>OX401851.1:0-10000000 GCA_947859175.1 Gandaritis pyraliata
ACATGTAAAAAACAGTTAAATAGAATTAATAGATTTAAGTTAAAAATAAAATGCAAAAACCACAAAAACAAAAAAGTAAAATAAGTACCCTACCATTTAAGTTAAACAATTAAAATTAGTATTAGATTCCAGGTGTCAAATATTATTAATTATGCACATGTATTGTGTCTGTAGGAATAAGTAAATATTTGTACAAATTAAAGAAGTATTAAAACCTTGGTAAACAAAAATTTAAAAATACTTAAATTGTTAAGATGCTTGTACTAAAGTATTCAAAGCTAAAATTAGTTTAAAAACAGATAAAGTAAAATAATCATATCAGTTTTAATTTGCGTAATTTGGTAAAGATAAATATGTGATAAATAGTTAAAGTCTTTTTTTTTTTGAAACATAAAATGTAAATCATCAAAATTGTAAAACCAACTACTCGGCATCCTGGCTGAGGGACACTGTGGTACCGTTTAGAAACGGTAATCTGGAAAAAAAAAAAAAAAAAAAAAAAAAAAAAAAAAAAAACCTAACCTAACCTAACCTAACCTAACCTAACCTAACCTAACCTAACCTAACCTAACCTAACCTAACCTAACCTAACCTAACCTAACCTAACCTAACCTAACCTAACCTAACCTAACCTAACCTAACCTAACCTAACCTAACCTAACCTAACCTAACCTAACCTAACCTAACCTAACCTAACCTAACCTAACCTAACCTAACCTAACCTAACCTAACCTAACCTAACCTAACCTAACCTAACCTAACCTAACCTAACCTAACCTAACCTAACCTAACCTAACCTAACCTAACCTAACCTAACCTAACCTAACCTAACCTAACCTAACCTAACCTAACCTAACCTAACCTAACCTAACCTAACCCATACAAAAACATAAAAAATTTTGTTGAGATATTGTCGCGTGCCGCACATCAAAATAAGCGTCTCGACGCCCATTGCGCGTTAAAATTATAATAGGACCCACGTTCTATATAAAAAACGTGGAATTTTGACGTTTTTCGCGCAATTTTCTAGGGACTTAGAATATTTTTACATTATTTTTATTTATATTTTCAAAATTTATTTTTTAAAATTGATTGGTATTGTGTTTAGACCGTTGTTTGTGGTGCGTTGCGCCGGTTTAGCGCGAATTTTCATTTTTGAAAATTCGCATTTTCTTAATTAGGTGAAAATTTGGAAACATTTTTCTTGACTCCATACTTGAGTGACCATAGCCGTGCGCTATATCGTTGGAAGCGGCTCGCCGCGCTCTACCCGTGGAGCCCGTTCATCGGTGCACCTGTCATAGAAAAATCGTTGAAAAATTGGGTTTTTCCTCTGATTTTGGTCGTTTTTCGCGCGTTTTTTCGCTCTGTCCCGTCCATCTGGCGTGTTTCTGCAAATCGCGTGGCTGGTTCACCCTTGCCCGACGTCCCCGCACGTACCTGCAAAAGAAAAAACACGATTATCGACAAAATTCACGAAAAAACCCGGATATTGAAGTTACTAGGGTAAGAAGAGTGGATTTTCATAGGGAAAGTCACCTTTAAACCTTAATAACTTCTAAACTAAAGCACATATCAGAATACGGTTTTCGGATTTCGCATTGTGTAAATATAGGCCTTTTGCGTAACTAATAAATAAACATCTAAGTATCGTCCCTTAAGATTTGACTTTATAATTTCATAAATCGTAAAAAATTGACATATCCCACCTCTATAGGGGTGGTTACGTCCTTAAGAAAACAGATTTAGAATCTGTCTCTGTCGAGAACACAGTTTTTGTTAGTATTAGTTAGCTATAAGATAGACAATAAAAATATTATATACAAATTGACAAAAATAATTTTCTCTATACTACTTTTACAAATTTACCTTAGATTATCTTTACACGTGTCCCTCTAACCTCTTTACAATATGTTCGGCTTCCGCACTCCTGCCAAGAGCAGACAAACTTCGAACGAGCTCCCCAGAAGAACCTCAACTACACCACCAGCTGTGCAGGAAAGTGACAGGCCGTCAACGTCAAGCGTCCGGAGAAGTATCGGAGAGTGGGAGTCTGGCAAAACAGACTCACTCACTCCAACCACTCCGAAGAAATCTGCGCCGGTGGAACTCCCAAAGCCGAAAAAAGTACCTTCGCAAGGAAGTAAAGTGGGTGTGAAGGTACCGATGGAGGCTGTGAGAAGTCCACCGGCACAGCCCAAATACACCAGTCGACTAGCCGAAGCAAAGGCTTGTCTTACGAAAGCAAAGGTGAATATGGGGAACTCTAGAAATATCAAGACAGAGATAAAAACTGAGGTACTGCACGCAATTGAGAGATTGTATCAGTTAGTTAAAGAATCGGAAAGTGAAAAAGAATCAGGAGAAAAGAAGATGACCAAACCGGAGAAACAAAAAGAGCCAGAGAAAGAGGAAAAGACGGAGAAGGGAAAGGAAGAAAAAGACCTTATAGAGAAACTGGAAGAGCATGCAAAGCTCATACGTGAGAACAGTATTAAGATGGAAAAGTTACAGGAGAAGATAGAATCACAGCAGGAAAGAATGGAAAAGCAGACGTACGCGAGTGTAGCAGCGGCGCATCCTGGGAGGCAGTTCCCTGAGCACACCGCGCTTTACTCAGTCGTAGTTACGTCGAAGGATGACCAAGATAAAGGTGATGAAGTCATGAAAAAGATAAGAGATACGATTAAAGCAAAGGAAGGAGGAATAGCCATAGAAAAGATCCGGAAAGCAAAGGATAGAAAAGTGATTGTGGGATGTAAAACAGGAAAGACAGCAAGTAAAGGAAAGACTAAAGAGTGCGGAAGAGTACCTGACCGTAGAAGAGGTTAAAAATAAGAACCCATTGGTGATCCTCAAAAATGTGTTCACCTTTAACACAGACCAGGACATACTAAATTCCATCTGGAAACAGAATAGCAAATTATTAAAAGATTTAGACCAAACAGTAAATAAAATAGACATTGTGTATAAGAAAAGCACCAGAAATAATCAGACACAGCACGTAATCATGAGGGTGTCCCCTGCAGTATGGCAGCGTCTGGTCCATGCAGAAACCGTCGTCATAGACCTCCAGCGAGTAAAAGTGGCTGACCAGTCACCACTTGTGCAATGCTCGCTGTGTCTCGGCTATGGCCATGGGCGACGGTTCTGCACGGAGACCATCGTCAAATGCAGCCACTGTGGGGGGCCCCACATGAGGACGGAGTGTGCTGACTGGCTCGCCGGTGCGACTCCTTCCTGCTGCAACTGCCTGCACGCCAAGGCTGATAAGGCAGATCATAGCGCCTTCAGTCCTGAGTGTGCAATCAGGAGGAAGTGGGACGCACTGGCTAGGGCCACCATAGCCTATCACTGCTAAAGTGGCCCCTGGCAAAGCTATAAGCGCAAAAAGGCGCCGTCACCGAAGAGCCACAAAAGTAGCTGTCCAAGTAAACTGTCTTGGCCATGTTGACCATGGTCGGCCGCTTACCCCTGAAAAGCGAAACAATAAAAAGCACTCGGTGAGAAAAGTCTCGGGCATAAAACAAAAAACTTTGGCCTTCAACTGTAAAATAGTAAAAAACATTAAAATACGTATAAAATTAAAATATAAGTTAGATAAGCCTTGTTGGCATTTATATATTGATGTATATATAATACAACCAGCAAAAACTTCATAAATAGCACATGTAAAAAACAGTAAAATAGAATTAATAATTTTAAGTTAAAAATAAAATGCAAAAACCACAAAAACAAAAAAGTAAAATAAGTACCCTACCATTTAAGTTAAACAATTAAAATTAGTATTAGATTCCAGGTGTCAAATATTATTAATTATGCACATGTATTGTGTCTGTAGGAATAAGTAAATATTTGTACAATTTAAAGAAGTATTAAAACCTTGGTAAACAAAAATTTAAAAATACTTAAATTGTTAAGATGCTTGTACTTAAGTATTCAAAGCCAAAATAAGTTTAAAAACAGATAAAGTTAAATAATCATAACAGTTTTAATTTGCGTAATTTGGTAAAGATAAATATGTGATAAATAGTTAGTCTTTTTTTTTTTGAAACATAAAATGTAAATCATGAAAATTGTAAAACCAACTACTCGGCATCCTGGCTGAGGGACACTGTGGTACCGTTTAGAAACGGTAATTTCAAAAAAAAAAAAAAAAAAAAAAAAAACCTAACCTAACCTAACCTAACCTAACCTAACCTAACCTAACCTAACCTAACCTAACCTAACCTAACCTAACCTAACCTAACCTAACCTAACCTAACCTAACCTAACCTAACCTAACCTAACCTAACCTAACCTAACCTAACCTAACCTAACCTAACCTAACCTAACCTAACCTAACCTAACCTAACCTAACCTAACCTAACCTAACCTAACCTAACCTAACCTAACCTAACCTAACCTAACCTAACCTAACCTAACCTAACCTAACCTAACCTAACCTAACCTAACCTAACCTAACCTAACCTAACCTAACCTAACCTAACCTAACCTAACCTAACCTAACCTAACCTAACCTAACCTAACCTAACCTAACCTAACCTAACCTAACCTAACCTAACCTAACCTAACCTAACCTAACCTAACCTAACCTAACCTAACCTAACCTAACCTAACCTAACCTAACCTAACCTAACCTAACCTAACCTAACCTAACCTAACCTAACCTAACCTAACCTAACCTAACCTAACCTAACCTAACCTAACCTAACCTAACCTAACCTAACCTAACCTTTTTTTTTTTTTTTTTTTTTTTTTTTTTTTTTTTACGTTGGGAAATCCTCATGGATACTCTCCGCCGCGGGGGCGACGAAGAGTTATGTCGGACTCCTACCGACTAAAACCCAACGGGGTCCATCTCTGCGCCTGTTTCCTGTGGACTGGGGGTGCGCTTATAGCATTCGTCCGCAGTCCCAGGGGTGCTGGCCAGTTCGGCCTCCTCTTGCTTGTGAGATCACCTTTTCTCTTTCGAGAGGCGCGCGGGACACCCCCGCGCGCGCCGTCTCTGGGCTTATAGTAGGGCGGCGAACACCCCCGTGTACCGCCGCCTAAGCCTTTGCTATGGAGGTCGAGTGACATGGTAGTGTCTCCTCTGACGCCCCGCTCTCTTGCTGCGGATCGGGTTTGTGGTGGAGATTTCTCTTTCTCTCTCCGCACTTTCTTTTAGCGACAGTACCTCTTCACAGAATGCAATGACAGCTTTCCATGTGTCTTCATTTCTAATCATAGCTTCAACTACAGTCGGAAGCGACAAGTTGTTACCCGTATATGTAGTCAGCTCTCGCCGCTGAATGTCCCAGGCTCGGCATTCTTCCAGCGTATGCTGCGCTGTATCCTCGTTGTTGCCGCAGTGATGGCACGCCGCACTCGGTTCCCTTCCAATGCGGCACAGGTACTTCGAGAAGCAGCCGTGACCCGATAACATCTGCGTCAATCGGAAGGTCATAGTACCGTGTTCTCGGCTGACCCACTCCACGAGCATCGGGCGGATCGCCTCGATGGTTCTCAGACCAGCGCTTGGTTGCGCCAGCCGCCTGAGCCACTCTCCCACTAGAAAATCGTGCATTTGACTTCTGTGCTGCTCAATCTCTCTTGGCGCTGGCCTTTGGCCCTGCGCGGTTTCTTGCTCTCGCCAGAAATAGACTGACGCAAGACCCTTCGCGTCGAGATCCCACGGTAGTGAGCTCGCCAGTACGCACGAAGCCTCAAACGAAATGGTGCGATAACCCCGTATCACCCTGATTGCCATCGCTCGTTGCGGTTTTCGCAGCAGAGTGATGTTCTGGCGATTCAGAGTGTCAGCCCACACAGGGGCTCCGTACGTAGCCATGGAGCGTACAACTCCCATGTACAGTTTTCGACACCCTACTTTTGCACCCTTAAGGTTAGGCAACAGTCCTCCAAGAGCTGCTGCAGTTCCCATAAGTTTGGGTGCTAGCTTCTGGAAGTGGGCCTCAAAATTCCACTTGCTGTCGAGGACGAGTCCTAGGTATTTCATCGTCGACTCAACCATAATGCGAACACCTCCCACAATAATGTGAGATCCCGCTGGAGGCTTGTTCCGCGGCCCGTGGAAACACAGAGCTTCTGATTTGTTCAGAGCTACTTTAAGCCCAAGACGCTTAATGCGGTCTACCGTCTGTGCAACACCAGCTGTGGCAAGTATAGCGGCTTGTCTATACGACTTGCCCTTTGCCAAAACAAGGGTGTCATCGGCGTAACAGGTAACGCTTACACCCCAGAGCGTAGCACCTCGCAGAACCCAGTCATAGCCGATGTTCCACAGGAGCGGCCCGAGGACCGATCCTTGTGGAACACCACAAGACATTCTATGCTGACGCCATCCCTCTTGTCCTTGAAACGACACGAATCGTTCTGAGAGGTAGTCCCCAATGATGCTGCGTAGGTAGCGGGGAACTTGATGATACCTCAGGGCCTCTTTTATACAGCTCCATGGTAGGGTGTTAAAAGCATTAGCGATATCCAAAGATACGGCTAAAACCACCTCTCCCTTAGATACTGCCTCTTCAGCTATTGCTTTAACCCGTAGGATCGCACCTACTGTGGACCGTCCTCTTCGAAAACCAAACTGGTTGTCATTCAGGTCCGGTCCGATACAGTTCAAGTGGCCTATCAGACGGGTTGCAATGATCCTCTCAAACAACTTTCCCACCTCATCCAGGAGCACAATGGGGCGGTAGGCTGAGGGTGAGTCAACTGGGCGACCATCTTTTTTCAGCAGCACTAGTCTGCCCGTCTTCCATTGCCTTGGGAACTTTCCCTGTTCTAAGCAGGCACCAAAAAAGTCTTGGATCCAAGGCCCCAAGGCCTTTAAGGCCAACACCAATGCTTTCCCAGGTATACCATCAGGGCCTGGAGCCGTGTTTTTGGCTTTAAGCCGCTCAACTGCCATCCTAAGTTCCACCTCATTTACATCCGGTACATCAGATTCATTGTTATCCTCTTCAGGTGGAGCCATATTTGGCGAAGCATAATCCTCTACGATGGGGAAAAGAGTTTCCACCACTGTCTCCAACAGTTGTGGTTCCAGACTTTGTGTCAAAGGAGGAGCCCAAGGGCGGAGTTTTCCCCTAACCATCCGATACGGTCGCCCCCACGGGTCCTGGTTCAAAGTTTCCAGCAACTCTTCCCGGGCTTCTGTCTTTGCCTGAGCGATTGCTAGTTGTAGTGCAACCTTAGCCTCCCTGTACGAGCGATATAGTCTCGCTTCGAGTACCTCATCGCGACGTCGTTTCCTACGCTGTCTGGAATATTGACGCCTTGCTGCGACGCAAGTAACGCGCATATCCGCCAGTTCCGTCGACCACCAGTAGACTTGGCGCTTGGCTGGATGTGGTCCCACCCTGGGCATCGCCGCGTCACAGACTTGCGTCATAGCTTCGCGAAACCATTCCGCTTTATTCTCAACTTCGAGCCCTGTCGCAGTATTTGGCGTAGATACCCATGCCTTAACTAGAGAGGCCTCCACCAGAAGGTCACGGTCTAGGCGGTTTAATGCCCAGCGAGGACCATTCCCCACGTTAGATACGCTTGGCCTACTTGGGGTCAATGGCAGATGGGTGACTTCGAATCGGATATAACGATGATCCGATAGCGTCTCCACATCTTCCAAGACTTTCCAACCATGTACACGGCTGGCTAAGTTTCCACTGGCAAAAGTAATGTCTACAATAGACCCGCCCTGTTGTCTCACGCAAGTTAATGCTGATCCTCTATTGACAATAATCAGACCAAAAGTTACAGCCCACTCTTCCAATGTATCACCTCGCGCATCAGTGACAGAAGACCCCCACGCTGCAGACTTTGCGTTAAGGTCTCCGAGAACGAGTACTGGATGCGGGTGACTCTGTCCAACGAGAGCACCTACCTCAACTAGAAAGCTCTCAAACTCAGCGAGGGTTCTGTTAGGTGAAAAATACACCGCAATAACCGTCACTCCTTTCACTTGAGCAGCTAAACATCCTCGACCTTTAGTGACCTTCTCAAAGGTAGCTCCCCGCACTACTACTGTAACCAGCCCATCCATATCCCCAGCCCAGTTATCCCTAGGGGGAATAAAGTAGGGCTCGGCTATCACCGCAATGTCAATCAACCACTCCGCCATGCTCTGAATCATGAGATCCTGAGCTCTGGCGGAGTGGTTGAGATTCGCCTGCAGGAAACGTAGGGCCATAACTATGAGGTTTCCATCTGCGCCCTCTCACCTCCCGTTTGTGACGGGGGACAGCTAGAAGCTGCCGTCGCTGCATTTTGAGCAGCCCCATTCTTCCTTGGTTTAGGAGGGGCGCACGCCTTGCTACCTAGCCGATGTTTCGCTGGCCTATTGGCCGCCGCGCAAAGTGGACACTTTGGCGGTGCTGTGCATTCCGACGACTTATGGCCAGGTCTTCCACATCTGTAGCACTCTGCACTACGGTCCACCTCTGTTGTGCACTGAGCGCGTACGTGCCCACTTTGATGACACCGATAGCATCGTAATGGCCTTGTCTGAACCAGTTCAACTTTGGCTGCAACCCAACCAACCAGGACGCGGCCTTCACCTGCTAATTTTTTGGCAGTGGCCACTGGACAGCTTACCAAAGCAACGCCGGTGCCTTGGTATGTATATTTTATTTCCCCAACTTTTACTGTCTCCTTCGAACACCCTCCACGCTCCGCTATTGCAGCGGCTACATCCTCCTTAGACAGTGAGTCGTCCAAACCTAAAATCCGGAATTCCGCGCATTTAATCGGTCTCGAGACTCTCGCAGTCTCCTCACTCAGGACCTCTCTGAGCTTTTGGGCAAACGTATCCGCGTTTTCCGCACTGGTCTCGCCTGTTGCGACCTCTAGAATGCGAGCTCCAGTAGCTGCTTTGCGGAATCGTACGCTGGTTATCCCGCAGCTTGCAAGATCTACTTTTGCCTTAGCCTCCTTTATCACATCTTCATAAGTTGTCCCCTTTTCCGCGGCCTCCGGCTGAAGAGTAATAACTACAGCTGCGGTCCTAGGAGGGCGCAGTTTTGCTGCGGCGGGCCGCACAACTTTGGCCTTAGCCTGAGGTTGCTTAGGCTTTGTAGCTTGGGTTTCAGGCACCGTCTTCTTGGCTTTTTTGCCACGCTTGGTTACAGTGGACCACCCCTCATTCGCGTCCTCAGTGGGTTTAGGTACCTCATGAGGCTGCTTTTCTTGTGGGCTTTGGGTTTCTGCTGCTTTTGTTGTGCTACCCTTACCTTTCTTCTTTTTCGTCTTGGGCCCCGGTTGGGGTCGAGAAGCCTGTTGCTCATCTTCTCTTTCTTTATCGGCTTGAGCCGCAGCCGCCTCTCGGCGCTGGTCTGAAGCTAAAGGAGGGCGGATCCGCTTTTCCGGAAGCAACCTTCCTTCCACCCCCTCAAATCTTGCATCCAACATGCCGCCCACTTGCAACATGATTGCTCGTGCCATTTCCTCGAAATTACTGTCACCACGAGGATTTGGCTGACTCGCCCCTGCATTGGCGTGGTTTGCACTCACGGTTGGCAGTTCCTCTGGATCCCGCACAAGCATACCTCTCAGCTCTGCTAGCTCTTTGCGTAGCTCTACAACTTCAGCTCGCAAGCTAGCGTTGTCAGCCTGTAATTTGGCTGCTTCTTCTGAGGCTGTGGTAGCAGCAAGCGCTTGTACCGCCGCCTTGATTGATGCTGCTGAGTCTTTAAGGGCTTTGGTAAAAGTCCCTTTAAGGTTGCCAGATTTTGTGGCGACCGTTAAAATGACATCTGCTGCGTCAACGACCTGCTTAACCATGTCGGATGCAAGGCTGCTATCCTCTACGGGTACTGGCAAAGCCACTTTGCGTGTGGTTTTGAGGTAAGCCAGTTTCGCAGAAACCTCTTTTTCGGCGGTCTGCCGAGCCTCTTCTCTTGCAGCTTCTAGCCTAAGGGCATTAAGTTCTGCTTGAGCTTTGCTTAAGCCAACATATTTCCCCGTTGTTGGTGGGCGACCCCTTCCTCTTTTGGCTATAGCTCCACTAGGTAAAGCTGGCGTTTCCGTATCACTAGAAACTGACTCTGATCCCGAGTCCATATGCCGTCGTCGCTTTACGCGAACACCTCTTTTCTTCCAAAGTTTGTCAGACATAGGTTCAATCTGCACACTACACTCACTAAGTCTTGATGAGTCAACATCTGACTCCAGACTCACCACCGACTGACCGTCACAGGAACCGTATTCTTCTGTCACACGTCTTTCTACCTCTCTTGTAGGTTTTCGCAAAACCTCTATCGCCTTCTCGGCGTTATCACGCACTGATGCGCACTCCCTCTCAGTTTGGCCTCTAGAGCCCTCTCCTCCTCCTTTTTTTTTGTTTTTAATTGAAATTTCCATAATGAATCCCACGAGTAATAAGGGAAAAATCGTCACCCCGGCCAGAGCCCTTTGTCCGGGGAAGGGTAAATACTGCGGAGGTCCCCCGGTATCCACAGGTTTTTACGTGTTTTCTCACGGGTTTTGTATCGAGATTGTCCTTCTCAGACCGGCCAATTAAGGCAAGCCCTCGTCGGATTCACAAAGCCACAACATACCCCCTTATCGCCAATACGGAGGTCGTTGAAGTTAGCAATGTGAACCCGGTTAGAGAGTCGGCGTAAACTCCCCGGCGCAACTGAGCGATACAGTCCGTACCACTTAGCCCGCCAAATCCTCCACTCTGTCGCGCCCTGAAAAGGGCGGACCCCTCTTACTTGACAGACCTACACTAGGCCCCGCCAAGGTGCGTTTACCCTCTCCCAAAGCCGATCCGTATGGGTAACCCTGCGGCATAGCCTTTGGGGTCATTGGGCTGCAAACGCTCACAGCATCCGTGCGCCCTGAAAAGGGCGCACCCGTCTCGCCAGACAGGCCCATCCTGGGCCCCGCCAAAATGCGCAGCACTAATCCCTCCCTCCAAGCCTTTCCGTATGGGTAGCCCTGCGGTATAGCCTTGAAGATCATTGGAATGTGCGCGCCTGGCTCCATCCACTGTTGTTTTCGCCAAACGGAGAACAGCGCGGAGGAGCCGAAACCCATTTCCCCCCCAGTGTTTTGTCCGCGCCAGCGTTACCTATAAACCCCATTAGGGAATTTATGGCACACCGGAACCCCCTATCCGCAACCCGGGGACGCGCCACGTCGGAGTACACCTCTCCGCCCACTGGGACACCCCAGCAGGTCCGTGGACCTAACCTAACCTAACCTAACCTAACCTAACCAAGTACTCACTCTGTATCGCCATTATCAACACGTCGCTCCGCGATAAAATTATTTAAATAATATTTGCGAATTAATAGTAACAGTAAAAGTGTTGTGAAGTGCTTCAACATACTCCAACTCGTCAGGATTAGCGTTTTCAACAACATCCGACGACGCATCCAGGAGCCACAACCCTCTCAACTTCCCCAAAGAATATCTCAGCAGCGGTAAGCCCCACTTTATTGCCACTTATATCAATACGTAGCTGGCACAAACACCAACATTTCAACAAAAAATTTCAAGACGATCCGACGTCTGGAACGGGAGTTATTAGCTGCTGAAGATTCAATACAAATCCGTGGTGACCTACATAATCTAGGTTACACGTGCTGGCCGCATCGTGACGCGTGACGCACTGTGACGTGTATCGACGAGACTGCCGCGCCTGACGGCACCTCTACCGGACCGAGGACTGCGCCGAGCTGAAGAAGACCACCACCCACGGAGACAAACGGAACCACTAGGGATCTCCTGAACCCCTTGTCCTAGAAACTCCGGGTTTGGACCCGTCTTGTTGGGATCGGAAGCCCCTTTTGGCCCCTTTACCCCCTCCCCCTCTTTTGTCGCTACCCCACCCCTTACCCCCCCTTTTTTAAAGGTACACCTCCCCCTCAAAGTTAGTCATCGTGTAACCTTAAACCCCCCCTCCCCTCGACTTCCCCTCAAGCTACTTCACCCCCTCTCCGCCTATCTTCGGAACCGAACAAGATAGACCCCTACTGTTGGGGGTCATTCTAATCGGGAAGAGGAAAGGAACATTCCGGCTCTGCCAGAATTCACCCCCCCTCCCCTTGGTAGTACCCTACCCCCTCTTGTCATATCTCCGGAACCAGAAGAGATAGACCCCTACTGTTTGGGGTCATTCTGATCGGGAGAAGACAAGGAATAATTTGGCCCTGCAAGAACCTGGAAAAGCTGCAACACAAACACCATCAACTGAAGAAAATAGTCAAACCATACCCAGAAGAGAACATCAAGAGTACTCAAATACGAACACCATCTACTATACTTACTTATCTAATTTTGTCTTATTTTAATTTACTTATCTGTAGTATATTACTAGTAATTTCATCGTAGTTGTTAAGTTATTGTTAAAATTTTAGCGAACATTTACTAAACAAACAAGGAAAAAAAAAAAAAAAAAAAAAAAAAAACACATTCACAATGTCTACGTCATCTAAAACAGTCAAAAAAGTAGCCACCGAGACTGCACTACCCACTGAGAAGAGCACGGTAGCTCGCTCAACGACGTCACAGCGGACAACGCGATCGCTGAGGGAAAAAGTTCTCACTAAAGCCATCTCACGCAAGGCAACCGAGGAGCCAAAACCGGAAGCACCAGAGTTGGAAGGAAATGCTGAGAAGGCTATGGCGAGACCCAATGACGACTCGTCAAATAACTCGTCCAAGGGAGCTGCCTCAGACACAGCGCGGTCCACCGAGGCACCACAGAAACCAGAGGCATCCGGGTCGGTAGAGGAAAGAGTCGCAGCCTGGGCACAGGCGGAGATTCCTCCCAGGCCCATTGACTCTGATGATGAATCTGCGACGTCATTCCCTGAGTCAGCAGCATCGGAGACCCAGTCAGTGACGGGCAGACCGAGCTTTATTCTCACGTCTTCGAAGCGTAGGGCTGGAGTCGAGATGGATATGGCGAATAAGTTAGCAAACGAAATGCTCCAGAACGGGAAAGAGGCCCTTGAGCAGGCTGGGAACATGAAAAAGGAGTGCAAAACGATAGCTCTCGAAAGTCTACAGACAATGTATGAAACGGTGCTAGCGATTTCCGACTCCAGGTCAAGACACAAATATAACCTGGAAAAAGAGAGAACAAGGCACGCTCAAGAACTCGTCAGAGTAGAGCGTGCCCACAACAAGCAACTCGCGGAAATGAAGAAGGGCTTGACCGCAAAAGTACATGCAGCCAGCTTAGACATAGAAAGCACTCTGAAGGAGTCCAAAGCCATCAGGGACTGGCTAAGTTATGAGACAAGGAAACCCCACTCTCAGATAGCGGAAATGAGTCAGGCATTGGCCAGGTTAGAAAAGACGACAAAGGAGTTGACCCAGAACGCAAACTTAGTTGCAAGCGACAAACCCAACGAAGCTGGAAGTGTTCTGCTTGCAGAACAGAAAAAGCTCACTTGCGGTATAGATAACATCTCGCGACAACTAGATGCTCTGAGGAGAGACACGACTCAGTTGTCCTCAACCTCGGCTCAAGCGCAGACGACCAGCGCGAGAGTAGTGGAGCTCCTGGAGTCTCGTCCCGAAGCCCCACCACGTGCCAAGGGCCGAACAGACCACCTGGAGCGAGAGGTAGCGGAACTTAAGAAAATTGTCACAGATCTCAGAGATGAGATTCGCATCAAACTCAACGACACGTCATACATCAACACTCCCACTGCAGCACAGACTACCGAACTGGCCGAACACTTCCAACCGATCACCGAAAGACTGGAAGCGGTGTCGTCAGAGCTGAGGACGATGCGCGAGCAAAGGCAGCGTACACCACCACCGGCGCGTAGCCTCGAAGCCGAGCTCGCTCAGCTAGACGAAGTCACGGTGCGGAAGCCAAAACCCCAAACATACGCCCAGATTACCGCAACAACTCCAACCCCCCGACCAAACCACACCCTGATCGTCTCCTCGGCTGATCCCAACAAGACAGGGGAACACATCATTGAGACGATCAGGCAGGCTCTGGACAGCCAACAAACCGAAGCTAGGGTGGACAGGGTCAGGAAAGCCAGGAACCAAAAAGTGGTACTGAGTTGCGGTACAAAGGAGGATTTGGCGTTGGTGAAACACCAAGTAGGCGCAAACAAAGGGCTAAAGGTTGAAGTGGCCAAAACAACAAACCCCCTCATCAAGATAAAAGACGTTCTCGCTTACCACAAGGATGAGCAGATCATAGAACATCTCAGAATCAAAAACAAGGAAATTTTCAATGGGTTAGAGAAGAAGGATGATCTAATCCGAGTGCGCTACCGAAAAAAGGCAAGGAACGCGTTGGAATGTCACCCGGTGCTGGAACTGTCTCCAGTTCTGTACAAAAAGTTCATCGAGGCAGGGACGGTCTATATCGGCATCCAAAGACGACCAGTTGAGGACCAGTCTCCCTTGGTGCAATGCGCTCGTTGCTTGGGATATGGGCACACAAAAGCAGTCTGCCGGGAAGACGTGGACCTCTGCAGCTACTGCGGAGGAGCGCACTCCTGGGAGAAATGTCATCGCAGGCAAGAGGGCAGCGCCCCCAGCTGCAAAAACTGCATCAGAGCCCAAAACACCACCACATCCCAGGCGCATGCCGCCTACAGTGCAGACTGCCCAGAGAGGCAAAAGTGGGACGCTATAGCGCGATCCCGAATAAGCTATTGCTAAGGGCGACTCAACTTCTTCAAGCTCATCCCCTCAAAGTGCCAGTCCCGAGAACAGGTTGCAGATCATCCAAGCAAACCTGCAGCGCTCCAAACTAGCGACAGTAGAACTGATCCAAGTCGCAAAGGAAAAGGGCATCTCTATTGCACTCGTACAGGAACCATACGTGGGTCGAAGCGGCAATATGAGTCACTACCCAGGCACGCAAATCATCCAGTGCACCCTAAACCGTGTAAAGCCAGTAAAAGCGGCAATCATCGTATTCGGAGACCAACTGCAGGTAATACACGACCCGCAGATGGTGACCGAAACCGAAGCCGCAGTGGTACTGGTTGCGGGTAGCCTAAAGGTTGGAGTGCTCTCGGTATACCTTGAGGGAGATCAAGACATTGAGCCATATCTCGGTAGAATTCAAGCAGCGTGCAATAAAATGCCAACCAACAACATTCTAGTGTGTGGAGATGTAAACGCATGGAGTCACTGGTGGGGCAGCAGCTCGGAAGACCAGAGGGGTGCAACGTACAACGCCTTTCTTAACCAAATGGATTTCCATGTTCTCAATGTCGGGGATACCCCCACATTTGAAATCCACAGGGGTGAGAGGCTATGCACGAGCATAGTCGATGTCACTGCGTGTAGTCAATCTCTACTAGGAAAGGTAGAAAACTGGAAAGTCGACCGAAGTCTTGTAACGTCTGACCACAACGCCATCACTTTTGCCTTGCGTCTCGAGGGTAAACTAGAGTCGCTGAAACCTACCACAACCCGAAGGTACAATACAAAAAAGGCAAACTGGGCAGAATTCGTCATACAATTCAGAAACCTTTTAGTTGAAAGAGACATCACACCGGAGACTATCGATGCAATAAGTACCCCCAAAGAGCTGGACACCACGGTGGAGGCATACACAAGCGCCATGCAGGATGCCAGTGACAAAGCCATCCCGAAAATTGGAGATCGCAAAGTGGAAGCCAAACCGCCCTGGTGGTCAAAAGCCCTCGATGAGCTCAAGAAGGAAGTCTTACGCAAAAAACGTAGAATACGAAATGCTGCCCCACACAGACGGCCGGCAGTGATCGAGGATTACGTTGCAACAAAAGAAAAATACGCAGCTAAAGCGAGTGAGGCCCAGACTGAGAGCTGGAAAGAGTTCTGCTCGACGCAAGAAAGGGAAAGCATGTGGGATGGAATATACAGGGTTATAAGGAAAACTGCTAGAAGGCAAGAAGACATGCTCCTCCGGAACTCGCAAGGGGAAACCCTGAACCCGGAGACTTCAGCCGAACTTCTAGCAAGTACATTCTATCCCGACGACTCTGTAGCCACCGACAACCCATTTCATACCAACCTTCGAAACCAAATAGACAAAAACACTGAGGAAATAGAAGAATTGTCGGAAGACGATCCACCTTTCACGGAAGCCGAACTGGACATGGTGCTCAAAGCATTAAATCCAAAAAAGGCCCCGGGACCGGATGGACTTACAGCCGACATATGCACAGTGGCTATCCGAAGCGAGATAAGGGTTTTTATGACGATAGCAAACAAATGTTTGCACTTGTCATACTTTCCCAAAGTGTGGAAGATAGCTCACGTCATTATCCTCAGAAAACCGGGTAAAGAAGATTACACTCAACCCAAATCCTACAGACCGATAGGACTATTGTCTATACTTGGAAAAATCGTCGAGAAACTCAAAGTGCGCAGACTTCAATGGCACATCCAACCCACACTCAGCAAGAGACAATACGGCTTTACGCCACAGCGTAGCACCGAGGACGCCCTCTATGATCTCATAAAACACGTGAAATCAAACCTAGAAGACAAAAAGATAGTTTTGATGATATCGTTAGACATAGAGGGCGCTTTCGACAACGCATGGTGGCCGGCACTCAAACAACAGCTGGTGGAGAGAAAATGTCCCAGAAATCTGTACGCAATGGTATGCTCATACCTTCAAGATCGCAAGATCGTAGTCAACTATGCCAGGGCAACAAGTCAAAGAGAAACCACGAAGGGCTGCGTTCAAGGTTCAATCGGAGGACCAACCTTCTGGAATTCTATCTTAGACCCATTGCTACACAAACTGGAAAACGAAGGAGCATACTGTCAAGCGTTTGCAGACGACGTAGTGCTGGTGTTCACCGGTCACACGATCAGCTGGATAGAAGAAGCAGCCAACTCGACACTGGACACAGTGGTGGAATGGGGAGAGCAAAACAAGCTGAACTTTGCGGCACATAAAACCAGTGCAATGGTGTTGACCAAAAAGCTCAAGTACGATCCACCACAGCTCACCATGTCGGGAAGCAGGCTGAATCTCGTAACAGAGATGAAACTTCTAGGACTGATCATTGATCGAAATCTCACCTTCAAAACGCATGTGGTCGCAAACTGTAAAAAAGCAGCGGATATTTACAAACAACTAGCATGTGCGGCGAAGGTGACATGGGGACTGAACAGCGAGATAACCCGCACCATATATGTCGCGGTAATCGAACCGATCGTCATGTACGCCGCCAGTGCGTGGTCTCAGGCGACAGAGCTCCAAATGATCCGAGATCGGCTGGACTCACTGCAACGAGGCTTCGCACAAAAGATCTGCAAGGCGTACCGGACGGTCTCACTCACATCAGCGTTAATTCTCTCAGGCCTTCTGCCACTAGATTTAAGAATAAAAGAAGCAGCCAGTCTATACTCTCTCAAGAAAGGCAATTCCTCAGACTACATTCCACCAGGCAGACATCTGGAGCAAAAGTTAAGCGCTGCAAGCCAGCCACACCCTTCCCAACTCATAACAACAGAGTACGAGCTCCTAGAAGACATGAGCCCCGAAACTCTAGAATCCCACAATATAGCTGGACCACAGATCTACACCGATGGCAGCAAAATAGAGGGCAAAGTCGGAGCAGCCCTCACGTGGTGGGAAGAGGGACGGGAGCACAGTCACGCAACCTTCAGTCTACATCCAACGTGTACAGTATTCCAATCTGAACTATATGCACTCCATAAGGCGGTTGACCTGGTAAAGAATAGCAACAAAGAGCTAGTCAACATTCTCAGTGACTCACGATCATCGCTCGAACTACTGGGGAACCCAAAGACCACCCATCCACTAACTAGCGAGATCAAGGAAAGCATAAAGAAAATCAGATCGGAAGGAAGAGAGGTACGACTGTTCTGGCTCAGAGCGCATGTAGGAACTGCCGGAAACGAAAGAGCAGATGAACTGGCGAAAAAAGCGGCCTTAGAGTCAACATGTAGCCCAGACTACGGTGAAGTCCCAGTGTCCTATGCGAAGAAAAAGATCAGAGAGGAAACAGTGCGTGTATGGCAAGACCGGTACACTTCCTCCAGCACAGGGTCAGTCACGAAAATTTTCTTCCCAGATGCGGCCAAAGCGTACCGCACAGTGAGGAAAACCAAACTGACACCCCGACATGTGCAAGCCTTCACAGGACACGGCGGGATGGCGGAGTATTTGCACCGGTTCAGGCTGAAAGCCAACCCCGGATGCGAGTGCGACCCCGACACCAGTGAGTCTACCTGGCACATTATACTAGAGTGCCCCCGTTTTGCGGCAGCCCGAATGGAACTGGAGTTCCAGCTCAACACCACGCTGGAAAAGCACAGTTTAAGCGGGTTGGTTGCAAACGACGACACGAGACCGCACTTCCTAAAGTTCGTGGAAAACTGCATTCGAATAGCAGCTAAAAGAAACACAACACTCACCACAAACACAGAACCAATCCCAACGCAACCAACACAATCCTCCTCAGCGCAAACACAAACACAAACACAAACACTAAGCCAACTCATCCCAATGCAATATCATCTGCTCGAGAACGGAGAAATAGGATCACCAGGATTAACCATAAAAGGCGTCGCGACATTCATGGACGACAGTACCGAGAGGCTTGGCATCTGCTTCTGCAATGCCAGGCGACGAAACACTGTCACCATCTCCCCCGGCCTCGCCCTTCTCCTAAAGGGAAGCAACTTTAGAGCAACAATGCGCAAAAAGGTCTTTGAAGCATTGGCTGAAGTTACCGTAGCAGACCATCGCTGCCGAATAGTGCGAATAAAAAACAAGGTCATAGCACTGTTTGTAACGGGTGACGACGCCACAGAGTTCGCCCAAGCATGCTCGTTGCTTTCCACTTTTGGGAGAGAGGAAGATGGCCAAAACAGTCCACCAAGGAAAATCAGTGTGGATGCCATGGTAGTCGCCTACGAAAAAGCGGAAGCAAGAGACTACATGGGAGTCGTGCGAGCCTCCAAAAATCATAGGGTAGTGGTATACGAGGACAGAGGTCAAAATCTCAGTCACCTGAGACCATATCGACCTGATATCGAAGCCGCAACGCAACCTATTGACAGCTGGGGCCACCCCATTGGGAATCCCGAAGACCTGAGTGGATCTGAACGTCTCCAACACAAAACCGCAGAGGCGAAAGAAGAACGTCTAAAGCAACAACGTCAAAAACCACCAAGAGACGTATTGAGGACGGTGGCTGGAGTAATGTCCAGTGCATTGCAGAGTATCGTGTCGAGACCTCAAAAAGGAAAAGTTGATAAAGCTCGGACATCAGAGCGAAACCCCACCAAAAAACGCGACAAGACCATCGGTGCAATGCAAACCAAAGCAGACAAGGGTTTGGTCGAGCCACCGGAACTCGTTGAACCAGAGAACCTAGCAGATCACTTGTCAAACGCATTCCTCGAGTACAAAGCTGTTCTAAGAGCCACACTTGCCGTGAAAAAGAACACCTGCAGATCAATTCTGCAGACCTTCAACAAGGGCAACGAAAGACAGCTGCAGATGGAACTCGAGGAATCAGACGCCGCGGTGTATGACAACAACACATCCCGGGTACTGCGAGGAAACATGACAGGGCAGTACATGGCGGCATACAACTCCACCAGTGGATTTGTGACCCTCAACGAGGAAACGACTCGCCAGACCGAAAGACTTGTCTTTGAAACACCCCAAAATGACCCCATCGTGGTAGTCGCAAAGTGCACGAAGGTAATGCTGGAAGAAAGGATCCTGGAAATGGCAGAAAGCCTGTCCGGGAAAATTGGTACCAGCGGCGCCTCTATACACCAAGTGCCCCCAAAGATAACCTGGATCAATGGAGTTCCAGGTTGCGGTAAAACCACATGGGTAATAAACAACATCAAAAGTGACGAAGACATCGTGACAACAGCCACCACAGAGGCGTTACGGGACATGAGGGAAAAGTTGGCCCCCAAGATGGGTGCAGCCGTAAATACCAGAGTGCGGACCATGGCCTCGTTGTTGGTAAACGGACAGAAAGGAGACGGAGTCTGTAACCGTGTGATTATCGACGAGGCCCTGATGAGTCACTTCGGGGCAGTAGTGATGGCAGCCAAATTGACAGGAGCCGCGGAAGTCCTACTCCTCGGAGATTACAATCAACTCCCCTACATAGACCGTGACAACCTCTTTGTCATGAAATACACTCGACCAAATTTAGCCACCAAAATCACCCAGGAGTTGCTCTGTACGCGCAGAAACCCCTTGGACGTAGCGTATGTGCTGAACGAGATCTACAGCGGCATATTCTCAGCAGTGCCGAGAGTGAGATCCTTGAGCCTAGAGACCTACGAAGAGTCCCAAAGGATCCCAAAGCAACCGAACACCCTTTATCTTGTTCACACCCAGCTCGAGAAATTAACTTTGATCGATTTGGGCTTTGATAAAGTGGAAGGATCGCAGGTCCACACCATCCATGAGGCCCAGGGACTCACCTTCAAAACTGTAATAATTGTCAGAACCTCCAAGAAGAAAACACAACTACACAGCAGTGTCTCTCACGCAGTCGTGGCGATCACAAGACACACGCACAGCTGTGTGTACTACACAGCTGGCTGTGAAGATGACGCAACGGCCCGGTTCATACAGAGGGCCCTATCCGCCACGACAAGCCAAATAAAGGATTACAACATCAACATGGCGATCCGCAGCCGGAATCTAGTGGTCGCGGACAGTCTGCTGGAAGTCGGAGGAGGCGAAGTACCAGCTCAATAGATTGGGAAAGTGCAGTCTCCACTAGAAGTAGCGAGATAATGTCCTCGACACTGTGGATGAAGTTGATGAAACAAAACTAAAATTAACTAGTAGGATAAGCAATGACTTTTTAAATTAAAATTTTAAAACTGTAATAACTAACCTAGAAATAAGGATTGCATGTAAAAATATAATAAAAAAAAAAAAAAAAAAAAAAAAAAAAAAATTATATAAACAACAAAAAAAAAAAAATATATATATATCAAAAAAAAAAAAACATATATGACAAATAAAAAAAAAAAAAAAAAAAAAAAAAAAAAAAGACAAATATACAAATAGATATAAATTAATAATAACAAAGATAAAATGTTTTTATATGTAATACAATATAATATATAATTATTATGTTAAAAAGTAAGTAGATTAAGTTAAATAAATTGTTTGAAAAATAGAGAGTAAACAACAAAATAAAAGATAAGTTAAAAATTTTTGAGTACTCCAAAACGGAGCAATGTGTAAATAAAAATGAAATTCTAACAAAATAAATATTGTAAGCCTAAAAAAGGGTATGGGCGCTTAAGTCTATAGCTAATTGTTATTATAGGAAAAAAAAAAAAAAAAAAAAACCTAACCTAACCTAACCTAACCTAACCTAACCTAACCTAACCTAACCTAACCACCAAGAAAGAAAGAAAATAGCACACTTACCTTACCATGGTAGTCATGTCACCATGTCATGTTACCATGGTAGTAGTTCGAGTCATGATAGTCATGATGATCCACCATTTACGCTGGAAGAGCTGAAATTCGCACTGAGTAGCTTTAACCCTAAGAAGGCCCCAGGGTCCGATGGTCTGACGTCAGACATCTGCAAACACGCAATAGATTTGGACCCCAAAGTTTTCCTATCACTGGCAAATAGGTGTTTGGAATTAGGATATTTTCCCAAGAAGTGGAAGGAGGCGACCGTAGTAGTACTTAGGAAACCAGGAAAGGAAAGTTACACGGAAGCCAAATCTTACCGACCAATAGGTTTGCTGCCAGTGATGGGAAAAATATTGGAGAAAATGGTGGTGAACCGGATCAAGTGGCACGTTCTTCCGCGGATGAGTACTCGCCAGTATGGTTTTATGCCCCAAAGGAGCACCGAGGACTCCCTCTATGATCTGATACAACATATACGCGGAAAGCTAGAGCTGAAGAAACTTGTCACTGTTGTATCACTGGACATAGAGGGAGCCTTCGATAGCGCCTGGTGGCCTGCGATAAGAACCAGACTGGCTGAGGAAAGGTGTCCAATGAACATCAGGAGAGTGATGGACAGTTACCTCAGCAGTAGGACGGTGAAAGTGCGATACGCAGGAGAAGAGGTGACGAAGATCACGACGAAAGGTTGCGTGCAGGGCTCGATAGGGGGTCCAATCCTTTGGAACCTGCTACTTGATCCGCTTCTCCAAGAGTTGGAAAGACGAGGCGATTACTGCCAAGCCTTCGCCGACGATGTGGTCCTGGTTTTTGACGCGGATACTGCATTAGAAATCCAAAGACAGGCAAACGCCGCCCTCGCCTATGTTCGGGACTGGGGAATCCGAAACAAGTTGAGGTTCGCTCCGCACAAGACGAATGCAATGGTAGTGACGCGCAAACTTAAATACGATACTCCGGTCCTGAGCATGGGCGGGGTTGGCGTGAGCATGTCTAAGGAAATTAAACTGTTGGGGCTCACTATAGACAGCCAGCTTACATTCAACAGCCACGTAGCGACCACTTGCAAAAAGGCGTTGAATCTATATAAGCAGCTGTCTAGAGCAGCCAAAATTAGTTGGGGCTTGAACCCGGACGTCATACGTACCATCTACGTTGCTGTGGTTGAGCCAGTCATCATGTATGCTTCTGCAGCGTGGGCACCATCATCTAGGAAACTGGGAATACAAAAAATGTTAAATGTGGTCCAGAGAGGTTTCGCACAAAAAATATGCAAGTCCTATCGAACCACTTCTCTCAACTCGGCACTGGTGCTGGCCGGACTACTGCCCCTGGACCTCAGAATACGAGAAGCAGCAGCCCTGTATGAGGTAAAGAGGGGAGTGGCCCAGCCAACGTCAGGAGATGGAGAAGTGGAACGAATGACCAAATTCTCAGAAGTTCCCCATCCAGCAAAACATATAGACCTGCAGTTCATATGCTTGGAGGACCGAGAACAGCTGAACACCCACAACACGCAAGCGGTACGCGTATACACCGACGGCAGCAAAATTGACGGCAAAAAAAATATATATCAAAAAAAAAAAAAACATATATGACAAATAAAAAAAAAAAAAAAAAAAAGAAAAAAAAAACAAATATACAAATAGATATAAATTAATAATAACAAAGATAAAATGTTTTTATATGTAATACAATATAATATATAATTATTATGTTAAAAAGTAAGTAGATTAAGTTAAATAAATTGTTTGAAAAATAGAGAGTAAACAACAAAATAAAAGATAAGTTAAAAATTTTTGAGTACTCCAAAACGGAGCAATGTGTAAATAAAAATGAAATTCTAACAAATATTGTAAGCCTAAAAAAGGGTATGGGCGCTTAAGTCTATAGCTAATTGTTATTATAGGAAAAAAAAAAAAAAAAAAAAACCTAACCTAACCTAACCTAACCTAACCTAACCTAACCTAACCTAACCTAACCTAACCTAACCTAACCACCAAGAAAGAAAGAAAATAGCACACTTACCTTACCATGGTAGTCATGTCACCATGTCATGTTACCATGGTAGTAGTTCGAGTCATGATAGTCATGATGATCCACCATTTACGCTGGAAGAGCTGAAATTCGCACTGAGTAGCTTTAACCCTAAGAAGGCCCCAGGGTCCGATGGTCTGACGTCAGACATCTGCAAACACGCAATAGATTTGGACCCCAAAGTTTTCCTATCACTGGCAAATAGGTGTTTGGAATTAGGATATTTTCCCAAGAAGTGGAAGGAGGCGACCGTAGTAGTACTTAGGAAACCAGGAAAGGAAAGTTACACGGAAGCCAAATCTTACCGACCAATAGGTTTGCTGCCAGTGATGGGAAAAATATTGGAGAAAATGGTGGTGAACCGGATCAAGTGGCACGTTCTTCCGCGGATGAGTACTCGCCAGTATGGTTTTATGCCCCAAAGGAGCACCGAGGACTCCCTCTATGATCTGATACAACATATACGCGGAAAGCTAGAGCTGAAGAAACTTGTCACTGTTGTATCACTGGACATAGAGGGAGCCTTCGATAGCGCCTGGTGGCCTGCGATAAGAACCAGACTGGCTGAGGAAAGGTGTCCAATGAACATCAGGAGAGTGATGGACAGTTACCTCAGCAGTAGGACGGTGAAAGTGCGATACGCAGGAGAAGAGGTGACGAAGATCACGACGAAAGGTTGCGTGCAGGGCTCGATAGGGGGTCCAATCCTTTGGAACCTGCTACTTGATCCGCTTCTCCAAGAGTTGGAAAGACGAGGCGATTACTGCCAAGCCTTCGCCGACGATGTGGTCCTGGTTTTTGACGCGGATACTGCATTAGAAATCCAAAGACAGGCAAACGCCGCCCTCGCCTATGTTCGGGACTGGGGAATCCGAAACAAGTTGAGGTTCGCTCCGCACAAGACGAATGCAATGGTAGTGACGCGCAAACTTAAATACGATACTCCGGTCCTGAGCATGGGCGGGGTTGGCGTGAGCATGTCTAAGGAAATTAAACTGTTGGGGCTCACTATAGACAGCCAGCTTACATTCAACAGCCACGTAGCGACCACTTGCAAAAAGGCGTTGAATCTATATAAGCAGCTGTCTAGAGCAGCCAAAATTAGTTGGGGCTTGAACCCGGACGTCATACGTACCATCTACGTTGCTGTGGTTGAGCCAGTCATCATGTATGCTTCTGCAGCGTGGGCACCATCATCTAGGAAACTGGGAATACAAAAAATGTTAAATGTGGTCCAGAGAGGTTTCGCACAAAAAATATGCAAGTCCTATCGAACCACTTCTCTCAACTCGGCACTGGTGCTGGCCGGACTACTGCCCCTGGACCTCAGAATACGAGAAGCAGCAGCCCTGTATGAGGTAAAGAGGGGGGTGGCCCAGCCAACGTCAGGAGATGGAGAAGTGGAACGAATGACCAAATTCTCAGAAGTTCCCCATCCAGCAAAACATATAGACCTGCAGTTCATATGCTTGGAGGACCGAGAACAGCTGAACACCCACAACACGCAAGCGGTACGCGTATACACCGACGGCAGCAAAATTGACGGCAAAGTTGGAGCCTCATTGTCTTTCTGGAGCAATGAGGCCGAAACTAAGAGCCAAAAATTGAAGCTGTCGTCAAATACCAAAAAAATACCAGAGTGCGGACCATGGCCTCGTTGTTGGTAAACGGACAGAAAGGAGACGGAGTCTGTAACCGTGTGATTATCGACGAGGCCCTGATGAGTCACTTCGGGGCAGTAGTGATGGCAGCCAAATTGACAGGAGCCGCGGAAGTCCTACTCCTCGGAGATTACAATCAACTCCCCTACATAGACCGTGACAACCTCTTTGTCATGAAATACACTCGACCAAATTTAGCCACCAAAATCACCCAGGAGTTGCTCTGTACGCGCAGAAACCCCTTGGACGTAGCGTATGTGCTGAACGAGATCTACAGCGGCATATTCTCAGCAGTGCCGAGAGTGAGATCCTTGAGCCTAGAGACCTACGAAGAGTCCCAAAGGATCCCAAAGCAACCGAACACCCTTTATCTTGTTCACACCCAGCTCGAGAAATTAACTTTGATCGATTTGGGCTTTGATAAAGTGGAAGGATCGCAGGTCCACACCATCCATGAGGCCCAGGGACTCACCTTCAAAACTGTAATAATTGTCAGAACCTCCAAGAAGAAAACACAACTACACAGCAGTGTCTCTCACGCAGTCGTGGCGATCACAAGACACACGCACAGCTGTGTGTACTACACAGCTGGCTGTGAAGATGACGCAACGGCCCGGTTCATACAGAGGGCCCTATCCGCCACGACAAGCCAAATAAAGGATTACAACATCAACATGGCGATCCGCAGCCGGAATCTAGTGGTCGCGGACAGTCTGCTGGAAGTCGGAGGAGGCGAAGTACCAGCTCAATAGATTGGGAAAGTGCAGTCTCCACTAGAAGTAGCGAGATAATGTCCTCGACACTGTGGATGAAGTTGATGAAACAAAACTAAAATTAACTAGTAGGATAAGCAATGACTTTTTAAATTAAAATTTTAAAACTGTAATAACTAACCTAGAAATAAGGATTGCATGTAAAAATATAATAAAAAAAAAAAAAAAAAAAAAAAAAAAAAAAAAATTATATAAACAACAAAAAAAAAAAAAAATATATATCAAAAAAAAAAAAAACATATATGACAAATAAAAAAAAAAAAAAAAAAAAAAAAAAAAAAAAGACAAATATACAAATAGATATAAATTAATAATAACAAAGATAAAATGTTTTTATATGTAATACAATATAATATATAATTATTATGTTAAAAAGTAAGTAGATTAAGTTAAATAAATTGTTTGAAAAATAGAGAGTAAACAACAAAATAAAAGATAAGTTAAAAATTTTTGAGTACTCCAAAACGGAGCAATGTGTAAATAAAAATGAAATTCTAACAAATATTGTAAGCCTAAAAAAGGGTATGGGCGCTTAAGTCTATAGCTAATTGTTATTATAGGAAAAAAAAAAAAAAAAAAAAACCTAACCTAACCTAACCTAACCTAACCTAACCTAACCTAACCTAACCTAACCTAACCACCAAGAAAGAAAGAAAATAGCACACTTACCTTACCATGGTAGTCATGTCACCATGTCATGTTACCATGGTAGTAGTTCGAGTCATGATAGTCATGATGATCCACCATTTACGCTGGAAGAGCTGAAATTCGCACTGAGTAGCTTTAACCCTAAGAAGGCCCCAGGGTCCGATGGTCTGACGTCAGACATCTGCAAACACGCAATAGATTTGGACCCCAAAGTTTTCCTATCACTGGCAAATAGGTGTTTGGAATTAGGATATTTTCCCAAGAAGTGGAAGGAGGCGACCGTAGTAGTACTTAGGAAACCAGGAAAGGAAAGTTACACGGAAGCCAAATCTTACCGACCAATAGGTTTGCTGCCAGTGATGGGAAAAATATTGGAGAAAATGGTGGTGAACCGGATCAAGTGGCACGTTCTTCCGCGGATGAGTACTCGCCAGTATGGTTTTATGCCCCAAAGGAGCACCGAGGACTCCCTCTATGATCTGATACAACATATACGCGGAAAGCTAGAGCTGAAGAAACTTGTCACTGTTGTATCACTGGACATAGAGGGAGCCTTCGATAGCGCCTGGTGGCCTGCGATAAGAACCAGACTGGCTGAGGAAAGGTGTCCAATGAACATCAGGAGAGTGATGGACAGTTACCTCAGCAGTAGGACGGTGAAAGTGCGATACGCAGGAGAAGAGGTGACGAAGATCACGACGAAAGGTTGCGTGCAGGGCTCGATAGGGGGTCCAATCCTTTGGAACCTGCTACTTGATCCGCTTCTCCAAGAGTTGGAAAGACGAGGCGATTACTGCCAAGCCTTCGCCGACGATGTGGTCCTGGTTTTTGACGCGGATACTGCATTAGAAATCCAAAGACAGGCAAACGCCGCCCTCGCCTATGTTCGGGACTGGGGAATCCGAAACAAGTTGAGGTTCGCTCCGCACAAGACGAATGCAATGGTAGTGACGCGCAAACTTAAATACGATACTCCGGTCCTGAGCATGGGCGGGGTTGGCGTGAGCATGTCTAAGGAAATTAAACTGTTGGGGCTCACTATAGACAGCCAGCTTACATTCAACAGCCACGTAGCGACCACTTGCAAAAAGGCGTTGAATCTATATAAGCAGCTGTCTAGAGCAGCCAAAATTAGTTGGGGCTTGAACCCGGACGTCATACGTACCATCTACGTTGCTGTGGTTGAGCCAGTCATCATGTATGCTTCTGCAGCGTGGGCACCATCATCTAGGAAACTGGGAATACAAAAAATGTTAAATGTGGTCCAGAGAGGTTTCGCACAAAAAATATGCAAGTCCTATCGAACCACTTCTCTCAACTCGGCACTGGTGCTGGCCGGACTACTGCCCCTGGACCTCAGAATACGAGAAGCAGCAGCCCTGTATGAGGTAAAGAGGGGAGTGGCCCAGCCAACGTCAGGAGATGGAGAAGTGGAACGAATGACCAAATTCTCAGAAGTTCCCCATCCAGCAAAACATATAGACCTGCAGTTCATATGCTTGGAGGACCGAGAACAGCTGAACACCCACAACACGCAAGCGGTACGCGTATACACCGACGGCAGCAAAATTGACGGCAAAAAAAATATATATCAAAAAAAAAAAAAACATATATGACAAATAAAAAAAAAAAAAAAAAAAAAAAAAAAAAAAACAAATATACAAATAGATATAAATTAATAATAACAAAGATAAAATGTTTTTATATGTAATACAATATAATATATAATTATTATGTTAAAAAGTAAGTAGATTAAGTTAAATAAATTGTTTGAAAAATAGAGAGTAAACAACAAAATAAAAGATAAGTTAAAAATTTTTGAGTACTCCAAAACGGAGCAATGTGTAAATAAAAATGAAATTCTAACAAATATTGTAAGCCTAAAAAAGGGTATGGGCGCTTAAGTCTATAGCTAATTGTTATTATAGGAAAAAAAAAAAAAAAAAAAAACCTAACCTAACCTAACCTAACCTAACCTAACCTAACCTAACCTAACCTAACCTAACCTAACCACCAAGAAAGAAAGAAAATAGCACACTTACCTTACCATGGTAGTCATGTCACCATGTCATGTTACCATGGTAGTAGTTCGAGTCATGATAGTCATGATGATCCACCATTTACGCTGGAAGAGCTGAAATTCGCACTGAGTAGCTTTAACCCTAAGAAGGCCCCAGGGTCCGATGGTCTGACGTCAGACATCTGCAAACACGCAATAGATTTGGACCCCAAAGTTTTCCTATCACTGGCAAATAGGTGTTTGGAATTAGGATATTTTCCCAAGAAGTGGAAGGAGGCGACCGTAGTAGTACTTAGGAAACCAGGAAAGGAAAGTTACACGGAAGCCAAATCTTACCGACCAATAGGTTTGCTGCCAGTGATGGGAAAAATATTGGAGAAAATGGTGGTGAACCGGATCAAGTGGCACGTTCTTCCGCGGATGAGTACTCGCCAGTATGGTTTTATGCCCCAAAGGAGCACCGAGGACTCCCTCTATGATCTGATACAACATATACGCGGAAAGCTAGAGCTGAAGAAACTTGTCACTGTTGTATCACTGGACATAGAGGGAGCCTTCGATAGCGCCTGGTGGCCTGCGATAAGAACCAGACTGGCTGAGGAAAGGTGTCCAATGAACATCAGGAGAGTGATGGACAGTTACCTCAGCAGTAGGACGGTGAAAGTGCGATACGCAGGAGAAGAGGTGACGAAGATCACGACGAAAGGTTGCGTGCAGGGCTCGATAGGGGGTCCAATCCTTTGGAACCTGCTACTTGATCCGCTTCTCCAAGAGTTGGAAAGACGAGGCGATTACTGCCAAGCCTTCGCCGACGATGTGGTCCTGGTTTTTGACGCGGATACTGCATTAGAAATCCAAAGACAGGCAAACGCCGCCCTCGCCTATGTTCGGGACTGGGGAATCCGAAACAAGTTGAGGTTCGCTCCGCACAAGACGAATGCAATGGTAGTGACGCGCAAACTTAAATACGATACTCCGGTCCTGAGCATGGGCGGGGTTGGCGTGAGCATGTCTAAGGAAATTAAACTGTTGGGGCTCACTATAGACAGCCAGCTTACATTCAACAGCCACGTAGCGACCACTTGCAAAAAGGCGTTGAATCTATATAAGCAGCTGTCTAGAGCAGCCAAAATTAGTTGGGGCTTGAACCCGGACGTCATACGTACCATCTACGTTGCTGTGGTTGAGCCAGTCATCATGTATGCTTCTGCAGCGTGGGCACCATCATCTAGGAAACTGGGAATACAAAAAATGTTAAATGTGGTCCAGAGAGGTTTCGCACAAAAAATATGCAAGTCCTATCGAACCACTTCTCTCAACTCGGCACTGGTGCTGGCCGGACTACTGCCCCTGGACCTCAGAATACGAGAAGCAGCAGCCCTGTATGAGGTAAAGAGGGGGGTGGCCCAGCCAACGTCAGGAGATGGAGAAGTGGAACGAATGACCAAATTCTCAGAAGTTCCCCATCCAGCAAAACATATAGACCTGCAGTTCATATGCTTGGAGGACCGAGAACAGCTGAACACCCACAACACGCAAGCGGTACGCGTATACACCGACGGCAGCAAAATTGACGGCAAAGTTGGAGCCTCATTGTCTTTCTGGAGCAATGAGGCCGAAACTAAGAGCCAAAAATTGAAGCTGTCGTCGTACTGCACGGTGTTTCAGGCGGAATTGCTGGCTATATGCAAGACCACCAGAGAAATAATCAAGCTCCCAGAAGACAGTTTCGGAATTTACAGCGACTCCAGATCTTCACTAGAAGCGGTCACCAACAATCGCTCTCTCCACCCCTTAGTCGTGGAAATCCGCCGTAATCTAGAAGAGTGCAAGCGTAGGAACAAACACGTAGCACTCTTCTGGATTAAAGCCCACGCTGGATTAGAAGGGAATGAGAGGGCTGACCAGCTCGCAAAAGAGGCCGCACTGAGGTTGAAGAAAAAACCAGACTACGACTTATGCCCGGTTTCGTATGTTAAGCGTAAAATTCGTCTGGAGTCGCTCGAAGAATGGAACAGAAGATATAAGACTGGTGAAACCGCAGCAACCACAAAGCTCTTCTTCCCTGATGCACTAAAGGCCTACAGCATAATCCGGCACATAAAACCGATAGGAACGTTAACACAGGTAATGACAGGACACGGTGGGTTCTCCGCATACCTGAACCGGTTCAAGTGTAAGGAGAACCCATCATGTATCTGCGAACCAGGCATACCGGAAACTATAGAGCATATTGTAGTAGAATGTCCTGTCTTTGGTAAAGAAAGGTACGATGTAGAACACCTAATAGACTATAAGATAGAAATAGGAAATATATGTAAAATTGTAGAAAACAAATATGTTAGAGATAAGTTTTTTGAATATTGTAATGTCGTAGCAAATAAGGTAATAAAGAGAAACAGATAGATAAGTTAAGTTAAGATATATATTGTCAACATATATATTAGTAACTTAGAATAAGACAAGATGTATAAAAACTAGCAAATAGGCAAACATTAAGTTAAGAAACTTATGTAAAAATTTTTTGGAAAAATAAAGAACACCCCATTTGTTCACCTACAATCCCAGAAATAAAAAGTAGGTAAATAAAAAATTAGGTCAAAAAGGTCTCTGCCAACGTCAGAGGGTTAGTCGCTCCATAGTGCCATTTCGAGATGGTGGTACGGGTAGGAAAAAAAAAAAAAAAAAAAAAAAAAAAAAAAAAAAAAAAAACCTAACCTAACCTAACCTAACCTAACCTAACCTAACCTAACCTAACCTAACCTAACCTAACCTAACCTAACCTTTTTTTTTTTTTTTTTTTTTTTTTTTACGTTGGGAAATCCTCATGGATACTCTCCGTCGCGGGGGCGACGAAGAGTTATGTCGGACTCTTACCGACTAAAACCCAACGGGGTCCTTCTCAGGCGCCTGTTTAAGCTGGGGCTGTGGGTGCACTAGTCACAATCCTCCATGGCCCCGGCGGCGCTGGCTGGTTGAGCCACGTCTTTGCGTTCAAGCGTTATATGCTTGTCTTCGCATCTCTAATGAGGAGAGGCGCGCGGGACACCCGCGCGCGCCGTCTCTGGGCTTATAGTAGGGCGGCGGACACCCCCGTGTACCGCCGCCTAAGCCTTTGTTATGGGGGTCGAGTGACATGAAAGTGTCTCCTCCGACGCCCCGCTCTCTTGCTGCGGATCGGGTTTGTGGTGGAGATCTCTCTATCTCGCTCCGAAGCTTCCTTTTCCATCAGGACACCCTCACTGAAAGCCATGACAGCTCTCCATGCGTCTTCCCTACTGACCATAGTCTGGACTAAGGTCGGAAGAGACAAATTGTTGCCCACGCATGAAACGAGCTCTTGCCGTTGAACAGCCCAGGCTGGGCATTCTTCAAGCGTGTGCTGCGCCGTGTCCTCTTGACTAACGCAGTGATGGCACGCCGCACTCGGTTCCCTGCCGATTCGGAATAGGTACTTTGAGAAGCAGCCGTGCCCAGTCAAAATCTGCGTCAGACGGAAGCTCAAAGAGCCGTGCTCTCTGCTGATCCACTCCTCAAACACAGGCCAGATGGCCTCAATAGTTTTAAGACCAGCAGTTGGTTGTGCTAGTCTCGTACGCCACTCTTGCAGTAGTAGGCTGTGGATTTGACTTCGTCTATGCTCCACCTCTTTTAGCGCTGGCCTATGACCTTGCCTTATTTCTTGCTCGCGCCAGGAATACATTGATGCGAGACCCTTTGCATCAAGGTCCCATGGCAGAGAGCCCGCCAGTACGCACGAAGCCTCAAATGAGATGGTGCGGTATCCCCGTATCACCCTGATTGCCATCGCTCTCTGCGGTTTTCGCAATAGAGCGATATTCTGGCTATTCAGAGTGTCGGCCCACACAGGGGCTCCGTACGTAGCCATGGAGCGCACAACTCCCATGTAGAGCTTCCGGCATCCTACTTTTGCTCCACTAATATTGGGCAATAAGCCTCCTAGGGCAGCCGCCGTTCCCATCAGCTTGGGCACTAACTTCTCAAAGTGCGCCTTGAAGTTCCACCTGCTGTCGAGGACGAGTCCCAAGTACTTCATCGTCGGCTCGACAGCAATGCGAACACCACCTACGATGATATGTGATCCCGCTGGGGGCTTCTGTCGTGGCCCATGAAAACACAGAGCTTCAGATTTTTCTAGAGCTACTTTGAGCCCAAGACGTCTAATGCGGCCTACGGTCTGTGCAACTCCGGCTGTCGCAAGCAGAGCGGCCTGCCTATATGTCTTTCCTCTTGCTAGGACCAGCGTATCATCTGCGTAGCATGTGATACTAACTCCTCTGAGGGTTGCACCCCGTAAGACCCAATCATAACCGACGTTCCACAGAAGTGGCCCGAGAACCGACCCCTGTGGGACGCCGCACGACATCTTGTGTTGCCTCGACCCTGTCTTATCCTGGTAGGATATATACCGTTCGCTGAGGTAATCCTCGATTGTTTTACAGAGGTACCGAGGGACCTGATGATACCTCAGCGCCTCCCTGATACAGCTCCAAGGCAGAGTGTTGAAGGCGTTGGCAATGTCAAGAGACACCGCCAAGACAACCTCGCCTCGGGACACTGCCTCCTCTGCAGTGGCTTTGACCTGGAGTACCGCGCCAACCGTCGATCGCCCTCTTCTAAAACCAAACTGGTTGTCGTCCAGATCTGGACCGACACAGTTTAAATGACCGATCAGGCGATTGGCGATTATGCGCTCCAACAGTTTGCCAACCTCATCTAAAAGAACAATTGGACGGTAAGCTGACGAAGAGTCGGCTGGGCGCCCATCCTTCTTGAGTAAGACAAGCTTACCCGTCTTCCACTGCACCGGGAATCGACTCTGCATTAAACATGCACTATAAAGGCCTTGAAGGCGAGGAGCAAGAGATTTTAGGGCAAGCACCCATGCTCTACCTGGTATTCCATCTGGACCTGGGGCCGTATTCTTCGCACTGAGGCGTTGCACTGCCACCCGCATCTCAACCTCATTCACTTCTGGCACCTCCTCGTCTGCAGCCACTTCCTCAGAAGACGGTGCCATAGCCGGCGGTGTATGCTCGTCTCTGGTTGGAAACAAGGCTGTTACTACAGTTTCTACAAATGTAGGCTCAAGGCTCTGAGTCAACGGTGGCACCCAAGGGCGGAGTTTATTTCTCACCATTCTGTAGAGTCGCCCCCATGGATCGCGGTTAAGGCTTTCCAAAAGGTCGTCCCGAGCTGCATCCTTAGCTTGGGCTATGGCCAGTTTCAACGAAACTTTAAGCTCTCTATAGGAGTTGTATAGCAGCTCCTCTTGCTCCTCGTCACGGCGTCGCCTTCTGCGGTACCTCGTGTACTGCCGCCTTGCTGCAACGCATTCTACCCGAAGCTCTGCAATTTCTGCTGACCACCAATAGACCTGGCGTTTAGAGGGCTGGAGTCCAACTCTAGGCATTGAGGCATCGCAAATGTGTGTCATTGCCTCTTTGAACCAAGCCGCCTCTTCCTGGACCTCAGTGTCTCCTGGTGCCGCAGGCGTGGGAATCCAGGCCTTCACAATAGCGGCTACCTCCAATGCATCCCGATCGAGATTTCTAAGTGCCCAACGAGGACTATCTTGAACCACGTGGCCGTCTCTTCTCGGAGGTTGTGGTAAAGGCGTTACCTGGAACCGGATGTAACGGTGGTCTGATAGCGTCTCTACCTCTGCCATGACCTCCCAACCTTGTGCTCTTCGTGACAAATTCGGACTTGCGAACGTCACGTCCACAATGGATCCTCCATGTTGACGCACGCAGGTGTTAACCGATCCTCGATTCAGAAGCAGTAACCCAGTGGCCAATGCCCACTCCTCTAGCACCTCGCCACGTGCATCAGTGATGGGACACCCCCAAGCGACTGACTTGGCATTGAAGTCTCCAAGTACGATCACTGGATGAGGGTGACTTTGTCCAACAAGAGCTCCCACGTCAACGAGAAAACTCTCGAATTCTGCGAGGACTCTGTTAGGCGAAAAATACGTAGCCACCACCATAACACCTCCCACAAGAGCTGCGACACATCCACGGCCCTTCACGACCTTGTCGAAGGCAACACCTTGGCATATAATTGCCACAAGCCCGTCATCATCGCCCGCCCAGTTAACTCTGGGAGGGATGAAATAGGGCTCGGAAACCGCTGCTATATTAATCAACCACTCCGCCATGGTCTGGATCATCAGATCCTGGGCCCTGACGGAGTGGTTGAGATTCGCCTGCAAGAAACGTAGAGCCATAACTAACTGGTTTCCATCTGCGCCCTCTCAGCCTCCGTTTGAGTTGGAGGATAGCTAGTAGCTGCCGGCGTCGTGGCTGACGGGTTTTGAGCCCCTGGAGCCCTTCTTTTCTTCCCTTTAGGAGCGGTACATGCCTTACCGCCTAGCCTATGTGCTGATGGCTTATTAGCCGCTGTGCATATCGAGCACTTAGGCGTGGCAGCACACGTGGACGACTTGTGGCCGGGCTGGCCACACTTGTAGCATTCCTCGCTGCGGTCTATATCCGCGGTGCATTGAGCGCGAACGTGCCCATTTTGGAGGCATCGGTAGCACCGCAACGGTCTAGGCTGCACCATTTCTACTCGAGTGTCTACCCATCCGACTTTGAGTCGACCTCCTTCCCCGAGCTTCTTGGCGGCGGCTACTGGACAACTTACCAGCGTAACTCCAGTGCCTTGGTAAGTGTATTTTATTTCACCAACTTTGACTGCCTCTATTTTGCAACACCCTCGCTCTGCAACAGCGGCGGCTATGTCCTCACGAGACACTGAGTCATCAAAACCTGAGAGTCGGAGCTCTGCACATTTCACAGGTCTTGACACTCTTGCCGTTTCAACATTCAACGCCTCTCTAATCTTTTCGGCTAAAGAGTCCGCTTTTTCGTTACTCTTATCTCCTGCTGATACCTCGAGGATGTGAGCCCCAGTGGCAGCTTTGCGAAACCGTAAGCCGGCGATACCGCAGCTGTCAAGGTTAATCTTTTCCCTGGCTTCCTTCATCACTGTGGCGTATGTCACCCCCTTTTCCATGGCTCCAGGCTGCAGGGTAATAACCACTGCTGCAGTCCGCGGAGTGCGCAACTTCACGTTAGGTCTACGGGCCGCTCCACTACTCGCCGTTGTGCCCGCAGGCTTAGTCGCTCCTCCACTTGTCGTTGTGCCCGTTGGTTTAGGCACCGCTTTGGCTTTTTTGCCTTTCTTAGTCACGGTTGACCAACCCTCATCCAATACCACAGGTGCAGGAGGTAGATCACGAGGCTGCCTCTCAGAAGCCGCTGGTACCTCTGTAGCCATTCCTTTATTGGCTTTACCTTTCTTTTGTGCCTTTTTCGCACTGCTAGGAGGCTGAGAGGCTTGCTTTTCAGCCTCCGGCAATGTTGATAGCTTAGCAGCAGCCTCTTTGCGCTTATCCGCTGCCAATGGAGGACGAATCCGCTTTTCAGGAAGCAATCTGTCCTCCACTCCTTCGAAACGAGCGTTTATCATCCCGCCCACCTGCTGCATGATTGAGCGTACCAAATCATCAGACAGGTTGCTATCCACTCGAGGTATCGAAGTCGACTGACTCCCCGTTGCTACACCGACATTAACTGAGGGCAGCTCCTCCATATTATTACTCTCTTGAGTACGCGCGAACATACTTCTGAGCTCGCTTAGCTCTTTGCGAAGCTCTGCCATTTCCTTGCGCATGCGGGCATTTTCTGCCTGCAGTTTCGCAGTCTCTTCGGAGACAGTACTGGCATACAGCGCATTGACTGCCGCTTTAATAGATGCCGTTGAATCTTTAAGGGCCCTGGTGAAGGTTCCTTTAAGATTGCCTGACTTCGTAGCCACCGTTAGAATTACCTCCGTCGCGTCGGTAACCTGCTTGACCAGATCGGAAGCCAGTCCGCTATCCTCTACAATTGGAGCCACTGTACAGTTGGCTTTGTGCTTAACCACCTGTGCGGCCACTTTTTCCTCTGCCTTTCGCTGAGCATCTTCTCGAGCTTCCTCTCGTTTAAGGGCGTTAAGCTCCGCTTGTGCTTTACTAAGCCCAACGTACTTTCCCGAAGTCGGCGGGCGACCTCTACCTCTTGTTGCTTTACGCACTGACTTTTTGGCTGGGAATGCCTCATCGCCCGAGGCAGACTCAGACCCTTGGTCGTCGTCTTCATGCGGTCGCTTAGAACCGATTGGTTCCTTTAACCAAAATTTAGATGGAAGGGGTTCCAACGCCACAGTACATGAGCTCATGATTGAGCTAACCGTCTCAAAACTCGCATTCGATTGATTGTCATCGCAAGAATCGAGATCACTCTCCCCACAGTATGCCTTCTCGGCAATTGCAAGCGCAGATGCGCCACTGCTTTCCTCTTTACGCTGTAATTTACAGCCTCCTTCCTCTTTTTTGTTTTTGTTTTTAATAGCAAGTTCCATATTAAGTCCCACGAGTAATAGGGAAAAGTCGTCACCCCGTCCAGAGCCCTTTGTCCGGGGAAGGGTAAATACTGCGGAGGTCCCCCGGTATCCGCAGGTTTTTACGTGTTTTCTCACGGGTTTTGTATCGAGATTGTCCTTCTCAGACCGGCCAATTAAGGCAAGCCCTCATCGGATTCACAAAGCCACAACATACCCCCTTATCGCCAATACGGAGGTCGTTGAAGTTAGCAATGTGAACCCGGTTAGAGAGTCGGCGTAAACTCCCCGGCGCAACTGAGCGATACAGTCCGTACCACTTAGCCCGCCAAATCCTCCACTCTGTCGCGCCCTGAAAAGGGCGGACCCGTCTTACTTGACAGACCTACACTAGGCCCCGCCAAGATGCGTTTGCCCTCTCCCAAAGCCGATCCGTATGGGTAACCCTGCGGCATAGCCTTTGGGGTCATTGGGATGTGAACGCTAACACCATCCGTGTGCCCTGAAAAGGGCGCACCCGTCCCGTTGGACTGGCCCATCCTGGGCCCCGCCAAAGTGCGCAGCACTAATCCCTCCCTCCAAGCCTTTCCGTATGGGAAGCCCTGCGGTATAGCCTTGAAGATCATTGGAATGTGCGCGCCTGGCTCCATCCACTGCTGTTTTCGCCAAACGGAGAACAGCGCGGAGGAGCCGAAACCCATTTCCCCCCCAGTGTTTTGTCCGCGCCAGCGTTACCTATAAACCCCATTAGGGAATTTATGGCACACCGGAAACCCCCTATCCGCAACCCGGGGACGCGCCACGTCGGAGTAACACCTCTCCGCCCACTGGGACACCCCAGCAGGTCCGTGGAACCTAACCTAACCTAACCTAACCTAACCTAACCTAACCTAACCACCAAGAAAGAAAGAAAATAGCACACTTACCTTACCATGGTGGTCGGAGAAACTCGCTGAACTGAAGAAGAAGGTCGCCACGATGAAAAACCGAATCCGCTGTGCAGCTCCAATCCGCAGGCAAAAAGTGGTCGATGAGTACCTGAAAACAAAAAATGAATATGAGTTAGAAACAAAAAATGCTCAAATTGAAAGCTGGAAGGCCTTTTGTGAGAAGCAAGATAAGGAAGGAGTATGGGAGGGGATTTATAGGGTTATTGGTAGGACAGCAAAAAGACAGGAGGATCTGCCTTTAGTGAAAGAGGGAAGGGTGTTGGACAGTAAAGAGTCAGTGAAGCTGATAGCTGAAACCTTTTACCCGGAAGACCTGGAAAGGGAAGACAACGAGGAACATAGACAGACCAGACAAGCAGCTGAACAAGTAAATGGTAGGACCCATGATGAATACCATGATCCTCCATTTACTAGCGAAGAGCTGAAACAGGCAGCAAAAAGTTTCAATCCCAAGAAGGCTCCGGGTGTTGATGGACTAACAGCAGACATCTGCAACCACGTAATAAACCACCCGGAACCCGGAACTCTTTCTAGCCCTGAGCAACAAATGCCTTTCCCTTGGTCATTTTCCAACGAAGTGGAAGGAAGCCACAGTGGTAGTCCTAAGGAAGCCTGGAAAGGAAAACTATACTAGCCCGAAGTCGTATAGACCCATAGGACTGCTACCCGTAATGGGCAAGGTCCTGGAGAAGATGCTGGTCGGGCGCCTCAAATGGCACCTGATTCCGAAGATGAGCACCCGCCAATACGGCTTTACGCCCCAAAAGAGCACTGAAGACTCCCTCTATGACCTGACAAAACACATACAGAGCAAATTAGAACAGAAGAAGCTACTAGTTATCATATCGTTGGACATAGAGGGAGCCTTCGATAGCGCGTGGTGGCCGGCCATAAGGGTAAGGTTAGCCGAAGCAGGTTGCCCCGTTAATTTGAGACGTCTGATAGACAGCTACCTTCAGGACCGAAGCGTAAGAGTGCGATACGCAGGGCATGAATACCAAAAGCCCACAAATAAAGGTTGTGTTCAAGGATCTATTAGTGGACCAATACTATGGAACCTCCTCCTGGATCCTCTCCTGCAAGGCCTAGAGCGGCGAGGCGATTATAGTCAAGCTTTCGCTGACGACGTGGTGCTCGTATTTGATGGCGATACAGCGCTGGAGGTGCAAAGACAAGCCAATGCCGCCTTCGCCTATGTCCGGGAGTGGGGTATCAGAAATAAACTAAAGTTTGCGCCGCATAAAACTAGCGCGATGATCATCACCCGTAAACTAAAGTACGATACCCCACACCTGAGCATGGGCGGGGTCGACATTGGCATGTCAGAAGAGATCAAACTCCTGGGGCTTACCATCGATAACAAGCTGACTTTTAACAAACACACAGCAGAGGTATGTAGGAAAGCTTCGAACATATACAAGCAGTTGTCGAAAGCTGCCAGGAGCAGCTGGGGTCTCCACCCGGAAGTGATCCGCATCATCTACACGGCTACGGTTGAGCCGACAATAATGTACGCAGCCAGTGTATGGGCGCATGCTACCGAAAAAATCAAGGTACGGAAGCAACTAAACGCAGTACAGAGAGTCTTCGCCCAAAAACTTACAAAAGCCTACCGAACTGTCTCCCTAAACTCAGCTCTAGTCTTGGCCGGGATACTCCCACTGGATCTGAGAATTCAGGAAGCCGCAGCCTTGTACGAAGCCAAGCGAGGAGTTCCGCAGCCTGGTTTGGGAGACAGAGAGGTAGAGCAAATGGTGGCGTATAGTCTGGCCCCGCACCCAGCAAACAATATGAGCCTAGAGTTTATAAGCCTGACAGACCAACAAGACCTTGCAGAACACAACAGACAGGCAGTCCGCATTTTCACCGATGGCAGCAAGATTGAGGGGAAGGTTGGCGCGGCGCTATCTCTATGGGATGGCGAAGCGGAAACCAAGAACCTCAAACTCAAGCTGCCATCATACTGCACCGTCTATCAGGCGGAACTCTACGCCATATGTAGAGCAACGCGGGAGGTTCTGAAACGCCCCGAAACAAGTTTCGGAGTTTATAGCGACTCACGATCGGCTCTAGAAACCGTGACGAACCACGCCTCCATTCATCCCCTTGCAGTAGAAACCCGCAAGAACATAGGAACCATCACACTCCAAAACAAGGAAATATCCTTGTTTTGGATCAAAGCGCATGCAGGGATGAATGGAAACGAAAGGGCTGATGAGTTGGCAAAGGACGCTGCGCTAAAACTCAAAAAGAAGCCAGATTATGACAGGTGTCCGGTCTCACATATCAAGCGACAAATCCGTATGGACTCGCTTGATGTGTGGAACCGGAGATACAACACGGAAAATACAGCTGCGGTCACCAAGATCTTTTTCCCGAATGCAGTAGAAGCCTACAAAACTGTAAGAAGGCTTGAAATGTCATACGTCCTGACTCAGGTAATGACAGGGCACGGCGGGTTCTCTGAGTACTTAGCCCGTTTTAAATGCAAAGAGAACCCGGCGTGCATCTGTGACCCGGGGGAAGCCGAATCAGTCCAACACATCTTATTTGATTGCCCAGTCTTCTGTCGCGAGAGATATGATGCTGAAAATATATTAGATTACAAGATAAATGCAGAAAACTCATGTAAATTAATTGAAGGAAAAGATACAAGACCTGAATACATAAAATACTGTATAAAATTAGCAAATAAGGTAATAAATAGAAATAAAACAGATAGATAAGTTATGATTTATATATATTATAAAATATATATAATATGCATCTCACCTCTATAGGGGTGATTACGTCCCTAAGAAAACAGATTTACAATTGGTTTCTGTCAAGAACCCAGTTTTTGTTAGTATTAGTTAGCTATAAGATAGATAATAAAAATATTATATACAAATTGACAAAAATAATTTTCTCTATACTACTTTTACAAATTTACCTTAGATTATCTTTATACGTGTCCCTCTAACCTCTTTACAATATGTTCGGCTTCCGCACTCCTGCCAAAAGCAGACAGACTTCTAACGAGCCCCCCAGAAGAACCTCAACTACACCACCAGCTGTGCAGGAAAGTGACAGGCCGTCAACGTCAAGCGTCCGGAGAAGTATCGGAGAGTGGGAGTCTGGCAAAACAGACTCACTCACTCCAACCACTCCGAAGAAATCTGCGCCGGTGGAACTCCCAAAGCCGAAAAAAGTACCTTCGCAAGGAAGTAAAGTGGGTGTGAAGGTACCGATGGAGGCTGTGAGAAGTCCACCGGCACAGCCCAAATACACCAGTCGACTGGCCGAGGCAAAGGCTTGTCTTACGAAAGCAAAGGTGAATATGGGGAACTCTAGAAATATCAAGACAGAGATTAAAACTGAGGTACTACATGCAATTGAGAGATTGTATCAGTTAGTTAAGGAATCGGAAAGTGAAAAAGAATCAGGAGAAAAGAAGATGACCAAACCGGAGAAACAAAAAGAGCCAGAGAAAAAGGAAAAGACGGAGAAGGGAAAGGAAGAAAAAGACCTTATAGAGAAACTGGAAGAGCATGCAAAGCTCATACGTGAGAATAGTATTAAGATGGAAAAGTTACAGGAGAAGATAGAATCACAGCAGGAAAGAATGGAAAAGCAGACGTACGCGAGTGTAGCAGCGGCGCATCCTGGGAGGCAGTTCCCTGAGCACACCGCGCTTTACTCAGTCGTAGTTACGTCGAAGGATGACCAAGATAAAGGTGATGAAGTCATGAAAAAGATAAGAGATACGATTAAAGCAAAGGAAGGAGGAATAGCCATAGAAAAGATCCGGAAGGCAAAGGATAGAAAAGTGATTGTGGGATGTAAAACAGAGGAGGAAAGACAGCAAGTAAAGGAAAGACTAAAGAGTGCGGAAGAGTACCTGACCGTAGAAGAGGTTAAAAATAAGAACCCATTGGTGATCCTCAAAAATGTGTTCACCTTTAACACAGACCAGGATATAATAAATTCCATCTGGAAACAAAATTGTAAATTATTAAAAGATTTAGACCAATCAGTAAACAAAATAGACATTGTGTATAAGAAAAACACCAGAAATAATCAGACACAGCACGTTATCATGAGGGTGTCCCCTGCAGTATGGCAGCGTCTGGTCCATGCAGAAACCGTCGTCATAGACCTCCAGCGAGTAAAAGTGGCTGACCAGTCACCACTTGTGCAATGCTCGCTGTGTCTCGGCTATGGCCATGGGCGACGGTTCTGCACGGAGACCATCGTCAAATGCAGCCACTGTGGGGGGCCCCACATGAGGACGGAGTGTGCTGACTGGCTCGCCGGTGCGACTCCTTCCTGCTGCAACTGCCTGCACGCCAAGGCTGATAAGGCAGATCATAGCGCCTTCAGTCCTGAGTGTGCAATCAGGAGGAAGTGGGACGCACTGGCTAGGGCCACCATAGCCTATCACTGCTAAAGTGGCCCCTGGCAAAGCTATAAGCGCAAAAAGGCGCCGTCACCGAAGAGCCACAAAAGTAGCTGTCCAAGTAAACTGTCTTGGCCATGTTGACCATGGTCGGCCGCTTACCCCTGAAAAGCGAAACAATAATAAGCACTCGGTGGGAAAAGTCTCGGGCATATAACAAAAAACTTTGGCCTTCAACTGTAAAATAGTAAAAAACATTAAAATACGTATAAAATTTAAATATAAGTTAGATAAGCCTTGTTGGCATTTATATATTGATGTATATATAATACAACCAGCAAAAACTTCATAAATAGCACATGTAAAAAACAGTAAAATAGAATTAATAATTTTAAGTTAAAAATAAAATGCAAAAACCACAAAAACAAATAAGTAAAATTAAGTACCCTATCATTTAAGTTAAACAATTAAAATTAGTATTAGATTCCAGGTGTAAAATATTATTAATTATGCACATGTATTGTGTCTGTAGGAATAAGTAAATACTTGTACAAATTAAAAAGTATTAAAACCTAGGTAAACAAAAATTTAAAAATACTTAAATTGTTAAGATGCTTGTACTTAAGTATTCAAAGCTAAAATTAGTCTAAAAACAGATAAAGTAAAATAATCATAACAGTTTTAATTTGCGTAATTTGGCAAAGATTTATAAATTTGTGATATTAGTAAAAGTCTTTTTTTTGAAACATAAAATGTAAATCATCAAAATTGTAATACCAACTACTCGGCATTCTTACTGAGGGACACTGTGGTACCGTTTAGAAACGGTAATCTGAAAAAAAAAAAAAAAAAAAAAAAACCTAACCTAACCTAACCGGGCCTCCATCCTGAGGTCATACGTACCATTTATGTGGCCGTAGTGGAGCCCATCATCTTGTACGCAGCTAGCGTTTGGGCATCTGCATCTAAAAAACTGTGCGTTCAAAAACAACTCAACGTAGTACAAAGAGGATTTGCCCAAAAACTATGCAAAGGATATCGTACGATTTCGCTGAACTCTGCACTACTGCTGGCTGGAATACTCCCTCTGGACCTCCGAATACAGGAGGCAGCCGCCCTGTATAAGGCTAAGAGAGGAGTGCTCCAGCCAGTAGTACTGGGAGACAGGGAGGTTGAACAGATGGTCCCGTACGCGCACGCACCGCATCCGGCCGAACATATGGCTTTGGAATTCATATGCCTGGTAGACCATGAACAGGTTAACACCCATAGCAACCAAGCGGTACGAATATTTACGGACGGCAGTAAGATTGAGGGCAAGGTTGGAGCTGCATTATCCATATGGGATAGTAACGCCGAAACCAAATCCCGTAAGTTGAAACTGCCGTCCTACTGCACAGTCTACCAGGCCGAATTGTTGGCTATATGTCAAGCCACGACGGAGATCCTGGAGAGCCCAAAATCCAGCTTTGGTATCTACAGCGACTCAAGGTCGTCGCTTGAAACCATTACGAACCAGGGCTCAGTCCATCCCCTAGCGGTAAAAATTCGCAGAAATTTACGAGCCAGTAAACACCAGGGCAAAGATGTCTCCTTGTTCTGGATAAGGGCTCATGCGGGGTTGGAAGGAAACGAGCGCGCTGACCAACTTGCGAAAGACGCCGCCCTAAAGACCAAGACGAAACCCAACTACGACAGGTGCCCGGTTTCATTCGTCAAGCGACACATCCGCATGGAGTCGCTTGACGAATGGAATCGGAGATACATAACCGGTGAGACTGCGTCGACGACCAAACTTTTCTTCCCGGACGCCATAAAAGCTTTTAAGACTGTTAGAAAGATAGAGCCTACTGGAGTGTTGACGCAGATCATGACGGGGCACGGTGGGTTTTCCGAATATTTGAATCGATTCAAATGTAAGGAAAGCCCATCGTGCATCTGTGAACCAGAAAAGCATGAAACCGTCGAACATTTCTTGTTTGAGTGCCCCGTATTTGGCTTGGAAAGATACCAGTTTGAGCAAAAGATGAGTATTACCCTAAAACCCGAAATAACTGCAGATTTGATTGAAAATAAATATACTAGGCATAAGTTCATAGCATACTGTGTATCGTTAGCAAATAAAGTAATAGTTAGAAATAAGTCAAGATAGATAAGTTTTGTTGAATATATATATTAATGTATATATATGAAACCAGCAATGTATAAAATAAGTTAGATAAAACCAGATGTGTTATTTAGAATGTTATAAAATAAGATGTAGTAAAATAAGAAAATTGTATGAAACCCATTTAACCCATAAGAAGATGTAAGATAAGATAAAAACCTTGAAAATAAAATAAAAAACACGAATAAAAACAACTCTAAAATTCTTAGAGGGACGAGAAAAAAAAAAAAAAAAAAAAAAAAAAAAAAAAAAAACCTAACCTAACCTAACCTAACCCTCAATATTATAACCTAACCTTAACCTAACCCTCAATATTTTAACCTATCCTTCAATATTCTATCAATAATAATATTCAAACATCAATATTCTAACCAAAGCATCAATATTCAATATTCTAACCAAAGCCTCAATACAGCACACCAAAACCCAACCAAAAAAAAATCAGTTATAATTAAGTAAAATGTGACCCGAGGGCTGGTGATTATCTGGGCCAGCGAATCAGCATTGCTATTCAGCGTGGCAATACAGCCAGTGTCTTGGGCACGCTTCCGATTGGTACTGATTTGGATCAGTTGAGCTATCTATAAATCGTTTGCAACGGTGTGTAGATAGCTCAACTGCTTCATGTGTATTTTGTACATATTATAAATACTTTATTAGTCATAATTTTCTTTTTGAATAATATAGGTACTATAAAGTAAAATTAAAATAATTATAGCCATAGAAAATAATGTTTCAAATTTATTCCGCCAGTCCGCAATGTACGGATTCACGTAGGTAAGGTCGAGGCGTGGTACTATTATTTATTCTGTATCGTAAGTGCCTACTAACGTAGGTAGGTACCTACTATGTTTATTTATACCTAATTGGTATAAAGACTGCGCGACCGCGCGATAAAGACGGGCGTCTCTTGTCTCGCTCGCACGTCGCGTACTCGAATGACCCGCGATGAACTCTCAGCTGTTCATGCTGTAGTAGGCGTAATCTGCGTGCTGCGTGTACATTGTACATTGCTGCTTTATTTATTTTATTTGTTTTTTGCTTTTTTAAATGAGATAATTAGGTAGATATGTCTTATTATGTTGTACTGTGTGTATGTGACTAGAAAAAAAATGAAAAGGAAATAGTCAAGGCAATTTTTTTTTTTGCGATTTTTTTCGCTATATGTTTTCAGTATCATGGTCTGATTGGAACCTCCAAGTTTTCGGAAGTGGTCTGGTAACACCCTGTATACTTAGTAAAATATTGTTTTAAATGTGTTTTGGCGTTATAGCATAGCAATAATATAGTATAACACGTAACAGCCCTATTTACAGCACTACAATGCTGTTAGGTATACCTTAGCGGCGTTACTTTGGCAAATAAATGTATCTTGTATCTTGTATCTTGTACTTTTATACTTAGTCGTTGGATTTGTTCATAACTCCCACAGCGTGTTTGAGAAAATGAAATTATTTAACAAAACAAATAATATGCAGTCATTGTGCTTTAGGTTGACATATTCTTTTCATAGCTAAAAAGCGTTAAGCCAAGAAATGCTACTAAGTAAGGACTATTTAAAATTGTAATTAGAAAAAAAGTGTTAAATTGCCGCTTTCTTACTATCTCTAATTCGGAAACTATAAACGATAGGAACACAGTTCCATGACAGATCGATAGAGAATTTTAAGCTTTATGCTTTTAGCTTTAGCTTGATACATGCCTTTTAAAAGTAAAATTTGACCAAATGTTAGTTAACGGCGTTTTAGCTAGCGGACGGCAGCGTGGCTGTCATTACCAAATAAAATTAGTTATTTTATTTATGAATAAAACACCTAATTTATTTGGTAGACAGAATAGATAATTATATTATTTTCGAATACAGTTTTCAATCAAATAAGTTGATTATTCATATCGAAGTAGGTACTTTATGTTATGCAATGTCATGGAAGGTTTCGTGATTAGCAGTAAGTGAGATGCACACGCACCCTCTTATCACGTCGCACGCACACATTAGACACTTTTAACGCGTGTGCATTGCTAATTTTACGTTTTTAATGAATGAAAAACTTCGAAACATTTAAAGTAGTAGAGCAATAAACGTTGTTCGCGTGTAGAATATCTCCTCTAGAGGGATATAGATCCGTTGTGCGTACTGTACCTAACCTTAACAAAAAATCTTAGTACTCAGGTTAACGGGGTTTGGCATGGTCAGCTAGGTATAGCAATGACACTAGATGTCCAAATTGTCCCAGTTTAACATATTTTATCGTTTTTATAAATGAAAATAAGTGTATTATCACATATTAATATATATACCGCTTATAATGAATTATTTTTAAGTACCCAGCTATATTTCAGGTTTTTTAGGTCTAAAAAGCACTCGAATTTGTGAGAATTCGCAATTCCATATCGCAGCCATTCGCAAAAATCTATTCACGCACACAGACAAGGACTTTGTTTTATTCAAACTGTGCGCTTATTTCAACTATTTCAGAATCTGAAGTTTGGCTCAGGGGCTAGGACTTTCGCTTAGAGACCTACGCTACCGAGTTCAATTCCCTGCACGTACAGAATCTTTTTTCTTTACTTTTAGATATATTTTTTATTTATAATAATTTTGTAAGCCAAGTAAGAGACTAATATTACCTATAATAGAAAGGATGTGTTCGTTTGTTTTTCTAAAAATAAAAACAATTTATTGTATCAAGTTCATTTTTATTATTTATAAAGATATTTACATCAGACTTTATTTACAGATTTTTACTTACAAAGAAAATTACGACTGATAATACACATGAAACAAATGAGCCATCTGCAGACCATTGCACAATATTTATTTATAGGTACCTAACTACTACCAATTAGTTTATATAATATCCTGATTCTAATTAAAAACATTGTTCTGATTCCGTATAGTTATAGTTTATAGTGCTTCTATTATTTCTGATGTTCTTTGTCTGAATATTGTTTAGCCTGTTTTTGTTCAACGCCGATGGGGTTTGCCTATCCAAGCCTATTTCTCATGTCGTTGGAGGTTGGAGTTGATCCTGCTCTGGCTAGCACTTTCGGTAACTGTGTACCCTTCTAAGAACAACTTCAGACAATATGAGCATATGCAGTTTATAAAATATCACTAGCTTCAGTAACATAATTATACTGACTCCGTTGCGCTCTTTTCCAATACGGTGACTTGGGGAAAGGCACCCGATCAAGTAGCATTTCTTCATTGCTGAAATTGCCGTAGTTTACCCTAAATCTGCAAAACAAAACATTTTTTTATAAAAATGTCTTACTAAATTTTTCGTAAATTTTACGATAAAAAATATAAGTAGGTAAGTAATCTAAACCAACCTGCTAGAAGTTGTATTTTTTTATTTATTTGCAAACTTTCGCACGCGGAATGTAAAGCATTTTAAAAAGTAAAACAGTAGGTAACTAGGTAAGTACATCATACATACCATCAGGACTAACTCCTAAAAAGTTAATTTTTTTGTCAATATAGGTAGTCCTGGGTCGTTACAGTTTTCTTCACTTTTTTTCGAACGGTTTTCGCGACTCCGATTCATTGTGATTTCTCGTTAGAACGTCGCTTTTGTATAAAAACCTCTTCACATAGTTGTGGCAGGGTGTGGTCGCTTTTCTTTTACATAGGTATCTGTAATAAAGCCAAAATTAAGCATAGGCTTGGGTAGGGTACATTTAGATCACTGGCATTGTGCACATAAATTTTCCGAGAAGAAAAATCCATTGGTGCACGACCGGATTTGATCCCACTACCTAAGGATCGGAAAGTCTGTTTTTTTTGCACCATACTTCATTTCGACTGCAACAAATCAAAGAGGTTGTATAGGTACCCATACCTAACTAAGTTGAAATCGCATTTATCTATTATGAAATGTACCTACCTATTACAACAATAATGAGTACTTACTTGGCGTACATAAACTTATGGTTACTGGCAAGGTAGGAGGGCAAGGTGGTGCGGTCGAAGCCCATTGCGTTGTTGGTCTGAGCAGATCCGCACCATACTCAACACATCCGTCTACACTACAATGCACTGCAATTAGAATAAACGGGATATATAAACTAACCTTTTAATTTGTTCATGAAATCATTTCATTTGTCCATGACTTCGTTTGCAATTTTTCCAGGGACCAGAGTAGGTGTACCTTTTGATGATTTTTGTATTAATTTTCGAAATTCGTGACTCCATGGTTTCTACACATTGATTATGTAAATAATACTTCGTATTATTAATCAATGAAGTAGAAAGGGCACTCTTTTTTCACAGTCCTAAGAAAACACAAAAATTCATGTAAATCAAGAATGAGCGGAATGACATTACCTACGTATTTGACAATTTTGACATATTGTGCGGAAATTATGCGCAGCGCAGCGAAATGAATTCAGTGAGGCCATGCCTTGCCAATATGCTATTCCTGAAATCATTTATCAACGTAATATTTTTAATATATATCTTAAAATCATTTTAGTAAATATACATTATGATCCACTTCTAAAATAATTCATAAGTACATAATGTTTTTTTAGAGCAACATTTTCTTACTTGTTCGATCTTATTTGTACCGTAGTTGTTTTAAGAGCATGTAGGTCTGCTCTGAAAAGAACTACGAAGCTTGCATTTTGAAGGCATATTTTAATAATTTTTATGTACAATATTTTCCCCTACAAAATGTAGTTTCTACCTAATAATATTAGGTATAGGTAGATTATTCGTAATTTAATTTTCTCCCATAATTTATTCAAAAATCATAAACTGGCAGCACTCTATTTCCTATCCTATAGTTTGATTTTTATGGTATCAAAGGTATATTTCATGTATTTGGAGACAAGCAAATTATGAGAGAGAAGACAGGAGAAGATAGAGGAAGACAGACAAGATCGAGAAGATCGGCAACAGCTCATAGTCCGCGAGCTGGCAATGTCGCAGCAACACAACCGTACATTGTCAGATGAGCGTACGACACTATCTGTGTTCACTCACACATTGTTAATTTTTAACTAAATTTTCGATTTTAGTTTAGCTATTTATCGACTGTATTTTTCAACTAAATATGATATACAGCAAGTAAAAACCAATATAAAAGCCAACAACAGTTATTTCAATTCAAAAATTATATTCTCTTCGCCCATAAATGGAAAAATCCGTGTAGAAAAATTTGTATGAAGATCGTTCCACCTAACCAACGCATTCACACCGGCATACTGTACTTATACAGAATGGTTATTTACCGAGCGAGCGAAGCGTCTCAATTTCGAGATTGGCTAAAAATGCTTTTGTCCGGCTGGCTGTCTGTCTGTCTGTCTGTCTGCAGTAATCGCCTACAGGTCGCATTTATCAACCCAACCGATTTGGACGAAAATCGGCACAAAAGTTCCTTGATTTATTAAAAATTTTTAATCGACCGCGATTTTTGATTGGGGGAAAATAGGGGAGAAAAAGAGGAAAGTTTGCTGTAGCGTTATTTAACGACGGATTGTAATCAAATTTGAGAAACACACTAAAGACTTCATTCTACACAAGATACAAGTGTACAAATATTTTCAAAAAAAGGGAGTGGAAAGGGGAAAAGAGGGGAAATTAATTTTTAATTTTTTCCCGAAAATTTACTCCTACCGATATCAATGAGACTACACAGTCCTCTTCGCCTGTACGAGACAAATCCGTAGACACCAGATTCGACCTCCTAGGACCAAGGGAACGCGAGTAATCGCTAAAACTTATACTTACCCCTACTTTGCTCAAAAGTCTACAAAGACACAACAAGACACAAGTCTACTTACATTTATTTGCCGAAATAAGTGTTACAATTTGATCTTATGCTAAAGTCAGAGGCACTTTAAAACACCCTTTTCAGGTATCACAAAAATGATATATTTGGGCGCTTAAACTTATGTTAAGTAGGTACATATAATAGTATTATTCTTTTTCAAAATATTCTTCAGTTGAGTAGAGACATTTTTTGACTAGATATGATTTTAATTTTGTTATAAATTTAGTTATTTCTGTTTCATTTTGAAAATCATTTGGAAGGTTGTTAAAGATTTTGACTGCCATGTAATATGGACTTTTATTTAACATTTTTATTCTTGAATATGGTAGATATAGTTTGTTTTTATGGCGGGTATTTATGTTGCGTGTTTCACTCATTTTTACAAAATCTTTTTTATTTTTGAAAACAAATTATTTACATAAGTACATCCATGATATAAATAGATGGGAGTGTCAATAGCTTAAATTTAATAAAATAAGGTTTGCAGCTTTGTGTGTTATTGATTTGGGCTAAGATTTTATACATTTCTTTTGAATGATGAATAACTCATTTCCCCATAGCATGACTCGATATCTGAGCCAAGAGTGTGCATATGTTTTAATGTGATCAATGTGAGTTTTTCAATTTAGATGGGTATCAATATTTAAGCCAAAACTGTCTCTAATGGGCTATTTTGAAAATCTATGTTTATTTTTAAGGTAGGGCTTATTGAGGTAATGGATCGGTGCACAGAAAAAAGAAAATAAGTAGAATTAGTAAGTAGGTGGATCCGCTTCATATCAAGTCTGCATCGTATTACGCACTTCAAGCTCCGCCTAGCTCCGCTCACTTCAGTCGTGTTTGAATTTTGTCATGGTAACCGTACTTGAAAAAAATCATTAAAAAATATAAACATGCCATATTGTGCTGTTTTAGAGTGCAAAAACGATAGCGGAATCAAAAATTTAACAAATGGGGGCATATCATATCACCGATAAGTAATATTTTATTGTTAATTGTTAGTTTTGTTAAAATGCAAAACCGTCAAAGAAAAAAAGACTGTAAATCATACATGTTAAAGTCGCGTTTCTTTTAAACCTCAACTTTCGCTACTCAGTTAGGGATGTGGCCCCAATAAACTAATGAATGCGTTATCGATAACTTTAATGGCTGGGTCAGATGAAAATTACAGAAATATTTTGAAAAAATAGGTATATCTTCTGGTTTCAGTTTACCCAATGTGCCAGACATAAAAAAAATTGATTGATGCAACTGGGAAACAAAATTGGTTTCCTACAAAATACAGTAGGTACAATTTGCTGCACTTTAAGGACCAAGATTTTGTAATTAAAAAACAGTGGAAACAAATACATTGTTGGCACAGCTATACCGACTCTAATAATTTTGTGTTTTCAGGTAATTATAGTGTTATTATTTATATTCATGAAGTTTTAATTAATTAGGTAGGTACCTTCATTCTTGGTCCTTACCCAAGTATCAGACTGACAATAGTGTCAGTCTGATACTAACCTTTGTGATTGATTATAATTAAAGAAAGAAATAAAATATTTTTATTTCGACCACCACAAACGGCAGAGCCCTTGGACACAACGTATCAGACAAATGTAATTGCGGCTAAACGTAGCTATTTCGTTATCAATCAGTGGGTAGGTAATAATCGATATCGACAAATTCGTCATGTATCCTCATTGGTCACATCACTAAGTGAGTAGCTATGTTTGTCATAACAGCCATTGCATTATCAATCTTAAGATTTGTTAATAAAGACTATAACAAAAATGCTTCGCAAAAGCGCCACCTTTTGCTGAGTAGACGAAGTAAACTTTAATTTTTATCACTTGTTTATTTTATTGAGTTTTGAACCATGTTCCGATGGTACTAAGGTTTTATATCAATAAAATTATTTTAATGGATTTAGGTCCGTTTTACGTTCTCTTTCAACCAATTATAATCTTTATTTCTAAGTGTGTTAGTTTTGACATGGTGTGAGTTTAGCTACACTGGTTCTCATACTAAAAAGTCATCATGCTCTTTCTATTTACTTCCTTTGTTCTGTGGATCGGTGGATGGCCTAGTCAATTAAAACACAACTTGAGAATTCACTTGTACAACTTTATGATTAAAGAGATAAATTAGGATATAAAAATACAGCTCAACAAGACATGAAATTTCACAGGGTTACAGGCGATAGAGACAACCAGAGTTGAGAGGGCTCCATTGACATAAGTGACAAGGGAACTGTCATATTAACATTGACATCGACAGCAAATAATAGATAATAAATTTCCTCAAAAAATCCATGATCTATATCTAGTCATACAATGTAGACAAGTTGTATGGTGTACTTAGGTACTTATTCACATTTACATAAGGTTCATTTTACCAACACTTCCCCTTACACCATACAACAGACAGAACTCCCTTACATAGTTATACAAAACAAAACAAAACTTCATGGAGTCCTTACACTTAACTGATACATAAATTCATTATGTTTACTCGAAGACAAAGCTTTCGTTAGAATGTCAGCTATCATTTCTGAAGTGGGCATGTACGAAACTGAAAGATAATCTTTACTAATTAGATCTTTTACAAAGTGATAGCGTACATCAATATGCTTAGTCCTCTTATGACATTGAATAGATTTTAAAATATTTTGTGCACTCTGATTATCATTAAATATTTTACACACTATATTACTATTCATAACTTCAAACCAAAACTGTTTGATGAACAGGATGTCTTTACAGGCGTCACTAATGGCTAGGTACTCTGCTTCAGTACTCGACATAGCGACGCAACGCTGCTTTCTACTTTCCCAATAAACAGTGTTTGACCCTAACTTGATTACAAAACCAGTATAGGATTTTCGGTCTACAGGATCATTCGCCCAATCAGCATCAGCATAATTATGCTACAAGATCTAAACTTTTGCATTTAACAAAAACTAAACCATGATCAATTGTTTTAGCTAAATAACGAAGGATCCTTTTTCCCGCTAACCAATGACTCTTATCATAACAATTATTGAATTGACTCAAAACATTACATGAATAAGTTATATCTGGCCTAGTACAGACACTCAGGTACATTAAACTACCTATCAATTCTCTAAAGTTAAATTCATTCTCAGAATTACAATTTTCAGGTTTATTAAACTTTTCATTTAATTGCATCGGTGTTGAAATACCTTTGCAATCAGACATTCCAAAACGTAATAACAATCTTTTAATATAATCTTTTTGACTCAAAATTATAATACCTTTTTCTCTATTTCTTACAATGCTTATACCTAGACAATTTTTAATTGGACCTAAATTTTTAATATTAAACTGATTTCCTAGTATGGACAATAATTGTTTCTTTTCTACATTATTATTACTAAATAAAAAGAAATCATCAACATATAGCGCTAAAATAGTTAAATTATTGCTAGAACCTCTTTTTACATAAACACATGGTTCACATTTTGTTTGAGAATAGCCATTACTAAGTAGCAACTTATTAACAGTATCATTCCATACTCTACTGGCTTGCTTCAACCCATAGATGCTTTTCTGTAACAAACATACTTTATTATTATCGTTTACAAAACCTTCAGGTTGTTCCATGTAAATTTCTTCTTTTAATTGACCATGAAGAAAAGCAGTAGTGACATCTATATGTTCTATGTCCATGTCCAATTCATTTGCTAAATTGAATAAAATGCGCATTGTTGAGTGCCTGACTACGGGGGAAAATGTCTCATCAAAATCTAAACCAGGCCTTTGACTAAAACCGCGAGCAACAAGGCGAGCCTTATACTTTTCAAAGTTACCAGAAGCATCCTGCTTTACTTTAAAAACCCACTTACTTTTAACGATGTTTTTGTGCATAGGTTTATCTACTAATCTCCAGACACCATTACTCATCAGCGAGTCATACTCAGCCTGCATGGCTGCCTGCCACCTCAAGTGGTGAGGACTGGCCATAGCATCCTCATATGTCGAAGGTTCGTCGAACGTAATCTGCCCATGAGAGTAGAGAGAATAATCATACTCGTAGTCACCATACCTTTTAGGTGGGATACCTCTTGTGCTCCTCACAGGACGTTGTCTAGGTACCTCCTGTGCCTGCTCGTAGGTGCTCACGTCGCTGGCAGACTCCACCATAGAGTTGCCTTCCTCTGCCGAAGACTGCTCATATTCTTCCACCTGGTCGCAGTCGACAAATTGAAATGGCGCTGCTTCCCCATCAGCATCAGTAGACGAGGTTGCGCTGGGGGCCTCACTTCCAACGCATCCATTCTCTGTGTTACCATCTGGAATTGCAGAGGAAGATATAAATTCACTATATCTATTATTATCACAGTTTACAATAGGTACACAAACTTTGTCATTATTATTAAAATTATTTTCATTAGTACTAATTATCATTTTAGATTTAGTCATATTTTTATTAGTATTTATGTCACACATCTTATTAGATTTAATATCAAATTCTGTTATATTAGACTTATTATCACATTTTATTATACTAGATTTATAAATACTATTATCTGTCAATTCAATAAAATGAACACTTCTTGATTTAATTATTTTCTTTGGTTCAGTAAGATCAACTAACCTATATCCTTTGGATGTTTCACAATAACCTACAAAAATGCATTCCTTTGCCTTTGAATCAAATTTTTGTCGATTATGTTCTGGTATCAAAGAAAATGCCTTACAACCGAATACTCTTAAGTGGTTCAGGGACACTTTGGATCCTGTCCACACCTGTTCAGGTATACCACCAGATAAAGCTGCTGTGGGACTTCTATTTTTAAGATAGATTGCTGTGATCACAGCCTCTCCCCAGAAACGCTTGTCTAGGCGAGCTTCACCGAGCATACATCTGGCTTTTTCTATAAGAGTTCTATTCAGACGTTCAGATACGCCATTTTGTTGAGGACTGTAAGGAATACTAGTTTCATGAATAATCCCCTCATCTGACAGAAACTTTTCAAAGCTTTTACTACAGTATTCCCCCCCATTATCTGTTCTAAAACACTTGATTGCCTTTCCTACTTGCTTCTCAACTAACTTTTTAAATTGAATGAAATATTTCATAGCCTCATTTTTATGATGCATGAGATAACCAAAAGTTTTCCTAGAGAAGTCATCAGTGAATGTAACTAAATATCTTGCACCACCCCAGCTATTAATTGACATGGGCCCACAAACATCAGAGTGTACTAACTCTAATAACTGATGAGCTCTCTTTGCTTGGCCTTTAGGAAAAGATTTCATTGTAAGCTTCCCCTCAATACATGAGATACAATTTTTCAACTTACCATGACAGTCGTCTTCAAAAACAACATCATCTGCAAGAGTCCGTATCCCATACATACCATGCAAGCTCAAATGCCCAAGTCGTTTATGCCATACTTCCAATGGCACACTAGAAATAGCTGCTAAAGAACATTGTTCTGTTTGCTTGTTATCATTTCCACATGTGGTAGCAACTGAAATACAATTTAGATTAGGAAAGCAATCCAGTTTATATATACCCTTGAAACATGTCGCATTAGCAAAAGGCTGGCCTTGTGGATCAATTATTTTGCATTTATCATGTTTGAAAACAACACTAAAACCTGACTTTGTCAGTTGACTAACTGAAATTAAATTAGTAGTCAATTGCGGAACAAACATTACATTAGATAAAATCTTTAGATCCCTATTATTGAGGTTCAGTGAGACCGCACCAAGACCTTGACATCTTAGTGCTTCTCCATTAGCAACAATGACTTTAGTTTTAAATTTTATATCAATGTCTCTAAAAAGATCGACGTCACAGCACATGTGCGAAGTGCAGCCAGAGTCCACAATCCAGTCCACGCTTCCATAAACAGATAGAAGCGACACTGCAGACACAAGCAGTGTATCCGCTGACTCTGCAGCCATATTGACATTGTTATTGCTTTCTTGTTTGTTCTTCAAGTCATTCTTAAACTTATAACACTTTGCCTTAATGTGTCCTTGCTTGTGGCAGTAATGGCAAATCAGTGATTTCCTCTTCGTTAATAAAACCACATCTTCATTTGATTTGCCATTATTAGTGGATTTCCGGAACTCTTCTTGTAGAAGGCGAGCTCGCACTGCTTCGCTCGTCAGATTCTCAGAGATGTTGGCCGTTTCCAGACCGCAGACTAATACATCAAACTCCTGTGGTAATCCGCTGAGTAAAATTTCTGCAACCTCTTTATCATCGATGACTCTTCCGATGTCTGCAAGTTGTTGTACTAGCGTCATTATACCTTCGATGTACGCACCCATTGAATTATATTCATGGTAGTCAGATCTGTGAAGTTTTCTAAGAAGCACAACTCCCCGATAAAGTCCTTTATCCTCAAATACATCCTGTAGCTTTTTCCATGCTTCTTTTGCGCTTTTTGCATCACGCAAATATTGGATGCAATTTGGTTTCACTGCTAAGCAAATTCTGGCCAAAGCTTTTTGATCTAAACTGCTGCTAGTCTCAGAACCATCAATACATGCCCATAAGCCTTCCATAATAAGTGCCATTCGCATCTGGAACTTCCAGTTGTGATACGAACTAATCCCATCCAATTTATCAAAAGTGTACAAGCCTGCTGACGAGACATGAGGCGTATGCCCGCCAGCATTGTTACCTTCTTGCGGCTGCAGTGACATTGCACGCGATAACAAACCCGCTTCCTTGAGGTTACCACCACGTCTCAGTTTTCTGGTCTAATCTAATGCGTTACAGCTGGGCGCATCACCTATTGAGGTAATGGATCGGTGGATGGCCTAGTCAATTAAAACACAACTTGAGAATTCACTTGTACAACTTTATGATTAAAGAGATAAATTAGGATATAAAAATACAGCTCAACAAGACATGAAATTTCACAGGGTTACAGGCGATAGAGACAACCAGAGTTGAGAGGGCTCCATTGACATAAGTGACAAGGGAACTGTCATATTAACATTGACATCGACAGCAAATAATAGATAATAAATTTCCTCAAAAAATCCATGATCTATATCTAGTCATACAATGTAGACAAGTTGTATGGTGTAGGTACTTAGGTACTTATTCACATTTACATAAGGTTCATTTTACCAACAGGGCTAGTATATGATTTGGACTGCATTACTTTAGTTTTATTAACCGACTTCAAAAAAGGAGGAGGTTCTCAATTCGGTTGTATGTTTTTTTTTTTTTATTTTTATTTTTTTTATTTTTTTTAATGTTTGTTACCTCAGAACTCCGTCATTTATAAACCGATTTCAAAAATTCTTATTTCATCTAAAAGGATATACACTCGAGAGCAATGATTCCGGGTCACTTAAAGAATGTTAAAAATCTCGGAAACTAAAAATGATAGGTTAATGCAATAAATTGTATTTAATAGACAATGTAATACTCCTTAAATGAAAGTAAAAAAATATGAGTCACCATACATTTTATTAACACAAAATTACATAAAGAAAAAAACTGCTGATCTCTCCTTAAAACAAAAATAGGAAACATGAAATTTTTGAACTTTATTACGATTTGACTTGAATTTTAATACTTCGTATTGCCTCCTCGTGCTTCCATTACTGCGTTTACGCGGTTTGGCATGCTGTACACCAAGTTCCTTATACGATTTTGGGGAATATTCTCCCATTCCTCTGTGAGAGCAATTTTGAGCTCACGAAGCGTGATTGGGGGAGGGTTTCGTTGTTTTACGCATCTGCCTAGCTCGTCCCAAGCATGCTCGATCGGGTTGATATCCGGGCTGCGCGCTGGCCACTCCATACGAGTAATGTTCATCTCTTGAAGGTAGTCATTCACAATCCTACCTGTATGAGGTCGGGCATTGTCATGCATAAATATAGCATCCTCACCTAAATTGACCATAAATGGACCAACATGATCATTGAGGATTTCTTCCACATATCTTACGCTAGTTAAAGAGCCGTTTTCTATGATCACCAGCTCTGTGCGACTTTCAGAAGAAATTCCGGCCCACACAAGTACAGACCCACCACCGTAGGCTACTTTTTCTTCGATGCATGCTTGCTTGAATCTTTCCCCTGGTCTTCGATACACTCTGTGTCTTCCATCGTGCTTGTAGAGCATAAATTTTGATTCGTCGGAGAACATAACTTTTGACCAATCTTCAATACTCCAATTTACGTGGCTCTGGGCATATCTTAGTCTTGAAATACGATGCCCACGCTCCAGTTTAGGGCCGTTTGCAGGTCTAAGGGGTTTTAAGTTAGATTCAGCAAGCCGACGTCTTACTGTCCATGCACTTGGGTTACTTCCTCCGAGGCGTCGAAACTGATTTGTGAGTTCAGTTCCTGTGAGAAAGCGATTTCGAAGCATGGTGTTCACCAAGTATCGGTCTTCTCGTGCTGTGGTACACCTGGTTCTGCCCGTTCCTGGTCTGCGTAGGTAAGAACCAGTTTCTTCGTAACGTCGGAGAACTCTTTGTACTGTTGACAGCGACACACCGACAGTCCTGGCTGTATCGCGCTGACTCCGGCCGGTTTCCAGCATTGTAAGTATTCTGGTGCATTCTTCAGGCGTAAGCGACATAATTTCAGCTTGAATAATGAATATAGAGCACTATCAACATGGTTTATATACCCACATAAATGACAGATTACAAACAAAAGCAAAACCAAATGCTGTAATTTCGTAGTTCCATCTTCGAAAGTGGCCCTTTTTCAAATTTGATTTTTTTAAGATATAACTTTACAATAACTAAGAAGTTTTAATACCTTCATTTAAGGAGTATTACATTGTCTATTAAATACAATTTATTGCATTAACCTATCATTTTTAGTTTCCGAGATTTTTAACATTCTTTAAGTGACCCGGAATCATTGCTCTCGCGTGTACTTCCAGATTGGTCCCATTTTATTTTCATCAAAATCGGTTGAGTAGTTTGGGTTATAAATAGAAATAACTGAAAAAAATATGCCCGGCGCGGCGCAGCGCCTACTATTTTACTGCTAGCAACGATGCAATATGCCAAGTTGCGGCGTAGCGCCTACCATTTTACTGCTAGCAACGATGGACCCTTTGTGGTGCACACCTAAATTTTTACATTTTTCTAAATTTGTCAATAAACCCAGTTTGTACATTCAAACCGCATTTAATTGGAGAAAAGCAAAAACCCACCAGTTGTTCCTCTAAAGAATCAACACCAACCACGTGCACGAAATTGCGTATTTTGCTTTCCTGTGGTGTTTATAGTGACTAGAACATTCCCAATGAACTGTCATCATCATCATCATCATCTGATGATGAAGCTGGTAGTCGAATTGAAGTCGGTTTTCCAGTTTTTTAACTTATAAATTATTGTGATTTATTTCTAAAGGTTAATTAAAGGTAGAGCCTATTGGAAAATTCAAGCACCTGAAATTCGATTTAGCCAGGGTAAATGGGAAAGAGTCGGTTATTGCATGGTTATAAAGGCTCGCGAGGTCTATGTTCTCATAGGACAACTAGTTTATCTTGACAGGACATAATTACTGCTTGTCATTATCAACATCACAACATACCGACATCCAACCATCACAACTACATGTCGCGGAGTCGATTGATGGACAGGGCTAATTAGGTCTACTCGATAACAATTACGCCATCATAGTACAAACCAAACAAAAAACACATTCCAATCGATATACCTAGTCACTTATTTACTTGGGCAGTCCTAATCGACCACTGCGCGGTTCCAGGCAACCAACTTTGACCAAACAATATCCTACAACACAAGAGTCTGGTGTCATAGCCATGAGCGTACCCGAGGAACGGCCTCCAGCGCCCTCTGGCGCCGCCGCCGCCGCCGGCGCCAGCGTGCAGCCGCACCTGCGCGTGCTGCGCGCCCTCGGCTTCTGTCGCGCCCCCGGCGGCGGCGGCCGGCACGCGCTCTCCTTGTGCGCCACCTCCGTGTACGCGCTGCTCCAGCTCGGATACGCATTTCAGGTGGGAACGAATCGTTTTATTCGGTCGGACTCGTTACGTACACATTTCCAACATAAACTTCCTCGCAACGGAGCGATCACGATTCAAAACAGAAACGGTAATCCGGCACCTTTCCGTTCGACAGGAGAGGGGCGACATGGACAAGCTGTCGCGCGTGCTGTTCGTGTTGCTGTGCCATGCCACCTGCATCGCCAAGCAAGTCGCCCTCCGCGTCAATAGTGACACCGTCGACCTGCTCGTCGCCTCACTCGACGGTGAGTGCGGCGCGAGAGGCGGACCTCAGTACTTCGCCATGACGCGACGGAGCCATGATCGGTGCACCCTGTTACAGAGCCGCTGTTCAACTCCGGCGACGGCGCGGCGGCACAGCGCCGTGCAGACACGACGCGCAGTGCGGCGCGGCTGCTGTGCGTATACGCAGGCTGTGCGCACGCGACGTGCGTCCTGTGGGTGCTGTTCGCGCTCGCAGACCGCGTGGCCGGCCGCACCGTCGAGTTCGCCTTCTGGACCGGGTTCGAGTACGACGCTCCGCTCGCGTGAGTCCCGAGGGCCTCGCGGTCGACTCCCTCCGGATGGTGGACGGGATATCTCTGAAAGGATAATCGTTGCAGGTTCATGGCCGTGCTGACGTTCTCGTTCTGCATGACGAGCTTGGTGGCGGTCGGGAACACGACGACGGACGCGTTCGCAGCCACGGTGCTGCACCAGTGCTGCACGCAGTTCGTCAACGTGCGGTAGGGCTCGCCTCGCGTTTCGCATGTTCGACGTCGGTTTGATGCATGGACTCCTTCCTTTCAGAGCGGACTTCGAAAGTCTACCGGAGCGAGCGAGATCGTCGGCGCAGCGTTCCGGTCAAAACTTCGAAACCGTCTTCTACGAATCGTTCGTCGACTGTCTCGTTCACTACAACAAAATAAACGAGTAAGTAAGTAAGTAAGCTGTTCCATATGACAGCTGCGTACCCGTACCTGATGTCGACGCTAGCGGGATCGAGAGTGTGAGCTATGCAATGGTCTGTGTGCAGAGTGTGCGCGCGGCTGGAGGAGGCGCTGGGCGCGGCGCTGCTGGTGCAGTTCGCGGCCGGCGGGTGGATCCTCTGCATGGCCGCCTACAACATCCTCAGCGTTTGTATTACTATCATGCTGACCTTGGCCTCTCTTCTAACTTAAGAGCTATGCTCTTGTCGGCGTAATGTATGCATTTCCCGCCAGGTTCTTTTTTTCAGGGCAGCTTCCTTGACGTCCTTATACGACACGACATCGATCTTCGCCTTCACTTGGCTCATGTAGCTTTTTTTTTTTTTTTTTTTTTTTTTTTTTTTTTAATAAATAAATATTCATAGACTTTACACACAACGCCCTCTAGTCCCAAACTAAGCAAAGCTTGTGATATGGGAACTAGATGCTGACAGAATACTTATATACTTTTTTTTTGTAAATACATACTTATAATACATAGTAACACCCAGACATAGAACAAACATCTATGATTGCCACACACAAATATTTGTTCTCGGTGGGGATCGAACCCACGACCCACAGCACGGCAGGCAGAGCTATTACCGACTGAGCTGTGACGCCTGTCAAAAAGCTAATACGCGGTCTTCCTCTTCCTCTCTTTACTTCTACCTTCCCTTCAATGATATTTCCGATTAAGCTGTCATGTCGTATAAGGTGTCCAATCATCTTTCCTCTCCTGTTCTCAACAACTTTTATAAGGGCTCTCTCCTCGCCTACTCTACCTAATACTTATATGTTAGTTACTTTTTCTGTCCAGCTAATCCTTTCCATTCTCCTCCAACACCACATCTCAAATGCTTCTAAATACTCTCTATCTTTTTGTGTCATTGTCCATGTCTCACACCCATACAGGGCTATGCTCCAAACGTATGTTTTAATAAATTTTTTCTTAATTGTTTTTGAAATTTTTGAAGTGAAAATATGTCTTTTGTTATTAAATGCCTGTTTTGCTATTGCTATTCTGGATCGAATATCTGGTGTGCATCTTGAGTCTGTTGTTATAAGGCTTCCTAAGTATCTGAAGGTGTTAACTCTCTCTATTCTGATATTATCTAATGTTATTGTGTTTGTTGTGGTGTCTTCTGTTTTGGATGTAACTAATGTTTTCGTTTTGTTAATGTTAATTTTGAGAGAGCAATCTTTGAAGATAGTATCCATTATGTTTAGCAGTGTTTGTAAGTCATTCTGAGTATTCGCAACAGCTGCTATGTCATCTGCAAACCTTACAAAGCTTATAATTTCCCCATTAAATTTAACCCCTACAGTTGATTTTTCTTTTATTAGTTTTATGGCTGCTTCTATAAAAATGTTAAAAATGAGTGGTGAGAGTGAGCATCCTTGTCTTACCCCTTGTCTTATCTTAGCTTTTCCCCGTTCATTTCCTACTTCTATAATGGTTTCTTGATTTTTATATAACTGGTATATTATTCTTCTATCTCTAAAATCCAATCCAGTGTCTTTTAATAATTTCATCATCTTCTTCCAGTTAACTTTGTCGAAGGCTTTTTCAAGATCAATGAATGCTATGTGTGTATTTAGTCCTATGTCCAATCTCCTATCTATTATTAGTCTTAAGGCTAGTATTGCTTCTCTCCTTGTATTGCTAGTATTGCTTCTGACCTTGGCCAGCGCATATTATTTTTTTAAATTCATGTGCTTATTATTAACTATTTTTTATTAAGGTAAGTAAGTAGATAGATAATTATCTAAATAGGTAGGTAAGGTACCTACCTACTTACCTAGTTTTCAATAAAACATCCTTGTAAGTAACTTTAGATAAAAATTAAAAGCCCCCATCCTTAAAGAAATAGGCAGACAAATGAGTACTGAAAGCAAATTCTTAGGACCCTTTTCTTATGGAAAACGCAATGACAATGGGCAAAGACTGATGGATTTCGTTCAAGAACACAACTGTTATATCATGAACAGCTTTTATAACAAAAAACCTAGTAGAAAATGGACATGGACTTCTCCAAATGGTAAAGTTAAAAATGAACTGGACTTCATAATCACAAACAAACCTGAAATATTCAAGGACGTCGGCATCATAAACCAACTGAATTTTGATACAGACCACAGGATGGTCCGCGGAAAAATCCACGGATTAGAAGTAAAACAGACCAGAAAAAATATAAACCACAATAGAAATCCATTACATCTACCCTTAACAGACAACACACTTACTTCTTTGAAAAATCGGCTACAACTAAAAACAAACGAAAAAGTCAATCTACAAGATAAATATAATATTTTGGAAAAAGAACTAAAAGAGACAGAACTAAAAGCAAAATGTACTAACACGCCTAAAGACAAGATTGGAAAAGACGCAAAAGAGCTGATAGAGAAACGACAAATTTTGAGACAGAAAAAACCAGTAAACAGAAAGGAAATTGCAAACATAAGTAAACAAATCAACGAATGTATCAGGAAGCATAGGCACAAAACACGAACAGACGCATTAACATTCCACATAGAAACAACTGGAGGAGTCAAAAAAGCTTGGAAAGAACTACAAGAAAACACCGATTGGATCCCAAAAATTCAAGTTCAAAAAACCAAAAAGAATAAAACAAAAAGACTCGACATTTTAGAAGTGGCTACTGATTATTACCGTGACTTATACAATGATGATACCATAACAGAAACACTTGAGATGACCAACAACATAGAAGAAGTGATTCCACACATTATGCAGAATGAAATATCTAAGGCTATACAATCACAGAAGGGCAGGAAAGCTCCAGGCGAGGACGGGATTTCAAATGAACTTTTGAAAGGCTCATTTTCTGCCACTCAGAACTACTTACATACCTTGTTTAACGAAATCTTGGATACAGAGAAAATACCTATACAATGGACATCTTCGACAATAATTTTACTCCATAAAAAAGGGAACAGAGAGGATGTGGGCAACTATAGACCAATAAGTCTCATGTCCAACATTTACAAAATATTCTCTAAGATTATACTAGATCGAATATCAATTACACTAGATGAATGCCAACCAAAGGAACAGGCAGGATTCCGACGCGATTTTTCAACAGTAGATCATATACACACCATTAAACAGATAATAGAAAAATACCAGGAATATGTACTGCCATATTATATAGCTTTTGTGGACTACAACAAAGCCTTTGATTCTTTAAAACATAACAAGATTTGGGAAGCTTTAGCAGACCAAGGGGTACATAACAAGTACATTCGAATAATCCAAAACATCTATAGGAATATGACAGCAAGAATCAAAACAGAAAGATTTGGAGAAAAGTTCGGTATCATGAAAGGTGTAAGACAAGGAGATCCACTCTCACCTAAACTCTTTTCCGCTACTTTGGAGCAAGTATTCAGGAACCTAGACTGGTCAGAATATGGAGTTAAGATAAATGGAGCATTATTCAACCATCTGAGATTCGCAGATGATCTTATAATACTATCGGACAACCCGAATAACTTACAAGAAATGTTGGACCAACTAGTAATGGAAAGTGGTAAAGTGGGACTAAAAATGAACGTGCAGAAAACGAAATTAATGACCAACTCCACCAAACAACCCATCATGATCAACAACAACATAATTGAATATGTAGAAGAATACACATACCTTGGACAAATCATATCGCCTATACACCTCACTTCCAAGGAAATTCAAACCAGGATTAACTCAACATGGAAAAGATACTGGTCTTTAAAGGAAGTTACAAAAAACCCCACAGTGCCACTGAAATTGAAAAGAAGAATATTCAACTCATGTATCCTCCCTATAATGACATATGGTTGCCAGACATGGCCTCTGACAAAAGAAACAATCAGTAAACTTGAAACATGTCAACACAGCATAGAAAGAAGCATGTTGAACATAAGGATAAAAGATAAAATAAACTTAAAAACAATAAGATCAAAAACTAAAATAACAGATATAACTTACACAATCAAAAAGCTAAAGTGGAAATGGGCTGGCCATCTCATTCGGACAAAACAAGAAAAGTGGGCAAAAGACGTTACAGAATGGTACCCTAGAGAAGGGAAAAGAGTGAGAGGAAGACCATTCCGAAGATGGGAGGACGACCTCAAAGAAGCAGCTGGTGCACTTTGGAGAAGGAAAGCTCGCGATCGCGAACTTTGGAAGAGCCTGGGGGAGGCCTATGCTGAAAAGCGAAACAACCTCAACACTACCGTTGTCATAATATAATATAATAAAAATATTAGTATTAAGTTGTTAAATAAAGGCTTTTGAATTTGAATTTGAATTTGAATCCTTAAAGAAAATCTCTATGAAGCCACTTCATCACTTCTTGACATCATCAGAACATGGAGTACTTATGGACTCCAGTAATTTTGAATGTTTTGTTTGTTGAGTAGGTAATGGTTTCAAACTGTAATAAATGTCTTAGATCGTACAAAAGTCGACCGTCGGAAAACGCCTTTAGGATGTTCACATTGCAAACACCACAACATACATACCTACCTACCTACCTACCTACCTACCTACCTAAGACGACTGAGTTTTTGGGTTTTTATCAAGGTGTCCGTACGCAGACAGTAGGTATACCATTACGTACCTAAGTAAGTAAGTCATCGTATATATATATTTGATTGGTGTATTATTATTTTAAGTTGGTAATTTTTATATCTCCCTACCAAAATTTCCATATAAGCACTACCTTTTCTCCACACTACACACTACACAGGTTGGTTGGAAGAAAATGCTAAATAGCATTAAGCCCGCCTCTGTACTATTGCAATAAATAATTTTCTAATTTAATCGTTGCGCAGTTGAACGTGCTCAGCATAGAGTTTGCGTCAACGACGCTGTTCATATTCTGCATCCTCACGGAGCTGCTGCTCTTCTGCTACTTCGGGAACGAGGTTGCAGTCCAGGTACTGTTCATCCACTTCATAATGTATGAGCAGTCTTCTTACACCATGTAGCGTAGATAGTAGCCGAGGTTAGGTTCTTCAATAAAATATGTTGTATCGAGTCGGTATTGCAGAGTTCGCTGGTGAATACGGCGCTGTACGGCATGAAGTGGACGTCGCTGGGAGCACGGTCGCGGCGCGCACTGCTCGTCGTAATGACGCGCGCCGCGCGGCCGCTAAGGCCAGCCGCCGGCTGCGTCGTGCCGCTCACGCTGGAGACATACCTCGCGGTGAGTGCGCGCTGTACGGCATGAAGTGGACGTCGCTGGGAGCACGGTCGCGGCGCGCACTGCTCGTCGTAATGACGCGCGCCGCGCGGCCGCTAAGGCCAGCCGCCGGCTGCGTCGTGCCGCTCACGCTGGAGACAAACCTCGCGGTGAGTGCGCGCTGTACGGCATGAAGTGGACGTCGCTGGGAGCACGGTCGCGGCGCGCACTGCTCGTCGTAATGACGCGCGCCGCGCGGCCGCTAAGGCCAGCCGCCGGCTGCGTCGTGCCGCTCACGCTGGAGACATACCTCGCGGTGAGTGCGCGCTGTACGGCATGAAGTGGACGTCGCTGGGAGCACGGTCGCGGCGCGCACTGCTCGTCGTAATGACGCGCGCCGCGCGGCCGCTAAGGCCAGCCGCCGGCTGCGTCGTGCCGCTCACGCTGGAGACATACCTCGCGGTGAGTGCGCGCTGTACGGCATGAAGTGGACGTCGCTGGGAGCACGGTCGCGGCGCGCACTGCTCGTCGTAATGACGCGCGCCACGCGGCCGCTAAGGCCAGCCGCCGGCTGCGTCGTGCCGCTCACGCTGGAGACATACCTCGCGGTGAGTGCGCGCTGTACGGCATGAAGTGGACGTCGCTGGGAGCACGGTCGCGGCGCGCACTGCTCGTCGTAATGACGCGCGCCGCGCGGCCGCTAAGGCCAGCCGCCGGCTGCGTCGTGCCGCTCACGCTGGAGACATACCTCGCGGTGAGTGCGCGCTGTACGGCATGAAGTGGACGTCGCTGGGAGCACGGTCGCGGCGCGCACTGCTCGTCGTAATGACGCGCGCCGCGCGGCCGCTAAGGCCAGCCGCCGGCTGCGTCGTGCCGCTCACGCTGGAGACATACCTCGCGGTGAGTGCGCGCTGTACGGCATGAAGTGGACGTCGCTGGGAGCACGGTCGCGGCGCGCACTGCTCGTCGTAATGACGCGCGCCGCGCGGCCGCTAAGGCCAGCCGCCGGCTGCGTCGTGCCGCTCACGCTGGAGACATACCTCGCGGTGAGTGCGCGCTGTACGGCATGAAGTGGACGTCGCTGGGAGCACGGTCGCGGCGCGCACTGCTCGTCGTAATGACGCGCGCCGCGCGGCCGCTAAGGCCAGCCGCCGGCTGCGTCGTGCCGCTCACGCTGGAGACATACCTCGCGGTGAGTGCGCGCTGTACGGCATGAAGTGGACGTCGCTGGGAGCACGGTCGCGGCGCGCACTGCTCGTCGTAATGACGCGCGCCGCGCGGCCGCTAAGGCCAGCCGCCGGCTGCGTCGTGCCGCTCACGCTGGAGACATACCTCGCGGTGAGTGCGCGCTGTACGGCATGAAGTGGACGTCGCTGGGAGCACGGTCGCGGCGCGCACTGCTCGTCGTAATGACGCGCGCCGCGCGGCCGCTAAGGCCAGCCGCCGGCTGCGTCGTGCCGCTCACGCTGGAGACAAACCTCGCGGTGAGTGCGCGCTGTACGGCATGAAGTGGACGTCGCTGGGAGCACGGTCGCGGCGCGCACTGCTCGTCGTAATGACGCGCGCCGCGCGGCCGCTAAGGCCAGCCGCCGGCTGCGTCGTGCCGCTCACGCTGGAGACATACCTCGCGGTGAGTGCGCGCTGTACGGCATGAAGTGGACGTCGCTGGGAGCACGGTCGCGGCGCGCACTGCTCGTCGTAATGACGCGCGCCGCGCGGCCGCTAAGGCCAGCCGCCGGCTGCGTCGTGCCGCTCACGCTGGAGACATACCTCGCGGTGAGTGCGCGCTGTACGGCATGAAGTGGACGTCGCTGGGAGCACGGTCGCGGCGCGCACTGCTCGTCGTAATGACGCGCGCCGCGCGGCCGCTAAGGCCAGCCGCCGGCTGCGTCGTGCCGCTCACGCTGGAGACAAACCTCGCGGTGAGTGCGCGCTGTACGGCATGAAGTGGACGTCGCTGGGAGCACGGTCGCGGCGCGCACTGCTCGTCGTAATGACGCGCGCCGCGCGGCCGCTAAGGCCAGCCGCCGGCTGCGTCGTGCCGCTCACGCTGGAGACATACCTCGCGGTGAGTGCGCGCTGTACGGCATGAAGTGGACGTCGCTGGGAGCACGGTCGCGGCGCGCACTGCTCGTCGTAATGACGCGCGCCGCGCGGCCGCTAAGGCCAGCCGCCGGCTACGTCGTGCCGCTCACGCTGGAGACATACCTCGCGGTGAGTGCGCGCTGTACGGCATGAAGTGGACGTCGCTGGGAGCACGGTCGCGGCGCGCACTGCTCGTCGTAATGACGCGCGCCGCGCGGCCGCTAAGACCAGCCGCCGGCTGCGTCGTGCCGCTCACGCTGGAGACATACCTCGCGGTGAGTGCGCGCTGTACGGCATGAAGTGGACGATTCTATTTTTAAGTTTAGGTTTGGTTGTTGATGGACTTGAGATCATAGATTCGTCTTTAATCAGCTCTAAATTAGTACTTAATAGAATTGTCTTGTTTCAGATACTCAAGTCCTCGTACAGTTTTTATGCCATGCTCAGACAAACCAAGCGATAAACGTTTCCACAGGACAAATGCAAGCAGTTCAAATGATACACGCAGTGCACTAGTCTAGGTACTCAAGTGCCTCGATCAGGTAGTCGTTTAATAAACAGGAAGTCTTGTAAGCTGCCTCACTGTAGAACTAACGTTGGAAAGCACGCCCCATTGAACAGAATGTTCAGGTTCTACAATGGGATCAGGTCTCATTTTGATATTTTTAGTGGTTCTCTAGCCTCCGCAAAAATAAACATTTCAAAGCATATTCATACTTAAACTTGGTAACCTGTATCTTTTAGTCTTTATTATATTTAAATTTTTGCATGTCTTTTTATAGTCTATAAAAATTATCAGCAACTTTTTTTGCACGTTTGTAAAGCACGCTGTGTTCACTGTATTTAGAAACTGCGCCGTGAATTATTATTTTTACACCATAATTTTATATAAGATTTATGCGCATGTTTCAATTTGTGAACTGTGGGGATTGAGAGTTACTGGCAAAACACACTTTTACTTTCACTGGAATTTATTTTTTTCCCTTTTGGCTAAACACAACAACCGCACCGATCGCCCGTGCGCAGTAACTGGCGACCGCTCGTTCATACCTTTCTCATGCACTCTCAATCGCTGACATACACATTTCACATTCATACCTACATGTCCCTACAGAACCAATTAATAAAAAAAAAAGTGCCTAAGTACCTACCTACTACTTTTGTTTAATTTACCTGATATTATCTACTGCTATCATCTCCTTACCTAGGTACTCTTTTATCTGCTGTTATAGCTACGAACGCTAGCGCTGCGGTTACTGATGAGTACCTAGGTACCTATTTATTTTTGATCGTTATAACATACTCAGGTAGGTACCTTTTTCGTTTCTAAATACTGTTAGGTAGGTAATAAATTATGAATATCCTTGACATTTTATCAAATAAGTAACATGAAGATATTCGCCCCCACACTAATTAATCTTTTAACTGTCGGACAGCGTGTAATTATCACTATCGTCGTTATTATTAGTTAATCAGTATTGATGAGGGCGGACCAGGCTCTGATTCAGCTCCGAGAAGCGGCTCGACCTCCGCAACCGAATACCTACACCAAAATGTAAGTCATTATTTATTTATTCTAACCTACACCGTTTGCTCACCTTTATCTCCGCCAATTTTTTCTGATTGTCCATGGGACAGGCGGGTACCAAGTGTGGTGAATAGGAGGAGGGAGGCGGACAGCAGTGGCGGCGGCGGCGGCGGCGGCGTGTCGGCTCGCGACAGCGTGCTGCTGCACGAGTGCTACCTGAAGCGCTGCGGGTTCATGCGCGCGCCCCGCGCCGGCGCCGCGCACCGCGCCTACCGCTCCGCCGTGCTCGCGGTCACTACCCTCTACCTCGCACAGGAGTGCGTCTACGCCTACCGGGTGAGTACCAATCAACACGGGACCCGCACGTGACCCGCGGCGCACACTCACCCGCTCCATGTCCGCAGGAGCGCGCCGACATGGACAAGCTGGCGCGCGTCATGTTCCTACTGCTATGCCACGTGACTTCGATCGTGAAGCAGCTCGTGTTCTACCGCGAAGCGGGCGCCGCGCGCATCGCCGCGATCCTCGCCGGCCTCGACGGTACGAGAGGGAGTGCTCCGCACGCTGCACGCCAGCCTGCTCCGCTCCGACTGACCGCGCCTTGTCCGCAGACCCGCTGTACTCGGGGCGCGGGTCCGGCGGCGCGGGCGCGGCGCTGCTGGCGCACACGGCGCGGGCGTCGCGGCGGTTCGTGCGGGGCTACTCGGGCGCCGCCGTGCTCACGTGCACGCTGTGGATCACGTTCCCGGTGCTGGCGCACCTGCACCGTCAGCCTGTCGAGTTCCCCTTCTGGGTGCCCTTCGAATGCGACGGTTCGCTTAGGTAACTTCTTGTGATGCGTAAATTGTTATAGCATGCTTGAGGAGTTTCGACCGGCAACCGATCCGGCACCCGTGCGTTACAGGTTCGCACTGGTGTTGCTGTACTCGTACTACGTGACGACGCTGGTGGGCATCGCCAACACGACGATGGATGCCTTCATCGCCACCATCCTGATGCAGTGCAAAACGCAACTTACGATCCTACGGTACGATGACCGCCACAGATTGAACGTAGTCAGTATGCGAGGCCGCGAGTGCAGTGAACTGCGCCAGTTGCAGGTCGAACCTGGAGAGGCTACCGGAGCGTGCAGCGGAGCTGGCGCGAGCGTCGGGCGCCGCACACGAGGCCGCCTTCGGCGCGCTCTTCCGGGAGAGCTTGCGGCACTACGACAAGATCGCGCGGTACGTCGCTGGGCCCTATCCATGGCCAATATTTTGTGGATAAATTTTCTTGAACATTTTTTTTATTTCAGGGATATCATTCTGCTGCAGGACATATTCGGGACCGCCATTTTGATTCAATTTGGGATCGGTGGATTTATACTTTGCATGGCGGCTTATAAAATTGTCAGCGTGAGTTTAGAGATTCAATAGAACAAGAATTACGACAAACAAAAGATCTCATGCAGGCTCCGTTCATCCATCCTAAAAGCCTCCGGCCACTTGAGGTACCTACCTGTCTTCTTTGTTTCCAGTTAAGTATTCTAAGCATAGAATTTGCTTCGATGACGCTCTTCATCTGCTGCATCCTCACTGAGCTGTTTCTGTACTGCTACTACGGGAACGAGGTCACGGTCGAGGTACGAGTAGAGCATTACTTACCTACAGTTCAAATTCAAATTCAAATTCAAATTCTTTATTGCGCTTTATTGTTCTAACATGATGAGTATGTAAATATGCGTGCGGTGTGGTGAAGCGCTCTGTCGTGTTATGTCGGCAGAGCTCGTGCTTGTTGGGCTCGCTGTACGGCATGGCGTGGCAGGCGCTGCCGCCGAGAATGCGACGCGCGCTGCTCACGCCGATGGAGCGCGCTAAGCGGCCGCTGCGGCCCGCCGCCGCGCACGTCGTGCCGCTCTCACTAGACACATTCATCAAGGTCAGCTCGTGCTCGGTGCGCTCGCTGTACGGCATGGCGTGGCAGGCGCTGCCGCCGAGAATGCGACGCGCGCTGCTCACGCCGATGGAGCGCGCTAAGCGGCCGCTGCGGCCCGCCGCCGCGCACGTCGTGCCGCTCTCACTAGACACATTCATCAAGGTCAGCTCGTGCTTGTTGGGCTCGCTGTACGGCATGGCGTGGCAGGCGCTGCCGCCGAGGCTGCGACGCGCGCTGCTCACGCCGATGGAGCGCGCTAAGCGGCCGCTGCGGCCCGCCGCCGCGCACGTCGTGCCGCTCTCACTAGACACATTCATCAAGGTCACTCATAAATGGCCTTGATTAAAGTAAATAGAAAGGCAGTAGACATGTCTACTACAGCTTGTCTCTCTGTTTCGATCAGACTGATATTTATTTTGTTTGTATGTGCACAATAAATAAATATTTAGGGTCATTTCACACGACGCCCTCTAATCCCAAACTAAGCAAAGCTTGTAATAATGGGAAGTAGATGCTGATAGAATACCTAAGTACTAGATAATTTTTTTTGATACATAATATTTACATACCTACTTACTTAAAATGGCTTATTCCAGAAATCGCCTGCATGTTGCCTCTGCGAAGGGGATTTCTGGACAAAAAGTCCAGAAATCCCCTTAGTCGGCCCTGCGTCTGCCGGCATGCGGCAGAGGATCAAAATGCATAGTTACACCCAGACACAGAACAAACATCTATGTTTGCCACAGACAAATGTTTGTTCTTGGCAGGGATCGAACTCACGAGCCACAGCACTGAAGGCAGAGCTAATTACCGACGGTGCTGTGACGCCTGTGACGGCATAAGTACCTACCTACTGTTGTATGTTGTTTGTTTCAGATTATCAAGTTCGCGTACTCGTTCTACGCAGTCCTGAGGCAGACGAAATCATCAGATTAGAGCGTCGGTGGAGGATTCAGTAGTGGAGTGACTCAGTAATAAATCCACAAAACATAACTTATTGTATCATATCTATCTAATTATATAATTATCTATCTTATCATAACTATTATTGACCGAGCGAGCGAAGCGAGCGAAGCGTCTCAGTTTCCACATTGGCCAAAAATGCGTTTGTCCGGATGTCTGTCTGTCTGTTCTCCTCTACAGGTCGCATTTTTCAACCGATCTGGACGAAACTTGGTACACAGGTTATATGAATTATTAGATTTTTTTTGTCGTCGGGGATTTTTATTGGGGGGAAAATAGGGGAGAAAAGAGGGAAAGTTTGCTGTAGCGTTATTTATCGACGGATTTCAATCAAATTTGAGAAGCACACGAAAGACTTTATTCTACACAAGATGGTGTAAAAATATTTCCAAAAAGGGGGAGTGGAAAGGGGAAAAAAGGGGATTTTTTTTTTAAATTTTTTTTTTCAGAAAATTGACTTCTACCAATATCAATGAGACTACACAGTCCTCTTCGCCTTTACGAGACAAATCCGTAGATACCAGATTCGACCTCCTAGGACCAAGGGAACGCGAGTAATCGCTAAAACTTATATCCTTATTTTGCTCAAAAGTCTACCTATGGGCCTAAGTATTGGAAAATTCAAGCACCTGAAATTCGATTTACTTAGCCAGGGTAAAAGGGAAAGTGGCGGTTATTGCATGGTTATAAAAGCTCGCGAGGTCTATGTTCTCACAGGACAACTAGTATCTTTTTATAAGTAGGTACCTACCTACCTAGGCACCACCAAATATGTCACGAATCCTCTTCTTGCCCGACTATAGCTTTATTAGTGAAAATCGACTTTTTATATAGAAAGAAACAAAGAAAGAAAGAAAAAACATTTATTCTGACAACAAACACACACAACAGCACAACAATTTAAATAAAATAAATAAAATAAAATAAAATAAGCCTTTATTGCTGTTTTTTTTTTCACATTTTAACTAACTTAAATTACCTAAATTAAACTATTTTGTAGGTACTACTTATCGGCAACCGGTTCCGGTACAGCTTGTCTCTCGACAAAGGCCTCCTCTAAAAGTTTCCACTCTTCTCTATTTTTTGCAATGCGAGTCCATTCTGGGCCTGCTATTTTCCTTATATCATCTTCCCATCTTTTATTCTGTCTACCCTTGCTCCTTTTACCATCCCTTGGGTACCACTCCGTTATCTGTCTAGTCCATTTATCTCGTCTTTCCCTCAACATATGTCCCGTCCATCGCCATTTAAGTTCTCTAAAAACCGTTTCTATATTTTTGAATTTTGTTATGTTTTTTATATCCAACATTCCTACTCTGTCTCTCCTCTTAACTCCAACCACACTTCTTTCAATTCCGTTTTGGCACACTTTTATTTTTTGTAGTTGTTGTTCGGTTAGTGCCCATGTTTGACAGCCATATGATAGGCATGGTAAAATGCATGTATTGTATACTTTCCTCTTCTCTTTGATAGGCATTTCTTTGTTTTTCATGATCTCACTAAGAGACCAATATCGCTTCCAAGTATTAGTCACTCTTCTTTCTATTTCTTTTTGCATGCTATCAACCGTTGATATCAGTTGACCCAAATATATATATTCGTGTACATACTCTATTTGTTCGCCATTCACTAGTATATCGCTTTGTATGGAGTTAGTCATTATTTTGGTTTTTGTAGTATTCATTGATAGACCGGCCTTGGAGCTTCATCAGATAGTTGTTGCAGCATTTGTGTTAAGCAACTTGGACTTTCAGCAAACAGTATTAGGTCATCTGCAAAGCGTAGGTGATTTAGGTTTTCCCCATTAACGTTTAGTCCATTTGTGGTCCAATCGAGGTTCCTGAATATCATCTCTAGAACGGCTGAGAACAATTTAGGGGAAATAGGATCTCCTTGACGGACGCCTCTTTGGATTTGAAACTCGTCACCGGTACTTTCCAGTCTTACTTGGGCTGTGCTTTTTGAGTATACGTTCTGGAGTATTCTGATGTATTTCGATGGAACCCCTTGACTTTCTAATGCTTTCCATATGTATGCATGTTCTAAGGAATCAAATGCTTTGTTGAAGTCTACAAATCCTACGTAATAAATCTTATTATATTCTTTGTATTTTTGAAGTACTTGTCGTATTACGTGAATGTGATCTATGGTTGAGAAATTGCTGCGGAAACCAGCTTGTTCTTTCGGTTGATTTTCGTCTAGTGTGGTGGAAATTCGAGACAATATTATTTTTGAGAACACCTTGTATATATTTGACATCAAACTTATCGGTCTATAATTCCCAATATCTCCTTTGTCTCCTTTTTTATGCAGTAATATGATGGTTGATTTAGTCCAGTCATCCGGAATGTTTTCAGTCATAAAAATTTCGTTAAATATATCAGTTAGTTTAGGAGCAATAACCGGCATTGTAGTTTTTAATAGTTCGTTTGTTATTTGATCTGTCCCCGGGGCTTTATCTAGTTTTTGTGTTTTAATTGCTTTAATTGTTTCTTCTTTTAGTATTACAGGTATTGGCTCTAGATCGATGGATGTTTCGTTTATTTCTGCAATGTGTGTTGATTTCTGGCTATGGTATAAGTTTTTATAAAAATCCGTGGCAATTTTGAGTATCTCGGGTCTTTTACTTGTACGGTTTCCTTCTTTGTTTTTCATATTCGGCATCCAAAGTTTCTTTTGATTTAATTCTTTAAAAGCCTTCTTTGTTCCTCCAGTCTTTTCTATATAAGTCTTTAGTGTTTTCTGCCTTCTCAATTTTCTGTCTTTCCTAATGTGTTCGTTAATCTTCTTACTTAACTCGGAGATCTTCCTTCGGTTGCTTTTATTTTTTTTATGTAATAGTTCTTTCCTTTCCTTCATAAGCTGTTTTGTCTCGACCGAAATTATATTTTGTTTACTAATCTGGTTTACTTTCATCGTTTCTTTCTTAAGTAGGTTTAGTATGCTGTCATATCGTTCTTGTGTTGTTGCGCTACCCTTTTCTTTTTGCATTAATTCATTTAGGCTGTTAAGAAGTGTATCGCTGTTGCCAGAGCACACTAGAGCAACAGTGCTTTTGTTGTGGAATTTTCTACTTTTCTTTACATGTATTCCTGTCAATGTTGCTCTTAACATTCTGTGGTCTGTGTTAAAGTTTAGGTTGTGTATAATGGATATATCGTTAAAGAGCTTAGCATTGTTGGTCATAATAAAGTCTATTTCGTTCTTGTATAGTCCATTTGGAGAAGTCCACGTCCATTTCTTAGATACTTTCTTTTTAAATTTACTATTTAGAATACATAGGTTATTTTCGAGAGCAAAACTGACGATTCTTATGCCATTTTTACTTCTTTTGCCATACCCGTGTTTTCCCATTGCGTATTCTTCTCCGACATTGCAAACTCCTATTTGTCCGTTAAAATCCCCCATTACAATCACATTCTTGGATGAGCATTGGACAGTGTATTGTAGATCTTCGTAAAATTTTTCTATTTTTAATACATCTTCTTTTTTGTCTGATTCGGTTGGTGAATACGCTTGAATTATAGTCCACATCTCTTCTTTTTCTCTTTGCGAAGACAGTTTTATATTAAGGACAGCTATTCTTTCGGTTATGCCTTTGATCTCTTCGATCTTATAAGCTAGGTTCTTTTTGATTAAGAAGCCGACGCCATAGAGTCCAGGCGTCTCGCCTTTGTAATGTAAAATGTATTCTCCGTAGTCCTCTATTCCTTCTCCAAGTCTTCTCAGTTCGCTGATTCCAATTATGTCCCATTTAATCTTTCTAATGGCTAGTTCTAGTTCAATAAGTTTTTCTGGAGTTCGTAGTGATCTTGTGTTTAATGTTGCTATATGTATTTCTGAAGTTTTTCTTTGTGAGTTACTTTTTACCTTTAGAGGGTCGTGGTCATTTTCCCCCACGAGGACCAGTCGGCTTGGGGGAGGGTGTGGTTTTATTGTTTTTTCGTTTTCTACATTCTTATTGGGTTGTGTTTTCCGTTTGCCGATATTTAGTTGCTATTGTTTCTTGTCGGTTGGATATGCAGAAGAAAGAGAATTGGATCGGCCCCTCATAATGTCAAATGCATTTGTCCTATTAGTTTTAGACAAAGTTATTGCCTGTTGTTTTCTTGGCTGGGTGTTGGTTTGGGGTGATGTAGAAGATTCTCTCTTCCTTTTATCTTTGTTTACGTTAGCATCCTTGACTATAAGTTTGTCGTATTTTAAATATGCAATATTTCCTTTGCTTCTTTCTTCTGCTAATTTTGGTTGTAGTGCTCTTCTTTTTTCCAAAACTTCTTTAGAGTAATCTTCTGTCACGTATAAATCCTTTAAATTCTTCTTGTTTCGCATGACATCATTTTTTTTCCATTCGCTCACGAAAGAGAACAGGACAGGTCTCGGTTTGTCACCTTTGTTTGCATTCCCGATACGATGTATTTTATTTACTTCGTAGCTCTCTACGGCAATACCAAGATCCCGGCTAAAATTCTTCTTAATATTCTCTATCAATTCCTGGGTTGAATTTTCGTCCTCTTTCAGACCAAAAATAACAATATTATTGTTTTTCTTGTCTCTTCTTAGATATTCTATCTCTTTCTCTAAGTTTTCAATTTTCAGTTTCATGTTTTTATTTTCTTCTACAATTGGTTGTAATTTTTCCTCCATCCTATCCATGATTGTGTTTGTTATCGATTCTGTTTGGTTTGACATCTCGATTTTCATTTTATCGAATAAAAGTTGAAATTGGTCGTTCATTTTTGTCAAGTCGAGCGTAGATGTAGAACGTACCTTGGTAGAATTTATTTTCTTCTGCTGGCAACCCTACAAGTATGACGTATGACAGATGTGACAGTTCAGTTGGCAGTGACAGTTTGGTTTTTGGCTAACTGTCTATTGATATATTCTAACCTCACTTTTCTCCGTATTTTTCTTCTGCTAAAATGGTGTTGAATTCTTTAGTTTGTTGCAAACTTTGTTCCATACAACACTTCGCGTCACTTGTATTTCGTTCTGCAGCAGTTTGTGTACCAAACAGTGGCTTCTAACTATTTTAAACACAATTTTATTTGGGAGTGACAGTACAGTGATGTTTACAAAACGAGCACCGGAATAGGAATAGGATACAACAATATACACTAACAATAAACTAACAAACTAACACACTAACAATACACTGACACACTAACAATATAATAACTAACTTACAAAACTAACTAAGGTAGTGGTGGTTACGTGCACTTGAGGCAGGCAACCACCAACAACCGTGTGGGCAAGATGGGGTGCACGGTGTCATCGTCATTGTGCCGGTGTGCGCGGGAGTCTAAACGGGCTGCATCTCAGCTTGATGCCACTTCAGATCGTGAAGTGACGCTGGTTTTCAGATGCAACCCAGAGTGACTCCACGGACGATGAGCAACCTAATTGTGTAAGTATGTTGGTATTTCTTACAAGTCTGGGGTAGGAAAACTAAGTTTAATAAGTAGGTAGTAGGTTTAATAAATTGGTAGGTAGGTACTAGGTGGTGAGTGGTGACAGCAGGTAATAGGAGTAACAAAGGGGTGCCGAGCGTAGTTACGGAACGGACGGGGCCAAAATGAATGTCAAGCAAGACAGACCGGCGGGCGGCTGTCAGTCAGTGTCAGTGGCGGCAAGCTAGCAGCGCGCAATTTGACCCAGACGGAGCAAGCGAAACAAAAACAAAACAATCAAGTCAAAATTGCTTGGCATAAGTGAGTGTCCTAGTATTTATTTGTTCGCTAAGTGATATTTTTACTTTCTAACTTTATATTCAACTAAAAACGAAAATAATACGCCACAGTGCAGCGCAGTGCAGTACAGTGCAGTGCAGCGCAGCGCAGTGCAGCATAAGTAAGTGGGTAAGTATTTTACTCGTTTGCTCGATCAATTACTAAGTAATTATTGATAAGTTGGTAAGTCGCGCCGCGCCGCCGCCGCGCCGCGCCGCCGTAGTCGTTGCTGCCCCCCCCCCCTCCACCCTTCCACCCCTCTCCTGGTCCTGGTTGCTCTTAGAGAACATCTAAAGCGGTTATTACATTAAACAATCTCAAGCACGCTAACTAGTCCGTGCTTAGAATCTACCTAGACTGGCTTGCTATTACACTGCGCTAGATATCGCATGCTTACTCATTCGAAAGGCGGACGTCGTCCTTGACGGGCGTCTTGAAAATCTTTCGAAATGACGGAAAGTGGCGGTAGCTCTTACCGCGACTATTTCAACAAAATTTAAGAAATAAGAGATAAAAATATGAGCGAATCATACTCTTTCACCCATATTTTAGTCATATATCTGTATGATTTTTCTCCCATAAATATGGCATGTCATGATAGATATCGATAATATCGAAGATCACCTCTCGTTTTGTTCGTTCGTTCGTTCGCATGGCATTGTGTAGGTACGGCACCGCGAGACACGACCCTCCTCTGCGGCTGCCGGACGCTGACTGAACGGTCTTACTGTCTTACTCTTATTACACCATGCAATATCAAGTCAGGCTAACAAGTCCGTGCTTGGAGCAGACTAGCAAGTCAGTCTACCTGTCTTTCCCTTATTACACTACGCTTGATGCTAGTTAGCGTGCTTGAGATTGTGTAATGTAATAACCGCTTAACGATTGTTTACGCTCAGTAAACACTCGCGGGAACGGATTGAACGGATTGAAGTTTGACGAATTTATTACATTTAGGTAGGTACCTACTTATAGAGATTTTAGATTACTGTACCTATAGATACTTGCGTAGAGGCGGATATAATTATTATAAGCAAAAACAGAAGTAGTTCCATTTTATTAGAAGTAGCTGCTACGTACAGTAGGTACCTACAGCCCTCCCTGCGGAATGTCGAGAACATTGGCCATGGGATAAGTTTTCGGCAAAATGCACTATTGCGCAATAAGCATTACTCGTTAGTAATCAAAATATAAAAATAAGTAGGCATGTACTAAGTATAGGCATTACCTATAGGCAAGTTGTGTAAGTATAGGCATTACCTATAGGCAAGTTGTGTAAGTATAGGCATTACCTATAGGCAAGGTGTGTAAGTATAGGCATTACCTATAGGCAAGGTGTGTAAGTATAGGCATTACCTATAGGCAAGGTGTGTAAAGGTGTGTGTCTCGTCGCCCATTCCTCAATGTCTGAAGACAAAAGTCTTCAATCAATGCGTCCTACCTGTCATGACCTATGCTGCCGAAACGTGGACACTGACAGTAGGGCTGGTCCATAAGCTAAAAGTCGCTCAGCGAGCTATGGAGAGAGCTATGCTCGGAATCTCTCTCAAGGATAGAATCCGAAATGAAGTTATCCGACAGAGAACCAAGGTCGTCGACAAGCTCAAAGGATTAGCAGGCTGAAGTGGCAGTGGGCCGGCCATGTTTGCCGTAGAACCGACAATCGTTGGAGCAAACTAATACTGGAGTGAAGACCGCGTTTAGGCAAGCGTAGTGTAAGACGCCCTCCGGCGAGATGGGGCGACGATCTGCGAAATGTAGCTGGCAGACACTGGATGAGAAGAGCCGAAGATCGAGCTCAATGGCGCGTCTTGGGAGAGACCTACGTCCAGCAGTGGACGAGTATAGGTTGATGATGATGATGGTGATGAAGGTGTGTAAGTATAGGCATTACCTATAGGCAAGCTGTGTAAGTATAGGCATTACATATAGGCAAGTTGTGTAAGTATAGGCATTACCTATAGGCAAGTTGTGTAAGTATAGGCATTACATATAGGCAAGTTGTGTAAGTATAGGCATTACCTATAGGCAAGTTGTGTAAGTATAGGTGTGGCGCGTAACGCTATCCGCTCCACTTATGCCGATTGGGCCAGCCCTCGCGATACTGGTTTGGCCACCGCCCGCGCGTCCCTCGCCTGCCGGCGCCTGCTGCGCTGCGACGACTCAAGCTTGGCGGACACACATTGCTTGCTCTCTGGCACCTACCGCACGCGCGCGCTTTATTTTGTATCTACTCGCTTTGCTATTTTTGCTTGTATTTTTTCTTTTATTGATTATAAAGTTTTCTTATTTAAATTACTATTCTTCATTTAGCTTCAGTTCTCGCTTATTTTATTCCCTGAGCTTCACTCAATTTTAATTCCTACCTACAGATAGATTTTCTCTTTTTAAATTCTTGTGATAGTAGGATTAGTGCATATCCTGCTATATAGGCATTACCTATAGGCGAGTTGTGTAAGTATAGGCATTACCTATAAGCAAATTGTGTAAGTATAGGCATTACCTATAGGTAAGTTGTGTAAGTATAGGCATTACCTACAGGCAAGTTGTGGAAGGCTTTTTTTAAACATTTTAATTTAAAGTAGGTAGCCGTGTGTCAGGACGAGGGCCGTCAGCGTCAGCGGCGGCGGTGGCCTCGAGCCGTCAGCGGTACCTACCTAGGTAATTACGGGCCGCTGTTATATTGACACTCTTACTTGTACTAAACTATGTTTTGTGTGGGTATTCAATAACTCAGCGAACGGATTTGGTGCCATTAAGTAGTTGCCAACCTACTTATAAGTGAACAGGTTAATAGAATCAAACAATGGTTGAAAACTCAATTTATTTAATAAGTACCTATAAATAGAATAAGTTCAGTCAGAGTGGAACAACATCGGGATCGCTTAAAAAGTTACAACGAAATTATTTACAAGTTTTTCAAACATTTAAACTCTAAATCATTGTGCGGCGACGCTCAGAGCGCTTCCTGCCGCGGCTGCTCCAGACTCGCCGGAGAGAAGTACCTGTCGACACAAGCACGGGGTCAGTGTGGAGTATGCGGGGGTCGCAGGGGGGGGGGGCTAGCGGGGAGCCAGCGGGTCTACTACTGGCGGCGGGAGCGCCTAGGGCCCATGCGCCGCCACCTCAACAAAGCTAGCTAGAAGCCATGCTCGGTGGTGCGGGGAGCTGCGGCCGCGGCGCTAGCTCCGGGGCCTCTCAAGCTAGTATTTACCGAGACCGACTCCGTCCGTATCTATCACCGCTCGTCTCAGAAACGGTGGCTTCATCGGAAAAAGAAAACAGGATTTAATCGCAAACCTCGAAGACAGCGAGCGCTTTTGAATAGAATCTGTTCGCTTACCTGGCGGCTAGGGCAGGCTGCGCCGGCGGCGGCGCGTGTCGCGCGGCGGCGGGGTCGCGGCGGCGACGCGAGCGTGCCGCTTGACTCCCCGCGGTGCCCGCGGCCCGCGCGGTGCGTGTGCGGGCCGCGGGGAGCGGGTGGTGCGCGCACGCGGCGCACGCCGACGAGCCGCTCGACTCAGAGTCGCTGTCGCGGCCGCGCACATACTCTGCGTACACGCACACAGGTAGGTACTCATTACTTAAACGACTATTACAATTTATAGGTACAGTAAGAACCTAAGTATCTCGTTCTTGCCACTCGGAGCTGATTCGACACAGTCATTAACTAGCATTAAGTAGGTAGTGAGTTAGGTAGCTCGCCATTATTATAATGCTACTGCAGCAGTGTCGCTACGGTGAAGATACCAAGAAAAAAAAAATCATGAAATCCCTATTTCATTACAGCAACTACGGAGCGACGTAACCAGAGGATTTTGAAAAAAAAAACTGATTATCCCTACTATTTGGAAGGTTCTGCATGTACCTACTTTAAAAACTTCTTTTCTTTACTCTTAAACTCTTTTAGGCTTTTTCGTGCTATACTTCCTCTGTTTATACTCTTATTTAATAAGCTGTTTGTTTTCCACATAAAATAATAATAAAATAAAATAATTTTTTTTGATCCTGATAAGCCATAAAGAATTGCACTAACGGTAGAAATCACCTGGATGCGAGAGCAGGTTGGGTCGGGGCGGCGCCGCGGCCAGCTCCAGTGCCTCGCCGCGACCAAACGTGTGCAGCGCGCAGACCCCCCCGGCCAACGCCCCCCCCGCCCCGCCTGCTGGCAGCGGGCACCCCGCGCCTGCGCACGCACCAGCGCCCTCCCCGCCACCAGACATGCTGAACGTCGCGTACGGACTGATCTCATCCATGTCACCTGCACCACAACCAAACAACGTATAGAACGTAATCATATGATACGAGAGCAAATAAGGGTCTGCGTTCTGGTACCTTCTGGCGGCGTGAGCGCCTTCCCGTTCCTTTTGGCGGGCTCCGTCGAGTAGAGCTGCTGCAGCGCCGGCGTCGGCCGCGGGCAGCCGCGCCGCGCGCGCCGCCGCCGCCGCACCCACGCCAACCCTACGCACGCGGGCTAGTTAGCGGTGCTGTTTCACTGATCCGAGACAAGGTCGCACGCCATCGACGCGAACTTAAGGATAGTCACCGACTGTCGCGGCGAGCAGCACGGTGAGCAGGGCGCCCAGTAGCGCAGGTGCAACGCTGGCATGCCACGCCACGCTCCCTGCCGCTGCGCCTTCCGTACGCCCGCTTCGGGCCTCCACAACCACCTCTACCGTGTCGCCTATTCTCTCTGACGAACAAGCGGCGGCGTTAGGATCCACGGTGAAACCGAATAAAACGCAAACTAAAAGGTTCAAGGTAGCGGAGCTCACCTCCGGTAAGCGTGCGCGTGGCGGCGCGGTAGAGCGCGACCGTCTCACCGGCGGGTGAGGTCGCGACCACTCGTATCTCGTACCACGTGCCCGGCTTCAGATCGGTGGCCTACGAACCATCGAAAACTAGCACTTAGATAACGGAGGAGTAGGTACTCGATGCGGGTCAAAAAGAAGAATAGGATCATCTAGGTAAAGTGGCCCTCACCTGCGCACTCTCCTGGTCGGTGTCGAGGCTGGTCCAGAGCGCGGGCGCCTCGGCGACGGCACGCAGCGCAAGCCGCCACGCAGGCGGGCAACGCACGCGCCACGCCAGCAAGTTGAGCCGCAGGGCCGAGCTGTTAGACCACACGAACTCCTTACCGGCCGCCGGCATCGCCTCTGCAACCAAACATCCCTCTCACACGCTGGCTACATCTTCGTAAAAAGTTTGGTAAAAAGATAGCGGATGAGCACAGCACTCACTGTCTCCCTCGGTGCGCGCTCGCAGCGGCGATGACAGCGGTGAGGCGCCCGCCACGCTGTGCGCCTGCAGTGTGACATGGTACCGCGCGCCGCACGCCAGGCGCCGCAGCACTGCCGCGCGCACTCTGCCGGGCAGCTCGCGCCGTAACTCCGCACCCGGTGCCGCGCCCACGCCTGCCTCGCGCGCCCACCGCACCGTGTACCCTGCGACAACCGGCTCGTCAGCCACCTCGCCAAGAGCACTCCACTGCAGGAGCGAGCGCCACTCACCCAGCGGCGGGATGCCGCCCACGTCCGTCGGTGCGCTCCACGCCACGTGAAGCGCATGTGGCTCGGCACGCACGAGGCGCAGCGCGGGTGCACTCGGCGCCCTCACCACCAGCAGGCGGTGTGACACCGCGTCCACTCCACCCGCGTTGCGCACCGAGCACGTGTAGTTCCCCGACAGCGCCGGCTCCGCGTCTGAGGGAAACGAGACTCGGACACTCGACCGGAACAGGTTTCTAGCAACCGCAACCTGGTCACGCTCGATCGAAACTCACTGTGGACGATCAGGTCGCCGAGCTCAGAGATCGCGTGAGTCGGGGGCAGCGGTGACCAGCTCCACCTGAGCGGCGGCGCTCCCAGCGCGGCGCATCGCAGCCGCACGCTGGCGCCGCGCCGCGCTACCACCGCCGCGCGGCTGAGCGACGAGATGCGCGCTGAGCCTGCGTACGAACCGACCTGTGAGTTCAGAATCGCGGCCATCAGGCAGTTCGGACTTCGCCTCCACGATGCACTCACCCGGCTCAGCAGGCACGGCAGTGACGGGGCGCGAGGGCGCGCCAGGGCCCGCGCGCGTCACTGCCACCACCCACAGCTCGTGCGCGGCGCCGCGCAGGCCACGCACGTCGCGTCGCACCTCCTCCCCCTCCGCGCCGCACTCCACGCGCACCGCCCGCTCTGTGCTACTAGACCTGAAGATGATCGGAGTTAACAACGCGTCAGAATAAGCGGTAATAATAAATGATGGTGCATACGTACTTGCCGAGCTCCCGTCTGTACAGCGTGTAATGCGTCGGAGAGGGACCGGGGGGTGGCAACCAAGTGATTCGCAACGCGTCCGCCCCCGCCGCTAGCACGCGCAGCTCGGTCACCGTGCCCGGAACTGCACCCAACGATATTTTTATAAACCTAGTCGATTGTTGTGTACTTAGGTAGGCGGCGGTGGTGCAAGCCGTACCGTCGTCCCGAGTGGTGCAAGTGGCGGGCGCGGAGGGCGGGCCGGGCCCGGCTGCGCTGTGCGCGCACACCCACACCGAGTAGTTGGTGGCCGGTGCCAGCCCCGACAACGTGGCGGCCGCGCCACGCGCCGAGCGGGACTCCGCCACGCCGCTCCACGCTGTAACGTATGCCGAGCGTTAGGTACCGAAGTTTCATGGAATTAACTTCCATCGTTAGTCATCATAGATCACTTACGCGGAGAAAGATGAAGCGAAACAAAGTGCACGTCGTAGTCCCTCGGAGCCCCCGCCCCGAGGGACTCGGTCCACCGCACCTCCAGTGATCGGCTCGAGCCCGCCTCGCACGTCACCGACATCGGCGGATCCTCGGGGACTGTCGAATGGCCGCATCGATTAGAACGAACGAATCTACCCACGGCATACGAAGATCGACCTGAGAAGCCAGTTGACGGAGGAGAGTCGGCTCACCTCCATCGGCGGTGGTCGCGTAGACGAGCGGGGAAGCGGGCCCGACGCCGGCGCGGCTGTAAGCGCGCACGGCCACGGCGAGGCGCGCCGCGGGCCGCAGCCCGGCCACCGTCAGCTCGGTGCTGCTCCAGCCGGGCGACGTGAGACGACCGGCGCGCGCCTCGTCCCGCGTCGCACCAGCCTCCTCCCCGTACCGGTCGAGCTCGCGCCACGTCACCGCGTACCCGACCAGCTCGCCGTTCCAGCTTTCTTGTGTAGGTGCCTTGCGAGTGTTACCGAACCTTCTATGAGTGATACTCGGCTCGGCGTAGGTGACCCACGTGAAGTTTGCTCACGTGTTTCATTTCAAAATTAAGAGCTGGTTATAAAGCTAATCTTTCACACGGAACACTACCATGCGCAAATAAAACTTGCGCCTTGACCAGTTTATTTTAGAAAGACAAGGATTATTTCACAATTCTTAAATAAATTCAAATTTTTATTTTGTTTTTTAAAGAAAAGCACTCACCGCCCACGAGACGTGCAGCTCGCCGGGCCCGGCTGGCCGCACGCGCACGTTCTGGGGCGGAGCCGACGGAGCTGCGGGAGCGCAAAGTCACCTGTTGCTTTAATTCTAATTTAAAATTGGAATAGTAAGTGTTGTCGGTTGAAGCTGACCTTCATCCAGCGTGGTGAGCAGCAGCGGCTCGGAGTGCGGCGACCGACCGACGTGGTTCTCCGCGACGATGCGAACCGAGTAAGCCGCGGCGGGCCGTAACCCGTCCAGCTTTGCCGTGACTATTTCAAATCCGTCAGTATCCGAGCTGCCATAAAATACACATAAATACATACCTAGATAGAAAACTCTTTATTGTAGGTACCTACACCACAAGAAAATTGCATATTAGATACAGTGTTCTTAATCTTAATTAAAGTACAGGCATATTATAATTTATTTTGAAGCCTAACTGTTTCACGGGTTAAAACACTGTCACCTCACCTCATGTTCGGATCGTTCACCTGTGATCTGTGTGCGAGTCGACGCTCAAGTTGTAGGTGTTGTGTGCGGGCTCGACGCCCGGCAGCGAGTGCAACGCGGTGCACAGTGCGGAGTAGTGCTCCCCCCTCCCCCTACCCCAGCCCGCGGGCGCGCGCCACGACACGCGCACCCAGCGCGAGCCCACGCCGGCCAGCCGCACGCCGCGAGGCGCCTCCGGAGGCTCTGTACAATGCAAAATCAAATTATTTATTTTTCATTACACTGCCCGAACACTGGCAAGTATGTTTTGGCGTCACAGCTCAGTCGGTAATAGCTCTGCCTTCCGCGCTGTGGGTCGTGGGTTCGATCCCCACCAAGAACAAACATTTGTGCGTAGAAAACATAGATGTTTGTTCTATGTCTGGGTGTTACTATGCATAATTATGTATGTATTTACAAAAAAAGGATATAAATGTATTCTATTCTATCAGCCATCTAGTTCCCATATTACAAGCTTTGCTTAGTTTGGAACTAGAGGGCGTTGTATGAAATGTCCTTAAAAAACAGGTTCACCTTCGACATGCAGAAACATGAGAAGTTCGCTCCTTCCGTATTGGTTGTGCGCGAGGCAGCGGTACTCGCCCGCGTCGTCGCGCTCCGCCGCGCGCAGCTGCAGCGTCGAGCGGACTCCTTCGCCAGTGCGGACCTCCGATACACTCCATCTGCATTCAACAAGTTATACCTTTACTTTCTTACGGGTTACTTACCACAAACGAATGTAGTCGGTGCTAAATGAAATAGATTCTGAGCAAACCTGTATGAATTCAAGTCGAGTGTGGTGCCTCGATGCAGCCAGTGGACCGTCAGCGGCGCGTCGCCCAGCGCGTGGCAGGACAGGGTGGCGGCGTGTCCGCGCACGCACGTCATGTTGCCTGGTGACCTCTCGAAGTTGGCCGGCTCTGTCAAAAGTTTTTCCATGTTCGGTGATGTTTTATTTTATTTTATTTTTACATGGAAAACAAACAGCTTACCTACTTATCAAATATCTATCTATTTATCTAATGTGAGATTTGTTTAGTAGCTACCTACCTATAAGTATTTAACTAACCGTGCACGGTGAGATTGACATGCTTGAGAAGCGGTGGGCCGACCCCGTTGTCAGCCGTGCACCGGTACAGGCCGTGGTGGCGACGTGCGGCCGCGGGCGCCGCCAGCGCGCCGTCGCGCACGCGCACCACCGCCTCCCCCTCCGCACCCCGCACTCCGCCGAGCGCGCCCCTCCAACCACCTCCTACCTGCTCCCACTGATCGCTCTCTGGGCCGAGACTGCTTTCACCTGACAAAAGAACAGCGAGCAAGTTTGCTTGATCTACTTGAGGAACGTTACTATCAAGAATTTGAAATAGGTAAAAACAAAGTGACTAACCGATTTTTCTAAACCATGTTATGGTAGGAACGGGATTACCCTTTGCGGCGCACTCTAGAAGAATCGGTGCTCCGAGCAAGACCGCCGCGTCCAGCGGTTCCGTCACCCACGCAGGTGCCACTAAACGATTCCAGAATTAATTGAACGGTCAAGTCGTTCTTAGAGGTACGAAACTCACGTTTGAGTATGATCCCGAGGACCTACCTTTGACGCTGAGCGCTGCGGTGTAGTTGACGGAGGCGGCGTGGTTGGAGACACGGCACGTGTACTCGCCGCTGTGCCGCGCCGACAGGTCCGAGAACATCAGCAGGGAGAACTCGTTCAAGCTCTTCTCTTCTATCTGGAAAGATGACGCCTCGAGGTATTTGCTCACGCTGAAAACAATCTTATCGAACGATGTTCTAAGTTTTACCTGAAGGGCTGAGGGTAGCGGCGCGCCGTCCTTCGTCCAGGAGAAGTACATCGGCTTATCGCCGGACGATACACCGCAAAGCACTTGCGCCGAACTGCCCTCCGTCAGCTCCGAGGAGAACATGAATGGCGAGATCTTCGGTGGATCTGGAGAAGAGAGAAACGCTCGGTCGGTCAGACTCGGTTCGATCGATATGCAGGCGAAAGCGGTTGGTCACTCACTGCGCACTTGGATCTCTATGTCACGGCGCGCCTGTGTGCCGTCGGGCGCGGCCACCACGCAGGCGTAGTGCCCCGCGTCAGACGCCAGCGCGGGCGAGAAGCGCAGCGCTGCGCTGCGTGCTGCCACCCGCCCCGCGCCGCCGACCGCCGCGACCCCGCCACGTCGCCACCACGAGATCGAGCTAAGTGCGACACACACAAACAGTTAGTCACGCTAAACCCGTGCGCCGCCTTTCGATCTTCGTTCGCTTCACTTAGGTACCTATCTAAGATCTAGTACAATAGAGATTCGGCGCGTTAGGGTGCCGGTCGAACGTTAGGGGTCGGCTCGAAGCGGTATATGCAGTGAAAGCGGTGCTCGGTGCGGCTAGCGAGAACGATGATGGGAATCACGTATAAAATGCACCTGTATGGACCTGATCGGATATCCGGCGTAGGGGCAGTGCACGGTCGCGTTGGAGCCTGCCAGCACGCGCACCGGGCCCGCGGCGCGGATCGACGGCGGACCTGCGGAAACGTTGCCGCTATACATCTACGAACACAATCAATCGGTTAAGTAGGTTAGGAGCTCACCACGCGAGGGTCCCGCTCACCGTAAATGTTGAGTCTGGCGGAATGCTCGGCGTCCCCGAGGCGGTTGGAGGCGCGGCACGAGTAGCGGCCGCCGTCCGCCGTGCTGCCCGCCGTGATGTTCAGCGTCGAGACCACATCACCGCGCGCCGTCGTCTCCGAGCCGATCAGGTACCTGCTCGAGCGATAGCAGAACACATTCATGACGAAGAAATCATTTTAAATAATTGTGGTTGTAACATAGCAGACGGAGGGCAAGAATCAGAGAAAAGATAATGAGTAATGGAGTTGGTGCATACCTGTGGGTGCGGTACTGGTCGAGCGGCTGGTGGTCGAGCAGCCAGTCGAGGCGCGGCGGCGGCGCGCCGGCGGCCGCGCAGCGCAGCGTGACGCCGCCGCCCGCGCGCAGCGCCTGCTCGATGAACGTACCTGTGGGTGCGGTACTGGTCGAGCGGCTGGTGGTCGAGCAGCCAGTCGAGGCGCGGCGGCGGCGCGCCGGCGGCCGCGCAGCGCAGCGTGACGCCGCCGCCCGCGCGCAGCGCCTGCTCGATGAACGTACCTGTGGGTGCGGTACTGGTCGAGCGGCTGGTGGTCGAGCAGCCAGTCGAGGCGCGGCGGCGGCGCGCCGGCGGCCGCGCAGCGCAGCGTGACGCCGCCGCCCGCGCGCAGCGCCTGCTCGATGAACGTACCTGTGGGTGCGGTACTGGTCGAGCGGCTGGTGGTCGAGCAGCCAGTCGAGGCGCGGCGGCGGCGCGCCGGCGGCCGCGCAGCGCAGCGTGACGCCGCCGCCCGCGCGCAGCGCCTGCTCGATGAACGTACCTGTGGGTGCGGTACTGGTCGAGCGGCTGGTGGTCGAGCAGCCAGTCGAGGCGCGGCGGCGGCGCGCCGGCGGCCGCGCAGCGCAGCGTGACGCCGCCGCCCTCGCGCAGCGCCTGCTCGATGAACGTACCTGTGGATGCGGTACTGGTCGAGCGGCTGGTGGTCGAGCAGCCAGTCGAGGCGCGGCGGCGGCGCGCCGGCGGCCGCGCAGCGCAGCGTGACGCCGCCGCCCGCGCGCAGCGCCTGCTCGATGAACGTACCTGTGGGTGCGGTACTGGTCGAGCGGCTGGTGGTCGAGCAGCCAGTCGAGGCGCGGCGGCGGCGCGCCGGCGGCCGCGCACCGCAGCGTGACGCCGCCGCCCGCGCGCAGCGCCTGCTCGATGAACGTGTACTGCAGCTCCGGCGGGGAATCTGACGCACAACACAACACACACACTCCGACAACATGCATGCACAGGGTGTGCGTGTGCGTGTGCGTGCCCGTGTGTGCCTCCTACTCCTCACTGCACTGCACTGCACTGCTAACCTACTCGCATTGCATGGATGTCAGTGTGGTTATTATTACACTATCTTAGAATTTAGAAAATACCTATATCGCATCGACTATTGCAATAATCCAAAATCAACGAAACTGTAAAACATGGAAGCTCACTGCACGTTCTAGTACTAAGTATGTCTACACGAAGCCCTATCATACTATGACATTGTCATCCTGTTTCACTTTTTTGTAGACTTAATTTTTTTATTGAACTCCTTTGCCGATTTAGCTCATAACGTTAGGTACCAACCCCCGTATTCCAATCTTTTGCTGTCAAGTTATATTTCACTGCCCAGTGTAATTTCTTCAGGTCACGATGATCATACTGGTCTGTATTACTATTTATTTGGATAAATAAAGTAACTATGATGTGATCAAAAGGACATTTATTTCCAGACTAACTAGTGAGGGTACACACACATATCGCTACAAGCGAGTACCTACATAACACCTCCACCCTTAAATTTATACCTACTAACTCTGCCTCTCCTCCTGTTTAGTTAAGTTACATATCAGTGCTTCAGTATAGGTAGGAATCTAATTATATTCTAAATATGTAACATGAAATAAATCTTAAGACTATATATGTGTATCAACATACAAATCACGTACCTACTCAAATAATGACAATAAAGTGATACAAAAATAATAACTAATCAAACTCTAAACCGTATCTCCTAACCGGTTTTCTAACCCTACGCGGCGAAGGTTGGTCTTGCGGTATCGGCGCAGGCAGTGCCGAGGGAATTTCTATCGGCTTCACCTCTCGTTTGCCGTGGTCTAAGTTCAACGGAGGGTTAACATCTTGCTCAACGGTGCCGGCCTCGTCGCGCTGCTGCTCGAGGTCTGTCGTCGTCGTCGTACAACCGGTCGCCGTCGTCACCGACCCGCCGACGCCGCTGCCGCCAGCGCCCTCAGACTCGGTCGGCCCCGGATACACGCACGTGGAACGCCTCGAACTCCTCAATTGGTCAACATGACGGTGCTGAACGCCTCCCTCTGCCGAAGATACGTTGTAGTTGTTCCTACCTAAACGAACTATAACGCGGCCTTGCAACCATTTTTCTCGCGCATTATAATTCCTATACCAGACGGCATCGCCCGCTTCTAACTGCCTACTATTACCGGACCGATGAATATTCTTATCTTTTTGTTCGACCTGCTTTTCATTCATTCGCATATCAAGATTCGGTCGCAGTGCATCCATTCTAGTCCTCAATGAACGCCCTTGCAATAGCTTCGCTGGTGTCTCGCCCGTGGTGGTATGCGGCGTGTTATGATAATTTAATAAAAATCTACAGATCGCTGTATCCGGATCTTCCTTCGCTACCTTGGCTTTTTTAATAACAGATTTAACTATTTTTACGGCATTCTCAGCCGCTCCGTTCGAGGCCGGATGATAGGGAGGAGAATACATATGTTTAATAGCGTTACCAGTAAGAAACTCGTTGAATTCCTTGCTGGAAAACGGAGGGCCATTGTCCGACACTACCTGTCTGGGTAACCCCCACCGTGACCATGACTCACGCAACTTCCTTATCGTACTCTCCGCGGTGGTCCGCTGCATTTTAAAAACTTCGATCCATTTCGATCTAGCGTCGACCGTAACTAAATAAATTGCCCCGTCTATCGGACCTAAAAAGTCAAGGTGCACCCTATCATATGGGCGGCTCGGCCACCGCCACGGCTCGGGCGGCGCGCGCGGCGGCGCAGCGGCGCACTCGGCGCACACGGCGCAGGCGCGGCAGCGCGCCTCCAGCTCCTCGTCCAGGCCCGGCCACCACACGTAGCTGCGCGCCATGGCCTTCGTCTTGACGATGCCCATGTGCGGCTCGTGCAGCTCGCGCAGCACACTCTCGCGGCACGCCGGAGGTACCACGACGCGATGTCCCCACATTATGCAACCTACCTCCGTATATAGCTCGTTCCGTCTATTCCAGTAGGGGCGTAAATTTTCTATCTCGAGCTCTTGAGGCCAACCGTTCTCGACATATCCCAATACCCTACTCGTTAACGGATCATGTCGGGTCTGCTTCTTAATATCCTCACAATCCAACAGTAACGCAGTAGATGCGAAGTTCAAGTATGACTGTTCCGACGGGTTCAGTTCATTGACCGGGCCATCTATAGGTAATCGAGACAACGCATCGGCTCCGTTATCGTTCGATGTTATATACTGGATATCGTAGTCATAGGCTGACAGAATTATAGCCCACCGTTGCATTCTACTGGCGGCCATGCAAGGGATGCCTTTTTGCGGACCGAATATACTGACCAACGGCTTATGGTCGGTTCTTAATAAAAAATGTCTACCGTATAGGTACTGATGGTATTTTTTTACGCAGTACACGATCGCGAGTGCCTCCCTATGTATCTGAGAATAAGATTTCTCAGCACTGTTGAGCTTACGAGAGACGTAGGCGAGCGGGCGCTCCACGCCCGCCGCGTCCCTTTGCGACAGCACGCCGCCGACGCCGTGCGAGCTCGCGTCGCACGTCAGCACTAGCGACTCCTTAGGATCGTAATGCGCCAGCACACTGCTGCACGATAGCAGCTCCTTCACTTCTCTAAAGGCTGTAGCACATTTAGTGTTCCACTGCCACTTCTTACCTTTTTTTAATAATTCGTACAACGGGAATAGGTAATCGCTGATATTACGTACAAACTTCGCATAGAAATTTACCATACCTAGAAATGATCGCAATTCCGATACGTTGGTGGGGGCTGGCATTTTCCTAACCGATTCTAATTTGCCCGGATCCGGCCTAACACCTTGCTTACTAACTATATAACCTAAGTATTGAATTTCGTCAGCTAAAAATACACATTTGCTGGTCTTGACCTTCAACCCGTTATCTTGCAACCGTGCAAGTACTGAGGCCTTAGCCAAGGTAACATTCGACAAGCGAAGTCGGCAGTAGAAAAGTCCAAAAATGTATGGGATTGGCATAAGGCATAGATATATCACGTGATCTGTAGTCAACGAAACGAACATTGGTAGCCAAATGTAATACATGTCCATTCGATCGCACGAATCGACAGTAGCGAACGATTACCTCCATACAAATAATAATTTTGACAGGCGACTTCAAAAGCACAAAAATGTATGGGATTGACATAAGACATAGATGTATCACGTGGTCTGTGATCAACGAAACGAATATTGGTATACATGTCGATTCCCTCGCACGAACCGACAACAACCGAACGACTATCTCCATACAAATGCGTAGCCAAGTGGCTCTTTTGACAAGCGACTTCACTTCGTTGTCTATCAGCACGATAGAAAAACCAGCGAAAACCAAAACCCTGTAGATATCGAAACAAAATGGCGATTTTAGGTGAAATTTTGACGTTTCAATCGATTTGGTGACTGCTAACTACTGCAGAGGTGACTGCGAAATAATCCTAGGTTTTTTCAAACCTACTATCTACACTAAACCTAGTAAACTTTGCAGTAAAGGGCGATGTTTGCCACTTATTTTATTGAGAGCAATACCTACCTACACACGACCTAACCTGCATGCAGTTAAAAATAAAAGTACATAAGTACTTGAAGAAAAAACATATTTTATTCAGAATTAAATTAACACAGGAAAAAAGAGCACAAAAATATTATTCCACGAAAATTCCAATATCATAGAATGTTGGTTGAAACTTGCAAGTAGGAATACTTAGTAGAATAACTGTATGTTTGGTTTAGGCTCAGTGCAGCAGTAGATATGTAGGTAGATGATATCTGAAAATATAAAGATGTTAATATTACCTACCTTCCACATACCGTATTTAGATAAGTTATAAAACCTAATATATCATCAGTGTATCGAGGCTAAGGACACCGCTGTAACAAGAAAATAAATAACCCTTGATATTATGCTTGTAGGCAGGTAAGCCGCTTTACACTGACTGTTTGGATTGAAACTAAAATCACTTCCTCATAGGTATCTACCTACAAACAATATTTTACCTCTGCAATGTGGCATGTTATGAATGTGATCTGGAATGTGGAATCCAAAAAAATCGAATATTATTCTCCATAGCCAGAGTTCTTCTTCATTTATTTCATTTTTCTGGTGTTTGCACATTGCATCCAATCACACCTTATATTTTCAGGGTGTTGTGGGTACTTTATTTACTAGGTAGCCCACTTTTCTATTTTTATCTAAATGTTTCACAATAAAACATGCGTTTCTTACATAAAAATAAAATAAATAAACAAAATGAATATGCTATGTTCAAATAACACTGACATGACATTGGATGTAGTAAAACCATAGACTAAACGTGATTTCTAGCGAAAGACTGACAGAATTAGCGAAGTTATTGATCGAGTAGGCATTTATTTCTCGTATGTTACTTTGTCTACCAATTTAACTTCGACATCGTTGAAGCGATCAAGATTGTAGAAATAGAATCATAGAGGAATATTATAATTGGGAATAGAGTGCCCTCTCTCGCCGATTTTTTGTTCCCCTCGTATAATCGGTGAAGATTGACTAGGCAAGTTACGCCACGAGCGCTTCGTCTTCTATAAAAAGTCAAGATTAGTATTCACAATGTAAACGATGTGCAAATCACCTACACTAATAAATCTTATATTTTGCAGTAAGTATAATCATGTATTTTTTTTAAAACCTAGTTCTAAGTTTATCGATGTCGATAAAAAATTCTAAATTCCTAGCCTAGTACACACCTACTTCATTTTCTCTAGGCTAGCACCACTTAAAATCAAGATTTCCTGTCATTATCAGGTGCTATTATTACTATTCTTTTGGCAAATTATTTCTGTTATTATGGTGGCCATTGGTGGCGAGCATGGTAAACTTCTTTTTCATACTTTCCTGTTTTCTTGGTAGAAGTTCCGCTTCTTATTACGTAGTACCTGCCTATTAGAAATTTTTTCTATGTTCGAAAGACACTGACATTGTATGTAAGAAAACCATAGATTAAACGAGATTGATTAGGCAAACAAATACGCGCCAAGCCAGGCATGGCGTTTGTTGAGTGTGGCCGACCCCGCGCGCTTGCAAAAATGCAACATTACTGGCTACACTGACTCTATTACGATGGCTACTTTTATAAAATTGAATATTACAAGAACTTTTTCTTACAAAATTAGCATTTATTTATACTAAAGAAGAATTACCCACAATTTGGCCAACGCAATGTGTCGGCCACACAATAATAAATATATTATTTATTGTTCTGTGGTGTCGTTTTGTGGTGGCGGACATCAAGTAGCGAAAGACCTTCAAAAGACTGATAGAAGAGGATGGAGATATGGAGTTTTCTACTTGTATGTCAATTGGTCTCCCGATCTATCTTCGATATTGTTGCAGCGATAAAGATTGTAGAAATAGAATCGATTCCTAGCTAATGTACATTGGCTAAGGCCTCTGTTTCCAAATTACGCAAGTGACTAGCCTCATCCGGGCCCGTAATGATCAGATCGTCTAAAAACGCTTGCGTAAAGGGAATATCCTTAATCAAATCACTGATTATTCTCTGAAAAATACCACAACTAGACGAAAGCCCGTAGACAAGACGGTTATAACGGAATAGACCGCGGTGCGTATTTATAACAGTATAGGGCTTCGAGTCCTCCGATAAACATATTTGGTTGTAGGCTTGCGATAGATCTATTTTCGAAAACTGAGCCCCCCCTGCTAAGTTAGCAAAAACGTCCTGTATCTTCGGCAGCGGGTACCTATCGACCAATAAAACAGGGTTCAAGGTTACCTTAAAATCAGCGCATACCCGGAGGCCACCGTCCTTTTTGTGGACGGGCACCAGCGGCGTCGCCCAGTCGGAACAGTCGACCGGCTCCACGACCCCCTCGCGCAGCATCGCATCGAGCTCGGCATCCACACGCTCCCGCAGCGCATACGGCATGGGCCGCGCGCGGTGGAACACGGGCTGCGCATCCGGCCGCACCCGCAGCTTGGCTGTGCCGCCCAGGTACCGGCCCAACCCCGCTTCAAATACATGCTTATATCTGTCGAACAAATTACCCAACCTATTACTACGAGCTATAGAAGTAGGTGACTTCTCATAAGTAGACACATTGTTTACATCGATGGCACTATCTGTTTTAAACCTAGGTATCTGAATATCAAAATTAGATAACCACTGCCTACCAAGCATCACCACCAAGGTGGTGATGCCCCTCTCTACAATGTATAGGTCTAAGCGTTTTCTTTTATTTTTATAAGACACCATAGGTGATATAATTCCTATTGGGTTAATTTTATCACCCGTATACGAATTAAAACAAGTTTTAATTTTCTCAATAGGCATATCACTAAACTTCGCTTCGTATGTAGACCTACTTATACAAGAGGCGGGGGTTCCAGTGTCTACTTCCATCACTAAGGGTATTTCGTTCACTAACACCGTGAGACTCACCGGTTTATATTCACTCAGAGACATTTGAAATATAGCATCTTCCGGCTCTTCCTCGTCCTCCGATAAGGATTCCTGGAACGTCTCGCTCGCGAAGAAGTTCCGCTGGTCTTCCCCACGATCGCGCTCCCTAGCGCCGGCCCTGGATGATTTCGTGCAAGCGCGCCTCAAGTGCCCTTTCGTTTTACAATTATCGCACACAAAATTACGATACCGGCACTTGGAGGCCTCATGCCCCTGGCTACCGCAGGCTGAGCATGACTTCTTGGACGCGGCCTTCGCCCCAGTATTGGTGGCCCCGTACCGCTGCCCACGCCCCGACGACTTCATCGCATTGATTCCTTGAGTCTGGATGTCCAATTCACCATTCTTTCCTTTGACGGCCGATGACTCGACTGACGCGGCGTCCCTCTCCGCAGCTTCGAGAGTGTTCGCAAGACTCATAGCCTTTGCGAAAGTTAAATTTTCCTCGGCGAATAACCTCTGACGAATTAGGTCGCTCATTACGCCACACACAAATTGGTCTCGCAAATTGTCTTCTAGCGTAGTATTGAATTCACAGTATCGAGACAATTGCTTTAGTGCCGCAATGTACTGAGTGACGTTCTCCGTTTTACACTGCCGCCGTTGTCTAAACCGGTACCGCTCCGCCATTACCGATGGTCGCGGTTGTAAATGACCGCGCACTAATTCCACCAATGCTGTATAGGTTAGTTCACTTGGCTTTTTAGGGCTTGCCAAATTCACCATGAGCTCGTACATACGGTCACCAGCTAGAGTAATAAGTGTTGGCAGCTTCAATTCATCTTTCACACTGTTCGCCTTGAAGTATAACTCGACCCTCTCGCAGTAAAGTGTCCAATTTCCACTATCCACATCGAATTGTCCAATCTTCCCGATTGACATAATGATAAAAAGTTATCCTCGTCGCCAGCTGGTCTGTATTACTATTTATTTGGATAAATAAAGTAACTATGATGTGATCAAAAGGACATTTATTTCCAGACTAACTAGTGAGGGTACACACACATATCGCTACAAGCGAGTACCTACATAACACATACTTTTTAGACACTTGACTCCAAAATATGCGCGAAAACAAATTAAATTACATTAAGTAGGTATAATGTCACTATTTAGTCGCAGAATAACTATGAGTTAGTATGAACTGACCATGAACTTTGCAGTTCAACTGAGATTGGAATACCCCTGCAGTAAACTAAGGTGCTGCTAGTACTATCTATTGATCAATAACATTCTATATCTACAAATCGGATAATTACCTAATTCGAAAGTTATGCTTCCAAGCGTACGGCCCACCTGATGGAAAGCGGTTATTGTGTTAGACGATAATAGAGACGGGGAGGTAATAGGTACCTCCAAGCAGGAGTTCGGCGGTTGCCTGCGCGTGGTCGGTGGCGGTGCGCGCGCGGCACTGGTACACGCCCTGCGCCGCGCGCGACATGCCGCGCACCAGCAGCGTGCTGCCCGCGCCCGCCGCGCGACCCTCGTGCACCAGCAGCGTGCTGCCCGCGCCCGCCGCGCGACCCTCGTGCACCAGCAGCGTGCTGCCCGCGCCCGCCGCGCGACCCTCGTGCACCCAGTCCAGCGCCGCGCCCGGCGCCGACGCCGCGCACTCCAGCCGCACCGTGCCGCCCGCCTCCGCCATCTGACGCAACATCATCCGGCTCATACTCTCATTCATCACCTACCTACCGTGAACAACATGTAGCCGTGCTCTGCTCGCTCACCACTCGGTCGGGCGTGACTGTGACGGCGAGCGGCTCGTCGAGCAGCACGCGCACGCGCCGCGCCGCCTCGCCGAGCGCGTTGTACGCCTTGCAGAGCCACGCGCCGGCCAGCGCGCGCGCCGCGCCGCACAGCGCCGCGCCGCCGCCCCACACCCACGCCCCTCCCTCGCTCTCAGAGCTCACCGGCTGCAGGCGCCCCTCCACCTCGCGGTACCATCTGATGACACAGCCCCTCCATTACCATCCAATTCAAGGTTTTTCTTTATGACAATGGCAACGCTTACATCTTCCGCATTCTAGACAGAGTGTAAACGATTCCTTTGTCCATTCCAAGGAGAGTATAAATGGCAGAGTCACAGATACAACGGGACGGGGCAGAGTGTCGTGTCATGTCTCACGTGTAGTGCGGCGGCTGCTGGTGTAGGGCGGCGCAGGGCAGGCAGACATGTGCGCCGGCGGCCGCGCGCACCTCGCCCGGCGCCGCCGCCAGCCGTGGCGCCCAGCGCGTGCCTACGTCTGCAACCAACGACGCAGCTCCATAACCATCCTCGTACTCGTCTCGCCAACGTGACTATGTTCAGTATAATAATAATGGTTATAACGGGGGACAGTCACTCACTATACAAGGTGACCGTTTGGAACTTTTAAATTTGTAAAATCGCACAACACCGTTAAAGAGTTTGTATTAATATAGGGAACGAATACACAAATTATAAATACAACGACAATGACTATAAGGTAGGTGTACACGGAAGGGAAAAACAGTTAACAATTTACTATTACGCTAAAGTATGGGTCGATGCGCGGAGGGTTCACAAGAACGCAGTGCATTTGCATGTGGCCTGGGACCGACTGTCGTAGCATCCTCTTGTTGTCTTGCGGCCGGTGACGCCGCCCAGTGGAGCTTCGCCTGACCGGCACACATCTGTGTGCCAGATGCGGGCGAGCCTAGCGGGACCTTAGTCCGCGCTAGTAGCGTCCTGACGCTATCTTAAGAGCGGCGAATCCGACAAATGATAATTCCCGTGTTACATGGTGAATAATGAGAGCGAGTTACTGACCGGTGAGTGTGAGATGCGCGGGCGGCGAGCGCTTGGTGACGGCTGACAGCTCGTGCTGCGCCTGGCAGGAGAAGGCGGCCGCGTCGCGCGCCGCCACCTCGCGGATCAGCAGCATGTCGCCCGCCGCTATGTAGCGGGACTCTGCAGACCACATCGATAACCAACTCCTGCAAACTATCCTGATCGAGCTTGTCCGGGTAGTACTACCACACTACATAGGTACCTATTTCTTCATGCATCGCTATAGGCAGTGGCTACCACTTAACATCAAGTGGGCCATCGACTTGTTCCATCATTATTATATAGAAAAAAAAACAGGCCAACGGCTAAGCAGTGCTGCAGAACTAGCGCACTCAAGTAGAGAAGTAATACGCGACTACTCCACGATGTTACTTACTTAGTTAGCTAATCTGTTAAATTGAACATGGCGCATGGCGGTGCAATCAAGCAAGAGCACTTTCGTGATTGTACTCGAGTAGAGCAGCTCGAGTAGAGCAGCTCGAGTAGAGCAGCTCGAGTAGAGCAGCTCGAGTAGAGCAGCTCGAGTAGAGCAGCTCGAGTAGAGCAGCTCGAGTAGAGCAGCTCGAGTAGAGCAGCTCGAGTAGAGCAGCTCGAGTAGAGCAGCTCGAGTAGAGCAGCTCGAGTAGAGCAGCTCGAGTAGAGCAGCTCGAGTAGAGCAGCTCGAGAAGCAACCAATCAAAGAGCTAGCTTCGTGCGATAGTTAACTTGAGGACTGTGGTTAGGTACACGTGGAATCCACATAGCTGGCTGTACAACATTCTCTTATCCGGAACTATTCATCACGATCTCTCCCCCCCTTGAAACACTAACTACCCCCTCCCACCCCACCCCACCCCTTCCCTTCTAGTCGCAAATGAGATATTGCTTTAATTAATATCACTTCGCCGAGATGTAAATATGAGACCGAGTACCAACGCAACGTGTCGTTTATTAGACGCGAGACATTCCCTGCAGTTTTACTGAAAGCTCCTTCGTAGGACACCGTTTTAATTAATAAAACGTAAATTAGGTACCTACTTGATCAATTTATCCGCTATGCGAAATAATTTTCTTGCTTGGAATAACGGATAACAAAGCAAAACACTATATTTTTTGATGGTACTGGTACGTAAGTACTCGTAAAATATCAATTAGCTTACTAAAACAAATCATGCAATTCACAAGGATTAATCAAAAGCATACTCAGCAAACATGGCCGTGTCACTGCCGTGCTTTTCGATACAACTTTGGCAGCACACAAAAACATTTCACGTCGGCAAATCCCATCTTTCCCACCACAACACACATGAAACATTCGGGATCACTATTCATGAAAAGAAGGTCGCGACGTGAGTTACGGCGGCGCGGCGGCACGTCGGGGGAGCGGTGGAGGCGCGTCGGGGGCGCGGAAGAATACGACGAATACAATGAGGAAGATGAGTTAGGCTTTTTTTCCTGTTTTTTTAGCTTAAATCAAAAGTCTAGAAGATTGTAAGGACAACTGTGAAAGAATTTTGGCGATAGCTCAAAAACTGAATTTTCTACGATTTTTTAAAGTTTGGATTTTCAAAATGTGTTTTTAGCCCGGCGATTTCGCGTGTGACGTCAGCCGGGTCCGATCGCTCACCCGCGCGTTTTAAGCGTTTTCTGCCTTTACGTTTCTATTTATATTTCTGATAAATAGGGAGAAAAGTACCAATATTTTTATGTAATATTGTGCCTCTAAGTCCTAAGGACACGTTTAACGCTTCAGATAAACTTTTTAACCACCGACCGAAGAAGAAAGGTGTTCTAAGTTTGAGGCTTTTTTGTGTCTATGTGTCTGTACCTTTCAAGGCTCGTAGCTCCAAAAAATCACTCGTAATTTTTTTATAACTATTCTTGAAATGGAAAGCAGATAAATCTGGCATAGTTCTAAGCCAAGTTTGGTAGAAATCGGTGCAGCGGTTTCCAAGTTATGAGGATGTTTATCAGCCCTCGACACGCATTTTGAAGGGTTCTCAGGCATATATTGATTGTAGTTTGAAACATTTGGTTCTTATACCAGTATAACGTGAGCTACTATTTCTTAGTGTTTCATTGATTTTGTATATCAGGTAAGACTGGTAATGAGCAAGATTGTGTTATCGACGTGATTAGCAATGTTTTTAACCCCCGACGCAAAAACGATGGGGTGGTAAAGTTTGACGTGTGAGTGTGTGTCAGTGCGTGTGCGTGTGTCTGTGCGTGTATGGATGTGTGTGTCTGTCGAATGCGCGCGTTGGTGCGCGTGCGGATGCGGATGGTAGTAGTCTAAGTCACATTGTCTACTAAGGACGTGCCTAGTGAGACATTGTACTGTCAAGTACAATGCCTCACTAGGCACTGTGACTCGCTAAGAAGAAGAAGAAGAATGTGACTTACACTAGGACGTGCCTAGTGAGACATTGTACTGTCAAGTACAATGTCTCACTAGGCACGTCCTTAGTAGACAATGCCTACACATACATATAGTGCAATGCCTCACTAGGCACGTCCTTAGTTACGAAGGACGTGCTTAGTGAGGCATTAGCAATGCATTGCTTAAGGACGTGCCTAGTGAGGCATTGTACCTACTGTACAATGTCCTTCGTAACTAAGGACGTGCCTAGTGAGGCATTGCACTATATGTATGTGTAGGCATTGTCTACTAAGGACGTGCCTAGTGAGACATTGTACTTGACAGTACAATGTCTCACTAGGCACGTCCTAGTGTAAGTCACATTCTTCTTCTTCTTCTTAGCGAGTCACATTGTCTACTTAGGACGTGCCTAGTGAGGCATTGTACTTGACAGTACAATGTCTCACTAGGCACGTCCTTAGTAGACAATGTGACTTAGACTACTACCATCCGCATCCGCACGCCCACCAACGCGCGCATTCGACAGACACACACACACATACACGCACAGACACACGCACACGCACTGACACACACACACGTCAAACTTTACCACCCCATCGTTTTTGCGTCGGGGGTTAAAAACATTGCTAATCACGTCGATAACACAATCTTGCTCATTACCAGTCTTACCTGATATACAAAATCAATGAAACACTAAGAAATAGTAGCTCACGTTATACTGGTATAAGAACCAAATGTTTCAAACTACAATCAATATATGCCTGAGAACCCTTCAAAATGCGTGTCGAGGGCTGATAAACATCCTCATAACTTGGAAACCGCTGCACCGATTTCTACCAAACTTGGCTTAGAACTATGCCAGATTTATCTGCTTTCCATTTCAAGAATAGTTATAAAAAAATTACGAGTGATTTTTTGGAGCTACGAGCCTTGAAAGGTACAGACACATAGACACAAAAAAGCCTCAAACTTAGAACACCTTTTTTCTTCAGTCGGTGGTTAAAAAGTTTATCTGAAGCGTTAAACGTGTCCTTAGGACTTAGAGGCACAATATTACATAAAAATATTGGTACTTTTCTCCCTATTTATCAGAAATATAAATAGAAACGTAAAGGCAGAAAACGCTTAAAACGCGCGGGTGAGCGATCGGACCCGGCTGACGTCACACGCGAAATCGCCGGGCTAAAAACACATTTTGAAAATCCAAACTTTAAAAAATCGTAGAAAATTCAGTTTTTGAGCTATCGCCAAAATTCTTTCACTGTTGTGTTTTGGACGTAAAAATCTATCGATCTACATTAAAAAAAAAATACGCTCATCTTCCTCATTGTTAGGCTCTATGGCATCTGATCCTACGATCAGAATAAAGTAGATGCCTTAACCGATTTATTAGCGTCCGATTTCGTGGTGACATTTTTCCAATTGGGGAAACAAATGCAATTCATCTAGATCCATTACTTTCTTCACTTGATTGGTGGGTGCTGGTATATTAAATTGTATTTTTTTGCTACTCAATGACTTAATCCGGGTAGGTACTATTAGCTACTAAGAAGAAACGGACATCGGAGACAGTAATAACTAAATAGCTACAGTATTTGTATTCGCTACTCAAGTTCGATGCAGCTCTATAAGTAATGAATAGTTAGAAAGCTGCGTACGAGGCGTAGGCTGGTCGAGGTCGAGGAGTTGTTCTCCGCGGAACCAGCGCGTGCGGCGCAGCGGCACGCCGGCGGGCGCGACGCGACACGCCAGCGTCGCGACACCGCCCGCTGCCGCGCCCTCCGCCCTCGCACTCAGCTCCCACTCCACATCCGCCACTGCACACCACATACTTCATTATTTCAATACACTTTTTACTTCTTCTGAGTACCTACTACCGGAACAGTAAAGGTGTTGGTTGTTACTTAAATTGAGCAATTAGAAACCATGTAAGTACCACGAGTATTTTTAATTGTAAAACAGTTTGTCTACCTTCACTAGTCCATGTCCTGTTTGTAAAATCCATTAAAACCAGACTAGCCCACATCTTTTAACTTTTTATAACACAAGTAGCTATTATGCATTATATTGTAGTTCATAGATAAGACTAAAGTGTTTGTTTGAACACGAGGAGCGGAAAGTGAATCTCACCGGGTTCTAATGTAACATCTCTGGAGAGCGTAGTGCCGTGCGCGTTGACGGCGCGGCACCGCACCGTGGCGGGCGCGGGCGGCGCGCGGCTCGCTGCCGGGAGCAGCTCCAACGTGCCGTTGTCGTACACCCGCCTGTATCATTACATTACGGTATTTTCAATTATATGTTCTACTAGCAGTTACCAGCGACTTCGTCCACGAAAACAATATAATTACTTAAACTAAAAAAAAACGGGAAATGTAGACTATGTGTTAATCTAGGTTACGAACTATAATCTATTCCAAGTTTCATGCAAATCGGGCCAGTACTTACAGCGTGATTGAAACACAAACATCCAAATATCGAAAGGGGATAAAATCTTGGTGGCATATCAACCCACCCGCCATTTTGAAATTTTTTCAAAGTTTCCGCCCACAATGAAAGTAGTATATGGGTAGAGGACACTAATACAAGCAAAAAATGTTATACTTATATTATGATCCTAAAGTGTCAAGTACCGCACGCGCGCCGCCTGCTCCAGCGTGCATACCTGACGGCTGGCTGGTCCGTGAGCTCGGTGTGGTCGTGCGCGAGCCAGGCCAGCGCGGGCGCAGGCTCGCCGGCGGCGGCGCAGCGCAGCCGCGCGCCCGCGCTCGCCAGGTACCGCACGCGCGCCGCCGGCTCCAGCGTGCATACCTGACGGCTGGCTGGTCCGTGAGCTCGGTGTGGTCGTGCGCGAGCCAGGCCAGCGCGGGCGCAGGCTCGCCGGCGGCGGCGCAGCGCAGCCGCGCGCCCGCGCTCGCCAGGTACCGCACGCGCGCCGCCGGCTCCAGCGTGCATACCTGACGGCTGGCTGGTCCGTGAGCTCGGTGTGGTCGTGCGCGAGCCAGGCCAGCGCGGGCGCAGGCTCGCCGGCGGCGGCGCAGCGCAGCCGCGCGCCCGCGCTCGCCAGGTACCGCACGCGCGCCGCCGGCTCCAGCGTGCATACCTGACGGCTGGCTGGTCCGTGAGCTCGGTGTGGTCGTGCGCGAGCCAGGCCAGCGCGGGCGCAGGCTCGCCGGCGGCGGCGCAGCGCAGCCGCGCGCCCGCGCTCGCCAGGTACCGCACGCGCGCCGCCGGCTCCAGCGTGCATACCTGACGGCTGGCTGGTCCGTGAGCTCGGTGTGGTCGTGCGCGAGCCAGGCCAGCGCGGGCGCAGGCTCGCCGGCGGCGGCGCAGCGCAGCCGCGCGCCCGCGCTCGCCAGGTACCGCACGCGCGCCGCCGGCTCCAGCGTGCATACCTGACGGCTGGCTGGTCCGTGAGCTCGGTGTGGTCGTGCGCGAGCCAGGCCAGCGCGGGCGCAGGCTCGCCGGCGGCGGCGCAGCGCAGCCGCGCGCCCGCGCTCGCCAGGTACCGCACGCGCGCCGCCGGCTCCAGCGTGCATACCTGACGGCTGGCTGGTCCGTGAGCTCGGTGTGGTCGTGCGCGAGCCAGGCCAGCGCGGGCGCAGGCTCGCCGGCGGCGGCGCAGCGCAGCCGCGCGCCCGCGCTCGCCAGGTACCGCACGCGCGCCGCCGGCTCCAGCGTGCATACCTGACGGCTGGCTGGTCCGTGAGCTCGGTGTGGTCGTGCGCGAGCCAGGCCAGCGCGGGCGCAGGCTCGCCGGCGGCGGCGCAGCGCAGCCGCGCGCCCGCGCTCGCCAGGTACCGCACGCGCGCCGCCGGCTCCAGCGTGCATACCTGACGGCTGGCTGGTCCGTGAGCTCGGTGTGGTCGTGCGCGAGCCAGGCCAGCGCGGGCGCAGGCTCGCCGGCGGCGGCGCAGCGCAGCCGCGCGCCCGCGCTCGCCAGGTACCGCACGCGCGCCGCCGGCTCCAGCGTGCATACCTGACGGCTGGCTGGTCCGTGAGCTCGGTGTGGTCGTGCGCGAGCCAGGCCAGCGCGGGCGCAGGCTCGCCGGCGGCGGCGCAGCGCAGCCGCGCGCCCGCGCTCGCCAGGTACCGCACGCGCGCCGCCGGCTCCAGCGTGCATACCTGACGGCTGGCTGGTCCGTGAGCTCAGTGTGGTCGTGCGCGAGCCAGGCCAGCGCGGGCGCAGGCTCGCCGGCGGCGGCGCAGCGCAGCCGCGCGCCCGCGCTCGCCAGGTACCGCACGCGCGCCGCCGGCTCCAGCGTGCATACCTGACGGCTGGCTGGTCCGTGAGCTCGGTGTGGTCGTGCGCGAGCCAGGCCAGCGCGGGCGCAGGCTCGCCGGCGGCGGCGCAGCGCAGCCGCGCGCCCGCGCTCGCCAGGTACCGCACGCGCGCCGCCGGCTCCAGCGTGAAGCGAGGCACCGACCCAGGCCTGGATCCCGATCCCGACTCGCACCATACACCTGTATTCATTTAAGTATTGTTGCTTGTGAAATAATACAAAGTAACAGCTCAAACTGTTTATTGCAAACTAGCAGTTACCCGCGACTTCGTACGCGTCTACAGTTTCCGTGTACATTATATTATCTGTGCGTGTACTGAGCGGATACTTCTTTGAGCAACTTGACATTACACCTCATTACACCGAACTCGTACCTACTGGAATGTCAAACGCTAGTTGTTAGACCAAAGAGGTAGTACTACGGCCTGTCAAACTGACGTGACATGACATGACAATGAAATCCTCTTGCCAATTGGCGCTGCTAATCCTTTTTGTTCATTTTATCCTGTAGATCCTGTTAATTATTCGGGATAAAAAGTAGCCTATATGTCAATCCAGGTTATGAACTACATATATGCCAAGTTTCGTCCAAGTTGGTTCAGTGGTTTTGACGTGATTGAAACACAAACATCCAAACATCCAAACATCTAAACATCCAAACATCTAAACTTTCGCATTTATAATATTAGTAGGATAGGATAGGATAGGATAGGATAGAATACTAAGTAAGGGCGGTCGTTACTTTTGTCGCGAGCGTGAGCCGAGTGTGAACAAAACCGATACAAGTTGTAGTCGCAGTGTTGCTTCGGCCGCCCGCACCCGCCGAGAGGCTAACTTAAAACCACTTAAAACTCTTTTGCTTACGCTTACTCTTTTGCTTATGCTCTTTTGCAACACTTAAAACGGTGCAATTTTACATTTAAAACCGTTTGACCTAAAAAACGGGTTTGCTCGTCCCTCGTGTAATCGACGACACACTGTTCAGTGCTCTCTGAACATGGAATTGCAATTTGATACAATGTAGCTACCTACCAGCGTATCCTTTTACAATTATTGTGCGAATACAATGTTTGTTTGCTACCTTTGCTTGCTTGACAGTAACATCAGTTTGTGAGTTTGAGACGTTACTATGTAGCCTTGGACGAATGAACACAATATGTAGCTAGTTGTTGCTGCATAGTACCTAGCCATGATCTTTCTGTTTTATTTTAATTAAATGGAACACAAGTATAATGGATGGGTTAATACCACATTTTGACTGAACGTTCTTATGAATTTAGGCCAAGAAAGGTTAAACACTGACTTAACAGTACGGTTGTTAGGTTTTGAAGAGAGACTTTGTGCTTCTATCATCAATACGTAAAGTATCCAGCAGCAGTTTGTGTGAAAGCAATCCATTACGCTTCTCGATATCACGCTTTCAACTGTGGGCTTCAACAATAGAATCCAATCTATTTGCGTGCCGGCGCCAGCGGCTCCATTGTCGTGCACAATCGGGATGAAAAATATAAAAAGGGGCCTTCCTTCCAGTAGTCAGTGTCCCTAGTCTCACCGGCAGTCTCACCGGCAGTCTCACCGGCAGTCTCACCGGCAGTCTCACCGGCAGTCTCACCGGCAGTCTCACCGGCAGTCTGCCCGGCAGTCTCACCGGCAGTCTCACCGGCAGTCTCACCGGCAGTCTCACCGGCAGTCTGCCCGGCAGTCTCACCGGCAGTCTCACCGGCAGTCTCACCGGCAGTCTGCCCGGCAGTCTCACCGGCAGTCTCACCGGCAGTCTCACCGGCAGTCTCACCGGCAGTCTGCCCGGCAGTCTCACCGGCAGTCTGCCCGGCAGTCTCACCGGCAGTCTCACCGGCAGTCTCACCGGCAGTCTCACCGGCAGTCTGCCCGGCAGTCTCACCGGCAGTCTCACCGGCAGTCTCACCGGCAGTCTGCCCGGCAGTCTCACCGGCAGTCTCACCGGCAGTCTCACCGGCAGATCTCGACTGCTCCGGACTGAGATTGAAATGTGAAAGGACGCAAACCATTCGAGAGATCACTTTGCAAAACAAATATTGAACGGGTGGTATCACTTCGCGCTCACACAATGATCTCCGCTCCGAAAGCTTTTATCGTCATTTTAATGTACGAAATGGATAATTTTTGTTTGTGATTGTTTGAGTTGGTTCAGCTAAGTTATTATAATCATACATTTGTTTGGAAGAATGGTTACTTTTATTTTTGGTATTGGCAACATTGGCGAAGCTGATTTCTTTTGTCACAAAATCTTATGGTAGATCTCACATGGCCGCAGCAGTAGTAGCGATGCAAGCAGTAGCTTCACAAGCAGCATGGCGCGCCCGCCGCCGCCGCCGCCGCCGCCGCCGCCGCCGCTGCCGCCGCCGCCGCGCCCGCGAGCCTGCAACAACAGTACTGCATTACTATCCTATCCTATCCTATCCTACTAATATTTTATACTTAGAAACTCATTCTAAGCTACATTATGTACCTATATTTGACCGAGCGAGCGAAGCGTCTCAGTTTCCATATTGGCCAAAAATGCGTTTGTCCGGATGTCTGTTCTCCTCTACAGGTCGCATTTTTCAACCGATCTGGACGAAGCTTGGTACACAGGTTATATGAATTATTAGATTTTTTTTGTCGTCGGGGATTTTTGATTGGGGGGAAAATAGGGGAGAAAAGAGGGATAGTTTGCTGTAGCGTTATTTATCGACGGATTTCAATCAAATTTGAGAAGCACACGAAAGACTTCATTCTACACAATGTAACATATACGGTATCGTATATACAATTAAAACATCTAAAAAACCTACCTATTCTATTATAAATAAAGATCTCGACATAAATTCTAAAATAGTTACGAGTTTCATTGACACGCACTTTCGTCTCTGGTAGTACGGTCAACGCTTTTCTACTATGACTGTACCAGTGGCCCGTCCTTTGTGTTTTCAAACTCAACGTTTGTTTATAACGGCGTCTGCGCATTCATCGGCCGCAGCCTACGAACGTGACCGCAGTTGCCCTCTAACCACTCACACGATCGTACGCGCCATCCTTCTCGGCAGCGCGTCTCTAACGATTACGTGAATTTTATATTTTATTCCAAAAATTGAAGCTTTACTTACGAGATATTTCTCATAAGCCCTAATAAAGTTTAAATTCAGTTTTTTCACCCGTAAATCGGTAAGTGTCGAACATTCTTTCCACAAAATAATAGTAGGTAGGTAGATTTGTGTTTGCTTGTAACGGACTTTTTATTTGTATGTAGTTTTTCTTTGTTATTTTAATTTATTTTCAGCTTTGCTTTTTGCTACGCACTTTAGAATATACTGTAATATATCTGCGTCTGCGTGTTTCCGAACGTTATGTAGAGACGCTAAGTAATGAGTAATGACACATGTATGTATGTTGGCTAGTACAGACGGCCTTGCAATAATCACTTGTAGAACAATGACATAGAACGCGGCGTGGTCATCATCGATTGTAACTTGCTAAATGTAAACACGCTAGATTGAAGTACTTAAATAATAAACTAATGTTGTTCCCCTAAAAAGTGCGTTTCCATTAACAATACATGGCGCAGCCGAAGTGAAGTTACCTACAATATAATAAAATTGGAAGAATTGAGTTGAAAAAATTAATGACTGAAGAAAGCGTGATGTCGTCCGGTGTTGAATATCGGATGCCGGCACCCCTCAATTTGGATAACATTGACGATCTTTACCCCCAGTGGAAGAGGTTTCAATCAAGTTTTAAAGTTTTCATAACTGCAGCAGGTCTCGGAAAAGTGACTGAGACTAGAAAGGCTGCCATATTTTTAAACAGTATTGGACAACCAGCCCAGGAATTGTACTTCAACACGTTGCAGCAAAATCACAGTGATGAACTGAAACTTGAAGAAATAATATTAATATTTGAGAATTATTTCAAGCCAAAGACTAATGAAATTATAAATACATTTCACTTCAACCAAAAACTCCAAGAAGATGGAGAAAATTTTGATGCCTTCTACACAGAGTTGAGAAAAATTGCTCTCAATTGTAATTTCGAGACATTTTTGGAAAGAATGCTACGCGACAGGATAATTCATGGAATTCGAGATCGAGCTGTTCAACAAAAATTACTCGGCAAGAAAAACCTAACCTTAGAGCAAGCTGTAGATATTTGCAGAACCTCAGAATTATTCAAAGAACATGTCAAGACCATCAACCAACCACATGCTCATGAAGTGGATGCTGTCCAAGAAATATCAAAAGCTAAGTATATTCAAAATAATAACACATATTTGTGTAAGAAATGTAATAAACGACATGGACCTAGACAATGTCCTGCTTTTGGTAAAACTTGCACAATATGTAAGAAAATGAATCATTTCGCTGTTGGGTGTAAATCTAGGAATGAAGTGCATTCTGTCAATGTAGATAAAGAGTGTGATAATGAGAGTCCAGTGGACTTGTGACTAGTACGAGTATGTGATTCCATTGAAAATAATAATAGAGAATGGACAGAGTCGATAACAGTAGAATCTAAAAATATAATGTTCAAATGTGACTCGGGGGCTCAAATAAATGTACTATCATTAAAAGATCTTAAAAAAATTGTCAGTGATGAGTGCCCTAAGTGGTCTGAGACAAAAATAATATTAGAAGTTTTTGGGGGAACGCAGTTAAAACCTATTGGTAAAAGAATATTAACAATTTATAAAAATAATGAAGCATTTAAGACTGAATTTATAATTGTTGATAAAAATGTAAGACCAATTCTTGGTTTACCATCATTAATAGAGCTTAAATTATTAAACATTAGTGGTATTAATAAAAGTATTAATGCCATTAAAACAAAGTGTGATAAAGAAATATTAATTGAAAAATACTGTGAACTTTTTCAGGGTGTCGGCCAATTTGAGAAGCCCTTGGAACTGCACATCCAGTCAGGAGCGGAGCCGGTGGTGAGACCACCACGCAGGGTTCCTAATGCGTTGTTAAATCGATTACGTGACAAGCTTAACTCATTGGAAGATAGACAGATAATATCCAAGGTCGAACATCCAAAAAACTTTGTAAGTAACTTAGTAATTATTGAAAAAAAAGATGGTTCACTAAGAATTTGTTTGGATCCTAAATATCTTAATAATGTTTTGCTAAGAGAATATCACTTGATCCCCACACTGGAGGAAATTATACCTAAAATAACCAATAAAAAATATTTTTCAGTATTAGACTTATCAGAGGGATTTTATACTATATAAAGCTCGATTACCACTGACTGACTGATCGAATTGTTCTCCCTGTTGCGCTTACATTTTGAAGAATTTTTTTCGGCAGATCGTTTTTAGAGGTTCCACAACCCCCCAGAAAAATCCGAAAACCCCCCTTTTCCCCCCCCTTCTTTGGGTTTTAGCTTGTAACTTTTTAATGGTAAGAGTTAGAGAGTTGGCGCCATACAATAAAGTGTTTAGAATTTAGTTTTACATCCGAATCCAAAAAAAAAATTAGTAATTTCCCAAAAAAAATATTTTTTAAGAAAAAAGTCAAGTGTGTGTCGTACCAAAATCGCTATACCGGCAATATGCCGAAAAATCGTAAACCGTCTCTTTTTCCATACAAATTGTATTGGAATAGTATTCAAATCAACGGTTTGGTTGGTAAAACGTAAAAAGCGCTGGTTACTTGGTTGATTTTAGGAAATTTTGAAAAACGGTCAAGGGTGAGTCGTCATTTTAAGAGGTTCTCGGTCAATTCGGCATTGGTAGAGATAAATTCGAACGATTTTTTAAATTTTTTTTAATTTCTTTGTGTATAATGGATAATTAATGTCGCATAGGGTTGTAAATAGTCTCGAATGGTTTGTATTATTTAGTGCTGGCAGACCGGGTCCAAAAAAAAGTGAAAAGTCGTCAATTTTTGGCTATTTTGGTAAATTATTATAAATCTCGACCACTTTTGCTAAATCTCCATCAATCGGTGCTTATTATGGTCAGGATCGGAACAGCAGAGACTGTCATGGTCATATCATGGCCAAACTCGGCCAATCTCGGTCAATCTCATTCAAAAATGGAAATTTTCATCAACTTTTGTTAAAGTGATCGAGATTTTTATCGAAAGTGGTCGAGTTTTTTCGCTCGCACCTCGCACTAAGACGACTCGCACTTGGCCACTTTTTTTTAAATTTGGAACGCAAAACAATTGAAGATTAGTTTGAAGAAAGATGATCATTTAAATTTTTCTTTTTAATTTTTTTTTTTAATTTTTTTTTTTTTCCGCGATGCCCGTGCCGCCGTCTGATTTATTTGAATTTTGAAGGAAAGATTTTTATGTCTCTTTCTTTTGTTTGATTTGTTGCACTGCTCGCTCCTTGGTGGTGGTGGCTTGATTCAGAATGTAGGTACTCATATCTCCTGTCTCACTCGAGTTAGGAGTATGGTGTAAAGGCAAATGTTGAAGCAGGCGACCGTACCTTTCTGATGGTAGGGTCCCGTATCTTCTGTCTCACTCTAACACTGGTTGATCGATTGGTTCTCCCACTTGCGCTGGTATATTTCAAATTTTTTTTCGGTGGATCTATTTTAGGGGTGGGGATAAACATGGAAAAAATATGAACCCCCCCCTTACCCCCCCCTTCTTTGAGTTTTAGCTCCTAACTTCTAAACGGTAAGAGATAGAGGGTTGGTTTTTGAAAATTATTTTTTTCAGTAAATCAACTTCTAGGGGGATGGTGATCATGGGAAAAATATGTACCCCCCCCTAACCCCCCCTTTGAGCTGGCTTGATTCATCATGTAGGTACTCATATCTCCTGTCTCACTCGAGTTAGGAGTATGGTGTAAAGGCAAATGTTGAAGCAGGCGACCGTACCTTTCTGATGGTAGGGTCCCGTATCTTCTGTCTCACTCTAACACTGGTTGATCGATTGGTTCTTCCACTTGCACTGGTATATTTCAAAATTTTTTTCGGTGGATCTATTTTAGGGGTGGGGATAAACATGGGAAAAATGCGAAACCCCCCCTAACCCCCCCCCTTCTTTGAGTTTTAGCTCCTAACTTCTAAACGGTGAGAGATAGAGGGTTGGTTTTTGAAAATTTTTTTTTTCGTTAAATCAACTTCGTGGGGGATGGTGATCATGGGAAAAATACGAACCCCCCCCTATCACCCCCCCTTCTTTGACTTTTAGCTCGTAACTTTTAAACGATAAGAGATAGAGGGTTGGTTTTTGAAAATTTTTTTTTTCGGTAAATCAACTTCGTGGGGGATGGTGATCATGGGAAAAATATGTACCCCCCCCTAACCTCCCCCCCCCCTTTTTGCGTTTTAGCTCGTAACTTTTAAACGGTAAGACTTAGAGGGTTGGTTCTTAAAACAAAAACAGGTAAGTACAAGGTGTTTCAGTAAATATTGCTAAAATCTTATAGATCTTTCTATAGGTAGGGTTGACATGTACAAGGTGCATCAGTACTAATGTTGAAATTCGATAAATGATCGTATCTCATCTCCCACTGTAGGAAGGTACAAGGTGCTTTAGTAAATATTGCCTAAATCGAATAGATCTTTCTAATGGTAGGGTAAACAGGTACAAGGTGTATCAGTACTATTAACAAAATTTAATAAGGGGTTGTATCTCCTATCTCACTCATGGTTGGTATAGGCACAAGGTGCTTCAGCAAAAATGAACCAAAACATTTGTTGACCTCAATTTTTTTTTACCCCATTTTTTTTTACCCCAAATTTTTACCCCAATTATATTTACCAAAAAAATTACCCCATTTTTTTACCCCAACTTTTTTTACTCCAAAATTTTACCCCAATTGTATTTACCAAAAAAATTTACCCCTTTTTTTACCCCAACTTTTTTTTTCAAAATTAATTTATCCCAAATTTTTAGCCCAATTGTATTTAGACAAAAAAATACCCTAGAAAATTTTTACCCCATTTTTTTACCCTAAATTTTTTTCTCAATTTTTATAGCATTATTTTTTAACTCCAAAACGTTTTTTAACTTCAAATTTCTTATCCTAATTTTTTTTTTTTAAGTTTTAACCCAACTTCTTTAACCCAAAAAAATATTATTCAATATTTTTGTAGCCCAAATTTTCGTGATTTCACGCAAATAAAATAACTGTTTCAAAGGCCTTTGACCTCAGAAAGGTTGATGCGTACAGTAGGTAGCGAGGTGCTTAGCGACGAGCTGTTAGTTTAGTATAAAAGATCTAAACAAAACAAGACAACGAAGTTGACCAAGAGTTTAATAGATATAAACATAAAACATGTTTTAATAGTAAAATAGGTACCTACTTGTCATAGTTTAAGCTATGGAGTGAGCTAAGCTCGCAATTTCTCTCAAAGATAGAATCCGAAACGAAGTTATCCTACAGAGAACCGAAGTCATCGACATAGCTCAGAAGATTAGCAAGCTGAAAATGGCAGTGGGCCAATCAATCAATGGGCGTTGGATCAATCAATCTAATGTTTGAGTGGAGACCACGTTTAGGCAAGCGTAGTGTAGGACGCCCTCCGGCGACATGGGGCGACGATCTGCGAAATGTAGCTGGCAGACACTGGATGAGAAGAGCCGAAGACCGAGCTCAATAGCGCGTTGCGGGAGAGACCTACGTCCAGCAGTGGACGAGTATAGGTTGAAGTTGATGATGATGAAAAGTTAAAAAGTTTCAAATATACAATGAAGTGATTTCTCTTTTTTGCATTTCATTTTATAATCATCCCGTCGTAATTGAACCCCGAATAGCGAGCAGTAGGTACGTGTCATACCTACCAACATTGAGTAAAGTATTAATATACTTACATTACACAGGTAGTTGTTAATTTTATAGTAAGTAAGTATTAGGTATATATTATTATAGTTTGTAAAAGTTATTATTGGCTTTGTTACGGGTCGGTTGACGAAATGAAATACTATGCATAAGTATAGGTACCTATACAGTTCGAAATGTAGGTTCTACGGAATACCTACGCTGTGTTGATTCTTTAGAAGAACAACTGGTGGGTTTTTGGTTTTCTCCAATTAAATGCGTTTTGATTTTACAAATAGATACTTGGTCAAAGGGTCCGAAAGTAATGTTTTTGCTTGTTGCATATAGGTACGCGAGCATCGTTGCTAGCAGTAAACTGGTAGGCGTTTCACAGCACTAGGTAAAAAAGAAACCTATAGGAAGGTAGGTACTTAATTGTGTTGATAGAAGTTTATGACAAAGTATAGGTAGGTACGACCATCACGTTGTCCTAAATGAAGTAAGTAGGTATACCTATTGCCAGAAGCCATACCTACCCATTTTTGATGTGAATACTTTCGCTTTTTCGCCGCTAGAATAGTTTCTTAAGGAAATCGGCAAAGAACCTGGTGCGCTTTTACTTAGTGAAAGATAGGAGAGGATGCAATGAGATGTTAGGGCTGATGCGAGGTAGGGACCTATCTACTTACCTATATGTATTGTTAATTTTGGTAAGTACAAATAGCTAAGAAGTTACCTCCTTACCTGTTTGATTATCTGCTTAATAAGTAGGTAGGTACCTATGTATAGGTACAGCTTCAAAAATGTGACAAAGTAGTGCAGAAAAGCTGTATTTTTTCTACTATAGACATTGAGTAGTAGGTAACAATACAAATAATTGTAAAAGGACATTTATGATGGACTATTGGGTAATGAATGAAGCCACAGATGATACCAATCCAATCCTTAGTAGAAGTAGCAAAGCATGATAGCTGGGCCCAACAGATTATCAGCAATTCCAACCTCTGTCTATACATCTAACAAGTAATTAAATGTAAAATTTAAAAAACCCCTTAATCTTGACCGATTTTCATCAAACATTTCTACTTAGAACCCTCTTGACTAATTACCTTTCAAACAAAAAACATAAAATCAAAACAGCTTCATCCGTTCAGGAGCTACGCTGCCTCAGACAGACACACAAATACAGACACCTCAAACTTATAACACCCCGTCGTTTTTGCGTCGGTGGTTAGAAAGGCCAGACCTAAACACCATTGTGAACCCAGAGAGGTCACTGTTCCCTATCAAAATATCTTTGCTACCACTGAGCCTTAGTCCTGCTCTCATTTATGTGTAATATTATTTTAATCTTTTGTGGTAGATAATAAACATTTCAACAGGGAAATATCTTTATTTACTTTGTGGTAAGTAATCTTCAGGTACTAACTTGTGTCAGAGTTTGATTATTTAAACTAGATAGAAAAGATAAAATAAAAACCATCATGATATTACATAGTAATGAATAGGTATACATTTTTTGACATACATATTTCTGTTGACTATAAATTCTTTACTTTAAACTATAATATTCAGGATTTTTTTATTGATAATGTTTCATTTGATCTGCACGCAGTTTATTCAAACAGGTTATTTCATTTTGACTCGTTGATCCATTATGGAGGTTGGTCCTTTATGTGCAGGGGGTGTTCTGGCTAGGAGTGTAGCCAGTCTAACTCTTTCCAAAAGCACAGAAGCTTCCTAGGGGCTTTGCAGGCTTGGAGGAGTGACCTAGGGGTGCATAAGATTTCTGTTTGTTGTGTTGCTACACTCTCGCATTCCAGGACTAAGTGAGCAGCTGATTCTTCTTGAGACAGTGAGACAGCCTCTGCAGAATGGACTGTATGTTGCTCCGATGTTGTAGAGGTATTTGTTTAAGGCACAGTGTCCTGTCAGGGTCCCCACGATGATTTTGTGGTTCAATCTCTGCAAGCTCAGTAGACAGCATGTTAGTTTCGATGTGATGGCTAGAATTCCAGCTTTTGACTGTCTGCAGGCCTGAAATAGAATAATAAAATTATATGTGTAGGTTAAAATTAATAACAGCAGGGTGATCTTCTAATTTTTAATACTATCAAAACTTGACAAATTATAGTTCAATTAACAAATGGGACATTAATGGGTTGGGGCACTATGGAGTTAGAACTGAGAACATTTTGGTTGGACAATGGTTAACAGGATGCAAATAAAATAACTTTTTGTAAGCTCTTTGACCTCGGAAAGGTGTAGCATCGCAAGCAGCGAAGCCACAAGCTGTTAGGTTGGTATAAAAGACTGATGGTATCAAAAGATAGATAATATCAGGGGGCAAGTAGGAACATACTTTCTATAATGGTTTTTATATGATTATGATAAAATATTCATCAACTAACCTTCATTTTTATTGGGTAAGATTTTGCTTTTCAGTATAGACCCAGTGTTTATTTTGAGCCTTTTGTCATCACCGTGCTTCTTCATCATCAAAAAACACAGCGCGGTCGGTGGAGAGCGAATGATTTTAGCACACAACAAAGTAACAGTTTTTATTCGTGGGGTTTCATTGCTAGCTCCTAACCCCTGATGGCGTAGACATCTCTCGCTGCGGATTGCTCAGCCAGGGTTCAGTTGCATTCAGCAAAGCAAGTTTATGATGGAAACAATGTGCCTTTCTCATAGGTCATTGGAAATATCCAACATCATATTTTATTTCACTTCACATCGCAATCACAAGTAATCACAACTAAAGTAAACAAATTACAAAACGAGAAGAAAATAGCGATGGGCGAGTCGAGTTGGCTGATTCGAATAACTCGAATCAGAGTCTAAACAAGTTGATTCGAATCGAGTTCATTCGCAACTCGAATCAACTCGCTTACCTACCTAACTACTAGGATAACGAATGCGAGTTATGCGAATGCGGGTGCACGCGAGGTCGCGAGTCAGCGATTCGCCAACTCGAAAACGAAACTCGACTCTACTACGAATATTCATTTTGTTTCTATTTTTATTTAATTTTCATATTAAATTTTAGCTGCAGCGAAGATAATAGACTTGATTATTCATAGGTTACATAATACGTCAAAACGGGTGACTAACCATTCGTGACCCTTATTACAATGCGTATAAAGTGCACGAATAGTCAGTTAACTGTGTTGGCGATGGTATATTACGAAACAAATAACACACACGCACAGCGGTGGCCGGCGAGTGGAGCAGTGGCAATCGGCAATGCAAGTGTAAACTCGAATCAAGAATAAGAATACGAATACGGTGCATTCGACTTGACTCGCCGATCCGTTTGGCTGCTGCCGCGAAGCGGGTCCCATCCGGTTGATGCGAGTCGAGTCAACTCGAGTTGCGATTCGAGTTAGCGACCGAGTCAAATAATCTATAGAATGGTCGCTATGCCACCCTCCGCCGGCCGTGGTCGTGATAATTTGAATTCAGGACAGAATGCCTTTGGTTTTATGTACCTACCTACATTCTTAACATACAATAACTAATCTTTTAATTTTTAACTGAAGCTCGCAATCGAACTATGGCTGGATATCAACAAAAAAAAAAGTTATATTTAAAAATAGAACTAACATCGTTTTTTGTTTTTGAACAAAATGGCAGTTTGCCTCCTAAAATAATTGAACTGTTTTGGGGATACCAGCTCATTTGTAAAATGTTCCTTGTAACCATTCGTTAATATTAAAATAAAAATCTATCTATCGTTGATTAATTTGGTATACTAGAGAATGTTACATTGTTCTATCTACATACATTTTATTTCTTATTTCCCCAACTAGGTACTATGTAAATAAGGTTAAGGTATCCACATTGCTTGATTTTTTAGTCGCGTGAACAGCCGTAGTATTTAAAATATTTAGATAACTATCATTCGGAAACTCAACTCTTTGCTATGAGTCAAACGGTGAATTCCAAATTACAATTGCATTGTGAGTTGTATCAAACCTAATGAAACTTGGGCGTTCAAGATATTATTATTCTGCAAAAGAGTTTCTGACGTCGTTCAAGCTATTATTATGCTTGCCAATAATCTGCAAAAGTGTTTGTGACGTATAAAACGGAGCCAGGATACCAGAATCTGTCATTATCGTCAAACAAACTTGGGAAAAAAAAACTGTCTACCTACGCATCCACTTAGATTTTAATAATGAAGAGCCTAAAAATCAATAAAAACTACCAGGAATAAGATTTTTAATACATATTGGGAAATAAAGAAAAAATACAAGTGTTTGTAAATATATCAGATCGGTTTTTCGCAATGTCTCCCGATTTTTAAAATGAAGTGGTGGCAACACTGAAAACCGACGCTCATTTTCTTGTGAAAGGGTCTGGGGCAAAACTCTATGGAGCCAAGGTCCCGATTTTTTTAAACTCGCATTAATGAAACTTTCTTTGTTACAATGTACTTGTAACGTAGTTTTAATATAAGTAATAGTTTTATTAAAAAGCAACGGGAATACTTAGTTATTCGACATCCAAACTTCGACAAAAAACAAAGGTTGTCTGCCAGGAAATGGTATTTTTCGATGACTTAATTGACAGTTTGTATTTGTATGACTTACTAGCTTTCACCTGCGGCTTTTCTTGAAGTTTGTGATAAGTAATAGGTAATATCATGCTATCGTTTGTGACGTTTGTTAGGTATGGTTGTTAGGTAGTTAGCAATTACATCTCAGTTTGATAGGTAGATCATATCTAATCACTAGGAACATACAACATCGACCAAGGTCGGTTGTTATATCCGCTTTTTATGTTATGGCAATGTTATTAAGATCTTCGCTAGCTTCGTTTGCTCGATTAGCAATAACTTTTCCAACTGCAAGTTTTGCTCGTCGTCAGAATCTTCAGTTTCTTCTTCAATTACATGGTTTAGGAACATAGCTGGTGCGACAATACTGTCTTGATGCCGTGCCCAGCTAAGAAACCATATAACTGTCATAACATGGGTGCAACAGCCAACTGTTCTGTTGCCCACAATGCAGCTACAGCAGTACCCTAATATATTTTCTACGTTGTTGCGGTCAGCCGGTTCACTCTCAAACATAACGTAGCTATAGTAGATTTTCCTACTAACGTGCCGTGACTTGATTCTTGCTCTAATTAAGATTGGAGTAACTCCTCCTAAATCGGCATCGTTTAGGCGTATAGCGAGATATGGTCACAGCTGGCCGCTTATAATGTGGTAGCAATATGGTGGGTTGCATTCTATTGTTGGCGGCAGGTATTCCCAAAGGTGCAGCAGGTAAAGGAGGTGGTTGTGGGATTCCTGGATTGGGCCCGAGATGTGGCTCTTGTTCGACAATTTCGAGCATATCCTGAGCTGAGAAACTGAGCTCTACTAAAACATCGTCTACATGCTTGATCATTGTTATTGACCTGAAATAAAATATGTGTGGTTAGTGATAAATGGCTTCATTTTATTGTTTCACATTATGTTTTACTATCCAATAGGTGTACATTTACATGTGCGCAATGCTAGTACCCTCAAACGGTGAAAGAAAACATCGTGAGGAAACCCTTGGTTTAGTCAGTTCCACAGTGGTTTGTGAGTTTCAAGTAGGTAATTACCTACTGGTAACATTTTCAGGACAAAGACAAGTTACCTACGATTATTTTGTTTTACATCTACATTTCAGCGAGATCACGCAGTTGTAGGTAGGTAGAGTAGAGTAGGTAGTTACTTTGGGTTATTGGGGGTGGATATGCGACGTTTTCTTGAATATAAAATAAACCTATTTTAATGAAAACTTAAAAAACTTATTCCGCGCAGACGAAATCGCGAGTAACAATGCGCTAGTAAAATAAATAAATAGTAAATAGAGAAATCATTTTACCTGGTACGGAATAATCCATGACGCTAATATATTTCCTTCTGCGGTATTGTAGATGGCATAAGATCTAGATCTCAATATAGAGCTTCCACAACCTCGGCATACTCTTGTGTGTCCATATGCTCGAGCTGCAGCTTGGCCAGGATTGTTTAGTCGATTTCGTAATAAAACCAAACATTCTTGGCATAAGTTGTTATTAGGCGAAACCTACGAATACAAGAAGTTTTGTATAAAAAGTGTGAATAAGGCGTAAAGGAAAATAAGTAAGTAGGTAGGTAGGTACTTACCTCTTGTAAATAAGTTTTAATTATTGAGAACCTTTTAAATGAAAATATAAGAACTTATACGAATATACTTTTTTTATACAACTCAGTGATGGAACAAGCCGATGGCCCACCTGATGTTAAGTGGTTACCTCTGCCTATAACAATGCATTGCCTCACCGATACTTAACTCATTAAAATGTAAGAAGCTAGGTAGTTAGGTATAAGCATTAGCACCTACCTAAGTTAGTCATAAGGCGACCCATCTAGCGTACCTGTGTAGCTACATTATCAAAATATCAAAAACAAACATGCAGGCGGGTAAGTTACTCAACAACACTCGCTCATTGTTGAAGTTACAGAACGTCTCTACGCCCCATGCTTGCATTGCTTAATGTGTTATGGACGCGCTACAATGCCACATAGGATACGTCCTCTGTGGATTGGACTTGTTTCGTCACTCGTCTCATAACAATAAAATAAAATAGCACAAACATACCTGAATTGGGGCTATCCACAATGACACAGCTTCAACAATATTAACTGGTTGAGCCTGCACCAAAAATCTTCTTCTTCTAGGGCCTAAACATATTGTACAATTGATGCACCGTTCTCCTTCTTCCATATTTTTTATCAGTTTAAAAATCCGGAAAATCAATAATAGAAAAGCCAAACAAAAAGTATAAATATAGTTAGTATAGTTATGCGTGCGCTTTTCAAGTTCTCAGAACACACTTCGACGGCGTTCTTTTTTTAAAAAAAAGTTGTACATGGCCTGTAGTGATTGGGAAGAGGTGATGGAAAAAAAAGGTTTTACCTAATCTAAATAATACTTCATGTTTATTTTATTAGCTACATTGTCACTTGTTTTGTTAGATACCTCCCTAGATAAGTATGTAGGTACTTACCGAACAAAAAAAAAATATTTTATTTGATTTCCTTAGTATTATAGTAGGTACACTTACCTACCTCAAGAAAAAAATTATTGTTTAGTTCGGAGTTTATCTGCCTTGTAGTGGCCTTGTAGGTATATAATGAGTCAGCAAACTGTCCAAAGAGTCTCTAGACTTTTCTAACCCTCTATTAGGAATGAAAAAAAGATGTCACCGTCCCGGTTTCTTGTCGTGTTATCAAAATAATGACTTTTTATTACATTTTTATAATTCCCGCTGCAATAGAGATTTCGATAGAACAAATAACTACTTAAAAATAACAAAACTAATTTACTGCCACATTAAATTGTTGCGAGTGGAGACCTGCGTTGCCCCAGATCTTTTGCGAGGTGAGTTCATACATAATAAGTTTTTTTTATCTAATTAGATAATTAGATTAAATTAGGTAAGTTATTATGACATTTCGATTATATTCCGTGGTTAGGCATTTAGAATAAGCCTAGGAACGGTCAATTGAATCAATTTTGTTACCTATTCCATGCATTGTGAACAATTTGAATGTGAAGCGTTAGCGTCTATTTGCAAAACTTTGATTGACCATTTCAGCTTTAGCTTAGCCATGTAGGATAACTGTAGGAATAAAATAAACAGTAGGTACCTAGAACTATTAGGTGTACCTACATATTGGTACCTATGTAACTTCTAGGTAAGTTTCATTGATGAGCTGTTGTGATTTGCATTTATCTATAGAAAGCATTTTTTATGCGTGCAAGCGTCATTAGATTTGCCTTGCATCAGCAATACCTAGGACCTGCTAAACATCTTATTCTTAAGTTGGATTGGATAATCACATAAACACTTGCAAACTTTAATCTGTTAAAATGAGTGCATAACAAATGGTAAGTACCTATATATTTAGTGGGATTAAACCAAGACTCAAGGAGTATGTATCTACTCTAATTCTCCAGCCAAACTTGAAAATAATAGAAGAGTTACAATCTACAGAAAAGTTGACTGATTGCATTGACAAAATATTAAATAACTAAATCTTTGCTTGAATAGTAGCCCATTCTACAATAGTATAAAAATTGTGATTAATGTCATTGAAGCTATTACAAGCACTGAAACATTATTGTCATAAATGATATCAATGGTTTTATTTACTTATAGGTGCCTAACAGGCAGGATGATTGTATAACTTTTCAATAAACAGTGCAGTAATATTGTTTATTCCCATACAGATGAAACGATTAAGTATTGGATACTGTCCAATCCCTGCGCGACGCAGATCCATTGATGAGTCTAGAACGGAATGCTTGCTTTCCGGTGAGTAATATTATAATAGTTTAATTTTTATGCAAATACTAGCTTCCTCCTGCGGCTATGTTCGCATCCTGTTTCATCCTGTTGGTTTTCAGGGGTAAAAAGTAGCCTTATGTGTTAATCCAGGTTACAAACAGGTCATATTCCAAGATTCATCCATATGGTGGAACCATTAGTTGCAGCGTGATTGTAAAGTCTACATTTTCCGTGTACATTATATTATCTGTGCGTGTACCGAGCGGATACTTCTTTGAGAAACTTGACATTACACCTCATTACACCGAACTCGTACCTACTGGAATGTCAAACGTTAGTCGTTAGACCAAAGAGGTAATACTACGCCCTGTCAAACTGACGTGACATGATATGACAATGAAATCCTCTTGCCAATTGGCGCTGCTAATCCTTTTCGTTCATTTTATCCTGTTAATCCAGTTAATTATTCAGGTTAAAAAGTAGCCTATATGTCAATCCAGGTTACGAACTATATATATGCCAAGTTTCATCTAAGTTGGTTCAGTAGTTTTGACGTGATTGAAACACGAACATCCAAACATCTAAACTTTCGCATTTATAATATTAGTAGGATAGTAGGATAGGATTAGTAGGATAGGATAGGATTAGTAGGATACAATACAATACAAAAACGTTTACTTATACAAGTTTGTATGTATCATCGTTATTTTTAGTTATTGTGTCTCAGACATGGATAATTTTTTTCTATTTTACTTTTTAATATTCATCATTTCATTCAATGAGGAAGATGAATTAGGAATTTTTTCCTGTATTTTTAGCCTAAATCAAAAGTCTAGAAGATTATAAGGATAACTGTAAGAATTTTTACAATATAATGTTCTAAGTTTGAGGCTCTTTCGTGTCTGTGTGTGTCTGTCTGTACCTTTCAAGGCTTTGTAGCTCCGAAAAATCACTTGTAATTTTTTTATTATTCTTGAAATAGAAATCTGACATGATTCTATGTTATGTTATGCTATGTTTGGTAGAAATTGGTGCAGCGGTTTCCAAGTTATGTGGATGTTTATCAGCTCTGAACACGAATTAAGAAGGTTTCTCAAGCATATTGATTGTAGTTTGAATCATTTGGTTCTGAAACCAGTATAACGTGAGCTTCTATTTCTTAGTGTTTCATTGATTTTGTATATCAGGTAAGACTGATAACAAGCTAGATTGTGATATCAAGGTGATATCTGTAGTGGAACACCGCTTGCTGAATGAACACTACTTTATTTACATAGGTAGGTAGGTCACATACAAACAGTTTCATAACTAGCCACCACTAAGTAGGTACTAGATTACTACATCTTTTCTTTCTCCTTATAAAAATAAGCCTAAAAATATATCTGTTAAATTATATTTTATACCCAACACCAATATTGATCGTTCCTATATAATTTAGTCAGAATGATTAACTATAACATGCTGTATGTATAGGTAACTAAGAACATACATTATTCTAAAACCTAAAGTAATTTTTGCCTACCAATTCTTAGTACACAATTTAAAATAAAAACTTGTAGAAAATATTAAATTATTCTAATCAATGTCTAAACTCCATGTATTTGAGGTGTCTTTTTCAATGCGCGGTGAACCAACCAATTTAGCCCTACTTCGAGTAATAGGTGGGCCTAAGCTTGCAAGTTTTAATTGATCAGAATAACTTTTTGGCACTCTTTCCTCAGTACATTTTTTCACAAATACGACGACGTAATTAGCAATGTTTAACCCCCGACGCAAAACGACGGGGTGTTATAAGTTTGACGTGTCTGTCCGTGTGTGTGTCTGATCGCATTCAAAATTGGTATCTGTGGGTTTCCCTCGGCCATTATCAATAATCTAATGTCAAATTTGAAAAATCATGACCGCCATTTTTAACTTTTTTGTTTATAAACCGATTGCTTTCAAAATCGATATCTGAGGATCCCCTTCGACCATTATCAATAATTTAATGTAAAATTTGAAAAATATGGCCGCCATATTTAACTTTTTGGTTTATAAACCAATTGCTTTCAAAATCGATATCTGAGGATCCCCTTCGACCATTATCAATAATCTAATGTAAAATTTGAAAAATCATGGCCGCTATTTTTTACTTTTTGGTTTATAAACCGATTGTTTTCAAAATCGATATCTGAGGATCTCCCTCGGCCATTATCAATAATCTAATGTCAAATTTGAAAAATCATGGCCGCCATTTTTAACTTTTTTGTTTATGGACCGATTTCTTTTAAAATTGATATTTGCGGGTCTCTCTCGGCTATTATCATATCAAGGATCTAATGTCATTTTTCAAAAACCATGACCACCATTTTTAACTTTTCTGTTTATAAACCGATTGGTTTCAAAATTGATATCTGAGGCTCCCTCTCGCTTATTATAAACTACTAATTTTTGGCCAACACCACCTTCATTTTTGGTGAACTGTTTATAATGCAACAATTATTTTAATCGATAATTTAGCACAATATTTCTGTGGTTTAGTTACCTACTCTATTTCATGTTTAGGACGGACTCATCAAGGTGATGCAGCTCTAAAAGGTAAGAACGCACAGTGCGTAGCTATGTCAGCATGCGCGTCCATTTTGTCAGTTTGTAAAAATCGATCACTTCATGATTTCGATATCGACGTCATTCTACAGAGTGGCGATGCGTTGTACATGTCATTGAAACCGTTGTTACCGCGTAATGAAGTTTACCTTCAACCTGAAGAGTTGCCTACGGAGATTCGCGTCGGTGAATTTTCGGCTAAAATTCAAAATATGGACAACAACTGGATCAAAAACGGGTTATTTCCCAATGCGTTTAACAGAGAAGAATGCCTAAAAAACCTAACCGATTCAATAAAATATGACGTTTTTAATTCGGTTCACAATGATGCTACCGATAGTATCATATTCACTGGCCAAAGCTATACAGTTTCGTTTTGGAGGTTTGATAACGCGTATTACTTGTTTAATAGTCATGCGGTTGATGAAAATAACAAACCCATAATAAAATGTAATGCCGAACGATCGGGAGTAGCGCGTCTATTCAAATGTTATACAGTAGAACAACTGGCAAAATTATTGTTTGCCCGTCGTATCGAAAACGGCGGTCAATATACATTACATAGGTTACGTGTTCTTGACCATAACACAATTTCTGTAGAGTCACCATTATCACAAACGATACTAGACGCATTTCAATTAACGCCGACGTTATCTTCACCTATAACTTTTATTAGTGACTCCGATAGTCAATCGTTGGAATCACAATCCATACTGGATGGATTTCAATTGACACCTGCGTTGCCTTCACCTGTCCGATCAATTATTATCGACTCTATTACGCAATCAACTCAATCGCCGTCCATACTAAATGCGCCAACTTTTTCCGAAAACCTGGCTTCACCAGTTGCGTTTTCCGTCATTTGTAAAAGCGACTCTGATTGTACATCGGTGCAATCACAGTCAATATTAGATGAATTTCAATGTATACCTGCGTTGGCTTCACCGGTTAGTACCGTTACTAACTTCACTCAATCGCAATCCATACTTAATGGATTTCAAATAACACCTGCGTTGGCTTCTTCTGGAAACTTGGCTTCACCAGTTTCCACACAAAAAACTTTACTTGTCACAGATACAACTAAACTTGATATCGCGCAATCTAATAATGTTAAAACAATTCTGGAATCGATTAATAAACCTGTTGATGTGACTAATAACAAAATACCAGTTGTTTGTCTGCAAAATATGCTTTCGGAATTGACCGTTAACAATGAAGTTGACAGTGCAACTTCAACCAAAAGAGGTCGACCCAAAAAACAAAAACGTGGTCCTAAACCCACAAAAGATAAAGCACAATTGGAAGTGTCTCATCAAATTGCCGTTAAAAAATATCAAGATGATAATCCACAACTACATAGAAATTCGGTTAAACGTTACACGCAAGCAAACCCAGATGTTCACCGCGAATCGGTTAACCGTTATTCCAGTGTTCACCCTGAAGTCAATCAAAACGCCTGCGTAAAATATAATGAAAATAGTAGAAATGTTGACGTACCGTTGCGCCAATCTCCTAATCTAATAGGACAAAAGAGGGACGCCGATCTTAACGTCGTAATATTGTTTACTTTAAAAGTAACATCTTTGAAAAATCCAAACGTGTTTAGCTGTCTAAATTGTGGCGCGCACCTTTTCGAAGAAGAAAAATCGCGAAAACAATGGTGTTGTGGATCGGGTCTCTACAACATCCAACATTTTGAGCCGTTAACGGAAGCGCATTACACTCACCCGTCGTTCGTTAATAGGCCGCGAGCGTACAATAATCTGTTTGCCTTCAGTGCCTTAGGCGTTTCTCACGGGTACCAACAACCACCGGGTATAGCTTTTCTTAAAATTCAAGGTCGCATCTACCATAGGGTTTTTGATTTGGCTTACACCGATAGCATAAATAATTTGGGGTTGTATATTAACGATTCGCATGAACGTGAGCAATTAGCTGCCGAAAGAAATCTAGATATTGAGGTAACCGTCTCTATCCACAATCATTTATACAACGTAAATCCGTTTATCGAATGCTTTAAACGTTTGAGTCAGGTACCGTCCGATGAAGCCTTTATTCAGTTTCAATTGACATCTCGCGCGACTCACGGCAATATTTTAGGCGATGTACCTATTGGTAGAGAGGTAGCGGCTATCATTAGTACCGATAGAGAAACCTATGTACCGCGTTGCATAGCTGTGTGGAAAGTAGGTTATAAGAAACCACACACAGTTGATATAATGCACCCGTGTTACGAAAGCTTTCAATATCCGTTGCTTTATCCCGAAGGCAATATAGGTTGGTATCCCAACAAGCCTGATAACAACGGAAACAAATTGTCGCAGGTCAAATACGTACGATGCCTATTGTTATCAGAACATCGGTTCACTGAAATAGGTAGATTATCGGAAGAATGGTTAGTCGATATGTTCTGTCGGATTTCGGAAGAACGATTGCGCTATTTGACTCATTTACAAAAACACAATTCGGATAATGCACTAAGGTCTGCACCCCTCGACGAAGTTGAAATGAGCATCGAAGCGCGTCATATTCATCAGGATGAAACTATTCAGGGAGAGGGATTCGTGCCAGGTCGCGTTTATTTGCCCAGCACTTTTACCGGGGGCCCGCGATACATGAAGGGAAAATACAACGATGCTATTGCATTAGTAAGCAGATTAGGTAATCCCTCCTTTTTCCTGACTTTCACTTGCAATCCTAAGTGGCCCGAAATTCAACAATCCACTGATGGCCGCTATGTGAACCCTGTTGTTTGTGCTAGAGTTTTCAATTTAAAATTAGCTGAACTTTTGAGAGATATACGATCTGGGCGTTGGTTTGGCAAATGCATCTACATGATGCATGTCATAGAATTCCAAAAGCGAGGTCTGCCACACGCCCACATTTGCTTTAGAGTTGAAGGTGGCGGACCTGTTCAAAATTTAGATATTGACAAATTTGTTAGGGCCGATATACCTGATGCTTCAGAAGCTGAAGGTAGGCTGCAAAAAGCAGTTTTGAATCACATGATTCACGGCCCATGCGGTCCTCCGCACAGAACCAACTTGCCATGTTGGGATAGCGATAAAAAAAAATGCATAAAGTTTTTTCCAAAACACGACACACCCACCACCTTCTGTGATGATAAAGGGTTTGTAAATTTACGTAGAGACAGTAAAAATGAGGCTGTTATTAAATATCGCGGTCAGGACATAACAGTCAACGATACATGGGTAGTTCCATACAACGCCAGCCTTCTGCTGAAATACGATGCTCATATCAACTTGGAGGTTTCGTCTAAACGCACGGTTATTAAATATCTGTTTAAATACATTACCAAGGGACCTGATGAGGCGCGCGTTGCTGTTGTTTCGGATGAACATCAGAACAACGAAATCGAACAATTTGTTACGAAGCGGTACATAGGCTCCAGCGACGCGGCTTGGAGAACGTTAGAATTCGATGTGACCGCGCGCGAACCCAACGTTAAACAATTATCCGTGCACCTCGAAAACCAACAGGCGGTCTATTTCAAACCAGGCACTGAAGAAGAAGCCGCGCAAAGAGCCGGATCCGATCTGATGACATATTTCAACCGCCCCGTAACAGACGAGTTCAATAATTTAACATACGTAGACTTTTATGAAAAATACATTGTCCATTCAAAGCGTCCCTCTACAAAAACTACGGAAATTTTACAAACCACTAACAATAAATTCGTAACTAAGAGACAACGGGGTGAACTTGTCGCGCGTCTATTTTGGGTCGCACCTAACAGAGGTGAACAGTTTTTCCTTAGAATTCTGTTAAAAACTTACCCGTGTCGTAGTTACACTGATCTTAAACGTCTTGGTGGTCCGCATTGCAAAACTTATCAGGAAGCTGCTAAGATTGTTGGTCTAGCTGATGACGAAGTCGAGTACGAAAGAGCTATGTTGGAAGCTTCAACGTTTTTTACAGGACCACGCCTGCGTAGCTTTTTCGTACTGTTGGCTGTAAACGGTATTCCAGTCGCGTCTCTCTGGGATACTTTCAAAGCTCAATTAAGTGAAGATATTGCTCACAGATTAGGTAACGAAAACACCGATCGAGTTCACACTCTGTGTCTCGTACAAATTAATAGAATGCTCCGAAAACATGGATCGACGCTAAAACAACACGGTTTGCCAGAAGTCGCGGATAATACTACAGAATTGGGTAGGGAACGCGCAGAATACAATGCCGAGACATTGGAAAACTTTGTAGTAGAATGGGTGCCTCGCTTATCTGACGAACAACGACCGATTTTTGATTACGTCGCGAAACTTTGTAGCGATAGTGAATTCCGCGAAACTAATGATACTGCGATTTTCGTTGATGGTCCCGCGGGTACAGGTAAAACGTTGCTTCTCAATGTACTGACGGCTCACGTTCGCAGTAACTTAAAAGGTGTAGTCTTATGTACTGCAAGTTCTGCTATTGCCGCTCAAAATTACGAAGGGGGGACCACAGCGCACAGCATGTTTAAATTTCCGTTAGATCTCGTAGATGATCTTGGCTACTGGAATATCACCAACGGTACTCAGCGAGCCGAATTGATTTACCACGCGAACGTTATTATATTTGACGAAGCCCCTATGGCCCATAAATATTTGATTCATCTGCTCGACAGGTCATTGCGTGATTTAATGCGTAATGACAAAGTCTTTGGAGGCAAAATTATCATTTTTGCAGGAGATTTTCGACAAATTCCTCCTGTAGTTACAGATGCAAAAACGAATTCTGATATTTTAAATGCTTCAGTAAAAACATCGCCCATCTGGCACAGTTTGAAATCGTTTTCGCTAGCTACATCGCAAAGATGTAGAGAAGACGCAGAATTCGCAGAGTTTTTATTAAAGTTAGGCTCAAATCAACTCACAACTCACCCAATAATGACAGGTAAAACCATACAAAATTTAGTTGAATTAAGTGGTATTGATATAGTTTCAGACTTGGACGAATTAATTGATTTTGTTTTTCCGTTTATTGACGAGCCATGCGTTTGCATACATAGAGCAATCCTATGTACACGTAATGACGCTGTTAGGGATATCAACAATATAATAATAGACAGGTTAGACGGTGAGATATTACACTTTTACTCCATTGACAAAGTCGAAAGCGACACCGCAGATGAGTTATTCTTAGGGCCAGATGCACTTAATAACATGCAACCGCGAGGTCTTCCGGAGCACGACCTTAAATTAAAGATAGGGTGCGTCTGTATGATAATGCGTAATCTCAGTTTTGCTGACGGACTGGTAAACGGTACCAAAGTTATAGTAACAAAAACGTCACCGCGATTAATTACCGTACAAAAATCAAACTCCACCGATGAATATTTAATACCGCGAATTTTGTTTAAAGGCCCCATTGATCCCAAAAGTCCGTTCGAAATGTGCCGTCGTCAATTTCCTCTTCAACTGTGTTACGCGATGACCATCCATAAAAGTCAAGGACAAACAATAAGCCGCGTCGGAGTAGACCTGAGATCTGACATGTTTAGTCACGGCCAATTATACGTCGCGTTAGGCCGCGTAACGGAAAAACGGCACATTAAAATTTTAATGCACAATGACCGAATAGTAAATGGCAAACCGTACGCGATAAACGTTATTATCCCAGAGTTGTTGTAAATAATAATCATGTCAATTTTATAAATAATAATCATTGTATATTTTATAAATAATAATCATGTTCATTTATAAATAATGTAAATATTGTAAATAATAATCATGTACAATTTATAAATAATGTAAATATAAATCATAAATAACTTGGGGCTTCCTGAATAAGTTTAAAACTGTTTACCTCTGTATCTTCGTAAGCAATTGTAAATTATCGTGTAATATCAATCTAATCATGTTGACATAGCTATTGCACTGTTTTACACGTAACCCTTACAGGAAAAATAGTAATAATACAAATTATTGTTGGGTTATGTTAGTCGTCGATTGTGAGACGATGTGTTGTAGGCACAGGTTACTGCTTAGCATCAGGTGGATTATTAGCTTGAAGGTAAATACGCACATGAGACTTGACACCTTTGTCTCAGAGTGATGAACGCAATGCTATTAACAGAGTTATAGATAGACACACGAGGTAGGTAACTTTACACTCCACAACAAATTCTCCTTGTGCGTAAGTGGATACCCCGATAGAATACTTGGTAGGCAGGTTAGGTAGGTACATAAAACATACAAAGGTAAGTATGCACATAGATTTGCACCCACTCAGCGTAGGTATACATACACGTACATACATAAACATTATGGTTAATTAGGTACCTACAGGCATTTTTTGATATCAGATAGGTAAAGTAGCTAATTTGAGCCGGTAGGTATAGTTAGGTAGTTACGTAGACTTAACACCTACGTCTCAGAGTGATGAACGCAATGATATGTCTTATAGGGGACGTCCTCAGTGGACATGATACATTGTTATAAGCAGAGGTAACTGTCGGCGGGCAAAAGTCGATCTGAATGTTGGACGCTGTCAACTCGATGGTCAAGAACATAACTTGGTTTGCGATGTGATTGGTGATAATGGATGTTGATGTAAAGACGATGTTGACATACGCTATTGCGACGGTAGTGGATCGGCATGAGTGTAGTTAATCTCAATTGTTTGCTGAGAGGCATTGTGATTGTATGTGGTGAAATTGTTTTGGACGAGAGTACAAAAGTCGAGTATTGGCATGGTTGCTATCGGGCTAATTATTGTAGAACGGTGTGTGTGTCGGGTTTGAAGATCGGGTGTTTGAACTCATTTGCCTTTAAACAGGATCTGGTTTGCGGGCAGACCGGTGATGATGGAAGCTGGTGCAAAGGTGTCGTTAGGATGTAAAATGGCATTGATGGTCAGTCGGGTTGTGTGTGGTCAGTGTTACAGGATTGTTGGACGTATTGTAGTTTGTGGAAAAGTTGGTGATCTATTACACTGGCGATTTGTGGGCGTGTTCAATGCGCAGCGAGTGTTCAGCGAGCTCGCCGTGAGTTTGCAGCGGGTGTGCGATGAAGATGCATCGGGTACCCAACGTGTTTATTGCAGGGGACAAGCACGTTGTACTAGCGGAGTCTTTACTGCGCGCTCGTTGCGAACACGCAGCGCGCCTGCCGCGCGTTCGTCTCACTTTGAACTCTGCAAAACGTGAGTGTGTTAGAGCACACTTAGCTGAATGGAAGTGTGAGTTGAGTGGTTGCCAAAGTTGCTAATTGGTTTGTCGAAGAGACGTTTGGATAATATGTCATTCCAAACGGGAGTCGATGTGATCACATTGGTAAGAACACGATCTGGTTTGAGGCGAAGTCAGTAAAAATGAATGGTGATGCAAAAGTGTCGTTGGAATGCGCTACCTATTGCCAAGAAATGGTGCATAGGTTTTGAATGAGTTCGGGGTGAACCGATTGTTGTAATGTCTTATGTTGCCTATGGTAAAGTTGATCTTGACGGAAGTCGGAGTTGAGTTGCTCACTGTGTGATTTTTAAGCTTGTCGTAGATCAATGCGAATGTAGGTAGGTATTGTGTATTTACTAAATTGGTAAATTCATTATCTCGGATGTAAATTGCGTTCTACGCGCCGGTGTAAGGAATCAATAGTAATATATGCTGCTTTGGTTCTGGTGGGATAAAACATACTGCTTGGAACTGAATAAAACTTGACTCTATCGATCTTACATGATGTTTCATGTACTTAGTTTAATTAAGTAGTTACTGTCTTAAATCATAAACTTGGATGCGAAGAGCCCATCGAAGGTAAGAATGAAATACGCCAATATTTTCAATGCAATGTTTGCACGCGCAAGTATATTTATATAAGCCTGGTTTCGATTTTGATTCTTAATTCAATTCTATTATTAAACGTTGTCAAACTATGACTAAATATTTGAAAAATTATATTGTATCAGAAATCTTAGTTCTTAAAGATTTCAGTGTGATGTCGAATTCGTTACAAATGACATAAATATTATTCACTGTACTTTTTTAAAATTCGTGTGGTATGATTAGCTTAGTTCGTTCCGAATTGTGGTTATAATAAAACAAGAAACATCATTTCTTAGTAATAACACTGTACTACATATTATTCACCCGTTGTAAGAAACCTTTCGAAATACCGAACTCGATTCCTCCTTAAGTATTTCTAATTTTCAGAATATGGTAAGGTTCATATAATTTTAACATTCTAGCTTCTATGATTTAGCTATGATAGAGGTAACAGATAGACAGACCCTAGAGCAAGACCATAAGTGATTGGACCACTATAAGTCAGGGGTGACTTTTCCTTGCTCTAGGTTCTAACTATCGAGCTATCTCTATCATCCCTAACCTTAGAAACTAGAAATGTTAGGACGACCATCGAATCTTCCTGTTCACTTAATCTTTAATAATACTTAATAATTATTCATTCAAACATCGTATTTAAAAAAAATCAAGATAAGCACACATTATTTCGTGGTATTTTTATGGAATTGAGTTGAAAGACGCACACAAATTAAAATAAAAAAAATAAAAAATATTTTGCTTTCAATAATAATATGCTTTTAAATACTTACTTGTGATAACAATTTTTTTGATACGAATTCATTACAAATTATAATGTATTCTATTGTCTTAAGTGATTTAAAATTGACATAATGTATTGTTAAAAAGTTTCTAAATAACCAATATTTTAACTATAATAGCTAAATATAAGAAAATTAAATAAGAGTGTTAGGGCCTGTTTCACCATTTTCTAACGCTATCCGTTAAATAAAAATAATTCAATATATGACAAGTGTAAAGTAGAGACTGATAGCATAATCATGAGATGCTAAGTCTAGAGAATTTTTAAACAAATTCAACATTGGTAAGAGATAAAGAACGAAGTTGCTTGAATGACATTTTTATTGAAAAAAGAAAACAAATGGAGTACCTACTTCTACCAAGAAAATTGAAGAAGACTCAAACTATCAATATAGAGAAGTCAATCTACGCCGTTGAACATAAATCAGAATTATCATCAGAATCAGAGTCATTAAAACATTGACGTGACTCTTTGAACCATTGAAACTTCCACTACGTGCATTACTAAATAATGAGAATATTGCAATACCATTTTTACTATCAGATGGCGTTTAAGTCTTCATCACCGCTATGAAGCAATTTGGGAAAATATGTAAAAGTTCCGCCGCACAAAAGCCCTGATCTCATTATTTTGATAAATAGTTTTGCTTTTTAATATGAAGTTTCACAGACATCATTATTCTGATTTTTAAAATGATAGCCTTGAAGTAATCAAACAGCCTCTATGAAGAATTCGACGACTCAAGTTTGCAACCGCTTCTCTGTATCATCGACAACAAACATTTTCGAACCCATGGATTCTCATGAATGACATAAAAAAAAAATAAAGGTACTAAATGCAAAAAAAAAAGCATTCATACAAAAAAAAACAATAGTACCTAATGCAAAAAAATAAGCATTCATACAAAAAAAAAATTTAAAGCTTGATCAATAAATGCAAAAAAATAAGCATTACACAAAAAAAAACATTTAAAGCTTAAGCAAAAAAATAAGCATTTAGATTTAAGTAATATTTACACTAATTACAACGTATAGTCAACATTATAAGTAGGTACCTAAATGAAATGTATAAAAATAGGTATTCAAACCAGCTTTGTTATGTAATAGTTATAAAGAATTTATCTACTATCTAAAATAAGATTAAATAAATATTAGAGCTAATATTAAGAAATTACGAAATTGAGAACAACTTAACAATTTTTGATGTTGACTGAACTTATAGATCCTACTAAGCTTCTAACAGATTATAAAATATGAATATGATGTATTTGATATGAATTGTGCAGCTTACTCAAAATTACAACTAACAATTTTTATATTTCAAGAATACAAAAACAAAATATAATAGAAATTAATATTGTAGCTACATGCCTATCTACTAAGTAACTAATAAAAAATTGTGCACACAAGTACCTAATTAAAAGTATAATTAATTAACTTATATATGATGAATTCAAATAAACTTAATCTACTTCGCGCCCATACTAATAACGCTGCGAATGTCCGTTTCTCTTTAATTTTTTGTACTAAAAATTATTGATGATACCTAAGGCATTCTCCATACAGCAATGGAGACATCCGCGTATCTTCAATCTTTTATTTATAAAACATTGCCTGATACAACAGGATAATCCATTAAGACATGTGGCGCGAAAAATTAGATTATTCATAAAAAGTCGACGAACATGACCAAGTCTATAAAAAACTACTATTACCTACCTATGTTTAGCCATTGATAATATTAATGTCAAACTCAAAATAACAATTATAACGCCCTTATACTACAAGTAAAAAGCTTACTATAGTAAATCTACCACGCGCTCGTACAAATAACGCTGGGAATGTCTGTTTCACTTAATTTTTTGTTCCTTACAAAAAAATATTGATGATACCAAAGGCATTCTTCGTCTACATACACCTTGATACAGCACTGAAGACATCCGCGTATCTTCAATCTTTTGTTTAAAACATTGACTGATACAACAGGATAATTCAGTTACTCGTGCGGCGCCCATTAAACGAAAAATATTAAAAAGTACAGTGTTTAAAAATATGTTATAACTATATCTGTATCGAATTCGACATCACACTCTAACCTCTTTAGACTTTCTGATCAGGAAGCTAATATGTGATATAATTTTTATAAATAATGAGTCACACAGCTTAACAATTTTATTTCTCAGACATAATTGTTAGGTATCAAAAAGACCTTTAAAAGCCAACCCGTCTACTTCTGTCACTGATCCGGTTAAAAATGTCACTATTGTTAAAAGAAATAACCTAAAAATACGCCTTTGTTTATTTTATCAAAAGAAATGTACATTCCAGTCGCCTATAGTTTAGAAGGTTTTGGTAATAATTTATTACATGCTGTATAATTATACTTACACTTGCAAACATTGCATTGAAAATGTTCGCGTCATTTTCATCAGGATGAAACGACACAGGGAGAGGGTTTCGTACCAGGTCGCGTTTATTTTCCCAGCACTTTTACCGGGGGACCGCGTTAATGAAAGGAAAATACAACGAAGATATTGCATTAGTAACCAGATTAGGTAATCCATCCGTTTTCCTGACTTTCACTTGCAATCCTAAGTGGCCTGAAATTCAACAACCCACTGATTGCCGCTATGTGAACCCTGTTGTTTGCTTTTAATATTTTTTATTTTAAATTAGCGGAACTGTTGAGAGTTATACGATCTGGTCGTTGCTTTGGAAAATGCATCTACATGATGCATGTCATAGAATTCCAAAAGCGAGGTCTGCCACACGCCCCCTTTTTTTAGATTTACCGTCTATTTTAAACCAGGCACTGAAGAAAAACCCGCGCTACGAGTCGGATCCGAATTAATGACGTATTTCAACCGCCTCGTAAGAGATGAATTCAATGATTTAACTTATGTAGATTTTTACGAACAATACATTGTCCATTCCAAATGTTCCTCTACAAAAACGACAAACATTTTAGAAACTACAAACAAGTAATTTGTAACATAAAGACAACGAGGTGAACTTGTCGCTTGGTCATTTTAGATCGCACCTGATAGAGGTGAACAGTTTTTCCTTAGAATTCTCTTAAAAACATACCCGTGTCATAGTTACACCGATCTTGTAGAAAAATGGGTGCCTCGCTTATCTGATGATCAACGACTGGCTTTTTATTAAGTCGCGAAACTTTGTAGCGATAGGTAGTGATTTCTGCGAGGCTAAAAATCTGAGATTTAATTCATTCTTGCATTTAACTTACGATGGATTCAGTGCGTTCAAATCCATGCATGATTTTGGTCAGTAACTACTCTAACAATTTCAATTTAAAGCATATTACTTCCTGTTACATCGATAAAGCCGTCTTATTCCAAGTAGTATCTTCTATCCCACCAGAACCAAAGCAATACATTTTACTATGATACCTAACACCGGTGAGGAGAATGCAATTCACATCCGAGATAGTGAATTTACCAATACAGTAAGTATACTTTATTATCTACATTCGCATTGTTCTACAAGCTTAAAAACATTCAATGGGCAACTCGACTCCCAACTCCCGTCAATATCAACATTACCATAGGCAGCATAAGGCATCACAACAATCTATTTTTCCCGATCACTTTCTAAACTTATTCACCATTTCAAGGTATTAGCGCATTCCAACGACACTTTTGCATCACCATTCATTTTTACTAACTTTGCCTCAAACCAGATCGTGTTCTTACCAATGTGATCACATCGACTGGCGTTCGGAATAACTCACCCAAACTTTTCTTCGACAAACCTGTTAGCAACTTTAACAACGACCCAACTCCCACTTTCATTTAGCAAAGTGCTCTAACACACTCACGATTTGCAGAGTCCAGAGCGAGACGAATGTTCGGCGCGCTGCGAGTTCGCAACGAGTGTGCAGCGATGATTCTGCGGGTGCAACGTGTTTGTTGCCTGCAATGAACACGATGTGCGTCCGAAGCATCTTCTCCGTGTACTCGCTGCAAATTCACGGCGAGCTCGCTACACACTCGCTGCGCTTTGAACTCGCCCGCGAATCGCCAGTGTGACTGAACACTAACTTTCCCGCAGACTAAACAACGCGTCCAACAGTCCAGTAATCACTGACCGCATTCGAACCGACTGACCTTTAGTGCCATATACATTTTAACGACGCCTTTGCGTCAGCATTCATTGTCACCGACACCTGTCTGCAAACCAGATCGTGTTTAGCATTGAGTTCGAACTAACGATGTTCAAACTTGACGCATAAACACCGAGTTCTACAATAAACCTGACTGTGACTTTGTCAAAAAGCTCGACTTTCGACTCTTATCCAGAGTAGTTTTACTACTGACAACACAGTGCATTCGCAGTAAGCCATTCACATTGACCGCACTCAAACCTACCCACATCGGTGCAACAGCGCACCCACGTCTTTGCGTTAAATCCATTTATCCGATCTTCCCGTAAGCTGGTTTTTGTTCATGACAACGGGTCAACTCCGACTGACGTGATGATTGACTTTCTAATGTAACTTGACAACAATTTGTTTTCGATTCTCAGTTAGTATGTAAGTGTTCATCTTACATTATTTTTTCATGTAAGGTATACGTGTAAAGCGTGTGGACTAGGCCTACTGGGGATACCACGTTAAAAAAAACGCACCTGTAGTCATACCTCAACCAGGTGGTGTGGAAAATGACTAAATCAAATCAGCTACACAGAAAACTCTGAATATATTCATTGTAAGTACCTCACATTTTATCAAACGAGTCCATACCTATATATTAGTATAGTGGTGTAGCTAAAATATGTGTAACAGGTCCATGAAATATTTATTTGTTTATAGTTGTGTCGGAGACAAAAGCATCGCATCGCATCGCCGAGCTTGCCGCCGCCGCAGCGGCTGAACAGCGGACACACTAACCGGTGAACGCGGACCAACACATTTTTGGCCAATGTCGAAACTAAGACGCTTCGCTCGCTTCGCTCGCTCGGTCAATAAAATCAGGTATACCACAAAAAAAGTCTATTTCTACTTTTATTTAAGATTTTGAATATATTCATTGTACCTCAGATTTTACTAACATAGAAGTATTAAGTAGAGTAAGCTAGGAGAGAGCCCTTATAAAAGTTGTTGAGAACATGGAGAGGAAAGATGATTGGACACCTTATACGACATGACAGCTTAATCGGAAATATCATTGAAGGGAAGGTAGAAGGAATGAGAGGAAGAGGAAGACCGCGTATTAGCTACATGAGCCAAGTGAAGGCGAGATAGATGTCATGTCGTATAAGGACATCAAGGAAGCTGCCCTGAAAAGAAGAACCTGGCGGGAAATGCATACATTACGCCGACAAGAGCACAGCTCTTAAATTAGAAAAAGAGACCTCAGATTTTATCAAACGAGTCCAAATATATAGTATAGTGGTGTAGCTGAAATATGTGTAACAGGTCTATAAAATATTTATTTGTTTATATAGTTGTGGTGGAGACAAAAGCATCGCCGAGCTCGCCGCCGCAGCGGCGGGACAGCGAACACACTAACCGGTGAACGCGGACCAACGCATTTTTGGCAAATGTCGAAAATGAGACGCTTCGCTCGCTTCGCTCGCTCGGTCAATAAAATCAGGTATACCACAAAAAAACTTTATTTCTACTTTTATTGATTTTGAATATATTCATTGTACCTCAGATTTTATCAAACGAGTCCAGATATTAAATAGTATAGTGGTGTAGCTGAAATATGTGTAACAGGTCCATGAAATATTTATTTGTTTATAGTTGTGTCGGAGACAAAAGCATTACATCGCATCGCCGAGCTCGCCGCCGCAGCAGCTGGACAGCGAACACACAAAGCGGGGCGCGCGGACCAAGCGGCGCAGGACGAAAGGACGACATCAGCGCGGACCCGCGCCAAACACATTCACCAAATTTCACGCAACCAATAAGTACGCGCCTTATAATGTTCAAATGAAAGAACTAGCCCTGTTTATGCAGTCCATTCTATTATTTTGTTGTCCTATGAGAACATGGACCTCGCAAGCCTTTATAACCACAAAACAATAACAGACACTTTCCTCTTTCCCCTGGCTAAATCGAATTTCAGGAGCTGGAATGTTCCAATAGGCCCTACCTATGTAGACTAGCAAAATAGAGGTATATGTTTTAGCGATTACTCGCGTTCCCTTGATCCTATGAGGTCGAATCTGGTGTCTACGGATTTGTCTCGTAAAAGCAGAGAGGACTGTGTAGTCTCAATGATATTAGAAGTAAATTTTAGAAAAAAATTAAAAATTAATTTCCCCTCTTTTCCCCCTTCTACTTCCCCCATTTTGAAAATATTTTTACACAATCTTGTGTAGAATAAAATCTTTAGTGTGCTTCTCAAATTTGATTGAAATCCGTCGATAAACAACGCTACAACAAACTTTCTCTCATTTCTCCCCTATTTTCCCCCCAATCAAAAATCGCGGTCGACATAATTTTTTTTAATAAATCAATGAACATGTGTGCCAATTTTCCTCCAAATCGGTTGATAAATGCGACCTGTAGGCGATTACTGACAGACAGACAGACAGCCAGACAAAAGCATTTTTGGTCAATGTTGAAACTGGGACGCTTCGCTCGCTCGGTCAATAAAATCAGCTATACTTACCTCTAAAAAAACTCTATATTTACTTTTATTTAAGATTTTGAATATTATATTCATTGGACCTCAGATTTTATCAAACGAGTCCAGAAATATTAGTATAGTGGTGTATAGCTGACATATGTGTAAAAGGTCCATAAAATATTTATTTGTTTATTAGTTATTTATAGTTGTGGTGGAGACAAAAGCATCGCATCGCATCGCCGAGCTCGCCGCCGCAGCGGCTGGACAGCGAACACACAAAGCGGGGCGCGCGGACAAGGCGATGGAGAACGAAAGGACGACATCAGCGTGGACCTGCGCAAAACACATTCACCAAAATTCACGCAACCAATAAGCACGCGCCTTATAATGTTAAAATGAAAGAACTAGCCCGGTTTATACAGTCCACTTTATTATTTTACCAACTGTAATATCCAACAGCGTCAATAAATACCTATAGTAAATGAAATATAAATTATGTTTTATTTACATCATTATAGACAAAAGGCTTTCTTTAATCCTAATAAAGATAACAATATCTATTTCGTTATCTACTTAGGTAGGTAAGTAACATGCCTAATAGATACTTTGGTAGGAAGCAGCATTTTACAAATGATTTCCAAAGCTTGGGAAATAGTTTCATAGCTGCTGCAAGTAACACTGCACTTCGTGAACGCACGTACAGAAGGGCGAGTACGAGTTTACAGTGTGCAATACATTCAGCACACCGGTGTGCGCTGCTTGGTATGGAAACACTGAGCGGAAGCTAGACGAGACCAAGCTTCTCAAAAAATCCGCTCAGTGTTCCCATACCAAGCAGCGCACACCTATGTGCTGTACGTTTGACGTAAAGCACACTGTAAATACGTACTCTCCCCTCTGAAGGTATCATTCCTATGCATAGGTACCTATATTACAAAATGATTTCTTAGAAAATATAGATATTTATAATAAGAAAAATGTGAACCAAGCAATAAACTTCGCGAGCTGCATGCAGCTCGCGCACCACGCAACCTAGTTATACTATATATAGCTCGATTACGACTGACTGACTGATCGAATTGTTCTCCCTGTTCCGCTTACATTTTGAAGAATTTTTTTCGGCAGATCGATTTTAGAGGTTCCACAACCCCCCAGAAAAATCCGAAAACCCCCCTTTTCCCCCCCCTTCTTTGGGTTTTAGCTTGTAACTTTTTAATGGTAACAGTTAGAGAGTTGGTGCCATACAATAAAGTGTTTAGAATTTAGTTTTACATCCGAATCCAAAAAAAAAATTAGTAATTTCCCAAAAAAAATATTTTTTAAGAAAATGGTCAAGTGTGTGTCGTACCAAAATCGCTATACCGGCAATATGCCGAAAAATCGTTAACCGTCGCATTTTCCATACAAATTGTATTGGAATAGTATTCAAATCAACGGTTTGGTTGGTTAAACGTAAAAAGCGCTGGTTACTTGGACACACCCTTGACGATTTTAGAAAATCTTGAAAAACGGTCAAGGGTGAGTCGTCATTTTAAGAGGTTCTCGGTCAATTCGGCATTGGTAGAGATAAATTCGAACGATTTTTTAAATTTTTTTTGATTTCATTGCGTATAATGGATAATCAATGTCGATTATGATTGTAAATAGTCTCGAATGGTTTGTATTATTTAGTGCTGGTCGACCGAGTCCAAAAAAATGTCAAAAGTAGTTGATTTTTGGCTATTTTGGTAAATTATTATAAATCTCGACCACTTTTGCTAAATCTCCATCAATCGGTGCTTATTATGGTCAGGATCGGACCAGCAGAGACTGTCATGGTCATATCATGGCCAAACTCGGCCAATCTCGGTCAATCTCATTCAAAAATGGAAATTTTCATCAACTTTTGTTAAAGTGATCGAGATTTTTATCGAAAGTTGTCGAGATTTTTCGCTCGCACCTCGCACCTCGACGACTCGCACTTGGCCACTTTTTTTTAAATTTGGAACGCAAAACAATTGTAAAATAGTTTGAAGAAAGATGATCATTTAAATTTTTCTTTTTAATTTTTTTTTTTAATTTCTTTTTAAAATTTTTTTTTTTTCCGCGGCGCCCGTGCCGTCTGATTTATTTGAATTTTGTTACGTCTCTTTCTTTTGTTTCATTTGTTGCACTGCTCGCTCCTTGGTGGTGGTGGCTTGATTCAGAATGTAGGTACTCATATCTCCTGTCTCACTCGAGTTAGGAGTATGGTGTAAAGGCAAATGTTGAAGCAGGCGACCATACCTTTCTGATGGTAGGGTCCCGTATCTTCTGTCTCACTCTAACACTGGTTGATCGATTGGTTCTCCCACTTGCGCTGGTATATTTCAAATTTTTTTTCGGTGGATCTATTTTAGGGGTGGGGATAAACCTGGAAAAAATATGTACCCCCCCCTAACCCCCCCCTTCTTTGAGTTTTAGCTCCTAACTTCTAAACGGTAAGAGATAGAGGGTTGGTTTTTGAAAATTATTTTTTTCAGTAAATCAACTTCTAGGGGGATGGTGATCATGGGAAAAATATGTACCCCCCCCCTAACCCCCCCCTTTCTTTGAGCTGGCTTGATTCAGAATGTAGGTACTCATATCTCCTGTCTCACTCGAGTTAGGAGTATGGTGTAAAGGCAAATGTTGAAGCAGGCGACCATACCTCTCTGATGGTAGGGTCCCGTATCTTCTGTCTCACTCTAACACTGGTTGATCGATTGGTTCTCCCACTTGCACTGGTATATTTCAAAATTTTTTTCGGTGGATCTATTTTAGGGGTGGGGATAAACATGGGCAAAATGCGAAACCCCCCCTAACCCCCCCCTTCTTTGAGTTTTAGCTCCTAACTTCTAAACGGTGAGAGATAGAGGGTTGGTTTTTGAAAATTTTTTTTTTTCGTTAAATTAACTTCGTGGGGGATGGTGATCATGGGAAAAATACGAACCCCCCCCCTATCACCCCCCCTTCTTTGACTTTTAGCTCGTAACTTCTAAACGGTGAGAGATAGAGGGTTGGTTTTTGAAAATTTTTTTTTATCGTTAAATCAACTTCGTGGGGGTAGTGATCATGAGAAAAATACGAACCCCCCCCTATCACCCCCCCTTCTTTGACTTTTAGCTCGTAACTTTAAAACGGTGAGAGATAGAGGGTTGGTTTTTGAAAATATTTTTTTCGGTAAATCAACTTCGTGGGGGATGGTGATCATGGGCAAAATATGTACCCCCCCCCCCCAACCCCCCCTTTCTTTGAGTATTAGCTTGTAACTTTTAAACGGTAATACTTAGAGAGTTGGTTCTTGACACAATTTTTTTTTCGGTGTATCCATTTCAAGTTGGAGGGAGATAACGGGAAAAATACGAAACCCCCCCTAACCTCCCCCCCCTTTTTGCGTTTTAGCTCGTAACTTTTAAACGGTAAGACTTAGAGGGTTGGTTCTTAAAACAAAAACAGGTAAGTACAAGGTGCTTCAGTAAATATTGCTAAAATCTTATAGATCTTTCTATAGGTAGGGTTGACATGTACAAGGTGCATCAGTACTAATGTTGAAATTCGATAAATGATCGTATCTCATCTCCCACTGTAGGAAGGTACAAGGTGCTTCAGTAAATATTGTTTAAAACGAATAGATCTTTCTATTGGTAGGGTTGACATGTACAAGGTGCATCAGTACTATTAACAAAATTGAATAAGGGGTTGTATCTCCTATCTCACTCATGGTAGGTATAGGTACAAGGTGCTTCAGCAAATATGACCCAAAGCATTTGTTGACATCTATTTTTTTGTTGACCCCCATTTTTTTGACCCCCCTTTTTTTTGACCCCCATTTTTTTTGACCCCCAATTTTTTTATCCTAAATTTTTCAACCCCAATTTTTTTGACCCCCTTTTTTTTGACCCCCCTTTTTTTGACCCCTTTTTTTGACCCCCCTTTTTTGACCCCCTTTTTTTTGACCCCCCCTTTTTTGACCCCCCTTTTTTGAACCCCTTTTTTTGACCCCCAATTTTTTATCCCAAATTTTTTGACGCTCATTTCTACCACAAATTTTTTGACCCCCCATTTTTGACCCCCCATTTTTTTATCCCAAATTTTTCCACCCCCATTTTTTTGGACTCCACATCTTTTTGACCTTTATTTTTTTTTACATAATACTGCGTAGGGTTTGTAGGGGTTCGTAGGGTTTTTAGGGGTTGGTAGGGGTTTTTTAGGGGTTGGTAGGGGTTTTAGGGGTTCGTAGGGGTTTGTAGGGGTTGGTAGGGGTTTGTAGGGGTTTGTAGGGTTTGTAGGGGTTTGTAGGGGTTTGTAGGGGTTTGTAGGTTTGTAGGGGTTTGTAGGGTTTGTAGGGGTTTGTAGGGGTTTGTAGGGTTTGTAGGGGTTGGTAGGGGTTTGTAGGGGTTGGTAGGGGTTTGTAGGGGTTGGTAGGGGTTTGTAGGGTTTGTAGGGGTTAGTAGGGGTTTGTAGGGGTTTGTAGGGGTTTGTAGGGGTTGGTAGGGGTTTGTAGGTTTGTAGGGGTTTGTAGGGGTTGGTAGGGGTTTGTAGGGGTTAGTAGGGGTTTTTAGGGGTTTGTAGGGGTTAGTAGGGGTTTTTAGGGGTTTTTAGGGGTTGGTAGGGGTTTGTAGGGGTTTGTAGGTTTGTAGGGGTTGGTAGGGGTTTGTAGGGGTTGGTAGGGGTTTGTAGGGGATGGTAGGGGTTGGTAGGGGTTTGTAGGGTTTGTAGGGGTTTGTAGGGGTTTGTAGGGGTTGGTAGGGATTGGTAGGGGTTTGTAGGGGTTTGTAGGGGTTGGTTGGGGTTTGTAGGGGTTGGTAGGGGTTTGTAGGGTTTGTAGGGGTTGGTAGGGGTTTGTAGGGGTTGGTAGGGGTTTGTAGGGGTTGGTAGGGGTTTGTAGGGGTTTGTAGGGGTTTGTAGGGGTTGGTAGGGGTTTGTAGGGGTTTGTAGGGGTTTGTAGGGGTTTGTAGGTTTGTAGGGGTTTGTAGGGTTTGTAGGGGTTTGTAGGGGTTTGTAGTGGTTGGTAGGGGTTTGTAGGGGTTTGTAGGGGTTTGTAGGTTTGTAGGGTTTGTAGGGGTTGGTAGGGGTTTGTAGGGGTTTGTAGGGGTTGGTAGGGGTTTGTAAAGTTTGTAGGGGTTGGTAGGGGTTTGTAGGGGTTTGTAGGGGTTTGTAGGGGTTGGTAGGAGTTTGTAGGGGTTTGTAGGGGTTTGTAGGGGTTGGTAGGAGTTTGTAGGGGTTTGTAGGGGTTTGTAGGGGTTTGTAGGGGTTGGTAGGGGTTTGTAGGGGTTTGTAGGGGTTTGTAGGGGTTGGTAGGGATTGGTAGGGGTTTGTAGGGGTTTGTAGGGGTTTGTAGGTGTTTGTAGGGGTTAGTAGGGGTTGGTAGGGGTTTGTAGGGGTTTGTAGGGGTTGGTAGGGGTTTGTAGGGGTTTGTAGGTTTTGTAGGGGTTTGTAGGGGTTGGTAGGGTTTGTAGGGGTTTGTAGGGGTTTGTAGGGGTTGGTAGGGGTTTGTAGGGGTTTGTAGGGGTTTTTAGGGGTTGGTAGGGGTTTGTAGGGGTTTGTAGGGGTTTGTAGGGGTTTGTAGGGGTTTTTAGGGGTTGGTAGGGGTTGTAGGGGTTTTAAGAAAAAAAAAGTTAAAAAAAAACACTTCGCGAGCTGCATGCAGCTCGCGCACCACGCAACCTAGTTATACTATATAAAGCTCGATTACCACTCACTGACTGATCGAATTGTTCTCCCTGTTGCGCTTACATTTTGAAGAATTTTTTTTGGCAGATCGTTTTTAGAGGTTCCACAACCCCCCAGAAAAATCCGAAAACCCCCCTTTTCCCCCCCCTTCTTTGGGTTTTAGCTTGTAACTTTTTAATGGTACGAGTTAGAGAGTTGGCGCCATACAATAAAGTGCTTAGAATTTGGTTTTACATCCGAATCCAAAAAAAAAATTAGCAATTTCCCAAAAAAAATATTTTTTAACAAAATGGTCAAGTGTGTGTCGTACCAAAATCGCTATACCGGCAATATACCGAAAAATCGTTAACCGTCGCATTTTCCATACAAATTGTATTGGAATAGTATTCAAATCAACGGTTTGGTTGGTAAAACGTAAAAAGCGCTGGTTACTTGGTTGATTTTAGGAAATTTTGAAAAACGGTCAAGGGTGAGTCGTCATTTTAAGAGGTTCTCGGTCAATTCGGCATTGGTAGAGATAAATTCGAACGATTTTTTAAATTTTTTTTAATTTCTTTGTGTATAATGGATAATTAATGTCGCTTAGGGTTGTAAATAGTCTCGAATGGTTTGTATTATTTAGTGCTGGTCGACCGAGTCCAAAAAAACATCAAAAGTAGTTGATTTTTGGCTATTTTGGTAAATTATTAAAAATCTCGACCACTTTTGCTAAATCTCCATCAATCGGTGCTTATTATGGTCAGGATTGGACCAGCAGAGATTGTCATGGTCATATCATGGCCAAACTCGGTCAATCTAGGTCAATCTCATTAAAAAATGGAAATTTTCATCAACTTTTGTTAAAGTGATCGAGATTTTTATCGAAAGTGGGCGAGATTTTTCGCTCGCACCTCGCACCTCGACGACTCGCACTTGGCCACTTTTTTTTAAATTTGGAACGCAAAACAATTGAAAATTAGTTTGAAGAAAGATGATCATTTAAATTTTTCTTTTTAATTTTTTTTTTAAATTTTTTTTTTTTTCCGCGATGCCCGTGCCGTCTGATTTATTTGAATTTTGAAGGAAAGATTTTTACGTCTCTTTCTTTTGTTTCATTTGTTGCACTGCTCGCTCCTTGGTGGTGGTGGCTTGATTCAGAATGTAGGTACTCATATCTCCTGTCTCACTCGAGTTAGGAGTATGGTGTAAAGGCAAATGTTGAAGCAGGCGACCATACCTTTCTGATGGTAGGGTCCCGTATCTTCTGTCTCACTCTAACACTGGTTGATCGATTGGTTCTCCCACTTGCGCTGGTATATTTCAAATTTTTTTTCGGTGGATCTATTTTAGGGGTGGGGATAAACCTGGAAAAAATATGTACCCCCCCCTAACCCCCCCCTTCTTTGAGTTTTAGCTCCTAACTTCTAAACGGTAAGAGATAGAGGGTTGGTTTTTGAAAATTATTTTTTTCAGTAAATCAACTTCTAGGGGGATGGTGATCATGGGAAAAATATGTACCCCCCCCCCTAACCCCCCCCTTTCTTTGAGCTGGCTTGATTCAGAATGTAGGTACTCATATCTCCTGTCTCACTCGAGTTAGGAGTATGGTGTAAAGGCAAATGTTGAAGCAGGCGACCATACCTCTCTGATGGTAGGGTCCCGTATCTTCTGTCTCACTCTAACACTGGTTGATCGATTGGTTCTCCCACTTGCACTGGTATATTTCAAAATTTTTTTCGGTGGATCTATTTTAGGGGTGGGGATAAACATGGGAAAAATGCGAAACCCCCCCTAACCCCCCTCTTCTTTGAGTTTTAGCTCCTAACTTCTAAACGGTGAGAGATAGAGGGTTGGTTTTTGAAAATTTTTTTTTTCGTTAAATCAACTTCGTTGGGGATGGTGATCATGGGAAAAATACGAACCCCCCCCTATCACCCCCCCTTCTTTGACTTTTAGCTCGTAACTTCTAAACGGTGAGAGATAGAGGGTTGGTTTTTGAAAATTTTTTTTTATCGTTAAATCAACTTCGTGGGGGTAGTGATCATGAGAAAAATACGAACCCCCCCCTATCACCCCCCCTTCTTTGACTTTTAGCTCGTAACTTTAAAACGGTGAGAGATAGAGGGTTGGTTTTTGAAAATATTTTTTTCGGTAAATCAACTTCGTGGGGGATGGTGATCATGGGCAAAATATGTACCCCCCCCCCCCCCAAACCCCCCCTTTCTTTGAGTATTAGCTTGTAACTTTTAAACGGTAATACTTAGAGAGTTGGTTCTTGACACAATTTTTTTTTCGGTGTATCCATTTCAAGTTGGAGGGAGATAACGGGAAAAATACGAAACCCCCCCTAACCTCCCCCCCTTTTTGCGTTTTAGCTCGTAACTTTTAAACGGTAAGACTTAGAGGGTTGGTTCTTAAAACAAAAACAGGTAAGTACAAGGTGCTTCAGTAAATATTGCTAAAATCTTATAGATCTTTCTATAGGTAGGGTTGACATGTACAAGGTGCATCAGTACTAATGTTGAAATTCGATAAATGATCGTATCTCATCTCCCACTGTAGGAAGGTACAAGGTGCTTCAGTAAATATTGTTTAAAACGGATAGATCTTTCTATAGGTAGGTTTGTCATGTACAAGGTGCATCAGTACTATTAACAAAATTAATTAAGGGGTTGTATCTCCTATCTCACTCATGGTAGGTATAGGTACAAGGTGCTTCAGCAAAAATGACCCAAAGCATTTGTTAACCCCCATTTTTTGACCCCCCCTTTTTTGACCCCCCTTTTTTTTACCCCCCCTTTTTTGACCCCCCTTTTTTGTTCCCCATTTTTTTGACCCCCAATTTTTTTAACCCAAATTTTTTGACCCCCTTCTTTTGACCCCCCTTTTTTGACCCCCCTTTTTTTGACCCCCCATTTTTTGACCCCCAATTTTTTTATCCTAAATTTTTCAACCCCTGTTCTTTTGACCCCCTTTTTTTGACCCCCCTTTTTTGACCCCCCTTTTTTGACCCCCATTTTTTTGATCCCCAATTTTTTATCCCAAATTGTTTGTCGTCCTTTTTTACCACAATTTTTTTTGACCCCCCCACCCCCCTATTTTTTGACCCCCCATTTTTTTATCCCAAAATTTTTTCGACTCCAAATTTATGTGTCCCCCAGTTTTTTTTACATAACACTGCGTAAGGTTTGTAGGGGTTCGTAGGGTTTTTAGGGGTTGGTAGGGAGTTTTTAGGGGTTGGTAGGGGTTTTAGGGGTTCGTAGGGGTTTGTAGGGGTTTGTAGGGGTTGGTAGGGGTTTGTAGGGGTTTGTAGGGGTTTGTAGGTTTGTAGGGGTTTGTAGGGGTTTGTAGGGGTTGGTAGGGTTTGTAGGGGTTGGTAGGGGTTTGTAGGTTTGTAGGGGTTTGTAGGGGTTTGTAGGGGTTGGTAGGGGTTTGTAGGGGTTTGTAGGGGTTTGTAGGGATTGGTAGGGGTTAGTAGGGGTTTGTAGGGTTTGTAGGGTTTGTAGGGGTTTGTAGGGGTTGGTAGGGGTTTGTAGGGGTTTGTAGGGGTTTGTAGGGGTTCGTAGGGGTTTGTAGGGGTTTGTAGGGGTTTGTAGGGGTTTGTAGGGATTGGTAGGGGTTAGTAGGGGTTTGTAGGGTTTGTAGGGGTTTGTAGGGGTTGGTAGGGGTTTGTAGGGGTTTGTAGGGGTTTGTAGGGGTTGTAGGGGTTTGTAGGTTAGTAGGGGTTTGTAGGGGTTGCTAGGGGTTTGTAGGGGTTTGTAGGGGTTGGTAGGGGTTTGTAGGGTTTGTAGGGGTTGGTAGGGTTTGTAGGGGTTGGTAGGGGTTTGTAGGTTTGTAGGGGTTTGTAGGGGTTTGTAGGGGTTGGTAGGGGTTGGTAGGGGTTTGTAGGTTTGTAGGGGTTTGTAGGGGTTGGTAGGGGTTTGTAGGGGTTAGTAGGGGTTTTTAGGGGTTGGTAGGGGTTGGTAGGGGTTTGTAGGGGTTTGTAGGTTTGTAGGGGTTTTTAGGGGTTTGTAGGGGTTGGTAGGGGTTTGTAGGGGTTTTTAGGGGTTTGTAGGGGTTAGTAGGGGTTTGTAGGGGTTGGTAGGGGTTTGTAGGGGTTTGTAGGGGTTTTTAGGGGTTTGTAGGGGTTGGTAGGGGTTTGTAGGGGTTTTTAGGGGTTAGTAGGGCTAAAAATAATAGTAAAAAAAAACACTTCGCGAGCTGCATGCAGCTCGCGCACCACGCAACCTAGTTATAATATAAAATTAGATGAAAGCTCAAGTGAGCTTTGTACTTTTAATAGTCCCTTTGGTTGTTACAAATTTAATAGACTACCTTTTGGATTGTCAGTATCGCCAGAGATTTTTCAAAAATATAATGAAAATGCTTTTGGGGACATTCCTGGAGTTATTATATATTGTGATGATATGTTGATCTGTGCTGAGACGGAATTAGAACATGATGCAATATTAACAAAAGTTTTTGAAAGGGCCAAGTTATGTAATGTTCGCTTTAATAAAAACAAGTTCCAATATAAATTAAAACAAGTCAAATATTTCGGCCATATTTTTTCATCCGAGGGTATGAAAATTGATCCGGATAGAGTTGAAGCTATTGTGAAGATTAAAAGTCCTAGCAACAAAAAAGAATTACAAATATTTCTTGGCATGATTCATTATCTCAGACAATTTGTAGCAAACCTTGCTGATATTGCATCTCCTTTGTATTTATTACTAAAGAAAAATGTAGGCTGGTTATGGACATGTGTACATGAAACAGCTTTTAATAGTCTCAAGAAAAAAATAAGTGAAGCACCTGTTTTACAGAATTTTAACCCTGATGTACCAATTGTAATTCAATGTGATGCTTCTAAAGATGGGCTGGGTTGTTGTTTATTACAAAATGGCAAACCAGTTAGCTTTGCATCGAGAAGTCTAACATCGTCTGAACAAAATTTTTCACAAATTGAAAAGGAACTTTTAAGTGTGGTTTGGTCAACCAGAAAATTTCATTTTTATATCTATGGACAAAAATGTACAATACTTAATGATCATAAACCATTAGAGTCATTACTTAAAAAGCCCATACATGAGGTTCCTTCTCCTAGATTACAGAGATTAAAATTAAAATTGTTAAAATATGATTTAGAGTTTAAATATTTAAAAGGCAAACTAATGTTTATTGCTGACTTGTTGTCTCGCTCCTACGTAACATGTAAAGATACCGATGATTCGTATATGTATGAAGTGATACATTGTGTAGGACAGGCAAAATACTTGCAATGTACTAATGAAACCAAACAGAAATTAATTTTAGAAACTAAAAATGATTTAGAGCTAGTAAAATTAATACAATATAACAAGGAGGGCTGGCCTAGCAAACAAATACCAGATGGACTGCAATATTATAATAAATTAAGGTTTGATATATCAGTAGATGAAAACTTAGTATTTTTACATGATAAACTTATTATTCCAAAAACAATGAGAATAGAGATTTTAAAAAAATTACATGAAGGACATCTAGGTATGAGTAAGATGAAAAGCTTGGCAAGAGAATTGTATTACTGGCCTAAAATAGGTGATCATATTGAACAGTTTGTAAGAAAATGTATTGTATGTCAAACACATCAGAATAAAAATGTAAAGGAGCCCATATTATTGCATGAAATTCCAGAATTACCATTTTCAAAATTAGGAATTGATATTATGGATTTCAAAAAGAAAAGTTACTTAGTCATATATGATTATTATTCTAAATGGCTTGATATCAAATTAATAAGTAGTAAAAGTGCTAAGTGTATTAATAATGCATTAAGTGATGTTTTTTGTATTCATGGCTCTCCCAATGAGATTGTGTCAGATCATGTTCCATTTGATTCCAAAGAATGTAAAGAATTTGCTTCTGATTGGGGATTTAAATTTACCTATACAAGTCCTAGGTACCCACAATCGAATGGAATGGCAGAAAGGGCAGTACAAATTGCAAAGAAAATATTAAAAAAATGTTGTGAAGATAAAACTGATATTAGAATAGCATTATTGCATTACAGAATATCACCAGTATGTGGAACAAACTTTTCACCAGCTCAATTAGCTATGAACAGAAATCTAAAAGCAAAGTTACCAGTTAGTTACACATACTTAAAACCTAGAATAAATGAAAATGTAATAGCAGAATTTAGTAAGACTCAAAATAGAAATGTTAAAAATTATAACAAAAATACTAGATTTAAGAATGATTTCTTTATTGGTCAAAATGTTTATTTTTTGAAAGATCCAAGTGTCAATAGATGGTTACCAGGGAATGTGGAAAAAACAAATGGTTTGAGATCATATGTCATTAAAGATCATAATGGTGTAAAATATACTAGAACATCTTATCATGTTCGGCCTGGATAGTGTCTGTTCTGCTCTTCTTTATGAGTTGGATGGATGTGCAGTTCGGATGGTATAAAATAAAACAACAAACAATGTTAACAACTAATATATTTAAAGTAACTGTTAAGTTATCATATTATGTAATCATCAGCTTAGCCATCTTTAAGTTAATCAGCTTAGGTACTACCTATAGTATTATGTAAGAGATAATGTTTCTTTCCTAATAAGTAATGATAAAAGATAGATTAGTTTTTATTTTTTTAGAAAGGGGAAATAAAAGTTAGAATATTTGATTTTATATAAGTTTATTGCATTTTGTTTTTTTTAGAAAGGGGGAAGATGTAATATATCTGCGTCTGCGTGTTTCCGAACGTTATGTAGAGACGCTAAGTAATGAGTAATGACACATGTATGTATGTTGGCTAGTACAGACGGCCTTGCAATAATCACTTGTAGAACAATGACATAGAACGCGGCGTGGTCATCATCGATTGTAACTTGCTAAATGTAAACACGCTAGATTGAAGTACTTAAATAATAAACTAATGTTGTTCCCCTAAAAAGTGCGTTTCCATTAACAATACATGGCGCAGCCGAAGTGAAGTTACCTACAATATAATAAAATTGGAAGAATTGAGTTGAAAAAATTAATGACTGAAGAAAGCGTGATGTCCGAGGAGAGTACTTGAACTACAACTCGTTTAAAAGCAACCTTAAACTCAAGTGACCGGGGAACTGAAGAACCGTTTAATAAATTTTGTATATGACTGTGTTCACCTTTGTTTCACTCCTAGTCGTATCAACAAGATGGTGTAAAAATATTTCCAAAAAGAGGGAGTGAAAAGGGGAAAAAAGGGAAAATTGACTTCTACCAATGTCAATTATTATTAGACTACACAGTCCTCTTCGCCTTTACGAGACAAATCTGTAGACACCAGATTCGACCTCCTAGGCTAGGACCAAGGGAACGCGAGTAATCGCTAAAACTAATTTTGCTCAAAAGTCTAAATTCAAGCACCTGAGAATCGATTTAGCCAGGGGAAAAGGGAAAGTGTCGGTTATTGCATGCATAGACCTCGCAAGCCTTTATGGCTTGCGAGGTCTATGTTCTCACAGGACAACTAGTATATACAGCTGCATATTCTAAGCTTCATTATTACGAAGCGCCATCTAAGCTGGAGAGCGGCTTAGCTGAGCGCTCTGTTGTCTAGAATGCAATAACAAGTGCTTTTGTAGAGCGCCTAACGCCTGTCCAATATCGTAGCTCTCTTGTAGCACTCGCGTAGCACTCGCGTAGCATTTTGTGTAGCTCCATGGTGGTATTGTTTAATTATCTTTTCCAGAGAGGGTGCTAAGGTTTTGAAAGAGTTTTGATCACCGCTCGTAGCACGTCTACGTAGCGTCCCTGCTACATCGGGGACCGGCCACTCGTAGCACCCGTGTACACCGCTCGTAGCACGTCTACGCCGTAGCACTCCTAACTATTGTTTTCGTTGATATCCGAATTCGTTTAACTTTCTTGGATTTTAAACTTTCATGATTGTTCTAATTTCCGCTGCGGGTCAGCGGTCAGGTCAGCGGGTGACGGTGACGGTGACGGTGACGGTGACGGTGACGTCGGCATTCGAAACTCAGAGAGGCAATACTTTTCGAACTTTATTTATTAAAAAGTGATCTAAATATGAGTATATTAATTCGTTACAGTAAGTATTGGTTTAATTTCAAAATTCACAACAAAAAGTAGCAAAGTTGTAAAACTAAGATCAATATACTAAAACATCACTTTCTAAAAAGTATAAAACAAGAAAATATTCTCATCTGTCCTTCTCATGACATGTACTTGATGATGTTCATGCACCCGCCGCGGCGTGCTTACTAGTTCACAAGTGAAGAGGGACCAGAACAGAACATATTACTTACACTGCAACTTCAACAACGACAAACATTACGGAAAAAGAGATTAAATAAACAAACAAGTTTAAACAAAATTCTATACATTTAATTAATTTAATGTTTACCTATCCATAGTACCTATGTGGGTACTCGCAACTACGGTTTGTTTGCGCTGCCTACCGCAAACTAACAATAAAATAGTCTTGTTTCAATGGTGTTTTACTCCGCATCCTATATATTTCAATGAATAACTAATAAACAGACATTAATTTTAAGAAAATGATTAATTTCCAGAAATGGAGCATCGCTTACCGTTCTATCTAAATGAACGTTCCTTATGGCGCACTAGCCAGCACTGCACTGCACTGCACTGCACTGCACTGCACAGGACTGCACAGGACTGCACTGCACTGTCACAGCGTGAGTAGAGCGCGGTGGAACTTGCAGAACATTGTATAGTCGCGCGTCAAGTTTGGTGAAGTCGCGTCCGCGGCCGACGGTCGCGTCTGCTCGACTCGGCGGCGCAAGGCTGACTGCGGCCGGGCGGCCCCGTGCCGTGCCGTGCCCTGCCGTGCCGTGCCTCGCCGTGCCGTGCCCTGCGTGCCCCCCGTGCCGCTTAACTGAATATGGACTGTGGGGACTTTGTTAAATCATGGTCAGTTCATACTAACTCATAGTTATTCTATGACTAAATAGTGGCATTATGATGTCATTTGATTTCTTCTTCTTGTTGTTTTCGCGCATATTTTGCTGTCAAGTGTCTAAAAAGAATGATCACGAATGACCTGAAGAAATTACACTGGGAAGTGAAATATAACATGACAGCAAAAAATTGGAATAAGAATTGGATGGCTGTTTGAATAAGTAGCTACTTATGTAAGATCTGTGGCAACGCGACGTACTTATACCGCAGGGGGTAATGTGCACCCCCGGGGGGCTACAGCCATATGAGCCTATCTCTTGTTTCTTCATGTAAATATTTAGAGTTGATGTTATTATAATAAATAAGACGTTGAAGTGCCTGCGTGAGGTGGCGTGGTGGCGTGGTGGCGCGGTGGCGTAGTGGCGTGGTGGCGCGGTGTCGTGGTGGCGTGGTGGTGCGGTGGCGTAGTGGCGTGGTGGCGCGGTGTCGTGGTGGCGTGGTGGCGCGGTGGCGTAGTGGCGTGGTGGCGCGGTGTCGTGGTGGCGTGGTGGCGCGGTGGCGTAGTGGCGTGGTGGCGCGGTGTCGTGGTGGCGTGGTGGTGCGGTGGCGTAGTGGCGTGGTGGCGCGGTGTCGTGGTGGCGTGGTGGCGCGGTGGCGTAGTGGCGTGGTGGCGTGGTGGCGCGGTGGCGTAGTGGCGTGGTGGCGCGGTGTCGTGGTGGCGTAGTGGCGTGGTGGCGCGGTGTCGTGGTGGCGTAGTGGCGTGGTGGCGCGGTGTCGTAGTGGCGTGGTGGCGCGGTGTCGTGGTGGCGTAGTGGCGTGGTGGCGCGGTGTCGTGGTGGCGTAGTGGCGTGGTGGCGCGGTGTCGTGGTGGCGTAGTGGCGTGGTGGCGCGGTGTCGTGGTGGCGTGGTGGCGTAGTGCCGTGGTGGCGTGGTGGCGTGGTGGCGTGGTGGCGTGGTGGCGTAGTGGCGTGGTGGCGTGGTGGCGTGGTGGCGTGGTGGCGTGGTGGTGTGGTGGCACGGTGGCGTAGTGGCGTGGTGGCGCGGTGGCGTAGTGGCGTGGTGGCGCGGTGTCGTGGTGGCGTAGTGGCGTGGTGGCGCGGTGTCGTGGTGGCGTAGTGGCGTGGTGGCGCGGTGTCGTGGTGGCGTAGTGGCGTGGTGGCGCGGTGTCGTGGTGGCGTAGTGGCGTGGTGGCGCGGTGTCGTGGTGGCGTGGTGGCGTAGTGCCGTGGTGGCGTGGTGGCGTGGTGGCGTAGTGGCGTGGTGGCGTGGTGGCGTGGTGGCGTGGTGGCGTGGTGGTGTGGTGGCACGGTGGTGCGGTGGATGGAAACGAGTTGGTAATTTCAGCTTGAAGTAGAACGTCTTCAACGTAATATTGGAGACAAGTCTCGTCTCGACGCTATCTTCGTTGTGAAGCTTTTAAATAAATTATTGAGTGGCCCAATTTAATCAAAACATAGCTAAATAGCTCTATTTATTGTAAAGTTTAAAATTATTGCTATTCCAAATAATTTTTTGAATCAAAATATTGAATGTCCTTTTTATTCAGCATCAATATAGTTTTACTACCGCCGATTATCAAATATTTAAATGAGTGGAACTAACCGATGACTAAATAACAGCCGGAAATACAACAAAGCAATTCATCAATTTCAAGCAATTTGTGTTGTCATCATTTTGCTTATAAATGTACCTCTCGGAGGTACCTTCATTAATTTTCAGTGTTGGCCGGAACCTCCCCTTTAAGTCGCGTAATATCGGAATTTGAATGTGTAATATTTTTTTTACTCGTGAATACACACACACACACACACACACGCGGGCTTCCCGCAGCAATATCGTTTAGTGTAATTTTCAGCGCGTAAGTACGTTAGTGTCGCGCTCGCAGTTAGCGGGTTTCATCTCCGTCCACCACTCCACCACTCGACACTAATGTGAAACGGTATCAAAACACCACAGAGCCTAAAGGTGAGGGGCAGCACGGAGGGGCGCAGGGGGGGCGGGGGGGGGGGAGGGAGGTAGTAGGAAGGCTCGACAGTGAGAGGTCTCGAAGCGTGAAGATACCTTCATGAAAAGAAAATGAAAGCGAGACGCTGCTGTACCGCTGTCAGCGCACAGACGTGGGACGCTCTTAAAAACTCAGCTAAAAAGAATATTATAATTTGAACGAGGCTTCACTGCTCGCTGTGGTGTGCGGAAACTAAATAAATGAAAAAGTTTTTTCTATGACAGAAAGAATAATAATCCCAGCGCGGCGGGGACGGCGGGGGGAGGGGGGGTACAACGTGGCACCTCCACGGCGGCGAGGACTTCTCCATTATTGAAAAGCCAGCCGGCAAGGATCTGCCTCCAGGAGTATACACGGCGTCTGCCACAGAGCAGGGCAGGGCAGGGCAGGGCAGGGCAGGGCAGGGCAAGGCAGGGGTGAGGAAGCGGGTATGTGGAACATTATTACGGATTATTTCAATTCACTTACGGATATAATGGTTTTTACCTGATACAAAGTGATTTGTTAGTACTGCGGTAGTTATTTGATAACGCGTAAGTATACTAGTTGGTAGAAGGTACGCATATTGGGATGTTGTGTTTCGTTAAATTATCATCAAAAATGGAAAAGCGAGTGTGTGAAGTGGAATTAACTTTATAACACTTGATGTGTTATAACGTACATTAATTAACTTTTACAACAAATTAAACACAGTTAAGTATAGTAATTTTAATACGAGTTTTTCACACATAAAACCTAAAATGACCAAATATGTACGGCGACGGCAGAACTGGCTCTCTGCCCGAATGAAACTGAGCAAAGTCGCGGGAGCGCAGTGTACAGCGACTTATTCAACACACTTGCACCAACTTGGTACCGAGATGACAGATTTGAGACAGTAAAGTAGATCTTATCTCGAGGCAGTAAAGTGCATCTTATCGCGAGACAATAGTGACCGCGACTCGCGACACAAAGGAGCAGAGTAATCAGCGGACGGCGCAGAGTAGATAGGTACCTACTCTCCCTCGACGCAGATAATGTTGAGTTGAGACCGATGCAAGACTAATTCAATAGCAGAGAACAACAAGATGATATCTTCTTGGTACTAAGTTGTGCAACCCAACCTTGCTACTTTGTTATCTGATGCAAAGATAATTCATAGATCACTGGTTTTATATGAGTGAAACTCCATCAGGAAATATATTAATGAGTGTGTATTATATTCCGATTGAATATAATGGCGACACACTCCCATTAGGTACAGTACGTGCCATTACTGTGTCTTAGATGAATGTGTGCTAAAGGAAAACTAGAGGAGTATCTGGACGAGCACTACACTGGCGAGTTTTGGCGAGTTCTGGCGAGTTCTGGCGAGTTCTGGCGAGTTCTGGCGAGTTCTGGGTTGACGAGCGCGGCGGACCACGATCGCGCCTCGACCAAGCATTCTCAACTGTAGGTACCTAAGTACAGTAGAATTAAACTAGAAACAAATTCAAAGCAGACGTAGTGTAAATATCTTTTATATTTTAGTTTGTGTCGTAAAATGATTTCATAAACACAAGCCTGCAGTATTTGCAAGACGACGCATTTGTAAGGGGTTGTAGCTTCGTTGTGCGTCGCGTCGTGACGTCACTCGTCGCAGCCTGTCGCGTCGCGACTCGCGACTCGCGTCGTGTCGCGACTCGCGACTCGCGTCGCGTCGCGACTCGCGACTCGCGTCGCGTCGCGACTCGCGACTCGCGTCGCGTCGCGACTCGCGACTCGCGTCGCGTCGCGACTCGCGACTCGCGTCGTGTCGCGACTCGCGACTCGCGTCGCGTCGCACAACGAAGCTACAATACAACCCCTTACAAATGCGTCGTCGTCTTGCAAATACTGCAGGCTTGTGTCATGCGACAGAGATATTATTTTACGGCGCATTTAATTTCAGAGAGTACACTTACAAAACCGCATAGTTTTATTTGTTGAAATGTAGAAGATTAATTTGAAACACTCGGTAAAAAGTTGTACCCACTCAAGTGCTTTCTTTTTTGGTTCACGATAACGACTAGTGTTGTATAATATTACCTAGGTTTGCCAAAAAACATTTTTATGTGCCGGCATTGGCCGGCGAAAGAGTGTTCCGCTCACACCTTTACAATTTCACTGAAAGCAATTTGTCTAGTGAATGTACCACTCAGCACTAATTCCATTCCGCCGCGTGTAGGTACCTACATGTACAGTGCAAGGCGATGTCCGTGTTACAGCGCGTCGTGTCGTGTCGCGTCGCTCCAGCGAGCGGCGGCCATCTTGCGGCTCCGCAGAGGCAGTGCCGCTGTGTAGTCCACACCAGTACTTATCGCAACATTGTCCTAAGTACTGCTGGAAGAACGTGGATTAGACGCTGATAATAAAGTTGCTTGATGGTTTGGTTTTTAGTGACCATGAGAGATGTAAAGAAGAGTTTACATGCGTATTAAAACTTACATAAGTAATATAATTTATGTTACGTTTTATTGATGGAAGTCTAGGCGCACGTTTTTCCTGTAAAAAAAGATTGAGGACTTACAACTTGGTTGGTTTTTTTTGAGGTGAGCAATTTGACTGTACAAGTTATCAGTTACCAGCGAGTGGTTCATAGTGGCAGGCGACGCGACCGCGGAGAGGGCTTCGAGTGGTCGCCATTCACCGCCACAGTACCTACTCACCTGTTGGGTACCTGCCTAATGGATGGAATTAGGGGAGAAATTGTTTACAAGTAGCGACATAAAAAGACACTACAGCAGGTTTAAAAGGAGACTGCGCTTGGATTTTAAGTTTTACTATGAATATAGAATACAGTTATGGGTACCATAAGTTATTAATCAATAAAATTTAGCTTTAGAAAATGTGCGTTATCCAAGCTTCCTCACGCATAACTATACTAGGTACTTAGACAAATAAAAAGCAGCTATCTGAGCGCGCTCCCGGGAACAGTCCCGGGAGCGCGGAGTTCAGATAGCTGAGCGCGCTCCCGGGAACAGTCCCGGGAGCGCGGAGTTCAGATAGCTGAGCGCGCTCCCGGGAACAGTCCCGCGAGCGCGGAGTTCAGATAGCTGAGCGCGCTCCCGGGAACAGTCCCGGGAGCGCGGAGTTCAGATAGCTGAGCGCGCTCCCGGGAACAGTCCCGGGAGCGCGGAGTTCAGATAGCTGAGCGCGCTCGCGGGAACAGTCCCGGGAGCGCGGAGTTCAGATAGCTGAGCGCGCTCCCGGGAACAGTCCCGCGAGCGCGGAGTTCAGATAGCTGAGCGCGCTCCCGGGAACAGTCCCGGGAGCGCGGAGTTCAGATAGCTGAGCGCGCTCCCGGGAACAGTCCCGGGAGCGCGGAGTTCAGATAGCTGAGCGCGCTCCCGGGAACAGTCCCGGGAGCGCGGAGTTCAGATAGCTGAGCGCGCTCCCGGGAACAGTCCCGCGAGCGCGGAGTTCAGATAGCTGAGCGCGCTCCCGGGAACAGTCCCGGGAGCGCAGAGTTCAGATAGCTGAGCGCGCTCCCGGGAACAGTCCCGGGAGCGCGGAGTTCAGATAGCTGAGCGCGCTCCCGGGAACAGTCCCGCGAGCGCGGAGTTCAGATAGCTGAGCGCGCTCCCGGGAACAGTCCCGGGAGCGCGGAGTTCAGATAGCTGAGCGCGCTCCCGGGAACAGTCCCGGGAGCGCGGAGTTCAGATAGCTGAGCGCGCTCCCGGGAACAGTCCCGCGAGCGCGTTCAGATAGCTGAGCGCGCTCCCGGGACTATCTGAACGCGGCTCCAGATCCCATTATTGATTTTATTATGCTTATGAAAATATTGTATTTTATGGTGCTCCACTAGTCTCAACGTTTTACTTCAAGAATAATTCAAAACCTCTTATTTTCCAGCTTACCATGAACGGTACTACGAACCCTATACTAAAGTCCTTTAATTTCTCCAAAACTGTAATACCGGGACATTCCGGCGACGCTCCCACTCGGCGTCGCGCAAAAGCCGTAACTAAACAGCTGCACCGCACTTTATAAGACGCGCCCCCGGCCACGGCCACGTCCCGGCCCACGGGGTTACTACGAGTACTATCCGCGCACATTGTATCAATCGCAGTACCGGAGCGGGGGCGGAGGGGGGGGGGGTGAGGGGGGTTTTGTGAGCATTTAGCCACCTCTACTTGCTGGCCTATGCTTTGGTACTTTGTTTAACCTCATGTAGCTCTAAGTTTTTTGAATACTTTTGTTAAAATATTATACTAACGAATCAGGGTTAAAGAAGAATTGTATGAAATATGTAAAAACCAAATAAAAAACTGCATAGAAAAGTGATTCCAACGAGAGCTGACCGCCGCCACTGGCGCAGTCAAGTGGATCAGGCAGAATGTTTACCAGCAAGCTCAGCCAGCAAGCTGTACTTATTTTGATTGTGTTTCACTGAAGAAGAACGTTTCAGCTCACCGTTTACACCACATTCCCTCATACCGAAACTTCTCGACAGGAACCTAGTTCGTAGTTCGCGAAACAGATGTCCGCAGTCACACCGGCCGGCGGCGCGCGCTATGGCCGCCGTTTGTTCGCCGCCGCCGGCCGCTGCTCGGAAACAATACGGTGTGATTTACACATTTGTTCTATTCGAACACAACGCTACAACACACGTAAGTGGGACAAACACATAAATCTGTAAGCGTTGCATTGCATTGCGTTTGTTGCTTTGTAGATATCAATTTCAAAAGCAATCTCATGTGCTACGTCTGTATTTAAATTTTGCTTTAAATATTTGTAGTCTATGCTCTATCTAAGTGCGTTGGTCAATTTGTTTTCACGGGCGACAGATAATGCATTTTAGGCACGAGTAAACTTATAACCAAAATATCGAGAGAACCAAAGTATTTGACTTGGTCTAGTAATATTAAGTCCAACTCCACGTGGACTAGACATAACAGCGCAGAATCAATGAGATAGCAATTCCAGTAGAGATTCCTCTTATGTCATTACAATAATTAATTACGCGATTACTGCGGCACACTATGCCGCATATCAACCGCTGAATTATTGTCATAACTCATCATAACACACACACACACACACACACACACACCCTCTCTCAAACGAACACACAATCACAGCAGGAAGAATGTGCCAGGAAATTTATTAGTTCATTTTGATCGAATCAATAGCATTATTCAAACGCAAGTTTATTATTGACTTTGTTAATAATGGGTTTGGTACCTAAGTACGATTATAATTCCGTAGCGGACTGTAGCGGTCGGTAGCGGACGGTAGCGGACTGTAGCGGACTGTAGCAGACTGTAGCGGACGTTAGCGGACGGTAGCGGACTGTAGCGGTCGGCATGTGCGTCACGTGCCATCGCATCCATATTCTTGTTCCACAACTTATTCTTATGTTATTATGTCCGTAAACATTTACATCATACTCGTATATTTAAAATAAAAATAAAATTTCATGGACATTTCACACGACGCCCTCTAGTCCCAAACTAAGCAAAGCTTGTAATATGGGAACTAGATGCTGATAGAATACTTATATATTTTTTTTATTTCGTAAATAATACTTATAATACATAGTAAGTAGTAACCACACAGACACAGAACAAACATCTATGATTGCCACACACAAATGTTTGTTCTTGGTGGAGATCGAACCCACGACCCACAGCACGGAAGGCAGAGCTATTACCGACTGAGTTGTGACGCCTGTCCACCTCTGTCTGTGTATTTACCTCTAAGTATATGAGCTACATTTTAACAATTTCAACGCTACATTTATATGTTGTTTTCTATTAGCTGTATCCGAGTAGGAGCTAGACTGAAGCCTCTCATTAAATACGTGACGTAGTGTCACGGCTGGTACTCCGTAAGTCGACGTCTCCGGAGGGCGGCCCTCGGAGAGTACCTGCAGTCGAAACAGCGGGACACGGAAATCACTAAAGTAAGGCAACTACTGAACAAACATATCACGTGGCTTGATAACGATTCACCTCTTATTTCTTCACTTACCTACGTGTATTTAAATAGCTTCATTTTGAAACTGGTGCTTATCATTTGAGTAAAAGTGTTGCCCATACGAGTATTCCTCACGACTGGTTAACATAGTATTTGAAAGCGAATACGATGAAACACCAAAGTGTTGTTACAAATATTGTTATTGGAGATGCTCTACTACTCGTCCCGGCACAGTGTCTAAGCTGCTCCGCTGATCCTGTGTACTTTTGTTATAATTAACTCTGCGTTTCCTCTCACAAAGGGCGGTGGCATCACCTCGTACAGTACTCTGAATACTTGATCCGGAGGCGACATAATGTGTGGCCGACACAATTACATTGATGCGTCCCCGCCCCCGCGCACTGCCCCCGCGCACTGCCCCCGCGCACTGCCCCCGCGCACTGCCCCCGCGCACTGCCCCCGCGCACTGCCCCCGCGCACTGCCCCCGCGCACTGCCCCCGCCCTCGACTTCATTTATTAATCTTTAATTAGATAAATTACCTCTCGGTACGAAAACCCTTCGTACAAAAACAGAATGTGTAATGTGTCGAAACCCCAAACAAAAACGTTTGGCAATACAGAGCATTAGAGAAAGGTAAGTAATAGCACAGGTAATGACGAAGCAGGCAGCTAGTCTGCAACCAGACATTAGCGCATTACAATAAATAGAAGCTAGAGATAGCTGAAACGGTTCGGGTAACACTACTTACAGTTCAGCGAAACATTTCCAACGAATACTGCGATATTCTCTTAAATTCAAACAATTGCGATAGGTATTTGGAAAATTGTTCTTCAGGTCGTACAAAACTATTCTGCAAAGTAGAATTATAGAGCAACTAGCAGTTACCCGCGACTTCGTACGCGAGTACTGTTTCCGTGTACATTATATTATCTGTGCGTGCGTGTACCGAGTCACGGTCGAGACTCTGGGTCCGTGGGGTACCGAGGCCCTCCGGGTCTTCAAAACTATTGCAGGGCGTCTAGTCGCAGCGACGCGTGACCCGAGGGCTGGTGATTATCTGGGCCAGCGAATCAGCATTGCTATTCAGCGCGGCAATGCAGCCAGTGTCTTCGACACGCTTCTGATTGGTACTGATTTGGATCAGTTGAGCTATCTATAAATCGTTTGCAACGGTGTGTAGATAGCTCAACTGCTTCATGTGTATTTTGTACATATTATAAATATTGTAAATACTTTATTAGTCATAATTTTCTTTGTGAAGAAATCTTTTAAGACTTTGAATAATACTAAAGGCGTTTTTACATTTGGTTATGGTTGGGTGTTTGGTGTAATGTCGTGTCGTGTCGTGTCGTGTCGTGTCGTGTGCCGTGAGGTGCGAGGTAAGGAGCCCGCGCTCTCTTCAATTAGCATTATATCGCTCTACTAGGTTTATGTGAACACTTTTTGTGCTGAGTCGAATCGCTTCCTATTTATGTAGTAGGTGCATTGTTTTGCGAGTTCCGCGCTTCGCTTCATATTGTCTTTGTTTATGAAACAGTGAGTTCAATTCACGAGCGTTTCACCTATCTTTTGTATTGTATTTCGTTTGTATTTAAAGTTGTTCTTTTATAGAAAAAACTTGCATGCGACTGCAGTGCAGTGCAGTGCAGTGCAGTGCAGTGCAGTGCAGTGCAGTGCAGTGCAGTGCAGTGCAGTGCAGTGCAGTGCTGAGTAAACATTCAGAATATCAATGACCCCGTGGCTGCTGATTTCTTGCAAAAGCAAAGACATTAAAAAGATAACCTTCATTCAAATAATGTAATGAATGTGGACATCCCCCGCGCGCGCCCCGGGCCCGGTTTCATAGCACATAAACAAACAAGTACAAATAACTTCCCTGAGCCGGAGCATCGGCACGGGATACATCATCAGGTGCGTAGCAATCCCGTTTTCCATTATCAGGCGCGTAAAAGCTCAGTATTGAAAAAGTTGCAGCACAACACCTTTTTCAGGTTGGTTTATAATGCGCCGTACCGTGGCCGGGCCGTGACCAAACACTATTTGGAACTTCATAATGTATCTAGCAACACTGGCACTGCACGACCGCGTGTCAATCTGTGTGCTCACTACTCTCACCACTATGTTTTTTTAATGAGAAAAGTAATGAGTCAAGCTGATAGCCTACCTGATGTTAAATGGTTACCATGGCATATAACATTGCATTAGGTTATATTTTACGATTACCAATATTCTTCTCTACTTACACTACTTACCTTACTTACTTACTCTTCCTACAAAAAAGTTTATACTCCCCGGTATCGCAATGCAATAACAACCAATCCTGACGTGAGGGCCGAGTCGAGTCGAGTCGAGGGGGCGAGGGGGCGAGGGGGCGAGGGGGCGAGTAAACACGCGCCGTGAGCGAGACAACTTTTCTCATTTCCCGCCGCGGATGTAGTTACGCGCGACCTGTGATTCCTTTATCGGAGCACGTCGTGCCGTGCCGTGCCGTGTCGTGCCGTGCCGTGCCGTGCCGTGCCGTGCCGTGCCGTACCGTGCCGCTGCTGTTAAATAGTGCTGCGACAAGTTCCTTGGGTCGACACTGTCACGTACCGTCACTGCGGTAGAGCTATCTTGAAACCAATAACGATGTTGATCCAATCCCGATCCAATTCAATGCAACTTAGATAATACACTCGAACGACATGATTTTCATCGTTCATTTTGTATTTGTCGAAACAAGTAGATAAATAAGTACTTATTTCAACAAATAAAAAAGGAATGGCTCAGGTACTAAATAATCTGATAAGACAAAACAATATCTAAAATTTAGTGGTTACCTCTTCCTTAATACGAGTAGCAGTAAATACCAATTCACTGAATTGTACGCGGAGGTATATACTTATTGTCGAGCCGGGTAATGTGTGACAATTCACTGAATTGTACGCGGAGGTATATACTTATTGTCGAGCCGGGTAATGTGTGACAATTCACTGAATTGTACGCGGAGGTATATACTTATTGTCGAGCCGGGTAATGTGTGACAATTCACTGAATTGTACGCGGAGGTATATACTTATTGTCGAGCCGGGTAATGTGTGACAATTCACTGAATTGTACGCGGAGGTATATACTTATTGTCGAGCCGGGTAATGTGTGACAATTCACTGAATTGTACGCGGAGGTATATACTTATTGTCGAGCCGGGTAATGTGTGACAATTCACTGAATTGTACGCGGAGGTATATACTTATTGTCGAGCCGGGTAATGTGTGACAATTCACTGAATTGTACGCGGAGGTATATACTTATTGTCGAGCCGGGTAATGTGTGACAATTCACTGAATTGTACGCGGAGGTATATACTTATTGTCGAGCCGGGTAATGTGTGACGCACTTACAGCATAATGTGGACATGTATCTCGCAAACGAACCCGCTCGAAGGAGCTTGACAAATGAAAACTCCACTGATACATCTCGTCCCTCCCACCACCGCCACCGCCGCCACCACCGCTACCGCCACCGCCACCGCCACCGCCACCACCACCGCCACCGCCACCACCACCGCCACCACCACCGCCACCGCCACCACCACCGCCACCACCACCGACACCGCCACCACCACCGCCACCACCACCGCCACCGCCACCACCACCGCCACCGCCACCGCCACACGCAGCGCCACTCTACCTGTGCCTGTGTCGCGTATACAACATGATACTTTCGTGGACGTATCTCTTCCTGGACACAGCGACAAATGTAACTCAGTGACTCTCTCTGGAGATCACTGATGTTCACTAAAAAAGGAGGGTTTTTTTTGTGAAATAGAAAATGTGTTTATGTGAGAAAAAATGTTACGTGGAGTATCCTTACCGTTAGAAAGTCCAATAAGAATAAAGTCTATATTGAAAACACGTACTTACGCAGTTAGATAGGTAGGTAGGTAGGAAGGGCAGACGGGGGGGGTGCTACCACACGAAATAACATTTTATAGGTGGCCGTTGTTACCTGTTCGACAAAAAAGACCTTTGTACAACATGTCAGGCCAATAAGGTTCGCTACTTATTGGTTACAAATCCGACATTTTCCAACTTTATTCGTTTGTCGGAGTGAGCCAGTTCGCAGCGCATCATGCGCCGCGCCGCCTCTATATACACAATGTTATTTATGTTTTCCTTACGGCATCATAATAATATTAGGTTTCATTTCAGGTACGCTAACTAAAAACTAAGTGCTATTCGTGTTATTGTTATAAAAATAAGTAATGATCATGTGAGTGTTTCTCAACAGTAAGCCATGCTTTTAATAAACAAAGTCATTTAAACTAAAACCTACCAAAGCACGATTTCGAGGTCGAGTCGAGGCGAGGATTATTCGAGGTAACGGCTAAGAATATGGGAGTACGACAATATTTATGAAATGTTTCTTCGACTAGCACATTGAAAGCATGCGGTATGATATGAATGTGACTGCCTCGAACACTTTCTGACGTTATTTGGAACGCAGCAGCGCGGTTTGAAATGGGACGCACCGAGATGATAATTATTAACATAGCGCAGCCTTATGCACATTATACACACACACACACAGGGATGCGTATAATGTGCTTGAATATATCCACGTGCCAAAATAAAGATAAATATAATAATGTCATGTCAAAAGACAAGATAAACTTAATAAAAAGATAAGTCAAGTAGAGGTCCCAAAGCGCAGATTAGGGAGTTAAAGCGGATCGGATCCACAAAGCTCAAACTCCGACGCAAATAAATGAAATTCAGCGAAAATCGAATAATATATTTAAGGTGGATGTTTATTTATGTTACTTTGCGGTCGACTGAGGCATCGAGCGAAAAGGTTGGTCCTTTTCAAGGCTCGAGGGAACATAAACATTTTCTTTGATTTTAGTAGAGCCAGTGCCATTGCGGTATTACGGTGTTTTGATTTTTTATATTTAATCAAAAGGTTGTTTTTACGATTCATTATTTAATCCATAAGAAACTACGTTATTGGTAATGTTTTTAATTATTTATCTCCAATTAATAAGAGATTATTTATTCGCACTTTTTACAACTCTTTCTGCACCCTTCAACACTTTCATCTCTCTTCTCATTGTCCCAAAGTGATATAAAACACGTATATGTAGTTAATTACATTTAACTGTGCTCACACAAACTTTAACTGTGCGGTACTTAGTGATAATGCACTCGTGTAGTGGTAGGTAGATACAATAGTCGCGCGTCGCGTCGCGTCGTGGACTCAATAGAGAGCTGTCCTGTTCTGTCCGTGCGTGAAATATGACTGCTCGCGGGAAATTCGCTAAATTTGCTGGAATTTTCGCCGAACGAATCAGAATATTATATCGCGAGATGAAATACTTAATTCCGGATTCGGCTCCGCATGTTCACCGCAATATTCTGTTTGACGTCGGAGCTTATTGTGCTTTGAGTAGCGCGTTTCACATTGTACAGCCACAGCTAACACAAAGAACATTTTAATATTATTCTACATTTTATTATTATATCAAATCAAGATGCAAAAGTCTTCTTTAATATCCATAATACAGCTCACAAAATTGCTTATTTAAAATTCAGGATAAAAATGTTTCATCGTTTTCTTTTCAATCTGGTTCAACTTATTAAGACAATGGACACTCAGCAATCCATCGAATACGAAGGGTCAGCTGGGGCGAGACGCGGGGAGCGGAGGGTGCGCGGGGTGCGGGGGGGGGGAGGGGAGCGTGATGTTGCCGCCCTAATCAGCGAGTCCGCCGTAAAACCTAGATACCGTGAAAAGTCAATTAACCTCAAGGTTGGCCGAATATCCTTTAATCATGCTCGCACCAGCAGACCCTGTCATTTATTCGACTTCGGGAATTTCAATGTTCTTGAACGTTTTCATTCTGGCAATGATTTGATTTTCTTATTATCTGAGCTGTCTGCAGACCGTTGCAAGCGATCTATAGATAGCTCAACTGAGCCAAATCAGTACTAATAGGAAGCGTGCCCAAGACCCAGGCTGCAACCGCTCCTCACAATACTACCTATTGCCCGGAATTAATTACCTGCCTATTACGTTACGACGCTGCGCTCTCTACTCTGAGACTGACATCAATTGAAGGCTTGCATTGACATCGACCAGTTATTTTGAAGAATTACTTTTATGGCTTTTATCAGCGTTGTACAAAAAAAATATTACAAAGAAAATAAAAGCAGGTAAGTAGTTAGAACAGTTCGTTTCCTGGCGCACTGCTAACAATACTGGACACTGAATTGGACAGAGCAGAAACGTAGGTAATTGAAACAAACAGGTGCAGGTCCCTTATCATGGAAAATCCAGCGATCAAGGGATTAGACACAGTGCTCCAAACCTAGAACCCTCTACACCCTCCACCCCTCTGAGGGGGGGACAGGACGCACGTGCTCGTAAATCGCCTGGAAGCCAATATTTCTAGACGCCGTTTGACTTACAGTGCACGGTGAAATTTTGAAATGTAAATTCTGCTTCAGTTGTGTAACTCATCGTTTTTAATTTTCTTGTACGGAACAAAGCCTTAAATGAGTGACTTAAATGGAGTGATTTTTCACTACTTGACATATTTTTTTTGCGTCTTTCCTATCGATCAAAAAGTAGTATTGTCCCTCCCTCTGCTCATCATTGTCCATTACAAAGCTTTCTCGTACAACGGACTGCACCCTTCCTTACCGCACCGCTAAATCATGACTATTCGTCATTATGTGCATAATAGTCAGCCTAAAAATAGGTACAGGGTTAGTCTCAAAATCCCCTTTGAGTTTTTCCCTTTAAGGGGATTTTGAGACTAATCCAAAATACACTACCGGACATAGGACAACAGCTTCAAAACACATCTGGAGTCTTCATCAACTGATTTCCTGCGATCTTCACAATGTCCTCTGACTATCGAATGGGTCCTACATTTCCTCTACCAGTAATTAGAAAAGTTATCTCGAATACGTTTTGAGGTGGGCTACTGTAACTGGAAGCAATAGATGGTACTTAAGTCGGAGAGGTCCGGTATGCGGGCAGAGGATGCGATCGCGGACACGTGCGGGTATTTTGAGCGCGCGCCGCGCACGCCGCGCACGCCGCGCACGCCGCGCACGTCAGCCAGCACGATCCGTCGCACGCGCTGCGGTGACCACACTCAACCTCTAATGCTAGCACAATAGATACAAACCAACACAATGGGAACTATTGTTCAACTCATGGAGAAACGGTGTGCACTCAGAGTCTATACATTATTAATTAATTCAGTAAAATGACAAAGATCGCTATGAGTGATGTTATATTCTCTGTCAAGGATTGTCGGAGTCATGAATTCACTCGTGTTAGGTATCAAATGGCTGTGTGCCGAATGCTGATTCGAGGCTAAGCAAGTTTTTTAGCTCTTTCACAATATTTTACGAGTAGGTCTATAAAACTGCAAATAATAATATTTTGACTAAGTATATTTTGCATCTGCAGATCTAAAGAAAGATTGTATTGGTATCTTGGTCCGCTATAAATCTACGCGTAAAATACATAAAATGTTTCGAGAATTTATGGTGACTCTAGAACCGAGATGTCCGCTCATGATAAATGGCGCAGCTTCACGGTTGTCGCCCTTATTACAAACGGCGCAGAGCCGACAGTACTGTACAGCTGCAGGTTTTACATTCTACGTGACTTCGAAATTGAGGTTCAATGTTACGGAAGAAATAGCCGAAGCATTTTGCCAAAGTATTTGGTCAGAAGGTTAAACATTTTGAGGGCGAGTTCTTTTTAATAGTGTTTTGTTTTACTCGTACTGCAAAATAATTAGCCAGAATGACTCACGCTACGAGTAGAACGAGTATAACGTGCGAAATCGCCGCGTACTTATTCTGTTTGTTTTCTCTATTGTATTATCTTCCATACAATTCAAACAAAGAATCATACAATAATATCATTCTAGTTGGATAGTCGAACAAAGATATAACCTCGAGTAATCTGTAACTGTCTAAAGGTATTACCTCTCGTTTGAGAAATACCTCACAAATAATAGGGATTTTTTGCTTTGATATTGTACGGACACAATGGGAACGTACCTCGTCGTAACATGAAAGTAAAACGCTTCCTCACCGGCACCAGCGATCAGCGACCAGCGACAAGCGACCAGCGACCAGCGACCAGGACCAGCGCCAGCGCCAGTGACCAGCGACCAGCGCCAGCGCTTGGAGTCGACAATGGCTTACGCCAATAGAGCGTTAGGGTGTGGATACACTGGCTACAGATTGAGACAACTGGTTATTAAAAACCTGTAGAGTTGTTTTATGTCGATTTATGAAGAGTGATTCGCAGAAAACGCCGTTTTTGTATGAAGAAAAGTCGTTTTTGTTTCGTTTTTAACTATTTTTCTTCATATAAAAATTGCAATTCACTTTTCACGAATGAACTCAATGAAACTCAGATTTGAGGCTGTCTGGTGTAAAGCCGGGTACTCACTCAACGAGTCGACAGCCTTGCACCTCTATTAATTTATGATCTAAATTATTTGTACCTCTACGTGCGTTTGACACATGGTTTGCTTGGCTACCTCACTGGATAGGGTCAGGGTTCTCCCAGTGTGCCCCTGACTCGCCGCCCCCGAGGCGCGAGGCTGCCAACTATCGCCTTTGAAGCTGACGTATCGATTGGAGACGAGTCGCTCCTATCGCAGTGATGCACCGACACAAATACAGAGATCGCACGCAAAGAGCTCTCCCGAGACCCGCATTAGGCGACCGACAGCTGCGACAACCAACCCACAGCTCGGCTCTAGTAAACGTTTTTTTGCGATTTAATTTACCAACGGCTTCATAACGTTATCATATCACACAACTAATATATTGCTTTATTATTTTATAACAGCATTGGTATGCCAATCAAAGTTGAACTGCAAAGTTGAACTGCAAAGTTTTAAATCATGGTCAGTTCATACTAACTCATAGTTATTCTGTGAATAAATAGTGACATTATGACGTCATTTGATGTGTTTTCGCGCATATTTTGCTGTCAAGTGTCTAAAAAGAATGACCTGAAGAAATTACACTGGGCAGTGAAATATAACTTGACAGCTAAAGATTGGCATACGGGGGCAGTACCAGTGTGCCTTTACAGAAGCTCCTAAGCAATTTTGTAATAACTGTTTGTACAAGAAGTAAGCTGGTCGCTGCGATCATGGTCACCCTGTGCGTTCATACTCTTTAATACTGTCTGCCAAATGTATTGTCTGGGCGTACCCTTGACTATCCCTAAAGGCATCCCTAAAGATTAAGTACCACGAGGTCTAAGGTAGGACTGAGTGCCGCAACCGCGTACCCGCGTACCCGCTTACCCGCGTACGGTTGGTAGGTAGCGGTCGGTAGGTAGCAGTCGGTAGGTAGCGGTCGGTAATCGCTAATTAACTATTGATTTATTATATAAAAGATAAAATTTTGTGGCAGAAATTATTATTTCTGAACATTTCGTTACGTTTCATTCTGCTTTCCGAGAATGTGTTCTTGTTTCTTAGCACTGGCTATTTCCGATTCGATATTAATTATTGTAGGAAATGGTTCTACGTTAATAATTGGGTTATGGGTTATTAGTGAAACTCATTGGACCGACGCGACGACGCGACGATAATAGAGTAGCAGCGGCCTACGCTGCGTAGCACTGAGCTACGACGCGTAGCACTGAGCTACGCCGTAGCATTAAAAATGTGTGTTATAAGAATTTGATAGCATTTGTGTAGGAGTGGTCGGCACTCGGCAGTGCTTCTCACAGATTGTGAAAGTCTTGTGTATTCAATACAAAGAAACTAATTAGGTTCAAGCATAAAGGTCTGACTTCTAAAAAGAAAACAATCAGAAGAAAAGTTTCCATTGTTGCGTACGTTTACGGTAACGGTTCGTGTACGTTTGTTCATTATCCTCAGGTCAGCCGCGCCGAAATAAACACAATACATTTTTCGCTCGAAAAACTTGACTCATTCGTACATTGTACCGATTGTAACGCCACGAAAACTCATTATTCCAATTAAACCTCAATTTCGTAAATAAAAACATTTTTTTTATGTTTTGCTCCTGTTAAGCTGCAAGCGCGTTTGTGTGGCTTTAATGTGCTTCTATTGGTGTGAGTGGAATCCAGAAGTGGTTCCGTGGAGATGATGCATTCAGGCAGAGCGCGACATGACACTCGGCTCTGGCTGGTCACGGTGCCAGTAGCTGGTCACGGTGCAAGTAGCTGGTCAAATTATTAAATTAATAATTTAAAAAACCCCCGAATCTTGGACCTATTTTCATCTAACATAGCTAAGATAACTCCCGACTAATTTACCTTTCAAACAAAAAAAAAACAAAATCAAAATCGGTTCATCCGTTCAGGAGCTACACACACACACACACACACACAGACACGTCAAACTTATAACACCCCGTCATTTTTGCGTCGGGGGTCAAAAATATCGAGAGGTATTTTCAACAAAATACCTACCCAGATTTTTTTATGCCACTGCTAACTCTGCTAAGCAAACTACGCATCTAGTGGTTAACGGAGTTCATCATCGATAAAACATTCTGTTATGATGATACGCTTTCCGGTTCTTGGTCGTCATGCGATCACCTTTGTTCCCCAGTTGACAGTCGACACCGGAGTTATTGACATCCATGACACCGGAGTTATTGACATCCATGACACCGGAGTTATTGACATCCATGACACCGGAGTTATTGACATCCATGACACCGGAGTTATTGCTGGTATATACATCGGCTGCCCTGAGGCACTCTTCTTATATATGTTTGGTGTTCTCCCGCTGCAGTTTCGTATTAACAGCACATCACCTCACCGCGAGCGACGACCATCTAAGTAAATTGTGAAACACGATAACTGATTCCGGAGCCGCTCGACACAAATAGAAGCGCCTCGTACGAAGCATGGCTGCTACAATACTGCTATTTGTATTACAATCGAATCTATCTAAGTACTATCGATAAGCATGTCAAACAATAATTATAAAGAATTGTAGCAATTCTGTGGTTCCGTTGTAACTAAATAACGAAACGCGTATAAAAGTTTTCAACATTTTATTGAGTAAATTCGGACGAGCTTTAAACAAGTCCTCGATACTTCAAAGACGTGTAATACCCATCCAAGCCTACTACAACAATCATGCTGCCAACAATAGCCCCCCGGCAGGCACTACCGCCAGGTTAACTTGCTAATCCTTCCTCCCCCTCCGACAGTAATAACCCTTGCAATACCCACCCCCGGGGCATCCCCGGCTCACAATGTGCATCATTAGTCGATGTCTTCCCTCGGGAGCGTCTATTGCCGGCTCGGTATGGCAACGTGTAGTGGAGTGTAAACAGCAATAGAACGCGAGTAGGTGTTTGATCAGGTGTGCAAATACAATGGATCGCATATCGATACACACCAACATACATTACGAATGGCTTGGATAATGAATACCATACACCACGGATGCATACAGAACTACTGAATAGGTAGTAACGAAACTGTTTACATTTGACACTGCCAAATAAAAGTATCCCGTAGAAAAAGGAAAGTAAATAAAAAACTACAAGTCAGGAGAAAGTTAGCAAAGGCTACCGGCCACTTATCTGAGAAAGCTTAAATAACGCGATTAAAACTTCCAGGGCCGCGACTGAACTCTTGCAATTTAACTTTTCCACACAGAGCTATCGTGCGCCATCTTACTCAACTAACTACCAATATCAAATCCCGTCTCGTGTTTAGTACCGACTGTATACAGAGTTGCAAGCTTACCATTGCCGTCAACATCAGCTTAGCTGAAGGCGACCTCGTGGAATGGAACAAAAAGGTTTTCGCACACACACACACTCACTCACACGCACACACACACAAACACACACACACACACACACACACACACACACACACACACACACACACACACACACAGCACAGTGATTGTAAGCTGACACAGGTTGCAAGTCATTGGCCAACCGTAGGCTTAGTGCATATTAATATAACGATGGGTACCTATTATGAAAAGGATTTAGTACAGGACTCGCATCATTAGTAACAGATTACAACTCTAATTATAAGAGGGATAAAGAGTCATGTTTTTTTGTTGAGGATTATATTTTTCCAAGTTTTACGCACCGCGGTTTGTTAATTACTTAAACCCTTTTTAAAACTTTACCACTTTCGTCCGTAGCGCCCTCAGCGGCATCATTCTAAACATTGAACATTTCAGACAAATAATAGAATTTCAAATGTGACGGCTCATTGGACCGAGTTTTAAAACGCTTTAAAATAAGTACCTAGTTAAAATGAACTTACAAAGTTAAAATCGTAGCTTATTTCGTCGAGTCCTACCAGATGGAATGTTCTGTCGAGTCCTTTAATCTGCGAAATAACCAGTGTCCTTGCAAGCTCGCCGTTAGTCCACCAGCCAACCAGATCAGCAGATGTCTTGATCAACAAGTGAAACTCATGGTAATGTGCATTATGTGCTAAAGGCAATGGGACAATTTAATAGAGAACATTATCGGAGGCATACGTTTAAAGCAAGAGCTGGCTAGCGGCCAGTGCCGCGTCTCGCAGCACGCTTCAGCGCTGCAGCGCTGGACAGGCATTCAAGAACATTATATGGAACGTACAAAGAAAAGTAGGATTAATTAAGTACAGCTACAAAATCCTAGCTTTTTGACAAAAATAAACACGTCCCGCGACACGGGCTAGACCTAGTGCAGAAACACAGGCTAGAGCTAGTGCAGAGACACAGGCTATACCTAGTGCAGCGATCCTCTCTAGTTTTAATTGAATTATGTAAACTTAGTTGGTAAATAAATAAATTTGTATTTTGTCTTTAAATTTTTTATATAGTTTTGTATTTCACCAGTGACCACAATCGGTCAATTTGATGGTTGTGCCGGAGCCAGGACTCACAGTACAGCTACTGGAATGCGTTGGGCGTTAGTTGCCTTGAACTAATCACTCACAGGATGTAACTCCTCCTAAAATAAATTGTAAAAATCCATGCGGGCCGAGGACATGGTGCGTATTTGTGATTCGTCTCGGCTTGTAATGTAATGTAATGCAGCTGCAACATTTGATTATAGTGTAGTCAGTAGTGGAGCCGGCGGGCGTTTTTCCATGTGTTCGATAGGTGTGCCAGTCAGTGGGCATGGTGAGAATAAGGAGTCCAGTATCGGAGGCCGGTGCGAGGCAGCTGGGCTGGCCGGTCGCCAGCGGCGCGGCGCGGACCCGCGGGATATTTACATCAGGTGATAGGGGGCAGCGCGGCCCCGCAGCCACATGGTAATACTTTTAAAATTTTAATCCAAGTGCCGCTTGCGCAAAACTTTTCCTACAAAAACTTTGTCATTTGCAAAGCTGCTTCAAATTCAGGCTCATCGGGGAATTCCATTTATACCAGCAAAAAACCTTTGTAGGATTTTGTTCGAAATTCGATGCCGTCTTTGCTATTCATCGTTATATCCTCAGCTTTTGGTAACTTGAGCTTTCCTCTACGTTATTTCAGAACTTAAATATAACGTCGTTCTTGTACCACCGTACAGTGTTCCCGCTGCAGTGGACATAATCACCTGAGATGCAGCGCCAGCTCTCCCCCAGCCCCCAGCCCCCAGCCCCCAGCCCCCAGCCCGCGCCGCACGACTGAGCTGCGCTTCCATGACCTTTATCATAATGAAGCAAACCTAAAGCTTAACATTATTCCAAAACTTTGAAAATGCAAGTTGTAGTACCTACTAGCAACGATGACCTTTCATGACTAGCGAGCAATGAGCGAGCCGGTCCCCAATTTTTGACTATTTTCCAAAGAAAATCGGAGTTACTTAGTAACGTTGTGATGGCACATAGCAGCATATGGCTCTTTGTTGTGCAAGAAACAAAAATTAAAACAAAATGGTCATCAATGAGCGAGACGAGACAATCGTTTTCTGCCAACCCGAATTTTTTACTTCCTTCAAATAAATTACCAAATTTATTACAACCAGATGCTTGACTTTTGAAATGAGTAGAAAGCTCTCAATAATATTTTAAAAGCAGATAACGAAGGCAAATTTATGGCTAGACATTCTTGTAACAGTAAGAGGTTATGCCATTGAAGTGTTTATGAAAAAAGGGTCATTTAGGTACCTAGGATTGTGTGTTGTTTGACTTAAAATGTACAAAAATAGCACATGGATGATGTTGGTAATATTATTTAGAAACTAAAGCATGGTTCTATACTAAGGAATGATAGAATAATTATGATTATGTGCATGATTGTAAATTGCAATTTACAATACCAAATAGAATTAAGTATATTTAATTATAAGATGACTTTAATATAAGTTGAACTCTTGTATCTACTTGTTCATGTAAATGTGACATTTCAGGATTACTTTACAAAACAGTTAATACTGTTAAATGGCAATAAACCAGCGCTTAAATAGATATTTTAGTTTCAGGAATGATGACTGGTAGCGACATCTGCTGTTAGAAAAGCGAGAGTATTCGCCATCATGAGATTGAAATTCCTTCGTTCCTACGAAGTGACGCAACGACGTCACACGATTCAACCCCACCCTAGAGGGGTGGAGATCGTGGCTTGCGCAGGAACATAAATACGATTGTAGGGTTGGAGTCGGGGTTCAGATTCATTTGGAAATTCAGAAAGTTGAGATAGTCGGAGAGAGTTGCGAGTTGCGAGTCACGTCTTTGTTACGTACACAAATTAGCGTCAGTGTAATTGTTGGTTTTTGAACTCTAAAAGAGAGTATCGTAAAGTAAATTGATCTTAGTGCAAGTTCGAGTTGTAGAGAAAAGCTAAGTCCTTATTGATAAGTCTGTATGATTGATTTGGGAAAAGAATAGTAAAGTAATAAAATAAAGTAATTAATAATCTTGAAGTACATTGAATTGAAAAGACAAAGAGGTTTACCCAAATCAATTGTATGAAATTGTACTGTTTATATGTGTTTTTCTACAGGTTTCCTTTGTCCGCTCATTTTGGAGCCTAAGTCCCCTTTTGAACTTTTAAAGACTGTCTAAGTCTTGAGCCAGCAGGCTGTTAAAATTAGCTATCTTTGATTGGTCATGTAGGAGAATTATAGGAGCCTGGAGAAACCTTCAGACCTCTCTATAGTTTTCTGAGGCGTTTAATGGGAAAACGTAACACTCTGATCTGGTTCAATCTCGGCTTGCCAGGATTGAAACATATCCGGCTGCCAGTTAAGATGGGTGGGACCATATCAAAACCCCTAATAATGTCCAATTATCCTAAGCACTAAATTAAGAATTAAATATAAGTTCTGTTTTGTTGGTTTTGCTAATCATTTTATGTGTATGTTAAATTGTAAATGTTTGTTGTTGGTAATTATAATGCATTTTGGTTTATGAATAAATTAATAATTACTGAGTTCGTTTAAGACTAATTCATCTTTTCATTTAAACTCATTTCCTAGTTCACCTAATTAGGACAGGATAGTTAATTTAGTAAAGGTTTAAGAAGTAAAATCATTCAGTTTAATTTGAGAATAATTTCAGAATCATTCAGTTTAAAATATATAGAATGTCTTGAGTAGATATTGATCAATGAGGTTGATAATACATTTTTGTTGGCTGCTGCAATTAGCAATATAAAGAGTGATTGGCTATTCTTCATCTCGATGCGTTCAATTTCCTAGCACCGCCAAAGCTTCGGATGTGTTGTATCGACTGCCGAACAAGTCTAGACAGACTATCACGGGCCCATCACTACTGTCATTGTATGCCCGTTAACACAACCCCACCATCACATAGTTCTGATCTAAGACTTCAAAAAGTAAGCGTAATGGGATTCTAGATTACCAGAAACGCTATACTAATGCTGGATTTGATTCGCCGAAGATAGAAGCAGCCCATTGCCCAAGTACAAACATACTCTTACCTATTCTATCACTGAAAACATATCAGCTCAAGACACTTATTTTATTATTCAAGTAATCAGTTCATTCAGAATCAGTTAAATTCAATTATTCAGGTAGACATACTCTATGACGACCTAAGAAAGGTGTTACAGAGAGAGGAGGTATACTTAGATAGAGTTTATTGCTAGATTATTTACTATTTGCATTCTACATAGGCGGCGGGGCCGTCACAACGTCATGACAGACAATGATGGAACAAGCAGATGACTCACCTGATGTTAAGCGGTAATCTCTGCTATCATTGGGGGTTAAAATTTTTTTTTAATTGCCACTTGCCCCTTCAACCAATCATATTACACTACACCCTGTTAGGGCGCTCGGGAGTAAGCGCTGCGCCGTCATTCACTAGTTTTTTACTATTTCCTCAAACAACATTTTCAACGGATACCAGTTTCAAACTAAAATAAAATACCTACCAATACGGATACCAGTTTCAAACGAAAACAATACAAAAAGCGTGACCGTCCTCTGGGTAGCCCCCTCCCCGCTCCCCGCTCATACAAATAACCCCTCAGCCCAGACCACACTAATAAACCCGCACCCGATTTCGGCTTACGATCCGCTACTAAATTCAACTTGACGGCGCAATTATAGCTACACATACCGACCTTAAAACTGTCACGCTAAGGTCTAAATTCCAACAGAAAAATCGCAGGTTATTGCTCGGGGGACAATAGAAAAATACTGCAAGGAAATGTAAGTATTTTATAACGGCGGAGTGGTGTGGTGTGAGTGCGACAGAGGAAACGCAGCGCTCGTTGTGTTTGTCTGTTCGTTTCACAACTTACACCGGAAACATTACAGTTGTATCGAGAACTTTACAATAGAGTCGCCGCTTATAGCTTCCAGTTGCTTTCTCAGTTCATATAAAACTATTGTTGGCAAGTGCTTTTGTTATGTATAAGTACTTTAGTACCTAAGTGTAATGAATAATTAAGTCATTTTCATCTGCCAACGTGAATGTCTGACCGTGAACGGTGAACGTCTAAGCACAAAACTACAGCTCTGTTTCAGTACGTTGTTGGTGCTGAGTGCGTGTATATAAAATAACATTCGCATGTTTCGTCGAATGACTGTCCTGCGCAGCACAGCTTTTGGTAAGATCAGAAACATGTCGTTCAACCCCAAATGAACTTTGACTCTACTTATGCGTTGAAAAAATAGTCGTGCGATCAAATCTAAACAATCCTTTGACATCTCCGCGTGCATTTCCCCTGAAACGCTTTAACGGTACTGCTACGCACGATGTAAGTTACGTTTACGCTACGTAACGCGTAATGGCGTCAATAGCACCCAAAACGTGCTCCGGTGCACAAACACGTTCTAGAGGACTGTACAACCTCTAGATACTCTAGTTTCCCAACGGTATAGGATAGACGTCGACCAATCTCAAAAAGATTGGTGTATATTTTTATGTTGAAATGCAATGCGAATACTAACATCCCGCGATCATACTTAGACTCGTCTAGAATAGATATGCCGCAACCGTAACTCAATAGATATGCCACCAAGCAAGGGTATGATCGTGGAACCCTATTGTAGTCTAAAATTTTTATAAACATCTACACCTAGTCTATATCTATAATAGTGATAATAGTAACAAAGTAAACGTACCACTTTATTTAGAGTCTGGTAGCGTAAGATGTGTGTTTGTTGCAGTGTCAGCGGTGAAAGGGACAAAGCAAGCGGTGCCGGCGGCGGCGGCGGGTCTCGGCGCGGCGTGACTGCATTACGCTGATTAGAGAATCATCCGCGGCAGCCTGTCGCGACCGTGTCGCGCGCCTGTCGCACGCCTGTCGCACCTACGTGTGGCCATATGCTAGGCGTATGGCCTCATCTCAAGTTCATTGTTTTTTTGCAGTTTTTATTTTGCATCAGTTTACATCAAAAGTGCTTTCTAATACACACAGCAATACGAGCAAACACACAGTTTAGATCAGTTTTGACGCTCCAATGTACTGCACTTAGATTATAATTTCAATATCGGTATAGTGACGATCATGGAAGCGTAACCATTTTGGCTGTGATTTTGTTAGAAAGAAGTGCAATAACTTTGAGCTGCCGCTAACACTCTGGCCACACCCAGTCATTGCAGCTATTAGCTAATTGCTTGGAAAATGTCACCTTTTCAGCGCACCGCGCGTTCACTCGCGCACTCGCTCTCTCGCCTCTCGAGTGAGCGAGTGAGCATCACTCGTGGAGTACTCGTGCGCTGCCATTTACGAGATCGGATTGTAAAAGCGAGACAATGAAGAGCCGTTGATTACTTTGAGGGTCGGATATGTGGAGAGTTCATTTGTAAAACGTTCCAAATGCTTTTGCACTTCATAAATAAACTTTAATGTATTTGCTGTCTTGCATGTTTTATAAAATATTAATGTTGCAAAATATCAATAAGAACTTTGAAACTCTATTTCGGATGGATAGGCTACGACGTTTTTCTCTGCAATTATTTTGCATGTAAACTTAGATGAAGGTATCATATTGAAGAAGATTTAGTTCCACTCCCGCTATCTCAGTGAGGTTAGCAGGTCTGCTGTGTTCCAGCACCAGCACAGATAGAACTATGATAGGAGATAGAGAGCTTTCTTTGTGCTCCTAGTGAGTGCTCCTGTTTGTTGCTCTGAACTGCGAATTTGCATTGACTTTTGTTCAAAAATCAGATGTAAAAAGCTTTCATATTATTTAATGTGGAAAACAAACAGCTTATTAAATAAGAGTATAAACAGAGGAAGTATAGCACGAAAAAGCCTAAAAGACTTTTCACTTATATTATGAGCTACATAGACCAAATTTTAAAAGCAAAGTATGCTCTTGTGTACAATGATTATATTATCCAACAGAGTCAGTCCATTGAGAATGTGCCCTGTGATGCAACACGCATCGTCCTTCGTCGCTTCGTCGTTACTCTGAGATGTAAAGATGTTAGTCTCATTTAGTCTCATGTAATTATTATGAAAATAGAAAAACAATTAATTATTTCAAAGAAAATAAGAATATAAAGTGATTTCTCATTATTTACTTTCCTTTATGAATAATCGGATTTCCTACAAAGTATAAATTAATATTGTTAATGAATAGATTCGCCGCCGCCGCCGAATGTATTCATCCGTTTCACAGAACATGCGGCGAACGCACTTGTCTGCCTTCAGGCGATTCCATTTCATAAATTCCACAATGTGTTGTAATACAGTTATAATTGGCACAAAGAATCTAGTAGTAAAGTATGCACTCGTACACATCTCCCTTGCATGGCATCGTATCGTTTCCTAGTGGAAACTAGAAAGACCTATGAGTCAAAGTTTATCTAGTAAAAAAATACTTATTTATTGAATCTATCTATTGGATTATATTAAAAAAAACCTATTTATTTTTCTATTTCTATCAAAAATGTAATGATTGGAGCCGCACGCTTTACATTCTAGCGAGCACATCCGCTGCGCCTCAGATATCGTCAATAAAGAAAACAACGGCACTTTATGAGCCTTTGCTAGAAATAAATACAAAACCACTGAAATAATACCTCCATAATAAACATGAAGCTCCAATTAATACAATTACAAACGCATTACGCTAATGAGAGCGAGATCTAATTAACTTAACGCTACTCTCTTTGATAAAAGCCTGTATAAGTACGCAATAGCAACCACTAGGTAAATAATAACAACCGAAAAAGTTTAAATATGTAGTTATGCTAGCTACTATTAAAATTACGAAAGTGATTTTTCTGAACGTTCTACTAAAAAAGCAAAAACTACTAAGTAATAGTAAGTAGTAGTACCTACTCGTAGTAAGTAGTAGTACCTACTCGTAGATATTTTACATAATATATAAATATAGACCACAATGGTAAATAAAATTTTATAAATATAATAGGTAGCTACGTTGACTGTTGTTTACCTAAAACACAGAAACGTGAAATATATTCGTCCGCCGACGTAAATAACGCTTGAAGATCTTCAAGTAAATAAATAACGAGATAGAAACCGTATTTACGAGAGTTCACACAAAAATGTTTCAGAGGTTTAATTCCAATCCATTACTGAAGTAAAGTTTGTTTTATTTATATCAATGATCGCTATTCCGTTAATCTCTCAAAAACGTCGACCGTTATACTACCCCCGTTAATAGCAAAGTTTCAACGTTACCATTGGGCTGCAAGAGCACGTCTTGCTTTGCGAGACGATGCTCGGAGAGTGCGGTGACGTGCGATCAAACACATTGAATTTGTCAAATAATCAACCCCACTGAGCTAGTAGTTGGAGTTTTATTTTGTAGATTATCGAAAAGTAGGAATCGAAAAACTCATCGATTTTGTAACGAGAAAAATCGTTTGTCAATCTCCGGCTAGAGGCACTTAAGTATCGGGTTTTTATACAAAATATCTCGTAAATCCCTCGATATTTGTTCCTTGGTCACCGAGTACGCGCTACCGATGTTTTAGGACGTGATCTCCACATTTTTAGAAAGCAAAGATACTTAAACCCTCAAAGAGATTAAAAGCTCCACTCAATAAACTTGGTTGTTTTACCTTCGCGTGATCTGTTATTTTTAAAAGTTTGGGGCTTACAGATAAGAAAACCTTTGAGCACCTACTTGTTACTCCCGCCCCGACGTGAAACATAAATACAAGTAAAATGTAAACGAATTGAACGTATTTACTTTGTAGGTAGGTACCTGTTATTTTTAATTAATTGTTGCGTCGTTAGTGCGAGTGGGTTCAACCATTAGCAGTGAGCATATAAAAATAGTGTTTGTTGCTAACACGAAATGAATTGTAACTTGGTTCCAATAGCTACTAGGCAGGTGATACACCCAGGAGTTGCGAACTATTAGAGTAGCTATTATTACCTACGATTGCTTCTAGTTGTTCAACATCGGATACTTTTGTTTACGGTACTAGGGTAAGGTATGGAAGCTGCCGCGAGGTGGGAACGTTCACAACAAGCCAACAGGTGTTGCCAAAAAATGAGTGAGACGATGAACAAACAAGCCTGGCAGCATTGGTACGAGTAGGTCGGCGTTGCAGGCGCGCGGTGTTTCGCCGTGAAAGTAATGGTGGCACCTGAAGTAATAGGTTGTAAAGCTGAAGGTTTCATTAGAGGAGGAACGCAGGCTATCATCATCCGAGTTTACGGCTGCGGCCCGTCGGCTTTAATTCAATGAATATGAAGTATTCATGAAAAAACAACATTTAACTAACTTCAGTAATAAGTTGGGGTAACTTTTACGATTTGACGCTAAAAGATTAAATATTTTGGTGTAACATTTTGCTTCAAACTCTGAACGAACCTCTTGTGGAACCTTCGGCTTCGGCCGAGTATTTAATATAATCTGTGACACGGTCTAGTGTCGTGCATGGATCTGTGACACGGTCTAGTGTCGTGCATGGATCATGTTTTAAATAACTACACCATATTTATTTGTTGCTTGAAAAAGACAACATAAAAATGATTTAATATAGTTTTTGCACCAACTTGTGTCGTCCCTCTGCTAGACATAGGTCTTCACCAAAAAATTTGTTCTAACTATTCCATAAGACACCTCTCGCTATCTTTACTAGTTTATGTAGAACTTAGAACTCAGTTTAAAAATAAATCAATGCCTGACCGACCACAGCACGTCCGCAAAATGCCGGCACTTGCAGCGAACTACGGCGTCCCGGCGGCCAGGTGTGGCCGATGTAGCAGGTTCGAATCCCACCGGCACGTACTCTCGAAGAACCACTTTGGAGTTTGTTCTGTGAGCTGCGCGATTAGATTCTGTTAAATTTTTGTGAGAGAAACAAAAAAAAATTAAATTAAAACGTATTCCAGCATTGGCGTGGGGGAAAACACAAGAAAGTACCAGAATTTAGTTTAAGATCTTTGATTTAAAGTAAAAAGTTGATACCATTATTATATATTTAGCCATGAAAACGTAACCAACAAGCAAGCCAACTTTTGCATATAGTGATATTTTTTAGATATAACATTTTTATAAGTGTTTGATTATGCAAACGTACAATCCTTCCTGGCCATAAGAAATACTCACTGGGCTAGGATTCGTAATTATTTTATTTATAATCCTATCCTATCCTACTAATATTATAAATGCAAAAGTTTAGATGTTTGGATGTTTAGATGTTTGCATGTTTGGATGTTTGTGTTTCAATCACGTCAAAACCACTGAACCAACTTGGATGAAACTTGGCGTATATATAGTTCGTAACCTGGATTGACATATAGGCTACTTTTTATCTCGAATAATTAACAGGATCTACAGGATAAAATGAACGAAAAGGATTAGCAGCGCCAATTGGCAAGAGGATTTCATTGTCATGTCATTTCACGTCAGTTTGACAGGGCGTAGTACTACCTCTTTGGTCTAACAACTAGCGTTTGACATTCCAGTAGGTACGAGTTCGGTGTAATGAGGTGTAATGTCAAGTTTCTCAAAAAAGTATCCGCTCGGTACACGCACAGATAATATAATGTACACGGAAACTGTATAGACGCGTACGAAGTCGTGGGTAACTACTAGTACTTTAATAAAGCTTATTAAAACGTACTTCATTTCCGGTTAGAAGAGTATATAACTGAAACATCAGGAAGCGAACTTTCCCAATCAAAAGTAACGTAAAGAACACACAATGAAGTTAATCGCGAAATCCCACTTTGAAGCGAAGTCCTTAAACACTCGCCGGAGAAAGTAATGCCCGAAGTTAGATCACTCGATAACTTCTCGACGGTCCTCGATCGAATCAACTGTTATTTACAGTTCTGTGAGGCTCACTGCCCACTAAACCTCTATACTTGTTGTGATATCTATTCTGTGTTATTCTGTGTAAACATGGGATAAGATCACGAAGCCACGTGTGCATATTAACGAAGCGGCAACGCTTAGATCGCAACTACTTATTAAAAATTGTAATATAAAACAGAATAAAAACAAAGAATTTGGTTATAAATTTCTCCTAAAATATTAGTGGCTTCGCGTGGCTACAGCGTCACTTTAGATCAACTGAAGAGAGAGGTTGAGAGCTTTGCATTCCACTCGCTTCACTGTTTGTGGAAGGCATCGTCACGCACAGCACTGCAGCGAAGCCTGCAGGTTGCCTGCTTCAGTGGACAGCATGTCTCTACTGCAACAACACAAATCGATTTAACTCAAATCTCGGCGTTGAAGCCATTCGACACTTCGGCCTATTTAATTACGAGCTATAAATTGGTGAAATTAGATTTTACGATATTATTGTGTAGCGAAGCTTTATTGAACTTGGGACATTAATTTAATTTTATTGGAGGAAGTTAATTGTCTGCGCGGATCTTAGAACTGTTTCATTTTATTACCTTTTCATTTAACCTATTTAAAATTGTTTTTATTGCCAAGTAATATGGCAAACAAGCATAAGCTAGGTAGGATGGTATGGTATAGGTACCCTGAAAAATATAATTATCAAAATACTTAAATATTGGAAGCGTCACTCACTAGCCAAACATACGATTAAAAAACTGGGCGATACCACAACCCGTAATCCAAAGTCCAATCGTGCAATCCAAGAGAGTTCAGCAATCCATTAGAAGAGTCCCTCCGCCGCCGGCCGCGGCGCCGCGTCGTCGACTCAGTGCTGCACGAGGCGTTTATCCACAAGGATATCGCAACGAGTCCACACCGGGCCGAGTCTGAGTTTCACACGAACATGAAAATGGATCGAGTATTTCAAACAAAACCATCGTACTCAAGCCAAGTTCGGCATTTCGAGAATGAAACTCTAAACACTCGAGTGGGCGCGTGTCGCCGCGACCACCCCCTACCTCTATCTATATGGCTGACCGCACACCACGTAATAAATCGAAGCCAGACTTGAGACAAAACAAACGATTGTTTAAACGCGATCTGAACGCTTTTGGCAGCGCTTGTGCCGATGCATTCGGCTACATGTATTGCAAAACGTTAAACTATCAAGTAGACATTTGCTCTAGAAGTACATTATATTTATCTACATGTATTTCCCCTCATACATTTTATAACACAATACAACTATGTTTGGTGTTCACTCAGGCATATCAAGGTAAGTGAACGAACTCTCCTCACAGTACGTTCCTAATGAAGATTCCTTTTAAAACCCGCAGAGAATACAATTCCCAAGAATAATACGAGAGCGAAACGAGTGTAATAAAAGCAAGAACACAATTACGTATGTACTGGGCGGAGCTTATTTACACAGAAAGCAGGTTTTTGAACGATGTTGGCCTATATCGGCGCAAGCCTGCGCTTAGTGCGTACAAAGCTTATAGTGTAAATAATTAGCTACGAGTAAGTATGAAAAGAACAACGATGGACCGTATTATGAAGTGTCGAGGCATAGAACAAGCAGCAAAATCTGCCTTCAAATAAAAATATTTGCTTAGAGCTATCGAGCCACGAAACAAGCAGACGCACAAAAAGCCTCAAACTAGAACCTTATCTGAAATTCAAGCTTCTACAACAGGCTAATATTTTGGATGGTTTTTATCGATTTTTTATTTATTTTATTTTAGTAAGTACCTACCACAAAATTCACAGATATTAAAAAAATTATTTGACACTTTAAAAATGAACCTATATCCAAACGGAATTACTTACTTACTTTATAAAAAAAGTTTTTATATGAGAGTTATACCAACAACTTTTATATATAGGTTAGGTTGAGCTTGTTTAACTCTATGATCGATATCTTTTTGTTACTGGTGTATCGATAACTAATGACGATGCTAACGTAAATAAACCTGTGGCAATCGTTATTACATGTAAATGCGTCCCAGTGCATCACAAAAGGCTCGTTATGGTCCCTCCGTTGAAACGCTCATGTTTAGTTTAATTTTAATTACGAGGTACCTATTCCGAGTGTCCGCGTCTGGTCTCGCTAATGACGCGAGCGCCGCCGCCGCCGCCGCCGCCGCCGCCGTGCGTTGCGGGCTGCGGTGCGCTCCGGCACTCACCTCCATCTTACTTAGGTTTGTGCGACCTCATGTTCTTATCGCAGTAAAGTACCTACTATAACCTATTCCGCGATCGTATTATAGTCTGAAAGTCTTATATGCGTGTCGTGTCGTGTCGTGTCGTGTCTTGTCTGTGTACCCTGTTGACAGGACGGTGTCACAAGGGACATGCTTGGACCCGCTCATAGTACACGTTCGGTCTTTGAACTTCCTGTTGCTTAAAGCAATCTTAGAGAATCTGCATTCAGTGCTAGGATACAAATACAATTGAATTACTCATGACTTGTGTACATGATGTGTGATGGAACCACCGAACTTGTGGTTGTGGTTGATGGCCACCGCGTTCATCGACAAGTACAGAAATGGTCCAATCCTGCTTCTTCTTTTTCGGTGACTTTTCTTTTTAAGAAAAACTGCTCTTATAACATTCCTACGCGGTATATTGACTGTGTACCGAGTCGAACGGAAGTAAACGGTAGAAACACGCACCACACGAGCAGCGAGAAAGTAAAATCATAATTGGTTAAGTTAAACGGCCATTTCACCGGTTCATGTATTGGTGAAGACATCCCTTTTGTAACATTTTATAAATTAGTTTATGAAATAGTCCTGGGACCCGGATCGGGCGGGACGCTGCGGTTTTTAGACAATTGTTTGTTGTACGAATTAATGACCAAACTTTGCGAACAATGTGTCGGTACGGATAGAAACAGAACGGTTTGATCGGTAAAGATTTTATACTTACACCTACAACTTTTAGTACGTGTCCCTTGTGAAGGAGTTGAGTAAAAACAAGCCTCATGGGTACCTTCAAACGCGAGATAGTCAGCCTTTTTGAAACGTCAAAGCCATAAAATAGAATAGCGGATGGTTTTCTATTGCTGACCGTACACCGGACAGGCAGTTTGCGCGTCCCAAAATAATAGGGAAAAGGTCGCGAGGGAGTCGCGTGAACTAATACAAGTATCCGATGTTTTACGTGGAACTTTCCTTATAATTGAAACGATTAATCTTCTCTCTCTCTCTCTCTCTCCCTCCCGCTCTTTTGGTTTGGTGATGCGATGCCAGGTTGAACACTGCTCACATCGCCGCGCCGCACTCAGTGTAGTCAATCACAATTGGAGCTTTTTAATAAACCAGCATCATTAGAGGAATTGTAGTGCCTCAAACAAATGCGCTAGATAGATAGGATAGAACCTTTCTAGACGATTCCTTTGAACAAATATGTTCTAGATCTAGAAGTCATTTCAGTGAAATAATTAACTATAAATATTTTTTAGTAACAGTAAAAGATTTAATTTGAAGTTTGGTCTTGAAAATGAAATCTAATGAAAGTTTCCTGAGCAACAACATTTCCAAACGACTTTTTCTTATCTACTAACACTTCAAAAGTTACTCTGTCAAGGGATCAACAGCTACATTTTGATCTCACAAATAAACCAAGACTTTTTTGGTAAGAAAAAAATAGTAAAATGAACTTTAATTTAGTGCATTCAGGAAAACAGGACTTCAATCCCAATACTCTGATAAAGTCCACATTGGCACTTTGCCAACTTGAGCACTATCCTCACAAGAACAAGGCTCTATATACATTATTTGTCGACAAACGTAATGACCCCGTGTCCGAAGCATAAAATATACCTAACCATATCTCTGTGTCCTAAGTACATACACCGTGCGACCGTGCCTCATAGTCTACCTCAAGATAATAAAAATAACCATGCCTCTATGCAACGTCTGCTAAATGAAGTGGCTAGCTCAATGTTGAACACAACCAAAACAGCATCATTTCCAAGTTCCAAAAGGAATCTCATCCGAGACTGTGATTATTACAAGGCTATTTATTTATTTTGGTAAGCTAATCAAAGTAATCAAACCAAATCACAGCCTTTGCACACGCCTTCAGTAATCACTTTGCAAATGTTTCTGTGCACAATAAAGAATTAATTCTGTAAAAAGCAGATTACTCTGTAATCCGCGAGTTAGGGGGCTCGGGACCACCCATCACATAACATAAGATAAGAGTTTTTTTTCTTCTTTGAGAGTGTAATGTTGCATTTCACTAGTAAAGCAGCCAGCTACAATAACAGTCCGAAACAGTGAAAATAATTAAAGGTAAATATTTGGAGGAGCCTTTGTTTTCGTAGTGTTAGTATAGTGATATGGCAACTCGTGAAAATGTTTTTGTGAAGTTCGCTGTAATAATGTTTTTCTTTGTTGTATTTCTAAACTATTAGTATGTTTTGTAAATATTGTTAATAAGTATGTAGCTGTAATTATATTATACATTTATGTTAATTTCAAATAATCGTTCTTCTTCTTCTTACGTGTCAATGGTGACAACAAACACTAGACGAAGTTCGAATAGAACTTCGCCACTTTTACCCCTTCGTCTGTGGCGTCCAAAATATCATCCCTTGTGCAGGTGGTAGCGCATGCTCAAGGGGCAAATGAGTAAATGGGACATCGTTTGATTGGATTGTTTGAAATAATCGTTAAATAGTAGAGACTGCAATAAATTCACTAATACTATGTGATGTGTACAAAATAGAGAGAAAAGTTTCAATTTGACCTGAAATTCAAAAGTCAATTTTCTTTCAGCAATAATGTAGTCCTAAACAGACGGGTAGAGGAGGCATAGTTGGCGCGTCACCTGCCTGCGAGTGCGTTCAAGCGGAGAAATTAATATCCGTCGGGAGCCGCATCGTTTCCGGGTCAGTGCGCCCCCTCCAGCACCCTCCCCCCACCCCCCCTCCCACTCCGCATTGGAGGTCTAGAGCCTGGAGGGGCTACGAAGGTGGGTAATTAAACAGTTTCATTATGTCGGTATAATGCTCGAGGCGAACGCAAAAAACACCGGAAAATATGGTGCGCCTTATCGCCGGACCATTTCTTAATTACTTATTCGCGGTTCCTTCATGTTGGATTTTAATTTGAAAGGTGCTGGAACTTGGGAAATTAAAACGAAACAAGCGTGATATTGTGCCCCGACAATACTTAGTATCTACCCGAAGGATAATCACTGCTGGGTCGGTTACTGACTACAGGAGAGGCGTGCGCGGACGCGGACGCGGATTCTTACCAACTAATACAGACCGACACCTTAGATTAATAATGAAATTATCATCTAAAATTTAATGTAAAAATATCTTAGCAAATAAGTAGTGTACTGTTGTTGTATAGCACAAGATGCGAAGAGGTGAGCGATTACATTTCTGCTAGTTGTGCTAAACATAAACTACCGCAAACGTGCCGTCCATTTCAACATTTAAGTATTGAAGATATAATATCTTCTTCTTCTGATGTAAGAACTACGCTCTTGTCGGCGTAACATATGCATTTCCGCCAGGTTCTTCTCTTCAGGGCAGCTTCCTTGACGTCCTTATACGATATGACATTGATCTTCGCCTTCATTTGGCTCATGTAGCTAATACGCGGTCTTCCTCTTCCTATCTTTCCTTCTACCTTCCCTTCAATGATATTTCCGATTAAGCTGTCATGTCGTATAAGGTGTCCAATCATCTTTCCTCTCCTGTTTTCAACGACTTTTATAAAGGCTCTCTCCTCGTTTACTCTACTTAGTACTTCTATGTTTGTTACTTTTTCTGTGCAGCTAATCCTTTCCATTCTCCTCCAACACCACATCTCAAATGCTTCTAAATACTCTCTGTCTTTTTGTCTCATTTAATATCACTGATTATATCTTTTTGAATTGTGCGAGCGAGAAATTGTATGACATTACCCTTCGTCTTAATTACGTGTCAGTCTGTAAACCTACTCAATAGTACGTACCTACGTACTATTGAGTACGTATTTGGAGTTTGCCAAACAATAGGCTTGTAGCATACCTATGCTACAAGCCTATTGTTTGGCAAACTCAAGGATATCCCGTGTGCTTCCGTTCTAATTAGATGGAGAGCGGCGATAGCATTGATAGCAATCCGTGCGATCAGAGTAATTGCATTCGAACAATGATGGCAAGGCAAGTGCTCGTTCAGCTTTGATAGTACTTCATTAAACTGATAGTATATTCTCTAGAACGATGGCCTGATGCAATGTGAAGTTGTTTTGGCTTTATGGTCACGTGATGTACCCATGGTATTGTAGCGCTGCTATAAAGTTTCAACATGTATTTCAAGCAGTAAGTAGAGGTACTTTGACTTTGAACTTGAATAAGGTATGTCAATCGTTTTTCTTGTTAATTATGGCTGATTGAGCAGCGAGCTCCTTCAAACTGATATAACGTTGATGATGATGGTGATGTTTTTGGAACAATTTCTTACATCCTGTCGAGTTTGATCTGAACTCTAGTTCAGTGCACTCGCGAGCAATACCTATAATATATGTTCAGAGTTTTTCCTAAAGTATATTATTATAATATAAGTATTCTGTGCCTAAAGGTTACCATAAAACAAGTCTTTATCAGAGGCGCGATTCTGTTGTGATGGCACATAGCAGCATATGGCTCTTTGTTGTGCAAGAAACAAAAATTAAAACAAAATGGTCATCAATGAGCGAGACGAGACAATCGTTTTCTGCCAACCCGAATTTTTTACTTCCTTCAAATAAATTACCAAATTTATTACAACCAGATGCTTGATTTTTGAAATGAGTAGAAAGCTCTCAATAGTATTTTAAAAGCAGATAACGAAGGCAAATTTATGGCTAGCCATTCTTGGAACAGTAAGAGGTTATACCATTGAAGTGTTTATAAAAAAAAGGGTCATGTACCTAGAATTGTGTGTTGTTCGACTTAAAATGTACAAAAATAGCACGTTGATGATATTGGTAATATTATTTAGAAACTAAAGCATGGTTTTATATTAAGGAATGATAGAATAATTATGATTATGTGCATGATTGTAAATTGCAATTTACAATACCAAATAGAATTAAGTATGTTTAATTATAAGATGACTTTAGTATAAGTTGAACTCTTGTATCTACTTGTTCATGTAAATGTGACATTTCAGGATTACTTTTCAAAACAGTTAATACTGTTAAATGGTAATAAACCAGCGCTTAAATAGATATTTTAGTTTCAGGAATGATGACTGGTAGCGACATCTGCTGTTAGAAAAGCGAGAGTATTCGCCATCATAAGATGAAATTCCTTCGTTCCTACGAGGTGACGCACCGACGTCACACGATTCAACCCCACCCTAGAGGGGTGGAGATCGCGGTTTGCGCAAGAGCATAAATACGATTGTAGAGTTGGAGTCGGGGTTCAGATGCATTCGGGAATTCAGAAAGTCGAGATAGTCGGAGAGAGTTGCGAGTTGCGAGTCACGTCTTTGTTACGTATACAAATTAGCGTCAGTGTAATTGTTGGTTTTTGAACTCTAAAAGAGAGTATCGTAAAGTAAATTGATCTTAGTGCAAGTTCGAGTCGTAGAGAAAAGCTAAGTCCTTATTTCATAAGTCTGTATGATTGATTTGGGAAAAGAATAGTAAAGTAATAAAATAAAGTAATTAATAATCTTGGAGTACATTGAATTAAAAAGACAAAGAGGTTTACCCAAATCAATTGTATAAAATTGTATTGTTTATATGTGTTTTTCTACAGGTTGCCTTTGCCCGCTCATTTTAGAGCCTAAGTCCCCTTTTGAACTTTTAAAGACTGTCTAAGTCTTGAGCCAGCAGGCTGTTAAAATTAGCTATCTTTGATTGGTCATGTAGGAGAATTATAGGAGCCTGGAGAAACCTTCAGACCTCTCTATAGTTTTCTGAGGCGTTTAATGGGAAAACGTAACACTCTGATCTGGTTCAATCTCGGCTTGCCAGGATTGAAACATATCCGGCTGCCAGTTAAGATGGGTGGGACCATATCAAAACCCCTAATAATGTCCAATTATCCTAAGCACTAAATTAAGAATTAAATATAAGTTCTGTTTTGTTGGTTTTGCTAATCATTTTATGTGTATGTTAAATTGTAAATGTTTGTTGTTGGTAATTACATAATGCATTTTGGTTTATGAATAAATTAATAATTACTGAGTTCGTTTAAGACTAATTCATCTTTTCATTTAAACTCATTTCCTAGTTCACCTAATTAGGACAGGATAGTTAATTTAAAGAAAGGTTTAAGAAGTAAAATCATTCAGTTTAATTTGAGGATAATTTCAGAATCATTCAGTTTAAAATATATAGAATGTCTTGAGTAGATATTGATCAATGAGGTTGATAATACATTTTTGTTGGCTGCTGTAATTAGCAATATAAAGAGTGATTGGCTATTCTTCATCTCGATGCGTTCAATTTCCTAGCACCGCCAAAGCTTCGGATGTGTTGTATCGACTGCCGAACAAGTCTAGACAGACTATCACGGGCCCATCACTACTGTCATTGTATGCCCGTTAACACAACCCCACCATCACATAGTTCTGATCTAAGACTTCAAAAAGTAAGCGTAATGGGATTCTAGATTACCAGAAACGCTATACTAATGCTGGATTTGATTCGCCGAAGATAGAAGCAGCCCATTGCCTAAGTAAAAACATACTCTTACCTATTTTATCACTGAAAACATATCAGCTCAAGACACTAATTTTATTATTCAAGTAATCAGTTCATTCAGAATCAGTTAAATTCAATTATTCAGGTAGACATACTCTATGATGACCTAAGAAAGGCTTTACAGAGAGAGGAGGTATACATAGATAGAGTTCATTTGTAGATTATTTACTATTTGCATTCTACATAGGCGGTGGGGCCGTCACAGTTGTTGCCGATGACCGAGGATTAGTTAAAGTATCGCTGAAACGCTTTACTACTAAAAAGTATCTGGTTTAAATAAAAAATAACACAACGTAGCTTTATTATCAATGACGATCACAAATATAAGCCAGAATTTTTACATGTAAATATTCTATTGTTTCCTTTTCTATCTTTGTCTAAAGATTTTTATTGCTTTATTAGCTATCCTGTTGGGTGAACTATATTAATAAAATAAATATTATTTTAGTAAGCAAAACTAAACTATATTATGTAAAAATCTAAAAATAGCTCAGTGATTTTTAATTTATTGTGCACGCTAAATTTAAGCTAGCTACAATGCCTGGTGACGCATTACGCAGAGGGCGCAACCGAGCAACGCACAATCTAGGTTCCGTAGAGACAAATACTGAGAAGAACTAAGGTAATTTGCAGAATTTTCAGGTTTTCAGATGTAAGACGGCAAGTTAGATAAAATTATGCGACTAATAGATAAGTTAGAGCGAGAGAGAAGAATGTTAGTGTGAAGAAAAATTATGCGACAAATAGATAAGTTAGAGTGAGAGAGAAGAATGTTAGTCTGATGAACGGTTCAGTGATGGATAGCGGAATTTATGGTATTTTAAGTACTTCTAGCGAGCATATTATCCAAAACGTATTACAAGATGTTTATTAAGATAACAGGTCAATATAGTCTGAAACTTTTAATTCAAATACGAGCAAATGTCTTTTATCTTTTAAGACCATGGATTGATAAACCGATTCTTATTGGAAAGCACAATGCGAATCAAGTAGCGGCTGTTTTAGAAAAACTAAAGAGGTACTTTAATTAAAATTGAGTGAGAGGCAAGATTGCGTGACTAATTTATAAAGCTTTAGAATGCTTAATATTCATAAAACCAAAAGGTGATGAATGTAGTTGTCTAAGTGATTTGACAAAGGCATTATTAGTTGAGTAGAGATAAGTTATTAATAGGGTCAGGATTTGATGATGGTGATAAGTAGAGGGTTATGAAAGTGTGGACTCAGTAATAGATTTCCAGATGAATAATGTCACACCAAAAGATAACGATTCAATGCAAGAAATGGTTTGTTGTTAGAGAGAGACCCTAGCCCAGTTCTTTTGTGTGAGCAATCAGGTGATGCTTGTGTGATGTGAGTGATAGTCGTGAACGAAGATTGTATACTAATTTAAGTGATTCTTGTTTATGAGGATGATGATAAGGCTTGTAATTACTTTTAAGACTGAATAAGGTTTAAGCGTAGATCAATCAGCAGTAAGGACTCAGCTTGAGATTGTTTCATTTTATGAAAGCTGGACGAGAAACGAAGGTTAAATTACTTAGAACGAACAACGATAGATGCGTTAGTTAGAGTAAGTAAAATACGAAGAAGAGACAAAGCCATTGTGTAGAGTTGTAAAATTTTACAATAAGGGATAAAATGTGAATGAATGGATGAAAAAGAAATATTTTAAGATACCGCTATGTTAGTACAAGCCGATATTAATGCAACATATTTTTAAATAAATAGCAGTGATGGATGAATGAATGAATGAAAATACTTTATTGTACACCAACATAGGTACCAAATGAATTAGAAATAATAAATGATTGAAGATGGTACAATGTACGGCCTTATCACTGAAACAGGTTTCTTCCAGTCAAAGTTTGGATGAAGATGATTTTAGATGTATGAAAGATTGGACGGGATGTACAAAAACTTATAAGGTAATAAAAATAATAAATATGAGTTATATATGGGTACTGCGAGTTACATATAATAACCGTCAGAGGGTGGCGAAAACTAGATATAAGGTTTTACAGATAGGTTTTTACAGGTGTCGTGATATATATTGGCCAGTGTCAGAGCAGCAGTTATTTGATACCATTTATAGTTTGACCGAGTTTGAGACTTACTTAAATGGAATAAAGTTAGTAATTCGAAAAGATCATGAAAGCCTTACATTTTTATCAGACTACGGCAAAACAAAAAGAGGGTTATGATTTTGGTCACTATGTATGTTTGTCTGTTCCCTCATAACTACCAAGATTTTATCGCTAAGTGTGATGATGATTGAGTGAGTTTATTATAATAACATAAGTACATAGAATAATTTAATTAAGTATAGCATTGAGTATATAAGAGGGATGAATGATTTTATTGCAGGTCTTTTATCAAGGCACAGACATACCGGAGGAAAGTCCAGGTAGACCAATGGCCAGTCCACAGTTAAAGGATTTTAAACAGATGTTAAAATAGTTGGAAAACAAAAACAGTTCAATCGGACAAAACATTAAAGCTTACAAGAAAGTTTACATTGTTGATTGAAAGTCATGGGTTCGAATCCCGCTCGACTCATCACTTTAAGATGGAAAAAATAAATACAGTTCAATCGGACAAAACATTAAAGCTCACAAGAAAGTTTACATTGTTGATTGAAAGTCATGGGTTCGAATCCCGCTCGACTCATCATTTTAAGATGGAAAAAAATAGTTGTGATTTGTAAATGAAGACGGCCAGGAAATTATAATGAAGTTCATTTATCAAGATAATAGGACACACCTATAAATAAGTGAAGGTATCATGATTATATCAATCATGTAAATATAATTCTGCCCTCCTTATTGCAAACGCAGTACTTGCAAAATGGCGGTTTCGAGATAAACGCGCGAAACATATTTCTTGATATCTAAGCAAGCAATCTCCGTTATATAACTTTTAAAGTGTAACCTAAAAATAGTAAAAAAATCAAGCTTTCTATTGACATATTTTTATCTTTACTTTATGGCCTTGTTTAGATAAAATGCTTAGTACTGCATTTTCATCAACTTTATGGGCTTGCGGGTATTACAGTATTACTAAGATTAAACGCAGTACTTGTGTTTATTACTGCAAAATCACCTAGCACGTGCTCAATTCTGCGTTAGATTATAAATGTATGTAAGCTAATTAAGGTGTATTAGATATTTTTTAATTATCCATCAGTTAAATACTATGTAGGTATAGGTAGCTGGGTATAAGTAGGTAGGTATAAGTAGGTAGGTACATAGGTAGACAGACTAGTAGGTAGAGATTAAGTTAGATTTTCAGGAAGAGAGTTCAGTCAGAGGGTGGCCGGAAGTTTCAAAGATTATTTTGTGTCTTAAATACACATGAATGAGAGATGTTTTAATTGTTGTACTACTATACTACTACTACTACTGTAATACTTATCAAGATTACAAAGAGTTTGTGAAAAGTTTTTATACTCGAAGACTATGGTCTTCTTCATATCAAAATTTTCAGAGGGTGGAATGTGATGGCACATAGCAGCATATGGCTCTTTGTTGTGCAAGAAACAAAAATTAAAACAAAATGGTCATCAATGAGCGAGACGAGACAATCGTTTTCTGCCAACCCGAATTTTTTACTTCCTTCAAATAAATTACCAAATTTATTACAACCAGATGCTTGATTTTTGAAATGAGTAGAAAGCTCTCAATAGTATTTTAAAAGCAGATAACGAAGGCAAATTTATGGCTAGCCATTCTTGGAACAGTAAGAGGTTATACCATTGAAGTGTTTATAAAAAAAAGGGTCATGTACCTAGAATTGTGTGTTGTTCGACTTAAAATGTACAAAAATAGCACGTTGATGATATTGGTAATATTATTTAGAAACTAAAGCATGGTTTTATATTAAGGAATGATAGAATAATTATGATTATGTGCATGATTGTAAATTGCAATTTACAATACCAAATAGAATTAAGTATGTTTAATTATAAGATGACTTTAGTATAAGTTGAACTCTTGTATCTACTTGTTCATGTAAATGTGACATTTCAGGATTACTTTTCAAAACAGTTAATACTGTTAAATGGTAATAAACCAGCGCTTAAATAGATATTTTAGTTTCAGGAATGATGACTGGTAGCGACATCTGCTGTTAGAAAAGCGAGAGTATTCGCCATCATAAGATGAAATTCCTTCGTTCCTACGAGGTGACGCACCGACGTCACACGATTCAACCCCACCCTAGAGGGGTGGAGATCGCGGTTTGCGCAAGAGCATAAATACGATTGTAGAGTTGGAGTCGGGGTTCAGATGCATTCGGGAATTCAGAAAGTCGAGATAGTCGGAGAGAGTTGCGAGTTGCGAGTCACGTCTTTGTTACGTATACAAATTAGCGTCAGTGTAATTGTTGGTTTTTGAACTCTAAAAGAGAGTATCGTAAAGTAAATTGATCTTAGTGCAAGTTCGAGTCGTAGAGAAAAGCTAAGTCCTTATTTCATAAGTCTGTATGATTGATTTGGGAAAAGAATAGTAAAGTAATAAAATAAAGTAATTAATAATCTTGGAGTACATTGAATTAAAAAGACAAAGAGGTTTACCCAAATCAATTGTATAAAATTGTATTGTTTATATGTGTTTTTCTACAGGTTGCCTTTGCCCGCTCATTTTAGAGCCTAAGTCCCCTTTTGAACTTTTAAAGACTGTCTAAGTCTTGAGCCAGCAGGCTGTTAAAATTAGCTATCTTTGATTGGTCATGTAGGAGAATTATAGGAGCCTGGAGAAACCTTCAGACCTCTCTATAGTTTTCTGAGGCGTTTAATGGGAAAACGTAACACTCTGATCTGGTTCAATCTCGGCTTGCCAGGATTGAAACATATCCGGCTGCCAGTTAAGATGGGTGGGACCATATCAAAACCCCTAATAATGTCCAATTATCCTAAGCACTAAATTAAGAATTAAATATAAGTTCTGTTTTGTTGGTTTTGCTAATCATTTTATGTGTATGTTAAATTGTAAATGTTTGTTGTTGGTAATTACATAATGCATTTTGGTTTATGAATAAATTAATAATTACTGAGTTCGTTTAAGACTAATTCATCTTTTCATTTAAACTCATTTCCTAGTTCACCTAATTAGGACAGGATAGTTAATTTAAAGAAAGGTTTAAGAAGTAAAATCATTCAGTTTAATTTGAGGATAATTTCAGAATCATTCAGTTTAAAATATATAGAATGTCTTGAGTAGATATTGATCAATGAGGTTGATAATACATTTTTGTTGGCTGCTGTAATTAGCAATATAAAGAGTGATTGGCTATTCTTCATCTCGATGCGTTCAATTTCCTAGCACCGCCAAAGCTTCGGATGTGTTGTATCGACTGCCGAACAAGTCTAGACAGACTATCACGGGCCCATCACTACTGTCATTGTATGCCCGTTAACACAACCCCACCATCACATAGTTCTGATCTAAGACTTCAAAAAGTAAGCGTAATGGGATTCTAGATTACCAGAAACGCTATACTAATGCTGGATTTGATTCGCCGAAGATAGAAGCAGCCCATTGCCTAAGTAAAAACATACTCTTACCTATTTTATCACTGAAAACATATCAGCTCAAGACACTAATTTTATTATTCAAGTAATCAGTTCATTCAGAATCAGTTAAATTCAATTATTCAGGTAGACATACTCTATGATGACCTAAGAAAGGCTTTACAGAGAGAGGAGGTATACATAGATAGAGTTCATTTGTAGATTATTTACTATTTGCATTCTACATAGGCGGTGGGGCCGTCACACTGTTCACATGCGATCTTAGACGGTTCGACCCTAAAGTTACACACAATGTTATTTCCTGGGACGTTAGTTCAGACTCACAAGAGGGTGAAGAAGTTCGCTCGCATTGTGACCCGTGTGTGAGTAATGCGTGGCTCGTTTCATTATTCATGTCCCGTTCGCGCGTCCTCTCGGCTCCACTAGCGCGGTGGCCCCTCAGGCGACTAAACGCGACAAACAGGCCCAAGGGCTTTATTCGGAAGCCTACGAGATCTCTCACGGACAAAAGGCATCAAAAGTAAAATGGAAGAAATTACTCTGCTGGTGGCCGTTTTCTTTAATAACATTCGACATGTAATTGAATTGATACAATAAAGTCGTCATATGTTATCTAGGCCGAAAACCTTTTAAGTAAAGGATGTTGTCAAATAATGCTCTGGTGACTTTTGTCACTATGACGATAGTATTTTAGATAGATAGATAGATATTTATTCACAACACAGGTACAGCACAGAACAAGTATAAAAAAGAAAACAATAAGTACCTACACAATTACACAATTACGAGTACCTAGTACCTAGGTAGGTAGGTAGGTAGGTAGGTAGGTAGGTAGGTAGGTAGGTAGGTAGGTAGGTAGGTAGGTAGGTAGGTAGGTAGGTAGGTAGGTAGGTAGGTAGGTAGGTAGGTAGGTAGGTAGGTAGGTAGGTAGGTAGGTAGGTAGGTAGGTAGGTAGGTAGGTAGGTAGGTAGGTAGGTAGGTAGGTAGGTAGGTAGGTAGGTAGGTAGGTAGGTAGGTAGGTAGGTAGGTAGGTAGGTAGGTAGGTAGGTAGGTAGGTAGGTAGGTAGGTAGGCTGGGCAGGTGTAAGTGCTGACCAGCGCGTTGATGTGAGCCAAAAAGGTCCGGCCTTGGCTGCAGCTCTGCAGAAGCAGATATTTTGTTCTTTCGGTAGGATTCTGTCAATTGTTTCCAAGCCTACGGTCTCATTAGTTCCTTCGAGTTGTAGAAATGTTATAGAACGTAATCGTGGAGATTTTATCGAACGTTTTTGAATATGGTCGCTTGTCTCGTTGCGCGACAGACCGCGCGTTATCTCTTGGGTGATTTAGTTGGACATTTTCCAGTAATGGCTTCAAAAAGAACATTTTCTTTGAAGAAAACTTGGATTATAGCGCCCAAAGTTCACCAAGTTTATTATATTCAAGCTATTGAGGATACAAATTATTTCATGTTGCTCTTGGCTAAGAACATAATTTGTGAGGTACCTGTGAGGTATACAAAGAAAGGGTTTTGTGATTGTTACTTCTCTGTAAGTTTTTTTAAATATTATTAGGGTTTCTTCAAATGGAACTATAGCACGTCACTAAAGTTGTGCTACCGGAGGATTTATTTAATATTCATTTATTTCTCTATCGTTGTTCAATAATAGCGCTGTCGAGTCCATTGTGCGATGTCGATGCCGAATGTTCTGCGATTCGTTTTGTCGGATACCGTCGTAGACGTAGAGCACTGAAATATAATCTCGATGTAGTAGAGCTTCCCTTGTTTCTTTACGCAAGGGCTACTGCTACTTGTCATAGTTAACTTCAGATGCAGTGGTCACCACCAGTGGCCTGTAGCAGACGCTCTGTACAGAAGCAGCCGTTCGATACTTTGTGAAATTGATACTTCCCATTTAGGTGAGTCCTAGTGGTACTTTCACCAAAGCAGTCTCTTCCAATCACTCGGGGGGCACCTTCAATCACTCGGAGGGCACCTTATGCTTTTTTAGCTATAGATATAGGCCACGATAGAGAAGCCAAAACTCTGTCGTCACAAAAGCTCTACAATATCAGAAGAAAAGAGCAAAAAAGGTCATTTTACTAGCATAAAGCATTTCTTTCTTACTAAGTACGTAGGTATCAAGCAACTTTATTTATCATTAAGATGCAGTGCAGTTTGATTTGGATGCCTCCATAGCGCGTCTATTCCAATCAGTCGCACCTCTTCGAACGCGGTGGTATCGGCGCGCTTTGTGCTTCTCTTCCGAGAGGAGACGAGACGAGACGCGGAGCCAATCAGCGACCGGCTCGAGAGCTACTTCACTCGCTTTGACGGACTGATGAATAAACATCTATCAAACAGTATTGCAGGCTCTGCGGTCCATCTGCTGAAGAATAAGAAATCTCCGGAGGAATAATCAAACTCCATGATTATTTGGTTTATTGTTTGCATTCAGGATTTATCGGGACTAATTATGTACATTTTCTAAGTAGATTTGGTACCTGCCAAATCATAGCGATTTCACTGAAATCGTTAATCACTTCTAAACTGAAAGGGCTTAATACACGTACACCTTGTACGTGTAGTTGGGGAGCATTTCCCTAGAAACACACTGGCTGTGTAGCGAGTAGTCTAGTACAAATGCCGCAACCCGTGTAGCGGCGCGACTCGGAGCGCGTCGCAAATCAAACAGTAGTGTAGAGGGTCGTGCGGACCGCGACCGCGACCGCGACCGCGACCGCGCTATCACACACGGTGACCCCCTCGCTGCGTTATTGCTGCTCTCTAGATGATGTGATGACTAGACTAATGAGGGGCACTATGACCACACTCATTACGGCTGATTTGAGTTTATAACTAGATCAAACAACCACCTCGATACAAGGAAAAAAAAGTCAGGAAAATACATTTACCTGCTACACGATCGCTTTGCATTTAGTTGGAAAAAACACTTATTATCATCATACTAGTAAGTTCTGCCTAAGCCTCGGCAGTGTGTCTCAGAGAAACTTGACTTCCTATGAGTTGGAACAGCGCGCTGAATGAACGCAAAGTACTGACGGCAACTTGTTGCCAAAGTAGCTTGTATCGCGTTACTAACTTTGCGAGCTTCACCGGCTCTGCCAAACTAAATTGCCGAGTCGAAACCACGTGAATCATTTTAAATCAGATGTGATGAAAACGATTGTCCAAATCTACTGCAGGTTCACGCCGTACTCAACCCAGTATGTACTTAGCAATGGCTGTAAAATAATAAATATAAACTATCGACATACTTACACGAAAACTTTTACTAAATAAAAAAAAACGTCTAGTCTGAGGCCTTAGCCAATGTACATTAGCTAGGAATCGATTCTATTTCTACAATCTTTATCGCTGCAACGATATCGAAGATAGATCGGGAGACCAATTGACATACAAGTAGAAAACTCCATATCTCCATCCTCTTCTATCAGTCTTTCGCTACTTGATGTCCGCCGACACCACAGAACAATAAATAATATATTTATTATTGTGTGGCCGACACATTGCGTTGGCCAAATTGTTGGTAATTCTTCTTTAGTATAAATAAATGCTAATTTTGTAAGAAAAAGTTCTTGTAATATTTAATTTTATAAAAGTAGCCATCGTAATAGAGTCAGTGTAGCCAGTAATGTTGCATTTTTGCGAGCGCGCGGGGTCGGCCACACTCAACAAACGCCATGCCTGGCTTGGCGCGTATTTGTTTGCCTAATCAATCTCGTTTAATCTATGGTTTTCTTACATCCAATGTCAGTGTCTTTCGAACATAGAAAAAAATTCTAATAGGCAGGTACTACGTAATAAGAAGCGGGACTTCTACCAAGAAAACAGGAAAGTATGAAAAAGAAGTTTACCTTGCTCGCCACCAATGGCCACCATAATAACAGAAATAATTTACCAAAAGAATAGTAGCAGGTGCTATACCTGATAATGACAGGAAATCTTGATTTTCAGTGGTGCTAGCCTAGAGAAAATGAAGTAGGTGTGTACTAGGTTAGGAATTTAGAATTTTTTATCGATATCCATCAACTTAGAACTAGGTTTTAAAAAAAATACATAATTATACTTACTGCAAAATATAAGATTTATTAGTGTACTTAGGTGATTTGCACATCGTTTACATTGTGAATACTAATCTTGACTTTTTATACAAGACGAAGCGCTCGTGGCGTAACTTGCTTAGTCAATCTTCACCGATTATTCGAGGGTGACAAAAAATTGGCGAGAGAGGGCACTCTATTCCCAATTATAATATTCCTCTATGATTCTATTTCTACAATCTTGATCGCTTCAACGATGTCGAAGTTAAATTGGTAGACAAAGTAACATACGAGAAATAAATGCCTACTCGATCAATAACTTCGCTAATTCTGTCAGTCTTTCGCTAGAAATCACGTTTAGTCTATGGTTTTACTACATCCAATGTCATGTCAGTGTTATTCGAACCTAGCATATTCATTTTGTTTATTTATTTTATTTTTATGTAAGAAACGAAAATTTATGTTTTATTGTGAAACATTTAGATAAAAATAGAAAAGTGGGCTACCTAGTAAATAAAGTACCCACAAAACCCTGAAAATATAAGGTGTGATTGGATGCAATGTGCAAACACCAGAAAAATGAAATAAATGAAGAAGAACTCTGGCTATGGAGAATAATATTCGATTTTTTTGGATTCCACATTCCAGATCACATTCATAACATGCCACATTGCAGAGGTAAAATATTGTTTGTTTAGGTAGATACCTATGAGGAAGTGATTTTAGTTTCAATCCAAACAGTCAGTGTAAAGCGGCTTACCTGCCTACAAGCATAATATCAAGGGTTATTTATTTTCTTGTTACAGCGGTGTCCTTAGCCTCGATACACTGATGATATATTAGGTTTTATAACTTATCTAAATACGGTATGTGCAAGGTAGGTAATATTAACATCTTTATATTTTCAGATATCATCTACCTACATATCTACTGCTGCACTGAGCCTAAACCAAACATACAGTTATTCTACTAAGTATTCCTACTTGAAAGTTACAACCAACATTCTATGATATTGGAATTTTCGTGGAATAATATTTTTGTGCTCTTTTTTCCTGTGTTAATTTAATTCTGAATAAAATATGTTTTTTCTTCAAGTGCTTATGTACTTTTATTTTTAACTGCATGCAGGTTAGGTCATGTGTAGGTATTGCTCTCAATAAAATAAGTGGCGAACATCGCCCTTTACTGCAAGGTTTACTAGGTTTAGTGTAGTAGTAGGTTTGAAAAAACCTAGGATTATTTCGCAGTCACCTCGGCAGTAGTCGGCAGTCACCAAATCGATTGAAACGTCAAAATTTCACCTAAAATCGCCATTTTGTTTCGGTATCTACAGGGTTTTGGTTTTCGCTGGCTTTTCTATCGTGCTGATAGAAAACGAAGTGAAGTCGCTTGTCAAAAGAGCCACTTGGCTACGCATTTGTATGGAGATAGTCGTTCGGCTGTTGTCGGTTCGTGCGAGGGAATCGACATGTATACCAATATTCGTTTCGTTGATCACAGACCACGTGATACATCTATGCCTTATGTCAATCACATACATTTTTGTACTTTTGAAGTCGCCTGTCAAAATTATTATTTGTATGGAGGTAATCGTTCGCTACTGTCGATTCGTGCGATCGAATGGACATGTATTACATTTGGCTACCAATGTTCGTTTCGTTGACTACAGATCACGTGATATATCTATGCCTTATGCCAATCCCATACATTTTTGGACTTTTCTACTGCCGACTTCGCTTGTCGAATGTTACCTTGGCTAAGGCCTCTGTCCACTTGCCATTTATAATACATACCTGCCTCTCCCACTGCTTATAGCTTAAATCCCATAATTTTCAACAATATCTTCGCTAGGAGCTCTGGACTCCCCAATTATATACGTCCATTGGTAGTTGAAAGTAATCAGGCGATAGCCGCTGTTTGCCGCCAATTGCCTGATTGCCGACAGGGGCTGGACGGCAGTGTCGGCAGTACAAACACGTCAATCAGCCGCGGTCACAATCACACGTTTTGTGTCGCTACCGCGGCGGGGGTGGAATGGAACAGACCTGCTGATTGTCACGAGGTGTGCTCCTCTGTACCAGTGCTGCGCTGGTGTCACCAGATTACAGGACCACCACAAGCAATTAGCGTGACATAGTTTGAGCCTATGCTCAAACATCACAAACATTTTCATTTGAGGTAAATTATCAGGAAACTTGGACGCGTCTTCAAGTTAAAATCAAAATAAGAAAAAAAATACATGCATTTTTTTTATAAAGATGCTCATTGGTGTGTGTGTGTGTCATCCTCTACACTTTCCTGTACAAGACGGAAATATAAATTGGATAACCCTCCCTATCTAAAGTCATGGAATTTGAAAAGCGATTGTTTCCGTAATAGTTCACAGAATGCAATATCCGGTTCGTCCGGCGCGGGCTCATATCCGGCAGGACAGGACCGGCTCTACCGGACCGGTATCGAGCCCGGACACCGGGCCTCTCCGACCCGGACATTATTGAGTGGAGTTCTGTATTTCAGATAAAGTTGTTGAATAAATAAATACCTTTGTGTACTTAATTTTATTTTAATTTATGAATTTGTGTGAACTATGTTATGGTGGGCTAGGAGTATTACTACCTTTTTTGTAATGAATAAAATGTTCACCCAGTCACCTGCCACAAGCCCTACCTGATAACAAGGAGTTCATTATCTACTTACCTCACGAAGCACGTCCACTGAGAGCGTGCCCTTACAGGTATACAGTACAGTGGTTGTGTTGTTGATGATGTTTCGACTTAGCCTTATGATTGTAAATAGAACCAAGTTGTTTTGCCAAAAACGTTATAATTAAACCATTTCCGGCCGGCGGCGGCGGCGGCGGCCATTTCCAACGAAGCGCATTCTCTATAATCGTTTGGGCCATCTCTCGTAAAGTACGATTGGACTAGCTCTGCGCCGCGGCTCGGCTCGGCTCGGCTCGTTTGGAGTCGCGCCAGGAGTGTAATGTGTTATTACCAGCGAGCCGGGCCTGATGGCCGGCCTATTAGCGAGTGGGACATTTGGCGGAGGCAGGACACGGCACGGCGTCGCGGAGGCTCATCGCTCATCGCAACCTGCACACTAGTGCACACTAGTGCACACATATCAATTATAATAATCTTTGAAAATTGACGTATACTTATACACTTTTATGAGCGTTCTATTATAGACGTTCCATCGAAGATATTCCAGTTCTTTAGCATGTAGCTAAATCGACTCGAGACACTCGATTTAAAACGCCAAATCCGTAAAGACAGACCTAAGCCCTCCTATACCTACACATATAACGCAGCAGGCCAACTCTATTGTCAATCGTGTGATAGGATATTTAAAACTAAGTTTGGCCTAGCTAGCCATATTAGGGCACATGCTAGGAAATAATATTAAATTGTATTTTAGGTTATAAATAATACTTTAGATTACCTACTTAGATTACTACTTAGATTAAGATACCACTTAGATTTTGTTAAATTTAATATTTTGTTAGTTAAGGTCGCCGTGACCGAAACCGGTCAGGAGGACTATATATATATATATATATATATATATATATATATATATATATATATATATATATATGTAGCTAGTTAGCAAAAAGCTGTGAAGAGTGCTACCACGTGACGCCGCGCCGGGGCCGGGAGCTCAGCGGAAGGCAATTATGATTAAAATGAAGGTCTCGGTTCCATTCGGAAGTTATTTGTTCGCCGCCGCGTGCCTGATAACTTCACATAAATTAGATTTAGAGCTGATTTCAATTCGAATTTAAATATAAAATTTCAATTTATGACAGCCATAGACTCTCTGTGAGGTTATGAAAATGTGCCACTAAAATGCTGCATCAGCAGCTCACCTAGAAGAATGGCACAGTGAAGTAGCGCATGGGACATCACCTACTTTTTAATACAACTAAATGATGGAACAAGCGGATGGCCCACCTGAGCGGTTACTTCTGCCTATAATTAGATCACGGTCGTGTTTACCAAATTCTCAATTTAATATTCCATAACATAGTAATATTCATACGTTTCTGATTTATAATTATTATTTTTTGGATTCATATTATTCATAAACACAATAATTCATTGGAAATACAATTATAATAATGTAAACACAGTAATCCGTTTCATCCTAAACCTCGTTATCACATAAATGGCCTGGATCATTGGGATTTGTGAGATATTGACGAATCAATACTTTGGTTCCAAGGGTGTATTTGTTTACTGGTTCTAGTGGCGTAGTGGTTAGTTAACCCTAAGTCGGTGATGTCTCTTACGTCTGACTGCAGTTTAGGGTTAAGATCGGTACCTACCAAAAGGCTTTTTCTATTTGAAATGTTGTTCGATCTATTTTAGTAAGTGATTTTCTCCAAATACCAGCTGAAATAAAAATAAATACTAAATAATGTCAAAGATTTTTTATTCGGTAAAATGACAAGGATAATTTAGAATCGTATAGCTATAAGTGATTCTATGTGCTAGTCCCTCGCGACTATATATAGCCTGCTATATATAGATTGTGTCATCTATTTACTTGTGTTTAACCTATCCTGTGCGTGCTGACCGCATTCAGATTGCATTGAGCACAGATCACTGCGGTTCCATTAATTAGCACCTCAACCCGTCGCACATATATCATCACATTGATCTACACTACAGTATGCATTCAAGGAACTCATCGTAGGACGAGACCATGCCACCAACGCTGCACGAGCACCCGGCCACAAGCTCTTAACATTGTTAATTGGTTTGAAAACAATTTTGGTTTATTTGGTAGATTAAGCTCTTGCTACTTTTGTTATGTATTCTTTTTCATGTTGAGTGAGGGCCACCCCTTACTCAACATGATAAAGAATACATCTGAGAGCTGGAGGGTCCGCCCCCTCCAGCTCTCGGCTGTTGGCATACATAGCACAAAGAAGTTTGTGTTTAGACATCAGAATCTCCAAATTAGCAGTGTGAAGGTTAGTCTGTCGCGTTTTGAAATGATACTCCACAGTAGTGTTTGCGTTGGACCCTTAGCATTATAGGTAGGTACCTATATAGCTTAGATTACGTAATATAGGAGAAATCCAATAGCATCCCGATTGTAATTCCCAAGTACCCTACTGATAGGTTTCTAGAGACTTTTGTTTTTCGAGCGCCGCCGCCGCCGTACCTAAACAAATACCTACTATAGCACCCTGAGGCTAACGAGAAAAGTTTATATTATACCTAAGTACCTATTGCGAGGGATGGATCTATTATGATAGGAAACCGTTTCAAACTAAACTATCCATACTAACTGCACTCTATTCCATGGCTAAAGCTATAGTGACTGATATGTATTCTATGCTTTTACATCGGTTATTTTGGGAGATGGGAATAAATTAGTGGCGCGGTAAATAATCCCGCAGCGAAGGTTCAGTAGAGGATGTACTGGAATGTGATCTGTGGAAATAGGATCCTTTCTGGCTCAACAAATAAAGTAGGTGGGAGAAACTGAAAGTGAGATGGCAGGATTATTAACCTAGTGTGTCTAATAAACCGGACGTAAACCCAGATTCACAAACAGTTTTGAATTCAACCGAAACTGATAAAACAGTGTGACTCAAAATGATGAATGTCGAAGGCGTGCGGGTGGTCAGAAGCACGTCCGAACATAATAATTGAGCACACGCCAGCATGTTGCAGTAGATGGTATTCAACGTACTATAAAATCGTCACGATTAGAATACCAACTGAAACCTCACGGAGGCACCAGTTTATGTTGTACACTAAGTACAACACAGAACACTGGCTCATAAACTGGTGCTTCTAAAGTGCTATCATTTGTCAGTAATACTGATATCAATATATTGTCAGCTTTAGCGCGTAATTGATTGATGAGCCAGCTGACGGGGGTAGCGTTGGCGTTGTACATGGCGTGTTTTGCGAGTCAGCCATCAAAAACCACAGAGAAATATCATCCAACAGCATCGAACAAGGCACTGGAGTACTGCAGCACCACACACGAGCGAGACAACTGTATTAATGACACCAACGGTGGCAAACTTATGAACGAGACAGAATAACAAATGGTTCTCATCCATCAGGAAGCGCACAAAGCCTTGGCACGCAGACCTCTGCGATGTCCCCGATCTGGGCCACGGGATTATGAGACCTAGCACGTGGATATACACATTAATTTCCCTCAGCCACGTGTGGGTAGCTTACAGCGAGCTTATTAGAGTAAAAACCTGAATGCTTGTACCGAAATAATGAACATAATGAACAATAAAAACAATGTTGCTTTTGGCTAATGGAAAACATCGTGAGGCCTTTCCTCACTTAGTGGTGTACCGGCCCGCAATGTACTCGGATGGAACATAACTACCTACCTACACACTGCAAAAAAATGAGCTGGACTGTTCAGGCCAATGTTAGTTTTGGAATATCCTCCGACTATCCTGAGGATCTGAGGGATCCGAGGCATGCCCATCGAGCAATCGACTACAGGCTGGTTATAATATAATTTAAATATAGTTTAAATGGAAAATGTGGTGTATTTATGTAGGTAGGTACTTCTCTAGTTTATTATTAGAACTCTGAGGTACAGTTTAGATTAAGTTTCAAAAGCAATGCAAGTCCTAGCATTCCTCTGGTCACAGTCCCCGCGTGCCTGGAGCCGCAATCACGTGAGTAATTAGTCCGGCCGATACGTGCGCCGAATCCAATCACTTCATCGCACTTCTTGTGCTACTACTAATCAATGTTCGATGCAAAATGGGCTGTATCTCATTCAAAATAAAGTTCCAATTGTGTTTTGATGTTCATTCAAAAAAGTTCTCGCAAGGACATTAAATTTTGTGTTGCCAAAATTGGTTAGTGATGCCAGTCCCAAGTTAACTTATCGACTTTCTAGCATACTATCATGGCAGAACTACAATAATGTGGTACAGTCGGAGTGAAACTTTGAAAGCGTAGTTCTATTAACTCTTCATTGAACCTAACCTGCCAACAACAGGCAAACCTCCACGCCATTTTCAATCTTATTTTGTTGATGTTAAGGTTGAAATGAAATCTGGGTCAGGTTTGCGAACCAGCGGTCATCTATCGTTAGCAATATCGGATTAGAGTTGGTTCTAGCCTTGTAATGGATAATTTACTTATTGTTTTAATTGATTTGTTCAAATTGAAAGCTTTGATTGAGATTTAGTAATTGAATACCCTACATTGACATACTTGTTCACCTCGTCTACTGATGAGTCTAGCCATTATTCATGATGTTTTCTTTTAAATCAACACGTGATTTAAAGTTCTTTTAAAATAGCTATGAACAAGATTTTATTTAAATATAGTAAAAAATCAAGCTATTATTGCGTAGTGTAATTACTAAGTTTCCATGGGCACCTTCCGGCTCCATCATCAGGCACTAAGTATCATCTATGACCGTGTTTCTTATCAAGACAAATGAAACGAGCCCTAGCTCTAACTTAAATAAAAGCTTGAACAACAGCACACAGAGTTTGATGCGCATTCGAGTGACAACTCTAGGCCCACCGCCCACCATTCATAAATGTTATACTTATTATTCAGATTATAATTATTTCTTAGTGAACCTTTAGAATGGGAATAACTATAGATGCAATGGCATTTTCATAAAACAATTCACTTTCGAGTGCGGTTATCAAATGAACGATTCAATATCCATTTGTGAATCCAATACCTAAAGCAACACACAAAACAATCTATTCGCTGAGTTATTGATCTGTAACGTGGAGAGATGGTGCTTGTGCAGGGCTGGACTGAGGGCAGGAGTTCTCAGAATCTGGCTGATAGGGGAGATTCTGGCTGATAGTAAAATACTTTTGTAAAAATGGTACTTTGTTCAATGTTCACTGTGTTACATAAAAAGTAACTAACACAAACTAACTACGGGTCTGTGCTGGAAGAAAACTCTGGCTAGGGCTGAGCACGCCGCTGTAATGTCATCTATTTCTGTCTTTTGTAAGTAGTATGTCCTGTTTTGTGCACAATAAAGAATAAAAATTTAATTTAATGACATTTTTAAATTAGCGATTCACCGTTACCCAACCGTTACTGGAGGTTGCAGTTACCGTAACCAGTAGTAAGTTTTCTAAAATGCATAGAATAAACTCACGGTAGAACCTCCGTATTCTTGGAAGAATTTTATTTAAGTTATGTTATACGTTATAATAATATGTGTTTATGTTTTTTCCCACTGCTGGGCAAAGGGCATTTATTATATTCAATAATAACCCCAGTACCTAGTATCAGTTGTAGTTCTACCTCTGTGCTGGCGGGAGAGTCGAACTTGCGATATTGTGCTCGATCAACCGTATTACCGCTTGTTCTAGTATAAGTAGGATTTGAAACTAAGCAATTTCTGCAGCAGCACAAATATTTCAGATCACTTTGGTCTGCGATACTTTTATGGTTCGCAAACTTCTGTTGGAATTTTAAATGCACTTTATTTGCTAATCAGAATGAGCACAATAACTTCATAATATCGACATCTGGACTTCATCATACCACATGCTTTCACATCGTGTCGAGCAACTGACATGACATGACACATCAGTATCGTGTAGGTGTCGTGCCAGTGTGCAAACACCTTTACATTATTACATGAATTCATCCCATGTTTGGGCAAAGGTCACTTTTATTTTCTCAATTTTTTTTTTAGTATATTTGTTTAGTATAGCTATAGTGAATTGTAAAACCATTTCTCACCGTGTCTTCTTCTATTTAATTTTCTTCTATACAAAATACGCTTCTGTTTCCTTTGTAAGTTTCAAAACTTTGCGACACTAATTATACTAAGTAATAGTGCTTTGTTAACCGCCTGCACTATTTTGAGCATCATATTTTGCTACAACATAGTTTGACTTACCTACTTGATAGACCAGCTTCTCTTTTTAAAATTATATTGTTTTTTATTATTGGACTGCACGAAGCAATAGAAAGATAATTGTTTTTTACAAGTTCACAAACAAAAATCTAAGTTGTGTATGATTTGAACTTACAGTTCTCTGAAAAAGTAGATACGTTACTAACAAAAAAACCAGTTAAATGAGACCAAACTAAGCATGAGGCAGAGTGTCACACGCTAATGATAAAACTCGGGTGTTCTTTGATTTCGAGGAACAGCCAGACAATATTAATTACAGAGATATTAATTATTTTCCCGAAAACGTACCTACTACCTTTCTTGGAACTTCTCTCATGAACAATACAGATGTCGTTAAGCAGTACTGTAGTTACACAGCTTTGCGGGTTTGATACTTCGTCCTTTGTTGTTATACTCGTATCTACTACTGCAAAGGCGACAACAGAGTTTTTAATATCCCATATAACAATGTGAAATGTTTATAACTGATAAATGATACTGCTATTAACGAGTAATTACACGAATTTTGTATTAAATAATTATTTGATGATTTTGAAGTTAATCGCGATAGTTAATTTGCAGCAAAATGTTAGTTAAAAATGATGAAGCTTAATACCTTGGGGGTTCAGTTGGTGAAAAGCTTACTTTTTTTTTTTCATTCGTTAGTAGTACTCGTGTACACAGAACAAAGGAAGTGTATTTACTGTTTGTCATTTGTACTGTGCAGTAGTGTGCAGAGATGTAGGAACGACAAGTATCACTCGAGATGCTGCGATATCTCCGTATTTGGTCGCTACAGTAGTATAGTATGTACACAAGAAGTAGGTGCGCTAATGGACTCCTTTTGTGTGTCTCAGCAAACAGACAAGCTATTATAATTACGTTGTATCTTCTACCACATTGTTACCACATTCTTCGTTGTATTCCATTGTCGTTATTTGAATGTTTCTCTCATTTTTGTAAAATTTTGTGGTGTACAATAAAGGATTACCAATTTATCTATCTACCACAACATTCTAGGGACTCGACAGCTTTTCCATATCCTGTCTCCTGTATTCCAAACACACTTGTCAGTATTCCAAACACACTTGTCAGTATTCCAAACACACTTGTCAGTATTCCAAACACACTTGTCAGTATTCCAAACACACTTGTCAGTATTCCAAACACACTTGTCAGTATTCCAAACACACTTGTCAGTATTCCAAACACACTTGTCAGTATTCCAAACACACTTGTCAGTATTCCAAACACACTTGTCAGTATTCCAAACACACTTGTCAGTATTCCAAACACACTTGTCAGTATTCCAAACACACTTGTCAGTATTCCAAACACACTTGTCAGTATTCCAAACACACTTGTCAGTATTCCAAACACACTTGTCAGTATTCCAAACACACTTGTCAGTATTCTAGGAACTTATGTCACAGGCTCCGCGTGCTGGTGGCGTTCACTGTGAGCCTTCACTTTCTACCAGTACCTACTTATGTACCTACGCAGCACGCGTGTACTGCTACAGTAGTATGTACATACATACTCATTTTCTTGTCTCTCGTAGGGGAAAACAAAATAAGATTAATAGTAATGTAAGTCGTGTGCCTTCCATAACAATTTGGTTAAGTAATAGTTTTTTGGTTTTCTGAACAACCAAGCACAGACAACTAGCTTTTTAGCTAAACGTGGCTATACCTAAGTATGTTTTCGATATTTAGCAGGCTCATGCTTGTAAATATAGCGTCTGCGTCGGTAGATAAGACGTAACTACTTTACGATGCGTTGTTTGCTGTAAAAGCATTCGCAGAATTGCTAATGTCGTATGAGAAAACAGAGATACGCACCAAGCTCGAGATAATCTCATACGGTTCGAGATTTTGATATTAGTTTCGTAACATTAAAACCACATCTATCGTAATATTTGATATCAAACCCAAGCCTAGAGAGTAACTATAACAATAGTTGACTAGTAGAGTACCGCAATGTCACTTACTTGTTACTATTTGCTAACAAAATACACTTTTCAGTGTGTAAAAGTTCATTTTAAAGATTCCCTAAGCATTTCTCAATTTTAAGCATTTCATTTTGCCCTACGATGGCACGTTGCACTTCTTTCATATTCCATTTCGGTTCATTTAGTTTGCTTCATATATTACATTTAAAAACGGTCTCTTCTCACTTTTGATTCATGCCGCGCGTTTATTGTCAGTCAGACACTTACATTACCATTTTATATAGCTACGTTGGTATTTTGATGAACCAAGAGGTACCTAAAGCTAGAGATGGAACTATTAAAACAGAGTTATGTGTCCTCATTCCATGAGGGCGTATGATATTAAGAAAACAGGTGTTCCGTGCGGAGTCTGCGAGACGTGACGCGTGGGCGCACTACACAATGCCGAGTGTCGGAGGGGATATTACGCGGTCGAGACTCGAGACGCAATTCAAACAGGTACTGCCAACTCCCATTTCATTATACCGGAAGAAATACTAAGCTTGAATAGAGTAGTTCATTCATAGCACTGTGGTTTTTGTTTGTTAGAATAAGTCTTGCTTGAAAGACAGTGCTAATATTGTTTGAAAGATAATGGCACTATTTCCATAGTCTGATGCGTCTGATGAATGTACACTCCAGTAAATAGGCACCGGCCAGCGTTCGCAATCATGGCAAGTGACGACGCTCTGCACTCGAGCTGTTGTTGATGTTCAGTTAAACTTTTAAGTACCTACTTGTCTTTTTCAATGAAGCGTAAACTAGTCTCTATCATTCGTTTATCATCAGCTCATTTGAGACCGTTAATCTGATTTGAGAGACAGTCAGCGCTCTCTCGAGAATGTGTTGACCGTTGATCGTTACTGGCATTTGTCATTTTCATAGACTAAATTCAGTAACTGGCCACCAGAGGTCACTTAGAGCTGTTAGTCGACGTGGTCTATTAACTTGTATAACAGAGTTGGCGACTAGAACTAAATTCCCTGATGAGTTTGTGAATATTTGAGCCAGATATTAGTTGTAACAATAAGGAGAACCATTTCACGATATTGTCAGGATTTTGACAAAAAGAATTGGTTATTTTTATTATTACCTAAACAAAGGGAAAATCCCGGTAAACCTTTGTTGTACGAGAAAATGATACAAAAGTAAGTAGAGATAAAAATACGGATAAATAATAAAAATAATGTTTTAGTTAGATGCGGTGCCGACGCCGCGCCGTCGACGGATAGCCGTCAGTACATGAAGTGCAGTACTTATGTCACTATATTTCCTACAACAATGAGAAATAAAAACATTTTATTAATAGTTATAGTTGAACAAAAGGAGGTGGGACGAGATAGTTAATCCAGCAAGCAAGCGGCAGCAAATAGGAAACAATAGTAATAAAGACTTTAAAATAAGTCCGAATAGGTAGGTACTGGGTACCCAGTGTGGGATTTTTTATTAATTGGTGGCACACCTTAGTCCTAACTACACTTTCCAGCCAACGGTTGACCGACGCAGCTGACGGCTGACTGACGGCCTGCTGACAACCACAAACCTAGGCCTACAAAAGTCTCTGCCACACCTTTTTACTGACGGCTGGCTGATTGCCGACTGACGGCCAACTGACGGGCAGCTGACAACCGGAACCCGAGGTCTTAATAGGGAGGTACGTATACAGCTGAGTGGCAACGAGAGATAATCCGTGTTCATTAGCCGGCGCGCGCGCTGAGCGTGCGGACATCTGGACATGTGGAGTGACGTGCCGGGATACGGAGGTACGAAACAACACGACATTTTTGGATGATAATAATATAATATGGTACCTACCAGTATCCTCTTCCATCCTGAAAAGCTTTATACATATTTGATAGCTAATTTTTATAGAATTTAACAAAACATTATTTTATTAATAACAAGTGTTTTAAAATAAAAATAAGATAAATCAATGCAAACCTACCTATCATTTATCAATTTCCTTATTCTGATTTTGAATTTGTACTTTTCACAATTATAACTACTTATTGCAAAATGAGTTCTACCGAACCAAAGCTTATTAATGTCGGCACTCGGTCACACACACATCATGTTACTGCATGCATTATGGCAGCCCCGCGGACATGTTTTTGATATTTGTTTTAGAGCTTTTAGTACCTATGTAAAGTAAATGTAAAGTTGTTATATTGAATAGGTACATAAAATCTTATTGCAATTTACTATTAAGTATTTCAACAATGTTCGCCACAACAATGTTAAAAAGCATCTTTGTGTTCATAAATTCAGTGCCGGTTTGTTAACCATTTTGCTTAATTTAAGTTTTTTTATTTAGAAACAAGAAACGCTCGTGGCGTAGCTTTTTTAGTAAATTAAGCGCTATTCGGATGGGTGACCGCTAGCGGCGTTTACATCTGACCGCTTTCATGCTTCGAAAAGCACGTTTAACACGAACAAATTGCAAATAAAAATATTTAGTTGGCTATTTAAGTGTATGTATTTAGGTGATTTCATTGCAAACCCAGAATAGTGCAGATGCAACAATCTTTCTGTCATAATAATAGTATCAACAATAAACTGCTTTGTTAGTAAACTTGGCTTATCTTCAACTCAACAAAAGCGATTTATCAACGCAGTACGCAGTAATAAGTAAGTATAGCAAGGTATTATTCCTGCCACTTAAATAACTTATTTAATCTGTTTAGTAAGTTATTTAATCCAAACACTCGAGCTTGGGTCTACAGTGCAAGGGGAACAGCTGGTGCAATCCAGTTGTAAGGAATTTTTAGCTTATAGTCTCTTCTATAGGCTACGGTTTTGCTACGCTGTAGAGGTTCGTAGCCCCTCGTAGCACTGTGCAATGTAGATATTATGTAGCAATTTGTTTCCCTCTACAAAACCTTTCGTACGCTTCGTACAGTTTTGTTTTAGTATTCTGTTCATCATTATCATCATCAACCTACAGAAGTCTACTGCTGAACATAGACTTTCCCCAAAAAAGATTTTAGATATTTATATTTTTTATTAGTGGTTACCCGCGACTTCGTACGCACCGTTTTCTGAGCGGATTCTTTGACATTACACCGACTCGCGTGTCAGACGATACAAACTCGTAGCTATTAGTATTATATTATCTGTGCTCGTAGTAAGCCCTCTAAGCCATAAACCAAGAAGTTGAAGCAACTGACGCGACATCGTCTTCGTGTCAAACACGTCAAAGAATGTTTTATTGGCGCCACTTATCACGTTCCTTCATTTTATCCCGTAGGTCCTGCTAATATCTGGGATAAAAAGTAGCTTATATGTTTTAATCCAGGCTACGACCTATATATATCTATGCCAAGTTTCATCCAAGTTGATTCGGTAGTTTTGACGTGATAGAAACAAACTTCCAAACATCTAAACTTTTGCATTTTTATAATATTAGTGGGATTAAAACTTACGTACCTTCTGTGATCCAACCTCGTTGTTCTATCAGTTGGGGAGGAATATTCTACGCTGCTCCTTCCGGTTCATAGTACATCATAATCAGAGAAAACTAAGTAAAGTGACTGGAAAGTGCCGAGCTATAGTTCAAAGAATGCAAAATAGCGATTTCTTTAAATGAACTTCACCAAAACCAGTATTCATTGTAAGTAAGTACTTACAGTTCAGCTGAGTTAGATCACATTAGGTATCAAGTCGGTGGCACTAGTGTTCTCTCGGAGCTGTGCTTAGCTTGAGGGTCAAACTTTTAAATTGAGATGTTGCGCACCGCTTTGTTCCGCGATCGCCAAGGGGTGAAAGGGGTGGGGGGGGAGGGTGTTAAAGAGAAGGAGGTAGAGAGGGGGCTATTGCAGTGTCTTTTTGCTACACTCTCAATACCTCCTTTGTTTCCGAGCTCCTTTCACAGTCGACTAAATGCCAGTTTAGATTTAATCTCTCTTTTTTAATTTAGGTTTTGATGAAATTTCTCGCGGGGATTATGGAAGGTGGCGGTTTTGTTTAGAGGACGTTAATATTGGAAGAGTGGGAAACAGGGGATCATATTATTACAAGATGGGATTCTTCGAGATGTCATAGTCACAGTGACTCCACTGTGACTATGACATCTCGAAGAGGGGTCAGCGAGAATGAATTGCACAAGAGATAACTTTTGTCTTAGTAAGCTAATTTTTAGTTACACTACGCATTGAGCACAGCTTGACTGAATAACGTTGCAGCGCCACCCCGCAGTGTACGGATACTTTAGGTTTACCTTACACGATGATTGTCTTTATAATTATCTGAGGTGATCCACTAAATATGTGACGCAGTATGCAGCGCATCCAAACTTATTAATGTGATTTATAAAGTTCATCGAAATATTCTTCCCTACTTTTAGCTTCTACTAAGTTCTTTATGATGAGGGAAAATTATATAATTAGGTATTTAACTTACTTTGTGGTGGTTTTTTAATTTTGTTTTTTAATTATATTTGCTCAATATTTATTTTGCTAAAGCTGCTGAATTCATTTTAAACCCAATATCGATAGATGCGTGGAATTGAAATGGTATGAGTGTATAACCTCGCAGGAGAGGGAGACGCGGCGGGGTGTGTCCGAGAGCGGACCCCTTGTGCCGCTGAAGTCCGCTCGTCAACACATGCTGAATAATACATTTTCATATTCATTTTGTTCAATATTCATATTTCAATCGCCGGGAATATTTATTTTTCGACTTCTATCGCACTGTGAAACACTAAAATTCAATTTGTGAATGAATTTGTTTTTCGGCAATCGTTTTAGTAGCGCTGTGATACGAGTGCATGTACCTATTTGATTTAGTGGCTTTCCGATTGAACAGCCACTTTTTATTATTAGTTGCGTACGCCGCCGGCGAGTGACGACAATTGCCTGAAGATAGATAGAACGTTATTACGAGATCAAAACATTTCCAATTACACAAATAACGTAGAAGTTTTGGCGGCATTTAAACTTCTTAAAAACCTCTCTAACATTAATGAAGCCCTCCGAACTTTACCTTTGAGACGTTGATAAATAACCAACACTTCCGCTGACCAGGGGGTCTACTCCACAAAATGATCACACTGTCATTTCGAACTTCATTGCGCGGAATGTTCGGTAATAATAACTCAACTGTAGAGCGTTCTCCCGAAATGTGACTCAAAATGAAAGTTAGGAAACTTTTGGCCATAGTTTTTAAAAGTAGACCCACCTTTGGAACGCTCCACTCGCTGCTAAAGAGCATAAATTCACAAAGTTATTATCCGGTATCCGCTCGAGCGAATCCACTGAGCTCAGCTTAAAATACTGGGAAAGTTCACTGTGCTCAGTATAGCAGGTGACACAGAAATAAGCACTTTCACAAACAGTAAATAAAGTTTATTTAGTACGACATTACCTTTGTTACACGTTACATAACTCTGAGGACCACTGCCTCGCAGTTTACGTGCATTTTATTTCTGTATTTTTAATAGCTATTCCAAAATTATGCTGTCATTGACGTGTTTACTGCTTGTCAAATGTATCTCTATACTGTGGCACGCTGCGCTGCCTACGCTAGGTTCAGTAGATACACAACGGTCATGGCTATACTTGGGTTGTACGAGTAGACACGCGGGTAAAAGTGAGAGATTGGATTCAATTACTGGAGGAGGCTTTAGGGCCGGCCGGGGTCTAGGGATTCGTGTAATTTTCTAACGCGCCATCCATTAATCATGAGGTAAGTAAATTAAAAAGCGACCCGACTTTTCAATCTTTATAAAAAAGCTTTATTTAATTTTGCAATAAGGTTGAAAATGCAGTGTTTTCCTTTTCGCTCTGAAGAAAAAAAACGAAGATCAAATATTAAGAAAGAATGAAGAAACCTACCTAAGTGCAAATACTCTTTCACCTCAATAGCCCTTTCAGAGTCATCAGCCTCCGCCTAATTAAGCTGACGCTGGATGATCACAAAAGAACCAGTCTAAGATGAACCAGCGATAATATCAAAGATTATAGACAGCGTAGTTCAAATAGCACTGGTCGGCTCGGTCCGCCATGTTGAGGTTCCCGACGCCTTCTCTCGAAACTAAAATTTATTTTCGAAAAACCTAATAATCTTTGTTGATTCAAGGTTTTGAAATGAGTCGTTTACTTAATACCTACAAAGACATCAAAAAATATTAGAGGTTTTATTTTAAGAATAAAAGAAAAAGTTCAGGTAAACTCTAGAAATAACTTTCTTAAAACCATTAAAGCAAGGAAAGGAAAAGATTTTAAGTGGGTAGATTGGTACAAAATAAATAAACTTCTGATGCTAACCGTACTTTGATCTCGTACGAAGTCCACGCTAAACTTTAAAAGGTAAATAAAGTAAAGTTAATAAAGTTACAAGTGGACAACCTACTCGCGTCTCGGTGTCCATGTTTTCCTGCAAAATGTAATATTATCGTGGATACTTATATCCCGGCGGAGCGCGAATATCGGCCCAAACTACACTTGCAATGTGGAATATTCTAAAACACCTCAACTAGTTCAGAATTTATGAGTGTGTTCAAAGTCTACCTTGAAAACAGAGTATATAATTGTTTTGAATTTGATTGCATTCTAAGTAAAGTAAAATTAAAGATTTTTAAAAAACAGCAAAATAAGTTCAACGCTTGAGTTGTGAATGTAAGGGTAACGTATCCAAGTTATACTTCGTAGCAACGATGGCTCGATCGCAGCGTTATACCGCGTGGCCGCGCGATGTATCTCGCTGTAGGCTGCTCTTGCAGAGCGTGCGGTATCGTGCTAACCCTAAAAATGTAAGTTCCTACCATTTCAAATATTACAAAAAGTGTAATGCTGTAGGAGACTATTCCTAATCTGCGTTACTCAAAGAAAAGCCACGTTCCCCTTTTGTGATCTGTTAGTGATTACATCTGCTTGAATGTTTTCTTTAGCACGTACTTATAGCTACAGAGTTCCTAAACTCCTGGCAAACTATGTATTATATAGACAACTTGTAACATTACAAGTTGTAATGGTAACAAAGTGACTCAGTTGAATAGCTCAATAAATCGTTGATGAGCTGAAGTTGATTCAATGAGCTCTCTCGTGTCGAGTCGCGGCTGAATCGGCGAACTTGCACAACAAGAGATTGGCTCGACTAGTACGTAAGTGGCAGCTTAGAGGGATGCTGGATGACCAGAGCCTGCTGTATCTGTTATTGTCACGGTTCATACCTACTACGAACCGTGACCAGCATGAGCGAAATTGAACATCGGACTGCTTGCTCTGAAATGTAATTTTTGCTAACAATTTGTACATTGGGGATAGTCAGAAAATTAAATGTAAGTAGAATGTAAATCTACAGGGAACGGTTTTAGCCATGCAGCAATATAATTTATAGGCTGGATATTATTATGATAGCACGTCACTAAAACTTTGCTATCTGATACTATTTTGCATTTGTTTTTTAAAATCTATAAACTCATAATTTTCATATATTTCTCTGCAGAGGGAATGAAACCCACATCTCTCAGGACAGAACTAGTCTACTGCCCCCGAGCAGCGCGGAAGGAACGGGGAACAGTATAATTGGATTCCTGGAGGGGCGGAGGGATAGACAATTACTGTCTTCTGAATTGTTTTAATTTGGAGCATGTAAAAATAATAATTTATAAGTTAAAAAACTAGAAAAACCGACTTCAATTCGATTACCAGCTTCATCATCAGATGATGATGATGATGACAGTTCATTGGGAATGTTCTAGTCACTATAAACACCACTTAAAAGTCACAGGAAAGCAAAATACGCAATTTCGTGCACGTGGTTGGTGTTGATTCTTTAGAGAAACAACTGGTGGGTTTTTGCTTTTCTCCAATTAAATGCGGTTTGAATGTACAAACTGGGTTTATTGACAAATTTAGAAAAATGTTAAAATTTAGGTGTGCACAAAGGGTCATCGTTGCTAGCAGTAAAATGGTAGGCGCTACGCCGCAACTTGGCATATTGCATCGTTGCTAGCAGTAAAATGGTAGGCGCTACGCCACAACTTGGCATTTTTTTTCAGTTATTTCTATTTATAACACAAACTACTGAACCGATTTTGATGAAAATTAAATGGGACCAATCTGAAAGTATATCCTTTCAGATCAAAAAAGAATTTTTGAAATCGATTCATAAATGACGGAGTTCTGAGGTAACAAACATTAAAAAAAAAAATAAAAAAAAAAATAAAAATAAAAAAAAAAAACATACAACCGAATTGAGAACCTCCTCCTTTTTTGAAGTCGGTTAAAAATAAAGATACAGAAATACTTGGTGAAGTTTGTAATCCCTGAACTAGGTCAATTACCTAAGTTACATTCCCTCACGACATCTTACAAAATAAGCAGAGTTAGTTGGTTCTTTACCGCTCAACTAATTTATTTTGACGAGTACATATAGGTATAAATGTTTTAATGATTTTCCAGAGCAGTAACTACAAAAATTGCAGACATGCATACGCCCAGCTGATGGTAACTTGGTCACCGACGCCGCCCAGATACAACGACAACACTGTCAGTGTGTTGCCTGAACCTTGAAGCTGTGAATTAACTACGGATATTATTTAGATGTCTTTAGAAAATATAAGTAGAAGGCACACAATCGAGCCACAAATTATATATTACCAAGATAAAAATATTTATCAATATCATTAGTGAAAATCAAAAAAATTCTTGAGAATTAATTAATTGTAATAATTAATCCGTAATTAAAGTGACGTTGGACAGTAATTAGATGTGCTGTCTAACCTCTGTGACAGGCGTCACAACTCAGTCGGTAATAGCTCTGCCTTCCGTGCTGTGGGTCGTGGGTTCGATCCCCACCAAGAACAAACATTTGTGTGTGACAAACATAGATGTTTGTTCTATGTCTGGGTGTTACTATGTATTATAAGTATGTATTTACAAAAAAAAAGTATATAAGTATTCTATCAGCATCTAGTTCCCATATTACAAGCTTTGCTTAGTTTGGGACTAGATGGCGTCGTGTGAAATGTCCATGAATATTTATTTATTTATTATTTAATAAAGATAATTTGACACATTTTTTACGGATTTTCACGGGCTTCCCAGCACTCAATCACACATCTCAATCTAATAATAATAACACTACGTCAGCTCTACGTTTTATAAGTTAAAACTATTATACAACTATTTGCGGGTTTACAACTCTCTAGTATATCTCTGTCGTCGTATTAAACATTAAAAAAATTAATTGATTTCCCAAGTTTTCCATAGACATAGGTGTACCCTTACTTCTGGGTGTATACCCTACAGCTACACGATGCTTTTATACATACCGTGTCTGTACATCTTGCCAGTAGCGACATCTGTATCGCATCAACTGTAATATTGTGTATTCTCAAACAAAAGAAAGGACGCAAGGATGTATTTTTTGGGGTACATCCACGAACGAAGTGTATAGGAAATTTTCAGCGAGTTTCAATTTTGAACGCTCTGAATTTCAGCGCCATCTGTTAGGTTTCCGTTCAACTGCAAACTCATCAACCTTCTTTGCTACCCTGCCTTCTAGAAAATAAAGTTGGCCCGCCCTTACAGTAAGCTTTAACAACCTTCCGATAGATGGCAATACTATGTTTTTGATTAAGCAAACTCTTCTTCGACAATCTGGTGGGAAAATGTAGTTGACTACAATACAAGTTTAGGGAGAACGCAAACCAAAGACAAAACGTCTTGTCGAACAGTTAGTGATGTGAAACTTCTCAGTAAAACTTTTTTAGTTGCGATATGCTTCTTTTTATTTGCTGTTTTCGTTACTTGCTTATTTAATGAGAATCATCCTAAGTACTTAATAATATTATTAAGTACACTACATAATTACTTTATATTCTTATTTATTAAAAAAGCACAGTTCATTCTCTAGGTATATGCGTATAAAGCAATGTTTAATAGGTAGGTACTAAACAATGCTATAATAGATAGGTAAACATAATTTTATGCATGCATGTTTGCTTTTGAAGGCCGCTCGGCCAATTTAATTAATTAATTAAATTGTTTTAACGGCTGGTTTGCGAACCTATTAATAAAAAAACGTAAGAAAAGACTCTCGTGTCAATTGATGTGAGTTTCGTTACAACGAAAACAGCATATGACGAGGAAGCATTCATCATATGCTGTTTTCGTTATAACAGAAAATTTATTTTCACGTCACTAAGTACGCGACAAAACAGTTTTGTCGATAGATGTGCGTTGGCCCTTAGGGTTTACAATAATAGCCTCTCAAGATATCATTATTTGTCACTGTCTAAACAAAACGAGATGGCACTTATTTTAAACGGTGATAATCTTTTCACAGAAGTCGAGAGGATTATAAGTAAGTCTCTTCGTATTGTATGTCATAAATGTCATGCATTGATTGCAAATGCACAGGAAGATGGTACACAGACATAGTTAATAATGTTCGTCATCATTATGAAGGGTAGTAACGGTGAGGCAGTTTGAGCACCAACGTTATATTGGCATCCTGGCGCGCGCTCTCGCCATGTTTGTAGCCACAAGTACCTACTGTAAATGTATGAATATTAAAATTGCTCCATTTCCATATGTTATTTTTTATAACTTGCACTCAGTCCACCTACAAAGAAACAGTTTAATTAGGTACCTATAGGCTAAGAACTAGATGTGGCCCGTTAGTCACAATATCCTATAGGCTAAGAACTAGATGTGGCCCGTTAGTCACAATATCCTATAGGCTAAGAACTAGATGTGGCCCGTTAGTCACAATATCCTATAGGCTAAGAACTAGATGTGGCCCGTTAGTCACAATATCCTCATCATCATCACAATGTCGTCACTCCATCAATATTATGATCTAGTTCAATATGTTTACAGAAACTTTAAAATTATACCAGCATTTTATTACCTACTAATAATTTGCGAAACAGATAAAATATTAAAAAATAAAACAGCCTACGAGAAAATTGGTAAATAGATGCAGGTATGTACTTGAGCCGGTCCTCTATCACGTATTTCCGTACATCTCAAACGGAGCTCCAGTACAGTCGTTGACACAACTCGTGGAGCGAATAATTGAGTAGGCTGGACCACAGACTCCGCCTCGGGCGACGTCACCTCCGCACCACGCTTGTGGATCTACAGGGTGATGCTGAAAATACCTGCCTTATTGGAAATAAAATATGTGTGTGTCAGTATGCACATAACTATTAATATTTTTAATGTCAACCAGGTTGGTGTTGGTTAAGAAAGAACGCTTAGTGCGTTGCCTCCCAATCCCAGATGACCCAAATATATGATTATCGTAAATCTACAAAAACGTGGCAGTCTAACTTAATGCGACCATCATAATCGACGCTTTTTCTTAGCACAGTTGCATACCTACCCTTGTGACTGACATCTGGGAATTGTACCCTAACAGTGACCAACATCTTCAAATAAATTGCATTTTAGCATCACCCTGTGGCATCGAGTAAAACCAGTAGATTAAAGGAATGACGAGGTACCTTCAAGTTAGTCGAGTTTACCGCCCTAGGGATACGCTAGTTTCAGGCGACCCCGCGTCACAAGTTACGGCCAGTTAGGTGTTACCTATTACTTACTTAAGTTTATCTTTACTAAATATTTAGATACCTACCCTCATTTTCTTCATTGATTTAAACTAGCTTGTGGCAAGTAATATATTACCTTGTGAGCCAAGCTGTTGTCACGGGGGATAAACGAAAACTTTCACTAGTATTATTGTTCCTCATATTTGCATATACCTATATCATACATTACAAAGAGCAATGTTTTCCTTCACCATTCCCCCGGCCGTTATCTGCATGCTCCGAGCGCTCCGTTCAATTTGCTGCTAAACGTCATAACCGTGCTATTGGAGGTGTTTTAGTGACGTCATTACAAGGACGCTAAGTTTTTAGAGCCTCGTTAAAGAACATTGCTTGCACAGTTCAGCCGACGGAGAGCGTGCCGGGGCGCGGGCGCGGGGAGGGGAGCGTGCCTTGTTGCCTGACAATACTTGTGTAAGCTAGACTATTGAACTAAATCAGGGACTGTTGATATTATACAATAGAAAATGTCAAAAATGTATAAAATTCAGTATCAGGGTCGTGTTTAGATTCTACAAATAAAAGATAGATTGCTTAGGCAGGCCATGATAGCTCGCAGAACCAACAAACTCTAGAGCTAAAATTCCTTAAAGCACAACCACGGGACGGAAAACGAAGATTGCAGGAAGTGGCTATGACGATAATGACTACCATCGTTACAATGTGGAGTTTACTGAAAAAAAAAAATTTTACTCTAAAAAACGTAGGATCCTTACCGCTCTAGATTACTCTTACTCTTAGTCAACCTGATGGCACCTAGTGCGATAACGGTTTGAACTTCCACTTATCTACTCGATAACTATAGAAACTGGTGCTCGGGGCATTGAACATGTGAAAAGTAGATGAGGTATTCCTTCAATGGTAGAAAGTTAAGTTACAATCTATTCTGTGGCTGTAATCTGGTTTAAAATTATGTTACGAGGAAAGTTAATGTTCCAAAAGTCCACAAATAGGCATAAACGTTTCTAATACTTCAATTTCAATAGCAAACAGTTAGCCATCTGACTATCCGGAAATTGTCATATTCTTATTTGCATGAAGTACGAGGACCTACAATGTATATGTTATTCAAGTTTCACACTTTGTGCGCGCACTTTTCCAATGGTTTGTCAAGCCCTTAGAGCTTCTGAAAACATTTTGCTCGAGACCTGAGACGAGTCATTCTAAACTCACTGAGATAATAGACTCACTTCCTCATTCAAGCACAAGCTAACATTGTTTACAACATCGGCAACGATAAATTGTGCGCGGTATATTAGCCGGCGGCTCGCTGCGCTCATTTGTCATCGAGTGAGCCGCTGCGCTGTCAAACGCGGCCTTAATTAACATTTTATTTATTAATCGGGGAACAGTTGGCGCGCGCAGTGCCAACTCTCAGCCAATACACCGAGAGACAGCTTTGAGAACCTTACCTCATTATTTACTGACATTCAACCTTACATTTGAGCTTGCGCAGTTTTTACATGGTTCTACCGTAAAATAACCATCGTTTCCAGTTTACATTTAATTTGGTCTAAAAACATCATTAATAAAAAGTAATGTCGTCGTAAGAAGTCAACTGCTGGACAGGCCTTCCTATTCATTCTTCTACAGCTCATAAAATAGAAGAAGAACAACTTTAGCATAATGCTGTGAAACGTATTTCCTGTTCGGTAGCTTAACCGAGCTATTGACCTTATTCAGTCCTACTTAGCTAATAGAGTTCAAACCGTCGACGTTGGCGGTGAGAGGTCTTCTGGGTCAACCATTGATATGGGAGTGCCACAGGGCTCAATATTAGGTCCCTTTTTATTCCTAGTTTATGTGAATGACCTCCCTTTCTATGTAAAAAATCTGTGTGATATAGTACTATTTGCTGATGATACCTCTTTAATTTTTAAAATTGACAGACAAAAATCTAATTACGATGACATAAATGCATCTTTATCACAAGTACTTAACTGGTTTACTGTTAATAATCTGTTGCTTAATACTAAAAAAACTAAATGTATTAAATTTTCTCTGCCAAATGTTGTATTAAAACCAAGCAATATTGTAATAGATGGAGAGTCACTTAACCTTGTTGATTCTACTACCTTCTTAGGGCTCAATATTGATTCAAAATTGCAATGGGGTCCACACATTGAATCACTTGCTGGTAGACTGAGCTCGGCTGCTTACGCAGTTCGTACGATAAGATGGCTCACTGATGAAGCGACAGCTAGGCTAGTCTATTTTAGCTACTTCCATAGTGTGATGTCTTACGGTATCTTTCTCTGGGGAAAAGCTGCTGATATACAAACTATATTTGTTTTGCAGAAACGGGCCATACGTGCAATTTATAAAATGAAATCACGTGACTCGTTAAGGGAACGTTTTAAAGAAATTAATATTCTCACAGTATTTTCACAATATATTTATGAAAACTTAATGTACACTCATAAACACATAGCTAGTTTTAAGAAAAATAGTGATGCTCATGGTATTAATACTAGAAACAAAAATAAATTATACATTCATAAATTTCGACTACAAAAGGTAAATAAGTAATTCATGGGAAATACTGTACGTTTTTATAATAAGCTTCCTGAAAATGCCACAAAACTTTCAGTGCGGAAATTCAAAACCTACATTAAGAATAATCTCGTGAAGAAAGCATATTATACCTTAGATAACTATATTAATGACAAAACTGCCCGATGTCGCTCCACCCATCGACAGCTAACTACTCGACTTGCAATATCAGTGCTATTCTTGTGTTCTATGTAATATCTCTGTAAAAGGGATCATACAAAAAAACGCTAGGAACCAGGCCGTAGTTTCTTGCCCGTTCTTCTAGGCTCTGGTCGCGTGGAACTGGCACCTAGAATCACCTAGTTATATAAGACGATTCTAAATGATCCTTGTGATTTTATTGAATAAAGAAATTTTGACTTTGACTTTGACTTTAGCAGCCATAACGTAGGAATCACTAGTGCAGATGTGACCAGAAGTATAAATGCAGGTGCCACCGGAAGCAGTCGTTCCATGCTAACTGTTCTCCTGGCTCTGTCAAACTTCGATATGATCGCAGCATCAGAAGCCAGAAACCCGCGGTGAGACCTGTTTTAGGAATTGCATTATTGAACTACGCTTAGGTATAGGGGTTTCATATAGTATCTCAAAATAAGTAATGATACAGTTGAACAGTATAATGTCTTCTATATTTGTAATTCTTCAGGGAGTTTGTATATAAACCGCACCTCTTCAGTATCTCTTCTGAAATATAATTTTAATTAATACTCTCGAACTCCTTTGTGTGTTTGTGTAAAACCTCACAGAGTACGTCTTCTGCTCGTGGACGAGACGTGAGAAATTGTTAAAACTGCCGTCTCTGTAGGTAATTGCATTACGACAGAAGTAGATCTACTTACAGGTGCAATGCTGGTGCTTGCTAGTGTATGGGGTTGTACCCGAAGCGTGCGTAATAGAATGCAATCAGTGTCATATGGTGGTAATTAATTAATTATGCTAATTAAGGACAGTGATGCAGCGCACGCGCGGGATTTGTTCTGCAATTAGCGGGAATACGCACTCATCTGATTATGATGGACTAGTTTGGCTTCTAGAGTTTATTTTATTGCATAATAAGACCATGAGCAGTGCTTTCTATTAGATACATAGATAATACTTTATTGTACACAAAGAATTCTGGTGACATACAAAAACTTAATACTCAATTTATAATAGTACAACGGGCGGCCTTATCGCTGAAAGCGATTTATTCCAGGCATTCTTCTTCATTTCTTCTATTGCATGGGGAAAAGCCTCCAGGTCGTCGCTCCAGGGTAACTGAAAGTTCCAGGCCCTGGGTGGCTTTTGTCCATCACTCTCATACATAAAAGCTGAAAGTCTGATCTGCATGACATCAATATTACAGCAGAAGTAACCATCCAACACGAGGGGGCCGCCTGCTTGTTCACACACCTTTTACTTAGAAAAGTTATCTACAAACGAGATCTGCACGCAGGAAGTACGACGTATCATCATCACGCGCTGGGATTTCTGGAAGTTACGAGAGTGATGGACCGAACGCACCAGCACAGAACCAGTGAAGTCAGGAAAGTTCGATCATTAGAACATTAGAACCGTTTAGAGAACTTTTCTAGACTTTTAGTATACTTATCGTAAAAATAAAGTCACTGAACCAAACTGCGTTGGAACTAACTTGAACTACAGTTAGTTCAATTATATGTCCTAATTATATTTCCATTCGCAGTTAATTGAGAAAGTAGTCGGTGGTTTCTCGTGGTCCTTGTTCAACATCCTATTACCAACTTGGACGTGATTTGAGAGTAATGCAATTTTAATACGTATATACATAGGTATATAGGGGTTTACGACATCAAGTGAGCCGTATGTTTGTTACGTTGCAATATATAAAAAAAAATATACAATTAAAACAATTTAAAAAAAAAAAAAAAAAATTGTGACCTTGCATTTGAACTTGCACGGTGGTTGGTTAGAGTTAGGGCCAACGCACATCTATCGACAAAACTGTTTTGTCGCGTACTTAGAGACGTGAAAATAAATTTTCTGTTATAACGAAAACAGCATATGCTGAATACTTCCTCGTCATATGCTGTTTTCGTTGTAACGAAACTCACATCAATTGACACGACAGTCTTTTCTTACGTTTTTTATTAATAGGTTCGCAAACCAGCCGTTAAAACAATTTAATTAATTAATTAAATTGGCCGAGCGGGCTTCTAAAAGCGAACACGCATGCATAAAATTATGTTTACCTATCTATTATAGCATTGTTTAGTACCTACCTATTAAACATTGCTTTATACGCATATACCTAGAGAATGAACTGAGCTTTTTTAATAAATAAGAATATAAAGTAATTATGTAGTGTACTTAATAATATTAATAAGTACTTAGGATGATTCTCATTAAATAAGCAAGTAACGAAAACAGCAAATAAAAAGAAGCATATCGTAACTAAAAAAGTTTTACTGAGAAGTTTCACATCACTAACTGTTCGACAAGACGTTTTGTCTTTGGTTTGCGTTCTCCCTAAGGGCCAACGCACATCTATCGACAAAACTGTTTTGTCGCGTACTTAGTGACGTGAAAATAATTTTTCTGTTATAACGAAAACAGCATATGATGAATGCTTCCTCGTCATATGCTGTTTTCGTTGTAACGAAATTCACATCAATTGACACGACGCATGCATAAAATTATGTTTACCTATCTATTATAGCATTATTTAGTACCTACCTATTAAACATTGCTTTATACGCACATACCTAGAGAATGAACTGTGCTTTTTTAATAAATAAGAATAGAGTAATTATGTAGTGTACTTAATAATATTATTAAGTACACTACATAATTACAAACATAACTTTATGCATGCTGTGTTCGCTTTTTCGTTATAACGAAAACAGCATATGACGAGAAAGCATTCATCTTATGCTGTTTTCGTTATAACAGAAAATTTATTTTCACGTCACTAAGTACGCGACAAAACAGTTTTGTCGTGGTTTGCGTTCGCCCTTAGGGCCAACGCACATCTATCGACAAAACTGTTTTGTCGCGTACTTAGTGACGTGAAAATAATTTTTCTGTTATAACGAAAACAGCATATGATGAATGCTTCCTCGTCATATGCTGTTTTCGTTGTAACGAAATTCACATCAATTGACACGACGCATGCATAAAATTATGTTTACCTATCTATTATAGCATTGTTTAGTACCTACCTATTAAACATTGCTTTATACGCACATACCTAGAGAATTAACTGTGCTTTTTTAATAAATAAGAATGTAGTGTAATTATGTATGTACTTAATAATATTATTAAGTACTTAGCATGATTCTCATTAAATAAGCAAGTAACGAAAACAGCAAATAAAAAGAAGCATATCGTAACTAAAAAAGTTTTACTGAGAAGTTTCACATCACTAACTGTTCGACAAGACGTTTTGTCTTTGGTTTGCGTTCTCCCTTATTGATCTATGTAATTCTGTCAAATACTTCGGTTTAGTCAAAAAACTGCGAGTTGGTTTAATATAATGTTTTTCAATATCAGATGATAAATGAACGTAGAATAACTTTGTACAGTAACGTCACTAAAAGCCCAATAAGTGGTTAAAGCAAGGGCACAAGAGAGCACCCAGTACCTACATGCTCCAAGTTGGAGAAAGTTTGGTGCTTGCCGAGTGCGGCGATATAAAGTTTGGACATCGCTGGCTCTTTATGTTGTTTGGGTTTGATGCGGATGGCTGACTTTGGGCTCTGTAGGTGTATCGTAAAGCGAGAAACGAAGCTTCACTGGAATCATTTAGCTGCACTAGGCGGCTGCCTCGTGCGTCTGCACCACCGAGTGCAGCGCTGGCTGATTGCCTCGCAGTGTCATTCAAAACGCCACTTAGCAACTTTGTTTATCGTTTAGCGAAGTAGAACCTTATGAGGTCAAGTTAGAAGTGCTATAGATTGCGGTTATCAATAGAATCAGTGTTTACAGTTCGTATCGGGAAGTTACTTTTTGCAAAACACTTCTGTTTAGGGAGTTAAAAGAGTTGTTGATTTTTTGGTTTACTCATGTTAATTTCTTTTTTGTTTTACAAAAGCTTGAGTAACTAGAAACAACATGCTTATTAATGTAATGTACCAAAATTAAAAAAAACCGGTAGATTAAACTCTCCCGTTTCCGATAATTGCACCGAACCACCATCATGCCCTAGAATAAACAAAACTATAATTTAATCAGCGGGATAATTTACCTGTTTTTGTAACACTTGTAACCACATAAAAGTGAATGTAAAGCGAGCAGCATCAGGCTCGCACTAACCGTACTCATTACAGCGCAGCGCAGCGCCCCCTTTGACAAGCGATCTGCGAAATTGTTATTGGTAATGCTCATTCCGCATCACTGGCGCTATGTAACCTACTTACAACGTTACAGACCAGCAATGTACCACATGTATATCAAAACATACCTATACTGCGAATTTGTTCGCTTTATTTTCCAAAACTTACGTACTTGCAATGAAAAGAAAGTGATCACCGTTCCAAGCCTTGCTTGCTACAAAATCTTTAACTAAACTAACTTACTAAACTTAAACTTAAGCGAACTAAACCACTCACCACAGTGGTTCTATAAGTATAAAGGCAAATACTCTTATCGTTGCTTCATGTTTAATTACTGATGTATTTCAAAGTGATTGTCAAAACATCAGTGTCTTATTAAACGGACAGGACGGTGCTATGCAGACGCATGAGCCACTCTCAATGAGTGCATATACCCACATACGAGTGGTACAAGCGATAGTGTCCCTTATTTTGTGATATCTCAGATAATTGTAATCACTTGTTGTTCGATTGGTTGAGACCGGTAGCCGCTGTAAATGTATTACACTCCAGCAGATGAAGATGTTTCAACTCAGATATTTTGGAAAGTCCTACAGATTTTTTTCAGCAATCTCTCCTTCGTGTTTGACGGGATTAATCCCTACAGAATAGGTGGTAGGGATTCTGATCTTTTGCTGAAAACCTTACCGGTTCTGTTGAATCATGCTACAGTGTAGCAGTTGGCAGTAGGTCAGTAGTTCGGACTGGAAGCTTTGTTAGCAAAATCAATTTTGCATTGTAAAGTGTGGACACCCTCAGTATAACTATGTAAGTATAGTAAGTACATGAATATTTGGTCGAGAGTGGATCGATGACGCCGATGTTATCACACACACACACACACAGCGACAGACACTCACACAGCCTTGGAAGTTCATCGCTTTTGTGGTAGCAAGATGAAGAAGGGTGTAAGGAAATTGAATAATTGTAGTACAAATTCAGTTTCCGTTGAATTAATTAATTCATTGGCATGAAGTCGCGTAGACAGCTTCAATTCAAGTGAGTTTACTTAGAATCATCTCTCAACTTCTGCCTGAAGTTAATCACCATTTAAAATAGTGTCATTGCGTTATGTTAAGTTAGTAGTCATAGTTTATTTATTCAATAAAATCGCAACGATCATAGAATCAAATAGTGACAGAGTAACAAATAGTGACACAAAACATAAACAGAGTTTAAATTGGAAGGCGATTCTAAGTAAGACTGTTATGTTAGTATCTCAGATATTATCAAGGTAACTACAATCATCAGACAATTAGATAGCATAGTTTTAATTAATAGATCAGCCTGCACCACGAACCACGAAGCCCGAAGGCACGTGATAATAAATGGTCGTCATTGCGTCCTTTCACGTCGCAATGAAAACAGCGTTTAATTAACTGATGCGAGCGATCCTTGTACTGCTGTGTCTACCATCCTCAAGGAATATATCCATGGATTCAACTTGTAGTACATCCCGGCACTCCATACAACCAAACTTATTTCGACGCTTGTTTATTCTTCTTGCCACATTGATCTACGAGCTGCAGGGCAAGATAGTAACGGAAGGTGAAGCTTTTCAAACCGGAACACGGCAATAGAAACAACACTGGACATTGGTAGTGCTTCCCCGGACGAGACTTTTTCCAAAAAGCTCTACTCGGTACTACTTAAAGATATTTGTATAACAGCGATGTCCAGAGGCAATATTATACAGTCCGTGGATGGTGTATTCCACCGGCGGCACAGCGTGCGGGCGTGTTATCTCGCCCGCGCGCTGGCATCGCAGACTTTGCGCCCTCATTATGTGTGGGGTTCGGGGACAAAGACATATTAACCGACTTCAAAAAAGGATTCAATTGTGTGAGGATGGATAAAGTTTGATATCAATTTTATTAGGGAGTAATAAGAGAAAGTGCTTAGAACAGTATTAAGATGGAATAAGACAGTCCAATCCCTCTCATCGCCTCCATCAAGTGTAGTCGCATGGCTGCTCCGAGTACAGTTTGATGTACAATATACTGTTCCTGAAATATGTGAAGAGGCTAATTTGATGTCAGGTTAGTATCGTATACATGAGTGTCGATCAAGCTGTTCACGAGCGTTATCATAATGTTTTCATTTATTTCTCATGACAATCCCAAAAATAGCCTCATAAGCTTATTATGAAACTATCCATTAGGTCACACGCCGCGGCGCGCCGGTTATTTACATCCGTCATCCGGCATTACCGGACCAAGCGGATTACTGCGGATCCGGATATACAGGCCGGCGAGCTTTGAATACAGGGTGCGCTTAGCTACACTTTTACACTAGCCTTTACCTAGTTTACTGAAGGCTCAATACAACCAGCCAGCATATACAACTTTAAATGATTACAAACTACGTTATAGACAGTAATGTTGCTCATACTTATTTTACCAGTGCTTACTCAAGATAGGTACGTTTGTCCACCAGAGCCCTTCGTCGACGCTGTTCCAAACTTGGCATGGAGAAAAGGTATCTTACTTATTTGGCACTTGGCGCTAGGCTCCATGGTCAATACATACAGTACCTGTATCGAAGAGGCTCAAAATTGTCCGACATAGGTACAGTACGGGAATGCTGTGGACTAGACTCGCCCGGTGACCAACATACGAGGACAAGTTAGGGGGGCGGCCTTTGCCCAACAATGGGATGACTTGCAACGAAAGGCTAAAAACGAATATACTTGAAAAGTATACTGAAAATAGTTATAGGATGCTTAAATAAATAACCTATTCTACATAATGTGAATTCAGTCTTATAACGATGGGAGGAAGGGGGGAGAGAGGGAGGAGGCTGTTATTACCTAGCAGTGGAATAATTCAACACGATAATGATTTATGAATAAAAACATGTTCCGAACAGAGAATGATAGCATTTAATATATGAGATGAGCTTCCTTAGGTCATCGTTTTTAATGAAACTGTATAACTACTTATTTTTTGAGAGAACAATAAAGTTTCGGTTCCGTACAATCAGACACCGGAGCCAGAAGCAGCCGTCGTGAGCTGAAGCACTGAACTAATACAAACGCCAGCTATCGAGTCAGCAAGCCATCGAGAAATGCGCACCATTTCTTCACTGCCGCTGCTGTATGGTGCATAGGTGACCCGTGCAGTGCGAGTTCAAATTCGGCACTAAATTCGATGACAAGAACAATAAAGCTCCACATTTTTTACTAAATGAATTGCAAGCTTCGGTGATAGTTCGTTGTTCAATAGTACAATAAATAAATATTCATGGACATTTCACACGACGCCCTCTAGTCCCAAACTAAGCAAAGCTTGTAATATGGGAACTAGATGCTGATAGAATACTTATATATACTTTTTTTTTGTAAATACATACTTATAATACATAGTAACACCCAGACATAGAACAAACACCTATGTTTGTCACACACAAATGTTTGTTCTTGGTGGGGATCGAACCCACGACCCACAGCACGGAAGGCAGAGCTATTACAGACTGAGCTGTGACGCCTGTCACAATTCATCGAAAAACTCATTGTCCGGAAGTCTGTCAAGCTCTTAAACCTTTTAGAATGAAAAGCAAAGCGAAGAACCGTGGAGCTTATAACCACAGGAATATTCATTAATGTCCTCAAGTCGGTGTCTCCTAGCGTAGGTAGCAACAAGTTGAAGGGGCTGCAGCAAAGAGCCGATAAGCGAGTCCAGTAACTACATCACCGCGGGTATCGTTACGATACTTTAAACAAAGATATCGGCAACAGCACGCCGCGCCGCCATATTCACAAACAACCGGCGAGCTCCCTCACTGATGCAATAACCCCCGGACCGTTTTCATTTACGCGCGTGCTGTAGTCTAGAAGCTGATGGTGATTTTTGTACGTCAAACAAAAGGCTTGTCGGCTCGATACTCGTATGTTCTCTGATTCTTATAATAGTAGAGGCACATAAATTGATCGGTATTTTTTTTTATTAACCTGTCTCTTCCCACTGCTGGGCAAAGGTCTCCCCCAGAGACTTCCAATACTCCGTGTCCTAATCGGTAATACCATTTCTTATTTTCGTTTTTATATTTTTACGTACAGTTGTATCTTTGTAAGTAATTCGTCAAACGGTAATTACTATTGTCAAAATTACCATATTAGAGGATGTTCGAGCGCGCTGTGCGCCGGCGCGCCTCGCTCGCCTCTTTGAGAGCCTCGCCGCAGAACTGTGTTATAATGTATGACGCGGCGATATTGAAAGCAATTTTTGTAATGTGATGAAAACAAACATAATATAATTATACTTCAATGTACGTCGGGACACATGATAGCTGTTTTATAGGTTAGCTTGTGCATCCTGCTAGGTTGATAAATAAGACTTTTTTATCTATTCTTCTTCTTTATCTGGATTGTGGTGTGGGTATCACCGCTACAAGCGCTATGGTAACCTTCATTGAAACTCCCTAACACCCAAAGCCAATAGGCAAACATTTCTTATGCTGCGAGAATCGAACCCGCACATCTTGAATCAAATAAATACTTATGTTTTCTAGAGTTTTGCCTAACAATGCATAATAAACCTTAGCACTAGTTTTAAAGGTCGTTGAATGAAATACACGTAAACACAGACAGTAAATAAGTTAAACCTATATCAGCTGTATTGAAATTAGTTAAAGTATCTTATTTTAATGTATTATCTATTTGCGATTCTAAGACAAAAGCTAGTGCTACTATCTACCAGTTTGTTTATCCTTTGTAGATGCATCCAAAATACATAGACTCTACGCCACTGCAGCGACACAGTGCCGTCACGCGAGGCCCGAGCGCGCGCTGTTAATTGATAAGCGAGGCGTTCTCTATTATTCCGCGACAAACCAGCGCGGCGAGGCGCGCGAGCGAAGCGAGTCGCAACCTCGCAACTGAATAATTTGTGCAGCGCTTGTTTTGCGACCACATTCTTTGCATTGTCTAGTGTTTGGGCTGAAAGTGGGGCATGTAATCAGCGCGTGACCTCGTAGAACAGCTTATGCTAAGTAAGTGTATAGTAAAAATCATTTATTACTTTTATAACACGTTTTGTATTGTACATTCGTCAAAAAAGTGCATGGATTTGACCACCATTTTATTATTTTCCATGCATACCTAACGTTTTTATCTCTAATTAAGCCTAATTTACAACAAAGTGGCGTTAATAAACACAGCACGCATAAATGAGTGTCGATTCGAAATAATTCCTAAATATGAAATTGGAATTCCGATAACGCATATCGAGCGTGCATTCATTCCGAGTATTTGCACAGATAATAAGCGCCATCAATATTAATGTACTCGTACGCTACGTATGCTATGCCCATGTTGTCCATGGTTTAGTCTGGTCTGGGCTCAGGAGATTACCACGTTATTGGTATGTTAAAATTAGAGCACCTACTATAATGCGGAAAGTACTATACTTACGCTTTACCTAACTATAATTAAATTCGTAAAAAACTCAGTGATTGACACCTCATGTGAGGAAAAATGAGAGAACGCTAAAACTTTACAAAGTTATAAGCCAATGTGGGAAGATGCACTAAACTCAGGCATTACAGCATTTGTTGATTTCTAAAAATAAATGAATTTAATTACAAGTATGAGTATAATTACTGTTTTTATATCAATTTATATGTTTTATACCAACTTTGTAGAATTAGACTTACAAAGCTTTTTAAAACAATTAGTTGAACGCTGAAGTTATTCCACTATCTTATTAAATTGTAGTGTAGAAACAAGAACTAAAAATATATTTTATTCCTAGTACCAGTTCCATAAACTGCTGCAAACAAACTGTTTTCAAAAACCCGGCACCGTAATTATGTGACGGTCGTCGCTATCTTGAAGACGTGTATTTTAACCGTTTGATCTAAAAAACGTCAATCAGTCTTGATGCCTCGTTGTTGATCCAAATGTATCGCACATTGCGTCCACTCCCCTATGATGTAACTTGCGACAGCGACAAGTAATCGTACGAGTAATAAACGCACGATCTTGGACATTATTATAAAATTATGAACATAACCTATTACACAATAAGCAATTTAATTTAAAATGGTTTTATAGTAGTTTCTAAAGGGTGTTTCCGTCCGCAATAATTCTTCATTCTTCTCCTACTCTCCAAGAATCTGTTCAAGGATTCCTTACATGTTTTTAGGAGTCTGATGGTTTTTAAAAGTAAATCACAGCTGCAGTATAATAGCGGTCGACAATTTTCTGAGATTCCGCTTGAAGCCAGCTAGCAATACTAGCTGTAAATATAACAAAGCTTATTAAAACAATAATTTAGCTGTTCCGTTAGCACGGCACCGCGTTTAAAGCAGTTTGCGTGAATTAAAAACTTGTAAACAATGGCTCTATTTATGTTTCATAAAACATTTTTACAAATTAGTTGTAATCCACCGATGACGGTCTGTTATTAAATCAGATTTACTTATTAAAAAAAGTACAAGCAGTGGCGCTCGCATTGAGGTTATACTGAATATCATTTGAAAAACAATACCTTCAACGCAGTGCAATGTGCAGGCACCGCAGACCGGTACAGGTAGCTCAACATCAGGTGGGCTATGTGATTGTTCACATAATTCTCATTAGGTAGTTATTATAAGGCTGTTTGTAAAAACAAAATAAACTTATTTATTTTGAGTACCTACCCAATGATCACATATGAGTTGTTTTGGGATTAGTAATACATCTCAAGATCAACAGAGAGGGGTTATTGTCATAATCATAACCCACTCCCAGCACTAAATGGTACAAGCGTAACCACGTGTAAAAGATTAATACAAATTGACTCGAAGTTTACGTGTGAAACATAAACCCAGCCAAGAATCTACTCTGCCAAACGATAAACAAACAAACGTTTGTTGTTTATATTTAAGTTACACTGCGTGGCAACCCGGCAACTTATCAAGTGACCGTGCGCAACGAACAAAGCGACCACGCAATCTAACTCAAATATTAATAAAAACTTTGGCTTATCGTTTTTCTGAGTAGACGCCCTGGGTGCTAACGGCATCTTATTAACAAACTTGTTAAGCCTCGCCGATGAGTAAACAATACTAGTGCTATCTCGCTTGCACGTATGCTAATTTAACCCAATTTCAGTTTCAGTGGATTAGACCACTAGCGGCAGTGAAGGGTTACATGACAGAGGATTTGGGGTTTATAGTTGGCGCATGCGATGCGATGCGACTAACGAAAATAATCGGAACAGAATAAAAAAATTTAGGATTTTGTACTTTTAAGTCGGAACTACCCTACCTTAGGTAACTTGTCTAGTTAAGTATGTCGATTCTAATCTGAAAACATGATTTTCATTATATTATATAGGTTGTACAGTGTATTTGTTATACAAAACACTTGCATATAAACGACCATTTTACAATACTTAGTTCTTTTTTATAAAAACCAAATCGTCCCCTCCGAACATGAATATTCAGCATTCTGTTTATTCTCGGGGACTCAGGCCTGAGTTCGAGAGCCCTTCGCATAACGACATAGCGAGGACGAAGAGTTTGAGTGACGCTCGTGCGGCCACTTCACTTCACTCCGATACAATCTACGAAAAAAAAAAACAAGTAGGTACCTACGTGATTGTTACAAAGAAAAAAATATCTAAACTAAGTTACAAAAAGAACATAAAAATCCTAAACCGATAGAAGCGAGTGAAACAGATAAGTAGGTACTTATTCACCTACTTACGGGTACTTATGTAGTGGTTGTATCGCCGCAAGGGTGCATTGGGGTGCACTCAACTTTAAATGAAATTGTACAATTTGCTATAAACTGGTGCGCGGCGGTATTCAGACATTGGAATTAAAATAACAATAGTGTGCAAAATACGCAATTTCCAGCCAGAAAACTTCATTTGTTATGAAAAGGAACTTCGCTGTGAACTTATTACTTGAAATAAGCACGAGCTAGTTGACATTTTCTATTTTACGATACTTTTCAAAATGGCTAGTATTTGGGCCTCAACGACAATGTCTCAACGCATGTCTACGAATTTAAACTGTCAACGATTTCCCACATAACAAGTAATAAAAAACCCCTGAATCTTGGACCGATTTTCATCAAACATAGCTAAGAACACTCCCGACTAATTCAACTTTCAAACAAAAAAAAACAAAATCGATTCATTCGTTCGGGAGCTACGTTGCCTCAGACACACACACAGACACGTCAAACTTATAACACCCATCGTTTTTGCGTCAGGGGTTAAAAATCAATTCGCACAAAATGTTTTTTTGTTTGAATTTTAGTATAAAATTAAGTGTGAGAATAACCATTTAAATCGTCCACTGCATGAGTAAAACCAGTTGAAAGTATCTCGACAGCCGGCTCGGGGTATCGCCGAGGGCTGCGGCGGTCTGATAAAACTCGCTTCTTTATGTAGCCACAGAGTAAGCACACACAGAGTAAGCACACACGGATGGTACTTTTAATCGATTGCCTGAGGACTAACAAGTCCTCAGTTAGTCTTCTTGTTTATTTTCCCACTAGCAGTTACTCGCGACTTCGTACGCGTCTACAGTTTCCGTGTACATTATATTATCTGTGCGTGTACCGAGCGGATACTTCTTTGAGAAACTTGACATTACACCTCATTACACCGAACTCGTACCTACTGGAATGTCAACGCTAGTCGTTAGACCAAAGAGGTAGTACTACGCCCTGTCAAACTGACGTGACATGACATGACAATGAAATCCTCTTGCCAATTGGCGCTGCTAATCCTTTTCGTTCATTTTATCCTGTAGATCCTGTTAATTATTCGGGATAAAAAGTAGCCTATATGTCAATCCAGGTTACGAACTATATATATGCCAAGTTTCATCCAAGTTGGTTTAGTGGTTTTGACGTGATTGAAACACAAACATCCAAACATCTAAACATCCAAACATCTAAACTTTCGCATTTATAATATTAGTAGGATAAAACATTTGAGCTCTTTTATTTAAATAGAATCATAGAATCAGTTAATTATTGAAAATGGTTTGAAAACGCATTCAACCCATTCTCAGCAAACCCGTCTTGACTTTGACGGAATATACAACGCGAAGATGGAAACATTTTACTATTTCAATAAGCGATGTGTTTGAAGGTTTGTGTCGCATCTGCGCAAAAAGTTTTCCGTCTACTCTATGCGATGCGATGCACGGTGCACCGGGATACTTTTCAGTTCAAACCAAACTCGCGGAGTTTAGCGGCGGCAAGGCAGACTCCGAGCCACTGGCCCAGTCTGTCCCACTGGCCCAGTCTGTCCCACTACTCGTTGATAAACGATTATGTGCTAGTGGCCGGTTACAGGTGGACTTTTTGACACTTTTATACGAAACTTTTCAAGTTAGTCGAGCTGCGAAGAAAAGTTTCGTAATTTCCTTAGTATTTTGCTTTAGATAAGTTTTGAGTGAAAATGATTTATGAGGTGTATTTAATGTCGCTTTATTTCTCGTTTCTACATAGTGAGGATGCTTAAAATCATTTTTAAAATCTGAAATGAAATCCTCCAAGTGGTGTACAACACTACAAGTACGATGGTACCACATCCATTGCACCAATACCAACTACTTGAAGTATTCTTACGAAGTATTCTTGTGTAAATTTCCCCGATTGACACAGTTTCAAAGTAAAAGAAGTGTAAACTATTTATCCTAAAGAATTATTTATTTTAACATTGATTCGACAAAGTGGGCAATAGTCTACATGCTTCCTAACTTTATAACCTTAAAAATGTTCATCATGTGATTTTACTAAATATAAGAAAGATGTTTGACTTTGAATACTTTTTTTATAGTGTTGACTTTATTTAACAATATAATTATAAAACAATATCTAATATAATTACCTAGGAAAACGAAATTTTTAACATATTTTTGTTAAAATAAACTTTGATACAAGTTAGTGATTACCTGTTAGTGGTTACAAGTAGAACACAGAGTTCAAATCACTTTTAATTAAATAACAAAAATAGCTAAATTAGCCGCTATCTGGGAGTACCTAAACACAGTAAGAAAAGGAAGCTTACAGAGACTTAGCTTACTTAGAACGGATTACGGCAATTTACGACGCTGTTGGAACTTGAAACAATCAAAAATAACCCTTAGCTACCACCAAATAAGATACAAACACTTCGCCACTACAAGTACTTCAAAAACTTTCCAAATCATCACACACGCGAATATCGCTCTTGTGCATAATGAGTATAAGGTTCACGTGTAGGTTGTTAAAGAGTTTGTTTCGACGTTAAATTATTACCTCTACTTTTAATTTAATTTATAATTGGCAGTTATATAAAACCTACCCTTATTTATGATTTATAATTAAAATCAGAACAATGAAATATACCAACGCAATTACGTAATATTATTTATCTCGGCGTGCTGGTTATTTCTACAAAAAACGGTCCACCTGATGTTGTTTGGTAGCCTATCTCTATAACAATTGCACAAACTCACCAAGCACATCCACTAAGGACGTGCACTGGTTCAACTTGACCTTAGTCCATTATTTTTAAACAAAAGTTTTCTCTCATGTGTCCCCTTTGAATCAGACCGCGCAGGTGCGGTTCATTGTCACTAAGCTGTCCCCACCAGTGGGGATTATGACAATCTTCAAAAAATGGTTAGCTTATCCCCACCAGCAGCAGATGCAAGCATACTCAATACATTTATTGCTTTCACGTGGTAATATAGTTGTTACATTGTGGGTAGACATCACTCCTTGACAACAAACATACCAATATTTTTTTTGTAAAATTGCTTTCTTGAAATAAATTTAAAATAACCGTGTTTTATCAGAACTTTCAAAAAAAGTCTTAAAAACCGAACTTTTCGCTTCCATGCCTGGCTTAGCCTGGTTACTTCTTTGTCACCAAGCATCCTCGATATAACAAATAAGTCGAAAAGTAGCAATAAGTACCCAAATTAACGACAGAACAATAGAAACCCAACTAGGCTTTACTGTGGGACAGCATGAGCGGCATTCGCGTAGCAGCGGTCTACGAGCGCGGAGCTCCGCTACGGCGTAGCGCTACGAAGCTACGAAAGTTTTCGCGGGTGAATTTGTGAATTCATAAAAAGTGCGGGACCATGTTTGTTTTCGGAACTTAAATATTGAAAGAGTTTTGTTCGGGACGGTATTGGACGGTAAGTAAACTTTGTATTACAAAAATATAACAATAGAACGGTTGGAAATAAAAACCCCTTAATTAGATTTACTTAATTAAAAAAATGTAACGGTTCTAAATAATTCATGAGTTAATAAAAAGAGGTTTTTAAATATAAAAATTTATTAAGATTTTATTCCCAAAAGTTTTGTTATTTCTTATTTGCTTACAGGGGAGTTTATAAAAATATATTAAAAGAAATCGAAATTCGTTGGTTGAAAACAAAAGTAATTATTTAGTAATTATCTGATTTGTAGAAGTTAGTAAAAGCTTTGTATATTATAATTAGCGTCATTAATAAGTAACTGGAGGGTAAGTTTATTTGTTTATTTGTAAAACAAATGATTGGGCGCGGGGAGCCCGCCGCGCCCCGTTACTAACTTTGATTGCTTCAAACTGCTACCAACTGTTATACAAAGTTTTACAAGTTTTTATTTGTATTGCTGTTATTACATTTTTAAACTTTTTTGTCGTAGCTATTTATTTAATAAAAAATTTGAATTATTATACAATTCAACAACAATGCTAAACATCATCAAATAAAAACTTTCAAAGCGTTATTTTTCAGTTGTTTCATGAAGAGTTATTATTTCAAGAAATATTCAGTAAGGGCACCAGTAGGTGGAAATATTGATGGTAATATAAACTGTTATAAAATCACCATATCAACCTGAAGAAGTCCACTGCTGGGCTGAAAAACTTTATGACGATTCAAGCGAGATTTTATTGAATAAAAGTTTTATTGACTTTGACTTTGCACATGCATGGGTAATCAAATACAGTTTCAATACATTATGTTACGTAACAAAATGAATCATACCTACATGAAAACTAAACAAAAGTTTACCTACCTGACTTTGTTTTATGGTTATGTCAATATTCATGATGATCTTGTGAGAATGCAAATCCGTTCGTACAGTCCGCATATCTTCATTGGTTTAATTTCATAAGCAAAAGAAGTTATCTTGATAATTTCTTGAAGATATTGCTGTTTTCATAGGCGACCCTTTATTTTTGCGGGCGAGTGTATACTTATTTGCATGGTTTATATTATTATGGTAAGTTAGTGCTGGGACCTGCCGGGGTATTATATCATATTACTAATATGTTATTATTTTACATCATTGCAACACCTACGTAAATAAATGATTATGAATTATAAACTGGTACACAATAGTACACAACGCTTGAAGATGACTTAGTAGAGCTGCTCATACAATTATGATTTCCTGGTAGACGGAGCTTTGAGCTGCACTACGTCAGTGTACATAGCAAGTTGCTGGCGTGTGCCGTCCGTGTAGTCTGTCGCCGTTTTAGAAAATTGTGTCTCCATCTCCGACCGGTTTCTCTAGCTACGTTGACATTTTACAAGATCTTTCAGGATTTTAAATGACACAAAAAGGCTAAAGGTGACGTAACGTTCAAAAACGACATCATTTTCCATTTTTCTAGAGACTCTGAAATATGTACAGAAAAAAAACATCGTTAATACTTAGGGCGGCTTGCACCAGAATCGCTAAACGCGTTTAACTCTTAAATAGTATTTAGCGAGATGTCAAGTCATACAAATACGTCAGATTTAAATCGATTTAGCTGTTAAACACGTTTAGTGATTCTGGTGCAAGCCGCACTTAGTAATTAAAATGCCTACTCGAAAAATTAGGCTTTTAGAAAAAAACTTACACTAATGAAATTATATCATAACAAAAATCTTATCCTTGAACCTATGAAAACAATGCAAGTAGCTCCTTCCCTCCCAAGATATGATATGCCAGCTTCAAACATAATGGAATATCTCCAACGACTCTCGAATTAAATGAGTTCCGAAACAAAAGCGAAAAGAATAAATTGTAAAATGTCCGCACCGGCGCGGCGCGGCATTACAATTACTGGTTTAATAAGACGAGGTATATTAGATTGTCGCTGACTCCTCGAATACAACAGGGTTGGAGTAAGGCGAGTGAATACAGAGCACGTCTGTTGATATTTTAAATATTAATGGACAATCCATTGCGATGGCAGAGGTAACCGCATAAAATCAGATAATCCATCTCCTTGTTCTGACACTTATTCTCATAAATAACCTGTAAAGTAAAACTCTATGGTCTTGTTTAATAACTTTAGCCTGAGTCCGGCCCTGGCTCGCATTAGCTTTGTATTGTACTTTCTGTTTTAGACATTTCATTCTCGAACAATCTTACAAACGGATAATACGAACGTTGTAAAACTTGTCGAGGTGTACAGTGTCGGGCCTATTACCAAAGTTATGCTAGATTTTACCTGTATGCACTATGTAGGTATCTTACTGTTATACTGATGGACTTGTTATCTACAGTTATTTCTTTTTTAAAGCTTTTATCTCTCTGTATTTGGACTGTTTTTATATAGTAATAATGAAGAACAACACTTAACAATGTTTAATGTCCGCAGGTCGGAGTCATCATGATCGCTGCACTGTTGCTGATGTGCTGTGGTGAGTCTACATTATAGGTACAGGCTTCGTTGAAACTCGTCGGTGGTGCTTGTAATAGTCAGTCGTCAGGTGTCTGAAGCGGTAGCATAGCTAAGCGTTTCCGAAAAGAAAAAAGATCATTGAAATTCAAAACAATGTGCTTAGGATCATGGCATGTGGTTGCTATCACTAGTTATCACGTACAACAAACAATAACTGCTTTCACCGCCGGCTCACAGTTGCACATCACTATGGAACTTATAAAATTAAATAAAACTCCACCATAGCGCTGGATCACATTCTCCAGAACACAATAAAATGTCCGACCCTCGCTGCAGTTGTTCGGAAATGAGGTGTCATTGAACTAAACTCGCTTTAGCTCTTGTTTCAATTTATGACATACTTAAACTCCTCAGCTGTTAGGCAAATTGAAACTGTATCAGCACAGCAATTAGGTTTAAAATGAATCGGTAGGTTATCTTGTCACCAGTGCATAGATGTGACACTCCACTATTCAAAATGGCTGAAACAGTAACCCCTGATATAGCTGATAAAACAACAGCTGGTTCTCTACCTACGCTATTGTAATTTTCTGACCAGCCACATCATAACCTTAAAATTCAAACTTGGCCATAAAATGCCAATTACTTCGGCATTAGCTAGTATTTTGGCCGTTTAGCAAACGCTTCTGGAAAAGGCATAAATCGACTGCTACTAAACAATGCTAAGTAGTAAACTTTAAAGATAAAGATACTTTATTTGCTAAAACATGTGTAAATTAAGATGGTAGGTAAACATTATAGTAACAACATGTCTTACCGGTATCAACCGGTGTGCAAATCGAGATGATAGGTACGCTAATAGTTCGTCAAAATGAACTCACATTGGATAGAAATTAGGTGATAAAGTCTCTACATTTATATAAAATTAAAACATGCAAAATTAAATTATAATGTAGGTACTTACAGTTAATTACAATTTATCGTTTAGGAACTCATCAATATGGTATTTACGTAACTTACCTCAGTGCCTTCACCAATGGCCCTGCTTGTGCTATGTCCTGGTGAGTGAGTGCACAGCGAGTGCACAACGAGTGCAGTGTGATGCGAGGATGCTTAATTACGTAATGGGCCGAGACCCACTCGTGGGGAGCGCGCGGTGGTTGCTTTGTATCACGAATCTATTGCAAGTTTACATTATGAAGATCATGGGAACTGGATAGCAGTAGTAGAGGTTAAAATGGAAATAAAAAAACAAGAAACCATGATATACTTAGAATAGAAAATGGTTTGTATTGTAGGTTGTTGACCAGCCTTTTCGATCAGATTTTTTGTCTGAAAAAGTCTATGTGGGCAAAAGTATTGTTTTTCTTGGAGTTATTAATTACAACAACAAATATTGTTCCTTGATTGACGTAGGTACGAAATACACACAATGATTTGCATCGTTTTGTCCCAAACACATCAATTCCGTCTTGTCGCTAATGAAAATAAACAAACAAATTAAAGGTTCCCTTTGTTTAAAATATACATATAGTAATTAAAGGATCCAAATACCTAACGTATTAATCAGCGCTGATTGATGAGTCCGTTCGACATAGGGTCACGTTCCGCACACATCCTTTAAACGCCATCGTACCAAGCTAAAATCAACCCTACTCCATAGCAACAAGACTAGTAACAACTGTTTCGGTTTGTTTGAAATCGCCAAGGTAAATAAGGTTTTAATACGGTGGCATGTAGCTCAGTTTCGGTTGCATAATTAGGTACGGATATGCATGAGAGGTGTGCGGTGCGAGAAATGATTCAAAATGTGGTATTACTTATTTGTACTGATTCGTGAAACATGCTCATTAATATGTTCCACTTAATCACGGGTATTACTCTCGTGTAGCAATATAGGTAGGTACCGAAAATTAGGTAAGTAATTAGACCGAAGCCAGGTGTAATGCACAGTCTTATAACTATAAGTCACAGAACGAATAAAATATTAGTTGTCAAGATAGGTAGCTACTACAGGCATGATAAACTAATTCCGCATATAAAACTGGTGAAAAAGTGTTATTTTGTTAGAAAAGGTGCATGTAATACAGCCTGCTAAACAATGTACATGCAATCAGCGGCGCTACTAGACGCCAACTCTATAGAGCACATAGAAGTTAACGATATCTATCTGAATTTAAATCGGTTGGAATTGCTTCACAATCCTGTATAGAGTTTGAGTTTAATATTAAAAGGCTTATAACTGTCTCAGTGACGACGCTTCTTACACACGACTGTGGTGTGCCGCAGTTCGCGTGAGGGGTCTATGATTCTTGTGATTTTATTAATAAAAGATCGTTGACTTTGAATTACTAAACTAGTAGTTCACTCCAACCTGAGATTTTGCGACTCTCGCAAATAAATGAAATGAAAACGAAATAATAACCATTTTTCTAAAATTTGTGTTTGGGGTGAAAGATAAACTATGCTAATCGATGCTATTAGATAAGTTATGTTTCGATTTAACATATGAATTGAAATGTAAACGACCTTAACTAATCTTAATTAAGATCGTTTACATTAAAATTCATAACAAACATCAAAATAAAAAATGGTATCTAGATAGGTTCAAGTTTTGTAATAGAAAAAATGAAACGTCAATTAGTTTTTACTGTACAAAATACCTTTAAAAATTTTACAGCGACACTATGAATATACAGCGGCACGCCACGTCGCTGGCGACATGGTGTGCTATTGCAGGCTATGGGCTTAAGTTATTCAGCGCTTGGAAAGTAAGATGCGGTGCACACTGTGCACGGCGACGGCTTTGTGTCACGTGTTGTTCGCGCGTGTGCGCCGGCGCCGGCTTGTACCACCGCCGAGGTGTGCCGGAGGCGCTGGAACTTAATTTGGTTGCAGTTTTGTAATGTGACGTATTTTTCTGTTGAGCTTTTAATTTTTTTTTGTCTTGTTACGCTACGGATAAATAAGCGGTCCTAGAATCGCCTTTCCATTTAAATACTCCCTAAGAATATCCCTGTCACTATTAGTTACTATCTAAGAAAACCGAATCAGCACTCTTTTAAACAGTAATAGTTGAGAGGGGATACTTAATTCCAAGCAGTACATTCACACCGTGTTTGGTTTCATAAAAATAAAAAAACTCAATCTAATTCTTAACTTACGCTGGGTGTACAACGGGTGTACTTGTGAATCTTATTGGTAACACGGTAAGTAAACGAAAATTAATTAAAGTTATTACATAAGTAGGTTCTAGTTCATCACATACTGCCTGAGCTTTATATCTTTGAGATTCTTAACCAAAACTGACTTTCATGATGAACAAATAAAAAAAAAAGATTTTGTAAAAATTAGTGAAACACAATATAAATACCCGCCATAAAAACAAACTATATCTACCATATTCAAGAATAAAAATGTTAAATAAAAGTCCATATTACATGACAGTCAAAATCTTTAACAACCTACCAAATGATATTCAAAATGAAACAGAAATAACTAAATTTATAAGAAGATATATAGTATAATTGGAATCATATCTAGTCAAAAAATGTCTCTACTCAACTGAAGAATATTTTGAAAAAAAATAATACTATTATATGTACCTACTTAAGATAAGTTTAAGCGCCCAAATATAACATTTTGGCGATACCTGAAAAGGGTGAATTGTTTTAAAGTGCCTCTGACTTTAGCATAAGACCAAATTGTAACACTTATTTCGGCAAATAAATGTATCTTGTATCTTGTAACAAGTTGTCGTTTCGCCAAAAGTGTACACAATATGAAAAAGTTTAGGCTAAAAAGATTTTCATCCTTCAACAAAATAAGAAGGTAAGTACTTTTGTACTGGGATTAATAAGAACACGTAGTATATTCAGGCAACATTTTACACAGCGCGCAGCGGTTTGTTTCATAAAATAATTTTAAAACAAGGTGTGTGGTGTGGCGTCGACATTTTGGTAGCATTTGTGGGATTATGGTAAGTACGCATGTAGAAATGATAAATTATCTGTAGTTATGATAAAAATATTTACGAGTGAATTATTAGTTAGATAGTGTCGATTTAGAGCGTAAAACTGTACCTAGCTACAACACATTTAACACTTTAATGGAATATTATGATTTTTGTAAAACTAATAATGGTTTATGTTTTTGTCAATTAAGTACACTGTCGCAATAACACATTAAAACCAATTGTCAAGACAGCTTATGATTGTGATTTTAGACATAGACATAGATAAGTTGTATCACGGGACGGGAAATAAACGGTTAAACTTACTAAAATCTTGTAGTAAATAGGTCTTGTTTATACAAAAAACCGCTCATAAAATCAACGTGCAGCGACCTAAATTTTTTCATGAAAATTCGCAAAAACCTCTTCTTTATAACATTTTCAGTAATCATTTTTTCCATTAACCTTTAAAACATATATTTGAATCCGACACGACATGCTCCACGCGTGTAGGTATCACATCCAGCTGCAGATATCAAAGCCTCATGGTTTTACTGGTCCCTCCCCACTTTCCCCCGCCCACTATAACCTGACCCTCGCGACGGTATATAGCGCTCGGAAACCGTAACAGGGTTGGTGGCGCGAGAGCTCAGGCTTCACTGGTGTGGTTTGCTCCAGTTTTTAATTACATGCATCATATTAGCAGTGCAATGCGAGAAATGATTTCGAGTTTATACATCGCGGGTTTCTTTGTCGAGTTTTATTAAATTAATTTTAGGTGCACCCTGTGGGTATACGAGTAGATACGTATAAATACTATTGAATACACAATGAGTAAAGTTTTGTGGGTATGGTAAAAATCATACTTCTGCAGGGGTATGCCAATCAAAGTTGAACTGCAAAGTTTTAAATCATGGTCAGTTCATACTAACTCATAGTTATTCTGTGACTAAATAGTGACATTATGACGTCATTTGATGTGTTTTCGCGCATATTTTGCTGTCAAGTGTCTAAAAAGAATGATCACGTGGTACAAAATTGTACCACGTGACCTGAAGAAATTACACTGGGCAGTGAAATATAACTTGACAGCAAAAGATTGGCATACGGGGGCAGGTTTTTGTCAAAATTTAGAGCTTCGCTGCTTTCATCGGGGTTTTAATAATAAACTCCGAGTTTATTCTACACGACCTATATAATAAGATATCTTAACTGAAGGGTGTGATTCATTTTCCGTATATTGTTATTACAGCCTAGGGTTTCACGGGCTAGGGAAACGGCAAAGCTTAACAATTTGACGCCACGTCGTATCAGTGTCAGGTCAGGAGTAAAAAGAATGACTCGTCACTGTTGTTAACGCGTCATGTTTCCGGGCGAGCTGGACGCCTAGCCCCCCCCCCCCCCCCGTGCCCCCCCACCCCGTGCCACATTAATCGCTCCAGCTGTTTCCCCCTCCCTCCACTATCGAATATTTGTGTATTGGCCGCCATATTGAAGTAAATCAGTATCTGGCCCGATGATTCCAGATTGGAGTATTAGTGGATGGGTTTTGGAATTAGCCAATCATGTGTACCTCGCTCGATGGACATGTAACTCGATCAACAAGCTCTGACGAAGTTGGTGAGGCCACATTTGCTTTGGATAATGTTTCTGCTGAAAGTCAAACTGCACTAGGGATACATGTGCATACAGCAGCGAGTCAAATTACGAAAAAAAAATCTCAATGTTTTGATATTCGGCTACTCCGTACTATATTATCCTCAAACTGATTGATCGTAAACACACTTTTGACGAACCTATTGAAATAACGAAGGGGTATAAACTAAAATAACAAGCTTCCAAACTTCCTCTCTAGTGGACTTGCTGCATGAATTTTTGATGCCGATTCGGATCTCCAAATACCATTAGACCCTAAACGCGTGCAAAGGGGTGATTCAATCACGCGTGCCAAATATTAGCGGGTTCCGTCGCCGCCACGCGCCATGCTGGCTATAAATCAGGCGATGGACGCGAATGAGACGCGTCACGTCTGATGCTGACGCTGCCCAATGCTGATGATTGATGGCACTCTTAAATGGGATTTGAGGTCAGTTTACCCGATAATGTTATGATATTTATGGCTAGAGTTGTCACAGTACCGGCACCAATAACAATATTTGGTTTTGTTGCTCTACGGGTGCGAACATGCTAAGTCTTCTCTGGTCGCGAGGGAACTGGCACCTAAAATTACATTGAATTTGACTTTGCTAGAAGGTTAACACCGTAAAAAAACCATCATCATTATTTGAGACGTATGACCGTAAACTGTTATTTTTATTCAGAGCGACCAATCTCATAAGCTGAAATCTGAGGAATCACTTTGAAATGATTCATAAATTAGGTAAATCTAAAGTCAGGGTCACGTAGCTAAGCTTAGAACCACTGGCAAGATTCGCAGCTCCTAGGGAAATCTAGCGAAATGTTAAATAGAATAGTGAAATGATGCCAAGCACTAAATATTTGTAGATTGTTATATCAAGGTTTATGGCGAGGAGCGCTGGCCTGCAGGCCGCCATGTTGGAAATAAATCAGCTGCCACGACAGTGTCACCAGCGGATTGAATTAGACGCTGTCTGCGGCCGATGGTGACGGTGCCAGAGTTATCGGCAGCCATCAAGCTGAGTATTAGATAACGTTCATAATTTACGCATCAAATCTGTGAAATCACTGAAAATTAGTTGTGTTCATTTTGGATTCAAAAGGATACCAGAAGCAAAGGCAAACATTACTAAAGTGTTGTACATCAAAATGAGATTGCTGAATAACTATTTGGTGCAATGTAAGCTTTGTTAAAAGTACTTAAATGTGGTGAATGCAAAGTTCACAGCAAGCTACAGCTCCAAACGTTACTATCGCAAACGAGTAACGCAAAGGCATTCCATTTCAAACTAAATCGTTTGTTTTAAATATATTAGTCCGAGTTTCTGGTCTCATTATCTAAGATTATTAACGACCGCTCGAGTATTCAACTTTTCAATATGTTATAAATCCATTACGATAGAGTGTTTAATATTCAATCCAAATATAAAAAACGAACTCGCTTTATATAACTAGGATTAGCCAAAAAACATGATCTTTTTCGCTTTTCACGAGACGTTCAATCATTTAGAGCGCGGGCACGCCATCACTATATAAGTTGGATGAGAGCGCGGGAGTAAACAACGTCATTCCCGATTACCAGAGCAGATGAGCCGGTGTTCAGTTGGATCCTGATAAAGCCGCATCTCGGCTGTGACGACACGACACCAAATTAGCATTACGAGATCACGTGATGAGATGAGATGCTGGGCTTGAGAAAAGACTTTGTATTTCATAGATTAGGATATTAAACATTTCAGTTTAGTTCTACGCTCGAATACAAATTATATACCTAATTTAGTAAGTATACCCTTCGCAAACTGCCGGCTAATAACAATACCCAAGTTCTACAATAGAAAGTTGCAAACTGAATCGTGTGTTTAAATATGTAAATTCAGGGAAAACTCACGAAAACACATTGTAAGTGTAATCCTCGCTCAGGGCACTGTGGGGCACAGTGGGGCAAGTTGGGGCATATCGAGATGGGCACTTTGGAGAAATGGGGCACGTAAGGACGAGTGGGGCAATACGGGCGTGTTTGCTTTCGCAGTGGAATTATTCTGGCGAGTGTAACGATGATGCTTCCCGGGGGAAGTTCGAAGCTTGCGAGCTCTTGCGCTCTGATAAGCGGAAGCGGGAGCGATCTCATAAATTGTGCGGTTTCGCAAATTATCATGCTCTATAGCAATTAGCATTACAAAAACCTTCGATAATCCATCGGCTTTTCAGGGAGTAGGAATAATTAGACAATTGATTTTGTCTAGATCCAATTATTTTAAAGCTCATGATAATCCTAATAAGTAATTGATATCAAAGTGGAAAAGCTTATATCTTTGGAAGCTTGAGTTTTTGAAGCTCAATGTTGTCATCGACTAGACCAGTTCGGATAAAACTTGGAATAAAATATAGATCGTGATTTTAGGTGCATTAGAGACTTCTTAACTTAACCAGGCACTACGCGAGCAAAGTCATGAGAAAGAGCTACAAAGCTTAATTGTAATTAATTTAAAGAGGTTCCGGGCCCAAAACACAAATACGAGTAGGTAATTGTACCAAAAGTTTGTCAGAAACATACACCAAAACTTTCATAATTACAAATTACCAGCACAACAAACCACGGTATTAATCATCAAATTCCGGAGCGCTAGCTTAAACCATTACTTTTCAAGCCGGAAGCACCCCACAGTATCTCATCCATACACAAAACTCCGCGTTGTTCACCGCAGAGCTTCAACTTACACACGTATCTTTAATCAATGAATTCGCGGTGTAACTTGGCTGTTCGTAGCAGAGCGACTAGGTAGTAAGCTTCAGGAACGCAGGTGTCGTATAATAATCAAACATTAGGATGGAGGCTATGAGAGGTTTCTTTGAGTGATGGCTACTTCTAATAGGTACTTCAACTTACTAGCTCATATAATCATATTTTTTGTAGCCACTTCGTTGTGTCAGTATGATTTGAGAAAATAAACAAAACCCGGTGTTTCTCGCTCCGCTCTCCACAGTCTACAAATATAACCTCGCTACGCTCACCACGGCATCTCCGCCTACTGTTTGAGTTGCTGATAACGTGCTAGTTGTAACAGTTTGATGGCAACTTTACAATATCTGCCCTCTGGAGTGCCGTGCTGGGATTACGCCGAGCAGTCTGCGTCACTCTATGACTTTCAATATTATGCTCTATCGTTCTAGACTTTAAATAACCTTTGACCTTTTATTGTAAGTTTTATTGTCGCTACCGATAGCTATGGTAGCTGCATCATTGCAGGTGCTATTCTAATAGAATGGCTCTCCACCTACTAGTGGGTAATATGTACGTACCTACATTTATGAGATTCATACAAATTAAAAGTATTACCTACATTGTTCTTTGAGTACCTAAAAAGTTTTGTATATATACAAACAAGCTGCATAGATTTATACGCAGTAAGTTTGTGAAGTGAAGATTTCAACTTTAGAAGGCACTATTGCTTATTCTGTACACATAGTTCCATTTAACTTGCTGGTTATGGAGTTATCTCAGCACATACCATGTAGGATTCAATTATTAGTTTGAAGTGATTGTTTCAAACATCGAAGATTGGAATATTGCTTACATCGCGAAGCAAAGTCACAGAGCAGTAAGTTGGTGAAATGTATGACATGATGTTATGAACAATTGAAATATGAAATGTACTTAAATGAAGTTGATTTACTGAGAACCGTTGTGGAAGTAAGATTCTCGAATGGACCCGCTGGACTCACGAGATCGTAAGACGTCGGTGACGAGGACCCCAAACTATTCCTCGTGGAACTCTATGGGGAGCCCGTCCGCAGTGGACTTCTACAGACTAAAATGCTGATCATAACTTGAGCAGGCAGTATCTATAAACATAGCTTTCCACTTCAATAAAACTAATGAATTGTAATACACTCGAGAGCATAGAAATCGCACATAGGATAATTTTCCTGCATTTTGATTTCGACACTTGTTTTTTTTTTAAATTAAAGATTGGTTGCAAATATAACTTAAATTAAATTAAAGTTCACACTGTTAGCTTCCTAAAAACCCATAATGTCTGGTCTTGACCTTCCAAATCATAGCAGTGGCGGCTTAACAATGGAATGGCCTAAATTCGCTCGTTTCAGGTAGCGCGGGTTGTGGGACTTTGAGCAGGTATAGAAGGATAAAAAACAATAAATTTGAGAATGTAACGATTTATTAATACGAGGTATTGCCTCCCCTAGCCTGAATAACTGCTTCCATTCGATTTTTCATTGAAGAAATCAATTTTTTTACGAAATCATGCGGTATGCTGTCCCATTCTTCCTTGATCGCGGTTTGGAGCTCTCTGAGACTCGTAGGCACTGCGTTTCTGGCTCTTACTCGTTTCTTTAGTTCGTCCCATAAGTGCTCAATGGGATTGAGATCTGGGCTTCGAGCAGGCCACTCCATAGCGAGTACTTCAACCTCCTCCAAGTACTGGCGTACTATAGCAGCGGTGTGTGGTCTAGCGTTGTCCTGCATAAAAACGAAGTTTTCGCCGATAAATCCCGAAAAGGGCACAACATGCTCTTGCAGGATCTCCTCGACGTAACGTTGGGAAGTCAATCCACGCGATCGACGGACGATATCGGGCCCTGTGATGAAGACAAGTTCGGTTTTCGCTTCCAGTGAAATGCCTCCCCAGAACATACACGAACCACCGCCGTATGCGACCCGTTCGGAGATGCAGCATTGAGCAAAACGCTCACCGGGTCTTCGGTAGACTCTATCTCGTCCGTCGTTACCATGGAGACACATCTTGCATTCGTCGGAGAAGAGGACTGCCTGCCATTGATCCATAGTCCAATTAACGTGATTTCGAGCAAACTGAAGGCGTGCTTGTCTGTGCGCTGGGGTCAATTTTAGGCCAGTTGCTGGTCTGTGCGCTGGCAGACCTCCTTCGGCTAGTCTTCTTCTAACCGTCCACCGACTGACTTCCACTTCTCTAACTTCCTGGAGCTGCTGTCCGAGTTGAACTGCATTCAACCGGCGATTTCGTAGTGATGTATTCACAAGAAAACGGTCATCGCGCTGTGTTGTCGCACGTTTTGGGCCTGTTCCTGGTCGCCTGGTATAGCCACCAGTTTGCTGATATTGCTGGTATACACGTCGAACAGCATATCTGCTCAAATTTAATTGACGAGCCACTTGACTTTGGTTCTGTCCAGCTTCGATTAGTGCAACCACTTGAGACGCTGCTTCTGGTGTGGTATCCATTTTTTTGTTTAGAGAGATGACGTATTCGTTAAAGGACCTTTCTGACTGGGTGTTGGTATGCAAATGATGTCATTTCAATCGTCCTTTATCGTTTTATACCTGCTCAAAGTCCCACAACCCGCGCTACCTGAAACGAGCGAATTTAGGCCATTCCATTGTTATGCCGCCACTGCTATGATTTGGAAGTTCAAGGCCAGACATTATGGGTTTTTAGGAAGCTAACAGTGTGTACTTTAATTTAATTTAAGTTATATTTGCAACCAATCTTTTATTTAAAAAAAAAACACGTGTCGAAATCAAAATGCAGGAAAATTACCCTATGTGCGATTTCTATGCTCTCGAGTGTATTTGAGTGCGTTCGCCGAGCGCGGGGCAATCACAGCTGCCCGTTAGTGACGTCACGGGTATGTGGGTCAACTGCATGTAGGTATTATAATCGATACTGACAATCGATTACATAACAGTTGTACTTACATAGTGAGTTCACTATGTAAGTACAACTGTTAATAATGTTAGAATAGTTATTCTATGTTTATTCACTACATGCACTGGCTCACAGAGTTATCTCGTACGCCATACGTACCTACTTGCCAGTCCTGTACTCATTTTAATCGTTATAACGTACTCCTAGGTATCCGATTTTTTTTATGAAAGTTACTCTCATCGAATACACTGGATGAACGTTGTTATTTTTAACCTGAATTTCTGATATTGATACCTATAGATGCAAAATTACTGGTTTCCTAGTTACCCTTAAAACATGCCAATGTGCTACCACCTCATGCAAAATATTGTTAGACGATGCACTTGCAGGAAAAAACAAACGCGCATGAAAACCCTGTCTCGAAGCCAGCTGAGGGCTGGGACCCTCGAGCGCCATTACCATCGGTCCATATGCCGCACAATGGCGCATGCATTTGGTTTGCCGTGCTTTTCAGCACTACTATGAAAAGTCGAATCTGTTTCTTAGTCACGAGAAACATGCAAATCCACCTGGTTTTCTGGTCAAGGGTGTTTTGGGGTCAAAAGTTGACGTTTACGAGAAAACCCTCTGCCGGGTGTAATAAGAGCACTAGTGTACGGAACACGAGGTGAATAGACACAACACGCACACATGCAGGACATCATCCAAGTATTTGTCAGGAATAATGTCGCGCGGAGGCGGCTCAATAGGAATGGGAGAGCCGTTCTGCTGGCTGAAGAGAGATGATAACTTATGGATTAGGCAGTGTACTGGTGAGCTTGGTATAAAAAACTGTTTTCTATGATACAAAGTGTGAAAAAAAATTGCTGATCCATTTTCGGCACGTAGGTATGTATTTGCATTTTGTATGGAACATCAGTTTTTTTTGCACTGTTACTGATATATTTCATAGAAAAAGTTGTTCATATTGATTGGTACTTTAACCCCTTAAAGTTTTCATTTAGATAACACTGGATGAAGCCTAAACTCACTGGCGTCTTGGGAGAGACAAACGCACGTAAAGTCGAAGCAAGACGGTGGTATTGCCTACGTATATAGTACATTCGAGTACATTCGGTATGAGTAGGTTCCTGTTCACGTACGCCTTGGTTTGTCGAAGGTTGCGCCATTGTTATATACTCTTTTGTTTCCAAGGTCTTTTAGTTAGCATCACTTCCTGACGTTTCCAATCGCCAGCAAAACGATGTCTATGATTTTAAAATAAGGGACCCCGGTTTTCTGTTCATGGAAATGACACGACAAGTACCTACCTACAGCGTGCATCATACCATCTGAATAACAACTGTTACTGAACTCAGTGAAAATTGCTGAAAATACTCTACCTATTGGTTTGGTGTTCAAAATCACGTCAGTGTATTTTTCCATACAGTAGCCTCAAAGCATCGGATGAGATACTGTTGCAGCTCGATCTGTTTCACTTTTCTAGTTTTATTCGTTTACAGATATTCTTTTATAAAATCTTTCACTCAATTTCCGGGTGAAATATTGCAGCAAAACTTGATGTTGCATTCTCGATATTGTATTGCTTCACAAGTCTAGGTTCGGCTGCCTCGATCAATGCATCATTTTTTTCTGCTCATTCCTTTGTAACAGAAAACCATTTTCATGTCCAGAAAAAATGTTGCCGTCCCTTTCTCATAAACTGAAACTACAAAGACAGCTATAAACTCTAGCGCTGTCAAATTAGATTAGTTTAGAAAAATGCAACCACAGAATCGACAGCAATATCCGCTATTACAAAATAATTCAGTTTCAATTTTAAACACATTACAATTAAATTGGGATTCTTCACAAGTTGATGAGTCAGGGTCGAACTCCATACAGCGGCGTGCAACCCCGCGCTTATAAAAAAGCTTTGTACTTATACATTTGGATACGATTTAAGATACCACTTTTACCACAGAAATTAGACAATTTCTGATATTGACCATTAAACTCCTAAGATTTAGTTAAGTTATTAAAGATTACTGCCGTGGTTGCAGCACCCTAAAGTGGATCTTGGGCTCCAATATATTATAATCTGCAAATCAAATAGATGCATGTGAACCTGTACACACTATTAGGTTTTCCAAATCCTTGTCGCTTTTATTATTCAGCCGATACCTACAATCTTTTTTTTTTTTTTTTTTTTTTTTTTTTTTTATATTTCATTAATCTTTATTCACAAATATTTACAATATTTATAATATGTACAAAATACACATGAAGCAGTTGAGCTATCTACACACCGTTGCAAACGATTTATAGATAGCTCAACTGATCCAAATCAGTACCAATCGGAAGCGTGCCCAAGACACTGGCTGCATTGCCGCGCTGAATAGCAATGCTGATTCGCTGGCCCAGATAATCACCAGCCCTCGGGTCACGCGTCGCTGCGACTAGACGCCCTGCAATAATTTTGAAAACCCGGAGGGCCTCGGTACCCCACGGACCCTACAATCTTGAACTGATTTGAACAAAATATTCCAGCGTGATGCTGAAGGATGCTTTTACTTATAACCGGATCCATAGCAACTATGGTATACTCTATGGGTCTGGCTTCGCGGAGGCGTGTGTCAGCACTTCTTCTAATCCCCGTTTGATTGCGATCGAAGCTTTCATTAATATTCCTGGTTTGAGCGAACTTTTTCAAGCGCAGGGCTCATTTGTTCATGAAAGGATCCCTAATCCTTGATGCACTGATGATTGCTTTTTTACTAATAGAAAACCTGGCACATTAGTTACTTGTGACAGATACGTACGTTTCATAAGTTTTCGTTCTCATGGTCCCACTCAAAATTGCGTGTAAAACCGCGGGGCACCACACAGCACGCGGTGCTTTGTGCTTTGTGGTGCCGCGGCAATCTGTACTTTTTTGTGTAATTAACAAATTCTATATTGTATCGTTCGTCGCGCTGCGTTTGTGTCTGAACTGACCCTTATTTGTACTTTTTCATCCATTCCGTACAGATATTATGGACCATTTTGAAGCGTTTGAAATGAAATCGTTTTGAAAAACTAGATAAAATGCTTTAGATAATATTAGAGAGATACAAAAGAAGCACCTGAAAAAATCTTACCTAAAAAACATTCACACAAGACATTCAGAAAAGGCGCGGCTTCGCTCCTTGTTTCATTCTATATAACATCGTACTGTGATGGCACTTTGAAACGGAATTAGACCACTGACCCGTCTCCAATAACCTGAACCGGAAGTTCCCTTTGTACCGAAAACTTGCCAACTGCTGGCGTGTTACAGACTCCTGTGAGATCATGCACAGAGTTACAATAGCCTGATGAAATACCTATTTGCATGTTTGTAGCTGTAGACCAATTCATGTACCATTGATTTAAAAGAAATTGAGCGAAGACGTCAAAGCGTTTTACAAGTGTTTTACAGCAGAAAAAGAAAAGTCTAACTAAAAGTAGGTACCTATGCAAGTAGAAATTCTATAGAAAAGGTAGCTATTTGGCTGAGTGGTATATTTATTGATTTTGTATTAGTTACCATCCCACACAGAATAACTAATTTACAAATTTATATTACTGAAATAAACTAAGTGGATCAGTGAATATTCTCATAATGAGGTGGGTAGGTAAGGTACTCAAACATTTGAAATTACGTGTTTCATTCTATTTCACATAAACAGCTATTATATCAAATGCTTGTTGGAATTATACGTAGGTACCTACTTAATATTCAATTTAGGTTGAAATACAGAGCTTTTACGTTCGCTTTGTAATTAGAGTGCTTATTTATCTAAATTACCTACCTACCACCCCGAATTTGAACAGTATTTCAATACGGTGTTTCACGTACCTAATTATCATCTAAGTACTACTGAAAACAAGCCTCCATCGATCCTCGACAACCTTTATTAAGTCGTATTTTAATTTAGTGGGGTGTTTAACAAGCTCCACTTTACTAACACCACTTTCAGTTTTCATAAAGATGCAGTGGGCGGTAGTATCTTCCCTTCATTTGTGATAAGAGTACGCACTAGTTTACTTGTGAGTAAGTACTGAGTTTCATTCTCGTCTGTTTTAAAAATTAATGATAGACTTCGGTAAGGGTTAAGTTAAGCGAGCATGTTAAATAGGTAGGTACTATTTTCTACGAGAACCACGATATTTTATCCTTTTCAATTTGATTATTGAGAGTAAATCTCACGGTACTGTGTGTATGTACTCGTAGGTACCTACGGGTTGTCGAGCTCCGTGCTAGCGAGGCGGCGAGGCGGTGACCATTCGACACATCCAATCGTTCCGCCGACTGCCTTCTATTGCCACTCATATTTCTGTGCTACGTCGTCGGCTTTATTTTAGAAAAATATTTTATGTCAAAAACCTGAAGGGATTTTTAGACCTTTGTATCGATAAGCTGAAAGTTTTGAAACGCTGTAAACAAGCCGAGCAATTGAACAAGACATTTTCAAGGTTCTTTTTTCCAAAGACTTTAAAATATATGCAACTGTACAGTACAAAATATACTCTTAATTGTTATTTCAGTAGGTACACAATCAGGTGATACACACTGGCACATCTTTGTAAACAATATGGGCGTTGTCTTCCAAAAACTTTCGTATTTATTTCAGAGTGCATAAGTTTCTTCTAGGCAAATAATATGCTACATAGTCGAGCACAAACGTTTGTCTATGTATAATGTAAAAAAAAGTTTGTCACTAGATATTAGCATAGGGCTCATGTAAACAATTTTGGCCGCGAAAGAGAGGCAGCACCAATGTCTCGGTAACCGTTCTCGACTCACAACATGGTACAAATTGTAATAGGTATATTTACATCAGTAACTTCACTCTGGGTCCATTTCAATTTAGTGTCGCTAGATAACAAAGCCGTATGTTTTTATAATAGTGGTAGATGTAGTTTACGTATTCCACTTGATGTAATAGAACTAGCAATGTAACTAGGGGGAATAGAGCATGCCCTGGAAGGTGAAGCGCCAAACATGTCTCACGAATCAAGGCGCTCTGATTCGATTTTTGTATCGTGCACTAAGGAAAACCACAGAGATATCCCGCTCGACTAACAACTTTTGGAATGGTACAGTAACTACTTCAGTGTGCAGTTCACAAGCTGTACTACTGGTAACGCTATGTTCTATTGTTCGATGCAGGATGTAAGCCGGGATAACACTCGCGGGATCACATCACATGGTTATTGGCAGCGTTGCTTCGACGTTGTCTCATCGCTCAAAAATCCACGTTTCTTCATTTTACTTACGTAGAGTCTTTTGTAGATTCGTTCTTCGAACAAAAACATGGTAGAGGTAAAGTAGCTCTGATAATTTTGTGAACTTTAAATCAATTAAGATAAATACACCCTATCTTCTTTTATAATCAACCCGTTATTACAAAAGTACATTTCGAAATTCTAATTCACTGTACCTTTCGCTCAGTTTTGAAATGCATAAAATTTAGCTTTTCCGTGTAGGCAGCCCTATATAAGTGGGTATAAAGTTAGGGCCAACCCTGTGGCAGGTAGCAGAGACAACGCAAAATCCGGCAATTTGCTTTGAGCGTAATATCTGAAGTTCCCGACATTCGCGACATTCCGCCCGCGGAATTCAGGGATATGTGACATAGCCAGGCTAGCTGCTTGTACGGAACATCGTACCGACGGAATGAGCTCAATTTTGGCCGTGGTTTTATTAAATTTTTACACGAAGGCTTTTTTGGGTTAAACGAGACGCGGTTTTACCGTTATTAGCAGTCACTGAACCCACCTTGTCTTATTTAAATCCCGTAGCATGCCAAAAATGTTTTTCGTAAAACACGTCTAGTACCTATTAGTTCAGGCGTCGTTCGGGTGAATGTTATCTCATTTTCCATATTCATATCCACAACACTTACCTATTTACCCAAAATCAGAATTAATAAAATGAATATTAAATATTTCTACGAGTTTATTCATAAAAACATGGCAGCCCATCATCTCGAACTAGCACCCACGAGTGCATCGAGTAGTGATCGTAAACCTCAATAGCGAGAAGAGAATGGGGAGGGGGTAATAAAGAGGGGCAGGGAGGGGGGAGGTGGTCGTATCAAAGGGATTACAAGTGCGGGTTAGCGTCATATCATATCGTCGCAATACGCGCCAACTATAGGGTGTTTGAGCAACCTCATGTACACCGGAAATTACTTTTATGAGATCACTCAGTCCTTGGGCACACAAGGTAAGCTGGTGGTGATTTAGTTTCTTTGCCCAAATCAAGCACTGGAATTGCGCTTCTGTATCGATATAGCATTTTTAATCTGCCTGTGCGTGCCTCGCATGCAATTTCGCAATTAAGTATAAGAAAACAGGTCATAAACCAGAATTCATTTAATAAACATTTTCAACTCTGAAAAATGATGAAGATCGCCATTTGATATCTGAATAAAAATAATTCAGAATAAGCCACGATTATATTATTGGGAAAACTCTCGTAAAAATGGCTATCGATGTCCAATAAATCCTTATAGCTTATGAATAGTAAACTAGTTCAGTACTTTTGCGGAGGAGCTGAAAGCTTGGCCGGTAATCTTGCTTTATTACAGAGATGACTCGGCGGGGCTTCATTACCTGCTCCGGGGCTGAAGCCAGGAGGCGGATCATGTAGAAATATTGCTTTAGTTACGCATTACTTCTTCGTGAAGACCGATTCTTGTACTGAGACTGAGTCAGCTAAATTACTACTTTATTCATTTGCTTGCGGACTTATAGTTTGTAGCGTACCTATTAGTTACAAACCGGAAATCAAATTGTAGTAATTGTTGGACAAACCTACCGTAGACGTTATAAAAATCTTGGATTTTATGAGATCCTGTAAAGATTTGAAACTGACGTGGATCTATTGCTTTTTCTTGTTGATCAGTAGTTTCGGTTATCAGAGACATAAAAAGTTGTGTTTACTTACATAAAATACGATTGCCATTAGAGTTATTTCTCAACAATAAAAAACAAGAATAGTCTTGTTTTTTATTGAAGATTTCACAAGTGCAGTGATTCCCGATGTTAGTGATATAATTCCCGCACAGTACTGAGTACAGCGCACACCGATATTGAGTTCCCGATCGAGTTCTCGGACTTATTAAAGGAGTAAATCCACCGTTAATGTCGGAATGGCGTTCTCGAAAGGGTATTAGGGGTCCGTTCACGAGTCTAATTTGACTCCTTGTTATAGACTGGAGGGTTCTGTGGAGCGGAATTAGGGTAAGATGAATTTGCGCATTGTGAGCGTGCGGAGCGTGGCGGGTAATTGAATTTGGGGCTTAGTACCTAGTTAAAGTTATATAAATACATACTTATAATATTCATAAACTGAAGTTTTCTGAAAGATTGATAGGTAAGTATGGCTTGTCCAGTCACGCTGGGTAAAAAAATAAACCCAGTGCCAGTGGGGTGAAAGCACTGTATCTTTCGCAATATATTCAAATGATGTCATCGTGGTTTTCGTCCGGAGCCCATATCTCCTTATGGTTTACATTTGGCTAAGAAGAAGGTCTACTCTGTCTGAAATCGCGTTCTAGGCAAAAAGCCGTCCCGTTAATGAAAGGCCTAGATATATCTTAGACCGTAGACCTTAATATATGAGGTGTACGGTTCACTGATGAGAAAGAACAAAAGATACGGCAAACATCAAATATGCAGATCCATAACACGCAAATAGTGTTGCTCCCCACGACCTACATCTAAACATTCATGGTCGTAACAATCGTAAAACTCTTGGCGTATACACGCCCTCTTGTGGCGCGAGACAAGAACGATCATTCTCTGGGGTGTAATCATGCACTCAAGTGGGGCTCGAGTATTGAGAGGGCTACAAAGCACATACACATACTTTAAATAAATAAATACACGTACAAACATAACTTTCTACATTTAGGTTCCTACCTATACTTAGAGACACAGAAGCATGGCTCTAAGTGGCGTTACCAAAGTTCACCAATTAATCATAATAATTCAAAGTTAAGCGACGTTCTGCGCGGTCATTATTTGGATGGGTGACCGCTAGTGACATTTACATCTGAGCATTTCCCTGCTTTGGAGGGCACGTTAAACTGTTGGTCCTGGCTCTAGCAGGCACCGCAGCGGAGACCTTAAGGTGGCCTAAAAACTCTGGTACCAGAGTACTAACTAACTCTGCAGAATCTGGATAAACGGAGCACTACAGCAGAGTCCAACGAGAGAGCAGTCAAATTACAGATAACAAAGAAAGTGCGGTCGACTCCCAAAATTGTTCATAAACAGTATAGTCTCATTCAAATTCATGAATTATATTTCCTCTAAACCAACACTCAATATTTTAGCGCTCAATATGAACCCTTTGATAGAAACTATTAGTTTCCAAGTGTTACAATTAGAGTAACGCCATTACTAACTGGGGGAATTTAATTAAATTGAAATAACTGTGTTGACAGAGGCCGAACCGACTCATTGATACAGTCCTAAGCACAGAATAAAATATCACTTCTACTTAGTACTGTTTTTCACTACAATGGTGATGGTATCTTTTCTATAAGTAAAAATACCTTATAATTTGTATCTGTCTTAAAAGTCCTCAAAGTATATTGTACTATATTTTCCATAGCAGGGTTTGAACTTAGCTGGATTATAATCCTATTATTTTCAAAAGAATTTGTTTACCTATAGATCTTACAAAACGAACATAAACGCACTCACCATCATCTCATCACCTAACTTCACACTTTCCAAATGATCTGGTGTTCAAAGTTGGAGTTTGCCTGAGCCTCAGTTTACGTAGTAGCATAGACAAATAAAAAAATAGACCAGCAGACGTTTAGAAAATATCGTAACTCGAAAATGGATTACCTTCAAAGGCGTGAGATGTCGCTGGGTGTATCGAATCGGTAATAAATCAAAACGGTGTTTATTTTCTTGAACCTCTGGCGCGCTGACACTATAAGCAGTACGGAAATAAACGTCAGATGGCGCTATTTCTAAATTTTGCAAAGCGTATACCAAAATTCGGTTACAACGCGCGCGACGTTGACAGCTTGTGCTATGCAATGTCGAACGAGCGAGATAGAGTCTGGATGCAGAGCGGCAACAGCGCTCTGGTCGTATCAAGCTAGTAAAATAATAGATGTTTCGATTTTAAACCTGACGCCTTACCGCCAAGTGCGGTAACAAAAAAATACAATGATATTATATGAAATCTTAAATGTTTTTAGCTTGATAAAATAAAACATAAAAGGTAGGTAGACTTTTAATTATATATTATTAAAATATCACACCCAATAGGTACTTGTTTAGTTATGTACTGAAACATTACCATACATTACGAACCATTTAGGTACGAACAAATAAGTTTTCTGCGGGTGTTGCCTAGGTCTTTTGTTCCTAGGCTATCCTGTTCTAGTTTTACTACCTACCTACTTATAAATAATGGAATAGGTATGTCTGAAGAAGGTAGGTAGGTACCTATAGGTATATTTATCAATATAAATATTCTAAAGTAGGTATATGATTGACTAGCAGTTACCCGCGACTTCGTGCGCGTGTACAGTTTCCGTGTACCTACTGGAATGTCAAACGCTAGTTGTTAGACCAAAGAGGTAGTACTACGTCCTGTCAAACTGACGTGACATGACATGACAATGAAATCCTCTTGCCAATTGGCGCTGCTAATCCTTTTCGTTCCCACGCATAATGGGCCAACTTTGAGCCTAAATGCGGAAAAGGGAGTCCCTTCAATTTCAATTTTTCCTTTTCATTCATTTTATCCTTTAGATCCTGTTAATTATTCGGGATAAAAAGTAGCCTATATGTCAATCCAGGTTACGAACTACATATATGCCAAGTTTCATCCAAGTTGGTTCAGTGGTTTTGACGTGATTGAAACATAAACATCCAAACATCTAAACTTTCGCATTAATAATATTAGGTAGTAGGATTCTAAAAATTTCAAGGACGTAGTTGCGTTGCGACTTATCATTAAACTTGGTGGTAAAACGGCTTGTCTACTCATTAGCAGTGCCTTGATCACGAATAAATTTGACAATCGTGAACGTATCGTAACGCTAGCGTATCCGAGATACACTGCGCGGTGACGCTACAACGTTCGGCAGTCGGGCTGATGTTGACGCGCAATATCACTCGAATACGTTAGGTTTACGTAACGCGGCGACTGTCAGATTTGTTCGTGATTACCCCTCAGTACCTATTGCCGAGTATAGCACATTTCTGCTCGAAAGTCCAGGTCGTCATGCCAGCGCTTCCTCGGGCGGCCGCGACGTCTTCTACCCCCTGGGGGTATCCAGCCTGTGACTCCTTGAGCCCACCTTTCCGCTACTTTACGACGTACATCGGCGATTCCAGTTTTGGAGCGAAGTATTCTGTTCCGAATTCGATCTATTCTTTTCACACCTAAAATACTTCGCTCCATCACTCTTTGGCAAAGTAGTTTGCGACCACGTCTGAGCACCGTAGGAGTGATAAAAAAAATATATAAGAAGGTTCAGACTATCGAAAGAAACCACACAAATACTTTTGCATCAAATCTATAATCAGTTAAAATTCGATACCAACGAGTTAAAAAATTGAACAGTATTATAGTCCATAACGGGAAGCACTATTTTCATCACAGCCACAACACAACCAATCAACTACAAAACAAGAAAATGAAATAATTGTACATGTAAATAAAATCGTCAAAGAGAATACAACACAACACCACGGGGGTTGAACTGTGAACGATATTTTTAGTCTAGTTATAGTCTGCGGCTCACATATGTCAATTGACACCCCCCCTTCACCCTTCCTTCATATCACGCCCCTTGTCCGATCCGACCGCCATGTTTGTTCGTTGTTTCTGGGGCAACAAAACAAAACAACAAACTAACCGCCATTGCAGTTTTAATTTAAAGTTGATGAGTGAAGTTTTGCGTTGATTTATTTCTGTAACTGCAGTTTCATCTAAATATGTACACCAAGTGCTGTGTTGTGAGCTGTGCTAGTAGACGAAAAGACGTCAATAATTTACATATGTTTCCAAAAACTGAGATAGGACTCCAAAAGTGGTAAGAGTGCATAAACTGTGAAGTCGTAGCCTGAGCTTCCAAGGTCTTCGCAAGCAGTTTGTGGGTCGCAAACACATTGAGAAGAGGTTTCTCGCGTCCACACGCGATAGAGCTCGTCTTCGCCCCGGTGCCTATCCCACGTTACCTATTTACCGCAACAGAGATATCCAGTGATATACCTCAAACATCTCCAATACCCCCTGGTAAGTACCTCGTTATGAACATAACAATCAAAATGAATTCACTACCACACGAGTTGAGCTTATTTTATTACTATTGTTTTAGGAGTAGGTACTCAAACAATTGATTAGTTAAATTGCTACTTGGGCTCCCTAGGCCAATGTACCTAGAAATGTTAAAGGCAAGAGAATACCCTTATTCTCTTGCAAGTTACACCCAAATTAATCATGCTCTTGCTATAACATTTTGAGCGCTGGATATGAATATTGTTGTGGTTTGAGCAAATGTTTCCTATCTATGACCGCAGTCTAAATTGGTATATCCAGTTACTTCTATGTAAATTTGTGTATTTTCATTTTCAGATCATGTCAATCGTGATCATGATGATTACACACTAAAGCAACCACATCAAGATCACACTTACTGCAAGGCAGTAGTAAAGAAATGGTCCAAAACTGATTCTGGTAAGTACCTATGTATTATTAAACCTTTATATTAACCTGTAGATATCTAATCAAAATTATTTTTAGATGTTTGTCAGATTACCGACTAACGATTACCTACTGTGATTGGTTTCAGAAATAACTGTTCCTTCTCCAGCACTACACCATGTTGAAATCCCGGTTGTGCCCGGTCCATCCCAGAGTGAACCCACAGATATTCCTAAATCAGATGGTAAGAAATACTCACATACCTTATTATTTTCTTTTCTGTTTTACTGTTGTCTGTAATATTGTTGCGAATGCTGTGCAAGCCTGTAATTGGCACACATTCTATAATATAATTATTGTTTATAAGTTATTTTCGAAAGTGTATTATGTGTGCTGTTGGCGATGCCTTATAATAAATAAATAAATAAATAAATTATTATTACCTACCTAAGTACTTTACAAGTTTTTGCATTAAGTTAATACCTAAGTGTTTTTATTTTATTATTTACAGATAATTCTAACATTGGTACTAACATTAGTACTAAAAGCAATAGGCGAGTCATCTACACAAAAAAGAAATTGACACCAGACTGTGCAAGGCTGCGTAAAATATACAGAAAATCACAAAGACAATTAAATTACTAACGGAGAGCTAGAAAGGCTAATAATAATAATAGCGCACGCTGCTGATTGGTAGGTTAAGGTACTGATTTGGATCAGATGAGCTATCTATAGATCGCTTGCAGCAGTCTGCAGATAGCTCAACTGTTTCATGTATGTATTTTGTAAACGAATTAGTCGTAGTTTTCTTTATTTAATAAATATGATTCAATATACTTTAATATCTTGTTTTACTCATAAGTCTCCCTTAGCTCGAGGTCGTTCAAATTAATTAAAACAGTAGGATAGAAGTAGGTTCAATCGGGTGCCATGATTACACAACCATGGAAAGTACAACCTTGGAATGTACAGGCATGGAATTCATGTACATAGTGGTCGCCAATTCCATGGCTGTGCAATCCCGGGCTGTGCTCTCAAATTAAAAATAAAAGACCAATCATATGACATACGTGAGCATTCTATTGGACGAATTTTGCTCTATGGGAGTGCCCCATCTGAGCGTGCGTAGCTTCTGTAGTTTGTGCACAACACGCAGGCCAATGACACTTTGTATCAAAAAATGACAGTACCGTTCCGTTTTAGCTTACTTGATGCGTGGAAAAGATGAATTTTCTTAGAAAAGAAATGCGTCAATCGTTTTGTACGTTTAACGAAACGTAGGGGAACTGTTTTCTGTGGTTATATAGACGCCACCTATTAGTAAAGTTATGTCATTAATTTGTACACTATCTTTCAATTTGATGACCACCTAGGTGATCACGCCTAGGTGGCGTGGCGAAAAATATGTTAGATAATCAGTATGAAATAAAATCGTGATAACTAAATAAATGAACACCATTACAGATTCTAAAATAAGGACATAATTTTTGATGAATTTCAAAAATAAATTAATGGCGTTTCTTTGGTTCTAACGGCTACTTGAAGCTTAAGTCGTCGTCGACTGTAGCGTCATCCCCAAATAGGACCGGGAACTAGCCGGTTTTGCGAGTCACGCTCTAATATATAGGGTGTAGCAATCTTCGTGTATTCATTAATCGATGGTAGTAGGTACCTCTCCACCCTTCAAACATTCGAACCTAAATTGCTCTACTTGATTAATTTTGCTGAAAATGTTATTAATACCCGTTTAGTTCCAAACTGATTTAATTTCATTAATTGGTCAAATAGGCGATTGTTTAATCGATTGATCTGGTGCTCAAAATCAAGTGCTCGGAATTTTAAAACGCATTTGTAGGATTATTAAAAAATGATGCATGAATGGCGATAACAATTTTATTATAGCTACTCTTTCTTAAAAAATATTTTCTTACAGTATTTAAAATATTTTCTATGCAAAAAATACCTACTGTTTTTGGAGATGTTTATTAAAATATTATCTCATGCAATATAACAAATTCAGCTATTCCACAACAATACAGGGTAATCTCACGTAAAGCTGACAATTTCCCGCGCAACTTGGTGACTGACCATCGGTGACCCGCGCGGAGACGAAGAGTAATGGCTGCCAGCCTGCCTCCAGCCCAGGCTAGGCACACTGACATGTTTAAACAGCTTGGGATAACTTCTATTTCAATATTACGTTAACTGGGATTCAAAAAGCTTTCTGTTGTACTTTTGCCATTTTATTATCAATCTGGGTTTTTTTACGATAAAAGGTGAATTGTGTCTTTCAGGCTATCCTGCCTAACCATCAGGGGAAATTAAAACCAAAGAACTGTAAACCATATCAAAAATCGTGTCCCTTTCTATCTCGTAGTTGTGAAACTTATGGATTACTTATCCCATCAATAGGGGCTTTTTTCCAACGAACCAGTCAGTAGACTCAATGGGAATGAGTCACTTCAGCTGCTGCTAGCCAAGGATCAGGTACCTAAGGACATAAAAAACGTGAGCAGCCTTCTCGGTGAATACGGACTTTTACAAATGAACTCTGAATTCTAAATGCTAGAGATAGAAAACAGAGTTCAAATCACCGACTATTTTATTACCGAATATTTTTCTTAAGTATTTGTATATAGTTATTGTTTTGATCAATAAATAATACTTCTAAACGATAAAAAAGATGGATGTGGAAATTAAATAACATGAGATTTATGTACCTCCGAGCACAAATACCGATTTATTTACAAAAACCTTTAGAATCCCATTAGACATGTACTCGTATTGCGAACAGAATTTGGGGCTTTATTATTTATGGAGCTTGAGTATTTCCAATAATTGTTGTCAACTGCCGCTCCCGAGAAAGGACTTGTGCACACACCGCCTGACACCAGCGCGGTACCGATGTCGCAGTGGCTCCAACAAATACATCGTGGTTGGGACCGATGTGGTCTGCAAGTGTCCAGTACTCCATGTTCATACATTATGCTAATCTCATCATTATAATAATACGGATTAGCTCCCCGACGATATCGTGTCGGGTTCGGTATCGACCAGTGTACAAACGACCAAATCGGGAGAATTAAATTCCTTTGGATTTCCAACGATTTATATTAAGCGAAGTTACTTACCGTCTATTGTTTGGATGATTAATTATTTACTAGATGTTGTTTGCGACTTTGTTTGCGTGGACTAATGTTACTTCTTCATGTACAAGATGTTTTTCTTTATTTTTCTTAATAAACAGTTTTTATCAGCTACAGAAGGTAACCTATCATTGAGCTGAATTTTATGAAAATTAATAAAAAACTTCAGTCAAAACAAAAATAATACTTCGTAAATCAATAAACGAATGTTCTCGCCATCATCGTATCAACCTGTAGAAGTCAGCTGGACCTAAAAGCTTCCCCGATAATATTTCAGAATGAGCGATTTTGGGCAACGACTTCCAGCGATCTTAACAACGTGGTCGGTCCACCGGGTGGAGTAGGTATCGTCCAACTCCTTAAACTCTGTCTTGTCGCTCCTTTTATCTAAGTTAATAAATGAAGACTGATATAAATTAAGCATTTAACGCCCTTTTCGTTCACAAATACCAAGAGATTAAATCGGGATTCTGACTCCTTCAAACGTTTTGATTAAGTAAGTTAAAACGGAGATTGTTCTTTAGCGAACATGCTACAAAGTAAATTAAATACATAAGTCGTTGTAGCATTAACTAGGGCTATGCTGTCAGACTATGCTACTAAGAATGACTCATTTCTGCCTTTCATCTGCTGAGGATATCCATTTGTACCTCTTACGATCAAGACACGAGACTACGAGGTCCGAGGTATCGTGACTTTTAAATTCAAAATACACACCAACTAGAGTATGACCACGTTGAGTCTGCTAAACTTAGAACATGACATTGAAAACCTATAGGTAGAAGCACCGTCTGATCTGAAAAACTATTTGACAATACTTACCACGAAAGTTATTGATGTACCTAGATAGACTCATCTCTTTATTTTTATCGTCACCATCAGCCTGTAAGAAGACCATTGCTGGACACAGACTGTATACATTTATCAACTTGAAAAACTAGTCATTACCAAACATTCATTCATTTTAAACTGTGCCAACTTTGTTAAAATCACTATTTTGAATAACAAATGGATTTTGATGTAAATAAATGGTCTTGATCTCTCGCACCGCTCAAACCCCATCACGTCGTGCACCTCGACATCTCGAGCACTTGACACACCAACGACGACAGTTAGGGCCAACGCACATCTATCGACAAAACTGTTTTGTCGCGTACTTAGTGACGTGAAAATAAATTTTCTGTTATAACGAAAACAGCATATGATGAATGCTTCCTCGTCATATGCTGTTTTCGTTGTAACGAAACTCACATCAATTGACACGACAGTCTTTTCTTACGTTTTTTTATTAATAGGTTCGCAAACCAGCCGTTAAAACAATTTAATTAATTAATTAAATTGGCCGAGCGGCCTTCAAAAGCAAACATGCATGCATAAAATTATGTTTACCTATCTATTATAGCATTGTTTAGTACCTACATATTAAACATTGCTTTATACGCATATACCTAGAGAATGAACTGTGCTTTTTTAATAAATAAGAATATAAAGTAATTATGTAGTGTACTTAATAATATTATTAAGTACTTAGGATGATTCTCATTAAATAAGCAAGTAACGAAAACAGCAAATAAAAAGAAGCATATCGTAACTAAAAAAGTTTTACTGAGAAGTTTCACATCACTAACTGTTCGACAAGACGTTTTGTCTTTGGTTTGCGTTCTCCCTTAGGGCCAACGCACATCTGTCGACAAAACTGTTTTGTCGCGTACTTAGTGACGTGAAAATAAATTTTCTGTTATAACGAAAACAGCATAAGATGAATACTTCCTCGTCATATGCTGTTTTCGTTGTAACGAAACTCACATCAATTGACACGACAGTTTTTTCTTACGTTTTTTATTAATAGTTTCGCAAACCAGCCGTTAAAACAATTTAATTAATTAATTAAGTTGGCCAAGCGGGCTTCTAAAAGCGAACACGCATGCATAAAATTATGTTTACCTATCTATTATAGCATTGTTTAGTACCTACCTATTAAACATTGCTTTATACGCATATACCTAGAGAATGAACTGTGCTTTTTTAATAAATAAGAATATAAAGTAATTATGTAGTGTACTTAATAATATTATTAAGTACTTAGGATGATTCTCATTAAATAAGCAAGTAACGAAAACAGCAAATAAAAAGAAGCATATCGTAACTAAAAAAGTTTTACTGAGAAGTTTCACATCACTAACTGTTCGACAAGACGTTTTGTCTTTGGTTTGCGTTCTCCCTTACAGATGAGCTGTCAAACAAACATCCAGCAAAGCGAGGTTTCCGACGTGGCTACTGGAAAGTGTTCGGGACACTGCTTAGTTTTCCGTTTCCACTAAAATCATGTAGCTAGTTCTTTACATATTGTTTAAGGCCTCCTAAATTTGTAGAGCAACTAATCTGAAGCTGCTAGCACCCAGTAACACCTGTCGTATATGTCTTTTTAATAAACATAATGATTGTATTCACAAAGAAAATTATGACTAATACAGTTTAGTTGGTTTGTTTGAAATACAACAGATAACAAACACAAAAACAGACGACGACTTCAGAATACTTTTTCTGATGTTTCATCTATCCTGTTCCTGTCACATAATAACTATTTAACCACTAGATGTTATAGCTACTTTACTGCAAAATGAATCATGCTGCGCACAGATGTTTTAATGCTATTAGCTACACGAATTGATTGATTGCACTCTGTTTTCTGTCCATAAAATAAATAGTATGGAATTACTCGTTACGTCCTTTAAAAATAACGAAAGTGGGGGTAACCTAGCTGTCCTCTCCTAACTGTGAACTTTTCAACAATGAACGCAGTTCGCAACTAATTAATATTATAAACTCCCCGTTATCCGACTCAGGGATTTGATTACGATCCGAGGGTTGAAGCGAGAGGGGTGATAAAGATAAAATGGCTAAATATTTGTCAACAATGTAGGCGTTGACTTGACAAATACTTTAAAAATTTGAATATTCCTGCGAGTAAATTAAATATTTTTTAAACGATTTTACTGTTTGTACGGAAGCTTTTTCAAAATGCGTAGATACTTATACTGCTACCAGCAAGTTGCTTTCGTTCTGATTCCTTGCTCTGTGGAATACTTGCTCAGTTTAATTAATTTTATTTGTGTGTCGTGTCGAGTGGCCGCGGTGCTCGTATGTCAGGCGTGTTTCGCTCACTGTTTTCAGGAATGTTTGTATCAAATTGCTGTCGCGTTGTTTTACTGATGGTAATTTTGGCTTTTGTAACTAAAGGAAATTGCTATTTATAATGTCTTGTGGAAATTTTAATGTTGGTAGAATACTTTAGAAACATTTACAAAACACTTACCTAAACTTATGAATCATATTTGCTTCCTGCTAATTATAACAAGTTTTGGATTATATCATAAGTTGATGACCACATTGATGTAAATAGAATCTAAATACACACACACACACGCAATCACTTACACCATGGCAAATTGACTTTATAGGGAAAATTGACAAAATCAACAATATGTCACGATGTTAGTGGTCTTCTAGTATTTACAGGAGCCGAGCGTGCTGCAGTCCAGGCTCTGCTATGAGCTGTATAGAATGCCGAGAACACGTACAGATGCAGACACAGGCTATTCACCACCTAGAAAAAGCCACGGACTAGAAGTTATTTAATAAACTTGGTAGCTGAAAGTAAACGAGCTGCAAGAAGCGTCCCGCAGACCAGGGGGCCAATTCCACTAACAAACTTGAAACGTTGAACCATAGATTTTCATCTATTTTAAGTTGTTTCATATTCTACTATCAAGTTTTGACAGCTGAAACGCAGCTGTAACGTTATTTTTCATCTATTTTAGACTATTTTGATTCAGATGCAGAGTGAAGTTTCAGCTAAGCTGAAGATTGATCGAACCATAGTTGGAACTTAGAACTGAATAGAACGCCAATCGTTGTAAATGAGCAGAATTGGGCACCAGTGCCAGTGGTGACGCTAGCATTATGCAGATTAGCCGCAACTTGCTTCATAAATCATCTCAAGCGTCGCCGCTTTAAATAATTATTGTCGGTTTACATTAGAGGTCCTACCTCTCAGGGGCTATCCTCGCCTGAAGAACAGAGATACCAAGGGTAAAAAACATGACACGACATTCATCCTTTATGGAGCCGTTCCCAATGAATCCCGCCCCGCAGTCGGCATTTATTTGTAAACTCTACATACGAGTATAGCTAGCTAATTTTCTGTAGCTTTTCGATAAAGAGCTTTACCCTACGGGAGCTTTTCTTGTCTGAATAGCTGATATCGCTACTCTGGGGCAAAATGTATGTGTCTGAATAATTGAAATAATACACGGTCAATGCATTCTCATTTGTCACGTGACGTGGAATTTGTAACATAAGGTAACTTACAACTAATAAATAAGTTACGGTCACGATTGGCTTACTTACCAAAAACTACCTGTTCCTGAGAATGTAGGTACAGTTTATTTTATTAGGTTTTTGTAAAAGGGCCACAGACATAAAGAATACGTACAGAGTAATGTGTTTGAAAGAGCATAATAGCTACTTGATATTCAAAAAAGTATGAAAATTAATTACTTAGGTACTTACCCAAAACCCATTTTTAGTCAAAGAGAAGTTCCTTCGCGGTCGCTACTGTCTTTTTTCCACTCTCCAAAGTCACAGTGTCAAAGTGATCGGCTATTACCATCTCCGCTGCACAATGCACCGCAGTATAAAGGCAGTCGTCCGCTGTAGCGCCCGCTCAGCTTTTACGCGTTGAGTGCTTCTAATTACTGCACAGGAGCACTCGTCGTCGTCGTGCTTGTCTCTGCAGTGAATTCAATAATATTAGGCACTGTTTCAAATGCCAGAGCTCATTTTGGAGCTTGCAACTGACTTCAGAATTAAAAAATGTATAAAATTCAGAGAGTAAGAGATTTATTCACTGATTCTTTTTAATGTTATGTAGGCTAGCGTATATTTTATATGATCGTATAACACAGAACTTATTCTTGTGTAAGATAACATTTAATTTTGACTGTCGGCTCCTGTACTAATAGGAGAATAGAGAATTCTACGAAGACTCCATCAACTTTTCTTTTCAAAATCATCAAAACAATATTCAGTTTTATAACAACTTTAGAATTTCAAGGTAAAACAAATCTGAAACAATTCACACATGTTTTTCTACATCGCAGAGCGCTACACTTACGGGCATAATTTAAAATCCTAAAATCGTTTTTAAACAAACACCTTGCCACCTGAAAATAAACCTTACCTTTTTCAGATAAGGTGTACTTCAGCGTGGAGAGGTAATTATTTGTTTCTACCCGCGTTTCGGACGGCGTCACTCATTACACGTCTCGCTTGCACTAATTGCTTTCCGCCTACCCTCGCGTCACGCTCCTCTGAACAATAACCACGATACAAACTCGCAGATACAGGCCGGCTAGGTATAACAGTTGCCTAGGTATTACCTAGGTAGGGGTTAATGAATGATGTGTCTTGATGCGGGAGAAAGTCAAATAGGTACAAAAGCTCAAAGCACAATACGGTTTCGATGCTGATTTTTGAGTTTATCTAGACCAAAACGAAAGTGTATGAATTCGGTGTGAGAACCAGACGTTGAATAGATAATTAATTAAAAAGCCATTGTAAACATTAAGGTTGCTTTATAAAATGGAATATTCTGTGGCCAAACCGAACTATACAACCACTACCAACCTTACCTCCATACCCATTTTTGCCGCCGTTGAAGAGTATGGGTGCTGATGCTGACTGTCGGCGCAATTACAGGCGAAACTTAACATTTTTGCGTCTCTAAAAGTGATGGACGCAAGACACGCCTTCAGTGGACGTGCTTAGTGAGGCAATGCATTGTTATATGCAAAAGTAACATCAGGAAAGCGATATGCTGGTTCCAACACTTTTCTCATGAAATAAATACAAATATGTAACGTCGTTGGACCGTGGACATGAATGCGAATCTTTGCAATACCATCATACATCCAATATAAAATTATGTTTAAAACATACGTGCGCAGTGAGCAAAAACAAGTAGGTTAAGTCAATAACACGTGTGGAACAACGTCTCATCCGAGCTCGTAGATTATTCAGATCCCATGGCATCAATGATGCAGATGTCCTACTGCGGTAGGCCGTAATCATATTTACTAGGGCATCTCATTGTTTACTGCGGAATGTGGATACAGAATACTTTATTCTTGCACAACTCATACCTACAGATAATAAGTTTGTGAAACATAGTTACAGGGTCTGCTAATAGCTAATGCGATTTTTATTTTTTAAGCGTGAATAATGCGATGTGTTTTGATTTAATTTTATAAAGTGGTGCTGATGGTAGGTACACAGTTCATTGGAATTGCTAATAATGTGTCATCCGCAGACAAAGCATGGAACTCACTGTAGCGTGGATGTGGAGTAACTGTAGTGATGCACAGTTCTAGTGAAACACAAGCATTTGGAAACGTTGCTCACAAATTAATATGCAATGTTCGAGGAAACCAAGTAGAATATTATTTGATAGAAACGACCACGATAAAGCAAAATTTTTATACATGTGTAACTTGACAAGCGCATTAGGTAGGTACTTAGTTGTATTTTTGTTTAATGAAATAAAATAACTACCTACCTTTACTAAAACGTAATTTTTTTTATGAAAAATTATTTTTTAATTTATCTTTCAATTTAGTTTTCAGTAATTTCGATTTCAATACTTAATAGAAACGAATTACAGAAACCATGAAGTAAAAAAGTAATTAGCTAACTACAAGAGAAAACAAATAAAGAGAAGCATGTGGGTGAATGTTATTTGGTTTTCATTAGCATTACCACATGCGCAATGGCAACTCAATCGCTCACATGGACTGAAATGAGCACTCGATTTGCAGCGCAGATTATGGAAAGTTTCAATACTACCAAGAGCGTCCGAGTTGATCCTGAGCCTATGAACACTCCTCAACTGATAGCTCTTTATGGCTACTCCGTTGAACACCACACAGTGCTGACCGCAGATGGATACTTATTGCGATTGTTCAGGATACCAGCAAACGGTCCCACTGTGCTGATTGTCCACGGCTTATTCCTAAGCTCTGATGACTTTTTGACCCTCGGTAATAAGTCTCTCCCTATTAAGCTAGCAGCTCTTGGGTACGATGTATGGCTCGGCAACGTCAGAGGTAACCGATACTCCAGAAAACATACTACTTTCTCTCCAGATGAGAAACAATTCTGGGATTTCAGCTGGCATGAAATTGGTGTCTACGACTGCCCAGCTATGATCGACTACATTCTGAAGTATGTGGGGATACAAGAACTAGCCTACATAGGGCATTCGCAGGGCACTACAGCGGCGTATGTGATGTTATCTGAGAAAGTGGAGTACAATGAAAAGGTTAGCATTGTGGTGTCTTTAGCATCCGTGTCGTGGATGTCTCATTTGCAGAGTCCGTTGGTGCAGTCTTTGGCGAAGATGAGAAAGACAATAAAGATAGCTTTGGAGGCTCTAGGCATGTACGAGCTGCTACCACATCGACCGCCCACGAGCACCGCGACGGCCTTCTGCGCTTCTTCTGAACTCCTCAGCATACTTTGCTTAACGCTGCAGTTCTCTTTATACGGCTACGACTATGAACAAATAGACATGGAAAACAAAGGAAGTCAACTCGCTCATGTTCCCAGCGGTGGTTCCTGGATGCAAGTCCTCCATTACTTGCAGAACGTGGTAAGCGGACAGTTTCAGAAATATGAGCATGGCCCAGGAAGCATGGCCAACCACAACTATTCAACTCCACCTTCGTATGCGGTTGAAGATATCACTGCAAATATGGCGTTTATCTACAGTGGTAACGATTGGCTATCAAGCTTCGATGACGTACAAAAACTAATAGATAAGCTCAGAAATGTCGTCGAGGTTCATAAAGTGGCTTTTAAAAGCTTTAACCACATAGATTATTTGTGGGCAAAAAATGCTGATGATCTAGTTTATTCGAAAGTAATAGCTTTACTTATCAAAGTCATCAACAGCACTTTTAGCTCTAATTAGCTTTTACACGGAGATATCAAACATCATCAGGAATCAGTGGTTTACTCCGGGGGACACGTGTCGTATTCACACGGGTTTTCATGTGGGTAAAGCTTAGATGCTCCAACAAATCATGTGCGTCTCAAAGCTTCTAACCCTGTGCAAGGATAGTATACTCTTTAGTCTATAGCAAAAACTACTTATTACGGACATGTGTTTCCTCACTTATGCTATGGGATTATATTCTGGGGAAACTCAGTAAATGTAAAGTCTGTGTTTATTATGCAAAAAAAATGTATTAGGGCTATATATAACATGAAAAATACTGAATCACTTCGAACTGTTTTTAAAGAAAACAATTTACTCACCTTAACTGGTATATTTATATTAGAAATTTGCCTTTTTGTTAAAAATAATACATTGTATTTTAATAAAAAATCTAGTCGATCAGATAATCTTCGCAATAAGCATAAGTATAATATTTGTATCCCACAAATTAACAACACAACTTTTTATAAAAGTGCATATTACACAGCCATCAAAATATACAGCGTGTAGCTACAATGGCGACATTAAATGAACACACGGGTAGAGCTACTTGTAAGTATTTATAAAAAAAAATAAAAAAAAAATTAAAGTCCAAAATAGAAATTTCGATTTTTTCAAACAAACTTAATAGTAAAATACGCAACAAAAATTAATCATCCTATGAGTGTCTTTACCTACGTGTTACGTCGCCCGCGCCCGCACCTGCCTGCCCGGGCGGCTCGGTGGCGGCGGCGGAGCGCGGGGCGGGGAAATCAAGCGACACCAAGGAATTCAAAGAAATCAAATAATTTCACTTCACCTTGTTCACTTTACTATTAATTTCATTGTGACCTTATGCACCTAGCGCCTTACACTCATTAAATCTTCAAGTTCTCAATGTAGCCGCCGCGCCGCCGCCGCCACCACGTCGTCGGACACAAAGATGTAACCGACGCTGAATATTCGCCCTCACTTTTGATAATACATTTTATTTTTGCATAAACGTCGTCTTTCACAAAGCCCCATAAAAAAATCGAGGGGCGTGAGGTCAGGTGACATTGGGCCACCTAAGAGCTCCGTGTCGTGTCGTCCTATCCAGTATCCACTGAGCACCAAACATTTCATTTAGCCGATCCGTAGTCGCAAAGGTAGACAGATAAACAAATAATAAATCAAAGCGTCTTTATCGCTGCACCTACGTAGACCTGATTGGGTACTTACAATAGAAAAGCTAAACTAACAAAACCAAGCGTCTTTTTCGCGAAACATTTAGAATAGGTAGATAATTAGCAAAATTATTAAAATAAAGTGTGTCAAGGACACCGGCCCGCGTATCACTGGCTACTGGCTAGGCAGGACGAGTCGGTCGAGCGGGCGGCGCGGGCGGCGCTCTTCAATAGTTAGCTATCCCTTTCATGCACAACGTCGCAATTTCGGGTGTCTTATTCTAACAATACTTTCTTGCTCTTCATACGCGGTTATGACCCGTGAACCCGACAGATGACCTCTGCTCTTACATACAGGTTGCTCCGAGGCGTTATTTAAGAAAATTGATTTATTTCGATAAATCTTATGTTTAATGAAATAAAAAATATGTCTATATTCTGAAAACGCGAAACCGGATACGCTGGTTAATTTAATGTCGCCATTGTAGCTACACGCTGTATAACAACTTACCCACAGATTTATAAGAACTGAATGGAAATTTATTTAAACTTAGACTAAAAAGATGGTTAATTAATAAAGTACATTATAATCTAGAGGAATATTATAATACTTAATTACTAGGTATTTGAGTTGTTATTAGTTATGGTACCTAACTGTAATTACCTCACTACAATACCTATTGATAATAGGTACAATAAAATATTGTACGCCCTAAAAGGGTAGGCTAATAGGTATAATAAAATATTGTACGCCCTAAAAGGGTAGGCTGTTGAAACTTTTTCTACCATAAGATCTCTTCTACACAGTTTTACAATAAATGATTCTTATTCTTATTCTTATTCTTATTCTATTATTATATTACATACACAATGCTTTCTTTTTAATGAAAATGAAAATATTTATTTGGAGCCCGTTTTCAGTTGTTATCTGACCCGTTAGCAACGGGAACTCCATTTATTATTTGGTATAAAAGCTATGTTAATATATTCTTACTTTTTACAAATGGCATCATAAAACTCACATTTTAGTTTGTTACTAGGGACCTATCGCGCCTGCTAGTCTATAAAACGATAGATAAGGCCTCACATTATCACCAAACCGGTAATATTTTTTCACAACGCTTAGAATAACCGATTCTTGAGTACTTTTTTACGTTACGTTACGTGTGGGTTGTGACGGTTACCGTTTATCTGTAATTTTAGTGTCTAAACTGCAAAATGAACCTCCAAAATATTTGAAGTGTAGTCTACTCACACATTGCACGACAATGAAGCAGGTCAATCCTATAATTTGTGTGGTTATTCTAACCACTTTGTTGAAAAATATAAATTGTTTGATTTGGGAAAATATACTGTTAGATAGTTTGACAAAATCTGATAAAAACTATGGAGTGAATAGAACTGAGAAATTCCTAAACACCACAGAGTTGATAAAGTTTTATGGCTATAATAGTACAGAAGCATATGACGTGAAGACTGAGGACGGATACATACTGAACGTGGTCAGGATCCCGAGGAACGGGCCTGTTGTGTTCATCATGCACGGGTTTATTAACTGTGCTGATGATTATGTAACTTTGGGAGGCAAGCAGTCGCTTCCCTTCCTCCTCGCAGACGCGGGCTACGACGTGTGGCTCGGCAACGCATGCGGCAATAAATACTCCAAGAAACACGTGATACTTTCTACCAAGGATCCACTGTTCTGGAACTTCACCTTCCACGAGATCGGCTACTACGATCTTCCGGCGATGATCGACTTCGCTCTTGAGAAAGCTAACACGAGTCAACTGACTTTTGTGGGACACTCGCAGGGCACCACTTCCTACTTCATCATGGCTTCCTTGAAGCCCGAGTACAGTAAGAAGGTTGTCAAGATGATGATATCTCTCGCGACGATAGCCTGGACCGGTAACGTACGAAGCCCTTTGGCGCGAATCGCGGCGGCGTTAAAAGATGTTTTAACGATGCCCGGCTGGCTTTACTAGGTTCTTTCGGGGGTTCGAAGAAAGGACAACGCTCATAACACTTTCAGACGTATAATGAGGTAATAAATCACAAGCAAGACAAAACAATAAAAGAAATACAATGGTTTACAATTTAGAACTAGTTTGTACGTAATGCGCGCGCGACAATGTGAGTGAACTGCTACTCTCGATAGCGCGCGGGCCGTCTTATTACTCGCCCTTCACGGCAGGTGGCGCTAGGTGCGTCGGCGTTTTCGGAGCGCCTTGGATAAATGTCATTCTCGTCGCATGACACACCCACACGTCTCGCATCCGGCTGGATCGCTGATAGGCTAGGTATATCGCGCGCTACATACTCCCCTTCCAAGTTGGGAACACGTCCCGAGTCCAACTTGGGACTTACAACGCGACGGCGCGGTCTCCCTCTACGCCTTTTTGGCCTGACTGGTACTGCGGTGTCAGGAGAAGTAAATGGGGTCAAGTCCGTACTGTGGTACTTTCCTATGATGTTGCCTGAGAGGTCAGCCAAAACGTAAGTAGTAGGGCTAGAGATTTCTTCGATGCGATATCGACCGTCACGCCTAGGCATGAACTTTCGCGTTACACCTTTAGACGCGTTACTAAGATCGTGCGTTTTGACCAGTACTAAGTCACCTACACCGTATTGAGGTTCCTTCTGACGAGAAGCGTCGGCTAACTCCTTACGGATATCCTGTGACCTTTCCACACGTTCCCTAATGTCAGAGAGGGACGAGATAAATGTTCGTAAGTAGGGCGTAACCTGAGGAACAAAGTTTTCTTTGTCGAGAATACTACGCAGGTCATGATGCACATCGAATGGTGTTCGCAGCTCACGTGCGAAGGTTAAGTACGCAGGCGTCTTACCAGTTGTCGAACACAAAGCACTGTTCATAGCGAACCGGACATATGCTAAATGCTTTGGCCAATCGGTGTGAGTATTTTTAACTAATATCGAAAGCTGTACCTTTAAGTCTCTATTCTTGCGCTCAGCTGGATTGGCTTCTGGGTGGTATAAGGGTATGAGCTCCTGCTTAACACCCATCAAGTGCATACACTGCTGCATGACGGCAGATACGAATTGTGTACCGTTATCGGATACGACTCTACGCGGCAATCCGTATCGGAGGAAATACTCCTCGAGAAGAACACGAGAACATGCCTCGGCAGTAGCCTCAGCAAGCGGGAATAATTCTACCCACCTGGTAGCTACATCTTCAACCAAGAGCACCCAGCGCTCCCCTTGGTCTCCTGCCGGTAGCGGACCAAACAAATCGATCGCTAGGACTTCTCCTCGTTGTTGAAGCACAGGAGTTTGCAATAAGCCAGCAGGCTTTTGGTTTGATGGTTTGTAACGAAGGCATTCAACACACGTTTTGAGATAGTCGGTTACAAACCTACGCATCCCTGGGAAAAAGTAGCGCTCCCTTAGTCGTTGAAGGGTTCTATCTATACCTTGATGACCAGCGGTGGGAGAATCATGTAGCTCCTTCAAGATTTCGATCCTCATAGAGCTCGGGACCACCAACTGCGCTTCTTCAGAGTCCATGTCTGGATCATAGCGGTAGAGAACACCCTGAGACAACACGTACCCTCGTTCCAGCCATCTACTAAGGGTTAGTTCGTCGGGATCTTCCAGGTCTTGAATAATCTTTTGAAGGTCTGGGTCTTCGAGTTGAGCTGCGCGGAGATCAACTGGACTCGTAGAAGGTAGGTTCACCACGACGGAACACAAACCACACTCCTCATCTTCTTCGGTACACGGCGGGCGGCTCAAGGTGTCCGCCACCACGTTAACCTTGCCAGGAGTGTACTGATAGGTAATGTTAAAAGCTTGTAGCTTGAGTGCCCAACGAACCAGCTTACCTGAGGGTGACTTCAGCGTAAGTAACCATTTCAGCGGCTGGTGGTCACTTCCTACGATCACCTGGTGTCCGTCAATATACCCTCTGAAGCGCTCAACAGCCCAGACGACGGCAAGAGCTTCTCGCTCCGTGGTGCTATAATTTTTCTCAGCGGACGTCAGTAGGCGGCTAGCGTACTCAATGGGACGTTCTTGAACGTCATCGCCCTGCAAGAGTACTGCACCAAGGGCGTAACCGCTGGCATCCGTTCTGAGTATAAACGGCTGAGAATAGTCAGCCTGTATCAAAATGGGAGCGGAAGTGAGGCGTTTCTTTAACTCAGCGAAAGCGTCGGCCTGCTCGCTCTTCCACACCCAAGGCTGATTCTTTCTAGTCAGGCGTGTGAGTGGTTCAGCAATTTCAGAGAAATTAGGCACGAATTTGCGGAACCATGAGCACGTCTGCAGAAACGTTCTTAAATGTTTTAAATTTAGAGGTGGTGTCATCTCCACCACAGCCTGTACCTTGTCGTAATCAGGAGAGACGCCGTCTGGCGTAATTACGTGCCCTAGGTACTTTACCTTTTTACGACAAAAGACGCACTTCTCGCGATTGGCTCTCAAATTAAAAGCGCGTAGCTTTTCCATGACAGCGCTTAGGGCAACAATATGACCTGAGTAAGTCTCTGTGATGAGTAGAAGATCATCTTGATAAGCTAGAAGCGTTACATTGTCACCCTCGATTTGACAGAGATCACGGATTAAAGATGAGCGAAGCTTGTCGATGAGCCGCTGGAACGTGGATGGAGCGTTCTTGAGCCCGAACGGCATTCTACAAAAACGGTACGTACCAAAAGGCGTCTGGAACGCCGTCTTATCCTTGTCACATTCTCTTACGGTGACCTGCCAAAACCCGCTTCTCAAATCTAACGTAGACATGAAGCAGTTACGTTTAGTCGACTGAACCAAATCATCAATGTGAGGCATGGGATAAGCATCTGTTTTGGTAACCGCGTTTAGTCTGCGGTAATCCACGCAAAACCTTACTTTTCCATCCTTTTTTGGGACGAGCACGGCGGGGGAGGTCCAAGCAGATTCACATTCTTCAATGATACCATCCTCTAGCATTTTATCAAGCTCCACCTTCATCAGCTCCTTTTTAGCAGGATTGAGCCTATACGGAGGAACTGATATGGGACGGTGGTCACCTGTATCTATGTGATGCTCAGCGAAAGGGGTAGGCTCCCCTTGCATTTCAAATATATCGCTGTTATGCTGAAGCAAGTCCGACAGCTGCTGTCTATCATCATCGTTCAGCATGACTCCTTCGTCGTCGCGTAAGAAGTCAGCGGCAGCAACCGATGTAACAAACCTGGGAGGTGTTTCATACTCAATAGGGTATGTGATGTGGTCACCCGAAAAGCACCAGGTTGAAGCAGCAAAATCTAGGACAATACCCGCCGCTACTAAAAAATCCATTCCGAACAAGGTCTCGTTATTTTCTGCATCAGGAAAGATAGTGAATTCTAAAGTTACCGATCTTTCCGGGGTTATCTTCACTTCTAAGGTAGTGAGCAGTACCTCTCGGATACTCACGGACCCGTCCGCAAGCCTTACCCGTCGAGTGGCTCCAACGAACGGGTGGTTGTGCTTCAGCAAATGTTCGTAGAGCAATGCACCAGCAATGCTGCTCTTAGCACCGGAATCTAACATCGCTCTACCTCTTATACCTAGGATCTGTACACTTAAAATAGGTCTTAACCTATTCCGACGCTCAATAGAGTCGTTCGGAGACCCACTTTCCGAATCGGTATGGACTGTTGAAAAAGACCGATACTCAATACAGTCATTCGGAAAACCATTTTCCGGACCGGTACTAATCGGTGAAAAATGTCCTAAATTTTTCATGGTCACCCTACTTTTTGGCGATATGGTCACACTACTTTTATCCGCAGGTATAAGTTTAGGCGTCCGATCGTAATTACACTGCAGGTCCGCACGATCTAAATAACGCGTAGGTTCAACGGAAGCACTAGACCTAATCCTAGACCTACACGCGTTTTTATTTTCGGCACAAAAAAAGTGCGGAGGGAGAACTGCTGTGAAATCGGTCGGAGAATAATCGACTACGTCGACCGTACTCGCATTATAAAATAACATCGGTATGACGGCTTTAAAATGTGTAGGCTGGTACACAAACGTATCTACTTGTCTGAGTTTACGAACATGAAACATAGAACTCGGAAGGGAAGCCGTAGTTATCGAGCTATTGCGTTTAGTACATTTTGACGTACTTACCAAATGTTTAGCCTTACCGGCCGGTGGAACGGATGCGGGGGTGGGCCATGCGACGTCAACGGCGTAATAATCCGCGTTGCACTTTGTACACTGTGACCTAGTTACACCTTTCGCGTTACACCCGTAGCAAGTAGCTATAGCTTGTTTCTCGTCGCTGTCCGATTTTCCTTTCAATTTAAGGCACTCATCACGTTGATGTCCGTATTTCTTACAGTAAACACAAAACCGATATTTATTGTTTGAAGTAGAAGGGCTATTTCCGTCGGCGACCGTAGGTCGAGGCGCGGAGAGAGGGGCGTCCCGCGAAGAGAGTCGCGGCGCGGGAGAACCGCCGCCTGCGGCGTTGTAGCTGCGCGGCGCGGTGGCATCCCTGTTGCCATGCGCGCTGCCGCCGGCGCTCGACGTACTAGGTCCGCGTGTCTCACGCAGCGTCGTCGGCGCGTACCGTTGAGGTTGCGGCAGCGTTGACCTACTGGGGACTTCGCCCGCGGTAGGTGTCGATGACTGTGGGACCGACGTCATTCGACGTCGATTCTGGAAGCCGTTGGTGCTCTCGTCGGTTGCGTCCTCGACGTGCCTCGCCTTGCGTAGCAACACGTCGAAAGAGCTTATTTCGTCTCGGCGCAGGCGCTCACGAACTCTACGGTGTAAAAGGCCGTAGAGCATGTCAAGCTGGACCTTTTCGGTGACGTCGCCGTGAGGAAGGCGGGCCAGTAGGGCTCGCACCTTGGCAACAAACAATTCTGTTTTTTCCGTAGGACCTTGGGACATGCTGAACAGCTCCATGTATATACGATGAGGTGGCCGGCTGTCGCCAAACGCGCTTCGCAGTGAGGCAATGGCCTCGCTCCAGGAGGTGATGGTGGGCTTGATGCCCTGCCACCATACTGCTGCGTCTCCTGTGATCAGCATGGCCAGTCCTCGTAGGGCGTTCTCGTCTCCAACGCAGGCGCACTCCTTAAATGCCTCCACGGCGTCAATGAAGCCATCGAGCGAGTCGCCGCCGGGCGCTCCGCTGAACCGCGCGGTACATAACGCGAAGGTCCCATGATGAGCGGGCGCGTACACCATGGCGGGCGAAGACGCCGCCACTGGCGTCGGTGGTAGCGATTCGCGACGAGACTCATGTGAGAGCACTCGGTCGAGAAGGCGTTCAAATGCCGTAGTTTGAGATTGTTGTATCGTCGTCATAATGGCCGCCATGGCGTCGGCGTTGAAACTCGGCGTCGCTGTGGGCGGCGGCGTGGCCGGCGCCAAATCAGCTTCGATTGCATCCTCAAAGTCTGATTGACGACGCGATTGTCGGCGCGTACGCGGCATTGTATTTTACTATTGTCTCGGGATTCACTGTAACACTTTTTCACTGTTTACAGGCCCTCGCTTGGGCAGCCAGTTTAACGATGCCCGGCTGGCTTTACTAGGTTCTTTCGGGGGTTCGAAGAAAGGACAACGCTCATAACACTTTCAGACGTATAATGAGTGTCGTGATTTTTATAATTTAGCAATTTATTTTATACCTTATTAAATATTAATCGAATTTATTGTTTGCGTCGTTTCTCGGCGGAAGTCTGTATTAAATATTTTTTAGTATTTTTCTGTAGGTAACGATTTCGATAATTTTGTAAACTATATTATAGCTGATTAAATATGAATCTAATTTATAGATTATATAATAGTTCGGCGGAAGCCAGAATTAATTATCTTTAGTATTTTTCTATGTATTTTAGTTAGTGAGTTGACCACCAAGTCATGACTGTTTTGTGATTGGTCGAGGTAATGAGGTAGCCATTTTGTGCTTGAAAAGGCTGGTTAGGTAGAAAAATATCGGAAGAGCGACCATTCGAAAATGTGACTTGGTGGAGAGAAGTAGCATGGTAAATTGTGTACTGAATAAAGTGTAATTCTTGGACGAGCTGGTATCATTCACTTCAATTCAGAAGTGGGATGAACGGTATGTAAAGTGATAATTTTATATTTTTTTTTTAGTGCACCCCTGATATATTTAAATTTCATTATAAAGTTATTGGTGCATACATTATCCAGCCATTTATGTTAAATGGAATGAAAGATTTTGTTGGCATGTGTCGGTCGGGATTGCCCCGAGACTATCCGATCGTGCTAACTTCTGATTTCATAAAGTATAGGTGCCTACCTAATATGTTCTGAAAGACCGAAACTTTGTTTCACGGATCAGTCGGGAATACTCCGAGACTATCTGGCCGTGCAAACTTATCTCTCTTTTGGAGTTGTGAGTACCTACCTATACTGTCCATTGAATTTTAGATTGGTTGAATACTTACTGAGATATTTGGTTAGCCAGTACCTACTAGCCTGAAACGTACAGAGATTCATAGATTGGGGTGGCATTAAATTCATTTAGATTTTGGGCACCTACTGACTACATTTTTTTATATTCGTTTGAATCGCTGTTCGCATTGACTGGTCGGTAATACACCGGGACTATTCGGTAATGCAAACACCCTTCGATTAATGGTTTACTTATTTTGTAGGTCGGTAGTTGCCTTATATTTAAAATAATTTTAAAATATTATGCTACCCGCTGATAGCTATGATTTAAGCTAAGTGTGCTAAGTGAGAATAAAATTAAAATAGAATGATATGGGCTAAGTAAATACTTAGCTACCTACTTAGGCCTCAGATAAACTAAATAAATATATATATTCATGGACATTTCACACAACGCTCTGTAGTACCAAACTAAGCAAAGCTTGTAGTATGGCAACTAGATTACTGATAGAATTATTACATAATACCTAGGCTATGTATGCCTCTGTTCGGCCAAGTGAGCTACGTTACTTAATGATTGGGAAGCAAGCCGGCTATGTATGCCGTAATTATTTCCAAGCCTCGTTATTTATGCCATGTGTGCATTATTTAAGATTCTTGTAGCACTACGCACTAGACTTGTACGTGACTAAGTATGTCGCAAAAATTACATGGACTGTGTGATAGTTTTACATTACTTAATGATTGGAAAGCAAGCCGGCTATGTATGCCGTAATTATTTCCAAGCCCCGTTATTTATGCCATGTGTGCATTATTTAAGATTCTTGTAGCACTACGCACTAGACTTGTACGTGACTAAGTATGTCGCAAAAATTACATGGACTGTGTGATAGTTTTAGGCCAAGTGTGCCATTGAAGATTAAAGAAAAAAAAAACACGAGATTAGTTCAGTCTGGTTTTATTTAGTGAATGGTTATGTAGGTAGTTACCCTACTAATTACAATGATTTACTTCTGTTTCGAGTCCATGGATTCTGATGGTGCGATGATTCCTGACGATGAACTTCCTGTAGCGCACGAGCATTCCAGATGGAAATGGAAAACTTCAGTCTTAGGAGTGCTGTGTCGTCGTTGAAGATCACCGAACCCTTCATTGGAGTGTTGAGTGGTTTAAACAAGGTTAGATCCAACCATTTTTATGTTTCAATCTTTGGTCCATTTTTATGTTTCAAAGTTTGCATGAGTCAATTCTTTGTGCAAGGTTAAACGAGTGCGTAAAATTAAGTGCTCCCGGATAGCGAATTGCTTGAAGGGCAATGTTTTTAGTTTATAACCTTTCAAACCTGAGTTGAAACTAAATTTTTGCTCGCACAGAATCGATAATATTGCAAACTTTATATGAGGTTATGCGTGCTGACAGTATGTAGACTATGCCCTGCACTCTGACGTGCGCCGGTGATGTCAAGACATCACCATAATAGTGAATACGATGGTTGTTATTTTTATAAATGGAATAACTGATGCATTGTATTTGTAGATACATAGTTATGTGACTACCTTCCTACCCGGAAACCTAAACCTAAAGTCCGAAACTATGACCTTAGCATTAATTAGCACAAAGAAAATTATGACTAATATTTTACAATATTTATAATACGTACAAAATACACATCAAGCAGTTGAGCTATCTACACACCGACCTTAGTAGGTTTCCTGATTGAAAATTGAGATAGATTGGTAAATAGATCTTTATTGATTACTTACTATTAAACGTAGGTTTTACAAACTTAAATACAACATAAAATAAAACAAGTAGGTACCCGTTAGTAGCGAAAAATTAGATTTGTTTTTTCCGAAATGTTTATTCCATGGTGGTGTTGATCATCCCCAGCACTTGTGCTATCTGACAGACTGAAAGTTTTTCTAGTGCTTAGTACATTTAGTATGTGCGCAGGTAGTAAAGGTTTGAAAACATCAAAAGAGTTTTATTTGTTCTGTAAGTAGCTAGGCCATGGCGTCACTGTTTGTTTTACCAAACTACGAATTATCGCAACAAAACAGATATTATTTTATGTAAAGTTAAAGTGTGCCTCGACCAAATATATAGGCATTGGACTGTGGTCGTGCTTCTTTTTTTTATGCACATTGAATACCTACTCAATACAGTTATTGCTTTCACATGGTAACATAGTCGCAAGTCTACTTATTGTTATAGACTTGTTGATAGATAGCGGACGTGTTTATTTGCGGAATAGATGCATAACACTTTAGATATTTACAAGTACCCACCGATTAGGTTTTAGGAGATAAAAGGTAACCAAAACTTCGAGTTAAGCTCCTTAATTATTTTGTTTAGCAATCTTCTAGAGAGGTTGACATGTTTGTCACCCATCGAAATACATACATGTGGGTCAGACATCACTGAAGTTTCTATTTGTTTGTTGGACAATATGTTATCAAGATTAACTGTCAAATGAAAGCGGGATGAATCGTTGGTGTAGATAGTGTAGTACAAGTAAGTCTACTGTGTGTACTGTGTATCTACTGTATAATCTGATGTGTCGTTCGTTGCACACATCTTGCTGTCACGATCACGATTTTCGTTCGTACGTATGGGTTAGTGGCCAACTGTGGTTACGTGAGTGTTTAGGCCGCCTTAAGGCCTCTGTCGTGTCTTGACGACTCCTAAAGCCTGAACTGAAAGTTTTACGTGCCCTCCAAAGCATGGAAGTGCACACATTAAAACGCCACTAGCGGTGAGCCATCCAAATAGTGACCGCGCAGAACGTTGCTTAACTTAAATAACTAGTGAATATTTATAAAGCAAGCTGCACTCCTACGCCACGAGTGCAGTTGATGATTAGAGTCAATGTAGAGTCAATGTAGAGTCGATGTAGAGTCGATGTAGAGTCGATGTAGAGTCGATGTAGAGTCGATGTGGAGTCGATGTAGAGTCGATGTAGAGTCGATGTAGAGTCGATGTAGAGTCGATGTAGAGTCGATGTAGAGTCGATGTAGAGTCGATGTAGAGTCGATGTAGAGTCGATGTAGAGTCGATGTAGAGTCAATGTAAAAACAAAGTAGAGTCCATAAAGATTCGATGTAGAGTCGATATAGAGTTTCATGTAGTCTTGTAGAGCCTCAAGGTAGAGAATTTAATTATGTAGTCTTCAAGGTCCTTCGTCATGCGAGTTGAAGTCGCAATATTTTATTCGAGTATCACAAAGAGTACGATTTCAGTCTGATGGAGCTTTGGTCTATCATTGGTGTGTTGGTGTTAGCATCATTTTTAGACAAGTTACAAAGAACGTGCGAAAAGCTCTATTCAAGGTTTATAAGTGCTGGTTCCTGATGGTTATCCCAACTCCTTTGACATTCCAACCGGACGTTTTTGGTTTGGTTTTAGACTTTTGATGATCTGAAGTACCTATATAGGATGACCAAGCTAGTTGTTAAACTTGAAGGTTTGTTTACTACTAACGTGTTCGTTTTGTAACCTGAACGGAAGCTGGTCCAATGGTGTTTGAAATGAGGATTGGTTTGATGAGATGATGATGATGGAATGGAGTAAGATGAAAGCGATAGTATACTATTTTTCAGCATGACATAAACAGTTGTAAAATATCTATATAATGTATCTAGATAATGCCATCAATTATAAAATATAAGAATGATGTTGGTTGACTCAATTTAGCTTTGATTAAGAGCTTGACCAATTTGTGTATGACAGTTCGTTCACTTTAGTTTTGTTGGTTGAGCTGTTTGTAGTAAAGTCAAAGTCAAAATTTCTTTATTTAATAAAATCACAAGGATCATTTAGAACCGTCTTATATAACTAGGTGATTCTAGGTGCCAGTTCCACGCGACCAGAGCCTAGAAGAACGGGCAAGAAACTACGGCCTAGTTCCTAGCGTTTTTTTTGTATGATCCCTTTTACAGAGAAATATACATAGAGCAGAAGAATAGCACTGACATTGCAAGTCGAGTAGGTAAGAGAAAAGTATTGTGGTCTCAGAAGCAGTATCTGACTGTACAGTTTTTGAAGGTTAGGCTAGACTGAGCGAAAGAAAGCTGAATGTCTTTTGCAGACTTGTTCGTCGATAAACGAACGTGAATCACGTAACGGTTTTGGTCAAGATGTAGGACTTGTATCGTGTGACATAACATCTGCTCCATGGCTGATTATTTGCTGCACTGACATGATTTATTTCGAGGACATTAAGACTTTATTATTGTTATTTATACATTTTTTGGACATTTTGGGTAAACAGACGAATTGATATTAATCGTAGGTAATTAATCTTTACAGTTAGTTCTCTGACGTAAACAGACATTATTCATTCACTAATTTCGTTTATAATTGGTGACAATATTGTTGGTTATGGGCATTTTTGTAATTTGAATCTGAATTTCCAGGTAGCATTGCCATGACATGCAAACTTGCGTCTCTGCCTCGCGTTGGATGTAAAACACGGGTACTACAGTCACTGGTATTACGTAAGCTGTGTGACCGTTCAAGGTGATCCGTAAGATTTTGTTAAAGGCGCTTATGCTGGATAGTGAATTAAGATTTAAGTAATTGTGCTCTGGCATGGATTACTTTGAACACGTTTCTTTGATGAAAATGTGCAAAGTCTCGATTCAGACTTGAGTAACTTTGGAGCATACGAACCTAAAACGTGTTAATTCGGCACCTCTGTCTTACTTTAATTCATCTTAGCTTATCTCCAGTCAGACACATAAATTTAGCACCTCTGTCTGTTATCGAAAGATATGCAAGTTATCTTAACTTTGTGTTTTCTGTTCTGCAGTTGAAGTAAATACCCCAGGTTCAGGCACCTTTGATGAAAGGCGCTCGAGCCCAGTACATGATAGCGTCATCCCCGCAGTTCGTGCCTGCAGCCCTGTCAACCTGAGTCTACTTGCTGAGCGTCATCATGATGACCGTACCACTGAAGGGAATCTCCTGGAGCTGTGATAGATTAACGTGGCCGAGGTCGACCACCTGTCAGAATGCCCGAATCAGCGAAAACAATATTCACGATAAAATCCTATAAGAGCAGAGTGCTCGCCTGACTCTCTCACTTGTGTTTTAGAGCCTTTTGCACCCACCAATAGTCCGGTAACGCTGTCAGCAATCGTCAGACGATTACAACAACGTCCTAGTTCGTCCGAAAAATTCGCCCACTTATGTTGCATTTTGTAAAAATAGACTGATACCCTCCCAAATTATTATTGAACTGTTTTTCTTGGCTTAAATTACTTAGATTTTTAGATTTAATTTTGAAGTCATTTCGTTATATTTTGCTTATAATTATTTGGTAGAAACTGCTCACTGTATATATATTATAGTATTAGGTCATGCGTCAGGAGATCGCATGATGACGGATGGCCGAATGTCGTGATTTTTATAATTTAGCAATTTATTTTATACCTTATTAAATATTAATCGAATTTATTGTTTGCGTCGTTTCTCGGCGGAAGTCTGTATTAAATATTTTTTAGTATTTTTCTGTAGGTAACGATTTCGATAATTTTGTAAACTATATTATAGCTGATTAAATATGAATCTAATTTATAGATTATATAATAGTTCGGCGGAAGCCAGAATTAATTATCTTTAGTATTTTTCTATGTATTTTAGTTAGTGAGTTGACCACCAAGTCATGACTGTTTTGTGATTGGTCGAGGTAATGAGGTAGCCATTTTGTGCTTGAAAAGGCTGGTTAGGTAGAAAAATATCGGAAGAGCGACCATTCGAAAATGTGACTTGGTGGAGAGAAGTAGCATGGTAAATTGTGTACTGAATAAAGTGTAATTCTTGGACGAGCTGGTATCATTCACTTCATGAGGTAATAAATCACAAGCAAGACAAAACAATAAAAGAAATACAATGGTTTACAATTTAGAACTAGTTTGTACGTAATGCGCGCGCGACAATGTGAGTGAACTGCTACTCTCGATAGCGCGCGGGCCGTCTTATTACTCGCCCCTCACGGCAGGTGGCGCTAGGTGCGTCGGCGTTTTCGGAGCGCCTTGGATAAATGTCATTCTCGTCGCATGACACACCCACACGTCTCGCATCCGGCTGGATCGCTGATAGGCTAGGTATATCGCGCGCTACAATGTACAGTATTTTGTATCGAATCTGCTCGGACAGAATGAATTTTTTCCAAGCAACGATTTCACTCGTTTTATATTTAGAGACTTTTGCGGCGCCACGAAGCTTTCTTTGATTCTTTGTGAGACGTTCTTGTTCTTGTTGTACGGGTTCGACTACTGGAACGTGAACGCGCTGCAGGCGCCCGTCGAGCTCGCGCGCTTCCCCGCCGGCGCCAGCGTCAAGCAAACACAGCATTTCTTGCAGATGATACTTAGCCTCCGGCCAATTTGTTCAGTTCGACAATGGGCCGATTGGCAATCTGAAAGCGTATGGAACTAAAACGCCTTCACCGTACCCGGTGGAAAATATCACTACTCCGATAGCTATTATACACGGCCTGAACGATTATCTGTCGGATTCACGAGATGTGGACACCTTCATCAAGAACGTGCCGGCTGTTTTCCATAAGTATACAGTTCCATACGAGAGGTGGAACCACATGGACCACTTGTGGGCGACGGAAGCAAAGATAATGGTTTATGATAAGGTTATGGCGCTGATAAAATCAAGGCACTAGAAATAGCGATACTTCTCTAGATAGTGCTTATATTTTTATGGAATGTTTGATGTGAATAATAAAGTTATCAGCACAACGCTGGTAGGTACAGTGTGTGCCACTATGTTACCGCTAGTTCGGCAGAAAAAGCCCAGCAAGCCTCAGCTTGGCCGGGATTAAATACATTGAAGTTTATGAAATATCAAAAGTAATTTACATGTTTGTTATAAATTGTACCTAAATATGTAATTTATGCTGTATAATTTATATTGGTTACTATTTAAGAAAACTGTTTCCATAAAGCTAAACTAATCCAAAAACCTCTTATTTTCTATCACCAATTAAATGGCTATACCTACTTACTCTTACATTCACTATTTCTCTATGAAGCTTTTTCAAAGTAGGCATCTTAGTAAACAAAATCATTGTTAAAATTATTACAACGCTTCTCAATATAAGCTAGCCTTATTTCTAGGCTGGTTTTAATGGCGCGTTCTGATGCAGGTCAAAGTCAAAGTCAAAATGTCTTTATTCAATAAAATCACAAGGATCATTTAGAATCGTCTTATATAACTAGATGATTCTAGCAAGGGCTTCAGGGCTACAGCAAGGAGGCTTCATTACTCAGCAGAGGAGTAACAACCTAAATCATTAAATTGAGTCGCTCCACGTGTCCCGGTAACGAACCTATGCTCTTTATTATTGCAGAGATGGGGCTGCTTCTGTCCGCTCTCTTGAACTACGAATACCTACTCGTATCAAACGTACTCTACTTATAATGTTGTGTCTGTCATACAAAGTGCACTGCCGTTTAGGACTTTGTAATAAGGATTATCTGATGACTGTAAAGTTAATCATAACTGTACAAAAACATTGTTTTGAGATGGGGTTTGCTAAAGAAAATAATTAAAGATGGTATTACTTAAGTAGCTCAAGCCAAGACGTCCGTGAAATGAACACTGGCCTACGCGGAAGACCAGCGCTACTGTATGCAACATGCATTAGCATATGCTGAGCTTAGGCCTTTTCACCACCACGGAGACACATTATATGTATATTTATAGTTATAATTTTAGTTATTTTTTGGTTTATCTAAGTATATTGTTTATTTTATTTTAAGTTTAGATTTATGTGGTGAATTGTGGTGTGAAATAAAAAACTTATCTTATCTTATCTAGCTAAATGTAAAAGTTGGTAAATATTTTTAAAAACCTTTATAACTTTTTTCTGAACATTGACGCACATAATTTTGGCCAGTTCTGATATAAGTGACAGCTAAACACACAACTCTGTGGAGGCAACCCAAAAGACTTTACTGAAATACGTGCCATATCTCGAGAGCTCTACAAACAGCCCATCTTCAAGATTCTTAGTTTCAGAGCTCGCTCAACAAAATATTTGTGGCAAAACTTGCAGCCATTAAAGTATTACTACTACATACTTAATGTAACTTGCATTTGACGCATTTTATTGCCATGGATAGATACTAGTATACTTAAATAGGACAATAATTTAAGTATCTTGACATGGAGTAGATACTATAGCGCCATCTAGGACGCTACATAAGATCAGACCTGTAGACGGAGCCACTGTCGCTCAGATCGTCTCAATGCCCCCCTGGGACCTGGGAGTTACTTATTTAGTAAAATTATGAGTTTGTAGCGTAATTGATAACGCATTCCCGTGTCAAGGGTCAAATCCCACTCGACTCATAACTTTTGGGACGTTAAAAATTCTTTCTATTAAAAATGGTCACAGTTTTTCTAGTTTGATAAATAAAAATCGCATGACATCACATTGTCTCGACGTCGCTAGCTCGTATTAAGTAGTTCCTGATATCACAGAAAGAGAACCGGAGACAGTGGAATTTCCATCAAACGGAGGACGGAGCTGGAGGGCCCTCTTCCCGGCAGGTTCCAATTCGAATGTTTGTAGCGAGTCGAGAGCCTTTGTGCTCTCGACTGCGTATGTCTTTGACAAAGTAGATATATCCTTTGTTTAGGTATTAGAGCTAGAAATTAGCTTAAACGTGTTCGTACCTATCTTGTATCTACTCGCAGTAAGCTAACAATATTACTTTTCTCTGTTCTGTGCTAACAATAAATAAATAAATAAATAAAATAAATATTCAGGGACATTTCACACAACAACCTCTAGTACCAAACTAAGCAATGCTTGTAATATGGGAACTAGATGCTGATAGAATACTTATATACAATAATGTCAATAATGTATCCGTACAGACCTAGGTATACATTTTGGTTAGTTTTATAAAAACAGTGATAGATCTACAATACGATCTCAGTCGTGCTTCAGTTTTTGTATTAGAAAAGTGTGCGTGCGCATTGCAAACTACAAAATACCTAAATGTTCAAACAGTAAAACTTTGTAAGTTCAACTAAGACTAAAGAATTTGAATTTGAAGACTTTTTAAATATTTTTTGTAAGTACATTAGTAAAAATACTTAGTGGTTGTACTCATGTATAAAGTAAGCCAGTTTCAATGCTAAGGAAGTTCAGTCAGTTGTGAGAGCAAAAAGATTAGAATAGTTGGCTCACCACCAGGGATTGCAGATTATATTTAAATAGGATGTCCGAACCGAACGCCTGCGGTGGACGCCGGTAACAAATGTATGCTTCATTCAATTAGGTATATCTTTTTTTTACACAAACGTTTGACCGCAATCTCACCTGATGGTAAGTGACGATGCGCTCGACGATGTAGTACATTTTGCCTAGAAGAAATCTATACACTCTCCTCTTGAAAACATTCAAATTATTGTAAGTGTTCGGAAACATGATAGGCGCCGGCAAAGAGTTCCACTCCTTGGTAGTCCTCAGGATAAATGATGAGGCGGCGCGCTTGGTGCGGACAGGTATGCGTGCCGCGTTTCCGTACGTCTGGTGGTCCGATGATGGAATAGGGATGGAGGATGTTTGGGACTAAACAGATCTTTCGTTCCACTGCGCTGTAACACCATGCAGCTTTCAATTCAATTTTTTTAATTCCTGATAAATATGAGTGTGTAAATTAGCCATAAGTGAAAACGGGACAGGGATCCCAGTCAAGTCACTGTACCCGCGCAGGTACACTAAACTTCTGAATATGTAAATTCTATTTTAGATATAACCTTTCCTAAGATACAATTGAATGAAGCAAAGTGTATAAATGCTGGGTGAGCTCTCAGTAAGTATATCTACTGAAATTCAACACAGTGCCCTTTGTTAGGATGCTGTCAATGCGCTGAGGCGATTATCTTTAATAGAATCAGTCGCGAGATGAATAACTTTAATCAGTTTCAGAAGATTATGCGCCGAGTTGTGCGGCCGGTGATGCAAGCAAGGTAGGGTTGTCTCGACTCTGAATATGACTAAATAGTCCACGAGTTTGCTAAAGAACATTTCAGCGTTTTTTAGGCTAAACTATCATTACTTCAACTGCAAAATGTTTGGTATAAGTACGAGTTTTGGTATACGACTCGTAGCTTCAGTACTTTACGATGGTCCTTTGTTAAAATAATTTTGGTCCTATAAATATAAGTGGAGTTCTACGATTAACACTTCAGATATAGTTATAAATTATAATTAAAATTGACAGGCGTCACAGCTCAGTCGGTAATAGCTCTGCCTTCCGTGCTGTGGGTCGTGGGTTCGATCCCCACTAAGAACAAACATTTGTGCGTGAAAAACATAGATGTTTGTTCTATGTCTGGGTGTTACTATGTATTATAAGTACGTATTTACAAAAAAAAAAGTATATAAGTATTCTATCAGCCATCTGGTTCCCATATTACAAGCATTGCTTAGTTTGGGACTAGAGGGTGTTGTGTGAAATGTCCCTGAATATTTATTTATATTTATTTTATTTATTAATTAGAATACATAATAGTCTTAAAGTTATATCATTTACGATGATGAAAGCACTGTCATAGTAATTTTTTTTAAACTTTGCAACGTTCACTGTTTGAACCTACAGTGTGGCATCCCTAAACGTGACGGAAGTTTCAAAGCCAGCTCGCTGAAGGAACTTGAAGAATAGATAACGCTGGAGATGTTATAAATAAACTTGCTTGGAAACTATTTCCTAACGGGATTAATCTTACTATATGCTCTGGTTTTACTTGATTTGAAGTGTGAACGTATTATCTTAGCGACAAACAAACTGTTATTTTTGTATAAATTTGCTAAGTTCGCTCTTGATTGAATACTCCTTATTGTAAAGTGGTTATATCTAACCAGCACACGCTTTTGATAACTCGCGAAGTAAATGTTTATTCCACTTGGAAAAATAATAAGAAAACCAGTGCGATACAAATATTATCTCATCTCAGAATTAAACAAAACATGAACAAAATGGCGTTTTCCACTTTACGAGTGTAAATCTCATTTTATTTCATTAAAAGCAAAGCCGCTAATCTCTGTTCATTATCCGACTATATTAAACCGAAGCCTCTCGTTTCTTACTCAAAGTTTTTCAACCTAAGATGCTGCTCATTTGTGAAAATTGAATTTTATTAAGCTCGAAGGTAAAAAGCTTCTGTGAATCTAGTTGTAAAAGTCATTGTGCTTAAAAAAAACCCCCGAATTTATAAACAGTTGCAAAAGCTTCTACCAGCATTCGCGCAGCGCCTGAATCCACGCCTAAAGTCTCTACATCATCTAAGCCAAATCAAAACTTAAAAAAATTACAAAAAATAAAACTTACGCATTGGTTCGTAGTGTTAGCTTCTGCAGCTTCTGGGTAAATACTGAGATATTTTTGGATTTATACAGAACCACCTCAGTGATGTGGTTAAGCATTAGCATGAAAATATCTACTATATCTATTCTGTGGTAGTAGGAACTAGGTTTTTTTATGGTCGGTGTAAAGTCCTGTGTTTTAACCTTCTCCCTGGCTCACCAATACACCAAGATCGAATACCTCGATATCGGTAGCGCCGCCATTCTCTTGTGTCAGTTTTAGCCCCTCTCTAGGCCTTCCCCTCCCGACCCCCTCGTCCTGTCATCCAGACGTACGGATGACATTGACAGGTCGGGAGATTGACACTGGCAGTTACCTCACTTACTTGTGTATGTGAGATAGGGTACAGCATCTACTAAGTAGATACAAACACTACAGTCGGGAGCCTTTACACTCACCAGTAGTCCGGTAACGCTGTCAGCCATCATCAGACGATTACAACAGCATCCTAGTCCGTCCGAAAAAAAGAAAAAAAGGAGGTTTCCTCCACGACTAGGTGGTCTACACTAAAATAATCAAAGTTATCAGCAGTTTTATTTTCACAGCGATGCTTATAGAAAGGCTTATTTTTGCGCTTGTGATTTTATTTAAGTACTTATATAGGTTATTCTAAGCAAAGCAAGGCTGCTTAAAATTTATAGCAGCAATTATATTAAGGAAAGTTCGGGATACATGGCGCGACCAAACATTTATTAAAGACATTTGTCTTAATTTCACTTCGCCACCGCCGACTCCTCAGGCTTGATCTTTGTTCAAACACTTTTGAAATAATCGCCGCGAGTTCTAAGCTCATAGCTTCAGAATTAATATTCTCTATGGCAGTTATTGTTTAGGACTCAATTTGTTCTGTAAATTGTGTTGGTTTTGAAGGGCTTTGTTAGTTCTTGAGCACAGTTCCTAAGCGACGTAAATCTCGGTATAATGACCTTTTTGTAACTGAAATGGTAACAAGTTTACAAATACTTTCCGGCCGGTTCCGCAACTAACTTTCGTAACCAGTTGCGAAAACGGAAATAAATGTAAACAATGGAGTCGTCATAAGAATGCAGTTATGATACCACAAGACTGACCAAGGTGTCCACTTGCACTTGCACTTGCTTGCACGTTGTTATAGAAATCATATTTCGCACTCAACAAAGGAAGCCAAAATCTTGAAAAATCCGGATAAAAACTCTACTTGTCGTCAAGCAGTTCGTTCACCCTTCTCAACACAATACGAACCACAAACCATTTCCTGAAACAACTCTAAAAGGCCCATGTCCACTGAGGTAATATCGAGTAATAGGCAAGTACCATTTTGTGTTTCGCTTTTGCTACTGTGACTTTTTTCTAGCTCGCGGAATGATAATATCGATTGGAACAGGTTTTCTTACATTTTCCAAGTTTTACGATTTACCGCTTATCTATTTCCGAGGCACGTCACTAACATCCAGAAACACGTAGAAAAAACGAGTTACAAAAAGTATTGCTTTGGTGGACCTCACGCTGTAGCAAACTCGAACAAATCGCTTTGTTCCAATTCAGTGTGAGCTGCCCTTCGACCTCGAAATAAGTTTGTATTTACCGCGGCGCGGTCAATTGCTCGGCACATTGCTAAATGGATTCAAATTGTAACGCTAAAGGGAGCTGGAGGAGATAATCATTTTCATTGTAATGAAAATTAAACTCATTAAAATATCATTACGTAAATACCACTCAAAAGAAAGCTTATACGCTGAAGAAGTACTCTTTACCTCATTACCATCTGCCTGAATTAGAACGGCTAAGTTCATAAAGCCAGTTCTAACCAGCAAACTCCCACAGTCCTCGCCAGTAGAGTGTGCACTGTGTGCAGATGCAGTGCGCGACCGAATGAAAGGTACTAGAGACATCCCGGTAATGAGGCGCGGCCGCTAATGAACGCCGTATCGGGTGAATCCGGATCTAGGAGTTCGCTTAGAATTTTTGATGCCACACTCCTTTAATCTGGTACTATATACGGTCATATGTATGGCAACACCTATGTATTAGCTATTTATGGCAATAATTTGGCAATGTATATATTTAATATAATTTTATTATATATAATGCACTGGGTACGCAGGTAGAGGAAGGCCGAAGAAGAAGTGGTTGGATTGTGTGAAAGAGGATATGAATGTGAGAGGAGTAGATTCTGAGTTGACGAATGATAGAAGCGAGTGGAAGAAGAAGACATGTTGTGCCGACCCCGCCTAGCGCGGGATAAGGGCAGGGAAATGATGATGATGATGATGATAATAAATACATTTCTGGTTGAATTTCTGGTTGAATGTCAATCGATCTGACATATTGCGGTAGAGCTCATTTACCGCCAATTCATTGTTTGATTTTGGAAGACAAGAAAGGAGAACGTCTTATGTGCCGTGTAAACCCATTGAAATCCAATATAAAATAATAGTTTGAAAGGTTGCATTGTTGAGCAGCATTACTGAACAATGCGCTCCACGTGGCTCGAAGGAGCAAGCACTGTAGCCACGAGTATAATTGTTGTGAATTAGCGACAGTTTGATGGTTCAGCACTATTGTACTTCCGCAGTTTGCAGGCAGCGGAGAGGTCTGAGAGCCCTTCCAACCTGCAGTGCTGCGAGCTGGCTGGAGTGTGAAGCATTCGTTCGGGGAAAGGCTCTCTATTCTAGATAAAACTACTATTTTTGAGTTCACATCCACTACTGGCGCCATTCTCAAAAATTAATTAGGTATTTTTTAAACGATTAATGTAATTAAAACTCTATGACGGTGTTTGTAGTGCAAACTGTCCTAGTACCTAGTTATAGATGTTGAAACATGCGCTATGTAGTGTTTAGTTCGACAGTTATTTTGCGCAAAATCCGTCCCAGCCGACTGTAGGTACATATACCTCGAGTTCACTAAGTTAGTTTAATTAACGTGTTAACTTATAATGGAAGTAATGATCTGCGAATAGCTAGGTACTGCTTTAGAACAACTTGTAATAGTTTACGTTGTCCAAGACACGTCTCGTTGCCGTTCATAAAATAAGTTTGTTTTTTAGCATGATTCCTGATCAGCAGATATTTTGTAGATTGCACTGCATTGTTAGCTACTATGTGATTTAGTACGAAAGTTAAGTAAATTAAAAAAGAATGTGAATAACTCAAATCAGACAAACGTGTTTGAAATTACAAAAACTGATGCATTATCTGCTAAAACTAAACAGTCGCAACATTATTCGAATAGTAATGTTACGCAAATAGCGCAAAGGGCAAAGTTGAGAATACAACTTTACGTAGATACTTGAGACACATCATTTCCATTTCATATTAGCCCCCTGTCCACAAGTTCTCTATTGCTCTGGCTGTAAGTTTACATAGTTGCGGCTACAACGCTGGCTGGTTATGGCTAGAAGCTGTCGTAATTTTATAGAAGAAACAATGTAACGCGAGCAGAAACCGAGGAGTCGTTAATTGCCCGGTTGCCGCCGAATATTACATAAAGTAGTAGTAGTAATGACCACAATTGTGAAATGACACAGAAGTGATACTGTGATAAATAAATATGCTATTGTTATGAAATAATGTATGCAATGTATGCATAACATATATGCATATAACATGCTCATATAACATATATGAGCATAGCTCTTAAATTAGAAGAAGAAGAAGATGAAATAATATTTGGTGGCCTGGTTTGATAGTGAACTGAACTGAACATTTTACACTTTTGATAGGTCTGATAACTTGTCAGGATGTCAGTGTATTTTTTTTAAATAGGTAGCTATCACGTACTAACCATATTTTTAATCAGTGCTACACAAAATAATCAGTTTGATTTAAAAAATTGTATTGAGTCTTTTCAAACGTATCAATCACACACGAGATTCGTTTCTATAACAAAGTTGTTACCTTCGTAAGTAGTTTTGCTGATGTAAAATACAACGTTGTTTTTAGCAGTGTAATACAAACGGCAATAAAGTTTAACTCTAAAATATTTTGTGCAATAAGTTATTGCGACTTTCTTCTTTTTTTGTGTAACAAAGTTATTGTGTACAAAAATTCAAATGATATTTAATTTTGATTTTTCGTGCTGAACGCTGGCTGCACCAGTAGCAAAACACGGTTATTTTTCACACGAACTGTTGACTTTCCAAATTGGTTCTAAAGTAAACAGGGTTGGTAAAAATTTGCTGTGAAAACATGGCGTCCACTCGTATCTCAAAAATACGATCCAGATTTACATAACTGAACTATCTACTCTATAAAACGTTACCTACCTAAAAAGGCCGCAAATCAAATTCGGGAACAGCAAGAAAGTGGAAGCTGTTTGTTTTCAAACAGGTCCTTTGACACAAAGTTTTTTTGGGCCAGCCGTAACAAAATAATTGATGTACCTATTTATACTTCTATTACATTCTACTCAATAGAGTTACTGATTAGCACAGGAGCAAGGATTTATTCATAAACACGTAAGTTCTAAAGAAAACTTTTTAAAAAGTTGGATTTTATTTCTGCACGATTTGTTTCTCAAAGTAGAGTTATATAGGTTTTTTTAGCCGCAAAAGCCTTGCTTGCTTTGTTCTGATGGCTGGGGACTTCATTCACTAGACCACCAAAATGTACAGCACACTGATCAAGACGACTTTGTAAGCGCTGACGCTCCGCAGGCGCCTCAACCTCGATCTACAATGCCAGAAGCATGCAGAACTCACTAAAGACGACAGACGCCTACACAATGAACTCAAACAGACATGCAAAGTGAGTTACACAGCATTAGCATTGCAAACGCAGTATGCTAAGTCTGTGGCTGCCGTCAGGATCTGACGAACTCTCCGTGCTCCTGACAAGCTGTGACTTCGACTCTCTGGCACATTGAACTAGTGTCAATATACTGTGTAATAATAATAAAATATTTACCACTGCAAGAGTGCACTAGGTCTTTTGAAAATAATAATGAAACGTGTAGAAAAATCAAAACAATCGTAGAAAATAAAGTACCGTTTGTAACGAAGAAATATATCGACCATGTTCAAATTCGGACTTTCTCGAAATAAAAGTTGGAGTACCATTCCTCCAGAGTATATTTCAAGTGGCTGCTATGTCAGACCCAGTCTCCATGGCGACGACGGCACCACTTCATGTTACCGTCTGCACTAAATAAATAAAGTTCGTATTTACAATATCGATAAAAAACATACTCGTAATCGAAAGATTATAAAGCACAAGAATTCTACAACTAGAACAGTTCAAAGGCTCGAATTCAAATAAATAATAAGCCTTGACGCAGCGCACTAAAGTTATGATTGCGCTAATTTGTAGCGGGATCTAGTGCAGTTTCTAACCCACTTATAGCTAACTTCATTAGCAACTACTTGATCGATGCGCGGCGCCGTGCTTGGATTATAGCTGCAGAAGCATACCTCAATATTCAATTACATTTATATTAATATGCAAACGTATGTTTGTTACTCAATCAAGTCGTAGCGGCTGGACCAAGACAGAACTTCTAGTGTTCGAGTCCTCAATGAGTGACAACGTGCGTAGTTGAGAGGATTTGAGACTAACCCGTGATGTCTTCCTGCCCCCGTATGCCAATCTTATGCTGTCGAGTTACATTTCACTGCCCAGTGTAATTTCTTCAGGTCACGTGGTACAATTTTGTACCACGTGACCTGAAGAAATTCATTCATTCTTTCATTCTTCATTTCATTCTTTTTAGACACTTGACAGCAAAATATGCGCGAAAACACATCAAATGACGTCATAATGTCACTATTTAGTCACAGAATAACTATGAACTGACCATGATTTAAAACTTTGCAGTTCAACTTTGATTGGCATACCCCTGCTGGGTTTACAGTCTTTCATATGAGCATGGTGTGGGCAGTAAGTTTATGTTTTGTGTTATAAAAATCAAATATTCTACAATTTTTATACTAGATCGGATAGATTTAAGTACCTAAGTTTAGCAGTGAGTAGCGCGGGGTATAATAGGGTACGTTATATTGTAGCGAAGTCTTTTGATAGCGGTCCGTTGTTGCGGAGAACGCAATATGTGAGTCTGGCTTTAAAAAACAATTGCCGGCGCACAATATGAGCCTCATTGTACCTGCGACGGATTAATTTCGGCCCTTCGTTGTGTGCAGAGTTGTAGCTAATCTAAAAAGTCGGACTAATTAATTAATCTTTTACCAGAACCTTAAAAAGTCATCTCTTAAAAAGTTCAGAGCACAAAGCCACTAGCCGTCTCAAAGTTCCGCGTTGAACTAAGTTTAAAGGCACAAGGTTAACCTACCTACTAACTGATTTTAAAATCAATTTCAGAAAATATGAGTCAAAGAACCAAACCTTCAAATTAGTTTTTAGGAGTGTAACTCGTGCTCAATCAAACAACATTTTCTAAAAGCTCTTTAGAAATGGTATTCCATACATCTTATTGCCAACTCCGTGTGTACACGTGTGTGTGTATACGGAAGATAAATGGTATTATTTTGGTTTAAATGGACACTGGGTAAGTAAATGCGACTTTAAAAACTGAGTTTTCAAAGCCGGATAAAAAGCCGGAAGTTTGGAATCCTGTAAGCTCTAGCCGCGGATGATTGCACGCTAAGCACGGTGCTTAGCTACCTTCATTCGGTTGCTTTATGGTGGGTTTTTTCTCATAATGGAATCACAGGCAAGATTAAATGAGATTTGCGGCATGTAACAAAATTAACCTAATAAAAACTGATACCTATAATATTTTTTCTGGAAAATATTAAGGTGATTTTTTACTCACAATTATATTGAACAATGTGTCACAAGTCACAACACAAGCCACAGTCTTTGATGGACGTGCAGTATCCAGGTAGACGATCTGCTAGTATCACTCTTTCTCATTAAAATAGGTAATCATAATTAGTATCAAAATTAGTACATGAATAAGTACGCTGGGTTACCCACTGCCAACTTTTGATTTTTAGAGAGTTTTAATTTCTGAGAAATCGTTACTGAAGCATAGATTTTAGATTTTGATACAAAAATATAATTATGCTTGAGCCGAGATCAGTGCTTCAGTATTTCATAAGAATCAGCGCACAATCACTTTGTCGTCTTCAATCTTTTGCTAAACTCAAATGAATCGTCTCCACAGACGTCCGGAAGTGGCGCGATTTGCTGTAATTTTCTTTTATTATTTTTGTAAAACACTTCATCCGGTGGAAGGTAGGTATACAAGAAGCTAGCTGCTTCCGGAGCGCGCCGGAAGTGAGAAAATTGCTTTGTACGCGTTCTGTATTCAAATTATGAAAATGTGAGAATGGCCTGCAGCAGCGTTCTTGTCTATTTTTGTGTTTCGTAATATCTTTCACCAGATCACTTCAGTCAAATACTGGTTTTCTGTACCTAGTCACCATAAAAAAACGTAAGAAATCGACTTTATTTACTGAGGAAAGCGACGTGATAAGCTAATAGCCAGGAACCCACAATTACTAATTATTGTTATCTTCTCTTTTATTTTTAACTCTATCTTTTATTTAACATTAGATAGATACGTGCGGAAGTAGGTACTTTTTAGTCACCTAATTTTGCATTCTGTATAAGCAGTTATATTCATTGGCATGTTTATAAAGATATGAGGAAACAACCAGTCTTCCAAATGAAATCCCTAACATTTAGAGGCTACCATTAATTGTCGTGACAAACGTATCACCACCCAGCATGTCCCAGTCCCCATTCAGATATGCGAGAACATTCAGGCAGTGACATACCACACGCAGACAGTATCTCTGCACATGCCGCCGCTCGGCACAAAGCAAGCAGTCGAAACGCGACATTTTCTACATTTCGGTTCACGAATTCCATTTTACTTGCTAGTCAGGAGTTTGCTGAACCAAAGTTGAAGATTTGACTTTTCATTTGTTTCCGCTCAGCTGACTGGAATAATTTGATGCATTCTTTTAAACGATTTGTATATGAGTAGGTAACGTAAACAAAATCTTCTAATAAACAAAAATTTTGAAAATCGGAACATGGGAAAAGATTTCCAGTGCTGAGGTAGTTTAAGCATTTTCAATCTCTTAATAAATACTGGTCCCCTTTTATTTATTTGGACTTTTTCGTAGAAAGAGGTATTCATATTTTAATTTATTATAGCTTTTAATAAACATAGTCATAACTACAACGAATCCAGTCAAAACAATATGGCGTCGAAAAGGCAGTGCGCGCAGCTTCCGGTCCCCGGCGGAAGTGACGTACGGCGACCTCTGCCGGCGCCATTACGCAACTGTAATTGCACTGCAGTACCCTGTGGCTTATGGAGGTAGTTAATGGCGAATGAGGTATGTTAGAGGCATTTGAAATAACACCAACTATTTGTGGGATCTTTGTAAGAAATAGTGGTCTACTCTATGTTGCTCTACGAGCTCTACATTTTTTATTTACTCATGGTTGCAAAAGTTTGAACCCGCAGGGAACTTTAGATAAGCCGCGTGATAAATAAGCAGGTAGGCTACCTAAGTTACAAGATACCGTTCCAATTACCACACGAGCGCGGCGAGAGTAGACAAAAGTTTGTTTTTAATGAGCCGCCGCCGCCATTGGCACCGCGCGCTGCGCCGCCGTAAATAGACTACTCACTTATCTGGCTCGGGGACGCACATAATATGAAATATTTCAAAGGGAGTTTCATTTCACGACTCATAAGTAGAGCTAATAAGTAGAAAAAATCAGAAAAATAAATCTAATAGTATTTGTATCAAAGTAGTGAGCATTTTGGTTAAATAACCACTTGTAATAGCGTTCGTATCAGTTCTAGGCCGCAAAGTAATAAGTAGGTTTGTTTATATGTCTTACGAGTAAATGTACACTGACCAATAGAATGAGTTCAATAATCCGTGATCAATAACTCACTCGAACATAAATAAAGTTCCTAGTTTATTCAATTACACTACAACTGTAACAAATGGAGGGAGGTTCGCTAATGAGCGTTAATTATGGCAGTGTTAGTACAATTGCTAGTATTTAGGCGCGGTCGTGTAAATCACGCCTTCGGGACTTGTGTGGAATATAACAGCTAGAACAATTTGTTTCTCGTGACTGCGTGGCACTTTGTGTACTAGGGAATATTGATGTTTAATTTAGTAAACGAAAGTAAAACCCACCACCATCCGTGACTTGATTGCAAATAACCAAGTAAAGGTTACTAGTTATTTAGAACTGTAAGCAAGATCTATTGCTCTAGACATTAATGGGGGAGGTTAACACAACTAGAATGACGAAGATAAAATAATGTAAATCATATAAGACTTTAGCGCTTTTAGGTGCCTTACGAACTCAATCATAGAAAAGCCATTCAACGCGAAGAAATAACGGTAAAAACTAATGGAAGCGCCCAGTTAAGAATGTCAGCAACACATTTTTAGTAGTGAGTCACAACAACACTTCACCAGACTGATGATGCTCGCTGCTTATTTCTGGACATAGGTCTTCTATATTACTGCCAGGAAAAACTATTTTTGCATCCATTGATCGGCCGTAATTTTTACAATGCGCCTGTCTATGACTCCTACGTTTTACGTTTTGCAGTCATCTTTAAGAAAAGCAGAATAAACCTATACAGTTAAAACTGCAAAATTACCGAACGTTAAAGTGTTTTAACCTTCACTCCACCTGTCTCAGGAATTTAGGGGCAACATCAAACCATGAAGACTTTATTTACCTGACGGCGACATTTTGTACAGACCCATATGTAAAGACTACATGTGTATAGAAACGCAACTCATTTGAAGCACTGATTCTCAGACAAAGTTCGGCGTAGCACTGTTCAATGTTCTGATTGGCACGTTTGCGATGATGGTCTGTAAATGTCTTTAGTTTTAAGTTTGGTTGTTGTGGCACCTTTTTTGCAATCAGATGGTAGTTTCTGATATCTGCGAATCCGCGGTACATGAAAATCTAGCATGGGATCAAAACTGCACTGTATTTTTATTGTTGAGCAGGAAAAGCAACTAACGGTAAATGAAAAAAGTTGCCACAAACGGAATGTCAGCTCTGTTCAAAATTTCCCAATTTCACGGTTCAAGTATAAAATAAACTAATTTAATGAACATCGTCGACTCGCGAGCGGAGAACGACTTTTTACAGCAGCGTTTAAATAATATTACTCTTTTATGACCCATATGACTTGAGCGCTGTATATTCTCAAGTAGGTACTAACGTACAGTCGTATACAGTAAGGCTAACTGTCCACAAAAGTAACTGTAGAAGAGGGCAGTACGCCGATCAATTTGTGCAAACTTGAGTTTCACATCTCTTCGTATATTTATTCATAACTTTATTACCTATATATATTATCCGCTTTAGTCGACAAGCAGCTCTATTCACTTTTAATGGACTGTGTGTAAGAAGATGAAGCAACGTCCCGTTTTGATGGGATATTGAAACGATACGAATATTTGCTGTTCGATAAAATTTTACAGTCGGTAATGTGTTTCCATAAAATAGCAATTGAAATACGCGTCGCATGGGTGTGTAACTGCCTGATGTACACGATAAAACAAACGTGGAGTTTTATTGACGCTAGAATTTAATTGTGTACTGTTGCTACTAATACGTGTATAGCACTATTTATCAACAGACATTTGAATAATTATATTTTTATGTATTTTGTGTAGTTCGACGTTCAGAGTTTATTCAACCAAAGTAAAAATAAATCATTATATTTGTATATAATGATTTATTTTTTGAACTTATTACTTCTGTATGATAAACAAAATAAACATTTTTTCGATACATGTTTTAATATTGCAATTAAAAATTGTCACTTTATTTATTGGATATAAAAAAAACTGTCACTGCAATAAAACTATGGCATTGCACTATCCATGTCGATAATCATCCAGGGTTGTCACAATCTGGAGTTAGCTTCCATGTTTGTGACACATAGGACATTCGAAGCAAGCCATTATTGAGTAGGTACCTTAGAGATCTTGACGAGACGCGAACATGACGGGAAAGGAACTTGATGAACGTAGAAAATAATATTTTTTCAGATGTCTTTTATATAAACAAACAGTAAGGTAGCAAAGCCAACACTGAGAAGAATATTCATAAGTAACAGAAACCCAACCATGTATAACATGATTGTCTAGATATATAATACTTCGTTGACAAATGACATGTGCTCGTGTTTTTATATACCTACTTGGGGCCTGTATCACCATCCTTGATTAACTTCTAAAATACTTTGTATTAGACTAGTTGAAAGTAGACGCGGAAATATTATTATCTGATGGATAACGAAGGTGAAACGGGCCCTTAGTTAATTACTTTTTAATTTAGGTACTTAAAGAGAAGCAATTTACTTTATTATTTTCTGTGTCATTGACGTTACTGTAATTAAGAAATCGTTTTTGGATAAGTAAATCTAGACTTTTCTGATGGTACTATCGGCAGCGGAAAATTTTGGGTAATCATTACTTGGTGCTGTAACTAAAGTTTGTGTAATCATTACTTTGTGCTGTAACTAAAGTTTGTGTAATCATTACTTTGTGCTGTATGTAACTAAAGTTTGTGTAATCATTACTTTGTGCTGTAACTAAAGTTTGTGTAATCATTACTTTGTGCTGTAACTAAAGTTTGTGTAATCATTACTTTGTGTTGTATGTAACTAAAGTTTGTGTTTCTGCAGATTTTATTCAACGAATTTCTTAATTATGACGTTTTCTAATAAACTATGAAAGTGTCCCAAAGTCTCTTTCGCTCGGACACTTTATAAAGTACAAGGTTTTGTTCGTGACTTTGTCCACGTGAACATTGTTTTCTTGTGAAGGACCTTTTGAAACTAAAAATAGGTCCAATTTGCAATGTAGCCTATTCAGTGTCATTTATTTTATTTATTTTGAAAAACCACATCTCATTACCACATTCAAATAATAATCAGGTATTTACTTATCATCTACCTAGAATCTAGATAGTCACCGGCAGATACATTCAAGCTCTAGTACCTCGTAAACATACAGACAGATACATTTCCATGTAAGTACAGGTAAAGTTTAAATTATTCTTAGTCAAAAGTTCGTTCTAATAAACAATAAAAGTATCCCGAACTCACATTGACGCGGACACTTTATAAAGTAAGTTGAGCACTCAAACCGAACTCCCATAAAATAATATCAGGCATCTGGCCTCCGCCGGGACACGTTGCCAATCCAACAGCAGGTGGGTAACTCTAGGGATGCTCTTTTGTCGATGCAACATCGCTACTTCTAGAACATTCTAGAAATTACATGTGAACTGAAATGAAAAATAATCACGGCAAGTGAGAATCCCTGTGATGACATGTAAAACATTTGGCGATGATAACAATACCTTTATTGTCAAACTTTCGATGGTTTCTATAGGGGGTTAATCAGAGGCATATGCAAGCGTAGGTAGAAATTCGCTGTCAATTAATAGATTAAATTCAGCTTTTTCCTTGTCTGGAGAGTCTGATATTCATAAATCTGTAACACCTTTTAAAACATGTGAAAGCAATTTTATAACTGTACTGGATTTGGTGATTCTATGCTGGTCCTAGCACTAAACTTATTGGTAAAAATATCGACTCAACTCTATCGATATGATCTGATAACATCTCTATCCTATATTTTACGCGCTTCTAACACGTTGAAACGCTCTTTTTATGGTGTAAGAGACGACGCAGTAAATTTGAGAGGTTCCTGGCCTAAGCCCCTAAGCTGCAGCCCGTGTCATTTCGGTTTATTAAGTTCCTCGCCATCATACAAGGTATTAAAGTCAGTCTTATTTGACGTACAGAATCGTCGGTCCTGTGGTGTAACCTCTGGGGGGTGACGCAGCTCTTATAGGTCTTTATTGCATTTAGTCACGCGTGGCTGCGTATCTCACTGAAACACACTTCATTTTGTCTGTAGTTTTATGGAAAAATCGTTGGTATTGCATCATTAATAGAATATTACCTCTATCTCTCAATGAAACTCAATAACAGTTTTGTTAGCTAAATATTTTCATTAGTAGACTTGTAAGTGTGTTGTGCTAATTGTATAATAGGCAGAGCTAGAACACGTTCAAGCCGTTAAGCCGGTGAAGTATTCGTGCATCGCTGTACCGACGCTATTCCGGGATGTTTATTAAAATTCCTCGACATCCTTGAGGGTCGTTAATTGTTCTCTCAACAATTCGCTTGGAATCCTCGTCAACGTCTTTGAACACATTTATACTGGCTGCTGTGAGCTGCTTGTACTAATGGCTGTGAATACTACCTTTCTGATAATCCTCGTAATTGGAACTGTTTAGAAATTAATAGGTAAGTAAATAAGCAACGTTATTCAAACACTTTAATTTTGCGAGGTAATTTTCGCAGTAATATCAGATTCTAGACAACCGTATTTAGCAACTTGTTATGTTACAAAAAATATTTATATGTAGCTATATTCTAGCTGGTCTAGATTTTAGGTCACCTAGAATGTGGTTTGGAATAGCTCAAAATAGTACCTAGATTAAACTGGTAACCTAGAAAGCAAACTTCGAAGGCAACCACAAATCCTCACTCGGCCCGTAAGCCAGATTATCCCCCCAGCAGGGGTATTCCAATCTCAGTTGAACTGCAAAGTTTTAAATCATGGTCAGTTCATACTAAATCATAGTTATTCTATGACTAAATAGTGACATTATGATGTCATTTAATTTGTTTTCGCGCATATTTTGCTGTCAAGTGTCTAAAAAGAATGATCACGTGGTACAAAATTGTACCACGTGACCTGAAGAAATTACACTGGGCAGTGAAATATAACTTGACAGCAAAAGATTGGTATAGGGGGGCTGTACTGTACTGTAGTGCTACTATAAAACGAAAAAGGCAAAAGACAGGTTCAAACCTAGCAAATACGCAGACCAAACTAAATGCTAAGACGACTGAATGGATTTTCCATACTGCCATCGACCACTTACACGATATCGAAGAAAAACATTTAGTACTACCAGACGCTTTCACATGTCTGCGCCCATGTTTACATACATTACACCGATATTTTTTTTCGAGCAACTGACCGACTTGTTGATACAGTCTTATGGTACGGGGGTCGGTATCACCCAGTGTGCAATCACAGAATAATATGGTCAAATATAAATGTAGGTGCACCTGTAGAAAAATATAAATGAGCCTGATACTATGACAAATTGACAAACAGAATACCCACTCGCTCTGGATGAGGCGCCGGCGCGTGAATTATTAATTTACAAAGGCAGTTCAAATCGCAACTCAATTACTGAAGTACAAACAGCCACATAAGTCGAGTCTTGTCAAAATTCTGTGTAGCAATTTGTTGGTTAATTCGTTGGTTGGTTTAACTCTACCGAATTTCTGATGATCATGATTACAATGACAACTAGAAGCACCTTCAAATAAAAGATGTCGCTTTGTCACACTTAGGGCGGCTTGCACCAGAATCGCTAAACGCGTTTACCTCTTAAATAGTATTTAACGAGTTGTCAAGTCATACAAATACGTCAGATTTAAATCGATTTAGCTGTAAAATACGTTTAGTGGTTCTGGTGCAAGACGCCCTTATTTTGTGAAAATAATTTTAATTATCACTGTTGCTACTAAGTGTACACTCACTAACAATTCCACGCGTCACCGACTGACAGAATTGACTTCCGAGAGCACTGGAAAACAATTAGCGATACATTGTACACAGTAAAGTGATTAAATTAATGTTCGGATTGATGTTTTAGATAAGTTTAAGACGGTAGAGCTGCCTGTCTTCCTAACAAAAATTCTATTTATGAAATACTAGCACTACTTGGCTATTTAGGTACCACAAAATATGATGTAAGGGTCACTCGAATCTTAGTAATAGTCCTCGTACGTCACAAATCTCAATGTGCTCAAGAAATTTTGTACCTAAACACCAGCTAGTAACTCACTGAAAAGATTTTATAACTCAAAATCATTTAAGACTAGACAATTACCTATCATCAAGTCGTGGTCTGTGCTTAGAATATTTTTCTATAATCTGAGGGTCTGTGTAAGCCTAATTAGGTATACATCTAGGCATACATATAGCAAACATCCCACTACGTTGATTTACGATGTTTGGATGTTTGTGTTTCAATCACGCTGTAACTACTGGTCCGATTTGGATGAAACTTAGAATATATTATAGTTCATAACTTGGATAAACACATAGGCTAATTTTCCCGCTCATTTAGGTTATATATTTTTTTGTTTTTAATTCGTGGACGAAGTCGCGGGTAACTGCTAGTTAAAAATACTTCATTGCCACCTTTAAGAGTGTAGTTTGACCAAAAACGTATCCAAACAGTCATTCTTACCTTCTCCAGTGGCCACCACATCCAGCCAGCTGATCTTCCTGATGGAGCCTCCACCGCGGCTGTCGTTCTCCAACTCCACGGGGGCCAGGGTATCGTGTGCCGCGCACGGGACTCCTGCGCCGGTCATCACCTGGCTCACTGAAGACGGGGCTCCGGTGTCTGACATCACTGGCTTGAGGTTAGTATTTTTTTATACATCTAAATGATGGTACAAGCCGATGGCTGAAGCCTGTAATAACAATGCATTGTCTCACAGTGCATGTCCACTGAGGAAGTGCCCTGTCATGTATATTTGTATTACAAAATGTGACAAAATAAAATAGTTCATCTCTGCGGGCTTTGTTTATCTTATAGAGCACGCGTCTTCTGTGGAATTGAACTGTTTCAATTACTCTGGAGATGAAAAGTTTTACGTTTCATGCGCGTGTAATTTGTAATGGCACACACGTGTCATATAAAGAGCTCTTTGTATCAACCACTTCAATCATTGATAGATTAGAGTTCCCGGAATCAAACGCACCAAATGCGTTGCCTTCAGCCCACGTATTCCAATCTTTTGCTGTCAAGTTATATTTCACTGCCCAGTGTAATTTCTTCAGGTCACGTGGTACAATTTTGTACCACGGGATCATTCTTTTTAGACACTTGACAGCAAAATATGCGCGAAAACACATCAAATGACATCATAATGTCACTATTTAGTCACAGAATAAGTATGAGTTAGTATGAACTGGCTATGATTTAAAACTTTGCAGTTCAACTTTGATTGGCATACCCCTGCAGATACGAATGAGGGTTAGCCACAGGAGCGGCATTATGCCGTGCGATCACAATGATCACTCATATCATATCGCATTCCGTGTGTTGCATTCGGCTTTTTGTGTCCGACGTGGACGATAAATGTTGCTAGCTGATGGTAGGATTTTGAAGCTAAAATGCATAGCCAGTATTAAAATTTCAAGAAGCTCACACCTACACTTCTGTCTACGGGCAGAGCTATATCCGTAGATTGACTTGGACTGAAGTTATAAAAAAAAACCAGGACACCCATTATACTTATTTAGGATTTTTAGTAGATCTTCTATATACATTTTTGTGCGATACCTACTTTAAAAGTTAATAACAGCACGTTATTGTGCTACATCCAGCCAAAGAGCAGTCACGCTAGCAGTGGACACGAGTAGATTAATGTCCGTCACGCTCCGTAGAGTTTTGTTTCCATTCGTTCTTTACGCGAACGAATGAGTGAACGATGTACTTTTATCGTCCCGCCGGGCTCGGCCCGATTAATTTCTGTCTCGGTTTCCGTGATAACAGTCGGAGCTTTTTTGTTAAAACCAGCTGTAAAGCGGCTTTTTGTCTTTGTTGCCGGATTGGGCGCCTTTGTTGCTGTTTCGAAGGTGTTTATTTTATGAAATCACGTACTGGTTCGTACGTACCAAAAGCTTACAGTGTTCTGTTTTTTGCTTATTTAACTATTTATACATAAAAACGTTACAATAGTGTCCTCAAAAGAGATTAAAGATTACTTACCAGTCTATTTATCTCGCTAGAAACAAACGTTCAACGAGTCAACTTCTTTCATCTAATCCTTCAATCTATCGACTTCTTGCAACTCCGTGCCGATCGATGTTAAATAAACGGTGCGTCAGCATTCCAGCTGACTACCTCGGACCACTGACTGAACATCCGGGCTCGAACCCGCGATCCTACTAATCCAAGCCAAATGGCACGGAAGGGTCAGCGGGAGATAAGACAACTCCTTTGATGGAGAGATCGATGGAGATGTCAGAGTCTGATAAAGTTGGCTTTGCTAATCTCTCGGTTCAGATAGCTTGTCGCGGACTAATGACCGATGCTTTCGTCATCAATATTAAATTAAATTCTTGTAATCAATCATAGTCTTGCTGGTTCATAAACAGTCACAGAAACTGAATTAACTCCAGTGAAGTAGACATCTCTTTTAAAATAAGAATGTTTTTCCCTTAGCTTTACTTCGTCCCAATGTTTTCCCGAACCGGGTCCAACTAAAAGTTTTTAAGCACTATTGGTAATCCCAAAGAAAACGAAATTGCTTTAGACTTTGACAACAGTAGAACGAAGCCTATTCATGTTCAAATCATCCATAAAATGCTTCTCACCAGCTCATTTAACCGCAACAAACCTCCCTGACAATATTGCCTAACTTCGCAGCTTTCCATTATGACTGCAATTTGCGTCGATTCGCCTCGTGCAGCTCTATCCGCAGAGCTTCTGATAAAATGATTGATAAATTATGTACGAGTAGGATCGGAAGCATGAAGGCAAGAGAAAGCCCGATAGGGTTCACCTAGCTAGCTTATACCTGCACTCAAACGGATGTAAGCCTTCATGTAGTTGACGGAGAATTCCATGCAATTTGCATCCAACACCCAAGGATGCGCACCTGACTGACCAAAAAGAAGATTTTTATAGTGTAATTTTTTTTCGGCTCACATAGAGTAGTTCTAAAACTATTACATGAGTTTTTGCGGTGCACATTGGTAGGTGACTTAATTTAGTTTCATCTCGGCTACGTTTTTATTACGGTCAGGTTATAGAAGAATTAGACTTTAAAAATTACTTGTTCTTAGTACGTGCACTGTTTTGATAAGTTTACCATTTCACATCAATGAATCTTTGGCTACAGAAATAACTTTAATTATTACTACCATCATGAAAGCCCACCTTGCAACACTTCCCATTTATCACATGGTATCCCGCATCAGCCCCCTGATTCGAGACTTCGGCTTACAACCGGTATTTCAGCATTAAGAAAAGGTGGTAACGCCGCATCGTATGATGTGTGGTCAGGGAGGAACAGCATCCGTTCATATTCGCGTCATGACGCGCGACCGTTTGTCTTCGTTAGCGTAATAACCCCGACCCGCGGGGGATCTAACACAGCTCATTGCGAGACAGTAATTGATGCATCAAACTGAGGAAGACAGCCACCATTTTGCAGCCACTTGGCGAAATTCACGAGGAAGTGCATGGTTTGATGCAAAATTCATGACCATCTTTCAAATCGTCTACAAGATTTATGGTTTGGTTTTCACATGGATTTTTTAGCTAACGTTTTGAACATTTTTGTACTTACAAAAAAATGTTCAATCATGCCAGATATGCATTTCCAATAATACCTATTTAATTAAATAAAATTATTCTATTTACAATAAGTTTGAATTATTACAGATTATTTGCTCCGATTTGTTTATCATAGTAATTTCTCATGCTGATTAAACCTAATCAGATTTGGTCGACATGTTGAGAAAACCTACATTATTCGAACTGCATTGAAAAATATTCAACTGCCTTTTTACCATTTTCCGTCTTATGGCTTTGGGATACTGTTCAAAATCGTGGTATATGTAAAAGTTCCTTCATATTTTCCCAGAGTGCTCAAGTGTGAACACGATAAGAGACGCTCGAGGGAAACTTTAAGAAAACATTGTTGAGATGTTCTGAGGTCAAGTGTTGAAGAAAGGATGCGCCTGACACCTGTTTTGTGCATTTAGCACGAGTCTGACGTCATTGGATCACTTTTCAAGATAATTTAAATTAATTATCTTGTAAAGTAGGTTCTTTGCCAACTTCTTGCGACTAAGTTGATTTGTTTTATCACAGACGAAAAAGTTTCAGCTATATGTTGTTGTTATTATTCTGATTGCGTTTTTATTACAAGTAAGACATCGCCCAAACACAAAACTGTTATTTTGATAGAGTTGCTGTATTTCACTTTACGACAAGACGCCTCCTCCAACTCAATTTGCACATAAACCATTTAATGCTGTCGGAAGGCAGTAACCTCGTTAATATTAGGGACGTCGTGTCACAATCACTTTATGATATGATTTATGAATAACAGCGTATTAATAGATGTAATAAAATCTTATGTCGAGCCACCCTTATCAAATTATAATAGGTTCTGTTGTTTCACCCTTAATTGCGTCACCCAGGATTAACCTATTAATCTGGAGTTAAACCGTTTTTATGTTGCTTCCAACTTAACTTGGAGTTATTATGGTGGATACAATTTGGGGTTATGGGACGATAATAGTTTAATTGTTGTGGGGATGAAAAGGACAACACGTGATAACTTGCTCACTCTCTATTGCGGCTGTGGACAAGGAACGTGAAAGTTCGTCTATTTTCTACAGCGAAAATAATAATATGGTAAGTAGGTATGTGCCTTCTTTTGATTTGAGTACATTCCCATCATTTCATTTAGTTCGCTAAATAAATCACATGACAAAAATACTTTTGGTCAAGGTGTGTAGATATGAGTCGCGTCGCATTTCACAAGTGTGTTTGTGCCAGGAAGGATGTTTGATATTTATCTGTTTCGAGTGCGGTTAGTTCTGACACAAAACGGCCATTGACAGAACCGTTTATTGAAGAATGCGGCACGTCCCATGCAAATGTTATAGCCTCCATTTCTATTTCTTCGCGTTCCGAATGTCCCGCACATTACTGGAGGACATTTTCGGTTGCGGCAAGTTTCCATTGCCGTTAGATATCTTATTGCACTGACGAGCATTTTCTTACTGTTTCTTTTTATTGGAAACTAGCAGTTACCCGCGACTTCATCCGCGAAAAAAAACGTCTTCGACATTAATAGTGGGATTACCTCGAGTAAATGTTTGCATATTTACTCGCAGCACTTTAATCAATAGGTACTCCTAGTATTTTTAGCTCGGTGTTTTACATGACTATCCAGTTGTTTGTTTTTTTTTTCAAATTCTTTGATCTGTCTTACCGTTACACCAACCATTTTTTTTAGCTCTTTTTCTGAAGCCAAAAAAAAACTTCTTTTTTTACTCTTCACATTTTATTAAACCACTCGGAATAATTAACCCGCGTAAATGATATTATGTTCTAATAGGTTATTCTTTAGATTTCTATAAAGAGTGTAAAACTGTTTGTCAGTATTCAAGGCCGCTACTCATTCAAATTAACGCACCAGATCATGGTTCCTCAGACATTCAGAGCTTCAGTATTGCAAGCCGTATCACCTTTGGCCGATCTCGGGCGCGGGTGCGGCACATAATGAGTACCTGGAAATATTCGAAAAACTTTGTGTAGGTACCTAATACTAGTTCTTGTCCACGGCTTCGTTTACATTATGGTAAGTAATTTAATAAGGAAACTATAATTTAAACTACAGAATGTTTTCTGTTACAATTTCAAAGAATATTTTGTCAAAGCAGTTCTTGTAATTTCAATTAGGTGCTTAATTAAATATTCAGATATAAATTGTTCAGCCTGTTCGAGTATCAAACCTAAATAAATGTTATAAAGTAGCCCCAGGCGGCCGTATTGAATGCGGTGATACCTAACATACCTACATGTACTTTTTCGCTGAATTTTTACAATTTACATGAAAATTGGCATCCATTGACGCGTGTACACAATTATCGGACCGGGCTCTGAACGATGACGTCATGGAATTTCATTATATTCTTTCCGTTGTGCGTACATCAATGTATTTTGGTTGTATGTACGGTATTTTGTTATTTTTCTGAGTCGGTCGTCAACTCATCCCAAACGAACTCAGCGCACATGGGACGAGTGGCAGATAAAAATGAATATTATGCACCAACTGTTTTACCCTTTCTTTCATGTTCAATAGCGTATCTCCTATTTGTTGTTTTGCTCTGTTCAGTGTTACTTCTGTGGTTTTAAGTGTAAGGTAAACTATTTCTGTCACCGGCCTCCCGCGACACAGGCTAGAGTGGATACTATTTGTATGATTTATCAAGCTGTATTAGTTTTCCAGCAAACTATCGTAAAACTTCTCTATTATCTCGCAAAAATCAGCTGACATTCAATAAGCTGTCAAACAAATCCGAGAAGCGGTGTACAGATCAGCGGGATCTCCCATTCCGTGTCAGATAAAACGTCGATCGTGCGCGATTTGATACGTACAAGACACTGCGTCAGCTCGCTCCGGTTTGGAGTTTTCTACTCCGGAAAACATTTCACTTAACTACATTTTATAACAATCGAAGCACCAATAAAACTACTCTATTAAAACATTTTAATAAACTTGGGGGTTTACTTAGAATAACCTTTCAAGTTCTGTCAAAAGATAATAAGTAATCATCGTTTTGAAATACCTAGTGCTACTCATTTTATTTACCTAGATAGTGACAAAAACTGACAGCGAAAATCTTAAGCAGTGTTTAAACAATGTCTAAGTCGAGAGGCAATTCTAAGTAAGACGTCAATCTACAACAATAATAATTGATAAAGTGTCCACGTCCGAAATAAATTGCGAAATTCAATACAGAACTTGAAATCCATAAACACGATGATAAGAATTCAAAGGTATCATTTTGCGCACGATTGAGTGTACCTTTTGTGTCATTGGAAGCCATCCAAACGAGCCATGAATGTATTTCTATATGAATGGCTGTGACATGGCCTTTCTCGTCGACCTGTCATACAATTGACGATTCGTGACATTTATTTCGGCGCGTGTGCTCATTGTTAGAAAGGTATCCTTTATGCGTGAATAGTAAATGTCATGATATTAGTTTTATGGTACCTACGAGTAGATATTGCAATCAAAATACCAGTAGAGAAAAACTCAGAAATTCGACTTTTTTATGAGAGTGATGGAATAAGTATAGTTATGAAAACTATTAGAGCGTATTATGTTTTATGGTCAAGAGGATTTAATATTATCTAGTTTTATCAAGTTTTACATTTCTAAACCATACATGTGATTTTACTAAATCAATCTTTGGCTTCTTAACTTTGAGTAAAAGATTTAGCAAAAGCAGCAACACACAAAAGTAGGTATTGTAATCCATCAATGAGGGTCACTCTTGTTAGGGAACCCTCGGATCCCATCTACCCCCATCGATTGCCATCTATTTCAGCAAGGGGTGACAAAAACCGTTACACACGACACGGGGCATTCATCTTAGAGAATGCGTGGCCCTTAACAAGGTGAACCTTAAGGCTTTAGAAACCTCTGCTGACAACACTGACTGCCTCTGTTCTGTTCAATTTCCTTATTCAATATTTGTTTCGAATTTTGTAGAGTTCTTTTCATTCGTGTTTCTTGACTGAATATAAAAATTAGTTTGTACTAGCTAGTGGCTATTACTCGGTGACTAAGGGCGGCTTGCACCAGAATAGCTAAACGCGTTTAACTCTTAAATAGTATTTAGCGAGTTGTCAAGTCATACAAATACGTCAGATTTAAATCGATTTAGCTGTTAAATACGTTTAGTGATTCTGGTGCAAGCCGCTCTAAGATTTGGACAAAAATACCTGACATTCCAAATGTTTTTGGAGTGAATCTAGGTACCAAAATTCCTATGTATAAAATAAGTTACATCTAACAGGCTACTCGGCGTAACAGGTCGGTAATCAGTTAAAAGGCGCGACGTGACGTCTGACAGTGACGTATGAGCGCGACGTCACTGTAATGACGTCACGGGAACACAGACCCTGATGATAGATGGACTTTTTGTTATGTACTTACGTGTTAAAAGCAAGGTAATTTTGTTCAGTGATATTGTGCAAAGGGCTTTGTGTTTTCTATTATAATAAATTACTGGTGCGTACTGTTCTGATACGTAGAGTATGTACGCACTAAGCGGCTTTGGTCGTGACCAACTCGAGTCACTAATTTCTAGTAGAGCTCGTGATGTGGCGCGAACTCAACATTGCCAAGTTGTGACTTAAGCTGTGAATCTAGCCTACTTCACTACGAACACTAGAGAATACAAAATTACAGGACTAAAAGACAACATTTTATTGGTTACATAGGTACTAAAATGCACTAAAGGAAATTAATAAAGAAAATGGGTCTTGTATGATAAGACACAATGACCATACTCATACAATCTTCACTTGGAGAAGAAGTCACTGTAATGACATCTTGGCGAGTGTTATCGGTCGATTGCTATAAAAATTAAATATATGATTGCTATGATCATATTGATCACAGCCGCATGGCTGGTTATAGCTAGCTAAATGTAGTAAAAAAAGATTTATTTTAATACATTATAAGCATAAGTTTGACATGATGCGGTCAGCGGCAGATGTCCTAGCTATGTAAACGCTTGTACTATTGCCACCGGAAAAGTTGCTGGTGGTATACCGGTACATATTAGAACACGGATAAATTGGTTTCGGCTGGATGAATAAATGGTCCATGAATTTGTTTCGTTTATTGCTTTGTTCGTATGTAAACGAAGCCATTACTAGGCATACATAAATAAAGCTAGATTGTTGGTATAATTGATGCAGAACTTGCTAGATGTCAACGCCGCCGTTTCCTTTAGTTGGCTGGACTGGTATATTCGTAATCATCATCTACATCCTCCTAATGCCACAATAAACTGTCTTATCATATGGTTTTATGAATCAGAGTATCATATGACTTCCCTAATTTATTCACTTGACACTGGCTAAATTGTCTGTTGAAGTGAGGACACAGGCCATAATATAAAAAAAGAAGAAGAATACTTCTCTAATAAAGTAAACCCCGGCATGACATTTACCGAAGTCCTAACGCCTTTGAGAATTGCATTCTTGAAATAAACACTACACCGCACCGCAGTGCAAAAGCACTAGCTGTAGTCAAAAGTGGTCACCGTCTCCCCTCAGCCCTCAGCCATTACCAAACGCAGAGAACCACCAAAGAACGCAAATAACAAAGCAACCTCCATTTTATGCAAGAACAAATTCCACTGAAATTAAGGCCCGGACCGAATAAAAGTTAAATTAAAGGCTCACACAGAAAGGTCTATGGAGCGCGACACTCTTTTACCCTCTGCTTTTGTCAGATCCAAAGAAGGGGTGAAAAGTGGGTAGAATGGTCGAATTGACTATTGGTTTGGGGTTTGTTTTGGACTGGTTTGAAGTGGTTCAATCGAATTAGTAAATGATTTAAGGGTAGGTATAACAATCATCACAAATATAATTTGGTTCCCGAGAATAAGTAAATCTAAAATACATATTCAATATCATTCTAAATTGATCACAACGCGGATATCCCAGACACTGAAGTTTCTACTGTTCGAAACAGATCAGTGTTTAAACAAAGGACGCTTTGAACTATGTTAAAGATTTCACCAAATAAAAAGTAAAATATGGTACTTACCATCAAACAAATAAAGTTCATATTTGCTAAAGAAAATTACATTTTCTACTATTGAGAATGTTCCTCCATCAAGAATAAATAGGTTTACTGAATACAGTTTGAGAACTAATAATAGTTGTGAAGTTTTGTAAAACACTGTCACGGTGAAATTAGACGATATTATAGGGCCGTGATCAATTCAGCATTACAGCTTAGTTCGTGATATAAAAGTTAAAGTCGTGTCTCTGACTACCCCTATCTTCAAAGATCTTGTTATCAATATATCTGAATATGCAGATGAGCAGGTCCATTCCCACTAGTTACATTGCTAGTTCTATTTATGTAACTAGATTCCTCAAACAACTTGATTTGCTGCAAGTTGACGTCCAGCAATCTTCCTAAAGCCATATTTCAGTCCGCACGGACATGGATACGGTATATTATATAACTCAGTTACGGCAAAGCGATGGCGTACGATTTGACGCTACAAGGTTACTAAAGATCATTCATTGAATCTACCATCGTAGTAAAAATACCTTCTCTAATTACTTATTCAGTTCATGTATGATTAAAAAAAAATAATTATACATGAACTGAATAAAAACATTATTAACAACTATTTGGTGCCGAACCATTTCTATTTAGCTAACTTTTTATTTGAACAACAAACTTTTAATAGGGCTGCCTACTTTTAAATTGTATCGGACCGTAGGACCTTTAAGTTTTTGCCGAAACCTATCTTTATGTATTTGTAATGTTTTGCAACAATCGCACCTTTTAACCGATTGCCGAGTAATAAAACGGTGTTTATTATGATTGTGTAACTTTGGGTCCCTTTACAAAATGGAAAAACTTTTGTGTCCCTCCGTCCCTCCAGGGCCCGTTCCGATTAATGTGAGTGTGACTTTAGTGCTATTGCTACAAGTTTATTCGATTCTTGAACTTGAATACCAAATAAATTGAGAATGAGAAACATTTTTCAAAACATTTCGTCTGTTGATAGACGGTGCAATGCCTGTCAAGTCACAAACTAAAAATATACCTACTTGATTACATAAATTCTTTATTCAATAAAATCACAAGGATCATTTAGAATCGACTTATATTATAACTAGGTGATTCTAGGTGCCAGTTCCACGCGACCAGCTTACAAGAACGGGCAAAAAACTACAGGCTGGTTCCTAGCATTTTTTTGTATGATCCTCTTAACAAAGAGCACTTCATCACTTGGTTAGCAATATTATTTCTCATCACATAATTCAAACTTCAGTAAGTAGCAATGATTTTACTTTCTCAGTGAATAGTAGGTGCCTCTTTTGCGTGTTTGCGCGCTGTGACCGCTGCATTCTCCAACACTTCGCATTCCGCTAACCTGTAGAAAAGCTAAGTCCGTACATCCCTGATACCCTCCAGAGGGAGTGAATTCTCGAGAGCGCCCCCGAAATTGCGTTCTTGTTGGACAAAAGGGTGGTTTGTTAAAAATAATGTATTATGGCCCTTTGAGCCCAATTGCGGTTTGCAAATTATTTTTTTGAGCCTTTGTACTTTTGTAGCAGATGTGACGAGCCTTTTGTTTAGCCTGTTGTGTGAAATTTTACATTTTTTGACTGTAGAAATGGAGAAATCTCAGGAAATTGATGGTCATTTCTGAGTTTTACCATTTGGTCATCTGCGAATTGTATCCAAGTTACTTGGCGCAGAATTGCACTGTTATGCAAAACTTTATTGTCGCTTTAGCATAAATTTAAAAAACCTTTTGTTTTTTCCCAACAACGATTTACACTCGAGTTGTCCCTGACAAGCCTGTCTTTTGACTGTACTTATTGATGTGTAAATCGGCTTTTATATTAAATAAAAACGATTATTCACATAGTGATTGGATTTATAATATATTCCACAACCAATCAAAAACTAGCAATAATGTTTTAAATTGCAATGCTATTTATCCAAATTATCCCAAAATTCGAAAAAATACAACAGTTTAATTAATAAATGACGACATAGTTGGGGTAAACTAGGGTAATGTGGTGTATGGGGTACCACGGCCGCTTTCAATAATAATGTTCGCGCGAGCGTTGGTTCGACAAACATCGGCCCTTGGGCGCGGGGACTGAAACGAGCAACCTTAAAACGACGTTATTATACACCTTATTGGACAGTGCAGAGTGCAAGTTACAAGCTTATCGGTTTTTTATACTGTAAAGAACTTGCATCGACTTACAGTTAAATGACTAATTGCATGTCGCTTCTCTAAACTGTTGTGTAAAATAATAGGTTAAAAAGGCTTTTTATGCAGCGGAATATAAAAATAATAGGGATTATAATAATTAAAATTAAATAAATTGAAGTTCTTAACAAGTCTTCGGCAATCTAGTTCCTGTAGTATGTACCAGCTTTGCTTAGTTTGAGACAAATTAATTGTGTCTAAAAGACGTCGTGTGAAATGTCTGAGTAAATACCTGTTTCCTCTTAAAACTGGTTAAGCTAAATATTTAGCAAATAAAGTTATTTCGTCACTACAAACTCGACAACATAGTTTCACTCGTCAAACCAGTCCCTATGAATAATAATTTATATTCTGGCCGAGCAAATATTTGACCGTCCGTATGGCGCGGAATAAATAACAGTTTCTATGGCTAGTTTGAATTTCAGGAGCTCGTTGACCTCGTTGCTGATAACACGATACAGGAACCAAACAGAAAAAACATTTTGTAGATTGCTATTTATTTTCAAGTAAAGCCGAATTTTTGAATATTTTTATGTTTGGAATCATAATCCTATATTATTTTCAGTAACAACCACCTGGTCTTTACTCTTGGAAGATACTTTACATTAAATTGTCTAAGTTAACACAAAGTTACATTTTGCCCGTTCAATTAATTGGCAGTTTTTATAAAACAGAGTAGGAAATTATGCTGATGGTACCCTATCTACTGTTTCAAATAGTTTACTGTGTCTGCAATAGCAGTTTATTCTGTGGCCGGACCCGAATTGATAGGGTCGTGATGAATTTAACTAGTTCTTGACTTAATTACTTTCCCCATTAGCTGCGACGTCCCATGTTACATTCATGGTTGTATTTTGACCATAATGTTCCAGAAAGTTCACACCAGCGTGAAATGAGATGACATCATACTGAAACCTGAAGCTCCAGTATGTGATATTTCAACGACTGTTTATGTGTGTGTGTGTTGTACGAGTATATGGCAGTTTCCAGTCCGCTGATTGGTCAAAGCCGATAATAATTCTCATCATCGAGTGTCGTACAAAGCGGCAGCCATAGCGCAGCGGCTGAATCTCATGATTCAATATCCTGTTCTGAATTATTCATGTAGGAGTGACGCGATTACGACGACGGGGATTTATTTTTTGGATATCATTGGATCATCGGTTGGAAAGACAAATTTTTCATCCTGGCAATATTTTCTTTGATATTTTTGTTAGGTAAGTACTGGCGGATTTTTTTTCGTTCATACGTAGACTGTTGGTTACTTTTCATTTTGTTGAGCTTTTTAGAATAAAGAGATTTCAGAATTAAAAATCGAAGTTCTTACCTAAACTGTTTTCCGGATTATGATAGTGACATAGTGACCACCAGCCAGAAATATTTAGGTAATTATCTTGAAACAGAGTTTGAGAAGAAACCTGAGGTTTATGAAATCAAATAAACACGGGAACAAAATTGCTTAGAAAATTCCAAAGACATATACAATATAGTGGAACATGACATCGTAAGCATACGGAGTTTCCTCCTACGAGTACATTCTACTGCGCTGTATTCAACTGGGATACTGTGTACATCTTCTGTAGCTTGGGAGTCTGCCTCAGTTTTAGTACGTCAAACTGCGGATATGCTATTTACACTAAAACTATAATACTTAGAGCCTAAAAATTGTGGCAGTTATTTTTCTTCAAACTTTACTAACTTTTTTGTTAAAAACTTATTGATTTTTTTCAGTATGTTTGCTGTAGCGTTACGAAGGTATGAATTAATGACAGTGTAAATTGTAATGTATATATGTGACACGCAAACTAGAAATAGAGTTTTAGTATTCAGAATATTTTTTTATAAAAGGCTTTTTAAACTTTTTTTGGTTCTTTAAAAACAATCCAGTCTATAATTATTTTTTTGCCAATACATACCATAAAACGTAAGTCATATGACGTAAGAACTTGCCCATTGACTCCGAGACTATTTAGTATAAAGATGCGGGACTTGGGGAGCGCTAAGAAACAGTCGCCTAGGTTTCAGTGTTTGAGGCAAGTTCGGAAACTCAGCCAAAGCAGGGTAAACAAACTTGTGGAAAATCTGAATGTTGCTCTAAGTTTAGCTGAAACAGTGGCACGGGTGTGTTACAAGCGTCTACTTTAAGCCACTTTGAAGTAGTTCTGTTACATGCGCTAACTGATTTCCACCCGTTCAGGCTTAACACTAGCTAGTTTCGAGACAATCTGTATATTTTTAAGCTGCTACTTTATGCCTGATGAAAAAAGTTATCAAATCAGAGGATGAGTGTAGAAGTCGTTTACCGTTAAGTATTCTGAGTTTGTATCATGTGTAAAGGTACCACGACAAGGAAAAACTCACTGTATCTCACGTTGAAAACTTTATTCGATGATATAGCCGAAGAAAAAACGCAGCACTTCAATTCGTAACAAACTTGGTTGTACCTAAATATTGTTCATTTTCATATCACAAGAGTTACAAGTCGAGGGTGTACGTATAGTGATGTTCTCCACCCCACCCTAGACGGCACAAAACCGCACCGCGTCGTCAGATCGTCTCTAATTAAACCTCGCAGTCATCGGTTCATATTTACCCTCTTGATTAATATAATTAACATGTCTTCACGGCGTCCTAATTAGTGCTTTTGACTCCGTTTGTATTAGACGCGTAGTTTGTGTGACTGCTTTGAAACGTTTGTGGATTATCCAATGAATAGGCACGTAATAGGTTACATTGAATCTATGGAACAACATAGTACCTCGTTAATTAGTATATTAGTGGTACAGTCATGTATTCATTCATACCTACACCTCCAGTGTCAGGTATAAACTTATAATTTGAAAAGTAATGTTTTTTTAAATTTTCATGCAGGTGAGTCAGTATGTCTTCTAGACCGTCTTGCTGCATCATCGGCTCCATCGTAATTTACCATCATGTGCGATTAAAGTCAAAGGATGGTCTATTAGTTGTGAAAAAAGGTGATACGGATTCTATGTTGTAGACGCCATTGTGAATGTATTGGCTTGTAGGGGTTGCTCTTCAAAGATGACGAAGATGAATGCGACTTATAATACTTTATTTAGGCTTTTACAATATTCATAGAGATAAAGGAATTTTATTAGCACTCGCGCGCAGCCATGTTGAATTCGGAAGTAAGTGTTGCCATCCGCTGTTTCCTAGGATGGCCACTGGCCCTGGTGTTGCCAGCCTGTTGTGATAGATTATGTCGTGCTACGACAGTGAATAAAATAATGATCCAGGGCCAGCTACCAGTTTATTGGACAGACTACTTTAGAAGCAAACTCTAAACTTCTTGGAATCAGTGTTTGTAGGCGCGTGTTATGACGAACATTACATTTATTAGTCTAAATGAAAGCCTTGAGGTACCTGAGAATTGGCTCATACAAATTATCTTTTTTACAGTAAGCCTATAGCAGTATTCACTTTGGCAAAACCAGTTCTATAAGTTTTTAATTAAAAAAACTATTTGTATGGTAATACTGTGTCATCGCTGCACAGTAATAAAGATTAGCTGTTCTGTCTCAACCCAATTGCCTAAAAGCCAAAACTGTCGTAGATAAAGGTTTTATTCGCGTATGTATGTATGTACTTACCTATTACACGAGTTCATGTTTTATGCATACGACTTCTGCCCGAAACATAAAGATGATTTTTTTATTGCGACCCCATATTGTCGGTTGTTTGTCTTCTAAATTCGTAGTTTTGCTGTTTTGGCTACAATTTTGTGTGTGCTCTTCAACTTTCAGTTGACAGCCCTTGTATTGTTTTTGTTTATTTTGATATTACTAAACCTAGTTGTTGCATTTATTGTGTCTATCGCTATCTTATTATTTCAGAATGTTTCAGAATGAGTAATTAATTTTGGTCCAAGAGCATTCATTTTTAATTTGTTTTTGGCATTATCCTTCCGAAGGTGCTCGCTCGGTGAGGCAATGCATTGTTATAAGCCGAGGTAACTACTTAACATCGGGTGGGCCATCGTTTAAATTATTTATTCAATAAAATAGCAAAAATTACTTGTAAAATAGCTCAACTGCTTCATGACGTGTATTTTGTATTTTAAAAATATTGTAAATACTGTATTAGTCGCTTTTAAGTCGATTAAGCCACTCCCACTCGACTAAATAAACCTACTATAAGTATAATCATTTATTAAGTAAATAAACCTACTATATCGTATCACTCGATTCTATTTACATCCCGCAATGAGAACGACAGAAGCGAACATGCTGACAATATTCACGAGTTTATTTATCTGTTTGTTAATTAAATTTCGCAATGTACCGCTGGCATTGCTAAATTGTCGCGCTGTTTACTTGTAATTTACACTGCGTTACTTGACGCGTACACTGCACGCTCCGAAATATCGCGTTTGTGAGTCGACGTCAATAATTGTTATGTCGACCGATATATCGGTGCGGCAGAACACTCAAACAAGGTTATTAAATAGGTACTATTAGTATTGATGGAGTAAAGTTTTTAATTTTTCTACATTAAGTATTTTGTCTTTTTTAATCCTTTGTTGCTGAAGGTCGTGACTGGGCTGATGCAGCTTTGGCACGATGATTCCTTCAATAATAACAAATGAAGAACCTTGTCGTTTAGATGTTCAAAATAAATTCTGACCAGTCATGCCATCATTCTATAATCATTGCTCATCACATCACAGAGATGCTTGGCGAGCAAGTAGATGAGCATTTGTGCTATATATAATTAATTTGTATTATACAAATTAATTATATATAGCACCAAAAGTCCATTACTTTTCTTAATTTCCTTGTGGTGTACAATAAAGAGTTTTCTAACTATCTATCTATCTATCTACTTTCTCTATATTTGTGGGATAATAAGATGCAAGATCTGCAAATGGTCCCGCTATCACCTGATATTAATGGTGACGTGGCGGACCCTCGGCCTCCATTCACACGATATTTTTCATGCTCCACCATCATTTTTTATTCGCACCAAAAATCGTACAGCCATTTATCTTATTCAGACCCGAGCTATTCTATTAAAACGATTTCTTATTCAAAAATGGCGCGGAATTGAAAAGAGACAGAGGAGGAATTCCTTGATTAATTATATAAAACTGTCTTGAGTCAGTGTTTTGTTTAAATTCAAAGGAGATTATTGAATGCCAACTTTTAAAAGGAGCCTGAGGCTCTCATGTAAATGAGTTGAATGGAATTTCTTTTGCGATTTGTATCGGAATATTTTGAAAGAGGAATGGGTCCTACACTCGCTAAACCGATCCCCTATAACCCGTATTTATTGGCTATAACTCCGATAGTTAAAACCGTCCCTTTACCGGTTCGTCTTTAAAGGTCTTGAACGCTTAGGCTGAAGTTATGAGGTCGTATAGTACGATGATGCCTATCGGCCGGCGGCGGCGTGGCAGACACTGCTAACACCATGATAAAGATGCCAGGGCATTCGACGGTGGCTTCTTCATATAAACCCTGGGCTTTACCACCAAAATTTATTGTTTTTTTTCTGTTTTTGTTCGCAGAGGAGCTCTTCCGAACGGTACACTATGGCTGGGTGCGTTTACCGCGGCGCAGTACAGAAGCGACGTGCACGCGGCAGTGTACCGATGCCGCGCAGCAAGCTCTGTTGGAGCCATCTTGTCACGTGACATGCGCCTCGAAGCTGGTGAGATTATGAATCTGTGGAAGGTTTTAAAGTTCTTTAATTCTTAGGTACACAGCGCGGCCACACTCCAGTCTTGTCATCGTTACCGCGTAGTGTAGCTCTGCCGTAACCTACTCGCTACGTGTTCTTAGAGTGTGTAAATAAAATGTGTATAACGATAAATATAAATAAATATTCATGAACATTTCACACGACGCTCTCTAGTGCCAAACTAAGCAAAGCTTGTAATGTGGGACACACACTTTATACAGGCCGTTTGTTTTACATACACGTGAAGTCTTTGCATTTCATTAGAAAATCTGCCCCCGTATGCCAATCTTTTGCTGTCAAGTTATATTTCACTGCCCAGTGTAATTTCTTTTTAGACACTTGACAGCGAAAACACATCAAATGACGTCATAATGTCACTATTTAGTCACAGAATAACTATGAGTTAGTATGAACTGACCATGATTTAAAACTTTGCAGTTCAACTTTGCAGTTCAACTTTGATTGGCAATAATTGGCATACCCCTTCTGGCAAAAAAAAATTGAACGATGATTATGAATTTCAATAATTTGTTTGTCAAATAAAGATATTCAGTTTTGGTTTACAAACACTTATTTGTCTAGCTTTATATTTTTAAGTTTTTATTCAAATTAAACGTATTTATATATGAAAACAATGACATCACAATATCATCGTGGTTGCGGTCTCACACAGTCATTGCAACCGCCAACGCGCGGTAACCCGGCACATGCTATATTAATTCAGTAAAATACTCTTCTTTAGGTCTCTCACTCTAATAATAATTTATATACTAAGTATACCTACACTATAACGTACCTATTAGAATATCTAGACTGGTAGAGTTCCATCTATACTAAGTTTTGTAAATAAAAATCACGCAAACAATTTTCCATCAGATCGGTCAAATTAATTTCCCGATTGGCAATACAAAATGTTGTTTGTCTGTTTGTAAATTAGAAACGTGTCCACACCAAAGGCAAGCGGATTTGTTCCGCACACAACGAGCCAAGGAGATTAATTTTACAATCAATCTGTTTTATAAATAAACGAAATAATGTATTTACTCGTTTCCGCAGAGCCCGTTCGATCATTCATCATCTTAGCTTATTTATGTTCTTCTTTAGTGTGCTCTAGTTTTTATGACTGATGAAAGAGTTATTGTTTTGTTTCGTGCATTACGAAATCACTCATGCACGAGTTTTTTTTTAAACTTTAGAGTCTCACTTGGCTAGGGCCACACATTAGGTACATTGATTTGAATGCAACCTACCACCAGCCTCTTTGAAAGACATCGAGGCAGGGACTGAAAAGGGTTCCAAAGAACCTGTTCGGAACCTGTACTTAGAGGTTCTTGGACAGAACCGGAACAGGAACCGGAACCTTTATGAGAACCCTTAAGAACCTTTATTTAAAGGTTCCTGAGCAAAATTTAAGGTGATTTGTTTGCTTTGGTGGCGGGTAGGAGCTAAAATTATGAACCTCGCTCGAGCGAGCGGTGCCCGCTGCAATAAGGAAGATGAGCGTATTTATTTTTTAATGTTGATCGATAGATTTTTACGTCTAAGACTTGTTTTTATAGTTTAAAAATTATTTATAAATTGATGCATCATTTTCATTTATTTATTTATGCTCGCAGTATACATATACCTTTTTCTTTTTTATTCCTCTCATTAGTTAGTCGAAGACTTGGTACTTATAATATGCTTAATTACTTACGTAACGTTTTCCCCTTATTAAATATGTAACTATATGACAATGTAATGTGGCCATTCGCCTGCTGGTAGGTACAACCTCTGTTTTCTGTTTTTGTTGTAACCGTGAACCTACCTACCTACCTACTCTTTTCTATTTCTTTTACTTTTAAGTTTTCTAGGTAGGCATCTAGGTGCTCGGATTGCTGATTACGGAAATGGTATCCATTTTGAAATTCAAGATGGCGGACATTGGTTTTTTTGAGTAAAGTGATATGGGTGTCGTTTTCGGGATATTTTGGGATGCTGATTATGGAAATGGTATCCATTTTGAAATCCAAGATGGCGGACATTGGTTTTTTTGAGTAAAGTGATATGGGTGTCGTTTTCGGGATATTTTGGGATGCTGATTATGGAAATGGTATCCATTTTGAAATCCAAGATGGCGGACATTGGTTTTTTTGAGTAAAGTGATATAGGTGTCGTTTTCAGGATATTTTGGGATGCTGATTACGGAAATGGTGTCTATTTTGAAATCCAAGATGGCGAACATTGTTTTTTTGAGAAAATAGATATGGGTGTCGTTTTCGGGATATTTTGGGATGCTGATTACGGAAATGGTATCCATTTTGAAATCCAAGATGGTGGACATCGATTTTTTTAATAAAGTGATATGGGTGTCGTTTTTGGGATATTTTGGGATGCTGATTACGGAAATGGTGTCCATTTTGAAATCCAAGATGGCGGACATTGGTTTTTTTGAGAAAATAGATATGGGTGTCATTTTCGGGATATTTTGGGATGTTGATAACGGAAATGGTATCCATTTTGAAATCCAAGATGGTGGACATCGATTTTTTTAATAAAGTGATATGGGTGTCATTTTCGGGATATTTTGGGATGCTGATTATGGAAATGGTATCCATTTTGAAATCCAAGATGGCGGACATTGGTTTTTTTGAGTAAAGTGATATAGGTGTCGTTTTCAGGATATTTTGGGATGCTGATTACGGAAATGGTGTCCATTTTGAAATCCAAGATGGCGAACATTGTTTTTTTTAGAAAATAGATATGGGTGTCGTTTTCGGGATATTTTGGGATGCTGATTACGGAAATGGCATCCATTTTGAAATCCAAGATGGCGGACATTGGTTTTTTTGAGAAAATAGATATGGGTGTCGTTTTCGGGATATTTTGGGATGCTGATTACGGAAATGGTATCCATTTTGAAATCCAAGATGGTGGACATCGATTTTTTTAATAAAGTGATATGGGTGTCGTTTTTGGGATATTTTGGGATGCTGATTACGGAAATGGTGTCCATTTTAAAATCCAAGATGGCGGACATTGGTTTTTTTGAGAAAATAGATATGGGTGTCGTTTTCGGGATATTTTGGGATGTTGATAACGGAAATGGTATCCATTTTGAAATCCAAGATGGTGGACATCGATTTTTTTAATAAAGTGATATGGGTGTCGTTTTCGGGATATTTTGGGGTGCTGATTACGGAAATGGTATCGATTTTGAAATCCAAGATGGCGACATTGGTTATTTTGAGTAAAGTGATATGGGTGTCGTTTTCAGGATATTTTGGGGTAAGTAAAGTACTGATTATGGAAATGGATCCTATCTTTTTTGAAGTTTTTGTTTATGAATCGATTGCTTTCGAAATCAATATCTGAGAGTCCTCCTCAGCCATCGTAAAGATTACCCATAACACTTTACTCAAAATAACCAATGTCCGTCATCTTGGATTTCAAAATGGATAGCATTTCCATAATCAGCACCCCAAAATATCCCGAAAATGACACCCATATCTAATTTCTCAAAAAAAAACAATGTTCGCCATCTTGGATTTCAAAATGGATAGCATTTCCGTAATCAGCACTCCAAAATATCCCGAAAACGACACCCATATCTATTTTCTCAAAAAAACCAATGTCCGCCATCTTGGATTTCAAAATGGATAGCATTTCCGTAATCAGCACTCCAAAATATCCCGAGCACGACACCCATATCTAATATCTCAAAAAAAACAATGTTCACCATCTTGGCTTTCAAAATGGATACCATTTCCGTAATCAGCATCCCAAAATATCCCGAAAACGACACCCATATCTATTTTCTCAAAAAATAACAATGTTCGCCATCTTGGATTTCAAAATGGATACTTTTTCCGTAATCAGCATCCCAAAATATCCCGAAAAAGACACCTATATCACTTTATTAAAAAAATCGATGTCCACCATCTGGGATTTCAAAATGGATACCATTTCCGTAATCAGCATCCCAAAATATTCCGAAAACGACACCCATATCTATTTTCTCAAAAAAACCAATGTCCGCCATCTTGGATTTCAAAATAGATAGCATTTCCGTAATCAGCATCCCAAAATATCCCGAAAACGACACCCATATCTAATTTCTCAAAAAAAAACAATGTCCACCATCTTGGATTTCAAAATGGATACCATTTCCGTAATCAGCATCCCAAAATATCCCGAAAACGACACCCATATCTATCTTCTCAAAAAAAAACAATGTCCGCCATCTTGGATTTCAAAATAGATACCATTTCCAAAATCAGCATCCCAAAATATCCTGAAAACGACACCTATATCACTTTACTCAAAAAAACCAATGTCCGCCATCTTGGATTTCAAAATGGATACCATTTCCATAATCAGCATCCCAAAATATCCCGAAAACGACACCCATATCACTTTACTCAAAAAAACCAATGTCCGCCATCTTGAATTTCAAAATGGATACCATTTCCGTAATCAGCATCCCAAAATATGCCGAAAACGACACCCATATCACTTTACTCAAAAAAACCAATGTCCGCCATCTTGAATTTCAAAATGGATACCATTTCCGTAATCAGCATCCCAAAATATGCCGAAAACGACACCCATATCTATTTTCTCAAAAAAACCAATGTCTGCCATCTTGGATTTCAAAATGGATACCATTTCCGTAATCAGCACTCCAAAATATCCTGAAAACGACACTTCTATCACTGAACTCAAAAAAATCAACGTTCGCCATTTAGACTTCAAAGTAGATGCCATTTCCGCAATCAGCACCCCAAAATATTTCGAAATCGACACCTGTATCATTTTACTATAAAAAGTAAAGTACGCTGTCCTGGATTCGAAAACGTCGTGGGGGAGATAAATTCTGTCAGAGTCAAAATGCTCCTTTATTTTGGCTATATTTATGTTTCGATTCGAATGGCTCCAAATAATGGAGGTCGAATTCTGCTAGTAGCGGAGATACGGGAAGGGGGCTACAATATCTCTGAGAGGAGAAGATGGGGCATTAAACTGGAATTATAAATACTGTTAGATCAATAAAACAATTATATAGAGGGGTTGCTATATTTATTTTATTTTCTACATAATAGAGGGTTTGCAATATTTATTTTATTTTTTACAATTTTTTTATTACAATTCGTACAACAGTTCTACACACGTCACGTGGAGATAGGTACCTACCACATACCAACTTAGTAATTAGACTACAAATCAATCGTACTCATCCAGTGAACGAACATGTCGAAGATCAAATTCGTTTGTCCCTTGCGCGTCGCAAACGCGTAGCGCAGCGCGTCGCGTATTCATAAATGCCTAAACTTGACGTCGTCAAATTTTAATACGGCCTCTTAAGCTAAAAAAAACAGGAAAAAATTCCTAACTCATTTTCCTCATTTCTGTTATTTTATTCAACTGAGTGTAGTGTAATTGTGTTTAATTGACTGCTCGCCCCGTTGTGACTTGTAGAATGGGGGGCAAAAAAAGACATAGTGTCTATAAATATTTCAACTTTAATGAAATGAAATTTATTAAATTTATACCTACCTATAACAATAATATTATAATCGAAGTAGAGATAGATAGATAGATAGAGATAGAGATTTATTTATTCGACACACAATCACAACACAGGTACAGCACAGAACAAGCATAAAAAAAGAAAGAAAACAATAAGCACCTACATAATTACTACTACCTAGGTAGGTAGATAGGTAGGTAGGTAAGTAAACTCACTATTATCCATATTATTCGTACTACTAAGTCGCGTCTAATCTCAATCTGCTTGCAGTGCCGCGAACAGTGTTCTAATCTGTGACCGTGAAGTACAAGCGCCAGAAACTCAAGGCAAATAAAATAATTCTGACCCCACTTAAACGCATAAATTCATTAACCGGTTCCAGGAACCCGAAAAGAACCGGAACCGGAACAGGAACCGAACCTTTATTGGAACCTTTATGAGAACCTTTAAGAGAACCGAACCCTTATTTGGAACCGGGTTTTCAGTCCCTGCATCGAGGTCGTTGTTTGAATTCTGAACCAAATGGGGGCCTTGCTTGGTTCAGAATTAAGTTAATTATTGTAAAATAAAATATTCTCTTTAGCTAAGACCTCATTCATAAACAAAATAACAAAACAAATAGAATATGAAATTATGCGATTACTCCAAATTTTGTTGTATTTTATTCAACAAAGGCGAAGCATTTTAAAATTCAAAGCGTTATTAGAAAGTTAACAAAATTGTCTCGTTCAGTTTCAATGGAACTCTTAACTTAAACGATTCGTTGGAAATCTTAGATTGTGAAATGAGTCCTTACCTATTTGCATGAATTTTCAGGGAAATCTTGTTTCTATTGTGACTCAGTTGAGGAACTTTAATGGTAATAAAGAAAATAAGGTGCGAGTAAAAGTAGACTTTTTAACAAAGTAAAGTTCTTGTACCCAGAGACAGAAATCTGCTGTAAAGCTTGGGTGTTTTTTTGCGGTCCCATTATTTTGTCCCCAGAATGAGATCACGAATTCTAGTTTTTTCTCGTAGACCTATTGTTTTAGCACTATGTACCGAATACGTTTTTTTCTGATATAGAATGTACTTTAGCCACTATCTCATCCTGATGGTAAGGGACGATGGAGCAGGACAGTCTAGAAAACACCTATTCACTCCTGCCTTGAAAGACCCGATTGTATTCTTCGCTTACACGATATTGCAATTATTGGTCTCCGCTTAGAACCAATAATGTGTCAAATCAGGTTATAAAATATGATGTAGGAGCAGGCACCATATTGCTAGAACAGCCAGTACTTCCGGAGGGTATTTTTCCCTTCATGACGTAATCGGGTTCCCGCGGGTAAAGTTAATTAGTCAGGAAATGGCCGTAATGTGGCGACAGGTTGCGCCTATCGTCGCTTTACATGCATACTGCTGCTTGAGGTTATTGCACAGAGTAATAACACTTACACTTATTGCTATTGGCTTTTACCTTGGAGAGATCGTGAGTAAGCTCAGTAGGAGAAAGCATAAAGAGATATCTAAGAAGGGATGACTCTACAATACTCAACATAGAAATTTTGATGTTTTGACATTTTGATGAAATGTCAAGTTGGCTGTAGAATGCTACAGTCGCTAAAAATGTAGGAAAACACGTGACTTTATGCGTTCAATAAATGTACGGTACATTTTGATCAGATTTCTGATCAGATATTTTCTGGCAACTGTAGGATGTCATCTTGAGAGTCATCCTTTCTTAGACCTCTTGGTACTCTATCTTTTACGATCTCTAAGGATGTTTGAGAGTCCTGTATAAGTAGCTCAAGCTTTGATAAGCTCTACTTAACTAGTACGAGCACTAAGCAGCCGTAGCACGAACCATAAAACCTAGCCATGATTGTAGAACGTGGTTCTGGGCCCACTCAAATCTTGAATTTGTCAAATTGTAAATGAAGCATTACCACATGCCATAGGCAGTCTTCATAGCCAGTCTTCATAGCCATCTTGTAAGACCGTGTGGGTTAATTTCTCTAAGCGTCAAAGTTAATCGCCATCGCAAATATTAATAGCCTTGGTAAGTGGTAGAAAGTCCTTGAGATTATGTATAGGATACACTTCAAAAAGGCGTAAATCACAAAGAGTAAACACTCCTTTATTGTCTTCGATCACTTGATAAAGATTGCTTAATCTGCAGTCCCGCCCTATCCCTTCAAACAATAGCGCTTTTTGTTCGCTCAAGCGGCTGAATCAAGAGCTTTAAGCGCTAAACTTCATTGATCTAGGGCCTCTTGAAAGGTTTAGCTTACTATCTCAAAGAGGGATACTTAGACTTAGGTTTGGAAAAGTGGTAGTTTCTTTGTTAGATCTCATCACGATTTCTTTAAGGTAGTTATTAGGAGGTAGATTCGGAATAATAGACCAATACGACCTTGTATCTGACTACCTTTTCAAAGACACTTCCAAGGAAGGATATTAAGGAGTTCAAATTAGTAAATCTCAAATGGTCACCGTGAGCCTATTTTCCAACTCTGAGCTGATTTGCGTTCAGATTTAGAATTGTCAACTTCTTAAATGACAAAGAGCACTTTTGAAGCAGCTTAAAGGCGGGGTTCTATTGTCGGAGTGCACAAAAAGACCGCTGGAAAGCCGTTGATACGAGTGGCAAATTGACGATACGCCACCCGCCGCCAGCCGACACGATCCGACGATAGTGTAGGCAGAGGGATACAATACAGCAATAGTGTTTGGGTTTTTGAGATTTAGTTTGATTTTCAAACAACTCTCTATCTTTATCACACTCAAAGCAACTATAGAGTCATATGTTTTGCCATGTTTATAAACATGAAATAGCTGCACCGTGTTTTGTCTTTTTGCTCTGTCATGCAGATTTTTTAATCAAGAAACTAAAGAATTTTAATTTAGAATTTGGATACGTAACGATTTTGAACTCTCGTGGGAGTTTGAATGTTACTAATAATCCTAGTATACCTATTTTTATTTCAATTTATCGTCAAAGTTAAAGTCAATTATGTTTTATTTAAAATCATAAGGATCATTTAGAATCGTACTACTTACCAGTTTCTCGCGACCAGCCTGTGACGACTTAGAAGAAAACGTACAAATTCCAATTCAAGACACATAACCCCTTTCAAAATAGTAATAGAACTGCTACAAACACTCGTGGTAGGTATATGATTAATAAGATTTTTAGAAATAGAAATGTTTCTCTAGGTAATCGACACACGATCCAAAGTCTACATCAGCTAATCTCTGAAGCACTTTACGGACACTGCATTTCGAGTCTCTGATACATTACATCTATCATGTTCGCTTACTACGGTATCCAATACACTGCTTTTTTCATCACTGCGCTATACGTAGCAGTAAGTGCAAAGTCAGTAAGCTGTCACAAAAAACACAACAGTATACCAAATGTCAGTATGATTGAATCGTTTTTTTGGCGGAGTAGGCTCCAGTGCAACCAATTACAGCTAAAATGGGGTTACCTCACTTTGGTTCTAAGTACCCCTTAGCACTAACTGAAAAATACTAACGGTAAAGTTGGTGGTAACCTAACCTTATGATAGTTACTGTACTATCCAACTATCTATATGAATCCTATGAAAAAATATTGCTTTGGTTATGGCTTGTCAAACATGGTTTCATATTGTTAACACGAGCGAACACGTTTACTACAGCCACTATAGCTGTTTTGTTAGAGAATAAAATCTATACTTAATATTCTTTAAATTTATTCATTTACAGACCAAAACCTAATCGTAGCATACATTCAAGAAAATCTTCATGCTTACGGTAATATAGGCTTCACGGCCTTAGAATCCACGACCTGATTCCATTAGGCATTTTTCTCAAAGGGGATATTGCGGTCTCTCAGACCCTGCCTACCCTCAGACCCTCAGACGCTGAATAAAGAATATTTGCGTTCCGGCGAGATTGATCTCTGGAATGTCAATACAGTAGGTCAAGTGTCCTAACCAAGAGCTTTTTTCAACTCTATGTCTGAAGTCTTAAGAGCTATTTTGGAATGCAGGCCAAAGAAATTGTGTCAGACTGTTGTTGGGTCTGGGGTTTAACGTGTTAAGAGTTAGATGGTTCATTGCTGATCCATAATGTTCCGCGGCGCGTGAAATTAAATCCTTTCTCCGCTTTTTGTGAGCAATTGTTTTTTATACGCTGTGAAATTCACTCATCAAAATGGAGGGCGAAAGGAATCGAATACTGCCTACAAAAAACTACATAAAACGAGTTTGGGTCAAATCTTTCTGTAAAAAAATAATCCCAAAAATTGAGATTTTTTACCCATTATACCTTTTTATACTTGTAGCTCTAGCATAACAAAAAATATGTCCGAACTTGTTTCGACAAACTTTTATAATTATAAACAAATAAGTATTACAACTCTACTGTCCACTCACTCCATCCTTTACCCCTTAGAATATCAGTTCTGGTAATCTGAGACTCCGACGTGATAATCACTCGCAACCATCCACCGACAACCCAGCGAATGGAATCCCAAACCTCTCACCCCTAGAGCGCCACCTTCGCAATCAAAGGCTCCATCATCATCGACACAATGCAATCCAATTTAGTAGGAGTTCGCGTTACCTCCTTTCTTTACTTTACTCGTTTCTTCAGTAGTGCGAGAGCTCTTCTGAAGAGGTCACTTCAAAATGACGCGACACAAGGCCTTACAGTAACGTTTACATATCGCGACTATTTATACTATAATAAATTATTTTTTGTAGTTATTGTTCTGATGTGTATTATATACTAAGTTTGCTTCATGTTAAGAAAACTAGGTATGTTTAGTTTTGATTGATAATGAGATAGATTTTACATCTGCAGAGTCAAAAAAATATGTTTTTTTCTGGTTCTAGTTCACATACTTTGATATTGAAACCAGATATGACTGCAAAATTCACTCTTGCGGTTGGTTGGCCACACACCCGGTGGCCAGAGCACCTACAATGATGTGACACTCTAAGATCATTAGTTATCGTGCTTAACGTAGAAAGACGCCCACTGGCTCCTAGACTAGTTTTTTCTCGCTCTCCCTACTGAGCACCAGCGTCCAAAACTATGACCTTTTCGTTTTGTCGTGTGTCGTATAAAAACACACGTTTCGTGACTTGCGTGTTTATATTCAATCTACCGGCAGAATACGCGATAGTAGGTAAGGCACGACACGTGACGTGACTACAAATGTATGGAAACGAACAAGAATGTATGGAAACGGGACGAAAACGGCGGCCGATGTATTTTCTTGTACACGTTCGGCTTGTGTTAGTTCGGTAATAGAATTAGCTGGATTCTCCAATCTCCAATAGGACTCCTCCTAAGGTAGAGAATTGCGGGAATTTACAGCACTAATCCTGATCAGCAAGTAATAGCTAGGTACCTATTTTTGTTATTGCGACTGAGAGAATTCCAAAATATATACCGGGCTTTTGAACGCAATAATTTTTTTTCGACTCATGATTCTTTTAGATGGTTTTCAGTAGTAGCCACTAGGCACGACGTTGCACGTATATATCTATCTATCTTTCTTTCATAATGTGATCTACTTAGCTACGACGAAGCACTTGATCTGATCACGCTGAAGCGGTGGGAGATTCACCAGCGCATTTTCCGGAACGGCACTTCAACAACAAGATTCCCGAAACTCGGTTAAGTGCTTATTGCTAAAAACGGTCGCTAATGGAATGGCGGATTGACCCTGACGTTGCCGATCAGAGATTACTTAGCTTGATAATACAGAAGGGACAGAATAAATGAAAATATATAACGAATGAGAATCCCACGGAAAACAATCATTTTAACTGGTTTTTGGGTTGAGCAAGCTGGTACATATGTAATTTTTCTACAATAAAACCTAATAAAGTAGGTTTAGAGTACCTTTTAATAAACAGATCTCTGTATCGATTCAAAATGGTTTATGCAACGTTAGTAAGTACGTCTTTTCACCCATAAATGAGACGCTGTATTAAAATTTGGTAATCTAAGACTACCACTGGATTACCAACAAACTTAAAATAGGATTCTCCTAAGTATCTAAATATCAGGAAAGGAGCACTTTTCATATTTCGCGGAACTTCAACGAGGCAACGACGAGGGTTTTATTCGTAAGAAAATAACATCTTTTGACATGTATCTACTATGTTATGTAGGTATGTTTTAAACGGGACATCGGGAGAAGTCTCATCTGTGATGCTAATCATTCCATTGAGTGTGAATGCGTGTCGTAGGGCGCGCGTGATGGCCGGAGAGCGAAGATTATCTCGACGTGGACATTGGGCAGTTCACGAACGTACTTCATATGTATTCTGCGGTTTTAATGAGAGAGGGAAGATAGCAGACTCATGAATGACAGTGATCAAGTAAATAGTGGTATGAAACACAAGTTTAAAACTTAGGTATGAAGCTTTGAATGCATGTAGTTGAACATTTGCGTGTCATTTTACATGTATTGTCTACAGCGAGGTATTTAATCCGGATGAGAATGATTCACTGCAAGCCGATTAAAATAAAATCGATATTTTCCGTACTTTGCTTCCCAGGTTTTCACTTGGTTTTTTAGCAACTGATCGTTTTCACTACAAAAAAATTAGTGGTGTGTATGAAATAATCCTGAAACAAAACGTCCATCCTAATAACGTCAACTCTCGTTAGACAACAGGTGAAAAAAAATTTATGTTGCTCAAACTTGATCAAGGATATTGAACAAAGTTCAATATCCAGCGACCAACGTCACGCCGAACAAAAATGACATGGAGATTAGCACTTCATCAGGGATTACAGGGTAATAAGGCGGCGAGTCCGCCGCGGGACCAAACCTAATGAAGTTCGCGGTCCAACTGATGAATAATAAACATTGCCGGTGATTTCCCAAGCCACCGATCCGGGAACTTTGCTGTACCGCGGAGCGCCCACGTGGAACTGCCACGGGCTTGGTGCTCCCTCATTTTATACGATCTGAAGGAAAGAAACTCGCTGCTTACCTGTAATATCCTGTAACTTTAAATATTTTTGTAGATTCAGTTCGAATTCATATTTTTATCTAAATAGTAATTATAATCAGACAAGCGTCACAGCTCAGTCGGTAATAGCTCTGCCTTCCGTGCTGTGGGTCGTGGGTTCGATCCCCACTGAGCACAAACATTTTGTGCGTGGAAAACATAGATGTTTGTTCTATGTCTGAGTGTTACTATGTATTATAAGTATGTATTTACAAAAAAAAGTATATAAGTATTCTATCAGCCATCTGGTTCCCATATTACAAGCATTGCTTAGTTTGGGACTAGAGGGTGTTGTGTGAAATGTCCATAAAAAAATCATTCAGCTTCCAGTTGTCATCAAATCTCATCACTACCACTTGTGCTAATAACTTCTCCTTTCCAACGTACGTCATCCTGCTGGGAGTTTTGATCACTATTAACAATGGAAAAATCTTTTGTTTTTTTTTTATGAGAGTGCAATGAAACAAGCAAATGGCTTGAACCTCTGCCTATACCTTCAAACCGAAACAAAGCAATGCAAGCATCACTGTTTGGTGGCATAAATAGGTACTGTGCTAGTGTTTCCTCGGACGAGCTCTTTCATAAAGAGCTCTAAGTACTACTTCTGTTCAGATGTAAACACAGACGTCAACATTTCAGTGCGGTGCAGTGCAGTGCCAGTGCTACGGCCATATAGTTACAGAAGTAAACGAAAATATTTAAAAACGTTACCAAATCGACATTTTTAATGAGCCCAGCACGAATAATAGCTCAATATGAAAATGTTTAAATGAAAAATTTAAAACGTAACCCGATTGTATTTTTTTTAACGTTATTAATTCAGTAATAATGCAGCCAGCGTGTAGTGGTTTCTTCAATTTCAATTTTGGTGAAAATCAATTATTTGCCTCAAAAAATACGTAAATATTATATATTAAATATTCATGGACTTTACACACAACGCCCTCTAGTCCCAAACTAAGCAAAGCTTGTGATATGGGAACTAGATGGCTGATAGAATACTTATATATATATTATTTTGTAAATACATGCTTATTATACATAGTAACACCCAATACGTACGTAAAGTACAATACAGTGTACTTAAAGTATCTGGTTTTCAAATAAAATCATCATCAACCTGATTCGTTCAAAGCTTAGCACTAATGCCTACATCATTTTGTCCCAAAAGTGTCCGCAATGACGTCCAATTACTGCACACGACAGGCTCACCACTAACCTATTTCGTACATGTTCCTGTAATTAATGACGTCACTGTCATGCCACTGATCACACTGATGCCAGTGATCTAGGGCTGCCACACATCCTGCTTGCATCAGAAAATGATGTAAACTAACGTGGTCATTATTAAACTCACTTTGTAAACGTTGCATCAATGTCATATTAAAATCCGTCGACGATGTATACTAGTCATCCTAAAGCAACATTATTTTATGAATAATTTTGTTTTGTGAGTGTGTGTGTGTGTGAGTGATAGTTCTGGAAAATCTAAATTAATATTTTACTTGGCATATTAATATATAATCAAGTAAATAAAGTTTGTGTGACCTTAGCGTGACTTAACTTTTAGACCACTCCAAGGTATCTCCGACAAAAACAGCTACAACTGGAATCAATAGAAATATTTGTTATATTTGCTACGAGATGTATAGGCCAAGTATTCCGTAGCGCAACCGTTTTCATTTTATGACAACCCTAGAATAGGTAGTGTGGGGTAGTGTGGGGTAATGAGTGATAGAGTGATCTATCAATGTTAGTTCGCGCGGATGAATACTGATTGGATGATTTTATGGATTGATTTGTGATCAAGATGAAAATTATTAAAATTCGTATGTTGCAGTAAAAATATCTGCAATTCAAGAACCATCAACTTCCAAAGGTTTATTCCGTCTCATTGGCTATTAGCACGTAAAAGATTTTTTTAAATAATTTAATATGATTTGATATATATTTTAGCACAATAATAATCTTGGGTGTTCGCCGGTTTAAACATCCTCAACGTCCCGTCCTAAACTAAACTGTTATTTCCAGTGATGGACGCACCCTGGGACGTGCGAGTGGTGTCGTCACACGGCGTGGCAGGGGGCGCTGCCTTGCTGACGTGTCAGGCCCCGGCAGCGATGCGCGCCCACCTTGCCGTCACCAGGTGGTTTCGGGACGGTGCTCCAATGCCTGCCATTGCTGCTGAAGCAGGTATGACGTCACTTCCAGTGATGGGTCTACCAGCGAGTGATGTCGTCACATGCTAACTGAAGAAAGCAAACCTTCAGTTGAACTACTATACGCAGACGTTACTACAATAATTATTATTAGCAGTACGAATACAACGAGAAAAAAAATAAAGTCCGCAGTCCAGTTTCATAACTACAATTTTCATTTCATTGTGTTTTTCTTTGCAATTGCTTCTATTGGTTGTCAAACGAGCTGGAGCCAAGTTAAAGCAGTTGCGAAGGTCGCTCCCGGGGGGATGGTCGCTCCCGCCAAACGTTTATAAAACGACCGCACTAGACAAGCGGTGAGAAAAATAGTAATATAACCGATAAACAAATGCCATATGTAAGCTGCTGGGAAAGTCTCCAACAATACCGTAATTAAAAATTTTATGTAATTTATCTAATGATAAAAATAAAGATTCTGCATCCAGAAACTAAAGTTATCCTCTTCAAATCTTCGTTTTTTAATCTACTTGTTTTTTTTTCTAGTATCATCATGGTGAACTAAGAAAGGTCTCTGTAATGCTTCATGATGAAGTCAATGTGCCGGAACCATAACGATATTCAGACTCCTCACCTTTACAATTTCCAGTTAATTTCGTAAGCGTTCCTTTGTCTGGCACTTGTCTAAAGCTGTTTAAACGTCGATTATTGGCGGGAATTAAGAATATTCGAGACGCCTGTCCGCGACAGAAATGCTCTTTATGACTCCTAAGCGATATTAAGCGGCGAAAATTCGATTAAGGTCCTTACCCACTTGCCGTAGGTAGGTACTTGCCGCTCCTTCGATTTCTTCGCGAAATGATTAATTAGAAAGCTGTTTTCTTTGTTTGAAATTGCCGCCTCGAGTTTATTGCTTTTACAAGTTGAATTCCGAAGAAGCACTCAAGTCAAATCTTTCGGAGGCACCCGGTTTATTAATTTACACTTCTGAGTTTTGTTCGTAAGATCAATACTGCTCAAGGATACTGACACAAGTTATGTTTTTGTTTATAAGAGCAACGATCGTGATGGCCGTTTAGTGCTGCGGATATCATATTTTTAAGATATGACCGATTAAATTATGTACCACTAAAATTCCCGCAAACTACTTTGCAGTATTACCTAACAACGCCTAATACTCGTAGATAAGCCATGAACAAACCCTCAAAATCCCCCTAATCCCATCATCATAGGCCTCTCACAAATTACAGCCCTATTCACCAATGCCGAAACGGATCTGAATAGCACATAACTCAATTACCTAATCCGGACGTCCCTACAAACGTCTTAATTAATACCGAGATCCCGAGAGATGATATCGGCACCGTTACAGTATGAAGCGAATGACACTTGTTTTGCATGTAAAGTCGGTTAAATAAAGAATTGCAGGACCTCAGATTAATTGACTCAAAAGTAAGGCTAGTAGATATTACGGTCATACCCGCAACGACGAATTACGAACGAATTATAGACTCTAACACTACGGCATAAAAGTTGAGATGGTCAAACAGATACGATAGCTTAAGCTTCATAGTCGACCATTGAATTATTTTTACCCGGATACTAGCTAATGTATGCGGATCTAAGACAAGGATAAGATCTATGAATAGAACAACTCAATTAGCACGTAATCCCGCTGTCCCTCACAACCATCTTAATTAATACGGGATGCCCGGGATCGTGTCGACCTTAAAATGACACTTACAAACATAAACTAAGAAATAGTTGCCCCTGATACAGCCAGGTGAATGTAGGTGACCATTAATTGGTAGGGCCAACTTGAACTATCTTACTGAGATTCAAGGTATCTAGGTAACAAACCCTAACAAGTGTTGAAACAAGTAATTAAATTAAAAATTAAAAAAACCCGACTTTGATACCCATATTGAGGGAGTTGTAAAAAAATATAATTCGCCATTTTGTGGTGGTGGCCATATTTGATTTCAAAATCATAGTATTTATAGTATTCTACTAGTCAAGCCTTTTCATTTGATACCATATTGAGGGAGATGTGAAAAAATATGTACCTACCTAATCCGCCATTTTGCGGCGGCCATCTTGGACCGATTTTCATCAAACATAGCTAAGAACACTCCCGACTAATTCACCTTTCAAACAAAAAAAACTAAATTAAAATCGGTGCATCCGTTTGGTCCATCCGGGAGCTACGTTGCCTCAGACACACACACACACACACATACACACACACAGACACCGCAACCTTATAACACCCCGTCGTTTTTGCGTCGGGGGTTAAAATGCTATTTGGGCATATAAATATAATATAAAGAACTACGATAGAGATTCAAAACGTTTCTAAAACTAGTTGAATTTACGCAACGCAGGTGTGTTGGTTCTCAAACTCAATTAATGCGACATTTTAGCATCTCCCCAGTAATCCTCGAACGTCTTACCCTTATCCCGCGTTATCGGATTAGCGACAATGAGCCGATTGTGGGATGCTGAATTAATAACAGATAGGCTTAGGGTCTGGTGGCATATCGTTGCATGCTTCAGCGTTTTAGTAAACTAAGATAAAATAACTTTTTATTGCACATAAACAAAACATAGGCGAACTTAATACTACAGAATTCTCTTCCAATTTGCCAAAAGGTACGCTTATCAAATGATTTTTTAAGTTACATATACCATTTGATATTACTAACTACTATGGTAAATAAACAGGCCTTTGCAATCAAAATCATTTAAAAAGTTCCAGGGGTAAATTTTTACACATTTTTTAATAACAATTAAAGATGCGTGTAGTAGGTACCTATTTTAGATGGAATAAGCTTGACCAGCATCTATACCATCTTTTTAGCCTATTCGGCCTTATCTACAGGAAATATTTAAAAAGTGGGTTACCCGCGATTTCGTTCGCATGGTTTGTTTTCTTCATCTTCCATCATACCCTTAAGAAATTGAATTTTTGGATTTTTTTTCTTTATTAGAGCACCCCTAAATAGGAAAAGGTTCATATTACTTGCGTCTAGTTCCTGAAGCTTAGTTTCTATGTAGCTTTAGTGATTTTTTCTTAGTCATTCATATAGTACCTAGTTGGCTTTCAATCTAAAATCGTTTTGTGAGTAATGTAATTATGAAAGAACCCATGTAGACTGTTTTTTTTAAATATGCCTTTTTTGCACACCATTATGCAATCTAAAAATTTAAAAAACTAATTATTGTGAGATATTGAAGCATACAATGAGAAGTAGCTTGACCCTAAGAGAGACTTACCTATCAGCTCAAGTCAGTGGGCTGCACGACTTCCTGAAGGTATTACTAAGTTGTTTATTGTTTTGTCCAAAGAGGTGATTGATTGTTTGTCTATAACGTTTCCTAATTCTTGTTTATTACACTAAAAACTGTTATTTGTTCTATATTTATCGTAAGGAGTGAGAAAAAAGGCATATAGGTTTGAAGTAATATTTTCAGAATTATTTAGGTACATAATATTTTTTACAACTTTTTTGACGAGACAAGCATATGGCCCACCTAATGTTAAGTAGTAATCGCTACCTATAACGATGCATTGCTCGCTGAGCACGTCCACTACGGGTGTGTCTTTATCAGGAAATTATTTATTGAGATTTGTCAGCATTTGAAGCTACGAGACTCGAAAGTCCCTGAAAATAGATTTCAACTATAAGCAAACTGAAACGTGACTTTGAAATAAAGCTCAACGTTTTAAAAAGCTCAAAAAATAATCTTTTGCGCCAGTTTAAAGTAAAGCAGAGAACAGCGCTATTAAACAATGAAACAGAGACGCCTCAGCAGCCTTATACAACTCCCGCGTAACAGGATAATATTGAAACCAATGATCTTGATAAAAAAAGCTTTGATTGAAACTTAGAAGTTTCAATAAAAGTTCTCTGATGCAAGTTTAAACGTCCGCCTGGTGATGCAGTTGCATTGCGGGGACTACCTAATGAACGGAAGGAAATCACGATGAAAACGATTTTATTTGATGCTCAGTGTGCTCGTGGTACATATTACCATCTGTTTATCTTACAATAATTACATAGTATTATTCTAGTATCTGTCGGACATTATCAAAGCAACTGTAAAATTTGAGGAAGCTGCAAAGCTACTAATAATAATACATAGTATTGATCTCATGCTTGTCTGGGAGAATTATATCTATATCATATCCTACTGATATTATAAATGCGAAAGTTTAGATGTTTGGATGTTTGTGTTTCAATCACGTCAAAACTACTGAACCAACTTGGATGAAACTTGGCATATATATAGTTCGTAACCTGGATTGAGACATAGGCTACTTTTTATCCCGAATAATTAACAGGATCTAAAGGATAAAATGAAGGAACGGGATTAGCAAAGGCAATTTAACAAGAGGATGATGTCATGTCATGTCACGTCAGTTTGACAGGACGTAGTACTACCTCTTTGGTCTAACGACTAACGTTTGACTTTCGAGTACGGGTTCGGTGTAATGTCAAGTTTCCCAAAGAAGTATCCGCTCAGTACACGCACAGATAATATAATTTACACGGAAACAGTACTCGTGTACGAAGTCGCGGGTAACTGCTAGTTCTAAATAAAGTAAAACCTTATTCTCGGAATCGAAGTCTTAAATTCTTTTGAAAGTGTCATAACTTCAATGAGTTATACCCGCGCAGTATCTACCGTCCACCTATCTGTTCTGTTGCCAGCGGCTGCTTTAATACTGCCTGCATTTGAGGCATTCGTGAATTACCACCATTGCATTTGAGACCCCTTACTAGCTCATGGAGTTTCCATTTCTATAATCTTTAGGTGTTTGTGCAGGTCAAAAGTCAAAGAATTACAAATAATTGCAAAGAAACAAAGATTACTGATGGTCCCCGCACTAGAGCTAGCCTGTGTCGAAGGAGGACGGTCACTGAAATAGTTTACCTTACACTGCACTGAGAAAAACTGGATTTATAATAACCACTGTATCTTACTGTAATAACGCGACAGAGTATTACACATTATTTTTAACACCTAGGTATGAAAAAGCTCCAAATTTAATATTCAAATCACATTCTAAGCCGGTAGTCAAAATATAACCTAACATACGCTTATCATCGTAATATTATGAAAGCCTTAAAGCCGCTATAAATACTAGCAACAAGGCAACGGCGCCAAATTCTCCGCCACTCAAAGGCGCTTATCTTCTTAAAGCAGACGCTTCGTCATTATCTCGCTCCGTTATCGTCGTCGCCTTAACGACATGCTAAAGGCTTTGCCATACGCAGTGCCAACTGTGAACTGCTTCTAAAAAATATGTAAACAGGCCTTACATCCTACTCTAGTCAGTATGTTCAGTATCAGAGAAACTTTTTGCTCTTAATTTTGTTTTACGGCACACGTTTTAATCATCACAGTCATCTTCAGTACATGATGCAGTTGGCTTTCTCATAGTACATTATTCTTTTAGCCTAGTGGTCCTTATTCACGAGGAAGACACATGGCCTGGTATTACATGCAATTCGTAAAACTCTCCGTCACAATCTACTCGTATGTTTTCAACGTGAGTACGTGACCATGGAATTGGCCAGATGTTGTCACCCTCTGAATAAGAAAAAATGTGCCCGTTTTGTATTTTAAATGACCTTGATGCATAAGTTACATCTTCTACCAAAAGCATGAACGTATTGTGGCAAACCGCATCAGGTGAGCCTGCAAGTAATCTGATCCAGCGTGCACACGTCACCTGCCAACCCGAACAAAAGCTCCGCTGGGAGCTCTCGGTACAACGCAGCCCTAATACATCGACTTGACGTCCGACTCCCTCTTTTATGTCGACTTGAATGACGTCTAGCTATAAAAGATCTAAATGAACGACTATTTAATTCGGTAGGTTTATTTTGTTATTAAAGTTAACGGGCGCGATGTAACGGTAATGACTGTAATGTCATTGTACCAGAGTGTTTCGTATAAACTAGGTTGAGTCAACGACCTACTTTATCTCATCACATTATACGGAATCGTTGATTTTTAACCGACTTCAAAAAAGGAGGAGGTTCTCAATTCGGTTGTATGGTTTTTTTATTTTTTTTTTTTTTATTTTTATTTTTTTATTTTTTTTAATGTTTCAGAACTCCTTCATTTATGAACCGATTTCAAAAATTCTTTTTTCATCTGAAAGGATATACTTCCAGATTGGTCCCATTTTATTTTCATCAAAATCAGTTGAGTAGTTTGGGTTATAAATAGAAATAACTGAAAAAAATACGCCCGGCGCGGCGCAGCGCCTACTATTTTACTGCTAGCAACGATGCAATATGCCAAGTTGCTGCGTAGCGCCTACCATTTTACTGCTAGCAACGATGGACCCTTTGTGGTGCACACCTAAATTTTTACATTTTTCTAAATTTGTCAATAAACCCAGTTTGTACATTCAAATCGCATTTAATTGGAGAAAAGCAAAAACCCACCAGTTGTTCCTCTAAAGAATCAACACCAACCACGTGCACCAAATTGCGTATTTTGCTTTCCTGTGACTTTTATGTGGTGTTTATAGTGACTAGAACATTCCCAATGAACTGTCATCATCGTCATCATCATCTGATGATGAAGCTGGTAGTCGAGTTGAAGTCGGTTTTCCAGTTTTTTAACTTATAAATTATGTCCGATATGTATAAAAAAATCTTTGACTTTGTCCAATAAAAGCAGATATCTTTTTAAAATATAACAATGTATTTTTAAGTTTTTAGAAACTGCCTCCGTATTCCAATCTTTTGCTGTCAAGTTATATTTCACTGCTCAGTGTAATTTCTTCAGGCACAATTTTTTACCACGTGATCATTCTTTTTAGACAATTGACAGCAAAATATGCGCGAAAACAAATTAAATGACATCATAATGACATTTAGTCACAGAATAACTATGAGTTAGTATGAACTGACCATGATTTAAAACTTTGCAGTTCAACTTTGTGATTGGAATCGCCCCCCAGATCGCTGATTGTTTCATTTTTTTTCTTAAAATGATAAATACATAATAATATGTGATTTATTAATATCCAAAGCGTAGCTTTCCCCTCAAATTCATTTCTTATCTATCCATCAGTAAAGAGTGGAACAAACGGCAGTGCTGCATTTAGAATTCATTGGAAAGTCGCCGTGAAAGGTATCAGATCGTAACGCGCGCCGAGCCCGAAGTGTATAGTGTTTCTGGGACTGAGCCGTTTTAATGGCGGAATGAATTATTTCTAGCACGATGTAAAAGTTTAACATTATTATGGTGGCACTATTGATAGTTTAACCAGAACTTTGAAAATTATTTGGAGTTAATAAAACTTGAAGTAAAGATGTAGGTACAATTTAATACAACAAACACGTAATAACAAAAATACGCAATTTAATTTAATTACTTCTCATCACTGTAGATATTTACATGAGTAGAGGTGTTAGAGTGTTAAAACATAATTTCAATATCAATTTAACTTTGTTAGTGTGAACTGTGATTAAATTTTGATATAATAATAATAATTTGAAATTGCTGCACCAGACCGTGAAAAATGAAATGGGGATAGGGAGGTACTTACCCCGCGGTGGGGGGCGGCCGCCGGTGAGCATACTATGATATTTTTGAGTTTATTCATATTACTTTATAATCATTAAAACATAAGCCGTGTTTACAAAATTGAACAGAAACTCTAGGAGCAATAGACAAAATGGTTGGACAAAGGATACTCTTAAAATATTACCATCTCCAGCTCAGTAGCACGGAGCAGAGTGTTAGAACTCTGCAGACCGCTTTCACTGAAACGCTTCTCAAACAAGACATTCCTATGCTAGTTCAAACTTCTCAAGTTCCGCGAAACTTGAACAATGAAGCAGTTTACCGACGCAAAAGAAGTAATGATAAGTTTAAAGTTGGAAACCTTTGTCCGGGTTCTCAAGATTGGGTTTACTTAGTTCATCTGTTTGCAGATCATCGCTGCACCATTTTTGTAGAAAGGGGCTCAAAACTCAAACATGGAATATTAGTACCCGTGCTCTTTACAATGTCGTTGGTATTCTATACTTACTTCGTGTTTCTATTAGTTTGGTTATGTGTGTGCGACCTAAACTATACAGTCTAAAAAAGAATAAAACTAACTGTATACCTATCAGTAGCTATTCAAAAATGCTTCAGTGTCCGTCGGCTTACGAACAAAGTCGGACAGCGCGGTGTCGCCATAAATGCGTAAGTGCACTCAATCGAAGTTGCCTCTTAATTTCAAAGTCATGAACGTTTTACTACCACCCTCTTCTCTACAGAACCCACCCCTTTACGCCCTTCCTTTATGTTGTAAATTCAATGACGGATTCACGACTCGCTGTCTCTCACGATTGGTGTTTATTCAGCGGTTACTTGCAATTATGTCGCAGTGTTTTGTTAGGAACCACGGTGCGGTTTTGTGTTGGAAATTGGAATACAAAACCACTTGGGATCTGAATAAGCATTCCAATTTCGATTCGGTCGCGTGATGGCAAACTAAGCGAAAAAAAATAGTGAATATTGAAGTAATAACAAACATCAAAACCTTTTCAAAACATATAAGATGGTGGAGAATTATGAACGAAACATTTTGTAGCTTGTGTACCTACTACTGAGAAAGATTTATTAACTCAAATGAAATAAGCCTATCAGAACTTCAACTAAATCAGTATGACCACCGTGCCGAGTTTTAATTTAAGCTTCTAAAGTTTCACAGAAAATGCTCGTGATCTAGGAGGAAATAAATTAAAAGAAATTTGTTTAAAAAGCTTTTTCAATTGCACGAGCAACGGAAATGAGGGACAAGTTTTGAAGTGAAATGTTATAAAATAAAAAAAAAGCATCACTATAGTGAGCTTTGTTGAACGAGTGAATGAAGTAGGTATAATATCATTCAAAAAATGCAGTTTGAAGGCACCTTTAGTTAAAAAAAAATTACGCGTGATGAATAAATAAATAAATAAATAAATATTCATGGACTTTACACACAACGCCCTCTAGTCCCAAACTAAGCAAAGCTTGTGATATGGAAACTAGATGGCTGATAGAATACTTAAATTTTTTTATTTTTTTTTGTAAATACATACTTAAAATACATAGTAACACCCAGACATAGAACAGACATCTATGTTTTCCACGCACAAAATGTTTGTTCTCAGTGGGGATCGAACCCACGACCCACAGCACGGAAGGCAGAGCCGTTACCGAATAGGTAGTGATCAGCCTAACATATAGGTAGGTTCTACTTTACCTCTGTATAGAGCTCAAAGATGTCTAAGATGTCCCTATCTCCAGGTGGTCGATACATCATCGGCGGCAGTAGCAACGACGTGCTGGTGGTGAGGGACACGAGGCCGGAGGACAGCACCACGTACGCGTGCGAGGCGCAGCACACACTCACTGGAGACAAGCGGAGAAGTACCGCGGCTGTGGTCCTTGTCTCACGTGAGTTCATCCTTGTGATGGTGATGGAACGAATGGGCATGTCACCTCTGCTTCATCTCATAGGCCTATGATTTAGAAGCGTAAGCCTGTGTAAAGCCATCTTGTAAATCTGGCTTTTTTTGACAGATTCAACAGGCAGCATGGCTCCTAGAATGCTGACGGCGTCTGAAGATGAAGTGGTGGCTGAAGGAGGGGACATTAGACTGGTTTGCTGCGCGATCGGTAGCCCTCCTCCTACTTACAGGTAAACTTCATAAAACAAATACCTATAAATTAACGAATCGATTTGTTTCATTGATTGAATAATATGGATGATATTTTCTTTACCTTCTAGTTGGTTCCGTCACGTGAATGGCCGCCTTAGTTCCGTCTCCAACAGCATCAGAGTGTCGGTCTCCGAACAAGTCCTCATCATCAGACGGGCTGCACTATCAGACGCAGGTACTATTCTGACATTCGAAGCCTTATGATAGTACCCCAATCACCTCATTTATGAATCTTTTATTTTTTTTAATTAGAAAAAACTTGAAGAGAATTTATATGACTGTATACATGCAGTATACAGTTGTGATTTAATGGCACAGTTTGACATTTCATTTGGTTTGTCACAGGAGTGTGGACCTGCAGAGCCCATAACCAGTACGGCGAGCAGCGGAGAGACGCGAGACTGCGCGTGCGCACACGACTCGTCGTTCAAGTGCATCCGCAACTACAGGTTAGCTGCAATAAATAGTTGACAAACTTATGCTTGTCAAAACTAACATCAAATGCAAGTAATGATAAAGTTCAAGTCTAACTTTTTTTTTAAATTCTTCACACACAACCTTTTCAATTTCGCAGTTACACGAACTCTTTTCTTGCTAATACCACATACTACATACTTTGAATAGCGCGATAAGTGGATTAACGTTTTACCTTGCGTTATCGTGGGACATCTTGTAGGTTTATTCGGTGCCTTTGTACATGTATTTTGGCTTGAAATACGCGCCAAGTACACTATTCACTGAAGTCCAATCACACCCCGCGCTCGAGCTAGGGCTGTCGAATGAAATATTATTTTGTCCTGGCGCTGAAACACAGCATTGTTGGCATAGTTCATTCAATAATTGAGTTAGTGTTAGTGCAAAGTCCCAACGCGCGCTACGAATATTGCTACGCCGTAGTAGTGCTACAACGTGGTTCTCTGTGGAGCTACGGCACCCAATCACCTAGTTATATAAGACGATTCTAAATGATCCTTGTGATTTTATTGAATAAAGAAATTTTGACTTTGAATTTTCTCAATCTTTGTATCTGATTCAATTTCTGATTGATTTTTATACGACTTAGAATATATATTTTTAGATTATGATAATTATCACAATCACAAAACAAAATTCTAGTTCGTCCAGAGTAGGTATCTATATTCCAGTCGCCGGGCAGAAATGCGTAAGTACATTTTATTATCTTGAGGTGTTAAGTGTTTGAGGTGGTTAAACTTCTGGAATCATTTTGTAATGGCTGTTTCTGGCAGAAAGCCATTTTCAAAAATGAACATAAGCTGTCGCCCACATCTTATCACATCTGCATGCAGCTCACAATGGAATACACCGTTCAGCGTATTGCACGTGTTGCCAAAGACATTCCCGTCACAGAATCGAAGACGTTCTGAAAAATTGAAAAATAAATATTCCAAGCATAGTCTGACAGACGCTGCCTGATCCCGGACGATCCGCCATCGAATACAGAGGAGGGTGTGCTTAGACTGCAAGGAAGATCACAGTTCGAATATGCGTTCAAAAGTAACTAGCAAACGTCTAAGATGTTGAAAAAAAAACATAATAATTTATTTGACTAAAAACGAATCATTGAATTTTTTTTCAACCAAAACTTAACTTTGAGAAGTATAAGAAGTAGTTTATTTGAGCGATTCTTTTTGATAAAAAAGTTTTAACCCACTCTATTACTAACGATTTGTAGAACTTTATCAAGTTCAAGAAGTTTTGATCAAGTTATGAGTAGAAAAGTTGGAAAACTAAGCTACTGGTGTACAAACTCAAACAAATCGAAGACGTTCAAACTGACTGGATTGAAACTAGTAATAAAATGCTTGAAAACTTACTTTTTTCATGAAACTATGTGATGAAACATGCAAATGACCCACTTAATATTAAGTTGTAAACTCTGTATAAAAAAAATGCCTCACTGAACACGTCCATAGAGGACGAGCTCTATGAGGCATCGCACTGTTTCCATAACTGTAACACCACATTATATTAAGTCTCATGTGCCTGTAGTTGCACACGGCATACTTTATAATAATCGAACTGTGAACTTGTCAAACAGTAGCCCAATCCTCTAAACAATAAATTCATAGTTTCCTGTCTGAGTTAATCTAGTGGTATCCAATACTGCCCCTCGTCACAGTCTACTCGCGAAGGAGCGTGACAGGAGATGCCTCGTCCTGAATAATTCATGTCCAGATTGTCTCAGTTCCACTGGCTGGTGACATCCATCGTCCCTTGTCCCGACGACCGTTGCTTTATTGCTATCAGTCCAGGCTACTTACCGTGAAACTGGCATCTAGAATCACCTGAGGTGATTTAAAATGAACCTTGTCATTTTATTGGATTAAAGATTTTTCACTTTGATTTTAACTGCGTGTTTTTTTTTTCATAGACCAAGCCAATCCTTGTAATAAATAATTTTTTTTAAGAAAATTCTGTTTTTTTAATCACTGGTTCTATAGTATCAGTAATTATTGCTTGTTAGATTATTAACCGGTCTAAAATATTATTGTGTGCTAGTTTTTTGTCTCCGAAGCACTTAGTAACTTTGATCGATGTTCACTATTTCAAATATGGAACTCTAACTAATCGCGTTACCCGCCTGAGTAACGTCTGCCAGAGTCACCTTCACAACGTTACGGTGCTCAAGGACTTGCAAGATGAGTCTTGAATAATTCATGAGATCGTCTCAGTGGTCACCATCTGCAGGGGTATGCCAATCAAAGTTGAACTGCAAAGTTTTAAATCATGGTCAGTTCATACTAACTCATAGTTATTCTGTTACTAAATAGTGACATTATGACGTCATTTGATGTGTTTTCGCGCATATTTTGCTGTCAAGTGTCTAAAAAGAATGATCACGTGGTACAAAATTGTACCACGTGACCTGAAAGAATTACACTGGGCAGTGAAATTATAACTTGACAGCAAAAGATTGGCATACGAAGGCAGACCGTTTGTTGCGACAGTTGCGTTATTGAGTTATTGTTTGATTTGCAAGTTATGAAGATAACTTTGATGATGTTCCATTTACATTATGATAGATAGATTATACTTTATTGTACACACAAAGAATTCCGGTGACATACAAAAACTTAAAAAATAACTTATAATAGTACAATGGGCGGCTTTATCGCTGAAAGCGATTTCTTTCATTTCTTATATGTTTGGGTTGCTGATATTTTTTTCAGCTTATTAGCTAGATTGTGAAATCGTTAGTATATTTTTTACAAATTTCATTTAACTTGGAATGTCTGTTTGCTAAGGTAATTTACATCAAGTAACATATCCAAGTGTTTTTTTATTTCACGTTTTTTAAATTACAGTTTTTAAGTTCTACAATTTGTACCACACTCCAATGAAAGATTCAGACACAAATGAACATTCTAAAAGTTCGACAGAGCGTACTCCCTCCGCAGTAGTTCGATGGAGCTATAAACACCCTAGTAGTAACCCATTGCTCTGTCCATATCCAGGTGGCAAACTCTGGCAGTTCAGTGACCTTTAACTGCTCCGTCGAAGGTGGAGACGCCAGGGTGCGCTGGCTGCACGACGGTGTGCCGGTGGGGGGAGGGGAAAGGACCCTGCGTGTCCACGGCATCGTGAGGGCTCATCGGGGAATGTACCAGTGTTTTGCAGAGAGGGATATGGACAGCGCGCAGGCTGCGGCGGAACTGAGGCTTGGAGGTGAGTAAAAAGAAAACAAAATGACCGAAACCCTCGGTAGTGGAACTCTTCGTGAATGCTCGCCCGGTTCAAGCCTCCTCGTGTCGCACTCCTCATGACTGAGGGTCGTGATTGTTTTTTAATTAAAAGGGGCAGTTTGCCTGGTCCGTCATAAAAAAGCTATAAGCAACTTTATTGCTAGGAAATATAGATGACTAATCTTTCTTCTTCAACCCAAATGCAACCTATAATAGCTTCTTAAAAGAGAAGTCAATGTATGTAATGACATCGGTCACCTCTTTGCAAGCGATGTCACTTGTGAATATAAGTACGATCACTTTTCATTGACTTTTTGATTGAATCCGGGGGGGAACATTTCTATAAAATTAATTTATTTACAAAGTAATTCAGTTTTCAGCTCAACTTTTCACAAAGCATTTGCGGATAATGGAATAAACATTTAAAATGCAAATCTGTATCACTTGAAAAGCGTCGACGCGAAACTTCGGGACTAAGTAGAGATATTCAATTAGTTCCTAGTGTCTTATGAGTATCGACTAGCTGTCTCGGATGCTGCACATTTGCTGTGAGATTGGGGGCTTGCGAACTGGCCCGGCCAACACAGACATATACACTGGTCAGTTACTCGATTAAAAAGATTAACACCGTGTCGACGTCTACACGGTATAAAGGTGTCTAACAGGTACTAAATGTGTGTCATTAGTTATCTCTCTGACGATATCGTGTAGGTGTGTCGTAACGAACAGTTTTTGGTAAGTAAGCAGAGATTTCCAAGTCAAGAGAAATGCCGAATCTCTAGTTTTAGGCTTCATTATCTTGAAGCTCGTGAGTTTCCTTTTGATCTTGGTTCGCCTTTTGTTACCCGCCAAAGCTAAAGTGTAGGTAGGTGTAACGAGGAGTTTAAAAATAGAATATTTTGAGTTATATTTATTGTGTACTAACCGATTCGGTGTTAGCTGTTCACTTGTGTTTTTGTTACAAATCTATTTTATCTACTTGCGTTGAATGTAATACGTAGCATTGATTAGATAAGCTACGTTGTGTTGTGAAGCTTTATTAAACGAAATGCCATTGAAGCCTTACATTTGTCATAATCCCCACCAGCCAGGATTAAACATGATAGTGCGGAAAACGCCAATAATTTTTGAAGATTTTCATAATCCCCACTGGTGGGGACAGCTTAGTGGGGATTATGACAATAAACCTTAGATAGTAATAAAATAGACAACTCTCAATGTTAAAATCTAAATAAAATTAATTTCAGAAGATACTAATTTCAATGAGCAGGTTTTTGCAGGTTTCCTATAAACTGTTACGAAAGAGTTTTAGAACATAAAAAGTAATGTAGTTGTATGGTTTTTATAACAGTTTTTATTTCAAAAGTGTAGAATTTTACCTGAAAAGTTACTTCGGGAACGTTTCAAAAGTAAAGCCATTTTGGGGTTCCTGTTATTACCACAGCTCTTTGTAGCTCTGATTGCGTACACTTTGAACGAACATGTCGTGCACAATTTGAGCTTTATTCCAACGATTTAGAGTTGATTGTGTCGTGGCTTTATCAGTAGGTAATGACAGAGCACTGGACCATTTTGCAGGAACAGTTATTGATTAATGCCAGATGCAGTAATGGACCATGCGTCAGTTCAGTGTCAGTGTGGACACCGGACGGTGTGCTCTATAAGTGGTAGCGGACAACAATGTCAAAATTAAATAAATTAAACTTTAATATTCTAAATGATCCTTGTGATTGATTTTATTGAATAAAGAAATTTTGACTTTGACTTTGATTTTTTCTAAATTTATTTAATAAAATACGTAGGTACCTACTTATGTATAACACAAAAAAGTAACAGTGAAGCTTATGATGTTTGCAGAACTTCATTGTGTTTTAGGTTCAATTCATTTCCAAAATCTTTCGTTAGCTTTCAACCCAGTTTATACAGAACAACATTCAAAAATGCGTATAATTGAAATAGTCCGTTTTGTCTCAAACATATTATGTGCTTTATTACAACATAAAACTGCTCCAGCTAACAACAAAACATATTTTACAGCTGGAAAATGCAATAAAGTTGACACCCTTGTTGAAAATTGTCGACAAAATCATACTTGGCGGCGACAATATAAATCAAGCTCGACTTTCCAGCCAAAACCTTTTGTCAGACATTGCAATCTCGCCTTTATCCTCACACCAGTTCACTCGGTGCTGCACGTCTCCAGCGATTATTGGACGCTGCGTCATACGACCAGTATACTGTGTCCGGCCGGACGGAGCTAGAGGCATAGCTAGCTCGTTCTATTAAATACCTGCCTAAAGGTTATATTCAAGTCTCAATCCACCAGGGCTCTACTAATCAAAATATTTGATAAGCATAGGTAATTTTGACAGGCGTCACAGCTCAGTCGGTAATAGCTCTGCCTTCCGTGCTGTGGGTCATGGGTTCGATCCCCACCAAGAACAAACATTTGTGCATGGCAAACATAGATGTTTGTTCTATGTCTGGGTGTTACTATGTATTATAAGTATGTATTTACAAAAAAAAAAGTATATAAGTATTCTATCAGCCATCTGGTTACCAAATTACAAGCATTGCTTAGTTTGGGACTAGAGGGTCTTGTGTGAAATGTACCTGAATATTTATTTTATTTATTTATTTAATTTCTTCCCACTTACTCAGGGCAAATAATATTGAGATGATATTTATCGCTGATATTGTGGAGTTTACATCTAAGATAGTACCGGCTAGTTATTGAGATCAAGATGACAATGACGTCCCGGACGTCCCCCTTTAACAAAACACTACGGCCAACCGCGATCCACTTCAGCTTGTGAATTCAATAACGAATTCACCACCATTGTCCGCTGTCAAATAACCCGCCGGTCTGAGCTAGCTGTCCGAGCTGCGGTGCCGTCCGGTCCGCTCGGGCCGGACAAGGCATGTGGAATCCGAGGCGATGACCTGGTTTCGAACCTTTGCAGGCCTGAATTGTGCAGGCTTGTATTATGTTATTCGGCGTGGGCTGCGGCAGGCTTCAGGGAATTGACCCTTGCTAATGCTGCTTAAATGGATCTGGGGCTAGTTTGGGGTGTAAGATAAGAGTTTAATTTTATTAAGGCAAGAAAGGTTATTTGTTTGGTTAGTTTGAAATATTAAATATATGACATTTATTTTAAATGGGTTTTCATAATTGTACACTATAAAACACACTCATTTGAGCTTACTATAATAACGTATTTCCGTTTTCCTTTTGTATTAATTACTCGTTGGGCTGTAGTGAGTATTATTTAAACTATTCAGACCCTACTTTTGGTTCAAATAAAGCAATTACCCTAACAATATTGTTATTTTGAAATTAATATTCTCCATGCACGCACACAATTAATCGTCTCCCTGGACCCCTGTCTCTCCTAGTTTCCTTCATAATGTCCGGGACCTCGCCTCGGCTAGTGGCGTTATGAGACCCTGGGATGTCGTCAACTTTACATAGGTCGCGTTACGACTCACTATCTTATTATTCACAGCCATTTTACACGATATGTGCCTGTTTATGGAACTGTTTTAGGTTTTTCTCCTATTCATTTCGTTTAAATGTTTTAGAAACAGGTAAGTACTCTTGAAAACTTCAAAGAGTTTTAGCCAGATGGTTTTCTTTAGAAATATTAACAAAAATGTTTCATCGTTCCAATCGACTCCAACTAAAACAACAATCAATCACTTTTTAATAAGTAGGTGCCTACAACAACCATGTGTAGCTCAAAAACGCTTGCAATAGGCACAAGTTAGGTTCAACCTTATGTAGAACATCGTACGGTTTATTTTCTAATTGCGTAAGTAGCAATAAGCTGTAATGTTTGGTTCACTCGTTGGGGATCCGACGTCCCAAACATCTGATTATTGCGAGATGGATTGCTCTCCTCATATTATGCGTTGTTTGGTGAAGCTACTTATGACGTCATTTGTCTAGTGTTTTGATAATAGGATTATTTTGCCAAGTTAGAAGCTTACTGCTTAGCTTTAGTGTATCTATTGTTTGCAAAGATTGCTATGTTTGAGTAAGTATTAAGTAGAAGTTCTCAGTATTCGCAAACTAGAACAAACTGTAGCAAGACCGTCCTTGTTTTACTAATCTTTTTATGCAATTTCTCACCCACTTCCAAATTGTGTTTGTACAGTGGCAAATCATGTTAAAACACTGAGCAAATCTAGCTCTGGAAAATCAGCTGGAATTTTTTAATCAGTGCTTGGAGTACATTCGCTGGATCTCAACATCAACATATCAATGACACTCGGCACACACAGTTCCATCTTCCAATGTGAATGTGCAGCCATTACCGAAGCGGCAACAGCAATCAACAGGAGAGGAATCGTTGATTACAACATACGGATCCTCTCTGATAGCACAGCCACACTTAAAGCCTTGGAGAGCCACAACTGTACCTCCAGACTGATATACGAATGTCACCTTGCCCTGGAGAGCGTCGCCATAAGAAACAGGGTAATCCTACAGTGGATAAAGGGACATAGTGGATCACTGGGTAACGATGCTGCAGATGAGTTAGCCAGAAGAGGAGCAGGAACAATATCCGAAGGGCCAAACCCCTTCCTTCCTCTACCATTCTCTCAACTACGCACCTGGGTGCGTTTGGACACCCTTCACTTACACAACACACGCTGGGCTCGCACGACGGACTGCAGACAGTCAAGAGCTGCAATCCCAGCAATCACACCGAAATTAACACGCCGTCTACTGAGCCTGCAGAGACATAACCTCAAAATCATCGTGGGGACCCTGACAGGACACTGTCCCTTGAATAAACACCTCTACAACATCGGAGCCACTGACAGTTCACTCTGCAGAGGCTGTCTTACCAAAGAAGAATCAGCTGCCCATGTAATCCTGGAATGTGAGGGCGTAACCACACAACGAACAGAAATCCTAAATAACCCTAGGTCACTCCTCCAAGCCTGCGAAGCCCCCAGGAAGCTTCTGTGCTTTTGGGAGGAGTTAGGCTGGCTACACTCCTAGCCAGAACACCCCCCACGCATAATGGGCCAACTTTGAGCCTAAATGCGGAAAAGGGAGTCCCATCAATATCAATATCAATATAATATCAGTGCTTGGAATCTGGAGCAACTGCCACAGCTCTACATCTGAGTGGCGTGCGACCACAAATCCGAATCCCAGCTACATTATACAAGCAAATAATTCAATTTAGCGTTAGTAACAAAATGGATACAATGGCCAGGAAGCCGGTGGAGTTATGAGGGGCTAAATTGTGAGCGGCCGCGCTGTGAGCGCTTTATTACAGCGTGCGCCGGACGCACTGACAGACGATCTGTTAGCTTGTGTCGCAAGACATAAGATTCAAAATACTCAGTCAAACACACCTTGTGGTTCTTAATTCCCAAATTCTCAGTAAAAAAATCTGATGCACCAGAAGTGCTGTTGAAATAATAATGTACAAAGTAAATAATCATAGAGCTGTTATTGAAACAAGAAGTGTAAATTAAGATTTAGGACATATAAGCACAGATACTTGCAGAGACAGAGATAACTTTAAAAAAAAACTCTATCATGCACTACTCCATAGTTTTAATCTTGATCATCCATGTAAACATAGACAATCAGTTTAATTGAATGCCAATATCTGTAGCGCCTATCTCTTGGTCCAAACGCGCTGGCACTACGCCCAGCCCAACGTTGCCTCTTGTACTAAAGCGTTGCATCGTTTGTACGAATTTATATCAGATGGCCAACACTGATAGCCTACTAATTGTGTAATTGTATAATGGGGATCAAGTACTACCTATTACCTAGTTTGTGGGACATTTTGATTTTTGGAGGGGATCGTAAATGTAAAGTGGCACTAACAGTTCAAAATGGACAGATGTTTTCATTATTTACTTACGATATTACTCTGTGGGTTGTTTTATATGAAAATTATGAATGAGCGCCGAAGTTTTTTTGTACCAAACATCTGAAAGTCCGGTTCAAGAAGAAGTTATTTTCTTATCCTCAAGAATATGAATGGGTAATATTGATTTATAGAGCATAGTTCCATGGATCTTTTCCATTATTCCATTAGTGCGGTGGATAAGCGCGGTATGACCTGTCGCTACCGGATACTGTCCTAAGTAATGGGATATCCAGTCGGGTAGTGTGGACCATTGCTTGGGTACCATTACCTTTTCAACCACGATCCAGACACATTTATGATTTTTTTATCGTTCAAGTAAGTAGGTAAGTGAAATAGTAAAATGTTACAATCAGTTCTTGTCAAAAATTTTTGTTTTCCACCCACATCGAATTTTTGCAAATAATTTCTACTTACTTATATAAAAGATCGATGCCTCTAGCTCGGTCACCATTTAGATGGATGATATACTTAGGTAATGTAATAAACGTACTGCGTCTCAACTAACGTAACACTACTGCTTGGCAGTCTTGGCACAACTACGTTAGGAGGTCCAGGTAACCAAATTAGGAAGTCTTCAGGTAAAAGTGTAGTTGATCACTCATACTAACTTATTTTACTTGTCCACAGACACGGCCCCAGAGCTACACTACACGTTCATAGAGCAGGCCCTTCACCCGGGACCAGCGCTGGCGTTGCACTGCGCTGCATCTGGTTCTCCAGCACCGCGCTTCACCTGGCTGCTGGATGGAGCTCCGCTTGAAGAACATACTACTGTTCAGAGGTACGTTCAGAGGACTGCGTCTGGCTTAACTTAGCTGCTGGACGAAGCACCACCGCTTACAGAATATGCTACTGCTAAGGTATAATCTAATGAAGTTTATGGCGTAATTAGTACCTACCTGAGTTGCAATGGAGCCCACAGCCGATTTTTACGTATAATAATGCAATATTTTTTTCATCTCGATTCAATTAGACTAAAACATCTACTCTAAGATTCCTCTAAAAAGACTTAGAGCATCAATTTAGTATCTGTATTGTATCATAGTTTTACGTACCTAGCAAAAATAAACACCGTAAGTCAATTTGAAAAATCAACCTTTCACTAAACATAAATTACCCAAGTTTGTGAATATTATTCGTAACTCGTAACAAACAAGAACTCCAATCTGCATAAAGCGCCCAGCCCATAAAGCAACACAACTAATACTTGCCGTAAACCTCCAGCTGGTAGAAACGAAACAGTTTGGCAAGCTGCAGTCCCACATCTGACCACTTAGTGCCGGAGTTGGCAACCCACTCGGCAGGCGCGCCAACTCACCTACTCATTGTTGATAAAGGATGGGGAGAAAAATGTCTATAGGTGGACAAACCCTTATGGGAAAAGTTGCTCGGTGTTTTTATACTCTCGTGTTCTGGCACAGTTTTTTTTACATCTGTTGGTTGTGTAGCTCTCCGTTTTAAGTTTACTTTTGTATTCTGATAAATCAACCGGTTGCAATTTATATTGAACTTTTATCTAACTGCTGCTGCCTATCCAGCCTGAGTGATGGGCAGTGAAAATAAATGGATTAAAGCATTGCGATTGTAATATTTTTTGTGTCAGACATCCACAATTGAAAACAAAGGTATATAGCTTTACAGTTTACTGGTTGACTGGTTATCATAACGTCATGTGTTTGAATTTTCAGCCATTTTTTATTCGGATCAGTCACCCCAAATTTGTAGATGCTTGTTCAAACAGTCGGAATGATATATTGAAATATTTCCAGGTATTAAAATTCAGATAATGTTCACAGATCAGTGTCCCAGTTCATGAACTCCAATGGGGATGTAGTGAGCTACCTCAACATAACATCCGTGAGGCCGGAGGATGGCGGCCGGTACACCTGCCGTGCTGGCAACTCCAGGGGAGTGGTCGAGCATTCTACCAGACTCAATGTTTATGGTTAGTTCATTAACAAAATCATCAAATCTCCCTGAAACTCCTTTATCTTCAATAATAGTATACTGGTCATTGTGAGGCAAAAGTCTGTAACCGAACTCTATCATAGAAACAGAACGAAGTTAGAAAACCTCAAACTAAAAAGTTTAAGGACCGAGATCGTGGTGAGATGAACCAAAAAGATATTCCAAAAATGCCTTACATTTTTTTTTAACCAGAAGTGCATGGCGGAATACAAACATTGAATCAGCTGATTGAATTTGTAACCTGTAAATGTGTTCAGGTGCACCATCGATCCGCAGCATCGGCCCCGTGCGCGTGGTCGCCGGCGTCAACACCACCATCTTCTGTCCCTTCTCCGGATTTCCAATCAGGTTGATGGAGGTGCATTTGCTTAGTAAAATTATAAGTTTCCTTTCAGTTCCTTCGTAGTTTTTACTTTCTTAGTTGAATGTTTCGGAAATCCATATTTTATTGAGTATCCTCTCCTATATCCTCTCATTTTTCTCTTGACAGAATGATATTAAGTACTTAGTTTAGAAAAAATCCATTACCTACTCACTCCGAGGTTTTAGATTTTGGACGTACCTAGTGATGAATACAATCCGAATAGACTGTTGATCTATAAGTAGGCAGTACATTTTACTAAGCTTTTAGGAGTGGCCAAACTGATAGTTTTGAATTCCAGTGAAATACGATGGCAACGTGGTGGCATGGATCTCAGTTCCACTGGAGGCAGAGCTCTATCAGGGATTAGTGGAGACCTGCTGCTCTGGCCAGCAGAACCCACTGATGCTGGTGTATACTCTTGCAGAGTGACAGCACCTTCGGGGCAGTACGCTCAGAAGGATATCCAGATTTTCGTTAAAAGTAAGTCCTTCGAAGTAAACCTCTGAATGGATAGGTCAGTCGATAGGAATATTGTTAATCAGTTCTGGTTTGTCTATTTTCAGATCCACCGAAAATTGCAGGATTCAATTTTCCAGCAGATCTAGTAGAAGGCAGTTCAATCCAAGTGCTATGTGGCATAACATCAGGAGATAAACCTGTGTACTTCACTTGGCTAAAGGATGGCCAAGTCATACCTTCATCATTGCAGGTCTGTGGGTATTCATCAGAAGATGAGCTAGTGGAAAATTGTTGTGTAGGCCTCGCAAGGTTGATCACTTTGGAAATGTATATTCCGCAGTGAACAATTGTGCTACAATCAAAATTTACTTCATGTTTTCACTTTGCAGGTTCAAGCGAAATCCTTGGATGAGTTCAGCTTTCTAATATTCTCTCACGTAACGTCAAAGCACAGTGGCGACTACACCTGTGTTGCCACCAACAATGCTGCTGAAGTAAACCACACTGCCAGGCTCGCAGTCAAAGTAGCACCTTCCTGGGTGTATGAGCCCCAAGACGTATCAGCACTGTTGGGCACCCAAATAATAGTGCACTGTGAAACTAAGGGTTATCCGGAACCTCGAATAGCCTGGCTCAAGGGGCACGGTAAACTTGTTTTCTCCACTTACAAACTTTTGTTACGGACACACACAAGGTATTATTTCACTGTTTTATGCGAAATTTGTATTTAACCTCAGGTTCAGGAGTAGCAGACTTTAGACCAGTCACAAACCTGGACTTGCAGTACTCTGTTCTAAGCAATGGCTCACTGAGCATAGCCCCCGCAGCCAACCATCATGAAGGGCAGTACATGTGCCGCGCTGACAACGGGATTGGACGAGGACTGTCCAAGATCATCGCTATTTCTGTCAATGGTAAGACTTGAACTGATAATACGAACTATGCTGAAACTACTAAAGAATAAAAATGTTACAAGGAGCAATTTTGTGGTATGAAGATAGTAAATATTCGCTTTGCTATTTTAGAACCAGCTCACTTCGAGTACTCCTCCCGCAACATGTCAGTAAAACGAACTGCCCAAGTGACACTGCAGTGCGATGCAAGGGGCGATCCACCGATCCAGTTGCAGTGGACTCATAACATGAAGAGAGTAGAGCTTACTACTTACAGGTAGACAGATTGAGATAGGTAATTCACAGAAGGAAGGAGAAAAGTATACCGCCAGTGAAATGCTATAAACGTTTCTATTCAGTTAACTAAAAAAAACCTTTCTCAACTACTAGGTAAGGTGGTGGCTGATGACCTGGTAATCTCACAGATATCTGGTGTTTCAGGGTATCAGTATCCGAAAAGCGATCGGACAGTGGCGTGAGCTCAACTCTAACCATCGCTCATGCAGCCAGACACGACTCTGGAGTGTATCGGTGTCGTGCGGAGAACGCATTCGGTCGTGATGAGCTATTGATTTACCTTGCTGTTCAAGGTAACTAACTAACTAATTAACTAATTAAGTTAGGTAGCTAACTGCTTTTTGAAATGTTTGAAATTGAAATACTAGAAAATAATTGACTCTTTTTTTTCTTAATACAGAACTGCCTGAGTGTCCTCAAGGACTATTTGTCTCAGACAAAAGTGGTCGTTCGGTTTCGTTGGCGTGGACACGTGGCTTTGACGGAAACGCGGAAGTACGCGCATATCGCCTTCAGTTCCGCGCGATTGGAGACACAAGGACAAGACTCGCTCCTGATTGGGCAGACGCACCGACTAGAGATGTGGCGGCCAGCAGCGTCGAAATTTATGAGACGTTCGTATTTAATCATCCAGTTGCAACGTGTCTCTAATCTAAAGTTTAATACTCGTCTCAAAAACCTAAAGAGGTAGGTACGTAGGTAGGTACACCTACCAAATGTGAGTTTATTTTCAGACCAGCGTCTTCAGAATCTGGCACAGAGGAGTTTCTAGAATATCGAGTAGATAATCTTCGCCCAGCAACTGCTTATGCTCTACGACTGGCTGCTGTGAATGCTATTGGTGACAGTGACTACACTGAACCTGTTATTGTTCAGACTTTGGAAGAAGCTCCCTCAGAACCACCGCACAACGTTCAGGTTCAAGCTATTGCATCGGGCGAGTTGTTGGTCAAATGGCAGGTTAGTTAGCACTCTGGTGAAAGAACTGTAAATTGAAACTATGCATATCAGAAATCTAAATGTGTGTTAGTTTATTGTTAGCGTGTTAGTGTATATTGTTGTGCTGTTGTGTGTATGTTTCAGAATAAATGCCTTTTCTTTTTTTCTTTCTAAATTTATTTCAACAGCCTCCATCTCAAGAAACCTGGAACGGCGAGCTCCTCGGTTACGTGGTCACCTGGCGAGAAAATTCTCCCTTATCTACCGACAACAGCACCCATGCTCTCACAGCCCCAGGGTGGGGGGCTAGTCATGCTTCTTTGGTAGCCCTACGCACTCACACACACTATGAAGTCAGGGTCAGCGCATTCAATGCTGTAGGAGCTGGACCTGCTTGTGCACCACTCACAGCCACCACGCTTGAAGGAGGTGAGGATCAATTATTGGTTTTGCTATAGACCTCTGTGTTCATTGATTAGATTGAATCAACTAAGATTTATACTTGCTGTTTACTTGATGTTTTTCCCTACAGCACCGGAAGCGCCCCCAGAGCGTGTCCGTTGCGAGCCTTTATCAGCTCAGTCAATACGAGTATGGTGGGAACCACCCTTACCAGCTCACCGTGGAGGAGTATTGCTGGGATACGAGATATTGTATGAGGTGAACTTGAATTTTCATCATCAAATATTTAGTTTTTTTTTGTAGTACTGTTTTAATGTTAAAGGTTTCTTTTGTTCTAGGTAGTTGATGAGTTAGAAAGTCAAGCTGAAACGCGTCGTTCAGGCGGAATGGAGACGGTTCTTCAATCTTTAAGCCGAGCTGCAAACTACTCGATATCAATTAGAGCGAGGACCGCTGCAGGGGCAGGTCCACCTTCAGAACCAGTATTTTGTACCACCCATGAAGACAGTAAGTAGATTCCTACAGCAAAAAAGACAAAATAACACGACAGTGTTGAAAATTTTAATATTTGTAGTTCCAGGAGCACCAGCAGATATAAAGGCATTGGCAAACTCAGAAGATAGCGTGATTGTGAGCTGGTTAGCTCCAATACAAAAAAACGGGAAGATCAAACACTACACCGTATACAATAGGCCTCAGAGGTAAATAAACGAATAGAGGTAATGACGATTGAAGCTAAATTTAAGCTTATTTAAGCTTAAGCTAGTTGAAACTTTACTTTAAGACCATCACCGTAAGGTCAAAAGCTGTGTGAGTTTTAAGATAAATTGATTAAACACTTATCAGTTTCTTTGGCAGGACAGGGCAGCACTCCCAACTGTCAATTCTACATATCGATGGTCAAGAGGAGTATCAGACGGAAGTACGAGGACTACAGCTTCAACTCTACGAGTTCTGGGTTACAGCAGCCACTGCCTCAGGAGAGGGAGAAATGAGTGCTGTTGTTTCAAGAAAGCCTAATGCTAGAGGTATTGTTATATTTTTAATGATTTATTAGCAGATGACTTTCATAATGTTGAGAGGTTTCCTTTGTCTATAGAAATTAGACATAAAGAGCACGTCCACTGAGGATGTGCTCTATCAGTAGATACCTACTTGTAAACTATTGAAGCTGTTGTTCTATTCCAGCTCCAGCGAAGATTACATCGTTCAGCCGTCGCATTCAAGCAGCAATCGGAAAGCGGGTGCGGCTTGCTTGTGGAGCCGCGGGGTCACCCTCACCACACCGGTCGTGGACAAGGAGGAGACCAGCACCTCCTATCGTTGGAGACCATAGGTTCTTGATAGAAGGACCCTATCTTGTCGTGCTGAGTAAGTCTAGTTCGGTATGGGTACTTGCTAATGTACTTATGCGTACCCACAATGTAAAAGGTGCCATTTATATACCTTTTCAATTCTTTCTTCTTTTGACTCCTAGATCTTTTCTACCCAGGTTTGATGCGTTTACTTAAAAAAATAAGATTTCTCCATACTCTACTACTTTTGTGTACTTGCCAGGTGTAGATCGTAGCACAGCCGACAACTACAGCTGCGTGGTCCGCAACCCGTGGGGCGAGGAGCGCGCCTCGTGGGAGCTGGTCGCAGCCTCTCCACCCACCGCGCCGCGACTCACGCTGTCTGCTGCTGCGCATGCAAGACTCTCATTGACTTGGGATGCACCACCGCAGTTACCTCATGCACCTGCTTTACATGGTAAGACAAAACTTATTGTCTGACTTCTTTATAGTAGGTACCTATCTTGAGTAGATAAGTGCCTAGTTCTGTGGATCATAGAGAGAAAAGTAAATAGGTACCAACCTTCTGATCCACACAACATATTATTTCATTTTACAATGGAGTTATATCGATGCGGAATAAAAATTTTAATCATTTATTTTGTCTTTTCTTTCTAGAACTTAAGCCTTGGTTGATATATAAAATGTTCTCTTCCCAGGTTTCGTCCTCGAGTACTCCCGCACAGACGAGCCCACATGGCACTCCCTCCGGCTCGGCGCCGACGCTCGCTCCTACTCGCTGGAGAGGCTCGCGTGCGGGATGACGTACAGGGTCCGACTTATAGCGTACAACGCTATCGGTTACTCCTCACCGGGAGAAGAGCTGGTGGTGCCAACTAAAGGCGGGCGTAAGTCTTCTTTGTTCTATTCAAGAATAAGCCTGTTTTAGTTTCTTTAATCATTCTGGAGGTAGACCTCCAGAGGTATTGCATCGTTTGCAAGCAAAGTCTGTGAGGAAAAAGGAGAAAGAGAAAAAAGGGAGGAAGGCCCGGTAGGTTAAAATAAATAATGTCCGCCATCCAAAGTTCATTCAAACTCTTGATTAATATTTTATTCATCATACCAATATCAACTTCTTTATTTCCTTTTTTTAGTTTCAAAAGCCCCATCGGAGAAGGACCTCATCACAACCAACAGCACTTGCGTCCGTCTCAACCTGCTCACGTGGGACAGTAACGGGTGTCCTCTCTCCCAGTTCGTGGTCTCCATGAAGAAGTTTGGGGAAACCAAGTGGAAGAGTCAACCGGTGTCGCCCGGCTCTCAGCCATTTCTAGTGTGTGGGCTACCGACGGCCACGTGGCACCATCTGCGGGTGATAGCCACTAGTGCTGCTGGAAGCACTACGGAGAATTACTATTTTGCTACGCTCACGGAAAATGGAGGTGAAAACCATTACAATTTTTTTCGTAGGCAAGATCACCTACCTCTATGTCAACATTTACTTACATCAATTTCATTTTTAATTTTCAGAGCCTGTCAAGCGACCCGTCCTATTCCCCCCACCAAATGGGGAAGAAGACGAAAACAATGCACCATACATTGCCATTCTTGGGTGCATGATCGCCACGTGTCTCATAGTGATGACTTGGATGCGATGGTACGAGTAAGATCCCGAATGTCTATGCAAAACTTTTTAGATACCTTTCTAAGTACTTCGGCCACACAATATATAGTTTTTTTTATACTGGAACAAGTCGATAGCCCACATGATTTTAAGTACCTACTTCGTAGTTCGGCCTTGAAGACTTCTTGACGGCCGAATTATGAAGAGTACTATTAAAAGTATTCCATAGATTTCCAGGAAGAACCATCTTGAGCCCTCTTCATTTGTACCTATTGACTACACAATATTCGGGTCCTTCCTGTTTCAACCCAAGATTTTTCAACCCAGTAGGCATTTTTTTCGTTCGACCAAAACTTTCGATTTACAGTTCTTCTTTCAACCCACACCCAATTTCTATTGTTTAAACTTAAATAAATGCCACAGTGTAACACTGAAGCAGCAGGGTCAGTAGACAAAAACAAGATGTAGATACTCAATATAAACGTTTTTATTTAAAAAATAACTGAAAACCTGTGTTTATTTAGATAAGATAAGACTGTTTCTGTACCTACTGCTTAAAATACACTGTGACTCACATTTTATGGATTGGGTTGAATGAGGAATATGTTTAGGGTTGACAGGAGATAAATACCTAATGGGTTGAAACAGGAAGCACTCCAATATTCGATAAAATTGTCTAAGCCTGATGTGATATTCTGTTCTATATTAGTAAAGAGCCGCGTTGCTTCACAAAGGACTACCAGCAAGCAGTAACAGCCACTCGAGAGAAGAACAACGTAACGCAGGAGAAGAGAGACAATAGACGGAACAACCAGCAGATGTACACATCATCACCTATCAAGGGAAAAAAGGAACAACAGGGTAATTAAGAATAACCAATTATTGGTTAACTGACAGTAGTGAGTGATTGATTAATTACAATTAATCAATAGTGTAACTACTGTCAGTACAATAGAGCTCATTTGCAATAAGCCTTTTATTAGAGAAATCTGATGGCAATTTCCAATAAATCACTTTGTACTTCTCCACCATATATGCGGAGCACGAATCTCGTCTTTTCCACCTTTGTGACCATATCTTCTTTCAGAAATGTACGAAATCAGTCCATACGCCACATTCAGCATGACGGGCGGCGCGACCGGCCCCAGCGAGGACGAGTCCCTCAGCACCTGCACCCGCCCGGGGGGGTGCGCCGGCAGCGACTGCAGCGGGGGCGGGGCGGGGGGCTGTCCCACGGGGGGCGTCGGGGGTGGCACGCTCAGGACCTTCGGGAGAGCTGAGCCTGCGCCGCTGCAAGCTGCGCCGCCGAGGCATCATCATCATCGAGATAACAATTCTGGTATGCATGATCCTTCGCGACATGATACATACTATCACCATGAACCACATTTTCATGCACTAAGTATTCAGGCGAATAAATATTAGGGCAATAGCATGAAGTCTACTTTTACGAACCACAGAAACACGATACACTGATGTCCACGTTTTTGGCACAGCCAAGAGACCAATACAAACATCCCAGGTCTCTCTTTACTTTTTAGATCAGTAGTACTATTTACTACTGCTCATGCTGCCATTTTCACTTTAGTACTTGTTTCCATGTAGAGGGCATGTAGGTACCTACCTAAAATATCAAGCCGGTTATAATACTAGTCGATAAAAAATTGACCAGGTCCTTACATGATTAGAATTTCACTACCTAAAGGCCTGCCTAGTTGGCCGATAGGATCAGACTCAACTAACGAGCTGTGGTTGGCTCGATGTTGCAGAAGAGTACACCCTGTCTCGCGCCATGACGCTGATGGTGCGTCGCTCGGAGTCGGACTCGGAGTCGAGCGGGTCGCCGCCGCCCTGCGAGTGCAGCTCCGCGCGCTACAGGCTGCCCATCGCGCATGCTAAAGGTATCGTCCCTCATCAGCTGATGCCAGTCCTCCTTTCGGGAGATCCAAACCACCAAAATAACGAGAGCTGATATTGTGACCATTGCGTATCATCACTCTGCAGCTGTTGCATTACCCGCACGCTCAAGGCTAACTTCTCCTGCCACTTCGCAGATGGATTTGGTTGCTCTTTACAGTACTTTAATCTGCCTTCCTTCTTATAAAGGCAATTAAGTGAGTACGTATGATAGTGATGGTAGAGCTAGGCATTGTCCGCAGAGGAGCTCCGCGCGGTGACGGACTCGAGCGCGGAGTCGGCGGCGCCCAGCGAGCGCGACAAGCGGCGCCGCCGCCGGCACCACAACCACACGCCGCAAGCCGCCAGGTACTTATGTCTATACACATTATGGTACTCTGTACATTTGGGAAATCAAGGGCACACGTTGAGCACTTTCACACTGCTCACTTTTACACACTTTTACACCACTCCATGTCGGCGACACAGTACCTACCTACCTTTAGTAATATTAGTAAGTGTCGTTGGTGTCAGGTAGTCTGCACATAACCTAGTCATTTTAGGCTATGCACTGTAGCGTTGGATTCACTAGGAGACAAATTGAAAGAACACCGAACTTTTTTGGGCTATGTTCGAGATAAAAGTCTCTAGCCAACTCAGATTATAGAAAATATATTCTAAGCTAGCCAACTAGCTTGCACCAATTGCATTGCATCCTTAGAATATAGAAAACACATTGCATCATGCTGTGCTGAGGACATTTTTTCCCTTATCCATGTTTTTTTTCACTTCCGCTTCGTGTTTCGTACATTTAAAAAACAAATGTGCTTAAAAATTGTGGTTTTCGCAGCACAAAGCGACATCTAGTTAACGTTGTTCAAACCAAGTCGTGATCAGCCCTCTATCTTTCACCCTCAAACTCTCTGGCATTTTTTCTAGTAAGAAACGTTTACTAGAACAAACTGTTGCCCGAACCATACCTTGTGTTGCAGCTTTTTGAGCTTTTGCAAGTTCGGTAAAATGATAAGAGATGGCACTGTAAAAAAAATTTAATTTTTCCAGATACCAACAGCGACAAGAGCAAGAGAGGAGAGATTTTACGATACACGTATGATACGAAGACAATAAAGACTGCTACAAGCAAAAATAAATTGTTAACTAGCTAAAATAACCTTTACTAGAGATTTTATGAAAACTTTGTAAATATTTTAGGAAAATTTTGTACCACGTTGGAATTAAATAATTGGCGCGGCCTATTTGGAAAACAAATTTTAAAGAAAAAACTGAATTTTTCATGCAATAGGGTTAATTTTTCTAAAGTTTAGATCTCACAATATTAAACTTTCCATAGCGATTTAGAATTGTGAATTTTCTGATTCTCAACCATATCTGATTAAATTGTATTAAATACATTAGAAATACTTAGTACAATTGTTATAATAATATCAATAAAATAAGTTTAACGTTCGTTTAAGAGTGAAGTTTTAAGTAAGATAAGAGGCCAAACTAACTTTAATGTTACTTTAGATTACGAAGGGATTGTTCCTGACACTGCTAACGAATTCTTTTTACCACTGATTTAAAACTTTTGAATATTTTTGTAAATAATAAGGTTTAGTAATTGCTTGTCTGTTTAATTATACACAAGTAAAATTTTATCGTTTACTTATCCAGACTTGTGTTATAATCACTGCCTGTACCTACCGTTTAAGAATAATTGTAATAGAAATGAATTGTACATATTGAATGAAAAATATAATGTCTTATTTTTTATCATCCTTTTTCATAAGTTTTTATGCGTTCTGCTGAACATAGGCGCTGATCTACGTCTCCCCCAGCTTCCCTCAGCAAATCAATTTCATGAAATAAAGTACCTAAGTAAAGAATTATGTAGTAGAAACGTCCTAAATATAACTTACAATTTCAAACTGCACTTGAAAGTAAGTAAGAACAGTACTAAAGTTCAGTATTCTTCCATAACGACTTCCGCATACAATCAATTCGTTGTTCTCTTGGCATGAAGCAAAGGCCACTCGACATTCGGGATACGCTGTTATAAACACTTTGTCAAGGACTGGTGTGCCCATTTCTTAATTATTTTGTCATGGGGTAGTTAATTTTTCAAAGAAACAGGAAGAATATTTAATGATTTTTATCCATTCCTCCGCGACTATTGAACAATACGACTAAAATAACTACGAGTCGCCTGTTCCGTCGGCAAAATGAGGAATCATGCACTGCACCTTGTGCATTGAGCGCGGTTTGAGAGAATTATCGCACTGCTACGCAATGTAACTCAAAATAGACTGCTAGAAAAACTAACAAAAATCTGACAATTTTGGGCCAAATATTCTTCTGTTGTTGTCCTAGCTAGCTAACTTAGGCTATGACATGAATAGTCAATGCTGTTAATAATTTTTCACAATTAGTACTTAGGTATTGCTCAAGCACTGATCTGGACTCCAGCATAAATTTTTGACAGTTTTTTATGAGAACCTCTACTCAAATCTATGTTTGAAGGTGCCTAATGAACCTACCATGTTTTCAGGTATCCTCTCAGTATGGGTACTATGCGGGCACGTCGCCAATTTGATATCATAACGCAATTACCTGTGTGATTAAAGGTACGCTAATTGGGTGACCTCACGACGTGGTCGGTGATGTATGCCCTGCGGCTGAGTTCGAGCCGCATCCACACCGAAACCGGGCTATAGGCGCTTATACATGAACCAACTCAATTCCGTAGCATGCTGAACCTGAACTTAATTCAATGTACGCTCGTGTTAGAGCTAGCGTAGTGATACGAACCTAGTTTTTATCACTAATATTGCCGGCGTTGCCGTAAGCTAAGCAACGTTGGTAGATGGTGGCTGTGGCTAGTGGCTATTGAGCGGTTTTGTACTTTGGCAGGCACAAACAATCAGTTAGGGTCAGAAGCTTTCCATGGACATGTTCTTGAACCCAACCGGCAGGTAGGGTTAGCATTTGCGCTCAGACAGACAACGGTAACCAGCTTTCTGTGTAAATGCAGCAGAATGCTCGGGTTACAGTGAAGCACCAATATTAGAACCGGCAGGTATGTTCAATCTGGGATGATATTGAATTTGAGATTCAGAGTTTCGTGTTCGTAAGTACATGTATTTTGTAGATACAACGGTTTCTCATACTAATAACCAAAAACATGGTACATAAAAGGGCTCTAGACAATCCCACTGGAATTAAAATAAGGCACCATTTACTCGGTGATACGATGCTACGTTCCAACTTCCAAGTTATTGTTACAGACAGCAATTTCCGAAAGTGTATCGTATTTAGATGTACTTGTGTGTGACAAACACGATAGTACTTATAAGGTACGATGTTATGTTTGCATTTTCGAATCAATCAAGCGATTAAAAAGCTCATTTTTACACCACCCTAATGTGATCTTCATAAAACATCGGTCTCAACGCTGTTGCGGTTGCTATTCGACCTTTGACGAACTTTGACTTCAAGATTGCAATATAACAATTCCGTAAAGTCCAATCGAAAGTGCAAATTGGTCCATCAGAGCAGATGTCCTGCTTCTAGTCGATGCAGTCGGGTCCGATGATGACATCGCTGGCTAAAATGGGGAGCACGTTTTACACACACTTTGTTACCCCTACCACAGTATAGATATTGTACAAGAATTCGTAGTTCGTATATCAGAAACTTACTTATTACTAAGTACTACCTACAAAACTATCTTCACATTCTAGAATAGTTCAATACTAACTGCCCAAAATGTAACACAACATATCGCAACGTAAGGTAGTCGGAAGGCGAAGCATGGACGACTATAGATATACTGAAAATTGTGGAAAACCAGATGGAATGAGCTCAAAACTGCGAGCTTCTTGAAAATCTACAGAAAAGCTTCGTTCCCGCAATGAACTTGTTCCCGTCAGGTTAATATAGGTTTTCTTCTGATCATAGAAGCTGTAAGCGTAATCTACACACCACTCCGGAGATAACATTATAAAAATTACAGTGTAGGTATAACAAGATTGCTTTGCTAACGTTTCAAATCACTTCGAGTGGGTGTCGAGGCGCTACAATGTGTAAAAGTAGGTTAACTCGAAACAGGCGGAGAAAAGCTATTTTTCTAAAAATGGACTACTTACATAGAATATCTTTTCTGCAAGATACACAAGGATACTTCAGGATATTTTCTACCGTTCTTATAGATAACAACATTTCATTTCTACTAAGTAAATAAAAACAATAACATAAAACATTTTTTGTGGTAACAAAAATAGTTTTGAATTATACATCTAAACTTTCCCGTTTACCCGTAGTATTGGTATGACCAAATACAAAGAGCGCCCTGTTTTTCTCTACTGCTAGGGTCACACCACTACACTCTAGGCAATAGTTACGGCCACAATACTATAATAATTATGACATCATCAGACAGTTATTTCCATGATTTGACAATATCAATCAGCATCGGTAGAACTTGTTTAAAGGTATTAATATGGACGTAACATATAACAATGTTCATTTTCATAGGTTTCTGCATTATTTTATTATCCATTCGAGTAGCAAATAGTAAGGGTATGAAACAACTTCGGCAGCTCGTCGAACGGGATAAAATTTTACAATCTGCAGAACCAACCCGGTTTTGATCGCCATGTTTATGGGCACTGCTACTTTACAAGTCTAGCTGTGTGTTCTCACTTCAATTTCTGTAGTAGCTGTCTAATTTGAAAATTTAATATGAGTCATTTATCGAGACTTTTTAAATCACGTCTTGATTTCGCAAAGAAAAATAATTAATGCTCTAACGAAATACTTGTTTAATTCTCATATGGTTTTAAAACCTAATCATAAGTAGGTAACCTTTATTTATTACAAGCTTTGCCCAATTTGTAAAACAAAAATACTAGGTACAGAAGTCACCTCTCCGAAAAATTTGCGAGTTCATATTTTTCTTTTACTTTTACAAGCAAACGCAATCATAAACACAGCCAGCAAGCGTTCATAGCGCAAGCGCATGCAAACAGGTCAACGCTCAGAAGGCACAATGACGAAGCAATGAGGCAGCCATGCCTTTTAAATAAAATTAATGTAAATGAAAGTGTAGAAATGAAACCGCGGCACATGTCCCGGCTCGCTGCGCTCACCACATCAAAGTAATGTCAGTAATGTGTGGTGAGGCTGCTGTGAAAAGCTGCAATTTTTATGTACTTACCTAAGTATTTGGTTTAGCTATATTGAACACATTTTTTTCCACGAAAAAAAGTCCTATTATCTTTTAATCAATCAATTACCAACTGGTGAAGATTGGTCAGTTTTCCGCGTGTTCCGTTTCCCACTGCTGGGCAAAGAGCTTATCTATGAAGTGTTTCTCTGTTAAAAATTCTTTTTTGCGTTTGTTTTCAAACCGTAAACACTAACATGTAACTAAAAAAAGTAGGTACCCACATAAGCCCTAGTCTCTTGATTACTTCACAGGATAATTCCAATAAAACATTATTTACCTACATCAATATTACTACAAGTCTGGTGGGTACCAAATTGGTTTCCGGGAAGCTTATATCCCATAGTTCAGTACCCTTCTCAAGCACGTCCTTTACCTTCCTCAAGAACAAACTTCAAAAACCCGCCATGCTAAACATAGCTTTACTATAAACTTGCGAAGCACAAATGCACCTAATCTTAACATCATAAGACTCAAATTCAATTAATAGCAAAGATTAGTTCGATCATTCAATTTAGTGATTTATTACAATAGAGATAAAACCTCTTCTTCAAAGGCAGGTTTATGTAATTTCTCAGTGGTGTGCGCGCATGCGCAGTGTACCCGGCGGCCATTTTCAGTGAAACCCACACATGCATAGCTTGTCAAACGTTACACAAACATGGAAACGGTCAAGTGAGAAAGGATTTTCTGCAATTTGTTGAGCTGGAAACTGTTGGAACTTAATTAGACAGTGAGTGGCGTTTAAAAGGATATTTGATTATAGCCACGAGTAGAATAGTTATGAACCAAAATTTCATGAAATTTTCATAATAAGAAGAATTCATTATAATAAATTCAAGGGATAACCGGAAGTATTCGTGGTAGAGCTTTGTCCAGCAGTGTGACGCGAAATAACAAAGAAGATACCTAATAAGTCTAACCAATCAATAATGTAAGTTTGAATGCTAATAAAATGGTATCAAATTCCTTGAACGACCGACGACGGTACTGACAACATCCTCGTCTTCACATTGACTGTGTATGAGTGAGGGTGAGTGAGCGTGTGTGCGTGGGATGCCAAATAAGGGCCGATCCACGGCGTTGATTGAGTTCTGCGATTGTCTAAAGCTCTTTATAGATTAAGTGGCATCTTACGATTGCGGCGCTTATCTGTGGATAAGAAATATTATTTTCGATTGTTTTATGCTTGTAGGGATCTGGCAGTTATTGTACGAGGGTGTGCAAGGGATGTTTTCTGTGATAGAGGGTTTTCTGTACCTATATCCTTATAGCATTAGATTACGTTGTGTGCTAAATACTGCTTACTATGATGAAGATCGTTGTTATGAAAATTGAAGTGACGAAATTTTTGTAATAAGTAGGCATTTACACGAGGTCGTGTAAATGCCTACTTATTACAAAAATTTCGTCACCTGGTAGGAGACGTACCAGGTAGGTAACCTACCACCTGGTAGGTACCTAGGTAAGATACCTATTTCACTGATTTTAAATTCCTATAATGTAGTAAAATTGTAGTACATTTACCAGTTTGGTTTTACACTATTTTTGCAATAACTGTTGCCGACAACGTTATAATTGAAACGAAAGTAGGTTTTGTGTTTTAAAAAGTTCTTTTTTATGAGAAGAAAATATGGAACAAGCTAATGCCCACCTGATGTTAAGTGGTTACCTCTGCTTATAACAAATGCATTATCTCACAATGCAAGACCGGTGAGGACGTGTCTGTGAAGCAAGCAACGCGCTGCGTCTGAGACGTAAAGATCATAATGTCTCATAGGTATGTGTGTACCTAATAGCATCGGCACTCATAAGATAAGATGAGATAAATTTTTATTGGTCCCTAATTAGGTATAATACCCATAGGTGTCCTTCAACACAGCAATACGAGCATCACTGCGCCAAGCACGAAATAAGCATGGTACTTATTTTTTTTTATTTATACATTATTGTCAAACGTTTATTTCCCCAGACGAACTCGTTTTCAAAGTGCACTAGACAAACTGAAAAATTATACCAACTTTCTTTATTTGAATTAAATAATAGAATTATGAATCCTAAATATTTAAATCGTATTTCGAATTAAACTCCAACGTTGATCTCCATTTAACCCCTCATCATCAAACGAAGAGAACCCTTTCGCAAACATGCAAAAATACACAAATCAGGAAAATGCAAAGCGACATCTACAAATTTGTATCCGAACGCACTGCGAGCCGACATTTAACACAACTTATTTGTAAACTAGCCAACTTACCCAGGGTTTTTCTGCAGTCACATCACCTACGTATTACAGAACGAATAATGTAGAGTAGATTTCTGGCACCATTGTAGAGACGACGAACAGTAAAAGATGCAGTTATGTCAACTTAGGTATATTTGTGTTTCCAGTTATCATGACGTATTAATGTAAAGAAAAAAAGAGCAACAAACAGACTCCCCTGTCTTATCAAATCACTATAGATTCGGCCTGCACGCATCCCGCTCTGACCTGACCTGGAGAGCACAGATTTCAGTCAGCCTCGCGCCGCGGAGCTGGGCGGACGTGTCGGGACCTCCGCCGACTCAGGTGTCCCTCTCCCCCAAACCGAAAACACCGGTCGTGCGACAAGAACGCACAAAACGCGCACGCTAAGGTACTTAGATGCAGGGTTCAAGTATTTACAAGTGGCGGTGGTAGTGGATGCTGCGCGGTGCAAACAACCCTCTGAAGCAGGAAGGGAGTGAGGTTATAATTTTGACAGCTGATCAGGTATGTCTTCTAACCAGGAGGTTGGTTTGTGTAGAAAGAGACTCGGCTATATCTATGTAAGCTTACTACTCAGTTGTTTCAGGTATTAAGAGGGCTATCGCAGTTTGGCCGCGCTCGAATTCCGGTTTCTGAGCCGCCAAACTAAAAAAAAATGCCCACGCACAAATTGAAGCCGCTTTCCGCTCGAGTTTGTACATTAACTAACTAGTCTTGGTACTTGGAAGTTAGGTAAGTAAAGCCATTAAAATTATAAAAATTTTCAATGTACCTAAAGATTTATAATAGTTTAGATGGCTGTTTCTATTTAGGGTGTTTCTATGTATTATAAGTATGTATTTACAACAAAAAAAGTATATAAGTATTCTATCAGATCTAGTTCCCATATCACAAGCTTTGCTTAGTTTGGGACTAGAGGGCGTTGTGTGTAAAGCCCAAGAATATTCATATTTATTTATTTTATTAGATAGAATTTCTATCTAAACTTTTACAAATCTGTACTTACATTGATTTATTTTTTGATAAATTCTTTGAAGGAGTTGAAGTATGTCTGTCGGTTTGTCGTTTGAGCACAGTTGACGCTGAAACCGCCGAACAGATTTTGATGAATCGTATCATGGTGATAGGTTATAGCACCGATCAACATTAGGTACATTGCACACATTAGGTAATTATGTCAAAATCAACTTCAAACGGCCGAGTTATTCGTCAACTCGCGAGCGTGAAACTCGTGATTTGGCACTTTCCAATTAAACCAATTTTTTTTGTCGTCAACTCGCGCGCACAATATTATAAAGTACAGTCTTATTTTAAAAACGGATTTCTTTCAAAATCGATATCTGAGGGCCCCTCTCAGCCATTATGTGTTACTATGTATTATAAGTATGTATTTACAAAAATATAAGTATTCTATCAGCATCTAGTTACCATATTACAAGCTTTGCTTAGTTTGGGACTAGAGGCGTCGTGTGAAATGTCCATAAATATTTATTTATTTATTATCAAGAATCTAATCTCAAATTAGAAAAAATCATAGCCGCCATTTTTAACTTTTTTTGTTTATGGACCGATTGCTTTCAAAATCGATATCTGAGGATCCCCCTTAGCCATTATCAGGAATATTATGTAAAATTAGAAAAAGCATGGCCGCCATTTTTAACTTTTTTGTTTATGGACCGATTGCTTTCAAAATCGATATCTGAGGGTCACCCTCAGCCATTATCAAGATTCTAATGTGAAATTTGAAAAATCATGACCACCATTTTTAACTTTTTTGTTTATGGACCGATTGCTTTCAAAATCGATATCTGAGGGTCACCCTCAGCCATTATCAAGATTCTAATGTGAAATTTGAAAAATCATGACCACCATTTTTAACTTTTTTGTTTATGGACCGATTGCTTTCAAAATCGATATCTGAGGGTCACCCTCAGCCATTATCAAGATTCTAATGTCAAATTTGAAAAATCATGACCACCATTTTAAACTTTTTTGTTTATGGACCGATTGCTTTCAAAATCGATATCTGAGGGTCACCCTTAGCCATTATCAAGAATCTAATGTCAAATTTGAAAAATCATGACCAACATTTTTAACTTTTTTGTTTATGAACCGATTGCTTTCAAAATCGATATCTGAGGGTCACCCTCAGCCATTATCAAGAATCTAACGTCAAGTTTGATGAAAAATCATGGCTGCCATTTTTAATTTTTTTTGTTTACAGACCGATTGCTTTCAAAATCGATATCTGAGGGTCACCCTCAAGAATCTTAAATGAATGCCGTTTGAAGTTAATTTTGACAGCTGTCATCAAAAATGTAGATTTTAGTTGTCTCTGTCATTTAGTGATGAAACGAGCAGTCTAGGATAAGTAGTTTCCAAGATATGACCGTTTGAAGTTTAATTTGACAGCTGTCATCAAAAATGTAGATTTTAGTTGTCTCTGTCATTTAGTGATGAAACGAGCAGTCTAGGATAAGTAGTTTCCAAGATATGACCGTTTGAAGTTGAATTTGACAGCTGACATCAAAAATGTAGATTTTAGTTGTCTCTGTCATTTAGTGATGAAACGAGTAGTCTAGGATAAGTAGTTTCCAAGATATGACCGTTTGAAGTTGAATTTGACAGCTGACATCAAAAATGTAGATTTTAGTTGTCTCTGTCATTTAGTGATGAAACGAGTAGTCTAGGATAAGTAGTTTCCAAGATATGACCGTTTGAAGTTGAATTTGACAGCTGACATCAAAAATGTAGATTTTAGTTGTCTCTGTCATTTAATGATGAAACGAGTAGTCTAGGATAAGTAGTTTCCAAGATATGACCGTTTGAAGTTGAATTTGACAGCTGACATCAAAAATGTAGATTTTAGTTGTCTGTGTCATTTAGTGATGAAACGAGTAGTCTAGGATAAGTAGTTTCCAAGATATGACCGTTTGAAGTTGAATTTGACAGCTGACATCAAAAATGTAGATTTTAGTTGTCTGTGTCATTTAGTGATGAAACGAGTAGTCTAGGATAAGTAGTTTCCAAGATATGACCGTTTGAAGTTTAATTTGACAGCTGTCATCAAAAATGTAGATTTTAGTTGTCTGTGTCATTTAGTGATGAAACGAGTAGTCTAGGATAAGTAGTTTCCAAGATATGACCGTTTGAAGTTGAATTTGACAGCTGACATCAAAAATGTAGATTTTAGTTGTCTGTGTCATTTAGTGATGAAACGAGTAGTCTAGGATAAGTAGTTTCCAAGATATGACCGTTTGAAGTTTAATTTGACAGCTGTCATCAAAAATGTAGATTTTAGTTGTCTGTGTCATTTAGTGATGAAACGAGTAGTCTAGGATAAGTAGTTTCCAAGATATGACCGTTTGAAGTTGAATTTGACAGCTGACATCAAAAATGTAGATTTTAGTTGTCTGTGTCATTTAGTGATGAAACGAGTAGTCTAGGATAAGTAGTTTCCAAGATATGACCGTTTGAAGTTGAATTTGACAGCTGACATCAAAAATGTAGATTTTAGTTGTCTCTGTCATTTAGTGATGAAACGAGTAGTCTAGGATAAGTAGTTTCCAAGATATGACCGTTTGAAGTTGAATTTGACAGCTGACATCAAAAATGTAGATTTTAGTTTGTTTCTGTCATTTAGTAATATAATATCAGAAAAGATAAAAATGGCGGCCATGATTTTTCAAATTTGACATTAGATTCTTGGTAATGGTTGAAAGGGACCTTCAGATATCGATTTTGAAAGCAATCGGTCCATAAACAGGAAAGTTAAAAATGGCGGCTATGATTTTTCATAAATAGGTACAAATAAAAATATATACATTGACATTTTTACACGGCACCCTTTAGACAACTCATAGAACAAACGTCTATGACGCCACACAAAAATAATTATGTTTGTTTTTGGTGAGGATCGAACCCACGACCCACGGCACGGAAGGGAGAGCTAGTACCGACTGAGCTGTGAGGCCTATCAAAATATCTTTTCATTTTAGCTCATCATCATTAATTTCTATTCTATTCAAGTACACGTTCTTCATTGCACTACAGATTGTACTGTTTGGCACAGTACGCACAACGGATCTTCATCCCTCTGAAGTTAGGTGTAACAATCGATTTTGTATGTACTACACAAACATCCAAACATCTAAACTTTTGCATCCCATCCCACTAATATTATAAATGGTAAGATAAGATAAGATTTTAATTGTCCCCAATAGGTATGTACAGGTGTTAATGATTGTCATGAATAAAAAAGTTACTAACATCAAAACTAGGTAGTCAGTCACACTCCACGTGTACACGCACGGTTATGCTCGATCTTTTTGGCGCGGAGAAAATCGACACAGGTCCGCCTTCCACGAGCGCTGGCGCGCGTCTGAATTCGAGCGGCCAACGCATCGCATTTTATGCAGTTGTAAATTACGTTTATTCAAATTAATATAATAAATTATGTAAATAAAAAGTATACAATTTTATTGATTATGAACTAACGTTTATTTTGGTATAATTTTTACCTAATAATAATAATGTAGTATGGAGAAATTAACGGCTAATTCTGAACGTTTTTAGAAATTTTATGGTTTTGAATTGATTTTTTTTTGTACATATCCCATACTTATTTCAAAATTCCGGGGCCGCTACGGTCAATGGCAGTATATAAGAGATATTTGTTGATATTTTTCATTTCGTTTGCTTTGCAGAGTAGTTCAATCCAGGAGCTTGAAAAAGTGTCTGCGCGAGTTTTATTAAAAACTTGTTTCGGAATTTTGGCTTTATTTAAATATATAAGGAAAAATTGCAAAAAGCGAGGCCGCTACGGTCAATGCGAATAACTATTCTACACCATACAATAAATCGAAATTATCTAAGAGTTTCAGTTTCAGAGATCTAGAACGTCAAAAATGGGCATTTTCACGGTTTGACCGTAATACGCGCCTTAAATAAGCTTTTATAAGATAAAACTCACGTGTGCCGTGCTCTCACTATGATAGATAACCTATTTTCACATAATATGTTTCAGGGATTTGCTTAGATAGCGATATCCTTATTATCTTTATATTTGACATAGTTTTAATACTTCAAACGATTAATTCACATTTTTTTATTTTCATTCAATGCCAGACTTACTTTGAAATACCTGTGATTGAAATTCCAAAACACCTTACCAAAATGACAGCAGGAAGAGCCCGTAGGTAATGATTTAGCGCCGACGCGGTCTTTTGATATCAACAACAAAAGATCGCCGCCTGCCCGTTCCCATGGGGTTAGGCCTCGTTTACACGGGCAAGCTCAAGTGAGCATTTACTGAAAAAAAGTGGTTTTTATAAAAAAATTCTATCGTGTTTCTGGATTAGAAAAAATCTCGGGACTATAATGAATTTTCTTTACTTATTTGTATTTTTGGTTGAATACTTGTATTTACGATTAAACAGCAACAAAGTCGTTGCGATTTTTCACAGTATCTATACGCACGTCGTGCTAAATATTTTAACATTCAGGTGAAAACATTATAGCAATCATCACCCATCCTTTGTGTTACTCGGTCGATGCCGTTTTTATCAAGATTTGTTGATTTTAAAGACCTAAGTATAAAAGTAGGGTAAGTTTGATGCCACAGGTGTTATTAGTTGAAATACGCTTGATTTTGTTATCAATTTCGATGAACGTGATAAAAGTATCATTTATTATTCATAATGGGGTTTTGTAAACTACAAAAACGTTGCTAGTTTTTTGACATTAATTTTTAATCATTTCATTAGACACGCCACGCCCTATTCTTCGGTACCTACTTATTTTCTTTAAATAGCTAGGTGCCTATTCTTTTCGTGTTTAAACCGCGCAAGAAATACGTGAGCATTTATAATGACAAACGGCGAATAAAGAAATGGTTAAACACACGACACGTACTGGAAATTAGGTGTTAAAGATAAAATATGTGCGTGTGTGAAAGAGCCCTCGTATCGTTCATCACACTGGTTCATTCCTCATTAACTAGCAGTCAAAAGAAAGAAAAATTACTTTATTACAGGGATTACAATAACATAAAAACTTAACTTAATAAAGGATGATAGAATGCAACGCTAGGAAGCAGGCCGTAGTTTCTTGCCCGTTTTTGTAGGCTCTGGTCGCGTGGAACTGGCACCTAGAATCAAGTCTAAAAGACGATCCTTTGATAACGATGAGCAAGCTAGACCAATTAGTGGTCTATTTCCGGACCTAGTTGGTCATAAAACAAACGATGTAACTAATGGGAATTTCCCACTAGTTACATTGTTTGTTTTATTGATGGAACTAATGGGAATTTACCCTCAGTGTAGTCGTGCCTTTAGCCCTGAAGGTGTGATGGAAGAAGTATCGCTAGTATCATTGCAATCAATCAGCGGCCGGTTACTATCTGATGAAGCACGGAACCCACGGAACCCACGGAACCCACGGAACCGGTAATTTACGAGCTTTTTAATAAAGCTAATTTGATAATCTCTGGTTTCTAAGATTGAAGTCCTTTATGTCTCAGAGTGATGGACGCAGTCAAGTGCTGCGCATCACAGGGCACATCTACAGTGGACGTGCTCGGTGAGGTAATGCATCGCTATAGACAGTGGTTACCACTTAACATCAGGTAGGCCATCGGCTTGTTCCATCATTTAGTTTTAGTAAAAAAAAAAACTAAGCGTGAGAGGGGGATGTTGCGAGGAAAGTCTGTACCGTAATATTTTTAATAGCTAAAAGTATTTTCACATCAGGTGGGCCATCTTATTCTGCTTGTTCGACCACTCCTTCCCATAAAAAAGTTGATAGATGGAGAAGGTTCAAAATTGTTATATACTTTTTTAGGCTGAAAAAGAAATAGAAGTACATTGCAAACTAAAAGTTTATTTCGAGCGCCGATCCAGTACGGAACCGGCAATGCATTGTACCTAGAAATAGCAAAATCGATTCACACTCACAGAGTTAATAACGAAGCGCTGTTTTGAGTCAAATTAAGACTCAAAATCAAAAAAACACAAAATTCTATCGTACTTTTTATTTTGGATTTTGGACAAAAATAAAAAGACAACATAATTATTGTACGTTGTACGGTACCTGTACCTGAAACGTATTTTTACGTTAAAAAAGGATAGTGTAGAACTTAAATAACTTGTCTTAGCACTGTAATTACTCTAATAGAAACAAATGGCATCATTTAGGATAAAATGACACGTCTCGGTGAATTCCCTAATGAACCTGACGTTGATGTCTACGGCGTAGCAGCTCTACGGCGTAGACCTTTGAGAGCTACGAGCCAAGAGCTACGAGGCATCGTACGGTACTAAATTTCAAACTTTAGAACAAAATTAGCATAAATCATTGTTATTTTACTCAAATTACTTGTGTAATAAATTCAAATGGAGGTTGTTCTAGATAAACGACTGATAAAATTGTCTTGAACAAACTAAAATAATAATAAAATCGGACTTACAGTGTCCAATGTTTAGATGAAGCACTTTATAGCACATGATATATGTACTATAATATCTTCTCAGCCTTTTATGATATTTTCATAAATGTTATATACAGAAAAACCCTTTTCTGGTTTCATTGCTTAGTTCATTGACGAATGTGCGTAGTTAGTTACGGGTATGTAGACTATGCCTGTGCCCAAAACTATGTATCCGTAACTTTTATCTACGTCCAGCAGTGAACTAATATAGGTTGATAATGATGATCATCAACTTTTATCTAAACAAAACATCAAAATAATGTGTATACCTTACCGACTTTACCCAACTTATTAATATTTTCATAGCCCACACTTCAAAATAATTAGACCAATCAGAGCGTCTCCTTTGAATAGTTCCCGTTACTATTTAAGCTCCAAACTCTTGTTAGAGAATGCATAATTGATCTGCGAAGCCCAGGAGTAGTAGACCTGTCTGTCTCTCACCACTGTACAATTGCCTAGAGCACTCAAAATTAGGCTCTATTCCTATACAAATAGGAACTAAGAAAACGCACGGTTAATTTTGCATTCGACTGGATTGCAGCAGTGAATGTTTGCTTCTGATAAAAGAATTTGTTCTCTATCCGTGAGTAAATAAAGTTCATATCATGTACAGTTAAAATTGGCAACGGACAGTAGACAAATAAGCGACATCGCAAAGGGAGATTGGGAAAAGAAAAAAGTTTCGCAGACCGTCTGGCGTCTGTGCGAAGTGCCTATTGAACTTTCCGCTTGAACTTTCCAAGCGAACTAGGTGGGCAAGGTATACTCCAGAAATCCTCAATAATACAGGGTGTGAGAAACACGACTCTAATAAATGGTCCTTGTGATTTAAATGAATAGCATCCATTCCACATTAAAATGTTAACTAAAAGAAAATGATAATTACTAAACATTTGACACTGTGTTTGTCTTTTTTTTTTACGTAATAAAGAATTTCCTAACCTACTTAATCTGTTCAAGAGCCAGATGGTGGTGAGCTCAATAAATATCACCCAGCAGGGGTATTCCAATCTCAGTCGAACTGCAAAGTTTTAAATCATGGTCAGTTCATACTAACTCATAGTTATTCTGTGACTAAATAGTGACATTATGATGTCATTTAATTTGTTTTCACGCATATTTTGCTGTCGAGTGTCTAAAAAGAATGAAAGAAAGAGACCTGAAGAAATTACACTGGGCAGTGAAATATAACTTGACAGCAAAAGATTGGAACACGGGGGCAGAATGAAACATTTCTCAGTACAAAATCATATTCTAGTGGAGGGAAGGCGCAGCCCATACAATCTCTGATGATGACCAGCAATGATGAAGACGCTCTAAGGATATTTTCATGATCGTGGGTTTTAAATTGTAAAATTAACATGTTAAACCGTGTAAGTATTGGTAACTTGGGTGTCCTTTTGCAGATCCAATTTTTATGAAGCTTGTTTGCAATAATGAGTTCTGACTCGCTCGAGGGCTATCGACTATGTTAAGGTTGTACAGAACGTACTTATTTACTTCGATGTGGTTGTAACAGTTGTACTCGATCTCTTTGATGTATTTTAACATGAAATATTATCAACATCATTACTGATTATCATTCTAATTACTTATTTGTTTAGAAATATCTATCGGGTCAGGTACACTACAAACGGCTTTCCCGCGGCCTAGTTGTGGAAACCAGTCCACTTTACAAGTACAAAAGTCAGACGACACAACGAATCTACGTCTTATCTTATTCAGAAAATAAGTTTTAAATAGTTAAGTACCTAGCCTTTGTAGCATTTTGTATTTAGTAAGATTATTAACAGTCTTAGGGCGGCTTGCACCAGAATCGCTAAACGTGTTTAACAGCTTAATAGATTTAAATCTGACGTATTTATATGACTTGACAACTCGCTAAATACTATTTAATAGTTAAACGCGTTTAGCGATTCTGGTGCAAGCCGCCCTTAAAGTAGATCACTTTTATTAAGTGTCGAAACGCTCGTAGTTTGCTTGGTCAATCTTCACCGATAATCTATGTTGAGCGACATTCTGCGCGGTCTCTGTTTGGATGGGTGACCGCTAGAGGCATTTACATCTGAGCTCTTCCGTGCTTTAGAGGGCACGTTACACTGTCGGTCCCAGCTCTAGCAGTCACCTAATAACTCCGTCACCAGAGTTGGCTAACTCATACGAAAGTACGGTTAAGTATCTTAATCTTGTGATTATTGTCTTGTTTTACGTACTTAGCTATTCTGTACTCATCATACAAATCACTGTGGATATCTACTCGGTACTAATCCGAGGGTCATCATAGAGCATGGATAACAGCTGGCTCAATACATTTTTATAAACACGATTTTATTTGTTTGACTTCGTTATGTAACTGTCATGAATGATATTTTAGGTAATTAAATAGTATTCATCGGGAGAACCGTGACAAAAGTGTTTGTGAAAATTTTGATTTGTAGACTACTTATTACCACTGAATGTACAAGAATGGCATCACTTTTTTGTCATAAATAAAACTTTTAAACAGAAAAGCCTGACCAGTCTCACCGGATTACCGAACCAAGAAAAAAGTCACTAAGCGCTCTCATTCTCATTTGCATGGAGTATACACCAGCGGTTCCCGACGAGCTGTAACTCCATTGCGGATTCAACGCGAGGACGGATTTATGCACGAGTTGTCTTGTACATCGCTAATTAGCCACCTGAGGCGGCGTCTATTGATTTAGATTACACGACGACATTGTGCTTCGAGCTATTGGTTTCATCATCATCACTGACTAGAGAAATAGAGTAGCTAACTCGGAGCTGACAAAATAGCTAAGACTAATCAAGAAAGCAAACATCACAAGAAACGAGAGATAACAGTTGGATACCAAGCTATGAAGTTGAATAGATAACCCATAATTTTTCCGACGGCAAAACATAAAACAAAATCTGTCCTTACAATCTAGGCTTTTACATAAAACTTTGTATAGCATCTCTGATGTCCCATAAATTGCCCTTCGCTCGGAGACAAATGCCGTTGTTTTGTGCGGGTCAGTGACAGCGGTCCCGATGGCCCTCACTGCGAGATCGTGACGCTGTACTCGTATCTTGGAGATCTTTCCTGCCTTTGTTTCTTTGTATTTTTTGGAATTTAGAGGGGATTTTTTTAATTAACTTGAATCAGTCAAAACTCCAAGCACTGAAAGTATTGTTGTATTTTTTGTAGTTAATATTCGTGAGTGCCAAAGTAAAAACATAGCTAAACGCGATTATACGAGTACTTAGTATTTGATTTTCTTTTTAGAACCAAGTAGCAGGTGTTTCCAATCACTTAAACTAAAAGCGAGACGGTATTCTATGCATTGAACCGTTAAACAAAAACCTATGAAGACATCCTGAGCCAGCTGAGAACATTCTAGAGTCATGTACTTAATCGATCAAGAGCAATTTTGCACTGTCATATTTATAGGATGCTTGAAGAGCCTTGATGCGTACCTTAGTACTCACAGAACAGAGAAAAGTATGGTAGTACTCTTCTGAAAAGATACTTGTAGTGAAATCTTCTTTAACGCATCTCAGTCGGGGTATAAATCGCCAAACATTCGCTAAGTCATAAACCAGAGAAGCCAATGTAGACTTCCTTATCCAGAACATTCTAGAGTCGTGCAGTCGGAGTACAGCGATTTATCAAACCGCGGGCGTTACTTTAAAAACTCGTCACACAGATTTGTGGAAGTTCCGCCGCAATTTATGTCGAAACACAACGGGGTTTTAATTATTTTTTGGCGGCTTTTTATTGCGTTTGCATGGCTTTAACCTGAATTAGAAAGCGGCATTTCGGATATATATTTGGAGGCGCTGACGTAGCGCTTATTCAATTTATTGGTGGTCTTTGAGAATCTAGAAAATGCACATGTTTGGGTGCCGTAATGTAGTCGTAAAAGAGCACTGGATTTGACGCAATACGCATAGATGCTACGCGTCTGTAAATATGCTATAGGTTCCTAGTAACAGTTGCATTTCCTGTAAAAGTGTTAGAACTGGAAAAACATTTCATGATAACTAAATAATAAAGCTATTAAAATTTTTACTTCTGTAAAAATTTTATGAGAATTACTCTTTATCAATAGCTTCAACGATCTTTAATTCGGAAAGCCACCAATTTTACGAGGGTTCATAAAATATGACAACCATTTCCAAGTAATCCAGATGTGAAATGTAACTTTTTACGGCCAGTAAAGTTTTATCGTTCGTCCGAGCCGGCGCTTAACGCTTTAAACTTTGCATTCTGGTGGAAATCAGAAGATGGAAGTCATCGCAGCTTCATCATTCATTAAATCTTGAGTCTGTTGTACAATAAAAATATTATTTAACCGGTGTGTGATTCAAAGCAAATTGATAAGCTATTTAAGTGATAATTATGTAGGAAGAATGTGCAGTGGTCAAAATCATTATCAGAGATCAGAGAATTTTATATTGTTTAAAATCTGCATTAGATTTTGACATTTTTGACCCAGTTTGTGCTGTTCAATTGTACTGAACATGCAACTTATCAATTTTCTTTAATAAGTACCTAATAATGTGTTAATAAGTATTCCAAAAAATTATAAAAGATATGAGAATTAAATAAATGATAAATAAATAAATAAAATTCATTTATTTCAGGCAACACAGTAAAAAATACAAGGCCCGTATTATAAATACCTTAAAACTAAAATACATATTAAACAAAAAACCTTGACAAAATATACTCCAAATAGTAAAGTCGGTTGGACTCGATATAACGATTTTAATGATTTAGAAACAACTTGAAAAACCAGCTGCGAATTATTCTAGTTAAACTTAGTCTGCGTCAAGTTAAAGTTGCCACACACGACAATGCAACTTCCAGTTTTTGTCGCTCGCATAAACTTTAACAACTCAACTTTACCAATCCCCAGTTACATTGTTAGATTAAACTCGCTCTAAAATAATGCCAAGGAGATTGCTGTACCGAATTAATTTCGTGTGAAGTTTTTCGGTTGATTAAAATTGTAATGGAGTTTGGTAGAAGCTTTTATTTCAAGTTCGGACTTACGTTCTAAAAGTACCTAGTACTTCTATTCATTATTCTGTAAAAACGACGACATACAAGTTACATTTAATTTACTAACTTAGGCTGTTTAAGTTTGCAACAAAGAACTTTACAAGTCCTTTACAAAATTGAATCATCACTATGCTTTCTTGGAAATAGTTCAGCATATCAATGTGTCTTGTTATTGTTACAGGATATTGCACCATATTATGAGGGCAGCAGGGTGCACTATCGCGATGTGAAGTGCAGTGACGTCACCATGGGCTCCTGGGTGGTGTCAGCCCTCATCATCCTGTTTGCTATGGGTAAGTACCAACCAACTTTACATACCTACCTATTTCATACAAGTTGTATCAGATAGGTAGGTATGTTATATTTGTGCAAAATATTTGTCTTGGCTATTTGTCTATCACCTCTCGCGTGGTCTGTAAGTTACCAGTATGTTGCAAAAAAGTTACCTCAACTTATTTACTTATAAAGAGGTGACGTTGCCAGCCTTTTGGGCACCCTGCCTGCAGTCGGTGATTTGAACTCTGTTTTCTATCTCTAGCATTTAGAATACAGAGTTCATTTTAATATTTTTGTTTTGTTAAAAATGCTATTTTTTAAGTATTTGTATATAGTTATTGGTTTGGACTTATAAAGATATCGCAATGTCCATTTTGAAAAAATATTAGAGGAGCAACCTAATATAACTTTTACGAAATATCAGTATCATCTCAAAGAGAAAAAACAAAGGTATGATGACATAACCAAATCCTCACGTGGCAGTGCGTTACACGAGAAAGGATAAAAGTCATAGCTTACATAATATTCTTTATTTTGAAACAAGTGGAATACCCGCGACTTTATCTGTGTAGCCTATCAATATTGTAGAGCTGTAATGTAACAGTGACTCATAACTAGGGATTTTATAAAAAAAAAACTTTGTTTACATAGCCCACGAGATAACAGCCCCCGTATGCCAATCTTTTGCTGTCAAGTTATATTTCACTGCCCAGTGTAATTTTTTCAGGTCACGTGGTACAATGTACCACGTGATCATTCTTTTTAGACACTTGACAGCAAAATATGCGCGAAAACACATCAAATGACGTCATAATGTCACTATTTAGTCACAGAATAACTATGAGTTAGTATGAACTGACCATGATATAAAACTTTGCAGTTCAACATTGCAGTTCAACTTTGATTGGCATACCCCTGCAGATTATCAGACTGACGACATTTTTAAGTCCTCACAGAACACAAAAACGAACCTACTTACGCAGGTTCGTAGGTAAAATAGACGAACACAATACTTGGTAGAGAAATTGATATTATGAAATTGATACACCATCCATATTCGTCCTTTCCATTCTGGTTGTCAACCAGCAACTACAATACTTCTTAGAACAAGAAAATTAAGCAACGCATGGATTTTTTTCCATGCGAGTCGACAGCCAGTCACTAACACTTTCCCATGCGAGTCGACAGCCAGTCACTAACACTTCCCATGCGAGTCGACAGCCAGTCACTAACACTTCCCATGCGAGTCGACAGCCAGTCACTAACACTTTCCTACGCGAGTCGACAGCCAGTCACTAACACTTCTCATGCGAGTCGACAGCCAGTCACCAACACTTTCCTACGCGAGTCGACAGCCAGTCATTAACACTTTCCCATGCGAGTCGACAGCCAGTCACTAACACAACCTTTTTATAGTACTAAAAAGATAGAGCCTTAAAATCACATTGAATTTCCGTTGACGTGGTTATCTCCTTTCGGATTTAGCGAGCACTCTCCATATACCGTATATCCTGAGAAAACATACAGTGGAATCACGATAATATTATTATTTAGTTAGAAAATTAAACGTTACGAGCATAAAATAAGCCTTTGAGAAAGCTCCAACATCAGTTTAGAAGGTCTGCCCCCGTATGCCAATCTCAGTTGAACCGCAAATTTGAACTGCAAAGTTATAAGTTCATACTAACTCATAGTTATTCTGTGACTAAATAGTGACATCATGACGTCATTTGATGTGTTTTCGCGCTTATTTTGCTGTCAGGTGTCTAAACAGAACGATCACGTGGTACAAAATTGTACCACGTGACCAGTTAGCACGCTGGTGACTTGGGCTAATCCCCTATTTTGCCACACAAACTGAGCTGCCTAATTAAAAGTTACAAAAAGCACCTTTTTTCTCAACTGTTTTACGTTTTATTCTATTTGTAGAGGGTTTTCACTGAAAATTTTTTTACGCCTGTACTAGTACGTGAAGTGTGTTCGTACTGTAAGAATACTTTGATTATAAATACCTTTTATTGTACATAGTTGAATTAAACATGATGATTGAACAAGAAATAAAAATTAGTTTAGTTATCATTAGTGAATGTTAAAATATCCCTTGCTCATTCGTTGAGTTTTTAACTTTTTAATACGTGTCACTTTTGCTAAAAAAAAATGCTAAATCTAGCTTCAAAAATCTAAGTGGCAACACTGTTGGTTGACTCTACAATTGTCAATCGACAGTGTCATAATATTAACCTGTCGTGTCAAACTGTGAAATTGTGTATATCGACGTTAATTCAGATCAATATGACCCGTAAATAATAACAAAATTGGTTTCAGTATGTTTTTTACAAATCAACGCATATGAACATACAAATAACATTAGCATTAACATAGCTGCAGCTTAAGAACAACAAGGTACCAGGGGAGAACGGCATAACAACAGAACTTCTGAATGCGGGCGGGTTTCAAAAATATCATTAGCACCATAGACCACATCCACACGCTTCGGCAGGTTATACCTAAAGATAGAGTAATCGGCCACTTTGTTTATCGTTTGTAAAAAGCCTTTGATTCAGTTAAAACCTGGGCAGTGCGACAGTTACCTACTTAAGCGGTGCCAAATCAACTACCGGTAAGTATATCGAAGTGTTTGTATTACTGTGTACTGTACACCTATGTAGACTGTATAGTAATGCCACCACGTCGTCCACGTCCATTCGACTGCAATACCAGAGTACAAATCCAATTCGACTGCTAATAGGCGTGAGCCTTGGAGATGTTATTTCTCCGAAACTGTTCACCTCTGCACTGGACAATGTGTTCCAACTCTTGCAATGAATGAGTATGGCATCAACATCAATAGTAAACGTATCGATTTGCCGACGATATAGTCATCTTGGCGGAATCACTGGAATATCTAAGAATATGCGTGAAACGAATATCATGTCAAATACTCAAGGTGCACCTATGCCGGTACAGGTAGAGTTAGCTAGTTGAAGTGGCAATGGGCTGGCCACATAGCTCGCAGAACTGGCTACCCCTGGGGAATAAAGTTCTCAAATGGCGACAGCGAACCAGAAAGTGAAGTGTAGGATGGCCACCAACCCGATGGACCGACGACATTGTATAGATTGCGGGAAGTCGATAGGTGAAGATGGGCCAAAATAGCTTTTTCTGGAACACTATAAGATGATGATAATGATGATTTGTAACAATATTTGATATGCTGGGTTTATGTGACCGTTTTGAATTGCTGCTGGGTTAATTATGTAACAAACATTGCGTTCAAAAACTCTCCTCGTGGTTGATCGTATTATTTTTACTCTACTTTAAAATAAGCTCATTGGACACATAAGTACTGAAAAATGTAAGTAGATAAACGTCTATAAAATGCAAAAATTAAGAAATGTTTAACCAATCTGATCTAATAAAATGTACAGAGATCTAAAAAACCAAAATTCGTAAACAGACAAAAAACCGGTACTTCACACAAAAAATTGATGAATTATGTTGCGTAGTATCTGAAACGCACCATGTCAGCATTTCATGTTTTTTGTTATTGATCTGTGGTTTGGTTTCTATTAGTCTATGTTTTATTGACATTTGTTATTTGTTGACAGAAAAACAATATGTATATTTTTCTGAAAATGCTTTGTTATTAATATCTACCTACGTTTACCTATTTACTCAGTTTCGTGTTTTGTGTTGATGCTAAAAAACACCTCCAGCAATATACATTTTGCTTGTGTGTGCTCGTATGTTCGAATCGTGCCTACTTACCACATATTGATAGGTACCTACTTCGAACAAGACTACCAAGGTAAGAATTTTGTATTTATTCTATGAATGTGACTAGGCAAAATTACTCTTCTGTGTGGTGAACAAAACTAGTCTACAGCATTTAGACCCTTTGGTTCCAATCCACTCCACAAATAGACAATAGGAATTAGGTAGGTACACCTAACCTGACAACATTTTTACTCAAAGTAGAAATGGCCACTGTTGACTTTCCCATTTCAACATGATGAGAGGGAACCAATTTCAATAGGTAGGCATCTTTAAATTTACCTACCTACATATCTAAAACAAAAATTGGCTCAAACTTATGTAGATTCAAAGTTTCATCCAAATCGGCCAGTAGTTTTTGCGTGAAAGAGTAACAAACATCCATACATACTTACAAACTTTCGCGTTTATAATAATTAGTATGAACTATGATTAAAATGAAGTAGGTATGTCCCGCTGATATTTAATTTCAATAAACTTTTATTTCAGGTCTTCATAATGCCTATATAAGACATCTCAGGCGAGGCCTAACATGCTTGAGGTGATATACTATACTATACTATACCGCAGACAGCCGCCAGCAGGCTTCAAAGGTACGCTGTGAAGCTCGCCGCGTACGATTTCGACATTAAATTTGTGCCGACGGAACGAAACGGCAATGCGGACGCATTATCGCGCCTGCCGTTGCAGCATTGCAAAGGGGAGTCTGACAAGGATGACGCCGCATACCTACATTTTGTGGAAGATAGTTTTCCGATCGGTCACAGGGATGTGGCTAGGGAAACCAAGAACGATTTAATATTAAGAAGAATCTACGGATATCTAATGATCGGTTGGCCGGATAATCCGGAAATTAATAAAAAAAAAGGCCTTCAGGCTATAAAAAAGGCTATACTTGAAGGAGATAACGTAGACCGTGCACTAAGCTAGTTTTTATTCCAATACCGAATCACTGAGTACGCCAGCACAAAGCGGGCACCCGCCGCAGCCATGCTGGGCCGCCGGCTGCGCTCGCGGCTCGACATGCTGCGCCCACAAACCGCCTACTTCGTCGAGGCCGCGCAGGAATCGCAAGTACGCAATGCAGGCGGCATACTTCGCGATCTCAAAGAGGTTGACGAAGTACTCGTCAAGGAACTTCGCCCGAACAGCACCGTCAAGTGGAAGCCAGGCATCATCGAAACACGCACCGGTGCTGTCACTTATAAGGTACGTACCGAGGACGTGACTAAAACCAGACACATCGATCAGATTATGCCGATGCGTAAAACTAATCGGTTGTCACTCGCTAGAAGCGTTCAGAGTAGCACAAACGACGCTGATGAACCAGAACTAGCTACGGATCCAGCGCCTACTGGGCGCACCACTGAGGCGGCATTCCTCGACGCAGAAGAGTGTCCGTGCCCTTCGACAGCGACGTCACCGTCGACTCCACTGCCACCTACTTTCCGGCAGGTTGATGACGAGGGCGCTTCTGCAAGTCCAACAGCGGGCTATCTTCGTCCTCGTAATAAAAGGCCTAATTATAGGATGTGAAATATAGGTACACTTATACCTACCTATACGTAGAAGTTTTTTTTATTTTATTTTACTGTCGTTATGCAAAACGTTTCTAGCTAATAAGTTCATATCTTGTAAAAATCATTGGGTGGGTTGGGTACCTTACCTACAGTTTTTTTTTCTCTTGTGAGGGAAAGTACGTAGCTTAGTGCTGTTTGTGGTTTTACCTATTGCTATGTGCACTAGATTTACGTAAACTTACAGTAAGAATCTAGGTAGGTACCTAAGTTTAGAGTTGGTTTTGCCCGTGTATCAAATAGGTAGTAATGTAGCTATTCTGATTCATTTATCCATTAGTTTTTATTTTGTTTAGCCACATAGTTTCTAAGAGGGGAAAATTGTAATGTATCCATGTTTACTTATAGATAGTACCTAGGTATGTGGGTACTCGCAAATACGGTTTGCGCTGCCTACCGCAAACTAACAATAAATGAGTCTTGTTTGAATGGTGTTTTAATCCGCATACTATATATTTCATATACTTACACACTTTGCAAAACAAGGTACCACTGTGAGCTGAAATCCTAGCAATGCATACAATGTTTTTTTAATATATTATTGGTTTGTATCTAATAACTGAATAAAACCATGTTGGTAATCATTTTAATTTATTCCAAGAGTTATGTCTCACTGCCACAGTCATAAACATTGAATAAAACTGAATTTTGCTTAGTTTTGCAGACAATAACAAATAATTCACTAAAAATAAACTGTAACTTAAACATCACTTGTATGAAAAGTCCTCCCAGCTGATATTTGCTAAGACTGTGTGGTGGTTAGGTATTTTAAAGACTGAAACAAAATAAAATTTAATTTATTTATCAAGTTGTACATTTCATTATAACTAAGTATGCTATAGTTATTACTAATATAAAATGGGATTGGTTTGTCTGCACGGAACAAAAAGCTGGCTGAAGAAAGAGGAATGAGCAATAATAGCCTATGATTTAGTACCTCCATAACTAGGTAGGTACCAAATTTTCACAAATAAGTACTTAGTGCTAGGAGCATTGTCTGCCAGCCACATTTAAATGATTTAGTGCTCAATTATTCTGTAATGTAGGTAGATACTCACTTCCACATCATCATAGGCATGTTTTTCCTGGCTCAGTGTTGGGTAAGTACACATGTTTCCTGTTTAGCATTGTTTTGCCAGAAAGTATTTCCATCAGTTAAGTTAGGGTGTTGGGTACACTAGCTTCAAACTCTATTCAACTTTCTCTTCGTCTCAAAAGTGTTTTATGGTTCTAAGTTCTATTCCTGTAGAAAAAACACTTTGTTAGAGTGCATTTGACAAAATCATTTATATTGCTGTAAATAGGTAGGTAATTACATTACATACCTTTTTTTCTTCTTTATTCTACTAGGCCCTTCATCAAGTATTACAAACAACCTCCTAAAATTACGTAAAAATGTACAAAATTCATTTACAAAAGCATTTTGATGACACAACGCTTCAAGAATACAAATTATGTCAAAGTGGTCAAATGCATGTTAATGTCATGTCATGACGTAATGAATTTCATGTCCACCTACCTACCTATTTATACTTTTTAACCCTAAGTTAACTATAGAAAATCAAATGCGGGCTTTGTAAAACGGAGTTCAGAATTTTATTTATACTGAAGATAGCTTTTAACCAACATTAAAAAAATAAGGTTCTGAATTAAATTTTAATTTATCGAACTTAGATTAGATTAGAAAATTCTTTATTGCATCTTATAAAAACATTACAGAGGCGGGCTTAATGCTAATTAGCATTTTCTTCCAACCAACCTTTGTGTAGTGTGGAGAAAAAGGTAGTGCTTATATTATGGAAAACTTGGTAGGGAGAAACGTCTTTAAAAATATATAAAAATTACCTACATAAAATAATAATACACTAACCAAATATATATATGTATACTACCTAAATACATACATGAATTGCTCAACTTTGTTGAGAGATCTGAATTGATAGAAAGAGGCGATATAATTTGGATTTGAAAATACCTAAAGAAGCAGCTTCACGGATATTCACTGGAAGGGAGTTCCACAGGCGTATCGCTCTGACAGTAAAGGAATCATTGTAGAAGGAGGTTTTATGAACAGGGGTTTTGAGGAGAAGATGTTGAGAGGAACGTACGGGGCGGTCGGAACAAGAAAGAGGGGAGAAATGTTCTTTGAGATAGTTAGGGAACATAGGGTTGTGAAGAGTGTTATAAAGGAGACAGAGAATGTGGGTATCACGGCGAAAGCGGATTTTCAACCACTTCAACTGAGAGCCATAATAGGAGACGTGGTCATACTTGCGCAGTCCGAAGACGTACCTAATGCAGACATTCAGTAGACGCTCCAGTTTATTGAGCTGATCTTCCGTAGCGTCGGTATAACACACATCGGCGTAGTCTATAATCGGAAGTAGTAATGAGTTGACAAGAGTTAATTTGGCTGTGAAAGGAAGGAAGTTTTGCATGCGTTTCATGGCATGCAAGGACGCAAAGATTTTCCTACTGGACCTCCGTGATATGGTTATCCCAATTTAATCGAACTTAGTTAGTTTTTAGAAGTTAGTTCTGAGGTAACCAACATTTAAAAAAAACATACAACCGAATTGAGAACCTCCTGCTTTTTTGAAGTCGGTTAAAAATATGTTTTTTCTTCAACAAAGTTTTTTAATAAAAAAACTAGATATGAAGCTTTTTAGTTAAGGTTCAAGCTTATTTACATATCCCGTTTGATCCTCTTTAATCCCGTGTGACACGCCTCACAGCTCAGTCGGTAATAGCTCTGCCTTCCGTGCTGTGGCTCGTAGCTCCGATCCCCACCAAGAACAAATATTTTGTGAGTTCAAAAATATACACCTTAAGTTTGTACTATGTCTGGGTGCTACTATGTAATGACTGGTGCTATAACTCCTAAGCCACTAAGAGTACTAGATACCTACTAGATTCTAAATGAGGTTGGATAGAACATACCAAAACAGTAAAAGCTAAGAAACTTACCAACTGGTTATTTAGTAATCATAGTATTGTCTTGTTATGGTGATCTAGGGTTAAATGCTGTTTCGTAATGTAATCAACATAGATAAGAAAAACCCGATATTTTCCGAAAAAATTCGATTCGTACACCGTGACAAAAAACTTCTATCAGCTTTTTTATTGTGATTTGGTCTTTGGAATATCAAACAATTGACTGGTCAGCAAAAGATTGGCATACGGGCTCTGAACTAGGTTGCATCAGTTAAAACATTTTCGCTGACTAAAATATGTAGCTAACCCATTTTTAAATCGGTAAAAGGTACTATTACAACATTTTGAATTGGTAAACTACCTTAATTTAAATTTAAACGTTGAGGAACCCAATTCAATTAGATATTAGTACGAGTATAAGATGACAAAAACCTAATTTGGGCTTATAACATTTCTAAGCATTCTCTACGCTTCTTACAAAACAAAACAACCAGCATTATTATAATTTCCAAGCACATCATTCACAATTACTCTCATGTTTATCTTCAAGACAACAGCGGTACATTACTATCAACATGCAGCGCAACCTCTCCAGTAGGTGATCACCACACAAAGCACCCTTCAGCGCAGCATCTCACTCAACATCACAAACATAATTAAGTCATGTGCAGACCCGTCAAAGCCTGTCCGTGCTCGGAATTAAACAAATCCCTTGTTTTATCAAGCAAATCCTCTTTGGCACGCAAATACATACAAAATATATGACGTATAACAGCATGCTCCATCAGCCGGCGCCAATTTACATGGTAATTGACGGAACACTCGATGAAAAATCACGACAGCGGACACCCTTTGTAAAAGATTTCTGACGTTTGACAGAGGCACAGTAAAAGTTATCGCAGCAAGTTTAGTAAGATGGTGCTCAGTAGGTTTATACGCCGACTCAGTAACATGTGTTTTGCTTTTAGATCAACATTTTACTTATTCGATGAACAAGAAAAATAAACAGGTTTAAGCATGTTATTTCTAGTTAACAAAATCTCTTTAAATAATGTAAGTAGATACGTATTTTCTGAACGCCAACTTTATCATCGATTTTTCTGGGCCAAAGCCAAAGCAAATAATAAAATTGTCTCATAAATGAAACAAGCTATAATAGTTGGCCTACTTACTCTAATTATTCTATAGAATATAGATACTGTTTGCCAAGAAGACAGAACAAACAATTTAAAAGTGTTTTTGATGATATAAAAACTAGAGCCAGACAAAAATATTTACTTAGTTCGGGTTACCGAAACAGATAAAATCTAGTTACTTTGATATTTACACTGTGACACGAGTGTAGATCCGCGATATTTTATATTCCGGAGAGGTTCAAAGTTAATGATCCGGTATTATACGCATTACATCCAAATTATCCTACTTTCAGGACCCCCTGAAAAAAAAATGCTTACAATGCTTATTTACTTATAATATTCAAGATAATTTTTATACTGGGTATTAGAAAAAGAATCCATGAGGTAAGGCACCACATCACCTAGACGATATTACTTGTCAATCAATGTTACCTTAATTACGGTAACATCCAAGAAATAAACAAAGTATCCTAAAATATAAAGTTTATCTGCCGAAACTAGGCGACAGGAAATATGAGACTATAAATTGAGTGTAGCATCAATCAACACCAATGTGCCTCTTTACACGCACGCGGCAGTTCATTGCCTAATACATTACGCGGTTCTGTAGACATGATTACGGGGCGTTTGGATAAAATACAGCAACATACACGAAACACAATTTAGGAAATTCTGCATCCGTAGTAACTTAAAAAAGTTCTAGGTACTAGAATGTTAGAACTAACCAAATTTTTCTACAATTTTTATTGAGTATACAACCGATTGGATTACCAGTTGGTTTGAATTTTGGGAAAGCTGCACGGAAATATGTATATTTTTTGATTGATAGGCGTTTCTGATTTAGTAAAACTTTGTAACATCGCGCAGTATTATCACAGAATACAATATACAACTTTATAATTTTATTAACTACCCCCCACTCGTACGACGTCCCCCCACCTGCACCCGTTTGACTGACGACATTGTAAAGATGGTGCGAAACCGGTGGATGAAGAAGGCTCACAATCGTTGTTTCTGGAAATCTATGAAGGAGGCCTATAGACCTGTGTCTAGCAGTAGACTTCTACAGGATGATGATGATTCAAAAACCCTGAAAAAGTAGGTGAGTTTCATGACATTGTTTCCATTGTGAGACGCGATACGCTCCTGTCTCACTGCGTTGCTCTCCACTTTGGAATTTGATCTGTTGGTCCATTAAAATCTTCAGTTTGATGATAACAACATAAATGATGATAATAATGATTTGCGTAAATTAAAAAATTAATTACTTTAAAATATTCTTACTAAATGACCCTGTGTTCTCTCAAAATTATATTTGACGATCTAGTATTCTTTTTTGATCACTCTACACCGAAAAAAAAATGACAGAAGCACAGGACCTGAACAAACATACCCCTTTAATGATCACGTTATTCACCCTTCAAACCCCACATCCGAAGGATGTTCCATTTGATACCTGAACTCATTATTCATACACTCCCCTAACGAAAAACAAATAAAGAGCATTCAATAACAAAATATACGAAATCTTCCTTAGATAATACCACCCGACTTAATACTCTGTTCACTGCCACGGTATCCTCAACCTTATTTTCATAGGATTGGAAGTTATTCGCGCATGGTAGGTTATTCTCGTTTAGCTTGTTCGTGTGACATTAGCATATAAACAAGAAGCGGGCAACTCGTTCTATTTTGTTAATGAAACGTTGTTGCTCGTCATTACTTTTTAATAAAGCGTCACTTTATAGCGAAATATCAGTTATCACATTGACAAGATCTGAATTATATGCAAAAATGTTTGGAATAATCAATTAATCATTTGGACGGTCAGTCGTAGAACTACTTGATTCGTAAACTTTGATTTTAATAGTACACCTTCTGCCAAGCAAGATATCTTAGTGATTCCTCCTTTCAGGTATTTACACCATAGAGCGTTACTTAGATGCTTTTGCTGCAGTTTATTATTTAAAATAACGTTGAGCTTTACAACAAGTTAGTGCGATTAGCCCCCAGGCTAACCAGAATTTGGACGTGCACAGCCGCGGGCTAACAACAACTAGGTACACAAATGTGAAACTTTCATTTGGTGGAGTGAATCCCGTTCTTTCAACTCCACTATACAGAAACCTACTAAAATTATTTATTTTAATCTAAACTTTGGCTTTAATCTCTTGTACGTGAATAGGCCACACATCACACGGATTAGTGTGAATGAACTTTTGATGTAGGACGTACCCCAGTGCTTAATTAAAATGAGGTTTTAGGAGATAGTAACTAGAATGAAAAGTAATTTTTGATGATTCTAGCCTTTTGAGTTGGCCTAGATAGGCATGGCTTTTTTCACAGCAATGGTGAATAATGAACTTTAGCATGAAACACTTTTTTATAAAAAAAACTTTGTTAGGAGAAAGCAGTACAGATTTGTTACCTGTCAGCCTGCCATAGTAGAAAATGCAAGAGTTGATAAATTGTTATCATGAAATACACATCCCGGGTTGAAGGTTGTGACAGAAGCGTGCAAAGGGTTTAATTAAAATAATTCTCAGAAACAATAAAGGTGCCTAAAAGTTATAAGACAAATACTACTAATTTCATCAGACAAATTCGCACTCGAATTAACCCAGGTAAACTAAACACAGGTTTATTAAATTAAATAAAGTCTAGATCGAATTGTCTGCCCATTCAGAGGGCACGGGGTGAACCGGGGGTGAAGAGGGAGTAATTGGGCACTTGAAGGGTTGACAGATAAGGTGGAGCAGACGGCTTGTTTTGATAGGTTAAGATCGTCCACGGGCACGTCAGATGTTTGATCTGGGTAGTGGAATGTCGATTAAAACTTCGATTAGAAAACCACTCGATTGTGTTTGGTTTACTTGATGTTGGTAGGACTGACCGTCCATGAAAACAGATTGTACACAGCAAAAGAAGAAGAGGTGCAGGTGTAGGACGTTGGTAATTTTTCACCCTGTGCCAGTTCGATTCTTTTAATAAAATTCAGACTTGATTTAAGTTGAGCAGAAATAAGCCGAATAGGTATTGTCCGATCTGCTTTCATATAAACGTACTCAGTTGACAATTTAACGTTCATAAAACTGCATGTAAAATAGCGGAATCCGCATAAATTCCCGCGCTTTTGTAAAGCCCAGCGGCACAACGGAAAAATTCAAAACGTAAAGAATTATATTGTCCGAATCGCGGGACGGCTATTGTTGAACTCGTTTCGGCTTTTCAAAATAACAACAGTTATGTATTGTTTTTTACAAAACTCTGTTTACGATTTAACAATGTATTAAAAGCGTAAACAAAGGGAGTTGTAAAGTTTTTGGTACCTTGCCTTTGTAAATATTTAATTACTCATTGCGAGCAAACAGAACTAGGACGATTTATGAGTAAAAACAAAAATAAAAAACATTTTACTTCACTATAAACATTCTACATAAAACATTGCCTATCAAAAACACTCATAGACGGTAATTTCGTCTCCATCTTACTAAGAGGATGTCTACCAAAATCACAACAAAGAAGTACTACTAAGTACCCAAGAGTACCAACCAAACCAACACAAGATCAAAAAGATGTCAACGGGAGATAAGGCGGAGCCAAATACACTTTGCACTAGTGCGATTTTTCAAGTAATTATGTTCTACATATAACTTAGGTGTAAAATTACGGGTAACCCCTGTGATAGACTAGCGAGCGAAGACGGACGTCATTTGTTACCCTACATCTCATCATTTGTCTTTCTACATAAAACAAGAGCAACCTTGAACATAAGCTTATATTAAAAACAATGTCGACAATGAAGACTTTCTGAAAGTAAACTCCGTTCGAACTCAGCGCATTGAACCTCGTCGAGGGAAACATTGCATAGCGCTGCCTATAAACGGGTTCTAAGCCCGGAGACACAAGAGACAGTTAAATACCTACTTGAATCATATTGCGTGTCAACGCCAGCTCGACTGCAGAACGTTGTAGCGTCACCGCGAAGTGTACGATACGATACGATCTTGGATACGATACTATTATGATACATTTACGATCGACGCATTTATTGATGACTAGCAGTTACCCGCGACTTCGTACGCGTCTACAGTTTCCGTGTACATTATATTATCTGTGCGTGTACCGAGCGGATACTTCTTTGAGACACCTCATTACACCGAACTCGTACTGGAATGTCAAACGCCAGTCATTAGACCAAAGAGGTAGTACTACGCCCTGTCAAACTGACGTGACATGACATGACAATGAAATCCTCTTGCCAATTGGCGCTGCTAATCCTTTTCGTTCATTTTATCCTGTAGATCCTGTTAATTATTCGGAATAAAAAGTAGCCTATATGTCAATCCAGGTTATGAACTATATATATGCCAAGTTTCATCCAAGTTGGTTCATTAGTTTTGACGTGATTGAAACACAAACATCTAAACATCCAAACATCTAAATTTTCGCATTTATAATATTAGTAGGAGTAGGATAGGATGATCGAGATACAGAGACCAAGTCACGTCAAGTGATATGATAACCCCCGGTCTGTCCTCGGCCTAACTTTGCGACTTCACAGCCGAGTCCTCATCATCTCAGCGCGGGTTCAAGTATCCATTGTCTTTTTTCAAACTACATCCGCGAACTTTGGAATAATATCATAACATAAACGAGGCACACTCGGGGGCAGACTGCAGACCTTGCATAACTTATCAGCGACTTTAAAAACTTCCACAGCTACAATTTAGGTTTTCATAAAGTTGTGCGAGCTGAGCTTGTTTTTGTCCTTGCGATGTTTCGCGCTACTTTGAATAAGAGGTTGAATAATGCCTCATTTACATGCTCTACGACTTTATTTCATTCCTTATGGCGTATTAAATTGGTATAGTTTTAATGAGAGATTGTTTTATGCAAACTCGTAATGTAACGGTTTGTATTGCATGACAATAATCTTGTAACAAACTAGGTAACCACTTTACCACTCGTATTTGATGGCGTTTATAAAACTTTACATAAAAGGTTTTGTGAACTAAAAAAATTAAATAAAAAACCACTGAATAACCAAACCCCGTGTACCTCCCACACATCATTCTAACTCACTCAAATTCATTTGCCAAGATAGCTCGTTCACATGGTAACAGTTGTCGATCAAAATGGATCTTCCAAAACCAATAAAACAAGTCTAGAAAAGCAAAGTTTTGAAAGCTATTATTGGAAGCTTTTATAGCGTCTAAATCGCACAAAGAATTTTCCAGGCGGTCGCTCGCTCATCGGCACACGTCTTAAAACCTGAACCAGTCTGCTTACTGAGATGTGCTCACACGCTTTTGAAGAAAACCTTCTATTGATCGGTACTTTATACGTTGAATTACTAATACAGAGCACTTAGGAACAATCCAATGAAATAAACATTTTAGATCTAGAGTACTAGAAAAAACTGTCAGTCACGAGAAAAAAGAAAAATTTATGTCCATCTAAATAAGTGGCAGTAAAAAACTAATAAAGTAAAGACTAGACTGGACTGTAATGGATAACTTTTCGACGATAAACTAAGGTTTTTTTAACGCACAAAGGCTGACAATTTCCCAGAAATTTCAAACAAAGACCCCGGTAAAGATAAAAAGTATTAAAAGCTTGTAAAGTTTGCGTTTTTTCGTATCTGTGTACCGTAGCGGCAGCGTCTCTTTGTCGTGCGCGGCTCAAACTGTTGGTTCAATATGTCGTTTTATAACGTGCTTGGAATCTTTTCTACTAGATAATTAGGTATTTGAAAGTAGCGTCAGTGACTAAAAGCGTTCACGACATTGACATTCTAAAGTCTAGTAACGAGATGAATCTTATACCCCATTTACATTCGCGTACGAGTCGCGAGGCGAGGGACGAGGCGAGGGGCGAGGTGCGAGTGTGAACAGACGCTCGTAGCTCGCCTCGTCCCTCGCCTCGTCACTCGCGGCGCTCGCGTCCGGAGCGGTTTTTGGGGCACGAGTCAAAGGACCTCGCGTCGCACCCGAGTGGATGCACGCGAGTGTAAACAGGCAACTCATTTACCATCGATCAACACAAGCCTCGCACGAGGGACGAGGCGAGCCACGAGGCGAGGGACGAAGCGCGAGTGTAAAGCCGGTATAAGATACGCGTCATTTACGAGTGTCAATTACCGACGTCGAATGAAGAAACACAAGGGAAGACCTGCCCCCGTATTCCAATCTTTTGCTGTCAAGTTATATTTCACTGCCCAGTGTAATTTCTTCAGGTCACGTGGTACAATTTTGTACCACGTGATCATTCTTTTTAGACACTTGACAGCAAAATATGCGCGAAAACACATCAAATGACGTCATAATGTCACTATTTAGTCACAGTAACTATGTGTTACTGTGACTAAAACATAGTTATTGACTCTAACAGTCAATAACTATGAGTTAGTATGAACTGACCATGATTTAAAACTTTGCAGTTCAACTTTGATTGGCATACCCCTGCTGGTTGCAAAAGGTCCAAAATAGACACGAGTGGCGTTTGAGGGAGGAGACTTTTGCCCAGCTGTGGGCCACTACAGGCTGCTTATGATGATGATAGTATACCTGTGGAATTGTGATGCGGGATGCACAGCGATGCAAGCATTACTGCTCGACTGCGCGGAATAACGCGCGAGAATATGTACTGTATATTGAATGTCATTCGATCAATGCATTAAGCAATAGAGTTAGATCGATAACTGGGTACGTACATGAATATTGAACTGAATGAAAATATGACAGTGTTACCTTGTTATATTTTGGCCACTTAGTTCCTTTTCACTTCATGACGCTGCAACACGGAGGTCAAAGTCCAACCAACCAAGTTATTACCTAGGTACTTAAAAGTAGGTAATAACTGACGCACTACGACGTATATACTAGAACAAAGATCTCTAGCCGTCAAGCTAACCGGCGCAACTTGCTCGCCAAATAGTTTGCCGGTTTTATCTCAAATTGGACATTTGCTATTTATTTGTGAAAAGCCGAAAAGCTTTTAATTTGGTTACTCATGAAAAATCCCCTATGAAAAAGTAATTTTTTAAGACATAGTCGCCTTAGTTTATTTACTAAATAAAGGTACAACCCCCGTATTCCAATCTTTTGCTGTCAAGTTATATTTCACTGCCCAGTGTAATTTCTTCAGGTCACGTGGTACAATTTTCTACCACGTGATCATTCTTTTTAGACACTTGACAGCAAAATATGCGCGAAAACCAATTAAATGACATCATAATGTCACTATTTAGTCACAGAATAACTATGAGTTAGTATGAACTGACCATGATTTAAAAGTTTGCATTTCAACTTTGCAGTTCAACTGAGATTGGAATACCCCTGCAATACATAAGATTGTTCTGTTCATGTATCATACATTTTGTGCATTCTCGTTAACCCCGTTAGTGGGATGAATGAACATAAAAACTGAGCTGAACAATTGAACATAACTCTATGTATGTTTATAGCGATAATTAAATTCAAGGTAACAAGACAAGCAAATCAACTAAACCATTTTGCGCTTTAACTAAACTAAGCACGTTTCGCGTCACCCGCACGCAGCCCAATACACAGGCAGAGTGCAGGTTGTACAGTCAGCATTAGAAATGGTTGACATTTTCAGATTTTTGAAATTATTTTGTACAACTAAATGTTGGAACAAGCCGACAGCCTACATGATGTTAAGCGGTAACCACTGCCTGTAACGATGCATTGTTTTACGGAAGACGTGCCCTGTAATGCATTGCTTTGCGTCCATCACACTGAAGGTGTTTGTGCTTGTAATTTCACCGCGTCTTTCCAGAACAAAGCAATGCGAGTACCACTAGCAGAAATAGGTACCTATTTTATCGAATAATTCACATGGATCGTCATTGTAATTACCATCAGCCTGTTAAAAGACCACTGCTGGACATGTGACAACAATTTTGGACCTTCTTTATCCATTTATTCCAAAAATGTCGTCACTCCATCGGACGAGAGGTCTATCCTACGCTCTACCTTCCGATTCATAGCCGCTATTCGAGAACTTTTTTTTCCCAGCGATTCTCTATTAGTACTCAACTGACTGTACCCCGAGATTCGTCAAATTAGAGTTAGGTAACGCGGTTAGTGTGTCAGACAGACAGACAGCCGCTTCATATGTATAATGTGCGATTTGAATTCATAACTTTAGGTAGCGTTCCTGTTTCGAATTAACATACTTAACTGTATAATAATATTTGTCTTTATTGTGTTGTACAATGGTGTCTAGTTATAACAGATCTATGAGCGTAGGTTTATTAGGTGGGACCACCATTTTTTTTCTTTTAAAACTGCGATAATAACTTCGCTCTGAACTTTTACACTTTGATATAATGTACATGACTGTACATTTTTATTTACATACATTCGTATGTACATTTGTATTACTACTAATACAGCTTTAAAAGTGTTAAAATGGTATCACTTATTGCTAAGAGATACGACATGACATTCGAGTATAGGTTAGGTATTGCCTGTCGGCCGGATTTTGAAAGCCATCAAAATATTAAATTGTAATAAATAATAACGAGTGACGTCACAATGTGTTGAAGCGGTTTGTCGTACCTGAGTTATCGAGCGCCACCTCAGAGGTCGCACTTGACCCACTGAGCTGAAGCTTATCGAATACAAGCACATCTGGAGATGCCTCATTCAAACCACGACCTGTCACACAAACACCTTTTCTATATTTAGATTTGTAACCACACAAATGAATTGCAACCTACAAATGAATAAAATCATAGTATTATCATAAGTCTATAAATTCTAAGAAAAACCACCGTCAGCTACCTTCGCCAAAATTAGTGTTACCTCTATGGATTAAACCACATTACTGACAGGCAATTATTACAAGACTATAATCTTGTGTATCGCAGTCTAGCTGGTTATCATCTGGATAAGAGTAAGCTTCCCTATGTTCTGTGGGTAATAAAATAAATGATGTTTATTTGTGCACTCTACGAACACTCACGACACGAGCCTTTCCTTCGAGAAAGTTCAACCCATTCGCTATCACTCACATGATGTTATCCCCAGGTGGTGAGGGACAGGAGCATGGACCAGTGTTCCTGATGGAGCCGCCGGCTCGGCTCGTGTTCGGCAACAGCACGGGAGCACGCGTGTCGTGCGCCGCGCACGGCTTCCCGAGCCCCGCGCTTGCCTGGCAGCAGCCTGATGGCACTCAGCTGGATGATGTGCCAGGACTTAGGTAAACATCAATATCACAAGTGTACAACACCGTTACCTGATCTTGACAATCGGGAAGTTAAGTATCGCATCGAAATAGCTAACTTCAAGGACATCCGTGTTGGAACCACTGACAAGTTGGTATCGCGTAGGTATTATCTTCAGATTTTAGATTCAAGAGACACGCTGATGAGAATATTCTATTAGATTATGTAATTTCAATAAAATTTGGTTAGTTTAATTCTGTAACAATCTTTGTCTAACAATAAAGAATATCATAATCTCTATATTGTGGTTGAATCTACATTCTAATATTACTTAAACTATTGAATACGATATTCTAGACTAGAACGGGATGTTCTAGAAACTAGTCAATCAATGAGCTGGTTCTATAGCACGCAACACAATACATTGACGGTTTGATATTGTGTATCAAGAACAAAGGAAGACTTTACCGAGCGTACAGTAACGTGCACTGCATAATTCACGCAGAAAACAAAAGAGTGCGGTACCTAGGTACCTACCTAAACATTCTACCAAAGAAACTGAATTTTTTCATCAAAAACTTTCCATTGGTACTTCGTTTCACAAAACAAACTGTAATCTCATAGAAAACCTATGGAGCCGCTAAAATGTTCTATGAAACGACTGCGAGGGTACTAAACCATTTACGAAATAGTGAATTTCTTACCTTATTCAAAGCTTTGTCTTTCGTATTTTCTTTGAGAAATGGTAAGTGAACGTCAGAGTAATAAAGTCAAACATAAACAAGGAACTCAAAATGTATGAACTTAGAACGCTACACTTGCACTGGCGTAATTAAGTGGGCAGGAAAAGACACATTATGTAACTAGGACAGAATATGCGTGCTTTTTTCTGAAGACTCTTGTCTTTATTTCCGTGTACCTCCTTTCGACAAAGAATAAACATCGCCATGTCCTTGTAGTAGGTACTTGTCAAAAATGTGAGATTGAAACTTCATAACTGACCTTTATATCAACGAACCACGTGTACTCTCTACATGCTTATTACTCCGCTGAAACATAAAAGGATTTTTTTCACTAGAAAATGTTCGTACCGCATCTTATTGTAATTCTCGAGCCGTGACGCAAGCCGAGAGGAACTTTCTTCGCAGCCTCAGGTGCTGAACCAGAAACCTTCTTTAATATAAAGGAGTAGATCAATAATGTATACTACGTACGTGTTTATGAAGGATACATTTTGTTAAAGAAAAAAGTTCAAAGTAACTTTTTACGGAGCAAATACAGTACACTGAAAAAAAAGAATTCTCCTTGGAAGAATAAATCTATTGGTCAAGAATAATAATGATTTATATATGGCCTAAACAATGTTTACTCGAATTTAGCATATTATTGTTTTGATTTGGCTGTTTCATTCTGAGAATATCATTTTTTATTTAAGAATAAAATATTCTTGTCATTAGTAATAGTTTCAAATACATTTAATGTCTCATCACAAGAATATTCATTATTCTTCGTATAAAATAATTATGATGTCTTTCATATAGCATTATTAACAAATGTCTAAGTAAATAATATTCTTGGAATAAAACAATTTCTACTTTTAATGATGATCATACTGTTTTAATTTAATAATACTTAGTTTTATTTAAAGTTTATGTTTTCTCAGATAGATCAGAATCATTCTTGATATGAGAATACTATGTCTCGTTATTAGAGTTACTATGTTTTCATCGAAAATTACTTATTTTTAATTGAAATAAAATCTATTTTTCAATTGAAATAGCCCATTCTCAATGAAAGACGATTAATCTTTTGGTTTTAAGACTCCATTTTCTTGCAACAATTTTAATTCTATCTTTATTCAATAAAATCTAATTTCATATCAAGTATAGCTAATTGTCGGTTGAATTAAATGTATTCTTCATTATAGTATTATGAGTTTTAAAGTTGAAAACTCATATTCTTCTTTTAATAATATTCTATCTTCATTCAATAAAATCTAATTTCATATCAAGTATAGCTAATTGTTGGTTGAATTAAATGTATTCTTCATTATAGTATTATGAGTTTTAAAGTTGAAAACTCATATTCTTCTTTTAATAATATTCTATCTTCATTCAATAAAATCTAATTTCATATCAAGTATAGCTAATTGTTGGTTGAATTAAATGTATTCTTCATTATAGTATTATGAGTTTTATGTTGAAAACTCATATTCTTCTTTTAATAATATTCTATCTTCATTCAATAAAATCTAATTTCATATCAAGTATAGCTAATTGTTGGTTGAATTAAATGTATTCTTCAGTATAGTATTATGAGTTTTAAGTTGAAAACTCATATTCTTCTTTTAATAATATTCTATCTTCATTCAATAAAATCTAATTTAATATCAAGTATAGCTAATTGTTGGTTGAATTCAATGTATTCTTCAAAATAGTATTAGGAGTTTTAATTTGAAAACTCGTATTCTTCTTTTAATAATAAATGTAGTCTTCATTCAATAAAACTTAGTTTCATTTCAATGATATAGTCCTCTTAATTTGAACTATTATCGATTCTTAACCTGAGAGATTGTAGTTTGTTCTATGAGAATATAATTTCTTGTAGGGAAGATCGTCGTGTTTTCATTTTAATAGAGTTTTGTCTTGATTTAATGCTATCAAATGCTCATTCTAAAACAAACTATTCTCAATGCAAGATATTGTGTGTATCACCTTGAAACAGTGTTAGATTTAATTGAAAATGTAATTTCTTGAATTTAAGAAGATTTATTCTTCTTTGCTCCATACAAACTTAAAGATGTTGACATCTTCGAAATCAGTGAATCATTTCCTACGAAACTTTATAAAGTTTTATAGGAATCAGTTCACTAATTTCGAAGATAAGTTTGTATGGAGCCGAGAAGAATGAACACGGACAATATTTCTTTAGTTAAGCATTCAACTTTCATAATTTGGTCAGATTTCTAACCCCCCGCAGACGCATGCTAAGTTATTATTATGATAATCGAATACCTGCTCTAAAGATAAAAAAATGACTATCAACTCAAGAAATTACAGACGGTTACATTAAAATAGTATGCTTAGTAAATCGCATTACATAAATACCTAAGACACAATTTCTGTCATTGACAATAATAGGTAGGTATATGACAGAGTCAAAAAATGTTAACAATTCAAGAAATTACAATCTCATAAGTCTAGGTAAATTTAGAACAATTAAAATACCGTAAAACGTTAGAATCATTTATTTTACAGTAGATACCAAGCGACACAAGTAGGACAAGTAGAACAAGTAGGACCAAACGACACATAGGTACACAGTGTAATCAACCAATTTGGATGGGATGAAGTACAAAATAGACATTTCATTTTATATAAACGGGAATTTTCACGTAGGTAGTGTAGTACTTGTGATATCCGTGAAGGCACCGACCGTTTCAATCCTATTCATATCTAACTATTATTATATTTATACCTTATCGTTTAATTCCTAGTTCGTGAAATTTCCCATTTATATAAAATTAGTGTTTACTTAATGAAAGCCTTAATTTAAATTACTTAAGATTAAACTTAAAGCCTTAAATAGAAAAGTAAAATTTTCTACTGTTGAATGCATTGAGGGAATAGTTGTCGATGTTGCGGTAAGTGTTAAATTATACCTACCTATATTTTGCTTACCCCTCTTGTGGCAGACGGTTGTTGCAGTCCGCCGTAAAAAGCCAAAATCGGTCAGATAACCTATTTCCTGCCGCCAAGTAGTGATGCTCGTATTGTTGTGTTACACACATAACACCTATACCTACGTCTCAGAGTGATGGACGCATTGCAATGCCACATAGAGCACGTCCTCGGTGGATATGCTCTGTGAGGTAACGCACTTGTTATAGGCAAGGGTACCGCTTAAATTCAGGTGGGCCTTTCGCTTGAACCATCACTGTCTCACATAAAAATAAGATATTATGAAAATATTGAATAGTAAAATAATTATGGAAATCAGCAGACCATTGAAAAAGTTGCAGCACAGGCAAATACAAACAAAACAACAGTCCAGCCTTATATTGTGGCATGTGAATCCCAAACCGCTGATGCATCATATTATCTGGTGATTGACACAATAAAATATCATTTCACATCAGCAACTAAAGCGCTTGATACACTATTTAAGTGTTATCACACCTTTCATGCCTCTTACCCCAAAGCTTCTGATCATATTTACTTGATAATCCAGAGAGGTGTTTATGGTATAACAACGAAATATGATAACGTGGTACCATATATTACAGATATATTAGCATTAAACTGAATCCACAGAATTCAGAATAAACCAGGTACATCAGGTATATTGCGACCCGCAATAGGATTATTTGTATTAAAACTTATTTATACCTACTTAGTAGAATAGTTTGGATCTATAGTTTAAAGGGTCTGGGGCAATGCAGGTCTCCACTCGCATCAATTTAATGTGGCAGTAAATTAGTTTTGTTATTTTTAAGTAGTTATTTGTTCTATCGAAATCTCTATTGCAGCGGGAATTATAAAAATGTAATAAAAAGTCATTATTTTGATAACACGACAAGAAAACGGGACGGTGACATCTTTTTTTCATTCCTAATATAAGGTTAGAAAAGTCTAGAGACTCTTTGGACAGTTTGCTGACTCATTATATACCTACAAGGCCACTAAAAGGAAGATAAACTCCGAACTAAACAATAATTTTTTTCTTGAGGTAGGTAGTGTACCTACTATAATACTAAGGAAATCAAATAAAATAATATTTTTTTTGTTCGGTAAGCACCTACATACTTATCTAGGTAGGTATCTAACAATACAAGTGACAATGTAGCTAATAAAATAAACCTGAAGTATTATTTAGATTAGGTACTTAAAACCTTTTTTTCAATCACCTCTTCCCAATGACTACAGGCCATGTAGGTACAACTTTTTTTAAAAAAAGAACGTCCGTCGAAGGGTGTTCTGAGAACTTGAAAAGCGCACGCATAACTATTTTTATACTTTTTGTTTGGCTTTTCTAACATTGATTTTCCGGATTATTAACCGACAAAAAATATGGAAGAAGGAGAACGGTGCATCAATTGTACAATATGTTTAGGCCCTAGAAGGAGAATATTTTTGGTGCAGGCTCAACCAGTTAATATTGTTGAAGCTGTGTCATTGTGGATAGCCCCAATTCAGGTATGTTTGTGCTATTTTATATTATTGTTATGAGACGAGTGACGAAACAAGTCCAATCCACAGTGGACGTACCCTTTGTGGCATTGTAGTGCGTCAATCTCAGACGCTCAGCGAACTATACAGAGCTATGATGGATGTTTCAATATGTGATAAAACCCGAATCGAGGAATTCCGTAGAAGAACTAATATTGACATATTTTTATTTTAGAGTTTTTTTTATTTTTTTATTATACCCTGACTTGTACTCATATTTAAATAAAATGTAATTCATTCACTCACACAACTACTATCGTTTGCTATTATGTTTAAGTAGGTAGGTAGGTTATGGTATGCATGCACCTCGGTAGATATACCTAACAAACGTAACAAACGATAGTAAGTATCTATCTATGTAGTGATAGTATCTATGATATTACTTATCACAAACTTCGAGAAAAGCCGTAGGTGAAAGCTAGTAAGTCAAACAAATACAAACTGTCAATTAAGTCATCGAAAAATACCATTTTCAGGCAGACAATCTTTGTTTTTTGACGAAGTTTGGATGTCGAATAACTAAGTATTCCCGTTGCTTTTTAATAAAATTATTACGTATATTAAAACTATGTTACAAGTACATTGTAACAAAGAAAGTTTCATTAATGCGAGTTTAAAAAAAATCGGGACCTGGGCTCCATAGATTTTTGCCCCAGACCCTTTAAATTTAAAAAAAAAAAAAATAGTTTCATTTCCTGACTATGAATTGCCAAATATGTAATGACAACTTAGGCAATATTGATGCATACTTTACAATTTTACGTTATTTTCATAACGTCACTGATTACTTTAGATGTCTTTATAAAAATTGTACCAGAACTTATGAGTTGAAAAATTCAATGAAAAAACATTACATTAATTGTCATAACATCACAACCTCGGTTTCTGAACCATAATCGCATAATTTAAATCTCACAAGAGCGTCGAAAGATACAGAGCAAGCATGCCACTCTCCAATTCCAACGAGTAGTCTATCTAACGATATAATTACACTGTCATCTAAACTAGAGAAAGAAAATTTATTGAACGATTTCTCATTTGAATTGAATGATGCAATGCTGGGGTTCATTTCACAATTATACAATATTTCGAGTTTGCCAAGAAGCGTCATTCAGACCTTCATAGAGTTGATGTCTAATTTATTAACATCAAAACCCTTTACTATGTTGAAAAATTCTTTAAAAACTTTGAGCGAGGAAACTTCATCTATGTTGACCTTAATACAAGATGTACTCACTGACTTTGATACTGACTTTGATTTGATGATTATAAAAGAATGGCACGATTAAAAAATACAATGTCATATGTTAATCTCCCTTTCGGTGGTATCAATCGAGCGAGCAGCTTTACTTGTTTGATAGCTTTAGTGTCTGAAACAGTAAAACATTAATAATAATAAAATAATAAATATTCACGGACACTTAACACAACGCTTTCTAGTCCCAAATTAAGCAAAGCTTCTACGATGGAAACTAGATGGCTGATAGAATACTTATATACTTTTTTTTTGTAAATACATACATACTTGTAATACATAGTAACACCCAGACACAGAACAAACATCTATGATTTACAACACACAAATGTTTGTTCTCGGTGGGGATCGAACCCACGACCCACAGAACGGAAGGCAGAGCTACTACCGACTGAGCCATCACGCCTGATTTAAAACTATTAAAACTAGTAGTTTGCCCCGAACTGAGATCTCGTGGGAGGTTAATAAAACCCAAACAATTTTTATTGACCAATGGTGGCAATAAACTTTGCAAATCGCTTCGAAATCGCCGTCTAGTTAGCTAGACGGCGTACCAGTTTTATTTGAACTATAAAATCATTGATTATCGGATATCAGGAAGTGATTGAAAATTCAATCGCCAGATTTGTAACCTACAATACACAAACAGGTGTAGACAGACCGGAAAGAAAGTTAAATAAAATCTTGTAAAATAGTGTTACATACCATTTTCACCCTCTTGTTTTAGCAGCTCTTCTAAATCGTTTAATATGTTTTCGTCTTTAATAGAAGCCTCTTTTAGTTTTATTATTTTATCAAAAAAGGTGCTCCATTTCAAATAAAAATTTGTATTTGCGTTTGGATATTTCTGGTCAAAGTCGATATTTATCTGAAATTTTAAAAACATTAAACTCATGGATGGAAATTTACATTGGCGAAATTGATACAAATGCGGAAATTTGTGTATAGGTGGCGTAGTTACAGCGTGGAAAAACCGCTAGCGGAATAGCTTTAGATAATGAAACATACAAAAACCTGATTTTTAGTTAAGTCCCTTCTATTTACTGTATTTCTGTTGTGTTGTGGTGAATAAATGTTATCTATCTATCTATCTATCTATCTAAAAATACAAATCTCTCCTCTTTATAAGGCTTATTCCCATCGAGCCCACCGGCTGGCCCACTGGTGGGCCGGATATAGTATTATATACTCTGTGGCCGGATGGGAAAAAAAATCCCATCGAGACCACTATGCAAATGAGTGGCTCGATGGGATTTTTTGTTTCCCATCTGGCTTCACCAGTGGGTTGGTACAATTGTCATAGAGATATTTGGTCTGCTTGTTGGGGTACCTAGATTAAACCACGGTTCCGCTGGACCACTATTTTAAGTACTTATAGATATGAGGGATTAGCTTTTTCTCATACTTTCCAAAATATACACTTTGAATAATATTTATTCTCATTTCTTTGCAAATCCAAGCATAGATTAAACTCACCAATGCCTCTCCTCGAACATCGTTGATAATGTTCCATTCGCTGACGAAATCTGAAACTGTTCTGTAGTTTGTAGCGCTGCGTATTTCATATGTGTCGGTCCAATATTGGATGACTTGCTGCCACGGTTCGATGTTGTTTTTTAGCCACACTATTTTCTCATTATTTATATCTGAAATATGTATAATAGAATTAGAAGCCAGTATAGATATAATAATATGTAGAGCTCTTTGTGAAAGAGTTCGTCTGGGGAAGTACTACCCCGTACCTATTTCGGCTGGTATTATAAGCAGTGATGCTCGCATTGCTGGTTTAAACTACTTGTACTTACATAAAATATTTTTTTCTATATTATATATTTAACTACATTCTAATCTACACTTCAGCCCTTTTGAATGCAGAATTGGCTATATTGGCTAAGTTCTTCAATGACAAGGTACATCTTAAAAATATAGTTTAAAGAAAAAAAAACTGTTAAAATACGTACAAGGAATCTTAATTTTAAAGGATGTCACTTTTTGGATCACTTAATAAATGATCAAATTAATAAATGATTTCAGACAAGAAGCCTGCCCCTCAATTTGGTACCTTTTTATAACTATAATGCAGGCAGCGTGCCTAAGTGTATAGAAAATGTTAAAAATGTACTCACTTATTTGCAATATAGGTAAATATATGTCGAATTATTATGTCAGTTAGCTGATTCCTGTGTTTATTGCTCAATGTGTTGTTCACTTCATAGTGTTTCAAAATAGATTTTCCACAAGGTGATGTCATCAAAAGAGTTTTCAGCTCAAAATGTGGTAGGTTAGGCTTCACCGCAAAGAGATCATCAATATGAATGTTGTCCACATCAATATCTGATATTCCCTCATCAAAAGTGGTATTTGTTACAGTATCGGTCTGGAAAAAAAAACCTTGTAAGAAACTAGGCAAGTTAAAATCACCATTATATTTATAAAATAATTTATAAGGTGTTAAATTAATAATATGAATTCAAAAATATATTATGTAGTAGGTACATTCATTTTAATCTAATGCAGGCCTCACCTGCTTGGGGTCACCAAATAGGTCTGATGGTAGTAGGTACTTCCCCGGACAAACTATTTCACAAGAAACTCTACTACTAATAAAATGATAATAAATACCTACTATATTATTTCTCTACCTATATACCTATGAGAAATAATTAATAAAATATTATAATGTGAAAAGAAATAGTTTCCCGGTTCCAGACAGCAACGGCAAACTCAGCCAGCCTTGCTAATCCCACCCATTGCTGGACCCATCTGTGAATAGACCTTCTATGGTAGCTGAATTGGTCCAGGTCCTGATGCATATTGGTTGGCATACTGTACAAGTTTACCTATATACCTTATTGTTTTATTTTTCTGTTATGTACAGATCATATGCTCAGCGATCACTTCCTCCTCGTGCTCCTACTAAAATGAATAACATAATATCCAACAGTCACATACATAGGTTTTGCCCCACACTAGGATTCCCTGTGTTGTGGGTGTCAGGAAGGAAGAGTACTATGGCATCACAATCCCAGACCCGGAACAAATATCTGTAGATCATGCAAACATTTGTCCCACAGCGGGAATCGAACCTGCCACCTCTTGTGTTTCAGCCAGCAACTTGCCCACTGAGCACGATGGTTTGCCTACATGACGGTCAAATACAAACATAAGAAATATCAATAGGTAGTTAGGTAGGTAGGTACATACCACAGAAGTCAGGTGCTCTTGTATTTTTTTCTTTAATGTTATGCGTAATCCTATTGTTGGACACAGTTCCTTTAGGAGGTCCCCGTCAATTAAATCTTTGAAGTGTTCTAATGTTATGCAATTATCTGTAACGATGAAATCATAAAGTTATAAAACCAAGAATATGGAATGTTGATGTGATAATGGAAGATTCTTCCAAATAAAATCCCAGTAGGACTTAGAATACCTAGATGAAATACCTACTTAGTGCTTAGTTAATTCAGTACGTCTACCTTCTTTGAAGATAGGGTTATAAACCTACTACGTTTAACGAAGCAAACCAATTACCTACCTACCTACTCTTTGTAGGCGGGAATAGCTACAACCTAGGAAATACCTATATTATTTCATATAGGTAACCTAGGGTCCTTAGCACATTATGTATTAAGACACGAACACAAGACAAGAAAAATTTTGTATGACAAAAGAAATGGCCTACCTATCATGATTTTACACCTGATGTCTTCCTGGCCGGTTTCGGCACAACATGTAACATGTGAAAATGGCGCATGCAAAGCACGATCATTACCTATGCTATGCCGGCAGCTACCTACATTATCTAAAATATATAGGTAATACTTAGTTTACATACCAGTAAATGTTTTTATGACTTCAGAGGGAATTTCTCATGCAGCTAATAGATTTTCCATTATTCTTCCCGCCCGACAGCCGACAGTTACACTGTCGGCTGTCGGCGTATTACGACTACTGTAGACTACGCGTGCGCACGGAACACTAATAATAATATCCGAACGGGCGCGTGCGCGGCGTAGAACCGGTGGAACGATTGCCAGTGTTGCCAGATTATGATGGAAATTAACTTCCTATCAAATTGTTGTACATAATTATGTACCTCGAAGGTTTTATATTATTTTTAATATTATTATACTAAAAAATCGTAGAATGACGGTATAGTGATAGAAGTCTGTTTTGCAACTTTGTAAATATCAAGCACGGCTACCACAGTACAAAATTTATTTACATTATACTTTGTAGGTAGGTACTTATCTATAGACCTTACTACGTACCTACTTAGATATATTAAGCATTATGTAGGTCTGACACCAAACTGTTTATTATTGTCAAAAATAAGTGGTTTACGGACTCTAACCTACCATACCAACACGTATACTTTCATCCACAAACGCTAGTGGCCGCTACAGCCGGGTTGGTTACTGACTTCACAGTTTCACAGCTGTGTAGTAGGTATGATATTTAATGTCATGACATTTAATGTCATACCTACTACTGTACAACTGTGTACAAACGTGATATTTGGAAAGGTGGATTTTTGTGACCTTTGACCTTGAGATTTTAATGGACGCCAAGACCCTACCATAAATATGTAGGATTTTTGACAACTTTTAGGAGGTCAAGATACTTTATACGAGTTTATAGCTGGGTATCTCAAATTCAGAGATTCTTACCTAATTTTAACTAATTTGACTGGACTATTAACACAGTCATCATAACACCCAACAGTCATACAGATACATAGGTAGTTCTGTTCTGACCCCACACTAGGATTCCCTGTGTCGTAGGTATCAGAAACTACAAGTACCTACTAAGGTACCACAACACCCAGAGCCGGGACCAATATCTGCAGACCAAGCTAAACATAATTTATTGTCCCATAGCCAGAATTGAACCCGCAACCTCTTGCGTCTCCGAGCCACTGAGGGCGTAAAGCCGAGGGGTTAAAATAAGAATGTTTAATTGTTCATTATTTGGAATGAAATATTTAGTTGTCGTAGACAGGTAGGTAGTGATCTCTATACTTATCAACGGGTTTCTAAATCTATTAAATTTTCAAGTAACACTCTTGTAAAACCAACCTTCTAAAAGACTTCTACACTCTACAGGCTGATGGTGTTGATGATCTTAGTATTCTTCTTTGGTTGGACGTACTACTAAGTACATCATACTATTACCACTTATTTAGGTAATCACCTATACTTTTTACAGTGGCAACATTGCGTGCGAAAATTAAATAACTTGGATGAAAAATACCTATTTCTTGAAATAAGACAATTATTCTTATTTCTTTTGACTCGGGTTTCTGTGGAACGGTGTTCATAGGGATATTCGATATAAATCGATGCATCGAATTCACTCGATGTTCAATAGTACCTACCTACCTACGATGTTTTGAAAGACTGTTGATTTACTCGATATATCGATGTACCTATTTTCATAAAACATCGAATCGAAAATACAACAGGCTGACGGACAAGAAAAATGTTGTTGTAGGAGTAATACATATATATATAATAGGCCTTTACATCTATTGAAGATGATTTATACAGCGTCAGGAGGCAACCTATGCCTACACTTAACGGGACACTGTAGTACCTGGGACAATGTTTAGATGGAGTAGGCTTGCCCAGCATCTATACCATCCTCTCAGCCTAGTCAGCCATATCCACAGGAAAGACAAGGTCAATACGTGCGGAGCTGACTAAGCCGCGGGTTTCCTCACGATGTTTTCCTTCACCGTAAAGCTCGTGTTAATGCGCATATAAATTTTCCAAACGAAAAATGCATTGATGCACGGTCGGGATTTAAACCCACGACCTTCGGATCGAAAGTCGAGGTACAATCCCACTCGGCCAACACGGCTTTATACATAATACATAATTAATTCGTAATTGTGGTTTGTTTGTAATACAGTGTCAGAGTGCTGACTAGAAGTCCGCGCCACCAAACAAGTCTCGCTGAAAATTATGCTCAGCTTACTTACAATACGATGCTATTTTGCAAAAAGATGTTGACTCGATGTTGAAAAAACATCGATGTTTCTAACCGATGCATCGAAAAATATTGATGCAATAAAGGTGTCATCAATATTAGCTCAATATTTTTATTGGCGAGTGCTATATCGAACTACGAAATTCAAAGAGAATAGACGGACACCCTATGGTGCGTTTTATGTATGTATACCTACATGCATTTGTGTGCGAAAACTGATATAGCTGCTTCATAATCTATGAGTCGAACTGTTTGCTTCTGATTGCTATCCAATGCAATAGGTACCTACAAGTACTTATTAGTTTTATTTTCGAGTTTCGTTTCAGAAAACTTTGAGAAATACCTACCTAATAATGGTAGGTTTTAATGGATGATTTCCACCTAATGATCTGAGTCAGATCATTGATTGGCAAGTTCCTTAGTATTTAGGGTAGGCGATAGGTATGTATGGTAGGCTGGTAGGTAGGTACCTTACCTACCGAATCGTCTCGGTACGAAATATTATCTAACGAAACAAAGATGGATTTGAAACACACACAAATAAAATATGTACCTACCTATACCTACCTACTTTTGTAGGTAAGTACCTAGCTTGTTCGCCCATAAACTAATTTTGTGGTTCAGGTAAGACTGGTAGGTAGGTACCGTACCTACTTAGCTAGATAGCGGTATCGATTAGGTATCGATACGATTTGTAAAGTTTATTGCAACCATTGTAAAGAAAATATTTGAGTTTTACTAACCACCGACCGAAAAACTAAAGGGGTGTTCTATGTTTGACAGCGTTTATCACCGCATGTCGCATTCCGCAGCGTTGTGCGTTACGATCGCGAGGTCAAAGCTTGCTTGACGGCGTTCGTAAAAAAATAATTTTCACAAAACAAAAAACCGACTTCAAATCAAGCTGCTGTGAAAAATCCACTAAAAAGTAAAAAATAATTGCGTTATTTATTTACTTAGGTTTACAAGATATTAATTTTTTTACAACTTAATTTTGTATTTTTTACCAACTACTTAACATAGGTATACGTCTGCCACATAGGCACCTACCTACTTCTTACAGCACAACACATAGGTATGACCAACAAACAAATATAGTTTTTATAGGTAGGTAAGTACAAACAGAAATGAAAAATATATTTTAGACTATTCAGAATAAAATCAACTTATTAGGATAATTAATTATACCTACCTATAGGTACAATTATTGTTATTTTTGGAGTCGGTGCCAGCCAAGGTCAACAAACGTATATTAACGAAGTACAAGTAAGCATAGGCATACATTTAATTTACATGACTGCAAAGCATTTCATCAGAATCTACAACGAGATAATAATATAAATGTCGCGCAGCGGCGTGCGGTAAGCGCGGGAGGGGAGTACCTGAGTGAGCGACCCGAACGCGGACAGACGCGTGAGGGCAGACGTCGTTGACGGTTGTCTTCGATATTTAAATTTTCGATGCGCTTGTATGCAATAAGTTTTCTCTAATAGCAATCCATTGTGGTTTCTTGAGTTAGATTTATTTTACTCGACATCGGTGTTCTTTTGTAAATATAATATAAGTAGTTATACGAAGTGTCGCTTTAAGTTCCTGTTTTTTTTTGTTTATTTGTAAATAGCTTTATGCAGTTGCTGTGTTCATTTGTAAATATTTTTTATCAAGTAGGTAGGTATTGATTATCTTTTATAACTTTAGTATTTAGTAAGGAGTTTCTTAAAAGTTTGGCTGGCACCGACTCCAAAAATAACAATAATTGTACCTATAGGTAGGTATAATTAATTATCCTAATAAGTTGATTTTATTCTGAATAGTCTAAAATATATTTTTCATTTCTGTTTGTACTTACCTACCTATAAAAACTATATTTGTTTGTTGGTCATACCTATGTGTTGTGCTGTAAGAAGTAGGTAGGTGCCTATGTGGCAGACGTATACCTATGTTAAGTAGTTGGTAAAAAATACAAAATTAAGTTGTAAAAAAATTAATATCTTGTAAACCTAAGTAAATAAATAACGCAATTATTTTTTACTTTTTAGTGGATTTTTCACAGCAGCTTGATTTGAAGTCGGTTTTTTGTTTTGTGAAAATTATTTTATTTCTTGCTTTTTAGTGAACCTTGCGTTCTGTAGGAAACTAATTTACCGAAAACGAATATGGGTAGACCTACTAAGCGCGCTGCCCATATGAGAAAGCGCCGTTTAAATGAGACGAACGAAGAAAGAGAGGAACGCCTATCTCAAATTAAGAAATGTAGATTCAAGGCTATTTCAAAAGAAAACAGTCAACTACGTGAAAAGAGGCTTTCGCAAATGCGGGCTTACAATAAAAAAGTATTAAATACTGAAAACATCGAAAGACGTGCCCACCGTCTTGGCTTAATCCGCGATCGCCTTTCTAATGAGACGGAGGAGCAACGTACCCACCGTCTCAGCTTGATCCACGAGCGCCTATCAAATGAGACAGAGGAGCAACGTGCATACCGTCTTAGTTTGATTCACGAGCGCCTATCAAATGAGACGGAGGAGCAACGTGCACACCGTCTCAGCTTGATGCACGAGCGCCTATCAAATGAGACGGAGGAGCAACGTGCACACCGTCTTAGTTTGATTCACGAGCGCCTATCAAATGAGACGGAGGAGCAACGTGCACACCGTCTAAGCTTGATCCACGAGCGCCTATCAAATGAATCGGAGGAGCAACGTGCGTACCGTCTCAGCTTGATCCACGAGCGCCTATCAAATGAGACGGAGGAGCAACGTGCACACCGTCTCAGCTTGATGCACGAGCGCCTATCAAATGAATCGGAGGAGCAACGTGCATACCGTCTCAGCTTGATCCACGAGCGCCTATCAAATGAGACGGAGGAGCAAAGTGCACACCGTCTCAGCTTGATGCACGAGCGCCTATCAAATGAGACGGAGGAGCAACGTGCACACCGTCTCGGCTTAATCCACAATCGTCTGTCAAATGAGACAGAAGAACAACGTACCCACCGTCTCAGCTTGATACACGAGCGCCTATCAAACGAGACGGAAGAGCAACGTGCCCACCGTCTAAGTTTGATCCACGATCGCTTAGCAAATGAGACTGAGGAGCAACGTGCCCACCGTTTAAGCTTGATCCACGAGCGTTTATTAAATGAAACGCTTGAAGCTCGTTCGGTTCGACTTAGTGCAATGAGACAAGCTAGTCACGTTCGTAGGAACATTACAACCGAACAATCTTTTCAAGCGGCTATTAATATCTTCGCAGATATTTCATGCGCTGTTTGTAAAAGAACTGTTTACCCACAACAGCGTTTCAATTTACAAACATATATGTATAATACACTGTTACCCGAAGAATTGGTTGCTGTAGATACAATAAGTACGTGCTCCCGTTGCTATAATAATATTAGAAAAAGAAAAATTCCACCAACTGCATATTGGAATAAAATGATGCCTGCAGAAATTCCACCTGAATTAGCCAATTTGACAAGCGTTGAAGAACGATTTTTATGTCGTATCGTACCGTTTTTAAAGGTTGTCAAACTTAATAACCGCTTCAGTCAGAATTGGTGTAAGGGGCAGGTAATTTTATTTGCAAAGGATGTTGTAGAAATAGCTGAGCAGTTACCATTAACACCAAACCAAGCTGGTTTAATTTTGGTTGTGGAAAGTCTCGAGAATATTTCACGCTCTAAAGAGTTTGTCGTGAATATGCAAAAATTACACCAAGCTTTAACTTGGTTAATTTCCCACAACCATCTTTACAGAGATGTTAGGCCATATTTTGTAACCACATCAAATATTGTTCCGTTAGTCCAAACTGCTGAAAACTCTATTCCAGAGGAGGGTGGTGTTGTAGCCTCAGAAATTTCTTCGAACCGTTACATCACTTTAAATGACAACAAGGCAATATTACGTGGATCGTTTCACCAAGGTGATTTACGATTCAATTCATCTCGGGGTAAACAATGCACTGGCATAGCGGCTGTTGCTTGTGCAGCATTTAGTATACTAGATCCAAACGAGTGGGCCAAAAGTGATGTTGATTATATTGTAATCATTGGCGATAAGTACTATAATGATTGCATTGCTGCTAGAGATAGTCCTGCACCCGATGAAGTAAACTCTGACTACCTTGCTTTAAGGGATCTTATTCCAAGCCTAATATATAATAGACACAATGTAGGGATCACAGTTCTGGAAGAAACCAATTATAATGGTCACATAGACAACGATAACAGTTCCGATGGCTTCCCTAACTTAAATAATGCTTTAAGAGGTTTTTTTAGCGAAAATTCAAATGGAATACTTACAGCGAATGCCATCTCGGTAGCAATCCATCGTAGTACTTTGGATGGAAATCAAACATACTGGTTGTTTGATTCCCATGCGCGTGGTCTCAAGGGTGCTCTAGCCCCCAGAAATGGTGTCGCTTGTTGCATGCGTTTCAGTGACCTCGATGATTTACATGCCCTTTTGCGACGCAATTTATCTGTATCGACAAATAGAGTGTCCGAGGGCCGCCTTCGGGACAATCTTAATGTGTTTTCGTTAACATCAATAATAATTGCTCTAGACAATCAAGTACAACCGTCTGGGCCCGTATTGGAACAATCGGCATTAGTAAGCATAGAGAGTCCAACGTATACACCAAACAGTAATTCCCTCCAAACAACAACCCAAATCAAGCCCGTATTGGAGCAATCGGCATTAGTAAGCATAGAGAGTCCAACGTATACACCAAACAGCAATTCCCTTCGAACAACAACCCAAATCATTGAGTCTCTCCATAAAACGAATCAAACAGCATTAACCCAAGAATCAACTCAAGAACCCGAAGTACAGTTACCATTACCGATCCATAATTCCTTGGAGACCATTTATATCGAATCAACAAGTATGCTCCGAAACATAGACGATAATGTACCTAATTTGGAAAATGTTATCCGAATGAATAGTTCTTCAACCGATACAATGAGATTGGCGGAAATTTCAAGGAAAACTGCACCACCCTTGAATTTGGAACGCGAAAGGCGTATGGAGGAATTGTGTTGGTACTTTCTTTATCCAGACGGTAAGAATGGCTTTGGCGAGGAAAGAGAAAATCCAGTTACACCTCTGGATTACTTCCAAAACAGAGTTATGAGTGGTGACAAGAGGTTTAACAGAAATGAGTATTTATTTTATGCTTTATCAATCGTTGAATATTTTCGTGCAAAATCAAGTGTTTCGGTATCATGTAGGATGCGACAAGGTCATGGAGAGCGAACACCTCAGGGGCTTGTGGATAACATTCATCTGACTATGCGAAATATTAGAGGGTCAGCGGCATATTGGCAGAAATGTAGCTCTGAATTGATTGCAATGGTCAAATCTTTAGGACCTCCAACATGGTTTTTAACATTTTCCTGCAATGATCTGAATTGGCCAGACATGATAAAAGCCTTATTAATCGCCGATGGACGTGATACCGAAGACGCCGAAAACCTGACATTCCCGGAGCGCTTAGAATTAGTGCAAAAATATCCGGTAGTAATAGCACGACAGTTCACACTGCGTGTTAACGCTCTAATGCGTTTCTTAAAGCATAATCAAGATTGTTTGGGTGGTCCTATTGAAGACTTTTGGTACCGAGTGGAGTTCCAAAATCGTGGTAGCCCACATCTGCACATGTTGGTGTGGTGTAGTAATGTTCCGGAATTCTCTACTCCACAAGGAATAGAAGTAATTGAAAGGGTGGTTTCATGTTCATTGAATCCTAACGACCTTGTGTTGCGCAAATTAGTCAAGGATTTGCAGATTCATAAACACACTGCAACATGCAAAAAAAATCGCCAAGACGATGGTTGTCGCTTTGGTTTTCCAAAGCCAGCTAGTGATACGACCGTTTGCCTTGGTCCAGATGAAGCACTTGCTAACAATGGGCGATTCTGTTTATTGAAACGAACCTCAGAAGAAAGTTTGATTAACAATTACAATGCAGTTCTTTTAGGTATATGGGAGGGAAATATTGACGTGCAACCATGTGGAAGTGTCACTGCCGTGGCCTACTACGTCGCAAAATATGCGAGTAAATGTGAACCACATGATACAGGTGATGTGATACGAGAGGCTATTTCAAAGGCTAAGAGACAAGGTGGTGATGTTTGGCAACAATTATTTTCAGTATCGATGGTTATTTTAAATCAACGCTTGGTGAGTGCGCCAGAATGCGCTTACAGATTATGCCACCTGCCATTGAAAATGTCGTCACGAAAAAGCGTTTTTGTAAATAGTTGCGGGCCGGAGGAACGCTTTAGGCTTTTGAGATTTGGCAGCGATGAAGCAAGTATTTACAATAACATTTTTGATCGTTATGTGTTACGTCCAAACGAGCTGGAGAATTTAAGCCTAGCTGAATTTGCCGTCCGATTCGAAACTGTCTCTAACACCTCATATTGGTCAGAGGATGATGGTGATGCGGAACTAAGAGACGAAGATATTACGCCTGAGAGGTATATTAGATTGCAGGACAATACGAGAATGCGTGTGAGAAATAAGCCGGCAGTGTTACGCACCCGCTACTATACAATTAATAGTGACAAAGAAGCATACTATTATAGTTTAATAGTGTGCCACATACCATTCCGTGATGAAGGTGAGTTATTGCTCGAAAATGAAACTGCTGAAGACTGTTTCATAAGACGCCAAAGAGACTTTCGCCCGTTACAAAGTAATGTCAGCGCAGAACAATTTGCTCATGCTGAACAAATTATTCAACAGGCTCTTGCCCAAGTTACAGCACTTAATGCCGCGCGTGAAGCCGAAGTCGACAACGCTCCCATATTATGTGTCGGTGAACAAATCGTACATGACGACGATTCCTTTTGTGATGACATGGGAGAAAGAACTGTCATGCCAGATGAACTGTTCCTTGGAAGCATTCGAGGGTTAAATATTCAGCAAAGGGACTTATTTCAGAAAGTTTCAACGGCAATTGAAAGCGACTTGCACGGACAAGAAAGTCAGCTGTTACTCTTTATTACGGGTGGTGCAGGTAGCGGTAAATCGTTTCTCTTAAAATTAATCGTGGAGCATATTAAGCGTTGTTACGCGCCAACTGTGGATACACTGCTGAAGCCCAATTTTGTTGAGGTTGGGTCATTAACTGGGGTTGCCGCTCGTCAGATATTTGGCAAAACACTGCACAGTATTTTCTTGCTTCCGATTGAGAAAGGAAATAATACCATGTCATATAAAAAAATTACCGGACAAAGACTTGAGAATGAACGACGTAAATGGCGTTCTGTAAATTGGCTTATTATAGATGAGATTTCTATGGTATCCTACGAAAGCCTAAGAATAATTCACCTAAGACTTCAGGAATACAAAAACAATGACAAATTATTTGGTGGAGTTAACATTTTGCTCTTTGGTGACATTTTTCAGCTTCCTCCGGTGAAAGGCCACTGGTGTTTTGTGCAGCCGTCTTGGTTCTCAGCGGAAGTCAATTTGTGGCATCAATTTTCTTTTTGTGAACTGACCATAAATATGAGACAGCGCAATGATACCGAATTCATTGATTTATTGAACAGTTTACGGGTAGGTGAACTGACGACAGGTCAGCTGGAGTTGCTATGCGAGCGGAGGCACGTGCCTTTAAATGGCGAATTTGCGGATGGAGTCGCAGTTCGTATTTTCCCTACGATTAGGCAGGTCGACGCATACAATGACAAAATGAGCATGGAAAACGCAAAGTTGCACCGTACTTATCAAATTAACGCAGTGGATGAGTCTCGCGAAGTAGCTACGTATGGCAGGAAACCACCAGACAACGTAATTCCCAAAGACGTCAATAACTGTGGTGGTCTTCTGTCATGGATAAAAATTGGCGTGGAATCCCGAGTTATGTTAAGACGCAACATTTCCGTCTCTGAAGGGCTGGTCAATGGCGCTATGGGCATCATAAAAAAAATTAAATGGCCGGCCTTAAGAAAAGATCAACTGGAGGATGGGGAGCAACCGGAAGCCGTATTCGTAAAATTTGATGACGATACGATAGGTCTCAGGTTAAAAGATGGTGACGGTTGCATACCCATACCTCCATCAAGTACGACCTTTCAGGCGACAAGGGGTTACGGAGATGTAGAGCGTCGCATGTTACCTCTTATATTAAGCTGGGCGGTCACAGTACACAAATTACAAGGAACCACTCTTGAGAGAGCTGTGATTGACCTCGGCAAAAAAAATTTTGCGAAGGGACAAGTATATGTGGCGTTAAGCCGTGTGAGAAGTTTGGACGGCATCGTTTTGTCAGATTTGGACGCTAACAAGTTGTTAAATAGACCTCACGACGATAGATCACTGACGGAAATAACTAGGCTACGAAATCTGTCTTCCGACAATCAAGGCCAGACATAAGTTATACCTATTACCTATGTGTGGCCTTGGTTGTCAGAAGACAGATTTCGTTATATTTGTATAGTTATAGTCGTGTACCTACACGACTAACTATACGAATATTGGGCATTTATGACGAGAATCATCTCATGACAATTCCAAATTACTGAGCCGATTTTGATGAAAATTTTATGGGACCAATCTGGAAATATATCCTTTCCTTTCAACCGGTTTATAAATTACTGAGTTCTGAGGTAACAAACATTAATAAAAAAAAAAACATTACTAATAAAAAAAAATCACAGCTCTCTCAATGGTTCCTTGTAGTTTGTGAACTGTAGCAGGGGCGGTCCCTGCTATAGTCGTAGTTCATAAACAATAGTCATCGCTATTTTTTCGGCTTTATCATCAGATGATGATGACAGTTCATTGGGAATGTTCTAGTCACTATAAACACCACTTAAAAGTCACAGGAAAGCAAAATACGCAATTTCGTGCACGTGGTTGGTGTTGATTCTTTAGAGGAACAACTGGTGGGTTTTTGCTTTTCTCCAATTAAATGCGGTTTGAATGTACAAACTGATTTTATTGACAAATTTAGAAAAATGTAAAAATTTAGGTGTGCACCACAAAGGGTCATTGTTGCTAGCAGTAAAATGGTAGGCGCTACGCCGCAACTTGCTTGGCATATTGCATCGTTGCTAGCAGTAAAATGGTAGGCGCTACGCCGCAACTTGGCATATTTTTCAGTTATTTCTATTTATAACCCAAACTACTGAACCGATTTTGATGAAAATTTAATGGGACCAATCTGGAAGTAAATCCTTTCAGATAAATAAAGAATTTTTGAAATCAGTTCATAAATGACGGAGTTCTGAGGTAACAAACATTAAAAAAAAAAATAAAAAAAAAAAAAAAAATAAAAAAAAAAAACATACAACCGAATTGAGAACCTCCTCCTTTTTTGAAGTCGGTTAAAAAGATGATTTATATCTTGGATGGTATTTAGCCATGTTTGGTGACAATTGGTAAAGCCGTTTCCAAGTAATGAGGTTATTTATCAGCTTTGAAAACCAACTTTGAGGAATTTCACGCATAATTTTATCGGGAACATCACGAGATCTCAGTTTGGGGCGAACTACTAGTAATATCTACCCCTACCTACTTATCTAGTTAAGTAGGTAGGTAGGTCTAGTCTGTGATGTCATGTCTAGTAATCACCATGGTGATATCACTTTGTTAGGCCTAACAACCAATGGTAAATGGCCATTACGCTACGATGGTAGATAATTACTTTTCCATGACGGACTAGACCTAAGGAAATACCGAAATCAAAGAATAGTACCTAGTACCTACATAAGTAGGTAAGTACTATAAGTACTAGGTAGATAGGTACCTACGCCTTAGTTGTACCTAGTATAGTATTATATAATCTGTGGTTGTACCTACTTAGGTACCTACCTACCTATTACATTGCACCCGTTAGGTACCTACCCTTAGGTGAAGATGAAGAGTCTCATAAATGAGTGCCTGTAATATCGCCGGCTAGGCCCTTTAAACCGGAACACAGCAGTCATCATCATCATTAACCTGTTATTTTTAATTCAAGAATTTATAATGCTTATTGTGTACATCTGTACCTAACCTACCTCTTTGACGAAGAAAACATTTAGGTACTTTACTTAAAACTAGCAAAATATTCTTGAACGAAAACAGTATAGTCTTCGTTAAAGTCCATTTCCCTGTTAGGCCGATTAACATTATCGTTTTGGTTCTAGCATAATGCCCGCCTTCCACTAAAAAACTGAGCTGAAGATCTGAGCGGACCGGACTAAAAATAGTTGTAGGTATACTTCTAATAAGAAAGAGTTTCAGATTTGGCCTTCCACTGCCAGAGGGCTTTGCGGGGCGAGTGAGGCGGGTTACTGACTTATATAGGTTATAAGTAACTGACTTCAAAAAAAGAAAAGGTATCAATTCGGTTGTAGGTATATTTTTCAATAGTAACTGGAAAAAACACGTTATCCACGTACACGACATTGCGTATTTTGCTTTTCTGTGGTGTTTACAATCAATAGAACAGTCCCAATGAACTGCTATCATAATCATCATCATTTGATGATGAATGCGTATCAAATCAAAGTCGGTTTTTCACTTATAAATTATAACTTATTTTTGATACTCTATAATATATATATCTGGGTTTATGTTTGATACTCTACATACTTTAACACCTGTTTATGCAACATAAAAGTGCAATAAAGAATTTGAATTTGAATTAACTCGCTCAATCCGTTCCGCTTACTCGCTCGCAGTGGAAGCATTTGTATGAAATTTTGCGTTGCGAGTTGAACTGAGTCCATACGGAGTCCGTTGGAAATCCGCTCAACTCTGCGACCAGTTTTGTACCTAACTCTTTATACTCTTTGATCCGCTCAGTCCGCTCATTCCCAGTGGAAGCACTTCTATGAAAAAAGCCGTTGCGAGTTAAACGGTTTTTTATTTCAAGAATATAATGCTTGATGTGAGTATCTGTATATTCTTTAGTGAAGAATACATTGACTTTATTTAAAACTGAAAAATATTCTTGAACGAAAACAGTATGATCTTTGTTGAAGCTCAATTCCCTGTTAAGCCGAGTAAAATAACGTTTTGGTTCTAGCATAACGGTTCTCCATTTAAAACGTCTACATTCTTAATGTCACAATTTTTTATAAACTTATTTTCTGTAATGAAGAATCAGTTACTGTATACGAGAATTTTGTTGTTTTAGTATAAGAAATTGTAAGATTTTTCTGACGAGACAACACACGTCTTAGATAAAGTATGCTGATTCTTCTTGGAATACTTTTAATATTCATAACTTGAATATTCATGTTATTTTTATTTCAAGAATATAATGCTTGATGTGAGTATCTGTATATTCTTTAGTGAAGAATACATTGACTTTATTTAAAACTGAAAAATATTCTTGAACGAAAACAGTATGATCTTTGTTGAAGCTCAATTCCCTGTTAAGCCGAGTAAAATAACGTTTTGGTTCTAGCATAACGGTTCTCCATTTAAAACGTCTACATTCTTAATGTCACAATTTTTTTTAAACATATTTTCTGTATTGAAGAATCAGTTACTTTATACGAGAATTTTGTTGTTTTAGTATAAGAAATTGTAAGATTTTTCTGACGAGACAACACACATCTTAGATAAAGTATGCTGATTCTTCTTGGAATACTTTTAATATTCATAACTTGAATATTCGTGTTATTTTTATTTCAAGAATATAATGCTTGATGTGAGTATCTGTATAATCTTAAGTGAAGAAAAATTTACTTCATGTAAAAAAACATTGATTTAAGAATATTATTTTATTTTCTTAGCAATTATTTTATCATTAAGAATAGTATTATTTCAGACCAAGAAACAAGAATTTTAAATGACTGATTTTAATTTCAACATTCTGAAATTCTTAAGGGAATGAAATTGTATTCTTGAAGAAAAACTAATATTTTTATTGGTTTAATACTTTGACAGTTTCTTGAACGAACACAACAAAGTACTGAACCAAGCATCCGATTCTTGGTTTTAGTATATATAATGAGAATAAATTATTTTTAATGCAAGAATAGTGTATTTCTTACGTAGAGAATACTGTTTAAAGTTAAGATAATATTGACTTACATTTAAACAATAGTTTTGAGAATAATGGTTTTTTTGGTTTAAGTAAATATGTATATTTTTTTTTTCCGTGTAAATACTCTATTGTACAGTACACAGTATGACAAAGATGGGACTTGCTGTTTGTTTTAGGATTCAAGACCAGAGCAAAAGTTTATGTAAAGTGAAGCAAGTATTTTAATGGTGGCAACACTGTCAAGGCAACCCTCCGTTAGGAACTCTGGGAACTCGACTGTGATGCTAAAGAGTCGCGAGAATTGTTGACTCAAATAGTTTGTTCTGATAAGCGCGTCGTAAACTATTTTGCAATTCTTTTGTTACACCAAGAAAACTCGTGAAATCTTTTATTATTAACATCTTATACCAGTCGACTGCTAGACGTAGGTTTCTCATAAAACATATTTCTGGTTTTCGGCTCATCTCATCCAGTCTGTGTTACATTTCGCAGATCATCGTCCAACTTGCTAGGAGGCATTCTTTTGACCTAACCACAGACTTCACTCGCAGTAACCAGCTGTCAGTTTTCGTCGTGGCTTATACCATTTATTGGACATCATCTTATTATTTTGTAGAGGCATAATGCTTACTCTGATTTCCAGCCTCACCAAATATTACCTACAGCAATGAATAAATGAAATATGAAGTTGTAGAGCTAGGTAGACCGGGTTGGAGGGTTATCAAAAAAGTTGTAACCCTATTTGGTCTATCTAAAGGGTTGCCAATTTGGTAAGATATTTGCATCTGACTCACTCGGGGTAAAAGGCAAATTATCCAACGCTAGAGCAAAGATTCGAGACGAGAGCCGCCGCATGAAATATGTATCAAGTGTTTTGAATAGTTTGCCGGGAGTGGACGGCAGAGGGCACACCACGCGCGACGCAAGTTCAACTTTTCATTTTGCTGACAAAGTTGGTCATCATAGAGTTTTGCAAGCTTTGCCGCTGACAAAATAATCATTTAACTTTTTCTACGCAAAACAAAACGTGGTTATTTAGGTTTTCATAACCTGTCTGTTAGAAAAAATATTAATAAACTGAAAAGTGCTCGGAACAGTAGCTAATCCAACTTGATTTTAGAAGAATGCAATGTAGGTATTAATGTGATCATTTTGTTTTGCAAGGTTTTTCTCTAAAACTATCTTAGTCTATGACCGTGCACCTCCCGTGCACTGGGCGCGCGGAGAGTCAGCTAGCTTTTTGCAAAGGAAAAAGCTCATAGTGTCAGCAACTTTTTACCTAACGTTATTGATCAGCCGGCTATTTTGAATACTGCGCGGCGCGGTCCGGTGCTACTTATTATTTCTGGTAATTGTTGAACCATTTAGAAGTATTTATTCTACCAATGTGCGTTCTCAAAACCTATCGAATAGAGTTTCGTACTTTTCGATTATTGTTTGCAAAGTATGAATAAAATCAATAAGACTCCAATTGGTGGTACAATAACAAAGTCCCGTAAATCGGTATGTCTAATATATCGATTGGCAAATTCAAAACGTAATCAATCCTTTAAAACACTGAAGTTATTATCAAAATTGTGGTAGCTAAAGTTATTTTACTTTATTCTACTTAAGGCAACCCTCTTTTAAAACTTGTAAATTCTTATCTTGATGCAGAGCCTCCACAAAAAACATCGTAAAAGATAACGTATCTCACGTAAAACTTAATTTCCTTAGTAAAGCGCACGGCAATATTTTAAACTCAGAGGGATTCTAATCTAATCGCTTTGCGTAAAAAATGCGAGTGCCTCGCTTTTTTACGAATAACAATTTTATTCACTTTTAAGGTTTATAAACTGTTATTCAAAAGTTACACTTTATAAGAGCTATAAAAAGTTGAAATAGCCTCACGCCACGCGTAGTCGACACAACATGTACAAGATCTATGATTTTGTTATGTCAATCGATGGCCGAGCTACGAATAGGTGCATAAATGTGGTGCCGATTATGAAAGCTGTAAATCATATCAATACATAAATGTAGTCAGAGGCACGTCCATTTCTAATTTTCTATGTTATTTTTATGTAAGATCCCACTAAATCCCATCCCATTATAAATGTCAAAGTTTAGATGTTTGTGTTTCAATCACGCTGTAACTACTGGTCTGATGTGGATGAAACTTAGAATACGTATAGATCGTAGCCTGGATTAACACATAGGCTACTTTTTATCCCGGAAAATCAACAGGATCAAACGAGATGCGGCGAGGGCAGAAGCTAGTCTGTATTAAAGCTGTCTTTGTTAGATAACTTTTTATTTTTTTATTTATTTAAAATAAAATAAAAACTCCAAAACAATGAGTCACACAATGAATAATAAGGCAAAGTTCCTTCAAACTTTGCAGACGAAAGTTAAGTTAATTAATCTAGCTACAATCAAAACACTATTAGTTGACTTTGACAAGAACCTTTTTACATGTTATATTGTGCAATAAACTTCTCACATACTTGCATGGATATTTCTGAAAGCATCGTTATTGTATAATTCATGTAGATTATAAGGACGGCGGCGTGCAGCGCGCCCATCGCCCTTCAGAAACTTATAGTTTATTGCATCATCAGTGTTTTTTGCGGATGAAAACTTCATACCAGTCATATCCCTTAGTATGTTGGTAAATATAGATAGATGTACCAACCCGCACCCGACCCGCACCCGTCCTCTGTGTGTTTCGACCTTAAGTTTGCAACATTTCGGTATTGTGGGCTCACCTACAGCAGCGACCGCAGGGAATTACAATGAAATATCACCTGTACAGCGCAGGAAATAAGGGTTATTTATGAGTGCAGCGTCCACTTGCCTGTTGAGCTGGTATACATTTTTATATTTTCGAAACGATGCTTCGGTGACGCTTGTTTCCTTATTTATAGTATTGTATGGAAGCTGATATGCGGTGGTGTCTGAAGCAAGGAATATTGCATGTAGTATGAGACACTTTCTACGAGGGCCATTGAATTACGAGTACTTCACGAACTGGTTTTGCACAAACAATGAATAGGACCCAACCCGCAAGTTTTGTACTCGATCGTCTAGCTAGACTTTGGTCACAAGGAACTGGCGCCTAAGCAGCACCACCGCACCGAGTTTAAAAATAGTGATTCTCATGCATTTATATTCAGAGAGCCGATGTAACAATTGTGTTAGAAGTTGTTCGACTGCACAGTTGCGTGTTCCACACTATCCATGCAACAATACGAGATATGGAACTATACCGTCCGTCCGCACAGCACAATAGGTAATACAATGACCTATTGTGCAAGCTGGCCTTTGTATTTCCTATTTACAGAGGATATTTTTACTAACAACATTTAATTAAATATCTAGCTAAGATTGGGTATGTGTTTCAGTTTCTTACCTACTACTTTATAATAAGTAGGTAATTAGTTTTTAGGAGTATATTAATAGTTATGTTATGCATCTATGGGATCTGGATGTCTTGCTTAGTAAACAATTTTCTCCAGTTTTCATATAAATTAATGCACAAATATTAGCTCGATAATCGAGTAGAAGTTATTTCACTGGGACTACAGAAAAGATTGATGACCAAAAGTTAAAAGTAGCATTAGACTTAGATAATTTTAATATCTCACACGTGAAATCTGTTTTAGATATATTGACTACCTCATGAATTGGACTTTCCAAAGTTGTTGTTAACCCTATAAAAGGCGACCGCTATCAAAGCAAAACTGCGAACTATTCGTAGGTACATCGTATGGAAATAAAACGGCTACACTTAGCATTTACGTCGTCAGGAGCCCAGCTCCTTAACCTGCAGTTTTCTATTCATTGCGAAGGTTTTGTTCGGAATTGCTCTCCAGCGAGAGTTTGTAGACTTTTGTAGAGAATAAAGATGCGGTCGATACGCTACGGCTAATGTTCACCAAGGTATAAACGGGCGATTATGTTGCTATTCATTTTGTCATAGCCAATAGAAAAAAATGTAAGTATCTACCCTAAAAACTTTATAATTCGCGACGAGATCGTAAAAAAAAATGTTTGATGAAACGATAAAAATTGGTACGGTCTGCAACGTTCAAGAGATGATCCTTTATACATTAACTGCTGAATGGTTTCATGAATTTTATAATTAAACAATTTGAGGTCTCAAAAACTCTCATTACTCCGTTAATTGAGTAATTCAGAGAACTCTTCGGAGAGAAGCAGGCTGAGTGGTCATTACGGAAGGGTTGAAGGTTATTGCTGTCAAAAAGTAATTTAAACACATTCCGACCGCAGGGTTACGATGGGGATCAAATCGCGAACATGTAATGCCATTATGTTACGCAAATTGTAATTTTTACGATTGAAAAATCTCAGAGCGAACACGCATCAAAATATACAAAATTCAATTGCTTGTGTGGTAGAATCTACCAAACGTTCAAGTACCTACGCTTAACATCAGGTGGACCATTTGCTTGTTCAGTTACTTTTCTCATAAAACACGTAGGATTGTGATGCTGTGATACATGATTTAACAAAAATGCATGCCATCATGAGGCAAGAACTGCGCGCGTTACATTATTTATTAGACAACTAGGCAATTATTCTAAGAAATCTGTAGGAATTCCTACCGTTCCTAGATACTACAGTTAATTTAGTTTGCGAATCATTAAATATCGAAAATGCATTGATTTCTAATACCAGTAACAGTATGCAGCAAAATAAGTGTTTTATAAAAAGCTTTATTAAAACAACTCTACAAAATAAAACAATGGTAGTAGTAAAACCAGACTCTCTACTTGTTTAGAATGTTAGTATTCGAGCCATGTGCTAATTGCGAATCCTAGGTCGTACTGGGGATTCATGAAATCTCAGATATAAACGTAATTAAGTGTCCCTCACTAATCCCTCGAGGCTGGTCCGAGTTGAAACAAAAACTAGAGTCTAGTCATGCTAAGTCTGCAGTGGATAAATGGGTAACTTCAGCATTTGACGAGAATTAGTAAGATACCTTTTTTATACAAGTAAATGATATAACAAGTCGATGGCCTACTTGATGATAAGTGGTAACCACTGCCTCGATGTATTGCTTAACTGAGCACGTCCAATGAGGACGTGCCCTGTGATGCATTGCACTGCGACCAACACTCTGAGACATAAAGATAAATTCGTAAGGTTTTAAAATTCTACCAATTTTGTGCAGACTTATCGTGCTCAGACTTAAAGTCTGAGCAAAGTTAGCACATTCACAGTTGATTTAACAAACTGTAATGTACAAGTTTAATAGTTTTGGCGAAGGTATAGAATATTGTAAATGTTCCGATTTAAGGGTTAAGTACCTGAATCATGTTAGTAACTTTGCAGTGGAATGTTCCACTAATGAAGACTTAATTTCACACCTGTACATTTACTTTTATTTATTTAATAATTAATTTAATGTAATCAGAAATATTTTTTTTTTCACTACTTTATGATGGAACACGCCCACCTGATTTAAGTAGTAACCACTCCCTTTAACTATACATTGCATCACTGAGAACGTCCACAATAGATAAAAAGATTTTGATCTAAGGTTAATAGTCTAAATCGAGACTAGCATGAATTATGTAATCTTACTAAGAAATGTAAAAAAAAATTATGCTCTATCGTGATTATTTTTAATTAAAAGGTACGAAATGGCCATCACAACAATCGGGAAAAAGAAAGACATGACCAAAAAAACACTTAAGCACAAGGACCTTTGTGTAAGATATTCTTTTCTTTTGTGCCATTGATTTATCTAACTGCTTCCGCTTAGCCAAGGTAACCCAGGGGTGGGGTTAAGAGGCTTAGTGGTTCCGGTCTTGTCTTAATAACACAACTTAGGTCCCGTGAGTGCACTAAAGCGCCTGCAGGGTACTTCAGAACCACTTTAAGTGATAAATTAGAAATCCTTAATGTTTAGGTACACAACTTGAGAAGTGTATGAAAATTTTTACCTTTTGAATAGATACCTAATGGGAAGCTTTCATTTTTCTTTTAAGTTTTTATCAAATAGAAATAATTTAGATAAATATGTCGTTATAACCAATGAAATTAAGCTAAATTATAAAGAGAATGTTCTCCAAATCTCTGTGATTTTCATGAATATTAATGAATTTCTCTGTAAAAATTATATTGCAATAAATATAACCTCAATTTGGCCAGTTTGCTAACTTTGTACCTAGGTGTTTTGTGTTTGAACGTCCCTCGTTATAAATCAGAATCATAATCGAGGTGTGAATGCTCTGTGCTGTGACGTACAATGATCTTATAAATCTTTGGTGACGTAAATATTTTGGAAACAAAACTGTGAAAAAATTGAATTGAAGCCTTGTTTTGGACAAAATGTTCAAAGCGTTTCGTTTAAAACAAGACGTCATCAAACTTTGCACCTTCGGTTCTAATTTCACACTTTAATTAATTTAAAATAACAAACCAATTAGTGCTAATGAGGGCGGCATATTAGGGTCGCCGCACACTATACCCATGGCGTCAAGTGTGCGCCGCGCCCCGTGTCAGCGACCTCCCACCTTCAAGTCTGTTTTTCTTCATCTACCTACAAATGATGAGAATAAAAAAAAATCTGTATCTGCATCCAACGTGTTACATCGGGTGAGGTCGGATGCAAATACATAATTTTTTTAGACAACTTAATGATTTTTGTGATCACAAAAGCTGTTATATTTACGTTTTTAAAACATAAACCAACTGAAATTGGTTTCCATAGATGTAGAAGTAGATGTTGTCATGTTAAAGATATTATGATAGTTACATAAATTTAGTACTTTTATGTCAGTGTAGTGTGAACGTCGACAAAGCTACCTGTTTGTGTTTTGGATGCATTTGCATGCAAATTCCTTAGGATTTGTGTCGTAGTGTGAACCTACAGTGTCGGTCGAGGCTTCATCCTGTAACCCGTAGTTATAGCACGTTAAAGCTACACGTAAAAGTTCACTCCAAAATTTGAGAGGAAATCCTTATTATGCGCGTATTTTATGTCTTTTTGAGAGAGGTAATAAACTTCCACAATTGGTTATCTTCACAAGGTAGAAAGTAGGCGAAGGGAAATTTAACACAGCTTAATTTTGTGGTAGGTGGGTGTAAGTTAATCTTTGTTTATTTTTGTTTTGATTTAACTTCAAATTGGTGATTTAGGTACCTTTCCACACACGAGCGAGTTAATTACTCCGTTACTCCGAAACCTTTTTGTCCCTCTTGATTTCTATCGGCTGTCACGTCAGTACATACGCACACTTTTATAAAAACCCGTATAGATTAGATGTGAGAAATAAATTAATTGCGGAGACAAAAGTTGTTTGTGCGCGACCTGTATGTAAGAAGCTAAACCTTTTGGACACCTCTCAGCTAAAACTTATCACCAAACACGAAAACAGCATTAAGTTCGGGAGCCAACCTGTAGTTTCATAAACAACACTCGAAACTAATCTCTATTACAGCGGCACAAAGCGCATTGTCACAACTCTCCCGAATGTATGTTTCCAAAAGGACTCGTAAATTGCAATACGGCTTTCCATGGACATAATTAGGTAAATTGTTCTAGATTACACTGGCTATGCGAATTTGCATGCTGTTGCCGTGGTTTTAAAGTTGTTATTTGTTTGCGCATTAGCGGGACTTGTGTTGTTTTGTCCGAGAGTCCGAGGTATTCGCAACTTTGCTTTTATGAAAATGTTGGGTGTTGGTCATACAGTATTAAATTTGCTAAAGACAATCTTAAACTCACGGGTTACCTTAGGTATTTAAAACTACTTTTACTAAATATTTTTTCAAAGTAGTGTTGTTTATTTGTTTATGGATTCACATGCAACAACATTAGATAACCTTATTATACCTACCTAATCAAGTATTTTTTTAGAATAATAAATCTGTTTTATAACGCGATCAAAACTGTAATACAGGATTTTACTTATTACAAAAGGTGATGAGTTTGAGATAAAAGTATCATTGCACAAAGGCATAACATCCCGGACAGCGCTCAGCTTATCTACGCTGTCAGCGTCCAGAAACCCAGGATTCTTTGCCAAATGTTCCCGGAGGCTGTAAATCACCGTGACGTGTGATTTATCCCGGCCACTAGCCCTCGCTAGCTGCTAGACTGGACAGGCTACCTAGTTTGAATTGGTTGCACGATGTTCCTCGGTGGAAAACAAAAGAGGAAGGTTTTTTAACTCGCACGCAGATTAATATTGTACAATAACTTAACGACATTTTTACTTATAAAAAATAATAGGTATAAACATCGTTTTACTGATTGGTTCCCTCTAGGCAGTCATGTATAAACTCAAAATAAATGAATTATTAATCAAATCGTGAAATTGTTGACTTTAACTACAGTTTTTCAGTTGAGCGAGTTATCAAAGATCAAACATAACTAAGAGTATCTTCAAAATACACTAATTTATCTACCCAAGCAACTCCATTTTAATTAAGAATCCAACTTAAAATTAATTCTTCTAAGTCTAAAATTCCACGAAAGGAATATCCAGACCGCGTCTGACGGAGAAACATTTTAAAATACGACGGTCAGAAGGAAGTTTTCTTTAATTTGCATAATTTGTAGTCCCTCAAAGTGGGTTGAATGTGTTTCAAAGGTCATCTCACTGAGGTCTACATGGATCTTGATGAGTAAGTTTTACCAAGCTGAATATATTAGGTACTGGTTATATTTATAAAGACGTTTCAGCATCTTTCTAGAGATGTAGATGAGGCATTGGTCAACAAAAAACGGTATACTTACTTATTTACTTTTAGAATAATATATTTTTTCACCTTGTATTCAATTGCACAACTTTCCTTACCTAAAATGTTTTAGATATAAACTTACACCATATATCCACCACAAAAATATATTTTACCATTTTGAAACGGACTTTATTCACACTAGTTTGTATATTAAATTCGTGCTGTATTCGATGCTCCAAATAATTTGGCACAGTTATTTTCGGAATCCTTTTGGTAAATTCATTCGTACAGAAAATTAAATAAGATAATATTTAAACAAGAGCCTGTCCCGGTTAATTAAGTGAATGTATGATAAAGAGGGCAGAAATTAGCGCTATTCATTTTAATCAGCTAGGAAACTTTATTTAGGTACCAAGCAAATATAACTGGGAGAGATAACTGGAACCTTTCCTATTTAAAACAATATTTTCAAACGTGCTGGGTGAGAGGAATCACGTCATTGAACATATCCAAAGATTTACTTCCGATATTATTTTTTATGCTCTTTGAAATACAAGAGTTGTTACATCATTAAAGTCAATAAGGGAGTCAAGTTTTTAAAATCTGAAAAACGTGTTTCTCTAGCAAAAACCGTCTATTTGTTTCGCAATCAAAATAAAAAAGTCATTGTTTATTTTCTTAGTGAAAATAAATCTAATAAAATACTTATATCAGAACCTCTGTTTATAGAAAAGGTTAGTATTATTACCTTGACTCTTAACTTAGCATCAACAGTTAAACTTATTTTAAACAAATAAACTAAGCAATAAAACTTAACGTAAACACTCCACCAAATAATGGCAGGTAAAATTGAATTATTGATTTCCTAAAAGGGTGTCAAAGTTTGTGGAATCTAAACGCAAGCTGACTACGAGCCTTCTAAACGAGTCCCTCGTTCGTGTCAGACGGCAAACTTCTAAAAGGTAAATTATAATAAAAAAGAAGCTAGGTGTAAATAAATAAAAAAAATTCTTTAGGAAAACGTGGGTCAAGTCTAAATAGATGCCGCTGAATACTTTTAAAAATGGTGTACTAGGTACCTAAGCCTTTAATCGTGAGGAAATAGAACACTTACCAGTCCTATACGATAATAACAACTATTGTAAGCCCCACTGTTTAGATTTTGGTTTATCAGAAATGATGCTTATATTTTTTTTGATATATTTTTCAAGTTTCTTTGAAACCGTCACAAACTCGAATGTTATTTTTACTTTCTTCCCAAAAATAACTTTCTGTAATTGTAGCTATTTATATCATTTAATTGAGCAAAGGACTCATCTCAAAAGCGGCAGCCTGCGTGCTCCTAATGACGTCATCCTTTGAGTGCTTGACTGAAAATATTTACTGAGCACCTGTCTGCTACAGATTACGAAAAAACACAGTTCTTGATAAAAGGCCCGGATCTACAGCACGCTAGAATAAAGTTTATCAAACGCGAGAATAATTCCTAGTCGAGTTGAGATCACCAAGTTTGACCATGAAATGTATTTTATACAGGTTGTATAAAATTATTGATTCCCAAATAATGACGTGAATCTGTGTTTTTTTCTGAGATCGAGATCTTATCGCACCTATAAGGATCTGAAAGCGTTTTTATTACAGACTGCATCAGTAAATAACAGAGTTCATAGTCACCATAATCGGACACAATCACCATTTGCATTTTTCTGTAATAAAATAAATTAGGGCGGGTTAAGCCCTGCCATTTAATTAAACTACAGACTATAACCCAAATAACGAGGTTTACTTGCCGCGGGATTATCCGCGTAATAATGATTGCGAATTACGTATTACGGCGACTCTCACATTTGCACGAACCTATTTTGCCACTTTTTGAAACAAACTTCCGGCTCAAGACAAAACCTGGTAGGTAAGTACTAACTGGAAGTATTTGCGCTCAAGACAAGTATGAAAAAATTATTAAAATACTTTGGAAGACAAAGACTTATCTAAATACAAAATGGTGTGGATGATGAGACGGATTCGTTGGTCTCCTTCGGCTACATGCTACATGGCCTTCATGTTTACGGAATGTTGTAGCGCCAGGACTTGATTTGAGCAGGCTTCCCAACACCTTCCTCCCTTCAGTCTTGTCTACCTTGCTCACACTGATATGGTCTATAAGGATAATCTAACCACTACTGCTCCACCATGAGACCAAAGGAGACAAATTACTTCTAAAAAGAAGCGAAAATTTACTAAAATGAGGTATTTTCAGCATGCGAGGGTCATCCACTATTACAAAATCCTTAAATAAGGTGTTTTCTTTGGAAAAAACTGGGATAGAAACGAATTCCCCATTTTAATGGGAAAGTGAACGACAAAGAATTTATGTGAAAAGTTAAGGGTCTTACGGGGGCTACGTTAGGGGGATTACGGGGCGCTAAGTTTTGTTTAGGGTATCCTTGCTGATAGCCGTGGTTTAATGCGGTCTGCATAATGCGGTGCCTAGTTTCGGGAGTATTAGAATCAAATACATTGTAATGACGATAGCGTATGGCTCTTTCACACTACCTCCGACACGGCCACGACATCGAAACCTACAAGATATCGGCGGAGAGTTAGGGCATCTTGCACCAGAATCACTAAACGTGTTTAACAGCTAAATCGATTTAAATCTGACGTATTTGTATGACTTGACAACTCGCTAAATACTATTTAAGAGTTAAACGCGTTTAGTGATTCTGGTGCAAGACGCCCTTAATCCCATACATGTAGATGCTTTTATACTGTGTCAAGTGCTAACTTCATTAATTGCAATTATCTTCATCTCATTAATTTATATCTAAGAGCTTTATTAAACAAGATACTTAATCTGTCATTTTAGCTATTGGAACCCTACCAATATAAACAAGAGACACTGCACCAATGCTACATTAGAACAAATGACATAGCTCACCGTTACAAAATTAAATTATTTATGATATTAAAAAATATGCATGTTGCACTATGCACTAATTTAGTTCGTCACTCAATGAATAATGTCAGTAAATGATTACTGTCACATCAAATACTTGCATCGCCGTGCAGTCATCGTGGTTACAAGTTATTGGCAAGTAATTAGCACGTTATGACGTCATGTGGTCGCGTTTGCTGTGGCTAATGTACTCGTACCTTTAGCATAGAGTTTTTCACATTATCATTACCAATTTGTGAATTTAATTTCGCTATAATTACTTTGAAACCGACTCGATAATAACTGCGAAGTTTTGAATACATGGAACGTGATGCCAGAAATTGCAAGAGTAGGTGCAAGTATAGGTACCTACTACATACTAAAATGCCACTAATTTGCTTTAGACATACGATTTAAAAAGTAACCTAGGGCGTGATGTAGCGTATAATAATTTTAGGTAAATATGTACCTAAAAAACGTCTTTTAGTAAACTTATCTAAGTGGCGAAAGAAAATCTCGAATAATAGCCAAACATTTGATATGTAAAATATTTATTTTGCCTCATAGTTACGAAAATGAATGCCAAAATGGCTCAGAGTTTCCGCCGATCGGAGATGTAGAGACAGTAAACATAGAAATCAGTAAACAACTTCGCATTTCGTATAATTTTGCGAAAACATTTATTTAGATTTATTTATTTTGTTACGGTTTTTTTTGAATAAGTCTAACATTTTTATTTACAGTGGTATGAAGCGCCATCTATTGGCTAGTATTCAAACTAATTACGTAGGTACCGCTGAAAGTAAACGTAAGTTTTGTACGAATATGATATCCGGTTTCTTTGCAATATTTTCCTCGACGATTTCAGTACGAGGTCAAATTAGTTTTAATTAATTAAGCAAAACCATAAAAGTCATAATATTGAATTATCTGAAGCTTTAAAAAGCGGTTGAGTCAATAGTAATAAAAAACTATCCTATACCTGATTTAATAAAATATTCCACTTTTTCTATCAGAATTTTCCGAGATATTGTTCCGCTAATACTTATTAAAATATATTGAGATGTATGCGAATAAGTTATACAGGCTGATTTCTCCGGGGAGCAGAGGAACAGTCGCGAACCGATCCTGTGACGATCCACCTTTATTGAAAACAAATATTGGTGGAAATATAGCAAAAATAACAATTGGAAATAAATGTACTAAATATGTACTGAACTATCGAATACACAGGTTATCAAATGGATTTTGTTTCAATTTACAGCCATCTGTTTGGATTTATAACAAACGATTTAACGATAATAACATTAAGCTTAATTTATTTTTACATGACTATTTGTGTCAATATTGTGTAGCGTGTAATATAAAATCGATGAAAAATTGACGAACAAATGAAATGATTATTTTTTTATGTCCCACATAAGTTTTACTAGTAAACTGTATAAAAATACCTACTTAAAGTTACTGTTACCTAATTCTACTGCAAACTATCCTACATAAAACACAATTAACGGTCTTGTACAACCATGGTAGCATTTTAAGGTTGTTGTCAGCGTGTCCGCGTAATCTAACTTGCTAATCTCGCTATCATTGGAATATTTGCCGCAGTTGACACAACGGAGCCGCTGCGGTTGCTTTGTCTCGTGGGGTTTATGGGAACTGCACCACCCTTTATTTAGAACTGGGCGCAAGAGCCTAAATATTTTAAAATAATTTATTTATACAACCAAGCGACCTATTTCCACTTCAAAGCGTGAAGTTATTTTTTTTAAAAAGCTTAATAAATCAATTCGGAAGTAATATAAAGTAAAAATTTGCTGAATTGTTTACACAATTTTCAAACTTTCACTCAACTTAAACGCATAATTGCTATTGCTAACTAATTACAATGTAAGTCTTCATAGGCGAGTCGGCTTACATTGCTTAGCGAGTAAAATTAAATCATGTTCCTTCCTCTTTAGGTACCCAGTCTAAATAGAAGGTTATTGTTAATTAGACTAAAAGAATATTAATTAGAATTCAATGAGCTGTAATTACAGAATATAATTGTAGTAGATAAAGCTTGGATCTAAGTACCTCTAAAGTATCTGCCGCAAAACCTATCTTTGGGTAAAGATCCCCTGCCGGCAGTCGCAGGGCCGACTAAGGAGATTTCTGGATAAAAAGTCTAGAAATCCCCTGCGTGTTGCCTCTGCGAAGGAGATTTCTGGACTGGATTGGACTGGAATAAGCCATTTAATTGAATTTTTCCGCAGTTAGGTGGAACAAACGATTGCGCATGTAAGTAATGTTATGCGGAGTTTGCGTACCTACCTCAAAAATGAGTTCTGCGCAGATACTTCAGAGGGAACAAGATCCGTTGCGCGTACTGTACTTATTGTAGAATAGGTATGCACAACGGATCTTTATTCCTCTGTACATGTACCCGTGTGCATATGACCCACTGAGGTTTCATATTTCAGTGGGACATTAGTGTACATTAGTGAGTCACACACAATAATCCGTACTGGACTTGAGACTAGGGTCCCCGGAGACCGTACGGTCGGCCGGCGGGCGACGGAACTCATTTCCTCTCGTTTAAATGGCTGCGTCAGGGGAGGCCTTCGATGTCGCAATTTCCTACTAATGTTTGATGGACGTAGATATCTTTTGACAGTAACATAAACAAAGAAAATTTAAAAGATCATCTTCTTGTTAATTTATTTATATAAGTAGCAAACTGTATAATAATTATACGATAAAAGTTATAAATTGCCGGAGCGTAAACATTCTATATTAAAATGCTATTCAATAGGAATTGTTGAAACAACAAATTCTGTTGCCTTTATTTAGGTAATTATTTATAGCATCTTTGTTTTTGTAATAAAAATCTGTAATTTAAATACAATATTCGGTGTTATATATTTATCTGCGGGTATTTGGTGTTGCAATTTCAGTAAATCTTGTCACCAAGATTTAAATGAAGCAGTAGGTAGGTACCTACTTACTTAAGGCACTTTATTTCTTTATAGATATTTCTATGTATTAACATAATTATTAGATACGAAAGCACTGACTAACATTTCAGTATTTATAAGTAACAAAAAAAAACCTAGCTATATCATTGATTTTTCATTTCAATATTATTGATACCTTATTATAATTGAAAAACCTGAAAATGATTTCGACTGGAAACACCAACGGCTTCGTATTACGCACCCCGCCGAGTGCCTTCAGACATCTCATTAAATATCTCCCCGTTATGTGCCTCTTTCCTCGTGTTATTCACCTTTGACACGGTTTTATGACGGATCCATATTAATGTCATCCTCTTTGGAGGATACAATATATTTGGAAAAACATGTTCGCTTTCGTATTGAAAGATTTGTATGTAATCGACTCATAAAACGACTACAGTGGCTTTCAGTTTAGAGTCTCCTGCGTCTGAATATAGTTTTACAGAATACAGTAGCATAGTGTTGTTTGCCACAATATAAAATTGTAAGAAGCATATTGGTATCACGTCCTGAGATGAAACTGTATTTTTGATATTTCCATCGAAGCTCAATGCAAAATTGATGACACAGCACATTCAGCCTCAATGTCAGTAATATGTCAATAATACAGAGCACAGTAACATGTCCAGTGTACAGGTACACCCAGCATGAGGAGTAGATCAATTTTCAGAACTTCAAAATTGTGTACTGTTGGCTGTAATTATAATACCACTCTTTTGTTTTTACTGGTTTGAACAAAAATGTCTGTGTTGGCTTCGACACGTTGTAAAAGCGTCTAAACTAAATGTATGAGATATCTCGGCTGATATCGTAGAGGTCTCGTGTCGGCAGTGTGCAAGCCTTCAATGGGTCCCATTACTTCTCATTGCATGCACCAGGTCGGATGGTCCGGTTTCAGCGCGTTTTGAGGGAGGTTAGGGACAACAAAAAAGCGTTGGAGGATTCAAGCTTGATTGTTCAACTTATAACAGCATCTTTTTACAGAATTGCGTAGTTTAATAAGACATTTCAAAGTGATTATTTTGATATTATCAAGTAAAAAAAAGATTCAACTTGGCCAAAAAAAACTGTCGTAATTGCTGTCTGTAAAGTTTTATTGAGTGAGTTAAAGATTACTTCAAGTAGGTACCCAAGTATCGATTAAAGTAGGTAAGTAAACGAAGTTCCTAACTGCTCAATGTGTCCTCCTGTAGGGTGAAACGAAAGTCATCATCATAGTTAGGCACCGCAGTAGATAAGTAAGCGGGAAAAAAACTGACAGTCGCCACTTTACTGAGTCATATTGCACGCCAACGCCAGCTATGCGTTTACGATTGTTCATACTGAGGCCTTAGGTAAGCTCTGACGTCAGCACAGCATAGTTGCTGTACCTGTCCGTCTACTCCCTTGCTCCCTTGCCTTGCGCCGCCCGACGCCCGTCCGGTTCAAATATGTACGAAACTACGAACTTTAAATATTCCCTCAATTCCCGAGCGCCAATTACGCGGATCTCGCCACTTTTTGCCGACAAAAGGCAACGAATTCACCCTTAATTCGGTTGGATTTTTTCCACGGAAATTAAAGCATTGGAATAATTCCCAGCATCGACTGCGGTGAGTTTATGTCTGTCTTTATTACTGTTATACGATATCAAAAGATTTCCGTCTGACGAGATAATCTTCTCTAAAGTTTGTAGTATCGATTGAAGTTGTTTTAAGTAGAGTCTTGTTACTCAAACACAAATTTCATAAGAGTTAAACACCACAGAGCACTTTCCGACTAGGTCTTTCTTCGTTAATTCAATGCTATTGTTAGCTGCCTATAACCATTTCAGTTAATTCAGGAATGGCATTTTCAGCATTGCACTGCATCCATCACTAAGGATTAGATTCCACGGTGTGAAAAGTGCCTTTAAACCAACACAGTCCTCGTTCTTCTAGGTTCTAGACGTTACAAAGTTCTTGTGATTTTGTTAAATAAAGCGCACTGGCGCAGTAGATACTTACTTCTCTGAAAGAGCTTTTACTGTTTAATTTTGTCATTGACATTTTGATTTACTGCTCTATCACGATCCTGTGTTATTTTGGTCCATTTACGACCCGCATCGTTGGCTATTAGGTACGTCTACTGAGTACTACTCATCATTTCTATCCACGCTAAGTGGGGTCGGCACCTATTTTTTTCTTCCACCCACAACTATCAGTCATCAATTCTGAATCTACTTCTCTCATATTCTTAATTTTCTTTACAATCCAATTACTTCATCTTCGGCTTTCCTCTACCAGCGTGTCTGATGGGTACACTCATTCAGAACTCTTTTAGTGATATGATTTTAATCCCTCCTAATTATGCTAATCTACTGAGTAGCCTTTTATTAATTTAATTTGTGTTTTACAGACAAGTGTTGGACAACGGTACGCTAGTGTTCCTGCCGTTCGCAGCGGTACAGTACCGGCAGGACGTGCACGCGGCCGTGTACCGCTGTCGCGCGCACAACGCGCTCGGCGCTGTCGTGTCACGGGACATGCGCGTGCAGGCTGGTGAGTCTCATGTACTATCGGCTAAATTTCCGCCTTACCACTTTTGAAACTGTTTCGCTTGCAAGCAGTTAGCTACCTGACCGCGCCTTTTTCTTTTGTCTTCTTATTTTGACCAACCAGAGATCTAAACCTCTAATTATTTTTATGACGGCCCATTGTTTTCATAACTTTTAGGTACACCCGAAATAATTTGCTTCTATTGGTATTCAAAAATTAAGAGCTAGTCAGTTCACAAAAAATGCACCCTTAAGGTGGTAAGGTAGAACTTTTGCTGATGGTACCTAACGTACCTACCAAGTACAAAAGTTTCAAGTGATTTTTCCTTCATTATTTATTCGTTCTTACTAGTTTAACTGCCTTATAACTACTGAACCAAATAACCACTGTAATTTTATTGTTTATAGGATAAAGGGTTGCCCAGAAGCGGCATAGCATAGTTACTAGATTTATGCATAGACAAGAGTTCTAAAGTTAAAAGATGACTGTGTTGTCTTTCCTTTTTAAATTAACATGAAAATTACGGGTCTCAAGCGTGGAATATAGTTGAACAACCCCTTACAGAATATTTGAATTATTGTCCTAAACATCAATATTTATGAGCAGAAATATACCGACAATTTGTCTAAGCTGGCAACATTTATCTTCATAAAGGTAAAAAACCCGGGAATACTAATTACGGCTGCCTTCCGGTTGCGGTAGTGCCAACATTAGCAAATAAATAACATTATACTTCCCCTTCCGGCCATTTGCCGCTCAGTAGTAATATAATCTTGAATTTATTGATCATAACATTTTTCGCAACTTAATGGTTGAGAAAAATAATAGCTAACAAGGATGGGTGAGTGGAATTTTTTAGAGGACCCTCAACACTCGTTAAAGGGAAAGTTTATTTAGGTATTTCTTAAGGTGATAAACGGAGTTGGCCTAACAAGCTTGGTTAACCAGTTTTCTAAAGGATTGGGATAACATGCCTTCGATTGAAAGGTAGGAAGGTAGAGGCTCAGTGGGACACGGAAGGCTGTCAAAAAATTATTTTTTAAGTTAAGCACCTACCTAGCTCAAAGCCCCAGAGTTTTATTATTTCCACCGTGGAAAAAATACAAATCAGCAAACAACTCAACAAAAAAATCTAGCTCAGAAATGTTTTTATGAAAATATCTCGATCGAGTCCACACCATCGAACGCCAGTTTTCTCTCAATTTCTGTTTAGACGTGAGACGCAGTTTGTGCTTCCCTCCTGTCGAACCATCTGTGCTTCTTTTATTACACGCTAGGAATATTTATGAACAAAAACATCAAAGAAATACTTAACGTACGTTTTCAAAGGCTCAGCCGGTTAACATTTTTTTAGGAACGTCCAATTAAAAATAGTCAGATTATCCAAATCCATTTTGAAACTAAAAATTGTTTAAATATTGCCTCATTTTGTAGTGATTTGATGATGGCTGCTGAGAAATTATTCAAGAGTAAATCAGAAAAAGCTTAATTTGTAACAAAAAGTGAATCGAATTGAAGCTAGCAAGTAATCGAAGCACAGTTCCGTTGCGAACGAGCAGCGCGAGAAATCGATTAAGATAATCTGAACCTCGATCAATCAAGCACTCGCGAGTGAGCTGGCTCTGGACGGAATCAACGTATTCTACTACCTTCATCTTCTGTGCCTTCAAGTTATCTTACTTAACTTTTTCTAATGGATCAAAGAACAAAACAATTACATATGTCAGGCATAACATGAGCGACACTAATTTATAGTACAAACAAAAAAATTTAAACCCCAGCAGGGGTATTCCAATCTCAGTTGAACTGCAAAGTTTTAAATCATGGTCAGTTCATACTAACTCATAGTTATTCTGTGACTAAATAGTGACATTATGATGTCATTTAATGTGTTTTCGCGCATATTTTGCTGTCAAGTGTCTAAAAAGAATGATCACGTGGTACAAAATTGTACCACGTGACCTAAAGAAATTACACTGGGCAGTGAAATATAACTTGACAGCAAAAGATTGGAATACGGGGGCAGGCAGGGGTATTCCAATCTCAGTTGAACTGCAAAGTTGAACTGCAAAGTTTTAAGCTTGGTAAAGTTGCGATTCATTCACACTAGAAAGAAAAACGTTTCATCAGTGTTTGCACAATTTGACGCTTGTCACAAATCTATCGCGAATTACATAATCAGAAGGCTACATAAGTCTAGTCTGTATTAATATAGGGCACTTTGAAGGCACAAAATAGCTCTGAATAAGGTCGGAGAACTAAGTTATTTGTGTGGGTAATGAAGTAGAGCTTGGGTTATGTTTGAATGGAGTTTGCAATACCGCTTGTGACGAAGTTCGCCTTGATACGACCTATTGCTAGAGCTTTGTGCTGCTAACTTCAAGTTGAGACGTTAATCCAGTGGTTTTAGCTGTCGCCGCAAACTTTAGCGAGATACATCCACAGGGGTAACCGGATAATTTTCGAAGAATTCATCATTAAAAACCACTTTTTCGAATCCATCTTAAGAGATCGTGCGAACCAAAATCAGCTGTTCCATACAAAATGCCATAAGTAGGTACTTAACAAAAATGTTTTTTATACAACTGAATAATGGAACAAGCCGATGACCCACTTAATGTTAAGTGGTAACCATTGCTTATAACGATGCATTGCCTCAATGAGTACGTCCACTGAAGACGTACCCCTGTGATGCATTGCACTGCTCCCATAACTGAGATATAAAGTATCATGTGCCTGTAATGGCACCAGCACTCATACCCTTCAAATCGGTAAATAGCAATGCAACCATCACAAGGAAGTTAAGAACATGCTAACTAAGCCGAGGGCTTTACTAGTATTCAAATTTCTCATAACAGCATCGTCTGTAGCAATTTAATAGTTTGTTAATAAAAGCTCGCCTTGTGCTCTAATTAAATGCTAAAAAAGCTACCTTTGAGCTCCGCCGACTAATAGGGGTGAATATCCGGCTATATCCAGTTATTGTACCCGTTTTTACTATATGTATAACTAGCAGTTACCCGCGACTTCGTACACGTCTACAGTTTCCGTGTAAATTATATTATCTGTGCGTGTACCGAGCGGATACTTTGAGAAACTTGACATTACACCTCATTACACCGAACTCGTACCTACTGGAATGTCAAACGCTAGTTGTTAGACCAAAGAGGTAGTACTACGCGCTGTCAAACTGACGTGACATGACATGACAATGAAATCCTCTTGCCAATTGGCGCTGCTAATCCTTTTCGTTCATTTTATCCTGTAGATCCTGTTAATTATTCGGGATAAAAAGTAGCTTATATGTCAATCCAGGTTACGAACTGCCAAGTTTCATCCAAGTTGGTTCATTAGTTTTGACGTGATTGAAACACAAACATCCAAACATCTAAACTTTCGCATTTATAATATTAGTAGGATAGTAGTAAGTAACATCTCGTGTGGAATACTGACTGTGAAAAGACGTGTCATTTTGACATACCCTTGACTACCCCATATTATGTCACTTTATGGGTTTTGTTTGAGTAACTAAATATTTGAAGGAATGCCTACCGTGCCGGATCAAAGACTGAGTTTTCTTTCTTACTTACTATCCAAAAATGAAGATGCAGGTAGGTACAGAAAGCCTTGACTAGTATCGAGGATGCCTACGCCGTAGAAATGTGAAAGTTGCTACGAATATCGTGTTTGGCTACGCCGTAGAGATGTGTGCTACGAGTACCGTAGATGCCTACGCCGTAGCACCACATAAATACCTAAATTACTTTCTCTAAACAGTGGAAACAGTGAAACAGCCAGTGGAAAGACAAAAATTATAATTAAAAATGTCCATGATTATTTTTAAATTTTGCTTAATTCTTTATCGAATAAGTGAACCAAAATAGGAAACTCATCGGAAACGTAAAAAATAATCAAATTACGTTTTGTTAGAAATTGAGCAGTCCCTAACCCCATCGTTCTATCAACCCCTACCACTCCTTCGATCCACTTCATGGCATCCTAACCTTTGACAATAAAATTAACTTCACCAATTAAATGTGATGGGACTGATAACTTATATCATACTTATTTCTAAATTCAAACAAATCCAAAACAAATATCAAAATTGTAACTTATTTTGGAAAATCAACGTATCTTGTATTTACCGACACGGTGTATTAGTATGGACACGACGGTGAAGTCCCCATCCTGTCTCCCATCGGTGAAGCCCCCCGCTGACCTTCGCCTGCTTCATTTGGTTAATCTGTACCCGCCCGGTACCATGACTAATGCGTATGACAAACAGTGACAGGGTTCAATTATGTTCGTAACTGTTTGATTTAAACTACAATTATTATTCTACCTATATTAGCAAATGGTACAGTCACGTTTACAAACGTTATACTCGTAATGTAGGTTTCTACTGTCGTTTGTAGTCGTTTTACTGCAGAATCCATAATTACTTAGAAACTAATAACGTTGGCTCTCGGGAGTATTTTCTAAAGTTACAAACATGAAACAACAAAGCCTTAAAAGGACGTCAATCAAATTCCAGCTCCACTGTGCCGAGCTGAGCAGTCCGAGGTGTCTGTTGAATTTTTAAGCTTATTTGTATGTCGATACAGTTGACTATCGGCATTCATCAAACACGTCAGTGGCTAAGACTCAGGGTGTTGACGCATGTTTTACAAATACAATATTCAGCTTTGTCCTCTAATAAATAAAGCTCAAACTGATCTGTTCACTCCGGTGTAGCATGATACAAGCTTAAAACGACGTCAATCCACTTCCTCCTCCGCGTTATTTGAGACAACCCTGGGATAAACTAAACGAAGCTAATAAGACAAAATCCAACTTAAGGCACGGTTCGGTTGACACGACATGACGTCGCGATATGCGGAAAAAAACATCGTCACAAAGTGCCAAAAACAATACTAACAAGTGTGTAATGGTTAGACAGAAATAAAAATACACACTCGTAGCAAAAGCTTGAAAGAAAGTTACTAAAATAAATATCGAGAAAAACTTTGAAATCTCTGGATGGAAGTCTAAAAAGGATATATCTCAGGAGCCTGGGATTTCAAAGGTTTTAGCTGCTACGAAACAACAAAAAATATAAATCTTCGAATCTACAAAAACTGTCTTTTTCTAAAAATTACGTGCCTTAGTTACACGCTTCTACTTACATTTGCAAAAGTGACGTCATGTCGCAAAACATGAAAAGCACCCGAGCTCATAAATATTCATGGATATAAAATACCCCTCTGCTAGCGACTACTGTTTTTATCAAGCTTTCAGCTTCAGATCCTGAATAAAAGTTTTGGTTGTGCTCATTACAAACATTTCAGGAAACACAGATGTTTTATGAATCTGAAATGAATTTTAAAAGTTTTATCATAAAACTCTTGAATTGCGACTGAGATCAAAGTGACCAAACTACGGATGTTAGTGGAAGTCACAAGACAGTCCGTCGCGACATATTGAGTGGGATAGTTGACAAATAGTTACGTTTGTATAAGTAGTAGTCACTACAGATCTTTGTCTCTCTGAATTATCTGCGCAGAAGCCATTTTTGCACTGCCCACTGCATGAGCAATCGCTTGTTGCACCTCACTTCAGAGGGATAAAGATTCGTTGTGCGTACTATACAATACAATGGTGTTTTACAGTATCGAAAAATCTTTGCATTTTATAGATTGTCTTATAAAAATTAGATCTCCGACTGGTTGTTCAAGATGGTTCTAGACAGTTCAAAGACTTTATATTTTAGCAATGCGACATGGTGTTAAATATTATTAAAGTAAAAAATTCGTGATCAAACCACGTGGACGGGTGTTACTCATAAGTTCAGTTTACACTTTATTTGAGAACCAAAATGGCTCAGTTGTCGTAACACAGAACCATGTTACCCATAAATTCAGCTTACACGTTTGAAAATGCAACATCTATCCAACTCATTGGAACAATCCTCGATTCCTATAATAGACAGACAAACAGCCCTCGGGCGGCACTAAACGTCATACGCGCTATCTAGCCGGTGTACTCGTCAATACTGTATTTAGCTGGAAATGTGAATTTTGTATGCTATTTCTGCGAAATGAAACACTACCGTGTGACATCATTGTGACGTTCTATTTCATGCGATGCTAGGCTCGTGTGGTGCAAAAGTGGGTAACTATAATTATACTAGAAAGGAGTTTTTATACAACTAAATGATTAAACAAGCCCAGAGATGGCCCACCTGATGTTAAGCGGTTACCTCTGCCTATAACAATGCATTGCCTCACTGAGCATGCCCACTGAGAACGTGCCTTGTGATGCATTGTACTGCGCCCATCAATCTGAGATCTCATTAGATCTCAGATCTCTATCTGGTATCTGAGATATAAATGTTATTTATTGATAAAACCATTGGTTAGTTAGCTACTGGCCCCCGCTCAACGGAATCGCTCTCAAGCTGCTACTTCTTATCACTTTTCTGTTTAGTTTGACACTTTTATAACTTTATAGTTTCTCAACGTTGAGAAGGGTTTATGGGTGACAATTTTCCTGGCCATTTGCTTCGTCTTTCAAGTTTTGAGAAACTGTAGAGATTCAATTCTAGATAAGGATTGCATGCATTAGCGATAAGCTTATCTATTTATGAACACTTACTAATTTCTCCTTTCTTTAGTTTACAAAAAACCCTTGTATTTTCCAGTTAGCCATTCATTACAATGGGCACGAGACGCGAGCCTGCTTAAAGGTCAAACTACCCTCACAGATTTTCATACAAACTTTAAGAACTTATAGATGCTTCCCTCGAGACCAACAAAGCCCGTGACTTCTCTTTTCTCTAAAGTACCTATACATACCTACTTTCGGTACATAGGTATACTGATTTATGCCGATCTCCAGAACTTTTCTCCTGGGAACTTTCTTTAGCGACACGCACTTGATATGTTTACAGTTTGTTTGACCTCGACTTCGTCTGTGGATACCTATGTAAGTAAATAGGTAAAAACCGCGATGTTTTACTCAAATACTGCCACATTTTAAGAGCTGTAGACTAATCGTGGTCATACTCTACCAGCTTTAAAATCATGCTATTTATATCAGCGCGTGGAAATAGAACCCGCACCTATGTAGTTTAAACACCAGCTGGGCCACATAGGTCGTTGAAAAACAATACGTTAAGAACAATAGAAGTAATATTTATTACACAAAATAAATTATTTCTCAGGTATTATTAATGTTGTTATCGATATCTGCCGCCGTGTTACCCGATACTTCAATAGAACAATCAAAAGGCTTCTTACAAAATTACTCTGTATTAAAATAAAACGAGTATTTTCTACGTTTCAATAAAGGATACCCGCTTTACTAAATAAGTTTACTGTTATTCCAAAAATCTTTTTCATTTATTTCTTTTTGTTATCTATGTTTTTTTTATCTTTTCATTAAGCTTTGAAAGCACATCATGCTTCGTGCCAATCATGTTATTGTGCCACTGTTATGTAAAACCATTGCTTGTTATATGATGATGTCACTGATACGTTATCAAACTATAGGTTGAGCCTTAATATGCAGTTCTATTTAAGTTCATTAGATGGCGCTTGCGCTGGTATAACACCATTTGAGGGTAAAAACCACACTTTCCCGATAAATTATTCAGAATAATAATATAGGAATAATAAATGACGCAGTGTCAATGAACAAATTTTAATCAACATTAAAATGACACAATGGCCGTCAGTATGACACTTATTAATATTAAAATAGATTCCGATAATTTGCGGTTTCATGGCCTGCAGAGCCAAACTATTTGAAAATTCCATGGTTTTTTTATAGCGGTGCATTAATTTGAAGTTAGATTAGGTATGAATTTTAGCAGAATAGGTTCACTAATTTTATTATTTAGTTGTGGTCACAATTAATTGGAATTTATTTTGATAGGAACAAATGAATAAACTCCTTGCCAGCGTCTGTGACTAGGAAAAAAACCTACCGATGAAAAATTCGTTCGAGGCACCCATCTAACAAACCTTCCGAATTCATATAATTTAGATGTTTTCAAGGATGCGAGTAAATAGGCTTCTAGAGAGATTTTCTGACGATGTTTTCCTAAGCACATTTTCATTTTTACCAATTCTATCTATGTTGGCAGGTGCCTACCTACCCACTCTGTTTGTATTAATGAACCACGCCTCATAGAACTGTGATAATTTTAATTATTTAATTAAAAACGTACCTCGCTTTTCTCGCAAACAAAGTATTTATTACGAGCAGAATTAAAAAAGTTGGAGGCACTTTTTAAACCAATTAGTGAATATTACTGTATATAGTAGGTATACCTACTTACTGAAGCTGGCTTTTAATTGTTTCAAATCTTCATTTTATTATTAACTTTAATTTTAGTAATTTTTATACTTTATCGGTGGGAATACCTATCTGTTTTTGCTCTCATATAGTAAATCAAACAGAGTTTTATTTCTGAGTTAACCTTTTAGTTATAGGTACTTGTTATGCTTCATTTGGTAATTGGCAGCTGTGTTACAGAAGCCAAGATATTTTAAATTCATTTCGTCACCTTAATTATACCGGGGTTAAATTTTAACTCCGGTATAATCAGACTTATGAACCTTTATATACTGCGGCCGGCGAAAGTACTCATAGCTCGATTATTAGCATGCTTTAATTTTACCAACATCGGTGGTGGTCATACCTACTCACGTAGGTACACAATGAGTGATGGAAAATCTTAACAATAAGTTACTGACCAACCGCGGTAATTATTAAACCGAATATTTACCTGAAGATTATAATTAATTGCAGACCAAATAGATGTGATAATTTGATGCTCGCTCTGCCAATATTAATTGTTGCTGTATTATTATAATAATCACAATAGATTTATTGGATGCAACGGCATTATTAAAAGTAAACACTGTAAGGTTTAATAAATTAGTTTATTTGCATGAAATAAACCGATAGGTAGGTATTTATTTAATATACGGTTAAATAGGCGGGCAAATTATTTGTTTGATGTAAATAATATCTAACACTTAGAAATATTTACGTGCTTTTGGAATAAGTAGTAGAATGTCCTGAGAGTTTTGAATGCAATTTTAACCTAACCTAACCAGTAATAGATTGCATTGATTCAAATGTACCTCAAGTAGCACGTTCGCTAAGGACATTCACTGCGTCTATCACTCACACATCACATGCTCTCTTGTTTTCTGATCATTCAGTTAAAATTTTGGCCATAAGATGCATTGCTCTACAATTTAATACTCAATACATTTACTGCTTTCACGGTACAACTCATGACTATGTTTGTAGCAAAGCATTTACAGCTCTAAAATTATAGTTTTATATACTGTGTATTAGGTAAATAAATACTCTATATTCGCATTTACTGCCTAAGAACACACCCGGACTCGAGCATAATTTTTGTCAGTTTTGAACAATGTTTTGCGTGATTTTTGTATCAAAATACGAGTCTAAAATTAAACAACATTGTATCCAGTGAGATATATCGTAACCACGTGTAAATCATTCCGGACAAATTGATTTAGCGTTCGGCGCGGCGTGAGTAATGGCCGCTGGCTAGCTCTGGTTGCTGTTGTGATGCTGTATCTTGTAACTGCATGGAAGGTGTGGCTGTACTCCACTACAGGACTTTTGTTTGCTTCTAATCAATATGACTTATAAAGTGCAGCGGGCAAAAAATGGCTTCTCACCCATACCCCTTAGGAACGGGCCTTGCACACGTTTTTAGATAGAATAAGTTTGTCCAGCACATATACTCGTACCATCCTCTCAGTCTTACCTACATTATTTTGGCGATAGTTTTTCTTAGACAAGTAGTTGATTGAACGAACCCAACTGATGTTAAATGGTAACCGATGCATTGCCTCATCGGAGCACGTCTTCAGTGGACGTGCTCGGATTCTCAATTTGCCATTAGTTTCAAATACCAAAACTTTAACTATAATTCATGGCCATGATCTGTGCAGGATTGGATAACCAAAATTATCTAAGAGTGTATAAATCAGTCGGTATCGGTTCCATCCATTGCTCGTTCCGCGCATAATTCAAATAAGACAAGCGCATAAAGCGGTCATTGCTCACAGTCCAACCAAATGCACCCGTTTGTTCCTCTCGTGGTGTGTTTTACTTAACTATTTGAAGGGTCAGACCGAGCTGGTCTTTGCTGTTTTAGAGCTTGTACCCAATTAAGATGGTTGTGGGTACTTTTCTTTATGTGTTGCAAAACTGTGAGTATAAAAACATTTGTTCATTCGGGCTTGTTTCTTGAAAATTTAATCTCATGACTGCAAATCCTCACAGATCTCTTGATACTCAATATCCTTTCAAGACATTGAGATACGTTATGTCAAATACAGGTCCAGACATAACCTTCGCCACATGTCCACATTGCAGATACATGATAGGTTTCACTACATTTTACTTCATGCATTTTATATAATGGAGAGTAGCTTGAAGAAGCACGCACGACTTATTTATTAGCACATGAACATAAATTGAACTTCTACTTTTTTTCGTTTCTAAAAAAGTAGGCCGACAAGCATACGGCCCGCCTGATGGAAAGCCGTATCACATACGCGTCGTCGACCCCTTAAGAACTTTAAAAAGTCCTCTTTGAAGCGCCCCATGCTGCAGTCACTGTCAGAATTCTGTATTATATTTACAAACAGAAAAATAAGACAAACCTCAACCGTAACTTGTTACGTTTGTGAGAAAGAAGAAAGCAACTTCATAAAAGCTTGTAGAAAATTGCTCAAAGAATAGTTTTCAACCTTTGGAAAACGGTCTCCTGTGAGCTGAGAACAAAATAAAATCTATTTATTTCTGCCACTTGGTAATTTAATGAGAATGCTCATTATTATACAAAATCTAGGGTTATTTATCTAGTTGAAACTTTTGCACAAAAACAACGTCGTGCTAGAACAATTTCATAGCGAAGAAGCAGCATCTGCGTAGAGCGTTAATTTTAGCAACTTAAGCATATCTTACTTAACCTTACAAAGTAATTTAATAAGCGAAACTTGGAACTCGCTAAATCTCAAGCCGCTATCAGACCTAATAAGCCGTGCTCCATTTTACTGGGATCTATACGAGCTCTGAAAACAGAATAGTTAAACGAACTACTTTTGGGTGGTCATTTATTAATGATCCAACGGGGTCGGTAACCTTCGCCTAGCCACGGATCTGGTAAATAAGTTAGCATTCATTAGTCAACTGGTTTTTGATCATATCTTGTTATTTAACAAAATCACTGCATGTAGGTAACCACCACTTTACCAAGGAGGTTAGATACGTCGATAAGCAAACAAGCGTATATACCTACTCGTAGATATAGGACAACTTCCGGAAGGGTAAGAGCAACGACTAAACGAAGCAATTTAGATAAAAAGATCAGAAGATCGAGTTCAGTAGGTAATGGTCTGAATGTGAACTGTTGTAGGATGTTGTTGTAGTAATGAGGATGAAGCAGGTAAGATAAACCAAACCAATCACAGTAAACCCACAAGCGTAACTTCAATAAGCTGAGTGAAATGGAGCGTAAAACTCGTTATTTTACGATCAGATAGAAGGTAACTGACACGGTGCGTGCATTACGATCCTTAAATACAAATAAGCTATAACCAATAAACAACAGATTACAGTGGCTATAATAACTTTACTACTCGTTTTACATTAGCAACAACTATGCACAGTTTAATCACTTTAAATCTATGCATAATCGTGATTTCGTGCGCGGAATCTTATAGCTCTAAAGGCGTAGAACTACACGCACTGGGCGACATTCACAAGATCAGAATTCTCAAGAACACAAAAAGTATGAGTTGGATTTTTTAAAAAACTTTTTATGGAAATAACTAAGTAGACCTACCTACTCAAATTCTTATTCAAGACAAAGGTTGCTAAGATAGTTACTAAACTGAGTACTACATCGATGAGAAAATCAGATACTTTATGATTTTTCAAATACGGCATAAACTACGTTTTTACTTAGGTACCTACTTCATATCTTACCCACAAGCAAATAAAGCTTCTGTAAACTATTGAACTTTACATCTAACAAAATGATTCACAAAATCGTGATCGCGAATTATTATGATAGCCACTTCTGTTTGCGTAAGAGCTCTAAAAATAGTCAGTTTATTGTGGCCTTCTGAAAAATAAGGCACGAAGTTGGGAGAACTGCGAATATGTACCTACTTGCCGAGAGGTTTATTTTTTCGAGTCTCGAATGCTCCTCGTTAGTCTCTCTGCTCCTATTAGCAAGTTGTATAATATGTACATACCTACTTGCGATTTATGTATATAGATATCTGAAACATGGAATGCGCTTTTAAACGGTGAAGGAAAAAAACTGTGTGGAACTGTATCACTATGAAATACCTACCTCTAAATGTGAGCATAACAATTTTTTTAATGTGCCTGTGACTAGCCCCTTAGACGTCTTCAAAGGATTTATTTGAGGAAATATTTGAGATATCACCGTGCTTGATTTAAATTGAGCTCAGTTCAGGAAATCCATCTTGGTAACTTCGTAATACTTAATCCTAAAGTCATACGAACTCTGAAACCTGAAATGTAACAATCGCAGTAGGTACCTACTAGGTAGGTAGTTCAGGTTGCAGCACGCGGGTTCGCTTGTTATCAATGCTGACTAATGAGCGATCTAGTTCGTTTCACCGTTTGTTTATTTAAACCATCTTTTAGCTTTTATTTTTAACCCAGTCTATCTGAATTCATATTGCTTGGTTTTTTTTTTACAACTAAACGATGAAAGAAGCAAATGGCCCACCTGATGTTAAGTGGCAAACCACTGCCTATAACGATGCATTGCCTCACTGAACATGTCCACTGAAGACGTGCCCTGCGATGCATTTGATTGCACTGCGCCCATCACCCTGAGACTGAAAATTAATAAAATACTTACCAACATAAGAAAATGAATGTTAAAAATCACCTCATTTTATTACATCTTAATACCTAGATATTAGAATGATGGTGAGGTAACTGTAAAGTATCAAAACACATATACTCGTACATACATAGGGACTAATATTTGCAATATCACAAAAAAGTCTTCCACAATACAAAAAATACAAAATTGACTAGAATTCTTGAAGCTTATAAGTTACCGGTCTGACTTGCAGACTACAAATAATGATATCACTGTAACAGGACAAGAAAAACAAAACATGGTTCTTATATTAAGTTACCTACAACACCCCTGCATCCCACCACAAGTCATCGCCTTAACAAGTTAGCACGAGCTTCGGGTGCTTATGAAAGTTTGTAAGTGTTTACCCTCTCCCTCCTGACAGGGGGGGGGGATCAAAAACCTGATCATGTTGATACAACGCTTCAAAGCCACTGGCTGTCAATTAGTCGAATCGAAGTTTGCTAGGCTTCACCCACTTATCTTACCTATACTTATGTATGTAGGTACAAACAGGCAGTGTGATGAAGTGTAGGCATTGGTATTGACCAATGATCTTTGTATTGCAGAAGAAAAGTAACAATGAATAGTTGGAACTATGAAAACTTAAGCCTGGGACTAACATGATCCGGAATGAAAATGGCTAATCATATCTGTTTGCTTGTTGTAGCAAATAGGTAACAAGCTTGTGAATGGCCATTCACATTTCGGACATTCGGAATCCGGATAAATGTAGTCCTAGCCTAAGAGATTTTGAGAAAAGGTGCCAATAGAAGGAAAGTCGGCTATGTGCGTTCATACTTTTAATAAAGTTAGAGCAGACCAACCGCAAAGATAAATATTTTGAATAAATGAATACAAATCCGCTTGGCAAGAGAAAATGAAATAAGAATGTCCTTGATTAATGACCAAAGCTTTGTGATATGAGATTTTTCTGCGTGTAATTCCGAAATATATTTCAGAACCTAAAATCCCAAACTCATTTTCATTAAGATTGTATTACATACTTTACAGCACACTGCATGTTATCAACATATTATTTATTCCGACCACAGAGGCCAATCGCAGCCTCTGATAAGGCCGTTTTTGGCTGAGCTCATATAATATGCATCAAACTTATCTGCCTACATCGTGCAATCGACCCGAATGATCGACTTTGGCCCACTTCACTTCATGATCGAGTTTGCCCCGCACTGCCTCTGATCATGTTTCGATCACCCTCGCAGCACGAATACTAAGCAGCAAGATTAGTATCGACAAATTTCAATCAAAGTCATAGCTATGCTAATAAGGAAGCTTTTCCATTTTCTCGTGGCTCATTTAGAATTTTCATCTGAACTGACGAAAAAAAAATAGCAAAATTAATTCAATTTTTGTTTTAATAAAAAGCGACTTTATCAACAGGACTCATTTAGAATTTTTTGGTTAGTTGCGTTTTTATAAAAGCATTCATTAGTTGGGAATGTTGAGTTGAGATGCAAAGAACGCCCGGCTGCGAAATTATAATGAAGAAGGACAATGAACTAACTTCGGGGTTTTTCTGCTTTAGCTTTGGTTTTGAAATCTCTATGCATCTCCATTGTACCGAATGCAAATATGCGGACGAACCGAGAAATAACGGCAATTTGCGTCGAATATAATATAATGAGAGTAAACCGAATGTTACTCGAATAGGATTCTACGAAAATTGGAATTTTGTGATTTTACAAATCATAATTCAGAAAATTATAGTAATTCGTCCTGCTCGCAAAATAATGTCTCTCAAAATAAGTATATTTACCTAAAACTCTATTTTGCGATGACTTGTTATATTCTGAAACATCTTTCTATTTATGAAGTAGGTATGTATGTATATATACACACCTATCATTGAGCTTACAGCCAAGGTTTGCCACGCAAATAACAGATAGTAGACATGAATCATGGTTTACGACTTCAAAGCTTTTGTAATTAGGTTGGTTACAGCTGGGTAGCTGTTTCATTTATTAGTCTGCCGACTATTCATAAGCTCAGTAGATAAGCATCAAAGCTCACTCTGCAGCTGTAACAGGTTAAATAGTTACAGGAAAAAATAAAAGGGCAAGAGGTTGTTCCACATGACGTACGATATTTCTTAGTTATTATCAGTCCGACTGCTTACAGCGTCACTAAACAATGGCGCGGCGGGTACTCAACCAGTCGTATTAATAAGATGACCGCTAGGTATTTATTTTTCATTTCATTTCTTGTCCGCAGTGGTATGGCAGGAGTGGGAAGTTCACGTGACGTCAACGCCGGCGGAAGCAGGAGGCCCGGCGCTGTTGTCGTGCGTAGCGCCCTCTGCGTTACGAGAGCACGCCTCCGTTGCAGCATGGTATAGAGATGATGCCGTACTGCCTGCGGCTGACCATCTGTGTAAGTCGACTGCCACTATCACCATGCTCATTCCTCAGGCGACCGCACAGAGTCGAGTAGAAATATAAATAGACTACGAAGTACCAATCAAAATTGTTTGATCTACAGCTGGTGCCACTTTAGTGGTAGACGATGGATGGAGACTGATAGTGCGCGCAGTGCGCGTGGAGGATACACGTGCGCAATACTCGTGCTCCGTGCTCGACAACCTGACCGGGGAGCGGCGGAGAAGCACGCTCGTCAGCATAGACGTCGCTCGTGAGTATCTGGGAGTCTGTCAATAGGTTCACTTCATTGTTCCTCTTCTCACAGCAATTTAATGACCTTATCAGAGGACATCCACCATTCTGAGCGATTGCACCGGCAGCATCCTAACCTTGTGCAAAAATGCACAATGTAAAAGCTGGGTACTGTAGGTGCTTTGACCACATTATAGACTCTATGGCGTAGACAATATCGATGTTATTCTTTGCAGCGATGAGCGTAGCATCAGCTCCGCGCAGCATCACACACGGGCAGTGGGAGGCAACCGTGCGGAGAGGAGGTGACGTGGTGCTACCTTGTCTGGTGCACGCCAACCCACCCGCCACCATAACGTGAGTACCTTACTATCCCTGATACACACCGCGCATACTAGTCAACATGTCATAATGTCTAAAGTTTTACATGTTGCGAATAACTACTTACATAAAAGAACTCCTGAAACCCCGTTTAGATAAATCTTACTCAATAATCTGTACTGAGTCAGATTTTCTAAGCCACAATAAAAGGGACTGACTTTCCCTAAGTTACATAAGGAGTTATACGCCGTAACCAATAAGTTAAAACTCTGAAAATATCAAATAGGTAGGTATGTTTTTGTTGACCTCTCTTATTTACCGACTGACTTATTAAGAAAAACGTTAGTGACTCTTTTCCGTGATTTGGGTAATACTACGGAATGTATATTTACTACAAAGTAGATGAACACACAATACGCTTCAGTATTTAATGTTATTACCAACAACTTATTGTTATTGTAAACTACAAAATAAAATCGCTTCCAGAAGCTGCCCGGAATGTTGTTGTAAATAATAAGAAGAGTTGCAATTACTTCTGTCATAATCATAACAGGCAGTAAAACAAAGATCGTCCCAGCATTTTCCGCTCTGTAATATTTTCGAGTCTGAAATGCAGGTAAACATTTTTCCCCGTTTCTTTATACCCAACAACATACGCGCCACATAAAAGAAAGTTAATAAGAGAGGGTAGCTCGCGTCACGTCACGTACGCTGCCACTGGCCGAGATGGCAGGCGCGTCACTTCAAATCAGCCTGCGAAGTAAAATGGGCTTTATCATAATGAATTTAGATTCAAAATAGGTGCGATTCTAATTCTCAAAAATGATGAAAATAAAAGGAAGTTAGAGTAATTTTCAGAACTGAAAGATGTTGAAACTTTTCAGCTTCAAATTACACATTTCTAGAGATGAAGACTTTCAAATTCCGGAGTGAGGTAAAGTAAAAGGTAAGTAGGTGCTTCAAGCTACAATGACTTGTTTTACCCACAGGTATGAGCATTACTTATTTGTAACTGGCGGCTTATGCCGACCATTTCAGACGTTTCAAATTATTTCGGGAACGACAATTCTGCTGGAGATTGAATGGAGGGTTGTCATGTTTCCACTCTTTCAGCAATTGCGCATGGAACTTACATTTTCATTTACGGATCATTCACCTGTGAAATAGGAAACCATTGCACTAACAACACTCTGTAGAGCAAACTAAGTTCAATTTTCTTACCCGACGAATGTAATAAACCTAATGCGCTTTATTGAGTTCATTTAGCTGACAGGATAACTGGGTTCTTTATGCTTCAGGCACGTTTAGCTGTGAAATTACAAGTTTAGCAATAATGTTAAGGTTTCAGGATAATAAATGAAGCCATCAATCCTAATAGGCACGCATTTTATTTCTTTCCCTTCGCATATTGAGTTGGTAACGCCACCCGAGGGCCGCATCGCAGGCCAGTGCCAGCCATTAGCTCGCACGATCAAATAGTTTTTGTCCGGATCGTGTCTAATGGCATACACACACTAATATCATTACGAATTCCGGAGCATTCTGGAGCATGTGACACTTTTTCAGTGGACTGAGAAAAACTGTCGTAAAGCTGTATAAGTACCTACCTAATAGTTTAGATTAGAGAACTGTTTATGAACCTAAGCGATTTTACAATAAGAATTAATTTAGATATAATGTATTTTGAACTGTTGAACTTGGACATAGTAAAGGAGATTCTGTAGGTCTAATCTATAGATTCGTACAGTCTAACCCCAGTTCATCTGTCGGCTTCAAAGCTAAGCAATGCGAATAATTTGAGCCCTTTGAGAGCACAACACATTCAAGGCTAATCTACACGAGTAGATGCTCACATTTGGCATCAGTCGGGAGGGTTGTGTACTTGTGGCAACTACACACGACATCTAAATCGTGTCAATTCACGTCGCAAAGTTTTGCCCTTGGGATTCTGTCGGATTCAAATTACAGGACTTCATCTTTGATTAGAACCATTTTCATTTTAACAGCTAATTGCTTATACACACTCTGTGGAATAGTTTTCATTAAACTAACATGAATGTTATTTTGGAAAAGTTTTGTAGGTCAGTCAGTTATGGCATGCGGAATAATGCGGATCAGTGAACATGGTTATCAAACAACATACAAAGTTGTAATGTCTTCGCAGTAGGCTAAAAGTACTTATTATTTAGCTCGATATTGAACTAACTAGCTGTTAAGATAAACAAAAGTATCAATTACTTATGCTGATAAAAGGTATAGAGTATCTACCTCCAGGCCAGAGATCTTAAAAAGTACTTGTACCTAACTTAATCTAGACAAAAATAAATAAGTAGAGATATTGATGGTCATAAAAACAATAACATTATGAAGGTATCTATTTGAGATCAGAAAAAGGTTGTAAAATTTAAGTAGCTATTAAGAGAATAGGTATTCTATCAATTATTGTCAGTCATGTTCCAACCTCACGTTTCACCTTAATTGGACCAAATAATGGATAAACCTCACATAATGTTTAGTTTGAATTCATCGCAATACATGCGTGCATTGGAACGACCTTTACATCAGTCGACTGCTCTTACCCAATTAGAGCGAAAGGACTATCGATCAGTGGTTTCATTCTCAGTGGGTTGAGTTTTCTGACTACAAGCACAAAGATAACTCGTATTTAACCTATTCTCTGGAAAATGATATCGCTGATTAGCGGGACATCTAAAACGCTTTTAGCCTTTGTAGCAAAATGCCTAACATGGATGTCTAAAAAGTAATATGCCTCATAAGTTAAATTCATTAATCTCATATTGCCTAAGAGTTGAAACACCTAAGACTCAAAACGGCTGACTGGCAATAAACTTTAAACTCAGTTTACCTAAGTTGTACGATCTCTAAAACGAAATTTGCCTTCATAGCTAAAATCCCTTTACTCACATTGCTTGTACTAAACTATAAAGCGTTTCACACACAGCAGCTAATAATGTTTTAGATAGACAGTTGAATTAGTCTTACCTAGAGCCTGATAAACACACTTTGAAGTATTTATTTACATACATCGATGAAACAACAATATTATCGCTAACTTATTTCTTAACATACTTAGAAGTTATTTCTATTACCTAGTATTAAAAAGAAGGTACAAACAAAATTAGTAGAGTACGCTAACTCCCACCCTAGGCGATCCTGTGTAAAGTTATTTCGATATTATTCACGATGAAAAGCAGCTTTAAACTATAAGTACACTCATAAAACATTTTTCTAAAACATTTCCAGCATGCGCAACATTTCAAGTTGCTGCAAACTGACGTTTCCAACAAAAAGCGTCAAGTACAGTACAGCTCATCAACGTACGCCTTTATTGTCGACGGCAGCTCCCCAGCGACTCGTAAACGTTACTAAACGTAACGTTATTACGTACACGTAACGTTTCAACGTAAATGGACTCTGAAAAACGTAGTTTTAAGCCACTCAGCTGAGGAATTGGAACGCGATTTTGCTCTTAAATGTAAGTGGGTTTGGGAAGGTCAGATGCGAAAATACTTGGTTATTTTTGAAACTTTTCCGACAAATAGGTAACTGTCATTTTAAGGCGACGCTTACAGGACGAGACAAAACTAGAAAGCAAAATGAAATAAGTTCAGGAATGAGGTTCGGGTACTAGACAAAGCTGTTTTATGTATTAGGCGGTCAAGTACTTCAGGCATAATAATTTCCAGTTTTCTCAAGCGTGAAACGTGCCGGCCACAAATAAAACATTTTACTACCAAACTTATTTTCTTCTTTTACTATGAAACCGGCCAAAATGAACTTCAGACCCTCTCAGGCTCCGAGCCGACGACACGATAATGGAAAACTTCCCGAATCTTCCAGATCATTATCGTCGATATTTACTGGCTCTATAAAAATCTTGGCCAAGTTTGTTTAAGGGTTGGTTATAATAGGCATGTTATTGTGTTATTGGCAGGAAGCTGGTCGTTTACTGCCGGAATGGGGAATAAATCACTGTTATAGCGCAGAGCATGCATGCCTGACCAATCTGTTGATGGGACTGAACGAAGCCATCAATAATTTACTCACCCTTCATTGCACTCAGTGGTGTCTACCTATAGCTCACAATACTAACCTACAAACAATAATGTAAGGAACCACTTAACAGCAGGTGGGCCATCGGCTTGTTCAATCATTTAGTTGTATAAAAAAACCATTGAAAAGGACTCTGGTACTACGAGAAGGTCGAAAAGATAATTAATGACGAAACATTCTTGGTATTACGAAAAAAACGCGGTAGTCACCAATGGCCGCCAAAGAATAGGTACATATGCGTGGAGTAGGTATTTTAAGGAGCCTTTTGTCCAGGTATGTTGACTAAAGGAACTCTATTGCGTGTCGACCAACTCCATATAATTCTCTCTCTCCATATTATCAGTCTGTGACTAAGTACTTTAAGCTTGTCAAAACAAAAGAAGGAAATATTTAAATCTAAAGAACAGCGTTTTTCGGAGTTGGTCGAACCGGGCCTAAGGCTATAGTAAAAAGTTGCCTCTGACGCTGAATAAATTACCTAGATTAATGTAGGTACCTAAATAAAGGCATGTTCACCTACTAACAAACGTAGGTACGGTACCTCTAACACTTTTCGGCTACATGGTTAGCCAGAATAACTAATGTGCCAATTGATTACAAGGTTTAACCCAAAGTTTTCAGTTAACTTTGTATTATTAAGTTTGCCGACTGTTTGAGGCCTGACGTGAAGGAGGATCAAGGTTGAAGGTGTTGATGCCATTCTCGACCTTATTTACCTTGTCTTTCTTTGAAAGGAATGCTAAGTGAAATGTAAAATTAAATAGGCTTAGGTAGAGGTTTAATTTACAGACATTCCTTCAAAGCTTAGAATTCACTCTCTGAAGATGTTCACAAGGGAGTAATCAGAGGCACGTCTAAATATTACTTTAGTTTAAACTGGCACATGGGTTGTCACATTTTGTAATAACGAACTATTTTTCTAAATTTTTTTATGGACAGTCGTGTTACTCTCAGAAGTTTCAAAACTCTCGTCATCGCAGGTAAATCATTGGTACATTGGTAAAGTAACACGTTGTTGGTATATTCATTTTAATATGCTAATACTGCCACTACGATATTAGGTAAACCATATATATCAGTATTCTGCTACCTTTGAATTTGGGGTCGAGCGACCGGAGTAATTCTGCTACCCACGCACAATCCCTACATTTATTCGTATTTGAACTAGAAATCAACTATTTACACACCTAACTCGCGTAAATACATACCTAAACTTAGTAAATATAACTATTTGTAGCACATCGTTATTGTGTTAGCCTTTAAATTGTTTTTCATCGTTTCGAGTTGGTTTTTTATGATTTTTAAAACAAAATGGCGAGAAAAATCGTCCAGTGTCGCAATGTGAATTTCACTGAAAACACGTTCATGGTGATTCACATCGTAGAATCTATATTATAAAACCTACATAAATGTGCCATCATTTGTAAAAATTATAATCATTTAGCTTAGTCGTTGAACAAGTGATATTTGCTTTCAAAATATAGACTAGCTAGGCACAAACATTTTGATAACTTCTTCGAGCGAGTCAATAGAACAAAAATAGATTAGTTTATCTAGGCCACGGGTTTTCCAAAGCCCATGAGAATTACTCTAATAAATAATACGTAAATTTGTATCTAAGCCCATTTCGATATTCTATGAATAAAGGTAACCAAATCTTCGAGTTGTTTGTATTATCTTGTTGTTCCATATAGTTTGTGTTCCATCTCGATAGTCTATCTATCCCTTGGAGGCATGAACATTTTACCGATTTGACTCACCCTCCAGGGGCAAGACAGGCGTTTCCTATTACCAGCAGATCTCCATAGCGGCTGGTGCTTATGCAATATCGGCACACGATGGGACATTTGTTGGAATAGGGACGTTATTGGGCCGCTTGGAAATGGCATGATTCGGGTTCAGTTGAAGTGGGTACCTACATTTGAAGTGGAATCAATAAAGGTTGGTGCTTATTGCCGACCTCTTAATTTTGACGGTTAGGTACCAACTACGTTCACTTTTATTGAATTTCAGTTAAGATGACACTTTTTTAATAAGGTACCTAGAGGTAAGTACTGAATGTGATGTTGGATATCGAAGAATTCGAAGACCATAAACAAGGTTACGATCATAGCCCAAACTTTAGTATTTTGGATTCAATAAAATAATTTCAGATTAAAATTGGATTGAAGCCAAGGCCTGCGGTAACCGTTTTCCAAACATACTGCTATTGACCTTATCCCTAGAGCCAGCTATTTTCGCAGTAAATTGTAACGATGGTGTTTACTTCAGGCAACCCTTTCTGCAGCTTCCAGCGCTACCGACGCCGCCGCCATAATGCGTTGATCCCCGCCATCCCCGCGGGCATTAAATGAGAATGCTGGTATAAATAGTAGGTGTAAAAGTATCGGTATGTGACACAAGTTATAAGCGAACGAATATCTAGAAAAAGACAAAAGATTTCATCCATGAATAATCATTAAAATAAACTACATATTTTGGTGGGAAAGAGAGAAAACCGATAGAGCGAACATTATAGATGATCATAATCTTAAATGATGTTATAAACGGTTCTATATGTACCTAGACAATTCAGCAACTGACAATGATGGTATAAAATCAGTAAAACCATTGGTGTGCTTACTTAGTGTCTTTAAGAGTTTGAAAGCGCACAGGTTTCTTGTTTGAAACGGCTCGTTTCGCTTTCACTTGGGCCACAGATAAAAGCACACATTGGATGGTTCAAGATGTATCCATCACATCTGAGTGGCGTCCCCCGAGCCCGAGGCGTCTGACGCGACTGCCTCTCTGAAGCTGCTCTTTGATTTGGCGAGTGTCGTAAAGTGTGTTACTACGTATCGGAATTTTAGCAACATATGTTATATCAGAAAGATAGGCATCTGAGGTAGATTGAAGCAGATAGCGAGAAAGTAGAGTTACTCTCAGCTAGGTTTAGCGATATCCAAGAGGTGTTAATCAGAGGCAAGCTCAAAACTTTATTTGTGATAAAATAAATACTGTCATTTTGCTATTGGTAGTTTAGATAAGAGTTCGATAGAAAACGAATGATCAAAATAAAAAATAAAAATTACCTAAAACAAAGGGATTCAGAGGTAGGTCCAAGTATTACATTTCCATGTCCTCCTTATGCAAAAACAAATGAACCAAATATTCCCTAAAGCTATTGAGCAATAACCTCGTCACGAATTAGCATTTTTATCATTTCAATCTCGTAACGTGACCCAATAAAACACATTTCTGCTAACCCATCGAGAAACATTTACGACAAGGTATTACTTAATATTGATTCGCATTCACATCCGACTCCAATACATTTACGACAGCGATGACATCCATAAAAAGAGCATCCATAACCGTGACGGATAGTGGCGGGTCTACACCAGCGACAACGAGCGGTGGGGACGAGTGGGGACGAGTGGGGACGAGTGGGGACGAGTGCGGCGACGGAGATGGATGAGCCACTCGATCGATCACAGAACGGGTAGAAGGCATCTTTTTATACATAATGCGCTGTCATCTCACCAATATTTTTACGTATGAGCTCGGTTTTCACTCGGGAAAATGAGCTAACTAATTAATTATGTTTTACGGTTTTTGGAAAGTCATTGTTTGTGGCCGGTTTACTGTGTTATAATCCAAATGCTTTTGAATAAAATTCTCACTCTACTTTTGCATAAATATCTGAAATTCCATTACTTATTGTAGCTTTGCGATTCTGAAAACAATGTGGACAAAAAAATGAATTATGCACCCAAAATAGTACAGCAAAAGTGCTATTATTCTGTGTGAATAATACGCGGATTGTCGGCGGACGCGTCGGGTGGCGGAACCGGGGCGGAACGTGCCCTGTGCCACTTTACACAGTGTAAATTTAGCTTTATTTTCTTGGCCTAAAATTCAAAAATAAAAGTCAAGAATTTTGTTACTGCTGGTCATTTTTCGACAATTAAACAAAACATGTAAGTACCTACTGAGTGGGTATCAGTAGGTATGGAATGGACATCAATCATATCCCATTCTATCTCCCATCGGCGAAGCCCCTTTCGCTTGATTTTGTTCGGTCAGTCTGTACCCACCATTACATAAAGCCGAGAGTGAAACATCTCTGTTATTTCTACGGTTTCTTCTGTAACCGGAGCGAAAGGAATAAATCCCGCGCTCTCCACTGTATCCGCTTTCTCCGCTCGTTCCGCTTACACACGATGTGCAGCTAGCTTTATACCGCTCATGGTTACCTTGATAATGTGGTGCCGTAAATCAAAAAAGCTTTCTTTGTTACCAAATCGAAGACATTCATACAGGAAGTTATGTGCAGAGTCAAATTCAACTCATTGAATTTGAGTTTGCGCCTTTTGCATCACGTAACTTTCTCTATCCAATAAAATCAACAAGATCTCACTGACATGGATGTATTTTAGCATGTTCAGCGCAACCAAACAACTCATGCCTAGATTTATCTAGTTTCTGAAACGTTTCAAAGTGATCTTTGTGAGTTTGAGTTTGAAATCGTCACTTACCATAATATGGTGAGATTGCGGTCAAACGATTGTCTATAATGTATAAAAAAATGGGTGAACAAGTAGTTACCCTATCCAGACTTTATGATGGAACAAGCCGATGGTCCATCTGATGCTAAGTGAACTTACAAGACTTACAGATAAGTGCAACGTAGGTACACTTAGCGTTCGCATGGTCGAACTTCAACATGCTCTATTATTCTGAACTACAAACAACAACATCTTCAAAGCATTTGAACTATAAAACTCATAAGTTAAAGTTTACAAGCGGTCCCATATATCACGGGCAAATGTATAGAGGTGAACTCGATAACGGGAAATTCGCGAGCGCTGTTTATCGAATAAGTTATACCTTTTATATGTAGGTAGCAATGACATTTTATACAATGGATATTGCATTGGTGCTCAGAAAATGGAGCGGTATATTGTGCTCAGACGAGGGCGTGAGCATATTTCTTAATTATACTATACGTTATACATTAACAGCTTGATCAATGATCATTTTGAAGGGATAGAGCGCCAATCTGCAATAAGTACACGACAGACATTATTGTAAAGGATCCTTTAACATCGAGCACCTTTGCTGGATCCGTTTTGGATTAACAATAAAAGATGAGAGATCCAAAACGTGTTTCGTTATAGAACTCTATCTTCTATCATGATCATGATCTGTCCTTGTCACTCAACGCTTTGTACAGACGATAGGTAATTTCATTCCAAACGTGTCATAAAAGAAATAAAAGAGAGAGTTAATCGATTCTGCTAACTCTCAGCACACTGGTTTAATGTACCCCATAACAGGTTATGGCATTAAATGTGAGTACAGTAGTAACTGTTTCTCTTTACTTGTACCATACAAAAGTTCGAACATGAAAACGACAATCACGCAAATAGAACTTTTAAAACTATGAAGCACGTAGTGTCGCAAATTCGCAACATGTTACGAAACGGTGCAGCACGTGCGAACACGTTGACGACCCCTTGGACCCGGTTTAAGTGCTGTTCATAAAAATGTAGATGACGGAACGAACGGAGCTAAACCCTGGCTTAATGTTTCGCTGCCTGTGTGTAAGAAAACTGTTTTAAGCTGTTTTGATGTGCACAGTTTGTGGATTTGATTCCAAATTATCAGCTTTTTACTTTTCGCACCAGCTTTTACGTACACCAACTATTACTTTGCAGTGTTTCCCTTTAGTCTCTATAAAGGTTAGTATAAAGCCTACAAAGTCCAAACCAAGTTGATGTTTAGGATGAAAGAGGTTAAGCTTCAGAACAAGCTACTTACTGTCGCCTGAAAACCAACACCAGCTGATGTGAATACTTCTGTCTGGTAGTTTCGGCATCCATTAGCGGTCAGGCGCGACGGCTCCCTGACACATGACAAATAGGCGGGTTATCGTCGATTTACGACCCAAGTGAAGGCAAATGGCGTTTTATTTATCAGCTGTTTACTTATTTATTACCACACTGTTTAGTCGTGACGCTGATTACTTTTGTTACTTATAAACTTTTGTTTGCAGAACTTACCTACTTAGATTTTACTTTAATTTTTACTTATGTAATAAGTTGTTGTTTGTTTCTTTACGTACGCTGTGGTACCCTTAAATTATGGGACCACCTAATTTTATATTTTAAATAAATCTGTAATTGTGAAGTGTAAACCTGTGTTGGGTATCCAATTTTAATAAAATAAAATATAAAAATAGAATGCTAGGCGACCGATAAAAAGGTGTAGGTAGGCAGTAGTATCATGGCGTCCAAAAAAAATTTGACCGAGTGTGAGATTTTAAAGTTGCCTGCAGAATGCCGTATGATGCGTGGATGTGTGAAAACCAGAACGTGCTTTTATACCAGCTGATAATGCACAGCTTGTAGAGTAGTGGCGTAGATACAGGACCTGGGTTTCACAAGAATTTGGTTTTTATAACAAGAACAGTGTGATACTTGATAGTTTCTTCTTTATCCTGGCCTTATGTCCCATTTTTTCAGGTCAGCCTTCCTTGTTTTTATATGCCATGCTAACCGTTTTTTGCATCAAGGTAGATAGAACTCTTTCATTTGAGTGTTGAGTTATGTATTGTATATCAAATACAATAATCAGCACTTTACTTTAAGTTGGATTCCCCATTTGCATGATGTCTACTTAGAACTCAAACACATTAGCGAGGAAGCTCTCGCGGTACTTTGTCATCTCAATTCTTGTCAGCTCCACTTCCACGTTTTCATAATTATGTGGTCCAAGGTACAAGCTTAACCTTCTTGAAAAAAATAACTAACTTGTATAGGTAAGTACCTTCGTTGTTTCTTTTCATCAACTATAGTCTGTACCTACACGCGCTGGATAAACTTTAGGAAATTGAGGTGCCTATTTAAGATTCTTGAGAATATGGCCTAGCCTCACATTTAGCGTAAGTCCACTTTTCACAGTCGTTGGCAAGCCAAACACAGCACTATCTTGCAGACAGAACAAGTCTATGGAAGTTCTATTTTATGTAGGTACATTTAAACTCATCTTGCATTAGCAATTACAATTTGCAAATTTATTACTCTGATCATAAATTCACCCTGAACTTTACACAATATCCCGTGCATTGCATCTTCGCGCGTTACACAACACTAAACTTCGCTCCAAGTTTCACCACGAACAATTATTATTGTACTATGTTGCATATACAAAATAGAAGAAAGATGTGAATACAACCAGGCACAACTTTACAGTATTGCTCCCATTTCATACTAGCGGGATAACTTCCTTTGATGTAGTGGTTCTTGAATAATAAACTCTCAACAGTCACGCTCATTGTATATAGGTAGGTACATAGTCCGGACCTCCAGGCTTTCTAAACAACTACGACTCATGGTAGGTACTACAGCGCACTTAGACCAAGAGAAAATATTTACGTATTTACGCTATTACGTGTTTTACGATTAGATTACGAGACAACCTACCGGATGTTGTGCATTTATAAATCTGTGGGTTGTATTCAGATGCCATACGTATTGTAATTTCAGCTACAAACTAAGAGGAAGTTAATGTGAATGCGGTTAGAAATTGCGACTGCAATTGCAATTCTTTTATAAGCATCTAAAGAATAGCTAGTCTAGCGAGAAAAGACTGAGAAAAATCATTTGCTCACCGCAGCATTCGTGTTCGTGTTTTGTGGTTCTGACCCAGCTTAACCTGTAGTATAGGCTCTTAGCTTCGTAAAGTTTAAGCGACGGAGTCACACTCGAGTGCTTTCGTGTATTTTATAAAATTACTTCATGTGGCTTCTCTATTAGCGACTTTGTTTACTTTTGAAAATTGAATCGTAAATACTGAGATGGATCTACAAATTAAAGTTTAACAAGTACACTAACTTGTAGATTCAAAATGATGTCAATAATGCTATTACAAAAAATTAAAATTGGCGATTGATTGATTGATTGATTGGATTGGCAATTGGCGTACAAAAAACCAGTAGGTTGTCCGGTAAACGGTAAACGCGACAGCCTTCAATTAATTATCGAGCTGTCGATAAAAACGATCCTCTTTAATAATTAGTGGGAAAACTTGTACAATAGTTATATTGTTATAGCCCAGTTTGTGTGTAATTAACTAATTAATCAGCAATTATTCGGTGTCAAAGCGGGCGCGACATTCATTACGAGGGCGTCTCTTGGCAACAATTAAAACGTGCCCCGAGGATGTATAAATGAAATTTATCGAGCGTGTATTTCGTATTTGTTGGGTTTGATACTTTTATGAGATCTCCCGCGGGGTGGGGTGAGTTTCATGGAACTTACGTCAGGTTAGGTTTTGATTTGTTAGTCTTCAGATCACTATTTTGTAAAATGCATGTTTTAAGCTCTTCAGTCTCAGACAGCAAGTTTGGTAAGCAAAGCACAGAATTAACCACAGGCTAAAATATTTCAATATGTAAGTATTTCAAATTCAAAATATGTCAAGTTTTCCCTAAAACCAGGTGCATAAAGGTACTTAATTTTAAGTTCCACGTAATCTTTTAGAATATAAATAGTAATTCCGCCATAACCAATATATCAGCAAATAAATAAAGTTTTATAATAGCAGTAAATTCTATCCTAGTACACAGCGATAACGTTCAAAATCACAAAATTAAAAGCATTCTCACAAAGACCTTTTACTACGCGTTAATTAGTACTAAACAAAAATTACGCAACTAACGACCTTATTACCTCGAAATAAAGGTTTCCCGGGTAAATTGAATAAGGGAATAAAAAAGTAAATAAAACGAAGCGGTAAAACAGTTGTAAAAGTGTGGTTAAGGGAGGACCGGGCCTTTGTAGGGTTAATGAGGGTTGTCAACTGTAGGGCTGGTCGGAGGTTAATGGGGATACGGGGTGAATTTTTCAGAAATTGACGTCACTTGACTTGATGGAGCCGGACGGACGGCAGGGGGGGGGGGGGGAGGCGATATAGACATTTACGAGAATTGTTTTATGCTCGGATTTGGTACGCGGACGTTAGTTACTTCCACATTACACCATATTTTATGTCTTATTGAAATCTAGTACTTTTTTCTCTTTACCACTCTTACCACATTACTACTTTCCCTATTTCATTCCACAGCTAAGTTATTGAGACTTTTTATGACAGACATATCATGCTACCATGCTCCTTTAAAAAATAGATAAAACTAGCAAAATTCTAAATGACAACCCTAAATATTTAGGGTTGGGCTAACACGTCGCAAAAACCACGAGCTACGGAAAACGTGCGTTCATTTGTCACACTTCACTGTTGAATTTTTGCTGTTTCGTGTTGCGGTGAATGATACTATCCTATTTTTTATTTACTTTGGGTAAAAATAACGATGTCGGCACCTACTCAACTTTTAGTTACGAATTATAGACAAATGTTTGATCGCAATCTCACCTGATGGTAAGTGACGATGCGATCGACGATGTACCACATTTGCTATAGGTGCACGGTAGGTAGGTATAGAAAAGTGTACTGACGACTATACATAGATAGGTCATACTCACCCCAGATACCTTATACCTCCCTATTCGTAAATGCATTTACGAGGGTCAAGACTTGATCCCGTAATTACAGAGTAGTGCGATCAGGTTGCAGAGTAGGGTTAGCGCTAAGTCCTGGAGAACTTGTCTCAATTGTTTTTATACTAGCTCAGGTATTACACACAGGTTAATTGAAGATCGAAGGACCATCTAAACTTATTACCTACTCTAGAAAGTGGTGTAGAATTATACAAGGTAACTCTTAACGAGGCTAAAAACTTTACCTACTTGTAGGTTCTTTATAAAACAAAGGATATAATATTCTGTTTAAGGATCAGAGTAAAATGATTTTCTAAGTAGGTATTCATTCTTAAAACGCTTGTCAAAAGATGTCGAGAAAGTGTCTGAAATATATAAGTGCGTAAGATGATTCGAAGAGTACCTAGGTACATAAAAATGGTTTTAGTTTTACATCCTCTTAAAAACAAAAGAAACAGGTAGGTACTTTGGTACAGTAGTACCTACCTACTTTATATTTTATGAGTTTTCGTGGTCAATGTAGTCAAGATGCTTTCTTTGTGTATTTTTGCCTATACCTAGACACATTCTATCTACGCTTTATAATTATTTCATTCATTCTTATAAAAAGTTCAAACACGCAACTGGCTCAAAGAACGTATCCCCAGTTCTTTGAGACCCATTGTTTATGCCCCTAATAACGTCAGCTGAGCCGTGCTGTTGCCTAGCAACGCCAGAGGCACTTTTAAGGCAAGGAACCCAGGAGTTTTGAAGGCAACTAAGGATCCGCTTTGTATTTTGGCGAGAAGTTCATTACATTACTGCCACCACTTACATAGATGGTTACTTTACAATAGGTAGGTAGGTACATATCTAATAATGTGACGATATTTTTTTAAATAGAACACGTAGTAAATGTGAACATAAAGAAATAAAGAATACCCTCCTTTATAAAATTCAGATTGCGCTTAAAATGAATTAAGTACTTAAACTCTGAAAGCATGTGCGTAGAGCATTTTAAAAACCTTTACAAATTATAACTCGTAAAGAATCGTGAAGCCGGCCGCAAGGGCGCTTTCAAATCATAAAAACCGTTGAACAAAAAAGATGTGCGTTCAAAAGAGCCGTTACCAAGTTGAGAGGAAGTTGGGAGCCTCTTAAATAATGCAGGGAACGATTTATGTCCGTGGCATTATGTTTAGCAAGTTAATTACACAGAATGGCGGCTTACAACTGGCCTTTGTGAACGAGGACGTAGGAGATGCAGGTACGCACGACATTTTGCGTTGATAAATGTTGTGTTCAAAGGTTTCCTGCTAGTTTAGTTCATCCCGTTTTCAAGACAAACATTATTATTCGCTTTACTGACTCATGACGGGATGGTGCCCCGTCTGTTTCTGACGCAATTTCATAAACGGGCAAGTATTTTTATTATGCGCCACCTGATGTTGCGAAATGCTTTTTTACTATTTATCCAGCGGTGGATCCAGGATTTCAGTTTAGAAAAGGCTTATTAGGGTTGTCCCTGACAAATCCTGGCCTTAGCGCGCTAAACATTAATAAATGTGATTTTTGTTCCAGCTGGTACCGAGAGTCGGCCGGAGGAGTTCTCCGTGAGATCCGCGATGGGGAAGGCAGCGGCCGTTACAGCCGCTCCAGGGATGCCATCGGTATCCGCCGCACGGAGATCAGTGACGGCGGCCGCTGGGCGTGCCGCGCCGCCAACACGCACGGACACCTGACGCTGCGGCTGCACGTCGCTGTGAGCGCGCATCTGACGGCGCACGCTGCTCCTCACTCGCAGGTACCTACGCGATGTGATCACACAATCAGAACAAACACAATCGCGCCAACGCGCACTCTCATCTGCTGAACGCTTCATTCTTGTAAACTCAAACAATTAATAATAATAAATAAATAAATAAATAATAAATATTCATGGACTTTACACACAACGCCCTCTAGTCCCAAACTAAGCAAAGCTTGTGATATGGGAACTAGATGGCTGATAGAATACTTATATACTTTTTTTTTTTGTAAATACATACTTATAATACATAGTAACACCCAGACATAGAACAAACATCTATGTTAAACATCTATGTCTATCTAATTCGCGTGCATTTTCTGAGTATGTGCGTTCTCAGTACGTGCATTTCTATCAATTACAAAAACAATATTAGGTATAGGTACTATCAAACAATTAACCAGACAAACTTTCTAATCTAACTGTTAATAAATACGACTGGTCGTGGGCGAAACTACCAATTACTGGAAATACGGCTCGCTCTGTACACGAATCCGACAATGCTCTCCAGTAGCATAATTAATGCTCTTGAACAATCAAACGGAACTCAGTTTCCCATCTCGGCTGATCAATACAAGGCTTTTACAGTAACTTCATCAGTGTATAGCTATTGGCGTAGATTTCTGCTAAATTATACATCGTCCAATACAAAGCAGAATATAAATTCGGCATTTTACACATAAAAGGAAAAAAAACGAAATATCGAGGTCAAGTCATTTATTTGTGGAACTAATTAAGATACTAGGCAACAGTTAAAAGTTACATATTTAATTATGGCTTTGAAATTGTAAAATTAAAACCTGTCCCAATTTAAAAAAAAAAACATCAAAAACCACATTTTCATTCTGTTTATTGGACGTTGTGGTGACATTTCAATATGGCGGTGGTGACGTCACAGAGTGAGCTTAATGCATTTTGTGGTCTGTCGGCCATTTGGGAGGTGATGTTTGATCGACAGATGGTATGTGATGAAAATACACTGATTCCAATCCGGTTGATTTTACTTTGATATCTATTTAAAGTTTTCAAAACATCTAAGTTAGGTAATCTATGTGTAAGCAAAGACACATAGTAACAATCTATTAGATATGTAATTCGTAGGCAAATGACCACGAGGAAAACTACCCACAGTTATTTAAAACTCGAATGTGTAGTTTTTTCCAAACTCATTCCCAGTTTCAAGTTTAAAAGCTCAGTTCCAACGAGTTTTTGTTAAAATTCAGCAGAAATGTTAAGGCAAAAATAATATTATTCTCTGAAAAGCGAGCCTCCGCCGACTAAGCGGATTCGCCTCCCATTGCGAAGTCAATTAAATTATCCGTATAACTGGATAAAAACAAAAATCCCCAATTCCTTGTGTTTACAAGCCCTTGCAAAAATTGTAGTTTCTCGCGCTGACGGTATAATGGTAACAACCCCAACTGATAAAATGAAGGGCTTATGTAATGATTGTTCACTTTACCTAGTATTTTGGAAGTGACTATGAAATGATTGGACCTATCCGTACCTATACGGTACTGTAAAAAGTGGGTTATGATCACACTCTTCTCAAACGGGATATTTAGCATAATTTTATGCATGACTATTCAATATTTTGGCACATAGTTGCGTACGCCATGACAATGGAATGAAGCCTTTGTCGGTAGATTTTAATGTCATTGTTTAATAAGTTTCAATCTACCCTCGCTCGCATTATTATATTATTTTTGTTTTATTATAATTTGTATATGTATTTTTTTATACTATTCGATATTTTCTTTACAAGCCAAGGGTTTTGAATAGCAAGTATGTCAGTCGCGGAGCTTATTTAATATTTTTCCAGAACTCGACGCTAGTGTTTGCAAGCCTTTGTAAATATTGTAGTTTCCGCGCCGGGTTAAACTGCCTTGTGAGATTAACCTTACTCAGCATCAAATATTTACCCAGTGTTGTCGGCGAAATCAACTTCCAAGGGAATCTTCTGGAACCTTTTGTTGTCAAGTCATTGGTAATCGGGGAGTGCGTGAGCTTCACGAGTAGTTCCATACTTTGATAGTTCCAGTAACTGGCATTGCTGTAATTGTATTTAAAAATTATACCAACACATTTTTATGAGAGTAAGTGGCCGAACAAGCAGACGGCGTCGGCTAATCTAATATTAGACGTAACTTCTTTCTAAAGCAAAGCATGCTCGCAGAGGAAGTTAACTAGCAACGTGCAGTGCACGCGTCTAGATATCACTTTGAGAGACGCAAAAGTGTTAATCTCGAGTATTGAATACAGTACAGTACGAGTACTGAACGTATCTGAGATACGTACGTAGATTCGTAAACGTAGATTCTAGGTACTAATTACTAGAAAAACAAATCCAACTTAAATCACTTTTGCGGTCCAATTAGGTACCTATCAGACTTATTAATCAGCATTTCTAAGGACACCTTAAAAACTATATTTATGTACCTTTTTCATACCAACTTTCCCTTCCAGCAGTTTAAGTGTAAAAAATCACCAGACAAATAACCAGCCAATGGGCGGACCGACCTCAAAAGTACTTCTTTCTCCAGTGTTATATGCCTATTCTTTCTTATTTCTTTAACGTTAATGTTTGCGCAGCAGTAACTTTTGTTTCTTATGGACTTATAAACGCTCTAAATTTAATCCGTCTCATAAAGTTCTTGGTTCTACGACTACGCACTATAAAAATGCTGTAGATGTAGGTATTTATAACGCCTTTACAACTACAAGGATGGTTGTACAATGGTGAATATGTTTACAAAAAATAGCTGTAAAGAATCTGGCTTGCCATCCTTTAGATTGCATACAATAACTTTTGTATGATAAAAATAGTCTCGTAGTATTTGTGTACCACCCGCGTAGCTCGTAGCATGATTGTAGCAATAGCGTAGAATCCATGTAGCTATGTAGCAGAAGCGTAGCAAGCGCGTAGCACTCATGTTTCGTAGCAGCTTCCATGTCTTGTATATTGCATCCTCGTAGCTCGTAGCGTAGCATTTTGCGTAGCTAGCACAGCACACCCCGTAATAGTGCGTAGCTTGCGTGTCACTCATGCATGATTTAGCATTCCCGTAGCAAATCGTAGCAACTAGCTTAGCTACATTGAACGCCAAGTAGTCATGTAGGTACCTCTGCGAGATATTTGTAGGTTTTCACATAGTATGCATTTCGTGCAGTTTTTACGTACAGGCACCTATTTAGTAGGCACTATCGCCAACCTGGCCGCACCCTATCCGTCAGACCGGAAGCCTTTCTGATTGTTTCAGGGGAGGGGTACAATTTGTCCCGCAGCGGGGAATAGGCCGGTATTTGGACCCTTTTAGGGCAGAATTGCAAATCAGATTGTTTCGAATGTCCCACGGCCCTCTAACGAGATTTCCTGTTTGACTCCGACTTGTTTTTTCTGTTTTTATTGCGATAGAGATTTTAAAAGGAACTGTAGCTTTTGTGGGATTGTTAAAAGGTCGTGTTCAGATAGGTAGAACTTTGTGTTGGTTTCATTTTGAATACAATTCTGGCTCTGCAAAGGGGAGGGTTGTTATATGACTGTCTGCACAAAGTAATGGATCACAGCACAGCGTACGTGAGTGATTACGCCGTTGACCCACATAACATGATTTTATTGGGTTGATTTTGTAATTTAATTTACAAATTTGGGGAAAAATTACATGAAAACTACGCTATACATTGCTTAATTTGTTGCGTACAAAATTCTACCGCATTACGGTGGTATGCAAATGTCCAACAATTATCTTTTACAATCGTAAATTCCGCGCAAAATAAAACGAATGTCGTTGTTTCGAGCACCGCAAACATTGTGGCTTGGGAGTCAGGCTAGATAATGCACGTCATTTTACCATCTAAAGCAAAGAAATAAATTTAAAAAATAAGAGCAATACCTAAGCTTTAATCGCGAAAACTAGAATTTGATTCAATGAATAATCTTGGTTAAAAGGAGAAGCACTCTTAAGCAGTTCGTGAGATTTTCAAAATGATCTTTATATTTTTTAAACAAAATTCGTATTGTTTTGTTCATCTTTTACTTGCACACTGGATGACTTATTTTTGCCCTAAAAAAGCCTCCAATGAAGCCATTCGCATAAGTACCAGTAAAGTGTCACTGAGGCGGAAGAAGAAGTGAATTATCCAGTAAACATTATAAATATAGCTTGATATCGGAATGTCACCGCTGACTCCCAAACTACACGCGAGAGCAATGATTCCGGGTCACTTAAAGAATGTTAAAAATCTCGGAAACTAAAAATGATAGGTTAATGCAATAAATTGTATTTAATAGACAATGTAATACTCCTTAAATGAAGGTATTAAAACTTCTTAGTTATTGTAAAGTTATATCTTAAAAAAATCAAATTTGAAAAAGGGCCACTTTCGAAGATGGAACTACGAAATTACAGCATTTGGTTTTGCTTTTGTTTGTAATCTGTCATTTATGTGGGTATATAAACCATGTTGATAGTGCTCTATATTCATTATTCAAGCTGAAATTATGTCGCTTACGCCTGAAGAATGCACCAGAATACTTACAATGCTGGAAACCGGCCGGAGTCAGCGCGATACAGCCAGGACTGTCGGTGTGTCGCTGTCAACAGTACAAAGAGTTCTCCGACGTTACGAAGAAACTGGTTCTAACCTACGCAGACCAGGAACGGGCAGAACCAGGTGTACCACAGCACGAGAAGACCGATACTTGGTGAACACCATGCTTCGAAATCGCTTTCTCACAGGAACTGAACTCACAAATCAGTTTCGACGCCTCGGAGGAAGTAACCCAAGTGCATGGACAGTAAGACGTCGGCTTGCTGAATCTAACTTAAAACCCCTTAGACCTGCAAACGGCCCTAAACTGGAGCGTGGGCATCGTATTTCAAGACTAAGATATGCCCAGAGCCACGTAAATTGGAGTATTGAAGATTGGTCAAAAGTTATGTTCTCCGACGAATCAAAATTTATGCTCTACAAGCACGATGGAAGACACAGAGTGTATCGAAGACCAGGGGAAAGATTCAAGCAAGCATGCATCGAAGAAAAAGTAGCCTACGGTGGTGGGTCTGTACTTGTGTGGGCCGGAATTTCTTCTGAAAGTCGCACAGAGCTGGTGATCATAGAAAACGGCTCTTTAACTAGCGTAAGATATGTGGAAGAAATCCTCAATGATCATGTTGGTCCATTTATGGTCAATTTAGGTGAGGATGCTATATTTATGCATGACAATGCCCGACCTCATACAGGTAGGATTGTGAATGACTACCTTCAAGAGATGAACATTACTCGTATGGAGTGGCCAGCGCGCAGCCCGGATATCAACCCGATCGAGCATGCTTGGGACGAGCTAGGCAGATGCGTAAAACAACGAAACCCTCCCCCAATCACGCTTCGTGAGCTCAAAATTGCTCTCACAGAGGAATGGGAGAATATTCCCCAAAATCGTATAAGGAACTTGGTGTACAGCATGCCAAACCGCGTAAACGCAGTAATGGAAGCACGAGGAGGCAATACGAAGTATTAAAATTCAAGTCAAATCGTAATAAAGTTCAAAAATTTCATGTTTCCTATTTTTGTTTTAAGGAGAGATCAGCAGTTTTTTTCTTTATGTAATTTTGTGTTAATAAAATGTATGGTGACTCATATTTTTTTACTTTCATTTAAGGAGTATTACATTGTCTATTAAATACAATTTATTGCATTAAACTTTCATTTTTAGTTTCCGAGATTTTTAACATTCTTTAAGTGACCCGGAATCATTGCTCTCGAGTGTATTTTATGATCGGGTTACATCCAGTATTTCTGCTCTTCGGAATTATTGATATTTGCTCACGGGCGCGTTCGTTTTAATCGAATGTATTGGAAACGCAAATATTATTTTATTTCTTATCAGCTATTATGTAAATGAGGAATCGAATTTAAGGTTTTGTAAAGAAACTATCCGTAGAGAGCTCGTTAACGAGGCGACCCGGATACCTGATGTTGACGGGCACACTGCCAACTGTTTGGACCTTCTACTGACAACCGATCCAGACCGCTATTCGGTCGTCGTAGCTCCGCCATTGGGTAGCTCCGACCACTGTCTGGTGAAGTCTGTGTCGACTTACTCTCCACCCGACCCTATCTTTAAAGGTACTCGGCGAGTATGGCGATACAATTCAGCTGATTGGGATGAGATGCGATCTTTTTTTGCATCCTACCCTTGGCAGCCTGTCTGCTTTTCTTCTGGCGACCCTTCAATTAGCGCGGATGCTGTGACGGACGTGTTGCGACAAGCTATGGAATATTTTATTCCATTTGCTGACGTACCGTTGTCCGGCAAAGCTCATCCATGGTTTGGCGCAGAATGTTCTCGCGCTAAAGCACGACAACACGAAGCGTACCTAGCATGGGTTGATGCTCGAAACCGCAATTCGAAAGGTGTTCGCGAACGGAAGAAAGCCTTTAACAAAGCTACCAAGTCCTGTAAGAAGGCGGTGCGGAAGGCTCGATTTGACCACATTAGTCGAATAGGGAGTAAACTAGCATCGTACCCCTCGGGTAGTAAGGCTTTTTGGTCCCTAGCTAAATCGGTTGAAACGAACTTCTGTCGTCCCTCACTGCCTCCAATGCTGAAACCTGACGGGTCGTTAGCCCATACCGCTGAGGAAAAAACAAATTTATTTGCTTCTCTTTTTGCGGAATCTTCGCGTCTAGATTCTGGTAGTGCAACACCTCCAACCCCACCGAACAGATGCGAATCGTCTATGTCAGACATTCGTATTCGACAAGTGGAGGTTCGTAAAACGCTACGCAATCTAGACATAAACAAAGCTAGCGGCCCTGATGGAATCCCTGCTATAGTTCTGAGGACTTGTGCACCTGAGCTATCTCCGGTATTGACACGTCTCTTTCGTCTCTCTCTTAAGTCAGGACAAGTGCCAAAATCCTGGAAGCTTGCCAATGTACAGCCTGTGCCCAAGAAAGGTAGTCGTGCCGACCCCACCAACTATAGACCTATCTCAGTAACGTCCATATTGTGTAAGAGTATGGAGCGCATACTAAACAATAGGCTCCTGGCATACCTTGAAGACAATGACCTCCTCAGTGACCGGCAATACGGGTTTCGCCGAAACCGATCCACAGGAGATCGTCTTGCGTATGCCACCCACGTATGGAGCGAAGCAATTGAGAAAAATGGAGAGGCCCTTGCGGTATCTCTAGACATCTCGAAGGCTTTTGATCGGGTTTGGCACGCTAACCTTTTAATAAAGCTTCCATCGTACGGTCTATCTACTGATCTATGTGCTTGGGTATCAGACTTTCTGAGGGACCGGTCTCTTCGAGTAGTCGTTGACGGTTGCTCGTCTAGCCACATGGCAATTAATGCCGGGGTTCCTCAGGGGTCAGTTCTCTCTGCGACGTTGTTCCTGCTGCATATAAATGATCTGCTTAGGCCCGGTATTGTTGGGTATGCAGACGACAGCACAGTCGTAGAGAGATATATACCCGATGCACGGTCCAGTGGATCTCAGATCCAGTCTTGCAGAGAGGCCATGGTTGACCGCTTGAACTTGACACTGAAAGCAGTTGCTGATTGGGGCGATGCTAATCTTGTTAAGTTCAACGCGTCCAAAACCCAGGCGTGTCTTTTTTCGGCTAAGAAGAGTCCATTTTCCCTGGCTCCCACTTTCCGAGGTGTATCCATACCAATTTCAAACCAGCTTGAGCTTTTGGGATTTACTCTCACCCCTAAACTCAATTTTGGCTCGTTTATTGAGTCTAAGGCCAAAACAGCTGCGAAGAAGCTAGGCATATTATCGAAGGTGAGGCAGTACTTCACACCGGGACAGCTTCTCATTCTCTACCAAGCGCAAGTCCGTTCGTGTATGGAGTACTGCTCTCATCTTTGGGATGGCTCTGCTAAATACCAGCTTGAAGCCTTAGAGACCATCGACAGACGAGCCAAACGGCTCATAGGTGACGACGTGCTGATCGAGTCTAAGCTTTTGAGCCTCGAGCACCGCCGTCAAATTGCCAGCCTATCGGTGTTTTACAGGATACATTTCGGGGAGTGTGCAATGGAACTTCATGGCTTGGTTCCTTCATCCCCGTTCTACCATCGGACCACCAGACGAACGGAAATGAGACACCCGTTCATGGTTGACATACCACCTATCCGCACTAAGCGTTTCGCTTCTACTTTTATAATGCGGACAGCCAAGGAGTGGAACTCGTTGCCGGCGTCTGTGTTTCCACCTTCATATAGATTGGATGTTTTCAAGAGACGAGTGAATAGGTATCTTCTAGGTAAGCGTGCTACATCGTCGACCGCATCTTCACTTAACATCAGGTGAGATTGCGGTCAAACGCTTGCTTATAAATTTATAAAAAAAAAAAAAAAAAAAAAAAAAAGAGAAATAAACCGTTAAAAATTAAATTTTGTTTAAAACCTCATAATTATAAAACATGGTAAGTAGGAATAGTGTCATGTCAACCTACAATTTTTTTTTTTAAGTTTTGTGTTTTTCAAGCGTTTATTTTGTTGAAGTCCTTACAGAAATATATTTTTATTATTCTACTTGGTACTTTCAAACTGAAACCAAAAATACCTTTACTCGTAAATTTATTTTTCCCATTTTCTTAACGATAACATTTTTTTGGTTCAATCATCAATTCGATTCCGTAACCATCTAAAATATCCGCTTCTCATTCCGTTTCCTCAATTTCGCTTATCGAATTTCACGTAACACAGAAGATGTAAATTCCATTCCATAACGAAATTACCCTGTTTCACAACCGGCGCTGAGACAGTCGAGTCCACAATTACCCTGTTTCACAACCGGCGCTGAGACAGTCGAGTCCACAATTACCCTGTTTCACAACCGGCGCTGAGACAGTCGAGTCCACAATTACCCTGTTTCACAACCGGCGCTGAGACAGTCGAGTCCACAATTAGCAAGCTACACGCACACCGCGGTATGCCTAATCAGCTGTGGCACTTCTGTGAACATGTTTCTTCACCTTTCCCGCAATTTTCAGCACATAGACCAGACATGTTAGATCCTATACCTACTGCTAAAGAGGTCTGGAACTACTGAACCAATGCTATAATGTTTGAATAATAGAATCTTTGATATCAGAATTTCTGATTAGCGTACCTACCTACTATATTTTTAGTACAAACGTATTTAGGTTAGTCCGTCTAAGCTGCTAAAAGACTTCGACTCAACGTAGACTTCATCACTAGATGACAATTCGCGAAATTCAAGAAACTTGTGAGCCGTCGTCCGCACACGCGAACAACAGGGGAATTCCCGATTACCATAACACAAAGCTCGACTGACTTGATAAATTGGAGCCATAGTTATGAGCCGGGACATGCTAGGGGCGAATAAGTGTCAGGAAGGAACGTGCTTTCGGAATGAAGTTCACCGCAAACACGCTAACTAGATAGAATTACAAACCTTAACAACAAAAATTATACCAATTATTCCAACTACTTTGGTATTTTATCGAGGTTTTACATGAACAAAGGGGAGCGTTAAGCAAATCCGAACATAATTAGGTATGCATTTCATATCGGTGTGATAAAGCTCAGGTATAGCTTACAATAATTTATTTAATTACCTAACTAGAAATACTAGAACTGTTTTTGCTTATTTATTACCGACGGTATTTTATTACTCGTCAAGTTGCGCATACGCGTGTATAAGTAATACTAGCACGCAGATGGTAAAGAAGGCAGGTATTTAAAGGCAAAAATAAAAACAAAGACTGTACTTTCATAATTTAAACCCAGGCACGGTCGAAATCTACTTTGATTTTATGATCCATACCAGAAGTGTTCTAAAGCATCCTTAGAAGAAGGCAGGCCTTAGAAGAAGAAGAATGTTTAATTGATATTCCGTACGTGACAGCTTGAAAACTTACGTCTGTATGTTTCTCAGTGCGTTGTATCCATAGACCCTCAACACAACACAGCTATTATTAGCTATCTGTAATGTTCCAATGTTTGTAATCACCAGGTGGTAAACAGCGGCGGAACAGCCATCATTAACTGTACATGGGGCGGCTGGCCAGCACCACGGCTGGAGTGGCTCCACAATGGTATTCCCTTGGGAGCTGGCGTAGCTGGTGGCAGGCTTCGCGTGCAGAATAACGGGGAACAGCTCGTGATCTCATCAGTACATCGCGCAGATAAGGGGGTCTACCAGTGCATGGTCCGGAATGAAAGGGACTCGGCGCAGGCTAGCGCGGATTTGCGGTTGGGTGGTAAGTTGTAGAGACCACAGTGCAGTGACTATTTATTTATTAGTCATCTTTCTGTTCTTATAATCTTTAGTTCTCAGCACATGTGAGTCTCCTCCATTTTCTCATATCAGTCGTTATCTTACACACTGTCATCATGTTACTTGTCTTCGGCATTTAGTGACTGGCGTTACTTTCAAAATTATTATAAGCACGTTTTGAGCTACATTACTTCGAATAAGAACAAAGGTTTTCGTGTTATGTGTTAATAATGTCAAACAACTCAAGATAAATAAATAAAAAAATATTCGTGGACTTTAACTATAAAATGATGGATGGTTTTAAATATTAATTTTCTCTCTAGAATCTAAAGAGAAAATTATAATATGATTGGTAGGTTTTCAATAAACTCAGAATTTCTTGTAAAACTAGGCAGTCTGTTCTGAGAAACTTCTAGGTTCTAGTTAGGTAGATAGGTAGGTATTATTGTCTCTAGAACCAAAGAAAACAAAAATACTTATCTACCTAGAAGTTTCTCAGAGAGAACAGACTGCCCAGTTTTACAAGAAATTCTGAGTTTATTGAAAACTTATTGATAGTTTTATTACTGGCTAGATCATAAAACTTGCGAAGTTCCAAGTAATCAAACAGTAAATCGCTCGTAAAGAAAAGTTGGTAAAACTTTAATACCTGAGTAAACACACAAAGATCCGCTTTGAGTGGTTTTTGGGATCGAAGCCCCAATGTTTTCACAACTACTTTAGCTTCTGTTAGGTTTTTAAAGACTTGTCTTTTTCAGACACTGCTCCAGAGCTTCAGTACACGTTTATTGAGCAAGTTTTAAGGCCAGGACAAGTGGTGACCTTGAAGTGTTCGGCTGCGGGGTCGCCACCGCCACATTTCACATGGATGCTGGACGGCCAACCGCTCAACACCATGGCAAGAGGACACAGGTTATTACATTCATCGTCATCTATCTCCTATTATTATAAGAATCTTTAAGAAGAAATACAACGCACAGACTAAACCGCTGGTCGTAGAGACTTGAAATTTTCAGGGTAGGTACATCTTGGTACGTAGGAGTGTACTAAGAAGGGATTTTTCGAAATTCAACCTCTAAGGGGGTGAAAAGGGGTGAAAACGTTAGTATGAAAAATCGTATTCCTGGTACTTACAAACTTGAAACTTAGTAAAAATATTCCTCAATTAATTTAAAAATACGTTTGTTAAAATGTTTTCAAAACTACCCCTAAGAGGGGTTGTAGGGAGTGTCAAAGTTTGTATAGCAACTTTGTAACGCGTCGTAAGTTTTGTTTGAAATTTAGTATTATTATGCTGTATGGCAAATAATGAAAGTTTAAATTAATTTTTTTCCCAAACCACCCTTAACAGGGGGTGCGGGGGGTGTAAAAGTTAGTATAGCAACTTTTTAACGCGTCCTGCGATTTGGTTCAAACTTAGAATTAGTACGTAAATGTCAAAAATTTTAACATGGATTAACACATAAGCTACTTTTTACCCCGGAAAATCAACAAAATCAAACGGTACGAAGTCGCGGGCGGGAAGCTAGTCAATAATATGACGTTTAAATGTTGATGATCGTGTTCCCAAAACCGCATTACTTTTTTAAGTACCTAGAACGGCCTTCTTTCATTTATTACTCATTGTGTATGGTTTTATTATCTCTAGATGGTATCAATGTCTTTTTTTTTGTCGTAGATACAGCGTCGAACAGTTTGCGACAAAGACCAATGACGTCGTGAGTTATCTCAACATTTCTGCTGTAAGATCAGAAGATGGTGGGTTGTACACTTGCAAAGCCGCGAACTCACTCGGTGAAGTGTCCCACACGTCTAGGCTCAACATTTACGGTGAGATCTTTAACTTTCAGACTTTTACCGTTATCCTTATGGTCTTGTTTATTGTTTATTTAACCCAAAGCAGCGTGAGCCAAATTACCAATCTTGGTTTTCTTTCAGGTCCTCCGTACGTCAGATCTATAGGACCAATACGAGCAGTTGCAGGACGAGAGCTTATTCTCTACTGTCCTTATTCCGGCTACCCCATCACGTTAGTAAGCTTTGTTCAATCTATTTTTGCATCACGTTTGGGAACAGTTGTATGTAAACAGAGATAAATGTTACAGGTCTGTAAAGTGGGAAAGAGAGGGAAGCCCAGTAGATTGGGACAACAGTATTGATGGAGCGCTGAGAGTTACGAGAGTGGATCCTTCACAAGCAGGCGCTTACTCGTGCGCTGTGATGGGACCTCACGGGGAAATAGCCAAGAGGGAGTTACAGCTGGTTGTAAGCAGTAAGTCAAATGTAACATCATCTAATTAACCAATTTGAAGAGAAAATTGGCCAATAATGCGTGCGGAGTACTCACACTACTGTACAAGCTTCTTTATTTTGATCTTCTTGTCTTGTTTATCATCTTTGTTTATTTCACCAGATCCACCAGAGATAGAGCCATTTTCTTTTTCTGCCAACTTGCAAGAAGGTAAAAGAGCTCAAGTTAGCTGCAGTGTTACTTCAGGAGACATGCCCGTTCACTTCACTTGGCTGAAAGATAATGGGCCCATACCTTCTACTTTACAGGTTGGTTATACTTCATTCTAAACACTTTAAACACAACCGTTCTTATTTACAGGATCTATATTTTATTTGAATTGGATTTTATAAAAATTTGGTACCTAACTTATATTATCCTTCATTCAGATTTTTTTAAATGTAAAGAAAAATAGGCCAAATTAATATGTAAACCTTTAGATACCTTTAAACAGACTTGCAGATACTCTTCACAATATCCTTTGACAAGATTTTTTTTATTAACCAAGCTCTATCGTGGATCAAAATGCAAACATATTTCCACTATGTAACAATTTTTTTTTAACTTCTGAAAAACTTCTGAACGGTAATGGTTGTGTAGGTGGAAGAGCGTGGTGCAGATTTTTTCAGCAACCTCGTATTCAAAGAGGTGTCAGCCCACCACAGCGGTCTTTACACTTGCGTGGCCTCCAACTCGGCGGCCAAAGTTAACTACACCGCCGAGCTGGTGGTAAAAGGTAAACTCATACCAGCTATACCACGCACCGAGCACAGAGCACAGCTTGCACCGAGCACTGATTGTCATTATTTTGTCGAGTATGCTGATTCCTTTGCACCGGGTCACCTGTCCACTTAGTTTGTGAAAACATAGTATAATTTTATTTGTCTTTTGAAATTGTATTTATCTCTATTGCTTGAACTTCTGTATTAATTATTCTGTGCAATTCCTTTAATCGACCAAACCGTCCTTTGCCCGACCGTTGGTATGCGATATGAAGTATAACAGTAGCGTTTGGTGATATACTCTTTACATTCTTGTATTACTATCTAACTATAGGTACCTTGTCACAAATTGATGATAAGTCGTGTCTACCTAATCTTTAGTATTTTATAACATTTCAAGCAATACAGATTTTCAGTTTAAGTACATAACTAAGCACAATTTTATTTACGCACAATTTTAAACATGTTGTAAAAACGATGTAATTTTTGTTCTGCTCAGCGTTGGATTACAGATGGCTTAAAAAAAGGGTAATTTAATATATTCCTTCAACTTTATTACATTAGTTCACTCATTCGTTGTATATTGAAACGAAACCTCCACAAAAGTTTTAAGAGTAAAATATTTTTATATCAACTTTTATTGCTAATGTTAACTATGATGGTTTACTTTGTGGTATTGACGTTTCTTGGTTTTTATAATACCACCTAGTATACCAGTAAGGCAAGGTTATGTATAATTCTAAGCTGGGTATTTAGTATGCAAGCCTAAATGTTTGATGAGTCAGTTCGGCTGATAGCTCAGTCAGGCCAAAAGCAAAGAACAAACACATTGATACTGAAAGACGCCGTGAATGATTAATGGTGTTCATTTGAATTGTATAGAGATCGCTTAGATAGGAGATACCAATGGTATCAATTATATAACTTGGAATGATAGAATTCAAATTACCTTGCCTAGCCAACATTGATATTTGGACAAAGAGAAAAACATGAATAATAAATGATTACGGTAGGTTTGTTTTCAGTGCTTTTAATTTTTTATTTCATGGATGCTGACGGAACAGGTAAAAGAGCTACCAATGTGACGGTCATAGTGTTAAAAGAACCATATCGTAAGGTTATTTTTCTATTACTTCGTACTTTTTGCAGTGTTTGTAACTACATCCGAGACCTACACTTAGTGGAAGTAGCTAAAAACTATTTTTAATGGCACATGTTTTTTTCATGCTGCAGTATCTCCCAAATGGGTGTTGGAACCTAAGGACGAGGCAGTTTTGGCTGGTGAGCCATTGGCACTGCACTGTCAGACTACTGGCTCCCCCACGCCGCAGGTCACTTGGATGAAACAGAGAGGTGAGCGATCAGGATCAATGGTTTACAATAACAATGTTGTAGCTAAGGTAATCAAAATGGGAAATTTTTTTAGTACTTTTTTAATTTTTACAATTTTACACTTTTAACTTTACTAGGACTCATGGGTGAGCCACAGGGACTTTTGACTTTGTCAATAATTTTACCCAAAATTAAATGTAAGTACTTCTAACTTATTTTTGTAACAGGCAGCTCTACAACGGACTATGTCCCGCTTGTGAACCTGGGCGGGCGATTCCAGTTCTTCTCCAACGGCACGCTCTGGATAGAGTCAACTTTACCGTATGACGAAGGACACTATATGTGCAAATCGGAAAACGGGGTTGGGGCTGCTTTAACAAAAACTATTTTAGTATCTGTTAATGGTACGTATCAATCTTTGCCGTCACTTATAATTTTGATCACTTGAATTATGTCATAAGACGGATGAATCAGTCGAATGCATCGCAGTTTTAATCTTATCCTGTGAAATTATAAGATCTGTTAATCAACATAGTCAGTGGCATTCATTCGAGCATTTTCAAACAGCTATTTTGTCTTGAAAATCGGTCACTAGAGTTGTTTTGCAGAGCCAGCCCGTTTCGAGACGACTTCACACAACATGACAGCGCGAAGAGATTCGCCTGCCACATTGGCATGCGAGGTTCGAGGCGATTCCCCTATTCAGGTCAACTGGGCTCACAACATGAACCATCTAGATCTAAATACCTATAGGTAAAATTTTGTTACCCACTTAAAATATTGCAGAAGGTAAAAAACGCTCGTATTTAAAGAGACTATCCGTTCCAGGTTAAGTGTATCTGAACAAAAGACTGATAGTGGTTTAAGGTCCCAGCTGTACATCAGCCGCGCCGATCGCCAGGACTCCGGCGTGTATAAGTGCCAAGCCGTCAATGCGTATGGTCACAGCGACCATTACATCTACCTTTCCGTCCAAGGTGAAGATAACAATACTTGTATTATAGATAGTTAGGGTCAGGTTGGTGGTGGTCTAAGCTATAACTAGATACGTGTTTCAGAAAAGCCAGACACACCTCACTCGCTCACCGTAACAGAAATTCTTTCCCGTGCCGTCCGTTTATCCTGGAGCCAGGGGTTTGACGGCAACAGTCCACTGATGGGATACACACTCCAGCATTGCGCGCTATCAGCTCAGGGCGCACTGCGAGCGGACCAGTGGGACCAAGCACACACTGTCAACGTGTCTGTGCTCGGACCAGCTCATTCGCATGTCACGTGAGTACAGCCCTGTTGAGTATTAGAACCCGCTTTTAGCACTTAAAATAATGTTTTCATATTATTTTCTCAGGTTGACGAAAAAAGGTGACATTCACTACGAAGCTTTGCTGGGAAACCTGAAGCCTCACATGGCGTATATGATCAGAATAGCTGCCTTCAACCAGATTGACAGAAGTACTTTCACCGAGCCTGTTGTTGTGAAAACCCAAGAAGAAGGTATCATCACGTACCATGTTATAGCTTGAGAGGTACTTTTTATTTGAAGTTCCTCTATGTTTTATCCACTTTTCTAGCTCCGTCCGAAGCCCCCAGCAACGTGCATGTGAATGCAGGCGGTGCTGGTGAGCTGCACGTGTCGTGGAAGCCTCCGCCACGGGACTCGTGGCACGGCGAGCTCCTCGGCTACTCCGTGTCATGTACCGAGCTAGGGAGAGCCGAGCCGCTAGCTAAAAATGCTACTAGGTATGGCACAGCTGCACACTCATCGGTGTGAAGTAAAAAGAAGCTCAATCCAATATCCTTATCTTTGACAGAACATTAACAGTAAACGGCTGGTCAGCGACAGAGCTCAGCCTGTCGGCACTAAGGAAGTTCACGCGATACGAAGTCAGAGTGAGAGCATTCAACGCCGTAGCTGCTGGACCAGCGTCAGCGCCAGTTTCTGCTACAACACTCGAAGGAGGTAAACAAACATACAGACCGAAATATTATATGTCCACAAATTCTTTTCATTTCCCCGACGCAATAAAAATCTAGCATAAACTCGTGCAAGTTCTGATCGCAGATTTTCCAATTTGTTTCAGTGCCCGAATCCCATCCTATGAGAGTATCCTGTTCTCCACTGTCTTCGTCCGGTATCAAAGTCTCGTGGAATCCACCTCCGGTCGGCCAACATGGAGGGCTCATACAAGGATACAAAGTCATTTACTTGCCCATCAGTTCAGATCATGGTAGGTCACAAGTTCTGTAGAAATGTTGTCTGTCAAATATACACAGCTTAAATTTACCAATCCAGGTATTTTTAAAAGTAGGTGAGCAGGTCTGTGCCTCTACCTTTTTAACCAAGTTTGCGCCCTGATGCGCAAGAAAACAGCCTCGCTGATCAGTAGGGTGAGGGGCAGTCTGAACAGCGTCCTATCTACTGTTGCAGACAGTTGGACATCTCCACTCTGGAAGAGCCTCGTGCGGAGGACGATGAGTGAAGGAATTCTATTCCTTCACTGATCGGCCTCTGTTTTCGACCGACTCTTAGTTTTAAATTCCTTTTATAATTTTATTTTATTTTGTGTTTTGTGTTGTAATATGGATTAAGTTGTCCGAAATAAAAATTTAATTTAATTTAATTTATGGTTTCTCAGCGGATGTGGGTGAAATCAAGCGAGTGACGAGCACCGACACGTATTTACACACTCTTCGCAAGTACACCAATTACTCTGTCCAAGTGTTGGCGTTCACTAACGCAGGAGACGGCAAGCGCAGTCCTCCGGTCTACTGCATGACTGAAGAAGATGGTAAGATATGAAGTTTGAATACCTATTTTGTACGAATAATCTTGGTTTTTCGACGTTTTCTTTCTTGCTTCGGAAAGATCAACTTTTCTTTGATCTCAGTTGCAATGAAACTGTTTTTTTTTTCAGTACCCTCAGCCCCAGAAAAAATAAAAGCACTTCCGTACTCCAGTGACTCTGTGCTGGTCAGCTGGCTTGCACCAGTAAACCCTAACGGGGTCATTTCACATTACACGGTGTACTACAGAGAAGCAGGCAGGTAAGTTCATTGCACGAATTCATGGAACATATAATAGTAACATAGGTAAGCATTTACAGGTAGGTACACGTTTTGATATTATCACTGATAAAGTAACATTTTTGTAAATACGTTTCAGATTAGGAAAACACTTGAGCTTCTCGGTCTCAGCGGATAAGAAGACTGATCTAGAGCTTATGTTTCAAGTACGGAACCTGATGGAAAATCAGCTTTACGAGTTCTGGGTGTCTGCTACCACAGGGTCTGGAGAAGGCGAGTCTACGCTGGTAGTGGGGCAGGGGCCTAGTTCAAGAAGTAAGTGCTTTATTTACCAATACTACTGGTTAATTTCGTGGCATTGGTTGTTCTATCATTTTGGGGGAATTAAATAGCATAGGTGAGCAATAGCATTTATGTAGAAATGATGTGTGAATGCTCCAGTACCAGCGCGCATCGCTTCGTTTGGCGGGCGTGTGGTGGCAGGGCGGGGTCGGCCAGCGTTACTCGCGTGTACGTGCGTTGGTGCGCCAGCCCCGAGGTCTCGTTGGACGCATGCGCGGGCTCCTGTCACGCATCACCAGTTCTACCAAGTCACTCATCGAGGACATCTGCATATCCGAGGTAGGTGGCTCTACCAAACTACAATTTTACATAGGTAGGCGATTAGGTGGAATAAAATTGTGAAGAATTTGTAGGTAAGCACAAAAGCACCAATATCTGAATACGACAAAAAACATAAATAAAAAAACACATAGGGTTTTCATAATTAGGTACCTACTACCTACCTACCGTCAAGATATTACAACCGCGGATAATGAAGTTCCAAAACAATTTTTTCATTCCAGAGGTGAACGAGCAATCCTCAGGAAACTTCACGTGTACAGCCAGCAACACAATCGGCGAGGACTCGATCGTTTACGTGGTGGTAGCCATCATGCCACCGGTTGCACCACAGCTATCTCTACAATACACCACGACTTCGAGTATTAAGCTGCATTGGCAGATGCCTGGAGATTCTACGGAACCTATTCTAGGTACCTATTAACCACTTTCCCTTCTTAAGAGGGCTATCACAGTTTGGCCGCGATTCAAGGGCTGGCGCGCGTCTGAGTTCGTCTGAGAGTCTGAGATCGCATTTCATGCAGTTTTAAATTACGTTTATTCAATATAATAAAATAAATTATTTAAATAAAAAGTATACAATTTTATTCATTATGAACTAACATTTATTTTGGTATAATTTTTACTTAATAATATTAATGTAGTATGGAGAAATTAACGGCTAATTCTGAACGTTTTTAGCAATTTTATGGTTTTGAATTGATTTTTTTGTAGATATCCCATAATTATTTCTGAATTCCGGGGCCGCTACGGTCAATGGCAGTATATAAGAGATATTTGTAGATATTTTTCATTTCGTTCGCTTTGCACAGTAGTTCAATCCAGGAGCTTGAAAAAGGGTCTGCGCGAGTTTTATTAAAAACTTGTTTCGGAATTTTGGCTTTATTTAAATATATAAGGAAAAATTGCAAAAAGCGAGGCCGCTACGGTCAATGTGAATAACTATTCTACACCATACAATAAATCAAAATTATCTAAGAGTTTCAGTTTCAGAGATCTAGAACGTCAAAAATGGGTATTTTCACGGTTTGACCGTGATATCCGCCTTAACCGTGGTACGGTTGTGTAGTCCGGCCAGCAGCCGGACTACGGAAAATTTTACGTGAGATAATCCCTATATAAATATAGGGATTTTAGAATACAAAATAAAAGCATTGCAGAATAAATAAATAATTATTACCTACCATTACGACAAGAGAGTAATGGCAACCTTAATGGGCCAAGTTAGAACCATTCAAAAAATAGAATTTTTCCTTCCCAACTGGACTATCATAATGTTACCTACATTATGATAGTCCAGTTGGGAAGGAAAAATTATATTTTTCCGTGATATCCGCCTTAACCGTGGTACGGTTGTGTAGTCCGGCCAGCAGCCGGACTACGGAAAATTTTACGTGAGATAATCCCTATATAAATATAGGGATTTTAGAATACAAAATAAAAGCATTGCAGAATAAATAAATAATTATTACCTACCATTACGACAAGAGAGTAATGGCAACCTTAATGGGCCAAGTTAGAACCATTCAAAAAATAGAATTTTTCCTTCCCAACTGGACTATCATAATGTAGGTACTTTAGTACAGTCAAAGCCAAAGTAATGACTAACCGTGGCTCTATTGACATTTTATCATACTCTCAACAAATTTACGACAGTCGTGAATATATTGAGAATCACTCATACGTTCTTACGTATGAGTTTGATCTTATCAAAACACAATCATTGACCAGCTCCCTAATTGTTTCAGGGTACATTCTTAACTACAAACAAGCGGCAGACACCGAATGGCTAACAGCAGAGCTGTCCCCCGAACAGACGTCTTACACGATGGACATGCTCAAATGCGGTACCACCTACAACGCGAAGATCCAGGCACGGAACAAGATTTCCATAGGACCTCCTAGCGATATACTGACCGCTACCACAAGAGGAGGCCGTAAGTGTATTTTTACAAATGAATTATAGTAGGTATTAGATTAAAAAAAATTGAATTCTGGAACATGATACGATTTTTCAAATCTAGGTTCTAACACATAAATCCTCAGGTCCAAAGCCACCAAAGGCAGAAGACCACGTCTACATGAATTCAACGGCAATAAAAATAAACTTCTACGCGTGGCGGGATGGTGGCTGCCCTATACTTGGCTTCAGGGTGTCTTACCGAAGAGCCGGTTCTGAACATTGGATCAAGGTAAGCACAGTTCAACTTCGCTACAATGCTTCTCATTAGCAAGCACCGATGTCATACCAAATGTCTGGTAGAGATTACCAGCCGTTGTATGTAGGTATGCAGGTACTACATTAGTTCAATGGTACTACGCACCTCTTTGTTTGTTGTATTAGCTATTTCCTAAAGAAACTGAGAAGCACTTTACAATTTGTTTTAGGACTTTGCTCTGCCGATTTGATGCTTTGCTTAAATCTTCTGATGTAATTCCAGGTGGGAGATGGTCTCAGTGCAGCCAGCCACGTGGTGGGCGCCTTAGCCCCGGCCACGTGGTACGAGGTTGCAGTTCAAGCGGACAGTGACGCAGGCCCTGAGAGGGTTACACTGCGCGCTGACACACACACGCTTGCTGGAGGTATATCTTCAATAGTAAAATCACCATTTTTCTTCTGCTTCACTGTTCCCTATCAGCAATTTAATCAGAGCCCAGAAGCTAAAATTCGAGGCATTAGCGAAATGTAACTCGTGTTTCAGGCCGTATTCCGCCCATGAAGCCGTCGTCGCCTTTATCAGGTGGCAGCCGGCCAGCGTCTCTGCGCACGGTTCTGGTGTCATGTATCGCGAGCGCTCTGGTTATCTTTGTCACATTGGCAGCCATCATCTGCCTTATTCATGGCAAGAAAAAGTAAGAAACCACATGCTGTGTAATGAAAACCCTTGATGTAATGTAATATACATACTAATTATTGAAGTAAGTAACAGCTACTTTAGCTTTATTAGTCTACCTTTGTTCGAATCGGTGGTCAAGTCACTTCATATATTTGATAGTTTAGGATAATTTATCATTGGTTTTCCGCTTATCATTTTCAGGTTTTTCTGCTTCTCAAGCGGGAACTATTTACGAGATGATCGGAAGCTCAGCGAGAGCAATGAAGCAGAGAGGGAGAAGCTAAGAGAAGGACAGAAGTTGTACTCTTCTTCTTCTATCAATGGAAACGAGAAGTCTAACGACGACTCTTCTGGTAAATACCTTTCATGTCTTACAACTAGGTACCCGCATAGAGTTTTTTTATGAATCTTCATTCCACGTGGGTTGATTTCAGTTAAGTACGTGAAGAGCTTGGTGTGTATGTTCGTACTGAAAAGGTATTTCCAGAACTAGGTAAGTAGTTTAAACAGCCAGGATTCAAGTGCCTAAAGGTTATGCTTATCGTGTGACTTCCTTTGGTATTTATCGAACCTTTCTTTCATTTTGGTGAAACATTTTTGGTTAAATTGTTGATTCCAGCTGAGCTGTACGAGATCAGCCCTTACGCTACATTCGGTGTATCGGCGGCGCACTCGTTGCAGTTCCGCACGCTGGCGCGACGGGAAGACGACGCGGCGCCGCCGCACCGACGCAGGCATAGGGCCTGCGATCATTATAGATACGGTAAGATACCGTGGCGAGTGGCTGAGTATGTGATCTTTCTCATTTACTACTGTACCTACTTATGGCAGGCGGCTATTGCTGATCGTGCAGGTTTGAGATATTACTCAACTAATACTGTAAAATTCCTCTAATAGCAATTTGGTGCTAAAGATACCTACCTAATCAATAACCAGAAAACCCTAAACTGTGGTTGCCAAACTTGCCAAGGTTTCTCCTGACTAAAAACCCCTTAGAATATTCAGGCTAAGGCCTGGATAATCAATGAGAGAACCGCCCACCGACAGATGAATCCAGTCTGTCTAAATGCTCGACAGTGGAGGCGCGGCACCGGATGCGCGCCGCGTGCGCCGGCGGCGCCGCGCCCCCCGGCGCCAGCGGCGGGGGCGGCTGGCGCGCCGAGCGGGACCATTCCGACTCGGACGATAACAGCGATAGTGCTGCTAATACTACTACTAAAGGTAACTCTTTCCTACAGGAGAAAAATGTTTTCTGTAAGGGCAGATAAGTTTATTTCATCTCACTATTACGCAATCTTTACAACTTTAAATTTGGCCTAATAGTAGGTATTTAGGTATGTGACCACAAAAATCTGTCACACGATAAATTTATTTGCTCTACTAGCAGATGCTCAGAGTTGGACAAGAAGTCCTTTGTCTCACACGCCAATTAGCCAATAACTAGTGAGGTTATAGGTCAATACAGGCAAGTTTACCTAGGTACCTACCTATATTATAAGTTGTACCTACCTACCCAGCCATTTGTTGCTTTGCTTTACAAAGGTAATACTATACTGGTATAGGGTACAATTACATACGCACTCGCATGTAGGTACTTGTAGGTACCTACAGGTTAGGTAGGTAGGTAGTAGATTATAGTGTATAGTTTAGTAGGCACTAGGTATAATATATCCTTCACTACCTAAGGGCAAATAGGTATACTAGGTAAGGTACTTATTTGGACCTCAGCCTTAGCACAGCCTACATACCTGGACAGAGATAATATAGGTACATCAATAATATTATGTCAATGCTTTTTTGAGCTAGCTAAGCAGGCACTAGGCAACCTACCTAATCCCCAAAAGCGTTGACGAAAAACTTGGCCCCATCAACATGACACAGGAAACACGAAGCAGTTACGCAAGTCAAACAGCACAAATTATTTACGAACTTTACGAGGCACTGCACGCACACAATGTTTCTCCAAATTAAAACTCGTGAAACTGAAAAACTCAATGGAAATTTATTTGTTTGGTGTTAGCGCAGTTGGCTAGGTGCTACGCATGCAGTTGGCGTCGCAACGCACGTTTTGTTTGATGCATAGCATATCACTGGAAAAAATCAAATCAAACTGCCATTGACATTGACTGATTGGCTGACATTCACATAAAAAATTGTTTATGATACCCTGTGCATACATACGCTAGTGATGAGCATAAAAATATCGTTTAGTATTTTTGTGTCGATTAAGGCGACAATTATTAAATGTATTGTTTAAAATTATGTATTTATAATGTTTAGTCTTACTTAGTTGGAGATGATAACCAAGATATAAAACATGAGCGAGGTACCTATTAATAAAAATGTGAAATTCTAAGTGATATTTATAGGTTCTGGTACGTCTCCCTGTGGGAGCGCGTATGGGAGCGGGCGACGGAGCGCGCGCACCACCAGCAGGTAGAACTCAGGTACCTCCCCCGCTCACTCCTCACACGCCATGCGCCAGGCCGTCACTCATTGTATTCACGCATAGCTCACCAAATATGAAACCGTATCGAAATTCTGCTTAGTTAAATTTAGACTAGTTTCAATTCTATTATACTGAGGTTAATCTTGCACTTAAAGACATTTGGAAATTGTGATTTTCATGCTAAACTGGAAAATAAAACTAAAATAATTTGAAAGTCTCTAGAGTTCATTAATAATTTTTTGGCCTTATCTGATCTTAACGTAACATCATCATTAGCTTACGAGAGCTTAACCTGCTTTTTTATATCACCTTCACTTTTATTTGAAACAGTTAAATGGCTACAATAAGTATGTATACTAGCTTAAACTCAGTAATATATTTACCTACTCGTATGTAGATTAAAAAATAAAAGTACCTGTCTTTGTTACACAGCGGAGGCCAAAACGGAAGCGATGGGCCCTCAGGAAGCTTCGCTCCTGTCCCCGCTGATATTTCGTCTCTAATTGACAAGTATGATTCTAGTTATAAGTTATTATTTAGGAACACTTAGGGCAGTAGGTCAATATATCTAGATACTCTATTTTACAATACCATCACCACGCAATAGGTACTTCAGAGAGCATTATACCTACTGATTGATCTTAGTGGTGACGATTAGCACCTAGGTAATTTCATTTTACCTACAGTCTATCCACAAGCCAGGCAAAGTAGGTAGGTAAAGCATAAAAAACCATTATTTTTCATTCTGGTGCGATTTCAATTTTAAGTAAATTAAAACAAATCTAGGTACCAAAATAATACTTACTTAATTGCAACTTTTTAATAATTAAAAAAAATGTTTCTGAATTGGTTAAAATGAATAAGTTTATGACATTTGTGTTATTTTTTACAGGTATCAACAAAGAAAAGAGCAAGAACGTCGAGAATGCACCATCCATGTGTAGCATAAACTTAAAATCGTTAGAAGTGACTAACGAACCATTTTTGAAAAACCAAAAAACATGCGGAAAATGTGTTTGATATCTTGCTATGGTTCTGAATTAATAATATTATTAGGTACCTACTGTCGTAAAATGTAATAACAAATACAATACCTTGAAGGCCGCGTCTATTATGTAGGTACCTACCTACGTATGCCTCGTAAATGAGTGAACTTGGTTTATATAATGGCTTAATTTTGAAATTATTGTGATTGTCGCAAAATAAAATTATTGTGACTCCATTGTTAGGTAATAATGATTTTTTCTGTAAAATGTAATAAACCTTTAAGTATTTACCTACTTGCTGTAACTTTAGGTCCATATTGTTATGGTTGGTAGAATTCAATAGGTATCTTACCTATCTACTTAGGTAGTTCAACCATTGTTGTTTATAAAAGTTATACGCATAATTTTTCACGAAACAGTGAAGCAAATTATTAATTTTTCAATATCTAGGTTCATATATAGCTTTTTTTTATTTAAAATAGGACTTCCAACAGTAAACACCTTGCAGTAAACACCTACATACAAATACTTACCCAAGGTAAAAGTTAATTTTGTCTGTAGTGTGTAAACAACATAAAAATTCTTGAGAGTTAATCTGATAGGTATATTATAAAAATTACAATTTTTTATCATTTGCCTAGCTTTGAGATCATTGAACTTCTTAATGCGAATTTCAAAAATATAAAACGTCCTAGGCACTAATTGTCTCGTAGATAAAATTGTACATAAATGTTTTGTTAAAATTAAGAAATTGTGTATTATAATATAAGTAAGTGTTAATGTTAAGCTAATGTTAGTCATGGCTGTTCCAAACTGCAAAAGATACATATCATAATAATAGACTGCCAATATTTAAATTTAAGTATTTAATTCATAGTATAATAATATTTCTTTTATTATATTGTTGAATAATATTAGATTAGCTGATAATTTATACACTATTGTATAAAAGTCTTTCTATTTACATGTTGTGTAATAATAAAATATTATCCATAATAGCATGAAAGGAACAAAATAAAGAATGTGTGTTGTGGATTTGGCTATAACTATTTACCCCATATAATTTAAGTAAAATACGCAATTTTGCGCACGTGGCTGGCATATTTTATTTCAGTTATTTTTTTTTAAGCCAAATTAATGAACCAATTTCGATGAAAATTGAATGGGTCTAACTTGGAAGTACCTACCACATCCTCTCAGATAAAAAATATTTTTTTTAAATCTGTTCATAAATGACGGAGTTCTGAGGTAAGTGGTAACAAACATTAGAATAAAAAAAAAGTTTACCGCGATACCAAGGTAGTAGTCATTTATTTTGATAATACTTCAGTCTATGTGACGAAACCAAAAAAAATATTTTACTAATCGGTTTATAAAATAACGAGTTCTGGAGCAACATACTTAAAACAAGCAATAAAAATACATTAAAGTACACAAAAATACACAAAAAATAATATTATTAGGTAACCACGTGTTGAGTCTGAGATGCCATACTATCAGTACGCACCGGTGCCAGTTCGCGAAAATGGTCGTGCATTGCTCTATTCTATTGGGACCGCTCTATCATCACGGATAGGACTATTGTTTGCAATAAACCTGATATCGTAGTGGTCGACCGGTCCCAACGCAAGGCAATGCTCGTCGACCTCACCATCCCGCATGACGAAAACCTCGTGAAGGCTGAAAAGGAAAAGCTCAGCAAGTACCTTGACTTGGCTCACGAGGTAACCGCCATGTGGGATGTTGATTCGACGATCATTGTCCCGATAGTCGTTTTGGTGAACGGCCTGATAGCGAAGAGCCTCGACCAACACCTCAAGAAGCTCTCGCTAGAAGGTTGGCTCAAGGGTCAGATGCAGAAGGCAGGGATCCTCGATACGGCACGCATTGTCAGGAGGTTCCTCAGTCTGCAGCCCTGACCACCTGTAGCTTGGGCCCTGCCCGCTGCTGGCGGCACTCTAGTTTTTAAGTTTTTTATAATAGGTATATGTTTTTTTTTATACTTAGGTATATTGTAAAAAAATAAAAAATTAAGAAAATAAATAAATATGTGAATAATAGTTACAATTATTAATAATACAAAATAAGTTAAAATACATTAAAAAAGCATTAAAGTAAGATAAAATAGGATTGTTATTAACCCTTTCTATCTGAGTCGATGATTGGCGTCAAGGCACTACCACATCACTAATAACCATCTTTGGTTGCTTTTTTTTTCTTCTTTGGGTTGGTTGCTTTTTTTTCGGCCATTACGGCCAGGCTAAAGTCTTAAGCCCATACCACCTCGTCTTCCGTTTTTTCCTTATTACATTTATAACTCTTTAACAGTAGAAATAATAAACTTGTATAAACAATGGAAATTTGAGGAGTTCTGAAGTAACTCCTGAATGCAACGCGGGACCAAATCAGGTTTACTGTAAGTAATTTTGAAGAAGCCCATCCATTAGTACATGGGGCGCTGAATTTGGTTTGGTTGCTTAGGGCCAACGCACATCTATCGACAAAACTGTTTTGTCGCGTACTTAGTGACGTGAAAATAAATTTTCTGTTATAACGAAAACAGCATATGATGAATGCTTCCTCGTCATATGCTGTTTTCGTTGTAACGAAACTCACATCAATTGACACGACAGTCTTTTCTTACGTTTTTTTATTAATAGGTTCGCAAACCAGCCGTTAAAACAATTTAATTAATTAATTAAATTGGCCGAGCGGCCTTCAAAAGCAAACATGCATGCATAAAATTATGTTTACCTATCTATTATAGCATTGTTTAGTACCTACCTATTAAACATTGCTTTATACGCATATACCTAGAGAATGAACTGTGCTTTTTTAATAAATAAGAATATAAAGTAATTATGTAGTGTACTTAATAATATTATTAAGTACTTAGGATGATTCTCATTAAATAAGCAAGTAACGAAAACAGCAAATAAAAAGAAGCATATCGTAACTAAAAAAGTTTTACTGAGAAGTTTCACATCACTAACTGTTCGACAAGACGTTTTGTCTTTGGTTTGCGTTCTCCCTTAGGCAAGTAGTATTGTCATAATACCCAAGCCTCCCTGTTATTAAACGAAATGAAAAAAAAACTTGCGCAGCTTTTAGTGTTACCAATGTTACCATTGACGCCAATTTTAGGCAAAGCGGGCGAAAATTCGATGTCAGATATACGAAACGTTACAACCTTGGTCTCTCCACTCGCCGACTTTTTCAGTTTTCCTGGAAATATTTGATATAATATATAGGTAGTTTCTGTGCACCCCCTGAAAAAAGAGATGTGTTATTATTATGTTAGACGCCCCTAAATCCGTATTCGCATATCCAACTCAAGCACTGAACCCTGCATAGTCTATTCAAATCTATGCTTGAGTGACGATTCCTTTGATTCCGTTTTTAAAGTGCGGAGCCTTAGCTAGCCTGGAAGTAATAATTAATTTCCAGGGTGGGCTGGCATGGCAAAAGTGAGTGGCAACATTGCCTCAACTTCCCTCTGCTTTGCCTGTAGAGGTGTAATATAACAGTCAAATTTTCATATGCGTGTTATTGAATATAACGGTTTGGTGATACTATGTTATCATAGCTGTTATAAAATAACAGTCAAATAACAGGCAAGGCTACGGATTTCTATAGGTAGGTAGTGATTAATGAATTCCCGGGTTGTGCAATCCTGGTCGTGCTTTCCATGGTTGTGTTTTCCCAGGCTGTGCATTCCATGGTTGTACAATAACCGGACTCAATTATTTTCCTTTCACTCTCGCCTGATACAAACCAACGTATAGCCAAGCCAACGCCACGCCACCGGAGGCATGGCGCGGAGGTGTGAGCAAACGGCGATCACGATGAAGAAATGAAACTATCACTGTCACATGTCCTGTCAGTGTCTGTTCTGTTGTCGAAGCTGAAACTGGCTGTTATCATGTTATTAAATAACATGATAACAGCCAGTAACAGGGATAACACTATAACGGCCAAAGTTATAGTGTTAAACTGTTTTACTGTTATTTGCGGAACGGCATAGATTCAATGCCGTTACTAGTTACTGGCTGTTATCATGTTATTTAATAACATGATTTGTAATTTTGTTATTTTATAACAGCCAAATAACAGTCTCGCGAAAAACGGGTGCAGGCCGGCGGTCGACGCAAAAGTTGTCTTCTATAAAAAAATATCAGCGAATTTCGTTTTGTATTAAACGCAAATTTTGAAATTTTGATCATCATGTTTCATAGATCGTTCATTTTTTATGAGCTCAAGTCTGGTTGGAGAACATGTTATTTAATAACATGATAACAGCCAGTAACTATTAACGGCATTGAATCTATGCCATTCCGCAAATAACAGTAAAACAGTTTAACACTATAACTTTGGCCGTTATAGTGTTATCCCTGTTACTGGCTGTTATCATGTTATTTAATAACATGTTCTCCAACCAGACCTGAGCTCATAAAAAATGAACGATCTATGATACATGATGGTCAAAATTTCAAAATTTGCGTTTAATACAAAACGAAATTCACTGATATTTTTTATAGAAGACAACTTTTGCGTCGACCGCCTGCCTGCACCCGTTCTTCGCGAGACTGTTATTTGGCTGTTATAAAATAACATAGCAGCGGCGACGCGTATAGCTGTTATAACGCTTTAGGCCAAATAACGCTGTTCCGTATACCTGTTATGGTTATATTAGTTACACCTCTATTTGCCTGGTGCCTGCCTCTGTGTAATAATAACTAGCTGAATATAGAATCTAATATAGTTTGATTGAGCTGACTCTGAAGCACTAAAGTCAATTAAATAAAATGTGATTTAATAATGATACTCTTCCCGGTGTTTCCATATATGATTTGACAGTGTTGTGTGGTACAGAAACTAGAATTCGTATTGTTTTGGTGCTGTTCACCTCTATTGATTTATTGTATGCCACTGACCTGTTTTTCGTAGGTTTTTGTAATGTGTAACCCGTAAATAATTAATAAGATCATTAGGCCGGACGGTGCGGTGATTATGAATGAATAACTTTTATCAAATCTTTGTGTGTGAAATAAAATGGGTGTGTTTGGTGCTGTGTTTAATGTTCTCGGATTGTTTGCGTGAGTCACGTTGATTGCAACGGCAATTAGTTTTGATATCTGGTATGCATTTGAAGCGATGATGACGCCTATCGAGGAGAAGAAAGATGAAAAGGTAAGTGAACATGTCTAAAACCACCCTTTTAAAATTTTTGCTGGATTTTTACTAGACTTTTCTCTGGCGGTGTAATTTGAAATATTACCCATAAAATCAGGGCCCAAAACTTAACACAAGTGACTACTAAAAAATTGTACAGATTGCTCTACAGTCTACACTTCCAAAACAAACATTATACACAACGTGTCTGCATTTACGTTTTAGAGCAATAATGACTAAAAACTAAATCCAATAGTTTGATTAAAAGTGAGCAGCCAGATGACAAAGTCACTTTTCTGTGTAACACTACAGATCCGCACCGGCATGGTGCAAGTGTCGGACGGCAAGTCCCGGCCCCGTCCGGCCCGGCTCGTCCTCACCATGGATGCCGTCACGGTCCAACGTGAGATGCCACTCCATGTCCCGCCCGTTGACAACACCGTGCCACATACCAGGGTACCTAGGGTATTACTTACCTCTGATAGTTTAGTCTTAGTAGCTTGCCTAATGAGTTTAATTAAATTTATAACAAATCATTATGTCAAGTTTCACCCAAATTAGACAAGTAGTTGCAGCGTGATTCGAACCCAAACATCTAAACATGACATTTATAATATTAGTGGGATTTTTACTCGTTAGTTAATTTTGGTCTTCTTGATTTGTATCTTCAATAATATTGTACTTTCAGGAGCGCATGGTCCAACTGACCCGTCAGAAGGTCGGAGGCCTGGGGCTCAGCATCAAAGGAGGAGCGGAACACAAGCTGCCCATTCTCATCTCCAAAATATACAAGGACCAAGCAGCAGACCACACTGGCCAGCTGTTTGTGGGGGATGCTGTTATTAAAGGTAACTTGTAATTCTATCAAATCACTCCCCAAATTGAATTGACGACATTGTTGAGATTGAGGGTAACCAGTGGATGGAGAAGGCTCAGAATTGTTCTATCATCGTACCTTTAATATTGTAGATGACTTAGAATCTAGAGCTTAAATCAAAATGGTAGCAAATCTGGTAAACAAAGGTTCTGAAATGGTGACTACTGTCAGGCATGAGACAGAGACAAAGCGTAAGACGGCTCCTGCTGAATATATCGACAACGGTACTATTAAGTTCGTAGGAATGGGATGGAAAAAGCCCTCTTAATGAAAATCGATGGGGCAAGCCAATGTCCAGCAAAACCATTCTACAGGCTAATTATGATGGGCAGAGGATCCATGACAATAGCCAGCAGTATTAACCCACTATATATATTAGCCATTCAAGTCTACTTGTATGCTGAGTCAGTCTGACTTTTGGATCTGCTTCCACGAAAGTTAACCTGTACGTGACTATATTGTAATTAAATTATTAATATAATAAACCCAACTTTCGTGTATCATTTAGGGAGTAACCTTGCATGCTAATTTGCAAATAAAATTATTTAGTGGACTAAACCATGAAAAGCCTCTACCTAAGCTAAGCTGTTGTTGGTTCTACGACTAAATAGTACCCTGTAGTAGTTCAAATCAGTCCTAATTAGTCCGAACAATGTTCAATCAGGGTTGTCTAATTGATGCAAATGTCGTGCGCCTATTAGGGTCATCGCGTGGTACATTCTAATTTCTACTCGTAAACGGATTACGACCGCGCTGTGTAATTACTTTGTACTGGACGAGTAAACATTGATAGTCGCGTTGCGTGTGAGCTTTGCTGTACTATTACGAGGAATCTACAGGATGTGTTCAGAATTGTAAAACTTAGAGGGTGTTCCTTTTATGTTTTAGAGGTGCAAAAATCTAGAAACTTGGACGGCACAGGATAATTTAAGGACATATTTTGACGTGATACGATACAAGTGAACTAATGTCGGTTGCTACTTAGTATCGTCGATGAATGCTGCAGCTTTTATTGTATTGCGTCATAAGAATTTAGAGCGCTCGCCCACGACGACTTTTTGCAGCGATGATGTCGCGCGTTCGCATCGATACAGTCGATTCTGTCGCTGGCTGTGTACCTTTTCCCTCGTAACTGACGCGCTATAGCATCGCTGCAAAAAGTCGTCGTGGGCGAGAGGCCTTAGTAAACAATACCTATTGTTGCCATTATTCGCAAATGAGTAGGTAGGATGGAGCAGCATTATGTAGATTCCTATCAAGCAACAGCAGACAGACGTTTTCACACACACACCAACGCGATATCAAATACAAGGCTAGGTGGCAAAGTAAATAAACACTAAGGGTTGTCGCAAATTTCTAAGATAAAACAAATAATAATAAAAAATAGAAATTTCAAACATGTTGTATACAGCTTTTGTACATGCCAGTCTATGGTCTGAATAAGTCCCTTTTTGCCTTATAGAGACAATTTGTTACACGTTATAAAGACTAAGGGCGTCTTGCACCAGAATCACTAAACGTGTTTAACAGCTAAATCGATTTAAATCTGACGTATTCGTATGACTTGACAACTCGCTAAATACTATTTAAGAGTTAAACGCGTTTAGCGATTCTGGTGCAAGCCGCCCTAAAGATATTTAGTTACTCGAAATGAATTTATATTATTATTATTATAATATTATATAGTTACCTACTTAAGGTCATAGAAGAAACTTCTTTTCATAGTGGTTTTAGCTTCTATAAAAATGTCTTGTTATCATATTATGTATCTTTAACAATATTATTATTATTTAATTTTTGTGCATTATTTCAGTGAATGGAGAATACATAACGGCGTGCGCGCACGACGACGCAGTCAACATCCTACGTAACGCGGGCGACATCGTGGTACTGACTGTGAAGCATTACCGCGCCGCCACGCCTTTTCTGCAGAAACAAGGTAAATATCAAATGAAAAAGAAATATATAGGCACAGTAGACATTTTCTCAGATCTTTTGATACCTAGTACATACTCAATTTTTTTTTGGTGGGGATCGAACCCACTGCTAGGGCTTGCTATCGGTATCAAAAATAACATTTTGAGTGGTAAGTACCGCAATTTTTCAATTTTACTTCTTACGTACCGGTACTTTATACGTATCGTTGTCAAGCTTCAAATACCGGAATTTTATTTCGGTTCTTGCTGCGTTGTCAAGCTTCAAATACCGGAATTTTATTTCGGTTCTTGCTGCGTTGCCAGCTTGCACGTTCGCAGCTCGGCAGGCGGTCCAGCTCGGTGCGGCGCGATGTTGCCGATTCGTGCAAGTTTCGATATTTTAATACTTTAGTACCGGTGCTAGTTAAAGAATCGGTTCCGTGTTCATGTTTGTAGAACCGGTTTCAAAATATATCGTTACCAAAGTCGACGTCTGTCGAACCGTTACCAAGCTCTTCACACGACGCACGTGTGACGTCCGTGTATTCGATGTATAGTGCGAGTGTGTGTGTGTGTGTTGCAGCCGACGCAGCCTCCGACACGGACAGCAGCACCGGCGATGACCATCCGTCCTTGAACAACAAGACCATCGACGCGAACTGCAACTCGGAGAAGTCCTCGGAACATACCAATGGCGGTTGGCAGGTATTTATGAAGGAACTCATGGTTTTGAAAGAGGTTAGACAGCACATCTAATTACTGTCCAACGTCATTTATTTACGGATTGATGCAAACAAAAACGGTCGGAAATAGTGTTGTATTAGGGTGACGCCTAAGAATAAGAACCGATACACTTCTGGTAACCGGGCTACACTCCACAATTAATTAGTACTCGCCACGCAATGTAACACAATGCTGCTGTACTTATGTAACTGGATAGTGATCGCAGTTGTTCTAAAATAGTGTGTTGTTGTTGCAGAGTGCGAATGAAGACTCCCGCAGCGTAGCGGGTTCGCGGCCCGCATCCGCCGCCTCGGACCTGCCCACCGAGCCGCACCAAAAGGAATGGAGGGATGTTGTATCTGGTAATGCATTCTTAACACTTCTCTACTTTTGGGGAAACAGACAAGAATCCAGCGCCAGAACAAAGTAAAAAAAAAAAACTCGATAAACAATATTACTCACGTAACATAATATTTATTAAATAAATAAAATAAATAAATAAATATTCATGGACTTTACACACAACGCCCTCTAGTCCCAAACTAAGCAAAGCTTGTGATATGGGAACTAGATGGCTGATAGAATACTTAAATACTTTTTTTTGTAAATACATACTTATAATACATAGTAGTTATTAGTGATGATATAATATTTCAGTTCCGCTTATGATGGGCTACGTGACGAGATACGTGCTGGGAACTGACAAGTTAAGGCCTGGAGCATTCGAGGTAAGCTGGACCTACTTTAATATACTTTTTTTTTTGAATACTTTTAATACTTTTTTTTTTGTAAATACATACTTGTCTTATATTACACAGTAACCCCAGACATAGAACAAACATCTACGTTTGCACACGAATGTTTGTTCTTGGTGGGGAACGAACCCCCGAGCCACAGCACGGAAGGCAGAGCTATCACCGATTAGTCGGTAGCTCTGCCTTCCGTAATGTTTGGCTGTTACTATGTATTATAAGAGTTATAATACATAGTAACACCTATCGGTGTTTATAGATGAGTCTGAATGTTTGTTCTCGCGTGTGTTTGCATTGTGTGGCTGTGTGTAGGTGCGCGGTGCGCGGGCGCACGTGACGTCAGGGGTGATACACGCGCCCGACCCCGCCGCGCTCTCGCACTGGCTCAAGACCATCTCCGACAACATCGTCGGCCTCACCAATCTACAGGTCTACTTCTTCTCTTATTATAATACTAGCGGTTACCCGCGACTTCGTCCATGGAAAAAATATAACCTAAAAAAAATCTGGAAAAGTAGCCTATGTGTTAATCTAGGTTACGAACTATAATATATTCCGAGTTTTATGCAAATCGGACCAGTAGTTATAGCGTGATTGAAAGACAAACATCTAAACTTTGACATTTATAATAGTAGTGGGATAGTACTTCAACTCCACATTACATTTCTAAAATAATAAAGATACTACTACCTAAAGTGTAACAAGTATATTGGCATGTGAAAGCGATGAAAGTATTGGTCGTCCTGGTTGTTCCCAGATGAAGCTGCTGAACCGGCACCTGGAGGCGGGGGAGCGCATCGAGTACATGGGGTGGGTGGTGGAGGGCGAGGTGCGCGGGGGCGCCTGTTGGCAAACATACGCACCCAAGTTCCTCGTGCTCAAGGGCACTGACGTCATGCTCTTCGACCGCCCGCCGGTGAGCTCCTGACACTTTATGCGACCCTAGTACTTTGAATCTCAGTGAATTCGGAAGGCAGAGCTAATACCGACTGAGCTGTGATACCTGACGCCGATAAACACTGTAATGTTTTCGATTGACCACTGATTATTCCCTTGCCTTTTCTGTGCGCCTAGTACATCAAATCACAGTCAAGTCGTTCACGCCTAAGTATATAATAGCAGTGACGTTATGTTATTCGACTGATCGCAGATAAGCTTCGGGCACCTGATTAGCTCTGCGCTAGTTCTGTTCGCCTAGTACTTTTTTATCGCACAAATTACAGTAATATAGTTCGACACGATTCAAAGAGAATAAGATAAAGAGAAGTGGGGGGAATGTGAAATATGTGATAGCTTCTTGCTACTTCTGCTAGCCTAGTACTTCGACATATTACCTGATCATAGAAACTCACCATTTCTCATTGTAGGATTTCTTGTTGTAGATGAACGTAGCGGAGCTTGCGAAATGTCCCGAGACGCTGAAAGTGTACCAGACCATGTTCCGCACTGTCAAGGAGAGCGAGACGGTCGACTGGCGGCAACACTGCTTCCTCGTTCAGGTACCTACCATAACTATGTACCATCAGCAAAAGTTCTGCCTTACCACCTTAAGGGTGCATTTTCTGTGAACTGACTAGCCGTTAATTTTTGAATACCAATAGAAGCAAATTATTTCGGGTGTAAAAGTTATGAAAACAATGGGCCGTCATAAAAATAAATAGATGTTTAGGTCTCTGGTTGGTCAAAATAAGAAGATAAAAGAAAAAGGCGAGGTCAGGGAGTTAACTGCTTGCAAGCAAAACAGTTTCAAAAGTGGTAAGGCGGAAATTTTGCCGATAGTACATACGTATTTAAAAAATGCAGTATAAGAGACAGTTATAATGTTGGTGTGACAGGCGAGCGCAGGCGGCGTGTGCGGCGCGGGCGGCGCGGGGCCGCGCTACTTCAGCGCCGAGACTCGCCAGGAACTGCTGCGGGTCGAAGCCGCCTGGACGGCCAACATCGTCAACTCAGTCATACGACTCGGGGTCAGTACCTAGCTCTACCACTGCATCTCACTTCACGAGGGGTAGGCTCGTCCGCGGGCTACATACACGGCTTGCAAACTCTAGCTGCAATTCGGTGCAGTCTTCTGTATTTTCTAAGAAATACAATCTGGGTGTTTTCAAGGCAAGGCAAGGCGTCGGCCTCATCGTCACTTACCACCAGGTGAGATTGTGGCCAAAGGATATTCTAATATAAAATAAGTGTTCGGTTTTTCCAAAACTGGAGCGGAACACTGGGGGACAGCGGGGACAGCTTAGTGGGGATTATGACAATAAACCTAAAAAAGCTTAAGATTTATTTTTCAAATACATAAATAGAAAAAGTTTGTTTATTTCTTGAAATATATTTCAACGTTTAGTATCTCACGAACTTATCTATACAAAGTGAAATTATCTTAAACATAAACCTAGCTCTCCTGCTTTCCACTCGGTGAATAAATTAATAATACTGTCCTGTAAGGGTACCTACGCACTATGCGGTTAGCCGGAATGCGGCCAGCCGTGCGGCTGACCGCAATAAAAAAATTGTATGTAGTTTTCATTCGCACTACGACGCGGCTGCCGGCCGACCGCTCCGGTCGTTCTGAGCGCTGCGGCCCGACCGGCGGCCAGCCGGACGGTCGCCATACACACTACGCGGATATGCTAGTTTGCGGTTGCCCGCCATTGACGGTAAACGTGTTCACCAACGTTCGCGCATTTGATAGTTTATTACTATGGATTTCGATACCGAAAAATTTATAATCGAGATACAAAGTACATCCAATATAACGTCTAGCTCGGCAAAGCCTATAGTTAAATGTTCTTCTTGTAACATTTAAATCACGTCTTGGATATGGGCGCATCATAGTTGTACTTAAGGCAAATGCCTCATCTCCTACAAAGACGTAGGGGAAACTAGTGCTATTAGATTCTGAAATCGGTGCAGGTTCAGGGATGTTCAAGCGATTCTCCTGCATTTTTTTATAAAAGCTCGAATTCTAAACGGCTACGGTTTCTAAACGCACTTTCCGGTTGGAGTTGCGGCTATCCGCCACCCGGCTAACCGCAAGCGCAACCGCTTCCTACGGTTAGCCGGACGGCTGACCGCATTCCGGCTAACCGCATAGTGCGTAGGTACCCCTAGTGTCTTTACGTCCCGGTTGCCGGATACCCGGTAGCGAAATGTATGGGCTTACGGACAAATTACCCCGATACGTGTACCGGCTACCCGGCATCCGGGACGTGTGAAAAGGCATTAACTCAAGACTTCATGGGCGTGACGCGTCGCTTCAGATAACTCTCCTCCAGTCGCCGACGTAGGTGCGGGTACGGCTGTAGACTAGCTTGGAACTCTTTGCTGTCTAATCTGAAAAAAAAAATTCTGCTTATTACAATACTTACAATTCCTATACAGCGTGTAGCTACAATGGCGACATTAAATGAACACACGGGTAGAGCTACTTATAAGTATTCATAAAAAAAATAAAAAAATAATTATAGTCCAAAATAGAAATTTCGAATTTTTCAAACAAACTTAATAATAAAATACGCAACAAAAATTAATCACCCTATGAGTGTCTTTACCTACGTGACCGCGCCCGCGCCCGCGCCTGCCTGCCCGGGCGGCTCGGTGGCGGCGGCGGGGCGCGGGGCGGAGCGCGGGGCGGGGAAATCAAGCGACACCAAGGAATTCAAAGAAATCAAATAATTTCACTTCACCTTGTTCACTTTACTATTAATTTTATTGTGACCTATGCACCTAGCGCCTTACACTTATTAAATCTTCAAGTTCTCAATGTAGCCGCCGCGCCGCCGCCACCACGTCGGACACAAAGATGTAACCGGCGGCGCTGAATATTTGCCCTCGCTTTTGATAATACATTTTATTTTATTTTAGCATGAACGTCGTCTTTCACAAAGCCCCATAAAAAAATCGAGGGGCTTGAGGTCAGGTGACATTGGGCCACCTAAGAGCTCCGTGTCGTGTCGTCCTATCCAGTATCCACTGAGCACCAAACATTTAATTTACCCGCTCCCTAGTCGCAAAGGTAGACAGATAAACAAATAATAAATCAAAGCGTCTTTATCGCTGTACCTACGTAGACCTGATTGGGTACTTAGAATAGAAAAGCTAAACTAACAAAACCAAGCGTCTTTTTCGCGAAACATTGAGAATAAGTAGATAATTAGCAAAATTATTAAAATAAAGTGTGTCAAGGACACCGGCCCGCGTATCACTGGCTAGGCGGCAGGACGAGTCGGTCGAGCGAGCGGCGCGGGCGGCGCTCTTCAATAGTTAGCTATCCCTTTCATGCACAAGGTCGCAATTTCGGGTGTCCTATTCTAACAATACTTTCTTGCTCTTCATACGCGGTTACACGCGGTTATGACCCGTGAACCCGACAGATGACCTCTGCTCTTACGTACAGGTTGCTCCGAGGCGTTATTTAAGAAAATTGATTTATTTCGATAAATCTTATGTTTAATGAAATAAAAAATATGTCTATATTCTGAAAACGCGAAACCGGATACGCTGGTTAATTTAATGTCGCCATTGTAGCTACACGCTGTATATGCACATAATATATATATATATTTTTTAATTAACCTGTTTCGTCCCACTGCTGGGCAAAGGTCTCCCCCAGAGACTTCCAATACTCCCTATCCTGAGCCTCCTCCCACCATAATATGTTAGCCTGCTGAAATCCTCTGCTGAACATAGACCTCTATGCATATGAGTAGATAAATATTATAAGCACCAGTGGTCTCAAAGAATGAGATTTGGGTTTTTACAACAGTTTAAAAGTACCAAGTATGCAGATCTGTTTTGGGTTAGTGTTGAAGTAATGTACCTACGGTGATATCAATCCTTTTCTGATACAGCTTAACTTGGTCGCAACCAGATGGCTCCTAAAAACCATCACCAAACAATTAATTGAATTGGAGCCTTATTTTCATACCTGTAAGTCTCAGTTATCTCGAGCGCGATAATAGTCCCGGTGCGAGGAGTGTCCGGTCGAATGAGTGCAGTTTCTCCGAAGTACGAGCCGTCGCGTAGATGAGTCAACTAAAACATAAGCTCGTATGAACAAGTAGTCAGCCATGAGGAGATCATGCTGCATGTATACCTATTGCACAAAGTGAGCTACGCTGTTTAGAAGGGGGCAGAAACACCTCTCTTCCGCTCGAACTCATTACCGCCACAGTCCCGGAGCTGATCATAAAAAGAGAATTGCCTGGCTGGTTGCTTCTTACCAACACCTGAAACATTACCAAAATCATTTGTTTTTAAATATCCTACGGGAATAGAAATGAAAATTGAAAGCCCTATCACTGTCGAAATATAATTGCATAGTTACCTCTCCGGGCATGTATAAAACTTGAGTTAAACTGAATATGATAGTGTTGATGAGAGCTATGGGCATGTCTTGGAACAAGGGCACGTTCATGACCAGCTGCTTGCAGCTGAACATGTTGATGTCCTGCTTGATCTGTTCATTGATCGTGTTCAGGATCGCTTCCTCGTTGTAAAACAGGCCGTTGTACTTGTAGTTGATGTACAGGTGGATCTTCCTTTGCAAAACCTGCGGCAGCCGCTTGAACATCATGTACTTGTTTAGCTCGTTCCGACGTCCGCTAAAAAGGTCCGTGTTGAATTGCCTGTATATCGCCAATCGTAGCAGGATCGAGAAGGAATACGTCATAAAGATCAGGCCGACCAAGCCGATGCAGGAAGTGAGCAGCAGTTCCGATATGATGTGCTCATCCACCTGACTGAAGTAGCCAGCTCCGATGGACAGCCCGCACACTAAAAACAGATTCGCCGTGTACTTCTGCAATACCGAAGTCTGTTCGATATTGATGACTTTGAAACGTTTCGCCCAAACTATCTCCCTCTTCTCAGCAGGGTAGTAGTGCACGGCGAACGCCGGTACTTGGTAATGGATGAATGTCATCCAATGGAAAAACAGACATACGTGTAAAAGTACCGTAATCACTTGCTTCTTTACGTAGGACAGTCCTAGTTGGTCGAGCAAGTTCGTCCATTCCTTGGTCATCGTGATTAGCTTGAACATTTTGAATAGGTACATAATAGTGTGGGTTGGGTACCGGCAGTTTCCGAAAGGCCGGATCAGTTGTAAAGGTAGAGCTCCGATCAGATCTGGCAAGAAGGTGGTGGTGATGTAGTGTCGAGCGATTAGTTTCGGTTCTAGGACGATCAGCTTGTTGTCCTTGTCCACGTAGCCCGTGTTGAAGGTTATGCAGATGTTCAGAAAGGATAGCATGTCACAGAATAGGATGAACGGATCGGCAGGATTAGGGCCTGAAAGAAAGTTTATACTTGATACTTTCTCAGTTACAAACTATGATGGTACTAGGAAGGTAGAACTTTGTTGCACTACACTGCGCCTTTTAGGTTTGTTTAGACCGAGAAATTTTATAAGTTTCATTTAAGTAACTAGGGGCGGAGGATACTCAACTCACAGTTCATAAAGACCTGGAACGGCATATAGACGACGACGGCCGCAGTGAGCGTCATGTGCGCGCACTGCCAGTAGAAGGCGGCCGGGCTGTAGGGGTGCACGCGCGCGCGCCCGCGGCTGCGCTCCCCGCGGAGGCGCTTCTCCGAGCGCACGTACAGCGCCGTGCCGTGGTGCCACGCGCACGGGACCATCAGCTCACGGAGGCTGCATAACTGGGGGGTTATGTCACTGTTGTCCGGGGAGTATACGCCTTTGCATCTAATCTACATTATTTACACAGCGTGAGCCACTTTTACCCAGACCTTGATGAATGGGACATGATGATGAAATATCAGATGCAGAATACTGCAGACCGAGCCCAAGATTTGAGCGTATCTGAATATTAATCTTCAGATCTTGGAAGAACTCACATTACCCATTTTAATGAACGTATCTTGTTTCTTACCAGAATCTTTTTATAACTGGCAGTGGGGGGTAACTCCATGCATTGTGGTACTTGCGATAACATACAAACGTGTTTTTCACTTCCCATTTTTTAGATCTAAAAGTAAAACCTTGCAGAACAACGGATCCAGAATGGAATATTTACTGTCAAAATGTGTGACATTCTGCCAAATAGCAAAGAGAATATAATACCTACGGAAATAGATTAGTTCGATGGAGGTTTCATCTCTTTCAAAAACTGATAGCAAGAAGGTTACACTTGGTACAAACCTCGTTTAAACGCGTCTCATTCATTGAATATGTATTTAAAAGTACGCGCAACGGGTCTTTAGCCCTCTGAAGTGAGGTGCAACAAGTGAATGCGCATGTACAGGTGAAGAAAATTCGTTTTCTTCAATTCGACCCAAAAATGGATCTGCGCAGATACTTCAGAGGGACAAATATATCCAATTTTTGGACGCCTATTTCCAGTACAAATTACAAAAAGAATATGTTTTTGAATAGAGTTTGCGAGGTTTACAATGATATTTTGCCAGATATTGATATTTTTCACCTATGATTGCCAAAATACCGCCGAGAAGTTATGTTAAGCATTGCCGTTAAATAATAATTTTTAGTAGTAATTTAAAGACCTTTGCCCAGCAGCGGGACGAGACATGTTAATTAAAAAAAAAAAAAAGTAGTAATTTAGTTTTTGTTTTTTCTGTTCTTGTGTTATATTTTTGTTTATATCATATTATATTCTCCTTATATGTACATTAACTCTGTTCACCGCTACTCTGTACTATGTAACGGTGGAAACTTTGCTGGTTTATGTGTTTTTTTAATTTATTATTTATAAGTTCATAGTACTGTTTGTTTCCCAAATAAAATAAAATAAAAAAAATAAAAATGTGACTACTGTACCTAATTTTCAACCAAGTGTCTACATAGTTTTGGTAATAGCTACTTGGTGACTCTTACATCTGCCCGAATCATTGTTATCTGATCTTTAAATACTTTCGGCTTAAACTATGTCTTTCTGTTTGCAGAAGAAGACCTTTACAGTAGTGCACATGGGCCGCGCTGCGGGGCTCACTTTAGACTGGTCATCGGGATTCTCTCTAAGCGAAGGCACGCCGGGCGCGCCGCCCGTATGGTCTTATAGGTAAGGTTCAATTTAGCGTGTCACTTGTACTTTATCGTGTATTTTCAAGCGTCATCGTTTGCCAACGTAGGTATTGATAAGTATGAACGGAATTTATACAAACAAGGCCGAGTTCGGGTTCAAATAAAAAGTGTATTGTTTTTTTGCAGATTTTCACAGCTCAGAGGTTCCAGTGACGATGGAAAATCTAAATTAAAACTACACTTCCAAGATTCTGAGACTAAAGTTATTGAAACTAAGGTGAGATTTTACTTAATTTAACATAGCTTTTTACCGCGACATCGCCTGGAACAATAGTAATACCTTGTTAATTTAGATAAATTTATAAATTGTTGAAAAATTGTTTGTCTATGGTACGTTAAACCATTTGTAGTGGCGCAATCTAGATTTGAATTTTTTACAATTTAAAAATAAATATTTGACTACCGACAATTTTTTTTTCTTTCAGGAGTTGGAATGCCAGATTCTCCAAAGCCTGTTATTCTGCATGCATGCGTTCCTCACAGCGAAGGTAGCGTCGGTGGATCCCGCCTTCCTCGCGAACATACAACATGCCAACAACTAACCTTATCTACATGAACACAAGGACTATTTCATCTTGTACCGGACGAGTGTATCGCCTTGTGGGTGACATATATTAAAACCATCCTTAACGTCACAGCCATAAGGTGGTTTTTACTTGCACAGTAACTTGCAAAATGATCTACCAAGACCCAGCCTTATATTAAGAGTGTTAAGGTCGATATTACCATGTTACCAACATTGTGTATTTGGTTGGGCATTGTTTTGTATGAAGAATCTTTGTAAAGTAGAACGTTTCTTCATACAAGTTAAGAGTTATTTATTTCATAGTTATTATAATAAAAGTATTTTACTTATATTTTTTAAAACCGGAAATTCAGTCCATGTGTAAAATTGACCATAAAATAGGGTAAATCAATTTTAAGTTGTAGGCCTATTTTATAAAACAAAACCCCGTACAGCGAATATTTAAGACTAAAATATCGTATTCGAATCTCTTTTCCTTCCTCAGATCTATTTTTGAATCTTATCTCTATTATTATAAAGGCGAAAGCTGCGTGGTTTTCAATTAAATTTTATTCTGTATTCTTGTAATTACTTTTTAAATTTTTCATAAAGCTTTAAAAGAAATCTCTATAGTGTCTTATAAAAGTATGACAAACGGCTGCACACGTTTTGTCAAATTATTTTGAACTTTATCAGCCTTGTTATAAGGTTGAAAATTGTGTAAATAGCTACATAGTATAATCTTCTAGTTCAAAGAATTGGTCATTCAGTTTCGATCCTTATAACAATGTGATACAGCTCATAGTTCTTACGGGTAAAGAATGTGTCCTGTTTTCATATTTAGCTCTCCTTTTCTGTCCATTTTGATATAAATGCACGTAATTTTGTATTCCTACCCTCGTCTTCCTTATAGCTATACTCTTCCTTATTTTAGGCTATTACTAGCTTAAGGCCATACGAGTAGTGTGCAATTAATGTTACGGGAACATTGAATTATACATATACATGCCAGTTTATTAATCTAGATACATTACTGCGTCATCATCAGTTTCCGAAATTAGAGAAATGGGTATAAACAGTAAGCCAAAAAAAATGGGCCGCATACTTGTTTGCCGATAAAAGCTAATAAAATGTATTGAATGTTTCCCCTAACCTAAGCTTAAGGAGGTCATAGTGCGGCCGTCAACGCGATGCTGAGTACCGATCGAGAAACTGCGCGGGATAAATATTGAACATAAAATAATGACTATAAATTTATGATAAGTATAAAAATGTAATTGTTCTAGCTAGTTGGTACTCATTCTGTTTCGTTATATAAATGGATACAAAAAACGACAAATAATAATTATTAACTAAAGTAGCTAATTCTAAGCACTTGGTTGTAAAGGAGCGGTTTGTCCGAACGAATGAACGAAATGATAAGTAAAGAGCTTATTCGTCATTCACTCTGTGCAACTTGAGACTAAAGATTTCTCTCATTGGTCAGCCGCGAATCACGCGACTGGCGCGTTTGTCTATTGGTCAATTTCCTGTGCTCTTATTGGTCAATTATCCTGGTACTTTTTTCTTAAATTGTACAGAGTTTCGCTGTTATTCCAGCATCATACGATCATTGTAGCGTATTGTTATATTTAACCAAAGAAATACATCACGTTGTCGATTTATTACTGAGCATGTGTAGAGTTGTTCCAAACGAATGTCTCGTGCCGCCAAATATGTTTGCGGTTCACATAGCCCATTGAGTTTGGAGTGATCTAACGAATGTTATAGGTTAAGGCATATATCGAATTGTTTATAAATGCATAGATTAGCGTTAGCGTGCACTGTAGGGTAGCTTGTTACCAAGACTATATTTTTAGGACTGATAATGTAAGGGCCGGTTGGTTAAACTTTGCCGGTTACGATTAACCGAAACTGCACCTTCTGTTGACGGGATAAGGCGTATTATGTGAATGAAAACCAACGAAAACATTTACAATATTGCAGTTTGTTGGTTCGTAATCGGTAGCGTTGCAGTGGAAGTGAATAATATCGAACTAGAGTACGTTTGCGCTTGCTTCATATCATTAACATTAAGTGAAAGAGTAGAGATAGTGTGCTGTGTGCTAGCTAATAGTATGTCTATCTACTACGAAATTATTAAAAATTCTATTGGTTTGTTAAAATGAACTAAAAAATATTTTATCTTTGAATCTGAAGCAAAAGTTGCTAATATTTACATTTTATATAGATTTTAGATTTATTGAAATTGATAATTTGATGATATTCTAAATTTATTGTGGTACGAAATGTTTATTTTAGTGAATTGTTTAGTGAAGCGGTGCGCCGCAATGCACGATACATATTTATGTATAGTTGGTGTATCGGCGCCCGCGGTGCGTACATTAACAGTATTCTTATTTGGCTATAAGATTATGGAGGCTATGAATTTTATAGAAACGTAGTTTATTTTTCTGTGAGAATTCATTTTACATCTGTTTCAATGGTTCTAAGTTTTGCCGATGGTGGTGCCGGTCAATTTGAGTAATTACTGATTTTCTACTGAGATGTTTAAACAAAGTACTCATAGAATCCCAACCATTTGTTATGGAAAATTATGCCTAATGGTTTTGAGTTACGGTCGCGTATAGAATAGTAGTATCTGGTTCGATGTTAAGTGGTTACACCAATTTGTAATTGGTCACAAAGTACGTCTACGAAAGAAGTGTTTTTGCACTGCGACTATCACTGTGAGACATGTCGGTGTTAACTGTGATGTGCCTGTAATAGCACCGGCACCCATCCTCTTCAAACCGGAACACAGCAATGCGAGCATCACTGTGCACACGGAATAGGTACCGTGCTAGTACTTCCCCAGACGAGTTCGTACATAAAGAGTTCTACTAGATACTTCTAAACTTATCTCAGTTGAAAATCAAGTACTTTGTGATGTCAATTCATGTAATATTAAAAGCAGGTAGCTACAACAAACAGTATTTTTAAAGTTATTTACTCCTAAGTGCAAATTATTTTTAAGTTAATAAGGTAGAGTTTATTTACAAACAATTGAGTATGCTTTGCTGCGTTCTTTATATTTTGGCAGGAAAAATATCGAGTTGTATTCAGCACCGACAATTTAATTAGGTTCTCATTACTTATCTTACTACTCTTAACAAAATCTGAAAAAAAATACTGTGTAGTGACGTAACTTTTTTAACCGAAAGGAGGCTCTAAATGTTTGTTACCAGTACTCCGTCATTTATAAACCGATTTTAAAAATCAATCATTTATCACCCTTCATTTCTTTTCTAAACATCGGTTTAGTAGTTTGGCTTTTATCAAAATAACTGAAAAAATATGCCATCCACGTAAACGAAATTGCGTATTTGCTTCTCTGTGATTTATAGTGGTGTTTATGGTCACTAGAACATTCCCAATGAACTGCCATCATCATCATCTGACAATGAAGTCAGAAAGTAGTCAAATTGAAGTCGGTTTTCCTAGTTTTTAAACTTATAAATTTTTCTTCCAAAATATAAAAAATGCACCATTCTCTTTTTCAACTTTATTATATCTTCGCCATGTCTCCCATTTGCAACACATGGCATACGAGGGATGTTAAAATTATATTCTAGCGTTGTTAACTTTAGCGCAAACCTTTATTTCAATTTATACATTTTTAAATTACAAAGATTTTGTGAAATTGTATTCTGCTAAGTAAATCGTTACGCAAGCATAGATATGTAGACATACTCATACTAAACGAGTCCGGGCTAGTTTTTCAGAAATGCAAATCCTGATTTTAGACTCGCTTCGGCGCCCTGCGCAATGCTTTGTTTTTGAAAAGTATTCGCATTATAAGCTCAAGCAAGCAAATTAATTAATTTTCCGTTGCACAAAAAAAGAGAAGAATTATAATTTGTCTTATCTACATTACAAGGAAACATCTAGAGTGCTTAGATAAGCGTTCTAGATGGGACTCAAACCTACGATAAGCGGCTAGTCCAAATGGTAGACATTATTTTTGGGAATTGAACAGGTCTAAGCGATCTCACCTCCATCTCTATCTGAACTTTATCAGAACTTTTTTTAAATCTTTTTAATTTGACATTTGTTTGATTTGAGATAAGGGTATGCAGTAAGCCTATATTTATTGTCCAAAAGTACGTTTTCTCATAATCGAGGCTATGTATAATCGTATTCGATGGCTCTTATTGCAATTGTGTAAGATATACATTCGTGTGCACGGTTATTATGGTTGTGTTGAGGGAAAAGTTCCTAAGGCAATCGATAGGTCCAATGTTTTAGATACTGTCGTTTTGCACGTTCGTTTTGCGTCCCTGTTACCTTAAGACTACCCTCTTATGTTGTGTGGTAGACAGCGCTTATAGCGATAAGATTCACCGTACTGCCGTTTATCATTATTTCTTTACATTTTTTTTTTAATTTTGATCTCTACCAAATTGAATGGTATTTTCTTGCGTGTTGCCATTTTTCCAAAACTGCACACCCTATATTTTTTCTTACTTTTTTATCACTCATAGGGTTTAATTCCTAACATTTTCAACTATCTTTCAGACTCCATGTTTCACCCAGCTTTTGACTAATTTAAATTGTTTTAGTTACATACCGTTTTCACTCGTTTTTCTCACATTTTTGTTGATAAGTAAGTACATCATGGAACTTTTCTATCAATACATTTAGTTATCGAATCTCAAAATCAGATCACTATTAGTCAATTTAGATAACTCAAGACTGAAACTGAATGTTGTGTCTCTCATCAATGCATTCATTGAGATGACGTCATGGTCTCACCAAGCCAATCATACCAAAATAATATATTGCAAAAAATAAATGACAGAGATTGCATATAAAATATCATAATCAACCTATATCGGTCTTAAAATATGGTTTTCACCAAAATCTGTGTTGTTAGAACGTGACTATCTCAATGAACAGCATAACATTTATCCATTGCATACTAGAGTTTATTTTGCAATTTTTCAACGAAATGATAGACGATGTTTGCCCGTATTAAAAACATCTCAAATCTGAATCGAAATTCATGCATAGATTTAGACATTTGACAATGAAAAACTGTAAAAAAATGAATACTTTTATAAGTTATTTTCATAAAAGAAGTCATTACCAGAACAAAATAGGTACCTCATTCCGTCTTTCGTCCCTAGAACTTCTTATTATCACGACCTAGGAAATTTTATGTAAGTATAAAAATTTAATACGTCTATTTGGTCGAAATTGCATAAAATGTCGTCTGCAAATCGTTTCGCAATCGGACAATGAAAGTACTTACGGCGAAGTGTAACCATTAGCAGTTACTACCTTGTTATTTATACCTACCTATTGTTGATTAATGTAACTTGTATCCTATAGTAAAATATTAATTCGATTTATATGGTTTTTTTTTCTAAACCTTTATGAAACATCACTTCAGTAGTGGTATTAATAACCCTAAATGGATTTCCGGAATTATGTTCTCAATAGGTACGGACACAACTTTATTTATTACAAATTATAGTTCTATTCGAAACTATGATTTAAGCTACGCGTAATAATTTGTTGCTTTGTATTGATTTCTACGGTGCTGCGTGTACACTGGTGTGCAAGTACCGTTCTTGTCGATCGCTTAATTTGACATTTAGAATCGTCAAAATTCGATACTTCGTACTTGCAACTATGGATAAAACCATTTTTATCGAATTTTGACGATTCTAAATGTCAAATTAAGCGATCGAAAAGAACGGTACTTGCACACCTGGATCGGAATATCTGCGCATTTAAATTGTAAAAATCACAGCTCGTACGTTGCGTACACTCCGATTCCGACCCAGTGGACGCAAAGCATTAGGCTCTGCATTGATTATGCCTAGCAGAACTAATGTATTATTCTGTTTACATAAGTATTTCGACTGTCAGCTTGCGAAGTTTTGCATTGAGAGGCTGCAAGCCTGTGCCTGAACCTACAGAAATGCTCGCTACATTACTAGTAGGTTACTATCTGCTAGTTCTGCACATAGCCCGTAACAGACGAATCCAATATTCATTCAATCTTAAATTGTATTTGAAGTCTACTTCAAAGCCCATACATTTTCAACGAAATAAGCTGTTGCTGGCATCTGCAGCGAGGCATGACGAGCACGCGGTGGCCAGTGTGTTCTCCATCACAAAGGAAAGGTTTGCTACGCCGAGGGACTTGGCTCGAGGTTCTAGAACCAATAATTGTATTTGGTGGACAGGCGTCACAGCTCAGTCGGTAATAGCTCTGCCTGCCGTGCTGTGGGTCGTGGGTTCGATCCCCACTAAGAACAAACATTTGTGTGTGCCATACATAGATGTTTGTTCTATGTCTGGGTGTTACTATGTATTATAAGTATGTATTTAAAAAAAAAAGTATATAAGTATTCTATCAGCATCTAGTTACCATATTACAAGCTTTGCTTAGTTTGGGACTAGAAGGCGTCGTGTGAAATGTCCATGAATATTTATTATTATTTATTGGTAGTATTATGCTCAAACTTCGTGATAACTTCGTTTGCGCGATCTAGGATAATTAGTCGTAGCGTGCTAAATGGCGCTACATGCCAAACCAGAGATAGATTTAAAAGTCGGGATGGCTGTGTTGGATTCGTTAATAAAAACTTCAGCTTTACATGTTAATATTTAATTCCAAGCTCCAAGGAACATAGGTAGAGCTACACAAGTATAAGCGAGGGCGCGTCCACGACAACTAAAGTCACAAAATAGTCTTACAGATTTTTTTTTTACAAAATTAGACATGACTAGAGCAAAGCAATACATTTTTAAACAAACTGACTATATATTTCAATATTGATTCACTGTTTAGCAACTTCTGAAATTCAGATTTAATCGATTGCTGAAAAGTGAGGGTTTGAACCTGATTAAAAAGGAAAATAACCATAAAATGCAATTATAATAATCAATACACTACCATAGACTATTTTTTTTCACAAAGATATTAGAATAGGGTAGTTAACTTTTAAAATATTTCATTTGTACAAAACAACTTTCTGATATGGAAACGATATGTTTATTTCAACAAACTTAAAAAGTTCCCTCTACGTGCGAAATTTATTTGATTTAGGTATAAACTTTATAAGGATTGACGACATACAATCTGATATAACATTGAACGCTTAGCGTTGATAAGAGTAATACCGTATTGTTTTAACGACTAACATAATTATTATACCAAAAACGATTGACATAATATCATAAATGATTTCAATAACGTTCTAAGCCGACAGGTACATCTAATATCGTCACAGTATATAATAGAACGCAGAAGGTACACAAAGCAATTTCATCTACACACTTAACATCAATATAATTTATCTATTTTTCATTGTTATGAATAACAGAAATCTAAATAGTGGCTTTTATAGTACAGATTATTTTGTGCGTTTCTATTACATGTCTACTTTTATTACAACTATTCAATAATTGTAATGACGATTCATCAATTAATGATTGGCTAGACTTCAGTCATTTCATGAACAGAGATATTTTTTCAATTCCAGAAAACATTTTGTATCCCTTGTAGTCCCATTCTATAGATTTATTTCTTGTTTAAAAACTGTTAGGTTTCAATTAATAATTAATTTATTAATTATCCATCAAATCCACCTCCTTACTGGGCCTACTTTAGCCCAATCATTACACTGATTTACAAGAGAAAATGGTCTAATACAAAGGACGTAAGCCTAAATTTTGAAAAAATACAAATGTTTTAAGTTCTTTTGATACTTTTAACATATTATATGTCATATTATTATTATTGTCTATGTTCTAATCATATTAGAATATTGACTTTGTTTTCCTAAACATGTTTAAATGGACTATAATTTTTTAATAGACTTTTGTCATACGACGAATTGCTAAAATATTTTAATATTGTTAATAATTTGACCAATTTTCAATAACAATTTTATTAGGGTAAATATTGAATGATTAAATTAGTGTTTAACAGATTCTACTACATGTACATTGAAATGTGTTTACTTGATACTAGTGGCACGATTTTACCCATTAAACATTTATTACACAACCATTATTTTAATCCTATGGCAATCAATATTGAAAGTATCTACTTTTTTTTATTTAACAGATTTTTAAAACTATTTTCAGGAGGACTAAGAATTTAACATAAAAACGTATATAGGGTATTTTGTATATAGGTTTTTATATAAAGCATTGTTATTATAGCTAGTTACCTTCTCCCCCAGTAGTCTTTTCAATAAATCAAGGAAACGTAAAGTTCATTTAGTAGGTATCAAATATCCTAAGCTAGGAATCACCCACTCAGAAGATTATGCTCTGAACACGAAATAATTTCACCTACTTTAGTTTCAACAGCGATTATATCTACAACAGTATACATAATTACATGTAGTACGTACATAAAACACCATGTAAACCTACATCTTTATGTATAAACATTAAGAGCTGAACATGCATAGTATATACACATGTTCTATAAAGCCAATTACCAATGCATTTTGTTTTGTTATTTATAATTTTCATTATGTATAAAAGTATTAGACATCCTAAACTGTACTAAAAATTATAGCAAGCCACTACTTAATAGGAAAATATATTCTACACATTGTCGACATCGAAAAAAATCCTCGTGTAAATAAAAATCAATTCAGTACCAATTTAACAAAAATCGGCCAAAATAATAGTTTTATTATGATCACTGTTTCTCCAATACAACGTTTATTGTGAGAATCACATTTTATATATTTTTTTAATATTGTTAATTTCAATATTTGTTACTTTTTTATAACAAAACAAAAACACTCAGTTGACAAATGTATTTTTTTTACAGTAAGTAATATTTTTTGACATATCTTTGGATTAGGTAGATAGATTCAAACAAAATGAGCCAAGACAATTTTTATCTAACACGGTAAAAGAGTGAACAGTTATGAAGGTACATTTTCAGATCACAATTATCATAAGTTCACAGAACGCTAAAGCGTATAGCTACATCTAAATACAATCTAATGTTATCTTATGCTATGTTTAACTTATGTAAATGACTGGCATAAAATAATATGTTTTACTAGCAAATATTGTTTTTATAACCACATAGGTACTAGAAAAGAAAAGTTGAATAAGTAATTATTAATACCTTTTTATTGACTATTAACGTAAAGTTTTTCTGTGTAATATTAAAATGTCTATTAAGTTGTGTATTTGTAAATAAATTGTTGCAAAAATAAAATCAGATTGTTTTAAGTATAAAAATAATTCGTCCATCTAAGGATTGAAGAATTTATGCTATACATTTCCTAAAACATTATTACCTAATAGGTTTTTTATAAATCTATTAGAAAGCTCGAGTTGAAGAATAGGACTTATAAGAAGTCGACAACCATACTTTCATGAACATAATACTTTCTATAATATGAATACCTATCTTACATCTAGATTTATGTCGTTTTGAGCATACACTATGCTATATAACTGCGTAATTACCCCTACGAACAAAACTCTACGCTCTATTAAGTATAAAAAGGTTTTCAAATCAATAATAGTACTACACTATCGTAATAAAACTACCTTTTTACCTAATAAAGCTATTTCTAATGTCACATGTTCAAACGGTTTTGTTGAAGACGCCATTCCTAATTGAGTAAACAATTATGAAAAACCAAACATCTTGTATAACAACGTAGTCTAATGTTTCTTAAACTAATTATCTGTATATATATTGTCAAAAATTATCATCATCATTATATTTTATTGTCATTATGTTACACTTACTGTTATATATAACTAAACAACATCCAATATATATTATTGTCAAACATAGATATTATTATTGACACATTTATTTATTGTCGTCGTGTTCTTAGTATGTGAAGCTTTTCCGCTTCGATATTTAATTAAATACCTACTCACTCAAAGAACTGTATTAGTTAACTTTGAATACATTTTTAAATAGTTTTTTTTTGTTGTTGATTAGAAAGAAGTAATTAACAACATGTGCACTTAAGAACAATGTATCGTCTAAAGCTACAATAAAATTAATAAGAATCCTTAATATTAATTCTATAAAAGCACTTTTCTCTAAATCTACTAACACCAAACATCAAACAAACATTTAATTTTCTATATATTTTCTAACGTCTAACAACAGTGAATATAAACTTTGAATAAATAAGTAAAAAATCATCTAAAAGGTTTAGCTAAAGCTTGAAAACCCTACTTCAAATAACCAATACTTACAGACGAACTTCTAATAAGTACGTAAATGTATTTCATCAATATTATAATATGAATTGTTATCTCGAGAAAAAGTATCGAGATATGAAAAGAAGTCATTATTGTCGCAACGGGTAGACTTTTAATACAATATCGATCTCAGCTTTTCATAAGTTTTATAAGAATTTCGTATATCACAGCTTTACATAATTTACTTCACACGAATCTCGAGTGATTTGTAAAAATATTTAGCCACAATCCATGCACAGCTGCAATAATGATACCTACTAATGCTACAAAATATAAGTTATCTAATAATTAGGTACTATATTCCAATATTTCGTACAATAAATAGTCATTGCGCTATAATATAAAAATCAATATTTAATATATTTTTTCAATCGGTTTAATAAATTTCATTATTATGTAAAAATAGTATAATAATAATGTATATTCATCCTCTAAAACATAAATATCATTTTGACAGCTGTGCAACTAATATTCTTCTTAGATTAATTTTATTGTCATTATTATTTCAAATATTATTGTCTTCATGTTACAATCATTATATTATTTGTCATAATTCAAACTACTGCAAACTGACTTAGATACTGTCGATATAGGCTCGTACATACTTATACAATTTCTGGACACAAATGGACCTCTCTTTGCCTCATTTTAACTTCTTCATTCGGATTTTCCATATTTATTGTAAAAACACTGTCATCTGCGCTTATAAATTGGATAAGTACGGACGACTTTTTTTTTATAGTTTGCAGGCAAACGTTTGCTAGCAATCTCAATGTTAAGAAGATTTAGTTCTTATGACTACTCGACTCGATGCCGATTAATTCGACACGTGCCTTTAGGATTATCAGTCTGTCTTATCTAAGTCACTTTGCAGAGTTAAAAACGTCTTTTAAAACTTCATAAAACTGTTTTAAATATCTTCAGACTTGGCATTAGGGTCGTTATACAGCTTTATCTGCTTCTCGATCCAGGGTATGTATTTGGGTACGTACGCGTAGACGCCGGGTAGGCGCGGGTGGGCACACTTGATGCCCCAGGACACGATGCCGCCCACGTACCAGCGCGAGGGGTCATCGGGGTCCTTGCAGAGAAGAGGGCCGCCTGAATCGCCCTGAAATGACAAAAAACAATCATTGTGGACCATGTCTGTAATCACGAGAGTGTATGAGAGTCGCTTCAAATATCTTTCAGAGAATACTTATTAAAAGAGGGCCAAAGGCAGCAAAACGTCAAAACATATAACAAAAAACTAATATCATTGCATAATAATGAAAAATTACTAGTGCCTAGATAACCTACCTTACCTTTAAAATAATAATATGCAAATTTGAAGAAAAAATCGTTCACATTTCCAAGAAGCATTCAACTCGGTATAATCAAGTTGACGCGACGAAGACAGGCGTGTTATTACACCGTTATTTTAACCGATTCTGCAGGAAAATACTTCATAACACGAATTAAGCGCCTTCCGAAACGCGTCAACGAAAGAATTCCGCTATGGAGAAACTCGAGATTTCTTACAGCTTTATTGGATTCGAGGTACGAAAGATTGTTTATTGTTGTCAACCCACGGCTGAGTCATCGGGGCTCTTGCACGCCACGCCGCCGCCGTCCGACTGATGACAAGATATACGTTACTGCGACATCGTTCTCGGACGTCACCGTTGACGGCGGCGTCGTGCCCTTACAAAGATCGACAATATTTTTAAATACGTCGCGACTCCGCACTGTCGCGATGGTGTGCAAGAACCTTATAAGGGGGAAGCCCTTATTTGATTTACCTATTGGGTGAACAAATATTTGTAGTCTATTGATTGATGTTCGCGAGGTACGGACGTTTAATAGGACAGGATTCTGAGAAAAATAGTAATTTTGTCACTGTATTAATGTTAGCTTGAAACCGACTCCACGTGTTGTGGTATAATTGCTAGGAGATGATGGTTTGTGCTTGGAAAATAGACCTGGTGCTGAGATAACTGCTGGTAGAAGGAAATAAGAGGAAGATTAAATAAATCGTTTCATCTGGGTCCTTGGTCCATGCCCAGTAACTGTACCCCAATCATCACGTATTATCGAAGTTAAACGACGTTCTGCACTATTTGGATGGGTGACTGCTAGTGGCATTTATACCGGACCGTTTGCGTGCTTCGAAGGGCACGTTAAACGGTTAAACTGTCGGTCTTGGCTCTAGCAGTCATTAAGCCACAACGGAGACCAAAAACTCCGTCACCAGTCAGCCACGAACTCATACTAATGAACGAACGAGTAACTGTACCAGGCATGTTACCGACCACACGTAATGTTAGATAGTCTGTTGACAATGTGACTAGAACATACCTGGCAAGCGTCCTTTCCGCCCTCAGGGTACCCGGCGCAGATCATGCCCTCGGTGACGTTCAGGTCGCGGTGTTCAAGCCACTGGTTGCAGAGGTCGCGGTTCAACACCGGCACCTCCACCTCGTTCACTGCTGGCTCGTATTCCGACACTGGAAGGAACACTTCTGTTCGATGATCCAGATTGGTTCAAAGTCCACCGACACAGGCACCTCGTGTAGATAGGTTAGCTGCCATCAATAATCACCCTAACTCGAACTCCATATCAGGAGTTCTTTTGTTTTCTTACTTCAAAATTTCCAGACCTCATCAGCATAGAGATTTGCGGAACGGATAACCTCACAGAAAATTAATTCAGATGTTTAGAAACCTAGTGCGGTTCCATCCATCATACAGGTAAGTAAAGTAGGTATACTGACTATCTTTATCATCCCGCTTGCCCCAGCCGATGACGGTGCAGAGAGTCCCGGGGGGCAGCACGCGCCCCGCCGGCGGCAGGCACACTGGGGAGAGCTGCTCGTGGTACCGGACTCGTACTGATAACTGCAGGACAAAGAACAATCTAACAGTTTCTACGCGCAATATAAACAAGAAAATCCTCCGTGTTAACTAATTCTAAAGAAACAATAAATACCAGCTTCCTCGCTACTCAGTCTAAAAGAATCACCTGCTAACGCACTCTGCACTTTCTGCCTTTATCTACACCAAGTGAAGTGGCATTATGCCCATGAATTAATAATCTTTCCTCGTGCTATACCGGAAATTCTAGTACTGTGGTACAATGTTTATAAAAGCTGACCTGAAACAACGCGATGTCGTTATCATGAGCCACACCGATGTTATACAGGGGATGTGGCACGACTCGCCGCACCTTCACCTTCTGGCCGTAGTAGGCGTGCGAGCGGCGCCGCGTGATGCCCAGCTGAATGGTCCAGCCATTCACGTCTGAGTGACTGCAACAACATGAACATCCTTTTATTCTTCAACGGGTAGATTGATGTCGTTGGAAATAGTCGCAGGTACCTAGGCAAGCGATGCACTGGATAGATAGAGAGATAAAGAAGGGATAATTGTACCCAGTAGTGGGTGCTATAGAACAGTAGAAGATCTATGGTTAGTAGGTACGATGCATAAGGTACAAAACTTCTTGACTTAACTTGTACCGAATACTTCACGCTTGAACTTTTGAAGCTTCCACTTGGAAGGAAAGAGGAATGCCTAGCCTACTAACCGACCAAGTAACTGACGACTCCACTTACTTGCCAACACAATGCGAAGCCGTCAACACCCACTGATCAGCCACCAGCACTCCAGCGCAGTAGAACACCTCCTCGGGCCCGCCGAGGATGGCGGCCAGGAACGGCCAGTCACCAGGAGTGGCCTCCACACCCCCCACTATCCGCTTCCTCGCTCCGCCTACAGTCCGACGCTTGCCGCATTCTGAGGGAAGAAGGAATCATTTATTAGTTGGTAGGTCGATGGAAAATAGTGACACAAGAAGTTTAGATCCAGTAATATAGATATTTGATAGGGAGAGAGAACAAGTATCTTCTATGCCGAGCAGGTCTCACTCCATCTCCCAGTTTCATCGTCGTATTTCTACGCAGCGATTCTTAGAGAGTCACTTCCGAATTTTGGCTAACTTATTAGCCATGGTAATTAAGATAGGTCATGTCTACACAAAAATAACAATCTGTAAGGAATTCACGTAGAGTTTCAGGAGCGTAATTATCATTTACATTTGCCGGCTCCGCGGTATAAGTAAGAGGTTCAAAAGAGCACGATTAGCCTCAAACCCGAATCCTTTTGTCTGCGTCCGCGAAATAATAGCTAACTAGCTCTTTTTGTTTGTCTTTCCGTAAATTGCTGTCTGAAACGCCTGGAACACAAAGTCAGCCAAAATTAAACGCAAGCTAAAAACAACTTCTTTATTCATTTCACCTTTACGCTGAGCGGAACCTAAATTAAAATTTAAGCAACAAAACCCTTTTTGGGGTTTCGGTAAATACTTTTTTGATAGCATAAGCTAGAAACTGGAAGCGGTTATTTCTGACTCTCCATACAAATAAAACTTGAACAAAAAAACCTCAATTATCAATCAATTATTTGCCTATCATAAGTAGTTATGTAATTGTTCCTTAAAAAACTACCCCAATTTACCTGGCGCTCTATCACCGCATAAGTATTTTATCAATGATTTGGTTTTTTAAATGTTTTAATCTGTTCATTTGGGCGAGGAATATCAACAGCAATCAGACACTGCACCAGCCTAGGCACTGCAGTATTTTACAATTAAATAAAAATTTAAAAAAAAACCCCGAATCTTGGACCGATTTTCATCAAACATAGCTAAGAACACTCCCGACTAATTCAACTTTCAAATAAAAAAAAACAGGAGCTGCGTTGCCTCAGACACCCACACACACATACACACACGTACGCAGCCAAGTCAAACTTATAGCACTCCGTCGTTTTTGCGTCGGGGGTTCAAAACTAGTGGCCGCTGTCCGCTCATCTCTCGGCGACTCGTCAAGCGCAGGTGGCTGGACCCTCGCAAAAACGCAATTAAAGTCCCCGCAGTCCGACAGTCAGGCGAACAGATTACACACAAACTTACCAACTTTACCTTTACGAGATTTGTCTAGACGTCAATTTTCATCACGGATTCTTGGGAATTGTTTTGAAATTCCACGAACAAATTTGACAAATCAAACTCAGGTGAGTTATTCCTTGTTGGACTTTTAGAAAATTTATTTTAGGGGTGCGTTCGTTTGTTGACACCTCAACAACTAGATCTCATCGTACAAACCTGATCAATCACTACCGAAGGAAGTGAGCTAAAATAATTAAAAGATTGATTTTTTACCAACTTTCTTTGAAGGTATCGTAAGCATGGTATGACAACAGTAGGTATGGGCGGGCAATTACTGGAGCAAGGAAGAAATATAATGTTGTAAGAAAAGTGGCAATTATGAGTTAGGAAACAAAGAAAAGATGAATGTTTGAAGAGCAAGAAAATAAAGAGGCTAAACTTAGATATCCGCGACTGATCTGAAAAGACACCTCTTCAAAACATTTAGAACTTACAAGGTTTTAGCCATTAAAATCTCACCGGCTTCTTAACAGCACAAGAATAATAGAAAATCTATTGTGCCTTGAATCCTGATATTTCAAGTTAACTCCGCTTTTATGTAAAACTTCTGAAGACAGACAAATAATAGCATCGAACAAATAACTTCTTTCAAACCATCTTATTTTACATCCCTTGGGATGGGAATTATATCTCCTTTGAAGATCCCATGTATATTAATGTCACAATAACAACATGTTATTGCGTGTTTACCTCCGGCAATATCGGGGATCAGAGCCTGTTGCTCAATAATGGGCTTTATTACGTATTGTATTGACTCAGTTTGGGTTGTAGATATAAGAAGTCCTACAGGCTGAACTGACAGTCGATGTAAATCGTCTAGTTTGGGAGAATGGCATGGTAATTTATGCACTACAGTTTCGTCATCTATGACAATTACAATAACATTTCTTGACACGTAGTTGTCACTCGGATTTTTAGATAGATAGAGCTTTATTCATAATCCATTAGGTAGTAATTTTAATTCTTAGCCATCCCACTTACACCTGTGGTGTGGTGGAAACATAGTTTGTGCAAAGTTGTCGTCACTCGTCACTATACCCAGGAGCAAAGTTAGCAGGTTGGCAAGCACAAGCACCTGAGACTGTGATTGATAGCTCCGGAGCGCAGGTAGACGAAGAATGATGGCTGTCGCTTGCCAAGAGAGACAAATCACCTTAAAATAAGCCTAATACAAGTTTACAGTTTAGTTCATTATCAGTCCTTGGAAATTGTGTTTTTTTTTTAATAAAAATGTAAACAATCTTCAAACGGGTAGCTACTAGTGCATACTCGCACCAACATTAAATATACACGTACAGTTAAGTGTCGCGAATATGAAAATATCAACTAAGTTTAGTACGAATACAAAACCGCAAAATTCATGTTGATTATTTTGACACTAATTAGGCAGCTATTGTATTATTTGGATTTGCCTCTGACTACAGTCATGAGTAATAAAAATGTGATACTACTCAAGTGGGATGTCGACCGTGCCTGGGGAAAACGTGAGAAAACCTATCATTCCCCTTCATTACTACTACAAATTAATGAAAATCAATCTATTCTACTTTACTTTATCTACTCGGGACACGCTAGTTACACCTACCTCAACACAAAAGTTTGAGTGCGTCACTAGAGCTACAATAGCACTCGAAACAATGAAGTTTTATCTGAACAGAGGCTGATGCACGCCGCAGGCGAAAAGACGCTCTATGACTCTGAATAGGATTTATGAACGCGATGTTCCAATCCCATCACTCAAACAAAGAAAATCAAATGAAATTGCTGAATTCCAACCGAGAACCAAGATAGATCAACAAAATAAATCAAATAAAGCCTTCTGTTTGCGACTGTAGAGGTGCCGTAGTTGTTGCTACGCCGTAGTAGTTGCTACGCCGTAGTAGTTGCTACGCCGTAGTAGTTGCTACGCCGTAGTAGTTGCTACGCCGTAGTAGTTGCTACGCCGTAGTAGTTGCTACGACTTCGTTGGTCACGAGTCACGACTGTAAATGGTTTCCAGGCGCGGACATTTCCTCAGATCTCTTTGTCGTCTAGTAGTAAATTAAGATCATCTAAGGTATAGTCAAAGGCATAATATCCAAACAATACTTATTTGAGTTTGTTTTTTCTGTTTTTTTTTATCATTTACTTTAGGACAATTTGTCACATTAGACTTTTATTTGATTTGATTGTAACAATACCGTGACAGTATGAAAGGTACCCCATCACCATAAATCTAGCCTTCTGATTTCCAATTTCTGTGTTATCTAAACCGCACCTTTTGTGTGAGGGTAGGAATTTAATAAAATTGTACATTAATCTCTACGGGCCCATCACTTACCTACTCCGATACCATCTAACGTTTTTGAAAGAATATCGAAAATTAATTTATTCATGAAAGGGGGTATTGTATACTGAAAAATTGTATACATGTTGATTTACACATTATGTGATAGGGGTTAATCTTTAGCTAAAGTTGAAATATCTATTGAGATATATATTTAAATCTTTATCTGTTCTCTTGATTTTTAGTTACAGTTTACTAAGAGTAAGAGTGAAAACTTAAATCTCTTTTCTGGTTTTACGGTTATGAAAACCATTTGGCGAAAAAATTATTTGAGCATACCACAAACTCCACCACACCGCACAAAATACTTGTACACGTAAATAAAAATAACAAAACAAAATACGTCTGCAAAAAAGGCTCGCTTTGACAACGTAATGCCTCTTAAATTTTATGGGTAATTATTATTTTATGTCTCATAAAGTGCCGCGAAACGAATAGTACTCTCTACCTACTTGTATGAATATCGGGGTTCTGAAATATTGGTTTTTTTCAGTTGTATTAAAAAATCAAATGATAGTACATTACCTACCTACAGCTACACTGGCGTCACAGCTCAGTCTATAATAGCTCTGCCTTCCGTGCTGTGGGTCGTGGGTTCGATCCCCACGAAGAACAAACATTTGTGTGTTGCAGACATAAATGTTTGTTCTATGTCTCGGTGTTTACTATGTATTAAAAGTATGTATTGACAAAATACGTAGAGAGCGTTGTGTGAAATGTCGATGACTATTTACTAAGTAAGGATTTTTTTAGTAAAATTTGATTTTTTAAACCCGTGTCATAAATCAAATAAAAATTATCCATTATATTTCTTTGCAAATATATGAAATCGTATTCAAGTTTAGGTCGCTAACAAACCGACGACACGACGCCGTCGTCATGTGCGACGAAACGACAGAAATAAACTGAGACCTTATAGCCAGCCGTTACAGGTAATGAGACCACTGTGCGTACATGACAACGCAATACCAACTCTAACGCGAACAAATAAAATGGATTTTTATCTGACTTTTATTTGTGGACCCAATGAAATTGCTTGGAGATTTTTATCCATTTCGCTTTTACTTTTAATTAAGTTTGAACATTTAGGGATTTATTGTGATAGGATAATTTATGGCGTGTAACTTAGACTTAAGATTGTTTCTAGACGCGACGACCACTAACGAGTTAAACTTTACCCTCACATTATTTAATTTAATGAACACCTACTAAGATTGCTTTTTTTGATCTCTCCAGCCCCCGAGGCATCCTCACAACATCAGAGATAGTCTACCTCTCCATTGTTCTAAAAGAGATGCTGGTTAGATTTTTAAAACCTTTGAGATTATCACTAATCACGTGTCTGCTATCCAAGGTATTGTCACTCGCATAAATTAACAAAATATTTATGGTAAAAACCTATTGCAAAGATGAACAAGTAAATAAGTTCTATTCAATGATCTTGTGTTCTATTAGATGATCGTACCGTGACCTCCTTATTTTTTGTACTTTTATCAATTTTTTTTGTAAGTAAAAGCCTCTCAAACTTTCTCATTGATCACAAATAATTCAGGAAATTATTAACGAGACGTGTTGAAGGGAATGATTACTGGTGATTCTTAATCCTTTTAGCGGCACATCAAACGCCTCTGTGCTACCCGGGAAATAAATTCTTGTTAATAAGAATAATAAGATATTTGGCCTTGCTGCCCTACTTTCCGAAGATATAAAAAGCGCGTTTGAGTTAGACTACGCGTTAGCAAGGAATCGACTAAGACCGTTGCCGCACTGCCGCGCAGTGTATCTAACAACTGTAGAAATTCTTACTGTCAAGAAAAGAGAGCTAAATCATGCTCGAGTAGGTAACGCCATTATATTTGCTCACTGAATCGTATTTAATTAAAAGAAAACATCGTAATGCCATTAAATATAACAAAATGGTTGCAAACAACAAACAATTCTATTGTAGGTAACCAACAAACTCTCTAAGTAATAATTTGCAACTTTTAGGTAAAACAGCAGCTAGGTCACTACGATTAACACCCTAGAGCTAAAATAGAGAAAGAGTTAGATGTATTGAAGTGAGAGACATATATATTTGTTATATTCCACCACGCCCCTAAATATTAAATTTGATGGCGTAGTTATGCTGTTTCTCATTTGAACATTTCTGTATTGAGAAGATATTATTCGTCTGTTTGAACCGCATCGTACTAATACAATCTGTTATGTTTCACTAATTACAAACCTTAAAAAGAGGCGTATCCAGGCGAATTTTGAATGCTAAAATAAAACTTGTAGCGCTTACAAAATAAATAAAACTCTCGTTAGGGTTAATCTCGCTTTCGTACATGTCATTTACTTCTATATTTTGTTTATGTCCTGTTCTGTGTACAATAAAGAATTAAGAAATAATGATACACTTAAATATGGGCTACTCTCAGATTATCAAGCTCACAAGCTACTTAGAGAAACGGTATGACCCAGCGAGTGAACTATCTGTTCGTAATACTTATAACACAGGCGCTAAGCGAATTTCAGCCTCACATCGAGTTTGTAGTAAAATTTTAATATTAAATACCAACTAAAGAACAAATAGAGTCTGCCCGCAAACCCACTGTAAAAGTTTAAATCTGTTGGTTTTCAAATCAGTCATACTTTCATAATGTTAGCAACAATTCGCAACATTATTAAAAGTTAAGTACTTAGGATACTTTGTTTGTGGTTAATAAAAAGTTTAAAGTTTTGGATTATTTGCTAGGTTATTAACTTTAGAAGAGGCAATATGGCGTAGAATATAAATATTTAGACACTAATTTTTATTAAATTACAAAGCGATCATGCTAAAATCGTAAACTGTATAGTATATATTTTTCTTATATGGCTTTTTATACAACTATATATTGTGACCAGCCGATGGCCCACCTGATGTTATGCGGTAACCACTGCCTATAACAATACATTGGCTCACTGATCACGCGCGCTGTGAACTTGCTAGAACTATACAATTTGTGTGGGTAATAAGTAAAGTAAAAATGTGTTTATTTTCAAAAACCCTTAACATTAGGATTGCCAAAGTTATTATCTTAGTAGGTAGTTACATGCTTTTTATAAATATTATTTAGAAATACTAGTAAGTAGTAGGTACTCTTTATTATCTTAGATACAGAGTATTATGGTAGTGTTTGGAGTCTAATACAGAGATAGTATAATGGTTTTCTTTTCAAAACATATTTAGGTCGAATTCAAAGTGAAACATAATAATAACTCATAGAAAATCAGCCACAAAAGCCTCTTTTCATATATTAGAGGAGTACTTCTGTCACAAAGTAGGTACTATTAATTAATTATTCAATCTGTCATAAGTAGGGGCGGGAATTCTACTTAAACATTTTCGTCTCTAATTATGCTAAATGAATTGCTTGGCGTTTGGTACCTTTGAACAAGGCCACTTATTGGTAAAGTTACAAAAGTATATTTGAGAAAGCTAAAATAATTTTTAAAAGTTTTGACGGTTTATATAACTTTATGAAATCTTATCTTTCTTACTAATATTATAAATGCGAAAGTTTAGATGTTTAGATGTTTGGATGTTTGTGTTTCAATCACGTCTAAACTACTGAACCAACTAGGATGAAAGTTGGCATATATATAGTTCGTAACCTGGATTGACATATAGGCTACTTTTTATCCCGAATAATTAACAGGATCTACAGGATACAATGAACGAAAAGGATTAGTAGCGCCAATTGGCAAGAGGATTTCATTGTCATGTCATGTCACGTCAGTTTGACAGAGCGTAGTACTACCTTTTTGGTCTAACGACTTGCGTTTGACATTCCAGTAGGTACGGGTTTGGTGTAATGAGGTGTAATGTCAAGTTTCTCAAATAAGTATCCGCTCGGTACACGCACAGATAATATAATGTACACGGAAACTGTAGACGCGTACGAAGTCGCGGGTTAAGCAGTTAAGCAGATAAATTATTAGAATCTAATAAGTCAACATACAACGAAACAAATTGAGTTTTTACCGTTTTCACTCCGAGATGGAGCCAGGAGCCAGGTATCATTTCGTTACATCATACCTTTTAAATATAAATTGTAACGCTGAACGACAACATGCAAGAAAATCGAAATAGTAAATAAGAACTTGACACGCAAAGTGTATGTCTTCGTCGGGAAACCTGGGCCGTTTTATTTACATAGCTACTGTATCTAATTTAAAAAAAAATACTTACCACTATTCTGTTTTACCTTGTAAATAACCTAACGTAACTGAAATGTTCTTTAAAATGCCCCTATAATTTGAAAAAAATAAATATGAATACGAAATATACGGCATAACATTATTGATTCTAAATGATCTTTGTGATTTTGTTGAATAAAGAAATTTTGACTTTGACTTTGCCGCATTGCTATGAGTTAGTACTGACAACGCGGCTTGACTCTACACAATACAATCTTTTGCAAATTAAAATCGGCACTTCTTCCGCTGCTGTATTTCAGTCTCATAGTATGATGTGCGATACCTACTCTTAGCTCCTAGCCTTAGATTTATTTATGCCCTATTTTTTCTGCCTCCGACATAGAATAGTAGTTCATACCCGCGGTATGGCACTTAACGACAGGTGGGAAACACAGCTTTCGGGAGAGCTTTTTAAGCAAAAGAGGCATGCCGTTTGAAAGGGTTGTGGGTTTCAATTGACTTGGAAATGGGCGATAGAAAAAACATTTGCGTACAACCTACGTGCAAAGAACTACTACGTATAAGCAAGACTTACTTTCTACCAATAAAAGTTTCTGCAAATTTCTACTTTGTATGAAACGCATTTCTATTTTGGTCATTGGTTTCAAAACGGGTGTAGGTACTTACCTAGATTTCGAGTCATCTAAAATGTGTCCGGGAAGTGTCGTGCCTATAGAAATACTTAGAATACTGATTTATTAGTCTCAATAAAGCATCACGTGCTCTAAAAGCAGCGTAGTTTCATAGGAGCTTACATCTTATCCTACATGATCCTTGTGATTTTATTGAATAAAGAAATTTTGACTTTGACTTTATTAATCCTAATTTGATGTCACTGATTTGACCAAACACAAATTGTGTGGATTAAACTAAATAATACGCAATCAACCTAATTCAAATCAATTAATAATTCGCCCCAAACTGAGATCTCGCTATGTCCCGGAAAAAAATACATAAAACGAATTGAATTCAACTATGATATATACAGTTAAACTTTGCAAATCGTATCGACACACCTCTATCTACGAGTAGGTAGTATTAAGATCTTCGTTTGCTTTGCTCATTTGATGAATGTTTTTATTTGTGATTTTGTTGAGAATTTAAGCTAACATTTTCATAATAATCAACATGTTAGCCCTTTTTCTCATCCCTTGTGAAATTTCACCATTTGTGGTAATTGAATTAAAACATTAGGTGACCACTAAGCTTGGCGAGGTCCGCAATCGTCGCTCAACCGCACCGCACCCGCTGCGCCCCGCTGATGGCACGCAAGCAACCGACAACCACGTGGAAATTTACCCCGACAAACTATTTTGACTGTGTCCAGAACTAAACAAATATGAACACAAACTTAGAGGTAACAGGTTCTATAGTTCACGCACTGATGATTAAACACTTTAAGATTAGTGATCACAGGAGCAGCTGTTGCAGATGGAGTGGAAGTCACCAGCCAGGTGTACCTATACTGTTTCTATTCCAGGGCTAAACACAAACACAGGCAGAAATATAACCAATTGTTTCTTCAAATTGCATCTTTTTCAGGTGTAATACTTAGGTTGGTAGGTGTCTAGGTTTTTTTTAGGTACAATATTACATGGGAGCACGAGAAATAATTTCACTCGTGACCCCGAAGCAGATGATGGAGCAAAACGGTTTAGAAGACACCGTCACTGTTACAGAGGCAGGTATACTTACCATAGCTGTTGCAGATGAGATGTACCCGCGTGGTCTCGTGTCTGCATTCCCGCAGTTCACGCAACAAGCCTCCCTCACTGCGCAAGAAGGCGCGGTATGAATGCGCAGCGCCTTTTGTCTGGCCTCGGTTGCCGTCATTCAACTCTTTGCTGTTGTTCAGCCACCTGGCAACGTAAATTAGTATTGGTTAGTTAACTGGATTCTCCGATTCACGTTATGGTATATTGTGCGTCATCTCTCTTCTGGCTCAGATGCCACCTTCAGATCTCTGGTACTTACGTATATCCCAGCATGGTGCAGATCTTAAGCGCAGTATTGTCGTCCAGCGTGGAGAGGCAGGCGGGGAACCAGGAGTGGTTGGCGGCGCGGTACACCTGCAGCTCACCGCTGCCTATGTCACCGTTGGCTTCACTTAGACGTACTAGCCATAAATGAAAAAAAATATGAATAAGTTTATGTAGTCGCAAGCGAATTTGTTTTTCGTAAATTATAAAATGTCTGTAGCCAACATAACAGTGCCTAGTATGAGTTGAGCCTAAAACTCACAGCAGTTCCTCTCATCCTGCCCCCACGGGCAGTCGATCCGTCCGTCGCACATGTGCGCCTGCGAGATGCAGCGCTGGTTGCCGCAGTGGACGTCCCCACTGCGCTTGCACACGCGGCAGTTCAGCTCGTCGGAGCGGTCGGCGCAGTCGATGTGTCCGTCGCAGCGCCAGTCGTGAGGAATGCAGCGCTTTACGTCGCATTGAAAGCCGGTTGGACACACTGATGAGAAGAGAAGAAATTGAAAATAAGCCCATGACTGTGAAAAATAAACTACTAACCTTTTGAAGACAGCCGATGCAGTAAATTATTTATCTACTAGCATTACCAAAAAATGAACAATAGAGAGGTCAGTAACCTGGTTTAGCAGCACGTATCCTGGCATCCTTGACCTCACGGTTGCCGAGACACACGTCGGTGTCGATGGACTCGGGGAAGATCTCGCACTGCAAGTAGTCAGGCATGGACAGGCTGAATACTTCTAGGAAGAAACCACAGCGTCGCATAGTTTCTGTACAGAGTTACATATTATTAGTATAGTAATAGAAGTTCCAATATCTCAGAAACGCGACACATTAGGGGTACATAGTAAAATAGTAGAAGACCTTGCACATGCCATATTCTCGCAGAACGAGCTTTTGAGTACGACTTAACGGAATAATTACTAACCTTGGCACAGACTCCTGCAAGGCCTGACCATGTGTCCCAAAGGCCCGCACTTGGGCACGAAGAGGGAACACAGGAACAGAGCTGTCAGCTCATAGCAGCGGACGTCCACCACTGCGTCGTAAATGTCCAGGTCCTAGGCACAAAGAAACCCCACTTTTTAGTCAAAACGAATATAATAATATACATAATTATATCCATGAGGTTTTTGAAATAGCAAGAGGGCTCTTTTTAAAAACTCAATAACCGAATTTTACTTCTATTGATCACAAATCATGGTAAGTATCCAGTTGTCAGTAAAATGAATATAACCTGTGTTTTCCCTAAAACGCGATTCCCAGATTTGTGAATAAAAACTGACACGTCATGGTAAATATCCCGTTTTATTGAAATCGATCCTGGCAGATCTGAACTGCGCTGAAGGTGACGTCATGTACCAATATTTTACCTTCCATTGTGGAGTGACAATGATTGATGCCAGCCTTTCACCTAATGACTATTGACGCCTTCACGATTGTGGAGCCGCCGTGGAATAATAGCAAGAGGAAGCGAAACTCCCTACGTTTTCGTAACGTTTGGAATGCTTACGCTTTAGAGGTACAAAATCATCAACCAGCTGCGAGGGTAGTATTTCCAAACCGTCGTTGCGTCGATACTTGGCATTCTAGGTATTTGTGATTTTACAATATAGCTTATTTTCTATAACTTCATTAATGAGATACCAACTTTCGATTCATATAGGTGACGTATGACGCGTTACTCCCACTCGGTTGAACTTACGGAGAAGTATTCACTTCTATACGTATTCTTAGCATTACCTGTGGTATTAACTAGTCTGTATAGAGCTACAGCAGCTATAGAATTGGCCGCTTAATTAACAGCCATCGGAATAATAGCCTTAATTACAGTGGAACTGATCTGACTGGCGGTACGAGCTATTGGAAATCGATTTAGGAAGATTTCTGGTTGAGTTCCATCGGTGAGAACTCTACTTTAATTAGCTGAGTCGGCAATGTGCTACTGTTTTTCATAACACAGTAGCCTTTTGACTGCTTGCATCAAGAGCAAAGCGAGAGGCACGGGTCGATACCGATATGTCAATTAATTGCTCGAATAAAAATATCGGTGTCTGTGCCAATAGCAGCGTCTAGCATTGAATCTCTGCGCCGATTTCGTGTAGATATCGTGTCGGAAACAGGGTGAAAACAGCCATTGTCTGATTGACAATCACACAGATTAGTATCTTTTGATACTCTGATTCGTTGAACTCTGATTTGAAAAACTGTACAGGCTGTCCACTCCTGTCCAAAAAAATCTACTACAAAATGAATACCTCGACGACAAAAGATCCTGGGACTCGGTTCGTAACATTTTGTAGTAGGTATTTAAACAAGTAGTTGAATGGATTCACTACCTTATTAGTGGCCAATATTTAATTAAGTTATATACATAATTTTTACCGCTTATTAGCTTTGTAAAAAATGTGTATTAGCCCTAATTAATTTTGGTAAATCACTTACTTACCAGAAAAAAATGAATTGAATTGAACTACCCTGTAGGGTATTGTTAGTGTAGTGTTTTGAGTAGATTGACTTTCGTCAATCTCTTACACTTTGTACCCAAAACTTTTTACCTACACTTCTGACCTTTTTAACCACCGACGCAAGAACGACGGGGTGTTATAAGTTTGACGTGTCTGTGTGTGTGTGTCTGAGGCAACGTAGCTCCCGAACGGATGAACCGATTTTGATTTAGTTTTTTTTGTTCGAAAGCTGAATTAGTTGGGAGTGTTCTTAGCTATGTTTGATGAAAATCGGTCCAAGATTCGGGGGTTTTTTTTAATTTAATTACTTGTCTAACACAGCCCCTCTAGCATATGACCTATACAAAAATAAAATACAAACAATGGCAAATATCGCAAAATACTCAAACCGTGTCTTATATCGAAACGAAATAGCTTTATATCGAAAACTGTTTAATTGACCGAGCGAGCGAAGCGAGCGAAGCGTCTCAGTTTCCACATTGGCCAAAAATGCGTTTGTCCGGATGTCTGTCTGTCTGTCTGTCTGTTCTCTTCTACAGGTCGCATTTTTCAACCGATCTGGACGAAACTTGGTACACAGGTTATATGAATTATTAGATTTTTTTTGTCGTCGGGGATTTTTGATTGGGGGGAAAATAGGGGAGAAAAGAGGGAAAGTTTGCTGTAGCGTTATTTATCGACGGATTTCAATCAAATTTAAGGAGCACACGAAAGATTTCATTCTACACAAGATGGTGTAAAAATATTTCCAAAAAGGGGGACTGGAAAGGGGAAAAAAGGGGAAATTATTTTTTTATTTTTTTTCCCGAAAATTGACGTCTACCAATATCAATGAAACTACACAGTCCTCTTCGCCTTTATGAGACAAATCCGTAGACACCAGATTCGACCTCTTAGGACCAAGGGAACGCGAGTAATCGCTAAAACTTATACCCTTATTTTGCTCAAAAGTCTACATAAGGGCCTATTGGAAAATTCAAGCACCTGAAATTAGATTTACTTAGCCAGGGTAAAAGGGAAAGTGTTGGTTATTGCACGGTTATAAAGGCTCGCGAGGTCTATGTTCTCACAGGACAACTAGTTTATGACTATGGAATAGGGGTTCCGTTCCGAGTTTTGTATTCTCAGAGACGACTAACTCCTGACGCTGCTAAAATTTTATAGGAAGTAATAACGACTCCAAACAAACACAAATTCAACTAAAAAATATTACGTAACCAATTTAGAAGGTAGCCTAGACCTTGGCTTGGCTTCGCTTGGGCCTTTGACCCCAAATGATGTTTAATTTTCTTGTATTTTCTGGTTGTTAATCAATTTTTGGGCTGGCGAGCTGATGCGAAGATGGAATTTATTCAATCAATAGGGAAAACCTGGATAAGGAAAACCTAAAATAGATACGATGGAAACGGCTTTTGTCACGGGGCACACAATAATCAAAGGTCACAGCAGTGGTTGCTGGAAAATTACAATAACAGCCCTTGTAGTTTAGTCAAGTTGACATATTTATTTATTATTGATGTACTTGGACATCAGTGAGTGGATCCCTTGCCAATGTGCAGCGTCTAGCGATGTAGGCATCCAGGTCGCCCACAAAAAACGTCAAAAATGACACAGAACTTTTGTTTGAAAATGGGTTTTCGTACATGCTTTCTGTAACGTTTGCAGAGTGACAACTTTATCCCTAATGTATCTCCTAACTTGATACTGTGTTAGTTTATTACGGTTGCTATACGACGGCCGTTGTGTTTGAGTACTCAAAAGTTGATTGTCGATTCGATAGATGAAATGACGACGAAGCCGGCACCAATTAATTTATGTGTTTAGAGAGTCCTCTAATCTTCCTCCCCGATGATAGCTCACGTATTTTTGATAAGTACTTTAATAAATTAATTTGTTCATCGGTATTCGGTAGCTCTCACGTCAGATTTTGGGAAATTTAATCCTCTTTTATGAGTTAATAGATATGATCCCAAGGGCGACCCACGATAATTACCTATCATAGAATTTAGGTTTTTTGTAAAAGAATTCGCCGAGAGAAAGATGGTACCGTAACGTCTTTACTTATTTCTAACTACGCAAATAAAAATAGAGTTCAAATAATCTAATCTTTACACTTAATAAGCAAACATAACATCAAACTTGCTATATTTATTCCAAAACTTATGATCACCTTAAATAAGTGAGACACAAGTGAAACCGTACCGCACCACTCTAATTAGTTTCGGAGTAGTTACAAATGTAAATATTGTCTAAGCTGGGACGAAACTTACATTAGCACTTATCTTATTATTTTTACCCTTTATACTCGTACGATGAACTATGAACTTGGCCAACCTCATGCCATTGAACTTTGCTAAACGCAAATTCAACAGTTTGAAATATACATCATCATCATACCCGCTGCTGGACATGGGATTTTTTTTATTGCACATCTTTGTCAAAAACACTGATGAAATTAAATCAACTCACCAGCTGCGCATCTCTCTGTCCAAAATGGCCGATGTAATTAGGGAACACTGTGAAGTTGTAAGAGACACGGTGCTGGTGACAGAAGCTGACGATCACCGGCAGACAGACGCCGGGCGCAGGGTTCCGCCCAGAGCCGTCCGCTGCAGTCGGCCACGGAGCGGAAACCGACCGGTTCACCACCTGCGATACGTACTGCGGACCACAGACCATTATACACAAGATGGAACGTCTAGGAGACAATCCAGATGCTGTGTGGCAAATAAGACTGATTCAGAATTAAGCCGGTGCAATCACAAGCATATGAGACTTATGTCTCAGAATGGTGGACGCTGTGCATTGCCTCACAGGACACGACCTCAATGGACAGAGCATCTGGGGGGCCATTACATTTTCTCAAAGACTGTTTATATCTACGAGTTGCAGTGATTTTTGTAGCGACTAAAATGATATTAAAACTGGGACATACTCGGTCTTGGTGATCAATATTGCACCAAACGCTATGGTGTGTGTGTTACTACACCTAATTACTTTCTATAGGAAGTAGTACTGTTAAAAAGCGTATTAAAGCACTTTATATAAAAATATAAATCTTATATTCAAACATCTCTCAAAGGCAACATTGTTTATTTAATTAAGTAGTGGCATTTCTCACAAAATATTCCCCGTATTTAGGTCCCGGGGCGTCGCAATTCTGTAAGAATGTGTCCGGAGTGCTCAAATTAATTTTGCACTTTGTACGACAAGACTTTGTGCCCCATAGGCATCACCGGCCGTTTTCATAATTATCTCTAAGGTATTCTAATACTGGTACAAACCATTGTGCTACGAAGGTGCTACGGAAATGGTATGAAATGCTACGCCGTAGCAGTTCTGTAGCAATTTTACATAAGTGGTACTGAGTTTATTTTTACAAGCTTTGTGACACTTTTTACTTTAAATATAGTAAGCTTTTGCACAATTTACTTAGAATTGTTTCCACAATCAAAACAAATAAGCTTTCAAGTGCTACTCGAAGCCTAAAATGAACAAGTCTGAAACCCGTGAACATCCTTTATGTTCCGTTCCACTCAATTCCAGTAACAAGGCATTATTACGAACAACCAATTCAAGACAAAGCCTTCGTTGTGAAAATTAACTTAAAACGAACAAAAACTCAAGACAAAGGGCAGGTGGCACGTGTACTTTGCAGGCAAGGGTCCTACCGCGATCTTCTTGAGTTGTAATAAAGTGACTGTTTTCGTTTGCACTTTTATTTTCTTTTTTTGTAAACGTCAGTATCTCAATACTCTAGAATACGTACATTGGTGACCTGCACTGCGGTAGGGTTGGCTCGGAAGTATGCAAAGAGTGCGCCCGTGATGGCCAGCAGTGCGACCGCATTCAGCGCCAGCTGCATCACGCGGAACCGATGAGGAGATGCTTCTGTAGTGGCGCCCTGGATATCACGCAGCATCTGCAATGCACCTTTTGAATTATCTAAACATTTAGTAGTATTTTGTAAAGTGGCAGCAAATTATTATAACTTTTATTTCAACTAGAATTTTTCTTAATTTGTAGTTTATCTCAAGACAAGTTTATGAACGCTATCTCAAAGAAAACTCTTTTAAGCCTTTAAGCTCGTTAACTGAAAGTTTTCATCTGGCAACGTCCACTGCTCGAGGCTTCGAAGCTTATACGTACGCCACCTATATTGCTAAATGTACTCTCGCTCCACATATTGCTGGATGTGTACCAGTGAGCGGCACATATTATGTTTACTCGGGACGAGTTGCCGCTGACCAAAGTTAAGTAAGTAGAGAACATACTTAGTTGTTTAGCATAGGTAAGTAGGTATTCAATTTAATAAACCGGGCTTACTGTAGTACGTAGTCAACGGAAAATTTACATTGCGTGAAAATGAATAGAATTTGATGCTTACAAAATGATTGAGTAAAATAATGACTATTGTTTACAGTCCTTGGTTTGTATTCAATTTCTGAGGTTTATTGTTTTATGAGGCCTCAAAAGGTTTTTAATGAAATGTTTTTATTTAAAAAAAAGTAGGTATAAGTATTTTATCAGTAATCTAGTTCCCATATTACAAGCTTTGCTTTATTTAGGACTACAGGGCGTTGCGTCGTTTGTAATGTTCATAAATATTTATTTCTTTTTTTTATACAGTTTAGGTTGTGCATTCTATTTCATTTTCTGATTTATGGTATACATTCAGTACGTACCGTTACTTGTTAGGTACTTTTTCTCGATGGTAATTCGTTGAAAAGGTTCATAACAAGCACACTTGGTGGTCAAAACAGTGACCGGCAGCCAAGAGTTAAAATATGAAGGTGGTTTTTTGACAAATTCAATGGCTTTTATGCCGTCGTATTAGAGTTCATAATTTTATGATAATTTACCATAGACACTATTAAATATTTTGATAGGTTGGGTCCATAGCGATTGCTATGGCTGCAAGTGCGCCACATTTTTCTGTTGAACGATTGATTGATAAAGCTAGAAACTCGTGCTACAAGCACCGTTCATCAACCCCTACCAGGTCATAGAACTCACAGTTTTCATCTCACTTTATTTTAATTGCGATCCTCCGTTCGAAAGTCTTCGAGATCCAAAGTCAATATTCAGATTCAACAAATGTAATCAACATCAAATCGAAAATGTTTATCAATCGTTCGAGATAAGCTACGTTTAAACTGACCGCGTAATGAAATAGGTACGTTTGAAATTAGAAAATACTGATATGTATTCTCTTATGGAAATAGACGGTCCTGTGATTCTCGTACACCACTCAATACTGTTGTTAAAAAAGGAGATGTTCTCAATTGGGTTATATTTTTTTAACTGAGTCTCATTCGCTCAATATTCAAATCAATTTCAAATAGGTAGGTAAGCTAGCCCACTGGATGTGGGTAATTTGAATAAAACACATTCGATTAAACTTAGTGAGAAAATAAACCCCTTTTACGCGGTTGACTTGACCGATCACTTCGCTGTCGCTCTTGTGCGTCTGTGTGGCCTTAGCTTTAAGTTCATTAGTTCGAGTAACAGACTGTTTAATAGTCCCGATTAAGCGCCATCTCACAGACTGATGTATTTAACGTATTAAAGTCTAGATTCAAAAGTTAATACCTTTTCAAAGTATGATGACCCTCTCCGAGACATTAAATAAATTGACCCTTGTGGCATCGATAAAGGGACATTTTTTAGAGTATTGAACCAAGTTCGGTATTTTGAGTGTCTTGGCTTCAAGGTTGCATGAGAAAAAATGACCGCATCGTCACTTATCATCAAGTGAGATTACGGTCAAACGTTTTGTGTAGAAAAAAATGAGCCGGTTTAACGTTGAAATGCAAATTATTGGAGTAGAATTTTTGTTACATAGTTCCTCCTCGTTGCAGTGGTATGATTTATGTAAGTACGCATGTATTGTTGCACCAAAAAAGCAAATAATTATATTCTACTTACCTACAGCTGTACAGTATGCAAAAAAAAACATTTCACAGGTAGGTACCTACTTATAATAATTTCTTTAGTGCGAGGTTGGCGGTCTACAGAACTCCGTCATCTGCGTTGGCCATAGTTCATTATTACCAACCTACTTTACTCGTGATTATCAAAATCACTAAAACAACAAGGGTACACACGGGCAGCTTGAAGCAGCAGCAGTCGACTGCTGCTGCTGCTTCTGCTACAGGATAGATTCAAGACAGATTTCATGGGTCTTTGTATGGCCATAGATCCTGCCCTAAGCCACGTGCCAGTTCCACGTTTCTAAAATCAGATTGATGCGGAAAATGTACATACAATCTTTCCACCCAATATTCGGTGCAGTATTAAACTGCCTCCATCACAAAGTTATGGATATTACCGAATCACGAGCTGCACGGCGGCGCGGCGCGTGCTATCGACTGTGAAATGAAAACGGCTCAGAGAAGTTGTTTACACTTTCTCTTAAAATAGCGACCGTTTAATAGCGGTGATCTTTATCTTGTACTCACTGGGTCTTCTAATGTTACGATGTGCAGTAGCATAGTTTCATCTCACTTGTGCTCCAAAAAATTGTACATGAGCAACAGAAACACAGAATCGCAGAGAATAAAATAAATTATAGACACGAATCGAAGTCGCGACGAGTAGGGTAATCCCTAATTGTACAAACAGTTGCAAATCGAATAATAAGATAGAAAGAACCAACGGTCAACGTGTTCACTCGATTTTTTACCGATGAATGGTCAAAATACCATAATGTACATTTAATTTTATCTGATTGATTAGTGATACAAAACTTTGCCTATATACTTAAAACTGATAAGTTTCAAATCAAGTTCCGTATAAGTACCTAAGTGTTTTGGTCGCCATAATACGGTCAACACTTTATCAAGAACCAAAGCATTTGTGTAGAAAAATAAGCTTTTTGCAGCATTTTAATGTTGAACTTTTTTCAATCAGTCCACTGAACAGTGAAAGAAATGAGTTTTATGCAATCGACTACGGAGCGTCATTGAAAAGTTCCATTTTATTTTAAAAGTAGAAAAAGATGAGCAATATCTTACAGTAGACTTTTAAAAAACGCGTAATAGGAATAACGTAAAACTCTTCAAAGTTCGAGTAGGTAAACAATAGGTACCTATACAGGGTGTAACATAATGTCTTTATGAGTCCGAAGGGAAAGTATTCTACACATCGCGTCATGGCAAACAACATTTTGTTCTACGACTTTTAATATTTCGAAGTTTTTCATTCATGAAAAGCGTCCTAAAGTTTCCTTGAAAATAGCATTGCACACGTGTTAAAGTGTCTATGTGTGGGTGCGACGTGATAGAAGGGTGCATGAGCATGTTTACTAACAGGCTAGATACGCAAAGTAAATAAACGCTTAGGGTTGTCGCAAACTAAGACAAAAATTTGTCAAACATGTTGTGTTCAACTTTTGCAGATGCCAATCTATTCATGTGTTTGGTCGGAATAAGCCTCTTTTAGGCTTATAGGGACAATATGTTACACGCTGTAGAATTAGAGAGATACCACTAACAATTATATTGTTATTTTTTTATAAAAAATGATAATACGAGTGCTTCACGACCCAGTTTATTTGTTATCAGTAAATAGAGTCGACATTATATAATTTCGCACATTTTATACAATCTCGTGTTAAAACCTTTATCCAATATTTCACTATTCCATTTTATAAAACTGTTTTTCAGGTGAGATTTTCAGCGGTCGTTGCACTCGCGCCGTCGACATCCACTATGCTTTTTTTCAGTTTTCACTAAAAGCTCGTGGTGTGACTTAATTCATTTGTAACCAAATATAAAAAAAAGTTCAATATGATGATCATAGAATGAGACTCTAGTGCCAATTTTATTTAAGCGGAAGGCACCTTACGGTATCAATGATTTATGACTATAATATTATAGTGCCAGCGGTCTTCAAGGCACATACACTTTGTCACATTAATTGAATAAGGCTACCTGCGCACTATGCACTATACACACAATAGGCCCGAGTGTTGATATTAAGTTTTACTGTAATTTAATTTCTCATTAGACTTTCCATACTTTGGTTCATTAATTACGCACAACTATAAAATTTTTGTCTCACCTGTCTCCCCAGAGTGACAATGGGAACAATTCAAATATCTTGAAATATTCTTCAATATTCTGTGGACTAGGTAAAACATCTTCGTCAGAAGAGATTAATTGCCGCGACCACGGTCGCGTAATGCATTCAAGCCCTAAAGTGTACGCGGCTCGGTTAACATAAATCACCCTTTATTTACAGTTTACAGAGCGAGTGAGCAGAACGTGCACTGTTCTAATGCAATTATTTACTTTAATTCTGCCGCGCGCATTGAATAACAAATTGAATTTTTTCACGCTACAATAAACTATCTGAGCTACTACAACTAGATGCATATTTTTTTATACAACTTAAAGATGTAACAGGCCAATGGCCCACTAACTATAACGACGCATTGTTTCACTGAGCACGTCCACTAAAGACAAGCCATGTGATGCATTGCACTGCGCCCATCACTCTGAGACATACAGGTGTCTTCAAACCAGAACTAAACATTGCTGTGTTCTGGTTCTGGCGAGCATCACTGCTTAGCGGCAGAAATAGGTACGGTGGTGTACTTCCCCGGACGAGTTTGCACACAAGAAGCTCTACTACACTAGTACCACAAAATACCTAATGTACTAATGTACTAGTACTGAAAAACTATCATGCATCTGATTTTGATTTTAATGGTCATTCGATCATGATTAATTTTCTATCGGCTTGTAGAAATGATATAGTTTTGCTTTTGCAAATGCTGCACTGTGGAACATTTTCAGTTGGCAGGACGTCGTCGCGGACTTCCGCATGGTTAGCTTTGTCCGTAGGCTAAATGCTCTGAGCGCGGACGACGTGAAACCCATTTCCGTTGCAGCCATTTTCACGACGCCATTATAATAAACGAGTTACTTTTTCATTCAAATAAAAACTATTTGATTTTATAACAATGTCATGAATCTGGCGTACGTATGCTTCTGCGTTATTTGCCAAATTATTGATTTAGTTTTGTATGTAATATATTTATCAGCTCGAACAGCAAGTTATTATACTTTATACTTCGGTATAGCTAGGACTTTATTACGAAACTTTATGTACACAGCCAAGTATTTCAGTATTTCAGTTTTATCAAAAACTTGAGCATCTGCTCTACCTTCAACCATGTACAGTTTTTAGAAGTAAGTAGCTATAAACATTATTATATTGCGGCAAGCAGACCGGCATAATACCTTGGCGAGCTACCAAAACACGTAAGTACCTACTGAGATAAAAAGTAAAGAAACTTACCCGGTGATGCAGCGACATGTTGCTGCCATTTTGAAACCGGACGATCGTCTGCAGCGACGCGGGAGTCGACGCGCTCTTTGTGATCGCAGCGTTACTCGCATCCTTCTCCGCTTGCTCCTTCATCATCAGCCCTCGCGCTATCTTCGCGTTCAGGCTCTTGTTCACGTGCTGGTGCGGCAGCAGCGGCGCCTCCATCGACTTCGTCGTATAGGACGGGGACGACGTCTGACTGAACGATTCCGAGCTCACGTTGGAATCCTGCCGCACGCTGATGTTCGACCCTGATGATGGCGACCTCTTCATGCCGTTCGTTGGTGGCGGAGTGTACGGGTTGTCCGGCATTTTGATCGGCGGTCTTTTTGGGTTCTGAGGGTTCTTGTTACAGTCTAGTCGGGGAGTGGGGGAGACCGGGGCGATCCTTCTGTTCCCGTTGGGGTCGGTAGGCGGGGTGGTGACGGGTCGCGGCGGCGTCGGCGGCGGCACGCGCCGCGGAGGCTGCGGGGAAGTGCGGCGCGGTGGCGCGGGGGGAGGCACCGGCAGCGGACTCGGCGACGCTGGCACCGGCGCCGTGCGCTGTGGGACCGGCGGCGGCTGAGGCGGCATCACTGGCTGGATTATTAGAGGCGGTGGTGGCTGCAACAACAAAATATTTATCACTGGTGTGTATTGCCTTTCACTTTACTGGGGGACTGGTTTATTTCATAGAAGGTCAACTATCAGCTGCTAGACAGCAAGCAGTAAAATCTGATGCTGTGTTATACAGTGGCGATAGTTAACGATTTTATACGATTTGGTAAATAGCTACTAAGAATGTTGTATCTAAGCAGAAGTTTACTCACAATGATTTTCCTGGGCGGCGCTGGTATCCTCGAGGGAGGGCAGTACGGCAGGGCATCAGACGGACAGTAGACGAAGCCCGAGGGCCGTTGGATGTGCACGGGCCTAGCTTGCGGCGCGCAGGCTGCGGTGGAGTGACGGCGAGGAGTCCCTGTGTTGGGCCGGAGCAGCTCCAGCAGCTTCTCACCAGGAGTTGCGGCCAGGCTGCCGGCACGGCCTAGTCTGAAGAATAAGGTGGATGTTAGTTACCAGTCGTTTCCATAATATCTCTAAGTTTACTATTACACAAATATTGTAGTAGGTACGGTGGGATGTTAACTACGAAAAAAACATTTCTGTTTATCTTCTTCTTATGAGACGTAAAATCGGGAGTCACCAAAAGAGTCTTCGTCATTAATTTAACTTTGACAAACGTTAAATGATAAGAATGTTATTTTATCAGAAGAAATAGAGCCGGAAACCCTATTTTCGTAACAAAATGTGGTCAAAATAAAATTCTATCTATTCTTGATATCACAAAAGTTAGAAATGGTATTCTCAACGTAAAAAAAGTAAGTCAAATGACTTCAATTCGATCGTTCATTGGCATTGCAAAACTGTTGCAAAGAGCAACGCTATATATTTTACACGTGAATTCCATATTATTCATAATCTGTAGGTACTATAACATCACGCAGGAATACTTTTAATGCGAAGGAGAAGAGCAAACGCGACAATGGCGTCACATATCACAACAGCTGGCGTGTCCGGCTGAGGGGACTAATGAACAGGGCTGTCACCATAGAAAATACACGCACGCCAGTATTCTAAGCTAAGACAAAATCTGGAATAAAATATAGATTTTTCAACTTCGAGATGAGATTAGTACACAATTATTTAGAAAAACCACATGTATATCCTTTGAAACATCTCTCGTTCTTCATAAACTAAGCCCTAGTATAGAGTAGGTATAATTATTCAGTACGAACAGCATTTTTATAAAGCTACATGTGCCACGGTTTTTAATCATGTCTATACTTTCATCGTTAAAATTGCGAGCTCCGTGAAAATATTACTGAATTTTTTTATAATATTTCAAAAGATATCAGCCGATTAGGTGTTGGGTGGGACTTGTCTGAGAAGAACCCACAACTTTGCACATATACAGGGTGATTACGTCTGAGGTTAAATTATAATTCCTGTGAAACAGCGCATGAAATTCAGTAATTAATCACGATTGTAACATGACAGATATCCACACGCGTTTTCTTCCATGTTCAAGAAGGTGAAGGATTGAACTTCGCTGGCATGTGGCGTGTAAACGATCGCTATTTTAGAGGTAAACATCATCATCATCAACCTATATCAGTCCACTGCTGGACGTAGGTCTCTCCCGCGACGCGCCACTGAGCCCAGTCTTCGGCTTTTCTCATCCAGTGTTTGCGCTACATTTCGCAAATCGTCGCCCGATCTCGCCGGGTGGGCGTCCTACTACCCTTGGCTTAGTCCGCTCTCAATTTGCTCCAACGATTGTCAGTTCTACGGTAAACATGGCCAGGCCATTGCCATTTCAGTTTGCTTGATGTACTTAATTACGACTTAAATACCTCAGACCACATGGGCCACTGATATCAGTCACTATTAGGTACTATGAACGACACAAGAATCTCCGTCGATATCGTGTAGGTCGTGTCGGTGACAGCGGTCAAACTGTCGTTAGGTATAAACAGTATACTTAACAAGTTGCATCCGGTTAACTGACCGCGACCTCCAGCTGTTACGTGTTCTGTTCGACTTGCGACGACTTATAATTGGACGGCTTTTGTGGTCTTGTTATAAAGTTACGAGCTGTTTGCGAATGAAAAGCTTACAAGACATGTGAAGAATATAATACCAGATACATAAGTTATGGAAATAAATTCTAGTAGTAGAATACTTACAAGCATGAACTAGGCGGTAAAAGTCAAGGTAAACTACTTCTCTGATGTAAGCTTGGAATAGTTGCACTATGTTTGGTCTCATTCGATCGAATTTGAATTTGCTTGTCAATGCAAAAGACAAATCACGGTGTAACTATTCCAAGCTTTCATCGACTGTGTTAGAGTATTTAATAAAAGTAGCTCGTGTTTAGCATTGCTTAGCTGTCATGAGAGCATCGGTGGTCTAATGGTAGCAAACCCGCTCTCCAATCCTAAGTTTGTGGGTTCAAATCTGGTCACGCATCTATGGGTTTTTCTATTGTGATAATTTATGTGCCTAATGTGCTCTCAAAAAGTGAATATTTCTAGATATTGCTTTTTGATTTTTCGAAATGTTATTAGTGACTGCTACTCTGAAAGTAATGTATGTAAAAACCAACTGAAGAATACAAAATATCAAAAAAGACAAGAAAATCAAAACAGAAGGCCCGCGGGCATCAAGTGCGGCTCGATATGATACGTCATCGCTACCGACCCAGAGACTTATCCCTGATCCGCGGATCGACTCCGATTGCTGCACACAGCATAAAGATATACAAACCAGTAGACTTACTAGGACTAGCGGTTATACTTTGAAACAAGGATAAAATTGAAAATGCAGTCACATTCTGAAGTATCTTTAGCAGTGTGACCAGAGATGTCAATGCTTCTCTTTCTTTAATAAATAAATAAATATTCATGGACTTTACACACAACGCCCTCTAGTCCCAAACTAAGCCAAGCTTGTGATATGGGAACTGGATGGCTGATAGAATACTTATATACTTTTTTTTTTGTAAATACATACTTATAATACCTAGTATATGTAGTAGATATACATAGTATATCTTTAGTGCTTCTATCTTTTTTTAGAGTTTTCATAACCACTTTTTGATTCATTGGAGTTGCAAGCGGCCATCGGTAGCTACACAGCCAACCAAACCTACAAAATATGTAAGTTCACAGGTCACTAATGAGAATGTCACAAGTTACCTGTAAGCGAAGCTGTTATTCAGCTCAATCAAAATTACGATGCACTTAGAAATAGGTAGGTGATCAAATACTAGCTAAAGTGAGACTGCACTCTTATTGTGTCATCTTTGTATTTCCTCTGTTGGCAATGATATATTTCTGTGCTCTGAACGAGATAAACGAGGGATAGTCGCAACTTATGTCTGGGATGCTGCCGGCAATACCTGATAGCTCTCAAGGGAAATATACCTATACTTAATCTGAAATAGTAAAGCCGCTTGGGTTTCACTTGGAGCTTCTACATATCTACAATGGGATTTATGTAAGTCTTAAATTGGATACCTATGTAAGTTCTTCAAACGGGTTAAAACTAATTTACCAATCTGAATAGCATTTGTTGGTGTACTCTTTTAGCAAGTGTACAATGTGCAATTTATGCATCTACCATTCCAAACAAGTGAAAATCGTAGCAGAAGATACTTAAACGAGTCCTCCTCCTCGCGTCGTCCTCCTACTCCTCATGGCCCAGCCCCCGTATTCCAATCTTTTGCTGTCAAGTTATATTTCACTGCCCAGTGTAATTTCTTCAGGTCACGTGGTACAATTTTATACCACGTGATCATTCTTTTTAGACACTTGACAGCAAAATATGCGCGAAAACAAATTAAATGACATCATAATGTCACTATTTAGTCACAGAATAACTATGAGCTAGTATGAACTGACCATGATTTAAAACTTTGCAGTTCAACTTTGCAGTTCAACTGAGATTGGAATACCCCTGCTGGGTCGTGATTACACTGTTGAATCATTTTCTTCCGGACGATATCTCGCCAGCCTCTTCTGTCTTTGGCGACGTGGAGTATATCGTGAAAAAAAACCGAGTCCTAGGTATATATTTTTAAGCTTAGCCTGCGATTCAATGCCGGTGAGTGTAGAAGGCGTGGCATAACGATAGCGGTGCGCGACACGGCCAGCTACTTTTATTATTTTCGGGCTGACCTTTCACCATTCACCAGAACATTAAGCACAAAAAATAAAACACATCGTAAAAGCTCACAGCCGCGTGCCGCAGTTATTATCTGTTTTCGCGACTGAAGTCACATGAACGACATCACATGCCGTTTTATTGAGCAGAGCTATCATGTTTTCTTTTTAAAGATGTTGTTCTCCGCCCTCACTTAGTATTTGTCGATTTTATTTGTCTCTCGATGATACGCAAGAGAATGTGCTACTAAAATACGCTTCTCTAGAAAGTCAATGCTACAAAAACTTTGGTACACAAAAAATGGTTACAACATAACACAGCTACCTATTGAGTTATGTTGTTGCAGCTACCAGATAGGTACCTTGTACCAGGTGACAAACGAAAGCGGAAGTAACGGAACTAGTTAACCATTTCCTGACAGACAGGACAAACATCTCAAGCCGTGATGTGGGCAAGACAGGAAAAGCCTATATTTACGTTCGCATTATGACAAGCTCTCGGCTATAATAATTACGAGAAGACAGTTCAAAAAGTACGTTAGTCCCCAAACTGTCCGTCGAGATGGTAGATAAGGATAATGGAAGCTTCGAGGTTTCTATTACCCATTTATTAGGTTAAACTGTTGTAGAATAAAGTTGCTTCGTCGGACGTCCATTGTAGAAGTTAGAAACTTTCAGTTTACGAAATAATAAATAGGTTTTGAAAGCTTATAACTTTCTGAAATATAGTTAAGCTGTTCATTTATTAGTAAAGTTGCGGAATCAAGGCGGGTTCCGCAGATACTTGGTTTTTTCCTTGGGCAAAAACAAAGCTTTTACAATAATTAACCGCTTACCATCAGGTAGGCCGTTTTGTTTGCGTAATTATGGCATACAAAAACAAGAGTAACAATTGGCTCCTTCTTCATAAAAGCAGTTGTATCAGAAAAAAAGTCGCAAAACTTCTAAAGTAGCCTACATCATAATACCAGAGATAAGTAGGTGAAGGAAATAAAGTTGCGAAAACTTAAAATAGCTAGGTGCTTATTAAAAGCTTCCTGAGCTGCCGATCGCGAAGCCAATCAAACAAACTCATTCCTTTCCTTAATATACTTAAGTATTTGTCTTAAAAATATGCAGGGGTATGCCAATCAAAGTTGAACTGCAAAGTTTTAAATCATGGTCAGTTCATACTAACTCATAGTTATTCTGTGACTAAATAGTGACGTTATGACGTCATTTGATGTGTTTTCGCGCATATTTTGCTGTCAAGTGTCTAAAAAGAATGATCACGTGGTACAAAATTGTACCACGTGACATGAAGAAATTACACTGGGCAGTGAAATATAACTTGACAGCAAAAGATTGGCATACGGGGGCTGAGCCATTACTTTTTAAACGATATTTTGCTGCATAATTTACTCCAGTTTATTTTACTTAGAATTCTGGCGAGTACTTATTGACAACTTACCCGTTTAAAACATTTATCTAATGTTAGTAACAAGCTTAGGGAATATTTATTTAATATTTATTTATGTCTCTGAGTGATGGATGCAGTGCAGTGCTACAACACACGTCTTTAGTAGACGTACCCAGCAAGATAACGCCATTGATATTAGCTGAAATATTTAACATCGTATGTTTTTATCATAAAAAAATCATACTAAGCCAATTCATTAACCAGTAATTAAATTAAAAATTAAAAAAAACCTCAAATCTTGGACCGATTTTCATCAAACATAGCCAAGAACACTCCCGACTAATTCACCTTTCAAACAAAAAACCAAAATCAAAATCGGCTCGTCCGGTCGGGAGCTACGCTGCCTCAGACAGACCCACACACACACAGAGACACGTCAAACTTATAACACCCTGTCGTTTTTGCGTCGGTGGTTAAAAAAAGTCGTGCTAAGTAAATCCATCGTCACCAAGCCAGCCAAGTGCCCTTTAACTAACAGTTGCTGAAGTGATCAGATAAGCGAGGGATAATCAGCAAGTTTTAATGAATGCCTCTCAGGCAATTTCCTTTGGCTTATAGAATAATCGGCTCCCTGGAAACCAAACGCAGCTTTCTGAAGTTAGTAATGTTCGTGAAATGTTCATTAATTCTCAGATATTTGGAAAGTAATCTACTTAGATCGCGTTTCCTATCTCAAATAGCCCGATATGTCATGCGAGTAACCCAGTTGCAAAACTGGCTAGTTGGCTAAAACCGAGAAAACCGCTACAAACTATACTCGTATTATGTTATACTAGCAGTTACCCGCGAATTCGCCCACGAAAAAATAAAAACAAATATAATAATCTAAAAAAAAAGTGGAAAAGTAGCCTATGTGTTAATCCAGGTTACGAACTATAATTTATTCCAAGTTTCATCCAAATCCGACCAGTAATTACAGCGTGATTGAAACACAAACATCTAAAGATCTAAACATCCAAACATCTAAACTTTGACATTTATAATAGCAGTGGGATTATGTTTTCTTTAACTGTTTGAAAGCACTGCAAGTGCACATTTTTTTTTATAGAAAAATTAAAAGATGCTGTCTGTATTTGAACCCGATAAATAAATAAACGGAATAAGTATAGACTCATAAAAGTTTGACAAGAGATTATGTTCGGTTTGTGGGTAGCACGGTTGGCTTGGCACAGTTCCAACATCGCCTGTGCTTGTGTGTCTGCGAGTCGATGTTGACACTGACCTCTCAGCGGGAGTGCTATTGAATTCTGTAAAGCCATGCCGCTATTGCTGTACAATGCTGGGGATGTACTAAAATATTAGAGTGTGGTAGTGACATTTGCAGTAATGTACGGTAGTTAGCAGTTTTTGTGTCTAAATGATCCTTGTGATTTTATTGAATAAATAAATTTTGACTTTGTCTTTTGACTTTGTGTAACGACACAATAAGATATTAAGATCTTTAATAATTCATAAATAATAAGTATTCAAGCATGGTGATTTCATACGTGAAGAGTACATGATGTATGAGATATAATGCCATTAATTATTATCGAAGTCAGATATTTTTTGTCTCATAGATCATGGAAGAGTGTGTTGATGCTAACCTTCCTTTGATAGAGTCGACGTCGTCTGCGTCCGATTGCAGAGCCATGCCGCCCTGCGCCCACGTCACTGTCAGCCAATCTGCAACAACGGAACAGCTAATAACACAACATGCCAGCGCCCAGCGCGATACAGGATTTTAAACTTTATCTTTATTGTTATAAATCTGAAATAGGATGATGATGTACCAACGCTACGCGAAATCGTAGCGTTGCTGTCGTAGCAAACCTACGTAGTGACACGTATTATAGAAATTGGGTTAGTCTCAAAATCCCCTGAGCGGTAGAAAACAGTGAGTTTAATTTCATGATGTTATAAATAAAGTAAGTATATTGATTATTGATCATTTTTAAAACACGTGTTTCAGTCAATCTCTTCCGAAAGAGAAAACTAAAGTGAGTAATACGACAGCGAAGACGTCCTGAAACCAGAACTAAGATATTACTATATCACGACGTAAGGAGGATATTTTCGTCGTAAATATTTACTAGCAAATCATATCCGGGACGAGGTGAGGCATCGAAGCCATCTTCCGTTACTAACAATAATGTTCAGGCATTTTCCGAGATATGAAATTCAATTCGACGTTGTATGGCCTGGTGAGCAACGTGTAAACGTGTTTTTTGAAGAATTTTTTACTTGATTTTGAGGGTTTTTTATATGATAGATCAACGCGTTTTATTTGGGTTTATAAGATTGCAAAACTCAATGTTCTGCACTACCTGATTCTTCTGATTCTGATTCTAAACAGATTACACATAAGTGCCTAAGCACACATACTGCCCCCGTATGCCAATCTTTTGCTGTCAAGTTATATTTCACTGCCCAGTGTAATTTCTTCAGGTCATCTGTTATCTTGCTGGGTACGTCTACTAAAGACGTGTGTTATAGCACTGCACTGCATCCATCACTCAGAGACATAAATAAATATTAAATAAATATTCCCTAAGCTTGTTACTAACATTAGATAAATGTTTTAAACGGGTAAGTTGTCAATAAGTACTCGCCAGAATTCTAAGTAAAATAAACTGGAGTAAATTATGCAGCAAAATATCGTTTAAAAAGTAATGGCTCAGCCCCCGTATGCCAATCTTTTGCTGTCAAGTTATATTTCACTGCCCAGTGTAATTTCTTCATGTCACGTGGTACAATTTTGTACCACGTGATCATTCTTTTTAGACACTTGACAGCAAAATATGCGCGAAAACACATCAAATGACGTCATAATGTCACTATTTAGTCACAGAATAACTATGAGTTAGTATGAACTGACCATGATTTAAAACTTTGCAGTTCAACTTTGCTGTTCAACTTTGATTGGCATACCAATGCAGATGGGAAATAATTTGTGCATGAATAACTTACGTTTAACTCTTCTAATTGAAAAATTAAATGGTGTATATGTTTTTTTGTGAATTTATTGTTTTAAATAAAATTACCTACTAGTACAACTAGAATAATAAAATTGGTAAAAGACTGCCTGAGACAACTCCATAAGGTTAGAATTCTCCTCATTTATTGAAAGGCTTCGCACGAACCGCGCGCGAGGGAAAGTTCGAAAAAAAGCAAAAAGTTTGAAAATATTTCACTGGTCCTTTCTTTATTGTAAGCGTGAAGTCTGAACCGATGTCGTAACTAAATCAAAAAGTTTCCTATGCTTAGTTCTGGCTTATGAAGGAGTTTAAATTAAACAATAGTATGGCATAGCTAGCTACTTGGTTTAAACCTTTTAAATGTTTTTTTTTTTCAGTTTCAACCTGCGATTAACCCACTTTAGATAGAGAACGCAGACTAAGACTACTTAACATCAATGCTGGTGGTATTAAATGCTTGCATCCCAAAATAGCAGCGAACATGGAAAATAACCAACATCCATATAGCAACTTTTTTACACATTATAACAAACGTTTGACCGCAATCTCACCTGATGTTAAGTGACGATGTGGTCGACGATGTAGCACATTTGCCTAGAAGAAACCTATTCACTCTCCTCTTGAAAACATCTAAATTGTAAGTATAAAAGCTAAATCCACTCGCACAAAGTCGCAGACTAACTGATTGGTAGGTATAAACCGCAGCTGGGTCGAAGATAGGCCGCAGACGAGTCGCGATTCAAATGACGAATCTGTTATTCCATCTCAGAAAATGTAGTTGTCATTCCTACTCAAGCAGATTTCTTACAAAAACACCAACGTTTTTTTACGATCGCTATTTTGCCTGTAGATATATATAGATTTTCAGAGTAAATGATTTTGTGCGACTCCAACAGCTCTAAGGCCAAATCTTTATGAAATCCATCCAAAATTGGATGCAGTTACGCAAAAAGCACCCAACCCACATTAACTCTCGATACTTTTTTCAGTAAGACCGTAACCGTGTACCTATTAGTGTATTAGACCTAAGTAGGTCTAATACATGTGGGATAGTATTATAAGTCTTCAAAAAAATGTGTTACGGTTGGTTTTTGTCCTATTCTTGTTAGCTGAACATAAAGGTAAAAACCAGTTGGTATACGTAACAAATTTACCAAAGTGTGGATTGTATCTTTTTTGATTGACTAGCTGCGTTCTTTCTTGATAAAACCATCACTTTATAACAGGTTGTTATGTCATAACAATTTCTGAATAGCATAATAAATGCTGCCACGTTTCTGAAAGATCTTGACTGATCCATAATAATATTATGCGGAGGCTATCCCATCGTGTTGAAGAGGGTTTGCGGACGCGTTGTCACTTCATTTTTGTAACAAGTTTTGTGAAAACTTGCCACAATACCAACTGATTGAAGAAGGCAATCCTTTTGACAGTGGGTTGAGAGTTGAAGGTTTACACTAATGCACGAAAAAACCTTTTATCACAGAATATCTAATGTACCTTTTATGGAAAAATATTGTAGCCATTTTATTAGAGCTGTCTTAAAATGATGGAGTGTATTAAAAAATCATAAAATTTTTTAAAGGTAAATATTGCAATAAGACGTCCTAATAAGAGGTCCGCCATGATTTTAAAAATGTGCTGAAAGATGAAAGCGTACGTAAATCTTTCGGACCTCTATGTAAATAATTCACCATATCCATTAGTATTCGCGAAACGCCCTTCAGAATAGTCTAGTCCCTAAAAGGGGTCTACAAGCCCCTCAGGTAATGAACCAGAGAGCGGAAATATCTCACATCTCACATCTAGCAGCTAGCATTTTCCAGCTGTTGGAAAAATTATAAGTTACCACAAAAATTGCGTACCAGATGTGAGCATACCATATAATTGAGTATCCATAACAATAAAACTTGCAATTAAACATCCATTTACACCTCTTATCACGCACTTTGAAGTGCAATAAGTGCTTACGGTTCATACTTGTACGTAGTGTGTTATATTATCCCTCGGGCACTGTGTCAGGTGGGCTATTCAGGAGCTTGCATAAATCAGCAGTTATGGTTTATCCGATAACCGACCAGCCGGAAATGAGGTGGTATCGTTATGTGGATGGGACTGTGAAGGGATAAAGTCTGATGGAATATTGTAAAATGGCATATCGAATTGATTTAAAAGGTAATGTAAATGCTGGTAATGTAAATCTTTAATCGTCTTAAAACGATTCAATGTGAGAGCAGTCACAGACAGGAGTTTGAGGACCCAATTAGGAATGGCCAATGTGACAAAAGCCGGTATAGAAAGTCAAAGTCAAAGTGAAAGTCAAAGTCAAAATTTCTTTATTCAATAAAATCACAAGAACCATTTAGAAAGAAGAAAGAAAGAAATTACTTACTTATTTTTATTTTGTACAATACTACACATACTACCCCACTACCCTACTACCCCATAGTATCCGAGCCAGTCCATCGCTTAATATATTCAAGAGCAAAGTTAAAGAGCACTATCTATCTCTGTGAACTTATATTTAAGTATATGTATTGTATGTATGTATTATTTTATTTAGTAGTAAGTACACATAATAAGTATGTATAATTTTTTATTAGGTATATATATATTTTATGATAGGTTTATGTTTTAATACTTTATTTTTCTAATAATAATGATTCGTTATTTTAGTAAGTATCGAATCTCCGTTATATTATAACCTTTTATGTACACGGACCTGCCTCTATAGTCCCCTCTCTCTAGCCTCAAAGGTTTGCTGGAAGAAAACTCTTGTTAAGGTTAAGCTCGCCTTTGTACATGTCATCTATTTCTGTCTTTTGTTTATGTCCTGTGTTGTGTGCAATAAAGAATTAAGAATACATAGCAGCACAATAATACACTAAAATCTATCAATAAACAAATAAAATAAAAGGTACAGTTTAGGTAGTGGTGGGTACCTAAACCTATGCACTAATATCCAACATGAAAGCATTTTTAAAACTAAATTATATCCAAATAACTCTCTAGATGTAACACAAGTAATAACGCAAATCAAATTAAAGTAGGTAAATCATAACAAATTGATTAATTTGTACACAAACATCTGACAATTGGTGTACTGAAACCGGTACAACCCACATTCATAGAGGAGCGATCAAATGAAAATCCTCGCATTCCTACACAATTTAGGACGAAGTCACACCAATCGGAACATTATTTTAAAAATATCTTCCTAAAGCAAAAACTCTACTTCTGAGCAAAAGCTTTCAAGAAAGCCTTTTATTATTACCGATCTCCTTATCGTTTATCATCGATTATTTATATTTATCGATCGCCAATCAACAAGCAGGGGTTGTCCTAAGCATACGCTGTTATCCGGTTAGTCAATATTTATTTTTATTATTACGTTATTTTTACTTTTATCGGTCTAGTTTCAACAAAGTTTTTTTGGTAAATAGGTGCATTGTTTAGTACGTAATAATACCCAGACATCGAATAAACATCCAAGCTTGCTCTCACATCACACAAATGTTTTTTCAGTGTGGGGGATCGAAACCACGACCTCACAGCACGAAAGACAGAGTTTTTACGCACTGAGCTGTTACGCCTGTCATTACAGCTCGCGTCGGTTTGAATGCAGCTTTTAAGCTACCTATGGATCGCAAATTCCAATGATAGAGTGGCCAGCTCCGACTCACTGATTTACGATTCCTTTTCAAACTAATATTGGAGGGAGCCTTCGCTTTGCTAGTTCGAACGGCGCAGTTAATATTACTATTCAATAGTACCTCTGCAGGAATTGGTAGATTCTAAAGTGAAAATTGAAATGCATTTAATTAAATCGGTAAAATCAAGAAAGTCATTTTGAAATGGGCACTTATAAAGCATTTTACAAATTAAACTAAGAGATTCGTAGGTCAATCAGTAGTAGCTATATTAGTTGAAGCGGTTATAAATAATGATCGTGATGATGTTTCATTTAGTTGAGGCAGTTTGTTGGGAACTACATAGATTGCTGATAGAATACTTAAATAGTTTTTTTTGTAAACATAAACATTTATGTTTGCCACACACTAATGTTTGTTCTCAGTGGGGATCGAACCCACGATTCATAGCACTAAAGGCAGAGCTAATACCGACTGAATTGTGACATCTGTCCAATCAATGCTATCTACCTATTTTGTATTATATTTTGCAATAAATGTGAGCCTACTGAATATTAGAAACTGCCATTGTCACATGAAATCGCCTTCCAAGTTCTGAAAAGTACTGAAACAGTCTTCTAAAGAGTTGTACAGCACGTTGCAATCTTCCCGCGCTATACAGAGACTCTTCACGCCTGTTTTTCTAACAAAAACCTTTGTAGTGTTAATACAAAGAGTTTCTTTAGCTTTTGCGTAGATGTGGTAGCCGCTACTAAAGTGAAGTAAGAATTAATTGGAACAAAATCTTGATTTTGGCAAAACTTTACTGTAATTTATTATTTAATTCCAAATTTGTCAAGGTATCGAAAGTCATAAAAAGAAGAAAAATAAGCGTTACAGTAAAAAAGCAGACATCATTTTGTATCATTAGTTTTAGGTACGTTACGGTCGTAATAAATCGGTGGTCGCATTTTTAGAAACTGGAACGTGGCGATGTGAGCACGTGAGCCTTTGAGAACTTTAGCTAACTTCTGTTTTAACATAAAATCCGATCGTTTTGTAAATTACGAGACGTCTTTGAATTACATTTAAAACTCAGTTATAATGTTGTTCTTTCTCGTGGTTGTTGTTGAAAGACTCCGCTTTTTTGTACGGACTTTTAGACATAAAAGTATATTATTTTGAGCTTTTCAAACTACGGTCATAAAATCGTCGCAATAAGGTTCAAAACAGAGATTCAGTTTTTTTTTGTAAAATCATAGAAAAAATACACTAAAATCACAAATATTATTATGATAAAATAGTTTTGGATAGTTTACTGCATCTTCGAATACCTCAATCAATATTCTATAGACTTTCTATAGAATCGAACTCTGCAATAAATAAATGTACATACAATTCAGTTAACTGAAATTATTGACTGAAATACAAAACGCAGAGACACCCCACTGCAGCTTTTATAGAAACATATCCAGTTAGCTTCAACTTATCACTGTCAACCGTACAATCTTTCAGGAGTCCATTTTCCAATGTCTTCAGTCAACCGTCTCCTTCCCTCGTGCGTGAGACGCGATCATTTATCTCACTCTAACCGCTAGGTCGAATTGTTTGTTGAAGCGATGAGGCAAACAAAATGCTGTTTACTCGCACTATTGGATTGCTGGTGGTCATTTTATACTGTTATACTTTTTAAACAATCATTAGTAAAGTCTGGTTTATTGCAAAATTTCTATGAAAAAAGCTTTGAGTTGGATAGGTACTAGTTTTCTATAATAGTGTTTCGAATTTTTGAACGAATATCTGGAAACAGTCAGTGAAGAGAATTATATTTGGCAAGCATCACAGTTCAGTCGGTATAGCTCTGCCTTCCATGCTGTGGGTCGTGGGTTCGATTCTCACTGACAAACAAACAACAACATTTGAGAACAAACATTTGTGTTGTGTGTGGCCAACATAGAAGATTAGAGAGTTCAGAGGTCAGCCGCTCAACAAATTTATATGTAAGTATACTAGGTAGACTAGGCATAGAATACGGGTACAATTCTGGTATATTACAGGTACTCGTAACTTTACAAAGCGGTATCCACAATAATTACCTAAAACAATCGTTTATCTGCTCACAATGTTTACGTTCTAAACAATGACATTATTGTGTACATATTGTAAAGTTAAGATCAGTAACTTTTTTTTTTAATCACCGTTTGAGTGTGCGTTGTAATGTTTACATTGTATGGTTTTATAGACAAGTTTACTTAGTATATCACCTACAGACGAGAGCAAAAGTTCCGGACATTCAAGTTTTTGTATATTTAGCTTTAGCTCTGGAGTGTACTCGTGGTTCAAAAATAAGCACATCATATATACTCTCAAAGTAGGTACCTATTAACTCCTTACCTTTTCGTAATTTAAATAATTACATTGACGATATAAGTACATTTGTTTGCTTACTTTAAAGGTACTAGAAAAGCAATGTTTATGCAATAAATATTCACATATTGTTCGTGTATTATAATAAACCAGACAGTGATAAACAATGCGAGACCTCAAAGGAAATACCTCGTACTATGGAGCAATGCTCAGGCTTATTAAGAACGTATACTGTCGACGTTCAAACCTTTACAAGTATGAACTCCATCATCATCATCTACAGCCTGGACGTCACCCACTTCATAGTAAACAACTTTTATTCAGTAATATCATAAGTACCATTAAGAATCGTCTTATATACTACTAGGTGGTTCTAGGTCCCAGTTCCGCGTAACTAGAGCCTAGAAGAAGAGTAAGCACTACAGCCTATGGTTCCTAGCGTTTTTTGTATGATCCTTTTTACAAAGATACTTTGTATTTTTCCTCACGACGACTCAGTGTCAGTCTCATCCCAATAAAATAATTCATTAGTGCGATCGGTGGATCTAAGCAATCGTGGAGTTAGTCATATATGATAAATAAATAAATAAATATTCATGGACTTCACACACAGTCCCAAACTAAGCAAAGCTTGTGATATGGGAACTAGATGGCTGATAGAATACTTATATACTTTTTTTTTGTAAATACATACTTATAATACATAGTAACACCCAGACATAGAACAAACACAAATGTCTATGTTGTTTATGTATATGTCTATAATCATCTATGATGCGCGAAGATTATTTATTTTGTAAAAGTTCAATTGCGCATCGAAATGCTTCACGATTGCAAAAATCCGCCTCCATTGAAGGTAAGCAGCCTGTTCTCTATATAATAAACGCTATGGATTTCTAGTGGATCGAATAGGTAGGCCATGTTAATACAATTTAAATTAAATAAGAGTAAAATTCCACCATTATCACCATTGTTTTTATCCCAAGCATTCTTACACAGAACAGAAAAAATTGGTAGAGACACGTAGCTCCCTACTACTCTTTGCTTGCACACACACATGTGGGGTTTGATATACATTATGCTTGTCTCTTACAAAGAACCCTATTATATCAGTACAAGTAATTATAACTAGACGAAATAGATTGTACTCTAGAATCAAACTCGCTGTCACGTATATCTTGCAAAGTACGGCCGTCATTTGATGCTCACCGCTTTTCGTAAGCAAGACCTTTGGTTAAGAGGATGGATTATTATCTGCTCGTTGACAGATCAACAAATTAAGGCGATATTACGCCGGAATAAACTGTGCTAGTTTACGATGTGACACTACTTATTCGGGGATGGTGTAAATGACACATTTTATAGAGGATACGTAAATGCAGACAAATTTCGCAGCGAAGACGGTGACGTGAGAATCGCGATTTGTAAAAAAATTGTTATCGAGTAAATGAAAAAATAAATAAAAGTTTGATACCTGTGAGGCAAAATGTTTTCTTCATCCCGAGTCTTGATACTGTGGTCGATACTCGGTAGTTACCGATATGTTGAAACAGGGAATCCTAGTATGGGATTAGGTATGACTATGTCGCAACCATGTAGGCTTGTGATTAAACTCCACCTAGTGCAGATTCACCAAAACCAACCAATAACTAATACAAATAAGTAACTGATAATTCAACTCTGTTTACGCTTCCATAAGCTCTTCGATTTTTTTCTCCGCTTTTCGCTCGCCCTGAAAACGGACTTTCTCCATTCCTTCCGCGAGAAAACTGTTTCTTCGCAATAAAGTAGCGCCGGCAAGTGGGCCCGCCAGATAAGGTCATTCAAAGTGTAGGCTTACGCAAGTATATGAGCGCAATTCATCCAGCATTCCGTGTTTTATGCCTCTCCCGTAGAGAGCGGGGGGGAGGACCCTGAGTCGACTCAAATTAATCAGGCTCGGACAAGGATATTACGGTCTGTAACTGCAGGAATGACCGTAAAACTGAAACTGCCAGTTGAATCCTTACTAATATTATTTGCGGAAATAATGTCTGTCTGATAATGACAGTTTCTACGCTAAGGGCGTCTTGCACCAGAATCACTAAACGTATTTAACAGCTAAATCGATTTAAATCTGACGTATTTATATGACTTGACAACTGGCTAAATACTATTTAAGAGTTAAACGCGTTTAGCGATTCTGGTGCAAGCCGCCCTAAATCAATGCGTACTGATAAAAAAGACGGAGAAAGCCTTTTCTGTTAATTGACTTATAAAAATAATATAGGCTCACGACCTACTTAGTTTTTCTCAAGATCCTTTGAGGATGCCTAAACCTTTTACTCAAGGGCACATCTAATTAAATAATATAAAATCTTAATCCAACCAGTAAAATCAACTTTTATATCGATGGTTCATGTGAGATGGTACGACGACATTGTCGGCTGAAAATTCACAAAATCGAACACGAAGACAAACAAGACCCCAAAACCAATAGTAAGTAAAGGTCAGGTCAAACAAGGCTCGCAGGCTAAAAAAACCTGGATTCGAGTGTGATTCAAGCTTAAGAGATCAAAATTATGTTTTGTCTTGATTCAGATTTACACTCTTTAGGAATAAAACCCTAAAATGAATATTAAAGCGTGTGTTCTGAAGATAATTTACGAGAATTAAAAGATTTAAACCGAATAATTTCACTGTTTCAACATTTTAAAACTTAAAGACCTTCCTTCGCACTTCAGCTCTCGATTAAACTTGGTCCGTTGCATTTAACTTGTAACGCTGAATGATTAGTGGTTACAGAAACCAGAAAATATTGAAAGAAAAAAAATCTTTATGACAAAAAAAGCAATTCGTCAAAATATACGAGGTTTAAAATCTATTCTGACAACCCAATCTACAGCTCTCGGGCTATAACTTAAGTTGGCACGTCAAGACGTCCCAACCCCCTTTACCCCTTTACGGGTGGAGTAACTACAGCCCTTAATTACGCCTTGCCCTGCAAACTCAAACATCGACAATGACTCGAATGTGAACAGAATTGTTTAACTAACCCCGGTACTCTAAGAATTTCTCAAGCTCACTCAATTTTTATCATCACTCAAAAGTCGATTATAGAAAATCTGCTTTTAGCAACTACAAATACCATAGAACACGTCTTACAAGAATGCACCTTTACTCTGAGATGTAAAGTTGCTTAGTCATAGTGAGTCTGTGATTACACAAGTGGTATTAGGCAGTACCTATCAAATTAGAACACAACAATGGGAGTCTCAATACTTGACGACATAAACAAGTATGTAATAGTGATGCGGTGGTAATAAAACCACCAAAGATTAATGTCAGTGTGAAAAGGTAAGACTACTAACGGCTTAAAATACGGTCGTTTAAGATACGAACAGTGTAATTGATCAAAGCCTTGTAACCTCTTGTAACTGATTGCATTGATGTGTTTATTGGTGAGTGTTCTCTCGTTGTTCGGTTGTTCCAAATAGTTCAACGTAGAACGTGCTTAGGTGCACGCAACATTATGATGAATAAGCATTCATCATTTTCTGATCAATGTTAATCAGTAAAATGAGGAATCGCGTAGAGTACCGTTTCATCAGGAGATAAAAATCTAACGAATTCGAAATAAGAGGTCAGATTTAGATTAAAAAGTGATGTCGTAGTTTGGCCTAAACAATATTTTTCTTAAATGAAACAGCCGCCAATATTCAGAACAGGACAACAGATTGTACGAAAAAAATCCTACGTAACGACAGCAGTTTTGTATTTCCATTTCCATTTTTATAAGAACGATCATAAAGGCCATTGGAGTGTAAACGTATGCTCAAGAAACCCTTTCGGGTACCTCATTCGAGAGGTCAACCTCATATTGGAGGTCAGTATTTTATCCTTTGACCCTCCGACCAAATACGAGGTTGGAACAACCATCTTGGTGTAGTGGTTTTCCGTTTTGTGATAGATAATGATTCTAAATTAAACTCTTGAAAGCATCCTTGAAAATATGAAATCCATGGTTTAATTAAATGAAATTTATTTGGAATTTCGTAATATTTATTTATTGTACGGACCTTGGAGCACACTTGATTTATCTGTTATATTTATTACTAGGAAAATTACCAGGAGAGCAAAATTAACCAAGGAGTGGAATACTTAAACCATTTACTTAATGAAGTCAATACATTGTAATATTGACTTGACTTTCTATGTATTATTGGAATTCTATTCAATTAGTTTATTTAAAAAACCTACATGTTTCAAGTTTAGAACAAATAGGGCTATTATCTGAGTTACAATCGAACGGCGTTCCCTCGTAAGATGATTGTAAAGGTTTCACTTACCTGCCTGAAAGTGTACTCTATATTTACGTAGTGGGAATCGGTTGGAACGTATGTTTTAAGTATGACAGATTGTTTGATGATTGCAAAAAAGTGTTTGTTTGTAAAATTCTTTAGTTTTTTAACCATTTCCTGCTGGATACTCGAAGTTCAGTCTTAAAAAATTTTTTTCTTTCCTTAGGTAATCATACAATATTAAAAAAAAACATTGGACATTTTCACCGACACGACACACGATATCCTGGAGAGCTAATATCATACACTTAGTACAGAATCAGAGGCCTTAGCCAATGTACATTAGCTAGGAATCGATTCTATTTCTACAATCTTTATCGCTGCAACGATATCGAAGATAGATCGGGAGACCAATTGACATACAAGTAGAAAACTCCATATCTCCATCCTCTTCTATCAGTCTTTCGCTACTTGATGTCCGCCGACACCACAGAACAATAAATAATATATTTATTATTGTGTGGCCGACACATTGCGTTGGCCAAATTGTTGGTAATTCTTCTTTAGTATAAATAAATGCTAATTTTGTAAGAAAAAGTTCTTGTAATATTCAATTTTATAAAAGTAGCCATCGTACTTAATAGAGTCAGTGTAGCCAGTAATGTTGCATTTTTGCGAGCGCGCGGGGTCGGCCACACTCAACAAACGCCATGCCTGGCATGGCGCGTATTTGTTTGCCTAATCAATCTCGTTTAATCTATGGTTTTCTTACATCCAATGTCAGTGTCTTTCGAACATAGAAAAAATTTCTAATAGGCAGGTACTACGTAATAAGAAGCGGGACTTCTACCAAGAAAACAGGAAAGTATGAAAAAGAAGTTTACCATGCTCGCCACCAATGGCCACCATAATAACAGAAATAATTTGCCAAAAGAATAGTAGCAATAGCACCTGATAATGACAGGAAATCTTGATTTTAAGTGGTGCTAGCCTAGAGAAAATGAAGTAGGGTGTACTAGGTTAGGAATTTAGAATTTTTTATCGATATCCATCAACTTAGAACTAGGTTTTAAAAAAAAATACATAATTATACTTACTGCAAAATATAAGATTTATTAGTGTAGGTGATTTGCACATCGTTTACATTGTGAATACTAATCTTGACTTTTTATAGAAGACGAAGCGCTTGTGGCGTAACTTGCCTAGTCAATCTTCACCGATTATTCGAGGGTGACAAAAAATCGGCGAGAGAGGGCACTCTATTCCCAATTATAATATTCCTCTATGATTCTATTTCTACAATCTTGATCGCTTCAACGATGTCGAAGTTAAATTGGTAGACAAAGTAATATACGAGAAATAAATGCCTACTCGATCAATAACTTCGCTAATTCTGTCAGTCTTTCGCTAGAAATCACGTTTAGTCTATGGTTTTACTACATCCAATGTCATGTCAGTGTTATTCGAACCTAGCATATTCATTTTGTTTATTTATTTTATTTTTATGTAAGAAACGAAAATTTATGTTTTATTGTGAAACATTTAGATAAAAATAGAAAAGTGGGCTACCTAGTAAATAAAGTACCCACAAAACCCTGAAAATATAAGGTGTGATTGGATGCAATGTGCAAACACCAGAAAAATGAAATAAATGAAGAAGAACTCTGGCTATGGAGAATAGTATTCGATTTTTTTGGATTCCACATTCCAGATCACATTCATAATATGCCACATTGCAGAGGTAAAATATTGTTTATTTAGGTAGATACCTATGAGGAAGTGATTTTAGTTTCAATCTAAACAGTCAGTGTAAAGCGGCTTACCTGCCTACAAGCATAATATCAAGGGTTATTTATTTTCTTGTTACAGCGGTGTCCTTAGCCTCGATACACTGATGATATATTAGGTTTTATAACTTATCTAAATACGGTATGTGCAAGGTAGGTAATATTAACATCTTTATATTTTCAGATATCATCTACCTACATATCTACTGCTGCACTGAGCCTAAACCAAACATACAGTTATTCTACTAAGTATTCCTACTTGAAAGTTACAACCAACATTCTATGGTATTGGAATTTTCGTGGAATAATAATTTTTGTGCTCTTTTTTCCTGTGTTAATTTAATTCGGAATAAAATATGTTTTTTCTTCAAGTACTTATGTACTTTTATTTTTAACTGCATGCAGGTTAGGTCATGTGTAGGTATTGCTCTCAATAAAATAAGTGGCGAACATCTCCCTTTACTGCAAGGTTTACTAGGTTTAGTGTAGTAGTAGGTTTGAAAAAACCTAGGATTATTTCGCAGTCACCTCGGCAGTAGTCGGCAGTCACCAAATCGATTGAAACATCAAAATTTCACCTAAAATCGCCATTTTGTTTCGATATCTACAGGGTTTTGGTTTTCGCTGGCTTTTCTATCGTGCTGATAGAAAACGAAGTGAAGTCGCTTGTCAAAAGAGCCACTTGGCTACGCATTTGTATGGAGATAGTCGTTCGGCTGTTGTCGGTGCGTGCGAGGGAATCGACATGTATACCAATATTCGTTTCGTTGATCACAGACCACGTGATACATCTATGCCTTATGTCAATCCCATACATTTTTGTACTTTTGAAGTCGCCTGTCAAAATTATTATTTGTATGGAGGTAATCGTTCGCTACTGTCGATTCGTGCGATCGAATGGACATGTATTACATTTGGCTACCAATGTTCGTTTCGTTGACTACAGATCACGTGATATATCTATGCCTTATGCCAATCCCATACATTTTTGGACTTTTCGACTGCCGACTTCGCTTGTCGAATGTTACCTTGGCTAAGGCCTCAGATGCCTGTCTTTCAAATCGACTCGGCAACAACTACGATATTTTTGTTCGAACAACTAATATGACAAGTCGATATCGTGTGGTGTCGTGCCAGTTATAAAACACCCTTCGTCAAAGAGTTCGTACCTCGCGTGATGAAAGAAAGGCACGTTTTTACAAGTTATTCAATTTAATAAGCTGTCTGTAAAGCATAATAACCGTACCTCGTACAAAGTTGTGCGTTCGTAAAGTTTCACAAACTCCGTTACTTAGCAAAGGAATATTAAAAATATTCAACGTTCTCAATGTAATATTAGAACTCCATCTCAGTTAAAGCAGGATATTTTAGATATTTTAAGCCGCGTATTTCGGTTTAAAGAACTTTATTATTACTTACTCATCGAAGAACTTTACAGTCCACTTATGATGAGCTTAAACTATAATTTTGTAAGTAGGAAGGAAGGTTGGTAGTCTTAGTACTAGGTACTTAGTAAATAAGCAACACATTACTCAGCTAATCAATGAATTTATCAATGGCTTCATTCAATCGGCTCGATATTTATATAGCTTCAGGGAAATAAAAGTACTCATTAGTAGGTAAATCAGCAGGGGTATGCCAATCAAAGTTGAACTGCAAAGTTGAACTGCAAAGTTGAACTGCAAAGTTGAACTGCAAAGTTGAACTGCAAAGTTTTAAATCATGGTCAGTTTATACTAACTCATAGTTATTCCGTGACTAAATAGTGACATTATGATGTCATTTAATTTGTTTTTGCGCATATTTTGCTGTCAAGTGTCTAAAAAGAATGATCACGTGGTACAAAATTCTACCACGTGACCTGAAGAAATTACACTGGGCAGTGAAATATAACTTGACAGCAAAAGATTGGAATACGGGGGCAGGGAAATAAAAGTACGTAATATAAGTAAGTAGTAGTAGGTAAATCAGTACTGGAATACTCGATTTTAAAGCAAAGAAAATGGTATTTTTTAAGCATTTTTTATTAGAAAGTATCAAATAAACAAGTTTGCGAAACCTGTATATGGTGTAATTGCGTCTCAATATTGAGTTGTAAGCTCTCAAAGAACTTTGGAAAAGTTAAAAGCGGTCCAAATTAACTATAAAAGTTTTTTGAACCGATTCTCATGAAAACACTTATCTACTTACGAATGGAAAATATTTTTTTACGAATTGTATTAATAAGTATCGATATATATATATTAGAAAAAAAAATCTAAGTGTAGTCTACTTATTCCAGAAAAAGTAGGTACATAAAAAAGTTTTTAAATAATACAATTTTTTTGCTCATACATTCTTAGTCTCTGCAGTAATCTGTTTTAATTATAAGTTTTAAAATTATATTAGACAATGGAAACTAAATAAAAAAATCTCATTTCGTTTCTGTAAACGCTTTCTGAAAGTTTTCAAACAAATTAATCTTTTTAGCAATCATAAATCAAATGGAGGCGGTAGTTCTATTTAAAATTATACAACTTTGCTCTGTTAATGTTCATGATGATTTTAAGACTGAAGAGGAGACTGGGCAAATAAGTATCGGAAATGAATTTGTTGAAAAAATACACTAATAAAGGTAAGTTTGTCAATGGTTTTATATTGATTTTCAGTTTCTCACTCTATTGAGACTATATTTCAGACTATATCATATTTCAGATATTATATTTCAGACTCTATTGAGTTCTATACCATAATTTAATGCTGCTGTACGCATTTATTCAATTTGGGAGTTAAGCTTCAACTCGAATACTCGTTTTAATAAATCGCCTGAGCGTCCAAACCGGCATTCTTAGTTAATTCTCAAATAAGGAAATTTCACCGAAACGGACGGTTTCTTCGATGTCACCCGCGGAAATACTTTGAGTCATTTTAGAATTAAATTAGTTCGCACGGGACGTCTCTGCCGTATGAACTATAATTATGCCGTATAATTGTGCTGCACGCACAATTTTGCATCTAAAACTACTACTTTTAAGATTGAGTTTTTAGAAATTAACGTGATGCATACCTTTGAAAGAAGCCATGGTGTTGCGCGGCGGCCCTGTGTTCAGTTCTCATTTATTCCCCTTAAGTTCCTGGAGGCTCGTCGATCTTGGCGCGTCACTGTGGCGCCCCCTACATGCGTTTACCTGCAGCAAGTAATATTCATATAAATACTTTTCAAATGGAAATGGCAGAGACTGAAGGTAACTTTATTTATATTTGAAAATCGCCATGCCACTCCTGGAATGGTTTTGTTGACAATCCCTTCGTGTTTTATAGCAGTTTGCAACAGATTCAACGTTTATTTTTACTGGTAGAGCCCTGAGTGATTAGTACGAATAATACTATAAGAAATTCAAACATAAAAAAAACATACGAAATCCTTATATGAATAACTTTAGTTTTATGCATTAATTCATAAAAGAGGTTAGGTATTCATCTTTTACTTTTCATTTATATTTCAAAACAACAGCTGTTCTAGGATAAAAATGCATAATTATTAGTTTGGATAATATTACCGTCTTTGTTTGTATATAATAGGAACCTACAATCTTTTGTCTACGTATCTCCATCACCCCCACCACAGACAATTTCTCACAAGACCGAGAAAATGGAAGCTGCTTCTGACAGCTGTCAATCAAAGTATTTCAATACTTAAGATGGCGGACGAATCATAAATTATTATAATTTCATTTAGTTTGTATTCAAAATGTAATAAGGTACCATTTCCAAAAACGTTTGCAGCTGATTTTTCTTTTTTAGCTAGAGTAGAAATTTGCAGTCCGTTTTATAGGAAGTGACGTCATTTCCTGCGGCATGTTTGCGCGAATTGGCGGGAACACTCCAATGAGCGTTTGGCCTACAGCGATACCTACACGATACCGACTTGTCAGTAGCTCGAACAAAAATACGAGTATAATTATTGTCTGTGCCGATACGATGTGAAAGCATTTAGTACTAAAGCTCTCCTCCGGTATCGTATAGATGTCGTCTCAATCGCAGAGCGAATACTCCTAACGGCGATGGAGTTCACTCAATAGTAGGGGAGCCCACGATGCTAAATGGGGATTTACTCGAGCGTCGTAGAGACCTATTGGGATGCAAAGCTTAGATGATAAGAAGAAAAAAATGTTATATGATATATACCTTTACATCGGTGGGGGAAGCGGCTATAGATTTTTAAATATGTAAAAAAAAACTGTTGCATGGACATCCTCGAGCGCGTCAGATATTGATAGCATCAATGTCCTACGTATTTTTAATAATGTACGTATGTTAATCTGATCGTTTGCATGATGGGGGTGGTTGTATTTAAGGGTTGAAAATGAAAAAAAAAAAAAAATAATCGAGCGCGTCAGATTTTCTAAGGGAGTGTTAAGTGCACCAAAAAAAAGCTCTCATTCACTAATCTGACGATTTCGATGGGACGCAAACTCGCGGCCATTTTCATAATGTGCAAAAAAAATTCGCCATTTTGAAATACTCAAGCGCGTCAGATTAGGATATATATGGTTCATCTTTATGTTCTAAACGTACTGTCTCATAATCTGACGATTATCTAGAGGGATTTGCCTGATCTGACAAAAAAAAATTAGAAAAACGGTTCACCTTAAAGGCCATCCCTGCAACTTCCCGCTAATTCCATTCCTGGGTGCTTAAAATTGAACTTGTGACATTTCTGAGCTCAAAATATAATTTATGTCATACTAGCAGTTACCCGCGACTTCGTATGCGTCTACAGTTTCCGTGTACATTATATTATCTGTGCGTGTACCGAGCGGATACTTCTTTGAGAAACTTGACATTACACCGAACCCGTACTCGAATGTCAAACGTTAGTCGTTAGACCAAAGAGGTAGTACTACGTCCTGTCAAACTGACGTGACATGACATGACATCATCCTCTAGCCAATAATTGGCGCTGCTAATCCCGTTTTTTCATTTTATCCTGTGGATCCTGTTAATTATTCGGGATAAAAAGTAGCCTATGTGTCAATCCAGGTTACGTACTATATATATGCCAAGTTTCATCCAAGTTGGTTCAGTAGTTTTGACGTGATTAAAACACAAACATCCAAACATCTAAACATCCAAACATCTAAACTTTCGCATTTATAATATTAGTAGGATTTTGAGCTCGCTGAGTTCAAAGAAATAATATTTCTATGCATTTGAGCTCTCCCAGCTCGAAAGTCTGATAGAAGTTTCATAGAACACTATTTTTGGAACTTTCAAACCGCAATAACTTTTGAATGGATCAAGCAATTTTCACGCGGTTGGCGCAATTCGACGCAGTTTTATCATCCTCTTAAGTAATTTTGCAATTTTAATTGATCGAGCCACAAATTTCGGAGTAATCCCGAAAAAACACTTTTTCGGGTTTCTTTAGTTCACGATATCTCTCGAACGAATCAACCGCTTTTGACCAGCTTGGTGGCGATCGACGTAGTTTTTCAAGCTCGAGAGTAATAGATAGAGAAAGAGTGAGAGAGGAATAGAAACGCGGAGAAGGAAATATAGGCATCACGCAGCTGCACGCATTTAACTTTATCGACGAATTTTTGTTATTTCGGCTTGCGGAAATCGTCAGATTTTATATTTTTCATTATTCTTGAATTATTTCCTTCAAAATAAATAAAAATTTAGCTACGCTCGAGAATGTCGAGATGACGTTTTTTTTTTACAACTTTGTTGCCCTCCCCTTTTTTTACGTCACTCTCAAATTGTCAGATTAGTGGAATATACACTTTTTAGGATGTAATTAACTCACCCTACCTTAATCTGACGCGCTCGAGAATTTCTGATGGTCAATTTTTTTTTACTAATCTGATCCTGTATCCTTCACGGGCGGCCTTATATATGGGCCTCATGTTTTGTGGAGGTACTTAACCGGGGACAAGGTATCCCCCTGTATATTAATCTGCCGCGCTTTAGTAAATCCCGAAATCCCCGCTTGGGCTCCCCTACTACAAGTGTTTCAGCTTTTTGTGACCTATTTCGGACCGGAGTTTTTCCGATAGGTTCCGGAGCAAATGGCACATTTCACAGAGAGCGGCAAGCAAATAAACTACAAAAAAGTTATGTTCTTTCGATGTTTTACCCAAATGTCGAAGGAGGTTGCAATTTTTACAGCCAGACTGGTCAATCTTATTCAAAGTTCCTGGGCCTAGGAAAGGGAGCAGAACTTTGACCCGACTCAAAAACTTGAAATAGCTATACTTAGATAGCTAAATAAATATTCATGGACATTTCACACAATGCCCTTTGGTCCCAAACTAAGCAAAGCTTGTAGTAATATGGGAATCAGGGACGCTCAAGTGTCAGACACATAACAAAGCCAACGACGTGTACTCCAATCACTGGCGAGCCACAATACACGAACAAGATAATATCCTATCACTCTGGTATTACGAACACAGCCTCGAATACTAATACCTAGCTACAGGATGTAAAAACGTTACTCCTGTAAACTTAAACGATTGCAAGTCTTATCGGCATATTAGGTATTGATTGCCACACTAAATTAAAATATAAACGTGGTGTTTTTCCAAAATTATTGTTTCAGTTGTAGATACAAAATTGTATAAAATGTCAAGTCAAGTCAAAATTTCGGTGGTCGTAGCAAATTTTATTAGTTTAGCAGTTTTAGATACCTATGAAGCTTCACGGTTGGGCCCCGGTAATCGGATTAGTATACTCTGGATTCGGCTGATAGACGCTAACTGGATTGGCATTGTAGTCTGCTAACATAATCGAGGATTATGTTACGTGCTCGTATTCTGCACATAATGATTTTCTCGGCTCATCTGAAGTTTACTCTATGTTTTTCAAATGTTAAAGGAAATTGGAGTAGTTTTATGAGTGTGGCTTTAGACTCTTTATGTACGGAAATAACATTTCCCTACAAAAAGTTACGTTTGTTTTATTCTCGATTGCAAAATGTCAACTTAGTAGGCGCTGATGAGAATCGGGCTCCGACATAAATCTAATAATTAAGTCTAAACTTTGTTACAACTTATAACTTGGTGCTTGCCATTCTGTATTTTTTTGCCTCGAAAAGAAAAAGCAATAAAAGTTACTTGGAGCAGAAAACGCAAATTACTGCCTTAACCTTATTTTCTTTAAAAAATAACTGTCATTACGATGGTGATAACGTTATAAGTATATTTCAGTCCTGATTTTTGATAAGTTTAAAATAGAGATAGTATTATTGTAGGTATCTGACAAACAACATTATTGATTTGGTAAAATCCACCCGTAAGTTAGCTATCGCACTTTACGGTGAAGTCACGGCGGGTGGATAGATAAATAAATAAATAAATAAATAATTCATTTATTTTATCTACACAAAAGGTCCCTTAACTTATTACATGAGTAGGTAGGTACAATGAAGATGGTAAAAATATTAATAAGAAGGTAAGTAACCTGTTTTGCGAGAGACTGGTGCCCGAGATAGGTTTGGAAACCTGTATTACGGGTCACCAGTGCCCCACTCCACGGATATACTTAAATCTTAAGGAGTCATGCAATGACATAAAGAAAATTTAGGTAATATGAAACAAGGACACGCAAGGTAAAAATAACTAGGCAAGGAAGGTCCAAAAATGGGCCCATTCAGAAATCTAGTTAAAGGTTACTAAGTCTAAGTTACTAAGTACTAATTACAATTAAGAAAAAAAAAACGGCCATGTCGTGTATGGTATGTGTGTGGAATGGTGTAATGAGGAAGTGTATGTGTGTATTTGTAATTGTAAGGGTGTGAACGTAATTTAGCAGAATCAAAGGAAGTGTCGATGAATGAGTGAGAGTTGAAGAGTCGATGTGTTAAAGATAGACCTGTTAATGGAGATCAATGTGGACAATAAGGACAGGATAGATAAGCAGGTACGTACTAAAGTATTTAATATAATAAGATCGGAACACACAAAGACTAAATTGCGGGGTTTCAAGGGGGTGACCACAGGGAGAAGTTAGGGGAAAATAGTCCTAGGATCCAGGTGATAGTAGATCTTCTGTCTGTTGGTAGTTGAGGGTCTAGATGTCTAGGGATCATCTGTCTAGGGATGATAGGTCTAGGGATAGATGGCAAGAGACCTTTGTCTTTCCTGATGGTGGCTAGAACTGACAGACAGCCGCCGCCGCTGGCCACTGCGACTTGCATGGTCGCCAAGTGTGTTTGCAGCCTTTGTGACCTAGTCTGCTAGTACTTAATGATTGCTATGCTAGGAATTTTCTATACTTCGACTTTTCCTACTTATGAAGATAGAATATATAAATTACAGTGTTGAAGTGCTCCCATATTTTAGGGTAATAGATTTTACAACTATTCTCTTTTTAAATCAAAATGTGGTTAGAAAATCCTGGCTGGAAGTGGTCGACGTAGACCGCAGCCCCACAGTGGCATACCTAATTAAAACTAATTAATTATTTGCATGCGGTTTTGCACAATGAATTCATTTTACGTTTTCAAGGGACCACAGGGACGGAATGTCTGTTAGTTCATTTCTTTCTGAAGTGGGCCAACCCTCACATTTTACAAAATGATCTACTAGAATGGAAAATATAGAACTAGCTTACGCCAGCGACTTCCTCCGCGTCGCGTTCGATCCTATTGATTTTCAGGGCAAAAATAGCCTATTTGTTTATTCAGGTTACGAACTCTAAATATTCTAAGTTCCATCGAAATCGTACAATTGCAGCGTGATATAAACACAAACATCCAAACACCTTAACATTTATAATATTAGTAATGTAGGTTTTCTCTGAACTCTGGAGAAAAGGTAATCCAAAACCAGATTTGGAATAAATTATAAATAGCACTTCATCTGAACTAATACCGCTAGCACCAGCTGTAAAGTTTTCCAATCGCTACAAGGAATAGGTAAATCAGTATTTAAAAACTGCCTACTTTGAACAGCTGCAGAAGGTATTGATAAAATTTTTATAAATTATAGATTTCGATCAATCGCAAAAGTCACTACCAATTCGGGCTTTTAAATAGGTTTTTGTTACACACTGTAAGTAGATCATTAAAATGAACACCCACTTTTGAAGTTCGTAACGAGTGCTAAGCTTGCGTCACGATAGAGGCTTCTCGGGCACGTCTCAAAGAAGCCCTTGATTGAAGAAATAAAATGTGCGAACTAGGGGATCCACCTCCGAGCAGAGTAAGGGTTTTACTGCCACACTCAGAAACATCACTTAAATATAAAGCATTACTTAAAATTTGCGTTGTTTCTGTTCAGTTCAGAGTATTTGTATCTTTGTCAGAGTTGATGAACAGTTCATCGCGAACCATAGCTTTCTATAACCTAATAAGATTCCTAAAAAGGAATCTAACAAAAAAAACATAGTACATTATCCACTTAATCTATACTTTGATATACTCAACACGAACACACGCTCATGCCACATCCAGTTTTGCTCAATCTACGTAACTTACTTACCTATTAGCTGGCCTACCCACATATCTCACAGATAAAATTTATAAATTGTGTTTGAATTTTATTGTCGATCTATTGTGTGTTTAATTTAGTGTCAAATGTTATGTGTACGTCTGTACCTAGCTCATTTTGTACCATAGAATGTATTCTCAATAAGTGAATATGTATATTCTTCTGAGAAATAAAGTATTCTTAAACCTGAATAGTAGTTAGGGCTTTGTATGCGAGCTAGTCAGGAAATACTACCACTGTACCTTTTTCTGTCGCAAAGCAGTACTGCTGTGTTCTGGTGAAGGGTATGGGTGTCGGTGCTGTTACACGCACATGAAACATAACACCTTTATGTTGTTTTCATGTGGAATGGACGCACTGCGTTGCATCACAGGACACGTCTGCATAAGACATGCTCTGTAAGGCAATGCATTGTTAAAGGCAGAAGTAACTGCCACCAGCACGTGACTGGCTTGTACTCTCACTGCTTTCATAAAGAAACCTGTTTCACATTTTATACAAAACGAGCGATTTATCACTGAATCAGATGCGGTTCAGTGGTAGGCATGGTAATTATTTCGCGATTTTGCACGTAAATCAGTTTTATTGGCGCGGGGTATTGATTCCGCTTATTTGTGTACTCCAAGCTTTGCACAATAATTTCTTTCGGATTCACATAAATAATATAAAAACAAACAGAGACAAATACATATAACTAGCTCTGCATGCGACATTGACCGCGTTTGGGTATTATGCACGGAGTAATGAGATAAAAAAGATGACAAAGTCGATGTGCATCACCGTGAAATTTAATGATAATTACGATGATGAGACAAATTCCAAAAATATTTTATAACTGAAAACAAGCTCCTTTTTATATCTTATTTCTAAACTTAAATTTATTTCTAATGGTGAAAACTCTGAACCACTATGATCAGAATAAATAACAATTTTGAAATTCTGAAAATGTGATAAACTTCTGGTACTGTGAAATCGTCTATAGATTATTTAGAGATTGAGATTTCTTTTGTAAAAAGAATGACGTTCGTCATACACCGGTGACAGTTTCATAGAAAGGGAACCGCTGACCGCAAGGTCAGGATTCCTGCAGTACTAATGTTAAAAGTTCCCAGTAGCGGCCGAAGTCGATTGAACCTCTATTTATTGTCCCCCTGGACTTGCACTATTCTAGCATAAGCTTTGACATTTAGGGATATTTTCGAGTCATTAATCAGGCCTTTGCATCTAATTTAAATGATTTATACAGCGTCAGGGGCCACTTTTTATCAATGACCCTATGAGCGGGATGCTGCAGTGCCTGGGACGTGATTTACATGAAGTAGGCGCCCAACACCTATACCATCTGCACAGCCTAGTGTCCTTACCCACAGGAAAGACAAGGTCAATACGTGCGGAGCTGACTAAGCCGCGGGCTTCCACACGAGTTAATAATAGAGTTTCGAGACATTATAATTATCATTGGCATTTCATAAGAAAACGTTCCATGTGACCAAACCAAAAAAATAATTATTCAAAAAAATTCTAGAGTATTATTAGTTTGAAGCCAGATATTTTAGCAAAACACCAAATATGTATATCAACGTTCATCTGAAAATACTGAGAATCAATCATTTTAACCGATAGAATACTGAGAAATATTTTAGAATTATGTCCGTGCCCTCGTAGCTCTGAAAGGAGAGCTCCGATTTGAATGCGGGTTTTTCTAAAAAAGGTAATTTATCTGGTTTAGTTCTTAGTTATATTTGGTAAAAATTGGTGGAGCCGTTTCCAAGCTATGAGGATATTCATCAGCTCTGAAAACCAGTTTTGAGGCATCTCAGGCGTATAACGCAGTTTGAAATATTAATTTCATCTCAAAGTATTGAGATTTGATGAACTGGATTTCATACTCCTAAGGTCTGATGCTGACCAGCAATGATGAAGAGGATATAAGTCGGGGGTTTTAAAATTTTTAAACGTATTTCTGACAGGCCTCTGAAGATCTTGATGGGATGAAGTGATCTTCCGTACAGGACGTAAGCCTAAGTAAGTTTATATTTTTTATAATAAAAGTGCCTACCCATCAATATCTATACAAACAAAAGAATTGATAAGATTACAGCAAAATACAATTTTTTATTTTTTTTAAGAACTTCCGTTTCCTCGAATGTCAGAACTTCTCTTACAATAACAAACGTGTAACAACCGGAGTATATCGTGCCAACTCACCTATTTATCGTCCAACTAAGAACATTAAATTCAACCCCAGATGGTTGCTGAACTTGACCCACTTGACGATCCTCCCTCTATCCCGCTCTAACTACCGGGGTAAGAGGCAGACAGGTGGAGTATCGAGATCTTTCAACGTCTTATTCGGTTGTGATTTTGGTGTGAGGCGCAATGGTAGTAATCAGTATCAATTTGAAAAATAAAATAAATAAACACTTCCTGGAAACGGCGGTCTTATCGATGCGATTTCTTCCAGACAACCTTTTTTTTTTATGATTTATAGACAAGCGTTTGACTGTAAATACCTCCTGATGGTAAGTGACGATGCGGTCGATGATGTAGCACATTTCCCTAGAAGAAACCTATTTACTCTCCTCTTGAAAACATCTAAATTGTAAGTGTTCGGAAACACTGATGCCGGCAAAGAGTTCCATCTTTGCCGATTATCATGATAAATGTCGAGGCGGCGCGCTTGGTGCGGACAGGTGGCATGTCAACCATGTACTTATGGGTGCCGCGTCTCCGTACGTCTGGTGGTCCGATGAAATGGGTATGGGGAACTAACGCATTGAGTTTACTTTGCAGGAAACTATCTAAACATCTACTACTTAGTAAGAAAGTAGATGAAGCCGGTGAACGGTATTCTACAAAGTTGTGTCAACGATTTACTCATTACAGAACTTTGGCTTAGATAGAGGTTGTGCAAGTTATTTTATGATTGTGTTGAGAAGAAACAAAGTTTTTATTGGTAAAATAATGAGAGAAGTTAGAACTTTGATGTGGAAGCAATAATGTGCTTTGAACAATTTAAATTATCGTTTTTACTTAACACACCATCGACTTTATTTTTTGGGACTTTTACATATTTATTAATTATTTTATTAGAAGTTCTTAAATGCCAATAATCATCTGTCTTATAAAAAAATCACATTGAAATCAGAGCCTTACTTTCAGAATTACAAGGCAGACACTAGACGGATACACACAAACTAGTTAAGAACACCTCTCTTTAAATCGGAGGTTAATAAGAAGGTCCAGAAACTGCTTGAAATTGTCTCATGCTTGACCGAAGTACGCCTAGTTTTAAATAGCTGTTGGCGGCAGGCTCACTGCATTGCGTCTGTTATGTGAGAATAGTTTTCTAGTTTATGTCCGACGGTAACAAAGTCTACGGCGCGTACACCTTAGCTATGTTACCAATAAACCCAGCGCAAGCCCGTCTTTGATAACGCAACCGTAATACAGATTTCGAAAGAATAACAGCGCCTAATTACTTTCGGGTAGTGAGGCATACGCTGAGTCGAAACCCTTTTGCTGCTGTAGCACACAAACACCTACTAGCGTCCATATTCATTTTTTGTTACTTTTTACTTTATTTTTATTTTTGTTGGTTCTGTTCTGTAAGTGTACTGTGTGTTACTTAGTGTGCAAATAAATGCCTGTCTATGTTTAATACAACGGTACAAATATTTGAAGCTGACGCTGTGTGTTGTTCATTATCAACATTTATCACGAGGACCACGAATGAGTACAAATCCTCGCCGGCGCCGGCGCCTATGTTTTTGTATAAATTTGAATGTTTTTAAGAGGAGAGCGAAGGTTTCTTCTAGGCAAATGTGGTACACCGTCGACCGCATCATTTTAACATCAGCCCCCGTATGCCAATCTTTTGCTGTCAAGTTATATATCACAGTTTTCTGGTAACGGCGATCGACTGGCTCCATGTTGCGTAGTACGAGATCCGTCCATACAAGGATATTCCACTATCTGCTATTTGATTCTAACAAAAACTTAAAGTTAATATCGACAAATTCCAAGTGGGTTGCTTAGCCAAATCTTAGTTATGAGTCGGCCACTTCGAGTTAAAGTTATCTAAAGTAAAGTTACCTATAAACGATAGAAGAAAAAGCTTACACTCACAGTTTATAACACGATATTTGTACAACGATGAATTCTCTTTGTATTCAATAAATGAATTATAAATTGAGTAATTATAGCACTCGTCCATTTCCCGTTCATTTTACAGAAGTACATAACAACACAACTGGAAAAACCCAGCGCGTCTCGAATCAATGTCCATGACAAATCGTTTCCCTTGCGCGGTGTTTTTCCAAGAAAAATAATCCTGTTTCCTTTAGAAAATGTTGTTATAAGATTCAATGACACAGTGAGGGTCCCCACATGCTAATATGGACCTGCCCCCGTATGCCAATCTTTTGCTGTCAAGTTATATTTCACTGCCCAGTGTAATTTCTTAAGGTCACGTGGTACAATTTTGTACCACGTGATCATTCTTTTTAGACACTTGACAGCAAAATATGCGCGAAAACACATCAAATGACGTCATAATGTCACTATTTAGTCACAGAATAACTATGAGTTAGTATGAACTGACCATGATTTAAAACTTTGCAGTTCAACTTTGATTGGCATACCCCTGCTGATTCAGCATTTTCTGACACTGTCGCGAGAAAGAAAACACGAGACCTTTTTTTACAATGCAAAAAGTATTTTATTTGTAAAGTCGACATCATCAGTTTTTTCAGTCATAGAACATTTTTGACACTTTATCAGAAATGTTTTATGACCTAAAGATTCACAGTTTTTCACTTTATTCAACCAATTTTGTTTTAAAAGTAGGACCAAGGTAGCTACTATGATAAAAAGTTATAATTAAACCGTTTTTAAATCCTAAAAGTGTTCTACTTCCACCAGTATTTGTAAGTAATCTTAAATAGTTATCTATCTACTTCTGATGATTTCTATTTCAATTTATTTTTTCAGAAGCAGGTTTACAAATCAGCTGTTTTACAGTAGCTTACGATACCCTCTGGTAATTGGTTCGATGTAATTAAAGCAATTTGGAGAGCGCCTAACGATTCGGCGTCTAGTCATACGAACTGCCTTCACAGATTAGCGAACAATTAAAAGCCTGCCATTTTCTGAAGTAATGTAAGAATAAGGCAAATGTAACAAATATCTAGCTACTGGGAGAGTAAACGGGTAATAATATTAGTTCCAGATGATTTATACAGCATCTGGGGCAATTTTTTACCCACACCCGTTATGGGGTACTATACAGTATACACTGTTGGTAGAGAATTTAACAATATAAGCACTGAAAAGTGGTAGACAGTATTGTTTTTGCAAGTGATATATAACAAAAGCACATCATAAAATTAAGCACACTTAAAATTGTTAAATAGAAAAAAAATACTTTGATAAAACTATAACAATTTGAGATAACTCCCAGTCTAAATCTAAACCTTACTTTATAACAAACACAAAAATAACAAGTCAATCGAACGAAATAAGCCGTAACGATATTTTAGTAAACGATATCTACGTTGAAATAAAAATAAAACTAAGTATTTTTATACGGAGTAGATACTCCGTAGAGCTGTCTAGCATAAACACCTAATAAGATATACAAGCTCGTGCAAACACCGTAAAAGTTTAAGAAAAATAAGAGATCCTCTAGTTTTCTCCTTAGAAACTTAGTAAACACTCACCCGTTGAGTTAGAAAAGTATAAAATGCAGTCGCGCAGTGAGGTGTGGGTTCAGGGTACATGCGAGTGCGGGTCGCGGCTTGGGCGCCGCGCCGGCCCGGCGGCGGCCGCTGGCGAACTGGCCCTCAAGTATGCGCAAGACACGACCGCCTCCGCGCGCGTAGGCGTTCGTCTGACAACCCTCCCGCTTCGAGACCGAGCTGCGACACCCCCCCGATCCCTCCAACCCTCCCCCCTTCACCCCACTACACCCTGGAGTCGCACCTTGAGCCTGGCACTTATTAAAAATCTAGGATTTTCGGTGGAAAAATAATTCGTTTTGCTCTGCCTACCATTTTCGTAAGGAATTTTGTAACTTGTGTTGGATTTATGAAATTGAATGTTTGGGTTTTGCATAGATTTTTCTTAGTATATTCATAAAAATCCTAAGATAAAATTCTAGGAATCCAAATCAATCTTCCAAACATTTTACTAATAAGAAATTCTGTTTCGAAGGTACACTCTGTCGCATAACAGCAGTCTAGATAACTACAGTTACCTAAGATATTACAGCAATTCTGCAATTTGAATACTATGCGCGGCTGACCGCAGACATTCCGGCTAGTTCCTAAGCTTACGGCAGCCGTCTTTTCAACAATGTAGAGTCTCGCATGATGAGTCGTGTTAACAAAAACTATAAAAAAAAATTCAATAGTTATTATGACTAATACAAAATTTACAATATTTATACATATTTGAGTCGTGTAGTGTCAACTTTGAAAAAAAATTGCAGATTTTGGAATTCACAAAACAGATTTTTTTTGTGTTCTCAGCAGAGCGTGTGTCATGTTTTATGATCTCTTACGGAAAACTAAAGACAGCGTATAGGACAACTCAAGAAAAACAAGTCTCATACATTTAGATGTAAGTTGTTGCTTCTTTATATCTTAAAGTACTAAATTTTATAATACTACATGTTTATAGTAAGTATATCGCACCGTTCTAGAATATAACAACTTTTTTGTTATAATATGTAACGTAACATAAATAAAACATATCTAGGACTTAGAATGCTTTTTCACTGGAGAATAAATATTTTAAATAGCAACTTTACTGTAATTTTACTGGACTTTTTGACGTGACAACGTGTTCCATCGTATTTAACTGTAAGTGGTTCGTTCAAAATACACATTCCTGTTAAAAATTATAGTTGAACTGCAGGGGTATTCTAATCTCAGTTGAACTGCAAAGTTGAACTGCAAAGTTGAACTGCAAAGTTGAACTGCAAAGTTTTAAATCATGGTCAGTTCATACTAACTCATAGTTATTCTGTGACTAAATAGTGACATTATGATGTCATTTAATTTGTTATCGCGCATATTTTGCTGTCAAGTGTCTAAAAAGAATGATCTAAAAAGAAATTACACTGGGCAGTGAAATATAACTTGACAGCAAAAGATTGGAATACGGGGGCTGACATTCAAATGACCATGGAAGTTACAAAAGACCTTGTGCCATCGCATTCAATAATAAACTCTAAAGTAACGTTGTTAGAGTACTTTAATAAATATTTGGCAGTAGGTACTCCCGTTTGACCTCCGGATCGGACAATATTGTAGCGCTCTACGTTCAAACACCGTAGTACGTGACGCGTCACGTAACCGTAATTATCGTTGTCTCGTTACAGATCTGCTTTGTCACTGGTCATTTTTCATAAAAAAATGTGATTTATAACCGAATATTGGTTACCAACCAACATTGATGTAAAAAACGAACCAATACTTTTAGAACATCATTTATTTGGACTAATAGTCGACATAGCTCTAATCATTGAAATGGCAGTGGGCCGGCCATATACATCGCAGAACTGACCACCGTTGACAACCACGAACTGGAAAGCAAAGTGTAGGACGGCCCTCCACTCGATGGACCGACGACATTGTTTAGATCGCGGGAAGTCAATGGATGGCCAAAATTGTTCGTACTGGAATCTTCTGGGGGAGACATATGTCCAGCAGTGGACTTCTACAGGCTAATATCTTCAAAACTATGAGTCATTTAATGTGGATTAGTATTTGGTTAAAGTGTCAAGGGGCAGAGCGTGAGTTTGAATCCCACTCGACACATGGAATTAAATTAAATAAAAATTGTAACGGGTGTTGAAAGTAACGTGAGTGTCCGTCACTACTAGTTGTTACTTTACATATTATAAACATAAAAATGAAATAAATAAGCGAACAAATCTGATAAAATATTTTTAAACTTAGCAATTTTATAAAAACACTTCAAAAGCTATAATAACTCATATAACTATTACAATAGAGTGCAATGAACTGCAATAAGCCAACAACAAAAACAGTCTGGTCTTGCCGTCACAACAGTCAGTAGTACTACGCGCGTAGTGGGTCTACGCCCACGCCTACGCCGTAGATCCTCGTAGCACTGGAGCTACGAAACAGGATAGCAATAATTCGTGCGTTCATGGATAAGTTTCATCGAAAGATGTTTTTTAGATCATTGTTAGATATGTTATAGTTTCGTTACGTCAGACTACTACCGGGTTATTCAATAAAAACTTAGAATATTTGTTGTTATCGTATGTGTAGAGAATTGCCCTCTTTTGCGAAATCATACTACATATTTCTCGGAAACACTGTGTACGAAACTTTGATCAGAAATTAAGCACTAACATCACGAACGAATTCGCAGGTGCTGAATACATAACGTGCTGGTCACGTGCTCAGTACGTGCCTACGTGCCTACGTGCCTACGTGCCTACGTGCCTACGTGCCTACGTGCCTACGTGCTGCACCAACTCGCGGTAAATACCTGAATGCATAATGCATTCACAGCACAAATAAGTAATGGTAATGTGGCATCTGAGTTAGACCGATGTATGGATACGTATAAATCATTTGTGTACTTACTTTAAAAAATGTCTCCGAGTAACAATGATCAATACCTCATAAATCCCCCCCCCCCCCTTTCCTCACGTAACACAAACACTATACACAAAAAATAAAATAATTTGCCAAAGAGAAGGCATTACGACGACGTAGCCAGTGGGGATTTCTGGAAAAAACTGAAATACCAACTGGTAGGCATTTCACAGTCGAGATTTCTGGAATATACCCACGCTTAGTCATGTTTGTGTGTACTCTCAGAACTTACAGGATGTTTAAGGGGTAAGCAGAGGCACGTCAATACATTATCAAAATATTAAAAAAAAACATATACATGTCACACAGCGCCCTCTAGTCGCAAACTAAGCAAAACTTGTACCCAATATGGCATTGCTAATAGAATAATTAAGTATATACTTTTTGTTTTGTAAATTATAATACATGTGACACTCAGGCATAGATAAATAAATAAATAAATAAATAAATATTCAGGGACATTTCACACATCAAACATACATACAATATACACGCGAGAGCAATGATTCCGGGTCACTTAAAGAATGTTAAAAATCTCGGAAACTAAAAATGATAGGTTAATGCAATAAATTGTATTTAATAGACAATGTAATACTCCTTAAATGAAGGTATTAAAACTTCTTAGTTATTGTAAAGTTATATCTTAAAAAAATCAAATTTGAAAAAGGGCCACTTTCGAAGATGGAACTACGAAATTACAGCATTTGGTTTTGCTTTTGTTTGTAATCTGTCATTTATGTGGGTATATAAACCATGTTGATAGTGCTCTATATTCATTATTCAAGCTGAAATTAAGTCGCTTACGCCTGAAGAATGCACCAGAATACTTACAATGCTGGAAACCGGCCGGAGTCAGCGCGATACAGCCAGGACTGTCGGTGTGTCGCTGTCAACAGTACAAAGAGTTCTCCGACGTTACGAAGAAACTGGTTCTAACCTACGCAGACCAGGAACGGGCAGAACCAGGTGTACCACAGCACGAGAAGACCGATACTTGGTGAACACCATGCTTCGAAATCGCTTTCTCACAGGAACTGAACTCACAAATCAGTTTCGACGCCTCGGAGGAAGTAACCCAAGTGCATGGACAGTAAGACGTCGGCTTGCTGAATCTAACTTAAAACCCCTTAGACCTGCAAACGGCCCTAAACTGGAGCGTGGGCATCGTATTTCAAGACTAAGATATGCCCAGAGCCACGTAAATTGGAGTATTGAAGATTGGTCAAAAGTTATGTTCTCCGACGAATCAAAATTTATGCTCTACAAGCACGATGGAAGACACAGAGTGTATCGAAAACCAGGGGAAAGATTCAAGCAAGCATGCATCGAAGAAAAAGTAGCCTACGGTGGTGGGTCTGTACTTGTGTGGGCCGGAATTTCTTCTGAAAGTCGCACAGAGCTGGTGATCATAGAAAACGGCTCTTTAACTAGCGTAAGATATGTGGAAGAAATCCTCAATGATCATGTTGGTCCATTTATGGTCAATTTAGGTGAGGATGCTATATTTATGCATGACAATGCCCGACCTCATACAGGTAGGATTGTGAATGACTACCTTCAAGAGATGAACATTACTCGTATGGAGTGGCCAGCGCGCAGCCCGGATATCAACCCGATCGAGCATGCTTGGGACGAGCTAGGCAGATGCGTAAAACAACGAAACCCTCCCCCAATCACGCTTCGTGAGCTCAAAATTGCTCTCACAGAGGAATGGGAGAATATTCCCCAAAATCGTATAAGGAACTTGGTGTACAGCATGCCAAACCGCGTAAACGCAGTAATGGAAGCACGAGGAGGCAATACGAAGTATTAAAATTCAAGTCAAATCGTAATAAAGTTCAAAAATTTCATGTTTCCTATTTTTGTTTTAAGGAGAGATCAGCAGTTTTTTTCTTTATGTAATTTTGTGTTAATAAAATGTATGGTGACTCATATTTTTTTACTTTAATTTAAGGAGTATTACATTGTCTATTAAATACAATTTATTGCATTAACCTATCATTTTTAGTTTCCGAGATTTTTAACATTCTTTAAGTGACCCGGAATCATTGCTCTCGAGTGTACAAACATAGATCAAACATTTATGTTTGCAACACACAAATTTTTTTTTCGTTGGGGATTGAACCCACGACCCACAGCACGGAAATCAGCGCTGTTACCGACTAAGCTATGACGCTTGTCATCATAAATACATAACCAGTGTTCAAAGGTGCGAATATGGCTTCTTTGGCTTTAAGGCACTATTTAAATTTAAGTATGTGTTATTTTTGAAATAATAATAAATAAATAAATAAATAAATAAATAAATATACGCGCTTTAAAAATGTTTGGAGCAGAATCTTATCTCGTCCTCTCAATATTCGTGATAAAGTGCGATTCCGTGTCTCCAGAATTTCAAGCAAAGTTTTACCTTTGCGTAAACCGTTTGGCAATACCAGTATGAATAACGAATTTAAATCTTATTTCATTGGAATAAGACGTATCTAGCTAGCTATTATCAATTAAGCAATAAAAAAGTTTATTCTGTGTCACTTATAAAACTATTACAATAATATAAGGTTTAATAATAGACTTAAAATAAAATTACTTAAGTAGAATGTTGATTATTTTTATCAAATTCGCATTCAAAGGTTTTTGAAATATATTTTTTATTTTTTTATTTTTTATGTTTTATTATGTTTCTTTGCTTTTATCAAAGTGATGAATAACGTTGGTTTTTATATATTTTTTTGTATATAAATCAGTTAGGTAGCTAAGAACTTTGACGCAGCCTTTCAAAAAATTTTCCATAAAAAACCCGAATAATTTTTCACTAAAGAATAATTGTACAGTCGCCAACAATAATATCTGTACAAATCAAAAATATATCACGGTTGTTCAGATGAGAGCTTCACAAAAACACTTTATAAAGTTACATAAGAGCACTTATCTGGATATATTTTTATGGAATCTTGGAATCTTTCCATATTATAATTAAGAATATCTGAATTGTGATTTATCTTAGTACCTATTACGTGTAATTTCTTTGTAATAAAAAAAAACGTGCAAATAATCATTTTAGAAAAATTGATTCTTATTTACATGCAGATCCATCTTCCTAATAAAGATTATTTGACTAGGTGATTGATATTTTTTTTTGCAGATATAGGTAGATATTTTATTTGTCGATTATTGCATACTGGCCTATAATTTCCTCACGGCATTATATACAGAGCCTATGCAATGTATGTAATAGATAGATATTTTAATATTAAAAAAAAAATATTCAAATTATTATTTTATTATGTTTTTATTATTATTATTTTTTCAAAAATTTTATACGACCCCGGCATTCTATAGAATGTGGGCATTATACACATTGCCGGTAAATACATGTTATTGTCGCTGACAGTACTAGGTACACATTGATCTTCACCGTGTAATCAACTCAAAGGCCAAAGTTCAACTTGATCCTCGATAGACATCTTCACGAGGTTTTAATCTGCGTTCGTAGCACTCGTTTCTTAGAACAATTTAATCTCCGATATCATAAAGTAGGTAATTTATTTGTTTGGGGAAATTTCTGGAACAGATTCACAGAAAAATTTTCATAGAAAGATAAGTACTCGCGGCTATGTTTTTTTTAATTGTATCGATGTTTTATTATTGTAGATATCGAGTTCTTCCTGCGAAAAAGATTTCTGGATAATATGTAAGTAGCTAGTCTTAAAATATAATAACCAAAAAATTCAAGACTTGACTTGAATTTCACACCAAAATACATTAAAATCTAGAGAATCTAGATTTCGGTTTTAGCTGGTTTTGCCTAAATCTAGAATTTAGAACATTTATTTCAGTTTTTTTTCAGTAGGTATAACTACTAGTGCTAACGTTACTCTTGTAATTTCGCATAATGTTGTTACTTCGTATAAACTCTCCGAAGATGTTTGAATAACGTTGATTTTGTTTGAGATGAGACGTAGAGTGAGAGCTCAAGGTATTAAACTCACATCATCTCAGCTAACAATAAACAATAGTAGAGACGCAAAAGGACAAATGACGATGCAAATTTTATGCCGGGGTGATATTATGTATTTCAAACTTTACATTGAGGGCGTCTTGCACCAGAATCACTAAACGTTTTTAACAGCTAAATCGATTTAAATCTGACGCATTTGTATGACTTGACAACTCGCTATATACTATTTAAGAGTTAAACGCGTTTAGCGATTCTGGTGCAAGCCGCCCTTAATCTTAAAAGTAGAGTTAAGTAGTATAAAAGTAAAACACCGTTAGTAACCTAGGGACACCCGTTGAATATACAGAAACTATCAATTCGCTGAGTAAGATATTTATTCATAGATAAGTTAATATCTTGAGTGCTAATAAACTTGAAGTCTACGGCCGAATAATGTTGTGTATCGCACAAGCCAGTATGATGTAAAAAGCCAGTATCCTAGCTCCTTGAATAGGTAATCCTATTCAGCTATTGATCGGGCAGATTGGGCGTCAGGAGTACGACCAATGATGGCTAAATAATTTTCTGGAAATCCCCGTTTTTGTAGGCAATTTATTTTCTATGGAGCACCGATGAAAGACTTGCGAGCTTTTGCGTCTTGGCTATTACTACTCTAAAAAGGTTCTATTGAAAACTAGATACCAAATAGCTTTTTGTTGTACATGGTTTAGAAGAAACGGGTATGTTATAGTTACAAAATTAGGTTGCTATATAAGAAAAACAAATATTAAGTATTAGAAATAAAAATTTTTTTTTTTTTTAGTTGGACAAAAGAATTTATTCACAAAGAAAATTATGACTAATAAAGTATTTACAATATTTATAATATGTACAAAATACACATGAAGCAGTTGAGCTATCTACACACCGTTGCAAACGATTTATAGATAGCTCAACTGATCCAAATCAGTACCAATCGGAAGCGTGCCCAATACACTGGCTGCATTGCCGCGCTGAATAGCAATGCTGATTCGCTGGCAATAAAATAAAATAAAATAAATAAATGAAATAAAAATACTGTACTTATTCGAACTGAGCAATTGAGTTTTTAGTCCACCCAACGTCACGGTTTAACGATTGGTACAGCCAGCAGCAAAAGATATTTAAGAATTATTGACCTTTAAAATGTAGATAGCTTAAATTATGTGTGGTCTACCTCCTCCTAGCAGGTAAACAGGTGATTATTCTACCTCTCGCTAATATTGCATAGGGTAGGTAAAGATAATACAAAAAGGGTTGTGTGATAGGTGATTGCATAAGTCTTGCAATTATTCATTTATTCATTCATTTAATTAACACGGTGTTAAAACCAATTACATTAATTAATACTAATTATCACAGTAGAGGCACCTTTATGAACGACCATGCGAGCGAACACTTCGATCTCGCCTTAGGCAGTCGGTACACATTCACTCTGAGTGCTGTCTCTCCGAACGCTTTGTGTAGACTGAGCTTTAAGACTAAAAATCTATTAAGAACGCAATCCATTAGACAGAGGTTGGTATCTGCGATCTTAATGTGCCATCGCAGCCTCAAAGCAAAGAAACCAGGCTATAGAATGTATTTACAAACACCAAAATGTCAGTAGCTCAAATAAATATGCTGATGCGGTGAGAATTCGTCTATAGAGGGGGGCGATTCCAATCTCAAAGTTGAACTGCAAAGTTTTAAATCATGGTCAGTTTATACTAACTCATAGTTATTCTGTGACTAAATAGTGACATTATGACGTCATTTAATTTGTTTTCGCGCATATTTTGCTGTCAAGTGTCTAAAAAGAATGATCACGTGGTACAAAATTGTACCACGTGACCTGAAGAAATTACACTGGGCAGTGAAATATAACTTGACAGCAAAAGATTGGAATACGGGGGCTGGGCGTCCCACGGATATGCCACATGGAGGGAAAGTACCTTGGATATTGTAGATGGAACATTTTACTGATTTTACTGAAAGAAAACATATTTGATAGATATTTAAATAATTACATGGTTGAACCGGAAATCGAACCCGTTACACGACAAAAATAACCATCCTGTAGCTTTATCATACCGATCGAAAGGCTTCATCATAAGGATTATTTTTACACACAGACACGTCAAACTTATAACACCCCGTCGTTTTTGCGTCGAGGGTTAAAAATACTACTCTCTCTTTATAATTACTCTGTGGGAGGTTTCTTCGGCGACGTCTTCAACTGAGGTCCTTTTGCTCTTATCTTTGAACTTTAGTACAATATCTGTGGCTTTTAATGCCATTAGTGGATGGACGTAGGTAACGTGGCGCTCCTAAAATGCTTATTACGTCGTACACTACACCTAACGATCGATAAACACGTATTGTAGAAAATGGTATCATGTATTACATTCATGGAGAAATAAAGATTTTCTAAATCGTGTCGACAGGTAACAGAGTTTCCACGTGTATAAACGATAGTGCGTACCTCTGTGACATGTCTGGACGTTCCAGCAGGGGTATGCCAATCAAAGTTGAACTGCAAAGTTTTAAATCATGGTCAGTTCTTACAGTTATTCTATGACTAAATAGTGACATTATGACGTCATTTGATGTGTTTTCGCGCATATTTTGCTGTCAAGTGTCTAAAAAGAATGATGATGAATGAAAGAATGAATGAAGAAATTACACTGGGCAGTGAAATATAACTTGACAGCAAAAGATTGGCATACGGGGGCAGGGAATTCATAGAGTATAGATCTCCCATAAACTGTCGGAGCGTTATCAAATTTGCCGTGGTTTGATTGTGGCCGAAATAACAAATACTTATTTCTCATTCATATTTTGCGTTTCAAGTGAAAACAATTTTGATTACAAACTGTAGGTTACTGCAATATATTTTTAAATATTTTGTTCTAACTGTTGAGTCCAGATGTCAGCTCATCCACGCGTCAGCTCTAATCTATTAACATGAAATCAAAATGGCCACTCCTACTCCTAGTTCGGAATACAACGAACATCTTCTGTGCTCTCGACTGAACTTAGGTCTTTGATGTTAACATGTTACTTTGATCTAGAGATCTTTCAGAAAAATTGTTTCTTTAATCTTGTCGTTTCAATAGAATTGAGTTTGAATAGCAAACACTAGCGGTCATGGGTTCTTACTAAGATTTAAGCAATGCTTCTTTTTTTTGTAGTAGTTTGAGAGGGTCTGTAGCTTAAAAAACATTACGACGAAATTGTTAGGTCCAAATTATTGAAGAGACAACAATTTCGAACATTTGACCAAAACAAAATCTCAGGTGAAGAGTTATAACACAAATAATCCTAACGACCGACCTCTACCTTTCAGAGGGCTATTGCGGAACCCTAAAATGTGGCGGGAGCCGTGGGCCGGACAATAGGCAATGTATTCGACACTTGAATAGGCCTGTGTACAGCGTGTACTTAGCACTTGTTTAAATGAAAAGCCCACGGTGCAAATGACTAGCCTTTTAAAAACCCTTAGGTATTATAGTAGTCACAACGAATCTTTGTCCTTCTGAAATGAGTATCTGCGCAGATCCCATTTTTGGGTAATTGTAGATAAGCAATTTTTCCCGCACAACAATATTTAGGCGCAATCGTTTCTTGCACCTAACTGCAGAAAGATAAACATCCGTTTTGCGTGGTTATTTTACGGGACTCAAATAATGGCAGAGAACGTTAAAAAAAGAGGTGATCCGTCGCATATCAGGAGGTTTATTTCGGAAACTGATGCTCATGGCTCAATGGATTGACAGTTAGAGAGGTTGTAAAAGGTTGTCTTAGTGTGTGTAAGCAGGTACTTATACCGATAAGTGGTGATTAATGTAGCATAAAAAATCTTAAAAATTAAGGGTTTGTATTAATCCATGAAAAAAGGCATATTATGATTTCCCATACTCTGTAGATGATTTTTCGGATATCTAGGTATTACCCACTGGCTGTGCAATAGTTTTTTTCTACTTTACTATCCTGGAAATCCCGCTTCCATGTTCCCAATTCGAAGAATTTTAGCTATGCGAAAAAATAAGGAAATGGAGAATTTTATCAAGTTAATAATATAAAATAAACGAAAACAAAAGATATTTCAATAAGGGCAGGTATTTCGGGAGATTTCAGTCAACTTTTTTCGTATTCTCACAATAATTATAAAAAAATTTGTACCGTGTTTTTGGTATCATTGTTCTTTTACTCTGTATTTCAATCACTTGCGAAGAAACTGCGATGGAACAGTATTCAACTAGAGTAATAAAAGTGAAGTTAACTGACAGTATTTCACAACTATGGGTACGAGAGCCGTCTAGTTACTCTGACGCCAGATGGAAGTCCTTCAGAACTAAATATACTTGAAATTAACTGAAAAAAAGGAAACTATCTTGTTTATATTTTACTAAAGATAGCAGTTTCATTACGCGGATAAAAAGTAGGCTTGCCAGATATTTCAAATAACAAACTAGCTACCAAATAGTAAGTACTGTATTAGTTGTAATTTTCTTTGTGAATAAATATCATTAAATTTACAAACTAGCTAGTCGGTTTCATTTACTATACGACATTCAACATCCTTACTCGAACCAATAAAATTATGCTCCTCATAGCTGAGAGCCCCTCTAGTCGAAAATCCACGAAAACAGGGAAGAAATATTGAGTAACTTTAGAAACAAATCTCATGTTAGTAAAATAATTGAACCCAAGAATCTCATTAGTTTTTGAATAAAAGTACCATAAGCAAGCAGAACTCGATAAACACTCGATCGATTTTCTCCGTCCCATCACGGAGATATATAAACAACCCTACTTTTGTTATGAAAATTTTCCCGCTGATTAAACAGTAGGAAATCCTTCTAAGCCGCGTTTGGGACGGAGATGGACACGTATCTATGCAAACAGCCGCACTTCTGTGGGATTTATGGGTGGGGTTTCTAAGAACTTGCCACTGAACCGACTGCCCTGCACAATATTTCATACATTTTCGCAAAGCAAGTGCTGCAGTTTGACTGAAACAGCTGACTTTTAAGCGCTCCAAATCTTACTCACCTATCAAGATGAAACAACGCCAGGGGTGTCAAGTATAGAGCAGATCTTAAAGGCCAATGTTGCCCATTCCCGTATAAACGGGACGATGTGGTGCCTGGGACATGATTTAGATCCAATCAGGTTTGTCTGGCTCTTATACGTCACTACTGTATCTCAATCCATGTACCGCGGTTATTATTTTCTTGTAATAGTTTGAAGCCTCGTTTAAACTAATTGACCGGACTGATCCATCTTTGCGTGTGAATGAAAAAATCTCATGCTTTTCCTCAGCGAGTTATTCTAATGTTTCCCAAACTTAAACATGTTTGTTTTTTATAAATTTATAAGGAAGCGTTTGACCGCAATTTTGACGATGCGGTCGACGATGTAGCACGCTTACCTAGAAAATACCTATTCACATCAATGCTACATTACGATACCATTGTTAGTGACGGTCATAGACTCATAAAAACTCTTGAATTTATTTAATCTAAAACAAGAGGTTTCATAAACAAGAGGTGTATTGTACTGTCTCGAAGTGTTGATACCGTTCATCCCGCGTGGTCAGCCCGTCAGGCCCTCGTTTCCCCGCGCGGCTATTACGCCGCGGTAATTCTGAGCCCTGTAATTATTACAATGTAAGGCGGATAACACACGGCATCATTTACTGCACTATTCCGATGCTCCATTCCAAGACGGTACCTCTCCGCGACTGTGCTGACGGCCGCACTTCACTAGCGTGTTAGTACCATTATAATGGGCCGGTAGGCTGGGTCTATCATCTATAGAGACAAAAGCGAGTTTATTCGATAGATATTCATTTTATGAGGCACTCGTTGCTTCCCATAACTCTTCTTACAACGGTTTGTAAAAATGTGCTTTAGTGCTAGGTGTGCGTCCGCCCTAACGCAAGTGGTAATCCACAGGTCTGCAATTACGGAGTGTAATTCCGCGAGGGATGCCGGTGATGGAAAGTAAATGAGGCAGTTTATGTTTATTTACTTCGGCTTTACTTTGATTCGAATTAAATAAGCTTTGGGACTGGCTGGCGTCGGTATTTCAAGCTGAGGGCTAAGCCTAGGTACCTATTTATTCAACTATGTTTATTTATTTTTTCTTGTGTGGGTGCAATATCAGGCTAGCACAGGCAAAGAGCAGTATTGTAGAGAGAACTGACCGGCTAGATAGAGACATCGAAGTAATTACCTAAACTTACAGCCAAATATAACTCATTTCTCAAACTTGTCGTTAGTTAATTGATACTAAGTAATATCCAACCGATGCTAGATTTAGCTAGAGAATAAGGAAAACAGATAAAGCAGATTAAGCAAGACTGATTTGAATTAGTTTCACATTTTTTGACTGAAAAGGTTAAGTTTGCGTCTATTATGCTAAACCTGGCGGATGCACCTGGAGGTTGAATCTCTTTACAAAAACGAGCGTCTGACTGAAGCCGTTCCCAGAAAGCGTTTTACAGAGAACATTTTATTCGCTTATATAATCATCTTATGGTAGGTATTCTCAATCGATTCTACAAACTACAGCGCAGATGGTATAGCGAAGTCTGTGCGCTGTAGCATTAGAAAATGATTGAAGAGTTTAAAATTCCACGACCTACTTTCACACTGGTGTAAGGATTAAGAATAAAATTTACTAATCTTCACACTAGTGTGAAATAGAGCCTTGTTGTAACTTGTTTTCTAACAAAAGAAGATAAATAATCAGCAGTGTGCTGTGCCTTGATCACGAATAAATGTGACAATCGTAAACGTATCCGAGATACACTGCGCAGTGACGCTACAACGTTCGGCAGTCGAGCTGGCGTTGACGCTCAATGTGATTAGAATACGTCAGGTTTACGTAACGCGGCGACTGTCAGATTTGTTTGTGATTACCCCTCTGCTCTCTAGCAGTCTTTCAAAATCTATACTTATGTGGAAAGAAAATGTATTTCAACTAATAAATAACAGGTAAAAAAAATAGTGGGGGTTGCGGTGAGTAGTGTCTGAAACTTCAAACGGCAACCCCTCATCTCACATTACTTCTTTGGCAGTAGCCTCTTAGTCTCGCTCGCCCTCAGGCTACGTAGTGTAAAGCAGTGTACGAGCTCGCTCTTTGTGCTTTCGAGCAGCCTCCAATCAGGCACGATGACTCGGCAGACCGCGGCAAACTGCCGGCGGGCGAGGTCGGGTCGGGCTGGGAGCGACTTGCTGCTGTATGTTTTAAAATACCTAAAGGAATGCGATATATTTCTTCTTGAGAACTTGGATTTGATGCCTGCCTAACCCATTAGGTTCACTGTCTTCACTTCACGTGATAATAGTATTATTGTTACTGAAAAAATAGTGGACTGATTTATGATTATCAGCATTAGTAGCCTGACAACATCCACTAAGTATCTGCACAAATTACCAGGTAAATTACCGTGCCATGGTGCCCACAGTGTCTATTAGGGGTAATCTGCTTGCTCACTTTTATCATGAGAACCGTTGGCAGTGAACGAAATGCAAGTTTCGCTTCCACACGACCCACGCCTTTCCTTATCCAGGGAATTTTCCAGCGCATGTGAAATACGGCGCAACGGCCATTGGAATGGGCCGCATCCGTTGCATTGCACAAACCCACTTTATTTTACGACCACCGCTGCGTATTGTTACAGTTTATCTCCCAGGCTTATAACGTGGTAGATAAATGAAATAAAGCTTTGAAGATTTTAAAGAAAAATTCACTGGACTTATAAAATATTCAAGTCGCATAAGCTCGTGTCAACTAAGAGGTATAATATGGTGATGTGATTTCAGTTTTCTGAAAACTACATAACCATATTATACATTTTCAGACCCACTGAAATTTTTGCAGCCTAGAAAAATAAAGTGTTGTATTGTACTTTCCATTTGGTACGTTTCTCTCTTGGCGTCCAGCTGTCCATATTTTGTATTGATGGGTGTAAATTAAAAGGTTTAGTGAAACCTAGGTCCAGTTAGTACTGGTGTATGAAGAACGCAAGATTTGCAGATTAATATTTATAAAGCATTCTCCATCTTCCGATTTTCCCTCAACTTTTAAAAGGTTGTAAGTTTATCGATGCTTACCACAGGAAGAATATCTTTGTAACAGAATTCCCGAAGAACTAGGTCAAAAGCACAGATTATAGAGGTCAAAAGTAATGCAATATGGCCTTAAATTACTATGTCTGTGATCTGTCTCCAACGGCAAACAGCTAAGTCCAACTAAAACCAATAAGCGAAGGAGATTTAAATTCAAGAGACGTAGTTCGCCGCTCTCAAGGGCAGTGACAGGAAGGCTCTACAAATTGACCAGATAAGTGGGGCGCAAGTTACAAGCCTTCCAGTTAGGTCTTTTTGAGGGTTTCTGTAGCTATCTCGATACTTTTGAATTTTCAAAACAGAGATTTGATGGAAATAGCAACATAATTTTATTAACAATAATATAAAAGTCCCTCAAAAGACCCATAGAATCCCTTCATCGTGCTCGGCACCATTGGACTCATGAGTGAATTCTACTTTGCTAACGTCGAATCTGAAAGTTTCATACCAAAATTTGGCGAAATAAAAAAATAAATTGCGGTTTAGCCATAGGTTTAGCCAAGACGTAAGGAGATTTTGATGTATGCTCATGGTAGCTAGGTAGGTGGCATGGTAGTCTTCTTCTTGACCTATCCTTGATTCGAAAATCTAGAGTCATCATCACAGGGGTTTAGAATATAATGTGATTGCTTCATTCTACTACCCACTACTTGGAATAAACATTGATTTAAACCTCTGCAGACCCATCGTACCACCGCCCATACCTCCAGTGGTACGGTGGCTCATTATTATTACCTACGATACCATCATTAGTGCCGAGACACGGACTGCGAGTACAATTTATACAGACGTAACTTATACAGACGACGGGAAAACCACGCTATCTAATCGCAAGCGAGCCTCATTTGCGTAAGAAGATTGTAGGTAGTTCATGTTTACAAAACAACCTCTTTGGCAATTATTTGAATCAGGGCCATAAGCATCTTGAGAAGCGCTGACGGCGAAGGCTGCGGAGGGCGATATAGCTTTAACGAGCACTTGGCAAAGGTGTTCATTTGAATTTTCGCAATAATTGAGGCGTAGAGCCTAGTAACTACTCCCCACGCTAGACTGTGGCAAGACTTTCAAGACTTTCTTGTTGTCATGGTAAAAGTACTATTTAATAGAAGATACTTTGGTAAAAACTATCCTTATTATTTCCATAGTGTCGACGTGGTGTCGACTACTGAAAAAAAAAGAGCTTCATGGTTTTTGACATCTTTACATTTTCTTAGCCATTATCATCATCAGTGTGAAGAAGTCTTACTGGACTGTACGAAGTTAGGCATGGAAGGATATGGTATTAGTTTTTCGGTCAACATCTGTAGAGAGGGTCATTGGCTGAGGCAGAAAAGTCAGGTACGGTTTCGATTACTACAAAAAAATATCGTATACAGTTTTTTTTTAGACATATGCATATGCCTAGCAAGAGGTTTGGTCACCCATCGAAATGATCACCGTGTTGTGCGCTGTTAGTACTTGAACGGTTAAAACGTTTCAACGTAGAGTTTTAATGTAGTGAGACTTCCTGATGAACCAATGGCTATTGCGTCAGTTCCCTCAGGATTGGCACCCGCGGTCCACGTGGAACTGACCTCGTGTTGACACGACACGTGTATTAGCTGAACTCACTTCTCAATAAAATACACTTGTTATGAAACACAGATTACACTTTAATTGACTTCTAAACAGAAAAACCTAAAAATAATTTGTATCTCAATTACAACCTCCATCATGGCGTATCCCGAATTGGGGTTGCCCTCTGTACATTTTTAATATTGACAGTCTTTTCTTAGTTCAGTCTATAATCTTTAGTAAAAATCTCTTTAAAAAATACTTCTAAAATAGATAAAAAAAAAGGTTAATTCCAGTAATATTTCAGTCATAAAACGATTAATTAACATTTATAGGTATTCAAATAGCATCAACGCTAACACGTGCAGCACTTTCAATCAGATCCACCAGAATGAAAAGAACTGTCGTCGAATCAAGTTACGTAAACTACACATCCTAGATACACTGCGCGGAGTTGCTGCAACTTTTCGCAGTCAGACTATCGTTGCCGCGTAGTGTGGTTTGGATAGAACCACCCAGTTATATAAAATGATTCTAAATGATACTTGTGATTTTATTAAGATAAATTTACATAAATATAAGTAACTCGGATACCTGCTACGTAATGCGACGATTTGTAGATTTATTCGTGCGGATCCCTTTGAATTTAATATCGTGCAGTACAAAGACTTTCCAAGAAGTGGATAACTATTATACCTAGTCAAGTTCTTACTTAGTAGCTACATGTTATCTTATTTCTGCTTGGGGTAACACCTGTGATCGCTCCACGCCTCCAAGTCTGTGCCCTTTATCTCGTTGCACGGCACGGGCGCGTTCCTGAGGACACAATAATCTGAAGTCAGTCGAGAGGAACTGATACAGACTCAAATACTGATGCCATATTAATACAACTAGAACATTTCGAGCGTTTTCAAAAACTACAGAAATAAATAACACAGATCTAGGTCTGACCGCAAAGTGTAATGGAAATCAAAGAAATAAAGATAATAATTATGTAGGTACATTTGTTTGAGATACATAAACGAACAAAAACATGAGATACGTAAGCAAGTATAAAAAGAGACACAAAACAGAAAATGAGTACCTAGGTACTTATCTCCTTGTATCGTCCATCTATTAGTCACAAATATAATGCATCCAACTCAGCCTACTGTGCTTTACAACACGATGCTTGATTTCACTGATCAAAGGTTGGTTTCTTTCACTAATATGTGAGTACCTAGGTGACACAATGACATGCAAAAGTTCAGCTTAGGACACCTAATTACCCTCTTATTTATATTGGTCGCTGACTTGCAATAGCTAAAATAACCTAAGTCTCTTGTCATGTTGAACAATGACAGAATATTTTGTAAAGCCGCGCTAAAATGACAGCAAATTATGAGCCGATTTCCACTAAAAACTATATTGACGGGATATTTGAAAAAAATTAGATAATGATGTTGCTAATATTGTAAAAGATATCATTGTTTATTTCCATTCATTACGCATCCTGGTAAAACTGCAGACTTTCGAAAGCGCACACCAACAACAAGAGCGCAGTAACCCTGGAATAGAACCCTAGGTCACTGTTACTGGCACTGCTGCACTGGAATTGTCTGGTACATGGACACCCCCGGTTGTCGCGTGAGTGCACTCCGTAGTCCACTCGAGTCGATAGTCCACATGGTGGCATAACGTATAATCGTTGGAGTGCGCGTTTGCAAATTCTGGCTTCTAAAATTAACCCCTAAACCCCTTACCATAACCCCTAGATAAACCAACCATAACCCGTAGGTAAAACCCCTTACCATATTTTCCTTCTCAGCATGGCTTGAGGCTGGATCTCCATGATGCCGTCTCCATTGTCGCAGAGTATCCGCGCTATGCTGTGCTGCTTTACTTGATACAGTTGTTCTGACAAATAAAAGTGTTATGGGAACATGTCCTGACGCACTGATAGCCATAGCAGAGTCGCTTGTTGGATGATATAAGATGCCTTTGAATAAAGCAGGTGCATGGGAGGAAATAGATAGAGATCCGGAAGACTTTGAGGAAGACCTTTGACCAGCTCTGGTAAAACTTAGGCAGGTTAGAAGGGAAATTAGATTTGGCTGTGACGTGGATCATTTAAATTGTCTGTAGAATTGTTTGCGTTCTGTATAGATAGCTCAATAAAAGCACGACTACATCATCATCAGATCATAACACCCTATAGAAATCAACTAATGGACATTGAGAGAAATAACGAATTTGGGTCTTTTCCATCCAGCTGTTTTCGGAGATCTTCACAATGTCGTCAATCCATCCAAAGGAGGTCGCTTTTTCTTCCAGTTTGTGCGTAATTGCATAGAAATTACAATCTTGTGATTATTTTTTATCAAAAAGACTCACCCTCAGTCAAAGCAGCCGGGAACCCTCCATGCTCGAAGAAGAACATGTCAGACTTGCGCCAGAGCAGCAGGTTTCGTACCATGATGCAGTAAAGCGTGCGGCCTACGTACGCATTTGGAAGCAAGGTCTCAGAGTAGATGGCCGGCATCAGTTCGACGTCGTCGATATTTTCGTATAAACGCCGGAGACGTTCCACTTTCTAAACCAGAAAAACGAGTTTTTGATATTCTATCAGACACTAGTCTTGAATGGCAAAATGTGAAAAGCTCTAGTCAAACTGACATTCTTTAAATGAACCTAACCAAGATGCATGAAAAAGACTTTTCTAAATGATAAGTCACATGACCATTCCCAGACATATAAGATTAGAAGTGTTCTATTCTCTAGCGATTGTAGGATGTCAACTTGGCTATTACGAACTAAAAAAAAGATTACAAAGAGAGGCAGAACAGATAAAGGACTATAGGGACTGAACAAGCTATCTACGAATCGATAGTCACAATCTTAACCATGGTCAAAATAATATGAGTCAAGTGACTCTTACGTCTTTACTGATAGCGTCCTCAAAGTCCTCCCATTTCTTGGCCACCTTCATCCCGCACAGCTTCCTGTACATGTTGTATGGCGGTAGACCGGCGTCGCGGCCACGAGACATGTCAATGGCTGGCAAGTCAGACGCCGCTTGGGCCTCACCGTGAACCCTTTCTGTTAGCTGAAAGAAACACTCCACAGTTTTCAGTAGTATCTTTGCTAGAAAGAACACGTAAGCTTAAAAAGAGTCGACTGAAGGTTTTTCTGAAAATTTGATCAATTTCTGATGGTGACCGTAAAAGCTAGTAACATACATACGGTTCACATATTAGTAGGTGTGACGCTCTCAACTCAACTACTTGTCCAGCGAAAGACATTCTCATTGGTCTTACAAAACCTTACATCAGGGTCAATGATAAAGTCGAATTCATCAGCTGGCTGGATGATGGACCCTTCGGTGAGGTCTCCTTCGGTGTTGTTGAGCGGGAGGATGCCGCTGCGGTTGCTGTCGTCAACAACCGTGCGAGTGCCGACGTAACGACCATTTCTGTACAAGCTGCAAAAAACGGCATGAGAGTATGGAATCGCTTTCCCCAGGGTTCATAAATAATTTGGACCATGCCAAAAGTTTACATTGATCTTTGCTATGAACAAAGTAGTTAGACATAATGGACCTAAGTATCAGCTATAAGGTAGGTATCATCGTTTTATTACCGTTATGCTATGCAAAGAGTAGTTTTTTTATAATTTTTCGGTGACAATCATCTTCTTGGTACTCTCTTCTTCATGATACTTTTATAGAACTTAATAACAACGTATTTGCTCATGAATAATACTGCTATGACAATATAGTATGAATTCACCTTTCCTGCTAGCAAAAACGAGTGTTCTTAACAGGCATACGACAAAGCCCCTGGCCAAACTGCAATTCCCGGGCCAAATACTCTGGATTTAGAAAAGCTCTCTATTAAAGTTACTGACACTCGAAACTGAGTCTGAGCAAAGTTGTAGATATGAGCAAAAGTAGGTACAGTAAACGGATCTTACTCAACAAGTGCCGGTTGAAGTGTGTGGAACCACCGAGATGCGATGACGTACTCCCGGTACACTCCCGGCGCGTACTCCGCATTGAAGTCGTTCACGTGTTTGTAGGTATCATAGATAATGCCTTCTGCTAAAGCGTTCTTGCGACCTGTCAGTATATATAGGAAAATGTTTTCACGGTGGAACACCAGAGAAAAGTCTCGAAAACATGTGAAAGAGGTGTGTAATCCAGTTGACGTTCTACAAATCTACAATCTAACCAAAATGTATGGAAATGATATTTCTAAACAAAACATTCTCAAATTTATCTATTCCCTAGCGGTTGTAGTACATCAACTTTGCTAAGGGGGACAGTTAGTTATCATACCCAGCAAGACTCCAACCAGTTCGTAATAGTAAATATACTGCCACTGGGCGATATTGATCTGGCGAGCGGTCTGGAACAATTTGTCGTCGTCCCAGCACGGGTTGATGATGGCGAGCTTTCGAGCTAGACGGTTGTGCTCACGGAAGAACCACATGGCAGTTAAGTAAATACCCGACAGAAGGTTTCCTTGGATATTGTCTCCTGAAATAATAGGAATTATACACTCGAGAGCAATGATTCCGGGTCACTTAAAGAATGTTAAAAATCTCGGAAACTAAAAATGATAGGTTAATGCAATAAATTGTATTTAATAGACAATGTAATACTCCTTAAATGAAAGTAAAAAAATATGAGTCACCATACATTTTATTAACACAAAATTACATAAAGAAAAAAACTGCTGATCTCTCCTTAAAACAAAAATAGGAAACATGAAATTTTTGAACTTTATTACGATTTGACTTGAATTTTAATACTTCGTATTGCCTCCTCGTGCTTCCATTACTGCGTTTACGCGGTTTGGCATGCTGTACACCAAGTTCCTTATACGATTTTGGGGAATATTCTCCCATTCCTCTGTGAGAGCAATTTTGAGCTCACGAAGCGTGATTGGGGGAGGGTTTCGTTGTTTTACGCATCTGCCTAGCTCGTCCCAAGCATGCTCGATCGGGTTGATATCCGGGCTGCGCGCTGGCCACTCCATACGAGTAATGTTCATCTCTTGAAGGTAGTCATTCACAATCCTACCTGTATGAGGTCGGGCATTGTCATGCATAAATATAGCATCCTCACCTAAATTGACCATAAATGGACCAACATGATCATTGAGGATTTCTTCCACATATCTTACGCTATTTAAAGAGCCGTTTTCTATGATCACCAGCTCTGTGCGACTTTCAGAAGAAATTCCGGCCCACACAAGTACAGACCCACCACCGTAGGCTACTTTTTCTTCGATGCATGCTTGCTTGAATCTTTCCCCTGGTCTTCGATACACTCTGTGTCTTCCATCGTGCTTGTAGAGCATAAATTTTGATTCGTCGGAGAACATAACTTTTGACCAATCTTCAATACTCCAATTTACGTGGCTCTGGGCATATCTTAGTCTTGAAATACGATGCCCACGCTCCAGTTTAGGGCCGTTTGCAGGTCTAAGGGGTTTTAAGTTAGATTCAGCAAGCCGACGTCTTACTGTCCATGCACTTGGGTTACTTCCTCCGAGGCGTCGAAACTGATTTGTGAGTTCAGTTCCTGTGAGAAAGCGATTTCGAAGCATGGTGTTCACCAAGTATCGGTCTTCTCGTGCTGTGGTACACCTGGTTCTGCCCGTTCCTGGTCTGCGTAGGTTAGAACCAGTTTCTTCGTAACGTCGGAGAACTCTTTGTACTGTTGACAGCGACACACCGACAGTCCTGGCTGTATCGCGCTGACTCCGGCCGGTTTCCAGCATTGTAAGTATTCTGGTGCATTCTTCAGGCGTAAGCGACATAATTTCAGCTTGAATAATGAATATAGAGCACTATCAACATGGTTTATATACCCACATAAATGACAGATTACAAACAAAAGCAAAACCAAATGCTGTAATTTCGTAGTTCCATCTTCGAAAGTGGCCCTTTTTCAAATTTGATTTTTTTAAGATATAACTTTACAATAACTAAGAAGTTTTAATACCTTCATTTAAGGAGTATTACATTGTCTATTAAATACAATTTATTGCATTAACCTATCATTTTTAGTTTCCGAGATTTTTAACATTCTTTAAGTGACCCGGAATCATTGCTCTCGCGTGTAGTTGTTAAAGATGGCGATGATACCATTCTTTAAGTTATCTGAGAATGAAGAAGATTAGAACCTAGAAATGTGACTTAGATATTCTAAATAAATAAATAAATCTCGCAGTCAATGCTACAGTACATTCACCCTTATAATTTTGACCACCAGAGTTTTACCATAGTTGTAGCACGCGATTTCTGGAGGTCGATTTAAGATGCAAGCTGGGCCTTGGCCCTCTGGGACCTCTCTGTCGCCCTCCATCCTGAACCTAAGTAATCCTCCTTCCATTAGCCGGATTTCATCACTTCTCTCCTTAGTGTTGCCATAGATAACTGAGAGATCCAGCAGAGGCGGCACTCTGTTGTACTGAAATCAAAGTACCTATCTGGTTATTCTTTTATAAATATTACAGTCGTTATTCAACAAATTCAATCCAAAGATCATAAACTTAGAGCAGGGTTTTATTATCAGGATTGACAGTATTTTAAACTTAGGATGGGGATGGAGTGATAGAAAAAGAAGAACTAACCCGATCAACGGGTAGCGAGCGCGGCAGACAACCGAAGTCCTGGTAGGTCTCTACCCTGGTGAGGTTCATGCATCGAATGCCGGTGCGGCGCAGGTAGGGGTCATCCTGTGGCACGGGGATGGATATGCAGAGAGGGTTCACCATGTTACGGACCTGGTTGTTAAGGCAGCAGTCGCTTACTACTACGTAGCGAACTGGGGAATGAAACATACCATTTAGTCAGTCAATCTCTTCTTTTAGAGCTAGAACCGACAACCTTCAAGGTGCAACAGAAAATCTATAGTAAAAGGTCAGAACTTACAAAGATAAAGCAAATCCACGTTATCGACGAAGGAGAAAACAAAAACGTGTGTGGAGAGGGTAGAGAAGTCGTGATTCCGCAGGTAGCCATCGCCGAGCAGGGTGGTGCGGAGTACACGAGCCGAGGGTAGCTCCGAGCCGTCTTCTGCAGGTCTTAGTGAGCTCCCTGCAAAATATGGACAAATTAAACATGTTGTGCTGACGTATCATTTAACATCTCTAAGGTAAATAATTTGTATTTGATTATAATATAGAGTCATGTCCCATTCAATTCAAGTTTTTATGAGTGTGGATAAATCCATTTATTGTCCTTGACTAGAGTCTAGAGTAAATAGTTTTATTAAAGGCATGTTTCACACTGATTTACACTGCCGGTAACCCGCTGTTTAACCACTTTAACCACATTTTTTTCTGTGGTTTTGGCTGAAATGTCTAGACAATACGCACGGTGATGGGTATTTAGGCCTGGTACATACTAGGCGTTACCAAAGCGCGCGCTTCAAAATGCCTAGTATGCACCAGGCCTTAGAAGTAAAGTATCAGAAAGCCCTGAAAAAATGAAAAATAACTAAGTATGTAAACATAGGTAAACCTGGTCCAAACATTGGAGGCAACAGCCGTGGAAATGGCGTCAGGGTGGCGCCTCGGGAAGGATACTTGGGGTTAGCGCAGGTGCCGTCGACCCGTCGCCCTTCGAGCTGGTTGCATGGGTTCACCCGCACTGTGCATAATCTGAGACAGAATTAAGTCTCAATTTCTCAGAATAAATAAGGTCTAAAATGAAAAGTAGAGTATGCATGCTTCAGTCTAGATCTTTGGCATACATATTACATGTATGGTACCAAGAGTCACGGGTTTCCTAATGTCACCGGTTGAGAGCACAAGTTTTTTTGAAAAGAAAAAAATGCGCGACCGGACGGTGTCGTGGTTTCAAGTTCGAAGTTATGAAGATATTCATCAGCTCTGATAACCAATGTTGAGGAATTTCCGGCGTAATTGCAGTTTCAACTTGCTTTATGACGCTAGAAGTGTAGAGCAGATATATTTTCTGCATTTATTACTCTATCATTGACTATAGACGAAAAAGTAGTTTTAAATTACAGACTTAGGTAGATCTAGTCTAGAAATAGACGTACGCTGTCCCATTTATAACACCAGCTAGATAGTTCCTCCGCCTGAGAGTGACGGGTTTGCCAAAGTACGCGTCGTACACCAGAGTAGGTATGAGCGCCACGCCGGCGCGCCGCCGCCGCCGGGGTATTCACTCGCGCCGCCGCCGCCGACCATGGCAGTCGGCGCGCCGAGCGAAAGAAATTGTTCAGTTCAAACCTAAATGAGGCATAGTAGACACCGGTTCTGGCCTCCTAGATATCAGAGCCTAACCCTCTATAGAGATTTCTGAATGTTTGATTTACACATTGTAATGTACCTACTAGGTACCTACTGTGTTTTGTCAAATAAAGTTTTTCATGTCATTTCATTTAAAATCAGGAATTCTTATTTAAATCCTAGTACGTACTGTTGCTATGGAGCAAGAGTGTCGTTGTGTTGTTTATCAAGAAAGAAAGACAACAAAGCTGTACTGATTAACTATAGACCAATCTCACTCTTGAGCCATGTCTATAAACTTTTTTCCAGATTATTTCAAACCGTCTTGCGTGGAGACTTGACTAGTTTTTAACACCGGACCAGGCTGGCTTTCACAGCGGATTGGGCACGATAGACCACATTCACACAATGCGGTAGATCATACAAAAATCAGAGGTGTATAATCAGCCCATGAGCTTAGCGTTTATGGACTATGAGAAGGTCTTTGATTCTGTTGAAACCTGGGCTGTTCTACAGTTCTTACAACGATGCGATGTATTGGCATCGCATCGAAATGTTGAGATGCTTTATATATCGATGCCACTAGGTTTGTCCAAGTCCAGAAACTATTTAAATACGAGCGCGCTGGAAAATTGGTTTAAGACGCTGAGTTGGAAGGGAATGGACATTAACGGCAAATATATCTCACACTTACGGTTTGCTGATGGCATCGTCATATTTGCGGAATCGTTGCAGGACTTACTCGTACAACAGATGCTGAACAGCTTAGCTGATGCTTTACGACAGATTGGCATGAGCTTGGATAAGACGGAAATTATAATCAATGATAGTATAGCCCCAGAGCCAATCACTGTCGTCGGAATGTCTCTCGAAGTTGTGCAGGAATATTTCTACCTCGGGCAGACTCTGCGTTTGGGTAGTCACAACTTTGAGAAAGAGCTAAACCGGAGAATTCAGCTGGGCTGGGCTGCGTTTGGAAAGCTCCGACAAGTCACCCATTCCTCAATGTCTTAAGACAAAAGTCTTCAATTAATGCGTCCTACCTGTCATGACCTATGCTGTTGAAACGTAGACACTGACAGTACGGCCGATCCATTAGCTGAAAGTCGCTCAGGGAACTATGGAGAGAGCTATGCTCAGATTTTCTCTCAAGGATAGAATCCGTAACGAAGTCATCCGACAGAGAACCAAGGTTGTCGCAACCAGGCGGAAATAGCAGTGGGCCGGCCATGTTTGCGAATTTTGCGATAGCACTGACAATCATAGGAGCAAACTAAAACTTGAGTGGAGACCACATTTAGGTAAGCGTAGGTAGGTAGGTATAGGACGCCTTCCGGCGATATGGAGCGATGATCTGCGAAAGGTTAATGTGTCAATGTTTCGGCAGACACTGGATGAGAAGAGCCGAAGACCGAGCTCAATGACGCGCCTTGGGAGACACCTACGACCAATATAGATTGATGATGATAACTGTTGCTATGCATAACTTCGCATTTACTTACGTCAACAGGGATTTTTACTTCCTTTGGCTTGGGGTCCGAGGACCAATGGATGGTATTCGATAGTATTACTTATGTTCAAACACGGTAATAACTTCGATTGCGTAGTCTAGGATTTGTCTGTGTCGATTAGGGCGTAGTTCTAGTAGTTCTTATGTATGGTGCTAGATGGCGCTATAGAGTCACGCCGCGCCGAAAACGCCGCCGCCGCCGACCCTCAGAGGCCGACGCGCCGCCGCCGACCGACTTGCTGTCGGCGCTCATATCTACACCAGAGGCTCGTTTTGGAGACCATAATATTTCTGGAACAAATAAGTTACTAGAGTAACTAGCTAGCTACTTATTAGTGTTCCGATCCAGTTTTGGAAAAACGGAACACTTATGGTCTCACTCCGGTGTCCGTCTGTCCGTCTATCCGTCAGTCCGTCTGGCCCTCCGTCCATCCGTCCGTCTATCTGTCACATCAACCAAAACTAAACCATACAAGCTAAAGAGTTGAAATTTGGAATACTAATAGTTGGTTACAACCGAAGGTGAAACAAAGATATGTGGGAAAAACATTCTGAATATTAGGGACCATTATGAGGGCTCAAATAGGGTATGAAAACAAAAATATTTTTTTATCCCATCGAGTGAGATATCTAATAAAAGCTTAGGTATTAACTAAAATAACCTCTTATTTCGTTTTTCTGTTAAAAAAACTTTGTTGAACAAAAATGTTATTTAGTGAAAAATATTTCATATGCCAGACGGGTTTTTCGTAAAGTACCCGACAAAATGGGTGATTTTTTTTCAGAAAACCTGTATCATAGTGATTTAATGAAAGGAAAACTATAGACAACTTCTAAAAGTTAACTGAATTCGAGAAATTAAATAAAAAGTACAATAATACTGGTCCAACCACCTGAACCGTGTCGTCATTAAAACAAGCTTACTTACATCGATTTTTTTATTAACAGGGTAAGTGTATAGAGAACTACAATACAAAGATTCAGTAAAAATATAATTTGATCAAAAAAATGTTTCCAGATAAAAGTAGAATAAATAACATTAAAAAAATATTTTTGATTGGTTTTCCTTTCATTTTCAGAAGAGAATTTCGTCGTGCTAAGTACACTTTGGTTTTTAAAAATCGTCAATGTAATTGTTTTGCTGTAGACTAAGCCTCAGCCAGTAGGTATACGTGAACCAACCTTAACATCCATGTTATCTGGCTCATCGTCACTGGAATATAGGATATCACAGCTTACTGACGCTAGAACCACGAGATACCAAACACAATGTATGCTGTACATAATGCTAAGACAACTACGAATAAATCATCTGTTATCACGTTTTTATTCAAACATCTAGTAGGTGTTCTCGATTTCAACAGGTGTGGCCGAATGAATCTGGCATTGTACTCATTAACTAATAAGTAAATTACTTTACTCGAAACTCGATTGGACGGGAAGCTATTTATATACAGGGTGGAATTTTTTAACGCCACCTGAAGGGATAGTACTTTAAATACTGAAGATCTGGACTTCTAAATTAAATGAGTCTAGGTAGTGTTGGTACTTATACTCAATAGTCCTTCAGATTACTTTATGTTAGTAATTAATAATCATTTATTCATTAAAATTATGAAGTACTTAGATAGTACTTTAGATAAGAAAACTGCAATTTTCACGTATAGCCTAAGTCACGTGTACAGAAATCGTATTCTAAAAAATTGTCGGTAGTGTAGGTATCATACCAGAGCTAAGATGAAGTAGGTATACTTCATCTTAGCTCTGGTATGATACCTTTATGCATTAACAAACCGCGTACCTACATACCTGGCCTGGGTCGTTTTGAGAAATCGTCTTGTACCTAATACCTATACCTACCTACCCGCTAGGTATACAATTGACGAAGGAATACGTTTCTCCTCTCCGATAATAATAGAGCACGATTGCTTCGCATGTCGCTATGAATACTTATGCCCATTTTCATTGAAATAAGGTTTGGGGTAGATTTGGTACAAGCACGTTTTGTTGAGCTTGAGTTGGGGATGGATTCAAATGTGATTGGGTTATAAGTTGTAGTCATAATATAAAGCTTAAGTATGTTTATTTACCTATTAAAAACCTGAGTCCCTTGTCGGACAAAGATATCACCCCTAAAGGAATAACTTCAGGGGAGTGCCTACTCATCAAAATAAATAACTTTTCCTATGGAATTAACAGAGTGAGCGCAAAAAAACAACCTTATACTTATATAATTTTCACCAAAAATATTTACCATGATTACTTAGTGAGTTTTATAACTTATCCCGATATTTCGGCAATAGAACTAACGTAACGTAAATATCCCGTTTTTGGTAAAAATTATGTTCATATCCATGATAGCTTCAAAAATTTAACTACTTCTAGTTTGAAATAGAAAAAAATGCATACTGTACTTACATGTATTTATGAGCTCATTATTAAATGATTATACGGATTTTAACACGAACACAGAATAGATAATTAGTACTTGATGTTCGTGTAAAAACAATTTTTTATAATGAAATCTGTTTCTTAGCGTGTCAATAGTTGTATATGGTACTTGTTAGAAATACCACAAAATATATTATATATTATAACAATAAACAAAGCTTGTATAACAGGTGATTCGTGGTTCACATGTTGAGAGCTAACCTAGGTTTCAATTTTACTGCTTAACACTAACGGACCCAAAAGTTTCGGTTCTACCCAGGATTGGCAGGAAAGTCCCTAATAGCTGGGCCTTCCAAAATGGTGTACACTGACATGTAAAACAATTTCTTCCAATTTTGGTTTCTCAATTTTAGCGTTGTCAATTCATTGTTACCTAATTTACTTAGGTAAGTAGGTATTAAATTAGGTATTAAAATAAAAAAATAACCTTGTGAAACTTTCTTTTTAAATGAAAGCAGTTGCTAACGCTCGTCTTCACACGTGTAGGTAATGTTCGCCAAATACCTAAGTACTTGTCAGACCTGGATAGCAGGAGTCTGTAGGATAATGGTGGTCGACAAGAAGCGCCACCAGTTTCATACACTTGTCAAGTAGCGTCATCATCATCATCAACGTATAATTGTCCACAGCTGGACGTAGGTCTCTCCCAAGACTCGCTATTGAGCTCCGAAAAGTAGCGTAAGGGATGATTTACCCTACACTGACTGTGCCGGGGCCGGGCCGTGCCCGAGTCCAACTAATTTGAACTCTATTTGTAAGGCAATAGGGCTGAATAAACAGAGCCACAAATTTGGCCCGCCGCGCCGCCGGCGCACACAGTCGTATTTGATGAATCCCGATACCTATACAGTTTTAGCATCATACAAAAAGAGTTTTAAAATCTGAAGAGATCTTATTAGATCAGCTATAAATGTCGAAGGTAACGGATGCCGTTTTTTAGGGAACAAGTGAATGCCATAAGATCCTCCAAGTTATTCAGTTCAGACTGATGAAAGGCGAGGTCAATGACCAGGCAGAGGTGAAAACAGGAAAGCTTGGTTAGTTATTTATAAATCCTGGATTAATTGACCGAGCGAGCGAAGCGAGCGAAGCGTCTCATTGACCGAGCGAGCGAAGCGAGCGAAGCGTCTCAGTTTCCACATTGGCCAAAAATGCGTTTGTCCGGATGTCTGTCTGTCTGTCTGTTCTCCTCTACAGGTCGCATTTTTCAACCGATCTGGACGAAACTTGGTACACAGGTTATATGAATTATTAGATTTTTTTTGTCGTCGGGGATTTTTGATTGGGGGGAAAATAGGGGAGAAAAGAGGGAAAGTTTGCTGTAGCGTTATTTATCGACGGATTTCAATCAAATTTAAGGAGCACACGAAAGATTTCATTCTACACAAGATGGTATAAAAATATTTCCAAAAAGGGGGACTGGAAAGGGGAAAAAAGGGGAAATTATTTTTTTATTTTTTTTCCCGAAAATTGACTTCTACCAATATCAATGAGACTACACAGTCCTCTTCGCCTTTATGAGACAAATCCGTAGACACCAGATTCGACCTCTTAGGACCAATGGAACGCGAGTAATCGCTAAAACTTATACCCTTATTTTGCTCAAAAGTCTACATAAGGGCCTATTGGAAAATTCAAGCACCTGAAATTAGATTTACTTAGCCAGGGTAAAAGGGAAAGTGTTGATTATTGCACGGTTATAAAGGCTCGCGAGGTCTATGTTCTCACAGGACAACTAGTTATAAAGACTACTTTATATCCCAAAAAACAAAAGGTTCTTCAGTACAGAACGTCAAACGGAATGTGGACGAAGTTGCGGGCGGACGTTAGTATTGAGTAAATCACACAAGCAAACGAAAAATTTTATAGAAACGTTAATAAACAAAATATTTTACAAAATTATGTAACATTTGAAAAGTTAATACAACGGGAGAAATTTCATCAAACTGATAAGGATCTAGTTATTAAATCGAGCGATGTCGGGCTGGGCTTATTTTTATCAGCGTCCAGGCTACCAGGTCTCAGCTTCGCAGGAGCAGAGCGAGAAGCGGAGCGATTCCTATTCACATCATTAACATAACTAAGTACGGCTTTGGTCGACCGAACAAAAGACTAAAACAATTTATCATTCATGAGTAACAGGTAAGTACATTCTTTTTACCATCTCACACTCGACTTCAAAATTCGACCCTAATGCCCTCTTTTGTGGAACTACAAGTTGAGGAGTAAATATAATTATAGTTAGTAGGTATAGTATAAGTTTAATTTCCTTCTATGAAATGTTTTAATCCATGTACTTAGGTACCTAATATGAGCAAAATGCTTGAAACGTTTTATTATTATTGAAAAATTGCGATCAAAGTCAGAAGAACGGGCAAGAAACTACGGCCTGGACTGAAATAGTGCGAACCGTGCAGGTTTTACGCGAGATTCAAAAACATTATCGTGATTAGGTAAAAGGTAATCTATAAAGAGGTAGAAGCTGAATGTTCCCCAACTCCTCCCCAAAAGAATCTCTAAGGTAAACCAGAAAACCGAAAGCAGATAGGTACACACCAGTCGAACCCCATTTGTATTATCGACTAAACCCAGACCCTATAAAGTAGATAGATATACCCCTGCCCTTTCTTGGAAACGTAAACATATGTAAATGGAGGACGACATCTGGCTAGGTGTATTGTTTTACCGAAAGCCATTGCAAATCCGAGACGAAACATGCCATTACATAATGAAGACACATAAGCCGATCTAAGAAGTTTGGGAGAGGTAATAACAGGGAGGTCAAACTATTACCATTCCAACGTTAATCTAAGCTGCTTGGAGTTTACCTTAGACATCAAAATTCACATAACGACCACTTCCCAATGGGACATATTGGGAAGTGGTCGTTATGTGATCTTAAGGTTTTTACGAAATAAAATAATTAGAAAAGCAAAATATTTTTGTGCTTTTCCCTCCAAAACCAAACCATGGATGATGTCTACTCCAATGTTTTGTACCAGGTACGTCTTTTAATAGGAGCATGAAGTTACTTCTTGACTCTGCATTACTTAATCTAGCCAAGTGTGCTTCACTATAGGCTATGCCTTCAATTCCCATCAGAGAGCGTTCAGTCAGTTTTTAAAAATAAACAAGAGCTTGATTTTTGACGCACTCGCGTGCTGTTCTACAGCAGCTACCAGTGCTGACTGAGCACAAGCATATGGTCTCTCGATACATCCAATTACAGAGCCGCTTCAAACTGTCGTCAGTCCTAATGGCTCCATCCATCAGCGCAATGAGCTGGCGGTTGACGGGACGCAACCAAACTAAACATCAACTTTGTGCTCGTCAACAAAACTTGCCTTTTAAACGTTTGGCAACTTAGGGAACACTCATTTGTAACGGAACAAGTAAGACGGCTTGTTTTTACTTCCTGTTTAGGTTTTTAAACACACCCAATTCTCAAGGATCTTTAGAACTAAACGACTTGTAGGGAGGTTTCTAAGAACTGCACTAGAAAAAAGGCAAGCGTAGTGTAGAAATATTGCTGGCAAACACTAGATGAAAAGAATCAAAGTCCGGGCTCAGTGGCACGTCTTGGGAGAGACCAAAGTCCAGCAGTAGATGGTAATGATGCCTAGGGAAAAACTTAAAGTGGCATGTGTGCCACAAGTATTATTTGAACGTAACATCGGATTCGTCCTTAGATAACCTCTTAGATACTAAAAGGTCTTAGGGGGTTGTTTACTGACCCCCTAATTTATAAACGGAAGCTGAACAATCCTCTAAACCGTTCCAACCAGCATTCGTCTAGCTCAGCGCTTGAATCGCCTCTAGAGCACCCTCTACATTGCTTATGAACTCCAAGACAAAGTAAATACTGTGAATAAACATATCTAGCCGAGAACATGATGAATTTATATTATAGAAACAAACTTCTGTGCCTTTTGATTCTGTAGATACGAGAAAATAAGCCTTATTTACATAGACGTAAAGTTCACCAGTTTAAGTTCTCTCAAGTGCTGACATAGAGTACACCTTCGCAAAGGTTTTGAAAGCTCTCTGTGAACGCAAACGTAAAATAAAAAGGTGGAGATTATGTAACAGAATGCTGACTAAGGATTCTCAAGGTCCTAGTTATAATCATGAATGCAAAAGCCTAGACTTTTGGATGTTTGTAAACTCAATCAGGCGGTAGCGGATTAGACTAATTTGAAGAAGAAGACCATGGCCTAGGAGTACAATAAACTAGGCTATTCTGGATAGCTAAAGTAAAATATACTGTAAGAAGCATCATATAAATAAACGCTAGGAACCAAAACATAGTTTCTGGTCCATTCTTCTAGGTTCTGGACGCGTGGAACTGGAAATATACATATACTGCGGATGATGGCGGTAAGCTCACAAAGAGATGTTGCACTTAAGTGGAGGTTATCAAAACTACGAGTTTTCGAGCTTACGTTTCAAAAGCGTCTTGTCCTTCTTGGGTAAGGTCACTCCGCGAAGACAAATAGAAGCGGTTTTTATTTTCTTATGTAAATTAGCCCGACTCTCGGCTAATATTGCTTTTGCAGTGCAGAATAAATTACAGTTAGTATTGTGAATAATATTGCTGGAACCATGGAATCTCCGGAATACGTATTAGTACCTTATAGTACAATTTTTACGGGTTATTTGACAGCGATCTTATGAGGGTGTAATTCGAATTGCTATCGGGTAGGTTGGATTTTAGGCCGATACAATTTTTTTTTCCTTACAAATGGATTATTATTTATTAAACCGATTTTCCCTAAAAAAAAATACATTTTACGTTGTCTATCTGTGTTTACTGATCCTATTGCATTATTTTCTTACAGCTATAACTGGTCGACACTATAAAAATTACCTCGACTCTACATTTGGAATTCTAAAGTAAGGAGTTATCTGCGTCGTTATTGCATAGTGTTGCTTGTCGCATGACGCGACTCAAATATAATGACTGTTATTTATAAATTAATTAATTCTACACCGCCAACCCTGAACCCATTATAATACTCAAAGAATGAATAGGTGTACCTAACCTGCCTACCTATATGGATTTAATTTAACCCGTGAGTGCCGCGTGACCGTGTACCGACTCATCTGTTGCACATAAAGCACTTTTAATAAGTCACCACATAAGTCGTCGAAGTTCCAAAAAGTAGGTACCTACCGCTACCTACCTACAATCACGTAAAAAGAGCCCGTCTGCAGCCTAGTCATCAGTCCTCCTTACAAAATACAAGTACCTACCAACCTAACAAATAATAAGTACTTTGTCTACAAAGTAATTCTAAACCACGCAATAAGCCTGCGCCCGGCCAAACCACAGCGTATTCTTTGTCAATTAGCAAGTAGAATGCTATTGGGAGATACACAAACAAACAGAACAAGTATGCCGGCGGTATCGGCGTAAATCGAATTCCGAGTGTCGTTGTCCCCAACTGCCACAGTCGTTCTGCCCTTGAGCTGACGTCACACCGCATAGAGCCGAGGAATGATAATTTATAAGTTAAAAAACTGGAAAACCGACTTCAACTCGACTACCAGCTTCATCATCAGATGATGATGACGATGATGACAGTTCATTGGGAATGTTCTAGTCACTATAAACACCACATAAAAGTCACAGGAAAGCAAAATACGCAATTTGGTGCACGTGGTTGGTGTTGATTCTTTAGAGGAACAACTGGTGGGTTTTTGCTTTTCTCCAATTAAATGCGGTTTGAATGTACAAACTGGGTTTATTGACAAATTTAGAAAAATGTAAAAATTTAGGTGTGCACCCACAAAGGATCCATCGTTGCTAGCAGTAAAATGGTAGGCGCTACGCCGCAACTTGGCATATTGCATCGTTGCTAGCAGTAAAATAGTAGGCGCTGCGCCGCGCTGGGCATATTTTTTTCACTTATTTCTATTTATAACCCAAACTACTCAACCGATTTTGATGAAAATAAAATAGGACCAATCTGGAAGTATATCCTTTTAGATGAAAAAAGAATTTTTGAAATCGGTTCATAAATGACGGAGTTCTGAGGTAACAAACATAAAAAAAAAAAAAAAAAAAAAAAATAACATACAACCGAATTGAGAACCTCCTCCTTTTTTGAAGTCGGTTAAAAACTGCATCATGACAGAGAGCGGGTGTGGCACGTTTGTATTCCATTGAATTTATATGGATGAATGACATCAGACAGAACGCGTGCGTGGGGCTGGTGAAAGCCAAACCAATTCAAACACCCGAACCACGCACGCGTTTTTTGTGATGGCGCTAAAACTGAGAGACAGAAATATCTTGAACAGTAAAGATTTCAACGGCACAAATCTCGCGTTTCTGAAACGTTCATTTGCAAAGTAGTATTCTGTAAGATGATGTTGTGAATAACAAACATCACTGAAAAAAATCATAACAAGAGATTTTACATTCTTAGGGTACGATAACGCCTCACAGTTTTGATGAACATTGATCGGTAACGGCCACTGCAGCAGCCTGTAACAAGCCGGGTTTATAATATTGTTTATAATATTTATAATATTATAGAATTTTAGTCAAAACAGAAGTAGCCAATGTTGTATTCAGTTTGGTGTAAATGTGCCTCCAAATTGTCTAGAAATGTGCCCCCAAATGCGAGGGAGTTAGTGTTTTCATCTCTCTGTTATGAACGTGGAGTACATAAGAAGTACACGCGAAGTACGTGGAGTAGCCAGGTTTGTACAGCCATTGTTGGGGTTTAGGCACTTACCTCAGTTATTGGTAGAAACACCACAGTAAAAACAGAATTTGTGAATTGACTTTTACGCTGACTGTACTGTTTTCGAATTGAACCCTACCACAACAACAATACGTGGAATAACGTGGTTACTGACATTTTCACGTATCTATTTGACAAAGACGCGACAAGGTGACACGGCCTCAAGGGATGCAGGTCTCTCAACACATCAGGCTTGCAAAGAACCAATCACACGAGGACGTGTGGGATTACACGAAATGAGCTACTTTGGCCGACTTGAATGTAGAATTTCAGAGGGGCGATTACGAGTTGACAATGTATAAACCGGTGTCAAACGTCTGACGCCAACCACACCGGTGTGCGCTGCTTGGTATGGAAACACTGAGCAGATTTTTTGAGAAGCTTGGTCTCGTCAAGCTTCCGCTCAGTGTTTCCATACCAAGCAGCGCACACCGGTGTGCTGGGCGTCAGACGTTTCACACCGGTTTTTACATTGTCAACTCGTAATCGCCCCTCTGAGCTATGGTGTTTGAAGGAGTGGCTTAGGGGAAAATGGAGCCAAGGGAGAACAAGGTCTAGATTAGAATGTATGGAGAACGAGCCGTTGCAAAACGTAGCCATTTTCGTAGATTTAAAATGACTTAAACGAGATTACACTTTCAATTATAAAATCTTGGGATTTGACGGATAAAAGTTATTTTATTGTGGAAAGTAGGCGCATGTCCTAATCGGTGCGTCGTCGTGCGCTGAAATATATGTCACGTACAGGCTTGAAACTAAGCTCATTATCCGAACAAAGTTTTCTGCCGTCACTTCGACCTTATTGCGATCGAATAAGGATTATATTTCTGTGATTTTTAATATATGCTGAGTGTGGCTCGTATATCGGAGTTTACTATTTTCCATTTTCATAACTTTATTAACGTTAGGGGATTCAATAAAGAATTTAAATTATAGGGTATCGCTTTCATTTGAATATTACTTATTTTTTAACCGACTTAAAAAAATTGCTTAGTACCTACTTAAGTTTTTTTCTTTCTTTCTTGTGACTTTTAGTGGTATCACTAGAACTATCCAAAGGAACTACCATCATTATCATCATTATCATCATCATCTGATTATAAAGCCAGATTTCTCTACTTAGTTTTTTAAACTTATAAATTATACAATTCAAATATTAGATACATAGCTTACCTACTAACTTTTACAAGGTTCATTTTTCGCCCTGACAGAACACTCTTAGCGGGCACTCAATCAATTTGATTGACAGAATTCGCGATGAAAAAAAAGTTACATTTTGAAGCATTTAGGTAAGTAGATATAGGTACCTAAGAGTTGGTCTGGTTAAAGTCACACAACAGTTATTAGGTATTATGCAAACTACATTAAAAGGCAGGCCATGAAGAAACCCAGACTGTAGAGAGATTAGGAAAAACAAACACATTCTGATCACAAACTATTACTACACAAGCATCCATAATTTTCGCATTCGCATCTCCTCCAACCCTCTTTCCCCCCTTCCCAAGCGTCCGAAAGATTGTCCGCGAATCGTTCAAAAGTTTTTCTATTTGCCGTGGATACCCTCTTGGACTCTTGGTGCTAAATCAAGATGTGCCCGGGGGAGCCAATTATTGGAACTGACTGCCTGACTGCAGATAGATTCTCGTAATTGACCTAATTGGTGTCGAAATGCTGGCTAAACTATCTAGTTTGATACTTGATATAGTGTAGAGCTAAAGATTCGTATCAACTGATATGCTCTGGTAGATCCAATCCAACATTGACGGTCATGGTGCTTCCGTGTTGTGAAGAACGACGAATGATTCACGTAGTATAATACAACGAAAGGAGTGATTGATTGATCTTTTGCTACTTATCATTCATTCAGATTGAAAATATAGTTCAGCGAATTAAGGTTTGCCTTAGTACCTAAGTGTTACAATTTGGTAAACTTTAAATAGGTAATTTTTCTTGATTGTACCTAAGTATGTCTTAATTTTTGGTAATAAAGAAAGAAAAAGCATTTATTCTGAAACACACACACAACAGCACAACAATATACACTAACACACTAACAATAAACTAACACACAAAACATACAGAATATATACAGAATACAGAATTAATAAATTAATGAATTGTAATACAGAATTTATTTTATTTTTTTCTATAGGAAGCATTTTAAAAGTTATTTCGGTTAATCACAAAATTATATATTTTGGGCGCTTACCTGCACTTATGTTATTGCTATCTAGTGACCACTCAGCATCTAGTGGGCCACGTGATCCGTCAGTTTTCTCTGGTCTAGTGGGTAAAACTTGGAACCAGAGCGGCCTAGAAACTCTTCCAATTAAATTAACCAATATCTCAGAAAAAGTTTGGTATATACGCATTGGATATCGAATTTGAAACGAGATATCTTTGATTATTTACATAGAATCCCAAATAATCGAAGCTTCAATCCACGCCTATCAAGGTCAACAGCAATTTCGCAGTTCCAGTAAAACATTCCACTCAATTTGATCTCAAAACAACAATAGGCGTTTGCACACTACGCGACCCGACATCGAATAATACATAATTATTCGAAAGAATCATAGCTCGAACAAAAATATCTTTGTCACTGAATGTCGTTCTTTTATAAGCTCTGGTGGTGGTTAGAATTTCGACCCAAATATTATTTGAACTATACAAAATATACATAATATGTACGTATAACGTGTCTTCCTCAGAACAGAATACGATCCTAAATGTATGACATTTTAACTCTTCAACGATATCGTGTAGGTGTCATGTCGTTGCCAGTGTGAAAACCACAGTGAAAACAGCCAATCGTGCCCAACCGATAGCCATAAAACGTTTCAAGACTCATAATTCACATTGTTTTCGCGAGAAAACATTAAAACCTTTTGTTTTGCGGCGCAGAGCTTTCTTGAGGCGCGGTCAATAAAATATGAGGGTAGAGGACGTGAGCGGCCTCGGTGGACCACAGGCGGGCCATGCCGCCGCCGACCAGCGCCGAGCTGAACCGGAGTCACATTGTAATGCAGGTGTAGGTATTTGCATTCACTGCTCAAGCGATCCAGACTCAAATGCAGATTTTTGTATGAAAATCTCTCACTCAAATCTATGGTTGAGCGACGATTTCTTTATCAGAATACGAGCTTTAGAATAGTCACACAAGTCATTAAAAAAAATAATTAGGTACAATTCGAGTAGTATTAGCTAGTGCATTATTGTTTTGTGACTTTGAAATGACCTACGCCGAAGACTGACTTTTACAAGCCCGAAAGACGATCGACGACGTGGCATCCAAAAAGTAGGTATTCATATAAAAAGCCAATGCGGTCACCTATCCAAAAGAAAAAGATCCAAATGGTGACCACGGAGAACGTTGCTTAGCGTATCTAGCTTTCAGTTTCACATAAGTAAGAGGAGGCAGGCTCTACTGGCCCCACGAAGGTTAGACCATTAGTAGAATTCGACTGATGCAATATTTCGTCTTAGGACGTTTGCTCCAAGGACAACACGACAACACACACAAACACAAATCAGCAAAATCCCATCCCACTACTATTATAATAATAATTTCAAGTTCTAGGGCGGCTTGCACCAGAATCACTAAACGCGTTTAACTATTAAATACTATTTAGCGAGTTGTTAAGTCATATAAATACGTCAGATTTAAATCTATTTAGATGTTAAACACGTTTAGTGATTCTGGTGCGAGCCGCCCCTAGTATCATTATTTCATTTGTAGGATTTCTAATGGAGAGCTTAGATCTGCTCGTGTTGTACGTGCCCGTTTAGTGAGGCAATGCATTGTATGCAATCGTTTAGGCAGAGGTTACCATTTAACATCAGGTGGGCCATCTGCACTTATTCTCAAAATCAGAGGGTCTGATCTCGTGCAGCACTCAACGGCTCAACGGCTTTTACCAGCTCGTCTTCCCGTCTAGTGAGGGACCGCCCTACGTTGCATTTTTCAGTGTCTTGTCTTTACCTACATAATATATATCGATGGGTTTGCTATGAAATTCATAATGTTTCATTTTTAAGGGTCTGGCAACATAATAGCCGATGATCGTATTAAGAGCATCCTCTGTATATTGTGGCGGCCCATCTGGTGGATAAGCATAATGCGATTACCTACATACAATCAAGTTCACCATCCGTATAGTGCGGGATAAGTACGACATGGTTGTAATAGCTTTCCCCAATAACCGTATAATAGGGATATTGGCAAAGGTACAGTCGACGACAAATCTGTAGAAATAGGAAAGCGATTTGTAGATACTTGTATACTTAGTTGCATTAGTATCTGAGGAAACTGGCCTTATGGTTTAGTTTAGGATATACACGCACAAAACTAAGTAGCTTATACACTTACAGATTATTATGAAGTATTATTATCTACTCTGTGACCTAAAATAATAAGCATAAGTGCTCTTTTATCAAAGCAATATTGCACGATTCGCACGCTATAAAAAGCCTGTAGAGTATGCCTGTAATTACAAATTTGCAACTCTATGACAACGTGATGACAACAGAGTGTTTTGCCGTTGGTTGTACCTCTAGGCGTATGGAAGAGCGACCGGTCTGAAATTACAAATTCGTGGCGCAAAAAGAATTTAAGGGGGTAACACACCATACACCATGGGAAGTCATTGAGGCCCACAACACCAGCGCTCTCCTTGGTACCAACCATATAGCTTTTAGAAACCTTGAAGTGTTTTGAGTCATTCAGAACCTCAAACGCAATCTTCTGGCTTCGCATTTTATAAAAACACTACAACGTGTAACATAATGTCCCTATAAGCCAAAAGGGACTCATTTAGACCAAACACGTGAATAGATTAACATGTTTAAAGTTGAATACAACATGTTTGAAGTATCTATTTTTTTATCTTAGTTTGTGACCACCCTCAGTGTTTATTTACTTTGCGTATGTATTCAACCGATTAGTACACATGCACATGCACCCTCCTATCACGTTGTACCCACACACAGACACTTTGCATGAGTGCAGGAAAGTTTCGACGCTGTTCATGAATGAAAAACTTCGAAATATTTAAAGACGTTGAACAAAAGTTCGCAATGACGTGTAGAATACCCCCCTTTCGAACTTATAGGGACATTATGATACACCCTGTAGTGTACATTTAGACAAGAATAGCTAGCTACGAGGAGCCGGCATGCTCTGTGTTAGTTCTTGTCACTCATCACCTTTAGCTACCTGTATTGTATGTAACAGATTCATAGTTCTATTGTAAGTAAATGTTTTTATAAATTCGCAGTTTAACTTTTTTGTTCTTTAATAATATTCTCGGCCAGTGAATCCGGTCTACAACATGTCCTTTTAATGTTCGCCATTTGAGCCAAGGGTGCCACAAAAACCTTCGCCCTTCAAGGGTTTTTACCCTGAAGCCTGAAGGGATACTTGAGGCTTTTGGACGTTGGAATTACGTGACCAATATTTAATGGCACTTACGCATCATAAAGTAAGCAATGCTGATCAAAATGGCATAGCTAGTGGTTATTTTTATCTACTTTACGCTAGAGGTGCTAGAGATTAAAACCGGGATCGACCAACGCCGAATAACGCTATTCGTCAGTTAATATACTACCCGTCTCTACTTTAAAACGTCAAAAACAAAAACGGAAATACTTATTATAATCTAAATTGAATAGCGTTATTCGGAGGGCTAAATCTGATAAAATAATACATCATCCTAGAACATCATCCAAGTAGAAATGAGCCTCTACGGGGTGTGGCGCGGTGGCGTAGGCATTGTGTAGACCTACGAAACGTGGTATCTACGGCCATGCTACGGCGTAGACCTTGCTGGGGACCTGTATCAAAAAACAGCACAAAAAAGCACAGCAAAAAAACTTTATTCAAAAATTCAAGCAGTTACAATACTTACAATACAATCTTGCTTGAGTCACATTGCGTACTAGCTGTTACCCGCCACTTCCCGATATTGTCAGTAAATACCTAAACATTTTTATCGTAACGTTTCAAGCCACATAAATCATAATACATCACCCCACGGCAAGTATACTATGTAACTTGTAAGTAAGTATAGGTACCTAGAATAATAACGTTTCAATAAAAGCTACGAGCGAAATGTGTCGGTATTTCGACGCGGTAGATTTATTTACGAGATAGCACAAATGGAAACAGACAGGTGTTTATCTGGAGAGTGGTTTAGGTATTCAAATTGCGGAATAAAATAATGTTTTTTACAAAATAAATTGTTTGACATGGCTCTCAAAACCACTTACTTAATTCTATGAAAATGTAGAGTTTTGTTAGTATAATCACGTAGACAAACTGACAACCGACGCGACGCGACGTATCGAATTTCTATATCAGATTTCTCAAATGGTGACTGATCTGATCTGATAGATAGAAAGATTGCGTAGAGACAACGAAGGCCCAAAATTTGATTTTACTGCAATCTAAAGGGCTATCATAATATGAAGGAGGCATACCTGTGTCAAGTATGATAACAAAACACAAATATAAATACACGAACCAAATAAAAAAAAAATACTTTTGCTAATAATAGTTGTTGATTCTATGTTGCTACTAGGGTACTTATTTCTACGCGAGCAAAGCCGTGGATGGAAGCTAGTTTAGTGCACAATATTGTACAGTGGTAAACACAAGTGCACCGCATACAATGTGTGAGCTTGCGGTCGGAAGCGCAATATTGAACCGACTAGGCTGCGAGTATTTTAGTTTCACATTATTACATCCTCCTTTGAGTCGGTGATGCCTAACAATTAAACATGCCTATTTTCCTGAAGCACGGCTCAAAAACCCGCAGACAATAAGGTTATAAATCACGTATAATTTTATTTACCAAGCAGGTGAGTGGAATCTAATTTTCTCATCGCCAGAGGGCGCCAGCTGCGACAGGGCTATCTGTTCTGTATAATCTGAAGTACCTACACTGAACTGTGACTGCATTTTTAAACCTACTTATCGCTGCTGGTAGCGCTGCTTATCTATCTGATTGGTAGTGACTGAGACGTGGAAGGTACGGGTTCGACCCCTGCGGTCACAAGTCACCGTGATCTCATGAGTTAATTATATTAGCAGTATTCTATTTAGGACGATTCAAATACGATGAAAAGTGAAAAATACCTCAAGCAGTTATCACAGAGTAGGTAGGTACTTACTTATAGTTATTTTTTGACAACGGAAGCAGCCTGGTGTGGCAACCCTGTGTCTGCAGCTCAACGGAGCCATCCATCATGAAGCTCTATCAGTTTATTGAGCGCCTGCTCATTACGCGAGATGTCCCGCTGCGTCATGCTATGAGTGATCTATCAGGCGTTTGTTATAATCGTTTTCAGAGTGAACAAAAAAAGATTCCTGCCTGGGGCCTTTATCGTGACTTCATACAAAAAACACTCGAACGTAGGTAGGGAGTAGGTAGGTATAGATGCTTGCTTACCTACCAGATTTATCCACCAATAAAACTTTTGATTCGATATCTGAGAATGAAACTAGGTAAGTACCTACCTAAGTAACTGACTCAGGTCAGTGTTGGGAAATGGGATACATACCTACCAATAAGTAGGTACTAGGGCATGCAACCGGTAATTCTCGGTATCGAAAGTACCGGGAATTACCGGTACTTTTGAAAAATTCCAGTACCGGTACTCACGAAGCCAGTCTCGGTTCTTTCGATACTTTCGATACTCAACTTTTCTGTTATTTATTGTCGATTTGTTACTCAAAAACATACACTCTGGGTATAGTTTCATCTTACTTTTTGAATTATAAGATGTTTTGACGCAATAAGAACACAGAAAACGTTTTATCGAGTAACATTATTGGAGTTGTTTACCGCTATTATTGATTTGAGTCAAAATAATTTAGTAGTTAGGTCCAACTTCGTATAAAGAGGTCACCAAACCTTACCTAACTAAACATATTGACCTTGTCTTTCCTGTGGGTAAGGCCAACTAGGCTGAGAGGATGATATAGGTGTCGGGCAAGCCTACTTCATCTAAATGATGTTCCAAGCACTGCAGCGTCCCGTTCATAGTGTGAAAAGTTGCCCCTGATGCTGTAGGTATAAATTATCTAGATTAGATGCAAAGGCCTGATTACCAGCGAAGACTATAGGACTGAGCCATAGTCACTATTTATTGGTTTTAAACACGAACTGAAACACGACTGTATCAGATGGCAACACCTCTGATCTGTTCTTGAGGAATCTGAAGAACCCAAATATATAGAGACCCTCATCAGAAACCTTTATGAAACCAGCTATGCTACTTATAACTTTGGAGAATTGCACGTCTAAACCGTTCTCTTTGGAGAAAAGAGTAGGAAAAGGATGCATTATTTTACCCATGCTATACAATATATACGGTGAACCCACCATGCGTTGGACCTAAGATGACTGGAAAATCATTGTTAAAGTTGGAGGCGTCAAATTTTCTAACCTACGATACGCCGATCATACGACGTTGTTCGCATCTACGGAGCCCAAAATGGTTGCTATTCTGCAGCGTTTAAAGTCGGCTAGTGCCGGTTTTAACAAAAACAACACCAAGTTAATGATTGTCGATCGTTTTGAGTCCATCCAATTGTCGGATGCACAGGAAAAGTATGAAATTGTTGAGGAATTTCCATACCTGGGCTCATCAGACAGCGATGGACCAACTTAACAGAATATGGAGAGACAGCAACATTCAGAAAAAGACGGAGGTCCACGTGATTTGCACACTGGTATTCTCCATATTTCTCTACGGAACTGAAACGTAAACCATGAAATCGCATGCGCATCGATGCTTTTGAGATATGGTGTTGGAGATACCTCCTTAGGGTTCCGTGGACGGCCAAAAGAACCAATATATTTATACTAAAGAACGTGCCCAGTGCCTGTCTTCCATTTGCCTTCACCGGATACTTGTACAGACATAGACATGTTGCGCGCAGAAATGCGGAAAACATGGAGAAACTTCTGATAACAGGCAAAATGGAGAGCAAGAGGGAGGGGCCCAAAGTGCTGGTCTGGCCTGGTGTCCGAACAGCTGGAGACTTTTGTCAGCATCGCGATCTATCAAGCCGTAGATCGTGACCCGTGACAGATGGAAAAAAGCTATCCAAAACATGTACAAAGTCACGATCCCCAACAACGGAGAAACGATTAAGGATGAGGAGGAATTGTGATTTGGCGCAGGGCGCATAGCTAGTAGAACTAACATTCGTAGGGGTAAAGATATTATAGCATGGAGCCACGTGAAGGTGCGAAGAGTGACCACATAGCCAAAGCACCAACGACTTTGAATAGATTGTGTAAGGTCAGTAGATAAAGAACGCTTAAAATCGGTTTTCCCGCAAATCTGGTGGATCTTAGGTCCACCAGTGGACTAATTTAGGCTGCCAGTGGAATAATACAATTAGAAATAACCAAAGTTCTCTATTTTTACAGGTTTTTACTTCATTCTAGTCCTTTTTTAATGAAAATCGAGTCAGTATCGAAAGTATCGAAAGTACCGGTAATTACCGGTACCGGGTCCAGTACCGGCCGAAAATTACCGGTACTGAGAATGGTACCGGTACTGCATGCCCTAGTAGGTACGTACCTAAGCAAACTGAACTAAATTATTCACCTTGAAGTGCTTATTGATACAGATGTAATTACCTAATAGAACGCGGTTATTATGGCACCTAGGTAGGTACCTACCTACACACTATATGTATAGCCGCGAATAAAAAAAATACATAATTGTGACTCGTGGCTGTCGTGGTGTCATGCATGCATGACTCGTGCGCGTGCGTGACTCAAGCACTTCTCAATGAAAATAAGCATAATAATTTTATTATGCTTGAGTCTCATTCTACATTCAATGCCTGTATATCCTTGTCTATGTATATGTAGGTACCTAATTCAACTCTATTTTTGTTTATTTAAGGCGGATATCACGGTCAAACCGTGAAAATGCCCATTTTTGACGTTCTAGATCTCTGAAACTAAAACTCTTAGATAATTTCTATTTATTGTATGATGTAGAATAGTTATTCGCATTGACCGTAGCGGCCTCGCTTTTTGCAATTTTTCCTTATATATTTAAATAAAGCCAAAATTCCGAAACCAGTTTTTAATAAAACTCGCGCAGACACTTTTTCAAGCTCCTGGATTGAACTACTCTGCAAAGCAAACGAAATGAAAAATATTTACAAATATCTCTTATATACTGCCATTGACCGTAGCGGCCCCGGAATTCAGAAATAAGTATAGGATATCTACAAAAAAAAATCAATTCAAAACCATAAAATTGCTAAAAACGTTCAGAATTAGCCGTTAAGAGTCCGTATTAAAATTTGACGACGTCAAGTTTAGGCATTTATGAATACGCGACGCGCTGCGCTACGCGTTTGCGACGCGCAAAGGACAAACGAATTTGATCTTTCGACATGTTCGTTCACTGGATGAGTACGATTGATTTCTAGTCTAATTACTAAGTTGGTATGTGGTAGGTACCTATCTCCATGTGACGTGTGTAGAACTGTTGTACGAATTGTAATAAAAAGATTGTAAAAAATAAAATAATTATTGCAACCCCTCTATTATGTAGAAAATAAAATAAATATAGCAACCCCTCTATATAATTTTTTTATTGACCTAACAGTATTTATAATTCCAGTTTAATGCCCCCTCTTCTCCTCTCAGAGAAATTGTGGCTCCCTTCCCGTATCTCCGCTACTAGCAGAATTCGACCTCCATTATTTGGAGCCATTCGAATCGAAACATGAATTTTGCCAAAATAATGGAACATTTTGACTCTGACAGAATTTATCTCCCCTACTACGTTTTCGAATCCAGGACGGCGTACGTTACTTTTTAGAGTAAAATGATACAGGTGTCGATTTCGAAATATTTTGGGGTGCTGATTGCGGAAATGGCATCTACTTTGAAGTCTAAATGGCGAATGTTGATTTTTTGAGTAGAGTGATATGAGTGTCGTTTTCGGGATATTTTAAGTGCTGATTATGGAAATGGCATCGATTTTGAAATCCAAGATAGCGGATATTGATTTTTTTGAGTAAAGTGATACGGGTGTCGTTTTCGGGATATTTTGGGATGCTGATTACGGACATGGTGTCGATTTTGAAATCCAAAATGGTGGACATCGATTTTTTTCAATCGATGAAAATGGAGGAGGGAGCTAAATTTTGTGAGAGCCTTCTTCGCTTTGTCACTAATCGATCGATCGATAAAATCGATCTAATTCTACTTTTTCCAAATATACGTCATAGGGTGTGTGGTACCTCTATGAGAAACTAGTAGATACCCGCGACTTCGTACGCGAGTACCGTTTCCGTGTACATTATATTATCTGTGCGTGTACCGAGCGGATACTTCTTTGAGAAACTTGACATTGCACCTCATTACACCGAACTCGTACTGGAATGTCAAACGCTAGTCGTTAGACCAAAGAGGTAGTACTACGCCCTGTCAAACTGACGTGACATGACATGACAATGAAGTCCTCTTGCCAATTGGCACTGCTAGTCGTTTTCGTTCATTTTATCCTGTAGATCCTGTTAATTATTCGAAATAAAAAGTAGCCTATGTGTCAATCCAGGTTACGAACTATATATATGCCAAGTTTCATCCAAGTTGGTTCAGTAGTTTAGACGTGATTGAAACACAAACATCCAAATATCTAAACATCCAAACATCTAAACTTTCGCATTTATAATATTAGTAGGATAGGATAGGATTGGAGAGGGGTAGAGAGGAGGGGGGGGGGGGATTTCACAAGGAGTCAAGTCAGTCAGCAGTAAGTAGATGCAAGTAGGCAGTAGGCAAGTAGCAGTTAGTAGTAAGTACATTTGAGTAATTTATAAATCGGCCTATATACTAAGTAGGTAGGTACTTGATTGTAAAAGTGTTTTTTATTATTTACAAAAGTTCAAATATCGTGAAGATACCGACATTTTATGAAACCTAAATAATGTAGTTAGAAAACCTCTACCAAGTACCTACGGCCGCACGAAGGATCAAATCACGCGGTCACACTAGAATTTGGTGCCGATACTGCTATTTGTCGATATATGTATATGTATAGTGCGCACGACGAAAAGCGATACGTCCTCCCTCCACGGCCGCTCAGCGCGGAATGCCACTCGCAGCGTTGCGCTGCATGATTTATAGGTGATTTTAGAAAAATCCTATAAAAATAAGTACATGGAAGAAGACTATAATTTTATTTTTATTTGTAAGAAAAAAACCTGTTCTTTTATATAGTATGCGTATTTTAACTTAAAACTTCTTACTTTCGTAGAAATCACAGTTTGTTTGAAGAGTAAAATTGCGTAAAAGGCGGTGTTTTCAAAAATTAATTTCTCTAACATATTGTATGAACGGGCAGCAATTTTTTCCCAGCATTCTATTTTTAACAAAATAAATATTTTAACTGCATTTTTAAATTATCTTTAAACTAGTTTTTTATATGATAAAATCAAGACGAAAAGTTCACATTTTTGATAATTTTACGAAGACATGCGTTACAAATTAATTTATTTCTCAGTTGTGTATTGCCTAATTTAAAATGTTCTCCCAGCATTCTATTTTTATTGAACCAAACTTTAATTTCCATTTATATTTGTAATCGTAAAACGTTAACTGTAATAAAAATCGAGTTCGAAAAATTATGTAAATAGGCCAAAATCAAAAGAAGGCCCCTTAATTTCTCCATACTACATTAATATTATTAAGTAAAAATTATACCAAAATAAACGTTAGTTCATAATCAATAAAATTGTATACTTTTTATTTAAATAATTTATTTTATTATATTGAATAAACGTAATTTAAAACTGCATGAAATGCGATCTCAGACTCTCAGACGAACTCAGACGCGCGCCAGCCCTTGAATCGCGGCCAAACTGTGATAGCCCTCTTTCTCCTAATTTTTCTATTTTTGTAAAAATAAATGTAATTTTAATTACCTATTGTAATGGTGAGCAATTTACATGGGCAACTTTCCCCAGTTTTCCCAACGAACGACCCCAACTCTTCTACCATACTACCATACCATACCCAAGGTGGGTAATCAGATAGGGTTGCCAACATTTTATAAACTACAACTATCTAGGAATTTTAAAGTTCTGAAATGTCCATGAAATTTTTTTTTACTGTCTGACTAACCTGTATCGGTGCAGCCTGGGCTGCTTATATATAAATAAGAAAAGAAGAAAAAGAAGACCTCATTGTATTTATTTGACTGATAACGATTGCTATGGGATAACCTTTTCAAGACTTACGAGAGAATTTGTGTAGTACTATCATACATACGCCATACATATTGACAGGAGTCACAGCTCAGTCGGTAATGGATCTGCCTTCCGTGCTGTGGGTCGTGGGTTCGATCCCCACCAAGAATAAATATTTGTGTGTGGCAAAACATAGATGTTTGTTCTATGTCTGGGTGTTACTATGTACTATAAGTACCTATGTATTTACAAAAAAAAAAGTTTATAAGTATTGTATCAGCATCTAGTTCCCATATTACAAGCTTTGCTTAGTTTGGGACTAGAGGGCGTCGTGTGAAATGTCCATGAATATTTATTTATTTATATCACAAGCTTTGCTTAGTTTGGGACTAGAGGGCGTCGTGTGAAATGTCCATGAATATTTGTATTTTTTTATTTATTTATATTTTAAATGATCCTTGTGATTTTATTGAATAAAGAAATTTTGACTTTGACGCAATTACGCACCCACCTCCCATGAGAAGTAGGTACTAGGTAGTCAAAAAGAACTCGAAGGCGTTACGTAGTGCAGTAAGTAGTTAAATTTGTACAGGTGTAGGCATTGAACTACAATACAAAGGAATCAGCATATCATTACGAAAAACGCCAGAATTTTGGCACTTTGGAAATGTCATGACATATTATAGCGTTTAAATAAGTAAGTAAATAAATATTCATGGACATTTCACAGGACGCTTCTAGTCCCAAAATAAGCAAAGCTTGTAATATGGGAACTAGATGCTGATAGAATACAGCTCACAGCTCAGTTTGTCAGTAGTATGTTTGTTGTAATTGCAGATTGGCACTCAAGCCCTTCTCTAAGTGTTCGCTAATCAAGCTGCAAGAAATGTGCTCATGCGCTCGTCTGAGCACCGTTGTATCGTTCCATTTTCAGAGCGCCAATGCATAGTCCATTGTATAAAATGTCGTTGGCTGTAGGTATACTTAGTTTTTGGGAAGCGTATTTGTATCGTACCTTCCAATTGCGTAATTCAGTTAGTAATTGTAATAAGCCCGGATAACGAACATGAATACTTTTATATTCATGTTATTTTTTTTTCATGTCTGGAGCATCATTTCGGTATCTGCTGATAGCACAGAAAAAGCAGTTATTCGACGTGACTCGAACTTCACGGAAATGGTAGACTATGATGGATACCACCAAGAGACCCATACGGTAACGACTGATGACGGCTACATACTGACGGTGTTCAGAGTGAAATCACGCAACTGTACCAAACTCGTAGGTTCAGAGCCAATCATTTTTATGCACGGACTGTTCCTCAGTGGAGATGACTGCATCATTCCTGGACCCGGAGGCTCCCATTGCTACGAATACGCGAACGCATGCCGTGACGTATGGGTCCCCAACTCGCGTGGAACCGTCTACAGCCGCAATCATACTACGCTCAACCCTGACGAGGACTCTGAGTTCTGGGACTTCAGTTTCGATGAAATGGCAAAATATGATATGCCAGCTGTGATCGACTACATACTAGAGAAAACAGGCAAGGAACAAGTAGCCTTCATAGGACACGCACAAGGTGCCACGCTACTCCTCAACCTCTGTGCTGCCAAACCTGAGTACAATGACAAGATCAGCGTCGCTTTTGGTTTGTCGATGACTGCTTGGCTCGAAAACTGTGAATTCAATGTCATAAAATTAGCTGGAGCGTTATCTACCGTCCTCACGTGGCCTTTAGCAGATGAATTTAATTCAGAATTTCTGCCACGGGGTGGTTTTTATCAACCCTTTTTGAAACTTCTTTGCGGAACTACTGACCTGTCTTACCTAGCCTGTTCAGCGATCTACTTCACCGTGCTTGGCAACAATAAGTTCCAAATTCCAATGAACACCTCGAAAGTACTGACGGGCCACCTTCCAGGAGGGACATCGTTGAAGAACTTTATCCGCTGGGGTCAAATTTATAAAAACGGATTCACGCAGCCTGATTATGGTTTTCTGGGCAACTTGCAGAAGTACGGTCACCTGACACCTCCGGATTTAGATTTGAGCAATGTTACCATGAAATGGGTATTCCTCGGGAGTGAGAATGACTACGTGAGCAGCGAAACTGATGTCGACACTCTGATGACGAAGCTGTCGAACGCTGAGAAATGTATAGTTTCAGATAAATCATTCGGCCATTTGGATTATATGTATGGTAAAGATGTTCCAAAATTAATAACTCCAATGTTTTTATCATACTTAGATACTGGCAAGCTGGAATGCCTATAGATATATAATACCTACTTAGAAAAAGTCCTATAATATTAGTGAGTCAAAATTATTGTATTTTAACTAAAATAATGTGTTTTATATTTGTATTTATCTTATATCTGTTTCCTTTCAATAAAAAAGAAAAAAAAATTTTGAAGAATATACTCAGGTAGGTAGGTAGGTACCTAGGTAGGTACTATAGGTAAGTATACTTCATCAACCCTACAATGTTTATTTTTATTCGTCTACATTGAATTTTTTAATTAACAATGACTTTAGCCAGACCTGTAAATGTCAATTTAACAAATTAATGAATAATTTTAGAGCTTTTTTGCTTTTAAATATGTAGTACCTACTATTTTACTTCGTTACTTACCTACCTACTTACAAACTTGCTTTTCTATTACTTTGTCTACGACACTAGTTGTCCTGTGAGAACATAGACCTCGCAAGCCTTTATAACCATGCAATAACCGACACTTTCCCTTTTACCCTGGCTAAATCGAATTTCAGGTGCTTGAATTTTCTAATAGGCCTTACCTATGTAGACTTTTGAGCAAATTAGGGGTATAAGTTTTAGCGATTACTCGCGTTCCCTTGGTCCTAGGAGGTCGAATCTGGTGTCTACGGATTTGTCTCGTACAGGCGAAGAGGACTGTGTAGTCTCATTGATATTGGTAGAAGTCAATTTTCGGGAAAAAAATAAAAAAAATATTTTCCCTTTTTTCCCCTTTCCACTCCCTCTTTTTGGAAATATTTTTACACCATCTTGTGTTGAATAAATTCTTACGTGATATGATTGAAATCCGTCGATAAATAACGCTACAGCAATCTTTCCCTCTTTTCTCCCTTATTTTCCCTCCAATCAAAAATCACGCTCGACAAAAAAAATTAAATAAATCAAGGAACGTGTGTGCCGATTTTCGTCGAAATCGGTTGATAAATGCGACGTGTAGGCGATTACTGACAGACAGACAGACAGCCGGACAAAAGCATTTTTGGCCAATCTCGAAACTGAGACGCTTCGCTCGCTTCGCTCGCTCGGTCAATAATGCAGTTCTAATCTTATGATTTATTTCACTCTGTCACCTCTATCAGGCAGGCCGGTTGACAGCCTTTATCAAAAGATTATTTTTATCATAATTTTTTTAAGAATAGGTACGTTTACAGATTTAGATAGGTACGTAATAAAAAAATCAGCAATCTTGTTAAAAATTTGACATAAATCGTCAGTTTATAGCTTAAAATATAACTTTTTCCACATGTAGGTACTGTATAATTGCTTTTCCGGGCATTCTTTTTACAATTTTTAAAAGTGCATTGAGGCATTGCGATACGTGTTGACGGTTGCTGTGTCTAAACCAGACTAAATCAAAATAAGCTCTCACGCTGCAAGTGAGCTGTTATTTGCCGAGACGGTTTTATCTAGAGGTAGGTATAGTTGATCGAAGGCAATATTAATAAGCACCTACCTACCTAACCTACCTCCCGTGATTGCTTTAGGTACCTACCTGGTTACCTGAGTAATAGGTAGGTTGAACGATAAAGAGCGTAAGTATAGGTACCTAGTATATATTCGAAACTCGTCAAGGTCATTGAGCGGACACAGACCAATCGTTCGTTTCTTCGTTCGTCACGTTACACACGACAGTCACGAAACTTTATATCTAGCTACATACTATCAACCTATCTAGTATTGCTATGCTAAGTTGTTGGGTTCAGTATTCATCAGCCGGACAAATGGAAGACAAGTTCACCGGAGACTTGTCCGGTCTGATGAAATCAGTTGTCAGGCCATCCATCAGACAGGTATCTACCAAAGCTCCGAACAACCATCCTAGCATTTGGAATGCCTTCTACTACATAATAATATGTGCTCTAGCATCACACAGCTCTATTAACCGAAACAGTAGATACCTACGGAACACCCTGCACCTAAAAATATAAATGAAGTGGTATGATTTTGATTAAATTATTGTGTAAGTACTTACCTACTTATGTTTATCTGGTTAATCAACCGGAAAATGTTATAAATGGATGCGACGTAAGTCGAAGCGCAGAAGGCATTGAATGAGATTTTGGTACCTACTTACTTTAGATAGAAACCAAAGTACTTATTATGCTTTTTAACGACAAAAAATCATAGCTATGAATATTTTTATAACAATTACTCTTCTTCATGCCTGGAGCTTAATTGCAAGTGCGACGTTTACCAACAGAGAAGTAGCCATTATTCGACGTGACTTAAACTTCACGGAACTGGTAAAGTATGATGGATACCACCAAGAGACCCATACGGTAACGACTGATGACGGCTACAAGCTGACTGTGTTCAGAGTGAAATCACGCAACTGTACCAAACTCGTAGGTTCAGAGCCAATCATTTTTATGCACGGACTGTTCCTCAGTGGAGATGACTGCGTCATTCCTGGACCCGGAGGCTCCCATTGCTACGAATACGCGAACGCATGCCGTGACGTATGGGTCCCCAACTCGCGTGGAACCGTCTACAGCCGCAATCATACTACGCTCAACCCTGACAAGGACTCTGAGTTCTGGGACTTCAGTTTCGATGAAATGGCGGAATATGACATGCCGGCAGTAATCGACTACGTTCTGGAAAAAACAGGCAAAGAAAAAATTGCCTTCATAGGACACGCGCAAGGCGCCACGCTACTTCTTAACCTCTGTGCTGCCAAACCTGAGTACAACGACAAGGTCAGCGTCGCTTTTGGCTTGTCTATGACCGCTTGGCTCAAATACTGCAAATTCATCGTTATAAAACTAGCTGGAACTTTATCCAATATCCTCAGATGGCCATTAGCAGCTGAATTTAATGCGGAATTCGTGCCGCGCGACGGCTTTTATCAACCCTATTTAAAACTCTTGTGTGGAACTACAGACTTGTCTTATCCGGGCTGTTCAGCGATCTACTTCGCCTTGCTTGGTAACAATAAGTTCCAAATCTCAATGAACACCTTGAAAGTAATGACGGGCCATCTTCCAGGAGGAACATCTCTGAAGAACTTTATCCGCTGGGGTCAAATTTATGAGAACGGATTCACAATGTACGATTACGGTTTTTTGGGAAACTTGAAAAAGTACAGGAATCTGAAGCCTCCAGTTTTCGATCTCAGTAAAGTTTCCTTGAAGTGGGTATTTGTTGGGAGTGAGAATGACTATGTTAGCACTGAAAAAGATGTCGATACCCTGATGACAAAGCTGTCGAATGCTGAGAAGTGTATTGTTTCAGATAAATCATTTGGTCACTTGGACTACATCTATGGTAAAGATGTTCCAAAACTAATAACTCCAATGTTTTTGTCGTATCTAAACAGTGGTAAGTTGGAGTGCTTATAAAAAAATTATCAATAAAAACCATTAGGTACGTCTTCCTAGCACTACTTATTTGTGTGAAATTTTAAAATAAATAAATAAATAAAAACCTACCTACCAATTGAAGATACCAATTTGTTCTAATATGTTTTTCACTTTTTTCGGTAGGTACCTATTATTATTATTATTATTATGATTATAAGTGATATTTATTCAATGTCAATTAGCGGCTTTTTAAAAATAGGACGGCATCGTGGTTCATCGGCGCAGGACACTGTGCCTGGGTGGGACACATTTTTACATGGCTTGCACAACCCCAGCACCTATACCTACCTAACCTACCATCCTCTCATCTCAGAGGCAAGGTTAATATGTGCGGAGCTGACTAAGCCGCGGATTTCATCACGATTGCTTTCCTTCACCGTTTGAAAGCATTACGCACATAAATTTTTCTCTATTGGTTTGGTACACATCCGGGATCGAACAATCGGCCACTGGTGTTCTGTTAAAGATAATACTTTGGGAATGGGAAGGGTAGGTACAAGTTGAGTGGAACCTCATCTCGAGATGAGGTTGAATCAAATCAAGGTAGGTACCTATTCATTTCTTATGTTGTAGGTAGGTAGGTAGGTACCGTGAAATCCTCCAACTTTGGCCACATTATGTAGAAAATTTGTTGCTACACCAAATTTTTTTGGAAAAAGTATTGATTTTATGACGTGATCGCGATGTATACACAAATTACTATTAGTCGAGCACAAAAAATCTGTAGAAAACAATTGAATTTATATCTTAAAAGTAGCTCGAAAGACTGGTCAAAGTTAGCTCCACTTTCTGTCAACATTATCCACTGCTTATATCGTCTAAACTATCAGCCCTATTTGCATTAGGGTAAGAGCTATGGTAAAAATCTGGCCAAAGAAGGCAACGAAATAAAGTATATCACCAAAAGTGGCCATCCTCGCTATTTATCACAGTGGCCAATGTTACCTAGTAATTTTTGATAATTTCCATACAACTGATTTTAGGTACGAGGGTTGTCACGAAGAAAGATAAAGAAATAAAACACTGTTTATACACTTTTACTGTTTATATTTATTTTATTTAAAAATTAAAAAAAAAAATATTTTAGCAATAAGAATCAGTGAGCTTATACTACTAAGAAAAACTAACATGTAGTAACTTTATTTTTGTCATAGCTACATAGTTCTACATTTTGGCAGCATCAAGTGAGTCATGTGAGTTGACAAAGCTCACAGTATTTTTATCAGTCTTAATATTACAAATAACGAGAGAAAACAATGTTAGTATTAAAAATACACTATGCGACATTTTTTTACTTATGTTTAAATGGCACATAATGTTTAAATGGCACTTAAGTTGAAAAAAAAACAAAGAACTGTGTTTTTTTACAGACAAAAGCTGTCTTTACCTACTTAATATTTTTAGTCTAAATATTTACTTACACAGGTAAATTATTATTAAGTTTTATTCTACGAGATCATAAAAATGTGTTTGGAGAGGTTTATAATTAGATAGCTTAAAGCACATTTAATCCACTGAAATCTACGTCAAATTTTAATAAACCCCGACGGAAATTAGTTGGTTGGGGTAATACCTTGACAATATCAAATAAATACATTTCAGGCTCATCTTTGACTTGAGGCCATGAAAATGTATTATTTTTCTTCTTTCTCAAAAAATTTATGGTCACAGAGATCCCATCGACTTTTGTAACCTTTCCTACGTAATATTTAGCACTTTTTTTAGTAATAAATTTGACCAAGACAAATGTGCCAATGTGCACATCATTTTGAGCATCTATATGTTCCAATAGGTCTTCATTTTCTACTGCATTGGATATAGTTTTACTACATTCATTATATTCTGATGTGTTCATTTCGATGTCAGCTTCAATATCTTCAGGAACGTATGTTTCGCTGTCAGATGATTCTCTGTATGAAATATTCTCGGAGACGTCGGTTTCACTGCCACTACTGTTTCGAGCTAGTCGTCTACATTCTTTTTGTTTTTTACTATTTTTACCATGTTTTTTCTCATTTTTTGTAGTTTTTATTGGATCCATTTCTTGTATAAACATATTTTCTTCATTGGTCATTCTTCCCTCTGTTTCTTCGCAATTCTTATAATTTTCTCTAGACTGTAATGGGTGGTTCTTTATTTTCTTCTCGTTATATATTTTGACTGCAATTTCTCCCAGTATGATTTCTTTGTCTATGTTTTGCAATTCTTCGTCACAGTCGGAGTAGTCGGAGTATTGGACTTGTGGTCTAAAAAATGAGTCTGATTGATGTATCCTTCCAGTTGAGGTTGATGGTAGCTTTAAAGTCACTGCTGAAAGAATTTTTATCTTATTTTCTTTGTTTTTATTTTCAGATAATTTCATCATACGGTTCTCCATTTCAGTCTTATTTGGAAGGTTTGTTTTTCCTTTCGTTTCTAGGAGTCCCGTCTTTTCATCTAAAAACGTATTAATTTCACGAACGTCATCTTCAAATATATCTTTGGGAAATTGTGTCACATCCATTTCAATGTTATCTGTAAGATTTCCATTTTCAATACTTTCCATAAGCTCCGTTCGTTCATCCAAAATCATGTCCATCTCATAGTTGTAATTTTCACCATTGTCAACCATTTTGTGACTGTTGCCAAATTTTCTATTATTTTTCTTATTGATTCGGTTATTCTTGGAAGATTTGACACCACCTCGTACAACAGCTATTGATGATCTTGTTGTATTTGTTTCCTGTCGTAGTAGAAAGTCATTGACTGTCACTGATTTTCCTGGTTCCGTTACAACTTTTTTATTTCGTCTAACGTTCATGGGCTTTGGTTGTCTAGTTTGTTTTAAATAATCGAGTAAGGCCTCGTCGATTTCATACGACCCTAAATCTTCATGATATTCAGGTATCCGTTTCAACACTTCACGAGGGTTGAGAGGGATGATTCCAGTAGCTTTAAAACCGCTTTTGATATTCTTCGACTCTGTTAACTGGATCTGTTCAGTCAAAGACTTTAATAATTTTGGAAAGTGGTTTTTATTTAGTGTCGTTTGATTTGGATTCTCGATTTTATATTGGAGTAAAATTTTTCGCCACAGTTTCTTAAGTGGTCCAAAAAAAGCCACATCGAGCGGCTGCGTCAAATGTGTTGAGTTTGCGGGGAGGAAAACGAAGTGGATATCATGATTTTCGCAGAGCTCAATAACATCCACACTTAAATGGCTCGATAAATTGTCGCAAATAACGACTTTTGTCCCAGGTAAACTACTCGCCCAATCCAGGACGATCCGTCTGAAGTAGTCCTCAAAAGTTTGAGAATCAAACCAGCCTGACTTGGTGTGATTATATCTAGCATCACGAGGCCCGCCCTGAATCCACTCCGAGTAAGGTCAAGGAGGCTACAGTGGCTGGGATTTTTTCAAAAGGCTAAAAATGTTGAAAATCATTATTGGATTAATCTGAAACATGCATTGATTGTTGGTTAGGTATTCTAGTTTAATTCTGCATTACTATAATTACACTAAATATTACTAAAATAAAATGAGAGTGCAAAAACTAAACATCGGGAATTGAGCCACTGTAGTGCACAGTGACTCTAGTAGTACACAGTGACTCAACAGTATTATTATATTATATTTATATTGAAAATCAAAAGACAGTTATATTTCTTTTATCAAAACAAAAAACTTAGGATATCTACCCTCTAATCAGTTCACTTTTGGTTCTTACAAAGCTATTTATCATTTATAGAGATCAACAGTTACTACACATTTAATCAACGATGTTAAACTAATCATAATTTGAACTAGAGATGCAAAAGACTAGTAGTTTTTTCTTACATATGAACAAAAACTACGATTTTAATAACTAATCACATTAATAAATTTTAAGAAAAGTGAAATCAATTGAAAAATTATATAATGGTCTGGTAGCAGTTCCAACCATTGACGGCTTTGGCAGTATATATTTTAGATCATCCTCCCTAATAACCGAAAGATCTGGCTTATTAGGCATAAGGAACTTTTCAGTGCCTGGCTTGCGTTTTAAAAATGATATGTAGTATTCCAGGTCGCTATTTCTTTCTTCTATTACCTTCCCGATATACAAAGATCGCTGTTTCTTTGTTGTCAACTCCACTATAACATATTCTCCTTCCTTGGGTGAATGTGGTAACGGATTCGTTAACCTTTGGTATGCCGCGGCTGACGAAGTGATGTTAACGTTGTGTGCCGAGGAATATCACCGGTCGCGCGGCCGCACAATCAAGTTTTTTAACATTGAATATCTCCAAAGTTACAAAACGTATCGGTTACCTGATTGTTGATTTTAAAAGGTAGTGAAATAAAGTTTTTCAAAGTACATAATTTAGTAGAACATCATCAGTTGTTTATTTACTACAACACATTATCTCTCATGATTCGTAAAAACTTGATCATACTTTAGAAAAACACAAATAATGTAAAGACAGTGACTTTAATTTAACTTTTTATTTTATACTTTGATATATTGTGAACTTGATTACATAATACAATATTTTACCGTAATGATAAAAATGAAGACGCAGTAAGTTTTATTATTGTCATTTTTTATAGCATTTCCAAGCGTGGATCCACGTTCCGGCACAGACTGTTTTATTGATATACAGGATGTTATCTATAGTAGATGATTTATGATGAAGATGGTACTTATGACAGGTCTCACTGCTTAGTTGGTAGTTTGCCTTCTGCACTATAGGTTGTGGGTACGATTCCCATCCAGGGCAAAAATTTGCGCAATAACATAGGTAGATGTTTGTTGTGTGTCTGGATATTGTATGTATCATATGTATGTATTCATAAAAGAAAAGTATAGAAGTATTCTAAACGTAATCTAGTTCCCATAACACAAGCTCTGCTTAGTTTTGGGCTAGAATATGCTGAGTGAATGAATAAAAAATACTAAGTTTTTGATATTATTTTTTTATTGACAAATTAACTGACAAACCACGTAAAATCACTTTTAACTAGATGGACTGTGATATTCTTGCCAGCAACGACCCACACAAAGAAAAACGTTGCACCCAGTGCACATTATATTTGTTTCTGTACGTCTTTTATTGGATGTACAATGCACACAACGTCCTCTCTTGTGCCGGTTCATGCGTTTATTGGTCCTCTCTGGCGGTGTGCTACTATCGTTAGAGAAATATGCAGGGAAATGATTTCCACTGTATCGATTGGTGCCAGAGGTGGCAATCGATACGGGTCTAATCCGTTGTATGTATATACTCTCCAGAGAAAGGGCCTCTGCTAAAACGTAACGAAATTTCCTATGATCCATTTTTTGTGCATCTTCATGGCACTTGTATATGATGTAGCTGTTGAGGATGCTACAGTTGAGCAGGCGCCTAAAAACTTTAACATACCACTTCAGTCCTCTTTTACGTTCCAATAAATACATGGAGAGTTTTTGGTCCTTTAGGTCCACACCCCCCATGTATTTATTGTAATCGTGAACTACAAGCGGTTTGTCGCATTGGACGCCTGCTCTGGTGCCTGGAGCTGTGTCATTCTTATGAAACGTTGAAATCATTGATACCAATTTCACATCCTTCCAGGCCAATACTGAAACATCCCCACAGTGTGCAGCAACAATGTCCCCACGTTGCATTCGTCGGTCGTTGATATTTTTAATGTTGGAAGGGGTTTCCACTCTACGGCGATTCAGAGTCCCTACCACATCCGTTCGTTTCTGTTTTAAAAAACGTGCCAACCCAACGGAGTTATAGAAGTTGTCCATGTAAATGCAATGACCTTTTCCAAGATAATCCTCGGACAGTTTTAGAACAACTTTTGATGTTGCGTTAGTGAAGCCATGTATAGCTTGTCCTGAATCTTGATTTTTCCCGCATAGATCATAAGTTTTAAGAGGTAGCCCGTTTCTGCCTCGCAAAGTTCATAAGACTTGATGCCAAATCTCGCGGCTTTTGTTCGTATGCATTGGATCCATGAAAGGTGCCCCTTCCATAACAAAAGCGACTCATCAATACTCAGGGCCCTGCGAGGAATATATATTTCTGCGAATTTTTTGTTGCAATGTTCGACTATAGGAGCTATTTTATATACCTTTCGATCATACCCGTGAATGAAGTCTGTGAGGCCATCATTATCGACGAAATGTAGGAATCGTAATAATAAAAGAAATCTATTTTTACCCATAATTTTTCTGAAGCATGGCATACCCAATACTCCTGTCGTCCAATATTCATCCAACCTACCTCTGTTACATAATGACATCAAAATAAATATGGAGAAGAATTGATACAATTCTTCCACTGTAGTCTCATACCAATCATTAAGACGCGACCCCCTGGTGATGCCATTTTCGATTTCACTTGCTCGGGCAATAATTTCCCAAGCATATTTATTCGTCTGTTCTACTATTAATTCCATAATTTGCCGATCCCAAATTGATTTAAATATGTTTATGGGAGAATTTTCCCCGATAATTGGCCCAGATTGCTCTCGATATGTCTCTTGGACACCAGAAAACCCCTCAAAATTTTCAGACCAAGTAAATTCATTTGCTGGCATATTTTGATCTGCTTGGATCATCATTTCTATATCTTCAGCAATTTCTTCAATCGCAATATCTTCTTCTAAATTAGCTTCATCATCCCCTTCTAAAATACGACGAAGGTCGTCTTCGTCGTAGTTTTCCCATTCGTCGATTTCACTACCGGAATCGACCGCTAAGGACTCAACCAACGGAGGTAGTAAATACTCATCGTCACGATTCTGCAAAAAAAGGAAAAAACCTAAATAACATCAATTTTATGGGTTTATATTTAAAACGACACAATTCACAACAGACAAACCGCAAGGGAAGACGAAGCCTCTTCCTCGATGAAGTTGAGTCTCCTGGGCGAAAACTCTTCATTTATTGTATCTCGCACAGCCTATAAAGATTATTATGGTTACGATAGAAATATGGAAATTATAGGTTAGTTTAAGTAAGTATTCGATTTGATAGGACAGACAGAAAAGTTAACAACATTTTTATAAATAAAATTAGAATTTTACCTCAAGACATCCAGCATTAGTTCTACGTATGAGAACGTGTTCATTTGATAGAACTCGTAGAGTTCCATTTGGGGATAATTGCACCGGCAAGGCCGTTATCGGGACAGCAAGAGGGGGTGGTGTTCCCGACCCTCCAGAATCCATTGCCTTTGACCCCATCTACAGGCACAGTAAAACAAGCTAGCAAATCAGAAAGAGTTTTTAGTGCGAAATGTAGCATTAGCTAAGCTATCTCATATCCCATAACCAAAGGTCCCAATTCCAAAACCATTGCTTTTAAGCTCGGAAGTATTAAGTATTGAAGCATTGAAACAAATTGTTAGATTTTATGATAACAACATATTTATTTATTATGTTTGAAGAACTGTCTATAAAGCACAAAATTCGCATTCATCACTCGGGTAATGTTCATAAATGGCAAAAGCACAATTTAGGCACCAAAATTTTTTTGCTTTACATAGCATTTTAAAAGTAAAATTTATATCAGTGCGACAAAAAAAATGACGAGGTAGTCTTGGGTCGGTGGGCAAGCGACACATGAAACAGTCATTTCGTTTCACGAAGTGCGTTTCCTTCCAAGGCCACTTCAAATCGTAAATGCACAAGCGGTAGTTTTGTATGTTTAGATAATTATCAACGTCTAGGTATACAACCATTGTTTGATAACCTAAAACAAATTATAAGTGATTTTAATAAACCTAATAGGTATCAATTTATACGTATACCTATCGATACTTTTAATAAAGATAATCTCTTGAACTAGACAAAGATTTTGAAAACTACTCAATTTATCAAATTCATATTTCAATGACTTATTTTTGATAATTCGCGGATCTGCGTTCCGGCATACGAAGCTCAAAATAATTTAAAACAGCCTGTATACAAATATTCTGAAAGCCGGAACGCGGATCCGCGCTCAAATCGGTTCGTACAAGTTTCAACAAGAATTTAGACAAAACCATGCGTGTTTACTGCCGATGATATATTTCTATGAAATGTTTATAAAACTAACTTCAAAACTGTATCTAAAACTCATTCAAAGTAAAACAATAATACAAAGATATAAAATATTCAAATTTACACTTGTTGAGACTAACGGTCAGTATCGAAGTTTATACCGATTTACCAGAAGGTTTTACGTACTTATTAGTAATATTTTTATTTAATACTATACAGCACAGATCTAGTTAAAGAAAAAAACAAAGATTTACTTACTTTTGGTAATATTTATCTTCACAATTTGAAAAACTGACTCGCACCTTACACATAACACGCCGCACAGAAGAACACTGAACTTTTCAAAAATTTGTCACACGTTATGAACGAAAGTGAATGAATTGATTCAATCGGATGATAAGTTCATTCAATAGGAATACAATCAAGCTATTTTGGACCTAATTACTTTGTGCATACTATAGAAAAATGAAAAAAATCGCGACGGGTCGTTTCAGCGTGGATCCGCGTTACGGCAGTATAAGGTGATTGCGAGGATCCACGTTCCGGCATACCAAAGGAAGTCTTTCTCTGTTATAACCATCTCATCATCAGCATCTAAATCTTCTTCTGGCGATTCCAGCCAACATGAATCATCATCAGAATCTGCTAATACAACTTCATCGTGCTTTTCCATTTCATCGTCGCTATCTAGTATTGCGCGTGAAATTTTTCTTTTCTTGGTCTCTTTTCTTCTTTTAATCATATTCTTTTCTTGCTCTATCATAGTCTTTTCAGGTGTATCGGTAGGTATCAGGCTACGTCCAGGTTTCCTTCGTTTTCTGTTTGTTTTTCTTGGTCCAGCTTTTATAGGGTCTCTAAATTCAAACGGCGATTTGAAAGTAGGTTTTGCGGCCAAGGTAGATGGTGTTTCAATATTGATCAGCATGTTTTCCACAGTAGATTCTGGTTCGTTTGCTACATCAGGCGCATTTTCCAAAATATGCTGCTTTCTGGGCGTAAATTGGCTAGAGTCATCAGGCTGGTTTTCCAATGTTTCATTTAGTTGTCTTGAAGCATCAGATGTTTCTTGTCCAGGATTTTTAGTCAAATCTATTGAAACAGATGGTCCGTCAGAACTTATTTCAGGTGTTATTGCCCGAGCAAACCTCTCTAGACAACTTATAGAGTCAGGTGTCGAAGCACCTTCATCTCGAAGATCTTCTGGATTAGGACGATCTGTTACCGAACTGGGTAAAAAATCTTCATCAGTGAAAATAAAACGATCGAATGGGTAGATACCACACTTTGCAAAAGAGTTCATAATATTTCTTGGTGTCATAGCTTTTTGAAAAGCAGCTCCTATTATTTCACCTAAGTCGTATATTGTCACTGGTTTCCCAGGATTTCTCAACATCCAGGAGTCGATTGCAGCGTTATAGAATGTTTTGAAAGGCCCATAGATGCCGACGTCAAGCGGCTGCAGTTTGGCCGATGTGTGAGGAGGAAGTGTCAGAATGTGCACTCCTGCCGTTTTTGCTAAGTCCAGGGCTTCTAAACTCAAATGAGATTCATGGTTATCCATGATTAAAATACACGGATTTTCTTTAGTAGCATTCGTATGTTTTATGAAGTGTTTTATTACCTCTGGAAAGATCGCTGTATTCATCCATCCGGTAGGTGTGGCCAATCCAAGAGTTCCAGGTGGCGTGTTCTTGATCATGTGATCTTTGAAATTCTTCCTAGGAAAGATCATGACTGGAGGCAAGAAATTCCCACTGGAGCTCACGATGCAGCATGTTGTTACCAACGTCCCTCTCTCGCCGCTTGTCACTTTTCCTATAGTTTTTCGACCAATCGGTGCGAGAACTTTCTGAGGTTTTTGCACCGTAGTCGTAGATGTCTCATCCAGATTGAATATTCTGGTTCCATCCGCAAAGATAGGATTCCGAGAAATCAGGTTCTCTAAATTGTCATAAAATTTAGAGACGTTGCTTTTGTTAAAGGCTGTGGCCCTGGCGAGACTGCAGGCTTCAGGTTTTTTTAGGGTGATGTTATGTCTGCGCCTAAATGACATTAACCAGTCCTTGCCAGCCATTTCCTTCTCCTCCCATGAGGCAGGCATTTTCAAATTATTTATTTTAGCTCACTGATATGCCACCCTCCGGCTTTCTCTCGCGGTTAATCCATAAAACAAAAGAGCGCAATGCGTAAAATAGTTTTCAAGGACAGTCTCTTGTTCGGCTGTAAAAATTCTGTTGACTGAATAGTTGGGTTGCAGCTGTGAGGGTAACAACTCCTCAAGCGAAGGACTGTCTTTGGTTTTCCAATAATATCTCTTGAGTGTAGCAAAAGGAACATTAGCTCTCTTTGACGCCTTTCGCATAGATTCCCCATTCCTGATTAATTTCAAGCCCTCTTTAATGTTTTCGTGGGGAGTATTTCCAATTTTTCGCGCAGTTTGTGGTCGCGGCATACTACAACCAAAATTAAAAGGTCAAATTATTTAATTTTTAAGTGTAGTCTATATTTGGTTATTCAAAAAAAATTCCTAATTAAGAATCAATAACATGTAGTACACAGTGACTCAGAGTCACTGTGTACTTCTTAGATTTGAGCCACTGTGCACGACCACGCCATTTTGAATAAATCTGATCACAGCATTCGAGTCAAATAATAATTACGATAAACAACTACATGAATGAGAGCATTATAGTATTAACTAATGGGTAAATATAACAGGCAATACAAATTGTCACAGCTTGATGTATGAAAAACAAAAGAAACTCACCTCAAAAAGTAATTTTGTGAGCACGAAAACAAAAACACGCCGTCACACCACCGTACGACGCTTGACCCGCCGACCGACTGGTTAGAGCTTGTTTGGGGTCCACATACTAGTATTGTGTGACAAGGACATAAATATATCGCGCGTCTTTCGGGTAAAAACATGATTGAGTCACTGTATCCGACTGAGCCACTGATGCCCCCCTGACCCTATACATTGTCAGCTTTGTAAACAACATAGACTGGTAAAACTTCACCAGCTGCTGTAGCAGAGAACATAATTGAAATGGCTCCCTTTGTGGAGTTAAGGACCCTTTCGGGATATTTTACCCCTCTCCTGAATATACATTTTGAATTTCCCGGGTTGTCACTTAAATTGGTTTCATCAAAATTCATGATGTTTGATGCAGGAACATCTTTTATAGTCTCCTGTAAATTTTCAAAATATGTCATAAACTCATCGACACTTTTTTCAGCTCGGGCTGTTTTGATATTTTGCGTATTGCGTAGGGTCAAATCACAAGCGTTTCGCAACAGAAAATTATCGACCCAAGCTTTTCCAGGAGGTTGACCTCCAAACAAGTCCTGACGATCATTTTTTTTTAAGTATTCAAAAACCACGAGACGTAGGTCTAATTTGGTAAGCGGACAACCAAATTTAGCGGCAGCAATTAGGACTTTGACTATTCTGGCTTCTTCTTTCTCTGATAGACGCGGTGGACATCCAACAGACTTGTTATGGTTATTGTGGACTTTGTTCAATATGGTCTGTTTAGGTATGGAAAACTGTCGAGCAGCTGCTCGTGCCGATAACTTGTTATTTCCCACTAACTCAACTGCTAGTTCAAGCATTTCTTGGCTATAGTTTTTATATTCACGGGCCCCAAGACGCTGACGTTTTTTTCTTTCTTTCAGCCTGGATTTCGCGTTTCCTTTGTTCCTGGAATAAATAAAATGACTCATTGCTACAGATAGCCAATAAATAATAAATTAAATTTATGATACATGTATACCTATAATAAATTAGAATTGAAATATATTAGAAAACGTATATTATTTGCGCAAATACAAATTTCACGTTGACAAAATGTTATGGAAAGGTGAAATAAACTGAGAGGCTGATGTCACACTGGCCTTATTAATTAAGTTTAATTAATGTGAATGTGTTCTTCTTTTTCAATAAATAATAGTTTATTCTATTCAACAAAAAACTTCTAAATGCAGTCGATCATACTACCGAACCACCTTATTGTAAATATAAATTAAAATGTAAATTAATTTTAGTTAGGTAAGTAAGCTATATTTCACTTCACTATTTTGTTAGAAAAAGTTAATTACCTAAAGATACCTATAAAACTTATAAGAGCGAAAATCTCAATAGCATAAACTTAGTGGCAGGTGGCAGCCCTATTGCCTAACTAGCAGCGGCCAATGTTTACAACCCAGGGCACTGAGAACTGTTTGTAACATTGGTCGCTCACATTTCTCAAACACAAACACCAATCGTGAGTTATAATACATATAAAAACGTTCTCCTAACATCATTCTATATCATATTCAAAAACTACTTACCCAGGCTTCATTGAAACAGGCTGCCAATGAAAAATTCAATAACAGAAATTGGTCCACACTTCAATGGTGCCTCTTTGACCACTTCTGACAGGCAACTGAATGACGTAAGCAAACAAACTGTCCATTAGTGTTGCCAGAAGTATAATTTATTTTCTACCACTGTTTACAAAATGTGCCTAGCTTACACCATTTCAGTGTTACAAGCTAATTTAGTATTTTTTTTGTTTCGTCCAATGTTACCCTTAAAGTCCAAAGTTGGAGGATTTCACAGTATACTTACAGAAAAATCAAGGCTCAAGTTCAATCCAGACTCAAGCATTGATTTGAGTACCTAGGTAGATTATTTAGACATTAAGAAGTGCTTGAGTCATGACTCAAATTTTTAATACACGGACGAACCCGTGTATTAAAAATTTGCTAGTTACTGCTCAAACACCGACCCGAACTCAAACACAGATTTTTTTGTAGGCGTCACAGCACAGCACAGTCACAGCTCAGTCGGTAATAGCTTTTTCCAAAGTTCGGCCGTCCGTGACTGAACTGAAATTTAACAAAAACTTCTCATTATTATTTAGGTACCTCTCCTGTTTTTAGTGTTCCGATCCAGTTTTGGAAAACGGAACACTTATGGCCTCACTCCGGTGTCCGTCTGTCCGTCTGTTTATCACACGCTACCAGAGCTGAACCCACGGAACACTAATATCCGTTTGGCTGAACCGTAGAAGCTAGAGAGTTGAAATTTGAAATAGGTAGTAATAGTATATCACACACATCCCGATATGAGGGTTTATATGCGGAAAAAATATTCTGAAACTTAGGGACTGTTAAGGGGGGTCGAACGAGATATAAAAACAAAAATATTTGTTTACCCCACTGTGTGGGATATTTAATGAAAGCTTAGAACTTAACTAAAAGAGCCTCATATTTGGATTTTTAATTAAAAAACCTTTGTTGAAGAAAAAAATTATTTAGTGCGAAATATTTCATTCCAGACGGGTTTCCAAAAATGGACGATTTTTTTCAGAAAACCTGTTACATAATGGTCTCATGAAAGAAAGGAAAACTATAGGCAGCTTCGAAAAATTTAATAAAAACCGCAATTATTAACCGTCCAGTTTAACCTGAACCGTATCGTCATTAAAAATCCTACAAATGGGAGCTCTTGTTACATTGGTTACCTTAAAAACGAAGAGCTGATTAGAAAGCTAATCTTTCACTCGGAACACTAAGTACCATGCGTAAATAAAACTTGCGCCTTACCCAGTTTATTTTCGTAAGCGTTTCCTGATTTTGAAAATCAAGATGCGGCAACACTGACTAGCGACGTAACGACTTCACTACACCGGCGGCGCGGCGGCGTCGCGTCCGTCAGTCAGTGTGTGTCAACTGCGTCAACTGTCAAAGAATTTAACTTATATCTAGGGTAAGGTAAGGGTACATACATTGGATTGGAAATTGAAATTTAATATCTTGTGTGCACTTGTGTGTGTTGTGTTGTTGTTGTTGTCGTTGTTTGTTAATGTCGTTATCTTATCTATAAAAACAAGTCAAGTTTATAAAATAACTTGATATCCATCCATGCTACGATAACAGACCGAAAGACAAGATATAATTAATATATTTGTTGTAAAATGTCGCTCAGAAGATTGGTTGTAAGGTTGGTAATGAATTGTGAACATTATTTCCTGATTACTACCGCTTCCTTGTCTTCCGTGAGAGCTATGAACTTGCTGAAATTTTCCAGGTCGTGCATCCAAAAATGCCGGCTGTCCAGCTACAGTGCTATAGCAGCAAGAGATCAGAAACAGAAAAATGATGAGAGTGACTACAGAGGATATACTAAAGTTGGAATTGGGACTGTTCTTGGCTCCGTGCTTGTTGCAGCCACCAATATTCTTGGTAAATGGAGTTAAAATTGCCTTGCATAACCATGTCTTAGTGTCCCTGTGTTTACTTGGAATCGCGGTGCTGTGATAATCAAGTCTCATGGTGCACTCCAGTGTACGTTTTTTGGCATTCCTATGAAATTCTGTAAAAAAACCTATGCTTGACTAAACCCAGCTTTATCATAATATGAGCCTAAAATATGCATTTGGAAAACTACTTAGTAGATACTTATAAAATAGGAATTAATAATCAATCAATTATTTAATTTATGCTGGTTACTCCGGCTATTTAGTATGAAACAGTCAAATAAATTGTTATATTTTCAGAAAAGTCTGACAGTAAGAAAGATTTAACTGAGCACTCAAATATAGTGAAGTCTGAGGATGTGCCTCTCGAGGCTGGGGCAAAGAGGCCCGACCTCCCAACTTACAAAGCTGAGGAAGTCAGCAAACATGACTCCGAGTAAGTAAGTTCAATACTTATTATTATTATAATGTATGGATGGTACATAGGTGGTAGTAGAGCTTCTTATGAAACAGCTTGTTTGGGGAAATTCTACCACCATACCTAATTCTGCAGGCAAGCAGTAGTGCTTGTGTTACGAATATGGGTGCCAGCAAAGACCTTGTGTCTCATGAATGTGCACTGGGAGTTAATGCATTGTTAAAAGCAGAGGTAAGCATTTAACATCAAGTTGGTTATGGGCTTGGTCCATCATTTTCTTTTCATATAAAATCTTGATTTCACATCAGACACACAATCTTAACCACACATTACATTATATTATCTGTGACGTAAAGATTATTAATTACTGGTACAATAACACCCCGATGTTTAAAACTTGTAAACATGCGGGTTCTCTACCAGTAAGATATCTGATTATTTCATCAGCATTCTCAAAACAAGCATACCATGATGAAAGTCGTTTGTATTTTTAATGATGGTGACGAGTACCTAGATATAATGTAGGTATTCATTTACGACAAAACTTAATACCTACTCAATACATTTATTGCTTTCACATGGTATTATAGTTGTTACATTGTAGGTAGGTATCACACATGAACCCTGTTCAGCGGTATTGCCACAGGAAAGTAGGCAGACCGAGGTTTTATTCGCGTCAATTTTTCAATTAACTACTTCTAGAACTTACCTACCAATTTTACGTAAAAATGTTGCATAATCTAGACTATTGCAACCTTAACCTTTCCTTATCTTTGACCGACTTCATAGCGGATGGAGAACAAACATTTTTGTTTTGTAACTAATCCTACATAGGTAGATTATGTTGGTTTCCTGGATGTTAAATAAAAAAATTATAAGGCATCTGGTTCCTATACAGGTTTTAGCTGGGCTAGATGACACGGTGTGAACCTGTGAACTACCCACCAATATTTTTTAAATTTTTTTTAGGACCAGTTTCTGGGTGACATACAAGCATGGGGTGTATGATGTAACTAAGTTCCTTCCCTCCCATCCAGGAGGGGAGCAGATCTACAATGCAGCCGGGCTCAGCATAGAACCGTTTTGGAATGTATACGGCATGCACAAGACACCAGAAGTATATAAACTGCTTGAGTCATATAGAATAGGTGAGTTGTGTGACATGATACGAACAAATTATAGACATATGACTAGTTCCCAATATCAGGCAGATTATCTTCGAGCTTTTGATACTTTCCTAGTACTTACTTACTAAAGATTCTTTGACAATTTCTAATAACGTAACCAGAAGCACGTCGAAACATAATTGAAAACAAATATCAGTTAAAATACTTGAATCCAATTTCACCGTTTGCTGCGAAAACCTAGATGTACAAAACTAAGTTCAGCCTGCACGATCCTATCAATATATTTTTCTGGACCTTCGTAGCGGTGAAATGCGCTAAGCGCCAGAACTGAGCTTAGCTTGAATCAAGATTACTATCTTTAGTTTTAAAGGAGGACACCTATCACTTTCTGAGGGAGTGTGCTCGGAGCAAGTGTATTAGGGATATTTTGACTGAGAGATATAAGATCAACTGGCTAGACGTGGGTCTGTATCAGAGTTTGCTGGCTGATCAGACATCTGAGGTAGCTATTATGCTGTACCGGTCCACGTACGGGCTGGTTAATGTGTAGCTAAATAGGTAGAGGACAATATGGGACCGACATAGTCGTAAGACGACTCAATGTCACTAATTCAATAAAAAAAAAAATAAAAAAAAAAAAATCTTTAGTTTAGAGTGATACTATAATACTGTATTTTATGAAGGTATGTATTGTTGCAGGTAATCTGCATGACGACGACGTAGTGGATCACTCGGACGATGAGATGTGGGTTCGCGAGCCGCACCGCGACAAGCGACTCATCGTGAAGACAGCCAAGCCCTTCAACGCTGAAATACCGCCGCGTGCGCAGATCGACCACTTTGATACACCCAAGTATGTCTGAACTAGCGTTTGTCAGCGACTTTATCGGCGTGAACTTTTCTTTTCCAGTGGAAGTACCTTTATTTCTCGGTAGAGCAGGGCTCACGGGCGGCTTAACGACAGTTTAACGTGACCTCCGAAGCCCGGAAGGGCTCAGATGTAAATGCCACTAGTGGTCACCCATTCAAATAATGACCGCGCAGAACGTCGCTTAACTTAGATAAATCGCTGGCCTGGCCACGAGCAGTTCACGAGGTCATAAGTATAGCTAACAGAATTAACAACCGTTGGGAAACCGCTCTTATCTCTGAACTATGAAGCTCTAATTTGAAAAAAGAGAGGTGTTATTATTGGCAAAGAGGGGTGTTATTTCCGAGATAGTTCTTAGCTATCGCTAGAAATCGGTGCGGACCACAAAACAATATTTAATTTGTTCCCTAGCGAGTTATTCTACGTACGGCAACACATGCCAGTACCAGAACTAGAACGATCGACGCACAAATTAAGGATCACAGTGGTGGACCGCGGGGTCACGTGTCAGACCTTCACCCTGGACCAACTCGACAAGTTCCGCAAGGGCACCGTCAGGGCGGCGCTCATGTGCGCCGGGAACCGACGCAGTGAGATGTCCAAGGTATTGTGCACTTTATTTGTGCAGACATACAGTTTATAGTATAGAAAGCAACGATAGTAAATCAAATTTAGTTGTTTAAAGAATTTTTTCCAGGTTGAGCAACAGAAATGTTATTTACTTTGTCGCACACAACAGGGTTACCAATATGGAAAGATGCAGGATAACAGCTTATACTGCATCTTTATCATTCCACATTGGTGACCCCGGCTTTGACAAAAACCGGGGTCACCAATCTCAGAAAGCGGGATGATTTGTTACCGGTTTATTTTCGAGGAACTAAGCATGCTTATAAATCCCAATAAATTAAATGATTCTAGTGTATTATTTAATCATGTAATGGTTCCTCCTACAGGAGGTAAAAGACAAGACGGTGAAGGGTATCAGTTGGGCCGGCGGAGCGATCAGTAATGCCGTGTGGAGCGGGGTTTACTTGCGCGATGTGCTCATCCATTGCGGCGTGGACGTGAACAATACGGAAGGGAAGCACGTTATAGTGAGTAATGTATTTCATTATGGTTATCTTAAACTGTATGGCTATTTATTTAAGTAAGCATGTATGGAAAATAAACACTAAAGAGTTTTTGTGTATTAGATCCTGTCCAGTCAAAGGTTGCCTGGAAGAAATTGCTTTTAGCAATAAGGCCGCCCATTGTACTTACCTCCTAAAGAGTCTGTATTATTGTTGTATTAGTTTAAGTAGAGAGTACAATAAAGAATATATCTATCTATCTAAAGAGACTAAGTATGTAAAGATCATTCGTGGAGTATTGCGCTACTATTTACGGTCTATTTACATAATATATGTAAATAGATAATCATAATAAAACGTTGGAGAAATAATATATATTTTGGAAATAAAAGATACTTTCCTAAGTATATTTTATTTCCTATCTTTTATTTATAGGACAGTCTTTCGAAATGCGTCATAATTTGTCCCCAGTTTGAAGGGTCCGACGTGGACGTGACCGGCGTGAAGTTCAGCACATCGATCCCTCTCTCCATGGCGTTGAATCCTCTCGGGGAGATCCTGCTGGCCACGGAGATGAACGGCGCCGCGCTGCCGGCCGACCACGGCTACCCGCTGCGCGTCGTGGTGCCCGGCGCGCCCGCCGTGCGGAGCGTCAAGTGGCTCGGTAATACATACATACATACATACATACGACCACGGCTACCCGCTGCGCGTCGTGGTGCCCGGCGCGCCCGCCGTGCGGAGCGTCAAGTGGCTCGGTAATACATACATACATACATACATACGACCACGGCTACCCGCTGCGCGTCGTGGTGCCCGGCGCGCCCGCCGTGCGGAGCGTCAAGTGGCTCGGTAATACATACATACATACATACATACGACCACGGCTACCCGCTGCGCGTCGTGGTGCCCGGCGCGCCCGCCGTGCGGAGCGTCAAGTGGCTCGGTAATACATACATACATACATACTGCTGTCGATTCTAATGATAGCGCTAAAATTATAGCTGTCTTTATGGTTTCCGTTTATGAGAAACGGACGGCCACGTTTTTATCTGTAAAACTATAAATAAATAAGTTAATATTCATAGACTTTACACACAACGCCCTCTAGTCCCAAACTAAGCCAAGCTTGTAATATGGGATCTAGATGGCTGATTGAATACTTAAATACTTTTTTTTTTGTAAATACATACTTACAATACATAGTAACACCCAGACAAAGAACAAACATTTATGTTTTCCACACACAAATATTTGTTCTCAGTGGGGATCGAACCCACGACCCACAGCACGGAAGGCATAGCCGTTACCGACTGAGCTGTGACGCCTGTCACAGCTGTCAAATTAGCTTAGATCAAGATAAGGGCCTGGCCTCACCACGGCACGGCGCCGTGCCGTCCATTTTCACGGCGCGGCACGGCGCCGTCTCACGGCGGCCATCGGTTCTCATTTATTTGAAAGGCAATAACGGAGGGGACCGGCTGCGAGCGCGGTGTGCGCCCTAACCTAATTGCGCTCCCGCCCCAACGAATCTGCATTGTATGTAGCGTAGTTATGCTTGTATTGGGTGTATAACCTGACCTGTGGCCGTGTGTACGTCCGTTGTGCCTACATTTTATCTTTATTTTCTTTCGTGATAGGCTTTTGATGGGTCCAGTTCAGTTCTTGCATTGTGATTGAATCACAAATATCCATAATTTATAAGTTAAAAAACTGGAAAACCGACTTCAACTCGACTACCAGCTTCATCATCAGATGATGATGACGATGATGACAGTTCATTGGGAATGTTCTAGTCACTATAAACACCACATAAAAGTCACAGGAAAGCAAAATACGCAATTTGGTGCACGTGGTTGGTGTTGATTCTTTAGAGGAACAACTGGTGGGTTTTTACTTTTCTCCAATTAAATGCGGTTTGAATGTACAAACTGGGTTTATTGACAAATTTAGAAAAATGTAAAAATTTAGGTGTGCACCCACAAAGGGTCCATTGTTGCTAGCAGTAAAATGGTAGGCGCTACGCCGCAACTTGGCATATTGCATCGTTGCTAGCAGTAAAATAGTAGGCGCTGCGCCGCGCCGGGCATATTTTTTTCAGTTATTTCTATTTATAACCCAAACTACTCAACCGATTTTGATGAAAATAAAATGGGACCAATCTGGAAGTATATCCTTTCAGATGAAAAAAGAATTTTTGAAATCGGTTCATAAATGACGGAGTTCTGAGGTAACAAACATTAAAAAAAAAAAAAAAAAAAAAAACATACAACCGAATTGATAACCTCCTCCTTTTTTGAAGTCGGTTAAAAAATCTAAACTGACGTTTATAATATCAGCATTCCTAGCCAGAACACCCCCTGCGTATAATGGACCAACCTTCGACTCTAAGTGCGGAAACGGTAGTCCGGTCAATATCAATTATATCAGCAGGACTGGTGTATTCATTCTTGAGTATCTTCAACAGAATCCATAACGGTATCGGAAGACGAGAGTCCATCTCATTGGCATCAGAAAGACTACCGTTCGTTCAACTCCTCCAAAACGTGGGAGACGGCGGACTTTGCCTCGGCGCCTCCTGTCTACAGCCTGCCGGTCACCTCGGCGATATGCGACCCACCTGATGGCGGCACTGTTAAAGTTGCAGATGGCTGTATTGAAGCGAGAGGTATTTAGCCATGCAATTCATCTGAAACGTGGGAAACAGCTGACTTTGCGACGGCCAGCGATTGTCATTGAAACTGTCAGAGTTGGATGACAATCAGCAGCTCGCTTTACCCTCCAAGGTATGCATACTCGGAAGGTCCTCCTAATGGATATCAGCACAGACGATAGCACTGAGTAAGTAAGTTAGTCGATTCGGCCAGGTTTTTTACAATTACACTGCGCGGTAAAGCTGCAACGTTATGCAGTCGAGCTGTCGTCATCGCGCAGTGTAAGGTTCATCAACTCGCTTTCGTCATTATCCTCCAGGGAGGCCTTTACATCTAGTAATCTAGATGATTTATACAGCCACTTTTTAATCATGTCTTTATGAACGGGACGCTGCAGTGCCTGGGACATTCTTAGATGGGGTAGGCTTGCCCAGCACGTATACCATCCCCTGAGCCTAGTCGGCCTAATCCACAGGAAAGACAACACGAAGACTAAGCCACAAGCTTCCACTAAATGTTTACCTTCACCGTTGTGAAAATTCTTCATATAATATAACACACAAGTCATCGTCACGGCATCGCCAACGTCGCGGGCTGTAATGGAAGAGGTTAGCTCAGGGTTGTAGTGGATGGCATAAACTTAGGGAGGCCTATACAGGGGATGAAGTCAGGCTGTGGATGATGACTCGTGGTGACTATCCGCGTCCTCCAGGGTACGCGTACTCCGGCGGCGGCGCGAAGGTGGTCCGCGTGGACATCAGCGCGGACGGCGGCGCCAGCTGGGCGGAGGCCGAGCTGGTGACGGACGCGGCGCCGCCCGCGCAGCACTACGCCTGGACGCTGTGGACTATCAAGATACCCGTCAACAAGGAACAGAGCGAGGTGAGCTTACTAAATTTTTCATGCTTTTTTCCGAGAATAACTTATTTAAAAATCAGTTGGCCCACCTGATGTTAAGTGGCAACCTCTGCCTTTGCATTACCTCACTGAGGACGTGCTCTGTATAGCATCGCAGTGAGCGGATGCACGCATCTTGCTCACACTTTATGACTACAATACTACTACACAGTCGCATCATTTATGACTACAACATTCAACATTTTGGGAAGTGAACATGACGTCCTTCGTTGCTGCGCCAGTCCCACTGGCGTACGGTTTTATATGCTCCTATCTTCGAATAATTTAAATGATGTATTTGTCCCGGCAGGTGGAGCTGTGGGCGAAGGCTACGGACAGCAACTTCAACGCGCAGCCCGAGAGATTCGAGCACATTTGGAACATTCGAGGGATACTTAGCAACGCGTACCACAGGATCACGATAAAACTCGAACATTGATGCTACTTGTCCAAAAATATTGCTTCTAGATCTGAAGGTAGGTAATTTTGTAAACGGCTACATCAGATCCCGCCTGTGCGGTTGTGGGTTCGATTACAAAAAGTTTGCCCGCGGTGGGGCCGCGGGCAAACTTTTTGTAATGTTGATGATAAATGTTTGTTTTGTGTGTAAGCCTATGTTTCACCATCTTATGGTAACGCTATTTGTCAGTTATAAATATCTCCGTCTCTACTTTACACTTGTCAAAGATAAAGATGGGTATAATTTTATTTGACAGATACTCAGAGATGGTGAAACTGGCCCTAAGTGTTATTGTATTTACGAAATAAATGCACAAAACGTGCGACGCCAACACCGAAAAAAAAAGAAGAGATAGATACGTGTTAGTCAGAGGCAAGTCGATTGTCATGCCATTCGTCATAAAATACTCTTGTTAAACTTTCCCTGTAAGTAAAATTTGAGCGAAATAAGAATTTACAACTATACTAAACTCAAATTATGATCATAAATATGTAATATCAAGTAAGTAAGTACATAAAAAATTAAGTACATTAGACTTTTTGTTTGATTAGCTTTATATGTGTAAGATTTTTAGGCTGTTTATTATATTAAGATTGTGTTCTAGTCAAACTAGATTATCTTCACAATATTAAATAAATAATCGAAACTGCACATCTAGTTTAAAAATATAGATTTACTTTTTCAGAAGTACATTGAAGCTATGCAACTTGTATTGTATACATAGTGATTGAAAATTAAAATAATAATGAGCTCAATTTCGTTTAAAAGGTTTTGTAAAAGCTTATGCTTTGTTAACTACTTTTATTATTTATTGTTATCTCATCTGTTAAATTGGTTAAATAAATTTATAACTTTTTTTTAATAAATCTTTTTTTATTTTTTAATCCTGTCTTTTTTTTTCATAACTTTCGTAGTTTTTGATAAACACCTACCTAAGTAATTAAATAATTTATGAATATAATTAGCAGTGTTTGTACAGACATAAAGATTAATAACAATTTTATCTCATACCTACATAATGATGTCAACTAACTTTTATCTCAGTTTATCAAACTCCAAGCGCTACAGAGCACAACATGATTTCTCTAACGCGATTTAAATCCACAACTAGCATTCTAAAAACGATACCTAAACTAGTTTCCAGTCCAAAAATTCATACAAACAATGTACTATTCAGGAAGCCAGAACATCTTATAGTGAACATACAGGGTGAAGAGTTACAGTTTCCCTATGTTTGGCTGCGGGACAACTGTCAGTGTGAGAAGTGCTTTCACCACTCGGCAAAAAGTCGGATTCTTGATTGGAGCTACTTCAATTCCAACATCGAACCAAAAGACGTCGCCAAAGGAGATAAGCATATTCAAGTGACATGGCCGGATGGACACGCTTCTCGTTACAGGTACGACTGGCTGAAATTCAGAAGTTTCACTCCACAAAGCCAGGAGAATTACAACCAAACTATCTATAAGCCAAAGAAGGAGATTTGGAAAGGAAATGACTTTGGAAAAGTATGCAGCAACCATGATTACAACGAGGTTCTACAGTCCGATGAGGCTTTGTACAACTGGCTTCACCAATTATCTATCTATGGAGTAGCGTTGATAGAGAATGCGCCAGATTCTGAAACTGCATTAGATCCAATAGTAGCCAAGATTGGGTTTACAAAACGAACTCACTATGGAGTCAAATTCGTCGTACAAAGTGTTCAAAATACAAGCAATGTTGCGTACCTTTCTAGCAAGTTGCAAATGCATACTGATCTGCCTTACTATGAGTATTGTCCGGGGGTCAACCTACTTCATTGCTTGGTTCAGACAGAAAAACAGGGAGGCGAAAACCTACTCTCCGATTGCCACTATGTTGCTAACTACATGAAGGAAAATCACCCAGAGGAGTTCAAGTTGCTAACGCAAGTAGAAGTAGAATGGAGTGATGTGGGTTCACAAGATGGCTTAGAGTTTTTCAAACTCTACCGTTCCCCGGTCATCGTCTTAGATAAGCATGAAGCAATTACAAGAATAAACTTTTCAATACCACAGAGAGGCAGCCATTTCCCTGGACCTATAGAAGATGTGATACCCTGGTACAAAGCTCATAGCTTATTTTATGAGCTAAGCCATAAGTTTGCAGCAAGGTTTAAGAATAAAACTGGAAACATCCTTGTGTTTGATAACGTAAGGCTGCTTCATGGCAGGGCAGCTTATGAAGATAGCGGGAACAATGTGAGAAAGCTTATCGGAGGGTATGTGGACTGGGATGAGATATATTCAAGACTCCGGTGTTTGAAAGTTAAGCTGAATAATAACGATGGTGTTGTGTAGTGTCAATGTTTTTTATTAAACTACCTACTATCACAGTGGATTGTTCATATTTTGTTCATTTTATAACTGTTAGTATAGCTGGTAAATATGGTTTTTGTGGCTTCAAGTATCAAAAGTCAATTCCACATAGGTGTCAATATTATAACTCTTCACTGAGAAACTTCTCAAGGGTAATATTTTATCTGACTCTTTATGTCTGCTTTCAACTTCTATTAGTGGAAACTCCTCTAAATCTGGATTATTGGCCATAGCAACTGCTGTAGATTCATCAGTGTGAAGGTAAATGGAAAAACTGCAGTCTTCAGCTAAGTTTTTAAATTTGTTGCTTATTGATGTCAGTTTTAAGCAAAAGGCACGAAGATTCTGCTCAGCTTGGATTAAATAGGCGTCTGATGTCTCGTCGAACTGAAAGTTCTTGTTGAAATCAAACACAAACTTCGCTAGAGGCTCGTAATTGTTGTTGGTGACTGCAAATTCAATACGACTCAGCTGACCACTCTTCAAACACTCTGCTATGGCCTTTAGACACCAATCTATGTACTGATTGATTTCCGGATGCATAGACCGGTAAACGACGATGCTGTACTTGCGTCTGGTTTCAAATATACTTGGCGGGTATATTGATGTGTAGTAAAGGATATTGTGGAAAGCAACGCACAGGAACTCTTGGGTCACGTCAACGAAGCAATTATCCATTTCTAAAATCCAGTTAGTCCATTACAAATAAACAAATTCATTCAAAAGTAAACATAGACACCAAAGTGCGTGCATCGCATCGCATCTGCATAATATGTTTTTGACTTTGACAGTTTTGAAATTGTTGGCATTGACAACAATTATTTTGAGTTTTTACGTTCTCTCTAGTTTGAAGTTTGAGGTCACAGATGATGTAATTCCATCATGGAGTTGAAAAAAGAGATTGCATTGATTTGTGAATTTGCGATGCGAAGTCGATCGAATCGAAGTCACTCACTCAAGCCATTTATTTGTAATGCTAGAATAGATAGATAGGTATATTCTTTATTATTGTACTCCACTCAAAACTAATATAACAAAGACTCCTAAAGACTCTTTAGGAGGTAGGTACAATGGTCGGCCTTATTGCCTAAAAGCAATCTCAATAGAATAGGTCATTGTCTTCTTGAAAATCCACCCAGTCAGTAGTATAACCATGTAATTATGTCATATTCTTTGATCCGCCCCACGATACTACACCAACCAGCTGAGAAGCATATTACTATTAGGTTGTTACCTGTAAAGGCAGTTCTCACTGCCCAAGCCCCACTATTAATAGCATATATTATATTATGCACCACAGAATGCTAATATCGATGCAATACTTTGGTTCTGCTGTTTTGGTTACAGGCAGAAAAATAAGAAAACCACTGGGTTTTCTTACAATTACCAAGTGCATCACAAATAAAACTATTTATCAGTTTGTTGATAAAGTAAATAATCAAGATATCAAAAAATTTACAAAATAATACATGTAAAACTGAATTCACATAATTTATTTACTTTTAACAAATTAAAATAAGTTGATCTATTGACTACTGTCACCATCTGAGCATTCATTTGTCAGGAATTTCATCCAAGCCCTGTAAAAAAAATATTGTTGGACTACACACAGCTAGTACAAGAGATGGCTAATGCAAAATACACAACACAACATACTGAAATTTTGTTCACCTGAGCAGTAGTTATTGTTCATGAGTCCGAAACTAAAATCACAAGAACCCGCAACCAGCTTTATTTAATTTTAGTGTGGACAATACCTAAGAATTAAACAATGTAAGAAGTTGTATACCTACTTAAATAAAGTACTCACATTAACATTGTACGGATTTCCTGTGAGCCTAAGGTCACGCTGGTACATAGAACGGTCCCATCTATCAAGCAAGGTACGTCTGAAGTGCTGAAAATTATAATGTTCTGGAGATTTAAGGGACACAAACCAGAGTTGGTACTTACCTATCTATTATATTTATACATTTGTAAAATTATGGTCTGTAGCTTGTGGTGTAGAGATCAGTAGCAAAATAGTGGTAGAGTAGGAATCTAGTGTTACCTAATATTTTGTTTCGGTGTACTTACGTTGCCAAGTGTTAAGTTGTGAATGTGATAAAGCCCCCATCCCGGCAATCCTAATCCGGCCATAATAATGCCGAAACTTGGCAGAATTTCGTACCACATTTTATTCAAAAATAGGAGAAGTTATTCCACTTTGCTAAAAAAAAACTACACAGCAAGTGTTTTTTTCTTCGTAAAATCAAAATCAGCATTGACACTGACAGTGACAGAACGTATGTTGCCATACTGTTTTAGTTCCAATTCCTACTACAGCCAGGAAGCGGAAATCAACGAAAGAGGTAAGAGCCTGGACCCATCTACTACATTATTACCAGAAGTTCCACCAAGCTATGAAACCAAAGAGCTTTTTCAAAAATAAACAAACATAATATATAATTATGAATACTTACCTAAACATAAACTGCTACTTTTTATTTGCTTGCAAGCGAAACAGTTTTAAAAGTGTTAAGAGGGCTATCGCAGTTTGGCCGCGCTCGAATGAGGAAGATGAGCGTATTTTTTTTTTAATGTAGATCGATAGATTTTTACGTCCAAAACACAACAGTGAAAGAATTTTGGCGATAGCTCAAAAACTGAATTTTCTACGATTTTTTAAAGTTTGGATTTTCAAAATGTGTTTTGAGCCCGGCGATTTCGCGTGTGACGTCAGCCGGTCCGACCGCTCACCCGCGGTTTCTAAGCGTTTTCTGCCTTTACGTTTCTATTTATATTTCTGAAAAATTGGGAGAAAAGTACCAATATTTTTATGTAATATTGTGCCTTTAAGTCCTAAGGACACGTTTAACGCTTCAGATAAACTTTTTAACCACCGACTGAAGAAGAAAGGTGTTCTAAGTTTGAGGCTTTTTTGTGTCTATGTGTCTGTACCTTTCAAGGCTCGTAGCTCCAAAAAATCACTCGTAATTTTTTTATAACTATTCTTGAAATGGAAAGCAGATAAATCTGGCATAGTTCTAAGCCAAGTTTGGTAGAAATCGGTGCAGCGGTTTCCAAGTTATGAGGATGTTTATCAGCCCTCGACACGCATTTTAAAGGGTTCTCAGGCATATATTGATTGTAGTTTGAAACATTTGGTTCTTATACCAGTATAACGTGAGCTACTATTTCTTAGTGTTTCATTGATTTTGTATATCAGGTAAGACTGGTAATGAGCAAGATTGTGTTATCGACGTGATTAGCAATGTTTTTAACCCCCGACGCAAAAACGATGGGGTGGTAAAGTTTGACGTGTGTGTGTGTCAGTGCGTGTGCGTGTGTCTGTGCGTGTGTGTGTGTGTGTGTCTGTCGAATGCGCGCATTGGTGCGCGTGCGGATGCGGATGGTAGTAGTCTAAGTCACATTGTCTACTAAGGACGTGCCTAGTGAGACATTGTACTGTCAAGTACAATGCCTCACTAGGCACGTCCTTAGTAGACAATGTGACTCGCTAAGAAGAAGAAGAAGAATGTGACTTACACTAGGACGTGCCTGGTGAGACATTGTACTGTACAAGTACAATGCCTCACTAGGCACGTCCTTAGTAGACAATGCCTACACATACATATAGTGCAATGCCTCACTAGGCACGTCCTTAGTTACGAAGGACATTGTACAGTAGGTACAATGCCTCACTAGGCACGTCCTTAAGCAATGCATTGCTAATGCCTCACTAAGCACGTCCTTCGTAACTAAGGACGTGCCTAGTGAGGCATTGCACTATATGTATGTGTAGGCATTGTCTACTAAGGACGTGCCTAGTGAGGCATTGTACTTGTACAGTACAATGTCTCACCAGGCACGTCCTAGTGTAAGTCACATTCTTCTTCTTACACTACACTTACTACACTAGGACGTGCCTGGTGAGACATTGTACTGTACAAGTACAATGCCTCACTAGGCACGTCCTTAGTAGACAATGCCTACACATACATATAGTGCAATGCCTCACTAGGCACGTCCTTAGTAGACAATGTGACTCGCTAAGAAGAAGAAGAATGTGACTTACACTAGGACGTGCCTAGTGAGACATTGTACTGTCAAATACAATGCCTCACTAGGCACGTCCTTAGTAGACAATGTGACTCGCTAAGAAGAAGAAGAATGTGACTTACACTAGGACGTGCCTAGTGAGACATTGTACTGTCAAGTACAATGTCTCACTAGGCACGTCCTTAGTAGACAATGCCTACACATACATATAGTGCAATGCCTCACTAGGCACGTCCTTAGTTACGAAGGACATTGTACAGTAGGTACAATGCCTCACTAGGCACGTCCTTAAGCAATGCATTGCTAATGCCTCACTAAGCACTTCCTTCGTAACTAAGGACGTGCCTAGTGAGGCATTGCACTATATGTATGTGTAGGCATTGTCTACTAAGGACGTGCCTAGTGAGGCATTGTACTTGTACAGTACAATGTCTCACTAGGCACGTCCTAGTGTAAGTCACATTCTTCTTCTTCTTAGCGAGTCACATTGTCATTGTCATGTTACTTAGACTACTACCATCCGCATCCGCACGTGCACGTCCTTAGTAGACAATGCCTCACTAGGCACGTCCTTAGTAGACAATGCCTCACTAGGCACGTCCTTAGTAGACAATGCCTCACTAGGCACGTCCTTAGTAGACAATGCCTCACTAGACACGTCCTCAGTAGCCAATGCTTCACTAGGCACGTCCTTAGTTTCTGAGGACGTGCCTAGTGAGACATTGTACTTGACAGTACAATGTCTCACTAGGCACGTCCTAGTGTAAGTCACATTCTTCTTCTCCTTAGCGAGTCACATTGTCTACTAAGAACGTGCCTAGTGAGGCATTGTACTTGACAGTACAATGTCTCACTAGGCACGTCCTTAGTAGACAATGTGACTTAGACTACTACCATCCGCATCCGCACGCGCACCAATGCGCGCATTCGACAGACACACACACACACACACACACACACGCACAGACACACGCACACGCACTGACACACACACACGTCAAACTTTACCACCCCATCGTTTTTGCGTCGGGGGTTAAAAACATTGCTAATCACGTCGATAACATAATCTTGCTCATTACCAGTCTTACCTGATATACAAAATCAATGAAACACTAAGAAATAGTAGCTCACGTTATACTGGTATAAGAACCAAATGTTTCAAACTACAATCAATATATGCCTGAGAACCCTTCAAAATGCGTGTCGAGGGCTGATAAACATCCTCATAACTTGGAAACCGCTGCACCGATTTCTACCAAACTTGGCTTAGAACTATGCCAGATTTATCTGCTTTCCATTTCAAGAATAGTTATAAAAAAATTACGAGTGATTTTTTGGAGCTACGAGCCTTGAAAGGTACAGACACATAGACACAAAAAGCCTTAAACTTAGAACACCTTTCTTCTTCAGTCGGTGGTTAAAAAGTTTATCTGAAGCGTTAAACGTGTCCTTAGGACTTAGAGGCACAATATTACATAAAAATATTGGTACTTTTCTCCCTATTTATCAGAAATATAAATAGAAACGTAAAGGCAGAAAACGCTTCAAACGCGCGGGTGAGCGATCGGACCTGGCTGACGTCACACGCGAAATCGCCGGGCTAAAAACAGATTTTGAAAATCCAAACTTTAAAAAATCGTAGAAAATTCAGTTTTTGAGCTATCGCCAAAATTCTTTCACAGTTGTCCTTACAATCTTCTAGACTTTTGATTTAAGCTATAAAAACAGGAAAAAATGCCTAACTCATCTTCCTCATTCCGGTTTCTGAGCCGCCAAACTAAAAAAAAATGCCCACGCACAAATTGAAGCCGCTTTCCGCTCGAGTTTGTACATTAACTAACTAGTCTTGGTACTTGGAAGTTAGGTAAGTAAAGCCATTAAAATTATAAAAATTTTCAATGTACCTAAAGATTTATAATAGTTTAGATTAGATGGCTGTTTCTATTTAGGGTGTTTCTATGTATTATAAGTATGTATTTACAAAAAAAAAGTATATAAGTATTCTATCAGATCTAGTTCCCATATCACAAGCTTTGCTTAGTTTGGGACTAGAGGGCGTTGTGTGTAAAGCCCAAGAATATTCATATTTATTTATTTTATTAGATAGAATTTCTATCTAAACTTTTACAAATCTGTACTTACATTGATTTATTTTTTGATAAATTCTTTGAAGGAGTTGAAGTATGTCTGTCGGTTTGTCGTTTGAGCACAGTTGACGCTGAAACCGCCGAACAGATTTTGATGAATCGTATCATGGTGATAGCTTATAGCACCGATCAACATTAGGTACATTGCACACATTAGGTAATTATGTCAAAATCAACTTGAAACGGCCGAGTTATTCGTCAACTCGCGAGCGTGAAACTCGTGATTTGGTACTTTCCAATTAAACCTATTTTTTTTGTCGTCAACTCGCGCGCACAATACTATAAAGTACAGTCTTATTTTAAAAACGGATTTCTTTCAAAATCGATATCTGAGGGCCCCTCTCAGCCATTATGTGTTACTATGTATTATAAGTATGTATTTACAAAAAAAAAAGGTATATAAGTATTCTATCAGCATCTAGTTACCATATTACAAGCTTTGCTTAGTTTGGGACTAGAGGCGTCGTGTGAAATGTCCATAAATATTTATTTATTTATTATCAAGAATCTAATCTCAAATTAGAAAAAATCATAGCCGCCATTTTTAACTTTTTTTGTTTATGGACCGATTGCTTTCAAAATCGATATCTGAGGATCCCCCTTAGCCATTATCAGGAATATTATGTAAAATTAGAAAAAGCATGGCCGCCATTTTTAACTTTTTTGTTTATGGACCGATTGCTTTCAAAATCGATATCTGAGGGTTACCCTCAGCCATTATCAAGATTCTAATGTGAAATTTGAAAAATCATGACCACCATTTTTAACTTTTTTGTTTATGGACCGATTGCTTTCAAATTCGATATCTGAGGGTCACCCTCAGCCATTATCAAGATTCTAATGTCAAATTTGAAAAATCATGACCACCATTTTAACCTTTTTTGTTTATGGACCGATTGCTTTCAAAATCGATATCTGAGGGTCACCCTTAGCCATTATCAAGAATCTAATGTCAAATTTGAAAAATCATGACCAACATTTTTAACTTTTTTGTTTATGAACCGATTGCTTTCAATATCGATATCTGAGGGTCACCCTCAGCCATTATCAAGAATCTAACGTCAAGTTTGATGAAAAATCATGGCTGCCATTTTTAATTTTTTTTGTTTACAGACCGATTGCTTTCAAAATCGATATCTGAGGGTCACCCTCAAGAATCTTAAATGAATGCCGTTTGAAGTTAATTTTGACAGCTGTCATCAAAAATGTAGATTTTAGTTGTCTCTGTCATTTAGTGATGAAACGAGCAGTCTAGGATAAGTAGTTTCCAAGATATGACCGTTTGAACTTGAATTTGACAACTGACATCAAAAATGTAGATTTTAGTTGTCTCTGTCATTTAGTGATGAAACGAGTAGTCTAGGATAAGTAGTTTCCAAGATATGACCGTTTGAAGTTGAATTTGACAGCTGACATCAAAAATGTAGATTTTAGTTGTCTGTGTCATTTAGTGATGAAATGAGTAGTCTAGGATAAGTAGTTTCCAAGATATGACCGTTTGAAGTTGAATTTGACAGCTGACATCAAAAATGTAGATTTTAGTTGTCTCTGTCATTTAGTGATGAAACGAGTAGTCTAGGATAAGTAGTTTCCAAGATATGACCGTTTGAAGTTGAATTTGACAGCTGACATCAAAAATGTAGATTTTAGTTGTCTCTGTCATTTAGTGATGAAACGAGTAGTGTAGGATAAGTAGTTTCCAAGATATGACCGTTTGAAGTTTAATTTGACAGCTGTCATCAAAAATGTAGATTTTAGTTGTCTCTGTCATTTAATGATGAAACGAGTAGTCTAGGATAAGTAGTTTCCAAGATATGACCGTTTGAAGTTGAATTTGACAGCTGACATCAAAAATGTAGATTTTAGTTGTCTGTGTCATTTAGTGATGAAACGAGTAGTCTAGGATAAGTAGTTTCCAAGATATGACCGTTTGAAGTTGAATTTGACAGCTGACATCAAAAATGTAGATTTTAGTTGTCTGTGTCATTTAGTGATGAAATGAGTAGTCTAGGATAAGTAGTTTCCAAGATATGACCGTTTGAAGTTGAATTTGACAGCTGACATCAAAAATGTAGATTTTAGTTGTCTCTGTCATTTAGTGATGAAACGAATAGTCTAGGATAAGTAGTTTCCAAGATATGACCGTTTGAAGTTGAATTTGACAACTGACATCAAAAATGTAGATTTTAGTTGTCTCTGTCATTTAGTGATGAAACGAGTAGTCTAGGATAAGTAGTTTCCAAGATATGACCGTTTGAAGTTGAATTTGACAGCTGACATCAAAAATGTAGATTTTAGTTGTCTGTGTCATTTAGTGATGAAACGAGTAGTCTAGGATAAGTAGTTTCCAAGATAAGACCGTTTGAAGTTTAATTTGACAGCTGACATCAAAAATGTAGATTTTAGTTGTCTCTGTCATTTAGTGATGAAACGAGTAGTGTAGGATAAGTAGTTTCCAAGATATGACCGTTTGAAGTTTAATTTGACAGCTGTCATCAAAAATGTAGATTTTAGTTGTCTCTGTCATTTAATGATGAAACGAGTAGTCTAGGATAAGTAGTTTCCAAGATATGACCGTTTGAAGTTGAATTTGACAGCTGACATCAAAAATGTAGATAAACGAGTAGTCTAGGATAAGTAGTTTCCAAGATATGACCGTTTGAAGTTGAATTTGACAGCTGACATCAAAAATGTAGATTTTAGTTGTCTGTGTCATTTAGTGATGAAACGAGTAGTCTAGGATAAGTAGTTTCCAAGATATGACCGTTTGAAGTTGAATTTGACAGCTGACATCAAAAATGTAGATTTTAGTTGTCTCTGTCATTTAGTGATGAAACGAGTAGTCTAGGATAAGTAGTTTCCAAGATATGACCGTTTGAAGTTGAATTTGACAGCTGACATCAAAAATGTAGATTTTAGTTGTCTCTGTCATTTGGTAATATAATAACAGAAAAGTTAAAAATGGCGGCCATGATTTTTCAAATTTGACATTAGATTCTTGGTAATGGTTGAAAGGGACCTTCAGATATCGATTTTGAAAGCAATCGGTCCATAAACAGGAAAGTTAAAAATGGCGGCTATGATTTTTCATAAATAGGTACAAATAAAAATATATACATTGACATTTTTACACGGCACCCTTTAGACGACTCATAGAACAAACGTCTATGATGCCACACAAAAAATAATTATGTTTGTTTTTGGTGAGGATCGAACCCACGACCCACGGCACGGAAGGGAGAGCTAGTACCGACTGAGCTGTGAGGCCTATCAAAATATCTTTTCATTTTAGCTCATCATCATTAATTTCTATTCTATTCAAGTACACGTTCTTCATTGCACTGCAGATTGTACTGTTTGGCACAGTACGCACAACGGATCTTCATCCCTCTGAAGTTAGGTGTAACAATCGATTTTGTATGTACTACACAAACATCCAAACATCTAAACTTTTGCATCCCATCCCACTAATATTATAAATGGTAAGATAAGATAAGATTTTAATTGTCCCCAATAGGTATGTACAGGTGTTAATGATTGTCATGAATAAAAAAGTTACTAACATCAAAACTAGGTAGTCAGTCACACTCCACGTGTACACGCACGGTTATGCTCGATCTTTTTGGCGCGGAGAAAATCGACACAGGTCCGCCTTCCACGAGCGCTGGCGCGCGTCTGAATTCGAGCGGCCAACGCATCGCATTTTATGCAGTTGTAAATTACGTTTATTCAAATTAATATAATAAATTATGTAAATAAAAAGTATACAATTTTATTGATTATGAACTAACGTTTATTTTGGTATAATTTTTACCTAATAATAATAATGTAGTATGGAGAAATTAACGGCTAATTCTGAACGTTTTTAGAAATTTTATGGTTTTGAATTGATTTTTTTTTGTACATATCCCATACTTATTTCTAAATTCCGGGGCCGCTACGGTCAATGGCAGTATATAAGAGATATTTGTTGATATTTTTCATTTCGTTTGCTTTGCAGAGTAGTTCAATCCAGGAGCTTGAAAAAGTGTCTGCGCGAGTTTTATTAAAAACTTGTTTCGGAATTTTGGCTTTATTTAAATATATAAGGAAAAATTGCAAAAAGCGAGGCCGCTACGGTCAATGCGAATAACTATTCTACACCATACAATAAATCGAAATTATCTAAGAGTTTCAGTTTCAGAGATCTAGTACGTCAAAAATGGGCATTTTCACGGTTTGACCGTAATACGCGCCTTAAGGTGTCAATTTTGCTGATTTGATTAGAGATTGCCTATCAACAGCTTAAATTAAATGTTCTGATGCTATTCAACAGATTATGTAAGTATTCAGAATATGGAAGCGGCTGCACCAACGATACTCTTATTAGTAACCCAAGATCATTGGGCTGCACCGATTTGTGCTAGTCGTGTGGCACAGATTATATATTATAAGTCGTGTGGCTATTATTCTGTAACTTTTAATAGCTTACGTTCCCGAGCACTGCATAATGTATCCACCATAATCCTAGCCCCGGTAGCCCCATAGCTGCAGTTATGATGGCCATAGGTGGAAGTATGTTAAACCACATTATTTCACAGAAATATTTGCCTAATCGTTTTACTTTTGGTTTTACACAACGATTCTTGCACAATTTATATTCTCTTTGTTCTTGCCTTGCACGATATTTGTTTATAATTTGACACATTGATAATCTACATCTATTGATGCCTGCCAGTGCTAAGTACTTACTAAAAATGTATGTATGCGGTTAAGTACTTCATGGATAGGAGTGTAAGTAGAGTACCTACCTACTTAACCCTGTGTATTATCCATGCCTCAGAAAAAGGAGGTAAGCTACATAACTAAAATAGTCTTTATGCTAGTGCAAATATTGACTAGTTATAACTACCACGTGATACCACCTAAGCTTAGGTTTAATTCGTAATATTATTTTGGTAGTACGACTTGGACGAATACAATAGATTAATTTTATTCGCCCAAGAGGTGTGTACAACCAGAGTTAGGTAGGTAGTATTGAACTTGGTAGATTTTAGTTTAAGACAATTTTTTCTAATCGGTAAAACGGGGTAGGTAGTATGGTTTTATAGAACTTAAGCCTGTTGCGAGAAAAAAATAATGCATGTTGAGCTGACTGATGTCATTACTATAGTGCTGTTTGTAAAGGAGAGGGCAGAGGGCCCGGCCACAGTCAAACGGCTTGAGTCGAATATTATTTGTTTGATTGAAACTAGTTGGATGTTTGTTTTAAAGCTTAACCTAAAGCTTTAATAGAGCTTTTTTTGTAAGCTTTAAGTTTGAGCTTTTAAAGTTTTACCTTTATAATTTGAATGCAAACTTACACACATTTGAATGCAAAATATTTAAAAACTGCAGACTTTGGAATCCTGATGCGCTTGAAAACTCCGTCACCATTGTCATGTTATATAAATAGGTAGGTAGGTATATTTTTATTCAATATTATGTCTTAGTAATACTAATATTGTATGTACCTTCTTTAATATTTATTCATATTTGCTCCGCTTCTTATGCTTAAGCTTATGCTTTTTTTTGCCCCCATACGCATACACCATGAAATTGGTTAGTTTATCAAAAATCTAGGTACGTAAGTTTATTTTTATCCTACCTCACACTCACGTCGTTTTTAGTTGTATCTAAGTCAGTCAATCCAACCGTTTGGCACGTTGGTGGTGCCCGCCCGGCCTCTTTCTTATCTAATCGGACGGTAGCCGGCTTTCGGCCTATCTACATAACACAAACACAACCAACAGTTACAACACTATTACAGTGTCATCAAAAATGGCAGCGCTATCGATCGATGAGTTCCCTGTCTGGGGATTAATGCCAAAAAAAGAAACGGGAGTCGTCTCGTTTCTCAGCAAACATGAAACCTATGATGGCAGAGGCACAGTTATTGCCATTTTTGACTCCGGAGTGGACCCGGCTGCGGAAGGTCTCCAGGTAAAAAAAGTGTCTCGTCACGATTTGTTTGGTTCCACTCTTTTCATTTATTTGTGGATTCTGAGTGTGATTTGTGGTTTCAGGCGACGAGCACGGGTGAGGTAAAGGTTATAGAGAGGTATGACTGCAGTGGGTGCGGAGATGTCGACACCAGCACCATCGTCCGTAAGGTTACCGATGGCAGCATTACCGGCTTGACGGGTCGGAAATTAAAGGTAAATACGCTTCTATTCTGTGGTTGCTATGCGGTTTTATATATTTTGTATCCTAATCTAGTTTTAAGGTCTGATAAAGGTCATACCTAATCTCTGGGTACATAACAACAAGTGGTTATTTTTTAACAGCTGTTCACGCAGATCAGATATCAAAAGAATTTTAAAGACGCCTAATGACTACTTCACACGTTTATATTTAGATTCCAGAGAAATGGAAGAACCCCACTGGAGAATGGCGTGTGGGCGTGCTGTATCCATTCACCTTATACCCATCCAAAGTAAAAGATCGGATGGTTGAGCATCGGAAAGAGCACCACTGGGATGTGAAACACAAACCAGCTTTTGCTGCAGCCAATACAAAACTGCAGGAGTTTGAGACTGAATTTGGTAGGTTCTTGAACTTTAATTATTACACTAGGAATCTAAACTATATTTTGTTATTTTAATTACTGACACATTTTATTCCAAGTTGTTAATTTAAAATGTCTAAAAATGTTCAACAAATTACTATTGGATGTTATTGCAGGATCAAAATCCACACTCACTCCAGAAGAAAAGTTACAAAAAGAGGAGTTGGAAGCAAGAGTGGAGGCTCTGCAGACAGCTGACAAGAAGTATAATGATCTTGGACCCACCTATGACTGTGTACTGTACCATGACGGAGTCATTTGGAAGTGAGTAACATTACTCACTATTGGGCTGTTTAAAACTGATGACTATAAATGGTTTTATTAAAAGTGATGAACCACTCCCTTCCCCATAGGAGGTGATTCTCTAGATGAAGAAGATCCACTTTATTATTTTCGCCACTGGACTTGGTGGATTAACAGCAAGAAGATTCTGTTGATTCTTCTTATCAAGTCCAGTCTTGTACTCACTTTTTCCTCCCAATAATGTAGCACATCAACATCCTTATCTCAAATAATTGATTATTGAAGTTGCGCCAGGAACAAAAAACGTTAACCCTTATCAAAGTTTGTTCTGTTTCTAACAGAGCCTGCATAGACACAACTGAAGTAGGGGACTTGGAGAAGGGAGTACAGCTCGGAGAGTTCAGTGTGGTGCAAGAACACACACACTTGACCCCGCTGGATGAGATGACGGTCAGCATCAATGTGCATGACGGAGGAAACACTTTGGAAGTTGTTGGGATGTGCTGTGAGTTGCTACACTTTTGTTTGTTGAATTATAGCTGTTGTGGTTGGTTGTACTTGTCAAATGCCTTCCCCAAATCTTTATTTCTATTTTTACTGTAATCTGTAGTAGTACTCAAAAAATAAGATTTTACGTAATTATAATTGTTCATGTTTTGATCAATATTATAACTTCAAATTCCATTACTGTTTACCCACTCACTAAAAATAATGAATAATGATCTTATTACAACCCTAACACAATTGGAAATACATCTGCAGAAATGTCCCTGTCAATAATTCTTTTGCCCAAAGCATTTTCATCTCTTTTAGCATACTAATAAGGTAGACTTTCAGTAAAATTAACTAATTATTCCAGCGACTCACGGCACTCACGTAGCCGCCATAGCATCAGGCTACTTCCCAAACGAACCAGAACGGAATGGGATCGCTCCCGGCGCTAAAATAGTATCCCTTACAATTGGGGACAGTCGACTGGGCTCCATGGAGACTGGGACCGCTCTGGTGCGAGCCTGCATCAAGATTATGGAGTTATCGAAAAGAATGAAGATAGATGTTATTAATATGAGCTATGGAGAGCATGCCCATTGGTCTAACTCCGGGTAATCTAAACAATACTGTACCATGATTGAGGCACAAACTTCTAACTATATGGATATTCGATTTTTGTGCCTCAATTACGTAATCTACGGGCCGATATCTAGCTCCAACTGGAATGAGATCTTGTTCTTGTTTACTGGCATTTCAATGACACTAAGCAAGATCAATTTAAACATGATTGTAAATGCCAACTTAAGACGTATGAAATTATATTTGATGGAGAAAATGAGCAGAAGATATCAATGAATTTCTTCATTAAATGTAGGTAAATAAGTTGTTTATAAATTAAACTAGTTGTCCTGTGAGAACATAGACCTCGCGAGCCTTTATAACCGTGCAATAACCAACACTTTCCCTTTTACCCTGGCTAAGTAAATCTAATTTCAGGTGCTTGAATTTTCCAATAGGCCCTTATGTAGACTTTTGAGCAAAATAAGGGTATAAGTTTTAGCGATTACTCGCGTTCCCTTGGTCCTAAGAGGTCGAATCTGGTGTCTACGGATTTGTCTCATAAAGGCGAAGAGGACTGTGTAGTCTCATTGATATTGGTAGAAGTCAATTTTCGGGAAAAAAAATAAAAAAATAATTTCCCCTTTTTTCCCCTTTCCAGTCCCCTTTTTTGGAAATATTTTTACACCATCTTGTGTAGAATGAAATCTTTCGTGTGCTCCTTAAATTTGATTGAAATCCGTCGATAAATAACGCTACAGCAAACTTTCCCTCTTTTCTCCCCTATTTTTCCCCCAATCAAAAATCCCCAACGACAAAAAAAATCTAATAATTCATATAACCTGTGTACCAAGTTTCGTCCAGATCGGTTAAAAATTGCGACCTGTAGAGGAGAACAGACATCCGGACAAACGCATTTTTGGCCAATGTGGAAACTGAGACGCTTCGCTCGCTTCGCTCGCTCGGTCAATAAGTGATAGAACAAGCAGATGGCCCACCTGATATAAAGCAGTAACCTCTGCCTATAATAATGCATTACATCGCACGGAGTTCATCACTCTGAAACGTAAAGATGTTAAGTCTCATTTGCTACATGCACCGGCACCCACACCCTTCAAACCGGAACACACCAATGCGAGCATCACTGTGCCAACCACGAAATATGTACGGGCTGTGATAGTACTTCCCCGGACGAGTTCTTTTACAAGAAGCTCTACTAACTTTATCCCTAATCGTAATGAATATTCCAGGCGCGTAGGTTCCATCATCAGCTCGGTGGTGAACAAGTACCGCGTGTCGTGGGTGGTGTCTGCCGGCAACCACGGGCCTGCGCTCTGCACCGTGGGCGCTCCGCCAGATATTGCACAAACTGTGCTCATTGGTGAGTGTGTTGAACATAATATGCTTGTTGGTGGGTGTGTTGTACAAACTGTGCTTGTTGGTGGGTGTGTTGTACAAACTGTGCTTGTTGATGGGTGTGTTGTACAAACTGTGCTTGTTGGTGGGTGTGTTGAACATAATATGCTTGTTGATGGGTGTGTTGTACAAACTGTGCTTGTTGGTGGGTGTGTTGTACAAACTGTGCTTGTTGATGGGTGTGTTGTACAAACTGTGCTTGTTGGTGGGTGTGTTGTACAAACTGTGCTTTTTGGTGGGTGTGTTGTACAAACTGTGCTTGTTGGTGGGTGTGTTGTATAAACTGTGCTTGTTGGTGGGTGTGTTGTACAAACTGTGCTTGTTGATGGGTGTGTTGTACAAACTGTGCTTGTTGATGGGTGTGTTGTACAAACTGTGCTTGTTGGTGGGTGTGTTGTACAAACTGTGCTTGTTGGTGGGTGTGTTGTACAAACTGTGCTTGTTGGTGGGTGTGTTGTACAAACTGTGCTTGTTGGTGGGTGTGTTGTACAAACTGTGCTTTTTGGTGGGTGTGTTGTACAAACTGTGCTTGTTGGTGGGTGTGTTGTACAAACTGTGCTTGTTGATGGGTGTGTTGTACAAACTGTGCTTGTTGGTGGGTGTGTTGTACAAACTGTGCTTGTTGGTGGGTGTGTTGTACAAACTGTGCTTGTTGATGGGTGTGTTGTACAAACTGTGCTTGTTGATGGGTGTGTTGTACAAACTGTGCTTGTTGATGGGTGTGTTGTACAAACTGTGCTTGTTGGTGGGTGTGTTGTACAAACTGTGCTTGTTGATGGGTGTGTTGTACAAACTGTGCTTGTTGGTGGGTGTGTTGTACAAACTGTGCTTGTTGATGGGTGTGTTGTACAAACTGTGCTTGTTGGTGGGTGTGTTGTACAAACTGTGCTTGTTGGTGGGTGTGTTGTACAAACTGTGCTTGTTGATGGGTGTGTTGTACAAACTGTGCTTGTTGATGGGTGTGTTGTACAAACTGTGCTTGTTGATGGGTGTGTTGTACAAACTGTGCTTGTTGGTGGGTGTGTTGTACAAACTGTGCTTGTTGATGGGTGTGTTGTACAAACTGTGCTTGTTGGTGGGTGTGTTGTACAAACTGTGCTTGTGTTGTTGAATAGATTGTATGTATAAAAAACTGTTATTCAATGATTTTGTCAATAATAAAGTGAATCTTCTAGACTTTTTTTGTACTATCATCGGCTTCATCGTATCATTAGTTTATTGAAGCAAGTTTAAAATCGATAAACATGGTACTTGTATCGGATCCAGGTGTAGGAGCGTACGTGTCTCCGGAGATGATGACGGCTGCGTACTCGATGCGCTCGAAGCTCTGCGGCGGCGCCTTCAGCTGGAGCTCCCGAGGACCTGCCGCCGACGGCGCCGCCGGCGTCGCGCTCTGCGCGCCCGGGGGCGCCGTCACATCCGTCGCTAGGCAAGTTATACGCGTGACAGGCGTCACACTCACTCGCTTATAGCTCTGCCTTCCGTGCTGTGGCTCGTGGATTCCATCCCCACTGAGAACAAACATTCGTGCGTGCGTGGTAAACGTAGATGTTTGTTCTATGTCTGGGTGTTGTAAGCAGGGACCGCACAACACCGGTTTCGAGTTAATTCATTCGTAAGTGTAACCCCGTTCATTGGGTTAGCACTCGAGGGGGTTACCCTTCGTTTGGGGGAACCGCCTCCTAACACAAGCGAAAGTGTAACCCGTTCATTGGGTTTTCTTTGATAGGGGTTACCATCTCATTGAGGGTATCAGATAGAATGAGGTTACCTCTCGATAGTGGGTTATCAATGTAACACTGGTTTTCATTCCATGTCACGCTGTGAGGTCGTGGAGGAATTTAAAAAATACACTTGATTTTGTGTTATTCCTTAGTTTCACCCGATCGCTTTATTATAATACTAGCTGTTACTCACTACTTCGTGCGCCGTCCCGTATTGTTTTTTTTTATCTAAAAATTAATATCCTTGATTTTAATGAAACATAGCCTATGTTTGGCTCCGGAAAAAAGGCTTCTAAATTGTACAAGTTTCATTAAAATTAGTAACCTCGAACTAACAAACAGACAAACTCTATTTTTGGAATGAGTGAGTGGATATTTACTTTTTCCATATCTTTAATTTTAGTTTTATTTTAGTATATTAATAGTAGTAGATGCTCATACATAATTATATGATGTAGGTAGGCACTAATCTAAGTGTAACTAGAAGATACTTACCTGTTAGGTACTTATCTACTATCTATCTAGTCTATCTAACTATCAGGTAAGTTTCTCCTAGTTGCTCATCATACCTATTTTTTATAATTTATAGGCAAGCGTTACCTACTTAGGAGGTACAGGTAGGTAGTAGGTATGTATGTACCTATCTACTTCCTAACTAGTAATGACGTAGGTAAATCTGGGTAGGTAGGTAACCGGCTAACCTTGTTAGTAGGTATACTGTAATTAGGTATATTCCAGGAATCCCCACCGATAAATTCCCAACGGTGAGGATTTAAGTTTTTTTCTCGAAATCCCCACTAAGCATGTGGATTGTGGTCCCTATTAAAGCATTGTTAAAAAATAATTTTATAGTTACAAAGCATTGTTAAGAAATAATTTTATAGTTACCACCTACTTAGTGGGGATTTCTGGAAAAAAATTCCCACTACAACACCGTAACACACTACGACGTAGCCAGTGGGGATTTCTGGAAAAAACTGAGATTCCCACTAGTGGGCATTTCTGAAAAATTAGGGATTTTTGGAAAATATCTTAAATCCCACTGGTGGGGATTTTTGGAAAAAACTTAAATCCGACAGGTGGGGATTTAAAAAAAAAAACTGAAATCCCACTGGTGGGGATTCCTCTGTGGGGACTTCAGGAATATACCTATAATAAGTAGTACTTCTTCAAACGAAAACTAATGGTACCTAACTAGGTACTTGGTATAGGTAGGTAGGTTAGGTATCTACCTACGGTTAGGTATCTATCTTAGGTAGTACCTTACCTACTTACTTACCTACCTAAGTATCACCTACTACTTCTACTTGTGTCACATAGTTCTTTTGAACCAGTAGGTACTTCCGATTTCTTCCGATGTCCAGTTCGAGTGGCAAATGACAATAATAGGTACACAAATAAATAAATCGGTGCGTGCCTCAAACAATCTCGCCATTTATCGTATGTTCAGTAGGAATGAAAACAAAATTGAATTCTAGTGCGCGAATGATAATAACCATAATCGCTTGTTTATCAACTTTGTAGCTAAATAGATCAAAGAGATGCCGCCTCGCCGCGCAGGCGGTGGTTCGACACGTGCTAGTTATAAACATGACATTATGAACCTAATACAAAGTAGATAAGAATCAAATTACAATGCTTCAAGTTGCAAAGTGTAACAGTGTTTCCATGACCGAAAGGGTAACCCCTAAGGATTGGGTTTTTGAATTATAGCAAACCCAATACTATTGAAAACCCTCTGATGAGCTAACCCAAGCGATAGGGTTTTGAAGGGGTTACCCCTTAAAACAGCTTACCAAAATGAAAGTGTAACACTTATGCAGAGGGTTTTGTAATAAGCGGTTGGAAAAACCCTAGCGAAAACCCCTTTAGTGGGTAACCGAATCGGTCCCTGGTTGTAAGAATGTATTTACAAAAAAAAAGTAAATGAGTATTCTATCAGCTATCCAGTTCCTATATTACCAGCTTAGCTTAGTTTTGAGACTAGGGGGCGTTGTGTGAAATATCCATGAATATTTATATTGATTACCTAGTAATAAAGGAATGATGAGGCATCACTCAGTTTGTAATATGCACCTTGTTACTGGACAGGTTTACGTTAAGGAACAGTCAGCTGATGAACGGCACCTCGATGGCGGCGCCGCACGTCGCCGGAGCGGTCGGTGAGTTATATAATATACTAATGAACTTACACATTCTAATTCATTTTATCAAGGCGCCTGTACTTAGAAAATGAAATGAAAAAAAATGAAAATGAAAAAAATTATTTTGGCACAAAAACAATAAGACAGGTACACAAAGAAAAATAAAATAAGAAAACAAAAAATAGGTACAGGCAAGATACAGAGATATTATAATATGTAATATGTAGGTGGGTATAGGTAGGACACAAACTTAAATAAAATAAAACAAACAAAGCAAAAATAAACAAAAGCGGTCCTATGCCTAGGTACTTAGCTAATATTTGCAGCAAAATAAAATATACTAAAATATATACTATCCCACTACTGTATAAATGTCAATGTTTAGATGTTTGAAAGTTTGTGATTCAATGACGTTGTAACTACTGGTCCGATTTGGATGAAACTTGGAATATTTTATAGTTCGTAACCTGGATTACCACATAGGCTAATTTTTCAACTTTTTTTGATTATGTTATGTTATATTTGTTTGTTTTTCGTCGACGAAGTCGTGGGTAAGTAATAAAATATGCAAAACACTGATCTATTGGTAATTAAAGTTTTAGGATCGATGAAGTTTCTCTAATGACAATAATTCGTCAAAACAAGCAGGACAGCACCTTTAGTTAGGAGAGGTGAGCACGAACAAATCTGACAGTCGCCGCGTTACGTAAACCTAACATATTCGAATCATACTGCGCGTCAACGCCAGCTCCACTTTCAAACGTTGCAGCGTCACCGCGCAGTGTATCTCGATTGTCACATTCATTCGTGCCGAGGCCTCAGCTCAAATGCTATCTGAATGTGTTTGTTCCAGCCGTCCTGATATCAGGTCTGAAAGCCATGAAGCTGCCCTACTCCCCGTACTCCATGAAGCGGGCGTTGGAGAACTCGGCCAAGTACCTACCGCACGTGGAGCCCTGGGCGCAGGGCGCCGGCTTACTCAACATTGAAAAGGTATAAGTACTTTCTGTCATAAGCATCTCAGAATTGCATGAGTGTATGAGCGTCGGTGGTCTAGTGGTAGTAACCTCCCCTTCGGATCCTAAAGTTTTGGGTTCAAGCCCGGCCCGTGCACCAATGGATTTTTCTGCCCGGATAATGTGACAGATTTAAAAAATTCACACAAGATGTTCGTAAATAATTGAAGTTATGATTGTAATACACTTTAATTCGGCAGGCATTCGAGCTCCTCACAACGTACCACGACGTGGTAGAACGGGACGTGCACTTCAACGTAACTTGTGGCTCCAACAACGGCAAGGGAATCCTGCTTCGACCCAAACTGGACGCGACTCCAGAGGACGTCGCCGTCTCCATCGAACCGCAGTTCCTGCTCGACCACGAAGACCCTGAAAGTGAGTGGATATTTCATAATGATGCTCGCATTGCTGTGTTCCGGTCTGAAGGGTATGGGTGCCGGTGCTATTACAGGCATGTGCAACAAACGATTGCGCATGTACTGTTGTAGTAAATAGAGACAATAAGAAAAGTGCCAATGGACACATTCTTAGATTAGTTTATGATAAAAATTTAGGTCAATGTAAAATTACTAATTAGCCTGCATTGTGGCTAGATCGTAATATAATTAGGGTATTAGTATTATTTATTAGTACTTGTACACTAAACTAATAAAATAAAAAATGTACTGTTGTGCGGAAAAATTAGCTCACCTCCAATTTGACCAACAATGGGTTCTGCGCAGATACTTGAAGGACAAAGATCCGTTGTGACTACTATGCTTATGTTGGAAATGTAGTATTGTATGAGATAATAATGTAACAGTTGTGGGCTGTTAGAGTAAACTGACCTGTAGTTCTATGGTTCTATTTCAGTTGTAAACTTGAATGAAATTAAAGTGAATGAGATGGAAGTGACTGAAAACGAAGTGAATGGAACGCAAGTGAATGACATAGTTATGAACGAAACGAATTTAATTGAAGTGGATTGTGTCTGTGGCGGTTAGTTATTTTTATATTAACAAGTGTGAAATAAAGAATTATCTATGTGGTAACAGATGGCAGGGCAGTGTCGCCATAACAAAATATAGCCTAATACAATATTAACCCTTAGACAACTGCCCACAGACCTCGCGGTGACCGCTAAGCAAATAGCGTTTGGCACTCGATTGGCTCTGGCGTGCGACCCGCCCGTGGAGTGGGTCAGTGCGGCCTCGCATCTCGACATGATGAACGCATCCCGCCCCACGGGGCTCAGGATAGACGTCACCGCACTGCCCCCCGGTCCACACTTTACCAGGTAACAACACCTCTAGGACGAACGTTATGTCTCTAGCTGAAGGTTCACGCTTCACCTCTAGATATCGTGGTAATCTTTTTAGCATGAGATAGTGAAAGAGGCACTAATAGTATTATGCCTAACGTTACAGGCTAGATAAGTGTGATTGGTGTATGTTCCAGTCTAAACTTGTACGACACGGCGTGCATAGAGAAGGGCCCCGTGCTGCGCGTGCCCATCACCGTGCTGCAGCCGCAGCCGCTCGGCCAGTCGCGCGGCAACCCCGCCCTGCAGCTCCGTGCTGTCAGCTTCAAACCTGACACTATCAAGAGGCATATTCTTATACGTGAGTACATTCAACCTCTATTTGACGGGGATTTTGACACATGTGAGAAGGGATGTATCATGCTAGTTTTTTATCTGTAGTTATGTTTTTAGATGAAAGCTTGCAAAGCTGTACCATCTTGTTCGCCAAGTCAAGTGACCGCGGATTTTCTTTCGATGATATAGATTCTGTTGCATTTTTCTAAACTAATCTAATTTGACAGCGCTAGAAATATAGCCGTCTCCTTCTCATAAACTGAAACGACAAAGATGACTATAATTATAGCGCAGTCAAATTAGATTAGTTTAGAAAAATGCTACAGAATCGAAACCGATGTTTCTTTACTCATTTTAAAAACACACTTTTTGTCATCTCCGTGGGATAAGCGGTGCTGTATTTTTTTTGTGTAGTTAGATCCGCGCAGTGACGTGCCACGTCGTTTGTCTTTATTATACGAATACAAAACTCCCCGCGAGGCTCGGGGTGCGGTCCGTGTGTCGGCGAGTACTGATGAGTTGTGTGTGTAGCCCCTCGCGGCGCGACATGGGGCGTGGTGCGGCTGTGGACGGAGGAGCGCGCGCGCACTGGTCGGTTCCTGGTGCACGTGATGCAGCTGTTGCCGCAGCGCAGCTGCAGGTCCCACGAGACGCAGAAGCTGCTCTCGCTCACTGCGGACGCACCCTCAGCTCTGCCCTTCCAGTGTGTGGTGAGTACTGCCTATTCTACAATTATTATACTAGTCACAGCGAATCTTTGTACCACTGAAGTATTTGCGCAGAACCGATTTTTGAAATTCAAGCATCTAAATATTATTTAGATGCTTGAATTTCAAAAATCGGTTGAGTTTCGTTTGTTGAGTTTCAAAACATCAGCTCAATAAACAAATGAAATAATATTATCGTTTCATTGCTTTATTGACCCTTGTCATAAAAATCTATTACTATTACTTATTCAATTAATGAACACGGCGTTAAAACCAATTAAATACATTAATTACTACTAATAGTAAAAAAAATAGCATCTATGCTTGAGTCTGGATTCAAATGCGATCATAGGATGTAATACTTACATAAGATTAGATTCAAATACAATATTCCGTACAGGGCGATGTTACGTTAGAGATAGCGATCGCCAAGTACTGGGCGAACATCGGCGACATGGAGGTGGACTACACCATCGAGTTCTTCGGCGTGAAGCCGGAGTGTGGAGGCAAGCTGGTGGTGGTGTCCAGCGAGGGGCCGGCGCGGGTCGCCGTGTCCGCGCTCAGGACTATGGACGTGCAGCCCACGGCGCAGCTCAAGTCTATCGAACCTTCCTTCAAGTGAGTTTGTGCGTGGAAAACATAGATGTTTGTTCTATGTCTGGGTGTTACTATGTATTATAAGTATGTATTTACAAAAAAAAAGTATATAAGTATTCTATCAGCCATCTGGTTCCCATATTACAAGCATTGCTTAGTTTGGGACTAGAGGGTGTTGTGTGAAATGTCCCTGAATAGTTTTTTTTTTTAAAGTAAGAGTAACGCCTCACACCGCATAAGGTTATAGCTCTGCCTTCCGTGCCGCGGATCGTGGGTTCGATCCCCACTGAGAACAAACATTTGCGCGTAGAAAACATAAATGTTTGATCTATGTCTGGGTGTTACTATGTATATAATGTATGTATTTATTTTTAATAAGGTTTAAAACTAGTTTTATTTTTAATGTTTAGTGCAAATTTACTTTATAAAGAATTACAGTCCAGCCACAACGTGTACTCAGCAATGCGAAAATCCTATCCTACTAATATTATAAATGCGAAAGTTTAGATGTTTGGATGTTTGTGTTTCAATCACGTCAAAACTACTGAACCAACTTGGATGAAACTTAGCATAATTATGTATAATACGTAACCTGGATTGACACATAGGCTACTTTTTATCCCGAATAATTAACAGGATCTACAGGACAAAATGAAAAAAAAACGGGATTAGAAGCGCCAATTATTAGCAAGAGGATGCTGTCATGTCATGTTACGTCAGTTTGACAGGGCGTAGTACTACCTCTTTGGTCTAACGACTAACGTTTGACATTCGAGTACGGGTTCGGTGTAATGTCAAGTTTCTCAAAGAAGTATCCGCTCGGTACACGCACAGATAATATAATGTACACGGAAACTGTACTCGCGTACGAAGTCGCGGGTAACTATAAATTATTGTAATTGTATTTCAGGCCCGTTGAGAGTAAAATAGCGGCGCTGACATCGCGCGACGTGATCCCGCCCAGTCGGCAGATCTACCAACTCATCAACACTTACAACTTCCACATCGCTAAACCTACAGAGGTAACGGCTCTACAACATTATCATACTAATCATTATGTTACTGATAAATAGTGTTTCTTTGAACGGTCCTATGACTCTGCTTGATAAACCATTTCTTAGAATAGAATAGAATAGAATAGAAACATAAAAAATTAGAAGAATTATTTTCTTGAGAATTAATTAATTGTAATAATTATCTCCTATTGTATACCTACTTTACCTGTGCTGTGTGTGTTTTTGTGGCCAATAAATAACTGTCTATGTCTATTAAAAAAGATGTGCACAAGTAACAATTATAAAATTAATTTAACAGAGTTAGTGTGACATCAATCTCTCGTCATTTTATTTCTAATACAAGGCATAGAGCACAATAAATAGATAAAAATTAATAATAATCCCTGTAAATGAGTGTGAACAATTTGAAAACTAAAACAAATAAAAAAAAATATGGCACTAAACAAAATCGCTGTAGAGGGGCGTTAGTTTATGAAGTGAATTGTTTCAGGTGTCTCCCATTGTATCACTGCTATGCGACATGCTCTACGAGTCGGAGTTCGAATCCCAGATGTGGATGATCTTCAACAGCTGCAAGCAACTCATGGCAGTTGGCGACGCCTACCCCTCCAAGGTAATACGGCTCATTATGGATACTACGGTATCAAACAATGACGGGTAAAACACTTGAAATTAAAATTACTAAAATTTTGTTAGCCATAGAGCGAGCCTTGCCTCTACTTGTGTTAGTGGGAGGGGGGAGCTGGGGGGGTTCGGTGCGCATAAGGATGCGTTCCGAACACAGCTGTACATCATGTAATAATAAATAAATAAATAAATATTCAGGGACATTTCACACAACACCCTCTAGTCCCAAACTAAGCAATGCTTGTGATATGGGAACCAGATGGCTGATAGAATACTTACATACTTTTTTTTGTAAATACATACTTATAATACATAGTAACACCCAGACATAGAACAAACATCTATGTTTTGCACGCACAAATGTTTGTTCTTGGTGGGGATCGAACCCACGACCCACAGCACGGAAGGCAGAGCTATTACCGACTGAGTTGTGACGCATGTCACAGCTGTAATGTAAAGTCTTGTCGCGTTACAATATGAATGATTTGTTCCAGTATTCAGTGAAGCTCGAGAAAGGAGAGTACGTGCTCCGCTTGAACGTGCGGCACGAGAACAAGGCGCTGTTAGAGAAGCTGCAGGACATGCCGGTCGTCGTGCAGCAGCGGCTAGCCACGCCCATCACTCTCGACGCGTATTGCTCACCGCATCAGGTACTAACACTTGACCGTGCGGCACGAGAACAAGCCGCTGTTAGACAACTCTCTCAATATCAGTATCAAATAAAAGGGATTAGTTGACTATTCTTCTTCTTCTTCTTCTTCTTACGTGTCAAAAGTGACAACAAACACTAGACGAAGTTCGAGTGTTTGTTATTATATTATATTCATAGTGTATTAGAATACTAATACACTATGACAAATTTAAAATCCAAGATGGCCGCCACCGCAAAATGGCGAATAACAAATTATTTTTTCACAACATAGCCTTTTTTTATTATATTGTGGTGGGGGTTTTTAATTTTTTAATTTAATTACTTGTGCATAATTACATTCAGTGAGTTTATATCTTGAAAAATGTTGAAATGTGCGAGCGAGAAGTTTTTGACGTTACTCATCGCCTTAAGAGGGCTATCGCAGTTTGGCCGCGCTCGAATTCCGGTTTCTGAGCCGCCAAACTAAAAAAAAATGCCCACGCACAAATTGAAGCCGCTTTCCGCTCGAGTTTGTACATTAACTAACTAGTCTTGGTACTTGGAAGTTAGGTAAGTAAAGCCATTAAAATTATAAAAAATTTCAATGTACCTAAAGATTTATAATAGTTTAGATGGCTGTTTCTATTTAGGGTGTTTCTATGTATTATAAGTATGTATTTACAAAAAAAAAGTATATAAGTATTCTATCAGATCTAGTTCCCATATCACAAGCTTTGCTTAGTTTGGGACTAGAGGGCGTTGTGTGTAAAGCCCAAGAATATTCATATTTATTTATTTTATTAGATAGAATTTCTATCTAAACTTTTACAAATCTGTACTTACATTGATTTATTTTTTGATAAATTCTTTGAAGGAGTTGAAGTATGTCTGTCGGTTTGTCGTTTGAGCACAGTTGACGCTGAAACCGCCGAACAGATTTTGATGAATCGTATCATGGTGATAGCTTATAGCACCGATCAACATTAGGTACATTGCACACATTAGGTAATTATGTCAAAATCAACTTCAAACGGCCGAGTTATTCGTCAACTCGCGAGCGTGAAACTCGTGATTTGGCACTTTCCAATTAAACCTATTTTTTTTGTCGTCAACTCGCGCGCACAATATTATAAAGAACAGTCTTATTTTAAAAACGGATTTCTTTCAAAATCGATATCTGAGGGCCCCTCTCAGCCATTATGTGTTACTATGTATTATAAGTATGTATTTACAAAAAAAAAAGGTATATAAGTATTATATCAGCATCTAGTTACCATATTACAAGCTTTGCTTAGTTTGGGACTAGAGGCGTCGTGTGAAATGTCCATAAATATTTATTTATTTATTATCAAGAATCTAATCTCAAATTAGAAAAAATCATAGCCGCCATTTTTAACTTTTTTTGTTTATGGACCGATTGCTTTCAAAATCGATATCTGAGGGTCACCCTCAGCCATTATCAAGATTCTAATGTCAAATTTGAAAAGTCATGACCACCATTTTAAACTTTTTTGTTTATGGACCGATTGCTTTCAAAATCGATATCTGAGGGTCACCCTCAGCCATTATCAAGAATCTAACGTCAAGTTTGATGAAAAATCATGGCTGCCATTTTTAATTTTTTTTGTTTACAGACCGATTGCTTTCAAAATCGATATCTGAGGGTCACCCTCAAGAATCTTAAATGAATGCCGTTTGAAGTTAATTTTGACAGCTGTCATCAAAAATGTAGATTTTAGTTGTCTCTGTCATTAAGTGATGAAACGAGCAGTCTAGGATAAGTAGTTTCCAAGATATGACCGTTTGAAGTTTAATTTGACAGCTGTCATCAAAAATGTAGATTTTAGTTGTCTCTGTCATTTAGTGATGAAACGAGTAGTCTAGGATAAGTAGTTTCCAAGATATGACCGTTTGAAGTTGAATTTGACAGCTGACATCAAAAATGTAGATTTTAGTTGTCTGTGTCATTTAGTGATGAAACGAGTAGTCTAGGATAAGTAGTTTCCAAGATATGACCGTTTGAAGTTGAATTTGACAGCTGACATCAAAAATGTAGATTTTAGTTGTCTCTGTCATTTAGTGATGAAACGAGTAGTCTAGGATAAGTAGTTTCCAAGATATGACCGTTTGAAGTTGAATTTGACAGCTGACATCAAAAATGTAGATTTTAGTTGTCTGTGTCATTTAGTGATGAAACGAGTAGTCTAGGATAAGTAGTTTCCAAGATATGACCGTTTGAAGTTGAATTTGACAGCTGACATCAAAAATGTAGATTTTAGTTGTCTGTGTCATTTAGTGATGAAACGAGTAGTCTAGGATAAGTAGTTTCCAAGATATGACCGTTTGAAGTTGAATTTGACAGCTGACATCAAAAATGTAGATTTTAGTTGTCTCTGTCATTTAGTGATGAAACGAGTAGTCTAGGATAAGTAGTTTCCAAGATATGACCGTTTGAAGTTGAATTTGACAGCTGACATCAAAAATGTAGATTTTAGTTGTCTGTGTCATTTAGTGATGAAACGAGTAGTCTAGGATAAGTAGTTTCCAAGATATGACCGTTTGAAGTTGAATTTGACAGCTGACATCAAAAATGTAGATTTTAGTTGTCTCTGTCATTTAGTGATGAAACGAGTAGTCTAGGATAAGAAGTTTCCAAGATATGACCGTTTGAAGTTGAATTTGACAGCTGACATAAAAAATGTAGATTTTAGTTGTCTCTGTCATTTAGTAATATAATAACAGAAAAGTTAAAAATGGCGGCCATGATTTTTCAAATTTGACATTAGATTCTTGGTAATGGTTGAAAGGGACCTTCAGATATCGATTTTGAAAGCAATCGGTCCATAAACAGGAAAGTTAAAAATGGCGGCTATGATTTTTCATAAATAGGTACAAATAAAAATATATACATTGACATTTTTACACGGCACCCTTTAGACGACTCATAGAACAAACGTCTATGATGCCACACAAAAAATAATTATGTTTGTTTTTGGTGAGGATCGAACCCACGACCCACGGCACGGAAGGGAGAGCTAGTACCGACTGAGCTGTGAGGCCTATCAAAATATCTTTTCATTTTAGCTCATCATCATTAATTTCTATTCTATTCAAGTACACGTTCTTCATTGCACTGCAGATTGTACTGTTTGGCACAGTACGCACAACGGATATTCATCCCTCTGAAGTTAGGTGTAACAATCGATTTTGTATGTACTACACAAACATCCAAACATCTAAACTTTTGCATCCCATCCCACTAATATTATAAATGGTAAGATAAGATAAGATTTTAATTGTCCCCAATAGGTATGTACAGGTGTTAATGATTGTCATGAATAAAAAAGTTACTAACATCAAAACTAGGTAGTCAGTCACACTCCACGTGTACACGCACGGTTATGCTCGATCTTTTTGGCGCGGAGAAAATCGACACAGGTCCGCCTTCCACGAGCGCTGGCGCGCGTCTGAATTCGAGCGGCCAACGCATCGCATTTTATGCAGTTGTAAATTACGTTTATTCAAATTAATATAATAAATTATGTAAATAAAAAGTATACAATTTTATTGATTATGAACTAACGTTTATTTTGGTATAATTTTTACCTAATAATAATAATGTAGTATGGAGAAATTAACGGCTAATTCTGAACGTTTTTAGAAATTTTATGGTTTTGAATTGATTTTTTTTTGTACATATCCCATACTTATTTCTAAATTCCGGGGCCGCTACGGTCAATGGCAGTATATAAGAGATATTTGTTGATATTTTTCATTTCGTTTGCTTTGCAGAGTAGTTCAATCCAGGAGCTTGAAAAAGTGTCTGCGCGAGTTTTATTAAAAACTTGTTTCGGAATTTTGGCTTTATTTAAATATATAAGGAAAAATTGCAAAAAGCGAGGCCGCTACGGTCAATGCGAATAACTATTCTACACCATACAATAAATCGAAATTATCTAAGAGTTTCAGTTTCAGAGATCTAGAACGTCAAAAATGGGCATTTTCACGGTTTGACCGTAATACGCGCCTTAAGGCGGACACACACACATGTTGTGTAGTAGCACAGCAGCATGCTTGTTTCGAGCAGACGCTACTTAGTAACAAACAATTGAAATGAAATGTGACTATTTTGCGAGAAGTATGGTACTAAAAGTGAGTAAGTCAAAGTCTTTATGTTTATAACTGTACTTACTGTATTTATATTGGGGACAAATAAAAATTTATCTTATCTTATCTTATCTTAAGTTAGGTATAAGTAGTCTCGCACACATCGTCGGATTGAAAAAGAGCTATGTACCATCGGCAAAATTTCCGCCTTACTTTTGAAACTCTTTCGCTTGCAAGCAGTTAGCTACCTGACCCCGCCTTTTTCTTTTGTCTTTTTATTTTGACCAACCAGTGACCTAAACATCTATTTATTTTTATGACGGCCCATTGTTTTCATAACTTTTACACTCGAAATAATTTGTTTCTATTGGTATTCAAAAATTAACGGCTAGTCGATTTACAGGAAATGCACCCTTAAGGTGGTAAGGTAGAACTTTTGTTGATGGTACACTCTTAGAATGTAAATAAGCAGATATGAGTAGCAAACCCCTGTCTTATAATAGCATGCGTGTTCAGGCTTATAGAGAACGCACGACACGCAGTGAGTTGTATTGTAGGATCGTACAACGTGTCTTTGTTTTCATGCACTCAGAATTCCCTCTACAATACGGTAAATATTCCATCCCTCACATTAATACAGTTACATAGGTAATAATATTTTTTGCACCAACTTCATTCATAATATCCTATAATTCAGTTGTGGTTCATACGGAAATCCAACGTGAAATAAACAAAAAATACTGATCTAGTTATCTATGAAATTCTGTAAAATAAGTAGTGATCTGTGTAAAGTGTGTAAACAGTTATTATTTGGCAGGCATTGACGGGAGGCAAGAAGCTCAGTACTACGTCGGTTGCGACGGGCTCGCTGCTGCCTATTTACTTCGCAACTGTACCTATTGACAAGTATGTATACATGTGTATCAGATATTTAATAGTACATTACTGTCCAGGACGGAAATAAAGCAATTCATGGACTGGTGGAATACGGATGCGAAAACATTGCAAACTATTTATATTTGTACTAGTAGTTGCCCGCGACTTCGTACGCGTCTACAGTTTCCGTGTACATTATATTATCTGTGCGTGTTCCGAGCGGATACTTCTTTGAGAAACTTGACATTACACCGAACCCGTACTGGAATGTCAAACGCTAGTTGTTAGACCAAAGAGGTAGTACTACGCCCTGTCAAACTGACGTGACATGACATGACAATGAAATCCTCTTGCCAATTGGCGCTGCTAATCCTTTTCGTTCATTTTATCCTGTAGATCCTGTTAATTATTCGGGATAAAAAGTAGCCTATGTGTCAATCCAGGTTACGAACTCTATATATGCCAAGATTCATCTAAGTTGGTTCAGTAGTTTTGACGTGATTGAAACACAAACATCCAAACATCTAAACTTTCGCATTTATAATATTAGTAGGATATTAGTTCATCTCAACTCAATGTATTGAGATTTGAAGTGTATACTTCGAGGTCTGTTGATGAGCAACAAGAGATGGTGTGTATGTGTGCGTGTCTGTGTTAGATTGCAGCGCGCGAGTGTGTGCGGGGTCCCGCTGTCGGGCTCGGTGACGTTCGCGAAGGACGAGCTCGGGCGGCGCGTCGACAGCACCGCGCTGCACTACACGCCCGACGCGCGCCGTCCCGCTCCCGCGCCCGCGCGCGACAACAAGTCCAAGCAGGACGACTACATGGACGCGCTCAAGGACTTCACTACCACGTGGCTCGCCAAGCTAGGTAACTCGCTCTGAAGCCACTATGTGGCCTCTAGAATAAATAAAATAAATAAATATTATTGGACTTTACACACAACACCCTCTAGTCCCAAACTAAACATAGCTTGTGATATGGGAACTAGATGGCTGATAGAATACTTATAATACATAGTAACACCTAGACATAGAACAAACATCTATGTTTTCTACGCACAAATGTTTGTTCTTGGTGGGGATCGAACCCACGACCCACAGCACGGAAGGCAGAGCTATTACCGACTGAGCTGTGACGCCTGTCACAGCTCCAAAGAATGTACAAAGCTAGGACACGTTTACTAATTTAATTGCTTGGTCGACGTACTGCATTCTGCGGCTGTTTAGCTAAATCCCCTTGCTTAGGAGTGGTTATGTTGATATTGTCAGAAGGGGACAAGTTGGAGCAAGTGTACGAGGAAGTGCAGGAGAAGTTCCCCGGGTACCTCGGTGCGCACGTCGCCTATCTGCAAGCCGTCGACTCCCCCACTGATCCTAAGAAGTAAGACTTCTACATCTCATTATTTGCAGGTTATCGATCATTGATCATTTAAAAAAAAACTTAACCTCTTCGGAACGCCGAGTACGTTCAGAGGAAAAAAGTGATTCTGCACCTTTTGCGTCTCGTAATTTTTTTAACAGATTTCAATAAATGCAGGGGATTGTCAATTCGGTTGTTTGTTTAAACTTAGAACTCTGGTCATTTATGAATCGATTTAAAAAAGTATATGCTTCCAGTTTGGCTCATAAATCAAAATAACCGGAAAAAATATGGCATCCACGGACACGAAATTGCATATTTCGCTTTCCTGTGAGTTTTTAGTGGTCATTTAGAACAATCCCAATGAACTGCCATCATCATCATCTGATGATGTGTCCGGAAGACAATCAAAATGAAGTCGGTTTTCCTAGTTTTTAAACTTATAAATGATATGGATGAACACTATAAAACGAATGAATAATGTATTTCAAAAGTATGTACATTACAGACTACCTCATGTAAAGGAGGAACCAGACGTGACGACGGCGTGGTGCGAGCAGCTCATCGCCACCTCGGACAAGGTCATCAAGGCGATCGACCAGGACAAACTACTCGCTTATCTAGGACTCAAGAACGACACCAGGAGCGACGCTGCCAAAATCAAGCAGTGAGTACATTTCAAATCAAGCAGTGAGTAGTTTTAAAATCAAGCAGTGAGTAGTTTTAAAATCAAGCAGTGAGTTGATTTAAAATCAAGCAGTGAGTAGTTTTAAAATCAAGCAGTAAGTATTTTTAAAATCAAGTCGTGAGTAGTTTTAAAATCAAGCAGTGAGTAGTTTTAAAATCAAGCAGTGAGTTGATTTAAAATCAAGCAGTGAGTAGTTTTAAAATCAAGCAGTGAGTTGATTTAAAATCAAGCAGTGAGTAGTTTTAAAATCAAGCAGTGAGTAGTTTTAAAATCAAGCAGTGAGTTGATTTAAAATCAAGTGGTGTAGTGCTCTATGAGAGATTATTAGGATCGTGGTGGATGGCGCAAACATAGAGAGGCCTATAGCCAGCAGTGGGGGAATCTCGCTGTGGATGATGATGATAGTTCTCTAATGGTAGTAAGTCCACCTTGTAGTCGTGTTCTAATTTTGTTGTGCACTAATTCATTATTTTTAATTCCTGACCGATAAACGGAAGGAGTGTTATAAGTTTGAAAGCGTTGAGTGTCTGCTTGTCTGTGCTCTCGTAGCTCTGAAAGGTATGGCTTCCATATAAATGCAATTTTGTAAAAATGGTGATTTATCTGCGATGGTGCAAGTTCGGTGAGAATCGGTGGAGCCGTTTCCAACTTACGACGATACTCATCTGCTCTGAAAAACAGCTTTGAGAAATCAGGTATAATTGCAGTTTAACACATCATCTCAAAGTGTTGACATTTGATAAACTGTAGTCCATCCTCCCAAAGTGCGATGACTAACAATGGTGATGAGGATACTCCGTGTAGAGTAGAATGAAGTGGTTATTGCATAGTGGTTGTTGTGCAGAGAGCAGGAGAAGCAGCGCGGGTACCTGGTGGAGGCGCTGTGCCGGCGCGGCGCGGCGCTGTGCCGGCTGCGCGCGCTGGCCGCCGCCCCCACGCTCGCTGACGCCTTGCACAACAACATGGCCGATCTACTCAAGTTCACCGACCTCACAGACACTAAGGTAACATCCTCTACACTTACTGACACCGACAAACCACTCCAACTAATGCAAGTCAGCGTTGCACGGGCCATGCGCGAACGAGATAGCATCTACAAGTAAGAAGGATGCGCGCGCAGGAACGATAGCAGCAACTAGAATGTGCGAGCGAGATAACGTTTACAAGAAGTAGCTTTACGCGAGCGGGATAGCGTCCATTTGAAAAGTAAGGGGAATCTACTAAACGCACCATTATTGAAATCCCTATTTTTTTCTGAATTTAGCTAAGTAACCGTTCACTCCGCAGGCGATCCACTACGGCATATGGCACTGCTTCACCTTCCAGCAGTGGGGCCGCGCCGTCAAGTTACTCACCAAGCTTCTAGAAGAGAAACCTTCCAAGGAAGTCGAGGAACGACTCATGGAGGTGTACTCGCAGCTCGGCTGGGAGCACCTCGCAGACCTCACGCGGAGGACTCTGCCTCTCAAGTACCCCGCGGGGTACAGGCTCTTCTAATGTCTAGCGCCATCCACTGCTTTATAAATGAGTTGACGGTTAGTGTCAGCACTAGCTTACTATAATACAATTAAAAGCAATTTTTTTACTTTGAAATATGTATACCCGCAGAAGAAAATCTATTTGATAGCTGTATTTTTCTTCGGCGGAGTATAGTTTTAGAATGTCGTAGGTTCGAGTACCTTCGAGGACGAGGTATTGAGAGTGAGCTGAGAGGGTCTATATCGACAGTTTGATTCAGTAGGTATATTTAAAAGGAAGGCAGAATACGCGCTTTAAAAGATTGCCAGAAAAACTGACGCCGTAAATACTATTCCGTTCAAAATTTACACCTAAAATGTATACTAATGCTATCAAACGTTGAAAAATGTTTTAAAGTTGCGGTTTAGTGAGCTCCGTACGTACTCGTATGGATGGTTTAATGGCTCATACCAACTACATTTTAAACAGTTGACGACGCGAAACAATCGCGTAATTGTGTGTTAGGTTATCTAAATGAGCACCGGTGGTCCAGTGGTAGCGACCTAGTGACCCCCCAAGGTCGTGGTTTCAAATCCGGTCCAGCATAAATGGCGTTTTCTATTCGGAAAATTCATGTGCAACGCAGTGCTCTCAAACGGTGAAGGAAAACATCGTGAGGAAACCCGCGGCTTAGTCAGCTCCGCACGTATTGAGCTTGTCCTTCCTGTGGATGTGGGGACTAGCCTGAGAGGATGGTATAGGTGCTACAAGCCTACTGCATCTACACATGTGCCAGGCACTGCAGCGTGCCGTACATCGGGGCATGGATAAAAAGTGACTCTTGACGCTGTATAAATCATCTAGCTTAGATGCAATAGGCCTGATTATTATATCTAAATGAAGTATTGAATGCTGCATAGATAATTCTATACAAAATAGTATGCTGGCACATACTAATAAGTTTGTAAGGAAACCTAATTCTAAAAATATCGAATAAGGAATTGTTATAAGAATAAAAGACACGCATTCTACGCGCATCCGCTAGTAGCACTCAATCGATAAATATCTGATAAAAACCATTTAAAATTAACTATTGAGAGTGATAGACGCAGTGTAATACCTCATAGGGCACGTCCTGCATGGGCTTGCTTTATGAGATAATGTACTGTTAGCCGCATAAGATCAGGTGGGCCATTTTCTGGTTCCATCGCTTATTTTTATCTGGGCGTTCTAGGATTTTTATATCTCATCAATAAAAATAAAACGTTCTTACAACAATTCCTTCACATTACAATATTATAGCTACATAACAATGTTATTCACATAACAATATTATAGTCACATAACACTGTTATTCACATAACAATATTATAGTTACATAACACTGTTATTCACATAACAATATTATAGTTACATAACAATGTTATTCACATAACAATGTTATTCACATAACAATATTATAGTTACATAACAATGTTATTCACGTAACAATGTTATTCACATAACAATATTATAGTTACATAACAATGTTATTCACATAACAATATTATAGTTACATAACAATGTTATTCACATAACAATATTATAGTTACATAACAATGTTATTCACATAACAATATTATAGTTACATAACAATGTTATTCATGTAACAATATTATAGTTACATAACAATGTTATTCATGTAACAATATTATAGTTACATAACAATGTTATTCACATAACAATATTATAGTTACATAACAATGTTATTCATGTAACAATATTATAGTTACATAACACTGTTATTCACATGACATGATAAAAGGCAATAAAAGGAGGAAGTCACAAAACAGGGTGCTATCATTTTGTGCTCAAAGTGTAATGTAAATGTTTTTTTTTACGTATTTTTTTGCTGCGTATTGTGAACGGTTGTGTCAAATTCTAAAAACCTAATTTAATCCCGATTAAAAATGTGTTATGAGTTTGAAGTTCTGGATTTTTTTTGTTTCATGCCGGTGCAATTACATGCAGAGACTTAACACCTTTATGCTTCAGAGTGATGCAATGCATCGTTACAACCGATAGAACTTCAAAGAGATTTTAAATTTATCCTATTTTAGTAACTTAAAAATAGGGGTATAGGTTTAGAATTTGACTGAATCATTACTAGCTAGATCTAGGCTAATGTAACTATAGATAGAAACTTGAAATGTTGTAGTAGGTATTATACTGTAATTAGCAAGGACTATTAAATGCTTGGGTTGAAAGAATAAGCTTTCTTGCCAAACGATAATTATGAACACCAAAATAGGTATGGAAATAATGAATTATATGCATTTTAATGATTTTTTATATTTAACTGATAGGATATTGTCGATTTATACAAAGACAGTGGAATAAGTTGAGATAGAACTGAAGCAATAGTCGATTTACGGTTTTTTTTATGAATTGCACACAATTCGAACCTGATGCTTGACGGGCTCGGTACAGACCAAACTTGTCAAAGAATCCGCTCAGTGTTTCCATACCAATCACCGGACACCAGTGTGCTGGGCATCACACGTTTTACACCGGTTGTCATTCATTTCCTAAGATCTTTGTGAGTTTTAGGATACATCTGGATATTTTATTGACAATGTGTGTGCAGTAGTTACAAACCTGTAAATTATGGACCCATGTATCGTAGGCGCATTTTGTAAATATTATAGCGAGATTTGTTTTTTTTAAACTTCCAAGGATCCTTCTTACTTTTATGTGAGTGAGCAACAGAATAAGGACGTCATTGGTGTCGATTCTGGGGGTGATTCTAGACCGAGAAGTCTATCGATCTAGAATCACACCCCTGTTGTTGCATTTTTCTAAACTAACCTAGGATAACGCTAAATTATACTTGTCTGTGTCGTTTTAGCTTATGAGAAAGGGACGGCAACATTTTTAGCGCTGTCAAATTAGGTTAGTTTAGAAAAATGCAACAGAATCGACACCAATATCCATAGTTGTGGTGGCTCTCAGTATGACGTCAGTGTATTGTTTTTTTTTCACCTCCATCTTAAATGGTGGAAAAATGTAAAATGTGATTTCGGCATTGATTTTTGTTACCATTTCTGTCAGTTGTAAACATTATGTAAAAATATTTAATTTTTACCTCTAGTATTAACCTACGAATAAAATTGCTCTTATGATTTTACAGGCTGGGCAGTTTTCAAAATAAAATAACCCAATCTGTAGTTATGAATTTGTGAATAAGATGAATTAAATTAATTATTTGAACACACCTTGGTTTTATTTTTATTTAGTTCTATGAGTTTGAACTTATAGTGGAGTAATTTAGCAGTAGGTTATATTTTTATATCGCTTTTAAATTGTTAATTAGAAATACTGTATTAGCGTTCTCTTTTTATTGCTCGGTATGTAGGTATAGTAGCCACAACGGATCTTGTTCCCTCTGAAGTATCTGCGCAGAACCCATTTTTGGGTAATTGCTGGTAGGTAAGCGAATTTTTTTCCGCACAACAGTAGGTACATGCGCAATCGTTTGTTGCCTTTGTTGCACATAACTTCCATAAAGATCTTTTGTGCGCACTGTACGTGTGAGTTATCTCAACGATATCCAAAAGTTAATCCTTAGAACCAGAACAAAACTTAAGTTCTCAAAGTCGCTGATGTGAAAACCGCTTTGAAAGACTTCCTTTTGTATAAACTTTGTATAGAAAGGTCTTTCGTAGGTGGACAGATTTAGAGAGGGGGCAGTTTCAACTCATTTCAAGTCTTAGGTACCGGAATCTTGATTCCAAAAAGTTACCCACGTGCCTGCTCGTGGTCTTCCTTTCCACTTCGTTTTCTACACACGCGTTCTTTGGGCACGGTAGTAGGTACAAACTATACCTACTTAGTTGGGCGTTGTGTGAAAATGTCCATGAATGAATTCATTGAAAACATTTAATTTTGTGTGTGGCAATGTTTGTTCTATGTCTGGTTACGATGTATTTTAAAAGTAAGTATTTACAATAAAATATTGTATGAGTATCAGCTATCTAGTTCCCAAAGTAAACAAATAAGTAATAAGTAATAAGTATAAGTAAGTAAGTAAGTAGTAAGTAAGTAGTCAAGCTTTGCTTAGCTTGGGACAAGAGGGCGTTATGTGAAATGTCCATGAATACCTAAGTATTTATTTATTGTTATTTTTTAGAGCACTCTTGAGTCAGCTTAGATGCAAATGATTAATGGAACTACAAATTAAAAAAAAGTGTTTTGAGGCACAAGGCACAACCGATGTAGGTAGGTACTAGGTATTATAAATCCCACTACTATTTATAAATGTCAAAGTTTAGATGTTTGTGTTCCAATCACGCTGTAAGGGCGAACGCAAACCGAAAACAAAACGTCTTGTCGAACAGTTAGTGATGTGAAACTGTCAGTAAAACTTTTTTAGTTACAACATAAATCTTTTTATTTGCTGTTTTCGTTACTTGCTTATTTAATGAGAATCATCCTAAGTACTTAATAATATTATTAAGTACACTACATAATTACTCTATATTCTTATTTATTAAAAAACACAGTTCATTCTCTAGGTATGTGCGTATAAAGCAATGTTTAATAGGTAGGTATTAAACAATGCTATAATAGATAGTTTTATTTACTATTAGGTAAAATGTTATAGAGATCAGTGGGACAAGGCTTGTAGCGTCAATGGTAAAGAAGCATGTTTGTATGCCTCAGTCCGCCCCCATGCAAGTAGACTCACTGATTGTTTTGAATTATTAACACGGCGTCATCAGGGGCTATGGGACCGAGTTGTCCTTCCCTACGAATTTATGAAGGTAGATGAAGTCCTGAAAAATCTTGGCACAAAGTCGATGGGACGCGTGGGTAAACGGCTACGGAGCACATGGGAATAACCCGGAATTTCGTTACATTTTATATGGGAAGTGGAACATATTGCAAAGTCCCCTTTACCTAGCTTGTGTAAATAATTTAGTCAACCCTTTCAAAGCACCTGTCTATCTTATAGGTATAAACTTTCATATTCGTGCTGGATTAGGTATAAAATAAATATAGGATACCTAGCTAACAGTTTTTTTTTTCATATTGAAAAGCATCTTTATTTGAATTCTCAAACCTAAAATTGCAATTAAAAATCTGCAGTCAAGTTATTCTTGTAACAGATCTCTTACATCGAATTGTATCTCTAGTGACTGAAGATGACCTTATCTAAAGCTGTGCTGTAGCAGACAGCAAAATAAATTGATCTAGGTGATTGTGCTTCTTCAACTAAAATTAATATTCAGCAAATAATTCGTGGGTAAAAGTCGCTAGGTACTTAGTAGGTAGGTAAATAAGATACCTGCCTGTAGATTTGGATGATTAAGATAAGTTTAAGCGCCCAAATATAACATTTTTGCGATACCTGAAAAGGGTGAATAAGTTTTAAAGTGCCTCTAACTTTAGTATAAGACCAAATTGTAACACATATTTCGGCAAATAAATGTATCTTGTATCTTGATGTTTTTTTTCAGTAAAAGCAAAAACATACGCCCAACTAGCTTCAAGGTAATGAAAGGAAGCCAGTCCCTGTGGCGAAATAACTGGAAATCGACAGAATTCGCCGGGAATTCTCAGCTCCAGCGTAAGATCGTTTGAAGGTAATGTAAAACGGTTAGTGTTAATGGTGGCACTAATTAGAGTACGACGTTTCCGAAATAATTAATTTTCTGGTGAACTCGATGAGGCGCGATGCCACCATGCAAAGACAAAGCTCACCTACGAACGTATTTAATTACCTACCCATCTGCCTGGATAACTATAACTAAGAAGATAGTTCGTTGTGGGTTTTCTGCTATGGTCTTGCATTAATTAATCATTGTCTTGCCAGCTGAAAGGTGGCTATGAGAGCTCCGTAATCAATGACGCAAAAATAAAAGCTTTTTTAAAAATATTTTCTTTCAATGAAATCTTAATAGTAGGTAGGTACACTTGGTAAAATATTTGTACGCCCGAACTGACTCACTGAACTAGACTGTTGAAGCTTTTCCTACTTTATCATTTCTTACAGATTTACACTAAACAATGATTCTTATTTTCAAATCACTTGGAACCTAGTTCACATCGCTAAAAAGTCCTATAGTAGGTACTTACCTACTTACTTACTAAGCGCGAAATAAAAGATGCGTCGTCGTGTCCTCATTTACAAATTCAACACATCAACCTAATCCAATTTCCACACAGTATAAAGTGACATCTATACCATGCTAATTAACTAATTCGTCTATTCGGTTTTGGCTGGCAAAGTTCTGGCTCCGAGCCGAATGGTAAATTACTCGTATGATTTATAGTGCCTAATGCACAGTTTGAAAGATGGGGAGTCGGCTATGTAATTTATGCTTATTTAAACAGTTTGAAATAATTTTCTTAGATTGCGACAATCTGTAATTTTTTCATGGTGGAAATCTAGAACATCCATATATTTAAAAATCAAGGTTTGATTGCTCTGTAAAATATTATAGGCTACCTATTATTATTCAAGTTACAATAATTGCTACGCGGCGTAGCATTACGTAGCAGTGCTACGCCATCTTTCATTTTCAAGGATTTGTAAAATGAATGTTTAGCTGTTGTTCACTCCAGTGAGTTGGTGTTTCTCTTGAGTCGCGTGTCTGAAACTAGATTCCATCTGAAACCTATTTTTTTTGATAATTCAATATTTTTTTGATTTGTGATGAAGTAAACTGACAGATTGTGACCTTTGTAAGTTTTGGGTGGATGACTCCACCCAAAACTTAAGTCAACCTACTTAATATTCTTAAATCAACCCTTATCCCAGGGATACACCTAAAAAACATACAAGAGCAGTCTCTTTGCGTCTGAAAAGCTTTACACAATGTTGCTATCAGACACTGCTAGTACCCGGCACTTTATAGCTATTCGAAGCGGGATTATATGTAAATTGGCCATTATGCAAGCAGAGAATTGCAAATAATCCAACTACCTACCTACACCAGCTGCACTCTGCAATGTTAAACTTTCACACTCATTTTTCCCGTGTTTGCGCGGTTTCTGCTAAGTACAAACCAATTAAATAGTATTATAGTTCGCAGAACTGACAACTATACCACACTTACTAATTTAATCGTAATTTAAAAGTCACAGCAGAAACTAATTCTATGAAAGGAGAGAGCTGCTTCCATTCTGTTACAAAACTACAGAATATCTAGAAATCCGAACACTTTTAGACGGACACAAAAGCTCACCTACAAAATCTCTCTTTTTTAACAAACGTACCTGTATTTTTAGTTGAGGTTTCAAAATGGCCACCGAAGTGTCGAGAAGGCAGTTCGAGGTAAGAAGAAAATGTTTTAATTAATGAATGAGATGGCAGCGTCGATTACAGTGACCACTCGCACTAGCAATCAAGCATAGTAGGTAGACAAGTCATGGGCGATAGCGATTTGTATTTGTTATTTAAGTATTTTATTCCACTGAGAAGAGAAGTGGGATATTACACTGAAAATATTTAATCTGGATCTATACAGGGGTGGACCAGATTATGTCAGGGAAAACCTTAGTAAACTGGAAAAAGCCCCCCCAAAGCAAAATCCAGTCAAACTCCTGCAAAACCGAAATTCTGGATCCTGTCATGGTTATCTACCATTATCTTAGCCTAGTCTCCTCTGGGTGGTGATTTTAGACCGATAGATACATATATCTCCCAAAAATTGACAAATGGTATAGAGTTTTCACAGTTTCTGGGAGATATATCTATCTTGACAAAAAGTCTACCCCCCCCCTATGTAGACTTCCTTATATTTTATCTCCCAGAAAAATCACAACTTGCCCCAAACCCACTCTACGAAGTGAGCGAGTGTTCCTACCCGCAACTTTAATTAAACTATTTATTAAATTCCTATCGTTGAGCGAAGTGACTCTCTTGTATTTCACTGTTCAACGTCAACTTCACGACTTTTGTTAATAGCTCAGTAAAGCGGTTATGTTATAGTACAGATTGCTTCGTCATTTCTATCCAATCAAGTCGCCGGTTTTGTTCAGTCACTGTTTTGATGGCTAAGATGGCGGTTTATCTGGAATAGTATTGTGTAGTTTAGTGCATCTAACTGAGGCTTTTCAGGGTTCACTGCGCGAGACTATAAGCCGAGAGCTGTAGTACAGCTCAGGGCTCGCCAGAACGGAAAGCAAAGCTGAAATTGGGAACATCCCAACAATGCTATTGTGTTACTGTATCCCGTTGTTCGCTGAAATTACAGTTACACTATTCAAAAGTGCTTCGTTCACCGTTTTGGAGGGAAAACGGGTTCATTGTTCAGTAATAAATAAATAAGTTATTAAATAAACACCCAGAATTCTTAGTAAGCTGTGTTCTAGGTATTAGAGCCACATACTACGATTTGCAGACCATGCAAACATTTACGAGACAAAATCAAACCCACACTCTCTTGGGTATCAGCTTATCTCGTCAAAAAATAAGTCTTAGTAAAAATAAGTAATTTTGTTTTCTTTTTTTCTTTCGTTCTTTCTTCACTTCTGACGTAATGATTTACAGCTTTTTACCGTTTGTAAAGCGTCATACATTTTCTTGCTACACTCGAATGCAACGTTTCATCTATAAAAACTTCAATATCTTGGAAACGTGAAATTATGGTCTATCATACAGTTTATTTCAATAAGTAAGCTAGCATTCATGGTTTCCAAGATATTCAGGTTTTAGAACATGACTCGGAATTTTAGCTCTTGACTGTAGTTTCATAGTGTAACTTTCGTGTTTAGTCTAGTGTTTCTGAACTCAGTAACCTGGATCAGGGTGCTCTACACATCAGTAAACACTTTCAAGAGCTCGCTGACATGGTATGTATCGTAAACATTATGGACCTGCTCAGCAGACACTTCGCTCCTGGGTTTCAGATTTCAGAAGAGCGGGGACCGCTAGAAAACAGGATTGGTGTGAATGAGGTGAGGCAGTTCTATATCAAAGTAATAAAACTGCTCATTAGCTTAAGGAGCCACAGGATATATCCTATATCCCAATCCAGATGGCCCAGATGGCGCGGAGACCTGATTTCTTTCCATGGATTATTGGGTCAACAGACAAGGTAGACTAAACATTATTTTGATGTACGCTTTTAACAACTAATAAAAATGGTTTTTATATCTGTGGAAGAATTTAAATGTATTTTTGACCAACGAAAGCTTTTTACTTAGATACTTATTTGTTACTAAGTAAACTGATAATTACGGTGTCAATTTTTTAGAAGTGGATTAAAGGTACTTTCTTGTAAAACACTAACTTCAGAAACACTACGATAGGGAAAACTTTACGTTATAGGTAAGTGGCTAAGTTATGTTGTAAAGTGAAGGATTTCATTATCGCCAGTAAATGTATGATTAGGACCATACAAAGGCTCTAAACTTGAGGGCCATGCATGGTTATGGCTAGTTTTCCCGCTCCGCGTAAAAAAGGAAGAGGTTTTGCAAGATAGCAGCACTGAAGAAAAACAAAAGAAAAGAAAACTGTGGTTATCGTTTATTTAGTTGCTTGCTACGGTTTCGAAAAAAATTGCTTGCTCACCATCCTCTCAATCTAGTCGGCTTTATTCACAGGAAAGTAAAGATCAATAAGTGCGGAACTGACTAAGCGAGATTCTTCACGATGTTTTCTTTCACCGGTGAAGAGCACTTGCATTGCGCACACAAATTTTAATAGAAAAAAGCATACCTAGTTACGACCGGGTTTGAACCCACAACCTTCGAATCGGAAGGCTGGGTTGCTACCAGAAGACTACCGGTGCTCTTCAGTCAGGTTCTTGTGTGTAATAGATTTAATAGCATCTTGAAAGCATCGCTACAAGCCGCCATCAATCACCGATGCGAGCGTTTGAATTTGTCAAGCGTCGAGGTGGAGACATCGGTCGATTGACGCGTAATACATTTTTAGCCAAGATACCTTTTAAAATAGCGAATATTCCGTTGTATTCAACAATCTCTTTTAATTTTAATTTTAATTCAACAATTGGTACTGATTTGGATCAGTTGAGCTATCTATAAATCGTTTGCAACGGTGTGTAGATAGCTCAACCGCTTAATGTGTATTTTGTACATATTATAAATATTGTAAATACTTTATTAGTCATAATTTTCTTTGTGAATAAATTCATTTTTAATATTACAATCTCTTATTTATCATTATTTATTTTACTTTAAATTTCACACAAATAGGTAGTGCTAGGAGGACTTAATGCTAGGAGCATTGTCTGCCAGTCTTCCTGGGCGTGCAAAAAGATGGTGTGTGATTTCTTCCGTTTTTATAGTTATAGCCAGCAAGTTATTATGGTGTCATCATTATCATGGATTTGCGCTGACGTGATGAGCTCGACTCCGAGCAGATTAATAATAAATAATAATAATAAATATTCATCGACTTTACACACAACGCCCTCTATTCCCAAACTAAGCAAAACTTGTGATATGGGAACTATGTAGATGGCTGATAGAATACTTATATACTTTTTTTTTGTAAATACATACTTATAATACATAGTAACACCCAGACATAGAACAAACATCTATGTTTTCCACGCACAAATGTTTGTTCTCAGTGGGGATCGAACCCACGACCCACAGCACGGAAGGCAGAGCCATTACCGACTGAGCTGTGACGCCTGTCACAGCTCAGATTAGTGGGGCAATATCGCATATTCTAATCGTAAATTTTGAGGAACCATTTGCTTATAGCAAGATAGTAGTTAAGTAGTAAATTTTTGTATTTTCGACGTGAAAGGCAAAGGCTAAATTGCCTATTAAAATGTAACCCAGCTAAATATTTTCATTTTAAAAGCAAATGAAAATTACTCTTTGGCAAAAACGAAAGAAAACAGACGACGTGCTACATTACCAGACTGGCGGGCTGTGGGTTGTAGGTAGGTACTGTGTGGCTTTTCAAGCATGTAAAGTTTGTCTCAGACGGAAAATGTCTAGGAAAATACAATAGTTCTGTGTGTGTTTTTGCTTAGTTTGGGACTAGAGGGCGTCGTGTGTAAAGTCCATGAATATTTATTTATTTTTAATACAAAAAAAGCGTCATCAATATTATTATTAGTTTTTAGTGTATTGTTGTGCTTTTGTGTGTGTGTCCAAATTAAAAGTAATTTATTTCTTTCTTTTAATATAGAGAACACGTTATCATCATCATCATAATTTCTGGACACTGGCCTCCATTTTTGGAAAGAGCGATTTTGAAACTTCTCCTTTCATCCACGAGTTTCCCGTGGTCTTAATGACGTCAGTTCATCGGATGGAAGGCTATCCTACGCTTCGTCTTCCGGAGAACGCGTTATAGGACACTAGAATTCACTAGGACGGACCACGAGAAAATTTTGGTCCAGTTGTGAAGTTTGTAACCGCTAAAGTATTTTCAATTACTAAAAGAGTTACATCGAATACGTGCAAAATATTAGCCAGTGACATCTCAAAACTAAAAAAAGCCCGTGTTGGTGGATAACATGGGCTACCTAAATTATTCTAACAAAAGCTAGCGTGAAAATCAAATAGTCTTGTGCACTGAATAAATTGCCGAAGCTCGGGTTGCGCACAATCTAATACGGTTTCAGGGTTCACTCGGATAATGGTAGAGCCAGTAGAGCTTTTAAAAATGAACGATTACGGTCACTGCCTTTTATACAGGTGTGATTTCCAGTGTAACCTGACCTCTGACGGCATAACATAACATTCTGGTCGTTTAGGGGTACTTTTTTATCCTTAAATATGATTTAGGTACTCGTTTCCGTTTGCTTTTTGTCCGTGTCCCGTTTGTTCCTTTTGATATTTCGGTATAAAAAGCTTATGTATTAATCCAGATTACGAGCTAAATATAGTCCAAGTTTCATCCAAATCGAAATAGTAGTTGCAGTGCAATTGATATACAAACAATCTAAACTTTCACATTTATAATGTAGGATATCCAGCCTACCTGTGAATGATTTCACGTAAAACGAAGCGAACCTTTATTTTAATTTGCAAGCCTCTACAACCCAAGTCGGTGGTTGTCTTTCATCTGATTAAGGTTTTTTCTCCGCTCCGATTCAGAGAGTTCTTCATAATCTGGTTTGAGCCAGTATTTGTGCTGGTCCACATGATATTTATCGGTGCTTTCATTGAAATGTGCTGTTTGAACGTTTGGGAGTCGAAGCGAATTAAGACATGTTTTTCGTTTTCGACCTTCGACCGAGTGCTGTAAGTAATATTGTAAGTGCCTTATTTTCTTGGGCATGTGATGCAAAAACATTCTGATTATGATGAAGTGGAAATAATTTGGTACCAGAAAAACTCTCAAACAAAAACATGCTGAATAAATTAGATACTTACGGTATTTATTCAGCGAGTTTTATAAAAACTATTTAGCGCATTTTTTATACTACCAAATGATGGAATAGGCTGATGACTCACCTGATGTTAAGTGTTAACCACTGCCTATAACGGTGCATTGCCTCACTGAGCACGTTTACTGAGGACGTGTCCTGTGATGCATTGCACTGTGCCTATCACTCTGAGACAATGTGCCTGTAATTGCACCGGCACCCTTCCAACCAGAATACAATAATGCGAGCATCACTACTTGGCGGTAGAAATAGATACGGTGGTAGTAGGTACTTACTTTTCCGGACGAGCTCGTCTTACTCAAATTGTGTAGGTAGAGTGATTTTTTTAAGGTTACGCTATTATACATGAAAATCTCACTTTACATCCATCTTACACCATAGCTACAAAATATGCGTTTATTTTCTTTGTCAAGTTCATAATACCACTTAGCAAAGGAAAGTGGCCAATTTACAGCAAACCTAAAACTTTCATTTCATTATCACCTCACTTAGGGTGTTTAGCGGAAGACTACCAACAGAAGCGGCAATGGATGGGCTTCATTATGTCACTGTCAAGAACGTGAGGCAGTTACAAATCCTTACAAAATATAATAAACTTGAATTGAAGTAAAAATATAAAGGACTCTTTAAAAAAACGTTTTTAATAAAATTTTTGAATATAGAACGAAGTTTAGAATTCGAAGTTCCAATTTCAAATCATGCGTGGGAAAACAGTGCTATTTGTATTCATGTGGACAGTTGCAACATGCACTGCATTTATGAACGAAGAAAATGAGGTTGAAACCAGAGGGAAGAAAAAGAAAATTGCTTTATTTGGTAAGTAAGAAAACCCACCTGCTGCAAAGTATAATTTTATTATTTTTATCCCTTGTCGGTAGTCAGCACCTACTCTACGAGTACCTACACTTGTGGAATAAGTAGGTACTATTCAAGGACCAGAAATCTAATTGAAAACGTAAGATGCTGCGCCTTCAATTATGAAAATCTTATTAGGAAAAGCTTTCCAGTTCTGTTAAAATATACCGCTTTTAGCTTTAGGCAACTAACAGTTACTGTACAATTAATTCTGTAAAAACTCCACTTTATTACAATTAATTTATATAATTTTAATTTATAAGTGGCCAACAAGTGCGCCTGAAGTGGCCTGAAAGTAACGATCGTCGCCCGCCGCATAAAAACACTGCACATTTATGAAATTAATAACCTTTTACAGCCATAAACTGGTATTTAATGAGTTAGCGGCACCGAGTGCATACTAAACGTGAAATAATTCGTAGAAAAGGCGTATTTTATAATTATTTCTCACAATTTATGTGACTAAGCGAATAGTTAAGCAAACCATTGATTAAGGGCCATACCTCTAATATGTATGATATTCTGGGTTTAAGTGTAAAAAGAAAAATGTGCGTAATATTCTCATTCTGACGGATGGGAAAGCGCTTAAACTCATCTCCGTTTATGAAATAATCGTCAGTGGAAAAGTAAAAATCATGAGTTTTTATTTCACTTGGTTGATAATTTTGATAACTATACTCCCCTTGTTGAGTACTTGAGTACGCTCCTGTCTAGATTCGGAACAGCGCCGAGGAATCCATTGAAATGGAAAATAAATTGACCATTCTCAGAGCGTCGGACATGCGGGGCGACAACTAGCAAACATGCATTCTGTGTTGAAAAGCTGACAAAAAAGCTTTTTTACCTGAAATAAAATGTATATTACATCTATACTTGTGTAGGTACCTATTTAGGTGTCGCCAATTAGATAGGTATTCAATCAATTTTATTAAGTAAAATAATACGAAACTAATCTGAAAATGAAAAATCTTAATTTCCAGCAAATCATGCGGTAGGTAGGTAGAGTAAACATTTCTATTTTTAATTTTAGAAAATACGAGTCTAAGGTTATGTTAGGTTCTCTCGTTTGTCTAAAGATTCAAAAGATTTTTTAAAGAGAGGTAATTAATGGATGGAGAATGCCCTAAAATCATACAAAAATAAAAATAAATATTTTCTGGTTGATAATGATGATGATAGGGTGCAACAATGACAAAATAGGTGAATCATATTTTTGTTCAAATTGTAAAACAGTTCATCTAAGAACAAACGTTTGCTCATGACCGACATTTCCTAAGTGCATCTCTGCATTTGCACTGTAGAATGTAGATATCTCAGCGCCAAGGGGACCACCGGAACGGAAAAGTGGCATTCGATAATGGCTTTTCAATCGACGTTCACATTTGAATTTATAAAACTTGGCGACCCATTTTTACGCAAGCATTCTGCATTCTCAATCCGACATTAGTGATGCGGATTGCAACTGTCTAACTGAGATGCAAAAAGTTTAGGTTCGATTTTTTTTTGAAGAATCGCTTATAATTGTTTTGAAAAGACTATTGCATCTCGATTCTGATAATGTTGTACGCAGTACTTAAAAAAAATTTTTTTTGGTGAAAATCTACGGCCTAATTATTATATTGTTCGTTATAAAATAAATAACAATTTTAATAGTGTAACAGGCCTTTTGCGCTGTGGTCTGATGGATTACAATGTTATTTCTTTGTTGTTTTTTTTTTATATTTTGTAATTCATTCAAGAAAACATCACCTTTCCTGTACTTATACTTAGCATTTGTGACTCGACTTCTAGAAACATATTTCTTTCATTCCAGTATACATCGCAGACCTGATAATAAAGAAGATCTTCGTTCTGAAGCTGATCTACGCATTTGTCTTCTGGGTGGTGCTGCACAAAGCAGGGTACTTCCTCGGCTGGTTCGCCAGCTATCTGAAGGAGAAGAAGCATGAGTTCCGTCATGAACCCCATCCACATTATGACTACGGCCCCCCGCAGTCATACGGCCCCCTGCAATCATATGGCCCTCCTCAGTCATATGACCCATATAAACGTCAAGGGTAGATGTTATTGATAAGTGAACATTTTAAATTTTACTTAGAATCGCTTTTCAACTTCTGTCAAAAGTTAATCACTGCTTAAAATAGTGCCACTTCATAGTGACAAATAGTGTCTAAGTTGAGAGGCGATTCTAAGTAAGACCATTTGTTTCAAAATCTTTGTGATATTTTAAGTAAGAAGGTATTTATTTATTGTCTTACTCGATCCATGTTATATTTTAATCTCGCTTCATAAAATCCAATTTAACAGCAATCTTGATAAAAATAGTCCGTTTAATGCCAGTTTCAATTTATGTAAAGATGATAAATGATTTGAGATAGCAGCTGGCGTAAGTTCACTGAAGTTTCATAAATAAAATCCATTTAAATAAAATCCATTTTGATCACACAGATTTTTTACTATACGAATCTCACTTATAACTAGGTACTATTAGGTGGGTACCTACAACTAGCCTGAACTGTCAAAATCTATTGACAGTTTTTGGGAGACATATCATAAGTGACAAAAAGTCTATCGGTCTAGAGCAGAGATTCCCAATCTTTTTTTTTTTCTCATAGACCATATTCAACATTTAGCTGATTCCGGTGGTATTTATTTAGTATTGATTTATTCAGCTTTAAAAAAAAAGCCTTAAAAAGGTAGTGTAGCTACATTTCTACTATATTCCCAAAAGATTGTGAACCCCCATTTTTTTGTCACGCCGGCGTAGACCCCCGTCGAGTCTCCCCTGGACCACTTTGGGAACCACTGCTCTAGAGTCACCTACATGATTTTCTCCACACGTTACTCAAAATCTTGCACTAAATCTTCTATTATCTCTATCAATTCAACAGGTGTAGCCTTTTATACATTATCACCATCTTTAGTGCTAAAAACCGGTACCACCTACACACGTCTCGTTTCATAGGTATAAGTGCCACATTAATTTTGAATGTACCTCTACCTACGATAAAGACAAGTATTTTGCTGAAAATAGAATTATGGGACAGGAAGAGTAATAAAGTCTTCAGTCTAGCAAGCTAAGTATCTGGTGAAACATACGGCTTATTCCTGACAGATAACCAAGACCAGATAACTGGTTACCTCAGAGGAAATTTTTTCCTCTAAGATAACTGGTTATCTGAGAGGATTTTTTTTCCTAGCAGATAACCCCATTATCTTATGATCATCATCTCTTTTATGATCAGTCCACTAATGGATGTATCTTCAGAAGTACATTACCTACCGATCCCAGTTTTCCGGTTTTTTCATCCAACATCCTTTCACAGACAAAGAAAAACTAAAAAAAGACGCAGTTGGAATTTCCACATTGTTTAAAGAAATTATCCTTACCGCGAAATGAAATAGTAGCTAAAGGCTAATCTAATAATCTGGTAAAATAATGGTAGTAGTAATCAAAAACTTTTACAATATTACTGAAAGCTACGATGTTTTGATAAGTTGAAACCAGACGTCAGATCCCTTATTTCAGTTTCAAATGATTTGGGTAATGCTAAGTCGTTAAGATGATGTCCAAGAATTTGAACTTCATCACCATTTCACTTCGCGTTCCTAGTGAACGATGAGTCCTAGCTACAGAAATGAAAAAAGATTTTTTTGTAGAAAAACCTTAGGATAGAAATAAATTAAAATGGCTTCTATAGCCCTTCTCAACAAAGAACTTGAGGTGTCAATGATTAATCGATGCTGAAACTTCTGAATGAACAAAGAGTCTCAAAAAGTTCCAGTGCAAAGTCAGTTCATTAACTTTAAAACCTTAAAGTTGAAGTTACCATTCACTTGGCTTCAAGAACTTTGGTCACTTGTATTGTAATGACTTTGAAATAGGTCTCTGGGCTCTGGCCGGAATTTTTAATTCTTACTTCTTCGTTTGCTCCTTAATTGTCTGTTAAGTAAAAACTTTTAATATGCATTATTTAATTTTAAGAATCGTTTGGTATCGCGATTATTTTGTTTAGTTTCTTCTAAAGTCGAAAAAAACGTTGTTTGAACTACGTTGACATGTTGAACATGAGTCCAAAAAAATTTGAATAAAATATCCCTTTCAGTTTTAACCTTTGGTATTAGGCCGGAACGCGGTTCCACGCGAGACACAAAACATTTTTTATTGTGTATAAAATCCAGGTACTTACCTATACTAAAGGTTAATCAACTTATAAGTACGGTCTATCAAGCCATAAAATAAAAGAAATAATGCCGTGAAACAAAAGTACCGACCTACATTGAATATTGCACAAGTCCGCATAACTTTGAGTCTTGCACCCGAATCGATACCCATTCAACTCACTCACAATAGCTTACAGGGCACCTATGCAATATTTGAAAAGTTTGCCGTGAAGGGTACCATTTTACTCCTCTATAGTTCAATGCTTTAGTTGCAACTCTAGTTGACATTTTACAGCAGCTATCCTATTCTACTATCCTACTTAATATTATAAATGCGAAAGGTAAGATGTTTAGATGTTTGGATGTTTGTGTTTCAATCACGTCTTAACTACTGAACCAACTTGGATGAAAGTTGGCATATATATAGTTCGTAACCTGGATTGACACATAGGCTACTTTTTATCCCGAATAATTAACAGCATCTACAGGATAAAATGAACGAAAAGGATTAGCAGCGCCAATTGGCAAGAGGATTTCATTGTCATGTCATGTCGCGTCAGTTTGACAGGGCGTAGTACTACCTCTTTGGTCCAACGACTAGCGTTTGTCATTCCAGTACGAGTTCGGTGTAATGAGGTGTAATGTCAAGTTTCTCAAAGAAGTATCCGCTCGGTACACGCACAGATAATATAATGTACACGGAAAATGTAGACGCGTACGAAGTCGCGGGTAACTGCTAGTAGAACATAAAAACATGCACAAATGAAAAAAAACACATTGCCGATGTACCTACCAAAAACTGAAGTATGCGTAAAATAAATTATATTTTGTTACGCAATATGATGCAGCAGATTTATAAATGTTTGCATACTTAGTTAACTTTTCCAGCAGTTACTCTGACACCCAAGTTTCATGTAAATTGCAATCCTAGCACCCAGATGAAGCTATCTGGTTTATCCACGAGTAAGCAGCTCATAATATTAATATCACAATCTGCAAAGCGCTCGAAATAATGCAATTTGGTCGCGGACCGCGCTGCAAACTGCAAAATTCATAATTCCCCTCGGAACGAGAATTTCAGGTTTTTATTTGATTCCACCTCGTTTCCCACTCATTTCGCTTATAACTGTGATTCTTTCCAAGTGTCTCATTAGTAACCAAGCCACAACAAACTTTAGAGGCATAACACCATTTCGTTGCAATTTCAATCCTTTCAGTGCAGATGATACGAGTATGAAAGCATCTTGGTTTATTATGATGGCAACCGCTTAATGCACTTTGTTATGAGAAACTATGATAGCAAGGCCTTTAGGCCTTTAGGCCTTAAATTTCATAGCCTGTACAAGTTATCTACCCTGTAAGTATATAATTTACAAGTTTAAAAACTAGAAAAACCGACTTCAATTCGACTACCAGCTTCATCATCAGATGTGATGATGATGTAAGTTCATTGGAAATGTTCTAGTGACTTTAAACACCACTTAAAAGTCGCAGGAAAGCAAAATACACAATTTGGTGCACGTGGTTGGCATATTTTTTTCAGTTATTTCTATTTATAACTCAAACTACTGAATTGATTTTGATGAAAATTTAATGGAATCAAATTGAAATATATCCTTTCCGACAAAAAAAGAATTTTTGAAATGGGTTCATAAATGACGGAGTTCTGAGGTAACAAGCATTTAAAAAAATACAACCGAATTGAGAACCTCCTTTTTTGAAGTCGGTTAAAAAGGTTTCAATTACACTGTGAAGTACCTGAGTATAAGTTATTCCGGTTGGGTGGCGATTGAAACGATACTAGCTCATAATAAAACCAGCGATTTAATCGATTGAATAATTCGACGTTACATTACTTTTTAAATCGAATACTTCATGTGAAAACCACTTCGTCGAATTCAAAGAAAATCTCAATAGTCGCTATAAAAATGGCTTTTACAGATAATTTTGTGGTTAACTTTTTAAAAGAAATACGATTGAACATTAACGTTGAAAAAGTAAATTATAGCAGTGCGCGCATGTTTTCACCAAAATCGTTTGAAAGAATCACTAAGACTAATAATCTGCACTGAGGTAACAAGTTCTTTTCAAAAGGCTTTCCTATTCCAATCTTTGCTTTAGAAATCTAATCTTTGAAAACTTTAGTGCTTATGGACGCTTAGAGTTAAACAAACTTAAATAAACAGATTAAACTGGGAATCTAAATAACTTTCTATAAGATTTAAATTACTTTTAAGAAAGTGTAAACAGGAATATCTAGATAATCCAAAGAGAATAACCAAACTGGTTGCGTTGCGTTTTGTTTTACTATTCATAATTGTGGTCAACTTATCATCTAGGTCTATATGGAGACGTTTGTAGTTTGTAATGAAATTTTGATGTTGTTTTATGAATTCGACTACAAAAAAAGTAGTAGGTACTTAAGCACCGCTGTGGTGTTAAAACAAAAGACGTCACACCACTGAGATGAAGTTGGTCATCACCCGCGCATCTTTTTGCACGCCCAGGAAGACTGGCAGACAATGCTCTTAGCATTAAGTCCTCCTAGCACTACATATGTGTGTGAAATTTTAAAATAAATAAATAAATATGATGTACCACAAAGAGGCAAATATTCGATAAGCCTACATACTTATGCAAAGCACATACAGTAGTGAAATTTTGTAAGCAACGTAAAAATTTGAATACATGCACCGAGAAAGCTAAACAAAGAAAATGATTATTTCTAAACACGTAAATTAGTCACGGAAAGGGAAACTCGGCACTGAATAGTTTGACTTCTGAAAACAAAGGAACTTTCTTCAAACTTGGAATTTACAAGTGCGCTATCGGTAACAAATACTTATTTATTAACCGGAGCCCCAACTGAGTGGTTCAGTGGCCATATTTTTCTCAAAATTAAAAAGAAAACTTCGGGGAAGGTAAACTTCCTGTTTGAATTTCGAAAGACAAACTTTCCAAAAGAAAAATAAAAGTTCGAGCTCCGTGGAAATCTGTGTTTGAATTTTACGAACTATCTTTTTAATTTTGTGTAAAGATTTCGGCCAGTTACCTTTTGAATTAACTGTCAAAATGTTGAAACGACTGATTGTTCTTTCAATGGTGTTGGTGTGTTGCTACTGCGCAGAAGACGAGCTCCAGTCAGAAGAGACCAGAGCCAAGAAGAGTAAGAAAAGGCTATTTCGATTGATAAGTAAGTTTAATATTTTATTATACTACTATACTACTAATATTATAAATGCGAAAGTTTAGATGTTTGGATGTTTAGATGTTTGGATATTTGTGTTTCAATCACGTCAAAACTAATGAACCAACTTGGATGAAACTTGGCATATATATAGTTCGTAACCTGGATTGACATATAGGCTACTTTTTATCCCGAATAATTAACAGGATCTACAGGATAAAATGAACGAAAAGGATTAGCAGCGCCAATTGGCAAGAGGATTTCATTGTCAGGTCATGTCACGTCAGTTTGACAGGGCGTAGTACTACCTCTTTGGTCTAACGACTAGCGTTTGACATTCCAGTAGGTACGAGTTCGGTGTGATGAGGTGTAATGTCAAGTGTCTCAAAAAAGTATCCGCTCGGTACACGCACAGTTAATATAATGTACACGGAAACTGTAGACGCGTACGAAGTCGCGGGTAACTGCTAGTGTTTGATATAAGAGCGCCATATTTTTAGCTTATGATCTAACCCGTCTTACATGCCTAGTAACAAAAATAACAAAATGAATTAATGTGGACCTACACTACAATGGAACTTCAACAAGGCAGTTACGTGAATTAGTTTAGGTGCCTAGGTACTTGAAAATGCTCTAATTTCTCTACATTTAAGAGTATTAAGTAATCTAATGTAGGTAGGTATCGTTATAATAGCATGGGATTCGGCACGATTTGTGAAATTAAATTTAGTTCTAAATAATTAAGTAAAAGGCTCTTAAAGCGAAAAGCTATTCAAGATACGAGTACATTAACTGAAACCATATTCAGAAGGGATTTCGTACGTTCGTAGAACTTAATTGGTTTCTGTTTCAACTAATCTGCATGGGAAATAAAATTTTCTAATAAAATTAATCTAAGGGAAGTTACACAAAAAAACATAAAAATGTTATAGATATTATAATCTACTAGCTTCCATCCTCAACTTCGTCCACGTCCCGTTTGATTCTTTTGATTTTCCAGAATAAAATGTAGCCTGTGTATGAATCCAGGTTACTAACTATACAGGGTGTAATCTAATGTCCCTATGAGCCCGAATGGAGGGTATTTATGTGGGGTGTTACTATGTATTATAAGTATGTACATATTTAAAAAAGTATATAAGTATTCTATCAGCATCTAGTTCTCATATTACAAGCTTTGCTTAGCTTGGGACTAGAGGGCGTTGTGTGAAATGTCGAATATTTATTTATTTATTATTCCAAGTTTCATCCAAATCGGATCAGGGGTGCGATTCCAATCTCAAAGTTTAACTGCAAAGTTTTAAATCATGGTCAGTTCATACTAACTCATAGTTATTCTGTGACTAAATAGTGACGTTATGATGTCATTTCGCGCATATTTTGCTGTCAAGTGTCTAAAAAGAATGATGACCTGAAGTGAAGAAGAATGATGACGTGACCTGAAGAAATTACACTGGGCAGTGAAATATAACTTGACAGCAAAAGATTGGAATACGGGGGCTGTAGTGGCAGCGTGATTGAAACACAAAATATAACTTAGCTCTGCTGTTTTATCTATTTTATCTATTTATTTAACTTATTATTTTTATTTTTTTCTTGCTTGACTAAGCAAGCCTAGCCACGAGCACCAACCAACCATTCATTAGTTTTTAATTGATTTATTTCTTTACAGTTATGGTCGCGCTCTTCCTTTTCTCAAAGATGGCAATCTTTAAAGCAGCGACCTTCTTCTTCTTTCTCGCCTTCTTCCAAAAACTCTTCACGCTCGGTGGAGTGCTGCTGACCTACATTATGAAGAACCAGGCAGCCACCACGAGCCCTATGGCCCAGCCCATCAGCATGTATGGCCCACCGGAGTACAACACGTTAGGATACAGCTATGGACCTCCAGACCATGAGCCGGTTCTGAATGAAGGTCCAAGTATTCCGGATTTGACGGGAGCTTTCAGCTGGTTTTCGGGGAAAGCGTGAGTCTTGTAATATTGTACACTTCAATCAGGTCACGAACTATATTTATTGCGAATTTCACCTAAATCAGTTTAGTCGCAAAATATAGTCGCATATTTGTGTAAGTACTTTAATGTCTAAACACAGATGGTAGTTGCTAAATATTTTAATTATAGTATATTTATTGATTAATTTATTTTAGTTTTTAAGTGTATTTAATAAAAGCTCCTGTTATTGTGTTCATTCTGTTTCATGAGTTATCATTACTTCATAATCAGGAGATATGTAATGTTCAAACAAACGTTACTGTGTGGAAGCCTCTTTATACAAAGTTGTGAGCTCCATTATCGTAAAATTCACAGAATAATGTTATTAATATTATAGTCTACTGGGAATAGTAAGGTTTCATGGCCTGAAACGTAAAAATCTTTGAGGTTAAAGGCTGCAAACGCACTCGGCAGCCAAGTCGTGGCAACAAACTAGTCAGCCAGAGACATTAATTTTCCCTTTAGACTGTCAGTCCCTGGGACTGGGCTTTTCTACAGAGTGGAGTAGCCTGGTCACAGCGCCTGTATACAAATGTAATGTAAAATGTATTGTATCGAGAAGACCATAGCAAGAGAGGCGTGGCCTATCCGGCGCCACCCGGCGGCGGTTCCGGCTAGGCAGCTGATGCAACGGTGCGAATTCGAAGTTCGAAGCGGGATGCCGTGCCGGGGTGTATCGCCTGACACTTTTGCTCGGGCGGTCGGAGTGTGCGGGCGGTCGTGCTAGGAAGCCTTAAAATAGAGTTCGGTTATACATACCTACATTAACTACCTTTTCATTTATACTATGTTAAAAAAAATATACAAGTAAATTATGGAACAAGCCGACCCACCTGATGTCAAGTGGTAACTACGGCGTATAACGATGCAAACATTATAATGACGATGTTAAAATTATAAGAGTTTTAGTTTTGTATTTTTTTTATTTCAATTCTGGTTTTAAAAGTAATAGACTCAGTGGTCGCTGCGACCGTGCTCTGGTCGCTTAATGCATTTGTAGCCAAAGCACTTACTCATAGTAAGCAGGTACTTTAGCACTTATCATCCTTAAAGACAAAAATATCAGTAGCAACTATTAGCGACCGTGATATGGTTATTGTCTGGTTATTCAAGAAGGTAGGCTTTCAACGGATTTAAGGGTAGATTTTATTTTATTCTTTTGTAAAATGTTCTCGTACAGCTGGGACTAAAAAGTGGTCCACGAGAGAGTACACTAGAAACCTGTTATCTGTCTAAAATATAAAAATAAAACATGTATTATTTCTCATGGTTGACGGATTCATGAAGCTTACAGCGAAAACTCCAAATGAACCCCAACTTTACAAAGAAACTATCTCATTTGGTTAACAAGATACGCATAAGAATCTTGGTCATCACCTCGCCCGATCCTAATTCTCATCTCATTAAGGGATAAACCACCCGCCAATATGCCCGAATTCTTGGGCCCTTATGGTCCATTACGGCCCCTTAGAGCCCCTTACAATGCCTTTGGCCTACCCTTTATGGTTATGACTTACTAATTTTAGTACAAAGTTCCATGGGACGAGATATGGGATGTAATGGTGTAAGAGGATATCTTTTATGTAATAATATATGGTATCTTTAGACACCCACTCATTTTGGATGGAAATTTTCACGCTCATAAAAACTCACGATTGGTTTTTATAGTCACTAAAGACAGGGTAAAATAAATGCTAATATGCTGTGTTAGGCTCGATTATTTCAAAGTATTTTTCTTAGATATTGTCAGTTACTCGTTATGTGAGTAGTATTTTTTATGAAAAAAATAGAAAGCCCAAATAAATGAAATATAAATCCCACGAAAAACTATAAGTCTACTACGGCTACGAACCAAACACTAAAAAGTAGAATAAATAACAACATTATAATAATAGTCCAGCCTAACATAAATAAAACACCATTAAAACCAAGGCATCTATTTTTAAACGTCTAGTAACGAGGAAAATGCATGACTAACAAAAACCACGTGTAAAAACATCATCAAATCCGACACAGCACGCATACTTTGCATTCATTCATATTCAAACGCATGGTAATTCTATTGTTTTGTAGATCTAAGACAATAGACGTAGAATAATAGTAGGTCAACGTTATTTCTCATAAGTAGCGGTTGGTAGATTCCTATGTGTTTTTAGGACAATGCACCCAGAAACCTCCGTCATAGTCAAACACTGCTATTCCTACCAAATTAAGTCATTCACGTCAGCTGTGTGGAACTTGCGATCAAAATAATATTTTGCTGAATCTTTGCATTACTGTAAAAATTACATTACATTATAATATATATATAATAATATAAATATATATATATATATATATATATATATATATATATATATATTATAATATATATATATCATTTAATTACATTATTACATTAATTTACATTACTGTAAAAATTTGTTGATTACGATTTTGCATAATTACATTCATTGGTATCGTAAAAAATGTTGGAATGTGCGAGCGAGATGGTTGTTTCCTTACTTTATTCTGAAATTCTCAATTGACATGGTGAAACCAAAAGAGTAACTAGGCTCTATGTTACGTAACATCGTACAGCGTATACGTAAAACGTACCTATCCCAACTTTTATCGATGACGGCAGAGAATTCATCAAAAGAAAAAGACTACTATCACTAGATTTAGCTCTAATTACTCAATGAGAAATTAAATAAACAACTATAGTCTCTACACCGTATTTCGCAACTTCACTCATAAAATTACTCCCTCGGGAACTTAGAATAAACAAGTTAAAACAAGTGACCAACTGCCACTTCTTTCCGTGCAACATTAATTAGTTTCTTATTATACAAAGACAATACAAAATTGTATAAACAGGGTGCTCTACAAGTATTTAAAATCTTTCAAAAGCGGAGTGCCCTTTATTTCACACTTTTTATACGTAGTTTTTTATTAAGCTTTTGAACAAAGAAAAAAATGTTGTAGGCAAAGAGGGTTGGAGGGCTGATCTCTGACATTGTTTTTAAAACAACGTTCACAGAAGCAGGTCGGATCCACTTCCTGATTGCGCATATCGATGTGGCATTTATCAGTAATAATAGTATCTATTTGATAAGTGTAAATACTTTGAGTACCAAAGTATTTGGTATTTTACTTAGTATTTGGTACTTTGGTAATCAAAGTATTCCGATTTCATACGTTCTGTGTTGGAGACAAGACTTCTTCGGTGAGTATATCCATCTGTTACACTATACAATAGACAATAGTTTTGGACGCCACAGACGAAGGGGTAAAAGTGGCGAAGTTCTATTCGAACTTCGTCTAGTGTTTGTTGTCACCATTGACACGTAAGAAGAAGAAGACTATACAATACCTATTATACAAAGTGATCACCCTGTAGCTGAAGACCACGGAGGTCGTGAATTAACCGCAGACTGTTTCTAGTGGCGGCAAGCAAAACAAAGCTGTTACTTGTGATAAAACATACTGAAGCGTATTGCGTACGTGGACGCTAAGATTTTTTTCAAAATTGGATTTCTTTAGGAGGACTCCGATACAAACGTCCAAGATCACTTTTAATTCAGGCATATTTCTAAAATATCCTGGAATCGTCTCTAAGGTAAGCTGGTAAGTTGATAGTGATAAGATAAGATAAAATAATTATTTATTTGACCTCAGCAAATATACAAATGACTTAAGTAACTTATTATAAGAGCAGGTAAGTTATTACCTACCTACAAAAAAGTAAAAATAAAAATAAACAATTAAAAAACAAAGTAGGTAAGCCCACCTGCCCATGAAGCGTGCATGGCCAATTTATCCATTTGTGCCTGTGTATTGAGAGCAAAATTATTTTAGATAGTGAGAGCCAAGATCTTGACCGCTCAACATCAGGTGAGCCATCAGGTTGCCGCATAAGTTTTTCTAAAGAAAAATAGTGAAAAAAGGTTACATAAATATATAAATATTCATGGACATTTAACACGACGCCCTCTAGTCCCAAATTAAGCAAAGCTTATAATATGGGAACTAGATGCTGATAGAATACATAGATACTTTTTTTTTGTAAATACATACTTATAATACATAGTAACACTCAGTAGTAACACACACATAATTTCCAGGTTTCTTTAAAAGTGGAGGCTTGGAGGAGATTTTTGAAATTTACTTGCGTTTTGCATAACTTCGCTTCAGTTTAAAAATTTGACACGAGCCAGTCCCATAGGTATATCAACCCGTATGTCTCCACTTATCTTGGAACAGAATGGTACTTAGCTCGGTACTCGCACTGCAAGTTTTAAATCCGGATTTACTTAGTCAGGTACCTAATTGCTTAAAGTAGGTAGTTTCAAACTTTCTGCATTTTTAAATGAGCCAGATGTTGCGGATCTCGTAAAACTTTTAATTCATGCAAAAAACTTTTACATGTGCTATGCCCATCTGTCATTATTGTGATCATCATCATCATCATCACCCTACAGGTCTACGTGTGGCAGTTGGACCATGGGATTTTTTCCCTTTGATAGGTACAACTGGTTGCGCTACGGGTAAAATTTTTTCAGTGATGGAGTTAGATAAAGCGCTTGTACGACGTATTAGTTTCGAAGGCTCAACAAAGCAGTAGATCTGACTGTTGATATTGAATTAAAACTACATAAACAAGTAGCTAGTTCACGCCAAACTGCAATCTCGCGATGCTCTCATACAAATAAAATAAATCATCAACACAATGCAAAAGTCTCTTGATAAAATTTGGGAAAAACGTCTGATATATAGTTTTGCCACGTACGAGTCGTGAGTAACTCGTAGACGAGACACTCATAGAGTATTAAATCCATGCTTCGTCTGTACCCCGTCTGCGCCATGCCCATGCTTCATACGTGATGAATGAATCGAATGAGATAAAGATTTAGTTTACAATTCCATTTTTTATCTCTTGCCAACCACATGCAGACGGCATAAAATGAGTATCCCCTTCGTGATGAGCGGTCAGCCCCTACAACTATGTAATAAGTCGTCATTTGGGCCGATTTCGAATGAGCGGATGTAATCAATAGACTCTAGTATTCTGCTAATTGGCTATATCCCCGATTACCAAATTCATAAAAGGTTAACCTTGAGATTCACACATGTGGTACATAAAAAAACAATTTAGATTATTGAAACCTGTCTGCCTACTTTCCTGTTGCAATACCCTTAAACAGGGTTCATATTATACCTACCTACGATGTAATAACTAAAAACATGTGAAAGCAATAAATGTATTGAGTATGGAAAAAAATCAATGTAATATTATGACGTATAAGAAAACGTAATAAAAGATGTCTAAGCATATTAAGCAAAGTAAAAACTACTTGCGCTAATGATACAAAATGCCTACCATGAATGAGTCTAGTAAACCAAAACGTGTTAAAATGTTTGTAGAACTACAAACAAAATAAATAGGGTTCTGTGTAGTAAAAACTAATTAGTACGTCAAGTGATTGCATGCGGGCGTATGCATTCTTAGTCGGTGTAGCATTCTTCTGCAACTACACTGAGACGGTTGCGTTTTTCATAAAACGAACCCAATTACCAACTCACTTGGCTGCGTATGGGGGTAGGGGGAGGGCGAGCTTAGTTAATATCTCAAGGTTCCGTATACTGTTATGGATGTTCTTAATTCTGATGGTACAACTAGTCACGGGGGAAGCTGATGAATCTGTGACACTATCGGCTCAGACTCTACAGTTAAACAGATATTTCTTTTTGTCTGTTTTTCTTTGTTCTTCTTTCTTTCTTTCATGTGATGTTTGCTTGTTTGTTTGGTAAAGCAGAAGTAGCGATCAAGCAAACGGGATGATCATATAAACGCCACAAATAATGGGATAAAGTGGCAGAATATTATTTTACCTTAGTTTAAAGTGGTTGTCCAAACCATTGACATGTAATAAAAAGAGATCGAACATGAAAAATTTAAATACAAACTTTTTACATCAGCTTTCACACAATATTACAGTCATATTCCTATTTATAAGGTAAAATTGTCACCACTATATAACGATTCTTCCGATTGGTACTGATTTGGATCAGTTGAGCTATCTATAAATCGTTTGCAACGGTGTGTAGATAGCTCAACTGCTTCATGTGTATTTTGTACATATTATAAATATTTTGAATACTGTATTAGTCATAATTTTCTGTATTAGTTATAATTTTCTATATAACGTAAGGTTTACATTTTACCTAACAGAACCCTAGATAGACAGACGATGCGGATCCCGCTAAGCTCGTTTTCATATTACAAAGGATAAGCATTCTCTTTTTAAAGTCGAGATAAATTTAATCAAGTCTCCGCATTCATATTGGTTAGGCAAACGATTTTATGACATGAACGAGCAAGGGTATTTTCTGTATTTTGCGGTAGGTACTTAGGGCGGCTTGCACCAGAATTGCTAAACGCGTTTAACTCTTAAATAGTATTTAGCGAGTTGTCAAGTCATACAAATACGTCAGATTTAAATCGATTTAGCTGTTAAACACGTTTAGTGATGCTGGTGCAAGACGCCCTTAGTTGTATAGGATGTTAAAACTTTTCATACAGGGTAACAAAAATACTTATGCTGGAGTAAAATATGTATTCACCAAGAAAATTATGTTATTAAGCTAGCCACCCTGATACGTCGACAAGCGGTAAGTGAGGTCAAAGCTAAGCTATGAAACTATGTAACTATTTCCACACCAAAGTGAACAGGTAAGATGTGCGAGGATTAAATATTTAAAAACCAGAATTCGATAGCTCGAGTTTGCTGTAAAGATTGGGATAGTTATATTGGTCTCTTTCGATCTAATGTCAATGTAAAAGACAAAACACGGTGTAATTCAAAGCTTACATCAAATTTAATAATTAGATATTTGTAATACATTGTGTAGTATCAAGGCATTATTTGTATATCGTTCTCATTACAGTTACGACTGAAACACTTAATTATACTTTGTAAACTTATCAAAAGCACTTAAATGTTACGACTCATTCATTTAGCTTCGTTTTATTATTCCAGTGTTGTATCAGACTTGTTAGGGCATGTTCAACATGGACGAAACTGCAATTATTGTAATATGAATCTTATTCTTATGGTAGCGATGTTGTAATCCTCAAAAATAAATCAAATTTTTGAAAGGTTTTGAACACTAACTATAGCTGCGTTTAAGTATTCCTTCGTGCATGACAAGTTGCACCTTAACATCTCAGAGTGAAGCCAAGCAATGCTTTATAGTGCACATCCTCGGTAATGCAGTTGTTATTGGCGTAACAATGAGATTGCTAGATACGTAATGTTTCAAAGAGAATATATATCGCAGTTAAAAACTTAGTTTTTTTAAATATTTTATTTTGCAGTTACATTAGTTACATGAAAAACAATGTGGACGGAACTTTATAGTAATAATAGGTAGTGCGGTTTTAGTACATCTCGGTGGACGTTTGCAATTGTTCGGCGTGTTTGAAACGCTTGCTCTGTGATGGATGGTCAGGCACAGCTTCTGGAGAATATCTGGAACACTTTGAATGCTAGAATCCGTTAGTTTTACTGACGCCAAATAAACAAAATTGAAATTCAATAGAGGGTAAAATTCGTAGCATTGGAGCGTAGTAGTCACGGTTGCTACGAGCGTAGCTCTACGACTGCTACGAGCGTAGTAGCCAGAACTGTTACGAGCGTAGCACATACTATATTATTTATTAGTTATTTATGAACGCTACGAGCGCAGTAATGCACCTACTACGAGCGTAGCACTTATGATTGCTACAAGCGTAGTATCTAAAGCTGCTACGAGCGTAGCGTTTACTTCTGATAATCTAGTTCATTATAATATGAGTTCGTTACAGTGTAGATTTGTCAAAGCATTTGTAGCTGTTTATGTAGGTCTGTAAACCAATAATGAATGTTATTTCATGTTAAGTTACATACAACTATTTTGAAATGTGCTTTGTAAAAATAGGTTTAGTTTCCGTTTGAAAAATGATTTGAATCTGTACGCGATATATAAAAAAAAATTGATATCATTTAGAACTACCAAAACTATTTAGCTTTGTTATTTTGATTTTCAGTATCATTATGAGATTAACTACGCGTACTTTAAAAAAAAACTATTCTAGGTCATGAGGCAGTTGTCGAACCTCTAGTAAGATCCGGTCAAAGTATTTCCTATACCTACTTATTGCTTAATTGCTTCATACCTGCTATCTAATATTTCTAATCTATTTCATTAATAACAAGTTTATCTATTGATTTATCCCAACTACCAGAAATAATCCAAAACTGTCTATTTCTAAATTAACTTTAAATTCGGGTTAGCATGATTGAAAACTTCCTGCGCATTTGATTACGTCAAAACTAGTCTATTATTGTGTTAACAAGGTTACAGGTGGTAAACTAAATTAATTATCGTAATCTTACGATAATTGTTACGATTGTATCTGACTGATGACTGACTAAGGCTCTGAATCGACTCATGGATGGAATTTTCCCGTGAAATATCAACAAAATCCACGCGGACGAAGTCACGGGCAGAAGCTAGTCTAACATAATTATGTTGCGCGCTCGCACCGCATAGTTTAGCATAATTTATGTCGTTGATATGCATCATCAAGGCAATTTGCTGTCAATTTACCATCGGTAATTTACAGCCATTGAAATGTATGAGCTGAATATAAACTACGAACAAACTCATGTTTAAACTAGACTCAGAACTAAGGCACGTCCCCGAAAGGATGTGCTCTGTGAGGTACCCGCTTAATATCAGGTAGGCCAACAAATCATAATATATCATCACATTTTCTCATTAAACAAATTAAAAAATTCAACTCAAAGGTGAAGAAAACAGTGTGAGAATTGCAACTATATTTAAGGTACATATAGTTGCAATTCTCACACTGTTTTCACATTTGACAGATTGTCAAAATATGCAGGAAATATGTTGTTCCGCTTCCGTGTATTTTCCGTTTTTTGGATTGACAGTGACGTTGACGCCCTAACCACATCTCCGCGCGTTATTGGAGTAGCAAGTCCGCGAAATTCATTCCGCCGCGATCAAGTGTAGTTGTGTTAGCGGTATCGTGGGAGCGGCACGTTACTTCCAACACGTTTGAAGTCAACGCGGCTCCGCTGCTAAATGGCGGCCGGAGCGCGGAGGTGTGACCGGGGCGACGGAGCAGATCGCCGAATCCGCGCGGGGAAAGAGATAGAATTATAGTCAAATCTATACGTTAGAACAGGCAGTCACGCTAGTGTTCGGCTTCTCATATAATACGGACAAGACATGGCGAATTTATAGCGGGTCCGCTGTTATGATATCGCGGCGGTAGTGTGGTTAGGGCGTGAGCGCACGTGACAGGGGATACGCATAAAGGATGACTCACGCTAGACCGTGTCGGATCCAAGCCGAGTGTCGACCGTAGCACGTTGAGTAGAACGTTGAGCGAGCTAGTGTACGAAAAAGCTCACTTTACCGTCAACTGTGCATGCGACCACACATGTTATACTTATAGACAGGTAAATTATAATAATTTGGTCCTTATCTTTTTTAAATATATATCTGCTATACAGAATGCTAGTGAGCAATATTTAGCAAAAATATATCTGCCCCCGTATTCCAATCTTTTGCTGTCAAGTTATATTTCACTGCCCAGTGTAATTTTTCAGGTCACGTGGTACAAGTTTGTACCACGTGATCATTCTTTTTAGACACTTGACAGGAAAATATGTGCGAAAACCAATTAAATGACATCATAATGTCACTATTTAGTCACAGAAAAACTATGAGTTAGTATGAACTGACCATGATTTAAAACTTTGCAGTTCAACTGAGATTGGAATACCCCTGCTGTCGTTGGTAATTTCAGACGATTTGTCATTTTGTCAGGTCATGCTGATTGATGGACGACACGTAATATTGGATGTGTCGAGGACCCCGGACAAAAATAGGTGGAATTACGGAATATAATAAATTGCTTTTTTATCATAACGTAATGTTATGTTTGTTGTACTGTGTTATTTTATTAATCATCATCATCATTATCAAACCTATCCACTCACTGCTGGACGTAGTTCCCTCCCGCGACGCGCCTCCGTCTTCGGCTCTTCTCATCCAGTGTCTGCGCTAAGTACATTTTGCAAATCGTCACCCCAACTTGCTGTTATTTTATTAGTTTCCTTCACTTTTCACTTCGTTTATACTTTACAGTAACTTGAAGTAACGACCTAGATGCCTGGACGAAGAATTTGCAGTACTACTAACACTTGTTTTCAATCTAGAATTAATTTTAGATGATCATCCAAACAAAGTTCTATCAAACCTTAGCTGGCTCAAAACACATTCGAAAAAAATCTTTATAATTCAACTTGAACTCTTACTGTTTGAAGATTATTTTTGCATTGACATAGTTTATAGCGAGATATTTTATGTAAGGCATCAAGTTTACAAATATCTTAAAAAATCCAAGATATTTTAATTATTATATTTTTGATCTCCACTTTAATGTTTGTTTTATAGCGACGCGACAGTTTCGACGTTTACTTTTTCCAAAGGACCAATCTATTAATCTGTTAGTATAAAAATATAAGTGTTTTGTATGACTTCGGAACCCTAAAAGTACATAATTGGTAGTAATCTTAATCAAAATCAAAATTTCTTTATTCAATAAAATCACAAGGATCATTTAGATCATAGAGAGAATCATTTTATTAAAATAAAAAAGCGTTACCAGTGAAGTATTTTAAATTAACTAACTACTTTCCATAATCCCTGGCGAGTTCTTAAAACTAGTGCCAAAGCCATTTTCAGGTATTATTTTCCCGCTTAGTCGAAACTCAGAGCTACTTAGTTTTAAAGTTGTACTCAACTTGCAGTTAAGGAGCAAAACTGTAAAATTACCAAGTTTAAATTGCTATAGTTTCAGGAAGAGGAAATGAATAATAATTAAATTATAAGTTTTTATGCAAGTAACCTCTCCTCAGCTAAACATTTTATAACTGAAAAAAAAGTTATAAAGCTTTGAGTGTGCCTCTCCTGCCTCGGCCTATAACCATGCATTGCCTCAATGAGCACGTCCATAGAGGACGTGCTCAGTGAACTGGGTCTATCTCATTCCTTTTTTTTTTGCTATTAGGAAACGTAAATTATCATTATAGTGTTAGTATCACATAAAAATTTTACAGGTCATTATTTAACGTTTAATCGCGCTATATGGAGACTAATTAGAATAAGAATTACATTAGTTATGACTCTTTACTCTTAACAATAGAATAATGAAGGGTCAACATCGATGAATTTAATATCGATAAAAAATTAGAATAATATTTGATACCAACGCAACGTCCAAAGACCCAATGCATCTTTTTTTATTTTTCTATTTATGGGTAATATAAAAAAAATTATATCAAAATACTATTTTATGAATTTAAATACCGTTTTGTTTTATTTATAAAATGAAAATGAAATAAAAGCTTTGTTTTTTTCTGGATTAGTCGATATACCATCACTTCATCGACTGTAAACCTCACTACGGAAGTCATATCCCCTGACCTCGTAAACGTAAACCGCTCATTATATCCAAATTTAACGATGATTGCCCACATGATCCCAGCTATAACTCGATGAGGCAAAGCCGCGGCGAGAGTGGCGAATACTCCTTTTATCGATTCGAAACTCGACCTTTACGTATTAATAAAGGATAATGTATTCTGTATTTAGCATTCATCGATAAAATCTTAAAAATTTCTTAATACACCAGTGTCTACTCTAAATTTTTTCACGTCACGTTAAGGGGATAGTCTATCTGTGCAAAACAGAAGAATCGAGTTGTCATGACATGCGCGGAAAGCAATTCGTAAATTTTATCGAATACTAAACTAAACTGAAAAATGCTTTACTGCGATCTTTATATTTATTTATTTAGTTAGTTACACCAATGGCATATTCACAATTGTTATTTAGGAGAAAAATATTACTTATAACATTCTACAGTGTGATATACCATTACAGGCATAAACAGATTTGATGTAGGTAAAATATGTCTTAAAAAATTTAGTACTTATTTTTTAAGGAAAAAAAAAGCAACAACTTATAACTAAGTGTGTGATTGGATTCCAATATACGAGTAATAAGTGCTCATGATAACATTCATGATAACAAAATTAAAGGAACGCTATTGTTTGTGTCAAATAGTCAGTTAATTGGATAAAATCTGCCAAGATTGGTTTTAAATCATACAGGAATGAAAGTATTTATTGGTTTTTTGTTACTTTTGAATAATCAACTTTTTTGAAATTATGTGTGGCAAATTTTTACCCTTTTAACATTTTTTGTATCATTACATTTATATCATACATTAATTATAATATCTAATGCAGGGTGATGAGGATCTAACTTACTGAGGGGTAGTTTATTTACACACTCTGTTACACCACTAAAATTGCTTATCACTAAATCTACAGTTCTTTGAACAGTATTTTATAAACTACATAATATTTACTATTATTAGGGTTTGAATTTTTGTGTCCTTCACTAGAGGTAGACCGGTCAAAATTAAAATCTGCAACAAATTATAGTCTCTACTTATATCACTTGACTGTGTCACTTTATCTACTGATATTATCCATGACGAGAAACAAAGTCTGTATAGTCACTGGGGTTTGTTTGTATACTGCACATATCTAAATATTCTTGGCAGAGTATTATTGAGTTTTAGTGAGATCTATACTTCTTCATTTTTACTTCGCAGAGCCTGGTTTCATATCAGTATGGAGTTCATATCAGCCAGTGCCTCATAGTTTTTGACTTGCTTTGCAGGAGATTGGTCATCTCTGCGGATGAATATGCGACCATTCCTAGTCCACACATATTTTTGCGACGAGAAGACTTGACGGAGTTTCCCAAACGCAGCCCAGCCCAGCTGGATTCTCCGGTTTAGCTCTTTCTCAAAGTTGTGTCTACCCAAACGCAGGGTCTGCCCGAGGTAGACATACTCCTGCACAACTTCGAGAGGCATTCCGGCGACAGTGATTGGCTCTGGGGTTATACGATCATTGATCATAATTTTCGACATAGCTCAGAGGATTAGCAGGCTGAAGTGGCAGTGGGCCGGCCATGTTTGCCGTAGAACCGACAATCGTTGGAGCAAACTAATACTCGAGTGGAGACCACGTTTAGGCAAGCGTAGTGTAGGACGCCCTCCGGCGAGATGGGGCGACGATCTGCGAAATGTAGCTGGCAGACACTGGATGAGAAGAGCCGAAGACCGAGCTCAATGGCGCGTCTTGGGAGAGACCTACGTCCAGCAGTGGACGAGTATAGGTTGATGATGATGATGATGATGGTTGTTAGACTCATCCATCTTTCTGACTCTGGAGCATGAAAGTATGTCCGCATTATCAATAGGGAGTTATATGACTGTGTCTAGTTGTTTAATTGTGTTCAGTAGATTTTCGGTCTCGTTTTCTGACACTCCATTTATCTCCAAATTGTATCAAATTTAAATTTATTTATCAAAATGTATCTTCTTATTATATCCCGTCTTGTGAATCCAAAGTAGCTGGGCGTAGACATAAGTACATTAAGTGGGTATGTTTGTTAATATTTAGGTCATAGTAAATTCTACGGAAACTCTCAAATCGATAAATAGTAGATAAGCTTAAAAACTAAAACCTTAGGTACTACTGAAAAATAACTCTCTAAATAATATGAAAAAGGATAGGGAGGGTACTGCTCCAAACTCACCTTTAACATTAACATATTGCGGAGAGTTTAACACAAATTGTGAGAGACAGATACAGATCATTGATACAGAATTGGATGTAAGTAGGTAATTTCAGAAGAAATAAGTATTCCAAAATATACGTGCAACAAAAACCAGCAGTATTTATTTTAGTTTTTTTGCATAAATATTGTTAACTGGCAGTTACCCGCGACTCCGTAAGCGGGTACAGTTTCCATGTACATTGTATTATCTGTGTTGTATTATTATATGTGCGTGTACCGCGCGGATACTTTGTGAAACTTGACATTACACCGAACCCGTACTTGAATGTCAAACGCTAGTCGTTAGACCAAAGAGGTAGTATTACGCCCGGTCAAACTGACGTGACATGACATGACAATGAAATCCTCTTGCCAATTGGCGCTGCTAATCTTGTTCGTTCATTTTATCCTGTAGATCCTGATAATTATTCGGGATAAAAAGTAGCCTATGTGCCTACTGGATTGGATTGAGTTTTAGGAAACTTGGCATATATGCCAAATTTCATCCAAGTTGGTTCAGTAGTTTAGACGTGATTGAAACACCTAAACATCTAAACTTTCGCATTTATAATATTAGTAGGATAGGATAGGATGTGGTTCTTTGCGTTCTGGCAAGATAAAATGGTAGATTTTGTCTTGCCAGAAGGCAATGTCTCTCTATGTATTCTACTTTCATCAAATGTTCCTCTCCGGTCCATGTTAGATCCTTCTTTAGAATAAATAAGGTTGTTCACAAAAAGGTTTTTACAAAAGCAATACAATAGGTTGAATTAAATGCAATACAAGTATGAGCAGTAGCAAGATAATAATTAGGTACTTACTTATCCTAATTTAATTGGAATTAGGATAGAAAAATATATTTTCCGTGTAAACAAATAACAGCTACTGACTGATTGGCGGAGTTGACTTAAAAGAAATAAAAACTAAGTTTACATTGGTATGGTTATTGTTGGATATTGTCATGTATACAAGAGAAAAAAGTAAAGCCACTTTCAATGCGTATTAATTGGCAAACCAGGAGTTCTACTCGATAAAATTTTATTGTGACTGTTCGTAAATGTCAAATGAGCTTATTACTAACTTATTACTAATTAAAAACTGCCATGTTGCTACGTAGTGTACTCAAATGATACAATAGAACCATGATTTGTAGACTTTTGTCGAGTAGACGTTTGCGTGTTCTTCATTTAAAAATCCTGAGAAATTTGGCGTGGGCCTGACGTCCGAACGTTTCGGCCGCCTAGAGGCCACTGAAGAATTTTCTTGCGATATTTGGTTAAAAACTAGTCTCAGCAATTATTAAATATTAAAAAAAATAAGACTATTTAAGTAAAGATTTTACACTTTTTATATACTTAAATATTTGGCCTATACGTAAGTTTAGTTGTTTTGTAGATAAAACAAGGGAATATTGTGGAATAGACCATTTAAAATCCAAGATTTCGAAGATCTTCTGCCACCTGGATTAAGGAAATGAAAACAAAATCGCAAAATGTATTCAAGGCGTTTTGGAGACAAGGATATGTACATCAAGACGCGCTGAGTACTTTTTGCGATTTTGTTTTCATTTCCTTAATCCGAGTGCACAAACTTGACTCGAAACGGTTTGGGCGCGAGAGAGCTGTGTTTGATCCCAGATTTATCTATTATAAACCAGCTAAATGAAGCTAAATTAAATATGTAATTGTTACACATATCCTGAATATTGATTTGCAACCAAAATAAATGAAGTTACTATCTTACTTTTCTTTTAAACACACTTTGAACTTCGCTAGTTTTGGCAATTTGGCAGATCCCCAGCCTAAGGAATTTTCAGTGAAGCTTAGTCACAAAAAACATGAAAAAGTGAAACCGAATCCACGAATCTTCTTCTAAAATAACAATGTAAAAAAATAGTTTTGCAATAATAGCATTTTCTCGCATTTCACAAAAGCCGTCAAACAAAAAGGAAACATTACACATTATGACCGAAGCACTAACAAACCACATAACATTTCATACATTGTGTCAACAAACACACTCTCGCTAAAGTACGTGTAATTCACGAGGAACTTTCACGAAACTACAGTATTTATCGTTTTAATTCACGCCTCGTTGTGAACCTAACCCAAACAACCAGCATCGCCATTATTGAACTCAACTTTGCCAGGAAATGGCGTTCTAAAATTAAGATTTAAAAGTTTAATTTGAATAAGGAATAAAAAACTTAAACGAGAAGTCGACAGTGCAAGAAATGGAAAATTTTCAGAGAAAATAATATAGAGTCGTTTTTAAAACAAATATAAAACATAATTTCCTAATTAAATCGCAATTTTGTAAAAATATTTTTGAACAACTGTAAAACTTTATTAAAAGTGCACATACAAAAATGAAGGTGGAATTTTGTATATTGTTAGTGGCAATGCTCACGAGCTCGGTTGCAGGACACGATGAAAAACAAATGGTCGAGGCGAGAGGAAAAGCTAAATTCGCGCTGTTGAGTACGTATTTTTCCCTCTTACTAGTTTTTTCTCTCAGCTTCACTTGCTTATTGAGGCAGTACAGTCTGGCTAGCTGCCTAGTCTACGATGGTTGATGTGGAGCTATTTCTGTACTGAATAAAACGACTTGCTCTCGTACGCTCATTTTCTCAGGCGGAAATTCACGTTTACCGATGCAAGAAACGATTTAACTGGAGTGGAATTTCAACCGAAACACACTGAAAACTATGTTAAATCATACGAGTTCTTGCTACGAAGGTGCTTGCACTTGTGCGACTTACTTTTGGATGCAGTGTTTTGGGTTTTCCGTCATAATGAAACCTTAAACTTTATTTCGATGTAAAAATTATTAAAGAACTTTACTTCAAACTAATATTTTAATCTAAAAATTGAAGCGCTCGTGGCTAGACTTGCTAAGTCAATTTTTACCGATTATCTAAGTTAAACGACGTTCTGCGCTGTCACTATTTGGATGTGTGACCGCTAGTGGAATTTACATCTGAGCCAGTTCCGGCTCAACAATCGGTAAGCCACGACGGTCAAGACGGTCTACAAACTCTGTCACCAGATTTGGATATTAACTCGTACGAACGAATGATCTAACTAAAGAATACCGTTATTTATTTATTTATTTTATTTAGAGCATCCAACAAGGAAATCACAATTATCAAGTACATTCTTAAATCTACGGAGTTGATCGAACCAAGCCTAAGCAGATTATCATTGAATAGAAATACGAACTCGGACATGCGATTCTGCCCCCGTATTCCAATCTTTTGCTGTCAAGTTATATTTCACTGCCCAGTGTGATTTCTTCAGGTCACGTGCTACAATTTTGTACCACCTGATCATTATTTTTAGACACTTGACAGCAAAATATGCGCGAAAACAAATTAAATGACATCATAATGTCACTATTTAGTCACAGAATAACTATGAGTTAGTATGAACTGACCATGATTTAAAACTTTGCAGTTGAACTGAGATTGGAATCGCCCCCCTGATCCTCTAATTTTCATCGAGCTTAGCCTTTTCAGTGCTGATAGAATGTCTTGGGGTTGGAGTACATACACAAACACCGCATCCGGCAACAAACAACTCTTCATAAAAAACCACCATTGCAAACAGTTGGGATTATCCCTCGGGTTTTAAGTAGGTAGAGCCCAAAACCTTGATGAACCAAGATGTCTTATATTTTTTACCGTTGGTTTCGATGCGGTATACGAATAAATTTGATACGGCTGAATGGGTTTGAACTAAAAGGGCAGGGCTTTCAAAGCCAGGCTCTGTTTTAAAATATTTCAACGTGATCCTTGTGATTGTGTGATACGTTTAGAAAAATTGGGAGGTCTTGTTCAGCAGTGAACACTGCATTCTTTTATTAAAATTATTTGTGCTGTACACTGATTTACATAGTGCTGTTGCAAGCTTGGTGATGTAGTTAAACCCTGAACTGTGCAGTTTCAATTTACGGGTCCACTCCAGCATTTTATTAGATGTATTTGCGCTTCTGTGAATGGAAGCCACTGGATATCCTGATTAGATTACAAAATAATTCAGTTAGCTGTTATTGGAATCTAAACTAAACCTAAGGATATTATGGTTAGGTTGTTACAAATTCAAATAGTTTTATGCTTCATATCAAATTATGTCAAAACGTGGCATTTATCTACTAGATTCATCTCAAAGGTTCGAGTTCGAGTGAAGGTTTCATCCAGTTGAAAACTAATATCTTGGAAACTTTAACAGTTTACATAGAAATGTTGTGTCAGCAAATAAATCGCAGACTTTGAATACGAAACTAAAATACAATCAATAAGAGTGAAAATAGAACTGCGCATTTCTCGAAGTACGGTCTAGTAGAGATATTTACCAGGTAATAATATATTGGGCTGTATTTCTCATAAAAAACATCAAAATGGTTTTTTACATAAGACTTCTTGCTCTCAATGAACGCTACCACATTTTAAATCATATACACATAAGACCATAAAAAGATTTAAAAAAAAGAGGAATAAAAAGATTCAATACGGTATTTTCTTTTGTTGCAGCTAACCTCGCCATAGTATTAGCTGCCAAAGTCGGATTGTACTTACAAGATCTGTTTAGGAATAGCCCTGGTGATAGGAAGTATGAAGTTTCTGGTCATCCTGGCGTGGGCTCTGGCCATCTTCAAATACGTACCAGATCCGTACATTTACTACAGCTCACATGAATACCAAAAAACTCCGCTGCATTTAGACCGTAACCCGTTTGATTACGATCAGTACGGTCATAATCGGTATGGTCATAATGACCCGCATCGTAATAATTTTGAACACAATTCTTATTTTGGATTTTTGAATACTATGCTGAAGTATTTCAAACTACAATGAAATAGGTGCGTTTTAATTTAATTTATATCGTAATAGGTATTGGTATCGTTTTTTAGGTTTTTAGGATCATTTTTCCGTAGTTTACTGCAAAAGATATATTTTTGATTGTTACCTTATAGATTTTCAAGAATAAGCCGACGCCTTTTTTTTAATGTTTAGATTAGATTAGAAAATTCTTTATTATTTACACATATAAAAATGGTACAGAGGCGAGCTTAATGCTATTTAGCATTTTCTTCCAACCAACCTTTGTGTAATGTGGAGAAAAGGTAGTGCTTATATGGAAAACTTGGTGGAGAAACGTCTTTAACAACTTTAATGTTTGTATCTTTGTCCACAGTTCATTTTTTCTACGTCGTCGCAACAAAACTGTTTGTGTTGAAGATCGTCTACGGAGCAATATTCTACGCGCTGATCATCAAAGGCTGGCATTTCCTATCCTGGTTCATCCACTACCTGAAGAAGAACCACGATCATCACGAACACGTGGAGTATTACGAACCCTATCACAGTCATCATGTACACGGTCATCATGAACATGACCAACACGATCATTACGGACCCGCCAGTTATGACCCATATGGGTCGTATGTTTACGAAAGGCAAGGGTATGATGGTTATAAAAAAATGTATGATGCAGATGGCTCGTATTCAATTAAAAACTAATTAATTTTACTGCTAAAACTAAACCAAATCTAAAGTCATTCCTATAGTTATTTTCGTCACATAAATGCGTGAGCCTTTTGTGAAAAATGTAGATACGGATTCGATAAATGATACTTAGGGCGGCTTGCACCAGAATCACTAAACGTATTTAACAGCTAAATTGATTTAAATCTGACGTATTTGTATGACTTGACAACTCGCTAAATACTATTTAAGAGTTAAACGCGTTTAGCGATTCTGGTGCAAGCCGCCCTTAAAGTATAAAGTCATAAATAAATAGTAATAATAGTCTTAATAAATAATTTATAATTGGTTAATAAACTATATTATTACGCTTTTAGGAAATAAAATGTGCTATTACTTACGTATCTACCTAGTTTCTTATTTTAATTATCGAGCCTAAATTACCTATTTCTTATCTAAATCAATAAGATTTACAATTTTATTTACTATTATACCTATACATTTTTTATGTACAGTTTAAAATGCTCAGATTAAACTTTTAAATTGGGATGCAGCGAACATTTTCCTGCTCAAAAGATTAATTGTACTTACGAGTTTTTATTGCTTTATCTTTTACAAGCCATTGGATAAAATACGCAAGCGAATTTTATTTCGGAATTCACTTTACAATTATTTGAATGTTAGTTTTAAATGAAAGTATTATCCAGATTATCAAACGTAATTCAAAATTACAAGATGTTTTGTGAAAATAATGTTCTAACTATTTGGATACTAGAGAAAATAAGCAAACGTAGCTCACAAACTCTGGATGAGAAGATCCCAGCAGGGGTACCTATGCCAATTAAAGTTGAACTGCAAAGTTGAACTGCAAAGTTTTAAATCATGGTCAGTTCATACTAACTCATAGTTATTCTGTGACTAAATAGTGACATTATGACGTCATTTGATGTGTTTTCGCGCATATTTTGCTGTCAAGTGTCTAAAAAGAATGATCACGTGGTACAAAATTGTACCACGTGACCTGAAGAAATTACACTGGGCAGTGAAATATAACTTGACAGCAAAAGATTGGCATACGGAGGCAGATCGGGCTCAGTGGCGCATCTCGGGAGAGGTCTATGTTCAACAGTGGTCAATAAAGATAGATAAAATTTATTTACAAAGAAAATGACGACTAATACAGTATTTACAATATTTATAAAATCAAAATACACATGAAGCAGTTGAGCTAAGTATCTACACACCATTGCAAACGAACGTTATAGATAGCTCAACTGATCCAAATCAGTACCAATCGGAAGCGTGCCCAAAACACTGGCTGCATTGCCGCGCTGAGTAGCAATGTTGATACGCTGGCCCAGATAATCACCAGCCCAATAATATCAATAAATATTGATATTAAAAAGTCAAGTAGACAAAACGTCATTTATAATAAGTCCCTTCCATAAAGGCACCTCTCAGGCCCCTATAACTTACAATACCAGAAACTCGTAAAACACCATATAGTGATAAAGAAGCATTATTTCAACGGCACGCTTAATTTGTTCCTAACCTGCCTGTTAGCTGTCAGATTCCTAATCCACCGGGAAGGGGGAATGGCAGGATGTCTAAATATAGAATTAATTTGCGAAGGGGCACGATTTGACCTTCGTTGACATTGGGCCTTTTCACAGGCTGATAGCGACACTCGGCACCGGCATTCGTATTTTTATTGTATGCGAAAAATGGAACAAGCTGATAGCTCACCTAATGTTAAGCGGTTACATCTGCCTTTAACGATGCATTACCTCACAAAGCAGTTCCATTGTAAACGTGCTCTGTGAAGCAATGCCTTGTATCCATCACTCTGAGACGCAAAGGTGTTAAGTCTCATGTGTGTGTAACAGCACTGGCACTCATATCCTTTCCAACCGGAGTATATTAGGTATTCATCATCATCATCATCATCATTATCAACCAATACTCGTCCATTGCTGGACGTAGGTCTCTCCCAATCTATTAGGTATTGGTACCAAAATATGCTAAAACAGCAATGCGAGCAGAAATATGTACGGTGATAGTACTTCCCCTCGTCCAGGGAGCTCTACTATACTAGCTACTAAAATTCCAGCCAAATGTCAGTGGCTCAAACAAAATTGTCGGTATCGCATTTGTCCGATATCGTGTAGGTGTCATGTCGGTGGCAGTGTCGACAGCCTATAGAGTCAACTCTATTGCTCACGTGCAGGAAGATTATCCAATTTACAATGTTTACGTCAGGATTTGTTAGAAATGTTCTTATGTTGGAGTTGTCTTATGAAATACTTGCAAAACAACGCAGGTTTTGCGGCTAAATACAGACTTCCCCGGTTTTATAAATCTTCATAAATTAAAGAGCAACATCGTGGTTTTCTCAAACTTATAAATAGTTTAGGCCGCACTACTCCAAATATCGCATAAACCCATTCTATTCTTTTCTTTCTTCCTATTCTTTAACCTTAAACCTATTCTTTTAATTTCTAGCTAAAAGTAATCTACAAATTAAATTGCATAATCCTATTGAATCATAGATAATCTAACTTTATACAAACCTAAAATGAAAACTGCTATAGACAAAGTAACGTCAACACAAATATCGCTCAATGATGTACAGAATGGAAGCTGTAAAGCAAATTGCGTGAGAAGCACTAAAGCGCCGAAGACACATTGAGGCGTAAATAAAGAGACAATGTATTTTATCGGTCGAGCGTGATTTTAAGCGATAAGTTTAACAACAATGCGTTTTTTTCTAGAGTTTCTTAATATTTTTGGAACCAAACAATTTTATGAATTTTTAACTAGTTTTCTTAAAATTGTATTTCTCTTCTCTTCGTCTTTATGTCTCAGAGTGATGGACGCAGTGCAATGTATCACAGGGCACGTCCTCAGTAAAGCAATGCATTGTTACAGGCAATGGTTCACCAGATACTCTTCGTCGCGGAACGTTTCACCAAAAGTTTCATCACAATCCACCCATTACATTGGTAAAATGGACAAGCTGTTGAAACTTTCCATCTGTAAGATCTATTTTATACAGTTTTATAATAAATTATTCTTATTCATCGATGGCTTGTCAGCCAAAAGCCCAAGGTAGAAGAGATGCCCTTGCGACTTCGGGGATAGGTGTACAAAATGATCCCTCGAGGTCAAATGATTCCCTATGGTTATAAACAAACTACTAATGTCATCTATCTAATTTGTGTGCAAACGTCTTCCCCGTACCCCACTTAGTGCCCCCACAAAGTGTGTAGTTTCCATGATGAAGAAATTTTATCACCGTAATAAGACGTCCTCAACATTCCGAAACACTGCAGTTACAAGCATCACTGAGCGTCCAGTATCTTTGTTGTCAATGTAACGACCCTCGCTCAGTGTTACTACTGCACTTTATTTGTGTTGCTCTACGGACTTGAAGTTGCCCATTAAATGGTCGAGCGGCTGCTAGTTAGTGCTTAAGCCACACTGGAGAAGTGCTTACTGAAAAACTATTAAAATGCTTCACTTCAGAAGAGAAACAAAGTCTCCACGTCCTAACTTTCACCCGACGAGTTGAGAAACATCTTTTCAGACACCGTTTCTGTCAAAAAATGCCATTAGCTCGTATATTAGAAAAAAACGGGTAAATAAATACCCAGAATGAACGATTTTGGGCCTTTCCATACACCGACTTCCCACAATCCTAATGTCGTCGTTTCATCGGACCATCAATTAGGTACCTAGTATAATTTTAAAACGGTTTGGTCTACATGTAGATCGTCTAGAAGAAAACAAAGTGAAAGCATCTTACAAAATGTCTGAACATTTCGTCGCAGAAGATAAGCAAAACGCTTGCGGGGAAAATACGGAGACAATCCCCACAGTGACATGTTAAGAACATGCTGATGTCAAGAAAGCAACTGTCGGGGATTTCAGACTGGCAATTAAAGTTGGGCAATAAGTTGCTCAGGCTATCTGTGATGCTATTTGTGGTATAGCAACGTTCTCTACTAAATATCCAGTAGGAATATATCTATCATATCCTAGCCAACGTATTTATATTATCAGGTTGCATTTAACATCAGCATTCTTCTTAATGTGATTTAAAATACTTCATGGTTTTAGAGTTGAACTTTGGGTTAGGGTGTGCTTACGAATGTATTTGGAGATGATCATCAAAATATTGTTCTAAAAGTTGCCCGTGTGTAAATACGATGATAGCAGCATCCCCACACAGTATAAACATTATTTACACTTCACATTAACATAAAGAACAGTGACATAAAACCGAAATATTACCCCCCGTAATGACTACACGAACGCACTGAAATGAAAACTTATCGCTCATAAATAATGTTTGTTCGTAAAACAACAGTCATAAATCTAATATTTTTATTAAATAACTTACAGTAACTAACTTATCGTATAATACAACGATGTAACCTTTGTAAATTATGTTTTTGTCCTCTTGGAGCTACCTGTCTATTAACTTGTTTACAACATAGTGTTATCACACGATCATCACTAGCATACGTAAAAACAACTAATCAGTCTTGTCTCATTAGCTCTGCATGACAATCACTCCACATCCTCCGAGTAATCCAGCCCGTTTCCCTCCCCTTTCGTCACCTCGTTGTCTTTCGTTACTTTGGTTGTAGTCTTTAGATCCTTCTTTCTGATCTTCCCATGTACTGTCGTCGCTTCTAGGTCTAACTGCTCTAGCGGTACTCCTGTTGTGGCAGCAGTGGCAGCAGTCGTTTGTTCCTCTTTCTTTTCTGTAGTCGTTTCAACCACCACAGGCTTTACAACCTCGATGGGAATGATCCTCTCCGGCGGTGGAGGAGGAAGGTCATGTTTTGGAGCAGACACATAAAGAACTCCGTTGTTGTAGACAGCTGTGACTTCATTTTCGTTGCATCCTGGTAGAAGTGCGAAGTTCTGCACAAATCTGTTCACCATAAATAGGTCGTCGTCGTCTGCCTTCTTCCGTCCCTCCACGATGATATAACGGTTCTTCACTTTCACTCTTAGGTCTTCGGGCTCGAATCGTTTTACATACAGGTCGATTTCGCACTTGTCTCGGTTCGAGACTAGCTTCGTTTCTTCGAGAGGATTAGCCGCTTGGAAGATGTCGTGCCAAGGCCAGAGTTTCATGCGAGGCGGGAAGACATAGTGGACGAGTCTGTCCATGAGGGTGAACGGATCATCAATTTGCTGCTTGGGTCTAGCTATCTCACGACATGAGGCTGTCGCTGCGAGAATGAGGACGCACACGTATGTAAGCATGTTTACTGCTCGGTTGCACATTAAGTTCTACCGGTTTCGTGCCGCGCGAGGCTTATATAGTCTTGGTGTCAGTGTGGTTAGTTCGAGAATGCTCTCTCATAGACGAGACCAGGTGCCGTCAACAGTTGTGTGAAAGTGCCTCGGTCTGTTTTGATATGACTCATTGGAAAGCACACGTGAGTTTGTTTTGGGCTGTTATTTAATGTTCTCAGAATGATGTGTCATTGTTGTTGTCATTCAACTATTAGATGGAACACCATCGAAAGGTCTATAGAAAGGCATCGAGGTAAACTTTTCACATCTGTTTGATGTAAAACTTAATAACGTTATAATTTTTGCGTGAGTGACTAAGTGAGTGAGTTATATTTTTGCTAGCAACAAATAAGCATAAATCATAAAATATGGTAGCTTAAAAGTTTTTTTTATACAATATAGACAAACGTTTGACCGCAATCTCACCTGATGGTAAGTGACGATGCGATCGACGATGTAGCACATTTGCCCAGAAGAAACCTATTCACTCTCCTCTTGAAAACATTAAAATTGTAAGTGCTCGGAAACACAGACGCCGGCAAAGAGTTCTACTCTTTGGCGGTCCTCAGGATAAATGATGAGGCAAAGTACCTAGAATATTTTATTTTTCGAAAACCTGAATGATTTTATGAGCATGAGCACGCATGTGTAAAGAACATGCGCCATCCTTGAATGCTTAGACATGAAACAGCAGAGAATATCACTCTCAAACTCCAATATTGTTGCTAAACAACAAGAAGTAGTTTGTAGAACTACAAACAACTAGTATAAACTAACTAGCCTGAGAACTCTTCGCTTGAGATAAAGGACTGAAAGTTTTTGAATCTGGAAACTTAAAACAGGTAAGTATATCACACATTTTGCACAGTTTGGACTTTATCATCCGATTTCAAACAACTTTTGAACGAAAAGATTAGTATGACAAAAATAGACTTTTTGTTATGGAAGAGAGAACTGCCGAGTTATCTTTTGATAACTTCTGATGCTGTTGGTATCAACAGATAGACAAACGTGTAGTTCAGCTGGCTTTTTAAACTGATAAGCATTTACGGCATAAAATATTTATTATGAGCAAAATACTTATTATGCTTTTTGATTTTTTTTATGAAGTGGGCTCATCCACAAAGGCTTTTATTTTTAAATCTTGGGGATCTAACTACTAGACTTGAGACTAATTTAACTCAATTAATAAAAAAAATTCGGAAACTTGTTTTGTTTATAAATATTAATGCGGTACTTCTATCCGGCGAGTTGGGCACTCCTGCGCACGCAGTACTCACCACAGTACTCACACACGCGGCCGTTGAACCTGTGTGCGGGTACCGTTAGCAAAACTGACGGTGTGTATAGAGCATGTTGTGCTGTTTGTGTTTGTGGGTCATCCGTGTTGAACAATGCCTAGCGTTTGTTTTGTATTGGTTTCCGAAGAAAGTGTTAACGTTTTTATGTGATGTTGCGAATTGCTTTACTGTTGATCATTTTGTTTACTGTGGTAATAGTAATGCATTCAGAGAATTCACTTTAATTATATGTATTATTTTTGCATTGTCTTATTTATCATTACGCATTGGTAAGACTTATGACAATAGACTAAGCGTTGATTTATCTTTGAATTCTCTACTGTGTGTAACATAGTGAAAAAAAATTGAATGAAATATAAAAGTAGGTACGAAGTAGAAATTACGAAGTTATTTAGTTGATTTAGTAGGTACCTAGGTAGCTTAAAATGACGAAAAAATCTAACTCATACATATTTAGGTAAGCACACTAATTTGGGAAAAAAAACTAGCTATCCATACCTAGAAAAAGTAAATAGGTACTTGAATTACTCTATGAAAATAAAAATGTATAAAAGTATCTAAAATTAAACAAGTTTAGGTTTACCTACGTATAATTTAAATTTAATTTATATTTTAATGAAGCAAAATAGAAAAAATATTTTTTAAACTTTTTTTTCTAGTGCTACATTTTTAAGTAACCGGTCTTCGAATTTGACACAGATATATCATTATTATTGCATAATTGTATTAAGCACTTATTCACCTTGAATATCATTAACGTGCGAATGCAAAACACACTAGAGTCATTGAGAATTATATTGTAAACCTCTCATTTTGAACTTTCTGTCCTATTACCAAAATAATAGAGTATACACTTTTGGTTATAAAAAGTAAAACTACTTGGTGACACCGATAAAATCTTCTAGAATTTTCCGTAGCAGCTGCGCTGTGCTACCGGTACCGGGCAAATTGTAAACAAACCAGTGTGTCGCAACATAATGTTTAAGTACTTGTTGGTTAGGTACATAATCCAATAAACGCATTGACAATTGACATCCTCATTGATGGAGATTTCTGGAATATAAAGATAGTAATATTCTGATATTCAATTGCGGCTCAATTCTACCACAGCTTCAGTTGACGTTCTATTTAATTCTAACTATGGTTCGATCGATCTTCAACTTACCTGAAACATCCCTGGATAAAAATAGACTAAAAATAGACCATAATATACTTACGGTAAGCTGTGCCTCAGCTGTCAAAGTTTAATATTGTACCTAGAATATGAAATTATCTAAAATAGATAAAAACTACGATTCAGCTGCGTTTCAGCTGACAAGTTTTTAGTGGAATTGAGCCCCTAAACCGTAACCGTAATAAAATAACCGTCGAGTAACGTAAACGTAACGTAACGTAACGTCTGCTGACATAAACAAAAATAATTAAAAACAAAAGTATAGTGAGGTAGGTACTCCGTTTATACGCATAAGTAGGTTGTTTATTGTAGGTTTTATTTTCATGTTTCTCAGAACAGCACTTTCAAACAGCAATGATACCCGCCGTCACTTAGTGTGATTGCTCCCGTCGCTCCCCTCTGGAGGAGATGAAACAATTGAATGATTGCAGACACTGAACCAAACAAAGTTCACAGTCAAAATCATTTGTTTACCTACCTACAATGAAGTTATTGTAGGTAGGTAAACACACCAGAAATAAAAGTAAAAAAACTTTTATTAGTCTTATTTGCTTCAAGCGCAAGTTATATAGAGTGGTTTAAGTAAAATTGGTTTTGCGCTCTACTCGTACTGTCGACCATTATAAAAGTTCTAAATCCGTTTTTCAATATATCTCACCTATCTCTGCTATCCATGAGTGCTCTAACTGGCAAAGAGGATTAAAAATAAGCCTAAACCCATGAAAGTAAGCTTTAAAAAGTTCGACTGTAACAATATAGAGACGGAGTATTATGTTATTCACGACGGGGTGCAAATTTTTTGTCAAATACATTTTTAACCCCCGACGCAAAAACGACGGGGTGTTATAAGTTTGACGTGGCTGTGTGTGTGTGTATCTGTCTGAGGCAACGTAGCTCCCGAACGAATGGACCGATTTTTTATTTTTTTTTCGTTTGAAAGGTGAATTTTAGTCTATGTTTGATAAAAATCAGTCCAAGATTCGGGGGTTTTTAATTTTTAATTTAATTAGTTACTTTTTTGTATCACTTAGCGGGAACAACCAGTCGACTGAAGATGTTTTGGTATTATTAATGAAACATTTATTCACCAAGAAACTAACGACTAATACAATTATTTACAAAATCACATGAAACAGTTGAGCTATCTGAAAACCGTATCGACATCGAAAAGGTACGATGTAGCATTTGTATTAAACTAAGTTTAACCATGATTGTATGAAAAGTTATAAAAACTTGTGGTAAATAAAATAGGTTAGTGTAGCCAAACGAAATGAAAAAAATATTGTCGCTGAAAGTACTCGGCGGGATTTCATTTTCTACTATTATGACAACAATACGCTTTCGATTGAACTTTAAAACGATTTGCGAAATACAATAAACAATATAGAAATACTAGGTACCTAACTACCTATACCTAAGTTTGTATGGTTATAAGTGAAAGGAAATAAAAATATTGGCAATCTAACTTTTTTAGATGCGGCGCAACTTTGCAAATAGAAGAATAGGACTAACTCGTACCGGTAGTTGCTACTCGCAATAGTTTTAAATAAATACACCTATGTACTTATAAATAAATAAATATTCATGGACATTTCACACGACGCCCTCTAGTCCCAAACTAAGGAAAGCTTGTAATATGGGAACTAGATGCTGATAAATAAATAAATATTCAGGGACATTTCACACAACACCCTCTAGTCCCAAACTAAGCAATGCTTGTAATATGGGAACCAGATAGCTGATAGAATACTTACTTATATACTTTTTTTTTGTAAATACATACTTCTAATACATAGTAACACCCAAACATAGAACAAACATCTATGTTTGCTACACACAAATGTTTGTTCTTGGTGGGGAAAGAACCCACGACCATCAGATAAATATTTCTATTAAATTTTTGTAAACATACAAACAATGATCATTGGTGAGACAAGTAGATATCTAAAAAAAACTACTTTTATCTCAGATCGGGAACACGTGCCTTTAACACATCGGGAATTTTTATCAGATTTTCATTGTGAAGTCTCAAAATGTCTCAAAACTCAGACTTGATCAATTGGAATACAAGCCTAAGCTACCATTTACGAAGCGAACCGTAGGTAAGTACTCAGTGAATCATTCGTCGGAGAAAGTAAATATTGTGAAAGCAATCGACTCGGTATGATGAGGAAAATGCCGCAGACTTCTTAATTTCAAATGTTTATTTTGCAGGTTCCAAGTTCCACAGTTCATACTTTGGTGTGTCTACCTTTATTGTCCTAAGATTAGAACCCGACCACCACCAGAACGGAGTTCTAAAAGTGTTATAAGTCTATCTTTAGTTTGTGCACCGACGACGTTATCGTGATAGCAAAGTTTTCAATAGAGATTAGAGATTCAAAAGAAATGTCAAGTATGGAAATAGGGGAATAGTAATGTGGAGTTTTTTAAATAAAATTTTTTCACAAAAGAAACTTACGACTAATACAGTATTTACAATATTTATAATATACACAAAATACACGTGAAACAGTTGAGCTATCTACAAACCGTTGCAAATGATTTATAGATAGCTTAACTGATCCAAATCAGTAGCAATCGGAAGCGTGCCCGCGACACTGGCTGCATTGTCGCGCTGAATAGCAATGCCGATGCGCTGGTTATTTATTATTATTATTCTGTACGATATTAATAAAAATATCGCACAGAAAATATTTTTCTATTCTCTAGCGTTATGTCAATTTAGCTCAGCCCCTAGTGTTCTGCGGAGGCTGGACTTTCTCGCAACACAAGTTTCCATTGATCGCTTGAAGGTTTTATAGAGAAACAATGATCGTTTTTCATTTATATTTAATCAATACTTTCATTATTTGTTCAGCTTTTCAAAAATACTCCAGAAAAGCTGAGCAAACAGTAATTATAACAAAGCATTTTTTGGTCGCATCTGCACTAATAATTTTAGTGTTACAAGGTAGTATCATTCGTGATGACTCTGCTTCCTTTGCGATCAATATCCCAGGGTGGGGATCGAGAGAAAGTTTTAAAACCCTATCACACTGTGCCAACTGTTCCTAGAAAATACTTTCCAAAAATGTCAGTGCAAAACCTACCCCGAAACTAATTTGGCAGAACACAAACGAAACATCGAGTTGAAATAACTACCTACCTCACAGCGCGGTCAGTGTGGTGTACTTTTGGTAGGTACAGTCGGCGACACATCAACCTATCCACTGTTTGAACTTTTAACTATTATAATTTGAATGTTGCGAATCAGGGATCGCAATAGGTGTAGGCGCGTGGCGCGCAAGCAGCGAGTCTCACATATAAACATGTCGTCCTCGTCCCTCTCGCATGATTCGCAACATTCAAATTATAATAGTTCAAAGTTCGAACCGTTGATAGTCTATGTGTAGCTGACTGTACCTCTTTTTTAACAGAAAGTTTTTTAATAATTTTTTGACTAATTCATTATTGTTCTGACATTGAAGTACATACAACTCTGTCGTAGTTTTCGGATGTTTCGACACATCGAGAATCAGTTGAAGCTCTAGCAGGCGTGAACTATAATGATTTAACTTGCCTCTGAAAACCTCCTACACGTCTCCAAGGACTGAAATGTCCCCACAGTATGTGTGGTGAAATAGATAAATAGAAAATACTTTATTGCACACTTTAACCTAGGGATTGCAACCACATACAAAACAAAACTTAACTAATGGTACAATGGGTGGTCTTATCGCTAAAGAGCGATCACTACCAGACAACCTTAGATCTACATTTGTAGTATTTTTTTTTAGCTCTAACAAATAAAATGGGATTATTCCCATCTGTCCAAAAACCAAGGACGAATTGAGCCAAAAACACTCCACATGCTAGTGGACAGGTTACCTTTCGATTACAAAAAGCCTGAGATTGTTGTTGTGCCATTGTGCTGAAATAATTAGCTATATTAGACCCAGCTGTTACCAGAGTGGATCAGGTGGAGGTTTCTTTCGGGAGAAAGAAACCTTCACATACTCCACTCTCATGTTTACGACGGGAACTCCGTTGTCGTAATCATTGACGCGCAAGAAGAAGAAGAAGAAATTTGAGATTTATTCATTAGCTTCCTCGCTCACGTAAAAAACTGCAGCTCAGCTCACTGACTGATCAAATTGTTTACATTTCACAAAACACATTCAATTATTTCACGAACTATTTCCTGTATTCTGTACTCGTATGTAACGTACACTATGGCACTTTGGGGAAATATGCGACACTGCTATAAAATTGACAATGTACTGTCAACACTGTGTGCTGATGTGCTAAGCTCTACTTTTTAGAAATTTATGACCGTATTATGATGGCCGCACGTGCTCAATTCTGAGGCTGTGGACTGGAGAAAAAACAGTCTTACACTGATGAATGGTTTTGGTTTAGGTCTTTATCTACCTACTAATGGATGTACGTCTTGGTGTATTTTCTGAGCCCTCATACTTAGACATCTTTAAATTAGTAGGTACATGAGCAGTCTTCAAAGAACCGGAATTATTAAAGAAGGTAAGATTTTTGGACAACAAGTCCAGAAATCTCCTTCGCAAGGAGAACTCGCAGGGGATTAGGGGAATAAGCCATTTTTAGTAGGAGCCTCAAAAAATTTACTGTTGGAAAATTGCCATCTCTGTTTTTGAGTGAGGCAGCAAAACTCTTTTACAATACAAAGAAGATGCAGTAACCATGTTACATGACTAACAAATATTCGACATGGTCCAATGAAACCTTTTTACACGATTTTACACAGTGCAACTGTCTTGCCTGTTGCATAGATGTCAAAGCAATAATGTTAGCAATATGCACCGCACGTCAAATAAAACGCAGTACGTTTCGACCGTAAGTTAACGGTCGTTTTCGCAGAGATTAGCGATTTGTTTGTTCAATTAGGAAATTCCGCGGAATATGGGCATAGTGCATATTTATTTTGATTTTGTTTGCTTTAGTTTGGAACTAGTTCAATTGTGATCGATATTCCATCGAAATACCTCACCAGTAATTGGAATTGTTTGGGGAATATAATGAACTGAAACCACGTAATTTACAACCCCATAGGAACAAAATAATGTTTAAAGTAAACACATATCTAGGCACCCGGGTATCTACGCCGCATAGCAAAACATATTCTAGGACCTCCAGAATTCTTCTTTGGGGTTGATATACATATGAAAATAGGTACGGCATATAAGTAGTTCTATTATCTCTCCGAGAACTAACCATTTAAATAACTAGTGCGTACACCCACAAGTTGACTGTCTTATATTAACCAGATATTCTAGAAATTCATATAATCCATGACACCATCATACTCGTCACAAACCAATACTTTCCTAGCAATAACTCGTAACATGAACAGAGTCATTGTACGACCTCTTCGCTCCAAATTGGAAAAAGATTCGTCATAAAGCTGACATAACAGCCGGAGACCTTCGACTCCTCAGAAGCTGTGACCGTCTTACGTCAATTTTCATCGAAAGGTCAGCATTCATTGGTTCTATATCGACGTCATGCGTCGGTTGGAACGGCGAATCACGATATCAAAGAAAACTCTGTCTCTCTCCTTCTATTTCTCTTTCAAAGTTTAATAATAATTGTAGTGATATGACGCGTTTTAGTGTGCTTCTTACGTCCATGCTTTACGTTCGGACTTGCTTTGGTCTTGCTTTCTCTGATTTGCTCTTCAACCACTTTTAACTTTATGAAAAAACAGACACGTGATCGAGATCAAAAGAATGCATCGCATCGCACGACCGCTATAATCCTGCCACCGTTTCCCTTGAAGGAACGGTCACCAGTGAACGGGGCGATATATTTTTTACGAGGCTGTTCTTAGTGACGGAATGCCGAGGTACCATCTGCGGGTCGAAGTAATAGTCTTCAAAGAACCGGGATTATTGGAGAAGGTAGTTTTTATCAGATACTTAACATGCTGGATGAACGTGAACAAAAACTTGGAAAGCCGTGGTCTTCATATTACCACTGTTTTGTCAACCATGTAAAAGAAAGAAAAACTCAAAGTCAATGCACAGACCAAACAGTTTTGGATGAAACTTGTAGTTTGCGACGGTCTGTATTTGGATGGGTCATCGGTAGTGTCATTGACATCTGAGCGCTTCCGTGCTTCAGTAGATCATCCATTACTTCCCGCTCCTGAACTCCCAGTCCCCAAGAGAACAGGAGTCGACCTTTCCACGACATTCATCGGAGGCCGGTTCCCGCTGGTGGACGCCACTTAGCAGGCGATTGGCATTGACCTTCAGGAGGGACATTGAGCGACAACGGTGCACAGTGGCTTTTATTAGCATTTGCGTGTTAGAAGTGTTAGAACTATTTTGATACCACGAGAAATAAAATGTAAAAAATATGAAATATCAGCCATCTTACAATGCTAGAAGACAGTATGAAAAATGTATTGAAATAGCCATGAGGAGCCCAACGTCTACCATGGATATGTTATGGACTTCAACAGCTTGATAATAATGATGAATGATGACTATACGGACAAGAGTAGAATAAAATAAATACAGAGTAATATTGTATAAATTGCTATTTGATAAGTTATAATTCGAGCTCGAACACCACTCGAATAATCTTTTACAGTACAAAGTTATGCCCTGATCCTTCGATAACACCTTGCCAAATGCTTTTACAATTCCAAAGGGCTGCCGTGGCCAGTGACGTTGCATCCGGCAGCCTCGGCACATTAGCGCACTTCCGCCGGAAGTGGTCTACGTCGGCTTATATCCGGCCACATTGTGGTGAAGTTTAGACCTGGATTTAGCTTTTACAGCAAGAGGTTAGATTGTGAGAATAAGTTTCACATAATTATGTGGAATTTGCTAAAAACATTTGCTATGATTGGAAATGCCCTCGACCCACTACTGTTTTGATGAGATTCACTAGCGGATCCAGGCCCCCCAAAATTCTAAATAGCTAGATCAGGCCCTTATCCCGAAATCATCTCTACTAGAACGTTCTGCCTTGAGTTTTCCTTGTTAGTATTTCAATAGTGTACAAGTACTTAAAGTTTTAACCTAAAGTAATTGTACCCAAGGGGGATTTTGAGACTTTTCCTCTCAAGATCGCTTTGATTTTAAATTTTTAAAATCAAGGGAATTTTAGAACAAAAATTCTCCGAATCCCCTCAAGGGGGGAAAACTCAAAGGAGATTTTGAGACTAACCGCCTTAGACAAGTCCTGCTATGTAGTGCAAGACATTGTAGTTTATCTCCCGTCCTAGGTATTATTGTAGCTACAAATGTAGCTGAATTCCAATTAAAGACATTGCTGTGCTGCCCCCAGCTGCTGTTTCAACTGTCGTCTCATCTCTTTGATTGCTCTGCCTATAGGCATTCAAGTGTGTGTGCGTATTTACACTTACAGCTAAAACAAACATTGCACGCAAGTTCATAGCGAAACATTATCAATATGAAATCCTAGGTCTAAGGGAATTTCAGATCTCCGGATTTAAAGAAATCCTGGTATTTCAATCTGCGAGTGTTACAAAGAAATAAATTGCCAACTCATCTATACCAATCGGCAGTATCTACTTCTAGACTTTATTATTACCTAGATAGATATTTGTGCAGCATCTAACTTTTACTACGAGTAAGTTGTTTTTTTTTTCAAAGTATCCTACGCTGCATTTTCTGGTGATAGGCTGCTAGAGTTGTGGAAATGTGCGGGACTTAAATTTTTCTATTAAGCTTAGAAACCCAAGACAAAAACCTATGCAGTAACCAGCTTTCTATGTGATTGCGTCGGTCTTAGTGCAAGCCGGACGGAAATCGGCTCCATATACTACCGGTGTGCCTACCTACAGTGCAGACGCTGTTCAATTAATAACTTGCTTGAGTAAGCTCTGTGGGTAATCAATGAACGCTTATAAATTCGATTATAGTTCTTAACTGTGTACTAAAACTAATAAAAAGGTTTTGCTAAATCTTTATTACTTAGTACTCGTAAATGTTTTAGAAATACTAAGAGAATTAGGACTGAACACACTTCAAATACAAGAAGTCGGTAAAAATAAAAAAATATCTGTTTTTGAATAATTCGTTGGGTCTTCCGAGGCATTTCGCATCAGTGAACACGTACCCTATCGCTGCACCTGAAAAGGGTTCCTGAAATGGTTACGCATTTGTCTTTATTAATATTTTCATGGATTTAAAATTTTCGTTTGCACGCGTCGAATAGCTTCTGATAGAACAGCAAAGATTTCTGTCTTACTATCAAATTTTTTACCTAGCACGCCTGCACTACGATTGTATGCAGTAATTAGTACAATCCGGGTAGTGGGGTGACTTATGGCTCCTATTTGGAAGGTAGCCAGTTCGATACCCGTTCGGATTAATCATGGCGATTTGTTATAAAGACTGATTTGGTATCGGCTTTGAGTTTTTTGAGACGTGTGTTTTGTTTTTCAAGAAGTATTAATTGGGAAGGAGAATTACGTAGGCCGCTGGCCGAGGTAGCTTTTAAAAAAATATTTAATTTGTTCCAAGGTTTAATTTTAAAAAAATTACAATTTAATTATCTTAGGCTTCGACACTCGTTCGAAGTCTGAACGAATATGAAAAACTTAAATCTAGGTAAAACATTACAAGGCATTGGCAACACGTTGCGCTGACGATGCATTCACCGAAGCCAGGTACCGAAGGAACCTCGTCAGCGCTTTGATGACAGAGCCTCGAGTCTATCCAATTGCAAGAAAACAGTTTGCCATGCGAGATATGCGTAACGAGTATCCGTCTGCGAGCTGCGAGCTCGAAGTTTCGAGCGAGCTCACGGGAGTCTTATTCCTATACAAATAATTTTTTTCGTAAGTTAGCAAGCTCGTAACTACGTATCGACAGGAAGCGCTAGAAAGTTTTGTATGGTTGCCGGACATGGTTTTTAAAAACATCGTCTATCTCTATCTTTCGCCTATCTTCCATCTTATTCTATCATTTTTATCATGTATTGTTCGTTCATTTGTCTATGGAATTCGGTTTTTGATGATGTCAATGTCGTAATTAGTTTGTCAGTGTCAATAATAATTAAAACTGTCAAAATTCTGACAAAAACGGTTTGAAGTTAGCCACAAACGAAGAATTCGGAAGTGAACATTTTTATGTTTTTCTTCGCTTCGGTAAAAACAAGCAAAAATGAGAACTAGTCCTACACAATTCGAGACGCTAATTAACTTCATGGAATTGTAAGTATCTACAAACTTAAACCTATTTTTGACGTTTTCTATTGCTTCTATTACTAGGTATACCTATACCTATCTACAATAAGATTTTGTATCGTAGGTTAGGTCGGCTACCACCGGCCTTTCCACACGGTAGGTAGGTACAAGATGGAAATAACTGCCACAATTAACGATGACCTTACTTATATTCCAGAAATGGTGATTTAGCGAAACCCACAGGGTCTGCCATGGGTCGGGCGAGGTCAACCCATAAGTGGATTGAGCTGAAGACCCTGCTCAATGCCGACCCTATGGGAGACCCTAAACCAGTAGATAAGTGGAGAAAAGTGAGTACCTACCTACCTATACTTTTTTCTTTAATTATTTTCCCCAGGTGAGTAGTTATGTAAAATATAACCTTACCTATGGAATGGGTTAGTAAGTACCTACCTAGGTAGGTAGAGAAATGCTTATATTTTGATAGTGTACCTAGAAAGGTATCATTTCAAATATAGGTATCATAAATATCATATCATTGAAATGCTTATGAGCAAACAAAGATCTTACTAACAACTTGGGTAGAAATACTTTGTATGTTTGTATGTTTCTTCTTCTAGCATATACCTACCTATGTTTGTTAAAAATCTTTGGGTTTTAAGCTGAAAGTACATACTTATTAAGATTTGTTTAATTGGAACTGTCCATACTCATACAGGATTTATACTATTTGTTTTTTCTAATGTTATTTTTCTTTTTACCACGTTCAGCAACTCCTCGCCGTCGGCTGGTGCTGCTGTCGCCGCCGCAGCGACGCTCCGCACCATTGGCGACAGCGCACCGTCGTCGCCACCGCTCACCACCGCCGTCACGAACGCCACGCAGGGCACACACAACAGCGGACACCTTTTTGGAGGCGGATGAGCGGTCGCGACGGTTTGAGCGTGAAAGATGGGAGGCAGACCAGGCACGCCAACTCAGAGAAGATGAGCGGGAGAGAGACCGTAATGCGCTCAAAGAAAAGGAGCTAAACATCCTTCAACACCAAATAGACAGTTGGAGCCAAATAGCCAACCGAGTGATTGATGTCGTTGAAAGATTATGTCTTCATCATACTACGAATCAATAATAAGGCTGATTATCGTGTATTTTATCTTACTTTAACTGTGATCTCTGAATTGTTGTGCCTAAAATCTTGAATTGAAACAAATCTTATTATAATTATAACAACAATTTATTCATAATTGGTTACATATTTTGATTTTTAATTTTTAAGCTATACCCCAGGTAGATTTCATTTTCATGAGTTTTCTGCATGAGTTTCCTAGGTAGGTATAGATTTAATGAGTAGAACTATGTACCTACTTTATCAGTGTTACAACTGTTCCAAAGAAAATCTTCTGGCCAGTTGGTTTCTGAAAACCCTTCCTCTAACAAGGTCTGAGTCACGGTCAGATCCTTGGTCCATTGGCTCCTGATGTCCAGCATCTTCTAGAGATGCTGGGTCTGAAACAGACAATAAAATATATAGGTAGGTTTACTTATTATTATCATTGGTGGGTCGGTACCTACCAAAATATAAAGATCACACTAGATAAATATAAAATAGAACTGTTAAAACATAGGTTTTTATACCTAAGTCATCTGTGGGCTCCGGAACACCAAAATCAAGGGCAATGTTGTAAAGCACACAACAAGCCTGTATGATCTGTGCACATTTCGTAGGCTTGTAGTGCAAGACCCTATCCTTGCACAAACAACGCCATCGATTTTTCAATCTCCCGAAGGTGTTTTCTATAGTGACCCGGGCTCTAATGTGCTTTTGATTGTACATGCCTTCTGGAGAGCCAGCATCGGCATCTAAAAATGGTGTCATGAGCCATGGACGCAGTGGGTATCCAGAGTCACCTGAAATCATAAATATTTATATTAATTACATGCACAAATAAATATCCATAAATAACAAAAGTAATTTAATAAGTAATATTTACCTAGTAACCACACTGTCTCATGGTTTTGGTGCAAATTTCGCATGAAATTATTAACCATGCTATTTTCCCATATAAATGAGTCATGGTTAGCACCACCAAATTTCGCATTCACATTTAGAATCCGATGGTCACTGTCACAGATCTGAAATATCATTTAAAACTAGGCTTAATAAAGTGTTGTTTATTAAGATATCCTTGTTTTGCTTTAAGTAATTAAAAACTAGAATCTTTAAAACCTGCCATTTGAACATTCATAGAATGGTAGTTCTTGCGACAGAAGTACAGATGTTCTTCTTCCATTGGTGGTTTGAAGATTTTTATGTGGCTGCAGTCGATGCACCCTATGATGCCAGGAAATCCATACTTTGTGTAGAATCTGTAAATGGAAAGTTATTGTTTATTATGTAAAGTAAATTATATTTCAAAATCATTACCGATGAAGACAGCTTGTAGTTATTAATGAAATACTATTGTTATTAATAATAGGTACCTACCTACTAGATAGATGGTTGATTTGTGGACTATATACCTACCTACCTATATAGGTACCCCTAAATAAATATTTTGAACTTACTTTTGACTGACTGCTCTTCTATCTTTGGTGTCTGTGGAAATACAATGTATTTCGACAACATTGCTGGCAGGATTAAGGCTTGGGTAACCTCATCTAAATACCTGTAAAGTACAACAATAAAAATTAACCCCTTTCTACTACATAAGTACCTACCTACCTATTTATTTACCTTATACCTACTTTATTGCACAAAAATGTATAAATTTTAAACAAAAGGTGGACATAATCCTGAAACATTGTCTGCCAGTTTATAGGGCTGCAAAGGCATGCAAGCCTTAGGAGTGTTGTTTTCTAAATAGGTAGATAGGTAAGTAGGTATTTTTACTAGGTACAAGTTACCTACCTGCTGCAAGACTTTTGGTTGATATTACAGGCCACTCCGGTAGGCCGCTGGTATGAACCAGTCGCGTAAAATAGAAGGGCTGTGAGAACCTGAAAAGAAATTCTATAAGTAGGTATACAGGTAGGGTATGTACCTACCAACATGTATAAGCCCTAGGGAATGATGGTTGGTTACCTACCTATCCCCGCACCAAGTTGAGCGGTAATATTTTCTATAAGTACCTACCGACCTGGTTCTCCTGAGAAGTATTAGGTACAATCAAAACAATTTTGTGGTGGTTCCAAAAAGCCCGGCGGCACGAGCAGCTAGCGTTGCTAGGCCTTAGAAATCTAAGTGCTAGGCTATGTGGATCCGCCATAGCATTGTCCAATTGGTAGGTCTAAGATGGTACCCTTACCTTTAGTTCAAGGCTCACTTGCAGCGAAGACTTTAGGGCGCTATGCTGTCGCAACTCTTCACATAGGAATATGAAGGCAGCCTTAGACAGCCTATACCTTTTCCTAAACTCCGTCTCCGGTAGGTCATCAAAGGCATTATACGATTCACGGAGACTGGCTCGTATTTCTCGTAAATTACGAGCCCGTTCCTCTTCCACCATCCTCCATGCAAGATAATATCTTGCAGACATTTTCTTATCACAAAAAACTTCACAAATAATCCAAAATGAGGTTACAAAAATGATGCGCGAGTAGGGTTTTGTAGCAACTTTGCTATTCTCACTACCTTAGACCCAAGTGAGAGTAGCATCGCATTCCAATACGAAAGCATCGTATTCCAAGTCGAAAAATTGCCTCCGAAAACAGCAAACACTAGCACATAGACTCGCATGTTTTGGCAAAACCGTTGATTACGATAGTGCGACTCGACGGTGAGCTCCGCAAAGTAACATTCGAATAGAGATAGACTCGCAGAAACAGTTCCCAAATCTCCCGCTAGAGGCGCTTATCCAGTTTCCATACAAAATTTTGCGTTAACGCAATTTGCGGACAGTTTGCGTAACATAGCAAAGAAACACAACGCGGAGATAGACTCGAGGCTCAGTTTACGTAGAACAGCCTTGCGTAACACCTCCCCCCGAAGAACAGCGAGTGTTGAAGTTCGTCGTAAACTGAGCTGGAGTTGGATTGGAATCAACTCTTCTTATAGTTGGTAGGGCATAGACTCTTTGTAAATCAGCTTGGCTTTCCTCACAAACTTGATGAGAATTCTTTCTTAATGTTGGTCTATATTTTCTGTATAGAAGGCCACAAGTGAGTGCACATGCACCGGATAGTAACACGTACATAGGGATCGTAGTGTGATACAGGGTGTAATCGTTGTTCGTATCTAAGTGCAACGGCGACTGTAGTGATATTTTCTTATTAGTGGCGTGAAGTTGGTTCAGATCGATAGAGTTCAATTTGAATACTGGGGTTGAAGATGGAGTAGGGTAGTTGCTTTCAGGTAGGTCCATTATCTTCAACGCTTGTCCTTTTAAACGATCGTTAATGTTGGAGATCGTGAATTCTGGGGTTTCCATATAACATTGTTGGGGAATTATAGCGAGATAGCTGCCTTGGAGCGTCTGGTAGAGATCTTGACCACAGGAGAGATGTACTTTCGTAGGGACAGGGAAACTGATGGAGTAATGTTTCTCATCGAGTTCTTCGTATGCTGGTTTTGATAGACTAATAGTGGTAGGGCTACACATGTTGTTCCGCTGCTGCGTAGAGATGAGATGCTGGATGCAATCATCTGGTGATCGATTCTGCTGATTCCTCTTCTCCTCACAAAGGTACCATTTACTGGTCTTCGGGCATTCAGCCTCAATGTACTTGAAATCTTTCTCATGGATAGCTAGGTATGGGAAAGGAGGAGTAAGGATCTCATGATTTTTGTTAGGTATGATGGATAATTTATACATATCATAAGAGGATGGGAGCACGATTGGAACTTTATATACTATTACTATACTATTTCCTACATAATACGAACCTAGTTTAATTATATCAAAGTATTCTCTAATATCTAAATCTACTACTCTTTCACTGCTATATAGTACTTTTAATTTACGAATAATATTGCGAATTGCGTACAAATTCAAGACCGAATGATGCGTCGTCGAAGCCCTGATAAAAGCAAGAATATTCTGTAACTTTAATAGTTCTTGAGAGATGGAATCTACGTTATCTGTTAGAATCAAAAGAGTTTGAGCTAAGTGCGCATATTTCACTAGATCATTATCTCTGGAAGCTTCTGCTTCGTTAATCTTCTTTAGTAAAATCTCAATCTTATTCTGATTATCTGTGATACTGTCTAAAATATTTGTATATTGCAAAGTCCAATTTTTAGATAAGCTAACATGATTATTAAATTCTGTTACTAATTTATTTTCATTATTTTCCAAAGATTTAATAGCCTGATTATAGCGCAATGCGTCTGAGTAGTCAAGATTACCCGTGATACTTTTAACTACTGATCCGAGACCATCCACGAGTCCTCTTTTTACACGACTTATCTCAAACGTTTCTAATTGCTCCAATACGCTTACAAGCTTATTTTTCAAATAATCTAAGTGAGGTTCAAATAAAGCTTTAGTTTTATTGTGTAGCTGAGGGCTGAAATTATCTATTTGATTATCTACTGAGATTATTTTATTTTGCAGCTCTTGAAGATCGATATCTTGTAAAAAGGAATGGTAGTGAGATATAAGTCTAGCTGAACCTAGCTTAAAAGGTAAAATACCAGGCCCGTCATCGAGAGACTCAAGTTTTATCTCCTGCATTAGAACTGGTGCCAGGAGCAGATGAACTATCAGGAGGGTCCTGTAACAATTGGGCACTTTTAGGAAGACGTTTAAGCCTAGATTTGGCAATAGGACCTCGCTTCTTCTTAGTGTAAATATGAATAGGGAGGTCAGCCATTACGACGTCATGTGTATATCGAGCAGCTAACTTTTGTCTCGAAGCAAACGGATTTTTCACGAAAATCTGTTGTTCAGGAGAGTACTCAGCTTCCTGCTCTCGGTTCTTATTTCGGTTGTCTGTGAGGTCTTTGCGAGTCGCGCTACACATGTCGTGAATAGTATTGTAGGCTTTAGTCATCCTGTCTTTGTGGTTAGTCATGTACTGTTGTAGTAAATGAGCCGAAAGATCTATGTCAAAAGGATCGCGCGGATCGTAGTGTCCTGTGACTACTTCTAGTGGTTTACATTTCGTAAAGCTATGAATGCTACTGTTATAAGCCAGAAGGGCGTAAGGCATTAAGTTAATTACTGATTCAGATTTCTGACCTAACTTAAGAATGCGAAGATGTTCTAATACTGTTGAGTGGAATCTCTCAACAATACCGTTCTCATTCGGAGTATGAGGGGCAACCCTATGATGCTGAATTTTATGCATTTTTACAAATTCCGCAACTAGCTGGTTTGTGAACTCGGTCCCGTTATCTGTTACTATAGTAATAGGAATCCCATGATGAGTGCAAAAATTCAATAAAGCTTGAACCACACTAACAGCAGTGCCGTCTCGTAAATGATAGGCTTGGGCATACTTTGAGAATGCATCTACAATAGTTAGAAACTTTTCACTTTGAATAGTTAAAAGATCTAAATGTACTAATTCAAAAGGCTTGCTAGCAGGTGGCACTATTTTAAACTGTTGTTTTATCGGGCTGCGATCATATTTCGCTTGTCCGCAGATAGTGCATTCATTTATAAACTTAGTAATGTGCTCTCTCATTTTAGGCCAGTAATATCTGTTAGATAACGCTAAATAACATTCATTGATGCCACGATGATTGGTCTTTCCATCATGGTATTTATTAATTATTTCCTGCTGTTTTAAATATTCTTTAACGTTCTCTAACTCCGTCTTAGTTAGTGTAAGATTCATTGCCGAATTTTTAAAGGTTTTTTGTATGATAGGTATAACTGTATACAAGGCCGAGTAAGGATTAATTAACAAACCGGTTTTAATCTTAGGGTGGACATACTCCTTAATCGCGGCGATAACGTCCTCTTCTATATTGGATTCAGATATCTGCACAGATATTCGTGTGTGCGTCTCAAAAGGTTTAGTGACTACTGGTCTACTTTTGATATCGCCTACGACATTGAAAATTAGTTGTTTCGTGAATCTATTCAAGGGGTCATCCGAAATTGGAACCTCTAAAATGGGGTTTTCGTTATTCGTATGAACAGTGGCGGTTCTTGAACCAGCCGCGGTTTCTGTAGCTGTTAAAGTTCTAGATTCATCTAACGCGGGATCAGTTTCGGATGGATTAACTGCGATCGACATAAGCTCTTCATTATTTACTTCAATACGCGACAGTGCATCGGCGTTAGTATTGCACTTTCCTTGCAAATACTCGACTGTATAATCGTACTCACTTAGCTTCAAGCGCCATCTTGTAAGCCGTGAACTGGGATCTTTTAGATTCACTACCCATTGCAAGGGCCTATGGTCGGTGAGAATTAGGAACTTACGGCCATAGAGATACGGTCTAAAGTATTTAGTTGCCCAAACAATAGCTAAAAGCTCTTTCTCGATTGTACTGTAATTTAATTCACTACTATTAAGAGTCCGCGATGCATACGCGATTGGTTTATTCGACGCCTTAGTACCTTGAGATAAGACAGCACCTATAGCTACGTTCGATGCATCAGTTGTTAGGATAAAATCGCGTGTAAAGTCTGGGTATTGCAAAATCGGATCATTCGTTAAGAGTGTCTTACAGTGCTCAAAACAATTGATGTAATTTGAGTCTAACTTAATTTTAGAACCCTTTTTTAAGCATTGAGTCAGTGGCTTAGTGATACGAGCGAAATCTGGAATAAATTTTCTATAGTAGCCTAGTAATCCGAGAAAACGTTTGATTTCCGTAGTAGTCTTTGGAATGGGATAATTCTTGATGGCTTTTATTTTATCCGGGTTTGGTTTTACGCCCTCTTTACAAATAACATGGCCTAAAAACTCAGTTTCCAGCTTCAAGAATTCAGATTTATCCATTTGAATTTTAAAGTTGGATTCTCTCAAACGGTTTAATACTTTGTCCAAGTTAACTATGTGTTCCTGAAGGGAAGTACTGAAGACAATAATGTCATCTAAGTAAACTAGGCATATTTCATTCTGTAGGCCTCTCAGAACGTTGTCCATCACTCGTTGGAAGGTTGATGGTGAATTCTTAAGACCCATTGGCATTCTTAAAAATTCATAATGCCCGTTTTCTACATTAAAACCAGTCTTGTGAACATCGGAGGGGTCCATCTCAACCTGGTAAAATCCACTAGCTAAATCAAGGGTCGTAAAATATTGGCATTTACCTAGCTTATCTAGCACATCTGTTATATTCGGGATAGGGTATTTGTCGTCAATCGTTTTCTCGTTAACTTTCCTAAAATCCACGACAAGACGCCATTTGACCTTACCGGAAGCATCTGCCTTTTTAGGCACAATCCAAATGGGAGAGCTCCATGCGGATTCTGATGGTCTTATAATATTTTGGTCAAGCATCTTATTAATTTGATCTCTGACCTCTTGTCGGTGAACGTAAGGATAGCGGTAGCTCTTAGTATGTACTGGAATTTCATCATTAGTCCTAATTTTATGTTTAATCTTGTTGGTGAATGAAAGTGGTTCGCCCTCAAGATAAAACACGTCCGCGTAGTTAGAACATAAGCGCTGTAAATTTGCGAGTTCTTCAGGGTTAAGATGATCGGTCCGGAGACGAGATAAAACGTCTTTAGCGCGGTCTGATAAAATTTCAGTACTGTCACATTCAATGTTAAATAGTTCAGCTTCAATCGGACGATCCATGGAAAATATGACGTCATTGGACGTCGGGTTAGTAAGTTCTACCCAGCCCCGGTTATTCTGGACCGTCGTTATGCAATCTGAAATAAGGCAGTTGCAAATCGTTTGGTTGTCTACCAAAACTTCGCCATCTCGCGTGTTAACTGGCAACCTAACTACCTTGCTAGAATTAGCCGGAATAATTTCTTCATACAAATTAACGTTTCTCGAATCGTACATCTTAATAGGGATCTGCGTGTAACAAGTTTTTAATAACTTAGCTTTTAAATCGATGTTAGAGTCCCATGAATCTAATAAGTCAAAACCTATGAGTCCGTCAAAGTAGTTGTGGAATTTATAAATGTATAAAGTCATGTCATTCGGGTCGTTAAATTCCTGGAAACAAGGCATCGTCACAGAATAATTATTCTTACTTGTCGCGTGAACGTTCGTCACCTCGAATGGATCGTATTTCAAAGGAATGTGACGATAATATTTTTCTACGGCATCGGGACTTATAAAAGATTGATTAGCACCTGTGTCGATTAAAAATTTTAAAGGAGGATGTGCTATCTGGATGTACCCTAGTTGTCTTTGCATGTGAAAATTTAATTCTATTTTGGCTTTTCTGATACAACTTCCTTCTGAAAATTTTCATCAGAAGAGGTCTGCTCTACAACCTCCTCTACTACTGGGAGTTCAGAGTATGAATATTGATCCTCATACCTGTAGTAGTCAAGGTCGCAAGGATAATAATCCTGATAGTCGGGGAAGCCGCTGTACTCGTCACCGTAATACTGTTCGTACCCGTCAAAGTCATTGAAATTAATTTCGCGAGTCTTAAAGTAGTTAGTCGGAGGAGGATTTCCGTGTTTCCTCCAGTCGTGTCCGGTCATTCCTGTCATCGGTAGACGTCTCTCGACATAGTTACTAACGCCACTCATTGGAGTAGGACGCGGAGCACTGCCGAAATTAGTTTGTGGCTGAGGCTGTGGTCTGTAAGGCATCCTAAAAGCGTTATTCTGAGGGTTATAATTGTGTGGAGGTGCGCGGAACATCTGTTGCGTACGAGTAGGACCACGGAATGGCTGTGGTTGAAACGTGGGATTAGGCCTCCAGCCCTGATTAGGTGAAGCCTGCACGGGATTTGGTCTAGATGGGCCAGGCATGTTAAAAATCGGTTGTCTCGTTGGTCCAAGTCCAAATCCGTTAGTCAGTCTGGGGACATAATTGTTAAGAGGGAGATTGAACTTAGCCGCGTTTGAGATAGGTGGCTGCCAATCCTTTCTACTAGATGAACCACTACTGCGTTCCTGCATGTAAAGCGTATTGAGCTCTTCCTGAACAAATTCTAGGGCTTTCTCCATCGACTCAGGTCGCATACAGCGTACCCTGGATCCAAGTGGGTCCTTAAGACCTCGTAAAAAGGCCTGAAGGGTCAACTTCTGGTATAAATCGCGTTTTGCCTGTACGGTAGTATTCAGGGTCTCATGAAGTGAAACGTACGTCATTATAGTGCTGAATAAATTTTGGCACCGTTCATAAAACTCCTGCGGGGTACTTGACCCTTGGGTCTCAAGCGATAAATCACTGTAAAGCGCGGTCTCGTCGCGATGGTCTGCGAAATTATTAATCAAGGCATTTCTAATACCTAACCAGTTTTCTGGAATACCATTCGAGTTTATTAATCTAGCCGCGGAACCCGACACCTTATTTAATATCCCATTGACAAGAGCTAAATTAATTAGTTCGTGACCCGGCTCTGTTGAAAAATGAGTTAAAACTAACTGGTCACAAAGATTTATAAATCTTGTTAAAACATGCGGGTTTCCATCAAAATCGGGAACAAGTCTTAGGGACTTATAAATCGTGTCAATCGGATTACCCGGGTTACCCTGGTGGTGAGACTGTTGAGGGTTAGCTGGCGGAACATTACCCTGTGGGTTATTGGGTTGAGCCATATTCTCCTCTAGAGCTCTATGTTCGTCGATTACACTGAGTCTACTTTCTAATCTAATTCTACTTAACCTAGCACTTCGCGATTCTCTCGGATGGAAAATGTTGAAAAATTAATTTTAAAAACACAAAAAAAAAATTACTATAAGGTATAATAAGGATAGGACTAAGTATAGTTAGGAATAAGCAAGGACTTGAGAATTTCAAGGACTTACAGCATTTTCTCCAGGTCGCGATGTCTGGAACTCAGCACGAATCGATTTCTTGATTCACCTCCGCACAACGGCACTAGTAGGTTCTTTTTACTAATTTTATAGATTTTAAGTATCCGTTAGCCTGCGCCAATTACGTAGGCCGCTGCCCGAGGTAGCTTTTAAAAAAAATATTTAATTTGTTCCAAGGTTTAATTTTAAAAAAATTACAATTTAATTATCTTAGGCTTCGACACTCGTTCGAAGTCTGAACGAATATGAAAAACTTAAATCTAGGTAAAACATTACAAGGCATTGGCAACACGTTGCGCTGACGATGCATTCACCGAAGCCAGGTACCGAAGGAACCTCGTCAGCGCTTTGATGACAGTTTACGTAGAACAGCCTTGCGTAACAGGTGTGCTAGTGTTTTTATTTAGGGCTTCTTCATAAACAATTACAATAACAGCGTGCAATACATTGATGAAAAGTAAAATGTGCTATGGTAAAAACACCAGTAGGTATTGGTATCTGGAGCTACGTTGTAAAACTCTGAGTTTTGGACAGAACTTGGTTAGTGTTTTATTATTTTAAGTAGGTAATTTTTATATATTATAACGACGTTTCTCCCTACCAAGTTTTCCATAATATAAGCACTACCTTTTCTCCACACTACACAAAGGTTGGTTGGAAGAAAATGCTAATTAGCATTAAGCCCGCCTCTGTACTGTTTTTAAATGTGCAATAAAGAATTTTCTAATCTAATCTAATGATAGCAAAAATAATTCTATTTTTTATAGTTGAAATAATTTCTAAAGTAAAGCAGTTCTAGACAAAATTTTAAAGCTACAAATATAGGTATTTTGTGTGTAAATTAAGAATCTGAAAATGGATACTTAGGTATCCATTTTCAGATTAAAGCATGATAATACTCTCCTAGCCTATTCTATAGCCAGTCAATTTCCGACCGGCCGGTAATTCTCGCATCATTATGGTCCGGTACCTAAGTCCAGGATATTGGTCTTTCTACGAAAGGAGTGTCCTTAAGGAGATTCGTCAAATAAACCTTATGTTTTCTAAAAACGAACACTGAAATGCAAACTATGTAGAAGCTGCCGCTATATAACAGATGTTAAATGAAGGCCGTATCTTAAAAGATACGGCCTTCATTTAACATCTGTTAACAAACGATAAAGGTTTTTTAAAAAAAACCTTTATCGTTTGTTTGGGAAGTACAAAATTATATGTACAAAAAATGTTAAATTTTTACAAAACAAGGAAGATATTTTTAATTTTTACACTGCTTGTTTCAAATTGCTTCCACAAAAATTTCGTAATACTTACCTACTCTTTTTTAAGGTTTTAACGTCGAAAAACTCTTAATTTAACAACACAATAAAATTCTTAAGACATTTTTCTGTAGAGCCTCAATGTTTTTATATTTTCAAACTAAAAGTACCTTTTGTTGAAAAAAGTACAGCCTCAATAAAGTTCGTTTGCCTCCAAAAGTTAAGTCCATTCAAGACCACTTACCCTACAAATCGCCACATCTTTCATTGACATTTCCAATTCCTATCTCAACGGGTCCGATAATAGGCAAGGTTCAATTAGTCGGATCCTGGGGCCAGGGCCCAGTCATTGTCTCGGGACGCACCATTCGGACCGTAAGTAATTAATTTCCTTTAATGGACATTTATCAGGATTTTTGGATCGAGGAATGACGGGTGCTGGATCCCTAGCATTACTTTTTGAATATCTCGATGTGAATCACCGATAGCTTCAAAGACTGACGCGATCATGTTAGGAACTAGTGCTAGCCCTCTGAGAAAGAAGATAAAGTTTGTTTTATCTTTGAAATTCAGAAGTCAAACAACATCGGTGATGTTTGCACAGAATTTGGAGAAGGGCTCCCAGATTTGGCTTTACAACCCTTATTTTAGATTTACAGCACATGATTTTTCTTCTAAAAACGGTTTTTGCAAATTCAATAACTAATTCAAGAGCGGAAATTATATGTGCTCTGAAATCCCGCATTGAAGAGTTCAATACCTTACGATATATTGAACATCTTCGTAAGCAGGCGGGTCAGCATTTCAGACTTGCATTGAGCAGTTACAAAAACACCAATTAACGTTTCTGCAATGAAAGATCCAACTTCGTCCTCAGGAAAGGAATCAACCCATTCAATGCTGAATGACTGGCTGTCCAATAGCATACCGTCCGGACAACCATTCAAGCAAACTTGAATACCTTCATCGAATTCAGTACAAAGGTACCAAACCTACTAACTTGAACTAATAGGGATCGAGCTGGGAACTTCGAATACGTAATTTCTATTTCTGCCAATAGTGTATTTAAACTTGTACCTTACAATATTAAACCTTTAGAAACAGACTACGCCTTGCTGGGATCATTTATAGTTACACAACAGTATTGTTACGGCCTCGTGTGACCCAGGTTGGTGAAATCCTGTGAGACCGATAAGTAGGTACTAGATCGTTTGTTCGAAGCTATAACACAGGGTACTTCATCAAAGTAGTCTTTCCCGATTCACCGACCGAGGCTGTCGAGTCGCTGGATTATAGGGAGATGAATCACCTACAGCGTCTGTGTTCGGTAGATTTCAGGCATGCAGTGCGCTTACGAGTAGGTATTGCAGATTTAGGCTGCCTGTGCAATAAATAATTAAGACAGTTTAGCAGCAGAAAAAGAAAAAAAATGCGTTGAAAAGAACCCTTGTGAAAGTAACCTCAAATGTGTCTCAAATTCAGTTTAAAAAAGTATTTGACAAAAAACTCATACACTTTTATATTTGGGCAAGCTTGAAAATGGGTCGCGTTATAATGTACAAGCCACTAATTAGCTACTAGCTAAATATTTTATTCAAACCTGAGGTAATATTTTCAAACAGAGTAATTTTATATGAAATTTTTTTAACAAAAATGACACAGAAGTAAAAAATTCTTTGTTTAATATTTTACTAACTTGGACAATATTTCTTTGTAAACAAGATGCCGTCCAGCAAAGTTGAAATAGTTTCATAGTTCCGAACAACTACTTCATGGTCTCGGAGTTGTCTCTCTGAGGAACGTAGACCCGCTCGAATAGTTCACCCATTCTTTCACCGTTGAGGCAATATCCAGCCGCAAGACTGTCTTCCCCAAAAGATTTATTACCTTTATTACAATGTAGTAGAGGTGAAATTTCGTTATCATAACTTTGATTTTGATTGCGCATAGTTTTAGAAAATTGGTTCGTGGTTTGCGGCGTGTTTTCATGCGAGATTCCGCAGGCAGCTTGTAAAATTGCTTCAAGAGTCATCTGGTCGTGAGCTCTTCTTTGTATGGCGGTTGCTTGGACATTGGCTATAATGTCTTTATACTTTACCTCCAGTTTATCCAACGCTGCAGTAAGTTCATTTTGATTCTCGTCAGTTACTTCATTGACTATTTGAGCTCTTTGTCTAACCATTTGAAGCTGAAGCGAACATTCAGCTAAATGTTTTTCACGTTGCAGTTGAGCTAGCTTGGCCTCGTATACTCGTGTGCATTTAATTTTGTTCTTTTCCATTTTATTCAATCGTCTTTCTAACTGTTGCGCTTTGAATCTCATGCTGTCTCCACAAAAGTTATCAACGGGCTTATCGATAAACTTTTCTAACACACTATGTAAATGACTTTTTAAATCATCTATCTGACTGTTGAGTCGAGAAATTTCTGCATCTTTTAGAGCAATGGTTTTGTTTTTCTCTTCAATCACATCATCTTTGGATAGTTTCACATCCTGAATGTCACTCGAGGATTTGTTTTCAATCTCCTTGATTTTAAAATCGTAGTTTATTTTAAGTTCTTCAAGTTTCTTTTCATAAATCTCTTTTATTTCCTCCCTGACTGTAGTTTTAATGTTTATAATGTCTAATTTATATTTAGCCTCAACTTCTTCAATTTCATGTATTTTCATTTCATTAAAGTTATCAAGCTGTTCCTGTAGACATGCTATTTTATTAATAAGACTATTTCGGGACTCTTGAACTTCTTGTAATTTAAATTTTAAAGATTTCAGCGTTGAACTACTTTCGGTACTATGTATAAAAGCACTTGTGGCATTATCAACTTTGATGACATCACCTTCATTGTTTGAATTAACATGTTTGGTTGTGGATTCTTCTTTTAGAGATATCAGTTCAGTATGCAGCATCATGTTTTCTGTTTTTATGTCTCTAAGCTTTTTGATAAGGTTTTTAGCTTTGTATTCGTATACTTCTCCAGGATCATTATAATTGGTGTAGGTTCTCAAAACTTCTGGACAAGTGTAACATAAAACAGTTCGCTTACGAGAGCTATTGCTCTTTCCATAGCTTGATTTCATATCACTACCGTACAGGCTCTCTGTTTTAGAATACTCATTGCATTGTGAGAAGTATTCAGTATCAGAGGCTTGTGCTTGTTGGTTGTTGAATAGTACTTTTGTACTCGCTTCATCAGCGTCTACAACCACACATTCTATTTCCGTAGAGGAGTCATCACTGTTCACACTTTCAGGCACTGGCAGCAAGCTGTTAGATGGAGGGAAGCTCAGGAACGGTTCTTCCAGGACTCCCTTGGCTAGTTGATAGCATAAAGAAAACACATATTTGTTCCGGACACTTTTCTCTTTTTCAGAGCAGTCAGAAAGTCGTTGGATCCAGGCATTGCAGATGGTGATTACGTTTTCATTAGTTAGTTGTCCTAGGTAAGGGCGTAGTATTTGCAAGTACCGTTTGAACTCCAAGTCCAGGTTGAGATAGTCATCTTCCATTGTAATTTGGACTGTTTGTTTGAAAATTCTGTATGAGATTTGGTTAAAAAATTATTGGAAAAATTAGGCCAAACTGTCATAATAACATTTCCGTACTTTGCTGTCATAAATCAAGTAGTCTATCTAAATAGTTCTGTCTGCTGACGCTGCTGACTACCCAAGACAATCAAACAAATATGGATACGAAAATTATCTAGCCAGTTTAGCCAGCTCGATAAAGTTATGTAGGTTTGTACTAAAATGGCGATTTCTTGGGGCACGCGGTAATGGGTTCAGACCACCCATTTCCTGCTAATCTAAATTTTCAATAGGAGGTACTACTTTTCCATGAACCGCACAAAGAAACTGTAATAGCATCGGGCGGTCGCGACGATCTGAATATTTCTTAAGGCGCTTAGTGAACTGACCAGGTAAACTGAGAGCAGCTAAAGCCGATTATGAAAACGAGTTTGACTTTTGAAGTTTCTTGATATCATAGACTGACTTTTGAGAGAAGAAGTTTAAAGGCCTTGAAGATCCTATTGACTTATAGGATTCCTATTGACAACGGATCTTTGTCACTCTGAATTATCTACGCAGAACCGATTTTTGGGTCGAATTGGAGGTAAGCTAATTTTTCCGTAGAACAGTACAATCGTTTGTTCCACCTAACTTCAGAGGGTATAAAGATCCATTGTGCATACTGTGTACCTGTCTAATTTTTAAATGTTATACTTAGGTAAGCCGACAATAAATCTGGGACAGATTAAATGGCATCGTTTTGCAAGACCAATACAAACTATGACGCTCTGAATGTTATCTCGTTTCCTCAGCAGTTCGATATTATCGCCAGCAATGAATAGCTAATGCTATCAACTCTGGAACTGGATCGATGTACCGTCTGTGGCCATGCAAATGGCGATTAGAAACGCAGATTACTTATAATAGTACGAGGAGGTATAGTTGATCTAAGAGTACGAGTTATAGAAATATGTAGAGTGAAAGAAAGATACGACTTGCTTAAGGCCGCACTTTACAAATGGACGAAATATAAAAACCATAAAAACCAAAATAAAAGAGAACGATACAGACTAATTACCAGAGAATCCTACTTAATATTATAAATGTGAAAGTTTAGATGTTTGGATGTTTGTGTTTCAATCACGTCTAAACTACTGAACCAACTTGGATGAATCTTGGCATATATATAGTTCGTAGCCTGGATTGACACATAGGCTACTTTTTATCCCGAATAATTAACAGGATCTACAGGATAAAATGAACGAAAAGGATTAGCAGCGCCAATTGGCTAGAGGATTTCATTGTCATGTCATGTCACGTCAGTTTGACAGGGCGTAGTACTACCTCTGTGGTCTAACAACTAGCGTTTGACATTCCAGTAGGTACGAGTTCGGTGTAATGAGGTGTAATGTCAAGTTTCTCAAAGAAGTATCCGCTCGGTACACGGAAACTGTAGACGCGTACGAAGTCGCGGGTAACTGTTAGTAATATTATACAGAAGAAAGAAATGCGTGCTTTGCTTTATCACAAAGATATAGAAGCAGCGCATTGCCATTTCTAAGCACAAAAATAAAAGGCATGTTATAGTGGGTAAAAGTTACGTGTCAAACAAAAAGTCAGCCACATTATACTGAGCCCCTTCTGGCTTGGCTGCCTAATGTATTACAGCTCTGTTGCTTATTGGTTTTATTACAGCACATGTTAGTTCGACCTCGTCAAGCTGCAACTCTGTAATATTGACAAAGTTCCGCCATCTGTGTCTAGTCTGCGTGATAGACTAAGTTGGAACTGCCTCGTGTTTACGATGCAAGGCTCTGTAGAACAATAAGTTAGTTCATATAAAAGGTATAACCAAACGTATAATAAAAGTGGAGTCCAGTCAATATACAATAGGAACGACCGACCCTTCACCGAGTTACCACTTCACTCCACTGCCACTAACCACTAACCACTAATCACTAACCACTAACCACTGCGGGACGGGATCTAAGTAAATACAGGGTAAGTAATACTTCACATCCAAGCTAAAGTAATAGTGGAACGTTTTTTTATGAGAAAAAAGAATGGAGCAAGCCCACCTGATATTATGCAGTTACCTCTGCCTAACAATGCATTACCACATAGTACAAGTCCCTTGAGGATGTGCACTGTGGGACAGTGCACTGCATCTATCTCTCAAAGTGATAATTCATTTATTCAATAAAATCACGCGGATCATTTAGAATCGTCTTATATAACTATAGGTGATGCCAGAAAGTACCAGAGCCTATAAGAACGGGCATGAAATTACTTGGTTCCTAGCGTTTTTCTGTATGATCCTTTATTAGAAAAATAAATACATACCTATACTTAGTTGGGAAAACAACGATAGAAAGAAGTTTACTCTTTTAGATAACAAAAGCTCAGAGTGTGAAATGAAAAAATAGAATAAAAACATATGCTGCCAAGACCTAGTCTTTATTCCAGACTAGCTACTTATCTGTACGTACACTAAACCAGCTAAATACATAAAGCTAGTTTTAACCTCTCCTTGTCTAATCTACCAGATGCTAGAACTACTTCAAGCGATTAACAACACTATGTTAGAGTTGGTAAGGCTCACAAGGATTATAGGTTGTAGCTGAAAGTTTAGGAGCGGACTAATTTTGGAGGACTAATTGCGGCAGAGACGGTTCGCCAAAGCGAGTGATGCTATGTAGCTATGTATTAGTCAGATAGAGAAATCTAACGGGCTTCGTATGTATAGTATGGAATCTGGGTTTAGTAGTGACAACTAGAAATCTCATCTCATCTGTTAACAGGAGGGCGATTCTAGACCGATAGAGTTTTTTATAACGATAGACATATCTCCCAAAAATTGTCAAAAACTATGGAGTTTTGACAGTTCTCGGGATATATATCTATCGTGATAAAATGTCTATCGGTCTAGAATCGCCCCCTTGACTTGAGAGAGCTATTTCAAGTTAGCCTAAAAAATGACTTCTAAATTAGGTTTAAGTACTGTGACCTAGAAGAAGATTATGATTCCAATTAGATAAGTAATTAAGTATTTAGGTAAGTTTACGATAATTCTAAAAAAAATTTAATTTAATTTTTAATTATAATATTTTAATTTTTAATTTAAAAAAAAATTCTAAAAATTACGAAAATTCTAAATTCAATGAAATATGATTGTTTGAACAGTATTCTCTGAAACATACGGGACTCAGTCTATTGTTTCAGCTAATAAATAGGAGAATTAACTAGAGTACACAGTGAATTACAAATCTGCAGTCTATGCAATGCATTCGTAGTAATGGTAGATGACAAAGAGAGAAACACGAATTGAGTGGCGTTTGATAACGAGCTGATACCGGCACACCATACCGATATAAGTAAACAAAAATATCGGTGTCGCCGCCGACACGGTGTGAAAACGCCTAGTACCTACTAAATGTCGATAAGTGTCGTGCCGTTGGCAGTGTGTAAGGACTCCAGGCTCAAATTCGGAAAGATAAAGGAAACTTTGCGATTTTTTTACCAGAAAACATCTTTCTATAGTGTTTCTGGATTACTTAGAATAAATCTCGGAACTACTTAGCTATAATAAATTTTTTGTACTTACCTAATTTTATTTTTGGTTTATTATTTACATTTACGATTAAACAGTAGCAAAGTCGCTGCGATTTTAACGGTGTACACGCCCTTAAAAGCAGTTTTGTTTACAGTTCGATAGCCTTCGGGAACGAGAATGCAGAGTAGACTGAAATATCGGAGTCTTTGTTTAGTCTTCATAATTACTGAACTTATCTACGATAACTATAGGTACACAGAATAAATCTAATACTTGAGAGTCAAATTATGAATCTAGCTGATAAAGTCTTCTCATTTATCGTTTGGAAGCTCTGACATTAAAAGGTTGGCTTTCAATTTATTTACCTCTGTGCATTCGTTTGAATATTCATCTATAACGATTTGCTCAAAGCCAAGGGGTCGTTGTGGAGAATTATTCGGTTTACAACACCGCCGATGTATCAATAACGAGCCAGTCTAAGTTACAAGAGGTAGCAATCGAAAGCCAACAATTTAAAAAGGCCATCCCGTCTGTCTAGCTAGAGGAACCAACCATGCTGATTTTGGTATGGTTGCGACTCGTTCGTCGGTCGGACTTTTGAAGATTTAACTTTATTGATTGCATTTTGTGACATCAGTGAGGTATAAAGGTTTTGTAGGTTATATTTCTGTAACCTCAGGCACCCTAAGACTGGTCTAGACCTAAGATTAACCTAACCTAATCTGACCTAAGAAACCTGACGTCCAGGACGTAAGGTTAAATAAAATACCTACGTATTCGCGGCTGAATTGCATTGGGTGGGCTGGGTATGACGAGGCATTTATCTAATAACAAACGCTTTCAGTTTTTACCTGACACTCCTTTAGCAATAAATCTAGCTTCTAAGATAAACAAGATACCCAGCAGCCTGACCGTATACTGACCAAAATACTATTGCCGCAATTTATGTCTTGTGTCTTTGTGATTAGAGAGATATTTGTGTGGACGGTGTCGGTGATAAATGTGCTTGATTTAGCTTGAGGAAGCTTGAATGAAAATCAAGATATATTGTGGCGTTTGGTCGGAAATTCTGAACGTAGTCTCTTTGTATGGAAATTGCATGGATTAAATACCTCTAAAGCACGGTAACTTTACGAAATTGTGGAAACTTGGATACTATGTAGGCCTCTTCATAGCAATAAAAAGCGCTCATGGCTAGCCTTGCTTAGTCAATCTTCACCGATTATCTAAGTTAAGCGACGTTCTGCGCGGTCACTATTTGGATGGGTGCCCGCTAGTGGCATTTAGGTACGTTTGAGCACTTCCGTGCTTCGGAGGGCTCGTTAAACTGTCGTCGGTCCCGGGTCTAGCAGTCGTTAAGCCACAAAAGCTCCATCACCAGAGTTGGCCGTAGTTGGACGGAGTTTTGGGCCTCCGTCATGGCTTAACGACTGCTAGAGCCGGCATTGGCAGTTTAACGTGCCCTCCGAAGCACGGAAGCGCTCAGACGTACCTAAATGCCACTAGCGGTCACCCATCCAAATTCAGTCAACATTGACAAAGCAAGCTACGCCTATATTTAAGTAATGGTGTTGGATGTTATATTGGAAAACAAACTAAATACAAGCTTCTAACTTCTCAGACGACATTCAAACGAATAAAGTTTCAGTATCTCATAGCGGTCGCTACACTGAAAAAATATCATTGTTGATTTTACTAAATTCGTGGTAATGTTTACAAAAGAAAAGGGTTGAAAACGGTCCTACACACTTGCGTTGTTGATTTTACTAAACACATAATGGTAGGCCAATTACAAAACTAATATAGTAAATAAATACGAAATATAAAACTGTATTATCAACATTATTAAATTGTAAAAATGTGCCTCTGGTAGGGACAATTTATTATCCTTATTATACAAAACCTAATTGGTAAATATTACCTAACTAGTTTTCCAAGAGTACAATAAATAAATTGTATAATTATCCTTTTTATACAAAACCTAATTGGTAAATATCACCTAACTAGTTTTGCAAAAGTACAATAAGTAAACGAAACAAATGAGTAGTTTTTACGAAGCAATTTTGTATCATCTATGAAATTAATATAGTAGATTTGACCTAATTCGTTTCGTATTTTTTGCTAAAGGTTTATGTATAGTAATAACCTATCAATACTGTATAATATACGAAACATGTTTTGTTATTTACTGATTACGTTTCATATAGTTTACGAACAGAGTGTAGTGTTTTTTATGATACTAGTTTAGTAATATTTAATAAAGTATTTAGTGAAATTGGCTATATGCGTTCAGTATTTTTTATCAAATTCGTTTTGTATATCATTTCAAAAATGAAGTAAAATATACGATTATAGTCTTGTAATATTTACTGATTCTGTTTCGTTCATCTTAAGGTTTATGTTTAGTATTATTTACTGTTATCTGCTTCGTATATTCTACATACAAAATTTTGTATTATGTACTGAACCTAATATTGTAGTATTTAACTAATATGTTTCGTATAATTTAGGGTTAGTCTTTAGTATTTTTACCTATAGTCTGTTTGGTATATTTGACTAATGTATTTTGTAGAATATACGATACCTACTTCTGTAACATTCAATCAATTTGATTCGTATAATTTACGAGTCATATTTAGTATATTTTGCTATAGTCGGCTTTGTATATTTTATCATACTATTTATTCACTAGTTTTGTAATATTTAATAAATCTGTTTTGTATAATATACCTATGGCATATTGTATTTTTTGCTAAATTACTTTCATGTAAATTACCATTATTAATATTGTACATTCTACGAAATCGGTTTGTTTACTTACTCATTTGCTTTCGTATGTTTTACAGGTATTACTTTGGTATAATCTACTTTACAAATTCTGTAAATTTAACCCTATTAAGTTTGTACATACTGTTGTTTTACTTGGTCACTTTAGTATATTTCACCCATATTGTATTTATGACACGCGCCTGTTTTAGCTGCTTTATAAACCTCTTGGGTAATAGCAATCTTGTTCCGTCAGGTCAATGTTGCCAATTACCTAACAGATTTAAAGTAACTAAAACATGAAAACAGGTGTAGGTATCATAAAAAACAAATATTTGTAAATTATACACAAGTCAGCAAGTAAAAGTTGTAGGTACAAAACATTTTAGAATACTGTAAATCATAACAAGAGAGCACACACAACGTCCAAGTAGAAAATACCAAAGTAAACGTTATATAAACAAACGAAAGAAAATGCATAAATCAATAACCAGTTCGTAATATGTACAAGAAAAAAAATCGGAGCAAAATACACACAGCATATAAACAAAAAGTACAATAATATACCTACTTAATTAAAAATTACATTATATTTACAAATGATTAAATGTTACAATTTAAAGAAATACCTATTTGATCAGGGTAGCGGGAAAGTAATAAATGATACAAATTATGCTTATTAAGATTAGTTTATTTATTAAATCAAATAAAAAAAAATAACAATTTACCAATGATATTAATATGTATTTTTGAAAATTAATCTGTTAAATTATATTTACTTAACTAGTAGGTATGACACGATTAGGAATAAAAAACTGTTAGGCCGTTTGTCCACCAACGCCGGTTCCGGCGCGGCACCGGTAATGCACTACCGACGCATAGGTGCTGCCGTGCCGAAAGGAAGTGCAATACCGGTGTCGTGCCGGAACCGGCGTTGGTGGACAAACGGCGTTACTTTAATTAAATCAAAATCAAATAAATTAACAATTTACCAATGATATTAAGATTAGTTTATTAATTAAATCAAAATCAAATCAAAAAATTAACAATTGATTCTGTCGTTTACGAAACCTCTCCATTAGCGTAGTAGGTACATATAGGTCTACTCGATCTACGGCCGCACTTCAAACATCACTATTTTATATTTAAATGAACTTAACTCTACAGTAAGAATCTCCATTACACATTACATGAGGAAATGTCGGAGCAATAATAAGGTTTTCTGGTTGTATCAACTTCCATTTACCAGATACATTGAAATTAAGATGAAATGCTTGTAAAAGTTCATTAAATCCAACACAGTCAATTTTTTTCGATAAAATATAAATGCTTGTTTCTAAAGTCGATACAAAAATAAATTTAATCATGAAAAAGTGATAGCCGTTTTCATTAGAAAGTGTTAAAATCATACCAGGCGTATATTTAATACCATTGAAATGAATATAATTTAATGAACTTGTCAAATTTCCATCTTTAGGAATGATGTCACAAATTTCTTATATTTAGACTACTACACGAAACCTGAATACTATTCATATCATCGCAGTTATGTGGAGAAACTTCAGAAGGTATATTCGGTGTTGTAACATGAGAGGTAATTATATGACGACGAAATGAGCGAATATGTGAAAATTGTCTGGTACAGTTATGCTGTTTACAGTGATATATCGATTTAGGGCCTAACTGATGGCAACATTTCAAGTGTGAAAAAAGAGCTTTGTAATCGTCTAAACCAGCAGAACACACAAAACAGAAATACATTTTTGTGTTACCTACGAAAGGTCCGAGATGAAACTAGCTACGCTTGAAATCTTCCTATCTGATTTGCAATCGATTTCGTAAAAGTATTTTTGGACAAACGTCCATACGTTAATAGCCTCTATCGGGTATTCTGCGTTGAAAACATGTATTATTTTAAAACATACACCTACAGCTTTGAGTAAAGTATCAATTTTGTACATGATACCTTCAAACTTTACGTAAAATTGAGTCACTTCTTTCATTGATGGCCCTACCGCAATTATCACTGGTTGGCACGTCAGTCCTTTGGCCAGATGTTCGTCTTGACGAAGCGCAGTCTGGGTCAATATTTCGCTTTGATTCTGTAACAAAAGCATAGTTTCCATTAAATAAAACTCACATAATAATGCATAAAGCCACTTGGCAAACCCCGACATAATATCTTAAAAAATTTATTCATCTGGGAACTACGCTCTATGTCAACATTAAGTAGGTACCTACTTAGCCAATAATTTTATTATTAAATCCACTTAAAAAACTCAAATAATGTCTTTAATACGTACCATCACATGTAAAATAAAAGCTTTCTCCGATTCAGCTATGCTGGGTTTATATAAGTTTTTCTTTTTACTATCACTTTTCAGCGCCACTTTAACAGTGGGAGGCATTCTTGTACTTAAAACTTTCAGGAAGACATAGTCCCTGACATCTGTAAAAAAAAATTAATGTTTATTTTTGCTACTTATACAACATCTTCTATATACCTATGTACTAGTAGGTATTATAAAACTGTAAAAAAGCCAAAAACTAAAATGAAATTATAGATAACGAAATATGCAGATCTACTAAATAAACGATACGCGGGTATCAGCTACAGCTGTAGTTTATAAATATTATTTTGAACACGACAGGCCAAGAGCGAGCTGCGGGGCTTTTGATAGAAAATGAGTCTGTCATAATCTGACAAATTGCAATGGTCATTTGGGATTTTAATTTGTCAAAAACTCATGGCATCCACTGTCCACAGCCACAGAAAACTGGAATGTTAGCTTACCTGCAGTTGGATCGTCTTCTAGAATCTTCAGAGTTTCTTCACACGATTTAATTTTTTTGAAGACTGGTAATGATTTCTCCAAAAACGTTGGCCATTTTTTAAACAACTTTAAGTCGCAGTTTTGATGTACAACGTCAAAATCGGATTCAATCTGAAAATAAATATATAGAAATCAAAAACTAAAAACTTCAGGGAGTATCCATCAATATGAAACAACTTTTGTCATGGAACTTATTGTTAAAAAATAAAAACAGTAACAATACTTACGAGCTTGTAGCCTAGGCTGGCCTTCAGTGGAGGCCACTCGTTGCAGATGTCTTGAATAGTTTTTCCCTTAGCTGACAAATCCTGGCGTCGTAGGTTATATGACAGCCGCCATTTCTCAGTTATTTCAACCCATGGTTCTTTGTTAAATTTGAGCCACAGTTTTCTTTCTTCTTCATCCTCGACCGATGAATTAGGTAATGTAGGTGAATTAAGTGTTTCTAAAAATGAATCCAATCGTAATTACTGTTCTTGAATTTGAAGGTACTTAAAATTATTGCACAAACTTGAAGAATATCGGGTTACCTTCAACAATTACTGAAGCTCTGGGTGTACATTTTTTCAATACACGCCTTTGATTATGGTATCTGTCGACCAGTTTGCCTCTGGCCGGTATATAGGACTTTTTGCCATATTTTCGACTGGGAATATAATATGTCTCCTGAAATAGAAGCAAATCAATACAGAATTGGTACTAAAATCTATATCTATCTATATACTATTAAAAAACTGTAAAAAAGCTAATAAGTAAAATTAATGATATGGATAAACTAAATACGCAGATCTACTAAATAAAAGATTCTGATTCCGAAAATCTAATTTGCCTGTTTATCTGTTTGTTTGTTCGCGGATCACGCCTTAAGCCCGTCACAGACGTAACTATAATATATATTAATATAAATTATAGCAAGGCATATTACGACATATATTCTATACAAATATTCAAGTGACCGCACACCTAACAATAATATATTTATATATTATAATATATCAGAGTACGGCATATCAATATATATAAAACTCTTTTGAAGCTGACATAGAATCAACGCACAGCTTAAACTATAAGTCCTAGAGGTATGAAATTTCGAGGGTAGTATCCTTAATAGTGTAGGGGTGCACTAAGAAAGGAATTTTGAAAAGTCACACTAGAACGCGAGCAACGCCGCGGGAGACGGCTAGTTAATATATATTATAGTTACGTCTGTGACGGGCTTTAACTACTGCACCAATTTCAACAAAACTTATGCACGCGTACAAAGCCGCGGGCATCAGCTAGTCTGACAATCCTACTAATATTATAAATGCGAATGTTTAGATGTTTGGATGTTTAGATGTTTGGATGTTTAGATGTTTGGATGTTTGTGTTTCAATCACGTCAAAACCACTGAACCAACTTGGATGAAACTTGGCATATATATAGTTCGTAACCTGGATTGACATATAGGCTACTTTTTATCCCGAATAATTAACAGGATCTACAGGATAAAATGAACGAAAAGGATTAGCAGCGCCAATTGACAAGAGGATTTCATTGTCATGTCATGTCACGTCAGTTTGACAGGGCGTAGTACTACGAGTTCGGTGTAATGAGGTGTAATGTCAAGTTTCTCAAAGAAGTATCCGCTCGGTACACGCACAGATAATATAATGTACACGGAAACTGTAGACGCGTACGAAGTCGCGGGTAACTGCTAGTTTTTAATAAATGAAGGGTAAGGGCACCGGTGTAATTAGGTACACGCACATGACACTTCAAGATCTTTACGTCACAGAGTGATGGACGCAGTCATTGCCTTACAGGGCACGTCCTCATTGGACTTTCTCTGTGAGGTAGGTAATGCATTGTTATAGGCAGAAGTTACCACTTAACATCAGGTGAGCTATCAGCTTTTTCCACTACTTTTACCATAAAAAAAAAATCGAAGCTCATGTTAGGTACCTACCTACCTACACTGGTTTTACCAACTTTACCTACGAATTTTACTACCTATTAGCTCAAAATCTATATGTATAGTTTAGAACTAGGAATAACCTAGAACGAAAACAAGAAAGCATTGGGAACGTCTAAAGGATTTGCCAAACTATAAAAAAATACATTCGAATTGAAAACCTCCTCCTTTTTTGAAGTCGGTTAAAAATACTGTTATTAATTATAAGTCGGATCAGATTATATTTTGTGTAGGTATTAATAGTATAGTATAGTATTATATGATCTGTGGTATATAGGCTGACACTAACCTTTTGATTAGAACAGGTCTGGGCTGAGTTGGCACTTCCACTGGAGACACCTGATTGAGTTTCAAGTCTTTCTATCTCACGTGATGAAATAGATTCTGTATCCAATGAACACGCGCTCTGTAAAATCAATTTTATTAATGTCGTGTTAGGTAGAGGTAGGTAGGTACTAGGGCATGCAGTACCGGTACTATTCTCAGTACCGGTAATTTTCGGCCGGTACTGGAGCCAGTACCGGTAATTACCGGTACTTTCGATACTTTCGATACTGACCCGATTTTCACTAAAAAAGGACTAGAACGAAGTAAAAACCTGTAAAAATAGAAAACTATGGTTCCTACTTACCAATAATTTGTTTTCTTTTCTGAACCGAGATAAGCCGGTCTTAAACTTAATTCATCTTTTAATTTGTTTGTTGGTATGAGTTCATTAATATCAGAGTCCGATATATTTTCTAAACAGAATACCTATGTCCAGATCTTGCTCTAAAACAGAAAATATACAAAAATTATAAATCATCTAGTTAGGTAGGTGTAGATCTACTAAAAGTACCTATCTAGGGGTATACCTACCTAGGTAGGTAACTTGAGAGGTAGGTACGTATACCTACCTCGTAAATTGAGCCATGTTTATGTAGGTTCTTACTGCGTGTTTCGACTAAAAACATTCACAATAAAACCTTCACAACACAATCCTTACAAACTATTTTTTACAATCAAGAAAATCCTTATACCTAACCATCAGCACAAGATTCAAAATGCCAAACATGCACAAGGTTTGGCGGTGGAAACGCAAATCGATATCTTCACAGAGTTGTGCCTGGTTTATTGTGAATGTTTTTAAGTTGGAAACTTACCTTGAAAAACTCTCTGAGTATCTTGAGTGATACGCCACGAATTCAGTAACTCCATAACAAAATTGCTATCCAGCAAATTGTCGTCTCGTTCATCCATGACGGGACGCCTACGAAACGGATGGAAAATACGTTATGAATCAAGGAAATAGTTACCAACTTAAAATGGAGTCCGCGCGTCCTTGGATTTTACACTCACCTATGAACATTTCAAATCAATGTTCACATCACACTGGTATAGGAAGGTACCTGCCTAGGTGGTCTGGATTACTACTACTGTGTAGGTACCTACTGTGTAGGTACCTACACAGTAGGTACCTACTGTGTTCTGAAAACTAGTATTCGCGCGGGTTCAAAACTTGCGTGCGTCCAACTCGAGCATCGAACGGTCTGTGTGAAGCCGGCCGGTCGCGCGCGGGCTGATGCGCTAGCGCCGCGCCCGCCCCCCACGCTAGGGCTGGCAGGTCAGACGGAGACGGATTTTGTCATAAAATCCTGATTTTTATCCGACAGGTATGCAATGCACGTAGGTAGGTACTTGAATGATTTTGGCCGGTATGTACCTATCTATTTAGGGCCATTGAATATAGCACCCACTGGAGGACACGAAATCACAAATTACAAAAACATTGATTAAGTACCTACTACTTATAGTCCGGTCAATTTAGACATTCGAAGGTCCATAAAATCACAAGCTGGAAATTATTAAAATTGTTCAAAACATCGATTTGAAATAAGACCTCTTTGGTTTCAGTATCAATGCTAATTGCTAACAGATTTTCATAGAAATTTAAACTTAATAAAAAAAAACGCGAGCAAAGCTGGGGGCTACTGTAATCGAATCTACTATTAAAACTATATAGCAAAAGTATACCTACCTAACTAGGTACTACCTACCTATTAAAAAAGCATAATACATTTATTAAGTCATGGTAGCCCTACCTCACTTCAGAGCGAAACGCGGAAAAATACTGCCACAGGTTCGATGACCGCACGCAGGCAACGCATGCACAGACACGTTTCGCGTCGCGTTTCCAACCTTATCTACTAGACAAAATGGTATATTATACTAACACAAAAGTTTGATTTTACAAAATTAGTTTTGTAAAAAGTTTGCTATGACTATATATGAGCTCGGAATGTAATCTATGATAAACCTATGAAGAATATAATATGGGGACCATATCAGTAGTGGTGTGTGGTGTGGCAGCACTGCTGAAGTTTGGAATCATACCCTAGCTACAGACCTAGGGGACAGAACGCGGTCGCGCCTTCGAGCGTTTTCCATTGAACTATTGGACATAATTTTATTTACCTATGTTGTTTTACATCTATACTAGCGACTAAATCTATCTAGGCTCGGAGATACTACGCTGAGTGTCCAAATTCAAAATGAGAAAATCCGTAACTGAAGTTAAATAAGTAGGTAGGTAGATTAGGTACCTAACCTAGAGTACCTACCTACCTACCTAGGTTCCTTAAGAAGCCGCACTTGATTTTTTTTACTCTCTTTAGCACCAATTATACCATCCCTTTGTCCGATTTAGGTAGGTAGGTTAGGTACCTACGTAACCTACCTAGGTAGCATCATAACATAACCTAAAAAGTAGGTACCTACCTAAAACATTTAAAAGTAGGTAGGGTCATTCATCAGTCATTACGCCAGATAGCGACCGATTAGCAGGGTACCCCCAACTTTAGGCCATTTTATTAGTAGGTATGAAATATTTACTTGACATAAATTTATTGAAATGGGTTCTCCACGTTCCACATGTAAGTACCTAGATCAAGTATGATCAAGATGTATTAAAAATATAAAAAAATAAAGATCAAAGACTTAATTTTAAATCAATTTTTATTGAGAAACAAGGCGATATGCTAGTTTGCGGCCGTTTTTTTCAGTATACGTCCAGACCCTACCTAGTTTACGACCACAAGGTCTGTAATGGACAATTCACTCTTATTTGATTAAAAATAATGCTTCAATCATGATTTATGGTTAATTGACCGAGCGAGCGAAGCGAGCGAAGCGTCTCAGTTTCCACATTGGCCAAAAATGCGTTTGTCCGGATGTCTGTCTGTCTGTCTGTTCTCCTCTACAGGTCGCATTTTTCAACCGATCTGGACGAAACTTGGTACACAGGTTATATGACTTATTAGAATTTTTTTGTCGTCGGGCATTTTTGATTGGAGGGGTACTTCCCCCAAAAAAAGGGCAAAAAGGGGGCTATTTGATATACTGGATATCTCCACCAAATGAGATCCGATTTCGATTATTCTTTTTTTATTTGAAAGGTAGTGACTATAAGTTGGTCTCATAAAAGTTTGGCGAAGATCTGATAAGGATCTTCAGCATGATGAACAGGATAACTCATCAAACAATCGATAGTTTTCAATCAAGTTTGAGAGAAACACAAAGGACCTCATTCTACACAAGATGATGCAAAAAAAATCAAAAAGATCAAAAAATCACAAAACGGAAAATGCAGAGAAGTAGTGGGGATGGGTATTTTCTACTTCTCTTCACTATTGATAGGTTTCTTTCAAAACTCTGAAATAGCTTTTGCTAAGGCAGTAAATAGCTCACTTTTATTATGCTCGCGAGGTCTACAGCTCCCAGAGCCACTAGTAGGTAATTTCTTTATAACTTTAATAATTTTAAAATCGGTCAACAATTGACTCAGACATCGGTAAACATACATAAAAAAAAACTGACATCAAGTGGTCGTAAAACAATACATCAAATTACTACATTCAATAAGCGACCGTTAAATTCCCATTTTAAAACGGTCGCGAACTGACGTCGACCGCGTTCGTAAACTGAAGTTGGGGTAATGTTAGGCAACCAAATTTAAATTTTGTAGGTAGGTAGGTATTGTATTTACTTCTGACCTAGTAGGTACACCGACATTTACATACACTGCCATTTAATGTTGTTTATTACCTACCTACAGTCCCGGCTTCGCACGGGTAGGTAGGTGCCTACGTCTATGTCATTTTTGTACACTTTGATTCTTAGTTATGGCGTGCTATGTAGGTATAGGTAAGTACCTATTACGTATACAGCATGAACTCTTTGTTAATTTCACCAATGTTTTTCTGTAAATTCTACGTTTTAATTTGGTTGGATTTACTAAACCGTCGACGTTAAAATTAACTTAGTAAAATCAACATTTGATATTGTAAATTTTACAAGAAATTGCGGTAACGAAACATGCGCCATCTAACGGTGTTCGCGAGAACCTTGTTACAAAACTTAAAGGTAAGTTTTACTGATGTTCTTAGTTAATTTCACCAATGTTTTTCTGTAAATTCTACGTTTTAATTTGATTGGATTTAGTAAACCGTCGACGTTAAAATTAACTTAGTAAAATCAACATTTGATATTGTAAATTTTACAAGAAATTGTGGTAACGAAACATGCGCCATCTAACGGTGTTCGCGAGAACCTTGTTACAAAACTTAAAGGTAAGTTTTACTGATGTTCTTAGTTAATTTCACCAATGTTTTTCTGTAAATTCTACGTTTTAATTTGATTGGATTTAGTAAACCGTCGACGTTAAAATTAACTTAGTAAAATCAACATTTGATATTGTAAATTTTACAAGAAATTGTGGTAACGAAACATGCGCCATCTAACGGTGTTCGCGAGAACCTTGTTACAAAACTTAAAGGTAAGTTTTACTGATGTTCTTAGTTAATTTCACCAATGTTTTTCTGTAAATTCTACGTTTTAATTTGATTGGATTTACTAAAACGTCGACGTTAAAATTAACTTAGTAAAATCAACATTTGATATTGTAAATTTTACAAGAAATTGTGGTAACGAAACATGCGCCATCTAACGGTGTTCGCGAGAACCTTGTTACAAAACTTAAAGGTAAGTTTTACTGATGTTCTTAGTTAATTTCACCAATGTTTTTCTGTAAATTCTACGTTTTAATTTGATTGGATTTAGTAAACCGTCGACGTTAAAATTAACTTAGTAAAATCAACATTTGATATTGTAAATTTTACAAGAAATTGTGGTAACGAAACATGCGCCATCTAACGGTGTTCGCGAGAACCTTGTTACAAAACTTAAAGGTAAGTTTTACTGATGTTCTTAGTTAATTTCACCAATGTTTTTCTGTAAATTCTACGTTTTAATTTGATTGGATTTACTAAAACGTCGACGTTAAAATTAACTTAGTAAAATCAACATTTGATATTGTAAATTTTACAAGAAATTGTGGTAACGAAACATGCGCCATCTAACGGTGTTCGCGAGAACCTTGTTACAAAACTTAAAGGTAAGTTTTACTGATGTTCTTAGTTAATTTCACCAATGTTTTTCTGTAAATTCTACGTTTTAATTTGATTGGATTTAGTAAACCGTCGACGTTAAAATTAACTTAGTAAAATCAACATTTGATATTGTAAATTTTACAAGAAATTGTGGTAACGAAACATGCGCCATCTAACGGTGTTCGCGAGAACCTTGTTACAAAACTTAAAGGTAAGTTTTACTGATGTTCTTAGTTAATTTCACCAATGTTTTTCTGTAAATTCTACGTTTTAATTTGATTGGATTTAGTAAACCGTCGACGTTAAAATTAACTTAGTAAAATCAACATTTGATATTGTAAATTTTACAAGAAATTGTGGTAACGAAACATGCGCCATCTAACGGTGTTCGCGAGAACCTTGTTACAAAACTTAAAGGTAAGTTTTACTGATGTTCTTAGTTAATTTCACCAATGTTTTTCTGTAAATTCTACGTTTTAATTTGATTGGATTTAGTAAACCGTCGACGTTAAAATTAACTTAGTAAAATCAACATTTGATATTGTAAATTTTACAAGAAATTGTGGTAACGAAACATGCGCCATCTGACGGTGTTTGCGAGAACCTTGTTACAAAACTTAAAGGTAAGTTTCACTGATGTTCTTAGTTAATTTAATCAATGTTTTTCTGTAAATTCTACGTTTAAATACGATTGGATTTACTAAACCATGGGCGTTGAATTGTGTTTAGTGAAATCAACGTATAATATTGTCAATTTTACAAAAATCCTCTGATAGCTAAGCATGTTCTGTCTCGGGATTCTTATTACAGAACTGACTTCAGTATATTCAACATTAAGGTTTCGTAATTTTTGCTAAACATTGACAGGGTAATTTTCAACCTTTACAGGTATTGTATAATTAACAATGGGCGGTTGTAAAACCAACTAAGAATTTGATTGAATTTACTAGCTGAAGCGTCAACCAACTCTTGTTTAGTAAATTCAACAATTACGTTTTTTCAGTGTAGTTCGAGACGTGTATGTACTAGAATATCATTTTAACTTGGTGGAAACTGAGATGGATAAACTAGATACAGAAGTTTTACTAAAAATAGATAGAAGAAGGCTGTAAGTGGACCTTTTTGGCTCATGTTGTGTGCCAAATCAATGTTTCTCTATCTCTCTCTCTTTCTGTGTCTCTCTAAGTCGTAGAAAATCTATGAGAGAGGTGCCTTATAATACCTCCCTCAAACACTTCAGTAGTAGACTTCTTCCAACTGGTGATGTTGCTGTTTCACTTGAAGGAGTAGATGCTATTTTTCTTGAAGTAGCCGAGAATATTTTTATAAGATAACAAGCGGTCCACCTGTCCTTACAAAACCTACTTCTTTACTTTGTTTGTCTTTAAGTTTTAGGCTCCTCTACTTAGCTAATATTCATATTTTAGCAGCCACATGCCTAGAAAAACAAGACCCGTAGTCACAGAGTTATTTGAAAAGGTCTAGGTCAACGCTGTTATACCTAAATACCTACCTACATTGCCTACTCCGACAGTTAAGCTCTAATTTAGTTACCCAGTTTCTAGACAAAATGTGTTATGCTAACATGTGGTCGTTAGTTTTAAGGTTATGCTTTGCATAACTACTCATTTATTGCAAGGTGAGGTGACCAGTGCAAAATGTACAAATGTACAGCTCAGACTACAAATAGTGATAAAAAGATATTGTTAGCATTTTTGAAAATTAATGGTCAAGCTTTGCTTAGTTTGGGACTAGAGGGCGTTGTGTGAAATATCCATGAGTATAAAGCACCTTTGGCTTAGTGAGTAAGTGTACTAAATTCATAATAGATTTTGTAATCGTATATGTCGGTCCAAATTACAGAATAACTAAAAAAAAATCAAGTCCGGTTGGTAGGTACTACTTAGCTAGGTACGTCAAAAATATCAATGATATAAATTATGCACTAAAAGTGAGTGTATATTTTATTACTCATCATGAGCATGATTATCAATATATGAATTAACTGTTGGACGAAGTAGAACCATGAAGTCGTTGAACGTTACATAGAGTACACCTATTTGATAACGCCTACTGAATTTACAGTTGCAACCGCAAAACCTACTTACTGAACTGCTCAACCATTTGTTTCAGGCGCTCTTAACTTAAAAGCAGTGGGAAAAGTAGCACTAGTAATATTCAACGATAATTTTATATGAAGAATGGTTTATTTTTTAAAGAATTGTATACCAATAAGCATATTTTTTACGCTTGAACGTCTTTAACAGTTAATTTATGTGTACAGTATATAATTTACCTACAACTGAGTGGATATTTAATGCAGGTATATTATACCTACATAAAATATCCATGAAGTAGGTACATTAGATATTAGGAGTACTTAATATTAGGTACCTACTTAATTAGGTATCCATTTTATTACTTCCTAGAAACTTATATATTTTTAAACTATGATTTTTTTTTTAACTTTCATACAAAAGATTTCAACGCGCTCATTTTGCGGTGCAGTTTTGTTGAGTGCACCGGTGCCGGTGGTCTAGTATTAACTCCGCATTCTGCTCTTAAGGTCGTGGGTTCAAACCCAGTCGTGTACCTATTATTTTTTTGTAAATCTCATTGCTCTAAAACGGTGGAGATCCCAGCGTGAGGAATCCCGCGGCTTACTCAGCTCCGCAAGTAGAGACTTTTGTGTTGATAAGGCCGACTAGGCTGAGAAGATGCTGTAGCTACCTCCATCTAGATCATGCCCCAGGCAGTACAGCGTCCCGTACATCGGGGCATGGCCAAAAAGTAGCCATATCTATTATCACGCTGTATAAATCATCTCGATTCGTTTTTGGGAACAAAAAACAGGTCATGCAAAAAATTATCAAATAACATTTTTTTTTATATTAATGTACGACATACACAATCAAAACGAATGTGTTGCGATGTTGAAATACATACAACATAGCTATCATAACATACTTAACCGATAAACATTTTTTTATACGTGTTCATATTATCGTGCCCACTTAGCCGTGTAATTCTGTTTACATGGAAAACCCAGTGACAGGTAAATTAGTACGTACCTATTTTGTAATGTCCATATCTATAACAGATTTTAATATGGACAGGAAACTGGTGTTCTAAATATAGCTAGTTACTTAGTGTGACGTCAATATGCCAATGGAATGGAACTCGTTCGTTGACGTATTCTGACTTTCCTGATAAATACAATCCAGGTGTTTTCAAGGCAAGAGTGAAAAGGTGCCTTCTAGACTGTCCTGCTCCATCGTCGGCCTCATCGTCACTTACCATCAGTCGTCACTTACCATCAGGTGAGATTGTGGCTATCTCATATAATAATTTATAAGTTAAAAAACTGGAAAAACCGACTTCAATTCGACTACCAGCTTCATCATCAGATGATGATGATGATGATGACAGTTCATTGGGAATGTTCTAGTCACTATAAACACCACATAAAAGTCACAGGAAAATACGCAATTTCGTGCACGTGGTTGGTGTTGATTCTTTAGTTAGAGGAACAACTGGTGGGTTTTTGCTTTTCTCCAATTAAATGCGGTTTGAATGTTATGTTTGTGGTTTGTTTGTTGACTGGGTTTATTGACAAATTTAGAAAAATGTAAAAAATTTAGGTGTGCACTACAAAGGGTCATTGTTGCTAGCAGTAAAATGGTAGGCGCTTCGCCGCAACTTGGCATATTGCATTGTTGCTAGCAGTAAAATAGTAGGCGCTACGCCGCAACTTGGCATATTTTTCAGTTATTTCTATTTATAACCCAAACTACTGAACCGAGTTTGATGAAAATTAAATGGGACCAATCTGGAAGTATATCCTATCAGATAAAAAAAGAATTTTTGAAATCGGTTGATAAATGACGGAATTCTGAGGTAACAAACATTAAAAAAAATTATAAAAAAAAACATACAACCGAATTGAGAACCTCCTCCTTTTTTGAAGTCGGTTAAAAAGAAATCGTAAGCTTCATTCTGTGCCTTCATAACTTTATGTCCAAAAATAATTTTCCTTAAAAATATCATCAATAAGTCTAAATTACTCGATTGGAGCATTTTGGAACGCAAACCGCATAATTTTGGGCATAACCATTTGCATAATTATTTTTAGGGACAGGTTTTCTAGAAAAGGAATGTGTGTTTCCTTCAGCTCCGAGGGATGCCAAGTTCTGATTAATTCTGAATCGAGAAAGTTCAACGAGGATGTACAGTCAGCGTAGAGCAGTGTAGAGTTTTCATGTACTTTTTTGGATAGTTGATTAATTTTTTTAACAAAATTTAAAAAGAGGAGGTTCTCAATTTGGTTGTATTTTTTTAATGTTTGTTTCCTCTGACCTCCGTTATTTATTAAGTGATTTGTTCTTTTTTCAAATCGTTTAATAAAATAAATGATTCCAGATTGGTCCCATAAAAATTTCATCAGAATCGGTCCAATACTTAGTTTGGCTTTTAAATCTAAATAACTGGAAAAAAAATGCTATCCACGTACCTACACGAAAAGGCATATTTTGCTTTCCTGTGACTATATGGTGATATCACTAGAACACTCCCAATGAACCGCCTTCATCATTATCATAATGAAGTTAAATTGATGTCGGATTTCGAAATTTATAAACTTATAAGTTATTATGCAAACTACTTTGGTTTGCACTAGTTTTCTACGGCGACTATACCCACATGACAAACAATAAGATAAAATTAATTAATATAACAGTCGAAGTTAGAATAGTTCTGTTTGTCCGTGCCTTGAACAAGTATCCACTTCAAAACTATCTCATAAGGAAAATGGTGATTACATTTTACTGAAAGTACAAGTTGTGTGATTACTGATTAGAGTGATCAGTTAGGAACCAAAGACCAAGTGTTTGATAGTATAAAACTTCTAGCGATTTTTACTGTAAAATATTTTTAAAAATCCCCTTTAGTCAAGTGTCTTTATAACTTGAACATTGCATAACAATTTCTTTTATACAACTAAATGATGGAATACGCCTGATGTTAAGTGGTAACCACTGTCTATAGATGCATTGCCTCACTGAGGGAGTCCACTAAAATCATGCTTTGTTATGTATTGTACTGCGCCCATCATTCTGAGACATACGAGGAAGAGTGTTAAGTCTCATGTCACATGACACATGTGCCTGTAATAGCACCGGCATCCATACCCTTCAAATCGGAGCACAGCAATGCAAGCATCATTGCTTGGCGGCAGGAATAGGTACGAATGAAATATTGATAAAAATTTACTATGCATTGTGCTTTTTAGTTGATGGAGCTCTCATTCATTATTATTTCATTTTCATTTTATTTTAATGCCAATGCCGAGCTCAATGGCGCGTCTTAGGAGAGACCTACGTCCAGCAGGAGACGAGTATAGGTTGATGATGATGATGATGATGATGATTTTATTTCAGGGATCAATTTGAATAAGCTAAGCATCTTACTTGCCAAAGTTTTTAGTCATAAAAGTTTGTTCCACAATGTTATTCGTTCGGTATCTTTTAATTGTTTATTATTTTTATTGCTGCAATCTGCAATATTCTAAAGTTGAATGTTTGTTTTTGTTAGCAGCTACATATTTTTATGTTGCAACTCAAACTTAATTGCTCTGACAGGTTGAAAATTGCAATACCAGATTGTTGACATAAATAAATAACTTGCAGACAAAAGTTACTAAACAATCATAAAAAGAGAGTGTTCCATTAAAAAAGAAGAAAATAATTTCGAAATTCTTAAACCTTTATCTGATCGACGAATTATCACAGTTCACATGAAAATCGATACCCAAAAACCCGTCGTGAAAGAATCCCCGCAACAACTTCCAACTCTAACTTTTTTGCTAACTCAACATCAGGTTATTAAAACCTTAATTTTATGAAGATAAGGTTTAAAATTGCGTGTGCAAGGTTGATAACCCTTTCAAGTTCAGGCCCTTGAACCTAAAGGTACGTGACGGGTTATTGCGTGCTTATTTCTTTGAACGTACCATTGTACGAGTACCTAGGTAGCTGCCTGTACTCGTACCTACTGCCTACTGAGCATTCATGTTCCGGCTTGATGCTTTATGGATGACAGCGAAGGTTTCTGAAGAGGTTGCTAAGCTATTTTTGTTTCAATAAAATAAAATGAGTAGATACTTGTACGTTTTTTGTCTTACAATTTTGTTACGAATTTACAATACATTTAAAAGTGATTAGATTATTGTAATTTTTATCAGACATTTTACTGAGAATTCTTATTCGAAATATTTACATGAAGTTTCAAATTACACTGAAATTTTTGTACTAGGTTTTAGTTTTTATGATTAGGTACTTAATTATTTTGTTTGTTTTTCTAAATTCAGTCTCAAGAACTACAGATCAGTAAACTCTACATTTTATTCCTATTGTGAGATATTTTTACATTTTTCATTTCATATTATTGTGAAGCCATGATGTTTTTTTTTTAGATTTGTGCCTATTTCACCACCTTATGAAATCGCTTTTCATTAGATAATGTATGACTTTACTTTCGACTACTTAGTCAAAAACAAAAATAAAAACAGAAATATTTGGTCGTATAGCATTACGGATGGTGGAACAGGCCCTTAGAAATATAATTATAATTAGTAAAACTATCAATCTAACTTTAAAACGATAAAACACGATTTTATCACACAACGTAGAACCGTAAAACTTAGATCAGCTGTTTTGTATAAACAAAACGCTAGAAAATGCAGGAAATCTGATTCATCGTGAGAAAGACTCAGAAAGATTATAAACAGAGTTTGTAGACAAACGTCCATGTAGATACAAGCGTAACGCGAAAAGGCCACGTCTGTGTTATGATTATGACCGCCATCGGGCCTATAGACAAACGTCAATAGTAAATCTTAGCGTTACGCAAATGCAAAAATCAAGAACCTACAAAAATTGCAGTGGGAATATAAGTTTTTTTACTGTTATTAAGCTAAGCAGCAAAGAGCTTATTAGTGGCGATGACAATAGGCCAATAGAAAGATATTTTTATCAAGATTTATCTTACTAAATGATCCTTATGTTTTTTTTTTTATATAATATAGAATGTCCTTTGGCCACAATCTCACCTGTTGGTAAGCGACCTGATGGTGATGGTGTTTTACTGAGTAACTACGTATTGACCATTGACAACGCGCTCGCGTTTTCGCAATACGCTAACACGTATTGGCGTTTGTCGACTATATTGCCGAGAGCTCTAGAATGACCTGCCAAGGTTGTACGTGATTTGTCACAGAGTTAATGTTTGGTACTAATTAACGTAGAGTGGACACTTTGTACTGTTGTTTCAAATATGTACCTACATCCCCACTGGTGGGGATTTCTGGAATTTACCATTAGCAAGTGATATTTGCTGCGCAATTGATTCCCATAACCTTAGTAGGTGGTCACTAGTGGACGTGGCGCACGTGGCGCAGCTTGCTTAGTCCATCTTCACCGATTTATTTAAGTTAAGCGACGCTCTGCGCGGTCACTATTTGGATGGGTGACCGCTAGTGGTATTTAAATCTGAGCGCTTTCGTGCTTCGGAGAGTACGTTAAACTGATGGTCCTTGCTTTAGCGGTCGTTACGCCACGACGGAGGCCTTAAGGTGGCCTAAAACTCCGTCACCAGAGGAGTCACCAAACTCGCACGAGCAAACGAATTAGCCCAGGGGAAGGAGCTAGGAGACTCCCCCTCCAAAAGAAACCTCAAGGAAACCACCAAAACCACCACCAAACCACCAAAAACCCACGAAACGTTTTCTTTCGTCTGTGGTCGCGGCTGTATCGAGTTCATGTATTTTTAGGGTTTAAAAACTTTTATTTTTCTAAATTTTAACAAGTGTACCTACCATACTTAATTATTTGTTAAGTTTAGTCTCTCAATAAAGTTTTTGCTTAAGTAATTTTTAGTTTTGTTTTATTTTCATAAAATGAATTTTAATTAAAACCATTGTTTGTTAAACTACGTAAATTGCGATTTAAACTCAGTTGTCCTAATGCCACCGAATTCTTATCTCAACAAAATAAAACCTAGGTTCAGTTTACATTTTAAAACCTAGGCTAACCAAATAACCGTACCAAATCAAATTTCATGCAAATAACCAAAAAATCAAATCAAGTTGAAGACCGTTTTTTTTTAACGTTACAATTTTTTTTTGTTTTTTTATAGTTTAGACGATCTCCTTGTTGTTACAAGCAGGGCTTTAGTGTCATCGTATTCTACAGACTTACCCAAAAACTCTATCTAAATAACATTACTTATGTATTTGATTTAGGCAAAGAGTCTGCTGTTAATAACAAACAAAATTTCCCAAATTTTCTTCATTAGTAAAATCTCTAATGCTTTCTCGACGTATTTAAGCAACCATGTTGTACCTAAATTAAATTATTAAGTTAAGTCTGTGTATAAAATTAGCAATTCAAATATTTTATTTTTATCGTTAAAGCCCCTTCGCTGTAACCAAGTGAGTGTGCGAGCTGGGTTACGGTTACGACCCCACAAGTACTCACGAAATGTTTGAACAATTTTTGCTCTAGTATGCTGGTTTTCTCAATGTTTTCATTGGCCATTTCAAAACAAGCCTTTATTACAAAAACATGGAAGGTTTGTCATATCTGTAGCTGACTAGTCTACTTATGCCGTCACCGCGTCCAGCGATGCGCTTACGCACCCCTGCCCCCGCCGCCGGTATATAGCCTCCGCCGCCCGCGCCCGCTTCAGTTCTTATTGCATCACAGCACAGTGCACACGTAAACATGTTCTCACCGCGCTGCTTGGCGATATTCGCCCTTATTGCTGCAGCCGTAGCGCTGCCGGCTTCCGAGAAACCTATCCCAGAGCCGATCACAACAATAACGAACGATGAGTTCGTGCCCATCATGCCCGCTCCCTGGTTCAGCGTGCCGTACTTCGGAGACATCACCAAGATCTTTGCGCCTCTCTGGAAACTCTTCCCAAGCTTTGAGGATCTAGGTCCGAGGATAGTCGCTGATGACGACAGGTTCCAAGTGATCGTACAGGTCAAGGAATACGCGAAGAAAGACCTGAAGGTGAAGGTGAAAGGTGACTTTATCTTCGTCCAGGGCACGCACGAGGCTAAGGATGCTGGCCACGATCTGTTCGCGAGCCAGTTCTTCCACACGTACACGCTGCCGAGCAACTCGAGCGCGGCGGACGTGACCGCCGAGCTGACCACTGATGGGTATCTAATAGTCAACGCTCCAATAACTGGCAACGCTAAGTCAAAGGAAGCCGATCGAGAAGTGCCCATCGTGGAGACCGGAGCGCCTTTTAACAAGGAAGTAACCTCGGCGGTTCCCGAAGCCCCTGAGACACCTGAGATTCCTGAAACCCCAGAGATTCCTGATGCACCTGAAAGCCCTGAGACACCTGAAGTACCAAAAAAGCAGCCTGAAGCTGTAGAAAAGCAGCCTGAAGTAGTGGAAAAGCAGCCTGAAGCACCGGAGACGCCAAAAACGCAGCCTGAGCCAGCCGTTGCGCCTGTAAGCACATCGGAACCCGAACTCGTGTTTGAAGAAGAGCGAAAAGAGCCGACCACCCCCCAGACCGACCGAGAGGAGGTCACGGAAAACGACAACGTGATCCCCCACGGCAACGAAATAAACGAGGTTACGCCCTAAAGTGATATAGTTTTAAGTATTTAATATCTCAGTATTGTAATAAACATTTTTTTTTATTGAACTTCAGTGTTTTGTATGCGCTTAGCGAGGTTTATAATGGCGTTACCACTTGAATACTGATGGGATCAAAGCCAAAAGCGAACAATGGACTTTGCCTTTTTGGTCGCTCAATTATGTAGTGTTTGCCATCGATATTTACCGATGTGTAGGAAGTACGTAGTTCAGTAACCATTATCTAATACTTTACTCGGACCAATTTTTTGATTGGAATGAATAAGTTTTAGTCAAATATGTACCATAAGACTATCTGGTTGGAAATACTACAACTTGTACGACGAGGTGATCGAATTTCTAGGTAATCTAGTAGCAATCTACTCAATAAGGATGTATTATGTCACTTCAACATAAATTAGTATTCTATTCTCGTCTACATTTTATACAGTGTACATAAAATAAATCCTAATACATAAGACTTGTCCTTTATGTCTGACTGACAATACATACAACCAGCATGGTTAATAAGGTCTAAAAAATTATTATCTAACAAAAAAATTTGTAGAAAAATAAACTCGTGGTAATTTCGAGACACGATAATCCTATTGTAAATACCTACATAAAACTAGTTGAGCAGGTATAAGTACCTATGTATATGAGTATTCTATCAGCAATCTAGTTCCCATAGTACAAGCTTTACTTAGTTTGGGATTAGAGGGTGTTGTTTGAAATGTATATCGAATATTTAAAACAAATAGTTTAGGGTAGTATTAATCTGGAACTTTATAGTGAAAAATCAGATAAAGTTTTCTTTGTTTTTATTTGTATCTATAATAGATAAAAGTTAGACTATTTACGAGTATATGAATGAAGTCACGGGATTTTCCTACTCATCAAACATATTGTCATTAACTTCTCAAGGTGATCTACACAAAAACTAGACGGGTCTTTAAATAATAGAGACATCCATACATTTTAATTAACTTTTTGATGGATTGGAAAACTTAGATGCCAAATTGTGATCTTTGTCTGCGCAGACAAAAGGCAATACGTCTTAATATTTAATTCTCTCGTATTTTTAACACGTAAATAATTTTAACTTTGTACTTATTCAGGTTGGCACAACAAAAGACAGACAAACAATCGAAAGTAAATTCGTTATAAAGATATGAAAACAAAAAAAAACCGTGTTAAAATGAGAACCTTCTTTTTCACTTGCGTTGACATAAGCGTAAACCTCTTTTGTTTTCATTATCAAACTTTAAAATGAGGTTCTCATACGATTGTATTTTTAGAAATTTTTTAAATAAGACCTTGCAAATTCAGTACTATCTTAAATAGGCTGACTATTAGTCTCAATGTGTAATTGAAATGATTCTACGATTGCTACAAATACTTTACACCATTGCTTTATCAACATTCATTTACGGCAATGAGTTTTGACCTCTGCACTACCCAGTTCTGGAATCCCTTGGCTTTGTTCATTTATTATTTCTGGAAATTAAATTTCCTTAAGCCAGGGTTCTTAAACCCACCTCGGTATCAATCTTTGTATTATCATCTCCACTGATCGGACATTTTCACGTTTCCGCCGATACGATATTTACACAATACCGGCAGACGGTCAGTGCCGTCACCGATATTTATAAACAATTTTAACTCTGACAATCCTTATTGTAAAGCCTGCTATATTACGGCTGCCGCCACCATTGCCAGTTAGAAGCCCTGTCCTTAAGGCCAAGTTTCCCGGTAATGTGTTTCTGTAACTTTTTGTCGCTATTTGCTTTCATAATTTCCTCAGTTTTGTCACAACATTGATCGTTTCAATCAATTATCAACACAACAGTCTGATTCCCACTCACACAATATTTCCTAGATTGTGTTTATGCATATTGTATACTTACATTAAGCAGCTTGGGCAGCTCAGTCGGTTTTGAACTGAGAACAAACATTTTGTGTGATGGAGAAATTTAGATGTTTGATTTGTGTCTGGGTATTACCATGTATTATGTACCTACTTAAAAAATATATTATTTGGTAGGTAAACCCAATGAAATTGAAAAAATTTGTAAAATCCAAGCTTGAACCTAAAGTATGGTAGGACTAGTATACCTATCACTGTCCCTCTGAAACATCAGCGCAGAGCCAATTTTTGAATTGGAGGTTAGGTAATTTTTCCACACATGCGCAATCTTATTTGCATCTCACTTCAGACGGATTTATAAAGATCCTTTGTACTATTCTATTATATTTTCTTGTACGAATCGATGTTCAAAATACAAGATTTTATTTAAAGTCCAGTAGTTCGTCCCTGTCAAAAACGGATAAGATTAAGAAGCTACATAAAACGATATTTATTACATAAACACGAATAAGGCATGACAGTTTATAAATAAATATCTATAAAAACAAAAAGTAAGGATGACGCAACCTTGTGGATTCACAAAGAAAGGTCTAGGTCACTTTTAGGGTTCCGTACTAAAGAGTAACCGACTAGTGGCGGCGGCATGACGACGTTCCTAACGACTATTTCCAATACCTACCTATTCAGTTTATCTCTGAGAAGAAATTCTCTCTAGTCATATAAAGTATATAAACTAGACTTCCTATTATTTAAGATGCTATGATATTTGGAAAAAATAATTCTTACGATTGAGCCTTTTGATCGGTATCACAAAATACGGGTGTTTTGTTTTAAAATTTAGCGGGTTCGATTCCCGGTTCAGGCAGGTGATTATTCAACATTCTTTGAATGCAGTTTGGATGGTTTTTAAAATATACTTTCCCTCCATGTGGCATGGCCGTGAGACGTCCTGTAAATTTCAGCCCGAACGGTCGTTCGTGGTACGTCTTTCTGTTACAAGGCTTTCACATATCAAGCACGTATAATCCTATCATGCAATTATTATTTAGCTAAGGCTACCCATTAACAGTTATTCATAATAGAATACAGAACAGTGTTATTCGTAGTAGAATTTTTCCCCCAACACTTTATCGAAAAAAAAGTACGGAACCTTTAATGATTGCGCGAGTCTGACTCAACGGTTTTTATGTGTATTAATTATAAAAATATGCGTTCTCAGCTGAAATATGAATATTTGCATTTTAATAATGTGTTATGGCTACTGCATACTCGCACAGAGAAACCTAGAGGCAGAAAAAACTCGAAATCAAGACGTCTTGACTCTGAACCCGTATCATCTCATGATCATCACCTATCGATCCACTGCTAGACTTCTGGACTGCTGGCCTACCAAGACGCGCCATTGAGGGTACAAATCTTCTCACTCAGTATTTTCATGATCAAGAAATGATCAAGATCTACATTTTTAATGGCATGTTTTTTTCGATGAGTCGAACGGTGGAAATCATTTTCCTTGTAGTCCGATGAGATCTAGGGAGAAAATCTCTTTGTCAGACTCATAAGACTGCAAGGAAAAAAGTTATGTTGTCCGATAGACGGGACGCTGTCAGACCACGCGTTCAAGGCCTCACCTTAATGGAAATAGGACTCCAGTTCAAGCACCCATAACACTCAGTTTATGTTGTTTTAACACATTAGTTGTCAGATGAGAAGTGGTAAATATTTCGAAAGTCGACATGACTGATTAGGCTCTCCGCTCTACACGCGCAGTCTACTTACGAGAAAACCAAATAAATAAAGAATTTGCCTTAATGCGATGTGCTATAAGCTTTTTTAAAAAGTAGAACTTCTTGCCTGTGTCTGTGTTTTAGTACGTACAATTTGGGTATTTTGAATAGGTCTAGGCATAGCGCTTTAGTAATAGTAGAGTTTCTTGCACATTCGAAGCGAGTTCAAATCTGTGCTAAAATAAAGTGTAGTAAAATGTGTGCCATATAATTTATGTTTGGAAGAAAAAAAATTAGCTAGCTTTGTTTAAATAAAATAAAACTGAAATGGCTTATCCTGTAAAAAAAATGATTAAAATTTAGTATTGGATTCACGAATAAAATGTTTATAAATGGTTTTAGAACTTTGCAAAAAGTGCGCACTACCCACGCCCATTAAGGTACCTATTGTCGTGATTTGTATAATTTAGCAATTTATTTTATACCTTATTAAATATTAATCGAATTTATTGTTTGCGTCGTGTCTCGGCGGAAGTCTGTATTAAATATTTTTTAGTATTTTTCTGTAGGTAATGATTTCGATAATTTTGTAAACTATATTATAGCTGATTAAATGTGAATCTAATTTATAGATTATATAATAGTTCGGCGGAAGCCAGAATTAATTATCTTTAGTATTTTTCTATGTAGTTTAGTTAGTGAGTTGACCACCAAGTCATGACTGTTTTGTGATTGGTCGAGGTAATGAGGTAGCCATTTTGTGCTTGAAAAGGCTGGTTAGGTAGAAAAATATGGAAAGAGCGACCATTCGGAAATGTGACTTGGTGGAGAGAAGTAGTATGGTAAATTGTGTACTGAATAAAGTGTAATTCTTGGACGAGCTGGTATCATTCACTTCAATTCAGAAGTGGGATGAACGGTATGTAAAGTGATAATTTTATATTTTTTTAGTGCACCCCTGATATATTTTAATTTCATTATAAAGTTATTAGTATATAAATTATTCAGCCATTTATGTTAAATGGAATGAAAGATTTTGTTGGCATGTGTCGGTCGGGATTGCCCCGAGACTATCCGATCGTGCTAACTTCTGATTTCAAAAAAGTATAGGTGCCTACCTAATATGTTCTGAAAGACCGAAACTTTGTTTCACGGATCAGTCGGGAATACTCCGAGACTATCTGGCCGTGCAAACTTATCTCTCTTTTGGAGTTATGAGTACCTACCTATACTGTCCATTGAATTTTAGATTGGTTGAATACCTACTGAGATATTTTAATAGCCAGTACCTACTAGCCTGAAACGTACAGAGATTCATAGATTGGGGTGGCATTAAATTCATTTAGATTTTGGGCACCTACTGACTACATTTTTTTTTATATATACGTTTGAATCGCTGTTCGCATTGACTGGTCGGTAATACACCGGGACTATTCGGTAATGCAAACACCCTTCGATTAATGGTTTACTTATTTTGTAGGTCAGTAGTTGCCTTATATTTAAAATAATTTTAAAATATTATGCTACCCGCTGATAGCTATGATTTAAGCTAAGTGTGCTAAGTGAGAATAAAATTAAAATAGAATGATATGGGCTAAGTAAATACTTAGCTACCTACTTAGGCCTCAGATAAATTAAATAAAAATATATATTCATGGACATTTCACACAACGCTCTGTAGTACCAAACTAAGCAAAGCTTGTAGTATGGCAACTAGATTACTGATAGAATTATTACATAATACCTAGGCTATGTATGCCTCTGTTCAGCAAAGTGATTATTACTAAATGATTTAGAAGCAAGACGGCTATGTATGCCTCTGTTCGGCCAAGTGAGCTACATTACTTAATGATTGGGAAGCAAGCCGGCTATGTATGCCGTAATTATTTCCAAGCCTCGTTATTTATGCCATGTGTGCATTATTTAAGATTCTTGTAGCACTACGCACTAGACTTGTACGTGACTAAGTATGTCGCAAAAATTACATAGACTGCGTGATAGTTTTAGGCCAAGTGTGCCATTGAAGATTAAAGAAAAAAAAACACGAGATTAGTTCAGTCTGGTTTTATTTAGTGAATGGTTATGTAGGTAGTTACCCTACTAATTACAATGATTTACTTCTGTTTCGAGTCCATGGATTCTGATGGTGCGATGATTCCTGACGAAGAACTTCCTGTAGCGCACGAGCATTCCAGATGGAAATTGAAAACTTCAGTCTTAGGAGTGCTGTGTCGTCGTTGAAGATCACCGAACCCCTCATTGGAGTGTTGAGTGGTTTAAACAAGGTTAGATCCAACCATTTTTATGTTTCAATCTTTGGTCGTAGTTTGCATGAGCAATTCTTTGTGCGAGGTTAAACGAGTGCGTAAAATTAAGTGCTCCCGGATAGCAAATTGCTTGAAGGGCAATGTTTTTAGTTTATAACCTTTCAAACCTGAGTTGAAACTAAATTTTTGCTCGCACAGAATCGATAATATTGCAAACTTTATATGAGGTTATGCGTGCTGACAGTATGTAGACTATGCCCTGCACTCTGACGTGCGCCTGTGATGTCAAGACATCACCATAATAGTGAATACGATGGTTGTTATTTTTATAAATGGAATAACTGATGCATTGTATTTGTAGATACATAGTTATGTGACTACCTTCCTACCTGGAAACCTAAACCTAAAGTCCGAAACTATGACCTTAGCATTAATTAGCACAAAGAAAATTATGACTAATACAGTATTTACAATATTTATAATACGTACAAAATACACATCAAGCAGTTGAGCTATCTACACACCGACCTTAGTAGGTTTCCTGATTGAAAATTGAGATAGATTGGTAAATAGATCTTTATTGATTACTTACTATTAAACGTAGGTTTTACAAACTTAAATACAACATAAAATAAAACAAGTAGGTACCAGTTAGTAGCGAAAAATTAGATTTGTTTTTTCCGAAATGTTTATTCCATGGTGGTGTTGATCATCCCCAGCACTTGTGCTATCTGACAGACTGAAAGTTTTTCTAGTGCTTAGTACATTTAGTATGTGCGCAGGTAGTAAAGGTTTGAAAACATCAAAAGAGTTTTATTTGTTCTGTAAGTAGCTAGGCCATGGCGTCACTGTTTGTTTTACCAAACTACGAATTATCGCAACAAAACAGATATTATTTTATGTAAAGATAAAGTGTGCCTCGACCAAATATATAGGCATTGGACTGTGGTCGTGCTTCTTTTTTATGCACATTGAATACCTACTCAATACATTTATTGCTTTCACGTGGTAACATAGTCGCAAGTCTACTTATTGTTATAGACTTGTAGATAGATAGCGGACGTGTTTATTTGCGAAATAGAGGCATAACACTTTAGATATTTACAAGTACCCACCGATTAGGTTTTAGAAGATAAAAGGTAACCAAAACTTCGAGTTAAGCTCCTTAATTATTTTGTTTAGCAATCTTCTAGAGAGGTTGACATGTTTGTCACCCATCGAAATACATACACGTGGGTCGGACACCACACCACTGAAGTTTCTATTTGTTTGTTGACAATATGTTAACAAGATTAACTGTCAAATGAAAGCGAGATGAATCGTTGGTGTAGATAGTGTAGTACAAGTAAGTCTACTGTGTGTACTGTGTATCTACTGTATAATCTGATGTGTCGTTCGTTGCACACATCTTGCTGTCACGATCACGATTTTCGTTCGTACGTATGGGTTAGTGGCCAACTGAGGTTACGTGAGTGTTTAGGCCGCCTTAAGGCCTCTGTCGTGTCTTGACGACTCCTAAAGCCTGAACTGAAAGTTTTACGTGCCCTCCAAAGCATGGAAGTGCACACATTAAAACGCCACTAGCGGTCAGCCATCCAAATAGTGACCGCGCAGAACGTTGCTTAACTTAAATAACTAGTGAATATTTATTAAGCAAGCTGCACTCCTACGCCACGAGTGCAGTCGATGTAGAGTCAATGTAGAGTCAATGTAGAGTCAATGTAGAGTCAATGTAGAGTCAATGTAGAGTCGATGTAGAGTCAATGTAGAGTCGATGTAGAGTCAATGTAGAGTCGATGTAGAGTCAACGTAGAGTCAATGTAGAGTCGATGTAGAGTCAATGTAGAGTCAATGTAGAGTCGATGTAGAGTCAATGTAGAGTCCATAAAGATTCGATGTAGAGTCAATGTAGAGTCGATATAGAGTTTCATGTAGTCTTGTAGAGCCTCAAGGTAGAGAATTTAATTATGTAGTCTTCAAGGTCCTTCGTCATGCGAGTTGAAGTCGCAATATTTTATTCGAGTATCACAAAGAGTACGATTTCATTCTGATGGAGCTTTGATCTATCATTGGTGTGTTGGTGTTAGCATCATTTTTAGACAAGCTACAAAGAACGTACGAGAAGCTCTATTCAAGGTTTATAAGTGCTGGTTCCTGATAGTTATCCCAACTCCTTTGACATTCCAACCGGACGTTTTTGGTTTGGTTTTCAACTTTTGATGATCTGAAGTACCTATATAGGATGACTAAGCTAGTTGTTAAACTTGAAGGTTTGTTTACTACTAACGTTTTCGTTTTGTAACCTGAACGGAAGCTGGTCCAATGGTGTTTGAGATGAGGATTGGTTTGATGAGATGATGATGATGGAATGGAGTAAGATGAAAGCGATAGTATACTATTTTTCAGCATGACATAAACAGTTGTAAAATATCTATATAGTGTATCTAGATAATGCCATCAATTATAAAATATAAGAATGATGTTGGTTGACTCAATTTAGCTTTGATTAAGAGCTTGACCAATTTGTGTATGACAGTTCGTTCACTTTAGTTTTGTTAGTTGAGCTGTTTGTAGTAAAGTCAAAGTCAAAATTTCTTTATTCAATAAAATCACAAGGATCATTTAGAATCGTCTTATATAACTAGGTGATTCTAGGTGCCAGTTCCACGCGACCAGAGCCTAGAAGAACGGGCAAGAAACTACGGCCTAGTTCCTAGCGTTTTTTTTTTGTATGATCCCTTTTACAGAGAAATATACATAGAGCAGAAGAATAGCACTGACATTGCAAATCGAGTAGGTAAGAGAAAAGTATTGTGATCTCAGAAGCAGTATCTGACTGTACAGTTTTTGAAGGTTAGGCTAGACTGAGCGAAAGAAAGCTGAATGTCTTTTGCAGACTTGTTCGTCGATAAACGAACGTGAATCACGTAACGGTTTTGGTCAAGATGTAGGACTTGTATCGTGTGACATAACATCTGCTCCATGGCTGATTATTTGCTGCACTGACATGATTTATTTCGAGGACATTAAGACTTTATTATTGTTATTTATACATTTTTTTTGACATTTTGGGTAAACAGACGAATTGATATTAATCGTAGGTAATTAATCTTTACAGTTAGTTCTCTGACGTAAACAGACATTATTCATTCACTAATTTCGTTTATAATTGGTGACAATATTGTTGGTTATGGGCATTTTTGTAATTTGAATCTGAATTTCCAGGTAGCATTGCCATGACATGCAAACTTGCGTCTCTGCCTCGCGTTGGATGTAAAACACGGGTACTACAGTCACTGGTATTACGTAAGCTGTGTGACCGTTCAAGGTGATCCGTAAGATTTTGTTAAAGGCGCTTATGCTAGATAGTGAATTAAGATTTAAGTAATTGTGCTCTGGCATGGATTATTTTTGAACACGTTTCTTTGATGAAAATGTGCAAAGTCTCGATTCAGACTTGAGTAACTTTGGAGCATACGAACCTAAAACGTGCTAATTCGGCACCTCTGTCTTACTTTAATTCATCTTAGCTTATCTCCAGTCAGACACATAAATTTAGCACCTCTGTCTGTTATCGAAAGATATGCAAGTTATCTTAACTTTGTGTTTTCTGTTCTGCAGTTGAAGTAAATACCCCAGGTTCAGGCACCTTTGATGAAAGGCGCTCGTGCCCAGTACATGATAGCGTCATCCCCGCAGTTCGTGCCTGCAGCCCTGTCAACCTGAGTCTACTTGCTGAGCGTCATCATGATGACCGTACCACTGAAGGGAATCTCCTGGAGCTGTGATAGATTAACGTGGCCGAGGTCGACCACCTGTCAGAATGCCCGAATCAGCGAAAACAGTATTCACGATAAAATCCTATAAGAGCAGAGTGCTCGCCTGACTCTCTCACTTGTGTTTTAAAGCCTTTTGCACCCACCAATAGTCCGGTAACGCTGTCAGCAATCGTCAGACGATTACAACAACGTCCTAGTTCGTCCGAAAAATTCGCCCACTTATGTTGCATTTTGTAAAAATAGACTGATACCCTCCCAAATTATTATTGAACTGTTTTTCTTGGCTTAAATTACTTAGATTTTTAGATTTAATTTTGAAATCATTTCGTTATATTTTGCTTATAATTATTTGGTAGAAACTGCTCACTGTATATATATTATAGTATAAGGTCATGCGTCAGGAGATCGCATGATGACGGATGGCCGAATGTCGTGATTTGTATAATTTAGCAATTTATTTTATACCTTATTAAATATTAATCGAATTTATTGTTTGCGTCGTGTCTCGGCGGAAGTCTGTATTAAATATTTTTTAGTATTTTTCTGTAGGTAATGATTTCGATAATTTTGTAAACTATATTATAGCTGATTAAATGTGAATCTAATTTATAGATTATATAATAGTTCGGCGGAAGCCAGAATTAATTATCTTTAGTATTTTTCTATGTAGTTTAGTTAGTGAGTTGACCACCAAGTCATGACTGTTTTGTGATTGGTCGAGGTAATGAGGTAGCCATTTTGTGCTTGAAAAGGCTGGTTAGGTAGAAAAATATGGAAAGAGCGACCATTCGGAAATGTGACTTGGTGGAGAGAAGTAGTATGGTAAATTGTGTACTGAATAAAGTGTAATTCTTGGACGAGCTGGTATCATTCACTTCACTATGTAAACCTTTTTATCTTATTATAAAATACAAATGTCTGAGAATTCTTTGAGTCACAATAAAATAAATAAATTACATATTTAGTTGATGACGAAAAAGTATAAAAATACTTTTTGATACTTATTGAGTCAACAATATTTACATAAAAATGTAGGTGTTCAAATCAAGGTTCAAACGTGTTTTACGTGTTAAAACTCAATGCATAATAATAAAAACGTCACAAAAATGTTTGAATTGCAAGAAATGATAAGAACTGTTTTTTTCTTTCTTCAAACAAACCACTTCATAATCAATGGGTACCTAACTGAATGAGTGATTCACTCTTACTTATGTTTCGTTGGAAGAGGTGACTCAGGAAAAACAAAGTAATATTTCGACATACTTATTATGTACAAATGGTAATACTTTGGTAATATTTACAACTAGCAGTTACCCGCGACTTCGTACGCGTCTACAGTTTCCGTGTACATTATATTATCTGTGCGTGTACCGAGCGAGACACTTGACATTAGACCTAATTACACCGAACTCGTACCTACTGGAATGTCAAACGCTAGTTGTTAGACCAAAGAGGTAGTACTACGCCCTGTCAAACTGACGTGACATGGCATGACAATGAAATCCTCTTGCCAATTGGCGCTGCTAATCCTTTTCGTTCATTTTATCCTGTAGATCCTGTTAATTACACGAGATAAAAAGTAGCCTATGTGTCAATCCAGGTTATACTATATATAGGCCAAGTTTCATCTAAGTTGGTTCAGTAGTTTAGACATGATTGAAACACAAACATCCAAACATCTAAACATCCAAACATCTAAACTTTCGCATTTATAATATTAGTGGGATGGGATTTACCAATGACATTTTAATTACAATGGACCTAGCTTCTCATAGGCCGTAGGTATTCGCATAAAAAACTGACTCAGTGTGACTCAAGAGTGACACAAATATACAATTTTAGTTGAAATTTTCATGGAAAATTGTCGAAAAATCTATGCATGAGTCTCGATTTCAGAAGTATTTCAAATCAAGCTTCTTGCAAAAGTGCTTAGAAAGATTATTCATAACTTTAAAAGAAGCAGATTGTCTAATGGTTTAATAAAAACTTCAGTTAAAATCTCTGAATAAATAAAATTTGGTTGGGTATTTAACGGTAATGTGAATTTAGAATGACGCATCGTCGTATGTCCAAGAGTACTCCACTCAATAGGTAGACCTACGTATTTAATTGAAAATATTGGTTCAAGGTAACTATTACCAATGAGATTGTATGTCACAGAGATGTAGTTCGGGTCAGTGACCCCGCCACTTACTGCAATAATCGTGTTTCCCGACGCGTGACGGAGTTGCAACGTGTGCGTCGTCCCCGCTATGTACTCGTATGTGCACTCGTTTCTATATTTGTAAATGTCTAGTGTGCTTAGCACACGTGTCTAAACTAAACCCATTAATGGTTATCCATTAACATTTTTACCTCTTTTTAGGAGTCGAATGGTAAGTAAAACATTTTTACCTCTTTTTAAGAGTTGAATGGTGAGTAAAGTCAAATTAAAATATAGCTATTACGATGTAATTTTGCCCAAAGGAAATTTGAGACTCATTGTCTCACGATCCCTTTGATTTTAAATTTTTCTAAATCAAGGGCGAAGTTTTGAGGCTAACCCTGTTTTATGCTTGGGTACTTCTAAGCTTAGGAACGTTTAACAGATTAATTTTCAGATGTGGACTGGTTTTTGAAGTGAAAACATCTGTAGACGCGTTTTGCGTGAGCAGTGAATGAAAGCGAACCATGGATTTGTGAAAAAAGTCTTGCGCCGGTTGGTGAAGTTGAATTGGATTTACTCAACATCATACGTAATTATTACATCTCATACTATGATACATCTTCGTATTCTTCATGAATCATACAGCTACGCAATCAAAGTCTACGTTCAGTGAACTTCTTCTGGATGCTACTGATGATGTGGTTATAAAACTGGTTAAAGCAAAAACAGCTTTAATTAAAACTTGAATAAAGCGACGAGGTGTTCGAGGAGGCGCATTGTTATGTAAACAATTACGTGGCAGTCGAGATTAGCTAAATGGGATGGCCCATTATGGACCAGATGGGATCTGGAAGCCATGCTCCGTACAAGTGTCGTACGACACAGTACATAAAGGGTGCGTGTATAGTGTAAATTAGCTTCTCAGGCGTGCGATTTCAAACTGCAGTCGTAACATCGTCGGAATAAGGTTCAAAACCGCACGCGCTTCGTCGTGACGCTTACGACCGCCGATTTTGAAAAAACTGATAAGGACATGTAGCTAGTTCGCTAAAACCTCATTCCCTTGTTTGACCATGAATTAAAAAAAATTGTTCTAGATCGATTCGCCTTAGAAAAATCTCCGGTATTTCTTGCATCTCTTCGGATCTATCATTCCAAGAGATATTGTACTTAGCTAAGGGAAAAGCTGCGGGCATTGCTCTACGCTTCTTTCCCATACCAGTTTACAAGGAAATACGCTGACTGTTTACGCTATTGTCTAGTCATGCGCCAGACTCCAGGCATGACAATGGAACTGAGGACAATGCACTGATGTTCGTGTCATCAGTAACCTGGCACCACCGGCTCGTCTAAAAACTCGGTACCTACTTAGGTGTACAGCATTATGCTAAAACAAGGAATAATTTGCCCCCACGCCCACTCATTGGGCAGAAAGACTTGTTTTTGTTGTATACCTACTTATGCTTGTAGCACCTATTAGTATGAATATTAGTTGGATTCGAATTATCAACTTGTTTTTTAGCGGCACTTCATTTTTTTATTAGAATAATTGATGAACAAACGTATAAAACCTCTGTCTAGAACAATGGTTTTTCTTGCTGGGCATGCCCTATAAGAACCTGCCCCCGTATGCCAATCTTTTGCTGTCAAGTTACATTTCACTGCCCAGTGTAATTTCTTCAGGTCACGTGGTACAATTTTGTACCACGTGATCATTCTTTTTACACACTTGACAGCAAAATATGTGCGAAAACACATCAAATGACGTCACAATGTCACTATTTAGTCTCAGAATAACTATGAGTTAGTATGAACTGACCATGATTTAAAACTTTGCAGTTCAACTTTGCAGTTCAACTTTGATTGGCATACCCCTGCTGCACGTGCACTGCACTCCGTCCATCACTCTGAGAAGCTCTACTACTAACTAAATACTATTGCTCTACATTTACAATTTTCAACAATTTTTATTAATACGTGAATCGCAGATCTCGTGAGGATAAAACAACAAAATAAACACCTCTTTTAAAATAAAATGTAAACTACTATTGCGAATAACACGGGTAACTCCAAGGGAACAAAATAGAACCCGGGATCTAAAGAAAATATGTAAGTATATTGAATTTAAACGGTATTGGACGGACGCTTATATCCTTATATTTATTGGTACTACCTTTACTTACTAGAAAAGCTAAAGCTTTATAACTTTCAAACTTATAAGCATGAAGTTTGGGTTGAAAATCGCATTGGAGGTTTGGAAATGTGTCCCTGTTTGCTTCGTTATGGCAAATTTGCAAACTACTTTTCTTGTTCGGGGGTCGAAAGTTGATCCTAAACGTATTCTGTTTTGGAATATAAAACTTGAGTGGGTTAGAAAAATTGGGTAAGTGGGAGTTACGTTTTTGGACAGAGTCCGTAGTCTCATGTCGGGGATTTCCATTCTCCATTAGAGGTAAACTTATCAAAAGTAGCGCGACAAGGTTTGTGTACACAGGGGTACTTTGCCGAACTTGACTGACGCATACCGTGCGTCTAAATATAAATGCAATGAAGGTAGTGTCAGTTTTTGTTGAATTGCGAAAAGTGTTTCAAAAATTTTGTATGGAAAAAAACCGTTTTCGTATCACCAAACAATTTTTGTACATAAAACTCAAACTACGGGTAGTATTTTGTCATAGTATAATCTGTTCTTACGAGTAAAGTCGAAAATTTAGGACACTTTTTCATTTTAAGTAGTCTTTATCGAAAAGACAGTATTTTAACTGTTAAATATTGGCAAACGGAAGATTCAAATCTTATCTAATTCAAACGGTTTCCATAACTATTCTTAATTCTTTTTGCACACAAAACAGGACAAACATAATTTATAAGTTAAAAAAACTAGAAAAACCGACTTCAATTCAACTACCAGTTTCATCATCAGATGATGATGACATGATTGGGAATGTTCTAGTGACTATAAACACCACTTAAAAGTCACAGGAAAGCAAAAAACGCAATTTCGTGCACGTGGTTGGTGTTTTGATTCTATAGAGGAACAACTGGTGGGTTTTTGCTTTTCTCCAATTAAATGCGATTTGAATGTACCTACAAACTGGGTTTATTGACAAATTTTGAAAAATGTAAAAATTTAGGTGTGCGCAGCACAAAGGTTCCGAAAGTTATGCATTAACTTATTGAACATTAATAGTAATAATACGCGAGCATCGTTGCTAGCAGTAAAATGGTAGGCGCTGCGCCGCGCTGGGCATATTTTTTTCAGTTATTTCTATTTATAACCCAAACTACTCAACCGATTTTGATGAAAATAAAATGGGACCAATCTGGAAGTATATCCTTTCAGATAAATAAAGAATTTTTGAAATCGGTTCATAAATGACGGAGTTCTGAGGTAACAAACATTAAAAAAAATAAAAAAAAAAAATAAAAAAAAACATACAACCGAATTGAGAACCTCCTCCTTTTTGGAAGTCGGTTAAAAAGACAAAAATAGATGACACGTACAAAGGCTATTCTCAAAGTTATGAAGCCAAAATCTAGGTTTCAGTTTTACGTTTTATGCACGCAACCCTAAAACGTGTCTATTCTTTCGGTAGTAGGCCGTCTTGTTTGCTATATGAATTGCCTTCGTAGTTGTTTGTCTTTTTTCATAAGCTTATGTAAGTTTGTGTGCTTTGGCCTTATGCCATCCCTTCTGTTTGAGCAGAAAAGTGCTCGAGAAATGTTACAGGTTCACGAGAAAAGACTAAAGAAAGAATAATAATAAAAATAAATAATAGGTATGTACCTACTCGAACATCAATGCTCAAACACTAATCCGGATTCAGGCATAGATTTTTTTAGGCCATGGTTAGGCATATAGGCTTACGGCCCACCTGATGGTAAGCGGTTACCGTCGCAACACCAGAGGCATTGTCGATGCATTGCATGAAAATCTATACTCAAAATGCTTGAGTAACGACTTTTTTTCAGCATACGGGCCTAAGAGCACATCTATAAGTATACCGTTGTATTAAAAGATAAAGATAAACCATTAGGAAATAGAAAGGTATTCGACATTTTGTATTTTAAATATCTTTTAGATCTATCATATCAACCCTAAAAATAGTCCTAAGATCTAGCAAAATATCTCGAGTTCAGGTTACCAAAAGCTCCCACAACAAAAGACCTAGACCAAATATATTTCTAGCTGAAAAAGATAAACGCAGGCGGTCTAACTTTTGAAGGACTAGGTCTAGAAAATTGCTATAACTAGTTTCGAAAAAACTCTGGGAACTGAACCTTCCCCAAAACATTTCGAGACACCTTGGTTTTTTTTAATATGAAAAGATTCGACTTCTTTGCGTGAAAAGAGCTCAAAGCTCTTATTTGGTCTTTGGTCTAACTGTGAATGATTGTTTTATCGGTATCAGAAAATTTATTAAAACAATAGAATGTTTTCAAGTGGCTGCATTTACACTTTTCAGCCCTTGTCAAAGTTGGTACTCTACGGTAGAGTATTAGAAATCGTCAAAAATGTATGAGGCTAGGTTAAAAATACCATTATTTTGTTGAGTTTTATATTCTCTAGCAATTTTAGCATGTCAACCTGCCCCCGTATGCCAATCTTTTGCTGTCAAGTTATATTTCACTGTCCAGTGTAATTTCTTCAGGTCACGTGGTACAATTTTGTACCACGTGATCATTCTTTTTACACACTTGACAGCATAATATGCGCGAAAACACATCAAATGACGGCATAATGTCACTATTTAGTCACAGAATAACTATGAGTTAGTATGAACTGACCATGATTTAGAACTTTGCAGTTCAACTTTGATTGGCATACCTACCCCTGCTGGCTAGGAGGAGTGTGTGATAGACACAGTAGAGAGGACGGACGCGGATCGGGCGCGGGTCATGTAAAACCCATACAAGTTTAAGCACCCGAACCGCGCACGCATTGTGTGTGTTTTAGACTTCTGCTATCAAAGAAACCAAGGTTAAAAATCAAACTCACGTCACATTCCATTTCGCACGTACCAGTATTCCAAACTAGTACTATCACTCAGTACGTGACAAACGTGATGTTGCTCAGGACTAGCTGTGTCTGCACGTACTGTATGTTTTAGTAATATCTGTTGACGCAAACTTCGTGGACGAACCCGTTCTTCTGCGGGAACTACTTAGCAGTTTCGCATAACACTGAATGCTTCAGGCGTCGAGGAGTTTGCTTAGCAACCTGACTGATGATCCTACTAATATTATAAATGCGAAAGTTTAGATGTTTGGATGTTTAGATGTTTGGATGTTTGTGTTTCAATCACGTCAAAACTACTGAACCAACTTGGATGAAACTTGGCATATATATATAGTTCGTAACCTGGATTGACATATAGGTTACTTTTTATCCCGAATAATTAACAGAATCTACAGGATAAAATGAACGAAAAGGATTAGCAGCGCCAATTGGCAAGAGGATTTCATTGTCATGTCATGTCACGTTAGTTTGACAGGGCGTAGTACTACCTCTTTGGTCTAACGACTAGCGTTTGACATTCCAGTAGGTACGAGTTCGGGGTAATGAGGCATAATGTCTAGGTGTAAGTTTCTCAAAGAAGTATCCGCTCGGTACACGCACAGATAATATAATGTACACGGAAACTGTAGACGCGTACGAAGTTGCGGGCAACTGCTAGTCTAAAATAAACGACGTATTGCGTTTTAATGCATAATAATGTTTAGGTGATGGCTTCTGTGGTGAATCCTTGGCTTGGGAGGGTGTTGACCTATTAAGGCTTTTCCTGACGTGTCGTGGTCTATCCTTGAGACATCCAGAGCTTTTAGGAGTATTTTTTATGATGGATAGCTACGCGTTTGGCTGCCAGTTCACCTGATGGAAAGTGTAGATTAGCGTGGAGCACAATTAGCTTGTTCACTTTTGTCTTAAAAAATTCTAAATTTATTCGGGTCCTATGACCTATACCTACTAGATCTGCGAGTGCTGCTAGTAGAATCGGCTTATTACAGAAATCCCCTACGTGTTGCCCCTGCGAAGGGGATTTTTAAACTTTTTGTTTTGAAATCCTCTTAGCGAGCCCTGCGACTACCGGCAGGGGATTTTTAGACTAAAGATCCAGAAGTACCTTGATGGGCTCATTTACACAATTCGTTTATCATATTTAAATTACCTGTCCATTCAGTCAGTCGGCGTCAAAGTAAAAAGAAATTATCTATTCAGTCGTCACAGTAAAAATTATGAAGAAGCCTCATTTTATTAAAATAATATTGTTATGATCTACTAACCTTTTGTAATAATTCACAGCTCTACCGCCAATGTTTTTAGTGGGTGAGTAGCCGCAGCGTTAATTACAGAACAAGGCTGACAAAGCCCGCATGCGATAGCGGCCATACTTCACAGGAACAGCAAAAACATTTCAACAGATCCCATAAATATACGGAACAAAACATAGAATGATTTGTTGGTGATATCCTGCCACGTTTTATTGATAAAAATAGTTTAACTGCCAGGTGACGATAAACCGATTACACTGCAATGTGCATTATTTGGGACAACAAGAATTACATACATAAAATTTTAACTAAAAACGGGCTGTTAACCATGAAAATTCAGTTTTCAAAATTATACATAATTATATAGAGGCGTGTTTTTTATGTTATGTTATAACTTTTAGAACAACTCTAGTAAAAATATAGAGGCGTGTATTGATTTTATTCTTTCATACCCAGAAGTTAAATCTCTTTAAAAAATCAAGTTAAAATATCATTGGGACTTTGAAGGGAAGGTCACTAGGTATCATTTTGTGACTCCCTGGCATCCCAACAAAGTCTAATTATATTTTGTAGATTTTATTCTGAGAATTACCCCTCTTATACTGTGTTTTCTACGCAAAATCGACTTGGAAGTGAAATTTGGTCTAAGATCGTTATCCACACGGGTGTTGATAGTTTCCTGATAGTTCACTTTTATATCGTGCGTCGATACAAAAACTTTTAGATGGTTATGTCGTGAATACCATTTCATAAATTCAATAAACTAACGTCTTGATATCTAAAAGCAAAAAAACGTGACGAGACTAACTTATTCTAGAAACCTTTTTCTTTGGTGTGCAATAAAGATATAATCTATCTATCTTCCGAGGTCTGAGCAAGTTTGTGACGCACAAATATTTGTTCTTGGTGGAGATCGAACCCACGACCGGAATAAACGAAACCGGCACGGAAGGTAGAGCTATTACCGATTGAACTGTGACGCTTGCTACAAACTAGTACCAAATAGTGACAGGGAGAGCCTTCAGTGGTGTTTAAACAATGTTTAAGTACTTACCTATTTCATTTGAGCTCTCAGTAAAATCGAGTGGAGTTCAACGGATTTACGTAAGATATATTGCGGACATTGCACTAGTCTAATATAACATGCCGGATAATCATTATGCAACATCAAAACATCATCGAAACTGGTTAAGTATCTGAATGTCCTTGCCTGGGAATTGGATCAGCATTACAATAACAGGTTGGACTTTACAAATGTCAAATAACCGATTGGTCATGATGTTCGATCGAGTCGACATCGGTTTGCAAGCGTCCGATACCGACATTTAACACGTTACCGATAATATCGAAAACCTAATAACTTACTAAAAATCAATTTATTTATTTAATCGTATGACTTAAAATTAATTAGGCGTAACACATATAAATTTTAAACAAGTATTCTTAAGGTAAACTAAACAAAATAATAGAAACTTCTTATAAAAAAATTAAAATTATAACAGAGAACTTAGCAACTGTAAAAATCAATCAAGCGGAAAATGAACATTGAACATTTTATCAATCATTGCTGTCCTTACAAACCCCGATATCTCAAAATCGACTTTTTTGTTTTTGAGGTGCGATATGTCAGTGGCTCGGAAAATATCGGTTACCTATTGAATAAAAATAAAATTAAACTTATGTATGGAACAGCTGGTTAAGTTGTTCATATTTAAATGTTGTTGGTGTTGTTCCTTGTTGTTAATTAATCACCAAGTTTTTATTGATATACCAAAATATTGATGGGTACTTTAACCCCTTGAAGTTTTATTACACCCTGTTGAAACTGGGTTAACTAAATGGTTATTCCATTCTCATAATGAGCTTGCATTGAAAATAGAACAATACGTGCATGTGTGTTACTTTTCATTGCAAACACGCATTCTGTGAGCTGCATGAATTCATATTTGTTTACCGAGCGATTGTTTCAATTAAAATCCGTGAATCGTATCCAGCGCGGTCTGTTGGTTTTATTTCCCGGGTTCCGTAACTTGAAACCAATTTTTATTAGGTAAAATTAGGTAAAACACAAGCGATATTGACAGGCGTCACAGCTCAGTCGGTAATAGCTCTGCCTTCCGTGCTGTGGGTCGTGGGTTCGATCTCCACCAAGAACAAACATTTTGTGTGTGGAAAACATAGATGTTTGTTCTGTGACTGGGTGTTACTATGTATTATAAGTATGTATTTACGAAAAAAAAGTATATAAGTATTCTACCGGCATCTAGTTCCCATATTACAAGCTTTGCTTAGTTGGGACTAGAGGGCGTCGTGTGATATGTCAATGAATGAATGGATATTGTCTCCGTCAAAGTCGCGGGCTGTAGATGGCTCAAGATCATAGCGCACAAACTTAGGAGTTTACCCAGCAGTGAGTGGTTAGGCTGTGATTAATGATGGATGTTGAAAACATAAGCCAACAATACATCTCTCTATCTCTGTGGGCAAAGTTCACTTCAGGGTTATTGAAAGGCTCCGGTGACGTCCCCTGGATTATCTTATTGTGCTCTTCATTATTAGAACGCCCAGGGTTGGTCGGGGGGGGATCATCAAAATCTTGTGTTACTAGGTAAAATGGGTGATGATGGTGGTGGCGTCTTCCTGGCCAGTTTCGGCTACGGCGATGTTTCTGCTTGATGCCTGTGATAAGCTCTAAGATGACTTGAATAGCCTATCTTGGGTTAAAGGTTCTTGCACACCATGTTTATTTTACAGCACAGTTGACATAGTCATCGTTGATAACAACGTAACATAGCAACGCTAGGCGCTGTTTGTCTGTAACCATAAAATAGTGAAGTAGATGGCGCGGAACCCTAACATAAAACAATCGCGCTTGTCGATGTTTGTCCTCGATACAATAGCGGGAAAAACACTGCTGGCCGGATATTGGATTAAATTGACCGACTCGGCTGCTACCAGTAATGTGCACGTCCACGGACAAATTGTTAATTTAGTTTTTTATACCCGTTAGTTTTCCGATGGGCTGGAAAATTCTGTTGATTTACTTAGTTTTTTTAATGTATTTTGATGAATTTTACTGCTGATGGTAAAGGATCCAGTGCTCTATCACACTGGCGATTTATAAGCGTAGATTACCCGCGCGGAGTTCACACACACACACACACACTCAAACACACACACACACACACACACAACAAACTCGCTGAAGACAACTAGAGCGCTATCCCTTCGCTCGTAAATCGCTAGAGTGGTTTTTAATTTAAATTTTTCCTCGCTAACCGCTCGCTGCTGGAAACGCAGTCTAAGCCGATTTACTCACAAGAACCTACAGTGGCGAAAACCTGTATAGCATTGACCTTTTTAGTCTACATCGAGGATAATCGAAAAATTCAATAAGATACATTCTATACATTCATAAGTAGCTGAAGTCTTCAGGCTTTATTCCACGTCGAAACTAATTTACATAAAGCTATTTCGCGCAGTCATTTCACGTTATCGCAAGGCGATACGCACTACGAACTCTGAAGATCTACCTACTTTGCCACAGAACAGAGAAAAAACTGTGTGCTTTGCCAACCAAATACACCAAGGTACATATTAATTTTTGAGTTACATTACGTGTAGCTTTCTGCAGTTGAGTTGTCGTGCAATGTAACACGAATGCTAGCAAATCTTCCATTATCGGTTTCCAGAGTAGATTATTTCTGTGGGGGTGTTAGATCGTGTGAGTTGTGCAATGTTATGGTTCGTTCTTCCGAATTTGACGAACGATTTATTAAAAGAATATCAGTTTAATGATAGAAGTAGTAAGTACAAAAATATTTACTGGGTAAATATTAATTTATATTTAATTTATATATTGTAATTTATATTTTGGGGTTTTATTTATTGGGTGTTACTATGTAAGTAGGTATTATAAGTATGTATTTACAAAAAAAAAGTATTATTAGTATTCTATCAGCCATCTAGTTCCCATATCACAAGCTTTGCTTAGTTTGGGACTAGAGGGCGTTGTGTGTAAAGTCTATGAATATTTATTTATTTAATGGGAGATAGATCGCCTTAAACCTTTTGTTTGTCTGTGGCTTCTAGTTCTGTGGTTAAACCAATAACATTTTGGAAAGACCTTGGTTCCACCACAACCACAGCATTAGCCAGTTCGGCTGGCTCCACAAATAGAGGTTTAACCAGTCATTAGGGTACGATTAGGCTTTGTGCTAACTGCAAGCTGAGTCTTAGCACTAGTAAGGATATTAATCGTATGCTTAAAAAACTCAGACAGAGTAGAGATTTTTGTGGAAACCTGAAAAAAAAAATTGGCTTGAGTCTCAATTCCAGATTAAAATATTTACGCCAGCATATTAGTACGAGCTCGTTAGTGATTTTTTTTAATTTTCTTATGAACCACTCAAAAGCGATTCTCGTTGCATTCTTCAAGGTGCTTGTATCTACTGTTGCGCGTCATCTGTTAACATTGCACGCTATTATGCAACTTGCAAAATAGTGACCAGTATCTAATAAAATAAAACATCATGAGTGCCCTAGATGTTGATTTGACTATGAAAATGCATACTCATGTTTTCTCTATCTTTTACCTTCAAAAGAAAGGGATAAAGTACTCCCTATTATTATTTTTCTACACAGTTCCTACTATTTCATTGTCTCTGGTAGAAATAAACGTCTATGGTTTTTATTCTAAGGGCCGTATGCAGATTAATTAATCAAGCCTGGATCAATGCTTGAGCATTCATTTAAGTCGAGCTTTGATTCCGAAATGTTTTTTTTTCGGACGGACTAGGATGCTGTTGTAATCGTCTGACGATTGCAGACAGCGTTACCGGACTACTAATTCCGAAACGATGCTTGACTGTCGAACATAGATAGATAGATAGATAGAAAATACTTTATTGCACACCTTAACCTAGGGACTACTATAACATACAAAACAAAACTTAAGTAATGGTACAATATGGTAGTATGATATATATGGTATAATATATGTGGAGTTCAGCCAAGATTGAAACGATACGCAAGCATCGTTTGTGCTTCAACATAGATTTCATCGGCCATTTTTCTAAAGAACGCTTGTGTAGAGATTTTCTTGTGTTTTCGGAATAAGAACTTGATTTGAGTCTCGATTTATGTCTGAATCTGTAGTCAGCTAATCTGAGTCCAGATTAGTGCTTCAGCAAAAAATTAGGATACGGGCCTAAGGGCCGTAAGATCAAAAGCAGTTAAAACTACGGATTTTCTAAACTACGATCACATTTGATCAATGGTTTAATCTACTGTCATAAGATCAAGGCGAAAATAGAAGCAGATTAGATAAACTTCGATTAGTCCTAAACGCATGGCAACATTCTCGTATTTCGTTCTTTCGTTCATGAAAAAAAAGGTTATAATTAGTCAGTTTGACATATTCGACCACATCGACATTGACATACAGACGCAATTTTTGTCAAAGCCTTATTACACTATGCAATCTCAAGTCAGGCTTACTGATAGTGATGTAATGTGACGCGTTGAGTTATTTCGAACTCAAGTTATTTGAATTGACTCGCATCGAGGACTTGCATGCATATAAAGTCATACGACTGAAAATCTAGCACCAATTTCTCAAACCAGATACGTTGCATACGGACCTAGTTGAGTCAACCCAATTGGCGGCTCGAGAAGGTTCAGATTAACTAAAATAATTCGAGTTCGAAATAATTCAACTCGTCACGTCATATCACTGTCAGTAAGCCTGACTTGAGATTGCATAGTGTAATAAGGCCTTCTAGTGGTTTGTTTTGATTTTGAACTCTTGTTGTTTTGAATGAGTGTTGATCGTGGTATTTTCTGGTGTTACATTATTTTGTTAAGTTATCTAATATTTTCAGCTCATGAAATAATTCAATATCCGAATCCGAGTCACTGTTATAATTTTCCATTGCAATAGAGTTTTTGTATTTATCATCTCAAAAAAAACAAACATCTGGTAGCCAGGCAACCATATTGAAAAAACGTCAAAAATGAGCGTTTAATCTTTGATTGGGAGTTTAACCGTACTCTGGGCCGAGTTTAAACTAATCGATAGTTTAAGCTACCCATGGTCGATTAACTACCATTGATCTTATGAAATAATCGGAGACTGGAGGTTAAACTCTCTTTGGTGGTTTAAACTACTATTGATCTTACGGCCCTAAGTGTGTTGAGGAGTGACGTATGATATTAGGTGATAGATGACGAAAAGCATCAATTCTAATTTGATTAGTGACATTTACGAGGTTTTAAAAACGTGTAAACTGGTGCTAACTATTGGTGCTAGATATAAACGTGAGAATTGTAGAATAAACTTTGTTCGACCTCTGCATAGTGGTTTCTCTTTGATACAGGATTTATGGTTGGAGTATAACTACTTGCCTAGATTTGTATCAGGTACGCAGTTCCTATCAAAGTCCTGCAGGGGTATGCCAATCAAAGTTGAACTACAAAGTTGAACTGCAAAGTTTTAAATCATGGTCAGTTCATACTAACTCATAGTTATTCTGTGACTAAATAGTGACATTATGACGTCATTTGATGTGTTTTCGCGCATATTTTGCTGTCAAGTGTCTAAAAGGAATGATCACGTGGTACAAAATTGTACCACGTGACCTGAAGAAATTAAATTGGGCAGTGAAATATAACTTGACAGGAAAAGATTGGCATACGGAGGCTGGTGGTGACCTAGAAAATTACATGAAGAGCATTGCAGAGGCTCAGAGAGAAAGAAAGAGAGAGAGAGAGCTTTTCTTTTTGATTCAAGGGTTTTCATCCTAATGAAAAAGAATTTCCGAGTGCGCACACCAACGACATGACGACTTGTCTTATAGATGTGTCTTGACGTCTGAATATGATATGAGTGTCAGCAGGAAATTTAATGGCGAGTACCTGCCTAATAAAGTAGGTTTTCGAGTAAAAAATGATGTAAGTGGCGTAGAAGCTCCTTAAGCTATTGAAACTAGAGCTCAAAGTCAAAGTTAAAGTAAAACAGGCACATGAAACTTAACATTTTTACGTCTCAGAATGATGAGCGCAGTGCAATGCATCACAGGGCACATCTTTAGTGGACGTGTTCAGTAAGGCAACGTTGTATATAAAAAAAGTTTGAAGTTGTGAAAAAGCAACTGTATAACTACAATCTTGTCATTGGCTTATTACCCACTCGCTTTGTGGCTGATCTTTGCAGCTCTAAACACTTCAAACTACAGATTTTTTAAAGGTTTGAATATTCTAAGAACGCTGATGATGACGAGTGAATACACCCCTAGAGCATAGCTTAAAGGCTTGTTTATAAGCCTCCATCATTAAGAGTCACTTAACTTTGCGCAATCTATTATGACAAAGTTTTGCTTCTATTATAACCACGCCAAGCGTAAACTACCCTAAATTTTCACGCCCTTGTTATGAACTGGACTGAATTCAATTTAAAGTTTGAGCCACCTTTTCAAGTAGATTTAAGCTGTTTAATTATTTATTATTTGTATGAGTACGTACTTATTACCAAACATAAATCACATGACCACATTGAACCTTCTTCGGCTCAAAGGCTGATCCCAAAGTCATTTGTGCGTGTTTATAACCGCAGTTTCCGTGAACTTGTATTCATTAACGGATCGTTAGCCATCAGGGTGTCGTTGACCTGGGATAAGTAGTTTGAAATAGTTTGCTTAGGTAGGTTAGTCGGTAGGGTACGGGCTCGGTTCATTTCATAGGCGTTTGGGTGAGTTTTGGATGTTAAAGTTGCCTAATGTTCGTAAGAAATTACCTGTTTTGTAAATTTCACGTGCTCTTTGATATTGAAAAAAAATACAAATAAAGCTTATTACAAGAACTGTAGTTGTACGAAATACACGCATACAAAATATATGAAATACTTATACTTAGATATATAATTCCACTGAATGGTAGACAAGACACTTTACATATCACTGAGTCATTCAAGATCTTTAATTGCCATTGAATTTAATTTGCCATAATATGGAGACTATTATGGCTACTGCATTTGAATGTAAAACAATTACACAAGCCCCCAACTATAAACCATCCGTTAAAATACTGGTGAACTTTATCCTGTGATTATAAATCTGAATTAACTTGGGGTTTATTGATTGTGTAAGTATTTAGTCTCCTTCCACGAAACATAACAAAGCGTCAATGAACTATGAAGGCCTGTTATCTTAGGAATCCGTTTCCAAAAAGACGGTGGATGTCATCTCACGCCCGTATCAAAGATACCTAAGTAAGAAGTTACTTACTTCTTACCATCACACCTCAAAGGTATGATGATGCTCTAAAGACGACATGCTGCGTAGAGTCGTAGCAAGCACACGGAGCACGAGGACACCTCAGAAAGATGGCACCAGCTTCAGCTAGCTATTTACTTACTGCTGCAGTTGGAATAGGCTGCCATGTATGCAAATTCGTCCAGGCTACCATCTACCACGCAAAAAGGGTTTCTATAACTACTGCTAGATTTTGTATTCATAGAAATCGGTACTTACTGCCACAGTTACTTGTGGAAAATTCCCAATATATCACCATTTTAGGAACGTAGTAGTGTCAAGGTTAGTTTTTATTCCCAACCTTCATATAAGTGTGCAAGAGTAATGTGAAGGACGAGAAAAATCGCTCTTTTGCAATATGCTGGTCACCGCAAGATAAAACCTCAACTTAGGCAAGCTCGGTACCTGCACCACAGTACATTCGGCTGGTATTGTTTGTGTGGTTGGAAACATTACGGCCATTGTATAGGTATGAATAGACTGATTTGGAATTGAAATTATAGTTTGCACGTACCATTGCTATATACGAACACGTTTAAACACAGGTGGTAGAGCTCTTTGTGACAGAGTTTGGGGAAGTACTACCATAGAGTTCCTTACCGCACCCAGTTTTCCAGCACCATTGTTGAGCACTGATTAAGCTTGGTGTGCCGCCAAGCATTGATGCTCGCATTGCTATATTCATTTAAGGATGGTACAGTGGTATAGGCTCTTGACAGAACGATGGATGCAGTACAAGGGTAATGTGTATTTACGCGGAGGTAACCGCACAGCCTGATGTGGACCATCTAGTTTCTAATATAATTAGTAGTAGTAGGTAGGGACCTAACTAATATTTACTACTAAGCCTGTTACGGGTGCTAACATCTTTGAGATGCCCAGTAGCCGTTTTCCCCCTGAGACGAAAAGGGGTTCGAACATTTTTGTATGGAAGATGGCATATCCATCGTGCGCCATTTTGAAATTTTTTTAAAGTTTCCGCGCACCTTGAAAGTAGTAATCTATATTATACTACTTTCATCGTGCACAGAAACTTTGAAAAAATTTCAAAATGGCGGGCGGGTCAATATGCCACAAAGGTTCTATCCTCTTTGGGGTTCACTTTTGAGATCCTGGCAGTACAAATAAAAACCTCATTATTATCACCGTCATATCAGCTTGTAGAAGTTCGCTGCTGAATATGGCCCCCTCTTATTTTTCCAGTATGAATGGCTTGACCGTCTTCATCCATCAACCGTTATAAGAACAATGTCATCCATACCTAAATAGAAAGATCGATAGAATGACGGATGGATGTTGTATTTTGGCCTTGAAGCTAATCTCAGAACTCGTGCTCGTTGCAATTTACGTAGTTATCTCAAATGTAGTGGTCACGAAAAGGTAATAATTTAAAATTATTCCATGTAACATTTTCTCTGAAAACAAATCATAAAAATTACCTAACTATTATCGCGAAGAGCACCAGTTGTCTAGTGATAGGAACCCTGTCTTCCGATCCTTAAGGTGGTGGGTTGAAACTCGGTCGTCCATCAATGGGTTTTTCTATTCTGAAAATTTATGTGCGCAATGCCAGTGGCTCTCAAATCGTGCGGAACCCACGGTTAAGTCAGCTCCGCACGTATTGACCTTGTATTTCTTGTGGATAAAGCCGACTAGACGGGGAGGATGGTATAGATGCTGGGCAAGCCTACTCCATCTAAATCATGTCCCAGGCACTGCAGCTTCCCCTTAATAAGGGCATGGGTATAAAGTGGCAATACTTAATGTATGTAATAATACCGCAAGTAAATAGATAGATAGATAGAAGTACTAACGCATAGGTATGTAGGAGAAGCATTTAAACTGGAATACCACCCGCTCTTTCTGAATCACCTCATTGCAACCAATTACTATTGTTTAATCACAAAATATGTTCGCAATCAAACACAATTGGCTGGATAATCATGTGTTTGTATCCAATTAAAATTTATTGAGACTGTATTTCTCATGGTATTAAACACTTCCCGTGTTGTTCACGTGTAAAATGTGTTCATTATTACACTCCAAAATTTACGCAAAGCGCTTCGAATTGCATCATAATATTACCAAGTTTTTCTTATTATGTACTTTAGCAAAACACTATGGAAATATCTATGGGTATGGCAAAACGCAGAACTCTACCAGATCTCTAATTAAAATTTTTCAAAAAATTAAAAATGACGAATAATCTTTATTTCCAGAAAAACATACAGTAGGTAGGTAAGGTAGGCAAGGACTAAAAGAACTAAGACTAAGTTTAAAACATCGATCGGTGCTCAAAAATGGAATAGCGCAGATGCTGTAATGATCAGTGCAGTAAGTGGAATGCCTCCTTGTGGAACTAGGACAAAACGCATTATGAATCAAGAAAAACATGTCGAAGTTGTCGAATTCTGGGGTTCAAAAGACTACCAAATGCTAACTCGTGTTGTGCTCCACGGGAAGAGTAAAGGCTTTCGTCCCAGACCAACACGGTTTCAAACGAACACAGTTTATAAATACCTAACAAAAAGTTCGCTATACCCACAGAACAAAGGAAGTAAATACCCCTATATTCATATTCGCCTGTAATATCAACGTGGTTTTAAAAATGCTCTGTCATTGTCATTTACACATCATTGACAACAGATTTAGCAGCCATTTTAGACGTTTTGGGTGCCATTGACGCCATTACGCGTTACGTAGCGTAAACGTAACTTAAATCTGCGTAGCATTACCGTTAAAGCGCAGCTTTAGAATACCAATACAAATGTAACTACCCCTTTTTAGAAAATGTACTGTTAGAGAAAAAAGTGCTAAGTTGTTTAAAAATATAATGTGTTTTAGAGCGTTTTGTCTTGGCAGAGGAATACCAACACTGATTATTGACTACAATTTCAGAAGCTTGATAATACCTCAGTGCCAGTGGATGACTATTAACAAGTGTATAATGAATGCTGAAAATAAACATGACTGTAACACCAATGTGCACTGATATTTTTTCCTGTTAAATACATAAATATTATGCGCAAGCGACGAAAGATAACAGAAAAATAACATTGTTACCTCCGCCTATAAACAATATCAACGATATTATTAAAAAGGCATTACGGCTAATACAGTATTTACGCAAGATTTTCATCAAACATAGCTAAGAAACACTCCCGACTAATTCACCTTTCAAACAAATCAAAATTGGTCCATCCGTTCGGGAGCTACGTCGCCTCATACACACACACTCTCTCTCACACACACACACACACACACAGACACGTCAAATTTATAACACCCCGTCGTTTTTGCGTCGGGGGGGTTTAAAATACACATAAAACAGTTGAGGTAGCTACAAATTATTTAGGTAAAATGTGTTAGAGCCGAGTTCGTGCTACATAGACGTCAATCCAATTGTGTGTCTGGAACCTAATTTGTGCACTTCACACCCACGAAGCTTGTCACGAATCTTCACACTTTACTAATATCGTTGGCTGCAATAAATGATGATCTAGCACATCATGAAGACAAATTGACATTGAATGCCATTTTTAAAATAATGTATTTAATTTTTAGCAGTCGTATACATTTTGGTAGACGAAGAATAGCGTTACTCAACAAGTGTGTATGACTCCAAAGAGTATAACGTGACTCAGAAAATGAAAACTGACTCATAGACAATGCCATGTGCTGCGTTTTATGACGACCGCAATTCATGTAACAAGCCTATTCACATTCAGAGAGCTGATTATCTAGTTATATAGAAGTTTTTTGGTACGCTTACATTACAATATTATTCGATTTATCGCGAAAAAAATAGTATTCTAGTATTTTTGACAGCGTTAAAAATTCCTTCAAACCTTCAAACGTAAGGGCTTTGTCTATCATGATATTTTATCATTAATATTTATCATTTTAAATCACACTGGGATAAAATTTAGATGAGAATGAATACGTGAATCATGCCTCAGGCAGGTGTTATTGTGTGCATTATGTTATTCATTAATACGATATTGTTCGACATGGTGTCATTTTGTGGGTTTGCGTAATAGATACTTCGGTCGCGTGGAATTGGCACCTAGAATAAGACGATACTAAATGATCCCTGTGATTTTATTGATTAAAGAATTTTTTGACTTTGACTTCCTTGAAAATCGATATTTAATCAGCTGGAACTTTTTATTACGCTATTCTCTATACGCAAAATATAGTGTTGATTTATGTGTAGGGATTTTTTGTCAGATTGTCATTGAGATGTTATGCTAATTTGGACCTTCACTTAAACATAATAAGACATATATTTTAACGTAATTATAGTTACTTTGCTGTAACAAAAAAAATGCGGGATACATTATGAGGTTGTATGAGGTTGCTCTTCCCGATATCTTGTAGCTGTCGTGTAAAACAGCCTTTATTATTTGGTTAAACGGTATAATGTAGACCCTCGTCACAAGCACTCTTGTTATTTATTTATCTAGGATTGCCAAATGTATATACGCAAAATTACTATAAGTTTGATACGTAGGTACCTGTTACTTAAAGTGCTCTTTCAAATATGTATACTTAGGTCACACAATACTAGGAGGATACAACTACCTGGATACAGAAATGTCGGTCGTCCTGCGGCAAGATGTGTGGACGATGTCACTGTTATCGCGGGCAGAAATTGTATGAGACTGGCGCGGGGTCGTGAGAGATGGTACAAAAAAAGAGAAGCCTATAGGTACTCAGCAGTGGGTGAAGTCAGGCTGTGGATGATGATGATGAGAACTACCTAGAGTAGATAAGTAAATATGAGTGAGTAAGCGTTTAATGGTTTGAAAAATTTTAATGGATTGCAAAAACAAAAAAAAAATTATTAAAAAAAAATTAAACTAACAAATCGTCATAGATCAACCCCCCCGCCCCTGGATCTCACCTGTTTAAATAGTACCAATCCGTACGGTGAACCAAGTCACCGGAGTTTTGTGATAAACCTTTACGCAATGGTCGCTATTATAAAAACCAAAGCATAACTTTTATCACCAATAGTTTTTTATAATAATAATTTGTTAAATGTTATTGTACATTGCTATTCATTACTTTATTGGCAGTAAAGTAGAAGTTAACATGTTTATGTTTTGGCCATTCATTTAAGCACGTATTTGTTTGGGGAAATTCCGCACTCAAATGAATGGCCGATAGTTTGCTGTCACTGTCTGACATTTACGCGAAAGTGAGATAGCAAATTATTTAAGCAGGTTATTGAAGATATGCAAGAATTACAAGTATAGCGCTTGAAGTACAGTGGGTTAGATAGCGGTAGAGTTCCATTGCTCGGTAACACAGTAATCCGCAGTCGAGTCATCGTCTTTGCCACGCAGTGTAGTACTACCGCTCACCAATTCGCCGAAGAAAAGCCACGAAACACCATTGCGACAAAAAAAGAAACAAAATCTCAACTTTTATTCAACTGCCACATTGCAATTCTTCATATCCTTAGTTTTCAATGACTCCCGTATTTCCAAAGTCTAGAATTTCCTTCGCAAATTGGTATCGCGATACAGATATCGTGCAATTTGTTCACTGCTGGCGAATATAAAATGCAATCACAGAATGTTGTAGAAACATACAGTATCAACACTCATGCTGTTGTGGATAGATCGAGCGACTGACAGAAGTTTTTAAAGGATGTGGGTTTGAATGATGTTATTGTTGAGTTTTATTACACTGACGATTTGCGGAAGCGAGTGTGTTGCTAGCTCGCTGCGAGCACGCATCGAGCACGCATCGAGCACGCTGCGAAGACGCTGTGGTTGCGCAACGTGCTGATAAAGTGTCCCAAGACCAGTATGATAGAGTACTAATGCGACGCAGTTTGTGAGATTATATATTATTTTGAAGTGACATGAAAGTTGTCTTATCGAGTTACACTGCGTGATAATGGAACAATTCTCAGAAGTTGAACTGCTGTTAATCTCGGATGCGTCACCTTTGCATTATATTAATCGTGCTGATCAACCGGTGAGTACAAAAGTAGGTTCCTCTCTCGAAAATGGAATGGTAAAAATAGACTTGCAGTCGCAGTCACAACGTGGAAGCTTTGGCTTCGTAAACTTAATTCACCTGAGCTAATTGACCTAGGTGTATAAAATACACTTTTAGTAAACTTTAAACACCTATACCGCTGTTCTTAAAACAAAAGACATATGTATTTCAAATAATAAGTAAACTTTATTCACCCCAGTTAAAAATAGAAGCTTTCTTACTGAAAAATCAATCTACTGTTGTATGTTTTCTTTTCAGGTCAGACTTCAGACTGGCAGTATTGTAGCGGATGGGAGAAATAAAATATACTTAGCGAGTGTATGACAGACAGACGGACGCCTGAATATCTCTATACGGGTAGGAAACTTTTTTGAATAGAAGTGTTTATCGTTTATGCTTGAGAAACTCACAATAGTTGTAATTTAGTAGCACAATAAAATTTTCTCACTAGCACTGCTGCAGTGCTTACAGTTATAGTATACACCACACACACACCACCACTACCTACCTATACACAGCGAACTTCACTAGAATTTAATTTTCCGTAATACCAAAAATGATGAAAGAAAAACACACACAAGCTTATCACAAGCTTTGCTTAGTTTGGGACTAGAGAGCGTTGTGTGTAAAGTCCACGAATATTTATTTATTTATGAAAGAAAAATTGTGTGTTACACATATCTATCGTTGTTTTTAGTATGAAACAAGAATGTATGGAAAAATGCGCATAATTCAATTAGCTTACATTTATTTTCAGAGCCAGTGTTTTTAAACCAATTGACAGAAAATACTATTCGATAATAACATCACAATATTGTAGAAATATGCTCGAATTAAAAGTAATCTTGGTATTACGTTTGTTTTGTGAAGCCAAAGTCGGAATTGCCATTTCGAACTCCTTTCAATTTAAATTCATACAGTTTTATTCTAAAGGATTTCTTCTTTATTTTAAACGAATACAATTCATGCATAATAATGTTATCGAATAAAATCCTCATACGCAAATGATGATGAATGTTCCCGAAGGAACCCTTTCGTTCAAACAGTCGTTAATCATGCCGGAAGGATCCAAAGTCGCTGAGTATGCTAATACATTTTTACTAGGAATATCTATTCTGTAACTAAAAATGAGAGGGTTTTTATACGTACACACGAAGACACGTTGGCCTAGACTGCCCAGTCAAAAAATAAATAAATAAATATATTCATGGACATTTCACACGACGCCCTCTAGTCCCAAACTAAGCAAAGCTTGTAATATGGGAACTAGATGCTGATAGAATACTTATATACTTTTTTTTTGTAAATACATACTTATAATACATAGTAACACCCAGACATAGAACAAACATCTATGTAGTCAAATAGAGATATTTAAAACATCCCAAAAGTTATGAGTCGCGCGAGATTAGAACTTGTGATCTTCTTTTTGATAAGTACGGGTTATTTTACATAGCGAACCTAACTCTTAAGGAATTTACCTATTTTAAACGAATAGTAGGTAAACCCATTCCAGCAGGGGTATGCCAATCAAAGTTGAACTGCAAAGTTTTAAATCATGGTCAGTTCATACTAACTCATAGTTATTCTGTGACTAAAGAGTGACATTATGACGTCATTTGATGTGTTTTCGCGCATATTTTGCTGTCAAGTGTCTAAAAAGAATGATCACGTGGTACAAAATTGTACCACGTGACCTGAAGAAATTACACTGGGCAGTGAAATATAACTTGACAGCAAAAGATTGGCATACGGAGGCAGTAGTTTAGAATGTATGCTTTGTGTTTTTTTACAAGAAAAAGATGTGCTTCAATGATAGATTTATAGTTCATATAATTTTGTAATTGCATTTACGTTTATTATTCAACTTTATGTTGTTGACGGCATCAAAACCCGTCGCAAATTGCATGATATACCGGTTAGTTCCTGCGCTGTCGCTGATCGGTAATCGACACCTAGGAGATAAACGAATTAACATAGCCAGTAGCTTAATCTCTGGCGGGTCCATGTGACGGCGATTACCTGGGCGAAATAACAGGCCACGGACGTGGGAACCAATAATCGAGTGTGGACAGGTTAGGAAAGTGATAGGTGAAAACTGGGCGAAATTTCAGACTAGCCGCTGGAATAAGGGCGGTTTTCCACCAGAGATATGCTACGTTGGTAAGTGGTGAGCGAGGTCAAAGCTAAGCTACAAAACTAAATTACTAGCTGTGACCGTGTCCACTAAAGCTAAGCTAAGCGAGTTAGCTGTGCGAGGAGGACAGCATACATAGCACGCATCTAGAAAGAAGAAAGAAAGAAAGGACATTTATCTTGGGACACACGCACAACAGCGCTAACTAACAATAAAACGATGACATACAAGCACAGATAATATAAACCATAATACTTAGTACAATTTAGGTAGTGGTGGTACATATCTCTATATAATAGGTACAGTACTAAGCGAATCTAAGTTATGAAAATAAACGATCTCTGTTGGTGGATATCAAACACATCCTTAGCTACATTAGCTTAGCTCAATTCTGGTGAAAAAGCACCCTAAGTTTAATTTTCTCAAGATTCTGTTTCATTTGACAAATCAAATAGAACCTGAGAATGTTCAGTTCAAAGCCAAGTTAATAAAAAAGTTAGCAAAATTATACAATCGCTAGATAATAGAAAACTAATAATTAGGTATTACTAATTTTTTTATTTAGGTTATAACCTAAATAAAAAAATTTAAATGAATGGAGATTAGTTTGGATCGACCATACTTCTTTTGAATTTTTTTTAAATATTAACTCTATTAGAGCGAAGAGAGCATTTTTTAACCGACTTCAAAAAAGGAGGAGGTTCTCAATTCGGTTGTATGTTTTTTTTTTTATTTTTTTTATGTTTTTTATTTTTTTTATTCTTTTTAATGTTTGTTACCTCAGAACTCCGTCATTTATGAACCGATTTCAAAAATTCTTTTTTTATCTAAAAGGATATACTTCCAGATTGGTCCCATTTAATTTTCATCAAAATCGGTTCAGTAGTTTGGGTGATAAATAGAAATAACTGAAAAAAATATGCCAAGTTGCGGCGTAGCGCCTACCATTTTACTGCTAGCAACGATGCAATATGTCAAGTTGCGGCGTAGCGCCTACCATTGTACTGCTAGCAACGATGGACCCTTTGTGGTGCACACCTAAATTTTTACATTTTTCTAAATTGGTCTATAAGTAAACCCAGTTTGTACATTCAAACCGCATTCAATTGGAGAAAAGCAAAAACCCACCAGTTGTTCCTCTAAAGAATCAACACCAACCACGTGCACGAATTGCGTATTTTGCTTTCCTGTGACTTTTATGTGGTGTTTATAGTGACTAGAACATTCCCAATGAACTATCATCATCATCATCATCATCATCTGATGATGAAGCTGGTAGTCGAATTGAAGTCGGTTTTTCCAGTTTTTTAACTTATAAATTATTTTCTTTCTTTCTTTCTAAAACTCTTTACTCTTAAAAATATACAGTACTGAAAGTACAGACTTGTAGACAATTTTAAAATTTGTTCAAAACACGTTTTTGACGAAAAAATCTGACAAAAATGTTTTATTAATACTTACTTATCTCGAAAATAAAATTAAATTTTTGTTTTCTTTATAGCTACTTATCTCAAAAATAAAACTAAATTTTTATAAGAAGGTAAATTGTTAAAGGTTGTGCGTTTCTCCATTGTACAAAATTTATTAAGTTTAAAAGTCCCGTAGGCGTATAGGCGTGGGATACCCATTTTATATTTTGTTTAACTTTTTTATTAATATTAGGGGTTGAACGGATGGTATTTTACTCCAACAAAAATAGCTCGTGATATTGTTTATTATCTTATCTTCTTACTAATATTATAAATGCGAAAGTTTAGAGGTTTAGATGTTTGGATGTTTGTGTTTCAATCACGTCTAAACTACTGAACCAACTTGGATGAAAGTTGGCATATATATACACTCGAGAGCAATGATTCCGGGTCACTTAAAGAATGTTAAAAATCTCGGAAACTAAAAATGATAGGTTAATGCAATAAATTGTATTTAATAGACAATGTAATACTCCTTAAATGAAAGTAAAAAAATATGAGTCACCATACATTTTATTAACACAAAATTACATAAAGAAAAAAACTGCTGATCTCTCCTTAAAACAAAAATAGGAAACATGAAATTTTTGAACTTTATTACGATTTGACTTGAATTTTAATACTTCGTATTGCCTCCTCGTGCTTCCATTACTGCGTTTACGCGGTTTGGCATGCTGTACACCAAGTTCCTTATACGATTTTGGGGAATATTCTCCCATTCCTCTGTGAGAGCAATTTTGAGCTCACGAAGCGTGATTGGGGGAGGGTTTCGTTGTTTTACGCATCTGCCTAGCTCGTCCCAAGCATGCTCGATCGGGTTGATATCCGGGCTGCGCGCTGGCCACTCCATACGAGTAATGTTCATCTCTTGAAGGTAGTCATTCACAATCCTACCTGTATGAGGTCGGGCATTGTCATGCATAAATATAGCATCCTCACCTAAATTGACCATAAATGGACCAACATGATCATTGAGGATTTCTTCCACATATCTTACGCTAGTTAAAGAGCCGTTTTCTATGATCACCAGCTCTGTGCGACTTTCAGAAGAAATTCCGGCCCACAAAAGTACAGACCCACCACCGTAGGCTACTTTTTCTTCGATGCATGCTTGCTTGAATCTTTCCCCTGGTCTTCGATACACTCTGTGTCTTCCATCGTGCTTGTAGAGCATAAATTTTGATTCGTCGGAGAACATAACTTTTGACCAATCTTCAATACTCCAATTTACGTGGCGCTGGGCATATCTTAGTCTTGAAATACGATGCCCACGCTCCAGTTTAGGGCCGTTTGCAGGTCTAAGGGGTTTTAAGTTAGATTCAGCAAGCCGACGTCTTACTGTCCATGCACTTGGGTAACTTCCTCCGAGGCGTCGAAACTGATTTGTGAGTTCAGTTCCTGTGAGAAAGCGATTTCGAAGCATGGTGTTCACCAAGTATCGGTCTTCTCGTGCTGTGGTACACCTGGTTCTGCCCGTTCCTGGTCTGCGTAGGTTAGAACCAGTTTCTTCGTAACGTCGGAGAACTCTTTGTACTGTTGACAGCGACACACCGACAGTCCTGGCTGTATCGCGCTGACTCCGGCCGGTTTCCAGCATTGTAAGTATTCTGGTGCATTCTTCAGGCGTAAGCGACATAATTTCAGCTTGAATAATGAATATAGAGCACTATCAACATGGTTTATATACCCACATAAATGACAGATTACAAACAAAAGCAAAACCAAATGCTGTAATTTCGTAGTTCCATCTTCGAAAGTGGCCCTTTTTCAAATTTGATTTTTTTAAGATATAACTTTACAATAACTAAGAAGTTTTAATACCTTCATTTAAGGAGTATTACATTGTCTATTAAATACAATTTATTGCATTAACCTATCATTTTTAGTTTCCGAGATTTTTAACATTCTTTAAGTGACCCGGAATCATTGCTCTCGCGTGTAGTTTGTAACCTGGATTGACATATAGGCTACTTTTTATCCCGAATAATTAACAGGATCTACAGGATAAAATGAACGAAAAGGATTAGCAGCGCCAATTGGCAAGAGTATTTCATTGTCATGTCATGTCACGTTAGTTTGACAGGGCGTAGCACTACCTCTTTGGTCTAACAACTAGCGTTTGACATTCCAGTAGGTACGAGTTCGGTGTAATGAGGTGTAATGTCAAGTTTCTCAAAGTATCCGCTCGGTACACGCACAGATAATATAATGTACACGGAAACTGTAGACGCGTACGAAGTCGCGGGTAACTGCTAGTATTATACTAATTTCAATAATAGAATTGCTTAAAACACTTTGCGACTGAATCTCACAACTTTGATTTGAAAAACTCAATTTTATTCAACTAAAAAACTCAATTGGCTAATGAATTTATCCTGCTGACTGTACTTAGATTATTTGTTCCCAAGTATATTTTGAGAAAGTCAAGTTACGGTGCCACTTGACAACATCGTTGGCTCTGTTCCAGCAACCAGGTCCTGTGGTGAGCTGGAGCATTCATTAAGCGAATAACCGATGGCTTTCAGTTTTTATGGTAACATGGAACGGTGTCTAGAATCTAGACAGATGTGGGCTTACTTTCCTTGAGATGATCGGCCAAGAAATAGGAAGGCATCAAGAAAAAACTTGGGATAAATGGTTAGCAATACCAGGCAGAAAACTTAGATAAATAGATATATTCTTTATTATACTCTCCACTTAAACTAATACAACAATAATACAGACTCTTTAGGAGGTAAGTACAATGGGCGGCCTTATTGCTAAAAGCAATCTCTTCCAGGCTACCTTTGGACGGACAGGATCTAATATAGGTACCTTTATTTTTAGTGGGTGGCAAAAAAATTGCTGGCTCAATACTTATTGCAGCAGAAGCTTACAAAACCAATTCCAATCACTGCGAAAATTTGTAGATGAAAATCGTTGTTTGCAGGGTAAAAACACCACGCAGATGCTTTTTTGATTTTTATGCCGACAAATAAAATGAAAACTATGGTGCGATTGGTTGGTGGTGAATGATTGGTTTTACATCTAGCATCCCGAACCACATCACTCCCCATTCACGTCAGTGGTGAAAAACACACTAGTAAACAGACAAATACACTCGGTGGTAATAAAAACATTTACAATGCACCTTTATTTCCTGTCAGATGATTGGCAACAAGGATTAAAGACTTGTCGTGATTGAAGAGGCTTATATTCACTGCCGGGATGGACCAGGCATCATGTGGAATTGATTACTGCGTGTGGATATAATCCACGGCAGTTGGACAATGAGCGGCCTACGATGAAGTCTTTATTTTACAATCTTTAGAGAATCACGTATTTTGGCCAAGTTGATTGATATTCTACAACAGCAATAAACCAGCAGTTACTGTTGGTCTTCTGTTTTAAAAACAATTTTTTTTTTGTTAGGGAATCCAACTTCAATTTGACTACTTTCCGGCTTCATCATTAGATGATGATGATGGCAGTTCATTGTGATTTTTTTAGTGACTGTAAACACCACTGAAAAGGCACGGAAAGTGCAATGACGTAGAATAATCTGGAATAATACGTTGATGAAATTAAATAAAAAATTAAAAAGCCGTTTATTCCTTATTCTAACATAGAATGTACATAAGTTAAGTCTGACATAAAATAAGTTTTTTTCTATTCTTTTTCTTCTTCTTTTCCATTATCTTTAAGATTCTTAATAAGGACCCCTCCTTGGGTGACGGCCTCCTCCAGCTGCTTCTATGTCTCCCTGTCCTTACTGTTGATGAATTAAGAAAAATTAAAATCGATTTAATTTCGGTGGAGTTCTGAAAATACAAACATAATTTATTTTTGAAGGCGGTTAAAAATTAAAACAATTATTTTTTTAGTTCTGTCTCAAAGCTCCCGTCAGATTTTCTAGTTAGGTACGTATCAAATATTAAATTAGGTATTCTGTTTTAACCCTACAGCTTATAAAACCGTTAAATAACCAAACTAATCCAACGACCAAAAAGGATTATCTCGTTTCAGTAAATATCACAAAAAATATCTGTAAAATGGAAGTATCGGTTCGAGTAATGGACATCGGGTTAATCCTAAAACAAAACAGAAGCACCTACACCCGTATCTTTACCCTGGTATTTTTATTAGAGGCATGATTTCAAGCCCTCTCAACGTGTTTAGGGTTTGGTTCAAAATTTTTTTCCCCGCTTCAAATTTTTTTGTGTTCCCAAAGATATTCTGAACCAAAGTAAAACTGCGCTAGCATCAGTAAAGTAACGTTTTTGGTAAACATTTTTCATCAGAGTTTCACGTTTTCAACGAAATTTTTAGTTTTGTGAGTTTTCGTGCTTGTTTTGTTGAAACCATTTTTTGTTCTAAAGTTAAACAAATAATATTAAACGTCAATATTATTATTCCATAAGTAAAAGAAAAAAAATTATTTATTTATGTTTTGATTGGATATTTTACTACTATGTATGCATCTACGTGATTAGTTTTTTCTGTTTTTTATTTACTTAGAATATCAGACGCAAAGCCTGCATATGTTATGAGGCCCACATATCCCGCTTCGAGGTACGCCCATTAATCGTATTAACGTTATTCACACAATCGATGGTCTGCGTAAATTGTGGGGCCAATCCAATTACTTAGGGAAGAGTGTACGTGGGCCAGACGTGTCTGGGTTTGGTTCTGATTACCCTCCTTTGGAGAAGGTGTCATACAAAAGTGATACTTAAGAACAGGTAATAGGTAAGCCCAGAGACTTAGCGTGACTTGTCTGAGCCATGTGGAAATTAACGGTCTTACTTATGACGCCTTCTCAAGCGTCTCTCAAGAGTTGAGAGACGTTTAAACTAAAATTCTTACCTATGAACTCAACGTTGAGAAGCGAATAAGTAAATGTCAAAGCTAAACAGTAAAGGAAAACTCAACTTAAAAATAGGTAACACAATTGGTGGTTTTATCGCTGAGTGCAATCTCTTCCAGGCATCAATCGCTACAATCGCAAAAAACAGATAATGACATTTCAACGAAGCTGTTGTAGTCTAGAGGGGTTGAAAAACGTTTGAAAGAGTTTAAAGTCCATTTGAGATGAATAAAATATATTATTTTAGATTTTATGTTCCTTTTGGCATAACATTATGCTTACTCATCTCCCGCCTGTTCATTACTCAATTTATAAGCCACACGATTATTACAATATAAAAAGGTTTTATGGGTCGTGTTTTAGAGCCAACTGTTATTGAAAGGAATTTTTAAAAAGTATTTTCCTTAGCCTTAAAATACCTAACCCTTCTTAACTTTGGCGCCGCTATTAGGGCTGCCAATCAAGAAATTGTCGGGTTGATAAAGATTAACGTTTTTTGCGAACAAAAATAATTAGTTTGGTGGATTTTTTTAACCTCATTCAAAGATTCCGGTGTCTCGCGAAGTCTTCGACGGAATGTAGTAGAGCTTCTTGTGATAGGCGCTAGTTACACTATCAATATTATCGCGATAATATCACGCGATGTGTTGTAAATTCTACTGCGATCTGTCAATACTGTCAATATTATGCGGATTATATTGATAATGTAACCAGCGCCATAAAGTTCATTCGGGGAAATACTACAACCCTATAAGTAGGTAGTGTAGGTACCTTCTAACGCCTTCCGAAGCCTTGTTTGAAGCATGTGGGTGCATTCATCTCAATGTGATGGTCATTATACAATGGACATGGGATGCGTCACTGGGTTTGTCTTTAGTGTAGTAGCAGAGGTAATCTGCTTGTTGTCCTAATTTTTGCTAAGCATAATGTAGAATATTTTATTACCTGCAATTTATTTGACTGTCATAACCGTCTCTCTGCACAACCCTCAATAACTCAATCAGGAATGAAAATAAACTTCACAGAGCCATTTATATTTCAATCAAAACCGCGTGAGGTCGGCGTTTTGATAAAAGGGACCATAAACTCCTTTTATGGGACCATCCCTTTTTAATCTGTGGTATTTCAGCGTGATTGGTGAATAATCAAAGTTTTTATGTGAGAAGAAAGGAATTTTATTTTGGACCAATAAAATTCGTAGTGGCAGAAGTGACAGAATTGCCTGATTGGTTGACATCTTGAGATGATAAATTACCTACATAATGCCAGCAAATAGAAAAACACAAAATGTATAGGAGTTGCCAAGTGACCACTCGTTCTGAAACGTAATTTTCATGCATTTTGTATATTCTAGCGATTTTAGAATGTCACCATACCAAGATAAATAGAAAGATAAACATTTCGGCTGTCCCAAACCAAAACCTAGTATGAGCCATTTTTTTTGGTAGACGTTTTTTTTGCATCATCGTTTCTAGAATGTCATTCAAAGAACGATGTCGTAAAAAAAACGTCTACCAAAAAAAATAGCTCATACTAGGTTTTGCTTTGAGACAGCCGATTTATTTGGCACACAACCACTGCACAGGTACCACACAGGCAGAAAATAATAAGTGGGTACACAGTTGATCGCAGGGGTATACAATTAAACTAGCAAATAGATATCTTAGTGGTTTTTACATGCTGTAAAATCTATTTTATGTACAAAATGCTAAAACTGTAATAATAATAAGAAAAGGTAAGTAAGACGGTGTAGGTACCTGGGTACACAAAGCTACTTTACAGTGGGAAGTAGGTACACCTACCCAGATAACAATCCAGACAAGAGGGGCTAAGATAATTAACACGACACAAAGGACTGTGTGAATATCTAAAATCCATTGTTGAATGCACTGATTTTTCAAACTGGATTAAAGATGTTAATTTCGCCTTTACAAAGCGTTACACTAACCAAGTCTATTGATTGCTATTAGAATTTCAGCAGGTGTATGAACACAAAAATATCTAAAAATTCATCATCCAAAAAAAAATATCCAATAGAATGGGTTTTTACAAGTAAAGTTATGAAAATACACAAGCAATACAAATTGAGAGCTCGAGACATTCCAAATCCAATTTTCCAGCGACAGCTGCGAGTAACACCTGCATGCAAAGTGCCTGGAATTCCAGCTTGGCTGAGGAATGGTGGATGTCAGACCAAAGCAATGTAAATAACTCCGGAAAACTCTGGAATGTAGTGTTTCGTTTTTCCAAACCTAGACTGCTGGACCAGACTTTATCGCGAAGTCTGAGCAAAATTTTATTAATGTTTAATTAATTGCCTATAATTTTTACGACTCATAAATGGGGAATAGTTATTAGCGTCTGGTTTCTTACTAGTTCTCGGTACTTTTAGCATTTGCAGAATATAAACTTCGTTAGAAGCACAGTTTTTAAGACATAATACCCAGATTATGAGATAGAAAAAGTGCTTCATTACTAGGTAGGTTTCAGTTCCGGTCCAGTTTTCAACAAAAAAAAAATATGCACTTCTTTGAAATTTCTATTATTTGGTATACTCTGGTGTAGTGTGTGGCTTCTAAAACAGAGGCTTTATATTCTGTGGATGCCCATTTTCTAACAAAGTTGAAGATGCAAGAAACTAACTAACAAATCCAATCAATTCAAATATATTGCAAACTAAGTTATTAATTATTAGTTCCAAACTCCGATAAGAGCTTGAGATAAACATAACTGAATCTCTCGATGGAGTTGATAATTGTCCAAATCTCAATCAAGTGTGATGCTTTCTGAATTAATTTGTTGGGTTTGCTCGGATGGTTTGACGTGAGGTAGGATTACAAGCCCACTTGAGAAGAACCTTCACACTGAATCAAAAGTATTCCAGCCATAGAGTTATATTCCAAGAAGTTTTCAAAGTGTATCAGTATTTCTAATGATCTTAGCCTAAAACATTGACTTTAAAAAAATAAATATTTTGAGCTTTATTAATTCATGGAGTTCTCGCTATCAATCAAATAATTACAATTATCAACTACTGAAGCCATTGCGGGCAAAAATTGTATGAGACTGGCGCGGGGTCGTGAGAGATGGTACAAAAAGAGAGTGCTCCTATACTCAGCAGTGGGTGTAGTCAGGCTGTGGATGATGATAATGATGATGAAGCCCTTGTGGCGTAGTTTGGTTAGTCAATCTTCACGATTGTTTAAGTTAAGCGACGTTTAGCGCGGTTACTATCTGGATAAGTGACCGCTAGTGGCATTTACATCGAGCGCTTCCGTGCTTTGGAGAGCACGTCAAACTGTCGATCCCGACTCTAACAGTCGTTAGGCCACGACGGAGTCCATAAGGCGACCTAAACACTCCGTCACCACAGTTGGCCACTAACTCATATGAACTTACTTTTAGCTCATCTACAAAACTGTGAGGCCAAACTACTCTTTTCCAATTTGTGGTCGTTATTTGAAATTGCCTGCATTTATTTAAATTGCTATCTTTTCCGATGCTTCCGATGCTCTACGATTAAAAATTTTATTCAAAAGCTAAACTGAATAGCACTCGATTTCCATCGTTCAGAAAAATCTTTCAGGAGCATCGCAATGTAAGCTTAATTTAATGGTAACCCCATTCTACGTAAGGACATTGTGCACAATTTGCAGTTAAAATAAGTGCCTTTTCACATATTTATCCTTTAGCTACGTATAGGTATAGGAGATGATTTTGTCTAAGAGATAGGATCTCTGCATTTCAATGTGTTGCTTCAAGAGGCATAAAATACAATGAGAACAGCTCTCAACAGAGTGACACCTCAAAACTCTAAAAAAAAGACGGCCTGAACTAAAATAAATAAACAGAAGGAAATTTAACCTGAATTTGTTAGAACCGATCTAGGTGGTCAATGTGTGAATTTACTGAAATAAGTGTTCCGTTTTTCTAAAACTGGATCTGAACACTAAAAATGCTTATTGAACGAGAGCATCACTTTTGCAACCATATGCATGTGAAAAGGCACTGGCGACGTGCCTACACCGCTGATGGCTAATCAATAGTAACGACTGGGGAAACGAAAATGTGACAGTTCAATCTAAAGTATATTTCTACGGTCGATTAAAATTGCGGTGGAGTTGGCCCGAGAGTGTGCAGTTCATCTTATTTCATTGTGCATAGAGAAAAATCTTCTTCGGCATTCATTTGTTATTCCCCCACCGAAAAAAGACGGGGTGTTTACCTGGGGGTTAAACTGACCCGTACCCGTTGGTACGGGTCAGTTTAACCCCCAGGTTTAACCCGTTATCAATGTGATCATGGCGTATTCATAACTGTGCTGAAATATCGAAACACAACTAAAGTCACAAACCAGGTAAATATTATGTTTTAGTAAAAATTAGGGGTGTTATAAGTTTGACAGCGTTTTGTAATCACACCGGCACCCATACCGGAATAATAGGATAATAATAAGATAAGATATAATAAGATAAAACTTGTTTCCAATATCGTTTAGATTGCATATCTTTGACATTACCGTTTCTCTTTCTATGTAATATCTGAGGCAATTCTCCTTCATTATACCTAATCAACTAGTTAATCTATATGTAGTGTAATTCAAATACAAATTGAATCGCTTAGAATGGCTTAAGATAAACTAAGACAGTTTAAGAGCTTTGTAATAACTAAGGTTATTTTCACATGCGTGGTGCGTGTCTAATGTGGGGAAATTGGGAATCAAAATATGTACGCGCTGGTATTTGTAGGGTCTAAATCAAACTTCAAGCATAGGTTTTTAGACAGAATTTCATCTCATATGTCAGAAATAAAACCTTGAGTACGAGTTTTTTTGTTTGACCCTTCTACACTCGAGAGCAAAAATTCCGGGTCATCTTTCATAGATAAACTTGAATATATTTGAAACCATGAATGCTAGTTTAGTTAAATATGCAAGCTAATAATGCAATTAAACAATTACTTTGGAATATTATATTGTCTATGAAACACAATTTTTTTACAAGAAGTAATAAATTTATTCACAAAGAAAATTATGACTAATAAAGTATTTACAATATTTATAATATGTACAAAATACACATGAAGCAGTTGAGCTATCTACACACCGTTGCAAACGATTTATAGATAGCTCAACTGATCCAAATCAGTACCAATCGGAAGCGTGCCCAAGACACTGGCTGCATTGCCGCGCTGAATAGCAATGCTGATTCGCTGGCCCAGATAATCACCAGCCCTCGGGTCACGCGTCGCTGCGACTAGACGCCCTGCAATAATTTTGAAAACCCGGAGGGCCTCGGTACCCCACGGACCCAGAGTCTCGACCCCAAGAGGTACAAATGAGTATATAATGATTATAATGAAACACAATTGATTTCATGGCTTCCACATATTCAAGTTTTTATAGATGACCCGGAATTTTTGCTCTCGACTGTATTCTCTAAAGTATGTTAAAAAATTTAAGAAAGAGATTTAAGTAGGCGGCGTGATTTTTTTTTAACTGTTTAGTTCATTTACAATCATTGTTAGACATTGCTAGTTATAAGTACTATAACACTAACTACTGGTTTGGCATTGCACCAGTTTTAACCAGTTTTAACCAGTTTCAAAATAATCCTCCATCTGATTTAATCCTGGTAGTTAGCGAGTACGACCCTGATAGTTCCGTTCTGCTGCATCTGGCGCGAGAACCACAACGCGATTGCTAACGTCTACGCCTACCACTTGAGGGCATCGTACAGCTTTGTTAGTATCACAACTGCACGTTAGTACTTTATTGCTCTTCTATTTAAGCGATACAAAGTGGATTTTGGACTCCAAAACGTCAGACAGCTCTTACTACTCTAATGGTTTTTTGCCAATCATTGCTAACGTACGTTGCCATACTTTGGGTTCCCACACGCTGTTATAGTTTTCCTTCTATACCAAAATAATATGCGATGAATAGTTTATTCTAAAAGCTCATCAAAATATCTCTATTGCTAAAAACATAGCTAAATAGTTTAAGGTAATAGTAGTAAAAATAAAGTTTTTATAAACGAAATCACATTGAAGGATGCTAATAAAGTGTAGTAGAATAAAACACTCATGCCGCAAACAAACGTACATACATACAAACATTTTTACTTCACATAATATGTGACCCATGTGTCCAAACACCAACCGGAAGTAAATTGACCTCTGAACTCCTCCGAAACTCGAGGTGGGTTCGCAACTAACTCTCGAAGACTTTGAACAATAGAGATATCATACCCTATACCTTCTAACATTAAGGTCTGTTTAGTAGTAAGTAGTTTATGTAAGAGTTGAAACACTGTAACTCCGTTACACTGCACCTGAGATCAATAAATGGCGGAGCAAAACTAAGGGTCAATGAATAGAAGTTTATGGTTCAACGAAGCAGTTTGAAACTAACTTTGAATCAGATTGGAAAATTCGGGGCACTGTGGGTCAATTACCTACCTACTTGATAGTCAATGCGATCACTTACTGATATACAATATACAATGCTGGTAAACGGAGCTTTTCAAAATACGAACATTTCTTTTGTTGATATTTTACGACGGCTAAAAATAGAGTTCTTATCAGGAATTCGAGTTCTATAATTTTTGGGAGTAACATGTATCACTTTTATTTTAATTGTTTTTCTTGGTGTTATTATGACTGTTCTTGTTTAATTTCGGTGGAATTTTAACCAATAATACTTGAGGTCGTAGCATAAAGTGAGCCATTGGAATAAATGAGTAGGTATATGGTTTTATTATATGATGGAATTCATTTCCAGGGAAAATCAATCATTTCGCCTTTAAAACAAATGGAACTTTTATTTCTCTAACTGATATTTTTACCGATTTGAATTATTTTCTCTCAGACCCAAGTCCTAGGTCTAAAAAGATTACATAAAATCTGAAGTCTTACTTAAAAGTTTATCAACAAGGTTCCATTTAAGTTCAGTAAAAGTTTGTAGATTTTCGAAGATCTAAAATCAAATTCGTTGAAATATCAGATTTTTTTTTAATTTCTAGGAGCCTAATTTCTAGTTTATTTAGCTAGTTAGTACTAAAAATATGTTTTTAATAAAGATAGCAGTAATTATAATCACAATTTAGTTTCGAAGAAATTCCTAAAACAATTTCTAGATAGTTCAATCTATTTGCTATCCTAAAATCATACCTCAGTAAATTCAAAAAGATAATAACTCAATTATCTCAAAAACAACATCGGCATCCAATTTCCGAATATAAATGAATCATTCTACTAACGGAAATACTGAAATCGACCTATTTCCAAAATGGGTAAATCTTATTTCAAAGTGGCCAGTCACTTCCATGGATATGTAAGTATGTACTTAGTTGTGGATATTTGTGTTTTGGTCATCAGTATTTTGATAGTAACCCTGTCTCAAAATAGGCAGGTACCTAGGTTTTTTGATTTTGAGTTATGAAGTTGTTACGAGTATGAATGAGTCATTATTATTGATTAATGGTAATGCTGTCTTCATCTAACGCTACGAATACTAGCGTTGGTCCATTACACCTTGTATTCTGCATTTTTTTCTCGTTATCAATTTTGATAACGAATCACAAGAAATCATAGAATTTCGCATAAAGGCCCCACGAGGAGTTCTTTTGAGATACACGAGTTTTTTTTAATGAGATTTTGTACAATATCTGAACATTGTAATTTTTTAAACAACCCCGTTATTAATTTTTTTACGCCGAGAGGCTAAAAATATTAAAGAACTGTAAAAAAATTACGTTTTTGTAATTTAGTAAGTTAAAACGTTAGCGATTTATTATTCGAATTAAAATTTAAATACATCGTTACTTTATCAGAGAAACAGATGAATTCCCGATACGGGAACGGAATAAAGTTAATCTTATTCACGTCAACTTAACATTCTAATATAGGCTTTGCTCCTTGAAAATTTAAGTCACAATTTCTTTTTACTTACCCTACATTTTGCATGTAATATTTCCGCGAATGTGTTTGGCATAAAATGTACAATTGATTTTAAAACTCAGGATCCGTAGGTCAGTGGGAGCAAACGGTTCTATGAGAAGTTAATTAACAGATTCTTTTCATTTATATGCTGATTTTCATCGCACCTGCAATGAACTGCAAAAGTATGGACTGCAACTTTATGCTTTCCTATAGTTATAGCTTGAAAACGGCTGCATCAAACACCAAATTCTAAGAACCATCACAGATCAACCAGATCGTCAAAGAAACCCGCATCCAAATCAAAGCCCTACTTTCAGAGCTACAAGGCTCAAAACCAGACAGATGCAATAGCACAATAGCACAATGCTATCGATTCTGTTGTTGCATTTTTCTAAACTAACCTAATTTGACAGCGCTAAAATTATAGCTGTCTTTGTCGTTTCAGTTTATGAAAAAGAGACGGCAACATTTTTAGTGCTGTCAAATTAGGTTAGTTTAGAAAAATGCGACAACAGAATCGATAGCAATGTCAATCAAACTACCTTTTTAAGGTTAGTAAAAGAAGTGGCGGTAATGATGATGATATACAATGTTTTCCTTCACCGCACACACTTGTTTGATGTTCCCGTGAGTTCATTCACCTGAGAAACCGCCTTCAATTCGGGTTAATCGATTACATACATTATTAATGCTTCCTTTGAGGTTCTGCACCTTAAAAAATAACCTTTTGCGTATTGCTTTATAACGTTTATCCTCATGACACAACTGATTGGCCCAACTTGTAGTACCATAATAGGATAATATTCTTTGTAGGTATCTAAATAATATTAATTTATCTGACCGAACTTTAAACAAAAATCAGCTCTATTACTAGTCTACAAGACTTGCATCAAGGCGAAACTAGATGGCGCTGCTAAATAACAGTAGATCAGTGTGTAAGTGACGTTCGTATTCGACATGACAACCATAAATCAAAGCTGTCCGCAGCTTGGTTGCCAGCCCTGTATTATTATTGTGTGTCATTTCTCATAGTCAAAGATAAAGATAAAGATTTTTATTTGCAAGTTTCAAGTTTCTCGTTGGCCCTACATTTCTTAGTTGAAAGTGTTTTCCTGAAAATAAAGCTTTATCACTAGATTTTCATTGAAACGTGACAAAAAATTATTGAGTCACGCTCCAGTCTAAAATTTTTTAACATACTGATTGAGTCTGAATTTCGACAAAAAACTCAAGTTGGGTCAAATTTTTTCGGGTGTAGAACACGAGAATTTTAATTAATTTCACTGGAAACCGAATTGTATTTTAATGGTTAGCTACTTAATAGGTTTTTATGTAAAAAAATAAAGTAAAAAGTCTCGTTTTTTGTTATTATTTAGACAGAGTTGGGCTAAACTCTAATATTAGCTGGTTTACTGAATTTAATTGGAATTTTTAATTAAACTTTCTAAAGCTATTTACTGGGAGAATTTAGCCAATTCTGTTTAATTTATTGCTTCAAACACAGACGCTATAAAACAGTTAGTCTACTTCTACACCAGAAGTATGTACAGTACGCACAACGGATCTTTATCCCTCTGAAGTTAGATGCAACAACGATTGCGCAATTTGCGCATGTACTTACTGTTATGCGGAAAAAATCACTTACCTCCAATTCGACTTAAAAATCCGTTCAGACTTCAGAGGGACTACTATGACTATAGTTTTGTTAAAAATAAACATGGGTGTGTTTTGTCCCGTGGTCTTGTTACCACCTACCTATTAAAACCAATTTTTTCTATTTGAAGGTAATCGCCGATTTGAAATAGGTTCGTTTCCAATGACAACAAGTACAGAATCATGAAAACAATGAGTCGAGATTAGCGAAATGGGAGAGACACCTAACTCTCCCGGTTTAAGCTGCGTCCTAATGCCTACGACTGAAATAGATGTTTAGCAATCTATACCATTTTTAAGGCAATATTGGAACAAGTTTGAACGTTAGGACAAGTAGTACCTAGTGTTCTAAGTTTATTATTACTCAAATAACAGAATAACTTGTGAATTAAGAAACAATATAGATTCTGTCTTTGTCGTTGAATTGTTCAAGGAATAAAACAAAAAATTTATAGGATGCTTGAAACCGACAGGATTGATGGAAAAAATCGGATAATCAATCGGTGATCGATGAAGGATATTACTGTCAACGTATCGCATCCCCAAGGAACGGACCAGATATCTATCTGGTCCGTGAAACCTTCACTCCACCTTCATTCAATCTTTACTCTTTATTTGATCGATCTCCATACAGACTATTATAGACATACGTTAATTTTGGTATATTTGTATTTTTTTTTTGTTTTTTTTTGTATCTCCTATCTAATGGTATAAAATTATGAGATATAAACATATTTTCATAAAGTTCACTCAAAAGAGTTAGGTAGGCAACAATTTGATGTTCGTCAGAATTGATGGATCAATTATAAAATTGTAATTAAATTAAAAAGGTCAGAATGTTGCAAACTCATTTCGAAACATCCCTGAGTAGCGCTAAGGACGTTACTTATTCAGTCAGGCCCGCATCTGAATGGGACCTGCGTAAGCTCAGTAAGCCTGTTGCATACAGATTGAGAGACTGTGAAGAAACTAAATATGGTGAGTGAATAAAAATATTTTGTAAAAAGTTATGTTTAAAAGTAAACTTTCTGCAATAAACAGGAGGTTTTCAATTATCTGTAGATTCTGTAGCCAATTTGACATACTGCAATCGGTAGGGAATAAAAATGAATTGTTCCCTGTCACTCTGATCTCTTCCCCTAGGGAGATAGATATATAAGGGAATGTTTTATAATAATTTTTTTATTCATCTAAATATGTACCGTCTCTAGATTCTACTCCAAGTGAATCAGTTTGTCAAAAGGTTAAAATGTGAAAGTTCTTTTATACACTGAAGAGGGACAATGTTTTAATAAAAGCTAAGAGTATTCAATTTTATTATTCATGTTATAACACCTGCCCAACGAGCAGGTAACTGGGTTAAGGTTGGATAATTTTATGCCAGAGATATTGCGAACATTCTAAAAATAATATTGTAAATGTTTGAAATGTTATTTCTACGTTACGTAGACCTTAGAATGTGCTCGATACCACAAAATTCTAAGTGCAGGTCCTTACAATTTATACATTGTAAGTCGCGTAGTGTATTTACACAATTTTATCACAAAAAAAATTTTAGCTGAGATAGACTATACAACGTGTAACATATTGTCCCTATAAGATGAACAAGGGCTTATTCAGATCAAACGAATAGATTAGCATGTGCAAAAGCTGAATACAACATGTTTGAAATTTCTATTTTTTTATCTTAGTTTGTGACAACCCTAAATGTTTATTTACTTTTTGTATGTATCCAGCCTGTTAGTACACATGCTCACGCACCCTTCAATTACGTTGCACTCACACATAGACACTTTACCACGTGTGCAATGCTATTTTTAAGGAAGCTTTAAGACGGTTTCATGAATGAAAAACTTCGAAATATTAAAAGTCGTAGAACAAATGTTATTCGCCATGATGTGTAGAATACCCCCTTTTCGGACTTATAAGGACATTATGTTACACCCTGTATACATCAGGATTGCACTAAATATTTAGCTAGATATTTTTGACTAAAGTTCTATTTTTAAATATTAATTTCGCTGATGCACTTCATTCTTGCAAACCAGCTCTCTGGTGACTAGCTGATGGATATTGTGTACAAAAGATTATAATAATGCAATTTTGTATGCAATATACTTACTGTGTGGTGCTTGGAAGCGACTTTACTCCAACTATGAATAACAATATTCATGAAGGGAATATTAAAAAAGGTTTTTAAATAAAAATAAGTGATGGATTAGCAGATGGCCCACTTGATGTTAAGTGGTAACAGCCTTGTAAAACATTACCTACCTCAATAAGCACGTCCATTGAGGAAGTTCACTGTGACGCATCGTACTGCATCCATTATTCTGAGATGTAAAGATATGAAATCTCATGTGCCTGTAATAGCACTGGCATCCATACCCTTCTAACCGGAACACAGCAATGCGAGCATCACTGTGCCAAGCACAAAATAGGTACGGTGCTAGTACTTCCCCGGACGAGCTCGCACACAAGGAACTCCACCACTACTCGTACTTCTGAAACTGATAATTTAAGCATATTTTTTCCATTTTCTCTAGAAGTCGGTACACCCTTCTTTTTCTGCCCCCGTATGCCAATCTTTTGCTGTCAAGTTATATTTCACTGCCCAGTGTAATTTCTTCAGATCACGTGGTACAATTTTGTACCACGTGATCATTCTTTTTAGACACTTGACAGCAAAATATGCGCGAAAACACATCAATGACGTCATAATGTCACTATTTAGTCACAGAAAAACTATGAGTTAGTATGAACTTACCATGATTTAAAACTTTGCAGTTCAACTTTGATTGGCATACCCCTGCTGGACATCCAAGTATCTCGGTCGTTTCAAAGTTTTAAAATTGTAAACTATTTCCACCTGTATGCCCTTTTCAAAGTACATACATAAGTTACAGTGTAAAACTTTCAGCTTCCGGTATGCATATTGGAAAATTGTGTTTGTATCTCTTACGATGTAAATCGAGTTGTGTGAGCGACAGTCTCAATATTTTGAGATCGAGTTATCAAGGTCCCATTTGGACTTGAATTCACAAATATAAATATCGAGTTTGCATAAAAACCATGAGATTTGACCAATTATAATAAGAAAAATAATTTTTAAAAACTAAAACCCGACTTTTATTCATAGCTTTTTGATTAAAATAAGCTACAAACAGATTTAACAAACAGCTACTTTGTAAAAGTACGATGTGTTTAGTATTTAGTACTTTCCATACTAAAAGTATTTTATCATAGAGTGATATTTCTGTAATTAGTCTTATTACATGTGTCTGCCTATTCGTAGCTTGCTCTACGCCGTAGCATTTGTAGCACGTTCTACGCCGTAGCATTCGTAGCACGCTCTACGCCGTAGCATCCGTAGCACTTAGCTCGTCTTTCGATGCTCATACATTGCGTGGTGACTCACCGCGCAGTGTATGATACCCAGTGCAGTTATTTGTATTAAGATTTAAACCCCTAATTAAAAACAATTTTCAAATCTAAATCGAGACTCACAAACCGATTTTTAACACATTTTCACTTAAAAAAACTGTGGTTTTTTCTCAACTGTGTTGGACGATGCTTGACACAAGAAGATGAAGCGTGCTCACACATAGAGTTTCAGCATAAAGCTCTGCGCAAAATACTTAGCAATATTTAACATTGCGGTTCGGGAGGCTCATAAATAATTTGTTCCCTAAGAATCTGTGCGATGAATTGTAAAGACTTCATTTGATGGAAATATTTATGATATTTGTGATATTTTCGAAGCCGAAGGAATCGTGGATTTTTTACAAGGAACTTTTTAAGCCGGTATTATATATTTCGTTTAAATGTACCTGTTTTGATTACCTATTTTTTCTGTTACAATTTCTGGTATTTTAAATGAAAATCAAAAAAATAATCAATGTATTGTAATGTATTACAAAAAACACCTATACATTTTATAGATAGATCTTTATTTATCCCCAACAGGTAGGTATGTACAGATAGGTATATTATAGGTAAAGGTAAGTACATTATAACAATAATTAGTCGCTATTGATGAGTTTGATACACAATAAGTCGTTATAATGAACAATAATGTAAGGTAGGTATACGACAAAAACAAGACAGCCTGCCTGCCCATCGAGTGGGTATCGCCCCAAGAAAATTATAATTTTGGTACAAACAATATTTACACCAGTCAGTGTAAATGAAGAATCCCTATTTTTTTCAAAGTCTGCATAACTGAGCCACTAATTAGAATCACAAAAGAATTTTGATGAAATATTTCATTATAGAAAAGCTCACAAAATATTAAAAAAGTAAAGTAGGCCAAAGTAGGCCTACGGGCAACTAGTAGGATGTATTCTGTGGTCTGGTCTAACTGGAATACTAGGCGCGAATACAGGGCAGTACTTGAATAAAGGCTTTTACACAAAACTGTACGAATAATCCTACAGTCACATAGTTTATAATTTATAAGTTAAAAAACTGGAAAACCGACTTCAATTCGACTACCAGCTTCATCATCAGATGATGATGATGATGATGATGATGACAGTTCATTGGGAATGTTCTAGTCACTATAAACACCACATAAAAGTCACAGGAAAGCAAAATACGCAATTTCGTGCACGTGGTTGGTGTTGATTCTTTAAAGGAACAACTGGTGGGTTTTTGCTTTTCTTCAATTAAATGCAGTTTGAATGTACAAACTGGGTTTATTGACAAATTTAGAAAAATGTAAAAATTTAGGTGTGCACCACAAAGGGTCCATCGTTGCTAGCAGTAAAATGGTAGGCGCTACGCCGCAACTTGGCATATTGCATTGTTGCTAGCAGTAAAATGGTAGGCGCTACGCCGCAACTTGGCATATTTTTCAGCTATTTCTATTTATAACCCTAACTACTGAACCGATTTTGATGAAAATTAAATGGGACCAATTTGAAAGTATATCCTTTTAGATAAAAAAGAATTTTTGAAATCGGTTCATAAATTACGGAGTTCTGAGGTAACAAACATTAAAAAATATAAAAAAAAACATACAACCGAAATGAGAACCTCCTCCTTTTTTGAAGTCGGTTAAAAATATCTCTGAGAGCGTCCCAGATTTTCCTATATCGTGGCTCACAAGAAATTGACTGAATTGAATAATTGACGTGAATAAAACCTCGGTATGCCTACTTTCCTGTTGCAATACCCCTGCCCCCGTATGCCAATCTTTTGCTGTCAAGTTATATTTCACTGCCCAGTGTAATTTCTTCAGGTCTTCAGGTCATTCTTTTTAGACACTTGACAGCAAAATATGCGCGAAAACACATCAAATGACGTCATAATGTCACTATTTCGTCACTGAATAACTATGAGTTAGTATGAACTGACCATGATTTAAAACTTTGCAGTTCAACTGAGATTGGAATGCCAATGCTGTTCTTGTGATACCTACCTACAATGTAACAATTATAATACCATGTGAAACCAATAAATGTATTGAGTATTGACTAGAAGGCGTGTGAAATGTGTCTGAATATTTATTTATTTATTCGTCAGTGGACCTAGAATATATGCAAGTAAAAGGTCGTCAGGTATAAAACCCCCTGGCACGGCCACTGCACAGCTATGCCGCTGAGCGCACCAACACGCTCTGTGAGCCGTGTCATTTGAATATTACCGTGCGTACGGTTTATTTAGTAGTTGCTGGTTTCCCTTACAGCTTTTCATGGTAATTTATGTTTTTAGGAGAATAAGTGAGGGAACGAGAAAATGACCCACCTGATGTTAAATGGTACCTTAAATTTCTGTAATAATGCATTGCCTTACTGAGCTCGTGCTAGGTCACATAAATATTAAGAATCTATCACGTTTTAGAATCTGATTAACATAACATAAATTGCAAAGTTAGGGACAAGATGGCGTTATTTTTATACTCAAAATATCATTGATACGGAAAGTTTCATCGTGTTTGGTTTATCCGGAGTCATAGTCGTTTTACTCTCAGATTTATACCAATGGGTGTAAATAATATTGATGACGTCTTCCTTTCAGTTGAGGGCCTCTTGGCTCAATCGATTAGTTTTATAGGCCCTTGAACGAGGAATAAGTACAACTTCATTATTCCTTCTTTTCAAAATGATTGTAGGTTTTATGGTTTTTCTTGTCATAAACCCAATCCTTAAACCGTAGTACGTTTCTAGCACTTAATCCGCCAAGAAACGTAACTATCCCATAAAAATGAATTAGCTCAAAATAAAACCGGTAAATTAGATCCACAGGCTATAAAATAGAACAAACGTCTGAAAGAAATAGGTTTTTAAGCCGGGAAGATCAATGGTCTCCAGCGCCGTGGAGTAGCCATGACAAAATACTACTAACTGGAAGAATATAGATATGAAACTTAAGTTTTCCATCTTCAAAACTTTCCAAACATGTTTGGGTCACAAGTATCCAAAATCTAGTAGCAGCAGTTATAGTAGGTAACTACCAATATTTCTTCAAAATTCTTCAGGAAATTTTCAAAACAAGTGTTCATATATTGATCAATGGTCACAACACGCGTGTTTACGCTGTTTGTGTTTACAAACATTTGTAAAGCTTTGCTAAGTGGTAACAAACTTTCCAAGTCACTGTTGCTTTCCTCACTAAAAATAATAGAAAAAGTTAACCCACTGTTGAAATCAGGGTGATTACGGCGAGCCTTTGCAGATAAGAGCGATGCGGTTGCTTGTTTGAGAGTTGCGAAGTTTCATCAGAATGCATCGCGTTTGTGCGTCAGCCATAAAAGTTTGCATAGTGTCAAAGAGTTTCACATCTATACCTTATTCATTAACTGACTAGTTGTTCCACGGGATAGATTCTGGTAAGAGGTGCAGTGGTAACTTAACGACCACTTTCAGGAGAGAAATTCCTGAAGTTTCCTTCAGTATTTATGTTGCTAGTTACAAGTGCTCTGTTGAAATTGATGTTCTACGTGCGGTATCAGTTGTTCTTTTAAGAACATTTTAAGAGGACTCATTAGTTTTCTGATTACCATCTGTGAGTTCTTAAAAGGCTACAACCCCCGTATGCCAATCTTTTGCTGTCAAGTTATATTTCACTGCCCAGTGTAATTTCTTCAGGTCACGTGGTACAATTTTGTACCACGTGATCATTCTTTTAAGACACTTGACAGCAAAATATGCGCGAAAACACATCAAATGACGTCATAATGTCACTATTTAGTCACAGAATAACGATGAGTTAGTATGAACTGACCATGATTTAGAACTTTGCAGTTCAACTTTGATTGACATACCCCTGCTGAAAAGCCTAAAATGATCGGGCGGTTCCGGAAAGGAAATAGCTATTAAATAAAATGTAAGCCAAGTTTCATGATCGGCAGTTGTAGAATGATTGAAACACAAACTTCCAAAAATCCAATTATTAACGTTAGAATGGAAGAGATTCTTAGACCCCAAGTCCTATGTCCTAACGCCCCAAATAGGGGTGGTACTTACACAAGTGGCGATCACAATAGGCCAGAAGGCCGCAGTGATATCATAGCCGCAACAAGCTAATAAAAAAAAAAAAAAGTCCATAAGAAAATAAATGGAGCGAAAACGGCACGTTCTATGAGAGTGTATAGAAATACACGACGGTAATATCGCCGCGATTCGCCAGTAGTCGCTAGTTCATTCCACTAGTAGCGGGTATACAATCACTCGAGTCTGAATCGACGCTGATTCTGTTTACTCGCCAGAGGGCGCTGTAAAAGATCTCGGTTCTGGCGTGTACTTAGAGTAACTGTGTGGGATAAGATATAGAAGAAATAATGTATTACTTAATATTGATCTGATTTTTTTACTACGCTGCCAACACCATGAAATATTATTTATTTTTTCGCAGAGAACACTTTTTGTGCATTCTCACAAAAGATAAAATTGTAAAGGTTTTTTTTTATAGATAAAGACAGTAGGTAGACCTAATTACATCAGGTCTAACTGCTAGGTGTATCTACTAAAGCTTGTGATATGGTAATTAAATTGCATTGCAACCCCGCTTCAGCTTAAAACTTGTTTCCAGAATGTTCTGTACTAAATCATTTCTTGGGCTCGTCGTATCTGTTGCAGCATTCATGGAACGTAAAATCTTTTTACTATCCATCCATAAAGCTGGGCTTGAAGTCTACTTTTTGAATACGGCTTAGAACAGGGTAAACATTAGTTTTGATTTCGCCTGGTAACATGTTGGACTAAAACATTTAACTGCACTGGAATCTAAAACCGATAGACAATGGAAAATGTAAAGAAATGATATTTGGGAGTTACTATGTAATAGAATTATGTATTAACAAAAAAAAGTATTTAAATAAGTATTTTATTTAGCGATCTAGTTCCTATAGTACAAGTTTTGCTTGTGGGACTATAGAGGGCGTTGTTTGAAATGTCCAAAAATATTTATTTATTTATTACCATAAGACATTGTCCATTTTTGCTTTTGCCACCACCACGTGTTTGTCTAGAGTGCATTCAAAGCTGTTTGATTAAATTAAATACTTCATCAAAATCGTGTCTCCGAGTTGATAAATTATCCATGTCGTTTACGTCGTTTTAATTGGGTCACAGGGGAAGTAAGTCACTAATCCACAGTGATATGGTAGATTTGTCAAGGTAAGCCCAACCAGACAAGACGAATACTTGCGTGTGCGTACGAGCATTTGTCAAGTAGAGGCCTGTATAGCATTCAACGGTGACGTGCGAGGAGTGACAGCTTGAAGCTGTCTGGTTTAGCTTGTTTATCTCAAACAACCTTCTCGCTCGCACATTTCAACATTTTTGAAGATATAAACTCAGTGAGTTATGCAAACGCCCAAAGCTTCACGATCTAGAGACTAACAACGTAAAGGTTCAGTAAAAAATATTATTCTGATCCAATTTACACCAGTGTGATCAATTTCGGTACACATTTTTTGGTCGGAAAACTTGTTTGAATCAAAATTATATTTTGTTTCCAAGTTTTAAAGGGAAAATTCACCATTTTGCCTTCAAAACATTCCGAAACAATAATTTTGGCTCATATCCGCCCACTGGTTTCTCGCGATTTGCATTCTGCTGTCGGCTGTCCTGCGCTTCGCTTTCCTTTCACTAAACTCAATCAAGCCCAGGCATTATCAGTTTTACTGGAACGTGTGTGGCTGACATAATAAGATTTTTCATACATTTTCAGAACGATCGACCAATCTTTTAGCCACCGACATTCCGCGATCTTCAAAAAACCCTGGGCCTCTACTCCAAAAAATCATCAACAAAGATTCGGAATGATGTTTGTGTTACACTACGCGGCCGCTTCGTGCGATGACGCAGGCTCCAGCGAAATGACAGCGTCACTGCTCAGTGTAACACCACCATCGCTACCAAATCTTCGTTAATTATTTTTCGGAGTAGAGGCTCTATTTACTAGTCTCAAACAAGTAAAATCAAGACTATAAGAGCCATTTTCGTAGGTATCTTACGGAAACCGAGTTAGATAAACAATAGTTATTGTGTACTAACGGCAATGCTTTTCGACAGGGGAAAGCACTTAAGTACCAGTGGAGTGCCACTTAGGAATACTTAATATTTGGTCCGGAGTGGTTTCTTGTTAATATTGTTATTGGCCGCCATTATTCGGTTTATTGCACAATGCTGTTCACTAAATTGTATCACTTCACAGTGAGTACTTTTCAATATTTTGAAAGAAAGAAAGAAAATAAACTTATTTGAGACACATACACGGACACAAACATGAGACACATACATAGACGAACATAAAAGAAAAACAACACAAAATGTGTATGATAAGTAAGTTGAATAAGTATCTATTTTATCCGCTGACGATTTCACTGTACAATCAAATCAAACCAAAAACACTCCTCTCAAGCGTCAAAACTATTTGAAAATCTTCGGTAATAAGCATTCAACGTATTACTTATCTACATAGATAAAAAAACAACCTTATTACTTTACGTGCCCTGAAACATAAGGAAAACTTATGAAAACTTCGAGAAAGCAGAATTTTTTCTCGAATTTTTCGCTGTCATAATATTTCCTAACTGATAAGAGGCTGGAAATGATATCATCAAAATGAAGCACGTAAAAAAGTACTAATTAGATTATTATAAACAAGATAACAGTTCACGGCCATCGTAATAGCACAATCATAAGATTTATCTAAAACGAGTAGAAATAAATAAATAACATTTTTTAAATATTTAGAATCACACATTCTAAATTCCATTCTACGAATTCCAGTAATTTCTTGCCTGGAAGGCTATTTATAGTCTAAATGTTGCATAACTTATGTGCCGGTACAACATACGCGTACTGTACAGAACCTCGAAAGTTAATTAACCCTGGGCCGAACTTGAGGGCAAACTCACCATGAATAATAAAACTTTTGCATTCAAGCTGCGACCGTAAACAATAGGGTTAAACATGTCTAAATTGGAGTAGTTGTGTCGAGCGGAATGTGTAGGACTTACACATTCCATCTGACACAATTACCTACACAAATTACCTACATTGTAGCTAATTTGTGTAGGTAATTAGCTAGAGTTGCCGAGGACTCTTGTTGGTAGTTGTAGTTGGTACTCAAACTCACTCAAGTGAGTTTTTTGACAGTTACTGCGCGTTTTGATATTGAAACGACATCAATTATTTTGACAGTTATTGTCAAAACTCAAATAAATATTCATGAGCATTTCATACAACGCCTTCGAGTCCCAAACTAAACAAAACTTGTAATATGAGAACAGAATTGCTGATAGAATACTTATACTTTTTATTGTAAGTACATACTTTTATTAACAAATATATAGTAGCACCCAATTGATTTTGAACAACGGATAGAGAATGAAAGACAAAAGAATTATAAAATATATGGACATAGCTACAAAAGCATAGTTAGTTAGCATAAAAATTTTAGTAGGTAACTATTGTAGCATATTGCTACGCCGTAGCACATCTATACTTTAGCTTGTTGCTACGCCGCGCAGTATGATAAGCTCAGAGCACAAAATAATTCATAGTGTCTTCAATATGAATGACAAATGTTTTAAATCATAGTGTTAGCTTATGTAGATTGAGAATTACTGTATTTTATAAGAGAAAGTTCACTTCAATGTTTTTAAGAACTTCTATAACTCTGTTACCTATTGAATATCTAAAAAACTATACAGTATTTTTTCGGTTGTGCGTTTTTTTTTTTAATTTTTACGCCGTTTTATTTTGTATTTTCTACGAGAGTGCAGTTTTTTAGCACTGTTTATAAGTAGCACATTATTTGAGACAACCAAACCTAATATAACTTCGTTATAAAACTTGTCACATTAACATCGGAAGGTCCTTTCCATATTTATAAGAAACCTGTCATAATTTAGATTTGGAGTTCTAAGGAGGCTTTAATGACTTCTGTGTTAGTCCGAAAACTTGTTAAAAGTTGGTCGGCGTGCGTGTGGCATTCGCAAATAGATAAATAAATAAGTTAATCAGAGATTTTGAGGTCATCAACAGCCTGAAAAAATCTGCTGATATCCTTTAAGCCAGGCTTAGTAAATAGCATCTGGTGTTTCAACAATCAGGGGGGCGATTCCAATCTCAGTTGAACTGCAAAGTTTTAAATCATGGGCAGTTCATACTAACTCATAGTTATTCTGTGACTAAATAGTGACATTATGATGTCATTTGATGTGTTTTCGCGCATATTTTGCTGTCAAGTGTCTAAAAAGAATGATCACGTAAAATTGTACAACGTGACCTGAGGAAATTACACTGGGCAACGAAATATAACTTGACAGCAAAAGATTGGAATACGGGGGCTGGCCTTTGTAGAAATAAACATTTATTTATTTACTACATGGCACACAAAAAAGTACAAAACAAGGACACTACTTAGTAAAGAATAATATAGGTATAGATAATAATATAGGTAGGTACTTTGTATCTAATTTAGATGGTTTACACAGCGTCACGAACCACTTTTTACCTATCCCTAGACGAACGGGACGCTGCAGTGCCTGGAATATAATTTAGATGAAGTAATAAGTACAGTGCTTTAAGAATAATCTTAAAAATCCAGCTACTAACCTAGAGCTAAGTAAATGCTTAAAAAGTACTTATAAATAATTTCGCGTAGAATAATGGAGTCGTTAGGAGTTAATAGCATAATTATTTCCTCCATTTCGGGCGAAAAGTTCTTTAATGAGCTGTTTATGGAAGTAGGTTTTATATTGTTCATTTAAATAATTAGCAAAAGCTGTTGTTTGGGTCAGAAACGGGCCAAATTTCATATGGATTTGTAGGTTGAAATGCCTGCGCTTTTGATTAGCGAATCTTTTTATCGTTTGTATCAGATCAATTAAGAGAAGCGACACTCAATAGAATCCGAATAAGTGACTGCATTTTAGTGCGCATTTGACCAATTTTTGGCATAGGAACCTAAAAATACATCCTACTTTTTATTTCAATAACTCTGCTGAATTATCTAATAAAAACTTGTCAAATATAATTGAAATTTTGTTGCGATGTTTTATAAGTAAAAATGGCAGCCCATGATATGATTAAAAAAATCCCAATTATATTTTAAATAGATTTTATAACAGAATTGCGCGTCAGATATAATTTATAGAATGCCATTTAAAAGCTAGAAACTAGTAGAATATTTTACGCATCCATAGGCTTTCATTCTGAAAAAGGGAAAATCTGTAAAGCATGAAGGCAGAATTCAGGATCCTTTCATAAATCATCTGCAAATAGACAACGCGTGAAAAGGCTGGGTGGTATGAGGACTCATCTTTTATGTGTGCAGAACCCTAAATAAATCGGCCAAGCGTGAACTTGTTGTTTACACTGCGGGTTCACACAACTTCTGTGAAGGCGTGAAGGTTTTGTCTAAGGATAAATATTTTAGAACACAACAATATGAAATACTGCATGTGTAGGTAAATACATAAAAAAACTAATTGGTTTCTTAACGAAATTTGTCGTACTTCAATCCCTGTAGAACTAACTTAAGGATATTCCCGAACAAAAAGTCACGTGACCATTTCTATACATAGCTATTTGACTTTTTGTCTACGTATTTTGTCAAACAGACTGGTTACAAAATATCAAACATTTCAAAATATCATTTTTTTTATATTAACACATAATAGCTTTGTAACATTTCTATTTTTGGTGAGGGAACCCAAAAAGAGGCGTGGCCTAAGGTCAAATTGTCTCGGTCAGGTTTCACACTCGCTCAGAATTGACTGATTTATGAGGACATTACATTTTACTTAGCGCCTAAGCCTATGCCTCTAATACTGAATTTCTATCCCCATGAGCTTATTTTTTAGAATTGCCATAGGAATGCTCCAAATACAGTAGGTACGATGCTATCATTGCGACATTAAGCGCGGCTTACACCAGAATCGCTAAACGTATTTAACAGCTAAATAGATTTAAATCTGACGTATTTATATGACTTAACAACTCGCTAAATACTATAGTTAAACGTGTTTAGCAATTCTTGTGCAAGCCGCCCTTAATTATAACATATGTTCATTATTACATTCTATGACATTAGCGCTAATTTTCATACCTATAGCGTCAATATTTACCCGTTAATCGATACCTAATTGATAGTATTTTTTTATGAAAAATGCTATTATACTGTGAACTCCATGAAATCGCAAGCAAAAAGGTTATTTTACGCACACTCATTACACTAGTGCTTCAATAGTATATAAGAGAAATTAAAAAAAAATTGCAACCATTAGAAAAAACAATAGTAACAATATTGATATAATAATATCAAGTTAATTTTTTTTGAAAAACAAAGTTAATAATGATCATGTCTACCCCTGTATTCATTTAATGACGCCATTGTAGCACCACCCTGTATAAAAGGACATGTCTTGGAATGTTCCTCGTGCAACGTATTACGATCGAGAGTTTAGCTCTCATTTCTAATTTCAGGCAAGTTATTTAGAGAGTGATTTCGCGGTGGATTTACTTTAGAACCTGTAATCATGGTGCTAGTAACGGCCTTACTTATAATCGCCTCTTAAACACTGTTTGAAACACTCCGATTTTCCCTGTCACTATCTAAACAGAACAAGATGCCACTATTTTAAACAGAGATTAACTTTTGACAAAAGTTGAGAGGCGATTATAAGTAAGCCTATATACCAGGTGATTGTAATATTCGTAAATGATCAGACACACCAAAAATCAGCTTACTCCAATGAAAGGCTACCGGCGTGATTAAAGCAAGCCGCCATTATCAGCCAGAACCCCTGACTCGTCAGGCTAGAAGGGTCTTCATTACGCACTGACACAAGCCATTTACTTGAAGCGGTTATACCTTGAGCCTCAAAGGTGTCAAAGTCAAAGTCAAAATTTCTTTATTCAATAAAATCACAAGGATCATTTAGAAGAAGAGGTTGCTGGAAGAAAACTCTTGTTAGGGTTAAGCTAGCCTTTGTACATGGCATCTATTTCTGTTTTTTGTTTATGTCCTGTGTTGTGTGCAATAAAGAATTAAGAAAGAAAGAAAGAGTCTTTAGAAAAATACAGTACCCATTCTGTGGCAGCCTTTAGTGTGCAAATATTGTATATTTTATTCCTTTTATATTAAAAAGCTTCGTATATCGCATGACTTGTACCACACAGGTACCCTTTGCAAAAATCTTTGAACAAAAATTCTTACTGGCTCCCATTTCTTTACCTAATGCTATTATTATAATGACAAAACTACTGACCTTTTGCCAACAAGGTTCTTTTTTGAATATTTCAGTTTTTTTGCCCTTGGATTATTTCGTTCTTGTTTTAAGAAATTATGAGTTTGATAACACAGCTACATAGAATAGACATTTCTAAGAAATTTAAAAGAATTTTTTACTGAAATGTCTCACGTATACAAATTTTACCCTATATTTTTCAAAACGTTTTTGCTTCCTGCAGGGGTATGCCAATCAAAGTTGAACTGCAAAGTTGAACTGCAAAGTTTTAAATCATGGTCAGTTCATACTAACTCATAGTTATTCTGTGACGAAATAGTGACATTATGACGTCATTTGATGTGTTTTCGCGCATATTTTGCTGTCAAGTGTCTAAAAAGAATGATCACGTGGTACAAAATTGTACCACGTGACCTGAAGAAATTACACTGGGCAGTGAAATATAACTTGACAGCAAAAGATTGGCATACGGGGGCTGTTGCTCCTTGGTTTGAAATATATTTGATTCTAGAATATAGAATAAAATTAAAAGAAGGAATGTACCATCAGTTTGTTCATGATGATGATTTGATTTTTTATATTAAAAAATATGCAAAGGTAAACGAGATTCTAAAAGCTTCAATCGCTCATGAGTTAAAAACATCGAGTAAAGTGCTTTTAATGAATCTCGTGGAGTGTTGAAGTGTATGTTTACTTTTAAATTCTTTTGAAAAGGTTTTACTTGAAAGGAAGAGGGTGAATTTTTGCGCTCTTAAGAAAGTAGTTTTTGGTTTTTTATCGTGACTGCTATGTAGTTGCTTGTTTTTGTAAGTAAACCAAAAGCGTTTTATGCCACATTGTATTAAAAAAATAAACAAATATTACTACACCAAGTAATAACTTAATAAGTAACTTAGTAATTAAGTAATAAGTTGAGCTATCTATAAATCGTTTGCAACGATGTGTAGATAGCTCAACTGCTTCATGTGTATTTTGTACGTATAATAAATATTGTAAATACTATATTAGTCATAATTTTCTTTGTAAATAAAGTCATTTTAATAAGAAAAAAATAATTTTTATATAAACTATATAATTCATAATTAATAAATAAATTCGTTTATAATTAATAAATAAATAAATCAGTCGTGGCTTAACGACTACTAGAGCCGGGGTCGTACTTTCCGAAGCACGGCTGCGCTCGATGTAAATGCCAGTAGCGGTCAACCATCCAAGTAGTGACCGCGCAGAAAGTCGCTTAGCTTAGATAAATCGGTGAAGATTGAATAAGCAAGCTACGTCACGAGCGCTTCATAAACAAAGTAAAAATTCTAACAGTACCTATAAAGTTGATTTCAAGTAAACTTTTCAAAACAGTGGCCTTTGAGACGTGTTGCTGTAAACGGTAAAGCAGGTTTGAAGCTCAAAACTTTAGCATTACGAGTACTTATGTCAATGTCAAGAAATACCAAAGTCATAACGTGACATTTTGTACCCCGCACAAGGGCACAAGTATAGAAATAATCGCACGTTGACCTTTAGTAATCTTTTAGAAATAGAAATTGCAATCCAATTTGCAAAAGCTAATAATTACTTTTTGATAAGAACTTTCTCTTTCATCTCATAAGTAGGTATACTTACTAATAATTTTACAAACGTCATCATCTCTCATACTCTTTAGGGTCATTCGTCATTATTAATACTACTAATTAATTGACAGCTGAAAACTTAATAGTTTTTGTCACAGTCGTTAAAAGTTGCGCTAATGCGCACTTTTATTTTACTAATTTTATTTACTTCAAAATGACTGGTTCTTCTTTTTCTATTATCAGAAGCCATAAATAACAAAAGAAGAAGAAGATTATGTTGTGTCATATACCCACTAAAAATATTGACAGTTTGACATGAGCATCAATATTTCAATGTAATATTACATTGAAATATTGACGTAATGTAATATTAGGATTTACAACAAAACAACTTATTTTACAAAATTACAAAAATTTACAACATAAGTAATATTCGGATCTGCTTTTGACTAGCCCACTGCTCTTGAGCAAGTACTTACTGTGTAGGTCTCAAGGATTATTGAGGAAATGTCTGTTACCTAGCCTAGAAATCCATGTGTCTAATTTAATTATTTTAATCTTTGTGGCGGTATGTTTCAAAATCAGTGGCAAAATGTTAAAAAGTTTAAAAATTCAAAGAACTCAAGTTTTAGTTTGGTTTAGGTTAATTAGAGTTAACTCGTTCTAATTCGCTAAAAGTGTTAAGTTGTGTTTATTTTATGTCCAACGACTTTTCGTAACTGTACTGTAAATAAGTTCAGTGAAAAGTAAAATAAAGTCAAAACAATCTCGAAGAAGTTTAACGTAGGTAACTCAAAAAATATAAAGATGTTTCTTAGCGCGTGTTTCATGTATTTACACTAATTACACCAACATTATTATATATATATATTTGGTGTAATTATATATATATATATATATACCAGCATTACAGCATGTGCCATTTAGCATTTGTTAAGATCGCGGGAACTTGATGAATGGAGAAAGACCACGATAACTCTGGAAAGGTGGAGGAAAATATCCAGTGGACTTCTACAGGTCTCGGTCTTCTGATGATGTATCCCGCGATGCAATCAGTGCTCATCTTGTATGAGAGTAGGCCGTGGCCTCATTACACTCACAGTGAGCGGCTAACTGTTAGCCTCTAATTCGCCACCCTATATATTTTTTATGGAGTGTCTTTACAGCGCGTACTGTATGCAGTTTGCGAACTCGCTTGCCGACTCAATCAGTCGGCGGCTGAGACGCAGCGAACGATGCTCTCGGTCGGCGACTCAGTTAGCTCAGTGCGCCCGCGCCGCGCGGCGTTACACTACTAGACCGTACTATCTACCTTCCCTCGAGTTCGCAAGCGCTTTGCGGCTATTACGCTACAGTTTGCCGCTCACTCGACATTAACTTAGCGACCGATACGCCGCTCAGAGTTTAGCTAGCGAACAGTCAGCGGCACAATGTGAGCGTAATCAGGCCACAGCCTTACTGCTCAGTTTAAGTTGTAGCTTAACTTTACTATACTCAATTAATTTCTAACTCAATTTCTTAGTTTCTCTGAATGATATGAAATTAACGTTTCATTAACTCCCACATCCGACATCGAAACTCGAACTTCTTCCCCTTTCATTAGTTGATCATAGAGTAAGCAGTACAGAAAGGCACTTAGCATGTGTTTAGTATGTAAGTAATCAATAAAGAGTTATCTATCTATCTATCTTAGGGCCAACGCACATCTATCGACAAAACTGTTTTGTCGCGTACTTAGTGACGTGAAAATAAATTTTCTGTTATAACGAAAACAGCATATGATGAATGCTTCCTCGTCATATGCTGTTTTCGTTGTAACGAAACTCACATCAATTGACACGACAGTCTTTTCTTACGTTTTTTTATTAATAGGTTCGCAAACCAGCCGTTAAAACAATTTAATTAATTAATTAAATTGGCCGAGCGGCCTTCAAAAGCAAACATGCATGCATAAAATTATGTTTACCTATCTATTATAGCATTGTTTAGTACCTACCTATTAAACATTGCTTTATACGCATATACCTAGAGAATGAACTGTGCTTTTTTAATAAATAAGAATATAAAGTAATTATGTAGTGTACTTAATAATATTATTAAGTACTTAGGATGATTCTCATTAAATAAGCAAGTAACGAAAACAGCAAATAAAAAGAAGCATATCGTAACTAAAAAAGTTTTACTGAGAAGTTTCACATCACTAACTGTTCGACAAGACGTTTTGTCTTTGGTTTGCGTTCTCCCTTAGGCCTGTATGCTCAATAACTGCTCAAGCACTGTTCTTGGGTTAAGTTAGGCATTTGTAAGACTAGAGTGACCAGGTGGATTATAGCTAAGCGTACTCCACCCCAGGCTGCAGCTACATTTTCCATCAGGTGAACTGCAAACGCTTACCTATTTATCATAAAAAAAATCTTTCCCAAGCCACAATTTGAATCCGCTACTGCGTGTTTAAATTTAGATTCGGTTGCGTAAAACAGCCTAGTTTTTACTTTGGTTTATACTTATCGTGAAGAAAAACTATTTTTTTTTCTATTTTGTGCTTAAGGTGGAATGTACTTCTTTTCCATCTGAAATCGGGTTAGAATTTTAAATATTTTCAACCAGCCAACCCGTTTTTGCTCTGCATTGTCTTGTTAAGCACTTTTTAGAACTAGAATCGCATGCCACCTCTGTACGTTTCAGGCATAGTCTATGGCCAGGTGGAGGACGCGGCAAGAATTCCTAATTTGGTTCTTGAGCCCGAAGCAGTGTAAGGCGATCATTTGTAACCAAATTCAACTTTTGGGATTATAATAATGAAATAATTTTATCAAGGAGGCAGACAAAAATTAAATAAAATACCGTGTCGGGGTTAAGGTACCTATGCTAATTTTCTTGTTTTGAATGTTTAGCATAAAACTCTTGTAAGCTGTTTGACTTATAATGTACTTATTTGTTTTTACTTTTTGTACTTTTTATGCCAATCTAGCTAAAAATTATCATCAGCCCCCTTATGCCAATCTTTTGCTGTCAAGTTATATTTCACTGCCCAGTGTAATTTCTTCAGGTCACGTGGTACAATTTTGTACCACGTGATCATTCTTTTTAGACACTTGACAGCAAAATATGCGCGAAAACAAATTAAATGACATCATAATGTCACTATTTAGTCACAGAATAACTATGAGTTAGTATGAACTGACCATGATTTAAAACTTTGCAGTTCAACTTTGATTGGCATACCCCTGCTGGGATTCTTGTGTTCAGTTCGGCAGAGATTTTAATCTAATAGAAATGACGTCATATCTCAACCGAAAACACTACTAGAATAAAGTCGACGACATCCTTATTAAAGTATTTTATGGTTCTCTGCCGAACTGAGAAAAAGGCCCGTCAAATCTTAAAAGTGGGTTTTTTGTACAAATTTTACATGTACCTACTTCCCACACTAAATTAAAGATTATGGTTAGTATTTTGTAATTTACTAAATGATTTTATTCAAAAATCTTTTATTTTCTGCCCAATCTTTGTAATTCTCTCTTCTGTACTCAGATGATTTAGAGCCCTGTCGAGGCCCTGTCTACTTGGATAATGTTTTCTTTGTTTATATAAGAGAATATTGGCGACAGGATAATAGACCTTATGTCTTTCTTTTACGGTTGCTTCAGATGATTGGCTAACCTAATGTGGTAATGATCCAAAGCGTAACTTATTACTAAAATGTTACCTATTGTTTAGTGGCCTGTTATTGTTTATCAAATAGTGGTACATATTGTTTGTTCATATTATGTTCAAGCTATACCAGAATTATTTGAAAATTTTAGCAAAATAGACCTTTGAAATCTTTTAAAGATCTCTTGAATCTTGAGGATTACATATCAATAATCTTAATATTTTTTTTAATATTTATTATTTTAATGTTTGTTATTTTTAGCTAGATCAACAAAATAGTTGATCAATTTTTTTGTGAGCTACACCCTTATTGCTGCAACAGGTGTTTAAAATTCTAAGTTACGCAATGGATCTTCTAGATTCATAAATGTTTTGAAGGCTACATTTGATTTTGGGAAACTTTCTAACCACTTTTAGTTTCCTAAGAGATAGTCAACTCTGGTAAGTCACGACAGGTCTTTGATAGCAACGTTACTTTTGATAGTGTCATGATGTAAACTTATTTAATCTGTGGTGGTGTAACAGACTAATTAATCTCTATCGAATTGCTAAAAAATACTTTGATAGAAGTACTATTTTACCCGAGCAAGTTTTACCCTACAAATAACTTAAAAAATACCTATCCATTTTACCCCCAAGGTACGAACCCACTGGATGGCACGACACTGCACGACGCGACATGACGCTGTTGTATGAAACTGCCGCGTAGCGTAGTCTCACTGCCGCACCCCGTAGTGCAGTCTATCTCATACCTTCGATCTCTATGAGTGAAGCACTTTAAAATTAACATAATCCTTGAAACATCGGATTTTCACCCAGAATAGATTGCATACTTATACAATTGTAGGTACTTATATCAATTTTAATTCTCTGGGAAACTGGTAGGGTTTCAAAGGTGAGCACCATTCGTATTTATTCTGAAAAGAACATTCGTAAATCGAAAACCATTATTTGCATTATCCCGAACGACGTGTAACCTTACAAAACTTTTAAACTCAAACGGAACGGTAATATAGTCTTTGTGATGATTAAAATAGGGTGTAGTTTTGCTACAATTCTTTTTAGATTCAGTATTATAAAATGGCACGGATACTGTTGGATTTGAAATAGAATGTTTGAGTGCAAATTGAAGTTATTATTTGTGATCTTCGCATGGAAGGTTTTATTGTTATCTTGTTTGCTCGATTTTCTGTTATTTTTATAGTTCAGTGGTGCAGTAGCTTCAGGCACTCTGCTTTAGGTTAGTGGGTTGTTTCAAACGGTCGTTTAAGTTAATCGTTTGTAAACTTTACCAAATGTAGTAAAAAAATAAAGCACAGGTGCTTAATCTTTCTGGGTAAGTAGGTAAAAGCCTGTTAGGTTAGGTTTATAGACATTTATTCTCAAAAAAGACATAATATGCCACTTACATGAGAAAAGATCTTATAAGTATAAAATTAGGTAAGTATAGCTAGGTATTCTTCGTTCTAGTAGATTTAGTAGGTATGTAGCTTTAGTGATAAGGTTATGAATAGCACCCATTCAATTCATTCTAGGTAGGTAGGTAAGGTACCAGGTAGGTAGGTAGGTATTAACATAATTATAATTTTGTTCTAATTAAGACTAGGCAGATAGGTAAGTATATTAAATTATATCTGCAATATTATTCTAAAAGTAATGTTCAATTACGTACTGCAGTAGTTTTTTTTTATATCCGCGGGTAGTTTGTTGTAGAGCTGTGTGCCTTCAAAGGTAATCGTTTTTTTACCATAATTTGTTCGCGTCTTCGGCAGAACCAGAAAACTGGCTCGGCGGTTAGGTTAGAAAAATTTGCGAAATGTAGTGGCTTATTTTAGGTACCTGTTTAAACTATCAATACAACAAAGAAATGTACCTACCTACAATCTCAGGCACATTTTCATGTTTTTTGTAATGTACCTACAATTAAGTGTTTTTCGTTCAAGGATGTGAGTTTTCAACTTGTTTAAAAATAAGAACTGTGCTTAGATCTGAAATGTTGAACTGTGAAAGATAATATTGCGGGACTTTTAAGTATGAGGCACTGTATCCCTGTAACAGGGTAGTTACAAAAAAGAAGTGACTTTAGCGCAGACTAAGTAACCAGGGGTTGATATCTAAAGTCAAAATAAAGTCCAAACAAAGTTTCAGTCTCCGCCCATCACATTCGCATGCACCAATAACTTCCAAAGTAATTTGATCCACAGTCACGAAAGCCATCACTATCCAAATCCATTCAGGCGAACTAAAGTTCATCGACCCTGTTTGTCTCAAACTTTCCAATATAGATTTCCGATAGTCACACTGGATTTCTGCTTCGCAAGACTGCACAAATGCATTTCGCAATCTTGTTAGAGCTCACATGTTTTGCAGAGAACGTTGAATGTAAAATATTAAGTCTACTGTCCGCTGAGGAGGTAAAGAGTTTTTGGTAAATTTTTGGTTTGGGAGGGGCTTGACTTTAGAGGGGGATGACTTAGTTTATTAAGGTTTTCCTTGGTAAATCCTGATGGGTTGACTGGAGTTTTTAGGGGGTAGAGGAAGGGGATAAGACGATTCTAAATGATCCTTGTGATTTTATTGAATAAAGAAATTTTGACTTTGACTTTGACTTTGGAGGCGAATTGAGCCCCCCAACCCCCCTGGATCCTGTTATTTCTTTAATGGCCCTTTTTGTAAAGTTTTTGTGCATGTTTTACTCATATTCTAGTTGTTATTTTGTTATATTAATTTTTGTTATTAACATATTTACCATAAAGAACGGAATTAGTGTTTTTGATATTTAACATGATTTGTGGTATATTTTATCAAGATAATTATCCAATTTTAATGAAAATAACGGTATTTTGTAAGCTGATTTTATTTATCTTTCAAATTGCTACGTTATTATGATAATAGTATTTGATTTTAAATTGAATTTTATACTACGGAAGCATTAGGTTTATCGAAAGTGTATTTTTATGTTAAAATCAAATGAATTCATTAGAATAGTAATGAAGGTACATTACGGCCTTACCTTCTTAAATTACCCTTGATGTATGTAGTCTCTCTTTTCCTTATTTTTCTTGGACATTTTGGACTCAAAAGAGGTTATATTAGCATATTACATGAAGATGATTTAGCTAGATTTTTAGCTAAGTACCCAACTCTCCCTAGACACACCGAACTTTCCTGACCTTCTAAAAATTGTCTGTCTTTTACACGTATTTTTTTAAAGATTCAAAATTTAAGTTTGCTTTGCTTTGGTGGGCATGAGCCTTAAAATCCTATCCCTGCTTATTGACAGCCAGGTGAACCGGATGACCAAGAGTTTTGCATTTTATGTAGAAAAATATTAAAAACTTCAGTTTTTAGCGTTTTCCGCTTCCGGTTCTTTAACAAAATGATGCTTAGAGTTAACTAAGTTATAGTTAGTTTTACTCTTAGAGAGTAAAACTAGAACATAATCAATATTAAAAACACTCACCACAAATACTTCACTTCTATCACCACAAATACCTAGAATAAGTTATTGCATTTGCAAATATGAGTCCCGCTGGAATCGAACCAGCAACCTTCAATGATGAAAGTAGAGCTACTGCCAACTGGGCTGTAAGGATAATTAGTACATTTAACAATTATGTTTAATCAACCATCGTGGCAATTGACCCAATGTAGCTATATTTTTGAACTTTCTTATTAGCTCCATCGCTATGGACACTAAGTTTCCTTTTTAGGGACTAGAAAGTAACTAGATGGAACATAAATACAAGATTTCTATATATTCACCCACCGAGCTCTAGGGGTCGTCACAACCAGGGTTGTTGGTAGAATCGCAATCGCAAGGTTTCTTATAAGTGGATGCAATGTCATCCCGCTATCGCGTTCGCTAAACCCTTCAGATAATCACAGACTGCCGTCTTGTTGCTGCCAAAGTCGAAGCTACTAGCATTTTCACAATGGCTGGTGAATTCGTGGTCAGAGAATAGAATATAAAGATCGTCTGCGATGAAGCATAGTAGAGCGATAGTAGAACGCTAGAAACGTATCTAGCACTGGATAATCAACATAAAGATCCAAAAATACCTTAGACAGTATCAATAACTGCTATAGATATGCGATAATGGTGTCTTTGTCTGCAAATAATAAGTAGCCGACTATCACACAGGGTTAGAAGTTATACCCCCATGACAACTTTTTATTCCAAGATACATTCAGTAGGGTCTTATTGCTATTCTGTCTGTGTCCCCACTTCATCGACAACCTTGAAAACATCAAGGTCATTCGACAGACGTTCTGTAATATACTCATCTTCACAGTCTGCTAGCCGCAGCTCTAAAGGGTTACTTAAGACTTCGAGAGTCGTCGCCACACCCCGATCGCGTTGTTAAGGGATAAGCTGACGCTATGCTTTACTCAACCGACTATCTTCAATTTTTAAGTATCTAAATATACTTCAAGATCATTTGTTTGGAAGTTATTTGTTTCCAGCATCATAGGCTACTATTTATCCCTGAAAATCAACAGGATCAAGTGGGACGTGGACCAAGTCGCGGGTGGAAGCTAGTTGGTGATTAGCCAGTCTCAAAAGTCAGCGCTTACAATAGTGCAAGTTTTCTATGTCAGAGGTTAATTCTCGTATTAAATAGTCTAGTAGGTAGCTAATTAAAAATATCATTGGGAATATGGTTGGGCTTATAAAAGTCACTTTGGCTGCCATTTTGTGACGTTTATGTCATTCCAAATCCCAATTATAGCTATTTATCGCATTATTGTATGTGTTGTTAGAGAAAATGCTCACAGCTAAAAGTAGGTAGATTCCGATATAAATGGAGGATTTAGGAAGTCAGAGACCTTTAAACCCCTACAATATTTCAGTGTTCCACGCATTTACCCTTAGAAAAGCATTTTTCGAGTTCAGGTTTAACCCTAAAGTGCCACATGTAACAACTGATTGCAAAGTGACGTGTGATATAAATCTGCAAATCCGCTTTCGTGACTTTTCTAGGGTGCGGGTGCCACGCGAATCTAGACCTTGAACCTTGAGGTTACGCTCCATGTTCGTTTTATCTCGACAATTTATGGTTATTTCATAAAAAATGCTAAAACGGTATTTATATCAAAAACCATTCATTTGTTCCTTAATTAGATTAGCCTGTATCTTAGGTACTTATATTTCCTTATTGTTTCAGTACGATTAAGTTTTAGGAAGTGACGAAATCTGTCTACTTTCATGAAAAAAATACCTAAAATTTTATATAAATAAACATACGTATCTACTCATAACAATATTTTTTAATCTAAACTTTTTCAATTTCCTCAGTTTTCAGAATTTAGTATGAAAACATCGGTTTTTACAAATTAAAGTAAAAATCTACATAAAAAGCTCATTCGTTAATATGAAACACAGGCATTGTTTAAGTTGACAAAAGGTATTTTATTTGACCAACATTCTAGAGTACTTAGGTTGTTCCTCTGAGTTTGGTCGTTTTTTCGCGCGTTTTTTAATTTTGTCCCGTCCATCTGGCGTGTTTCTGCAAATCGCGTGGCTGGTTCACCCTTGTCTGACGTCCCCGCACGTACTTGCAAAAGAAAAAACAAGATTATCGGCAAAATTCACGAAAAAATTTACCTATTTGGTAATTTCAAAGATAAGCACAAGTTTCTGTCGAAAGGGTTGGTCACATTCTAGTATTTTACTATTGTATAAGTTGAGTAAGTTATCAAAACTTTAAACTAATATCTTGCAATAATACTTATTTACCAATTGAAATTATTTTCCAATTAACTGAACGAGACAATATAAACAAAGCACAGCGTATAACGTTTCTGTGGTATAATACTGTTTTAGGGTTAAACTCTGGCATAAGCTTAGCGACAAATCTTAGTAATTGTAGCGTTACGTAGACTCCATACCTACAACATGTTTTTGGTTGTGTAGCCTTCGTATCTAAAGATCCTTAAGATTTCATTAGACCACTAACACATAATCTGCCCCCGTATTCCAATCTTTTGCTATCAAGTTACATTTCACTGCCCAGTGTAATTTCTACAGGTCACGTGGTACAATTTTGTACCACGTGATCATTCTTTTTAGACACTTGACAGCAAAATATGCGCGAAAACAAATTAAATGACATAATAATGTCACTATTTAGTCACAGAATAACTATGAGTTAGTATGAACTGACCATGATTTAAAACTTTGCAGTTCAACTGAGATTGGAATACCCCTGCAGTAAAGAACTTTTACGCCACCTAGTATAATCAACATCAAGAAATATTAACGATGACGACATTAAATAAATAATAAAATAAATACTATAAATACTTAATAGCTTGTATGAAGGGAACTAGATCTGTATAAATGTTTTATGACTGCAAATTAGACACACTTAAGAACTCTATTTTAAGTAGTACTAAAATTAAATATATAAAAGCACATAAATAATTAATAAATTTGAAATCAGAGGCATAAAAAAATTTGCCTGTGGGGTAGAGCAGGTTAAATAAATAAAATAAATAATTATAAATATTCATGGACATTTCACACGACGCCTCTAGTTCCAAACTAAGCAAAGCTTGTAATATGGTAACTAGATGCTGATAGAATACTTATATACTTTTTTTTTGTAAATACATACTTATAATACATAGTAACACCCAGACATAGAACAAACATCTATGTATGGCACACACAAATGTTTGTTCTTAGTGAGGATCGAACCCACGACCCAAAGCACGGCAGGCAGAGCTATTACCGACTGAGCTGTGACGCCTGTTAAAAAATCTTAAATAACATGTATCTATGTACTTTATTTTTCCCCTCCTATTTCAATCACTATACTTGCCCACTTTATTTTTCCCCTTTTATTTCAATTACTATACCTGCTCTCTATCGCTCACCGCTAATCTTCTGTACACGTGCTTACCCTAACACTAGATTGTAGTGAGTATCAGTCCGTGCTCAAGCACAACTATATTTGCCGACCGAAGGTTGATCGCTCTGGAGATCTGCCGAGGTCAAGTGCTATTTTATATTCTAAATTAGTTACCCTAGAATTCATTCTAGGGAATTAAGCTTTAGAGGAAAGATTAGATTTTGGGTTCAGTGCCTGGTTGATTTAAATTAAATCACAAATTAAATTACAAAATATATTTAGTAACAAACAAACATGAAACATTAACATTTTTACGTCTCAAAGTGATACACACAAAGCACCTCCCTATTTCATATGTTTTGAGGCAATACATTGACATAGGCAGAGATTAATATCAGGTAGACCATCAACCCCTCATCAGAGTTTCAACCCCTTATTCTCACTAAAAAAAAGTTTGGCAAAGTTGGAAAGAAAAATTCAATTCTAGGCACAGAAAAGCCTCATAAAGAAGGTTTGAAAAATCTACAAAGTCTTTTAGAAAGTCGATCATTTTAGAAAATCTTAAATTTTATGTACCCAAATGAAATTGAGATAACCCCAGAACCCATTATTCGTATCCATGATCACCACACTCTTAATGTGCTTACAATAGATACGATTATTCAACGTTGTAAGCACATCTGGCACTGCACTTGGATCCTAAGTATGATGTTGCGCGCTAACACGAGCGCAGGCCTTTATTGTGCATCTGGCGGTCTGCTGGCACTGCACTTGCTTGGAGCTTATGGCTTTGAACAAGTCCATGAAAATAGCGGGATATTGTATATCAAAAAGTCAATAGAAACATAAAAGCAGACAATGCCTTTGAAAGCGCGGCGGCTGTCCCAAACCAAAACCTAGTATGAGCCTTTTTTATTGTAGACATTTTTTTTTCAACATCGTTCCTAGAATGTCATTCAAAGAACGATGTCGTATAAAGTCTACAAAAAAAATGGCTCATACTATGTTTTGGTTTGGGACAGCCGGCGGGTGAGCCAGACGGCCGCGTGATGTCACACGCGAAATAAATAGTTTTTGAAAATCCAAAGTTTTCAAAATCGTAGAAAATTCTTTTTTTTGAGATAATAATATCACATACTTTCATTGTTATATTTTGGACGTAAAAACTATCGATATACAATAAAAAAAAATGCTCATCTACCTCATTGTCAATCTTGTAGCACTTGTAATTATTTCAGCTTATAAGACCTCTGCCCCCGTATGCCAATCTTTTGCTGTCAAGTTATATTTCACTGCCCAGTGTAATTTCTTCAGATCACGTGGTACAATTTTGTACCACGTGATCATTCTTTTTAGACACTTGACAGCAAAATATGCGCGAAAACACATCAAATAACGTCATAATGTCACTATTTAGTCACATAATAACTATGAGTTAGTATGAACTGACCATGATTTAAAACTTTGCAGTTCAACTTTGATTGGCATACCCCTGCTGGTTTCATAGCCTTCACAATTACATCTATAGATATTTTCTAGTAGCAGGTGCAGCTCATTCGTTACTGCTTCTGCAATTCCTGTATTCCTGTCTCCCATTGTTGCTCGTAAAACAAAGAGAAATATACTTAAATGCATTGTTGTGTTCATTTATCTTGTAACAAGCTTTTAATATTAAGAGAAATGCAAGTAGCATTCTACAAACGTGAATCTCTATTCCTCTGTTTAAATATTAGTGTGCAACTAGTTTCAACCCGTGTCTTAGCATTGTAAATGAATATAAATGATGCGTTTGGAACACATGGGTTAGTTATGGGACCCTAATCAAGTTGAGAATGAAGACACTACGGCTCTTTGTAGTAAGTAGTAGTAAGGCTCTTTGTCAAAGAGCACGTCAGCAGGGGTATGCCAATCAAAGTTGAACTGCAAAGTTTTAAATCATGGTCAGTTCATACTAACTCATAGTTATTCTGTGACTAAATAGTGACATTATGACGTCATTTAATTTGTTTTCGCGCATATTTTGCTGTCAAGTGTCTAAAAAGAATGATCACGTGGTACAATTTTGTACCACGTGACTTGAAGAAATTACACTGGGCAGTGAAATATAACTTGACAGCAAAAGATTGGCATACGGGGGCAGGGGAAGTACTACCACCGTAGCTATTTCGTGCGCCAAGCAGTGATGCTCGCATTGCTGTGTTCCGGTTTGAAGGGTATGGGTGCCGGTGTAATTACAGTCACAGACACTTAACACTTATATCTCTCAAAGTGATGGACGCAGTGCAATGCATCACAAGGCACGTCTTCAGTGGACATGCTCAGTGAGGCAATGCATTGTTATAGGCAGAGGTAACCGCTTAACATCAGGTGGGACATCGGCTTGTTCCATCATTTACTGATATAAAAAAAATAGAAAACCAATGAAAATTGTATGGAAATTACATTTCCGAACGCAATGTCACGGAAACAATTCTATACACTTAGGTATGTCGTTTTCAACTTGTATTCGAATAGAATTTCGCCACTTTTACCCCTTCGTCTGTGGTGGCCAAAATATCATCCCTTGTGCAGGTGGGTGCAGTTCTATTCGAACTCCGTCTAGTGTTTGTTGTCACCATTGACGCGTAAGGAGAAGAAGAACTTGTATTCCATTGATTTCAGTATCGCAGTGGTCTAGTAGTACCAACGCCGCTTTCCGATCCTAAGGTCGTGAGTTCAAATCCAGGCGTGTACCAAGGATTTTTCTACTTAAAAAATTTATGTGTGCCGGTGTTTTCGTTCCACGGGACACATTTTTAATCTGTAAAAAACAAACATTTAAAAAAAACATACGGATTATCATTTCCGTTAGCGAAATAAAAACGTGACGTGAAAACAAAAAATATAACTCAATTTATTATTCAAAAACAGACGAATAATTTGGTTGTAAATAAATTATTGCGGAATGAAAATACGCCTTCAATGCAATACGAATTCATAAAACTTATCCGGTTACATAACTTTGAATAAAATCAATTAAATCAAAATGGATTATAACCTAAAGATACAATGAGGACACATACATGGACACATACATGAGGTCACACACACACAAACAAGGGCACGTCATAACCTAAAGATACATAATATGCAAAGCCCTGTTTATTAGTATGAACCATAGGTATGAACACCTGTCTATGTGTGTGTTTTTATTTACTACAATGTTTGTAACCAGTCTTTGTTATCCAAAACAGTCAGATTCAACGTACTGAAGTTTTCCAAGAAATCCTTCAGGAAATTTCAATAAACCTATGTTCTAAGTCTGCCATTTTCACTACTTAAAACTTTAGAAAGGTTTTCAGTATATTCCCAGCCAAAATTTTAAGAAAAACATTAAGATAAATAAGTTATCACCCTTTAGACGTTACGACCTTTTCATAAGGCAACCCAAAATAGAAACCGCAGTATTTGCACTTGGCTTGTAAAACTCACAGAGCGTTGAACGTTGTGACGGCCGTGATATAGCGTAGGTATCAATTTATATACAGATGAGCTTTGTGCTTCGAACTTTGATTTGTTATCGTTGCTTCGAACAATAAAAAAATTGATTTATTAATTTTGACAAGCGTTACAGCTCAGTCGGTAATAGCTCTGCCTTCGGTGCTGTAGGTCGTGGGCTCGATCGAAACAAACATTTTTGTGTGTGACATAAATGTTTTTTCTGCCTGGGTGTTACTATATATATAGAAAAAGTTATGTAAGTATTATTTTAACAATCTGTTTCCCATATTACAAGTTTGTATAGTTCAGCCTCCGTATGCCAATCTTTTGCTGTCAAGTTATATTTCACTGCCCAGTGTAATTTCTTCAGGTCAGGTGGTACAATTTTGTACCACGTGATCATTCTTTTTAGACACTTGACAGCAAAATATGCGCGAAAACACATCAAATGACGTCATAATGTCACTATTTAGTCACAGAATAACTATGAGTTAGTATGAACTGACCATGATTTAAAACTTTGCAGTTCAACTTTGATTGGCATACCCCTGCAGGTGGGTTGTGCTACGACGTAGATAGATAGATAATTCTTTATTGTATAAAAGAAATATAAGCTATATTTATCAGCGAGCGTTATGACGGTTAGCAAATTAATAGGAATTCATGAATTTTGTCCTGTGTAAGCATAACTACGGGTTGTGTTGACTTATACAAAAATGACTTGGTTAATTTATGCCAGCCTCGCTAAAGTCAGGATTAGGTTAGGCTTGTCGACACCTCAGGTTTTGAAGCTTCTTATAAAAAATCGTTGATCAATATTCAGCCACCTTTCAACTGAATAACTCTCAAGCTGCTAAACGACTATGACCTTATGTGATGAGGAGCAAGATTTATAAATCCCATCCCACTAAGTAATATTAAACTAGCAGTTACCCGAAACTTCGTACGCGAGTACCGTTTCCGTGTATATTATATTATCTGTGTATTATATTATCTGTGCGTGTACAGAGCGGATACTTTGAGAAACTTGACGTTACACCGAACCCGTACTCGAATGTCAAACGTTAGTCGTTAGACGGCTTTACCAAAAATCGTACTACGCCCTGTCCAACTCACGTGACATGACATGACACCATCCTCTTGCCAATTGGCGCTGCTAATCTCGTTCGTTCATTTTATCCTGTAGATCCTGTTAATTATTTGGGATAAAAAGTAGCCTATGTGTCAATTCAGGTTACGAAATATATATATGCTAAGTTTCATCCAAATTGGTTCAGTAGTTTCGACGTGATTGAAACACAACCATCTTAACATCCAAACATCTAAACTTTCGCATTTATAATATTAGTGGGATGGGATAAATCCACTTGAATGCCAAGGCCTGGCTTACTTGTAGCTATATTTAAATAGATTATTACCGTGCGTTGTAAGTGCCCCTACAATCGCTACAGTATATAAATGGTTTATTCACAAAGAAAATCATGACTAATACAGTATTTACAATATTTATAATATGTACAAAATACACATGAAGCAGTTGAGCTATCTACACACCGTTGCAAACGATTTATAGATAAAATATCGCAACAGTGTTATAAAATTTGGAATATTCAGTAAGCCTCTTGCATTTTTCAGGTACAAGAGGTTCTAGTACGCCCAAGAGGTGCACCAACCAGTATTTTGAAAATCCAGCCTCATTTCTGCGGTCAGCTATAATGATACATGATATCATTAAAAAGCCACGGAATACCAATTCTGGGATTTCAAAATGCAAGTTTTCGGGATTAATTAAAATTTGCTACGAACAGTAATTTTATTACATAACTAGCAGATTCCCGCGGGTACGTCCACGAAATTGTTTATAAGCAAACGATTTTCATAAAAAATTCAACATGGTGCTATTGTAGAGCACTTACTCTTACGTGCCACACTCAAGATTTACGTTAAAAAAATAAATGTTATTTATTCACAAAGAAAATTATGACTAATACAGTATTTACAATATTTATAATATGTACAAAATACACATGAAGCAGTTGAGCTATCTACACACCGTTAAAAATAATTCAACACTATTCTTAAGAAGAATCGCTTCTCAAACGCCTCTCAAAAGTTGAAAGACGTATAAGCAAATGATCATGAAAATTCTCACCCCTAAATCCGTCCCAACGTTGGGAAGCTAATAAGTATCAAAATTAAAAAAGAAGAGTAAAACGTCGTATAGCAGCTTGAGAGTGATTCAGTTCAGAGTTGGCTAAGTAAAATGATCAACGATTTTTTCATTAGTAAGACCATTTCCCTGGCTGTTCGCAAAACACCTTACCTTACGTAGCCTAAGTTTTAAGTTTTATAATAATTACACAAGTAATTAAATTAAAAATTTAAAAATCCCCCGAATCCTGGACCGATTTTTATCAAACATAGCTAAGAACACTCCCGACTAATTCACCTTTCAAACCAAAAATAAAAACTGGTTCATCCGTTCGGGAGCTACGTTGCCTCAGACAGACAGACACAGACACGTCAAACTTATAACACATCATCGTTTTTGCGTCAGTGGTTAAAAAAAAACATCGCTAGAGACTACCAGAAAATACAGTTTTAATAAAAATATGAAGGATTGTTTGTCTAGAAATCCTGCAAAGATAAAATGATTGGTATCACATCCTGGGGGAAATCCAGGGTCCGTAATGAGGCGTCCAGTATCGAATCTCACGTTAGAAATTGAAATCTATGGTAGGATCTTGTGAAACTACAAATTTACACACTTGTAAATACAGTGGCGAGTCAAGTAGAGGAGTTACACTGCGAGGCAAAGAAACGCTCGTGGCGTAGCTTGCTTAGTCAATCTTCACCGATTTATCTAAGCAACATTCTGCGCGGTCACTATTCGGGTGGGTGACCGCTAGTGACATTTATCTGAGCGGTTTCATACTTCGGAGGGCACGTTAAACTATCAATTCTGGCACTATCAGTCGTTGAGCCACGTCGGGGGCCTTAAGGCGGCCTAAAAACTAAATCACTAGGATTGGCCACTAACTCATACAAACGAACGGTCACTATACTTAACATAATGAGAGTGTAAATTGGCTTAGATTCAAAGTGAATGTTAAGAAATCGCATTTAAATAAAATCGCAAAGATTCCGTATTCACTTTCACAAGTTTTTTTTATAATACTAAGGTAGGTAAACAAGCTTACAGCCCGCCTGATAAAAAGCGGTTACGGTAGCCTATGGACGCCTGCCATACCAGCGGTATTACATACGCGTGGCCGACCCCTTAAGAACCTTAAAACTTTAATTCTAACAGAAAATATATACAACAATATACTAATAATATACGCCTGGCAGACGATGCATTAAGTCTTCCTAGCACTACATATTTGTGTGAAATTTTAAAATAAATAAATAAAAAATACCTATTAAGAATACTTAATTACTTAGAAATTGGAGCAGAAAATTAATATTACATTGTAGGTAACCTATTTCTAACTTCAAGACACTCTACGCTGCCATCTTGAAATACAAAACAATTATGTTGTAACTTAATTAAATTTTAATTACAAGGCGACATTACCTGCGTAAATTAGAGCTAATTATATTAGATACCTGTTTGAATTTTGAAGACATTTTTGTTTTAAAATAGGTTTTTCTAATATTTTTAAGCTTAACGATTAAATAAGTATCTATCTGGTTATTTTAACAAACTTTTGCATTTAAATTAGTTATTCAATGCTTCTGATTGACAGATTGTAATAAAACTTGAAATACAATTCATTTATTTTACTCCTTACAAAGATGAAAAAAAAGATAAAAAAGAAAAAAAATTAAATTAGTAATTATTTTTTTAAGAAAATGTTTATTTTATACAAAAATTCTGGAAAAGTATGAAAAGTAACAAATACCTATAATAACAATAAAAAAAAATACCTAATTTCCCCCAAATCAGTAATTCGTAGCAGCGTAGCACTTCGTAGCGCTACGAGAAAATGTACGTAGCACGAGAGGAAGCAATACATCATTATGAATTGAATGAGGTATCTAATTATTTATTTTATTTAGCGACGTATATTCATAAAAAAAATTGCGTTATATTTTTTTTAAATTATCTATATCGTGGAGTTTTTCCTACAATATATTCCTGATTCCTGATTCTTGAAATATAGATTGTCAAACACGCCTCAACAATTACAAAAATTATGATAAGTAGTGAGTAACCATTCAACATAATTTCCATCATCAAAAATCATGTCCTTATCTGGTTTTTTATCCAAAACTATGTGACTTTCTAACTGCAATCCTTGGCTTCTAAAAGAAGTCATTCGTAAGCTGAAAGTTGCAGCCAAAAGTGCAACTCAAGTTCGCAACAAGCCCTCAGTAGTGGTCCGCGCGCCGCGCCGAGCGGTCGTCATGCCGCCGTGAAAATGCGTCCGATTCTTATAATATACTTCGCGACTCTAGTGCACTGTTACCGAAGTGATGTGGGGAAAGTGAGGCATAGCCGTGCATTGATCAGGCATGGGAGGTCCCGCGTGCATTTCGCGAGGCTGCACGCTCGGTCGCGGGAGATGGTCGCACAGATTGAGGCGGAGAGGGGCAGTGAATTAGGTATGTTGTATTTTAAAACTTTTTTGTGTGAAACCATTGTTATTGTAGAAAATATTTTTAAAAGTTTCACACATGACTACAGAATTTACGAAAGAAAGACATTAAATAAAAATAAATCTAGCAATTAGGCAGGTACCTTCAAGAATTTTATTGTAGTCAATAAAATCCTATTAATAATATGGACCTTGTATTTTTTACTGTGTTAAATGAATGTGATTTGATTATTTATTAATTTTATACTGCTATTTTATAACAGTTTGTCTTAGTGAAAAATATATTTTTCAGAATTTTCGAAAGTAATACATGCATATTTTTAAAAACTATCGAACCTCTAAATTATTTTTAAAAATTGGGTAAATGACGCATTGTTTGGTAACAAGTCTAGTTATCATAATTTGCATAGCTTCAAGCTAAATCTAGATTAAGCTTAACCTTATGGATACCCTTTGTAGACGTAAAGGCGTAAGTGACACTTAGTTATTTTTTCAAAATGTTTTGTATTATGCAAAAAACTGCAGTTTTATTTTCGTAGAGTAATTTTATCATCCCAATAACATTTTGACAGGGTACTTAAAATTTTTTCTACAGTTTTTCTAGATACTCACTAAATTTCAGATGTACAGCTAGATAAGTAGCTACTAACGTAAAAGGTACATTGTTTTTAGTTTTAATCAAACGGTTCTTCTAATGTTTCTTAAAAAAATAAAAATCGCCTACGCGGTTTCTCGAAACACGTTTAGACATGTCTTATATTGATCAATCAGCTTTCTTACAAGCCACACTGAAATTGGAGCTTTCGTTTTGAAAAATGAGGCCACACACAATACCAGCTCAAAGGTTACAAATAGGTCAGAGCACGCATGACTTTTTTCTATCAAAAGTACAAAAACACTATTTTTGAGTACAAATATTTAACAAAGTTAACAAAAAAACAGAAAAAGCAACTTTTCATCGATAAGACAAAATTTTTGTCTACTTATGACATCCAATAGAAGGCAATTCAAAGACTTTTCTCCCTTTTTTACATTCCTAGACCTTTGGCTGTAGACCAGTCTTCATATTTTTTTATATGGCCTTTGTCCGTCATCAAGTAGGTATATTTCTTTGTAAAAAGGATCATATAAAAAACGCTAGGAACCAGGCCGTAGTTTCTTGCCCGTTCTTGTAGGCTCTGGTTGCGTGGAACTGGCACCTAGAATCACCTAGTTATATAAGACGATTCTAAATGATCCTTGTGATTTTATTGATTAAAGAAATTTTGACTTTGACATTGACATTTTGACATACAATTTTGCCAGCGTTCGTTCAGTGATTAAATTGTAATAGTATTTAGTCAAGTCGAGTCATTCAGGTGAGTATTGCGACTGTCCTGACAGTTTTAAAAATTTTTGAGACTTCAAAAATAATAAAACTTCACTCAGTGTGGATATCGAAAGAAACGACTCACGCAAATAAAAACTCATCCAACTCACATCATTTGACCGAAACGGAACTTATAATGAGTTCAACTGTCTGTTGAGTCTCGACTCCACTGGGAAAGTATGAAAACTTTAAAATCAACGCTAAAAATAAATACCACTCTGAGCTCTTGATCTTTTATATATTTTTGATAGATTTTAATAGAATGTTTTCTACGTTCACAGCCTGAGCTTTCTTTTTTCATTCAATTTTCATGTCCATTTAAATAAAAACGCCATTGCCATTTAAAAATAAACACCTTCTTTGTTTTTGTAAATTAGTTTTAGAGTTTCAGCCGTTTGATACAAAACAAAGGAAAAGGTTGAAACTGTTTTGTTTTCATTGTTAATTAATCCTTAGATTTTCAGGTAATTCTTAATCTGGATTATCAAAATGGGATAGCGGTCTACTTATTAAAAAGAAACAATAATAGTCTGTTAAAATCATGTTAGTAATAAACTAGGTACTTATGATTGTGCTAGTTTTTCTCTAGCAATAAATTATAACCGTCAGACTGAACGCGTTTACTCTTTTATTTGAATTTACTGATGTTGTTTTAGATAAATCAAATTATTGTTAAAATTTTGGTTGAATCTTCTTCAGAGCACTGACCATTATTTTTATTCCGCACTCCCCTCATGTTTATGAGTTGGCAAACGGACTCGACACTGGCAGAATTGTGGCAACAGTCGCAAAAGTCATTAAAAAGTTGAAGTTTTTACTGATTTGATTATTCTTATTACGATCAATAAACCTTTTATTATGTAGGTCAAAGAAAAAGTCTAAAATCATGATCGAACCTGGATGCGGTCGCCAGTCTCAACATTATTAAACCTCAGGGAGGCACTTCATCGCAACGACGACCACCTGCGTCTCTTTACCATTTTATATTTAAGTTTTTACGTCTCTTCGGGCTCCTTTGGTAAATAAGCATTGTTTCATGGGGAAATTAAAATGTTGTTTGTGGAACAAATTGCTCTACCGGCATGTATGGTTAGCCACTCTAAATTGTAGAGCCTTTTCAAACAAACCACAGATTTGCATTTTGTGTTCGTTCGTTGTGTGGCCTAACTCTGATGACAGAGTGATTAGGCCGCCTTAAGGCCTCGGTCGTAGCTTAACGACTGGTAAAACCGAGACTGACAGTTTAACATGCCCTCCGAACGTGTGCTTAGATGTAAATGCCACTGGCGGTCACCCATCCAAATATCAGCTAATATTATTCAAACGGTATTGATCGCTATAGCCTGAGGCCTAATTGGACATGATTTTAGATAGTGTAATCCCAACACAATGCATCGTTATTGGCACCACATAACATCAGGTGGGATCATAAAGTTGTAAAAAAAATTACATAAAACATTATCACACTGTCTTCATTACACCACTATGTAACAGAACGTTACTGAAATTCGTCCACTTCAAAATAAGCCCTAAGCCTTGCCAATTAAGTCCAATATTACACCTCGCCCACAAACTTATCGGGCCAAGAAGACATGAACCCTTGTCCTGTTAAGCTAAGTCACTGTCAGATGGTGATGCTAGCACCCGTTTCTTAGCTTATTGAGTTTTTTTTATAAATTTATAAGCAAGCGTTTGACCGCAATCTCACCTGATGTTAAGTGACGATCCGGCTGATGTGATGTGCTATGGCTGTGTTTACCTTAATTTAAGGCGATTGCTGCTTTTTGGATGTTTACATTTTAAGAGACAAAGAAAACAGTTTACAATATAAAAATTATATCAATAGTATATTAACTTAAAAAAATTGAGAATTTTCATAGATTTTTTTTTCCTCATTTTATTATTGCGTATGTTTTTTTGTCATCCAAGTATTATTATATCTTCTATGCCGTAGTGTATTTAATGTGACGTTATTATCAGAACAAGAACATTTAATTTTTTTTCAACACACCAGTACATACACTAGCTAGTAACTTAACCTACATATTCAAAGAAGGCGTTTCTCAATTTGGTTTTTTTGTATTCTAGACTGTCGTCGATTTTTGCTTAATATGTTATTGTACATAGAATGTAAATCAGTTTTTGGCTATCTGTTTTAAATTAAGATTTGTAGATTTTGTTATTCAATAAAATAAATATAATATTTTTTAAGATAACATATTTAAAGTCTGAACTGGTGCTAAAGAAGCCGAGAACTGCTGAAAAGAGCTGGAGAGTCCCTGATAATTACGAGATTACGTACGCTATTTGTCACAAATCGACACTTTAGTCTGCGAAGTATGTTTAACAAAACCACACCAAAATATTCGGTGGGTTTAAATACCTATTAGTGTATTATTGTATTGTTGTAATTATATAGTGTCTATGTTTCAATATTTTTTGAAATATTTATTATCTTTAGATAGCACCCCTAGTTTATTACCTCGTAGTCCTTTCCGTCCAGGGTTGTCTGGAAGAGATCGCTCGTTAGCGATAAGACCGCCCATTGTACAATTAGTTAAGTTTTGTTTTCTATGTTATAGTAGTCGCTAGGTGTGCAATAAAGTATTTTCTATCTTCTATCTATCTATCTATTGTAAGTACTACAGTAAATTAAATATTTCTACGTTAAATAATATATATGTACTTATCTATTATGGACATGTATAAGTAGTTTGTTCTCATTCTTTGACAGGCATCACAGCTTAGTCGGTATAGCTCTGCAGTCCATGCTGTGGCTCGTGGGTACAATCCCCACTGAGAACAAACATTTGTGTGTGGCAAACATAGATCTTTGTTATGTGTCTGGGTGGTACTATGTATGTATTTACAAATAAATATATCTAAGCAATCTAGTTTCCATAATAAGCTTTGCTTAGTTTGGGACTAGAAAACGTTGTGTGAAAATCCATGAATATTTATATTTATTTATTATTGTAACCTTCATAACACGTGCAAATCAGAAAATGAACAAGCCATGTACTTATTCATGAATGGTAAAATGATGGATGTAATATGGTAAATAGGTTGTCAATTCAGCTGTTATGAAAAAGAAATACCATTTTGTGTTGTTATTCCCTTCACAGGACTACGTAAATCTCGACATTTTTTGGGTAGAGTCAACTTCTAAAAAATATTATTTGTCATAAATAAGCCTGTGGTGAATACGGAGCATCTTCTTCTTGTTTCATCACCGTAATCGATGTGACGAATAGTTTGAGCTGAATGAGCAAAGATACCTTTTTATTAGAAAGTTTGATTTGATTTTGTGAAAATATATTGGGAAAATAACAGGTGTCTATTTATTTGAGCGAAATGTCTACATTTTAAGTACTGTCTGTACATTTGTTTTTATGAAATTGTGTCCTAGAAAAGTTAGGAAACTTGTTATGCCACTCTTGGCAGAGTGTGTGTAATTCAGCGCGTATAAAAAACGGCCTTTATTGCGTAATTCTTGAGCATTTTTACAGACGTAAACTCCTGGCTACAGGAGATGCCAGACATCAAGAAAGACTAGCTAGTTATATGGAAATCCACCAACGCAATTGGAAAATTAGATTTCAAATTTAATGTAAATTACTAACATGTATTGAACAAACACATCTACGAAATTTACATACATAAAGCATTTTCTAAGTACTAGAATAATGTTTATCACGGTGTTCAATTAGTATTTAGAGTATTAGGTTAGTCTGAATAAAGATCTAAGAGAAAGAAGGTGTTTTCACATTACCAACCACACGACACGACAATATCGTCAGAGAGCTAATATCATACATTTAGTACCAAACACTTTTACACCGTTTCGGTGCCGACTCCGATATTTTTGTGTTCCGATATCGGCCAGTGTGGGAACGCCTTATCTATGCTACAATCTTGAACTTTTGAACTCTGAAACTACTAAAATCTTGATCTAACTTTTGTTATTCTAATTAACTCGTAAAATTAGGTAAAAGGTCACTAATAATAACTATTTTATTTTCTTGAACCTCCCCGTGACTTCCTTTGTTTAAAGTCTTAACCTGTTTTAGAACTGCCATAATTTAACTACAAACAAATTGTATAATTTCTGAAAGAGATTTCATGTCACGATAAACTCGTGCAGCGCATAATTATGTTAAGCATTAATTTCTAACAAAGCGGCATCAGTTACATCGACCGTTATAAAGCATAGATAGTGTATACGTCATAGTTATTAAAAACAGTATAGTAATAGACAAAAAAAATACATAACGGTATAAGTTTTCACGGAATAAATAAGGACAGGCGTCACAGCTCAGTCGGTAATGGCTCTGCCTTCCGTGCTGTGGGTCGTGGGTTCGATTCCTACAGATCACAAACATTTGTGCGTGGAAAACATAGATGTTTGTTCTATGCCTGGGTGTTACTAATTATATGTATGTATTTACAAAAAAAAATTATATAAGTATTCTATCAGCCATCTAGATCCCATATCACAAACTTTGCTTAGTTTGGGACTAGAAGACGTTGTGTGTAAAGTCCATGAATATTTATTTATTTATTTTGTTGTATTTTAACGTTATAAGATATAAGATTTCGACATGAATAGGGTGCAATCTTGGACGAATACACGGTGCAATGCGTCACAGAATTTCCAATGGAGGAAGTTTATGCAGCAGTTGAACATTTTACCTTTACCTGCTTGCATGTGACGGCCCTTGTTTTTAGGAAACTAGGGCACAATAATAACATGATTTACGTCTTGATTTATTTCAAAAACTCGTGTTGCAATAGCAGCTACACAACTCTCTTAGCGTTTAATGCAAAACGCTAGAATTGCAGTAAACTCACTTTGATTTGTGGTTTAATTTATACGAAGTTGTGTAGAGATTGCTTACGATAATGCCGCCCACTGAAAGTATAGTTTAGTTGAACTTAATATAAAATGCAATGGCAGAGAAAACAGACCCGTATATATGTATTCTATCAGCAATCTAGTACCCATAATACAGCTTTGCTTAGGACTAGAGGGCGTTGTGTGAAATGGCCATGAATATTTTTCATTTACTACTTTTCCTCGTTATATGTAAAGATAGATAGATAAAAAATACTTTATTGCACAACTTAACCTAGGGACTACTATAACATACAAAACAAAACTTAAATAATTGTACAACGGGTGGTCTTATCGCTAATGAGCGATCTCTTCCAGACAACCTTGGACGGAATGGACTACGAGGTAATAAAGCTGAGTTATGAAAAAAAAAAACTTCTTCAAGTAGCAAAATGAATATCTTACTGTTACATAATTGAACAAGATTTCCTCAACCGATTTAGAACTTGCCAATGTCCCGTTTGGCCCTATCATTTATAACTTCATCTGGGCTCGTGGGACTCTATTCGATTCCGGATCGGGGTTCCGGTTAATTTAAAGGTACTGCGACCTTATCCACATAGCTGATAAGATCGATTGAATTTAGAAGATTTCTAATAGCTTACAAAAGTGTGCAAAACCAAGAAGCTTTTGATTCGAGTGGAATTCGAATTCGAATGTTCCCTTGATACGAATTCTACTATAAAACTCCTAATGCCAGTCGACAGATAAGTAAGGAGACTTTGGAATAGTACTAAAGCAATCGTAGCTCAATCTCAATCTACAGATGAATTATGGCGAGTGAAATACCTAGCAGTAGAATTACACTGCGTGCTAACGCGACTAGGGCTCGTGGTTGAGTCTTTGTGGCCGCGCAGTGTTTTCACTATTATAATGAGTGTAAATGACATCAAAACGTAAACCTTTTTGTGTTCAAGTTCAACTGTATTTAATTTTTAATCGTAAGCGTGCCTAAGACACTGGCTGCATTGCCGCAATGAATATCAATGCTGATTCGCTGGCCCAGATAATCACCAGCCCTCGGGTCACGCGTCGCTGCGACTAGACGCGCTGAAAGAATTTTGAATACCCGGAGGGCCTCGGTACCCCACGGACCCAAAATCTCAACCCCAAGAGGAACAAATCACTTCTAATTGGTACTGATTAGGATCAGTTTAGCTATCTGTAAATCGTTTGCAATAATTAGTTGATAGCTCAACTGTTTCATGTGTATTTTATAAATATTGTAAATATTTTCTGAATTTTCTTTGTAAATAATTAATATTTTTGTAAGTTAATTTTTAACTCAAAATTTTAAACGTGCCCAAATATCTAAGCCTGTAAAATATAATATCTTATAACACGTCGTTTTCAAACAGTCTTATGAAGTTGTAAAGCTACCTCGTAAATCACAAGCCACTTTTTCGCCTGAAACACTGTGTTCTACAAGTTTCCTATTTAGAAAAACAACAAAAGTATTTCACTGCCATATTTCTTATTCCGTCATCAATTAGCTAAAGTTTTGTTTGCCTAACTTGGAAGTCGTAAGCGCTTCGCAAAACTAATATTACATGATTATCTGTAACTTGTCACGTGAATACTGAGCTATACGGGCCAAGACAAACACATAGTGAGACCTACTAAAACCTACCTATCGACGTACAACTTTGATAACACAATACCAGTTACTGACCTGACAGTGGACAGTTACTGCACCTGCGTATATCTGTCATAATATTATAGGTATCTATACCAAGCTGGTTTAATCGTTTGTGTGTTTCACCCTAGTGAAAACGTATATTTATTCTAGGTTGTATACGACAGATATTTTTTAAGTACCATAGTAAAACCTATATTTATTTTAATTTGTGACTCTTATGCGTGATTGAGAAAACTATTATATTTCTTGTAAGAACTTAAAAGCTTGCTAAAATAACAATTTATAAATGAAACTTATCACAGCAGTCGTATGGAAATCTATATGGGAGGCCTACTCGATCAATGATGGAGAGTTATGTGAACTCCACGATGGTGGATATCCTCGATTTTTATCGATGTAAAGGCTCCTCTAGAAGCGTATGCAGACGCTGTGCTTGGCAAATGCTGGTTGAAATGGCTTATCAAGCTATTCAGTGTCTGTTTATAAATTCACGGATAAAATACCTTCTCTGAAGTGATGCAGTGCAATGCATTACAGGGCACGTCTTCAGTGGACGTGCTCAGTGAGACAATGCATCGTTATAAGCAGTGGTTACCACTTAATATCAGGTGGGCCATCGGTTTGTTCTATTAGTTGTATTAAAACAAGCGAATGTATAAAGTTAATATAGATACTGTGTCGTGTACACAGTATCGTGTACACTGTGTTGCAAAGATAAACAAACTCGAGTAAGTAAGCCACTGGTAATCCTACAGAATACGTTAAATTATTCTACTTATTCTCCATGATACTCTGTCTAAACGAACAAACATACACACGTGAGTAAGCCGTAGCTAATTCTCTTGTTACATCACCTTACTGAATTTGCATTTTCACATACATTTGGCTACGCAAAAAGACTGTAGGAAGATCGCTTACTTAGTATGTATACGGCTGTGTTATTTTAAGAATTAGCACCTCATAACTGGTGTCATAATATCGTCGGAATAAGGTTCGAAACCGCACGTGCTTCACCGTGGCGCTTGTGACCACCGTGACATTCAAAATGTGTAATTTTTGGATGACCTGAAAATATATCTTCAGATCAGGAACTCAAGTGTTTTACGTATATAAGTTTTGAAGTAACAAAGTAGCTATTCAAAAAACCGTATTTGAGAACATGTTAAAAAATAACATGGAGTGTTGTTTTTGCACCGTCGCACACCGGATTTTCAGAACTGAAAGTGTAACAACGAAACAAATGTTGTACCACATTTGTTCCGTTGTGACACTTTGAAGTTCTGAAAATCCGGTGTGCGACTTCAAGGTGTCACAACGGAACAAATGTTGTACCACATTTGTTCCGTTGTGACACTTTGGAGTTCTGAAAATCCGGTGTGCGGCTTCAAAGTGTCACAACGGAACAAATGTTGTACCACATTTGTTCCGTTGTGACACTTTCAGTTCTGAAAATCCGGTGTTCGACGACGGTGCAAAAATTTGGTCCTTACCCATATGGCGGCCTTGTACATGTGAAAAGTAACCAAGTATATACAAGTACGTTTAGTAAATACAAAGTTTGAGATTAAACTTGTGAACGTGTACTCGTGCCTCGTGTTTTTGTTATTTGTCTTATTAGCATACTTAGGAAATTTTGAAGTTAAAAGCTTGGAACAGAGCATGAAGGTATGTATAGACAAGAGTAAAGTGTGGAAAGCGAAGAAAATTATTTATCTTAGTAAAACAGGGGCTGGAAGTGGAAATATACGTAACGCGTAGTACCGAAAGGTAAAACTAATAAATTGTGGCTATCGTAAACGTATCGTAACGGTATCGTATCCGAGATACATTGCGCGATGACGCTACAACATTTGGCGTTCGAGCTGCCGCCGTTGACGAGCAATATGACTCGAATACGTTACTGTCAGATTTGTTCGTGCTTTTGACGTTGCCTCCAATTTTTATAGTTCGTTGAAAAGGGCGAATATTCACAAGCCAGTTTTGTTAGTTATTATAAGTCAGTTTAAAAGGAGCTTTATTTTATCTAAGAAAAATAATTCTTGTTTGTCGAAATGTAAGAAATCACTGTCCTATTGTTTTTCCGATACCACATTTTTTCTTTGTTCCTAATATTTTTATCCGAAAGAAAACAATAGAATGAAATAATGATATAGGAGGATAAAAAAATACGATTAATCCAAAAGCTTCGTCAATCATACGTTCGGCAAATGATTGAATGAAAAACTTACACGACACTCTGAAAGAGATGCCGAAGATAAATTATCGTTCATTCATTCTTTTATTCGTTCTTTGGTTATTTTTAGCGCTTTGTTCTACTTCTTTCAATGGTAGGAGTAAGCTGTGACAATCTTACGTCATACTCTTTATTTCTTAGTTAGAGATGTATTTGATTTTATTTATGGCACAGATTATACAACCAAACGAACTTGGTAGGTACCTAAATAGAACAGCAGATAGCTGGTAAAGTATGATTTTTATTTTACTATAGTACCTAACTATAGTCAACGCTAAAAATAATTCATTATTGCATATTAAATTGACACGTACATAGCTATTTTATAGACGAACTTACTACAAGTAAAAATATACAGAAATCATCACACATGGTTCGGAAGTCATATTAAAAAAAAAATGCACCCAACGTGCTTACACTTTGCAAAAGCAACTCTTTATTATATTTGACGTAAAAGGATTGAGTGTTGCTTCCGGACTATAAATCAATCGAAATAAGGCCAAAACACTATTTACCCAATTTCCGAAGTGCAATCTAACTTTTGCCTTCTGCTTCCATTTCCAGTTCCGAGTTTAATCCATATTTACTAACAAGACCTTATGATTTCTCATTGGTAGGCATGAATTTCTTACACATACACAAAACACGAGTATGTCATTTACTAAGGTAAAAAAAAGCTATGTACTATGTTTCGTTTTGAAGCCTTTAAATATTACGTTTACGAGTTTCTAGCCCATACATTTTACATGAGCGTAAATAATAAGGCCACATAAAGGTTTTCTCAATAAAAAGGCTCTTTTTACGGCTCTTCGGTATCATGGTGTATATTATATTCAATTCTTTGTTCTATTCGGGCGTGTGGATGTTTTTCGAGTATTTTATCACAAAAGAACACCGAAATATTATATTAAATGAGAAGAACATGGTAAAATGTGTGTTCTCCGTTGCAAAGTGAAGATCTTTCGCGCCGAGCGGTCTTTGGCTTGGACTCAGAAGACCAATGGGGTCTTATCCGATAGTATTACCTTAAAACTACATGATAACTTCGTTTGCGCGAACTAAGATAGTTTTCATGTACAGCCGGCTACACATCAACCTATACACTGTTTGAACTTTGAACTATTATAATTTGAATGTTGCGAATCAGGGATCGCAATAGGTGTAAGCGCGTGGCGCGCAAGCAGCGAGTCTCACATAAAAACATATCGTCTCTCTCGCATGATTCGCAACATTCAAATTATAATAGTTCAAAGTTCGAACCGTTGATAGGTCGATGTGTAGCCGACTGTACCATTCTAGATAGCGTTGCATTAAGGTACAGTTTGCAGCCGTATAAAAGACATGTAGCTATTTTTAGGGTTCATAAACTGATTTCATTTATAAAATCCTTATTTTAAGACTTTTGACTTCATTCCCATTTTCTTAAATAAACGAATATCTTGTAGGTAGGTACGTAACATTTTCCTGTATTTAAGTCCTCAAACATAATCGTTATGTTCACACACAAAGGGAGAGTAATTTTAGCGCTCATGAAGAAACGCTTAGTACCTACCTACTAGGTAATGGTAGATATGTCGATATAATTTGTGGAAGAAATGTTAGCAATCTTATGATGTTGTGACTGTTATATAAATAACCATGGTGGTCTGAGTACGGTATGGTACCTGTTTCAGAAATCCTTAGATACCACTGTCGAATTTTTATCGCTTTAACGGTAATGCTACGCAGATTTAAGTTACGTTTACGCTACGTAACGCGTAATGGCGTCAATGGCACCCAAAACGATCCATGCTTTGGTACATACCTATGCTATGGAAAGTAGTATGGAGTTAGACTCAAATATTTGGAATCGGTTACGTTTTCAAAAAAAGTCGTGCTGTAGGTACTTCTCCCGTAGGAGCAGATTATGATGATTTAAATCAATGCTATAATAACATTAACGCGGAATTCCGCGTTAATGTTATTATAGCATTACACACAACAGAGATGTAATGTTCTCGTTGGAAATTTGTTTATTCGTTTAGTGAAGTTATTTTATCTTTCGTAATGTCGTTATTACAATTTTAGCTTGTAACTTTTATTTGTAAATTCACAAATTAATTCTAACGATTTCTATCATGAACACTTGAACACAGAGTTGAATATATTTCAAAGTCAAACATGGGGATTGATTTAGATTGACAAGTTGATCACTCGTCAATCTAAATATTTCAAATTAAATTGACTGCTCATTTTGTAAACTACGTCAATATCGTCTTCATAATTCTATAGATTGGTAAAATTAATGAGTTTTAGAATTTCAGCATTGTTCATTTATCGTTACAGAAATTTGAGCTTTATTACAGGATATTTTAATTAATAATTTCTCCCAAACCTTTCAATATGATAGCTCTGAAGAGGCAATCTATCTCTCTGTGGGTAATTTCAATTTGCGATCCGTGTTATCAAATATTGACCGATAACTTCAAAGAAAAGCGTAGTTAGGTACGTCGAAGTGTATTGAGATATTTCTAGTTTGAATGGTCAATATTTGCCAGTTTACGATGAATAACTGAGTTGGATAAAATAATCTTGTGTCTCCTTCTTAGCCTCCTTGCTTGTTAAACAATTGTACAAGGGTACATCGATGACTAGCAATAAAAAAAAAGTAACAATAAAAAAAACGTATAGCGAGATACCTACCTAAAAATTTAATTAAATTAATTAGTAGGTAATGAATTGATCTGCAATTAGCCCTATTCGATTTGTATGTGATTAATGTAATGATGTATGTGATTAGCAATCACATAGAAAATAGCGTAAGCTATGCAAGTACGCCTTGTATGTAATGTTACGACATCCCTCTGACTACTCTCCTAAGAGATCTGAGACGATATTTACCGAGTGTATTGCAGTTATAATGTATTTGTCAATCTTTAATTAATTTCTGTGGCATAAATCTCATTTTACCAAAATAGGTTGGGTTAGTTCCAAAACCACTTTGTCCACCAAACCGTACAAAAGTTTTAGTCTAAAACATAAAAACAGTCAAGGTGAATGTTGAAAGTCAGACAATTAATTTACGACGACCTTAATTCGGCTTACTGGTCAATTCAATCACTTAGCGGATAAATCAAATTATCCTATTGAACCTAGTAAAGGACACTCACAACATCCGCTCAGAGTACATGCCAACATCTTGAGATGATACACTTCAGCCCGGATATAATGTACTACTAGCGGATCAAGGGCGGCTGAGGGGCTCAAATCCCTAAAAGCTCTGAATCCAAAGGAACAGGATTTGTCAGGGAAAACCCTAAACCACTAGGTCAAGCCACTTCAAGCTAAAGTCGTAATTAAAACCCAATTGTGAAATCCTGGATTCGTCACTGGTAGGTCCTATCAATGAATTTAATTGTAGACCCTGTACATATAATCTTGAGACGGTACTTGACGTGAAATGTACTTTATCATCAAGGAATTTTAGTGTACCCAATTATTTATTACACCAAGTATTTTCCCAGAATTTCATTCAACAGTCTAAATTCGTATGTTCTAGACATCGATTAATGAATACACGAAGATTGCTACACCCTATATATTAGAGCGTGACTCGCAAAACCGGCTAGTTCCCATGCGTATTTGGGGATGACGCTACAGTCGACGACGACTTAAGCTTCAAGTAGCCGTTAGAACCAAAGAAACGCCATTAATTTATTTTCGAAATTCATCAAAAATTATGTCCTTATTTTAGAATCTGTAATGGTGTTCATTTATTTAGTTATCACGATTTTATTTCATTCTGATTATCTAACATATTTTTCGCCACGCCACCTAGGCGTGATCACCTAGGTGGTCATCAAATTGAAAGATAGTATACAAATTAATGACATAACTTTACTAATAGGTGGCGTCTATATAAAATAAGTTTTCACCTTCTTGATTTACGGCTTTTGCGACAGGTCACAATTCTGTCAGTGTCTGTTTACTATAGAGTCAAAATTATAATTTGAATTGTTAGTCCATACCGCTCACTCGTTCCCCAAATTCTAGGGTGGCTTTAGCACAGCACTTTAGTCTGTGCATAATATTTGGACTACGAACAAATGAACCTTCTAAATAAAACACCTAGGGCGGCTTGCACGAAATGTCGTTTAAGTTCAGCCTAAAGTTTAGGCTGAACTTAAACGACATTTCGTTTAGTTAAACGTGTTTAGGCCCTAAACACGTTTAACTAAACACGTTTAAATCGTTAAAAGTGTTTAGCAAAATTACGTTTAGTGGCATCTTGCACCAAGCTGTTTTGACGATAATTTAACTAAACTCGATTAGTGTGTGTATATATCAGTACTCTATGGTCGGTATAACCACAGAAAACAGTTCCCTTACGTTTCGTTAAACGTACAAAACGATTGACGCATTTCTTTTCTAAGAAAATTCATCTTTTTCACGCATCAAGTAAGCTAAAACGGAACGGTACTGTCATTTTTTGATACAAAGATACAAAGTGTCATTGGCCTGCGTGTTGTGTTGTATTCTCTTTGACGATTTTATTTACATGTACAATTATTTCATTTTCTTGTTTTGTAGTTGATTGGTTGTGTTGTGGTTGTGATGAAAATAGTGCTTCCCGTTATGGACTATACTGTTACTATACTATACTATACTATTGAATACTGTTCAATTTTTTAACTCGTTGGTATCGAATTTTAACTGATTATAGATTTGATGCAAAAGTATTTGTGTGGTTTCTTTCGATAGTCTGAACCTTCTTATATATTTTTTTTATTACTCCTACGGTGCTCAGACGTGGTCGCTGACTACTTTGCCAAAGAGTGATGGAGCGAAGTATTTTAGGTGTGAAAAGAATAGATCGAATTCGGAACAGAATACTTCGCTCCAAAACTGGAATCGCCGATGTACGTCGTAAAATAGCGGAAAGGTGGGCTCAAGGAGTCACAGGCTGGATACCCCCAGGGGGTAGAAGACGTCGCGGCCGCCCGAGGAAGCGCTGGCATGACGACCTGGACTTTCGAGCAGAAATGTGCTATACTCGGCAATAGGTACTGAGGGGTAATCACGAACAAATCTGACAGTCGCCGCGTTACGTAAACCTAACGTATTCGAGTGATATTGCGCGTCAACATCAGCCCGACTGCCGAACGTTGTAGCGTCACCGCGCAGTGTATCTTGGATACGCTAGCGTTACGATACGTTCACGATTGTCAAATTTATTCGTGATCAAGGCACTGCTAATGAGTAGACAAGCCGTTTTACCACCAAGTTTAATGATAAGTCGCAACGCAACTACGTCCTTGAAATTTTTAGAATCCTACTAATATTATTAATGCGAAAGTTTAGATGTTTGGATGTCTATGTTTCAATCACGTCAAAACCACTGAACCAACTTGGATGAAACTTGGCATATATGTAGTTCGTAACCTGGATTGACATATAGGCTACTTTTTATCCCGAATAATTAACAGAATCTAAAGGATAAAATGAACGAAAAGGAAAAATTGAAATTGAAGGGACTCCCTTTTCCGCATTTAGGCTCAAAGTTGGCCCATTATGCGTGGGAACGAAAAGGATTAGCAGCGCCAATTGGCAAGAGGATTTCATTGTCATGTCATGTCACGTCAGTTTGACAGGACGTAGTACTACCTCTTTGGTCTAACAACTAGCGTTTGACATTCCAGTAGGTACACGGAAACTGTACACGCGCACGAAGTCGCGGGTAACTGCTAGTCAATCATATACCTACTTTAGAATATTTATATTGATAAATATACCTATAGGTACCTACCTACCTTCTTCAGACATACCTATTCCATTATTTATAAGTAGGTAGGTAGTAAAACTAGAACAGGATAGCCTAGGAACAAAAGACCTAGGCAACACCCGCAGAAAACTTATTTGTTCGTACCTAAATGGTTCGTAATGTATGGTAATGTTTCAGTACATAACTAAACAAGTACCTATTGGGTGTGATATTTTAATAATATATAATTAAAAGTCTACCTACCTTTTATGTTTTATTTTATCAAGCTAAAAACATTTAAGATTTCATATAATATCATTGTATTTTTTTGTTACCGCACTCGTTCGACATTGCATAACACAAGCTGTCAACGTCGCGCGCGTTGTAACCGAATTTTGGTATACGCTTTGCAAAATTTAGAAATAGCGCCATCTGACGTTTATTTCCGTACTGCTTATAGTGTCAGCGCGCCAGAGGTTCAAGAAAATAAACACCGTTTTGATTTATTACCGATTCGATACACCCAGCGACATCTCACGCCTTTGAAGGTAATCCATTTTCGGGTTACGATATTTTCTAAACGTCTGCTGGTCTATTTTTTTATTTGTCTATGGTTCTAGATATAAAACGTCTGGGTGAACAAAATGTTTGACTGAAAAAAAGTCTACGCGTCGGATGTTACGTCGATACAACGGAAAATTGACGTCAGTCTTCGTATGTGAAATGGTTTGGTAATATCAAATTCAGCTGTATTTTTATAAAAATAAGGTTCAAAATACTCGGACAGCCCGGCATGTAGCATCAATCAGCTTTTCTGTCTACATTTCCACAGTATATCGTCAGCATTAGGTACTGACAGGAAGGGGCATAACAGAGTTATAAGGGTTCAGATGCTTTATTGCGTGTCCCAAATATGACCCCACCTTCGACCGTTTGCACACCGATACCAACGCCTACACAACCGACATTAGTGCCTCGATCAAAAATATCGGTGTCGGCGCTGTTATACACCCAACATAACTATAACTACGCTATATACAATGCAGAGAATCATTTCAAAGCGAGCGCAATAGGCGTAGGCACGAAGCGTGCGAGACAAAAACACTATCGTCCCTCTCGCACGATTCGCAACGTTCAACGCCTAATAGTTCCAAGTCCAAACCTTATAGGTTGACGTGTCTTTATGTGTACTATGAATTAGATTAGCTTTCCGCCGATATCGTAAAGGTGTCGTATCGCTAGCAGTGTAAAAACAGACTTTCTTGAGGTCAATAGAATCTGGCTCTACGGACGATTTGTACGGAAATACTTAACTTGGTATTGACAGGGAAAGGAAAATTGTTATTATTTTTATTGGATCTATTTTTTATTGGTTTTTTTCTGCGCTTCCTATAAAAGAAGGTGGGATGCTCAAATTGCTCAACGAGTTATTGATAACTCGAATCTTTTTGAGAATCAGCCCCGTGGGACGATGTATTCGTTACAAAATATATTTGGGATCCTAAGTTATATTTATTTAAAAAGCCGCGACTCATCCTACATGGCCTAATCTATCCAAGACCAGTTACTGTTTGAATCTGTACACGAGGTAAGTAGGCAAAGTTGTTGGTATTTCAAATTTTACACAATCATACCTCTAAGTTGCTCCAAGATTCGTCGTAAGATGCGAATTTTTTCACACATCGCAATCTTATCTCATCTTGCAAATAAAACGCACCTTTCAAGTTTCAGTTATTACCAGTTCTACAGAGATCATCCAAAAGTCATTTAAATTTTTTATATAACAAATTATCATTATTTAAATTACATTTTAGAAGTGATACATCACTGTATTTTACAGCCTGACAGTGTAACTTGTCGACAAGCGTAAATTCTGCCAAATCATTTGATGTAAATTACCTCTATCAATCCAACTAGTCTCCAACTAAACCCACGCATTACACTGTTCTAGTTGGAGGCTTTTTGCACATTCACGGCAGTTTAGGCTACGTACACACGAACCAGTGTTGGGGTAGACACACGCGTTCTAATTTTATTATGCTTGATCAAATTAGAATGTGCGGTTTTGCGCAATTTTATTAAAATTCTTGTGGAAAAATATCTTTCACTCTGACTCTCTTAAGTAATACGCCTTTAGTACTTAGTAGGTATTAGAGGCTTTGTATGAAGAAGTATACTTGTAGGAGCTTATAATCTAGATGGTAAGCTGTTTTAATTGTATTGTACTTTACATCATTGCTATTATGTTCCCACCTGTACTTACTGCATTTATATCTGTAAATGTATACCTATTGGAGATAAATGAAAATTTATCTTATCTTTATCTTATGATTTATACAGCGTTAGGAGCCACTTCGTGCACTTTTCACGCTGCAGTGCCTGGGACATGATTTAGATGGAGTAGGCTTGTAGCACCTATACATCCTCTCAGCCTAGTCGGCCTTATCCACATTTATTACATCATCATCATCCACAGCCTGACTTCACCCACTGCTGAGTATAGGCCTCTCTCTTTTTGTACCATCCCTCACGACCCCGCGCCAGTCTCATCCAATTTTTGCCCGCGATATCAGTGATATCGTCCGCCCATCTTGCCGCAGGACGACCTACATTTCTGTATCCTGTTCTGGGACGCCATTCAGTTATAGCTTTACTCCACCTGTCATCACCTCGCCTCGCCAGGTGTCCTGCCCAACTCCATTTTAGTTCTGTTATGCGATTCCCAACGTCTTTGACCTTTGTTCGACTTGGAATCGTAACGTTGGGAACACGGTGTATAAGCTTGATGCCGAGCATGGTACGCTCCATGGCTCTCTGTGCAACTCTCATCCTGTACACAGCCTCCTGTGTGAGCGTCCAAGTCTCGGCACCGTAAGTCATGGTGGGTAGAACACATTGGTTATACAGACGGGTTTTCAGACATTGTGGTGTTTCAGCAGACTTAAGAATGTCATGTCAATTACATATTATTGATGTTTAAATCTACCTTATTTACAAAGCAGGCTTCACTAGGCACTAGTTACTACTACCCGTCTGTTTTGGCCTAGCGTGATAATGATCATTTGCTCTGTTGCCTCCGCGTTAAGTTCTTGTAAAGGTTCTCGTATCCGTAGGTGGTAACGTTAATGGTATACGCGGTGATTTAATGGCCGCACATAAATATCGCCTTACACTGGTGCGTTTTGTGTACCTGTTTAGTATTTTCTAGTATTGTTATAACAAATTGTGATATTTGGCTTACCATTAAATGGTCACATTGTATTACATGTGTGGCCCAAAGAAGCAATTCTGAGCCGAAAGTAAAAATTTGAACTACTCGGAAAAATCAATTTAAGGACTTAGGGATCCAAGAGAAGTCACTGACTGTCACTGCGTTACATAAACCTAACTTATTCAAATCATATTGTACTTCAATGATAGCTCAACTGCCAAACGAAGTAGCGCCACCGCGCAGTGTACAGTCGGCTACACATCATCCTATCAACGGTTCGAACTTTGAACTATTATAATTTGAATGTTGCGAATCATGCGAGAGGGACGATATGTTTTTAAGTGAGACTCGCTGCTTGCGCGCCACGTGCCTACACCTATTGCGATCCCTGATTCGCAACATTCATATTATAATAGTTCAAAGTTCAAACAGTGTATAGGTTGGTGAGGAGCCGACTGTACGAGTATCTCGGATACGCCAATGTTACGATTGTCACATACATGAGAAAAATGTTACTGACAGCATGTCAATAGCTCTGATATGTGACAAATACGAGTAAAATTAAATAAATATTTTATAAACACCATTAAAATTTGAAAAATGTCAACCTCAGGAAATGTCTCGCAAGTTAATTAAATAAAATGTAAGTACAACAGTTTTTCATTCTTACTTATTACTCGTATTTTCTCAGAACTACGATATTTTTCAGTGACTTTGGTTTTTCTTTGTAGTGCTTTCTTAGAATAAAAATGTAAGAATTCATTGCAATTCTTGTGATTTTTATTAAAAAACGACTTCATAAAGTAGAACTTTATTCACAAAGAAAATTACGACTAATACAGAATAAAAGACCGAAATAACTAAATTACTTTTCTTCAATGGTGTGCTTCTACGAAAGATGGCATTCTGTCGTTTGTAAATTATAAGTTCAATATGAAGTATCGCAGCAGATACTTTCTGTTACAACAGAAAATACCTACTTGTTAACCATGGAGGAATGAACCATGGATCAACTTACTTCCCTATGGTACAACCAGAACAGCGCAGTAGTACCACGGGTCAGTAGCGTTTCAAATGTCCCTTATAGTGTTGTTTACTCATCCAAATATAAATACTTATAAATAAATAAAAATATTCTTGGACTTAACACACAACACACACTAAGCATAGCTTGTGATATGGGAACTAGATGGCTGATAGAATACTTACATACTTTTTTTTTGTAAATACATACTTATAATACATAGTAACACCCAGACATAGAACAAACATCTATGTTTTCCAAGCACATATGTTTGTTCTCAGTGGGGATCAAACCAACGACCCACAGCACGGAAGGCAGAGCTATTACCGACTGAGCTGTGACGACTGTCGAATAGCAACCATGCTTTGCGATGCTAATCCGGTTGAACTCCTTTACAACACTCCAAGCACTGAGCCTACATACTCGAATCAACAATACGTGGCTATGTCTCACACTGTCCTGTAACCAGATTAGTTCCAATTCAGTTGACTAATCGATACCCGTCACCTCTCTCGACATTCAGTACCAGTATGTATAGCAGTCCACTTGCCCGTTCAAACACACCTTTGTCGAGTGACGACAGTTTATGTAATTGCTACGGGGAAGCGAAATTAATGTAATGTGTAGGTACATAACAGGTACTTCGCTTACTTACTTAGAATGTTTTCGGAAAAGGGTCATTCTCATGGATTTGTTTAACGATACATTCAGATTTTTTTTAAATAACCTACATAATATACAGGATGGAAAAGTGTAATATCGTAAAAAAGCGTATTCAAGAAAGAAGCTTATGTTTGTGTTGAAAAAAGAACCCTATGATAAAGTACAATAAAGCACATACATACATTTAGTAAACTACATTGGGGTCAGGCCAGAACTTGGACAGGCAACTCCAATCCGAAAAAAAAACAGATTGCTTTTTTCCTCAATGATATTGCATCATGCAATTGTGAACGTGACTGTACCTTCATAACTTCAGTATACTAACTCAATCTCCACTTTTCCACAGGATTGTTTACGTAGTGTGTATTGTAGTCATAAAAACCTACCGCTGCAGGGCTACCTCCAGCCCATAAGCGCCATTATTCGCCAGTTCTTCCACTCGACCCGTGCGTTCTGTTTTACGGCCAGCAGGGTTATTCCAATCTCAGTTGAACTGCAAAGTTGAACTGCAAAGTTTTAAATCATGGTCAGTTCATACTAACTCATAGTTATTCTGTAACTAAATAGTGACATTATGACGTCATTTGATGTGATTTCGCGCATATTTTGCTGTCAAGTGTCTAAAAAGAATGATCACGTGGTAAAAAATTGTACCACGTGACCTGAAGAAATTACACTGGGCAGTGAAATATAACTTGACAGCAAAAGATTGGAATACGGGGGCAGCCCTATTTTGTTTCTAATTCAGTAATTGCATATGGAAGGTCGTTCGTTTTATTGGTTATTGCGTTATCCTTTTAGGCTACTCAGTTCTGGCTGCTGTTCTCTCAAAGTAGCCACCGTCTAGACCACAGTTTCATGAACAATAAATACCTTCATCTTTTACTTAGATAGGTATGTACTTTTAAATTTTTTGTTGTTTCTACTACCTCAGTTGTAAAAGGCTATAATGCTGTCGATTCTGTTGTTGCATTTTTCTAAACTAACCTAATTTGACAGCACTAAAAATGTTGCCGTCCCTTTCTCATAAACTGAAACGACAAAGACAGCTATAATTTTAGCGCTGTCAAATTAGGTTAGCTTAGAAAAATGCAACAACAGAATCGATACCATTATGTGCGTAACAGAAAGAAGCAAGCTAATGTAACTATTGGGAATAGATTTTTCCCATTGGTTACATTTTATGAAAATCTCAAATGAATATAACTACTGGGACAAAAAATCCCACTAGTTACATCAATAGAACTAGCAATGTAACTAGTGGGAATGAACCATAATCACTTTTCTGAAATCTACGAACCTATGAACTATAAACCTACTAGCAATTACTCGGACCTCGTATGCGAGTACCGTTTCCGTGTACATTATATTATCTGTGCGTGTACCGAGCGGATACTTTGAGAAACTTGACATTACACCAAACCCGTACTCGAATGTCAAACGTTAGTCGTTAGACCAAAGAGTTAGTACATACTACGCCCTGTCAAACTGACATGACATGACAAAACATCATCCTCTTGCCAATCGGCGCTGCTAATCCCGTTCGTTCATTTTATCCTAAAGATCCTGTTAATTATTCTGGATAAAAAGTAGCCTATGCGTAAATCCAGGTTACGAACTACATATACGCCAAATTTCATTCAAATTGGTTTAGTAGTTTCGACGTAATTGAAACACAAACATCTAAACACATCTAGTGGTATGGGATATGAACTATGGCCGTCATTGACGTTCACGTTTTTTAAGTGACCCATGTTTAACTCACTCATGAATACTCAATTGGTTCTCTTCATATAAAATAAAGAGTATATACTCAAGCATACAACTAGGTAGTGTTACGAACAACTTTTAAAATGGACCTCTCATTAATGACTTTATTTTCAATTTGAGCTGTATTTAGTAGCTTGTAACAAGTAATGTTTGGAAATGGCACTGACTGCCTCTTAGACAGCCTCAAAATTCTCAATTATTTTATACTTTTCTACTAGATATTTTAAACTTAGTACTTTTTTCGTGCTTAGTACAAAATTTTCGTAATTTCAAAAATGAAATTCGTTCATTAATTCCACAGATAATATAAACAATAGACTACTACTGCTTTATAATAACAAAATCTTGTTTACGGAAATAACAACTGAACGCTATGCTTCAATGGACGGTAGGTAAGCTTTGACACATCCAAACTTTCTGACATGACAAAACGAGTTTATCAAAGTTTGACAAAAAATTTCACCTTTACCGACTTGTTCTTAAACAAACATTTCCTATGTAAATCTAAGCAATTTTCTGGACTAGTGGCACCCCCGAAGCCAATTTACGTAAATCGCTATCTCATTTTGTAAAATCAAAAGGCTGTCATTAGAAAATATCGAAAGTTCTTGTGCGCTGGTAAAAAAAATTACAAACTGGCAACTTTTTTCAACACGCTTGTAAAGTGACTCTTATGGCAACGCATTTAGGTTCATAATTCAGCTTATTATAGGCCTCGAGTGTAATGTAATGACTGTTGGTCATTACACACACATATGTATCATAATGTACTATTAGAATATATCTTTTCTAACGTGAAAGCTATTTCTCTAGAGGGTTTACTTTACAGTTGTGTACTAAATTTTCGTAAATTACTCTGCTATTGTTGAGGTATCAGAGAAAACTAATATGTAATGTCATCATCCATTCCAGGCCTCGAACAAAAAGTTGTACAATGGGAAACGTTACTTCCCTTTTTGTACAAACAGTTGCACTAGTGGATAGTTTACTTCCCGATTGTACAACCAGGAGTACATACTGGTAGTACAAATGGTAACTCACGAAAATTGGCACCTAAACAAGCATCTATGATTATAAAGTTGCTGTGTGTTGCTTAAAATTGCACGTGCGTTCTACCAAGCCAAGTAAACTTCCTGCTCTCAATTTTTACGTTCATTATTAGAAAAGTAGGTAAGGTTTCCTGTTTCACCCCACTTTTACTAGAGGTTTGTGACATAATTAAAAAATTACATAAAGTACAGTACTAGGAATATTATAAAATATTTGCAATAGTATTTAGTTATGTTTTAAATGTGCATTTTAATGTTTGTAATCGGTCAATATCAACGACCGAAAATTTTTTTGTTTTTTTTTTTCGTTTTAACATTCCGTTTCATACTTATGTCATTTCATTGCATGTTTCGATTCAATTCTTACATGTTTTTAACCGCCGACGCAAAAACGACGGGGTGTTATAAGTTTGACGTGTCTGTGTGTGTGTGTGTGTGTGTGTCTTTCTGAGGCAACGTAGCTCCCGAACGGAAGAACCGATTTTGATTTTGTTTTTTTTTGTTTGAAAGGTGAATTAGCCGGGAGAGTTCTTAGCTATGTTTGATGAAAATTGGTCCAAGATTCGGGGGGTTTTTAAATTTTTAATTTAATTACTTGTAGTAAAATAACGTCTGAAAAACTCGACTCGTTCATTAAAATACTCAGCGCCATTCTTTTCAATTGAAGATAAAAGCCCGAGAAATGGACCGATGGTATCCCGCTTTCGCCTGTCTCCACAATTTCTAAACCGCCTTGTGGTTGTTAGAGCAAATTGCAATTCCAAGATTACGGTCCGACTGTTTATTACGAAAATATAAGAGGGTTTTTCATATTTGGAACATTTTATTAACATCTTGTTACTGAAGTTAAGCACAGTGTAGCTTGAACACAGTAAATATAATGTCAAGCTTCGTCAAGTCTGTCCATTTTATTAAGGTAATGGTTATTTTGTCTAGGTTTTAACGGGTGGGGGAAAAAAACTTGTAAGGCTCAAAATATACCGTTTTATGACAATACTGACGGCACTAACTATGACAAGGTGTAGCCACGACCTACCATCGACCTAGTATAGTACGACCATTTGACAATGTCAATAAATATGACATATTATGGCGATAGAGCTTATTCACCGCCTATTCATAGTCATGACTATATAAACTATAGTGTAACACCACTTAACGCAATACTTTTTTTTTTTGACAATTTTGTGGCACAAAATTTTAGTGTGATAAATAACATTATATTATGTGTGTACGTGTGTATCAAGTATGTGTACGCGCTTATTACATGTGGATAAGCGCTTTTGGTTTTAGTTAGATTCGAGATTAAAACTCAGGCGCATGCATCTTTCCAGTTAGACGCAGCAGTGTTCAAAATATTAAGTTTATTTACTGTAAACCTATATTTCGTGATCAAAGAAAAGCTTCGCAAAGTACCTACAGCCTGTCCCAATTTTGTGGTTCACGAGTTATAACTTTAGCAGGGTTGGTGGTAGTTGAATTTTGTGGGTGAATCAATGAGGTGGAGAAATGAAATGGACTGGTGTAAGAGATGGTAGTTTTTTTCTGGCTCATGAAGCAATTATGAACTTTACCTTATGCTGGAGTAAAAATGTCTTGAGACGTTGCCTTAGCGTGCTTAGAATTTAATGTCTGGTCGTGGATTGTCCCAGTTGTCTTTGAAATAAAAAATAAGGTTTCTTATCAATAACTACTCTTATATAAAAACTTATATAAAGTAAATCCGTTATTGTGAAATAATATATTTTTTTAGATCTGAGGATTTTGTAATAATAAAAAAATGAATTCATATCATTATCTAGACTCTAGACCTTACCCTTAAAATTCCGAACAAAAACTAGTGTGGACCTTCCATTCACCTTTCTTCTTCTTAAAAATGTAGTCGGTCAATCGGGTAGAGGGCCGTTTTACACTTTGTTTTCCAGTTCGTGCTCGCCATACAAGAACACTGCTTGTACCCAATTGTTTATTAGCTTGACGGTTATAAATAGGATTAAAAAATAAATAAATATTCATGGACATTTCACACGATGCCCTCTAGTCCCAAACTAACTACTCATTTAAACTCATTTTTACCTGAAAACATAAAAAAAATAATATGGATCTTTTACTTATTGCATCATTTATTAACATAAAAAAACTCAATACTCAATTCAGTAAACTTAAACATAATTAATTGCCCATTACCCGTGGCACTACCTTTACTACTTACAAAGCGGTTGTACCACGGGTAGGTTTATGCCGAAAGGTTACTTAATTATTGTTCTCAAAAAAATCATTTCGTCGCACTTCAGTAGCTACTACTTGTTATCAAAATTCAATTATCAGTACATGTTTTCAATGAGATTTAATGTACTTCGCCTGCGCATCTCGGGATTTGAAAAGTTATTCAATAATTCAATCCACATCAATAATTCATGGATTTCTCTCCTTGGAGATGTTGCTATAAAGTTTTTCTTATTATTTGAAACAATTTTCTTCGGCTTACGAAAGCTTATGTTAGGTTGGTGATAAATTATAAATGGATTTAAGCTGCACTTACTTCAGCTTTATAAAATTGAATATACTTACACAATCTTTTTTTTTTATTTTTTAGAGCTTTTACAGTTTTTAGATATCTATGAAAAGTTATTGTTGCCAAGCACGTGCATTGTTATATGCTGTCACTACTTAAGCTATGACATTATTAATCCGACTGCATCTGTAGGGCCTAGAGCGTTCTCAAAACTCTGTCACACAAGTCTCTCTCTCTCTCTCTCTGTACAACTTACTTTGCTATAGACCACCGAGTAAAGTAAGCACTTTATTACTTGTGCCAGATTGAGGTTTCAAAGTTTGAAGCCTTATACTTAAAACTTATTGCAAGTCCATCTGAGCAATGCTTGAACTTGTTATTGAGAACAAGTTCAGATTTCAGACTTCTAGGACACTTTACATACAGAGAGTACTTAACTTCGACTGTGGGTTTAAAGCTGTCTACTTGACGGACAACTTACCTATCAGATCAGTCAAAAGTACTAGCAACGAAGCTGAGACACTCCACAGAATGCAGACTTTCCGTATGGTCGATAATTTGGTCTGGATGGGCTACCTGGGCTGATACTGGATCGTTGTAATATACGCTCTTGCATACTATCTTCAGTGATGAGCCTGACCTAACTACTGGTCGATCAGAAATTGTGCAATTTGCGAGGAGATCCAATATAACTACTGGGATAAAAAACCGGATCAGTTCTACCAATAGAAAAAGCAATGTATCTGGTGGGAATGGACTGATGAATAGACCGACAAGCATGTACTGTCACCAAACATTCAAAAAAAAGAAAAATGAATAAGGTTTTATATAATTGCTACTGAAGGAATGTTACTACTAAATTGGGGGTTTTCTTAATAATTTGTAGTGTTGAAAAATATCTGTACTTACTTATTTACCTACTATTGATATTTTCCCCTGATTTTGTAGTACTCAGTACTCACCTATTTATTTAAGTAATAGTGCTGTCGATTATGTTGTTGCATTTTTCTAAACGAACCTAATTTGACAGCGCTAGAATTATAGCTGTCGTTGTAGTTTCAGTTTATGAGAAAGGGACGGCAACATTTTTTCATCAAATTAGGTTAGTTTAGAAAAATGCAACAACAGAATCGACAGCAATGTATTTCAGACACAAATAATTGTTATTGAATAGTCGCCGTGTGTACCCACCCCGAGATAAAAAGCAAGATGACGTCTTATAGAAGAGAGATGTTTTCCTTTTGCTATTTCTTTGTACCTACCTATCGTCTTCGTTAAAAATAAATATATTTTATTCTTTTTTTTTATTCTTAGATAAAGCCATGTCTATCTACCCCACAGCACGAGATAAAGGCAAAATTAAGTAGAGGTATCTAGTAAGTACTGAACCGCACTCGGCCCGCAACCGGACCGCACCCGCAGCAAGTCTAATAGCAACTTTATTTTAATTATATTTGCAAGTCAAATGAGTTTTTATCAAACACGTTATTTATAAATCCCATTGAGGAAACTGTTTGTTTCACGAAACCCGAAAAATATTTGGAACAAAAAGAGATCCTGATTTAATTAACGCACGAACAAAAAAGTTTTGTAACTTCATTATTGCCTGTCCTGCTTTTGACCCAACCTTATTTTACAGAAATTTTGGTAGAACGAATTTTTTTTGACTGAGACTCTCTGAAACTTATCTTTATGCATCTTCTATCTTTATTATACCAGAAGATCTCATGGCGTATAATCAAACTCACTGTAAAAAAGAGAGCGCTAAAAAATCTACTCAATGCAGTGATCTACATCACTGCATTATTTTACGAAATTCTAGATATTTTCTTCTTAGTTAATGTATAATATGCGCTGAAAGGATTTTTAATTAGTTAGCTTTATCTTAATTAACTTCGATGAAGGCGGCGCGCGTTTCCGGACTGCATAACTTATTTTATTTCGCTATTACAGTGCTTTAGATATGAGAATCTATTCTGTGCTATAGTTTAAATCTTTCTTTAAAATTTATTCACAAAGAAAATAACAAATAATATAGTAGCTATTTACAATATCAAAACACACATGAAACAGTTGAGCTATCTACAAAACATTGCAAACGATTTATGTATTAGATATATACTACAACTCCTGCTACAAAAAACATTTAAAAGGTAAGTATCTACCTATGTTATTACAAAACTGAATGTCAAAATAACAAATACTTAGGGCGGCTTGCACCAGAATCGCTAAACGCGTTTAAATTGTATTTAGCGAGTAGTCAAGTCATACAAATACGTTAGATTGAAATCGATTTAGCTGTTTACACAGTTTAGTGATTCTGGTGCAAGCCGCCCTTAGTCAAGTAAAAACACAATATTGTCTAAACAATGTTAGTTTAGTTAGTGAATTATGCTTTAACACAAAGTCCCAAAGTTATTAAGCCCTATATACATAGTTTACGTCCGGTAATGTTTTGTAAATTAATATTTTGCTAATATATTGTGCCGTTTGGCCGGCGCACACTTGCCGATACCGACAGTCCGACACCCACACGGCACACGACACCAACCATGTCAGCATTGGTATGCCAATCAAAGTTGAACTGCAAAGTTTTAAATCATGGTCAGTTCATACTAACTCATAGTTATTCTGTGACTAAATAGTGACATTATGATATTTAATTTGTTTTCGCGCATATTTTGCTATCAAGTGTCTAAAAAGAATGATCACGTGGTACAAAATTGTACCACGTGACCTAAAGAAATTACACTGGGCAGTGAAATATAACTTGACAGCAAAAGATTGGCATACGGGGGCAGTTGCTCGAACAAAATCGTTGTCGGCGCCGCCGCCGACACGTCAAAGCGCCTGTATGACAATAACTCGCTCACGATATCGTGTAAGTGTAGTGGCGATATTAGTCTGTAAACGCCTTGTACGTAGTATATAAAAGCTGTACTTAACTAATTTTGTTTACTAGAAAACTTTTACAATTAACATTTGCTAAGTTTACTGCGAACTGTGAGCCAACAAGATAAAATAATGATATCTTAAAAATAGAAACAGGCACGTAGGTACGAAAATTATTTGACACATTCTCATGATACTCGCTTTTTGTTTTACAAACAAGTTTAATGAAAATATATAAAAAAAATCAGATTTTTATTTATTATTATTAAAGTAAATTTAATTAGGTAAGCAGAAAATAACTCTATAGACATTCTACAAACGAACTAAAAATGAAATAGTATTCCCAAACGATAAGTCTTCTTTTTTTTCATAAGTCATGTAACTATCTTACTTTTAAGACGCAGATTCGTAAAGGGTCAACTTGTCTAGAGGGTATTTATTAACCACTCAAAAAGAAAATAGTAATAAATATTTACAAGGACTTATCAGACCTCAAGGAGTCTTCAACTTTATAGTACTTAGAATATAGATAGTTCGGTTGATAAGAGCCTCTTAAAACTTTGATAAAATCTTAGCTTCAATAATAAAAAGTTTCGCAAAACAAAACATGGTAAAAAGAAATAGCTATGTCATGTCAGCAGTCTGGAAAATTGAGTCGATATCTATGTTGGGTATCGCATGCCAGAGACAACCTCGTTTGTAAGATTAAATCTATATTTGCTTTGTCAATTACTATAGTCATTTTGAAACCAGCTTCGTTTATACTTTATCCACTTGTAAAAAATACATAAGTACACTGGGGCTTCTTTTCCAGCCCCCGTATGCCAATCTTTTGCTGTCAAGTTATATTTCACTGCCCAGTGTAATTTCTTCAGGTCACGTGGTACAATTTTGTACCACGTGATCATTCTTTTTAGACACTTGACAGCAAAATATGCGCGAAAACACATCAAATGACGTCATAATGTCACTATTTAGTCACAGAATAACTATGAGTTAGTATGAACTGACCATGATTTAAAACTTTGCAGTTCAACTTTGATTGGCATACCCCTGCTGAGCTCAATTTTTTTGTTTGACGCATTAAATGTGCGTGCTGCATCGGCGGCATAGAGCGCCTTTTGTTTATTTTTTATTAAATAAAAAGAACTCTTAGGTCGTATTGCACTATCACATGTTTACTCAAAATAATATTGAAGTACCTAATAAAAATCTGTGTGACGAAAGTCCCGTAATTTATGTCGCTTATCTAACAAACAGTATTATTAATGTGCTTATATTAATATAAGCACATTATGTACCATACTTATATACCAATTTGAACCATTAGTCAAAGATAACTCAATGAGAAAGTTTCCAATATTCTGTAAACTAGTTACAAAATTGTGTCTCTCCGATAAGACAGTAATTATTTTGTTGAGAAACTAATTTTGTAGAGACTAAGATAGTAATTACATGTAACAATGAAATTTTCAACAAGGACCTTACTAATAACGCCGTTTGAAGCTTTCTATAAAATCACTATAAAACACAAGTTTTATTTTGTTGATAGAAACTAATATCGAAAAGCGATTTGCGAATGATATTTCTCCATACAAAAACTGTGAATTTTTTGATTCTCACTTTTCGAAAATCAACAAAAACTCCGAATACCAAGGTGGTTCATTGTAAAATTACCAACATGACATGTGAAGTAATTTTAGTAAATGTCATGTCTCTGTATTGACATGTCAAAATTGTCCATCGAAGAGATAGTAACGTGCCCTCCGAAGCACACAGATGTCAGCTACTAGCGGTCACCCATCCAAATAGTGACTGGACAGAACGTCGCTCAACTTAGGTAATCGGTAAAGATTGATTAAGCAAGCTACGCCACAAGTGCTTCAATACGATAGATAGAAAACATTTTATTTGCACAATTTAAAAAGTAGTGCATACAGGCGAACATAATGCTAAAATAACATTATCTACCAGCTATGTTTTGGGTAGTGGGAATAATAATTTACTAAAGAGATTTTATGTCTATGAGAGTTTTAAATAGCTTGTTCCCAGAAACTTAAGCCATTGTGTAAAAGGCTCTACCTACAGGCCTAGTCGTTTAGAAGAAATATGATAGCTGCTTGGAGAAGGAATGTTGGCGTTAATTAGAAAACGAATGAAATATGCGAGCATTTATCACAGGTGAAACGCGATGAAAGCCAAATATTACGTAATTCTGGGTTTGTAAAAAGCTGCCACCGCTGAGGTAACCGTAATATAGCGTAGATACGACATCGATTCTGTTGTTGCATTTTTCTAAACTAACCTAATTTGACAGCGCTAAAAATGTTGCCGTCCCTTTCTCATAAACTGAAACTACAAAGACAGCTATAATTCTAGCGCTGTCAATTTAGGTTAGTTTAGAAAAATGCAACAACAGAATCGATAGCACTATCATCTAGTGTAACCTGTCACACAACATTTTATCTTCATTTTGGATATGGTATTATCGCAATGCGATTGTACTATCAACGTCATAAATGGTTTCTTATTTGTTATTCGCATTGTCGCAATATGATTTAACGTATACTTAACGTCATTACGTACAACTACTGGACTTGCAATGTCAGTGCTATTCTTGTGTTCTATGTATATTTCTCTGTAAAAGGGATCATACAAAAAAACGCTAGGAACCAGGCCGTAGTTTCTTGCCCGTTCTTCTAGGCTCTGGTCGCGTGGAACTGGCACCAAGAATCACCTAGTTATATAAGACGATTCTAAATGATCCTTGTGATTTTATTGAATAAAGAAATTTTGACTTTGACTTTGACATTGAAACCCGAAAAATGTGATCAATTTCTGATGCGGACTATACAACTGTAGCAGTAACACCGTGGTTTAATTTTAAAATACTTATTTTAAAGTACTATTAGTGAGTACGCTTTACTAAACTGAATTAACATATTTATCAGCTGCAGTAAATAAGCTCAATTCAGATGTAAAGATTTACAACATCAGCTCTGAAGTAATTTACTGGCTGATATTGCAAAAACTTCACAGAAAATAAGGCAAACTGCCTCGAAAATGTCCTTCGTACTCGAATGGAGAGAAGTCCAATAAGGCCTCAATATACCCTTATTTTAGCCAAAAAATACAAAATGTGTTGATATTTTCGTCCTATTTTTCTCAGACTATTTCGTCTTATAAACGTGTAAACGATTTGATATTTCTGTCATTATTTTTATGGTGCTGAAATGTGTTTTTATTATAAGCACAGATTGCTTTTATCAGACGACCTTTGAGCCCAGTGGGCGACTGAGAAAAAAGGCAGAAATTTTGTTTGGTTCCTCAAAAAAAGAAATATATATTACAATGGAAATGAAAATCACAATAAATCTAGGGACTATTTCCAATAACGAACTTGTCAGCTGAAACGCTCCAGAACAATCGAACCATTGCTGGAATATTCACATCTGAGCGCTTCCGTGCTTTATAGGGTACGTTAGAGCATTCACCTAAAAACTCCGTCACCAGAGATGACTCATACGAACGAACAAAATGATGAACGCAGTGCGATGCTTCACAGAACACATCCTGTGTGACAGATAAACGTGCACTGAGAGGTTATACGCAGAGTTCCGCTTAGCACCAAGTAAACCAGTTTTTTTTTGCACATTTTGTTATAAAAAGGTCTCTAGCCCCCGTATGCCAATCTTTTGCTGTCAAGTTATATTTCACTGCCCAGTGTAATTTATTCAGGTCACGTGGTACAATTTTGTACCACGTGATCATTCTTTTTAGACACTTGACAGCAAAATATGCGCGAAAACACATCAAATGACGTCATAATGTCACTATTTAGTCACAGAATAACTATGAGTTAGTATTAACTGACCATGATTTAAAACTTTGCAGTTCAACTTTGCAGTTCAACTTTGATTGGCATACCCCTGCAGTTTCACCACCCTTTCACCCAGAAGGAATGTCAAACTGAAACCATATCCACTAAAACAGAACACGACTTACGGCACACGAGATTGCTCCAATAAACGGCCGGCCATCAATTCGCGCGTCTCGTAATGAAAGTCGCTATTTGTCGTGCCATAAACGAAATCCTCCTTTATGCGGGTATATTGTGAGTTTACAAGCTACCATCAAATTCACTTTACGAAGCGTATTGGTGCGTACTTAGTTGTAGTTTTGTTTTTATCTGGGTGAGCGTAAGGGCGTGGCTAGAGTGAAAGCGTAGCGGGTGTAGAGTTTAGAAACTTTTGTGTTATTTCTCGTGTAAGTAGTAGAAGATTTCTTTTTGATTTTTTGTAGCATTTGGTCGCACTTTTTGGTAGCACATTGTAGCTAGCCGTAGCTCGTAGCACTTCATAGACTGTTGTAGAACTTCGTAGCATTTAAGCTTAGAACAAGAAATATTTCCATGACAAAAACTGAACATTGAAAAGTATTTTGCTGTAAGTTTAACTTCTGGGTAGCCCTAATTCATCAATTTAGACACGACCTGGACATCACACGATACTTCTCAGAAAAAATTAACCCTTACACCAGTCCTGTTCATAAGATAAATTGTTGAACATTTTCGTTGCTTTTACGAAGCTCAAGCGTAAATAAAATATTTAGGGACATGGGAAGCCCATCAAACCCTATTTGGTCATGGATCCTACCTTTCACCACTTTTACCTTCATTTTCTTAGAACTCCCGACCGTCATGAAAAAGGCTCATGGCCGAAATCCCTAGGCACGCTAAACATCTTTTACATATTTTGTGGAATCAATACAGCAGATATAATGTTGATGACTGGGAACCAGAAGACGATCGATGGCTCCACACCTTGGACTTTATGGCGAGAGGGGGTAAAGGCAAGATCGGCCTAGTTACGTGTCCCGTGTGCTTATTCGTCCAAGCTCCACACACAATCAACTAATATTATGTAGATCATTGGAAGCAGGTAAACACATTTCTGCCCCCGTATGCCAATCTTTTGCTGTCAAGTTATATTTCACTGCCCAGTGTAATTTCTTCAGGTCACGTGGTACAATTTTGTACCACGTGATCATTCTTTTTAGACACTTGACAGCAAAATATGCGCGAAAACACATCAAATGATGTCATAATGTCACTATTTAGTCACAGAATAACTATGAGTTAGTATGAACTGACCATGATTTAAAACTTTGCAGTTCAACTTTGCAGTTTAACTTTGATTGGCATACCAATGCAGAACCGTTCTTTCTATAAATTTATGGCTTATGTCCAGCAGTGACCTTCTCCAGGTGACTTGATGATGATGATTCTAAACAACGGGTGTAATTACTCTATTAATTTCGAACGTTCATCTCTAGACAAACAAACTTTATAGGGGAAACGCAAACTCTCCCATGAATATAAATTGTATCCTGCATGTGATGGGAGAGGTGATTTATTCAAACTATTTCAGGGTTTTCAGGTGAATATACTGGAAGCTTATAAACTACAGTTTAATATAAATCATTTTTGCAGTTTGCCGCTTAGTACACTTCATTTTTATTACAAAATCACAAACTAGCTCTTGCTTTATAAGTTTATGCTTCTTTTTTTATGAGAGAAAGTAATGGAACAAGAAGATAGCCTACCTGATGTTAAGCGGTAACCTCTGCCTTTTGCATTGCCTCACGGGCATATCCACTGAGGACGTCTCCAGTTAGGCATCAGTGCGTCCATCACGCTGAGACAAAGGTGTTAAGTCTTTTAACCGGAACACAGCAATGCAAGTATCATTGCTTGGCGGCAGAAATAAGTACGATAGTAGTACTTCCCCAGACGAGCTCTCTTACAAAGAGCTCTATTAAGTGCTACTAAAAAGCTTCTGAGGATAAAACGTAGGTATCTTAATGCTAGTAGTGGCGACGATTATGTTATTTAATCCTGTTTCATCAGAAATGATCTTAGTCTAGACAGATATTCAGTATTCATACACGCTGTGTCTGTCTGTGGCTAAAACTATAGACATTCACAATAGCTAAAATAGATAGGGCCTAGTCGTCAATAGAAGGAATAATGTAATAAGTTTTTTTTTATAAGTAAATGATAATATTTTTAAAAACAAGTTTTTATTTTTGCGTCATCTAGGACCGGATTTCTTGTCAGGACGAATCAAACGAACCTAAATTCGACGGGGTTGCGACGTTTTATTACAGAGTTCCTATTTCTACCTTCCGTCTCCATCATCAAATCAGTTTGCTGTCACCATATTAATGCATTATTGTCACCGAAGTATGGCAAATTTCAGCTGAATCGGATATGAGGAAGTGGGTCAATTTTGGCACTCAAGATTTGACCTAAACAAACCCACTAACAAACAGTTACAAAACCTTCGAGAGGTAGTCAGAGGGGAAGATAAATTACATTGTTACTTGACACATGCTTACATTTTCACAGTAGTGTTAATAGCTGTCTTGAAACTGAAACATTTGGATATACGTAACACTTCGCTGATTCACCTGGGAGCTTTGAACAATAGAAAGTGTGTGCTAAGAACCAAATTCCAAAGGTTTAAATTAAAATATGAAAAACATCTTTACAATTTTTCTGATACCCACTTATATATAATTATCTTTTGTACGTATAATTTATTATATTTTTATTAACTTACTTGTGCTTTCCAAGAAAAGTTTACGAATACTTTTAACGTATAAATAAAGAAAGTAATCTGAATTTTAAAAATATGATGAAAGCAGGGCATGAATTTTTTCTCAGAATTCAACATTTCAATAGTTGGTCAGCAGACAGTAACTTTCATAGACATTCGTTGATTTCATATTCAAATCGTAATTTGAAATGACATTCATTGGTTCCATATTCAAATTAAGTTATGCTATGCTATGAAGCAAAATTCGTAATTCAAAATTCGAGCGCCGCCATCTTGATTTTATAAAACTGTGAGTTCGCAAGAAGGTTTCATCGAAATCATAAAAACCTTTTTGGTATCTATTGCCTAGATTTGACTTGACCGAGCGTACGGCGTGGCGTGAGTCGTGACTGTGTTTTGTTTTAACTTTTCAGTGTCATTTTACTCGCGTTTTTGTAGTTCCTCTTTTCAGTCAATGATCCGTTCTTAGGTTACGTAAATGACCGATAGCTCTGAATATTCAAAATTACGTCTAGATTGCTTACAAAATTAAAAAGACACAACATGAAAACGTTTTTATATGAGTATTGAAGATTTTTATTTACTTTGATATTTCAGCTTACGATTCTTTCCGTACCAACATAAAATATCGTAAGTATCGTTTCCACAATTTTAGTTTTTATTATCTTCGTGATACCCAGCAATTTTGTATCTACGGCTTAGATGTTTTGTATTTAGGGCACATTGTGCACGCCTATATAAAGGACTAGTCTGTTATAATAGCATAAGAGCTAGGTACGTATAGTAGTCATAACGAATCTTTGTCCTTTTGAAGTATCTGCGCTCAACCCATTTTTGGTCGAATTGGAGGTAAGCTCATTTTTCCGCACAAAAAGTTTTTCACTCACATTTACTCAGTAGAACAGGTGGTTTTTTATTCATTCAAGTACCTATTTCGATTAGTTTTTTTCTTTTAACAAATACTATTTCGGATCTTTGTGTAGCAGTAATGTTTACAGACAAGTATTGGAATCGAAATGTTACTTAAATTTATTTTCTTGGTTCTCAGTTTATTTGAACTAAATGTTTTTGATTTAATCTATTTCAGAGTTTTACACTCTAGGTTTTTATTTTAGGCATTCTAAAAAATTAGGGCTTATTCATTTAGTCTATTTAGTTAGATTACCCTTTAAGGGCGGCTTGCACCAGAATCACTAAACGTATTTAATAGCTAAATCGATTTAAATCTGACGTATTTGTATGACTTGACAACTCGCTAAATACTATTTAAGAGTTAAACGCGTTTAGCGATTCTGGTTGTAACGACCCCCCCCCATAAAATAAAGACTCCTACCTATTTAAACTACCTAACTAATCTGAAGATAGGTCTACCTAAACCAAGCTATGTCCTGCCTAATAAAATATACCTAATAGATGTAGAATTGGCCTTGTAATCGTCTAGTGGTTCGTCTTAGGATCATATATTGTGACGCGTTAGTAACTCAAGAACTTAAGAAATTATGTTGAGATTTCAGTTATTAAATTAATTTAAATTAAGTATATTAAAATAATATTTAAATGTTAAATGAATCTACTCTCTAAAAATAATCCTATGTCTTACTCTAAAATAACAGACTACATAGTATTTTAGTCGGTCGCATTCACATGACATTCGGCTCGGTCGGGCTGACGACCTGCCGTGCCGCCATCTATTATCTATCTGCCGCACACACAACAGAACGCCTGCTTGAACTTGTTTGTAGAATAGAATTAATTATTTTTGTATCAATTTTATTTATTTTAGGCTTGTAGCATGTTTTTTTCTGTTTTTGAAAGTACCTATACCATTGTAACCTCTTCCTAGTAAAATATTGTGTAAATACCTAGTTATCTATGTACCTACTTATTTCTCTTTTTTATTGTCTTTAAATGTTCTAGGTAGGTATAGCCTACCTACCTACTCAGATTGTGGGATGTGCCTATCTACTATTTTTTATTTAATCTGTACTTAGAATTTTATGGTTTTTCCGATGTTCGTAACATCACTGACGGCCCCGTCTGAAAACCAGCGCTGTGCTATACCTAGGTACTACTTAGGTATAGTGCAGCATCATGCTGAGACTGGGACCAATTTGCCCCCATGCACGCTTCATGGGCAGGTGGGCTTACCTACTTTATTTTTTAATTGTTTATTTTTATTTTTACTTTTTTGTAGGTAGGTAATAACTTACCTGCTCTTATAATAAGTTACTTATAGTATATTTGCTGAGGTCAAATAAATAATTATCTTATCTTATCTTATCTTATCTTAAAATTCCGCTCAAATAATGCTCTGATCTTTAAGGATCAGTATTAAAATAGCAATTAATTATTAAGTTACTCATAATTGAATTATAATATTATTAATTTGATATATTGAACACAATGTACTATGATAGCTAACATTGCTATGTTAGGGCTCCTTTAGGCACCCCACACCCGTGCCAGCCAATGGTTTCCGACACCATATTGCTACATATACTAACATATACGTAACATAAGGTTACGTAAATGAAATACATGCAACAAAACCTCTTCTTCATAGTACACGACTTACGAGTATTCGATGTTGGAATAAGACAAAATGAACAAGTAACTTAAAATTATTGTTCATCAAATCTATATTCAAACATCTGTGTAACTATGGATGTTTTACATTGGAACTATCTCCATCTTGAATAAATAACATTATTAATAATATCATTTATCAAAATCTAGACAGCCCCGAGAGGTTCTCTGCAATACTGCAGAAACGATCTATTTCAACAAACAACAAATCTATTTATTACTATTTCAATTGAGTCCAGTCTCTCTGGATAACCAATGTAAAAGCCTCGGGAACTTTCCCAAAATAAATAAAAATGAAGATTTGGTCATAATAACTAATCGCGATTAAGCCTCCCTCGCTTTTATAAGTCCGGGAAAGCTTGACAACTACTGTGTCGCTAGTTAGACCAAAGAGTACCACTTGGTAAATAGTTTGTATCTTTTTAGATACTTATGGTGTAATCAAAACTCTGCAGGTAAATATCTTCCTCTTTCCATAGATTCCGGATAAATACCGAGACACACGCTCACAAAGTTTGATATACACGATCGAAGTTTATTCTTCAAGTAGTAGGTAGGCTTTACCAAAAGTTATTCCTTCAAAACTTGGTTCAATTGAACAACCAACGTCCAACATGTCCTTTAAAAAAGAAAAGATAAATAATTCTTTCAAGTTCTAAATTGACTCCAAAATATCACAAACAGTCGTTATCAAACTGTCAGTAAAATATACCGTAGTAAGATATAATAATCTTGTTCTGAAATAAATATTATAATTAACTTTATCTGTAATAAAAATATGTTAATTCAATTTATATGTTTAATTCATGTTAGTATAAAAACCATCTTCAACATAATGAAGAATAAAATAAAATGAGTATTTTGTAAATTAAAATGGATAATGTAAATAATTTTAGACCTTCTCATCATTAGTTAGAGTAATAAAACAAAGTGATAAATAAATGCTCTACCTCCCTAACTAGGTTCCCACCCTACTTAACAATGTGTACCTAACTTCCTCCTATTCTAGTTAAATGTGTGTATTTAATCAAAACTAGAAGCAAGCTTCTTATTTACATTTAATCGTGTGTGTAGTCCATCGTAGTGCAATGATGGACTTCCCTAACTACTCTGCTTAAGGGAATGCGAGTTGGTAAGTCTCGACTTTGTCCTAAATCTATAACCGTGTGTTTGTCAATCAGCACCGAGGGGATTGGGTTGGCGCTTCATGACGGACAAAGACAATAAATGTGTGAATAGATACATAAATAAATAGAGGTTCAAATTAGATGATCCTGCTTTCAGAATCAACTAACTTGAGGATCTGTGTTGACCCCTACGAAGGGAAGAATCAACATCCAGCCCGATCCAAGGTTCCTGGACCTATCAACGCAAGGTAGACTTTAGTTGTCACCGTTAGGTTTCCAGTCTCCACCAGCCCATTTCTGGATTTCTAATACGACGCGTGAAGCTATTATATTATTTAATATTATTTTTACAAAAGAATTTACTTTTATTTATTTATTTATTTTTAATTATTATTAGGTATTTTAGTTAATAAAATTAATATTACACGTTTGATCAAAACAAAATTAATAAATTAATATTTTCAAAATTTACGAATATTTAGATATGAATCTTAAATTATTTTAAATATGCAAAATTACTCACAAATGAATTTACTTCTTTAAATCACTTTTACACAAACAAATATTATTTTAAAATCAAAATCCTCCCAACAAACCCAATAGATTCAAAATAAACATTACTCTAATTCAACAACACGTCAGATTGCGAAATTAATTATTTACCAAAATAATAAAATATTAAAAGAAACGACCGCGTCCTATGAGTTTGGGAACCCAATCCTCCATCCAATGCCAAGCTTCCTTTTGCCTCGCGTCGCCTGCGCAACCCTCCTCTTTCGCGGGGCGAGGGAACGTATCCTTTTTTTATAACTAGCCCAAAATGTATTGTCGACACATTTCGGTACTTTCCCTGAATTCCATCATGGGAATTCCACAAACATTTGCGTTTACAAGCTTTATTTTTTTGTTATCTAATTTATGAGCCTGGCTTAGCCACTTAGAAACAAAGACCTTTTAACAGTCACATTTGTTTGAAATATTGAACGTTCTTTTTCTTATCGATCCAATGCACAAAAAATACCTATTTTTATCCAAATAAATAGAGTTCAAGTATTATTTATAAATCAGTTATCACCTCGATAATAATTGTGAACAGTGACGAGGCAGACCTCGCACTGGCTCGTTACAGTCGACCCTCAATATTTACGCAGGTTGATAATAATTTTGAAACCGTAGTAAATATTTCCAAATAAAATGAATGTTCACAATTATTATAGAAACTAAAATAATAACTCTTACAAAGTAATTCCCTCGTGTAAAAATAAAGGTATAAAATTTTGTTTATTCTTATTTTCAAATATTTACTTTAATTGTGTAATAAGCATATTTTCCAATATGCAGTGTAATACATAAATATATAAAAAGTGTGTTGTGTATTTAAACCGAAGTGCAAAACTGTTACTATTCGGATTCCAATTTTTTGCTATAAATGAAAGCCCCCACGGGATTTTACACTCTTTCGCAAGGACAATCTAACTGTGTAAGAGCATTTGGTTGTGAGGCAAATGTATCCTAGTAATATAGTGTTATGCATTCCTTCAGACCGAGTATTGACTACCGCAATGTTGGAACTGGGAATGAAAACACCACCCTTTACAATTTAGATTAAATCCCTTCCCGTCGTCCGAGTCTAAATGTTTCCCCATGACAGCGACATTCAGTCAAAAATCGACCTCAAAATAACAACATGTTTACAAGTCGGAGAATGTGTAGTGTGCTTAGTCATGGCCTAATAGGTATAGTGTGAACTTGTATGAAATTGGCCTAAGCCAATGAATGTCCTTAGACTTAACCTAACACCAAAAATCTCCATCATACAAGTTGATTGTGTAGTGTAGTGTTTATTTGATTAATAACAACAAACAAAATTGACTCATTCTCAGATTCTGTTGAAATCTTAGGCCCCTCAAACCATTAAGTTCTAACAGCAATATTTCATTCGATCTCTATTTTGCAGTCAATGTCGTACTTTAATTAAATTCTATACGTCCCTTCCATAAACTCCAACTTTCGTAGTCTTTCATTATACCCGCAAAATCAACAAACCATTTTGAATTGAGACTATAAAATTATTTATACCTTTTTTAAATTTTATTTAATTATTTCATTCGGAAAAAAAAAATATTATTAAAATATTTTGAAATAAGAGGAAATAACTTTGTTTTAATTAAATGCTATTCATTATTCTAAATATTTTAAACATAACAGCTACTTATCAAGTAATCATGCAAAACCATTAAAGGTATTAAATTAAATGTATAACTAAACATATTAATTACGCAACCGCAAGAAAAAAAACTAATATTATTTTTTACGCTAAATGCAAGAACGCAATGCAACAATAGCAGAACTCTTTGATTATGCCAAATGCAGTAAACCGTATTACGCCAAATGCAAATAATGAAATAATTATTTACGCCAAATGCTCAAACATTAAAATATACAAAATATTAGAGTTAATAAAGTTCACAAATTTAAAAACTTGTAAACAACATCAACTTCTCCATAACTCCAATATCTGTAATAAATGCGAACGTAAGTGAAAATCTTATTAGACTATCATGCTAAATAGATTCTTTTTACTCAAACTGCGCACCTCACTAACTATTAAAGATGAAATGATTCTCTTTAACAGTTTTATTTGCTCCTTGTATAAAATAATAATAACTGTAAAAAAATATACAATACTTGTTAAACGTCATTAAAACTGTAAGTATATTTCAATTTACTTGTACCTAATCACTATTTACTGAAATTAATATTCAAATTGATTTTGATGTTCTTTTATTTTAGAATCAGAATATGTCTATATTTATTCTTAACTTAAAGTAATTATAGACAAATGATAAAACAAATAAAGTATGAACTCATTGAAAAATACATATCTCATCTACTTTCATCAATCCAAAAGAAATATTTTAAAATATTACAAGTGGGCTCCGTCCCATGATCCTTCCCTTGATAAACAAGCTAAAATCATTAACTGTGCCATCAATACCCGAGAACACTTAACTAATTTTGTTTTTTAGAAATGCTTTTGAGATGTCACTTATACGACCATGTGTTTATCAGTCGTGATTTTTTCAAGTGTTAGTAAACTGTTTAAGAGTTCATAAATTTTACATTTAATTATTGAATATCTGCCAATCCAAACAACATATAAAGTAATTATTGTTCACACTTGAAATTAAGCAAATACTTACTGAAATAAATAAATAATGTTGAATCCAAACTATTGATTGATATATTATATATTATTATCCTACGTGGTATGAATTCGTAAAAATGCAAGTTATTCAAATGTAGATACATAAGTTTCAGAGATTCATTTCACTAATTTAATTAATTACATTCTTTATCAACAACTTTAGATATTCGACAAATATTTTCATTTTGTATATATTAAGGTAAAAAAAAAATTTTTTATTTTATTTAGTTTACTTAGTTAAAATAGTTTACTTTTATCTAACATAGAAATTTTCTCAATTAAGTCTCCTATCTACAAACTGTTTTAAATCGCTATTTTTGTAATTAAATTACCAAACGAAATACCTACAGTTCAACCTAGTTGATATATGTTTTGTATAAGTCTACAAATTGTCACGAGTAGATGTTATCTCCTTCAGTCGATATTATCTACCTATAAGATTTTAGACCACGAATATTTTTATTTAATGACGACCCTCCATTTACAATACTGCTAAAAATATATTTTGATTCATATAATTATTCCGCCCTTCCAATATTAAATTTTAACCTTGATATATATTTACTAATACCCTCTGTTCATACAAACATTTTGCTCTTCGATTATTAAATTAAAGACTCCAATAAATAAATAAAAAAATCAATACCTCCTAATAATACCATAACGACCCTATGTTCATATAATTTATTCTGTCCTGTAACTATTAAATTTCAATAAACTGTAAATATCTACTTCATCCTTCGACAGGCGTCACAGCTTAGTCGATATTAGCTCTACCTTCCGCGCCGTGGGTCGCGGGCTCGATCCCCACTGAGAACAAACACTTGTGTATAGCAAACGCAGATGTCCGCTCTATTAATTCAACTATTTTGAAGTATTAACTTAAGATCACTGGTATTTATGCTAATAACCATTATACTCATACAAATATTCCGCCCTTTAAATGTTAATTCCAACTTACAATAAATAATACCTACTAGAATATAATAATAATTAACAACCCTCTGATCCTTTAACTATTTAACCTTTAAATATTTAAACAGACTTTCGACCCTCAGTTTATAAAACTGATAAACCTATAATAAATGATTAATTACAACTTACAATAAATAATACCTACTAGAATATAATAGTAATTAACAACCCTCTGATCCTATAACTATTTAATCTTTAAATAGACTTTCGACCCTCAGTTTATAAAACTGATAAACCTATAATAAATCCTACTAATATTATAAACGCGAAAGTTCAGATGTCCAGATGTCTGGATGCTTGGATGCCTGTGCCCCAATCACGTCCAAACCAATGAACCAACCCGGATGAAACCCGGCACACATACAGCTCGCAACCCGGACCGACACACAGACCACTTCCCATCCCGAACAATTAACAGGATCCACAGGACAAAATGATTGACATTCCAGTACGAGCTCGGTGCAATGAGGTGCAATGGCAAGTCCCTCAAGCCAGTCATCCGCCCGGCACACGCACAGACAATACAATGCACACGGAAACCGCAGACGCGCACGAAGTCGCGGGCAACTGCCAGTGATTAATACAATTTACAATATATAAAATTATTTTCCTACAACCCGTTAATTATGAATCAAATTATTTATTATTATCTTCTAATTTTTTGTTTACAAAACCGAATAAAGTCTAAAAAAAAAAAAAAAATATCTGTTTTAGAAATCTCAACATAAGACCCATCCTATTTTACGGCAACAAATTGTGCGAATTTAATCGCACTTACCTACCTACCTATAATAATTGTAATATAATAAAGCCTAAGTAATTAATTTAAATAATAAGCAAACACAAATTAATCTAAATTCACCTCTTAATTCATCTAAATTCACATCCTGGTCACGCGGCACCTATATTGTAACGACCCCCCCCCATAAAATAAAGACTCCTACCTATTTAAACTACCTAACTAATCTGAAGATAGGTCTACCTAAACCAAGCTATGTCCTGCCTAATAAAATATACCTAATAGATGTAGAATTGGCCTTGTAATCGTCTAGTGGTTCGTCTTAGGATCATATATTGTGACGCGTTAGTAACTCAAGAACTTAAGAAATTATGTTGAGATTTCAGTTATTAAATTAATTTAAATTAAGTATATTAAAATAATATTTAAATGTTAAATGAATCTACTCTCTAAAAATAATCCTATGTCTTACTCTAAAATAACAGACTACATAGTATTTTAGTCGGTCGCATTCACATGACATTCGGCTCGGTCGGGCTGACGACCTGCCGTGCCGCCATCTATTATCTATCTGCCGCACACACAACAGAACGCCTGCTTGAACTTGTTTGTAGAATAGAATTAATTATTTTTGTATCAATTTTATTTATTTTAGGCTTGTAGCATGTTTTTTTCTGTTTTTGAAAGTACCTATACCATTGTAACCTCTTCCTAGTAAAATATTGTGTAAATACCTAGTTATCTATGTACCTACTTATTTCTCTTTTTTATTGTCTTTAAATGTTCTAGGTAGGTATAGCCTACCTACCTACTCAGATTGTGGGATGTGCCTATCTACTATTTTTTATTTAATCTGTACTTAGAATTTTATGGTTTTTCCGATGTTCGTAACATCACTGACGGCCCCGTCTGAAAACCAGCGCTGTGCTATACCTAGGTACTACTTAGGTATAGTGCAGCATCATGCTGAGACTGGGACCAATTTGCCCCCATGCACGCTTCATGGGCAGGTGGGCTTACCTACTTTATTTTTTAATTGTTTATTTTTATTTTTACTTTTTTGTAGGTAGGTAATAACTTACCTGCTCTTATAATAAGTTACTTATAGTATATTTGCTGAGGTCAAATAAATAATTATCTTATCTTATCTTATCTTAAAATTCCGCTCAAATAATGCTCTGATCTTTAAGGATCAGTATTAAAATAGCAATTAATTATTAAGTTACTCATAATTGAATTATAATATTATTAATTTGATATATTGAACACAATGTACTATGATAGCTAACATTGCTATGTTAGGGCTCCTTTAGGCACCCCACACCCGTGCCAGCCAATGGTTTCCGACACCATATTGCTACATATACTAACATATACGTAACATAAGGTTACGTAAATGAAATACATGCAACAAAACCTCTTCTTCATAGTACACGACTTACGAGTATTCGATGTTGGAATAAGACAAAATGAACAAGTAACTTAAAATTATTGTTCATCAAATCTATATTCAAACATCTGTGTAACTATGGATGTTTTACATTGGAACTATCTCCATCTTGAATAAATAACATTATTAATAATATCATTTATCAAAATCTAGACAGCCCCGAGAGGTTCTCTGCAATACTGCAGAAACGATCTATTTCAACAAACAACAAATCTATTTATTACTATTTCAATTGAGTCCAGTCTCTCTGGATAACCAATGTAAAAGCCTCGGGAACTTTCCCAAAATAAATAAAAATGAAGATTTGGTCATAATAACTAATCGCGATTAAGCCTCCCTCGCTTTTATAAGTCCGGGAAAGCTTGACAACTACTGTGTCGCTAGTTAGACCAAAGAGTACCACTTGGTAAATAGTTTGTATCTTTTTAGATACTTATGGTGTAATCAAAACTCTGCAGGTAAATATCTTCCTCTTTCCATAGATTCCGGATAAATACCGAGACACACGCTCACAAAGTTTGATATACACGATCGAAGTTTATTCTTCAAGTAGTAGGTAGGCTTTACCAAAAGTTATTCCTTCAAAACTTTGTTCAATTGAACAACCAACGTCCAACATGTCCTTTAAAAAAGAAAAGATAAATAATTCTTTCAAGTTCTAAATTGACTCCAAAATATCACAAACAGTCGTTATCAAACTGTCAGTAAAATATACCGTAGTAAGATATAATAATCTTGTTCTGAAATAAATATTATAATTAACTTTATCTGTAATAAAAATATGTTAATTCAATTTATATGTTTAATTCATGTTAGTATAAAAACCATCTTCAACATAATGAAGAATAAAATAAAATGAGTATTTTGTAAATTAAAATGGATAATGTAAATAATTTTAGACCTTCTCATCATTAGTTAGAGTAATAAAACAAAGTGATAAATAAATGCTCTACCTCCCTAACTAGGTTCCCACCCTACTTAACAATGTGTACCTAACTTCCTCCTATTCTAGTTAAATGTGTGTATTTAATCAAAACTAGAAGCAAGCTTCTTATTTACATTTAATCGTGTGTGTAGTCCATCGTAGTGCAATGATGGACTTCCCTAACTACTCTGCTTAAGGGAATGCGAGTTGGTAAGTCTCGACTTTGTCCTAAATCTATAACCGTGTGTTTGTCAATCAGCACCGAGGGGATTGGGTTGGCGCTTCATGACGGACAAAGACAATAAATGTGTGAATAGATACATAAATAAATAGAGGTTCAAATTAGATGATCCTGCTTTCAGAATCAACTAACTTGAGGATCTGTGTTGACCCCTACGAAGGGAAGAATCAACATCCAGCCCGATCCAAGGTTCCTGGACCTATCAACGCAAGGTAGACTTTAGTTGTCACCGTTAGGTTTCCAGTCTCCACCAGCCCATTTCTGGATTTCTAATACGACGCGTGAAGCTATTATATTATTTAATATTATTTTTACAAAAGAATTTACTTTTATTTATTTATTTATTTTTAATTATTATTAGGTATTTTAGTTAATAAAATTAATATTACACGTTTGATCAAAACAAAATTAATAAATTAATATTTTCAAAATTTACGAATATTTAGATATGAATCTTAAATTATTTTAAATATGCAAAATTACTCACAAATGAATTTACTTCTTTAAATCACTTTTACACAAACAAATATTATTTTAAAATCAAAATCCTCCCAACAAACCTAATAGATTCAAAATAAACATTACTCTAATTCAACAACACGTCAGATTGCGAAATTAATTATTTACCAAAATAATAAAATATTAAAAGAAACGACCGCGTCCTATGAGTTTGGGAACCCAATCCTCCATCCAATGCCAAGCTTCCTTTTGCCTCGCGTCGCCTGCGCAACCCTCCTCTTTCGCGGGGCGAGGGAACGTATCCTTTTTTTATAACTAGCCCAAAATGTATTGTCGACACATTTCGGTACTTTCCCTGAATTCCATCATGGGAATTCCACAAACATTTGCGTTTACAAGCTTTATTTTTTTGTTATCTAATTTATGAGCCTGGCTTAGCCACTTAGAAACAAAGACCTTTTAACAGTCACATTTGTTTGAAATATTGAACGTTCTTTTTCTTATCGATCCAATGCACAAAAAATACCTATTTTTATCCAAATAAATAGAGTTCAAGTATTATTTATAAATCAGTTATCACCTCGATAATAATTGTGAACAGTGACGAGGCAGACCTCGCACTGGCTCGTTACATGGTGCAAGCCGCCCTTATAAACATAATCAATGGTAACTATACTACTATAACTCTCCGCCCCGCGCTAACTATGTCACCGCAACACACCCCGTGGCTCGTAAGTCAATGTGACAGTAAGTTCATTATAAGGTTTTCACTGAGTACCCACACAGACAAATTAGATACACCAGACTGTGCTGGCAGGTATACCCACAGGGTATACCCATAGAATATTCTATACCTTCTCTCAATCCTTCTCTGCATTTTTAAGTTTAAAAATAATACAAGTTAACGGTATAATCTGTTTATAACAGTTTCATTGGTTCACAGAGCATGTCCACTGAGGAGTTATGCTGTGAGACATTACGTTGCTTTAATTTTCTATGTGTTAGAGTGTTTCTTTTTCAATTTTTGCACATGGTACCTCAATCATAAACTTGTGTAGGGATGTGACGTGACATGCTAAGGGTTAGAGATGCATACGACATTTTACGTCATAGCACGTCCGATATACACGTCCTACATGTGCTCTAAATTACTGTGACCTCTTTAAAAATGAGCAAAGTGTGTTTAAAATTAACCGCGTTTTATGGAGTGCCGCAATGGGCTCCACTGACTTACTTTTAGCGCTTTGTACCAAATCAGGAAAAGAGGAACACTTAACACTTTTTTATTTAACTGCCTGCGGTTTCTTTTTCATCACTGGTGAGGACTGGTATCCTATGTGCTACATAAATCATTAATTACAATGAATTTGTAGCAAACGAGAAAAAGTAAAAATTGTGCCATGTGAAATAACTTGTACAAGTCGCTTTTTCTCTCAACATTCAATTATTATAATCTTTTCTTCTAACAGTTAATTTCGTTTGTTTCAGAAAGCATCGACAAGTCCGGAGAGGACCCGGTGGTGTCCGCTCTAAGAGCATACGGAGCGCCTGACGACGAAGACGGCTCGAGAGACGTAGACTTCCTAAAACTCTTCGGAAACTACTCGATGCACGTCACGACAGACGTATCTCTAGTAGACCACTTCATAAACGTAGAACATAGTTACGACAACGACTCTAAAGTAGCTTACGATACTAATATTAAAGAAATGAACGATACTGCCGACAATGTTACTATAACCAGACCGGTTTTTGATGATGTCGTTACAAAATTCTTAAAATTAATAGAAACGCAACATTTGATGGGGGAGAACTGTACAGCCGGTACACATTTGAATTTAGGGGAAGGTGTAGTAGATAGGTATGCTCAAGAGAGATTTAGGATAGAAGCAGACGTGGCTGTGAACCGTGCGAACATGTTGACTAGACTTTGGAAGTACGCTGGTCCCCCTGTAATGCATAACGAGTATCTTCTCCACGCTAGTGTGTTCTCTATGGTAGAATTTGATGATGATATCTTCGGAGCTGGGAATTGCTATGATCAGTATCAGTACAAAGATTACCAGCTGTTCTGTCCGTTTGCGTACCGGCTGCCTGAAGGGCCGATTCTGGCAAAGGACCTGGCGGTGGAGTACAAGTACCTGAGCAATACATCGGAGTGGTTCTACATCGCGAGGAAGAACGCGGAGCGGGTGATACGGAACCACAACCAGTTTCGAAGAGGTGAGTTTTCTTTGACATCACAATAACACCACCAAATAAAATTGAAACTCATAATGTATGGAACTAGTCACGTGACGTATTGATCCAACAGTTTCCAATTTTCCATACATTTTAATTCGTTTTCTGTTCAATAATAAAACTTTCCACACAAAGACTGAAGTACCAAAATCTAAATTATAAGAGTCCAAAACGCAACAGCAAAATCTAAAAACTTTTTTCATCAGAATTTAACCCTCTGTTCATTTGTGGCCCCAACCCTTTTCTTTTAAAGTAAAACATGTTGTAGATTACGTGTTTAGTATTAGCGGTTACTTACGAAGCGAACAATAAGGCCGCTTTTGGAAGTTTATCAGATTCGAAGGCCCCTTGTGGCCGCTAAAAAGATTTATTGGAAACTTTTGTTGGTGGCTTGTTGGCAAAGTTATGGTTTTTAACAAAGACTTTAAGAGTTATGAAACCAAGAAAGTAAACCAAGAGTTTAATGCCTTTAAATTATCTAAGTGAATTTATGAATGCTTTGCCATAACATTATTGGTTTTTTTTGTTGCGTAATTACCAAAATATTATGAAATATTTTTAGTGCGAGTACAAAATTGTTACACAGAGTGGATACGCTGCCATAATAGTAAATGAAAGCACGAATATAAAATTATCGTTTATTAATTCTCTGTCTGTCTGTCTGGGTGTTAGTATGTATTAAAAGTATGTATTTACAAAAAAAAAAGTATATAAGTATTCTATCAACCATCTGGTTCCCATATTACAAGCATTGCTTAGTTTGGGACTAGAGGGTGTTGTGTGAAATGTCCCTGAATATTTATTTATTTTATTTATTTATTAATTTTAATGCGTAAAATTGACTCGAAAAATCTAATAAATTTTTTATTTATTTATAATTATCGAGCATCCCCTTTCCCACCCTGTATAGAAACGCTTTGACATTGTTCGTAGTAAAAATTATAAATTAAACTGGCTTCGCTCAAAGACCCGCAGGTAAATTCAATATGTAATCGGGCCTTGTTTAAACACCGTTGAAAAGCAACCTCAACATCACAAGAGCACAAGATTAATCTTAAACATGTAATTTGAAAGTGGGGAGCGCAAATCCAATATTAATTTGTACCTGAATATATAGAACAAAACCTTTTGAATTCTAAGTAAAGACATTTTGTTCTGTTATCCGTATTTTTCAATTGCTATTTTTAATGGACGATGAATGTTTCTTTTGGTCCTTATATATAATTAACAAAAAATAAAACTATCTGTTATTTTATTAAAACACTATAGGACAAATAATTGTATGCATGTAGCTAAACGTATTAGCTAAACGTGTGTGCGGAATGTGAAAATAAAAATATTTCGTTCCTTTCAAAGTATTTGGTTTTCAAAGTTGTATTCGAATCCGCTTAGTTGTTGCGCTTGTGTTGAGTCACAAACATCAACACAAGCTTTCACATAGGTAATACACTTGAGGGTAATAAATCTGGTTCACTAGCTAAAGTGGTTGAGTAGTACTGGCGTATTGAAACTAACTCTGTTACCGAAGGCACAGAATAGTAACTTAAACTCTGCTTCATCAGCCATGTTCTCATAGCTATGGAAAACCTCAAAAATATAGAGGAATTGTCATGTGATTTTTCGTTCAGAAATTATCGTACATTTATGGCTAGGGAGACTGGTTTGTCTTTTCACAAATATTTTTAAATTCCATTGAAAGACAAAACATGGTTGTGTTATTTTGAGCTTCCATAGACTTTTTACTAGTTTTATTCGCTAACTTGGTACATAAATATTTATTTTGTCCAGTTGCCGCTGATTTTTGTCAACTTTTGTTTCTAAGCCATTACTCGTATTTATTTATTAATTTTAAAATTTCATACAAATAGGTAGTGCTAGGAGGCCTTAATGCTAAGAGCATTGTATGCCAGTCTTCCTGGGCGTGCAAAAAGATGGTGTGGCGTGTTTTTAAAGCCTTTCTGTTTCGATTATATTGGGTGTGGTTTTGTGACCCGAATTCGCTGTTTTCAAGTATATTAGGACGTTATACTTAGCTCTAATAAGCCTAAACAATAAGAAAATTGCTTGTCGTATTAAAAAGGTCAGGAGAAGAGCTTCTTACAATTACAGTCGAGTTCAAAAGCCGTGTTTGGCTGGACCTAATAATGTTATAACTCCTCTTTTGAGGACGCTCTGGTTCAAATGTAGTGAGTTTAAAGCCTATAAGAGACTTCGGAGACAATTGTCATATTGAAAAAGATCAGTATTGATTTTGCTTGGTTAGCAACAGAAATACCTAAATTATCATGAACAACATGTAATTTTACAGTAATTAGTTTTGGTTCGGTATAAATATTTTGTTGTTATGTTTATGTGAGAATTAAGAACTAATTTTAAATGGTAAATATTATAAATAAATCATAATAATTTCTAATAAGAATAATGCCGTGCTGTTTTGAAGATACGGTTAGTATTTAGCGATGGTTTAGTTTGAGTGAGCATGAGAAACAGCTCCAGATACAGATGTGACGCCTAATTTGTCAACAGGCAAGACAGTTTGATTATTCCACTGCCTAAGCATACAAAACTTCTAAAATTAATGACTTCCATCTTAGATCTGTTTGCTAGATTATGGTTTAGGGCACGCAGAAAAGCGCTCTTATAGGTACCAACAACGTTAAAATATTTAACCTGGTTTTCTTAGTAAAGAACAACTCTAGTCACAGACAGCATATTCACTCGGATAGTGTTTTCAGCCTGATAAGAGATTATTTTTTATTTCAAATAATATTCGAATTTCCTTTGAAAGTTTCCAAAATCATACCAAGAGCTTTCCAAATTAATCAAAATAGCCTTAATTACAGCAAAGTGTTTTATAGCACCACAATAAACGGAGGGGTAATCACGAACAAATGTGTCAGTCGCCGCGTTTTCAATAACTCTGCCAAAAGTGACACTTAATTTCTGCGAAAACTCGAGTAGATAACCTAAATAATGCATGAGTATTCATGTATTTCGACTTATTCTTGACAGATAACCAAGACGAGATAACTGGTTATCTCAGAGGATTTTTTTTCCTCTCAGATAACTGGTTATCTCAAAGGATTTTTTTTCCTTGTAGATAACCGCGGTTACCTGTAAGGAAAAAAATTCCTCTCAGATAACTGGTTATCTCAAAGGATTTTTTTTCCTTGTAGATAACCGCGGTTACCTGTAAGGAAAAAAATTCCTCTCAGATAACTGGTTATCTCAGAGTTCAGTGGCCATGAGTGTGATCACAAGTAGGCAGATAATTGGTTAAACTAATGGGATACGGGTGTACTTATTCCTAAGGTCATGAGTGGGAGCATAAGACAAGAAGCAGATGGCTCTAATTCCATTAAGGCCTATAAGCACCATGAAATGTGGGACACGTTGAATCGCAATAATCTTTCTACGCGTTCTAGTCTAGGCAATCAAGTGTACGATCCGTGTAAGCTAAGCAAAGCAATGATAGTATAATTAAATCAAACAGTGGAAATCATGCTCATCGATAATGTCTAGTCAAAGATTCAATATTTGCTTACAAGCTTACTCGTATTAAGCTGACTTGTCAGCAAAATTATATATTGGCATAGTACCTACATTTAGATAAAAACCTTTTAATATCTTTTTAAAAATTCAATACAGAGGTACAAAAAAAGACTTGTTTAAATAATCTGTTGGTGCAGACCTCTTCATAGTAACCCACTTATCACGTAGAAATAAACTTTATAATCAGACAAGGCAAGCAAGCATTAAATTAGTATTTTTATACTTGTACAGTCACTGACAAAAATACCTAATTAACACGCTATTCATCAAAAAAAATATTATGTTATTCAGTTCTAACCTTTTAATTTTTAATTCAAGTTTTTTTAAGACTGATATCTAAGGGCGAACGCAAACCAAAAACAAAACGTCTTGTCGAACAGTTAGTGATGTGAAACTTCATAATTTCGTGACAAACCATGTCAGTATAACTTTTTTCGTCACAATATGCTTCGTCTTATTTGCTGTTTTCGTTACTTGCTTATTTAATGAGAATCATGCTAAGTACTTAATAATATTATTAAGTACACTACATAATTACTCTATTCTTACTTATTAAAAAAGCACAGGTAATTCTCTAGGTATGTGCGTATAAAGCAATGTTTAATAGGTAGGTACTAAACAATGCTATAATAGATAGGTAAACATAATTTTATGCATGCTGTGTTCGCTTTTTTCGCTTTTTCGTTATAACGAAAACAGCATATGACGAGTGCTTCCTCGTCATAATATGCTGTTTTCGTTATAACAGAAAATTTATTTTCACGTCACTAAGTGCGCGACAAAACAGTTTTGTCGATAGATGTGCGTTGGCCCTAAATTAAAAGCTTATTTCCAGGTTACAACACATACACACACAACGACACAGCACACACAGCCCGGGAGCCCGATGAGATACTATCAGTGAGCTACGAGGACGGCAAGTGGTCTAAACCCTACTACGACTGCGGTGGAGGGAACATCTGGATGCTGACGTACACTGTGCCCTTCTTCGGCTTTAACGGGAGCTACTTCTTCAAGTATGTACTTAAGTTATACTTTATTCTTCATCGAATAAGTAATGCCCGGTTTAAACTTCACTAAATAGTAAGGAGAGTAGGGTGAGAGCGGCGAGTCGGATAATTCGACTTAGCGGACGAGTATATAATAATAATTATTATACTGAATTTTCGTTGTAACCTTGACGTTAGTAATGTAATGAGCAGAGAACCACTTAACATTAGTTGAGGCATCTGCTAATTTCATCATGTTTCGTAAAAAATTAAAAAGTTATCTAGCTTGCTACACTAAAGCGTACCTTCTTCTTTGTCCTGGTCTTATGCCCCATTTCTTTTTGGATCGGTTTGTTCTCATGTTGAGTGCGATTCTTTCTTCTTCTTCTGTTTTCTTTCTTTCTTTCTTACATTATTTTGTACCGTAATGCCAGTTTTCTAACAATCACTTAGCGTCCTGGGGGGCGATTCCAATCACAAAGTTGAACTGCAAAGTTTTAAATCATGGTCAGTTCATACTAACTCATAGTTATTCTGTGACTAAATAGTGACATTATGATGTCATTTAATTTGTTTTCGCGCATATTTTGCTGTCAAGTGTTTAAAAAGAATGATCACGATCACCTGAAGAAATTACACTGGGCAGTGAAATATAACTAGATTGGAATACGGGGGCTGTAAGTCTGTAAACATTTTCTAGCGCTCCATAAAACATTATGTGCATGGAAATAGATTGTTTTTGTGATAGTAACTAGAAATCCGCGCTCTATGATCCACTTCCACCAAAAACAGGTTGTGATTTCACATTTTAACTATGTTATGCTGTCGTGTCAGTACGGTACATAAACAATTTTCTTTTACCGAGACTAACCGCCATTTGGCATGAAAAGTGTGGCCTAGTTCCAGCGAGTGTATATTCACACTTCAAAACAAAACATAAGCCTTCGATAAACGAATTACAGGGGTAGCCACAAAACAGTTAGACTACAAACGGTAGTTTGTGAAATAACTGAGATGGGGTCAGAGATAACGCAGGCGTTTCGTCTTCGCAAATAGATTTTATTCATGAACACGATAACATTTTGACATGGTTACATGAAATACAAAATGGAGGGAAAGGTTCGCTGCTTGTAGATACTTATCTTTTGAAAATATTTCACTTTGCATGTACTTACGCGGTGGTTTTTATCGTGGCTGAGGTTTTAAAATATTTTGGGGCTCTATTTTAGTAGGTAGGCTAAGGCACAGATAATATAAACTTATAACTAAGGTAAGTATATACGGTCACGATATTTTTACTGACCGATTACAAATGCTGACAGACTGAGGTCAAATTTTATTAGATTTTAGTATTGATACTGTTTCTTCGTCGTTTAAATAACATGAAAAAACATTGACTTGATCCCAACTAACCCATCTTATCTGTCAGGAATAGTTGGTGCGATGACTGAATAAAATGTTTTGATGTAGGTAGACCCATTTTACCACATTTAGGTACACAAGGGTAAAAACAAACATTACTTTCACATCAATATCCTTACATTTCCAGGGAAACAGGAAAATGAGTGCTTAAAAAATTACTGGTTACAAATGCCAATAAATACAGTAATTAATGGTTACTAATCCCAATATATTTTTCTAACAATCCCCTCAAATTATGGTAAATCCATCAGGGACCTCGGCGTAGGTACCATAAAACTGGCTCAGTACAATTTTGACCATGGTCTAGTGGACGCATGATAAAGAATTAAGAAAGTGTTCTGGTATAAGGTTTGTATTGATTAAATTAGCTAATCTAATTGTGTTTTACCGCTACCCAAAATAGAGATTGCGAAATATGTATTTGACACACAACACAGGTAACATAACATATGTAAGCGATGAGCCAAAGAGGTCCTGCCTCAGCCTAAGTCAGACTTGCAAAAGCAAAGCGGTGTTAGTTTTCACTTTTTCAGTCAGAACTTGAGAACAAATACACCCCAAAACATCAACATTTTAACAGCTATACAAATGGTTACAAAACTGGCTCGCTTACACAGCCACCATGAGAATAGCACTGAAACTTCAGTAATAACTCACAATTATTATAATCCTATTATTTCTCACACTCCGCACAAATCAGAATTTATACATTGGAATAAATGGTGAATAATCCTATTATTTAAGTCCGGGGCGTGCCAGACTATCTATTGCGATTTGCATAATCTTGGACAGACCGGAAGGTTTCAGATTGGGCGATGCAAGAAATCTTTATATACTTCTCATCAAAAAATCGAGACACCTCAAGTTTTTACTACCACTAAAATTTAGAAAAAAAGCTACATTCAGTAGGGATCATTAGATTACCATACTGATAAATTTTTAAGTAATTAGCGTAGCGGTGATTCGATTTTTCGGTTTTTAATACGCAAAGTCGACAATGCACCAAGTTTTTTTAAACAGGCTGCAGACAGTCCAGGGCGCAGCTTAGTCGCTAAGAGGTTAAGGTAAATTCAATTCAATTTGTTTATCGTAACGTAAACTTGTGCTAAGATCTCCCGGGTGAATTGGAGCATCTTCCAATTAAACTCCGGGGTATTTTCATTTGAAAATGTTAATCCTGGCAAGTCTATTGGAACCTTAAACCGTATAGTTTCCCAAAAAGTTGATCTCAGCTTTGTAATGCTTCGATTTACACAACTCTCGTGGTGGTGTAGATTCGAAGTATAATCCCACCTAAGGTCTAATCTAATTTGCCTAATAAAATAATTTGCCTCTGATCACCGACCAGTACGAACAAAACTAAAGTTTGAATTTAAAATACAAAGATCAATACTATTTAAAAACCATCTAGTAAATCACAGTAAAGAAAGTCTCATTCAGAATGCAGACCAATTTGTTTTGGAACTTAGTAACTACTTCAAAGACCTGAAAATAGATGAGTCTGATAACTCCGAAATCCAATATGAAAACCTTGTTAAAGCAGTTCACACTTGTAGTAAAAAAATAAAACCTATAAAGAAAAGTAAATTTAGACTAACAACTAAAACTTTAAAACTAATCGAAGAAAGGCTTGATAAAGAAATTGGTTCTACAGCTTATAGGATCCTAGATAGAGAGGTCAAACGCAGTATTAGGCATGATTCGAGAACCTTTAACACATTCCGAGTTAAAGCAGCACTGGAAAATAACTCATCGTTACGAACAGCCAAGGATGGCATCTCTAAAAACAAAACATGGATTAATAGTTTACAAGACAATACAGGTAAAAAACATAATAATAGACACAAAATTTTAGAAATTTGTACTCAATTTTATAGAAATTTATATTCTGGCTCACAACGAACAGATGAACCAGTTAATTATGTTCGCTCGGAAACCATACCTTTCATAACAGGTCGCGAAGTGCAGGATGTTTTTAAAACAATGCGTTTTGAAAAAAGCCCTGGAGAAGACGGTATCACCACAGAGGTATTAAAAGTAGGAGCCCCCGTATTACTTCCTCATGTCACGAATCTTTTTAATACCATTCTTCAAACGGGTGAACTACCAGTTAAAATGTGTCACTCAAACATTATTCTCCTACATAAGAAAGGAGATAAGAGTAATATTAACAACTATCGGCCAATTAGTCTAGTGTCACATTTTTACAAAGCGTTCATCAAAGTCATCCAAAGGCGTATTGATGGGATACTAGACAGCAACCAACCACCTGAACAGGCTGGCTTTAGACCTGGTTATTCAACCACTGACCACATTCACACATTAAATCAAATTATAGAAAAATATAATGAATACCATAAGCCGTTATATTTGGCATTTGTGGATTACACAAAAGCATTCGACAGTGTAAAGCATACTGCAATATTTTCAGCTCTAGAAAAACAAAATATAAATACAACATACATCAACCTCATTAAATTAATTTATAATAATAGTCATGCCAATATTAAATTAGAGTCTCCAGGGACACGATTTCCCATACAAAATGGCGTCAAACAGGGCGATCCGCTCTCTCCTAAACTATTTACTAGTACTTTAGAGGAAATATTCAAACCACTGGCAGAACCGTGGGCGAACAAGGGCATTGAGATCGGTGCTCAAAGGCTCACAAACCTTAGGTTCGCCGATGACATTGTACTCTTTGCTCCGAACCCATTAGATTTACAAGAAATGCTCCAAGACCTGAGCACAGCAAGCCTCGAGGTTGGACTACTGATGAATCGGTCGAAAACCCAAATCATGACCAATAGCACGAAACGTAGGGTCGTGGTAGACGGAGAAGAAATACACTATGTCGATGAATACATCTACTTGGGCCAGTTAGCATCCTTCGAAAACAGGCAAGATAAAGAAGTCGACCGCCGAGTCGAAAACGCCTGGAAGAGCTACTGGTCCATGAAGGCGCTAATGAAGGGCGACCTTCCCTTGTCACTGAAGCGTCAACTCATCGACATGTGTATTCTTCCTGTCCTAACCTACGGTGCCCAGTCTTGGTCACTGACTGAATTACAGAAGTCCAAACTCGGGGTTTGCCAAAGAGCGATGGAGCGCAGTATTCTAGGTGTGAAGAGAACTGACAGGATCCGTAACACCTGGCTGCGCTCAAAAACTGGGATCGCTGATGTAGGTACAAAGGCTGCCAAATTAAAGTGGGACTGGGCAGGCCACATCTGCCGTATGCAACCTGAAAGGTGGGCCAAGGTTAGCACAGAGTGGATCCCCGGAGATGGAAATCGCCGCCGAGGTAGACCGAAACGGCGGTGGAGGGACGACCTTGATGTTTTTAGCAAGGACTGGCCTAGTTTGGCGAGGGACCGTGACGAGTGGAGGGAAGAGGGGGAGGCCTTTGCCCAGCAGTGGGACAGAATAGGCTAATTAAAAAAAAAAAAAAAAAAAAAGGTCTAATCTTGGTCATGCACCAATTGATGTCACACTTTTCATCAAAACATAAACCATGAATAGAGTCGTCGTTATCCACTGAAAAGACCACGTGAAGACCAAGACCACCTTATTACCACCAATTTAGATTCTGGGAATAAGGTTACAGCTGCATTTTTTGACATGACTAAAGCATTTGACTTTGTATCACACTCATTATTATTAGACAAATTAGAAAAATACGGCATACGAGGCCCTGCTCACAAATGGTTACATAGCTATTTGACAAATAGAATGCAATGCGTTGAAATTAATAATATTGACACAAATAAAGAACTAAGGCCTTTCAGATCAAGTTACAGGCTTAATAATTGTGGAGTACCTCAAGGTAGTGTCTTAGGGCCCTTACTGTTTTTATTGTATATTAATGACCTTCCTGAAATTACTTCTAATCCATGTACCTTGTTCGCCGATGACATATCTATTTTATTTACGTCAAATTCTGACATTTCCAATTATACCACTGACATAACTGATACAATTAACTCTATAATTAAATGGCTTGACGAAAACAATTTGCATGTTAACTTGACAAAGACAAACTTAATGCAATTTAGTAATGCTAATATAACACATGATACACTTGATATTTGCTATAAGGAACACAGATTATCTGTAGTTAACGAAACGAAATTTCTAGGCATTATGCTTGACCAAAATTGCAACTGGAAGGCACATATCGATCATGTCTGTAAAAAGTTAAACAAGTTTGTATACGTACTTTATAAGCTTCGCAAAACTACTAACCATAATACCATTTTGACGGCGTATCATGGATATGTAGCTTCAGTTTTGAGATATGGCCTTGTCCTCTGGGGTAACTCGACCAATGTGCAAAGAGCTTTTATCGCACAAAAGAAATGCGTGCGAGCAATTGTAGGGATTCCGCCTTGGGAGTCATGTAAGCCATTCTTTCGAAAACTTGAACTGTTGACTTTGCCCAGCATGTATATTTTAGAGGCAGCTAAGTTTGTGAAGGAACAGCCAATTTTATTTACAAAAGCACGTGACCTATATAAAAGATGTGTGAGAGACCCGGATAGAATAGTTCTTTCCAGAATACCTAAAACAGCTCTCTATAAAAAAAATTCATTTGTTATGTGTGGTAAAATATTTAATAAAATCCCCACTGAAATAAGAGACTTACCAATTAGATTATTTACTAGAAAATTAAGATTATGGCTAGTTGATAAAACCTTCTATAGCGTTAATGACTTTTTGAATAGGTAATGACATTTTGTAATAATTTTTTAATTCGATATTAAATGCTTTTAATTTTATTTTAGTAGGTAGTGATTAACTTGACATAAATAATAGGTAATATGATATAAATTTGCATGCCGATGTGTTTGGTGAAATATGTGAAACCGATTAGATACTGTAAGAACTTGTAACCATATTTGTAGCAAATAAACCATTTCATTTCATTTCATTTCATTTCATTTCATTTCATTTCATTTCATTTCATTTCATTTCATTTCATTTCATTTCACCTAAAAGACCACCTAAGCTGCTGATTTCTTCACAGTTTATTACTGCCGTGATAAAAATAACGGCGGCCGCTTGTCGGGATGTCGGATGGGTGTGAGACATGGACAATGACACAAAAAAGATAGAGAGTATTTAGAAGCATTTGAGATGTGGTGTTGGAGGAGAATGGAAAGGATTAGCTGGACAGAGAAAGTAACTAACATAGAAGTACTAAGTAGAGTAAGCGAGGAGAGAGCCCTTATAAAAGTTGTTGAGAACAGGAGAGGAAAGATGATTGGACACCTTATACGACATGACAGTTTAATCAGAAATATCATTGAAGGGAAGGTAGAAGGAAAGAGAGGAAGAGGAAGACCGCGTATTAGCTACATGAGCCAAGTGAAGGCGAAGATAGATGTCATGTCGTATAAAGACGTCAAGGAAGCTGCCCTGAAAAGAAGAACCTGGCGGGAAATGCATAAATTACGCCGACAAGAGCATAGCTCTTAAGTTAGAAGAAGAAGAAGAAGCTTGTCGGGAAATCCAAGCTTCAGTCTCTGAGTTTCATAGATATTGCAAATGTTTATTTTGAATGAGAGTTTAAATTTCTAATTGGCTTCCAAGAGTATTGACGCCCGCGGTGGTGAATTGATGCAATGTCGAGAGACAATAATATGAAAAAAAATATATATTTGAGGGTTTTTTTGCTTTAGATCATTTTGCTGTGATTGATACTTTTTTTCTTTTTTTTATACACCTAAATGATGGAACAAACCGATGGCCCACCTGATGTTAAGCGGTACCTACTGCCTATAACTATGCATGTGAACTTTGAACTAAATTACTTTAGAGTTCAGAATATAATTATATTTCAAGGGAAACGATAAACTTCCCGTAATTGCCTAACTTATTTAGAGAAGTTATTAGTTAAGTTATAAAGAGCGTTACTCTAGAGTGGAGCTCGTCTTTTCATAAGACTGTGGTTTCAAAACTAGTTATGCTACAATGAATACTGGTTTGGCGTAGGTACTTACGTCGTCACTCGTTCAGGATTGGTATGCCAACCAAAGTTGAACTGCAAAGTTGAACTGCTAAGTTTGAAATCATGGTCAGTTCATACTAACTCATAGTTATTCTGTGACTAAATAGTGACATTATGACGTCATTTGATGTGTTTTCGCGCATATTTTGCTGTCAAATGTCTAAAAAGAATGATCACGTGGTACAAAATTGTAACACGTGACCTAAAGAAATTACACTGGGCAGTGAAATATATCTTGACAGCAAAAGATTGGCATACGAGGGCTGCTCGTTCTTTACCATAAATATTTTGATTGGCACGACAGTTTTGTCAATTAAAGTTTTTTCATTTAATTTTAAAGAGATGTTAATTAGGTCATTTTTTCTAGAGGGACGAGTGGCATAGACATCGATCTCCGGAGAGTGGACATTGACCAGTGTCCGCTGAAGCCGGGCTCCACGCAACTCAACATTTTCGCCGCTACTGATAAGTGCAAGAAGAAAACTACTGAGGTGAGCTAATATAATTTACATGTAAAAAATCCGACTTTAATTTGACTTCTTCATCAGATAATAACGATAGCAGTTCATTAGGATGTTCTAGTGACCGTAAACACCACTGAAAAGTCAGGAAAGCAAAATACGCGATGTCATTTACGTGGTTGAAATATTTTTTCCAGTTATTTTTATTTAAAAGCCAAACTACTGTGCTGATTTCAATGAAATTACTATGGGATCACACTGGAAATAAATCCATTCAGATAAAAAGAATTTTCCAAATCGGTTTATTAATGACGGAGTTTAAAGTAAAAAAAAAATACCGAATCGAGAACCTCCTCCTTTGGATAAGTCGGTTACAAAACAGGATGTTTTCTCACAAAACTAATTTGTTTATCCATCTGAAGGGGAAATTATAAACATTAGACCTTTGCGAAAAAGTTTGTTTTGGTATTACCGTTCCTATTTCTCAACTATCTATGCGATAGTGTTTACAAAACAACCACTTCTATTAATTTAAAACCGGGAACTGGTTAGAATAAATTCTAACACACTCGCCATCACCACATAATAACCCCCGTGTCTGTCATAAAAATAGCTGTCACATAAAACGAAATCGGTCTTTTTCAAATAAAACATTATCGGTCCACAAAAATAACTTAAAAATTGCTTTTACTCATATTAAACTTAATAATAAAACTTTTCACCGTTTACTAAAACGGGTCTAGACCAGACAAACCTCAGCAAAAGGTCCCTAAAAGGGTTTGTCCTTTCGAGAACGGATAGGTACAAACATGATGAAAACTCTTGTTAGAATAAATTTTATTCAAATCAAAGTGATAACTGTTTGTTTTCTTTGCGAATGTGTCCCGAGGGAGCGAGTTATTCCCGGTCGCGACAATATAGCTGATTGGACGATATATGAAACGCTTGCTCTTACGTAAGGTCTCGTGATTTCATGAGATGAGCGATAAGCAGAGCGGTAGAAACTTATGTGCTCAGCTGGAGCTTTTAGTTATTTTTCCCTAATAGATGTTAAAAGTGTTACTCGAGATGTAAGCACGCTACTACTATTTTTTACAGCAAAAATAGCACCAACCAGTAACATAATGAAAAAAAAAACGCTCGCAAAATACTGTCAGTCTATACAGATGGGTTTTTTTTTATTGAATTAAACTAGCTCCGGGAAAAGGTAATAATGGATTTATTTAAAAGGAAAATTACGACTAATACAGTATTTACAAAACACACATGCAACAGTTGAGTTATCTGTAAACAGTTGCAAACGATTTATAGATAGCTCAACTGATCCAAAAAGTAAGCGGGCCCAAGTCAAGCTGCATTGCAGTGCTGCAGATATGCTAGGCCCAACCCTCGGGTCACGCGTCATTTCGACTAGACGCTTTAAGAAAATTTTGAATACCCGGAGGGCCTCGCTACTCCACGGATCTAGTGCATGATTCAGCAGTTTGAATTTATAGTTCTAGTTCAAACCAATTATCACACCGCTTATCGCTAAGCTCACTACCATTCCACGGAGATATATCTGTCTCCGAAGCGTGATTTTATGCCCATTGAGTTATAGGAATTTGTCGTATTGCTTTGTTTTCGCTATTGGACACGTTTGATGCCAGCTTATTTTGATACGGTATTGTGGTGATTTCCGCGCTTTATGGCGAAGATTTCAGATTTTTGAGTATCCTTTTGTAACAAAATTTTTTTGTGTGTTTGTTTTATCTTTTGTCTGTTTTTGGTACATAAGAAACCTCAAATTGACAACCTTTCCTTTAGGTTTTGGTGCATTGTATTTTCCATATTTTCCTCACATTTCGCATGAATATTTTCATCGTATATTCAAAATTCTTTTGAATTTCAACCTTGCTTTTCCGACTGGCTAAACATACGTTTACAAAAGCTACGTTTAAACCGATGTCCACGTTTAAAAGTCAGCCGCAAGCCACTGTACCACAGAATCTGATTTTCAATTCCCAGAGAGGGTTCCGTCGCGTAATCTTCGGACGATCGTGCTACTGACGCCGGCTTGCCTTCACAAATCGCCTCTCCATTTGCCTTTGGACGGCTTTGTAAATGCTTTCACGTGATATACAAACGCTGTGCTATAGATACACCAACTCAATAACCCTGTCAATTGAAAATTATAACGAGCTTGAGGTTGAATTGATCCTTGGCTATCACCGAAAATGCAAATACGAGTCAGTCTCATCAACAACCACCCCGAGTTATTGTCATTTAGTATAAGGTACTGTTAGATCTGCGCATCCGACCAGGTTAAGAGGGTGCAGGTATAGATGCTGGGCAAGGCTAGTTTATCTCAATACTTTACAGCGTCGTGTTCATAGGGTATGGGGCAAAAGTGACCCTTATAAATTATATTGATAAAATGCCTGATTATTAGATCTGCCCAAAACATTTGCAATAAGATTTTATCATCAACTTATATCAGGTCATTGTTGGACGTAGGTTTCTCTCAAGACGCGCCATTGAGTCTTATCTTCGGCTCTTCTCATCCAGTGTTTGACAGCTACATTTCGCAGATCGTCGCCCCATCTCGCCGGAGGGCGTCCTACACAACGCTTGTCTAAACACGGTCTCTATTCAAGATCAATAAGATTTATTTATAAGCTATCCTGTCATGTTGCTTACTGTGTATCCATTAAAATGGGTTCTAAATATGCTGAGTCTAACCTACAAACGTTAAAGTCGAAATGTTATCGCTTCAAGCCATTAAATTTATGGTTTTATTGCTTTGTTCCGGACACTTTGCAGAAGATACGTATCAACCCTTTTAATTTGATTGTTCTATGAATTTCTATTCGAGCGAAGTTTGAACCGATTAGGAGTTTTAAAGTGTTATCAGTAAGACCTTGATAAGGGCGACCTAAGGGCTTTGCGACTAAATAAAACTAATCGTTAGCGTCTAAATTAGATTTTTATTGACCTAGTTTTAGATTTAGTTCTGTTATAAAAGTTTTTTTGAAGTCTACATCGTCGTATAATAAAAATAGCCCGGGCTTTTTAATGAGATGTCGGGCTTAGGCAAGTGTGGCTTGCGACAAACCATGCCCTATTTTATGATCCTCTTACAAAAACTTGAGTCTGTATTATATTTAGAGGTTTTTTCTGCAAATGGTAGGATATATTGCAACATTAGTTTGTTCATAACTTGTTGCGTGTAGCTGATATAGCTACAAAGTTTTAGTTTCAAAGGCAGTCGAAACCCCGGTGGGATACCAATAGCTAAATATAGAATACATGAAATTAAGATATTGTCCCGATGGAGAAGTGACCAACCCGAGCACACATTGGTAAATATTTGAAGTTTACAAAACCCGACTTCAGACGTCATAAATAAAGAGATTTTGTACACTCTTCACTGTACAAAAACTACGTATCCATAGTGATCCCCATAATCTAGTTGTGGGAAGCGATTTATTTTTCACTTTTTTCAGTTTTTTGGCTGAATGGCTGAACATCCCTTGTAAGTTTTCAAGAATATAAGTTTTGCACATTCTTTATCAAATCCTGTATCGCATCTATCTGTATAATCAACCTTTTGTCATCTCATCAGCATCAGAATGCCCTCGCTGATTAGAATTAGCCAAAGTTCCAAGGAAGAGCAAGTTTTTCCGGAAAAACAAAAACATCCGTAATTCCGTTTCCGGTGAACGGAAAAGGGCGGAGCTAGTTAACTCCTAATTCGTTTTGTTTGTTAGTTGGGCAGGCAAGTAACGAATTTAGGAGTTATGATGGTAATTTTATTTTATTGAGAAAATCCACAGCACGAAAATTTAAATTTAAAACAGATAGCCAGTAATGGATTTACATTCTAAGTAATGTTGATGACTTATGGCAGAAGGATTTAACTTGTGATTTAGCCAATTTTCAGTTAGATTATGTGCCTCTGCTGCCGCTCCGCCCCGTCACTTATAAACTTTGCGAAAGCGTGTAATAGTCCTACTATTACCCAACTTATCAGCATTGGTATGCCAATCAAAGTTGAACTGCAAAGTTTAACTGCAAAGTTTTAAATCATGGTCAGTTCATACTAACTCATAGTTATTCTGTGACTAAATAGTGACATTATGATATCATTTAATTTGTTTTCGCGCATATTTTGCTGTCAAGTGTTTAAAAAGAATGATCACGTGGTACAAAATTGTACCACGTGACCTGAAGAAATTACACTGGGCAGTGAAATATAACTTGACAGCAAAAGATTGGCATACGGGGGCTGGAAAAGCAATCTACTTACGTGCGTGTTAAATCTTGCAATCCAAATTTTTTATTATGAACGAGGTGTACGCTTCTAAAGTAGCTCTTATGAAGATGAGATAAGCGGTATCGTTTTATATACCTATTTGTTTATCTCACTGGCTAATAAGATATAAACCCAACAAACGACATTGATAACAGCCATCGGGCAAAAGACAAATTCTTGCCTGAATTAGCAAGAATTCTTCTTTTCGTTTCTTTAAATTCCAAGTCAAAACTTTATTTGTTTCCAAAAGCCTACTAAAACAGCAAAATGGAGGCACGTGTAAGGGTCAAACTACATATCGTGGATACAATATTGTGCAGCCGAGATCTAGATTTATGAATCGTTGATTTAAAATTTACTTTTATGATTAGACTGCATTTTACTATTTAGGACTCTCAGGACTACTCATGGGAATGCAAGAGAAACCTTTCTATCGATATATTTTTCAGTCGTGAACTTATTTTTACACCAGTCATACTTACAACTATTTACACAACTACCGATTAGCGGGACTTTTTCTCTACAAAAACACATGAGAAACTATGAAATTATGCAAAAAATATTACCCACAAAAAAGTTACATAATTTTTATGTTTCAATTTTATTTCGTATCACTTCCTAGTTTTTTTTTAAGTGAGACGCATTTTCTTGGTTCTGCCCCCGTATGCTAATCTTTTGCTGTCAAGTTATATTTCACTGCCCAGTGTAATTTCTTCAGGTCATTCTTTCATTCTTCATTCTTTTTAGACACTTGACAGCAAAATATGCGCGAAAACACATCAAATGACGTCATAATGTCGCTATTTAGTCACGGAATAACTATGAGTTAGTATGAACTGACCATGATTTAAAACTTTGCAGTTCAACTTTGCAGTTCAACTTTGATTGGCATAACCCTCCTGAAGGCATTTTCAGATTTTTTAGAATTTTTCTTGTGATACCACTATCTTCTTGCTGAAGTTTGAAATAGCTTGTAGTTTGCTCTAAAGATGAAATCGAGTGGAAGCAAACAAAGAGAAACATTTCCAATAACTGTTACATTGCTTCCCGGAACGAATTCCAAGAACAGGGCACAGTAGTGTATCTTTTACATTCAGTATGTATCACTCACTGAGTACCCCCTTAGACATAACCAGACGACATAGGTCATAGGACATAGGTATGTGACAGGCGTCACAGCTCAGTCGGTAATGGCTCTGCCTTCCGTGCTGTGGGTCGTGGGTTCGATCCCCACTGAGAACAAACATTTTGTGCGTGGAAAACATACATGTTTGTTCTATGTCTGGGTGTTACTATGTATTATAAGTATGAATTTACAAAAAAAAAAAGTATATAAGTATTGTATCAGCCATCTAGTTCCCATATCACAAGCTTTGCTTAGTTTGGGACTAGAGAGCGGTGTGTGTAAAGTCCATGAATATTTATTTATTATTATTTATTTATAGGTAATACCTACTCAATTTATTTGACTTAATCAAGGCCAAATATTTTCCGTCTTTGTTTTTAACAAGTTTAAAGTAGATAAATGAATAATTTTTTATCTGCAAAATACTTTTACCCAAATTTAGTTTTCCAAGTCTGTTATATATTTTTGACTTTGACTAATTCGTGAAAATCTATGGGTTATTTTTCGACCGAGGTTTTGGATTTAGAAATTGTACAATTAATATCGAAAAGCCGGTCTCCTAATTGAATCTTTGTATCTCTCTTAATAATGTACCTTTTATTACATAAATATTATCTAAGCACATAACGACCGTAAAAAGTAACGGTTATGGCCCAAGGGCCCAAGATACGCAAATTATGGCAGAATTGCGGTCAGACCACATTTACATAGAAAACAGGTAACCGGAAAGGTAAGTATTTATAAGCATAAATACTTACTTTTCCGATTTTTTAGACTATACTACGCGGCATACCATACTCCTGTTTGACCCTGCAATCAAATTTAGTGTGTTACCAAATGGCTATAAGCTACATTTAACAAGTCGGTTTGCCCCAATCCAATAGCTGTTCAATTCCTCATCTAATATGCTCCACCATCTACGTTTTCTTCATGTTTCACTTCAAATTCTTTATGATGATGACTTCAGTTTGTCTATGTATGGATCTATTTAAACATAAAAGAGTTCTTCAAAAAAAGTTCTTGTATCGGAAGTTTAAGAACAAGAATAAGAATCATTTATTGTAAAACTGTGTAGAAGAGATCTTATGGTAGAAAAAGTTTCAACAGCCTACCCTTTTAGGGCGTACAATATTTTATTATACCTATTAGCCTACCCTTTTAGGGCGTACAATATTTTATTGTACCTATTATTAATAGGTACCTAGGTATTGTAGTGAGGTAATTTCCTATATTTTATAGTCAAAGAATTCATTTATGCTATAAAAGCATTTTTCAGCAAGCCATTGAGTCAAATTGGATTTAATTGGAAGTATTTGTTCTAAATGGGTTTAAGCGCCTCTTGTAGCCTGCTTTTTATATAAATGCAGGTTTACGGTCAGATAAACTGTGCGATCATTTTAACGAGCCGTACCTAGGTATTTTAATGTTTCGCGGATAATCTCATTCTAGATATCGGATTTGCTTTATAGGTATACCATGGCGCCCATGTATTGGAAAATACTGAATAGAAAAATGTTAAAATACTACTGTGCCTCTTTGGTTTTCAACCTTAGCTGCTAAGTACTGCGAGAGTGGTAAATATTTACCTGCTAGTAGTTTCTAGTAGTTAGGCTACTACTATTCGTAAGAATATAAATAAACAGGCCTAGATGATTTATATAGCGTTAGAGGCCAATTTCTACCCATATCCCGTTGAACGGGACGCTGTAGTGCCTGGGACATATTTTAGATGGAGTAGGCTTGCCAACCACTTATATCATCCTCTTAGCTTAGCCTTCATTCACAAGAAAGACGTGCGGAGCTGCGGGTTCCCTCACGAAATAATATAAAAGCACAAAATATCAAAACCAGATTATTTATAATACGTCTTAGCACATGGTTTAAAAGCAGCTTTTCCGATAAAAGTGTATTTATGAAGACCGCCATTTTTGAGATTATCTACATCAACCCGTTTGAAGAACCACAAAGCGGATTTCTTTGTGGACGACCACATAGGGATTACGGGATATTGCGGTTCGTTTGTCTTCATAACAGGGGGGTTTGCGGGAAATTTTCGACATCTGTAAGCATAAGTAGAGGTAACTTATGATCTGGGTTACATTGCGATTGCAGCACAGCACGGCTTTGCAGTCAGTCGTCTTTGCTGCACAGTGTAACTCAAATACGTACGGACCATACCAGATTACGAGTGTGAAATTCGAACTAACACCGCATTCGAGAACCCAGATTCTCCAGCGGTTGCCTATTCTGCGAGCTATGTGGTCAGCCCACTGCTACTCCAACTTACTAATTCGTAGAGCTATGTCAGTGACTTTAGTTCTTCTACGGATGTCTTCGCTTCGGGACTTTTCGTACATTAGCTCTCTCCATATCCCGTTGTGCGACCTTCAGCTTATGTGTAAGACCATTAGCGACCACGTCTCAGCTGCATAAGTCATCACTGGTAACACGTACACAAATAGCACGAAAACGGAGTTAGATAAATGTTACAACATCAGTGTAATAAAATTAAATAGTTTTTTTTATTCCAGTGTGTACCAGTCCCTGGATTGGGGTTCCGTCGTGGTTCGTACCGATGTGTTTGCAGAAGAGGGTTCTACTTCCCCAACACCACGGCTGAGAACCGTTACTACAATGGTAGTGATATTGAAGAGGAGTATGAAAAGCATTTATCAGTAAGTTTCGTTTCACGCAAAAAAGTTTTTAAATACGACTCTTATTATAAAAACTGTAGGAAGAGTAAAAGCACATTTATAAAATAAAAGGATAATGAGCAAGTAAATATGTATAGAGACTGGTCCTGCACGCTCAGCATGAGCGCCAAAAACGACGATTCATTCTATCAAAGAGAAGATAAATCATACTTCGTTCCTTTCTTTCGTTTGACGAAAACAGAGACAGGACTAGTAGTAGGACTTTAGTCTATTCTTCCGTAGACAAATCGCTGTCTAAGGCGCATCATGCTAGCCCTGCTGATGTCCACCAGAGCAAGATCGAGATTTCTGTACATAACTAAATAGTACGTTAATATGAAGTAGCTTTCACATAGACTGTAAGTTATACTTTTACTGACTCGGCTCGGAAATTTTGCAACAAGCCCTAAGATTGTAAAAAATAACACCATGCAAACGAGATCGCGAGGCTTTCTACTAATAATCTCGTAAAGAAAGGGTTATAGTTCTATTTCAAGCTCCAACAGAGCTTTCGAAAAAATATTCAAATGAGGCAACTTCACGGTGCGCACTGGAATGGGCATTTTGACGGTTCTGATTGCAAAAAGGCGAAGTTACACGCCCGCCCGAACGTGAATCTTAATTGGAGTCAGCGTGCAATTGTTTTTACAAATGAATTGAAAAACCTGTGGCCGATACTGCCTGCAGTGCATTGTTGCACTGCAACTAGCTGTATTTTTTCCAAAAAATTGAGAGCGCTGGAATGGCTGCGACCGAAAAGAAAAAGAGTGACGGCATCCCATCCGCAGACAAGACAATACTGTAAAGGTCTTGGGAGATTATAATACACTCGAGAGCATAGAAATCGCACATAGGGTAATTTTCCTGCATTTTGATTTCGACACTTGTTTTTTTTTAAATTAAAGATTGGTTGCAAATATAACTTAAATTAAATTAAAGTACACACTGTTAGCTTCCTAAAAACCCATAATGTCTGGTCTTGACCTTCCAAATCATAGCAGTGGCGGCATAACAATGGAATGGCCTAAATTCGCTCGTTTCAGGTAGCGCGGGTTGTGGGACTTTGAGCAGGTATAGAAGGATAAAAAAACAATAAATTTGAGAATGTAACGATTTATTAATACGAGGTATTGCCTCCCCTAGCCTGAATAACAGCTTCCATTCGATTTTTCATTGAAGAAATCAATTTTTTTACGAAATCATGCGGTATGCTGTCCCATTCTTCCTTGATCGCGGTTTGGAGCTCTCTGAGACTCGTAGGCACTGCGTTTCTGGCTCTTACTCGTTTCTTTAGTTCGTCCCATAAGTGCTCAATGGGATTGAGATCTGGGCTTCGAGCAGGCCACTCCATAGCGAGTACTTCAACCTCCTCCAAGTACTGGCGTACTATAGCAGCGGTGTGTGGTCTAGCGTTGTCCTGCATAAAAACGAAGTTTTCGCCGATAAATCCCGAAAAAGGCACAACATGCTCTTGCAGGATCTCCTCGACGTAACGTTGGGAAGTCAATCCACGCGATCGACGGACGATATCGGGCCCTGTGATGAAGACAAGTTCGGTTTTCGCTTCCAGTGAAATGCCTCCCCAGAACATACACGAACCACCGCCGTATGCGACCCGTTCGGAGATGCAGCATTTAGCAAAACGCTCACCGGGTCTTCGGTAGACTCTACCCCGTCCGTCGTTACCATGGAGACACATCTTGCATTCGTCGGAGAAGAGGACTGCCTGCCATTGATCCATAGTCCAATTAACGTGATTTCGAGCAAACTGAAGGCGTGCTTGTCTGTGCGCTGGGGTCAATTTTAGGCCAGTTGCTGGTCTGTGCGCTAGCAGACCTCCTTCGGCTAGTCTTCTTCTAACCGTCCACCGACTGACTTCCACTTCTCTAACTTCCTGGAGCTGCTGTCCGAGTTGAACTGCATTCAACCGGCGATTTCGTAGTGATGTATTCACAAGAAAACGGTCATCACGCTGTGTTGTCGCACGTTTTGGGCCTGTTCCTGGTCGCCTGGTATAGCCACCAGTTTGCTGATATTGCTGGTATACACGTCGAACAGCATATCTGCTCAAATTTAATTGACGAGCCACTTGACTTTGGTTCTGTCCAGCTTCGATTAGTGCAACCACTTGAGACGCTGCTTCTGGTGTGGTTTCCATTTTTTTGTTTAGAGAGATGACGTATTCGTTAAAGGACCTTTCTGACTGGGTGTTGGTATGCAAATGATGTCATTTCAATCGTCCTTTATTGTTTTATACCTGCTCAAAGTCCCACAACCCGCGCTACCTGAAACGAGCGAATTTAGGCTATTCCATTGTTATGCCGCCACTGCTATGATTTGGAAGTTCAAGACCAGACATTATGGGTTTTTAGGAAGCTAACAGTGTGTACTTTAATTTAATTTAAGTTATATTTGCAACCAATCTTTAATTTAAAAAAAAAACAAGTGTCGAAATCAAAATGCAGGAAAATTACCCTATGTGCGATTTCTATGCTCTCGAGTGTATTAAAACCGTTTGTCCTGCAAATTAAAAGGGTATGTCCAACAACTACTGAAGACTTATCTTTCCTATCTATATTTTTTCCAACCTTCACAATATCACCGGTACATCGGGCAGAACCGTCTTATCCTTCAACTGCCAGTTCGTCAGAGCAATTTTAGGTTTGTTTTTCATCCTATCTTATGCAACGTTTTCACTGCCGCGTATCACTGCCCTTTTGATGATTTAAAGCCGTCTTACGCAAGACCGCCCTCATAATCTTAAAAACATGTTTTCTCTGCAGGTTCAATTAAACCTCTACGCTCTACCCAGTGAGTTTGAGTGCATGCCATGTGCGGAAGGATGCGAAGCTTGCGTGGACGGGTCCCCGTGTGTCGCTGCCCTTAACTGGGTGTTGAGGAGTAGCATCCTCGCGCTCGCCTGCCTTATCACCAGTCTGCTGCCTTTTATAGTGGTGTTCACCATCAAGTATGGACATGTTCGGGTATGTAGTTCCATGTGACGTAGACTTTTTTGTTAGGAGAAAAACAGTTTTTGAACAGCGGTGATTCGGTATTTTTTATCATACAAATAATGCGAATATCTTTCCGCGAATTAAAAGTTAAAACTACCCTGCAACTGCCGGCATTTTAGAATTCTAGTAAAAAATATCAATTTTTTTGCGATGTCATAAAAGGCTGTCATTTGTGACTGACATCCCACCACTATTCAGTATTCCTTGTCCCCAGGTGGTGCGAGCAGCAAGCCCAGCCCTCCTCAGGGTCATTGTATTAGGAGCCTTCCTTATCTACTGCACCACACTAGTCATGTACGGCCGACCCACTGTGTTCACTTGTACTGCCAGAGTCTGGCTGAGGGAAGTCGGCTTCTGTCTTACCTATGGAGCTCTGATGCTGAAGACGTGGAGGTGAAGATTACCTTATGTTTAATGTACAGTTTAAGTGTAAAATTTGTTTCAGGAGTCATGTCTATGCGTATTTTAGGATAATTTGTGTGAAAACGTCTTTTGTAAGTTATTGGTAGCACACGTGTTTTAAGAAATTTTTTATTCACATGTCTTTTTTGAGTGGTTTTTATGTGTGGCTTATGAGTGATTTAAGTAAAAAAACATTAGCGTTGTTAGAATTTATGTTCGGTGAAAAATGAGAGAATATGAAAAAGAAATTCACTCAAAATAAATACTTTTTCGTAGAAACCTGTGCGTGCACTAATTAAGCAGGTTAAATTAATTATAATTAAACATAATAAAACTCGGATAGTCAAAATTACTATAACCACTAATTAGGGTTCCCAACAAAACCACTGAACCAGCAACATGGCAATAATATTAATTAATCAACGTATTAATTTGAGCAGAAAATTGGTTACAAGAGGTTCCTTGAGAATTGATTGTGCGAGAACAGAGTGCTGCCGAGCAGCTTAACTAAGTATAATAAGAGATTTTACTTCAAAGACAAGGTCGAAGCCATAAGCTGGTTTCAAAACGTCCAAGAAATACATAATTTACTATTATTTTTTCTTCTTGTTGGCTTTGTATTTTGGGACTAGCTACTTAGGACAACAAAGGCACCCATTACGGACGGTGGGGTCACATTATCTCAGACCGCTAACTAAATAAAGTACCTACCGACCTTTCCGAAAAAATATTCGCCAACATGTTAAGTATTCTAAAATATGCAAACATTAAATTGAGATCCTAGAGTAATTTAGTGGTTCCAACTTGGTCCCGAAGACTTACAAAACTTCCTTTCCTAAGACTTACTAAATTAGCATTCCTTACCTTTCCTACAAGATTAGTTGTAACCTTATTTTGTGAAACCCATTACGGTCCTAATATGATTCCCCAAACATTATCTCAACCAGTCCGTGACAGGAGTTGGACCGTGGCAGCTGCAAATAGGGATATAGCTTTATCAAATCCTTCCGAACCTTTTATAGACCACAAATTCATTTCAATGGTTATATACGTACCATCTATTTTTCGACCAAACGATTTTCGGAGTCATTTAACTGGGAAATTGGAAATAAGTTGCGAAGGACGTTTGAACAGTTAATTTTAAATGTTATTAAAGAATTGGGTTTGGAGGTGGGACTTTTTGTCGCGGTTACGCTGCGACAGAAGTCGCAATTATGTCAAAAAAATGTACTAAAATATCTTGTCATGCCGCCACTAGCATGAAGCTTGCTGACTTTTCAATGTGTCTCTATGCACATAAAAAGCAAAATTTTGAGGGACTATGGTCATTCTCATCATCAATCATCAATTAGGGGTTACAGTATCTTTTTTGATAGCCATCACTAAACAGTGACACAATCAGTCACTAGAAAAAAGTCGCGACAAAAAGTCGTGTCTGATATTCTTTTGATTAAGTTACGAAAGTTAGAATTTAAGAAAATGGTGAACGATTTTGACGTACGCAGTCGCCGGCAGTTCCGAAATGAAAATAATTTGATTTCAACTTTCCGGATGTTTGGCTGTACACGCTGGGAAGTTAAACTTTTTAATTACAAGGCAATTAACCCAAATAACAAGGAGGTAATTATTTAAAGTGTATCGCAATTTGTAACATCGCTCTTTGAAAGTATACTGCAAACAGTGGCCATCTCAAGATTTATTATGGACATGTTTTTTACGAGAATATTGAGTATCAAGACGTTACGAGCAATTATTATTTTTTTAACTGAGTAAGCATTAGTGCAGTAAAACTGATGTCTAAGACTCCCAGCGAAGTCTTTATATTTTATGAGCGCGATCATTTCACTCTAGTAGCTGTTATGAAACGCTTTTCAAGTGTCAACGAAGTCTGCAATTTATAAATCTGTTCGTAATACCCGCTGCAGACGATGCACCGTTTAAAAGTACTTGAAAAATAAAAGCTTGTAAAATATAAAAGGTGTATAAACCAGTTCTTAAAATGTCTTAAAATGTTTTAAGCTCGCTCCGTGCAGTTTTCAGTTTAGACATTAAAGCAAAATCACTTTCGATTTAAAATACACAATTTGATATAAAAATTCTAGATTTGCCTAAACACAAACCCTTCATTTATTTATTCTTCTTGTATGTTTCATAGGTAGGTACTAAAACTTTTTTGTATCAGTGAGTGGCACCTTTTATGGCCTTATCGGATACCCTTACAAGGGTCTCTAGAATGCAAATGGTCAAAAACAAACTCTGAAAAACGACTTTTCTTCAGTTTGATAATGACTTTGAGAAGAACGTGATAGGTAAGTAGTGTACTCTCGACTTTTCGATTCACATCTAAGTTGCATTCGTACCATATCTATCCATACACCTCTCCTTAAAAAACAACATATCATCCTGAAAAACTCCGGATACACAAGAACGTACACCCGCAAAATATTCCCATTAAAATAAATAAAGCTGACTCATTTAAAGGAAACTGTCAGCTCTCGTGGCGAATTATTGCGCCATTTGCGACCAACGTAAAAAGTTAATCCAAATTTTAATTCCGCTTCGTGACTATGTATCTTGCGACAGGTTTGCAACAAGCGTCAATGGTGGTAAAACTATAACTGTCAAATTACTTTTATTACAAAAAATGGATCATAAACTTTCCCTTACTCTACGTACCATGAACGTTTTACGTGGACGAAGTAATGTTGCTTTTATAAGCATAACGTGAGATAGGAGTTTGAAAAATTTTAAAAAAATAATTAAAATCAGTTTCTATCTAATGTTACGGTTTTTTTTTAAGTAAGTCTAATGTTCTATTTTCAGACTAGTGGCGCCATCGGTCGTCTCGTTGGCGAACCATTTGCACGCAAGGGAATCTCTCTAGTGTTTTGTAATTTTCTGTTTAGTATAGTAGTTGGTTGTTTAGTTCGCCCATTCTTTCATAGATGGCGCTATAACGTTAATTTCAGAGTTGAGTGTCGTGCGCACAGATTGGCTACGAATTCGAACATTCTGGAAGCCCGGTTTGTTTTGTAAGGTCGTCGAATGTCATACGATCCGCCCACTTTCACAGAGGCTATAAAAGGCTGTCGGGGCCCTCGGAGCGTCCTCTTGCCTCCCAGCCTTCGACGTCTTCAGAGCTCGGCCCATAGCTCCCTTCTGGTTCACGGAGACCCTGTCCATGGACGTCCTGCTGCAGTAGGCTGGGACGGAGCCACGCATAGTTTCCATTTATTGTCACTCCACACCAAATCGGTGTCATACAATCTACTGGCTTCTGAAAAGGTTAGTAATGCTCTGATTTTTTTTATTCGCGTACCTACTTCATTTATTTTACAGGTTCTGATGTGGCACGATATCATATCGCTAGCTACCTATATTTATTTTCTAATTTTCTTGCTTTCGGGAGAACGGGGGTTTCATCCTTGAATACCTACCTACCCTAGCAAACAGTTTTTGGTATATTATTTATTATAATATTTTATTGTTATTTGAATTTGTTGGATAGGTAAGAGAGTGTTATAGCCTACGCCCTAGGTATAGCATTTCTCGCTTTATTTGTTCTAGAATGCTAATATTGTTTTAAATTCTAGGAGCCGCTTGTACCCGCTGGGACCCGCTTGGACCCACTTGGACCCACGTGGTCTCGCCTGGTCTCGCTTGGTTTGGCTTGGCCTCGCTTCGCTTCCTTCCTCACCCTGGTATTGGGTCGGGAACGGTGCCACGCTCCGCATCAGGTGGTCCGCCACGTGGTCAGCGCTGCCTTCCTGGTTGGACACCGCACCCTTTGTCGAGTCGTCGCAGCTGCTATCGGCTGACCCCAGCTGAGCCGCCGCTTCGGACAGCTTCCCACCAGCACCGCATCCCTTTCTCTGCTGGGAATCTCTAAGTCGGTACCTCCTATATTTTTTTCTACGCTCTTTGGTGACTGCTGGAGAATTTCAGTAGTCTGTTCTATCAGCCATATCTTGGCTTGGCGCCCGTATCTACTGTCAATGTTTCGAAGATTAGGAATTAATTTAATATTCTAAGAATTATGCTTTACATTAGTTTTTTTATGCTTTACACCCTTTAATTTATTTTACCTTTAAATTTTACTTTTACTATGCTTTACCTATGTTTTAAATTATCTACGTAAGTTCAATACATGTTCACCTTGGTTAGGACCTACATAAGTACCTATACCCCTGAGTACTTACCTAGCTCTAAATAGTTAGTCGGCAAATTTATGTACTACCTCCTGTTATCATTTTTGTGTTCGTAGAGGGTTTGTAATTGTAGTTAATACCTATTTCATTTTAACTTGCTGTGCGTAGCCTACCTACTATTTACTACTTATTTTTATGTGCGTACAGTAAGAATAACTACATTACAGGTATTAGAAGGATTTTGTATGTGACAGGTTAGGTTTATTTTTTAATAAAATATTACATTTTACTGGGTTCTACCGTGTTTTCACTTATCCCTGCCACTATTTAGGTAGGATAGGACTTAGTTAGGACCTAGATCTCGTTGTTACGTAATAGTGGCGCCCAACGTGGGGCTTTAATCATAGGTAACTGTTATGTCTTTTTGCTGTGACAGAAGAATGTGTGTGAACTAATATTTTTTCATTTTTTACAAAAGCATAATTCTTGGATTTTTCTAGAAACTTTTATTTTTACTGCTTTGTATTTACTGTTGTGTATTTACCGTGTTCTTACTGTATTATTCTGTCTTATCTGGAAACTGTGCGTGTTAGTTTAAGTTAATTTTAAGTTTTGTGTTGTCGTAGTTTAGGTAATTATTAGGCATCAGGCAGAGTATTCATACTTTGTTAAACGGTGTATGTCTGAGCATTCATTTTTTTTAACTGAGGGTACTTTTTTTTTTAGCACAGAAATCATTGACAATAGATTACTGATTCTAAAATTTTCCATTGCCATTATTTTTTTACGTCAATAGGTGCTGTTAATTTTTTGAAATTTTTTGGGTCATTTGTTTTTTTTGTATTTTCCCATTATTTTTTTGTTTTTTTTGTGTGCTTTCGTGGAAAATTTTTGGTTGTTTTTTTGGTTGTTTAGTCTCACCATGGAGGATAGTCCAAACTGTTTTTTTCTGTTAGTATTGGTTTGCTGTCTCTGCGAGTATTGTTTAATATTTCCGTTGAGAAGGGCCCTGGGTCGTTTTTTTAGTAAGAAATTAGCAGAGGAGGTATTTGTGGTTCACGGGATGCCACGCACAGTGATTGCAGAAAATGAATTGCAGTTCATTGGTAGTGACATTCAGCGCTATAAAATATCTCGGGTACATCTTACTCTTCGTTATACTCCTCCGGTAAATACCGTAGAAAGGTATAACCGTACTATTGTTACAGCACTATCTATTTTGGTTGGACAAGATCATCGATCTTGGGATCTGGTCGTTCCGAGAATACAGTTTTCTATGAATATTTCTACTAATGAAACCACTCGTTTCACTCCTTACTACCTAGTTCATGGAAGAGAAGCTGTAGTCTGTGGATCTTACTACGGTCTATCTACTAATTCTACGTTGGATTTAGTTTGTGCCTCCAGGGTTGATTATTCTGATAAGTTAGGAGTTTTGCAGGACACATTCCAGAGTGTCAAACAAGCTATCGAGAAGGCTCATGCTAGAAGTGCTAAGCACTATGATTCCAGTCGTCGTTATCTCGAATTTAATGTAGGTGATATTGTGTGGAAACGTACTTACCCTCAGAGTGATGCGTCTAAGTTTTTCATGTCTAAATTAGCTCCAAAGTATGATAAGTGTGTAGTTCTGCGTAAAATATCTTCGTTGGTCTATGAGCTTGCTGATTTTTTCACGAAGAAGAATCTAGGAGCTTGGCATATCAAAGATCTAAAACCCCAATCTTGTAATGTTTAAATAAGCAAGGTTGTGTCATTGTTTATATAATTTTTGTTTGTAGAAGGAGTTTATTCTCGTTGAAGTAGTTATGAAGTAGTGTTTTGGTAATTTTTTGAAGTTGTAGTATTGGTAGAAGTTTTAGTGGTCGTGGTAGAAGTTTTAGTAGTCGTCGCAGAAGTTATAGTTGTCGAAGTAGAAGTTATATATATTATGTTGTCGTCGAAGGTTATAGTTCATTGCGTAGTGATGATCAGTTGGTCGTACTGTACTCTGCACATACTAAGTAGGGTATGGTCGATATTTTTACACTAAGTGTTTACGATGTTCGTGGGTTCGATTCTTGCTAGAGGTTAACTTTTTGTTTTTATTTATTTTATTTTTATTTTTTGTGTTTTTTTGTCAGGGATATTCCCCTGGTCAGCAGGTATATTACGATGGGATAACAACAGACCTGGGTGTTGGATTAAATATGGAAAGTTTATCTTTAGTTTGAGATTTGAATGGTGAGATTGTGGTTGTGTGTTTTTTTTTAGTTTATATTAAAAATAGGGTTCTCTAGCCTGGACAGTTACCTCATCGGAGCCTAGGGCGGTTAACTACCTTTTTTTTTTTTGTCTTTTTGTAGTTTATGTAGTTTATTTCACCACTTTCTAGCATACAACTGGAAATGTGTTTCTTTTGTTTTCTTGAGTTTGTGTTTGGTATACATTGGGTTAAAAAATAAGCCATTTTCTCACACGGATTGCAATGTGTACCAAAGGCCTATGCATTCGTTCAGAGCGGTTGGAAAACTCTGTACCTTTGTCTCTGCCAACTCAAATTTTTTCCTCTTCTTTCCTCGTTGTCTGTTAGTTTAGGAATCTATCTTTGGGTTAAAAAACAAGCCTTAATCCCCACACGGATTGCAATGTGTACCAAAGGCCTATGCATTCGTTCGGAGCGGTCTGGGAGACTCCGTACCTTAGATAAGATCCAAATTAAAAACTTCGAAATTTTAACACATAGTTTATTAATTTCATTTGTTTAATCACACCATAGTCTTGCTTTTGTTTTTGCCTCTTTCTGTTTGAAGTCAGTGAGTTGGTTGTATAGAAAACCCTAGTCATCTATAGGTATTATTAATAGTAGTTCGGGAGACATTCATTCATTTTTATTTACATAAAATTTTATTTATTTTAAAAATCCTACAGTAACACATTACACCTACTTACTCCACAGATAACACATTACGAACTATGTAGTAAGGATACTAGTTCAAGTTATAACAACTTCGAGCCTTCGTTATTATGACAACAAGTTCTCTTAGTTAGTATTATGACGGCACTTACTCCACATTTACACACTTACATGCACACACACACACACACATTATATATTCATATATACTCAACAATTTATTTTTATTTTATTTTGTGTAAATTTATTTAACATTTAGTAGAATGCTTCCGCCTTACTTGCGATAACTTGTCCTTACCTTACAGGGTAAAACTTCATTTAGTTTAGGTTTTAGTTTCGAGTTAGTTTTGGTTCTTACTATTTTTTTAACTCAGTAAGTTTATTGGAAGTTTGGATGTTTTGTTAGTTTGTTTTGTTAGTTTTTCGATGTTGGAAGTGCTGGAGGGCCAGCACGGATTTTTTTCTCTTGCCAGCGCAAAAAATCTTCCGAGAAGGGGGATATTGTTACGGTTTTTTTTTAAGTAAGTCTAATGTTCTATTTTCAGACTAGTGGCGCCATCGGTCGTCTCGTTGGCGAACCATTTGCACGCAAGGGAATCTCTCTAGTGTTTTGTAATTTTCTGTTTAGTATAGTAGTTGGTTGTTTAGTTCGCCCATTCTTTCATAGATGGCGCTATAACGTTAATTTCAGAGTTGAGTGTCGTGCGCACAGATTGGCTACGAATTCGAACATTCTGGAAGCCCGGTTTGTTTTGTAAGGTCGTCGAATGTCATACGATCCGCCCACTTTCACAGAGGCTATAAAAGGCTGTCGGGGCCCTCGGAGCGTCCTCTTGCCTCCCAGCCTTCGACGTCTTCAGAGCTCGGCCCATAGCTCCCTTCTGGTTCACGGAGACCCTGTCCATGGACGTCCTGCTGCAGTAGGCTGGGACGGAGCCACGCATAGTTTCCATTTATTGTCACTCCACACCAAATCGGTGTCATACAATCTACTGGCTTCTGAAAAGGTTAGTAATGCTCTGATTTTTTTTATTCGCGTACCTACTTCATTTATTTTACAGGTTCTGATGTGGCACGATATCATATCGCTAGCTACCTATATTTATTTTCTAATTTTCTTGCTTTCGGGAGAACGGGGGTTTCATCCTTGAATACCTACCTACCCTAGCAAACAGTTTTTGGTATATTATTTATTATAATATTTTATTGTTATTTGAATTTGTTGGATAGGTAAGAGAGTGTTATAGCCTACGCCCTAGGTATAGCATTTCTCGCTTTATTTGTTCTAGAATGCTAATATTGTTTTAAATTCTAGGAGCCGCTTGTACCCGCTGGGACCCGCTTGGACCCACTTGGACCCACGTGGTCTCGCCTGGTCTCGCTTGGTTTGGCTTGGCCTCGCTTCGCTTCCTTCCTCACCCTGGTATTGGGTCGGGAACGGTGCCACGCTCCGCATCAGGTGGTCCGCCACGTGGTCAGCGCTGCCTTCCTGGTTGGACACCGCACCCTTTGTCGAGTCGTCGCAGCTGCTATCGGCTGACCCCAGCTGAGCCGCCGCTTCGGACAGCTTCCCACCAGCACCGCATCCCTTTCTCTGCTGGGAATCTCTAAGTCGGTACCTCCTATATTTTTTTCTACGCTCTTTGGTGACTGCTGGAGAATTTCAGTAGTCTGTTCTATCAGCCATATCTTGGCTTGGCGCCCGTATCTACTGTCAATGTTTCGAAGATTAGGAATTAATTTAATATTCTAAGAATTATGCTTTACATTAGTTTTTTTATGCTTTACACCCTTTAATTTATTTTACCTTTAAATTTTACTTTTACTATGCTTTACCTATGTTTTAAATTATCTACGTAAGTTCAATACATGTTCACCTTGGTTAGGACCTACATAAGTACCTATACCCCTGAGTACTTACCTAGCTCTAAATAGTTAGTCGGCAAATTTATGTACTACCTCCTGTTATCATTTTTGTGTTCGTAGAGGGTTTGTAATTGTAGTTAATACCTATTTCATTTTAACTTGCTGTGCGTAGCCTACCTACTATTTACTACTTATTTTTATGTGCGTACAGTAAGAATAACTACATTACAGGTATTAGAAGGATTTTGTATGTGACAGGTTAGGTTTATTTTTTAATAAAATATTACATTTTACTGGGTTCTACCGTGTTTTCACTTATCCCTGCCACTATTTAGGTAGGATAGGACTTAGTTAGGACCTAGATCTCGTTGTTACGTAATAGTGGCGCCCAACGTGGGGCTTTAATCATAGGTAACTGTTATGTCTTTTTGCTGTGACAGAAGAATGTGTGTGAACTAATATTTTTTCATTTTTTACAAAAGCATAATTCTTGGATTTTTCTAGAAACTTTTATTTTTACTGCTTTGTATTTACTGTTGTGTATTTACCGTGTTCTTACTGTATTATTCTGTCTTATCTGGAAACTGTGCGTGTTAGTTTAAGTTAATTTTAAGTTTTGTGTTGTCGTAGTTTAGGTAATTATTAGGCATCAGGCAGAGTATTCATACTTTGTTAAACGGTGTATGTCTGAGCATTCATTTTTTTTAACTGAGGGTACTTTTTTTTTTAGCACAGAAATCATTGACAATAGATTACTGATTCTAAAATTTTCCATTGCCATTATTTTTTTACGTCAATAGGTGCTGTTAATTTTTTGAAATTTTTTGGGTCATTTGTTTTTTTTGTATTTTCCCATTATTTTTTTGTTTTTTTTGTGTGCTTTCGTGGAAAATTTTTGGTTGTTTTTTTGGTTGTTTAGTCTCACCATGGAGGATAGTCCAAACTGTTTTTTTCTGTTAGTATTGGTTTGCTGTCTCTGCGAGTATTGTTTAATATTTCCGTTGAGAAGGGCCCTGGGTCGTTTTTTTAGTAAGAAATTAGCAGAGGAGGTATTTGTGGTTCACGGGATGCCACGCACAGTGATTGCAGAAAATGAATTGCAGTTCATTGGTAGTGACATTCAGCGCTATAAAATATCTCGGGTACATCTTACTCTTCGTTATACTCCTCCGGTAAATACCGTAGAAAGGTATAACCGTACTATTGTTACAGCACTATCTATTTTGGTTGGACAAGATCATCGATCTTGGGATCTGGTCGTTCCGAGAATACAGTTTTCTATGAATATTTCTACTAATGAAACCACTCGTTTCACTCCTTACTACCTAGTTCATGGAAGAGAAGCTGTAGTCTGTGGATCTTACTACGGTCTATCTACTAATTCTACGTTGGATTTAGTTTGTGCCTCCAGGGTTGATTATTCTGATAAGTTAGGAGTTTTGCAGGACACATTCCAGAGTGTCAAACAAGCTATCGAGAAGGCTCATGCTAGAAGTGCTAAGCACTATGATTCCAGTCGTCGTTATCTCGAATTTAATGTAGGTGATATTGTGTGGAAACGTACTTACCCTCAGAGTGATGCGTCTAAGTTTTTCATGTCTAAATTAGCTCCAAAGTATGATAAGTGTGTAGTTCTGCGTAAAATATCTTCGTTGGTCTATGAGCTTGCTGATTTTTTCACGAAGAAGAATCTAGGAGCTTGGCATATCAAAGATCTAAAACCCCAATCTTGTAATGTTTAAATAAGCAAGGTTGTGTCATTGTTTATATAATTTTTGTTTGTAGAAGGAGTTTATTCTCGTTGAAGTAGTTATGAAGTAGTGTTTTGGTAATTTTTTGAAGTTGTAGTATTGGTAGAAGTTTTAGTGGTCGTGGTAGAAGTTTTAGTAGTCGTCGCAGAAGTTATAGTTGTCGAAGTAGAAGTTATATATATTATGTTGTCGTCGAAGGTTATAGTTCATTGCGTAGTGATGATCAGTTGGTCGTACTGTACTCTGCACATACTAAGTAGGGTATGGTCGATATTTTTACACTAAGTGTTTACGATGTTCGTGGGTTCGATTCTTGCTAGAGGTTAACTTTTTGTTTTTATTTATTTTATTTTTATTTTTTGTGTTTTTTTGTCAGGGATATTCCCCTGGTCAGCAGGTATATTACGATGGGATAACAACAGACCTGGGTGTTGGATTAAATATGGAAAGTTTATCTTTAGTTTGAGATTTGAATGGTGAGATTGTGGTTGTGTGTTTTTTTTTAGTTTATATTAAAAATAGGGTTCTCTAGCCTGGACAGTTACCTCATCGGAGCCTAGGGCGGTTAACTACCTTTTTTTTTTTTGTCTTTTTGTAGTTTATGTAGTTTATTTCACCACTTTCTAGCATACAACTGGAAATGTGTTTCTTTTGTTTTCTTGAGTTTGTGTTTGGTATACATTGGGTTAAAAAATAAGCCATTTTCTCACACGGATTGCAATGTGTACCAAAGGCCTATGCATTCGTTCAGAGCGGTTGGAAAACTCTGTACCTTTGTCTCTGCCAACTCAAATTTTTTCCTCTTCTTTCCTCGTTGTCTGTTAGTTTAGGAATCTATCTTTGGGTTAAAAAACAAGCCTTAATCCCCACACGGATTGCAATGTGTACCAAAGGCCTATGCATTCGTTCGGAGCGGTCTGGGAGACTCCGTACCTTAGATAAGATCCAAATTAAAAACTTCGAAATTTTAACACATAGTTTATTAATTTCATTTGTTTAATCACACCATAGTCTTGCTTTTGTTTTTGCCTCTTTCTGTTTGAAGTCAGTGAGTTGGTTGTATAGAAAACCCTAGTCATCTATAGGTATTATTAATAGTAGTTCGGGAGACATTCATTCATTTTTATTTACATAAAATTTTATTTATTTTAAAAATCCTACAGTAACACATTACACCTACTTACTCCACAGATAACACATTACGAACTATGTAGTAAGGATACTAGTTCAAGTTATAACAACTTCGAGCCTTCGTTATTATGACAACAAGTTCTCTTAGTTAGTATTATGACGGCACTTACTCCACATTTACACACTTACATGCACACACACACACACACATTATATATTCATATATACTCAACAATTTATTTTTATTTTATTTTGTGTAAATTTATTTAACATTTAGTAGAATGCTTCCGCCTTACTTGCGATAACTTGTCCTTACCTTACAGGGTAAAACTTCATTTAGTTTAGGTTTTAGTTTCGAGTTAGTTTTGGTTCTTACTATTTTTTTAACTCAGTAAGTTTATTGGAAGTTTGGATGTTTTGTTAGTTTGTTTTGTTAGTTTTTCGATGTTGGAAGTGCTGGAGGGCCAGCACGGATTTTTTTCTCTTGCCAGCGCAAAAAATCTTCCGAGAAGGGGGATATTGTTACGGTTTTTTTTTAAGTAAGTCTAATGTTCTATTTTCAGACTAGTGGCGCCATCGGTCGTCTCGTTGGCGAACCATTTGCACGCAAGGGAATCTCTCTAGTGTTTTGTAATTTTCTGTTTAGTATAGTAGTTGGTTGTTTAGTTCGCCCATTCTTTCATAGATGGCGCTATAACGTTAATTTCAGAGTTGAGTGTCGTGCGCACAGATTGGCTACGAATTCGAACATTCTGGAAGCCCGGTTTGTTTTGTAAGGTCGTCGAATGTCATACGATCCGCCCACTTTCACAGAGGCTATAAAAGGCTGTCGGGGCCCTCGGAGCGTCCTCTTGCCTCCCAGCCTTCGACGTCTTCAGAGCTCGGCCCATAGCTCCCTTCTGGTTCACGGAGACCCTGTCCATGGACGTCCTGCTGCAGTAGGCTGGGACGGAGCCACGCATAGTTTCCATTTATTGTCACTCCACACCAAATCGGTGTCATACAATCTACTGGCTTCTGAAAAGGTTAGTAATGCTCTGATTTTTTTTATTCGCGTACCTACTTCATTTATTTTACAGGTTCTGATGTGGCACGATATCATATCGCTAGCTACCTATATTTATTTTCTAATTTTCTTGCTTTCGGGAGAACGGGGGTTTCATCCTTGAATACCTACCTACCCTAGCAAACAGTTTTTGGTATATTATTTATTATAATATTTTATTGTTATTTGAATTTGTTGGATAGGTAAGAGAGTGTTATAGCCTACGCCCTAGGTATAGCATTTCTCGCTTTATTTGTTCTAGAATGCTAATATTGTTTTAAATTCTAGGAGCCGCTTGTACCCGCTGGGACCCGCTTGGACCCACTTGGACCCACGTGGTCTCGCCTGGTCTCGCTTGGTTTGGCTTGGCCTCGCTTCGCTTCCTTCCTCACCCTGGTATTGGGTCGGGAACGGTGCCACGCTCCGCATCAGGTGGTCCGCCACGTGGTCAGCGCTGCCTTCCTGGTTGGACACCGCACCCTTTGTCGAGTCGTCGCAGCTGCTATCGGCTGACCCCAGCTGAGCCGCCGCTTCGGACAGCTTCCCACCAGCACCGCATCCCTTTCTCTGCTGGGAATCTCTAAGTCGGTACCTCCTATATTTTTTTCTACGCTCTTTGGTGACTGCTGGAGAATTTCAGTAGTCTGTTCTATCAGCCATATCTTGGCTTGGCGCCCGTATCTACTGTCAATGTTTCGAAGATTAGGAATTAATTTAATATTCTAAGAATTATGCTTTACATTAGTTTTTTTATGCTTTACACCCTTTAATTTATTTTACCTTTAAATTTTACTTTTACTATGCTTTACCTATGTTTTAAATTATCTACGTAAGTTCAATACATGTTCACCTTGGTTAGGACCTACATAAGTACCTATACCCCTGAGTACTTACCTAGCTCTAAATAGTTAGTCGGCAAATTTATGTACTACCTCCTGTTATCATTTTTGTGTTCGTAGAGGGTTTGTAATTGTAGTTAATACCTATTTCATTTTAACTTGCTGTGCGTAGCCTACCTACTATTTACTACTTATTTTTATGTGCGTACAGTAAGAATAACTACATTACAGGTATTAGAAGGATTTTGTATGTGACAGGTTAGGTTTATTTTTTAATAAAATATTACATTTTACTGGGTTCTACCGTGTTTTCACTTATCCCTGCCACTATTTAGGTAGGATAGGACTTAGTTAGGACCTAGATCTCGTTGTTACGTAATAGTGGCGCCCAACGTGGGGCTTTAATCATAGGTAACTGTTATGTCTTTTTGCTGTGACAGAAGAATGTGTGTGAACTAATATTTTTTCATTTTTTACAAAAGCATAATTCTTGGATTTTTCTAGAAACTTTTATTTTTACTGCTTTGTATTTACTGTTGTGTATTTACCGTGTTCTTACTGTATTATTCTGTCTTATCTGGAAACTGTGCGTGTTAGTTTAAGTTAATTTTAAGTTTTGTGTTGTCGTAGTTTAGGTAATTATTAGGCATCAGGCAGAGTATTCATACTTTGTTAAACGGTGTATGTCTGAGCATTCATTTTTTTTAACTGAGGGTACTTTTTTTTTTAGCACAGAAATCATTGACAATAGATTACTGATTCTAAAATTTTCCATTGCCATTATTTTTTTACGTCAATAGGTGCTGTTAATTTTTTGAAATTTTTTGGGTCATTTGTTTTTTTTGTATTTTCCCATTATTTTTTTGTTTTTTTTGTGTGCTTTCGTGGAAAATTTTTGGTTGTTTTTTTGGTTGTTTAGTCTCACCATGGAGGATAGTCCAAACTGTTTTTTTCTGTTAGTATTGGTTTGCTGTCTCTGCGAGTATTGTTTAATATTTCCGTTGAGAAGGGCCCTGGGTCGTTTTTTTAGTAAGAAATTAGCAGAGGAGGTATTTGTGGTTCACGGGATGCCACGCACAGTGATTGCAGAAAATGAATTGCAGTTCATTGGTAGTGACATTCAGCGCTATAAAATATCTCGGGTACATCTTACTCTTCGTTATACTCCTCCGGTAAATACCGTAGAAAGGTATAACCGTACTATTGTTACAGCACTATCTATTTTGGTTGGACAAGATCATCGATCTTGGGATCTGGTCGTTCCGAGAATACAGTTTTCTATGAATATTTCTACTAATGAAACCACTCGTTTCACTCCTTACTACCTAGTTCATGGAAGAGAAGCTGTAGTCTGTGGATCTTACTACGGTCTATCTACTAATTCTACGTTGGATTTAGTTTGTGCCTCCAGGGTTGATTATTCTGATAAGTTAGGAGTTTTGCAGGACACATTCCAGAGTGTCAAACAAGCTATCGAGAAGGCTCATGCTAGAAGTGCTAAGCACTATGATTCCAGTCGTCGTTATCTCGAATTTAATGTAGGTGATATTGTGTGGAAACGTACTTACCCTCAGAGTGATGCGTCTAAGTTTTTCATGTCTAAATTAGCTCCAAAGTATGATAAGTGTGTAGTTCTGCGTAAAATATCTTCGTTGGTCTATGAGCTTGCTGATTTTTTCACGAAGAAGAATCTAGGAGCTTGGCATATCAAAGATCTAAAACCCCAATCTTGTAATGTTTAAATAAGCAAGGTTGTGTCATTGTTTATATAATTTTTGTTTGTAGAAGGAGTTTATTCTCGTTGAAGTAGTTATGAAGTAGTGTTTTGGTAATTTTTTGAAGTTGTAGTATTGGTAGAAGTTTTAGTGGTCGTGGTAGAAGTTTTAGTAGTCGTCGCAGAAGTTATAGTTGTCGAAGTAGAAGTTATATATATTATGTTGTCGTCGAAGGTTATAGTTCATTGCGTAGTGATGATCAGTTGGTCGTACTGTACTCTGCACATACTAAGTAGGGTATGGTCGATATTTTTACACTAAGTGTTTACGATGTTCGTGGGTTCGATTCTTGCTAGAGGTTAACTTTTTGTTTTTATTTATTTTATTTTTATTTTTTGTGTTTTTTTGTCAGGGATATTCCCCTGGTCAGCAGGTATATTACGATGGGATAACAACAGACCTGGGTGTTGGATTAAATATGGAAAGTTTATCTTTAGTTTGAGATTTGAATGGTGAGATTGTGGTTGTGTGTTTTTTTTTAGTTTATATTAAAAATAGGGTTCTCTAGCCTGGACAGTTACCTCATCGGAGCCTAGGGCGGTTAACTACCTTTTTTTTTTTTGTCTTTTTGTAGTTTATGTAGTTTATTTCACCACTTTCTAGCATACAACTGGAAATGTGTTTCTTTTGTTTTCTTGAGTTTGTGTTTGGTATACATTGGGTTAAAAAATAAGCCATTTTCTCACACGGATTGCAATGTGTACCAAAGGCCTATGCATTCGTTCAGAGCGGTTGGAAAACTCTGTACCTTTGTCTCTGCCAACTCAAATTTTTTCCTCTTCTTTCCTCGTTGTCTGTTAGTTTAGGAATCTATCTTTGGGTTAAAAAACAAGCCTTAATCCCCACACGGATTGCAATGTGTACCAAAGGCCTATGCATTCGTTCGGAGCGGTCTGGGAGACTCCGTACCTTAGATAAGATCCAAATTAAAAACTTCGAAATTTTAACACATAGTTTATTAATTTCATTTGTTTAATCACACCATAGTCTTGCTTTTGTTTTTGCCTCTTTCTGTTTGAAGTCAGTGAGTTGGTTGTATAGAAAACCCTAGTCATCTATAGGTATTATTAATAGTAGTTCGGGAGACATTCATTCATTTTTATTTACATAAAATTTTATTTATTTTAAAAATCCTACAGTAACACATTACACCTACTTACTCCACAGATAACACATTACGAACTATGTAGTAAGGATACTAGTTCAAGTTATAACAACTTCGAGCCTTCGTTATTATGACAACAAGTTCTCTTAGTTAGTATTATGACGGCACTTACTCCACATTTACACACTTACATGCACACACACACACACACATTATATATTCATATATACTCAACAATTTATTTTTATTTTATTTTGTGTAAATTTATTTAACATTTAGTAGAATGCTTCCGCCTTACTTGCGATAACTTGTCCTTACCTTACAGGGTAAAACTTCATTTAGTTTAGGTTTTAGTTTCGAGTTAGTTTTGGTTCTTACTATTTTTTTAACTCAGTAAGTTTATTGGAAGTTTGGATGTTTTGTTAGTTTGTTTTGTTAGTTTTTCGATGTTGGAAGTGCTGGAGGGCCAGCACGGATTTTTTTCTCTTGCCAGCGCAAAAAATCTTCCGAGAAGGGGGATATTGTTACGGTTTTTTTTTAAGTAAGTCTAATGTTCTATTTTCAGACTAGTGGCGCCATCGGTCGTCTCGTTGGCGAACCATTTGCACGCAAGGGAATCTCTCTAGTGTTTTGTAATTTTCTGTTTAGTATAGTAGTTGGTTGTTTAGTTCGCCCATTCTTTCATAGATGGCGCTATAACGTTAATTTCAGAGTTGAGTGTCGTGCGCACAGATTGGCTACGAATTCGAACATTCTGGAAGCCCGGTTTGTTTTGTAAGGTCGTCGAATGTCATACGATCCGCCCACTTTCACAGAGGCTATAAAAGGCTGTCGGGGCCCTCGGAGCGTCCTCTTGCCTCCCAGCCTTCGACGTCTTCAGAGCTCGGCCCATAGCTCCCTTCTGGTTCACGGAGACCCTGTCCATGGACGTCCTGCTGCAGTAGGCTGGGACGGAGCCACGCATAGTTTCCATTTATTGTCACTCCACACCAAATCGGTGTCATACAATCTACTGGCTTCTGAAAAGGTTAGTAATGCTCTGATTTTTTTTATTCGCGTACCTACTTCATTTATTTTACAGGTTCTGATGTGGCACGATATCATATCGCTAGCTACCTATATTTATTTTCTAATTTTCTTGCTTTCGGGAGAACGGGGGTTTCATCCTTGAATACCTACCTACCCTAGCAAACAGTTTTTGGTATATTATTTATTATAATATTTTATTGTTATTTGAATTTGTTGGATAGGTAAGAGAGTGTTATAGCCTACGCCCTAGGTATAGCATTTCTCGCTTTATTTGTTCTAGAATGCTAATATTGTTTTAAATTCTAGGAGCCGCTTGTACCCGCTGGGACCCGCTTGGACCCACTTGGACCCACGTGGTCTCGCCTGGTCTCGCTTGGTTTGGCTTGGCCTCGCTTCGCTTCCTTCCTCACCCTGGTATTGGGTCGGGAACGGTGCCACGCTCCGCATCAGGTGGTCCGCCACGTGGTCAGCGCTGCCTTCCTGGTTGGACACCGCACCCTTTGTCGAGTCGTCGCAGCTGCTATCGGCTGACCCCAGCTGAGCCGCCGCTTCGGACAGCTTCCCACCAGCACCGCATCCCTTTCTCTGCTGGGAATCTCTAAGTCGGTACCTCCTATATTTTTTTCTACGCTCTTTGGTGACTGCTGGAGAATTTCAGTAGTCTGTTCTATCAGCCATATCTTGGCTTGGCGCCCGTATCTACTGTCAATGTTTCGAAGATTAGGAATTAATTTAATATTCTAAGAATTATGCTTTACATTAGTTTTTTTATGCTTTACACCCTTTAATTTATTTTACCTTTAAATTTTACTTTTACTATGCTTTACCTATGTTTTAAATTATCTACGTAAGTTCAATACATGTTCACCTTGGTTAGGACCTACATAAGTACCTATACCCCTGAGTACTTACCTAGCTCTAAATAGTTAGTCGGCAAATTTATGTACTACCTCCTGTTATCATTTTTGTGTTCGTAGAGGGTTTGTAATTGTAGTTAATACCTATTTCATTTTAACTTGCTGTGCGTAGCCTACCTACTATTTACTACTTATTTTTATGTGCGTACAGTAAGAATAACTACATTACAGGTATTAGAAGGATTTTGTATGTGACAGGTTAGGTTTATTTTTTAATAAAATATTACATTTTACTGGGTTCTACCGTGTTTTCACTTATCCCTGCCACTATTTAGGTAGGATAGGACTTAGTTAGGACCTAGATCTCGTTGTTACGTAATACTAATTAGAAAGAAATGTCTACAAACTTTAAAGGTATCTCAAATACAGTGAACCTTAACAAAACCAATAGGTTATGTAAACCGAGTGAAATCAACAAACGGATTGAGATTAGGTCGCAAATCAATCGCAAGTTACGAAATCAGAGTTTATCCCCACACCGATTTCAATTCACACCAAGTCCGGCCATTCCTGGGGATTTTCCTTAATTACCTTCTTAGTTAAACTTTAACCTTTAATATGAACAGCCGAAAGACCGGACAAAGTATGAATTTAATTAACTTCAGAATTTCTTTAATTGCATTTTACCGCTTTATATTTAGTTGGTACTAAATATAAAGCATAAAGCGTATGGTTATAGATACTAGAAAAAACGGGAAATATAATTAAATATTAAATAATAATAATAATAAATAAATAATATTCATGGACTTTACACACAACGCCCTCTAGTCCTAAACTAAGCAAAGCTTGTGATATGGGAACTAGATGGCTGATAGAATACTTATATACTTTTTTTTTTTGTAAATATATACTTATTATACATAGTAACACCCAGACATAGAACAAACATCTATGTTTTCCACGCACAAATGTTTGTTCTCGGTGGGGATCGAACCCACGACCCACAGCACAGAAGGCAGAGCCATTACCAACTGAGCTGTGACGCCTGTCAAATTATTTATATATAAAATTCGTTGGAGCAAACGAATACTCGAGTGGATACCATGTTTACAGCGCTAGTTTTCTGCTGAAGCCTGTGTTGTTAACATCACGGGGCTTATTCCAGAAATCCCCTGCGTGTTGCCCCTGCGAAAGGGATTGCTGGACTTTTTGTCCAGAAATCCCCTTAGTCGGCCCTGCGACTGCCGGCAGGGGATCTTTAGACAAAAAGTCCAGAAATCCCCTTCGCAGGGGCAACACACAGGAGATTTCTGGAATAAGCCCATCACGGATCTCTCTTACATCGTCCTCGTACATCTCGTAATTATCTGTACTTACAATATTCTAAAAAAAGTTTTTGTCCTCAGAATATCAGTAATATTCCAAGTCCGTTCAGCCAAAGCAGTGAAGATATCTGACATAATGCTCCTAAGAAGGATAGGCGTCATTGTCGGCGTGGCGTGTGTTCTGCTAGCTATAAGGACGCTGGTGGCGCCCCCTGCTGTCATCGTTGGAAGGACGAAAGAGGACCTGAAGGCGTATCTGTGTAACACTGACTGGTGGGATCACTCTTTTACAACTTGTAAGTTGGTAATTTTCTTCAAAAACGGAATATTTACCATGATTTGTGACTTCTATTGTTTATTATTTATTTATTATAATATATATTAAAAATGATGTTTGTCAGTTCGACCCGTGATCATGACATACAATAGAACTCACAAATCATGGTAAATATTCCGTTTTTGATGAAAACTATGTTCTTAACCATGTAGTTACAAAAATTGTAAGTTGTTACTTGTACTTATTACTGCAGTGAATATTTTGCTCAATTTATCACACTCAAAGATAACGATTAGAGTAATTTTCCATCAGAGCTAAGATTTTTATTTTATTTTTCTAGGAAAATCAAAATTAATTAAAAATAGTTATCCAGTATAGTTTCCACTGAATGTAGCTATAATATCTACAAATAGGGATCGGTTTATTGCTTCGCTTATCACTGGTGGAAATAGGATCACCGAATCTACTTGTTTTGTTGTATGGAGAGATGCGTGCTAAGGATGGCAGCTATGGATGCGACTAACATCTTTTGGCATCGTCTCTGAGTGCGGCTCTTAGCTATATAATAATTTTCGTGAAGAACTTATGACGTAGCACCTAATACGCCGTAGGCTCTGATTCTGCTACGCCGTAGACAGTCTACGAAAAGACCTACATACAAAGCTTGAACAATAAAGATTATGTTAGCCAATTATATCGTCTTCTTTGTTTGAGTTAGAATGCGCGATAAAGTGGAAGCGCTTTGCAATCGAGTATCGATACTGCGCAATGAAACCCTTAAAATGTCTATGTTTAAATCTCGTTTTTTTTACGTGTTCTCTACTAATTTTAAAGCTATTTTTTACCGTGTTTGTCTAGTGGAGGTAATATTCCTGATGTGGGGCATCCGCCTCTGCATAATGGTGCGAAAAGCACCTTCCGAGTTCAACGAGAGCAGGTTCATATCCATGGCGATATACAACGAGTTCCTACTATCTGTCTTCCTTAATATATCTATGTAAGTATATAATGTAGTATATATTATTATATATCATTCTATTCATTAGTGTTAAGACGCCATGATTGCAGTTCATTGGGAATGTTCTAGTGACCGTAAATACCACTAAAAGTCATAGGAAAGCAAAGTTCGCAACTTCGTGAACGTGGATGGCATATTTTTTTCAGTTACTTTGATTACAAATTTACTAAACAGATTCTGATGAATTTTTTATGGGATCTAGAAACATACCCTCTCGAACATGTTTTTTTAATGAATTGAGAACCTCCTCTTTTTTTTAAGTCAGTTCAAAATACGACTTTATTTATTGTACGACATTAATTCCCATAAGTTCGTTATGCAAGAAGCCTTTTGTAAGCGATGCTTTTTGTATATTGATGTGATGTTTGTTCACGAGGAGCAAATAAATAAGGAGCGTTAGTGTGGTTCAGATAACGTTATTTGGAGAAGAAGATACGTTTAGGCTTTGTGATCCGAATTACAATGTATTTGTACAGTCAGCGAAATGTTGATTAACGGATTGAAAACTAGTTTTCGTTGTATTTTACCGAAATACGTAGAAAATGTTTGTAATTTTAGTAAAGACAAGCAGACCGTCCCGGCTTCGCACGGGTGGAGTTTTAGTAAGGATTCCTAATTTTTTTGAAAACATAATATAGCCTATGTCACCCGAGGATAGTGTAGCTTCCCAAACGATCAAAGAACTTTTCAAATCGGTCCAGTAGTTTCGGAGGCTATTCAATGCAAACAAACAAACAAATCTTTCCTCTTTATAATATTAATATAGTATAGATAAGTAATAAACCGTTAGTACACTCTCTTATGAAAATAACTGAGTACTGCTAAAATATTAATTTGCTATTTTATGAGATTTTGTATAGCCACCTTTTTGCTAAATGCAAATCAAGTCGTATTTTGAAGTCGGGTTAAAATGGCCCCGTCAATATTAAACAGTAGTAGGTTCCGCTGAAAAGCTTCCTGTATCGCAATATGCTATTATTCTAATTGGAGTCCATTTCAAGGATCCGTAGACAGGAAATCCAATGCATTTGCATACGAAACGCAGATTGAGTCGGCAAAACCAATTAAGATTATCATAATAATCTCTGATCGTGTCTTTGATCACACACGTGATCTAGAATGATAATGTAGAATATGAATAATTCTATAATACACCTGGTTTTAGATCACGAAAATCTCAAGTTCACTTTGAGATGGAAATTACCCCAGAATGCCTTATGAGTTTTGACTAAAATGAGGATTGTTATAAGTTTGAAATCCTCATTCTGCTTATTTAGATTCTCACTATTGTTGCGTTGTTCAGAAATACTAAAGCTCTGAAACTAAAACTAAAGACTTATACTAAATACTGTGAAAGCTCAACTTCTTTCTAATTGTTTTAAAGGAAGCTGATGAAAGTTGAATTTGATGTTCTTATCCATGTTCAGTGAAATTCCATGTGGTAATTTTTAAGAACAAAAATCGTAGGTAGGTACATGTAATTTTTTTAGTTATCATAACGACTGCACTGTTTTTTCTTTAAGGCGTTAAAAACTTCTTGAGTAGTTTACCAACCAAACACTAAGGGATTGTCGAAAGAGCCTATTTCTCTAATCGGGAGAACAAGAAAAAAGCTTGTAGCTAATCTGAACTATAGTAAAAACCTGTATTTTAATTGAAACTTTGTTTGCAAGACACGTTTGTCCAAAAATTAAAAACCAGCTTGCTCTCGGTCCCTTCATTGTTTTCTTGTTTTTTGAAACTCCCCGCGGACGGGTCACGTTCTCATAAAATGACGAGCACCAGCAACAAAGATAAAACTAGCAAAAACTAAAAGGGCGGCAAGAATTTCAGTTATATTTCATTTTGCGACTTGAACCGAACTAGTGGAATAAATCAAAGTTGCAAGTTTTGTGATTTACTGAAAACGGTCGGCGAACAATGACATTACATTGACTACTAGCTCGTATATTACCTGCAAGAACTTATTTCATATGCTCATTTTTTATTGAACTTTAGGTACTGTGTTGGATGACCCATGACTCCCTCTAGGTTGAAAGATGACCTTGTAAACGTTTTTAGATATCGCTCAAGATCAGTCGCTAGAAAATAAGGCCTCCTATGATCATCGAAATATTAGACCTTCTCAATTCATTTGTAATAAAGTTTTGTATCTAGTGTAGCTATTTTAGAAAATGTTTTTCCCGCAGGTTATTTCTCCAGTCTCCAGCAAATCCTGACCTACTGTACATAATATTCTTCTGTCACACCCAGCTCACCGTCACTCTACTTCTGTGCTTCATATTTGGTAGTAAGGTAAGCTGTTCGTAAGTAGCATATTATTATACATTTACTTATTAGGATTTGTGGATCGCACTTTTTTTTATTGTTTTGGTAGACAAATAATTTATTTTAAAGATTGCCAAAATAATGTATCTAAGTAAAATTTTTCACACCTACGCCTGTTTCAAATATGGAAACTGAAACCCATTAGCGCTTTTGCTTATTTTGGTGGTTATGGAGGGCACGTTTCAGTACGAGAATAGCTTTCAGAAACTATACGCGAGTCTGAATAATTTTTATCGAAAGTTTTTCATGGAGTGTACAATTTTCACTTGTAATTTTTTTTATACAATATAAGCAATTGTTTGAACGCAATCTCATCTGATGTTAAGTGACGATGCGGTCGACGATGTAACACATTTGCCTAGAAGAAACCTATTCACTCTCCTCTTGAAAACATCGTGTTCGGAAATATAGACTCAAAGTTTAGTGATTCAAAGTTTAGCACTGCTTGTCAATAGTACCTCCTGGTTTTAGGTAGCATCATAGACGAAAGATGACTTTTTGATCTGAAAAACGAGGTTGAGAAATCTCCAAACAATCCCCAGTTATCTCGACGAGACGCTCGTCAAGGGTACGCCAATGTAATGGCCACCTAAGTGCCAATGAGGCTCCTGGACTTAATGAACAACATTTGGACGAAGCCCAGCCAGCCACTGCTAATCTAATTATAGTGCTGAGTGAACTCTAGTGCCGCCGTGGCCAATTTATTTGGAGTTTTTACTTGGACGACATTTTAGGCACATTTTAGGCCCTCTAAATGATCACTATCAAATCTTTTAACCCTTACATAGTAGAGGATAAAATATTCGATTATTGAAAAATGCTGTAATTCTAATTGCTTTCAGGACCTGCTATAAGTACCTATATGATTCTTAAAATTCTTTATCGCCCATAGAGTTATTTACAAATAGGTTATAACAAGATATATAAAAAAGCGAGCTGATATTAAATTAAATGTGGATTTCCGTTATAAAAATAACCCGCTACCCTAAAGTTTATTAAACGGACTGTTGTCAGCTGGATCACTATGGGCATAATATTATTAAAATATTTTTATTTTCCATTTGTTCTACAGGCATACATGGTATACAAAGGTCATGGGAAAGACGACCGAGAAAAAACTGGAAAGTTTAGATCGCGGCCTGCCGAGTCTACCTACACCATGACCACTAACAATAGGAGTACCAGGTTCTGCGACAACATGACCGAGAAAGAACTTGAGGTAAGATAAAAAAAACTTTACTTACTAAGTTCTCCTAGCACCACTGGTTTGATGTGAAATTTAAAAATAAATATTTAACACAAAATTTGGATCAGTCAAAGAGAACTTAAAACAAGACAGAGAGAACTTACAATGAAAAAGAGAGAACTTTGTTGTAAGACAAGGAGAACTTGGAGACCTGGGGTTAAGATAGAGAAAAGTTCGTTGCTGTATCTGTTTTATAAGCATATAGCTAAATTGTCTCCTAGCTTATATAACGTTTTGGTGTTACTGTTAGCTTTTTAAGCAAAGAGAACTTAAAGTAAAACAGAGAGATCTTTTTGGTGAAACAAAGATAACTTGAGGTAAGATAGAAGAAAGTTCAAGTAACATTGAAAGAGCGAGAAAATATGAGGTATAGCAGAAAGAAAAGATAAATGTAGAGGCAATACGCGAGCTCATTTTTCGAAAATAATTTTTACAACATTGACATTCAGTATTTCAGCTAAATCATGTCCTAGGCACTACAGAGTAAGTAGAGGCAGTAAAAAAGTTGCTCCAGACGGTGAATAAATCATCTGTAAAATATGAAAGGGTGCTTTTTCTTATGTACGGCTGTTATTGTGAAGAAAAATAAGTTGGCAATAAAATTGAGGTACCTATTCTTTCTATACGGGGTAGTTTTTTGGCCATATATACTAAGCAAGTACTTCAGACACTAAATTCTGTTTACTGCATAATAAAACCACAAAAAAAGATAATTTGACTCAAAATACATTTCTGCTATATCGAAACAAAATAATCTAGCTAGCTATATTCAATACAATTGGATAGGTAACTATAATTGGTTGTAGGTATCTATTATTTGATTGTTTTGTCCCAGACGATAATAAAAGTACTATTTGGCATCAAGCCGAAACCAGACTCAAGATATAGGTAGGTATTTCATTTTGTAAATACACTTTTTCTCAATAACATATTCGTTTTGGGGTCCCGTACCTAACATAACACCGAATTCATATAAATTACTAAAAAAAGTATCTTGTTTACCAAAATCTCTTGCTGTCTAAGCCCATGGCCTTTTTTCAACATCCCAAAGACTTAAATATTCGTTCAAGACACACTACTGTATTTTTCATTAAAAATTATTTTCTACGGCAAATAAAACGAGTAAGCCGTAGAAACCGTACATTTATTTCTAGTTCATTATAAAATACATCGATATTGAGTTTCATACGACGCAATTCGCTAAGCCAATACATTGAAAAATGTACGATATTTTCCTTCTGAAAAGCAATGAAAGCAAATAGAAATACCCAGAGCGTATCGGTTTGTAGTTTTGTTGTTTCGTAAGATTAAAATAAATGAAACCTACTTGTTGAGTTTTTAACAAAGCTCCGAGCTTTTTCTCAACTACTTATAAATAACAAGTTAATTTATTGATGAGGAATCTCATTGAGAATCAGTGTTATAATAACATTAGTATAAAACAACGGTATTGATCAAACAAGGATATTGTTATCAAATCATCAACTTAAAAAAACCTATTAACCTAATTTAGTTATTAAATCAATTCAAATAAATGTTATATTTATCTGCAGGAGGAGTTCAAGAAAATCTGCAATCAACTAGAAAAGCTGCGCGAACGGTGTGGCGCCTGCGCAGCCATCTCCCGACGGATCACTGCCATGCAAGACGCCTCCGTCACCGATCACAGAAAACCCCCCACCTCAGACTCAGCCCCTCTCAAACTAAACACCGTATTCAGTGCCGTCGCAGACCGACTCATGTGTACGGTCACTCCAGCAGAAGAATCAAGCAGTAGCGGGAGAGACTTACCCTTCGAAGCCCCCCCAGCCTACAAACACAAACCCTTCAGCCCGACAAAAAGCGTCGAAAACAGCATCGCAGAACAAAGCCACACGGACGTTACCACAGACTCCCCGAAGAAAAAAGACAAGGAAGGCGAAAAGAACGGTGTGTTCAAAATATCGGGTGAACCAAACTGTAGTGACATACGACCGCCCGAGGTGACGGTCCGGAACGGAGTGAAAAGTGAAGCACAAAAAAGTCCTGGAAGTACGGAAACTGTGAGCGGTGGAAAGGGCGTCAGGTCTGGCCACGCTAGAACTCACGCCATCGTCATTAACTTAGACGATAAAAGCAGGTTCACTGAAGAAGTCACCGTATAGAAGACTGTACTTAAGTTTCTATAGCTCTGTATAATGCTAGTCCTTACTGTGATTCTTAGATTGTTAATAGTTTGATGCATATCAGAAAATGAATGTCTGTTGAGATTTGCGAGAATGCTGTTTTGTTTGGATGATTACCTAAGTATGGATGGAGTAATGCTCATTTAAATTAATAAAAAAATAAACTACTGATGCATTACTGAACGATATAGCACAAAACAAGAATAAAACACTTATTTACCCAAACAAGCATCCACGGGCTGTGCTTGAAATGACTAACTAAACATGAATATTGTTGAACACTAAAGTAAATTCAAACGCTACGTCAAAGGCACGGGGCAGCCCTACTTGTGAATCACGATATTATTACACTTTTCCAACATTTGAATTCAACTTTGACGAGTTTCAGCATTTTTGGAATTCACCGTGAGTTTTCTCAAAGAGTCTGAAAATGTTTCTGACTTCTTCGAAAAGTTTTCGAGCTCCGTTTGCTTTCGTGCATGAACTTGGCTGCACGACATTTTGCGGACTTTGTGGAATTTTTCGAAGTTTGCAACTGATTAGCATGCCACATGCAATTGCATTTTCGAGTTCGCTTAGTTGAACTTCAAGTTTTATTATGCCAAAATGGCGCACGGAAATCATGGCAACTTTCACAACTTTATTAATAATATTCTCGTAATTACGTTTATTATATCTACGAACAATATTAAAATTTAGTTTTGTGAGGATATTTATTTATATTATCAATATTTAGTGAGATATAATCATTTCCTGAATCCAGATATATCAGAGGTTTTCAGTCAGAATATTATGCATTCCAGTTTTTATATAAAAAGTAAGGAGCAGATTTTAATATTATTAACGAGTTTAAATTGAATGACTTTGCCAAACGCAATAGTAAATTACTAAATTACCATTAAATTAAATTGATTAAATAATAATCAGGCATGCGCATTGAGCACATAAATTAGAAAAATCCATTGGTACACGACCGGGTTTGAACCCACGACCTTAGGATCGGAAGGCGGGGTTGCTACCACTAGACCACCGGCGCACATAATAAGATAAAAGTATTAATGTAATTTTAAAATATTACCCACTCTATTTATTAGGATTCTACTATATTATTAGAATTGTATATAAAAATCCGAAAGACATTTAGTGATTACAAACCTTTGTAAATACTTTTGTATAAAATAATATAGTTTTAGCAATATAACTGCAATTTACCTCCGTAAAAATATAAATGAAAACATATGATTTAAGCAAAACTTTTTTAAATAATTGCATATTTTGAAATAACATGATTACTTAACTTTTTTGTGAAATTCAATAAAAAAAATTATTCAAATAGATATCTTAGGAATTTTTCACTAGCTGAATATTGAAATATTTACAAATAACAATATTGACAAAAGTACGAGTATATAATATTATACTCAACTACTTTTTATAGAAAGTAAAATACTATCTACTTATCAAGTAAGTTGCCATTCTAAAATACCTACTCTAAGAATTTGGAAATTGTAAGATTGTAAAAAATTAGAAATAAAATTTAACTTTGTAAATAATGTAAATATTTTAATATCTATTTGCTTGTAAAGTTATTTTTGCAATATCGGTAAAACTATGGTATTGTTATTTATGAAAAACCTTCGAAATAGAAGAAAATACGATGTTGATTATCAAAATAAACTGGTTAAGTAACTTAGTATGTTTTATTTAACACCACAACAACAAAGCCTTATCTTCGGTAATTTTATAGCGGATTTATAAAATGTTCTGTCTTTGTCTCTTGCATGACAACGAAAAGAGATAGCAAGAGATTTATGAGTGATATTAGTGAGTGCAACCCTGAGCGAGTAATATACGAGGGTAAATCACAAATACTTAAATCCCTTCAAACTATGGCTCATCCATTACAGCTCTACAACTAAATTTATTTTTTATTAAAATTCTTCCTCAATCTTGTGCGGATACTTCATCGGTTTATCCCATAAGCATGCACATTCACATGGCTATGTAGATATGATAAAAAATACCTCCCATAAGCTAAACCTTCAAAATAGCCTGCAATTTATAAAAACGATAAGCTACGAGACCCATTTGCTCTCCTTATCAGATTCCACTTCAACCATATTTGTACGAGTAGGGGGATGACTTGCGACGCCGGGGATGTAAAAAAGTCAGGTCGTAAAGTAGGTAGATATCTCAACCTGCGTAATGAGCATCTACAGTTGTTTAAAAAAAATAGGTTAATGTGTAGTAGGTATGTCCGTAATCTCTCTTCACAGAAAATATAATCCCTTAGTCGTTCATACTCAGGTAGGTACAGCACGCACAACTCATCCCTCTGAAGTGGTGTGACAAAGATTGCGCTTGTACTGTTGTGCGGAAAAATTCTCCTCCAATTTAGCGCTAATTTTACAAAAAGTTTCAAGAGCTACGAGGGCACAAACAAACAGACATACAATTTCGTCATTAGTCGGAGTCACATCACTTTAATATTAAAACTAAGGAAGTTCTACCACGGATATGATCATATCTAGTCAATTCAATTCAATTCAATTCTTTATTGCGCTTTTATGTTGCATAAACAGGTGTTATAAAAGTATGTAGAGTATCAAACATAAACCCTGTTAGGGCACAGCAATTAGGTAGGTAGATAAATACTTAAATATTAGGTGACACATTTTTGCAGGTATCCAATGTAGGTATTTAATAGGTGTTTTAGTCTTCCAGAAACTCGTGCAACGAATGTAGTTTTATGTAATCCAGGAGCCAGCCCCTGTGTGCTATAGCACCAAGCTATAGCTTGATGTAATACCTCTGAAGGTTTGATGTATTATTCCTTTTCGATTATGTAAAGAGGTCGTACCTAGACTGGCGCTACGAGTTCGAAGATTGGAAAAGGGCCTTGCGTTCCTATCCAAACCAAACGTTTTACAAATAGGAAAATAAAAGATGAAAATATCGGAAACAATAATGAAGGAATATTTTTTGCAGCATCCTACGAATATTTACTTTCCCAATAGGTACTTGGATAGTACTTAGGTACTTAAGTAATGAACACAAAGAGAATTTCTAAATAAAGTAAAGACGAATTTGATTGAGCTCCGCGAATTACTTACCTACCTTTCGTCTTATGATTTGACAAGTGTCTGCGAAGTCTAAGAACGTTTCATCGAATGAAAGTTTCTTCCACTTTTTTATATTTTTGCAAAACTTGTTTCCAAAAAGGTATTTGAAAAACTTTTATTTCTTTCTTCTTTCTCTTTTCTTTCTTTTTGATGGATGGGCGCCGTGCAATGCATCACAGGGCACGTCTTCAGTGGACGTGCTCAGTGAGACAATGCTACGTTATAGGCAGTGGTTACCGTTCTATCATTTAGTTGTATACAAAAAAACTTGGGAAATGAGTCTTCTGAGTAGTTAAAAATAACCCAAAATGTTAATGTTTCAATCAGATTATTATCACAGATCTAATAAGGTACCTTTTCGACTTATTTTTACCCCAGACTAGTGGTTATCAACCCTCCCACGCACCCTCATTTGTTCTACCGCTTCTTTAGCCCCCTAAATACCGTTTCTTCACTGATATTAATTCGCCGGTATTAATTTCCGGGCGCTTGCCTGAAACCGCAAAAGTGTCAAAGAAACTCAAACTTTATCATGAAAGTTGTAGAACTGAAAATTGCTTGAAGCACTCACATGGGGTGGTTTAATATGACGTTCTTTGATTTGATTGTCAACGATCAAGTAAGGGGATGTTTGACTTCGGATACTGCAGTTGGTTCTGACGGAAGACATGAGTGAAATATGCTTGCTGTTGTGGCATTTTTTGCTCTCGTGGCGCACCTTGTTTAGTCAATATTCACTGATTAACTAGGTTAAGCGATGTTCTGCGCATTCAATATTTGGATGGGTGACCGCTAATGGAATTTTTTTCATCTAAATGCTTTCGTACTTTTTGCATGCCCCAACTCCAATAGTCGTTACCACGATGTAAGCCCTAAAAACTCTGTCATCTGAGTTGGCTACTAGCTTATAACGAATTACAATCAATTTGATCAATTTGAATCAATCGACTACGCAAAGCAAAGTGTGCATAGAGTTTTGTATAAAAAAAATATAACTTTTCAAATTGTGCAGTGATGGACTAACTAGTCGTTTTATTTTATTTTTTAAAATAGTTAGTAGCTATTTCTTTTTTGTATATGTTAAATATATCTACAAAGTCAAAGTTTTATTCAATATAATTACAAGGATCATTTAGAATCTACCTAGGTTCTTTTACCATTATCACTTTGAGTGACCCGTGTTTATGTCAGTCCATTAACAAAATAAATTTATTTTCTCTAAAGGTTTACAAAGTACTGTGATCACTGTCTTGTCAAGTAGCTACCTATTTTATGTTTTCAACATGGCTGTGTGGTTCCCTTGGGGTTCATTATAAACGACTTATTGAGAATTTGAGACAGTTTTTGGTCCACAAACAAGAGATTTATGTAGTTTTTTTTGCAGTGCAATTTACTTTTTAGTCCGATATGCAAAAACCCTCTCATTTTATGACCTGCTAAGAAATCCTAGGGAATATCCAGTAATCTAGGAGTTGTCCATACTTGTGTGATCCTATTTTGTTTTTATATTTTCCCTAAAATAGATCATCATCCACAGTTTTAGCTACTGATAGAACCTTCTTATGTTAGTGTCCTAGAAAGTACATTTATTTTTTGGTTTTTACAATGCATCCAAAAAATAGTATCATCATTTTTTTGTATGAACTTACTTCATCCTGCTACTATTATAAATGATGTTTGGATGTTTGTGTTTCAATCACGCTGTAACTACTGGTCCGATTTGGATGAAACTTGGAATATATTATAGTTCGTGAGCTGGATTAATACATAGGCTACTTTTCTCGCTTTTTTTTAGATGTTTTTCTCGTGCACGAAGTCGCGGGTAACTGCTAATACAAAATATTATATACAAAATTATTTTCTTTGAACGCGATTTACTCAAAAACACGTTTGACTTACTGCGCTCTTCCTACGGAACGGAGGGCAGATCTTTTGCCTTATGGTATCAAAACCCTTATCCATGAGAGACAACTCTATAAGCCTATGACTTTGCCCATAAAACTATAAGTAGGAAAATTGATATCTTAGATCTGTACCTTCTTTTAGACCCTTATCGCGGTTTTGTAAAAGCGTCTCTACTTTGTACCAATCGCTCTAAATCTCTTAGAAAAGATGTCCGGTAACTAGTGACTGGATAGGTATGTACATAAAGGAAAACATAAGCCAACCAAGGTTTATTTGTATCTCATCATCATCATGAGCACGAAGAAGACCACAGCTATATGTTTAGGCCTCTCTCCGATTAAAAATACTTTTGTAACGATAAAACCACCCATTTTTTTGTTTATTTTTTCAGTTTTATTGGTTTGTTAGTTGTACAATACATAATTTTTATTCATTCGTTTAGGCCTTCCGTGCAATGTAGAAAGAACGAATGAATGTCTGATATGAACAGCGATAGAGGGCGAAAAATATGCTAATTTAAAAAACGTTACGTTACGTTTGGTCATCGAATGTGTAGTGATTAGCCGCGTACCTACCTAGCGCACAGGCTCGCGCGGCAGCTTCGCGAGCCAAATGCCTCGGCTGGTGTGGACGTGCCTCGGGCTGCCTCAGGCGCGCGTTTGCTCGGCTGAGCACGGCTCGTTCCCGAGCCATCTGTTGTCGGTAAACTTGACGCGCTCAAAGGTGCCTCAGTGAGCGCTGTGTGTTAGGTGGGTACGGTTATGTTTTGGTCGAATACTCGCGGACTTATGATGGCTCAGCCTGCCTCGCGAGGCAGCCTCGTGTAAATTGAACAAAACTACTGAGGCTGCCTCGGGAGCCATCGCTCGCGATCTGGACACTGAGGCTGCCGCGCGAGCCTGTGCGCTAGGTGGGTACGCGGCTAATGAGTGGCGAATGCTACTATAGCGTAGGAGCTACACTTTTTGTGAAAAAAAACCACATTTGACAGAAGTTTAAACTACTAACACCACTGCAAACCTCAAAAATAACACGATTGGCCTCTTGGGCGGTGTTTCAGCGAAATAGCTGTCACCTAGAAACCGCATTAATAAATTCATGGATATTTCTGAAGTGGCAAGTTTCATTGTAAAAGGGTCACGTTGGAACAAATTACGGAATTCCCTTTCGAATGACAATAAGCTAATTACTTTAACAATTTCAACGCATTATCACGAGAAGGGTCGAAGGAACACTGATTGGTTGACAGTTTTCAATGCGTCAACTTGATTGGCTGACAGCTAATTGCTAGCGAAAAGCCGACTCGAACAGTGAAATAGAAATTATAAACATGTGTTATTCAATTTTTGCACAATCATGCCTATCTATTCACGTGTTTGGTCTAAATAAGCCCCGTTTTGGGCTTATAGGGACAATATGTTACACGTTGTAGATCAACATTTAAATACTGTTGTATATAAGAAAAACTGTAGTTGTATAGTTTTTCTAATACTGTAACTGAATCTTAACTTCTCTTAGGCCCTAATGCATCATTTCAATTTCAATTTCAAAATTATGGATAATTTTAGTCGATAAACAGATTTCATTAAGTACACATTTTTATATTTATCGATAAAAATAATCTCTACCAAGACTCTCGGAATCAAGCGCGCAAGATGCTGCCTCCGAAGTAATACCAAACTTTGGTGTAATATCGCAGCCATTGTCCAATGACGAGGGTCTATCAGATACGTGGACTTACGTGGTGATAAGTTTGCAAACGAAAGTTCAAAGCCTTTGTGGACCGGGCTTAACAATTGGGTTAAAAGGACGAATATTTTTGAGCTTACGAACATAGTCACATAACCAATATAGATAAGGCATTTGTGTCGATTAACAAATTATTAATACAGCACTGGAGATGAGCAATGGGGCATAGGTTAGGCAGACTTGCGGAGTGGGAGTGGCACCATCATCTCAGTCTAATCGGCCTTATCAGGATGTAAATAGAGATAGATAGAGATAAAAGAACACAGGTACAGCAGGTAACAATAAATAGGTAAACGATAAAAAACTACTGGGTACGTACAATAAATAAATATTACAGAAGGTACAGAATAGCTATTGTACCTCATAGTAGGGGCCGCTGCGGTCAACCCAAAGTGCACCAGCCCCCATACGGGGGCTGGTGCACTTTGGGTTGACCTTTGGGTTGACTTTGGGTTGGGCAAAAGATTGGCATACGCCAATCTTTTGCTGTCAAGTTATATTTCACTGCCCAGTGTAATTTCTTCTTAGACACTTGACCATTCTTTTTAGACACTTGACAGCAAAATATGCGCGAAAACACATCAAATGACGTCATAATGTCACTATTTAGTCACAGAATAACTATGAGTTAGTATGAACTGACCATGATTTAAAACTTTGCAGTTCAATTTTGATTAGCATACCCCAGCAGTACGTTAATTTTGTTTAAATTTACTACCCTCTAAAACAGTAGTATAACGAAATGAAATTTCCGAATTTATGCTTCCTAATCATTTAGTTCATTCGTGTAAGTTGGTTACTTATTCCTACAATATATCAAAACTTTTTCAATTATCCGTTCTAAAATGTGGCTTTGCTTCATTGCGGCTTTTAAAATGCTTTTGGAATTTTTATCTGAAATTTACACAGTGTAATAAGTTCCAGTATTCTAAGCCAACCATTAAAATAATTTTAGCTACCCTCAATTCACATTGACATCAAACTTACATTATTTTCATAATCACTTATTTATTTCGCCGAGCTAGTGTGCTTGAATTTCATTTCATAAGAATTTTATTTTTCAACTCGACGTAAGTCTCATCATTCAAATAATAATTAATTATACAAGGGTTGATACATCAAAGTCTTTGAAATATTTAATTAGAAACCTAAACCTTGCTTACTATCTGCTAATAATATAATAGGTGATGTTATTATAACGAATTTTAAAATTTAATCTAAATAATGGTACTTAGTAGAACTCGTTGTCAAAGATTTCTGCAGCCAAGCAATGATGCTTACAGTTCATATATTTGCGTCTCAGAGAGATGGACGCAGTGCATTGCTTCACAGAGCAGTGAGCACATCCTCAATGGACTTACTCTGGAAGGTAATGCATTGTTATAGGTTTTCATTTAAAAAAAACATAAATTCAAAATAGCTAAGTCGCAATGTCTCATTTTCTTCTGATCTTACCATGAATTCGAAACAAAGCATTACCTTCAGGGATAGCAAATGAAAACCAATAACACAGGAGAATAAAAATAATCAATCGTTGAGAATATTCTCCCAATCAAAGCAAAAGAAACTCTATACAAAATCAATGCAATATTCAAAGCCTATTACCCCACATCCCTGTAATCACACATCAATATGCGTTCCTCGTCTCCTCCTAATTTTTATTATATCTAGACGATTGACAGGTCAACATTGTTCAGAATAATAAGTTTGTGTACTTAGTATTGATCATAGTCCAATTATTTGAATAGGGCGTCTAGTTGCAGCGACACGTGACCCGAGGGCTGGTGAGTATCTGGGCCAACGCATCAGCATTGCTATTCAGCGCGGCAATGCAGCCAGTGTCTTGGGCACGCTTCCGATTCGTACTGATTTGGATCAGTTGAGCTATCTATATCGTTTGCAACGGTTTGTAGATAGCTCAACTGCTTCATGTGTATTTTGTATATATTATAAATACTGTATTAGGAGTAATTTTCTTTATCTTAAAAACTTTACTAATTAACATCTATCTATCTAGACAATGATATCTAGATATAATATATAATTATATTTAGATGATGATAGATATTGTGTCAGATACTCTATCGTCATTTACACGAAGATTACGATCAAAATTGGTTCAGTCCTGGTAAGTAACTTTTTGGTCTTTTTGACTATCGAATGTCATAGGTCAAGATAGTACAAGCGATGTGTAATGACATTATTTAGTATTCATGCCAGGAGGTTTGTACACCTATCTCTAAAAGAATCCAAGCTCTGATTTTGCTCTGTCTCGATCCTAAGACGACCTTGTGATGGTAGATGGTAAAATCGTTAAAATTATGTTTGAGCTGACAAAATTCTTACAATAATAGATTTTTTTTTTCGTTTTTTTTTGCATTGTTATAAGCAGAGGTAACCACTTAACATCAGGCGGGCCATTAGCTTGTTCTATGATTTAGTTGTAAAAAAAACTTTCATTTGTCTATTTTTAAGTAATTAAAGATTCAATTTAAATGAAGCGCTCGTGGCTAAGCTTGTTAAGTCAATCTTCACCGATTATCTAAGTTAAGCGACGTTCTGCGCGATCACTATTTTGATGGGTTACCGCTAGTGGCATTCACAAGGGCACGGTCCCGACTGAGGCCTCAAAGTGCCCTAAAAACTCCATCGACAAAGTACACCACGACCTCATACGAACGAATGATTCTGAAAGAAAACACTTTTACTTTTTCTTAGACACGTATTTTCCAATATGTCGAAGACAGTATTTCTTTTCAAGGTTAAAAAGCTCCTGAAAAATAAAAAACCTCAGTTCCTCAGAGTTTTAGTTCTTTTGATTGGACAAAATGGATCTGCAGGGGTATGCCAATCAAAGTTGAACTGCAAGGTTGAACTGCAAAGTTTTAAATCATGGTCAGTTCATACTAACTCATAGTTATTCTGTGACTAAATAGTGACATTATGACGTCATTTGATGTGTTTTCGCGCATATTTTGCTGTCAAGTGTCTAAAAAGAATGATCACGTGGTACAAAATTGTACCACGTGACCTGAAGAATTTACACTGGGCAGTGAAATATAACTTGACAGCAAAAGATTGGCATACGGGGGCTGATGTTGGAAACCTTTTAAATCCATGTCAAGTCCCCAGGGTTCTGCTTTGCATCATTACATTATATTTTTAAGTTTGCCTTGAAAGGTATAAGCACCTATCACATACAGGCTTGGACCACACTTATGTTTACGCATACCAGCTGCTGCGTGTGACCTAAGCCGGTTTCAATTCTAAGGTTTATAAACAAATTTTTATATAGAAATTTTTTAATACAACTAAATGATGGAACAAGATGGCCCATGTAAGGTAACCACTGTCTATAACGATGCATTGCCTTACTGAACACGTCCACTGAAGACTTAATCTATGATACATTGCGCGCGTTGGTTAACACTGTAAGTGCAGTAAGCAGCTGAATTTAATAATAAATAAATAAAATAAGTTGCACTATGCCCTCCTCGGAGACATAAAGACAAGTTTCATGTGCTTGTAATAGCACTGGCACCCATATGATTCAAAGTGGAACACAGCAATGCGAGCATCACTGCTTTCATACTGCTCATCATTAGGTAATTTGTATAAAATTAGAGCAAAAAAAACACCGTATGCTCTTTTTATGATGAATTGTTCTATTTCAGTTGTACTGAATTAATTTCGTAAGTAGCCACGTCTTTTTTATTGCCCCTCCAATTTCACCTGCTATACACTCCCCGAAAGTATACATTATGCTCGAAGCGCGTCATAATGTCTGCTACGTGATTTCAATTCAGATTTTCAGTTTATTGCCTTTCAGGCTGACGCGTTACAAATTGTTTACGCGAAATTACGACGTTTCAATAATGTGAAAAGATATTGTTATCTGCACGGCTATAAAACGCTAAATTGGTTTACCTACCTTGACTTTCAAGCTAGGTATTCGAAGAGCTTAAAAAAAGCTTTTAAAAATTGATATTTCTATCACATCTGCTATTAGATTGAGTGTGTTTGAAATTTTCTAGACACATGCAGCAAATTGAGTAAGGATATCTTTGGAATATCACTTCTTTACTGAGATTGTGGACGTATAAGCGATCCCAAAAACAAATTTGAGATTGACGAGACACTGGCTTGTCAACGGATAGACGCGACCACAGAAAGGGGGCGAAGTCCGAAGGGCAAATGCCCCGTTAGCCTTGCAATCTACAGAAAAAAATCGTAGTAGAAATCATAACAATTAGGTACTTGTTCTCAACAGTAACAAAAAAGGCTGTACAAGTAACGTCTTAAAATTCCAGGGCCAGTCAAAGACCTCGACCGCACGAAATGCAAAAAGTAAAATTTAAATTTTTCACCCTTAGAGCCACTTTGTTATTTTGATACATATCTAAAAACAGACATAAAACCCACTGTTGCTGTGTTTTTGTATCATTATTTTGTTTGAACGATACAATGACAATGAAAATAATGCAACGAATGCAAATTGCTATTTTATGGGATGTATTCGTGAATAAAATGGGAGGAAAAATGGAGAAATGCAATTTGGTATTGGTGAGTCGACAAAAATGCTTGACAGCCGCGGTCGGCACTTGAGTCTAGTGGCCGACCCTGCTTGATATTCTAAAGGGCTAATGTTTTTCGGACGTGTTTACCATCCTTCGGTGGACTAGGCGGCTATCTTGGGCTGATTTTCATCGAACATAGCTAAGAACACTCCCGATTAATTCACCTTTCACACAAAAAAAAACTAAATCTAAATCGCTTCATACGTTCAAGATACACACACACACACACTCAAACTTATAACACCCCGTCGTTTTTGCGTCGGCGGTTAATAGATACAAAACTGACCGTCAATTTATTTTACGAGCAAAGGAACCGGTCATCCGATGGAATCACATATTTTTATACAGGGTGTGGACCAAATACTTCGTAAACTAAACCTACACCAAAATCGAATACCACCGAAATATTGCAAAAGGGGCTTTCTGGAATATATCAAAATATTGTGGTCAGCTTAGGAAAAAAAATATCGCCTGCTCTTCTGAAAAATTAGTTTTCTATTGCCGGAAAGGTTTTTTGTAGGTGATAATTATTGTAATAATTAAGTATAAGTGATTTTAGGTTTTCGGTAGTATTATATTTCTGTGATGTTTACTGAGCCGGAAAAGAAATACGATCGAATATGATTTCAACATATTTTAGCCGATCATACGCACTTTTTATTTATCATTAGTCTTAGAAGCCAAAATACCCAAAAAGCTCATAATCCTTGCGATTTCACAAAGAACCGCGTAAAAGCTTATCGCACAAGTGGTCTATTCTCCACAACAATAAACAATCGTATTAACACTTTGCGTTACACTGCCCGGGAAGAAGTCTCTGCAATTGAGTGATCAGTACCGCGTAAGCAGTGTAAGTCAAAGTTCTAACAATAACCTTCGTGTATCAGAGTGAGCTTCCAGGGTCTATGGAGGACCAGAATTTCCCGCTCGACCTACTTCACCTGACCCGTAGGCTGAACAAAGCTAAGTTGTATTTAGTCAGTGTTAATCTACTTACCAAGATTTTGTTCTGTAGACAAATTGGAGGAAGATGTATCGAATTTTAACCGACTTAAAAAAATGAGGAGGTTCTCAATTCGGTTGTATGTTTATTTTAATAATGTTAGTTACCTCAGCAGGGGTATGCCAATCAAAGTTGAACTGCAAAGTTGAACTGCAAAGTTTTAAATCATGGTCATACAAACTCATAGTTATTCTGTGACTAAATAGTGACATTATGACGTCATTTGATGTGTTTTCGCGCATATTTTGCTGTCAAGTGTCTAAAAAGAATGATCACGTGGTACAAAATTGTACCACGTGACCTGAAGAAATTACACTGGGCAGTGAAATATAACTTGACAGCAAAAGATTGGCATACGGGGGCAGAACTCCGTCATTTATAAACCATATATCATCAACCTATTGTATTATTGTCTATGATACATAGTATAACTCACAGACAACGGTTTCATGCGGTCGAGTGCTCTTGTTCACTCGAGATTTATTATCTGAATTAATGCGTTACTCGAACTCACAATACGTTGATAGGTTGATACAGATTTATAGGCATAAGCTCAACGTAGTCAACAAATTCAATAAAGTATACTTAAATTTTGAACAGTGAAATTCACGTGACTTGGCTTGCTTTTTTTCTCTTACAAACTTAAATTCTTCGCTAGCATGGAGTGCGCTTTCTAATTTAGGAATTTTCTTTCTTACTTCATAATTTTGTCGTGAATAAAAAAATGTAGAATGTAACTTGATATAATTTAATACATCTCGGATAAAAATATTTTATTTCACTGTGGCTTGGCAATAAGAGCACCGCGCTGGTTAAACAATGTGCAATGCATCACAGGGCACGTCCACAGTGGATATAAACGAGGTTGCCACTTAACATTAGGTGGGCCACGGACTTGTTCCTATAGTTAAAAAAGAAGTGAAAGATCTCGATTTCTCAGAAAATTGATTCACCTTGTTTACCAGACCAATAACGAGAGAAAAATCATATTACTTTTCGAGTGAAAACCGTATAACAAGATTCACAAGTCATTGCTCATTATCAATCAGCTTATTTCAAGTTCTAAGTACGGATTTAGGTAATCACGTCTGAGACATTGAAATTTTCTAAAACATAATAATATTTTGATCACTTTTATATCTGAAAAAGTCCTTAAATAGTATCAAATTAAGCTTCAATTGAAACTGTGAAAATTGAAATGAAAATACCTTAGCTTATTAGTCTCATATTCAAAGTATTATTGCATTGGCAATATTGGCATTGGCAAAATTATAACAGAATCAAGAATTGTTGGCTGATTTAGTCCATTCTCTGATACACGTCTAGGGGTAGAATAGTGCATCATGAACGTAAAGACTCCTAATAAAAGTCCTATTTAATCAGTTCGTGTTTACCGACGATAACATCGAAATTATAATTAACCACTTACAAAACAAGTGATAGTCGTAAACTCTTGGGGCATAAACTACACCACTCACCAGTAGAGGGGCTGTTTGGCTCAGATTGGCATAGAAAGCTGGTTTGTTACGCTTGTAGACACCTTCTTTTTAATAGCCTACAGAATCCTAGCCCGAATCAAAATTTTGCCCCCCGCTGGTCGTGCAGCCGTCCACACCCCGCGCAGACGCAGCTTTGTCACTCACCTAAGTGCCTTTTCACATGTCCCGGTCACTAGGCAGCCGGTGACGGACACCCGGCGGCAAAGTGTATGGTCATGTACGTTATCTTTCACACGTACCGACGCAATTTTCTCGTCAAATACACCGGCTATACGGCAATAGGACGCGGCAGGCTGAACAGGCTGAGCAGTTCGGCAATAGTTTCAACCAGCATTCGTCTAGCACAGGGCATGAACCTAACATCCTCCACAAAATCTCAATGATATTTTTACTAGATTTTAATAAGCCTTTTTGCATCTAATCTAGATGATTTAATCAGCGTCAGGAGCCATTTTTTACCCAAGCCCTATGAATGGGACGCTGCAGTGCCTGTGGACATGATTTAGATGGAGTAGGCTTCTAGCGCCATCATCCTCTCAGCCTAGTCGGCCTTATCCACAGGAAAGACAAGGTCAATACGTGCGGAGCTGACTAAGCCGCGAGTTTCCTCACGGTGTTTTCCTTCGCCGTTTGAGAGCACGGGTATAAAAGAAGTATTATATTCTTCTACTCTGTTATATAGATTTTGCCTGCTTTACGTGTAAATGGTTGCTGATAGGTTTATTATCGTTTTTATACCGTTACTTAATTTAGCTTAGTCGTTAAATGAATTGTTTGCTGAAACATGCTTTGAGTGGTGAGTTTAACAGATTGACATTTTATTAGGACGCTTAGGGCGGCTTGCACCAGAATCGCTAAACGCGTTTAACTATTAAATCATATTTAGCGAGTTGTCAAGTCATATAAATACGTCAGATTTAAATCTATTTAGCTGTTAAACACGTTTAGTGATTCTGGTGCAAGCCGCCCTTAGAGCCTAAGGTTTTATAAAGGGCGTTTCAATCCTCGGAATAATAAATAAATATTCATAAATAAAATAATAAATACAACGTCTTCTAGTCTCAAACTAAGCAAAATCCATTTTATATTTGCGAGCATGTTTTACATATTTAATGATTTTATGTGATTTTGGTTTATATTTGGGCGTATTTGAGACAACTACAAACATTAGGTATTAAATGTTCCACGTGTTTTTACTGAACAAATTGCTCAATAGGCATTTACGAGTATGTATGCGTGTCACTAAAAAGTAAGTAGGTATAATGAAAAATAGTGACTTTTTTATCGAATTGGTAGATGATGCACCTCTTATAATTTGTGATTTTCCTAAGTAAATATGAATAATGTAGGTACAGGAAATTAGTATTGCCATACAAAGAGGTAACGTTGCCAGCCTTTTGGGCACCCTGCCTGCAGTCGGTGATTTGAACTCTGTTTTCTATCTCTAGCATTTAGAATACAGAGTTCATTTTAATATTTATTTTTTGTTAAAAATGCTATTTTCTAAAGTATTTGTATATTAGTTATTGTTTTAAACAAATAAAGTTAGTTATGTAGGTACTTCAAGTACCTAGTCAAAATATTTATCAAAACTTAAATTCATGACCAAACATTTCCCCTCTAAAATATTCAATAGCCCATTCCCAAATCTTCATAATCGGCTATAAATGAACTTTTCACACTTTGAAACTGGATTTAAACTCGATCAAAACTTTTGTGAGAAATTATTAAACATTTTCACTTACAAAATAATGGGTGGGCTAGGTATCGAAGGTTCTTGTCGAACTTGTTCACGCAATGTAGAACATATTTCATCGACCGCGAATATTTATAGCCACCTAGCTTGTTTGCACGAAGACACGTCCACCTATACTGTTTGGACTTTGAACTAATAATAGAAGTTGAACGTTGCGAATCGTGTGAGAGGGACGACATGACCGTGTGTTGTGTAGGACGGAGCTGCGAGCACGGCGCGGCGCGCGCCTTCGCCTATTGCGCCTTTGTAACGATTCTCTGCATTGAATATAGCGTATTTATGGTTGTATTTGGTGTATAACCTGACTTGTGGCCGTATGTACAAACCGTAAGACTCTTCTCACACTTCTCGGTTACCGGGTGGCCGGTGCCCGATACAATACCACGGCGAATGTATACGCCATCTATCACATGTACCTACCGTAATTTGCCCGGCAAGTCCAGACATTTCAACGGGTATCCAGCACCGGTTACTCAGCAACCGCGACCTGTGAAAAGGGTCTAAGACTTGAAAATGGAAGAGATAGTTGGTGATTCATTAAATATCAATATCGAACAGTTTGCAATTAAATAACGCCAGATATCAGTAGGGTACCGTAATAAAATGCAGGCTGCGTCGCGGGACTCGAAAAATAAAAACAAAATCGCTTTTCTATCGACGGGGGCCGGGCGTAGGGTTGTCGAATAGTTAGAATCAATTTTAGACCACGGAAAATTGATTGATATGTGCTTAGTCAATAATCGACGATTAACGATGTTTTGAGTGTAATCGAGACATTTGAGACCACTCGAGATACGCCATTATATTTATTGATCAATACTTACCAGTCGATACTAAGAAATGAATTACCAAACAGCCTATATTTACCAAACTTTATCGAAGGAAATAATAAATTAAAGTTGCTGTCTAAAAATAAAACGTACCTAATCGTCATTCATCAGTTTTAATTCTCAGAATCGACTAGAATGAAAAAAAACGCAAAATAAACTCTACTCACATTTTCTTAACCAAGGAGCTATTGTCAGAAGTGGGTAGGTATTCTTACCAAAAAGTAGTACAACGAGATCTCAGAAGCTTTACTAGCTTTTCCGGCTGTTGGCGGTCTTTTTCGGCCTAAGTAGGTATTATCCGCATTAACTTGGCTCGTGTGGACAGAACCCCGACACGTTTGTACCGAAACTGAATTTACGCTAAGCCCCACTTGCGACAACGAAAAGTATTGAATTAGGCGGCTTACACACTGTGCCGCAGTTTTCTCGCTAAGAGGCGGTTGTCATGTGTCAGGGCTTTGAGGATTAACAGCAGTGCAGTGCAAAATCTAAAGTTTGCTTACGTGCCACGCGACGCGGTGGCGTGTATTTTACGCCCAATTATATTTAGGTACCCACTATACGAGTATATGCTAGTTTTATTTTTATGTAACCTTATTTTATTTACCTTTTTTTATGTAACTTTTGTTTTTTTATTGGTGTTTTGTCGAATAAAGCTTTCCTTTCTTTCTTTGTTTTTTTGGGTTCTATATATGAAAGAAAAGAGGTCAAGGGTAATTTAAGAAGCCCATTTCATCACCTACAAAATTTTCAGTCCCACATTTATCTACATAATGATAGAAAATATGTTATGTATCTTTGTGGGTGGTGTTGGTGGGAGGAGGCCCAGGATAGAGAATATTGAGAAGTCTTTGGGGGAGACCTTTGCCCAGCAGTGGGACAAGATAGGTTAAGGAAAAAAAATCTTTGTCCATGTGAATTTCAACTGCTACCAACTTCATACCAATAGGTATATCCTGGAGGCACATGTGCGGAACCACAAAAACGTCCATTACGTCGCAGATGGTTGCAGTTTCGGCAATGGCTTAGCCTAATCGTTGTTGAACTCTACTTTTTGTCGCCGGAAATGTTTTGTGATGGAGCAATTAGTTCGAGGGGTATTTTACCCTGATAGTTGAGATTTCAGTCATATTTGCAAACCAAACTAAGCGGCATCATGATACCATGGACAGAAACTCCAAATTCCCCTGCGCAGGGGAAATTCGCTGATGTGGATTTCTGGAATAAGCCCGTATTTACTGTTCATACCGACTTACAAATAAATTGGCCAAGGTTCAAGTAAAACTTATTTAACTAAGTAAGTACCTGAGTTTCAAGTGAAAAAAAAACAGAATCAAATCTCTAAATTCACATTTTACATGAAAAAAAATCTATGATTAAACAATTTATATTTCTAGTCACTCTACATCAGTAGATCATTTGGAATCGGTGCCTACTACTAGGAAAGCTACTCATGTTGTTTTACAAAACCAAGTCAAATAAAATGTATTTTGTCTTGGACTTCGAATAAATAAATAAATATTCATGGACATTTCACACGACGTATATCGAAGTACGTTGGCCAAACGAACGTGTAGTCCCCACAACAAAGGGAATGGTTATCCTAAGACGAGCACATTACACTAACGTCTTCCACAATCGCTCTCGCGGGGCCGATGCGACACAAAGGTAAAAACTTCCCAACGGCCCCCTCGGGCTATCACCCGTTATGGTTCAGGTGGGACGTCGTAATTTGAACAAATTTTATAGAACTTGTGACATTGTTGCCGAATTCCCTGGATGCCGGAGTCAGACCTTATTTGCGAGCCTGGGTTACTACAATGTCGCGTTTGTTAAAAAACGGTCGTTAGCCAGAGAGACTTGACTGAACTATCAATAAAAATTACAGATATGTTTTTTTATCCGTTACCATAGTGCATGTACACTAAGTGCTCCCTAGTATAAAGTACTATTGAATTCTGTGTCTCTAACCAAGTTGAAATTTCTAGTCGCTAGAGAAAACAAACGTCAAAAATTTATGGAAATAGTCACGTCTTCGTTACCGTGGACTATATAGATAAAATATAGATAAACTTACACATCAACGTAAAAATCTCGTTACTAAAAATGTTATCGTTTTACTAAAATTCATGAAACAAAACTGCGTGAAACTTTTCAGCGAAGAGCTTGGAAACGTCGGCAACGCTTTTACAAAAACAAAGCTTACAAACTTTGACTTATGGCTGTGAATAAATCCTGCAGGATGTATGGGCTGCGGTTCTACCGGAATGTGGTGTGAACTTTGTGGAATATTCAGGTTCAGTCGTAGAAAATAGTGTAAAGCAAAATGTCGGTGTGAGGTCGGCCGTTTTAATAAATATTTGAACACCCTAGGCTAAAAACTTATACAAACAGTAACTTGGGTTGTACGTAGTTCTAATTCTACACGCGTTTTGCTCATTTGTGTTTTATCCTAATATGCATGTACCCAATAAACCAGCTAAAATTTTTTTGATATGATTCATTCCTATCAAGTCGAATTTGTATAGTGGGCCGTAGGGAATTTATTTTCTCACCTGGCCCACTGGTAGGCCGGTTAGTAGGTTCGATGAGAATAAGCCAGTTCACAGAACAGAGTTACTTCTCATATGCCTGTAATTTACTCCGACAGATATAGGTACGGTGGTACTTCCCCGGACGAACAATACAAAGTAAACAAAAATGTGTAAAAAAGGATATTCTATTCATGCAGTACCGCAATTTCGTTTTTGTAATCACTAGCCAATTACAAAGGTCCCGTACGTGCGTGTGTCCGGGCAGTAAATCGTACCATTTACTGTGGCTTCGGACGTCCGATCCGGGGTCCCTAGAGGGGCTGAATTGCCACTTCCGGACCGGGTGGACGGTTTCAGCTTGTTGTAAGCGGTTCTTGGATTGGGATACGTTTGGTATTTGGTTTCAGAGAGATATCATTATCATCATCATCATCAACCTATACTCGTCCACTGCTGGACGTAGGTCTCTCCCAAGACGCGCCATTGAGTCTTATCTTCGGCTCTTCTCATCCAGTGTCTGCCAGCTACATTTCGCAGATCGTCGCCCCATCTCGCCCCATCTCATCTTGGCGTCCTACACTATAGAGATATAGAGATATCACTATCACCAGAGAGATATAGCATAACTTATAAGACGTAGAAAAAGGTAAGCTGACCATCATACTCAACATCATTGACTTGGTTACCTATTTGATCTTATTCTATTTATTAGATTTTTATTAAAGTTTGCACACCTTCTTGAGGTAGATTGTAAAGGAGCAAATTATATTATAATAACAACTTTTGTACCTACACTCACGCAAATAAATGATTTACTATTTACCACAGATTATAGAAAAGTACAGATGTAATGTATAGCCATTTTTGTGTCACAGTTAGAAGTGTACCATAATGGAGTACTTTGTGTCATTCAGTCTCTGGCCATTGACACCTCCAATGCCAAACATATTTTTATACAATTATGCCGGCGTGTGTGGTTCCCACTAGCAAAAATTGGCCTGGGTCTAAAAACAAAGTAGATGGGATAACATACATCACATTTGGGTCTCTATTTGATAAGGAATCGTCTTGGAATCATCAATTTAAAGAAAAATTACCATCAATTCAATAATGTTGCAAACAACACCAACATTTTTTTCCCAACAAAATTTATATTAATCTTTATGACTACACATCATTAGGCATAGGTATTTCAATAGGTATTTTTAATCATAGAGCGCTTAAATTTGTTATTTTGAAAAAATATTTTTGTAATTTTAGGTTTCTTGTTGACATACTCAGACGAGAACAATGGACAAAAATCATTAAAAAAACACGTCCTCAGTCTTTCCTTAACTCTATTAAAATTTATAAATATCTATTTCAGTACCTCCTACTTAGGTACCTAAGCAGCATTTACAAAAAAAAATACCCTAAAAAATTGGGAAATAGTTTTGTAGGTGCAACATTGGGCTGCGCGAACATCATGCGCACGGGAACATTTTTATAGCATTTTGGTGACAAAATCCTTCATACAAATTATGTCAAATGCGGCTTCTTGTGTTTTCTATATTCTAAGCTATTTACATAATAATTAATCTTTGGTGTTTGTAGAACTTGGTTAGAAAATAATTCGCCCAGTAATTTCTAGTGTTTTTGTTTTCCTTTTAAACTTTACTTAAGTTAGACAAAACCAAGGATATCTGGTAGAGATCGCTGATTAGCGATAAGACCGCCCATTGTATCACTAATTAAGTTTTGTGTTAATGTTATTGTAATCCCTATATTAAGGTGCGCAATAAAGCATTTTCTATCTTTACTTACGTACACACAAAGCTAGTTTCTAAAATGAAATATATTTACCTCACTTTGTGCAAAAATAAAGCTCATTTTCCTTTGCATTTTCACATGGTATGATAGGAGATAGTGTCATTTACTAAAACGTGACGGACGGCGTCTGATGTAACTGGAGGTAGGTATTACATAAAGCCGAAGTAGGGGTGCTACCTAAGTATATATATATTAATTTTTAACTAACGATTGGTACTGATTTGGATCAGTTGAGCTATCTATAAATCATTTGCAACGGTGTGTAGATAGCTCAACTGCTTCATGTGTATTTTGTACATATTATAAATATTGTAAATACTGTATTGGTCATAATTTTCTTTGTGAATAAATATTAATCAATTTTTAACCGGTATAAACATAACATTAAGTCATTGTGAAAATAAACCCACTTTTTTTGTAACCTAAAACTATTAATCTTATAAAATGCACGAAGTGAATTTATGTAATAATTATGTAGAAGTTCTCGTGGCGTCGCTTGCTTAGTCAATCTTCACTGAATAAATAAATTAAGCGACGTTCTGCAGGGGTATGTCAATCAAAGTTGAACTGCAAAGTTTTAAAATCATGGTCAGTTCATACTAACTCATAGTTATTCTGTGACTAAATAGTGACATTATGAAGTCATTTGATGTGTTTTCGCGCATATTTTGCTGTCAAGTGTCTAAAAAGAATGATCATTCTTTTTAGACACTTGTACAATTTTGTACCACGTGACCTGAAGAAATTACACTGGGCAGTGAAATATAACTTGACAGCAAAAGATTGGCATACGGGGGCTGCACGGTCACTATTTGAATGAGTGACCGCTAGTGGCATTTACACGCACTTCCGTGCTTTGGAGGGCACGTCCCGGCTCTGCCAAAAATACCGTCACCAGTTGGTCACTCTCATACGAACGAATAAATGAAATAATTATGTTTGACTGTAACAGCCCTACGACATATGGACTCACAAAATAACAAAGTGTACCAAAGCACAAGCTAATGGGACGGACAGCTAGGCTACCGTCTTCATATGAGAATATGCGGACGGTTTTTTATACAAACGTACTGTTTTTCCTCATTGGATGTATTAGAGAAATTCTTCGTCTCAATATTTATGCAAGGAACCCTAGAATTGATAAAAAAGACAGTCAAAGAACATTGAAATTCTGACCAAACACAGTGGAAATAGTTGTTTTTATACATTATAGACAAGCGTTTGACCGCAGTCTCACCAGATGCATTGTTGATGAAGAAGTCGAAGAAGTAGAAGTCTTAGTTGTAATCGGGTTTGACCTCGAAACTACATCGTGGACCGCATCGTCACTTAACATCAGGTAAGATTGCGGTCAAATGCTTGTTGATAAGTTATTAAAATTATTATTATATTATTATTATATTTAGCCGTCTGTGTCCCACTGCTGAGCAAAGGCCTCCCCCCATTTTTTTTTTTAATAACTTGTCATGGCGCTGTCGATGACAAGTTATTAAAAAAATAGTTTTTTTTTCTGTTGATAGTAATGATAACTAAGTATAATAAAGTAGACAAGTACACACATTCTATGATCTCGTTATGATTCTACCCGTCTATTTTACAAAAGGAAATGTATTTAGCTCGGAGTAAATTACCCGCGGTTGATGCAAGTGGATCTATGTAGATTAAACTGTCCTCTCCAACCCATTTCCTGCACAGCCTCAAACTGATTTAATCAGCGGAAAGCGCGTTACTTCAGACCCTGAGTGCGGACACAGTGAACTATAATAACAGAATGTAAAGTTACTGTAATCTCTGTCACAAAATATCAATAAATATTGTAATTTGAAACTAATCTCAAGTTTTTTCATAGATTAAGGGCGGCTTGCACCAAAATCACTAAACGTGCTTAACAGCTAAATAGATTTAAATCTGACGTATTTATATGACTTGACAACTCGCTAAATACTATTTAAGAGTTAAACGCGTTTAGCGATTCTGGTGCAAGCCGCCCTTACAGGTATTAACTTAATATACAGGTTGAGTTCTTTCAACCGCCTTCTGAAGGGAAAACCTAAACAGCTAAGTACAGTAATAGAAAAATGTTGATAGGCGTCATGGGCCCGATTTTGAATAAGAACTGCATTTAAAAATATCAAAAAAAGTATATATTTCGAGATATTGTTTTTTATTTTTTTGGCATATTTTGCCCCTCAGAAAGCGGTCGAAAAAATTCATCCTGTATAGTAGCACTTCATATGTCATATAGTATTATAAAATACTTCATAATCGGTGGAAACGCGTTTTTTCATTATGTAATAGAGACACAGAGGGAGAAAAGGTAGCAGAAGGTAAACTTCGTTCATAGTAAAATATGATTTCATAACCAAGGATAACCAGACGTTTCTACTTGATCAAAATACTATCCACGGAATCCAAATCTAACAATTTAATGAGCAGTTAAACTGAAGTGATAACTCTGAAAGCATGGCGTTTTCCGCACCATAAATATTCATGGTCCGTAGATGTAGTTAAACCTACTGAGAAACTCCCAACAATATGTCTTTTTGAAGTACTCAGTATAAGAAATTATGGTATTTCTTAGACCATAGATACTAAAAGGCTACAGTGGCGCGCTCTCGCGGTATAACACGTCCTCTTAACGAGTTTCGAAGTTAAATAAAATTTAACGTTTACGAGAGACACACGGAGCAAGACTGGAGCGTGCCACTGCATTACTTACTACTTACTCATATAACCAGCTACCAATGTTTTATATGAAGTTCTAAATTTAAATCATTGACCAATAAAAAGCATATAGTTAAATGCTATTTTATGCCAGTCAACATTACAAGATACAAGATACATTTATTTGCCAAAATAAGTGTTACAATTTGGTCTTATGCTAAAGTCAGAGGCACTTTAAAACTTATTCCCCCTTTTCAGGTATCGCAAAAATGTTATATTTGGGCGCTTAAACTTACCTTAAGTAGGTACTAATAATATTATTCTTTTTCAAAATATTCTTCAGTTGAGTAGAGACATTTTTTGACTAGATATGATTTTAATCCTCTTATAAATCCTCTCATTCTGATGTTGACTGGCATAAATAGCGTTTATGTGCGTTTATTTTGAATAAACATTCCATACTTTTTTTCGTCGAAACTGAGAGATAAAAGATCCATGAAAAGATCTCCGAAGTTTTATCAGCCCGTGATTTCCTTCTTCATTTACTGTTTTTACAGAAACTTCTCAATGCCGTCGACCCACTGTTTTCCTCCTCCACCTCCACCACTTTTGGGTAGTTTTGGGTAGTTTTGGGTAGTAATGGTAGAGCTCTTTGTGAAAGAGCTCTTCCGAGGAAGTGCCCACCGTAATTCCCTTAAGTCGGTTGTGATTTATTTATTTATTTATTACTAGCAGTTACCCGCGACTTCGTACGCGTCTACAGTTTCCGTGTACATTATTATATTATCTGTGCGTGTACCGAGCGGATACTTCTTTGAGAAACTTGACATTACACCTCATTACACCGAACTCGTACCTACTGGAATGTCAAACGCTAGTTGTTAGACCAAAGAGGTAGTACTACGTCCTGTCAAACCGACGTGACATGACATGACAATGAAATCCTCTTGCCAATTGGCGCTGCTAATCCTTTTCGTTCATTTTATCTTGTAGATCCTGTTAATTATTCGGGATAAAAAGTAGCCTATATGTCAATCCAGGTTACGGACTATATATATGCCAAGTTTCATCCAAGTTGGTTCAGTGGTTTTGACGTGATTGAAACACAAACATCCAAACATCTAAACTTTCACATTTATAATATTAGTAGGATAAGGCATCGCCAACAGCACACATAATACACTTTCTAAAATAACTTATAAACAATAATTATAATATAAATTAATGTGATGTTCGCATTCCTGTGTTCCGGTTTGAAGGGTATATGGATGCCGGTGCTATTACATAATGAGACTTAACATCTTAGAGGGCGCAGTGCAATGCATCATGCACAATGTCTTCACGCCCCAACCACATTACCGCGGCGTTATCATAACAGCGGACCCGCTATAAATTCGCCTTGTCTTGTCCGTATTAAAGGAGAAGCCGAACACTAGCGTGACTGCCTGTTCTAACGCATAGATTTGACTATAATTCTATCTCTTTCCCCGCGCGGATTCGGCGATCTGCGCTAACGCCGGTCACACCTCCGCGCTCCGGCCGCCATTGCGTCGCGGACCCGCTTGAACTCCTCGCGTGCTTGTCGATTTTGCACAAAAATAAAAAGTGAAATTACGTTTTTCAAAAAAAATGGACGTCGATTTTACCGAACAAAGTCAAGGTCCACAATAATATAGCTTCCTCGTCTGACTCTGACAACGACGACATTTCGCTCCGATTGCCTCAACCACACTGACTTGCGTAACGGTCCGCTCCGACGTCTCCGCAAATCCAGCTACACTTGATCGCGGCGGAATTCAGGCGGTACCGCTACTCCAATAACGCGCGGAGATGTGCTAAGGGCATCAGTAGACGTGTTCAGTGACGCAATGCATCATTATTATTAGGGGAATCATTGTTAAAGTTTCAATTAAAATAAATAAATAAATAAATATTCAGGGACATTTCACACAACACCCTCTAGTCCCAAACTAAGCAATGCTTGTAATATGGGAACCAGATGGCTGATAGAATACTATTGTTGAGAGACTTGATATTTATCAATTTATTTATCACTAGAAACCACTTAAGGTGGCGTCCCGCCTAGTAAGTAGTCACAGCGATACATCTGAGAGATTAATAGGCAGTGGTTACCACTTAACACCAGGTGAGCCATCATCAGTTTTAATAAAAAAAAGTCTAGTTAAAAATATGTTTGTCAATCTAATCAACAGTGTGTCCACAGCTACGCCAGCAATATTGCACACAATATTGCAGATTTGGCTAACACTGAACTTTTACAATGATTATTGCCTTCATTCGGCAAATCGCCTTTTAGCTAGTAGGTACTTACAAGTATTTATTTCTACATTCATTTTAATGTAAAAGTGGACTCGTTGATTCCAAGACATTGAACAAGTTTTGCGAAAATGGTACTTTTAGAGTAGTTAGAGAAAAACTTAGTATTTACTTACTAGAGTATCCATCAGTCGTACAAAAAGAACCGAAGCCAGGAGAATACATCATGCTTCATCCCTTTCTTTTGTTTTATGGAAAACGAGACAGGTATACTTTAGTACTTATACTTACTTCTGCCTGCTGGATTCGCTTACCTTCAATTACCCAAAAATAGGTTCTGTGTTGATACTTCAGAGGGTCAAAGATCCCTTGTGACTACTGTACTTACTTATTAATAATGAAGTAGATACTTCTTGAATATATCCTATGTTTGGAACCACCTTCTAAACGGTGAGCTATTTTTAAGCTCAGGTCAAAATTCTTAGGTAAAAAATCTAAATGAGAGGCAAAATTGAGGATAATTACCTACCTGTTAATTAATATCGAGCCTTTTCTAAACAGCTTCAGACTTAATTAAATTATGAAGATATAATGATCTATTCTTTTCTAAACGAAGTAATGAAAATAATAATCTTTTAGTACTTACTTAGATGTTTGACATTAAAATCCTTCGAGTCCTTTAGCACAAGTTGTAGACGTTTATAGATAACTCTTATTTACTGGTTAACTCAAATTCAAAAAGAAGTTTAGGCTGCGGATGATGATGATGATGTAGAATTGCAGATCAACCGGATTTATTTTCATATTCAAATGGTTTTTTCTAAAAACGGGATATTTACCGTGATTTATGAGTTGAGTCGCGATATGATAAATATCCCGTTATTAGTGAAAATTATCTTCATAATCATGTGTCAGAAATTATTTTCATACTCTCTGATTTTCATATAACATCACGTGAGATTGCGGTCAAACGCTTATCTATAAATTGTAAAAAAAAAACGGGGGCAAAAAAATGGAACTTGGAGTTGACTTCATTCAAAGCCTCAAAAAGTGGTGCTGCAACCCAAGTATTCGCTCAAAGTTGTTAATATCACATGAAATACTAAAGTAGGTATTTCTTTGATCCTTTTACACATAGAGCCTTAAGAATATTTGTAAAACAAAGAGATTTTAGTATCTTAAAGTAGCTAATAACGAAAGTTCTTGAGTGCAATGTGCATGAAAACGGGTAAAGTGGAAAAGTCCATTAGAGTAATACTCTTGCAAAAGGTATTTTATGAGTGCTTACAAATTCTATACAAAATAATATTCTTTAAGTCCTGATCTCGTTCAACTGACAAAAAATGAAGACACCAAATTTTTATGAAATATAAAAACATAATATAATAGTTATTATGTAATATAATAACTTCCGAGCACAACTCGGCTACCTAACGTTGTAGCGTCACCGCGCAGTGTATCTCGGATACGCTAGCGTTACGATACGTTTGCCTTGATCACGAATAAATGTGACAATCGTGAACGTATCGTAACGCTAGCGTATCCGAAATACACTGCGCGGTGACGCTACAAAGTTCGGCAGTCGGGCTGACGTTGACGCGCAATATCACTTGCATACGTTAGGTTTACGTAACGCGGCGACTGTCAGATTTGTTCGTGATTACCCCTCAGAACAATAACTTGTTCTGAGTGATCAAGGCACAGCGTGTTCTTTGCGTTTTTTTTTCCTTTTTTTTTATTTAGATCCTAATCTACAAAGAGACACGACGAGACATGATAAAAAGTTTTCGAAAAAGTTTATACTTCGGATATTGCCTGCAACCTCCTTGTTATTCAGTGCAATATTTAAAAATAAAAACTGTAACACAAAACTGACAAACCCTGTCAAACCCTAACCAGCAAAAAAACTATCCATTTATTTTACAATGCAGATTTAAATAGCAGAAAATGGGTGATGAAAAATGTTGCCCTGTGTTCAAAAAACTGGTAAGTCACAATTTATTTTTGAAAAATGTCATAAGCATGGCCAATATGATTTTACAATACTTAATATAAAGTCTGGACTTTTGGAAAGTATCTTATAGAATCAATAGTAGATCCATATAAAATGTGATTGTGATTGAAAACACGAGTATTTTTTAGCTAAATGAAATTCAAAGTTAGTTCAATGATCCGCTCAGCGAGAGCAGATCCTGTACATCAAATAGCTGGAACATCGCTCGCATCGTCACCCATTCGAATGGTGACTAACTATATACACTAAGTTTCTTGTTGGTATTTAATTGACTAAAGACAATCCACAAGCTTCTGTCGTACAGTGCAGTTGGTGAAACTATGCAATCGTAAATTTTGAGACATGCGAAAATAATTTCAGTTAGTAAAACTCCATTGAGTAACATTGCGGCTAACTTCACGATTAATCTTATATTTTTGATTATTGTAGCTAAGGGCGACTTGCACCAGAATCGTTAAACGCGTTTAACTCTTAAATAGTATTTAGCGAGTTGTCAAGTCATACAAATACGTCAGATTGAAATCGATTTAGCTGTTAAATACGTTTAGTGATTCTGCTGCAAGACGCCCTAAGAGATGTAAAGTAGACACAACGAATCTTTGTCCCTCTAAACTATCTGCGCAGAATCTATTTTTGGATAATTCGAGATAAGCAAGTTCTTCTGCACAACAATACATGTGTAATCATTTGTTGCACCTATTAACTTGAGAGGTAGGTATAAGTAACACATATTCTGAAGAGATCTTGTCTGTAAAAGGGGGTAATAGTGATATAGGCCAACGAGAGCTTCTGATTATTCTTCCGCAATGATTGACAGGCTGTAAAGGATTCTTACTTTGGGCAATTTGTACAGAAAACACAATTATATAAGTTATTACAAGCACACCACGGCCACTCACCCCTTCTTCTAGTTTGATTTCTTACCCGAATTTCATTGGTTCCTTTCGGATAAAAAAAGCACGCAAAGAACAAATGACATGAATCATTCATGAATGAATGAATGATTTATTCATTCATTTTAATTTACTTACGGTCACAAATGGCACCTTAAAAAGGTTCATGTTAAACAATCGTTTGTCCACGACGCTTTTGCTCCATAGATTTTTTCAAGAGTGACCAAGCAAAATTATTAAAACAGGATTTTTCGTTGCAGACCGCGCGCGAGTTAGAAGTTTTTATACCTCACTCCTTTTCACTATTCAAGTGATGGATGACATCGCAGAATACACGTACTCCGACCACCATGACTGGCGGAGAGCGAATCTAGGACATGATGTATGTTCGATTTGTATCTTACTGGTGAGCGCCTTCTGCACTCATTGTATCGTCAGACAGTGACAAGCAATTGTCCGTTCTATAAAAAAGATTATCTTTCATATTAGACGCAATTAATATTGACCCTACCGGCAGGGTCATAGGTGACCCCTCTCTACCTAGTATCAACGATCTCTCCCCCTTTGGTGAATCGTCATTATGCCCATACCATCTGTCAACCTTATCTAAATCTAATTACCATAGGTGTTCATATCTGGATCACACTTCAGGCACTCGATAAAAACTATTCAACAAAAGCGTCGTCGCATACAAAACGTAGTCTTTTGTAAGAGATAATAGAGCTCAAAAAACCTAAACTAAAAGCTGCTGCCTCCATATGAATTAACCCTTAACTTGGTTCCAGTTCAGTGTAACTCAACTGCCCTGCTCCGAGCACGGAGAAGGTGGCACCATGGTCAATGTCTTCAAAACCTGGCTGAGAGCTCATGAGGAAGCCCAAGTAAAGTTCTTTTTCATATCAGCTAGCATATATTCAGATCCTTTTGATGATAATAAACCTCAAAGGTGTAATTGTATGGCGTTTCTATATTGACTTCCAACTGGAACCGTAAGACCAAGATGGAACAGGTTCAAAAGAATTATTTCTAGTAAGTTGTTGAGAAGGCTCATGCCTAGCAGGGGAATTCTTCAAGCTTATCTGGCTTTACTGAAAATCACAGGTCCAAGAAGAATCGAGGAAGATCTCAGAAAGTCAAGGCATGGGGAAGGCCAAAAATCGTTCTTTTAAGAAATGTATAATGGGGGAGGCTGATGCATGATGATGAAGAGGTGTTTATTTGTCCAGGTGATGTTAGCCAGTATTCTGGTGGTCGTCGGACTATGGTGGCTTGTGAGAACAGTTCTGACTCTGCTCATCAATCTAATCTGCCCACTTCTGGTCGTGTTGCTCGCTGTGGTAAGCTCTTTGCCTATTTCTTTATAAACTACACATCCTATCCTACTTCCTACTAATATTATAAATGCGAAAGTTTAGATGTTTAGATGTTTGGATGTTTGTGTTTCAATCACGTCTAAACTACTGAAACAACTTGGATGAAAGTTGGCATATATATAGTTCGCAACCTGGATTGACACATAGGCTACTTTTTATCTCGAATAATTAACAGGATCTACAGGATAAAATGAACGGAAAGGATTAGCAGCGCCAATTGGCAAGAGGATTTCATTGTCATGTCATGTCACGTCAGGTTTGACATTTCAGTACGAGTTCGGTGTAATGAGGTGAAATGTCAAGTTTCTCAAAGAAGTATCCGCTCGGTACACGCACAGATAATATAATGTACACGGAAACTGTAGACGCGTACGAAGTCGCGGGTAACTACTAGTGTTTAGTAAACGGACAGAGAAATTGCGCCGGCGCACATACCCTTCGAACCGGAACACAGCAATGCGAGCATCACTGTGCGGCGCACGGTGGGTACGGTAGTACTTCCCCGGACAAGCTCTTACAAGAAGCTCTACAGCTAGAAATCTTATTTTTTTTACCGCAGGTTTGTGTTCCACAACTGAGGGCACCGCTCCTGGGACAAAACTACCCAGTGCTGGCCAATCTAATAAGAAGCATACTTATAAAGTTGGCGGAAAACATAAAAGCACAGTGAAATATAAATCTAACATGTAAAAAGTGAAAATCTTAGTGGAAATCAAATAAATTGTTACGTCAGTACCCGCTTTTGATAAATAATAACAATAGGTGTTACTTAGATACTTAGATAAAGTAAGCGAAATAAGCTATAGTATGGTTGGTTGATCTGGGCAATCGTAAAGTTAGCAAATGCGATACGCGAAGACAATTTTAGATCGAAAAAGTTCGATTCTCATCGTACATCTAACTTCAATTGCCAAGATCCACCGACCGTACTGAAGTTGATAGCATTTTACCGTTTGTGCGTTCAATTCCAATCTAGGCATGAATTTAGGATGAAGAGGCGTTCATTCATAGTTTCTGTCTCCTCTACTCTTTTTTTTTTTACTTTAGCTTGATAGCATGAATAGAAATTGGTTCCACTAACGGAATTCAAAAATTGGTCATGTCAACAACAGTTTGGCTGGATGTGTCCATACTGAACGGTCTAACTGGTTTTACGAGCAAGGGGTGCTGCTATAGCTATTGCACTCTTCAGGATTTATTAAGGAAGGAAGTAATGGCTTTTGGTTGTATTTCCAAGTTTGCATAATACTCGTATAATGTACGTCTGTAGTTGTACCATATATATTATATAAATTCTGAGAAGACTAGGTGCCTATTTTAAATACTTCCTTGTTTGCAAAGTGAGAAACTGTTATCGACAATAAGCTTGCCTTAAAACTTTAAAGATTATGTTTATATGCGTGTTGAATTAAAGTATAGCTTGACCGTACCAAAATTGTTCCAATAGAGAATTTTAGATTGGCGTCAGATGGAATTTTAAAGTCTGCATTTTTAGAAAGCTTTACATCCCTTAAATTCATAGATACTTATATTATTTTAAGCTTCGTGCTCTGTCACCACAAATATAACGCACGAGGTCAACTCCTCAAAGCCATGAGTGAATTATTTACTAGTCAAATTTTAGTCGCACTGCGCGTCTGCATTGTGTTTTTAACCGACTTCAAAAAAGGAGGAGGTTCTCAATTCGGTTGTATGTTTTTTTTTTTTTTTTTTTTATGTTTGTTACCTCAGAACTCCGTCATTTATGAACCGATTTCAAAAATTCTTTTTTCATCTGAAAGGATATACTTCCAGATTGGTCCCATTTTATTTTCATTAAAATCGGTTGAGTAGTTTGGGTTATAAATAGAAATAACTGAAAAAAATATGCCAGGCGCGGCGCAGCGCCTACTATTTTACTGCTAGCAACGATGCAATATGCCAAGTTGCGGCGTAGCGCCTACCATTTTACTGCTAGCAACGATGGACCCTTTGTGGTGCACACCTAAATTTTTACATTTTTCTAAATTTGTCAATAAACCCAGTTTGTACATTCAAACCGCATTTAATTGGAGAAAAGCAAAAACCCACCAGTTGTTCCTCTAAAGAATCAACACCAACCACGTGCACCAAATTGCGTATTTTGCTTTCCTGTGACTTTTATGTGGTGTTTATAGTGACTAGAACATTCCCAATGAACTGTCATCATCGTCATCATCATCTGATGATGAAGCTGGTAGTCGAATTGAAGTCGGTTTTCCAGTTTTTTAACTTATAAATTATGTACAACACCAGGCGGAGAGTTACCGTATTGCCGCGCAATGTAAGTTGAATGTTCATATCGCAACTAAGCATTTTTAGAGGTATTCATGGTAGTACGATCGTTTCGAATAGACGATGGCATAAATATTAATTTATTTTTCCCCACTACCCATGCGTGGTTCTCGGAATTGACTCTAAAAGTAGCATCATGCAGTAAAAACCAATTTAATTACTAATATTTACAAACTACATAATTGTTTTCATGATGATTGATGTTTTTTTTACACAACTAGAGGCAAAATATTCATCGAAGTAGTTTATTAATTGTTAAAAAATTGTCTATACATAATTTTTTGTTTGTTGAAAAGTGCTTGTGACAGTCATGTAGGTACAGTACGCACAACAGATCTTTATCACTCTGAAGTGAGGTGCAACAAACGATTACGCATGAATAGGTGCGGAAAAATTCGCTTACCTCCAATTCGACCCAAAAATGGGTTCTAGTTCTGCCAGAGGGACGAAGGTCCACGGTGATTACTAAGTACATATACCTAAACATTCCTACTTCTATAGGTACGTTGCTAAATGACAGGGTAATCAGCTGGTACCGTGCTGGACGTTAGTCTATTTTTATATTTCGTTTTCTGAATCACTCTTAACCCCTACTGTAGCAGAATCAATGTAAGTATTATTCACGGAAAATACATCGGCATCTGAATATCTCGCAAAAAATATTTCGCAAGCAAATATTTTTCCATCGTTATTGCATAACACCGTCCAAATATTTCCCAGAAACGTATTACGGAAACGAGTACATTCTTGAGAGGTAGACAAAGTCATGAGATTATTCTTAACAACTTTCTTTTTCCAGCTACAGTGATGCTCTAACAATAACAAAAACATCCTATACATTGATTTAGTAGTTATAAGTTCGTTTTTATAAAGTTAGTTGAATTTTCATAATGTGGTTGTGCATAATATTTAAGCAGTCATTATTTCAAATTACAGAACTCTACAACCTCACTGGACGTGCAATAAAAGGTAGATACAGTACGCAAAACGGATCTTTATCCCTGTGAAGTTGGTGTAACAAACGATTGCGCATATACTGTTGTGCGGAAAAATTAGCTTACCTCAAATTCGACCCAAAAATGGGTTCTGCGCAGATACTTCAGAGAGACAAAGATCCGTTGTGACTACTATAACTGGTTAACATTAGATGGACCATATCACCATTTATAAAACAGCTACATAACTGACTTTTTTTTATCAAATTGTAATTATTTTCATACATTTGAACCAACTCAATATAAATCAACAAACCCTTTCAGACGAGAACTGAAAAATGCTCGTAAGATTCGCACACATTCGGTACAAAAACATCAAAAGTTACTCCACACGTTGTCACAATACCAAATAATTCTAGACGGAAAACTATTTTCGTGCCAGGCCACGTCCAAAATAACCACGTCATCAAATAAACCTCCAGATAAGAAGGATTTTTTATGAGCGTTTCACTGGAAGGACCATAGTGGAATTTTAGGTTTCTGAGCACCTCAATATTTAGTAGAAGTTCTCAAACAATTGTAAAACTGAACCGGTAATTTGTAAAAGTTACGAATCAAAAGTTATAAGCATTTTAAAGTGGTCCCTCGGTTCCACACATGCAATGCTGGGTTCCAAGGATCTAATCAGTATTCACATCTTCTTTCACTGTCTATATTTAGTAGAAGATTTGTAAAAAAAAACTACTTAATTTCAGCCCTTCTTCTTCTTGCAGAGAGACGAAAACACGATAACAAAGTGGTCCCTCAGTTCTACATTGACGAAAATGTTTTTGCGGTTTTACAAAAAAACTAACTGGAATTTTTAGTTTCTGAATCAGTCAATATTTAGTAGAAGTGCTCATACAATTTGTAAAATCAATCAGTAATTTGTAAAACTTACCAATCAAAAGTTATAAGCATTTTAATGTGGACTTTCGGTTGAACACTTTCCAAAACGCAAAAGTAACTTTACAAAAAAACTACAAAACTTAGAGACGTGTAATATAGCTTATCATTTAGTAAAAATTTTTACTAAATATCTACATACAGCAATGAACAATAGACAGAGCCATTATCGAAATATAGCAATTTTAGTTTCCGGCATAGAGATGCAGCCGCGGGGTGACCACACGGCTTAAATTTTCGGGACAGGGAACAGCATGACAGCCGCGCGACGCGACGATTCCACTCTCTGCTGATGCGGGTGTAACTCAATGAAGTCAGCGTTGGTACTCTAAGTACCTATTCATCCATTGTATTTTCAATAGGTGAGTAAAAAAAATCCGATAATTGTCAAATAAATATAAGATCATACGAAAACGGAACGTCAGCGGAAAATCAATACTATTTATACTTAGGTGCTTACCTATCACACTATTCAAACAACTTCGAGAGGGCTTTTGCTGTCCAGTTCAACAATAGAATCTACAAGGTGCTTACCTAAAAAGAACAATCGCTAGGAAAACTTCAATAACCACTATCCCACTACTATTATAAATGTCAAAGTTTGGATGTTTGTGTTTCAATCACGCTGTTACTACTTACTGGTCCGATTTGGATGAAACTTGGAATATATTATAGTTCGTAACCTGGATCAAACACATGGGCTACTTTTTTTTATTTTTTTTGTGGACGAAGTCGCGGGTAACTGCTAGTAATATTATAATGCTAAAGTTTAGATGTTTGGATGTTTGTGTTTCAATCACGTCAAAACTACGAACCAACTTGGATGGAACTTGGCATATATTATTATATTATAATTCGTAGCCTTAATATACTAGCAGTTACCCGCGACTTCGTACGCGTCTACAGTTTCCGTGTACATTATATTATCTGTGTGTGTACCGAGCGGATACTTCTTTGAGAAACTTGACATTACACCTCATTACACCGAACTCGTACCTACTGGAATGTCAAACGCTAGTTGTTAGACCAAAGAGGTAGACTACGCCCTGTCAAACTGACGTGACATGACATGACAATGAAATCCTCTTGCCAATTGGCGCTGCTAATCCTTTTCGTTCATTTTATCCTTTAGATCCTGTTAATTATTTGGGATAAAAAGTAGCCTATATGTCAATCCAGGTTACGAACTAAATATATCCAAGTTTCATTCAAGTTGTTTCCTCGGAGGGTAACAACTGAAAATCAGTGTTGCTTTCGAGCAATGTACACTGAGTTGTTACCTTTTTGTGTACTGCAACACACAGAGCACAAACCATACGAGAACATATAGGTAGGTAGTCTTGTTTTTCCTTATTTTAAGTTTGTTTTAGTTTAGTTTTAGTTATTAGTCACATAGTACCTATCTACTTTCATTTCTCTGTAAATTTTGTGTGTGTTTGTGTGTGTTCAGTAACAAATAAATAAGTTTATCTATCTATCTAAGTTGGTTCAGTGGTTTTGACGTGATTGAAACACAAACATCCAAACTTTGTCATTTATAATAGTAGTGGGATAGTGGTTATTGAAGTTTTCCTAGCGATTGTTCTTTTTAGGTAAGCACCTTGTAGATTCTATTGTTGAACTGGACAGCAAAAGCCCTCTCGAAGTTGTTTGAATAGTGTGATAGGTAAGCACCTAAGTATAAATAGTATTGATTTTCCGCTGACGTTCCGTTTTCGTATGATCTTATATTTATTTGACAATTATCGGATTTTTTTTACTCACCTATTGAAAATACAATGGATGAATAGGTACTTAGAGTACCAACGCTGACTTCATTGAGTTACACCCGCATCAGCAGAGAGTGGAATCGTCGCGTCGCGCGGCTGTCATGCTGTTCCCTGTCCCGAAAATTTAAGCCGTGTGGTCACCCCGCGGCTGCATCTCTATGCCGGAAACTAAAATTGCTATATTTCGATAATGGCTCTGTCTATTGTTCATTGCTGTATGTAGATATTTAGTAAAAATTTTTACTAAATGATAAGCTATATTACACGTCTCTAAGTTTTGTAGTTTTTTTGTAAAGTTACTTTTGCGTTTTGGAAAGTGTTCAACCGAAAGTCCACATTAAAATGCTTATAACTTTTGATTGGTAAGTTTTACAAATTACTGATTGATTTTACAAATTGTATGAGCACTTCTACTAAATATTGACTGATTCAGAAACTAAAAATTCCAGTTAGTTTTTTTGTAAAACCGCAAAAACATTTTCGTCAATGTAGAACTGAGGGACCACTTTGTTATCGTGTTTTCGTCTCTCTGCAAGAAGAAGAAGGGCTGAAATTAAGTAGTTTTTTTTTACAAATCTTCTACTAAATATAGACAGTGAAAGAAGATGTGAATACTGATTAGATCCTTGGAACCCAGCATTGCATGTGTGGAACCGAGGGACCACTTTAAAATGCTTATAACTTTTGATTCGTAACTTTTACAAATTACCGGTTCAGTTTTACAATTGTTTGAGAACTTCTACTAAATATTGAGGTGCTCAGAAACCTAAAGTTCCACTATGGTCCCTCCGTTGAAACGCTCATGATTTTTTTAGTCACGTAACTACCATGAAACCCCTACAGGGTGTAACAAAAACGCTAACAGATCACTGGGTGTTATTATGTGTTATAAGTATGTATTTATTCTACCAGCAATCTAGTTCCCATATTACAAGCTTTGCTTAGTTTATGACTAATAGGGATGGTACTTAGACAAGTGGCGATCACAATAGGCCAGAAGGCCGCAGTGATATCATAGCCGCAAAACGCTAATAAAAAAAAATAGTTTAGGACTAGAGGACGTTGTGTAAAATGTCCGTTATTATTTACTTATCAATTATGGACATAATAATATTCTCACATAGAAAGTGCGCCGGAGTGGCCACTGAGGTAAATTTCAGTTATCGGATGCCAAATAATGAACTTTTGTAAGATGATTTTTTTCTGATGTTTTATTTTTTGTATATTGCAAGAATAAGATTACGTTTTTGTGATCACCATATCTTCTACTCTGCCTGGTTTATCACAACATTTTAAACTTTATCACCCCCTAAATTTGAGAGTGTTTTTGTTACACACTGTATAGGGTAGAAGACAAATATCTGGACGGTGAATTAAGATGGCCGTTTATAATGAAACTCTCTAAGGAGTTTGCTTTATTTATTGTTATTTTTTGTAAATTAACTAAGTTAGGTTTTGGCAGAGGTCCGTACAGTTTGTCCTTTGAGGTTTCGTAAAGTGAATTACTGTTTTTAGCTGGCTCGGAACAAAAACAGTAATGAAATATAAAATAATCCTTTATTAGTTTAAAATTTTAGATAATACAACGTCACTGCTCATATAGTTCTATTCGGGACGTGCACTGACTACGCCTATAGGTCTTGCACTATTGATAATGTCTGGGATAAAATAGAGGACATTTAAAGTTCATCAACTTAGATGGTTGATCATAGTCGATCAATAGGATGTTTTCCTTCAACGTTTTCTTCAAATCCTCTTAAATTGTGAACTGACTGGTATAATAAATCATCCTTTACTGACATAAATAATGGATGATTCACATCTACATAATTCAAACCACTCAAGTTTAACACCTTCATTTTCATCCATTTTTTACAACTCTTCAGCAGATTACATTCGGCTCCACAAAAAGGTATTAAATTCCGTCCGATGGGCGTTATTACAAAAGACTACGGAGACCGCCCCTGCCATCAAACATTCTACACGTAGGACTGTTTCAAACGATTTCGAAACGGGTTTTATAGACTTCAGTATGTTTTAGGAAAGAGTGCTTTAAAAAACTTATCGTGGCCGGTATGCAGTTGAATAATGAGGGACCAACAGGTAAATCGGAATGAATTATACTCGTAATTTACTCATTCATTCAATGATCGAATATAGTGAGTTTTTTCAGTTGGTCATTCTCTGTTACACTCGCTTTTAACTCAATCACTAAAGACTATGTTTAACGATATATATTTAGGGCGGCTTGCACCAGAATCGCTAAACGTGTTTAACTATTAAATAGTATTCAGCGAGTTGTCAAGTCATATAAATACGTCAGATTTAAATCTATTTAGCTGTTAAACACGTTTAGTGATTCTGCTGCAAGCCGCCCTTAGACGTATATACATTAGCGACATTAAATTAACCAGCGTATCCGGTTTCTCGTTTTCAGAATATAGACATATTTTTTATTTCATTAAACATAAGATTTATCGAAATAAATCAATTTTCTTAAATAACGTCTCGGAGCAACCTGTACGTAAGAGCAGAGGTCATCTGTCGGGTTCACGGGTCATAACCGCGTATGAAGAGCAAGAAAGTATTGGTAGAATAGGACACCCGAAATTGCGACGTTGTGCATGAAAGGGATAGCTATAGCTAACTCCGCTCACCCTTTGATTGAGGAGCGCCGCCCGCCGCCCGCGCCGCCCGCTCGACCGACTCGTCCTGCCGACTCCTGCCTAGCTAGCCAGTGATGCGCGGGCCGGTGTCCTTGACACACTTTATTTTAATAATTTTGCTAATTATCTACCTATTCTCAATGTTTCGCGAAAAAGACGCTTGGTTTTGTTAGTTTAGCTTTTCTATTCTAAGTACCCAATCAGGTCTACGTAGGTACAGCGATAAAGACGCTTTGATTTATTATTTGTTTATCTGTCTACCTTTGCGACTAGGGAGCGGGTAAATTAAATGTTTGGTGCTCAGTGGATACTGGATAGGACGACACGACACGGAGCTCTTAGGTGGCCCAATGTCACCTGACCTCAAGCCCCTCGATTTTTTTATGGGGCTTTGTGAAAGACGACGTTCATGCAAAAATAAAATAAAATGTATTATCAAAAGCGAGGGCAAATATTCAGCGCCGCCGGTTACATCTTTGTGTCCGACGTGGTGGCGGCGGCGGCGGCGCGGCGGCTACATTGAGAACTTGAAGATTTAATAAGTGTAAGGCGCTAGGTGCATAGGTCACAATAAAATTAATAGTAAAGTGAACAAGGTGAAGTGAAATTATTTGATTTCTTTGAATTCCTTGGTGTCGCTTGATTTCCCCGCCCCGCGCTCCGCCGCCGCCACCGAGCCGCCCGGGCAGGCAGGCGCGGGCGCGGGCGCGGCGCGGTTTGCGACGTTGCCGCGTTCAATGCAGAACACGTAGGTAAAGACACTCATAGGGTGATTAATTTTTGTTGCGTATTTTATTATTAAGTTTGTTTGAAAAATTCGAAATTTCTATTTTGGACTATAATTATTTTTTCATTTTTTTTATGAATACTTATAAGTAGCTCTACCCGTGTGTTCATTTAATGTCGCCATTGTAGCTACACGCTGTATATTACAGTTTACCACAAAATTGAGGAGATACCTTTTCTGGAAATCTTTATTGTTTTCGGAATACCCAGACTTATTTATTAGAATTTCCAATAACATTTTTGCAATTCAGACCTTTCTGCGTATTACCAGAATTTTGCTTCAATTAAGTGCGTACTTTTTATAACATTCTTGTACACTCGAGTCGGACCTAACGAGGTGGGAACGGTCCCTTTTGCCTACTTCTGTCACGTCACATTTAATGACCTTGCTGACAAAGACCGCTATTTTGAACCTTATGTCATAGCAAGTAAGTTTAATTCTGTAGTAAGACCGTAATTTTGAGCTCATAACTTAGAAATAGTATTTCTGAAACTGCTCAAAACTTGTGTACGAAATTGATGTAGCGTCGTAGACGGTCTACGGCGTAGCACATTTAAATGAATTTTTGATGATATTTCATAGATTGAGTACTTATTTATTTCGTTTTAGGAAAACCACCAAAGAAAGAAACATTACATTACATTTTATGAGTAATCTCCTCAACACATAATAATGTTATTGTGTGGCCCCGCTGCAGGGCAAAGTCCCTGCAGGGCAGGGTCCCTGTATCTCTGATTTGTAAAATATTTGCTTTGCAACAACGTATACCCTTTACATAATATTATAAGGCCTCCTAGAGTTCATTTCTGATGTCATTTAACCCTTTATTTCCTATACAGAGTAATAAGTCCACATTTTAAAATTTTAGAGCGGTTAAAATACCCATCTTTATGATGAACAAGTTTTTCTATAAAATCAACATCGCATCATCATCCTACCCTTATCTCGAGGTAGGTGGGGTCGGTACAACATGTTTTAAATACACCTACAGAATCAACATTATAGTGCTACTAGCTTCCGCCCGCGACTTCGTCCGCGTACCGTTTGGTACTGTCAATTTTCCGGGATAAAAAGTAGCCTATGTGTTAATTCAGGCTACGAACTATATGTGTTCCAAGTTTCATCCAAATCGGACCAGTAGTTTTTGCGTGAAAGAGTAACAAACATCCATACATACAAGCTTTTGCGTTAGGATATTTCTTAAAATAGTGTACAAAATACAACCTAGAATTTAAGTCTACGGTGGTAGGTACGAGCACATCTCAAATGCTCAACCCTCGTGTACATTCATATTCAGGGAAGAATTCGGAGTCGTGTTCGAATAAATCGTGCGATTTTCAAGTCTCTTGATTGCCTGACTTTATATGTGAAATTCAAGTTTACTTAGCGTCGAAAATTGTCTACGCCTCTATAAATGTGAATATTTTTGCTTGTCAATGGTAACTTCAAGATAGAACACAAAGGGAATCTTCGTCACAATTATTTTTAGCAATTTTGGTTAAAACTTTTTTTTTTATTAGAATGACTGATGTACACCTGATGTTAAGCATATGATTAAGTTCATTCCATTAACAGTATACATTCAATAAGCTTTCGAACAGATGTCCGTAAATAAAGAAACCTTAAGTTATAAATATGAGTGTGACCCCACGTACCGCGTACCCAACGCGGGTAGACGAAGGCCGAAGAAGAAGTGGTGGGATTGTGTGAAAGAGGATATGAATGTGAGAGGAGTAGATTCTGAGTTGACGAATGATAGGAGCGAGTGGAAGAAGAAGACATGTTGTGCCGACCCCGCCTAGCGCGGGATAAGGGCAGGGAAATGATGATGTCCGTAAATAAAGAAACCTAGCATATATCCTAGATCTTTTATGTCTGCATATATCTTTGTCTTAGCATGATGACGTACAAAGATCAGCAAAGTGCCTAACGAGATTTCACAAAGTGAAAACATGCTATTATCATCTCCGTGCAAGATAAGGGTAACGGGAGGGCCGATGGGCCCTTAACTTTAAAATGACCCACTTGGAAACGCCTGTTCTCCTCACTACGGGTTTAGATAATGTTTTTGTTGCTTATAGGGTGGTTGCCGTCACTTCCACCCTCCTATTTTATGCTCCGCTACAAATGAACGCGATATAAATTATAAGTTTGACATAGTTACACAGTGTTTAAGAAAAGACATTTATTTTGGGACACACACACAACAGCACAACAATTCATTATAAAACTAACAATAAAATAAAGACGTACAATCACAGATGATATAAACTATAGGTAACATTTAGGTAGTGGTGGGTACCTATGCACTTAGGAGGTAACCACCACCAACTGTGTGGGCAAAACGGGGGGGTGCAAATCTATGTCATCCTCGACGTGCCGGTGTGTAAGACAATACAGGTTGCATTTCAGCTTCATGCCACTTCACATCGTGAAGTAACGCTGGTTTTCAGATGCAACCCAGAGTGTTTGGTCTCTTTCCATCAAAAAAACAGTAGTCCAGTCAACGAATAGTCCAAAAAACGGCGTAGAGTGTGCGAGATAGACCATAGGTAATTTCTTCAGAAACTTGTTACGGATGCTTAGGAGGTGAACATACTAAAAGTCCTGACGTCTAGGAGATGCGCGGGAGTGTAGGGGGAGCCCATAAAGTTACCACTATCGGGTTTTTAGCTGGATCTCAAAAACGCACGTGCTTTACGTCTCAGAGTTAAGCGTGACGCCTCACAGGGCACGTTCTTATGGACGTGCCCTGTGACGTAATGTTTTGTAATAGGCAGAGGTAACCGCTTATCATCAGGTGAAATTTGTTTGTTCCATCAAAAAAAAACTGTACAGTAAAAGCTCTTTTCCAGAAGTTACTTTCGCATCTATAAGATCCAAGAACATAAAATTCAGCTTTAACACAAAGAAAGTGATTCCACCATTCATCCGCACTCATTCTATTCAGGGAGTTATTCTTTGATACTATCGGAGGCTCGATCGTTTAGCCACGGTCGGGACTCGTCCCAAATCCAATTGAGTCGTCCGAAATGAGCTTGAATATCATTTCACGCCAGATTTGTAGAGGGATTTTAGCAAGTTATGATACCTGATAGGTTTTATCGAACAAATCGGGTTTTGAAATGGTATGAAGTTTTTTGTGACCTTTGCATCAACTGCTGTAGATCATTAACCTGAAGCTAGAACTAATATAGAACTCTATGAGTTAGTTCCCCCATCCCCATTTTATTATCGGACCACCAGACGTATGGAAACGCGGCATCCATACGAGTACATGGTCGACATGCCACCTGTCCGCACCAAGCGCGCCGCCTCATCATTTATCATGAGGCTCGCCAAAGAGTGACTCTTTGCCGGCGTCTGTGTTTTCGAACACTTACAATTTGGATCTTTTCAAGAGGATAATGAATAGGTTTCTTTTAGACAAATGTGCTATATCGTCGACCGCATCATCACTTACCATCAGGCGAGATTGCGGTCAAACGTTTGTCTCTAAATTATATTTAAAAAAAGCTGCTAAAATCAGGACAGTTTTTCATTCATGGTCTGAACTTTTCACCCATGCTTTTATTTACACTCCATGAATTCCCCTTATAGTTTGTAGGACACGATTTTAGATGGACTATATAGGCTTTCCCAGCACATATCGACAATAACATTCTCTCAGCCTTAGAATTTGTAATCTGAGCTAAATCGGGACCTTATGCTCACTTCGGCAGAAATGTTACTCTAATATGGATGACGTCATATCTCAGCCAAAAACTCGTTTTACTGGGGAGTAAGGACTGTGGATCTAAGTCACAGGTTTCTTCACGATATTTTCGTTCACCATCTGAGCACACAGAATAAAAAATATTACTATCAGAGGACAAAAACATTTTCTGAGAGAAAACTCAACGGTACACGTACTTGATCGCAGCTTCAAACAACACAATGTGGTCTCAGAGGAAAGCTGAATTTAGCAAAGTTAATAGTGCTATAACGCTGTTTAACAATTCAAACTTACCTTGGGAATTCAGATACTGTACAGCTCAGCTCTACGAGGTTTCATAATCGAATTACGTGACTTTGCTACTATTTATACATTTTTTTAGTTGTAAAGGTATTTATACTTTACATCAATTTAATAATCACTGATAGGAGAGTCGTTTATCAGTTTTCTAATTGACTAGTTAGAAAGTCAGATACCACAAGGCACCCTCCGGCGAGATGGGGCGACGATCTGCGAAATGTAGCTGACAAACACTGGATGAGAAGAGCCGAACACCGAGCTCAGTGGCGCGTCTTGGGAGAGACCTACGTCCAGCAGTGGACGAGTATTGGTTGATGATGATGATGATAATGGTACAGAATCCGACCCGCGCTTAGTTCTTTCTACTAGAACCCATCTATGGTTCGAAGTTTGTGGACCTATAACCATATTATGTAATATTCGATGCAAAGCAATATGCCCAATTTAACAGATCATTGATTACTAATGCTAAAATAATTATTATTGCTAAAGTCAACTTAAAACGCGAATTTTAATAGCGACTTATGAAGTGCACAACCTCAAGAGTGAAGTCGGTAACCTTAAACTGTGTTGTCGTTCTTTTTGGTGCACGCGTATGCTAGAAAAAGTGCCAAAGAAGAAGAAAAAGAATTATTGTACGTGATTATTTTATCAACTAGTTGGAGTGAACCAACTTTTTCAGTAAAAGTCGCGTCCGAGACATTCTAGTTCGATTGCCAGGCCTGCACTGCACACACAGCATTGCTTGTTATTGATGGCTGCAACTAACTCGCGACTGGGTAAACACGCGATTAGCTGTTACTGTGCCCTTTGATTGATATAATTGCCTGATTAAAGCTAATTTCAGATAATGAGTGAACACAACAGACTCAGGGCAGAAGTTTTTGAGGGGATGGCGACCGCTATAAAGCATAAAATACAACGATATTATATATATTTAAATTGGTACTTGTCTCTTTGTATACACGGCCACAAGTCAGGTTATACTATACACCTAATACCATAACTACGCTACATACAATGCAGATAATCGTTGGAAAGGGAGCGCAATAGGCGTAGGAGCACGCCTCTTGCAGCTCGTCCTACACAAACACACTGTCGTCCCTCTCGCACGACTCGCAACGTTCAACTCCTAATAGTTCAAAGTCCAAACAGTATAGTTAGACGTGTGTTCGACTGTACGTACCATAGCTCGTAGTATATGCTGCATTGGGCTAAAGTGAGAATCAGCTCGAGCGTTTCTCAATGTATACTAGTAAACAAGACTGAGATTTTTAGATTTTGATAATGCCTATAGTGGTGTTATGACTACTCAATTCTATTTGTATAAAATCAGCCACATACTCATAATAGGTAAGTGCAGTACGCACAACGGATCTCTATCCCTCTGAAGCTAGGTGCAACAAAAGATTACGCATGTACCTACAGGTGCAGAAAAATCCGCGCACCTCGAGGCTTCGTAAACTTAATTCACCTAGGTGTATTAAATACACTTTTAGTAAACTTTAAGCATCTGGGTGCATTCAAATTCGACCCAAAAATGGGTAATGCGTAGGTAGATACTCATACTTCAGAGGGACAAAGATCCGTTGAAACCTATAATGTTATTTAAACAGTTACAAAATAATTAAATAAATAAATAAATATTCATGGACATTTCACACGACGCCCTCTAGTCCCAAACTAAGCAAAGCTTGTAATATGGGAACTAGATGCTGATAGAATACTTGTATACTTTTTTTTTGTAAATACATACTTATACTTATAATACATAGTAAACAACCAGACATAGAACAAACATCTATGTTTGTCACACACAAATGTTTGTTCTCAGTGGGGATCGAACCCACGACCCACAGCACGGAAGGCAGAGCTATACCGACTGAGCTGTGACGCCTGTCAATGTTATGAGTTGTATAGCCTGAAAGCAAAGCTTTCAGCTATTCAATCGAACTCACTAGATGAAACTGCCCAAATCAGTCGGATATCAAACCCTGAATGAATAGGCAGCCTAATCTAACTTCCACTCGAACGCACAATAACACTGCTGAATTACGAAGTAAATATATCGGACATTGGTATGTATAACCGTCCAAACAAAGAAGTTACCAACTTACCCTGTGGTTGCTTAGAAAACGACAGGATATCTTATTTGAAAAGGTTACGGCTAAAGTCAGTTTTTGTGATTTCAAGCTCTTGAATATCTTTTCAACCTTCAATAGTTTATCCTGGAATTCAGATTTGATGAACTGCAGTTCATACACCCAGGTCTGATGATGACCAGCGATGATGAAGAGGATCTAAGGAGATTTGCAAGGTCGGGGGATTCAAATTAATGTTACAAGAGAGTATAACGAGAGTACAACGGATCTTTGTTTCTCTGAAGTATTTGCGCAGAACCGATTTTTGGGTCGAATTGGAGGTAAGCGAATTTTTCCGCACAACAGTACATGCGCTATTGTTGATGCACCTAACTTCAGAGGGATAAAGATTCGTTGTGCGTACTGTACTTACATGCACCTACACATGTACACAATAATTAATTAACTCACTAATTATTGAATCTAATTTATTAGCTGGTATTTCGCAAACCACAGCAGCCACAACGGCCGCTGGCGCCACCTGCTGGTAATTAATAATGTTGGTTAAACCAGACGTACACAGGTCACACGTGCTGTGACGTGCCATGACCCTGGGAGGACAAAGCTAGACCTTACATACTGTGCAACTTGTGAAAATCTACAGAGGGGTAGTCACTAACAAATCTAACAGTCGCTGCGTTACGTAAACCTAACGTATTCGACCCATATTGCGCGTCAACGCTAACTCGACTGCCGAACGTTGTAGCGTCACCGCGCAGTGTATCTCAGATACGCTACCGTTACAATACGTTTACGATTGTCACATTTGTGATCAAGGCACTGTGCCTTCATTACAGATTAAAGAGTATTTACTCTTGAATTATGAATTTTATGAATCTATGAATTTTCATTATAGAGTAAAATCCCTGCCGAACTAAGCATAAGGCCCCTGATTATGATTATATTACATTATACTTTTATCTGTGTGTGTTTTTTTAGTTTGGAAAAGAAATAGTCGAAATATGAAATCAGCATCACATTATTCTGTAACAATAAATGATGATTTTTACCTGAACAATGGCCAAACGGTTGTAAGTCTTCCGAGAGATGAGAATATGATGAAAGAAGCATTCGTTTGTCTGCTTTTGTATGCGAAGAGCAGTCATAGAATAGGAAAAAAGATAAGACACTATCTAAAACAAACAATTTTCGTCAATAACTCACAAGAATCACTTTGAACCACGCGGATCCAGGGAACTCCGGGTTTACTCAAAGGTGAACCAGGATTTCCATCACTCAAAGTACAAGCGAATCTATTGGGGGGAACTAGCCACTCCCCCCCCCCCTTCCAAGAGCATTCGCTATCGCTAGTACTTGATTGATGCCATGAGTCTTGAATTCTTGATTCAAACTTCAGCATGCAAGCCTAAGTCTTAAAATACTTACCACAAACTCACCAAAATGAATAATTATTTTGAATTTCAATGAGGTTTTTATAAAAGCTATTTCCAAAATGCATTTATAGGCCAACAGAAACAAACACGGTTATTTACGACCGTTGCATCCTGTCATACTAACTTTATTATTTTCCCATTTACAAACAATTTAAACAATGGCATAAAGCTAGTGTTCATTTGGTATCTGCATTGCATTGGCTAAATGCTGTTTTAAATATTTAAACCGTGTAGTGCGCAATACATACGTGAAATTATATTTTAAGTCCATTTTATGAACCTTTAAATTGTATTGTGTAAAAAAATAACATCTAAGCAAATGTGACTTTTATAAATGTAGTCAGTTTAATTGCGCCCCTCACAGAAATGTTGAAGAAAAAATAAGGGAATAACAAAATCAGCAACGCATACCCTCCAGCAGTATAAAATGTGCAAAGCATTTTCCTTACGTAAAAAAAAAGCAGTACGCTCAACGGATCTTTATCCCCTGAAGTTAGGTGCAACAAACAATTTCACTACTTACTGTTGTGCGTAAAATTTCGCTTACTTACCTCCCATTCGACCAAAAATGCGTTCTGCGTAGATACTTCAGAGAGACAAAGATTCGTTGTGACTACTATACAAACTATTTTTGTTCAAGAACTTGTCGTACGTTATAGTGGGTTAGAGGCCTTACAAAATACTGTTTTGCAGCTCATTAGATAATAGCTATTGGCTTGCATATTTGGATAGGTAGTTTCATTGATTATTGCTGTGAAACGTGCGATTGTGATTCGATTCACTGATTGCTTTGTTTGGGGATAACACTCGCATATTATCTGCATAATTTTCTGTTTACAAATTGCAACGACAGTGGAAAACATGAAACATGCGATTTATTCAGCTCCGCACGTATTGACTTTGTTTTTCAAGTGTTTTTCCTGTGGATAAGGTCGACGCTGCAGTGTAGGTACTGGGTCTACTCCATCTAAATCATGTCCCAGGCGCTACAGCATCCCGTTCCTAAGGGTAAACGGGTGAAAAGTGAGTCCTGACGCTGTGTCAATTAGATGCAAAGGCCTGAATATTATTAATTTTCTATCTACTTATAATAAGGGAAATTTTGTGGCTTTGTTCGCGGGTATTCTTACAAACGTAAACAGCCCTGCGGCAGGGCTGTTTATGTTACTGTTTACTCTACCCCTGCCCCACTGCATAAATAAGTAGTGTTTTTATAACAAGCTTGAATACTATTACTGTATGCTTTCTCTGAGAGCTAAATTGAATTTTTAGAATTCCTTCCTTGGAACGCTTATCGCTTATCTGCCTTTCTCTGGCGATCAGCACTTGATTTTGTACATAACTGTGCATTCAATATTATTTGCAAACTATGCTTTGGTATTTGTTTACTCTGTATGTTTTCTATTTACAGTGAAATTCGAATCCAAAGCTTGTTTAAACACTGGGCATTGATTTCGTTTTCTGTAGGTATTATTTCTGAGCAATTCTAATTAATTGTGGGTCGTGGGTTCGATCCCCACCGAGAACAAACATTTTGTGTGTGGCAAAACATAGATGTTTGTTCTATGTCTGGGTGTTACTATGTATTATAAGTATGTATTCACAGAAAAAAAGTATATAAGTATTCTATCAGCATCTAGTTCCCATATTACAAGCTTTGCTTAGTTTGGGACTAGAGGGATGGGATTTGGGAGGGGGGTTTGGGTTTTGGTGTGAAATGTCCATGAATATTTATTTATTTTTATATATTTTATTTATTTAATTAACAAACAAACAAATCTTTCAGTACAGGGACGCGTTTAACAACTTCGCCATAAGCTATTTTTTTAAACCAATTTTCCTAGGTACTTTGTTTGATCGAAGACAATGGATGTCCTTCCTGCTCTAACCCACTTTATCTTTGACCAGCATTTCACGGGATGCAAAGAACCGAAATGATACACGCAGAGAAGGAAACGATTATACGAAAATTGGAATACTTACTTATCTTTTATTACCTTCACATGAAAATTACTTTTCTGGTGAATTCGGAAAGGGGTAGTTTTGTGCACGAGCGGCTTTATTCTTAGTACAATCGTATTTTGCTATTATGGAGATTAGATCTACAGATGATAAAAGTTCTTGTTAGAACCAAATCATCAGAAATGGATCTAAAGAGAAAAAGTTTTCTCAATGGAATCAAAAGGATCTTGATCACTAGATCTACAGAGAGTAAACGGATTATTTACTGCTAACTTGTCCATACAAATCCTTTCCAAAAAATCCTCTAAGTACCTAAGTCAAATACCTATAGGTGGTTTCTTTGTACCTATAAAATTACTGGCAGCATTATGAAATTAACCGTGAAAATTACACCAACTTGAAGGTGCTTCTGCGTGTCTACCGGGGACCTTGTGACACCACATCCGGGTGCGCCCATGGATATAACTGTCAATTACTGTCATACCTTCGTCAGGAGATAAATCATGCAGTGTCGTAATGGTCTTTTGGGAGGAATTCAAAGGAAGAAATTTCACTTGGATGTTAAAACTTGAGACTTGAAATAGACTTAAGTTCTTTACACAAATGTCTTACCTTCGTTTATCTAGTCGAGTTAACTTGTTATCTTCTATTGATGATCAATGTTGTTAAGTGTTGGTGAATTGTTAAAGCCCGAACAGGGGTAACACCTGTGCAAGCGGGGATCACAAATAGACAGATGACCGCATTAATTTGTAGCAGCAAAAAGCTACATTTTTTTTAAGAACATTGGTAAGTACTTAGCATAGTACAAATACAAATAAAATTTATTGTCAACAAAAAGGTATTAACAATAGGTGCGCACATTAAAAAAAAGACAATTGGAGTAGGCTCAGCACTAATCTGCGCAGCTTAGTAGGTAAGCAGGGCTGGTTTTCAGTCTACCCCGGTGTTCGATCTGAGATGTCCGTCGAACGTATGGCTAAGTATCTAAGTAGGAGGTGATAACAAGTGAGAGTTTTAGGAGAACTCAAGGGGAGCCCTTATCTAACCCTTATTTAAACATCGCTAAAAGAGCCACTACGACCCAGTGACGTTGGTGAAAACACTTCAAGGAAGTGATATTTCATCAAAACTCTACGTCTTTTGGGTCACCAATCCTTAACCCGATTCTTGCAAAACATTTCTGGCACAAATCATGGTACGAAGTGATACGAGTTGATCCGTGAACTATTTTACCCAGAAGTGGTACTATATCACGCTGCTGCAAAGTACAAGTAAAATAAAGCGACACACAGCGACCACAGAATAACTAACAAATTCCCATACTGTTTCACTCTGCGAGGAAAAAAATTATTTTTTACTAGCAGTTGCTGAGACTTCGTACGCGAGTACAGTTTCCGTGTACATTATATTATCTGTGCGTGTACCGAGCCGATACTTCTTTGAGAAACTTTACATTACACCGAACCCGTACTCGAATGTCAAACGCTCGTCGTTAGACCAAAGAGGTAGTACTACGTCCTGTCAAACTGACGTGACATGACATGACATCATCCTCTTGCCAATTGGCGCTGCTAATCCTTTTCGTTCATTTTATCCTGTAGATCCTGTTAATTATTCGGGATAAAAAGTAGCCTATGCGTCAATCCAGGTTACGAACTATATATATATGCCAAGTTTCATCCAAGTTGGTTTAGTAGTTTTGACGTGATTGAAACACAAACATCCAAACATCTAAACATTCGCATTTTATAATATTAGGATTCAATTCGCTGTAGAGTGAAGCAGGTCGGCTGGAGCAAAGAAAATTGAGAACGCTCGACGCGGTGGCAATACGTTTCAATTTGTATGGACAATTCCATTGCTATCCTATCCTACTAATATTATAAATGCGAAAGTTTAGATGTTTGGATGTTTAGATGTTTGGATGTTTGGATGTTTGTGTTTCAATCACGTCAAAACCACTGAACCAACTTGGATGAAACTTGGCATATATATATAGTTCGTAACCTGGATTGACGCATAGGCTACTTTTTATCCCGAATAATTAACAGGATCTACAGGATAAAATGAACGAAAAAGATTAGCAGCGCCAATTGGCAAGAGGATTTCATTGTCATGTCATGTCACGTCAGTTTGACAGGGCGTAGTACTACCTCTTTGGTCTAACGACTAGCGTTTGACATTTCAGTACGAGTGCGGTGTAATGAGGTGTAATGTCAAGTTTCTCAAAGAAGTATCCGCTCGGTACACGCACAGATAATATAATTTACACGGAAACTGTAGACGCGTACGAAGTCGCGGGTGACTGCTAGTTAGAAATATATGCTACACCAGATCGAACTATATTCTATTTCAAGTTTCATCCAACTCCGTCTAACAGCTAAACTGTAAGCTGTTGCTTTTATAACAAACCTGTTGATTATTTCAGTGTCACTCGCGTGCGTGAAGCATGGTCGCCCTACCCTGCACCCAGAGTGTTTGAAAGTCCTCCTTGGTGCTCTATTAGAAGAAAAACTATTGAGTGTCTGTGGATAGAGTTGGATAAAAAACTGCGCGCTCGCCACTCACACTTTGACCATATAAACCTACATGGAATCAACTTTTACTTTTTAATTTTCCGGTCCAGTTTTGGAAAACAGAACACTTTTGAAATCAAATATCGAACTAACTTTTACATAACGTACCAAAAAGTATTTTCGACTTTCATGCGATCTTTCTTTCAGGTCATTTTTGCTGTTCATCATCATCAACCTATATCAGTCCACTGCTGGACGTAGGTCTCTCTCGCACCACTGAGCCCGATCTTCGGTTCTTCTCATCCAGTGTCTGCGCTACATTTCGCAGATCGTCGCTCCATCTTGCCGGAGGGCGTCCTACACTACCTTTAGCTAAACGCAATTTTTTGCTCGTAGTGGACGTAATTCAGAGACGGGTTGAAAATATTTTACTTATTATTGTACCTTGTGGCCTATGCTCACTAGATCGCCCCGTCTCAGTAGAATTCTGATGCGGTTCTATTATAAAAATAAATAGTTCTATTATAAAAATAAACCTTCGATTGCAAACCTTTTCGATTCGATGTTTAGAATTTTGTCAAACTGACTACCACGTGAAGGCCAAGTGAAGGCAAAGATAGATGTCGTGTCGTATAAGGACGTCAAGGAAGCTGCCCTGAAAAGAAGAACCTGGCGGGAAATGCATACATTACGCATACAAGAGCATAGCTCTTAAATTAGAAGAAGAGACTACCACGTGCGAAAACGCATTATTAGATCATGAAGTAACAGGTACCCTTATGTAAATGTAACCTTTGCTAAATAATGCAAGGTACGAATGAATACTTTATGAATCGAGCCGACCCTGAAACTCTCAACTTTAATAAGCAGTTGGGCAGTTTGCAATATTGCGCAATCATTTTGCAATTTTGCGCTGAAACGATTGGAAAAGTATTACTTAAGTAAGATAGTATACCTACTTCATAAACAAGTTTCTCAACCTGTCTATCGGCACGGACAAAGAGTGGGCTCATTGTCCGTGCCGGTTGGTCCGTGTTGGTTGGTCTGTGTTGGTTGGGACCAAGGCTTGTATTCCAACAAAGAACTTAAGGGGCCGTATTTCGATTTTGGCCTATTTAGGTCATTTTTCGAACTCGAGTTTTATTATAGTAAACGTTTTACGATTACAAATATAAACGGAAATTAAAGTTTGGTTCAATAAAAATAGAATGCTTTGAGAACATTTTAAATTAGGCAATACACAACTGAGAAATAAATTAATTTGTAACGCATACCTTCGTAAAATTATAAAAAATGTGAACTTTTCGTCTTGATTTTATCATATAAAAAAACTAGTTTAAAGATAATTTAAAAATGCAATTAATATATTTATTTTATCATACATAGAATCCTTTGAAAAAATTGCTGCCCGTTCATACAATATGTTAGAGAAATTAATTTTTGAAAACACCGCCTTTTACACAATTTTACTCTTCTCTAGTGTTACTCAAGTACAGGTTTTAGTAGAGATACTCATACAAAACTGACAAAAAGTCTATGTTTGAGTCAGTCAGTGCCTGAGCAGTAAATGTGAATACGGAATACAAAATACCTAAGTAGGTAAGTACTTATTAATAACATACGTAACTACAGTTAGGTATCATATCAGTCTATAATAGGTACCTATGTACCTTGTGACAAACATGTACTATGATGATTCTTGGACAAAATAAATAATAAAAAAATATTATCAGAGTTAAAATTCGTTGAACTGTGAGAAATTCTTGCTTTTGTCGATGGGTACTGTCAAACAACCTTCTCGCTCGCACATTTCTTTTTTTGAGATATAGGTAAACTCACTGAGGGCGGCTTGCACCAGAATCGCTAAACGCGTTTAACTCTTAAATAGTAGGTATTTAGCGAGTTGTCAAGTCATACAAATACGTCAAATTTAAATCGATTTAGGGCGTCTTGCACCAGAATCACTAAACGTATTTAACAGCTAAATCGATTTAAATCTGACGTATTTGTATGACTTGACCACTCGCTAAATACTATTTAAGAGTTAAACGCGTTTAGCGATTCTGGTGCAAGCCGCCCTTAGCTGTTAAATACGTTTAGTGATTCTGGTGCAAGACGCCCTGAATGTAATTGTGTAAAATAGCAAGATCTAGAGAATAACAACAGAGCAAAAAATATCATTTTACTTAATCCAAACAAATTTTCTGACAAAAAAATTTGCACCAATGTGATCAGTTTTGGTGCAAATTTTTTGGTTAATTTACTATTGTGACTAGAATCCCGGCATTTTAGCGGTTAAATGAAATTGTTTTTATTTAGTTTCCGAACTGACCCTTGCATATTTAATAGACGATTCTGCCCTCGTAATTGAAAACACAGTAACATGGAAAATCACGTTTTGTAAAAAATTATATCAGTTCTGTGAGAAATACTATTTTTATAAAAGTAGTATACACTGTCAAATTGCAAGGATCATAAAATTTTGAACCATTGTATTTCAAATTAAAACAACAAACCGACAAAGATATTTTTTACAAAATATTGCTGTAACTAGAAGTACTATCGAACTAGAAGTAGGTACCTGATTCTACAGGTAAAATGTATCTATTTTTTGTATGAGCCAGGAACCCTGGTATCAAACGATTCCACTGATAATGATGGGGTTTACCCAGTAGATATCGGGTCACTTTGCCTTGACCTGCATGACGTTCGAAGACAGATTTATCGGTGAGGTTCCTATTAACATTACCTATACTTCAACTATCGCTTTTTTAAGTTTTTTTTCATGTTTATTCTTTGTGATCAGAGACAGGCACTAGCGGACTCAGGGAGGCTAGGGGGCTCGAGCACCCCTTAAGGCTCCAATTCTACTCAAGTGTAGACCAGGTTTTGTGAAAACCCAGCTACATATTTAGCTGGCTAAAGGCCCCCAAACCGTAAATCTTACCCATAAGTCCCCCAAAACCCCCAAATCTTAGGTCAAGTCCCTCTAAACCGAAATCCTGGATCCAGCAGTGTACACACACCATCCTAGAAAAGACCATAAATAGACTAGCTGTGCATGTATGCACCTTCACCTTTCGGGATTCCTAAACCATATTTTGGAACACGTAGTAAGTAGGTACCTACATAAACATTTTAAAGATAAAAGTTCTAAAGGTGCACTCGATAACAGAATATCACTTGGATCATTGCTTGAAACACTAACATATAGGTATACCTAACCAGATAACGCTCGATTAGTAAGTTATAAATTCTTAACCTTTGAAGATTCTTCAGTCTCCATCAGCGAGTGAAACTATCAACATGTACCGGATCCTCATCATTGTGCTTTTAAACGTCGCTGTCAGTCTCGGCTGTCGACCTCCTCCCTGCCACTGGAGTGATTCAAAACCCGCCCTGGACTACTTTGATCAGGTCGCGAGAAAGGTGATCAACGCTGACAGGAAAGCACAGGACTTCTGCATCAAGCAAGGCTCCTCGCTCATCGTGGAAGAGCACACCCTGACTGAATACAAGCTCATCATTCTGGGAGCAGTTGCCACTACCTATGAAGTCAAGGTGCACCATCGTGCTGTACTGATCATCGCTGACAACTGTCAGAACGACGTGACAGAAGTGCGGATCCTACCGCCATACGTCAACGGGTATGGAGGGTACTACTACATAGACAACAATGACCTAGGAATTGCTTTCCCCTACAAGTACGACCCAGCGGTAGGTGGTGGGAGCTGTGACGATATTCATAGAGATGTTCGGACGCTGTACCAGGGCATATGCAGAGATTGTACAAATATTGGTTAATAAATTTTAAATTTAGTTTTTGTTTTTGATGTTTGACACCTTTGTAGGAAATATAATCAGGTAGGACATCATTATTCGCTAGGTATGTTAATTATAAATCCCTCAAATAAAATAAAATAAAATAATAATACCAAAATAAATCCGGAAAACTGAACCACTGCATTCAGATGATGATTCTAAACATGATTCACTAGTTACCAAACACCTAAAAGTTTAATTAGTTTACTATTTTCTATTTAGTTTATCTCTAATAGTGTTGTACGCAATACACGTTGAAATCTAGGGAACAACAATGCAAAGGTTCAGTAAAAATATCATTTTAATCCAAACAAGTTTTCTAACTAAAAAACGTGTACGATAATGTGATCAAATATCAATTTTCCTGACCAAAACTTTTTTCATGAATTTGATGTGACCAATTATGGTGTAAGTAGATTCTTTGGTCGGGAAACTGGTTTCGATCAAAATGATATTTTTTGCTGAATTGATAACTCTAGATCGTGCAGCTTTGCTATTTTGCATAATTATATTTATATATAATTACATTTAGTGAGTTTATATCTTCAAAAATGTCTAGTAGAGAAGAGATAGATATGAGATTTTTTTTCTAAATATCTAAAGCTCATTTCGAGAAATTAAATAAAAAGTTTAATTACTTAATATTATGCCTAACCTGTAGGTATTACTGTCAAGTAAAAGTAGTAAAGCTCACGATTGCTTTGTGATAACGGAGTTCCTAACTTTGATTAGGTACCTACGTATTCAAATACCTCAGGGGATGGTTTTAAAGCAGGGTTTACTAAAGAAAAATAAAATAAAAGTTTAAAGCTACGTATTTAATTTAACAATACAATCAGTCATCACCAAAAATACGTTCATCCGGGAAACCTCTTCTCACGATGAGCAGGGTCTCATCTATATCCTGACTGCATGAGACCTGGCGTGTGTCCATAGGGTACTTGTAGGGAAAAGCCACTACAAACTTGCCATTGCTGTAGGTCCATGCAGCAGCATGCGTGTCTGCGACGTGTGGAAGCACCTTGATGTCCGCGTATGTCAAGTCGCAAGTCTTGCCTTGCTGTGGGTAATGTCCGTTGATGTAAATAACGCGGTGCTTTATCCTTACGTCCCAGGTCGCGCTGTCAAACCCACTTGTCAAGATTTCCAGCCTAAACGAAGTACCACCAAAGAGTTCCCGCGCCGAGTACTGCTTGAAATGCTTACAGGTCTCCCTCATGTCGTGGTCGTGGGCGATGATGTCGTTGGAGAGGGAATTGAAGATGTTTTTTGCGTGATTCCAATTGCCTCGGTTGCAGGAGGAATAAGGCTGCACAGCGCTGGCCGCCAACAGCAGAATTAGCGAAGAGATGACGTACATGGTGATTTGAGTGCGAGGTTTTGCGGACTGGCGAGATCGCTGCGTAAACTGGTATTTATAAAATATATACGTAATTGATAATACGCTATCTTAATACCTATTAGGTAAGGTACAATATTGTTTATCATTTCGCAGCCTAAATCTGTGGAGTGGTAGGGGAATGATTGGCTGGCAAGTGACATGACGTGCGAAAATCCACCTCTAGAGGGAACCTCTACATCTAGGGATTTTTTTTACATTTGATAGGCCATCCTTTGACTTCAATCTACCCTGATGGAGAATGACGATGAAGCCGACAATGGAGCAAGACGGTCTAGAAGACACCTATTCACTCTTGTCTCGAAGAGATCCAGATCGTAGTGATCAGGAAAGACAGACACCGGTAACGTGTTCTATTCTTTTGCGGTTCGCTTGGTGAATGTGGAACTGAAACGCGAAAATTGTTATCTCGTATTTGCCAGTCATTTAGATTCGCAGCGCTGCCTGATCTCATTTCTGTGGCCTCCCAACGACTGTTGGTGCTTCTTGGTAAATTTGTCTAATTATCTTTCAGGTCTGGCGAAGGAATATGATGGCTCTATCTAGTACTTTACTCCTAAAACTCTCTAAAAATGGATAAAACCTAAAACTGGGTAGACCTAAAATGGGGTGATTTTTACTTTTGGGTGCTTCTGACAACCGGTTGTAAAAGAAAGCAGGTAGCAAGTAAGATTAGTACCAGCTGTAGACGTTCATATCCGTAAATGGTGGTTTTTACACTGCACCAACACGATATCTAGACAATATCGTCGTAGAGCTAATTTCATACATTGAATACTAGAAACTGTCGGCAACACCGATATTTTAACCGACTTCAAAAAAGGAGGAGGTTCTCAATTCGGTTGTATGTTTTTTTTATGTTTGTTACCTTAGAACTCCGTCATTTATGAACCGATTTAAAAAAATCTTTTTTTATCTGAAAGGATGTATTTTCAGGTTGGTTTCATTCAATTTTCATCAAAATCGGTTCAGTAGTTTGGCCTATAAACAAAGATAGCTGAAAAAAAATATGCCGTCCACGTGCACGAAATTGCGTATTTTGGTTTTCTGTGACTTTTTAGTGGTGTTTACGGTTTCTAGAACATTCCCAATGAACTGCGGAGTTAAAGTCGGTTTTCCTTGTTTATTTAAACCAAGCTAGTGACATGGTTGTACCCAAACGTCGTTATCGGCCGAGCAGTGTGCAAGCGCCCGATGTGTCAAACTGTGAACCTAGATAACCTAGTATATCTAAATGTAGAACTGGGAAAAATAAAGAGAAAAACAAATTGTTAGAAAACATTTTGCATCACTTTTCGATAACCGGTGTTCAGGGTTCAGTCAGGGGTCTGTAGTCCGATAAGGGGATCCGCGGAGAAAAGAAAAAAAAAACATGACATGCCTCACAGCTCAGACAGCCTTCCGTGCTGTCGGTCGTAGGTTCGATTCCTAATGAAAATTATAGGCAATTTGAATTTGTGTGATAGCAAACACAGATGTTTGTTTGGTTTCAGGATGTTACTATGTAAGTATTATAAGAATGTATTTACAAAAACAATAAGTATTCTATCAGCAATCTAGTTCCCATAAGTTTTAGTTTTAGTAGCTTTGCTTAGTTTCGAACTAGAGGGCGTTGTGTGTTCTTTTGATCGAGTATACTAAATAAGAAAACGTGAAATGCTGTAGAATCCGTACCTATACCTACCTGAAATGCAAATCTGACCGATTTGCTGATTTGCCTAAATTCAAATTGCCTATAAGTAAATCTGTTTATCAGAAATACAATGATGACTGAGAAGCAGTACGTATAATGTTTATTAATATTTATTATTGTCCATCCTGTTACTCTGACCAAAGTCCGAAGGTAGACCAAACTTATGGAACAAAGTAGGGATATAAAACGATTTAATATTTTTATTTCAAAACTTTATTACTTATAAAGATCATTGATCTAACATCACCTAAATTATAAGAATACTTGAAACATTAGGACACAAATTAATAAATATATATTATGCAATGTTTTTAATGTTTAAATCTGTTATGTGAATATAATAAATAAAATAATAAAAATTATAATATTCAATTTCTTCTTCATGTTATTCATGGCTTCTAGACATCTTGACAAACAATTTTGCATTTGAGATTATTCTTTTGAATAAAACCTTGTCTCTGATTTTGAGTTTGGCTTTGTCTCTGGCTTTGAGTTTGACTGTGAGTTTGACTTTGAGTTTGACTTTGTCTCTGACTTTGAGTTTGAATCTGTCTTTTTTGAGCTTCACTCTGACTTTGTGCTTCACTCTGACTTTGAGCTCGACTCTGATTTTGTGCTTCACTCTGACTTTGAGCTCGACTCTGATTTTGTGCTTCACTCTGACTTTGAGCTAACCTCTGACTTTGTGCTTCACTCTGACTTTGAGCTCGACTCTGACTTTGAGCTTGACTTATTGAATGGAAGTTATTATTTCCATTACCTTGCCTTATGACAACATTATTACGAGTTATAGTAACTTCGTCAGGCGAAGAGCTGAGTACATTATTACTTTTATGACTGTAAATAATTTTATCAGGAATCGAACTGGGGAACGAGTTGCCTTGAATGTTAATATTTCCAAAAGACTCGCTGGAATACAAAATACATAAGTTTAACTTTTATAAGTATACAAAAACAATGTCAAGATGTTACTAAGTATACTGGGTGTAATAAAACCTCTCTTGAAAACTTTTACCCGCGTAGTTCAATATGAACAACTTTCAAACACCCGTGTTCGTGCAAAAAATAACATTTATTTCATATATTTTTGCCAAGTAGTTATTGCATTTTGTATGACACAGCTGTTGTTTTTTCACTTACAAAAAAAATCTGCTGTCTGATGGTTCCATAATAAAACTTTTTCCTATTGATGGGTTTTTTCCACAACTAAATGAAGGAACAAGCCGATGGTTCACCTGATGTTAAGCGGTTACGACTGCCTATACCAATGCACTACCTCACTGAGCACGTCCACTGAAGACGTGCCCTATGATGCATTGCACTGCGTCCATCACTATGAGACATAAAGGGGTTATAAGTCTCATGTGCCTGGTTATGAACAGATTCCAAGTTTCATCCAAATCGGACGTGGTTACAGCCAAATATCCAAACATCTAAACATTGACACTTACCTACTTATAACATTAGTGGAATCTGTGGTATGGGATTACGTAAATTTCCAAGAGTTTGGAATCAACCTGGCATATCCAGCTTGATTCAAAACTCTACCCACCTGTTGACAATCTGCTGCTGCTGCTGCAGCTGATACTGATCCGAAGACGGCTTCGGGCAGCGCCAGAAGCACGCCTGAGTGACACCGAGGAGGCACGTCAGCAGGAGTACGAAGCGAGACATGTTTGTTAGTCGACTGGGGCTAACTGAACCTAACAACAGAAAATGTTCAATTTATACTACTTTTTTTTCCTGTTTTGAACTTTATTGATAACTTAGGTGGTGGCAGTTCAAAAATAGATGTGCATAATGAGTATTATTTAATTTACCTACCTGAGGTAAACAAAATATGATACTATAAATAACTGCAGTCATAGGATAATTACTGATTTTATCCTGTGCTGTGTGTATTTATATTTATTTATATAAATTAAAGGCCTAAACAGGTCCTAAGTACCTATGTAAACATTTCAAAATCAAAATGCCTACAACCATGATATGCGTAGGTAATGCTTGATTTCGGATGGCGGTGATGCAGGTCCGTATTACCGCGTTCGAGGTGTGGTGCTGGAGGAAAACACCAGGTATAAATTCCCTGGACTGCCTTCCTTACTGACATCTCTATTTTACGAGAGTTAAAGGCGAAGACAAAATTATCTCCCATATGCCTCCGCTATGACCTCGAATCCTTTGGAAAAAATAATGCCATTAGACTAAACGCAAGGACGATTTGGATTTTTCATCCGAGACTAAACGTTATCTTTTAGGCTAGCTCCCGCACGCAGGACGACTCAGTGACAGAGCGTTTCAGATCTGTCAGAACAGCGGTACTCAAGGTCCTTTAGAAATTTTAGTTTTCAGAATTACAGGTCCATCGTGCTGCTGAGCCACGTCCACAAACTGTCTTCTCGCTCGCAGAGTAGACTTCCACCCTCCTAACAAGACGGCCTTATCGCCAAGAGGCATTGTCCTAATACAACGCGATTATTGCAAGTTCGCGCGAATGGTTCTATCAATTCAGATCTCCCTACAAAGTTGAGCAATTTATGTATGTATTTACCTACTTACTGTATGTTTTGCTGGAAATAAAGATTTTCAATTTTTCATTTCATTTATATAGGTACTTAGGTAGTATGCATATATATTAGGTTAGTGTATTATTTGTAGATTATGTTTTATTATAATTATAGATAATTTATATTTATTATTCTTTATTATTAACAAATTCTTAAAGGCGTTTCTTCTTAGCACGTTTTCCATGTCAGCACTACATATTTCTCCATATACTACACAAAGGTTAGTTGGATTTTTTATGTACTTACAATAAAGAATTTTCTAATCTAATGATACACGTACGAACGCGCGGTCAAAGATAGTTCATCGATGAAAGGTAATTAGAAGAACCATATTATGGCACTCGTCTACAATAATTGGGCAGTTAGGTAAAGGCACATGAAACTGAACGAAACACTTGCATGTCTCAGAATGATGGACGCAGTGCATTTTCTCTCAGGGGACGTCCTCACTGACATTTAATCTGGCGCACGTCCAAATAATAGGCAGAGGCAACTGCTATCAACATCAGGAATAAAAAACACAGTGTAATGAAATGGTTTGAAAAACTTTATTTGACAAAACACAATACCTGCACCTACATTATAACAAAAATCAAACATTTATGGTAAAGAACGGGCAGGTCCGTAAGGAAATTAAAATTAATAATTTTTAAATATGTATTTCTTATGAAAAAACCTATAAACCTACTGCTTTTCAAAAGCTCCACTCACCTACCCCATAGGTACTGGTTGTCCATACTGGTTGTCCATACTGTTTGTCTGTCTAGAGTCCGTCGAAAAAGATAAATACTAAGGTAAGCTAACTTAGGGAAGGAAGTAGGGATTAAAATTAGATTATTTAATTAATTATAATTAAATTATTCTTTGGAGCTGTGTCGAATGCGTCTAACAAACCGTGACAACACGTATTGACAGTCGCATAACACGCATCGTATTTCACAGTCAATACAGGAGATCTAGTAAAAGATTTCATAGTTTTAGAAAACCTTTATTTCGTTTCGTTTTTCTCCATACATTTTAGTAGTTCCTGAAAGTTTCCGCTGCAAGTAAAAACTATCAACTATTTCTTTTCTGCTTTGCTGTTGTCTGTAATATCGTTGCGAATGCTGTGTATGCCTGTAATTGGCACACATTCTATAATATAATTATTGTTTATAAGTTATCTTCGAAAGTGTATTATGTGTGCTGTTGGCGATGCCTATTAAATAAATAAATCAATCAAAGACTAAACTACTAGTACTAGACTCTTAGAATAGATACACGCTTTTATTTAATTTTATTAAACAAAATAAGGTAAAGATATATTTAGGAACCTACAGGAAATGTTTACAGATAACACAAGATCTATTTTTTTTGACTGTTGGCAAGAGACCTATACCAACGATTGACGTGATTATTCCCGTTGCCCTGGTTTATGTTGATGTGACCAACCCCTCCGCCGCCATTAGAACTGCCGTGCCAGGTGTTGCCATTAATGTTGGTATTTCCAAAATTCTGTCTGAAAAACAACAAATAATTTATCAATTACACATTAAGGGCGGCTTGCACCAGAATCACTAAACGTGTTTAAACAGCTAAATAGATTTAAATCTGACGTATTTGTATGACTTGACAACTCGCTAAATACTATTAAAAAGTTAAACGCGTTTACTGATTCTGGTGCAAGCCGCCCTTAAAGTCAAATAAGGGTTACGTTATTGTTATTAGATGTGGGAAGTGCGCACACCAACCGACCAGACGACTAAATAAGTCACGTGACTGCACTGCACGTTACCATGATCAATAGCGATCTAGACTTCTAGAGATTGATGAAAAGCGTTATAGGTACGCCATCCGCGCACTTCAAGTCGTTCGCGATTACATTATGGAAATCCAGGCGATGATGGGTTGAAATGGGTGCTTCCTGTTTCAACCCAAGATTTGTGCGAGCGAGCAGTTGTTTGACATTACCCTACGTCTATTAACTCACCTGTTGACAACCTGCTGCTGATGCTGTTGCACTGACGTGTGATAGTTTCCATAGCATCCAGGCCAGTAGCACGCCTGAGTGACGCCGAGGAGGCACGTCAGCAGGAGTACGAAGCGAAACATCATTGTTTGTCGACTGGGGTCTGGGGCTAACTGAATCCCATAATAGAATAACTTGGATTTATACTATCATCATTTTTTCCTGTTTTGAACCTAAAGTTAGTGGTGGAAGCTCAAAAATAAACATGCGCAATGGGTATTTTTATCCACCTGAGGTAAACATGATAATGCCACCTAATTGACGCAAACATCAAAAATAACTGGCCAGCCTAGGCAGTTATTTTGCTCTCCACATTAGGTACCTACGGGGAGCTACTCCGGCTTTCTGGTGAACTTTCACACCATCTTACTAATTTCACTGCTCGTGCTCGGCTGCAAAACCTGAAAACTGCTTTCACGGCGCGTCACAAGTATCACAACAGAAGCAGAATTGTTGCCTACAAAGACCAGTAATTTTTTGTGAAAATTGGTGAAGCCGCCGTTTTTAGTTAGGAGGATATTCAACAGTTCTGAAAACCAGTTTTTAGGAATCTCAGGCATAATTGCAGTTTGAAACACTTAATTCATAGTTCAACATAGAAACCATGATAAAGAGATTTAATCGACAATCTTGCTCCATCGTCGGCCTTATCGTCCACTTAGGTACCATGGTGAGATTGTGGCCAAAGGACATTCTATCTTACATAAAAAAAAAGATCCGCTACAATTTTGGCACGTGTTCTTGTTGCAAATTATTCTACTAAGAAATATGAGGACTTGAGTCCCTTAGCAGTAAGATTTTGACAGTTTACCTACTGCACGATATGACGGCTCTACGACTCTCGGTATGAATTCTATACGTAGGGTTGTAAGTTTGTCAATAAAACTGTAATTTGCATACCTACTTTAGTTTTTTCACTGTGAACAGTTTTTTTTAGCAAAATAAAGTATAGTGATGTCGATTCTGTAGTCACATTTTTCTGAACTAACCTAATTTGACACCACTAAAAATGTTGCCATCCCTTTCTCATAAACTGAAACTACAAAGACAGCTATAATTATAGCGCTGTCAAATTAGGTTAGTTTAAAAAATGCAACAACAGAATCGACAGCAAATTGCTGTCGATTCTGTTGTTGCATTTTTCATTTTTCTAGCAATAGGTACTTACTGTTTTTAACAGTTAGCAAACGTATTACCTACTCGTAGCATCAAAAACAAATTCTGTGCCTAGACAAAGTCACTTTCCGCGATTGGCCTTTCGAGGAGCTGGAAGCAAAACTGCTTACGAGAATGAAGATTAGCATTATAATTACCTTCTTATAACAGTTATAACAGTTTGGTCGCTTTCCGACGTACGATGGTCTCGCATAAGCCTTTGCATAGATAGATAGATAGAAGATAGAAAATACCTTATTGCACACCATAACATAGGGATTACTACAACATTAAAACAAAACTAAACTAGTGGTACAATGGGCGGTCTTATCGCTAATGAGAGAGAGATCTCTACCAGACAACCTTGGGCGGAATGGACTTCGAGGTAATAAACAAGGGGTCCAACTTAGAGATAACATAGAAAAAATAGTCATAGTCGATGTTTTGAAGATAATACTAAAAATATAAGATGTTTTACTTATTTAAAAGTGGTAGACACTTTGTACCATTTAGCCAGAACTGCGACATGATCATAACATGGAAATGACGTTTTGTATGGTGCGCAGGGTATCAGCAGCCACGCGCTGGATAGCCCGATTCGAATTAGGATAGTAAGTACCTACCTAATGTCCAGTCTCCGTAGATAAAACGTTATAAAATCAACCTATATAGGGGACCTACAAGGTTCAAACAATTCAATCAAGACAAGTAAGTATATTCAATATTTTTATTTCAGACAATATTTTCAAACAATAAGATTAGTTTTTGTTAGCGCTTGTAGAATATCAATTTGGCTAGGGCCCTAAGTCCTAGCAGTCACAATGGATCTTTGTACCTATAAAATCTGCGCGGAACCCATTTTTGGGAACGAATTAGAGGTAAGCAAATTTTTGTACATGTGTAATATTTTTTTGCACATTACTCCAGAGGGATAGAGATCCTATGTGCGTACTGTACACGCTTGTAAATAAAATAAAGTCAATAGTAAATAAAGGAAATATTCACAAATAAATGTTTTTACAAAAGACCTATTTCTTATTAGCGAGAGACCGATACCAACGTCGATTGACTTGATTATTTTCGTTGCCCTGGTTTATGTTGATGTGACCAACGCCTCCGCCGCCATTGGAGCTGCCGTGCCAGTTGTTGTTACTAATGTCAACATTTCCAAAAGTTTGGCTGAAATACAAAATACAATCATTTAGTATCATTAAATTAATGTAATCATTCACAACACTAGTGTTTCAAGTCAAATTACTAGCGGAAGGAGCGTCCTCAAAGCGGAAAGGGCGTGCAATGAACACGCCAACATGCGCAGCGAAATCGCCGCGAATTGCAACGTGGACGCCATTTTGTACTGTCTCGTACAAACGCCATCGTAGAAGACCACTTTTCTCGTCTGCCGCGCCGTCTGCGAGGGATCATAATTTTTTGCAAGGCTTATTAAAACTCTTTACTCACTCGTTGACAACCTGCTGTTGCTGCTGGTGCACTGACGACGTCTGATAGTTTCCATAGCATCCACGCCAGTAGCACGCCTGGCTGACACCGAGGAGGCACGTCAGAACGAGTACGAAGCGAAACATCCTTGTTTGTCGACTGGAGCTAACTGAACTCAATACAGAAATACCATGGATTTATACCTTCCCTATTTTTCCTGTTTTGAACATCATTGAAAATGATAACTTAGGTGGTGAACTGGTGATGGTTCAAAAATAGATGTGCATAATGAGTACTTCAGTAAGTTTTGCTTTATTTACCTGAGTTGTCAAGTCATATAAATACGTCAGATTTAAATCTATTTAGCTGTTAAACGCGTTTAGCGATTCTGGTGCAAGCCGCCCTAAATGTCAAAGTTTAGATAAACTTGGAAATTGGAATAATAGGTAGATACCTTAGAATATAGAAAACACCTAATTACTTATTGTTCGTAACCTGGATACTTTTTATTCCAGATTTTTTTTTCTAACCGCCCCAACGATTTCTATTCCCCATATTCTGCGCGAGCGAAGCGTCTCAGTTTCGACATTGGCCAAAAATGCTTTTGTCCGGCTGTCTGTCTGTCTGTCAGTAATCGCCTACAGGTCGCATTTATCAACCGATTTGGACAAAAATCGGCACACATTTTCCTTGATTTATTAAAAAATTTTTGTCGACCGCGATTAAAAAATAGGGGAGATAAGGGGGAAAGTTTACTGTAGCGTTGTTTAACGACGGATTTAAATAAAATTTGAGAAGTACACTAAAGACTTCATTCTACACAAGATGGTGTAAAAATATTTTCAAAAAGGGGGAGTGGAAAGGGGAAAAAAAGGGAAATTAATTTTAATTTTTTTTTCCGAAAATTTACTTCTACCAATATCAATGAGACTACACAATCCTCTTTGCCTTTACGAGACAAATCCGTAGACACCAGATTCGACCTCCTAAGACCAAGGGAAGGAGTAATCGTTAAAACTTATACCCCTATTTTATACAAAAGTCTACATAGGTAAGGCCTATTGGAACATTCCAGCTCCTGAAATTCGATTTAGCCAGGGGAAAGTTTCGGATATTGCATGGTTATTGTTCTGTGGTTATAAAGGCTTGCGAGGTCTATGTTCTCATACGATAACTAGTAGAGGTATTTAAAAATCGTTTGAGAAGATTAGATGGTTAACATCAAATGTATAAAATGCTGAATATTTTGAGCTTTTAGTAGTTGACTAAAGTAGCTTCCTCCAAGTCAATTCGTTGATTATTGGGTAGATACAAACTTTTCTCATTACCCTCTTATTGTACGTCCGGAACGGACAAATTGCAAAAACCTCAGAAGTTCCGATGTCTTTTGTACCTATAGCAGTAAAAAATAAATAAAGTAGGTAGTAAGGTAGGTGAATTTTTTAAATGTAAGGTACCTAGTAGGTACCTTATATTAAAAAAATTCTGCTTGCTGAAAAATACCGGATTCACTAAAATGCCATCTAGTATGTTTCATTCGAACTAACCAGAAGATCTCTGGAGGGTCTCTCAAACTTTGAAACCTCAAGATTATATTGTATTATCTGTAGGTACCTACTCAGTCTCAAGTAAAATAACTAGAATTTAGTCCATTAGAGGTATCTACTAGTTGCTAGAGCATCTGACAATAACGTAAATAGCTCTACCTACCTTTATGTAAGTTCTTACTTTATCCTTGATAATACAAAAGAAATACCTACCAAGCCTACGACAAAGAAACAATTTGAAAGATTTGCGCGCGACAAGCGACAAAAAGCAAGCAGACTCTGGCGCAGATTGCGCGGGCGGGACGCGTTAGTTCCCGCGCGTTGGTTTAGATGGCGCTAGACGTTAGGAAATAAAATACTAGAGTCGCAACATCCGCCACACATCCGGTAGGTACCTATCCTTATAATTCGTTCGACGGTATGTAATAGTATGTATGTACGACGCGTTAGTGGTAAAAGTCCGAAATGAACGATGATCACAGAATTATTCGGACTTTTACCAGTAAGAGTTGGTAAATCTTAGGTTTTATCGGTAAATCTTAAGATTTACCGCAGATCCGACTTTTACAGTAACATATCAATAAAGTTTTCTCCGCTTTATTCAGTTACTTTTTAACTAATTAGGTACCTACTTATTTATTATGTGGTATATATGTACTACCTACTACTACCTTACCTTTACTTATCATAATTTGCAGAACTCGTCCGGGGAAATACCTACCAACTAGGTATACCTACCTACCTATTTCTGCTACCAGTGGAGGGAGATTTATAGGATCACCAGTGATGCTTGCATTGCAGTCTATTGCAGTGTTACCTAGCGTGTAAAACGACAAAACGTACTTGTGGAAGTGCCTCTGACTACCGCTTCTAAAACTCTTCGGAGAGATTTTAACCAGATGAAGATTACCAGTCCTTAACTAAAAAAGCTCTACGAATAAATAAGTACCTAATAATAACCGTTTATTAGAAGGAAAACCTAGATTTTACTTTTATCTACAAACCTAACTATACTCGTCTCGGTATAATCACCAGAGCTACCATTTAACTGGTACAGATCATGAGATCAAAGTTCACTGCGTGGTATTATCAAGAAAAGATAATGTTTCCGAGTATCTACCAAAGTTTTAGACTAGGTCCCTTTATCTTGTTTATATCTAAGTAAATAAAACAAGCATGTTTATGTTTTCTTTGGTTATTTATTTACAATGTGGGTAAGTTAACTGTTTATATGTTTAGTTGGTAATTACGAACAGGTACAAATTCCACTTCATCTTTCAAATCCACTGCGTATGTAGTCGCCTCCACTTTGTTCTGGGGGATCTCATTCGTGTACAGCTCGTTCCTCTCGTCCAATTCTCCTGTCATAGTGTTTTCATCGCTGTTACTCTCTATTTCCTCACGGTCTCTGACGGAAGGCGGTTCAGTCACAGTTACCTCTACCTCAGTCACGGTCTCACTCTCCTCACCATTTTTCTTCAAAGGAAACACGATTTTAAGAACACCCTGCTCGAAGGTCCAAGTTCCCGTAACGTTCACGCAGTTGGGAATCGTCTTTGCGTCGAGGTACATCCTCTCTCCGCCTTCTGGTAGCTTATGGACCGCTTGCACCATCAGGAAACCCTCTTTAGCTTTCACCACAATATCTTTCTCCTCGAATCCGCTTAGGGGAACGGTGATTTTGTACTCGTTGCCTTGGATTCCCGCTTGAGAGACCATGGTGGGGAAGCGTTGAGAGAATGTGGCTAGCATTTCGTCGATTTGACGCATTTCATTGGCCATTTGCGCCCAGAACTGTCGGGTGTCGAAGACATCTTCTGCGAAGGGATCGTAGTGACGGAAGTGTTGGTTGTGCTCTGGGGCGTAAGATGGTGGAAAATGGGGGAAGTGAGGGGCGGCTGCTGCGGCTGCAAGGCACCCGAATAGAAAAACAGCTAGCATTTTCACTAGAATCACTCAGTTTCACTTTCGACAATATTTTCGTTGGACTGCCGATGGACGAGTGGGTGCTTGTATTTATAGCCACCGCCGGGTGGTAGGTTATCAGCTTATCGACACATTCTGGACTGAGGCACAGAATCAATGGTAGTTTAATTACTGAGCAAACAATTGTCTGGTAAGAGGTCGACTTCGTGGAACGTGTCGCATTCGCATAATTAAGCACCTAAATAAACAAGATGTTTTTTCCAAAATAGAAAGGGGCTGATAAGTACTACGCGTTACTTACCTACCTACCGATTCAAGGAATATGCTCGATTCAGTCGTCGTTGTTCAAAAATCAAACTGTTCGGCACCCTCCCAAATCCAAAGATTGTTATTATTTTGTTTTGTTTGAATAGCTTAACTGTCGGTCTTCCAGAAAAATTAAACAAATGAATTCCAGTAGGTAGATGATAGAGTAGCCACTTTTTTTTGTTATAAGTATTCGAGAATGTTCAAAGATCTCTGAAAATAAATAAACATAACACCAACGGATTCGCGGGATTCGCGGCAGACTCTTTCCACGCTGCTCTTTTCTGTAAGTACCTACCTATACCTACTGTTACCGGTGATCTAGCGGTAGCAACCTCACCTTCCGATTCTGGGTTCAAATCCGGTCGTGCACCAATGGATTTTATTTGAAAAACCTAATCATCATGAATCAGTTTTTTTTACTTAGCTATAACGCTGCAGCATTTACTTTGATGAAAAACTTTTGGATCTAAGTATAGCTGCTAAGCCAAGTAAAAAACATGTTTTTTTCGAATAGAATAAAAAAATGCTTTGGTTGATAATATAATACGACGACGGACGACCGCTAACGGCGAAAGCTTCCATGCGCTAGATAGAGGGAAAACGCAGTTTTTTAGAGCGCCATCCCACGGAATTTTTCTGAACGTGAATACATCACGAACGGCAGAGGCACCTACTTGTTTAGTAAGATTCGAAAGTCATAGATGGCAGCAATGCCATAACTGTTCAAAGAAGTTTAAGTTTACTACCACAGATAATATTAAAGTAAAACTACACAAAAAACACCATCTATTACAAAGAAAATGTTTATTGTTTTAGACTAGAATGTTTTGATACAAAAAAACAGCATTCAAACACTCTGGATTGAGAAATACATAATGGTACTTTCACAACATAAAATTACCTAATACTAGAGCAGTCTCGCAACCTTACTACCTACTTACTCTCAAAAACACAATTAAATGCAACGCTGTAGAAAAGTAAAGGTATAAACTACGTTCTACTTCTGCGCTTCCTTATTTTCCACCATGGAGTCAGATTGTGTCTTCACCGGACCGGTTTGGACGATCGGGACCACCCTCTCGTTCGAAGCCTTTGGGGGCACCTTCAACGGAGCAGAGATGGACAACACTCCATCTGAAGACAGCTTTGACGTCACCACATCAGCTTCAATACCCTCCGGCAGCGGGTACCTTCGCGAGAAACTCCTGCTGATAAACCCGTGCTCGTCCTGCTTCTCTTCATGCTTAGCTTCAATAACCAGGTATCCATCGACAGTTTTGACAGAGATCTCTTCAGGGGCAAAGTGTTGCACGTCCAAGTTTACTTGGAACTTGTCCTTTTCTTCCTTGATCGTGGAGCCGACATCCCTCGCCGCGGCCTGTAGGTTCCTCCAAGGTCGCCGGTAGTTGTTGACCTGGGGGATGGCAACGATAGTCAGGTAGTCTTCCGGAGTAAGGCCCAAGCCGAAGTGTTGGTCGAGGAGTCGCCGGGCCCTGGGACGCTCGCGCTGAGGCTCGTATTCGAAGTACAATGGGAAAGACATTATGATTTTAAACTCTTCGGTGCTCTTCAATGTCTTCAATAAACAAGTTCTATAATATATCGTTGATTTTCCGATACCAGAATTATTTTAAAAGCTCGCGTCAAAATCGCGGAATGTCAGAAGTTCACAGTTCGCTTTGTTTCTTTGGAATGATGCATGGAGGTTCTCTACCCGGGGTTTTATCTGTAAAGAGCGCCACCTAGTGTTCGCTGGAAATTTCTAGAAAGTACACGGATCTTCGTTAGGTCGGGTATCGTCAACATTTTTTGGCATTGTACGCAAAAATATAATAACCAAATTAATAGTTATTTGGTTATTATTTTGTTATTTTGATCCAAACAAGTTTTTCATTTAAAAATGTGCTTTTTTGGTCATATTTTGGTGTAAAATCGTTGCGATTTTTTAAATAGGGTAAACGGGCTCTTTTAGTGCGGTTTTATGTGATGCGTTTTATTATTAACTTAATTAATAAAAATGTGTATTATAGGAGCGTGTAGTTATGTAAAGTAGTAGGTAGGTACTTCCTATAATATTCTTTCTTATTTGTTTATTTCTGTAAAAACAATTTTAAATAAGTAGGTGTAGGTACCTACTTGAGAAAAACCAAAATTGTTTTTTATTTACATCTTATAAGGCTTTTTTTAATTAATTTTTCTTTAATTCTAATAAAATTTATGAATCTCTATTTAAAAGCAGCATTTAAAAAAAATTGCCCCGAAAATTTAAAAATAGTTTCATCAGTGCAACGTTGCGCTGCGTGAACACGATGCGCGCATAGCATTTTAGTGACACAACACAACCCTTCATACAAATTATATCAAATGCAGGTTCTGTGTTTTCAATGTTCTAAGTTAAAACCATCTTTGTAGGATTAAAAAACGAGTACCGTATGTAGTGCAATAAAAAACACGAAACTAAAACAAATTGTTTATGATACCTGACATTAGGTACGCCACCTGGTGGTGAGTAGCAAAACTTACCAAACATGAACAATTTGGAATTTTCTACAGGCGTCCTCGTCAGAGCGAATGTTCTAGAACTCTCCGCTATGGTCTTTGTTATTGGTTCTATTGTCTCAAACTTCGTGCTACTCGGCAATAGATGGCGGTAGTAAGACCTTTTTGTTATTGTTTTTCTTGGCAGTTTTGGTTATTGAGGTGGAATTGTTTCATTGTAGGTAGGTAGTTGTAGGTTGATAGTGAATTAATGACCACAACAACAACCTATGCCTATAACACCTATAACCTATTTGTATTAATTGTTATCTTCGATCAACTATAGGGTACCTACCTCATTGTGGTCTGTAAAGTCCTGTGTTTTAACCATCTCCCTGGCTCACCAATACACCAAGATCGAATCCTCGATATCGGTAGCTCTGCCATACTCGTGTGTCTGTTTTAGCCCTGTCTGGCATTTCCTCCCACGAGCCTCACGTCATGTCATCCGGACGTACGGATGACATTGACAGGTCGGGAGATTGACACCGGCAGTTACCTCACTTACTTGTGCATGTGAGATAGGGTACAGTATCTACTTAGTAGATACAAACACTACAACCCCTTTCTTATTTAAATATTTTGAATCAACAAAACATAAAGCTATGCCCCATATAGGATCATACTATGGTGTGAGCGCACACCTCCGGACAAAGCCCTAGATTACAATATAATTATCATTAGCCTTATGCAATTCGGTACTTATCAAGACACAGACCAATAAAGACAACTTCACATTGAATACATACATTTTCATTACTCGCTTTCACCAATACCACATGTGATTACATTACAAACCATTTAAATTGGACTTTTGCGCACTTGACATAATATGTCTGAAATAGGTGTGAGTTGTCTACTGGCAACTCATTGTCCACTTGCGTCTCTATGTCCGGCTTCTATTGATCTTCTACTTCATAAAGACAAGGAAGTTTATATTTCTCCTTAACTCTTGCAATCTCTTCTCCGCCTAAAACATTCTCAACTATAGGTAGGTAGGTAACTATAGGCGTTGGGTTGCAATACAGAGAGAGCTTATTTTTCTTTTCTATCTCTTCCACGTAAACCTTATAAATTATTATCTTCTGTTACGTCTGCATCTTCAGCTCTTTATTTCCAGTCACCATACTCCTTCCCCTTTTTCCTCTGTCACTTATGGTGATCTCTTACTTGAATCGTCTTAAATCGGGCATTTTATGTCTAATAGGGCTCTAAGCACAGAAATCCCGAATTTATTTACCTCCGCTACGAAGAATAGTCTAAAAATTATGGTTCACGTCACAGAACGAAGAAAAGAGCTACACTACGCAGGCATTACTTACTACACCTATCAATAACTTTATTATATATATATATAGAACACTTTGGAGTCAGCCCAACTTTGTTGTGTAACCGGATCTCATAATAAAATTTGCTTAGCCAAATTACATGGTAGGCTTCTAAAACTGTTTTTAGACGTCTTTTCTGATTTATTATAAGACCCTCACTGTGTTTCCTTATTTTAACAGAGAGTTTTCGTAATAAAACATAGGTTTTCTTTCTTTTCCATCCAGTTTGTTAGTTCGATTACAAAATTTATTTTTTTTATTTTTTTTGTTTAGTTACTTTCATAGATTTGTACTAGATCCGAGCCTGACCTCCAGAATTCACATCCGCTATAACTTTACGAGGTATGCATTTACATAACTGACTCACAGTAGGTATCACACCAGATAGAGGGCACTGTCGCTCGTTGATACCTATGAACGACATCCATCGACAACAAGATCGCTCAAACGCTTGGAGGTTCTAGATTCCGCAAAGACAGAGTTTGAACTTCAGTGATATTTCGGAATAGGTACCATTAATACATTAATTGTATTTTCGCTTTGCCTTGTAGTTCAATAGCATAGAAGACTCGTCCTTTTCAGTAGGTAACTTCTCTAAATAAAAGATAAGGTATAGATATAGGTACCTTGCTTGGGAATGGCTTTCTTTCCTCATTCTTGTATAAGTTGGTTCCCCAAGAAGCAAACATTTTTTTTCTATGTACTGTATCTAAATTTTTCATTAATACTTCCAGTACTTTGACAACTAGGTTCGCAGTATTATTCTTTGTTGTTCCCACAAACCAGAATGTCATCTATTACACAATTTATAATTTTTTTTCGAATATTAAATTCTGGTAATCTGAATCTTTCACAGCGAAGTTAACGTTTTGTTTCAACATTCTGGAAACATTTAAGCACGCACGATACACACATCAAGCCTTTTGTGCCTGTACCATTCGATGTTATAACTTTACACTAACATCCGGTTGCCGCTCTATTATAAGGAAAGCAGTTTTAATGTTTTTCATGACATAAATACAATATTCGAGAATATTTCACACAACGTTATCCTAGTCCCCAACGAATCTTTGGTAGGTAGCAAATGTTTTATAAATATTGGTGATTCTTCCAGAGTTTTGCATCGTTACTTAGTGTTTTTTACGTCTACTCATATTCACACTTCACATCGAAAGTTGTCCAAACTCATTTGATGCAGGATGCAGGCGTACAAACATACCTTATTAACCTTGTTAAGAGTATAGGAGTTCAAAACCTCTTAAGTATTTTCTTGTTTATTTCGTCCCATTTAGTTAACACTGATTCCAAATTAAAATACATCTAAGTAAACCTACCATTTCCTTATCTCTTTTTTTGATTTTGTCATAATATCACGGGTTTTCTAATACAGGTAACCGTATTAAACAACTTGTAAGCTATTGTTTTTTATTTTTTTATTTAAGTACCTACTAATTTAGTTATGCTTAGTTTTAATTTTTGGTTTAAGTGTTGTCCGTTTTTAAGCAAACCCTGTCTGGTCACCATTGAACGTGAACGGGAAGTCTTGTTTCCTCCAACCAATTTTATGGTACGATTTTGGTCAATCATCAGCAACCAATTTAATGGTAAGCCCCTAAGTCATATTATCAACCAATTTAATGGTACGCCTCAGGTCAATCACCAGCAACCAATTCAATGGTAAGCCTTCCTAGGTCATCAACCATTTAATGGTAAACCTTGACCGTGTTCAACCAATTTAATGGTAAGACTTGACCTCTGTGCAACCAATTTAATGGTAAGCCTTGTCCATCATGCAACCAATTTAATGGTAAGCCTTGTCCTTTGTGCAACCAATTTAATAGTAAGCCTGGACTCCTGTGCAACCAATTTAATGGTAAGCCTGGACCTCTGTGCAACCAATTTAATGGTAAGCCTTGACTTCTGTGCAACCAATTTAATGGTAAGCCTTGACCAACAATCATGTAACCAGTTCAATGGTACCAAGGGAAAGCTTAACTAGTAATAAGTTTAACTTAATTGCAGGTACTTAAATATTGTAAGTATTGTTTTGAAATGGTGTTTGACTTTGCATCCGCTTGTAGGTACCATTGATTATTGTATAAGTGTATTGAAGCTTTTCCATTATTATTGACATTAATTCGGCTTTTAAAATGACACTTTATTATTTAAATTATGTAGGTATTCTATACTACCATTGGCGCATCCTCAGAGGGCACATGACTGCTCCTTTAACCAACCAAGACCTAAGCTATTTATTTAAACCATGTATGCAATGAATAAATGAATGAATAATTAACAAACTTAAATTGCATAATAAAACTTTTATAATTTTGTGCACCCTCCCAGTGATCGCCTATTGAAATAACAGTAGGTACCTATCTAGATAGATCAAGACATTTAATTACCTACTGAATTCACCTGTAACAGGTAACTAGTAGTAAGCCGTCAATAGGTACTAATAGTACCTAAGCCAGGAGTTAGTATATCAATACATACTAAACAGAATATAGGTAAGTAGTCAACCTCGTATATACTAATTTAAAGTTTTATGAAATGCAACCAAAATATTGCGTAAAATGCGTTGCGTAGGTACCCATCTACTGTTCCGCATGACCTTTTAGAAAATCGCTTAGAAACTGCTTCCTCCTCTTTCACATAAATATTGTGGATTTTTAATATAATTAAGTAGGTGTAATATCTTTCCCAGTAGAATTAGATAACATCATGTTATTGTCGTCCTTATAAAATATTATGGAATAGGTTCTTGTTGTTACCTGTCTACACACAAACAAAAGTAGCAGACCTGCCAACCATTTAGGTACCCATCGGATAAGTAAGTAGATACCTCTCCTATCCACTTGTGTCAAGCAAATCACACGTCTAGGTAGGCTATCACGTCTGGTGAAACTCTTGAATTATAACTTCCAACAAAATCGGTAGACCAAAATTGAAATTTTATAAAAAGTATAGACCCGTAAAATGGTTCATTAATGGTAAAATATAAATCCCGCTTTTATCTCCTCATAACAAGTCCAAGTGATTATAATAATATCCATTTTTTGGCATCACAAAATATAATAAAATAGATAGGTACTAGGTTTCCTACCTATCTAAGTATGACGACACGCAGCACTACACGTCATACCGCACCACCCCGCGCCGACATCCGACACAACATGCAGCGAACATATTAATATCTCTTTTCCTTTTTTTTTTTTTTTTGGAATTATACTGCACGTTACGCGTTGCCTGAAGGTCAATAAAATTCTACTAACGATTCTTTTAACTGCTGGAACGCAGCTCGACTGCCCCTTCATCCGTTTTAGGTCAATTCGCACTTTACCCTCAAGCCCCGACAGCCGAAACGCAACCGAATCGGAGTCCTTTTATTTTATATGCCTTAGCCAAGCCACAGATCAATTGAATTACCTAGGTATAGTTGAAACGAACAGAACATCAACCGTTGTAAATAAGTAGTGGAGTTGAGCCCGTGAACTCAATTTTTCGCTAGATTTGTTGAATTAAGCATAAGTATAAACAGATGTTGGCAATTTCGGTATCTTTATAAATTAGAGAACGGTCAATGACATCTACCGACGCAAAGCGGAATTAAACGTCTAATGCCATTTACCGACGCAAAGCGGAACTAAACGACCAACGCCATCTAATGATGAAAAGCGGAACTAAAGGACTGATGCCCTCCACCGACTCAAAGCGGAACTAGTTGTAGCATCAGATGATTGGCTGACGCTAATGAGCCAACGCGAATGAAGCAAAGAAAAAGGAACGAACGAGGAGTGAAGTGGAGGTTCATTCGGTCGAGGCTTCATGCTTCTTCTTTTGGATGAGAGAAAATACGGCAGCCTAATTTTGTTTTCATTATTGTAATGCAACGCCACCTGTGTAGTGGATGCGGAACTTTTTTTGCTGTGTAAACATCTGTTTACTATCTAGTGAAGAAATACAATATTGCACAAAAGAAAATGTTCTACACAAAATATAAGGAGGGACCTCAATAATAATACACGCTACTTTAACAAATAAACCAGCACTAATAATTATTAGGTAGGTACCTAGTCAATGAAAAATTGTACAGCATCAAATTAAACAATTTGTATCTGTAATGGAGGTCGCACGCCACCAATGGCCGAAACCATAATTTACACAAAGAAAAGACATACCTGAACTCTTCTTCCTCCTCCTTTTGAAAATTATAGTTTCTACAGACCTTTATCCTCGTCGCCACTGTAAAGTCCTGTGTTTTAACCATCTCCCTGGCTCACCAATACACCAAGATCGAATCCTCGATATCGGTAGCTCTGCCATACTCGTGTGTCTGTTTTAGCCCTGTCTGGCATTTCCTCCCACGAGCCTCACGTCATGTCATCCGGACGTACGGATGACATTGACAGGTCGGGAGATTGACACCGGCAGTTACCTCACTTACTTGTGCATGTGAGATAGGGTACAGTATCTACTTAGTAGATACAAACACTACAGTGGTCTATAATATAACATCACAATAATAGGTACCTACCTACCTATTATACTTAGGTAGGTAAGGTACCAATTTTTCGTGATGTTACTTTCTGTTCCAGACTATGTAAAAACCTCAGATATTCTAAGGTAAAAACTAGGTAAGTAAGTACTAAGTATACCTATACCTACCTAACCCTAATTACCTATCTAATTAGTTAGTCATAGGTTTGGCGATACCTACCGTCCCAATATTACTTATACTTAGGTTTTATAAGACTGGGTAGGTAGATTGGTGGCGATTGTAGTTTCCGGTTTCCCCCAAATATATAAATTGCTCTACCCACTCGCCCACGCATAATAAATCTGGTAGGTAGTAGGTACCGACTTGGTCCTTACCTACCTCAAAATTGAGTAGGTAAATAAGGTTCATACCGGTTATTCATAAAAACAAACTACATACCTACCTATTTAGTGACCTGCCTGACTGGCCCACTCAATTAGGGTTGCCAACAACTAATTAGGTACCTACTTAAGTAAATAATGTTTCATGTAAAATCAGAAAATAGATGCGGCTTCCTCTGCTCGCCGATATGATTCCGATTTTAGTTATGTCAGTTGTTTTTTTTTTTAAGTAAAGAGTTACTTATCCGAAAAACGCTATTTTTGTCTGAAAAAAAGTTGGCAGCCCTACATTCAATCCTCATCCTAGACCTACTTACCAGTTTCTTTAATAAATAGGTAACCTACTTAATTCTAGAAGTCTTAGTTTTGTCACTGAATACTTATTTATGAATACCTACCTACCTCATACTGACTGCATTTTGTTAACAACATGGTGTGTATGTAGCTATTTTTAGACCAAACATAACCTAAAAAACAAAACTCCTACGCTAATTCAGTTATCGCCCATCGCCCGTAAGCGAGCGCATTATGTTTTTCTCTTTCATTAACAAGCGGCCTCGCATCTATCTATCTCCCTCTAGCGAAACGTCTATGCGCTCATTTTTACATCAGTCATTCGCCTTTCATTATCAACAACACTTGTGTGTCAAATGTTTTTGTCTGCGTTAAATCCAATTGAGCTTAGTTTTTGTTTACAAACATGGCGCCGTCATCTAAACTGGGCCGAGGAAAACCGCTCAAGAACCAAACCAAGGAAGTTTTGCAGAAGATATACCGATACTTCGAGTCAGAGATAGAAAGGGACCCCAACTCGACGGTGACGGCCGGCCAGCTCGTCGCGCACGCGACCGGCGTATCGATTTATGCCCTCCGGCGGCTGATCAACGAGAAAACAAGCGTCACAGTTAAAAACGAGCCCGGCACCACACGACGGAGATGCAAAAAAAACATCGTTTCGAACGACTACGACGCACAGGCCATGCGCAGGATCATACACAGCTTTTACACTAAAGACGAAGAATTTCCTATAATGAAAGACTTGTACCTCATACTTAAAGGTGACCTTGACTATCAGGGATCGTTGTGCACGTTGAGACGACACGTTACTAAACTTGGCTTCAAGTGGATCGAGAAAGCGGACAATAACAGCATTCTTATAGAAAAACACGATGTCAGGTACGCGAGAATACAATTCTTGACCAAAATCGAAGGTTACCGGGCGCAGGGACGGAACATTGTTTACACTGGCGAAATGGTTATAGAGAGCAGCCGTACCGCTTCTAAACCGAAGCCAGATGGGAGCTCTACACTACTGAGACAACCGGCGAAAAAAAAAGTGGTGATTCTATTAGCTGGCGATCAGAACGGCGTTCTCAAAAACACACTCTTTATGTTTGACGGAAATAAAAAAGACATGAAGGAAGAAACAGAGTACAAAAGAGAATATTTCGAACAATACGAGAAATGGTATAAAATCTTTGTCCTACCGCATTTAAAGCCAAGCAGTATTGTTGTAGTTGATGGAGCGTCGCCGTTCAACAACAGGGTGTCCAATCCGACACCGCACTCCAATTCGAGGAAACGAGAGATGATGGACTATTTGACTGCTAGAAATGTGCCTTATTCTGTCGATATGTACAAACCTCAGCTTTACCAATTAGTGTTAATGAATAAAGACAAATACGGTGATTACAAGACGGATGCTTATCTCCGCGAGCACGGACACACAGTGTTGCGGCTACCACCACACCATCCTGATTTAAATCCAATAAAAACGCTTCTATCATCCGTCTCAAACTACGTGGGCAAAGACATAAACTTCTCCATAGACAGCGTGATGAAGATAGCTAAAGAAAAAATATACTCCTTAGAACTAGAAGACTGGACGATCGGCAGTCGGACTGCTGAGGCGGAGGAAAACAATTTGAAGGCGATTGATAAAATCATAGATGAGATTTCTGAAAAAACATTTATGATTTACGATGATGAGGACGATGATAGTGATGATGATGATAACGCTTCTGACCAGGACTCTATGGACATGGATAGTGATTGAGACAAAGTTTATTTCGTTATTTTTAGTGTTTATCTATAGGTAGTTACGTTTATACCAAAAAGCTTTGTTCCAAGTTACGTTTAGCGTATTAAAATGTTGTAATTGAAAATTGAGCATTTACAAAAATCTGAAGACTACCAAGGTGCCCAAAAATATTGTTATAGCTATAACTAAAAATTATTAGGTACATAAATAAATGCTATATTATGAACTTATGTTTTTTAAACTTTTGACTTTATAGGGAGGGGAGAATAGAGGTAGAGAAGGGATAGAGTCGCCAATAACTTTATTTCCAGTAAAAACAGGTGACGCCAAAAATCAAGCAGGTAAACAAACGGGTAGGTAATTAAGTTAGGCCTAACACACTAACCAATCATTTTTAAATTACTAGCCATTCAGGTAGAAGATAAAATAAGTTAAAATGGTGACAAGATGGAACTCAGAATGAGCAAATAGAATACTGGTGATAAAACAATAGTAAAATTAAACAAACCGACTGATTAGACAGGTAAGTAGCTACATAGCTACTATATTCAATTACTTAGTAGGTAGTAGGGATGCGGTGGGAAGGGTGGACCTCATAAAATCAATAACACGCCAGAAATATACCTGCACCTAGCTGCATCTAAACATGCCTCCCGTCTGGAATTTATCCAGAGAAATGCAACCTTTTATAGTTTCCGTTCTAGTTTGAGTTTACTAAATTGCTCTCATATTCAAATCGTAATAGCTATCTAGGTTGTTAATTAGGAGAATTGACGTTATTTATAAATTTTGAATAGATAGCCTAATGACTAAATTGGTTTAGTGCTAGCGATCCTAAGGCTGCTTATTTTTATAATTAAAAAAATGCCTACTTGACAAGATCTAACTACTTGTTCATACATTATATACGCCATACAAATCAAACCTACACTTGCTTATACCTATAGCTCTTCTTATCAATTTCAAATTGTTATTTTACCACTGCTAGTTTATAAAACGAATACTAAATTATTATTGCAACTACAATGAGTGAGTAGTAGAAGTGGTCTAATTGTGTTTTTTTATTTAACTGTTGAACCAGCAAACAAGCATTTCGAGTCACCTGTTGTAATTTGACTAGGCATTTGACCCATATTACAAATTATATGCTTAAGTACCTACCTAATACCTACCTACTTGACTAGACAAATTATAATTATTTTTACATGGTAGTGATTACTTTTGATGAGCTATAAGCAAGTAGGTAAAACGAATATTTTCCACAGTTCCCGAAACTGTTTACAGCTGCTGCTGGGATTGAGAGGCGTCGTTCTGCGCACCCCGGGCGCGCACTACTGGGTCGTTGGTCGTGGTCGATGAAGACTATAACTCATTCGGCGACGACAGACGTCTCCCGCGAATTATCACGATACGATGCATTGCCAGACAGAAAACCAAGTCATTTAATATATATTGCGCGCCTACATCGTGGTTCATATCTCACGGATCGTTTGAGGCTCTACCGAACATCAAACATCCCAGAAAAATCTCGTCTCTACGCTATGGCGAGACGCGCAGAAGCCGGAGGTCAGCCACTACCAGGCGCTCGAGAATTTATCAGAAATCATAGACCCGTGATTGATCCGTCCCTGGTTTCAATGCTTGACCGTCGCTTGTTTAGTGGAGAAAGTAGACAGCAACTGATTCCTCAAGAAGCCGCGCAAATGCCTTCCGACCTACTTGAGATAGAAATAGATGTAGAGCACTACAACGAGACGGAGTTAACCGTTAAAGTGATCAACAGAAACTTGATCGTTAGTGGAAGACACAATCAAAGACTGGAGAGGGAACCGCACGAATGCATTGCTTCGCGAGCATTCTCATCATCATACAAATTACCGGACAACGTCGACGTGGATTTGATAACCTGTGACATGAGTTCTGATAACTACCTATACATTTCGGCTCCTCGAGCTACAAAACACCGTGCAGTGCCAATTCGGATGACAGGTGTCAAGCGACTTCGACGGTCAGATTCTACGCATGCCCGGTCAAATGTTGCTGAAAGTATGGCTAACTCTACAGAATCCCAAGACATCGCAAGAACTAGTGCGCAGGTGCCAAAAAGAATGGACACGGATGGTTCAATGACGAGTGCAGATGCTACGCCGCGTTCCAGCGACGAAAACACTGACACTACCGCGCTGCCAGTTAGCGGGGAGAGTACTGAGATCCTACCGCTGGCTAGTGGCGATGGGGAGGAACCTAATGGTGCGTGTGCTGACGCCGCGCCGCAAGGCGAAGTGAGTGCCGACGCCGAACCGCGAGTCTGCGACGCTAATGCTGACATCGGACCAGCAGTGTCTTCTACCGACATTTCTAGCCCGATGTGAAGATTCCACTGTTAGTTTTTTAATGACTTGTACTAACATTTTTGAATTATTAACTTTTCGAAGCTCTTGCAAACGTCATCCAGAAAGTACCTAAGCCATTTCATGTAATCTTGTGTAACGTAATGTAAGTAGGCGGGTTGAGTATGCGATGCGAGTATGAGCAATCTTTTTAGAATAAACTTAGGTAAGTTATGTGTATCTTGATCATTATTTATCAATGGCAAATCGATACAATGTAGGTAGGTTAGGTACCTAGTACCTACTTATGCTTATAATATAATATACAATGTATAGTAGGTATACCTGTATTTTTATTTATATTCGTTATTCTATTCCTGCCTCCTTCCTTCCTGCCCCAAGCCCCAATAAGCGAAACAAAAATACTCCAACAGAATAAATAAATAAATTACTTATTAAATTTGGTAAAAAAAGGGGACCAGGATTAATCAGTAACCTTACCTGCCTACCTTAAAGTTGGCGAATTTTGGCATTCATGAAATTAGCTGTTTGTTACGTACGATGCGTAGTGCAGGTAGTCGGTGGAGCTTTTTCTCTCACCTTTTCGTATCACAAACAGCTAACTTCACTGATGAGATGACCGCTCTGTACCTACTACAAAGTACGGAGTACCTTACCTACTTAGTTATTACTACCATTGAATAATTAGGTAGGTACCTACCTATATTAGGTAACGCTACCTGGGATGGGAAGGGAACACATCTACCTATTATATTTATATTAGCTAGATAGGTAGGTAATAAAAACAGAAATGTATTTTTAATGATTTTTATTAAAGCAAGTAGGTAAAGTATCGAAATACCTATTTACATAAAATGAACTTATTACTTAATTCTATCTAATATACCTAGACACCAAATTACACGATAATTAAATAAATCAGTCTTGTTCCCACTTCAAACTGAACACAAGCGAGAATCAACATCGTTTCGTGTTTAGTTTAGAAATAGGTAAAGTAGGTACGATGGGCATCTCAACACTTTTTGTTAGACTTAGATGACAGAAGCAAGTAGGTAAGTACTAAGTACCTACTTATTCACTCTCCGGGCTGCCTTTTATCTGGGATTCCGAACCAGACTGTTGACACTCAGCTGCAGCACTAACTTCCATTCGAACAGGTCCAGTCTTCATAATAGGTACAATTTTCTCCCCAGTTGACGGCATCGGCAACACCTTCGGCGCTACGACTGTCAATACTCCGTCCGAAGAAAGCTTGGACTCTACAGTGTCTGGTAAGCACCCTTGCGGAAGCGCGTACTTCCTAACAAAGCGCCTTGAGATAAATCCGTGCTGATCACGCTTCTCCTCGTGTTTCCCTTCCACGATGACATGGCCGTCGACGACTTTGACGTTGATTTCTTCGGGAGCGAAGTGCTGGACATCCACGTTAACTTGAAACTTGTCGTCGTCAGCGATGAATTTGCTATCGTTTAGGGCGAGGCGGCTCACGGCTTCAGAAAGTTGCTCCAAAGGTTGAAATGCACTGCGCCACGGCATGAAGTACGATGAGTCGTAGAAATTTCCATGCTGGAATGGTGAAATATCCCGCTCCAACATCCTGAGAGGTCGGTCGATGTGATAGAAATACGGTAGCAGGGACATCTTCGAGGTTTGTTTTCCACAGTAGCTCTCACAAGTTTCTCGATATAAACTGAATGCCGGTCTCGCACGCCACTCGGTATTTATACCTCGTTGTTAATAGCGCCACCTAGCAGAGAAAACTAGCACTATCGAGAAGCTTCTGGAACTCGTTTTAGCGTCATCTAGCGGGGAGTAGCAGTACCAATTTGTTTATTAATGGAGGTACCCGCAGATACACTAGATGGCGGTTTTAAAAATTCTTAGAACTTCGTTTTCTATAGAATTTGAAGTAAATGCAAAAATGAAGTAGGTAGCGAGGTACGTACCTATTTTTATTTATATTATGTTGCCTTCTTCTAATTTAAAAGCTACGCTGTAACATATTATGTTGTGACACATTTAAATGACTATTGAGAGAACACTAATGTAGTACCTACGAACCTACCTACTTAATGAATGATAAGTAGGAAGGAACCTAAGTACCTAGGTACCTATTAAAATATTTAAATAGGCACGATAGTCATACTCTCAAGATATAGGTAAGTACCTACTTACTATTCAGATAGAATAGAATCTCTATGTAGGTAGTACCTACCATGCTAAATACTATCCAATAAGTACCTACCTTACCTAGGTACCATAAGTAGGTAGGTAGGTATCGTAATTTAAAAAATCCTTTGGGATAGTAGGTAATAAGCAGGCAAGGCAATCGGTGGTGCTGGTGATAAGTGTGTAGGTATACTAGTACCTAAGTACATTTGGCACGTCCACGTCATGTGATGCTCACATTGTGCATTCTGTGGTGCATTCAAAAAAGCGTGCAACATCATTCACAAGTAGAATGGAGGCGATAAAGCTTCAGTCGTATGTAGGTACCTACCTACCAATGAACTACAGTGTCTTTTCGTTCGAGATAAATCAAAATGAAATAAACAGATTGAGGGGGGAATAATTATTCCCGGGAGGGAGGGTTAGAGGGTGCAGGCGGGGAGGTAGAAGCACGCGAATCACCACGGGCCATGGACGTGCACTATTTACTATTTATTGCAGTTGCAGTCGTTAGGTAAGTCTATTTTAGTCATTTATTCGATAAAATTTATTACTGTTTGTTTATCAGCCGAATGACGGATACTGTGCGTATTTTCCTACAACATTCTGCATTATGTACCTACCTACCTACCCATGTCGTCGTTTTTGTGAAAAAAAAAGCATTTTTTATATAAGACACGAAGACACCTATTCATTCTGGCCTTGAAGAGATCCAGATTGCATTCTTCAGGAAAGACAGAAGCAGAAGACATAATAGATTAGGCACCTACCTACTCGTGCTATTACGAAGAAACTCACAAAGAATATTTAAGATCAATTATGATTCTTGAAAAATTAATCTAGGCACCTATGTTTTTATTCCAGAGTGGGAGGCAGTACAAAAGACGGCTCGCTTTGCTTTCCGGACAAGTTCGCATTCGGCGTGGCCACGGCTGCCTACCAGATAGAAGGGGCTTGGAATGTAGCAGGTAAAGGCAGGGATGCTGGACACAATAGATTTTAGTAACCATTGTTCTGTATTTCAAGAAGTCCAGTTTTCGTTTTTTGAACGTGTCTTTGTTATTTTTTTTGTAGTTTCAAAACCAGTCTTACTTTGTCTCGACTAAAGCATATAACATCTTATCATCGCAATAACGGTTCCCTATTGTCTCTTTTGTAAGGCAAAGGTGAGAGCATCTGGGACCAGTACACCCACGAGCACCCAGAGCGTGTGTTCGACCATTCCTCAGGAGACGTGGCAGACGACTCGTACCATTGGTATGCAGAGGATGTGGCGCTGATAGCGGGGCTCGGGGTGGACTTCTACCGGTTCTCTATACCCTGGCCGAGGATCCTACCTGATGGACTGAGCAAGTGAGATCTTCATAGCCAGCTGTAGCCACTTAGCATTGATAATCAATATTACGTAGGTACCTAGGTTAACCTCTTTCTCACAGAGCACGTCCACTGAGGAGTTAGCTTAAAAGCATTGCTTATCAGTTAGAGTAGTAATGGATGTATGGACGACGTGAGATGTCTCACAAGGCACGTCCTTCAGTGAGGCAATGATTTTAGGTAGAGGTTACCGTCGTCGTTCACACAAGAGACAATACCTCAATCTTACACTATAACCTCCGTGTACTCTCGTTCCAGCCACATTAACCCAGATGGCATCAGATATTACAAGCAGCTGATCGAGAAGCTGTCCAAGCATGGGATCATGCCAGTCGTCACCATGTACCACTGGGACCTGCCGCAGAGTCTGCAGGACCTCGGGGGCTGGACCAACTCTGTGGTTGTGGACTACTTTGTGGACTACGCCAGGGTGTGTTCTCCGTCGCATTTTACAAACACTAAATAGGAGTAATTTTATGAACACAGAGTTTTTTAGTAATCGTGCTTTCAAAGAGCTTAAGACTGCTTTCTGACTTATCCTCTTATTTATTGGAGCCACTGGACCTGATTGACTAGGACGACAACAAATAACGTAATGCTCTACGTATTGCTACGTCGTTTTCGAGCTTTCGTAGCAGCTCTACGCCGCGCGCCAGTCGTAGATTTATGATGAATAGGTAGATCTTTTTGTCCCACTACTAGTGGGATGATGATGAAAGTAAAAAAGCCGCTGGTCTTGATTCTTTAGTGTGTGTTAGCATATCTAGAAAATCTCTTGCCCTCTATATAGACTGTTGAGTCGAGTTTTTTTTATTACATATCGAGGTTTCGAAAATAGAGGTTCGATTGTAGTTTGTGTAATATAGAAAATGGTTCTCCATTTGCTCACTAGAGGCGCTTACAGTGACTATACGAAAACGACATGACGATGGCATATTTTCAGGTACTCTTCGATCACTTTGGAGACAAAGTGTCCATCTGGATAACCTTTAACGAACCCCTTTCTTTCTGCGGCGACGGCTACGGAGGGGATGACGCCCCTGGTGGCAGAGCCAGTGGGTTCGAAGACTACATGTGCGGGCATAACGTGCTGCTGGCACACGCCAGGGTTTTCAGGATGTACCAGAACGAGTACAGGAGGAAGCAAAATGGTCAGTTATTCTGTTTGGAAGGGTTTTTTCGGGAGCAACGGAACACTTTGGTCTAATTCGGGTGTCGACTGTTTGTCTATAGAAACTGGATATTATGCAGCTTGATAGAATCTAATGTTTTATTCCGACATCTATGTAAGAGTAGTTTTATAATCTGTGGTAAGGAGGTTGTGGGAGAAACATCGGCATAGAGAGGATTGAAAGTCTTTGGGAAAGACTTTAAAGGAATTTAAATTTTTAAGTTTTAGTACCTTTAGTACCTAAACACGCCACACCATCTTTTAGCACGCCCAGGAAGACTGGCAGACAATGCTCTTAGCATTAAGTCCTCCTAGCACTACCTATTTGTGTGAAATTTTAAAATAAATAAATAAAGACTTTGCCCAACAGTAGGATGACATAGACCAGCATATTCTTTGCTCTCAGGATTCGTGGGAATAACTCTGTGCATCGATTGGATGGAACCAAACACGACGTCCGCCGCGGATAAAGCAGCAGCAGAAACTGCCAACCAATTTCTTGTAAGTCTCATAATTTCATTCAAAGTTTATCTTTCGTATTGTCTGCTTCTATTCGTTCGTTCCTATGAGTTAGTGGCCAGCTCTGGTGATGGAGTTTTTAGGCCTAGCTTAACGACTGCTAGAGCTGGGACTGACAGTTCAGCGTGCCGTCCGAAGTACGGAAGCGCTCGATATAAATGCCACTTGGCGGTCTAAATAGTGACCAAAATGTCATAATTTCTGTATTCAATAAAAGCACAAAGATTATTTAGAATACCATAGATACGCAGAACGTAGCTTAATTTAGATAATCGATAAAAGTGTTCTAAGCAAGTTACGCCTAAGCTTTTGTGATACTATACACTTTACCAGTGATACAAAATGGCTACTCTTCGCTCCGCGCAATCCAGCTATTGGCTAACGTACCAGCTCTTTGCGTCATTTTAGGGCCGTCGTCGCTGTATCTTCTCCAATAATAGGTCTCCAATACCTATACATTACTGTAATAAACCCTTACTTATAATTGTAGGTAACATGAACAACTTATTTTTAACTTCGTTCATTCAGTTCGGTTGGTTCGCGCACCCGATATTCTCGGCACAAGGCGACTACCCCGCGGTGATGAGGAAGCGAGTGGACGAGTTGTCTCGTCAGCAAGGGTTCTCGCGCTCCCGGCTGCCAACCTTCACAAGGGAGGAGGTGGAAATGATCAGGGTGAATAAACCTTTCGTTTATCTTAGTGTATGTATGGTATGGTTGACATAATGTCGACCACAAGCAACACAACTAAAACTAAAAACTAAAAAAAGCATCACAACGACACAGCTTATCGTCATCTTCAACCTAATCGGTCCACTGCTGGACATAGGTCTCTCTCAAGATGCGCCATAAATAAAAATAAATATTCATAGACTTTGCACACAACGCCCTCTAGTCCCAAACTAAGCAAAGCTTGTGATATAGGAACTAGATGGCTGATATACCTAATACTTATATACTTTTTTTTTGTAAATACATACTTATAATACATAGTAACAACCAGACATAGAACAAACATCTATGTTTTCCATGCACAAATGTTTGTTCTTGGTTGGGATCGAACCCACGACCCACAGCACGGAAGGCAGAGCTATTACCGACTGAGCTGTGACGCCTGTGACGCCTGCCATAGGGTTCGGTCTTCGGCTGTTCTTATGCAGTCTTTTCCAGCTACACTTTGCAGATCGACGCCCTATCTTGCTGCAATAGGTTTTTGGATGTCTAGATTTCAGACATAATAGAAAATGTATTGTCTCACGTGGATCCGCCTTCCGGTGTAGGTACTAAGTCTGAGTAGAAGCACGGACATAGATTCAGTAGATGCATCAAGGGTCCACAGTGACTACACAGAGACAATTGGAATGCTTTGCCCAGCACTGGAAAAACAGGCCTCTAATATTAAGAATTTATTATATACAGGGGTCCTTCAACTTCATGGGAGTGAACCACTACACCACGCACATGGCGTCGACAGGAGGGCCGGTGAAGCCTGGACCCTCATTCTACGGAGACATGGGGGTCAACCTCATGCAGAAGGATGAATGGCCGAAGACCAACTCCACCTGGTTGAGGGTAAGTCAGGGGATCTGTAGTAGGGCTCTTTGTGTGCGAGCTCGTCCGGGGAAGTAGGTACCACCACTGTAGGTAGGTACCTATTTCGTGCGCCAAGCAGTGATGCTAGCAGTGCTGTGTCCCGGTTTGAAGGGTATGGATGCCGGCGTGATTACAAGCACATGAGACTTAACACCTTTGTCTCAGAGTGATGGGCGCAGTGCAATGCATCACCGTGCACGTCCTCAGTGGACGTGCACGGTGAGGTGCATTGTTATAGGCAAAAGTAACTATTTAACACCGGTGAGCTATCGGCTTGTTCGATCAATTAGCTGTATAAAAAAAAAGTCTTATTACTATGTCATTTTAAAACGATGATGAATCTTGTTAATTTTCCAGGTAGTTCCATGGGGTTTCCGCAAAGCGTTGAACTGGATAAAGAAAAGCTACGACAATCCGTTAGTGGTGATCACAGAGAATGGTGTATCCTTGGAACCAGGACTCCACGACCCTAAGAGAGTACAATATATGTCCTCGTACATGAAAGCATTGCTGGCAGCGATACAGAAGGACGGCTGTAAAGTTGTTGGGTACACGTATTGGAGTTTGATAGATAATTTTGAATGGATGAGAGGGTATTCGTGAGTATTTTAACAATTTTTTATTTAACTTGCATGTTTGTGTTTGTTCAGGTCAAATTTTGCAAGTTAAAGACGCACTTCCCGTGGTTCAATTTAGCTAAAATGTTGCATACCTTCGTCTTTGTCATATTACGAAAATGCCCTGAATTGTGGACCATTAGCGCCACCTATCAGGAAGTAGAAACACTAAAGAATGATTAATTGATAAAAAGCGCCTACTAACGCCATCTGTTGGTGCATAGCAGGAACTTCTACGAACGAGAGAGAATGCCAGCGAAATTACTGGAACATTCCGGGCATTACTCGATGTTGCTAGAATCGACTAGCGCGTAAATGTTTCGGGTATAAAAGGGGGTTTGAAGGGCGACTAGCAAAGCGATACCATCAGAGTTCTAAGAGTGATTTAGTGTGTTTTATCAAGTGTTTTAACAACTAGTATTGACGTTAAAACCTAGTGTTTTTGTTGTGACCTAGATTTTTGTCAAGTACCTGAATAAACGTGTATATTTGGTGAAACCGACTCTGTTCAATCAACCCACAGCTCATAACAGTAATATTATGGTGACAGCGAACTGATCTGATGATGGAGCCGAAAAATAAAATGACGTAATCCCATCGAGTTTGGGCTCGATTGACTCGCCGTGGCAAGGACTCCGGTCCTAGGTGACGCTAAAAAAACCTTGCTTTTTTTTTAAACTGGGTCACTTTTGAGCGACAAAATTCATCGCGACTGCTTGTCCGTATGTGTTTGTGGCTAACTCTGGTGTCGGGAGTTTCTAGGTCCCCTCGAGGCCTCCGTTGTGGCTTAGCTAGAGCCGGGATCGACAGTTTAACCTGCCCTCCGAAGTACGGAAGCGCTCAGATTTACTACGATTTTAGATTTATTCGCCACTAACGGTCACCCATCACCCATCTAAATAGTGACCGCGCAGAACGTCGCTTAAATTAGATAATAGGTGAATATTGACGAAACAACTGAAGCAAGCTACGTCAGAAGCGTTTAATTAATTTTCTTAAAATGTTTTTCTATTTTCCAGAGAACGATTTGGTCTGTACGAGGTAGACTACACATCCCCAAACAAAACGCGAACCCCGCGTCTTTCAGCTAACTTCTACAGGCATATAGCGAAGACTAAATGTATCCCGGAAGAATATACCGACCTTATGTACACTGTAGATAACGTCTAATTTGCTATATTCAACTACATATACATAATATACATTTTTTGACAAATTAATTTACCTTTGGTAAGGCTAAAACTATAGATGTTGAATATTGGGAATGGCTGATAGTTTGATTGTTTTTCATCATACATGCTTAGAAAGGCTCTTTACGGGCCATTGGCACACAATGTATTTTTATACACGACTGAGTAATTTATGTAATCTCATTATGACAACTATATACTCGTTTTTGTAAAAAAACAAAAACAACAGAGTTTGTAATACAACATTATATTTTCCAAAAATACATTTAAGTACAATCTCAGCATAGTTATGCCTCTCGCACACAAAGTCATTAAAAGAACGAATTTGAATGAAAGAATGAACTTTAGTTTTGACAGTTCTACTCTAAAGCTAAAAAGGAATTATTGACCGAGTGTTTGGAATGAACAATATGTGAATCGATAGTATTTTATCTCTGGATTTTATTGGCCTTAGTGTGCAAGGGACATTATTTGGAAGACACGATGTAAGTACACTTAAAATCAGTTAAATTCATGCGTAAATTCACAATTTTTTATATATTTTCTTTTCTCTGAGGAAAGTATTAATCTTATATAAGAACATTTAGTTTTACTAAATATGGAAAATGTAAATAGAGGGTATATATTTAAAATACTTCAAAATTAAGTGTATATAAATTCTCGATCGAGCATTTTTATGTATAATAAAAATATTTAGACTTTGGTCAATAAAATTATTTAGCAAGTGCAAATAAATATTACAGAGTATAATATTTTGATCATCATTTTGTAAATAAATATTTAATCAAACCGATATTATTGATAATAAAAACATTTATTAAATTGTTTAATATTTGCATTGGTTTATGTGTTTCTCATTTGGTTTAACTTGTGTTTTGCTAGCTGCAATGATGTAACGGGCAACACTGAATAATTACTAAAAACAATAACTATTTACAAGTGCGTACCAGTTTCTTTACTTAAAACTAAACTATACAATAATGGAACTTTGATTGCTTTTACAATTCAACTAAAACTGGTGTTTTAATATATTTTAAGATACCTATGTAGAATTAAAATAAGTAATAAATTAATCATGAAATATCATTTAATGAAATAATCACAGAATACAAGGTGTAACATATTGTCCCTATAAGCCGAAAAGGGGCTTTTTCAGACCAAACACGTGAATAGATTGGCATGTGCAAAAGTTGAATACAACATATTTGAAATTCCTATTAATCTTTTTATTTCAGAAATTTGCGACAACCCTAAGTGTTTGTTTACTTTGTATATGTCTGTATCCAGCCTGTTAGTACACATGCACACGCACCCACACATGGACACCCTTAACGCGTGTGCAATGCTATTTTTACGGAAAGTTTGGGACGCATTTTCATGAAAATCTTCGTAACATTTAAAGTCGTAGAACAAACGTTGTTCGCCATGACGAATACCCGCCTTTCCGTCTTATAGGGACATTATGTAACACCCTGTATTATCTTATTGAATAAGAAACTCATATCTTTCGGTATTTAATATTTTTGAAGATGTTTGAAGGGTAGCCAGACGCACGTCCTATTTATATTATTTAGAGATATGAACTCACGACTGCGGCATCTTGCATTGCTTACAGTCCTCCATTCCATCGTTGAATTCTTCGATCTGCAGTGTCATCTCGAAGAAGTTGTATTTCTCGTGCACGAGACGTGTCGCCTGCTCCAGTACCTTCTGTGGACTTATTCCGGTGCCTGAAAGGATTAAAACGGTTCTAAAATTCAGATTATTTACTAGGATGATAGGATACGATGTTTAGGTCCCTGGTTGGTCAAAATAAGAAGACAAAAGATAAAGACGGGGTCATGTAGCTAACTGCTTGCAAGCGAAACAGCTTCAAAAGTGGTAAGGCGGAAATTTTGCTGATGGTACATATACATAAAGCTCATCACATAAACCCCACCAGGGGAATTCTCAGTGGGGAATTCTGGAATATATCAATCAACGAAAAGCACACTGCGACCACATCTTAATCTCACTTTATGACTTTACAGGGAATCGTTCGTTCGAGTTACAACCTCTTTATTCGTAGAGGCTGAACACGCTTCGTTCAGTAAATGCTCTGAACACCCATTCACCTGGAATTGATCTTTAGTTTCCAACAAAAAACGGTTTTGCAGTACGTTTGTCTGTCTAGTGTAATTTACACCAACTATTATATTTTCCGTGGCTAAAAATGTAGCTTGAATTCATGATTAGGGGGTATCCCCACTGCTACACGCACGCTACGAAGTAACCGGTTGGGATTTCTGGAAAAGCAATTGATGGGGATTTGTGGAAGATGTTTAAATGATGATGTACTTACGGATAGCGAGATGCGCGGAGAGTGCTGTTTTGTCGAGCGATAGTGCCCACATACGCAGGTTGTGAACCCGCAGCACGCCCGGGAGAGATAGGAATGTGTTCGCCACCTCCTAATACAAACAAACAAAAAAAAATCCAGTTTACGAACTATATATTCCAAGTTTCATCCAAATCAGACCAGTAGTGGAAACACAAACATCCTTTCACATAGAGCACTTAACTAACACTTAGAAAGTACTTGCAGAATGTACACACGGCCACAGGTCAGGTTATACACCCAATACAACCATAACTACGCTACATACAATGCAGAGAATCTTTGGAAAGGGAGCGCAATAGCCGCTCGCAGCCCTCCAACACAAACACACTGTCGTCTCTCTCGCACGATTCGCAAAGTTCTACTTCTAATAGTTCAAAGTCCAAACAGTATAGGTGGACGTGTCTTCGACTGTACAACAAACGTACTAATAACAGGCGCCAAAACATGACATACCCAAAGTGCCAAAATTGTGGCGTTTTTAAATGCTAATTCCTTTGTATTGTAGTTGAATTGTACCTGAAAGTCGATCCCTCGCGGCGAGCCCTCCATCAGCACGAGGAGTGTGTCCTTGATGATGTTGAAGGTGGTGATGAGGACCAGCACCGAGAACAGGAACGTGCAGATCGGGTCCACGAGGCTCCACGACGGCTGGAAACATACATTTATCTTATTAGATCATGCGAAATGGATCTATTTGGCGAGATGGAGAGACGATCTGCGAAATGTAGCGGACAGACACTGGATGAGAAGAGCCGAACACCGAGCTCAGTGGCGCGTCGCGGGAGGGACCTACGTCCAGCAGTGGACGAATATAGGATGATGATGATGATTAGATCTCGTAAATGTTATTTTGAAAAAGTTTACGTAAGTGACTAGTTTTCACAACGTTACAATTTTCACTACTTATACATAACTCAAAATCTATTTATTCTAGAACCAAAATAAAAATGGTTTTTATAAATAAATAAATAAATAAATATTCATGGACTTTACACACAACGCCCTCTAGTCCCAAACTAAGCAAAGCTTGTGATATGGGAACTAGATGCTGATAGAATACTTATATACTTTTTTTTTGTAAATACATACTTATAACACTCAGACATAGAACAAACATCTATGTTTTCCACGCACAAATGTTTGTTCTCGGTGGGGATCGAACCCACGACCCACAGCACGGAAGGCAGAGCCATCACCGACTGAGCTGTGACGCCTGTCAAAAATGTCAAAACGTATATATTTTTTACACCCTTTTCAACCCCTTATAACTTTAACCCTTTCGACGGATCTATCTCACAACCTAACCAGTAAATTATGATACCTACTATCTGTCGGTCGACCTACCATTTTTTTTTAATTCTATTAAAAGCGATTCGAAAGTTATGCTCTAACAAATATACAACACCAATTTGTCTGAGTTGACACTAATACCTTTCGCTTCGCTCACTCGATAAATAACCTCAAAATATTTGTCCATCAGTGCGACAGATCGTTAGAACATATTACCTTGTAGTAAATAACGATAGCTGCGACTAACACGCCGAAGCTCTGCAGAAAGTCGCCGAGTACATGTATAAAGGCCGCGCGTACGTTGATATTCTCCGCCTGCGCGTGTTGGTGTGACGCTGAACTTTCCGCGTCAGAATCACCGTGCTTCTGTAATAACCATTTTAATAAACTAATAAGTTTTTATTTAAAAATGTAATAAATGCTAAAATGCGGAAATATGCATCCATCGGAGATGGATGCATATTTCGGCCTTTTGGCGTAGAAACGTTAGGACCGTGGGGTCCAGAGGCGTGGCTTCTATTCAAAGAGTTATCCAAAAGGTTGGTGGACGTGACAAATGACCAAAGGGCTGGCGCTTACCTTGGACAGAGAATTAGTATTGCCATACAAAGAGGTAACGTTGCCAGCCTTTTGGGCACCCTGCCTGCAGTCGGTGATTTGAACTCTGTTTTCTATCTCTAGCATTTACAATTCAGAGTTCATTTTAATAATTTTTTTTTTGTTAAAAATGCTATTTTCTTAAGTATTTGTATATAGTTATTGTTTTGATCAATAAAATGTCATATAATAATGAAAAAAAAAATGTAATTTGTAACTTTAGTAGTAAAGCTTCTTGTGTGCGAGCTCGTCCAGGGAAGTACTAGCACCGTACCTATTTCTGCCGCCAAGCAGTGATGCTCGCATTGCTGTGTTCTGGTGTCGGTGCAATTACAGGCACATGGAACTTAATTATGTCTCAGAGTGATGGATGCAGTGCGATACATAACAGGGCACGTTTTCAGTGGACGTGCTCAGTGAGGCAATGCATTGTTATAGGCAGTGGTTACTACTTAATATTAGATGGGCCATCAGCTATACATCATTTAATAAAGTAATATTACAAACAGTGAATTCAAAATCTTTGAAAGATACCGATAACAAGATCGATTGCCAGGAAGACTGGCAGACAATGCTCTTAGCATTAAGTCCTCCTAGCACTACCTATTTGTGTGAAATTTTAAAATAAATAATAAATAAATAACAATCGGAAATAGTTGTGGAATTCTATCCTACTATAATATTATAAATGCGAAAGTTTAGATGTTTGGATATTTGTATTTCAATCACGTCTAAACTACTGAACCAACTTGGATGAAACTTGGCATATATATAGTTCGTAACCTGGATTGACACATAGGCTACTTTTTATCTCGAATAATTAACAGGATCTACAGGATGAAATGAATGAAAAGGATTAGCAGCGCCAATTGGCAAGAGGATTTCATTGTCATGTCATGTCACGTCAGTTTGACAGGGCGTAGTACTACCTCTTTGGTCTAACGACTAACGTTTGACATTCCAGTAGGTACAAATTCGGTGTAATGAGGTGTAATGTCAAGTTTCTCAAAGTATCCGCTCGGTACACGCACAGATAATATAATGTACACGGAAACTGTAGACGCGTAGGAAGTCGCGGGTAACTGCTAGTGATTGAATAAGCCGTGCCAGTTACCTTATTGTTGAGTACTGGATTGTTGCCTCCGTGCGAGTGTCCGTGGCCGCCACCGCCACCGCCGTGGCTGTGGCCGTGTTGGTGTAACGTCAAACCCATTCTGAAACCAACCCTCGCCACGTCATTTACTCATCTAAAATTGACAGGCGTCACAGCTCAGTCGGTAATAGCTCTGCCTTCCCTGCTGTGGGTCGTGGGTTCGATCCCCACCAAGAACAAACATTTGTGCGTGCAAAACATAGATGTTTGTTCTATGTCTGGGTGTTACTATGTATTATAAGTATGTATTTACAAAAAAAAAGTATATAAGTATTCTATCAGCCATCTAGTTCCCATATTACAAGCATTGCTTAGTTTGGGACTAGAGGGTGTTGTGTGAAATGTTCCTGAATATTTATTTATTTAAATACAACCTGAGCTAAGGCCGATTCACCACCACACAGAGTAGAACTTAATATTAGTTTTTGATTTAGTTATTACTCACATTTATTAATAATTAAAAATAGTTCTATGTTATGCTTTGTTTTTATGTATGTTGTTTGCCTCTTATTATTGTACTTTTGTGGTGGTTCGAATAAACGTATCTATCTATCTATTTAACCTTCTCGAGTCGTTTCAGAAATCCCAAGAGTTTATATAGGTGGACGTTTAAGTTTCTTGAATGTCAATTACCAATTTAGGTATGGATGTATATTATTTTATATTATTTCAAAAGGTCTATGCATCTAAGTCAATAGTTCCGTCATATTTCTTTTATTCATCGCTAGAATTTAATTAAAATTGTTCGATTTAAGTAAAAAAATTCCATGTTCTAGCTACGTCTTTGTCAATTTGCCAAGATACTTTGCGTTTAATACCACCTGTGCAATGTACCTACTTCAAGTAGGTATGCTAATCACCAGTTGTGCAATTTAAATCATTTATAATACTTTATTTCTTTATTATTTCTTTCAAAATCAACCTTATTCAGTTTACATAAGGATTACACAAGATTCACGGATAAAGTCAGATGGTCTACATGCCAGTAGCATCTTGAACTCATTACAAAGTTTCTTCAAACATCAACCCTATTCCCTTCACATAAAGCTTAAAGTAACTGACACACGCGACTGACAATCTAGCTTTCAAATGTTTTGGTCACTCACGAGTGCTGTATTGTGTTACGTTCTGGGATCTCACATGCAAGTTCATTCAAAAACCGACTTTATTCCATTGTCATAAGGATACTCACACGAGGTTTACAGCGACGCCGACAGCCGCTGTTATCAACATAACAGTGGCATTTATCTCGAACTCTCTGTAGATGACGCGCTGCACCGCCATGTACACCAGAATGCCAGTTACCACCCAGATGAGGAGTACTGATGTTAGAGCACCGATCACCTCCGCTCGGTACCAGCCAAAGGACATCCTGGTAAACAAAAAAAAAACAAAATATAAAAGTAAAGTATTTTTTTTAAACAACTAAATGATGGAATAAGCCGGTGGACCACCTCATGTTAAGTGGTAACCACTGCCTATAACAATGCGTTGTCTTACTGAGTACGTCCACTGAGGACGTGCCCTGTATGTGCACTGCGCCCATCACTCTGAGACATGTCGGTGTGTGCGTGTGATGTGCGTGTAATAGCACCGGCACCCATACCCTTCAAACCGGAACACAGCAATGCGAGCATCACTTTGCACACCACGAAATAGGTACGGTGCTAGTACTTCCCCAGATGACCTCTTTAACAAGTAGCTGGAATACTACCAGTAATACCAAAACAAAATTGAACTTTATTACGTCAGATTAGGATTTAAAGTAGATGTGACTCACCGCCGAGTGGCCGGCCTGCTAGCAACCCACAGCGAAAATAGCGATATCATGAAACTGGCGAAATCTGTGAGCAGATGCGCCGCGTCCGTCGCTATCGCTAAACTACTTGATAAGTAACCACCTGGAAAATAAACAAACAATATAAACAATACATTTTTTTTAAACTTAGTTTTTTTACGCATTTTGGAAACTTAAAAAGTTCAAAATGTTTTATGACTAAAATAAAAACTAGTAACATGACATTTTCTTTTTCAATTTTAATATTTTAAAAGATGAAAAACGATGACTAGATCATCAACCACAAACTATTTTGAAATTCTGAAAAAATGTCATTTTAAAAAACATTGAAATATTTTAAATGAACTTGTGTCTCGAGTATTATCTATTTGGTTTTCACATATTTGGTTGATTCACACTACCTTAAATAGTATAAGTCAAAAATAACATAGCTAAATACCTCGAAATATTTCAACCTACTAGGAGTACGTACCTACTTGATGAAAAGTCTAAAATGTACAAAGCGTAGGTACAGTCGGCTACACATAGAGATGGGCGCTGGGTATTTACCCAAAAGGTATTTACCGGGTAAATACCCGATTCGGGTTTTTACCGGGTAAATACCCAAAATCGGGTATTTTCGCGGGTAAAAACGATTTTCAAAGAAAGTATTACTGTTCTAGAGTGCTTACCTAATTTTATTGGGTTATATAAATAAAAGCAACCAGAAAAAAATAAATTTACTAACGTTTTATGTATTAAACATAAGAAAAACAATGAAACTCCGTATCCGTGCAGCGTCTAACAAAATTTACGCAAAATAAAAACATTTTTTTACCACCAAGTGATACCCTACCTACTAGTGTCTGTCTACCGTATTCAGTAAGGTATCTCTTGGTGGTATTGGGCGTATATTTTGTTAGATCTGCACATTAAACACTTCCAATACATCCTCACTACATCGACCCGCTCCGAAATCCATACATACCTAATAGTTCACAGTACGCTGTGAACCGGTGATTCCTACGAAGGTTTTATTGTCACCGTATTGGATCCAACCATATTTTGGTAGATTTTGGTAGAAAATACTCTAGAACATGCAGGAAGAATATAATGGTCATTGTAGATTGTCTCTTTCATTTTGTTATGGAACGAGAAGTCCAAGATGAGTAGTTTCCAAGATAAGGTCGTTTGACTTTCAGTTTGAGAACTTAGTCGTTCTAATAATTCTCTGGAAAAATGCGATACTATACCCGTGCTTCTTAGATCTTAGTACAAATCTGACAAGTAGATGTCGCTACGAGTAGTAAACAGAGCCTGGGACGCGCTTTTGAGTGGTACATTTCAGAACCTGCTAAGTAAAATCCTGATTGAAAGCCTGTCGTTTGCACGGTTCACCACGCGCCTAGCTGAATTTATTCATTAGAAGCGTTATAAAGCTAACTAGGTTGCGTGGTGCGCGAGCTGCATGCAGCTCGCGAGCGGTTTTTTTTACCTTATACTTTTTTCTAAAAACCCCTACCGATCCCTACAAACCCCTACCAACCCCTATAACCCCTACAAATCCTGTAAACCCCTACCAACTTTTACCAAAGCCTACGTCGTACTATGTAAAAAAAAATTAGGGTAAAAACAATTGGGGTCAAAAAAATTTGGAGTCAAAAAAATTGGGCTAAAAAAAAAATTGGGTTAAAAATAAATTTGGAGTAAAAAAATTTGGGGTCAAAAAAAAATTTAGGGTCAAAAAAAATTTGGGGTCAAAAAAAAACTAGGGTTAAAAAAAATAGAAGTCAAAAAAAATTTGGGGTCCAAAAATGTTTTGGGTCATTTTTGCTGAAGCACCTTGTACCTATACCTACCATGAGTGAGTGAGATAGGAGATCAAACCACTAGTTGAATTTTGTTAATAGTACTGATGCACCTTGTACATGTTAACCCTACCTATAGAAATATCTATTCGATTTAAGCAATATTTACTAAAGCACCTTGTACCTACCTACATTGGGAGATAAAATAGGAGCATTAATAGGATTTCGGCAACAATACTGATGCACCTTGTACCGGTCCACCCTACCTTTAGAAAGGTCTATTCGATTTGAGCGATATTTACTGAAGCACCTTGTACTCGTACCTACCTACAGTGGGAGATGAGATACGAGCATTTTAGGATTTCGGCATTAGTACTGATGCACCTTGTACCTGTCAACCCTACCTATAGAAAGATCTATTAGATTTTAGCAATATTTACTGAAGCGCCTTGTACTTACCTGTTTTTGTTTCAAGAGCCAACCCTCTAAGTCTTACCGTTTAAAAGTTACAAGCTAATACTCAAAGAAAGGGGGGGATAGAGGGGGTTTTGTATTTTTCCCATGGTCACCGTCCCTCTCGAAGTTGATCCACAGAAAAAAAATCGTGTCAAGAACCAACCCTCTAAGTCTTACCGTTTAGAAGTTACAAGCTAAAACTTAAAGAAAGGGGGGGATAGGGGGGGGTTTTGTATTTTTCCCATGGTCACCGTCCCTCTCGAAGTTGATCCACAGAAAAAAAAATCGTGTCAAGAAAAATCGTGTCAGTGTTAGAGTGAGACAGAAGATACGAGTACCCTACCATCAAAAAGGTATGGTTGCCTGCTTCAACATTTGTCTTTGCACCATACTCCTAACCTGAGTGAGACAGGAGATATGAGCACCTACATTCTGAACTTTAAGCCAGCATTTAAAATAATTTATAAGTTAATAAACTGGAAAAACCGACTTCAACTTGACTACCAGCTTCATCATCAGATGATGATGATGATGATGACAGTTCATTGGGAATGTTCTAGTCACTATAAAAACCACATAAAAGTCACAGGAAATCAAAATAAGCAATTTCGTGCACGTGGTTGGTGTTGATTCTTTATTAGAGGAACAACTGGTGGGTTTTTGTTTTTCTACCAATTAAATGCGGTTTGAATGTACAAACTGGGTTTTTTGATTTTAGAAAAATGTTATAATTTAGGTGACAAAGGGTCATCGTTGCTAGCAGTAAAATGGTAGGCGCTACGCCGCAACTTGGCATATTGCATCGTTGCTAGCAGTAAAATGGTAGGCGTACGCCGCATCTTGGCATATTTTTAAGTTATTTCTATTTATAACCCAAACTACTGAACCGATTTTGATGAAAATTAAATGGGACCAATCTGGAAGTAGGTATATCCTTTCAGATAAAAAAAAGTTTTTGAAATCGGTTCATAAATGACGGAGTTCTGAGGTAACAAACGTTAAAAAAAAACATACAACCGAATTGAGAACCTCCTCCTTTTTTGAAGTCGGTTAAAAATAACTTTCCATCAACAACATCTCAAATATTCAATTCCACCAAGGTGCGACCGGTGCAACAAATAAAACAAAAGAAAGAAAAAACAAATGTCCTCCCACCAAAATTCAAATAATTACGACGGCACGAGCAGCACGTCAAAAAAAAATATAAAAAATTTAACTAGGTACTAAACCGAGTTTAATGAAAATTAAATGGGACCAATCTGGAAGTATATCCTTTTAGATAAAAAAATAATTTATGAAATCGGTTCCTAAATGACGGAGTTCTGAGGTAACAAACATTTAAAAAAAAATTCAACGGAATTGAGAACCTCCTCCGTTTTTGAAGTCGGTTAAAAAACATTCATGTGAACCTGCCTAACTTCTCAAACTCCAAAAGTCAGACTCCTATAGAAAAAACGTATTAGATTTTTATTTTTCACTTTTTTACTAGAAAATAACTGTATTTTCAAATTAATATAATTGAAATATGTGTAAATAGCCAATATTATTTACATTTTAAACAATTGAAGGTCAACAATGACAAATATCTCTTGAAAATTGAAAAAACCCTTGAAAATACCCGTTTCAAGGTTTTTACCGGGTATTAACCCAAAACACCGGGTATTTTGAAAAAACCCGGTATTTTGCCCATCTCTGTACACATCAACCTATCAACAGTTCGAACTTTGAACTATTATAATTTGAATATTCGCAACATTCAAATTATAAATTTTTAATTATTAAATCCTAGAAAATTATGACTAATACAGTTTTTACAATATTTATAATATGTTCAAAATACACATGAAGCAGTTGAGCCATCTACACACCGTTGCAAACGATTTATAGATAGCTCAACTGATCCAAATCAGTACCAATCGGAAGCGTGCCCAAGACACTGGCTGTATTGCCGCGCTGAATAGCAATGCTGATTAGTTATAATAGTTCAAAGTTCAAACCGTGGATAGGTTGATGTGTAGCCGACTGTACAAACAACATTTCAGTTCTTCTTACAATTGATCATCTCCGTCCTAAGTTGCGCTTCTCAGTGAGTAGATAAAAAGACTCACCAACAACTTCTCCTATCATAAATACTACACATAGAATACTGGCTATGATGAGTTTCCTCCGCGCCCGTTTGTCTATTTCCTCATTTCTAGATCTGTGACAATGTCCTGTAACAAAAGAAAATGAACTGTAATATCTTTTTTTGACAGGCGTCACAGCTCAGTCGGTAATAGCTCTGCCTTCCGTGCTGTGGGTCGTGGGTTCGATCTCCACCAAGAACAAGCATTTGTGCGTGGAAAACATAGATGTTTGTTCTATGTCTGGGTGTTACTATGTATTATAAGTATGTATTTACAAAAAAAAAATTACATAAGTATTCTATCAGGCATCTAGTTCCCATATCACAAGCTTTGCTTAGTTTGGGACTAGAGGGCGTTGTGTATAAAGTCCAAGAATTTTTTTTTTTTAATCTACGTATTTGAACAAATATACTTTGTACCCTGCTTATCAAGGGAAGGCCTCACGATGTTTTCCATCACCGTTTAAGAGCACTGGTATTTCGCACATGAATTTTCCAAGTAGAAAAGCGATTGGTACACAAGCGGATTTGAAATTTTGAACCCACGACTTTAGGATCGGTAGGCGGGGTCGCTACCACTAGTCCACGAGTGCTCTCACAGGATCAAGGGCATGGCATTATGTATCACGATGACATACGGCATTGGAAATTTTCGCGAGACCGTGACGGTGACGGTAATCGGCCGTGAAGGCTTCGAAATGACGTCACTATAACAATATTGCATGGTTTTTGCGGTAATAATAAATGTTATAATGACGCATAGATTTTGAAGTTTTAAACTGGTTTAGGTTTTAAAATCCGACTTCCAAGGACCTCTCGAATTTAATTCGAAAGAGGTGCAGTGTGTAGACAAGTAATTAAATTAAAAATTTAAAAAACCCCGGATCTTGGACCGATTTTTATCAAACTTCCCGACTAATTCACCTTTCAAACAAAAAAAAAAAAAAATTGGTTCATCCGTTTAGGAGCTACGTTGCCTCACACACGCACACACACACACACAAACACACGCATACAGACACGTCAAACGTATAACACCCCGTCGTTTTGCGTCGGTGGTTAAAAACAACATCACGCAAATGAAATCATCAAGTCCAACCCGTGGGTGTTAAAAATTAAGATTTTCCAGTTAAAGCTGAAGAGGTCGTAGATCGTTATAAAAAACCCACCGTCTCCCCACGACTTGTGTCTTCACGGAGTTGCCATGGTAACATACTGAAAGAAACTTATCAGTCATCGAAAATCAAAACACGGTGCAAACAAACTAAGGGCGTCTTGCACCAGAATCACTAAACGTGTTTAACAGCTAAATCGATTTAAATCTGACGTATTTGTATGACTTGACAACTCGCAACAATTTAAGAGTTAAACGCGTTTAGCGATTCTGCCGTGCAAGTACCGTTCTTGTCGATCGCTTAATTTGACATTTAGAATCGTCAAAATTCGATACTTCGTACTTGCAACTATGGATAAAACCATTTTTATCGAATTTTGACGATTCTAAATGTCAAATTAAGCGATCGACAAGAACGGTACTTGCACACCTGGTGCAAGCCGCCCTACGGCTGGTAATTGTGAAGTTTGTAAGGTGGGCATTTGGTGACTAGCCAGCAATAAGTGGCACGCTACGACGCGGGTATTCTCCTTCCAACTTCCAACGGTTCAGCGAGGATTGCCATGAAGAGATTACTAGATTATAGCAAGACTGAGCACTTCTTTGTTGAAAAACAGATTCAACAAAGAAATGCAACTCGAAGATAATATTTGGTATTCACGTCACGCAAGGTTATTTTTACTATATCTTTTTTACAAGTATTCACATGGCCGCGTATGTTCAAGACAAATGCAATGTCAAAACAGAGATTGTAGTGATCAAAACAATCCAAGGCATATTTGCTTCTTATCATCAGTAAATGTTTATTATATGAACTACATCAGTGTTTATTATGTAAGTAATCAATAAGAGTTATCTATTTATCTATATCAGTATATCCTCGCAACCCAACAAAGTAGGTACGACGGAAGTTTCTGCAGTGATGAATTCTTTTCACCAGGAGATTAGGATGATATTAGGACTGCGAGGAACGGAAGACTTTCTTAAGCCGTTGCTCTTATCGTCAAAGAGACAAACATAACATCATTATAATCCACATAAACTTATAATTGCTCACTGCTAGGTAGACAAAACTATCTTCAGCTAAATGCATCCATTTATCTTTTCCAAATTATCATTCACAAAGCTACAAATATCACATTGAAATGCTTAAAAACCAGGTGAATCTACGCACTAGTTACTCGCAACCAAGGTCAATAAGGTAGCAGTTCGCAGAATTCAAATACAGAAGAGAGGAAAAGAACCTACGGCTAAAGCTTTTTTTGCCAACCAATCCTTCTAATATGTTTTAGAATGGAGATAGTCCCAAACGGGACTAGCTCCAGACCATTCGACATAAGAAATGGTCTACTCACGTTCAACTTCGCTGATGCTGCCATTCCGCCTCTCAATCTCCTCTCCCGCCTCGTTGGTCTCGATGACGGCGCAGCAGCCGGTGGAAGGGTTTCCGTGCACGCAGAATATAACACGTCGACCTCTTGCGGGACTATCTGTGCCGTATGATACCGCGCCATCTTTGAACCTGGAGACAAAGGCCGCTTTACTTTACCAGAACAAGCGAAGCCGGTCCGAAGCATTTTTTGACTGTTGTCGCCGCGGTTCCGGTTCCCGGATTAATCATCAAAAATACTGTATATTATTTAGATTTACTCCTAGAATCAGGAAATTAATGTAAAAATAGTTATTTAATGCGATGTTAATTTTAAAGTGGTTTGCATGTTTTTTTTTAAAAGGAATGAAAATAGAGTCTTATTCTAGATATTGTTTTTTCCGGTAGAATATTGTTCTTTAACGTTTGTAAGTAAGTCAATAGACAGGAAGTGCCAGTGCCGCCCCGCCATTGGCTCATTTCATGAAACTGTCTGGTGGGGCAAACACTTTACGTTTCTGGAAAATTATCGAGTAAGAGCTCAGTATATTTTAGTACGACAAGAAGTCCACACCTGGATTCAAACCTCAGTATTGAGTGTAGTTAAATAAGCGAGTGTTCAGTGCGTTTTGCCAATGTCGCTTTATATGACAGATTTTGATTGAGAAGTGTCAAAAAAATTTAAAGTCACGCTGAGGCCGAATTTGTTTTAGCATTCGAGGATTAGATTACGTCGACAGTAATGTCCAACACACACGTCTAAATGAACTGTTTTTTACTCGGAGATTGCAGAGTTTGGGAGTACTAAAGGATTTTAGACGTGCCTATCAGTTATGCTAGAAAAAACCGGTGGATGGTGGGCCAATAAGTTTATAACCTGTTCTACATTAATTGTTATACTAGGTCAAAAAGAAAGACCTGCAATTAGAAGAAAAACAGGAAATGTTATGGACGAAATAATACAATCAGCAGAAATCTTGGTTTTTAGTGTAATCGGTGATAGGAGATAGGTGAGTGATAAAAAATAGTGTGTCAACTGTGATCTTACATAGCAACAGGTTGCAGAACTTGAAGTGCTCCCATTTTCATGGACTTTTGGTATATTGTGCTTTATATTCACATGTCATTCAACACACAAAAAAGACTCTCCTTGTTTAAAAACACACATTTTCTTTGAAAAGATGGCAGACATTTGCCGTCAATCATAATAAGTGATGGCCGTAGTGTTATTTCATCACACGTTTAGCGACTAGACAAACCAATCTTGTTTAACAAATTGTAGCGAGAATAACAAACGTTTATCTTTAATCACTAAAGACAAGTTCAATTCAGTACAGCGATCACGATCTTTAAGAGTGCGCCATAAGCAATTTAGTATTTCGAAATCATTATTTATTTCAAAGTATTTACAATATTTATAATATGTACAAAATACATGCACATGAAGCAGTTGAGCTATCTACACACCGTTGCAAACGATTTATAGATAGCTCAACTGATTCAAATCAAAATCTGTGAAAGTTACCACCTTAATATTTGGGGAAATAATACTTCGAACTTTTATCTCGGATTACAAACACGATTGGTGAACATGAATACATGTTTTGCACACATTTTGCTATTTATCTCAGGAATAACACAGTATTTTTGTTGGGTTTTTATTTTGTCAAAAAACCTAGAAGTATTTCTTCAGTTATGTTTTTTTAATTTATCAATTGGTTGTTCAATTTACTTGTAAATAGGTAAAAATTTTGCGCTTTGCACACTCTTTAAGTCATAAATCGGTCGAAAAATCTAATCAGGAACCAGACACGGTTCATTTTTTTTCCAAAACGGCCATGAAAAACAAACTTCCGCAAAATCTTTTAAAAACGTAGTGTAATAGAAAAGACCCAACAGTGAATGCTAGCTGGTAGTCTTGCCGAGATTGTTAGAGTCTGTAAGACGCTGATATAGCCTTCAATGCACAGGATCAACTGAACAGCTTACAGCCCACGACTCGAAGAAATGGGAAATAGCCGTGTCCGCGTAAACGGCTCGATTTTCCCCGCAACTGTAAACATATTATCAATTACTCGTTTGGCTTCGGGCAATTTCATGCAATTTACAAAGGAGTACCTACTAGGGCATGCAACCGGTAATTCTCGGTATCGAAATTACCGGGAATTACCGGTACTTTTGAAAAATTTCGGTACCGGTACTCACGAAGCCAGTCTCGGTTCTTTCGATACTTTCGATACTCAACTTTTCTGTTATTTATTGTCGATTTGTTACTCAAAAACATACACTCTGGCTGAAGTTTCATCTTATTTTTTGAGTTATAAAATGTTTTGACGCAATAAGAACATAGAAAACGTTATATCAAGTGATATTATCAGAGTTGTTGACGGCTATTGTTGATTTGAGTCAAAATATTCTAGTAGTTAGGTTCAACTTCGTTTATAGAGGTCAACAAACCTCACCTAACTTAACATATTGACCTGTTGTTCCTGTGGGTAAGGCCAAGTAGGCTAAGAGGATGGTATAGGTGCTGGGCAAGCCTACTACATCTAAATCATGTCCCAGGCACTGCAGCGTCCCGTTCATAGTGTGAAAAGTGGCCCCTGACGCTGTATAAATCATCTAGATTCGATGCAATGGCCGGATTACCAGTGATGACTATAGGACTCAGCCGTAGTCACAATTTATTGGTTTTAAACACGAACTGAAACACGACTGTATCAGATGGCAATACCTTTCTGTTCTCGAGGAATCTGGAGTACCCAAACATATAGAGACTATTATCAGAAACCTTTATGAAACCGGCTATGCTACTATAACTTTGGGGAATTGCACGACTAAACCGTTCACTTTTGAGAAAGGAGTACGACCAGGCACCCATGCTATACAAATAATGGTGAACACATGCGTAAGACCTGAGACGACTGGAAAGTCGGTGTTAAAGTTGGAGGCGTCAAAATTTCTAACCTACGATACGATGATCATACGACGTTGTTCGCATCCACGGAGTCCGAAATGGTTGCCCTTCTGCAGCGTCTAAAGTCGGCTAGTGCCCATGTAGGCCGGGCTATTAACAAAAACAAGACCAAGTTAATGATTCTCGATCGTTTTGAGTCCATCCAATTGTCGAATGCACTGGAAGAGTATGAAATTGTCGAAGAATTCCAATACCTCATCTATGAACAACAAAGGAAAAATAGTAACTATCCAATCTATGTTTTGGTATTAATCTTTCATGTTTAACTAGGTCCAATAACCAGGGATTCACACAACAGACAACATACAACGAGACATTGGTCCCTGTTGTATGAAACTCATCTTGTGCCAATGTAACCTATGTAATAAGCAAATAAAAATACTTTTTTTTTTCTTTTTAAAAAGCAAACTTTAAATATGCTGTCGTATTGGCATGGACAAGACAGCGATGGACCAACATAACTGAATATGGAGGGAGAGCAACATTCAGAAGAAGAAGAAGGTCCACGTGATTCGCACACTGGTCTTCTCCATATTTCTCTACGATACTGAAACGTAGACCATGAAAGCCAATGACCGCAAGTGCATCGATGCTTTTGAAATGTGTAGTTGGATATGCTTCCTGAGGGTTCTGTGGATGGCCAAAAGACCCAACATCTCCATACTAAAGAACGTGCCCAATGCCTGTCTTCCATTTGCTTTCACCGGATACTTATACGGACATTATTGCGCGCAGAAATACGAAGAAAATGGAGAAACTTCTGATAACAGGTAAAGTGGAGAGCAAGAGGGAGGAGCCCAAAGCGCTGGTCTGTCCAGGTGTCCGAACAGCTGGAGACATCCGCCAACGTCGCGATCTATCAAGCTGTAGACCGTGACAGACGAAAAAAATCTATCCAATGATTCCATGCACGGAGTCACGATCCCAACGATGGGGAAAGGAAACGATTAAGGAGGAAGAGGAATTGTTATTTGGCGCAGGGCGCATAGCTAGTAGAACTAACATTTGTTGGGGTAAAGATATTATAACCCATGCTCCATAGCCACGTGAAGGTAATGCGAAGAATGACCACAGAACCAAAGAACCGACGACTTTGTATATTATTATGTAGATTGTGTAAAGTCGGCATGTAGATAAAGAACGCTTAAAATCGTTTTTCCCGCAATTTTATGGGGGACTTTATGTCCACCAGTGGGCTAATTTAGGCTGCCAGTGTAATCATAACATTAGAAATAGCCAAAATTCGCTATTTTTACAGGTTTTTACTTCATTCTAGTCCTTTTTTAATGAAATTTGGGTCAGTATCGAAAGTATCGAAAGTACCGGTAATTACCGGTACCGGGTCCAGTACCGGCCAAAAATTACCGGTACTGAGACTGGTACCGGTACTGCATGCCCTAGTACCTACTGCATACTTGACGCTTGACGACTTACACTAACAAGTGATCTTTTTGGTCTATTTCGTTTGCGCTAGCGGTTCTTTTTCTACATCCAATCCAAAAAATATGTGCAAATTAAACTTAGAGATTGGCTCGCGCCGTGTACCGTATTAATCAAATTCTAAATACCAAAAAATCTAGGCACAATGTTTCAAATGTCTCATATTTTTTGGAGAATTTCCTAAAAATATTTTTCTAATTATTAGGCCTACTCTGAACATCCCCTAGATTAGATAGGTATCGATCTCATTTTTATCAAAAAACATGAGTTAAATAGAATATCATTGCGATTATTGGTATCATAATGCGCATATTGAAAAATACACGCAGTAAGTAAACATATTTATTAGGTACAAATACACCCACAATAAAACTTGTAAGTAAATTATTTATAATTGTTTAAGTTACAATAAACAATTTGTTTTGAATCTGTTTCAGTTATGCCACGAGTTTGACGCAATAAACACGAGTATGAATTTTATATTACCCATGCAATAGTATCGTATATTGCATACCAATATTCAAAGTCAAAGTCAAAATTTCTTTATTCAATAAAATCACAAGGAACATTTAGAATCAATAGAGAATACCACGTTCTTTTCTCCGAAATGCAACTGGAATTGGTAATCGACTGAGATTGAAATTGCTTTCCAGAGTAAGCCACCTATTTGAAGAAAATTTCCACGCAATACCCAACACAATACGCGACTGTCATTTAGCTGATAAAAACAGTGTCAAGAATGCAAATCTTTATTGGCTGTGACAATCCCATGCCAATACCAGTTAGTTCATTCAATATCCGCACAATATTGAAATAATTTGGCGCTAGGTTTGCATTCAAAAGTAAAAAACACCACAAATTCAATACCGATCGATCGGAATAGCCGTCAAAAAAAGAGCGACTAGTTTTTGTTCTAATCTAAAGTGACTACTGGATCATTAAACTGGACTTTTTGTTTGTTCTTATTGATATAAAATAAACCACGACCATGACCCAACCTTCGGCCAAGGTTGACCAGAACATAACTGTCATCTTTATGTTATGGTCAAGAATAACCATGATACCTATTAACCGAAGATGTACCGTCAAATTATGTAACTAGAAAAGGAACGCAATGGATGGGCCTGATTCACCATCCTTAACGCTTGCCGTCAGATAAAAATATATCTTTGTTTTTGACAAGTCTAAAGGGAAACGGAAATATTTGTAACTTATGTAGGCCTATATCCAGCAGTGGGTGAAGTCGGTATGTGTATGATGATGATGATGAGCGTAATCATGAGGCGGTGAAATGAGATAAGTTACAGACTGTTTTTTTTTGTCATCAGCGTGGGCCAACTATCCTAGTGGAGAGATAATAGATCACCCGAAGATTACGTGAAGTCACCCCAATTACCCTCGCGATTACCTCATCCCTTTGGGTACAGATAGATCCAAGGGAACGAGGTGATCGCGTGTTTGTCACGTTTCAGTACCCTGATCAAGGTCAGAAGTGGGTCATTAAACCCTTTTCCGTAACATGTTTACTGTTTAAATTCGATAATATGGAGTTGAGTGTAAACTTCAAGTTGGCGCCGATATCCGATTAGATAAATGCGTATACATGTTAGGCGAAGTGGATTATGAGGATTACCTGCTAGACATTATACATACATGACAGGCGTCACAGCTCAGTCGGTAATAGCTCTGCCTTCCGTGCTGTGGGTCGTGGGTTCGATCCCCACCAAGAAAAAACATTTGTGCGTGGAAAACATAGATGTTTGTTCTATGTCTGGGTGTTACTATGTATTATAAGTATGTATTTACAAAAAAAAAGTATATAAGTATTCTATCAGCCATCTAGTTCCCATATCACAAGCTATGCTTAGTTTGGGACTAGAGTGTGTTGTGTGTAAAGTCCAAGAATATTTATTTATTTATACATAATCGTTATACAATATTGTATAGCCACGTGTAGCTTGAATAGTCGTTCCTCCTAATAGATCAATTTAATAACCGGTACATAGTACTAATATTTATTCTGTGCTTCTAGCCTACCTAGATGCAATAAATTCTAAACGATTGATTTCGGCTTCAGTCTTCCATGTACTTACACGAATGACGTACACTTTGGAACGTTCTAAGGGAGCCCCCAAAGAGTACAGGATATGCGGCCCCTGCTGTTTTGTCTAATGTGTAAAACCTGCACCTACTTGGGAAGTGGAGTATTATCAGCATTTGGCTGTCCTCTGCACGACCTGCGCTTGAGAGAACTTGGACGAAGCCAGATAACAACATAGAGCTGTTGCGTTGAGGTGGCTGTATTGGTCTAGTCCAGGAGAATACGAGAAATTCTTGACGTGAAAAGAAGCATGGTATAAAACTGCTTAATCACTGCTGGTATAAATTATCGAAGACTTTATGACGCCTAATGAGAAAGCCTATTTTGGCTATTTCCTAGCCGTTTTGTATTTTGCAAGTTCTCCTTTAACAATTTCTGATGACCAAATAATCGCATAAGGGCATGTTAGCCTGACCCGATTATACATAGACATGTAAATCAATACGGCGGTTATTAGGTAATGTGTTTACATAACTTAAGTCATCGATGAATTGATATCCTACTTGTAATTTTACCATATTAAACTATGCTGGGAACAACTTGGTGTTCTAAAATAATTTGATGGATGTAATTTTTCAAAAAATAATAAGTTATTTACCATCAGCGTAAAACGAAGATAGGTTATAGTGACATTTTCTCTTCTAGCGTAAAGTGAAGATGGGGTAAAGTGACATTTTCTCCTTTGTGTTCTGTGTTTCTGTGCTTTAGAAATAGAATGGGTCTACGAAGCGAATAAACGGACTAGTAAGTGTAAAACGGTAATGATGACAAATTTACTAGGTACCTACCTAGGTGAACTTGTTGTAAAGTAATAACTTATTTACTATCCTACTAAATAAGAGATAAGGACTGGTAATTAATCTATTAACAAAGTACTTGACGGCACACGTGTGTAAATACATCACTGATGGTAATGGAAACATTGATAAAACGGTGTTTAATGATCCAACGGAGATTTCTTGATGTTTCCCTTTTTAGTGGACAGAGCAATTTGTTATCCTTAGATTCCGTGGCAGTATAATTGCTCAATAGCTTAGTGGGTAATAGTTTTCGCTAGTCAAAAAAGAAGAAAAGTTCGTTCAGAAATTCCCACAAAAGCATCGGTATCCATTCCCATTTCGATTTCACGGTAGCCACCCTAATCTGCTATTAGTTCTGCGTCCAAAATGCAGGGTCCCCAGATACGGCAAGCTTTATACACCTTTATATTATTATACTAAGCCAGTTCCACGAGACTCTCACCTACCTTGACTTACCTAGATTATTATTGAAAACAAAGACCTACCTACATCTGGTCTGGTTACAAAAATGAAAAACCCGTGAGAAATGTGCTCGCGAAAAACTCGCGATAACCAGGATTCATTCTAAATGTAGGTTGGTAGGCATTTTGTGGTATTTTACCAAAATTTGATAAGTGTGAATGTAAACCTTTTTACAGGCTTTGTTTACTGCTCAAATCTAAGCAAAGTAAATAACAGTTCAACGAGATAATTTCTAAATGAGTCTACCATGGAAACGTGGTGTATTTTTGTAGGCAAAAACTTACGAGAGCAGAGGTTTACGTTGAGTTTCGTCCATTGCACTAGATTATTCCCACTAGGATAAAACTAATTCACGGAAACACTAGTTCATTTTAGGTCACGACACTTCACAACACCACCGCCTGCACTAATTTGAATCTAATAGTTGTCGAGTACTCGGGTTGTAGGTAGTTAATAGAGATAAGATAGGTACTCCGTGCAAACACTAGCTAGCGATAAGTACGGTAGTAATAAATAAATATGTTTGGTTCTGATAAGTGCATCGAAAGTATTTCTATGGCCAGGTACGTATTTGGGTCAGTTCTGAGTGCGCATAACGACGTCTGGAGAACTTCTCTTGTGGACGAATGTTGGTGAACCTAGCGAGGGAATGAAATAACCACTTAGTGTAGAAAAGCAACCCCGAACTGCCCTCATAAGCTTCGCAGACGTAACTTCAGAGGCCGCTAAGCAAAATGGAGTCGCGTTGGTTAAGACTCCTGCATGCCATGCCAAGGCAGCTGAGGTCAAAGACAGCGATCAGTGTCCTAGTCCAGTCAGGAAGTGCCGCCGCGGCAGTCCAAAACGTTGCTGACTTGACAATTTTTTGATGGATTGGGCAAATGTAGCCCAAGTATGTGTGGAGGCTTTTGTCCAGCAGTGGAACCCCGAGGGCTTTACAAAATGAGATTAAGCAATACCTATAAGATAGAAATTGTATGACCAAACCATATGAATGATCAAGAGGGATTGAAGGATTAAAATCTTTTATTCAAATCAGTTTAAAAGGTATGATTTCTACAATTTGATATTTTCAAATCAGTGTAGGTAGGCAGTAGCTAGCTAGGTAGCTAGTGAGCTATCTATCAGCAACAAATATTTGATTAAGCTATCAATGTGGCAGGAAGTACACAATTAATGTGGTTAACCAGAGTTCCATTTCTATCCTTCATGGCCACTCCGCACAACAGTACATGCGCAACGCTTGTTGCACCTAATTTCAGAGGGATAAGCATCTGTTATATGTACTGTCATTTCATCACATTAGTATTGACCGGGTCACTCTAATCGTTTTGACATTTGTTTGTTTTTAATGGCAATAATGAGAATTGTGAAGTGATTTTATCTTAGTCATTTATATAAGCTCATAACGAACCAGTAGCCATCTTTGGAGAGAGTTTTCCGGCCACCTATAATTAGCAAACCATTACATATTTCAGAAAAGTCTATGTTCAGCAATGTCACATAATTTTTAAGAAATAAGGACCTACCTATTTTGATTTATTATAGAATTACTAATCTTTAATTATTAAAGAATTAAATCTACTCGAACGAAGAATACCTAGCTATACTTACCTAATTTTATACCTATAAGCTCTTTTCTCATGTAAGTGGCATATTATGTCTTTTTTGAGAATAAATGTCTATAAACCTAAACCTAATTCATCTACTTACTACATAATGCCTACAACTTGTTGAAAAGATCAACTTGTTGATTGCAAATCAACGGGTATAGCAATGAGATAAGATATCCAATCTAACAAGCGTTCGACTGAGAGAACTAGATAAGTTAAGCCTATCTTTTCTAGATTGGTGGCTGTGGTTTCGAACTATAGGTGAAATTTCATAATTTTAGAACTAATACCTAGATATTTCTAATCAGAAACATTAGCAACATCTATAAAAAAATCTGGTCCATGCATTTCCTACTTTATACTACCTAGGCATATAACATTTCGTGGCGATTTTTATTCTAGCCATCTAACATCATCATAATGAAAGGAATTTTGTAGGTAGGTTATTTTTGTCATGTGTTTGTTTACATAACAAATAATGTCAACAGAAATCATAACCAAACATTGAGGAATTATAGAAAACAGCTCGCCTATTTTGGTCCTCATTTTATCATATTCAATGGAACATGTGAATAAGAAATATTTTGACTGAGGGGGAGCTGGTATGGACCGAAAATTAAAGACATTGTGGCCAAAATACTGTTCAAAGGTCACCGAGGTGGCACGTTAAGAAAAGTGTTCTAACTTGAAAAATCCAACAGCTACGACTTACCCAGTTACTGTAGGCTGTCCACCTTGGTCCATCACTCTGTTCCCGATCAGGCATCCAGGTGTTTCTGACTTTGGTGCGATGTAGTGAGCTTCGACATCCTCCAATATAGCAGCGCGGTCCTCGTTCGATTTATTCAACTTATCACTAGACAAACTCTTCGACCGGTATCTGGCATTCAAGGGAGCTAGAGTTTTATCAGTAAAAGCACTCAAACCGTTCAATTTTCCATCATTGGGATGTTTTTCGTTAACTAAATTAGATGACATTTCGTAAACAAATAAAGCCGTAGCGTACGTCAACGCCACGCCACTTGTCAATCTCAGCTGAGGCGCGCACCGACTGACGGACGTTACCAGCGACCAAAAACGATGCCAGCAAGTGTAGGTAGGTTGTACACAGAACAGAGGCACTACTGCTACAAAACAATACCCCGCCTGTCCCGCGTGAACTGTTTCAATAGAAGACAATCAATGATCTTTGAAGAGTGAGATTATCTTTTACTATGAAATAACTTCTTTGTAGAAGCTTAGGTAGGTACTGGAACGCAAACAAGGGTGAAGGCAATTCCATTGTAACATGCACAATAAATGAATTCAATGATTTTAGCTAAAAACAAGCGAGGAAGTACAATCTTCCTCGTTCTGTTGTTGTTATTGTAACCTACTAGCCTACTACACCAATAGACATCTACCCTAGGTACCTATACCTATATCAATTTTATTTGTTGCATGTTGCATCCTACCATTCCTACCCCTACCTCCCACAAGGCAACAGGCATTGGCCAGTCAGTCCGGCAAAAAGCAACACGTCCATCCCGTGAAACAGGAGAGTTTCCCAGGAGGTTAGAGGGTAGGGTAGGTAACAACAAGAGCAAGGGCCACTACAATGTACTAAATTGCATTCTATCACTCCATGGCATTTCAAAAATGTGAAAGTCATCAACTGTTTTTGCACAGGGTCGTATTTGAAGAGAGACGTATGCAAAGGGGGTCAGTAGATTAAATTACGCTTAGGTACGTACTACTTAATACCTACCAAAAGTTAAAAAAAAACTTCTTCAGTGGATATACTGAAAATACACAGATCTATAACTATTTACAAGCAAATAAATTGTATTCTGAAATGAATACTTCGGCGTAATCAAAAGTTAAATCAATCATTACATCGTCTGGCAAGGGAATTGAAATGCTGTAACTGCCAGCCTCGAGGCTGGACACTTGACCTCAGAATACGTGATCTGGGTACACCACACGTATTGAATATCTATTAAAAATGCATGTAGTTACTAACCTGTACTGCTGTACCTAGGTACCTGTTTAGGTACCTACTTATATACAACGTATAGGTACATTAGGTACCTACTAAAGCGAAAAGGGAGCTTATTCCGACCAAGCACGCGAATAGTTTTACATATTATTATATACAAAAAAGTAGAGGTGGTACTTGGTAAGTAAAGTAAAATACCTATCGTATTTGAAATTCCCATACCAAGTCAATCTCTATTTACAAAAATATAAAGATTTGAATTAAATTGCAAATCAATTAGGTAATTAATGTATCTACCTAGCTAGATCATAGTGATATGAGAGTGTAAAATATCAACTCTGAACACAAATTCTGTAGGTAGATAGGTACCTACATCAGTTTATTAATATATAAATAAAAATAGCTTACATTTTGTTAGATCACTCCCAACGACTGAATAACAATACCTAACAATAAAATTGGCTTCACCCAACTGATATCTCAAGAGGCCAATCAGTAATGCAAGTTTGTGTGATAGAACAAAATTACTGTTACGATTCAAACTAAGGATTATAGGAGTTATTTTCAAAGGGAGAAAGTTCAATACTATTTATTATTTTCAAGGATTATGCAAATCATCTGCGTAAAATTTGTACCTATCACAAATGCCCCAAGCAAATGCCATTCGATATGGGGGCTAATATCAATGGATAAGTAAATAGGTACGATCTAGCTATGATTATTCAGGCCCTCATATACGTAGATTACGTACCTAAGTATCGTAGTCATCATCATCCGCAGCCCGACCTCACTCACTGCTAGGTGATAGGCCTCTCTTTTTTTGTGTCTCTCTCTACGGTCCTGTGCTTCCGCATAACTTCTAAATTCAAATATACCTGTTATATGTATACACTAGCAGTTACCCGCGACTTCGTACGCGAATACCGTTTCCGTGTACATTATATTATCTGTGCGTGTACCGAGCGGATACTTCTTTGAGAAACTTGACATTACACCTCATTACACCGAACTCGTACTGGAATGTCAAACGCTAGTCGTTAGACCAAAGAGGTAGTACTACGCCCTGTCAAACTGACGTGACATGACATGACAATGAAATCCTCTTGCCAATTGGCGCTGCTAATCCTTTTCGTTCATTTTATCCTGTAGATCCTGTTAATTATTCGGGATCAAAAGTAGCCTATATGTCAATCCTGGTTACGAACTATATATATGCCAACTTTCATCCAAGTTGGTTCAGTAGTTTAGACGTGATTGAAACACAAACATCCAAACATCTAAACTTTCGCATTTATAATATTAGTATAGTAAGATAAGATACCTAAGTTCCTAGGTTAACTACATAATATTTTGTTATTCGCTTCTAACTTCAATAATTATCTAAAGCCCCTAATCGTCCGGCGATAATCCATTATTGTCGACGCGCTGTTGCTCTGTCTTCCCTTTTAGTTTTTAATACTTTTTCAAGGGAAGACCTAAGTAGGTACCTAACCTACTGCCCTGACTTTTTAAACTTTTTTTTTTATTATTTTTTTCATTGCCAACCAGAGGTTTATATTCTCCCAACCTTCATAATGTTAGCATAGCACAGACTTGACCACACTCCAGCCCCAGAACAAAATTAAAAAAAAAATTATAAGTCAAAGTAAGTAGGTAGATAGATAGATAAACTTATTTATTTGGTACCGAACACACACAAAATTAACAATTAATAGGTACCATAAAAGGTGTTGAACAAGGTAGGTATTAATTACGTCTTACTTATTTCAATCGTGCCTTACTATCATTAAAGAGCGGTGTATTAACCGATTCTAGAATTTGGCCATGATTTGGAGTGTGTCCCTCCCTGTCCGTACCTACTTATACTTACCCAATCACACTGAGATAGATAATAGAATAGAGCCTAGATATCACTATATTGTACCAACACAAAGATAATAATATACCTTGGACGAATATACCTACCTCATTATTTAACCAGTTTTGATGTCTCTGATTTTTTGGAATAGAAAAATTCACGATAAACGACAGAATTTGAACCCACGACATTCAAGCCAAGTCACGCTCACTAAACTATCACACAGGTGGGTACTCTCAGTCTCAATAGTTTGTAGCTACTGTTTCGATCATGTTAGTAAGGAATCTAGACAGCGATTTAATAGAAAACCACTAGTTATCCCAATACTTCATTTCATTTCGCATATGGGTATGTATGTACCTACCTAGGTCCCCCTCCTTGCGTCGATAACCTCACTGTTGAGGGTCGTGACCTTTATGCAGGACCTTCTTCTGCACGATGCTCCTCCAACGAGATCTGTCTTCTGCGGAACGAATAGCATCACTGACAGAGGAATCCAGTGGTGAGCAAACGATCGCTCCAACGCATAGCACTCCGCCCTCGCGATCTCTTTCCTTCCACTTTGCCAGTGACTACTAGTTACCTAGTATGTAGCTAGTATGTACCTATGTAGGTACCTAGGTACCTACCTAATAATTTTCCCGGAACAGTTCCTGTAAACACAAGCGCACGCGACACCACCCCAATACAATGGTTTGCTTTCTTTCGTTGTTTTGATTAGTCAGTAACACGTATTTAACAGCATTGTTGTGCATTGTTATCATCCACTTAACATCAGGTGGGTCATCGGCTTGTACCATCATTTAGTTGTAAGTATAAAAAAAATGTTGAACCAAAATCTATGGGCTTCGCGAACCTTTCAAAGCATATTTGTTATTCACATACACATCAAAAATCTTGCACATTTTCTTTTTGATTTTTAAATATTAAAAAAAACCGTTAGTCTCAGAACCATTTTCCCTCTAGCAGATTCAGGAGTCAGGAGGAGGCTCAAGAATTTGTAGAAGACAACCCTAAAAGCTAGGACAAAACTGAAATGCTAGATCAAGTTCGTTCTAAGCCGAAATTCTATTTAGGTACTCGTATCTGCTCTTTTCTGTGACTTCATAGTCATAATTTCTTTATTCAATAAAATCACAAAGATCATTTAGAATCGTCTTATATAACTGCCAGTTCCACGTGACCAGAGCGTACAAGAACGGGCAAGAAACGACGGCCTGGTTCCTAGCGTTTTTTTGTACGATCCTTTATACAAAGAATTTTCTTATATTACTTCAACATAATGCAACTCATACCGCCTGCGCCTGCGCTCCGCTGTTTGTGTAACTTTGAATTCTACCATTTCTACCACATCATAACAAACACGCCGAATATTGTTATACAATACAATGCTAATAAGTGTAGGTATTGTGAAAATGTTTGTCATGCGGGTCCAACACATCGTGTGCGACTTGGTTTGGTAGTGACCCACAAAACTGTTACAAGTTACTAGTTTAGTATGCTCTTTAAAAGGTACCCATATTACTCTGCTATACATAAGTATAATAGTGACAACGGATCTTTGTCCCTCTGAAGTATCTGCGCAGAACCCATTTTTGGGTAATTGGAGGTAAGCTAATTTTTCCGCACAAATGTTCATGCGCAATCATTTGTTTCGCCTAACTTTAGAGGGGTAAAGATACTACGCTACGGTACTGCTTTGTAGAACTTGGTGGCGTAGAGCCATGTGTCACTAAACGCTCTGTTTACTTATGAGCGGACCAGGATTTGTCAGGGAAAACTCTAATAGGTCAAGTCCCTTCCGAACCGAAATCCTGAATCCAGCACTGGCCATGTGTGGCCAGGGTATTTTTTTTATTATTTTTTTTATTAGCTTTTTGCGGCTATGATATCACTGCGGCCTTCTGGCCTATTGTGATCGCCACTTGTGTATGTACCACCCCTATGTGGGGCGTTTATAGTTCACCACTAAATCCTGCAGCTGTTAAGAACTGAAGGATTTTCTTAGGGGTGAGGTTACCATGGGTAGGCATAGAGCCATGGGTAGAGCATAGAGCCACAGAATCCTGTTAACATATTTAGTTTGATATATCCAGGTTTGTGACAAGTAATCACACCCTAATCAGCGTTGAACCAATTTGGATGAAACTTGGGACGTGATAAATACTACTCTCGAATCTTCACAGTTCACATAAAACGATGGTAGGTACCTTTACAATAGATTGCTAGGTCATCATGAGATAAATTATGCTTTTCATGACTTGATGACATAAACTTGTTACCAGCTCGCAATAGAAGATAGTAACAATACAAAGTAGGTATCAAAATAGGTTCTATTTACCGACCAATTTGCCGTCCATTCGGTCAAGCGTGATATGCCTAAGTAGGTAAATAGGTACCTAGGAAACCAGCAGTTCCTGGTTGCCATGTTTTTGCAGCGGAAGTTCGAAGGCTGATTGTTTGTTTTCTTCCAATAGCCGAGCTAATTTGTCGTAATGAATACAATGTCGAATTCTAAGTGAAAAAGATTCTTAGTGAAAAAGGTAAAAAGCGCATCACATGACTACAATCGACCTCCGTCTCAGGGTTGGTGAATGTGCAGAAGTAGAATAGAAGAAGAAAATGAATAAAAAGCATTTATTACGACACGAAATTATAAATAGTATGATTCAGGCATGTAAAATGGATGGACGGCAAACACATGATAACATTACAGACAAATCATAATAGGCGTTCTATACTAAACTTTTTCCTAAGGAGAGTTAACTTTTTTGACAACACCTTACTAGGTACTATAGTTTATATTATCTGTGACCTTAAATAAATAAATAAATATTCATGGACTTTACACACAACGCCCTCTAGTCCCAAACTAAGCAAAGCTTGTAATATGGGGACTAGATGGCTGATAGAATACTTAAATACTTTTTTTTTTGATATACATACTTATATAACGTAGTAACACCCAGACATAGAACAAACATCTATGTTTTCCACGCACAAATGTTTGTTCTCAGTGGGGATCGAACCCACGACCTACAGCACGGAAGGCAGAGCCGTTACCGACTGAGCTGTGACGCCTGTCAACGTTACGAAGTGTCAACCTTACGTTACGAAGTCGACGCAACGAAAGGTCCAAGGTGGCACTGATGAAGACAAGAGGAAACAACAAAGACTAGTTTATGGTCCCCTCCTTACATTGAGATTCAAAATGTCCGTAAAAGTATTTGATGTCAAGCAAGACACTAGAACACTAGACACTTTGGTTAGAAGTTTATTGATTTTCTTATGTGTGAGCACCTGTATTAATATGGGTGCTCATACTCTTAGATATAAGTAGTTGCTTCTTTTTCTTCTTTAAGAAATATTAAATCCTAAGATAAATGTTTATGCCTGTAATGGTTTATCACACCGTCCTAGACTGTTGTAACTTTTTATGTGCCTAATTTGTGAATATGCCGTTGGCGTAACGAAACATAATAAATAAATAAGACAAAGAATCTAAGCAATCGGTCATGATTGCTCGTACATTTATAAAAGGTTGAAACTTTTGATAGATCCGTCGGACTACCCAAAAAGATTATAGATGGTTCTTTGAATACATTCGTAGAGGTCTAAATTCCGATGAACCTCCCCACTCATTAGTAATAATAACATAGCCCGCTTAGAGAACGAACTTGACATAGTTTAAGGCGTAGAACAAAGGTATGACCTGGTTGAATGACGCACCGCCCAGGCATTGAGACAGTCCTATAAAAGGGACGGCATTGATCTGACTTGAATTCTAGTCGACATCCTTACATTAATGGACCACCATTGAACAAATTGATTTTAAATATTATAGCCTTGCATCAATTTCGTAGATAAGAAGAGATAACGTTACAAAGTAATGTTTATTCAGACCAAATCGTTTAGTGTATGGTTAACTTTATAATTATAAGCACTTCTTTAATTTTACAAAACGCCACGACCCGACTATTTACTTTCGGCAAAAGAAAATTCGACTCTACATCAACGACGACGCAAAATTCTAAAATCATTTTGATAGGTAAGAACGCACGAGACGTACAGTCATAAATGTAGCAGCAATGTATACTGACCATCTCATACCACTGATCACATTCACGTGAGCCAGCCATCTCGGCAAAGGGCTCTCGCTAAGGAAGGTGGGCCATTCGGAAGTACTTAAGTCTTCATAGGTCTGAGCTTGTGGTCGTAAACAGCTCAGTAAGTGTAGATATGCTGTGTGACCAGCTTCTAAAGCTGCAGCCACATCGCCATCCGCGAAAATATCCAAAGCTCCCCACTCAACATACTTCGGAGTTTCCTTTCTTCCAGTCAACCGCCTCAATGCCACATAGTCACCACATTTAGGAACGAAGACATCAGCGACGCTCGTCTCTCTGTAACTAACAGGCGTGGCAGCTTCCTCTCCAAATAGTTTGACTAGTTGCTCTAGAACTTTCACTTTAGAGTCCAACTTGTCGTTTTCATTCACTATAAGATATCCAATCAAAGCTGAGTATCGATCTACGCTGCCAGTGGTTGACATCTTCGGCCGCTCCATAGCCCAGATTATAGGTCCACGAATACTGAGAATATCCCCACTGTAACCTTGTCTACCCCAAAAGTTTTCTTCATACTGGACGAGGAATTTCTTTGCCCGCCCGGGGAGCATACCCCTTGTTACGTCGGCACTCTCCGATGATAGCAACTGATCTTCAACTTGAATTTTGTGAAGCTCGTCGGGTTTTAAAGCCATCGCCAGTAAGTTACACACGTAAGTGGTTTCTCCTTTTATGGTTTCCAAAATGACACGTTCATCTGGGCACGTTCTGATTTCTTTGATAGGTTTCGTAGTAAAGGTTATATCAGCTATGCTCTGCTGTAGTCTGTTTGCTAGTCGTTTTCTGCAGTAGCCTAAAAGCTTTTCTCGAAATCTCGTGTTGTCTCCGTCTAGATGATTTCTCGCACTACTAGTTCTATAGCATTGGTGGAGATAGAAAAGGACGGATACAGTGTCTGCAGATGCTCCACATACTAGTCTGACGGTCATTCGCATGATTTCTCTCGACGTTGTGAAGAGTAGTGCGTCACAAATGTGCTTCTCCATCGTGGTTCTGTCGTATAACATAAGCCTGCTTCTGTCCGTCTCCGTATCTACTTTGTTTGTCTGAAAGAGATCCTTCATACTTTGATCGAGAAGCGTTTGGTACTGGTTCATCTCGAACTTTTCCACGAAGCATAGGTAGTTGAAATCATGAAAGTCTGTCACACATTCGACGGTGCTACCGTTCATGTGTTGGAAGAGTTTGTTGAGAGGTTGTTTAACTTTTTCTGGGGCAACTATAGCATCTGGGAGCGGAAGGTTAAAGTCTCTAGCATATTTGGCTAGATAGTACCTTGCGACATTGTCTAGAAGCTGTCGTGCTGTCTTATTGTCGTCTACGTCTTCGCCTGCTTCAGACTCCTCATCGTCTGATAGGTCCTGAAACGTCACATTGCACTTTGATTGGTTCAAGATTGGTCCAGCCAGGTCAAGGACGACAATGTCCATGGTATTCCCGAACCGCTTCTTCAGTTTATGAGCAGTGACTATACCAGGGAGGCTACATCCTAGGATGATCACGTCAGCCTTTACTCGGTTCTTGTGGTGCCCCCGAAACGTCGAAGAGTCGAATTTTTTAACCATGGATATTGGATGAGATGGATGAGTTGGAATTCAAGTGAAAATGTATGTAATTAAATCAGTTTTAGCAAAAAGCGATAATTTATCAATATTTCTATACAAATGTCATCATTTTACTGGTGTGGTGTCTCAAACGACATGCATGACATAATATGTCAGGTTACATCGTAGTTTGTGGGTTACATTCAGGGACTCAATTCTACTAATTTACAACGGTTGAGGTTCTATTCAGTTCCGACTATGGTTCGATCGATCTTCAGCATAGCTGAAACTTCACTGTGCAGCTGGATTGAAATAGCTTCTAAAAACAGATGAAAAGTTACCATTCAGCTGTCATGTTTTTAATGAAATTGAGCCTCTGGTCATCATCAGAATCATGATAGATGATCTTTGGTGGTTTATGATGTCAAAGGTCACGTCCAAGCATCACATTTGCAGATGCCGGATAGAAAAAGTAAATGGTCTACGTCACCACCACCGGTCTCGCCGTCTGCAACGAGGACGTGCCCCTGACTTACAGCCGAGGTCGTTGTCTCTGTGACGTACCTAACTAGACCACTTGATCGAAATCAATCGAGTTTCACTTCGATATGATTGTGACGTAAAATGACTCATTCGCATGTAGAATATAGCATCCGGGGCCTGATTCTCACTTGGGTAGAGATTTTACTCTAATAGGGATGATTTTGGCCGATATATAACGTCCTCCTTAGTAGAGTAAAATCTCTGCCCTATGCCATGTCAATTTTTTTTTTTTTTTAATTTATAAGCCAGTGTTTGACCTCAATCTCACCTTCATTTTATTTCATAGCTTACACCGACAGACAACTTTTTATAGTAGTGATCTCTTTTAAAATAATTATTTAGGTACCTAAATAGTTTTTAACTTTGACTAACCTAAACATAACATCATCGTGATGGTGTGAAAACCAAATTACTTATACATTATCACATCAAGTCGGCCCCCGTGGCGTTGCTTAGTCAATCTTCAGCGATTGGGTACCTAACGACCACGTTCTGCGCGGTCACAATTTGGATGGGTGACCGCTAGTGACATGTACATCTGAGCGCTTCCATGATTCGGACTGCACGTTAAACTGTCAGTCGATAGGCACGAATCCATCACCAAAGTTGGCCCCTAATTCACACGAACAAACATCAAGTCAACAGCAGACAATATCTACCTAATTAAAACTAAGTTTTCATTCTCTTGAAGAATGAGCAGAAATTAGGTACTTATCCTTCAACAATCATAAAATGCCGCAGACAACAATATTTTTTTCAGTATTTAAAAGTCTCAATACCTTCTATAATCTAAATATTTATTGAACCTCTAAAATCACTGCCTTTAGGGAATTATCAAAGCTAAACCAGCTGGCAATCCAGCTTCACATAATTAATTTAGGCAATATTGGCTTTATTTTATTATACTCCATACATTTGATATTGAAACAAACCGATAGTTGCACTAATATTACTTCAATGCCGATAGTCGCCAGATAAGGGTGTATGATTGAAGCGTGATCAAGCGCGCTACTCGCATCGTAGGTCGAACGTCGAACACGTCAAACCGCATAGCACACAGCTCGCAAATGAACTCCCAGACTGGAATAAAATAAGAGACAGCGCCGCTTGCGCAGAACGTGCAATTCCGCACGTACGCCAAGCCACTGCGAGAGCGTTTCCATTACATTACTACACAACACGAGAGATGCGTAAAACCGTGCCGTCAATATCGTTAGATATGTAGCTCTATTTTCCACTTCAGTATTCTATATATTTATTGCCATTATGTATAGATTTAACATTACTTACTTTATTTTGTCATAAAAAAACTCAAAATCAATATTTCTTTATCTCTACTTACAAAAATATATAAAAATATTTTGACCAGGTTCCGCTCTTCCGCTCATAAAAGCAGTCTGCTTTTCCCAAAAAGCAGATAACCCAATAAAACGTATGTCAAGATACACGCACGTCTGTAATCTCTAGGCTCGATAGGTAGATGATTCTAAATGATCCTTGTGATTTTATTGAATAAAGAAATTTTGACTTCGACTTTGACTTATTCTTTTAGGTCTTTCCATGCCTAATCTTGAAGTGGCTACAATGAAATGTAAAAAATTGTACAACTTAATGAAAGAAAATATGAAGAAGGTACTTACTCGTTTTTAAACAGCTGGAATGATATATTTATGGTGTGATCACTTGGGAACATCTTACGTCTAAGTCTCCTGCTACGTCAAGCTACGTAACACGTAGCAAGTGCTACGAAAAGTGTAGCGAATGCTACGTAAGTCGTAGCCAATTCTACGTCAGACGTAGCTATCACTACGGCTACAACGCCTACATATTCTCATTTTGGATATTCAATTTTTGGAAATCGTTTGTGTAGCAAAAGTATGCGGTCATTATCACAGTTATCTACGCACTTACGCCGTCATTATAACAATGCAATATCGTGTTAAATCTGCGATTCAATTGTCTCTTATCTCTTCTTCTATCTCTTTCTATCTTCTTGTCTTTCTCAGAGTGGTTTTCAATCAATTGTACATTGTAATATGGCTGATTATCGTATCGTACGACAATGCAACCGCACATTCCGCTCGGTCGAATGGCAACGATCTCGTTCCCATTCTACCGGCCATTAGTGTGAATTTGCCAATTATACTGTTACTACCTGCGGCCTATTTGTACTTATCTATACCCAAAGAGCTATAATTATTATTTATATTAATCCGTTGAGTATCATTTTATTGAGACGACTCAAAGATGTAAACGCGCTTCTTCAGTACCTAATTGCATGGAAATTAATGCATGAGATTTGAATGGAATTGAATTTACTTCTGCTTGGATATGCGAAATTGGTTTTAAATGGTAATAGCTTGTTGAATTTGTAATTTGATTGGTCTGTACTTTAATCTTTACTCGTTGAATATATAAAATATAAATAAGTTCTATGCAAAAATATCTTAGACCGCTCACAAACCAATAGAACCACCAATGTAAGTAGTGGGAATAGATTTTTCCCATTAGTTGCACTTTATGAAAATCTTAAACTGATGTAACTAGGTACTGGGACAAAAATTCCCACTAGTTACATCAATAGAACTAGTAATGGAACTAGTGGGAATGGACCAAAAAATTTACTTTGTGAACGAAATAAATGTATTCATTTTAACTAGGTAATAATTGTTATGTTACAGACAATTATACTTTGCAATCGTATTTTCAGGCTAATTACATACTATTAAATGGTACCTACCTACTATGTAACTTTAGGTAGGTAAGTTCGGTATATTAAGTTATTTAGAAAAAAATATGATTCTGCGATTCGTACTGGATACCTACTAGAATTCTTAATAGATTGCTATTCAACTGTAAAGTACAAATCTTTCACCTACTTATTTTATCTTCGCCATAAATCACTTGACGCAACTTTGTACCTTATTATTTTGTACATTGTTGTACTTGTACTGCTAATATCTAATCTTAATTGACTGATAAATGGTTTTGGTCATTTTTGATGCGAAATAGAACTAATGATGACAAAAACCAACGTCTCCCATCATTAGTAAACCAGCCCCCAGCCCTCTGATTGTCTAATTCTGAAAATCTGAAAAATTACAATTAAATTGATAGCTTAGCGACCGGCTAACATTAATAATGGCCTAACAGATGAAAAAAACTTCGTTTCAGCTGGCTAGTTAGTGGAATTAGCCTCCAGATTGCCTAGGGCTCGTATAGGTCTGGACAACTTGTCATCTTTAGATGCTAAAAGCCTAGTATTACGGTACATAAATTCTCTATTACATAGAACTAGTTATTCAATGAAGTTTCCTTTCGAGACGGGTATTGCGTTTCTAACTCGAATTTTCTAAGCCATGATCAGCTACTGTCAGCCACAGATAATCTAAAATTTCCAAATGTCCTTTTGGCAGATTTCACAACAGTTTACATGTCAGATCTGCCTTGGACTTCCGGTGCGGCGCGACGGCAGATTCAGTCGAGGATCTCAAGAGGCGCAAATATGCAGATCTCGCTCGACAGGGCCTACACATTTGTCCCTCTGAGGTTCCTCTGGGTCCGTGGAGTAGCGAGCCCCTTCGGATATTCAAAATTCTTTCAGGACCTTTAATCGAAGCGACGCGTGACCTGAGGGCTGGTGAGTATCTGGCGCATCAACATTGCTATTCATCGCGGCAATGCAGCCAGTATTTTGGGCACGCTTCCGATTGCTACTGATTTGGATCAGTTAAGTTATCTATAAATCATTTGCAACGGTTTCTAGATAGCTCAACCGTTTTTGTAAATATTATAAATACTTATTGTAAATACTGTTTTAGTCGTAATTATCTTTGTGAATTTTGTTTTGACGATGTTGTTGATGAGTCTAAAAGTGTAACACATCAATCCCAGGAAAAACCACGTTTTCATTGCAATTTTTATAATCAATGACTGCGATACTTTTTAGTCACTAGAAGTAAACAAGATAAGTTATCTTAGTGTACTATGCGTCACAGAAAAAAATTATGGCAACTAAGTTGGTCACTAAACACGTTCATCATTCATTCATTCATCATTCACAGAATCTACCACAGATTTGCAAAACAACTTTCTGGCGGACATAGAGCTTACACACATGTCAGTTTCTTTTTACAATTTATTACCACCCTTTGACTAAAACCTACATCCCACTAATATTATAAATGTGAATGTTTAGATGTTTGGATGTTTTTGTGTTCCAACCACGTTGAAATTACTGAACCAACTTGGATGAAACTTGGAATATATATAGTTCGTAACCTGGATTGACACATAGGCTACTTTTTATCCCGAATAATTAACAGCAGTGGGACATTGAAGGCTTATAATAAAATAAAAAAATAAAAATAAAATTAACAGGATCTTCAGGATAAAATGAAAGAATGGGATTAGCAGCGCCAAAACATACTTTGACACGAGGACAGCGCGGCGTCATGCCAGTTGCTTCAGAGAGTCTAGAGTTTTGGTAATATAAAAAATATAACATAATATGGGTCTTGTCTAATACCCATATTATGACATTTAATAATGAGTTTCAGATTTAGACATTCGAACAAAGTTCAACCAACAAAATGCTTGACCTATTTAGATAGCTGTATCATACATTGTATTCAGAAGTAAACCTACATTAGAATTCAAAGGAGAGGTTATCATTACCTAACCCTACAATCCTTACATATCTAGACTGGGGGTCGTAAAACCTAGGACTGTTAGTTAATAACTTAACTATTAATTTTAATACCTAGTTATACCCACTATTAAGTTAATATTTATTATTACTTAATACATTTATTATTTATTTATTTATATTCATAGCATAGAAATAGATTTATTAAAACACAATACTTACATGTTTTTAAACTTAAAAGTATTTTAAAGTTGGGTAGGTGTTTGCAGAAAACTAGACTTGTATAAGGTACTTAGGTATGTCCTGCCTGACCTACGTTATACTGTAGTCATACTTAATCGATAAAAAGTTTTTGCAGTAGACTGTAGGTACATAATGTTGGTCATTTCATTCCAATCTGCTTGCAATCTAAACAGTACCGTATTCTTCGTGATGAAATGTGCATTACATTACGTCAAAGACGTAGGTAACTGCTGTTTCCATCCCAGTCACAGTAAAACCACCAGTGGAATTCCACTCTCCTGCGAAATAAGGATACCTATTATACCGCAGACAAACCATAGATACCAGAACTGCCCCGCGCGCTGTGGGAGTACATTTACCGAACCTTGACTCGTAGTTCAATGGTCTCGCTAATTCTGATTATCTAGATGGCTATGTAGATGATTTATACAGCATCAGGGGCAGGGGTCTATGCACAGAAAAGAGAAAATAAGTTTGTTCTGTGGGTCTATGCCCTGATTCGTGAGATGGCGCACATAGGTCACAGTTTTAGGCTCTAATGAAATCGTTACTCAAGCAAGTTGAGTAGAGAATTTCATACAAAAATCTATGCTTGAATCCAGATTAGTGATAACCAGTAAATGCGGATGCCTTAGAACGTTAGTCTTGTTAGTCAGAGCCCTCAGCCTAGTCGGCCTAATCCAAGAGGAAGACATGGTCAATACGTGCCGAGCTGGCTAAGCCCTGAGTTTACTAGCAGTGTTTTCCTTGAATTGTTCCCTCTTGTCACCCTAATCTGTCACTCTGGGGAGACAGATTGGACAAAAATGTGCAATCTACCCACCGTTTTGCAGCAAGGTGACAGATGCGACTTTCACCGTTTCAGAACAATATTGCGGCAACATTTTCGAGCTGAAAAATCTATAAGTGATGTTTAATAGATAAATCGATAGATGTTTATACGATTAGTTTCGAAGAATCGCGAAACTTTGAATTGAATCACCGCCGCTGCTAGTCAATAAAAAGCTCATAAAATAAGCTGGTATTTTAAGATAAACGACCATATTCATAAAAATCACAAGTATCAATTTTAACTAGTTCATAAATATTTGTGTCGTCACAAAATATAAAAAGCCTGTGAAATACCTCTGTACTTAGGAAGAACTCATATAAGAGAATGTTGCATACGTGATTTAAGAAGACTAAGTAATGGTAGGTATACTCTATGCCATTAACAGTCATAGCCCCATTAGGAACAGCATGATCAAATGACATACAACCGAAGGGATCAAGCGGGAAGACATCTATTTGCAAATGTGAAACTTACCCACAGCAAGAGCCTTAACACAATCATAGCACATTGCAAAATAGTTATATTTCCACGAAGATAAGGCATGTTTTCGATTATCAGGACATGGTGAGATGTGTGGAGAAGAAATATTTTGATTATTTGCAATGAGTGCAACAACCTAGCACGTAGGCAAGGCGCACCCAGTGGTTATTTAGCCCACTGAGCTTATTTGTACTGAGTATATTTTGATAGTATTTCTCAGAAATTATGAAAGCCGTCAAAGGATGTTGAGGAAAAAAGTCAGGGGCCTTATGCTCAGTTCGGCAGAGATATTACTCTAATAGGGATGATGTTTTATCTCTGCTGAAAACTCGATTCTCGTTTGCCGAAAATGAAAAGGTGGTAAAAAAACTGTACTTACTCGTACATTGATAGAGTTTTTATGGAAAAATTATCCAATACAGATTTTATGGGACCACCTCATATCATTCTCCACACAAAGAATCATTAGAATCGGTTATACCATTGTTTTACGGAGCTATCGATTGATAGATTCGTTTAAAAAATACATAAAAACCCTCACCGCATATTTTTCATCAGTGTTTAGGTGCATAGATAAGTGAGTTATAGAGATGAACAAGTAGGCGTGGCGCGTGTAGCCGCAACATGTCCAAAAGACGTCAAAAGATATTCGCACGAAACACAAGGGTGAGATAATCCTATCCTATCCTATCCTATCCTACTAACATTATATATGCGATAGTTTAGATGTTTGGATGTTTAGATGTTTGGATGTTTGTGTTTCAATCACGTCTAAACTACTGAACCAACATGGATGAAACTTGGCATATATATAGTTCGTAACCTGGATTGACACATAGGCTACTTTTTATCCTGAATAATTAAATAACAGGATCTACAGGATAAAATGAAAAAACGGGATTAGCAGCGCCAATTATTGGCAAGAGGATGATGTCATGTCATGTCACGTCAACTTTGACAGGACGTAGTACTACCTCTTTGGTCTAACGACTAACGTTTGACATTCGAGTACGGGTTCGGTGTAATGTCAAGTTTCTCAAAGAAGTATACGCTCGGTACACGCACAGATAATATAATGTACACGGAAACGGTACTCGCGTACGAAGTCGCGAGTAACTGCTAGTCATGAATAAATCAGACAATCGTTTAGGGTCTGTTTCCCCATCTCATGATTACCCTAACCATGAATATAATATTTCCGTCTCTACTTTAGACTTGTCAAAAACGAAGTAAAGAAACTTACTCTAAGATGGTGAAACCTAAACCTCTTTGAGTAACGCTAAATAATAGACAATCTAAGGACCTGCCCTTAGCTTGTCTATGATAGTAATCCTTGCTTTAACTATTTGTTTGTACTACAAGTGTTTACCAACCAAACGAAAAAATTACTTGAAATGGAGAGACACGAACTCGGTCACACGCTAAGTAAACGTCCGCGCCCGAACGATCTATCTCTCCTTATGTGATCTGAGGTGTTGTATGACAGAAAGTTTATTAACATGAGGCACGTGATACCGTCACATGATGGTCATGCTACTAACTGCTACCAATCTGTGACAGTGAATAGCAGGAACCTCAGTCAGGTGGACAATGTTTATCACGATTTCAAAATAGATTACACACTAAGTATAACCGCCCTTGTCATGTGATGGAGTTTTTTGTCCCAGCTCTTCGCTTATATTTCCAAAAATATTATGTAATGATCCATCGCTATTTGCAAATAAATAGTTACTTAGAAAATATTAGATAACATTAAAAAATATACATATGTTTCGATTGATGAAACCAAAGACATTTTTATTAGACTTGGCATCGAAGACCCGACGACGAAGACATTCAACATTAAAATTGTGATGAAATTGGTTAAAACATAACAAAGACTTTTATGCAGATCTGTAACACCAAATTAGAGAGATATGTTTTGATATGATTGCCGTAGAACCGACAATCGTTGGAGCAAACTCTCGAGGAGACCACGTTTAGGCAAGCGTAGTGTAGGACGCCCTCCGGCGAGATGGGGCGACGATCTGCGAAATGTAGCTGGTTGACACTGGATGAGAAAAGTCGAAGAACATCTTGGGAGAGACCTACGTCCAGCAGTGGAGTAATATAGGTTGATTATGATGATGAGATGTTTTATATGTTGAAGGTGATTCGTCTAAAACGTGTGGAACTACTTGTGAAGAATCCAGAAGAGTTTAGGCCTTTTAGTTTAGCGTACTTTCTTTTAGATTAATGAAGTGCACAGAAGTATCTCCTTAGAGATTGATTGATATCATAGGCTTTTGTGTTTCCCAACACTTATTTACCATTTCATTTTATGCAAAGTAGCTACCTACGTCATTGGAAAACCCTTTTACATCCTTCCTTTCTAAGAAATAGGTAAACACATGAGTGCATTTTTGAAATTCCCAGGGTTGAAAATCCAAGACTACTAAATTGGGTTTTTTCTATTAAGCCTAGCATTCCGTAGAGGGTTTATGGAGAGCTACATAACGTCATTACATTTATAACACTGCAATCTGCAGTTAGATAAGCTATCTGCAAATAGAAAAACAAGATGCGTCAACTACTTTTAAATAGTTGTTTATTTTTATCTTTCTGACGACGCGGTGGTCTTATTGCGGTTACCTAGTACGGCACTTTCTGCGCTCGCCAAAGTTTGATACGAAATTTAAAAAAAAGTGTAATTTGTTTTTTTTTTTCTTCGTTACCTGAGTAATGATCATCGAAACGATCTAGGACGGCACTGTGACATTCCTGAACCATTTTCTACGACTCAGTATTTAAAAAATTCCAAAAATCAAAATATTATGTCAAACTCAAAGATATCACTTAAACATAAGTAAATTAGCGGTGTCTGTATTCGTCATTTTTATTGGTAATAGTGTAGACAAGTGTTTATTAGAAACAGCATCTTTTATATTTTGCGCCAAAGCGATACTTCTTACCTTTTCAAACGGTTCTGACATTTGAAATTCGAATGGACCGTTATTTAAGTAATCTAGTTCACGTAGAAGTTACCTACCATACTTAAATCAGCAAGCGATGCTAACCATTCTAAATTGCACTGTCGCCTGTAGGTCAAATCGATTGAGCTGGAAGTTTCCCAGAATTTCGTAGATGTCCTGCGACGTGACGACGTGACATAGGATAGTCACGTAGTTGTTTACGTAGCATGACGTAGCTGCCTTCACCTACGGTGCTACGACGGAGCTACGTGACCATGAGGTCAAACAGTGCGTAAATGGCATCGATTTTTTGAACTAGTCCATCAAATAGATATGCGTGATCCAACCTACTTAATGAACATCATCTTGATGACCCAGACTGCGAATTCAGTGAGTTTTAGTTTCGTCGACAATTGTTCGTCTAGCTAGTACTTTAGCCTGCTTAATTTGGGATTCAAATCGAAAGAATAATTATTTCGTCTTTTGTCTTGCTTCTTTTCAAATTTGTAATTTCAGTACATTGACTCAATAAAGTCTTCTGTCGATTAAGCACGAGTAGGTACCTAAACACGTTCTAGCTAGTAGTTCAGGGCCTAACAAAACATAACAAGAAACAGGAAGAAATAAGAAACCTTTTATTTGTTATCAGTCTGAATATTATTACTTACCATCGCATAGTTTATACTAGTTGTTCTGTGAGAACATTAGACCTCGCGAACCTTCATAACCATGCAATAAAATAACAGACACTTTCCCCTTTCCCGTGGCTAAATCGAATTTCAGGTGTTTGAATTCTCCAATAGGCTTACCTACTCGTATGTATACTTTTGAGCAAAATAGGGGTATAAGTTTTAGCGATTACTCGCGTCCCTTGGTCCTAGGATGTCGAATCTGGTGTCTAAGGATTTGTCTCGTAAAGGCGGAGAGGACTGCGTAATCGAACTGATATAGGGAAGTCCATACTATATACTATAGTCTAATGATGACCAGCGATGATGAAGAGGATCGAAGGAGATTCTCATGGTCATTTTTAAAGTGGTTATGATTTTCATTTTTAAAGTGAGACGTCAGAGATTTTTTGGTGTTTTCAGATTACGAACGTGACTTGAGTCTCGATTTATGTCTGAATCTTTTCTCAGCTTGAGCAATTGTTTTTAAAATATATAAAACTAGACCACGAGATATTAGACGCGCCGCTAAAACACTCTGGTTTATAGCTCGGGTATTTGCATTTACGACGCTTTGTCCTTTTCGTGGTCGTCTGTATGATTTACGGACCTTTAAGATCGTAAAATGTAATGTAGAGCAAGTACATTACATTTTACTATGAGTTGTTCAATAGAAGAAAAAAGAAACACATTACATAAAAATATAAATGGAAATTAAGTATATATCGATGTAAAAATTATCATACAAAAAACGCTACGAACCAGGCCGTAGTTTCTTGCCCGTTCTTCTAGGCTCTGGTCGCGTGGAACTGGCATTTAGAATCACCTAGTTATGTTATATTGACTTTAGCATAAGACCAAATTGTAACACTTATTTTGGCAAATAAATGTATCTTGTATCTTGACGATTCTAAATGATCCTTGTGATTTTATTGAATAAAGAAATTATGACTATTTCGACATTTCCATCATAAATGAGCTATGTAACACAGTATTACTCATTAGAGATACCGTAAACGGTGGTTAGAACTGGCAGACCTAAATTATACCTTGCAAATTTTTATTACTTTGCATCTATGGAAGCCCTGCGATAGATAAATATTTTATTGCACATATTAACATAACAACAAAACAGTTTTAATACTGACAAAACTGTCAACGAGCGAACTAATCACTGTTTGTATTTTTTCAGAAATATTTGTTTTAGAGTTTAGCGCCAGACTATAAAATATTGCATTTTTTTAATCCCAAGATTGTCTAAAAGTTAACAAGGAAAATTATACACTCGCTTAGATCCAGCTAGTTTAGAATGGCTAAGTATAAAAATCGTTTATAACTTGATATTCGCCATAAAACGATACGAGAGTGATTAGACAATGCACTCACAGTCACAAACAACACGTCTACGAGAACTTCCCAAGTTGCGTCCAAAATTCGCAGTGCCCACAACGCACACGTTTCAGACTTCTCACTTGACTTTTTTTACTCTATATATAGTTTAGTAAGCGATAGGTCTACTAATAGTCTACTGAACACCTATTTGCACATAAATGATGATGAGGAAAATGATTATCTATAATGACGGCGCTAGGCTAAGCGCCAGTTGACTCATACGTATCTAGTATACTTACCTATTATTTGTACAATACCTATTTCATAGTCTATCGTATTTTAATTGATGCGGTTTGTTTTCTGTAAACAATTATTTGGCTTAATTTGATGTCACCGCATTTACCTACTCGGTATTAGGGAAGTCTCGCGTTTGTAGAATATGAATAACGGAATTATTTTTGGATTTATTCAAGGAATTTGCGGTCGGCGGTTATCCTTGTAATCCCTACCTAAGCAATTGACAACCGCTAGAGAATAAAATATGACTTTTTTAATGTATCTTTTACATAATCTGGGTCCTAGATTTTGTAAATTCAAGGACTATAAAATCTGAAGTATTTCTTAACGTTATAATTAAACTTATGAAAAAAGCATACAAATAAATTGCTAGGGGTACTTAGAAAGCCGAGATACTTTTTAAGATTTTGAATGACTCTATTGAAATAATTTCGAAAAAAGGTGTTTCTTGGTCAACATGACGTGAAGGCAAACGTCAATGCAAAATGATTGGACGTTAGGTGGACTTCCTTATTTACGTGATGGCCTAGTTTCCAAGGTTTCTCGGGAAATACATATTTACACTCAAAATTCAGGGAATCTGTTTACTAAAGATAGAGACTAGTGTCCAAACTTGATTCAAAGACGCTGTGATCAAACTTTCAAACTATTGGTTAATCTGTAGTGTTATCAGCTCCCGTGTGCAAAGCGAGGGGGGTGCGAGGCGGGCGGGGGGAATACGATTTTCTCAACCTATAATAACGTTAGCGAGCCGAGCTCGTCCATACGTGAGCCAACCGCGCTCGAGACCGCTCCGCGAAAAATGTGCAACATGTGTACCAGAGTTGAAACTATCGAGGCGCCAACCACGCCGGCGCCGCCGAAGGTATCCAGGATGCTGGAGAAGATGAAGAGGAAGCACAACATCGTCACAGACCCGTCCTGTGACGAGAAACAGAAGGAGGTGGAATACCAGCCCGACCTCCTTGCTGTCTCCACGCAGTACTCCAAAGTAGCGTACGATATCTTCAAGCAAGGGCTGGTGCGACTTCAGGAGACGAAAGCTTATGTGTGAGTACCTTTTTGTTTTCTCTTCCGACGTGCCTGGTGGTCCTAACAGTGTCGTCAGCCGTTAATCTATGATTGTGTAACTTTAGCGGTAAGGTTGCTGAAGCCATTCAACTGCATTTAGCATGTTTTACAAACAACCTGAAGGAATTACCTTCAGCTTTTTACTGAAAGTCAAATTATTGACCGAAGCGGAGCAAATCATTTATGATCCGAATTCATATTTTTGATGTTTTCAATAGCTTTACATTTTTAAATTTTAAATTTAATTTTTAAATTTTTAATTTAACTTTTTTAAATCATCTTGTAATTAATTGAAAATGAAAATGAAAAATATTTATTTGCAGCAAAACATTGTCATACAGTACCTACATGAAAACACATTACAGTCAGTATTAATTATTAATTAAGCACTGACTGCATCATAGCGGTAAATTTTTTACCGATTATAAAAAACTAAACTACCTTCAGAGTTAACGATATAACTTCATGAAGATAGAGCTATCCGGTAGTCAGTTACATTGACAATAATAATTATTTTAATGAGTATTCCTTTTGCTTTAAATTGTAAAAAAATGATAGTGTAATTAACCTGACCATTAGCAACCAGCAGGGGTATTCCAAACTCAGTTGAACTGCAAAGTTTTAAATCTTGGTCAGTTCATACTAACTCATAGTTATTCTGTGACTAAATAGTGACATTATGACGTCATTTAATTGGTTTTCGCGCATATTTTGCTGTCAAGTGTCTAAAAAGAATGATCACGTGGTACAAAATTTTACCACGTGACCTGAAGAAATTACACTGGGCAGTGAAATATAACTTGACAGCAAAAGATTGGAATACGGGGGCATATCATGCAACGTTCCAATCACAGTGTCGACTAGAGCTCGATAGTAGCATTTCATGCTACAAAGGACACAATAGCTTTTGGGAACCCAGAAAGCTTAGCTCAGTACCCCATTAAAATTAAGTTAAATAAGCGAACATCTCACGTTCCCTTTAAATGCATACAGCCATTAACATAGAAGATAGTAGTTTCCTAGAAAACTAATTGTACTATACGTATAATAAACCAACATCGGTATAATAAACCTAGGTTTATCAGCCACGTTTTAGAGCATGTGATACCTTTTTAACAACAAAAATATGTTAGTATTTTACCAATAATTTTGAAAACATGCCTAGTTTCTTACCTAATAGAAAATGATGCAATAACAAAGATCTCTAGATTACTAGCATTTATATTGACAACAGGTTATTCTAAGTGATCCTTGTGATTTTATTGAATAAAGAAATTTTGACTTTGACTTTAGGTACTTAGTGATCCAAAATTTTCTATAACCTCAAAATGACAACTAATCAACTGATTCATTGCAATTTGCAATGAAGAAATGCGACTATCTTCTTTATGTACTTACGAAGTGCCCAAGCCTACCCCACACCGATATCGACAAAAAGTTTTAAAATTTTCACAAACATTTTCCACATTTATGATAAAATCTACCGTTCTATCATATAAGATGACAAATCTTTGCTTTTATGATTGACGACTCTTATCAGGAGTTAAAGAGATTAGGTTCGAAGTAGCTTCACATAAAGTTAATATTTCAGTACTTCCTGCTTTTGGTTTTATCACCGTGTTTATAACCCAGCTGTGAAAGTAAAACAATAGAATTTAGGTCACCTAGTCGAAATTTCAAAACGTGTCAAAACTAAATTTAAATCGAACACTCACTGGAGAGACATGCGCTTCGAATAAAACGAGAAACCATCGTAAAATATACAAATCTCATTAGCCCGGGTTCGACCAACTCCGAATAACGCTAATCCTCAGTTAAAATTACGGCTTAATACAGTGCTTACAATATTTATAATATGTACAAAATACACATGAAACAGTTGAGCTATCTACACACCGTTGCAAATGATTTATAGATAGCACAACTGATCCAAATCAGTACCAATCGGAAGCGTGCCCAAGACACTGGATGGATCAGTTAAAATACTCTACTTTACTCTACTTTAAATTTGTCAAAAACAAGATATTTTAATCTAAAGCATAGCGTTATTTGAAGGCGGTCAGAAATTATTGATATTATATTCTAGAGTATCACTTAAAATATATCCTCCCTTCAGTTCACTTTTCAAGATTCTTGGCTGTTCTGTAAACGTTAAACTTCCTGTTATTAATATAAAAATAAATATTGGCGCTAAACCATGATCACGTTACTGCCTCCCGAAATATCTGTAGGTAAAAAATTTACAGTGCATAACTAATTAGACGGTGGACTGCGCAGTCAACTGTAAATTAAAAAGAAAGAGTTGCCGATTAGCTCTCGATATAGGCGCGCTCTAGCCAGAAATGACGAGGTCAGCTCTCTGTGTGTCACGGATTTGCGAACAACCTCGATAGTATTGTGCAAACTAAACAATATTAGCAAAAACTATCATTACCTAATTGTTTGAAGTACTTTATGTATCTAATAACTTATACTTAGTAGACACCACGGGTCGTTGTCCCTCTGCCCTCGTATGCCAATCTTTTGCTGTCAAGTTATATATCACTGCCCAGTGTAATTTCTTCAGGTCCAGGTACAAAATTGTACCACGTGATCATTCTTTTTAGACAATTGACAGCAAAATATGCGCGAAAACAAATTAAATGACATCATAATGTCACTATTTAGTCACAGAATAACTATGAGTTAGTATGAACTGACCATGATTGAAAACTTTGCAGTTCAACTGAGATTGGAATACCCCTGCTGAAGTATCTGCGCAGAAAAGGCGCAGATCATATTTTTGGGTCGAATTGGAGACAAGCAAATTTTTCTGCACAGTACAAGTACATGCGCAATCGTTATTGCACCTAACTTCAAAGGGATAAAGATCCGTTGTGCGTACTGTACCTATACCTACTAGTAAAATACACAGGCCTAGCCAAGTTGACACAACTAACTGACCAAAATGTATGGAAATTGGTTTTAATAAGGAAGACGTTGTATTTATCATTGGAATTGAATGTAATCAGTGTACCATCGTAAATCAACGAGCCATATCTGACAGGTGGCGGGACAATTAACTGAGAGCTCTACATACTTTAAAGAATATAGGTTTCTAAACAATCTAGCCTCATAAAGGTACCTAAGTACTAATTTCTTTATTATATATATAGTTTTGCAAGCTTTTAAAGGTGCTTATCTTTTAACTAAGTTTTTGGGCGGTAGGTAGATGTTTTGAAGTAAGCACACACTTTCAAATTTTTTCTATTCATAAAAGTTCGAAACAAAGGGCCGGCTACATGCAAGTTTTGCCTTGACATAATATACAATATAATATTTTTGCAGTAAAGGAATAATTCTAAGTATTCATCACCCAACAACACATTTTCGTTGCTTTAAAACAAAAGTAACATTCGACATCATTGTATTCAAATGCTTTGTAGTATACTACATAAAATAAAATATGCATGGTAGAGCTATAGCTCTACCATGCATATTTTATTATTACCTACTTATTTCCAATGGATGTCATGCCTGTTTAGTATGACTGATCAATACATTTTGAATTAAGAACTTCCGCACAAATTCAAACCAGTTTTCGTAAACCGTAGAGCGACAAAATTGGAACAAAAACTTTTTTAATAATTGACACTGATTGATTGAGTTCATTCACAGCTTTTTGGCGAAATCGCTGGCAACACTGCAAAGGCCATTCAAACAAGAATTGAATTGAATAAGTACTTAAGCCGTTATTATGTAGAAAAACTTTCCACGATTCGTACCTGCGGTTACAGATTATTAAACATTTCTGTACCAGCGATATAGAGATACTTTGATAGTTTGTAGTTTATTCTATCAGTGTCCTAAGTAGGTTAGGTACACGTAGTTGAATGTTTTGCACGTGAACGAATATTTTCTAGACCATATTAAGAAGCATATCTAGAACAACATCTTGACTCATCACAGCCAGAGGAGGATTTCTCTATGCTTATCTTGCACTGCAAAACAAATGCTATCTGGGTTTATCTATCTAACCATTTATTTTCTGGCCTACCAAATTGGCTATCATCCTTAGATCTTAGCAGAAGCAGCTACGTGTCTTCGGGCACGTAGAAACCATCCATGAATTCTGTTTATACAGTTCTTGGTGATGTTATGCCAATCTTTAGAGTCTAATTGACTTTTTAAAAGGAAATTGAACCTCAGTACCTTTGCAATAAGACTGTAGCTATTGTTTCCATTCTGCTACTGGATGGCTCGTGCCGCGTTCACACGGTAAATGAACGAAGGAAATGAGATTTTATAATTTGTTTATTTAATGTTGGTATGTATCGTGTGTAGAATGTGGGATATTTGTAAATCAAGAAAACAATTCAACGATAAGCAACTATGAATTACAAAACAAAGTGATCGTGTCCTACCAAATAGGAAATTTAGAGTATTTTAAAACAACGAACTCTATTTTAACTTACATTTTAAAGAATCAATGATTCTACAAGTGGAGAAGCATCTTTTATTATCATACACCTGTCGAGATAAAACTGTCTGAAGTCTGTTATCTATGACGTACAAAGGTAAAATAGATTAAGAAGATACGGAATTACCTTTACAAAAAAAACTTTTCTCAAAATATCGTACCATCACGCCTTCTCGATAATTTTACATAATTGTTATTTATTATCAACTTATTAAAATAAATAAAGATGCGTTTGTAGGTATCTAGGTACCTATGTAAAACATGTGACGTATTATAGGTAGTTACATAATCGTTGATTGACATTCAGTAGGCGCGATTTTGATAATATATAAAATATTGATCGAGTGTATTCACAACTCAACATTATTTTCATTTTGTTTTCATTAATTTTAATTGACGTCACAAACTATTGCTTGTTTCTTTTGTTTTTAGTTTTAACAAGTGTTTTTGATAAACCTCACGTACGCACGGTTGTTTCTATTATTTAGCTAAGTAAACCAGTTTTGTTATTATTGCAAACAAACTAAGATTTCTATACAGCACACTCCTCTCCAGCAGGCTATAGACAGTCTCTAGACTAGATTGTCAATCTACAAGCGATGCTATAGCTAATTATATTTTTATCAAGAATACGCCTTTTCCCCACCTACCTCCTTATAAGTTAAACCGGCGCCAGATTTCTCAGATAAAAATACAATGAGAGATTTATGTGCACGTCCTACATAGTACTGTATGTTCGATTCATTTCTACCGTGGCATTTATACAAATTACTCGGTGGAATACAATTTATTGATCGTAATGAACAGGTTCAATTTTATTTTGCTATCTTGAGAAACATTAAGAATTAAGTGCGAATTAAAGTTACTATTACAAAGAGCAGGCCAACTCAACTCAATCTCTTATAGGTACAATATAGTCTCAAAAATCACTTAGCTCAACGGTGGTCAAAATGACATAACATTGTAACACCGTCTTCTAGCAACCGAAAGTTCAACTTTCTTTCTTCGCAGAATTAGTCAAAGCTTTCGAAGGTTTTGTTGCATCATGCTTAAAAATATCTGTGACGTCAATATCTGTAGCAATATCAGTATGATTTGTTGTTGCTAGATATCATCATATTTGACAGCTGACTGATAGCATGATTGATCGTATTCATTGTTCAGTTACACTTGATTTAGATGCTTCAACTTGTATAATATAATAATACTAAGGTATCTACTGTTTTTGATTGGTACGTATTACTGGTGGAACTTATTTGTATTTATTTGAATCATAATTTTAAGTCAGTGCGTGACCATGTAAAATAAATGATAAGTAGCTATTTGTGAGCGTAAATAATTTATTTCGCAAAATGTGTAAGTACATCAACAAAAATTACTTTTCGTTGACTTTCATGTCTTGTATTGCTTGCCAAGACTCATTATAAAATCAAATTGCTCTGAAAATAATACAGAGAATTTTTTAAACATTATCACTGCATGCCATCTCTACATTTAAAAAGATTTGTTTACTTCATCCGGTGTCAGTCATCATTCTAGCGGAGACACAAAAAGTCAGTGGCTTTTATATAAATAAGCGGCTTAGTAAATACCTGAATAGTCTTAAAGTCTTGATCCTACGCGCCTAAATCACCACGAGCATTTTATCATGGTAAAGATACAAAGCAACCGATATAATTTGAAACCCATCTGCTACATTTGGTCTCGGGGATTCCGAATCGAACCCGTTTCCGCTGGTCAATTCATCTGAGCCACAACAGCCGTGGAAAGTCAATACAAGTGTACCTACAGCGTCGCGTCACAGTCTTACGTCACTACAAGGTCACATCATGTGGTTGCTGACCTGTGAATTGCGAGTGAGCACATAGTGATACTGGTTGCAATAAATAAATATTAGATACTTTGCACATCGGTCTGCTAATAAAAACAATAGTCAATGAATATGACGTTATTATCCATTTGACACGCTGCTAGCTGAGAGACAGTCGTAGTTTTTTTTTTGCGTAGAGTAGGCAGACTGGGATCAAATGAAATCTGGTTAGATTTGCTCCAAGAAGTTTAAGAATACCTCCAACCTCCTGGTAATAGAGAAGTACTAAAAGGAGAAGATTGTAAATGATATCTCTTATCTAATGTCCATAACGATGTTATATGACGATCATGAGTTTGAAGAATGTCTAATGGTAGGTCAATCTATCGAGTGACTAAGTGCTTACAACTGGTATTGATTATTTCTTGATGAATCGAGGTTAACATCGACAACATAAAGAAGAAATTTGTGAAATAGACACTTGAAATTGACCTACTTCAAAATAGATCAAAATGTGTCATACAAATATTGTGTTCAGTATGATGCCAAAAAGATGGTAGTTGGAGATGCTGGGATTTGAACCCAGGACTTTCAGCATGCGAAGCAGACACTCTACCACTGAGTTACATCCCCTGTGCTTAGGGTAGTGAAACAAGACTTTAATAACGTACTTATAGAGAAAGATTTCCACAAAGAGTGCTAAAAACAAATGAAAATCATAATGCTCTTAGATTTAGGGGCAAGAAGACGTTTATTAAAATAATCTTTGGTTAGATTTGGGTTGAGAAGATAACTCTAAATTTTCTTTAGATAAGTAGGTACCTATTTGGAAAAATTCTTAGTCTATGTCTTCTGCCTCTCACATTCTCAAAACACGCACTTCCTTTCTTTTTGCAAGTTCAAGATCAATGACGAATTTATAATCGATTTCTGGCGAAACGTGGGAAAATTTACGAGATGCTTCGGTTTGTCCAACAGATTGAATTATTCATTGTATTGTTTTATGGTGGCATCGTTTTTTGGCAAGAGTTGAATGGACAGAAGGATAAACATCTCTGGTTTCTACCATCAATAAATATCATAAGCGTTGACCGGTATTTTCCACTTTATAATATTAAACATAGTCGTTACTCATTTGTTCTAAAAATTTGGTGGTATATGTTGGAAACATTAAAGTTTTAGTACTTCCGTTCCTATATTTCACCTGTGTGTGCTAGGTAGGACTCACTCTCTCTCAATAAACGTCAACGGTGCATCACACTTATCTTTATTTTAATGAATTGATTTAAAATCATTAAGTCACCCTGAACACCCGTTGGATCTTCTTCCATATGGTCCTTCGAACCGGATATGAACCAGTGACTTATAAAACACACCAGTAACACAATAAAATTTAAAACAACAACGTTGAATTTATGTAAAAGTAACAAAACATGTTTTTCTCTTCGTAATTATCAGCAACATAATGTAGAGTTCTAAGTCTAAGTCCGTCAGTAACTTATCAGTACTTAGATACCTAGTTACGATAAGAAGACTTCAGAAGGACGAAAATTTCCGCGAAGGAACTTTGTCCATGTCGTACAAGTAATTAGATTTTAAAGTTTTAATATGAGATATTCGTGTCCGCGAAGTTTTTTCAACCTTCAGCTTTGACCATGTTTCGGTATAGCATTACTCTTAGCACCAAAACAAATATTGCCTAGAAGAAATCCTTCGTGTTTCACAACTTTAAAGTAGACGTGTGCCGAAGCACGTAAGACATCGGCTGATAACGTTGTTGATTTGCAATTATACTGATATACTGTAGATGGAAAATTAAATTCTGAAAATGAACGTAAAGTTGGTAAAAAATAAGCTGTTTCATGAAAGTTTGAATCAAAATAGCGTCAACAATTAAATATGAAAGCTTCTTTTTATTATGAAAAGTGAAATAGGAGGTAATTCTTAACATCAGGTGGGTCATTGGCTTGTTCCATGATTTAGTTGTATAAAAAAAATCATACAGACGGAAAATTTCAAAACCCTGCCAATTATATGATTTAAAGTTCTGAGCTATGTACCTATACCAACATCCGTTTCCCGTTTATTGTTAGATACGCTGTAGGTAGAGCTTGGGTCATGATTAGGATTATTTTAAAATATTACAAAAAAAGTCCACCGATTTAGCTATTACCAAAAATAGCTTGCAGTCACGAGTTTGGTGACGAGCCAACCACAGCATTCGCCAATGCACTCACTTTTAACTGTTATTTCACAAAATATTCGCCCAGAGACCTAATTACTTAAACAAAATACCTGCAATGAATCAAAGGAATATAAATTGGGATTTTATTGAGGACCTAAATCAATTAATAGGGAAATAAACGGATATAATCTTAAAAACATATAGAGTAAGATTGCAGCAGGATTTTTTTTGTGATTACACCAAAATATTTTATTGTATTTATGATAAGGATATACAAATGGCCAACATGTAAACGGGTGGTTAATTATTATCTCGTGTTTTTATGTACAGGGTATAGGCACCAAGGTAAACCTAATGACAATCAATCATTCATTTAATTGCATAAAAATATGGTAAATTAAGTACAAGGATGTTGAAGTATAAGGTAGTTTCACATATTTTTACCAATTTAAATTGGGTTTATTCCAGAAATCCCTACCAGCTACGTCGTAGCATACTACGGTGCAGCAGTGAGGATTTCTGGAATTATTTTTCCAGAAATCCCCACTAAATATGTGGTCCCTATAAAAGCTGGTGTTCAAAAACTTAGGTCATATGTTAATTAACATAATAATTAAGAGTCATTGTAACTAATGTAAAAAGCGACATGAACACTTCTTCAGGATGTCTGAAATTGAATAAAAGCTCGTAAGAAACATGAAAATTGTTTTAAAATAACTTTTTCAGCTGTAAGCAAGCAAGTAAGCACGAGGTATTTTTTTTTAACTAGTAAACAATCTGAGTAATGACTTAAATACGTTATCACTAAAATATCGAACTAAAAATAGGTTTGTAAGTAAAAACAATTATCATTGTGTCGTAATGTTTATCACGTTTTATGCAATCCAGTGATTCGTAGGATTATTTAACGATTCATACCTACGTATTAGGTACCTACCTAAGTATACATATTGTAAACCAAACATGACTATGACTGACGACGCAGCGACACACCCCAAAATCGCTTTACTGAGTGCCTCTCTTAGGTATAGATTTTCTTTACATAATGCCATAATGTTTTACGTAGTAAAACAACTCTTATTACGTATTTACTACCTACCTACAACGTGTGGTTAGGATGTAGGTACCTACGTACCTACCTACGTAAAGCCAAGCCTACGTAAATTGTTTTGAAAACCGAATTGTGTTATTCAAGCTATTCGAATACTTGATAAGACTAAATCCGTCTAATGAACATACAAAGTAAAATCTACAACATTACAGGAGAGCCTGAAAAGATTGTATTTCGGCTCAAATATGCAAAAATTCGACATGAGTTTTTGTATGTTTATTCGTTAGGGGCGTAAATATATAATCACAAGAACTGTCTATTCCATAGATTTTCATTTGTTTTCCATTCTGTAGCTAATGATTGACATTCTGTCAACTTGTTCGTAAAAACTGGCTCTACCTACGAGGATTCTATTTCTAGACTTGTGAACTCTACTTTGTATTATCATCATGATAATACATCTAGTTCTTGTAATAGCTTATTTTGTGGTTTTCTTGTGGTTTATCAATAAAATATTTCACTGAACAAATATATTCAACCAGTTAACTCGTAAAATTTTCATGAAATTGTATAATTAATTGTATGAATTTGTATGAATAATTCGATTGGTAGGTAGTATTACTAAGCATAACTTTATGTTAGTAATATAAAGTAAAGAAATGCGTAAAGAAGTGCGTATCTAAGCTACAACTGCGGATGGATAAAATCGTAGAATAATTTCGTAGACCTATTGTTCTTAGCTTCAAAAATATGCTTTACCACTTAGAGAAATTATCGTTAATGCATTTACTTTTCATATAAATGAATGAATATTTTCGCTTGTCAACAGAATTGCAACACGAACATCCCAGCCCTTCCACGTAGCAATAGCTATCGCGGTCCTCCTGCTGTGGCTGACGCGGCCAGGCACGTCCGGCAACCTTCGAGGATGGAGAGCATTATACGTCGGGGCAGTCGCCACGCATTTAGGCGCACAAGTCTGGATGACACTTGTCTCCGGTAAGTGAACATTTGCCCCAAGATCGCAGAGACTCAGCTGGAGTAGGATCCAAATTGCCCTGGAAATGGGAGAGGTATCCAGCAGTTGACATTTTCTACCTGATTTTGAACGGCTTTTGAAAAATGTATTACTTTTGGTTGTCCCCTTAACATCTGTTTGGTAGTTTTTCTTCTAAAAAAATATTTATTAAACTATTTCGAATTTATATGAAATGATCGATTCAAAGCTACTTAAAGTTACTAAACAAGTCTATATTATTTCTTTGAGAGGGATAATCTATTTTACTACAAGGAGAACCCATCCAAGTGACAACTCTCACACACGGAGAAAGCTCTATGTAGGAAGAAAAACTAAATAATATTCTAATAGGTGACCATTTTTGCGTCCATTTGTATCACAGTATGTATAGAACAGAGGAATAATTATCTTAATAAACTGTAGATAAATATGATTAGGTTTCTCTTGAGATATCATAGAAGTCACTAATTTGAATGTCATTTTGTAACATCCAAACAAAATTCTCATGATATTTTTATAGATTTTCAAAGAATTGCCTCTCTGGTTTTATCGCTGTAATAACTAGTTCAAATTGAGTTATTGTATGTAAGTACGTAACTGTTTTAGTAGGTGCTGATAAGAATATTTTTAACGCTAGTATTGCTGAAACATTGTGACGCACAGTCACGTAGCATACAACATTATTGAACTAGCATTATAGCATTTACAATATGTACAAAATACACATGAAGCAGTTGAGCTATCTACACACCGTTGCAAACGATTTATAGATAGCTCTACTGATCCAAATCAGTACCAATCGGAAGCGTGCCCAAGACACTGGCTGCATTGCCGCGCTGAATAGCAATTATAGCATTACAGCTAAACGACATTTCATTTTCCAATTAAGTTGCATAGATGGAACTTGGTCTTGGAAAATGAATGGCTCCCTTTCTACGCAACTATGGTGATTAATTAATGGCCCTTATCTAGTTATTTTTTTCCAAACTTTCGTCTCGTCTTCCTGTAACTTGAGACTCGCGGTCCGGTGTCTAAATCGGAACGTATGTGAAAAAAGAAAAACCCTTTGTAGTTTTACCCTCATAATTATGTTTTATGATGACACAGCAAGCAAACACAGTCTCTAAGATCCTCCGCAGACTGCAGATCAGAAAGTCTGCAGTACCAGACTTTCTGTTCGACTGATAGTTAGGTCAGGATGTGCTGCTAGTGCAAACCAATATGCGCACTGTTTACTCGTATATCTTCACCAACTATCGGGTGATCAAAAAGTCTGCAGTCTGCGAAAACTGTTTACAAGATGGTCTTGAAAGATGAGATGATTCTTTGAAATATTTGATTGCTGTAAAAAATTACCACACATCAACATTACAAATTACGCAATCCCATAATGCGACCTTTCTTCTGTAAGTCCAAACTGGTCGGGCGCCATTGATAAGCCTGTAGCTGCATTATAATTGCATTTCGCGTTTTGGGCATCTGCAAGCTATGCGGATGCGATCTGTACTGAGAATTGCGAGCCAATGAATTACGACATATTCTCTACACACGCGAGCTTTTTCCAAAGATCATGGTACAAATAAATATATAGTTAGATACTCTATTGTTTTATAGCTCGTGAGAGACGAAATAAAAAAAAATATCACATCTTTTTTTTCTTCATAATTTATTGTTCAGTTGTAGGTCGTGATGTTTAGCCAAAACATATCATTAATCCTACTAAAATATTATAAAGTTGTTTTTCGACTCGTTTGCCGGTCGTTTCGGTCAAACTTTGATTCTTATTTTATTTTTTAAGCGCGAACACCATAATTTTATCGAAGGTACCTACCTACCGGATTCGAACATTTTCGTTTTGTAAACCAAATACGGTAATTTCAGTCCTTGTTACTAAGTAGGTATAATAAAAATAATGTCCTCGACCCAACAATTTTCGGCATGAAGATCGTGTAATGAGCGTAATTTTGTAATCCTGACGACTAATTGATCGCATGACTTGAACTGTAGGCAGTTTGGAACTCAAATTATGTTCACAAGAACTCAGCACTGACTTATTTATGTTAATGCAATGTGCAAATTGGTTAAAAGTATCTTGCATTGTGTGTATGTATGTACTTCGTGTAGACCTTTCACAGCATCGGTAGCATAAAAGACGCAGATATACTTATCTTTTTCTCGTGTATTTGTGTATTTATAGCTGTCCAATAAGAGCTTTCGTTGCACACCATATTTTCGTTGCACACTTTAAGCCATATTTTACTTTCGAATACAAAATGTTTATAAGAAAAGTAAAATCTCTTATTTTGTGATAAAAAATCGGTAATATTTCATACATTTACATCAAATCAAACCCAATAAAACCAATGCAATGGTCAGGAAGACCAAAAAAAATTACTTACCAGTCTTATATAATTTGTCTATGGTTTCCTAGCTTAAAGAATATTAAGATCACTAGGAACCTAAAATCAGGATTTGTCTATTACTTCCTTATTCGTCAGAACAGAACCAATGTTGGTCAAAATCGTTTTAGGAAACGCTGGATTTCCTGAATGGTCCCTTTACGAATTATTTTTGACGTATGGTATTTTAACGACGTAGTTTATTGATGGAGACATTAAATACTTCCTCAGTCTATGTGTTTGACCTTTGGTGACAAGCTTCCTTGCAAAGTTGTTCTGTCTTCTATCACTGTCGATTTATTTAGTTTATTATTTTTAGTTTATTTAGGCTACTGCCTATAATAATCGAAATCGAACCTAACCCAATAACCTTACTTTGTCTATATCAAGTTAGACAGCATTTTTGAGTGAAACCTCAGGTCTAAGTCTATTTTTTTCATAGACAAACATTTGACCGCAATCTCACCTGATAGTAAGTGACGATGCGGTCGACGATGTAGCACATTTAACTAGAAGAAACCTATTCATTCTCCTATTGAAAACATCCAAATTAAGTGTTCGGAAAACAAATTCTGCAAATAAATAAGAAGTTGATAATTCATTCATATTATATATTCATATTATTCATATTCATTTATTTTTAACCATAGGAACTTATATAGAACACTTAGTTACGTCACTTTTATAAGTACAAAGCAATAAATAGGTATAGCAAAAAATCAATAATAGTAAAAAAATTCTAAAAGTTAATTAATAAATTTGTGTTGTAGCTGTATAGGGGCTTTGTCAAAAATAAAAATAACATTAATAATAATCTTATACTAATGTAAAATATAAATAAATAACGAAGCAGCTGTACAAGGCCTTGTCAACAAACAACTAAACTAAGTATAGGTACTAATAGGTAGATTGTTGGAGCTTTTCAGAGAGTTTGTTATGTCCATCGGAATCGTTCGCAGCGATTGGTAAACACCATGCATTTCTATCGTCCAAATAGTTATTGATTGTGTAGTATGCTTTATGAATTAAGTTATGTTTAATACATTTTTTAAATTTATTTTCATTTAAGGCTAAGATTTCTCCAGGAATTTTATTGTAAAATCGAATCGAGTTTCCCATAAAGCTTTTGTTTGTTTTTTGTAGTCTGAACACTGAACTTAATAGTTTGTCTTTGTTCCGTGTATTCCTACTATGAACATCGGCGTGCCTTCTAAATTTATTAAGATTTTTGCGAACATAAGTACATGATATTTTCGTAAATATATAATGACGGAACAGTTAATATTTTTATATTGTTGAACACCTCTCTAAGTGATGCACGTGAGTTTAGATTATATATAGCCCTAATGGCTCTTTTCTGAAGCACAAAAACTGTATTGGCGTCTGCCGCTGATCCCCATAGTAATATACCATAACTCATTATGCTATGGAAATAGGCATAGTAAACCAGCCTAGCAGTAGCGACGTCTGTGAGCTTCCTCACCTCTCTTACTGCATAAACAGCTGAACTTAGCCTGTCACCTAGTTTAGTAATATGAGGTCCCCACTGCAACTTACTATCTAGCGTTATCCCTAAAAACTTTGTGCTTGTCACTAGATCTATGGTCTTGTTCATCAACATTATGTTATTGCTAGCCTGTGTTTCATTAGTTAATGAAAACTTAACATAATTTGTTTTTGAGGGATTTAATACTAAATTATTTGCACAAAACCAATCACTTACTACATTTAGTGCGTCATTTATTATCCTTACGTCAGTACTTCTTCGTTTAGTCCTAAATAGAAGTGATGTGTCATCAGCAAAAAGCACGATTTCCTTATCTGTTTGTTTTTGTACCATATATGGTAGGTCATTTATATACACCAGGAACAAAAAGGGACCCAATATCGATCCCTGTGGCACCCCTGATTTAATAATTGATCCCGCTGATCTCGTGTTACCTATTGCTACTCTTTGCTCTCTGTCTGTCAAATATGACACTAGCATATTCAAAGCATTGTCTGCTACACCATAGTATTTAAGCTTCATAATAAGCGTTTTATGGTCGACACAGTCGAATGCTTTTGACAGATCACAGAATATACCAATTGTGTCATGTGAGTCCTCCCATGAATTCAGTATGTACGAGGTCAGTTCCAATCCAGCATCCAATGTCGATCTCCCTTTTGTGAAACCAAATTGTCGGTTATTTAGCAGTTGTTTATCGGTAAAGTAAGAAAGTAGTTGGTTAAGAATAATCTTTTCAAACACCTTACTGAGAGCTGGAAGAATCGATACCGGCCTGTAGTTAGAAGGGTCTTTCTTGCATCCCGTTTTGTAGATTGGAATGATTTTACTGTGCTTCATCAATTTGGGAAATACACCACTGTCGATACTGGAATTGAAAATATGTGCTAAATTTTGAGAAACAAGTTTAATTGTACAATCTAAAACTTTTATTGATAACCCCCATAAGTCTTCTGTTTTTTTTATATTAAGTGACCTGAAAACCTTTTCAATCGTTCTTGATGTTACATATTCGAAGCGAAAAGTACTGTAGTTTGACGAAACATCGACATTATCCTTCAATAACGCCTCTGCCAAATTAGAAGCCCCATTTAATCCCTTCGTTAACTGTAGTGGGATATTGGAAAAAAAGTTTTCAAACGTATTAGCAATATTAACATCATCATAAATTATTACGTTAGATACCTATACAAAAAACACACGAATCTTTCATAAAAAAAAATCATAAATGTTGCTTAGATACTTATAGTATATTTGAAGCAACAGGTATTTTAATAATTGACCATAATATTTGTGTTGTCCAGGTATTGTGCTGTATTTCTCCCTGCCCCGGCACGAGTTCGGCCGAGTGCAGACCATCCTGTTCCCCGTGTACTTCGCCTTCAATGCAGGCATCAGCCTCATTGCGGTACTGGCGTACTTTAGGACGCAATGCCTCACCAAGTTTGAGAGCAACTTTTGGATACAGGTAAGAAAACTGCTAAAAACTTGTCAATGGGTTAAAATTTCTTAGGTATTCTGAAAACAAAGATACAGACCGACAAAAATTGTATTTATTAGCCATGTTACCAATTAAACGGTTTATTGGTAAAGAGTAAATGTTCCGTTGGGTCTTTGAAACCACAGAAAGAGGTTGATCGCCAAAAAGTTTGCTAGTACTTAGCAAAAACCACGCACGCTAAATAGAAAATCAGAAATTGGAGTTGTAAAGTGGTACTTACTTACCCACTGTCATTTAAATTTTACTGTTAAAAATCAAGTTGGCAATAAAATACACGTATTACCCGTAGTGAATTCGTATTGGTAAAAAGTTCACGGCTACGTCGTGTGTAACAAATGGTTGAACATAAAAATAATAAAAATCGCCAATAAAATTAAATGGCGCTTAAAAATTAAAGTAGGTTTGTTACTGCCTTAAAGGTTGACACCTCATTTGCAGACAGATGACCTCAAACTGTTAAATCGTAATTTTATCGTCTTGCAACCATGTAAATAAAATTCAGCCTCCATATAAATGCTAAATAAATTGTATTCGACTACTTTTATAAGTATGTTATTAACCATCATCATTGCAATCAATCATTAGTTCGATTTAAATCTACAAAATGTTTTCAAACTGACATTCTAATTCGCTACCTCAATAACTTTTGCTAAATTGCATTGCGATATAGGTATTGTAACTTCATCCTTCACTCTATGTATTATTTTGCGTTTAGTTTATCTTCTATATTATTTTTGGCATTACTTAAACAACTCTCGATAATTTAGATCGTTAATCATCATTTAGATCGTTTCGTTCGTCGTTTTGTAAGTTAGTGTGTTAGTGTATTGTTGTGCTGTTGTGTTTGTATTTCAAAATAAATACTTTTTCTTTCTTTCTTTCTTTCTTAATCATACATCATTGTAAATGTAAAAAAAACACGAGGTTCTTAAAAGGTCAATCCGGATTTGCAACGAATGGATTAATTAAATACTTACTAACTTTGTATAATAGTTGTACACTGTAACCGGAAAACCTCCCAATTAAAAAAAAGTTTTAATCATGTAAAATTCTAGTTTAGGTACAGAATAATATTTATTTGATAATCCTTGTATTTTCCCAAAAAAAAATTGAGGAAAAAATAAATTAGGCTTATCGTATTGCCACTAGGAAAATGTGTTTTTGGAAATACCAACACGGAAATCGTACATAAAGCTTCAGAACTGAAAAAGTGTAGTCTTCGGAGGCTCGGGTTTGATGGTCAGAAATCCGGGTTTTATAAGCGGAAAATTTATTTTTTTCCAACGGAGATGTACTTACCCAAACTCGACTTCCGGCTACCACCCAATAATAATTATATTTGGAGTTAGTAAAAACATTCTTGAAATACCTATTACAAATTAGATGAGGCAATGTTTTGTATATTGTTGCAGCTATCGCTCCTGCTAGCCGTGTTCAGTATAGAGGCGTACGTGCGCCTGCGCCTCGTGAAGCCGATGCTGCGCGCTAAGCATGTCAAGACGCAGATGGAGGACGCCGCTGGAGGTGGCCAAGAGGTAAATCCTATCCTATCCTACTAATATTATAAATGCGAAAGTTTAGATGTTTGGATGTTTAGATGTTTGGATGTTTGTGTTTCAATCACGTCAAAACCACTGAACCAACTTGGATGAACCTTGGCATACATATAGTTCGTAACCTGGATTGACATATAGGCTACTTTTTATCCCCAATAATTAACAGGATCTACAGGATAAAATGAACGAAAAGGATTAGCAGCGCCAATTGGCAAGAGGATTTCATTGTCATGTCATGTCACGTCAGTTTGACAGGGCGTAGTACTACCTCTTTGGTCTAACAACTAGCGTTTGACATTCCAGTAGGTACGAATTCGGTGTAATGAGGTGTAATGTCAAGTTTCTCAAAGTATCCGCTCGGTACATGCATAGATAATATAATGTACACGGAAACTGTAGACGCGTACGAAGTCGCGGGTAGCTACTAGTACGTAAATATCACTAACTGACAAGGGGTGCAAAAAAATCTGACAGCAGCCTAACGTATTCGAATCATATTGCACGTCAACGCCAGCTTGACTGGCAAATGTTGTAGCGTTACCGTGCAGTGTCTATCTGAGATTCGCTAGCGTTACGATACGTTTACGGTGTCACATTTAATCATGACCAAATTATCCTTTGGCCGTCGTCAGCTCGAATCAACGTACTCCACTTTAAATTAACATTTGTCGTAGATTTGTACCAATGACGTAAAAAAATGTTCGCAAAATGTCGAGCTCTCGAACGGTGAAGATCAAAAAGAAACGTAAAAACCGACAAGATTTCGAAATTCAAATAGTTTAGCTAATTTACATCTAACTGACGTAATTTCAAGTTCTACACTCGACTCTCGACTTGTTATTTCCTCTGTGGGCTCGACTAAAATGATCTTGATCCAACGATCACAGTATCAAAGGTTGCTCTATGGAAGGAGTCGCATTATATTATACTCCTATTCGCAATAGTTATGTACTTAGATATTCCTCGCGTGTTCTATGATATTTGGAACACTGTACCTACCTACTTATCTTATCCACCATCTACAGAACTAGGCATCCAAAGTGCTTCACAGACATCAAGCGCCTCAGTCCGCTGAGTGCTGAAAACCTACTTATGTATATCAGTAAATAATTCTAAATTATGGACAACACAATAGATTGTGAACGCGTGTATTGTAACGTTTTTTGCTATCTTATCCTGATTTTGAGTAATATATTGCTGCGTTCATGCTGAAAATCAGCTTTAGGCACACTCCAAAACAATATTCTGCCCTGCTGCCTTACCGCAAGGGTATAATGGAAATCAAAACTTTGGTATTTTTCCAATACTTATTAATGCGTTCGTATGAGTCAGTCGCCAACTCTGGAAACAGGGATTTTAGGGCGCCTTAAAGCCTCCGCCGTACCTTAAACGACTGCTAGAGCCGGGATCGATACTCATTAATGAAGGATTTGGATATTATTATTAAGATTTTAAAAATGAACATTGAAAATGTATGTCCCCGGAATGTCCAGTCATGCTTATACTTCGCGGTAAGACTGCAATCTGTACTTATTCAACCAGCGTTGGCAGTGGATAAAAAAGACAGCAGATTGTAAGCGTGTGCATTGCAATGTTTTTGTCTAAAATCAAATAATCGATACCTTGATGTTTATGATTTACAATTTTATGAAGAAGATAATAATATAAGTTTTTATTAGTACGCTGTAAAATTAACAATCTATTATAATCTTTCTTCGACGTATATAATTGACGTCATTACGGTTATGCTAACACTTGAAGTTTGTTGATTGTTTGATTAAAATTATTTGTTTTACACCGTTACTTTGTTTGCAGTAGTGTCTGCAGATATTCTGTTGTAATAGGTACATATAAATTCATTCATCCTTTGCTTAGTAAGTAACTAGGTAAATGTTTACATACATTTTTTACACTAGGTTTACATACAAATATTCCGAGAGAATATTATACGTTATACAAAGCAAACGACCTAGGTAGGTCAAACAGTGCAGACGAGTATAATACTAACAATCCCAAAAATACTAATTCTGTGCAAACCACGGGACACCCATAAAATTTGCTAGAATATATTTTACGGGTTTCTTTTACGATACGTTCCTAAAATTAACTTTTCATGATTCCATAAGCATGAATGCTTCGCCATCTTTTGGATTGTTACGTCCTCTTGTACTGTTGGGGTCCCCAATGTAGACACATCCACACATCTATCGGAAATTACTTTCAAAACTCAGCTACGGGAAAAAAACTAAAACCAAAAACTCATAAACAAAAACTTTTCTTTTATTTAGAAATATTTTTACCTATGTAGGGGATTTACTACAACCGCAAGGTAGATTCTAATAAATCAAACTTGTTTTCAAAATTGCCGAGCTGTTTGTCTAACATCAACAAAATATCAAAAACTTCCATGAACTTTTAAAATTCGTCATAATCATAACCAAAGCCAACCAGTTTAATATATACCTTCTTTTTAAAATAAATGGTAAACGTTTATCAGCATAGCAACAGGTTAAAAATATTACATCATGATTCACATACTTAATGGTCCCACGAACCTTTCTTCGACTCAGCTAATCTCACCACGTGGCATGAATCATTGTTGCTATTTCTTTGAAGGTAGAGAACACGTAGTCAGGTGACCATTGTGTAATTAATTAATCATCACTGTGTTAAAATAAAACCGGTAGGTATGTTATGATATTTGTATTTTTACAAAATGTGTTACAATTTATTTTCTGTTGGTTTATTTGTTTGGTTTGGGTGCGATCATCTATGCTAACTTTCAGCAGTTTTTTCAGTGTTCTGTTATTAGTTCTTTTTATCTCAGACATAAGCATTATCCACTGTAGTTAATAGTGTTTATTTGAGCTCTTAGAATATTGAACTCTCTTTAATATTAGTTTGAGCTAATTATTGAAATCTCGACTCGATCAAACTCTACCATATTGGTTGCGGAGACTTTTCAAAATAATACTCTCTGCTTTTATAATATAGAAAACTCTATAATCTGAATCTCTGCTGTATCTATTTTAAACTTCGATCGATTTTTAATGATAATATTGTAAAAGCAATGTTCTTTGTCCACAGGTAGGAAAGCTCATCCTCGGCGAGCTCGCTCACTGCCCGCGCTACCTCCGCGTCCTCCGCACCTTCCGCACCTACCACTCCACCATCGCCATCGGCAACATGATCGCGCTGGGCTGCTCCCTCTACTCCACCATGATCATCGTAGACTCCATGTGCCGTTAGGCACCTGTCATAGTTCGCTGTGTAAAATCTCACGTAAAAGCTTGCCGTAAAATCCTTGAAATGAAACCCGACGTCTATTTGTCCTACTTGTGATCCGCCTCTATTAGTAGAGTTATTACGATTTATGATTTTTAAGCGCTTGGGACAGTTTTCTTTACAGATTTTACATAGCATTGCTATTTTTGCAGTTTAAGGCGATGTTTAATGCATTATATTACTGTAGCATGTAGAGTTGGACTGTTATGTCCGTAAGCAATAAATGCATAGTATTACCTAATTATGTACCTAATGTTATCTAAATTGAAGTGTTATCGATGTTTAGGCACAGAACACAGAATACGATAATATCCTAATCTTTGTTCTGTGTGTAGGTATAGCGCTGGCCGCATGTATTCTATTTTATACAAGAAAGTTACGTGTCGATTAGATACGGTAAATTGCGATTTAATTGAACTGCTCTGAAGTATCGAATTTAACTGTTTAACTTCAGTATAAGTACTTGCCAATACTAACCTACGTTAGGTTTAAGTGAGCGTAAGCTCTTGAGTGCCTCATAGGCCGCAGCCAGCCCATCATAAAGCTGCTTGATAATGAAACTCATGTTGTCTGCTCTCTAATTTCCTGCAATACTGCCATAGTAGTGGTAAAGTGTAGTTTAAGTAGTAGTAAAGCTCAAAAGCTCTCGCCATCGCATTTTCTCAAGCAATCGAATATGCACTGACGCAGGAAGTTACGAGGCATGCAAATTTTAGGCGTCGTTTGGATGATCAATATGCCATTGTCCGTGGGATATTGATCATCAAAACGAGCCTACAGCGTTCTGCGCCAACACTTGTGATCTTAGAGGTAAATTGTAATCTTATTAATAACTATTTTACTAAATTGTACTCTCGGTAGAGATTGCATTGTTGGGTCGCTGAAAATGAAAGTTGTGACTCCTTAGGACTAGGGAATAAGTCCATTTTGCGGCACCTTCTTTCATGTTTTGTGCCGCACGGAAATGTCGTAAGATCGGAGCCTAAAAATCTTCACTCAGTTTTATGCTGGACTGAATATTTTTAATGGGACTCGATCAAGCAGCTTAGGTAATGCCTGAGTGCCAGAGGGATATTATGAATAGAACCTAGAGTATTTTAATTAGGCAATGTAATCAATTTCATGTGAATTTGTGTAGTGATATTTTGTTAACGATCTGAGTGTTTTTTGCAGGTATTTATTTGTGACTGAAAGGATTGAGCGAGAATACGAATAATAAAATATTCTTTATCCCTAACTAAGATTGTGTTATTTATTTAATTATAGGTACCTATGCACTGTATGAATGGTAGGCCGTAGTTTTGGAAGGCTTACCAACCCCTCGAAATCCGCTTGGATCCGTTATGTATATCTAATTTGTATAAAGCACTGTGAAAAATTCTCAAACTCATTGATGGGTCGTCTGGACACGGAGACTACTGAAATTTCGGGAGGTATTTTCTCAACTACTTAATAGAGCCATGTACGTACCTACCTCTTTGGTGTTTGATGGCAATCAAACTTGGTTGGGCTTACATATTACTGTATACTCAGTTTTCTCAAAAACGTAATGTAATAGAAATATTAGTTATGGCTCCGGACATGGAATCCGAACGAATCGCGATAACGACCCATAGAGGTACCTACCTATACCTACAACTCTCTGAGTATCTACCTAAGTGGACAAGAATGAATAATACGCATTACCTATAAGCATTCTCAGTTAGAAACCTTGATACCTACACTAAGCACAGAAAACGTAACAAACTCCGGGGGAACCTTCAGGAGTTGGTATTTTAGAAGGAAACTATTATTGATGAATGATTTGAAATCAAAAATTCGCGCTAAAATTGTATCCAAGTCGCTTTGAAAAACTGTCGTCACTCACTGTCATTTCTCAATCTGATATCAATGTCAAAGTCACAAATAAACAATCAGATGTGTCGTAAATAAATGTCAAAACAAAAATGGCCTTACGTGGATTTTTGCTATTAGAGTTTAGAAATATTATTGCAATAAATAATGTAACTCGAGTTGTGTACAGCACAGTGTTCAGTGACTAAAGCAGTCTGTTTATCGCTAGGCGTATGTTTCAGTTATCGCAGTGACCATGTTGATCATAGGCAGGCTGAAAAAACCTGAAACGATGACGAGTGATAACAAAACACATTTTTTCACTAAAATGATAATGGATAGATGTAAAACAGTGTTGATACTTTCCAGCGTAGTGTGCACTATCGCCGTGGTAATATCTCTTCAGAAGTTATTGAGTTATGATGTCAGGTTTTCGAAGCCATTTTCACCTTTACCAGCTGGGCTATACGGAAACTTCATTGAAAGTGTGTTGGATAGTGCTCCCTCCCGGGCACCGAACTTTCACAACGAAGCTAGTGACGCAGAAGCGGTGGTCTCCCTAAACGCAGCTCTCGAGATGAAAAGAAATGGTAAGGCCGACAAGGCGCTTAAACTCTTCCAACATGCATTTGCACTCTCTCCCAAGCACGCTGACATACTCAACCACTATGGCGAGTTTTTAGAAGATACTAAAAATGATGTAGTTAAGGCGGATCAACTGTACACTCTGGCACTGACAAATTATCCAGAACATACAGGAGCCTTGATGAACAGACAACGAACTGCCAGCATCGTTGAAAATCTAGACAGAGAGATGTTAAGGAAAATAGATGACAAACGTGATGCATTACAATCTATACCAGAGAACAACTCGGCACTCCGCAGAGCAAAGAAGGAGGCTTACTTCCAACATATTTACCACACAGTTGGTATTGAAGGCAACACAATGACTCTGTCACAAACTAGAAGTATTCTGGAGACCAGAATAGCTGTGTCTGGAAAGAGTATTGATGAGCACAATGAGATTTTAGGCTTAGATGCTGCTATGAAATACATCAATTCAACCTTACTATACAGGTTACGGGATATTACTATGGGGGATATCCTGGAAATTCATAAAAGAGTGCTAGGTCACGTAGACCCTGTCGAAGGGGGAAATTTTAGAAGAACCCAGGTGTATGTGGGTGGTCACATCCCACCTGGGCCTTCGGAAATTCAACAACTTATGAGGCAGTTCTTGGATTGGCTGAATTCAGAGGATGCTATGGACTTACATCCTGTAAGGTAAGAAAATGTTATTAATGTTCCATTAAGCTATTTTTCCATTTTGTGTTCTTTTCTGAGACACCCTACTTTGCATTCTAGATATGCAGCCCTCGCTCACTACAAGTTAGTCCACATCCATCCATTCATCGATGGCAACGGTCGCACATCCCGTTTACTTATGAACCTGGTGCTCATGCAAGCAGGGTACCCCCCTGTCATCATAGCCAAGCAGCACCGCCACTTATACTACCAGCATCTGCAGACAGCAAATGAGGGAGACGTTAGGCCGTTTGTCAGGTAAGAAATAAGTGTGATGATCAGATGTCAATAGGTGACAGTAAAAAATATAGCAAAGAGGTATATCTGGCCCTCCAACTCTTTATTCTGTACTTGATGGTTTCATAAGAATTAAAATACTTCGGACATTAAGTTCCCTCTTGGTAGGCAGGTAGACATTACGAGTACATTCTCTAGTATCTGATGAGTTTGCAATAACTATATGTGAGAACGGTATGAGGTTCATTTGTACTATACTCCGACGTTTGTATACTAGTTGTTGCTGTTTGCTTTCCATGCAAAAATAAAATAGCATTCCAACTATTAGTCACAGTTGTTGCAATGTGTTTATCTGATCGAGGTAAACAAAATACATTATCTAGTTGTAGTATGTAACGTCTTATTTGTTATGGCGCTATTTTAGTTGATATTTTTTTGTTAAGTATCTCAACTTTTACAATTAATTATTCACCTAAGGCACTTAAGACTAATGATTCTGCAATTGATAATTTGTAGAGGTTTCTTATGCAATTTCTATGCATGGGTGATCAATGATGTAGGTAGTTCACGCTTGACATAGTATTTTGTAACATTTCAGATTCATAGCGCAATGCACAGAGCGGACGCTAAACCTCTACTTATGGGCGACCAGCGAATTCGCTCACATGGTCCCGGCTATAGGAGAGCCACATATTCTGACAGGTGAACCTATGGATGAAGAAGACAATTTACTATGACCCCTATTCATTGGACTTTAGGCACAAATTCGTTAAAAATGTGAGGTGTGATCATCATTTATCATTGTAAGAGTGTAGATAGATAAATTAACCCACCTTTAGAAGGTGTCCACAAATAACACTTGTTTGTGTTTGAGAAAGGTTCTGTGAGATTATTCTCCGGTTTCGTCACTCGCTGTGTGGCGAAGCCATTACTAGTGCTTATGTTATCGCCTAAGGCTGCGTTTGCACTTGAGCGTTACCTGGAATTCTGCTAAGGTGGTCTATAAAATTGATAATCCAACAATCTATGTACGCGTATCAAGTGTAATCGAGCCTTGGGCTGTTGTCTTCTGTGATTTTTGTGTATTACTTATATTGAGCATAATATTGTACCTAAGTTAAACTTCCAAAATGCTACAATGCCTGCAGGCAGGCCTGTAGCACTGTATTTATTTATTACTTTAGTTAGATTATTTAATTCGACTGACATTGGTTGGATGCCTCACTTTGTCGGAAGCTTTTATAAATACCTACCCTTGTAGGAGTTTTCCTATTATTATTTTTAAGAGGCAATTCCATATTCGTACAATGTGTTTTGGACCGCACAGATTGATTAACTCAAAAAATATGTAGACATTAGATTTTTTTTTATAACAGCTACTTGTAGCTCAACATAGAAGGTATGAAATGAGTACCTGTGTCTACATATTTTAGTTACCTAGGTACTTATGTTAGTACTTAGTTGATACAACCAAAGACAAAACTGTTTATTGTAATTTTAATGGATATTGAACTAGCGAGTCTATTTTTTTGTGACAACCCCTGAAAATGTATCTACCGTGAGACCTAAGCATTTTGGTGTAGTCTTCCAAAAGTATTTATTGTGCTAATATTATTTGCATTTCCATGATACCAGTACAAACTGTAACTTTAATAAATAATGTATAAACCTGACTATTTATCTTACCTGTTATTACTATAGTTTATATTATCTGTGCTGTTATTAACGACGCTAGACCGATTTGGATAAATTTTAAATAGTAGTAAGTACCTACGTTTCCGTGTTTCCTACCTACTGTACCCACTGATACTGTGATAGGTGCACTTTCCTGGTAGCACGCAATCGACGGACCGAGGCAAGGCATGGTCGTACTTGAACTAACTGAAACAAAATAATACTTCAAGAGCTCAATTTCGATTAATTTATTATAATGTGCGATGTTAAAATATGTTTATAATAAAGCATTTCAACTAGAGCGGACCGCCGCCGCCCGGTAGCACACTTGTTCTTTTAACGCAAACACTTCACAAACGAGTTCATTTAGAGGAAAATAAATCTGTTACAATATAATTATTACATACAAAAAAAATACAATATTTAGAGAGATTTCGTTCAGTACAATCAAACATCGGCGCACACAGCCACTCTGATACAGAGTACCGATCTAGTTTAATTTTAATTAATTTATTAATAAGCGCTATCTATTTTGTAAGCTATAACATAGTTTTTAATAGGATTGCATCTCAGGCAAAGAGCAGGCTACATTCCAGGTACGAAACAAAACCACACATCCATAGATATAACGTTCAGATTTGCATGCTGTTGCGACTGCAAGCTGCGAAGCAGCATCGACCTAGCACCAGAGCAATAACACCACCACAATGTTCGTTATTCATCTTTATTCAAAACAATATGGTTATACAAACAAACTGACGATTTCGAATAAGGTGTTCCATTCCAGATTTATATCTACAATCGCGTACAGCTAACTAAATGCTAGTCGAATTCTTTTCGAAGCTAATTTCAGAATAAAATGTGAAACGGAGTACCCATCAAACAGCGCCAGAAAGCGCATTCTACGTCACAATGAAAAATTACAGTATCACAATAAATAAGTTGCGTTACAAAGAAACATTAGATAGTATTTTAATTAGTTTTACTATTTTTATTAATTAATTATAAAATAAACACGTTTTACGATTTTTAATAAGGATGACAAGTTTAATAATTTTCAGTTCGATATGAAGTTACATCTGCGTATAGAAATTTATTTCACCGTCTCATGTTCGTCCGTCGCGCCGCGCGGCCGCAGCGGCAAGCCAAGCCGCGCTCTAGAGCTTCGCTCTCGCGACTTTCCTTCTCATTTAGTCTACCCGCCAAACTATAAACTAAGGATTACATCGACATTTTGAGATAGACTGCGTGATATACACGGCGACGCCAGCTCAAACCCGGAGCGCTGCCAGACAGTGTAACTCAAAATGTCAATGACCGTCGTTTATAGTTTTGCTGAGTTCCTGAGTTTATAAGTGATCTCGCTGCCATCAAATGGCCATATCACGTAGAAATAGGCCCGTATACTGCAACAATACTCCGGAATCAGGGTTTGAGCATACATTTCCGACTATTCTCAGTAAAACTGTCAAAAATCTTGCTTGAACCTCATTGATTTAGTTTGATCCTCGACTGACTTGAGCATTTTTCAGAATACGAGCCTTCTTAGTCTGTAACGGTCTCATTACAGTCATAACATAAGTTCGTTTAAACCGAGAGGTCACTCAAACCGGTTTCGTGTACCATTTAAGATGAGTTCACTGGGCTAAACCATCTTACGAAATAAGGTACATTATTTTACTAACTGATAAAACAGCTAAGATTCTTTTGAGATTACAATCGGAAAAGTAATTTCTAAAATAGTTAACATACAGCTATTGCAGATCGAACGAATCTCAAAAATGTATCTTTATAAGCATGTTCTCTGCTGAACTTTTGGTTCGATTTTTCTTTATTTTAGAAACCATTTAATCGATTTAAGTTTGATTAGTAAATGGTAGACACAGTAAATTTTCTAGTATGGATTTTAAAAGGCAAATGATATGCGAATCACAACAAATATTTGGGTGATTACAATTAGCCTTTATTATAGGAATAATTTTATTTACAAAAGCAACTGTAGAGATTTTAAGAAGAGTTTATCTGATAAAGTCAAATAATAAAACTATACCGGGAAGGATAGAGCACTTTTCCCCCATTTAAAATCATCGCATCTAGAAAGATTGTAAACTATCAATCAGCTAACAGACATATAAATATTTTTGATGTGATTTGTAATTGTATTGTCATGCAAAAATATACCCACAATTTAGTAAAATTATCTTCCACTCCTAAAAAATCAGCGTATTCGTTTAAAAATATAATTCGTTTTAATACTACTAGATTTAACTGGTTAGATTTGCATTCTGAACTGAACTTAAAACCATTTCGGGTTTCCTATATAAATTGACATGATGCAAAAGCTTGTATCCCTTTGTACTTCCGAATCTCCCGTTCTAAATATTTACAAAAACGTAGGCCATTAGTGTAGTTAAATGCATTAATCAGGAAACAGGCACTTAAAATATTAAATGAAAAACCTAAATGAAAATTATTATAAAATTACACAGTATCGCACCTCAATAATGTTGATCTAGAAACCGTCTGTGGCTGTGTTATCGGTACAGTACCACCAGTTTATCTGTTCAGTTGACCAACGAAGAAGTAAAGGCAACATTTTGCTTCGCTGTCAGTTGCTATCGTTTGTTTCACAATCAATCAATCAAATCGTTTATTGTTCACAATTTGAATAGTGATGTTCCTCTCGGCTAAACAGATAAGTTAGCGGTAAAAGTACACATAACAGTAACGCAAAGATTAGGTACGTTCGAACACGCGAGGATTCAGACGCACTCTAAACCAAATAGCACGCTAGAATCCGAAAATTATTAGTAAAGGACCGGACAGTACCTTTTTGTGCAAAACACTACAGTAAACAGTCTCACGTTTCCGACGGCACAACTTTACAATAAGCTAGATATCATCCAAACACAACCCTCGATAAACAAAGAAACATAATGAGAAAGCAGATCTCAGTAGGCCAGCTACACGCATCCAAGTTTCATAACCAATTCCAGTTGTGACGCACTGTCCGCCATTTTGTGATGACCGCCATTTCATGGCTGCGATGCGCGCTAGTGGCGTAGATTACATTTTAGTCTGTTACAACATAATTTCGAGTTTCTACTAAACTATTTTATCTGCGAATCATTCGCGTAGTGACCGAGCCATGATTCGTCACACGATAGACTTGGCGAGTGTGTGTTACACAGACGGTCAATCCTGAGAGGTCGCTCGTACCGTGCATTGTATTACACATCAACGGTCTTATGAAAAAATCGTTGATCATTACTTTACAGAATTACTCTCAAGCTGCTATACGACGTTTAATCATCTTTGTTTAGTTTTAACACTAGTGAAATCTCAACATTGAGACGGGTTTCTGGTTATGAATTTTTCCTGTTTATTTGCTTACACATCTCTCAACTTGAGAGGCTATTTTAGGTAAGACCGATACTTTTTTTTTCCAAATGTTCATTCTGACATTGGTATATACGGGCTAGTAGGACTGACAGTCTGCATAGCACTGAATACGACCGAAGTCGCCACATTGTTGGTAACCACAACCATAGTTGCACACACACAAGGTTCACACGACAGTTCAGTATAAAATACACTACCGTTTGCTCCGAGCTGAAGATTGCTTGTAAACTGGTAAAACACACATACATGTATTGTGAGGAATTTCTCACATTTAAATAATCGATTGATGGTGTAAACATTGCACATTTTGTTTTAAAATTAATTCGTTTTCATAAACCTTACTGACTTTAGCTACTGTTGTAATATAAAATTAAAACTTGCATGTTAATTTTTATAAGAAAAAGTGACGGAACAAGCTAAAAGCCCACTAGATGTTGCGCGGTTAACTCTTCCGAAAACAAGTGCATTACCTCACAGAGCGTGTCCACAAAGGACGTGCCTAGTGTGGCATTGCAATGCATCTAAGATGTCAAGGTGTTCAGTTTCATCGGGGCCCATACCCTAAACTAATCAAAGGGTGTCAGAAACCCTAGTAGCCACCTGGAAGGGCCTAAAAAATAAAAAAACTGCAACCTAATAAAATCAATTAAAATGGGCAATAAATCTGTTGCCATCTCTTTTTGTTGACATGCAAGTGATAATGAGAGATATCTTAAGTCCCTTTCTGTTGTTTGAAGGAAAACGAGACAGGAATAGTTTTATTCTAATCTTTCAAAAACGCGACATTATGCCTGCAGTATTGGTCTGGCTCGTATGCTCAAAACAAAACTCAAGCACAGCTTTACACTTCTCATTGAAAAACTATCCAAAAATATAAACTGGCGTCTCGATTCAGACTAAAAAAGAACTCGGACACCTTTTTTGTCACTTCTCAATGAAATTGTTCGATTCAATTATGTTGGGCCTCAAAGTATAGTTTACAAAGCAATCTCCCGCCCAGCATAGTATAGTTAGAGTACAGTATATCAATGTACAAGTAAATCAGTGATGTCGTGGCTGGATGCGACGCGAGATGTGCTCTTCCTGTTGCATTTTGGAGCGGAATTCCACGACCTGGTCGCGCGACTGCGCCAGCACGGCCAGCTGCTCGTTCAGGAGTTCCTCCCACTGTGTCGCGTACGCTGTGGGATAACAAATTAGTTATGTAAGTATGTTGGATGTTTACACTAACTTATTTATAGTCACTGTTGGTCATTTCGAATATTTAATTTATTTAATAAATTAAATATTCGAAATTAAATCGAGGGCTGGTGATTATCTGGGCCAGCGAATCAGCATTGCTATTCAGCGCGGCAATGCAGCCAGTGTCTTGGGCACGCTTCCGATTGGTACTGATTTGGATCAGTTGAGCTATCTATAAATCGTTTTCAACGGTGTGTAGATGGCTCAACTGCTTCATGTGTATTTTGTACATATTATAAACTAGTAGTTACCCGCGACTTCATACGCGTCTACAGTTTCCGTGTACATTATATTATCTGTGCGTGTACCAAGCGGATACTTTGAGAAACTTGACATTACACCTCATTACACCAAACTCGTACCTACTGGCATGTCAAACGCTAGTTGTTTGACCAAAGAGGTAGTGCTACGCCCTGTCAAACTGACGTGACATGACATGACAATGAAATCCTCTTGCCAATTGTTGCTGCTAATCCTTTTCGTTCATTTTATCCTGTAGATCCTGTTAATTATTCGGGATAAAAAGTAGCCTATGTGTCAATCCAGGTTACGAACTATATATATGCCAAGATTCATTCAAGTTGGTTCAGTAGTTTAGACGTGATTGAAACACAAACATCTAAACTTTCACATTTATAATATTAGTAGGATAAATAAATAAAATAAATAAATAAAATAAGCCTTTATTGCTGTTTTTTTTTACACATTTTAACTAACTTAAGTTACCTAAATTATTCTATTTGTAGGTACTACTTATCGGCAACCGGTTCCGGTACAGCTTGTCTCTCGACAAAGGCCTCCTCTAAAAGTTTCCACTCTTCTCTATTTTTTGCAATGCGAGTCCATTCTGGTCCTGCTATTTTCCTTATATCATCTTCCCATCTTTTATTCTGTCTACCCTTGCTCCTTTTACCATCCCTTGGGTACCACTCCGTTATCTGTCTAGTCCATTTATCTCTTCTTTCCCTCAACATATGTCCCGTCCATCGCCATTTAAGTTCTCTAAAAACCGTTTCTATATTTTTGAATTTTGTTATGCTTTTTATATCCAACATTCTTACTCTGTCTCTTCTCTTAACTCCAACCACACTTCTTTCAATTCCGTTTTGGCACACTTTTATTTTTTGTAGTTGTTGTTCGGTTAGTGCCCATGTTTGACAGCCATATGATAGACATGGTAAAATGCATGTATTGTATACTTTCCTCTTCTCTTTGATAGGCATTTCTTTGTTTTTCATGATCTCACTAAGAGACCAATATCGCTTCCAAGTATTAGTCACTCTTCTTTCTATTTCTTTTTGCATGCTATCAACCGTTGATATCAGTTGACCCAAATATATATATTCGTGTACATACTCTATTTGTTCGCCATTAACTAGTATATCGCTTTGTATGGAGTTAGTCATTATTTTGGTTTTTGTAGTATTCATTGATAGACCGGCCTTGGAGCTTTCATCAGATAGTTGTTGCAGCATTTGTGTTAAGCAATTTGGACTTTCCGCAAACAGTATTAGGTCATCTGCAAAGCGTAGGTGATTTAGGTTTTCCCCATTAACGTTTAGTCCATTTGTGGTCCAATCGAGGTTCCTGAATATCATCTCTAGAACGGCTGAGAACAATTTAGGGGAAATAGGATCTCCTTGACGGACGCCTCTTTGGATTTGAAACTCGTCACCGGTACTTTCCAGTCTTACTTGGGCTGTGCTTTTTGAGTATACGTTCTGGAGTATTCTGATGTATTTCGATGGAACCCCTTGACTTTCTAATGCTTTCCATATGTATGCATGTTCTAAGGAATCAAATGCTTTGTTGAAGTCCACAAATCCTACGTAATAAATCTTATTATATTCTTTGTATTTTTGAAGTACTTGTCGTATTACGTGAATGTGATCTATGGTTGAGAAATTGCTGCGGAAACCAGCTTGTTCTTTCGGTTGATTTTCGTCTAGTGTGGTGGAAATTCGAGACAATATTATTTTTGAGAACACCTTGTATATGTTTGACATCAAACTTATCGGTCTATAATTCCCAATATCTCCTTTGTCTCCTTTTTTATGCAGTAATATGATGGTTGATTTCGTCCAGTCATCCGGAATGTTTTCAGTCATAATAATTTCGTTAAATATATCAGTTAGTTTAGGAGCAATAACCGGCATTGTAGTTTTTAATAGTTCGTTTGTTATTTGATCTGTCCCCGGGGCTTTATCTAGTTTTTGTGTTTTAATTGCTTTAATTGTTTCTTCTTTTAGTATTACAGGTATTGGCTCTAGATCGATGGTTGTTTCGTTTATTTCTGCAATGTGTGTTGATTTCTGGCTATGGTATAAGTTTTTATAAAAATCCGTGGCAATTTTGAGTATCTCGGGTCTTTTACTTGTACGGTTTCCTTCTTTGTTCCTCCAGTCTTTTCTATTTCTTTTCTATTAGTAGGATAGGATATTGTAAATACTGTATTAGTCATAATTTTCTTTATATTTAATAAATATTTATGGACATTCCACACCCCTCCCATTCCCTCTTATTTATTATCACACGCACAGATCTTATATACAAATTATTAAACACATTAAAGATGAATCTAAGATCCAATAATGGATTGACTTTATTTAACAAAAGTTTTTATTTGAGAGCAGTTATACCAACTTTTTTAGCGTAGGATAGTTTATCGAACGTGAGCTTGAAAAATAAACAACAAACATTATCAACAATTGATTAAAAAAAGTTGCAATAATAATAATCTGCTGACATCCGACATCAGAACAGCGTTCTCTTTCAGACAACACGGGATGGATTAGATTTGACAAGAAAGCTAGAGTTGTTCTCGTAGAAATTATTGAATCAATAATTTAGATTAATAAACCTTATTTTTTACTCAGTACATGGCATTTAAAAATCAACACCAATATTAGTCTTATTTCACGTTTAGGTAAACAATTAATCATTATTTCAATTAAATAAGCGTTATCGAGGCGCGTGTTAAATTAGTTACACCAACATTACCCGTAACTAAAAGCAATTTCGTTATGCAATGCGTTAAGAATTGCAAATGTCCTTTTTACCTCTGCAGCTGAAATGCATCAGTTATTTTGATTTTATTTTATTTTAGAACTTTTATTAAACCCACAGACCTGTTTTTTTAATGATAAACAGCCAAGCGTTTGGCTGTTTTGGGTATAAACTAAAAAATGAGGATAGTGAATAACCCCATGAGCGACAGCATTGGCATTAACGTCTGAAGCGATGACCCGCGTGTTACATTACACCTCGCGAATGTTACAAGAAGCCGCGGATATTACGCTAAAGAATGTCGACGAACAGTCGCGAATGTTACGCTTGCGAATGGTTACGAATTGTCCCGAATGCTCGCTATACCTATCATCCTGTGACGTCTTGTGCCAGTGCCGTAGCTCGCGAGGAAGCGCACTCGCTTTGTCGGCGAACGCCACATGCCTGTCACAGGTTAGCGTACAATTTATTGACAAAATACTCTTTAGTAACGTTCAGTTTTTTTATCTATGTTGCGTGCGCAGGCTACATACACCAGACACGCATGCTAACTGTGCCTTAATCACGACTAAACCTGACAATCGTATACGTATCGTATCGTATCTAGCGCATCGAGGTACACTGCGCGTTGACGCTACAATGTTCGGCAGTCGAGTTAACGTTGACGCGCAGTATCATTCCAATACGTTAACTTTACGTAACGCGGCGACTGTCACATTTGTTCGTGATTACTCCTCACTACACACGTAACAAGTACACAAACATATATAGAGCAAAATTCCCACAACAACATACTATCGGCAAAATTTCCGCCTTACCAGTTTTGAAACTGTTTCGCTTGCAAGCAGTTAGCTACCTGACCCCGCCTTTTTCTTTTGTCTTCTTATTTTGACCAACCAGAGACCTAAACATCTATTTATTTTTATGACGGCCCATTGTTTTCATAACTTTTTCACCCGAAATGATTTGCTTCTATTGGTATTCAAAAATTAACGGCTAGTCAGTTCACAGAAAATGCACCCTTAAGGTGGTAAGGCAGAACTTTTGCTGATGGTACATACGAATGCTTAACACGTTAACATTTACATAACTCTATGATAATTAGACTTTCTAAATTACCCTCGTAATAATTTCCTGGTAATTTTACTTACCTTGGTAATACTACTTACCCCGCTCAGTAACTAATTTATCTTTCTATTAAAATTACTTACCCTCCCACTATTTTTACTTACCTTGCTGGTAATTTGACAGTGCTGTCGATTCAGTTGTTGCATTTTTCTATACTAACCTAATTTGACAGCACTAAAAATGTTGCCGTCCCTTTCTCATAAACTGAAACTACAAAGACAGCTATAATTCTAGCGCTGTCAAATTAGGTTAGTTTAGAAATAACAACAGAATGGACAGCAGTGAGTTACAAAAGTGCATATTTTTACCTTCCTGATCGTAGTCGACATCTCTGGTGAGCGCGAGCAGCTGCGCGGTGCGCTGCAAGGCATGCGCCATGTAGTCGGAGATTGCCTTGTGGTTGTCGAGCACCTCTTCCTCGGCGCGTTGCATCTCGTCGATGGCCTCGTGGAAGTTGTACATCTCCGCAGACATATCGCCCTCCTGAACGTGAATGAAACGTGAATGAAAATGAAATGAATGAAACGTGAATGAAAATGAAATGAATGAAACGTGAATGAAAATGAAATGAATGAAACGTGAAACGTTAATGAGCTCAATTCATTTCAATTAATTTCACTGAAGCATGTTTAGGTTTAGTTCTACGGAGCAATGGTTCATTAGGACGTACGTTGAGTGAGCGTAGTTGTGCCAGGTCGTCGTGTCCGGCCTCCATGTCTACGTCCCGGTCGGAGGGCGAGTCGGCTCGGGCTCCGGCGCGGGGCTCCGATGTGCCTAGCTCCTTCACTCTGTAACACAAACAATCATTTCTAATATCTCTGTACGCTTCCGATTGATATCGATTTGAATCAGTTGAGCTATCTATAAATAGTTTGTAGATAGCTCAATTGTTCCATGTGTATTTTGTAAATATTATAAATACTGTATTGGTTGTAATTTTCGTTGTGAATAAATGTAGTACAATATCAGTAACATGCAACACACTGTTTCTAAGTAGAGTGTCGCCTTCGCGCGTCAAAATGCCGAAAACACGCGTAGATACTATTCAACGGAAATACACGCGCAACGGATCTTTATCCATCTGAAATGAGGTGCATCAAACGATTGCGCATGTAGTTGTGTTCAAATTTGACCCAAAACTGAGCTCTGCGTAGATCCTTCAAAGTCAAAATCAAAATTTCTTTATTCAATAAAATCACAAGGATCATTTAGAATCGTCTTATATAACTAGGTGATTCTAGGTGCCAGTTGCACGCGACCTGGGGGGTGATTCTAGACCGATAGACATTTTATCACGATAGATATATATCCCAAGAACTGTCAAAACTCCATAGTTTTTGACAGTTTTTGCGGGATATATCTTTCGTGATAAAAAAGTCTTATCGGTCTAGAATCACCCCCCTGAGCCTAGAAGAAGAAGTCCCTTCAGAGGGACAAAGATCCGTTGTGCGTAGTGTAGTTATCAGTGGCGTAGCGTGCCTTGGCGGGGCCCCGTATAAAAATTTGTTTGGGGGCCCTTATGAAGGGTAAAGATTTCTCACAAAAGAAAAAAATTGTTTGCATAAAATTAAAAGTAATATTTATTCATCCTAATTATCTATCGTCGCATTATAGCACGTCGGGGCCCCGTATAATTGATACGGCAGATACGGCGGTCGCTACGCCCCTGGTAGTAATAGTTACCTGTCGGCGTATCTGAGCGTGTTGAGCGAGTGCTCGCAGGAGGACATGGCGGGAGAGATCATCGCGATCATGCACGTCCGAGACTTCTCTCCGATGAACGAGTCGCGCAGCACCTGCGTTACACTGCATTTACATATTTGTTCACAACCATCTACTCTACTACTAAAACTTGAATATTAAGGGCGGCTTGCACCAGAATCGCTAAACGCGTTTAACTCTTAAATAGTATTTAGCGAGTTGTCAAGTCATACAAATACGTCAGATTTAAATCGATTTAGCTGTAAAATACGTTTAGTGATTCTGTTGCAAGACGCCCTAAAACTTGAACAACAGGGAAAGTTTGAAAGTGGCGCCGGTTGTTAAAAGGTGAGGAGTGTTAGATTAGAATTAGAAAATTCTTTATTGCACATTTAAAAACAGTACAGAGGCGAGCTTAATGCATTTAGCATTTTCTTCTAACCAACCTTTGTGTAGTGTGGAGAAAAGGTAGTGCTTAAATTATGGAAAACTTGGTAGGGAGATTAGCAGGGGTAGATTAGCATGGTATGGACACGTAATGAGGAGGGATGAAGTCATATCACGAAAACAGTTATGAATATGAGTGTGACTGGGTACGCAGGTAGAGGAAGGCCGAAGAAGAAGTGGTTGGATTGTGTGAAAGATGACATGATTGTGAGAGGAGTAGATTCAGAGTTGACGAATGATAAGAGTGAGTGGAATGTTGAAATGTGCGAGCGAGAAGGTTGTTAGAGATCACCCATCGCGTTAGGGGTGCGCGTGTAGTGAACATTAACACCACAGGAGTGCAATTTCTAAATGCGGTCATAAAATAATCGGAATAAGGTACATAACCGCACAAAAAATGCGCGAATTAGCAGTTTTTTGATGATATCTTGTAAACCACAGATAATTTTGAAAAAAAAAAACAGATAAAGACATCGCCCAAGAAACTGTTGGTTTTTGTATTTATTTCATAATTAGTGCTGTCTTCGAAATCCAGTCACAATCTTAGAAAATTAGAGTTGACTTTGGAGTTTTTTTCTATCGAGAGAATATTCTTCTATCTTGTTTCGAGATTAGAACAAACGTCGGAAATATAATGACTTTGCTGTACCTATTTTTACTTTTGGTTTATTCATTGTATTTACGGATTACCAGCGAAAAGCAACTAGCTATTCTCACCATTATCGCAGCCTTAATGCACACAGATGTTAAGGTGTACCTGCGTCAGTTTGGAGACTCTGAAAGGAAGATGGTTGTTCCCCTTCATGCCGAGTGCGCGGATGCATTCCTTCAGGGCGAGCAGCGACTTGTTGATCTCTGCACTCTCCATTCCTACACGAAACCATACCATTAGTACACACGGCGACACATCAACCTAGACTGTTTAGACTTTGAACTATAAGAAGAGTTGCGAATCGTGCGAGAGGGTCTTGTATGTTTTTCTGCGGGACACGCTACGCACACCCAATGCGCTTTCTCTTTCCAACAATTCTATGCATAGTAGGAGTAAATAAATATTCATCGACATTTCACACAACGCCCTCTAGTCGCAAACTAACCAAAGCTTGTGATATGGGAACTAGATGGCTGATAGAATACTTTTATACTTTTTTTTTTTTTTGTTTGACAGGCGTCACAGCTCAGTCGGTAATAGCTCTGCCTTCCGTGCTGTGGGTCGTGGGTTCGATCCCCACCAAGAACAAACATTTGTGCGTGGAAAACATAGATGTTTGTTCTATGTCTGGGTGTTACTATCCTACTAATATTATAAATGCGAAAGTTTAGATGTTTGGATGTTTAGATGTTTGGATGTTTGGATGTTTGTGTTTCAATCACGTCTAAACCACTGAACCAACTTGGATGAAACTTGGCATATATATAGTTCGTAACCTGGATTGACATATAGGCTACTTTTCATCCCGAATAATTAACAGGATCTACAGGATAAAATGAACGAAAAGGATTAGCAGCGCCAATTGGCAAAAGGGTTTCATTGTCATGTCATGTCACGTCAGTTTGACAGGGCGTAGTACTACCTCTTTGGTCTAACGACTAGCGTTTGACATTCCAGTAGGTACGAGTTCGGTGTAATGAGGTGTTATGTCAAGTTTCTCAAAGAAGTATCCGCTCAGTACACGCACAGATAATATAATGTACACGGAAACTGTAGACGCGTACGAAGTCGCGGGTAACTGCTAGTGTATTATAAGTATGTATATACAAAAAAAAAGTATATAAGTATTCTATCAGGCATCTAGTTCCCATATCACAAGCTATGCTTAGTTTGGGACTAGAGGGCGTTGTGTGTAAAGTCCAAGAATATTTATTTATTTATTTGTAAATACATACTTCGAATACCCAGACATAGAACCAACATCTATGATTGGTACACAAATGTTTGTTATTGGCGGGGATCGAACCCACGCGGGGCACACGCTGCAGAGTGCAGAGTGCAGAGTGCAGAGTGCAGAGTGCAGGTAGTAGAGATGGTACGCACTGGTCTGCCTGTTGGCGGAGGAGGTGTCGGCGCCGCGCTCGTTGCCGGCGAGGTCGATGAGCGAGAACTTGCCGTGCACGCGGTGCATGCCGGGCGACCGCACGATTATCTGGAACACGGCGTGCGACCGCGACGAGTTCGAGTTCGCACTAGTCTGCAATAAACACACACTCCTCACTCAAACTCTGCACACTTTTTTTTTTTTATTGAGTAACAAAATTCACAGCCCTTAAAAATAATGACGAAAAAACTTATATTTAAAACAGATAGCCAAAAACGGATTTACATTCTAAGTACAATAACAATAAAAAAAGTCGACGATAGTCACAGGATTCCAAAGATGATTTAAGAATAAAAATGTAATTTTCGTAACTAATACTGAGTGTATGTAGTGGTGTGTTGTTCTATTGCGTGTGTGTATGTGGTGTGGGTACTCCTGATAGTGCCAGTCTCATGAGAGTCTGGAGATCTCACGAGTACCCAGTGTGTGAGTGTGTATGTATGCGCGGGTGTGTCTGTTTGTGTGAAAAATGTACTTCTACAAAAAAAATTATACTTATATACTTAACAATAGTATTAGTACAAGTATTTATAGTAGTAGGGCTCTTTGTGTGCGAGCTCGTCCGGGGAAGTACTAGCACCTGTTTCGTGTGCACAGTGATGCTCGCATTGCTGTGTTCCGGTTTGAATTTGAAGGGGATGGGTGCCGGTGCTATTACACGCACTTCACACCTAACACCTTTTTGTCTCAGAGTGATGGACGCAGTGTAATGCATCACAAGGCACGTCCTCAGTGGACGTGCTCAGTGAAGCAATGCATTGTTATAGGCAGAAGTAACCGTTTGTTCCATCATTAATTGTGTAAAATAAAACTCTGTTCTCGACGGTTTAAAAACATAAGCATGCGAAACCAATCAAAGTCCATTCTCACCTGTCCGGAGGTCCTGGCTGCATTCCCGTGGTGAATGAGTTTGAGCACTTCGTCCACGTTGTCGACCACCTTCTCCGTGAGGCCGACTATCTGAACTTGCTGCTTGCCGTCCTCTAGTACTCGTAGTTTCGCCTTGTCTGCTAACAAGTCGAATACCTGCAATGGACAACTAGTAACTACTTTTGACGTAAACATTTCGTATAGTAAAACACATCAAAATTGTTTTATGGAAACCTTACGAGGATATGTTGGGTAATAATAATATCTATACATTATCAGGTTGTGGCTGAAGAACATAATTCGAAGATATATAATGTTTCTCATCAATACACTAACACAAATCGAAATATTTATTACTAAAACAGAACATCTGTGATTTCATTGGACATAAGTCTATGCATAATCTCCATTTTGTAAGAAAAATGATTCTGTGAGCATTGCCCACTTGCCTTAGATCATTAAGAGATATAATAATTTAAAAGTTTAAAAACTAGAAAAACAGACTTCAATTCCGACTACCGGCTTCATCATCATCAGATGATGATGCTGGCAGTTCATTGGGAATGTTCTAGTGACCATAAACACCATTAAAAAGTCACAGGATAGCAAAATAGGCAATTTCGTGCACGTGAATGGCATATTTTTTCCAGTTATTTCTATTTATAAGCCAAACTACTGAACCGATTTTGATGAAAATTGAATGGGACCAACCTGGAAGTACATCCAAAGAATGTTTGAGGTTAAAATAGGTTGATATTAGTGATAGGTTTACCTTTCCCGAATATATTTCGAAGAAGGATGCAGACACGATGAGGTTGAGCGGCTTGTACTTGGGAGACTTGAGGAACGCGAACACATCGCGCGCCGCCATCGCGTATATCCCCTTCTTGCAGTCCTGCGTTTTACCCTACAACCAAATCACATCATTAATTTAATCCTACTAATATTATAAACTAGTAGTTACCCGCGACTTCGTACGCGTCTACAGTTTCCGAGTACATTATATTATCTGTACGTGTACCGAGCGGATACTTCTTTGAGAAACTTGACATTACACCTCATTACACCGAACTCGTACCTACTGGAATGTCAAACGCTAGTTGTTAGACCAAAGAGGTAGTACTACGCCCTGTCAAACTGACGTGACATGACATGACAATGAAATCCTCTTGCCAATTGGCGCTGCTAATCCTTTTCGTTCATTTTAATCTGTAGATCCTGTTAATTATTCGGGATAAAAAGTAGCCTATATGTCAATCCAGGTTATGAACTATATATATGCCAAGTTTCATCCAAATTGGTTCAGTGGTTTTGGCGTGATTGAAACACAAACATCCAAACATCCAAACATCTAAACTTCCAAACATCTAAACATCCAAACATCTAAACTTTCGCATTTATAATATTAGTAGGATGCGAAAGTTTAGATGTTAGGATGTTTAGGTGTTTGGATGTTTGTGTTTCAATCACGTCAAAACCACTGAACCAACTTGGATGAAACTTGGCATATATATAGTTCATAACCTGGATTGACATATAGGCTACTTTTTATCCCGAATAATTAACAGGATCTACAGATTAAAATGAACGAAAAGGATTAGCAGCGCCAATTGGCAAGAGGATTTCATTGTCATGTCATGTCACGTCAGTTTGACAGGGCGTAGCACTACCTCTTTGGTCTAACAACTAGCGTTTGACATTCCAGTAGGTACGAGTTCGGTGTAATGAGGTGTAATGTCAAGTTTCTCAAAGAAGTATCCGCTCGGTACACGTACAGATAATATAATGTACACGGAAACTGTAGACGCGTACGAAGTCGCGGGTAACTGCTAGTACTAAATAAAAATAAAAAAAACATAAATATTAATTATTAATTTTATTATTAATATTAAATTGAATACTGTATTAGCTTTGTGAATTTGATTTGCTTTGTGAATAAATTAAATTAATATTTGATTTATTCAGATAACAGGATAGGTTAGGTTTATAGAGATTTATTCTCAAAAAAGACATAATATGCCACTTACATGAGAAAAGATCTTATAGGTATAAAATTAGGTAAGTATAGATAGGTATTCTTCGTTCGAGTAGATTTAGTAGGTACGTAGCTTTAGTGATAAGGTTATGAATAGCACCCATTCAATTCATTCTAGGCAGTTATATAAGGTACCAGGTAGGTAAGATCCATTGCTTATAGCTAAACACAAATACACCTGCAATATTTACAGAAGCACGCAATGTAAACTTTATAAAATAAATAAATATTCAATTGTGTCTTATCATGAATTACATGGGGATGTAAAAAAAATATTTCTCATCGTCGACCACATCGTCACTTAACATCAGGTGAGATCGCGGTCAAACGCTTGCCTATAAATTATAAAAAAGTATTAGTTTTGCTGTGAGTAAAATATATTTGCTTATAAATGTATATCTTTCATTATAAGGTGTTATGGTCTTCCGAATGATCCTTGTGGTTGTACTGAATGTAGGAGGGGTGGGTGAGTGGGTGAGTGGGTGAGTTTACCTGAAAGTCTCCGCCCATAGTATGCGTCTTCCCCGAGCCGGTCTGTCCGTACGCGAAGCACGTCGCCATGCCGCCCTCGAATATAGTCGCCACTAGGGGCTTTGCCGTGTATCTGCAATAATGGACATTTATTTTTATTAACCATTTATAAAAATTCGAGCGCACACTGGTTTGAAACTCAGAAATACATGAATACCTGGAAATGCCTACTGTTAAAGAGGAAGACGCCAGATACAGCATAAAATATAAGGAAAGACTTGAACACCACTCAAATGAACTAGCTAGAAACCTACTTAACACACAAGAAAACGTGAAACGCCTCAAAAGATGGCAAATACTCGACCTAGACCAGAGGACGTAGACTGTTCTGAATACTGAATGGTGTTACTCGCTGGAGTTACACCTTAAAACACCAATACAAGAACCAATCTGATTATGGCTAAATAGCCGATCGCAGATAGCATTTGTGGAAAAAAAAATTTATAAATTAAAGAGGGGAGACCTTTGCCCAGCAGTGGGACAGTATACGTTAATTAAAAAAAAATTATAATGGTTATTTATTTTTGTTTGGTCGTATGAGTTAGCGGCGTCGTGGCTTAACGACTGCTAGAGCCGGGACCGACAGTGTAACGTGCCCTCCGAAGCGCGGAAGCGCTCAGATGTAAATGCTACTAGCGGTCACCCATTCGATCCCCCTCTCTCCTATCCGATCCAAAAGGTATCTAGATAAAGGAGTGGGGTAAAAAGTTTTAGTAAAAATAATTTCAAGCAACAAACGCCGGTTCAACAGGCTGTCACACGCTTGCTTTCCAGGCTCGTGTTTATTGAGATACTAGAACTACCTTTATATTTATAGTCTGTGTATTGTGAATGTTGAACGTTTTACCTGTATCTGTGCTTGCTCTCTGCTAATAAAATCGTTTTTACTTTCTTCTTCTTGTTTTTCTTTTTGAATTTTCTCACACATTGTCTCTTCAACTCTGATTTTGAGCACCTATCTTGTTCATCCGTGCTAAATTCTTTATCTTCTTTTAATAAAAAGCCTGTTTTAACACAAGGAGTGATGAGACTTACTTATAAACAATTTCGTTGGTGCAGGAGTCGTCGAACGCGTAGTCGAAGCGGAACTTCTGGTTCTCCAGGTACTTGGTGAGGTCCACCTTGTTCTTGGGCTCGTGCACTATCATCGTGTCCTTCATCGGCACGCTGATCACATCCACCTGCAAACATGTTTCATGAGCATAACTCACCGAACAAGCTACCCTGATACTCCGCCCGAGTACAGTCGAAGACACATCCACCTATACTGTTTTTTTTAAATACATTATAGACAAACGTTTGACCGCAATCTCACCTGATTGGTAAGTGAAAAAAATGCGGTCAAACTATTTTTAAAATATGTTTCGACTTTGAACTATTAGAAGTTGAACGTTGCGAATCGTGCGAGAGAGACGACAGTGTGTTTGTGTTGGAGGGCTGCGAGCGGCTATTTCGCTCCCTTTCCAAAGATTCTCTGCATTGTATGTAGCGTAGTTATGGTTGTATTGGGTGTATAACGTGACCTGTGGCCGTGTATAATATAAGTCTTTGCAGAACTGCCTGTAATTGAAGTTTTCATTATTTTTGACGTTCCTGCAACAGACTTGAAATGAACTATTTATATAACAAAACGTGCTTTATGAAGCATCGCACTGCGTCCGTCACTATGGAACGTAAAGATGGTCAAATATGCTTGTAATAGCACCATCATTTCCTTCAAATTAAAATGCAGCAATGCGAGCATCACTGCTTGACAGCAGAAATAGAATAAGTACGGTGGTAGTACTTCTACGAATTAACTCTTTCAAAAGCTACTTAATTATAGTTAGATAGTAATTTCTAGCTACTCAATAGTGTTTTATTTTTAAGTTACGCAGCAAGCCTTAAGCCCACTTCTGCAGTACCGCACAGGGCATTCTAAGACATATGTTTTGACTAGCGTCGTGGACAAAAGGCCCACAAGAAACTGTTTTTCGAACTTTTTAGCGTGCCTACCTCCTTCTTGTTCATTTCCTTCTTGTTGAGCGGCCGCTTCCTCACGCAGACGGTGATCTGGTGGTCCTCGACCGCTTCGTTGCCGGTGAGGGGTCGGAACTCGAGCGTGTTGGTGTACTCTCGGATCATGGCGAGGAACTCCCAGTTGGGATTGCCTGGGTCCATGTTCATTAGCGCCTCCTAGAATATTATTTAAAAACAAAGAATTGTGAAAATCGGACTAGTTTGTAAAAAGTTATGCGTGGTCATACATAAAAAAAATGTAAGCGTCGACTTGAAAACCTCCTCAGTTTTTTCGTAGGTAATAAAAAGAACTCTAAAATGAAGTCTTAGACTATGTCTCCACGATTATGAATTACAGCCACATAGCGAAAAAGATTCTTGGTAAATTTTGTAAATATAATGAGCTAAATTTTTTGATACATCCACATTTTAGACAATAGTGTAGCAGCTATTGGTAGCAATTCTGTTGATTCGTTTCCCTAAACTAATCTAAACAGTACTAAAATTGTTGCCATCCCTTTCTCATGAACCGAAGTGACAAATACAGCTATAATTTTCGCTGTCAATTTGTTTAGTTTAAATAAATGCAACAACTGTCAGTGTATTTCTTTGAGTCCTAACTTTTTCTTCTTTAAATTCAGTCTTAAATTTATTTTAATTCTCTCTTCCGTAACTTTCGCTTGCCACTACCACCCGACTTTTCGCTTTTAGATTGATCACTCCCATTTTTACAGTCTTGCAGTTTACAGTGAAATTGGAAGATCCGTTCCTGCTTACCTTCTCTTCCTTGAGTTCAGCTTGCCGCTGCCTCCTCTTCTCTCGGTTCTCCTTGAGCCTCTCCACTTCCTTCACGACATTAGATCTCCTCACGGCTCCAGACGCCACAGCATGAGGAACTGACACGGTGGATGAGACTCCGGCCGCTCTGGCTGACGAGCCACCGACGTTGGCTCCACTAAACTGAAAGTACAGGTGGAATTTTATTTGGACAACTTGTTTGACGGGCACTATATGCGAAACTTTGTTCTCAGTTAAAAATAAGAGATTTGGAAACTATAGAATAAATAAATAATAAATAAATAAATATTCATGGACATTTCACACGACGCCCTCTAGTCCCAAACTAAGCAAAGCTTGTAATATGGGAACTAGATGCTGATAGAATACTTATATACTTTGTGATACATTGTGATAATGTTTGTTCTCAGTGGGGATCGAACCCACGACCCACAGCACGGAAGGCAGAGCTAATACCGACTGAGCTGTGACTCCTGTCACAGCAGAAGTAGGGAAAACTTGGTTAGTTTTCGCGCAATACGTAAATGCGCCCTTGTTGCAGATCCAAGGCCGAACTGGAGACGGTATGTATAAGCTGGTAGTTCTGAACTTACAAGCTGCTTTGAATGGTTGTTATGTACGGCATTTTATTGAAATTAAATTTTGAAATAACGGCACTTCAAAACTTATCCACTCCAATGCCTCTTTTCAAAAGGAAAGATTTTAGATCTCAATTCAAGTTATAAAAAACCCTAACCTTTCAATGACCTCGAAGTCCATTTTGAACTTTTCAATTGAATGTTTAAAAGTTTTGACCTTTTGTTACCAAGTATTTTGGACCTTTTCAAAAGTCTTGTAACCATCATAAAATGCAAGAGATATGGCTTCGTATCCTAAGCTTCAGCTACTGGTGCCTTTGTGACTCACACGAGTTACATCTCATCAGGGATCCCATTAGCAATGGTCATGCCTATACTAGCACTACTAACAAGTGTTCATAATCAATTTGGCGGCATTTTAAGACCGCTCATGTCATGATAGATATCATGCCTGAGAATATAAAGGACCATAAATTAACCTCCTTAGTGTAAGGTCGTTTCGGGAAATGCGGCATATGGATTCCTTGCTGGACGGAAGCAGCGCTGGGCGTGCTGCCGGCGCGAGACCGACCGCCTGACGCCGGCGCCTGTAAGGAATGGAAGGAAGACGTTGGGAAGGATGCTGCATGGAAGGGAAAGGATGGTATACTCAGTCAGGGAAGGAAATCGGGAAAAATTACATATCTCTATCGTTTAGCCTAGTTAGGGCGCACTTAGCACAATGTGATGACATTTGGACGAAGTGGATTCGACTATGCACAGTCTACTAAAGTCTTCGTGACGTTTCACCACATATATCGCGATAAAGTTGGATTTCGTGGTGATGACTGCGGCCTAGGTATATCAGGAAGTTGACGAATGCAGAAATCGGACACCCACATCTTTGTGCAGTCCTAATGATGGCTGGCGTACAATTTCCTATCGTGGGCGACAATTAGCAGTATTGTTGGTTCATTTATGGCGGTTCAACGCCACTCTATGCACACGGACACCACTATCGACAATTGATATTTGTGGCCCATTGGGGGAAAAATCAATACACTGGTTGTAAAATATACATGATAAAGTAAAGAGCCGAAACATTTTCAGTCATACAAAACTACAGAAAGAACATACCTGCTGCGTGACTCTGGAGGTTGGTACCGGCTGCGGCGGTGGCTGCGGCTGTGGTGGAGGTACGTTCTCCGCGCCGCGACGTCCAGTCGTATCTCCTCCATGTCCGTTAGTGTAGTTAGTAACTCCCGCGCCCACACCAGGCGCGTTCGACAGACGCATCTGGTTGTTGCGCGTAACCCGCGAAGGCGCTGGAAGATGGAACAGGCTATAAGACAGGGCTCGGTATGGAGATAATGAACGTAAAGAGATAGAAGGTCAAGGGATGAATGCCATGCGATCGAAAAGAAGTTTGAATTGAAGAGCTAGGCTAACAGTCAGCAGAGTAAGGGATGATACAAGTAGGACTGCTATGTACACTTGGGAAAAACCGTGAGATCCGCATGATCTCTCGTTTATGGCATATCTTAGGAAGTTGGCAAAGTAACTGGTAGCATCTAAAAACAAGGGTGATACACAGAGTATAAGAATAAAAAGTCCATGAATCAAACAACTGGCGCGAACACAGGATCAATGGAACAAACTGCTAAAATAAAACCTAGAAACGTTCTAGCGGCAACCCAAAAAGTGCAGAAGCGAGAACAAATGACTGTTATCCAAGCTGGTGCGGTTGTCTTACGTGACTTGGCATTCTGATCCTCTTCCTGGGCCGCTTCAGGCGAGGTAGGTTTCTTGAACGCCTCGTACGGCGCGTTTTGTTCTGAGTCCGCAACGCGATGCCGCCATCGCAACCATGAGCAACACATTTTTGGGATTTATCAGTCCGTCAACATTGCTATCAGACTACAGTACAACCAATAAGTGGGTTTTTGAAAGGTGCAGTACCATATTCACTAGTGCCACTACGGAGCAAAGATCTGTGAATTTTTTGAACAAATGACGTATCGTTCTTGTCGGATCTAGTTTTTATTGAAAAGAAAGATTGCAGCTTTTGTTTATAAAGATAGTTTGTACACAAGCACTTTAGTGAAGAAGACACTGGTATAGTAGGTTTAGAACGTGACATGTGCTTGATAGACTGATGCGGAATGAGAGTAGGTTGCGTTGGCGCAAAGTGATCTTGCGACCGCCATATTAGGAGCTCTTTCCGCACTCAAGGCAATGAACCATGACGCATGTGCCGAGCAGCAATGCATAACGAATTTAGTAAATCACTGCATACGATACTTTGTTTTGGTACAGAGACAGCCGGCAGTCTGTCAGACTAGGTCGGTGGAGCAAAAATGGGTATTGGGCTGACAGTGTAGTGTGAAAGTTTAATCTGTTCGAGGTCTTTGAAAAATTAATTAGCTTAAAACTTGATGGAACTGCAACGTTTGAAAAAGGAATGTTTCACGGTATGTGTTTGTCAACCCACGACACGAGACTGACTGCCTCGCGAGTTCAATTACAGAAAACGCTTGGACAATCAACTAAAATTGGAAAATAATGGTCGTCCATACACATCTAGCATAATACCTTTTTCCAATGAAACATACACTACATGAAGGTAGATACTAACGTCACAAGCTTCAAACCCATGACTGAAATCGATAAACCGAACCGAACATAATCAAACATTTATTATGAACTTGGCAATGAATTACGGTTATTTCTAATGGAAGTAATAAAGAAGGAGAAATTACTGTAATTTAATCCGACGTGATCTGAAAGCCCGGCATTTAATGAGAAAGCTGTAAAATAAATGTTATCTAAATAGTCTGACATCCAATTGGCAGATTAAAGCGGCTATTTCCATTTTAAAATACCTGGATTAAAAAAGGCTTTTTGTGATAAACTGATGGATAACCACAAGCACGTGAAGCGATAATGAAAACAAATAAAAGTCGCACGAATTTCAACCTTATAAGACAGGACAACAGTTCCATGACCTGACACAATAGGGCACACGAAACGATATGCAATAGACACCACACGAATATCGATCAAACAAACAATATATTTAGAACCACAGAGTATATTTTAAGAACTATGAACTAGAGGCAGTGTGTAATTCAGCAGCACAGGTAGTGCTCAAAGCTCGGTTCTAGATCAAGATATGGAAAGAAATCGAAAGGAGACTGGTGCATAGCAACGGTTCACCTGACAACGGTTGATATACCACAGATCAATAGGTATTCATCCAGGTCATGTCATGGAGTTTACGTTAGAAAGTGCATCAATCAATTAGACACCGTAAATCAAAATAGAACTAAAAGGTTCGTTTTAAATAGAGGTCATATTTTATCACGCACGAATTTTCAAGCTTTCTTTCTATACCAATACCAATCTGATAAAAAATCAAGAATGATAATCGCGCCAATTTTACAATAAAATTAGTACTGGCAATCGATAACAACAAAAGCTCTACCGAACTTCCGAAAAGGTTGACTGCAGACGCGAACTAATTTGCGAGCCGAAGATTTGCAAAGATTTACAGCTTTGACCCTGCCATGACCTGCAAACCCTGCAGTGCCAGCCGAGCTTATCGCGAGATCGCGAGCATTATCCAATGAGGAATCAGTTATGTTAGAAAAGGTTCCTTTCTTCATTGGACGGAATGTCATTACTCTTTGAAGGGCTTCAAGATCTTTACATTAATAAAAGCGCCAGATACCTATTAATTGAATATTGCTAAAAGCTTGGGTAGATCGAAATTCAATAAAGGCAGGTGACTCAAGAAAACCACATGGTGCCCAGGACCATGACTGTTCGTATAGGCTTATTGTCTCGTCTCGTCTTTTACTGGTCAGTGACACCAAACCAAATCAACCATAGGAGACATTCAAGAGCAGACATTATAGTAAGTGATAGTGAATATATCAGCACATCCAGTAATTCCATTCCAGTATGTGCATGGTGCACAATGCCTGCGTTGGTAATGCTGTTACCTACTTCCTAAAAACAAGGGGTATTTCGAAGTGTTCCCAGCGGTTATCAGCTGATGTTTATTACCACTGCATGCCAATAATATGCGGTACCAGTTGGATACCACAAAAGGTTTTGAACTATTTGACTTCGTGCAATGAAAAACGACTGTGATGAATTAGGATGATTTAACGTGCAAAATTTCATTAGCTTTGGTTGAAGATCTCGCGACCTTTAACATTTTCTTCGCCTTCCCAGAGTCGGAGGTTGATGAATTTGAATAAATTGCTAGTCATTATTTTTTTAAACCTAGTGATATCAGTATGTCAAATTCTCGCCATGGCTTACAGGATTTCAAACAAGTAGATTAGTTTTTATCGATTCAAAGTCAAATGTAAGCGCGGCCGTGTGAAACATCGGATATGGTATCATAAACAGATTTGTTTGTATTGAATGATTATGATTGTAATATCACAATTACAGGTCTGCAGGTCATTAGCCAGCGCCCACGTGCCAGGTTGACTGATTCACACGCATTACGGTGCGATATCCTCATTCTTGGATCATCATAAACAAAAACTATAATGTTGTTATGCTGTTTGGGACATGTGGGTGGGCAGACACCGTCCCCTCGGTATTTTCGAGCCATTTAGTGACCAATGACCTTTCTCAGTTCCAATAACTAATTAAAAAGTTTGGGAAACTTTATAAAAGGCCGTAGCGCAGGCACCTAAAAAATTTCAGTCACGGATTTGTTTCACACGAAATACTTTAATCTACTTTAGGAAATTGTTCCGAAAGAAACTCCTAATAAAGACAGCATGAATCATGGAATTATAACTGACGTTAACTTCTTTATCGTTTATTTAAATGAGCATGAAAATAGTCTGCAATGCAATTCATTAGTATTGTAGCTTTACCTTAAACATCCTCGAGAAGGTCACTCAGCGACCGAAATAGGTAATGTCGAGTACTCCCTTTAGTATGATACCTTGACGACTTTCCGAAACGGGAAACTTTCCCCTCTGCCATCAGTATGCGACACTCGTAGACGGAAATCAATTCCCTGGAGCAATACACTGAGCACAAAGGAACTTGAGCGAAAGAAGATAAGAACAAGATCTGAACGATCACAGAGAGAAGTTGGAAAACTTACGGCCTAAGTTTGTCCCACGCGTCTGGACATTTGGACGAGCGCATTTTTCGTACAGCACCGGCATAGTGAAAAAGAAAATTACTAAGGTCAGGTTCACAGCACTATCATGTGTAATCCATTAGTACTATCAGTTCAGAGTTTAGGTAGAGCCGGTGCCAGCCAGTGGTGTACACGGCCGGCCGCGCACTGTCCGCGCGTACCTCCAACCTACACTTATAGCGGGCGATGGAACTAACGGAGTCGGCCTGCCCGCCCCATGTAAAATTCAAACAACCCCAAAATACATTGTTATCGCGACACGCCATCGCCGTGTGCATTAATGATAATGTGGAAAAATATGGCCATAAGTACGCCGTGTAGGAAGGCGTTTTTCAGCCGAAAGGAAGGAACTGAAAACTTAGTGGAAACATACCCTGATCGGGTAAAGGTCAGTATTTGAATAAAAAGCCGTTATAAATTCTCGTTGACCTCTGACTTTGACGAACTCTCGGACTCTCATTTTGCTATCTTGAGAAATCCGGATATTGCTAGCATTTTAAAAGTTCTTGGTCAAAGTGTGATGAGAAAAATTACGAGATAATGCTAGACTTTTAAATACTTATCATATTTCATAGATATCATAAAAATTCAGGACCGAAAGAGTATGTTTTTTGTCGACGAACCAAGTATTAGCAATTAGTGTCGTTATCAAAGTGATAGACAGCACTATTAATCATTGGATAACGTTTGAAATAGGTAGATGAAAAAGGTGCAATGCACTTGGCGCTAACGGGTAGTTTCCCAGCGAGGTAACAGTTAGTAGTTATGACGACACCGGTTGTTGTGGGAACAGACAGTTGCGTGTCACTCACTATCGCAAACTTGGCAAGACACCTTACTTGGATTGTATTCCAATTATACCTTGCTTTCAGCGTTACTGAAATGCTTCGTGAAACAGCAAATCGTGTAGAAGAGCAAGTTGCGCCACGAGCCCCTAAAAACCATCACCCCTCACGCAATGCATCGAAGGGTAGTATGATTTCCAAATAAATGCAATGTCAAGACCATATCAGCGTGGCCGTGACTGTAACCTTGTGTACCGTTGCTTTTAAATCCGGTCAGTCAGTTGTCATGTCAGTCACATAAGAAATTTTAGAAAGACAAATCAATAGAAACAGATCTTGAATAACGCTAAGCTAATCTTAATTTCCAGTGAATGAAAGGAATGCAAACCGTAGATTAGCTACAGTAAATTGATCTAGACATTCTAGACCACGCAATCAGGACGCGATACTGGACTGGTGTACTGACCGAAGTCCCAACGGTTGCCAAATGTACATTGCGCAAGATTGATTGACGCAATCGCCCCCTCGGGAATTCAGGCACGTCAATACACCAGCGACTTTATATTTGCCGTGGTAACCAAATAAACAAAGCCCAGTGGTCATAATTCAAACTAACTCGCCTCATGGGATAGTTTAAAAGGGTATATGAAATGAGTCTAACATGCGTGAAGGGGTTCATTCACACCAAAAATATAATAAAACCGTAGTTATTGGTGATTCTTATAGTGAAATTCATGCAAGAGGAACTGAACCTTACGACAAAATACTTACAGAACTTACCTAGCTACCATGATTTCGGAACAACAACAGGATTAAGAAAGCCTATTTTATTGCAATAACTAAACGAGTTACAACGTTGCACAGCAAGGAAGAATACAGACAAAGCTACAGTTTATACATTTTTGCGTTGCCGCGAGCCATTATAATAAAAGTAATTACAAGAAGTGCTTTACCAGTTAATAAACGCTTTCAAATTGGCCAAATTACACAGTTGTTTAATAAAATAAATGGTTCGTGAGAAATGACAAATTCTTTCGGTATTTTCAACACCTTGATTTTGGTTAATCAAGTTCTAAATCACAGCCTTTCACCAAAACCCTCTACTTTTTCCATAACAATTTTTTTTTAAATAAGCCTTGTAAACTTTTGACTCAACGCGACCGACCGTGAAACGTCAATATTCGTAATGGTGGTTTTTCATTACTACCTACAGAATTTAGGTAGGGTGTTGAAAGGTGAGATGAGGGTAGATAAATATGATAGATAAAGTTTCGTTTTGAAATTGCTAACTTTACGATACAGTATGACTGTATTATGACATGTCTCTTGGCGAAAGAGCATTCATCAAGTTTCAATCAACAGGTTGCTTTCTAAATAATCCAAATATAAACAAAGTTTCAAGAACCATTTGATATTTCGCGTGACCGTCCACCTGTTTTAGACAAGAAATAGACTGAGACCGTTGACCCTACAAGTCGTGCAAAACTAACCTTCCTTTATATTTATCTCTTTTCAATCAGAAGTGGTAGAAAGAGGCAAAAACTGGGTTAGCGTAATGGGTGCCGGTGAATCATAGCGAGATGGAAACTGGTTTCATACAATTGTCAATATTGCTATTTCATGTCTTCGTTTATCGATTAAGAAAATATTCAATACAATTTCTACAGAGTTTAGTACGGTCGGTGCTTTTAAATAACTGTGAAAGTTAACAAGGCTGTTGAAGTAATTGGAAATAATTAAAGTGATATTGGATAGGTAATAAAATATTATATTAGAATACAAACCAAAAATTTCGTAGAGTAGGTAATAAGAACATCTTGTAAAGGGGGACGAGAATAGTCTATGAAGAATCAAGTTACTACATCACAAAGACTGGGACAAATACGAATCATAATGCCAAAATAGAATTCAAAATCCACGAACAAAGGCACTCAAAGAGTAAGATTGCAATTTAGATAGTGTCGATGTCGACAACAACCGTTGTACGCGAATGTGGGATTATTAGGTCCAGAACTGTGTAGATAAATTTAGACTGTGGTGACATAGCTAGTACCTAATTTAAACTAGGATATTATTTCTCACTTGTCTTTACTATATGCACAAGGATACAAACATAAGACATAAGACTTCGTTTCGCAACACTCTTGGATCATGAGGTTCTCTTAGCCATGACACCCATGACTTGATGATGTGATGATCAATAATAAGCAAGATGAAGAGAAAGAGCCACTATTGATCGGGCCGTGTCGTGTAGACAATACAACATGACAGATTAGAGCTTTGTATAGATAGAATGAGTAAGTAAGGTATCGTAATCAAATTGTACAAGTAGATAATAGAGAAGTAAGAATCTATATCAGTTATTCTATTCGTCATTGCTATTATAAAGTACTTATGATTGCATTACCAAACATCAATGCATTTGTAAATGCCGTACAATAAATAGATTTCAGTATAGTCACTTACCATCAGGTGAGATAGTGGTCAAAAAACATTCTATATTATAAAAAAATACTCCACTCCATAAAAAAAAATATTACCACAAGGAACAAATGCATTTTGACAACCTCAAGTTTCTTGACCGTTTTTCTAGTTTAGATTAAGATCGCATGGAAGGGAACTGGCACTTAGAATCACCTGGTAACAAGGATTCTACATAATCCTATTATGACTTATGACTAAATAAGTATTGAATTTGCATTCAGATGTCAGCTTGTATGATTCATGGACTAACTATATTCGGAGTACGAGTATTTCGTGAATTCACGATGTCGGCTAACTCGTGAAGACAATTATGCGATACGGTTTTAAAATAAAACACTCACCTTTTGTTGCCACTGGAATTGATTGTCGCGTCATGTCCTAAAACAGAAAAGATAGATTAGAGTAATGTAAGCTTTTTGTAGAGAAATACAATGAAAATACAATAAGAAGCCACGGGAACAGGATAGAAAGGAAATATAGTAAAACCCACTACGAAACCCTGATCCAATTAAATAGCTACTTTATTTTTATCGAGTGCTTGCGCCGATCCGTATTTTATTTTGCGATTCAAAATGTATTCTACAGAAATATTCAGAGACTATACATAAGAAATTGAAGACTTTTGAAGAAAAAGTTTGGCTATTGTTTACAGCTTTTATGACTAAGTCGATTCCACCGACACCGGTCTAATTTCAGAGTTTGAAACCACAACATAGGAAATATAAGTATCGCGTGTGTTGGTGAAATTGTATTTACAGCAATGATGACGAATATTTCGCAGATCCCTTACTTACACAAAACACTGATAATACATACTCAAACTTTGCGTACTAGTCTACGCAAGAGATGGTTCAGGCTACGATTGCATAACATGTAAAACCTAAAAAACCATGCAAAATTTCCCATCAACTTGATATCTAACCATTGCTATCAATTAAAAACAAACCAAACCCTGCATAAAACTAGGTTACGTACAGTACGCACAACGGATCTTGATTCCTCTGAAGTTAGGGTCAGTGCAACATTAACGATTGCGCATGTATGTACTGTTGTGCGGAAAAATTTGCTTACTTTCAATTCGACCCAAAATAGGTTCTGCGGAGATACCTACTTCAGAGGAACAAAGATCCGCTTGTGCCTACTACGAGTACAAGTAGAATAGAGTAATTTTCGTACAGGATACATTTAGACTGTCCTATGCGAATATTAGTATATTTATTAGTATAATTGACATCGAACGTTATTTATATATATTAAAAAAAACGTGATTTTAACAGCAATTCGAAACTTCAGTCTAGCTAGCTCAACCCTTGCAGAACTAGGTCACCTCGAGGTGCAGTTATTTCCTCATTTATCAAGAAACCCGGCAGTTATGTCCAGGATGCATTTGCAGTTTGATGAGACGCTTCCATTGCCGCATTCTAAATTGATTTGCTCGTAGTTAATTGCAAACTGTCACGTTTATAAATTAAACTATTTTTATTACTCTGAGAAATATGTACTTTGTACAGTACAGCCTTCGTGTAGTTGGGTACAAACTAAATGTTAATCCTACTATCCTACTAATCCTATCCTACTAATATTATAAATGCGAAAGTTTAGATGTTTGGATGTTTAGATGTTTGTGTTTCAATCACGTCTAAACTACTTGCGAAAGTTTGGATGTTTAGATGTTTGGATGTTTGTGTTTCAATCACGTCTAAACTACTGAACCAACTTGGATGAAAGTCAGCATATATATAGTTCGTAACCTGGATGGACACATAGGCTACTTTTTATCCCGAATAATTAACAGGATCTACAGGATAAAATGAACGAAAAGGATTAGCAGCGCCAATTGGCAAGAGGATTTCATTGCCATGTCATGTCACGTCAGTTTGACAGGGCGTAGTACTACCTCTTTGGTCTAACGACTAGCGTTTGACATTCCAGTACGAGTTCGGTGTAATGAGGTGTAATGTCAAGTTTCTCAAAGAAGTATCCGCTCGGTACACGCACAGATAATATAATGTACACGGAAACGGTACTCGCGTACGAAGTCGCGGGTAACTACTAGTGTCACATAATTCCCTTCGAAATGGGTCTAATCAGCAACTGAGGCAATTAAGGAGCATCGCCGACAGAACAGCCTTTAGCTTTATCCTATCTCTTCCGCTGAACTGGTTCAATTCAACCTAACAACGTTCATGCGACTAAACCTGAAAAGAATACTGAAAATGTAGAACCATTTTGTAGGTTAAACAGATTTACATAAAGTAGACTTTTTCATAAAAATTAAGACATCCGCCTACAAATACACAGCTACATAATGAGAAGCTCTTTTATCTTACTAAACAAATTAATAAATTCTTTTTATTTTAAAAATTTTATTGTACTTGAACTTATGCGCGCCATCTATTATAGCCATTCACAACTAGTGAATGAAATGCCTTGATTCAAAGATAGAGGTCACTACTCAACATTAAGCTTTCAATAATTCTACTATTCGCAAATGACCAAATTGAATTTCGTGATCATCTGACCAATAACAACTAAGCTTTTTTTCTCTACTAAGTTCAATAAAATACCTACCCTTATTAAAACTGCACTTCATAATGAAATCATTTGCAAGCTTAGTAACTCCATCAGCTAAAGTAATGGCTATAAATATGGAAATAAAAGACAGTAGCAATCACATAAGTACACAAAAAGTTACCCAGTACCCACTTTACTTACCTTGGGTAACTATTCATGCCTTTTATTTGCGTCGTTTTATTCTGCGACTGCAAAAGGATATAGCGAGGAAGCCAGCTCGTGGATGGCTTCCGAGTGAGCCATTCATCTATTGAAGATAGCTGAATAGCGGGTTGTATAGCCAGCGGTGTTCGCGCGATGATTCATACGCGTGCACTTGCCAGGTTAATATAGTTATTGTGATGACGCTGATAACGGTAGCACTTTTCATATCATGCCAGTTTGGTCTTTTGTAGTCTTTCTGTCGAGATTTCTTCATAGACACAACACTTTTTAAAGGGTTTATTATAATGTATGTCTACAAGTAGGTATTTCGTATACTCTAACTAATATAAGTAGTCTAAATTAAACCAAGACAATGTCTGTAACCTCTTTGTAAATGTTTACAAAAGGTGCGACCATAAAGTTTACCCCATAAGCCGGCGGTGATTCAATTGTTCCCGAATAGGAGTGCAATTGACTATTAAATTTTACATCATGCGCGAATTTACGTGAAAAGTGACATTCGACAACTGCTGGGCGTGGGAAGGTGAATCATTAGATGATGTCACTGATGATGCCGAAACATACTTGTAAACGTTGTAAACATAAGATAACAAACCAGAGTATATTTTATACACTATAATACACATCGATCGAAAACGAAAATCAGTCAAGTTATAGTGCATTACAATATTTACACAACTACAGAAATTGGATTGTGTTTTTGTCACGCTGACTTTACGGGCAAAGCGAATCAAATCGCGCCTCGAAAGCGTACAATAGGACGCAATGGACGCAGGCGTGACGAAAGCACAGTCCAGACAACCAACAAAACACCATAACAAGCCGTTCGTGTGCAAATCATAGATCGTGGAGCAACGGAATCGAAAGTGAGAGAACAAAACATAGTGACAGCGGAGCTGAGCCCCTCGTGTATAATGCATTGTGTGGCGTGGAGGACTGTACCGATCGTGAGTTGCGCACGGGCAGCGTGTGTCCGGAGTCGCCAGCTCCGGCGGCCTCGCCGTCACCGGCCGCGAACCCGCCGTCGTCCGACGAAGACCCGGAGGGATCCTTGCCGCAAACAATCACGTGCCAATCAAACAGGACATAACACAGTGCTAAACTTACTGGATATCCCGCAGCTTGTTCTGACTCTGTCATCTATTACTTGTAAAATAAAGAAAAAATGCCGCGAATGTGTCCCTAATGGACTACGGGTTGAAAGTGAAACTTGAAGGCGAGCAATGTCTAGTATGAAAAATCGATGAGAGCGCCGCTGTCCGACGCGCGTCAGACGTACCCATACAAGTTGGAAGGTCGGCTGACCATCAATCACTCTCAGATCGAAACGCTGCCGGCCACCACGGGGAGCACGCAACTACATCGACAAACTACTAATTTACGTGATCTCCTAGGTGTTTAGTAGCGTGCTCTAGCAATCGGTTGCCTTGGTAACGGTGCAATTTAACAAAATAAATAACTATTCGTTAAGCGATGACCGCTACTGTGCGATGTAATGATCACCTGCCAATTGATGATGTATGGGAACATTTTCTACATTTTCTCTGTACGTCAACCGTGCGACCGGATATTGAGGTGTTCCTTCGTCTATTTCACTGCACGGGAGAGGTATTGCTAGATGGAACACCGGGATCGCGACTGTGACGTCATTGTTTTTAGCGTTACCAAGGGTGTCAGGGCGTTATTAGCGAAGCACATTCGCCTATCTTGGGTATGCGAGTACAACTGTAGCAGCGTCGATTATCAACTGGTTCTTCGCGAGCCAAACAATGAGAGTGGTCGCGGGTTGGTACGTACGTTCTCGCCAATCAATAGCACTTGAGGTGTTCCGCCTCATTTTTATCGCAAAGCTAATGGAAAGGTAATCCCGGTCTGATTGTTGCATCAATCCACTAGTTTGTTGTCTTTATTTTTGAAAGCTGCTACGTGGGGAATGCGGGTTCAGTTGCCATATATCACCGCGAAGTCATGCTACTGCGGTTACCACAATGGAGCTAAATGTAGCAAATATGCAAAGAGGTGTTAAACGAAAGCAGGAGCACTTACATACATGTTTATTCATACGCTATTAATATGAATTACAAAACACACAAACGTTCAAAAGAGCAACGGATTAGTGCACTCATTGTTGTTAACATGTAGAATGGAATTGTTAAACTCAATCATAGTTACGATAACGACCTCGCGAGTGAAACGTACGAGGTTTAGATTGGAAAATTGTTTTACAAGAGCTGGTCACTGACCTGAAACATAATACCTATTACCTAACTTGCTGCTCGCTCTGTACAACCCTCGAGATTTCCCCTATCGAATTTTTTATATTCAAATGGAATTGTATAATATCATCCTCATTCTGTTCCTTCTAAAATACAAAAGATAATGCTCTCAAATTCAAAAACACAATGTAGACAATGATGGTTTTCTTTCACTAATTAGCTCGCTGAGTAAATTGCACGGGAGACCAGCCAATACCAAAAGTTTAGCAGCATTTTACAACGAGTAGGAATGAAATTAATGGACGTAAAATATAAAGAAATCTAGCATAGCATACTGAATGATGATGCCAATACGATTCCATGTGAAAACGGCACACAGTTTACGGAACACCCCAGTATCGGACCCCAAACACTTACCCTGGCCAGTTTATTGGGCATGGACTGTAGATGCGACGTGTGATGCCTGGGTCCTGCATTTAGTTCTGGGTTCAGAGCTAGGATGGCGTCGATCTCCACCTCTTTGCCCTTGGTCTCGCCGCGCTCGTACCATTCCACGGTGACGGATCGAGTCTCGAGGTTGACCCCGGACACGATCGCTGAATGGATACGGCCTGGAACAAAAAACATGTGGTCAGTACAACGGCATTTCAAGCCAGCACCATCTCACGCTAGGTGGGGTCGGCACATAGTTTCCTTTTCCGTTTTCGTCTATTATTTTGTCATCTTAATGTTCACTGCTTTATTACTCTATTCAGCTCTGGCAGAGTTCATCCATCATTTAAATAATCTTCTCCTGTACTTACTTTGCTAGCAAGAATACAGAATTTACAGGAACATGCAGTTTGTACTATACCTATTCATGTCAAACTTTGCGTCATGATCTTTAGGATCAGTTTGATTGAGCAAAAATGCTAATTTTTAAAAAGCCCTCCTTATACCGCTCAAAAATAACTAGATATAATTTTTACAAACACTACAAAAGAGTGCAGTAGTAGAATATTCATCTATTTGAACAGTTGATATAACTCTACCTCAAACAATACGACGCTAAATAAATATCCTGAACGCATACTAGTGCACAATGAATTTGCAGAGATTAGATATTTACCTGCAGTGACCGTGAATATGATTTATTTATATCTTTCACTTCTTTCACGTTATAATGGTATCATAATATTACAATGACGTGAAATTTTGCGGCTGTGGCTTTATGTGTGGTTGATGATAAAACCAGGGTGGTGAAAAGATTTAATGCGTTTTAAAGGGTACGTCCATGAAACAGATTTAACAACATTATGCCAGGCAAATGAATACTATAAAAATTTACATATAGATTCCACCAAGAATTTGCGTTATTTCTTTGAACCGTAGTACATAATCCCATACTGCAGTATGCAGCTGTGGTACCTAATAGCGTTTAGAAGACTGGGAAATTGTCTGGGACAAAAGAGGGGGTGACTAGACACATAAAGCACCTTTAATGTACCGAATACGTAGATAAAATGGCTCTAAGCTGGAACCAGAATGGAAAGGTACTTTTATTAACATACAAACAATATTAAAGATAAAAACATTACGCAGAAAAGTCACTAAGCAGTGAGGCAACAATAGTAATAGGATCCACATGCACAACAATGATTAATTTGAGAACTAATTATATCTCTTTTTAGTTCAATCGTAAGCAAAAATTGTTAAGCATTCTCATAGCCCATCCATACATTAAGTTACTCGTAAATAAAAGAGCTAGAATAAATTTTATTTCCTTCATTTCTAACAATTTCGCTTTCCCTTTTTCATCTCTATTGTGTTGTGGGCAGCTCAAATAGATTAAACAAAGAGCTAATTATAGTGGCAGCCGTGGCAGGACAAGGTCGCCGACCTTTCTCATTTCTGAGCCAAGCCGGGTGTTTATTGATGCGAGGGAAACAGACAAAAGTCAGTCAACAATCCATGAAAGCAGTAAAAGAATTTATGAAACCACTCCTTAGTATAATCCACATAAACAAATATAGACACGCCAAGCCGTCTAGATCTTATCAAAATTATCAATTTATAACCTGATAAATCCAGTATGCATAAATACCTATAATACTTCCAATAATAATGCGGAGATACCGATGAATAATATCTAATGAGTAATGACGTGTTAGGGAACTATAACAAAGAGTTCGAACAGGTATATATGCACGCGCGCGTGCAATGCAAATATATATAAATCTCGTCAACTTCTTAGAAAGTTCCGTTACATTCAAGGCCAAGAGCGAATCATCGGCTGAAGAAACCAATAACTCATTCAATTTTGTAAAAAACTTGCTCAGAGTAAAAACTTCACGTATTTCTTTCGCGTTTGTGGAGCTTGTAAATTCTGATAGGGGCTATGCGTGAATGAACTTAGTAAATAAACAATTTAAGGCGAACTGTTAGTAGACGGATAACAAGTATGTCATCTAGATAATTTTACACTTTCACAAAACGGATGAGTTATGTTCTATTGTACATTGTACGATACGAGATGCCATAAAACTCATAATCATAAAAATCATGCATGGTATGGTACATTACCAATGTTTTGAAAACGTATTTGGAAAGTGCCATCGTTTTCAATAATATATTAATGTCTCTTATAGCAGTCGCTGTTAGAAAGCATTATGTAAGCATTATAAATGAAAGCTGAATATTGTAGCTACTTGCGGTTCTTAAAAATATCTACCTATAGTAAAGCTTACATTACAACCAGCGTTGGTAATTGAATTTACAACAAAATGCCTTACAAAATGCATAAGTTTCTAGTAGACTGTGCCTGAGAGCCTGAGAGAGAGTTCGATATTGAACACAAACAGTTACCATGGTTACGCACCGCAGACGAACGACAGTAGAAATAATAATAGTACGCCGAACTAAAAGTTACAATAACAGATCATCGCACTGAATAACGAAAGTGGAACGAAATGCCTAAAAACAAAGCGAATAACAGATATTGATAACGTTTGTGACACTGAGATTGGTCACGTCTCGAATGAGGCGCGCTATAAAAATAACCTTGATTCAACCTCGTCTATCATAATAATTGAACAGTGAAACTTTAATAAAGAATGAATAATAACAAAGCACTGTTATTAACTAAGAAACATGGTGGAACGCAATCTAATTCATGATACAGGACTGAAAACTAGTTCAATAGGTAAACTTACTGAGCCAAAGATCATGATAAGAAAGATTTACAGCCAGTTGAGAGTAAAATATCTTATCGCCAATATTGTAGAAGTAGAAGCCCATACACAGAAGAGGTCAAATATGGACGATGACAAAAGCAAAGCAGGATTCGCATACACTGTCATTTGTTTACATCACCATGAAATTAATTCAAATAAGGTGTCTTAGGACCTTTCTTGGCGGTACATTTGGCAACTTTTGCTCCTAAAGTAGAATTGGCATAGTTTCAAAACAGTTTAGTAATTTGGGTGTACCTTGCGAAAAACTTTGTTTAATACACACTTTTAGTTTGATTATGACTGGGTACGCAAGAAGAGGAAGGCCGAAGAAGAAGTGTTTGGATTGTGTGATAGAGGATATGAATGTGAGAGTAGTAGATTTGACGCATGAAGAAGACATGTTGTGCCGACGCCACCTAGCGTGGGATAAGGGCAGTGAAATGAATGATGATGAGACTTTTAGTTCTATCAGGAGCGTTGGAGGAAATACAACTTGATTGTCATCGAGAGAGCGCCTTGGTTTTGAATAGGTTAGTTAGACAATTTTCTAAGCTAGTCCAACCATAATTTTCCAAAACCAACTCATTTTTTATCTGTTACTTTTTCTAGGTTCTGAGCATAGAAAGTAATTCATTGAAAATGCAGTCTCATTATAATCTTAACGATCTATAAGCAAATATCCGGTTTCCGTAAACACAGACATACCAATTAGAACTGAACTGACGGACTCAATGATAGTCAATGACAAGATCAATGGACAGAAAAAACTGAACTGGCACAATGACACAGATATTTATAAGCACGTACCTAATCTACGTACCTACAATAATGATACAAAGTAGAAATGTAGGTAATAATGTTCTGTGGCTAATTGATGTAACTCTCAAAAAACCACATAGTCGTATTAATAAGAACAATGTATTATTAATATATTTTAATGTAAAACCCAAATTTAATTATGAAGCGCTTACAGAAACATTATTAAGCATAACATAAGTAACACTAATAAGTAAAAGTGATCAAGAAGAATTTAAAATTGAACAAGAAGTTAAATAAAAATCATATTCCGATCACACAACGTTCTAGCATCCAAAGTCAAAATTAACGTGGTACCTACTTCATGCAGCAGTTTATCCTAACTGACGATATTAGGAATAACCAAGGAAAATGTGGCTCACTGCCAAATTGAACACCTGTATATCCAATGCCCCAAGACCCTGATCTTTTAAAGACAGTATAGAGAAGAGAGCTCAAATTAAAGTGGTAGGTAGTGAAATGCTGTGGCATTTTTATTCGGTCGCGATGTGATCGTGTCATTGACCCTTAACGCATCAGCTCTGAACTAATTATATCAGTTTCCTTGCAAGCCCGTTCAAATTCGCCAGTCTACAAGTCTACAAACAGAACAGACCAAACAATCGACATTTCCTCAATTAGTAACATGAAAAAACAAGTCTACAATTGAATAATTTCAGATTGTCGACGTAAATAGAAACAGAAGCTAGAAATAGGAAACCGAACATTATTAGAATTATGTAAATTGCTAAACTATCGTATATGGAATGAGCTACACGCGAGAGCTGACTGCCAAGGAACAAGCATCAAGAAATGTGTCGCAAAAATAACTAAAGCAAAAACAGTTGAAGTTCTTGAAACCAACAAAAGCTACGTACAGAATGTAGTCATTAAAATGATCAAAGTTATAATTGGTTTATGGAAAAGAAACTTATTTCTCACGGCAGACGATAACAAAGGGAGAGAATAAACACAGCAACGTATAATGACTAAGTTGATGAAAAGCATTTTAAGTTACTACTAGTATTTACTAGTTTCAAACCTATGAATGCTTTTTTTTGGTGCAATAATGACAATGTCAAATTGCTAGACTGACTGTTTTTAAATTCTAAGAAAGGGAATCACGTCTCATTACTGCAAACAAATAATGATTCATTATAACACTCATATTTTCCAAAAATGACATGGATCATTATAATGTTTACTTCACCGTTTTGTACTGTTCCTCATTAGTAAAGTTAAATTACTAAAATAACTGTTGTAAGAATCTGGTCTGGGAACTCTTTGCAGTGACCTACAACCAGCAAATTTAAATAATGTAACTTCCTCACAGCAACAATGGCAGAGTTCAAAGATCTCAGTGCAAGGCAATCCTACGTCTCCGTATAAGGTCAAACTCGTGAAATGACGGCTAAGGCCACAGTCGGCTTTCCCCGCAGAGCGCAACTAGACGAGTTCTTAGTTCTGACCTGACTCCGTCCGACATTGCCGGTATTCGAATAGAAAACAAGTACCTAGCCGGCGCATTGTCTGGCAAAGCTATAGCATTTGCTTCAGTGAGGTAAAGGGAGTAACTCCTGGAAAAGAAGCTTCTCCATCAAAGGTTTCAGGGTGAATAAGTGAGGAGACTCCCAAACATACAATTTGAGGAGATTTTTTCCCAAAGCAAGTTGAAGTGCTTTAGTATATTAAGAGTTATTTAGGAACAAAGCCAGTAGATTGACGCCCAGGACCTGTTTTCCAAGTATATTCAGTCAGAGGCATACAAATTAAACAGATCTTGCCGTGGTGTGAGCTGGCTGCTAAGTTTATGTCACGAACTCACGACTAGAATGGTGAACGGTTACGGTAAAAGTAAATTGGTGTAAGGGCTCACGACACAAGCCAATTTTAGATCTTTGTCTCAAAATGTAGTACGAAACTGAAATATAGAGCTCAATACAATAACATCTCGTGTTTTACATTGATATCACCTGTCGCTAGTAGAGAAAGATCCAAATGTCTTATAGGACAGTGCAAAGGGTTGTGCAAATGTAAAATGAACACGATGCTACTGAAACTGTGCGTGAACTGTATCTTGCAGACAAAGTAAAAGTAGCCAGTAATGAGCCGGTTACGCGCGTAGTAATTTCGCAAAGCGACCGTGGCCCACATCAGCAACAATTGCCGTTTCAATATTAACATTATTTATAGACTTGTGTTCCGGTGTTTTTTGTTTATTTTATGGTCTTTTATTTGAGCTTCAATATTTTACTGCCGTCTGAATAATCTTTCACAGTTTCAGTCAACGCAATGAAACATTCATAGAGAGCTGTTTCTAGGGCTTTCCGTTAAATTCAATGAAACTTATATGAATACATTTTCCTCATTGGACAAAACTGTAAAGGCACTTGAATTCATTGAAGTAAGAAAGCCAGTGCATAAACAAACTAACGTTAAATATCTTAAGACCATTGAATAGGCATGGTACTAGCTAATAAATGTGGAGGTAGGTATTAATCCTCGAACAAGGATTCCCTGTGTTGCCAGTAGCGTTTCTTTCTGGTTGTTTAGTTAGATATTAATTATCTGCAAGAGAAACAGCTTTAGCCATGCTATTTTATTTAAATTTGTTTCAAACTTTTCTATAACGACCTACGTTCTAAAACCTCTACTGTGCGTGATTCATAGTTTCCGTAAACGCAGTGTTGGTATAATTTATTTGGAAGGTAGGTAAATATTGCAATAAACCTACTTTGGACATGAAGGTCACATAACTGGGTCACGAATTCACGATCTGATTGCAAAACTGAAGAAGAGATAACAGAGTAATTAAACGTATCCTATCTCTCTAATGGATTCTTTAAATATACCTTACATTGTAAGGTATAAGTCGAAATTGTAAGGCTTACAATTTCAATGTGTTATAAAACCTACATAGGAAATTAAAATTGAGGACTCTATTAATACTGTTTCCATTATCCTCGAAAGCTAAATTAACAAGACCATATCTCTAGTCTCTATATTCTACAAGATTCTGACTATTCAATCATTACACCATCGGTAGCTAGTAGAGCTCCTAAATATAGCTTTCATGAACAACCGTTTGGTATGCGACGCGACGCGACGCAAGGACCGCTAATACCGCTATACAAAACAAATTAAACATCTCTCGCAGTGATGTAAGCAATTACTAAACTAAACATACATTAACGATATTCCATTGAGCTGTATCAACTTGTTTCTGCATATACTGTGGATGTGCCCTACTCTTGATTTACTTGAGCTTTTATATACCTACTTTGCTAATGTTATGATGCTTCTGTTGAGATTTTGTCATGTTTCCGTATCGAACTTTTAAGAAAGTTGCACTTTCTAGCAAAGGTGTTTCCACGACCTGATAAGCCGCTACGTATGAAATGATCATATACGTATAAGACCTGATGAGAATACCTTGGATTTATTTATTTATTTATATGGGTCAAGACTTCACTATATATGTATCTAAAAGTAGATATATTAAATAAGGTCTACAAAATATTTTATTTAACAATCAAATCAAAAACGGATATGGCGCCAAAGCAATACAATAAAATATGACATAGATTTACAACCGAATAGTCAGACAATAGCCACCTTTATACAGAAGCTGTTGTAGAACTGTTACAACAGTTTTACGTATCATGCAAGTCGATATACCGCATTCACATCCAAAGCTGGATTGCGGTGAATATCAGCAGCATCAACCACAGGAATACCAACAACACAACCATAAAGTCGGAGCTCAGAGTGCAAGAACGTGCTTTTCACAAACCAGTTTTCTACACAAATGTGACCATGGTGTCCGCTGACGTCAGAGATGGCAGTAAAAATGGAATGGAAATTGATTCCGCTATTTGCCCTCCACGGTGAAAAGCTAAAAGCTATGAATATTTCAAGAGGCTTTGTGATTGTGTTACAACGCGTATCATTCTGTGCTCCAATGTTATCCATTTTACAATGAATGCCGCGAAAATAAATCACTTTGGAGGCCATGAATAAATCGTCATGCCAATAATTTGAGCGATAAAAAAGTGTACACTTTTATTTTATTGAATAACAAAATCACAGCTCGGTGAAAGCTTAATATTCAAACAGTTATCCAAAAACGTATTTACATTCTAAGTGCAATAACATATTAGCAAAAATCGATGACGTCTTTGAAAGGTTTATCGTCAACTTGAACACTTATTTGTACATTTCAAATTAATGAGGCAAAAAGCTACCACTATACCGGTAGCTCTTAAAATCAATTTGTCTAACAAAAGCACGTAGCTTGAGGCAGAGTAGTGAGGAATGACATCAGTAGACGGAACCACTTGTCACCCACGCGCCGCCTACAGGCGCTAGCCTTGCAAAACCCTGTGAGATGGAGATGGAGGCGCTTGGTACAGGCATTTGCGAAACACAGAGCTTATTTTGCTTAGTCTGGAACACTCAGATAGTTACTCAACCGGTTTTGGTCTTGTATTGGTGAATAAGACCTAGAAAATCTAGGGTCACTGTGTGACGAAAATTATAAGAAGCACTGTCATTGTACTACAGAAGATAGATCTATAGATAGATGATAGACTATCAAGATAACCTTAAATAAAAATCTATCTACAAGTAGACTAGATGACGAATGAGGTAGACAAATATTTGATGACAAATAAATAGCTAACAAGACGAAAACCGTTGATCCAAGTTTAATAATAACAAATGAAAGATGCGATAATTGGTCTCGTAAACGTCTCCAACCAATTGGGGATAACGATTTGTGTCGATGAACTGAAGTTTCAAGATGATTTCGCCATTCATGATCTGAGGATCATGAATGGCGAAATGATGTTGAAAACGTTTATTGCGAAGAAATACGAAATAATATCGGTAGACGAATTTAAATTCTTCGTTGTAGAAATCTGTTCAGCAGTGGATTTCTTCAGTCTCCAGTCTCAGATCAAACTAAAACACGCTAGCGATATTAGTTACAGAATAAAGATTAATTTGAGTTTCTTACCGAACAGTGTCCATATTGGCAGCAATACCCTTCGGAAAACCACACCAAACAATTTTAGAAGACTACCAAAACAACGTAACATGTTCTTGAGCTGTTGTTGGAGATGGACTGCATTTTAAATCAATTAACAAGGCTACTCTGGATCTGTAGGCGTTGAAGGTTTCTTAAAAACAATTGGAAGAAGTAGATAAAACTAATTCTCTTCTGTTCAATGACTATTGACTATCAATTTTTAACCGACTTCCAAAAAGGAGGAGGTTCTCAATTCGGTTGTATGTTTTTTTTATTTTATTTTTTTATTTTATTTTTTTTTATTTTTTTTAATGTTTGTTACCTCAGAACTCCGTCATTTATAAACCGATTTCAAAAATTCTTTTTTCATCTGAAAGGATATACTTCCAGATGGGTCCCATTTTATTTTAATCAAAATCGGTTGAGTAGTTTGGGTTATAAATAGAAATAACTGAAAAAAATATACCCGGCGCGGCGCAGCGCCTACCATTTTACTGCTAGCAACGATGCTCACGTATAATTCTATTAATGTTCAATAAGCTAATGCATTACTTTCGGACCCTTTGTGCTGTGCACACCTTTTTTACATTTTTCAAAATTTGTCAATAAACCCAGTTTATAGGTACATTCAATCAAACCGCATTTAATTGGAGAAAAGCAGAAACCCACCAGTTGTTCCTCTAAAGAATCAACACCAACCACGTGCACGACATTGCGTATTTTGCTTTCCTGTGACTTTTATGTGGTGTTTATAGTGACTAGAACATTCCCAATGAACTGTCATCATCATTCATCATATGATGAAGCTGGTAGAATTGAAGTCGGTTTTTCTAGTTTTTTAAACTTATAAATTATGGAATAAGTCTTCAAATTATTTTCGATCGTTTTCCCTGACGCATTAGTTAAGATCTGATTCCCTGATGACTGATGCATTTACTAAGATTTATACAACGACTTGTGATGTCACATTTGATTGAGTAACACAATGGAGATGAAGTAACTTCCTCTAATCTTTGCTAAGTCATTTCCTTAGCAATTTGTCCAATATTTTCTTTCCTCGTTCACAATCTCATGATTAATATTTAGGTTTCGTTGAAGTCTACCATATCTACCAGTTGAAAGATTATGGAAACAATCTGCATGATCCACCTGATCAAATAATTATGATAAATAAAAGCCGTTTCTAAATCATCGCAAACGATTAAAAAAGAACGAAAGAAGAAAGCAGCTTATATGGAAAAGGGAACACGAATCGGATACGACCTAGTCCAATTGATATTTGAGTTTTAGTCAATATTTGGTGTCTCTACGTCACCCATTAACCTGAAAGGCTCTGTCCTTATTTCGAGACCATTAATATTTGTTATCGAACAAAAGCCCGCCTTCACTAGCTTCATGACTAACTGAACCATCATCAGCGTGACCCTAATGGCATGAAAATCTGTTATTTCACTTTTACAATAATTATAAGTGATACAATATTAGCTACCGGTCTGGAGGTAACATAACCCTGCCTTCCGATCATCCTGGTCGTGCATCAATAGATTTTTTGAGGCACCTATTTCTTAACTATTAATATACCTGTAATATAGAATCACCAGAAGCACGTTCTCATAGCCAAAGATAATAAAAAAATATATTAAACTATACTTCCTTGTGTCATGGTAGTCTGAAGTAGTAGTCACGACCAAATATCATGATTACCAAAACTGCTGCTGTGACACACGCAATCCAATTCACGAACTAGCGCCCGTTGATACGTTTCTTTTTAGCAATCAGGCATGTTAGGGCTGGTGCAGGCTAAACCTTTGAACGAGGATCCACCTGACCTCAAAAATTATCGTCTTTCAAAAAGTGCTTGAATGCTTTCGCTGTGTATAACATGATGTCTATAAAACAACTCGGCTGGGGTTAGTCCGTCTGTCTAGTCTACGCTGGCCCTTACATGAGGACATTCGCCCACGTGGCACTGACGCAACGGAAGGTCACTAGACCGGCTTGTTATAGCCTTGTTTACTTGGATAGAGCTTGAATAACTTAGGACGATTGTATAACAAGGTATAATTCTAGCCAATCTTTTTGAACGTGAAGTTACTGTACTTACGCAATTTTAGATGTCAGAGGGAAACGGGGCGTTATACCTACCATAATTGGGCAGTTTTGCTTTGCGTCATCGTTCAGACAGTTCAAAAAGATACTTTGTGACTCCGGGGTTCGAGAGATTAGAAATAGGAAGTGATTTTTAAGAAAAAAGGACTATTGGGTTGCCTGAACTTCAAGTCAGTACACTTAGAGGGTAGTTCGATAAGCCTGAATCCCGTCGGAATTTCATAGAATCACAATACAAGACTTCACGAGAGAGTGAACACTGGGCGATGAACCAACAGTCAAACATACGAAAGCGGTTAATTGAGGTTCATAGTAATTGAAACATAGTGGGCCAAGTCAATACGGAGAGAAACTTCTAGAATAACTTGTCTCAGAAGTGGGCGTACTTTTAGATCAGTGTATTAAGTAAACATTCACTTCAGTACAATTTATCTCGAGTAGTAAAGTCGTTAATACATTATAAGAGCGCGTATACTGTGAAAATGGCAACGACTTCGTTGCCTAATCTTAAAAACAAGTACTTACTTACCTATTACACCAAAAATAAAAACTGGTACATAATTTATTTATTTTATTTAGGCGTCCAACAAGGAAATCGCAATTTTCAAGTAAATTCCCTATGTTTCCCTAATTATAATAGAAAATTCATAGTCTCGCCCGAGGTTTCTCCCGTAGACCACAGTTTGCGATTTAGATAATTTTTCGACCGCATTTTCGTATTCGTCTCTGAATTAATTTAGAGTAACATAGTAAGGTCATGTTTGACAATACGAATATATACAAAAATTGGTAGAGTATGACGGACATTCAAATATCAAACAAACGCGTTGGGTTAGTTGCGATTTACAATCGATTTAATAGTGTGACCTAGCTGAGCTCGCTATATGAATCGAAACAAATACGCTGAAACGATTATTCGACTGACTAGAACAGCAAACAAACTAAGTACCTACTACAACTGGTACAATAGTGTATTTAGGATTAGATGCTAGTGCTTTTAAAATATTCGCCAAATATCTCATACTGTTTTAGGGATACAAGCAGGAGTCTGTTAAAAATACAATCTAACCAAAGGTTATCCCAAAACATTGGAGTATTTATTATTTTTCTAAGAAGTGATAAAACGTAGCTAATCGGAGAACACCAATTCTTTTGTAAGTATAGCGAATAGCTAAGCTACGAGAAAGTTTCAAGTGTTTTGGAGTTAGAAGCAGTTTTGTCTAACTTATAACACCCGTCGGTTCACAGTTACGTAAACCGAGGAAGTCAAAGCGAGATTATCATATGGACGATGTGAACGGAACATCTGCTCGAAAATATACGAACCGGGTACCTACTTATAAGAAATTTAGTTCCCACATCAAAGCGGATATTCTGGTCAAATACAAAAAATGAGTGTTTCGAATGTCGGTCACCGCCACCGCGTCACTGAGCGGGGGAAGCCGCTCTCCTATGACTCACGACTTGATTCTCGATTGCCACGCGAAGCCCCGACTTGTTTGCCTTTGCAGTTCCGTCAAGGAAAGCGAATTGCAGATAATAACGGCAGGTTTAGTAAAATCATAGTTGAACTGAGCTCACCAATTTCATCAAACATTTCATCGACATTCAACCAAATAAGAATCAAATAAACACTGAGGCTCGTATGCTGAAAAATTATCAAGACTAAATTGAGACTCGAGCGTGTAAAATCCATGCTTGAGTCACGGTTGAGTTGATTTCTGTATTAATTCTATACGATGCTATTTAAAAACCTCTTGCCAGTGTGAAAAGACGCACGTCTTCTTCTTACGTGTCAATGGTGACAACAAACACTAGACGAAGTTCCAATAGAACTTCGCCACTTTTACCCCTTCGTCTGTGGCGTCCAAAATATCACGTAAGACGTATATAAGACGCACGTGATTTTTATCGATGCCCAGTTTTTCGGCATGGATATTTATTTGTCGAATCAACTCCTATCATCAACTCTATAGGTAGATATTTACCAGGGTGATACTGATATGTTATGGCGCATAGCATGGTGAAAGGCAGCATTGGATCAATGACGCAGCCTTGACCACTGAGCTTTGCAGTCGGCACGACATGACGGCCGACCACACCAGGAAGTGTTCTCGTAACCATAACCGGACATTACTCTGGAGCTGGTCGAGCATCCTTCTAGCAGGTAAGGAATTATACTCTTCCACAAGTCCAAAAGTGGATAAAATCGATAAACAAGAATTCAATTATTTCATCCACAATACATTGGCTAAACCCGTACTAGAAGTAGACTTAGGTACTAGAATTAACATTGGCATGAGGAAAATACATGCACTTATTGTGTTTCAGACTAAAACCTGTGTCAGCTGTTGTTTGTTGTCTACTCAATCAATTGGTATTCTGTCTTCTCTGCACAAATTGCTAATTATTATCTGGCATAGCTTGTTATCTATCTTCCGCCTGCTTCTGAGAATAATCCTCTGTGAATGGATCTTTAGTACCAGTAGATATAACAATAAACTATAAGATCGAAGATGTATGGAGAAGATACGTTTTTACTTTCATTTGACGTCTTGGCGAGTTGATTCTTCGATGTGTTGTAGGTATTAAACAGTATTAGTAAGAATTATTTTCGAGAGATGAGCTCCAATTTTCCTTGAACTAGATGGTTGGTTGACCTTGTCTAATATAATACCATGCTATGTGAGGCGCACTGGCCGTATTGATGGTTTCCTGTCACTCATATTTAACTACTTTATGTAGTTAACTAGGAATAATACTTTTTAAAACCTGCTGCAATGCGATAAGATGGTTGGTAAGATGAAAAATCCAAATCTGAACGACACAGAACGGGAAATTGTTAAGTCGTCTGTTTCAGGTATCCTAAAACGTCGTATAAATCGGGCGAGTATTTCGGCCCAGTTACAACTACGAGCCTTAACTTCAAAACGATATTCAAATGAAGATTTATTTTATTTGAATGAAGTACACTGCGCGGGTACTTGGTCAAAGCTCAATGCGAAAACGCACAGTCCCACAAAGCGGCCGCGCAGTTTAAGTTAATGTTATTAAAGTATGTTCGATCATCATATTGAGGAGTAGATCCTCAAGCTTCGTAGCGCGTTCGAGGTAACGTCGCGTCCTGCGCCGTATAAGGTAGCACGCAGCACAAGGCCGGCAACTACGCCAAGCCGCGAGCCAAACCGCAATAATATTTTGTTTTTAGTATTAAAATATTTTTGTGTCAACCCCACAAAGTGGAACATGGGCAAAACGATTATTGACTTGTGAAAATCGCTGGTCGTAGGGGCCAGACTTGACTAGCACAGCATCATGGTACATATAGAAATTACAAGGGAGATTTGCACACTTTAGTTGGACAGACTATAAATATTGATGTAACTTGTAAATATTTTAAATTTTGCTAGTTATAACTAGCTAAATTAACATTATAATGTAGCTTGGTTCTGCCACACAATATTAGTCCCTTCTAAACCAAACATCCTAACAACACCTCTATCTATGCATTACCTTTTGATCTCTGGATACACTGCTAACCAAATTTTAGCATAAGCGGAGGCCCAGCCAGTTGACAAAATAATAATTCATCTTTGCTGGGTACCTAACGAGGTTAACAGGAATACTGAAACCACAGACCAGCTTCCCTTTTTCCTCCCTAAGGTGGATGTTTTCTGTGAGGCAATGCATTGTTATCGGCAGAGGTAACCACTTAACAACACTTGATGGTTGCCTCTGCCGAAAGCCAATAGCCCAAAAAAAGGTACATATTCACACTAACTGCTCAAGCACTGATCCGGACTCAAGCATTTTTGCATGGAATCTCTACTCAAATCTACGCTTGACTATTGATTTCTTTATTGGAATTCGAGCCTAAGTCATATGAACAAGTATATTTTAATAGGTGGTTTGTTTATTGTGTAAATAATTAAAATTATTTAGAATATTTAAGTATTGATGAAATCATTAAATTAATAAAAAAAACCGCCAAACAGTATCGCGAACACTCACTCAACGAAAATTGTTTCAATTCTTCTATTAAGGTAAATCGCATTCCTGAGACCCAAGATACAGGCTTTTGCCTAGTTTGGGCCTCGCCGTTCCTATCATACATAATAATTTATGTAACGACTGTGCCCTAATACTGTTTACCCTATATCCTGTGTTCTATTTTTGGAAATAAAAATTATTCTATTCTATTGCAACGGCTATACAACTGGTTCCCAATACTTATGGAAACGCAACAATGGTAGGTTGTCAGATATTGGTTTGGACACAAGACTGCAGTGTTATCACTTTGGAAAGTATGTGAGATGTGTTTTGTTATTTAGAATGGTAATAAAAATATTTAGGTACATGCTCTAGGTACAAGATTAACTCATCAAACCAAGATCTAAGTTAATATTGTGACTTCCAGATAAGAAATACTGGAATACATGAAGCTACAAGAGCTCCCTGAACTCACATTGTCATAATCGCAAGAAGTAGGTAACGAGAGAGTCACAGGCGAATCGGCACAACTTCGGTGAATCATAGGGATCCGCGTGTCATCGACCGGTGCACAACACACTGCTACAGCGACTTATGCACCCCAACTGGGAAAATTCTAACAAATTCAGATAGATTCAAGTACGGTTGTCGTACTCACCATCTGTTCTTTTTATGTTGATGTTGATTCCAGACTGGATCTTCACAGTACCGTCATCCATTTTAGCACTGATCTAGGCACCACATACACTATAGAACATTATCTTGTTATGAACCCTTGTTCAAATATAATCTAACACATTGGGAAATTACACATGAGAACCGGTGAAAATTACAAAATAAATTTCTACACCCAGACTGACAGTTATATCGAGCTAGCTACACACTTCAGACTGGAACGTTTGAAAAATTTGTTTCATTACAGAGTCAAATCAATTACTTTTATAAAATCGAAATTGTTAAAAATACTATTGATTTTGAATTCTTCAAAACTGATAAAATAAATAGTAAAATAAGAATAAACCAGAACTATCCAAATGAGTTATGTTGAAAACAAAATCATGAAAATGAAAAAATAGATCGTTCGTTCTGCCAAGGCGACGAAACGAAATATTTTTGACGGTTTATTTATTTTATTACCGGCTTGAATACAAGGCTTTTGGCTTGATGAAAAATAATAACACCGATCCATGGAAAACAAAAAATGGGTATTGCACGTTTTTGTTACACATTAACCAAACATTTACAGATTCCGGTATAATTGTTTTCAAGTGAACTGACAGTTGTACTCATCGTAACTTCGTAAGCACAGCACTTGTCCCATAGACAAGAAGAACAGCTGTTCAACTCTATCAATCAATCTACCAATCAAACAATCCACAGTAAGTGACATGCATGACAGTGCTACCAGATTCACCAGGAAACGCAAGAAACGAACGAGGACGTGTGCATCGACTGCATGCATCGGAATCGACGCGTACGTTCAAAATGCTGATGGGTGCGTCCACTGCTTGTAGATGTTGCATCGGCATTATCAGTAAATACCTACTTTGAAAGGCGTCCTTTCTCCTTAGCACAGACGATTTATAGTTAAAAATCATGTTATGATGAAGGCAACATTAACCAAATGCTACCAAATGTTCTGGATTGTTGTTGGAATGTTCTGTCAAAAACCGCGGATTCAAGTCGGAAAGTGGCCTAAATAAACAAAGAGAACGATTGACTCAGTCGTTATTCTAATTATTATCCTCTACTACTCATAATGAATCGGTAACGAGCGACTATAAACGAAATACCGATTTACCAAGCAAGACCTTATTGTACGCTATGGAAAGGAGAAAAACAGCATGGGCTGGCAACATTAAGTACCTAGTAGCAATCATCAACCAAACAACACTTTCTTGCTTTCTCGTCTCGTCTTCTCTTCGTCTCGCTGTCTGTTTGTCCGTCCGACCCTCTGATTCATAAAACCAATGGATATGCTCTACCTACGAAAAAAGCGTGGTAATTTTTGTAACACAATATGGCTGCCTTCTTAAGTGATGTGCCGATACCGATTTAATCGATTGCTATGAATTATCGAAAATGATATCGATTATCCCCTTGACGTAAGCAAATGGCATTTTAAAAGCACGGATGTGATTTAAAATTGGTTAGATTAAAAGCGTCTAATAAAAAACTACTACTAGAACTTTTATGTAATTGAACTCATTTTATGACCAAGCGTAACCTTAAGGTGTTTTCTTTTAAGGGCGTATTTTCGGATTTAAATGTTTTTACTGGTAATTTTAATATACTAGGATTATATTAATGAATGTAGGAAAATTATTGTTAAAAATGAATACTAAGAACTCGACACTGGCAGAATTGTGGCAACAAGTTGCAAAAGCCATAAATCAAGAAGTTGCAAGATATATTCACCTCTAAATATAAGAAATAAAAACTGTATGGAAACACTGAGCGGAAGCTTGACGAGACCATGCTTCTCAAAAAATCCGCTCAGTGTTTCCATACCAATCAGCGCACACCAGTGTGCTGGACGTTGTAAGTGGAGATATATTATTATATAAACTATAACTTTTCTCAGTTAAAAATAATAAAAAAAACTTCAGGAGGCTTTATCTTTATAATCTTGTAATAAATAAAAACAAAGTTCAAAAAGCTTGCCATCATGTTGGCAGTAGATTGTGAGTCCAAACTTAACTCTAATGTAGATTGTGGACGCATTTGACACGGCTGGAAAAGAATAAATAATGATTGATTTTTAAAAAACCACTTAATAACATTTATTATCTGGTATTAAAATTATAAGAGTTCATTTTTCCTTTTGAGGTAGGTAAAGCAACCTAAACAGAATTGGCAATTTCGTGTTAATTTTTAAGTATTCAATTAGGTGCCTATGTCATTTATTCATTAAGTTCTGTTTCATTTATAATTTGTGCACTAGATACATAACCCATGTTCTGATTATTGAATATTTTTATTGATCAAAATAATAACTATATACAAATACTAATAAGAAAAAACCCATGTTCTGTATTAAACTTATGCAATAATAAATAATCTGCCAGTGTTTGATATAAAACTCTATTTTCAAAATTTATTTCTCTGTAGGCACACTCTGCACTACTCTACAGCTATCGACAGCTCATCTAAAACAATTTTGTTCATAACTGTACTTTTGACTGATGGACCATAAAATTGCCTACTGCGCAGACTTCATTTTATATGATACGATGTGTAAAGTATTTTCAAATAACTTTACAACCCTGTAGACTGGGGCTATTATAGCGTGTAAGTAATGGATTTTCATACAACTTTGCTACCAGTATATGGTACCTAGTACGACAATAATGACGTACTTTTGGCTCTATTCTTGCATAAGTATCAACATACTTTCAAAGTAAGTAAAAATAAAGGTACTTACCAAATGAGAAGATGATGGTAATGCACCGTCACGTAATCTTACAACACCTAAAGTTCTGTTGAATGATGATTCCGCGAAGTGCATCGAGCAGACAACCTTTATCTTAGGTTGGGGGTTAATATTTTACGTTCCGATTATTTCCAACCATTTTCTTTTTAAAATTTCATTAGCAGGAAACCTGTAATACAAAAGTTGCAGCATTACACTTAGGAAGTAGGTAAGTTAAAAATAAAATTTTACAGTACATTACCACACAATCGATTCGGTTCTTGAAAGTAGGTATGTCACATGTCACATCACTATTCAACTAGTAAACAAACAACTCCAAGTATGACGAAGAAAATAACGTCTTGAGAGTCACAAACGACTAGCAAAAGCCTTCATATTCTTTATTTATTACCAATTGTTCCAAACATTGAGCTCGAAATACAACAATCATTTCACAAAAACAGAAAAATGGTTACTAACCTATGAAAAGATAATGTTGGCTGATTATTAGTTTTCCTTGCACCGCACTGTTTCACACAACACTTGGGCATGATTGTTATTCTTACATAAAGTTTATAACACACTGAAATTTAGTTTCTTCGCATACTTTCCACAAAATCTTCAAAAACATCCGGAATAAAACAGTAATTGACAGCAGATCTACCACAAAACTCGTAACCAAACATGGCGGCGCTGGGTATGCGAACATAAAATCATGACGTCACAGAATTTTTTTTCAAAAATTCGAAAGGACAAAATATTGTCTATTTCTTTCAACACATTCAGTATTTGTTTAGTTAAAAAGAAACAAATATATATTTGACGTTTATGTGTCGATTTAATAGATATATGTGACGGCGGCGCGTCGTCAAGCTGTCAACATTCAAAGGGTCTATGGTCAAGGGTGACAAACGAGTTCACTCTAGCGGAGTGTCGTGTTGATGGTAGCGGGGCAGCCATCTTGTGGTGGCACTTTTGGATGGAGGCTAAGAGAGCCAGCGCACCACATCTACGACAAATCGCTTCTAAATATCTTGTAAAACAGTAAAACGAATACTATCTTGACTAAAATTATTGTTATTGGCTGTGTGTGATTATACTGGCATAATTGAAGATTTATTTGTGTGCAATAAACCGTTGAGTTTGATTTCCACGCCCACCCGTGTAGCCGCTGGCAACAATGAGTTCTGATAAAGGCCCTGCTGCGCCTTTATCAGAAGTGGGATCGAACGATCTGCAAAATGAAGCAAGAACACCCGATATATCATACGCTGAGAAACTTAAAAAAATATGGAGATATTGCTTACCCAAGTTTTGATCCAACAAACGCCAACAGCACTAAAGGAGACAGCAGCTGAATCTGCTCTTGGATTATGGAACCTCATCGAACAAATACCGAATTGTACGATGCCTGAAGAAGTTGCTATATGGATTTGCTATATCGGTATTGTGTCAGAAAGACAACCAGATACGTCGTGAACTGAATGCAAAAAAACTGTCACGAGTCGAGCTCAATTATACCGAACCCTTGGTGGAATATCATTAAAAATGTCTAGATGCTGAAGCCCAAGAAACTGATACCAAGCGACCTCGCATGACAGATAAATTCCCTTGCAAATGTCATTATTGCGGAAACAGTGGACATCGTATAGCTAATTGTCGCAAGCGACAAAATGATATTGATAAGAAGTCGCAAGATACTCCAAGTTCATCACGCACTGGGGAGCCTGCTACGTGTGTGGTCAGCCTGGGCACATAGCAACTGTTTGTCCGGATAAAAAAAACGGTAGTGGAGTTGTGGTAAAAGAGGTCCGTCAATGTGAGCTCTGCCCTTCCAGAGGTATACTCTGGGAACATCCTCCGGAACGAAGTCATTTTTGTAACTTATTTCAAACAATCCGTCCTTCACAAAATTGACAAGGATTCACGGAGGGCATCGCTGATATCATTGTTAGGTAAGTATTCCGATTATGTCACCGAGGGTATGGAGCGTTTACATAAGGTCTAACAGGGTTTACATTTAATAAATCTCCAAAAAATGCTATTAGCTTCAATGTGGTGAGGTAAAACCAAATTCTCGGAAAATATAAGTGTTAGTAGATTCTCCTCAACCAAAACCAGCTAAGTACTCAGGTTCGGCAATTCTTTGGCCTTGCCTTGTGTCTTTGTAAATTCATCCCTGATTTTACGCGTAGGTATTGTAGGACTATTGTATTCTCTAACTAAATTAAAGGGGCATATTACATGGACTAAAAACCATGAAGAAATACGTAACACCATAATACGTATTCTCACATCTGAGCCATCTAGAACGGCATAACGATGCCAGCGACGCACGTCGGAAATGGAGTTGCGCTGTCACTCCTATAAATTACAGACGCTGGCAGCTGTAAAAGAGGTAGAGCATTTCTTTCATTACCTTTTTGTAGTTTTCACAGGTTGCAATTCTCTTAAGGCTTCGAAAACAAAAAAGATCTTACACCTCGTGTGCATCGTTGGTAGGCTTTCTTACAAGCTTACGACGTTGGTATTGTATATACCTAGTGAAGGACGAGGAATGGAACATGCGGACTACCGCTAATAAAATCTTCTTGTCAATATTGATCCGGTATGTACCTACCTACTCCTTCTGAGAACTTACAAACAAAAAAAAAGGTTCAGTACCTACGTCGAACTTCATTAAGAAGGCTTTCGTGCGAACACAAACGCGATAGTGAGATATAAGATCTGGTCGCGAAACACACTAAAAAAAACACTCAACTTGCACCCAACAGTACCTCAAGGACATGATGACTTACTTGAAATCACGACTAATCATTTAAATTATGATGAGGCCGAGACGGCGCCAGATGATGTAGTAGATGAAACTATTGCTAATTTGGGTAACACGGCTTTAAATTGACAATGACTTATTGACCGTGTGTTAAAGGGTACTTCTGCGGTTCTACTCTTACACTATCACAGCTGTTTCAGACACTCTCAGGGCATACTCCGATCCTGAGACATGGGATATACAAAAAGAAATAGAAATTTATGCCGATGAGGTTAGTCCGTCACCATAGGAAGGTATGTCCGTAAGACATTATTACATTCTAAATGATCCTTGTGATTTTATTGAATAAAGAAATGTTGACTTTGACTTTGACTTTGACATATTGTCGTGTCTGTCGATCCTGGTCTGGATTGTGACATCCGGGCCACACCTGAATAGGTTGGTTGAAGGGATTCACGAGTCCAGTCCAGAAGGTTCTCAGTCGATCCTGGCAGGATTGTGACATCCGGGCCACACCCGAATGGGTTGGTTGAAGGGATTCACAAGTCCTGTCCAGAAGGTTCTCAGTCGATCCTGGCAGGATTGTGACATCCGGGCCACACCCGAATGGGTTGGTTGAAGGGATTCACAAGTCCTGTCCAGAAGGTTCTCAGTCGATCCTGGTAGGATTGTGACATCCGGGCCACACCTGAATAGGTTGGTTGAAGGGATTCACAAGTCCTGTCCAGAAGGTTCTCAGTCGATCCTGGCAGGATTGTGACATCCGGGCCACACCCGAATGGGTTGGTTGAAGGGATTCACGAGTCCTGTCCAGAAGGTTCTCAGTCGATCCCGGCAGGCTAGTGACATCCGGGCCACACCCGAGTGGGTTGGTTGAAGGGATTCACGAGTCCAGATCGGAAGGTTTCGGTAGTCTATGCTATCCGAAGCGTGTCGTCCGGGCCACACCTGGAATGGTTGGTTGAAGGGATGCACTCGCTTGGCCCAGATGTTCTATAACTGGTTGAATGGGTGTTTCCCGTGCGTAGTTACTGACAGGATGGACGAGCGGATGTCCTTGTTACTGTAAACTCCTTGTTCCAGAAATCAACTTAAAGACCGAGGACGGTCTTATGTCAGTCCGGCCGTGACGGCGGCGCGTCGTCAAGCTGTCAACATTCAAAGGGTCTATGGTCAAGGGTGACAAACGAGTTCACTCTAGCGGAGTGTCGTGTTGATGGTAGCGGGGCAGCCATCTTGTGGTGGCACTTTTGGATGGAGGCTAAGAGAGCCAGCGCACCACATCTACGACAAATCGCTTCTAAATATCTTGTAAAACAGTAAAACGAATACTATCTTGACTAAAATTATTGTTATTGGCTGTGTGTGATTATACTGGCATAATTGAAGATTTATTTGTGTGCAATAAACCGTTGAGTTTGATTTCCACGCCCACCCGTGTAGCCGCTGGCAACAATGAGTTCTGATAAAGGCCCTGCTGCGCCTTTATATGTATAACGTATTGTTTGTATAGAAGAATGGGGCTACTCCATAGATATAGCTCAATGGTCCGACCCGTCCGTATGCATATGATTATCACATGTCATACTTGTCTTGTTTGTCTGTCGTTCTTTTTTATCAAGATTGGGTGTTTTTTCAGGTTTTTTGGACTTTGCATAATTATATTTAATTCCCAAGAAACGTAAAACTTCCTTTTTAGCCATCGGAATATAATGGATAGTGAGCCCAAACTATCCCACAAAACTAAGAAGCGTATCAAAGAAGTTAAAAGGAAAGCTCGTCCCGGTAAGTAGAGTACCCATCATTAATTTTACCTTTTTTTAATGCAAGATTGTAATTTTAATTTACTACTATAGCTACAAGCTAGATAACAAATTATACCACATTTGAAACACAAAAAAATATAAGTAGGTACCTACCTTCCTAATCAAGGATGAGCTAGGTCTCATACTTTGTCAACTAAAACCTATGGTTTTTCTTTGTTTTATCGTATCTTGTAGATTCTAAAAATCATACATAGATAATACTTGGGTATTGTAGATAGGCGACAAGACAAGCTTCCTTACTTGTATCATTCTACAAAATCATTGTGGAATTAGAATGGACATAACCTTGTCCTAAATGCAGAGTGAATGTATGCATTATCAATTTTCAGACCATATTATTTTAAAGGAATTGATAGATATTACCTACAATATAGTGTTATTTACTTGTCTTACTTTTGTTATTCAGAGTTAGCTGACAAGTACCAATGGACAGCATTGAAGTATGCTGGCAACTTTGATGAATTCCTCAAATGTAACAACAATGTTGATAGAATCAATGAAAATGAAGTATCACCGCAGGAGTTCATTGACAAGTATGAGAAGATTTATAAGCCCGTTGTTATCACCAACGTGCAAACTAACTGGAAGGCAAATTATAAATGGACTTCTGATAGACTTGCCAAAAAGTATCGAAACCAAAAATTTAAGTGCGGAGAAGACAATGAGGGATATAGTGTTAAGATGAAAATGAAGTATTACGTAGAGTACAGCAGGACAACGACTGATGATAGTCCTCTTTATATATTTGATAGTAGTTTTGGTGAGCATTTGAGAAGGAAAAAACTTCTGGAAGACTATGAAGTGCCTCTGTACTTCCGGGATGACTTGTTCAAGTATTGTGGCGAGGAGCGGAGGCCACCATATCGCTGGTTTGTGATGGGCCCACAGCGTTCCGGAACAGGGATCCATATTGATCCTCTAGGAACAAGTGCTTGGAATGCTTTAGTATTTGGTCACAAAAGGTGGTGCCTATTCCCCACCCAGACTCCAAGAGAGCTTATCAAGGTGACTGGAGCTATGGGAGGGAAACAGAGAGATGAGGCTATCACTTGGTTTAATCTCATCTATCCAAAGACTCAACTAGGTTCTTGGCCTAAAGAGTATAAACCAGTAAGTCTTCAAAGTGGTTTTAAATTAGAAAAAATTATCTATTGTTATTTTAATTCAGACTCAAATATTTTTTCTTTTGTTTACAGGTTGAAATACTCCAAAAACCAGGAGAAACAGTGTTTGTCCCAGGTGGCTGGTGGCATGTTGTCTTGAACCTGGATGATACTGTGGCTGTGACCCAGAACTTCTGTAGCCGAACCAATTTCCCTGTAGTCTGGCATAAGACAGTTCGTGGGCGCCCTAAGCTGTCTAAGAAATGGCTTAAAGCTTTACAGGCAAATGAGTCTGACTTGTACAAAGTGGCCAGTAGCATGGACTTGAGCCAGGGTACGGGTGTCGCGTCTGACAGCTCCTCCAATAGCAGCTCATCCAGCAGTGACAGTGACAGCAGCTCAACTGACAGCTCTGGAGAGGACAGTGGCCAAGAAAGCATCACAGCACACAAAAAGAAGCGCAGAAAGAAATTATGAATGGACCACCTAGCCTTATCTACATCTAGAAAATATAATATACATGAAATATCATACTATAGTAATGTTGTAAGTGTAAACTCGTTTTGTACTAATATTTGACTTGTATATTTAGCTATAAGTACTTGTCACCTAACATTTATGTATTTTGTTTTTCTAGTAGCAGACTACATTAGTAAATAAATAAAGCATTATTACAGAGTTTTTTTTGGCAAGAATAAAGCTTATTAGGTACCTACCTAATGTTTTACATACTGCTGTGTGATGTGATGACACAGTTTTTTTAAGTGTTCTAATTTTTTATTTGGTTGGGTTCGAATGGTTCGATGTTATGTTCCACAAGTCCAAGGTTCTTACACGCAAGAGTGAAAACTCCTCCATCCATGTCAGTGGTTTGCCCTTTTTTTTAACAAAATCTTATGCCCGGGATACACGAGGCTAGTTTTTCAAGCTAGGATAGCAAGCTAGTTCTCTTTGAAACTGTCTTGGCTAGCTGACCTGGCTTGGAATATGCTAGTTCTGTTTACATGAGGCTATATTATTTTAAGCTAGTATTATTGCTGTGACCGAGGTGACCACACGTCCAAAATGAACTGCACGCGAAAAAAAAACAATATTCGACTGAAACAGTTACTTCAAAAACTGTGCCTATTCGCACTAGACGAACTAGCAGAAGAATTACAGAAACGGTTGTGGACAAGACCCTGGATTTTAAGAAGAGATGAACGTCGATCATCTGCTTTACTTTTCGAAGAATTTCGCAACGAAGATTTAGGCGAATATAAGAGTATTTTGCGAATGAATTACGAATTAATCTCCGTACTTAGTTTGGGCATCTTAAAATCTCAAAAACACGTTGCGGAGAAAAACAAACAAAACACGTGGTTACTGCTTACGAGTCAACTGAAAACTAGCTTCGCCGGCCACATGAAGCTAGTACACAAGCCAGGATAGTAAAATCAGTGGTGGGGGGCGCTACTAGCCTAAAAAATAGAACTCCATCCTATTTAAAACTGTCCTGGCTTGTCAACTAGCTTACTAGTTTACTAGCTTATAAATGAAGCTAGTTTTGTCTACACGAAGCCACAAGTACTAGCTTGCTAGCTTACTGACACTAGCTTGCTATCCTAGCTTGAAAAACTAGCCTCGTGTATCCCGGGCATTAATGCTTGCTTCGTTCACATCACTAGCTAGTGTTCTACAACTGGACACATCGAAAATGTTTGATTGATTGATAGTATGATAGACTTTTTTTATTTAGTTTGTTTGTCTATGGTCTCTCTGTAGCCATTTGATAGCTCCGTCAAGTATTTTCTGTATAATTTCTTCAAAATGTTGAAATCAGCTTCTGGTGCTCTTCTAGCGGTGCTAAAAAAGTCCGCAGTCCCCGCGACTAAGATCACCGCTGTATCCGCGCGCAGAAATGCGCATGGCGGCCCCGTCGAGTCTGATGAAGAATTCGACTGCAGGTGAGCCACCCTTGCTGGGATGAGAAGTTGACGTTATGTAACTTGCTGAAAACGGAGAATAATCTGCTAGTGGCCCGTGCAACGATTACTAAATTCTGAGACTCGTAGATTATCTAATAAGTTGTAACCTGGAGAAATTGTCAGTAAAGAATCTTATTCTATGAGAAGATAACCCTAAGTTGAAGAGATAGCAGGAGCCTCCAATTGCCTTAAATTCCACACTAATGTGTGGGAATTTACTTGATATTCTGTGGATATAATTCAGGCTTTAGTATAGCTAAAAATGTTTGAGGGACACTACTAAACACCATACACTGATACCTTTTTATTGATTTATCCTTCAGCTAGTCCTTTACAGGCTGTGTAGATAGCTACCCATTTTTATATCAAAATTTCATTAATTGCAGGTATGAGATGTTCTTCAACAGAAAAGACATTGATGGCTGGGAGATCCGTAAGGGAATGAATGACTTGTGCGGAATGGATCTGGTCCCAGACCCCAAGATCATCAAAGCGGCCATGCATGCATGCAGAAGGGTTAATGACTATGCCCTCGCTGTCAGGTTCATCGAAGCTTGCAAAGATAAGTGCGGCAACAAGGTTAATGAAATCTACCCCTACATCATCCAGGAAATCAAACCAACACTTGTGGAGCTTGGAATCGACACACCGGAAGAACTTGGCTATGACAAACCAGAATTAGCTTTACAAAATGTTTATGAAATGTAAAGCCCAAAGTTATTATCAAACTAAGTTGTAGAAAATTTATATAAATAGTTTTGTTGTTACTTTTTGTTTACTATTTGCAAGGCACTGCTTCAGTTAGATGTATTATTCTTGGTCCACCATATAAAGTCGACATGCTGTTGTCTAAATGTACCTAATAAATAAATGGATGGATTCAGAGATTTCTTTTTAATCCACCTTAAAATGGGGTGTATTGTAGGCACAGATTGTTTTTTACCATGTATTTTTTTCTTCAAAAATTACAGGGGATACTGGGAAGTTCTTATCTTATTCTTTTTTTTTTAGTGTTTTTGTGCCTAAATGCGTGTACTATGGATCTTGTTGTCTGAAATAAAGAAGTAAATAAAAAAAATCTAAACCATAGGAAGTACATACAGGAAACTCATAAACAATTAAATATTTTTTGTGAGTAATTTTGGCACAATTCATTTTTTGGTAAATTCCAAGAAAAATAAAATGAAAAATACATAATGACCTTCAGTTGTTACAAGATGCATGCGTAATCAATTTCCGGCATTATGAGATTCAGTCCTATTGATTAGCTAGACATTTTGGGATTAACTTCTTATGGACCGGAAGCATAATTATCTTGACTTTGAGAGATGGTGGGAGAAAAAGCTCTGGATAGGTAGAACCAGATGGGGAGACATTTGGTTCTTGGTTGATGGATATAAAAAGAAAATTATTATAATACACACATTCATACTATTTATTTACAACAATAATTTTGTGCTATTATAGTCATCTTATGTTACCTATTTACGATGAATATCAAAACACAATTTGGTACTTACACAATATATTAAAAACAAAAATAAACTTTAATCGAAGGTTAAATAGTAAATATACCTTACTCGGCAAAAACCGAAAACAAAATGGCAAATTAGTAGGTACTACCTATGTAAGTATATTTTATTTGGTTTCAGGTTGGTTGATGTTAATTGGCTAGTTACTTATCTAACTTATTATTTACAGCAGGGGTATGCCAATCATAGTTGAACTGCAAAGTTTTAAATCATGGTCAGTTCATACTAACTCATAGTTATTCTGTGACTAAATAGTGACATTATGATGTCATTTAATTTGTTTTCGCGCATATTTTGCTGTCAAGTGTCTAAAAATAATGATCACGTGGTACAAAATTGTACCACGTGACCTGAAGAAATTACACTGGGCAGTGAAATATAACTTGACAGCAAAAGATTGGCATACGGGGGCAGGAAACGCGTCGCTACGCACCTCGCAACCTATTTTAGTGTCTGTCACACATTACCTTCAGAACTTACTATCAAATGTTTTCGAGATTATAAAATTCGGTGTTACAAGTTTCGATCCTGCGATAGGTTACCGGGTTAGTTAGGTAGAGTATCTCTCTTATACCCTACGGATCACGCAAAATACATGATTTTCTCTTTAGAGTAGGTTCCTATATTATTGGTGGTACTTTATCATCCGTGAATTATTTTTCCAAAACACCTACTAGGTGTACCTATATGTATATTGGGATAATACTCCCCCCCCCCCCCCATTTACTCTTACATAAATAAACACCGTGAACTTATAAGAAAAGAGAAATGGAAGATCATTTTAATCATAGATCTAAATGATGCGAACATGTATAGAGGTCAGTTTCAAAGTTTACTGAGGAATTAAATATTTAATTAAGTGCTTAACAATAATGAATTTACAATATGGACTAGTAAGTATGTATGAAAATTTCAATTAAGTATTTTGCTAGAAATAGGGTATATTTTACAAAACTAGAAATACAAAAGTATTTTGGTAACATACCTTCTACCGCGAATATTCCCAATATCATCTACTTAAATGTAATTTTACAATAAAGTAGGCAACTACACAACTTAGACTAGAATATTTTTCATGACTGGAGAAGACTAGAATAGGTAAAAAATAAATAGGTAAGTGTTCATCAACAACAGTAAAATATAAATTAATCAGTTAACTAAAGAAAAATAATAAATTAAAAATAAACAACGCAACAAACTCTTAAATATAATTAGAGGAATGTATAATGTTATAAATAATATAGGATATTATCTCGAATGCTGGTACAGTCTCCGACACAGGTCGGATTCACCTCACAATAAATCTAACGCATACCATACCAGCACACAAGAATAACCCTACTATAGGTACACGAAATAAACGTGATAATTGCAACAGCATATTGCACAAAATCTGTTCCCGCAACTTAATCCTACGGCACATTTGTACAATCAATAATATTACTTTTAATAACTTTTGATCGCTTCAAAATATTTATAAAACAAATATATTGATCGTATAAATGCAGCCTAATTTAAATAGTCTTATCATTTCAATAAATTAAACATGAGCTATAACTTTACACCCATTACATGGCTTTACTTTCCGCCTTCTTGGAAACTCACTCGAAACTCACTGTAAACACGAATACAAAAACCACAGTCACGTTTTCACTCACTGGTATTACCATGAGTTCTCTATACTAGAATAAGGACTAGAGTGGGATTAATTATAGGTCCGTTTTCGGCAACCACACACCCGAAGGGACAAGTCTATAATGCCTGATTTCAACAACCGAACTGTCTCGAAATATTGCGGAAATGCGTACCTAAGTTAATACTGAAACTAGTTGGTGCAAACAGGCGTTACGAGAGTCGATGGAAACGGCCGAACAATCATAAACGTAGTCACACAAACACTCACGCAATCCCCTATATTGTGATACAGCCAGATTTGCGATAGGACACGTCCTTGGCGGACGTGCTTTGTGAGGGGTCAATCTTATAGGCCGCGGCAGCCATTTAACAGCAAATCAGCCAAGTTCTGCTCCGTCACGTTTTCACAAATAAAATGGTTTACATAAAAACGTGGGCAGAGTTTGCCTTATTTTCAGCTTAAGAATCTGAGCTTGACTACCGGGGGGTCATTACGAATGTTGGCAATCGAAATATGTATAGTACAGATGTGAGTTACACCGCGTGACAAAGCTCCGCAGTCGAGCTGTGTAGCTCGTACCCACATAACGATTGTCCGTTCAAGCTGAGCCCCAGATGAGAAAGTGTCTGTGTGAAGGTGCGCGAGGGCTGGGTATAGTATGCTATGGACGTCTCACGAGCGGCGGCAGCGGCACGTCGGCAGGCGCCGCCGTCGTCAGCTAAGAGTCCGTGACAACAGCCTCGCGCTCCGCTTTCACGTTCTGAAGTTCATAATTCACATTATGATGGGAGCGCTGGAATAAATGTTTACCGTTATCAGTCCGCTGCTCACTTATCGGTATCTATTGAGGTTGGTAAGCTTCGACAAAAGTGCACCACATCCTAATTTTGATTCAGAATTAAACATTCAGGTTAACATACCATGGCTTTGGTAAGAACAGTAGCGTCCTTCAAACTGAGTACTTGCAGAACCTGCGTGTCAGAGCTCATCATCATCTGCGCCACGCCTCCGCCCATCGAGATCGTCTCTATAGTGTCGCCGTTTTGATCAACCTGTCACACATAACCATAACACATTTTAGTATTAATATTTCGTTGAAATAGGAATATTTGTAATTTTTTAAGTTTAGTGGCGTGAAGGGCGTGTTTCTCAACTAATATTTTAATTCAAGCATTTTTTAAAATTATTTTAAGGTTATAGTTCACCAACATGCAAACGGGTGGTTTGCTTTATCAGTCAGTTTTAACGTGTTTGTAACATTAAAATTGGTTATCCGAGTTAGAGAGGGATAAATCAAAAACGTTTGTTACCTATATTACGAAGGCTAGTGTTTAAGACTACCAGTTGTATTGTATGTTGGTGAACTAGTTAATAAAATAGCAAAATAAAATAAAACCAATACACACCTGCCATGCAGACAAACAGTGCAAATCTGAAATTCGTGCAACATCTACAAATAAAACGAAAACAAAATTTACACAATCACATTTTATTGCTAGCAATAAATCAACAATTACTGAATCTTTCAACAATACTCAAGCTAATTATTTTTCAAAACTTAGCTTAATCTCGACCGCGAACAAAGCAATAAGTTGAGCTAAAGCCAATCTGGTAAGATAATTACGGCGGATTTCCACATGTCATCTTTACGAAGATTTATTTGTCCCATAAAGAGCGTCCCAAAAATTAAACACCAGCTTTGCAAGAGCACTAGGGATTTAGATGTTTCACTGTCTTGATGTTCGTCGTCTTTTCTGTCAAAACAGTAGTCAGATCATCGCTTTTCGCTCCCGGTAGAGATACAGCCTTATTTACTCTCAATAACAACAAAACACTATATATGGTATCTCAGAATGAATAGTATTGAGGATGAAAGATTAGCATAAATAGTGAGAAAATAAACTATGACACTGTCAACATGAAATAAATTAATCAACAGAAATAAAATTTTATAAATAGGGCCTTTTTCACCATCTCTGAGTAACTGTATCCGTCAGATAAAAATATACACATCTTTGATATGTTTAAAGTAGAGATAGCGTAATCATGAGATGGTGAAATAGGCACTATAAGCTATTTACTTGGACGAATAAGCACACGGGACACGTAACTCGGCCGATCTCGCCTTTACCCCCTCTCGCCACGAAATCAGCACTTTTGCCTAAGGGCTTGACGCTATCGATGAATAATATCGATGTAAATGAAAGAAGATAAAATAAGACAGCAAAAAGTTTTCTGTCATTCATTAATTTTTATTGATACTGTTTCATCGAATGCGTCAATCACTAGTGTCAATTTAGAACAATTTTAGACAGTGACAATGCTATATGCAGAATTAATGCAGCAATGGATCACTCCCCCCGTGCCCCGCAAAAATTGGTCGACAGTGATTTCATACTTTTTTCGAGCATGACGTGTCCCGTGTGCTTATTCTTCCGGCAATTTATTAAAGCAGAAAGAAATCTCTCGTTATTTAATTATTATCTTATATTAATTGAACAGTGTTCTTTGTAATTTAGTACGCCATAAATAAACAGCGCAATGACTGAATACTGACGTGTACTCATCATCAATTGCGACTAGAGTTTACCAACACATTAACTAGGCGTTCTAGCTTAGTATAAGCAATTTATTTTACTGTTCGATCGAACTCGCGTTAGACGGATTAAGCTGAATTTTCAATAAGTTTATGAGTTACTGGCCAAATGGTGATAAAGTTTCTTTAACCCTTATTTACTAGCATTAAAAACTCACGCAATTAATCGTGTGACGACGACGCAACATCTCCACTTTCATACAAAACGTTTGCTGCTTTTATACAGCAAATCTTCGTAATCAGACTATCAAATGGAGCAATGGACGAAATCAAATCAATCTGTGTTATTCCGTATCAAGAATCACTGAAAAGCATAACGGCTGCACTCCGAATCGGGACGTGTTCACGCCTCTATCGGCTGGTTAATTTGTTGGTGAACTGTAGTCTAAAACATAATGTTAGCTTTGGTAAAATAATACAACCGAGCCTACAAAATAGCGTCATTTTAAAGGTAACTCTCGTACTATCACTATTATAGCGCTAAAAATAAAATTGTGAACAAAGCAGTCAACAAAAACTAAAATATTTAAATCATAACAACAAAAATAAAATATTATTTACACAACATGCAACACACAATTTCACATTTTGTCACAGACATAATTAAGGCCTTTGCACATGTCTTCGTTGCGTTGTGAATGCGGACCTCGTAACTTATTACTTTTGCGTGAACTCGCGAGTTTGTAAAACGCACAGCGCGTCAAAGAGTCGTATGCATAGACTTTTATGCGGAAATACACTTTTAAAACTGCGCGATTCACTAAAACATGATATTAAATAGACGTTTCTATTCTAGTAGCGAAACACATTCTAAGCGCCGCCGCCGGCATATCGTTACATTTTGAACTAGACCCACGTTTAAAAGTGTATTTCCATCTGGAAAAAATACAATCACAAACACAATAGTGGAATTTACAATTATGAGCAAATTCAGTTAATGCAAATAAAATACTTTTGAACAGTCATTATTTTATAAATTGCACAAAATAGCGAGTCTCTTTCGGTCATTTGCCTTAAAAATTATTTTATAGTATTTCCGCAGATCAATGACCCCTTTTATAGACTAGTTTAACAAGGACTTTTTAAGGGGCCATCTGTCTGTAGTTTAAAAGTCATTTTATTAATAAAATTATGCAAGAATTTATAAAACTTCTCAATGAAAAATAATCAATAAAGTCTCATAGAGACCTCTACACTATCGGTTCGAGTAAAACTACCACTGTAAAAATCTACAGCATAAAATAACACAGCATGCAATTACACAGCAAATAAATAAAATTTGGCACAACTAAATAAAACTATGTAATGTTTGGCATTTGATTGTTGACTTAATTAATAATTTGTTAACCTTATTATAATTTATAGTAATAGTTTTGGTATTATCTTTCAATAGGTGTTTTAGTTCATACTTTTGGTATTTTAATACCTTTACTATATAACTGTCACTCAGAGATCTATGTAACTTTAATATCACAAAATTCACTGGCACTATATTTTGACTAATAGCACAGTCTACAACTGTTTGAATAGATATATTAATATTGTACTTTCTAAAACTGATAAAACTAATGAAATCTAACGTTAGATAAGTATTCTCCCCAAAAGAGGTCCTTTATCAACTCAAAATGAACCGGAATTATTATGCAATTGGTAAGCTCAATAATTCAATACATTTTAGACATTTTTACAGCCTTATACATTTTTTATTCAGCCTTATTTTGCGTGGGATGAGACGTGCGAGTCTAATAATAGTATTTAATTTTTAAACCCAACTTTGGATCAAGCCTACTCCATCCCAACATGTCCCAAACCAATAACTACAGCAGAGTGTGAATCTTTAATAGATGGAAAGGCATATTAAAAAGGTTTTATGAATTCAGTACCTAGTAGAAGTTACTTTAAATTTTTTTTTTAAGTTTTGTTAAATCTCTCTTGATAGTGAGTTGAAACATATAGTAGTCACAACGGATCTTTGTCCCTCTGAATTATGTGCGCAATATCTATTTTTGGGTCGATTTGGACAGCGAATTTTTCCGCACCTGAACATGCACAATCGTTTGTTGCACCTACAGAGGGTTAAAGATCCGTTGTGCGTACTGTTAGTACAGTACGTGGGAGATGCAAAAGGCTATTCGGACGTTTTTTTTATATATCTTGTAGTAGGATGTATGTTTAGTTTAGAGTATTAGTAGATCTAGTAGTAGTCATGTTCGGTCTTGATGGCGAGCCTGTGCACCTGTACTAGCGGAGTGACGCACACGCCGTCCCCGGCCGCCATCTGCGCCACCATCTGCTGGTACATCGGCAACGTCACCACCTGCGACAGCGGCCGGCCTGCAACATAGCACACTGCATTGTATTACAACTAGTTAAGGTGTTCTTTTGTTTGGCAGGGTATACACCGCGAATCTGAGTGGAAAGTCCTAGAGTTTTAAAGCCTGGGTGATTCTAGACCGATAAACTTTTTTGTCATGTCTCTAAAAAACTATTGAGTTCACACCCTGTTCAGAGGAGTAATCGCGAACATCTGACAGTAGCCGCGTTACGTAATCCTAACCGTATTCGAATCATATTGCGCGTCAACGCCAGCTTCACTGCCGAACGTTGTAGCGTCAACGCGCAGTGTACCTCGGATACACTAACGTTACGATACGTTTACGATTGTCACAGTTATTCGTGAGCGGAACTTATCGCTACCGCTCTGTATAGCCTAATATAGTGTAGGTGTGAACCGGCCTTAATTCTCAAAATCAGCGACTTTTTATATGAAGTCACCATAAGAGAACCGAGAGACAGTGGGTGAATCGATAACAAATTTTCTTTATACAAAAACAGCGACTTCAAGCCTCGCTTTTGAGAACATCAGATCACGTCACTTCGATTCTAAATGAGAGGAAAAGTGGATTCTGTTAGCTGACTAGAAGCAGATTTTTTGGAAGATACATATTTAGTGGAGTGCTGTACTTCACCTGCTAAATTTATGTTGAATGTTTAAAAAATATAAAAAATTAACAATCGATATTTTCCATCCCCCATGTTGATAATGATCTGGTTACCACCTAATGTCTTTTCAAAGTACACAAGTGTGTGTACCAACTTTGTGGCACGTGGTAGCACGTTTGTGACATAATGCAGTACTCACAGTCCCCGTCCTCTCCTGTGATGATGATCTGATTGTCGGCTAGTGCTTCGACGGAGTTGATGTCGAGTGCGACGGCGTTGCCGTCGGCGTCCAACGTCTGCACCACGCTGCCCGCGCCCACGTCGCCCGTGTGGATCTGAAACGTTACACGTCACCACGCTTATTCACTTGCACTATTACCTATTCGCTCGTATGAGTAAGCTATTGAGAGTATTGGTTTAGAGGCAGTAACTGTTGGTAAAATGAACCTTATGTAAATGTGAATAAGTACCTAAGTATACCATACAACTTGCCTACATTGTATGACTAGATATAGATCATGGATTTTTTGAGGAAATTTATTATCTATTATTTGCTGTCGATGTCAATGTTAATATGACAGTTCCCTCTGTCACTTATGTCAATGGAGCCCTCTCCACTCTGGTTGTCTCTGTCGCCTGTAACCCTGTGAAATATCATGTCTTGTTGAGCTGTATTTTTATATCCTAATTTATCTCTTTAATCATAAAGTTGTACAAGTGAATTCTCAAGTTGTGTTTCAATTGACTAGGCCATCCACCGATCCATTACCTCAATAGTAACTCTAGTTCAAAACCACTGCCTTCTGCCTTCAAATTACAGGAACAGGGGGGAGAATAGGAGCAGCAGGTTAGCAAGGGGACAGTACACCACAATGCGGGACGTCAGTGCAGATCTTATTCCCCCACCACGAATTAGAATTAGACCCGCATTGATACCGAATTGAAAAGCGACAATAAACCTTAGTAGTTATTTTACAATATTAGAAATAGTTATAAGAGTTTTATATGTGTTACAAGGAAATGATTATTAAGGATAAAAATCACACAGATTTTAGGACACACCGGTTAAAAAATCATTTGGACACAAATACTTTTTAACACCTTACCTTAGTTAGCTATGTTGCTTAATTACCGCAATTTTCGTCTGAATAAATGAGTATTAACTTTGATGTTGGATGGGCACGGAACCATTTTTTAATGGACTGGAATACTATAAATAAGTAATTAGGACTAAACTTACCTATGCTCGTAGAGATTGTCCATTGGGCATGGCATGGCCAGGTTGCAACAGTAGTGTTTGTCCATTGGCGTTAGGCCGGGTTACAAAGAGTTGTGTACTAACACTCACCACCTGCGCCGTGGTGCCGTCGGGGAGCGTGATGATGGGGTTGTTGGGATCCAGGTTCAGGATGGACACGGAGCCGTCGGGGTTCGTGATCGAGTGCAGCACAGCAGGCGCGTACTGCATGTTCTGTGCGGAAATACATGCAAAATACATTGATTATCTAGACCTAGGGGGTCAGACGAATAAACACGTGAATTTACCTTCACGTCACGTCCTAACAAACATTTTACTTTACAAAAGAATATTAAAGTTTGTGTTGTTTTTCCACACTATCAAATGCAGTGAACATTCGTGTAACGTCTTGCGAGGTAGACCGCGTTATATTCCTCAACGCTTTCGTTTATAAATGAAATTCTGCCGGTGAAGGTCATACTTCGACATCAGACAGCGTCATCTGATCGATGCAGACTTGCTGCGTGGTGAGCACGGCTTGCTGCTGTTCGTGTGAATGCTCGTGCGACTCGTGTGAATGCTGCGGCGAACTGCCGCCTTCCATACACGCCGCTAACTGATTGTGCAACGCATGGAATAACCGCGTAACGAGAACAACGGAATAATGTATTATATGCCACGTAAGGATGCACAAGGGACGTACGAATGTGCCACGTACGTAACATTTACAAACGAAACGATAACACATGATATGCCATGTCGGGAGGATGTCCGTATGTACGCATGCCACCGGTTTACGAATTGGAAGATACAGAGCGAATGGATTGACGAACACACGAACAAATATTGGTAAAAAACAATGGATTTTACCACCCATAATAAACCACAAGTTTGGTGTGGATATAGTTGAGATTAATTAATTAAATAAATAAAAGTGGGGATGTTGAAACGAATGCATATCACATTCAAGTTGTAATGTGTAGTGTGGTGTTACGTTACCGAATCCAAGTAGCATTCCAAATGTGACAGCATTAGATAAACACATAGGATTAGTAAAGAAAGCATGGTGTTAGTATTTGTTTATGGCCGAGACATATTTTCGAAAAATTACATGGTGTGCAGAATAATCAAACCACAGGGATTCGAACCCACGTACAAACGTAAATGCGTACGATTATCACTAGTAGTACGCCAACGCTTCGCTTTTCAACGGTACTCTGAGGATATTAGATGAAATGATATTGAGGATATTAGATGAAATGGTATTGAGGATATTAGATGAAATGATATGGAGGATATTAGATGAAATGGTATTGAGGATATTAGATGAAATGGTATTGAGGATATTAGATGAAATGATATGGAGGATATTAGATGAAATGATATTGAGGATATTAGATGAAATGATATAAAGGATATTAGATGAAATGATATTGAGGATATTAGATGAAATGGTATTGAGGATATTAGATAAATGGTATTGAGGATATTAGATGAAATGATATTGAGGATATTAGATTGGATAAGACTTACAGAAGAGTTGGGTGGTTTATCTTCATCTTCATTGAAAGCAGGCAGTAAGTCCTCCCGTCCGTGATATTTGTAGCAGTTCACCACGATCTGGCGTAACGCGTGCGTCCACGACATCTGAGACAAAGTACCAAATTCTGTATCAATATGTGCAATGCTAAGGGGCTAGTTTGGTTAGGGTAATGCTGGAGCCCTGCTGTTATTGCACGAGTCGATGTTTTGCTTCACCCTAAAGAAACCCGCGGCTTAGTCAGCTCCGCACTTATTGACCTTATCTTTCCTGTGGATACCGACTAGGCTGAGAGGATGGTATAGGTGTTGGGCAAACTCTATCTAAATCATGTTTCAGGCACTGCAGCAGCGTCCCGTTCATAAAAAGTAGCCCCTGACGCTTTGTAAATCATCTAGTTTAGATGCAAATGCATGTTCTATTTATTCTTCATCATCTCAGCCTGTTTGCACCCACTGTTGAGTATAGGCCTCCTCTTTATTGCATCATTCTTTCCTGTCCATTTATTCTTTGAGAGCACAAATTTATTTAAGTTACACTTTGCTGCACAGACAATTTCAATGTTTTATTCGAAATGTGAAGCTAAGTTACGACTTTTATTCCAGAGTCATGAGCCTAACATTGTGGTAAGTTACCTTTTGCTTCTCATCTTCAGTCCTCGCGTCCATACGTACGTTGGCCCAGGGGAGGTCTTTAGGCCACCACGGCGGCCGCGTCGAGTCCCGGCCCCAGCCCGGCTTGCCACGAACTGTACAATAATAAACACATACCTACTCACTGCTAGCTACATCATCTACACTGGTCTTATTGCTGGCTTATTAGTCTCCTAGACATTGTCATCCACAGAACATACAACCACCACCACCGGTTTTATAATGACCAATCTTGCGCAGAACTCAATCTCAACTAGCAACCTTACTGGAAATAGATCTCTTTACATCAGCAGAGCCAGCATGATGCACCCTATACATAGATTTGTCAACGGAGGAATATACCAAAACTAGTCCTATCTTATCCTATCCTAAAAGAAAGGGACGAAGTATGATTTAAATAAATAAATATTCATGGACTTTACATTACACACACCGCCCTCTAGTCCCAAACTAAGCAAAGCTTGTGATATGGGAACTAGATGGCTGATAGAATACTTATATACTTTTTATTTATTTGTACTTATTTACTTATTTGTATTCTCTTCGATAGAAAGAAACGTCGTTTTTGGCGCTCATGCTAAGCGTGTTGGTCGACTTCATTATTGGTAAGGTTAAATAGCGTATGTATAGCTAGATATAGGTGTGAGACTCACCCATGGAGTACTTGAGCATGAGCGGGATGAAGGCCCGCAGCTGCGCCTGCGTCATCTTCTCGACGGGCGTGGGGATGCCGTCGATGATGAGGGGCGGCAGCTCGAACAGCGAGGGGTCGTCGGCCGGCGGCGGCGGCGCCTGCCCGTGCCCGCCCAGCCCGAACTAACGCTTGTTACTCAGTACGTGTGCCGGCATAAGGGACTGGCAACTAACTACACTACACTACCCACCAAGCAACGTCCACTCAGCGACAAATATAACATCTCTCAATACTCAAATATATAGAAGTCACAACGTTGTGTGTACTGTACCTATTTCTCGATCAAAATTTCAACACTAATTTAGAAAATAATCCTTTTTGGTAGTGAATTTGTGAATCAAATTTTGTCGCTGACTAAACGACATCGCTCGGAAAATGCCACAAACTTATGTTCACTGTTCGGTCGCGATATGAGATAATAATCGAAAATTTTGGAACTAAATAAGATAAGCATAATTAGTTCAGTTTTGTTTAATAGAACAAATAGGTTGGTGACATGATAAGTTCGTATGTGCGATACAACTGGTTTGGGACAATATTTCGTACGAAAAATATTTTTTATTGTCATTTTTCCTATTCAAAACATTACTGTGTTTATTATATTTTTATATAGGCTGTTTAGCTGGCGCAGGCAGTATGGATCCGATCCCGAAGCCATTAAATAGTTTAAAAATATGTACCTAGTTGATCAGAATTTATTTTTCCCATCAGATTGTAATTTCTGAAAACTGTTTTATGTTACAAAATAGGGTCCCATTTCAGACATCGCAGTTAAAATTAAACATAATTATCTTGATGGAATACATTGCCAGTCCCAAGTGTTAATTTAACATGCTGCTAGGGATTATAATAGAGATAAAAATATTAGGTAAAGCTATGTTATATTTATAAGCGACACGATTAAATCTAACACATAAGCTTAACATTAAAACTGCCCTTCAACAACATTGATTAAAGTATTAAATTCTATCATCATAATCAAGAAATGTTAAACATGCATGATGCAAGATAAATCAAGTAAAAGTTATTTCGTCTGTGGAAAGGAAAAAATGCTTTTTTTCTTTTCCACTGACGATTGGATTCAAAGTTATGAAACCAGTTTTTAATCAAAATCTTTGAAATCATATAACTCAATTCCATGAAAATAATGGACAAAAAGTTGTTCATAGAGAAGCATTGATCAGTTACCTACTTATATTCCAAACTGACCTGTGCCTTGATCACGAATAAATGTGACAACCGTAAACGTATCGTAACGCGTAATCGTATCCGATATACACTGCGCGGTGACGCAACAATGCTGCTAGCGTTGACGCGCAATATGATACGAATACGATAGGTTTACGTAACGCGGCTACTGTCAGATTTGTTCGTGATTACCCCTCTGTATGTACACGTAAATGACTGTAATGCTAAAATGTTCATTAGAATTCATCTATGTTTATGAATGAGACGAGTTAAAAGACTGCAAGTGCACTTTTTGCATAACTTTAAGGCTGTCGAGATTGCAGCTATCATTTCTATGAAATTGTGGATTCGGCATTTCAGCAAGTCTTAAATATATTCTTGCTGCTTTCATGTAAATTAATGTGTAAAAATATTCCTAAAATTTTAATTTAATTTGACGACCTTGCCATCATCAAAACTGTCCACACAATGGGGGCTTTTCATTTCACCAAGAAGCAGAAAAGTAGGTCCAATGGTTCGATAGATGGAGCAAATTCAACAAGGAGATAAAAATACTTCAAGCATGAATGTTTTATTGAATCCATAGAGAAACCAGTAGATGAGTTACAAAAAAAGATGGTTTGGTAGTTTTTTATTTAAAAAAAAGTTGTGCTGAAAAGAAAAGGAAGAATCTAAACACATTTGTTTAGTTTAAAACGAGTTTAGTTTGTTCAACTGACCCTACTGGACATGATTTAATGTGCTTGACCAGGACTGACAGTATTATTAAAAAACCTTCTTTAGCCTAGCGCCACCTAGTTTCAACTTGCAAAACATGGTTGCGAAAAGCCCTCATTGCACTAACAGACAATATAAATCACTCCACTACCTAGGAACTGGGTTACCTGCTGTTGCAGAGCGTTCTCCAGCTCCTCGACAATCATGCTGCGCAGGTTGCGGACCACGTCCTCGAGAGGCTTTGCGCCGAAGACACGGTACGAGGTATTGGGCTTGCCGGGCGTGGCTATGAGGACTACGGCCTGTTGGCCCACGCGGGTTGCGAACTCTTCTATGGTTTGCTGAAGGAAATATGGTTTTTATACACTTAAGAGGATGCATTGAGATGAAGCAAATGTTTCAAACTGCAGCTTTCTTACAAAAAATTGCATTCAAATTGTACAGCACTTTCAGAGCTTTGAGGCCACAGACAATCAAACAGATGCCCAACGATGTCAAACTTTTGTCAAACACCCCTTCCTTTTTAGATCAGGGGGGTTAAAAATGGTGATGTTACTTACTCTCAACTTTCTAAGGAGTCTGTTCTGGTGACGTTTCCGGACGGAGGGGTTGGTTTCGAAGGAGTGCGGCCTTTTTCGTTTCTTAGACGAGGCTATAGCGGCCGCCGCCGCCATGCCCACCGGACCTGGGGCACAAAATCTGTGTTGAGCATAACTGCACTAATGTTAGAATATTACTATTATTATTATTAACTTCTTTATTTCAGACAACAAGATCCACTATAAGAATGACTATGGATGTCAATTCTAAGTTGCACCCAAATCGGTTCAGCGTTGTCCCGACGCCGGATCTCTCGCGCCACAACAGTGAAAACATCATAGAATCAGACCAGTCATTCAAGAATAGTCTATCTGGTCTAGACCAATCCTTCAACAATAATCGGTGTAAGACTATCTCATCTAAAATTGAACGCCTCTCCATTCCACTGCGTGTTTTTGACACAGCCGAATAACTTAAGAATATTATCCTTGTTTTGTCTGTATAGGTTACCTACTGCATAGAGGTGACATCTCATTTCAGTTTTAGATAGGATGATCTCTACTTAAAAATACGCGCCGGATTGAGAACCTTTATCACTTACCAGCGGCAGCCAAGGTTTTGGTAACTTCATCGCTCATGGCGCTCTTCCTCATCTCCTCGTCTCCGTAGTTGGAGCCGGCAGGCGATGACACGCATTCATCTTCGTCCTCCGACCCACCGCTGAGACCTTCCACTTGGGACATCTCCTAAACACAACACACATGCCTTCCGTACTAATACTAGAGTCTGACCACGTCAAGTTTGCACACACGGTCTGTACAGCATTAACGATTTGACAAAGTACATGTCTGAGAGTAATTTTTTTTGTAAAGATAAGACCATGTACAAAACTTGAGATTGCCCATTGCAATCTTGGCTTGGTCAGACTATATCTTGAATCATCATAAGCGCAGTTTACAGTGAAGTTACCTATACTATCATATCCACCTAATTTGTTTCCAAGCATCATGCGGAATTACCAAGTGTTGCTCAAATTGATGTTCCAATTTGAAGGACATGGGTTGCTGGTGCTACTACCGGCATGTCATGAGACTTAACACAATCAGAGGTCTCACTTAGATGCGTGCATTTTACTTATCTACTCTGATGTAGACTCAAAAAAGCACCAGCACAAACCTTGGTTTTTGTGTGTGGTTTTTAGATGCTATAACTCTTTTATGTACAAATTGCAATAAAAAATAAATTATTAATAAATGTGAGGTTACAGTACATACCCAGTCAAAGTCTTTCGTTTTTCTGTGTACCTGCTATTACTAAGGTTATTTACAAAACATTCTTGATTCATTGTATCATTTATAATTTTTCAATGTATAATTTCTTACCTCATCTCCGATGTCCATAGACTCGGTGCTGACAGCCGAGTTCATGTTGTTTTCTTCCTGATCCCTGTCCACCATTGGGTCAACTATTGTAGGTCAAAGTGGGTGATACACTCTTCTTTAGCCTCACTCTGCTTATAAGCTGTGGGGTAGGGTAATGAATTGATAAAGAGTAGATTAACAACCAGCCTCCATACAAAATAAGGATAATTCCTATTATGTTTATTACCTACACTCTGAAATCTTATTACCTATAATGTGAAAATAAATGCAGTTGAGTAACAGAATCTTGATTTACAACTAACAAGAGCCTACATTATTGCTACTATTTACAACTAACAAGAGCCTACATTATTGCTACTATTTACAACTAACAAGAGCCTACATTATTGCTACTATTTACAACTAACAAGAGCCTACATTATTGCTACTATTTAGAGCTTTCAGATTATGTAATTTCTGATGGGATTTTTTCTTATTTAATTCAATAAATAGGACAATTTTGATAGAAATAGTCCTGCTATCAATTTATAGAAAACCAGGTCAGCCATATGTATTCTATTGATTTTTGGGGTGGAACTGTACTAATGCTAAAAAGCCATGTTTCTGAATAATATGATGAACTGAGCATGATTCCATGTATTCACAGATATGCATTGCATAGTTACTGCTGCACTGCATCAGATTTGCAAGTAGGTAGTGCTAAGACGACTATTGCGTGGGCACCTAGAATAGAAAAATCAATAACTAGGCTTCCCACATGATTACGACGATAAAAGCTTAGACAAACCCTTGTACATCCAAGAATAGAAGACAAGAATGTGATGCAGATCACAGAAAAAGCCTCTCTCGTCATTGGAATGATGATAAAATACGATAAATTGTCTACTGCACGTAATTTCTGAAAAGCTGTGAGACGCAAATTGTTTTGTTTATGTGGTGCATTGTGCCGAAGGAACATTTTCGAGTCGACGCATTGACGCAAACTCTTTGCGGCGGCGTAAAGGAAAAGTCCAAAATGAATAGCCATCATGGGGGAACCGCGCATTCGAGCAGGCCCAGATAGCATAGAAAGACTACGGCTGCGTACGCACCTGCGTGATTTGAGGCACATTTTCCAATCCAATTAGAAGTTCACCAGAATCCTTGTGATGTAACCGGTTCAAAACAATATTTTTTAGAACTATTGCACTTGTTCTAGCACCGATTTTAGGAAACTTACACAGAGCACAAAAGACCCCGAAAATTCTGTGTCCTCCATTGATATCGATCGGTGAACGCGAAACGAGAGCCGTATCGACTCCGTAACTTGATGTCGCCATTTTGTACGAGTCTGCGCGGTGCAGTTTTCGCAGTTTTCGCATGGAAAAGGAAATAGCCCCTCGGTGTGAGGGGGGATTTGAATTTTAATTAGTAAAAAAAATTGAGCTTGTTACGCAAAACACTTACCAGGTAATGGGTTCTAATATTTCAGAATATTTATTAGATAGTTCTGCAGTCCCAGTCATCCAGGAAAATCCTAGTTTATTTTCGAAATTGGTCAAATACGTCATCGCATTGTCGCCATCTGTTGGCATTTTCATAAACTATTTTTGACATCTACAAAGTAAACAAACTTCCATCTGTGTGTCAAACTTTATTTTGGTTTCTATTGTAATTTGTCAATAATTTGTGAAAGAGTACGAATTTGGCTGAATTTGCACGCGAATGTAGAAAACCTTATGTAACTTCATGAAAGTTTAGACAAGATTCAGCAGCACAACACGTAAAGGTAAGTTTAAGCGCCCAAAACTAACATTTTAATGCCTCCATTAGGTACCGTGAAAAAGTTTAATGCCTCCAAAATGCCTCCTAATAAAAGTAAACACCAAATTGTAACTCTTAGGTATTTCGGCAAATAAACAATAAACGTATCTTGTATCAATACTATCCTACACGAAATCTAGCTACCTGTGTGATAATACCCACACAAACTTATTCCAACCCATAGTATACAATATTACTATGCTCATGCCCAGGCGCATGGCTCTGTCCGGTTTACATATGCCATTTGTTTCTATGGTCCGGTCAACCGGAATATCACTTTTTCTTCAGATACAACACCTACCTACTTTGCCTACTTGGACGAATTAACACACTTTGTCTAGGGCAGGGTTTTCTTTACATAAGCTCTCCATACTGTTCTTTCTTTAAAACCTTGTGACCCTCTGCTATGGTCTGCATAAAACATGGTAGAGTAGGTAAGTACTTACCTAGGTACCCTTAGTGGGTACCCCAAGTGACTACCCAGCTTAAATTCTACTTATGGTGTGTTTCTTGCATCGCACTATGACAATCACATTTGAATCACATTAATACAAGCAAATTAAAATAAAAACTCATTTTATTATGTAGGTATAATCTGTATTTATAATCTCTTGATTTCAATTTAAAATATTGCATTATATTCTCTATACCTAAGTACAAAATATTTCCTTAAATACATAGCACTTACAGTCTAAATGACTAAATTATGAAAATTCCTATTAAAAATAATAAAAATCACATTATTAAGTAGTTCTGCTCAATTAGTATCATTATGTAATCATTTTCACCGCGGCCGCTTAAACTCACTGGATTCTTCAGAAGATCCTGTAAACAAAAAATGGATTTAAATTGCATTCTCATAAAATAATCAAACAGGCCCAACAACAAACTACTCCGTAAAGTATGATTGAATAAATAAACAGTCATGATAAATGAGAAGGATGGGAACAACCTTTTAAAAACAGTCATCTATTCAGCATTTTCATCATCATCATTTCAGTCATAGAACATAAACGGCTGGGCTGAACATAAAATTCCTCCATAGATGTGCATGACATGAAGCTCCTGATCTTATGCAAAAACCCCAGTAACTTTAGCTTCGAAATAAATAATAGTAGATATAGGTACCTACTGTGTTATATCCGTCTCTATTTTAGACTTGTCAAAAACAAAGATGGATATATTTTGACGGACAAAGTTACTCAAGGATGGTGAAACAGGTCCATAATATTCTAGTAATAGAACCTGTAGAGCGATGACAGTAGCGTCCCCTCCAGCCCGGCTCGCAAGCGCACACGCCGGACACGCAGCGGCCGTGTCGACAAGCTCGTCCGCAATCCCCCCCGCGCCGCCCCACCTCGCAGTGATTGCCCCCGAGCCCCGCGGGGCAGCGGCACTTGTTCACACCCTTGCATCGGCCCCCGGCTAGGCAGGGGATCACGCATTTTGCTGAAACAATCACATGCCATCATAAGCCATCCAAAGAGCAGTTGAACTAAAATGCACCGCTTTTCTTGCCCTCTGTGCCCACACCACTTAAAATGAGTAGATCTTTTGAAGACATCCAATGACATCATCAAAATATTTTTAGATTTTCATCAAATGAGCCTGGCAAAATAAATATCATGACAACACATTAATTTTGTACACAAATTCATTCGCCACAGACGTGGATGTCTTTTAGATTATGAGTGCTTTCTTCCAGTCTTACATTTCCGATGAGATTTACTTACAGAATTCACATCGCCTTCCGTAGTATCCTTTAGGGCAGTCACACGTATCTTTTTGTATACACTTGCCTCCATTGAGGCACTTCTGAGAACATATTCCTGAAACAAACAAAATATGATTTTGTAAGATGAACAAAAGTTTATAGACCTACAACCTAATAGACATAACATTGGGTATTTTCGATTTCTTGCAAAGTTAAGAATATTTTCTCTTTGGTCCAGAATAAACAGCCATCATGCGTTCGGTACAACAGATCAGAATGGCCCACAGCAGTGCCAGGCCTTACTGGAAGAAGAATCCACATGTAAGTAGTTTTTTGACTGGGAACGCAGAACAATGTTCTGTGACTGGGAGGGAACTGATTGTGTTGATGTGGTCTGGCCAAAAAAGCCTCCTATTAAACTCGCTATATCTTCGAACCATCCACAAAATGAACGAAATTTGTATTCCTTGTTCAGCTAGATAAAATAATACGCGTGGACCACGCCGGCGAGTTAGGCGCGGACCGCATCTACGCCGGTCAGATGGCAGTGCTGGGACGAACAGCTGAAGGGCCGCTCATACAGCACATGTGGGATCAGGAGAAGCAACACAGAGCGAAGTTCGAATCACTCATCAACGAGTACAGGGTGCGGCCGACGGTGCTCACCCCGATATGGAATGTCGCTGGCTTTGTGTTGGGAGCTGGTTAGTTGACTTTATGAATAAATAAATATTCATGGACATTTCCCAAACTAAGTATAGCTTGTAGGTAATATAGGAACTAGATGCTGATAGAATACTTATATACTTTTTTTTTGTAAATTTATACATGCTTATAATACACTAGCAGTTACCCGCGACTTCGTACGCGTCTACAGTTTCCGTGTACATTATATTATCTGTGCGTGTACCGAGCGGATACTTCTTTGAGAAACTTGACATTACACCTCATTACACCGAACTCATACCTACTCGAATGTCAAACGCTAGTCGTTAGACCAAAGAGGTAGTACTACGCCCTGTCAAACTGACGTGACATGAATGACAATGAAATCCTCTTGCCAATTGGCGCTGCTAATCCTTTTCGTTCATATTATCCTGTAGATCCTGTTAATTATTCGGGATAAAAAGTAGCCTATATGTTAATCCAGGTTACGAACTATATATATGCCAAGTTTCACCCAAGTTGGTTCAGTAGTTTTGACGTGATTGAAACACAAACATCCAAACATCCAAACATCCAAACATCTAAACATCCAAACATCTAAACTTTCGCATTTATAATATTAGTATGATAGTAACACCCAGGCATAGAACAAACATGTTTTGTTGTCTACCTGTTTGATAAGTCTTATATAATGCATGCTGTGGCATCCTCTAATTGAAGGAACACAATAGTTTTAAGCCCATTGCCATGACATTTCTGTTGTTATCGTGCCACCTTTGTTGGATGTCCTATGAATAAAAAAAAAAAAAATAAAATAAAAATAAAACATCTACCTACTTATGTTTGTTACACACAAATGTTTGTTCTCAGTGGGAATCGAACCCACGACCCACAGCACGGAAGGCAGAGCTAATACCGATTGAGCTGTGATGCTTGTCATCAATGCCTGAAGTTCTTTCTTCTTTGGTTGAGTGTTGGCCTGGTGGCCAATAAATGAACAGACGTGTTCTGCGTAGACGTGCATATAACCTGAAGTGTGGACTTTTCATTAGCTGAGATGGGACATCGCCTTCCTTCACTTTTTCTTATAAAAAAAGCTCAAAGCATTAGGCAACTGGGCCAGATAAGTTATGAAATTCAATTTTTTTTGCAAGCAAAAGTAGGTACTTTTGCTTTTGTAGGTAATGCATAGAGCATGCCGACCTAGGATTATTATAATGAAAGACTTGATCATAATGCTAACTAATCTTCGTCCAGGCACAGCCCTTCTCGGCAAAGAAGCCGCGATGGCGTGCACCGTGGCCGTAGAGACCGTCATAGTGGACCACTACAACGACCAGCTGCGAACGCTCTTGGAGGATCCGGATGTGGACCCTGAGATCCTCAACACCATCACCAAGTTCCGGGATGAGGAGCAGGAGCACCATGATACAGGTGAGACCTCAACTCAGAAAGGTACAATACGGGCGGCGGATATTGGCAATCGTGAAATTAACTGTTTGTGATGCGCGAACAGAATTTGTTCGAAAAAGCTACATTGCGCATCGAAACCGCTTCTCGAAAAGTCGAAACTCTGCGATCGCTGAGGTCCGCTGATGGTACTGTAGAAATTTAATTGTGGGTACACATTTTTTTTTGTGCAATAAAGAGTCACGCCTTCTTGCGCTATCTCCTAATATTCATTTATCTGTGGGCGAGATAAACATTGCAAGCAATTCAGTACCTTACTTTATATACCAATTTTAAACTATGATTCTTTGAAGAGGAATGCTACCGGAGGAATTCCAATAACATAAGCATGGGTGTGGGTTCGAATCCCATTTCATAGGTAGCTTTCGGGTTGTTCTAAGAAGGGGCTTATTTCAGGGATCAGCCACGGAGCGGAGCAGGCACCCTTCTACAAGGCACTCACTGAGCTCATTAAAGGTGGCTGTAAAGTCGCTATTGAGATCTCCAAGAAAATATAAACGTGACAATACAAAATAAACAACACAAGCTTATACCTAAGCAATGGTCTTTACATTTGCTATCAAACCGCGCGCGAACAAGAACACTACGTCCGAAATGAGCCATACTAATGACCACTTGCTGTACCTACAGGAACAATATCGACAATGATGAGTAAGTAATTTAATTATACCACAATATGCTATCGTTTTAAATAACGGTTACGAAGCACACCTAAAATATTAATACAAAATATTATCTATGGCATTCATAAGCCTATATATTTATTTAACTTCGTTAGTTTTTAAATGTGTATATAAAAGTTTAAACACGCAATTTTAGTACTGCAAAAAGTTTCTATTACCTCATTTATTTAAGTAATATTGTTACTATTAACCTAAATATAGTAATTTAGATAAATAATTGCAATGTTTTCATTTCTTCCTAAATTAGGTTAGACATCCATTTCATATTATGTGGCATGTGGCACAGCAAATTGGCTGCCGCAAAAGGAATTCAAAAGAAATAAAATTCAACCCCAACCACAGAATAAAATAATAGTACAGTAGTGACAGCGATCTTTGTCCCTCTCAAATATCTGCGCAGAACACATTTTTGGGTAATTGGAAGTAAGCTAATTTTTCCGCACAACAGTACATGCGCAATCGTTGGTTGCACCTAACTTCAGAGGGATAAAGATCCGTTGTGCGTAAGGTATAAAGCAGCTCAAAGCTTTAGTTAAAAAGGGGGTGGAGACAAGTGTTACCTCCCTCGCAGTTCCGGCCCTGGTAGCCAGTAGGGCAGGAGCACATTCCCGGCGCGGTGCAGTTCCCTCCGTTCATACATTGCGGGTAGCACAGCGCGGTGCGACAGTGCTGCCCCATGTAACCGTCGGGGCATTGGCAAATCTTCTCTTGGTTACACCAGCCTTGATTCGCGCACTTTTTGTCGCACTCTGGATCCGGCCCTGGAAAAACAACATTTTTATTTTCGAGACTTAATTAAAATTAAATTTATTTATCAAGTTTAATAATTAAAAGTAAGTATAAATTAAAATAATGAATGGATAATACAATTACGTTTGATGATAATAAATAAATAAATAAATATTGATGGATTTTACACACAACGCCCTCTAGTCCCAAACTAATGTTTGTTCTCAGTGGTATGATAACTAGTATTTATGCGAATGCCTTGTTCTCAATAGGGCACAGGGGAGAAATGTAGTAAAGTGAAAAAGGTTTGAAAATACTTTTTACAGCACATAAGTAGGTAACTTGATATAAATTACTATGGGTATTGGGTGTTACTATGTATTATAAGTATGTATTTACAAAAAAAAAAGTATATAAGTATTCTATCAGCATCTAGTTCCCATATTACAAGCTTTGCTTAGTTTGGGACTAGAGGGCGTCGTGTAAAATGACCATGTAAAAAAAAAAAAAAAAAAAAAAAAAAAAAAAAAAAAAAAAAAAAATATTTTAATGAAAAGCGAATGCAGTGATACGAACCTAAAAACACAAATGAAGTGAGCAGAGGCACCGTGTAGCCAGCCTTCGTCGGACTCGGTGGCACCCGGAAAATAAGGCAATTTGTTAAAGCAAACTATAATTTGGGTAACTACTTATAAGTTTTCGCAACCATAAAATATTTAAAAGATAAAATTTTATTAGATTAACCTAACCTACTTAAATGATTGAAAATAAACAAACAGTAGATGTATTTAAACGTAATTATCAATCAGTGATTTAATTGTTGTTATGTAAAAAATGCAGTGACTAATGTCCAACAATATTCTCTCTAAAACCATGTTTTGACGAAATCTGAAATGTTTATTTTGATTTAAATTCCCATAAATCAGAAAACAAACCGCAATGAAATGTCAATCGCTGTATTGTTCAAACCGGACAAAGGTAATGGGTTCGTATACCGACTACCATAAATTAGTAGTGTAAGCAAACAACGAGGGTATGATCTGAAAATAGATGAAATGCAAAGTTATTCTGGACTTCCCATAACTTTCTATGGCTCTTGTCGTCAGCGTAATTTAAGTGGGATTAATAAGCCTTAGCAGCTTTTGTAGATTAGATGGATAGGGCTGGTGAAGTGAAAGGCGGCTTAAATACTGGGGATTTGTTATACTTGAGAAATAAAAATAAAGCGTTATATCTGTGTTCCTGAAGCTGTTTCAATATGCTTTTCAAGCTTTAGTTCTTAATTTATGTTTTCTTTGTTTTAAAAGTTACGTAAAGAAAGTTTTAGAAAAACATCTACAGAAACGCAGATATGTAAGTGTTAAAAATGCGTTGGCGATACAATACCTGTCCTTTCTAAATACACACCTCTCTGTGCGCATTCCTTCTTTAGGTTTAACCTTAATGGGGTGCCTTTTAAGGGTAGCCCTCGGCCATTTTTCAGAACCAAACCTATTTCTAATGTTGCAATACCACTGCTGTTGCCAACACAAGGCAAAACTATACTGAACTCTGAAAGTAAAACTATAATGAGTAATGAGACACAAGCAAAACACTATAAATTAGAAACAGGACGATGGTTTTGTGAAAAACAAAAGGCTTTTAAGGTATGCGATCTGAATATTAAATGAATGAATCACCTTTAGGAGTTTTAGGCACCCGACCCTGTGTTTTAATCGATAGCACCGGCGGTTTTAGTACTTTGAGATCGGATGACGTCAGCGTATCGAAGTTGTAGGAGTATTTCTTCTTTGACCGCCACGTAAAGTTGACGTACCCTACCTCTGACGGTATTGTGGGCAACTTGTGGGAGAAGTTTGGGTCTAATACGTATGGTGATACGTGCCCGTTCAGTATTGCAAATACTTGCATTGATATACCTGAAATAAAAAAGTTTTACGAACTACATTAATCGCTCAGAAAATGATTTTACATTAATTTTTATGAACTTTAAAAACTACGAGTTATTGATATTTTGGTTTAAGGCTCATATCACGGTCAAACCGTGAAAATGCCCATTTTTGACGTTCTAGATCTCTGAAACTGAAACTCTTAGATAATTTTGATTTATTGTATGATGTAGAATAGTTATTCGCATTGACCGTAGCGGCCTCGCTTTTTACAATTTTTCCTTATATATTTAAATAAAGCCAAAATTCCGAAACAAGTTTTTAATAAAACTCGCACAGACACTTTTTCAAGCTCCTGGATTGACTACTGTGCAAAGCAAACGAAATGAAAAATATCTACAAATATTTCTTATATACTGCCATTGACCGTAGCGGCCCCGGAATTCAGAAATAAGTGTGGGGTATCTACAAAAAAAAATCAATTCAAAACCATAAAATTGCTAAAAACGTTCAGAATTAGCCGTTAATTTCTCCATACTACATTAATATTATTAAGTAAAAATTATACCAAAATAAACGTTAGTTCATAATCAATAAAAGTGTATACTTTTTATTTAAATAATTTATTTTATTATATTGAATAAACGTAACTTAAAACTGCACGAAATGCGATCTCAGACTCTCAGACGAACTCAGACGCGCGCCAGCCCTTGAATCGCGGCCAAACTGTGATAGCCCTCTTAAGCTAGAGGAGCAAAACACGATGTCATATCCATAAAAATATTTTTTCTCCCACTTCGTGTCTGGATTCGTAGGTACTGTCTCGCCCAATCTCATCTGGCATTGTCACCTATATCAGTCTGCCTGCACAGTTGGCATCGGTACTTGTACTTACCACTGAACATTCGCACTTGTCGCTCGTCGATCCACATGGATATGTCGTGCTGCTTGCCCTCTGGGTCGCGGTACTCGCGGCGGCCGGCGCCCAGCGTCAGCGACATAGCCAACGCCACACCGGCGCACACGCGCGCGCCCAGCGACGCTGATCGCCACATGCTATAACAACAACCTCTATCAAATAATCTGGAGATGTGACTTCCAGCGTAAGTAGCGTAACTTTAAATAAAGTTTGAACTTTGTTCAATGTACTCTAGTAAGTAATGCTTGCTGAACCACTGACCCATGAAACGTGGTCCGATAATTAATAAGCGTTAAACCGGCGTATAATTTGTTTGTCGACTTTAGTTACAGAGTACGGCTCGAAGAACCACAAAAAAGAGCGATGAAAAAAATAAATTATCACAGTTAACATAATTGATTGGGACCGTTTGGGACGTGCTCCCACAATGAAATTATCGTGAGAAACGGCTGGCCAGCATAAAAAACCGACAACTTCATTAAATATCCCCTGTCAAAATGTAATGTGTATACTAGTTTTTTCTACTCGCTCCCGATGTCAAATTATACTTACAAAAGGTGTTAACAAAAAAGAAATACACTAGAGAACCACTAGCACTGCGCTAAGGGATGATCAACAATTTTACTTATCTATGAATAAAGTTTAGTATCTGACGTTGAATAACCATATTTTATTTATGTAAACGGCGTCACATACAAAAATAAACAACAAAAAGATTATTCACTTGCCTAAGATCAAAAGTTTTTATAAATAATCTTTTGAATTAGATAACCTAACCGCCTACTGGAGTTAATTTATTGCTCGACTTGCTAGAATAGATAACCCCAAATTAGCACAGCGTTAAGTGTCATAACCGTATTGATAAATTTAATTGAGCATAAACGCATGCCACAGAAACTATTAGGTATTAATTAATGCTGCTAGGTTTAATATTATACATAAAGTAGATGTTAGGTAGACAAACACACGCGTACACCTCGATCGATAAGATTTGCTACACTAAATAAAAATAAACTAATGTTGTTATTATATATTATCAGCTCGATATTAATTCTTAATTCAATTCAAAGATCTAGATGTTCACTAATAAACTAAACAACTAGATGCTACTACCTGCTGAGAATACTTATTCATGAATCCCATTCAACTGCCAGAGTTTTTATACTATTAAATGATGGAACGAGCCGATGGCCCACCTGATGCTTGCAAAGAAAACATCAAGAATAATTGTGCTTGGAAATACGCTCTAAATCTTTCTAAAGCAGAATAAAACAAAATTAATCTCAAACTTTCCACTCAAAATCAAATTAAAAGATCAGGGTCGGAAAGACTTGGGAAGTTAATTAATTGCAAATAGGGAATACCGAGTAGCTGCAGTGATCGATCGAGGCCGTTGGTGCTTCGGCTGTGCTGTGGGTCATTCTAGACGTCACTTGGCAAAGCTCGCCGACGCATCCTGGCGATAAGTTGTGCGAATGACCGCTTGCGAAGCTGTAAACTCGACCGAATATATTTAGCCTGTCAGACCACAACTCCAGCGCAGGTTAAAATAAGTGTGTCGCCAATCCATTCTCTAACATAATAGATACTTTAAACGGTGTAAGAAATTAAGCTAACGTACTTAGGTATGTATAATAATTGGGTTTTTCTCATTTTATCAATAAGATTTCGTTGGTGAGATTTGTGTTGAGGTTTTTTTATTATTCATAGCGATTGCACAGTTGATACCTACATACACACAAAATACGGCATTGATAAAATATAATTCTTCCAGTTTCATTTATGTCTGAGCTTGTCTTACCAAAGTTAAAAATAAATAAAATTAAAAGGTTGCGTGCCCCTGACCAATGCACTTGTTAACCTAACCAGCCGCTCAGTCGACTTGATTCCCGTTGAGGGAACAGGTAAGCGTGTAAAAAGCAAAAAAAAATCGAGTCCGGCTGACGGGCAGCGGTCGCCTCTGTCCTGCGCTTCCAACCACAGCTTTTTACTCTTTTTTATTCATTTTATTAGCTAGAGATACATTGCGGTCACAATATTATGTTTCATGTCATTAAGTTACCTGGTAAATTGCATTTTATGTCTCAGGTATATGTTTATTCTATTTAGGCGTCATCATAATACGTAAGTAAACATACTTAGCTGTTCAATTAGAATGGTAGTGTTAAATTTACAATTCAAGGAAAACTCCGATTTATACTAAGCCGACATCTGCTAATTATTGTGAAATCATTCGTTTTAATAGATGTATTATAGAATCCATTTTTAATTGCAACTTCTAGGATGTTATTAGTTTTAGGTCGATAAGCTGGTTTACTAAGGGTGTCTGCAAATTAATTAAAGGTTGGTACTCTACGTATAAACTTATTTTAAAATGAAACCTTGTGGGTGTATCGCTCTTCAAACATAGGTATACTATACATACATAAGTACTACATTATTATGATCCCATAGTTCTTCTATTAATAACACATTGTTTACAGTACACCAGATAGCAATGTTTACGTGTTTTAGCTTTAATCTCCGGTTTTAAAATGAAAACAGATTGTATGATCAAAACCCCACTCATATTTCAAAAAGAAGCTATTGTCATTGCGTAGTTTGGATATGTTTTAGTCAAAAATACGTTTAAGGAATGCAATTTAGTAATTTTTAATAAAATAAAAAGTTGTGCAGTAAAAACATAAGCGGGAGAGAACAATGCAGTAAAATTCCGATTCGATCAGACAATTAAGTTTTAAGTGGGATCAACGATCCTTTATTTACAGAGTTCCGATCGGTTATCAAAATTCGCAAAATGTCCTTAGTGATAGAATATGAAAACGAGCTTACCTGGTTGATGTTTCCAATCAGTGTTAAAAAATCACAACACACACGATCATAGTTTGAGATGACACAACATAATTCGCGAAGACGTACGTGAAAAGTGGTCTGGGTTGAATCTGGTCGAGAAGAGAGTGCCCACATCGGCGTCTGGGCACTTACTGACTCACTTGACTAAACTATGCCGACTGCCGTCCACAACTTCACACACTGGTCCACTCCACTATTTGTTCATTCAAAAAGTCCTACGCAGGGGATTCTACGCTTTTACACTCAGGAATAAGGTTCCCAATTTGAAGAGTCATTGCATCTTTACCAGCTTTTTAAGTCCTTTTTCGTATCCATAACGTCTACACTACACTGTTCACAAATTACGAACTGCAATAAATTGTTTTGCGCCATAATAAATTTTAAGATCACTTTATTGAATTTTGGTGTTATTCGTATCTTTCTGACTAAGAAGATTAAAAGACTTACTATATACTATCAAAATGTTGATCTACTTACTAAATTATTTAATGAATTAAAAAAATCATAAATACCTACTAAAACTTCCTGAATTGCGTGAGTGTAAGGTAGAGCTTTTGCTGATAGTACCTATTGAATTACAAAAGGGAGCATTATTTGCCTCTGTACGTAATGGTTGGTTTGCGAATGAATGGCGTTAAGATTATGACTATTTAGTTCTACCTGACGCAGGACCATTGTTTAGTCTAAAGTTCATAAATTAACAGAAAATGTGTTCGGTCTTATATTTTTTAGAGTCCTATATTTTTGTAGATCGCGGTATCGATGCGAGTTGAGTTGCAAGTTATGCCAGACATAGTTGAAAAATGTGTTTCTTAGTGCTTCATTTTTTTTTGAACATCGCGGGATCTCAATCCTTGCGAAATACTAATTAAAATAAATACGTAATAGGTATGTACCTATGTAAACAAAATAGTAAACCATTTTATGATCAACTAACAAAAAAGTATCAAATAAAACCCAAAATTTAATTTAAAACTCTGAAAATTAAAAATGTTGTCGACCACTGATTGCGCAATACCGTTTTGCATTTATTATTAGAACGAACTTCATTTCCAAACAAATGTATACCTACACGGCTCTAATAAAAATAATTTTAAAGGAACATTTTCAGATTTTGTTTTTACAAAAACAGTCATTCCCTCTTTAATTGCACACGCTCTTGCGCATGGAAATGAGTACAAAACAAACAGAAATGAAGGAAAGACCTATCAGCCAGTCAACTACACTGCCTAACGCTTTTTTTGAAGCGCAATGTTAAACTATAATTCAGTCTTTAAACGCTATTTCTACACGAGGATCCATTTGTTTTATTGTCTATAGAGGCATTTGCGGAGCCCAAATGTATCGTCTGTGACACAGAGCACAGTGCTAGAGATACGAGTCTTCAATTACTCCGCAGCTGCTCTTTAATTAACGCCACTTTATCAGCTATTTGAATTATTTTGAATCAACTTTAGCAAGTCTGGTTTCAATTTTAATTGCCTCTGTGACCGGCTGCGACGTGACGCAGTTTATTAATCCTCAGCCTCTGCTGGCTATTGTTGTTCTTTGTCAAGATGGTTGAACCTAAGTCTTCTTCTTCTTCTAATTTAAAAGCTATGCTCTTGTCGGCGTAATGTATGCATTTCCCGCCAGGTTCTTCTTTTCAGGGCAGCTTCCTAAGTACTAGATATCAATTTTTACTTTTTATTGATCAAAACAATAACTATATACAAATACTTATAGATTATTATTATTATATTAATAGATATCAATAGGTGTGATGTGAAGTAACATCGGGATGTGTCACGTCTAGTGTGTCGTGAGCTTATAATTTGATAATCCTAAAATATTTCGATGGCTTGGCTACTTGAGATTACCACCACATATAATTAGAATTACATAGGTACCTAGTACCTACATGGTTCAATAAAATACATATTTTATATTGTGAAAGGAAATAAAACGCAGAATAATTTCTTAAAATGTATTTTCTATGCAACATAAAAAAATATTCATCATAGTTACAATAAATTACAGTTACTTATGCGAACTAAAATGTAAATTATTATAATTCGTGAACAGAGAAAGTGTTCGCACGAGGTCGGATTAAAAAATTCACAAACCGATAAAGAGTCACATACCTACAGCTTGTCATGTTATAAAAATTTACTAAAAATGCAACTAAGTCATTTAATTCAACAAATACTTCCAATGTCCAATACAAAAGCTTGCTTAGCAATATGTTCAGGTATCTACGAATGTATCCTCGCAGTCACAATAGACAGACGGCGAAGATAGAAACGTTTGTAATCGATACAGATAACACTGAGAGAATTACCTTACAACAATTAATAACTACTATTACAGTACAATGAAAATATGTCTAGAAAATGCGGCGATTTTTCGTTTACACAATACCAACGCGAGCTGACTATATAATTTTCATTAAAGAAACGTGTAGATTACTTCAAAATACTGTGAACTCGCGTTAATCACGCGACTAATGTTCAATAAATATTTTCAAATACCTAGCTAGATGAAAGTTAGCGAGATGTTTCTCAAAATTGTGACATTTAACATTATAAATGCAGTGGTTGTGCAGGTTGGATTTCAGAACATGAAAATTAAATTTTCTTCGAATGACATTTTTTTATTTAAGGCAAGTATTCTCCTAGTTACAATTAAAATAAGAAATGAACACGCTGTACAATTCTAAGAATTTTGGGAGGTAAAGGCAGTGACGAAATCACCATCGAGTCGGCGACTAAACAATGTAACCATCATAGTTGAGTTTTGAACCGTAACAAACATCAAAGATTATAATTCAACAGCGCGGTACAACAAGCGACAAAACAGACGAGAAATCGAACGAGGCATCTACCGTAGTAATATTATATTAAATTCTTACACATAGACATGATAAAGACTCCTTAACAAATAACTTAAATGGGTTACGATAACAGTGCCTTCAAATATAAATAAGTAATGCGATGTAGGTACCAATAGTTACAGAATAAGCTCTAAATAAGAACGATCAAACCTTGAATCAGAACGCCCCATCAGCGCCGCGCCTCTGACTACCGCTATACTATAAATTAAACCGATATAACATTGAAGTAAACACAAAATATTTATACTCTGTCAGTTGTCGACATCGTCGAAGACAGTCAAGTTCTACAAACACTCAGATCACATCTGAATGGAGCGATGTACTTTATGACGTCATACAAATAAAAGTTACACATTTTCAAAATCAACATGGTTCGACCGCGTGGAATGTATTTGTAAAGGACCCGACACCTTTCAGGCGAAGAAATAAATAATACACAAATAAATGGAATAAGGACTGTCTAGCCAAAATTAAGTGGATAAATGTGCATTGAAAAGTACATGCAAGTAATAATACTATAATATACAGATGCAGAAATCGAACGCGTTAGCTGCCTAACATTAGTTAACACGAGACCCTAGCCTTACGTTCTAAGTTTGAGATACGATTCAGATGTTCTCGTAAAGATTGGACAGAGAACTCACTGATTTTGCACATACACGATCTCCGCCCTTATCGACACAAAAAGAAATGATTCGGGATGTATTTTGGGAGTGCGAACAAACTTTATAAATATTAAATAGAGTCAAAAGTTAATTACCAAAGCCTATACATTCGAAGAGGTCTTAAAACTACACAAGAGAGACGATTTTCATTCGAGATTTCACAGAGATTCTGAGTTTTAGAGTTTTAAAATATGCCTTAGCACAGGTATTTCAAGTGCTGAACAAAATGCACTGTTAGTTGAAACAATAGGCACTTTTAAAAATGTTACAATTGCCTAAATATATTCACATTCAACGTTTATAAATACCTAAACTAGATATATTCAAAATGCAACTCGGATGACATTTTATGCACAGTTTAATGAATATTCAGTGAAAGTGTACATCGATGTTTGTTTGTGATTTTGTCTCTAGACTTAAAATTGAAGATTGCACAATTCTCGACCGAAGCATTACAAACCAGAGCTATCCTATGACGTCACAACAGCGATACCTTCCCGCGCTTCCCTCTAAGCACCAACGAGCGCCGGTGGCCAGACCGATAGTATCAAAAATATTCTCTTATACATTTTAGCTAACAGAAAATAAAGAAAATTCTCATGTCCTTGCATTCTTTGATACCTATGTTACGAACAAAATGTATTACGAGTAACATTCAGTAAAGTCTTGATAATTTTTTTTTACACAAATGTTGATATTGATAAGCGATAGGTAAATAAGAGAGCAACGAACGTCAGAATAACAACTTCCAGAAGATTGTAGAAATAGTAATTTGAAACGCCAGAAGATATGACGTTGATAAACAGTTTACATCGAAAATAACTCTTTCATGGTCCATTGTGAAGGTAATTTTGTTATTTTAATTAGATAGCGTACAAAAATAATTATGGCGATGAAGTAGAAAGAGGACTACTTGCAGAAATACGATTATAATTTTGTGTTGAGACAATTTTGACAAATGTTGAATTTTTTTGGTCGAATTACAATCGACCCAAGCATGTAGGCAACACGTATTACCAATGGAATTTCTGCCCGTGTCGTAATAAAATAGATAAATTTAGGGCAAGTCCGACCACCGGATACCAGAGCTAAATTACTTTATTTTCTTTGACAAAAATAGCTTTTCTTACATTTCGATTCCCTTAATTACGCGTAATTGATATCGAGCCGACAGCCTACCTCACCTAAGCAGATTAGACGGGATTTCTATTTTCTGATTCTTACGCAATTTCATCTACATCGACCGCGCACGAAACGCACAAAACATCAGAAAATAAAAAAACCCGGCTTGAGAAACACTGAGATCTTGAAAAACTGGTGATAAAGCTTAACCTTTAAAGTTAAGAAGAAACATGTAGATTATAACAAGATTGAAGACATTAGTGATGTATGATTTTTCTAACGATTATATAATTTTAACAGTACTTCTACGTTATATATTAAACTGGGTTAAATAGTGTGCTATCTACCAGGAGTTTCAAAACCTAGTGCAGTTGTCAGATTATGATGACTATTTCATTACTTAAAATCAGTCTCATAATAAAATAAATCAACATTCATTCTGATAAAATTTCACGATCACTTTACTTGCAATTTCTAGAAAATATCGAGTACGTTCTGTATTGCTCGATCTACAGAACAACCAAAAAGGTGGTTAGTCATTGGTCAAGATAAAATGCACGAGATACAATGATAACTTTTATAGCAACGAAAAAGTGATCAACGGCCGTCAAAGAACAATTAATCACCTCCATTTTTGGAGTCTGTTAAAAAGTCCTTGTTATAATGGTGGTGCCAAAATAATAAAAGTAGGCGCCGTCTTATCCTAACTGGGCCCTAACTCTAATATATTTTAACTAAATGATAAACTGCCTTCGATAATAGACTGTTACGTATCACTATGATACACCACATTATCGAGGCACGGCGAACTATTCGCAGAGAGTGTGCAAAGATTCGTCGCGTCCTGAAATGTGGCGCCAAAACAAAATGGCGTTTTCAAAATGGCTGCCATTAATGATTCAACATAAGCAATCGTTTACCAGTAGTCCCGGATAATTTTGGACGATAAGATCGCTTTTACAAGATAAAGAAAATGGCAGTAGCGGATAGTCTGGTGTTTGACGCGTGTAATGTGACCAGTACTAAGCCAATATTAGAAACAATCTAATCTTAAACTGAACACCTCTACCGCGGTTGATACTGAATTATCCTCGTATGTATAGAGATAAGTTTTTCACTTTGAAAGGCTAAAGTGAAGCGTTCAGTATTAGGTTAGACGGTATATATAGCCTGCAGTAACATGCAGTTCCATAAACAATAAATATCTTTATCTTATCTTTAGTACACTCGCATAATAACCTCGCCATTATATTAAATCGCATAGTACCACCGCTATAAAGTGAGAGCATAAAAATGACTAAAAAATGGGGTAGGTTGATCCAATAGACCAGAAGTTACCTGTTTGAAGGGAGAAGCTAAAACTCCCCAATGGTAAATGATACAATTTTTAGCCAAATTAAAGCGGTAATAATGTCGGATTGTTATAAATATCGAGGTAATATTATTTGAGTGAACAAAAAGTTACAAAATCTACACGAAATCGTGAAATAGGTGCAATACGACAGATGGCATGCCTTCTTATTTTAGCTGCGTTGTACAGTTCCTCTCATTATAACTAAAATATGTTTCCTTCTTACACTATCGCAGATTTGATGACTGATAGTCGATAGACCCTCATTCTCAGTACAAAAGTAATTCAATTGCACTTGGTTCGCGAGTTCAAACCCCAGTGAGTCTGTTCAACTTTTTGCACTCAAAAATGAGCGTCTACAAACAAACTATAAAATACAATACACTGACTTGATGCCCGCCACATTACATCGCCCAGACGATAACGTCAATGTTTTGATCCTGTCCAGAAGGACGAATTTCGCGCAACGGTTTCGCATACCTTGTAAGAACATGCCTAGTTAATGCACAAGAGGTGTCACGGCAAATTCGTTCTTTTGGATAAGGCCTTACATGTTCTTCCCGGTTCTTATATTCTACGAGCATTTATTATATTCATTGAGAATGAGGGCGGAAATGCCCCGCATTCTCAGAGAATACCAGCTAGTTATTTTCTTGGACATTTTTCATATTAATTATTCTGTGCTGTTACATTAACCAATGTTATGAGAGATTCAACGAAACTCCGCACTACACGCTCGTAGAACCTAAGCCCCGGGCATTACCCCCCTTTACATCTACACATAAGTGGGGGGCTGAGCGTTCCCCGCGGGGGGCGAGGCGGGGGGGCCGGGGGCGGCGGCGGGCGGGGGCGGAGGGGGCAACACTCGCGCCCCCGGCACGTACTGACCGATGAACGAACCGTCTTCTGTGAAGCGACCTGGAATGTACCGTGGAATTAGATGGAGGAGTGGTCTTGAAGGAATTTGCTTGATTCAGATTTCAATTTCAAAATTTCAGGGAAAATAAGAACTTGTTACTTTTTTCGCATCTGATCTGTGAATGCAGTTTTGTAGGGATATCTGGTATTATACTATAGTAAACCGAACAAGGTAAAGAATTAACAAGTTTCAGAGTTATTGATGTTTATTGTGAGTTTCGAAAGTTAAAATATGCGATATCTCAAAAAAGTTTCTATTTTTCCCCGAGGTCTTCAATTAAAAAGAAGTAAACAAATCCTTGTTGTACATAATATAAACGTTTTTAAATATTGGAAAATTACGTACCGTATTGGTAATTTTACAAAATCTGTTATATACCTACTTGAATAACGGTTATGTTGAATCGAACAAGCCAAACTAATTCAATTAGCGTGCAAAAACAACTAGCATTGTAAAAAAAATCTGATAAAATGCAAACAAAATCATACCTCAAAATAATAAACAAAAATCAATCGTCGCTCGTGCAAATGCAAGGGAAAGGGACGGAAACAGGAATATAATATCGAAAACTAACATAATTAAATGCAAAAACCAACAAAGCAACGTGTCTATATATAATGTGTAGTACACTGCAACTCACTCCAAAATAATATCATTTTTACAACCTAACTTGCTTATCCTAAAGTGTACTTATAAACCTAACTTATGTAAAATAAGTAAAAAAAGAGATTCTGTGCGAAATTCTAGATCCAATAAAGACACGTGAAAAAGTCTTTACTACTACTATTTTCGAAATAGTACAATAAAGACCCTGAACGCCCGAATTACCTAATAGATGCCTAATAGCACAGTAAATATACTGCAAAATATAATTCACAACTAAATTCACATACGATTTCTAACAAAAATTAAAGGAAAATATAAAAAGTTTTAGCGGGCGATTTCACTTTTTGAAAAACCAATCAAAACGAAGATCAAAGAGCTTTGACGATTGGCCAGCCAATGGCGGACTGTTCCATCTTTGAAAATCGAAAATGTGATGCGTTTTTAACAAATTTTTTCTCCTATTCAGCCAAAGTTTGATTTTATTTGAATGATTATTACAATATAACGTAATAAGGGAATAGGACAGGTAAAGGTGGGTTTAGACGAGCGTGGCGAAGGCCCCCGATGCAGAATCTCCCTGCGCGGATGGGTTTGGGGGGCGCCGTTTGCGTCCGTATTGACCGATGAATGACCCATCCTCGTTCATTCCCGCTGGAAACCGACATGCATACAGCCGAGCGCACACAAAAACAAACTCACATGCCTTCGGTGTAACGTCCAAAGTAGAAAAACAAAAAGATAAAAGTTAGCGTTACATTTACATGCTCAAAACAATAAGTAAAAGCCGCGTTGAGCTAAACTACGCGAAATTAAATTTGTCTAGAATGTATGGAATTATAATAAGATGCAGTATTTAAATGATTCAAATTAAAAATAACTCAAACTATGATTGGAATATTTTAACTAAAAGAGCACAGTTGCAAGAAAATTGTGCATTATTTTAGATACTTTTTTGGTCTATGTACCAGACTTGTTTCAAGAAAAATATGTCCTAATGTCCATAGGGTAAGGTTCAAAATAGCGTGTAGCAGCGTTATGAGACATACCTGTTTCTCCTTCGCCGTACTCCGCCATAGAATCGGTATCGCTCTCGGGCCCCGGCTTGTTTCCACTGCTCATTGAATGCCGAGACTTGTTATCAAGTCTGAAAATAAAAGTATATTACGACCATGTTGCATCAGAGTTTAGATATGGACTCATTTTATGGGGCAATTTTGTTTTGACAAAGTTTGAACCCTATTCCTATAGCTGTAAAGCTTATTTACAGATGCGTGTATTCCCTTCCGAGCTTTTATTAAAAATGCTGCTCGAGTTTGAGCCTTATTCCAATAGGTATTGCGTGCACTTACGGATGCGTGTATTCATGGAAGGCTGCGTCGGGATAGTCCCTGCGGCCGTGCTGCAGCTCGCGGTCGTGCACGTCGTACTTGCCGCCGCGGTTGCGGCGCGCCACGCACACTAGCACGAGGACTAGGAGCAGGAAGGCGAGCGCGACCATCACGCCGATGAACCAACCCGCGGTGGCCATCTTGTCATCCGGCTGGATTAGGGGGTCTGTAAACAATAGTTTAAATATTATTGCTGGATATTTCATGTAGTTTAAGCCCCCAAACTAAGCCAAAATTATGATATAATCAGGCCTTTTCACAATTAATCTAGAATCAAAGGCCTGATTCTAAATTATATAGCGTCGGGAGCCATGTTTTACCCATGTTCCTATGAATAAGACATGATTTAGATGGAGGAAGCTTGCCCATACCATCCTCTCAGCCTAGTAACATGAATATGGATATGATTTTTTTTGTAACATGTCATCATCACACAAATGTTGGTCCTTGTGGAAATAATAATTGATGAAAGCGGCCTGTGATAAGAGGGATGGTTGAAACAAGTGCGAAAAACGAGCAAATGAGAAAAAAATTAACAAATAAACGTGGAATAAAAATTTTTCTTCTCACTCAAGTTGAATTAAAAAAATTTTTTAGTAAGTTATGTTTTCCAAAGTTTATTTGCTGTCAATAAAATAAAAAGTGCAGAAAAGAACGTACAGAACTCACCGGAAGTCGTGTCAATATCCATGACATCGCTCGTACTGAAGTATTCTCCATCATGCGCCGTCATTTTCACCTCGTATACCTTCCCGGGTTCCAACCCAGTGAGGATCACATAATCATCATCAGTGATTTCATTCGTGCGCGACCACTCAGGGTGGCCCTTTAGCTTGTACCAGGCAACGAAGTGGGTGCCAGGATGGCCTTCGAGGGAAGGTAACCAGCGGACCATGATGTGAGCGGTGCCTTCCTTGGCGGGTAAAGTCGACGCTTGGAATGTCGGCACATCGGGCTTCGACGTCACTACGGACTTGGTAGACTGCTCGACGTAGTACTTCTCGCCTTCGCCCGCCTTCGTCTTAGCTCTGATCTCGATCCGGTATTTAGTGTTGGGCTCTAAGCCGGCGAGCTTTGCGCGGTCGAATTTAGGGTCGATTTCCTTCTTCCTTTCTTGGAGCGGCCCTAGCGCTGTGCCGGTGACCTTTTGGTAGTAAACCTTGTAGGCGGTGAGGATTCCGTTCTCGTCGACGGGCTTGTCCCACTTGAGGAGCATGGCGGAGGAGCCGATGGGGTACGCGACGAACGATTTGACAGTGCCGGGCTTGCCTTCAGGAGTGACAAAGCTGAGGGTGTCGCTGGGCGGGCCGTTGAAGCGGCCGTTGTAAACGAGGATTCTCGCGTAGTTCTTCTTGAACGGCTTGAACTTTGACACCAACGCGCTAGGGGAGTCAGCTTTGACTAGGGTTTCCTTGAGTCGGTCCTCCTCGCCATCAGTCCAGGTCTGGATCTTGTACCCCTTGAAGTGTCCTTGGACGGACTCGGGAGGCACCGGGTTGAAGTTGAGCAGGGCCGTGGTGCCGGACGTGACCTGTTCCAGTGTGAAGTTGGTGGGCGCGAGGCGCGGCACGTCCTCTCCCGACCAGCCGATGATCTCGACTGGCGTCACGTTGGCTGTGCCCTTGAAGTTCACAGCTGTCACCTGACGAGACAATACATTTTAGTATTTTTTTCACTTACTAGGAACTAGCCGGATATATTCTTCGTCTTGGATCTATTCATCGGTGTCATCGTATATTCTGCCATATTCAGTCCACGGTTAGGTTAATTTTACCTTGATCTTGTACGGCTGGAAGGTATTATCAGAAAACAAAAGACGCGCGTCAGAGGATCCGTTGACGGATTGAATTTTTAATTGTACACTTGGTGCTGTATTAGTTTAGAAATAAGGTTGATTTTACCTTGATCTTGTACGGCTGGAAGGTATTATCAGAAAACAAAAGATGCGCGTCAGAGGATCCGTTGACGGATTGAATTTTTAATTGTACACTTGCTGCTGTATTAGTTTAGAAATAAGGTTGATTTCACCTTGATCTTGTACGGCTGGAAGGTAGGCGTGTTGGGCACTAGGAGCTCGGTGGTGCGATAGTCTCTGATCTGCTCCTCGCTGCCGTCGTCCCCCGTGATGTTGCGCCGCCACGCCACGTGGTAGTAGAACCCGGGGCCGTTGTGCTCGATCGGAGGCATTTTCTGCAATGTTATTACACCTATAGTTGAAGCCTTGGGTTAAGTGTATTACAAAACCTATGCGACGCGAGTAAATTTTAACAGTTTTTAACTACTTTTGCTACAAACTTACATTTATTCTTAGCGAATTCTGGAATGTCACAATGTTTTATTTTGAAGTTATCTCGTAACTCAAAAATGAATATAAACTGATTTACACTGCACGGCTAAATCGCAACGCTCCATAGTTACACTCAGATTGCTTATCTTTAGGTTCATGCTACGATTGTTAAAACTCCTGAAACTCGCCTTAAAAGATTTTATAGTTCAAAGCGTAAGAGATATTTTTTTGTAAAGTTATTGGGTAAGCAGCGGTAACCTCTAGCTATAACAATGTGTTGCCTTAAAGACGTGCTATCACTATGAGACGTAAAGACGTGAATGTGCCTGTAATTGCACCTGTAGTATAATAATAGTATTTAAATATTCTATCAGCCATCTAGTTCCCATATCACAAGCTTTGCTTAGTTTGGGACTAGAGGGCGTTGTGTGTAAAGTCCATGAATATTAAAAAATTTTTTTTTTAAAATAGTGTACTAACCGACCACGAGATGAGCATATTGTTGGGCGCAGTGCCCTCTCCCTTGACGTTGTCGGGGTTCTTGTAGGGCACGTCGGGCTGCGTGCTGCACACCTCGGAGTGCCCCGAGGGCGTCGACGGACCTATCTTGTTCCATGCCACCACGCTGGAATACATTCAATTCAAAACCAATAGCTCTTTTATTCAAATCAGAAAATCATCTTCCAAAGAAAATCAGGTAGAAATCAATGTTGTGCCGCGTCCAGTTTGCAATTCTTGAAGCCACTGGATGCTGGATGGATGCAACTGGATGCTTTAGCTGTTATTTCTCTAGACTCACGTGTGAAAAAAGGTCACTAAAAAGTGTAAGAATCTCACCGGAAAGTGTAATTAGCCCAGGGACTGAGCTGCACCGCCCACGAGGTGTCGATAGCGGGCACAGACTCGCTGGCGAAGTCCCACGTGTCAGGCGAGAAGGTGGTGTTGTACTGGATGGAGTAACGCAGGATGGGCGCGCGGTTGTCGCCCATTGCGTGCCAGCGGAGAGAGGCGGTGGTGGCCGCGCATTCTATGCTGTCCAGCGCAGGCGGGTTCGGCTTGTCTGGGATGAATTGAGATGAGTTTTTTTTATACTACTACAAGCCGATGGCCCACCTGATGTTAAGTGGTATAACCACTGCCTATAACGATGCATTGCCTCACTGATCACGTCCACTGAAGACGTGCCCAGTGATGCATTGCGATGCCATACACTCTGAGACATAAAGATGTTATTGTTGTGCTTCATGACGTATCCACTATCGGCAAACCAATCCTTGGATGTTAGTACGTTTACACGGCTCCCCAGTCCAGCCGGTTACGCATATAAACTTTAGGCACAAAATTAAAATTACATGTATTTAATTTATTGAAATGTTAGAACATACCTTGCACAGTCAACGTAGCCTGCGCCCGCGCCTCATCGATAGCAGTTTTCGCGATACAAGTGTACTCTCCGGAATCCAGCTCCGTCGTGTCGGAAATGAGTAGCGAGTAGTCGTTGGTCATGCGGAACCTCGGCTGGTTATCGAAATCAATCTGTTCGCCGTCGTTCAGCCAGATGATGTCCAGTTTGAGAGAGTCGTCTGCGTTCGCGTTGCAGCGGAATGTGGCCGAGGAGCCGGCGGCCACCTCGTAGTGCTCCGGCTTGTCGGTGATCACGGTGCGTTCTGCACAAACACAATTTATTTTTTTTAAATATAATATAGAATGTCCTTTGGCCACAATCTCACCTGATGGTAAGTGACGATGAGGCCGACGATGGAGCAGGACAGTCTAGAAAAAACCTACTCACTCTTGCCTTGAAAAGACCCAGATTATATTTTTCAGGAAAGACAGAAGACGGCAACGCGTTCCATTCTTTGGCAGTTCGCATAATGAATGTAGATCCAAAACGTTTGGTGCGAATGGATGGAATGTGTACCAAGTATGGATGGTATTGTGCCGTGCGTCTACTTGTCCTGTGGTGGAAAGGGGATGGTGTGGTGGACAATTATTTTAAGTCAGCTAAAACACGATGCAGAGCGGTGCGTTCACGCCTTCACGAACAAAATATGACGTGACTGGAACACGGTTGCCTGGAAGAAATCGCTTTCAGCGATAAGGCCGTCCATTGTACTCTATTATAAGTTAAGTATTAAGTTTTTGTATGTCACCAGAATTATTTGTGTACAATAAAGTATTATCTATCTACCTATCTAAACAAAATTCAAATAATAATTATAATCAAGCCCTTGCATCTAATAAAATTTTATCTTATCTTAATAAAAATGATTTATAGTGTTAGGGGCCACTTTTACCCATACCCTTAATAAACGAAAAGCTGCCTGATTTAGGTGAAGTGAGCTTGCCCAGCACCTATACATCCTCTCAGCCTAGTCACCCTTATCCACAGAAAGACAAGGTCATTACGTACGGAGCTAACTAAGCCGCGGGTCTCGATGTTTTCCTTCACCGTATGAGAGCACTGGCATTGCGCACATTTTTACGAAAATCCTTTGGTCCACGACCGGGTTTGAACCCACGACCTCAGAATCGGAAGGCGGGGTTGCTACCACTAGACCACCGGCGCTCTGCCCCGGGTGCCCAGATTATTTGTCTGAAGATAATGTGATGGAACAACCAGATGGACCACAACAACTGCATTAGCTAACAGAGCATGTCCACGAACGTGCTCTTTGCGGTATTGAAATGCGTCCATCAGTATCAGCCGTAATGGTGTTAAGATTTTATGTGCCTGTTATGGTAAATCGGAACTCAGTAATGCAAGCATCCCTGCTTCGTGACTGAAGCAAGTATGGTAATACGTTCTCGGACGAACTCATTTACAAAGGGGTCTTGTCTTATGATGAACTATTACTTGTTAAAGTTCAGTATTTGTAAAATTAAACCTTGCACAAAGGGGTCTACTGCCACAGAATAGAATTTAACTGCCTACTTTTATAGTCGAACGCTTTACTCTCGGCAGCTCATAGATGCTGTCTCTCTCGCTCGTTCACCCGTTGGAGTAGCATACCCCTACTACTAGTGACTTACTCTTGACAGTCAAGGATCCAAAGGCGGATTTCTCTCCAAACTTGTTCTTCGCGTAGCACTGGTAAGTGCCCACATCTGTGTACGACACGTCTCGAATAACGAGATCTCCTTCGGGAGTTATGTTGTACCTGGAAAATGGACATTATTTATTGTCTGCACATCCTAACCATACGAACATCCACATTTACTAAAAAAAACAGACTTCTATTGATGATGATGATGATGAGGAATGTTTATGTGACTATAAATATAACTAAAAAGTCATAAAAAAGCAAAATACGCAATTACGTCTACGTGGATGGCATATTTTTTCCAGTTTATTTAGATTCAAATCAAAATATGTAATTACCTCGCGAATGGCAAATGGAAGGAATTGTCAATATTTTGTTTGAATTTTATAAAGAACAACCAAGCTTAGTAAGAGTTCAAAGACGTCAAGGCCTTTCGAAATAATCCTCATTGTTAGATATCAATCAATATTAACAGAATCTTTAGGAGCATAGCGGATCTCTACTTACTTTCCGCCGGTGACGTCGACATCGTTCTTCATCCACTTGACGATGGGTTTGGGCGCTCCGAAGACCCTGCACTTCAGCACGGCCTCAGAACCTTCCACCTTCGTCAGATTTTCGGGACCTTCTTTGATTTCGGGCGGGATCGCTGGAAGAGGCAATGTAGAAATTGGTATCCATTTGGTAAGTGAACAATTTTGGTAGACGCTTACAAAGAAAAATGGGAAGACGAAGAAAATTGAGGCGATGTGTATCGTGTAGAACATACCTTACAATACTACCCAGAGTGATGGGCGCAGTGCAATGCATCACAAAGCACATCCTCAATGGACTTGCTCAGCGAGGCAATGCATTGTTATAGGCAGAGGTAACCGCTTAACATCAGGTGGGCTCTTGGCTTGTTCCATCATTTAGTTGTATAAAAAGAACTATTCTACCGCTACAAATGAATAATCCACCCGATGGACCGATGACATAGTGAGGATCGCGGGAAGTCAATAGATGGCCCAAATCGTTCTTTATGGAAATCTACACGCGAGAGCAATGATTCCGGGTCACTTAAAGAATGTTAAAAATCTCGGAAACTAAAAATGATAGGTTAATGCAATAAATTGTATTTAATAGACAATGTAATACTCCTTAAATGAAGGTATTAAAACTTCTTAGTTATTGTAAAGTTATATCTTAAAAAAATCAAATTTGAAAAAGGGCCACTTTCGAAGATGGAACTACGAAATTACAGCATTTGGTTTTGCTTTTGTTTGTAATCTGTCATTTATGTGGGTATATAAACCATGTTGATAGTGCTCTATATTCATTATTCAAGCTGAAATTATGTCGCTTACGCCTGAAGAATGCACCAGAATACTTACAATGCTGGAAACCGGCCGGAGTCAGCGCGATACAGCCAGGACTGTCGGTGTGTCGCTGTCAACAGTACAAAGAGTTCTCCGACGTTACGAAGAAACTGGTTCTAACCTACGCAGACCAGGAACGGGCAGAACCAGGTGTACCACAGCACGAGAAGACCGATACTTGGTGAACACCATGCTTCGAAATCGCTTTCTCACAGGAACTGAACTCACAAATCAGTTTCGACGCCTCGGAGGAAGTAACCCAAGTGCATGGACAGTAAGACGTCGGCTTGCTGAATCTAACTTAAAACCCCTTAGACCTGCAAACGGCCCTAAACTGGAGCGTGGGCATCGTATTTCAAGACTAAGATATGCCCAGAGCCACGTAAATTGGAGTATTGAAGATTGGTCAAAAGTTATGTTCTCCGACGAATCAAAATTTATGCTCTACAAGCACGATGGAAGACACAGAGTGTATCGAAGACCAGGGGAAAGATTCAAGCAAGCATGCATCGAAGAAAAAGTAGCCTACGGTGGTGGGTCTGTACTTGTGTGGGCCGGAATTTCTTCTGAAAGTCGCACAGAGCTGGTGATCATAGAAAACGGCTCTTTAACTAGCGTAAGATATGTGGAAGAAATCCTCAATGATCATGTTGGTCCATTTATGGTCAATTTAGGTGAGGATGCTATATTTATGCATGACAATGCCCGACCTCATACAGGTAGGATTGTGAATGACTACCTTCAAGAGATGAACATTACTCGTATGGAGTGGCCAGCGCGCAGCCCGGATATCAACCCGTTCGAGCATGCTTGGGACGAGCTAGGCAGATACGTAAAACAACGAAACCCTCCCCCAATCACGCTTCGTGAGCTCAAAATTGCTCTCACAGAGGAATGGGAGAATATTCCCCAAAATCGTATAAGGAACTTGGTGTACAGCATGCCAAACCGCGTAAACGCAGTAATGGAAGCACGAGGAGGCAATACGAAGTATTAAAATTCAAGTCAAATCGTAATAAAGTTCAAAAATTTCATGTTTCCTATTTTTGTTTTAAGGAGAGATCAGCAGTTTTTTTCTTTATGTAATTTTGTGTTAATAAAATGTATGGTGACTCATATTTTTTTACTTTCATTTAAGGAGTATTACATTGTCTATTAAATACAATTTATTGCATTAACCTATCATTTTTAGTTTCCGAGATTTTTAACATTCTTTAAGTGACCCGGAATCATTGCTCTCGAGTTCGAGCCTATGTCGAGCAGGGAACATCTACAGGTGGATATGATAATGATGAAATTAATAATTCAATCGCTGACATGACGCTCAAATTAGTGATCAGAGTTATTCATGTGATGATTTCATCACACCATAATTTCATGTCTAAAATAATGTATCCATGCAGAGGAATAGCCGTAAGCTAATTCTATGCCAAAAAATGTGGCTGTTGATAGAGAGAGTACATAGTTCCAAAGCAGAATTACTCCACTCAATAAAAATCCAATCTGTTTGATTTACACCTACAATCTCCACAAGATAATATCTCTTGAGCGTGAGAAGATCAATAAAAATCTACTTTATTACGTACTTCTCCCGTGGGTTGCTCATAAAAGATGACAAAGAGGGACTATTTTATTATTTATCATATCAATTACGGATCTAATCCTATTCGCAGCAATGCGATCGATGTAGTAAGGATAATAGCTTGTATTCCCTATATAGCGCGTAAAGGGGCATTCATTGCACTTGCCGATTTACGTTTTTCTTTGGACTGATACCCAGAGCCTGAAACACATATACATACACATATACATATACATATATATATTCTATACGGGCAATCTGTGCGTGATTAGCAGATTTGAGGATGGGTTACAGCGATCCCTTTTTATATCCCTGCTTGTATTTAATCCCTGGTATCAGCAGAAACCTTGACCTAGAAAGAGATCCCACGATGGTGTGGATTTTGATTGAATTCATGGTGTCTCAAGAATTTCTTTGGATACACAATTGAATTCAACTACGAGTTCAATAATGTCACTATAGACAAGGATGTATTATGAGTTTAAATGATCTGTGAGTCCAAAAGACAACGTTGGTATAACGAAGGCCGGGAATGGTATGATCTCATCTCGACGCCTGTCGTGGAATCCAACTAAAAATCAATGTTGGTGCTGTGTTGTGGTCTCTTTCTTATATCAGACCCGAAGTATTAAAATCTGACAAATGCCAAGTGGATTCCTTTATGCCCTTACGTTTTTCTAACAAACGCGCACATTACATCTTCATATTGTCGCTGTGATTTAAATGCATGTTTTTGTGAAAAAATAGGCTAGAGATCTTTCTTCATCTCCTATCAATCGCAGTACATCCACACGCTCAAAATAAACGCGTAAATCACAATGATCACCATCGAGACAGAACATAATTGTACGTTTCGTAGATTCGTGTGTGGGCGTGCGAATGTGTGCTACCAGGATGTATCCAATCTCGGGACAGCTACTATTTCTCCTTCATTGAGACGCTCTACTCGTAAGTTTGGGCTGGCTCACCCAGGTGAGTGGTTAGCAAACTCCTTTGCTGATTATATGTATGGTTATGAATTCAGGAGTGTACGCAAGGATTATCGTAAGGATAAAAGTTTGTCTTTGAAAGAATGTTACAGCTCAGTCGGTAATAGCTCTGCCTTCCGTGCTGTGGGTCGTGGGTTTGATCCCCACCAAGAACAAACATTTGTGCGTGGAAAACATAGATGTTTGTTCTATGTCTGGGTGTTACTATGTATTATAAGTATTTACAAAAAAAAAGCATATAAGTATTCCATCGGCCATCTAGTTCCCATATTACAAGCATTGCTTAGTTGCTTAGTCCCTGAATATTTATTATTTATTTATTTAATGTAAGAATTGTCATTAAGGGGATAGTCTATCTGTGCAAAACAGAAGAATCGAGTTGTCATGACATGCGCGGAAAGCAATTCGTAAATTTTATCGAATACAAAACTAAACTGAAAAATGCTTTACTGCGATCTTTATATTTATTTATTTAGTTAGTTACACCAATGGCATATTCACAATTGTTATTTAGGAGAAAAATATTACTTATAACATTCTACAGTGTGATATACCATTACAGGCATAAACAGATTTGATGTAGGTAAAATATGTCTTAAAAAATTTAGTACTTATTTTTTAAGGAAAAAAAAAGGAACAACTTATAACTAAGTGTGTGATTGGATTCCAATATACGAGTAATAAGTGCTCATGATAACATTCATGATAACAAAATTAAAGGAACGCTATTGTTTGTGTCAAATAGTCAGTTAATTGGATAAAATCTGCCAAGATTGGTTTTAAATCATACAGGAATGAAAGTATTTATTGGTTTTTTGTTACTTTTGAATAATCAACTTTTTTGAAATTATGTGTGGCATATTTTTACCCTTTTAACATTTTTTGTATCATTACATTTATATCATACATTAATTATAATATCTAATGCAGGGTGATGAGGATCTAACTTACTGAGGGGTAGTTTATTTTCACACTCCGTTACACCACTAAAATTGCTTATCACTAAATCTACAGTTCTTTGAACAGTATTTTATAAACTACATAATATTTACTATTATTAGGGTTTGAATTTTTGTGTCCTTCACTAGAGGTAGACCGGTCAAAATTAAAATCTGCAACAAATTATAGTCTCTACTTATATCACTTGACTGTGTCACTTTATCTACTGATATTATCCATGACGAGAAACAAAGTCTGTATAGTCACTGGGGTTTGTTTGTATACTGCACATATCTAAATATTCTTGGCAGAGTATTATTGAGTTTTAGTGAGATCTATACTTCTTCATTTTTACTTCGCAGAGCCTGGTTTCATATCAGTATGGAGTTCATATCAGCCAGTGCCTCATAGTTTTTGACTTGCTTTGCAGGAGATTGGTCATCTCTGCGGATGAATATGCGACCATTCCTAGTCCACACATATTTTTGCGACGAGAAAACTTGACGGAGTTTCCCAAACGCAGCCCAGCCCAGCTGGATTCTCCGGTTTAGCTCTTTCTCAAAGTTGTGTCTACCTAAACGCAGGGTCTGCCCGAGGTAGACATACTCCTGCACAACTTCGAGAGGCATTCCGGCGACAGTGATTGATCATAATTTTCGACATAGCTCAGAGGATTAGCAGGCTGAAGTGGCAGTGGGCCGGCCATGTTTGCCGTAGAACCGACAATCGTTGGAGCAAACTAATACTCGAGTGGAGACCACGTTTAGGCAAGCGTAGTGTAGGACGCCCTCCGGCGAGATGGGGCGACGATCTGCGAAATGTAGCTGGCAGACACTGGATGAGAAGAGCCGAAGACCGAGCTCAATGGCGCGTCTTGGGAGAGACCTACGTCCAGCAGTGGACGAGTATAGGTTGATGATGATGATGATGATGGTTGTTAGACTCATCCATCTTTCTGACTCTGGAGCATGAAAGTATGTCCGCATTATCAATAGGGAGTTATATGGCTGTGTCTAGTTGTTTAATTGTGTTCAGTAGATTTTCGGTCTCGTTTTCTGACACTCCATTTATCTCCAAATTGTATCAAATTTAAATTTATTTATCAAATTGTATCTTCAAATTATATTCCGTCTTGTGAATCCAAAGTAGCTGGGCGTAGACATAAGTACATTAAGTGGGTATGTTTGTTAATATTTAGGTCATAGTAAATTCTACGGAAACTCTCAAATCGATAAATAGTAGATAAGCTTAAAAACTAAAACCTTAGGTACTACTGAAAAATAACTCTCTAAATAATATGAAAAAGGATAGGGAGGGTACTGCTCCAAACTCATCTTTAACATTAACATATTGCGGAGAGTTTAACACAAATTGTGAGAGACAGATACAGATCATTGATACAGAATTGGATGTAAGTAGGTAATTTCAGAAGAAATAAGTATTCCAAAATATACGTGCAATAAAAACCAGCAGTATTTATTTTAGTTTTTTTGCATAAATATTGTTAACTAGCAGTTACCCGCGACTCCGTACGCGAGTACAGTTTCCATGTACATTGTATTATCTGTGTATTATTATTATATGTGCGTGTACCGCGCGGATACTTTGTGAAACTTGACATTACACCGAACCCGTACTTGAATGTCAAACGCTAGTCGTTAGACCATAGAGGTAGTATTACGCCCGGTCAAACTGACGTGACATGACATGACAATGAAATCCTCTTGCCAATTGGCGCTGCTAATCTTGTTCGTTCATTTTATCCTGTAGATCCTGATAATTATTCGGGATAAAAAGTAGCCTATGTGCCTACTGGATTGGATTGAGTTTTAGGAAACTTGGCATATATGCCAAATTTCATCCAAGTTGGTTCAGTAGTTTAGACGTGATTGAAACATCTAAACTTTCGCATTTATAATATTAGTAGGATAGGATAGGATGTGGTTCTTTGCGTTCTGGCAAGATAAAATGGTAGATTTTGTCTTGCCAGAAGGCAATGTCTCTCTCTATGTATTCTACTTTCATCAAATGTTCCTCTCCGGTCCATGTTAGATCCTTCTTTAGAATAAATAAGGTTGTTCACAAAAAGGTTTTTACAAAAGCAATAAAATAGGTTGAATTAAATGCAATACAAGTATGAGCAGTAGCAAGATAATAATTAGGTACTTACTTATCCTAATTTAATTGGAATTAGGATAGAAAAATCTATTTTCCGTGTAAACAAATAACAGCTACTGACTGATTGGCGGAGTTGACTTAAAAGAAATAAAAACTAAGTTTACATTGGTATGGTTATTGTTGGATATTGTCATGTATACAAGAGAAAAAAGTAAAGCCACTTTCAATGCGTATTAATTGGCAAACCAGGAGTTCTACTCGATAAAATTTTATTGTGACTGTTCGTAAATGTCAAATGAGCTTATTACGCGGTCTGCTTACGCGTTACGCGCAGCCGCGAGAAAAACTGCCATGTTGCTACGTAGTGTACTCAAATGATACAATAGAACCGTGATTTGTGACTTTTGTCGAGTAGACGTTTGCGTGTTCTTTATTTAAAAATCCTGAGAAATTTGGCGTGGGCCTGACGTCCGAACGTTTCGGCCGCCTAGAGGCCACTGAAAAATTTTCTTGCGATATTTGGTTTAAAACTAGTCTCAGCAATTATTAAATATTAAAAAAAATAAGACTATTTAAGTAAAGATTTTACACTTTTTATATACTTAAATATTTGGCCTATACGTAAGTTTAGTTGTTTTGTAGATAAAACAAGGGAATATTGTGGAATAGACCATTTAAAATCCAAAATTTCGAAGATCTTCTGCCACCTGGATTAAGGAAATGAAAACAAAATCGCAAAATGTATTCAGGGCGTTTTGGAGACAAGGATATGTACATCAAGACGCGCTGAGTACTTTTTGCGATTTTGTTTTCATTTCCTTAATCCGAGTGCACAAACTTGACTCGAAACGGTTTGGACGCGAGAGAGCTGTGTTTGATCCCAGATTTATCTATTATAAACCAGCTAAATGAAGCTTAATTAAATATGTAATTGTTACACATATCCTGAATATTGATTTGCAACCAAAATAAATGAAGTTACTATCTTACTTTTCTTTTAAACACACTTTGAACTTCGCTAGTTTTGGCAATTTGGCAGATCCCCAGCCTTAAATCAGTACTTATAAACTTTTCCCCTAGATCATAAATAGCAAAGTCAGAAGTGATTATTATGGAGATTACAGGATACCCAGCCATTCATAAAAATCTAAACCACTGATACCCATCTTTAGGGGGCGGCATACAAATCTAATAAAGTAATACAATATCCGCCACCGTCCCTAGACCTCATTGTGTTTTGTAAATATTTGTGGACATTTCGACTGACTCACCACAGTCACCACTCTATAGGTTATCGAACTTGCTACGGAAAAATATATTATACTTATCCTTATACTCCTACTTATATAAAACAAGGGTCGCAAAGTTTGAACCTATATTTTGTAATGTTTAGGACGTTATACAAACAGCAATCAAAGTTAAGTCGATTTTCTCGCACGTTTTATGAAACTACATCTGGACCCCATTTTAATCAAGTTACACATAGTCTATGCTTGTTTTTGGCTGTAAAAAATTAACTCTTTCAGACCCGTAACAGAATTTTATCAATAAGTGTACATTTGCGTACCTACGATAAGAAAGAAAAAGAGAGAGGCTTATTACCCAGCAGTGGGTGAAGTCAGAGTGTGGATGATGATGGATGAGCGTACAGTTCGTCAAGCGATCATTTTAGATTTTTGGCTTGTTAATGTTTCAGGAGCAAAACAAAAATATACGTAGCCTGTCTATCTACTCTGGGAAAAGTCGGGCGAGTTTACCAGTCGGATATAAAGTTACACCCCTATTCGCGTGGCCGCACACCCCTTATCGAGGGTTGTCGAATAGATAAAACGTGCTTCAGTTTGAGCGAAGCATTAGGCGGCAGACACGTTCGGATTCAAACAGCCTTCCTGGCACAAATATTACTCGTAATTTGAAGACATCATGCAAACATTGTTCCTGCTGTAGGAATCGAACTCCACACTCTCTGCTGATCAGAGTTATACTCTGCTAGTCAGAAATCGTCAAAATGCCGGACAGTGACGGTGGGGAGATTAGCGAGTGTCAAAGAGGATTATTTTCATGAACGCTTTTCAAACAATTCGTTAATTGACATAATGTAATTTGAAGAGCTCTATATCGATTCCTTGTACACCTGACTTTCCTTTACACACTTTACACAATCTGAAGTGGCATATAAGCTGAGATGCAGCCCGTTTTGACTCCCGCGCACACCGGCACAACGACGACACCTTGCGTCCTTAGTTAGTTTTAGTTATAAGTAGTTTTGTAAGTCAGTGTGTTAGTGTATTGTTGTGCTGTTGTGTGTGTGTTGCAAAATAAATACTTTTTCTTTCTTTCTTTCAATGAATTCAACATTCGACAGAATAATAACTAGACGCTTGTCGATTTTATATTTCTTATATTTTACAAAAGAAGAATTGTTTTGCATCATTTGTTCCCCGTCGTTCGATCCCATATGGACATGCAATCCCATAAAACGGAACAACCCCAAAGTTCACATATCTCTGTGTAGGAAAAGCAATTACTAGAGCCAGCCACACCTCAGATATAAGGGAGAGCTCAGGTAGAGCGCTGACGTCACGCGATCGCTTTAGGATGTGAATTCACGGAGCGAAACTCCGACATGCCCACTTTATTTTACATAGCGATTTCCGTAGGCGATAACAATTTATCGGGCGATTTTGGTTTTTCAAGTCCTTGTCATAGGAACTTGGTAGTTCCTTGATTTTTGTGAATAGTATAATTTTATGAGAATGTTCGTAAAAAATGTATTCTCTCTGGTAAGGGCAGGCGCGCCGCTGTCTAAATTCACGGCGCAATCGCTCTACAGTTGAAAAATCCACCTTATTGCCTTTAAAATAAAAGACAAATTGATGGTTGCTGTTACCGTGGGACTGCGCGGTGGTGATGGGTCCAGGCCCTGACTCAAATACAAAAACTAGTTTCAATAACTGCGCCTAACACTTTTTTCAATTACCGTAGGAGTTAGGAGATCTACTTCGAACGCGCGCGCGCGGTGCGTCATCGTAACGGTCACATTATCGTGCCGTGTGTTTGCAGCCTTACAAATCGACTGTGCAGCTGCAATATGGTTTTATATCTATCTTATTTGGAGATGCGCCTTACTTGGTACACGCCGAGGTCGATTGCAACATACCACGCTCACATAAGATTAACTTTATGCAACGTTTATTCAGAAACCATAGAAAAATACTCGATTGCTTACCTATGTCATTGACTCAATTAATGTTTTCAATGGTTCGTGTATTTTACTCGCTTTTATTTACACAGATAGTCAAACGAAAAAGGTTTGTATGTTATATAATCACACTATTTTGAAACAAAATACTTACAGTTTTCTTTTGAATTATTGAGTAGCTCGGACCAAATATACCAATAATTTCCTCGTAAATAAAATTATGTATGAGGGGACCAAAGTTACCATAGATATAGAAACTTGCAAAGAGATCTTACTATCTGCAGTACTACTTTTGGAATAACGAAAGCCCCTAACATAAGCGTAGAAAGGTCTGAGAAACTTTAGGATGTATTTATGATGGTTTTGGGGCAAAGCTGCTCATAAATATGTACGACGTAAAGCCTGCGGTGTGCGTATTTGATAAGCTACTCGTATTTCACGAAGGTTGCGAAAAACTGGCATAGATTTTAGTGGCCGGGTCTAGCCAAACCGAAAATACGCCTCTATTATAATCTCCTTGAATGGATATACTTCTTAAAATTGAAGAAGACTGGACTAAAAACGCTAAGTATATTTGTACAATCACAACATTCCTTGCAGCCCTTGGCTTCAATATCGGAAGATCATTTTGTTAGAAACGCGAGCCAATGCGGTGGTCCTGTCTGTCGACCTAGCTCCAGCCCGGCTCTATCTAGGTCATGGCTGTTTCTGCGCGATCCCGTGATGACACAATTTCAAGCGAATTCAGAAATTAATCTCAGTTGATTGTATTATTGGATCAGAATGTAGATATTTTTATAAGATTCGTGTTGGATGGGAAGTTTTTATGAAGATTACTAGCGTAGCGAGTACTAGAAAACGGGATGCGATATCAATGAAACAGATATTCAATACATGAGAATTGAATATGTTGTGGGACTTTGTGATGTTTGCATGTTTTGGTCTGCGGTGCGAATTTTTGTTACGGCAATGAACCGTCCACATATGAAAATAATGTGGTATTGCATGACATCACCGTCCTCGAATACCATTCATTTCGTACTAGTGAGCGCCTCTCGACCAAGATCTGAGTTTTGTCATGATTGTGATAATAAAATCATGTTGTTAAAGTTGTGACAAAGGCCTTTAACAATATTGCGATTATTTAAATCACTAGGTGAGACGAATGCAAAATTCACCATGACGGTCATATGAAAAAAAAAAACGTGATATTACATTCGTTCGTTTAAGCGTGGCTTAAGGACTGCTAGAGCCAGGACTGACAGTTTAACGATATTACATTGAAACCTATATCTCAGATAGTGACCCAAACAGTTTATAGAAACATAAAAACAGTAACTACAATGGTTATTGTAGTTTCGCATTCACCTTGGGGAAGCGAGACGTCACGTCGTCGTTTATAATATTGATAGTAAGAGTGTAATAGCTATTTCTATAGTTGTTGTAAATCATTTCTCTCGATACTTTCATATGTGTCGATAAGTTTCTCTGCATATAAAATCGGTCATAGTTACACATACTTGAGCTACTCGGTCGAGGGCCACTCAAGTTCGTTCGCACTTATGTCCCATTCTGGGTCACTTTATGGGCATAACTTTGTTTGCTCTACGTGATCATAACGCCTATTTTTATAAAACAAGCTACATTTTAGACCTTAGTTTACTAGTAATAAGTATTATCATCTGTGAAAGTAGTCTCGTGTCTCGTGTGTGCATTTCCCATTGTGGTGATAATTAACGAAGAGTGACAGTTATGTGTTTAGCGGGAGTTTTGTCATTTCCTAATAGAAGTCTCTATTAAAACTGACATTGAGCTGGATTTTATAGGATGAACTCGTAATGGAAGATGAACTTTTGTTTACCTTCTGCTGACCCTTTCACACAACAGTGAATGGCACCGGATCGTAATCCTCAAATCCTTTCAGTATCTGTCGGCTAGGATTAGCCTGAATAATATACAACACGCATTCATTCATACACATACCTAATATAAACATGAGGACAGTCTATTATACAAGGAAATCTAGTAATTTATTCAGCTGCGATTTTAGAAATCAGTGCGGTCATTTGAGAGTTATAAAAGTTCACCAGAGTTGTCCAGCTCATACGACAAGAAAAATAACAATAGTTAAACACGAGGCAGCCCCAAAAAAACAAAGTCTCATTCTATTGGAGCATGTTTTTTCTAGCGTTGAGCTTGTAAACGGTAGCAAGCGCTTTGTCATGTCAGTCTGTCAGACCTTTTACTGGGCAAAAGGAGCCGAGACTTACTCAACCGTAAACGTTACATTTCGTAACATACATGAATGAATATTGCAATGTGGTACAGTTTATTATTGTGTGGTATTCAGCTGTGAGCGTTTCGTTCACCGGGTATCATTACTGTTTTAAAAGATTGAACCAGGAAATAAAATCAATTATTCGATTGATTATTTTTTTTGTGACTGTCCTGTAATGTAAATATCTCTGATTTTTTATCGTCCAGCAGAACTTTAGTTTGATATAGGTATTTACCTAGTCAAAGATTTATATTAATTGTGACAATGTGCATGTCTTTTCAGTTTTCAGGAGCTGTTTTTCCCTTCTCGTCTTTTTAATTATAATGGTTTCAGTATCTAATTTAGTTTGTAAAATAGCAGTGGAATCTACATTAAATTCTTGAAACCAACAGTAATTAATAAAAGTTATTCATTTTCCGACCACAATTCCACTGATACCAGTTGACCTAGTTCATAGAGCTCTTTACACTAGGTTTTATTAGTACCTGTGTAGTTCTATTTTAACTTGCCACAGTAATTTAAACTTTACTCCACTGTCATAAAGACAGAACTTGCAACTTCATAATCCATTAATTTCCACTTTTACAGGACTTTCAACACTATCCGTGACAAAGAAAATACTTAGAGTGATTGCACTACTAAAAATTTTATGTGTTTTACAATTTTAAACTCTACACCATTGTAATAAAGATGAAATGCTAATTTTCAAGTAAACAGTAAATGCTGAGACTTGTGGCGCCGAGAAAGGAAGAACAACATTTTTCTTGTTTAAAACGACAGTATTATGATCATTGTATGAATAATGTTTCATTCATAAAGAAATTGAAGCAACTTGAGACAATTTAAGGAAGTAGAGGGGTACATAATTGAATTATACGAAACGAGGATACGTGAGCGGGTTCTATTCCGCAGCGGGACAATAGTTTACATACAAATTACACGACTATAATTTGTTCAGAAAAGTTCAGACGCATTCAGTGCCGGTAAAAAATAAATGAGCGTTTCAACGGAGGGACCATAGTGGAATTTTAGGTTTCTGAGCACCTCAATATTTAGTAGAAGTTCTCAAACAATGAGGAAGATGAGTTAGGCATTTTTTCCTGTTTTTATAGCTTAAATCAAAAGTCTAGAAGATTGTAAGGACAACTGTGAAAGAATTTTGGCGATAGCTCAAAAACTGAATTTTCTACGATTTTTTAAAGTTTGGATTTTCAAAATCTGTTTTTAGCCCGGCGATTTCGCGTGTGACGTCAGCCAGGTCCGATCGCTCACCCGCGCGTTTTAAGCGTTTTCTGCCTTTACGTTTCTATTTATATTTCTGATAAATAGGGAGAAAAGTACCAATATTTTTATGTAATATTGTGCCTCTAAGTCCTAAAGACACGTTTAACGCTTCAGATAAACTTTTTAACCACCGACTGAAGAAGAAAGGTGTTCTAAGTTTAAGGCTTTTTTGTGTCTATGTGTCTGTACCTTTCAAGGCTCGTAGCTCCAAAAAATCACTCGTAATTTTTTTATAACTATTCTTGAAATGGAAAGCAGATAAATCTGGCATAGTTCTAAGCCAAGTTTGGTAGAAATCGGTGCAGCGGTTTCCAAGTTATGAGGATGTTTATCAGCCCTCGACACGCATTTTGAAGGGTTCTCAGGCATATATTGATTGTAGTTTGAAACATTTGGTTCTTATACCAGTATAACGTGAGCTACTATTTCTTAGTGTTTCATTGATTTTGTATATCAGGTAAGACTGGTAATGAGCAAGATTGTGTTATCGACGTGATTAGCAATGTTTTTAACCCCCGACGCAAAAACGATGGGGTGGTAAAGTTTGACGTGTGTGTGTGTCAGTGCGTGTGCGTGTGTCTGTGCGTGTGTGTGTGTGTGTGTGCGTGTGTGTCTGTCGAATGCGCGCATTGGTGCGCGTGCGGATGCGGATAATAGTAGTAGTCTAAGTCACATTGTCTACTAAGGACGTGCCTAGTGAGACATTGTACTGTCAAGTACAATGCCTCACTAGGCACGTCCTTAGTAGACAATGTGACTCGCTAAGAAGAAGAAGAATGTGACTTACACTAGGACGTGCCTAGTGAGACATTGTACTGTACAAGTACAATGCCTCACTAGGCACGTCCTTAGTAGACAATGCCTACACATACATATAGTGCAATGCCTCACTAGGCACGTCCTTAGTTACGAAGGACATTGTACAGTAGGTACAATGCCTCACTAGGCACGTCCTTAGTAGACAATGTGACTCGCTAAGAAGAAGAAGAAGAATGTGACTTACACTAGGACGTGCCTAGTGAGACATTGCACTGTCAAGTACAATGCCTCACGAGGCACGTCCTTAGTAGACAATGCCTACACATACATATAGTGCAATGCCTCACTAGGCACGTCCTTAGTTACGAAGGACGTGCTTAGTGAGGCATTAGCAATGCATTGCTTAAGGACGTGCCTAGTGAGGCATTGTACCTACTGTACAATGTCCTTCGTAACTAAGGACGTGCCTAGTGAGGCATTGCACTATATGTATGTGTAGGCATTGTCTACTAAGGACGTGTACAATGTCTCACTAGGCACGTCCTAGTGTAAGTCACATTCTTCTTCTTCTTAGCGAGTCACATTGTCTACTAAGGACGTGCCTAGTGAGGCATTGTACTTGACAGTACAATGTCTCACTAGGCACGTCCTCAGAAACTAAGGACGTGCCTAGTGAAGCATTGTCTACTGAGGACGTGCCTAGTGAGGCATTGTCTACTAAGGACGTGCACGTGCGGATGCGGATGGTAGTAGTCTAAGTCACATGACAATGACAATGTGACTCGCTAAGAAGAAGAAGAATGTGACTTACACTAGGACGTGTCTAGTGAGACATTGTACTGTACAAGTACAATGCCTCACTAGGCACGTCCTTAGTAGACAATGCCTACACATACATATAGTGCAATGCCTCACTAGGCACGTCCTTAGTTACGAAGGACGTGCTTAGTGAGGCATTAGCAATGCATTGCTTAAGGACGTGCCTAGTGAGGCATTGTACCTACTGTACAATGTCCTTCGTAACTAAGGACGTGCCTAGTGAGGCATTGCACTATATGTATGTGTAGGCATTGTCTACTAAGGACGTGCCTCGTGAGACATTGTACTTGACAGTGCAATGTCTCACTAGGCACGTCCTAGTGTAATTCACATTCTTCTTCTTCTTCTTAGCGAGTCACATTGTCTACTAAGGATGTGCCTAGTGAGGCATTGTACTTGACAGTACAATGTCTCACTAGGCACGTCCTTAGTAGACAATGTGACTTAGACTACTACCATCCGCATCCGCACGCGCACCAATGCACGCATTCGACAGACACACACACACACACACACACACACACGCACAGACACACGCACACGCACTGACACACACACACGTCAAACTTTACCACCCCATCGTTTTTGCGTCGGGGGTTAAAAACATTGCTAATCACGTCGATAACACAATCTTGCTCATTACCAGTCTTACCTGATATACAAAATCAATGAAACACTAAGAAATAGTAGCTCACGTTATACTGGTATAAGAACCAAATGTTTCAAACTACAATCAATATATGCCTGAGAACCCTTCAAAATGCGTGTCGAGGGCTGATAAACATCCTCATAACTTGGAAACCGCTGCACCGATTTCTACCAAACTTGGCTTAGAACTATGCCAGATTTATCTGCTTTCCATTTCAAGAATAGTTATAAAAAAATTACGAGTGATTTTTTGGAGCTACGAGCCTTGAAAGGTACAGACACATAGACACAAAAAAGCCTCAAACTTAGAACACCTTTCTTCTTCAGTCGGTGGTTAAAAAGTTTATCTGAAGCGTTAAACGTGTCCTTAGGACTTAAAGGCACAATATTACATAAAAATATTGGTACTTTTTTCCCAATTTTTCAGAAATATAAATAGAAACGTAAAGGCAGAAAACGCTTAGAAACCGCGGGTGAGCGGTCGGACCGGCTGACGTCACACGCGAAATCGCCGGGCTCAAAACACATTTTGAAAATCCAAACTTTAAAAAATCGTAGAAAATTCAGTTTTTGAGCTATCGCCAAAATTCTTTCACTGTTTCGTTTTGGACGTAAAAATCTATCGATCTAAATTAAAAAAAAAATACGCTCATCTTCCTCATTGTAAAACTGAACCGGTAATTTGTAAAAGTTACGAATCAAAAGTTATAAGCATTTTAAAGTGGTCCCTCGGTTCCACACATGCAATGCTGGGTTCCAAGGATCTAATCAGTATTCACATCTTCTTTCACTGTCTATATTTAGTAGAAGATTTGTAAAAAAAAACTACTTAATTTCAGCCCTTCTTCTTCTTGCAGAGAGACGAAAACACGATAACAAAGTGGTCCCTCAGTTCTACATTGACGAAAATGTTTTTGCGGTTTTACAAAAAAACTAACTGGAATTTTAAGTTTCTGAATCAGTCAATATTTAGTAGAAGTGCTCATACAATTTGTAAAATCAATCAGTAATTTGTAAAACTTACCAATCAAAAGTTATAAGCATTTTAATGTGGACTTTCGGTTGAACACTTTCCAAAACGCAAAAGTAACTTTACAAAAAAACTATAAAACTTAGAGACGTGTAATATAGCTTATCATTTAGTAAAAATTTTTACTAAATATCTACATACAGCAATGAACAATAGACAGAGCCATTATCGAAATATAGCAATTTTAGTTTCCGGCATAGAGATGCAGCCGCGGGGTGACCACACGGCTTAAATTTTCGGGACAGGGAACAGCATGACAGCCGCGCGACGCGACGATTCCACTCTGCTGATGCGGGTGTGACTCAATGAAGTCAGCGTTGGTACTCTAAGTACTTATTCATCCATTGTATTTTCAATAGGTGAGTAAAAAAAATCCGATGATTGTCAAATAAATATAAGATCATACGAAAACGGAACGTCAGCGGAAAATCAATACTATTTATACTTAGGTGCTTACCTATCACACTACTCAAACAACTTCGAGAGGGCTTTCGCTGCCCAGTTCAACAATAGAATCTACAAGGTGCTTACCTAAAAAGAACAATCGCTAGGAAAACTTCAATAACCACTATCCCACTACTATTATAAATGTCAAAGTTTGGATGTTTGTGTTTCAATCACGCTGTTACTACTTACTGGTCCGATTTGGATGAAACTTGGAATATATTATAGTTCGTAACCTGGATCAAACACATCGGCTACTTTTTTTTATTTTTTTTGTGGACGAAGTCGCGGGTAACTGCTAGTAATATTATAAATGCTAAAGTTTAGATGTTTGGATGTTTGTGTTTCAATCACGTCAAAACTACGAACCAACTTGGATGGAACTTGGCATATATTATTATATTATAGTTCGTAGCCTTAATATACTAGCAGTTACCCGCGACTTCGTACGCGTCTACAGTTTCCGTGTACATTATATTATCTGTGTGTGTACCGAGCGGATACTTCTTTGAGAAACTTGACATTACACCTCATTACACCGAACTCGTACCTACTGGAATGTCAAACGCTAGTTGTTAGACCAAAGAGGTAGTACTACGCCCTGTCAAACTGACGTGACATGACATGACAATGAAATCCTCTTGCCAATTGGCGCTGCTAATCCTTTTCGTTCATTTTATCCTGTAGATCCTGTTAATTATTCGGGATAAAAAGTAGCCTATATGTCAATCCAGGTTAAGAACTAAATATATGCCAAGTTTCATTCAAGTTGGTTCAGTGGTTTTGACGTGATTGAAACACAAACATCCAAACTTTGACATTTATAATAGTAAGTGGGATAGTGGTTATTGAAGTTTTCCTAGCGATTGTTCTTTTTAGGTAAGCACCTTGTAGATTCTATTGTTGAACTGGGCAGCGAAAGCCCTCTCGAAGTTGTTTGAGTAGTGTGATAGGTAAGCACCTAAGTATAAATAGTATTGATTTTCCGCTGACGTTCCGTTTTCGTATGATCTTATATTTATTTGACAATCATCGGATTTTTTTTACTCACCTATTGAAAATACAATGGATGAATAGGTACTTAGAGTACCAACGCTGACTTCATTGAGTCACACCCGCATCAGCAGAGAGTGGAATCGTCGCGTCGCGCGGCTGTCATGCTGTTCCCTGTCCCGAAAATTTAAGCCGTGTGGTCACCCCGCGGCAGCATATCTATGCCGGAAACTAAAATTGCTATATTTCGATAATGGCTCTGTCTATTGTTCATTGCTGTATGTAGATATTTAGTAAAAATTTTTACTAAATGATAAGCTATATTACACGTCTCTAAGTTTTATAGTTTTTTTGTAAAGTTACTTTTGCGTTTTGGAAAGTGTTCAACCGAAAGTCCACACTAAAATGCTTATAACTTTTGATTGGTAAGTTTTACAAATTACTGATTGATTTTACAAATTGTATGAGCACTTCTACTAAATATTGACTGATTCAGAAACTTAAAATTCCAGTTAGTTTTTTTGTAAAACCGCAAAAACATTTTCGTCAATGTAGAACTGAGGGACCACTTTGTTATCGTGTTTTCGTCTCTCTGCAAGAAGAAGAAGGGCTGAAATTAAGTAGTTTTTTTTTACAAATCTTCTACTAAATATAGACAGTGAAAGAAGATGTGAATACTGGTTAGATCCTTGGAACCCAGCATTGCATGTGTGGAACCGAGGGACCACTTTAAAATGCTTATAACTTTTGATTCGTAACTTTTACAAATTACCGGTTCAGTTTTACAATTGTTTGAGAACTTCTACTAAATATTGAGGTGCTTAGAAACCTAAAATTCCACTATGGTCCCTCCGTGGAAACGCTCATAAAAATAAAAGTGAACCGTGATTCCAATTTCAAAAACTCACAATGTCATCTGAGGTTTCCTTAGAGTGTGTATATTTACTTTAGAAATACGTACTAACTACGTATACGTACGTAGGTACGTTTCTGTAGAGTGATGAAAAAATCCGATGACCCATCTGATGTTGAGATGCTTCTAACAAATTCTAGGTATGACAAAAAGCTTTACTACCCACCACTTATTCTTATCAGCTCTTTACGTCCCACTGCTGGGCAAAGACTACTATGTAGTTATGACGAGTTAATTTTACAAAAACCTTAGATCCTCTTCATCATTGCTGGTCATCATCAGACCTTGGAGTACGGGCTTCAGTTCATCAAATCTCAATACTCTCGAGATAAACTAAATGTTTCAAACTGCAATTATGACTGAGATTCCTCAAAACTGGTTTTCAGGGCTGATTAATATCCTCATAACTGGAAAACGGCTCCACCAATTTTCACCAAACATGGCTAAGAACCATCCCAGATAAATTACCTTTTTTATAAAAAAAAAAACTACGTTTAAATCGGAACACTACTTTCAGAGCTCCGAGGCCACAGACAGACACACAACCAAGTCCATCTTACAACACCCCATACGTTTTACGGTCGGGGATTAAAAATCAAGTCATAGATGCAAGTATTTTCATTCTTTCTTTTTTTCAATAAAGTTTGAAAGTGTACTTACATTGCACATTCACGTAGACATCTTTGTAGACATATCCAATCGAGCTGGTGGCGTTGCAACCATAATTTCCGGTGTCCTTCTTCACCAGATCCGTGATGATGATGGAGTTGGAAGTCACCTGGATGATTAGAAACATTTATTGTTACCGTTTATCAACTCCTTTAGGTATTCTCCAAGAATCTTGAGGACATCAAAAGAGATCCGAAGGGACGATTATGGTAAGACCTGGGAATTTACCGAACAGGGGAAACTTATTTCCGCAGCAGTGTGGAAGTAGGTAGTTGACTTCCTCAGGGTTTGATTGAACGCAGTCGGAGATTGATTCTCGAAAAACCGAGTGCATATCGAGCGATACGAAAGTTTGTCAAAAAGGAAGGTTGTTTGATTTTTATTTCGTTGCGAAAAGTGATTCACAATTTTTGTATGAAGAACAAGAGTTTTCGATTCACCCCGTGCTAGCCGAAAACTATTGTTCTTTGAAAGGCTTCAGACAACAGTTCCTGGTCTATGTATAAAACTCACCTGTCGCCGTGGGTTGGGTTCAGCCTGCTCGATAGGTTTCCCGTTGTGAATCCACGTGATCTTCGGCTCAGGGGTGCCGCTCGCTTCGCACTTGATCTCGGCTGTCTCGCCTTCCGCCTTGTTTTGGACTTCGGGCTCCACAGTGAAGAACGGAGCGGCTGTGGGGAGAGACATAATTTGTTTGAAATACTAAGAAAGGCTGATATCCTAGAATATATTTTGTGGTACGTGATAGACAGATACCTCAATGATATCCTTCTAATATTTATAATTGCGAATGTTTGGAAGGCCACATATAGATATTTGTGATCCAATCACGCCGTAAGAACCAGGTAGATTTGGGTAAAACATGGAATGGGAATTATTCGTAACCTGCAATATTATCCAGAATACATTTTATCCTGTTACCAAGCAAGCAAAAACGAGAAAGTTAGATCTAAAACAATTCTGAAACGTGAATAGAGCCGACAGTGAAAATCTGTCAAAAAGTTATCTTCGTTTCGATTCAGCTAGTTTAGTACAAAAATACAAGGTTCTCAGACTCGTAATGGACCATCCATTGCGATTCTCAACCTTCTACACTTAAGTTAATAGAAACAAAAGGCTAGAAACAGCAGAGGAATTTATTTGACCAAAAGTTATCAACTCTCGAACGCTCACGTAAACCGACAAACTACAGAAAACTACGAGACATCCGTATCCTATTACCGAGTGTGACTTGACTGTTTCCAAAGCTTCGACAGGAACCTTCGGCAAAAGGCGTCAGTTTACGACGCTATAAAGGGAGCAACAGCGATTGGAAGCCGTGAACCGGGTTACCGAGCTATTTGCGTGACCTGAGTTGCTACGTCACAAAGCTCACCAGAGTTGGAAAGGGAGCTTTATATACATCCTCTGTATCAGAATATTGGTACATGGACATTATTTTTTTTATGAGCTTTTTGCGGCTATGATATCACTGCGGCCTACTGGCCTATTGTGATCGCCACTACATGGACATAAATAAACACCCAATCCTAAACCCAGCTAACCAGCTAACCAAAACTGATTATCGACTGCAGTTCAGCAAGAAACTTGCGGATGAAGTCATGCGTAAATAAGTAATCTCCTATTAGGTGTTGCCTATCAAAACTTGTCATCAATTCCGTCAAGCTATGGCGCGGAACTGTAAATTCTTTGCATGGTTTCATTCACATTTTTCACGTCAACATAACCAATTAGTCCCAAAACGATTCTAAAGTAACTTTACCAAGCAAATGATCCATCACAATCTCTCTATACATTATCTAGACAATTTATCTATCACAGCTGACATAGAGTGCTTTTAAGTTAACCAATTCCAATGTATACGGTAACACCAACAATATCGATTTCGACATCGTGTCATACGTTTGTGGAAGCGGCATGTTTTTAGAATCCGTAAACTGAAACCATAATGGAAAACGAACATAATTTGTAATTTTTGTAATGTAGATAATTTTCCCCGCACACCGAATATCTAAGATTTTTCTCTTATTTTTTTTATTAATTTAGTGTACATGTATTAATAAATAATACTAATACCCTAATTATATTACGATCTAGCCACAATGCAGGCTAATTAGTAATTTTACATTGACCTAAATTTTTATCATAAACTAATCTAAGAATGTGTCCATTGGCACTTTTCTTATTGTCTCTATTTACTTAAGGCGAAGACACTTTGGTTTTGTGTTCTTTTTAGGTGGCACTAGTTTGCACTCGCACTACACTTATTACGGATTATTTAACAAATTTGTTTTTTTCTTTATAAGTGAGTAATTTCGTATCACAACATGCACAGAATACTTATTAATACTACATTCTACCAGCTCTGTTATCAAAGTGAGTCTAAACTAGCCGTACAGCATCCGTCGTGACTAATTGGTGCTGTTGTATAATAAACTAGGCAGGAGTTGGAACGAGAACTCGATTGATAATATCGATGCACTTGGACTGTCAAGAAGTTCAAGAACTGATATTTTCAAGGTCCCGGCATCATTTTTCATTTGCTTGTTTGCCCCTTTGGACCATTCATACGCAAGAACAATGACGGAACTTTAATTGAATAGATTTTCAGAAATATCTTCATTCATTCTCAACGATCCTAAGATTTCCGATCAACAATAAAATCTAATTCTGGAACAGATATGCAACAGAAGCATCTTTCACCAATCTTTGATAGATACAATAACAACTGCAATATCCGCGTTTCGAAATTAGGCGATGCTATTTTTATGGTAAACTATACACCATAAAATTTGAATTAGAACAACAAATGGTTTTAAGTGTAAATAATTCCATTTCATACGGACCAGTTAAATACGAGTACTATTTGAAAATGGTTCGTATCGATATAGACGATAATGATATGATTAATCAGAACAGAACCAAATGATTTGAACTATTGCCGATATTCCCCTACAAAAGAATGAAAGATAATGGCCGACAATGAAACAAAAAAAGATGGGAAATAATACAGGCACATGTATAAGTATAAACCCTCGCACCCTCTAATTGAACCCAAATTCAGAGCTTGAAAAGCCAAATATCCCGATGATTCACCAGAGGCAGTGATTCAGAATCTCGATCACGCTCAGAATATCATTGAAGCGAACTGTTTATCCGTTTTATCCATCGAAGAATGATATATCTACATTTTAATAAGGTCATGGTGCGAATAAGATTTGCTTATCGTGGAGTTTAGTGTGTTTATTTAATACTGAAATAACTCGCGAACTGTTTGTTATTCTCAGACATTTGATTCAAAATAAACGGGAATAAAAGCAATTTTAGCAAAGGTTGTACTAATTTTAAGACTTTTAAATAATTATGATAAGGCAAAGTCGACGACGATAAGACGATCAACGAGAAATTCTAAACCTAGAGCTTGTACTATTGTTTATTCTATGCTAAGAAGTAAGGTAAGCATAAGCACTGATCCAGACTCATGCATAGATTTTCGTATGAAAATCTACTCAAATCTATTCTACAGTAACAATCTATTTAGAATTAGACGATTCTAAATGATCCTTGTGATTTTACTGAATAAAGAAATTTTGACTTTGACTTTGACTTAGAATACGGGTCTAAATCCTAAACTATCTCTTCTATCTATTCTGGAACATTTATGCAAATGTATACTGAAACTCACGAACCAAGAAGTAAAAGGACGTGTACGGTTAGGTAAAACACCAACAGTTTTTTTCTACAACTAAATGATGGAACAAGCCGATGGCCCACCTGATGTTAAGCGGTATAACCACTGCCTATAACAATACATTGCCTCACTGAGCACGTCCTCTGAGGATATTCTCTGTGATGCATTGCACTGCGCCCATCACTCTGAGACATAAAGGTGTAGAACTAATTATTCAAATCAGTGACACCGGCCGGTTTGATATCCTTATAGGAAACGGAAGTAACATTCGCTTTCTTGCTCATTAATCATCATTACAAGGTATGTTCCTGTTGGCTACGTGAAGTATCGCCAGCCCTTTGACTTGCACGGTATAAATATTGAATCAGTAGTGCAACTGCATAGACTCAACTCAGTTCATGCGTTTGTTATTGCGTTCGGCACGATCGTGCTCCGAATTAGGAATGTTTATCTTACGAGGACTAGGAAAAGTGCAGCTACGCATTTCTCTGTTTGTTGGGATTCAATCATAGTCTATGGTAGTCTAGGTACACTAAACCTGCTTACGTAACAATAAGCTCATTTACTTATCTGTCCTTATGTGCTTTTGTGTGAGAAAATTAAACTTACTATTTACTAGCTTCAGCCCGCAACTTCGCCCGCGTCCCGTTTTATCCTGTTGATTTTCGGGGATAAAACGTAGCCTATGTGTTAATCCAAATTACGAACTATTTATATTCCAAATTTCATCCAAATCGGACCAGTAGTTACAGCGTGATTAAAACACAAACATCCAAACATCTAAACTTTGACATTTATAATATTAGTGGAAGGGTTTGGGGGAGGCCTTTGCCCAGCAGTGGGACGAGATAGGCTAGTATAAAAAAAAAATTAGTGGGATTTACGAGTATACGTCGATTGTTGCAACTATTACGATGGGACATGCCGATGGCCCACCTGATGTTAAGTGGTAACCACTGCACGTCCTTTGAGGATATGCCATGTGATGCACTGAACTGCGCCCATCAACGCCCTTTAAACCGTAACCCAGCAATGCGAGCATCACTGTTTAGCGGCAGAAAGGGGTCCGGTGATAGTACTTCCCCGGACGAGTTCTTTCTCTAGAAGCTCTACTACTACTAGTGCATGCTAGGTCAAGTAACTAGGCTACTGTATCCGTATCTACTGTTCGTGATAGGTTCAGAAGGCCTATCATACACTGCGGTATGCCATATCCTACTATCCTACTAATATTATAAATGCGAAAGTTTAGATGTTTGGATGTTTGTGTTTCAATCACGTCTAAACTACTGAACCAACTTGGATGAAACTTGGCATATATATAGTTCGTAACCTGTATTGACACATAGGCTACTTTTTATCTCGAATAATTAACAGGATAAAATGAACGAAAAGGATTAGCAGCGCCAATTGGCAAGAGGATTTCATTGTCATGTCATGTCACGTCAGTTTGACAGGGCGTAGTATTACCTCTTTGGTTTAACAACTAGCGTTTGACATTACAGTAGGTACGAGTTCGGTGTGATGAGGTGTAATGTCAAGTTTCTCAAAGAAGTATCCGCTCGGTACACGCACAGATAATATAGTGTACACGGAAACTGTAGACGCGTACGAAGTCGCGGGTAGCTGCTAGTCGTGAATCGTGAATAATTCTGAGCTATCGGCCAGGAAGCGCGCCAAATACTTAGCGCCCGTCCCTATAAGTATTGTAATTGGAATTCTATTTGGCACAATGGTCCTTTGTTATGTATGGGACGAAATAGCTAATGCAGTTCAGACGTTTGAATATTTCGTGTTTTGTACTACTGAACCGATTTTGATGAAAATGAAATGGAACCAATCTGGAAGAATGAATCTTTCAGATAAAAAAAGAATTTTTGAAATCGATTCATAAATGACGGAGTTCTGAGGTAACAAACATTAAAAAAAAAATTAAGAATCTCCTCGTTTTTTGAAGTCTGTTAAAAAATCTAGTTTTGGCCAAATCTATGCATGAGTCACACGTGAGTACGAGATTTTAGTACGAATACGGCTGCCCTTAGAATGTAAGGATAATGTCAAGTATAAGTATAGCTTTACAAGCAGTTGTTAACCTTCTTACTCGATAGTCAATTACTTGGATTCTATATTTAGTCGTGCTTAAACTTAGATAAGTACTTATCGTAAATCGCACCAACTTATAGTTGAGAACTTTTATTTTTAAATATTCATGTACATTTCACACGGCGTCTTTTAATCCCAAACTAAGCAAATCTTGTACATGGGAACGAAATACTGATAGAATTCTTATATACTTTTTTTGTAAATACATACTTATAATAGTTACATAATAACAAAACTAATCTGCTTGAGCATTGATTTGAGTCGAGCTTTTATTCGGAAATGTTGCTTGAGTGTCGAATATACAGGGTGATTGGAAGGTGGGTGCAAAGCTGAAAGGGGAAGGTAGTCTAGACCATTTAGAACCATTTAGGCCATAGTTATGTTCTACGAAGACTGACTATTATTTTTTTACCGATTTTTTTATCTTTTTCTTGATAAAACTCGAAATTTCACAGTTAATTGCTAATACTTGCCAGGTTTCTTGATAAATGTTTTTTTTATTTTTTTTTTAAATTAAAGTAATGTGTAAGCAATGTAACAAAACATGGTTCAAGCATCTGTGTCATCAAACATTTTTTTGGCAGACACTTTAAGCTACGAAAATTTTCAAAGATTTAAAGAGACCGGTTTTTGACGCTAAGTTAAAAAATAACGGATGGTGCTTTTTTCGTTCAAACTTTTTGAAAACATGCTAGGTTATTACTCTTTTATTTGAGATATTATTTACGCGGTTATGTTACAAATTAACAAAATTGGGACCTAAAAACCAGATTGAGGGAAAAAATTTAAATTTTTAGGCAGACTAATAAAACAGCATTTTAATTTAAATTAATTATTTATTGGTGCTCAAAATGATTTCCGCGATTCCTTACACAAGCACGGGCCCGTCGTCTTACTTCTGTTGTTGTAATTTTTAACATCATCTCCAGCTTCATCGTTTGAAACGCTGAAATTATTCGTTCTTTTAATTCTTCTTTAGTATTTATCTCTACATTACTGTAAACAAGTTCTTTGGCACGACCCCACACAAAAAAGTCCAATGGGGTCAGGTCTGGTGACCGAGCGGGCCAGGGGATTGGCCCATCTCTACCGATCCAGCTGTGTGGGAAGCAATTGTTTAGGTGTTCCCTTACAACTAACGTCCAATGAGCTGGACAGCCATCTTGCTGGAAGATTACTTCTCGTTCTGTGTTCAATATCGGAGCACCGGATTCCTCCACAAGCACTGGAAGATCATTCTGTAGGAACTCCAAATAATTGTTTCCATTTAAAGTATCTGGTAAGAAGTGGGGTCCAATTATGGTCCTGCCAATTACTCCAGCCCACACATTGACAGAGAATTTCCTCTGTGATGAGACCAGTTTCTTCCAGTGCGGATTGCTGCCTTTGTCGGCCCATTGGTGGAGGTTGTGAAAATTTGTTATCCCATCCTTAGAAAATTTGCTTTCGTCTGTCCACAAAATTGATTTCAAAAACCATCCATCTTCAATGTCTCTGTTGAGAAGGAAGCGGCAGAATTGAATTCTCCTTTGGGGATCATGCTCTTCCAGGCCTTGGACACCAGTGCCATGAAACGGATATTTATCACCATGGTGCATTGTAGTCCACACCTTCCATTGCGAAATGTTAAGATTTCGAGCTACTTCCCTGGTGCTGGCATGAGTATCCGCTTGGAATGCTGCCAAAATGTCTTCCTCGACGCTAGGATTGTGTCTACCGGGGTTGACTCCAGGTTCCTTGTGGCGTAGCCCATCTTCAGCAAGCCGACGAAATGAGTTGTAAAAAGTTCTCACATTCGGTACCCTGCGATTCGGAAAGCGCTCTTGATACATCCGTCGCGCTAAAGAACCATTGCCATCTGCTCTGCCGTACATAAAGATGATATCCGCATATTCTTCATTGGAAAAAGTAGCCATACTCGCTTCACAATTCAAAAGCAGCGTAGGAGCGCACTAAATGTCAACTCAAAAAGTGACAATTCAACTTAATCACAACACAATAGTCTGAGATCAACACGTCCAGGAGCGCAAAGCTAGGGCAATGGCTACGACTGGACACGGTGAAACAAAATTATCCAATACACAAGATATCAAAACATGCAGGAGCGCTAAGGGCTACAACTGGACACGGTTAATTGCGAATTAGCGCGAATACGAAAATAACGTCAAGTCACAAGGGCACTTGTTAATTGACTAACGAAAAAAAAACTAAATAAGATGTGACAATCCCTTCATAGTTACAGATCCTGACTAAAGAAACACGACCTTGGTGCTTTAATAACTAAGTCGACTTTGCTGTAAAATAAACCAATGCATTCTCCCTCCCTATTCTCTATTCTATTCATTGGGCATTGGTACCTGGAATAACGCTTTATGGCACCGCGCGCGGCGGTCTTTAACTGAAGAATACTGTCAATATGGTTCTTAGAATTCTTAGAATTCTTAGAATTAAGTAGCTCTGTTATCATTTTGAACTCACAAAGTATGTTTTGTTGTTTGCCTAATGTGATGATGGTGTGCTTGTGTAAGGAATCACGGAAATCATTTTGAGCACCAATAAATAATTAATTTAAATTAAAATGCTGTTTTATTAGTCTGCCTAAAAATTTAAATTTTTTCCCTCAATCTGGTTTTTAGGTCCCAATTTTGTTAATTTGTAACATAACCACGTAAATAATATCTCAAATAAAAGAGTAATAACCTAGCATGTTTTCAAAAAGTTTGAACGAAGAAAGCACCATCCGTTATTTTTTAACTTAGCGTCAAAAACCGGTCTCTTTTAATCTTTGAAAATTTTCGTAGCTTAAAGTGTCTGCCAAAAAAATGTCTGATGACACAGATGCTTGAACCACGTTTTGTTACATTGCTTACACATTACTTTAATTTAATAAAAAATTAAAAAAACATTTATCAAGAAACCTGGCAAGTATTAGCAATTAACTGTGAAATTTCGGGTTTTATCAAGAAAAAGATAAAAAAATCGGTAAAAAAAAAATAGTCAGACTTCGTAGAACATAACTATGGCCTAAATGGTTCTAAATGGTCTAGACTACCTTCCCCTTTCAGCTTTGCACCCACCTTCCAATCACCCTGTATAAGTAGAGTTTGAAACGATACTCAAACATCGAAATCCGTGCTTGAGCAAAGATTTCATCTGTAATTTTTCATTTTTCTAAGGAAAGCGCTTGTGTAGAGATTTTGTTGTGTTTTCAGAATTAGAACGCGACTCGAGTCTCGATTTATGCTTGATCTGTGCTCGGCTAAACTGAGTCCGGATCGGTGCTTGATGAATATGAGCATACGGGCCTAATATAGCTAGCTGTAGCTGTATTCGAGAGTAACTCTGCGTTGAGTTTAGCTTTTATTTTAGTACTTTGAATAGCAAATTGATGACGTCAGCAAAAGCGCTACTCGTTATTTTTATTTAAAAAAAATCTCAATAGAAAATGATGTCAAGTTAAAACGGTTGTTGGGACCTTGGTTAATGACGGTGACGTCAGCGGAATGCTTGGTAATATAAACGATGACGTTATTTTTGTAAAGCTAGGTACATAATAAGAACGAATTGAGACTGTTTCAAATTAAAATCGATAGACGATTAAGACTCGAGTCGGAGACTCATCGCGTTCAAAACTCGATTTCTGTATTCTACACTATTACTTATTCTGTGGTAGCAACGTCTGTTGGATGATCTCTCATTGGCTAATGTATTAACACAGAATATTTAATAGTAGGTACGGCAGTTTAAATTAAAAGAGACAACGATATATCTGAATCACTTTTGAATTGGAGATCTATCTACAATCGTTCGTTACTAGCTTCCGCTCGTAATACAACGTGTAACATATTGTCCCTTTAAGGCGAAAAGGGGCTTATTCAGATCTTACACGTGAATAGATTGGCATGTCCAAAAGTTGAATACAACATGTTTGAAATTTCCATTTTTTTTAATCTTAGAAATTTGCGACAACCCTAAGTGTTTGTTTACTTTGCGTATGTATCCATGCTCACGCACGTCGCACCCACACATAGACACTTTAACACGTGTGCAATGCTATTTTTAAGGAAACCTTAAGACGCTTTTCATGAATGAAAAACTTCGAAATATTGAAAGTCGTAGAACAAATTTTGTTCGCCATGACGTGTAGAATAACCCCCTTTCGGACTTCTAGGGACATTATGTGACACCCTATATACATTTATACATATCCTCTAGGCCTGCTGGAATATTAACTCACCTTCGATGTTCAGTGTGATGGAGTAAGACTTGGCGGTGCCTACTCCGTTGCTGACCTCGCAGGTGTAGGTGCCTTCATCCTCGTACGTCGGGTATTTGATGACCAGGGTCTTGCCGTAGTTGTCCTGAGTTATCCCTTGCGTAGATTGGATGCTTCGACCGTTTTTCTTCCACACTATTTGCGGTAATGGCCTGTGGAGTCGAGTTACTTTATCCCTCGAATTTATAAACGATGTAGACGAGCTAGAGGTGGATTCAGGCGCTATGCTTTGACGGATTGTTTAGCTTTTGTTTATCACTTCGGGGGTAAGATATTTGTGCTAATTATTGTAGTCACATCAGAGCTTTGTCCCTCTCAAGTGTCTGCGCAGAACCGATTTTTGGGTCAAATTGGAGGTAAGCAAATTTTTCCGCGCAACAGTACATGCGCTATCGTTGTTGCACCTAACTTCAGAAGGATAAAGATCCGTACTGTACGTTTGTTTGTGTGAAATTTTTAATTTTTTAGACATGTTCATTCTTGCATAAAGCTAGAATGTAAGTCTGTAGGTAGGTACGGTTCATTTTAAACTTATTTAATCGTGTAACATGAGCTTTGTATTTTCTTTACAGTTCATTATTTCTGTACAAAGTAGGTTTGAATTTATAAAGCGAATGGATAAAGTAATTACGTCTAGAAAAAAATCTGCCAGAGAATATTCAGGTCAACAATAATAAGATTGATTCAGTCACTATTGTAACCACTGCTCACCAAAATTATAAGCACCTGTTTAACTATAGTCTAGCTTGTTTAACTTATAATGCAGACGGCGGCGCACAGTGGGTCGAAACACGTAAAACAGAGACATAGGATTTTTTTTTGGAAATTGTAATTTTTTTTTATGCCAATCGAAAGAACTCAATAACCTCATAATGAACCACTCTATAACATTTTTTCATAAGACTAATACTTAGCGAGAAAATACACAATATTCAAAAATAATGTATGGAGCGCCACCTATCATGCCTTTTTTCTACGAACTTGTGACTCCAAACGCTTAGCCACTACCAAAGGGCCATTATATAGCTATACATCTCTCATTTGACACCTTAACCACGTTTATCGACCTGCAACCTTGCCTGATAAACGTAATTAAAGATGGGTATGCAAATCAAAATAAGAGAATAAATTGTTTTTTGTCGATGTCAAATGAAATTGTCATTTTTGTTTAATGCCAATCGATAGAACTCAACCTCGTTGTAAACCATTCTATAACATTTTTTCATAAGACTAATACTTAGCGAGAAAATTAACGATATTCAAAAATAATGTATGGAGCGCCACCTATCATGCCTTTTTTCTACGGAGTTTTGGCTCCAAACGCTTTGGCACTACCTAGGTATCATTATATAGCTCTATATCTCTCATTTGTCACCCTAACCGCGTGCATCTACTTGCAACCTTGCCTGATACTTGGTTGGTACTGGAAAATGTTGGCACTGATGGTTTGTACTGGAAAACTTCAATTACATTTATCAGGCGAGGTTGCAAGTAGATGTGCGCGATTAGGGTGTCGAATGAGAGATATAGAGCTAAAGAATGATACCTAGGCAGTGCCAAAGCGTTTGGAGCCAAAACTCCGTAGAAAAAAGGCATGACAGGTGGCGCTCCATACATTATATTTGAATATCGTTAATTTTCTCGCTGAGTATTAGTCTTATGAAAAAATGTTATAGAATGGTTTACTACGAGGTTCAGGTCTATCGATTGGCATTAAACAAAAATGACAGTTTCATTTGACATCGACAAAAAACAATTTATTCTCTTTTTTTGATTTGCATACCCGTCTTTAATTACGTTTATCAGGCAAGGTTGCAGGTCGATGAACGTGGTTAAGGTGTCAAATGAGAGATGTATAGCTATATAATGGCCCTTTGGTAGTGGCTAAGCGTTTGGAGTCACAAGTTCGTAGAAAAAAGGCATGATAGGTGGCGCTTCATACATTATTTTTGAATATTGTGTATTTTCTCGCTAAGTATTAGTCTTATGAAAAAATGTTATAGAGTGGTTCATTATGAGGTTATTGAGCTTTTTCGATTGGCATAAACAAAAATCACAATTTCCAAAAATTAAATCTTCACTTTTGTTGATTTGTACTAGAAAACATACCCATCTTCAATTACATTTATCGGGCAAGGTTGCGGGTCGATGAACGTGGTTAAGGTGTCAAATGAGAGATGTAAAGCTATATAATGGCCCCTTGGTAGTGGCTAAGCGTTTGGAGTCACAAGTTCGTAGAAAAAAGGCATGATAGGTGGCGCTCCATACATTATTTTTGAATATTGTGTATTTTCTCGCTAAGTATTAGTCTTATCAAAAAATGTTATAGAGTGGTTCATTATGAGGTTATTGAGTTCTTTCGATTGGCATAAAAAAAAATGACAATTTCCAAAAAAAAATCCTATGTCCCTGTTTTACGTGTTTCGACCCACTGTGCGGCGGCGGCTCGACGTACATTACAAAACGCAGGGGGGTGATTCTAGACCGATAGACTTTTTTATCACGATAGATATATCTCCCAAAAACTGTTAAAAACTATGGAGTTTTGACAGTTCTTGGGATATATATCTATCGTGATAAAATGTCTATCGGTCTAGAATCGACCCCCAAGTTCGATAACGAAGAAGCATTGTTAAGGAGATTTACAAAATGTGTGTTACAAAAGTGTTGTTCATATAAAGACTAATGGCCTTGCGACGGGAACTAAACCAGAAGATCTTGCGTCTCAGTCGGACTGTCGATTTTCGTTCCAGAGATATTTTAAATTTTTTGTTGGGCTACCGTAACCGCGCGTTAATGAGTTGGTAAACTACGGGTTAATTGATAAAGATTAGTTGCGCATTCGTATTTTTTATCGCATGTCCATTAATTACGATGACAGTTCCCATCTAGCCAGAAAGTGCGTAATTTGAGAGCAACTTTGCAATTTTCCCTGTAATAGTTACCAAGAAAAGCTAGAATCTCGGCCGTACAACTTTCTCTAACATCTGAGTGTCAGTACCACAGTGAAAAGGAATGAACACTAGTCACACACAATCTTTAAAGACAGAGAAATAAATCTCCCAGTTTTCGTCAGACATTTTGGAAAAAAATTGGGAAGAGATTTTCGCAGTAAATTGTAAAATGTTTGGGACATTTGACTAAGGGTATGTTTGGTTGGATGTACCTCTGAATACCATCGCGTATTTTGAGTTCTGAAGAAATGTCTACCAAGCATAGGGTACCAGGACGAAACGAATTTTTTTAAAGAAATAGATGAATAACAAGTAGGTAAATAATCTTACGTTCCACCGTAGATGCAGTAAAGCTCGACCCTCTTCCCTTTTAGAGCCTTTTCGACCTTCCTCGTAGTATATTGCCATACGGGCTCGTGTCGGTTCAGCGTGGGCGATATACCGGTTTGCGTCACTTGCAGGTAAATCTTGTTTCCGAACTTGTACTCGTTTCTGAAGATCGAGTTCGCCGTGCAAATGTACGCGTAGTCCACACTCGCGTCGTATCGAGTCACGTTCGAGAACCAGAGGTTTCCTTCCGGGTCGAGGGTCATCCGGGAGTTATTGATCGTTTTCAGCTGACCCTGGTCGCCTTGCAACATCCAGTAGACTTTAGGCTTTGGGTGGCCGTCTGGGGGTTCACAGGTTAACTTGAACGGCTTCCCCTCATCGGTCTTCACAACCTGTTGTCCGTCTGTTTCCTTGAACGAGTTGAGTTCAGCTCTTCGGACGAAGACGGAGTTGGAGGCGGCGATACCCCACTCGTTGACAGCAAAACACTGGTACTGGCCGAGATCTTCGTCTCTCGGCTGGCTGACGACCAGGGTACCTCGGCCGGATTGCTGCGAGATACGGTTGTCGTAACTCGTGTATTCGAAGGGCTTGCCGTTCTTTATCCATTTGTACCTGCGGACGAAATTGTTTTTAATAAAAGGTTTTATGGATTGATGCGGCATTGTAGCGCTCCATACCGCATGTAGCGTACCCAATGAAAACTAAACGTAAAATTTATAACATAGCAAGAACACGTATGAGTACAAGTTGACTGCAGCGTGATCTAAGAGCTTGTCCAGAAAGGGCGAATTCGTCGCGATTCTCTCGCGCGTATTACGCGCGACCGTTGCGTCCACAAGGTGCGTACTAACGCGCGAGCATTTGGGAGGGAATTCAGTACGAAATATGGAGTTGAACGAAGCGGTCTCGTTGTGGTTAGCTTACCGTCGCTGGAAGAGACAGAAACGGAGGGAAAATAGAATGTATTTAGTACATCCAATTCTTAATGATAGAATGACACATAGTATGTTTGAAACTTTGTATCCGAAAATAAGACAACATGAGAAGACATTTTTTAACTACTTTCGTATGTCCGTGAAATCATTTGATGATTTACTTTTATTAATTGAAGAAGATTTATCGCTTTTTTCTATTTCGTCTATTAACAATTCCGTGTCAAAATTTTGGCGATCCATTTCCCTCGATACGTGCACTCGCTCTAGAGTACGCGCGTCAACTGGACGCAACAAGGCGTCCCTAGTATCTCGACTCGCGCGCAATACGCGCGAATCAAGCGCGAGTCGAGAGTCTGGCGTAGTGTACGCGATTTACGCGCGTATTTTGAATTCGCGCGATGCTTGTGGACGCGATGTATTGATGTCTAGTACTTCGACAACGCGCGTATGAATTCGCGCGATACGATTCGCGACGAATTCGCCCTTTCTGGACAAGCTCTAAAGTGGACCCAGTTTTTCTTAAGCTTGTGAGACAGACTCCTATATGGTAGAAGTAATCGCTTATATCACCCGGTGGGTTACTAGTTAGCACTACTACAGATAATATAATACTATACGACTGCATAAAAACTATTTTCTTGTTTCGTTACGTTTATGCTAGTTTTAAAAACACCATTAAACAGCTAGTTGGTTGTAATTATTGAAACTTTGATGCTCCATGCGGCTTATATAAACTTTTCAGGTTGATTACTTTGGCGTAAACTAGAAAACACTGATGAACTCTACTACCTCGTGGTTCAATGCAAAGCGTGACTAACTTTTATGTACACCGAGTCTTTTGGTGTTGAATTATAGGAAGTCTGGTTGAGTTAACTGAGTATTGACCTGTGTTGAAATTTAGTTGGAACTAGCAGTTACCCGCGACTTCGTACGCGTCTAGTTTCCGTGTACATTATATTATCTGTGCGCGTACCGAGCGGATACTTCTTTGAGAAACTTGACATTACACCTCATTACACCGAACTCGTACCTACTCGAATGTCAAACGCTAGTCGTTAGACCAAAGAGGTAGTACTACGTCCTGTCAAACTGACGTGACATGACATGACAATGAAATCCTCTTGCCAATTGGCGCTGCTAATCCTTTTCGTTCATTTTATCCTTTAGATCCTGTTAATTATTCGGGATAAAAAGTAGCCTATATGTCAATCCAGGTTACGAACTATATATATGCCAAGTTTCATCCAAGTTGGTTCAGTGGTTTTGGCGTGATTGAAACACAAACATCCAAACATCTAAACATCCAAACATCTAAACTTTCGCATTTATAATATTAGTAGGAAGTAGGATTGTGAACCGCTGTTTCGACACAATAAATTAGAGAAACCTGTCAAGCAAAATCACTTTTTCTCAGAAAACCGATTTGACGTCAGCAAGGTATCGTCGTAATATTATACGACAAACTTATATCCAACTCGAGGTTGTCGATGTGGCAAAGTTTGGGAGAGAAAATCTTCGATTTCATTTAGAACATGAAGGATGCTGAACTCGTTTATAAAATGGTCTATCAGTAATGCCACCATTCCTACAGGAAGCGTTATAGCATGAATTGCGATCTACTAGTACACCCAAGTGCTCTAGGCGATACAGACTGAGGACGCCTGAAGATACATAACTTCCGAGCCGAGCCAAGTGGGCCAGACACCCACTTGGCAGTAATAGACGCACATTGCGTTACATAAGCTTTAATGGACACTTGCTCCAATGCTCCAAATAGTCGGATCTTGAACTTTGCCAGAATTTGAACCGGTTCGCTTCGAGGACCGGTCAATGTCTTCGAAAGGGTATTTTTTTGCAAACATGTATGACAACAGAATAGCTTTAAATTGAGATGAACGCGTGACTTTTAAGGGTACAGCAGCAGACAGCAGTACTCGAAGAATCGAAAAACACTTTCCAACAGTATTTATTTCCGAAAGTGATATTTTATCGAACGTACTCAAATCGAAAAGAATTCAAAACTGCGCGCTTTACGCACACAAATACCGACCACAAAGAAATCTTGTTCACTGCATGGTTTACAGGTGAAGGAGAAGGAAAGCACGATAGCAAGTGAACCACTGCACCGATGCGGTGCAAATAATCGATTTTACTACGGACTTAAGATTCCACACGTTGTTTTTATCAGTTTTAGCCTGTCGTCGCGTGTTTTTTAAACTTTTAAAGTACCTAACCATTACGTTCTAAACATGGTGAACCTTTTTAACAGCAAACAATGTTATTGTCACAGAATAAGGAAAATCTAAAGACCATTTTACCGAAGGGTTGTCATTTGTCATCTCTATCTTTTGTAGCTATTAGAAGCACGGACATCTAAGAGTATTTCTTGTTTATTGTGCGAATAGAGATTGCTATTCTGACGCAAAAAATATAATATTAAATAATATTTTATTAAAAAGCTGACTCATTTATTACTCAATTTATAAATTACTCATTCACGTTGATTAAAAACATAGGCATCGCATGTTTTGTTTGCTACCACAAAAGCGATAAAGCTACCTACCACTACAAAAATAGACGAAGGGATTGTCCCTTAGGTACGCTCATGTTCTGGTCGAGAGATAAATTCTTTGCAACCCAATAATAGGTCGCAATACTCGCAATAAACACTTGCCACCACTAACGTGCTGCGATTAGAAGTAATCTGAATTTATTTCATTGACTCATTGAATTCGAAATGAGATCTGCTGTATCGACTGCCTTTATTGTAACGATCTATCTTGTACCTTTGATTAACTAAAACTGGATAAACCAACTCCGCTATTCGTTAGCTAAAATACTATCCGTCTCAACATTAAACTTGTCAAAAACAAGGACGGAAATATCTTAATCTAAGGAATGAAGGAATAGCGTTATTCTACGGCCTTAGAAGCCAAACTTAGTACAAAATATGCCGAGGCTTTAATAACTCGTGGATAGGAGCTTCATTCTACACCAGATGGCGTAAAAATATTTCCAAAAAGGGGGAGTGTTACGAGACAAATCTGTAGACACCAGATTCGACCTCCTAGAACCAAGGGAACGCGAGTAATCGCTAAAACTTATACCCCTATTTTGCTCAAAAGTCTACATAGGTAGGCCTATTGGAAAATTCAAGCACCTGAAATTCGATTTAGCCAGGGAAAAAGGGAAAGTGTCGGTTATTGCATGGTTATAAAGGCTCGCGAGGTCTATGTTCTCACAGAACAACTAGTCATTATTTTACAGCTTCTAAAGCTTGCGCCGCTAGCCAGTCAGCTCCCGTAGTAAGTAGTTCATATTATCTAGCTAGTAGGTATACATATATACTTGTTAAATAGATTACTTTGATAAGTGTTAACTTATTTATAAGTAAAGTCGACGACAGAATATAACGAAGAGGAAGCCTAATGGGTCGATGAACTCATTATTGATAATTTTAAGCGAAATATTTTTTGATAGTGACCTTTGCGATAGTCTTATCGCAAAGGTTATCTTTCACAGTTACGTTACTTTCGGCATACCTCTACTTGTTACTTTTTTTTTAATATCTATTTGCGGCAATTATATTACTGCCGCCTAGATGGATTATTCCGATCGCCATTCGATTCCGGGTGTGTGTCACCCTTTCAGATAGTTCATAGTTCACCACTAAACCCTGCAGCTGTCTAGAATCTGAAGCTTTTTTAGGGGTATTTCTCAGCTCTTTTTATAGATTCAGATATTTTATACAACTTAATGGTGAAACAAGCCGATGAGTCCACCTGTTGTTAAATGGTTACCTCTGCCTGTAACAATGCATTGCCTCACCCCGAGAAAGTCCACTGAGGACGTGCTCTGTGATGCATTGTACTGTGCCCATCACTATGAGACATAAAGGTATTAAGTCTCATGTGCCTGTAATAACGCCCATACTTTTCAAACCCGAACACAGCAATGCGAGCATCACTGTACGGCGCACGAAATAGGTACGTTGGTAGTACGAGCTCTTTCACAAAGATCTTCTACTGAATGCTGTGTTTTTGCTTTTTAGTGGTCCAAACTCTTCCGGCAGGTGAAGAGTTCTTCAAAAAGATACTAAGTAACAGATTATGAGTAGCAATAGTAAGGTAATAGCCGTTTATATCCATTGAATGACATAATGCGGCGCCCCTCACGATGACTACATCCACAAGTCGTCGCAAGGTTGATTCATTGAATGAATAATTCATGATATTTATTTCTTATTACTTATAATATATTTCTGAAAAGGGGATTTAGCTAGAGGAAAACGCTTGTATAATTTATATGATTGATTCATCCCTGTTCTATTTCAAGAGTTATTCTAGTTTCGGTCTCTCGTCCCATTGGGACGAAACACTACATTTCAATTTTATTTACATTTCTATTACTGTTTGGTTCCTAATTCTGTTTATTTTTCAATTATTATTATTAAGAGCCTGTGGTGTCCCACTGCAGGGCAAAGGCCTCCCTTCCTTCTTTATTATTCAAGATGCATTTAATCAATTTTGAGAATTAAAAATAGTAATCGTTTTTAGAAGGTTTCTTTATTATCTCTTCTTTATTAAAACTCTTTACAGAGTACATTTAGGAAGAGAACGGCGTTTGCTTTAGTGTAATGTATGAGATTCTTAAAGATAATGTTTTAGTTCACGGAAGAACAAATTCGGTGTCGTGTCCTCAATTCTTTCGCTGTTCACACAAACACAGTGCATCCTTATTTTTAGACGACGAGAGTTCCGTAATTTAAAATCACTTGACACCTTCAAAAGCTTTCTAGCCCTAAGCTTTACTTAAAGAATTTTAGCAAAGATATGAAGCCACATAAAATGCACCGATACAAAGTTCAAGTAAGTAAAGTCTAGTAGAAAGAGTAAGGAGTTGAGACTTTAATTGGCTTATAGTTTACAGAAAACTCATGTCAGAGTATATCAATTTACATAGAATACTTGGCCGGAAGCCAGAAGGCGTTCGCCAGGCTTGTAGTCGTCATAAAAGTTCGACAAGTTTGAGACTAATTTGACCAGTTTTTTCGCCACATATGGCTGTAACGGTTTTCGTCGAGTTGCGTTCGCTAGACTAATAGGCATTTTACCACTTATTTTTACTCTATGTATAAATGTACGTCTGTCTAATAATAATACTAGTTATCTGCTAGTAAGTTGAATGCTAATGGGTAGGTTATTACAAATTATAATGAGATTGATGCAAATAAATGTTATTGTATTGTGCATTTGTGCTTATTCAACTTTGTCTTGTCTGCAAATATCTAGGTAGTTTAGGTATACAGTTTAATGTAAGTACATATGTAAGTACCTAGGTACCTAAGTCTAGAAATCTGAAGGTTAGTTGCATTAGGTAGTCTTAGAAGTATGAACTGTTTATTCTGTCCTATGTGAGCTGAGCTGTTTTGTGAAACGGTGTATGGGGACTTACTTAGGTGCGGGTTCGCCCTCCGCCTCGCACTCGATGATGAAGGGTTTATCGACCTCGCCGGCTTGCGCTACTTGGAACAAGATCTCTTCCTGCGTTGGCTGCTTCACCATCCTTGGCGGTGACGTCACTGTGGAGAACAATGTCTTAATTCTTTACATTTTATCTTCCAACTTCAGGTAAAAACTTTAGAAATAAGTAGCGGGTTTTATATGTGCCAGTGACAAATTAGTACTTGGCAAATATTTTTGTTCTTTTTCAAGGTACTGAACTCGCGGCAGTGAAAAATGGAAGACAATTTTATTTTTATACAAAATTGTACTACAAACTACTCAAAATAGATATCCATTACATACAATCTGATTTGAAGTTGAGTAACAATATAATTTAGACATATTTTGGGTCAAAACAGGATGAGAGCCATTCTACAGGTGACTAACATCGGTGTCAGTGTCATAGCTAAAAATGTTAGCATCAAAATCTCAACCGCTCAGCAAGGACAAACCAATCACTTCATTACTCGGATCATATCATCAATTACAAAAGAATCTAGGCTTTGCTACTTTAAAACTAAGAATTGTAATTGATTACTCAATATAACATGCATTGATTTAACCTGGCCTTTACTTTTTAGTCAATTAATTAAATTTTTATATAATAAATGGATTAATACAGGACTTTTCTATGGCATCCAGATGATAAGTTGAATGCTTGTGTTTGGTCAACTGTGGTTATGTTTGTTTTGGAATGGTTTGTATGATTTATTATGTTTGCAACATTATCTACTGTGGAAGTAGTAACCGGATTTTAAATTTAGTAAGTACAAAGTTTGAGTTTGAGACATGAGGAGAGGAATCTATTGGTGAAGGGTTGTACTGCGTTACTGAGAGCTACATAATCAATAGAGCAGAAATGAAAGGTTGAATGAACTACTGTAATACGATAAACAATAAATAATACACCTAGGTACTGATAGGTACTTACATAGCGCCGCGGCCTGGCAAACCAGTGCAGCGAAACATAACACTCTACTCGTCCCCATGATAGCTCCGGACCGCTCGTATATCTAACAAGAAACCAAACAAACCACTTTAGATATTCAACCACATTTCTCCGGCACACATGTCTACGATGACCTAATCCAAGTAGAGCTGGGATCACAATGACAACACCCACTAAAAATAGTAACAAAATCACAAAACTGCTGACTTTTATGACACAAAAACTGAATTTTCCATTAAATAAACTTTAAGGAAAGCCCATTAGCTCTTCCAATAGCACCGTTTATCGCGAGAAAACCGCACAATATCACAATTTGTAGCCTTACACGGCAAATCGATAATTTACATTCCACAGCCGGGATTTCAACATAATACACCTACAAGGATCATACTTTATTTAAATGTAATTACGTATTACCTAAATGCTTGTTTTATAATAATAACATCGCGAAATCGAACAGAAATAATAAAAATTCTCGGACAAAAGGCGCGGCCTCCGAGATAGATTCGCTTTACGCTTCGCTGTCGTTCGTTTGGCAGTTGGTTGAGTTAAGTTTGACGGTTCAGTTCAATGACTGATGCCATAGATATACAATCCATAGTGCATCGATCAGAAGTTTTGTTTCGCTTACTCCCATTATCTGTAATATAACCGGTAGTATCTATCTGTTTCACTTTCCATAGACAATAGAACCATTTCAGAAAACTTTCAGGGATTCACCACAGAGCAGAAATCGCATCATAGGAGTAAAAAATTGGTCTGTGCTATAGAGGGAGAAAGGAACCTCTAATTATACTCTGTCCACGGTCTGTGCCTTTGCGCTAACGTACACTACACCTTTCCGATCCGATCCGAGATACACTGCGCGGTGACGACGCTACGTTTTCCAAGTCGGATCAGTCGTAAATAAAATTCAATGTTGTTTCTATGCACAACACTGTTAGTGATCTTACATAATAAATAAATAAATGAATGGTTTAACCGGGTTGGCAGGCTGGCAAATGCGTAGTCTATTAGTTTGTGGCTGGCAAGCATGCTGTCAGTCAGTGTACTTTTTTTTCTATGCAGCCAATACACAAACCGTGATTATTTTCATTCGAGCGCCCGCGAAAGTTTTAAAACTTTTTGCGCTAAAATTGTTGTCAAAGGGCATTTTTTTTACTGAGTACCTACTGAGCAAAAAGGTACCTACCCTACATTTTACATAATGTCAAGTGGTAATCTTTTTTTAGCCTTGGCATGTGTCAAAAATTTTCCTAAATTGGGAATGGTTTTTTTTCTAATTTTACAAATATAAAATTAACAGCCCATTCGACACGCATGTAATCTAAAAATTCAAATACTTTGTATAGGTAATATACTACATAATCTGATAACACCATGGGTAAGTCGTAGTATAAAAATTCATTGAGTAAAGTAGGTGAAGTCCATGCATGGCTCATTGAGGTAATCGAGGTCTATGGTGAATTGGTGATCTCAAACCGGAATACGAAGATGAAGGACGGGCTGCCAGCCACCCGATGGACCGACGCCATTTTTGAGATCACGGGAAATGGTGTAGGCTGAAATCATGCTTTCTGGAAATCTATGAACCATACATTCAACAGTAGAGATTTAACATTGTTTTATTGCAGATAACCGGAGATTAAATATTCGTCATAGCTCCCATTGTCAAGAATTAACCAAGTCATCGACTAATTCCGGCACCTACTCCAAATCTGATTTAAATTTCGTGTTACCTCCAGAAAGTAATGAACGTCTGGGAATTCCTAAAAGTTTTAGTAGCCAAGGAGAATATTACAAAAGATACGAACACGATGAAGTTCCGGTCAAAGATTCTAGCACCGACTATTCCAATTCAAAAATAATTATTGATGACAGACATTCCTTGACCAATTCCGATCTAGATAAACTAGAAACGAGAGTTTACAATAACGTTTCACAAGAGCTACAAACCGATGATGGTTCGCTCAGCAGCCTCGAATCTAATATTAAATTCTTCAAAACCACTGTGGAAAAAATCTTTGATAACTTCTATACCAGTATGAGAGATTTTGAACATTACAAGAGCAGATTTCACGCGATCTTGGATAGGAGTAAGGACGGGTCGGTGGATGATATGGAAGAATTCATCAGAGATATGTTTGAGCACATCATGTCTTCGGAAAGCTCTGCTTCTAACGTCAGTCGAAAACTCTCGCAAAAGTCGGCAGAGACCACCACACTTAAGCCGAGGGGAAAGGATACCGTTAGTAGTACCGGCAGCACTTACACGGAGCCTGACCTCAGTACCGCAGTATTGGAAGCTTATAAAAACGAACAATACTTCACCGATTCGACCGTAGATGAAAATGCACCGCGAGGAAAAGGCTGCAAGGTAGAGGACATTCTTAATATTTTCCTTCTTGGCGGAGATCCGTGCGTCCAAATCAAAATGAACGAACGAAACCTTCTGTCAGAGATAAACATCAGAAAACCTAGAGAGAAGGCAATGGCTGAGTCCACAGCTTCGGCTGATGACATCAAGAAGGTGGCTGCGAAGAGGATGGAGGTGGATCGGTACGTCAAACAACAGGACCACAATATTCCTGACAGAGATATTCCAGTGAGAGTTTCCTACGCAAAGAAAAATATCTACTTGAACGAAGATTTCGCGCGCAACGAGAACAACGAAGCTACCTCAAGGTCTCTAATGTCGAAAATCTGCAATATTCTATGCAAGAAATTCCGTAAAAGCTCCTTTGGTTAATAAATTGCAATAAAACATAACTATAAATAGAACAATGTTTATATTGGACTAGACATTGAGTAGAATACAAGGTAGTGTTACAAAACCCTAACATGATAATTGGAATCGTCCACCGATTATCGTCAATATGACTAAATACAACCTCGTGGGAGCTTTCGTACAACAAGTACCTACTTCGTTCCGATATCCGCGCATCGGAACATCTGTTGCAGCTGTGACTACACGTTTAGCGTAACTACCGCTGCACCGTCTCGATCTAGCTAAGATGATCACACGTCACGACCGTCAACATTCAAACTTAAATCTCTCACTTGAGTTAAATTATAACAGATCACAACTCGGCATTCTCCCCAAAATTAACAGTATACCACCGCAGCATATCTATGTGCTTGCTGAGCTGCAGAGCGAACTCCTTCTTCATGTGCAAATATTCCCTGATGACGGACAAATCCAGCATCACGAACGCCTGTCCGTCGATCTCCTCGTGCTTCATGCGGTCGGCGATGAGCTTGCAGTCCTCCGTGTTGCTGAGGTACGCGTACACGTCGTCCACCGACCAGTCCAACGGGTTCTGGGACAGCTTGAGCTTCCCTCCCATCCAGGACATCGGCATCTTCTCGAACATCTTGTTGTCGGAGGGCAGCGGGTCGTACGACGAGAACTTGAGCTTCTTCAGCTCCGGTTCCTCGCCGTCCGACACGTCGGAGATGTTCTTGACGTCGCGCGAGTTGGAGCTGGTGCTCTCGTTCTCGGTGTCGCTGTACTGCGTGCCTTTCTTGGCGACGCAGGTGTTGTCGTAGATGGTTTCGATGTCCTTCTTGTCCCAGTGCGCCTCCTTCATCTGGTTCGTGAAGTTGGGCAGCTTGGCGCCGCGGGTCTTCACCTCCAGCTTGGGGTGGGGCTTGGCGTCTCGCTTGGCGCGCTGGTTGGAGTCGGGGCTGCTGGGCCTGGTGCCGGGCTCGGAGGCGGCGCTGTGCTCGCTCTCGAGGGACTCGCCGTCCTTGTTGCTCTCGCTCTCGTGCGGGGGCTGCGGCTCCTTCTCGGGGCCCTTCGGAGGGCATTTTCTTTTCTTCCTGCGTCCGTTGAGGCTGCCTTTCGGTCTGCCGCGACGCTCGGTGCCGTTATCTGAAAGATTAAAATATTTATTTAGAAGAGCATGCATCAGAAGACGATTTCACACGACTTGTTCCGTGCATTTACGTCAAACCTCTAAAAATGCTTTATAAAAATGACTTCAAAACATTATAAAATTTTCTAAAAAACAAATAGGTTTGCTAAGTGAACGTACGGAAGGTGCACTTGTCGCGTTGGTGGCAGTTGACTGGGCACCGCTCCGGGTACTCGTGCGGGCCGAAGAGGCTGGGACAGGCCTGCAGCTTGGCGCAGGCGGCGCGGCAGTACGCGGCCACGCCGCTGTTGCTACTCACTATCGGCACGTACGCGTGGTACGTGCTGCTTTTCAATCTGGAACGATGGAACTAACATCAGATATTTGTTCATACTGACAATAGATGGTGATTGCTTTCAGAATTGTATTAGCCATGGTAGAGAAACCTCTCATCTACTCGAGTAAACTTTCACTTTCATATCAAGAGTATGGAACCCGAACATCAGACGGCTAAAGGAAATAAATGAGTGAGGAGATAGCTAACTCACTTGGCTCGCAGCATTTCCAGTCTCATGCCGTCCTCGGGAGGCCCCTCCACCTCCCAGTCCTTCAGCAGCTTGGCCGGCTTGTAGGACGCAGATATGATCTTATTCAAGACCTCCTTGAGCACCAGAGACAGCGGCCCCGGGCCCACGTGCTTCGGCAGCTGCGACAACTTGTTCCTGGATATGGAGGGGCCGGCGTAGCACTTGTAGTTGAAGTATATCCTCTCGCACCACTCCTCGGAGGACTTCATCTCGTGTTTCACTATTCTGGGATCCTCCTTAGGCTTGTCTGGCTGTTGCTGCACCGCGGCCGGGTCGGGAATGTGCAGCGCATAGTTGTTGGTGTCGCACCAGCCGGCGGGGTACAGCAAGTCGCTGTCCTGGGAACACCAAAACTTTTCCCCGATCGGAAGCAGCTCGATGCACAGCATGTGCTCTGCGATCGCGTCTATCGACGCTACGTGGATTTCCTCGTGATTGTGCGGATTGACAGCTTCCAGCTTCATGTTCACTTCGATCTGGTTTAACGGGACCTTATTCCCGAAGCAGTAGTCGGGCGCTGGGGTACATTTCTTCGCGGAGAGGTACTCCTCCCATTCGAAGGGTACCTCCCAAGTTTTGGGGGGTTTGAAGGGAAAGTTGTTGCGACTCGCCCACCCGATGGGGTAGATGTAGGGGTGCATCGAGTCGCAGAGCCAGGCCATCTTAGAGTCCTCGTAGTCCGTCTCGTGGTCGTCGATGGTGACGAGGAAGTGGAAGTTGTTGAATACCTTAGTGACGCTGGCCGGACGGATGGTCTTCATGTCCTGAGGGCTGAGCGCTTCGAGCTTCATGCCCGTTGAGAAGTTGTGAGCTTCCAGGTTTTGGTTTGGCTGGAACAATTCAAATAAATCGCCGTTAAATAGGTACGGCACGAGAGAGCCTTCCTCTAAGTCTAAGCTGTTTTAGCTGGCTAGGTCTTTGAGCAGATAATAGCAGCTTAGTTCGGTAGAATCTAACGTACTAAAACCGATGTATGTAAGACCCAACTTTTTAAAACTTTTCAAATGTTTATGTGGGTACCTAAAGTATAAAATTCTCACCACAAAGAGATCAGCCGGCGTGGGCTCCTGTATCGCTTCCTCTGCAGTCAGCCTCAGTTGGGTACTCAGTTTATTCTTGCAGTAAAATTTATTTATTTTCCCTGGATATTTGAACTGCCACGGTGCGCCCTGAAATAACATCCGAGTAAGCTGTTTATTCTTATACAATTGTAATTATAGTAGGCACACAACGCCTTTAGCCCCACCCACCTAATGAAGGTAAAGTCAGGTACCTTATTAGTGACGTAGCCAAAGCTACTAAGCCTCGGGTTGGAGAAGAATATCCAGAACTGGTGTAGGTCTTCATCCGCGCCGTCATATCGAAGCAAGAGTCGGCCACCGACGTTCTCACACACCTGACAAACAACACATTATTTATTTATACCTTTATTTCGGATATTTTGTAGAGCTTGCTTACCTACTACCACCACCACCGTACCCTTTCTCCGCCACTTTCGCCAGATTCGACCAACTTCGAATAACGCTATATTTGTTTTTGACAAGTTTAAAATAAAGACCGATAGCGTTATTCAAAGTTGGTCGAATCTGACGAATCAATGTTTAATAAATAAATAATAAATATTCTGGACATTTCACACGACGCCCTCTAGTCCCAAACTAACTAAACTAAGCAAAGCTTGTGATATGGGAACTAGATGCTGATAGAATACTTATATAGGCACTTTTTTTGTAAATACATACTTATAAAACATAGTTTGTCTGTATAAAGCGGAAATAGTTGTCACAAGTGAGTAGTAAGTAGTAGGTACTTGTACTCACGGTGGCAATCCAGTACCGGTAAGGGTCTATGATATTCTGCACTTCAACCTTCATGCCCACTTTGATCCTATCTATTGGGGACAAGCCCTTATTGTTGAGCGCTTCTATCGATACCGACTGTCCATCCTGTAACGCGTTCTTCATAATATCTATAATCGTGTCTCCGTATGTCTCGTTGATTTCGTCAGGCGGTTCTATAAGCTCATCGTATTTTCCGCACCATCCTAAAAATAAATTATACTTACATATATATATTTTTTTTTAATAAAATAAGAGTTTATTGTTCGTAGGAAAATACAATATTGCTAACCTATATAGGTAAGGACAGTCCAGGGTCGCAGGGACTATAATTTAAATTCGCAAAAGCCATAAACCAAGAAGTTATAGTTATTTCAATTTCATTTATTTCGTCACAGTAAAATTAAAAAAATTACGAAATTCTGTCGGAGTTAAAATCCAACTACATAATTATACTGACTTTTTAATGTCGCTCTCAAAGTCGAACGTTAAAAGATACCTAATTAATGATTGTCTATTGACGTCTCTGTGAAATTACGAAATGAGAGGAATCTTAGGTAGGTATGTACTTATGCTTATGTTTATGTGATAGTTAGAATATTGCGATGCTCGGATAAAATAAAATACCAAAATAATAAGCTCATCAGTACAGTACCTAGCGGGTGCACTTTGGTAGTAGATATGTCACACCAGAAGTCATCACTAGCACCGATAAACTTGATTCTTAAAAGGTGTCCACAGACCATGGTAATCTCTGCTATCCAGTACACATCGGGGTTGGTTTTGTGGCATACTTCTAGTAGCATTCTTTGTCTGATGCCATTGTTCAGGCTGGCTTCCACCTTGTAAAGTTAATTGAACTTAGAAATGCAGAATTTTAGAGTAGGTATAGTTATCACAACGGATTTTTTCCTTATATAGTATCTGCATAGAACCTATTTTTGGGTAATTGGAAGTAGCGAATTTTTCCGCACAACAATACAAATGCTCAATCGTTGTTGCACCTAACTACAGAGGGATAAAGATCCGTTGTGCATACTGAACCTAACTCAAACATATATTGTACATTAGACATGAATTATTTTATGCCTATATTTATATAAAGTATTAATGTAGTCTTTTTAGTTAGCATCTCCGTTATATTCTTAATTAATTAATTAATTATAATCTGATTATATCATCATCTGAAATATATCTTTGATCTGATTTTTGGTATTAAATGTTTTAGATTTGTAGGCTTTGTAGGTACCATTACAAGATCTATGTTTGGATTATTCCCTTCTGTCACCCTGAGCAACAGATTGGATAAGAATGTCCAATCTGTCACTGTTTATGTAGCAGGGTGACAGATGAGACTGACTGATTGATCCCAAAATACATCCTAGGACCACTTTAATATTTTAGATGTGTAGGCAATTTATGGATAATTTTTTTTGAAAGAAAATGGTACCTACCAAATAACATAATAAAATTAAATAGCTCTGTGATAAGAATGTTTAACTTATGTGGTTAATTGTGGGTTTTATTAATGGGATAGGTACATAAGCTAAATCAATGGTTAAAAATAGAATACCTACTGTATGTTAGGTAGGTACCTACTCTACTTGTAGAGGTAGGACTACCTACAGTACCTACCTACCAACTTATTTACCTGTTTTACTGGTGTCATGAGATTATTGTTTAAAACTTTGTTTACTAAAGTATGTGTAAATGATTTATTTATTAACTAGAGTTTAACTTGTAGGAGCTTAGTGAATATAAAGTTTTAAATTTATTATACAACACGACAACTGAAATAAACTGAAACTTACATGAGAAAATAACTCTTCAGGAACTGCGACACCTTTTATAGCTTCTAAATAATTATTCCAATCGAATTCTGCCATAATTATTTCGATTTATTAGAGAACTCATCTACAAAAATATCAAAAATAATGAAAATATATAAAGGCGCAGCAGGGCCTTTATCAGAACTCATTGTTGCCAGCGGCTACACGGGTGGGCGTGGAAATCAAACTCAACGGTTTATTGCACACAAATAAATCTTCAATTATGCCAGTATAATCACACACAGCCAATAACAATAATTTTAGTCAAGATAGTATTCGTTTTACTGTTTTACAAGATATTTAGAAGCGATTTGTCGTAGATGTGGTGCGCTGGCTCTCTTAGCCTCCATCCAAAAGTGCCACCACAAGATGGCTGCCCCGCTACCATCAACACGACACTCCGCTAGAGTGAACTCGTTTGTCACCCTTGACCATAGACCCTTTGAATGTTGACAGCTTGACGACGCGCCGCCGTCACGGCCGGACTGACATAAGACCGTCCTCGGTCTTTAAGTTGATTTCTGGAACAAGGAGTTTACAGTAACAAGGACATCCGCTCGTCCATCCTGTCAGTAACTACGCACGGGAAACACCCATTCAACCAGTTATAGAACATCTGGGCCAAGCGAGTGCATCCCTTCAACCAACCATTCCAGGTGTGGCCCGGACGACACGCTTCGGATAGCATAGACTACCGAAACCTTCCGATCTGGACTCGTGAATCCCTTCAACCAACCCACTCGGGTGTGGCCCGGATGTCACTAGCCTACCGGGATCAACTGAGAACCTTCTGGACAGGACTCGTGAATCCCTTCAACCAACCCATTCGGGTGTGGCCCGGATGTCACAATCCTGCCAGGATCGACTGAGAACCTTCTGGACAGGACTTGTGAATCCCTTCAACCAACCTATTCAGGTGTGGCCCGGATGTCACAATCCTACCAGGATCGACTGAGAACCTTCTGGACAGGACTTGTGAATCCCTTCAACCAACCCATTCGGGTGTGGCCCGGATGTCACAATCCTGCCAGGATCGACTGAGAACCTTCTGGACAGGACTTGTGAATCCCTTCAACCAACCCATTCGGGTGTGGCCCGGATGTCACAATCCTGCCAGGATCGACTGAGAACCTTCTGGACTGGACTCGTGAATCCCTTCAACCAACCTATTCAGGTGTGGCCCGGATGTCACAATCCAGACCAGGATCGACAGACACGACAATATGTCAAAGTCAAAGTCAAAGTCAACATTTCTTTATTCAATAAAATCACAAGGATCATTTAGAATGTAATAATGTCTTACGGACATACCTTCCTATGGTGACGGACTAACCTCATCGGCATAAATTTCTATTTCTTTTTGTATATCCCATGTCTCAGGATCGGAGTATGCCCTGAGAGTGTCTGAAACAGCTGTGATAGTGTAAGAGTAGAACCGCAGAAGTACCCTTTAACACACGGTCAATAAGTCATTGTCAATTTAAAGCCGTGTTACCCATATTAGCAATAGTTTCATCTACTACATCATCTGGCGCCGTCTCGGCCTCATCATAATTTAAATGATTAGTCGTGATTTCAAGTAAGTCATCATGTCCTTGAGGTACTGTTGGGTGCAAGTTGAGTGTTTTTTTTAGTGTGTTTCGCGACCAGATCTTATATCTCACTATCGCGTTTGTGTTCGCACGAAAGCCTTCTTGATGAAGTTCGACGTAGGTACTGAACCTTTTTTTTTTTGTTTGTAAGTTCTCAGAAGGAGTAGGTAGGTACATACCGGATCAATATTGGCAAGAAGATTTTGTTAGCGGTAGTCCGCATGTTCCATTCCTCGTCCTTCACTAGGTATATACAATACCAACGTTGTAAGCTTGTAAGAAAGCCTACCAACGATGCACACGAGGTGTAAGATCTTTAATTTGTTTTCGAAGCCTTAAGAGAATTGCAACCTGTGAAAACTACAAAAAGGTGATGAAAGAAATGCTCTACCTCTTTTACAACTGCCAGCGTCTGTAATTTATAGGAGTGACAGCGCAACTTCATTTCCGACGTGCGTCGCTGGCATCATTATGCCGTTCTAGATGGCTCAGATGTGAGAATACGTATTATGGTGTTACGTATTTCTTCATGGTTTTTAGTCCATGTAATATGCCCCTTTAATTTAGTTAGAGAATACAATAGTCCTACAATACCTACGCGTAAAATCAGGGATGAATTTACAAAGACACAAGGCAAGGCCAAAGAATTGCCGAACCTGAGTACTTAGCTGGTTTTGGTTGAGGAGAATCTACTAACACTTATATTTTCCGAGAATTTGGTTTTACCTCACCACATTGAAGCTAATAGCATTTTTTGGAGATTTATTAAATGTAAACCCTGTTAGACCTTATGTAAACGCTCCATACCCTCGGTGACATAATCGGAATACTTACCTAACAATGATATCAGCGATGCCCTCCGTGAATCCTTGTCAATTTTGTGAAGGACGGATTGTTTGAAATAAGTTACAAAAATGACTTCGTTCCGGAGGATGTTCCCAGAGTATACCTCTGGAAGGGCAGAGCTCACATTGACGGACCTCTTTTACCACAACTCCACTACCGTTTTTTTTATCCGGACAAACAGTTGCTATGTGCCCAGGCTGACCACACACGTAGCAGGCTCCCCAGTGCGTGATGAACTTGGAGTATCTTGCGACTTCTTATCAATATCATTTTGTCGCTTGCGACAATTAGCTATACGATGTCCACTGTTTCCGCAATAATGACATTTGCAAGGGAATTTATCTGTCATGCGAGGTCGCTTGGTATCAGTTTCTTGGGCTTCAGCATCTAGACATTTTTAATGATATTCCACCAAGGGTTCGGTATAATTGAGCTCGACTCGTGACAGTTTTTTTGCATTCAGTTCACGACGTATCTGGTTGTCTTTCTGACACAATACCGATATAGCAAATCCATATAGCAACTTCTTCAGGCATCGTACAATTCGGTATTTGTTCGATGAGGTTCCATAATCCAAGAGCAGATTCAGCTGCTGTCTCCTTTAGTGCTGTTGGCGTTTGTTGGATCAAAACTTGGGTAAGCAATATCTCCATATTTTTTTAAGTTTCTCAGCGTATGATATATCGGGTGTTCTTGCTTCATTTTGCAGATCGTTCGATCCCACTTCTGATAAAGGCGCAGCAGGGCCTTTATCAGAACTCATTGTTGCCAGCGGCTACACGGGTGGGCGTGGAAATCAAACTCAACGGTTTATTGCACACAAATAAATCTTCAATTATGCCAGTATAATCACACACAGCCAATAACAATAATTTTAGTCAAGATAGTATTCGTTTTACTGTTTTACAAGATATTTAGAAGCGATTTGTCGTAGATGTGGTGCGCTGGCCACATCTACGACAAATCTCTCTTAGCCTCCATCCAAAAGTGCCACCACAAGATGGCTGCCCCGCTACCATCAACACGACACTCCGCTAGAGTGAACTCGTTTGTCACCCTTGACCATAGACCCTTTGAATGTTGACAGCTTGACGACGCGCCGCCGTCATATATTTTAGCCCACCAACGAAACAAAATAACTGAACATGAGGAAAGGGAGGGGTAGGGAGGAGAGTTCTTAATGTTCATATTCATAGTCGTATCATTCATTCATTAGTCAACTGTCAAACTAGTAGACTGATCGTGACTGATGGAACGGATGGAACAACCAAACCTCGAACCATTACGGGCCAACGCACATCTATCGACAAAACTGTTTTGTCGCGTACTTAGTGACGTGAAAATAAATTTTCTGTTATAACGAAAACAGCATATGCTGAATGCTTCCTCGTCATATGCTGTTTTCGTTGTAACGAAACTCACATCAATTGACACGACAGTCTTTTCTTACGTTTTTTTATTAATAGGTTCGCAAACCAGCCGTTAAAACAATTTAATTAATTAATTAAATTGGCCGAGCGGCCTTCAAAAGCAAACATGCATGCATAAAATTATGTTTACCTATCTATTATAGCATTGTTTAGTACCTACCTATTAAACATTGCTTTATACGCATATACCTAGAGAATGAACTGAGCTTTTTTAATAAATAAGAATATAAAGTAATTATGTAGTGTACTTAATAATATTATTAAGTACTTAGGATGATTCTCATTAAATAAGCAAGTAACGAAAACAGCAAATAAAAAGAAGCATATCGTAACTAAAAAAGTTTTACTGAGAAGTTTCACATCACTAACTGTTCGACAAGACGTTTTGTCTTTGGTTTGCGTTCTCCCTACCTAGGATCGAGTTCTGTCATTTCATTTGTAAAAGCAACATAAGGGCCAACGCACATCTATCGACAAAACTGTTTTGTCGCGTACTTAGTGACGTGAAAATAAATTTTCTGTTATAACGAAAACAGCATATGCTGAATACTTCCTCGTCATATGCTGTTTTCGTTGTAACGAAACTCACATCAATTGACACGACAGTCTTTTCTTACGTTTTTTATTAATAGGTTCGCAAACCAGCCGTTAAAACAATTTAATTAATTAATTAAATTGGCCGAGCGGCCTTCAAAAGCAAACATGCATGCATAAAATTATGTTTACCTATCTATTATAGCATTGTTTAGTACCTACCTATTAAACATTGCTTTATACGCATATACCTAGAGAATAAACTGTGCTTTTTTAATAAATAAGAATATAAAGTAATTATGTAGTGTACTTAATAATATTATTAAGTACTTAGGATGATTCTCATTAAATAAGCAAGTAACGAAAACAGCAAATAAAAAGAAGCATATCGTAACTAAAAAAGTTTTACTGAGAAGTTTCACATCACTAACTGTTCGACAAGACTTTTTGTCTTTGGTTTGCGTTCTCCCTATACCAAGAAGTTGAAGTTGAGTAAATTGAAGTTTGAGTGAGTTGAACAAACAAGAGCTTGCTTCCTTCTTCATACATTTCATTTTCAAATAACAAAAGATTTTCCAGATGGTATCGAAAACTATTGAACGGAAGTGAAGTGTTGACAAATATAGTTTAGAGTAATCCTTGTGTTTCGCGGGACTTCAATTATGAGAACACTTTCTCTTTCATCGCCTGAGTGATTGTGTTGCGACATCAAAACGAAAATGGATATCACGAACGATATATTCTCGCTGTCTCTGAGTGTCGGGACCAACGGGTCGGCCGATGAGGGCTGCATGCTGATAAACACGTCACACAGCACGATTATCACGGACGCATACAACGGAATTCCACAAACTTTGATTCTGAACTTGATATCATGGTCGTTGTTGATTATACTGTTTTCCGTGCTGAGGCGGACGGCGTGGAACTACGGGCGCATGGCTCTGGTGCAGCGGTCCAAGAGTCGATGGACGAACCTCTTCTATCGGGGCGGAGATGGAGACGCGCTTGTGGAGCGTCGTCGAAGCAACGACGAGTCACTTCAAATCGACGAGGGTTTCTTCACGTGGCTGCCGGCAGTGTTCCGGGTTACGCGCGACCAGGTCCTTGCTAAGTGTGGCCCTGATGCCGTCCACTACCTCTCCTTCCAGAGACATTCTATCACACTCATGTTCATAGTTACTCTAGTCTCCATAGGGATAATACTTCCCATCAACTTTCAAGGAACTTTTTTACAAGTTGATGCTAGTACCTTCAGTAGAACAACACTATCTAACTTACAAGGTAGATCTTATTGGCTGTGGGTGCACACTCTGATCAGCATTGCATTTCTACCTGTGTCCATTCTTATCATGAGGAGATGTACTGGTCGGAAACCAGTGCCCAAGTCCATGACTGGGACCATTATGATAACCAACATATCCAAGGCTGATAGAAACGAATCCACCATAAGAGCATACTTTGCCCACAACTTCCCTCATATTCAGATTATAGATTTGCGATTAGCCTTTAATGTTAATAAGTTGATTGAAGTTCAGGAGAAGAAAGAAATGGTAAGCGAAGCTCTAATTTATACAGACACATATTACAAGAAAACGGGAAAGCGTATAACTGTCACTCCTAAGTTTCTTGGGCCTGAAGTAGATGCATTGGAGTTCTACACTGCTGAGGAAAAAAGATTAAAGGATGAAGCTAAAAGATGTAGAGCAATAGTTATGAATGATCCTCTAGGAATAGCATTCCTAACCTTACCGTCCTATCAGCTAGCCGAGCATGTTATCAATCATTTTAGTGTACACAGAGGGTGGGTCCTCAGTCATGCAACCAATCCTTCTGATATTATCTGGGAGAATCTAAGTGTGCAGCCAGGTGTTTGGTACATCAGAGCTTTCATCATCAATGTCATTCTATTTATTATTCTGTTTTTCATGACCACCCCATCTATTGTAGTTAACTTGTTTAACACCTTCTTAGCTAAGTCAGACTCCCAGACAAAGATAACAACTTTTATATTCGATTTTCTTCCGACTTTACTTCTCTGGACGATGGCCGCCATCATGCCCGCGATAGTTTCATTCTCTGACAAGTTTTTGGCTCATTGGACCAAGTCACAACAAAACTACTCCATAATGACCAAAACTGTTTCGTTTCTACTACTCATGACCCTGATTCTGCCGTCGCTAGGTCTCGCTAGTGCGGAGGCGTTCGTTCGCTGGACATTCCACCACGAGAACGACACGATGCGCTGGGATTGCGTGTTTCTGCCTGATAAAGGCGCGTTCTTTGTCAATTACGTCATAACTTCCGGCTTTATCGGAACCTCGCTCGAGCTCATTCGCTTCCCGGAACTATTCCTTTACGTCTGGTATCTGTTACAGTCGAAATCGAAAGCAGAGAAGAGTTACGTGAAGCGAGCTATTCTTTACGAGTTTCCGTTCGGGGTGCACTACGCGTGGAGCATAGCCATTTTCTCCATCACTATGGTATACAGCCTCGCGTGTCCCCTGATTGCGCCCTTCGGTCTGATCTACATGATGCTGAAGCATGTAGGAGATAAACATAATTTGTACTTCGCATACGGGCCTTGTGATATGAGTGGAGTCGGTGGCGGCCGGATACATGCCTCAGCGGTAAGGCTGATTCGTGTATCGGTCCTGCTTCTACTGATCAACATGGCTGCGTGGGCAGGTCTCAGAGCGGGCTTTGAGGCGCGAACTATCATCCTGATCATGGCATCCATTGTCGCTTTCGGAACCTTCCTGTTACTGAGTCCATTCCCGAGCTGCACTCCTCCTGCGCCGCTGCAAGAGGAGTCGAGCATGCGTTTGACCGAGTACGTGGCCCCGGTACTCAACAAGCCTATAGATTCTCCTCTTAGCACGACGCCCACCACACCAGACTATGGTGCGTCATCACCGGTCACCACTCACTCGTACAGCCCAGGTCCTATCAACATTTAGACAATCTACTAAATCCATTATTTTATTATCTTCTAATTGAGCTTCGATATGAGATTGTATTGTGCGATAGACACGTATTGTGTGTTGTGATGAAATAAAGAATTGTGTTCGCTCGATGTGGCAGCGGCGGCGGCGGCGACGGACGTAGCGATTAATTGAAAGTTTTTATGAGCGGATTTCTCCGTTTGTTGCCAAAACAAGGTTCTATAAAACTAAGTTCAGCCTGAACGATGTCAAATGAAATCATGTCAGGATGCGCCAGAACCACAGAACAAAGAACAGAGGACGCGTTTAACTGCATGCAACGGAGAAACTTCCCCATAAGCCCAAAACACACAAGGCGAGTGCGGTCTATCCTAACGTTTACATGGACAACACGCAGAACGTGTGCGCTGGTCAGCCGCGGTTGTGGTGATTTCCATACCAATTCCCGCACCCATCCTTTGTGTGTATGATAGTAACGACAATAGTGTAAATACCTGCAATATTTTTATAAAAAATACGATTTGTACAATGGATGTTGCTAACTGAGATCTTGTGTTCAGATCTCGTTTTCTTTACAGAAAATAACACCATTTTGACAGAAAAAAGACCATTTTTGTTGGTTCTAAGTGCAACTTTGAACAGCATAAATTTATCATTTGTTTGTAGCTCATTAATAAAATATAAGCTGGATGTAATTAATAAGGCTTTGTTATTAAAGTATCTAGGTACAGGTACATAAGAATTGTACCTATCACCAATGTGTCATCATCATATCACATCAACTCATCCTAGATAAAATCGTTTATTATGGTATGTTGTACTTTTTTTTACATAGTATTTGTATCCTTGAAATTTTTATTTTCTGCGTTATCCAACAATTTAGTTAGTTGTAAATTTATAATACCTATTAACTGAAATCCTTAGTACAGTCATGTACTTACCTACCTACAGCTGGTAATGCATCTAACAATGTAAGTTTACTCCATACTAAAAGAATACTTTTAAAAAGATTTGGGCATAAGATGGAGTGAACCTACAAATTGTGATTTATGGCTGTTTAATAATTATTTTGCCTACTTATTGATAGATGTTTATTATTTCGTTAACACTATTTGTATATAATGTAATGTATTGGTATATTTATTTTAGGAAAATATTGCTTAATAAATAATTGTTTTTACCATGTATTAGAATTTCATTATTAGTGTAATGCTAATGACATGACTCACATGACACAGATTTTAGCAGTATTGCAATAAAAATCATTGCATTTTTTGGATACCTAATACCTAGGTACTCACCTGAAACTAAAAATACGTAGTACCTACTCGTATCTCTGAACTACCTATGTACTTTGAAGGCATTCAATATTTCCTAATTTAATTCCAAGTTAAGATCAGGTATATCCTGCTAAGCTAAATAATAATAGCTAAATTAAATTAATAATGATTATAAATAGTCTGTATCATTGTAAATGTTAAAGGTCATCATCACATCCAGATGCTAAAGTCTTGAAACTACACTTGATGACCTTCAGTACTGTGACTAACAATTTAGGCCACATCCAATGATCTTTTTGGCCACATCCGTCAAATTCCGCTTTCGTCGCTTTTTCGTCGTCATAAAGTGACGGAATTTCATAAGCTAGAATTTTATTTGGTCACTCAGTGGTTCTTTAGACGACCGATAAAAAAAACCGTCTTCAAATCAATCGTCTTGTATCTACTAGTGAGGACGAGGTATTACGTACTCTGGTCGGATGCGATACTGACGATGATGTCATGTTAATATTTCCACAATTTTAGCTTTTACAACGAAGCACGGGAACATAATGTCTAATTAGCTACTGACCGGACGATGCGGCTTTCGACCGTTCGGTCAAAATCGAGATTGCAAAGTTAGGTCATTTAGCTGCATGCTGGTACCATCTAACTACCTACCTACTTGTATGCCAACTTGTTCTATAAAACTACGCTAATTTAATAAGCGTGCTTTTCCTACCTAGCTGTTAATTTACCACCACTTGTTGCCATAGAAGTCATAGAACCGTCCACTTGAGTGTCTACCTTATCTTAAATTGGCTTTCTGTTTTTGAGGGAAGCCTTGGAAAAGTATTTTGGTGTTTATTGGATTTACATTAGTCTCGTATGAATGAACCTCAGGTAGGTAGTAAGTAGTACCAGTTCGATTTTGATGACGTGCACGAGGAGGCGTCAGCATGATGGCAAAAAAAACCGATATAAATCTGATATTGAAATTATTTGAAATGCAGTCTTTATGTCTGAAAAGTGCTGCCACCTCCAACCACCTACGTCGTAGTATCATCATCGTACACAGTAGGTAATCGTCTGGGAGTGAGCCTCACATTCAATTTTCTTCGAGTGATGATCATCTACCACGGATACTTTGATATGGCGACATTGGCGACACGATCGATAGGTAGGTAGATCATTGCGTAAGAATAAATTTACGTAAATAATTAATTTAAATTGCGTTGTGATGATGCATTGAATAAAATAAACATAATCCACTTAGATGTAGAACCTATCTGCCTGTGATGATATTATAATAAACCTTATAGTTATTGCTAAGTATTTGAGTTGTTATTAGTTATGGCACCTAACTGTAATTACCTCACTACAATACCTAGGTATTGATAATAGGTATAATAAAATATTGTACGCCCTAAAGGGGTAGGCTGTTGAAACTTTTTCTACCCTAAGATCTCTTCTACACAGTTCATACAGTACATAAATGATTCTTATTCTATAGATAGGTACCTAACCTACCTAATAAGTACCTAGCTAAGGTACCCCTACCCCTTATTAGGAGGCACGCCTAATATTAAACAAGATAGTTTGTGAAATAAACAAAAATTTAAAAATAAATTTTATTGTTCATAAATTACTAATAACAATGATGTTGATGGACTTATAAAAATGATAATTTCTTTTCTGATAACACTTTACGCTATTGTATTTAAAAAGAACTGGAAAATAATTACTACCTGAGTCTTGATTTTAATTACTTACAACCAAGGGATTCATTCAACCAACAATTTCTCATACAAAAAAATTAAATAGCATACAACATTATCAACAGCTTAAACACTAAAAAAGCCTTTTTTACTGAATTCTGTGTATGACTTAACTTATGAAATATGGTCAGGGTAGTCATATAACAATATTTAGTAAGAAAGGCCTAACTATTTACAATCTAGTGGGACTTCTTAGGCTTAGACAACTTCTCGTACTTGCTCTTTGATGAGAACCACAGACCGAAAGGGATAGCTAGAGATGGCAGGGTCATAACTGCAAATGCGGCCCAGTCCAGGATATGCGATGAGAACTTGCGATCATAGTCTTTGAATGCAATTATAGCACCTTCACCAGGGTTGCTGCTGTAGGCAAATTGGACCTGAAAAAATAAGATTAACGCTTTAACGGTACTGCTACGCAGATGTAAGTTACGTTTACGCTACGTAACGCGTAATGGCGTCAATAGCACCCAAAACGTTAATACAGTTAGTTAATAGGTTCAGGATGGAATGTGCTTTTGAATAAGTTAGCAGTGGTTCACATAATTTTCACAAGGGGATGTTGATTAGACTAACAATAGAAAAATAAAGTAGTCAACATAACATTGACTCGAATTAAAAGGGGTAAGTCAGTATCAGTTAGTTACTTACCCAATTTAGTAAGTCATCTGTTACTAACACTATGTTGTCTTTGTCTAATAAAATAATTAGTTTTACCTATCATACTTTTACAATAAACCTTTTATAGGCAGTGTTATAAAGCTCACCTCTGTGGCGTCTTCGCTGGGTCTGTATGTGACTTCAGCGGACGAGAAATTGAAGAAACCAAATCTGTTAGACCTCACAGTCACTACATGGGTAACATTGGTCTGAGGAGCAATCCTATCGATCTCAGCTGTCAGCGATCCTCCAACAACAGCGAACACGTCAGGGTGGAAGCCGTGGTCCACCAGCTTCACGTCAACGGCGGGTGCGCTGCCTACGTTGTGTAGTGTGTACTTCAGGAGAATATCCATGTTCTCAACCAAGAACTTGTTCAAGTGCTGTTTTGACACCAGCAGCCTTGCCACCGCCGGCTCGTCATCAGCCGACACCGCTGCGGCTACGATGAGTATTAGCGACAGTAGTTTTGCGGCCATTCTGTCTGAAATAAACAAAAAACTGCTTCGGAACGAGAAATAAGATCGACACAGATTTTACGGATTTCTGTATGAAAACTCCTTGTAAAAGGTGACTGACGTAGGGAATAATATCTGGATGGAAAAGAGAAATACTATAGAAATGCCTTACCTTCAATTTAGACAAATAAACTGGTAAAAACGAAGTGAAACTGTGAAATACAATGTATTGCAAAGAAATGAAACGAACGACGAAAGAAAGAAATGACAGATCGTCGGACGTGGCTGACGTTTCACTCCACGCACTCAAAATTGTTGCCAGCAATGCAACCAACTAAGATGCAATAAAGCGACAGCGTTTCTTTACTCAACCATGGCAAAGCAACCCTCTCTGGGTTAGGTTTTGACAGTATGTATGAGTTTTGGTCAGTACCTATGTATGTATGTTTAACAGCAGAAATCAGAAAATTTTTATTGTATAACTGTTGTACAAAAGAGATCTTAAATTTATTATTAAGAAATATTTACAATATTTATAATATGTACAAAATACACATGAAGCAGTTGAGCTATCTACACACCGTTGCAAACGATTATTAAGTAGTACAAGTTTTTACAGTTTGTCCGTTCTGAACGTACAATAAGAGGGTAATGAGTAAGCTTGCGCACCCAATAATTAACAAACTGATATGGAAGAAGCTACTTTACTCACCTACTAACTACTAAAAGCTTTTGTTTACCGCTCAAAATATTCGTTTATTAGACTATAAAATGCATTTGATGTTAACCATCTTCTCAAACGAAAAATCGTTATAATATCGTTAAATATTATGTTTCCTTGAAGAGGTTTAATATCTATGGGTAAACTATTATATATTTTTATAGCTGCATTAAAGGTACTTTTTTTATAATTGGTATTGTTAATATGAGGAATACATATAGGTTTATAGGTATTTTTATAGAATAAAGAAGAATTCCATGGCACAATCAAATACTTTTATTAAGCTTAGGAAAGTTATATCTATTACATTTTATGGAAACCTATTCGCTACACATTACGTACGACGCCATGACAGGCAAGACAAGAACGAACGAGTTGAACACATTGGGGTGAGTGAACTAGAGTGAACCTTTTCTTTACTTCTCTATGATCGGTAGCTATGGTCTATGACAGAATACTACAGATAACTTACTCTATTTCCAATACCCCGGCTCAAGTTCAAGTCTAATTTTTTTTTAAACTTATATAAAACAAAAATGACTTGCTAACTTGCTAACAAAATTTAAAACAATACTATGGCAACTCTAAAATATTTGACAATCAATCGTATTTTGACTTTGACAATTAACATATGTTATGGTTTCAATTAAAAGAAGAAGAAGTCTCCTCTTGCTTGCTTGTTTGCTAAATCATAATTTAGCAATCTTTGTTTACATTCTTTGATTCATATAACTTATTATCTGTGCTGACAAGGTAGTAAACATTACAATTTACACATTGAAAACTTATTCTAAACCAAGTAATTTACACAAATATTGGTGTCTGACTTTCGAAAACGATTTGGTAAACATGTCAGCACTATTTTCTTGAGAACACACATATTTTATTATCAATAAACCCTTGTTTACTATATCCTTTATAAAGTGAACTTTTATATCTATATGTTTGGTTCTCTTACTATTTTCGTAACTTTCTATCATTTTTATAGTACTCTGATTGTCTATAAACAAATAACAATGTAAGTTTTTGTCACAGTCCAAGTTCTTTAACACTTCGATAATGAACACTGTTTCACTTACAGTTTGTGCTGCTGCGACATACTCTGATTCAGCGGTAGAGAGTGCAACGGTTGCCTGCTTCTTTGAGCTCCAGCTGATCAAGTTTCCGCGGTGAAATATGGCTACTCCACTGATACTTTTGCGGTCATCTCGGTTTCCTCCCCAATCTGCATCTGAAAAACTGTGCAAGTGATTATTTTCTTGTTTCTTGTATTCTAATCCTGTATCTTTTGTTTGTTTCAGGTATCTGAGAATTCTCTTTCCAGCTTTCCATAGAGTCTGTGTTGGACAATGCATGTATCTACTGAGATATCCTGTTGCATATGCGATGTCTGGTCTGCTGATCGTTGCTAGATACATCAATGATCCGACAAGTTCTCTGTATGGAACATTATTTATAATTTCTTCCCCTTCATTAATATTCAGGCCGACCTCCACAGGTGTATCAATGCCCTTACAGTCCACCATATTAAACTTTAATAAAAGTTTCTCGATTATTTGTGTTTGTTTTATTTTCATTCCTTCGTTAGATCTTGTTATTTCTAGGCCTAAGAACTTGCTAATATTCCCCATATCTTTTGCTTGAAATTCTTCTTGTAGTTTCTTTATAATGTTATGGCCATTTCCAATTACTAGGATGTCATCTACAAATATTAATATGTATACACTCTTTGCAGTATAAAGACAAAAATCACTTTGTGACTGGACAAATTCATTTTTTATCAGGAAATTGTTCAATGTGTCATTCCAGCATCGTGGGGATTCTTTTAGTCCATATAGTGCCTTTTTTAACTTCAGTACTTTTCCTTCTTTGTATGGTACTCCTTCTGGGTATTTTATGAATATATCAGTCTTTAATTTTCCATTCAAAAATGCTGTTGGTATATCGAGTTGTCTGACTTGTAAATTTTCCTGAACAGCTTTGTTTAAGAATAACCTTACTGTTGTCATTCTGGCTACTGGTGCATAGACATTTTGTGTTGTTTCTTCCTGAAAACCTTTTGCAACGAGTCTTGCCTTTTTAGTATTATCAGATTTTGTACGAAATACCCATCTTGTGTCGATAGCCTTTTGATTCACTGGTAATTCACACTCTTCCCATGTTTTTAACTTTCTATGTGCGTCTAGCTCTTTCTGTATAGCTTCTGACCACTCTCCTTGTTCAATTGCTTCATTGTAGCTTGTAGGGTCTTCTGTCAACAATGCATAGGCTACATTACTCATATCATAGTCTTCATATTTCTTTGGCATTGTAATTTGTCTCTTTGTTGTTTGAATATTCTCTTCTTTTTCATCTGAGCTTTCATATTCATCACTTGATATTTGCTCTTTTCCTTCCTGTTCTATTTGTGGTTGCTCTCTGGACTCATTTGTGTCACTTTGTTCTAAAAATATATGTCTTTCTCCATGATCATATTTGTAGTCGGTCTCATCAAAGCGAACATCTCTCGATATTATTATCTCATTTGTTTTTGGATCCCACAATCTGTATCCTGAACCGCAATATCCAATCATAATCATAGGTTTTGCTCTAGGTTCTAGTTTACTTGGCCTTGGAAAAATCATGCACCACGCTTTAGAACCAAAGACTCTCAGTCTCTCTAGTTGATTCTTTCCAAACCATATATTGGCCGGTGTGTCTCCATCGAGTGCTCTAGAGGGGGATCTGTTTATGGTGTATGCTGCAACACGGATCGCTTCGCCCCATAGGTACTTAGGTAATGAAGTTTCTAATAACATAGCTCTTACTCTATCAGCTAGTGTCCTGTTCATCCTTTCACAGACTGAGTTTTGTTGTGGTGTATACGCACATGTGGTTTCTTGTCTTATACCATTTTTGTTATAGAATTCTTTTAGTTCCTCATTCACAAATTCTCCGCCTCTGTCTGTTCTTATTCTTTTCACATAAAAACCATCATTATGCAGACTTCTTATATAACTCATAATATAATCTTTTGCTTCATCCTTTCTTTTCAGTAAATGTACTTCAGTGAAATGTGAATAATCGTCTATTATTGACAGATAATATTTCTCTCCATTCATGGTTTCTGGTGTAATTGGTCCACCAATGTCACAATAAATCAATTCTCCAATTCGCCTTGTTCTGGGTTTTACTGTTGGAGTAAAAGGGCAGCGTGTTCCCTTTGCTTCCATGCATACTGTGCATTTCATACTTGAATAAGGTACTCCCAGTATTTTCATACCTGCATGATTTAGGTGACCTAGTCTTCTGTGCCATAAATTGGTATCCGTCTTATTTGCGACCAATGCGTTGCCTTTATTCATATTTAAATGTAGAGTAAAAAGTTTCCCATTGTTGTCCACATTTACTTTTACTTTACCATCATTAATATTTGATGAATTCCTGTTGAATTCAACATTGAAGCCTTTCTGATTTAGTTTCATCACTGATATTAAATTTTGGGATAGGTTTTCTAATATTAAGCAATCGTTTATAGTGACTTTTTCTCCATCGTCTGTTATACCATTTATTTTTCCCTTTTTCTTTGCTGACAACATAGCTTTATTTGCCGTTTGAATTTTTATCTCAGGTATCTCTTTTATTTCTGTCATATATTTCTCATATTTTTCATCTATCATGTGGTGTGTTGCACCGGAATCAATCACAAATTTTATCTCATTATTTACACTGTCTCCATTTGTTGCTGCATGGGCCTGTGCCGCTATGAATGATGATGATTCTTTTTCTTTTATTTCTTCTGTAAAATTTGCATTTGAATTTCTATTATCACTTCTTCCTCTGTAGCTACTTTGGCCTCTCTGATGGCCTCTTCCTCTCTGATAGCCTCGTCCTCTTTGATAACCTCCTCCTCTCTTTTGTTGATTATGTGCTGACTTGTTGCCAGGACAGTTTCTGGCAAAATGATTAGGCTCTCCACAGTTATAACAATTTATTGAGCTATTTTGAAAAGCATAATCTTTTGTGAAGCTTTGTTTACTGTCTTTATTGTTCTTTTCTTTAAGTTCAGCATCTAGCATTTTGCATTTAATGAACTCTACTGTGAGCTCAGCTCCAGATGCCTCCAATGCTGTAATGACCGGCTGATAAGCATTTTCTAAACTTAGTAGTAGTTGACACACTCTTTCTTTCTCATCCATTTTACTTCCATTAGCTTCTATGTCTCTGACTATTGTATCAAATTTGTTAAAGTGTTCTTCTACGCTGTCTTGCTTTTTGCATTTTAAATTTATTAATTTTCTTCTCAGGTATAAGCTTGATAATGTACTTTTTCTTTCAAAAATATTTTTTAAATTTTCTATCATTTCGTAGGCTGTTCCTGCTTTTCTTACATATTCTAGATGCTTGTCTGATAACGCTTGTACTATTATGTTTCTTGCTTTGGCGTCTTTGCTCTTTACATCTTTGTCATCGAGATTTATATTTTTCTCTATAACATCTTTACAACTTTTTTCATCCATTGCCATCTCCACTCGAAATAACCAGTTCGAGAAATTTTCATTTTCCAATTTAGGTATTTGGTTTACTTGTGTAGTCATCTTTATATTTTTGGTGTTCTTGCTTTAGAAACACTTTTCCACGCTCTTTTTGCCTAGCCTTTTTCTGTGGTGGCACGAGGACTCCTACAACTTTTCCTACGCTAATCTTTGTCGATCTGACTGACCTAGGACTCTGGGCCCATAACCTATAGAATAAAGAAGAATTCCATGGCACAATCAAATACTTTTATTAAGCTTAGGAAAGTTATATCTATTACATTTTATGGAAACCTATTCGCTACACATTACGTACGACGCCATGACAGGCAAGACAAGAACGAACGAGTTGAACACATTGGGGTGAGTGAACTAGAGTGAACCTTTTCTTTACTTCTCTATGATCGGTAGCTATGGTCTATGACAGAATACTACAGATAACTTACTCTATTTCCAATAATTTTTTCGTAATTTTCTGTCTGTAGCGCTGTTTTTCTCAGATTTTGTAGATTTGTATCCAATCTTTTATTCAAGTAGTTGGCAACTCTGCAAGCAATCAAAGTGAAAGCAAGTATCAAGCAAGCAAACAAATAGGTACATCTCAAACAAGCAAAGCAATGTTTATTTCGGAATTTTCGGATTCGGAGGATCGGAATGAATGGGTGGGAAAAGTGTAAAATGGATTTTCACGGATTAGAGTAAAAGGAAACGTTTCAGTAGCGTCGTGTTTAGTGAAAATTATTCATATTGAAAACTATGACAGATACAGAAGATACTTCCAATCAACCCGAAAATGGAAAATTAGATGACGAAGCTCTTGAGAAGTATGGAACGCAGAACGTTTCTTTTAGTAAAAACCCAACCTAAATACATTATTCGCTATAATGAAAATCCCACTAATACTATAAATGTTCTTGAATAAAGACAATCATAAAAAATAAACGTTGTTATTGTTACAGATTAGCAGTTGAAGAGCTTATGCGAGAAGCTGTCCAAGGCGCCGCTAGAGCTGAAATAGTCGGCCCCTCCGGTTGGGTAAAAGGATCGCAGCAGAAAACCAACAAACGTTTCCTCGTCAACACAATACGCAATGTTGTGAGCTCCAACAAGTACCAGTACTCAAGGAGCAAGCGACACTCTCACAGAAGGTCCTCGGATCGGGACCACCGCCCAGAACCTTCCATCAAAAAAGATAGATCCAAAAGAAAACACTAAAATGGAAGACTATGATGTTGTCGAAGTTTTAAAATGCATTTTTAACCAAGAGGATCCCATGTGGAAACCCACAGATAAGATCCACCTTATTGTTAAAGAATTAGAATATTGTAAAGAAGATTTAAAAACATTTTTAGGCAGTAGTTCTATTGATATACCAGATATTTTAAAAGAAAGTGATGAATTGTGTTCTGAAAGCAACTTATTGGTTGAAGATTTGAAAAATTGTAAACGGGAAATAGAGGTAGAGACTATGGTAGAAATTGACGAGTCCCTTGACAGCTATGAACGGCTCTCCAAAGAACTGAACACATATAACTATGGACTGGAGCTGATCACTTATGTTACACAATGTGGGAAATTAATGAAAGAATTCCAGCACGGCGTTGAGAATGAGGTGTACCCACAGGCAGTGGAGCCCTTGTGTGAAATCCTGGCAATGTTAGAGCATCCCTTAAATGGTTTCAATGAATTAGAATTAGCTGCTAAAACTAAGGAAATAGCGCAGTTTGCATTCGATAATATTATTCAAGATTTAAACTCTAACTTTGATCATTTACTGAGTATAACAGTCAAGGAAGTTTCACGGAAACGAGTGACAACCATCACTATAAACATTAAAGATAATATGCAATGTTTTTTCACAGTAAATGGGTTAGCCGTCTGCAAAAAGCTGGCACCTAGGGTTCATGAATTTGCTGATACCCTTATGAAAGAAGTTCTCAGACCAATCATTCATTGTGAGACTGTAGTTACAATGGAGGATGATCACATCTTAACTGTAACAACATCACGCAAACAAGCTCAAAGAACACCATACACTGATGTCATTTCAAAACACACACAAGTGCTTGAAGTTCTCAGCAAAAAGCTGCGCTTTTCTTTAGACGAGGAAAAATCTATGTTTGAAATGATCGGAGAGCATCTTTGTGAAGAATACAGTGAGATGATAATGCATGAGTGCTTTGTCTACACTATTCCTAAAAATATAGCTGATCTTAATAATTACGAGTCTATTGCCAAAGATATAGGAAAGTTTCAGCAGTACCTTGAAAATATTCAATTTTTCCCCCCCGAGAGTAACATATCAATTCTGAGCTACATCAAAGACATAGAGAAACATTTTGCTCAATCGGCAGCTCGTCATTTGCTAGAAACTGCACGCACGATAATGTTAAAAGACCTCAGCGTGTCTATGTCCATAGGTGTTCTCGGTGTGGAATCATTCCCGGAATCAAGTTCAAGTAGCTCAAATCCCGATCAAGATGCATTGAATCGGTTAGAAAAGAATATTCCAAAAAGTCTATTCTACTTCCCAAGATGTATGATATCTAAGTCAGCTCAAGAGTTGCTGGATCACTTGTATACTATAATGGAGCAGGCTAGTCAATGTGAGGATGTGGTGTGCAGGAAGTTGTATTCCGTAGCGAGGATGGTGTTTGACCTGTACGAGGCTGTAGTACCTTATCACCATGACAAGTATTTGCAGACCATCCCTCAATATGTTGGTAAGCAGTATGCTGGTTATTTTGTCTTTTTGTAACTAGCTTTTATAGTAATCATATTGTAAAACTCATGACAATACATTATACCTACTCATTACTGGACCTGAACATAGACCCCTATAGGAATCCTGAGGAACTAATCTTGTGGGACACCCAACTGCTCCTACCAACCTTCCCTAGGTGGTCTTGTATCAAACTCTTATCAGGACTGTCATATGCTGTACCTTCTAAAGTGTGGTCTCCACTCAAAAACCTTTCCAGCTCAAACAGTTCAGTTTTCTTTAAACTTTATACAGCTGTCAATATGTAAGGTTTTGTTCAAATCTATTTTTCATGTAACTTTAATCGGTAGCCGATTATGGCACTGCTTAAGTTGTCACCTTAACAGGACCGGCGGATCAAGTTAGACAGAAATGTTGGGCTTAATAAAATGTTCGTTTCCAGCTCTTTTCCACAACAACTGTATGTATCTAGCACATAATCTTCTGACCTTCGGTGATAAGTGGGTTCAGTCTCTGGAAGGACGCGAGATCAACTACCCCGTGTCGTTCATTGACCTGGTTCAAAAGATCCGAGACCTGGGCTATAGGCATTTGACGGTGCATATGCAGCAGCAGAGGAAACAGATATTGGACAATATACGATCTTCTGGTAAGCTTTCAATTGTATTTATAAAGATACAAAATAATCCAAAAGTTATTGACTCGAACCTACAACCTCTAGTTGAACGTGTCGGTTTGGTGCTAAATTAGAAAAAGGTAATATCGAAATTATACATTGTAGTTTTGCGACATTCGTGAACCATTTTCTCCAATTATTCCACCAGTAGTGTAACTACGCTTTCATTAATATTAACAGAGCTTTCATTAATCGCGTCGCGTCGCGCTGAACTTTCTTGAAACGCGCGATCACAGTTCTAACATCGTCCATTTTACAAATCATTCAATTTTCTACACAAAATCTCACCTCATACAAAAATAGCACCTGGAAATATTGTCCACATATGCGGCAGATGAACTTCTGCATATCATGCAAGACTACCCGCGTGATCAATGAATGTATTTTTCCAGATTTGAACTGCATAGTTTCGAAAGACGTGTTAGGAGACAACGCAGAAGCAGCTATAAGACAGTGTTTGCGGCAGCTGCATTTGCTCAAGAACGTCTGGATTGGAGTCTTCCCTGCCAATGTATTTACTAGGTAACAATATAGAATATCTAGTAGACTTATTTTTAACCGACTTCAAAAAAGGAGGAGGTTCTCAATTCGGTTGTATGTTTTTTTTATTTTTTATTTTTTTTAATGTTTGTTACCTCAGAACTCCGTCATTTATGAACCGATTTCAAAAATTCTTTTTTCATCTGAAAGGATATACTTCCAGATTGGTCCCATTTTATTTTCATCAAAATCGGTTGAGTAGTTTGGGTTATAAATAGAAATAACTGAAAAAAATATGCCCGGCGCGGCGCAGCGCCTACTATTTTACTGCTAGCAACGATGCAATATGCCAAGTTGCGGCGTAGCGCCTACCATTTTACTGCTAGCAACGATGGACCCTTTGCACACCTAAATTTTTACATTTTTCTAAATTTGTCACTAAATCCAGTTTGTACATTCAAACCGCATTTAATTGGAGAAAAGCAAAAACCCACCAGTTGTTCCTCTAAAGAATCAACACCAACCACGTGCACCAAATTGCGTATTTTGCTTTCCTGTGACTTTTATGTGGTGTTTATAGTGACTAGAACATTCCCAATGAACTGTCATCATCGTCATCATCATCTGATGATGAAGCTGGTAGTCGAGTTGAAGTCGGTTTTCCAGTTTTTTAACTTATAAATTATATAGCTTTCTGTTTAGTTAGCCGAGGGTTGAGGGGAATGGAAGGTGATGGAAGAGATCTTTGCTCATCAAAGGTCCGTAGTAGTTTGTATTGTTCTGTGATAGAATAGTTAGTTATCTTAGAACCATTTCTTTGCAGATTAATGGCAACTCTAGTGAATATGTTCGCGGAAGAGTTAATTCACCGCGTGTGCACGGTGGAGGACATCTCGGCCGAGATGGCGACGCAGCTCAGCGATATGTACTCGCTCGTGCTGCAGAAAGCGCCCCTGCTTTTCGCGGTAGGACTCTTTACTTATAATACTAGTGAATCTGCCCGCAATGTCGTATGCGGTTCTCAGACTACGTTTACACATAGCAGTACCTACGCACAGCGGATCTTTATCCCTCTGAAGTTAGGTGCAACAAACGATTGCGTATGTACTGTTGTGCGGAGAAATTAGCTTTATTACCTCCAATGGGCGGATACTTCAGAGGTACAAAGATCTGTTGTTGTGACTACTTGAAAATTATTTTTTATTACAATAAAATACAGTACAGCCTATGGCACTTCACTTAGGGATAATATATTATAGCTTTTTATTTTATTTACAAATTCAGTACATAGTGATTACCTTCTACAAACAAACAAACAGCTATGCCAATGCTGGGCATAAAAAAATATATTTCTAAATTCAATCATGGGCATTAAACAGTCATGTTTAGCATTTATAATATAAATAGGATTGAATTAGGATTGTTTGCGGAGACGGTGAGATTCACCCACACCCGGTGTGCACGGCCGATGACATCCTCCACGCACCGATATGTACTCGCCGGTGCTTTGCTAGCTCCGCTACTACTCGCGGTATGAATTATCTTGCTCCTTACACATTTAAAAATACATCTGCGTGATGTCAGGAACTAACCCAGAACACAGCTTTTCTATAACATACTGTTGAAAATACATGATTTCGCGACATCTTACTAGTTTTAAAGAATGAAACTGAATCAATACCAGGACCCTAAACAAACGTCTATTGCGCTTACTCCAACACGGGTATCAAACCCGCACGCCGCATCTAAGTTGACGGCGACCAGCTCACAGAAGAAATTGACTGAATAACCGAGGATTGATTTTTATCGTTAATTCCAGGCTCCATACGACGTGGAAGCTCAAGTCAAGTCCTGGGTGAAGCTCCAAGAGCTGATCTTCGTCCTCCGCGGCACCCTGAAGGACATCGACCGGCACTGGGGCGACGGCGCCGGCCCGCTAGCGCTCCACTTCCGTGTCGAAGAACTGCGCAGCCTCGTCAAAGCACTGTTCCAGAACACGCAGATTCGCGCCAATGTGCTGGCCAAAATTAAATAATTTGTTGTATTGCTATGGAGGCTTCCAGACAGCCCGGTGTCAGCTGGACTATCACTAAATAGCGTCATCGGATTGGCGGTTGGATGAAGAGTGAATGACGCTAAATGACAGCTAATCCGATGACGCTATTCTGTGATGGTCCGGCGGACTACTTACAGCATTGTTTGGGAGCTGCATTACACACTCTTAAGTTAAGTAGAGCTACACTGCGTTTACACTCTTAGTCGTTACAGCGCAGTAACACGCCACTGTACTTATGGAAATGTAAATTGGTTCTTCTCATAGAAAAATATTATAATGTATTTGTATATCTGTTTCGTTTCACTTACATTGTGTAATTTACCGTGACCAGTGGTAGCACTGGGAGACTCAAAGAAGAAGTCATTATAATTAAAAAATGTTACCTATAAATAATATACCGATTACAGGTGATATTTCTTGTACCAACAGTGTTTTTTTGGCTCTCTAGTTAACTCGATGTTATTTAGCAGGCTGGAGTGCCTTTATAAAAATACCTACTGTTTAAAATATAATTTTACAATATTTCTCAGAAGTATTGAAATGATACATGTTATATTATTTATAAATGTGTGAACTCCTATTTTTTGCATTTTTATTCATAGGCACGTAAAAAGTTATGTTTATTGTTTTACTAGTAGTTACCCGCGACTTCGTACGCGTCTACAGTTTCCGTGTACATTATATTATCTGTGCGTGTACCGAACGGATACTTTGAGAAACTTGACATTACACCTCATTACACCGAACTCGTACCTACCTACTGGGATGTCAAACGCTAGTTGTTAGACCAAAGAGGTAGTACTACGCCCTGTCAAACTGACGTGACATGACATGACAATGAAATCCTCTTGCCAATTGGCGCTGCTAATCCTTTTCGTTCATTTTATCCTGTAGATCCTGTTAATTATTCGAGGTAAAAAGTAGCCTAAGTGTCAATCCAGGTTACGAACTATATATATGCCAAGTTTCATCCAAGTTGGTTCAGTAGTTTAGACGTGATTGAAACAAACATCTAAACTTTCGCATGTATAATATTAGTAGGATGGTACGGTATGGTCCATACAATGAGATCTTATGGACTAATGGACTAGAGGTTGCAACATTATACTAATTAGACCTATTCACTGTAAGAAAATGCTACATATAGCGGTTTCTGGATATTATACACTGTGGGCATAGAATAAAATTATAGTACCTACGTACCATGTGGGTACCATGATATTATGTAGCCTATGTGGTACCTACTTCACGAGTAGTGTATAAATACGATGAACAGGGAGATTTGAACTTTGTCTACGGAAATGCGTTCCGCTACCACTGCCGTTCAGCGTAATATGGTTCCCGTTTCGTTTCATCCAGAGAATTAACTAGTAATGTCAGTCATTGAGCATTACGTTTGTCAGTGTCAAACAAAAAATAAACCTTCAAAGGGCAATTGGGACAATCAAATATAACCTTAAAAATTAATGTAATTTTATAAAATGATGATATCTAATCGAAAATGAGTGTTATAAAAGTGATACTGCAGCGCCGAGCTTTCGGGCATGTTTCTACTCGTGCTTACGCCACTACGAAGAAGAAAATACCAGATCATGATGAGGAAGAACAGTTGCCCAGTAAACTTTAATTTTCGCTCCTATCTAAGCTAAACATGCATTTCTAAATCTCTATTTATATTCTCTGATATACTACCTATTCAGTTAGCTATTATCCTTGTTCTTCGTACAGGAATTTCTCTAGTTCTTAATGTTTACATCACCTATGCACCTACCTATTTCAGTATTCAAGTATCCAGTTAGTAAGAGCTCAGACCGGCGCATGTATGTGTGGGGTCTAGCGGAGACCGGAGCCCTAGGCCTCCACAAACCGCGTGGCAAGAGAGGCAGGAAGTCCTATATCAATGATTTCAAGTTTGCGTGGCATCCTATGCGATCTGGTTTTGCTGAGAGGTTTGATGTAAGTAAAGTGCTAATAAAGTAGGTAGTAAGTAGTACTCGCATTCTCTCCTTAGTCTTTACACCTCAGAACCTTGAGTAGGTACATAAATTGTATAAAGTAAAGATATTTCAAGGAACTGTCTTAGGACCTCAATAGAGTAGCCTATTAAATTTTCTTATATTATTTCACAGATTACTGATGCAGCCTGTGGCTATGGCTTCACAGTGGCTGCCATAAAAACGCAAGAGCAGCATAAAGTGTTTGGCACGGGTATTAACACAGACTCCCAGGTCGGCTACCACTCACCCCGGAGAGGGCATCCATTGGAACTGCTGCTCAGCCCTGCACCTATTTATATCCCTTACAAGAGCTTGGAGACTAAGGTAACATTGAGCTTGCACTCAAAGATGTCATACAAGAGTTGAATTAATCTGGTCCATCTGGTTGCACATGTAGAGCTGGAATGAAGTGTCTAATTGTAATTCAAGGTGAGGGAATAAAGATACCCCTGAGAGACTGGGGGAGTCTGCATTGACACACATTGACCCCTGCTAAATTTACCACAGCCAGTCCAACTTCTTAAAATAGTGGAGATGGGCTTTGGATCATCTTAAAGCCCTTATTGGGATGATCCAAAGCCCTTTAGTTGCCTTGGCAGCAATGTTCTAGTATTCCTGATGGTGTTGTGGATCAAGATGGAAGAGCAAGCCTGGTGATGAATGTCATAGATCATGAGTATTTCAGGTTATCGGACTAGGTGCAGGCCGGGCCCACACAGCGATACTAACAGACAATGAAGGAGTGTTCACACTTGGCAATAATGCCTACGGACAATGCGGTCGGAAGATAAACACGAATGAGGAGTACAGAGGGAGCATGGTGTCACATAACATCAAGACTCTAGGCAAGCAGAAAATAACGAATGTTGTCTGTGGTCAGGATCATACGTAAGTAGCTACCTATCTTGTTTTGAATAGAGGTAAATGTTTGCATCTCATCATAGTGATGTAGACAATCATTAACACCTGCAACAATTAAATATAATCTCCCACTTTTCAAACTGACTAGACTCTAGAAAGGACTAATCTAGTCATTATTCAGACCTCAGTGACCAATAGCCAGCAGAATAAACTAGTAAAATCCCTGGCAAATAAAAAAGGAATACATATTTCCAGTCTGTTCGTAACAGAATCGGGAAAGGTCTACGCGTGCGGATGGGGTGCCGACGGACAGACGGCGGTAGGCACCTACGATAGCCAGGAGAGACCTGTGGCCGTGCGTGGTGACGTCACTACTGAGAGGATAGTGAGGGTCGCTTCTACTGGGGACTGCGTTTTGGCGCTGAATGGTGAGACGCCCCACAAGTTTTATAACTCCATCGCCCGAATACTGATACGCTAGTTAAGATTTGGATTGATGTTTTAAAATAGCACCACATTGTAGCTTCAGCATATAAACCACGCCCTAAGTTCGCGAGGAACTGACACCTAGATGATGTTTAAAAGTGATTCAAAATGCTTATTGAACTTGATGGGTTGTGATATGCATTCAATAGGCGATCGTAAAGCTGCATACACAAATATATTGCTTAGTCAGACGATATCGCTGATACGGTCGGCAAAAACAGAGGTAGTTCAACCAGTATGTGGTTAACTTTGTGACAGTTATGTATAATTTTTTTTTAATTTTGTCAGAAAACGGCGAGCTCTTTGGCTGGGGCAACTCTGAATACGGCCAAGTGCCGATGACGACGGCACAGAATCAAGTCAACATGTCCTACTCGTTATTGGGATTCACGAAAGGACTGGGCAAGATTGTGGATATTGCCACCGGAGGATCTTTCTGCATGATTTGTAATGGTAAGGATGGTACTGCAATACTCCGAATTCTTGTACTTTTTAAAGACTTGTTTGGTAGCGGCAAATGCTGGTTTGATTTGTTTATCTCTGCAAAAAAATAGTAGTTAATATAAAATACCTGGCTTTCTTTTATTTTCAGAATATGGCGACGTCTTTGTGTGGGGTTACGGACTCCTAGGCCTCGGACCCAATGTCCAGCACACACCCAAACCAAGGCAAATACCACCAGCTCTCTTTGGCAGGAATGAGTTCAACCCTGAATGCAGAGTTGAGAAAGTAGCCTGTGGAATCTCCCATCTCGCAGCCATCACAAACAACGGGGACCTCTACATGTGGGGTCGGAACAGACATGGCTGTCTTGGATTAGGCAGTAGGAAGGATCAGCACTTTCCTCTTAGAGTGTCTATTGGAGCCCACGTTATGAAAGTGAGCTGTAGTGTTGATCATACAATAGCAATATGTAAACCGTTCATTTGATTTGTTAAGTTATAGACTGTTATTTTATGTTATAATAAAATGTTTAGCTGTACCTAACCTATTTATTTGGTAGGTTGAAATTATGAACTGTAAAAAGCTTCTATTACAAAGTAGAAAAATAAAATACTATTTTTCCCAACATTCGTATGTACAGAGGAACCTGTTTTTAAGATTGACTTTATTCTTTCTCACTCAAGTCTCTTTCTATTGAATGAGAGAGATCAATGAAGATCCTCTCACTCAATACTATATCAGCTATTGCTTGCATTCATCGTGGAAGGGCTCAAGAGTGCGGAAGTCACGCCAGGCAGGTGGAAGGAGCGACGTGTGGTGTAGGTGACATCCGCATCTTTTACAAGGCTCACTGAACAGATTCACATAACTATGTAGCCAGGTCATGAAAGATCTAACTGCTAACTCGGGTAACGTAGGAGAGTAGAAGTGCAGCATAGCAGCATGGGCATTTTCTGTGACCTTTCTAAATACATGGTGCCGAGACTCTGTCCACAAGTCTAGTGTCTCTCCATATCCTTTCACCATGACCCATTCCATGAGTAAGCCTTTGAAGGCAACTACAGCTTTGAGTACATGGCTGAGGTTGATTTGTACTACTGCATTGCTAGCAAAGGGCCTTGAGATGGTGATCTTCATGTCATTGTAAGATCGGTCTATGTTGTTTATTACATTGTCTACTTGCAAAGGTGCCACGTTATGGTTGCTTTGAAGTTTTCCGCGTCTTTTTGTACTGCCAGAGTTTATGTAGGATCGCTTTAGAGAGTTTTGGCTGAGAAGCGTGTGAGCGAAGGAGCTGTACTCGTGTATTTTGTCCGTCCACTTGTAACTGTTCACTAGCTGCGTGTACAGAGCTTGTCTGTCCTGGGTTGTTTCTTGGCTGAGGTATGTTGTGTTACCCAAGTTAAACGGAGCGGTAGGTATGGGTAGTCCATTTACTGTTTGTTCCAAGTCCCGTAGGTTGATGTTGACGTTGTTAAGCAGCTCTTGTAGCTCAAGCAGGAACTTATCCTTGCCGTCTTCGCCGTGGTCAGCTCGAAGACCGTTGGATAGAGTCTCGAAGACATGACTGACGCTCGATCGCAAAGTTCTAAGCGCGTTGAGGCCAGAATTCAACTGGTCCACGTTGATAGATTGGTTCATTGTTAATGTTTCACTAATTTGATTTGAAATAGGATTCACTTTTCATGTATAATAAAATTCATTCTCTAATTCTCAATAAATTAAAATTCTAGTCACAGAATACTGTTACCCAAGAAGAACGTTTACTGCATACAAATATGGCAGGACAAAATTGACCATTTGTTTGGGGGTTCGTAACTAGATGGCGTTATTTTTGGCACCAACTTTTAAAACATTTGGTGGCAGTTTCAATCTATTTTAGCGCTAAATTTCGAACAGACCTGGCAGGGATTAAAATTGTTCCAACAGTTTCTGCTGTTTGGCTTATCTTTTTGTCAAAATGCTGACATAAGATTATTACAGAATGTTAAAATCGTTGCTAGTTTTATCAGGTCAGCATTTGACAAAAAGATAAGCCAAACAGCAGAAACTGTTTATAAGCAATCTGTCTTTCTTGGCCTAGCAGTGAAATACGAAAACTAATCAGGTACCTAACAAATTAAAAGTTACAAGTTTATTGATTTTTTTTATTATTTAAGTTTACGAATAAGTTTTCTAGTGGGTCTTGCTGGAGCCTTCTTCTGGCTAGACTTTTTATGTTTTTATGTTTAGTTGTAAGATTTTTCCACACTTGTTCCAATCCGTTAATGGTCCATATCCATCCTTGTTGTAAAGGGGGTGGTGTTCTGCACCCCAAAAACTTCAGTTTTTTAAAAAATTCTTTCATTTGCCCAAATAATTCTATATGACGCGTATTGTTTTGGATATTGGTGGCTAACGGCTTTCCTCTTCTTCTGTCTGGCGTATAAGCGTTGACGCTGTCAAATAGTTCATCCATTTTTTTTAATACTTCTGCCGTCGTTGTCGCTGAAGTCGATAATTCTCCTGAAATAATAAAAAAATAAGTGAGTAAGATACCTCTTACTATCCCAAATTTCTTACTCCTACTCCTATTATTAACTAAACAAACAAGGATAAAACTAGCCAAGTAAGCAAACTCTCAGTACAAAAAAAATTCAATATATTTATTTATTCCCCACCAAGAACACCATATTAACACCAGAAAGTGTAAAATTAAACACAGAAACTGTCATAAACAATTTACTACCGAACAAATCGTGAGAATAATATCTAAAAGCCTATGATATTTATCTTTCTCATAGAGGGGGATGAAAAGCAGAGTGTGCCTATGTGTAGTGTTAATCCTCGCTACGTTCAGGATTCTACTCTAATTTTGGTCCCTTATGACACAATCTACTATTTCGTGTGGTAAGCTGGTTGTCTTATTAGACGTAGACAGTATAGTAAGAATAGAATTACTATACCACCATGGCTGGTGGCCATATAGGACCATGTATTTTTCATACCTACATACATTTTTCATACATACATACCAAATTGTAGGTATTTTGTTTGCCATCTTCTGCTGGTTTCTGGGTAATCAGCGATCCTGTAGTTGTACCATCGACATTCATCTGGCTCTGGTTTAATAAGTTAAAATTTTCCATTAAAGGTAGAGTTAAAGATGGACCAGCCACAGGCTCAATCGTAACCAACACAGGGTCTGTCAAAACCTGAAATAAACAAACAAGTAGTGTTAAGAAACTGTGTGCCCTTTTTAACCGACTTTAAAAGAGGGAAAAGGTTCTCAATTCAGTTGTTTTTTTTAATGTGTGTTACCTCAGAACTCCGTCATTTATAAACCGATTTCAAAAATTCTTTTTTTTATCTGAAAGGATGTACTTCCAGGTTGGTCCCATTTAATTTTCATCATAATCGGTTCAGTAGTTTGGCTTATAAATAACTCAGTCAGTTTTTCTAGTTTTTTAACTTATAAATTATACAACTTCTTTGTTTTTTTTTTTTCGGGAACATCATAAGATCTTAGTTCGGGTGAACAACTAGTTATCATACCAAACGCGAAAGTTTGTAATTATGTATGGATGTTTGTTTCTCTTTCACGCAAAAACTACTGGTCCGATTTGAATGAAACTTGGAATACATAATTTATTCCAAGTTTCATAACTCAATATTGAAAAAAATGTCGCTTGAGTCAAGTCGCCTTTTAACCGTCGATATAGTTCGTAGCCTGGATTTACACATAGGCTACTTTTTATCCCGGAATATCCACAGGATCAAACGGGACGCGGACAAAGTCGCGCGCGGAAGCTAGTATATTATTATAGAAAAAACTCACTAACCTTGTCACATTCAGCATCTGGTACTGCAGCTTTGAATAGCCTAATACCAGCATTATCAATGAACCATTTCCTTTCAAAATGTCTAGTGCACAGCATTCTATGTTCACTGTGAAGTTGGCGATGGAATTCTTGAGAGCTCCAGGAACCATGTGGAAAACAATACTTGGCCCACAACACACATCTGAAATTTATTACATGCATCATTTAGTATTTATTTCATTCCAAAGCAATTTTCATGTCATTATCTTATGAAAATGTTCCGAATAGTTCTTATTGTCTGTTTTTTTCCTGCTTGTTTTGTGCTGTACCTACCTGTGATTGTGAACTAAATAAATAATTATCTATCTATTATTTTATTTTCTCCTAATTTTCTGATATTTAGGGAGTCTTAACAATGGAAGTAACGAAACACAATAGATTTGTAATGTGCTTTGTTATGCCACCCTATATTATCACATGACTGAGATGTCTTTTTCAACATTTACCGTGACTTTGAGGTAAATCTTAAGATTTACCAAGTGAATGGTGGTAAAAGTCCTTATGAACGATGATCATAGAACTATTGGAACTTTTACCCGTACAAATTGGTAAATCTTAAAAGACTTACCGCAGATCGGGCTTTTATACCTAGTAACATTATTATATTCATTTCATAACAATCAGTGTCAGAGTTTTTATGAGAAAAAATATGATGGGAATTCCCATGGAGACAGACACAATCAGGTTGTGTTCAGTAGACTACTTACCGATTAATGTTAGTTGGTCCCGGCTTAGGAAAACGATGTAATATGGTATCAGGGTTTTCACACGGTGAAGCCCCACACTTGACACACTTCCTTTGATTTTCTTTCATATTTGAAAGATAGATCTAATCACAAAGTTCCAATCTAAATACAGAGTCACTGTCTCAACCACGAGTCTCTTATCTACCACAACACACGGACTTCACTCCAGCTAAAATAGAAGGCGAAACCCTTATAACATAGAGTCACTGTCTCAACCAAAAGTCTCGTATCTCCCACAACACAACGCACGGATTTCACTACAGTTAAAATGGAGGGCGAAGCCCTTGCAACTAAATAGAGTCACTGTCTCAACCACGAGTCTCTTATCTCCCACAACACACAGATTTCACTACAGAAAACGGAGGAGCAGATGCTCAACTCCATGTTATTCATAGGAAATCTTTCTTTGACGAAACTTCACGAAAGTAAAAAAAGCCAACACCAATCAATGGACAATGACGGACATGTTTTTCGTTTTTGAAAAGAAAAACATGGAGTTGCAGTGCTACTAACTCACAATTAAATTTTACCCCATTATTTTAACGATTGCTACATTACATTATTCAATCTTTTATCCTCTTGGCAACCTTATCGATCTTGAATCATCCATCTCCTTGGCTATTATTTTGGCTTATCATGCCTTAGAACACTCCAAACTTACTCTTATTATCTGTAAAAATTGTTTCCATAATGCCCTAGGTCGCATAGTACACCTCCCTCCCCCCACCCCGTGACCTGACAGTGCGGAACTTTTTTTGCAGAAAATGGCTTGACAGGTTAAATAAAACCATTTAGGTAGGTAACTAAACATTTTTATTGCTTTATATTACAAAATGGGTAAACCGAGGCGCTAATTTCTTTAGCTAGGCACCCCCCTAAATGTTTAGGTAAATAACTCTGCCTACTCTCTCATATCTGATACTCACTGTACCTGCTAGGTTTCTATGTACCTTGCATACCCTTTACCTACCTACTGTATGTTTTGCTGGAAATAAAGTTTTTTTTCATTTTCTTACTAATAGTTAAAAACGGCATCACCACGCTCAAAAATTTTTTTAGCTCAACTAAGTACGAGACATTTGAACCCACCAACTCCAATTTGCGTTGTATTCCGGGCCGCAATAGGTAAATTATTTGCCATCTCTGTCAAATCAATGGCATTGCTGTTTAGCTTTCCACATCATTTTTTTTTATCTCAAACATCTAAAATGGCGCGGGAGTTTGGCGTGAGTGACAATGATGTTGGCGAATATTAGGTTCGACCAAAATATTTACTCGTATCTCGAAGGGCGAATTTCCCAACTAATACTAGCTGGAAACACTGGACAGTAATTTGATGAGAATTTGGCAAAAGGACTAGTACCTATCCAGCGCCAGAAAAAATTAAAAAAAAAAAGAAATTGATGAGAAATGCACGCTGCCTAAAAATTATTGCACTAAAATGTTAAATATTCTGATTATTTTTTAAATGGTTTATTTTATTGTGCAGTTTATTTTTACATAAAAATATAATAAATTGTAAAAATAATTAACAATTATTTCACTTAACAAAACTACACAGTTTTAGTGCAGTTTGATGAGGCAACTACTATGAGCGAGATCGAGCTACAGCTATCCCTGTTCTTTGCAGCCCCAAGTAGGTATTGTGGGAGGTACCGCACTCGTCAAACAAAGTCGACCCCACCTGATTCTAGTCTTCCGCAGCAGGTTGTACTCTACTCTGATACTGACTGATAATGATATTGAAAAAAAAAGAAAAAGTGAACCCGGTGTTGCCAATTAGCGTAGCAAATTCTGTTTTAATTAAAAAAAAACGCTTAATATAATTAGGTTAATGAATATGAATGTATGCGTTTTAGGAATCGTTTTCTGGTTATCACATTTATAGGAATGTCCTCCGCAGAGTTTTAAAAATCGTTCGTGTTCCGCGAGTTCTATACTAGTCTAGCTCGGCGTGGCAGTAGGCATCGTTTCGTTTCATTTTCCGTAGTACCTACCTATGTTTCGTAATTTTCGAATGCTAAAATACTAACATTCCAAATCATCAAAAAATTTTGGGTCGTAGAAATTATGTCAAATATAGCCCTAAACTGCCAAGTTGGCATCACTGAATTGAATACAAACATAACCATAGACGTAGAAGTATTATAGACCGGTGGAGTACGGGGGTCGTAGAAATTATGTCAAATATAGCCCTAAACTGCCAAGTTGGCATCACTGAATTGAATACAAACATAACCATAGACGTAGAAGTATTATAGACCGGTGGAGTACGGGGGTCGTAGAAATTATGTCAAATATAGCCCTAAACTGCCAAGTTGGCATCACTGAATTGAACACAAACATAACCATAGACGTAGAAGTATTATAGACCGGTGGAGTACGGGGTATGGGTATGTTCCAGATGCTGTTTAATAATGCCAAAAACGCACAAAACGAAAAAGTAGCCGAAATAGAAATCTGTAAAATAGCCGTGGGGCTAGATATACAATTCTGTATATAGCAAAAAAAGCTTGACGGGAGAGAGAGATCAATTTATTTTTTCCAGAACTGTTTTTTTAAACTTGATAGACCATCTTTTGACTTCAATCTGACTTGATTAATTGTGACGATTTTTATTATTTCGATTTTAGCAATGTCCTAAAAACCCAAGCTTATTTACCTAGATGAATGATAAAGACAGAACAAAAATTAAACAAAATACCAATTTAGTATTGTATAATTATTATAGTAGGTAATTACCTAATTACAAACAACCCGCATTTTCTTTTCTCCTTACAAAGGTATGGAGAATTTTTTTTCTAAAATACGGGTTCTGACTTTAAGAAGTCTGTGTCTATGCTACTCTACTCTATTCTGTGGCTACGATCTACCACCACTGTACAGAGCTACGCTGCTACGAAGCTACGCGGCTATAATGCTACGGACTTACGTAGCACAGGGTGCTACGCATCTCAGTGCTACACATTCAAAGTGCTACGCGACTATTACTATAAAAAACATTCAAACTAATATTTCTGTTGCAATAAATAAATAACATTTCAATAACTTGTTTTATCACTTAGTTCTATAAAAAAAACTGAGTATGCTATCTAAAAATAAATCTGAAACCAGTCGATTTCAATCGAATAGAGAATTCAACAAAACAGCCATACCACATAACACTACATCAGCACCTTATACACCCAGTACATCAGTATGAAATACATTTATGGTGTCTCTGATTCGCCTATCGGGATCTCGCATTATTTACGAATTAGTAAATTGCCCGTGGCTTCACTCGTGTGCTGTAATTTTCTCACGGGGAGTGATTCTATACCGATAGACTTTCTGTCACGATACATTTTTGCTGCTTCCAAAAACTTTCAAAATTCGATCGTTTTTGGGAGATATATCTATCGTGACCAATTAGTCTATCGGTCTAGCATCACCCCCTTGTATTAGGATTTCTCTTTGAGCCATTAGAACTATTATCTGAATACATTTTTGTTTATTAAAGTAAATATAAATACTTTTTTATTGAATCTTATTTTTTATGTTCAAAACAATAATTATATACAAATACTTAAGAAAATAGCATTTTTAAAGTTACACTTGATAATTATGATTTGTATGTAAACATGTTTTTGTTACTGACTTTACTCATAGCATTGATTTATGCTATGCGTCAATTGATTTTCAACAATCAGGCAGTCGTGTTCGCTTTTAATAGTATAGATTTAGAGATATGCATAAATTGTCCTGTCCTCTCACAGAGAGCACCCGAAAATTTTATCATAAAGGACGTACGGGCGTCAACCCTACATTTGCGTAGTCTCCGTTTTATTTGTATTGAGACTCCGTTAGGGTTACCAACGAGATGGAAAAGTTCCAAACTAGAATTTAGAAAACAAGTAAATAAAAGTAAGTATTGATTTTGTTGGGAACTAGATTTCGACCGACAAATCTGGTAGACGATACGAATAAATTTTGTACTGGATTTTCTTATTTTGTTATCATTTTGATACGCTTTCACATAACTAAGTACTGCGTACTTGTCAGTGTTTGTCCATTATACTGTCTTTTATTTGTGTGATTTAGGTATTTATTTATTTAGGGCGGCTTGCACCAGAATCGCTAAATGCGTTTAACTCTTAAGAGGAAATACGGGCGGAGAGACTTTAGAAAATTAGGTATTTGAAGAAACTATCGCTGTCGCTACCGTCCCCCCTGCCCTCAAATTCGTGCAATAAGGACAACTGCAGATCCGACTCAAAAGCTTAAGTAAAAAGTTATAATTCGAGGTTTGGCTCTCGCCTATTTCCTCCTCCAATATTGAACCAATTTAACAGATATTTTAGACACTGAATAAGGAGGATATATACTACGCCGCTATGTTTTTCTTTTTTCGTTAATAGTTGTCAAATTTGTACACTAGGACTCTGTTAACAGCGATCTAAATAAGCAATTTTGAGTATTTTTTTAGGGTTCTAGTGCTTATAAAAATAATTTATCACCAAAAAGGAAAACATAGGGGCATAGAAATAGTGATTATTTATTATTCTGTGAAAAATCATTGCTCTAGGGTCATTAACCAAAAAGAAAACAGGCGAGAGCGTTTGTATGGAGAAAAGACCACCCACGTTTCCTCTTAAATAGTATTTAGCGAGTTGTCAAGTCATACAAATACGTCAGATTTAAATCGATTTAGCTGTTAAACACGTTTAGTGATTCTGGTGCAAGACGCCCTTATTCTTTGATTTGATTAGTATAGTTTGGAGATTAGTTAAGTACTTTGTTTAATTAATTAGTAAGTTTAATTATTTTTGTTAGATAGAATTTGAAATTTATAAAATCTACAAGTAACCCAGTGTAATATGAGCTGACATGCTTGAAATAAACGATTTTTTTATTTATTTATTTAGACTAGATCATTCTGATTGATACAAGGTGGTGGAGGCGTGTACTTTTAGAATGGATCATGTTCAGGCTATTCTTGAATAATATGAGTACAAAATCGTATGTAAATCACAAAATTATGACAAATTTTCTGACTAATTGACTGTGACAGGCATCACAGCTCAGTCGGTAACAGCCTTCCGTGCTGTGGGTCGTGGGTTCGATCCCCACCAAGAACAAACATTTGTGCGTGGAAAACATAGATGTTTGTTCTATGTCTGGGTATAACTATGTATTATAAGTATGTATTTACAAAAAAAAGTATATAAGTATTCTATCAGCCATCTAGTTCCCATATCACAAGCTTTGCTTAGTTTAGGACTAGAGGGCGTTGTGTGAAAAGTCCACGATTTTATTTTATTTTTTTTATTTAAATAAGTAGGCACTCCGAAGAGTTTGATTTTAGTATTATTTTAATTAATTTCTTTTGGTTAGCAACCCTGACGGGCGGTCGGCTCGTTCTTTCAACTTGCGTTATTTGACAATTTATAAAGTTCTTTGTGATATTTTTAAAAGCGTTGCTGAAGTGGATTTTCTGCTTCAGGGCTTTTGTTGCGAATTTGAGTTATGAAGTGGAACGCCGATGTTTTTACAAGTCTCCAACAAGGAAGATAAGACTAAAGAGTGATTGCATGTTATGTTCTAGGGGAAAGTGTTAGTTGACCCGTAAGGGGTGTATGATCCTTTTTAACTGCAGAAAGAACGCCACTTAGCTGTTTCTTTAGTTAACCATAGTTCGATAAATGGAATTTAGCAAAGTGTCTTGGTATCGAAAATTATCACTTTGTCGTACAGTAAGTATCAGCAGAAAATAATGACATCGATGGTGAAGCTCTTCCAAAAACACGTTTGTTCGCTTTGTTTAAACAAGAAAAATATCGCAGAAAATACGACCCTTATTAATATTAATGTGTTCGTTCTACTTTGAAATTCCAAGTTTTTGCTAAAGCTCGCTTAATATTTTTGCCAAAAGACAGCCAGTTAATTAGTTGTGAACTTTTACAAGTAATATTTATCTCGCCGAGACCTGTCAATAACCTGGCCAAGCCCAGCAGGGCGGCGGCGGCGGCGCAGGCGTTGCAAAGGTCGACGGGTGCCTAAGTATAACGCAATTACTCGGGTTTTAACTGATTGCAATAAAACTAGATTGTTCCATTTTAACGGTTTGTATGGCTGTTATCATTTGCTTAATTAACATTATGTAGACGGTTAGTTAGACTTTGACTGGGCTTTTCGAATAATGTGCAAGCTATAAAACGTAATACTTGCTAGTTCAATCAACCTTTTGATATTTTCATTTTAGATTTGAAATAAACCGTTATTGGGCGATAAAAAGATCTATTTTTTGGTGAATATAATATCGCTGGCATTGCACGCAAGGGATAGGATGAGATATTAATGCGATGGGTTATAAACGTCAGGCTTGGAGGGCGCATAAAGACAGGTGTGAAGACGGCGGTGGCGGCGACGGCCGCGGACAGGGCGCAGGGCGCGGAGCCCGGCTGGCGGCGGCGGCGGCGGCGGCGCGCGAGGCTTGCACCGACCTTGGGCGCGCTGCCCCAGTTCCCGGCCGGAGCGAGCGCGCGCTGCACGCATCCAGCCTCCGCGACTACAAACTTATGAGTCGCCGATCGGAGATTTATTGAGTGATTACTTCGTGAATAGATTGTTAGATTGTGGCGGAGGGTGGGTTCTTGTGGGGTGGCACGCAGGGCGCGCAGGTGCGCAGCGGGCACGGGAAGCCCCGGTGGGTGCGGTTAGTCCCGCGCCGCGCGCCGCCCGGGCCGGCCGCACACAGTGAGGTCGCATGAGCGCGCCGACGTGCTAGCGCGTGCTGCGCGGGTGTGGTATGCCCGCGCGTCGCCGGCATGGCCCCCATGTTGGCGGCCCTCGCGCTGCTGGCCTTCCTGCCCGGTGAGTGTGTGTCGAAGCAACAGGCGTCCGCCGCGCCCTCGCGTTTGTTTACCCCATCGATCCCTCGATTGATGAGCCGAGGTGTTGTGAGTGGATGCCCGAGGAGGTCGAGATGCTTACCTGCCATCGGTCAGGTAACCGTCCGCTCCTCCCCCCGGGTCGGGTAGAGCAGATGGCTGTATAGATTGATAAGAGCTGAAACTGTTTAATTTCACATGCAGCACGTGCTTGCAGAAAGTCGGGTTCGAGGTCGTAAAAAGAATAAAAGTTGGGTTTTACGACTAAATCTGCTTTATCTACTCACAGTAATGGTAATGATTTGGATACGGGAACAAGTTACCTGACGCGGGAATTTTATGGGACACGTCTGGATCCAGGTTATTCGGTTTAATGGCTGCGTGAGCTCCGTCGCTGCCTTTTCATTTTTACTGTTTGATCACGCTTATCTCAAGGATACGACATGAAATATTGCCTCTTTGTTGTGTTAGGTATTATTATACCTACTTACCTACATGGAATGGTGCTGCGGTGGTCGGGAGTAGCCCTATAGTTCGGAAATATGAATTCTTTAATGGTAACGATGAACCAAAAGTTATCACTTAGGGGCTAGGGCTAAAGAAATCGAGAGGTCTCAATCCAACACTTATAATAGTACCAAAGGACGTAGAGGCTCTTTCAACGAGGTCCATTCTAGAACGAGCGTTTATCTCTTAAGTACTTATTGAAGTAAAATACCCCGAATAATATATATGAGAGGACTGGCACTTCTCATATCGTTTCAAATTACCTAATCCTTGAATATGATAGTACAAAAAATTCTAAAATTGTGAGGGCGTCTACTTTTACTTCTACGCTTTTTTTTAATAATTTATAGGCAACCTTTTACTTTTACTTACTTTACTTTTCCTTTTTTGCGTTACTATTGCCGCAGTTATTATTTACCACCTGGGCAAGTCCATTGCCTCCTTAGAAGCGTTCATCATTGATAATTCAACTCCACCCTTGTTCCTGGCGCGACAGCCTTCAAAACACCTTCCTGGGAATTTTCCATGAAGATGCCAGTTTTACTTATCAATATGTCAGTAAGCAGACGCGGTCGGAATTAATAATGTTCTCAGCTACATTACAACCCATTTCACTACATTTATATTCTAAAACCCGTGAGACAAAACCCTGGCCTCAAAGCTTCCTTAATCAAAATAACTCTAACCTTACTTTTCCTAATCAAAATGTATAGAAATGAACGATAATAAAATTCATAAATGAATGAATTAATAAATGAATGTCTATGTTTCACGTACTCGTACCTATCTTTATCTTCGATGTTTTCGAATCGTAGAAAATTCTACTCCAAGTTGTTCGTGATAGCCACTCTATCAGGTTCATCTTTGGCAGACACTAGAATCTTGTTTCCATATAGCAATAATAAGATAGGTTATGGGCGTTTGTATATAGGCCGATACATACATTCTTAATTCTTTATTGCACACAATACAGGACATAAACAAAAGACAGAAATAGATGACATGTACAAATGCGAGCTTAACCCAAACAAGAGTTTTCTTCCAGCAAACCTTTGAGGCTAGAGAGAGGTGACTATAGAGGCATGTCCGTGTACATACATGTAAGTGGTTCAAATATAAATGTCGGTGTTTACGTCGAAATGATATGAATTTTAGTACAGTACGCACCACGGATCTTTATCTCTCTGAAGTTAGGTGCAACAACGATTGCGCATGTACTGTTGTGCGGGAAAATTAGCTTACCTCCAATTGGATCCAAATATGGGTTCCGCGCAGATACCTGCTTCAAGAGGGACAAAGATCCATTGTGACTACTTAGTATACCTATGTATGAAAGGGTGAAGCATTTAGCTCTCCGCCGATATTATTAAGTAGGTCGTGGGCTAAATAGTCGTTTGGTAGATATACATAGACATTGACATTTTATTATTTTTCTATAAAATTTGTAATCGATTGACCTCTGTTCCCTTCGCTCTCTAGCCCCATTATTGATCTCGCAATACCAGCTACCCACGACAAACTAGTCTAGGTCACTTTGTCTAGTCTTTCTAACGCAGGGTTTTAAATATTTTTCAGCATGGAAAACCGCTACGTTATATAAATACTAAGCTCGAGTTTAAATAATGTGATTTTGTTTCAAAAACAATAAGTAATCATGTATTAACTTTATACAATAAATTATAAGTTTTATTAAACAATCATGATTTTGAACATAATTTAAGGGATATTTATCATAATTTCTGAATTGAAAATTATATTAAAAGTGTTTCTAAAATATAAATATAAAATAAGTTGAATACGTACGTACGTTTGTGTCCCGAAATTAGTCTGAATTTCAGCAACGTAGGCTATGTTACAACAACCTAGATAAAAATGTAATTTAGCTACAAAAAAATCCAATAGCTAGCACCAGCACAAACAAACCTTTGTAATAGTTTTTGAGGTAAATATCTTTTTGTTTTTTCAAGTGTTCCCTTGAATCAAGAAACAACACAATGGCACAAAAACAACTAAAATCCAATCTCCCGACAGTAAATAGCCTATTGTCGTTCTTCGACAAAATTAGGTTTTATTCCCTCGAAATGGCTCTCCAAGTATGATTACATACCATTGAGATCATTCTTCTGATGGTCAAAGGAGTCTAGAGATCATCACCTTCACGACGTGAATATATAAACGGCTTTACGTAAGAATTTTTTTTTGAAACTCTATGAAATGAAAGTATAAAATATTCTTATGCCAATGTCATAATAGAAATAGAAATTATTTATTTTACGCAACATTCCATTTATATACCTCCTCCTTCAATCGTATTTCTCATGTCTGAGGGTCGTGACCACCTCCACTCAAAATCCTATTCTTGACGACGGTGCGCCATTTGTTTCGATCCCCGGCCATTTGCAGTGCATTATAGACGGATGTGGCGAGTGTGGTGTGGTGCATTTATATACAATACATTAATTAAATAATAAAATATCAAAAATGCGTAAAAATGAACCCACTCAGCAAATGCTAAAGGTGCACGGTGGCTCCTTTAGCGCTGGTTGACAGGCAGGGGTGCCGAGACTGAAATGGCGCACAGCCAACGCAACGCCAATGGAACGCGTTGCCGTCTTCTGTCTTTCCTGAGAAATATAATCTGGGTCTTTTCAAGGCAAGAGTGAATAGGTGTCTTCTAGACTGTCCTGCTCTATCGTCGGCCTCATCGTCACTTACCATCAGGTGAGATTGTGGCCAAAGGACATTCTATATTAAATAAAATAAAAAAACAGCCTCTGCGTCACGCGCTCCGTTTAACCTAATAATAATAATAAACACAATAATTGTAACTAATTCATAATTACTGAGTGCTAAATAAATAATTTCCGATAACCTTTGTTTTGTAGCGTTTCTAAAATTATCCCTATAATTTTCTTGTCAATAAAAAGAGATACTATAAATGCTAAGAATTTTTTTAATAATCTGTGAATGTATGTATGTATATCGACCATAGAGCCCTATTTAAAGACCATTATGAATAAATTCACATAATTATATTTTAAGATGGCGTTGTTTATTTTTTATCAGCCGTAACGACTGCTACGAGACTACTAGTCTCTACAAAGAGCTACGAGCGGCTACAAGTCATTCCCTACCAACACCAACGTTCTAATTTCAACACACATCGAATGATAAAACCCGACACAAAGCGCCCAAGATCGATTGTAACTATCGTTCATTCGGCCGGAACGAACGATATCACGACTTCAAAGCAACACGCCTACAAACCTAAAGATAAGACATTCCGTTATTTCCCACCAAATTCATTATACCCACACCTGTACAAAGAAGAAGAGGCAATGAACGGGAACGATAACTGATGGTAGTAGCCAGGATGACCGATGGGGAGTGAGGAAATATTCTGAAAAGCTCTGAACATTGATCATCCATTAATAATATTATTACAAGCCAAACTTTAGCGTGCCTTTGCTTGTTGACTGTTGCAATAATGCAGATGTGCAGTCAATGTTTACTAGCCCACACTGGTCTGAGAAACATCTTTTTTTTTGATACAACTAAATGACGGAAAAAGCCGATGGCCTACCGGATGCTAAGTGGTTACCTCGGCCTATAACATTTTGTAATATTGCGAATCAGTACCTAAGCAAGGATTTTTCTTGAAGGAATAAATACTCCGGACATAAAGTTGTAAAACTAGCAAGATAATGCACTGTTGCTAAATGTTAACAAAATTGTTTGTGCATTGAAATTAACACAAGGTTGATATTAAAGTTACTGCCCCCTATTCCAATCTTTTGCTGACAAGTTATATTTCACTGCCCAGTGTATTTTCGTGGTACAATTTTGTACCACGTGATCATTCTTTTTCGACACTTGATAGAAAAATATACGCGAAAACAAGAAGAAGAAATTAAATGACATCAATGTCACTATTTAGTCACAGAATAACTATGAGTTAGTATGAACTGACCATGATTAAAACTTTGCAGTTCAACTTTGAGATTGCGATCGCCCCACAGAGATTTGTGTCTCTGGGTTACATCCCTGTAGATAGGGCGGTACACAATAACTAAATATAGCTGGGGCCATCAATAGCATTGCGAATGTAGGTGACGGCGCTGACGGCTGCGGCTCGACGGTAATGGCACGAAAATGATGGATCGCTGCAGACCTACAGAAAACCTGAACATAAATCTCTTTTCAAGTGATCCCTACACGCCAGGACACTACAGGCGCGCTGTAAGCGAGTTAGGTATGAGAAATGGACGCTGCACTGCCTTGGAACATACTCGTAACGTATATCAAAATGTTCCCTGGGCGGTACAGTGACTTTGCGTCTACGAGCTTCAAGTAAATGGTAAAGAGTTTTGTGGCTTCTTTTAGAAAACTAGCTACTGGATAAGACCAATCAGTATTTGGTATCTTACTATCTTATCTTATCTTACTAATTACTAATATTATAAATGCGAAAGATTGGATGTTTGTGTTTCAATCACGTCGAAACTACAGAACCAACTTGGATGAAACTTGGTATATATATAGTTCGTAACCTGAATTGACACATAGGCTACTTTTTATCCCGAATAATTAACAGAATCTACAGGATAAAATGAACGAACGGGATTAGCAGCGCCAATTTAGCAAGAGAATGATGTCATGTCATGTCACGTCAACTTTGAGAGGACCTAGTACTACCTCTTCGGTCTAACGACTAACATTTGACATTCGAGTACGGGTTCGGTGTAATGTCAAGTTTCTCAAAGAAGTATCCGCTCGGTACACGCACAGATAATATAGTGTACACGGAAACGGTACTCGCGTACGAAGTCGCGGGTAACTGCTAGTTTTATATAAACACTTTTAGAGACACATAAAAAAATGTATTTTAGGTTAGGTATTTTATTCTAAAATGATAAGCTTTCGAATGAGGCAATTTCTGAAATCAATGCATCGTACCCATGTCCGAGTGACAAATTACATAACGAATGCGTACGTGTGTAACAAAACCACAAATGAACATTATAAAGCCACTACCTGACGTTAGCGGGAATTACTGATTTATGTTTTGTCCACAGATTATACACAGCTAGTATGGCAAGCCCACAGAGTGTATAATATCTGTGGGTTGTTTTTGTTCCGGTTGCGGCCGAAAGTTAATTGGTATTGACACAGATTTATGCTCGTTGTTTTGTTTGGTATTTCGTACCGTCCGGACCGAGGTAAAAATGTTTTGTACGCGACGTGAGTGGCAATTGTTAACATTTTAGGAACATTAGGTATACTTTATGAGCACCAGATGGTCGGCATGCGCCTTCAAGTGAGTGGAACAGCTGTACGTGCTCGTGTTAAAAGGGGCCTAAGTGATAAAAGATTAATACTTAGTAGGTACAGTCGAAGACACGTCCACCTATACTGTTTGGACTTTGAACTATTAGAAGTTGAACGTTGCGAATCGTACGAGAGGGACGACAGTGTGTTTGTGTAGGACGGGCTGCGAGCGCGGCGCGTGCCTACGCCTATTGCGCTCCCTTTCCAACGATTTTCTGCATCGTATGTAGCATAGTTATGATTGTATTGGGTGTTTAACCTGACCTGTGGCCATGTGTACCTACTATACATAATGTATAAACATGCGAAAAACTGCTTTTCTACTCTGGAGTCATTCACCATGTCGGTTAGACTGATAAGATTAAGTTACTCTTAGCATCTCTATCTAAATAAATATACAAATTGCTACATATTTGTATATAGTTATTGTTTTGGTTAATAAAAATAAACACATTAATTGCTACATTTGGTATATTCCAGAAATACCCACCAAGAAATCCCCACCAGTGGAAATTCAGTTTTTTTTTCAGATATCTCCACCAGCTACGTCGTAGTACGTCGTAGCATGCTATGGTGTAGCACTGAGGATTTTTAGCTAAATATTTTTAGCTAAATCACTAAACATCAGGTGGGCAATCGGCTGGTTTCATTTAGTTGTATAAAAAAAGCATCACAATCAACAACCAACCCCAATTTTGAGAAATGACAACAGTCATATTTTTAAAATTCCCTGACTTTTGACGTGGTCCTTTCCTTTTAAATCTATTCATTTTACACTCACTACACTGCATTACGTAGAAACGATGTACGTTCTACGTGGCGAAATTACGTTGTACACGTAACATTTCAGTACTGAATTTAATTACCGCGCGGGCTAACCAAGGCCCGTAGTCCCCCCTAATCTATGTATAGGGTGTTTGATTAATATGGAGGCTAAAGTTAGGTGTTTGAGGGCTCGTCTAAGATTAACGACCCTTCATCTTCCTCCTCTATTATTATTATACTCACAGATTTCTCGCATCACTTCATTATTGTCTCAAAAAAGGCTAAGTAAAATTACCTAGTTCGACATGCAATTTTTTTGTGATTTTATATCACGTAGTTATAAAAATTACGTATCATCTGGAATCAAAGTTAAGCTTTTGTTCTATTGCTCTACATTTTTAAGATCAGTTTCATTTCAATAAAATTCCTACCTACTCACAAAATTATAGTTTAAGATCATTATAAGTGGACTGTAAAGTTCTTCAACGAGTAATAAAGTTCTTTAAACCGAAAATTAAAATCAGGGAATCTTAGTATATAAACTCCTTTCCCATACCAAGTCAGAACGAAATGGATTACGATACTCCTCATACCTCAAATTCCCTTTGCGTATGAAGTTGCTGAAATAGCTCTACATACATAATAATAGTGGATTATTGAAAATTATAAACCAACGCATAACCACGCCTATGATTATCCCTTTGAGACGCAATCCAACAATAAAGGGCATTTCACACTGCCACCGACGACACGATATCGACGGAGAGTTAATGTCATATCTTACTAGACTCCAACTTCAACTTCTTGGTTTATTGGCTTGGCTTGGCTTGGCTTTTGTGACTTGTCACAATCTCCTAGTGTCTGTTTACTCGTTTTGGCACCGCATTTACGCTCGAAATCTTTTTTGATGATGATCTTATTTGATGTTATTTAGTTTAAAGTTGATTATTTTAGGATTGTTATTCATGAGTGTTTATACTAATTTGAACCTTAGTATAAAAATAATCAGAGCTTTTGCCGCCGTTATTGTTTGAGCCACTGACATGTCGATATCGTGTATTGGCTGGCGTGCAAGCGCCTCGCCTCATCCCGGCATTATCTAAGGTTTAACCGTACTTAAGTAGTTGTGAGATTACGTTCCAAAGCCTTATTTTGTAGTTACAAAATTCTAATCACAAAGAGCCTCTTGTTTACATGTTTTTACTTTGAGTTGTAGAATTTTTTGGTAATATCTTTACTTTATTATTTAGAAAGTTACAAATAAGAAAGTTCACGTATATTAGTTTTGAAACCTGCCCCGCTAGCGATAAATTAGAAAACGTTGAAAATGTCATAGGTCGAGTGACTTTCGTTCAGAAGTCTAATTTCCACACATTTTGAACCTTGACTAGGGCCCATTAAAAAGCTAGGAATTATGAAAAAAGCCCGTTCAAGTACCAGGCGGACAGACAGCAGGGTATTGCCAAAATTGGCACAAAAACTTAAACGTTAAAGGTTTCATCGTCGCTACAAGCTGCGCCATTGATAGCACATAGCACGTGCCAAGTTTGGCACGCGCCGGGCCCCATGTGGCCGATCTACGGGCTGAAAGTGAATTTTATTTGTGGGACATTTTACTACCCACTAGTAAAATTATCGTTTATCGAGCTCGATAAACCAGTTTTAACAGTTCAATAAATATTGTTTCTTCTGGGGTTTTGGGTCGTTGCGGCACGCACACTGTATTATTTCTATCATCTTTACTTTTCTGTACCTTTTCAACTAAAATAGGTACTTTTTCTCTTATCGTCTGGAAACTTTATAGAAGTTCTTCTGAGTAAATGGCCAGCTATTGACCTGTAGGTAAGTTTATACTTATATTTTGAACTGGAGCCCAAAAAGCCATTCATTACAGAAAAGTCTGAAAAGAAACCATATCTACAAAGTCCAAGCGAGTACGTTTATTACGTAGGTATGAACCCTTTTATATCGCTTGCTAAATAATTCTACCCTTGAGGCTATCATAATGTTACACTGCATAAAATATACCCAGATTAAATCAGTGTATATTTTCTTTTATAATTCGCGACTGGTGTCTAACCGCTGAGGGAGCTATACTATTGATTTATTGGCTACAGATAAATGGGAACAGGCATGGACCAGATTTAGGATCCGTTGGTAACAACCCTCAGAGGGATGGTGAGATTTTATAAGTCAAAATTACTTGGAAAAAAAGTCAGAGAGTCTATACAAGCTTTCTGAAGACAAAAGTCTGTTCATTGACGTTTTTTTTAATCTGTTTTTTACGGAACTTAGCATCTGGTCAGTTCCATCGTATCTTCCTAGTATTGTCTCAAGACTCACTGTTCACTATAGGCAACTCAAAAATGAGCCGGTAGAGCATGTTAGCCTCGTCAGACGTTGGCGAGGCCAAAATACCCTGAACCAGACCCATGTCGAATCGGCTAGCTCTTAACATTGTGTAAATATCTTCCTTATTGACGTTTGAAGTTTGCTACTCCGTAACATTTCAGCCCCTTTCAGGTTATTCCAGAACTACTTCACCTCCCGCACTCGTAGACAGTAGCTATTACAACTAGGCATCGTAACAATTAGTTACATTTGGCATGAATCTTGGCGACCAGAGGGGCCATTGCTAATTGAAACCAAGCTGTGCACCTGCAGAAAGAGAATTGTTAAGTTAATGTGGAGGAGACTAATTAGGCAGGGACTCGGGTGGGACAACCTTTTCACAAGTTATGACTGGCTTGTGACAGCGACTGCACTTCATACCTCTAGGATATACAGGACTTAACATAATGTTTCTATAAGTCAGAAAGGATGTTATTCTACATGTCATGGCGAACAACATTGGTTCCTGGGTGAATCAACTTTTAAGGCACTCCTTTTTTGTCCCTGGCATGGAAATAACGATAAAATCTGTATTTCAGTTTAAAATAAGATTGTTTAAATGTAAACGTAAACTTAGATTCTCCGCTAATATGGTAATTTCATACTTTTTATAGTTTATAGAAAAATTTTTGCTTTTCCTATGGTAACTCAGCGGAACTCCATACAAAAAACAGGTGTCTTTAGACGAAGGTGAAGTAACAAAGTACGATGTTACTTAATAAAAACATATGAAGACACTGCATTTTCACACATTACTACGCTTCAGAAAAGGTAAGGCTTACGATTTAAGTAAAAATTAACAAAAGTTTGACTTAAATGGTGTATTTTACATGCACCTCAACTTTTTGTCCCAAACATAGATTAAATCATCAGGTATACTGAGTTACCGATAAAAGTTCTGAGTAATATCAAGAAATGGCGTCTAACTTGGTATCATCAGAGGCTATTAGTATCTAATATTTCGTTGGTATGGTCTGACAAGGCCTACCTCGCTTTACCCGCCTCTCAGCCCGCAGTAAGCTCTCAACTGGTGCGCGTGGGTTTATTAGCGCTCTGCAGCGATGTTTATTAGGCACACTCATCAGGTTTTCTACAAAAACTCGTTTAAACTGGCTTAGATGTCATGCCACATAGCAAAACCTAAAGATAGAATAAATAGTGCAAATGTTAACACTATATTTGCTTAACATGTCGATAATTCATTTTTATTTTTAGCTATTCACAATGTTGTCAAAGGAGTGCCTTAAAAGTTGATTCGCCCTCCTACGACTTTTGAAGTTTTTCATTCATAAAAAGCGTCTTAAAGTTACCTTAAAAATAGCATTGCACACCTCCTAAAGTGTCTATGTGTGGGTGCGATGTGATAGAAGAGTGCGTGAGCATTTGTGTACTAACAGGCTGGATACATAAGCAAAGTAAATAAACACTAAAAGTGGTCGCAAACTAAGACAAAAAAAATCATAAAAAAAATGGAAAATGTTGTATTCAATTTTTGCACATGCCAATCTATTCACGTGTTTGGTCTGAATAAGCCCCCTTTCGGCTTATAGGGACAATATGTTACACGTTGTGATGTGTAGATATAGGTAACATATTTTATTTCAATCTTCTTCGTCTTTCTAATGTACAAACTGTGCTACTAAGTCATCAGTTATGAATATTATAATACTACTTAAAAATGATCTTTAAACTCAGCTAAAAAAGATGCCAAAGAACTTTGGTACTTCATAGTTACGATTTGGCTCATATAAATAAATAATTAAATATTCTTTGACTTTCATGGACCTTTTTATAGGTATAAACTTGAAAGTTCATACATCTAACAGAAACCGCCAGAAGTTATTTGCTTTGAAGTTGGTAAATATTTCATCACACCCCTTAGTGGTAATAACTAGATAGAATGTGCTCGAAAAACGGACCGAAATCGCAATTAGGAGGGTTTATTCATATTCGAGCACATTTGTTAGAGGGCGCGGTGGCGGGCACGCATTAAATTGCTTTTTAACAGCTTTGAGCTTCCAAATTCCGTATTTTCCAACTACTTGGAATGTTTTAATGACAGACAGTAAACATAACTTCCCTAAACGATTAAAAATAAATGGATGGTCCTCGAAATTGGATTGAATTTTGTTGACTTGCCACAGAGCCTCGGCTAGGTGAAGTCGCTTAAAAATGTAAGCGTTCATCAAAGTTTTCTAACCTTCAAACATCTTGCAAGTCAGTAACTGAATTATTGCTGTGGAAAGTTCAACTTCACCGCTTTATAGAGATGAACTTTGATGAAAGTCTTAATCGATTTTGCTACGAAGCAAAGGTTATTTAGCTGTATATACTTACACAAAATAAGTAAAAGAACTGTGATTTTAAGTTTTATGCAGATGAGTCTGTCAGTCAGCATCGTGCAGAAACCCGCAGTATTCCAAACAATTTAACAGTAAAATTGCGCTTTTTGAACAGCTCTTCAAATAAAGAGCTATTTCAAATAAAGCATATTGCATTTCGCTGCATATCCCAGCTCGGTACAGTCTGTACTAACAAAGTCAGCTTGTCAGCACTAAGTAAGCGACATTATAGCATTCCAAAAAAATAATTATTTTCCTTATTACATTATTACGAGAGCCCGGGCATGAACGACTTAGTCGCTTAAAAACTTTTTTGTCTCTGTAGATATCATACAACCCCGTAAAATTTGGTGTGACAGACGAATTCGTTGCGGAGATAAAAGTAAATCGAGAGCTTAAAATTTTGCTTGACCAATATATAATATCCTGTCTCCTTTGTCAACGCAAGCTGTACAATTTCACTGATTATATAATTTCAACCCGCCTCCAAAGCTGAGTAAAGTACATTACATAATTGGACAAGCTTTTGAAATATGGACAAATGCAGTCTGAACCGTACCAACGTACCAACAACGTAGGTACTACGCACACGTGTCAGACAGAACGTTAACTAAACTCGGGGGATTTTCGACAGTGCAATACCATGACGTGTCTTTTTCCAGTAGGTAGATCGGATACAGTTTTCGTTGAAAAAAACCCTTGCAGTGTTGGGATTCCTTCCCAAAGAATCACAGTGTCACTCGATCATTTACCGAGACACTGGGCCTAATTCTCGTGAATCGTCGTAAGTCGTCGTGAATCTTTGTACACAGAGCTGAGTTTTATTTTGTTGATTTTTGAAAGTGATAATCGAGAACCTCCCTTTTTATATGGAGAAAAATCGTTTCCAAATCTTCCCTTAGAGGTTCTTATCGGGTTTTCATACAAAATATCTCACAAGTCGCTTTTCGATATTCGTTTCGATCAACAAAACAAAACTCAGACTAAGGGCTCTGCAGGGGTATGCCAATCAAAGTTGAACTGCAAAGTTTTAAATCATGGTCAGTTCATACTAATTCATAGTTATTCTGTGACTAAATAGTGACATTATGACGTCATTTGATGTGTTTTCGCGCATATTTTGCTGTCAAGTGTCTAAAAAGAATGATCACGTGGTACAAAATTGTACCACGTGACCTGAAGAAATTACACTGGGCAGTGAAATATAACTTGACAGCAAAAGATTGGCATACGGGGGCTGTAGTGTCTTTCCATTTGTCACCGAGATATAGCAATCGCCGTTTTGAGAAGACCGTGCTTCTGAAGGTCTCTTTGTCACGTTAAGCTCCAAACACTGCTTGACGCTCGGCTGTTACTTGGATAACGTATTGTCAACACTGCGTTGTAGCAAATTGTGGAAGTTTCGTTCGAGTTATATTGCTTCGAGAAAGGACTTTGTACTTAATATAGACGTGTGAACTTTGCAGTAGTTTTCATCCAATTTACAAGTTGCAAATGCTAAGCCCCGACTTATACTTGTACACAATGGCTCCGATTGTCAGCTAAAGTTGTGTATTATGAAATAGTGGCGTTTACACGTAGCGTAGTAGTATAGCTTCTTGTGAAAGAGCTGGTCCGGGGAAGTACTAGCACCGTACCTATTTCGTGTGCACAGTGATGCTCGCATTGCTGTGTTCCGGTTTGAAGGGTATGGGTGCCGGTGCTATTACACGCACATGACACCGACATGTCTCAGAGTGATAGGCGCAGTTCAATGCATCACAAAATACGTCCTCAGAAAGGCAATGTATTGTTATAAATCAGTGACTACCTCTTAACATTAGATGGGCCATCGGCTGGTCCCATCACAGTTGTATAAAAAACTAACCGAACCAAAAGCGACCTTTATACTATTTCAAGTTTTATTCTACTTGGTATTACCGCTAAACAAAATCCTAACATACACTAATAAGTTTTGGAACTTATAACGTTAGTATTATAAAAATCATAATGATACTAACAATAAGAGTTCCAAAACTCATACAGTGTAAATTGACAAAAAAGTCAATAGAATGCTCCTAATATCACTGAATTTATGTTTTGTATCGTATCTTGAGCATATGTCACTGTTTTGGCCAAACATTTATTTCTCTACATGACTGAGGGCCTGTATCACCATCTCTGAGTAACCTTATCCGTCAAATAAAATTAGACCTATCTTTGTCTTTGACAGATTAGACTGACGTATAGCGTCATAAGACGGTGAAATAGGCACTGAGTCAAATGATAGATACTCGCATTTTATACAAAATCAACTAAGATCCCTTCAAATGACTCGCGCCCTCTAACTAATCTTCTCGATTGCCAATCGTGATATATGATCGCTATCAACCGTAATCCATCTATGATCGCATTTCCCACACTTTCCCCGAACGTCGCAACCGTCGCTAAATGAATATCGCCATGTGGGTTTTACCTCTACCTGAAAGCTCAACACGAATAGTGACAATAGTATCGTAACAGTATCATATCCGAGATACACTGCGCGGTGACGCTGCAATGTTCCGCAGTCGAGCTGGCGTTGACGCGCAATGACTCGAATAGGTTGGATTATGAACGCGGCGGCTGTCAGATTTGTTCGTGCTTACCTACCTGCTAGAATGTAAAAGGAAAATGTTTGTAGTACATGAATATTTCGGTATTTGAGCTCGGCGTGTATTCGTGAGGGTCTATTTGCCCACTTGCAATTTATTTAGGCTGGAATCTTGAAGCTCTTCGTCGGTTCATAAAGAACTTACCTGAAACTGAATAAAAGTATTTTTTTAATAAGAAAAAGGTTTTATATGTTTTTGAGGTTATATTATGTAGACTGGAGAATTTTACCACTAGCTTTTGCCCGCGAATTCCTCCGCGTCCCGTTTTATCCTGTTGATTTTCCGGGATAAAAATTAGCCTATGTGTTAATCCGGGCTACGAACTATATGTATTCCAAGTTTCATCCAAATTGAACTAGTAGTTTTTGCGTGAAAGAGTAACAAACATCCATACATCCGTACATACAGATTTTCGCGTATTATGTGTAGTAGTTAAAGCAACACAAACTCATAAATCTAATTTATCTTGTAGTAGGTACGGTATGTCATGAAGTTTTGAAGAGTCTTGACGTTGTAAGAAAGTGTGGCCGTTCAAACATGAAAATGCTCACTTTTCCCAATATTTGATCTGTCGATAAACCTAGAACGTTATTTGATTCGGTTGTCTCTGGCAATGTTGTTATTTCAAGTTAATAAAGTAGCTTCGAGTACTCTGCAGGGGTATGCCAATCAAAGTTGAACTGCAAAGTTGAACTGCAAAGTTTTAAATCATGGTCAGTTCATACTAACTCATAGTTATTCTGTGACTAAACAGTGACATTATGACGTCATTTGATGTGTTTTCGGGCATATTTTGCTGTCAAGTGGCTAAAAAGAATGATCACGTGGTACAAACTGGGCAGTGAAATATAACTTGACAGCAAAAGATTGGCATACGGGGGCTGATCTTACAACATAGGTAGTGTAGATAGAGCAAGTATTTGTAGTTATCGTTAAGAAGCTCTCATATTTTTATACTACCCACAGACAAGTTATAAATCCGAAGTCTAGACTTAGGATTTACTAATATGACATGTATTTTGACGAAAACCCTTGTAAATATAAATATTCGTGTTTCGGTAACTTTTGGTACAAATAACGCATGTCGTTTGCAAAAATTCAATTCCTGATACCACTTATCAGGTGATAAAACATTTATGCGCTCGGTATAAATATCGTAAGGTGCTCTATCTCTCCGCGCCAATCTCATCGATCAATCATTATCGTCGCAAGCGATGAAAAAATATATTACCTTCGTTTATTGGTCGATGATATTTGGCAATCTTTGGAAATCTGTCGTCTTTGGAAATCAAATTAGTTTGGTTCTGTGCACAAAACGCTGGCTAGTATTTCATGCGGCATGAATCTTACTAATATTTATAAACGCGAAAGTTTGTAATAATGTATGGATGTATGTTTGTTCCTCTTTCACGCAAAAACTGCTGGTCTGATTTGGATGAAACTTGGAGTGCATATAGTTCGTAGCTGGATTAACGTATAGGCTACTTTTTATTCCGGAAAATATTCAGGACATGACGCGAACGAAGTCGCGGGCAGAAGCTAGTAGTGAAATAAATATACCTACAAAGTGTAAGTAAATTTTTTTTTGTTTTTGTGTAAGGCTATGTACTTTCGAAATCTTCGAAATTTTAGTAATTACATTAATTTGAACCGTTTTAAAACGGTTACCGTTTCCTGGAAAGTAAAAGCTACAGTCCTTTTGTTTTCTAATAAAGCAAACTCAATTAAGGCACAATTGTTTTGTGCCCCACAATATTTATTTATTGTGGTTTGAATACTAATTATCGTTATTTATTACTCTTTATTGTCCTGAAATAGGTCGCGTGAATTTTCCAAGGCCTCTACTTTGAAGTTACTCAATTTCAACTGTTTTGCAGACTTCAAAAGTAGCTTTAACGTTTCCTTGAATCAAAAGAAAATATTTGAACACATCAATATTCCGTTTTTTCTTCAGTAAGCATACGTACGTAATGTATTTTTGCATTAAAATATTTAGATTATAGTCAACACGAAGAAGGTCTTGGAAAATTCTAGGAGAATAGGAAAGTAGTTTATTTCTAGTGGCTCGCACAAGACGTACCTAATACTTTTCAAAATAAGGTTGACGTCGTGAAATATAGAAACAAGCTCTCTACTCGTATTTCCAAATCCATGTTGCCTTAGCATGAAATCTATGTTTATTTAAAGTGAATGCAATTTAAAGCACAAACAGAACTGCTCTCGTGATGCAAACATATGCAAAATTCCTATGATTTGATGCGAATACATTTGTATTCCTAAGCTATTATTTGCTTGCATATTGCAAAGTTTATGACAGATAAACAATTCAAAAGTCGACAAGACCCCAAACAACGAAAATTCAAGCCACATTTTAATAAAAACCGTAATTCCTTAAAACACCTTAGTAACTTTAAACTTTACCTGCGATTTTATAAAGCCCGTGTCGCGTATCAAGGTACGATCAAATTAATATTGGATTACTTCCACTTCACACGGCTTTCAGCTTTATGAAGTCGAGATAAAGTGCAATTTCCTGTCACGTGGGAAAGGGTGTGTGTTGTGTGAAGTGGGTAGGTTGGGGTAGAGTTATCAGACGTCAAACTTTGGCCGGACTTTGACGGCTACGGAGTATTTTTTTTCCTCGATATCTACAAACTTCAGGAGATGTGTACCACGCTTGTTGAGACTCGAGCGTAATTTATTTATTGACAGCTGTCAACGATGAAAACATAAAGAAAACTTTTAATTGATCACTATTCATTACCAAATATTTGCATTTGTAACTAAACATTTTCAAAAATATTGATTAACTTACCTAAAAATTATGTAAGAAATGTCTTCAACGCATATACCATAATATACTGAGCCTTTTTTATTTATTTCTACGAGCAGGTTCGGCTTTTTACTATCTCCAGCAACCCTAGACGAAGGTATGCAGGGTACGTTGGCTCTCTAAATTAATTACAAGGAAATTAGAGGGAACACTGAGGGCTGCCCCGGGTGCTTCTGAGCTCGGGCTTGTTACAGAATGGTAGATGATGGAAAATATACCTCACCCAACGATGGCGCATAGAATTTTGCTCATAATTTTGTGTATCTAACATTATGCGCATCCATTTTACGCTGTCTGAGCCTGGTCAAAATTACATCGTCAAGAACGACGCTATCATATATTGTTCCGGGTTTTCCAGTCAACGTTTAGTATATAAAAATAGTTCTTTGAATTTTATAGAATTAAATCCAAATCCCTTGCATAGAGCCTACAATTCAGATTTGGGTACAGAATCAACCTTTCGAGTTCGTTCACTGTACTTAAATGGTTATACGAGTACTGATTTTAATGCGCGTAATCATTATCTCCCTCCTTTTAGAGTGGCTCTATAAAATAGTTATACTTACAAACGAAAAGAAATGGCAACAGACTTCGCAGCCATTTTAACTAATGGAGCTCTCAGAGACTAACATGAACAAGAGAATTTTACAGGCGTGCATTACAAGTCATGCAAAATAAATACTGGGATAGAAATTAAAGGCTATATGCCTTTATGTAAAAGGCAAGTGAATGAATGAGTCTCTAGGGACCGAATGAATGAGAACTTTAGAACGATTCCTTTGAAACGCGAGCTTGAACTAAGCAACAGAATCTACAGCAACTACTCGGACGGCTGATGGATGGCTAGTTTAAAAGCTATTAAACTTACAAATTGCTGATAGATAACTCGTTGAAAGTGTTTTATGTTTTAATCTTTGGCAACTCCTAAGGTTTGTTGGCAACAGTACACAATTCTGAATAGAAAATCTAAAATTTTTAGAAGCTTAAAAAAAATGATTGAGGCTGATATTGTTCTGTAAAAAAAAACTGTAAAAAAATTTTTATCTGAGCCTAGATTTCGACTTGAGGGTTGTTAATGAATACAGGCCTAAGATTTATGAGATCGTGAAGAAAAGTAGGTGTATGCTAAGTGTATTCTAGAGTTAGGAATTGTGTAAAATTAAAACTCGCAAGTTTTTTATCACTCTATATATTTTATACTCAAGAATGTATTAAGTCGTGTTGGCATGCGAACAATTTATTCACATCAGTTTCTTTCGTCTGTTTTACCCTTAATTAATCCGTCTTCGTATCTAAAGAAATAACAAATATCTTATTCATTCTTTACGAGTGTATATTTGTGGATTTCGGGCACAGACAAACAAAAAGCTTTATTCGTATGTTTTATGTAACTCTACGAGATGGAATATTCAGTACCAACTATAACTCGATCTGCGAGAACCTGGATTTCTGATAAGATTTTTTTCACAGCTGGGATCTTATTTTCTCCACCAATTGAAAAAGACGATGTTATTCGTTGAGCGGCAAAAGAAGTTAAAGTCTAAAGTTAACTGTAGGGTTGAGTCTTCGTAAAGTAGTTAGATTTTAATAAATATTTCACTTAATTTAAAATGCTTTTTGCGCTGTGGGTTGTGGGTTCGATTCCCAGCAAGAACAAACATGTTTCATATTTTTTGTTATTTTCCGTGGACGAAGTCGTGGGTAACTGCTTGTGCATTGTAAATGTGTTTACAAAAAAAGTATTTTGTGTTCTATCAGCAATCTAGTTCCCATAGTACAAGCTTTGTAAGTCTGGACTAGATGGCGCTGTGTGAAATGTCTATGAATATTTATTTTAAAGCGCCATACTAATTATTATACTTACCTTATCAAGGCGTATTTATTTTAATTAAAAAAAATCTTATGTAACATCTGTACATGAAGGTTACAGCCGTTATTCTGTTCAATTTAATTTAGAACATTCATTTTATACCTCTTCTATTCTCTAAACATAAACTATTCACAATTAAAACCACAGACTGCGGTTTGCTCTTAAAGTAGGTATTATTTCAGATTAAACCTATCCAAACATTGGTGTACTTACAAAGATATAGAATAAGCAATGTTCTCTTGTGTCAATAACCCGATAGAAACACCTAAATTTTCTTTATATATCAGTTTTGAAGGGAATATCCGCTATTTTGCCTTCAAAACAAATGACAGCTGACTTGTCGAATGACTCGACTTGAATACATACTATTTCAAATGGATTTGACATTCTGGCAAAATTGTGTGTCGAAATGACGGACAGAGGCAATAAATAAAAGAAGAAGTAGAATATGTCAAAATGTCAACTAAAGTAGAAGGGCTAGGTGTTAATATCTTTGAAAACTTAACCTCTGCGTGTTTATACCGCGCTGGCGCTCGGCGTAGAATTAAATTTTAATTAATGCTATACTAGTTTTGCGCTGGTTGCAAACACAAGTGGGTTCACTTTGGCAGAGTTAGTGATGTGACCTAAAACTTAAGTGCATATAAGTTCTCGTACTCACTAGATCAACTGTTGTCTGCTGACAAACTTACAGGCTGACAATTAGTGACATACATTGGTTAAAATTCGAGTCAGACAGTCAAGAGAATGTTCTAGGCATTGTTAGATAGAAGAAAAGTGGCGAAGTGAAAATTCGAATTTGGTTAAAGTTGTTCAGTATATTGACACAAGAAGAAGAAGAAGTATTTACATAATTTTTCTTTAAAAACGAGATATGTACAATGATTTGTGATTTTATTTGGTTCCCGATATTTCGATCAGTTACATGTGCCATGATTACGAAAAATTATGTCTATAACCATGTTCATTCACAAAAATTATAATAAGAGCTATGTATTTCCATATCCAACATAATATCTTGCCAATAATGTAGTGAATGATGCACAATGACAATGGCTCTTGCTTTTTTTGCAATGTTTGTTTAAAAAGTTAGATAGGGAAGTGCCAGAAGCGACTGTCAAGAGCAAAACAAAAGCTTGTCTATCGTCGTCACAGCACTAGCAGCGGGCCCGGTAGGCCGGAATTTGCATGAAACATTGGATATTATACAGGCATTTCGTATTCTGTATTCTATTAATGCTTCAGACTTCAAAGCCCGCGCATAATACATTCTCAATTTGAACGAAGGCTAGAGTGTTTTTGAGTATCATTCCGGGGATTTGAGTGTAATTGAACAATGAGGAATGCGGAAGTCATGTCAAATAAAATGAATGTGGCTTTCATCTACACAAAACATTATTTTTATAAAGACACTCTCTCTCTTTACAAAAGACTCATTATTCTATGGCATGTTTTTATGTCATTGAATTGAAGTCATTAAAGTTAGTAATTTAAAAACCTTCGTGCGTATTTTTAAGCTTCACAAGGGCTGTATAAGTACCTACTTAATACTTAACTTAAAAATTCTTTACCCAAAGAAAAAAAATATTTTGGGTAAAGAATTTTTCTTTACCCAAAGAAAAAAAAAGAAAAAAAATATTTTGGGTAAAGAATTTTTACGTTAAGTATTAAATAGGTACTTATACAGCTATTGTGAAGCTTAAAAATACGCACAAAGGTTTTTAAATTACTAACTTTAATGACTTCAATTCAATGAGATAAAAACATGCCATAGAATAATGAGAGTCTTTTGTAAGGAGAGAGAGTCTTGTCCCAAACTCATTTTTACCTCAAATTACTACCGCCTAAGCTGTCATCTCTTTCCGTTGACATGAAAGTGACAACGACAAGAGCATTTCGTGAAGCCTTTATGAAATGACAGTTATTATGGATAACGTCCCAACACTTTATTCCACGCGTTTTTTTGCAAGTTCTGCGCTACATTTACATTTTGCCAAACTAAAGATAAGAAAAAGCCCGTGAAAAAGGCAAAATACATCTTTCTTATTACAACAATTCAGCGTGTCTCCGCCCCTCGCTTCAACAAAACGTTCCCTGGACGCGTTGGACAAATGGATGTACAAATGGAACATAGCCTGATGTAGTGCCTCGATATCCCTTCTAATTCTAAGGGCGTGGGTTCGAATCCTAGTAAAGGAGCTATCAGTTTTTGTGTCAAAATCGAATCATGATTTTTTTTATGTGAAATCCGTCTGAAGGTTTTTCAGAAAAAGTTATCTTCAACCTTGTATACGATGGAAAATAAAGGAACACAAAAATGTTTTTTTTTTCTAAATTTTATTCTGGCGCCTGTTCTTTTGCCAAGTTCTATTTATTTTTTTGACTGAAATTTCTCACAAAAAGTGGTTGTTTCTAAGGGGCTGCCATAAAAAATCCCGAAAGATTTATTGCTACAACAAAATAGATATCGGAGTAAAAAAATTGCTTGAACTTGGCTAAAACGAATACGTTTGATTGGTTTCAAGTTTGTTTTTACTTAACCACTTCAAACAGTGTGCAAAAGTGTTCATCGATGTGAATAAAAACCGTAATGGTACCACGACGGTTTTAATTCAGCTTTGAAAGCTTTTTTATCGCGTAAACTATATTGCAGCCAAACTAAACATGACGGCCATGTTGGTCACATTGAAGAGAGATGTTAAATCACAATTTAAGAGGGCTTGAAACGATCCTCTCCTTGTAGTAGGCACTGTTGGACGTACTAGTGAGGGGACACGATAGACCAGGCTTTGATGATTTAGTAGCTTCTGCCCGCAACTTTACTAACGCATTATGCGGGTATAAATTTTCCTTTACTTAAGTATGTATTATAGGTACAGCAAAAAATTAGGATATGGTTATAAAACTGTTTTCATTTTGAGTACCTATTAGCAAACTGTCTATATACATTTATGATGTATATGAGTCACGAACATTTAAAGTTTAGTAGGATTTAGTTATGAAAACTGTTGGTTTTTGGGTGCATATCTTTTATCCTAGGATCCCAAAAACGGTAAACATATTCCGTACTCTAAAAATCCTAAAATTGAACCTATTTAAGAGTCAGTAGAATCCAGGGATTCTAAGAGTGGGTTTAAAGGTATTGCCAATCCCAGAAGGATAGACCGGGTGCTTCGAATTTGATGAATATTTTGGCATAAAGCGATACTTGAACGAACCTTTTCATTTATGAAAAAGTAAAAGCTAGTGCATTCTATAAAATCGAAGCCTGTAATTTTATTATCTCCCTTGTAAAATAACTCAGTGAACAGGAGGGGTTTTTTATTGAAGACTCACCTTCCGCCCGCGTCCCGTTTGGCCTTTCTGCTGATCCTGATGTTAGGATAATAGGTAACATATATGCTATTTCTAGTTACGATCTATATAAACTCTAAGTTTTATGCAAATAGGCTCGATTCGTTGAGAAAAAAGCATTCAAACATAGTAAGCAGAATGCGAGGACGCAAAATATCTCAATGCTTTTCTTATTAAAGATTTTGTTCCCAGAATCCTTTTCTATCATGTTTGAAGTTCTCGCGGGAAAAAGGATATTCTAAATTGCTTGTAATGCATCGATTGTGTCGACACATGCACGATACGCTCTGTCGGATAAAATGTACCTACAAACTTTTATTGGGATGTTCGATTGAAATAAAAGAAATAGCTACATTCGATTGATTGTATTGCTTTTTGTTTTCTGTTTCACAAAATCCATTTTGTTAGATACCCTTTGATCGTTTAGCTACATCTCATTAGAATGTTATATTCCAGGAGTAGATACCCATTATATTTATACTAGGTAACAAAATGGATCAACATAATATCTGAGAAACAAATTGAATTTTTAGTGGATATTTTAATTCTTTTTAATGAATTTTATGAAAAGTGGAGATACATGATTTTTTTATAGAAATCCTCACCAAATATGTGATCTATTTTAATTGTAAGTATATTAGGTATTTTGTATTAGATTAGAACTATCTTCACTTATTATCTACACGACGTTTATAATAGAAAAAAATACTGATTTTTTATTTCGACTCTCGAAATCTTGTTATGCGAATCCCGGTTCTCTAAACATCCCTAATTAGTTATGACAACTACCTACTTTACGCCGAAACAATAGGCTTATAATATTGTTCAACCTCTTGAAATCGCGGGTAACATCATCACAAACAAGAGGCCAAGAAGGTTAGTGACAGATCCTTGGCACAATTCTTCTTGGCCTGACGTATTTTGGCGTGAAATTCAGAAGGCGTCTCAGTTTCAGCTGTCAATTTGGTTTTGAGTTTTTTACATACATTATATCGTTTATCGATTTTACGGTAAATCCAGTTTATCAATGCCAATGAAGCAAGTTATAATGAGTTTAACGACTGGTCAAAACCATGCTACCATGCGAATGTGTGAAAAACTCATGATTCAAACCCGACCTCGGAAATTCAGACGTGATAACACCTATTCCTCCCTTAATACCAGCATCCCCATCTCTCCAAGGGCTCATTCTCATCTCTAGAAAATAATTACACACTTTTTCAATATAAACGTATAATATTTCATGTAGGTTAAGGAAAATCGTACATAGAAAACACATTTCGGTATTATCAGGCGGGGCACGTGCATGTAATGTCGTATTATAGGATGAAAACGCGGTTTACGCACACCAGTAATTTTTTGCGTAATTATTTTGGGAAAGGTTCGCACACATTGAAGGCAGCTTACAGCTTACACCAGCTCAGATTGCCGCAACGGAGTGGCAACGTCGCACACCACAACGCACGAAGACGTGGAAGCCACGTCTCAAGGCAAGACTTGACGGGCTCAGCAATAGATTGATGGCAGTCGACACCTCTTCCCCTTGCCGCAGCGAAAAACCAAACATGGGTTTACGTAACTGTCGTGGAATAAAAAAATGTATATTCCAGACAACACTTTTCCACAACTTTTCACCCTGCTTACGGGATGCTGTAGTGATTATGAAAACCAATCTTTCACAAATAGAACTTGACAGCCCCCATATTCCAATCTTTTGCTGTCAAGTTAAATTTCACTGCCCAGTGTAATTTCTTCAGGTCACGTGGTACAATTGTGTACCACGTGATCTTTCTTTTTAGACACTTGACAGCAAAATATGCGCGAAAACAAATGTCACTAGTCACAAAATAACTATGAGTTAGTATGAACTGACTATGATTTAAAACTTTGCAGTTCAACTTTGAGATTGGATTCGCCCCTCAGATCACTTAAATAGCGGGGATTAAAATCTTAACCCCATACACCGCTCCTTTGCTTCGCCGTAGATTGCTACGGCGAAGCAAAAGGAGGATTGTACGTGGCATATGACCACCGCTATCCTTTCAACATCACGCACATAACGATTTCAGGTGAAAATATTATCTTGTCTCATACTTTTTAGAGCTTGATTCTTCTGTAGTCGTGTTTTAGTTTTTGAATGGCGTTGCGGTTCTATTGCTGATCTGATAACACATACATAGTCTCGCGACTTTAATACAATCTCACGGATATTGTTCAGCCTCGTAGACTCCTGTTAGGTATTAGACCGCGACTCTACATGCCCGCATGCCTTCGTCCATACCAAAGTAGATAATCTGAAGAGCCCGCTCGGATAACGGAATTTTTTATACCTAGCCAACAAGGCTTGACGTATCTAGACGTGACCAACATGTTTTCACCTAGATTATGAAAGGAAAACATAAGAGTTAGTCTGTTTAAACAATCAAGCATGCTGACAAATACTTAATTCCTTATACGCGTTATTAGAATGAATATTTGAAGTTTATGATCGACTGTTTGAGATTGAAACTGGAAAAACTGTACATTGTAATTACAAACAACAACCATTGAATCCTTTCTATCTATTTAGCCCGTAGCTATTGTTGGGTATAGGCCTCCTCTTTAGTACGCCAGCCTTTGCGGTCCTACGCAAGTCTTCTCCCCTGCTGCTCAACCTAGCCTACTATATCATTACCGTCCTTTACTCCAAACACTCGTTTACTTTAAATAATTGAGTTACGAATGTCAAAAGCAAAACGCGACCGGATGCTTCGCTGTTGGGGCTGACCCCTATGGTAATATTTGTGATATAACGACAGTTCCTCGCGGTAATACAAATAATATTAGCAAACAAAGCAGTATCGGATACGTTCTTATGTTTGTCGTTGTATTTGGGCTTTAGGGTTAACTGAGGGGTTGCCACTTGAAGTAATGTTTGAAAAGGTCATTTTGCGCGTGAAATGTTCATGAATATTAATTTATTTATTTAACTTGTTATGTTCAACTGGTATTTATGTAATTTTCATCACAAACATTTCTTTAAGTTATGTTAGGTTTAGGATCTTAATATTTGTTTTTGTTGTTTATTTTTCTTTATAGTTAGTACATACTTGGTGTTTGTTTCTAGTTTTCTTTTTTTTTTTCTTTTCTATTTTATGTCTTTGCTGTTGTCTGTAATATTGTTGAGAATGCTGTGCATGCCTGTAATTGGCACACATTCTATAGTATAATTATTATTTTTAAGTGTTATTTTCGAACGTGTATTATGTGTGCTGTTGGCGATGCCTATTAAATAAATAAATAAACATTTATTTTACTTCTGTTTAACCCGTAGTCATGGTGCATGCAACTGTGACCAATTATCGAGATACAATAGAACTCCTGAACTTAGACAGCATGTTCCTCATAGGATTTATATAATTACTGAAGTACTGAAGAAACTCAGCTATACTGTAAAATATTTGTATCCTGAAACTGTCGTCTTCAATTCAAATTGAAAGTTCCATCTCAATAGATTTACGTATATTCCAATTGTTTCTCAGACCAAGATTCTTGCTAGGATAACTATTTCCAATTTAAAACAGTAGCATATAAATAAGTAGGATAATCAGAGTCTAAATATAGTTCATTTGGCACAGCCTGTGTAAATAAGATAAAATATAAATGCTACTACGAAATAGTATACTCGTAACGAAAATATAATAACAAATAATATAGTTACATTCTTCAAGGTATCCATTTTATTTTTATTATTTATATTTTGTCTAAAATCGAACTCCATCAGAAGCAACGATATAAAAATACAACAAAGTCTCGCTATAGCACTGAAAAGCTCTAAAATCTTTAATTGATGTATTGAAGTGCTAGCTGTCAAGGGCTTATTCCAGAAATCCGCTGTCAGTTCCCCCTGTGAAGGGGATTTCTGACTATGGGACTATGGAAAATGCCCAAGCTCCAATCGCGTGTACTTGTAGTAACAACTCAGGCATTCTCAAGATAAGTTTAAAAAAACTACACTTTTTTTCTACACCTCATCATCATTATGTATTTCAATATTTTTGTTGATGGTCGTTTGACGACTCTTACAGCGCTACCGTAATTATCATAGAAGACGTTTTTCACTTAAAAAAAATAAAAGAAATAAAACTAGATTTTTGTCGCTAACTGTACTAGCAAATACCCATGTTCGTCTTCAACCGCTTGCATAAAGAGTTCAATCGAGTGCCTCTTTCCCTCTTCACGTGAAGATGCTCTTTATAAGGCCTCGATTTCATCTTGAGACTAAGTATCTAGTTATGAGGGTTAATGTGGGTCCTCTTATGCAGTGTTTTTGTATGATAATTTTGTAGAAAAGAGTGTTGTGTGCGCTTGTACTTTTGTTGTCAATACTATGAATTGATAGAAATAGTACAAGCACATCTAAAAGTGCTTAAACTCAATAGTATTTGTACGTTGTATACGATTCATAGTTGTAGTGTCTGTCTGGTTCGATTGAGAGGAGATTGTGTTAGTGCTAGCATGCATTCTGAGACAGTAGGTAAGCTACGAGTGCGATCATGAAACACATTTCCATAATGCGTATGAGAGTTTGCTCGCATTTTAGCCGAGAAAATACTCTTATACGTTCCATTTACCTGCGCTCCCAACGCGGAGATAAGAGACCTCGTATTAAATTTTCTCCAACTTTTGCATTTTCAGCGAAACTTCAAACCTTTAACTTTCGACTTAACCCTAATCCACTGTCGTGATGCCACCGCCGAAAATCCCGCACGGCGGTCTGAACGACCGCGGACTTACGCGACCGGTAAATAAATCTAACCCGACGGCTCTGACCAACTCAAGCGCTGCAGTCACTGCAACACTATAAATTATTCATTATGCAGTCCGGAACGCGGCACATACATCTTTTATGTCGCACCGGCATTTGTTTATTTACATTAGTTAGACGTCTGCTGGACGGCGGTGGAACTTGTTGAAAATTCATTTATTTGGAAAGACTATCGGGTTTTCTTTGAGATGTTTTGAAGAAATTCTGTTGTTTTGTTTCACTTGTTTCCGAATTTAAAATTTTGAACTAGCGCAAACACGTTGGCTTGGTATTTTAAATTTTTAAATAGACTAGATTCCAGTTTCTTCAAATATTTCTATGTGAAATAAAAATAATCACTGAAATGAATATATTATTATAAAGCTGCTATTACAGATCTAACAATAAAGCATAATGTTATTTCTAGTCAGTTTTTTAAACAATTGAAAGTGAAAGGGATTTAAACAAATTAGGCATTTCTGTACAAAATTTCCCAAATCCGTGACCAATTATTCTCGTCAGCTTCAGTGGTTGTTTCTCATTAAATTTGCCGGAGCAGTATTCATAAATTACATCTGAAATTTTGGTTTACCGCAAGTCACCGTGTCGGGGTCTCACCGACCCGTCCGGCGGCGCTGCGCTGTAGGGTTGACTTGAGTAACGACTTTATTCTATAGTTTCTGTTGTAATTTGATTGAATAATAATGTAATTGGGTTGGCGATGTCGCTTCACGTGATTATTATGGATCAAGGGGCTTAGGCTGCAAAGTATATGTTCATTGCCTGTATCATAATTTTACCCATGATAGGTTAAATCTACCATACATATCTAGAATGACCTGTATGGGTGCTATTTGTAACCTTAACACTAAGCTACTTACTAAATCTACTCGAACACGAATACCAATCTGGGTCCGTGGGGTACCGAGGCCCTCCGGGTTTTCAAAATTATTGCAGGGCGTCTAGTCGCAGCGACGCGTCACCCGAGGGCTGGTGATTATCTGGGCCAGCGAATCAGCATTGCTATTCAGCGCGGCAATGCAGCCAGTGTCTTGGGCACGCTTCCGATTGGTACTGATTTGGATCAGTTGAGCTATCTATAAATCGTTTGCAACGGTGTGTAGATAGCTCAACTGCTTCATGTGTATTTTGTACATATTATAAATATTGTAAATACTTTATTAGTCATAATTTTTTTTGTGAATAAACTCTATAACAAAGTAAAAAAAAAAAAAAAATACCAATCTATACTTACCTAGTATATTGTTACCTATAAGATTAAATCTTTCTTTTTTGAGCATAAATGCCAAACCTAAGTATTTAAGTGTGTGTAAAGTTCACCCATTTCTAAAATAAAGCTCTTTCAATGGGTAAGGACCAAATTTTTGCATCGTCGCCATCCGGATTTTCAGAACTGAAAGTGTCACAACGGAAAAAAATTTGAACATTTGTTCCGTTGTGACACTTTCAGTTCTGAAAATCTGGTTGGCGACGGTGCAAAAATTTGGTCCTTACTCCAATACGACCACAAAATAAAGTATATTGTAATTGTTTGAAAGAAAGAAAGAAAGAAAAAGTATTTATTTTGCAACACACACACAACAGCACAACAATACACTAACACACAAACTACCTTACAAAACTACTTATAACTAAAACTAACTAAGGATGCAAGGTGTCGTCGTTGTGCCGGTGTGCGCGGGAGTCAAAACGGGCTGCATCTCAGCTTATATGCCACTTCAGATTGTGAAGTGACGCTGGTTTTCAGATGCAACCCAGAGTGACTCCACGGTTGTGTTTGCAACTGTTCAAATGGTCGTTCAAATCTGTCAGTTTCGTTATTTTTTCTCGGCGAGCCCTTTGGAGCCCTTTGTCGGTTCCTTTGAGGCGTCATATCATGACAGGAGATCTGTAGCTTAGGGCGAGATAACGCGATGCCGAGGTGTGAAACGGGTACGCCTTGTTATCTATTGTTATTCAGGGAACTCACTGAATTGTGGCTTTTTTACTTTCTAACCAAGATTCTCAGAATTTGGCCCAGATGGAATACAAGGATACAATTCACTGAAAGAAATTGCATCATACTTAGATATTTTCTTCAAACAAAATTATGTACTTAGATAAATTATACACTCGAGAGCAATGATTCCGGGTCACTTAAAGAATGTTAAAAATCTCGGAAACTAAAAATGATAGGTTAATGCAATAAATTGTATTTAATAGACAATGTAATACTCCTTAAATGAAAGTAAAAAAATATGAGTCACCATACATTTTATTAACACAAAATTACATAAAGAAAAAAACTGCTGATCTCTCCTTAAAACAAAAATAGGAAACATGAAATTTTTGAACTTTATTACGATTTGACTTGAATTTTAATACTTCGTATTGCCTCCTCGTGCTTCCATTACTGCGTTTACGCGGTTTGGCATGCTGTACACCAAGTTCCTTATACGATTTTGGGGAATATTCTCCCATTCCTCTGTGAGAGCAATTTTGAGCTCACGAAGCGTGATTGGGGGAGGGTTTCGTTGTTTTACGCATCTGCCTAGCTCGTCCCAAGCATGCTCGATCGGGTTGATATCCGGGCTGCGCGCTGGCCACTCCATACGAGTAATGTTCATCTCTTGAAGGTAGTCATTCACAATCCTACCTGTATGAGGTCGGGCATTGTCATGCATAAATATAGCATCCTCACCTAAATTGACCATAAATGGACCAACATGATCATTGAGGATTTCTTCCACATATCTTACGCTAGTTAAAGAGCCGTTTTCTATGATCACCAGCTCTGTGCGACTTTCAGAAGAAATTCCGGCCCACACAAGTACAGACCCACCACCGTAGGCTACTTTTTCTTCGATGCATGCTTGCTTGAATCTTTCCCCTGGTCTTCGATACACTCTGTGTCTTCCATCGTGCTTGTAGAGCATAAATTTTGATTCGTCGGAGAACATAACTTTTGACCAATCTTCAATACTCCAATTTACGTGGCTCTGGGCATATCTTAGTCTTGAAATACGATGCCCACGCTCCAGTTTAGGGCCGTTTGCAGGTCTAAGGGGTTTTAAGTTAGATTCAGCAAGCCGACGTCTTACTGTCCATGCACTTGGGTTACTTCCTCCGAGGCGTCGAAACTGATTTGTGAGTTCAGTTCCTGTGAGAAAGCGATTTCGAAGCATGGTGTTCACCAAGTATCGGTCTTCTCGTGCTGTGGTACACCTGGTTCTGCCCGTTCCTGGTCTGCGTAGGTTAGAACCAGTTTCTTCGTAACGTCGGAGAACTCTTTGTACTGTTGACAGCGACACACCGACAGTCCTGGCTGTATCGCGCTGACTCCGGCCGGTTTCCAGCATTGTAAGTATTCTGGTGCATTCTTCAGGCGTAAGCGACATAATTTCAGCTTGAATAATGAATATAGAGCACTATCAACATGGTTTATATACCCACATAAATGACAGATTACAAACAAAAGCAAAACCAAATGCTGTAATTTCGTAGTTCCATCTTCGAAAGTGGCCCTTTTTCAAATTTGATTTTTTTTAGATATAACTTTACAATAACTAAGAAGTTTTAATACCTTCATTTAAGGAGTATTACATTGTCTATTAAATACAATTTATTGCATTAACCTATCATTTTTAGTTTCCGAGATTTTTAACATTCTTTAAGTGACCCGGAATCATTGCTCTCGCGTGTATAATAAAAATCTAGTGATGATTAATGAGGTACAACTTGTCTTGCGTAGCTGATGGTATTTTTTTCTAGTTTTCAAGAAATTATGAAATAACGGTACTTAAATACCGGGACAAATATTTTTTATCTGTTTGTTAACTCGTGTGCGAATGGCAACAAAAGTGTCTCATGTTCTCTAAGTGCTGCCCCCGTATTCCAATCTTTTGCTGTCAAGTTATATTTCACTGCCCAGTGTAATTTCTTCAATCACGTGGTACAAAATTGAACCACGTGATCATTCTTTTTAGACACTTGACAGCAAAATATGCGCGAAAACAAATTAAATGACATCATAATGTCACTATTTAGACACAGAATAACTATGAGTTAGTACGAACTGACCATGATTTAAAACTTTGCAGTACAACTGAGATTGGAATACCCCTGCTGGTAAAAATAATGTTTATTTTATTTAATTTAACTTTTTGTTGTGTCATGTACCTACACTGTACAGTTACCAGCAAAAGCGCTTCATGTTCTTGCGTTGTTATTCCAAAGAATGTTCTAGTAATTTTTCCAAGCCGTTAGCCATGTCCCATACATCACGCGCGTTAATTATAACAGCACATAATTCAAGGCGTCTTAGCTGTGACGTGAACAAGCTGGCAAATTTAGCAATTAACTTCACAAATAAGTATGTGATAAATTGACTTCTAAATAACCTCGACATTTTAAGTACAAAATATTTCACTCAAAGTTTATTTTTGTACAATTTATGATGGAACCAGCTGATGTTCCACCTGAAGTTAAGTGGTAATGATTGTCTGTAACGATGCATTGTCTCACTGAGCACGTCTGAGGATGTGCACTGTAAAACATAAAGGTGTTAAATCTCATGTGCCTATAATTGCACCGGCACCCATACCCTTCAAACCAGCAATGCGAGCATCTCTGCTTGGCGGCAGAAATAGGTACAGTGGTAGTACTTCCCCGGACGAGCTCTTTCATAAAGAGCTCTAGAGTTTGTATACTTCACGTGCGATCGAAAAAAAAAACGGAATTAGTGTGAAATATTGATACTTTCTGTCATTGTTATTGTACCTAGATTGTACAAAAAAAATAATAAACTTTTTGGGATGAGAATTTCTTTATTGGGAGCTTTTTATAGTGGTGGAAAGTTGAGTGACTGACTAAAAATACTGGTGTAAGTGCATGACGAATGGCGGTTGTAATGAGCTGCCTGGCTGTCAGTTTGACAGTTGAGTACTTTGCAACTTTTCTTGAAGAAATAAACCACGATAGGAATAGGAAATTTGTGAGGTCTTATGTTGTATGATTAATGACAGTAACATAATCTCTCAGGTTAGAATGCAAGAAAAACCATACAATACCCTTAGTTTTGAGTTTAATAATATTTTATGACAGCTTCATAATTTTGTAAATATGTACTGTAAATTATTTTAGCTAGTGTACATGTATTTATCTATCTCGTTTTTTTAGTAAGATGAGGGGGTTGAGGCGGCCTATACCCAGATCCTCAGAAAAGATAGAGATTCATTTTATTTCGCACTTTAGTACGTAACAAATAAATATCTAGAGACCTAAGAGAATCTCATCCGTGTCTAGGGACTATATTCGTGAGACATTTTCATGTGATTTTATTCGATACCTTCAATCACACAAGTGATGTCTATACTTCCCTGAAACCCTGAATGAAATTTCCGCAATATAAACCAACAAATTGTTACAAATAAGCCGTAAATTCATTGTGTTTTCAACAACAAAACACATCCGTCCATTACTGCAGCCATAAAAATAAATTACCACATTTCAAACATACAGCACATAAAAACCGGCATGATCTAGTTTCGGTACCTGCCGATTCATCCGAGCTAACCATCGTTCCGAACAAATCCGAATGAGGCACTTTATGGGCTATATAAGTGAGCAATATGGCGACCCCGACGGAAAAATATTTTGGCGGGAAATTTGCGACATGTAGTGCCATTAAGGATTTATAGTTGTGTCTTCAGGAAGTACTGTCCGACCGTCACTTGCCCTAATATAGATGTGGTGCGAATGGCCGTTGTGGCCTTTGTTTCCTTTCGTGGAGTGGTTCGGACCAGCACTTACTGTTTTATGTGTTTGTTGAACGTGTTGGTCGTTATCAAACTACATGTTAGTGCTGTCGTACAATCAAATAAAAGAGAAAACGGTCATTTTACTAAACACTGATAACTTTCTCTAGAAACTGCCGGTTTCATCAAAAATAATACATTTTATTACAAGGTAGCTTTTTTCAAGTTTAGAGCAGCCCCCGTATGCCAATCTTTTGCTGTCAAGTTATATTTCACTGCCCAGTGTAATTTCTTCAGGTCACGTGGTACAATTTTGTACCACGTGATCATTCTTTTTAAACACTTGACAGCAAAATATGCGCGAAAACACATCAAATGACGTCATAATGTCACTATTTAGTCACAGAATAAGTATGAGTTAGTATGAACTGACCATGATTTAAAACTTTGCAGTTCAAATTTGCAGTTCAACTTTGATTGGCATACCGCTGCAGTATCTAAAAAAATCCGAAAACATTGTCAGAAAATTTGTTGCTCATAAAACGTCGCTATCTGTATCCCTGTACCATAAATCTTGAAGGAATCATGACGGTTCCCTAGCATGAAGCTAAACTGGATCGATGTAATCTGCTCTCTCCATCAGCACTCCGAAAACATTGATAAAAATATTCCGCTTCGTCGAACGTAAATGTGCCTCCTTCCGTCAAACGTGTATTACATTCCCGAGAGGAACTATACATTGATCTCGAAACAGCATTACACATGAATGAGAAAGAAATACGTGAAAGTTTTGGTGTAAATAAAGAATAAGTTCGGTGTAAATGCGGACGAATAAAACCGGATTTTATTTCTTTCATTTTATTTGTTGACTAGGTTTTACGTGTCATAAATGTACTAGGACTATTGTATGGGATCAAAATTGATTCGAAATTCTTGTATAGTACGCTTTTTTACAAATTGGTTCGACTTATTAACTTTTCCTTTAGTACTCGTAAAACTTTGAAATTGATTTTCACAAGGATAATGAGCGATAAAAACGTCGCTTAAAAGATTTGTGCCTATAAATCCTTTTTGTTATTAACTGTACTTGACTTAGAGTTCGTTCGTTTGCATGAGTTGGTCACGGAGTTTTTAGAGTAAATATCAAAATATACTAGCAAAGTGTAATATATCTGAGAAACTTTAAGTGCAATTAAATATGACTTTAGTCAGTATTTATTTAGTCGGAAACTTAGAGCGAGTGCGAGCTGTTTCTGCTTGTTCTCGTTTAAATAGCAATAAAGATGGAAAAATGGCGGGAAAGGTTTCCAGCTGAAGTAGTTTCTAGCAAACTACGCTACTATGTAGTGCTTGTAAGTAGGCCATCTAAAACACTTGTGCAATGTGAAGCTTTTGAGCTAATATCTAGCTGCTTTATTATTTCGACGAAGAAATAATTTACTACAAACGATTTTAAATACTTTCTCACTGTATTTGTTTGCTACTTTACATGAAATTTTAACTATAAGTAGGTATATATTATTTATTCACACGTGGTTATCATTTTGAGTATGAAGTCTTCCTAGATTTTGTGTCTGGGGACAGAGAGAGCCGAGCTCGCATTTTATCTGAATTCGAAATTAACCGTACTTAATGTATAGGTAAACGAAATAAAAAAGTTAATTTTGAAACAGGACACCCACACTCATATATAGCAAAAAGTAAACTATACTTCTAGGCTTATTGCCCATAGGACAAATTACGTTCATAAAAAATGCACACATGACAAAACACTATCGAGGCCAAATCCGATTAGGGAAAAAACCTACCGATGAAAAATGCGTTCGAGGCACCCATCTAACAAACTTCAGCAATGGGTGCTAATATAAATGATGTTATAAAATAGGCACGGCCTCTTCCTCAGCAGCAAAATATCAAAGCAAGCCGGTGCTTCATCGAGCGTCAAGGCTCTCCGGTGAATCTGAAATGAGTCGCCTAAACGAATGCGTGAGGAATTGATTACACCCGCCGGGAAATAGGGATGCCAGGCGTAGGTAAGGCGGCGCGCACGGTGGAAAATTCAGACACGTTTTTTCTTAAGCCATCATCATATTGATCGGCGTAAATCGCTTGTGATGCTTATCTTCGCGTTTTTACCGTAATTGGGTAAGGTAAGCATTAGGCTCAGAAGTTTGATTGCAAAATTATCAACATCTTTCTCTCCTACTAATCCTTTTCTGAATCAATTCTGAAATCTAAATCTTGGTTACGTATGCTCCCCTGGTACTTATAACCTAGTCTCAAAGCTCCTATTCAAGCCCACTAAGTTCTTTAAAGTCTATCATACTCGTATCAAAAACCTTCTGATAGGTCTGCGCCTCTGGTAGGTACTTTTACACTTGAACTTTTTCTGTACTCAGTCTAAAACGATTATATTAAAAAAATTCTTTATAATCGGTTTCCTAATTTTCTATTCTAACCATACGTCTGTCTTTGCACTTGCTTTAGATTTGCACTCAAACATGAAAATGCAAAAAAAGGCTTTCAGAAGATTAATCTACCATGCGCTTGCCTTAACCCTTCGTCACCCGTCGATCGCGTCGCTTAATAAAAACGCTTTCGTCGAAGCGAAAAATTTGTAGGTCTATTTCATGCTTTATATCAGAATACTCGTTTATAACCGAAGCCTTATTGTTATGTCACTTTGTATCATTCGGAGGCTTTATTATGTACGGTCAAGTGGGTAAACGATTTATTGTTTTGATAAAAAGAGATCTCTCGGTTCAATGGTGTTTCTCGATGTTTGTGTATGTAGGTCGGATCGTTCGATATAATGCTGGGATTGTATTCTTCTTTATTATTCTTTGAGTTTTGTTATTATTTGCAAACAAACAGGATCATAGAACAATATAGACTTCATTACCAAGAAATTCTGTCTACTCATGTTTGTATTGGAATATATTAATAACTACTGAATAGATTATGTAAATTGTACTTCAGCTCAGTAGCATAGAATAGAAATGATTTCGGCAATCTCACCAGTAGCAAGGTGGAATTCGTTTAAATATCTTTCAATTTGCTAATTTTAACATATTCAGACATTTTGAGATACTGCAATTTGACGATGTTAATAATTTTAAGAGAAAGTGAACTTGTAAAAAAAACAAATGACGAACGTCTGACGCTTAAAAGTTTATCTCGATTCGAAGTTTAAAATCACCATCGGTAGATTATTATCTCGAAGACAATCAGTCTTCGTTAGCACCGTCGCACAAAGGTTAAATCAGTCACACGGTTGAATAATTTATTCTAAAATATCCATTTATCCAGCGAACAAAACATAGGATTTTGCTGTTAACCTATAGCATGTTTACACAATAATTCTGCATTTATTTTAGTTGCATAATTTTCGCTAAATACTTATGTGGATTTCCATTTCCATTTTGTTTGATTTCATTTAAATGAAAAATTCCTTGAAAATTCCGTGAAAATTCCTTCCTGTAAGTATATGATGTCCTATTTAAATGAGTGCTAAGTAATTACTGCCTATCTAAATCATGACCTTATTGCAAATTGCTTTGTTGCTAAGAATATTATCAGCCTTCCTAGCTAAGTTTTGACATTCTCAATATTTTTGGACAATGAAGTGGTCACGTACTTTTGTTTGGATATGACATCACTTCCATACGTATCGATTCGTTCTCTATTCCTCAGAAAGAGGTAAAAGTAAAAACCAAACAACATTACTACTTTACCTTGCGTAAAAACCACACTTTTAAAACTCTGAAATCAGTATCACAATCACCGATATCCCCAAAACACAGTGAAAATATCCAATTACGCGATGTCACATCGATATCGAAACACGACCTTGGTTTGCGAACAAAACAAAAGTATCGCGAGCGACATGTGCCGACACGCGGACAGCACTCGCTCGTCACTGAATATTTATGTTGCCGGTAATATCCTATTGATCACGTTTTGCGGTAGTAAGTAGTAAATGGTGGAAATAAAATAGGCTCATGATAGCTCCAAGCAAGGTAGAACTTGGTAGTCTCTTGGTACCTAATTTAGACCCTTAAGAATGTATAATCACGTCCAAAAATTTTTAGTCACATTCTAGTTACATATAGCTACTGTGCTTATACTCTGCTCCAATAAATTATCAATTTATTGTGAAACTTATGGGAAAAAATATGAAGTTAAAAAGTTCTTACTCTGAAATGTCTCCTTCTTCTTTTATTTTAATGACTTTATGTCATCTGTAAACTGAAAAAAATGAAAACAAAAAATAGTATTACGAGTAAGTCTGACCGAGTCCAGTCAGCGGATAATTAAAAAAAAAACTTTTTTTTATACATTATAGACAAACGTTTGACCGCAATCTCACCTGATGGTAAGTGACGATGCGGTCGAGGATGTAGCACATTTGCCTATTCACTCTCCACTTGAAAACATTCAAATTGTAAGTGTACTAACTGTGTGTGTGTGTGTGTTGTAACTATTTCATGTTTTTGATTTTTCCCAACAGAGCCTGGGTAAATATCTCGAGTTATTAGCAAAACCGAAATCCCACTTCCCACTAGTATTATAGAGGCTGGGTCACACTGAATGCGTGGCGTGACGTGTGACGTGACATGACGTGCGTACGCGCATGCAAGCACTGTCACACCGGCAAAAGCGACGTCACGAACGCACTCATCACATCACGCGAGTAACTTTCAGTCAGTTGCTTTTGGCATGCGAGTACTGGCTCGGTGGCAAGCGTCTCAAAGAATCCGCTCAGAAAACGGTACACGCGTACGAAGTCGCGGGTAACAGCTAGTATAAAATAAAGCACGTTGTTTTATTGTCTCGATAACATTTCCTGATCGCCTCCTCATCGATCAGTGTTTACTCGATATTGTGATGGATTCGCAATGTTCACAAGTGCCCAATAAACCATTTTGTTGATTGAATATGCTCAAGGAAAAAGTGGAGCCAAAAGGAACTTCGATGAATTTAATTTTGCTCTGAGATTCTATGAAAAATAGTTTTTATCCTTTTATTCAAACATTTTTATAAACAATCTTTTATTTTGCGTCATCTAGTACCGGAGTCGTTGTCAAGACGAATCAAACGAGCCCAAACTAGATGGAGTTCCCTTAGACCTTCCGACTCCATCATCAGATCAGGTTTCTGTCACCCTATTATTGCATTATCACCAAAGATGTCAAATTTTAGCTAAACTACACATAATAAGTTGGTTTTTAACTTAAAAGATTTAACCTAAACAAACACACAAAACATTGCAAGTTAAAAAAGCTTGTAAAATGGAGCTTGGATATTGAAATAGCGTGAGATACTCGTATTATCGACGGTGAAAACGAATGTCTAAGGTAACAAGTAATTAAATTAAAAATTCAAAAAACCCCCGAATCTTGGACCGATTTTCATCAAACATAGCTAAGAACACTCCCGACTAATTCACCTTTCAAACAAAAAAAAAATAAAATCAAAATCGGTTCATCCGTTCGGGAGCTACATTGCCTCAGACAGACACACACACACACACACACACACAGACACGTCAAACTTATTACACCCCGTCGTTTTTGCGTCGAGGTTAAAAATAGCGTGAGATATTATCGACGATCAAAACGAATGTCGTAAGGTAAAAACCCTGATTTTTGAAATTTCATCTAGTTTTCCAGCGGATTATTTTGCAAATAAAAAGTACCGCAAAGTGTTCTAAGCGATTTTACAAAGTGCACTGAACTAGCTCGCCTACGAGCGCTAACAAGCTACCCTTCAGCGAAATACAAACTTATGAACATTATGTGTTAATACCGCCTTTTAGTACTGTTCAGATTCTTTCTGTAGAATTTTAAACTAGATTTTATTGTTAACGGTGAATTTTGATTTGGTAATATTTGGATTGAACTAATACGTCTTATAAAAGGTTTGTTAGATGGGTGCCTCGAACGCATTTTTCATCGGTAGGTTTTTTTCCCTAATCGCATTTGGCCTCGATAGTGTTTTGTCATGTTAAAAACAGTAGGCAATGAAAAACATCGTAAAGCAGTAAATACAAATTAAAAGGTATGTAGCACCAAAATCAAAATTAACACGCTGTTTTATAAATAAACACAAGGAATTATAGTTTACTAGCAGTTACCCGTGACTTTGTCCGCGAAAAAAAACATATAACTACATATAATATATTCCAAGTTTCATCCCAATCTGACCAGTAGTTACAGCGTGATTGAAACACAAACATCCAAACATCTAAACTTTGACATTTGGAATAGTAGTGGGATGGGATGATATGTATTTCTTTTTTAACTTATTATATCATATAACTGAAATGTGAAGTACGTAGCTTGCTTAGTTTGGGGCTAGATGGCGTTATGTGTAATAGATAGATAGAAAACTCTTTATTAATATCCATCAATATGTATTTATAAATAAAAAAAAATATTAAAATGAACTCAGAATTCTAAATGCTAGAGATAGAAAACAGAGTTCAAATCACCGACTGCAGGCAGGGGCAGGGCTGGCAACGTTACCTCTTTGTATGGCAATACTAATTCTCTGTGCAAGGTAAGCGCCAGCCAGCAGGTCATTTGTCACGTCCACCAACCTTTTGGATAACTCTTTGAATAGAAGCCACCTCTGGTTTTTTTTTTGTTAAAAATGCTATTTTCTTAATTATTTGTATATGTATTAATGAATGTTATTAACTACGTAGCTGGCTTAAAATCCTTAGTTTATCGAAATAGAAGCTCGTCCTATAGATTTGCTATGAGTTGCTACGACGTAGCACTTTCGTAGCTCGCCTACGACGTAGCACTTTCGTAGCTCGCCTACGACGTAGCAATTCATCGGCACGGCATGCAAGCTTGCTGGGTGACAGTGTGTATGCGGTTGATGAAATGCTATTTGTTTTTGCATTTCGTGAATTAGAGGTTTCAGAGAAAACCTATATAAAATATTTTCATGTAAAGTGAAAAATATAATTTCAAGACATTTTGTCTAAATAAACTAATCTATAACATCTTGAGCTTGTATATATTAACCTGTCTATCATATAATAATTTTTTCACGAAGAAAATTATGACTAATATACAATATTTACAATATTTATAATATGTACAAAATACACATGAAGCAGTTGAGCTATCTATCTATCATATAATTGAACTTTTTAATCGAAATAAGTTTGAGGAACAATTGTAAGTACCTATGTGTTTATAACAAAAAAAGTATATAAAGTATTCTATCAACAATCTAGTCCCCAAATTACAAGCTTTGCTTAGATTGGGACTAGAGGGGGTTGTGTGAAATGTCTATGAATATTTATTTATTTAAAAACATTGTTCTAAGCTAAGGGTCCCACCTTCTTAATCTCGGTCCTAAAAGCATGTAACTCATCTTTATCTAGTACATTAATCATTAAAAAAAATCTTAAATTCGTGTAGCTAAGCTAGAAGCTGGCTAGTAAGAAAATATAACGTGAACAGCACCACAGCTTCTGCACAGCACTAATATGTATTTCATATTCATCGGCCGGTTCGTGCCCAGGGCTGTCGCCCGTTAGTTTTTACTGTTGATTAGTTCTGCCAGGGGTGCCCAAAACTGACGACTGCAAAAAAAGAAGTTTGCTATAAACCCCTGTGTCGCGCTTCGTTAGGGAATTTATTTTTTATTCAACGATCGAGGTGCGCTTGTGTGTTTAGAATTGAGCTTCAAGTTTTAAAGAAGCTTCTAGAATTCTGCGCTCTATAAAGATGAGATTTTTATTTATGTGCTGATGTTTTAACACTAGTTAATTAACTTCCCGAGTCCCGAGTCCCGATTAATTGACCGAGCTCAATGGCGCGTCTTGGGAGAGACCTACGTCCAGCAGTGGACGAGTATAGGTTGATGATGATGATGAATTAACTTCAACTTTTTTGTCTATGCCATATCATCATCATTATTACATGCGCTGATAGCGAAGCTTGCTTATTCAATCCTCACCGATTATCTGAGTTAAGCGACGTTCTGCGCGGTCACTATTCGGATGGGTGACCGCTAGTGGCATTCACATCTGAGCGCTTCCGTGCTTCGGAAGGCAGGTTAAACTAGGGTTTAACAGTTATAAACCCAACAAGAATGTAATGATATTTTTACTAGATTTTATTAAAAACTACCCCCATTACTAGTAGAATATTAAAAGTACGTACATCGTTGAAATACTCGTAGCATGCAGTAGAAACAAGCGACGGTAAAAATAATTAATTAGCCAGCCCTCAAGCTGTTGCGACATGAGTTTGTAGGACGCGCTATGCGTAGAATACAGGTTGCCGTAACAGTATTGTAATACCTGCGCCGTGACTAACTTAAAACTAAAACTGCAATTCTTAATTCTTTATTGCACATAACACAGGACATAAACAAAAGACAGAAATAGGTGACATGTACAAAGGTGAGCTTAACCCTAACTAGAGTTTTCTTCCAGCAAACCTTTGAGGCTAGAGAGAGGTGACTATAGAGGCAATCTAACAAACACGCATATTAAACTATAAAATCATGAACCGTGTCTACTCTTTGTGCTGTAACGTACATGCTACGTGATTTGATTGGAATTTTCCACCTGCTAGGATCCTGACATACGTATATCTTTCGTATTATTGAAACATTGTTAAATGAGTTAAGATAAAAACATACTAAGTAGGTACATTATTTTTTTTATTTAGCTTTATTTAGTTAATTTAGATTCACGGATGATTAACGAATTCTTTGCTACCTATATTAAGTTTTTCACTAGAAACTTTTGCAAAATATTTTTCATGCATCTAGAATCAGACACAACTTATTCTGCATTATACCTACAAGCGCTGGTGACCTGCTTTCTGTGTAAATTCGGCCTGCGAATATGAAAGTTCTGAATGACTCGCATACAAATTTATAAAAAAAATGTCTGTAATTTGTAAAAAGCCCTAGAGTTAACTCTTTAATGGGAAGAAAAAAAGGCGACGACGACTTTTGTTTTATAAAATACACATTCACATACCGTCCTGTGTGCATTCGCAGAACGCAATTAGAGAAAAAACTTTTTCTATAGAGTTGTGGAAAAATAATGTCCAAACAAGAAAGCACTTTGCGGTTATGAAATGTAGTAAAGGGGTGGCGGGTATAGTGAAAACCGCAAGTTGCTCTTCCGTAAATAAAAAAAAAACGAAAATGAAACAATTAAATACAATTTTAAATAGGTACAGAAAATTAATTATATATCGAACTTTTTCTTTCTTTCAAAAATGTCTCTATTTTCTATGCCCAAAGACGCGATGTGATGGCCATTTTGTACCTTTTATTGTTATGCTAATTAAAAAACAATTTCAAAATTCCATACATTGATATCCAGTTCGTAGTGTTCGTACCCTCTTCTATATACGGTTCAAATTTCAACTGAAAAATTTAAGAAACGTACAGTCAATGTGAAAATTAAACTAAATGCTCTTACGAATGTTTGTTACTCATAAAGTAAGCGCAAAATAGAATTTTAAGAAATTCTTCAGAGGTTAATTAAGACTGGTCTCTTTCTGGTTACCTATTTCGTGCAAAAGTTAGTTCTTGGAGATAGCTACATAGGTACAGGCTACACATCAACCTATACACTGTTTGAACTTTGAACTATTATAATTTGAATGTTGCGAATCAGGGATCGCAATAAGTGTAGGCGCGTGGCGCGCAAGTAGCGAGTTTCACCTAAAAACATATCGTCCCTCTCGCATGATTCGCAACTTCAAATTATAATAGTTCAAAGTTCGAAACGTTGATAGGTTGATGTGTAGCCGACTGTACATGTTGTAACTTCCTGCAGGAGTATGCCAATCAAAGTTGAACTGCAAAGTTTTAAGTCATGGTCAGTTCATACTAACTCATAGTTATTCTGTGACTAAATAGTGACATTATGACGTCATTTGATGTGTTTTCGCGCATATTTTGCTGTCAAGTGTCTAAAAAGAATGATCACGTGGTACAAAATTGTACCAGGTGACCTGAAGAAATTACACTGGGCAGTGAAATATAACTTGACAGCAAAAGATTGGCATACGGGGGCTGACCTATTCATTCTCCACCCAAATCACACACTAAAAGCTTCACATTTCCTTCTACTTGTGGCGATATCTTTATAGTTGCCATTTTAAATCCAAAACACTGCGATAAAATTTTATTGGCACTACAATAAACTAAGTTCCTTTCATTGTTCATCATAAAACTTCTTTTTTACTGTTTTGTAATGCACGGAACGTAATATTAGCTATTTTAATTCAGTTTAAAATTAAATGAAAATAAAATCAGGTTAATGAAAACACAATAGTGTGAATTTTATCCATTTTGAAACCTAATAAAAACAAAACTATTTTTACAAAAAGTGCTTGTGAAAAATACTTTGTTACAGCAAGAAAATCATTTAACTATTATCAGCTTACATTTTCGGTAATAAATGTTACGTTTGACTGGCATATTGTAGTCACACAAAAAAGCCAGAAAATAAAGATAAAAGAGTATTTAATCTTTTAAATACCTCGGATATCCTGCAAATCTCTTGGACGAGAACACCGTCCGAAACCTGAAATAGCTATTAGACTTTATTTGATCACGCCAGTAGCATAAAAGTTAACTCACAACTTGATGGGCATTAGGCATGCTCCACTGGATCTCGAACAAGGCTACTCTTGCATTGTTTAACCGAGATTATAAGTGATATGATCTAGCACTAGTTTTGAATGCCTAGACGAGGTGTTATTATCCTAAATAATTGGGAGGATAACTAGACTTTACTGACTTAACGAGAACTAAGTACAATGGTTTCAGTCAGGGTAGCAACTGTATTACGACTGCATAAAGTTCATAATACTATTAAAAGTGGAATTCAAATTACTTCTTGATGTTCACTGGCTGTTAGAAAGTTGTCTGATCGCTTAGAAACAGTGATTACTGTTCATTTTACTTCAACGTACTTTGATGTTTGGAACAGTCGCAAATGATAGTATTTCCACGCAATACCCAACACAATACGCGACTGTCATGGCTGATAAAACAGCGTCAAGAGTAAAAATCTTTATTGGATGTGACAATCTAATGCAAATGCCAGTTAGTTCATTCAATACCCGCACAATATTTAAATAATTTGGCGCTAGGTTTGCATTCAAGAGTAAGAAACGCCAGAAATTCAAATACCGATCGATCGGAATATCCGTCAGGGGTAAGGCTGGTGACTGGAAAAGAATAGCCCAAGATCGGAGTATGTGGAGGGGGGATGCCTTTGCTCAGCAGTGGGACACAGAGGGCTAAATATAATAATAATCATAATGTTCCTTGTTTCTTATACGTAACTTGAAACTGGCTTTCAAATCATCAAACTCGTGCTAGAACCCGTTATCTGTTAATGATACGGAAGCGCTCCGCATAAGCACATTAAACACCCTGTATTAGGTTAAATGTTACTTTACGGGCACCGTGGTAGGAGATTACTATGAGCTGCCGGTAATGATGATGATGTGCTAGCGTTAAATAAATTTTTAAATGACTAAGTTCTGCCTTATTTTTGACTTCATGGAAAACGGAATGAGCGACAATAGTATCGATTCTGTTGTTGCGTTTTTCTAACCTAACCTAATTTGACAGCGCCAAAATTGTAGCTGTCTTTGTCGTTTCAGTTTATGAGAAAGGGACGGCAACATTTTTAGTGCTGTCAAATTAGGTTAGTTTAAAAAAATGCAAAAGAATCGACAGCAATGCTCATTATTATGGTGGTTTTTATATATTCTAAAATAAGTAATAGCTACTATCTCAAACTCTAACTATGACACCATCTCTAAGTAACGCTAACCGTCACATAAAATTCTGTCTGTTTTTAACTAGTCGAAAGTAGAGACAGACATATTTATATGTGGATAGCGTACTCGTAAGATGGTGAAATAGGCACTTAGACTTTTTATGATTTTACTCAATAAACTATCTACTTACATTTTGACTTTTACTTTGTCACAGCAACCGTAAGGTCTAAATTGCAAAAACCCGTCATAACTGCGTACCTGAAGTTTTACAACCGAACAGAGAGCGATTTAATAAAATCGACAGACATTTCCGCGAAAGATTCCCAGAGATTTCCAGGAAATCACAATAATCAGGCGATCGAGGGTTAACGATGTGATTGTACGTAATTGACTTGTGGCTGTAAATCTGGAGTCGAGGCACTGTGGAGGTGATAAAACCACGATCATGTCAGGTCACATCAATAATGCAGATGGAGTATGGCCGAGAGCAAAAAAAAATTAAAAGAAAGTAAAAATGCAATATCAAAAGTTTTCTTTTACCATTTGGTATCCAAAAAGAGCTCAAGTAGAGAACTACTTTATGATGAAATTTTTGGATAAGGCGTGGGTATGTTTTTAATCAGTTTTTCGAGTCCGAGCTGGAAAGCGTGGAATTCACCGAGTTCCTGAAAGAAATTATGAAAAAGATGTAATATTATTGTATAAAAAAAAAAGATTTATCTTTAATACCTTAATGTATTTAAGTAGGTACGCTTTTGACGCGTTAATTAGGTAATTTCATAATTTAAGAGGAAAATCATAATCAAAAAGGAAAATGTTCTTTTATTTATTAGCCTTTGGTAAACTAGCTATTTCTCATTTTATGAGAGGAAACACCATGTCAATATATTAAAATTGTCGTTTTAACGACCGATTTAATTTACTCGTGGCATAGCTGTCAGTCACTTAATAAATCTCTGGGCTAATTTATTATTTATTAATTTTTCTTATTTTATTTTTCTTTGTATATGTATTTTGTGCCAAAATAAATTTATTTCATTTGTTTTTCTAATTTGATAATAATAAATAAAAATAATAATAAATATTCAGGAACATTTCACACAACACCCTCTAGTCCCAAACTAAGCAATGCTTGTAATATGGGAACCAGATGGCTGATAGAATACTTATATACTTTTTTTTTGTAAATACATACTTATAATACATAGTAACACCCACAAAAAAAAAAAAAAAAAAAAAAAAAAAAAAAAAGTTGATAAAAGAAGTAGTAGATTGGCGGTAATTGATATTGAGCGGTAACTTGCAGAACTGTCCAACAAAGAACACCAAAACAGTGACACTACAACGTTCAAAAGTAACTTTTACCATCGTTTTACGTAAAGATGTGTTCGTGATCGCCCCTCAGTTGTGCCAATGACATGTTAATCTCGTAGCTGGCACAGCATTGGCTCTTTAGACCCGATTAGAATTCAAATTGAATGGCTGTACAAGACTAGTCTAGCTTGCTAGTTTTACGGTTGTTTTGTTTCTAAATAGGCTTCACAGCAGATTAGTTGGTGTTATTGCGAGAGTAAAGCCAGGGGTTTTACTAAGGCACAAACATAATTTCATTAACATAACATAGGTAGCTACTTTGCTACATATAGTTTTTTTGTAATACAAAATTTTTGTAATACAAAGAAAGAAAAAATCAAATCAAGATACATCTTGATTAAAACGAACACGTTTTCTAGAATTTGTAAAGGAACCCTATCAATACAAGATGGCGTACAATTTGATTGTGTTTTGTTTTTAACCATTCATGACGAACAGTGACACACACACGTTATTATAAGAGGAAGAAATGAGATAGCTGAAACTAATCATAAAGCGCTTGAGTCTGCGCAACATTTAGCAGCAGCTGCCGAATGAACAAGTTAAAGTATAATCTGTTTCATCTCGTGAAGAAGTCTGAACTACTCGCATCCATCGAGCGTTCTCAAGTTTCGAGTTGAAACTTGAAGAGAACTTGTTTGTTTCGACAAAACTTGTTAAACGGCACAAAAGCAGCCAGTTTGTTACCTGCAAGGTTTCATTTTTTATATAGAAAACAGCTGTAAGAGACTGGTCTGTTTAAGCTTAAACGATGAAACGATTTTGATTTTGTTTTTTTTTGTTTGAAAGGTGAATTAGTCGGGAGTGTTATTAGCTATGTTTGTTGAAAATCGGTCCAAGATTTAGGGGTTTTTTAAATTTTTAATTTAATTACTTGTTTATAAACCAGTCGATCTCTTTATTTCAAATACGCTGAGTCTCCTAGCCCACGAACACACCCTCACAGGGTTTGTAAAAACATTTCATATAAATATTTATCTTCGTTCGCGACAGGAAAATCCACGAGAACATTTACACCCATATTGCACGGCATATGCATGCGATAGCGGGCGTGTTGTCATTTCGCATTTATTTCACGTTGCATTCCGACAGCTATAGAAGTGACGTGGAAACGTGGAGAATTCGCGACAAAATATCGTTGCTATTTTATTTCCATCTCAGAATAGCAACAATAACAAAATATAACATTTTTGCTATTAAAATTGGATTTGATAATCACAGAAATATTTTTTTTTATAATTTGCCATTAATTGTTAGGAACCTCTTGTGTGCTAGTTTTCAAAATGTAGACCACTAATTAGGTATGTTATTAATTTTAATAATAATATTTTGAATATTTTTAAACAAAGTGATAAGTACTTACCACGTTTTGTTATCAATATGCGTGATTTAATATATTCTAGTTATTTCTGTTACATCAGAGCAAGGTGCAATATAAACGATAATGGTATCGATTCTGTTGTTGCGTTTTTCTAAACTAACCTAATTTGACAGCGCTAAAATTATAGCTGTCTTTGTCGTTTCAGTTTATGAGAAAGGGACGGCAACATTTTTAGCGCTGTCAAATTAGGTTAGTTTAGAAAAAAGCAAACAACAGAATCGATGTCAATATATCGTAGTATCAGTCGCGTCTCCTGAATGCATTCGGCACTTTGATGTATATTTCCACGAAGATATCGAAGGCGACAAAGTAATATCATAGAGATGCAGAACGTGCCTTCCGGCATCCAATATCTCTCGTTTGCTAGATATCGATTACTTTCGTATCTGGTGAGATACGATGGTAATTTAGAATCATACAAACTAGTAAATAAAAATAAGATTAAAATGATAATTGGAAAACTTATTAAATACAACCTATAAAATAAACGTCATTTCAATTTGATATGTTTTTGATTCAGGAGCTTAATGGGCTTTCACACGTGCTGGCACCATATTTGAGAGTTGCGACGTTGCGCCAGCAGGTATTTTCATAACGATGATGACCGAAGGAAACAAGGCAAGTTGTCGACTCGCCCCATTCGATTTATTCACATAAAACCCTAAGTAGTAGGCCAGAATATGTATAGAGTGCCCCACGCATCAGGGGTCATTGCAATTTCAGCGTCCTCAGTACAAAGCTTTGAATCTCAATCGGCCGGCCGTAACTAGGGCAAAAACTGAGCTCGGCCCGGTTGCCATGGCAACGCGTGTCCCCCGCGCCCCGCCCGGCCTGCCTCCCGTCGCTGTTGCTTGCACAGATTAGAATCGGCTTGTTCAGAAGGTGGCCTTTTACTTTGTCCGACCAATAAGGTCTTTAATTATTCTGATTTTCTTGGTTCGTGGTTGGCTTTTGTTTCGATGCAATCGTAGTGTAGATTTTCTGCAGCCTTACTCTTGAATCCAATAAAAATTCCGAATTTCCGTAAATGAATCTAGTTTCAAATATGAGTTTTTAATTAGATACCTACACATTGGTTTATTGGTTATATAAGTAAGTACATAGATACTTAGTCGGGGGTTACCTATAAACAATTTGTAACATAAACTAGGCTATTTAATCCGGGTATCGAGTAAAGCGGGCGGAAGTAAGTAGTGTCTGTTTGCAACCCTGTTTCTCCCACCCTTGTTGGCTCAGTAGTACGTGGTAATTAAAGATCTACCCCGGATTGAGATCCGACAAATACGTTATTAATCCTCTCTATGTGAAGACTGGTGAAGATAGCATAATACGGCAAATATATTCTGTTACTTGATAATGTTGATTCAACCTTTGTCATACTAATTTAAACTGAGAGGCAAACATAAAAGTTATATTGAATGTACGAGATCTTATCGCGTATTATTTCCATAACATAACCCTTTTGTCAGTTGCAATTGCCTGTATTCGTGTGGTAGCACGTGTGAACGAAAGTAAAGGGCTTCTGATTGGAAATGTGAAAATAAAATTCGATGGCATGACGCGACTAGGACATAATATTCATCAGATGATCGTAAAATTTATTGGTTTTGCACTAATCTACAAGCTTCACATGTCGGTGGCCTGGAGCTGCAGGGGTATGCCAATCAAAGTTGAACTGCAAAGTTTTAAATCATGATCAGTTCATACTAACTCATAGTTATTCTGTACTAAATAGTGACATTATGACGTCATTTGATGTGTTTTCGCGCATATTTTGCTGTCAAGTGTCTAAAAAGAATGATCACGTGGTACAAAATTGTACCACGTGACCTGAGGAAATTACACTGGGCAGTGAAATATAACTTAACAGCAAAAGATTGGCATACGGGGTCTGAATTACATTATTTTACGACGGTTAACATTCTATCCAGTTCCAACTATGGATCGATCGATCTTCAGTTTAGCTGAAACAACACTGCAGCTGGATCATTATTCACTAGTAGAATATAAAAAAATAGCTTAAAAGTTGAAAATCTGCGGTGCAGCTGCGTTCCAGCTTTGTTAGTAGAATCCTACTAATATTATAAATGCGAAAGTTTAGATGTTTGGATGTTTAGATGTTTGGATGTTTGTGTTTCAATCACGTCTAAACTACTGAACCAACTTGGATGAAACTTGGCATATATATAGTTCGTAACCTGGATTGACACATAGGCTACTTTTTATCCCGAATAATTAACAGGATCTACAGGATAAAATGAACGAAAAGAATTAGCAGCGCCAATTGGCAAGAGGATTTCATTGTCATGTCATGTCACGTCAGTTTGAGAGGGCGTAGTACTACCTCTTTGGTCTAACGACTAGCGTTTGACATTCCAGTACGAGTTCGGTGTTATGAGGTGTAATGTCAAGTTTCTCAAAGTATACACGCACAGAATGTACACGGAAGCTGTAGACGCTTACCTACGAAGTCGCGGGTAACTGCTAGTACAAAATATCCTAAAAACGGATGAAAAGCTACGATTTAGCTGCGGTTCAGCTGACAAGTTTTTTTTGTAGAATTCAGCGACTTGGAGCTTTTACGTTTGATAAAACATACTGCATAACTCCCACTCCAATCTTTTACAAAATACTGACAAAAACAACAAAAATCCTGCCGTTCCCCAGAGCTGACACTATGACAAGGGTCCAAGAGTAACCCAAGGTTCAGGTGCGCTTTCTCTACGGCATATGTCAGCCAATTGTTACCAGTAGGTATAATTACCTTTCTTTTCCCGTTGCCTAATCTTTAATTCATCAATCACAGCAATTACTACCCTTGGGAATATGTTTCCTGGATGTACAAGGTGGAAAATGACTGCTCCTGAAAACTTAAATTGAAACTTAAACCTGGGACTACATGACATCCGGAATTCAGGCTCCGGGCTTGCTATCCGTTTGCTAAAGTTTGCTACTGCATTTTGGAATGCAGATAGCAATTTGTGATTGGCCATTCGCATTCCAGATCCATGTAATCCCAGGCTTAGACTACTTAATAGAATTCATCTCAATTGAATTCCACCGATAATAGCGATATATATTACTGAGTAAATAATTGCTATTGGATTTCAGCACCCTGTTGTGATGAATACCAGGTTTCGTACATTTCGTTTCTATTTTGTTTTATTCTGTGATAAGTACTGGATCTTTTTTTGAGGGACTTGTGCAAGTTACTCAGTTTTTGTGAGTGGTTACTTTACACCTTGTATCAAGAATTAAGCACTTAAAGTAGACATTATGTAATTACACTTTTTTGTCTGTTCTACGGTGACTTTTTTTTATTTGTAGACAAACGTTTGACCGTGATGTCCTTTGGCCACAATCTCACCTGATGGTATATAGACGATGAGGCCGACGATGGAGCAGGACAGTCTAAAAGACACCTATTCACTCTTGCCTTGACAACAGATAATATAAACTATAGTAGGTACCTTGACCCAGATTGTATTTAGGAACAAAGCCATTTTTAACCCCCGACGCAAATACGACGGGGTGTTATAAGTTTGACGTGTCTGTGTGTCTGTCTGTCTGTCTGAGGTAACGTAGCTCCGGAACGGATGAACCGATTTTGATTTTGTTTTTTTTTGTTTGAAAGATGAATTAGTCGGGAGTTTTCTTAGCTATGTTTGATGAAAATCGGTCCAAGATTCGGAGGTTTTTAAATTTTAAATTTAATTTCTTGTCTAATGAGTTTAACGTATAAACTAAGTAGGTATGTACCCAGTGTGTTTCTCGCGAAGAGATAATTAAGTTGTAAGATGCCAATATCTTGTGCGTTTGTTTGTTTAGGCGTACGAAGGGTTGATTGGTAATCTATTTACCCTAATTTGCATGTATTCGTGCGAGGAGTTGAACAAGGGTAGTTTAATGAAGATTGAAGAAGCTGTTGACTGATATTCCACAGTGAGATTTCTAGAAAAAAATAGTTGTTTGTCTGTCGTTATGTGACTAAATTCTAGTAAAAATAACAAAACTAAGTATGTGCTAAATATTATTTCAATATAGATTCTGTATTTTTATCTCGATCGTACTGGCTGTTCGATTTATTCTCTATTATTATATTTAGTCCTGTGTGTCCTGCTGATCAAAGGCCCCGCTCCATTCTCTCTAAATAATTTATTCATTTAGAGAATAAATTTATCAGTGTGTACATTTACGGTATTTAAAAATCTCAATTCCCGTAACAATTAAAAAAACACGGCTATCCGAACTCAATATTCTAACAATATTTTTTCAACGACCTCGTAAGCCCTAAATAAATCTTACACTTCACTTATTAATCAAAATAGAGTATTGATTGCCCAACCTTCAGAAACACCTATCCATTAAAAATATAACAGCCGAGGCAGTGGTGCGTCCAGACATGAAGACCATGTGAGAGGCAATAGCTACCCATTCATGCCCGGTTAAAGGGAGGGGGTAACTCCCTCCACCGCCTCCTCGACTGGATCACAGTAAAAGTAATAGTACTCCGAATGGTAGTATCACTCAGCTGTTTGCTTGCGTGTCGAGTGTATTGTTTTATTTCAGAAATCCCCTGCGTGTTCCCCTGCGAAGGGGATTACTAAGCGTGTCGGTAGGGGATTTTTGGATAAAAAGTCCAGGAATCCCCTGATGAGTTCCGTTTGTCCCGTAGTTACACTCGGCAACTTTTTGTTGCGATCGCTACTGATAAAAGTGCAACTTTCATTCGGCTATTACTATACTCTTACAGATAATAAATACTGCAAATTCAAATCTTAATATGTGAATGTTTTAATATTCCGATGTGATTTTAATACACTAAACCTATTCCTACCTAACCTATTATGAATATGAATTCCTTTATTTTATGTGGTGATCCCCACCATAGTAGAACTAAGAATCTGCCACGTAATGAGTGGTATAATTAAAAACTTTATAGTCGGGCAGTAAAGCCCCCCGTATGCCAATCTTTTGCTGTCAAGTTATATTTCACTGCCCAGTGTAATTTCTTCAGGTCACGTGGTACAATTTTGTACCACGTGATCATTCTTTTTAGACACTTGACAGCAAAATATGCGCGAAAACACATCAAATGACGTCATAATGTCACTATTTAGTCACATAATAACTATGAGTTAGTATGAACTGACTATGATTTAAAACTTTGCAGTTCAACTTTGATTGGCATACCCCTGCAGATTAATTTGGTCTAGCAAAAAAGACACGTTTTTGCATCAATAAGTTTTTGCGCCTCGAAAACCGTATGATTTATTAGCTCGACTCCAATTTGGTATCGGTCGCGTGGTGTGCCGCAGACAAGTAATACTTCTGTAAGATACTACTTATTCTATGTCTGAGGTAGAGGAGAGGTACCCTCACGAGGTGGTGGGTTTGACGCCTACGGTCGAAACACGAGAATTCTTGAGTGGCTTTCGCGTATTTCATGATAATTATAATGTGTATAACTTTATGAATGCGGGAGGTTTTTCGGCACGGTTCAGCTTTTGAATCTATTTTGCACGTTCACGAGTTGTGTGCTCGACAGAGGGGCTGAGTTATATGTTTGAAATTTCCATCAGTTTCCTTGACAACTGAGATTACAAATGTATTCATACTAATCTTGCTGTTGCATCATACAGAATGATTATGTCTCAAAATGATGGGTGCAGTGCAATGCGTCACAGTGAACGTCCTCAGTGGACGTGCTCAGTGAAGCAATGTATTGTTATAGGCAATGGTTATCATTCAACATCTGATGGCTAACGCTTTGTCCCATGGACTTGTTCCATGATACAGTTGAATAAAAAAATTGAAAGCTAAAGAATTTATTTTTTTCCGGCCTATATCAAACAAAAGAAAAATAATCAAACAGCAAGATTAACAAATAAACCTATTGTTGCAATGATGAAATCGGGGACTACCCGGGAGGGGGATACCCTGTAGTCCAAATTGAAAGCCAGCAACCCCAAAAACAATAAACAAACGCAATCAAATATTTTCATTTTCCTGACAGCTTCAATACCCTGGAAAAATGCTGGTTTTGATAATTGTTTTTAGGTTTGGTAGTATTTTGTAATTAACGTCTATCGTGCATTCTCATTTATGTTTAATGTAGCTATATTTTGATCTAGGTCAATCTAAATAATGGTAATGTCATCAAACAATTATGTAGATTTTGCTAATATCCTATCACGCTGATAAAATCAAGCCTTTGTGGTAAACCGCGTACTGTTAATGAAACCTTTTTAGTTAGTTCAAATTACAATTCGATTTTCGAAATGGCTGCAAAACTTTTCGGTTAGTTGGTTATAAGTTCGAATTTCAAATAGTAAATACATTCCGTTTCAAATGTAGGCTATTTTGTACGAAAGTTAAACACTCCGGAATGGCTAGGTAATATTTGAAATTCAGTTTGTATCGATAATAGCTATAAAGTAATTTGCCTGCTTTGAGTTCGCTAGTTTCAATTGTTGGCAGTTCAAAGCTCAGTACAAAACACCTCACGGATCAAGTAAGTTGTTCTGTGAAATACCTATTACACTGGTTCAGGTAAATCCACATAAATTAATATGAGAAATCTATATTTCAGTGGAAATATGCTAACTGTTTTAGCTAGGAAGCAATCGAGCGATTAATTTTGCTTGATTAACCTTTGTCTAACTTAACCCCCCCGAAGTTTTCGGAAATGGACGTACTACCCAGTGTTTTATTAATATATTCCAAGTGAAAAACAGTTTTTCCTAAGAGCAGATGTAACGCGCAATTCCTACGCAAAGTCGGAAAGCAACCCTTTGTACACCGATTCAGAACACGGTAATTACCTACTGCTTTGCTTCTAACGCGGCCGTTTTGAGAACCACTAAAAGAGTATAACAAAAGCAGAAATGAAAACAGTGGGTACTGTTTTACCCATTGCATCATTGTAGTTCAGAGCATCAGTGGTCTAGTGTAGTAACCCCGACTTACTAACATGTCGTTCATGCTCAACATCGTTATTTTCTAAAAATAAGTAGTTTAAATACTATTTTAATATCATGGTTGCCGCGACTATGGTAGTCTAAAAGCGTGGTCGGTTCTATTTTTGAAATTCGAGCAAAACCGCGAGCAGCCACTAGTAATCCTAACAACCCTATAGATCTACCCCCGTGTATTGTCAGTTGTCTCGCTGTCAACACGGCACGCAGCGGGACATTTTAATTACCCCTTTCTCAACTGTCGAATCGAGCGCGATTCACTTGTTTTGCCTCGTATGCTACAAATCTTTCAGTACATTGGTGACGGAGAACAAGTAGTTTTAGTTCGTTCGTTCGTACGAATTTGTGGGCAAGTCTTGTGAGTTTTCAGGCCTCCGTTGTGGCTTAACGACTGCTAGAGCTGAGACAGACAGCTTAATAATACCTTTCGAAGCACGGAAGCGTTCAGGAAATGCCACTGGCGGTCACTCATCCAATTACTGACCGTGGAGAACGTAGTTTAACTTAGATATCATTACAGTTTGGATCATTGTCAACTGTCAACATATTACACAAGCATAGAACACGTAATATTAACCCATATCCCCATATAATTGCAAATATCTCCGCTGCCTTCATATTACGTTATGTGGGTTCCAAGTATCCATTAATTTGGGGTTCTGTATGCGAATCGTTTTCCTTTGTCAGGGGGACTCCTGAATACATTTCGGCTGTCATTTCGAACCTCATAGATTTCCTGTTTATTTTCCCACGTCAGTGGAAAGAAGTAGCCGTGAGATTTAGGTGTATTTCGGATTCCGCTTTGACATTTTTATCATTTTGACAACTGTCAGGTTTCGTCGAAAACTCATCGATATTGGATTGTGATCTACATTGTATTAAAATTTGTATTTGATTCAAGAGTACGGCTGCAGCAGTCAATTGCAGCATAATTAGTAAAATAAAAAAGTAGAGCAGTAAAAACAAGGTTGTAATGTAAATCTGAGGATTACCAATTACGCTACCGATTCGTAATTCCACTCGTCAAATAACTCCAAGGGATGTTTAGATGATCGCAGTGGGACGAGCTAGGTTAATTAAAAAAAAATATACCTTTATGTTTCTCTCAGGCATACATTCGCATACTATTTCGAATGCACTATTAAGAATAATGTTATTAGGCATGATTGTGCACGCACTTACTTTTAAATGTGCAATAATCATTATAAATATTAATGAAGAGAAAAGCGGTTTCGAAGCTCTACTTAACCTCACAGCACTATGATGTAGATATTATATGAAACACTCATGTACACTTGCGGTTTAGCTCACTTAGATCCGATTTACACTGTCGTAAGTACAGTGGAAAGGGCTGTCTCCACACTGCCGATACCTACACTACACCTACTACAGCAATGAATTGGACGCCTATTTGAGACGAGTAGATGGACGTTGCAAGGAGATACTCATTTTCTGTTTTGTGTTTGTTTTTATGTTCGTTTATGTATCTCATGTTTTAGGGAGAACGCAAACCAAAGACAAAACGTCTTGTCGAACAGTTAGTGATGTGAAACTTCTCAGTAAAACTTTTTTAGTTACGATATGCTTCTTTTTATTTGCTGTTTTCGTTACTTGCTTATTTAATGAGAATCATCCTAAGTACTTAATAATATTATTAAGTACACTACATAATTACTTTAAATTCTTATTTATTAAAAAACACAGTTCATTCTCTAGGTATGTGCGTATAAAGCAATGGTTAATAGGTAGGTACTAAACAATGCTATAATAGATAGGTAAACATACTTGAGAAAAGACTGTCGTGTCAATTGATGTGAGTTTCGTTACAACGAAAACAGCATATGACGAGGAAGCATTCATCATATGCTGTTTTCGTTATAACAGAAAATTTATTTTCACGTCACTAAGTACGCGACAAAACAGTTTTGTCGATAGATGTGCGTTGGCCCTTAGTCCATTTAAGTGTTTCAAATAAAGAAGGATGGGCATTTCGTTCCAAGAGCTGTATCAATTGGTGACTTATGTCATTTTAATGGTAGTAATAATAGCTTCATTTTATATTATTACACCAAAGCTGAATATCGTGCAGGAGAAAAAATATGGTGTGTAAACGCAAGCAGGACGCAATTTTTTATCTTGCAGAATCGGTATCCTTTACTTTAAAAATAAAAACCCATAGATCCCAAAGCTCACTGTACTCTAGTCCCTATTTATATATTTATTTATTTCCTTTCTCTTTTTCTTTACATAATAGTGGTGGAGAGCTTATCTGATATATTTAGTAGACGCTTTCATACCGTGCCGACGCTGATATCAATATTTCTGTTTGAACTACTGACAGAAGAACCACTCGTTTTCGTGTTAGGTTTAACCAGTATGCAAGAATAGAGTTACACTCCGCGACAATGACTACTCAACGAAGTGAAGTCGCGTTGCCGCGCAGTGTAATGCTACTTCTTGTACATTAGCTGTACTTGTGGAGGTGTGGAGATTATTTGAGCGTGTGCGTGAGTGCTTAGTAGATTTCAGTTACAGTTTGCTTGAAAGCCGCAAATTGCCTTTTAGTTTGAGTATTCCCATTTATTAGATCAGATATGCGTGCGATAATAGCTTGGCTTAATGTGTACCTAAATTCACAACTGTTTTGATCATCAAGTCAAGTCGTATCTGGCAAACACACACTTTGAAACAAAGTATAAATACAGACCATCATTTTAAAGTAAGTATAAACTTTTTATCAGAGTTAAAATAGCTTTAATTCTTAATTCTTTATTGCGCACAACACAGGACATAAAAAAATATATATAATAATATATTCTTTGTTATAGAAATTAGGAAAAAGTGGGTAAGGGACTGTAAATTATAAGACTTGACCGAATGAAAAACAATACTAATTGGGTTGAAAAATCTGGGGTTGAAAGGAGAAGCACTTGGGACGTGTATTTACAGGGGTCAGAGGCCTTAGCCAAGGTAACATTCGACAAGCGAAGTCGGCAGTAGAAAAGTTCAAAAATGTATGGGATTGGCATAAGGCATAGATATATCACGTGATCTGTAGTCAACGAAACGAACATTGGTAGCCAAATGTAATACATGTCCATTCGATCGCACGAATCGACAGTAGCGAACGATTACCTCCATACAAATAATAATTTTGACAGGCGACTTCAAAAGTACAAAAATGTATGGGACTGACATAAGGCATAGATGTATCACGTGGTCTGTGATCAACGAAACGAATATTGGTATACATGTCGATTCCCTCGCACGAACCGACAACAGCCGAACGACTATCTCCATACAAATGCGTAGCCAAGTGGCTCTTTTGACAAGCGACTTCACTTCGTTTTCTATCAGCACGATAGAAAAGCCAGCGAAAACCAAAACCCTGTAGATATCGAAACAAAATGGCGATTTTAGGTGAAATTTTGACGTTTCAATCGATTTGGTGACTGCCGACTACTGCCGAGGTGACTGCAAAATAATCCTAGGTTTTTTCAAACCTACTACTACACTAAACCTAGTAAACCTTGCAGTAAAGGGCGATGTTCGCCACTTATTTTATTGAGAGCAATACCTACACATGACCTAACCTGCATGCAGTTAAAAATAAAAGTACATAAGTACTTTAAGAAAAAACATATTTTATTCAGAATTAAATTAACACAGGAAAAAAGAGCACAAAAATATTATTCCACGAAACTTCCAATATCATAGTGAAGTGAATGATACCAGCTCGTCCAAGAATTACACTTTATTCAGTACACAATTTACCATGCTACTTCTCTCCACCAAGTCACATTTCCGAATGGTCGCTCTTTCGATATTTTTACACCTAACCAGCCTTTCCAAGCACAAAATGGCTACCTCATTACCTCGACCAATCACAAAACAGTAATGACTTGGTGGTCAACTCACTAACTAAAATACATAGAAAAATACTAAAGATAATTAATTCTGGCTTCCGCCGAACTACTATATAATCTATAAATTAGATTTATATTTAATCAGCTATAAAATAGTTTACAAAATTATCGAAATCATTACCTACAGAAAAATACTAAAAAATATTTAATACAGACTTCCGCCGAGAAACGACGCAAACAATAAATTCGATTAATATTTAATAAGGTATAAAATAAATTGCTAAATTATAAAAATCACGACATTCGGCCATCCGTCATCATGCGATCTCCTGACGCATGACCTAATACCATAATATATATACAGTGAGCGGTTTCTACCAAATAATTATAAGCAAAATATTACGAAATGATATCAAAATTAAATCTAAAAATCTAAGTACTTTAAGCCAGGAAAAACAGTTCAATAATAATTTGGGAGGGTATCAGTATATTTTTATAAAATTTAACGCAAGTGGGCGAATTTTTCGGACGAACTAGGACGTTGTTGTAATCGTCTGACGATTGCTGACAGCGTTACCGGACTATTGGTGGGTGCAAAAGGCTCTAGAACACAAGTGAGAGAGTCAGGCGAGCACTCTGCTCTTATAGGATTTTATCGTGAATACTGTTTTCGCTGATTCGGGCATTCTGACAGGTGGTCGACCTCGGCCACGTTAATCTATCACAGCTCCAGGAGATTCCCTTCAGTGGTACGGTCATCATGATGACGCTCAGCAAGTAGACTCAGGTTGACAGGGCTGCAGGCACGAACTGCGGGGATGACGCTATCATGTACTGGGCTCGAGCGCCTTCCATCAAAGGTGCCTGAACCTGGGGTATTTACTTCAACTGCAGAACAGAAAACACAAAGTTAAGATAACTTGCATATCTTTCGATAACAGACAGAGGTGCCAAATTTGTGTGTCTGACTGGAGATAAGCTAAGATGAATTAAAGTAAGACAGAGGTGCCGAATTAGCACGTCTTAGGTTCGTATGCTCCAAAGTTACTCAAGTCTGAATCGAGACTTTGCACATTTTCATCAAAGAAACGTGTTCAAAAATAATCCATGTCAGAGCACAATCACTTAAATCTTAATTCACTATCCAGCATAAGCGCCTTTAACAAAATCTTACGGATCACCTTGAACGGTCACACAGCTTACGTAATACCAGTGACTGTAGTATCCGTGTTTTACATCCAACGCGAGGCAGAGACGCAAGTTTGCATGTCATGGCAAAGCTACCTGGAAATTCAGATTCAAATTACAAAAATGCCCATAACCAACAATATTGTCACCAATTATAAACGAAATTAGTGAATGAATAATGTCTGTTTACGTCAGAGAACTAAATGTAAAGATTAATTACCTACGATTAATATCAATTAGTCTGTTTACCCAAAATGTCAAAAAAATGTATAAATAACAATAATAAAGTCTTATGTCCTCGAAATAAATCATGTCAGTGCAGCAAATAATCAGCCACGGAGCAGATGTTATGTCACACGATACAAGTCCTACATCTTGACCAAAACCGTTACGTGATTCACGTTCGTTTATCGACGAACAAGTCTGCAAAAGACATTCAGCTTTCTTTCGCTCAGTCTAGCCTAACCTTCAAAAACTGTACAGTCAGATACTGCTTCTGAGACCACGATACTTTTCTCTTACCTACTCGACTTGCAATGTCAGTGCTATTCTTGTGTTCTATGTATATTTCTCTGTAAAAGGGATCATACAAAAAAAACACTAGGAACTAGGCCGTAGTTTCTTGCCCGTTCTTCTAGGCTCTGGTCGCGTGGAACTGGCACCTAGAATCACCTAGTTATATAAGACGATTCTAAATGATCCTTGTGATTTTATTGAATAAAGAAATTTTGACTTTGACTTTACTACAAACAGCTCTACCAACAAAACTAAAGTGAACGAACTGTCATACACAAATTAGTCAAGTTCTTAATCAAAGCTAAATTGAGTCAACCAACATCATTCTTATATTTTATAATTGATGGCATTATCTAGCCGATTTGATTAAAAGTATTTGGAACCATTGCAGGATATTTTACAACTGTTTATGTCATGCTGAAAAATAGTATACTATCGCTTTCATCTTACTCCATTCCATCATCATCATCTCATCAAACCAATCCTCATCTCATTTGACCAGCTTCCGTTCAGGTTACAAAACGAACACGTTAGTAGTAAACAAACCTTCAAGTTTAACAACTAGCTTGGTCATCCTATATAGGTACTTCAGATCATCAAAAGTCTAAAACCAAACCAAAAACGTCCGGTTGGAATGTCAAAGGAGTTGGGATAACTATCAGGAACCAGCACTTATAAACCTTGAATAGAGCTTTTCGCACGTTCTTTGTAACTTGTCTAAAATTGATACTAACACCAACACACCAATGATAGACCAAAGCTCCATCAGACTGAAATCGTACTCTTTGTGATACTCGAATAAAATATTGCGACTTCAACTCGCATGACGAAGGACCTTGAAGACTACGTAATTAAATTCTCTACCTTGAGGCTCTACAAGACTACATGAAACTCTATATCGACTCTATATCGACTCTACATCGACTCTACATCGAATCTTTATGGACTCTACATTGACTCTACTTTGTTTTTACATTGACTCTACATCGACTCTACATCGACTCTACATCGACTCTACATCGACTCTACATCGACTCTACATCGACTCTACATTGACTCTACATTGACTCTACATTGACTCTACATTGACTCTACATTGACTCTACATTGACTCTAATCATCAACTGCACTCGTGGCGTAGGAGTGCAGCTTGCTTAATAAATATTCACTAGTTATTTAAGTTAAGCAACGTTCTGCGCGGTCACTATTTGGATGGCTGACCGCTAGTGGCGTTTTAATGTGTGCACTTCCATGCTTTGGAGGGCACGTAAAACTTTCAGTTCAGGCTTTAGAAGTCGTCAAGACACGACAGAGGCCTTAAGGCGGCCTAAACACTCACGTAACCACAGTTGGCCACTAACCCATACGAACGAACGAAAATCGTGATCGTGACAGCAAGATGTGTGCAACGAACGACACATCAGATTATACAGTAGATACACAGTACACACAGTAGACTTACTTGTACTACACTATCTACACCAACGATTCATCTCGCTTTCATTTGACAGTTAATCTTGATAACATATTGTCCAACAAACAAATAGAAACTTCAGTGATGTCTGACCCACAGTATGTATTTCGATGGGTGACAAACATGTCAACCTCTCTAGAAGATTGCTAAACAAAATAATTAAGGAGCTTAACTCGAAGTTTTGGTTACCTTTCATCTCCTAAAACCTAATCGGTGGGTACTTGTAAATATCTAAAGTGTTATGCATCTATTCCGCAAATAAACACGTCCGCTATCTATCAACAAGTCTATAACAATAAGTAGACTTGCGACTATGTTACCATGTGAAAGCAATAACTGTATTAAGTAGGTATTCAATGTGCATAAAAAAAAGAAGCACGACCACAGTCCAATGCCTATATATTTGGTCGAGGCACACTTTAACTTTACATAAAATAATATCTGTTTTGTTGCGATAATTCGTAGTTTGGTAAAACAAACAGTGACGCCATGGCCTAGCTACTTACAGAACAAATAAAACTCTTTTGATGTTTTCAAACCTTTACTACCTGCGCACATACTAAATGTACTAAGCACTAGAAAAACTTTCAGTCTGTCAGATAGCACTTGTGCTGGGGATGATCAACACCACCATGGAATAAACATTTCGGAAAAAACAAATCTAATTTTTTGCTACTAACGGGTACCTACTTGTTTTATTTTATCTTGTATTTAAGTTTGTAAAACCTACGTTTAATAGTAAGTAATCAATAAAGATCTATTTACCAATCTATCTCAATTTTCAATCAGGAAACCTACTAAGGTCGGTGTGTAGATAGCTCAACTGCTTGATGTGTATTTTGTATGTATTATAAATATTGTAAATACTGTATTAGTCATAATTTTCTTTGTGCTAATTAATGCTAAGGTCATAGTTTCGGACTTTAGGTTTAGGTTTCCAGGTAGGAAGGTAGTCACATAACTATGTATCTACAAATACAATGCATCAGTTATTCCATTTATAAAAATAACAACCATCGTATTCACTATTACGGTGATGTCTTGACATCACCGGCGCACGTCAGAGTGCAGGGCATAGTCTACATACTGTCAGCACGCATAACCTCATATAAAGTTTGCAATATTATCGATTCTGTGCGAGCAAAAATTTAGTTTCAACTCAGGTTTGAAAGGTTATAAACTAAAAACATTGCCCTTCAAGCATTTCGCTATCCGGGAGCACTTAATTTTACGCACTCGTTTAACCTTGCACAAAGAATTGACTCATGCAAACTACGACCAAAGATTGAAACATAAAAATGGTTGGATCTAACCTTGTTTAAACCACTCAACACTCCAATGAGGGGTTCGGTGATCTTCAACGACGACACAGCACTCCTAAGACTGAAGTTTTCCATTTCCATCTGGAATGCTCGTGCGCTACAGGAAGTTCATCGTCAGGAATCATCGCACCATCAGAATCCATGGACTCGAAACAGAAGTAAATCATTGTAATTAGTAGGGTAACTACCTACATAACCATTCACTAAATAAAACCAGACTGAACTAATCTAGGTTTTTTTTTTTTTAATCTTCAATGGCACACTTGGCCTAAAACTATCACGCAGTCCATGTAATTTTTGCGACATACTTAGTCACGTACAAGTCCTGTGCGTAGTGCTATAAGAATCTTAAATAATGCACACATGGCATAAATAACGAGGCTTGGAAATAATTACGGCATACATAGCCGGCTTGCTTTCCAATCATTAAGTAATGTAAAACTATCACACAGTCCATGTAATTTTTTTGCGACATACTTAGTCACGTACAAGTCTAGTGCGTAGTGCTACAAGAATCTTAAATAATGCACACATGGCATAAATAACGAGGCTTGGAAATAATTACGGCATACATAGCCGGCTTGCTTCCCAATCATTAAGTAATGTAGCTCACTTGGCCGAACAGAGGCATACATAGCCGACTTGCTTCTAAATCATTTAGTAATAATCACTTTGCTGAACAGAGGCATACATAGCCTAGGTATTATGTAATAATTCTATCAGTAATCTAGTTGCCATACTACAAGCTTTGCTTAGTTTGGTACTACAGAGCGTTGTGTGAAATGTCCATGAATATATATATTTATTTAATTTATCTGAGGCCTAAGTAGGTAGCTAAGTATTTACTTAGCCATCATTCTATTTTAATTTTATTCTCACTTAGCACACTTAGCTTAAATCATAGCTATCAGCGGGTAGCATAATATTTTAAATATAAGGCAACTACCGACCTACAAAATAAGTAAACCATTAATCGAAGGGTGTTTGCATTACCGAATAGTCCCGGTGTATTACCGACCAGTCAATGCGAACAGCGATTCAAACGTATATAAAAAAAATGTAGTCAGTAGGTGCCCAAAATCTAAATGAATTTAATGCCACCCCAATCTATGAATCTCTGTACGTTTCAGGCTAGTAGGTACTGGCTAACCAAATATCTCAGTAGGTATTCAACCAATCTAAAATTCAATGGACAGTATAGGTAGGTACTCACAACTCCAAAAGAGAGATAAGTTTGCACGGCCAGATAGTCTCGGAGTATTCCCGACTGATCCGTGAAACAAAGTTTCGGTCTTTCAGAACATATTAGGTAGGCACCTATACTTTATGAAATCAGAAGTTAGCACGATCGGATAGTCTCGGGGCAATCCCGACCGACACATGCCAACAAAATCTTTCATTCCATTTAACATAAATGGCTGGATAATGTATGTACTAATAACTTTATAATGAAATTTAAATATATCAGGGGTGCACTAAAAAATATAAAATTATCACTTTACATACCGTTCATCCCACTTCTGAATTGAAGTGAATGATACCAGCTCGTCCAAGAATTACACTTTATTCAGTACACAATTTACCATGCTACTTCTCTCCACCAAGTCACATTTCCGAATGGTCGCTCTTTCGATATTTTTACACCTAACCAGCCTTTCCAAGCACAAAATGGCTACCTCATTACCTCGACCAATCACAAAACAGTAATGACTTGGTGGTCAACTCACTAACTAAAATACATAGAAAAATACTAAAGATAATTAATTCTGGCTTCCGCCGAACTACTATATAATCTATAAATTAGATTTATATTTAATCAGCTATAAAATAGTTTACAAAATTATCGAAATCATTACCTACAGAAAAATACTAAAAAATATTTAATACAGACTTCCGCCGAGAAACGACGCAAACAATAAATTCGATTAATATTTAATAAGGTATAAAATAAATTGCTAAATTATAAAAATCACGACAATAGAATGTTGGTTGTAACTTTCAAGTAGGAATACTTAGTAGAATAACTGTATGTTTGGTTTAGGCTCAGTGCAGCAGTAGATATGTAGGTAGATGATATCTGAAAATATAAAGATGTTAATATTACCTACCTTTCACATACCGTATTTAGATAAGTTATAAAACCTAATATATCATCAGTGTATCGAGGCTAAGGACACCGCTGTAACAAGAAAATAAATAACCCTTGATATTATGCTTGTAGGCAGGTAAGCCGCTTTACACTGACTGTTTGGATTGAAACTAAAATCACTTCCTCATAGGTATCTACCTACAAACAATATATTACCTCTGCAATGTGGCATGTTGTGAATGTGATCTGGAATGTGGAATCCAAAAAAATCGAATATTATTCTCCATAGCCAGAGTTCTTCTTCATTTATTTCATTTTTCTGGTGTTTGCACATTGCATCCAATCACACCTTATATTTTCAGGGTTTTATGGATACTTTATTTACTAGGTAGCCCACTTTTCTATTTTTATCTAAATGTTTCACAATAAAACATTCGTTTCTTACATAAAAATTAAATAAATAAACAAAATGAATATGCTAGGTTGGAATAACACTGACATGACATTGGATGTAGTAAAACCATAGACTAAACGTGATTTCTAGCGAAAGACTGACAGAATTAGCGAAGTTATTGATCGAGTAGGCATTTATTTCTCGTATGTTACTTTGTCTACCAATTTAACTTCGACATCGTTGAAGCGATCAAGATTGTAGAAATAGAATCATAGAGGAATATTATAATTGGGAATAGAGTGCCCTCTCTCGCCGATTTTTTGTCACCCTCGAATAATCGGTTTAGATTGACTAGGCAAGTTACGCCACGAGCGCTTCGTCTTCTATAAAAAGTCAAGATTACTATTCACAATGTAAACGATGTGCAAATCACCTAAGTACACTAATAAATCTTATATTTTGCAGTAAGTATAATTATGTATTTTTTTTAAAACCTAGTTCTAAGTTTATCGATATCGATAAAAAATTCTAAATTCCTAACCTAGTACACACCTATTTCATTTTCTCTAAGCTAGCACCACTTTAAATCAAGATTTCCTGTCATTATCAGGTGCTATTGCTACTATTCTTTTGGCTAATTATTTCTGTTATTATGGTGGCCATTGGTGGCGAGCATGGTAAACTTATTTTTCATACTTTCCTGTTTTCTTGGTAGAAGTCCCGCTTCTTATTACGTAGTACCTGCCTATTAGAAATTTTTTCTATGTTCGAAAGACACTGACATTGGATGTAAGAAAACCATAGATTAAACGAGATTGATTAGGCAAACAAATACGCGCCAAGCCAGGCATGGCGTTTGTGGAGTGTGGCCGACCCCGCGCGCTCGCAAAAATGCAACATTACTGGCAACACTGACTCTATTACGATGGCTACTTTTATAAAATTGAATATTACAAGAACTTTTTCTTACAAAATTAGCATTTATTTATACTAAAGAAGAATTACCAACAATTTGGCCAACGCAATGTGTCGGCCACACAATAATAAATATATTATTTCTTGTTCTGTGGTGTCGGCGGACATCAAGTAGCGAAAGACCTTCGAAAGACTGATAGAAGAGGATGGAGATATGGAGTTTTCTACTTGTATGTCAATTGGTCTCCCGATCTATCTTCGATATCGTTGCAGCGATAAAGATTGTAGAAATAGAATCGATTCCTAGCTAATGTACATTGGCTAAGGCCTCAGATAACTCTGATATATGTAGAAAAACTTCAGTCCAGATATAAAGAGATGGTATAAGAAACATTGGAAATTCAGCACAAACTGATAGAAGCGGATATCCTCAATGCATGCAAAGAGATATCAAACCAACAGACGTGACCCCGTTTAATTTTTTTTTTGGTAAGTAATTTTTTAAAACAAGTATATTTTTCATGCAGAGTTATTTTTATTCAGTTAAAAAATACGGGTATATGAACATAACTCGTGATTTACAGATTTAAAACATTTCCACCCAGAGTTATAAAAGAAAATTCCGAAACAAAATACATTTTACAATGCTGAGTTGAATTCAGAAATATAATTATTTTCATAAAATAATTTTAATGAGAAACGTATTACTTTTACATAAAATAAAGTAATTTAAAAATGGACTAGCTCACAGTTTTCGCGCAAAACACATTGTTCATTAAAACCCGAGCATTTGGGCTGACGTTCAATTTAAATGCAAATAAAAATCGGATCAAAACAATCCAGCAATTACGGTCTTAATTAAACAACAACAAAATTCAGACACATCTGGTTATGTTTGTCTACGAAAAGGTAATAATCCAATATAAAATAAATAAATAAATATTCATGGACATGATTATTAAAATTATGATAAAACTAGTTTCTGCCCGCGACTTTGTCCGCGTCCTGTTTTATCCTGTTGATTTTCCGGGATAAAAAGTAGCCTATATTTTAATCCAGGCTAAGAACTATATGCATTCCAAGTTTCATCCAAATCCGACTAGTAGTTTTTGCGTGAAAGAGTAACAAACATTTTTAATTTTTTTTTCATTTTCATTTTTTTTAATTAGCTTGATCAATCGTGTTCAGACCCCAACATGTTCTCGATTCTAAAGCGACGCGGTCAACGTTTTCGTTAGGATCCAATTTAAATAAAAATAGCTAGTTTAGTACTAATACCTACATATTCTTTTGAAAAACAACTCAGTTTAAAAGACTGATAAAGAAGAATTGATGTCAACATAAACTACTAAACTTAGCGAAAGTTCGCACAAACATATTTATTTCATTCAGAAAACTATTAGACCGAGCCCAAGAGAACTGCAGATTCGAGAAATAAATTACCACTCTTTGTCAGCGAATTCCAATGTCTTCGTCTCACTCTAATCTTGTACAGTCGAGTATACCTGTCACCTTCTAGCTTTCATACATCACAGGAGTAAGAACCTAGTAAGCTCCCAAAATGAGTGTTTATTGCTGAGCCTTCTAGCTGGACTTTTCTAAACCCTCGAGCGAAATTGAACTTAAAGCCGTCGGGTTAAGGTAGTTTGTTGTCTGCGTGTAGTGGTTCAGGTGTGCCGATAGCCGGGTTATCCAGTCGTTTCTCTTACGGCAGATGTGTAGCTTCTGCAGACGGAACTTATGAGGATTTGTCCAATATGCTGAGAAAAATAAGGGTGCTCTAAAAGCTATTTCGCCAATGGGGTTTTAATGAAAAACTATTGAGACTACCTTTCAGTTTGATTCTAATTTATTTGCGGTACAATATGTCCTACGGAGAGGGTAACCTATAAAGATATCACTGCATTTTAGATCATATATAATAATATATAGTATAATATTACATTTAGCTATTATGTATAATTATATTTACGGACCTCGAACCAATTGCAGTTTTTATAAACATAAAATCGTAGTAGGTATCACAACACCTCAGCTCTATTATTTTCCAAAATGTTTTAATACGGCTTTGTACGCACTTCAAAACTATTTCGTATTTTTTCCCTGATTCATGCCTCCAGCGGGACTTTAAATAAATTCCGCCTGGGTACCACTGCACCCGTGTTCTCTAATACCCAGGCCATATTGGTTCTGGAACCTCGTAAAAGTTATTTACTTATTTGTGTCCATTTTTAAACTTAGGTCATCTCAAAATGAGATTTTCTTAACCCAGAGGCTATTTACTGATTCGATTGTTTTTCTACAGTTTCAGAGCAAGGTCCACACGAGAAGCGTTTACTAAACTCGCTGCTCGCCTCTTATAACACGCTGGAGCGTCCGGTAGCCAACGAGAGCGACCCGCTCGAGGTCCGCTTCGGCCTTACACTGCAGCAGATCATCGACGTGGTAAGTGTAAACCGAGCTTTACCTTACCTTCAAAATGTTTACAGAATATTACAGTTAAAAACATTTTTAAAACGCAACACGATATTTGACGACTCAGAATAAACTAATCGTAAACATTCAATGCGACACAATATTCCTTATTTATTTTATCAAAACATGTTGCGTTTAAAAAGGGTTGGGACCTTTAAGAGGGTTACAAAAGGCATCGCCTGCTGCAGCAAAGCGGTGTCAATACTTAATACCGTAACACCGTAATACCGTGACAGCAAAGTATTTTCTATTGCATTGCTGTGGCAAGTGGAAAAGCCTTTATAAAACTGAAACTCTTCTTCAATCATGCTACGAGTCTTGATAAAATATGAAATATACAGTTAAGAAACGGTTATTTGAGGTATCTTGATCGCTAGATCTAATCTAATCTAATCTGTTTTAATGATATATTTCTCTACTACAATGAATGAAAATAAGTACCAAAAAAAATACTTTGTGTTTAGTATCGGTTGAAGAATAGTCACAGTTTTAATTTGTGGTTATAATAAGTATTCCGTATTTCAGAATATTGACATAGAAAATATTATCATGACTAATTAATTAGTATTTTAAATAACAGATTGAGGGGCTTACTTAGAATCGTCTCTCAACTTCGGTCAAAAGTTAATTATCGTTTAAAACAGTGCCATCTCTTTTTGTATAGGCAGTGACATATAGTGACAGGAAGAATGTCAAGCAGTGTTTAAATTAAACAGTGTTCAAGTTGAGAGGAAATTCTAAGTAAGACCATAACTGTTTAATTTCAGGAATAGCTTAGATTATAAATGCAACGTGAAATCGCTTGAAATTCTACTTTTAAAATACAAACAAAAAAATCTCAACAATATTAAAAAAAGCGTTATTACAGTGAACTCAAACCGTGCGACTCTAATGATCACAATGCTTTTCATACAGAAGCTTAAATATAGCTATGGATGTTATTAAAACAGTTTTACGAATACAGGAATTCTCTGCAGACCACCCGATTTGTACACAACTGGTTTTTGTCACAATATTTTGTGTTATTCAGTGGAATTCGATTATGGTTTTATTTACATATGAATTATTCCGAATATATTTACTGTTGAATACTAATTCAGTGTTTGTTAGTCGGGAGAATTATTTAAAACATTAATTCATATATTTTTTTAAACTACCACGGTAAACATAATTGCACGTGAATGATATTGCATAATGAACGTGATTAAGGCACTTGCAACTGTGGCGAAATATCAGGAACTAATCAAATTCATAAATCGTGATAAATATCTTGTTTTTAGTAGAAATAACATTAATTAATATTCAGAGGTGGCAGGTAAAAAAAAACTTGCTAAATAAGAACAAAGGAATTTCAGAAAAACGCAAAGGAGTTATTTTGAGATACGTGTAGGTACTTCTGACTACTTATCACGCATGTACCCACTTAGACAAAATACTAAAAATTATCCAAAAAATTAAGCTTAACTTTTGGATCCAACTTGTGCCTAAGTTGTGTGCGAAATCGGAACGTCTGTACAATTTGTAAACTAAAATAAACGGTACATTTCAATATCGAGAACATTCAAGCGAATAACAAAGTTGAAACAATGTTTAGTTTGTATTGTCCGTATAAATTACAAGTCAAACTTGTACTAGAATCAAAAGTTCAAAGCTACGCTTAAAATTACAATAGAATTGTATTTGAAATTATTGATGACCTGGAAACTTGGCATTGCTTGTAACTTATAAGCCATTTAGCTCTAACTTATCGTTGGTTCGAGGTGAATTTAAATTGGACATTATTTGCTGACCAGTAGGATTTATTTACATGGGTACGCAAAGTTTGTTAAAATAAGGTTAGTAAACGTTCGATTCTATAAATATCAAAAAATCAATAAAATATTAATTACTAATTAAGCAGCGATGACTTTTAATATAAATTATTACATTTCAAAAAAATAAAATATTTCGTCTACCTCATTATTATGTGAGTTTATATACACACGAGATATTCCTTTGTTATATTATGTTTGCAAAGTTACATTAGAATTCGTTCATTATTGATGTAATGAAGCGGAAATATTTGTAGAATCTCGTGTGTATAAAGGAAAGGCAGAATATTAACTTCGGTCTCTGTATGTTATTAATAAATTTGTGCAAAATTTGTTTTCCAAACCTACCACATTATGTTAAAAGGCTTCTGCTGTTGTTTCATGTAAATGGAACATTATTAAAAGTTACCTACCTACACATATATTGTAGGCAATTTGATCATTAATAAATCGATGCATTGAAAAAGCGTCAGACTTTCAAGATGTATTGAAACTTTACCTTATTGAAAGTTAGCATTTAGAAGACAAATTAATTTCTTAGATAAGCAGAGCTGTCTAAAAATCTGCAAAGCTCCAAGCAACCTTAAATTTGGCTAATTCTAAACACCTCAATACGTTCACAATTACGATTCGACAGGTCGACGGGCATCGATGGCCACATTCCGAATCCCGTCACGTTCGATGCGGAGAACGCCTCGTTTCGTGCGTTTAAACGGCCGCCCACTTTTAACCTGAGTGTGGCCATATTTCACGGATTGTATAGACTAAACATGGATATCACGTAGCCTAAACCGCTGGGAGTAAAAACAACGTTCTAAAAAAAGAACACGTAACATGTAAGAAACCGAAATAGCAAGAAGATAATGTAAATTCTGACCTCCTATCCCAAGAGGGTCCACGATCTAATGAGTTTTATCAGTGCTGTCAAAACCAATCTTAAGATATTCTCTCACAAAAATGCACATCGCAATTCTGTTTTTCTTTCAAAATAGCAAAGTCCAGATTAACCGTTGAATTTTAAAGGGGTCATTTGCCGCAGCACGGCACGATCACCGCTGCTTTGAAGCATCCCGCTCCGAAATCTAGAATTACCGCTGAAATTGAAACGCTGAAAATTCAGTTAGCATCTCGGGCTCAACGTTACAAAAATGCAGTGGGCACAAAAGTTTCACACAAAAGAGTAAAAAAACGAACGTGGTTGGAAGGAAAGGAACAAAGTACGGCGACGACGATGCCCGCAGGCATCGCAACTTATTCGCGCTCTTCCACGACATTATTTCCAGAGTTCTCTTGAGTGCAGTATTGAATACTGGTATCTTCCATCGCCAGCGCGACGTTCGCACAAACGACATTTCCTATTTCAAAGCGCTCAGACCCGGAAAAGTGCGTCTAAAGGATTTCACAATCTTTGAGGTCGCATCCCGAGTTCAAAGTGAAAAGGATTTCATTGTTAAATTTTCAACTACTTACAATATTTCTCGAACAATAAAACGTAAAGCATACGACAATATACAACGCAAAATAAAAAATATTGAAACGAATAAAAATAACCATTAAAAACTTTGTTATTCGCTAGAATCTTTTTAATTACTGCGTCACAACAATGGTTCGTGATAAAATGGATTACAAAGTCGGTAAAATGATCGTGGCCGCTGGATTAGACTTTGTGGCCTGTCTGCACATTCGGAAGATTAAATCGCTTTTAATTATAAAGAAGTTTTGGAGAATTTGGGCTTTTCATTAAGCGTTAATTGGGAGAAGGCAAAATTATAACTTGGACGCTTCAAATTACTATAAGAAATTAGTTTATGTGTACTCCATGCATATTGGTTTGTTATAACAGCTGGGCTTACAGATTAAGTGAAACTATCTAGAATCTATAGTATTCATTAAGCAGCGCAATGTAGTTTGAAGGTTCTAAAATCAGAGCTTAGGTGTGATGTTCACAAAGTTTTGTTGTTCTTTCTTGCGACGGCTTCCGTTCATTTTACAAAATAAGGATGAGAAAAATCAAATTCTGACCACGAACGTCTGGCTCAACTTGGTAAGTGGTAGGAGCCGAGCATGGCGCCTTCGCCAACCGCCCCCCGCCCCCCGCAATCAATGGTAACTTGTCTTCTTCAATATGCAACGTGTTTCTTCATTGTTCAACACTCTAACAGCACTTCACTTTAATGCACTATTTTGAAATGGTCACTTTTCATATAGTTGTCAGTGCACTGGGTTACTGGTGGCGGACGTGAGGGCGCCACCTCCGCGGCAAACATGTCGCATGGACAATCGGTGTAAATTGTTGTAATATTTTATGATATTAGATTGTGTGCCCGGCGACTTGCGAAAACGCTTTAGCACTACGCATGAAGGTCCATTTTCGCAAGTCGCCCTTCCCTCGGTATTGTTGCCAAAGGTGTGAAACAGCTATCTAGATATCATACTGACTGCGTCCTTTCTGTTTTGTTGACATCGTCTAACCAATAGGACGAGAAGAATCAACTACTTATAACCAATATATGGCTGTCATTGGTAAGTGTGATTAAATAACCAATCTAAAACTTGACACTAAAATTTCTATTTTTGAGTTTCTATCTTTTCTTCTCTTTTATTTTCTATGTTCTTCTTTTTGTTGTATTCTTCTATTTTCTTCTCATCTGTAACTGTTTTTTTTCTCACTGCATTGTGGGTTATGCGGATGGTGTTTGTATCCTTTGTCATGTGTAAAAGTGCTTCTGAATCATTTATTAAGTCTTCTTGTCAGACCTTGAGCTCGCCCAAATTCCTCGTAGTTAGTATATCCATAGTGCTGTCAATTCTGTTGTTGCATTTTTCTAAACTAACCTAATTTGACAGCGCTAGAATTATAGCTGTCTTTGTAGTTTCAGCTTATGAGAAAGGGACGGCAACATTTTTAGTGCTGTCAAATTAGGTTAGTTTAGAAAAATGCAACAACAGAATCGACAGCATTGTCATGCATCCCATGCTATATTTAGAGAATTATATATTGGTTAATATTTATTACAACTATGAGTTGGTTAATATCGACAGCTATACAAATATTTTAGGAAATTTACTCTCTATTACCACTATACTGAGAATACACTACTATATAGAATAATATACAAAAATATATCGTGTATTTTGTCAGTGGTCATATAGAATGAACTTACCTACGTAGGGAAGTTGGCTGTGAGTTAAAGAATAATGACAAGACGAGTGACGCATTACATTTAAAACCATGACATGTTATATAACCCACAATGCATTAATATAACAATAATGCACTAATGGTTAACGCTAACTTAAGTAATATTGTTGATAATAAATATTCTAAAGGAACATGCGTATATAAAGTTTAATTGATAGAAAATATTAACTATTATTATGTTCGTTTAAAAGACTTGCTGAAATATATATATAGGGGTTCATCAAGTATATACATATTTGAGGTTTGTGGTCAATATGCATTTGTATTGTTATATACGACGATGGTATATTATGACACTGTAAATTGAATTTGCACATCCTGGGTACCTGCTGATAATTTTGTTTTAATCGTTTTGCGTTCAAAGATTTTTGTAGCATTTTTATAATGATGCATGGCCATGGAATGATACGATATCTATTATGAAAATGATCGTGAATGTTGAACTTGACTTAGAGTCCCTGTGGCATACAACTCGTTGGGACGAAATATTGTTTCAAAATCAATACAATATAGTTTTTTTTTATATTTTCAATGATAAAATAATTATTTTATTTACATTACAAGTGTACAATACAAAATTTGTATATGGTTAGAAACCCATTTTGAAATTAAAATAGGTTTATTTTGTTTATATTCAGCTTTGGTTTCAAAAAAGTTCGAATTTGTTATGTATTTTGTTTATTTTAATAAAAAAATACAATAAAGAGGAATGCTAAAGCATACTTTTGATGTTGGCTATTCATAAATTGTATATTTTTCCTAATAATTTGATATTTATGTTTGAGTAGCTTCTACCAGCAATGAAGGTATGTTTTTGAGCTGATAAAATGATAATTATTTTAGCATTTACCAATACGGCAGCTTAGACCCCTCTGATTTAGAGATCCCTTGACCCCCCCCCCTTGTCTTGTTTACTGACAGTTTGTGAAAGACCCTGCAAGGAACGTTCTAGAAAGATTTAGCTTTGTAGGTGAAACTGTATTGTCATGTTTGTGTATGTTATAAATATTATACAATGTATTATGTAATAATTTATATACAATTTTGTAGTTTGTTATTGTCTGCATGTTGTCACGTATGTACCTAGTTAAATTTCTTGTTGCTTTGTTCTATTGTCTATGTTTGCATGATAACGAAGCATGTTCTGGTCTTATTAATACTATTTTCTTCTTCAAAGGTAAGTTCATGTTATTATTCAATAAAGATTGTAAATATGGTATGCTGGATTTGTTATTATAATTATGTATTCACTTTTTTATCATATTAAATTTTCTTAGGGTTGTTTTTGTACAAATTACAATGTACTTACTTATTTTATTATGATACCACATATTTGTTTGTTATTTTTTTTTATAACTATAATTTGATAATATAATTTTCAGTTGGTAGGTAAATAGTAACAACTTATTGCTAAATTGCTAAATAGCATCTGTACTATTTTTATATGTGCAATATAGGAATTTTGTAATCTAATCTAACTTATCTTCATCTTTAAATATAGTGTATAATTTAAAATTTATTCCATGTCAGTCTGGGTGTACTGTTACAAGCTAATCATGTAATGAATGAAGATCAGTCTGATAGTTTTATTACCAGAAAAGGTTTTACTGTATTACACCCGAGAAAAGCCGGGGTAGGTCAACAAGTTACAACTAAACGTGATTTGGAACTAGCAGCAACTGTGTAAGAACCACCAGACTGCCAACACGAAGCAGATGTTCAGTCCAAATTAATTAAGTTCGTCGTCTGAACATACTTCATATCACTGGAAACTCTCACACAATTCTGTTAGTTCTACGAAACTTACATTCACTATTGAAACTACATGTTTTAACATACGCCCATTCAAATTGTTTTCCCACATAACTATTTTAGTTATTTGATTACACATACTACGTGATCTTTTCTTTCATTCTCCCCTGTCATCCATCATGTATACTCATCTCTTTTTTACACAATATCATCTTTCACGTAATCTATCTATTGTTTTTAGGTTTACCATTACTTGTAGAAACATTTAAGTTCAGACTGTGTTTTTCTTTTTTACTAGATCTGAAAACTGTGCCATAGTTGGAAGTGCATTTCATTTACACAAATCTACTATAATTCTTTATTCAATAAAATCACAATGATCATTTAGAATCAAATAAACTTTAAATCAAATAAAATAAATCATATTCAAGTTTTCTATTATCACGTTTGAAATTTGATCTCTTTGAGGCACTTTATTACAATCTAAGTTAAAGTAAACTTCGGGTTATTGAGCTTTTGGACGAATACAAATATTGGAATTCTCAATTTTATTTGGACTTATATAATTTGTAATTCGTTTACAGTATCTATTTACGTGATTCAATGAAAGTTGCAGAGATATGGTAAAATTGTACTTATATTTTTTTATTTTACTCTATATTTTTTGTACCCAAAAAAGACAGCAAAATATGAATAAAAATGGTAAAAACTTTAAAACAGGTGTAATAAAGTATTAAAATAATTAAGCTGTGTGGCGATGAAAGGGCATTGAAACTTCAAACATAGTCCTAATGGTCATAACTAATTCCCAAGCATATAAAATAGTTATTTAGTACAGTCCATGCTGGCGTACCATAAAAGCAGTAAAGTACATCAACTGTTCACAATTAACCCTTACAGTGCCAAAACAAGCCGCACTCGTCTTGTTCAGAGCGGTAAAGCTTTACTTATGTTCCAATGCAAAATGAGCTTTGGGAACTTAGGTTCAAAAGTCGATGTATGTTGAAAATGACTTTATCTCTTATTTCTTTCTTTATTTCCTAATCGTACTTTAGTTTAAACTTCAAACTCGACACGTCTCGATTCATAATTGATCGAGTGAGTGAAGCAAACGAACTTAAAAGCTTGTAAAGTTTGAAATTACGCCTGATTCTTTTTAGTATCGGTTTTGTCTATCGTAAGTTTTCTTTTAATTTCTTATTAGAAATACAGTAGCAAAATATTAGTTAGACTACGTGTGTTTCACTAATATTTGGTTTCTGCTAAAGTGAACCTACTGTAGGTAATTGATTCAAAGGGTAAAATCCAAATTGATTGACAGCCAACCCTTCAAGAGAGGACATTATGACAAGCGGGTGAACCTCGGTGAACGGGTGACAGCATCTGCCTCGCTCCCACGCAGGAAATTAGAGGCGTGCGGTATCTCACTCCCACGCGCACTTTAAGTTATGACAGCTCAGCATCTGACAGTTTCATAATCGTGGTACAGTTGGCGGGAAATGTTTTAGTGCTGAAATTATGAGCGTTGCAAAATAGAAGCTTAGGATTTATTGAGGGTAGAATTGAGGGTCCGGGGTTGAATGATAATAATATTATTTTAAGTAAAGGATGCGGATTGTTATTCTAAATGGATTGTAAAATTATCTTTGCGCTATCTATTGTTTTTATGGGAATAAATAATAGAAGAAACAGATGGTCTACCAAATAAATGCATTGCCACACCGAGCATAGTCCACTGTGGACGTCCCCTGTGAGGCGTCATACTGCGTCCATCATTCTGAGACACAAAGATTTGGAGAATTGTTTTTATATGTTTTTGCTGCTATTATGATGGTTTATCTTATAAACGTAAAGGAAAAATACTTCCTAGAAACCACAACTAGCTCTTTAGAATGAAAAATTCGGCCAAGGTTCCCCTTGCCTTGCTTGGTGGAGATGACATTGACAACATAGCTGTACTCACGTACCCACCACCCACATCACATACATCACGGTGTGAGTGAAGAAACGAACTTTGAATAGGTATTTTGAATTTCTGACCAAGCTAAGGCATATTTTTTTCCAGTTATTTTTATTTATAAGCCAAACTACTGAACCGATTTTGATGAAATTTCATGCAGCCAATCTGGAATTGAAGGTGAAAAAATAATTTTTCAAATCGGTATATAAATGACGGAGCTCTGAGGTACTTAACAAACAAACAAAAATTCAACCAATTTCAGAACTTCCTATTTTTGGAGTAGGTTAAAAATACATTACTATGGTTCCACTAAATTACGGCCGTTTTAAGACCAAGTTTTAAGGCCGGTTTCCAAGTAATCAAAACTATATTCGTTCTACATCCAACATCTGTGTATGCCTTCAAAGATAACTCAAGTTTGGCCAACTTTCTTAATATCACACGGATGGCCCAAATTTAAGACATCAAGTATGAATGAGCTACCAACACATTTGAAAGCGACGTGGGGGAAAATCGTCCAAGGTCATAGGGGGAGAAAAGTCAGTGAGAGAGAGAGAGTACATTGAAAACCTTGGGGTGAGAGCATTTGTGTAATGAAACGTGTGTATGTATGGATAGCAAAAAAGATCTACTTTTCATTATTAAAGTATCTAGGGAAACAAGTTTCTGCCGCATCACCCTGAAACGCAAAAATGTGAAGTCTCATTATGCCTGTCCTTTCATATGCCTCATCCACACCTTATACACTCTAAAACGAAACACATTGGTACAGTGATAATACTTCCTCTGACAAGTTCTTTAACTTTTTTTTAAACGAACCTAATTTGACAGAACTAAATGTTGCCTTCCCTTTCTCTTAAACTGAAACGACAAAGATGGCTATAGTTTTAGCGCTGTCGAATTCGATTAGCCACAAAAAATGTGTTGAGTTGTAAAAGTAATAGTAGCTACATACGAGGTGTGATGATGTGCGGTGAAGCATTGCGTGCTGCCTCACCACCAGATATTGCTACAATGTTGAGAACTTTCCTAATATCGCAGAGGGTCTAACTTTCAAGGGCCCGCGTATTGTTCCAAACAGGGCGATATCCGACGGTTGTGGCCACTAGCGGATCCAGGGAAGGAGTATGGGGGTTCAAGCCCCCCCCCCCCTCCTCCAAAGGCCTGAGTTAGTCTCAAAATCCCCTTTAAGTTTTCCCCCTTAAAGCGATTTTGCGACTTTTTGTCTCCCCTTGTCAAAAAGTCGCAAAATCCCCCGTAGACCAGAATTTACCGGCGTCTGTGTTTCCGAACACTTACAATTTGAATGTTTTCAAGAGGAGAGTGAATAGGTTTCTTCTGGGCAAATGTGCTACATCGTCGACCGCATCGTCACTTACCATCAGGTGAGATTGCGGTCAAACGTTTGTCTATATAGTATAAAAAAAAATATAAATAAATATTCATGGACATTTCACACAACGCATTCTAGTCCAAAACTAAGCAAAGCTTGTAATAAGGGAACTAGATTGCTGATAGAATACTTATATCCGATTTCATTTTGTACATACATACTAAGTAATAACACCCAGACACAGAACAAACATCCATGTTTGCCATTACACAAATGTTTTCTTGTGGAGATTCGATCCCCATAAGCTAAAAAGGCAGGGCTATTACTGAGAGCTGTGCTGTATTCTCAGGTCCATCTGTTTAGTTTAGGCTTCGATCAACTATACCAGTTTAGGTTATTGAACTTGCGACTAGAAGACCTGAGTGGTATTGCATTACCGATTCAAAGCGATGGGCTATATCCATTTTCACATAAAAATAACACACAAACTAGAAAACATTGCAATATCTCTCAGCCGGTATTCCATACAGAACCTCTTCAATAGAAATACATAGCAGAATATTTTCAATTCTATCCTGGTTCAGCTTTACGATCCGGAAAACGAAGCGAAGGACCTTATGGATCGATGGTGTTCTGAAGACCCCGGAAAATCAGATGGAATACCTACTTAATTAATGAACTATGTTCAAAACTTGGTACTTACCAATATTTGTAATATTCTGCGGCTCAAAATCGTTCACAGGGCACGTCCTCAATAGACTTACTGTGAGGTGATGTATCGTTAATGGGCAGAGGTAACCGCTTAGCATCAGGTGGGTCACCTGTATTTACCATCGCTTCTGTCACTTTTCGCTTCCAAAAATTACAGATCTCGAATACAAAAGGTTTGTGCCACTAGAGCAAACGAACATTTAGCAGAAATGTGACCTAGAAAAGCCTGAAAGAAAGTATTATACCTATCTAAAGGACTACATCATGCTGATGATAGATATTTTATTGCACATAATATAACAACTATACCTAATAGCATTATCTTCAAGATAACCTATGCGTATTATAGAAAGACGATGTGTTGGTATTTTTAAAAATTAAATGAAAATATTCCAATAAAACATAATGCATAACATGCCTAATATAATATACTTATAGATATAGTTATTGCTTACTCATTATGATGCTGAAGCCGTGTATATTATTTACCGATAAACGGAGATAAGCTGTCATAATTCGTTGTAAAAGAATTAAGGGTCAAGACAGATGCGAACCCCAATACAATTTACGAGATAGGATGTTCATTTGATGTTATTCATTGCTTTTTTGTGATAATTCAATGGCCGATTTCAATTCACCAACAAACGAGTCCATTTATGATCGTAAATGATTAATAACTTTTGCTTTATCGTGTTTAAAATACAATTAAATGGAAAAACCAGAGTAGGTAAAATAATATCATAGACGGCCATTATTTTCATAGTAGCATGTATTTAGTTATTCAATAATAGATCATAACGAGTTGACATTACAGTCAAAGGAAAATGAGACATTTTTTAATTTGAAAAAGAAATAAAGCTTGTTTTTCGAGAGCACGATAGATGGCGTATATAAATCGTCTATTCTATAGAAAAGACGAAAATCTCGTGTCAATGTTGATTACCTACCTACTTATTCGCTTTTCGTTCGTTCGTAAATAAAAAAAAAACGAACGAACGAACCTTCTAGTAATATCAGATAACTAGAAAGGTTGAAAATTTTAACAAAATGTGTCCATATTAAACTTCTTACATGATAGCTAGGTAGTTCTGTAATTTTTCAGCGCCATCTAGTGATTAAGATCGATTCGTTTCTTTAAAACGTCTTAAGTAGCTGTGATATAAATAAGATTTCATAATATCATAATACGAAGCAGACTAATACAGTGTTACTTTTCGTGAAACTTTCAGAACTATCCTAACTATAATAAATCATAATACATTGCCACCCTCTCGACAACGTATGATGTGTGTCCCTTGATAAATGACTTGCTCACACCAGTTTATGACACAATAGTTACAGTACACTTAAGTTTTGTTTCTACTCAACTAACTAGTTCCGATTCCGACCCAATGGGCGCGTAGCTTAAAGCTTAAACTCATATAATCTTTGATAGTTACTTCCATTTCATTTCTAATTAAACATAGCAATTTGCTCCGAATCACAATCCAAATAAATAGTATTTGCTTTCAAAACAGTTGCTGAACCATAATCGTACAAACACGCCCAAACAAATGGATCTAAATGAGGGTCTCCATTAACAACAAGCCAACACTATAATATATAGAACCGTAATATTAACAATATACTTAAATAAACAAAGTGCGAATTATAGAACCGATTTACACTCTCATTCTCATTGCAAAGTAAAGCTACACTGCGTGGCAATGACAACTTGGGATCTCTACACTCGTCACTTATTTATACGTGTGTTACTTATAAGCCATTAACTCGTAGGTTATTTTGTCTCAAAAGTTATTTATGTTCAACTAGGGTATCTTATTTGAAAAAAAAAATCTTTTTAATTTTCAACGGTATGCGGTACCTAAGTACTTACCTCTTTATTCATATTCCTCCTGTAATTTTAGCACGGCCTTAAAGAATGCTCTGTCATTGTCACTTGCATGACAACGAAAAGAAATGACAACAGATTTAGCAGTCATTTTAGCTAGCGCAGCTTTAAGAACAATTTGTTTGCAGGATTTGTTTACTAACTGGATGGTATTTTATTTTATAAAAAGCCAATTCCATATATTGGTCTTTTTACATTAAATTTCAGCACAGTATTATTGCATTGCTTACAATTGTTTTATATTATAAATGTAATACGTGCAAAAGTTGTAGGTAATCCTAAAATAATTTTGTTTTCCCTTTTTTGGGGAACCCTAAAAAGAGTCGGGAATATTAATGCGATGTTTTATCATTAATTAATTATGGACACGGTCATCTCAGAGATAAAAGAAGGCCTAAGGTTGATACAGGGTGCCGCAGAATTTATTCTATATTTTGTTTAAAAAAAAGATTCTAAATTAATGCAGTCTACAAATATTTTTTATATGTATTAGCCAAAACTGAAACATATATCAACAGTTTGGATATTTTGTTTAACACAAGCATAAAAAATTCATGTTTAAAGTTTTTGCCAAAATCCAATTTACAATAAAACACATGCTATCGTAGAAAAGTTATAAAACAAGTCCGATTCTCAAATGAACATAATATGTAGATACCAAAGATCCTCCATTGCACACTTTCGAGATATCAAACATATTTTGTGACACCCTATAACCCTCTCCCTCGACTGACAGTAGGTACAATAATTTAATTTTGCCAAAGGAAATTATTTTTAAAGGCAGTTGGAATCGCGCAGGACACAAATTACAGGGCCAGGCAAAAATCGCGTTATTTAAATTTTTAGGGCCACACAAAAACTCCGGGACTCTGGGAATTGGCAGATGTTACAGACTTGAAAAACCTTTAAAAATGTTCTGTAACTTGAAACAGATTGTATGGCACTGTAAACCGTGAATGTTTTTTGTAGCGATACGATAACTCGACACGTTAGATACAAAACTGTTCTGCATTACCGAAAATATTCATACCACCAAATAAAGTTTGTAACAGTATGTTAAAAAGTTTGGTAGCTTTTATTTTTCACTAGTTTTTCACACCTTACATCACTTTTTTTTTATCAACTTCATCGCACTCTATTCTAACCACTATCAAAGACCCTTCTGCACCTAATAAAATGTCCTTTAACTTTTTCAAAATATTTGCCAAAGAGCTATGATACCTCCTATCCATTTCTTACGACTAATATTTTTCTTATGTGACAGGAATGGACTGACTACAATCTAAGGTGGAACGACAGCGAGTACGGAGGTGTAAAGGACCTTAGGATAACACCCAACAAGTTGTGGAAACCAGACGTCCTTATGTACAATAGGTGAGAATGTAGCTGGAAGGTTAGAAGGGAAAGTGGGAATGACTAGAGAAGTTTGATAGACGTAAAAGTAAAAGAGAAGATGGGGGAGACGTCAGGAAGCTTGGTAGACGTAAAAGGGGGAGTTGGGAAGGATTGGAAATTCGGTGGACATGAAAAAGGAGAGAATATCTACGTGGATATAGAGATAAAAGTAAAACAGGGGCACTATATGTCGAAGAGTGAAATCTGAGCGGGGGTAAAAAATAGGATAGAGAATAGATAGAGTGGTGTGCATCTCAATTAGAAAAGAGGCGGAGACAGCAAAGGAAGCCAAAGCAAATCTAGGCGGAGTCTAGGTGAAGGTAATCTAAAAAGAACCTAAATGGGATCACAATGGGGAGTGGTAGGTTTATAATAGAGGTGGCAGACGTGAGTTGAAAAAAAAACTCGGGAGGGGTGGGGGAGGGGGGGGAAGGTTGATGAGGTGAGTCTGGACGAGTCGGCTATCTGTAGATAATTTTCAACGATCTTCAGGTAGCTCAACTGTGTCATGTATATTTTGTAAATATTGTAAATACTGTATTAGTAATTTTCTTTGTGAATAAAGTACATAAGATAACATCAATTTGAATAAAAATTTCGAAAAAAAAAAACATTAAAGAAGTCACACGACGGAAACGTCGTCATGGGTATATAATTTTCATAACAATAAAAAACAATAGGTACAGATAAAAAAGGGACATGATTTATCCCATCCGTTCAGAGGGGAACTCTAAATTACTGAGAAGTAAAACAAAAGATTTTTATTATTTTTTAAAGGTATTTTTTTCTACCTTTCTGTGGGGGAAATAACTTACGACTCAGTTTAATCTGAATAGGGGTTGAAAAGGGTTTTATTGACATTTTCAAGTGTTTATTTATGAACAACGTAAATGAAGGTTTACGTGGATTACGTACCAAATATTATATCGTTAGCTGAGTACCTATAAGCTATTAGTAAGTACGTACTAAAAAAACAGCGATTTAAAAAAAAGCAGTAAGCACTAAGTTTTTTTTCTATTTTTGTTAATGCTAATAAGGTTCATAAAAATGTGTCATAAAAATATAGTACTTAAAATTATGCTAAAAACTGAAATTCATAAAAGTTTACAATACGCAGTAAATAATGAAAGTTATGAAATAATAAAATAAATTAAATCTACTTTAAACTGTGTTAACTGAGTCTAATTAGAGAATATGACACTCGCCAAGGAATTTTTTTATGACTTTGACTTGACTCGGCTGGCGACAAACTAGTTGAAATAAAAATGTGTTTTTAACATAGGTTGTCCAATTATTTTCGCTATTCAGACAGTATAGTCGTGATTCGTTCATCGCATTTATGAAGTATCAAGTTTGGTTGCATTTCAAGCAAGCAAAAAAGCATAGCCTCTAGGCGGTGGTACTTGCAAAGCTTCCCTTTTCTGTGGTAGGCATCCTCTAAACGCGATGCACCCCTGCTTCCATTCTCATCAGCATACACCATGGCCAGATAAAAGCATTGAAGTTTTCCATAAGCCACTAATGTCTGATCATTCTGTGGCTATACCTAGTTTCAAATTCGGCCATGTTGTGTTTTGCAGACTTAGCGTAACCAGACTTTGATACTATTTATGGGCTAGCTAGAAGGACGGATGTAGCGTGAATTTGGCAATTCTTGGACGCCTAACTGTGGCGTCCATGTATTTATTTACCCAAAAACGGAAACCACAGCGACTTATAGTGGGTAGTTTAAACATCGTTAGTCTGACAAACAAGCTGAAAGTGAGGCTGGCTTCGGCCCAATTTATTTCATTATTCCGTGAGAAAATTCAGATCCAGCTCTTTTTGGACAAATATATTTCGGCACAGCAAGCACTGAATGCTGGCCATTTAATTGAAATTAGTGTAAATAACAGAACTGACAACAACTAAGTATTTTTTCTCCTCTCTTTCTCTCGTCAGGAATTTTACACTAGGTAATTAATTGTACTCCAATTGTAAGTCCAAAATACAAGCTTAACGCTTAGTTTGGCCTGCGCCGGTAAACATATGTAAGATTTATTGTTGACCTTTGTTGCTATTTGTTTTTGTTTCTTAACTGGTGTTTTGGTAAATAAACTATTTATTTATTTATTTTCTCGATTAGTAATCTTAGTAAAAAGAGATACTTTACTACATCTTATGTTGCAAGGCGCAGAATTGACGAAATAACGAACAGAGACCATATTATTTAAGAAAAGAAGAAGAAGAAGAAGAAAATCACAAAAATTATCGTCTTGTATAACTAGGTGAATCTATTACTAAATGCAGTTTTTTTTTTACTTTTACGACACTTCAACAAATAACGATATTTTTACTAAATTTTGCTAAAAGATTGAACCCTCTATTAACATATCACTCATGTGTACAACTAGCAGCATTCCCAACTATAAAAGTAAACTGGATTTAAATATCGAGGCATTTCAGTTAAAAGTCGAAACTAAGCGTTTCGTTGGCGACGCGCCAGAGAACTATCTTTGAAAACAATGTAACTTTCAGTTATTTCGTGATTTGTTTCTCGCACTCGCAATTATCATAGCCTCACAACGAATAAATGTAACAATCGTAAACGTATCGTAGCTGTAGCGTATTCGAAATACACTACGCGGTGACGCTACAATGTTCGGAAGCTGGGTTGACGTTGACGCGTAGTATGAATCGATTACGTTAGGTTTACGTAACGCGACTGTCAGATTTGTTCGTGCACACTTCCCTGTTTTGGGCAACTTTCAACTTTTCATACAGTGTTTTACAAAATGGAATAACCGCTTGGGTTTGTGCGTTTTAAAACATGAAAAGGTTCTAGTTATAAATCAGCTAGCGATGGCTAGACTACCTACTGTAATGTCTGAATTTTGACCTAGAAATTCATAACATTTAGTCAAAATGAAAACATCCATGTCGAGATTCATTGACATGCTATATTTTACTTATTTTAAAAATGTTTCACCATAAGCATCAGTTACAGGAAGCGCAGAATTTATATAATTCGATTTTATTGTACTTAGTTATTTCAGAAATGGCAATAGCACTATTGATCTAAAGTAGAAAATAACCTCATCCTAGTATCCTCCATGGAGGAGTCAACTTAGTGCCCACCAAATTTCAAATTAGTGGGCAATCATTCCCATCTGTCACCCTAAACGACAGATTGGACGAAAATGTCCAATCTGTCGCGGTTTTTATAGCAGAGTGACAGATGCTACTTTTAAAAATTAAAAGAGTCCAATCTTTTGCCCTGTTAGTAACAGAGGGACAGATTGGACTTTTTTTGTCCAATCTGTCCGCCAATTAATTGTGCATTATGTGACGTTACTGGTTATAATATGTAGTAGTCTTCAAGTTACTTATGGCTAATTGCGGTTTAACCAGCCACTAACTTTCTCAAATAATATATTCTAAGTAAACTTTGTATACTTATATTAAAGTATCTTCGTTCTCAAGAAATGTATTCTTATATCATTTTTGGAGAAAACATCCGACAATAACAAGGGACGGAGAATGAAAAGCCATGTTGCTCCACAATGAACCCAGAGTTTCGCTCGTAGGCTCTATTAAGGAAATATTCAAAGCGAATTTATACCCCTCATCTTTACCTATACGAAATTCTTGTATAAACAGAGATTTTTTCATATACAAAATATAACAATTTTATACACTTACTCCAAGGCTAGAGATAATAATGTGGGGTTTAGGAAACAGGCTTACAACACTAGTCAACAAGGAGTATATTATACATACCTACTCTTTGATAGAAAATCACATGTTGCCTTTTTAATAAAACTTGTATGAAGCCTCTCATATAATTTGGGATTTTTTTTTCTTCATTTTTAAAGTAAGTAGTTTATTAATTTAAGAATGTTGCATAAAAGTTAATTTGTAAACCGGTGCTTAGATATGCGAGTAACCGGTGCTTAGATATGCGAGTAACCGGTGCTTAGATATGCGAGTAACCGGTGCTTAGATATGCGAGTAACCGGTGCTTAGCTATGCGAGTAGGTGCATGTGATATTCCTGCAGAAGAAGCAGCGGATTAGAGTTACAAGAACCTATCTCGAAACCATTAACATAGCTAAAACTACTAATAGCAGGTTCACTTTATAGCAACACAATGACTATTAAAAAAAGAGATCAAATTGTATATTATTGTATCTCATTCCAAAAATAAGCAACTTTACAATAATTTTCAAAATCTAAAATCTCTATAAAATGCCATTTTCGGGTTTGTAAGCTTTATTGCTCTGTAATTTCATTTCCTTAGCAATTTATGTTTTGTAAGAAAAAAAACCTGTTTTTTCCACTTATCTCGTCCCACTGCTGGGCAAAGAAAATATATAAATTCTGAAACAAAAAAAATACCAAAGCACTAACTGAAAAACTAATGAAAAAGTTCATTTGTTTCATTTTAACGTCTAAAAAATCTGATACAAATCCACTTTTTACTATTGCGTGTGCGTTTGCATGTATAAAAAGCTTCTAAAAGATTCTTATCACGAGCTAATTATTTGGAATGCAGTAACCATTCATTTACGAGCTTTCGTATTAATCCCGCCTGAATCAGTTCCATTTGAAAATTGTTAACAGCCATCCAGTATATTGGCAGTGGCCCGGTTTCAATTCCGATGATTAATACCGTGAGAGGCTTATCCATTTCAAGTTTGGTGCTTTTCAGAACTTGGCACATTTGGAAAGTGCTATTTTGGCAGGTGCTAATATTTGTTTTCGAGTTGGTAATACCGATTTTGTATTTTCTGTTATGTTGTCATGAATTCTATTTTTAAATCTCAAACCGTTTAGTCTAGAAAACATTTTAATAAATCTAAAACATATGATGTACGTGTATTGCTAAGTTGAATTTATATACAAAGTTTCAATAGTATAGGTAAAGTATTGACTGACTTCTGTGGTTTCTTAGTAAGCTTCAGAGGGAAGTTTGGGATTTTTTTCTATCGAGAAAATTTTTAGTAATCGTGTTTTCACATCATATGATGTATCACAAATATTCTCAACTGTAATATATATTTTTGTCAAAATGATTGATTCAATACTTTTAATGATATGCAGGATCAAAAATGAGAGATTGGGGTACTGTAAGCTCTTAAAAGAAACAAAAAAACTTAAACAGCTATTCAAGAAAATGCTAGAACAGTATTTATTTCAATTCTATTCCCCAAACGTGAATTCGTAAAATGCGAAATATTATCGGTTTTTAACGAGCTGTCAGAAAATATAACAAAGCTTCATAATTCATGCCCATAGTAATTAATGTTGAAATGGTAGGAAAATATTTTGAATAAAAATACCTACGTGTATTGCTAGCTTCAAAATAATAATCTGCATACAAGCCAATTTCACATTACGCAAATGAGAAAACTTCCAAATTCGATCACCAATAGCATTTATAGCCAGTAAAACAGTTTATTGTTATTATTGAGAACAAAACATTTCGGTCTTGAAACTATAAACCACTTTGGTCGGATAATAGTTAACATCCATTAATAGTATTGCCAATACTAATATATTCGTACAACAATGATGGATATTCGCTTATAGGGTTATCAGTCTCTCAGTTAACACTATAGTATACTGTACCTAAAAATATAATTATATCCTGATTTGATAAACCAAAAAATAAGAATGTATAATAATTATTCGCATTATAACATTTACACACAATTTAAACTTGTGTTTGCTACGTTGTTGTTTCATTTTTTGGTCCATTCCCACTAGTTACATTACTAGTTCTATTGATGTAACTAATGGGAATTTTTCTTTGGTCTTAAAATCAAAAGTGTTTCCGTTGAAAAATATCCTGCCCTGTCTATAAGTTTGTGTCCCATCGAAATCGCTTCAGCGGTTTATCTGCAAAAGAAAAAACACCTTCGTATTTTGTAACATCAGTGAAGATACCACGAAAGTACAGCTCAAAGATGTCGCTTACGCGATCTTGTCGGTATAAAGCGAGGGTGTCTGTAAAACCGGATACTGGCAACCCTGCTCAGGGCTGGCACGCGGCCAAACACCGGTAGACACATTCGATTATGAAATGGTTTTAAATCACTTACGAGACTGTGTACTAGTGGCACCTTGTTTACTGTCTCTGTGTCGTTTAGATGCTTACCGGGTTATAGTAGACTGCAGTTTCACCTATGTGTAACATGGACATTACAAACACAAAATGAAGCAAAAGTGGAAACATAAACTATCTTCAAACAGTAATTGCAATATGGGCATAAGCCCAAAGTGGTAACATCAGTGAAGATACCACAAACATCAGGATATAGCTGTCAAAGATAGATTATGAAATTTAAATAAAAGATACATGTCTCTCTACAAAACTCTAAACAAAAGACGAGTACAAGGTGCTCACCAATATGAATGCTTTGCGGACACCGCAAAATAACTCTACTTAAAAATCAGTTCTTTCCTCATTTATTGATCTATTTATTTGTTACATAACAGTGTGAGTGCGTTCCACCTTAATACGGATTTGTTGGCGGCCCGCCAGCTAACGGAGTGGTTACATGCGAACCAACGTGTCTACCGTTCATGAATAGTATAGGAGTACAACCAGGAGAATACTTTTGTCGTCGACGCTCGGGGCGATTTCGACTCTTCTACACTCGACTTTATCTTGTTTTTTGCAAGTTTTAGGGCTTACAAGGGTTCACAAGTGTCTGTGTGTTGGCGGGACGTCATTAATATGGCTTGGTTGGCTGTCAGCTGAGACAAAAACTTGTGTGCTATTTTGGCGTTTTCATAGCTGCTATATTACTCTTTTACTTTAAGAATGACAAATGTATATCAAAAATAAGATTATATAGCTTATAAAACCCCAAAATAATATATGCATGAACTAGTTCTGTGCAAGAATTTGGTAGATTTACAATTCAGTCTCCAACCTCAAGAGATTCTAGGCGTCATTCACGAAACCGAATCCTACTGCCTTAGGATAAGCCAAATAGATTCAGTTCAACCCGGTTTAAAGCAGTTTTATCAAAGCGGCATCCACTTTTCATTGAGTCAGACGTTTCCCAGACGGCACCCAGACAAATTACAGTTTAACGTAAGCTGAGGGCTGGTTCTCGAATGCAGAATCAAGTCTTTGTTACTCCAAATTTACTTGATGTAAGCTATTTCAAAATTTTGGGCGCTTGGGACTGACCGTTGTAAGAGAACTGAAGAATTGACTCTAAAGCTTGAAATTGTATTGTCAGAAGTGTTAAAAAAGAAAATAATGCATATTGAAATAAATAATCTGTTCTTTTTATTTATTGTAGTTTGTCAATATTTTGTATTTACCAATTTATAAACAGATATTTTCTTGAGTGTGTTATGTCGGTGAAGGCATTCGGCATTTTTATATTTTTTTGTATACCATCTATGAATGACAAAACAGCATTTTGTGTAACTTCCCTAGTTTTAAGCGTAGAATAATTTTTGCATCATTTTCAGCTCTATCTCTTCTTCACTTTTTTAAATTTCTACAACCTAAAAGCATTATATGCAAAGTGACAGCACAGTAGGAGATGCCCCGCACTGACGATTGGTACTTGCCTGTTTTTATTTCTTTTTTTATGTTTAAAAGTAACAATCGTTGCACAAGAGGGTATTTTTGAATCTGCTACTCAGTGCTGCCACTTCTAAAACAGAATGTAAACGTACAAGGCACTCTAGACGCTGATTTGAAACACCACGGTATCGTTCTCTCGCTTTAACAGACTTTTTAACACAAATTGCAACACAACTTTACTCTTCCTTCTCTTTCTTTGTATATTTCTGCTAAAGCTAGAGGACGATCACTGTAATATCAATGATAAAATGTTTAAATGCACTTCTATCATTGATATTACAGAATTATAAATCAGTCCCAGAACATCTGACGCACTAAAATTAAATAAAATTTAAAAGCTATAACACCTTTAAACGCTTGTATATAACCTTAACTGTATATAACAAATTAAATTACAACACATGGGACATTCAAAACTCTCTACTCTTATTTGATGTGGCAAAGCTTTTTAATTTACAGGGCTTTGTTTGATTTTTCTATTCCTCGTTTTTAATATCGCAATCTTTACAAGATTTCGATCTATTTTATAGCTTTAAGTATTAAACGAGTGAGATATAAACTTTTAATCAAATTAAAGAGCCTTCTGATTAAGGAACGCTTTTAGATAGTATTTTGCCTTTGTGAGTCTTGATGAGGGTCACTTGGTTCAACTAATTTATCTCTTTGAATTTCCTACAACATAAAGTATTTAGTTGTTTCGATTTTAAACAAATAAAATACTGGCCACCTAGAGGATTAACTTCAAATAAAATAGAAATAATGACGTGACGCTGGCTGGAATATCCAAATCCGGACGGTTGCCATAAAAAAAAATAGAATACCAATTTCAATTTGTGACAGCATTTAGATGTAGCCGACCAATAATGGCAAGGCACACTTTCAAGCACTATGCCCGTAGCGTTTCGAAACTTGATAGTTATCTGACTATTGTATTATTGGTACATAGTGCTGACGAAGGTTTTGACGGGACTTACCAAACCAACGTGGTGGTCAGAAACAACGGCAGTTGCCAGTACGTGCCCCCGGGCATATTCAAGAGCACATGCAAGATAGACATCACATGGTTCCCCTTCGATGACCAACACTGTGACATGAAGTTCGGTAGCTGGACTTACGATGGCAACCAGGTAGAGTCTAGTCAATCTTCTATAGCCTATCGATGGTGTTCTAGTAATCGATTACTCTTAAAATGATTCAGTGCTGCGTCTCTCTCTATCCTAGCACGTTCAAATTATAACAAGAAGAGACCAACACTCAATTATTGTTTGAAATTATAGTTCTGTTATTTCTAGAATAATCAATTACTCGACTGATCGATAGATATAGTTATATTTTCAAGTACAAAAATTCTTATTTTAAGTTCTGTTCAGAATTTATGAATAAGAATTCTTCTAATTGGAATAAGAAGTTTTAGATTAGATTAGGGAATGGGGTGTGTCAATAATGCAAGGGAACCTTGTGAGAAACCAGACGGATATTATTATATCCCAAACGTTTTCTATGTACTATTTTGCATGGAGCAAAAGTTTTGTACATAAATCAATGTTTATAAAACACGTCTCGAGTTTGCAACTACCATACGAAAACGCTCCATATTTTATATCCATTTTTCAAATTTACTTAAATTCTGTGCATAGAAAATTTTGGTGTTGAATTTGGTATTAATTTTGTTCTTCATGGATGCTATATTACACTTTGATCGTATAGTATTCAATTCACGGCAATATTTTATGCATAGTATTACTGTAGTTAGTTTTGATACTATGCTTTCTCTACTATTCTATCGATATTTTTATGAAGCTAAATGATGTAAATCACTATAAAGGAAGTGGTGTCAAGTGGGGCCCATCCGCAACCCAATATGACAATATTTCCTGGGATGTTTATCTTGTCAGTAGATATTTTTTTAGTAGTAGTGTGTGTAAGTAGTGTAGTAGTGCCGTGTGTGTATACATCTTTGCCCGATCACTTTAGAATATATTTTTTTACCATGTTTTGCGTTAAAATTTGTTTTCAAATTTTTTTGATAAAATTGTATTAGCTATTAGTTTTTCACGTAATTTAAAATATATATGCTATATGTAATCACTGTGTAGACAATAAGTAGCCTGCACCAAGCCACCATTAGTAGTCATAGTAGATACATTGATTTTCTTGGTAGGTATATCAAGTGTTTCCACAAAAGCACGCACACAAATACATTATAGTAGTTTGTAACAAAACAAAATAGACATGAAACAAGCACGTGATTTATTAAATTGAATAGAAGGAACATTTAAATCTTTGTAGATTGTAATTACTTATTCTTCTTTCGTCTATTTCTTCTACATAGCAAGTCATTTTTTTTTAATTTCAAGGATATTTTCTTCCTCATCCGGAGTTAGATTTGATCCAAGTCTTTGAAAATTTTCAGATTTTGGTAGTTTAATAGCAATTTTACGTGGTGGGGGTTCCTGGGATAATAATTCCAGAAATCCTCTCTGCCACATTGTAATTTCTGGAATTATTATGGAATTATGCTACAGCATGCTACGACAAAACCAGTGGGAAGTTCTGGAGAAATATATGGTAATCCCAGGTAGGGATATAGAAATAGGGGTAGGCTAAGCAAAGTTTCATTTTTTTATATAATGTTCTTTTACAGTTTTGTGTTTGATTGTACATTTAGTAGGCAATGCAAGTAACAAAAATACCGGTGAGAAAGAAAGTAGGCATTATACGACCATATGGTCTAACTATTTAGAATAATGTTTGCCCAAACGCAATTTCCGGTACATTACGATCACTTGAATGGTCAAAATATTGTTCTTGTGCTACATACTGCAAGTGCGATAGTAAGCATCTCGTTACTAAATCACTGGAATTTATCATTCTGAGACAGACACAGTCGTTCTTGTAAATTCAGATTCAATGCGAACAAACAACGGTCCTTCGTCAACGAACAACAAGATCTGAATAATTTCAAAGAACAAACAGTTTTCTCGTACCGTCTACCTCATTACTATGTCTGGTTGCACGTGTTCAAGTTAATCTAACTTTGTCTAGCACTCATATTGTCTGACATTACTTTACAACTTGTTTTAATGAGCCGGTTTTGATTAAATGCTCCCAGAACAGAGTTTGTATTTAAATGGAGTTTACAATGAAACAACTATGTTACGAGACAGAACCAGTTGAAAAACTTGCTGTGTACAACTTAACTTGTGTTAGTTTGAACACTAATACAGACAACCTAAGTAGTGTAGCAGACCGAATGAAGCGTCACGTGTGAATTAAACAAGTTAATTTTAGTCATAATATTATCAATAAATAAAATTTATTTTTTAGTTAATTTTAGAAACATTTAAATTCCATGAGAATTTCATTAGATCCTCTTCATCATTGATGGTCATCATAAGAACTTGGAGTATAGGCTTCAGTTCATAAAATCGCAACACTTTGAGATGAACTAAATGTTTCAAACTGCAATTATGAAATTCTTCAAAACAGGTTTAGAGAGCTGATAAATATCCTCATAACTTGGAAACGGCTCCACCAATTTTCACCAAACATGGCCTAGAACCATCCCAGATAAATTATCTTTCAAAAATAACCGCATTCAAATCGGAGCCTATCAGAGCGATTTCGAAGCTGAGTGCCGACTTTCGGACTTTGCCGACTTTTGCAGTATTCAATACATACGAGGGCACTGACAGGCAGACACAATGCCGTCAATTTTATAACACCCCGTCTGTTTTTTGATCAGGGGTTAAAAATAGTGATACATACTAAAGTTTTCATGACATTATTATACTAGAAGATTTTCAGATTAGACTTTGTTTATTTCTGGGAAAGTAGATTTCTCAAAGCAAAAAGTAATTTGCAAATCGTATGCTCTAATTTGTCCCCCTGTTAGTGACAGGTAGACAGATCGGACATTTCAAATTTTTAAAAGTTTAATCTGTCACCCTGCTGCAAAAAGGAGGAGCAGAGTGACAGACAGAAGGGAATAATTCCTAAAAAAGATACATTCACGTCTCGCACTGAAGCCATACTCAGTTAAAAATACCAATGGTTGCTACAATTTTGCTATGATCAAATTGCTTTGTGGAACCCACCCACAGGTCGTGTCCCTATTAAAGAAATTCATATCTCGCAATACGCAATAACAAGGGTTACCTTTGACATTTCAAGCGTTCGCGAAATCCTCAATATTCGGGGACAATATTGAAGTGGAACATTTGAGCAGGAATGCAATTTCTTGTGATTCCAACATGCAATAGGGGTGTAAGTTTGAATAAAATAATTTATACTTAAGTTTAAAAACTAGGAAAACCGACTTCAATTCAACCAACGGTCTCATCATCAGATGTCGATGATGGTAGCAGTTCATTGGGAAGGTTCTAGTGACTACAAACACCACTAAAAAGTCACAGAAGAGCAAAATATGCAATTTCGTGCACGTGGTATGCATATTTTATTTCAGGTACTACCCGAACTACTGAACCGATATTGATGAAAGTTGAATGGGACTAACCTGGAAGTATATCCTTGTAGATACATAAAAAAAACAACCGAATTGTGAACATCTTTCTTTTTTGAAGTCGGTTATAACTAAACGATGTCATTTCTGTATAGTTTTTCCTCAAAACGTTAATAAAATGAATTATCTTGTTTCATTGTAGACGAGTATATAAGATTGTACGACAAGTTTGCAATGGATGGCAACCTAAATACGAGTAGATGTTTGTATGGTATCAGCATAATGATGCTGTCAATTCAATTGTCAATTTTGTTATTTCTGCCTTAGTTTAAATGATGTAGAGTTAGCGTGGTGAGACTATAGTAGTATGCAAATAGTTTTTAACAAAAAACTGATTTTTTATGTTTAGAAGATTGAGGGCGGCTTGCACCAGAATCGCTAAACGCATTTAACTCTTAAATAGTATTTAGCGAGTTGTCAAGTCATACAAATACGTCAGATTTAAATCGATTTAGCTGTTAAATACGTTTAGTGATTCTGGTGCAAGACGCCCTGAGTTTCATAAGCTACACCAATTATTTTTTTCAAATATAAAAATTGATTAGTATAGTTTCTAGAAAATTCTTTCGCACTTTAGCTTCGCATGTAAATATTTTTAATTAATGTTATTGTCATTTATTTTTTTCAACAAAATGGAGCGTATATCGTATGGGAAGAATATTATTATTATATTAAGCATGTGGTCTACTGCACGAGTTGATTTTTAAGTTTTGAGTCAAGTCCGTGATAAGTAGCATTCGCTAATGAATTCGGAAAAGGTATGATGCCCCCAGCACGGTTTCCAAGCATGACACTAGTTCGATTTTGAGTATGTGTATGAGGTTACATAATATTTCACCCTAACAGCTGGATTTGGTGCTAAAAGACGAAAACGGAGGGGACTTGTCAGATTTCATCACGAATGGAGAATGGTTTTTAATAGGTGAGTTGTCATTTAGCCATCGTATTTTAATATCAAGTTTTACCACTGAATTTATCTCATTAGTCGCAAATGTCGCAATTAATTTTAATGAATCACTCAGAAAAAACTTGTGCGAATGCATTCGCGGAATAACATCTATAGTTTTCTTTTATGTATCATCCACATGTTATGTTTGTTTCATCTGTTTTATTTTTATTATCACGTTTCCGTTTGCGGTTCACCAATCTCATCAATTATTTCAATCTTTTTTTTGCATGTTTTATCAGCTTCATATCTTTGTTTGCTCACTTTTCAATTCTCTTCCAAGGAATGCCAGGCAAGAAGAATACAATAACATACGCGTGCTGCCCGGAGCCATACGTGGATGTCACATTCACTATTATGATTCGGCGGCGGACGCTATATTATTTCTTCAACCTGATCGTGCCTTGCGTGCTGATTTCGTCCATGGCACTCCTGGGCTTCACGCTGCCACCGGATTCGGGGGAGAAGTTGACGCTTGGTCAGTATCTTTTCGTGCACATGTAATTCTTTTTTTTATACAACTGTATAAACCGATGGAACAAACCGATGGTTCATCTGATGTTAAGTTGTAACCACTGCATAGAATGATGCATTGCGTCACTGAGCACGGCCACTGAAGATGTGCCCTGTGATGGATTACACCGCGCCCATCATTCTGAGGCATAAAGGTGTTGAGTCTCATGTGCCTGTAATAGCACCGGAACCCATACCCTTCAAACCGGAACCCAACAATGCGAGAATCTCTGCTAGACGGCAACATTGGTCACAAAACTACCATTGGGTTTAGCGATAAAATTACCAATGCAATGAAAATAAGTCTTCTTGAAATGCGAGAGAGTATTTATTTTATGCTTTTTTGTAGCTTTCATTAAATTTGTCCAACAATATTTGGAGCCGTAAAAGATTTTTGTTACAATGTAATTATCTGTAATGAGACCGAAGTGCTTAAAAACTGCTTCAGTGGAACTAAGGATGTACTAGAGTTTAATGGGCAATATTCTGATGAAGACGCCGAATTACTCTGACTTGAAAATTGGCTTTAAAATTAGGCACAAAGATCCGAGATATCTCAGTATTTTAAATTGAACTAATTTGAAAGAACGATTTTTATTAAATAGGTACTAAGATTTTCTTAATAGTTTCTTACCTTACCTTTACCTTTACGTTTTTTACCTTTCTGTATAAATAGTACAAATTCAAGAAATAAAGTTTAAATTATAATATCATTTTATAAAATAAATGAAGAAAAACTGTATTCGTTTATTAAAAAAATCTAAATTAATAAGACTTGGCTGGTGCCTACAGGTATCACGATCTTGTTGTCCATGACCGTGTTTCTGAACCTGGTTGCCGAAAAGATGCCTCCTACTTCGGAAGCTGTGCCTCTGATAGGTACCCTCAGCACAAAGAGACATAAAAACCGCACGCTATCTCCTTTATCCGGCGGAGTGCCACAGGGATGCATTTTTGGACCCTTACTTTTTATTGCATTCACGAATGAAATGCTCGTAAAACTGGAACAGGGACTAAATGCAGCTAAACCTGCGTAAAATAATTTTACTTGGATTCTCGTAGCGTGAAAGCTGTAAAATTTTTATTGGATATTGGAAATAGCGTGCTATGCAACATGAATATTAGAAATCTAGACCTTGGAATGACCGTTTGTATGTGTTTTAGTAAATCTAGGTGTAACGTGTCCGCAAAAGATGGTGAGTATAGTTTGTTAGATATCACGGCACCGCATTACTCATCAACAATCGGAAGGATTTGTTTGGGATAGTTCGCGATTCGGAGAGTTGTGTCCTTCAGTGCTGGATGTCTTGGGGAGAGTGTTGGGGTGTTAACCATGTGTTTGTTCGCAGGAGTGACTATACTTCTATCGCTGACGGTGTTTCTCAACCTGGTAGCCGAGACCCTGCCGCAGGTCTCCGATGCTATTCCCCTGTTAGGTACACTATCCACACCTTACCCTAACCGTTTTTTTTCATCCCACTGTTTCCCATCATTTGTTTTGTCTTCACAAACTTTTTGTCTTTATTTCATTTAATTTCCATCTTTCTCACTATTTATATTCTGTTGGCTTTTGTTTTATAAAACGAACTAATTAAAGAGTTATTTTAAAACATTACAAGGAGTAAATTATGTACTTTGTTGCACTCTGCAATAGACTGGGAAGTATGAAAAAAAGGTTGCTATTGGGTGGTTTAACCGTTTTAGATGTTCACTAAAAAACCAATCGGAATTTAAGCGAGAAACCTCACCTTTGGTTCATCTAAATAGTTTAGTTATGAAATTATTAAACACTTTTATGGTTTTACTGTTCGGTTGACATAATTTGAATTTTATAGAGATCTTGGAATCGATTTCGTGATTCTTTGCTTACCTATCTTTAAATTTTTTTAATTATTTTTTTATTCTTATCGATACTGAACCGTATTTAACTTTTGATACAACCAAGATGGCATGGCATGGGTCTCTGGTTTTACTTTAAGAGCTTTTTGCCTTATTGCGGATTTCCAAGGTAAGTCTATATTTTTATACTTCACAAACACTACAGCGATGGTATGCGATATTATCAACTTTTGCTCACTTATCAATTTATCTTTGTAAGCGTAATCGATTCCACGATAATAATTTGTGTTTTAATGTTTTGCGTTCGTATGTTATTGTTGACATTATCATGGCACTCGACTGCCGTGATCTCAGGATACTTGGAGGGTGGTGCAATAAGGAAACCCGGAAAATAATTCTCACTTTTAAAATATTCAAGTAAACAAGCAAATTATAAACTAGTACTAAACTCTCTAACTAGAAATGCATGTCTATTTTACTTTTTTTTATGATTTTACTTGAGCCCCTGATACCGACTCAGCACACACAGGTTATGAGGTCTCTAACTTCAGTAAGAAGCGGTAGTTGGTACATTTACTTTAGGTGTAAAGAACGATGTAAATAGAACCTTTTATTTTTATAGAACTCTATTGATCTTTACAGGTGTTACAATTCTCCTGTCGCAAACAGTTTTTTCTCTATTGGTGGGGCACGTCATCACTAAAACCTCAGAGGCGATCCCCCTGATAGGTGAGAAACAACTCCGCGTTAAAACTAAAAAGATAAACTAAATTTAAAAATAAATCAATTAGATTCTGATAAATAAGAAACACGTGACGAGGGACATTTTGAACTGAACACAATTTCAGCGAAAGTGTTCCTCAACACAGTTTTATTATAACAAAAATATAAATAGATTTTATTGCTTTTATAATTGTAAATTTCAAAGAAGAGCCTAGTTTTTACTTCCTGTTTGAACTTGCATTTTAGATTCACGTCTCTGGAGTCTACTCTATGCTTTAACAGCTCTCGCGGCTCTCTCGACACTTGAAATAGAGTTTTTGCACTTTCGATTCGATTCGAAATACTTAGTAACAGAGTTCCAAGGTAACCAATGCAAATCTTCTTGTAATGTATTAAAATTGTCTCTTGCGTACTTTGCCCACCAAAATTTCCTTTCTACATTCTTTTTTTGTTTTTCTATTGGCATTGTAGTTTGACGATGGATGACAAGCATGAAGGATGGATAAAACACAACTCTCCTATATACTTAAAATATATTTCTAATAAATTTCTAAATAGATTTGCTTGTAGTTTAAAAGGTAAACTTGCGAGGGGTTTAAGGCAAAGTGGATGCGGGTTTGGGTCCAGCCTCCAAGTATCTCGGTACAGTGGTCACAACCGGTCTTTGCCTTTATTGACAGCTGGCAAACTATTGGAATTGACAAAGGAAGTAGATAAAGTTGTCATCTCCAGCGTAATTGCTATCCGATTGTTATAATTGTCCCTTTGTTTAGGAACCTCAGACTAAGGAGATGTAACTTAATTACCAATTTGAGTAAGAGATAGACCATTATGTTAATGTAACATAACTTCGAAATGCTTGTTGTGTTAACTATAAGTGCTTTTAAACATTTAAAACGTTATTTACGTCGTGAAGTTTGTTTGGAACATTTATACAGGTTGTTACATAATGTCCCTATAAGCCCGAAGTCTTTCATTTCGGAAAACCGTCTTAAACTCTCCTTAAAAATAGCATTGCACACGCGTTAAAGTGCCTATGCGTGGGTGCGACGTGATAGCAGGTTGCATACCTACGCAAAGTAAACAAACACTTAGGGTTGTCGCAAATAAGATAAAAAGAAGAAAAAGAAAGAGAAAAAGAATGTTGTATTCAAATTTTTTTTTTGAGAAGCTGGGTTTAGTCAAGCTCCCGCTCAGTGTTTCCATACCAAGCAGCGCACACCGGTGTGGTTGGCGTCAGACGTTTGACACCGTTTTGTACATTGTCAACTCGTACTCGCCCCTCTGTAGGGACATTATGTAACACGTTGTAGAGTACTTGGTACACAAGTGCTTTTGTACGAGCACTTTTGAAACAACAAGCACTAGAACGAGTAAACAAAGCAATAATTAAACAGTCATTGTTCCGCTTCAACTCATTTAAAATGTAGATTAGTTACTGCATGTCCGTCGAAATGCATGGCTTGTGTTGTTGTAAAGTAGTTCGTAACACAAAACCATTTAATACCAAATTAACATAACCGCAGCATAAAGTTGTCTAAGATAAAGTACCTAATTTTCTCCTTACGTAAAATTGTTTTATTTTGAACTCTATAAGAAGTATAAGGAAGTATGATTAACAAAGTGTAAAGAACCTCAACCGCATATAACATCACAACATTATTTTGTAAATAATAAACAAACTAAGCATTTTTTTTATCATATCTCTATCTAGTCATTGACCTGTCGCAGAGCAACCAAGAAAGAACCATTTTCACGATGGACGAACAAAAACCAACTATCATATTCATAACCACTTATAAACTTCATTTTAGTTAACAGTCGTCTAAAAAAGCGACTACTCCTTTGTTTTACAAAATTGTGGGTACCTACATCAAGACAAAAGCTATAAAAGTTCGACGACTAATTAATTATTTAATTTAACATTTTATGACATAAAGTGGGTTGTGAAGAGGAAATTTCCGAGAATTTTTACAGCATTTATAACTTTCGAGAATGCAGTTTCAAATAGTTTATGATATAATAATATGTTCGATGTGACAGGAACATACTTCAACTGCATCATGTTCATGGTGGCATCTTCAGTGGTGCTGACGGTGGTCGTGCTAAACTACCACCATCGTACTGCCGACATACATGAAATGCCACAGTGGGTAAGTATCAAGAAGAAGTAGAGTAAAAAAAGTGATTTTTTCTGCTACTTTCGTAAACAAAATTTTGGTTTTGAAGATTTAGTATTGCTCTGTCCTGCCTATTAAATATGGTGGATAAAATATGTGGGTATTTTAATTTTGTGTTTTTACGAAGTCAGGCACGAAATCCAGAAATCACCCTCGCAGGGAGAACAGGTAGGTACCTATAGATAGATTTCTGGAGTAAGCCTGAAATTCACCCTTCAGAGATGAAACTGCTAAGTGACGCACGACTCGCAACTAGACCAAAATACCTTAAAACATTTTTGGCACTCCTATTATATATTTTAAAACAAAAAACTTTGAGTTCTTTAAAAATACAGTAATCAATTTGAAAAACAAAAAGTTTATTTAAGCACAATTTGATGTTAATCAGATAAAGACAGTGTTCCTACAATGGCTACCATGGATACTGCGGATGTCGCGGCCCGGGAAGAAGATCACAAGGAAAGGGATAATGATGTCGAACCGGATGCGAGAGCTGGAGCTAAAGGAGCGGTCTTCAAAGTCGCTGCTGGCCAATGTGCTGGATATGGACGACGACTTCAGGCATGCGCCGCCGCCGCCGAATAGCACCGCTTCCACAGGGAATTTGGGGCCAGGGTACGTAGAAAATACTTTTTTCTCATTACGCATATCTCATGCAGTCATTATTTATTTTCAAAGAAAGGCTTGGTTTATTTGGTAAATACGCGGGTATTTGACGTTAAATTACTACACTAAATAACAAGAATTCACTATGATAGTTATTCAACCTGCATTGAAAAGCAATACGGTTCAGTTTGAACACACAAAGCTATTGTCTTGCTGTTCATCACTATTCATCAGAGTATATTAAACAGCTAGCTAGCTATATCGATATCTCGCCGCTGATTTTCATAAATCTAAGATCCTGTTCCCACTTGTCGGTGTTGGATCCGTATACTGTTCTATTCAAAACGATGTCATGTAAGTGTGAACAGCTTTATACAATATGTATCTACAGCTGATAAAGTACCCGATATTTTATCGGACCGGACACCCGAAGAGTGGGAACGGTGTGTACCAGCATAGATCTGTGACCAACACATGCCACTTGTCACATCTATAGCAATGAAGACGGGCTGTATCAATCGTCCTGTAGGTGCTCAATATTCCGTACGGACATGCGTCGTTCGTTCGTGCGGCCGTCCACGATGGAGGACGTGGGCGGCGGACTCGGTCAGCATCGGGAGCTGCATCTCATACTCAGGGAGCTCCAGTTCATCACTGCCAGGATGAAGAAGGCGGACGAGGAGGCGGAGCTGATCAGCGACTGGAAGTTTGCCGCGATGGTTGTTGATAGGTATGTTTTGTGCAAGGTATCTTGATTAATTAATAGGTACAAAGAGATCTGAGAGAATGTCTACCGTGCCTAGGTCGTGACCTTATTTGGGTTTGCAAAGTCATTAATGTGTCGCACGTAGAGCTACCAATAGGGGGGTTATTTTTTCAGAGGTTGAAAAATTAAAGGAAATTGTATATTAGTGTCGACTGGGATCGATTTATTTGAATGCACTGTTTTTGCAGGTTTTGCCTGTTTGTGTTCACGCTGTTCACCATCATTGCGACGGTGGCCGTGCTGCTGTCAGCTCCTCACATCATCGTCCAGTGACCTACAGCGGCTTCGGCCAACTAACTCGAGAGAGACTAATATTAGCGTTACCGAACGATATTTATTACTATTTATAAACACGTGGTTCAAACGCACACGTTGCATAAATAAGTCGAAAGACATTAAATCTTAAAATAAAAAAAACCTTAGTTAAGTCCGATTTTAAAACGATTGTGATGTACTAGAAGTGTTGACGAGGTTAATTTGTTAAAATATAATTATTATAATGTAATTGATAATGTTAATGATTTTAAATTTGTACTTCATTGGAATGATATGGTTTTAGAAACATGAAAGACGAGGTGACCGTGGTGATGTCGAATAATTTTGTAACATAGACGAATAAACTTAAGATTAAAGCGAACTGTACTGTAGAAATTGGATTTGGTATCCTTTGAAGTAAATTGAGGGATCACAATCGAAAACATTAAGGGGATATAATGTACATAAAGGATCAAATATTGGTAGAGCGTGAATATCTTAAATTTAAATAACTGAGTCAGTTCGCTATGTGAAAGGTCTTCGAGATGAATGAATTGGGTTGTCAGTTGGATAAATGAAATAATAATAAAGATAAACTGTACAGAGTAGAAATAACTGCAGGAATTGTTAAAGTTGTGGAATTGACGAATACAATAAAGGAACCAACTAAAGATAGACTAGTGGGATTGTGCGTTTGTGGAGGGCTTCGTGGTGACGCGATCATTCAATAACACGTTAGCTTTATTATAAGTATGAGAACAAATATTAATTAATGGATGTTTAGCAAAACTGTTGTTATAAGATTGTCTCCCATACACCAATATGTTATAGTACTTATATAGACGCATACACTTGCCAACGTAGTGACAGCTAAAAATAACCTTTACATATTATACCCAACCCAATGTACATAGAGTAATATTGCGATGTGTATTTGTATATAAACGTAGAAAAATCGGAAAAAAGACTAACATTATTCTTCACTAACAACTAGTCTTTTTGGACAAAAGCACTTTTATCTTCATTAGAAAATGATACTGGTTACTAATCGTTAAGTCCAAAAGAAAAGAAAAAAAAACACCTCACCCAAGAATTTGTCGAGTTCGTGAGTTCTAAATGGCGAAATTTGTAACTTGCAAACTTTGGGAGTCCGACAATTTGCCATTTTTGTAATTGACAAAGTTCGGCAGAATTTTCTAATGGGTGCTTCTCGCATAGTTATACCTTTAGCACTACTGTAGCATCTTTTTATCATAAAATAGTTGTATTATTTAAACGATTAATTCAAATCTTGTCTATGTCCGTTCCTCGATTTCACTCTTATAGGTGTCGTGATAGAGTAGTAAATGTCGTGTCCCTCTTTTTAGGAAAACTGTCCATTTTAAGCAGAGAGAAATGGACTTTTGTAAAACATTTTTCTCCTCTCTATTACTCTCTGTGAAAGTGTACAATAGAATTAAAATTGTATACTTAAGGAAGCTCACTAATTATAGTGATAGATTAAAAGTTACGCATTTCTGAGTGTTAATTGTAATGTTTTCAATATGTATTTTTTTATATTTTGTCAAAATGTGTTTGAATTTCGTGATGAGAGCGATAAATCATTTTCTACTGTTTAAAACGATGACCGTGAATGAATGTAAAATTGATGTAGGGTAAGTCCGGGGTAGCAGTAAGGATTTGGAAGTGTTTTCTAACATCGCTACTTAAATAAAGCAAAAAATTAGCAAACCTTATTGCAATCAATATTCTTAGCTTTATTCGAACTCTTTTAGCTATCTGTTCCCGAAGCTTTATTTTTATTTCAGCTACTTATGTTTTTTGTTACACAACGCAAAACATAAGAAAAAGCATTATCATTTTTGTCAACTAACCAACAACATACGCACAGTTAAAGTTGGAACAACTACAACCTTCTGTGTCAGACTTTAGATTAGACTATTTCTTTACAACTTGATTGGTTTTTGGTTTTCTTACTTTTGCGAAATCGCCCAAAACCAAGATCCTCCGGGCTTACCCTATATTATTATATATATATCAAAAATGGTATGAACTGCTCTCCACGAAATTAGTAATAAAATATTTATTGTTATCTATGTTAAATGTTTGTTGCAAATAGTTTTCTAGGTACTATGTTGTCCTATTGTATAGTTTACTGTGTTAATTACCGTGTGGTGCTCAAAAAATATCAACAAAACATTATGTGGAAAATGTTATACCGTTGCTTTCCCCTATTGTGTGTCAAATATGTTTTATCTTCATTGGAAAATGTTGAATTAAATTTATCTATTTATTTGTGCATTTAATTAAATTTTATTAGTGCCAAACATAGGGTTTATAAATAAGTTGAATTATATAGGGATAAAATAAATGATAAAAATGAGGAAATTGTTGTAAAATACGATAAAAAACGAACTAGGGTGTTTGTAATTTAACGTAACATAATGTGCAAGCTTTGGGCCGCCCCTGCCAGTTCATCAGCCAATTTTAAAAAACTTATTTATAATTAAAAAATATGAGAGGTTGTGAATAACGATGTGTAGCTCGCAGTAGCGGCTCAACGCTCTTTTAAAATATACAATTAAACGTAGAACAATCTACATTTTAAAACGAAACTGATAAAACGCCTGCTCGGGACCGGGTTACCATAAAACGTACAAAATTTAACTGAAAATAATAAACGCTACAGAATTTCAACATTCGCAGTTTGAAAATATCTATTCTTGTTAACTTCCTTCTTGTTCTATTTCACGAACTTTTAAAATACAAAGAAAACTAACGAGTCCAATGTATTCTTTCTCAAACGAACCAAATTTTTAAGAACAATAAAGTAAATTGAAACATTCGGGCTTACTTCACGTAATTTACATGAAAATTTCTAAAAATTTATCAGAGTTCACACTTACACTTTACCACTAGATATACACTAAAATCTACATCTACTTTACTATTTTCATAAAAGCCGTTTGCACTATGTACCTACTCAAAAATTTCGAGAAAACCCCTAATCTATTAAAATGTAATTTTTTTTGTATAATCTTCTCTTTTTTGAATCATTCAATTTGCATTAGTAGTGTGGACGGACTTAACGCTTAAAACACTTCTGTCAGCATACCAGCAACTTAATGCTTTAAAATGTAAAACAGGTATTTTGGAATTTCATGTACATTTCTACTTAACCCTTAAGAATATCTATTTTATCAATGTGCATACTTGCGGTTATTTTAGTTTTAAGAAATAATAATTTAGATTATTTCGTTTTTTAAATTCTGACCACTAGTAATCGCGTATTTTGACAAAATACTTCTGTAGGATATTTTCAAAAACACACTTTAGACTTCTACTCATTTTCAAATTCAAATTATAGGACTCTAATCAAAACGACACGAATAATACCATCAATATTACGAGTAAAAAGAGTTAGATGACACACACGTAATTGAAATGATACTTATAAAAAATCATATACCTAATTATGAGATTTCCGTTATTCTCCTACACAATGGGTACACTCGATACACTTATACACCCTGAAACACCTTAAATTGTATTAAAAATAAGGCACATTGTAAAGTGCCTAACAGTATCTAATATGACATGGACATCCGTCGTAAGTTATAACACCCGATGCTATCAATACTTACCAACATTGTGTTCCTGGGCTTAAACATAAATCAAACTAGTTAAATATATCTCGACTGCAGTAAACTATCCCGGGGTTATGTTGCATTTGCTTCAACTTACTTAAAAAACTAAAAAATGTATGTCCAACTGCAGGGAAGGGCTTCAGGCTTACGACCTTACCCTTGCCTCTAAAAGCAAACAGTCTTGTGTAACAACCAAGGGGCCGATACATGTTTCATTCCTACATATTATTAGAGGGGCGATTACGAGTTGACAATGTATAAAAACCGGTGTGAAACGTCTGACGCCCAGCACAACGGTGTGCGCTGCTTGGTATGGAAACACTGAGCGGATTTTTTGAGAAGCTTGGTCTCGTCAAGCTTCCGCTCAGTGTTTCCATAACAAGCAGCGCACACCGGTGTGCTCGGCGTCAGACGTTTCACACCGGTTTTTACATTGTCAACTCGTAATCGCCCCTCTGAGTTGAAGCGAAAGCAAAATACTTCCAGGCTGATATAATAACCCAGTATAATGTAAGTTTTTAATTGAAAGCCCCTATGGAGGTTTTTATAATAGAAAAACTAATAATAAAAATAAAATACAAAGGTAAATTTGTAAAGTATAAATACGCGAACGGGTAAAATGTTTATTCGTTAAATTGACTATCGTAAGTAGTATTCGATTTGTATAAAACTTAAATAATTAAAGCAATCTGATTTATACTAATAATGTTGTTTTATTTTAACAGTTTTTATACTAATGATATTATTTTTTAAGAAAGACTAATTATACTAGCTAAGTTCTCCATTTGATTGCGAAACAAGGAAACAGATAGACAGGAGAGAGGAGGGAGGAGGACAGGAGAGAGGAGAGGAGATGCAGAAACGCAAGGTACCTTTAAAAGATTACGTAGGCCCTACTTATTTTTATGGAAATCAGTTTGAATTTGAAATTCAATAAGTATGGATTCGAATTTCAAATGTCTGATATCCGATTTACATGATTTATCCATGCAGCCAGTTTACAGTACCTACCGGACGATTTTCTTAAAACTAACATAAGAATCTCAGCAATTTTTATTGTATTCGAAAAATATTTTTTTTATAACATTCTGTTTCTAAATCACTAAACCACAAGTAAAGTATAAAAGGAAAATGGTTTATTCTGCCAATGCTGTGCATATCACGTTACTTCAACTTGAACGAAAAAAACAAATGGGTCAACGATTATTTCAACAAAATGCTATTAAAAGAGTTTATGAAACTTAGGGCGTCTTGCACCAGAATCACTAAACGTATTTAACAGCTAAATCGATTTAAATCTGACGTATTTGTATGACTTGACAAGTCGCTAAATACTATTTAAGAGTTAAACGCGTTTAGCGATTCTGGTGCAAGCCGCCCTTAGTCTAGCTATACAAATAACGTTCTACGAATATTTGTGACAAAAGACGTAAATCGCTTTTAAAAAAGGAACATTCAATCGATCCGCCCACCTTAATGTCGGGAGTTCCCCCCTCAGTGTTCAAATTAGCAAAATTTCCCGGAATTTTCACGAATCCAACGTGAAAGCCCCGTAGGTACCTATCGAGTTTGCTAACTTTTTTATTGGTTGTGACAATGCGATTGAGAATTCAATTTTGGGGCTATAGGCGCTGATTGTGTTATAATCTTTTTACGGGTAAAATGTTTTACTTTTTGTGAAAAAACTGCACAATGGTTAATACGGGTTCAACCTTTTCATAATAAGAATGTGAATGCTCTTACATAAGGAAAAAGATCACGAGGCAACCTAAAAATTGTAAAGCTATCTATCAAAAGTACACATACACACATACATACATATACACATTTGTATGTGTACATAGCCCGTACACATTGCAAACGCCAATGGTTTTTACTGTGCTTTGATCACAAATAAATGTGACAATCGTAGACCTATCGTAACGCTAGCGTATTCGAGATACACTGCGCGGCGACGCTACAAACAACGTTCGGCAGTCGAGCTGGTGTTGAAGTGCTATATGATTCGAATACGTTAGGTTTACGGCGACGACTGTCAGATTTGTTCGTGATTACTCCTCAGTTCCAACAGCCTCATGCCAAAAAGTTACTCGGTTTGGTTCGGATGATGGACGTATCATGCTGTCAATTTGTTCTGCAGAATCATGCAACTTGTGCGATGCAAATCTGACATGTGGATATTGTATTGTCAGATTTTGATTTTCAAATACTTCCTGAACTTTGGCTCTTGGCTCTTGGAATTTTATGTACAGCAGGGGTATGCCAATCAAAGTTGAACTGCAAAGTTTTAAATCATGGTCAGTTCATACTAACTCATAGTTATTATGTGACTAAATAGTGACATTATGACGTCATTTGATGTGTTTTCGCGCATATTTTGCTGTCAAGTGTCTAAAAAGAATGATCACGTGCGTGGTACAAAATTGTACCACGTGACCTGAAGAAATTACACTGGGCAGTGAAATATAACTTGACAGCAAAAGATTGGCATACGGGGGCTGGTCGAGAAAATTGTTACAAAAACTGAACTATGGCTTATCCTACCAATCATCAATTAAACTGGAAAAAAAAGTTCACGTAGTCCGATTGATCGAACCATGCGGTCGAACCACGTGGCCAGAAGCAATTTTTTTGCATGAATTACTTTTTTTGTTTCACATGCATTGAAATTCTGAGAAACTAACTTTAGAGAGCTCATAAAAACAGTCGAACTGTTGGTGAATTCCGATGAGTACTTACCAACATTCGCATTGTTGCTTATAAAACCTATAGAAAAATCATAACCTACGAAGTCGTTGGTGAACCAATATTGCTAAGAATACAAGGGTACCTTTTTAGTAGATGAATTGATAACCCTTTCTTTTTTAAAATTCGCTCCAAATAAAACAATTAGGTTGGTAAGTACTTGTACAATAATTTTATTATATCAATTGCCTTATCAACACGCGGTACAAAAAGGGGCTATCAACTTTTTCACTTAAGTGCCCACCAATTTTCAGTTATTAAATGAGTTACGTGAAAGTTTTCAAAAAGCCAGGGTCGGATTGGGGCGAAAGTTCATACTGACAATCTTAGGAGTTTGCCGAGCAGATGGGGCAACAAATCAAAAACTTTGACAGTTAAAATGGGGTGTTTTAACCACGATGCCATTTTATCTTTTAAAAACTGCTGTTGTAGGAACACGATGGATTAATTGGGTTTCCTATTTCAATTTTGTAATAAGTATGCTTATTTGTATTTTCTAATAAATAAATGAGTACGTTACGTAAAATACGTTAGTTAGTATATATAATAAAGGTACCTTAATTTTTCAATTATTTAGTTTTAAGTATGACAACTGTGCTAAAAGAAAGCTTTCTATGAAATAAACAATTTCACGATCATAATTTTAAAGTTTGTCTCGTGGAAATTCATCTTAGCGAACTTCATCTCCAAAGTAAGTGGTGATGCCTTCTATTTCAGCTCTCTCAGGAACAACGGAAGCGAGTAATTTTTCACCTAGTTCTGCAAGGAGGTACAGTCAAGGAAACAAACTGATCTACAAATTGAGGTGTCAAATTTTTTTAAATATGCACTGTGACCCATTGTAAGTACCTAGACAGCAACTGATCATCTGAAATTATATGCAAAAGTGATTATACCAAAACGTTTTCATACATAGCTAGATTAGCTAGTCCTGTCTGTGGGATAAGAACTATATGTACACAGACATACTATATGTTGACAGGCGTCACAGCTCAGTCGGTAATAGCTCTGCCTTCCGTGCTGTGGGTCGTGGGTTCGATCCCCACCAAGAACAAACATTTGTGTGCGGAAAACATAGATGTTTGTTCTGTGTCTGGGTGTTACTATGTATTATAAGTATGTATTTACAAAAAAAAGTATATAAGTATTCTATCAGCATCTAGTTCCCATATTACAAGCTTTGCTTAGTTTGGGACTAGAGGGCGTCGTGTGGTATGTCCATGAATATTTATTTAGTCACTAGCAGTTACCCGCGACTTCGTACGCGTCTATAGTTTCCGTGTACATTATATTATCTGTGCGTGTACCGAGCGGATACTTCTTTGAGAAACTTGACATTACACCTCATTACACCGAACTCGTACTGGAATGTCAAACGCTAGTCGTTAGACCAAAGAGGTAGTACTACGCCCTGTCAAACTGACGTCACATGACATGACAATGAAATCCTCTTGCTAATTGGCGCTGCTAATCCTTTTCGTTCATTTTATCCTATAGATCCTGTTAATTATTCGGGATAAAAAGTAGCCTATATGTCAATCCCGGTTATGAACTACATATATGCCAAGTTTCATCCAAGTTGGTTCAGTAGTTTTGACGTGATTGAAACACAAACATCCAAACATCCAAACATCCAAACATCTAAACATCCAAACATCTAAACTTTCGCATTTATAATATTAGTAGGATTTATTTATGTAGGCAACAAATAATATTTAATAATATGTACCTAATAGTCGCATAATATGTGACTTTTATGTAGGTAAGTTTGCGTTTACTGAACTTACAAAAGTTATTTTACTTAATGTAACTTCAAGAAATCATAATATCTTGAACAATAGTTAATCAATTTACTGCGTTGACTGTACCTACGTTGGAACGTGACGTATAGCTGGTCATCCCACGGGGGAAATTGAAAGAACTCGTTAGATTTTATACATTCATCTCACATTTACACTTCAAACATAGACTCTTTGTTTGAAGTTGTGGGGTTTCTAATTGAAATCGAATCGAAATCTTTTGTTTATTCGCTGGAATTGGATAGTCGCCATTTTGGTTTACCAACTTTTTAGATTGTGAAATGCTGTCAGTCCCCAATGAGTTATAGATATGTTGTCAACACACAGCTCTGAAAAAGAAATCAATTCGAAACTACAATATTGTCCACAACAATCTCTCGGAAAGTGGTCACTGCAGAAGTTGTCAAAATTGAACTCTATATTTACCAATTGAACTCTATATTTACCAACTAGCAGTTACCCGCGACTTCGTACGCGTCTACAGTTTCCGTGTACATTATATTATCTGTGCGTGTACCAAGCGGATACTTCTTTGAGAAACTTGACATTACACCTCATTACACCGAACTCGTACCTACTGGAATGTCAAACGCTAGTTGTTAGACCAAAGAGGTAGTACTACGCCCTGTCAAACTGACGTGACATGACATGACAATGAAATCCTCTTGCCAATTGACGCTGCTAATCCTTTTCGTTCATTTTATCCTGTATATCCTGTTAATTATTCGGGATAAAAAGTAGCCTATATGTCAATCCAAGTTACGAACTATATATATTCCAAGTTTCACCCAAGTTGGTTCAGTGGTTTTGACATGATTGAAACACAAACATCCAAACATCTAAACATCCAAACATCTAAACATCCAAACATCTAAACTTTCGCATTTATAATATTAGTAGGATAGGATACACTCGCTTGAGTTCAGAAAAGTTGAACCGTGTTTCATCTCTTTCATCGACAAGTTCTTTGACGTTTGATCATCTATTGGCCGCCCCTACAATTTTGCTGTAAGTTTGACTTGTAAATGAACAAATTATAAACAAAACAAATTATCAAATTACTTAAAGCTACAGTTACAAAAGCAGGCCATTAAAAACATTCTAGAGTAACAAGCTGAACCCTCGACCTCGCTACGCGACATTATGAACGTTTTTAAAAATAAACGGAATTATAATATTCAGCATGTTCAATGTTCACTCTCGCCCTGTGAATCTGAGTTTATGAAATTAATTCTAATTCTACATTTGTCTATTGTAAGTCACAGTCTATGATTGTGATGACTCTACGTTTCGATTTCACCGCCAGTAATGGTATTACACCTAATTGTCATTAATTGTAAATAATAAGCTATTTAAAAAATATTGAAAAAAGTTAAAAACCGTGTGCCAACCAGCCAATAGTGAAAGCTTTTGAGAAAGATTCGCACGAAGGGGCTAATAGGCACATAGCGTGTACAAACTACCAGAATCCCGCGCTATAAATTAAGTAGGTATACAAAGTAAACAGAGAGCTACCTACATTCTACGCCTGTAGGTATTCTATCTTCTATGTTAATGAGCGTGCTTAGCCTCCCGTGCCAGGGAAATTACCCCCGCGCCATACATCTTGGTCCACAGTTCACCAAAAAAATTTTTTCCTACGGTTACGATTTTTTCCCATACGAACGTTGCACGGTTATTTCCACCGTTTGAAAACGTATTTCCAAAGTCTCGAATGGTCTCGTTGTTATCAACCAAGGCTAGGAGTTATATTTTTAAAATAAAATATTATTTCAAAGTTTTTGTTGTTGACAAGTTGAGAACAAGATGGCGATTTTTAAATGTTTTTTTTAATGAATGTCTATTTTCTCATGATAGATTATACCTTTATTGTACCTACGCCAAAGTAAACAAAACAAGAGAAATAACAATTTAGAACATGAAGTACAATGGGCGGTCTTATAAGCAATCTCTTCCAGATAACCTATGGATGGAATTTAGATTAGATTAAATATGAACGGGCCACATAAAAATAAATACCTAGAATGAATTCATGATTATTTACTATAGTTGAATTCTTTATGACTATTATCACAACCATTGGTTAGGTAAACCGCCCGTTTATGTATAAACAAACTTTGGTCCTAGTGTAATAAACACCTGAAACTTCTAGTACTCTGTCGTAGTAACATTGTTTCTCTCTCCAGCAACCAGAGAAGGATTTACGAAAGGATTTGAGTTGGAAAAGGCGCTACAGGGTCTCGAGTTTAGAATGTATTAACCTTAGAAGGCACGATGTAAGATTCTTTGCAAGATTTTCTGGCCTTTTAACTCGTAAATAGTTTGAGCTCCGGAGTCAGTGACGAGAATCGGGAATTATGGAGGCTTATCCTTATCTACTAAGCATAATAATAATCAGGCCTTTGCATCTAATCTGATTAAGGGCGGCTTGCACCAGAATCGCTAAACGCGTTTAACTCTTAAATAGTATTTAGCGAGTTGTCAAGTCATACAAATACGTCAGATTTAAATCGATTTAGCTGTTAAATACGTTTAGTGATTCTGGTGCAAGACGCCCTTAATTTATGAATTTATAAATTCTATCCATCTATCTATGACAGGCGTCACAGCTCAGTCGGTAATAACACTTCCTTCCGTGCTGTGGGTCGTGGGTTCGATCCCCACCAAGAACAAACATTTGTGCGTGAAAAACATAGATGTTTGTTCTATGTCTGGGTGTTACTATGTATTATAAGTATGTATTTACAAAAAAAAGTATACAAGTATTCTATCAGATCTGCAGCCATCTAGTTCCCATATCACAAGCTATGCTTAGTTTGGGACTAGAGGGTGTTGTGTGTAAAGTCCAAGAATATTTATTTATTTATCTATATCTATTAAAGTGAATAATATGACAATACTTCAGCACTCGTAAATTTTATTTTTTTTATTAACCAATACTGTCCCACTGCTGGGCAAAGATCTCCCCCCTTGTCTTCCACTTCCCGCGATCTTTGGCAAGTTCCGCCCATTTCCGCTCTAAGGAGTCATTTTTTAACCGACGAAAAAACGGAGGAGGTTCTCAAGTCGACGCGTATATTTTTTTATCAGAGCCGATTTACACTTATATAAGTAGCGAAGTAGAGCTACACTGCGTGGCAATATCACTGGCTATTACGGAGTACTATTATTTTATTATTAGGTAAGTATGGTACTTATATGTACTTGTTTATTCGTAATTATGCGTAATGATTTCTCTGGTGTGTAAGGTACCTAACACCAGTATAGTTATAGTTCATTATCCTATCCTATCCTACTTTCTACTAATATTATAAATGCGAAAGTTTAGATGTTTGGATGTTTGGATGTTTTTGTTTCAATCACGTCGAAACTACTGAACCAACTTGGATGAAACTTGGCATATATATAGTTCGTAACCTGGATTGACACATAGGTTACTTTTTATCCCGAATAATTAACAGGATCTACAGGATAAAATGAACGAACGGGATTAGCAGCGCCAATTTAGCAAGAGGATGATGTCATGTCATGTCATGTCACGTCAGTTTGACAGGACGTAGTGCTACCTCTTTGGTCTAACGACTAACGTTTGACATTCGAGTACGGGTTCGGTGTAATGTCAAGTTTCTCAAAGAAGTATCCGCTCGGTACACGCACAGATAATATGATGTAGGAAACGGTACTCGAGTACGAAGTCGCGGGTAACTGCTAGTAGTTTAAAGTTGATCGAAGCCATTACCTATACTAAGTAGGTACCTATCTTATTATGAAACAGCGTCTTCGTATAGTCAATTAAATTCTGAATAATTTATCAAATAATTTGCGGACGATTCTCCATTTCATTAGTGAATATAAAGTAGGTATAGTATAGTACAGAACAGAGTAACTATACATTAAAATATTATGTAATTCACTCAATTTCGAATTATATTCAGCGAATATTGTGCGGTGTGACATGTTACCGGTATTTTTGACATGAATTGACACATGAAGTTCTATTTAGCACTATTGTGAGACGACGTTGAGACGAACTTAAAATAGGTACTTATTTAGTTACAAGTTGAAAAAAAAATACGTTGAACCGTACATACTAACTCTGGAGAGAGACCTTTGATCATCAGTGTAACCGCAATATTTGCTGAAAGTTTTTGTCTTGAGTTTTTAATATAGACTGTTGTTTAAGATAATCTACTTCTACTGAGTTAGTATTAGAAAAAAAATTGTTGTCACAGTTCTCACAATCACAACGGATCTTTGTCCCTTCGAAATATCTGCGCAGAACCCATTTTTGGATAATTGGAGGTAAGCAAATTTTTCCGCACAACAGTACCTACACGCGCAACGTTTGTTGCACCTAACTTCAGAGAGATAAAGATTCATTGTACGTACTGTGTCAAAAGTTACATTTAAAGTGCCAGCTCTATACTTATTCTCTTACTCTATACTCTGCGAATTTGTAGGAAGTAACTGTGGGTATCAGATTCGAGAGTGGTAATGAGAAAATGTAATCAGTTCATGACGGCACTGCGCGGTGATTTCAAATCTCATTTTCGCAGCTTAGATCGATATGGATATACGGAATAGGCGAAATTATCTCAAATAAGTAGCTGTTACAGGCATGATATTTTTTATACAGGTGTTACATAATGTCCCTATAAACCCATAAGGGGGTGTCTACACGTCATGCGAACAACGTTTGTTCTACGACTTTAAATATTTCGTAGTTTTTCATTCATGAAAAACGTCTTAAACATACCTTAAAAACAGCGTTGCATACTCGTTAAAGTGTTTATGTGTGGGTGCGAGGTAGAAGGGTGCGTTGTATCGTGAGGTATTTGAGTATGTAACACAAAACAGTAAAGTTACCTAAGGAACTAGACGAGTTATATCGTCGACTGGTTTTATAACAAAGTTACTTCGCCAGCATGGTTTCAAAATGGCTGATCGACAGGTAAACTACTTCAAAGAAATTCACCTTAAGCATCGAACTCAATCATATTAACGTTTTAATGCTTTTAAGTAGCATTATGAAGATTAAAATGCATTGCCAAAAACAACGAGTCAAATACAGCAAAATGGAGAGATATAGAAATAGAGAAATAACCATTAGAAAGGTGCACAAAAGAGAAGAGACCACTGGGCATATACATTTTCCGAATTCAAAAACCCAGCATTGGTGCACGACCGGATTTGAATCCGCTTCGGATCCGCCTTAGGATCGGAAGACGGGATCGTTACCACCAGACCACCGGTTCTCTCGGTGTATGCAAAGAGGTTATTACATTACTCTTTTTCAGGCCCTTTTTCAGGCTTAATTTCAGCTAAAACGTATGAAAAAAATAATCAGAACTCAGATAATCTGATTATCCTGAATGGAATTGCCTCGCATGAAACATTGTTCGCCATAATTTCATAACCAGTTGAAAACGCAATCATAATTTAAGTGTTCTCATGTGGAGATACAATAAAACTGAAATGTGGCCAACTTACTTTAAACTTACCGAATGAATTTGAGCCCTACGTTTTAGTGTATAAGGTTGAAGATGGTAAAGTGAGATTTTAGTAGGGGGGGTATTATTAAGTTGGTCGGTATGCCTAATATAAAAATATATATTCCTTTGTCTACCTTGCGCTCTGTATTAGTACTCGTAATATGTAAATGTTGGTATCATATTCACAAGAATGCTCTTTAAAACTTTGACCCCACTTGTAAGCATTCTATTTTATAAATACCTAACATATTAGTAGCTATTGTAGGACTTTAAAATGTAGTAGTAGTAAGTATTGAAGACATAAAAATTTATCTTATCTTATCTTAGTAGACATCTTGTGTAGGAGCTTGTCTGGGTACCACCACAGTCCACACCTATTTAATGCGCTGCACAGTGATGCTAGCATTGCCGTGTTCCGGTTTGAGGGTGCCGGTGCTATTACAGGCACATGAGGTTAACACCTTCATGTCTCAGTTATGGGCGCAGTACAATGCATAACAGGGCACGTCTTTTCTAAACGTGCTTATTGAGAAAATGCAGCGTCTACACATTTTGATCGGTCAAGACCCTTTTGCTTACTTTCTGTTTAGTTTCTCACCTCTATTACCAACTTTATTATACTGTCCTATTGGCACGATGGTTATAGTAAGTAGAACGGAAAAACTACAAGTTTTTTGTGACTCTTCTTGTTTTCTCAACATTTCATGTCAACGACACAAAAATACGACACAGCGCGGCAGTTAGGCACAAATAAATAATTACTGCGGTCCGGCCTTCTGCAGACTAATACGTTTTATCTTGAAAATAAATGAAAGGATCACGACGTAATCCTCAAACATGGAACTCCAGATCTGAGGCGATGTCTTAGGGGCTGGAGGAACAAAGGAAAATCTAGAACAAGTTAATAACAGTTTAACAACCAGAAAAATATTCAAAATACCAAAAAAAAAACAAAAAAAAAAAAATACTCCATGGATACGGACGCACTAAGTAATTTAATTACGAATCAAACGAAGCATTCCAGAAAAAAAAATATTGTAAAAAAGCAACACGTTGAAAATCGGTGCATTCGTTCACAGACAGAGACGCCAATACCTAAAGCTTATAACACTCCTCTTTTTTTAAAATGACGGTTAAAAACAATGAAACTGCTACAGATTTATTGGCTTTTAAATTATAATAGTTTTAAAAAGAGTTTAAAGTGGCAGTAAAGAAGCCAGAGCTCGCAGAACTGAAGACGCTAGGTTCCCGAATAACGACCACAAACCGAAATGCGAAGCGAAGGAAAACCTACATCATTGTTGAAATCCTGGCAAGTTGGAGGATAGAGTAGGTAGATCTTTCCTTCTTAAAATCTATATTATATTAATTTATATTAATCCAGCAGTAGTAGTGGTAGCGGACGTCTACAGGTTGATGATGATGAGCGTTTTATAGCAAGCACAGCCGATAAATCAAAGTAACGCGCCAATAAAGACATGTAATAGCCCGTTTTGCCCCTCTATACAACGCAAACATATTTTTATTTTCTCCCATGACATCGTTCAGGTAAAGCTTGTGCACCACAACGGTAGAACTTTTCTAGAGGGCGAAAAATAGTTCATACTTTACAATAGATATCATAAACTATAAGATATTTCAAATATGGAATATTCATTATTAGTCACAAAGTAAAATATGCCTAATACAGTATTTACTCGTACAATATTTATAATATTTCATACATGTCGAATGAAAAATCGTTAAGAATACCGACAGGACAAGAAAAATCAGACGAATGCGAAATAAATTCAAGATCGACGAAAGTGAAATCTGACGGATATGAACTAAATCGAATAGATATACTTAGTTTAGCACTGGAAATATATAAAAATATTTAGCAAAATTGGGTCATCATGACTGTAATCCTGGGACACGGGTTTCCTTCGATCGTATTCAGCGTAAAAAGCATTTCGATTACTATTCGATTTTGTTAATCGAATTGGGATATCCAGATGGAACATTTTAATCCTTGCGTTTGTAGAACAAATACTTTGTTTTCTAAATATATTTTCAAAACATTCGTAGCTTTTAGTGGATTCAGAACTATGACTCGATATAACAGAGCAACCAGTGTACCAGTTTATGTCACAATTTACACTTTTAAATGAATTACTTTATTTTGTAGAGCTTTATGGACTGTAAATGATTTAATGTTCTAAGAAAACCATATAGAAATGTAAGTAATCTACTGCTAAAGAAAAATTGGTAGTGATAACGCGTAATTCGTTTTAGATAGATCTCCGAACGATGTTTTCGTTCACCGTTACCGCACTGCGCACATTTCCAAATCGAAAAACCAATTGGGGCACGATCGGGTCTGAACCCACAACCTTAGGATCTGAAGGCAGGATTGCTACCATTAGACCACCGGGGCTATTATCGAATTTAAATAACTGAGCTATAAAAAAGTTATATGTGATAAAATTTATTCACAAAGAAGATTACGACTAATACAGTATTTACAATATTTATAATATGCACAAAATACACCTGAAGCAGTTGAGCTATCTACAAACCGTTACAAACGATTTATTGATAGCTCAACTGATCCAAATCAGTACCAATCGGAAGCGTACCCAAGACACTGGCTGCATTGCCGCGCTGAATAGCAATGCTGATACGATTAAATAACTAAATTCATCTCAAAATATAATTATGCTTGTATTTTGAACAAGTCGATTAGAAAACCACTTATGCCAAGTGGTTCAGCAGATAAATATGGCACACGTTTCAGAGGCTGAGCCGGAATTTCTCATTCCGGCTCAGCCTCTGAATCTATGAATTCGGCGAGACTACTTGTGTAGGGACTTTAATTAATTATAATAAAAAAGTTATTCCATATACCTAAGTAGGTAGGCCAAGGTCATGATCATATCTTTTGATATAGTTTGATGAGTGTCATAGCTGAAACTAATGCAGTGTATGCCTAGTGTGTACGATTTACGTATACAAAGATCACGTAATATTTTGTATAGAGATTTGAGCAGCAAATAGATGATGTTTCATTCAAAAATGTAGTTTACGTGAACTAACAGTTCACTGTTACTCGAAAAGAAAAATAAAATTTGAATAGCTAAATAATACGTATTATTTATATTCATAAATAATACGGAATTTTTTGAGATACAGTGACGGAAAAATTGGAAAACCGATGTAAAATAAGATAATTTTATAAGTCAACAGGTCACCTGTACCTATCACATTATCAGGTACCTAAAACATGTCCAAGGACGTGCTCGATATGGTATTGCACTGAATGTCGTTGGGGATCTCCGCCGACACACCAGTACAGTTCATATCGGAACACAGCAATGCAAGCATCACTACTTACCGGCAAAACAAAAGACGGTGTTAAGCCTCTCCGAACGAACTCTGCCAAGATCGACTACTGAAAACGCTATTGTACTAATATGTTACAATGATAAGAAAGTGTTTTTGTTCAAGGAACATTGTTACATGTTATAGCTCAGCTCTGATTTTACGACGACACTATAAAGGAAAAACTAAATAACTATAAAACTGGAAGGCAAATTGAGTGTACGGAATGTCCCTGACATGTTCTTAGTTCCGAAGTTACTTTTATTTCACTGTTTTTTGTGACAAAAGGTCTCTAGTTGTTGAAAATGTCTATTCCGATAATGTTCAACTATTTGTTAAACAGAAAACCTTTTTTCGTAGTTTCTGATACGCATGACACAGGGAATCCTATTATGGGGCCAAGACTATGTGAGTAGGTAAATTGTTGGGTATTTTTATTTAGTTTTAGGATATTTTGCTGTCAGATATACATTGTATCAGTCAAAATAATAAGTAAGCAGTTTTATTGAACTGATTTTATTTTTGTTATGTTTTTGTATACCCAAAAGATCAGGATCCTTGTGATTTTATTGAAAAAAGGATTTTTGACTTTGACTTTGAATGCTTAAATTGAAAACTCAGGCTTTGCTAAACTGAGTGAGTGGGTTCAATTCTCGCAGCACGGGACAAACGTTCACGTGGTCTGTAAATATTTATTTCTGACTGATTGATGCACAAGAAAACACTACTTACGTATAAAATAATAAGCATTATTTTTTGAACAAAAACAAGTTGTAGAAAACGATAACATCTGCAGAATGCTCAAAAACTCTGTCGCGAATATTAATGCCTTTCAACAGTTTACAAAATATCCAAAGTAAATACCGGTAGTAAAGTAGATTTTTTAAATAAAATAGTATTTAGCTGATTTTTGTTTGAATTAATAGAATATAAATAAATAAATATTCATGGACATTTTTACTTTACAAAGGTATTATAAGACAGTAACTGCAATTACAAAGTTTTACTAGAAATAAATGAGTTCACCACCTAGCGTGCCTCGGGGAAGTTAGACCAGGTCTTGCAGTTGCGCTGGGCTTATCAATGATGGAAACGAGAAGCTCACGCAATTCCCTCCAGCCATCCATCAACACCTATCTAACATTAGATAGCATTTGTGTTTAAAAATAACTGCATTTGTACTGTATTCAGAATAGTTACGGTCTGTTGAAAGCATTTTTTTATCATTTCATATCTTAGAAAACTTTCATCTTATAAAAGGTTTGTTAGTTTTAGTTTGGAAACGTGAATATTTGTAACCTTCGATTTTTAGCATATTTCCTTAAATGTACACGTTAAAAAATAGTTTTTCGTGTTGGCAACCCCACCATAGATAGGCGAAACTTATGTCTTTGCAAATAAGCTCTGATGAAGCAAACGTTTTTATCTTATCAAGCATTCGTAACTCGATTCCACTTTCGTAGTCATATTATTTATTGAAATCTTGTCATTTTGTGCGTTCGTACGTATCTTTTCTTGGTTCTTTAGCAAATTCTGTTACTCTGAAAACAGACATCAACCTGTCAAATCGACTTGACAGAACGATCAAACTTTGCTTGAAGCAAGCAGGTTATAGATATTGATTGATGGTGTCCAGTCTCTAAAAAAGAAAGAAAGAAGGAGAGAGCTGTATTGGAGGGATAGAGTCAGAGGATTGGTTTGAAAACTTTGAAATTTTAACGAGCGAACAGAAACTACCTTGATATTTTCCATAAAATTATAACTGTTCTTCCCAAGAAAATTGAAATCTGAAGGGATTTTATTGTGGTTTGTTTACGAAATTGAGAAGCGAAAGTTCTGCGCGTCCGCAACTTTTCAATTGGTATATCGCTGCGTGCGATCCATGTTACCAGCTTCCAGCACAAAGGTATTTATGAACTTCCATCGTAGTCCCAGTTGAGCTCAATAAGAGCTGAAGGAAGCCTTTCATGGTGATTAATTTCCTTCTCTCATCTTCCTCAGAGTTGCGCTTTATCTGCATACACGGATCACACCGTAAAAAGGGGTTGTGAACAGGGCGGCGTCGCAAACGATTGTCCACCAGATTTTTGAGTTCATCCCGACATAAAAGCCTCAAGGTATTCATAGTAAACATAATAATAACTCCTATAAAATCACCGTAAAAGTAGGGCTCTGTAGCATACTAAACATATTTCTTTATTTTGCCTACCACAGAGAGGCTGTCAGGTTGCGATCAGTCTTCTTGGTGCAGCCAACGAGCTGGCCGGGGCTCCACAGCGATAAGAAACCGCGGAGACTCGAGAACGTATTCCCAACTCCCTTGAAATACAGTTTACCTCCAGCGGTTAGCCATTACTACAGGTTAGTTAGCACGGCGGGGGAAATTACTCAAGAACTACATTCGTCTTGGGGTCCAAACGTTCGCCATAGGCTCAGGACGGTCTACTCCTCACGTATTCAACGTTTCGTTAGGCAAACCTCAGTTTGAACTGCGGCAGAGACCAGACGTGCACCTCGACCCTTATTCACTTATTAACTTCAAATTACTACTTAAACTCCAATTTAATACCATTATCTTGTGTCTTATAGTAAGGATTAGCATTATCTCTAAGTTATTATCAATTAGACTGCCATATTTTATGTATAACACTATTTTTTGAATAAATTTTAGCAATTTTGTTCTGTAAACTTTATTTGTTTCCTTTTGTAGTTAGTTTCCCTAATTAAGCAGGAAATATTGTTACATATTCCACCACTAAACTCTATTTATAAAAAAGAAAAAACAAGTCAGGCTTACGCTTGAATCCAAATCTTTCTTTCTTAGATAAAACTCATAAGTGCAAAGGTAGCCTACCTATCTCTCCGTAATGTTATTGCTCAATTTTACCTCGATCAATAGCTATGAGTACATCAGCTTGGTAGTAAAACGTAACAAACCCTTTACCTTATAATTCGTATGTATTAACTAAAACATGCAATGATCACGAATAAATGTGACGATTGTAAACGTATCGTAACGCTAGCGTATCCGAAACACACTGCGCGGTGACGCTACAACGTTCGGCAGTCGAGCTGGCGTTGACGCGCAATATGACTCGAATACGTTAGGTTTACGTAACGCGGCAACTGTTAAGATTGGTTCGTGACTACCCCTCAGCAAGGAGGAAGCCACATCGTAATTTATGAGAAGTTAGGCACAAGCAGTCGTGCATTGAAAGCAGCGCACTTCGCGGCGCGGTTAGTAAGCCTGTCTTATAGCGCCAACTTAAGCCATGAGTGAGGAACACGTGATCGTAAGTACCATTAAAGTTGTTAGTAATAAGTATTGTATATTACGGTTACGTTTCATAATAAATTAGAGATTCAAATCGAATGGGGAGGGAGACAGCTGAAAATCGATCATGAAAATCTTTTTTTTTATACAATACTTTTGAGTAAAATTTCGACCCACTATCTCACCAGGGGGGGTGATTCTAGACCGATAGACATTTTATCACGATAGATATATATCCTAAGAACTGTCAAAACTCCATAGTTTTTGACAGCTTTTGGGGGATATATCTATCGTGATAAAAAAGTCTATCGGTCTAGAATCACCCCCCTGTAGGGCCATTCGGAAAATCTTGTCGCATCGGTATTTTGAGATGTCAAATTCTTCGAAAGTTTCCGATATCATTCTTAAAATGCTTTTCGAATGAATCAGAATTGCTCATCTGATGTGCAGTGAATTTTTTCAGACTTACTGTTTGTAATTTTCAAGGCTTGATATTATTAATGACAAAAATAATTAAAATAAAACGTAGAAGAGCTTGTTACTCCTTCTCAGAATTCTGAATAAATATCGAATTGTTTTATTCAATCGAGTGGTATTTTTTCCATTCTGTTAATATCCAGCATCTGATTCATATTTCATAAAATTGAGTGATTAATTATTTTGCATTTCCAGAAATTATAGGAAAAATAATACTGAAACTTTTTCTGCTTTATTTGCATTTCTGGAAAATCGACGCGCAAACAGATTAACCTAGATATCATTTATATTAAAAGTATTTTCAGCGTTTTATATAGATAATTGTAGATACAGTACCTACGCACAACGGAAATAAGCGATCGGGCATGTACTTAACTGTTGTGTAATTGACTTACCTCCATTTCATAGGTCTTAAACAAATATATTACATTAACTTTTTTCCTGGGTCTTTTTAACCCCTAACGCAAAAACGACGGGGTGTAATAAGTTTGACGTGTCTGAGTGTGTGTGTGTGTTTGTCTGAGGCAACGTAGCTCCCGAACGGATGAAGCGATTTTGATTTTGTTTTTTTTGTTTGAAAGGTGAATAAATCGGGAGTGTTCTTAGCTATGTTTGATGAAAATCGGGGGTTTTTTAATTTTTTATTTAATTACTTGTTTGCTAAACTTAAGGGCAGACTTTTGGAACGGTTAGGACTTATCTAATTTTTGACCAAAGTGTAGATTAGATCCTTTGATTAACTACGTCTATTTTACAGTAGTAATTTCTTATGAAGCTTTACTTCATACCGTCCTCCTACCTCACGGAACCCGAGTAACATATCGGCGAAAACTTTAAGCCTTCATTAACGAACTCTGTGGAATTTCACCGCGAACTTATTACTTCGCATACCTAATTATCATGTCTTCGAAAGCACGAAGTAACGTGCCGTAGAATCTTCCGGACTTGCTTCTAGAAGTTTCTTTGTGTTATTTATTGGTGGTTACGATTTTGTATATAATAAACGTAACAATTTCAAAGTTCATCACAGACATATAGAATTCATGGAAGTTGTGAGCTTATCAAAGTTAATAATCTTACAGCTACATTCATAGCATGTTCTGGTCATGGAGTTTCAGTTTTGCAATAAGCTGAAAACTTGGCGCATTTTTATTCATATGAAGCAAATTGAGGACAAGTGGTTACTCCGGCTTCTTCGGCTGTGGGTTTGAATCTGGTTTTAAAGTAGTGAATATAAATTCAGAAAATTACGGCGGTCATGGGCTTGCCCAATACTAAGTACTAAAAATGAAAAATTTATTTGCACAAAGTCTGGTAAGTAATAGTGGAATATGAATGTAATATGACATGTATGCTAGTTACTTCTGTCTGAAGTAAAAAAAAAAAAACAAAATAACAGGTACCTTACTTTATTTGGTCTCTCTCTGTGTTACTGGTTTGACTGTATTCTCATTGAAATATGTTATAATTTTTTATTTCACTGTTGCCTGCTCACACACATATTTCTTCTTTTTATTGTTCATAAGTTAAAAACAATTTGCTGTTCCAATTTTTGCACATCTCTTTGATCTTATCTACCTATTTCTGAACATTAGGTATTCTGTTCGTTTCATATCTCATTTCTCTAATTTCTTGCTGCCACAACCATCTTCTTCTCTCTTACGCATGGATCTTCTCTTGCCTCCCATCTTGATGTATTCCACCTGCCCCAACCTCCTCACTTTCTGTTTCCTCTTGCACAACCTAAAGCATCTTCTGCAGCAGTCACAGAGGTTGCAGAATGTACAGCATTTACAACAAAACACTTTTCGCAGACATTCTTTGCATTTACCCATTGTTCTGTAGTGGTTTGAGAGACCATTTTATTACGGATAAATGCCTATACCATTTTTAGGATACCTGTTTTCATATTTAGAATTCTTGTAGCGGATCAGGGGTTTGTAAACATGTTTGTAGATAGCGATCAATGGCAGTTGACATTTTGTACTTGTTGACAGATGTATACCGGATGAAAAGCGATCGTTCTTCTCCACAGTACCCACTATCCCTCACCAAAGAGTTTAATCAATATTACCTACTTAAGTAAGCACTATCCCTCAGACTACCAACTATCCTAAATTTTTGCAATGCTTTGTAAAGATTGCAAGTTGGTGAGTGCTGCAGCTAACTTTTTCGAGCCGATAATAACTCATAGTCAAGCTGATAATAAATTCGTAACACAACAAGTGCCACAGATTTCAAACTGTTTCAAAAAAAAATTAAATAATAGACTAAAATAAATTCGTTACAGTATTTATTTTGTTTTTCTTTTTGTATCATTAATACACTTACCCAAACATTAAACACAAATACAAGCACAGACTTATACAAAAACATCAAACAAACACAACAGTTATCTCCCAAAAGCACAAGACTGTGTTCAGCTACGCTTTTTCTAGGGTTCCAAAGCTTCTTCTTCTTCTCTTATTTCAATAAGCTAATGGGCTTATTAGACTGTGCAATCTCAAGTCAGACTTACTGATAGAGATGTAACGTGATGAGTTGAATTATTTCGTAGGTACTCGAATTATTTTAGTTAAACTGAACCTTAACTCAAGCCGCCAATTGGGTTGACTCAACTAGGTCCGTATGCAACGTAAGTGGTTAGAGAAATTGGTGCTAGATTTTCACTTGTATGACTTTATATGCATGCAAGTCCTCGATGCGAGTCAATTCAAATAACTTGAGTTCGAAATAACTCAACTCATCACGTTACATCTCTATCAGTAAGTCTGACTTGAGATTGCACAATCTAATAAGCCCTTAACTCGATGGAAGCTCGTTAGTATTATGTCAATGTGACACACAAAACGGACATGACGAGGCTAACGATACCGTTTTGCAATTTGGTTTTTGAATCCAAAAAGGGTTAGAAACCAAATGCGTGGGGTCTTGGTCACAAGTCTCCGAGGATCAGCGAGTTTTGCCGAAGTTCGAAACTTCCCTGATTGATAGTGTTGTTGACTTGCCGCGATTTTAGTAAGTAGGGTTGATATCTGGAACGAGAATGTACTGTCAACGAAATGGTGGATACTGATAAATAGAAGGAAAAATAATCTTAAAATAACCGTATCCGTCGTAGCAAGACGTTTTTCTGTAATTAAATAGGGCCATTTTGGACAGCACCCTAAATAGAATTTATTTAAGTGTGTTAAAGGTTATTTTGCTTTGAGAGCTTTTGAGAAAGGCTCTAAATCACACCTCTACGGGTCTTTTCATGCTAATTTAGTTCTTGAAGTTCTGACACCTGCAAAGTTACAAAAAAGTAGGGCGTAATTCTTACTCCTATAAATTTTCATTCATCTTCTCAGCTTTCCTCAGCACAAAGTTCACTGAACTCTACAAGGTCGGAGTTTGGTTTAGCGAAGCTGAGATACAAATAGTTCTTGGACACTCTGAAGGATAGTAGTTTGAGAGAAGGTGTGAGCTGGACCGTGGCTAACTTTATGGCGTAGTAGTGGGGATGGAGTGGACTAGCCGACTTCGCTTGGGACTGCCATCGCCGGGATATCAGGGTCAACCTGGTGAAAAAAAAACTTTTAAGATGAGAAAAATACAAAATAGATAATTAATTAGTTGGGCTTGCTTGACAAACATTCCATTATAAAAAAGGTAGATTCCTCTTTGATTATAAACATATTCAGGTCATACCTAGACTTAGATATACAGATTAGTAGAAAGGCGTAGAAAGTAAAGGAGGATAGGTAGGTAAATGAAAGTTTTATACCTACCTACAGTTTTATCAATAGTTAGTACAAAACTTGATGTAAAAAGCTCAGTAAAAAGATTATTTGTAGTTGTTTGTTGGTAAAAATGAGTCTATAGAAGAACTGAGGAATTGGGATAGATATGCACCAAACACAGTTCTTTTCAGTATAACAAATGTTTAATCACTAGGTATGGAAAACGAGGAAACACATTTGACTTGCAAAGTCTCACACATAAAAGATAGATTCGTGTTACAACTTAATTCTATATAATCGGCGGCGTATTAACTTTGAGAATGTAAAAGAATGGAGGAGTACTAGCCTCTTCAATAAAAATACCCGGATCGCGCGATTGAATCGTAAGTAGCTGAGGAAAATTTTCTTCCGATCGTTTTCTGTCAAAAAAACCAGCTCTCGCCTCTCATTGGCTTATCGCCAGAAAGTGGCGCGCGTTTCGTTCGGATACGCAGCGCCACATCACCCCCCTACGCAGTCGAGTGAGCCATAAAAAAATACAAAAAATAAAATAGCAATATTATGTGCTAACTAAAAGGGTTAAATGTCAAAAGGTTTTGCAAAGTGGACTTTTCGCCCTGACCGTGTGGTGTACTCGGAAGGCGGTTTTGGATGTGTTGTTGCGGTTGCAGGTGCCGATGAAGCATCTGGAGACTTTGTTGTCGGGGCTACTGGAACCGGTGTTACAACCGTCTTTTCTGGTGGACAAGTATCAAATTGCTCGATGTGCGCTGGCTTGATGCGATCAAGGCTGACTTCTACGTTTTTTCCCCTGATGTTGAGAGTCATGGTCTTCTCTTTGCGGTTGATGATCTCGTAAGGACCTGTATACGGAGGTTGCAAGGGCCTACGCACCGTGTCGTCTCGCAGAAAAACGTGGGTGGCTATAGGTAAATCTCGGAATATGAACGTTTTTGGCTGTGTATGGCGAGAAGCTGCGGTAGGTCGTAACTCTGCCAACTTGTTGCGTAGTTGAGCGACGAAGTCCGAAATGTCCTCTGTGGTCCGTTCAGTTGCGGGCGAGGCGACCAATAGTTCTCCTGGCAGTCGTAAAGGTTCGCCATATAGTAATTCTGCGGAAGAGGTTTTTAAATCTTCTTTGAGAGCTGTCCGAATGCCAAGCAATACTAGTGGCAATGCCCTGGCCCATGTGTCGTTGTGGCACATGAGGGCGGCCTTAAGTTGTCGGTGAAGTCTTTCCACCATGCCATTTGCGCAAGGGTGGTAACTAGTCGTTCTTATCCGGGTGGTGGCGCATTGTTGAAGAAGTCTACGGAAAAGGTCAGATTCGAATTGTCGCCCCTGGTCAGTTGTTATAATTTCAGGTACCCCAAAACGGGAAATCCATCCGTTGGTAAAAGTTTCAGCCACTTCTTCTGCAGTAATACAAGTCATTGGCCAAACTTCAGCCCACCGAGTAAACCTGTCCACGGCTGTAAGGCAATATTGGAATCCCTTGCTCATTGGCATTGGTCCGATAATGTCGATATGGACGTGTTTTAATCGACCTGTGGGGTTGTTAAAGTGTCCTAATGGGGTGTTGATATGTCTGGTTACTTTGCTTCGTTGACAGGGTATACACGTTCGCGACCACATTCGACAGTCCTTGTTTATTCCTGGCCAGACGAAACGCTCTGTTATGAGTTTAATGGTGGCCCTAGTTCCGGGATGACTCAGATTGTGAAGTTGGTTGAAAGTCGGACGTCGGTATGGCGGCGTTACGTACGGGTGGGGTCTTCCTGTGGACATGTCACAAATGAGTGTTGTGTCCGTACCCGGCACGACGACTTTCTCTAAGCGAAGTGAAGACTTCTGTGTGTTATTTTTGTCGTTTTGTTTGTTTGAGGATTGAAGAAACTTGCAGAGTTCATTGTCCAGTTTTTGGGACTGTGATAAAGCAGCGTAGTCAGGTTCAATTGTGATAGCTTCTATGCGGGACATGGTATCTGCCACTACATTATTTTCACCTTTGATGTGCACAATATCAGTTGTATATTGTGATATGAATGATAACTGGTTGAGTTGAATGGGAGCGAGTTTCTCGCGGCGTTGTTTAAAAGCGAACACTAAAGGTTTGTGGTCGGTATATACAGTTGTGAGCTGCCCCTCTAGAATATGCCGGAAGTGTTGAACGCTTTCGTAAACTGCTAATAGTTCACGATGATAGGCTGGCCATTGTATCTGTTGAGCGTCTAATTTTTTACTAAAAAACGCGATGGGTTGCCATTCATTATTGACCCGCTGTTGCAAGCAAGCTCCGATTTGAGCACTAGAGGCGTCTGTAAAAAGGCCCAACGGTACATTACAAATGGGGTGTGCCAGTAATGTTGTGTTTGCAAGGCTGTCTCTAAGAGAATAAAATCGTTGTTCAAGATCTGGGGTCCAGGGGATTGGTATAGCCCCTTTGCCTTTTATTGCTGTTATAGCATCGATTAAGGGAGCTTGAAGTTCAGCTGTATGGGGCAAAAAACGACGATAGTAATTTATCATGCCGAGAAAACGGCGAAGACCGCTAACCGTTTTCGGAAGGGCATACTCTCGGAGAGCTTTGACTCGTTCCGTGGGAGGATGTGTACCTTCTGCGTTTATGCTGTAGCCCAAGAATGTCACCTCCTTTCTTCCCAAATTACACTTAGAGGGGTTTATTACTACCCCATAGTCTTGTAAGCGTTGGAATAGAATGCGTAGGTGTTGAGCGTGGTCGGTAGCGTTCTGCGAATGCACCAAAATATCGTCAATGTACGCGAAACAGAAATCTAGTCCCTGGACGACTTCGTCGATAAACCTTTGAAATGTTTGACCGGCGTTCCTCAAACCGAATGTCATATATGGGAATTCGAACAGACCGAATGGTGTTATGATGGCAGTTTTGCACACATCCTCTTCATGAACTGGAATTTGTTGATAAGCTTTTACCAAATCCAATGTACTGAAAATTGTAGATCCAGCTAAGTTGTGACTGAAATCCCCTATATGTCATACAGGGTACCGGTCAGGAATTGTGCGGTCGTTTAGGGCACGATAATCACCACATGGACGCCAGGTATTATCCCGCTTTTGGGCCAGGTGTAGCGGGGATGACCACGGACTCTTTGAAGGTCTTGCTGTCCCACATCGTACCATATCATCGAATTCTTTTTTTGCTATAATGAGTTTTTCCGGGCCAAGGCGACGTGGGCGACATGATACAGGTTGTCCGTCAGTCGTTTTTATATGATGAACGGTACTGTGCTTTATGATTCTCGGGAGCCCAGGGGGTCGTGTGATACTCGGGAACTCTTTGAGGATGCAATCGAAAGGTGAGCTGCTTGTGACTACTACGGCTTTGACACTAGCCTGGCCAATGGACGCGATAGTGGCAGGAGCAGAAAGACCGGTTTTACCGTCGATCAATCTTTTGTTTCTACAATCAGGGAGCAGATGATAATGGGCCAAAAAATCTGAGCCAATGATGACAGTTTCGACGTCAGCAATAATGAAACGCCAATTAAAATCGCGACGTAATCCTAAGTTGAGCGATAAAGATGTACCACCATATGTTTTGATTACACTTCCGTTAGCCGCGTTCAGGCTGTAGTCATCTGTTTTGAATAAGACGGCGAGGGTAACAACACACGTCTGATCCAGTGTCTATGAGGAATTTACATTTGGAATATGCGTCTGATATAAACAACCGGCGACTTGATGGAGGGCAGTCAGCTGTCGCCGCTGCTACTGACCGCCTTGGGAGTTTTCCGCCTGTTCATCCCAGCCACAGGGTTTATTGCATTTTTCGGCCTTGTTTTTATAGACTCTGTGATACCAACACAATTGAGATGCATTTTGTCCACGGGCGTCACGTGATCTAGATCTGGATCTGTTTGGGCTGTTTGGTCGGCTGTACTCCCTGCCTCTTCCTGTCAGGGCCGCCACTTGTCTTGTAAGTTCTTCTAAGCATGTTGTTAAGACGTGCATTTCGTTTGTTGTTGCAGCCGTGGTCGAAGACGAGGCAGCGTAAACAGCCGGAGTTGGTATTGGAGTAACTTCAAGTATTTTGTCGGCCAAGTCAGAGAGTTTATCCAACGGCAAGTCAGCTTGCGCCGTTATAATAGCTTGAATGTGACAAGGTAATCGACGTAGCCACAGTTGTCTTAAAATACTCTGATCTTGCATAATTGTTCCAGCCAGAGAGCGAAGGTGGCGGAGAAACTGAGATGGTTTTCTATCACCAATCTCTTCGTCGGATAAGAGTTTACGAATTCGCTGCTCCTCTGTTGAGGATAATCTTCGTATGAGCTCTGCCTTAACCCTGTCATATTTTTCTGTTTTCGGTGGTTGAGTAATTATATCTTCAATTTCTGCTGCGTGTTTGGTGTCCAACTGTGATATAACATAGTTATATTTTGTAGAGTCAGCCGTGATGCCTGAAATCTCAAATTGTGCTTCTATTTGAGCAAACCACACAGCTGGTCGGTCAGCCCAGAAAGGAGGTAACTTAACTGATACTTTAGAAACACCGAGTGTAGGGGGAGTGGGGTTGCTTATACTTGAGCTAGCTTGCTTGTTGTCTATAATAGAAGCAAGCTGTGCCTGAAGAGCAGCATTTTGCTCCTTCAATGACTTGAGTTCGGCTTGAAACTCCTCCATACTTTGATTTGCTAAAGATTCTCAACTGAATAAATCAAGTATTAAAGAATACAATCTATGCAAACAGATCTAAACTATGTAATGAACATTCAGATATTAAGTAATAATATTTAATAATAGTACCACTTAGTATTTAGTAACAAAAAAAAAAAAAATTCTATGGTGTTGAAGGGTTAAGTAATACTGCAAATACCTAAAAGTTTTAAAATTATAGTACTGTAGACATAATGTAATGCTTACACCATTTGTATCAGTAAATGAGGTACTGGTACTGTAAGTTCAGTTTAACCGAGCGGGTGCCTATCTATGAAAAATATCTAATTTCTTAAAAATAAATTGTCAGAATTGAGAAAAAGATTTCAAGACAATAGAATACAGTTTGTCCGAGACAACACAGAATGTTTGGCACTATAGACAAACCCAGAACTAAATGTTTTTGTTTCACAAAATGTTATGGAACGCACTGACCGTTATTGCTGCTAGGAACCTGTATTGACGGCACTCCGCTTGCTGTTGAATGAGGACTGGCTGATGGCAGGAAGGTGCTGCTCAGGTTGTCCGTTGTCCAAACTCTTGATGTTGTCCACCAGGATGAATGTGAACAATGTATTTCCTTTCATACAATGCGTCCAAGTGCCTAGTATGCGTGGCATGGATTAGGGCCCGTCTTCTTCTTACTTCCGTTGGTTGTGCTAAGGGGACGAAGTTTGTTGCTGAAGTTTTTAGTCCCACAAGAGGCTCCGCTCAGTGATGCAAGTGTGATCTTTGTGCACTCGTAATTTCCGCACTGCGTGTGTTCTACAAGGTCACCAATATAGAAGAACTGAGGAATTGGGATAGATATGCACCAAACACAGTTCTTTTCAGTATAACAAATGTTTAATCACTAGGTATGGAAAACGAGGAAACACATTTGACTTGCAAAGTCTCACACATAAAAGATAGATTCGTGTTACAACTTAATTCTATATAATCGGCGGCGTATTAATTTTGAGAATGTAAAAGAATGGAGGAGTACTAGCCTCTTCAATAAAAATACCCGGATCGCGCGATTGAATCGTAAGTAGCTGAGGAAAATTTTCTTCCGATCGTTTTCTGTCAAAAAAACCAGCTCTCGCCTCTCATTGGCTTATCGCCAGAAAGTGGCGCGCGTTTCGTTCGGATACGCAGCGCCACAAGTCTTATTTGTTATTTCTATTTCTTAGTACCATAAAAGTATACAATTTTCAGCATTTTCAAGGAAAACCAAGAAAGTTTAGACATCCGTTGGCACTCGCAAATGTTTGTTTACCTGTTTACTAACCTGCGCACTTAGAATATGGTAGAAGCCGCATTTGACATAATTTGTATGAAGGATTTTGTCACCAAAATGCTATAAAAATGTTCCCGTGCGCATGATGTTCGCGCAGCCCAATGTTGCACCTACAAAACTATTTCCCAATTTTTTGGGGTAAGTAATTTTTTTTGTAAATGCTGCTTAGGTACCTAAGTAGGAGGTACTGAAATAGATATTCATAAATTTTAATAGAATTAAGGAAAGACTCAGGACGTGTTTTTTGAATGATTTTTGTCCATTGTTCTCGTCTGAGTATGTCATCAAGAATCCTAAAATTACACAAATATTTTTTCAAAATAACAAATTTAGCGCTCTATGATTAAAAATACCTATTGAAATACCTATGCCTAATGATGTGTAGTCATAAAGATTAATATAAATTTTGTTGGGAAAAAAATGTTGGTGTTGTTTGCAACATTATTGAATTGATGGTAATTTTTCTTTAAATTGATGATTCCAAGACGATTCCTTATCAAATAGAGACCCAAATGTGATGTATGTTATCCCATCTACTTTGTTTTTAGACCCAGGCCAATTTTTGCAAGTGGGAACCACACACGCCGGCATAATTGTATAAAAATATGTTTGGCATTGGAGGTGTCAATTGCAAGAGACTGAATGACACAAAGTACTCCATCATGGTGCACTTCTTACTGTGACACAAAAATGGCTATACAGTACATCTGTACTTTTCTATAATCTGTGCCTGCGCAATAAGACAGGCAACTGTAGGCGGAGACTGGTGGTCTAGTTAGTCAATATAATGCCTCACCATATTTTTTTTCAGCCATGTTGCCCCTCTGAAGGGTAAAGGCCTACCCGCTAGAGCATACGGGCCTAAGATCACTTACCAATAATTATTGTAGAGTTTTTTCAGAGCAACTATAATTTTGATGGTCATTGTAATATCACTGTATGTTTACGTCGTAAATTTTACTAAATTGCAGCCAACATGAGGCAGTCCGGGAACCGTAAATTTTATTAATTATATTTTCTGGAATAACACTGAAAATATTGAAAAATTCATGACTATTAATGACAACTGAACACTGTCACTGATTTTATAACCTGACACTGTCAAGTCATAGACAATATAGATCAAACTAACAATAGTACCACGTGAATGTGAAGAAATATTATTTTCGGATTTAATATTCTGAGATTTTAGTAGAGAAAATTTTATACAGAACTTTTTATACAAGTTGGATGTGTCATCGTAGGAATAATTCTTGCAAAACAGCAAAACATTAATTTAGGCATGAAAATATTGAACCACATAATCCACAAGTTGTATTGTTTTGTTTTCCACAAGTTTAAGATTAAGGTATATGAAGCGGGGATTTTGGGTCCTGTTTAATTATTCATCTGAGTCGCTCGCGTAAGTTGTTTAAATCTATTTAACTTTGGTTTATGGCTGGTGAGGGAATCTCAGATGCTCAATTGGAATAATTTAGAGAGAAAAGAAATCTTCCGTACAATCTTCTGATTTTCCAGCTGTAGCCAAGTTGAGAATATTTTAAAATGTATCAATCAAATTGAATACAAGCAGAAACGCTGGATAAGAAAAGCTGAAGAGCAATAGCACGTTTTGAGAGAAATCTACGTCCAGCAATGTACTAATAGGTTGATGTTGCTTTATTACATTTAAATAGTTTTAGCTTTCAAAATCTATTTCAGATACCATTCGGGCAGCACAATCTACAAGGGTATTCCAATCTCAGATGAACTGCAAAGTTTTAAATCATGGTCAGTTCATACTAAATCATAGATATTCTGTGACTAAATAGTGACATTATGATGTCATTTAATATGTTTTCGCGCATATTTTGCTCTCAAGTGTCTAAAAAGAATGATCACGTAGTACAAAATTGTACCACGTGCCCTGAAGAAATTACACTGGGCAGTGAAATATAACTTGACAGCAAAAGATTGGAATACGGAGGCAGGCTGTGATTAAGGCAATCGTGTACTTATGACCGCCCACTACATCCAATTGAAACTTTACCACTGATAGTAAGACTTGTGGTACTCCATCAGTGTGAACTAAACCACACAATAATGGTAGCTGGTACGTGCACAGACTGATAATTGGGCTTCGCACACATGTGTTGCCATGGTATCTCCATTTGTGTAGCCAGTTTAGTAAAAGGCACTTAAAATAGTAATATAATTATGCCTAGTGATAGATAGATAGATAAAAGATAATTTTGCACACCGCCGTTCTATATTTTTCATCATTCCTGTCCATCCAAAGGTTGTCTGGAAGAGATCGCTTTTAGCGATAAGGCCGCCCATTGTACTCTCTATTTTTATGTTTCTCTCTTTCTGTAATTTCTTTTTTTTTGTGTGTGCAATAAAGATTTTATCTATCTATCGTATGACTTTAAACTAAATTCGCGTATAAAATGTAAATTAAGAATAGTTGTAGGTTGCTTTGTTAAAACCTACTATTAATTTATTGTTCATTTATTATGACCTGTTTTGTACCTAATTCCAGTCTCTTTTGTAATACGCAGTTTTACGACACTACAGAATTTAGTGCCTGGGAATTAAGTCGTGCACCTATATTTTTTGTCAAAACTTTTCATAACTATACTGCACTACTACTAAGTACTTTCCATATACTAGGTACTTACGAAGCTAAATCTCGTAAATCTACTTTAGAACGTCGCCTTTCACGGTGTAAATAATAAATTACCTGTGACTAAGTACATAAAATCCATCCCTGCGCAAAAGCTACTAATTCATTGATTTCGTGAACGGGTCCCCTTCCATCTATACAGAGATACCTATCTATAGGGCGCTTTCACACTGCCAACGACACGACATCTACACGATATCGTTGTAAAGCTAATGTCAGAATTTTAGTACGATTTCATACCGTGTTGACGGCGGCAGCGCGGTGCAGACAACGATTTTTTTGTACAACTAAATGTTTGCCCACCTGAGCCTATAACAATGCATTGCCTTACTGAGCACGTCTACTGAGGACGTGCCCTGTAATGCATTGCATCCATACCTCTGATATATAATATTCTCTCTGATATATAGTATTAAGTCTTGTGTATATGTCGGTGTTGGGAAAAGTGGAAACTACTTTAGATGGGACAGTAAAACGGAGTAACGATATCGTTGGGCTATTCCAGTGATTGCTTTTGTTAATTAATATCGTTACGACCGAATGTTTTATAGTTTTTCATATAATTCCTTGAAAAACACTGTTGAGTAAGTAGTTGCTTCCCATTTTACGGAGGACAGTTGGGACAAAAAAGGCCGAACTATTTCAATTTTTAAATGTTTCACCTGCTGCAAAAGGAGGAACAGGTCGAACTTTTTTGTCCCATCTGTCCCCATGGAGTGACGGAGCAGGGTGACAGATGGGAATAACTCATCTAAATCATATGTAGGCAGTCCATTATCATCGTCTTTTCTTTCATTTTATTTAAATTCACAAATTATTTGGACGTGACAAATGACCAAAGGGCTGGCGCTTACCTTGGACAGAGAATTAGTATTGCCATACAAAGAGGTAACGTTGCCAGCCTTTTGGGCACCCTGCCTGCAGTCGGTGATTTGAACTCTGTTTTCTATCTCTAGCATTTAGAATTCAGAGTTCATTTTAATAATTTTTTTTTGTTAAAAATGCTATTTTCTTATCAGTATTTGTATATAGTTATTGTTTTGATCAATAAAATTATTTGCTGGATATATTCAATATGTCGAAGGGGGTAACCAGAGGCACGACCATTACATGATGTGGCACGTCCACCTTTTGCAGTTAACATAATAGCTATTTTATTCACTTTGATGTGTCAATTTATAGACAGGTATGGTAGTCACAACGGTTTTTTGATCCTCTGAGGTATCTACTCAGAAGGAACCTATTTTTCGCATCTGTACATGCGCAATCGTTTGTTGCACCTAACTTCAGAGGGATAAAGATCCGTTGTGCGTACTGTAATTACTTGACCACAAATGCTTGTGGTCTTGTCTACTTCAAAAGGTGGTCGAATACAATTTTTACAGTAAGATTAAGAATAAGAATAAGAATCATTTATTGTAAAACTATGTAGAAGAGATCTTATGGTAGAAAAAGTTTCAACAGCCTACCCTTTTAGGGCGTACTATATTTTATTATACCTATTATCGATAGGTACCTAGGTATTATAGTGAGGTAATTACAGTTAGGTACCATAACTAATAACAATTCAAATACCTAGCAATTAAGTATCATAATATTCCTCTAGATTATAATGTACTTTATTAATTAACCATCTTTTTAGTCTAAGTTTAAATAAATTTCCATTCAGTTCTTGTATTTCAGACGTACACCGCACCGCAGGCGTGCGCTTTTTCAAAAGCATCGTGAAAATTGCATACTACGAATGCCATACTTACACAGTGAATAATAATAAAAATCTCTAATATATTTAGACCAATAACTTAACCCGCCTAGAGCCTAATCATTATTTTTCTACGCAACTTTCTCCTCCCCTGGTACAGTTTGACAGGTCAATGCTTCATTGTTCAGGAAGTATTTGTACAAAAACGTGCCGAAAATACTTCTCCCAATATTACCGACTACTTTGTTATTCTTTACAGCTAACATAGAAAGTCGTGAGAGCAAGGGCCTGTGGACTGTTTTGTGAAAAAAATCTATTACCTCCAATTTGACCAAAAATGTGTTCTGCGCAGATACTTCAGAGGGACAAAGATCCGTTGTGACCACTATACTTTATTTTATAACTAGCAGTTACCCGCGACTTCGTACGCGTCTACAGTTCCCGTGTCATTATATTATCTGTGCGTGTACCGAGCGGATACTTCTTTGAGAAACTTGACATTACACCTCATTACACCGAACTCGTACCTACTGGAATGTCAAACGCTAGTCGTTAGACCAAAGAGGTAGTACTACGCCCTGTCAAACTGACGTGACATGACATGACAATGAAATCCTCTTGCCAATTGGCGCTGCTAATCCTTTTCGTTCATTTTATCCTGTAGATCCTGTTAATTATTCGGAATAAAAAGTAGCCTATGTGTCAATCCTGGTTACGAACTATATATATGCCAAGTTTCATCCAATTTGGTTCAGTGGTTTTAACGTGATTGAAACACAAACATCCAAACATCTAAACTTTCGCATTTATAATATTAGTAGGATTCACTTCAGTGAGTATGACATGGGGGGGGGGGGGTGGTTAAAGTTATTTTTCATATTTATTACAAAAATCACAGACATTCCACCATTACCTTAGAAATTTATTATTCCTAAGTCTGTTATTACATTTTTTGCAGAAATCGAACAATACACAACATGATCCTTCATGTCGATATACGATGTGATAATAAGTAATAATTTCGGGCTTGTATATAAAAAATAATCGCAATATCCACGTCGCAGCTGTGTCACGACTTTGCCCTATAACAACATACATGTCCAAGCGCGAGGAAAACCCAATCGGTTTGTTCCGTCAAAGTCAAAGGATCTTTTATATTCTGTGAAATCACAAGAATTTTTAAAATGTGCCGCTACATGGTAATGATTTTTTTTGTTTGTCCCTGTCAAATAAGCATTGTGTTTTCTATTTTTATCTCCCTTACACATACAGGATACGACATCATAATGTTGATCTAATTAAAAAATAATGTTCAGAATATTGTTCTGAGTTTTTAAAAAGGCACATGTTAACAAAAGAACCCCTTGTGTTCAATTCAATTAGACATAATTATTATTTAAATCATTAAATATTTTCGTAAATACAAAAGAACGTTCTCTTCTTTTAGGATTACCATTGGACTCACGGAACCCTAAAAAATACCCAAAGACAATGCTCGTATATTTTATTTAGTACCACACAACGAGCCGAAGAAACTATCCTATTCCGCCTGAGGTTGGATCCTCTAAAATATTTACATGGTCACCGCACTGAATCAATCTGAACCACTACAAAGGTCCCAGCTCCCAGATTTAGGGACCGCACTATTTTATGTAATTGAGCCCTAAGCCGTTGGCAGTTTTTCTACAGCGTTCCCACGTATTTTAAAGGTACATTTTATGTAAAGGTACACAGTCTAAGGGTACCTACGCACTATGCGGTTAGCCGGAATGCGGCCAGCCGTGCGGCTGACCGCAATAAAACATTTGTACGAGAATGTAGTTTTCATTCGCACTACGACGCGGCTGCCGCCCGACCGCTCCGGTCGTTCTGAGCGCTGCGGCCCGACCGGCGGCCAGCCGGACGGTCGCCATACACACTACGCGGATATGCTAGTTTGCGGTTGCCCGCCATTGACGGTAAACGTGTTCACCAACGTTCGCGCATTTGATAGTTTATTACTATGGATTTCGATACCGAAAAATTTATAATCGAGATACAAAATAGGCCAGCAATCTGGAATACTAAATCCGCAGAATATACCGATAAAAACTTCTTGGAGCCGATCCAACCGCAGACCACTACGGTTTCTAAACGCACTTTCCGGTTGGAGTTGCGGCTATCCGCCACCCGGCTAACCGCAAGTGCAACCGCTTCCTACGGTTAGCCGGACGGCTGACCGCATTCCGGCTAACCGCATAGTGCGTAGGTGCCCTAATAGTGTATGAGTTTGTGGCGGTGTTTTTAGGGTACTGCAAGGCCTTCGTATAGCATAACGTTTGCGTCGAGACCAACGATTTAAAAAGGTACTGGGTTCGGTCTTTTTGACTGTGGTTTGGGTATGTTCTGGAAATGATTGGTTTTTTATTTAGAAATCAAATGAGTGACTTTACATTGTACAAAATCAAAGCAACAGCGCGGTATTGATAAACGACGGAACGAAATTAAATAAAAAAGTTCCAAGTTTTTTGTAATTTGACGCAAAAACGATGGGGTGTTATAAGTTTGACGTGTCTGTTAGTGTGTGTGTGTGTGTGTATGTGTATGTGGGTGTGTATGAACCGATTTTGATGATTTTGTTTTTTTTTGTTTGAAAGGTCGTGAGTGTTCTTAGCTATGTTTGTTGAAAATCGGTCCAAGATTGGGGGGTTTTAGACTTGGTCACGTGAAACTGGTGACTAACATCATTTGATTTTGAAAACATGTGATATTACTGAAAAAAAATATTGATTAAGAAAACCTAATTTTATTCAGTATCAAAACTGCGTCCACTTTGTTTGATTCGAATTTTGCGCTACACAATCCAAAGAGGTACTTACTTAATAGTATCTAGTAGGTACTTATTTCACATTAAGGTACAACAATCTGGTCAGCGTCCCTTCCACGAAACAGCCATAACTCTCTCTAATATATTTCTTTCGCTCATCATGATGCTTTTAAATCTCTTATAAATAACACGCAATAAGAGCATTAGGAAGAAAACAAAAACATAATGCTGTGCTGTTAGCACCAGTTTCTGAGGTTATAAAAGGGGGGGGGTTCTTAGGTGGGGGAATAAGATCAGCCCCCGTATTCCAATCTTTTGCTGTCAAGTTATATTTCACTGCCCAGTGTAATTTCTTCAGGTCACGTGGTACAATTTTGTACCACCTGATCATTCTTTTTAGACACTTGACAGCAAAATATGCGCGAAAACAAATTAAATGACATCATAATGTCACTATTTAGTCACAGAATAACTATGAGTTAGTATGAACTGACCATGATTTAAAACTTTGCAGTTCAACTGAGATTGGAATACCCCTGCTGCACTGACGTCTCGCGTTAGGGTGTATTGTATTGTGCATTTTCCACAGGGGTTTGTAGGAGTTCCATAATTGGTAAAGTTAACACCGTCACATAGATCATAGTAAACGCTAGGTATAGTATGACAATTGGTCATCAATTCGTACCTACATCACAGATGTAATGATATAAGAATGGCAAAGTGCCTTCTTAAAACTTTTTCCATTAAAAATCAACGCAGAGTATCTTCATTTTCGCTTTACAAAATTCACGAGTACTTAGGTATGAATAAATAATTGTTTTCATAAGCAATGCGATACGGAACGAAGTTTAATAAATCGATGTATTCTTAAAACATAAAACCGGTTTTTGTGGCTTCTGTTGATTCTATCATATTCTACCATATAGATAAATAAATATAAATAATAAATATTCTTGGACTTTACACACAACACCCTCTAGTCCCAAACTAAGCATAGCTTGTGATATGGGAACTAGATGGCTGATAGAATACTTATATACTTTTTTTTTGTAAATACATACTTATACTTATAATACATAGTAACACCCAGACATAGAACAAACATCTATGTTTTCCACGCACAAATGTTTGTTCTTGGTGGGGATCGAACCCACGACCCACAGCACGGAAGGCAGAGCTATTACCAACTGAGCTGTGACGCCTGTCAAAGATACCATAGATTCTACCATACTCTTTTAAATTTTTTACCAATTTATTTTAATCTTTTAGTACCCTAATGTACTTACTCAAACTTGACTAAAGTACTATCTTAGTCAGCACTAGCCTAGACTAGACAATTATATATTTAACTAAAATATAGCTACGTACGTAACTTTAGTACGTAACTTGATTCAATGGAAACTCAAACAACAGAGGCAGAATTGAGCCAACTCTTATTTATGCATAGGTGGGATAAGTGTGTTTAGTTTAATTAACAAGGCACCAGACAAAACAATCTAATAAGCAAAGTTGAGTGCAAAGTCGTAGGTACACTGACATACGTCCTACTTGTACGGTCATAAGGCATAAGCGATTTAATTTTTTTTTTCCTTAACTTTTTTCCTTAAAAAAAAATTAACCTATCTCGTCCCACTGCTGGGCAAAGGTCTCCCCCAAAGACTTCCAATATTCGCGATATCAATATTCCAAAAAGCGATTTAATATAGACCAATAACTCTACAATCGCTAAATATTGTTTTTTCTAGCCATTATGTCGACTTGGCTAACAGGGCTGTAATTTATAATTTTCCAAAACTCACTGCTGGGCAGTGATCTCCCCTAAGTCTTTTCAATCGTTGTGTCCTTTTTGGGCGGGTTTGGATCATAAATAATCATAATAATCTGTGTGTTAAGGGTAGTTTCTCCAGAGCCTTGCTTGTTAAAAGGGAGTACTTGCAGATTACTAAAGAAAAAAGGTTAACCTAAGCTTTGACACAGCAACCACTGAGAACGAATTATTTATGATTCTACAATCAAGCCTTTAGTAAGGAGTTATTCTAGTTTAAGACTACTGGTATCTCGTCCCACTGGGATGAAATACTACCTTTTATAAAAAGAATAGAATAAATATTTATTAAAAAAGATGTGCACAAGGAACAATTATAAAATTAATTCAACAGAGTTAAGTAGTGTGACATTAATTAGTCTCTCGTCATTTTATTTCTAGTTCTAGAAAGCCAGTTTTGCGCTACAAAAGTCTAGAAGATCTTTATTGGGTGAAAAGTCGTTCATTGCTTAGGCCACACACATCGCGTAAACCGATTTCTGTCGCTCTCGGGACGTAGCACAAACTGAATTAGCGTTAGTTGCTGGCTGGGAAACTATACAGTTATCCCGCACCACGAAGTACCCGTACGTTTGTTACCATCAAATAAATTTTAGTAAAACTCTATTGCTATTGGGTCAGATCTTATGCAGCGTGCTGAAAGATATACATTTTATGAGAATATTGTTTAAACTTAAATAAATAAATAAACTAATGGAACAAACTGGTGCACGTCCACGTAAGCACGTCCACTGAGGACCCTGAGAGCGAAAGGTAGATATCACACTACGTCCATCACTTTGAGACATAAGAAGATTTGTATTTCACCACCACTAGATTTCCTATGTATATTTATTGTTTTTAATTTTAATTATTTCTTAGTTTTTAATTTTCTTTTATTGTGGTGTTGAATAAAAACATTATTTATCTATCTATTTGTACCGGAACACAGCAATGCGAGCATCGCTGCTTAGCGGCAGGAATATTGTGTGATTTAACAGTACATCCTAAGTCGAGCTCTTTCACATAAATCTATTATAGATACAAACAGTGATTGCAAGCTGTCATATGGGGCCGAAGCCCCGAGATCCATTCACACGTCGAGCTGAAATTACGAGAACTTAATTAGATAACTGTGTGCTTTGTATTATAAGATGAATCAGCTGGGATTCTGTTCAAATAAGTTCTCAAATTATACGTTGTGCGCTGTTGGAAAGTTAGAAGGACTTTGTCTTATCTCAGGCTAACATAACGCTCCAGAGGTTAGTAGGTACCATTATTACATTGCCATTGATATTTTTTATTTACCATCGTTTGTTCGTATGAATAAGTGACCAAATGTAGATTATCTTCACAGTAGAGCCAAAAATGGTAGTGTGTGACTAGTCTTTATCTATGTATTTATGGTTGTGAAAACCCAAAGTTTTATCAACATATTTTAACCATCGGCATGTTCCATCATTTTGTTGTATAAAAAAAACTACAAAGATATCATTTTCAGTTTGTAGTATCTTGTCAAAAGAGCTCGTAAAACATAAAAAAACTAATTTCTTTGTTTACCGCTACTAAAGAAAAGGAAGTCAAGCCATTTTAAGCCACAGTGGCCGCAAGTTAGTTTGTAACAGAAACGCTGTAAAACGAGTTCACACTGCAATGCAATACCTACTTTTTTTACCTACTAGTGACCACTATATTGTGCGTCAACGCCAGCGTTGACTGCCAAACGTTGTAACGTCGCCGCAGTATATCTCGGATACGCTAGCGTTACGATACATTAACGATTGTCACAATATGATGATGAGGTTGAACGCACACGCTTACTATATATTTAGTTATTTACTCTACTCTTGAAAACTTTCACTTCCAGACTCAAATATTATAGCGAAAGGATAAGCCGAAGAGAAAGATCTTTTTAAGCGAATAATATAGTGGCCTTTTACCGGATACATTTTGGAGAGTGTGCGTTAGAACTCCATGAGTTAGTTCCCCCATCCCCATTCCATCATTGAACCACCAGACGTACGGAGACGCGGCACCCATACATGGTCGACATGCCACCTGTCCGCACCAAGCGCGCCGCCTCAATATTTATCCTGAGGACCGCCAAGGAGGGGAACTCTTTGCGCGTGTCTGAGTTTCCGAACACTTACAATTTGAATGTTTTCAAGTGGAGAGTGAATATTAGGTTTTTTCTAGGCAAATGTGCTACATCGTCGACCGCATCGTCACTTACCATCACGGGAGATTGCTGTCAAACGTTTGTCTATAATGTATATAAAAAAAATAAAAAGTGGTAAGTAGTGACCAAAAACGTGTAGAATTTTAGAACCCCGTAGATTTTTTATTACAATAATTGACAGAATTTAAACAATAATTACTGGGTTTAGTGGAAATGTTGATGTAAAAGTAGGCTCAAAATCGTTATTCGTGTAAATTTTATGGCATTGTAAATTTCTTTAGCATGGCAAGATGATAATACTATAAACGCTATAATATTTGTAACATTATCTTGAGTGTGACACACTAGAATTTTTTTAAGATGACATTTTTTCTTTACTTCTTAAATTCAGAGCAAATAAAATGTCCGTGTGAACTTCGCCTCAAAGAACGGCTCTTTTACGCCCGCGATAAAACAATTCATTCCATTTTATGTGCGCAATCAAAAACAATGTAGATGAGTATGCTCATTAACTTTGCCGTTAGTAGTGTCGTAGTTTTGCGGAAACTGTCTCAACATTTCCGTAAGTGGTCTATATTTCTTTACTATACGATTAGAATTACTCCTAGTCCTTGTGGTCAGCGTTCTAGGCGAGATTGTTAATGAGATCAATCGATCGAGATAGTTTCGAGCGATATTACCAATCATTATCAACCTATATTGGTCTACTGCTGGATGTAGGTCTAGACGCGCCATTGAGCTCGGTCTTTGGCTCCAATTTAATGACCAATGAGAAATAAAATATCACCATGAAAGATGTTATTTTACCAGGATCCAACAATACGAATACTTGCAAGACCTGTTCAATTTAAGATAGGTATTTAATAAGGCTTCAAAAAAACCACTCAGACAGCGACAACGCCCCACACTCCCCGCGAAGGGAGCGAACGATCATCGATGGCTGGAAGCAGACTGCCTCCGCCAATCTCACGCTCAGGGCGCCGCGCCACGTCTCATCACCGTGGTTTGAGCGGGTCTCACATTTTGTGGACGAGTGAGGAAGAGCTTACTTTAGAAATGATCCTATGAAGTAAGGTCTTATAGAAACTAAATCAGCCGAGCCAACTGATCTCGCGCCGTGTGTTTTCGTCAGCGCGATTCAGAAAACGGACAAACTTACCAGCGACATCTAGTTGTGTTTTCGGAACCGACTGACAGCTATCATGCGCGTGCGCATGGCCTTGCTGACGTCATGGATACTGACGTTGACCCAAACCCACCAACTACGTGCGTATTCTGTGCCGCTGGCGAGCATCATTGATAATAATATGGAGCCGGATTTAGAAGATAAAATAGGTGGGGAGTACGTATTTAAATACTTATGATCTTCGCAGCTATTATCATCCGACTGCGTGAAGTACAAAGAAGGGTTATGCTATGATCTTGAATGATCTTTTAAAACAGTTTAGCAATGCTAAAGATTCAGTTGTTGAAGAAAGCATAATTGGTTTTACTTGTCTTACAAAAATGGTTGCTGAAGAGTTGGTAGAATAACTGTTTACCATCAGATGGGCCGTATGTTTGTCAGATTCGTAATGACGCATTAAATCTTCGTGGTATAAATAAATAGGTAGTCATGTAAGGTAGTCATGGTAACCAACGTGTCGGGGAAGAAACTATTATAGAAAAATAAATTATTTATTTTACGCAAAATACAATTAGGTGATACATATTATTTACTTAATAATAAAACAAAAAAATGCGTAAAAAAGGATCCCACTCAGAAAAATTAAATGCTAAAGGTGCACGGTGGCATTGTTATTATCAAACATTGTGGCATTGTTATTATCTGAGTGGTTAGTTATTGATCAAGTTTGGCAATGCACTGTAAGCTTAAGTATTTAAGCGGCGTAGAATCGTATATCCGTAACAAATATCTTGTGTCCACATCATCTGAGATGACCAATGCCAGATAAACACATCTAAAACACATAGTTACTATCCTAGTAGGTATGTAGTACATCCTAAAATTTCTGAGTTTGCTACCCGATCCTGCCGCTGCATAGGTACGTTGAATTTTGCGGAGACATCTCATATGAAAGGTGTGAGATATTAGACGTTTCGACAAACGTATAATATCTCATTTGATCACAGAATACCTATTGTAGGTACTGCATATAGAGATACCAGGCCTAAAGTAGGATAGGCAGGTTTAAAGACAGAAGAGGCTGGCATATGTACTTCATGTTCCCGTGGTTAAGACTAATTACAGGCAAAATGCTTTCATAATTAGGACGAGCAACTCGTTTAACACCTTGATTAAGGCAGATGTTGATATAGATTTATTTAATACGTCTTTAACTACACTTAAGGCTGGGGATCTGCCAAATTGCCAAAACTAGCGAAGTTCAAAGTGTGTTTAAAAGAAAAGTAAGATAGTAACTTCATTTATTTTGGTTGCAAATCAATATTCCGGATATGTGTAACAATTACATATTTAATTTAGCTTCATTTAGCTGGTTTATAATAGATAAATCTGGGATCAAACACAGCTCTCTCGCGCCCAAACCGTTTCGAGTCAAGTTTGTGCACTCGGATTAAGGAAATGAAAACAAAATCGCAAAAAGTACTCAGCGCGTCTTGATGTATATATCCTTGTCTCCAAAACGCCCTGAATACATTTTGCGATTTTGTTTTCATTTCCTTAATCCAGGTGGCAGAAGATCTTCGAAATTTTGGATTTTAAATGGTCTATTCCACAATATTCCCTTGTTTTATCTACAAAACAACTAAACTTACGTATAGGCCAAATATTTAAGTATATAAAAAGTGTAAAATCTTTACTTAAATAGTCTTATTTTTTTTAATATTTAATAATTGCTGAGACTAGTTTTTAACCAAATATCGCAAGAAAATTCTTCAGTGGCCTCTAGGCGGCCGAAACGTTCGGACGTCAGGCCCACGCCAAATTTCTCAGGATTTTTAAATGAAGAACACGCAAACGTCTACTCGACAAAAGTCTACAAATCATGGTTCTATTGTATCATTTGAGTACACTACGTAGCAACATGGCAGTTTTTCTCGCGGCTGCGCGTAACGCGTAAGCAGACCGCGCAATAAGCTCATTTGACATTTACGAACAGTCACAATAAAATTTTATCGAGTAGAACTCCTGGTTTGCCAATTAATACGCATTGAAAGTGGCTTTACTTTTTTCTCTTGTATACATGACAATATCCAACAATAACCATACCAATGTAAACTTAGTTTTTATTTCTTTTAAGTCAACTCCGCCAATCAGTCAGTAGCTGTTATTTGTTTACACGGAAAATAGATTTTTCTATCCTGATTCCAATTAAATTAGGATAAGTAAGTACCTAATTATTATCTTGCTACTGCTCATACTTGTATTGCATTTAATTCAACCTATTTTATTGCTTTTGTAAAAACCTTTTTGTGAACAACCTTATTTATTCTAAAGAAGGATCTAACATGGACCGGAGAGGAACATTTGATGAAAGTAGAATACATAGAGAGAGACATTGCCTTCTGGCAAGACAAAATCTACCATTTTATCTTGCCAGAACGCAAAGAACCACATCCTATCCTATCCTACTAATATTATAAATGCGAAAGTTTAGATGTTTAGGTGTTTCAATCACGTCTAAACTACTGAACCAACTTGGATGAAATTTGGCATATATGCCAAGTTTCCTAAAACTCAATCCAATCCAGTAGGCACATAGGCTACTTTTTATCCCGAATAATTATCAGGATCTACAGGATAAAATGAACGAACAAGATTAGCAGCGCCAATTGGCAAGAGGATTTCATTGTCATGTCATGTCACGTCAGTTTGACCGGGCGTAATACTACCTCTTTGGTCTAACGACTAGCGTTTGACATTCAAGTACGGGTTCGGTGTAATGTCAAGTTTCACAAAGTATCCGCGCGGTACACGCACATATAATAATACAACACAGATAATACAATGTACATGGAAACTGTACCCGCTTACGGAGTCGCGGGTAACTGCCAGTTAACAATATTTATGCAAAAAAACTAAAATAAATACTGCTGGTTTTTATTGCACGTATATTTTGGAATACTTATTTCTTCTGAAATTACCTACTTACATCCAATTCTGTATCAATGATCTGTATCTGTCTCTCACAATTTGTGTTAAACTCTCCGCAATATGTTAATGTTAAAGATGAGTTTGGAGCAGTACCCTCCCTATCCTTTTTCATATTATTTAGAGAGTTATTTTTCAGTAGTACCTAAGGTTTTAGTTTTTAAGCTTATCTACTATTTATCGATTTGAGAGTTTCCGTAGAATTTACTATGACCTAAATATTAACAAACATACCCACTTAATGTACTTATGTCTACGCCCAGCTACTTTGGATTCACAAGACGGGATATAATTTGAAGATACAATTTGATAAATAAATTTAAATTTGATACAATTTGGAGATAAATGGAGTGTCAGAAAACGAGACCGAAAATCTACTGAACACAATTAAACAACTAGACACAGTCATATAACTCCCTATTGATAATGCGGACATACTTTCATGCTCCAGAGTCAGAAAGATGGATGAGTCTAACAACCATCATCATCATCATCATCATCAACCTATACTCGTCCACTGCTGGACGTAGGTCTCTCCCAAGACGCGCTATTGAGCTCGGTCTTCGGCTCTTCTCATCCAGTGTCTGCCAGCTACATTTCGCAGATCGTCGCCCCATCTCGCCGGAGGGCGTCCTACACTACGCTTGCCTAAACGTGGTCTCCACTCGAGTATTAGTTTGCTCCAACGATTGTCGGTTCTACGGCAAACATGGCCGGCCCACTGCCACTTCAGCCTGCTAATCCTCTGAGCTATGTCGAAAATTATGATCAATGATCGTATAACCCCAGAGCCAATCACTGTCACCGGAATGCCTCTCGAAGTTGTGCAGGAGTATGTCTACCTCGGGCAGACCCTGCGTTTGGGTAGACACAACTTTGAGAAAGAGCTAAACCGGAGAATCCAGCTGGGCTGGGCTGCGTTTGGGAAACTCCGTCAAGTCTTCTCGTCGCAAAAATATGTGTGGACTAGGAATGGTCGCATATTCATCCGCAGAGATGACCAATCTCCTGCAAAGCAAGTCAAAAACTATGAGGCACTGGCTGATATGAACTCCATACTGATATGAAACCAGGCTCTGCGAAGTAAAAATGAAGAAGTATAGATCTCACTAAAACTCAATAATACTCTGCCAAGAATATTTAGATATGTGCAGTATACAAACAAACCCCAGTGACTATACAGACTTTGTTTCTCGTCATGGATAATATCAGTAGATAAAGTGACACAGTCAAGTGATATAAGTAGAGACTATAATTTGTTGCAGATTTTAATTTTGACCGGTCTACATCTAGTGAAGGACACAAAAATTCAAACCCTAATAATAGTAAATATTATGTAGTTTATAAAATACTGTTCAAAGAACTGTAGATTTAGTGATAAGCAATTTTAGTGGTGTAACGGAGTGTGAAAATAAACTACCCCTCAGTAAGTTAGATCCTCATCACCCTGCATTAGATATTATAATTAATGTATGATATAAATGTAATGATACAAAAAATGTTAAAAGGGTAAAAATATGCCACACATATTTTCAAAAAAGTTGATTATTCAAAAGTAACAAAAAACCAATAAATACTTTCATTCCTGTATGATTTAAAACCAATCTTGGCAGATTTTATCCAATTAACTGACTATTTGACACAAACAATAGCGTTCCTTTAATTTTGTTATCATGAATGTTATCATGAGCACTTATTACTCGTATATTGGAATCCAATCACACACTTAGTTATAAGTTGTTGCTTTTTTTTTCCTTAAAAAATAAGTACTAAATTTTTTAAGACATATTTTACCTACATCAAATCTGTTTATGCCTGTAATGGTATATCACACTGTAGAATGTTATAAGTAATATTTTTCTCCTAAATAACAATTGTGAATATGCCATTGGTGTAACTAACTAAATAAATAAATATAAAGATCGCAGTAAAGCATTTTTCAGTTTAGTTTAGTATTCGATAAAATTTACGAATTGCTTTCCGCGCATGTCATGACAACTCGATTCTTCTGTTTTGCACAGATAGACTATCCCCTTAAGCGTTTACTTAGTGGCAAATTTTTTGATAATGTTTAGTTTTTGTTTTTTTTTTTCTTCCTTCGGTTCTTATAATATTTTTTTTGTTATCTACCTATCTACTCTATTTCTCAAAATTTAAATACCTACCTATATGTAATATTTGTAACTATTTAGTATCTCTTGTCGTCTACTTGCTGTTTTTCTTTGTCTAAATTCAAAATAATCTGTGGAAACTTTTAATTGGCCATCAGCTCGCTTGAATCTTCTTGATTCCTGTGTTATGTTTGTTGTTCTATAGTGTTACTTAGCTGTTAGTTTTCCTAAAATTACTAAAATAAAATAAATAAAATAATATTACAACATGAGATCTTAGTAAATGCACTTGTCTTGACGCTGATATGACTGCGTAGTGTGTTCATTTAAACATACTTTTTTGTACCAAATTCTAGCAAACAAAATTAAGTACCTGCTACGAGTCCACAGTTTCTAAACCCCATAAAATGATTTCCCAGAACAGGACCGCATCCGGCCAGCGATTCCCAACACTTGTTTACGACCAATAAACGGACCGCTTTTACTTTTTACTGCACTTCTCGAAAAAGTAGCCAAGGGGGAGTTGATCTGACGGCAGAGGCTCTGCAAAATGTGACAAAAATGTATCCTATTTGAGATACACGGAGCAGTGACGCTATAACGTTTGGCAGTCGAGCTGCGGTTGACGCTCAATCTATGCTTACTTGAGTTTGTATGGACATACTAGCAAGCTATCATAAAATATGGGCTTTATCTTATCACGACAAAATAAAGCTCGATAATACCCTCAATTTATATTCTAGGTCACTCTGAAATGTGACTAGAACGACAGTTTTTGAGGTCCTACCAAAACTAGAAATTGTTTTGCTGATATTTTAGAATTTTTAAATCTTTTAGCAATGCATAAGGATGGCCTGACCACTTACAAATTCTATTTCTTGCGAGTGGTTATAATTGCAAATACCTTATCCTATCAATTCTCCATCACTTCACATAACTTTTAAAAACTAAAAACCCATTTCCGCAAATCTCATAATCGAGCTGTCCCTTCATTTACTAAGAACATGAATCTTGTTAACATACACCACGATGCCTAAACTTTCAAACAGTGAACAAAGAACTACATCACGTTAAAATTGCGATCAGCAGGGCAGTTTTGTGGTTCTAGTTTTCATTTATTGTGATTATCGCTTCTTTGAGAATAAGGGGGCAATCGTAAGGTTTCCTCTTTGTCAGAACAAGTTGAAGCCAATTTCGGAGTTTTTTCTTACGAGTTAAACGCTATCAGGATCTACTTTCCAAAGCAATTTCCTCTGGAAGATGTAACGAGTTAGAGAGTAAGTTTTAAATTCATTTTAAATAATATCTTTTCAGGTTAATCTAGGCATTATGACTTTAAGATTTTATAACCACGAGGAAAATTAGCTTAATTAAGACTGAAAGTACTTTCGTCGCTGCTAGAATAGGTACTACTGGTTCCCTCATGATGTTTTTTTCACCGTTTGAGAGTACTGACATTGATCATACACATAAATTGGAATAGAACAATTTATTGGTATACGACCGGATTCGAACCCACGCTTTTAAAATCGACAGGCAAGAACACTCCCACCAAACCACCGGCATTCTCTTGTCAAGTAATTTTATCAGCTGATTAAGTAATTTTTTTTATTTATATGCCGTGTCATGTAATGCATTGTCCTGCAACAGATTGTAATTATCCTTACTCTTTATAAAGCCAATTATTCTAAAACTACTCGTATATTATTATTAGAATATATAATTGTTACACATTTAGAGTATACTTAGTATAGAGTTTGTTATATACCTAAAGTCTAGCTATAATAAAGTAAATTATTCTAAAATTGGCCATTGTCGAACAATATTGCTCTGCTAACCGATGTGGCAATCAACAATTCATAATGCACTCACAGCGGCATTCTGCACTCGGTAATCGGTTTAATAGAGGCAATTTATTCAGCTAAATCATTTGAAATTTCACTTTACAGTTTCAAATTACATGTCGCATTCGATCGCAACAGATTTGAGCATGCAGTACCTATTCGGTTATAATAAATAGGTAAACCATGGGCGTAATTGAAGTGTATTTATTGGACATATCATATTTTCAGCGGTAAAGGAAAACCCGTGGCTTGTATTGATAATGATCATTATGTTTCCTAACCCAGGCATTCCAGCGTCCTGCTAGGGGCGTGTGTGGCTCCGATATTGTATACATTATCCTGATAATTATTTACGCAATACGCGCACAAAAAAGTACGGTTCATGATTTTTTATTACGATAATAATTGATGCAACAAACAGATGGCCCAACTGATGGTAAGTGGTAACCTCTACACTTCTAAGTACACTGAAAAAGGCCCTGTAAGGCATTGCACTATGTCAGTCACTCTTTAATTGCACCGAAACCCATACCCTTTAAACCGGAACATAGGAAAGCATCACTGCTTGGCGGCAGAAATAGACACGGTGGTAGTAGGTACTTCCATGGACGAGCTCGCACACAAGAAGATTTATCACTAAAATAATAAAGTACTTACAAACAAAGGATTATAAACGTAGGTCCTGCCCCCGTATTCCAATCTTTTGCTGTCAAGTTATATTTTACTGCCCAGTGTAATTTCTTCAGGTCACGTGGTACAAGTTTGTACCACGTGATCATTCTTTTTAGACACTTGACAGCAAAATATGCGCGAAAACACATCAAATGACGTCATAATGTCACTATTTAGTCACAGAATAATATGAGTTAGTATGAACTGACCATGATTTAAAACTTTGCAGTTCAACTTTGATTTGCATAGGTACCCCTGCTGACCTGAAAGTCACGGTGGTTTGGTTTTCTCCAGCTTAGACTTACGTGAATACCTCGGGGGTTTACTGTAGAGATGCATGTTGGGACGATGTCTACACTACAAATATTTAATTTAGCCGGTTGCAACCGGTTGAATTGACGATTGGATTGACTGAATGCTGCTGGGGAATTCAAGTGGGGTCAGAGGAGGTTTAGTCGTTGAAAATCCCTTACGGAAAGGTAAATAGGTATAAGGTTACTTCTAGGCAAATATGCTACATCGTCGATCTTCGTCGAACGTTTTGTCTATTAAGTATACAAAAATAAGTAACGTAATCAAATCAATAAAAAAATAAATACGTATTCATGAATATTTCACACGACGCCGCAGCTCAGCAATGCAGCTCTGCAGAAGCAGGCAAGGTTTTCAGGCAGAACCAGAGTGCGGATGACATCACACTGCCTATACGAATTTCTAAGCGGTGTCCTAACATAAAGCAAAATGTTGTCATTTACACTTACTTATATCGATTTTCTAGCTAAGAACCGATTTTCTATTCCATGCTCGGCCAACAACCGCAGTTTTCTGAGTCATTGAAGACACACGCAGGGCCCTTCCCTCAAGGACCCTTCATGGAACGGTAAACACTCCGAAGGGCCCTCCTGATCAAAGGTACCTACTCAGGCACTTTTGCGAAGAGGTTAACTGACCAATAGGAGCTTAGGATTATCATTTAGGGAAAATAAATAGGTCTTAGGCTGTGGGTTTTGTACTCATAGCCTAGGAACGGAATGCTGAAGTGTATAGGAATGTATCTTTTGGCCAAAAAAATATTATTGGTGCTATGCTATCTCATTTTGTTTCACTGTCGATCTTTTATTTCTGTTTATTTCACAATTCGGCTTTTTTCAACTGAAAAGCAAATATTCAAACTCAAAAATTTGTCAAAACTGTTGTTTTACGAAAACAACACTTTTATTATGTTTGATAAATTTGACGATTTTAAAAGTCTTCGTCTTTAAAATCGTCACTGTCAACAAAATTTCATGATACCGATTTTCACGAAGCTGTGGATGATGTAAACAGGATTTAATAATTGAACATTTTCTCTTTGCAAACTTAAGCGGGGCACATTTCAGATTTTCAGCACCGGTTTTAACGTTATCGAAGAGCACAAACAAATCTGACAGTCGCCGCGTTACCGTAATCCTAACGCATTCGGATCATATGGCGCGTCAACGCCAGCACGACTGCCGAACGATGTAGCCTCAGCGTGCAGTGTATTTCGGATACGCTACCGTTACGATACGTTTAAAATATTGTAATGCATGTAGTGTTGGACTATTTTAAGGTGTGCATGTCAGATTTCAAACATCACAAAAAAACTATCAAATGTCACCAATATATATTATTATTATTATTTATATATTATTATTATATATAGGAGTTTATTATTACAAAGAAAATTATGACTAATAAAGTATTTACAATATTTATAATATGTACAAAATACACATGAAGCGGTTGAGCTATCTACACACCGTTGCAAACGATTTATAGATAGCTCAACTGATCCAAATCAGTACCAATCGGAAGCGTGCCCAAGACACTGGCTGCATTGCCGCGCTGAATAGCAATGCTGATTCGCTGGCCCAGATAATCACCAGCCCTCGGGTCACGCGTCGCTGCGACTAGACGCCCTGCAATAATTTTGAAGACCCGGAGGGCCTCGGTACCCCACGGACCCAGAGTCTCGACCCCAAGAGGTACAAATGTGTAGGCCCTGTCGAGACCCGCATACTTGCGCCTCTTGAGATCCTCGGCCGAATCTGCTGCCGCACCGGCCCTAGCGGATGTCCTAGACAGATGTGAAGGAGCAAGGGTGTCGACGCAAGTAGCGTCCCACACCAAAGGCCTTCCCAACTCCCAAGGAACAAGAGTCATACCGTCAGGCCGTTTACCATCGTCACGCAGCAGACCATTCGGCTCGAGAATGGCTGGCACGTTCACGCTGGTAAAAGCCCGGCGGATGATATCGTTAAGGGGATAGTCTATCTGTGCAAAACAGAAGAATGGAGTTGTCATGACATGCGCGGAAAGCAATTCGTAAATTTTATCGAATACTAAACTAAACTGAAAAATGCTTTACTGCGATCTTTATATTTATTTATTTAGTTAGTTACACCAATGGCATATTCACAATTATTATTTAGGAGAAAAATATTACTTATAACATTCTACAGTGTGATATACCATTACAGGCATAAACAGATTTGATGTAGGTAAAATATGTCTTAAAAAATTTAGTACTTATTTTTTAAGGGAAAAAAGCAACAACTTATAACTAAGTGTGTGATTGGATTCCAATATACGAGTAATAAGTGCTCATGATAACATTCATGATAACAAAATTAAAGGAACGCTATTGTTTGTGTCAAATAGTCAGTTAATTGGATAAAATCTGCCAAGATTGGTTTTAAATCATACAGGAATGAAAGTATTTATTGGTTTTTTGTTACTTTTGAATAATCAACTTTTTTGAAATTATGTGTGGCAAATTTTTACCCTTTTAACATTTTTTGTATCATTACATTTATATCATACATTAATTATAATATCTAATGCAGGGTGATGAGGATCTAACTTACTGAGGGGTAGTTTATTTTCACACTCCGTTACACCACTAAAATTGCTTATCACTAAATCTACAGTTCTTTGAACAGTATTTTATAAACTACATAATATTTACTATTATTAGGGTTTGAATTTTTGTGTCCTTCACTAGAGGTAGACCGGTCAAAATTAAAATCTGCAACAAATTATAGTCTCTACTTATATCACTTGACTGTGTCACTTTATCTACTGATATTATCCATGACGAGAAACAAAGTCTGTATAGTCACTGGGGTTTGTTTGTATACTGCACATATCTAAATATTCTTGGCAGAGTATTATTGGGTTTTAGTGAGATCTATACTTCTTCATTTTTACTTCGCAGAGCCTGGTTTCATATCAGTATGGAGTTCATATCAGCCAGTGCCTCATAGTTTTTGACTTGCTTTGCAGGAGATTGGTCATCTCTGCGGATGAATATGCGACCATTCCTAGTCCACACATATTTTTGCGACGAGAAGACTTGACGGAGTTTCCCAAAGGCAGCCCAGCCCAGCTGGATTCTCCGGTTTAGCTCTTTCTCAAAGTTGTGTCTACCCAAACGCAGGGTCTGCCCGAGGTAGACATACTCCTGCACAACTTCGAGAGGCATTCCGGCGACAGTGATTGGCTCTGGGGTTATACGATCATTGATCATAATTTTCGACATAGCTCAGAGGATTAGCAGGCTGAAGTGGCAGTGGGCCGGCCATGTTTGCCGTAGAACCGACAATCGTTGGAGCAAACTAATACTCGAGTGGAGACCACGTTTAGGCAAGCGTAGTGTAGGACGCCCTCCGGCGAGATGGGGCGACGATCTGCGAAATGTAGCTGGCAGACACTGGATGAGAAGAGCCGAAGACCGAGCTCAATGGCGCGTCTTGGGAGAGACCTACGTCCAGCAGTGGACGAGTATAGGTTGATGATGATGATGATGATGGTTGTTAGACTCATCCATCTTTCTGACTCTGGAGCATGAAAGTATGTCCGCATTATCAATAGGGAGTTATATGACTGTGTCTAGTTGTTTAATTGTGTTCAGTAGATTTTCGGTCTCGTTTTCTGACACTCCATTTATCTCCAAATTGTATCAAATTTAAATTTATTTATCAAATTGTATCTTCAAATTATATCTCGTCTTGTGAATCCAAAGTAGCTGGGCGTAGACATAAGTACATTAAGTGGGTATGTTTGTTAATATTTAGGTCATAGTAAATTCTACGGAAACTCTCAAATCGATAAATAGTAGATAAGCTTAAAAACTAAAACCTTAGGTACTACTGAAAAATAACTCTCTAAATAATATGAAAAAGGATAGGGAGGGTACTGCTCCAAACTCATCTTTAACATTAACATATTGCGGAGAGTTTAACACAAATTGTGAGAGACAGATACAGATCATTGATACAGAATTGGATGTAAGTAGGTAATTTCAGAAGAAATAAGTATTCCAAAATATACGTGCAATAAAAACCAGCAGTATTTATTTTAGTTTTTTTGCATAAATATTGTTAACTGGCAGTTACCCGCGACTCCGTAAGCGGGTACAGTTTCCATGTACATTGTATTATCTGTGTTGTATTATTATATGTGCGTGTACCGCGCGGATACTTTGTGAAACTTGACATTACACCGAACCCGTACTTGAATGTCAAACGCTAGTCGTTAGACCAAAGAGGTAGTATTACGCCCGGTCAAACTGACGTGACATGACATGACAATGAAATCCTCTTGCCAATTGGCGCTGCTAATCTTGTTCGTTCATTTTATCCTGTAGATCCTGATAATTATTCGGGATAAAAAGTAGCCTATGTGCCTACTGGATTGGATTGAGTTTTAGGAAACTTGGCATATATGCCAAATTTCATCCAAGTTGGTTCAGTAGTTTAGACGTGATTGAAACACCTAAACATCTAAACTTTCGCATTTATAATATTAGTAGGATAGGATAGGATGTGGTTCTTTGCGTTCTGGCAAGATAAAATGGTAGATTTTGTCTTGCCAGAAGGCAATGTCTCTCTCTATGTATTCTACTTTCATCAAATGTTCCTCTCCGGTCCATGTTAGATCCTTCTTTAGAATAAATAAGGTTGTTCACAAAAAGGTTTTTACAAAAGCAATAAAATAGGTTGAATTAAATGCAATACAAGTATGAGCAGTAGCAAGATAATAATTAGGTACTTACTTATCCTAATTTAATTGGAATTAGGATAGAAAAATCTATTTTCCGTGTAAACAAATAACAGCTACTGACTGATTGGCGGAGTTGACTTAAAATAAATAAAAACTAAGTTTACATTGGTATGGTTATTGTTGGATATTGTCATGTATACAAGAGAAAAAAGTAAAGCCACTTTCAATGCGTATTAATTGGCAAACCAGGAGTTCTACTCGATAAAATTTTATTGTGACTGTTCGTAAATGTCAAATGAGCTTATTACGCGGTCTGCTTACGCGTTACGCGCAGCCGCGAGAAAAACTGCCATGTTGCTACGTAGTGTACTCAAATGATACAATAGAACCATGATTTGTAGACTTTTGTCGAGTAGACGTTTGCGTGTTCTTTATTTAAAAATCCTGAGAAATTTGGCGTGGGCCTGACGTCCGAACGTTTCGGCCGCCTAGAGGCCACTGAAGAATTTTCTTGCGATATTTGGTTAAAAACTAGTCTCAGCAATTATTAAATATTAAAAAAAATAAGACTATTTAAGTAAAGATTTTACACTTTTTATATACTTAAATATTTGGCCTATACGTAAGTTTAGTTGTTTTGTAGATAAAACAAGGGAATATTGTGGAATAGACCATTTAAAATCCAAAATTTCGAAGATCTTCTGCCACCTGGATTAAGGAAATGAAAACAAAATCGCAAAATGTATTCAGGGCGTTTTGGAGACAAGGATATGTACATCAAGACGCGCTGAGTACTTTTTGCGATTTTGTTTTCATTTCCTTAATCCGAGTGCACAAACTTGACTCGAAACGGTTTAGGCGCGAGAGAGCTGTGTTTGATCCCAGATTTATCTATTATAAACCAGCTAAATGAAGCTAAATTAAATATGTAATTGTTACACATATCCTGAATATTGATTTGCAACCAAAATAAATGAAGTTACTATCTTACTTTTCTTTTAAACACACTTTGAACTTCGCTAGTTTTGGCAATTTGGCAGATCCCCAGCCTTAAGGCTAGCGTGACGGGATATCCGACCGGCGGCCCTAGTGCACGATAATCCGTGGTGACCAAGCTGTTCGACAGCCGTACCGCACTGGCAATGATGAGGCGCACAGCACCGAGCACCCAACCGTAGACAGGTTGCAATACGGAACGTGACAGGATCCATTAGAGTACCAGTGTTATGAGAGGGAAGAGCTTGCAACCAAAATCCTGACTCTTTTTTAGAAACGGCTAGGAGACGGGCACGATCTGCGGAGCTTGAACACGTTTGTAACAGAGAGTTCCGTGTTAACTCGCACAGAGGCCCGTCCCATTGCCGTTGAGCCGTAATTTTTATCCACACAAGTTCCAGAAACAAAAAGTATTATATATTATATATTATATATTATTTGTCACCAATTTGTAAATGTATTGTTTGTGTATTATGTATTGTATGTTTCAGCGTGATTTTACAAATAAATGTTTCTTTCTTTCTTTTAAAATAATTTGACAATTGCGAAGCTACAAAGTTCAGTAATCTCTGAAACTAATGCTAGGGGTATGTTTACAGTACCGTGGATTGTTGCAAAACTTGGGAAGTAAGTACTTACCTAAGTGTTCAGAATGGACAAGACGGAGCAGTAACTACTCCGCGACTCCTTTTGAAAAAGTTTAGTAATCATTGATTTTTTTGGTCCAGACATCCCCATTGGAGTAAGTATAGTAAACCTCTATGTATATAACTCTCAAATGTTAAGCAAAGAGGACTTTGTATACCCTTCCTAATCGACACCATGGCACCCCTTGGTCTGCCAACTATATAAGAACTCGTATGTCAACTACTTAAGGTCCAAATTATGTATTCTGCAGATTTATTGATAAGATAATGAATCATATTACGACGTTATATAAGGCATGAAATCTCTCGGGAAACAATTTATAAGAAATAGATTTGCAATAAGCGTTAGCGTACGTAATTTATTGTACTATGGATATCTAGAGCATTTACTATGAAAAATAATGAACAAAGATCCGATTGCTATATTCGAGGTACACTGCGTGTCCGTCTTGTGTTAAACTCCACCGCTTGCGTAATTATTTGTATCACGGCGCAGTGAAACTCAAATCAATAAATTCCGTCGTTTTCGTTTTGCGCAGTAGGTTCAATTCCAATTAGAATGCTGCGCAAAACACGATCAAATTCCAACTGCCAACAACTTTTAACTAGCTGAATCCTACGAAGGTATAGCAGTGTGCACGTGACACTTACAAAGCTCGAGTTAAATGGAACTTGACGGTGTTGAGTTTATGATTAGCTTCTGAAGCTTTTGAATTTTCTCTTGTGAGTTGTGTTGTGATCCTTGTAAACAATGTGAACTACAATGGACCTGCCAAATAATAGAGGGGTCCTTCAACGTAGTCAACTTATTCCAACTGGTTTGACCACGAGGGAGTAGTTGTATCGTTTTTACAGACTGCAATAAAAAGGACGAGGTTCTGAAATTTGTATGTATGTTTATTAAGTAAAAATTTTGTAAAATGTGTTCAATACAATAATAATGTAAAAAAATGCTTGCACCTACTAAGCACATTTTTAAAGCTAGCCAAACTTAGCCAAACAACATACTGTGCCAATTTTTTTTATTTAAATCTCAGTATTGAGTCTAAAATGTTTAGTTAATTGGAAATAATATGTCGAGTTTATTTATTAAGTACAAGTATTTAAAAATAAATAAATTATGTCGAAGAACAGTTCTTATAAAACAATAATTTTAGAGAAAATGTTTACGCCTGCCGGTTTCAAATTTCTTTTAAAAATAAACCTATCTAACGTAATATATAAAATTGGTATGTTCCCATTGAACCCAAACATCGAATAGCCAATCTAGAACTTGCACGATGTAATTACAAACAGCAGGTATAGGTACGTAATTGCGTTGCGAGACGCTATGAAGCTAACGAGTGAAACGACAGGGGAATGACATGTGCCGTCCTACGAGTATGTGCAAGTTTAATTTGTGTGCCGTGAGCACTAGGTTTTGACCTGTGCCTTGATATGAATAAATGTGGCAATCGTAAACGTATCGTAACGCTAGCGTATCCTGCGCGGTGACGCTACAACGTTTGGCAGTCGAGCAGAGAGGTAATCACGGACGAGTCTGACAGTCGCCGCGTTACGTCTATTCGAATCATATTGCAAGTCAACGCCAGCTCGAGTGCCGAACGTTGTAGCGTCACCGCGCAGTGTATCTCGAATACGCTAGCGTTACGATACGTTTACGATTGTCACGTTTATTCGTGATCAAGACACTGGCGTTGACGCACAATATGATTCGCATACGTTAGGTTTACGTAAAGTGGCGACTGTCAGATTTGTTCGTAAATTTTTCTGTTTCGCAGGATCGCTGCAATTTATGTTTTGTTGTAGAAGAGCTTTTTGTGTGGGAGTTTGTCCGAAGTAAGTATCTTCTACCGCAGTACATATGTCTGCGCTGCTCACGAATAAACGAAAAATAATCAAGCAAATATTTATTTTATTTATTTATATAATCATTTTTAGTTAAATGTATCTTTAAGATAAGCGTGCTACGTCACTAAGTAACGTAAAAAAACCCTAAATATATTTTTTTACCATTGAGCTACTTTATTACCTGAACCTATATCAACCTTTAAGTAAATTGAATGTTTTTAATATAAACCTTTACGTTAGTAAATCGCTGAATATTATAATTTATTCATTTCATAAATCAACAAATCCCAAATGTGAAATTAAGCGTGGTGCTATCAAATCCGTCCATTTTTCACCCAATAACCGTTAGGTCGGATTTATAAGCAATTTCAAGCTCCTATCAATGGGGATTTATGACGTATAAGATATTATTATTGTGTAGATACGTATAGGTTTAACTACGTTTCATGTTTTGTACGGTTTGAAAATAAGAGTTTCTATTTTTGATGCGACTTTCTGATTGTATGCAACGGCTGGTACGATTTCCATAAGGTTTGCATTACACTGAATGAACTATGCGTTTTTAAATCTTTATAAACTAGGCTCTCTGAGATCAAAGTCAGAAATGAAAACACAGGTAGGATAGGACCGGACGCCACCACTGCCTGAGTTCATCTTTTGATGGCATAGTTGGCATCTACTTTATAATTTTTCATCTTGAACATGCTATAGGTACTTAGTATACTATGCTTTTAGAGAATACCTATGTATATTATTCTTTATGGAAGCACTCATGCATAGCTTGGTTAGTCAATCTTCACCGACTATGTTAAACGACGTTCTGCGCGGTCACTAATTTAATTAGTGGGATTTACATCTGAACGCTTCCGTGGTTCTAAGTGTACCATCAGCAAAAGTTCTACCTTACCACCTTAAGGGTGCATTTCCTGTAAAACCACTAGCAGTTAATTTTTGAATACCAATATAAGCAAAATATTTCGGGTGTAAAAGTTATGAAAACTACTACTACTAAACTATCGACCCCGGTCATTAAGTCATACCAGAGGCTTTAAGGCGGCTTAAAACTCTGTCACAGTTGACCACTATCTCAAACTTTAAACTTTAACCCTACAAAATATCCAGCCATTTATTTCGATATAAAAAAGCCAGTTTGTCCAGCCCCTACTTCACCAGTTGATGGCGAAAGTTAACCTCCACTAAGTACAGAACTCACATAAATATCTCCACAGTACATCGAATCTAATAAATAACAACAAAAAATGTATATCCTAAACAGAATTTCCAATCTGCGGCCGGACGGCGTCGTTAAACTTACAAATTGACCCATCTGTAATCCGGGATCGGGAATATAATCCCGGGACGACGAATCCCGGGAATCAAAGTAGTTGCAGAGGTCAAACTATACTTTTTGTGCATTACATTGTTTAATGAGTTTTGTGATAAATGAAGTATTGTTTTTAAACAAACCCTACTACTAATTACAATTGGAATGTGTTCAAGTTGAGAGTGAATAGGTTTCTTCTAGGCAAATGTGCTACATCGTCGACCTCATCGTCACTTACCATCAGGTGAGATTGCGGTCAAACGTTTGTATATAATACTACTATTGGGTGTTACTATGTATTATAAGTATGTATTTACAAAAAAAAAAGAAGTATATAAGTATTCTATCAGCATCTGGTTCCCATATTACAAGCTTTGCTTAGTTTGGGACTAGAGGGCGTCGTGTGAAATGTCCATGAATATTTATTTATTTATAATGTATAAAAAAAAAACTAATTTAATAGTTCAGAGTGAAAAATTTATCACATACCTACCTATATGTAAGTAGATTTCCAGAAATGACAATTTTGAGCTTTCCGCATCCGCTTCAGTCCAATATTCCATCGGGTTGTGGCCCATCCTACGTTTCGCCTGCTGGTTCGTGGTCTCCATTCGAGAACCCTTGTTCATTAGTTATCCATTCTACTAATTCTGAGAGCTACATCAGTATTAGTAAGTAGTACGAAAATAGTTGTACTATGACTTGTACCAATATTCTGTGGTAATAATACCTACAGTGTTGTATCATTGTTTATCTCACCAATGCAGAGAGAGAGAGAAAAATAAAACATGTTTTTCTCAATATTCTTTACCCGTTAGAGACCCTAGTATAAAAAGACACCCCTTAATAAGTATTCATATAGGACGCTTTCAATTTCCGACCATGATTGCGTGAAGCGTGTGCTTTGATCACGCCATCAAACCGACGACGAAATATTACAAGTATCAAGAAAATAAATTCCCAATATAAATCAATACTTACTTGACTTATATTGACTTACGTTGCCAGCCTTTTGGGCACCCTGCCTGCAGTCGGTGATTTGAACTCTGTTTTCTATCTCTAGCATTTAGAATTCAGAGTTCATTTTAATAATTTTTTTTGTTAAAAATGCTATTTTCTGAAGTATTTGTATATAGTTATTGTTTTGATCAATAAAATGAGTTCATTCACCCTTTGATATTTAAGTATTCTATTGACTGGTTTATTAGCCCGAGGTTATAAAACCATTTATTATGTTCCTTACTTGAAGGGAAATAGACAAACGCACACGTTGCGTAAAAAGAATAAAAAAAATAGTTTTTATAGAGTTTGAAATGAGAATGGATACCGGTGTTTATTCGCTAACAGTACGCACAACGGATCTTTATCTCTCTGAAGTTCGGTGCAATGTGCAATAAATGATTGCGCATGTACTGTTGGGTCCTGCAAATTTAAATTCTAATGATGAATGAAAACTTGTGTTTTGCACATTGTGATGCTAAAGTGTAACTTGACGATGTGAGCTAAGTATTTTCCCATGTCGAAAATACAAAAGATATCGTTACATTTTGAAGAAACTAATGTCTTGGGCACGCTTCCGATTGGTACTAATTTGGATGAGCTATCTATCGTTTGCAACGGTTTGCAGATAGCTTCATTGTTTTATGTATTTTGTAAGTATTTTTATTTTATTGAGTAACAAAATCCACAGCTCTTAAAAATAATGGCGAAAAAACTTATATTTAAAACAGATAGCCAAAAACGGATTTACATTCTAAGGGCGGCTTGCACCAGAATCACTAAACGTATTTAACAGCTAAATTGATTTAAATATGACGTATTTGTATGACTTGACAACTCGCTAAATACTATTTAAGAGTTAAACGCGTTTAGCGATTCTGGTGCAAGACGCCCTAAGTACAATAACAATAACAAAAGTCGACGATAGTCACAAAGATAATTCCAAAGATGATTAAGAATAAAAATGTAATTTTCCTGAGTGTACCTATGTAGTGGTGTGTTGTTCTATTGCGTGTGTGTATGTGGTGTGTGTATGTGTATGGGTACTCCTGATAGTGCCAGTCTCATGAGAGTCTGGAGATCTCAGGAGTACCCGGTGTGTGAGTGTGTATGTATGCGCGAGTGTGTCTGTTTGTGTGAAAAATGTACTTCTACAGAAAAAAAAACTATACTTACATAAATTAGGTTAACTCAAAGTATTGTAAATACTGTTACTTATTAATCGTTATTTTCTTTCTGAATAATCTTATGTTAAATAATAATATTCATTACTAATGTCTTTGTCTTATTCTTCTTTTTAGTTCCTTTTGTATTCTTCAAATAAATACACTCTTGTGTTTCACGTGTTATTGATGTTTTTTCTAAACAAAATAATAAAATCAAAGTCATAAATTCAATTCAACTCATGAATATTTTCACGCCTCAGTAGACCCTTCCTTATTGATAGTTTAATAAAAACACCCATTTTCACGGGGCATAGAAACCTGGCAATACTACAGTCAGCGGGTACAAATCTGGCACGTACCGAATCTAGGTGTTGCGGTATTCAATTGCCGGACATTTTTCACCGAGGTCGTAGTCGGGGTACAGTCGAGCAATTCAAGTGAATGATTGAATGAATGAGTGAATTAAAAACTGGTTATTACCTTACAAACTAGTGAAAAGAAAAAAGAAGATTTACAGAAAAATGAATAATTATGAAGTACAATTGGCGGTCCTAACGCTAAAAGAGCGATTTATTCCAGCCTTCGATGCAACGTACGGCGCTGTGGTCTGTGGGACAATAAAAATACCCTTGGGAACTTTGTTTTTTTTTTTCAAAACTTCTTATTCTTATCCTAGTTCTGTTTTAAACTTATATACTAACACCGTTCTCGAGCTTACGCCTCCTGTCGTGAGTTTCTTATCCTTAGAGTTCAGAATCATCGAGCGTAACTTTGTTGTTAGTACTATAAAATAGCTTAGTTAAATTATTACTGGTTACTTGAGCAATAAAGAATAAAACGCACTTTTTTCCCTGACTGTACTTATGTACTTGAGTGTTGGTGACTTGTGTTTGGAACCCGGTCACGTACTGCAGGACAAGTCGTACCAACGAGTAGGTATGTCCGTTCCATTTTTAACCGAATTCAAGAAAAGGTGGTTCTTTTACTGGTGTTCAGTTTTTTTCATGGTGAGAATGACCTATTTATTTTAGGATTCATTTATTTTCTCTTCAAAAAGGATATTTACAATATAGTTATCTATTTTTAGCCCCCGACGCAAAAACGACGGGGTGTTATAAGTTTAACGTATATGTGTGTGTGTGTGTGTGTCTGTCTGAGGCAACGTAGCTCCCGAACGGATGAACCGATTTTGATTTTGTTTTTTTTGTTTGAAAGGTCGAATAAGTAGGGTGTGTTCTTAGCTATGTTTGATGAAATTCGGTCCAAGATTCGGGGGTTTTTTAAATTTTAATTTAATTAGGTACTTGTGTAAGATTAAACTTAAATTAATCGTTCCACATTCTTTTTGCCACTTACAATATGCACGTCAATGTCGCTACTAAATCGTCCATTCTGTAACGTTGTGAGTGTAAATAAAAACAAAATACCGAAGTAACATAATTACTTCAACGTATTTCACACAAAAGATTCTGAAAATGTTTCGGTAAAATTGTGCTCAACGCACAAAACATTCAAGTCTAATCAACGTGTTTCGAAACAAATGACAGATGATTTTTGTCGCCACCCACCGCTTTGTTCCAACAATGCTCAAAAGCAGTAAGACACCAATTTTTCACCCTAATCAAGTACCGTTTCCAACGGGACAGCGTAACGAAATGACGTGATGTCACGTCGTGTCACGCAGGCGTGACTTGTCGTCTTTATTTACCCTTTTTCATCCTACGTGCTTGGAGCAGCAGATGAAATTGTAGGGCGATTGAAACACGGAAAATGTAAAATGTGCTTTTGCTGACTCGTGGTAATTGTGAACAATTGTTATGAAAGCTTTCCTCAATTTAATTTATCAACAAATTTTACAACATACTTACTTGGCGATAAGTAGACCTTTGATAACCGACAGTTCAACGTATCGATACGCACCATGCTAATAGATGTTCCATATAGAAATACTTTAGATTTACGAAGTATACTCGTAGGATACTTAAGTCTTACGCAGTTTATACGAACGAACAATTTTGATCGATTTCTAAATGTTACCAGTCCATCTGGTGAAGGGCAATCCAACTTTTATTCCCCAGCGGTTGACGGCAGAGAACCCTTTCCTTCAATTCAATTCCTTAGATTGGAGCCATTCTTCAAACCCTCCTTACATCATAGAACGAAAGGTTAAGAAAGAGCCGCAATCAAACCCCCTCCAGCAATGATCTATCCAATCTCGTCTAAATAATACCGGTTATATTTCAACCCTTCGCAAGTAAAGCAGGAATACAATGGCTGGCATAGTTTCAAAGTAACACATAGAGGCAGTATCCTATCACAACTCAGGTGCCTTTTGTACCGAGATAAGTAACTGTTCAATCGAATTACACAATAGAAAGGTCAGGCCGGCGTCGGAAGGGACTATTGGAACAATGGATATTTTATTTAGTTGTGCTGCAGGGTTATTGATTGGATTTGGAACGCTTGGGCGTTGGTCCTTTGGATGTTTTAGTTTTGTGACTTTTTCAAGATATAATTCTAGTGAGAACACACTGGTAATATACTTAACTCAGTTTTATCCAGCAGGGGTATGCCAATCAAAGTTGAACTGCAACGTTGAACTGCAAAGTTTTAAATCATGGTCAGTTCATACTAACTCATAGTTATTCTGTGACTAAATAGTGACATTATGACGTCATTTGATGTGTTTTCGCGCATATTTTGCTGTCAAGTGTCTAAAAAGAATGATCACGTGGTACAAAATTGTACCACGTGACCTGAAGAAATTACACTGGGCAGTGAAATATAACTTGACAGCAAAAGATTGGCATACGGGGGCAGTACTTATAAAGTGCACAGCAATGAGATAAAAATAATCTGAGGCCTTAGCCAATGTACATTAGCTAGGAATCGATTCTATTTCTACAATCTTTATCGCTGCAACGATATCGAAGATAGATCGGTAGACCAATTGACATATAAGTAGAAAACTCCATATCTCCATCCTCTTCTATCAGTCTTTCGCTACTTGATGTCCGCCGACACCACAGAACAATAAATAATATATTTATTATTGTGTGGCCGACACATTGCGTTGGCCAAATTGTTGGTAATTCTTCTTTAGTATAAATAAATGCCAATTTTGTAAGAAAAAGTTCTTGTAATATTAAATTTTATAAAAGTAGCCATCGTAAAAGAGTCAGTGTAGCCAGTAATGTTGCATTTTTGCGAGCGCGCGGGGTCGGCCACACTCATCAAACGCCATGCCTGGCTTGGCGCGTATTTGTTTGCCTAATCAATCTCGTTTAATCTATGGTTTTCTTACATCCAATGTCAGTGTCTTTCGAACATAGAAAAAATTTCTAATAGGCAGGTACTACGTAATAAGAAGCGGGACTTCTACCAAGAAAACAAGAAAGTATGAAAAAGAAGTTTATCATGCTCGCCACCAATGGCCACCATAATAACAGAAATAATTTGCCAAAAGAATAGTAGCAATAGCACCTGATAATGACAGGAAATCTTGATTTTAAGTGGTGCTAGCCTAGAGAAAATGAAGTAGGTGTGTACTAGGTTAGGAATTTAGAATTTTTTATCGATATCGATAAACTTAGAACTAGGTTTTAAAAAAATACATAATTATACTTACTGCAAAATATAAGATTTATTAGTGTAGGTGATTTGCACATCGTTTACATTGTGAATACTAATCTTGACTCTTTATAGAAGACGAAGCGCTCGTGGCGTAACTTGCCTAGTCAATCTTCACCGATTATTCGAGGGTGACATAAAATCGGCGAGAGAGGGCACTCTATTCCCAATTATAATATTCCTCTATGATTCTATTTCTACAATCTTGATCGCTTCAACGATGTCGAAGTTAAATTGGTAGACAAAGTAACATACGAGAAATAAATGCCTACTCGATCAATAACTTCGCTAATTCTATCAGTCTTTCGCTAGAAATCACGTTTAGTCTATGATTTTACTACATCCAATGTCATGTCAGTGTTATTCGAACCTAGCATATTCATTTTGTTTATTTATTTTATTTTAATGTAAGAAAAGAAAATTTATGTTTTATTGTGAAACATTTAGATAAAAATAGAAAAGTGGGCTACCTAGTAAATAAAGTACCCACAAAACCCTGAATATATAAGGTGTGATTGGATGCAATGTGCAAACACCAGAAAAATGAAATAAATGAAGAAGAACTCTGGCTATGGAGAATAATATTCGATTTTTTTGGATTCCACATTCCAGATCACATTCATAACATGCCACATTGCAGAGGTAAAATATTGTTTGTACCTATGAGGAAGTGATTTTAGTTTCAATCCAAACAGTCAGTGTAAAGCCGCTTACCTGCCTACAAGCATAATATCAAGGGTTATTTATTTTCTTGTTATAGCGGTGTCCTTAGCCTCGATACACTAATGATATATTAGGTTTTATAACTTATCTAAATACGGTATGTGGAAGGTAGGTAATATTAACATCTTTATATTTTCAGATATCATCTACCTACATATCTACTGCTGCACTGAGCCTAAACCAAACATACAGTTATTCTACTAAGTATTCCTACTTGAAAGTTACAACCAACATTCTATGATATTGGAATTTTCGTGGAATAATATTTTTGTGCTCTTTTTTCCTGTGTTAATTTAATTCTGAATAAATTATGTTTTTTCTTCAAGTACTTGTACTTTTATTTTTAACTGCATGCAGGTTAGGTCATGTGTAGGTATTGCCCTCAATAAAATAAGTGGCGAACATCGCCCTTTACTGCAAGGTTTACTAGGTTTAGTGTAGTAGTAGGTTTGAAAAAACCTAGGATTATTTCGCAGTCACCTCGGCAGTAGTCGGCAGTCACCAAATCGATTGAAACGTCAAGATTTCACCTAAAATCACCATTTTGTTTCGATATCTACAGGGTTTTGGTTTTCGCTGGCTGTTCTATCGTGCTGATAGAAAACGAAGTGAAGTCGCATGTCAAAAGAGCCACCTGGCTACGCATTTGTATGGAGATAGTCGTTCGGCTGTTGTCGGTTCGTGCGAGGGAATCGACATGTATACCAATATTCGTTTCGTTGATCACAGACCACGTGATACATCTATGCCTTATGTCAATCCCATACATTTTTGTACTTTTGAAGTCGCCTGTCAAAATTATTATTTGTATGGAGGTAATCGTTCGCTACTGTCGATTCGTGCGATCGAATGGACATGTATTACATTTGGCTACCAATGTTCGTTTCGTTTACTACAGATCACGTGATATATCTATGCCTTATGTCAATTCCATACATTTTTGGACTTTTCTACTGCCGACTTCGCTTGTCGAATGTTACCTTGGCTAAGGCCTCTGTATTGGTAATTGTTTTAGAATCATGCCGCAGATTCCTTTTTTCATCTAAAACTATCCGTGGGAATGAGATTATCTAAGTTACAAACATCCACATCACTTTTTAATTTCACATATGATTATGAAAATTGATCTCCAACATAATAATAGAAAGAAATAGAAATAGAAATAGAGAGATTTATTTGACACACAAGTTGTGTGTCAATAAATCTCTCTATTTCTCTATGGTACCTGTGTTTTAGTTGTGTGACACACCTAAAACACACGTACAGCAGCAGGCGGAAAAACACAATAAAACATTATTAGCTACAAAACAAAAAACGCTAGTATAAATCAACCAATGACATAATTTGTTGAATGGATTATGATTTAATACTCTATTTGATTATTTATATCAGCTGGTGCTCTTAATCTCAAGAATATCAACAACGACATTTTAGTTAGATCAATAGACATTAAGTTAATCCAGTGACCCAGATCCATTGCTCTCGAATGTAAAAGGGTTAGGACTGCCGTCGAAAAAACTTATTTTCTGTCATATTTTTGTTCGTGTTTCTATAAAACTTCCGAGCAGGTTATTATCACAACCTTTGCGAGTTAAACCGAGCCTTTTACTTTAAAATTCTCTTCATGAAATCTCTAACAAAAGGCGTCCCAACTTTGCACTATTAACCTAAAATATTCTTGAAATAATGGGTTAAAACAAGCGGCAAAAAACTAATTTAGGCCGTGCTTGGTCTCCTAACGTTCATACGGCAATTTGCAGTGCGGTTTTTGGTCGCATTTACTAAATTGTTTTATTCAATTATAGCTCAGAGTCAAAGTAAACTTTGACTTCTTACTTGTACTGTCTATTTTAAAACTAAGAAAGGAATAAGTAATATTTATTTTGATTCTCTGTTAAAATAAAAAAACACTCAAGGCGGCTTGCACCAGAATCACTAAACGTATTTAACAGCTAAATAGATTTAAATCTGACGTATTTATATGAGTTGACAACGTGCTCAATACTATTTAATAATTAAACGCGTTTAGCGATTCTGGTGCAAGCCGCCCTAACAGTTTATATAACTTACCTAAACGAAAAAAAAACGTCTATTGTATATTATAAATTCTGCTAATCTAATAAGTTTCCCACGACCTGTTTCAGGGCTCTACATAATAAAATCATGATGACCTAATAAAAGGACAACCATGAACCATATTCTTAGTAAACATGGGCTATGTCTACGGCAAAAAATCTAGCATGGGTTTCCACACGGCCGACATTACGCTCTACATCATTCACGAATTAGAAAAAGAAAAAAAAACCACCGATAGTCCATCAGGCAAAGCAGCGTATTATTACCTTGTCAGTCTAGCTTGAGTTTTCGCAGTGACGTGACAAAAAACCACGATAATGGTAATAGACACACGGTAATACACTGCACGGATTTTGCCGTATTGACTGTTCAATACGGCAAAATCCGTGCATTGTATTACCGTGTGAGTCTAGCCTGAGTTTCCACACAGCCTGCCTAAGGCTCTACATAACTAATTCACGTTGACTTGATGAACAGGGACGGACACCGTAAATTATGTATTTTAGCATTACCTTTCTCCCACGATTTCTAGCAAGTAGAGTGAAATCCTTTCGAAAATCTACAAGTATTTTGATGACATATTAATAATTATTTTAGAGAACCCGCAGAAACATGCATCTAAATTAAAGTTGCGAAAAAAAAACATACTTAAAAAAGTAATGAGTCCACTAAATACTATTTAAAATAATTCACTTGACACTGGCAAAATTGTCTATCGAATTGATGGACAGAGGGCATAAATAAGAATAAGAAGTCATAGAATGCTAACAATTTGTTTTTATTCACATTATTAGCAAACTTTTTCTGTATCCTATATAGGTCACATCACATTTTCATAATAGGTAATTATTATGAAGTGAACAGTCTTGGCATTAAGTCCCACTCCATCCATTTGATTTAAGGAACCTTTTTCGTAAACCCTGTCCCTGTTATTAATAAACTCAATTTAATAGAACAAATGTTGTTCGCCATGACGTGTAGAGTACCCCCCTTTCGGACTTATAGGGACATTATGTTACACCCTGTATAGCCACAGACTTTCTCGATTTGGGGAAAATACGAGTACAAACGCCCGTCGAACCAGCCACCGATAAAAGATTTATATTGCGGCGGTGTCTTCAATATTCCGTATTTACTGCTGTGTTTTGTGGCTGAATCCATTAATTCGGCAGTGTTGCCAGCTCAATGAATCCAAATTAAATATATCAACCTTTATTATGGAGCTAACACTTTTTATTTGCGTAGAGTTGGCACGATTGGTAAATTGCAGTAGCTGCGCTGAAGTCATTTGACTACACGAAAAGATAGAGCTAGTTTAAAATGACTCAAATGAAAGCGTAGATTTTTCTCTATTGCAAATTTTGTATACTGTTTGAAAGTTATTCTCAAGTCCGTATTCGCATTAGCTGCTGAAGCATTGATCCGGTCTCATGCATACATTTTTTGACAGTTCTGCAGGGGTATACCAATCAAAGTTGAACTGCAAAGTTGAACTGCAAAGTTGAACTGCAAAGTTTTAAATCATGGTCAGCAGGGGTATGCCAATCAAAGTTGAACTGCAAATTTGAACTGCAAAGTTTTAAATCATGGTCAGCAGGGGTATGCCAATCAAAGTTGAACTGCAAAGTTTTAAATCATGGTCAGTTCATACTAACTCATAGTTATTCTGTGACTAAATAGTGACACTATGACGTCATTTGATGTGTTTTCGCGCATATTTTGCTGTCAAGTGTCTAAAAAGAATGAATGACCTGAAGAAATTACACTGGGCAGTGAAATATAACTTGACAGCAAAAGATTGGCATACGGGGGCTGTATGAGAATCTTTACTCATCTATGCTTGTGTCTGATAGTCCCAGTCATTTTAGCATGAAAAAGGGGTTCATCTCGGAGATTTGAGAAAATAAGCTGAATTTTCGTATATTTTAGCGTTCTAAAAATGGTCTCAAAAGTCACATAAATTCTCGTCGGTGCATTGTAAGTTATTCAAGGTCAAATGTAAAAAAAAAAACAGTTTTTTGCGATTATCTCTGTTTCTATTGCTCCAATGATGTCAACATCTATCATAAAATATGAGTTGTGAGTGAGTTGTTATGAGTTCTTAATCAGAATACGAGCTACACTGATTTGGTACCATTCCCAGTTTGGACATTATTACAAACTCTATAAAATACCTCGTCTATAATTTTATTCATCTGTTGCATCCTCCATATCAGTTGATTTACCGTTTATACAAAGAAAGGCATACGCAACCCAACGATTAAATTCAGCTTCGACTGAACGGATATGAAGTAATTAATGGCTATTTTGAATTGAACTCTATTAAAATCAGATTCTGTTTTTAAATGTGGCGGTAGGTTATCAAATTGTTTTAATTGTATGAAGGTGTGGATATGTAAACACTATTTTTCAACTCGAAAAAAATTACAACTACATATTTTTAAGTAACAGTTAAGGGTATAAATTCCGGTTCATGTAATAAAAATTTGAATATCTTGAAAACCATATTATCTAGCTTATTGAAGTTTGATAGAATTGTGTTTGATAGACATTTTAATACTCCATAATTAAATAAATGTTGTTGTTTAATTGCATTATTAAACTAAGCTACCATTAATGATTTCCAAGATATTCAAGTTTTTATAGATGACATGGAATTTTTGCTCTCGAAATACAAAATGAATACAATTTCCCATAATCTATTTCTGTAAAATAAACTATTCTTGTTATTCACAGCGAGTAGCTAAGGTTTTTGGTTATATATTAGTAGGTGAACGAGATTAATCTTGATAAAAGTATCTACCAACCTATTTCTAAAAAAAATGTTTTAAGTACTAGTTTCACTTCTCTCAAAATTGAATATTGTGAGTTTTGATGGTTTTGCAACGGTGTTTTTTTTAATTCCTTATTTTGTAAACGTTTAATGCATTAACACGATCCCACAAACAATAATCTGTCGGGAGCTGAAACTCCAATTTTCCGCGCTTTGACACTGCAATATCTATTCATGAGTTTCGTTGACATGTACAGCACCAACACTTTATATGTCACGCCAAAATGGAGTCTATTACAACGCGATACGGTCGCAAGATGAGTATTCATCGATGTGAATAATACCTTTGCAAGTGTATAGGGTTGGCCGAACTTTGTACAACTTTAAGTGGAGATAAATCACATTTCTAACAAACATGTTTAATTTTAGTTTCACGCAACTGAGCCTGTATCTTCATTAAGGTTTTGTTTATTTGCTAAAAAGGATTCGCAAACGTATAAAACAAAAACTACTTTTCTCCATACAATTGCAAATCGCATTTTGAAAATCATCAACAAAATAAATTCAATTTTACCATATTTCTCGTTAGTTGTAAAGCATAAAGTTTAACACGTTAAGTGCGAAGCGAGGCCTAAATCACCCCTGATGCAACTTCCCTGTGGTGCGGCAAGCAAAAAAGTGAATTTCTCTGTCGTGCGAATGGCATAGCTTTGGTTTGGTCCAGTGTAGGAAAGAGATAAATATATATTTGAGATCACTAATGGTTCCGGACTCGGTGGTGTACCTACCTTGGTACCGGATGTCTTAGGCCTCGTGCCGCACTGAATTAATATAATTTTAATGCAGTGCGGAACGAGGCTAAAACGTCCCATATCCCCCCTGACCTCGTACCGCACTCAACGCGAGCTTCCCGCGACCAGTGTTGTGCATCACGTCGATTGGAGAGCACGTCCTTTTACAGCGCCGAACATGTCTAAACGTGTTTTTTCTATTCTGTGAACCGCATTAAGATTTTCATATACAAATAGAAAGATAAACCTTATGCATAAACCGTAATCCATTATTTTCCAATAATAAGTCTGTAATAGGTGCCTCTTAATGGTATAGAATGGAACGCTTCGTGCGCGAGTCCGACTCGCACTTGGCCGGTTTTTTTTCTTTATGGCGCCTTCAAGCACAATTTAGATTATTTAAAAAAAAATGTATCCTTTGATAGCTTTGTGTTGTTTTGCCAGGTTTTGCCCTTAAAACGATGTAATGAGATATAATTGATCAAAATCGGTCAAGTCGTTGCGTAGTTAAGATAGTTTAAAAACGTCGATATTATTTTTCCCATCACTAATCGCAGCGAAAATTTGCCCTATTTCAGTGCGTTACGAGGTGTATAAGATCCCATATTTTGTTTTGCTAATAATTCCTAAACTAGCCATCAGATCCCGGGGCGACGGTGGATTAGGGTTCATCAATTCACTGTCTATATCAATAAGGACCAAAATTCTCATTTATCTTTGATTTCGCGCCAGAAAATGGATTTTAGTCTGTAAAAGGAGGTGGGGTCTAATAGACCGCGTGTCGCCCTAACGTCTGGTCACGGTACGGGCCGATTATACCTCGTGCCGCAGGAACGGAAAGTATGCAAAAATTGGTGCCGCAGCTAACGTGTTAATGACTGTAATGACATGACATGACATTGATAACTTCGTCATCTATTTAGTATTAAGGGCCAACGCACATCTATCGACAAAACTGTTTTGTCGCGAACTTAGTGACGTGAAAATAAATTTTCTGTTATAACGAAAACAGCATATGCTGAATGCTTCCTCGTCATATGCTGTTTTCGTTGTAACGAAACTCACATCAATTGACACGACAGTCTTTTTTTACGTTTTTTTATTAATAGATTCGCAAACCAGCCGTTAAAACAATTTAATTAATTAATTAAATTGGCCGAGCGGGCTTCTAAAAGCGAACACGCATGCATAAAATTATGTTTACCTATCTATTATAGCATTGTTTAGTACCTACCTATTAAACATTGCTTTATACGCATATACCTTGAGAATGAACTGTGCTTTTTTAATAAATAAAAATATAGAGTAATTATGTAGTGTACTTAATAATATTATTAAGTACTTAGGATGATTCTCATTAAATAACCAAGTAACGAAAACAGCAAATAAAAAGAAGCATATCGTAACTAAAAAAGTTTTACTGAGAAGTTTCACATCACTAACTGTTCGACAAGACGTTTTGTCTTTGGTTTGCGTTCTCCCTAAAAAGGTTATGAATGAAAATCTGGAGTATCTATTACCATGAATTTTTCATTTTATTTTAATGTTTGAGAAGGTTCATCGTTGGACTCGAGGCATTTTGACTTCACATTTTTTTATTGATCGTGTTTTTTCTGTGAAATTAACTAGAATAAAAAGATTCAAATTCACGTATACTTTTGTCCCAAAGACTATCTGCGCTGCGGCATCGATCAAAGGAAGTACAAAAAACAAACATTGTAATTAACTTTTTATTGTTAATGTTGCTTCGTAGCAGCCCTATAACATCTTTTTTAAGCCATGACGTGACAGAAATCGTGTTCATGCAAATTTTACAGTTACAAATTCAGTTTTCTATGACTATAAAATAGTTCTAAATCATAGGGTTGTCACGGGTGGAATAACTTTGCTAAAAGTAGTGAAATGCACGCTATTTTTGTGTAAATGACAGAGATGTATCGGTTTCTGGGAAATTACTAAATTATGCGATAAAATTTGTTTGTATATAAATTGTAACTTATCTAAGTATAGTAAAAGAGTCTACTACTTACAAACTGTAGAATAATAATTGAAACTGCAGCGCTAATGATACAGCTTTGATACAAGCAGTAGTTCGACTAGTATTTTTACGTAGTATTTCGATAAACACAGCCTTATTTTTATTCCTGCGGGGGTAGCCTGATGCACCCTAGACAGCAATTTCTCTATGGAAGAATAGACAAGCTACTCCTGTCTCTGTTTTCGTCAAACAAAAGAAAGGGACGAAGTATGATCTGTCTTCTTTTCGATAGAAAGAAACGTTGTTTTTGGCACTCATGCTAAGCGTGCTGGTCAAAATTATGTAGGTAGGGTTGTGTATGTTTAATTACTTTTAGCGTTTTTATTTTTTGCCATTGTTTTGATGTCAACTTTTACAATTGCAAAAAGAGAGGAGTTAGATAATAAAATTAGTAGGTAGATCAAAGGCGCGTCCCTACTTGACAAATAATTAGCGACTCAGCGGACTATTTGACTAAAATTACAGCAAATTACAATAATTTAGCATAAAACGTTCACAATTCTGGTTCGTCAGACAGCGGACAGATAGTAACCATAAACAACGGTCAAAAGTGAATACGATTTTACATAAACTTTTGAATATATTACCTACTGCACAGATAATAAATACGTTTTACAGCGTCTAGGGTATTTTTACACATATTATCCTTTTATGCTTATTTCTAATATATTTATGACCCGTTGTGCAACCGGCATGCCAGTTGCACTTATGTTAAGCAAATTGAACGTAGTAACCTTGTACTTTTAGTCCTTACCATACCCAAGATGTTGATAACAGCGCAGTGGATGTAATTAATTAATCCAGAGGCTCGTGGTCAATATTCAGAAACCCTTCCGCAGTGGTCTTCAATTCTACGAGCGTAGGTCTTCATCCCTCATCGAATCATACTTATTTTTTTTAAATACTCGCACTTACTAGCTTGTTTTGTACCATGTATTTTAATTTATTTTTAGATGTGATTGTCATTACAATCTAATTTTAATTTATTGTCCATTAATATTATTAAATATGAAATTATTATTACTTTAAGTGTCTCTTTTTATTATTTTTAAATATTTCTTGTGAATTAATTAGTAATATCTTTTTATTTCCTATTGTATACCTACTTTACATGTGCTGTGTATTTTTTGTGGCCAATAAATAACTATCTATGTCTAATCACAGCTGTACATACTGTGCTTGACTGTGAATAGGTACATAGCAAGTTAAGTACCTACTTCATACTCTAAATTCATTCGCAAACACTAAAGCCTCTAGGTACGTATAAGTTGATATCGCTGGAATGACTCTTGTTTACTATTCAATGACATAAAAGGCCTCAAGGCCTCCTACGCACTATGCGGTTAGCCGGAATGCGGCCAGCCGTGCGGCTGACCGCAATAACAAATTTGTACGAGAATGTAGTTTTCATTCGCACTACGACGCGGCTGCCGGCCGACCGCTCCGGTCGTTCTGAGCGCTGCGGCCCGACCGGCGGCCAGCCGGACGGTCGCCATACACACTACGCGGATATGCTAGTTTGCGGTTGCTCTAGACCTGTGTCGATCGATCCTTTCTTGCGACCCGGGTCGATTATGACCCAATGGTGAAGTGATCGAATCGAAATGATTCGATCCTTTTCCGGGTTGCGGGTCGCTGAGCCGACTCCTTTGTCCACCGCCCGCGGCCGCGCCGAATAGCTAATGGTTTTCGCACAGTACTCGCATTTTGCCTTGTCCTTATTGATTATAGAAAAATGCTTCCATATTGAACTTTTTTTTCTCGCAAGATCTGACATTTTATAAAAGTTCAAGATACTTATTATAATATTTTATGATAAAAAAAAACCACTACCACAATGTTCATATTCAGTAAATAAGTAAGCAGTTTATTGTAGGTTAGGCAAGTCGTAATAATTATGTTAGATTTTACCACCACCAAATCACCAAAATCAATCAAATTGCAAGAAAAACACGTAAAAAATAGTACTTAGTAAAAATAGTTCGACAATCACACTGTTTGTTTTGTTACCGAATTCTGCGGTATGCATGCGATGTGCAGAATGTTAGAAGGCCACCAAGAAACTGTTTGATTGATTGATATCGATCGCGAGATTCGCGAGTCGTTTGCGATCGGGTCCCATGCGAGTGCGACGTACTGTGCTTGCTTGCATGCGAACGAAAGAGACCACATCAAATTTGTTAGTTGCGTGATTGTGTATGCGTTTACAATATTATATGAATCTGCTACTTTAGGGACAATAGATAAAATCCAATTTAGCTTGGCGAACAATTATCTCTTTCTATCCTGCACATAGATTGTCGTAGGTACGTACGGCGCTGGTCGGTCAAAAATGATCGAATCTTTTAAACATCTTTCATTCAATCACTCCCGCATGGGTGGTGATCGAATCAAAGTGATTTGATCAATCGCGATCGACACAGGACTAGGTTGCTCGCCATTGACGGTAAACGTGTTCACCAACGTTCGCGCATTTGATAGTTTATTACTATGGATTTCGATACCGAAAAATTATCTTCGAAAAACAATTCAAAATGCTTGCTCTCATCTCGAGTTTGCAAATAAGGATGCACCCAGTACCTTTTTTTCGGTTTCTTTTTATAACACGAGTAAATATAATAAATAGCTGCGACTATTCTTCTTCGACGAATAGTCGACGAAGCTTCTTCGACGTTCATCTTGGAAATGAGCCGATCCAACCGCAAACCACTACGGTTTCTAAACGCACTTTCCGGTTGGAGTTGCGGCTATCCACCACCCGGCTAACCGCAAGCGCAACCGCTTCCTACGGTTAGCCGCACGGCTGGCCGCATTCCGGCTATCCGCATAGTGCGTAGGAGGCCTTACAGCCTCGCGACAAAGTGGCGTGAAATCGGCCATTCGTGACCGCGATCCCTCAAAATAAGAGTTTCACTGCGATATAAATACGGCTAAATGTGATGAAGAGCTAAACTTTTGTTTTTGTTCGTCGTATCTAACAAATTGAGGGTGTTCTCAACCTTACCGTTTATTTGAGACAATCCAGTTTAATGGGTTCATAATTCTCTGTAAGTTGATAGCGGTTCTATTGATGTGTTGTCAATGACACCACTGGACCATACTACTGTGGTATCAGTTTCTTAAACGTAGCCAACCACATCACTAGATGTGGTTACGTTTTAAGAAAACAAAAAATCTCCTCAGACTTGTCATCTTTAAGATTTTCCCCCTTAACTTTTTACGTTTTACGACTTTTTGCCTCGAATTCCCCATGAAAAAACATGTCAGCCCCCGTATGCCAATCTTTTGCTGTCCAGTGTAATTTCTTCAGGTCACGTGGTACAATTTTGTACCACGTGACCTGTGATAGTTATTCTGTGACTAAATACTGACATTATGACGTCATTTGATGTGTTTTCGCGCATATTTTGCTGTCAAGTGTCTAAAAAGAATGATCACGTGGTACAAAATTGTACCAGGTGACCTGAAGAAATTACACTGGGCAGTGAAATATAACTTGACAGCAAAAGATTGGAATACGGGGGCAGCTTAGGAAAACATCCTTAATTAATGTGACCGAAAGAAAATTACAATCTTATTCATAAGTTTATTCCCTCGGCGTTGGTAATGTTCTGAATACGATCTTAAATAAACTTTTATGTGAAAAGTTCAGTAATTTTGCGATTTAATTCACCGGTTTGATCGTAAATTAAACAGTAAAAAGATGCTAATTAGGTACGTTTGAACAACGCAAAACACATTATACCTTGTATTATATTAGGTAGGTATAATACTGATGTACAGTTTTTCTAGATTAAAATATGTAATAGCGTTATCGCCTTGGACCTCTGTAATGGTAATGTCTATGTTAAATAAACAATTTGAAATTGAATTTTGAATTTGAATATTTTTCAAGATTAAAATAAGACGTAATACAAGCGTTTCTATCTCATGGTTATCAGATTTTTTTAAAGGAGTCTTATTGAACTCATAATGTCTTATTGTTGTTAAATCTATATACCCTAAATTGTTTTGATTTATTTCGTGTTTTCTCAACAATTTTACAATTTTATAGAGTACCTATGGCCACCTTCCAGCTACATCATCAGATCAGCTCGCTGTCACCATATTATTGCATTGTCATCATTCTAGTTAAATCCGACACAAACAAAAAAACGTTGCAATTATTATTTCAATAAAAGCTTGTAAAAATTTAAAGAGAGGGTACTTCAAACTTCATTTGTGGCCAGTAGAGTATTAGACAATGACGCATGGTAGTTTTGAAAAACGCTCGCACGCCGTTTCGTCTTTATTGCGCTCGTGGCTGGACCACTTGGGGTAAGGGGCTATACAGACTGACATTTATTTCACAAGCTCAGTGATATAGTACCACGTTCAAAGCTGAACGTTTCCTCGTTTAGTACCTTTGTTTGTATAGTGAAATAGGCTTTACTTTCAATAAAAACGGGACTTTACCTGGATGTATCTTTCTGGTCCATTCCATATATCATATTTTGGACAGAAATTATTAGGTAATTTGAATTTACTTACCAAGAGCTTAATTTGTGCTATTTTCTTATGAAAATAATGTAACGAGTAAATTTTATAAGGACATAATCCCATGAAAAAAATAGTAACGTGTTTGAATAACTTAGGGTTGTCAAAAATTACAAACTAAGTTAGAAAAGAAATTGAAAACGCTTTCAGAATTTTGCCTACACAAAACCTTTTTCCAAACAATACATATCCAGGACTATTTTGTGTAATGTACTAAAACTTTATACGTAGATAGATCCTTACTTGCATCCCTACAGCTATTGGAGTTCGCGCATAAACTTGATATATCGCAGATACGATGCGGCCATATTGAAAATTGCTTGCTTACGCATCGACCCTATACGTGGTCTTACTTTCATATTTTTCCGTCTTTCCTAAATTTTAGACATTGCAAATGTATTTTATACCTGACTTATTTTATTTTATATGTGACCCGAGGGCTGGTGATTATCTGGGCCAGCGAATCAACATTGCTATTCAGCGCGGCAATGCAGCCAGTGTCTTGGGCACGCTTCCGATTGGTACTGATTTGGATCAGTTGAGCTATCTATAAATCGTTTGCAACGGTGTGTAACGGTTTGTAACGGTGTGAAGCTCAACTGCTTCATGTGTATTTTGTACATATTATAAATATTGTAAATACTGTATTAGTCATAATTTTCTTTGTGAATAAATATGCTTTTATACCTATTTTAAATGTCATCTCATATTTTTATTCAATAAAACTACGAAAATTACTTTTAAAACACTTTTATAATAGGTTTAGTGCTACTACGTTCCACCAATTTAAAGTAAACACGGAGGTCTTGAAGTGGCCTTAAAATTCCATCACCAGAGTTGGTCACTAACTCATTCGAACGAATGTGTGTAAACATAAATTATTATATTAATTCGCTAGCTGCTTTTAATTTGACAGGCGTCACAGCTCAGTCGGTAATGGGTCTGCCTTCCGTGCTGTGGGTCGTGGGTTCGATCCCCACCAAGAACAAACATTTGTGTGTGGCAAAACATAGATGTTTGTTCTATGTCGGGTGTTACTATGTATTATAAGTACGCATTTACAAAAAAAAAAGTATATAAGTATTCTATCAGCATCTAGTACCCATATTACAAGCTTTGCTTAGTTTGGGACTAGAGGGCGTCGTGTGAAATGTCCATGAATATTTATTTAATTTTAAATTTCTATAGTGGTTTTACCCCAAAAATATTATTTTCCGAAATAAGTACTTAGTATAAAAAAAAGTATTTGTAATGTTTACCTAAACAGTTGAGCTACCAAAAAAATATAAGATATTCATTAGGATCACAGTATGTAAAGTTGTGGGCATATTTACCTCACTTTGTGCAGATATGGTCGAAGCCTAAAGCTGCGCCGAAAAACTTCTCCATTTTTATTGATATGGCTCTACTGGGATCAAATAGAAGCCTTCAGAACTAACCGCTATTAACTAGTCAAGTTTAGATAGGCCGCCTATTACAGCTGTTTTGAATGTGTACTTATAAAATATGAAAAGAATGAGACCCTTATTCGTGTCATCTGCCATTTTGTAGAGGCTTTCATATTTTAAATGTGTTTATAAAATAATGGCCTCGTATTTGTGGTAACTATTATTTAAAAAAAGTTTTTATTATTTTTACAGGACTATAAAATAAAAAAAGGTAGTAGCTCTGCTTTCGGCGCTGTGGGTCGTTGATTCGATCCTCACCAAGAATAAGCATTTAATAATGTGTGGCAAAAATCAGTGTTTATTCTATGTCTGGGTTTTACTTTGTTTTATTTTACAACAAAAAAAGTATTAGTATTCTATTAGCAATCCAGTTCCGATATTAGAAGCTTAGTTTGGGACAAAAGGGCGTTGTGTGAAATATCCATGAATATTTATTTTATTTATTTAACTTCGCGGCATCTAAATAAAATACAAGTAATTAAATTAAAAATTTTAAAAACCTCCGAGTCTGGGATCGATTTTCAACAAACATAGCTAAGAACACTCTCGACTCATTCACTTTTCAAATAAAAATAAAACAAAATCAAAATTAGTTCATCCGTTCGGGAGCTACGTTGCCTCAGACACACACACACAGACACGTCAAACTTATAACACCCCGTCGTTTTTGCGTCTGTGGTTAAAAACAGAATAACACATAAGCAAACACGACAAGACTACGTGGATACTGCAGCCACCGAGTTTGTACCGAATTCCACTGGCAAGTCAACAGGTTCCCAGTTTATTAGTTGTGTCTGCAAACACAAGACGTGAACCAGCCTGCAACGGCGGCGCTACGCTGCAGCCCCCCTATTCCAATCTTTTGCTGTCAAGTTATATTTCACTGCCCAGTGTAATTTCTTCAGGTCACGTGGTACAATTTTGTACCATGTGTTCATTCTTTTTAGACACTTGACAGCAAAATATGCGCGAAAACAAATTAAATGACATCATAATGTCACTATTTAGTCACAGAATAACTATGAGTTAGTATGAACTGACCATGATTTAAAACTTTGCAGTTCAACTTTGAGATTGGAATCGCCCCCCAGGTAGAATGTGTCTGGATAAGGCATTTTAGACAAAGTGAAACAGCGGTTCATTTATTTATTATTATTGTATATTATAATTTATTATTATTATTATTCTGTCCCACTGCTAGGCCAAGGTCTCCCCCTCTTCCCTCCACTCGTCTCGGTCCCTCGCCAAATTAGGCCAGCCACTGTTAAATTTATTTATGTGAAAATAATTTGTAACCTTAAAAAACTAGGAAAACCGACTTCAATTCAGTCATCATCAGATGATGATGCCAGTTCATTGGGAATGTTCTAGTGACCGTAAACATCACTTGTCGCAGAAAAGCAGTATACTTACGCAATTTTGTATGTGGAAGGCATATTTTTTCCAGTTATTTTTATTGGTTAAAAACTCCTGTGAAAGAAACAGTTATTCCGGAAGAAAAAAGTCTTTACAGATAACCAGTTTTATCTTCGATCAACTATATGAATATTTATGTATAATCTTGGTTATTTGTAAAGAACAAGGGGAAATATAAAAATTAACAGAGAAATGTATGAAAAAAAAAACCAGATTAAAAAAAAACTATTGCTGGATTAAAAAGTCGTCTTATAGCGGAGTCATAAGTCTGTGGCTGCGTTTGAATTAAGGTTACGAAATTAATTAGCGCACCAAGTGCCTCCCTTCTTTAAATAACGTTAAAACATGTTTCAATTTCCGCCGACTGGTTTTGAGTACCTTCGCCTTCTTGTTAATGATGGTTTATTTGATACTCTTAATTTAAATCAACTTCAAAAAATATAGATTACATAAAAATACTCATCATATCAGCATGTAGAAGTCCATTGCAAGTGACAGGCGTCACAGCTCAGTCGATAATGGCTCTGCCTTCCGTGCTGTGGGTCGTGGGTTCGATCCCCACTGAGAACAAACATTTGTGCGTGGAAAACATAGATGTTTGTTCTATGTCTGGGTGTTACTATGTATTATAAGTATGTATTTAAAAAAAAAGTATATAAGTATTCTATCAGCCATCTAGTACCCATATCACAAGCTTTGCTTAGTTTGGGACTAGAGGGCGTTGTGTGTAAAGTCCATGAATATTTATTTATTTATTGCTAGCCTTCCCATAGATTTCTAGAAATAATGACGAACTGAGCCTTCTTCATCCACCGTGTTTCGCGTTCCTTCGTACGAGTTAGTGAACGTGCCCTCCGAAGCACGGAAACACTGAGATTTAAATCCCACTAGTGGTCACCCATCCAAATAATAACCGCGCAGAATGTTGATACGCCAATAATAAGATTGCTTCAATCAGCTACCGTGATAATTAAATATAAATAAATAAATATTCATGGACATTTCACACAACGTCCTTTAGTCCCAAACTAAGCAAAGCTTGTAATATGGGAACTAGATGCTGATAGAATACTTACATACTTTAATTCGTATTAACCCCTCAGTACTGAATGAAACTGCGACAGCGCGAGTCTGAAATCGCCCATGTAAGGTTTAAGTAATTTCGTCGGTATGAAATCGCGCAATGTGAATTTCCATTTCGTATGAACTGGTTTATAGTTGGATAATAATATTGCGGGGAAATAAATGAAATTACTTAAACTATTCCTGGATTTCCAGAAATTAATTAACCAATTAACCAATTTATTAAACAAGAAATAAAGAAAATAAAAAATAAAATAAAATTTCATAGAAATAAAAAAAATCACATTACTACATAAAAATTATTTTGAGGGTAGGTTATATATTTAAAATCTACTTTAAAAAGTAATGAACCAGTAATGCATTATTCTAAGTTTTTTTACCTGAAAATGCTTTGTTAAACTCAATTTTCTTCAGGTGAGTAAAAGTTTCGTCAGCATTCATTTGCTTTCAGCTTTGGATTTCTAAAAAACTGTAACCGCTATAAGACGGCCGGATTATAGCATACCGAACGCACAAGTGTGTTTGGTATGGTAACACGTTTATTCGTTTTTGAACGTCAATCGCGAGTTAATTGGACACTATTCTCTATTACATGCTGAAGATATTTTTGTTAGTACGATTCTAAATGATTTTATTGAATAAAAGATTTTTATTGCTGTGACAGGCGTCACAGCTCAGTCGGTGATAGCTCTGCCTTCCGTGCTGTGGGTCGTGGGTTCGATCCCCACCAAGAACAAACATTTGTGCGTGGAAAATATAGATGTTTGTTCTATATCTGGGTGTTACTATGTATTATAAGTATGTATTTACAAAAAAAAAGTATATAAGTATTCTATAAAACATACAATTACATAAAGGTTATATAAAGGTACATACAGTTTAGGTGGTGGTGGATACCTAGGTACCTACGCACGTACGAGGCAACCCCCACCGACGTGACCTGTCACTGTCTTTTTTTTTCAAGTTGGTAGAGCTTTCACAAAAATACAGATCATTTTGACGGTACCGCATTCATAAATAGAAAGAATTCCTTCAGAATAAAGTAGAGCTGTTTTTACCGAATAACTTGGATTTGAGCGTTCAGTCAATTTCGCAAATCGACTTCGTCTAATTGGAGTGGGCCGTTGAGGTAGCTCCTTATAACTTGAAGTGGTTGATGCTACTTTATACATCACGTAGTGAATGGTTTTAGATTATTCTACTTCACTTTTTGAAGGAGGTATCTAATTGGTGTTTGGTCAACAGTCGTCGCAATACGTAAACCAGTCGTACTGCGTGTCAACGCCAGCTCGACTTCCGAACGTTGTAGCGTCACCGCGCAGTGTATCTCGGATACGTTTACGATTACATTTAATCGTGCTGCCCCCGTATGCCAATCTTTTGCTGTCAAGTTATATTTCACTGCCCAGTGTAATTTATTCAGGTCACGTGGTACAATTTCGTACCACGTGATCATTCTTTTTAGACACTTGACAGCAAAATATGCGCGAAAACACATCAAATGACGTTATAATGTCACTATTTAGTCACAGAATAACTATGAGTTAGTATGAACTGACCATGATTTAAAACTTTGCAGTTCAACTTTGCAGTTCAACTTTGATTGGCATACCCCTGCTGAGGCCTCAAGCGTCAGTTTATACATTCCTTCTAAATTCATTCATAATGCGGTTGCAATGTTGTGATAGAAATACTAATCATGAAGAGATGGGTTATGTTTTTGAAAATCTATGCAGCCATGGTTGTAACTTGTCAGATTTTGACAATCAAAGTGCAGCTCCAATAGGTACTACCTACATTAATAGGCCACGACGGAGGCCTTAAGGTGGCCTAAAACTCCGTCATCAGATTTAGCCACTGACTCATACGAACGAACGAACGTACCTACATTAATGACGTCTATGACATGTATACCTAATTGGGGACAAATAAAAATTTATCTTATCTTATACTTATAAATTTTATGAATTAAAAAAAAATTACGTCTATTCTCTACCGATTCTTATAATTTTAGATCGGCATGACCGCTGGCTGCTTGCCACGAGTTATAACAAGTAATTAAATTAAAAATTTAAAAAACCCCCGAATCTGGGACCGATTTTCATCAAACATAGCTAAGAACACTCCTGACCAATTCACCTTTCAAACAAAAACAACAAATCAAAATCGATTCTCCCGTTCAGGAGCTACGTTGCCTCAGACAGACACACACACACACACAGACACGTCAAACTAATAACACCCCGTCGTTTTTGCGTCGGGGTTTTTTTTTTATTTTTATTTATTTAATAGGCATCGCCAACAGCACCCATAATACACTTTCGAAAATAACTTATAAACAATAATTATATTATAGAATGTGTGCCAATTACAGGCATACACAGCATTCGCAACAATATTACAGACAACAGCAAAGCAGAAAAGAAACAAAAAGAAAAGAAAACTAGAAACAAAAAACTTTAAAACATTAAAAAACTTTACCAGAAACGAAATGGTGCGTAAGCTGATAAGAGAAATAATCCCGTTTGGTGTAATTTGCAAAAGCAAGCATTTTGCGTCAGAACATAAAAGTGATTGAGCCACTAATAACAAGTGAATTCTTCAGGAATTTAATTTGCAAGGGGTCGGAGTACCCCATTATCCCTTTGTTGAGATTCCTCAACTAAGGCTCATTTTACGTCAAGCGTAAACTTTATCAAGGAGTTGGTTAATAATTTACAAGTTTAAAAAACTAAAAAAACCAACTTCAATTTGACTACCAACTTTCAGACAGTTCATTGGGAATGTTCTAGTGACTATAAGTCACAAGAAAGCAAAATGCGCAATTTCGTGCACGTTTTTTTTTTTTTTTTTTTTTTTTTATTTAGTGCACATTATTTCTAAAGAATGTACCCTAATATGATTACAATCTAGCCACAACGTGGGCTAATAAGTAATTTAAAATTAACTTAAATTGCTAGAATTGCTTAAGGCGCGTATTACGGTCAAACCGTGAAAATGCCCATTTTTGACGTTCTAGATCTCTGAAACTGAAACTCTTAGATAATTTCGATTTATTGTATGGTGTAGAATAGTTATTCGCATTGACCGTAGTGGCCTCGCTTTTTGCAATTTTTCCTTATATATTTAAATAAAGCCAAAATTCCGAAACAAGTTTTTAATAAAACTCGCGCAGACACTTTTTCAAGCTCCTGGATTGAACTACTCTGCAAAGCAAACGAAATGAAAAATATCAACAAATATCTCTGATATACTGCCATTGACCGTAGCGGCCCCGGAATTTAGAAATAAGTATGGGATATGTACAAAAAAAAATCAATTCAAAACCATAAAATTTCTAAAAACGTTCAGAATTAGCCGTTAATTTCTCCATACTACATTATTATTATTAGGTAAAAATTATACCAAAATAAACGTTAGTTCATAATCAATAAAATTGTATACTTTTTATTTACATAATTTATTATATTAATTTGAATAAACGTAATTTACAACTGCATAAAATGCGATGCGTTGGCCGCTCGAATTCAGACGCGCGCCAGCGCTCGTGGAAGGCGGACCTGTGTCGATTTTCTCCGCGCCAAAAAGATCGAGCATAACCGTGCGTGTACACGTGGAGTGTGACTGACTACCTAGTTTTGATGTTAGTAACTTTTTTATTCATGACAATCATTAACACCTGTACATACCTATTGGGGACAATTAAAATCTTATCTTATCTTACCATTTATAATATTAGTGGGATGGGATGCAAAAGTTTAGATGTTTGGATGTTTGTGTAGTACATACAAAATCGATTGTTACACCTAACTTCAGAGGGATGAAGATCCGTTGTGCGTACTGTGCCAAACAGTACAATCTGCAGTGCAATGAAGAACGTGTACTTGAATAGAATAGAAATTAATGATGATGAGCTAAAATGAAAAGATATTTTGATAGGCCTCACAGCTCAGTCGGTACTAGCTCTCCCTTCCGTGCCGTGGGTCGTGGGTTCGATCCTCACCAAAAACAAACATAATTATTTTTTGTGTGGCATCATAGACGTTTGTTCTATGAGTCGTCTAAAGGGTGCCGTGTAAAAATGTCAATGTATATATTTTTATTTGTACCTATTTATGAAAAATCATAGCCGCCATTTTTAACTTTCCTGTTTATGGACCGATTGCTTTCAAAATCGATATCTGAAGGTCCCTTTCAACCATTACCAAGAATCTAATGTCAAATTTGAAAAATCATGGCCGCCATTTTTAACTTTTCTGTTATTATATTACTAAATGACAGAGACAACTAAAATCTACATTTTTGATGTCAGCTGTCAAATTCAACTTCAAACGGTCATATCTTGGAAACTACTTTATCCTAGACTACTCGTTTCATCACTAAATGACAGAGACAACTAAAATCTACATTTTTGATGTCAGCTGTCAAATTCAACTTCAAACGGTCATATCTTGGAAACTACTTATCCTAGACTACTCGTTTCATCACTAAATGACACAGACAACTAAAATCTACATTTTTGATGTCAGCTGTCAAATTCAACTTCAAACGGTCATATCTTGGAAACTACTTATCCTAGACTACTCGTTTCATCACTAAATGACACAGACAACTAAAATCTACATTTTTGATGTCAGCTGTCAAATTCAACTTCAAACGGTCATATCTTGGAAACTACTTATCCTAGACTACTCGTTTCATCACTAAATGACAGAGACAACTAAGATCTACATTTTTGATGTCAGCTGTCAAATTCAACTTCAAACGGTCATATCTTGGAAACTACTTATCCTAGACTACTCGTTTCATCACTAAATGACACAGACAACTAAAATCTACATTTTTGATGTCAGCTGTCAAATTCAACTTCAAAGGGTCATATCTTGGAAACTACTTATCCTAGACTACTCGTTTCATCACTAAATGACAGTGACAACTAAAATCTACATTTTTGATGTCAGCTGTCAAATTCAACTTCAAACGGTCATATCTTGGAAACTACTTATCCTAGACTACTCGTTTCATCATTAAATGACAGAGACAACTAAAATCTACATTTTTGATGACAGCTGTCAAATTAAACTTCAAACGGTCATATCTTGGAAACTACTTATCCTACACTACTCGTTTCATCACTAAATGACAGAGATAACTAAAATCTACTTTTTTGATGTCAGCTGTCAAATTCAACTTCAAACGGTCATATCTTGGAAACTACTTATCCTAGACTACTCGTTTCATCACTAAATGACACAGACAACTAAAATCTACATTTTTGATGTCAGCTGTCAAATTCAACTTCAAACGGTCATATCTTGGAAACTACTTATCCTAGACTACTCGTTTCATCACTAAATGACAGAGACAACTAAAATCTACATTTTTGATGACAGCTGTCAAATTTAACTTCAAACGGTCATATCTTGGAAACTACTTATCCTAGACTGCTCGTTTCATCACTAAATGACAGAGACAACTAAAATCTACATTTTTGATGTCAGCTGTCAAATTCAACTTCAAACGGTCATATCTTGGAAACTACTTATCCTAGACTACTCGTTTCATCACTAAATGACAGAGACAACTAAAATCTACATTTTTGATGACAGCTGTCAAATTAAACTTCAAACGGTCATATCTTGGAAACTACTTATCCTAGACTGCTCGTTTCATCACTAAATGACAGAGACAACTAAAATCTACATTTTTGATGACAGCTGTCAAAATTAACTTCAAACGGCATTCATTTAAGATTCTTGAGGGTGACCCTCAGATATCGATTTTGAAAGCAATCGGTCTGTAAACAAAAAAAATTAAAAATGGCAGCCATGATTTTTCATCAAACTTGACGTCAGATTCTTGATAATGGCTGAGGGTGACCCTCAGATATCGATTTTGAAAGCGATCGGTTCATAAACAAAAAAGTTAAAAATGTTGGTCATGATTTTTCAAATTTGACATTAGATTCTTGATAATGGCTAAGGGCGACCCTCAGATATCGATTTTGAAAGCAATCGGTCCATAAACAAAAAAGTTTAAAATGGTGGTCATGATTTTTCAAATTTGACATTAGAATCTTGATAATGGCTGAGGGTGACCCTCAGATATCGATTTTGAAAGCAATCGGTCCATAAACAAAAAAGTTAAAAATGGTGGTCATGATTTTTCAAATTTCACATTAGAATCTTGATAATGGCTGAGGGTGACCCTCAGATATCGATTTTGAAAGCAATCGGTCCATAAACAAAAAAGTTAAAAATGGCGGCCATGCTTTTTCTAATTTTACATAATATTCCTGATAATGGCTAAGGGGGATCCTCAGATATCGATTTTGAAAGCAATCGGTCCATAAACAAAAAAAGTTAAAAATGGCGGCTATGATTTTTTCTAATTTGAGATTAGATTCTTGATAATAAATAAATAAATATTTATGGACATTTCACACGACGCCTCTAGTCCCAAACTAAGCAAAGCTTGTAATATGGTAACTAGATGCTGATAGAATACTTATATACCTTTTTTTTTGTAAATACATACTTATAATACATAGTAACACATAATGGCTGAGAGGGGACAAAATCGATATCTGACCCTCAGATATCGATTTTGAAAGAAATCCGTTTTTAAAATAAGACTGTACTTTATAATATTGTGTGCGCGAGTTGACGACAAAAAAAATAGGTTTAATTGGAAAGTGCCAAATCACGAGTTTCACGCTCGCGAGTTGACGAATAACTCGGCCGTTTGAAGTTGATTTTGACATAATTACCTAATGTGTGCAATGTACCTAATGTTGATCGGTGCTATAAGCTATCACCATGATACGATTCATCAAAATCTGTTCGGCGGTTTCAGCGTCAACTGTGCTCAAACGACAAACCGACAGACATACTTCAACTCCTTCAAAGAATTTATCAAAAAATAAATCAATGTAAGTACAGATTTGTAAAAGTTTAGATAGAAATTCTATCTAATAAAATAAATAAATATGAATATTCTTGGGCTTTACACACAACGCCCTCTAGTCCCAAACTAAGCAAAGCTTGTGATATGGGAACTAGATCTGATAGAATACTTATATACTTTTTTTTGTAAATACATACTTATAATACATAGAAACACCCTAAATAGAAACAGCCATCTAAACTATTATAAATCTTTAGGTAGGTACATTGAAAATTTTTATAATTTTAATGGCTTTACTTACCTAACTTCCAAGTACCAAGACTAGTTAGTTAATGTACAAACTCGAGCGGAAAGCGGCTTCAATTTGTGCGTGGGCATTTTTTTTTAGTTTGGCGGCTCAGAAACCGGAATTCGAGCGCGGCCAAACTGCGATAGCCCTCTTAATCTAAGAACGTGTCCATTAACACGTTTCTTATTGTCTCTATTTAGGATTTAAGGGAAGACACTATGTTCATGTGTTCTTTAGTTTGTTTTCACTGAATTTCACTTATTTATTACACTTACTCAAAAGGCTTTTTCCTTTTGGGCCTTCTTATTAAGTCCGTATTGTCAAGGAGCTGGATCGCCTCGACGTTAACATGATGATGAAGCCTTAGTTCATGTGCTTCTGCGTATTTTTGAATAACACTAGCGACAAACTCGATTTTGCTGGTGGAGATCATCATTTCTGATGTACGGGGCGTTCACTATTCCCCTCCGCACTTTATTCTGGAATCGCTGGATGATTTGAATATTGCTCTTTCTGGTACAGCCCCAGAGCTGTATACCATAAGTCCATACTGGTATAAAGACTTGTTTGTAAAGTAGTTCTAACTCGTCTTTTTTATTCTTGACGTGAGCTTTCCAGCGTAGCTTCGCGTCAAGCGTCATGCCCAAATATTTTGCCGTATTTTCATACGGGATGAGCTTCTTGTTGATAGAGATGGGAAGATAGTCATCTTTTTTGTTACTTAGTGCTTAGTAAAGTGTGTTTCTGATATAAGATACACATCTACGTATTAATCAGTGCTTGGCCTTGTACATAGCGGGCTTAGTGCTATTTTCAATTTTTTTCAGACGCTCATCGAAGGATGTCATAAACCTTAGTATTTCATCCAGCTTACTATCTGATTTTGTAGTCTGCTCGTTACAATGATTAGCGATTGTATGTTTAGCAGCCGCTTGTGCGTAGGACACATTTTTGTGAGTGGTGCTAGTGGCCCTTGCACCACGGCTTTGATGGTTAGTTATTGGAGTTTTGTCACTTATTAGCGTTCCAGTGACTTTTTGTGGCTGCCCGGCTAGTGGTTTCTTAACTGCCTTGCTTCTTATTTTTTGAATTTCTTTGGCGATCATGCAACCTCTGTAGTTAGCCGGATGTGCTTCTCCGCAATGAACACATTTTGGCTTGTCTTCTGCTGGTTTTTTGCAGTCTATAGTTAGGTGCTTCCCTGTGCATTTGACACACCTTGGTTCTTTGGCACAATATTTTTGTGTATGCCCATAGGCCTGACATCTCTTACATTGAGGGACCAGTTTTGTAGACTTGAGCGGTTGGATATCTACCATTGCACCCAAGTATATATTTGATATCATACACCTTCCTGATTTCTTCTTGGTTATTGAAAGTCAGCATAAACATGTTGAGTGGCTCCTTACTTTTCCAGGTCAGTTTATTGACCGCATCTTCAATCTTATAACCTTTACTTTTTAGGTCTTCTATGATTCTCTCTGGTTTGCAAGAGCACGGTAGTTTTTTAACCATCACTCTTATTGGTCTCTCTTGTTTGTTTTCGTAAGAGTGCCAGAGGCAGTCATTTTCTGTTAAAGTTTTTGTAATGCACCTGTATGATTCTTCATCACACGAGTTAATTTTAACACAGTCACCGCTCATCATTTTTATATTGAAGGTGGCTGCTGGTTGGTTTTCTATCAGAAAGTCATAGAAACTTTGGTAATTGTTAACTCCATCCACTACTATGGGTGGTGGAGAGGGGACCTTCTTAGTTTTTTCTGTTGTAGCTTTGTTGGCTTCTTGAGGTGAGAGTGAAGGTGAGGTGTTCAATTTCCTTTTTTTCCTCGACTTAGTTCTTATCCACTCCGTTTCTCTAGCAAGTTCTTCTTCGTCGGTTGCATATTCAACGCCGGCGGAAGAAGTTTCCGTGGTAGTAGTAGAAGTTTTCACGGGGTTTTTTTCCGGTACCTCTTTGTGTTGCAGTAGACTTTCAATTTGGCTTTGCAAGACTTTTACAAGATTTTGTAGTCTTTTACATTCGTTTTTTTCCTCTTGATAGTAGCATTTCGCTTCCATAAGTTCTTTATATAAGAGATGTTCAGTTTCAGTTTTTAACTGTATGTTTACTTGTTTATTAGGTGAAGCCATTGTTCAGGCACGTAATAACGTCGCCTTAGCAAGATAGATAGATAGATAGACACTTTTATTCAAACCACCACAAAAGTACAATATTAATAGGCAAACAACATACATAAAAACAAAGCAAAGCATAACTTAAAACTAAAAATAAAAGCGAGTAATAACTAAAACAAAAACTAATATTAAGATCTACTCTGTGTGGTGGTGAATCGGCCTCAGCTCAGCTTAATGCTGCAGTATGTTGTATACTGCAGCGCTGGTTTTCTGCTGAAGCCCGTGTTGTTGACATCACGCACATCCCTACCCATAAATAGCTCTACCCATAACCTATATACGAACAATACAAAAAACAAAAATAAAATAAACTCTAAGCTCCTGGTTTTAACACAAAAAATAAAAAGTAGCAACGCAATACCTACTCAATAATACCTGCACAATTCCCTCACAATGCCTACCCGATGCATACCTACCAAACGAGAATCACAAGACCAAACTGATGAGCAAAATGATTTGCTGTTCGCGCACATTCCCTACGTGATGACTGACAAGGTCATCGTAGCTCGCACGGCCGCCGCCGCGCCGTTCGCGACAGTTTTGTTATGATACGTTAGCACGTTTCGCTGTCTCGATACGCGCGATCGAGAGCAAGCGACACAACTGATCTCACCGGAGATTGAACGTTGAATGCACGAAGAAAATTTCGTGCACGTGATTGGCATATTTTTTTCAGTTATTTCTATTTATAACCGATTGATAACCTACTGAACCACTTTTGATGAAAATTGAATAGAACCAACCTGGAAGTATATTCTTTCAGACAAAAAAAGAATTTTTGAAATCGATTCATAAATGGTGGAGTTCTGAGGTAACAAATATTTTAAAAACCCAACTGAATTGAGAACCTTCTCCTTTTATGGAGTCGGTTAAAAAAAAAAGACAAATGATACCTTTATGCCTGAGAGTGATGGACGTTCAATGCATCACATTAGACCTCTACAGGGTCTTTAACTTGCAACATTAATTTGAGCTAAACAAACAAGCTCGTAAAAAAACACGTGACTTCGGTAGCGCTGTAAGAATCATCATTATGACCATCAACATTTAGTCCATTCGAAAAAAAACACGGGACTAATTAGTATCCAGTTTTCCTGCAAAATTCTCTAAACCGACTTTCTTATCGAAACCACGGCCCTAAAACTTATTACTTAGTTTAACTAAAAGCACTACACGCTCAGTGGAAGACACTAAACAGATTACGAAACTTTCCTTCCGACAACTTGTTTATATAGAGGCTACTTTATTTATCTCTCAATTGATTGAACTAAGGGTTTTCCTGTTCGGAGTTTGAGGGTAGTCGGAGAGTCAAGGTTTTGAAAGAAAGAAAGAAAAAGCTTTATTTGACAACACACAAAAACGTAACAGAAACAAAAGTGCATACAACTAGATGTTGCCAACAGGACAGCTGCATTATTGTTGAATTGATAAAAATGCATCAACGCTGATTTTCAGCGGAACCCAATCGAGTGATGGCTTACCTACGCCAGCCCCCATATGCCAAAGCTTTTGCTGTCAAGTTATATTTCACTGCCCAGTGTAATGTCTTCAGGTCACGTGGTACAATTTTGTACCACGCCTCTTAAATAATTGTCTACTTACCCCATTTTTATAATATTAAAATTTCACCTTTACGCCATTTTAGGCATGTTGCCTCGTTAGGAGGTATGTCCTTGTGATTTATGAGGAGCGGGACACATCTCAGTATTTCGCTTATATCTACTCGTTGGAGAGGGTAGGGTGACAACATAACTTCAGGAGACCACGGGCTATTTGTCTATCATGTTATCTATCTATGTCTATCATGTCTATCTATGTCTATCATGTTAATTTACATAAAAATAGCAATGGGCGGATTGTCTACTCTACTGTAGTAAGTGTGCTGCTTGTCTGCAAACTGTTAAAAACAATAAACAAAACACTACTGAAATAATAACAAAAACATTACCTTTCATGGTAAAAAGTTATTAGAAAAAATTATACAGGCTGTTCAAATGATTTTTTATTTATTTTTATAAGTACTTAGGAGTTTGAGGACAGAATTTATATTATTGGGAATGGCAATAACTAACATAAATAAAATAAACTCATCCACATTCTTGCATCCAATATAACCAAAAGTTCAATTAAATACGCCATGTTTTAATTAAAAAAAAAAGAAATATCAAATAGCTGCCATTGAAAATAACCGGGAGTCGTGAATTCGACCAATTGATACCATCCAATAAACTTTGGAATACAAATAAAGGAAGTAATAAGTATAAATAAACAATCTCCAATTACTGTGCCAAAATGCTTTAGAACGGTTGTCCTACATTACAATACAAAATTAGATCCAATCTCTACAAAAATGTACATTTGTAAATTTTACATTCAATTTTATTTGCAAAATGAGAAATGGAGAAGAAAATATGCTAATGTTGTAGAAACCACTAGATAGATAGATAGATGAAAACTTTATTGCACACGCAGAAGAAAGAAATTACAGAAAGAGAGAAACATAAAAATAGAGAGTACAATGGGCGGCCTTATCGCTAAAAGCGATCTCTTCCAGAGTATACCTAAAAGGGAACGTACCCTTTACTACGTGACCCTTGTTTTTACTTTTTAACCCCTCCACCCCTCCTCCGTGACCCCCCCCCTTTAATATTCACGTAGTATTTCATAAATATAGTTTTAAATGATTTTATTTTTAAACCTAGAGTTCACAAAATAACTGTTCCGTTTTTCCAAAACTGGACTGCAGGGGTATGCCAATCAAAGTTGAACTGCAAAGTTGAACTGCAAAGTTTTAAATCATGGTCAGTTCATACTAACTCATAGTTATTCTGTGACTAAATAGTGACATTATGACGTCATTTGATGTGTTTTCGCGCATATTTTGCTGTCAAGTGTCTAAAAAGAATGATCACGTGGTACAATTTTGTACCACGTGACCTGAAGAAATTACACTGGGCAGTGAAATATAACTTGACAGCAAAAGATTGGCATACGGGGGCTGGAACACTAAAGATTAAGGCTCATTTGTCTTTATAGCTTAAAAAAGCGCGAGATTTACCTAGAGGATATTGACTACGTGATGAAAACCTGAGCCCGCGCAGCCCTGCTTGTGACCAAGCTTGGTATTTTCAAGACCCCCCCCCCCCCCCCAACGGGTCACGTAGTATGGGTACGTTCCCTAATAGAGTAAGTATAGTTATATAATAAGCTATATTAGAAACAGATCTCATGTCGAGGCTGCCTTATCGAACGATCTTGAGTACGGGCTGACAGCACCTTTCAGACAGAGCTGTTCAGCCGAATACAGGTAACTAAACAGCTTCTAGGTAAACCGTTGATGGAATAGTCTACTTAATTTAATTTTGCCCCTCTCAATTTAAGTTCGGCTTTAAGTAATTGGGTGGATAATAATGTAGAGTAGAAGCACTACTTAGCTAATTTTAATTAATTAACACCAGCAGGGGTATGCCAATCAAAGTTGAACTGCGAAGTTGAACTGCAAAGTTTTAAATCATGGTCAGTTAAAACTAACTCATAGTTATTCTGTGACTAAATAGTGACATTATGACGTCATTTGATGTGTTTTCGCGCATATTTTGCTGTCAAGTGTCTAAAAAGAATGATCACGTGGTACAAAATTGTACCACGTGACACGTGACGTGTAACTTCTTCAGGTCACGTGGTACAATTTTGTACCACGTGACCTGAAGAAGTTACACTGGGCAGTGAAATATAACTTGACAGCAAAAGATTGGCATACGGGGGCTGATTAGTTGTCACTTGGGACTTTTAAAAAGGTACGAGCATTATGCTATTTTTAGGAACTCTTGCTTCTAAAATTAGTCAACTTCATATAAAAAAAACCAAATTGAGGAAAAATGTCAACAGTTTTAATCCGATTCTCGTTAAAAAGCCAAATAGCTAATCATAAGAAATTAGAAGAACAATAAAACATTCAAAGACTTGATTCATTCCGTTTTAAGCTGTAGGTAAGTAAAAGTGTGTAATTATGATTACACTCGGTCAAACGGAAAAAGCGATTGGTACTTAGCATCAAAACTAAATTTTCTAATCTAACCGATTCCGATTGGTACTGGTTTGGATCAGTTGAGCTATCTATAAATCGTTTGCAACGGTGTGTAGATAGCTCAACTGCTTCATGTGTATTTTGTACATATTATAAATATTGTAAATACTTTATTAGTCATCATTTTCTTTGTGAATAAATATACTTTATTAAAAAAAAACAACATATCTAACCTATTTGCCACCTAGTGCAAATGCTGGCTAGATTAAAAAAACATTATTACACCTCTACATAACTAAATTACGCAAAGTACTAAGTTAGCAATCGACAGATGTACCTACCTAAGTGCTTGGCTACGTTCTCCGTCCATTACAATCCTGGTTAGTTTAGCTTCATGAAGAACTTGGGCCATTCGCGATGCATATTAAACTAGACGGTCTCCCCGTTGCACCCTTTCAAGCACTAGCAGATTTGGAAGGGGGTTCAACCCCCCCCTCCCTTCGCCCCTCCCTCCTTTACTAGTAGATCTCTCCGTTGCACCCCTTTAGGCACTAGCAATTAGAAGGAGTTCAAGGGGGTTCAAGCCCCCCCTTTCCAACCGCTTACCGGCCTACCCAAGGGTAAACAAGAATTTGTCAGAGAAAACCCCTACGAGTAGCTGAGTCATGCCTCTTCTGCTGAAATTGTGACACGCCCCCTCCAATCGAAATCCTGGATCCGGCACTGCTTGTAGGGGCTGGGTTTTGGTTATTCATATCACCCCAGACTTGCTAAGTATAGGTGTTCATATACCCATGCTTAATGATACCTACTGGTTATAATATAACCTACTATGGCTGTAACTCGACTATAATACCGAGTGTAGAAGGTTTCTAGTGTTTCGTCCAGTTTTCGAAAAACGGAATACTTATTTAAATTACTTAACCATCAATCCTACCTAACCAATATGTATATTTGGCATCGAAAACAGTTAAGTTACAATTTGTCCACCTTATTTATGCCTTCCTACTCGTAGGTATTTGCTAAAAAAATAATTTAAAAATATAAATTATTTATACTTTTTTGTATACAACGACCTATAACGATGCATTGCGTCACTGAGCTGAGCACGTCCACTGAGGACGTGCCCTGTATGTATTGCACTGCGCCCATCCCTCTGAGACATAATTATGTGCCTGTAATTACGCCGGCAGCCATACCCTTCAAACCGGAACACAGCAATACTTATTGAAGACTGAAGTTGTTCTACATTGTCATAAAAGTCAAAGTCAAAGTCAAAAATTTCTTTACTCAATAAAATCACAAGGATCATTTAGAATCATCTTATAGAAAATATTTAGGTAATAAAATAAATATTCATGGACAGTTAGGTATTATTATTCTTCTAGGTACCTATTTTGTCGTGCAGATGAGATAGCGAAGGTGACAGAGGGTGGAAATAAAAGTTCAAATAAAAATTTACATATTTTCCATTAAAAAAATTCCATCTCGTACCAAAGATAAAAGAATCGCGGGACTAAATTGAGGTCTAAACATTTTCGACGTAATAAAGACAATAAAAAATACCCGCGAATCCGGTAAACTTTTTTTAGAACGTTTTCAAAACAATGGAGGCATAGAAGGCTCAGTGGTTGCCATGGCAACAACCTTACCTTTACAAGGTCGCTGGTTTGGTACTGAGTTGCAATCGACTGATGGAGGGTTTAATTTATGGGCATAATAATTGTTCTATGGGCTTTTGCTTGCCTTAATATCTTGTTTGATACCTTGTCCCTCTCTGATTTAATGGGGAAGAAGACGCAAGTACTAAGTATACCTTCGCGCCAGCGACTAGCCCCTTTAGCAAAGTTGACGAATCATAAAGTACCTACCTATGTAACACATTTATTCAATTTTAACATTCGTCTTCCAGCGTTCGTTTTTCAAAAGTTGTTTTTTTTATATGATAGACTAGCAGTTACCCGCGACTTCGTACGCCTCTACAGTTTCCGTGTACATTATATTATCTGTGCGTGTACCGAGCGGATACTTCTTTGAGAAACTTGACATTACACCTCATTACACCGAACTCATACCTACTGGAATGTCAAACGCTAGTCGTTAGACCAAAGAGGTAGTACTACGCCCTGTCAAACTGACGTGACATGACATGACAATGAAATCCTCTTGCCAATTGGCGCTGCTAATCCTTTTCGTTCATTTTATCCTGTAGATCCTGTTAATTATTCGAGATAAAAAGTAGCCTATGTGTCAATCCAGGTTACGAACTATATATATGCAGAGTTTCATCCAAGTAGGTTCAGTAGTTTAGAGGTGATTGAAACACAAACATCCAAACATCTAAACATCTAAACTTTCGCATTTATAATATTAGTAGGATAGGATAGGATAGGATAGTAGGATAGTAGGATAGGATAGGATAGGGCATTTGGCTGCCCGTACCTACACCTGATGGAAAGTGTAGCTGTGTCACGACTACCTGCATTCCTGTAACTGGGTCAGTAACCCAATTACAGTCGGGGTCAAAGTACATTATTGAAAAGGTCAATTCTTACAACACTTTTGAAAAAGGAACGGACGACAAAGGTTGCGTTCGAATTTTAACGAGGGCCCTAAACTTAACTTCGTAAGTGGGTAAGTTCCGGACCTTTAGGCATTGACTTTGTTTCGACATAGACAATAAAATGAATTATAGACGGTGTGTGACCGTTTTTTCATCGGTATTTTGACCACGAGAAAGGGTATGGAACATTTTGCCATACTACTCTGTCCGCCATTTTGAAAAATTCGTTTGACATGATTTGATTTGATTGACATAATATGTTTCATCACTAGCTGCCAAATCGAGTTTTTTTTTCAAAATGGCGGCCAGAAGGCAAGTCAGGCTCCATACAAAAATGTTCATTGCTCTGTGGTAAAGAATGGTCTTTGCTATCACTTTTTTCATAAACTATTTCAAACTCACTGAGTCAACATTTCACGAGAGTATTTGGATCCCAGTTTTTGCCGATTTCCTCCAAAGGTTAGTCAAGTGTAAGATTCCAGAATCCTCAAGGAAAAGTGCCACAATTTTCACCACTAGCAACTCAAAGATAGGTTTAGGTTTATAGACATTTATTCTCAAAAAAGACATAATATTTCACTTACATGAGCAAAGATCTTATAAGTATAAAATTAGGTAAGTATAGCTAGGTATTCTTCGTTCGAGTAGATTTAGTAGGTACCTACGTAGCTTTAGTGATAAGGTTATGAATAGCACCCATACCAGATCGACCTATTTGCATAATCTTTGAGGGTAGGTATCCATTTTATTTATTCAGCTGCGCGAAGTACGCTGTTCTAAATTTGAATACATACAAAATGGTGACTTTTCGCACTATATTAACAAAATAGACAAATGTCACCCGAAACCCACCCGATTTTCTAAATGGTGAGAACAACCTCACTGTCTTTTACTGGTTAGAAAATTAACTAATTTCTGAGAACTAGGTGTTACACAGAGAGTTTGCCGCATTCTTTACATAAATGTTAGAAAGTAGCGTATAGAAATGAAACTTGTATCACTTTGTGTTGTCAAAGATAAAACAGTTTTATCGTCTAACTCCCGTGACTTTCCCTCTTTACAGCTATCGATGTATAGAAGCGAAACTAGAATCATAGTATTATATAGGTACAGCATCTACTTTTTGGCATAGTTTAGGTACGGCATGTAGTGTGTGGCCCACTGAATCTGCTTTTTACGCAAATTAACAGAAAGAGGCGAGTAGCGAGCAGCTTAAAAGATAGACAATGTTTGTCTGTGGTCAAGATTCAGCAAGATTATTGTGAGATTTTTCACTTCTTTGGCACATGCATTATTATATCAGTGTTGCGTGGCTTCTATATCGATTTTATCTTACTTTCGAGATTCAGTAGTACCTATAGCATATGAGGAAGTTCACTTCTATACCATCTGCAATATTCTAATCCAAAGCAAAGCCATTTAAACTTGGCTGCAAGAGCCCGCACGATGTTCTGTGAACTGTCATAATGAGAGCTTCAATTTAAACTTTTTAATTCGTCGTTTTGTTGTTTACAGAGTTTGAGCAACAAGTCGAGAGGTTAATTAGTGGTAAAAGTTAAACAGATTTTCCGGGATTTTATTTAGAATTTTTAAAGACTTACGCTCGGTTGGGGTAGACCTCGGCGCTGGAGAATAGTTTAGTGAACTGAATTTGTTCTAAAGTGCCCAAAGCTCTTTAACCTTTTGTGTTCAGTAAATTGAATTTAGACAGAGGGAATTGGTTTGTAAAGTATTGATAATTTTATTTCAATGATCGGTAGAGGGGCAGTTTAGTCACGTAAACAATGTAAGAATTAGATACCTACCAAAGTACCACTATTTGTCCAAAAGTACTGTTCATGCATATTTTCAGTGTAAGTTTTAGGTACAGTCGGCGACACATCAACCTATCCACTGTTTGAACTTTGAACTATTATAATTTGAATGTTGCGAATCAGGGATCGCAATGGTGTAGGCGCGTGGCGCGCAAGCAGCGAGTCTCGCATAAAAACCTAACGTTCCTCTCACATGATTCGCAACATTCAAATTATAATAGTTCAAAGTTCGAACCGTTGATAGGTTGATGTGTAGCCGACTGTACACTAGATGACCTCTACCCCAGATTTTCACGAAACGTCGAAAAGGATTTCAGCACAAGTAAGATTGGCTACATTGAAGTTAGAACTCCACCGAAAGTTTAAATATATTTTTTATTTTCTGAAAGACTGGATTCCTGAGATATGGAAAATGCAAGAAGCTGTGAATATACCAACATTGCCACTTTTTAAAATATGCGTTTTACTTAATAAGTTTAAGAAGTAGGTACAACGAATACGAATAAGATTTTGGTACTGAAAAAACAGGTGCTGAAATACGGATCTTTTATGTGGAATTTACAGTAGTACACTATTAGCTATAGATAGTTTGACTGTTAAAAAAAAAGAAGAAAAAAACATGCCTAGCAAAAAATCCTAGGCTTCCCACATTTGAAATGCCCATGAATATTTATATTTATTTATCCAGTAGTAGGTAATTGGCCCCTCTTTAGCATGCCAAGTATTTTTTTTGTATACGAATCCAGTGAGCTCTCGGCCTTGCATTTTCATCCCCTACTCTAGAATTGAAGTGTCTACTCAGTGAGTTTAAAAAAATCAAATTTGTCAGTGTATTCGTAAAACGGCATAAAATGGCACAATAAATGGGCTAATCCCCGGTAAGGCTTACTTATTCTGTGACCCGGATGCAAAACAGGTCAAGAAGAACACGTTGAAAGTGAAACCAGAGACGTGGATGTTAACGCATAACCGTGGAAACGTTTCTTTCACAAAAAGAGGAATGTTTCTGCAGATTTTTAAACGAAAAACTCAGTTAAACGTTTAACTGAACCTCACGATTTTTTTTATAAGGAATAGTGAATTATAAAATAAGAAGTAATGAACTGTCCAATGGATGTTTTCACACTCTACAAACACGACTATGTATAAATAAATATTCATGGACATTTCACACAACGCCTTCTAGTCTCAATCTAAGCAAAGCGTACTTTAGGAACTATAGATTGTCGGTAAGATTATTCCCTTCTGTCACCCAGATCTGTCACCCTAGGGAGTTCGACCCACAGCGCGGAAGGCTGAACTGTTACGAACTAACCTGTGACGCCTGTCAAACTCTGCCGACAAAGGCGGACACCAACATTTTTTTTGGAATCACTGACATGTTGGTATCGCCACTAGTATTATTATCTGTGGTATCGCGTACGTATCAGAGGGGTAATCACGAACAAATGTGACAGTCGCCACGTTACGTAAACCTGACGTATTCCAATCATATTGAGCGTCAACGGCAGCTCGACTGCCGAACGTTGTAGCGTCACCGCGCAATGTATCTCGGATACGTTAGCGTTACGATACGTTTACGATTGTCACATTTATTCGTGATCAAGTCAAAGCTTCATAGAATATCAGGCCAGTGTGCAAACGCCTAATAATTCTGATCCTTATTTGAAAAACTCTAACCTCGTATCTTTATATCATCGGATACCACTGGCTACTGAAAAAGAAGCTAATACAAACCATTATACGAGGGAATAAACAAGGTGCAGCCTCGTTATGAACCATCTCGCCCCAAATGTACCAGATAATGGTGTAATGTCCCTATGTGAAAAACTAACGGGATCCGGCGCCTTCGTAATGATCCATTAAACGATGCCCTATTTTGCTATGAGCCACTGGCGTGACGTCATAACTTTGCTGTCAGGGACATAGAACATACAGGGGTAATAAAAACTCCCGATAGCTCTACGAAAATGTTTGGCACAGCTGTTTTTTTTCACCCGTTTTGTGTTTATAGAAATGTCAACTTGGCTCTAGAGCTGAGCTTTTCACAGCTTTTACAAAAAATAATTTAAAACCATATTTATGAATTACTACGTGACAATAACAGGGGGGGTCTTGACATATACCACGGGAGGTGACCGAGGTGACCGATCAAAAAAGCGAAAATAAATAAAACTAATAATATCTCTACCTTCCGTGCTGTGGGTCGTGAGTTCGATCCCCACTGCGACAAACATTTTGTGTGTATTCTAGCCACGGATTGAAGCGATCTAGTAACCATAGTACAAGCTTTGATTAGTTTGGCACTAGAGGGCGTTGTGTGAAATGTACATGAACATTTATTTACTAGCAAAATAAATTAATTCACAAAGAAAATTGTGACTAATACAGTATTTACAATATTTATAATATGTACAAAATACACATGAAGCAGTTCTGCTATCTACACACCGTTGCAAGCGATTTATAGATAGCTCAACTGATCCAAATCAGTACTTTATTTATTTACTTAGTTTTATTTGTTTTCAATAGAAGATAAAGTTTTTCTTCAGTCACAAGAGCACGTAGTACGTACACGCGATGACTATGCAATTGATTGTTACATTTTATTGAGAGTGTCTTGGGTGTGGTCAACGACTTCTTGAGGCAAGGTTCATGTCCCCAACTCCCAGGAGTGACACGTGACTAACGTGTAAAACTGAATTTTATTATTACGATATGGGTATAAAAATGTATGGAATAAAATATTTTGAAAGCATTGCAGCATGCATTACTTTAAAAACATATATCAGGGTACAAGCAGTTGCCCGCGACTTCCACCACGAAAAAAAAACAAAAAATATATAACCTAAAAAAGCGGGAAAAGTTGCCCATGTGTTAATCCAGGTTATGAACTATAATATTTTCCAAGTTTCATCCAAATCGGACCAGTAGTTACAGCGTGATTGAAACACAAACATCTAAACTTTGACATTTATAATAGTAGTGGAATTTCTGACAGTTTTTGTGACTTGATAGCTAGTAACTAAAGGGTTTTAAAAAAGTTTTGAAAAATATTAGCTATTTTCTCATATAAGTAAGCAAGTAGGTAGGAGGTACCTAAGAAGGCACACACTTTTTGAACCCACAAAGAAAACTAGGTACGTATGGAAGTATTCAAACTTTGTTATTTTTAAGTAAGTAGTAAAAACTCCTTTAGGATAAGCCCGTAGGTATCATTGTAATGAATCTTCGTTAGTTTAGAAAACATTTAGTAACAAACTCCTTTATAAGTAGCATAACAATACGTAGATAACTCAAGAATTGAGAATCCAAAAACAAAGTAAAAAGATAGTTAAATCTTAAATAAATAAATAAATATTGATGGATTTTCACACGACGCCCTCGAATCCCAAACTAAGCAAAGCTTGTAATATGGGAACTAGATTTCTAGATGCTGATAGAATACTTATATACTTTTTTTGTAAATCTTTGAAATTTTGTAAATCTTAATAACGGGATATAAACAAAAGACAGAAATAGATGACATGACATGTACAAAGGCGAGCTTAACCCTCACAAGAGTTTTCTTCCAGCAAACCTTTTAGGCTAGAGAGAGGCTAAATCTTGTACGCGGCACGTGAATGGAATTCCAGGCATGATCCTGAACAAGGTGCAGTCGCCGACAAAAGTAATTAACTTATAAAATTATGTAACTTTCTTGCGAGATACGTGTCTGAAGTTTTACTTATTCTGTGCTACTGGGACTGAACGGGATCTATAGGGAGGAAACTTTTTCACTATAAGGTATTTCTAGCATTATTATTATGAACTCATAGTGAGAGCAATGCTTTTTTGTGCAACATGCTGGTAAATACTAAACAGAAAATTTAAAACACATAGCTAGCTAGGTACAGCCCCCGTATGCCAATCTTTTGCTGTCAAGTTATATTTCACTGCCCAGTGTAATTTCTTCAGGTCACGTGGTTCAACTTTGTACCACGTGATCATTCTTTTTAGACACTTGACAGCAAAATATGCACGAAAACACATCAAATGACGTCATAATGTCACTATTTAGCCACAGAATAACTATGTTAGTATGAACTGACCATGATTTAAAACTTTGCAGTTCAACTTTGATTGGCATACCCCTGCAGTACCTACTAATTAGGTGCAACACGATTGCGCATGTTCTTGTTGTGCGGAAAAATTTTCTTACCTTTAAATCGGTTCGTGCGATACTTCAGAGGGACAAAGACCCGTTGTGATTACTATTTATATAATAACTAGCAGTTACCCGCGACTTCGTACGCGTATACAGTTTCCGTGTACATTGTATTATCTGTGCGTGTACTGTAGATCCTGTTAATTATTCGAGTTAAAAAGTAGCCTATGTGTCAATCCAGGTTACGAACTATATATATGCAAAGTTTCATTCAAGTTGATTCAGTAGTTTTGACGTGATTGAAACACAAACATCTAAACATCCAAACATCTAAACTTTCGCATTTATAATATTAGTAGGATACAATACGATAATTGTTGAATCTAAGTAAATAAACCTTTTGCATATCAACTCGTGCCCTACAGCAGTCGAGAAAAAATAACGATGTACCTAGTAGTAACTTTAGGGTAGTTGTAGAAGTTTTATTAGATAGGTACATTCTATTATCTGATCTAAGTTAGTTTTAAGACATTTCTGCTATTGACTGTACAATTGCATCCGACAGGCTGATATTGGTATCCAATACGTTATTAGCATTTTAATAACTATACCAAGTTCATCTGAGGCCTCAGTCAGAACGAATATCGTATACGAGGTACACTGCGCGGTGACGCTACAACGTCTCGTAGTCGAGCTGACGTTGACGCGCAATATGACTTAAATACGCTAGGTTTACGTAACGTGGCAACTCCAGATTTGGTCGTGACCTCCCTGGTTGTTTGTAGAATATGATCGTCTCTACTGTGGCAAGAAACTTGGGATTTCCGAAATTGAATATTTACTTACTAGCTATTTTGATAATATTGGTTGCCTTTATATGCATATATGTATATCTTGTCAAAGAAGTCAAAGAACTCGTCAGTAAACTTTTACTATTTTGAGTTCTTTTTATTTACTTAAATAATTTCGATAAAGATATGGCTAACTTCTTAGCTCCTTTCTAAACAGTAACTCGTTCATTCGTATGAGTTAGTGGCCAACAACTCTGGAGGCCGCCTTAAGGCTTCCGTCGTGGCTTGAGCCCGAACTGACAGTTTAACGTGACCTGCGATGCACGGAAGCGCTCAGATGTAAATGCCACTAGCGGTCACCCATCCAAATAGTGACCGCGCAGAACACCGCTTAACTTAGGTAATCGGTGAAGATTGACTAAGCAAGTCTAGCCACGAGTGCTTCACGAACAGTAACTAAAACAACAATAAGTGTTATCACGGAATGATCTGAAACGCAATCCTCGGGCACCGCTCCAAAACTTTGTTTGCGCTGTCACGCCAGATTTATGGCTTTGGCCAACAAACCTATTTGCTACTTAGCAGATTGAGATGTTATGGGGGAACCTTGAGGCTCACTTTTCCTGAAAAAACTTCTTATAGTGTAGAACTGAAGAACCACATTTACCTCGAGCAAAAATAAAAAAGCTAGTCTGGGTGTTATTTACAAAAAAGAGTATATAGATATTCTATCAGCAATCTATGTAGTTCCCATATTTGCTTTGCTTTGGCGTTATGTGAAATGTCCATGAATATTTATTAATTTTCATTCACTTATCGTAGCGCCTGAATTCGACTTTAGAGAAGCCCTTACACCATTTATTAGGGTTTCAAAAATTACCTATAAAACTAATATAAATAATAGGCCTTAGCATTTAATTTAAATGACTACGTTAGAAGCCATTTACCCATGTCCTTATGAACTAGACGCTGCAGTGCTTGGGACATGATTTATGTAGATGGAGTAGGTTTGCCTACCAATCCATCCTATCCTATACATATAAAATGAAGAGTTGTTTATTTAGTTGAGTGCAAACCATTGTAGCACTGGTGCTCCGTATAAGCCTACAACCCGATTTAGACGCATAAAGAACAGTAATATAGTCAGTAGTATAACTCACATTGGTCAGTAACGCAACAGCGCTCCGCAGTCGAGTTCTATAGGTGTAAACCGGCTCTGAGATATGGTATATGATCATCCTGTGGCTAAAGGTAAGCCGATGTTCACACCCTATTCCGAGTAACCCCCATCCATCAGCCAGCGACGAGTAGCTAGATCTAACATGCAACGTGTGGAGTCGACGCTTTGTCTCCTTCACGTCTAGTGAAGATACGACATGACATTTTCACTCTCTGTCTTTGTTGACTGTGGTTCTGGGAAAAAATATTTTGCTAGCGAATCGCTTCAAGCGTAGAATAGAATTGATAAAAACTCAACTCTGCTTTTGGAAGTTTTGCTCAAACTATTATAACACATGATACTCAGAATATAATAAATATCCCGTTTTTAGTGAAAATTATGATAAAAAAGTAGGTAGGGATATACAAAGATAAACCCTGCAGGGGTATGCCAATCAAAGTTGAACTGCAAAGTTTTAAATCATGGTCAGTTCATACTAACTCATAGTTATTCTGTGACTAAATAGTGACATTATGACGTCATTTGATGTGTTTTCGCGCATATTTTGCTGTCAAGTGTCTAAAAAGAAATTACACTGGGCAGTGAAATATAACTTGACAGCAAAAGATTGGCATACGGGGGCTGGAGTACAGCAATTTATTATAGGTAGGTACTAGGCCCCACATATTGAAGGTAGATATCATTAAGAAAGTTATTGGTATCTCGTGTAACGAATATAAACAGTGGCGCCATTAGACTGAGCGTCCAAAAACCCAACTCAAGCCATTTGTTTGTTCCTACTTCTAGACTTTAATAGTGTGCAACTAGTTTAAATTGATGATCATGTTCTTATTCCATTTGATTAAATTCTCCACGCAAACCTGACTAACAAAACGAAGCAGTCGTGAATTCCTTGCCCACTACTCAGCTTTGTTTAATCTTCGATCGCGTCGTGCTGCGATTGGTCCATACGGTGATATAATATACATGTCCGCTCACTGATGGTACCTACCTTAGAAACCTAGTTAGCCTTAGAAATACGGCTTTAGGAAACAGCCCCCGTATGCCAATCTTTTGCTGTCAAGTTATATTTCACTGCCCAGTGTAATTTCTTCAAATCACGTGGTACAATTTTGTACCACGTGATCATTCTTTTTAGACACTTGACAGCAAAATATGCGCGAAAACACATCAAATGACGTCATAATGTCACTATTTAGTCACAGAATAACTATGAGTTAGTATGAACTGACCATGATTTAAAACTTTGCAGTTCAACTTTGATTGGCATACCAATGCAGACAGCCAGTTTAGCCAAGGTGCACAGTGTACCAAGAACGGAAGAGCGGACTAACCGCTGCACCGCTGCCTCAGACAGTCGAAGAATTGACGGCATTTCTCAGTGATAGCTTAGCATAAGTTTTCATATTGTATCGCTTAAGGATGATTTACGCTACTCCGTGTTGGGGCCGGGCTATGTCCGACTCGACACTGAATTTGAAACTCTATTTGTATAATGCTACAGCTGAATATCAGGATTCATCAAACACGGCTGAAGGCGGGCTGACAACGCCGCGCCGGGTCCTTGTCATGGCTCTGTTTATTCAGCTCTATTCGGTTATAAATAAAGTTCAAATTAGTTGAAATCTGACACGACACGGTGTATCGTAAATCATCCCTAATTCCTTAGCAAATTGCCCCTGTCTAAATATGTTGAACATCTTCAAGTATACATATTTATTAACACAGCAATTTTAAGTACAAAAAGGTTAATAAATAAGTAGTAACTGTTTCTCATTAAACTAATGTTTATCCTCGTGTTTACTTACTTACTGCTTCTGTAACTACAGTTGTGATTAAAAGCCGACAGCCTGACAAACTAAACGCACAACGGAAAACTTGAGCCATTAGTCTTGGGCTTGCCACAGTGACAGAAGAACAACTGGTTAAGTTTTTAATGTGTGATGTTTAAGTGGTCGAGAAAATATCGCTCATCAATGTTTTTGTCTGGGTCAGTACTCAGAATTTAAATATTTACCTATGTCATCATTTTGATTCCTTGTCTGTTTCCACCGTTTTTCAACGTCAATTCGACTAAACAGGGTAGATTACCGGTAATTCATGGTAAAGAGAGACACACTGCTCAAAACTCGTACTCTGCTCACAGACTGTTGACTCGGCTAATGGAGGAGGCATGTTTAAAGTTGTGACAGTATACGACGCGCTATTAATTTACTTTTTATTGGCTGCCTTTATGAGCTGGGTACTAAAGTTGGGAGTTTTCAGGGCTTTATTAGATTATGTTAGTCATACCTACTATGTGGTTTCAATCGGATATTGTTGTTTCACATTGCACACCTACACGATATGGCTGAAGAACTTATCCAATACATTTAATACCACCGACATCGGAGGTGATTCTAGAGCGATAGATTTATCTTTTTACTTTTATGTCCGAAAAACTTTTTAAGTTTATGACAGTTTTTAGGAGATATTTCAATATTTATCAGTCTAGAATCACTCCCAACGATAGATATTCAAGTTCGAGCCACGCTGAGAGTAGGCTAGAAGTAGTTGAAAATACGGGCCGAAATTGCGATTTACGGTACAAGGGTCGAAAGTAAATTTAAAAATAGAATGAGGCACACTTATGATACTCTGTAGTGAAATATCTCGGTGAGAATTCCAAAATCGAAATGACTACAGCCTGATTTCGATAAGAAAAAAAGGCGGAATACCGGTAATGCCAATTTGGTTGGCGAACGCAATACTGGCTGGCATTGCTTTCAATATATTTGCTTGTGACCACGTGGTTCGACCGCATGGTATGATCAATCGGACTAGGTACGTGAACTTTTTTTCCAGTAGGGTCGATTTCTTTGACAGCCGACAGGACCCTCGAATTCATAAACGATGAAGAGAGTGGCAAAATTGTCTGTCGAAATGACGGAGAGAGGCCATATATAAGAGAAAAAGAAGAAGAAGATCTCCAAGACACGGACAGAAATGCTGCTATTCAAATAATTAATGAAGTTGATGTAGGTACCCAAAATTAATATAATGCTTTCTTTTAATATTTTCGTTCGAAAATAAATTCTAACTGAAGGGACGTTTTCATCTTAAATTGCTTAATTAAATCAACAATGATTGATATCTGTCGCAGAGTAATATAAGCTTTAGAATAATATGGAAATAATTCAAGTTTTTTTCCTGATGACCAGTTTGAATGTATAGAGCGAACGCAACTGAATTATGAATCATAGAATCATATTGCAGTTTTAAAAAAAATCGATTGTTTGACATCTCAATACGACGAAAAAACTATTAAAATAAATATTTATTAAGTATTTTATTACTTTTTTTGACAATGAACTTTGGAACGACTATTTTTTTATTGGAAAACTAGGTTTCTGGTTTTGATTAGTTTTGAGGTCAACTAATTGAAAACTTTCAACTATTTTACAAGTTTTACTTTGAGTGATGCTCCATTTTTATTATTGCTCCATGTCTGTAAATATTAAATTCTAAACGGATAGCAGACAGCAAAATGAAACATATTTTGTCAACGTCACAATTCCACGAATAAAACTGAATAAAGGAATATCATTTTGTGCTAGGAAGTTAGACAACTTTTGTCTTGTCTGTTTTTATATCGGAACTCTGTCAGAAAATACTTTGAAATACGAGTGTGACGACATTTTGTGGAATTATTCTGAACAAAGTTAGTCCACAAAAATATTATACAGAACCTAAAATCATAACAGAATTTGATTTATGTAGAGCTGATGTTGGCCGAAGAACCGACAATAGAAGTAAACGAAAACTCGAGTAGAGATCACGTTTAGGCAAGTGTAGTGTAGGACGCCCTCAGGCAGTGTGGGCTCAATGGCTCATGTTGGGAGAAACTTACGTCAAGCAGTAGAGCAATATTATGATGATTAATAGTAGAGACACTTTTTACGTGAGTTTATATCCAACAATAGTATTTTCGAATGTATCTCTTATCTAGGTATAAATATACTCAAGCTTGCTTAGTCAATAAATAAATAATAATAAATAAATATTCATGGACTTTACACACAACGCCCTCTAGTCCCAAACTAAGCAAAGCTTGTAATATGGGAACTAGATGGCTGATAGAATACTTAAATACTTTTTTTTTGTAAATACATACTTATATAACATAGTAACACCCAGACATAATAATAAATAATAAATAAATATTCTTGGACTTTACACACAACGCCCTCTAGTCTCAAACTAAGCAAAGCTTGTGATATGGGAAACTAGATGGCTGATAGAATACTTATATAGTTTTTTTTTTTGTAAATACATACTTATAACATAGTAACACCCAGACATAGAACAAACATCTATGTTTTCCACGCACAAATGTTTGTTCTCAGTGGGGATCGAACCCACGACCCACAGCACGGAAGGCAGAGCCGTTACCGACTGAGCTGTGACGCCTGTCAATCTTCACCGAGAGACGTTCTGCGCGGTCACTGTTTAGATGGGTGACCGCTATTTACATCTGAGCGCTTCCGTGCTTCGGGAAGCACGTTAAACTGTCGGTCTCGGCTCTAACAGTGGTAAGCCACGACGAAGACCCCTAAAACTCTCGTCACCAGAGTTGTCTACTAACTCATACAAATGAACGATGCTCAAGAACTGTTTTTGAGTAGATATGCAAAATAGGGAGAAATTTGGGTTCCTGCCTCCGTATGCCAATCTTTTGCTGTCAAGTTATATTTCACTGCCCAGTGTAATTTCTTCAGGTTACGTGGCACAATTTTGTAACACGTGATCATTCTTTTTAGACACTTTGACAGCAAAATATGCGCGAAAACACATCAAATGACGTCATAATGTCACTATTTAGTCACAGAATAACTATGAGTTAGTATGAACTGACCATGATGCTGCAGGGGTATGCCAATCAAAGTTGAACTGCAAAGTTGAACTGCAAAGTTTTAAATCATGGTCAGTTCATACTAACTCATAGTTATTCTGTGACTAAATAGTGACATTATGACGTCATTTGATGTGTTTTCGCGCATATTTTGCTGTCAAGTGTCTAAAAAGAATGATCACGTGTTACAAAATTGTACCACGTGACCTGAAGAAATTACACTGGGCAGTGAAATATAACTTGACAGCAAAAGATTGGCATACGGGGGCTGGCATTCGATACAACTATCCGATGGTACAAACTAGCCGATCATAAAAGTAACAGCCATACTCATAGCTCATTTGCCACATTAACCTTCCTTACTTCGATTCTCAGCTTACACCCGAGTTATTTACCAAATACATTATTATTATCCTAAAAAACTTCCAGACGTGCTGACAGCTGACAGTCAAATAGTTTTGGCTGTGTGAGAGACTGCCTATCTAGCATCATACTAAGCAAAGATTGCACTTTACAAAGAAATAATTAATTCGACTACTAAGGAAACGGACTATTAAATAAACAAAGAACGAAATTATCTTCGGTGTAAACCAAATTCAAAATCTAAAATAGCTAGAGCTACTCGTTTTGGAACCAACTGGGCTGTGCTTTCAGCATTAGAAACAGGAAATACCGAGTAAGCAAGCTTTACAAGACAAGGCTGTCAGCACGTCTAGAAGTTTCTGAAACCTTAATGATTCAACCCTGCAACGTTCCTTTGTCCTAGAACACTATAATGGTCCATTAAAAATAATTATTAGTACCAAGGGCTCCTCTAACCGGGTACTTATAGCTAAGGGTCGAAGTTTCACGTACCTACCTATTGATTGGTTTGAGGGTACCAGGCGTCGCATTATCGTTATCCAATAATTTTCTTACTAAGGGATTAGGCTCCTTATATTGTCTACTGGTGTTATCGAGTTTTTTTTAATATCAATTTTTATAAGTATTCCCATCTGTCACTCTGATTTGTCCCCCCAGGGACAGCTGCTGCCCGTTTCGAGAAAAAAAATGTGCGGTTCCCATATCACAAGCTTTACTTAGTTTGGGACTATATTTATTTACACCTACACCAAATTCCTGCGTAAAATATTACTTGTAGACTGCAAAATAAAAGTAGACTGAATAACCATTTACCATTAAAATTTTCCAACTGACAGATGTCAGATTAAAAAATATTAATTTAACATGAATTGACCGCAATGTTTATTTTTAACTTAAAAGATAGGCCATAACATCCATCATGTAAACAAGTAATATTTATTAAAAACGACGGGTAAACGTAGCATCAGTTTATTTATGAGATGAGAATATGTGATGAAACAATGAGATGGAACACCTAATGTTTAGTGGTAACCTCTGCCGACAATGCATTGCCTCACGTAGCACGTCCTTTGATGACGTTCCATTCAATTTTCATCAAAATCGGTTCAGTAGTTTGGCTTATAAATAAGAATAACTGAAAAAAAATATGCCATCCACGAATTGTGTATTTTGCTTTTCTGTGACTTTTTAGTTAAGCTTACGGTCACTAGAACATTCCCAATGAGCTGTCATCATCATCATATTAATAGATGAAGCTGGTAGTCGAATTGAAGTAGATTTTTCTTGTTTTTTAAACTTATAAATTATTTGTGCCAAGTCCTCGTCTGATGGCGTAACCAGTGCTTAGCGCCCTGAAAACCGTGTTTTCGCTCGACCAAGCCCCGATATTTCAACCTAACCAGGCTTTCGCAAAAAGATTATTTGAATTGAAAGCAATGGCTTAGTTCTGCGGCTGATGGATGGCACCAAGTTTTAATGGTCGAATGCTTCTTTTATCACTAATTTGATACGCTAAGGCTAATTTAAAAACTCCTGCCAATATTATCGCAATATTTTGCTGACAAGTTATATTTCTCAGTGTAATTTCTACGAAATAAAAAGCTGATAGAAGTTTTTTGTCAGGCAGAGGTTACCACTTAACATCAAGTGGCCCTTCGGCTTGTTCCATCATTAGTTGTTTAAAGAAAAATAATTGACCTTGTAGTGGTAATTTTTAAAATGGCGCTGGATTTTACATTCTTCTATAACTTAATAGTTTGAACGACCGTGTGCCGACGTTGACTGGCTTAAATGTAAATTGTTCTTCGTTTTACGACCGATTTCTGTAAAATATCGTATGCAAAATCTGAGAATAGGTGCGCCATAAAAATCCGTCGTGATATTCTGATTTTACGTTCAGAGGAATATTGAATTATTGAATAATTTCAGTGTCAGTAGCATCATCATCAGCAGATCTAAACAGATTTTCAGGACAAAAAACAATCTTGGATCCTCTCCCTTGTTGATCCTCGTAGATCCACTAATCTTTCGTGGTTCGTGGTTGTCTCCGAAAATTCGTAATTTTAATTTTTTGACTCTTTTTTTCAACAGCGAAGTGCTTTATCAATCACAAAAAACCTTATATATTTTACTTTATCCAACTTGAAACATATTTTGTCAGTCTAGAACAATATTTTAGACGTTTCTCGCAACATTATTTAAAAAAGTATAAAAACAACTTTGTCATTGCAGCGAACAAGTAGAAGTGTCAGAAGTGTTCCACAGTTAACTACCATCTTACTTGGACCTGACAAGAAGTATCGTACGTTTCTTGTAAAATATTGTTTTACACTACAACTCCTAGGATAAATGGGAATAAACTGAATGCAACTGCATCATAAGGCTACGATCTTACTAGGCTTTAGATACGCGGCTGACATCCCGCACTCACTTGACCGGTGTTGGGTCTGACAAAATATCAGGTGCTAATAGCCGGAATAACATATTATGAAGTTGTTTACACTAACATTTTGATAGTATTTTGAATTGAAGCGGGACTAGCGAATTTCCGTGTTGAGAAGCTTCTATCTCAACGAGGTGTTGAAACGATTTTGAAATAAATACTAATATATAGATGTTTTATCTTCAAATGATGCTCTCCCGTATAAATACTCATTCAATTTATTAGCCGCGTAAACACACCACATCAGAAATCTATCTAAATACAATTTGAAGAGATATAAGTAATCAACGTATTTCGCAATAAAATTGACCTACAATTGAAACAGCCGATAAAAGATAAAAGAAACGGAAGGACAAAAGGGGCTTATAAAGCAATTTCAAATTAAATTGCTAAAACACCGTGTCAAGGGAAAACCAACCAAGAAGTAGTTGCATTAAGACCTATTATCAATGTATGCTAGGCTATGCCAATAAAATCAGGAAATTGTATTAAGCAGGATGCGCTGAACTTACAATAATGTGAAGCTTTGAACTTTTCATTTTGAATTTCAGTAAAAAGCGTGAAAGGTTGAATTTGTTTTTCTCATCGAATATTCTAGGAATGACTAGCAAAGAATAATACAAGTAATTAAATTAAAAATTTAAATAACCCCCGAATCTTGGACAGATTTTCATTGAACATACTTAGCTAAGAACACGCCCGACTAATTCACCTTTCAAACAAAAAAAAAAAAATCCAAAATCGGTTCATCGGTTCGGGAGCTACGTTGCCTCAGACAAACACACACACACACACACACACACACACACACAGAGACACGTCAAACTTACAACACCCCGTCGTTTTTGCGTCGGGGGTTAAAAACTAGAAGAAAAATTGCGTTTTCATTGAGAATACTTTCAATTAGGTATCCATTAATGGGTAAATTAACGCTAAATGTATGAAAATCAGCGCTAATATTTTAGAATGTAATAACGAACATGTGTTATAATTGAAATTTGTCATTATAGCGTCAGCGCCACCCTGTATGGGTAAACTTCTTCAGGCAGATGATGATGTTGAAAAGCAAAGTGTGATTGTAAAACCCACATGGGACTGTTGACTAGTTTAAACTTGTTGACTGTTTGATCGTACAGCCCACTAGGGCAATGTTACTGCCCTTTATTATGGCTAAAACACCCCATAATACACCCTACTACCTTGTTTGTATGGAACTTTCTAGTTTGGGATCAATTTCCACACGGTTATGGCTAGAGGAAATGTCAACTTTCTCTAAGATATTATAGTTTCTAAGTTTGGACACAAGAAGGCAAGTTGGGTCCACTTCGACCCACTTTTTATGTAGTATTTTGAGATTGCTCTTCTATTTGTGTTTGCCGTGATTGATGTTGGTACGGTCAACATCAAAAGATAGATGATTTTTTTTAAGGAACCTTGAAAAAAAAACTTTAAAATGGTAAACCATCTCACATAACAACTGCAGACCATGAGAACAATATTTTAAGTGAGTATAGTCATTGTAACACACTGTAGAAATGCAGTCACCAACCTTTGGCACTATGTTAAAGTCGGCTAGGGTCCTGCGACTAAAAAATCGTATTCCGTAATACTAAAAATAATCAATGAAAACTTATTGTTGCACACATTGTAATGCTAAACTGTAACTTGATTATATAAGCTATGTTTCCATGCCAACAATACGAAATATGGATGTAAAAATGCGCAAAATTCAATTTCCTTGCATTTTATTTTATGGTATATATGATTAGGAACATAGACAAATACCATTAAAATCTAAATAATATCACTATATTATGGAGATATGCTGCCCCCCTATGCCAATCTGTTGCTGTCAAGTTATATTTCACTGCCCAGTGTAATTTCTTCAGGTCACGTGGTACAATGTGTACCACGTGATCATTCTTTTTAGACACTTGACAGCAAAATATGCGCGAAAACACATCAAATGACGTCATAATGTCACTATTTAGTCCCAGAATAACTATGAGTTTGTATGAACTGACCATGATTTAAAACTTTGCAGTTCATCTTTGATTGGCATACCCCTGCTGGAATCAAAAGTAATCTTGGTATTACGTTTATATATCCTCCACAGGACTCTTAAGTAAAGACCTAAACATTGCACCAAAGGAATAAATTACACGTTTCCACCCATTATAGCATAATGGTTCTTTGAAATAAGGCTATGTCTTAAGAAAAACCTTTTTAATAAAGTAATAAATCTTTTTTTCCAAGGTTGCAGCAGCTGGCCAGCACATGGCCTTGATTTTCGTGAACGTTTTTCTAACTTTTTTTGTTTTTATCCTCTTCGAAGAAATCTAGTATTCAGAGCAACTAACACACTGTTTCAATCTAATTGTGCAATAATAATTATTACTATTTTTAACCAATTCTCTAGAACTTTGAAATGAAGTATAGCCACACAATCATGTTTTCATTATCCTGCTAAATTTTAATAATGTAGGTACTTATAACAGTCTTCACTCTAATATACAAATTGTACAATACATTGCGGTATTGCGACGACTTTAATTTATAGTCGTTTGATGTTACATGCAATCTCCATTACGCATTACTGTGGCATGGACGCTACATTATCCAACTCCATTACTGAAAAGTTCGTTACAACATTTAATTTAATAAAATAATTAGTATTTTTGGAATAACAAACGGGTACGTCCTAGGGTTCCTAGCGTTTTTATCTATGTTTCTTGTACGGTTTAAGCAAACCGCACAATATTCCTGCATGTTCTCGCGGGTCAGCATTTTAGGCTGAGGCGTGTTGTCGTGATCAAACCACGAACCAAACCAGTTGAAAACGATAACTGAGATCGACAGCACGTCTTAGCTGCGATCACAACACAACTCATAACGTACCTACTTAACAAATATATACTACAAAACAATTAAACTAACTATTTTACTACAACCACGAACTTTATAAGATTGTAGGATACAGCTCCTACATCTTAGTTTTTTTTTTTATTGTTTTTACCTTAGACGTCGTAGACGGCCAGTGTGCAAACGCCTTATATATTTCACGTATATATTCAGTTTACTTTCAATCAAGGAACCGATATTTATAAACTGTTATTGGGTTTTCGGTTCACGCAAACTTTTTATTTCTCGATTAAAAACCAATAAAATTGTTTTAGCTACGTACCTCTATACTCTGTGATTCTATATTCTATATTCTACCAACTGTGACGAGCGATGAGGAGCTAGGAGGTACGAGTAAGCGACCCTCGGTATTTTTTTCTGTGTAAAGGATTTTTTTTGTAAAAGTTTTGAATATTATTTCTTTGTTTATTTTAAGCGTAGGTATATGACTTAAATTCTGTTGCATATTTTATTTATATCCTTTTATGGCTGCTGCATTTTAGGTACATTAGGAGAAATCCGTCCGGAATGAAATATTTCGCAAACAATGGGTTTTTTTTGAAAATATTTTTATTTAATCTAAGTAATTATGAGGCTCTTTTGTTTAGATTTCACGGTTTCATTAAATAACCCTTAAAAATACACCCCACTGAGATAAAAAAATATTTTTGTTTTCATGTCAACGGAATAACAAAATTGCCACCTTCTCTATCAATATTGAACTAGCAAGTTTCGTGGCCACACACAAAAGCTGGCACCGACTAATTATTGCTCTGGGAAAATCCATAACCAAGTATTACTTTTTCTTCTTTTCGAGATTGCCACTTTTTATGAGTGGGCTGTGAAATATGAAAATATAAATTTTATTACGATTTTCAATTCGAACTCTTATCGTTTTACTGCGCATTATGTGGTAAAGCTGAGGGTACTTTACTGAAGGGTGCAGATAAAAGGTTAAAGCTACAAACAAACCGACGCCGACAAGATATGCAAACGAGTGACAAGATAATACTTCTTTATTTTTTTCAATGTTTCATTTTACTTACAGTAAAATGAAATAAAAATATAAAATAAATAAATAAATATTCATGGACTTTACACAAAACGCCCTCTAGTCCCACACTAAGCAAAGCTTGTGATATGGGAACTAGATGGCTGATAGAATACTTATATACTTTTTTTTTGTAAATACATACTTATAATACATAGTAACACCCAGACATAGAACAAACATCTATGTTTTCCACGCACAAATGTTTGTTCTCAGTGGGGATCGAACCCACGACCCACAGCACGGAAGGCAGAGCCATTACCGACTGAGTTGTGACGCCTGTCAATAAAAGAAAAGAAAGAAAAAAAGAAAACCATTTTATTTGTAACTGCTAAAATGTTAATACTACTTATTAAATAGGTAACACGGGTACATAATTAAACTAGGTAGGTAGTAGGCATGCTCACAAATGTACATTAGCGTGGTAGAAAGGCACTCCATCAAAATACAATGTTTAATATGCTTTTGTTTTTAAAACGATATTTTTGTAGCATAATCAAAAAACTGACCAAAACACGTAAACTTTGAAATTTCATTTAGTCGACAGCACGACAGTAGAGGCGTGACCGCAAAAACTTATTTTAGCAGTCGAGAAGGGTTATTAAAAGTGGGAAAGGAAAGAGTGAACTTCATTACGGCACGTCACCACCGGACCTCGCGCGTGACGCGAATGAATATGAGGATTGGAGAGTATTCATTATACCTGGGGGTCGATTCTAGACCGATAGACATTTTATCACGATAGATATATATCCCAAGAACTGTCAAAACTCCATAGTCTTTAACAGTTTTTGGGAGATATATCTATCGTGATAAAAAAGTCTATCGGTCTAGAATCACCCCCCTGGGTAGGTATCTACTTAGGTATAGTGCAGTATTATGCTGAGACGGGGACCATTTTGCCCCCATACAAAGTATTTATGTTCATAACTGCCCCCGTATGCCAATCTTTTGCTATCAAGTTATATTTCACTGCCCAGTGTAATTTCTTCAGGTCACGTGGTACAATTTTGGTGATCATTCTTTTTAGACACTTGACAGCAAAATATGCGCGAAAACACATCAAATGACGTCATAAAGTCACAGAATAACTGAGTTAGTATGAACTGACCATGATTTAAAACTTTGCAGTTCCACTTTGATTGGCATACCCCTGCTGTACTTACTGTATTTATACTGGGGACAAATAAAAATTTATCTTATCTTATCTTATTCCGGATAAAAATATTTAAAATACTTGTATTTTCAAATAGATAGTATTTTGCAGAACAAAATGTTTTTTTTAAACTTTATAGACAAGCGTTTGATCGCGATGAAGTGACGATGCGGTTGTAACACGCTTACCTATTTTTTAGAATTAAATGATGGTACAAGCCGATGGCCCTGATGTTAAGTGGTGACCTATAATAAAGCATTGCATCACTGAGCACGTCTACAGAAGACTGCTATGGATGCCGGCGCTATTACAGGCACATGAGACTTAACACCTTTATGTCTCAGAGTGATGGGCGCAGTGCAATGTATTACAGGGCACGTCCACTGAGGACGTGGCACAATGCATCGTTATAGGCATTGGTTATCATCATTAAGTTGTATAAAAAAACTACAAGAATCCTACTATCCTATCCTATTATCCTTTATCCTATTAATATAAATGCGAAAGTTTAGATGTTTGGATGTTTAGATGTTTGGATGTTTGTGTTTCAATCACGTCAAAACTACTGAACCAACTTGGATGAAACTTGGCATATATATAGTTCGTAACCTAGATTGACACATATGCTACTTTTTATCCCGAATAATTAACAGGATCTACAGGATAAAATGAACGAAATGTCATGTCATGTCAGTTTGACAGGGCGTAGTACTACCTCTTTGGTCTAACGACTAACGTTTGACATCCAGTACGAGTTCGGTGTAATGTCAAGTTTCACAAAGATCCGCTCGGTACACGCACAGATAATATAATGTACACGGAAACTGTAGACGCGTACGAAGTCGCGGGTAACTACTAGTTTTAGATATAGCAATTCTAATTTTCCTTACTCTTTATGAACACACCTCTAAGCTTACTTATTGGACAGCGGCGTTATTACGTCGCTACTCAGGTGCCAGGTGGATAAAACCTGGCTATTCTATCATACTTCTACCTTGTACGTTGTATCATGACAACAGACATGTGAAGTTATTTTTTATACAAATTATTCACAAACTTTCTGACAGCAATCTCACCTGATGAGTGACGATGTGGTCGACGATGCACCACATTGCCTAGAAGTAACCTAGCACACCAAACATTGAACCTGACTTATAACTAATATTTGTTTCGGTAAATACCTCAGCCAATGAAAGCCTTTATAAATAAATAAATAAATATTCATGGACATTTCACACGACGCCCTCTAGTCCCAAACTAAGCAAAGCTTGTAATATGGGAACTAGATGCTGATAGAATACTTATATACTTTTTTTTTTGTAAATACATACTTACAATACATAGTAACACCCAGACTATCACACTAGTATGTACGTTGTATCATGGTGAAAGACAAGTGAAAGTATTTGACCCGGCTTATCAAAGATTTGATAAGTCCCTCAGCGTATGCTTTCATCTCAAGGCTCGTATTCTGGTAAATAGATTGGTCACAAGTATTTTGTCAGATTTTATAACTGTCTTTAAAAAATCAAGAATATCACACGCAAGATAAAATGTCGCATAAATAATTTAAATCGAACACAGCTGCTCCTGGTTTTAATGTCTTCGCGAGACAGAGATAGATTAATAAGTATTGCGAGAGAAAGGGACCGCTATATTGTTGGAGAGATTAAAAACTCGTATACTTACGTTCGACTGTTTTTATTATAATTCGGCAGAACGCAGATGTTCATACATTATTGGATATTTTATAAAACGTGCTTTTATTTTCATATGAAAGAAAGAAAGAAAGAAAATGAATTTATTACTACAATAAAAACTTAAACAATAATTATAGGTTAATTAGGTCCCTGACTCAGCATACGTGCACTGTGACCAAGGGTAACAGTGCACACTGGTATTCTGTCAGAGCCTAGTAGGGAACATCACGGTAGCCTACAGTTAACATAGGGTAGTAAAATAGGTATACTTATTAATAATAAAGAACAATGAACCAAAGCTATAATAACAGCAACGTAATTATATGTAAGTAGTTACAAATTTAACAAAAATATAAGTAGGTAAGTGGGTGTAAAAATAGATAGGCACTTAAATAAATATTCACAGACATATGAAATGATTTCATGATTTTAACGACATCTAAAATTACCAAATTTTGACCAAATTATGGCCCATAATAAACAAGTCCTTGCATCTAGATGATTTATACATCATCAGAAGCCACTTTTCATCCATGCCCCGATGAACGGGACACTGCAGTGCCTGTGACGTGATTTAAATGGAGTAGGCCCAGCATCTATACAATCCTCTCAGTGTATAGTCGGCCTTATCCACAAGAAAGACAATATCAATACATGCAGAGCTGACTAAGCCGCGGTTTTCCTCACGATGTTTTCCATCACCGTTTGAGGGCACTGGCATTGCGCACATACATTTTTTGAATAGAAAAATCTATTGGTTCATTACCGGGTTTGAACCCAAGACCTTAGAGTCAAATACAGCCAAATAGCTCAAAGAATTTACAAGTTGCAGTCGAAGTGGGCTGACTTAGTCCACAGAACTGGCAGCCGGGGGGTAATAAAATGGTTCTTGCGACCACGAACCAGAAAGCGAAGATTAGGACGGCCATCCACCCGATGGACCTATGACATTGTTGAGATCGCAGGAAATCGATGGATAGTCCAAGATATTTCTGGATCACTATGGGGCGGCCTATGTCCAGGTTTCTACAGGCTCATGATGATGACATAGAAACCAGTGTACCGTCGTCTGTGCTGCCAAAAATAAAAATGTATCTTATCTTATAAGTTCTATATTCTGTGGTACTCGTAATAGTAAAGCATCTAAGCCTCGCAAACGTCAGAAAACAGCGCCACAACCATTTGTTTAGCTGATCATCCTAACGGTAACATAATACAACAGCTTAAGCTCAATTTAGCAGATCCCAGCGGCATTCAAATACTTGTTGCTACTGGAGCGATGCCAGGTTTATAAATCTACTGTGTAATGGGGCTTTAGCAAGTAGGGGCTGGTCCAAGACTCCAGTGTAGAAGTTTGACTCAAGATTTTGATTTGGGGGGCTTGACTCGGCTATTACTGGTTTCCTTGACAGATCCTGGTCCACTCTGGGTAAACATGGAGCCTAAGGGGGTTGGAGGGGGGGGTGGTCTTGACTGTCTTATAATGCGTTCGATCTCATAAACTAGTATTTATAGTTTAAACACTATATCTGTATTCTGAGAGATTGAAATGTCCCAAAAGTTTTACGATTTGACTTCTTGAAAAGCTTCGATCGTAAAATAACAACTTTTAAGATTTTTTTAATGTTTGTTATTTCAGAACTCCGTTATTTATAAACTGATTTAATTATTTACGAAAGGACACTTATACATCCAGATTGATCCCATAACAGTTTCTTAAAATTCGGTTCTGTAGTTTGACTTTCAAATCAAGATAGGTACATAACTGGAAAAAATATGCCGTCTACATACACGAAATTGCTTTGCATTTCTGTGACTTTTTAGTGGTGTTTACAGTCTTTGAACATACCCAATAAACTGCCATCATCATTTCATGATGACACTGGAAGGTAGTTAATTGAAGTCAGTTTTCCTAGTTTTTTAAACTTATATAATTAAGTTACAGTCACATAACGGTCACAGTCATTTGGGAAACTAGTGTTTCAAGCACACAGGTGTTAGAGTGCGGAGTTTTCAAGTGCACTGCAAGTCCCACTTGAGTGTACCCAGTAGAGTTGTGGCTTTATTTTACGTACAAACTTTATTATCACCAGTTGTTGTAAAACTATCTAGAAATAAGTCTTCACTGGCTGACTGCCTGAGTTTTTTACACGCAGAGCTCCTTTACAAAGCTGATAGAACTCACCTGATATTTATTCACAAAGAAAATGATGACTAACACAGTATTTCAGTACAGTCGACCGCATCGTCACTTACCATCAGGTGAGATTGCGGTCAAACGTTTCCTTTTATTCAGGGACATTTCACACAACGCCCTCTAGTCCCAAAATAAGCAAAGCTTGTAATATGGGAACTATTTGGCTGATAGAATAGAAAAGATAAAAAAGGTTTAGTATAAAAGTATACTATGTCTATAAATTATAAAAAAAACTCGCGGATAAAGTCGCAAGTGAAAACTAGTTTTCAAAACAATATAGATAAGTATTGTAGAAATAAACTCGTCCAAACTTTCCTCTACTTATAGCAAGAGCGCTTTAAAGCTAAATCTAGCGATATGAGTTGAGTAGCGCTGGATATTGTCTACTTTATCCTCTAGACAAGACTTTGCAGACACAATACATTTTCTATTTAGTTTTTATCCTTGACATGGATTCTTGACAGAGATATAGTTGTTCAGCATTTTGTAGTTTTTAATTCCATTTAATGACTTCGAGTGGCTTCCTTAGTGGTGATTTTCCTTAGTGCAGCCCCCGTATTCCAATCTTTTGCTGTCAAGTTATATTTCACTGCCCAGTGTAATTTCTTCAGGTCACGTGGTACAATTTTGTACCACGTGATCATTCTTTTTAGACACTTGACAGCAAAATATGCGCGAAAACACATCAAATGACGTCATAATGTCATTTAGTCACAGAATAACTATGAGTTAGTATGAACTGACCATGATTAAAACTTTGCAGTTGAACTGAGATTGGAATACCCCTGCAGGATATCACTTCAATACAGAAAATTACAAATAATATAGGCATTCTATGTGTTTAGCAACTCTTTTTTTTCCAACATTCATACTTGTTGAAAACATACTTTATGTCTATGTATGTATTATAAGTATGTATTTACAAAAAAAAAGTATATAAGTATTCTATCAGCCATCTAGTTCCCATATCACAAGCTTTGCTTAGTTTGGGACTAGAGGGCGTTGCGTGTAAAGTCCATGAATATTTATTTATTTATGTACCCTGTTCGCTATTACCGGAGATGGAAATCATATATAATGAACTATGTCCATTTCCGGTATTCGCTATCAAAGCATCTTGTTAGTGAACAGTAAGCCCTCAGACTTGGCAGCTCCTTTGTCACAGAGACTCGATGCTAATTAACAATTTGATGGTTTTGCTCTTTTGTCTAGTGGAGCTTTTTCTTTGCCATTGAACGTTTGATATTTTTAAATCTTTTTTAATGAGAAAAGTCATGGGACAAGCAGATGGCCCATCGAATGTTAAGCGGTTACCTCAGCCTATACCAATACATCACCTCACAGCGCAGGACGTGGTCTGTGAAGCAAAGGTTGTTGTCCAAAAACTTTTTTATCTCTGTACATTTAGATCGGCTCTTTTATACAAACCCGCCGACTTCATGAGAGATAATTTAGTTATGGAGACAAAAAATTTTGGATGTGCCTAGTGAAATGATTTTCATAATAAAAGTTTTACTAAGATACTATTAGTAGGCTAAATAGAAAATGTTCTCTTTATTTTATAAATGCAAAAGCTGCCTCTTACGTCACTGTTAGTAGTTCACCATTAATCTATCTTACAATATAATATTGAAAAGTGTGATAAATTATAAAAGTCGACGTCTTCGTAAGCTGACACCGCTTGCAAAACTTTGACAGGCACCGCGAACGGGATTTCCTGGAAGCAGAGAAATATATGATCACATAAGGGTTAATGGGACTACGAGAAATAACTTCACTCGTAGTACCATTAGTGGGACCACGAAAAACACCCGGGCTTGCAAATACCAATCTTGCAGCACAAGATGATTTATACAGCGTCAGGGGTCATGGGACGCTGCAGTGCCTGGGGCATGATTATGATGGAGTAGGTTTGCCCAGCATCTATACCATCCTCTCAGCCCAGTCGGCCTTATCCACAGGAAATACATAGTCAATACATGCGGAGCTCATTAAACCGCGGGTTTCCTTACGATGTTTTCCTTCACCATTTATGAACACTAGCATTGAACTCATAAATTTTTCAAATAGAAAAATCTTCCAATTCTTCAAAAATAAAAATCTTAAATAATATTATAATATCAAAAATAATTAAAAATCTTCAAAAACCTTCAAAATTGGAAGGATATGGGGGAAAACTTTGCCCAGCAGTGGGAAAGTACAGGTTAAAAAAAAACTATGTGAAAGTATAATGAGTCCATGAATTTATTTTATCTAACATTCTAATCACGGTTAAACTCAAAAAATGTATCCACTAACCAGTGAATTAAAAAAAAACAATGCAAAATACAGAGTGAGATAATGGTATGTTTTCAAAAGCAGACACTATATGCCGATACTTAGCCGCTGGTAATTAGCAAGATAATAGCCTCCCCACGCTAACTACCTGAGTGACACCGACACTACCAGCTGGTTCACTACAATCCACAACTCAGTTGTTAAAAATCACTGTTACTGATTACTGAAGTCACTGATTAAAAACTTTTTGTAATTTTTGTTCTGTGTACTAGTAAAAGACGGAAAACATCGCAAGGGAATCCTCGGGTTAGTCATCTTCGAGACTGTGAGGATGGTTTAGGTGCTGGGCAAGACTCCATCCAAAACCATATTACAAGATACATTTATTTGCCAAAATAAGTGATACAATTTGGTCTTATGCTAAAGTCAGAGGCACTTTAAAACTTATTCACCCATTTCAGGTATCGCAAAAATGTTATACTTATTTGTTCCACTAACATTATGTTTATCTCGTTTTAATAAAGAATTGGAAGGATATGGGGGAGACCTTTGCCCAGCAGTGGTACCCAGACAGTACAGGTGAAAAAAAAAAATCTTATGTGGTGTGCAATATAATATTTTCTATCTATCTATCAATCTCAGTACCTGAAACAGGGACATGAAGAACGCTGCAGTCAGCATCCCTTTCATAAACGCATGGGTACTTATATAAAAAGTAGTCCCTGACGCTGTATATATCATCTAGGCTAGGTGCAAAGGCATTGTGCTTGCAAACTACAAAAAAACGCGCTATGGTATATATAAAATAAATATAAATATTTATTCATGGACTTTATACACAACGCCCTCTAGTCCCAAACTAAGCAAAGCTTGTGATATGGGAACTAGATGACTGATAGAATAGTTAAATACTTTTTTTTTTGTAAATACATACTTATAATTACATAGTAACACCCAGACGTAGAACCAACATCTATGTTTTCCACGCACAAATGTTTGTTCTTAGTGGGGAACAAACTAAAAAAAAAGTAAAAGTAAGTAAGTCATAATGTAAGTACAAAATGATTTCTGGATTCGTATGCCAATCTTTTGCTGTCAAGTTATATTTCACTGCCCAGTGTAATTTCTTCAGGTCACATGGTACAATTTTGTACCACGTGATCATTCTTTTTAGACGCTTGACAGCAAAATATGCGCGAAAACATATCAAATGACGTCATAATGTCACTATTTAGTCACAGAATAACTATGAGTTAGTATGAACTGACCATGATTTAAAACTTTGCAGTTCAACTTTGCAGTTCAAGTTTGATTGGCATACCCCTGCTGAAACTGTAATCTATTCCCCAAGATTACTCGGCATTATTTTCCATAATCCCGCCCAGCTGTTTTATTCAACCTACGCCACATTCGGCAGAATACCCTCTAATTATCTGAATAATTAGTTTATTGTGTAAGAGGCTGCTGAATACAGCCATGAATGCTTAAGACTGCTCTGAATTACTGATGAATTTGTCGTTTTTTCCAGGCATCTAATTAGACGGGTGTATTGTCTGTTCGTTTAGTACATTTACCCTGGTTCTTGAGCCTTTGGGAACTTCGAACGTACATTTTTCTTACTTGGTTTTTAACCTACAACGCAAAAACGACGGGGTGTTATAAGTTTGACGAGTCTGTGTGTGTGTGTGTCTGTCTGTCTGAAGCAACGTAGCTCCTGAACGGATGAACCGATTTTGATTTTGTATTTATTGTTTGAAAGGTGAATTAGTCGGGAGTGTTTTCAGCTATGTTTGATAAAAATCGGTCTAAGATTCGGGGGTTTTTAAAATTTTTAATTTAATTACTTGTTTAATATACGTTAATAACTAATCGCAAGCAGTCTTTTAACTTTTATTAAAAAAACAAACAATTGAAAAAGTAATTAGACTGGTACAGTCCATTTGAAGATTTCCTTCAAACGTATGTATGTCTGGGAGTGATGGACGCAGTGCAATGTATCACAAGGCACCTCCTCAGTGGACGTGCTCAGTGAGGCAATGCATTGTTATAGGCAGAGGCATAGGCAGAGGCAAAATAATTAATATCGATAGTGTCACAAAGGCGGCCCATTTTTTAACGTCCCTCCTGAAAAACAAACCTATTACGGGGTACTTAGATCTTTTTTTAATAAATCTGGCATAGCATTTTGCCTATAAAAGTATCTTCAGCTCTGACTAACAGAAACAGCAATAAAACCAAAACTCGTGTAACTTAGACAAAGTTTATTACTAGTCGAGGACATTGACCCCGCAATGTGATCAGTTCATTGAACCTAGATTCTGAACTGTGCTAGAGGTGTAAACCTTAAAAATCAATAAGCTTATGGAAAGCCTAGATGTGCTGTGGTTTTATTTGCTAACAGTACTTATTATGATATTATTATCAAAAGAAATACTTATTCGGATATGTTTGACCTTTTTTACTTTAGGTATTGTAGAAAAAAAATGTGCGATGATGTATTTTTTTGGGTAAAACTCACTACGGTCTAAAAATTTAAAAAAAAATGCAAGCTATTTGAATGTACATACTCGTAGTTTTCTTTAGGCATAAAATTGCTATGAAAAATAAATTCAAAAGAATCTCTTCTAGTGATAATAGTTTTTGGCCGCCCAAACCCTCTATAAAATTGCAATAACAGTTATCCTGTTATAGCATTTACTGCGAGTACGACACATACCATGTAGGGCGGCTTGCACCAGAATAAACTTGACTAAACGTGTTTAACAGCTAAATAGATTTAAATCTGACGTATTTATATGACTTGACAACTCGCTAAATACTATTTAATAGTTAAACGCCTAAACGCGTTTAGCGATTCTGGTGCAAGCCGCCCGTAATGTCATACCTAAGTATTTAGGCATAGACACGACACAGAGCGCTTTGTGAAATTGATTCGCATTCACTCAAAGGTTCTCACGGTACGACGGTCAAAAGTACATAGGTGTACATAGCCCCTTATGTAAATCAAACGTGTTCCATTCCGAGCGGATATTTCAGTCGAGTTTTTGACGAAACCAACTTCGAATCATTTCGAAATCGATAGTTTAAATATGTTTTAAGTGATTTAACTTTGTAAGCTTGCCTGGGCTTTGCTTACCATAATGTTACTAGGTAAGGCAAGGTAAGCGTTGGATTGTTTGTAACTTAATTTGTTACCTATCCGTGAACGTTAGACGTCCAGTTATCTTGACCTATTAGTAGCGATCAAACCAGCTATGCTACGACTCGAAATTGCGTTTAAATCCTGCCAACCTATATCCCCAGCCAAGGAGATAATTAATTTAGGTACACTCTATATTAAGCCAGCTAAAAGCGGTGTCTACACTTTGGTTAATATAAGGACAGTACTAAAAGTGGAGTACGAAGTGGAATGAACCGTGAGTTTTTCGCTCCATAAGTTTCGCACAAAGCGATACGACAAGGTGACCATTACTCTGCATTTTTATAGGATTTTGTTAGGACATAAAATGTGAATAGCGGGCCAAGTTTTTGCGTATGCACGATGATGGGATCCAATGCCAAGTTTGCTTCGCTCGAGTTGTTAGAGTGATTTTATGTGTTTACTTAAAACCAAGAAGTTATGTTATGAGTTAGTACAAGTTACGACTCACTTTATGAATGAAGCGTTTATTGTACTGTAGATTTATAAGAGGGAGTTATCTTGTTAGTTTTATTATTTGTTTTTGTAAAAGTTGCGTTGAAATCTCGCTAGTCAATTTTAGTTTTTACGTCATTTGATTATGAGAAAAATTTTCCATACGTCATATCCAAACTAAATTAGGATTATTTTCAATCTGAAAACTATGGCAAGAAAATGTTTTCGATATAAGTTTTTTTTAAATAGACACATAAAAACATTATTTGCTACCAAAGCAAACCACATAGTAAAAACAGAGAATTAAAATAGGTACCTATTTATCTTAGAACAGAGAAACAAGAAAAAAAACTAAATAGCTATTTGCCTACATAGAAAAAACTCTATCCTAAAAAAAGCCAATACTTGGTAGCACTAGTCAGGGACGTGTTTGCTGTTGACATTGCGTAGTGCGGCTGTACCGCGAAATTAGGATATCGGAACAACAGTCGGCGCAGGCGCCAATGCACAACCAAAGGAAATTGCTGAAAATACAAAAGCACACAATTCATGGACCTACTCACTTCTGGACGTCAGACGAACCTTTAGGAAGGGCTGTGCACTCGTGTAGTCTACAGAAATACGTGTTACTATAAAAAAAAATAGGTTCAGCCCCCGTATTCCAATCTTTTGCTGTCAAGTTATATTTCACTGCCCAGTGTAATTTCTTCAGGTCACGTGGTACAATTTTGTACCACGTGATCATTCTTTTTAGACACGTGACAGCAAAATATGCGCGAGAACCAATCAAATGACATCCATAATGTCACTATTTAGTCACAGAATAACTATGAGATAGTTTTAAAGTGCCTCTGACTTTAGCATAAGACCAAATTGTAACACTTATTTCGGTATTTTGTATCTTATGAACTGACCATGATTTAAAACTTTGCAGTTCAACTTTGAGATTGGAATCGCCCCTCAGTTATGAAACAGTTAGTAAAATAACATTTAGTTTATTCTTGCATGGACTCATATAATTTTATCAATAGCATTATTAAAAAGCTCAATACGAATATTCGTCATAGGTCTAAATGTAATTTTCAATCTGGTTTATTACTATAAATAGAAATACGATTAATAGACGAATAAATAGACTTCGATTGTGTGTAGAATTTGTTTTCAAACTTTAGACAACTTTTTGTTTATCTCAGAGCTTGAACTTTCTTTTTTAGAATGCCTTTAAATAAACCTCTTATGGCCTGGAGTGGTGGGAATCCAGCATTGCATAAACCAAAACATTGTAGAAAGTATCACGCATAAGATATGAAATACAGTATTCCTTTCTTAATATTTTATTTAGCAAATCAGTTGGTGTTTTAATATTTCAATTTACCGGCAGCAGATATGGCTGCTTTCTCAGTGTTTATTTAATTTTAAAGTGCCTTTAATACCTATCGATTAAAATCAGTTGCATGCAGGCATTTGAAGTCGAAGCCTAACAAAGTTCTGCTCACTTACATCACGGAATTGTGTAGATCAACATGGAAAGGGGCGCATAGTCACGAAATCCTCGCTTTCAGTGATTTATCGTTTCGTTCTCGTGGTTAGATGTAATTTTCGTGTATGAACTTCCATTTGGACTGCAATCGTTTTGTGATTTCAAATCGTTTTAAAGTCTTATCTATTTTGAAGCCGTATTTCAGAGTAGTCTAAGTCGTTTGCGGAAATAACTTGGAATCTACATTTCATTTTTTTGTATAGGATTGGGCGTTTGGATGCTGGCACACCTGATGGAAAGTGTAACTGCAGCCAAAGATTAAATAACATGATATTAGGCGTGTTTTATACCTAACTCGGTATTAGCTCTGCCTTCCGTGCTGTGGGTCGTGGGTTCGATCCGCACCAAGAACAAACATTTGTGTGTAGCAAACATACATGTTTGTTCTATGTCTGGGTGTTACTATGTATTATAAGTATGTATTTACAAACAAAAAGTATTTAAGAATTCTATCAGCCATCTAGTTCCCATATTACAAGCTTTGCTTAGTTTGGGACTAGAGGGCGTTGTGTGTAAAGTCCATGAATATTTATTTATTTATTTAACTATATATTTAACTAGCTATACTTACCATCTTACAATTGTATCATTTAAACGAGTATCATTCAGCCATACGAGTGATTTTCGCAATGGCTAATATTAAATACAACTTGAATTATGATGATGATGTTCTTGGCATGTCTGCCAACTTCATCAGTTTCATGCTATGACGACGTAGCTATTACTATTAGGTACATCGAAAACTTTCAAAAAGTTCCGCCATTTTGACACCAAATGCAGAAAAACAACAATATTATGCAATGGACATGAACGAATGCATTTAAGCCCGTAGCTTCAGAAACAAATTGCAACTCCAACAATGCTATTTAAAATACTCTGAGAAAACGCTAAACAGTGTAGTAAATTACAAAATAGATTAAAAGAGCCAGGCAAAAGAGTCAGACCCAGTCGGCAACCCAGCGAGAATGAAATTCTGCGGCCGCTACTTATTATACCTCGCTCCTCTATACTTATTAAAACAATACTGTCTGCATGTCCTAAAACTCACTCTAATTAGAGTTTTTCTTATTTTCATCCATAACTGTTTTTAGTCACAAACACAAAAACGACGGGGTGTTCTAAGTTTCACGTGCCTGTGTATATGTGTGTGTCTGAGGCAACGTAGCTCCCGAACGGATGAACCAATTTTTTTTTTATTTGAAAGTTGAATTAGTCGGGAGTGTTCTTAGCTATGTTTGATGATAATCGGTTCAAGATGGCCGCCGCCACAAAATGGCGGATTACATATTTTTCACAACTCCCTCATTATGGGTATCAAAGACGGGGGTTTTTTAAATTTTAAATTTAATTACTTGTTAATTCAATTGTATAAGGGACTGAGAAGAATGTAAAGAATAGGAAAGCAAAGGGTAAAATCGGATAAATAAAAATAATTATATTCTCTTTGTTATTACAGAAACACTGAAGATATTGGATCCTCTAAGTAGATATTCAGAGCCTACATTTGCGTATGTTAGTTTTACACAAGCTAACCCGCGGGCTATAGTTAGTTAAAGTAATTTCCATGTTTTTTCTTCGTATTCATTGTCTTCCTTTGTTGACCGATACGAAATTGATTTCTGCGGGAACTCGATCTAGACAACTTTTTCTATAAAAATAATAAACGTAAAAAATTTGCTGCTCTATATTGCCAATTAGGAAAAATCTACTCTTTTTTTGCATTCCCTCTTGTCATTGATGAGTTTTTAAAAGGGGTGTTATAATTACACCCTATATTTGTATTTTTTTTGTTTTATACATGTAAATGATGGAACAAGCCAAAGGCCCACCCGATGTTAAGCGGTAACCACTGCTTATAACGATGCATTGAACTGCGCTCATCACTCTACCTAACTCTTAATACTTACTTAGGTATTTAATGTTAGACGAAAATCTGTATAAAAAATATTTTTTAACAAAAAAAAACTTATTCACGACTTAATTAATTAATTACTTAATTATGACAAAATTTATAATATGTACAAAATACACATGAAGCAGTTGAGCTATCTACACACCGTTGCAAACGATTAAAAAAATTAAAATATTGTAGAAATTCCTATATTTTTTTAAAAAATATGAATTAAAAACCTGTGTTTTACTGCTTGTAAACACGCCCATAAAATGTTTTATTTTATGACACGGGACACGTACGCAATCTCCGAGTTCCATTGGAATGCAAGCTATGTTACGTGGTTTCATAGCAATAATAATAGAATATGCATTGGCATATACGCTCTAGATAAAATAAAAATCTAAAAATTGTTTGTTTATTCAAATCACAAGGATCAAAGATTTTACCACAAGTAGTAGTAGAGCTAGTGAAAGAGCTGCAGGGGTATGCCAATCAAAGTTGAACTGCAAAGTTTTAAATCATGGTCAGTTCATACTAACTGATAGTTATTCTGTGACTAAATAGTGACATTATGACGTCATTTTATGTGTTTTCGCGCATATTTTGCTGTCAAGTATCTAAAAAGAATGATCACGTGGTACAAAATTGTACCACGTGACCTGAAGAAATTACACTGGGCAGTGAAATATAACTTGACAGCAAAAGATTGGCATACGGGGGCTGGTCCGGGGAAGTACTGCCTCCGTACCTATTACCACCAAGCAGTGATGCTCGCATTGCTGTGTTCCGGTTTGAAGGGTATGGATGCCGGTGTAATTACAGGCACATGAGACTTAACACCTTTATATCGCAGAGTGATGGGCGCTGCAATGCATCACAGGCCACGTCTTCAGTGGACGTGCTTAGTGAGGCAATGCATCGTTATCACATAGCATCAGGTAGGCTATCGGCTTGTTTCATCATTTACTTGTATAAAAAAGAATCATCTTGAATAAAAAATCTGCACCACGAATATCACTCTGATTATTATTTATCGTGGAGGAAGTAATGGCTTAGGGTTCAGTGCCCGTAATTTCTCTGATCATAATCTTTCAGGTCTCCATCAAGGGTTTATAACGGTTATTATAACGAATAAATAATGCCAACGATCTCGTTACGCCGTTAGATTATGGTTTTATACTGTGGTTTTATTAGTGAACTAAAACTAAATGTTTTATTAGTTATGAATTGTTTTTTTAACAGTGAATTTTCTCCAAAACCTTGAGTGGCAATAGTTAAAAAGTATTACTTACGTACTTAGATACAGTGAAACTCTTTTCTTGTTTCAAAAGTAAGACAAAATATTCTAAAATCGATTAGTAGTTTTTCACCTCTACAATTTTATTCATTGCAATTCCACTCTTGTACACTCATACAGAAGGTTGTTTTTCTTAAAATCAGGAAGACACTAGATCGCTTTACTAGCAAGAAGTATCACAATGCATGGAATATCTTTGTCTGCTACGATTCCTCGTAGCGGGTCTACGTCACGTAGCACTGCTACGAGACTATCGCTACGAAGATTCTAATAATGTTTATTTATGAAGTTTCAACTGTCGAGTCTAATCTAATACCAAATTAAACCTAATCGTCAATACAATACAGGTGTGTTCAGCTTGTATGAAATTAGCAATTATGATCTGAGAAGGTCATTATCATATTCGTAATAACATGATTTTACTCTAACAAACATTTTTAAAAACTAAACTAAAATGATTGACGGTTTTATTGATAAATCTAGAAAAAAAATCGAGTTAAAAACAATAGTTAAAAAGCAGTAAGTAAGGTTCATAAATACAAGTCCTAAGAATTATGACTGACCAGAGACCATTTTGGGTAATTTTGTAAAGGTAGAGATAATTTTGGGTGTGAGCAAGTACTTAGTTCAAATCCTCTATCTCTGCCGATTTGTCCTTGACTGAACCTTTATCTATTTGCTTAGGACGTCGAATATTGTTGAGTATTTGTAAAGGATATAACAAAGAGACCTAATAGTTAAACATGAAGCTCAACTCATTTATTTATCCAAGTTGATTTTACAAAAACGTAAAAACCCCGACCAAGAAAGTCCTTATACTCTTCATCATCATTAGACCTTGGAGTATGACCTTCATCAAATCCTAATGATACAAGAGCTGGTGTACACCCCTGATCCTCATTACCCATGAGAAGTAAACTCTTACAGTAAAATGTGGAAAGGGTCAAAATTACCCTAACCTGCAATATACTCCACGGCTCGGACCACAAGTCGTTGGATTTCTTTCGAATCTTCTAATCAAATCTTTACGAATTGTTGTCAAAATTATGATGTGTAAGATCAGAGGCCTTAGCCAAGGTAACATTCGACAAGCGAAGTCGGCAGTAGAAAAGTCCAAAAATGTATGGGATTGGCATAAGGCATAGATATATCACGTGATCTGTAGTAAACGAAACGAACATTGGTAGCCAAATGTAAAACATGTCCATTCGATCGCACGAATCGACAGTAGCGAACGATTACCTCCATACAAATAATAATTTTGACAGGCGACTACAAAAGTACAAAAATGTATGGGATTGACATAAGGCATAGATGTATCACGTGGTCTGTGATCAACGAAACGAATATTGGTATACATGTCGATTCCCTCGCACGAACCGACAACAGCCGAACGACTATCTCCATACAAATGCGTAGCCAAGTGGCTCTTTTGACAAGCGACTTCACTTCGTTTTCTATCAGCATGATAGAAAAGCCAGCGAAAACCAAAACCCTGTAGATATCGAAACAAAATGGCGATTTTAGGTGAAATATTGACGTTTCAATCGATTTGGTGACTGCCGACTACTGCCGAGGTGACTGCGAAATAATCCTAGGTTTTTTCAAACCTACTACTACACTAAACCTAGTAAACCTTGCAGTAAAGGGCGATGTTCGCCACTTATTTTATTGAGAGCAATACCTACACATGACCTAACCTGCATGCAGTTAAAAATAAAAGTACATAAGTACTTGAAAAAAAAAACATATTTTATTCAGAATTAAATTAACACAGGAAAAAAGAGCACAAAAATATTATTCCACGAAAATTCCAATATCATAGAATGTTGGTTGTAACTTTCAAGTAGGAAATGAAATACTTAGTAGAATAACTGTATGTTTGGTTTAGGCTCAGTGCAGCAGTAGATATGTAGGTAGATGATATCTGAAAATATAAAGATGTTAATATTACCTACCTTCCACATACCGTATTTAGATAAGTTATAAAACCTAATATATCATCAGTGTATCGAGACTAAGGACACCGCTGTAACAAGAAAATAAATAACCCTTGATATTATGCTTGTAGGCAGGTAAGCCGCTTTACACTGACAGTTTGGATTGAAACTAAAATCACTTCATCATAGGTATCTACCTACAAACAATATTTTACCTCTGCAATGTGGCATGTTATGAATGTGATCTGGAATGTGGAATCCAAAAAAATCTAATATTATTCGCCATAGCCAGAGTTCTTCTTCATTTATTTCATTTTTCTGGTGGTTGCACATTGCATCCAATCACACCTTATATTTTCAGGGTTTTGTGGGTACTTTATTTACTAGGTAGCCCACTTTTCTATTTTTATCCTAAATGTTTCACAATAAAACATAAATTTTCGTTTCTTACATAAAAATAAAATAAATAAACAAAATGAATATGCTAGGTTCGAATAACACTGACATGACATTGGATGTAGTAAAACCATAGACTAAATGTGATTTCTAGCGAAAGACTGACAGAATTAGCGAAGTTATTGATCGAGTAGGCATTTATTTCTCGTATGTTACTTTGTCTACCAATTTTCCTTCGACTTCGTTAAAGCGATCAAGATTGTAGAAATAGAATCATAGAGGAATATTATAATTGGGAATAGAGTGCCTTCTCTCGCCGATTTTTTGTCACCCTCGAATAATCGGTGAAGATTGACTAGGCAAGTTACGCCACGAGCGCTTCGTCTTCTATAAAAAGTCAAGATTAGTATTCACAATGTAAACGATGTGCAAATCACCTACACTAATAAATCTTATATTTTGCAGTAAGTAGGTATAATAATGTATTTTTTTTAAAACCTAGTTCTAAGTTTATCGATATCGATAAAAAATTATAAATTCCTAACCTAGTACACACCTACTTCATTTTCTCTAGGCTAGCACCACTTAAAATCAAGATTTCCTGTTATTATCACGTGCTATTGCTACTATTCTTTTGGCGAATTATTTCTGTTATTATGGTGGCCATTGGTGGTGAGTATAGTAAACTTCTTTTTCATACTTTCCTGTTTTCTTGGTAGAAGTCCCGCTTCTTATTACGTAGTACCTGCCTATTAGAAATTTTTTCTATGTTCGAAAGACACTGACATTGGATGTAAGAAAACCATAGATTAAACGAGATTGATTAGGCAAACAAATACGCGCCAAGCCAGGCATGGCGTTTGTTGAGTGTGGCCGACCCCGCGCGCTCGCAGAAATGCAACATTGCTGGCTACACTGACTCTATTACGATGGCTACTTTTATAAAATTGAATATAACAAGAACTTTTTCTTACAAAATTAGCATTTATTTATACTAAAGAAGAATTACTAACAATTTGGCCAACGCAATGTGTCGGCCACACAATAATAAATAATAAATATATTATTTATTGTTCTGTGGTGTGGCGGACATCAAGTAGCGAAAGACCTTCGAAAGACATCAGTCTCAGTCAGACATCAGTCAGATAGAAGAGGATGGAGATATGGAGTTTTCTACTTGTATGTCAATTGGTCTCCCGATCTATCTCCGATATCGTTGCAGCGATAAAGATTGTAGAAATAGAATCGATTCCTAGCTAATGTACATTGGCTAAGGCCTCAGTTTTTATAGGCATGTAGTAGTAGTAGGTGTAGGTTTTTTTATAGGGGTCTTTTTGTTTCGTAAGTAAAAAAGATTCAGATTTATTGCGAAATGTAGGTAAATAGTTTATATTATACATTCACAAATATAAAAGTTTAAAAAAATATCAATATAAAACTTATGACCCCAATTTTCACAAGAAAACAGGTGCTTGTGATCCGTACCATAAGTGTCCGACATTGTACTAGACTCCATAAACACAATAAAAAAGGTTAAATGAACCGAACTCCATAGTTTTGTTTGCAACTTTCAAAATGAAGATATTGTATTGTTTATTGAGATTTTCTTTAGGTTTTTAAATGGTGTTATGGGATGTTTTTATCACAAAATTATTACAAATTTATTACAAAACACAGTAAGGGTTAAACAATGCAGTCTCCGAGCACTGGCGCTCATTAGAAATTAAAAAAACTATTAAAAAATACTAGTGTGACAGGCATCACAGCTCAGTCGGTAGTAGCTCTGCCTTCCATGCTGTGACTGATATAGGTTGTTGATGATGATGAGCTTAATATCGTGTAGATGTCGTATCGGCAGTGTTTTAATAGCCATTTACCGCTAGAATCAGCGCACTGATTTGAAATAAGCGCTGATTTCTAAGCGATATTAATTTGAGGTTTCGAGTATTTCATTTTGATATTCGCCGTGTGATATTAATTTAATTACAATTTGAAATTCGACTGACAGCTAGCTATAAAATTGCTGTACGGTCGTATTTATTCGGTCAATTATACTAAGGGATGTACTTGTACAGTCAACGATAGTAATATGTATACTTAAAAGTTTTCAAAGATCTCTATGTAACTATTCAACTGTATCAGCTTTGGGATTGTGTACGGATTTAATATATTTGTGTCAATTTTAATTCACTTACATCTTTTGTCGCTGACTGTAGAACATACTGAATTTTTTAAAATCAGATTCATGTTTTTAAAAACTCAGCATTTTACTAAACATTATATTTTTCTACTGCCAGTGCCAGTGCTCTCGAACAGTGAAGAAAAACATCGTGGGCTTAGTCAGCTAGATATTTTAAAAACTATTTAAATTATTTTAAAAATAACGGAGAGATTACTAATGTGTTAATTTGAAGTGAAGTTTTGTGCATTTTATTTATTAAATAAAATTAAATGATATCTATACAAAATTGTTCTTGTTTAAATAAACAACAAAATCGAATTAAAAGCTTGCGAAAACAAGATGATCACTCATTTATTCGATTAAAACTTTTAATATCATACAAAAATGCATCTTTACACTTGCTAACAAGATACAAAATCCTTTGCATCTCCACAATAAGCTCCATGGAGAGCCAGTATTTATTTACTCTAATTAACAATTAGGAAATATTTATCGAGCACCGTTACTGTTATTTATATTTTAGGCTATTTACTGAATATTAATGAACCTAATTTCAACCTAATATTGTATTAATACAGGGTGTTTACGCAAGCAAATATGTGTCATGCCTACTGTATTACATTTGAATCAAATAAAAATTCCAATACAATGTAAATCACAACCCAATGAATTTTCGTACTTCTTGAAGAAAATTTTGATAGCATTTCCACGCAATACCTAACACGATACTTGACTCACAGAAAAACTGTCATTTAGATTACGAAACAGCATCAGGCGGGTGATTCTGGGTATGGCAGAGATTTTACTCTAATAGGGATGACGTCAAATCTCGGTGGAAAACTGGTTTCACCCACTAGTGACAGGAGTTTTCAACGTCATTTTGACGTCATCCCTATTACTTAGAGTAAAATCTCTGCCGAAGCGAGAATAAGGCCCCAGGAATACAAATCTTTATTGGATGTGGCAATCCAATGCCAATGCCCGTTAGTTCATTCAATACCCGCACAATATTTAAATAATTTGGGGCTAGTTTTGCATTCAAGAGTAAGAAACGCCACAAATTCAAATACCGATCGATCGGAGTCGCTTTCAAGAGTAGAGTAGATATGGTGACTGAGTGTCAAAATGTAAAACAGTACACGGTGTTCGTTCCAAGAAAGACAACTCCCATCGGTCACCAATCCAAATATTGACTCCGCTGAACGTTGCTTAACTATTTCAATCTTCTAGCAAGCTTCAACACAATGTAATGTTGACTTTCACATGTCATAATGTTCCAACTCGCCAGCCCCCGTATGCCAATCTTTTGCTGTCAAGTTATATTTCACTGCCCAGTGTAATTTCTTCAGGTCATTCATTCTTTCATTCATTCTTTTTAGACACTTGACAGCAAAATATGCGCGAAAACACATCAAAGACGTCATAATGTCACTATTTAGTCACAGAATAACTATGAGTTAGTATGAACTGACCATGATTTAAAACTTTGCAGTTCAACTTTGCAGTTCAACTTTGATTGGCATACCCCCCTGCAGGTAGGTAATGAATGAAATCCGACTGCAGAAAAAAGTTCAGGAATTTTAACTTTAAAACCAATTAAGTTGTTTATTTCGTGCGGCCGGTTAGGGTTAACCCGTACTACACTAAACCCATTCGCATTCTTTGATGGTCTTGTCAATAAATACTCATGGACATTTTATACAACGCTCTCTAGTCTCAAACTAAGCAAATATAATGTAGGTATGAAAATGAAATGTCAATATAAACACACGCACGATAGAATGCGGCCGTATAGAATCAAATCATGGGCCGGCACCCCTGCCCCGAAGTTAGTCGCAGGTGAAGTTTGGACTTGATTTATGCGCCGCGCAAAATCGCGTTCTAAATTTGAATTCGTTAGTGCAGATTTATATTTTTTTCTCATGTGCCAGTGAGAATTGCCTTGAGTTTTGGGCTTTGAACTTTTGATATAGGATTGTTTTGATCTATATACCTACGTGATTTACAGCTTGGTAAAAACGTCTTGAGACGGAACTAAGTATTTTGTTCATTTATTTTCATACAAAAGAATGAATGAATTGATTTATTGAAAAGTCAGTGGCTACTTCATCTCTTTCTTCTATTTTCTACCAAGCTGTAGGCAGGATTTATTCAAGCAGATAATTATTTTTTTGGTTTTAAGAAAAAGTTATATAATAACGCTTGGTTTGCGGATATTACTTAACAAAAATGTTTTTACCGATGTAACAAGAAACCATAAGCTCACATAATACTCAATATGGACATCGTTTCCCACACTAAGCGAAAAATAAAACACAGCGAAAGCCCTTAGAGCTTTGTTGTGGTTCAAGTCTTTGAGAGCTAAATGGCTTGGATTGAATTATAATGACACGTGTCCTTATATATAAATTTATTTTTAACCAACCTACATGCCTACTACAATAACATTCTAGACCAAGAGATTTTTTGGTCAATATCTCCCAAAAACTGTCAAAAACTATTGAGTTTTGACAGATTCGGGAGTTATATTTATGCTCTGTGCTAATTGCTAATACTGGCCATGTAGATTCACAATTTTTTCTTCATCGTTCGAAAGGGTTTCGTTTGAAAAAGGAACACAGTGTGTTTTGTGACGTGCGAAACAAAAATCGTTTTTCAAATGGAAAATCGTGGCCACGATTCGTGGCACACAAACGTAGTTTGAACCGACTAAATGCGAAATATAGACATAACCATCGTTCTACATCCTATCCCTACAATATTATAAATGCGAAAGTTTAGATGTTTAGATGTTTGTGTTTCAATCACGTCTTAACTAGTGAACCAACTTGGATGAAAGTTGGCATATATATAGTTCGTAACCTGGATTAACACATAGGCTACTTTTTATCCCGAATAATTAACAGGATCTACAGGATAAAATGAACGAAAAGGATTAGCAGCGCCAATTGGCAAGAGGATTTCATTGTCGTGTCACGTCAGTTTGACAGGGCGTAGTACTACCTCTTTGGTCTAACGACTAGCGTTTGACATTCCAGTAGGTACGAGTTCGGTGAAATGAGGTGTAATGTCAAGTTTCTCAAAGAAGTATCCGCTCGGTACACGCACAGATAATAATAATATAATGTACACGGAAACTGTATAAGCGTACGAAGTCGCGGGTAACTGCTAGTATTTTATAAATATTAATATAAATAATATAGTTTTAAATTATTTTATATCTGTAATCCTTTTACACTTTTCGTATAAAATAATTTTAACACATAAAAATCATGCGGGAAATGGGTTAAATCAGATTCACTATGGAAACCTTTTCAAAATATGAAAATATAAACGAGAATTTTCAGTTGAATATTAACAAGAGCACTACTACATTTTTCGTTGAATCGTGAAAATGCGTAATTTTCATTTTACCATTAGCGATTGCTAAAAGCGTTTTTAGATATGCAAATAATATAAGAAAAAACACTATATTGAAAATACTTACAAAAAATTATGTATTTCTTACTAAAATCACACAAAATACTCTTTTATTTTAACGGACTTATAGTGAATTTCTCGGCAAATTCAACAAAATACTTAATACAGTTAACTATATTTTCTAAAAGCTAACACAAGTTCTCGCTTAAGAAAACATAAAACCAGTTAAAAACTAGTTTCTAAACAGAAATGTTTCAGTAGAGGTATATTTTTCTCAACAAAGGTATATTTTTTGCTCTACAATCGGATCGTCGCGCTTATTTTAACAAACATGTTAATGAGAACCTGAAAAAACCTAAGAGTTTGTGGAAGTCTTTGAGAGAAACAGTTTTCCCAAAAAGTAAGCACGTAGAACTTCCTAACCACCTTAATGACCCTGAGTTAATTAATAAAAATTTCCTAGACGTCCCGGGTACAACAAGCACTGATATTTCCCTTCTATCATTCTATGAACACAACAGGTACTGCGACAGTTGTCTGCGTTTCGAAGCTACTACAGCCGACAAAGTTTTAAAGGCTCTTCGTTCACTTAAGTCAAGCGCCAAAGGATTTGATGATATTAACCTAGATATGATTATGTTAACCTTACCTAACACTCTGCAAGCCATCACTCACATTGTTAATACATCTATTTCTACATCTGCATTTCCGGATCTGTGGAAAATTGCGGTTGTTAAGCCCATACCCAAAGTAACTAATCCAATCACTTTTAAAGATCTGAGACCAATAAGTATATTACCTTGCCTCTCGAAAATCCTGGAGAGGGTAGTGTACGACCAAGTCTCTCGTTATGTAGAGTCGCAAAACATTTTGCCTGAAACCCAGTCCGGCTTCAGGAAAGGCCGCAGTACTGCTACTGCGTTATTAGATGTTACTGATAACATTCTTTTAGCACAGGATAAAGGTATGGGTACTGTTTTGGTTCTTTTAGATTTTTCCCGCGCATTTGATTGCATCAATTCCACCCTTCTTCTTTCTAAGTTAAGCTTTTATGGTTTCGAGAACGATGTTGTTAATTGGTTTGACAGCTATCTCAGTAACCGATTTCAGTTAGTGGAAACCATAAAATCTGATGGTGGTAAGTCTCTATCGTCCCTTTGCCCAGTCTCTAGAGGTGTCCCACAAGGCTCTATTTTGGGCCCTCTCTTATTTGTTCTGTATTGCTCCGATATCATATCTAATATTCGTCACTGTCAGTATCACATATATGCAGACGACCTGCAACTCTACCTGTCATTTTCTCCAAAGGATACTTTAAGTGCCATTGCGGAAATAAATGAGGATCTTGGACGTATTGCTCTTTGGTGTAATAAAAACGCTCTGATTTTGAACCCTATGAAATCTAAATACATGGTTTTAGGTTCTAAAAAGCAAATTGCAGATATTATACTCGCAGCGCCAAACATAAATATTTTGGGAGAGTCGATTGATCGTACTGGTGAAGCCCGTAATCTGGGTGTGGTAATGGATAGTGAGTTACGGTTTGAAAAACATATTAATGAATCGGTCCGAAACTGCTTCTACCGCCTAAAAGTTTTATATCGCATCCGCGACTGCCTTAACGTTGATCTTCGCATAAGCCTGTGTGAATCACTAGTCCTATCTAAATTAAATTATGCAGATATTGTATACGGCCCTAGACTATTTGCCAGAACTGAGAAACTTATTCAACGCGTCCAAAATGCTTGTGCCAGGTTTTGTTTTCCAATACCCCCAAGGGCACATGTTACACCGTTTATAAATAAAGCAAAATTACTTAAAATGTCCTGGAGAAGGTATATTCATTTTGCGACACTTTTATTTGGTGTTATAAAGAACCGCAAACCAGAATATCTTTTTAAAAAGTTAAAGTGGTACAGTGACGGAAATAGATATAATACGAGAGCTGGGTCTGGGCTTTTACTGGCAACACCTCTACATGGATCTGCAGCTTTTCGAGGCAGCTTTCGCTTTGCCGCCACCAAGTGCTGGAATACTATTCCACCACCACTACGTAACGTCAATAACATAGATTCGTTTAGGTCAAAACTGAAAGTCCATATTTTAGAAAAACAAATAAATCAACCTTGGCTGGCATAGCGGTAACCATGCTTTCTCCTCCTTCTCCACTCGTTTCTGTGCACTAGTTATGTTTTGAGGCTTGATGCAGTATAATTGCATTATTAGGTTAATTTTTGTGGGTCCTTTTATTGATAGGCTGGTATAGGTATAGTGTAAAGTTTATTTTGTTTTTATGTAAAGTTTTTAGTTCCGTATCTCAGAGGGTTTTAGTTTGTGTATCTCTGTGTACTTACCTGTTGTTTATATATTTGAGTTTACTTTGTAGTGATTAGTTGCTGTGTGATTTGCTTTGTCATTTTACGGCTATCGTGACTCAAGCCAAGACGTCCGTGAAATCAACACTGGCCTACGCGGAAGACCAGCGCTACTGTATGCAAAATGCAGTAGCATATGCTGAGCTTAGGCCTTTTCACCACCACGGAGACACATAATATGTATATTTATAGTTATAATTTTAGTTATTTTTTAGTTTATTTATATTGTTATTCTATTTTTAGTTTAGATTTATGTGTTTTTTTTGGTGTGAAATAAAAACTTATCTATCTATCTTATCTATCTATAACAACCGTACGTCTAACTCGACTTAAAATCTATTGAAAAACATTGGACTGAACTGAACTCTAATGCCGTTTGTCTACTGAAACCAGTCGAGACCGGAGAGGTTTTTAATGCACAAAAACTGTACGGAATCCTGGGAAAAATGGACTGCCATTGAAATCACTGAATGTCGCAGTCGCAGGATATATTTCACTTTCTTGTTTGATTTTCGAACTGTTTGTCACAGAGAATAGATTTGTTAGAGTTAAGTGCAGTATGCACAACGTATCTTCATCCCTCTGAAGTTAGGTGCACACAATTGCGCATGTAGCTACTGTTGTGCAGAAAATTCACTTACCTCCAATTCAAACCAAAAAACGGCTCTGCGCAGATACTTCAGAGACTAAAAACTCTTTCGATTAATACTATACCTACATATTAAGTGTTGAATTTATTTATTATTTCACGTCTGAAACAAATTTTTGATTCATTTTTGGGCCTTCTTACGTAGATAGTTAATTTATTGACTTCGTAAAAAGACTAAACAAGAAAAAAGGTAAGTAATACAATGAAAAACTCATTTTAAATTGTTTTATCTCGCCTGCTATTGGCCCCTCAGGAGCGAACTTCAAAACATTCGAAATATGAATTACAATCAATGAACGGATTATCCCCAAGCCACTGCAAGACTGAGCACCAAACGAGATTACAGCTCATCATAGTGACAGCTCGATCAGATAAAATATTAAAAGTGATTGTAATATTTGTAACTGAAAATGACCAAAAAGGCTGTATAACTAGTAAGTTAAACACTCACGACCGTTTGACCTACAACTTTTAATGGTCCTTCTAGGAACTTAATCTTTTGTTTATACAATTAAATGATGGAACAAGCCGATGGCCTACTTGATGTTAAGCGGTTACCTCTGCCTACAACAATGCATTGCCTCACTGAGCATGTCCACTGAGGACGGCTAGTGAATAGTGAAATATACATGTACATAAGGCTATATCTTTATGTCTGAGAGTGATGGGCGCAGGGCACTTCCTCAGAGGACGTGCTTCGTGTGGCATTGTACACTATTGCGCAAATATTGCTTTGGCACTTAAAAAGATACTAATGGATTAAATCAGCTATTTCTAATGTAGCTGTGATTGAACACCGAAGTTGGTCACTTAGCGGCTTACACCCAAAACTTGATGAAGCGAAGTCACAAGTTTGCAGCCTCCGCGTTCATCGAAACGACAGGCTTGTAAAATTATCTATTTTTAGAACTCATTTGATAGCTGGTAGGTATTCTGAAGGATCTCTAGATAAAAAACTAAAGGTTTGTTACGGAAACACGTAAATAGGCGAAAAAAATCCAATTGTCAAAATGCATTATGTACCTTCCGTGCTGTGGGTCGTGGGTTCGATCCCCACCAAGAACAAACATTTGTGTGTGGCAAACATAGATGTTTGTTCTATGTATGGGTGTTACTATGTATTATAAGTATGTATTTACAAAAAAAAAGTATATAAGTATTCTATCAGCATCTAGTTTCCATATTACAAGCTTTGCTTAGTTTCGGACTAGAGGGCGTCGTGTGAAATGTCCATGAATATTTATTTATTTAATTTATTTATTATGTAGGTACCAATTTTACAAACATTGTATAGAACAACATTTATTTTTTCGCATTGACAACGATTGGTTCTTTAGAAAAAGTTGTTCGTGTTGATGGGTAGTGAAGTTTTCGGAAGAGGTCTCACACCCTGTAGATATGTTACAATAGTTTCAATATTTTTTTATCTTTTATTCATTCAGTACGCACAACAGATCTTTATCCCTCTGAAGTTAGGTGCATCAATGATAGCGCATGTAGGTACTGTTGTGCGTAATTTGCTTACCTCCAAATGGACCCAAAATTCGGTTCTGCGCAGATAATTCAGAGGGACAAAGATCCGTTGTGGCTACTATACTTATGTCGAAGAGTGCTTTTGCTATCCAGAATAACTGGTTCGTACCTCACGCGACATTTGGCGCAAATGGGCTTTTTTCTACAAATAAAAAAAGTCTTATTTCTTATGATATAAAGCAAGAACTTCTAAATCTCAAGAGATTTATCGCGCCGGGTTTGTTTTTGCCGTTTTGTTTCATAAATGACTTTGTTTAGGCACTTAAGCCGCTCTCATTTGGCTCTTAGACACCATTTCTTTTTGTAAAAATACCGCAATGATATTTGTGACTGGACATTCGGGGTTTTTAGGACTAGAGATCGTATGGTACTTGCCGCAACGAAATAAAGGTAAATTCACCATTTTACCTTCAAAACAAATGACAATCGACTTGACGAATGACTCGACTTTACTAAATACTATACTATTTCAAATAATTCACTTGATGAAATGACGGACAGAGGCCACAAATAAAAAGAAGGAGAAGGTATCTATGGGGTTTGAGTGAAAAATAAAAATTCCTTGCGGTTTCGTTGACAGCTGGGTAATTTTTGGTTTGACGACTCTCCTAATTACATTTTACCGAACATTTCCGACCCAAGGGGTTAAGATTTCCAACCCCTAACGGGTTAAAATGAGTTACTATGCTGAGTGGTGGATGAGTGACGAGTTATTTGATCCTGTCTGCCTGTCATGGTTAATCATAAGGCGTTTTTCTGTCAATTTCTCAAGAAAACATAGACAAACAAACAATAAATTGTCTATAAAAAATTTACAAAAAGCTTGCCTTATAATTAGAAAAGTTAGCTAAATGACTTGAAAATTACTATATAAAACTATTTCAACACTGTGTGACGTAGCCATATCAGCGAAAGCTCGTCTATATAGGTACATTGCCTTGTTTAGTTCAGTTTAAGTTGCGCATGCACTGTGGCGTCTTGTGATTAGAGAAATAGGGAAGCATTACTACTTTAGATTCAAGAATTTACTTGATAATTGTGATTTCCTTGTTGGACGCTTTAAATAATTTATAAGTTCAAAAAACTAGAAAAACCGACTTCAATTCGCCTACCAGCTTCATATCAGATGATGATGATGATGGCAGTTCATTGGGAATGTTCTAGTGACCGTACCTAAACATCACTGAAAAGTCACAGGAAAGCAAAATATGCAATTTCGTGCACGTGGATGGCATATTTTTTCAGTTATTTTTGTTTATAAGCCAAACTAATGAACCAATTTTGATGAAAATTTAATAGAACCAACCTAGAAATACATCATTTGAGATAAAAAAAAGAGTTTTTTAAATTGGTTCATAAATGACGAAGTTCTGAGGTAAGTAACAAACATTAAAAAAAACATACAACCGAATGAGGAAGATGAGTTAGGATTTTTTTCCTGTTTTTTTAGCTTAAATCAAAAGTCTAGAAGATTGTAAGGACAACTGTGAAAGAATATTGGCGATATCTCAAAAACTGAATTTTCTAGAATTTTTTAAAGTTTGGATTTTCAAAATCTGTTTTGAGCCCGGCGATTTCTCGTGTGACGTCATTAAGTCGAGTGGCTCACCCGCGCTTTCTAAGCGTTTTTCTAGAACCTCCTCCTTTTTTGAAGTCGGTTTAGAAGTGAGATTATAGTCCTCATTGAGTGAGTTTATTTTTGTGCTCCTCTAAGAACACCAAACGTGACAGACACACTAACAAAACCAAACTGTTGATAAGGGCTCTATTATTTCTGGGATACGCAAACAGTACCCAACGTTACTCGTCTATTATCATTCAGATTGCGTTCAAACAAAGGCTTTCAATTGAAAGGCTTATGTTAAGCTTCGGATCCTTGGAAAACGGCGACCGACTTTTGTTATCCGTTATTTTAAGTGTTCCGTTTTTCCAAAACTAGACCGGAGCTCAAAGATAGATAGATAGATAAAAACTTTATTGCACACACAGAAAAAAAGAAATTACAGAAAGAGAGAAACATAAAAATAGAGAGTACAATGGGCGGCTTTATCGCTAAAAGCGATCTCTTCCAGTTAACCTTTGGATGGACAGGAATGATGAAAAATATAGAACGGCGGTGTGCAAAATTTTAAACCTAATAAACTAAAACCAAATATCAAATATCCTACTATACATAGGTACTTATCAAAGGTATTCACAAAGGTCAAAAAAACTGGCTGTCAGTACTCTAAATTAACACAAATCGGTTGAAATAAAATTTTCACTCGTCTGTTTGGTATTACTACTTAGTATCATTTATTGGTCTTACTTATCAAAACTCATTACCTAGCTACTTCTCAACCGAATCACTCGGTTGCTAAGTATACGACGTTTAACTTTTCTTCTTAATTTAGTTTTTTACACATATCCTATCATTTATTCATGAAATATGATTATAAAATCCTTAGTAGTTTTTCAACGTCGAGCCGGGTTTTGAATGAGAATTTTCCTTACTTTTCCTTACTCAACTTTTGAGGAGCGTTTAAGAGGCGATTAAAGGTTTGATTTTAGGTCCATTGTAATTTTTAATGCACTTTTCATGAAGACTAAATTCATAACCCTTCTTTGATAGTCAGCTATTATGCAGACTATTCCATATTAAACTGTGATGTATCGATAATACAGCTGATTATCCCTTGTATTGAAAGCAAGCCATAGTCTTGGCAATCATGATTGATCGCATTTTATGAACATAAAAGATTGCTGAGGTAGAACTTTGTAGCATTATCAAGACTATATTTTATACTTTTGACCTTTGACCTTTGGCATTAGAAAGGCGACTTGGATATTAAAAAAACTATGTACTTAGCTCTATATTTTTATACATTAAAAGCTATAAAAGAAAGAATCAATTTGAATTTTATGAATAAGCTTTTGGTTCTAATTTTTCAAGGTCATATTTTAAGACTAAACCTTAATTCTACTCTTTAAAGATAAGTACCTATTGTCATCAAAAAACCATACCACCCCAAAACCTTGAACAACAGGTGAGATTCTAGCCAAATAATAGTCTATCTGGTAACAAAACAACATACTTATAAAACCAAGAAAGCCTCGACAAAACCAAAACCTCGGTCTGCCTACTTTCCTGTTGCAATACCCCTGAACAGGGTTCATAATGATACCTACCTACAATGTAACAACTATATTACCATGTGAAAGCAATAATGTATTGAGTATTGAAAGTCACAGAAGCGTGACCTCATACATCGCTCCTACATCAGTTGAACCAGCACCATCTTCTCGAACTATCAATCAAGCCAGATTTAATATCAGTGGTTATTGACACTAGCTTTTGTTGTGTCGCCGCGGTCCCTGATCTATCGCTTATCTAGAGGTAGCTCACTTTGTTGTGAAATTGATCACTAGTGCTACAGAATTAAAGTCCAAAACAGAGTAGGCTGTATGGCCTCGCTGTGCGAAAAATTGTTCAATGCCAAATTCATCACTAACATCGTCGAATTAAAGTCCAAAATGGGACAAGTTGTCGCATGGCACTATGTGAAAAAAGTCGCAATTTCTTTCTAGATCATCGAACATATTTTTAAGATTTAAAATATGTATGAAAAACTTTTTTTCCTCTTTTGTTCTTAATGAAGTTTTCACATGACAGAATCAATAAAAAACCACATTTTCTAAAAAAATTCAGGCTCGCTCATCAACACATTTCTGAAATCGACTTACAACTTTCAAAGCGTTTTATAACTTCCGTACCGATCATCAACATCATCATCATCAACCTATCAGTCCACTGCTGCATTGAAGTACTCTCGAAATTGACTGCTAATAGTCTGAACCTACAAACCTTGAAAGATTGTAACTATCTTCTCAAGAGTCCTGTAAAATATCGTATTTACGGCATAAGTAATTTGCATGATCTACCGCCTACAAGGCGCAGAAAAAACTAATTTTCCGCACAGTTTGCGTCTACAATAAAACGGAAATGTCTACCTTGAATGGTCCGCCCTATGGGAAATCAGGTGGTGTACTCAATAAATAGCAAATTCTTAAGAAGGCGTATGCACTGAAATTTCCATCGCATTTAGTATTTTAATACATATCTATAACTACTAACAAAATGTTTAAAAAAAATGTATACAGACTGTTGCTGACTCAGACAGAAGAAGTATAATTGATATATAATTTCTCAATAGGAAAAATCTCAAGCTACGTCCAATTTTCCAGCATTTTAGCTAATTTTCGAATAAGAAAAAAAGCGATGGCCAATATTTTCGCAAGATTGTCATTATGTATTACAAGATATCATTAAAAAAACTATGAAACTCGCCTATTTTGAATGTCTCGGTGGTCGCAACCGCGTGCTAGTTTAAACCTTCGACGTTCGTATATAATATAAACACTGTTTGAAATCGCAGGCACCGATGTGCTAATTTTTAGTGGAGCGCCCTCTTAAGCATACAAAGATCTTTGTTAGGTTTTGGGCCCTATTCCCTATTAAAGGGGTTTCTTAGGGGAGATGGGTCTTTCATCGGCTTCCGTTGTCGCTCAATCTTTGGCTTGTGCTTTTTAACCACTGACGCAAAAACGACGGGGTGTTGTAAGTTTGACGTGACTGTGTGTGTGTGTGTGTGTCTGAAGCAACGTAGCTCTCGAACGGATGAACCGATTTTGATTTTTTTTTGTTTGAAAGGTGAATTAGTCGGGAGTGTTCTTAGCTATGTTTGATGAAAATCGGTCCAAAATTCGGGGGATTTTTTTTCTATTTAATTATTTGTTTAGATAAGATAATATGGTTGATAAGGCACGGTACGTTATCAGATTTGAAGGGCTAACCGTGTTCTTCGTTTTTCGAAATAAATAATCATAAGTCATTTCACACAACGCCTTCTAGTCCCTAACTAAGCAAAGCTTGTAATATGGGAACTAGATTACTGATAGAATTTTTAATTACTTTTTTGTACATACAGAATAACGCAAGAACTATTCGAAGTTCTACTTTTAGCTGAAGCAGTCAATTTAGAAATTCATGAACCGTTTTCTAAGAAATTTTGTCTCTGTTATTCTTTAATCTACTTTAGGCAAGAAAAATAAAACCAACTTATAAAATGAGTTTATTAGCAAGCATTTTTAACCTTTTCTTGGTACTCTAGAAACGTAATTACCTACATGAATTTGTAAAGGTTAAGAGGAAATGTGGGTGGTCTTTTCTCCATACAAACGCTCTCGCCTGTTTTCTTTTTGGTTAATGACCCTAGAGCAATGATTTTTCAAATTATTTAGTTTGAAATAATCATTGATTTATCCACCAACACTAGCGTAAAAAGAATCACAAAGCGGTCCCTTTAGATCATCTGCTCTTAAGAATTAAATAGAGTTACACGTTATTTTGTCATTATAACGGTTTAATATTTCCCCCTCATCATCATTTCCATGTCAACGACAAATAAACACAAAAGACTTATGGGTTATTTTAACTAATGGAGCCCTCAGGGACCAGTTACGAGTGACAAAGTCTTTAAGTGCCCCTGAGTTGGGACTGACAGCTTGTATCGTACCCACTGAACCGCAACGGCACTCGGTGGTAAATATCTCTATAGAGTAAACGGCGATGGAACTTAAACATTTTAAAGAAGACTTACGAAGCTGACTGAGCAGTAGGTTTCGTCTTTTGAACGAATAATTTGTATTTATTATCTGTGAAGTATACTTAAAATAAATGCTAACGATATTTTTTAAAGCTCTACTGTTTTACAATTAGAAAAGCTATGGACTTAAATAAAAAAAATCCGTCCATTGGGATTTGAACCCACGACCTGTGGATCTGAAGGTGGAACTGCTACCACTACACCACCAGCTTGCGAACTTATATAAGTACGTACAACGTAATTAATGGTGCATTTATCTTCATTAAAAGTCTGACTGGTAGCCATTTTGCGCTTGTGATGAAATGTGAGGAGGACGTAATTAGAATAATAATTTCCGGGCTCACGAAGAAAGTTGGAGAAATATTTACATATGAAAGGGTAAAATCGCTACCACTTTGTGTTTCTAATAAACTACTTAGGTTTAATTCCACTATATTTTATTTATATTAAAACAATGTTAAATAAAAAATATACCTATAGGTATTTTTGTGTAAACTTACTTAGAACACCCAATACCGACACAATATTTCTAAAGAAATAAAAAAAGTTCAAATAGAAGTCCGGAAAATGACGAATCAAGTTTGTTAAAACTGTAATAGTAATAAATATAAATTAAAAACTCTACATGTCTAGTATTTGTGGTGACAATAACAGTTTTCTTGCTGATAAAATATAACACGTAGGTACTAGTCAACTATTAAATGATAATGAGACAAAGTTTCAAAAATGTTTGTGTGTGACTGAAAAGCTTTTCATTTTCTTCTTCCAACAATATATTAAATACCTGAAAAAGAGATATTTTTAATGCTGACTGTACTATAAAAACATTTTGGAGCACGGTATAATATGTTTATGTACAATCTAATGGAAAACACATCGTGTCAGCAGATAATCGCAAGAACGCAAGTGTTCAATCTAACCGCTGCTCTCTTGGGAAATTAGCGAAAACACAATAAAAACCTCTTGACTGCTTCAGTTTAATGCTATTATGAGGCCGCGCACGAGCAACTTTTGTCTCCGCAACTAAGTCGCACTGATGCTCGCATTTCTGTGTTCCGGTTTGAAGGGTTATGAATGTCGATGTAATTACATACACATGAAACTTAACACCTTTATGTCTCAGAATGATGGGCGCAGTGCAATGCATCACAGGGCACGTCATTAGTGAGGCAAAAGATCGTTATAGGCAGTGGTTACCACTTTACATCAGGTGCACCATCGGCTTGATGGATGGAGCTCATGATGAAACATTAAGTTGTATAAAAAAAAGTTTACAGGTTTTTCTCAAAGTGTGCACACGTAGTGAGTCGACCGACATAAATCGAAAAGTTTCCGAGCAACTAAGTTGCTCGTGTGTGCGGACTTTGCTATTATGGCGGAGTGGATACAGTTAGTCACAAGATGGTACGAACATTTAGATATTAACATAAGTAAATAAGTTTTTTAATGGGCTAACTACTTAGGTCCGGTTTATAACTTCTACAATGCAATTTAAATCGGTCACATTATAATTCAACCGGATAATTTGAAAAGTATGAGTGAATTTTTGTGTCTTTAGGGCCAACGCACATCTATCGACAAACTGTTTTGTCGCGTACTTAGTGACGTGAAAATAAATTTTCTGTTATAACGAAAACAGCATATGACGAATGCTTCCTCGTCATATGCTGTTTTCGTTGTAACGAAACTCACATCAATTGACACGACAGTCTTTTCTTACGTTTTTTTATTAATAGGTTCGCAAACCAGCCGTTAAAACAATTTAATTAATTAATTAAATTGGCCGAACGGCCTTCTAAAAGCGAACACGCATGCATAAAATTATGTTTACCTATCTATTATAGCATTGTTTAGTACATACACTGTACACTAATTGACACGACGCGACGCATGCATAAAATTATGTTTACCTATCTATTATAGCATTGTTTAGTACCTACCTATTAAACATTGCTTTATACGCACATACCTAGAGAATGAACTGTGCTTTTTTAATAAATAAGAATATAGTGTAATTATGTATGTACTTAATAATATTATTAAGTACTTAGCATGATTCTCATTAAATAAGCAAGTAACGAAAACAGCAAATAAGACGAAGCATATTGTGACGAAAAAAGTTATACTGACAGGGTTTGTCACGAAATTATGAAGTTTCACATCACTAACTGTTCGACAAGACGTTTTGTTTTTGGTTTGCGTTCGCCCTTATTATTACGTGATCTCTCAAGATATCCCACAGATTAAAAAAAATGTAGCAAGTAAAATCCACGCAAATAACATTTAATTTATTTATAGTTTATGCGAGCAAAGCCTAAAGAAAATAAAGACAGATAAATTGGTATACTTAATATTTTTAAATGCAGTTTGTGACCGCGACGAGTTTCATAAAATGCGCCGACCGTCATTTTGCCGCAGTAAAAACATTTTTTTCCTGTTTTACCAGAACTAAATTTAAAGTAAATTAAAAACTTGATTGAAATCCAAGCTCCAAATTTTCTACAGGACTGGAAATAGTCCAAGAATGGAGTATGTGGAAAATATGGAGCCTTTGGTCAGCAATAAATTAATAGTGTGACTAAAGCAACTCCACTTTAAGTCTGTACCTTTGAGTTGCAAAATGAGATGATAAAAATGTGCTATAGCACATTTTTAAAATCTCATTTTGCAACTATCTATTTTGCAACTACTTTGCAACTGCTGAACCTATTACTCGTATAGATACGAGTAATAGGTTCAGCTGAAAATCAGCGTTCAATTGTTTATTGAAACGAAACTGTTTTATGCAAAGAAAAACCTCTTACCCTAGTCAACAAACATACAGATTGGGAGAGTTTTAAGATAGAGTTAAATAGTAATATAAACTTAAGAGTACCGCTCAAAACTCCAGAGCAGCTCGACTTAGAAGTACATAATTTTATAAGACTTATACAACAAACAGCGTGGAATAATACTCCAATACTTAAAAAAAGAGTTATACGAAATAGCTACCCTGAAGAAATTAAGCACCTAATAGGTGAGAAAAGGAAGCAGAGAAACAAATGGCATCAGTCAAGATCTCCGCACGATAAAACAAAGCTTAACAATCTCACTAAGAAATTGAAAAGGCAAATCCAAAACCATATAAATGTCTCAACTAACACCTCTCTCAAAAACCTAACCAGTGACAGTAGTACAGATTACTCGCTCCGGAAGGCCACTAAAAATCTAAAACAACCTAATACACAGATCCCACCAATAAAAACTGGAACCGGTCAATGGGCTGTTAGCAATGAACAGAAAGCCATAAAATTTGCTGAGCATCTCGAAAATATATTTAAGCCAAATGAAGCTCAAATACATTACAAAGCCTCAGTACACAAAGTCTGTGATGAAAGCTTAATCATAAAACCTGTTTCACCTCGTGAAGTAGCAAATGAGATAAAACTACACATCAATCCAAAAAAATCCCCAGGATTTGACCTTATATCGGGTGAGATTCTACATAATTTTCCAAGAAAAGCCCTAGTTAAACTAACAAATATCATCAATGCTTCACTGCGACTAAAGTATGTACCAGATCTGTGGAAAGTGGCTGAAGTAATAATGATAGCCAAGCCAGGAAAACCGCCACATGATGCATCATCATATAGACCAATTTCCCTACTGCCGATTATGTCAAAGTTATTTGAAAAGCTGTTACTTAAGAGATTGAAACCAATTATAGAAAATAAGGAACTTATTCCAGAACATCAATTTGGCTTTCGAGAACGCCATTCTACGATAGACCAAGTTCATCGTATTACCAATACTATCGAGAAGGCTCTAGAAAACAAAAAAGTCTGCTCTACCGTATTCCTAGACGTAGCACAGGCGTTTGATAAAGTATGGCACGAAGGATTAATGATAAAACTACGTGAAATGCTACCTCAAGAATTTGCAGATATACTGGAATCGTACTTATCAAATAGAGTTTTTAGAATTAGGCAAGAAGACGCCTATTCAGACATAAAGGAAATCAAAGCTGGGGTACCACAAGGAAGTGTATTAGGTCCGGTCCTGTACCTACTATACACCTGTGATATTCCCGAACTTGAAAACAACACCCTCGCAACCTTTGCTGACGACACCGCAATAATGGCTGTAGGGGCCACTCATGCAGAAGCAGCAGAAAAAGTTCAGAGAGCTGTTAATAAAATCCATGACTGGACAACACAATGGAGGATTAAACTCAATGAAGCTAAATCGGTTCACATTAATTTTACCAATAAAAAAGAGCAATACCACCCAGTATTTATCAACAGTATGATCATTCCGTATGCTAATACTGCAAAATACTTAGGTATGACGCTTGACGCGAAACTTCGCTGGAAAGCTCACGTCAAGAAGAAAAAAGATGAGCTAGAGATAAAATATAAAAGAATGTACTGGTTGCTGGGAAGAAATTCGACTGTAACGGTACACAACAAAGTGTTATTATACAAACAAGTCCTAATGCCAGTATGGACCTACGGTATACAGCTCTGGGGCTGTACCAAACAGAGCAACGTACAAATTATTCAACGGTTCCAAAACAAAGTACTCAGGGGAATAGTGAACGCACCCTGGTACATACGAAATGACGATCTTCATCGGGACCTTAACATAGAGTTCGTCGATAAAGTTATCCAAAAATATGCTGAAGCTCATGAACAAAGACTTCACCACCATGTCAACGTCGAGGCTATCCAGCTCCTCGACAATACAGACCTAATAAGGAGGCTCAAAAGGAAAAAACCTTTTGAGCTAGTATAGTGTTAAATAATCCGTAATAAGTGTAGTGCGAGTGCAAACTAGTGCCACCTATAAAGAACACAAAAACAAAGTGTCTTCGCCTTAAGTAAATAGAGACAATAAGAAAAGTGCCAATGGACACATTCTTAGATTAGTTTATGATAAAAATTTAGGTCAATGTAAAATTACTAATTAGCCTGCATTGTGGCTAGATCGTAATATAATTAGGGTATTAGTATTATTTATTAGTACTTGTACACTAAATTAATAAAAAAAAAAAAAAAAAATTGTTTATTTATCAATTCAACATTAATGCTGAACTGCAACCTTTTTGGCAATTTATATAGTTGTATGTACTTTGATTTTTGTTTGCGTTACGTTTTTGTGTGTTGTCAAATAAAGTTTTTTCTTACTTTCTCTAAAAATACACGTGAAACCAACCTAATATTACGGTTGTAGTGAAGCTTTAAAAAACCTTGCCAACTTTACTTATGGCTTAGACCTTTATTTATTGCATGAGATGTACCGTTTTTGCGGCAGATGAATTAACATAATAATTCCCTTGCTGCAGGATAAATTAGCGTGTACTGGTTGCCTTTGTTTAGCTTTTTGTAACGGTAGAGTGAGGTAAAAAGCTTCTGTGAAAAAGAAAAAAGCTCTGCTCTCGCTCGTATTTTGAAATCTTGTTTTTTTCCGTGGTGCCCGTCGACGCGCGTCAGCTGCTAGCTGTCAACAAAAAGTGAGTTGTGTTGTGATGTGATGTGACGGACGTGATCTGACGGTACCATTCGTATTACGAGTAGAATTCATAACCTTACTCAGAAGGAGTAAAATAGAAATGTTATTTTTTTTTAAAGACGCTATCTGCATACAAACGTTGGTTGGAAGAAAATGCTAAATAGCATTAAGCCCGCCTCTGTACTGTTTTTATATGTGCAATAAAGAATTTTCTAATCTAATCTAATCTGCTGCTGCTGAAATCTTTTACAGTCTGTCAAAGAATAGAAGCAAATCCAAGAACAATGGTTGCATATTTTTAACATGAGCGTTTCACTGGAAGGACCATAGTGGAATTTTAGGTTTCTGAGCACCTCAATATTTAGTAGAAGTTCTCAAACAATTGTAAAACTGAACCGGTAATTTGTAAAAGTTACGAATCAAAAGTTATAAGCATTTTAAAGTGGTCCCTCGGTTCCACACATGCAATGCTGGGTTCCAAGGATCTAATCAGTATTCACATCTTCTTTCACTGTCTATATTTAGTAGAAGATTTGTAAAAAAAAACTACTTAATTTCAGCCCTTCTTCTTCTTGCAGAGAGACGAAAACACGATAACAAAGTGGTCCCTCAGTTCTACATTGACGAAAATGTTTTTGCGGTTTTACAAAAAAACTAACTGGAATTTTAAGTTTCTGAATCAGTCAATATTTAGTAGAAGTGCTCATACAATTTGTAAAATCAATCAGTAATTTGTAAAACTTACCAATCAAAAGTTATAAGCATTTTAATGTGGACTTTCGGTTGAACACTTTCCAGAACGCAAAAGTAACTTTACAAAAAAACTATAAAACTTAGAGACGTGTAATATAGCTTATCATTTAGTAAAAATTTTTACTAAATATCTACATACAGCAATGAACAATAGACAGAGCCATTATCGAAATATAGCAATTTTAGTTTCCGGCATAGAGATGCAGCCGCAGGGTGACCACACGGTTTAAATTTTCGGGACAGGGAACAGCATGACAGCCGCGCGACGCGACGATTCCACTCTCTGCTGATGCGGGTGTGACTCAATGAAGTCAGCGTTGGTACTCTAAGTACCTATTCATCCATTGTATTTTCAATAGGTGAGTAAAAAAAATCCGATGATTGTCAAATAAATATAAGATCATACGAAAACGGAACGTCAGCGGAAAATCAATACTATTTATACTTAGGTGCTTACCTATCACACTACTCAAACAACTTCGAGAGGGCTTTCGCTGCCCAGTTCAACAATAGAATCTACAAGGTGCTTACCTAAAAAGAACAATCGCTAGGAAAACTTCAATAACCACTATCCCACTACTATTATAAATGTCAAAGTTTGGATGTTTGTGTTTCAATCACGCTGTTACTACTTACTGGTCCGATTTGGATGAAACTTGGAATATATTATAGTTCGTAACCTGGATCAAACACATCGGCTCCTTTTTTTTATTTTTTTGTGGACGAAGTCGCGGGTAACTGCTAGTAATATTATAAATGCTAAAGTTCAGATGTTTGGATGTTTGTGTTTCAATCACGTCAAAACTACGAACCAACTTGGATGGAACTTGGCATATATTATTATATTATAGTTCGTAGCCTTAATATACTAGCAGTTACCCGCGACTTCGTACGCGTCTACAGTTTCCGTGTACATTATATTATCTGTGTGTGTACCGAGCGGATACTTCTTTGAGAAACTTGACATTACACCTCATTACACTGAACTCGTACCTACTGGAATGTCAAACGCTAGTTGTTAGACCAAAGAGGTAGTACTACGCCCTGTCAAACTGACGTGACATGACATGACAATGAAATCCTCATGCCAATTGGCGCTGCTAATCCTTTTCGTTCATTTTATCCTGTAGATCCTGTTAATTATTCGGGATAAAAATTAGCCTTTATGTCAATCCAGGTTAAGAACTAAATATATGCCAAGTTTCATTCAAGTTGGTTCAGTGGTTTTGACGTGATTGAAACACAAACATCCAAACTTTGACATTTATAATAGTAAGTGGGATAGTGGTTATTGAAGTTTTCCTAGCGATTGTTCTTTTTAGGTAAGCACCTTGTAGATTCTATTGTTGAACTGGGCAGCGAAAGCCCTCTCGAAGTTGTTTGAGTAGTGTGATAGGTAAGCACCTAAGTATAAATAGTATTGATTTTCCGCTGACGTTCCGTTTTCGTATGATCTTATATTTATTTGACAATCATCGGATTTTTTTTACTCACCTATTGAAAATACAATGGATGAATAGGTACTTAGAGTACCAACGCTGACTTCATTGAGTCACACCCGCATCAGCAGAGAGTGGAATCGTCGCGTCGCGCGGCTGTCATGCTGTTCCCTGTCCCGAAAATTTAAACCGTGTGGTCACCCTGCGGCTGCATCTCTATGCCGGAAACTAAAATTGCTATATTTCGATAATGGCTCTGTCTATTGTTCATTGCTGTATGTAGATATTTAGTAAAAATTTTTACTAAATGATAAGCTATATTACACGTCTCTAAGTTTTATAGTTTTTTGTAAAGTTACTTTTGCGTTTTGGAAAGTGTTCAACCGAAAGTCCACATTAAAATGCTTATAACTTTTGATTGGTAAGTTTTACAAATTACTGATTGATTTTACAAATTGTATGAGCACTTCTACTAAATATTGACTGATTCAGAAACTTAAAATTCCAGTTAGTTTTTTTGTAAAACCGCAAAAACATTTTCGTCAATGTAGAACTGAGGGACCACTTTGTTATCGTGTTTTCGTCTCTCTGCAAGAAGAAGAAGGGCTGAAATTAAGTAGTTTTTTTTTACAAATCTTCTACTAAATATAGACAGTGAAAGAAGATGTGAATACTGATTAGATCCTTGGAACCCAGCATTGCATGTGTGGAACCGAGGGACCACTTTAAAATGCTTATAACTTTTGATTCGTAACTTTTACAAATTACCGGTTCAGTTTTACAATTGTTTGAGAACTTCTACTAAATACTGAGGTGCTCAGAAACCTAAAATTCCACTATGGTCCCTCCGTTGAAACGCTCATTTTTTAACACGTTCAAGATAATAAACATCCGAGTAACAAGTTTACTTAGACAGGCTCCGACGAACAGGTAGTACATGTGACATCTAAATTTTGTAGCGAAGCACCTCTGACACTCCATTACCTGCCAGAATTTATAGGTGGGCTACAAGGTATGAGCTGATGGAAGTGCTGGTTCAATTTTTCTGCAAATAGGGTTTTCAAATTTTTTTTATAAGCAGTGATATAAGATTTTAAATTCTTTCAGGGCGTCTAGTCGAAACGACGCATGACCCGAGGTGATAATCAGCAGGGGTATGCCAATGAAAGTTGAACTGCTAAGTTGAACTGCAAAGTTTTAAATCATGATCAGTTCATACTAACTCATAGTTATTCTGTGACTAAATAGTGACATTATGATGTCATTTGATGTGTTTTCGCGCATATTTTGCTGTCAAGTGTCTAAAAAGAATGATCACGTGGTACAAAATTGTACCACGTGACCTGAAGAAATTACACTGGGCAGTGAAATATAACTTGACAGCAAAAGATTGGCATACGGAGGCTGGCCCAGCGCATTGCTATTCAGCGCGGCAATGCAGCCAGTGTCTTGCGGGCTCGCTCCCGATTGGTACTGATTTGGATCAATTGCGCTATCTATAAATTGATTGCAACGGTTTGTAGATAGCTCAACTATTTCATGTGCATTTTGTAAATATTATAAATACTGTATTAGTCGTAATTTTCTTTGTAAATAAATTATTTTCTTCAAAAGAAAAAGTAGTAGTTGAGTACCATGCTTTCTCATAATTAAGAGAGATAGATATTTGAGACATATTTCAGTGGTTAGAGCATATTTTTAGGACTTGTTTCAGATTACTTTCAGCGCACAGCTATCTGCTTAATTTTACCTTTTAAAAGTACCCTAAAATGTTTTTTTTGTTTCAAATTCTTATGACTTGAGTCTCTTCTTGTGCTGGCTCTTCACAATATTAAGTATAATAGAATACTTTGAGACCTACGACATAATTTATAGGCGTCGCTTGAGCCCAGCTAGTGAAATAAAAAATATACCAACACTCATTTTATTAATGCGAAAGGGTGTGGATTTTTTCCATAAACCAGACGCATAAGATTTTAATTCTGAAAACGGACCAAGGGCCCGCTTGCGGCCTAATTGCGGAAAATGGTCCGCCCTACAAGTACAAGTACAAAGGGCACTTTGTACTTTGTCTCCTAAGAACTACAATGAGATAAAAATATCTCTGAATACGTCGAACGGAAATACTTCAATTTAAAAAAGAAACTGTACTTACTATATAATTAGTAAATTCTGACATGGTTTACTAAATATTTTTTTTTGTAATTTTTAAGAAACGTCGTTGTGCTATCGTTATCTGTAGCATATTGATAAAGACATTTAGACCTAGACTGAAAATAAATAGGTACACAATTACATGATAACTTTTAAGACACTTATAAACCTACCTATAGATATGAAATCTACCGACTCTACAATAACATTATTTATTATTACGATTAACTTTATTGCCAGATAATGGTATCATCAGACAAATTCATAATTTTACAATAATAACATGTTATGACTAATGGTTTAAATCCAATTCTATACCTAAATGAAAGGACTCTGAGAGATACAAAAAAAAAGTTTATTTTCAAAATACCTAGTAAGTAGGTATATTTAAAAAAAATTAGGGATCCATACTAAAACTCCAATAATGTAATCCAATGTGTAAAAAAATTACGTATAACTTTGAAATTTTTGTTAAATACTCGTGCGAAGCCGGGACGTACCGCTAGATTTCTATATAATATCAACGGCTATAACTAAAGGATGTGTCTTTAGTGGGCCTTTTCCGTTTAACAATAATTAAATAAACAGAAACTAATTTAACTTCATCCCAATCGAGGATAAAATTGGGGTCGCATAAATAAACCAAGCAAATAAATGGCAATTACGACGAATTAATATAAAGGTTAATATTATGCCATCCCTGCGACCAACTCGTATCTGTGGACCGGAGATATGGCATCGATAATGCCGGTGGCAGACCCAGTATTATTGTTCTTTTAACAAAAATACATAACCAACAACGCCTGAATAATCTTTAAAAACGCCGAAATTATCAGGTAACAAATCTGATGATACTTACAAAAAACTAAAAAAACAGTAGAAAATAACAAAGTACTTAGGTACATTTACTGTAAAAAAAAGTACACCGTAAAGCAATTTACGGTTGAGTTATATTAGAAGCGATTTTAAAAGGACAAGTCGTTTTATACGAGGTCGCTTTTCGATCGAGACTTATGTAGTAAGTACTTTTCTCTCATATACGAGTACGAGTAAATAAACAAATTCATTCTAGTTCCCATAGCAAAACTGCACTTTGTGGTATACCCAATACCTACCGAGGTTTTTATACACGAAATAAACAGTTTTTATTTATTAATTTGAATTATATAACTATCGTCGACTTTTGTTATTGTTATTGTACTTAGAATGTAAATCCGTTATGGCTCTCTGTTTTAAATATAAGTTTTTCGCCATTATTTATAAGAACTGTGGATTTTGTTACTCAGTAAAATAAAATAAAATTGGACTTTAAATTAAAGACACGTCATAACGGAATAGCTACCTAAAAACATCACAATCCTATCCTTCCTACTAATATTATAAATGCGAAAGTTTAGATGTTTGGACGTTTGTGTTTCAATCACGTCTAAACTACTAAACCAACTTGGATGAAAGTTGGCATTTATAGTTCGTAACCTGGATTGACACATACATAGGCTACTTTTTATCTCGAATAATTAACAGGATCTACAGGATAAAACGAACGAAAAGGATTAGCAGCGCCAATTGGCAAGAGGATTTCATTGTCATGTCATGTCACGTCAGTTTGACAGGGCGTAGTACTACCTCTTTGGTCTAACAACTAGCGGTTGACAGTACGAGTTCGGTGTAATGTCAAGTTTCTCAAAGTATCCGCTCGGTACACGCACAGATAATAATAATACACAGATAATACAATGTACACGGAAACTGTAGACGCGTACGAAGTCGCGGGTAACTGCTAGTATTGTATCTAATCTTATCGTTGCACGTTACTCCGCACTACACGTGAAATGTGAATGGATCGGTGTGTCGCTACCACAATACTGATAATATTTGCCGATTGAGTGAATCAGATAAAAATATATTTTACGAAATCCGAGTGAATTATTGGTGCAGATTAACTTACTTATGCGGCTTCGTAATTATAATAAATAATTTATGGTTTATTAATTTTCATATGTATCTAGCCTGATACACCTGGTATATCGTAATAATTCTGAACGATAATGGTTGTTAAAATGGTAACAGCCACGTTGAAAGATCGCCCATTGCCTAATTTAATAAATCTATTTGCTTCGATAAATCTCAGATTTACCAACCCTCCTTTACCTCAACAGCATCCTGGGGGGCGATTCCAATCTCAGTTGAACTGCAAAGTTTTAAATCATGGTCAGTTCATACTAACTCATATTTATTCTGTGACTAAATAGTGACATTATGACGTCATTTGATGTGTTTTCGCGCATATTTTGCTGTCAAGTGTCTAAAAAGAATGATCACGTGGTACAAAATTGTACCACGTGACCACCACGTGACCTGAAGAAATTACACTGGGCAGTGAATTATGACTTGACAGCAATAGATTGGAATACGGGGGCTGATCTAGATACTGTAGATATCCTATCATGAATAGTGAATAGGGGGCGGGAGGCTAAGTGGGGCCTAACCGCAGGTCAAACGTTACAGGAAGTACTTACCCTGGCTGTGGATCTGAGCAAGGGTTTCTTATCTATGAAGTGGCTACTGCAAAATGTTTGTTAATCTGCGGCCCAATGGGAAATATTATGGTTATTTTTCATTATTTCAGCACCGAGTTTAGGCCGCCTTAAGGCCCCCGTTGTGACTTAACGACTGTTAGAGCTAAGACCGACTGTTTAAGGTGCCTTCCGAAGCAAGAAAGCGCTTATAGATGTAAATGTTCGTCGTCACCCATCAAAATACTCGTAGTGACCGCGCAGAAAAGCGGTGGAGATTGACTAAGCAAACTACTATGAGCTAAAGTTAAAACATTTTAAAGATATCATAATTCCATTAAAATTCACCAAAATAATTTCAAAGATGGATAAGAACACTGATTCAAATTGCTAAAACCTATTTACCTAAACTTCACAACGGTTCTCATTATTCTCTAAAATCTTGAAGAGAATTAAGTAAGTCTCTACGAACAAAATTTATATTAAACTTCACTTTTAAACCGTACTTAATTACTTTCACAGAATGCACAGATAATTGTTCTAAGCCAATATTCTATGTTTGGTTTCCTAAAATACAGTGACCGTCATAAAAAGGGTCGGGCGTATTAATTTTTATTTTTTTATCACATGATGTTACAGACTTCTAACACAGGAGGCTTAGAGTCTATTTCATTCTCATGATAACGCTCTCCGTCTTCAGTATTGAAAGCATCATGAAAGTATGTAAAGTATTAAATGACTTTCTGCTTAAAAATACCATTTCTATACATATCGATGAGTTTCCTAGTTCTATTATTTTCTAGCAATTCTAGACTGTTATTTAGCTCATGAACCCGTCACGTGTAGGTAACTTTATATTATTATTCAACCCACTTCAAAATTCAAATCTGTGGAAGATTCGTAAAACTCTCACAATGTCGGTCACCGCATCACAGAGTACCAATGTTTTAGTTTTAGAAATTCCTCGGTTCCATTATTTGGGTTGAAGTGAACCGATGAAAAGTAAACTGCTCCCAGCATCCATTGTTCGGACTCCGTCAGAGCGTGAACGAAAATAGGATACAAAAACATGAAATGCCAGTCAAAAAGCGAGGAAAGCTGCCCTGCGCCTGCGGTCAGAACAGAAAGCTCTAGGGCTGGCAAACCTCCTATAGTAATTTGTATGTTTATTAAAAAAAAGTATATAAGTATTCTATCAGCCATCTGGTTCCCATATTACAAACATTGCTTAGTTTGGGACTAGAGGGCGTTGTGTGAAATGTCCCTGAATATTTATTTATTTTTATTTATTAACCCCCGACACAAAATGACGGGGTGTTATAAGCTTGACGTGTCTTGTCTATGCGTCTGCGTGTGTGTGTTCGTGTGTGTGCGTCTAAGGCAACGTAGCTCCCGAACGGGTGAACCGATTTTGATTTTATTTTTTTTTGTTTGAAAGGTGAATTAGTCGGGAGTGTTCTTAGCTATGTTTGATGAAAATGGGTCCAAGTTTCGGGGGTTTTTTAAATTTTAAATTTAATTACTTGTTGTTTATGAACTCGAGAGATACTTAGCGCACGGTATTTAAAAATAAATATATTACTTGTTTTGGGTTATATTCAAATATGGGGATAATCACTACAAACGCTTACGCTGTATCTGGATAAAATACAGTCGGAAGTATCATGTTGAAATGACGAGGAAGTTTGAAGAGGTGTAAAAAATATCACGCAGTTGGAATCTTTGTGGTCACAGTCACGCACACATTTATACGTAGAAATAAAATGAAACTCAATGCGCTTTAAAGGTAAAGAATCGTAAGAAAAGATATGAGTGTTACGTAACAATACAGTGACATCCCTACGTTACTAGATAGGGTTGTCTAGGAAAATAAACAACAGAACGAGGGCACCGATATGTTTGCCGTCGGTACGTGCGCGTCCGGCAAAATAAACCCGGCTCTAACTGTAAACCAAATTAAATTTACTCAGTGCAGCGCTCATTGCTGACGAGATGAGGGCAATCGAAGGCGAACTGATTACGCAAACGAGCAGTGACAACCGGTGACAACCAGTGACTAAAAATTATTATTATATTATCAATAAAATGTATATCATGATTGGTAGTCCCCACTACTACATTAGCATGCTACGACGTAGCTTGTGGAAATTTCTAGAAAAAAAATACTAGTGGGGATTTCTGGAATATAGTACCGTACAAAGTTAAATTTTTGTATCACTATCTATTTTATATTTATTTATCTATTTTTTTGTCACTTAACATCAAACGTGTTAATGATCACGTTCTTAGATTAAGCAATTCTAGCAATTTAAGTTAATTTTAAATTACTTATTAGCCCACGTCGTGGCTAGATTGTAATCATATTAGGGTACATTCTTTAGAAATAATGTGCACTAAATAAATGAAAAAAAAAAAAAACTTAACATCAGGTGAGATTGCGGTCAAACGCTTACTTATAAATTTATTAAAAAAAAGAGCGCGTCGCGTCACGTCTCGATGTAAATTGACCCGAATCGCATTATTATCATTCCTATAGATTTAGCTAAGTTTTATGTTCTCTAACGATTGTAGAATGTCAGCTTAGTCAGAGCCAGGTGTGCTAGAATTGGTTCAAAATGGGAATCGAATGGCGAACCTCGTTCCTGCGAATAATAGCTAGAACCCCTTGAGTTATTCCTCCGTGTAGTTTAGGAGCTGGTGGCAATAACATTACTCTACAATGTTTTTAGCTAAACAATTCAATATAAATCATAAGGATCAATATGGATTGTTTAGTGAACTTGATTCAAGAAAGACAGTTTTACACAATCAAGAATAAAATGACTGATCTAAAAATTACATCACACGAGTTGAACACTAACTCATACGAAAGAACGAACGAACGTACTGACAACCATGGTTGTCGTTCGTTACGGTTACGGTGCACCGTAAACCACACGTATTGAAATAGTCTACTAGACTCTAGTATGATAGTGTTTCAACGCCCTTATTATAGTTTATTTCTCTTTTCACATCTGTCTGTTTGACCACCCCTAAGTCAGGGGCTGGCGTTGTCGTAGATAAATAAGTACTACTGCCATCACGCTGAAATTGCATGGATATTAATTAATCCCACAAAGCTGTGTAAAACAGCTTGCTTTTGAGCTTTCTTTTCTTTATTCTTTCTGCATGTAGGTATCAAACCCAACAAAAAATGTGCCTACTACGGCAACATAGGGCATAGCTGATAAAACAAAATACTAGCTACATTTTTTTACATAATTATCCAGTCCAGTTCTCACTAAATACGATACTAGCTCTCGAACTATTTACCTAGAAATGCTATCACCCTTAGAGCCGAGCAAGCATCTGCGGAATATTGACCCAACATCTGCATACCGTCTGAATTTAACGCCTATCTCCCATTTGAATAACTCCTCTAGTACACACGGCCACAGGTCAAGTTTTACACCCAATACAACTATAACTACGCTACATACAATGCAGAAAATCGTTGGAAAGGGAGCGCAATAGGCGTAGGCGCGCCGCGCTCGCAGCCCATCCTACACAAACACACTGTCGTTCCTCTCACACAATTAGCAACATTCAACTTCTATTAGTTCAAAGTCCAAACAGTATTGGTGGATGTGTCTTCGACTGGACATAAAAGTGAGCAAACAGTTTAGTAGAAACTGTCTTGTTTTGTCCAATTTAAAACGGCAACTCTATACTTCAGACATTCAAAGTGAATCGATGAGCAAAGCCATGGGTGGAAGATAAGATAAGGTAAATTTTTATTTTTCCCCAATAGGTATGAACAGGTATAAGTACAGTAGGTACAGGTAGGTACATAAAGCAGGTAGGAAGCTAGTATTCCAGGTTACATTGTTGTGACGTAGTACGTCAGATTGCACAAACAACGCTGCAAAATTCCTTTACTTATTCACAGTACGCCAAACTGTGATTTCCCAGGAGTTCATTCGGTGATGCTGGAATCTATATACCTTCATGGTGCAGTGGTTTACTAACCTAAAGCTAAGTCACAAGAAGGGTGGGTTTGACGAAGCACTCAATGCCAAAAACTATTCCGGGCCGACCACTAATAAACGATTCTCAAGACACAGGGATTTTTTCCAATAATCGATTAAAAACAGAATCAGTGTCTTGGATTTTTGAAATATCTATCCTTACTCTTCACATTTTTACTCTACCCCAGAAAAGAAGTAGGGAAATGAAAATTTTGCCGTACATGCTCTAAGGTGAATGAATGAATATTGATACCAATTTATGAAATAGAGACCAAGCTTTTTCACTATTGGAATTTTAAAAATTTCCACTCGTTTTCACTCCACATTTTAAGTAGATATTAACACGCATTGGTACTTGAGCGCCAGTCTGTATTGTCGGCAGAGTTGCTAGACCCGCTAAAATGAATAAGAATAAGAATCATTTATTGTAAAACTGTGTAGAAGAGATCTTAGGGTAGAAAAAGTTTCAACAGCCTACCCCTTTAGGGCGTACAATATTTTATTATACCTATTATCAATACCTAGGCATTGTAGTGAGGTAATTACAGTTAGGTACCATAACTAATAACAACTCAAATACTTCGCAAATGAAGTAAATTTTTGACCGGATTTTATTTAAATACACATGAAGCAGTTGAGCTATCTACTCACCGTTGCAAACGATTTATAGATTAGATAGATCAACTGATGCAAATCATTGCAAATGGTACCTATCTTTTGCTAGTTCCGGCTATTCTAAACTGACAATTCGATCCCCGCACAGATGCACTAATTGAATCCTAGGTATTCGTCGGCAGGTATTCAATAATTCTATCCTCTCCAGCATTCAATTGAAACTACTAGTACGATTGATTTCTTAATAGAATACTGAAACAGATTGCAAACTTCTTGCAAGTGTATCGAACTGGCTCTTAGAAATAAATGACTACACTCGCGAGCAATGAATCTCGCACAAATCTTGATATCGACAGAGTACCACTGTGTCGTTGGTGTAAGAAATGTTTTAGAAACCATTGAATAAACAGTTTTATTGACAGTAAGAGGTCCATAAAGCATTTTTTATTTCAATAAACGTGCTTTGAGATTACGGGTTTGTTTTGCAACACGAATTTATTGCTCTTGAGTGTAAATTCGATTGCAATAGGCTTTTGTGTAAGTTTTGTATGGATTGTACTGAGCTAAATTGCATTCAAGAACAAGCTGAAATCTGAAGTTTATCTGAGAATATCTTTACTGAATAATTTGATCACGTATTTTTAATCTAAGTAAGTAGGTGGATCTATCCAGATGCGGTCCTGCATTGGTATGCCAATCAAAGTTGAACTGCAAAGTTGACCTGCAAAGTTTTAAATCATGGTCAGTTCATACTAACTCATAGTTATTCTCTATTCTGTGACTAAATAGTGACATTATGAAGTCATTTGATGTGTTTTCGCGCATATTTTGCTGTCAAGTGTCTAAAAAGAATGATCACGTGGTACAAAATTGTACCACGTGACCTGAAGAAATTACACTGGGCAGTAAAATAGAACTTGACAGCAAAAGATTGGCATACGGGGGCAGTCTCTTACTAAAATCACGCAGAGTAGGTTCTCGTAGTGTTCTAAAATTGTGAATCAAAAATGGACTATGACACAATGGCATAGAAGTCATTGAGTCAATGCCAAAATATAATTTTGATCCTAACAAGTTTTCCGAGCGAAAATATTGCGCCAAAATTGGTCATATTGCTGCAATTTTTTGATAATACCCATCGCTCAATTATAATGTTTTGTAATTTGATCCATATTTTGTATTATCTAAGTAAGTATATACAAAACATTTATTAAAAGCATTTAGTATATTGCATAATTCATCATAAGTATTCGTTCCAAACGCTTTGCTTTCCAAAATAAACTGAAAGGCAGTTACAGTATACAAATAACAAAACGAAGTGGTACATCAGTCAATGTTCAGGCAATCGGCAGGCCTTTAAACATACACACGGTGGTTTTTACGATTTATTAAACTCATTTTGACCCTCTTCGACCGTATCTCTTCTCACTCCATCGATAAAGCCCTCGGTTGGTCGACCAAACTCCAATGTCGCGTCATTTATAGAGTCATTCAATCTATCTAAAATTCTCGGCTAATAAAGAAACAAAGAAACTACAAAGAAAAAATAACACAAGAAATTGACTAATTGAAAAATTGACGTGAATAAAACCTCGGTCTGCCTACTTTCCTGTTGCAATACCCCTGAACAGGGTTCATGTGTGATACCTACCTACAATATAACAACTATAATACCATGTGAAAGCAAAAAATGTATTGAGTATTGAGTATTAAACGAAGGTTTCTTACTATGTAAATTTATTTCCTAAAAAGAACTCGTTTCCTAAAATTAAAAATGTATTAACAGGTATTTTGGGTTGAGTACACTAACAATACCTATGGTTTTGTTTTGCGTGTATTATTTACCTGCCTATAAGTACATAAAAGGCAGCCGTATGCATGTGTAAAGGCAGTGAGTGTTGCTGACAGCTAAAAAACGAGCACATCCCGAGGATTGCGCGGTTACACGCGAGTCGCGGTGCTTTGGCACACCGCAAAATTGTTATGCCATGTTTTGGGCGATTCATGCCAAAGTTTTTGTGAAGGAAAATGAACCCTACTGCAGGGGTATGCCAATCAAAGTTGAATTTTAAAGTTTTAAATCATGGTCAGTTCAAACTAACTCATAGTTATTCTGTGACTAAATAGTGACATTATGACGTCATTTGATGTGTTTTCGCGCATATTTTGCTGTCAAGTGTCTAAAAAGAATGATCACGTGGTACAAAATTGTACCACGTGACCTGAAGAAATTACACTGGGCAGTGAAATATAACTTGCCAGCAAAAGATTGGCATACGGGGGCAGCATTATAAAGCTGACATAATTTTCTTATAGAACCAAAAAAAAAACCACAATGCTTGCTACGTAAGTAATAGTTTGGAATTCATTATCTGCTTTGAACATCAAAGTTTTGAAAATGTTTTTCACTATGCCACCTTTAGATATATCTTTGAAGCTGCTTTTGATTATACCAATGCGCAAAGAATTAACAATTTTCTATTCTTCTAAGTGGAATGACTAATATTGGACGTATGAATAACCAACTTCTAGGCAAAAAACACTCCTTCAAGTTATGATAGTAAACTGCATTTTCATAATATTGTAGTTTTATCTGTTTTAAACTTCTTTTTATGTATTCAGATAAAAGCTGAATCACCGATCAATGTAAGCTCATTATCCGCTTATCTTCAAAGTGTTTTTCTGAAATTTCTAGAATATTCCACAAAAATATCGAACTAATTCACTTTATGCGGTAATAGAATTATCTCCGTTACGAGGGCGCAAAATGGCTCCCTCAAGTATCAGCACTTGCTTTCCTGAAAATATAATACTTTACCTTATAAGAAGCAAACAGATAATACACAGAAAATAGATAGATAGATATATTCATTATTGTACTCCACTTAAAACTAATGTAACAATAATAAAGACCGTTTATTAGGTAGGTACAATGGGAGGCCTTATTTATTTATTTATTGCTTGTTTTGTGCTGCACCTAGCTGTGATTGTGAACTAAATAAATAATTTATCTATCTATCTTATTGCTAAAAGCAATCTTTTCCAGGCAACATTTGGATGGACAGAATCTAATACACAAAAACAAGAAGAATAAATAGGTTTTTTTTGTGGATAACTTGATTAACGTAGGTACACTAGGTACCTAGTAAAATAGGTTACGTAATCTTTATAATTTAACCCAATTACCGGCCATTTTTTTTGGTTTTTCCGAGACTATACCTGCTGCTTATTAAGGTTACTAGGTAGATACAAGTGTTTTGCCGGTCGCAGCTAAGTACCAGTAAAGTCTTGCATCGTAAATATCTATGAATGTGGGTTTCAGTTGCCTGAAACCTGAAAACACTCGACTGTAATAGAGTTGGGAATGCCTTGCGAAATTAGCTGCTTTTTGCAAGTTGCGGGAAGTCTAGGAGCTACAGTAGGTATAATTAAAGTTTGGCAAAGTGTTAAAAGGTTTCTAGCTGATAGGGACTCGTGTGCGAAAAATACGGTTGAACTAGTTATTTTTTATCCAGCTACGCGGAGCAAAAGAAGGGTTATGAGTTTAACAGTCTATGTATGCATAGATGTGATATATTCTGTTCCCTCGTTTTTGACACAGATATTGACTATAGTATTTACAATTTTGTGCTGGTGTTGCATGAAAAAAGTCTGCTTCTTTGACCTAGATCGGCGAGTTTCAACCTTGAACGAATCTTATTCGTCCAAGGTTTCAACAAAAACAGATTTCCGCACCGTTTCGGCAGTGGTAGAGAAACATTCATCAGCTTGACATCGCAAAACTAATTTCTACGCTCAATCCTTCTAGAATGTAGGTCAAACACAACGTGTATGTAAAATCCGATATTCTAATGCAAAATCACGAGCTCTCCGTATTATAGTTTCGGAAACTTCAGCTGCATTGTGCGACGCAGGTGTTCCAGACGCCGAGATTCTATTATCAACTCGTACGAGATTGAAGATGTCTACTGACAGGTATTGATTGGGCACTTGTCTACGAGTTTTGTAGTACGCTTTACCTACGATCACGTTTTCTTTACACAGGGTGTACCTAAAATAGATACCTGAAAAAAGAAATTTTAAAAAAGTATACCTATATTTCAACTGAAATACTAAACATTCGTATACTAACCGGATTTCTTAATAAATTACAAAAACCTATACAGAGTGTTATAAGACCTCTCCCGAAAACTTCGGGCCATAAAGTACCTATCAATATGAAAAACTTTTCATGGATGGTTCCTTGATTGGTTTGGGACTAGATGGCGTTGTGTGAAATGTCCATGAATATATATCGCGAAGAAAAAAATTTGCTGTTCCATATAAAATGCAAGACTTTGCAAAAATATATGGAACGGCCGAATTCAATATCTAGAGATGTATAAAATTGGTACCTACTGAAATACAGCAATTATTGTTCAAAAGAGTAAATAAAAGCCAAAGAGTACAAAACTGGCTAAAGAAGATACTACTACTTAATAGTTGGTAATATTTAGCGTGCATTCGTCGGTCGCACCATTAGCTCGCTGTATCGCCATGCGTGTGCTTACGTGCGATTACGTTTTACTTGCAACTGTTGTGTCATAGACAAGTGTACAGAACCACCATGTTAACACACACATCAATATGAACAACTTTTCCCATGAAATCAACAGTGTTATCGCCAAAAAAACCAGTACATTTATGCCAAGTAAATATTGCATTTTATAGTAATCAGTGGCACACTCAAACATTTCGACACATACTTATCACTAAATGATGATGATGATGATGATTATCGCTAAAATGGCTCTCTAAATCTGTGTCCATTTTTTTTAGTTCACTTGCAAAAGGTAGATTATTTTACGAATAACACGTAACATAACATGAAAGATAATTAAATATATTTTGCACTCAAATCAATAAAAATTGATATTGAAACATAATTTAAAAAATATATTTTCACACCTTTACAAAAAATTCTTCATTCGCAACTGGTTGCGAATAAAGAGTAATGAAGTAGTAATGAGTAATGAGTAGTAGAATGAAGAGTATTTATTCTTCTACCACAACAAGTTGCGGGTAAAGAATGATATTTCCGTTTTCGCAACTGGTTACGAAAATGTTGCGGAACCGGCCGGAAGGAAACCCGCATTTCAAAATTCTGAGATATCGTGTTTTATGCGAGTGATGGTTTATTACTTTACTATTCCTGGAATATTTAACGATATTTTATTAGATGATAGGTGTGTCTCATCTGTGAAATACAGCTACTGATCTGTGATACGTAATAATGGGCGCTCGTGGCTTGCTCTGGTTTGCACCACGACCCAGCAATATTGGTTCGTTAGTTGTTTCAAACCGTACCTATGTCTGTTTATGTATCTGTTCAGAGATGAGTAACTAAATAATACCATACTATGTCTTCTTATTTCAACCACATAATTTTAAATGGAGAATCCTACAATTCCACTTACTACGAGAATTTTTTGACAGATTTTTCAGAAACTAGGTACTTAAGCTACACGTGCACTTGACGTCCAAACAGCCGACCAGCGGTAATAGTTATCTAATCTGATGGCTACATTGGGCACCGTAAGTAGTTTGATTTGGAAACTTGTATCAAAATATCAAATTGACAGTTTTTTGATGAATTTTCATGAGTTACTTTCTCAGTTTCAACAATCAATCAAACTCTTAATCCAATCATTAAATTTGACATGTTTAAGCTTATCTTAATAACGGATTTAAGCCAATAAAACCTATCTGTTAACGCTAATCTTACCGAAAGAGATACAGCTTATTATAAAAGGATTATTTTTTTAAAGAATATCATAGTTTGTCGAACATCTTACAAACAGAAACAGGTGAGAGCTCAGTTTTACAAAAGTGCTTTTAAAGATTACTAACAATTCATAATAATATCCTACTTTAAAACTACTAAAAATAAAAGATTAAAGCCTTTTATTTCTGAAAAAAGCACTCTGTCCAAAGTATGTTTTGCATAGTTTTAGGGAATCCCGCAGAAATCATCCTAACCTACTAAAAATACATTTATAATTTCAGCAAATATGAATTCAATGCTGATAATCGCTTCCTTGATCGCCGTGGCGGTCGCCACTCCCGTGCACCGCGGCCTGGTCGCCCCCGGCATATCTGGCCCCACGCCAGTCGTCGAGAGCCCCATCGCCGTCGGACCTACTATCGTGGACTTCACACCTGTCTCTGTTGGACCTGCCATCGTGGACAGCTTCGAGCCCATCGCTGTTGGACCTGCCATCGTGGACAGCTTCGAGCCCATCGCCGTCGGACCTGCTATCGTGGACTTCACACCTGTCTCTGTTGGACCCGCTATTGTTGATTTCTCGCCCATCGCTGTTGGACCTGCCATCGTGGACAGCTTCGAGCCCATCGCTGTTGGACCTGCCATCGTGGACAGCTTCGAGCCCATCGCTGTTGGACCTGCCGTCGTGGACAGCATCGAGCCCATCGCTGTCGGACCTGCCATCCTTGACTTCACTCCCGCTGCCGTCGGACCCGCCGCTTCTAATGCCGCCACTCCCCTGGTCCAGATCATTCTGAACATCAACTACCAAGCTCAAGAGATCTCTGTACCCGTGGCCACCCCTATCGTCCCTAGTCCCGTCAGCCAGCCTGAGTTGGTCATTCCCGGCCCCGTTAACGTCGTCGAGAGCGCTGACATCGAGGTCCTCCCTAGCCCCGTTGTCTTGCCCGAGGTCGTTACCCCTGGCCCCGTCAACATTGTCGATGGTGCTGACAGTGTGATCGTCCCTAGCCCCGTCATCATCGGAACCCCCGAAGTGGTTGAGCCTGTGATTGTTGGCACTCCCATCATCCCCGCCCCCGCTGTTGTCCTCCCTGAGATCCTCAACTAAATCTCTCAAGACTGCTATAATTAGAGTTTAGTTGCGGTCTGGAACTGTGAACAACTACTTTTTAAGTGTCATGCTACTTGTTCAAAAATACTTAGTTCCAATACTAAGTTTTAAAAATAAAGATCCAGTTCTGTAGATTAAGTATCAATGGTTTTCACATTTGTACTAGCTGCTACTGTAGTTAATTATTATCCCATTAGGAAGAAATCGGCTTCAATACTAAAATATTGGCCCACAAATTCTGAACAACAGAGCTCGTAATGAAAGGACTAGAGGCTCATTTCCAATAATTGACGCAAAGCTGGAAGGCATAATGTGCGCGATCGTGCTGTGAAGAACAATGTGCTTGATTTATAGTTACGAGAGCCTGGCAGGCCTAGTTTACTTATTCGACCGTTCGGTGTTTACCAAGGCTTACTACATACATACTCACATATACCCATTACCCACTTACTTTGCTATGAATAAGTTTTCTTGTGGAAATGCCAGATTTAGGCATATTTTTAGGCCGAATTAGGCATACACTAGCTACTAGCACGTCTTATTCCTTTTTTAGGAATTTTTATAAGTATAAAAATGGTCAAATGGTTCGGCAAGAATATTATATTTTGCACAAAAATAAAGGAAAAGTTTTAGTTGGTATAAAAAGACAAAGTAAAGTAAGAAGTTGGAAAAATATAGTAACTGTAAAGTTTCATTTATTCCTCACTGAAATTTTCTTGTTCAGCTTACTAGCTACATAGTTGTGAGACACCAAACAAAGTAGGTATAATCATCATAAGTATAGTCAGAAAAACTAGCTCACTTCCCTCGGGTTGGCTTGTTTTATTGCTCAGACAATGTATAGAGACCGTTGATTAAACACACGCTCTGCAGCGTCTATATTGTATGGATGGTACAATCTATGAAAGCCAGCTGTTGAGAAAACCGTAAACCTCCTTAGAATTAGGCTTGGGTCGTAAGAAGCTTTTCCTTCCACACAATAGGTGGTCATGGCAGGTTTTTATTCTTTTTATAAAATCTTATACTTAAGTAAAGTACTTAGCAAAGATTACAGCTATCGTAGAATGACGACGGCTTAAAATTAAAAGTCAATTTACGATGATAAATAAACCAAACGGCATAAACACCTGTTGTGTGTTTGCCGCCTGTTTGGTTGCTAAGTGCACGCGTAGCCTAAAAAAAGTTATTTTCTTGCTTGAGGTCGCCATAATTGGCGTGATAGGGCGCATGCACACTGCACGACACTTACACAATACGACATGCCAGTTGCTCGAACAAAAATATCGTTGTCGGAACCAACACAGTGTCCAGTACTATCTTTCCGCCGATATCGTGATAGGTCTCATGTCGTGTCGGTTGCAGTGTGATAACAGCCAATGAGGGATAAGCTTTTTCTAGTAAACAAAAGCTTATAGTATTGTTACCTTTCGTAGTTTGCACCTGGAACACGCTGGAAGCAACGCAAGAATTGTAATCGTGGATAATAACAACTGCACCGACTCATGTGGAATTGTGAGCCAGATGGTCTCTTTGGCATGTTCTAAATAATCTAAGCTCTAAACTAAAGCTACGGTATATACAACGTGTAACATATTGTCCCTATAAGCCGAAAAAGGTCTTATTCAGACCAAACACGTTAATAGATTGGCATGTGCAAAAGTTGAATATAACATCTTGGCTATTAATTTATTTAATTTTTTGTCTTTAAAATTTGCGACCACTCTAATACCACATTTACACTCGCGCTTCGTCCCTCGCCTCGTGGCTCGCCTCGTCCCTCGTGCGAGGCTTGTGTTGATCGATGGTAAATGAGTTGCCTGTTTACACTCGCGTGCCGACGACGCCGGGTGCGACGCGAGGTCCTTTGACTCGTGCCCCAAAAACCGCTCCGGACGCGAGCGCCGCGAGTGACGAGGCGAGGGACGAGGCGAGCTACGAGCGTCTGTTCACACTCGCACCTCGCCCCTCGCCTCGTCCCTCGCCTCGCGACTCGTACGCGAGTGTAAATGTGGTATAAGTGTTTATTTACTTTGCGAATGTATCCAGCCTGTTAGGACACATGCTCACGCACCCTCCTATCACTTTGCACCCGCTCGTAGACACTTTAGCACGAGTGCAATGCTATTTTTAAGACGCTTTTCATGCATGATAAACTTCGAAATATTAAAAGTCGTAGAACAAGTGTTGTTCGCCATGACGTGTAGAATACTCCCCTTTCGATCTTATAGGGACATTATGTTACACCCTGTATGTGCATATTTTCTCTACTTTCCAGACTGCAAATACACTTGTTTGCACTCCAGATTCATATCTCAAACAGGATGGTGAAAAAACCTCTGCAGCAACACCATCAGGAATGCTGGAACATTGCTACCATCAACCCAAAGTCCTTCTCCGTTACCTACTTTAAAGAGTTGTGCTGGCTGGGGTGAGGTTAGCAGGGGGACAATGCACAATACACCCCGACGAAGGACGTCAGTGTAGATCTTATTTCCCCACCATGAATTAGAACTTCTGCAGGGACTTGAATCGGAAACCCTAGCTGCAGGGGTATGCCAATGAAAGTTGAACTGCAAAGTTTTAAATCATGGTCAGTTCATACTAACTCATAGTTATTCTGTGACTAAATAGTGACATTATGACGTCATTTGATGTGTTTTCGCGCATATTTTGCTGTCAAGTGTCTAAAAAGAATGATCACGTGGTACAAAATTGTACCACGTGACCTGAAGAAATTACACTGGGCAGTGAAATATAACTTGACAGCAAAAGATTGGCATACGGGGGCTGGGTCGAACCCCTCTGAAAGCGAAGTCCTGAATCCGCCACTACCTACAAGTGAAATAGATTAATTACATCAATATTCTACGACATTCTGCGGCAGGACCGCGACCGGCATGTCGGACATGTTGCAATGCAACTATTCACGACATGTTCGCACCCACCACAATCGACATTATCGGCAGGTACTTACATACCTGCCTTGATACATTCGTACCTATGTTAGATTCTGCGGTGTAACTGCGTTGTCCTATCTCTACCTAAGTACTTACACCTTGCATATCGGGTGTAACATAATGTCCCTATAAGTCCGAAAAGAAGGTATTCTACACGTCATGGCGAACAACACTTGGTTCTACGACATTTAATATTTCGAAATTTTTCATGCATGAAAAGCGTCTTAAAGTGCAGTATCTTAAAGCCTAAGTTAGGTTGGTCTATTTAAAGTTGACCTACACGTGCACTTATCTTAGCGGACCAATCACAGACTCAAAAAAAAGACCAACGGTCAAGGGTAGATTTTGAAGTCTTAGGTGTCGACCATGGTGCGGAGTCGTTAATAAAAACATATTTCACTTAAGTATGTACGCAGTTGAAAAAGACTGCAGCTAAGAGCATAAAGCACCCAAGCCAACATACGTAGCTACATCTCAAATAAGTAATTAGGATTACCAATCTCATGAGAAAATGTAGAGTGCTTAGAAGCAGGCGCGGTGGTTAAGTACCCTGTCATAACTTTGACAGATGAAAAGTGTGCCTGTAATAAGTTAGGAAATAAACATACACAAGGAGTTCTACCGGCGAAACGCGGTACCTACTTGTGATTTAAATAAAAGGTCTTTGTTATTCCAAATTCTTGATGATAATATATTTTGTAGAAATATTAACGCCGTGAAAGTCATCTTATCTAAGACTGCCCCCGTATGCCAATCTTTTGCTGTCAAGTTATATTTCACTGCCCAGTGTAATTTCTTCAGGTCACGTGGTACAATTTTGTACCACGTGATCATTCTTTTTAGACACTTGACAGCAAAATATGCTCGAAAACACATCAAATGACGTCATAATGTCACTATTTAGTCACAGAATAACTATGAGTTAGTACGAACTGACCATGATTTAAAACTTTGCAGTTCAACTTTGATTGGCATACGGGTATTAGTATTATTGCTGTATTAGTCGTCATTTTCTTTGTGAATATATAACCGTTTAACTGACATAACTGGCATTAAATTATGAATCAAAATATAGACACGAAGACATCATTGAATTAGTCAAAATAAATGATCCCTAAAATAGTTTCTGGCCGCTTCATTGGTCGCAAAGTGCGCGTGTAGCTTTATTCACCAGCTGCGTCACAAAGGTCGAAGCAATGCTAAGCTCTTAATTTCAAAACGCTTGAATCGTTTAAATAACGCTTTCATATTTTTCTCTTCAAAGCATTTTCTGACGGGCTAAGCAAATGAAATGGCCGCGCAGAAAGCGTTTTTGAATTCATAACGTCCAAATGGCGTTTTCATTGCACGTTATTAAAAACCTGAAAGGGCAAACTATATAGCATTACATGCGACCACAAACATCTTATATTTTACTGAAAACAGTTCTAGGTAAAGACTGTCTATTAAACTGAGCACCTCTTCATTCCAACACGTTTTGTTCAAGACCTGATTTTGTTTGTTTGTTTGTTTTTGTTGTTTAAGTTGTTTCAAAAAAGATCCTATTGTAATGTGAAAGTCTTTGAATAACTATGATGGATAAACAATCCAGTAGTCAATGACAATTTCTATTTTATCGTTTAGACAGCAAGTAATATAAACCACCCTATAAGCTCATTCGTAGCCAAACACCCCTTTCAAAACACATTTTTTTCTTATCAACCCGATAATATCGTAATTCAGATTCCGCGTGCGAGCGTAAAATTCACAGGCGAAGTAATCGAGACGAATAGCTGCTGTGAGCTCTCGAGACTTTTTTATTACTAGCCAACCGCTCGCGGTTTCACTTCCTTAAACTTCGGTAGAGCGATCTCTGCTGAACGCTGTTTCAGTGTGACTGACAAAAATCAAATCAAATAAAATGAACAAGAAAACTTAAAACTTGAGTAAGTAGATAATAGTTTTAAACGATGATAGTTACAATAGTTATAAAAACTGTGTCGCAACCATCAACGCCCGCCTCCTTGACATAGGCAAAGATATTCCCTAAAAAACAGGGGTAGGTACTTAACAGTAACTTTAAAATAAAAGTAGATAAAAACTAGAAAAAAAAGAAATCGTACTTCGTCTCATTATTTGGCTTGAAGTGAAATGAAATGGTTTATTTGCTAGAAATATGGTTAGAAGTTCTTATGAGAATAGGTTTCACATATTTCACCAAACACATCGGCATGCAAATTGAAGTTAAATAATAAGTATAATAAAATTATCAACATTACTAAAAATTGAATTGAATAATTATTACTAAATATCATTCATTATTAAAAAAAATCATCTGCAACGCTATAAAACGAACGATTGGCGGAAGACGAGACAGAAATTTATGTTTTTGTTTACTCTTCTACAGATAAACCGATCACAAACATTCAAACGTCTAAACTTTGCAATATTAGGATAGAATTCTGAATAACGCTTAAATACAAGAGTAAGATGGATAGAGCTGTTCTATTAGGAAACCCTAGTTTTTGAAGTTTCTAGACGGGTTTTTACGAGTTCGGATAAGAAAAAGGAACTTTTCGTTAGGGTATGAACGCAATAAGAGCTCTCATAAAAAAATGACACATCAAACGGAAAACTGAATCTCATCTAAATTATGACCATGGCCACTAGTCGCTAGTCTGGGCGCCTCATATTATAGCCTTAGGGTATGCGTGGATTACAAGCAAATTACGAAACTATTTTGCTAAGATCTGTTGGCTGCTTTACCGAAAACCAATGTATACACCTAGTTTAAGAGCTTTTCAAAAACTAGTGCCTTTTTCATGATTTCTTTGACATAGTCTTCGGCATGGTGTAATTTTCTTGCAATGCCAAACTTCTCCACATACCACGGACAGCAATCATTCAAAATAGTCTGTGCCTGATAAAAAATGACAAGCCGAAAAATTCTATAAATACACAAATACAAATACTACATAGATTCCGATTGGTATTGATTTGGATCAGTTGAGCTATCATACAAACATTTGTGCGTGGGAAACATAGATGTTTGTTCATGTCTGGGTGTTACTATGTTTTATAAGTATGTATTTACAAAAAAAAAGTATAATATAAGTATTCTATCAGCCATCTAGTTCCCATAAGACAAGCTTTGCTTAGTTTGGGACTAGAGGGCGTTGTGTGTAAAGTCCATGGATATTTATTTATTTATTTTATTTATCTATAAATCGTTTGCAACGGTTTGTAGATAGCTCAACTGCTTCATGTGTATTTTGCTTATTTAGTTGTGTACAGTTATACTACAAATACTAGGAGGATAATAGAATGTTCGTAAGCACTTTATCTGATAAAGCGTGTCGTGCGTGTCCCGGCAGACACAATCGAAGTATTAGCTACAAGCAATTTCAAATATCCTTTTTCCCCAGGCACTTCAAACCTAATACAGAATTATTCTGTGCAAAAAATATCTAGTAGTACGAACTTCGGCTGGTCTATTATATAGACAAGTAGTAGCAACTGCAACATCAGTGCGATGAACGATTCTATCAGACATAACAAATTGTATCGTAGCTTTCGCTTATCACACTGTTATTGCCAGTTTATGACTGCAATGCAATTTTTGATAATGGTTCTAGCCATATTTTGTTTCATAATGATAGTAGCAAGTGTAGCAACTAATGATGCCGTCATAATGATCAAACAGTGAGAATTTTGATCAAATAACTGTGCGACAAAGGTCCAATCGTTGATTACTGTGGTATGGTTCAATAGAAGTTATTGTACTTATGTACATACAATGCACATGTCGCGGATAACATAATAGTTTTTGTAACAGTAAATAATTTCACGTATAGTCCTGCCCCCGTATGCCAATCTTTTGCTGTCAAGTTATATTTCACTGCCCCGTGTAATTTCTTCAGGTCACGTGGTACAATTTTGTACCACGTGATCATTCTTTTTAGACACTTGACAGCAAAAAATGTGCGAAAACACATCAAATGACGTCATAATGTCACTATTTAGTCACAGAATAACTATGAGTTAGTATGAACTGACCATGATTTAAAACTTTGCAGTTCAACTTTGATTGGCATACTCCTACTGTACAAAATTCGGTTACTCTAAGCCTTAGAGTAACCGAATTTTGTACAGTAGGACAGTCCTTAGAGTCTAAGGCTATCTTTATTGTATAGTTTTAGTTTCACAGTCGGTGTGCTGCAACTTACCAAATAGTTTGATTTTGGTATCGTTCAATATTATCGGTATTAACTCCTTGCCCCAGGGTTTTAAGCCGATAGATAACCGTTGGATTAAACAGCCAAAAGCAACAACAGCTTGCGGTTCAACTCTGCGGGATCAATAGTGAATAGATTAAACCACCATCGAAATGGGACAAAATACTGGAACCACGTGATAAAGACCCAAACTACCTCACAACTTGAGAACTCTGGTTTATTTTTCAAGTCCCTTTTTTGGCACAGATCCAAAATCTAAAGAATCTAAAGACTTAGTTTAGTTTGATACAGATATTGCATTTCACCGCAAAATAAAATCGTTGAAATAAGACAATTCCGATACAAACTGTCCCCGTATGCCAATCTTTTGCTGTCAAGTTATATTTCACTGCCCAGTGTAATTTCTTCAGGTCACGTGGTACAATTTTGTACCACGTGATCATTCTTTTTAGACACTTAGACAGATAGACAGATAGACAGGCATTTATTTGCACACTAAGTAACACACAGTACACTTACAGAACAAAACCAACAAAAATAAAAGTAAAGTAAAAAAGTAACAGAAAAATGAAGCTAGTAGGTGTTTGTGTGCTACAGCAGCAAAAGGGTTTCGACTCAGCGTATGCCTCACTACCCGAAGGTAATTAGGCGCTGTTATTCTGTCGAAAGTATCGCATATTTTGCTGTCACTTGACAGCAAAATATGCGCGAAAACACATCAAATGACGTCATAATGTCACTATTTAGTCACAGAATAACTATGAGTTAGTATGAACTGACCATGATTTAAAACTTTGCAGTTCAACTTTGCAGTTCAACTTTGATTGGCATACCCCTGCAGATAAAAATTCCTATGAATAAACGACAAGAGTAGGCTACTCATAGAGGTGTTTTTACTCCAGAGGAATTCCAGTTTCCGCACAAAGATTTTCCACACCAATGACTTTAGCACCAACGCTACTCCACTTTTGAAAAAGTGAAAAAGTTTTTTGTGTTTTGGAATTAATGACTGTTTTTTTTCTGTTTTTGTAAGTATAATTAGATTTGTTACCTGCTAAGTAATTTCATGTTGTGCTGTTTGTTTGCCAAATAATATATCTATCAGTGCAGCGGATGACTGTAAATATTTAGTCAGGTATCATGAATTTCACCAAACTTTTTCAAAATACACAGCTGATGCATTTTTGAGCTTTTAGCACATAATAAAAGTATTTCTTTCAGTAAAGCCCAGGAGGACATGTTTTCTTCTGTAGATAAACATGTCGTTATACAAGATGCGGTGCTGTTCTTAATAAATCCAGTGTATCCTGTAGGTACATGTTACGTTCATAGAGTACAGGTCTGCGATAAGGGCGATGTGCTCCGGTGTGCAGTAACACGAACATTGCGACTTATCTGCAGAAATAAATCTACCTAGCGGGGTACGGGGCCGGGTCGAGTCAGGCTAGGGTCAGAACTACCCTTAAATCTTTCATGAAATTATGCTGGTGGGTTGGCTAGGTTTTGAAATACATTGTACACAATGTATCATGTACCTAGTAGTATTTAGTAGGTATTTATGACTGTTTTTCAGCATCTGGAATTTGTTTTCTGAATAAAACTTTTAATGATTATTATAAATAACTATTATTTCTATGGTTATTATTATTTATTTATTATAAAATTTTACACAAATAAGTAGTGCTAGAAGGACTTAATGCTAAGAGCATTGTCTACCAGTCTTGCTGGGCGTGGTTATAGCTATATTCTATTTACAAAATGATTTTTTTTTTCAAACCGGAACCGAGAATATAATTAATATCATACAGCAGTCAAACTTTTATGTTAGGTTTTATGTTAGCAACGAAAACCAATAAATTGATTTTTTAGAATTTGCAATTCACGACATGCTAAATAATAATTTATTTATTTTTAATCTAATATGATAGGTTAGGGATAAGGAGTATTTGAAGTCTTTGAGGGAGACCTTCGCCCAGCAGTGGGACGAGATAGGTTTTAAAAAAAATCCCGGTTCGCTCTGGCCCAATGGCTAAATACCCACCCTAAAAAAGCCCAGCTCCGAATCTGGCAACAACCCCAAAACGCTTTAGACTGATAACATCGCAAAGAAACTATGTAAGTAGGTATTTTAAAGTTCAAAGTGCTCATAAGTATTTTGTAAAAACGTTCCATGCTCTGTTACGGTAACTGAAAGCATGGTCTTGAATAAATTGGCGCGTCCTTTCCAATAATTTTGTTATTTTGTAGTAAGGTAATTAAAGTGACAATGTGGTCGTTTAAAAAACTATGTACCTAATAAAATAGGTCAACCAAAACCGGTCACTTTGGAAATGTAGGTACGAATCAAAGTTGATTAAGTATATTGATTGCCGATGTCACTGGCTGCATTGCCGCGCTGAATAGCAACGCTGATACGCTGAGCTAGACGCCCTTGAATGAATTTGAATTTTGAAAATACAACTAGAACAAGTAATTAAATTAAAAATTTAAAAACTCCCAGAATCTTGGACCGGTTTATATCAAACATAGCTAAGAACACTCCTGACTTATTCACCTTTCAAACAAAAAAAAAACAAAACCAAAATCGGTTCATCCGTTTGGGAGTTACGTTGCCTCAGACAGACACACACAAATACACACACAGACACGTCAAACTTATAACACCTCGTCGTTTTTGCGTCGGGGGTTAATAAAACATAATATCATTATCCGTTTGCTAGAGGGCACATTTCTAACGAGAGTACACGAGAGGTTGGGTTAGTTTGTCGAATGGCGATGCATCAAAAGTCCATATTAGGTACCTGTTAAAATTGTCTGAAGCGTCAAATAATTGAAACGGAAGCGACCGTCGTTGGCCATTGCAACTCCATTAGTGAATGACATCAGCGATGTAGAGACTCTGGAATAGACAAATTGACATTCTACTATCACTAGAGAGGGTTAAGTTAAAAGCCTTTTACACGTCCTGCCTCCGTATGCCAATCTTTTGCTGTCAAGTTATATTTCACTGCCCAGTGTAACGTGGTACAATTTTGTACCACGTGATCATTCTTTTTAGACACTTGACAGCAAAATATGGCCGAAAACAAATTAAATGACATCATAATGTCACAATTTAGTCACAGAATAACTATGAGTTAGTATGAACTGACCATGATTTAAAACTTTGCAGTTCAACTTTGCAGTTCAACTTTGATTGGCATACCCCTGCTGGTTGTCGTATGCTAGGTAGCCAGTGTCGAGTATCCGGTGGCACCGGCTACCCGGCAACCGGCACGTGTGAAAAGGGTCATACTCCTACGAATATTATGCCTAGAATTGAAAAACGAATCAAAATGCATGGAAATGACACTTTCTAGGAAAGCCTCATAAACAGGCCAAGTTCTATAGGGGTTAATATGACTTACTGACTATGATGATGATGAGCTTACAGATTCTAAGATCATCATCATAATCATCATATCAGTCTGTAGAACTCCACCTGTAGAACTGCTTTCTGGGCCTTTTTCTCGGTTTACCAATATCGTCCAACGGGAACTAGAATAGTTAACTTTTTCTGAGACCTTTACAACCATAATAGCTATTACTGTCATCGATAATCTGTTTTAAGAAAAATCTGTATTCTTGTCGTTTCTCGTTTCCATAAAACAAAGACCTTTTCCATACTAATTGTTTCCTTTTTCATAAAAGCACTTTCCGGTGACGTTAGGTCTTTGTGACGTCATTTCCGTCCGTCCCAATTACCCCGTACGCAGGCTGGATGATGTAACCAAATTATATTGACATTTGGCGTCGTATGGTACAACGTACTACTCCATAATGGATGTACCTACTTCCTGGCTGTTTTGTCTATAAATTGCTAAACGATTTTGTTCATAAACCGTTTGACCGATGATTACCTAAGTACCTCTAGCTGCTGTTTCATGCACTTAAAGATGGTTTTCCACTGCTGCACGACATCTGAGATATCACTAGAGCTAATCTAGTAGAGATATTTTTATTGGAGCAACATCAAACAACACTGTATTTTTCATACACGGTTTCAAAGTTTTTTCAGATTTTCTTCATCGAGATTGAGTCTGGATCAGTCCTTGAGCAGTAAATGCGAATACCGACCTTAAGTACCCTATATATTTTGAGTGGAAAACCCCATGCACAATTGTATAGGTACCTACCCCACAGTACCCACTGACCCTCTGATCTCGAGTCTATGGCATCTGATCCCGGTATCGGAATGAAGTAGAAACCGGTCCCGAATTGTTTTGTATTCAGATCACGTTTCCAAAATAAAAATAACAAAATATTTCTGGCGTCCTGAAATCAGTAAATATTTATTTAGTTTGGCCATTGATCCCAGTATCTAATTGCTGGCTATCTTGAGGATAAGATTTGAAGCGATAATACCGCCTATATGCCACTGCCACTTTTTGCTAAAGCGTTTAAGTATTTTACTAAATTTAAAAAAAAATAGAAGGTATTTTATGCAAAGTAATTTATATTCACCCGCACCTCTGCGACCAGAAACTTCTCCAAGTAACTGGAAAAAGTTAAGAAAGGGATGATTTAAACGAAGGATGAGGGTAGGGACGCTCAATTGTTTCAAGGGTTTGAAGGTACCCACAATTTGCACGGGTAAATTAAGCTATAGCGCCTTTGAGGTTAACTTCGAATTTTTTCCTTTGTTGTTGATACATCACTGGAACTTTTTTAAAACCTTGACTGGTTCCATCAGAAATACTAAACTATTGTTACGATAGTGGGTACATTAGGTATTCTGGGAGTAATCACGAACAAATCTGACAGTCGCCGCGTTACGTAAACCTAACGTATTCGAATCATATTGCGCCTCAACGCCAGCTCGACTGCCAAACGTAACATTGTCACCGCGCAGTGTATCTCGGATACGCTAGCATTACGATACGTTTACGATGGTCACATTTATTCAATGAAAAATTTGGTTCCTAGCTACTACGAATTCCAAATGGTAAAAATATAAACAAAAGCAAAATAATCAGATAATTTCATCACGGTCACGTCTAAAAAATTCAACCTCATGCCTCACAAATTATCATCTAATTAATTATTATAATAATACAATATTATGCACTATAGTACAAAGTGTTATCGAATCTCATTTACTGCCCACACAGCCGCCTCCGCATCACGAGAGCGTCAATTTTGTAATTTTATTCCCTTTTCGTCCCATTTCGACATTGTAACGCGGAATTCCGGTTTACTCTAACTAAGTTATGCGGATTTTGTCCTTTGTCCGGCGTGAGATAGTCCGAACGGCCCGGACGATAAAGTAGGAATCCTACTAGCTAGTAATATACTTACGATGTTAAAATTTCAGTGGATGTTGACATGGATATTTTAAGTCGAAAATGCGTAAGAATTCAGTCTAGTGTGAATTCTTTACGGCAAAGGTACGTTAGATCACTAGTTAAAACCTGTAGTTAGGCTCCTATTGGGCTATTCCTAAGTATCTAATAAGTAATAATGCTAAGCAGTAATAAGCTAAGTAATAATGCTTACCAACACATTATATTAGAATGTATTTTAAAATATCTAATCTAAATAATAATGCTAAATAGCGCTTTTGGTTCTACCGTTTGAAATCGATCATAAATGAAATCATTTCTAAATCCGCCACTATATTATCCTCTACACCGTTTATGAATTCGAGGGTAAATGTTTTATTACATTTTAATGTTTGCCTGTTTAACTTTCCGCCTAACCAAGTACAGCAGGGGTATGCCAATCAAAGTTGAACTGCAAAGTTGAACTGCAAAGTTTTAAATCATGGTCAGTTCATACTAACTCATAGTTATTCTGTGACTAAATAGTGACATTGTGACGTCATTTGATGTGTTTTCGCGCATATTTTACTGTCAAGTGTCTAAAAAGAATGATCACGTGGTACAAAATTGTACCACGTGACCTGAAGAAATTACACTGGGCAGTGAAATATAACTTGACAGCAAAAGATTGGCATACGGGGGCAGAACATTTTTCCTACAAGGAAAATTACAAGACAATCTGTATTAATTAGAAACGTGAGAGCTGAAGTAAGTAAAGCTTTTAAATCCCGGCTTCATTTCGCCGATCTTAATGCTGGTACTTTTCAGAGAAAAATCCAGTTCATTTTATCAAAATTGACAGTGCCTAACACGTGGACTTTTATTTTATAAATGCAAAAAAAACACAAATTTTAAGTGGGGTATGAGTTAAGGAAAACAAAGTAACTTAAAATAGCAGGCTCCGTTTAAACGGCAAAGATTTTCAAGACCGTTCATCTTAATTTATTCAAATGTTTACGGCATCCATCATTCAGGACACGTACCTACTCCAGTAACAAGTGCAGAGTGCCATTGTAATAATAACTTGACAGATTAACCGAGGGCCCTCCGAACTTACGAGATTTCCCTTCGTCCTACTTAAGTTTTGACATGTGCGGAAAGAGCTAGGTCAATAAAATAAAATCTCTTGTTTCAAGCGTATTAGTCTTTAGCTCATATTTTATTTGCCGAAATAAGTGTTAAAATTTGATCTTATGTTAAAGGAGGCACTACTATTCATTTATTTACCTCTATTAATTGATTTCTTTTCACTTGGGGTATAACTCGTTATAACTGCTTTAAATAAACAAGAATAATTTGACACATATTTGCTAAGGATGATCAAACTTTGATAGGTAGGTGTCGACCAATTGTGCATGCAATGTGATCTGAAATACATTTTAGCCCTAGGTATTTCGTTCATGAGTTAAAAGATAATTTAGATTTAGTCCCTGAGGAGAATAAAGGTGTCAGGCGTTCACGACTTTTCTTTATATGTATGATAGAATGTCCTTTGGCCACAATCTCACCTGATGGTAAGTGACGATGAGGCCGACGATGGAGCAGGACAGTCTAGAAACTGACGTCTTGTTTTTCACTCAGATGATTTCATGATGAAACTGGGAGCTAAAGTTTTGTGTGAGTGAACCAGCTGAAGACAATGTAAGGGATAATTTGATCATAAACAAACGCCCCCCAACTTCGGTTGTACCTAAGTGTAAGTTTCTTTCGAGATTTTGGAAGGACTTTACGACGTTACGACTTTCAAACAGTACAAAAAACCTTTGTGTCAATATTCTACATCATTTTATCTTGGTCACAATCAAAACGGATCTTTGTCCCTCTGAAATATCTGCGCAGAACCCATTCTTGGGTAATTGGAGGTAAGCTAATTTTTCCGCACAAAAGTACATGCGCAATCGTGTGTTGCACCTAACTTCAGAGGGATAAAGATCCGTTGTACGTACTGTTCGTACCTTGCTTTAGTAATCTGAGCATTTTTTTTGACTAATAAACTAAAGCATTCATTGCATGATGTCCGGATTAGGTTACGGGGGACTAGTTACTCAAGTTATCACGAAGATAGGTAGGTACCTACTGATTGGATTTAGGTAACCTAAAAACAATTAGCACGCCTCCGCGCCGCCGCCGCCTACTGCTATTGACAGGTTCGAATCTGAATTTCATCATGATTCCAGGATTCAACTCTACTATTCAGTTCTAATCTAACTATGGTTCGATCGATCTTCCAGCTGAGCTTCACAGACGTTCAGCTACTGCACGCTGGATTGTTGATCACTAGTAGAATACAAAATAATAAATACAAATGAAAAGCTACGGTTCAGTTGCATTTCAGCTGTCAAATATGAAAGTAGAATACGATAACCTTAAAACATGAAAAGCTACAATTCAGCTGCGTTTCAACTGACAAGTTTTAGTAGAATTGAGCCCCTAAACGTTTACACTGTGATTTAATTCGAATAGACATCAAAGGTCTGCTTGAATATTAATCAATTGGTTCAAACCACTATGTAACTTCTGACGCCGAGATAATGGAGATAATTAGAGACGCTAAAATTAATTAATAGATTGGGGATAGATTACCTACCTCGTCGGGTGATTAGTTGAGAAAGGCAAGTATTTTTATGTAACTCGATATTTACGGCATCAGTTGATAAATATTTTCAAACTAATATAGTTGAATAACCTAAGCTGGGGTCAGAGAAAAACGTCATTTAAGGTGAGAGGTTATTTATTTCCTCAAATGAAATTGACATTTCACTTATGTGAGAAATTATCTACTTAGGGCCGTAAGATCAAAAGCAGTTAAAACTACGGATTTTCTAAACTACGATCACATTTGATCGATGGCTTAATCTACTGTCATAAGATCAAGTCGAAAATAGAAGCAGATTAGATAAACTTCGATTAGTCCTAAACGCATGGCAACATTCTCGTATTTCGTTCTTTCGTTCATGAAAAAAAAGGTTATAATTAGTCAGTTTGACATATTCGACCACATCGACATTGACATACAGACGCAATTTTTGTCAAGGCCTTATTACACTATGCAATCTCAAGTCAGGCTTACTGATAGTAATGTAACGTGACGAGTTGAGTTATTTCGAACTCAAGTTATTTGAATTGACTCGCATCGAGGACTTGCATGTATATAAAGTCATATGAGTGAAAATCTAGCACCAATTTCTCTAACCACATACGTTGCATACGGACCTAGTTGAGTCAAGCCAATTGGCGGCTCGAATCAAGGTTCAGTTTAACTAAAATAATTAATTCGAGTTCGAAATAATTCAACTCGTTACGTTACATCACTGTCAGTAAGCCTGACTTGAGATTGCATAGTGTAATAAGGCCTTTTGGTTGTTTGTTTTGAATTTGAACACTTGTTGTATGTAATGTTTTCAGCCCATGAAATAATTCGATATCCGAATAATTTTCCATTGCAATAGAGTTTTTTTATTTATAATCTCAAAACTACAACAAACGAATTACAATACAAATAGAAAGTTTAGTCCAAACAAACATCTGGTAGCCAGGCAACCATATTGGAAAAACGTCAAAAATGAGCGTTTAATCTTTGATTGGGAGTTTAACCGTACCCTGGGCCGAGTTTAAACTAATCGATAGTTTAAGCTCCCCATGGTCGATTAACTACCATTGATCTTATGAAATAATCGGAGAGTGGAGGTTAAACTCTCTTTTGTAGTTTAAACCACTATTGATCTTACGGCCCTTAGTCTAGAAAGTATGTAAATAAAAAGCTTCGTACAATATAAAAGTAAAGTTCAATCAAAATTCACTCAGGGATCATACATCGGTACTTTTACCTGAACACTGACAAGCCTTCCAAAAACCTATACCAAAAATACGGTGAGCTATCGTTAAATTAGCCGTTTGTGCTGCAGGAACACAATTTTGTTCGAAAAAGCTTCATTGCGCATCGGCTAACTTCAGGATTGTCAAGATTCGCTGACCGTATTTTATGAAATTAGCACTCCGCCGATGTAAAAACCATTTTCGTAGAGCTTAGATTACAATCCGATATAAATAAATGAAATAAATAAATAAATATTCATGGACATTTCACACGACGCGTCCCAAACTAAGCAAAGCTAATTTATATTAGTTATAAATAAAAAATGTGATAAACCAAACAATTAGACATGTCTACCAAGCATGGAAATTCCCTACACTTATATCCCTTTCATTTTCAGATCCTTACCAACGTCCCTTACTGTACCCTGTACCTACCAGTGCATGTTCTACCTACCCTTCTCCATGTCATTGTCACCAATCTATCCACGCCTCAATCCAATCCAGAGAGCCGGGTTTGGCAGTTAATTAGACAATAGCAGTGGATGTCGGAATGTGAGGCATCCACGGGGCTTGTACCGGAGTCGCATACCGACTGGTCGACAACTGCGACAGGTCGGAAGATTTGGAGAAGGTAGTTTGTATCACCTTTTTCAGAAACTGGCAGTATAATAAAGGACTAGGTACTTATGATTCAAACTAATGGTGGAAACACACACCTTCAAATAAAGCGACAACCCTTCCTTGTACAAGTTTGCTTGAAGCCCACTGCCCACACACGTTCAAATAAATTTGACAAACCCAGGCTTGTCGCAATTTGAAAATATGTAGCCACCATTAGGCTTGTGTTCAAAAGAAATAACTAAGCTGTTGATTTCGTAATCTGACGTTTTACTTTTAGCGAAAGGTTAAACAACATAATAAGGGTTAAAAGAAGCTTAGACCATGGTACGCTAAAATTTTTACTTAAACGACTGTTTATGTATTCTTATTTAAAATGTTTATTAATCTTTGGTGCACACGGCCCTAAGTATGTTAACATTAGAATTAAACCTGCTGATTGTAGGGTCATAATTAGGTTGTTGACTGACGATTGAAAAAAGAAGAATAAATCACCATCCAAATACATCACACAGCCAGAGACAATTCTCAGATTTTAAGGTGTTTAACTCATTGAGGATATCGCTTTAACACCACACCGTTCTCAATATTTTTACCTCATCCACTAATCATGGCTCAGCGTCGACATGAATGATGCAATGCGGGTGATAACCAACAAACGTCAGTCATTGACAACTCCACAAAGATCACGATTTGTTTATGAAGATGCACATTGGAGTTGCATACTGGCCTATACCGACACGATATTGATGTTAGTAACTCGAACAGAAATAGCGCTGCCGACGCGGTGTGAAAACTTCTAAAATGAATGAAAAAAATAAATTAAAATATTTATTTTGGCAATATACGTAGGTAGGTACGTAAAAGAAAATAAAATAAAACTACACAGGACAACAAAGAAGATACAAAGTATAGGTGGAAGACAAACATTATACAGATAATAAATAAACAAAAGCAGTCCTGTGCCAGGTAGGTAGGCAATCAGTAGGCTTGTAGTGGAGACCGTGGTTTGAATAGAGAATAACCCGACAACGCCCTCTGATTCATAAAACCAATGGATATGCTCTACCTACGAAAAAAGCGTGGTAATTTTTGAAACACAATATGGCTGCCTCTTAAGTGATGTGCCGATACCGATTTAATCGATTGCTATGAATTATCGAAAATGATATCGATTAACCCCTTGACGTAAGCAAATGGCATTTTAAAAGCACGAATGTGATTTAAAATTGGTTAGATTAAAAGCGTCTGATAAAAAACTACTACTAGAACTTTTATGTAATTGAACTCATTTTACGACCTAGCGTAACCTTAAGGTGTTTTCTTTTAAGGGCGTATTTTCGGTTTTCAATGTTTTTTTACCGGTAATTTTAATATACTAGGATTATGTAATGAATGTAGGAAAATTATTGTTGAAAATGAATACTAGGAAGGAACTCGACACTGGCAGAATTGTGGGAACAAGTAGCAAAAGCCATAAATCAAGAAGTTGAAGATATATTATTCACCTCTAAAGATAAGAAATAAAAACTGGGTGGTTCTATCGACACAGGGAAGCGGCTCATCTGAGGGGCGAGTACGAGATTACAGTGTGCAATACGTCTGACGTCCAGCACACTGGTATGCGCTGATTGGTATGGAAACACTGAGCGGAAGCTTGACGAGACCAACCTTCTCAAAAAATCCGCTCAGTGTTTCCATACCAATCAGCGCACACCAGTGTGCTGGACGTTGTAAGTGGAGATATATATAAACTATAACTTTTCTCAGTTAAAAATAATAAAAAAAAACTTCAGGAGGCTTTATCTTTATAATCTTGTATTAATTAAAAACAAAGCTCAAAAAGCTTGCCATCATGTTGGCAGTAGATTGTGAGTCCAAACTCAACTCTAATGTAGATTGTGGACGATCGACGTTGGGCCAACAATGCGGCATTAGGTTGGGGGTTAATATTTTACGTTTCGATTATTTCCAACCATTTTCTTTTTAAAATTTCATTAACAGGAAACCTGTAATACAAAAGTTGCAGCATTACACATAGGAAGTAGGTAAGTTAAAAATAAAATTTTACAGTACATAACCACACAATCGATTTGGTTCTTGAAAGTAGGTATGTCACATCACTATTCAACTAGTAAACAAACAACTCCAAGTATGACGAAGAAAATAACGTCTTGAGAGTCACAAACGACTAGCAAAAGCCTTCATATTCTTTATTTAACACCAATGAGGAAGATGAGTTAGGCATTTTTTCCTGTTTTTATAGCTTAAATCAAAAGTCTAGAAGATTGTAAGGACAACTGTGAAAGAATTTTGGCGATAGCTCAAAAACTGAATTTTCTACGATTTTTTAAAGTTTGGATTTTCAAAATCTGTTTTTAGCCCGGCGATTTCGCGTGTGACGTCAGCCAGGTCCGATCGCTCACCCGCGCGTTTTAAGCGTTTTCTGCCTTTACGTTTCTATTTATATTTCTGATAAATAGGGAGAAAAGTACCAATATTTTTATGTAATATTGTGCCTCTAAGTCCTAAAGACACGTTTAACGCTTCAGATAAACTTTTTAACCACCGACTGAAGAAGAAAGGTGTTCTAAGTTTAAGGCTTTTTTGTGTCTATGTGTCTGTACCTTTCAAGGCTCGTAGCTCCAAAAAATCACTCGTAATTTTTTTATAACTATTCTTGAAATGGAAAGCAGATAAATCTGGCATAGTTCTAAGCCAAGTTTGGTAGAAATCGGTGCAGCGGTTTCCAAGTTATGAGGATGTTTATCAGCCCTCGACACGCATTTTGAAGGGTTCTCAGGCATATATTGATTGTAGTTTGAAACATTTGGTTCTTATACCAGTATAACGTGAGCTACTATTTCTTAGTGTTTCATTGATTTTGTATATCAGGTAAGACTGGTAATGAGCAAGATTGTGTTATCGACGTGATTAGCAATGTTTTTAACCCCCGACGCAAAAACGATGGGGTGGTAAAGTTTGACGTGTGTGTGTGTCAGTGCGTGTGCGTGTGTCTGTGCGTGTGTGTGTGTGTGTGTGCGTGTGTGTCTGTCGAATGCGCGCATTGGTGCGCGTGCGGATGCGGATAATAGTAGTAGTCTAAGTCACATTGTCTACTAAGGACGTGCCTAGTGAGACATTGTACTGTCAAGTACAATGCCTCACTAGGCACGTCCTTAGTAGACAATGTGACTCGCTAAGAAGAAGAAGAATGTGACTTACACTAGGACGTGCCTAGTGAGACATTGTACTGTACAAGTACAATGCCTCACTAGGCACGTCCTTAGTAGACAATGCCTACACATACATATAGTGCAATGCCTCACTAGGCACGTCCTTAGTTACGAAGGACATTGTACAGTAGGTACAATGCCTCACTAGGCACGTCCTTAGTAGACAATGTGACTCGCTAAGAAGAAGAAGAAGAATGTGACTTACACTAGGACGTGCCTAGTGAGACATTGCACTGTCAAGTACAATGCCTCACGAGGCACGTCCTTAGTAGACAATGCCTACACATACATATAGTGCAATGCCTCACTAGGCACGTCCTTAGTTACGAAGGACGTGCTTAGTGAGGCATTATCAATGCATTGCTTAAGGACGTGCCTAGTGAGGCATTGTACCTACTGTACAATGTCCTTCGTAACTAAGGACGTGCCTAGTGAGGCATTGCACTATATGTATGTGTAGGCATTGTCTACTAAGGACGTGTACAATGTCTCACTAGGCACGTCCTAGTGTAAGTCACATTCTTCTTCTTCTTAGCGAGTCACATTGTCTACTAAGGACGTGCCTAGTGAGGCATTGTACTTGACAGTACAATGTCTCACTAGGCACGTCCTCAGAAACTAAGGACGTGCCTAGTGAAGCATTGTCTACTGAGGACGTGCCTAGTGAGGCATTGTCTACTAAGGACGTGCACGTGCGGATGCGGATGGTAGTAGTCTAAGTCACATGACAATGACAATGTGACTCGCTAAGAAGAAGAAGAATGTGACTTACACTAGGACGTGTCTAGTGAGACATTGTACTGTACAAGTACAATGCCTCACTAGGCACGTCCTTAGTAGACAATGCCTACACATACATATAGTGCAATGCCTCACTAGGCACGTCCTTAGTTACGAAGGACGTGCTTAGTGAGGCATTAGCAATGCATTGCTTAAGGACGTGCCTAGTGAGGCATTGTACCTACTGTACAATGTCCTTCGTAACTAAGGACGTGCCTAGTGAGGCATTGCACTATATGTATGTGTAGGCATTGTCTACTAAGGACGTGCCTCGTGAGACATTGTACTTGACAGTGCAATGTCTCACTAGGCACGTCCTAGTGTAATTCACATTCTTCTTCTTCTTCTTAGCGAGTCACATTGTCTACTAAGGATGTGCCTAGTGAGGCATTGTACTTGACAGTACAATGTCTCACTAGGCACGTCCTTAGTAGACAATGTGACTTAGACTACTACCATCCGCATCCGCACGCGCACCAATGCACGCATTCGACAGACACACACACACACACACACACACACACGCACAGACACACGCACACGCACTGACACACACACACGTCAAACTTTACCACCCCATCGTTTTTGCGTCGGGGGTTAAAAACATTGCTAATCACGTCGATAACACAATCTTGCTCATTACCAGTCTTACCTGATATACAAAATCAATGAAACACTAAGAAATAGTAGCTCACGTTATACTGGTATAAGAACCAAATGTTTCAAACTACAATCAATATATGCCTGAGAACCCTTCAAAATGCGTGTCGAGGGCTGATAAACATCCTCATAACTTGGAAACCGCTGCACCGATTTCTACCAAACTTGGCTTAGAACTATGCCAGATTTATCTGCTTTCCATTTCAAGAATAGTTATAAAAAAATTACGAGTGATTTTTTGGAGCTACGAGCCTTGAAAGGTACAGACACATAGACACAAAAAAGCCTCAAACTTAGAACACCTTTCTTCTTCAGTCGGTGGTTAAAAAGTTTATCTGAAGCGTTAAACGTGTCCTTAGGACTTAAAGGCACAATATTACATAAAAATATTGGTACTTTTTTCCCAATTTTTCAGAAATATAAATAGAAACGTAAAGGCAGAAAACGCTTAGAAACCGCGGGTGAGCGGTCGGACCGGCTGACGTCACACGCGAAATCGCCGGGCTCAAAACACATTTTGAAAATCCAAACTTTAAAAAATCGTAGAAAATTCAGTTTTTGAGCTATCGCCAAAATTCTTTCACTGTTTCGTTTTGGACGTAAAAATCTATCGATCTAAATTAAAAAAAAAATACGCTCATCTTCCTCATTGTTCCAAACATTGAGCTCGAAATACAACAATCATTTTACAAAAACAGAAAAATAGTTACTAACCTATGAAAAGATAATGTTGGCTGATTATTGGTTTTCCTTGCACCGCACTGTTTCACACAACACTTGAGCATGATTGTTATTCTTACTTAAAGTTTATAACAGACTGAAATTTAGTTTCTTCGCATACTTTCCACAAAATCTTCAAAAACATCCGGAATAAAACAGTAATTGACAGCAGATCTACTACAAAACTCGTAACCAAACATGGCGGCGCTGGGTATGCGAACATAAAACCATGACGTCACAGAATTTTTTTTTCAAAAATTCGAAAGGACAAAATATTGTCTATCTCTTTCAACACATTCAGTATTTGTTTAGTTAAAAAGAAACAAATATATATTTGACGTTTATGTGTCGATTTAATATATATATGTATAACGTATTGTTTGTATAGAAGAATGGGGCTACTCCATAGATATAGCTCAATGACAACGCCGCATTCAAAATTCAAACATGACAGTTTGATGATATCGTTCCCCATTCGTTCACGATTGGTTTTGAAAAATCATTGCTATTTTAATGGAGCAAAAAGGTTTTTCCTTGTCTGTTAGAGCGATGTCTTTTCCTTTTACGGTTGGACCCTTATCTAAAATCTCGTAAAGTTTGGTATTCGTACCTAGAGTTCATACACAGAGATCTAGTTCGTAACAAAATCGTCGAGAATATAAAACAGTGCAAACTTTTTAGTAGCATTCTTTCAGCTATTTCCTCATTATCAAGATAACACAAGTGCTTTTTAGATAAAATACCTAAGTTTCGTGCTCGCATTCAAATCTTTTTTTTCCATTCTGTAAACAGTGTAAACACCTATACGAATCAGCTACGAGTGTGCTACGCAAGTGCTACGAGGCTACGGAGATTCGAAAAACGGTTAGTTTTTTTTTCGTCGAATCCCGAGCCCGAAATAAAACTCAGTCGAAGAATTATCATGATTACTAAAAAGCATTTATGTATTTCTACATAGGTACTAGGTAGAAAAGCTTTCATTCAAGCCATGGATGGAGCTAAGCAACGAAACCTGCACAGAACTTCAAGAAGCTGTGAATAAAAAACGCGAACACGACTCGAAAGTTCCGAGAGAAATAATTTCGAAGCTGCGGTGAATTTTCTCGAGTAAAGTTTGTATGGAGACGAGAAAATACTAATTCCACGAGTACCTACCTACCTACCTACACAACCCTACCGCCCTACAAAAAAATATTCTGTTTTTCAATCCCGTTTATAAAAATTTGACAAAACTGTAGGTAAGTATGTAAGTGTAAGTAGGTACCTAGGTAATTATCAAACGCCAGTAATTTGACGAATACTTAGTTCACCATTATTGTAAGTACATACATACACGTATATGTACCTACTCAGACGTAGGTACCTATGTTTACCTATGATTTATAGGTAGAAAAACAGTGAGTTCAAAAAGGTAGGTATCGAATAAGTGGGGTTCTTCAATTTCTTATTGAATATGGTAACGCCATCTATCTTCTATACCTCGAAACTTAGTAAATAAACCTGGACGTTTTAGTGCCATCTAGTGATTGAATAAAAAACTACGTTACAATTTGTGAATATGAGAAAGAGTGAAAACTGAAACGAAAAAAATAACAAAGGGGCCAACCGAACAAAACTAAACTTTATCCATCAAAAAACCAACCAAACAAAAAAAACATTTGTAAACTGTTTTTGCTAGCTGGGCTGGGCGTGTACAAAACAAAAATCATCTTTCTTTCTTGACTTTCTTGTGCTGTTGATAATTTACTGATTACAAACAGATAAGCCCTAGCGTGAACTAGATAGACTGATAGAGAATTTTAGGCCCTTTTCCATTGGTTTAGTTAGCAAGCGAGCAGCGAGCTCTGTGAAGTAAACTTGTGTCTCATGCATTGTTTGGTTTCGATTTTATTTATTTCCTCATAGTTTAGCCAGTTTTCAAGTGAAATGCTGTGATAGAACCAATAATCTAACAAAATACTGTGCCTTCCCATTCATAAAATCTAAATAATCAAAGTTTAGTCTACTAAAAAGTTCTAGCTAATGATTATGGTGACTCATGCGAGAACCCTCTTAGAACTCCAGTTCTAGTGCACAGTGTCGTATTATAATGCTGAGAAAGACATTCCTAGCGTTTCTATTATGCGCTAGTGCTAAGAGCCAGTCCAATAAAGATTTGTACAATGGACAAATCAACAATGAGTTCTACGGAGGCAAACAGGATAGTGCTAAACAAACTAGACTCCCAAGCCCAGGGGATAGTGACTACCGGACTTATGTGTACAACAACAGGAGGTATGGAGTGGACCCAACAAGATATAACCCATACAATCCGAATATAAACCAGCCCGGAGGATTTCCATACAATCCGCTGTACACCAATCCTTTGGATGATCAGTACAAATTCGTCAATGTAAGTGTGCTAACTAAACTCCAATAACCACTAGGTAATTGATAATTTTATTATGCTGTTATACAAAGCTTTTGAATTTGCATTACCATTAGACTTGGCGGTCAGACTGTACTCATAATGAGATGAATAAAATTATACCTTTTAGTCAAAAAAATTACTATCCTAACATTTGTGTCTACTCTATTCTAATTAATATATTCACAAGTCTAGAATTTTTTATTTCTTCAATGCAATGTATATTTCAGAACCGTGACCCAAACAATCCTGATGCTCTATTTCCTGGCATCCTCGGTGGATGGAGAGAGGACCTTCAGGGTCGAGAGAGGCGGGATTCCAAGCAGCTGAAAAGAGACATCTTTGTAACTACCAACTATGGCCAGGTTCAGGGATTTAAGGTAACAAATGGCTTCTTGTTACTAAAGTGCAAAGTTGATTAAAATTAGTAAAGTATTGAGAAGTTTGTGGACATCAAAATCAAGATCGTGATGGACACAATCCTGTGGAATTCTCATCCATTTAGACCTGCAACTTTGATAATACCGTCTACCAATCTTGCATAGATGTCCATACTAGACATAACCACTTCTTGGCCACCATTCAGTGATTGTTAAATCTTAAAGAATAAGACTAGTAAATAAACTGTTTTATTTTAGGTTTATCTATATGACAACCCTGACCCACAATCAGGGTACCGACCATGGCTGACTCCAGTTGAGAGGATCCAAGGAGAAGCATCAGTATTCCTCGGCATTCCCTATGCTAGGCCTCCGGTTATGGAAGGCAGGTTTAAGGTTAGTGTAAAATATTGATTTAGAAAATATTTGGTGACCCCCACAGAATTTTCTCTATTCTTAAAACAAAGTATTGTCTTATATAATTAATATATCTACCTAATTCCGAAGGGGATATGCAGCATTGACCTAATCCCCTGAGTCACTGCCATTATTGTGTTGAGTGACTGCCATCCAAGTTTGGTCAGTAATTTAATTTCGATTGCAAAATTGATGGTGACAATTACGACAGAAGTGTTGTCGCCTTTGGAAAATTATTTGAAAGCCTTCAAGACAGTAGCTGAGTTCCTCATTAGGTATTCTGTGGTACAGTCAGCACAATTAGTAAATGATGATGAGACAAAATTTCAAAAATGTTTTATGACTGAAAACTTGGAACTATCCATTTTATTTTTCCAATGCTAAAAATAGTAGTATTTAGTTAAAAAAAAATATTAGAGCCAACAGTACACAGTTTTGAAGTTCTGAAAAGTGATCTTATGCTGAGATTTTACCATGAGAATTTGTTGCATGCTAGGATTTATAAGTGGTGGCTGGTAAATGTTGGTTTTCGGATTAAAACAATGAGTACTTAAAATAAATAAATAAGCCTTTATTATTCCTTAAAATAAAATAAGTTGGTACTTAGAGTACTTAGTATTGGTTTTTAAATATAACTTAAAGGTTAAGGACCCCTCGGCGGGTATAGGCCTCCTCCAACAGCCTCCATTTTTCTCTGTCTTTCGCTTTCTCTGTCCAGGCCTGGCCTGCTATTTCTACTAATTCATGCTGCCATCTTTCCTGTGGTCTTCCTCTTCTCCGCTTGCCAAATAGGCCTTTCCATAGGGTTGCTGATCTTGTCCACCGGTCATCTTGTGTGCGTAACAATGAGTACTTACGTACTTTTTAATATTTTTTCTATGTTATGTGTACGACGAATCCATCAGTTTGTCTACGTACCGCACTCAAATGCTTAACCGATATTGAATGTCTTTATTTGTTCATAGCCGCCCCGTCAGCACCCTGGCTGGCAGCTAATGCAAGCGGTCGACTGGGGTCCCGCTTGCCCCCAGCCGGTTCGCTTCACCGGAGCCACTAAGGGCATCCGGGATATGGACGAGGATTGTCTCTATCTGAACATATTCTCACCTAATGTAAGTTAAAACTCATCTGGGTACAAGTAATTATGTACGGTACATATAACATTAAGTTATTACCTACAAACATTGTGTCAGAACTTTGCTTTTCGAATAATCTTTACTAACAAAAATGTTAATAAAAAAAACTGATCAAAATATTAATTTTTGCTCACTGACCCTATAATTTTTATGCATTGTTTAAATCTGTTTTTCAAGATCTTTCACATGATAAAGGAATTAATGAATGTGAAAAAAAACTTAGCATTGCTTATGAAATACAATAGGTAGTAAAGAAACAGTTATCAGACAGAATGCAAGATCTAATACAATTTGTAGACAATATTATTTAAGTTTTTTTTAGAAATGTTTAAAAAACGATATCTTTCGTATTATGTTACAGTTTAGCATCACATTATGTAAAACACAACAAGTTTTCATTTATAGTTTTTGATAAATTGTAAGTCGCAGGCCCCTAAACAACGCGTACTTTCAGCAACTATTTTTCACTACATTCCTATTAGAAGCTAACAAATAATATCCGTCACATATTCCTAGCAATACAATAGTCAGTTAAACTTTATGACGCATGCACGGCGTTCAAAAAGGCCGACAGCTGTTCCCAATCGCAGTAATTATGGCTTCAATGGCTCGGGTCATCAATTAGCGCTTCATTGGGATATAGCTGCCGACAGTCAATGGATCAAGTGATACAATGAATGACACATGGTCGACTAACTGTCATTGACTGTGCTCAATTATTACCATTTAATAACCCGCACATTGCAGTCAAATAGCAGGTAAATATATGTAAGATTTCTGAGAAAAAAAAAAACAGTACACGCGTAGGAAGTCGCGGGCAACAGTTAGTATTTTAATCGACTTCAAAAAGGAGGAGGTTCTCAACTCGGTTATATGTTTTTTAAATGTTTGTTACCTCAGAGAACTCCGAGAGAACCTATTTGAATAATTCTATTTAAAAGGATATATTTCCAGATTGATCCCCATAAAATTTTCATCAAAATTGGTTGAATACTTTGGCTTAAAAATAACTGGAAAAATGCCATTCACGTGCACGAAATTGCGTATGTTGCTTTTCTATGACTTTTTAGTGATGTTTACGGTCACTAGAACATTCCCAATGAACTGCCATCATCATCATCTGATGACGAAGCCGGTAGTCGAATTGAAGTCGTTTTTTTTAATTTTTTAAACTTATACTTGTTATAAATTAGAATGATATTGCTTTGTAGACGGAAGCCGGCGCCACAGCGCAACGTTTCCCAGTAATGGTGTATATCCACGGTGGTCAGTTCATGTCGGGCGCTTCCAACCACTTCCCGGCGCAGATGTTGGCTGCCTTTTATAATGTCGTTGTTGTTTCGTTCAATTATCGACTTGGCGCTTTGGGTTAGTATTTTAACAAGATCCAATTTATTAACACTGATTTTTTTTTATTAGCTTTTTGCGGCTATGATATCACTGCGGCCTTCTGGCCTATTGTGACCGTTACAATACTGATTAGCCTCAAGAGAGTAACATTCAACGGTATAGTTGGCTACACATCAATTTATCAACTGTTTGAACTTTGAACTATTATAATTTGAATGTAAGCTAGTTTGTCTAAGCATCTCAACAATATATCCTACTTCCTACTAATATTATAAATGCGAAAGTTTAGATGTTTGGATGTTTGTGTTTCAATCACGTCTAAACTACTGAACCAACTTGGATGAAACTTGGCATATATATAGTTCGTAACCTGGATTGACACATAGGCTACTTTTTATCTCGAATAATTAACAGGATCTACAGGATAAAATGAACGAAAAGGATTAGCAGCGCCAATTGACAAGAGGATTTCATTGTCATGTCACGTCACGTCAGTTTGACAGGGCGTAGTACTACCTCTTTGGTCTAACAACTAGCGTTTGACATTCCAATAGGTACGAGTTCGGTGTAATAAGGTGTAATGTCAAGTTTCTCAAAGTTTCCGCTCGGTACACGCACAGATAATATAATGTACACGGAAACTGTAGACGCGTACGAAGTCGCGGGTAACTGCTAGTGTTTCATATAAAATGTCAGTATAAGCATAATTATATCTTGCAGGTTTCCTATCAACAGCGGACGAGAACTCCCCGGGCAACTACGGCATACTCGATCAGATAATGGCGCTTCGTTGGGTGCACGAGAACATCGGCCCTTTCAATGGTGACCCCTCCTCCATCACTCTGTTCGGTCCCGGGGCCGGGGGCGCCTCCGGGGGCTTGTTGGCAGTGGCGCCGCACACCAGGGAGATAGTCACTAGAGTCATAGCGCAGGTCAATATGTTGTAGGAAACAGTACACTTACTAGACCAGGGAAATAATCACTAATGTCACAGTAAGAAAATCAACAGTAAATAATTTATAAGCTTAAAAAACTAGAAAACTGACTTCAATTCGACTACCGGCTTTATCATCAGATGATGATGATGATGATGATAGCAGTTCTAGTGACCGTAAACACTAGGAAAAAGTCACAGAAAAGCAAAATACGAAATTTCGTGCGCGTGGATGGCATATTTATTTTGGGCTATTTTTATTTATAAGTCAAATTACTGAACAGATTTTGATAAAAATTAAATGGGACCAACCTAAAAGTACTTCCTTTCATAATGTAAAAAAAATTCATATCGGCTTATAAATGACAGAGTTCTGAGGTAACAAACATTAAAAAAACACTACCGAATTGAGAACCTGCTTTTTTGGAGTCGGTTAAAAAAGATCTTGATTGTTACAGAGTGGTTCCGCCTTAGCCGAGTGGGCGTTGATAGAAGATAAGTACCGAGTCCAGAACACGTCTCTAGTGTTCGGGAGGCTGCTGGGCTGTCCCATCGACTCCTCGTGGAAACTAGTCAACTGTCTGCGACAAGGACGGAGTTTTTATGAACTGGGCAATGCTGAGTTTCAGGTACTTCAAATTGCCTTTATTAACAACTAGCAGTTACCCGCGACTTCGTACACGAAAAAAACAAAAAAAATATAACCTAAAAAAAACGAGAAAGTAGCCTATGTGTTAAGGTTACGAACTATAATATAATGCTTTTTAACTCCTGAAAAGAGAGGTGTTATAAGTTTGACCTTTGTGTATCTATTTGTCTGTCCGTGGCCTCGTAGCTCTGAAAGTAGGGCTCCGATTTGAATGCGATTTATTGTAAAGTTGTTGTTTTGAAAATTGGTGCAGCCATTTCAAAATTATATGGATAAACTGCTCTGAAAACCAATTTTGTGAAATCTCCGGTATAATAATTGCAGTTTGAAACATTTGAATCATTTATGAACAGGAGTTCATGCAGGCCTGATGATGACCATAATTTATGATGAAGAGATTTCTAAGGAGATTTTGGGTGTTCGCGATAGTCTATGATACTATTTTTTTAGTCTATGGTAGATTTCTATTTTCTCTGTCTTCTTGTAATAAAACGAAAACCACTTACACGCATCGTTTTTATTAAAAATTCTAAAATTAGGCAGTCACGCCTAATAGAAAGCACAGACTCGCAAAATACACATACAAAGGGGATTATTTACATGTGTGTAAATAATTTGTTTACGGATTTCTTCGTTTAGTTCATTTTAAAACTTGTTATATTGTAGCCTCACGTCGGCTTCATCCCCTGGGGCCCGGTGCTAGAAAACAACTTCACGTTCCCCGGGGACGGATGGTACGAGGGCTGGCGTTCCCGGGACTGGCACTTTCTGGACGAGTTGCCCGAGGCTTTGTACCGCGGGGGCAAGTTTAACCGGGCGCTGCGGTATATGACTGGGGTTACCACTCAGGAAGCGGCATATGTTCTTTGTAAGTGGATTTTTATTTAAAACGAGGTAAGTATGGCGACAGAGTTATCGATCAGTTTAGTTTCTAGCTACCGTTCAGTATTAATTTTTTTTAAATGCTTGTAAAAATTTCCTGATAGACAATTTAAAAAATAAAAATAAAGTACTCCATTCTGCTTTGACGAGGATCCATCCAAAAAACAATAGTAGCTAATTCTAATTTTCAATCTATTTCGATAAAAATGCCTATTTCACCATATCCGCCAGTTATAAATATCTGTCTCTACATTAGACTTGTCAAAATCAAAGATAGAAATATATCTATTTGACGGATAGCGTTACTCAGAGATGGTGAAACAGGCCCTTAAAGTATTGTTGTTTCTCTCAGATAACAACGAGACGTTGGCACCGACATACGAGATAAGCGAAGGTTGGTTCGACCAGAAGGTAGCGGAATTAGTTCAGAGGTACAATTACACGTTGAACCCGCGCGGGGTTTACGAAGCGGTTCGCTATATGTACACCTACCACCCGCAACCGCACAATACTAGCGCTATCCGAGACCAGTATATTCATGTAAGTACAGTACGCACAACCGGATCTTTGTCCCTCTGAAGTTAGGTGCAACAACGATTGCGCATGTACTGTTGCGCGGAATAATTCGCTTACCCCCAGTTCGACTCAAAAATCGGTTCTGCGGGGATAATTCAGAGGGACAAAGATCCGTTGCCACTAAATATAAAGATAAACAAAAATGTATAGTTGTTTTCCTATGTATATCGTAAAAAATCTGTAACATTATAGACCTGTTTCACCATCTCAGAGTAACGCAAAAATATTTCTGTCTCTGTTTTTGACAAGTCTAAAGTAGAGACAGAAATATTTATAACTGATAACATAATCATGAGATGATGAAATAGGCACTAATCCTGTTATTAATAAACTCTATGTAAGCTTGGAATAGTTACACCGTGTTTTGTCTCTTTCGATCGAACTTGAATCTGCTTGGACGCGCTCTGTTAGGCAATGCATCGTTTATTTTTTATTAAATTAATAAATTTCTTTATTTACAGCTTTTATCAGATTTTCTCTACCGCGCGCCAACCGATAAACTAGTAAAAATCCTCCTCGAACAAAAAGTACCCGTTTTTATGTACGTACTGAACACGACTATTGAAGCATTCCAATGGCCGGAATGGCGTCGATACGGACATGATAACGAACATTACTTCTTGACCGGAGCTCCCTTCATGGACCAGGAGTTCTTCCCGAGGAGACAAAGAGTGGACAGACAGGCGTGGACGGGAAATGATAGGAATATGAGCCATTTCTTCATGAAAGCCTACTCGGACTTCGCTCGATTTGGGTGCGTTTTTGGTAGTCAAGGGGAAATACTTATTAAAAAAAAGTTTTCGTTAGCAGTTAAATAAATAATAAATAAATATTCATGGACTTTACACACAACGCCCTCTAGTCCCAAACTAAGCAAAGCTTGTGATATGGGAACTATCTAGTTCCCATATCACAAGCTTTGCTTAGTATTTAAGTATTCTATCAGCCATCTGGCTGATAGAATACTTAAATACTTTTTTTTTGTTTGCGTTTTTGGTTGTAAGGGGGAAATATTAAAAAAAAGTTTTCGTTAGCAGTTCAGTACACATATTTGATCCAAGAATAGTTGATCTCTGAACCAAATTATTTAGTGACATTATTATGTGAGACGATCATAACAGGACCATGGGAAAACATCCGATCATACGACTTTATAATTTATGTTATTTACACTGGATGACGGAAATCCTACTAATATTATAAATGCGAAAGTTTAGATGTTTGTGTTTCAATCACGGCAAAACTACTGAACCAACTTGGATGAAACTTGGCATATATGGCTACTTTTTATCCCGAATACATAGCAGGATCTACAGGATAAAATGAACGAAAAGGATTAGCAGCGCCAATTGGCAAGAGGATTTCATGGTCGTGTCATGTCACGTCAGTTTGACAGGACGTAGTACTACCTCTTTGGTCTAACGACTAGCGTTTGACATTCCAGTAGGTACGAGTTCGGTGTAATGTCAAGTTTCTCAAAAAAGTATCCGCTCGGTACACGCACAGATAATATAATGTACACGGAAACGGTACTCGCGTACAAAGTCGCGGGTAACTGCTAGTAACATCATAATGCCAACCGTGTGAAGTACAAGTAAGTAGGTATTAGTATAATACGAGTAGGTTTCGTCCCGATGTTTTTCTTCACAGTTTGAGAGCATTGCACACTCCTCAAGGTTGCTTGTCTCTACATAATAGTACGTTGGGTAAGGGGCGTAGGCGAATGCGAGCGATGAAGCCAAGTATGTCGAGGGTATAATGATGAGTAGCCTAGGCCCGAGGATATCACATAACTTTTCATCATGAAGGCGAGGAAGTTATTATTTAAAATTATTGAAGTATATGAAGTAAAATTATTTCAAAGAGAATTGACACGCCCGGTTTTCCACCATTTTTGACAGACGTCTCAGCTCAGTCGGTAATAGCTCTGCCTACCGTGCTGTGGGTCGTGGGTTCGATCCCACCAAGAACAAACATTTGTGTGTAGCAATGATGTTTGTTCTATGTCTGGGCGTTACTATATATAATAAGTATGTATTTACAACAAAAAAAGTATATAAGTATTCTATCAGCATCTAGTTCCCATATTACAAGCTTTGCTTAGTTTGGGACTAGAGGGCGTCGTGTGAAATGTCCATGAATATTTATTTTTATTTTCGAAAAAAGGCTGGCAATTTCCATAATTGAATTTTGAAATAGGAATTCTCACAGAAGTAGTATTTAATTTCCCTATGGCGTATTAGAAAATGTAATGAACCTCATTCTATTTTCAAATTTATTTTGAGTTACTGACCTTTCTGAGCATGAATGATGAAAAATAATTTTGCAGTAATCCGAGCCGGTCTCGTATCCTCGGCGTCCACTTCGAGGAAGCCGAGGAAGGGCAGCTGAGATACCTGAACCTGAACACCACCTACAACTCGTCCATACTGCTCAACTACCGGCAGACGGAGCTCGCCTTCTGGACGGTGTATCTGCCCACTGTGGTCGGCCGCGCTACGCCGACCTACCCGCCTTTTACTGAGGTTACTTATATTTTGGTTAAAAAACTGACGTATAGTAGGTAGTAGTAGAGCTTCTTGTGTGCGAGCTCGTCCGGGGAAGTACTACAACTGCCTCCAGGACGTGACCTTCCATGGCCAGTGTGGAGATCCCTTAACCGACTCCGAACCCAGGTTGGTCGCTCTGTGAGCATGTGTAGATGGGGCTGTCGCGACCCTGCTCTCAGCCAATGTGACTGCGGGGTCCCCATCCAAACGATGTCCCATTTACTCATTTACCCCTTGTGCCCTACCACCTGCACAAGGGATGATATTTTGGACGCCACAGACGAAGGGGTAAAAGTGGCGAAGTTCTATTCGAACTTCGTCTAGTGTTTGTTGTCACCATTGACACGTAAGAAGAAGAAGAAGACTACACCGTACCTATTTCTGCCGCCAAGCAATGATGCTCGCGTTGCTGCGTTCCGTTGCTATTACACGCACATGAGACTTCATTTTTATGTCTCTAGAGTGATAGGCGCAGTGCAATACATTCAGAGCACGACCTCAGAGGACGTGCTCTGTGATACAATGTAAACACATCCGGAAGATAAAAAATATTGTAAAGGCAGTAACTGCTTAACATTAGGTGTGTCATCAATAAGTGCATAGAGATAATAGAAAACGAACTCGTCGCATTACCCTAAAGTACGTAATCATTATTTTACACACGTATATTCTGCCGTCCGCTAGCTAAAACGCCGTTAAGTAATCTTTGGTCAAATTTCACTGTTAAATGCAATGTTATAAAGCTCAAAATTCTCTATCGATCTGTCTTGGAACTGTGTTCCTATCGTTTATAGTTTCCGAATTAGAGATAGTAAGAAAGCGGCTGACTAACATTTTTTTTTCTAATTACAACTTTAAATAGTCGTTAAGTCAGTAAAGCTATTAGGTAGTACTCAATTAGAGCTTGAGGGCATCAATAATCTTCCAAAAAAAAGTAAATCTACTATACGTCAAAGGGTTACAAAGTGGCATCCATTTTTAATTTTCTCCGCGTTTTTAGCGATATCTCAAAAAGTTGTTTTGCCAGATAGCTACGTTTTACTTAGCGAGTATTATTTTACGTACCATAAGCAAAATTTCCGCCTTACCACTTTTGAAACTGTTTCGCTTGCAAGCAGTTAGCTACCTGACCCCGCCTTTTTCTTTTGTCTTCTTATTTTGATCAACCAGAGACCTAAACATCTATTTATTTTTATGACGGCTCATTGTTTTCATAACTTTTACACCCGAAATAATTTGCTTCTATTGGCATTCAAAAATTAACGGCTAGTCGGCTTACAGAAAATGCGCCCTTAAGGTGGTAAGGTAGAACTTTTGCTGATAGTACGTTTATTTTTTTTTTATTTCAGTTTTGGTGGGAACCGAAACAGCCGTTACAAATCGCGTTCTGGTCAGTTTCGAGCGCGTGCCTCGTGCTCATAGTGCTGTTAGTCGTATGTTGTATGCTTTGGAGAAACGCTAAAAGGTATGTTGTATCTGTATTTTATCGATTGCATGTAGTCAATTACTAATAGACTAACATAGGTATAGTAATAACAACTGATCTTTGTCACTCTGAATTATCTGTGCAGATTTCTGGTTTGAATTGGATGTAAGCAAATTTTTCCGCACAACACTACATGCGCAGTCGTTGCACCTTCCCTCGTTGTCTCGTCGTTTTCTCTGATGTTTCAGAGGGATAAAGATCCGTTGTGCATACTGTACCTACTTCAACTGTGATAACTGTTATTGTAAAAGTTACTAACCTTTCTAAATATTTAACAGGGCTGCGCCTCCGAAATGGAAAATGATACCCGCGATGTACGTCAACTAACATATTAACACTTTTTGTTGTAATAGTTGCTTCTCTTGTTATATCGCCTGTATGTATATTCTTGATGCTTTACCTGAATAGCTCTTATCTGGGTAGTATTAGGGTGCAATCTAGTTCAATAAAATAATCTACTTTTATAGTCGTTAACGCTTTACTCTCGGCGGCTCATAAATGCCTGTCTCTTTCGCTCGTTCACCCCAATATTTCAATTCAAACAGAAAACTCATTACCCTGTTCTGCCGTTATTGTGCTTGTGAATGTCGTCCAGCTCCAAAATGCATGATAACTTTATTCCTTTCATTATAATCATCATTATTATCAACCTATATCAGTCCACTGCTGGACGTAGATCTCTCCCAAGACGCGCCACTGAGCCCCGTCTTTGGCTCTTCTCAAACAATACACGCGGTGTTACTATCAATAGATTTCACTTGTCTGTATATAAATATTCGTGGACTTTACACACAACGCCCTCTAGTCCCAAACTAAGCAAAGCTTGTAATATGGGAACTAGATGGCTGATAGAATACTTAAATACTTTTTTTTGTAAATACATACTTATAATACATAGTAACACCCAGACATAGAACAAACATCTATGTTTTCCACGCACAAATGTTTGTTCTCAGTGGGGATCGAACCCACGACCCACAGCACGGAAGGCAGAGCTGTTACCGACTGAGCTGTGACGCCTGTCGAATATAATTTACAAGTTTTTCACGTATTTGTCAGAGAGACGGACCGGTTCTACGACGGCGATATATTCATGGTGAACGAGATGGAACAGAGCGGTATAGAAAACGCATCGCGATCCAGAGATAATATATACGAGTACAGAGATGTGCCGGTGAAGCGGCCGCCCACGCCGCAGTCGCAAGCCAGAACTGTAAGTTTCATTAAATTGTTTATTGTAGATCAAATGTGTGTGCGATATGGTGGCGCTGGCGGTGCAATTACAGTAGTTTTTGTAGATATCTTTGTGTGCGAGCACGTCCGGGGAAGTACTACCACCGTACCTATTTCTGCCGCCAAGCAGTGATGCTCGTATTGCAGTGTGCCAGTTTGGGTTTATTGACCGAGCGAGCGAAGCGTCTCAGTTTCGAGATTGGCCAAAAATGCTTTTTTCGGCTGTCCGTAATCGCCTACAGGTCGCATTTATCAACCGATTTCGACGAGAATCGGCACACACGTTCCTTGATTTATTTAAATTTTTTTGTCTAGCGCGATTTTCGATTGGGGAGAAAAAAGGGAAAGTTTGCTGTAGCGTTATTTATCGACGGATTTCAATCAAATTTGAGAAGCACACGAAAGACTTCATTCTACACAAGATGGTGTAAAAATATTTCCAAATAAAGGGAGTGGAAAGGGGGAAAAAGGGAAATTATTTTTTTTTTCCCGAAAATTGACGTCTACCAATATCAATGAGACTACACAGTCCTCTTTGCCTTTACGAGACAAATCCGTAAACACCAGATTCGACCTCCTAGGACCAAGGGAACGCGAGTAATCGCTAAAACTTATTTTGCTCAAAAGTCTACTTAAGGGCCTATTGGAAAATTCAAGCACCTGAAATTCGATTTAGCCAGGGGAAAAGGGAAAGTGTCGGTTATTGCATGGTTATACAGGCTCGCGAGGTCTATGTTCTCACAGGACAACTAGTAAATAAATCATTTATTTCCTCTCAACAAAAAAGGTTCACTTAAAATGTAACAGAGGGTAACTTACTTTCTAGAACCGGAAATATAAGTAGGTAGGTAGAGGCACAATAAAAGTAGGAACATAATGTTATTGAAAATAAGTCAACCTGTATTGTGAGACTGGTGTTTGAAATAGGTTTGTAAAACCTGTGCAACAGGACACCAGTCGATGCCGGTGCTATTACACGCACATGAGATATAATATCCTGGTTCGCTTGGTGTGGACACAACGGTGAAGTCTCTCTCTAGCCTTGGCATGCTTTTGTCTAGAACCTCTGTCTATGGGCCATCTCATAAAAAAAGTACTTACCTACTTTTTTGGTGATCAAGACGTGGTCTAATTGTCTAATAAAAACTTCAAAACAGGAACGTAATTACCACTTCTCTTACTCAAACCATTTTCAGATAAATCCACCGACGACGCATTCGTCCCGGCCTCCGTCGGAAGCGTCCACCGGCTCCGCAATATCTCTAAAGGACGTGTCGCGCGACCCGCAGCCAATGCCTCGCGCGAGGTCGCGCACACAACTAGTACATGGAATACCTCAGACTACCGTCTAACTAGAGTAGTTAGTTTTCCAAGTGACTGATCATTCAACTGTATTCAACTTGATTACTATCATCATCATCAATATTCATCTCGTCATTATAACTACTTGTTGTGTATCAAACTCATCATATTTAAATGAGTTAAAAATCGACTAATTTTAACTCGTTCTCGAACTTTTTTCTAAATTTAAAAAAAAAAAAAATACATATATAGTAGATAGAAAAATGGCAACGCAACGTATCAAAAAAAGTATGCTTGAAGAGCCTTTTAAAACGGCATCTACATGCGTGAAAACAATAGAGCATGGTTTTTTCTAGAAATACGCATAGATTAGTTAGTTCATAGAGTACCTACTGCTGAGAAACTAGCTTATATACTCTAGTATATTTTTTATCCACCGTTAAAGTGACACTATACAGTAAACATGTGTATATGTAACTCATTCAAATAATTCAACATTTATTTGAACAAAAGTACTTAATTTCACACAATCACCAGTATTTTCTGTGAAACATATTCCTTATAAAACATTCCAATAACCACATTCCGTCCTGTGCTTTACAAGAAAGTAATATTATCAAAATAGCTGTATTTCTGTTATTTGTAACTTATTGAGCCATTACCAGTTAGACTGAATAGTTTAATTTTATTGATTCCGACATGTAAATGACTTAACTGTTGGTAATATAATGGACTTTAAAGTTTGTTTAGTTTTAAAAATGTGAATATTTTATTCAACGAAAGTAAATAGATTTATTAGCGTATGTATAAGTCACCTATAGGTTAATTTTGAACAATTAGTTACCTCAAAGGTATTTTTTTTTATTGTTTGGATTTTTATGCTTTGTGTTAGAATTTGAAATAAAAAAAAACACTGCCAATAATTAAAACTTTTTTTTTCTTTTCAAGGCTCTTTTTAATAAATTGTTTTGATAAAAGAATATTAAAATGAATTTACGTTTTTCGCAATAGCTCGTTTTTAGCAACTAATAAAATATCAATTAGTTTCTAAGTATAATAAATTAATTGTTTGTGATTGTCTGTCCGTCCATTTGTGCAATGTGTCTTAACGGTGTGCCTAGAAGGAACTTTAATAAGTATTTATATTTACAACACGCGTAATCTGTAATGAAATAAACACTGAAAGATATTTTTTCTTTTTATTATGACCCTACCTTGAAAAATCGAATTTAATTTATTTATGTGTTACCTAGAAGATACCTAACTTTTAATTCTTTTTAGTTGTAAAAAAAATTAATAAATGGTTGTTTAGGCCTAGATTCACCTAGGGGCGTCTTGCACCAGAATCGCTAAACGCGTTCAACTCTTAAATAGTATGCGAGTTGTCAAGTCATATAAATACGTCAGATTTAAATCTATTTAGCTGTTAAACACGTTTAGTGATTTTGGTGCAAGACGCCCCTAGAATAAGACGTTTCAAAGGTATTTTACTGACTTCGAATTTCAGAAAATCACAAAAAAAAGGTGAAGAAAAAGCTAATTTTATGACACAATTTTTTTTTATTTAGTAAAAGTTATTATAAAGTCAGTTCTCACAGCGACAGACCTCAGGTAGCGTAGCGGATGTATACTTCCCCACACACACTGGGCCGCACACTTGCCGAGACTCCACACTGCCCACCGGCAGCAACCTTCCCGGCTTTATCATCAGATCCACCACGTAGTTAGCGCGCAGGAGACCCGCTGGGAAGTTTTCCGTTATTTCCTCTTTTTCATCCTGAAATTTACAACAAATACAAATATATTGGTCTGTCTAAACGTGGTATTAAGCTAGTACTAAGCACTAGAATAAAAACCTACGGAGGGTGGCAATTCATAAGCACAAAGAATGCCTGACGAGTGATTCTAGACCGATAGACTTTTTGTCACGCACGATAGACATCTCTGAAAACTTGTCAAAACTTGATGGTTTTTGACAGTTGTCGATGAATATAATAAGTAATTAAATTAAAAAAACCCTCGAATATTGGACCGATTTTTATCAAACATAGCTAAGAACACTCCCGACTAATTCACCTTTCAAACGAAAAGAAACAAAATCAAAATCGGTTCATCCGTTCGGGAGCTACGTTGTCTCAGACACACACACAGAGACACGTGAAACTTATAACACTCCCGTCGTTTTTGAGTCGGGGGTTAAAAAAGTTGAGATTGAAATAGGTCTAAAGTGACTGACAAATAAGTTGAAGCGCAAAATAGATTAATTAGTTGAAGTTATTAGAGAGGTTACCGGGTCCAGTTCTGGCACGGCTATTTGACAGCACGCGTGCGCGCTGCACAGAGCGTGCAGCGCGCACGGCAGCCCGATGCGGTCCGCGAGCGCTTTGTACAGAACCGCACGTTCCAAGGCACCGCCGCACCGGACCCAGCCCAGGCCCACCACTGGGGAGTTCAGCTCATTCTGCAAATATATATTATTCACAATATAACCTAAAAAAAAGCGTGAAAGTAACCTGTGTTAATCCAGGTTACGAACTATAATATATTCCAAGCTTCATACAAATAGGACGAGTAGTTACAGCGTGATTGAAACACAAACATCTAAACTTTGAAATTTATAAATAGTAATGGGATTACGTTGACATTCTAGACAAAAAAGATAAAAGTTTTTTTGGTAGACTTTAGATGCGAGGGAATAAAAGACGATTCTTTATTTTACAGAATAAATGAAAGAAACTTAATATCTTCAACGAAAAGTTTGTCAGTCAAGGTACTTACCATTAAATCGGCGATATGCAGATTGACACTGGGCATCGAACAATCCCGCTCCTGCGTCAACCCACTCATTTGCTGCGCGACAAACTCCGCCAAGAGTTGCGCGCGATGTTTCAACGAGGACGACACTTCGTCGCATTTATCGCGATAACGCACTTCGTAATGCGCGTTTTCTATCTCGAAGTAATGCATGGATTTAGCTCTGGGGATAGAAAAATAATTGTAAATCAGTAAACTAATAATAATCTTCGTAAAAATAAAAAATAAACTGTATAGAACTTGTTGCCAATAAATACCAACCAAGTACAGTACACACCACGGATCTTTGTCCCTCTGAAGTATCTCCGCAGAACCCATTTTTGGGTTAAATTGGTGGTAAGTGATTGCACTTAACTTCCGAGGGACAAAGATCCGTTGTGCGTATTGTACTTTACCGATTTCGTACCACATGAGTATACATGGGTACTAAAATCGTAAACCTATTTCATTTATGTAAGTTTTACTATATTCACTAATAGCCAGTGCATAAACTGAAGTGAAACAAAAAAGTTAACGTTTTTTAAAATTCGTTATATTTTTTATTAATTATCAACGACATACTTATCAACCAAGATCTTTATGCGTTTATCATGAGGGACGTGTTTACTAAAATATAATTAAACGGATAATACTAACGTATCGCCGAACCATATCCGCAACTTGAGCAGATAAGAGCGCAGATTGACGTCATCAAGCAAGGGGGGGAAGCGCAGCCGGCCCGACGAGGACACGTTCAACTTCGACTCAGACTCTCTATCTGGGGGGTGATTCTGGGTATAGCAGAGATTTTACTCTAATAGGGATGACGTCAATAAGAATAAGAATCATTTATCGTAAAACTGTGTAGAAGAGATCTTATGGTAGAAAAAGTTTCAACAGCCTACATTTTCGGGCGTACAATATTTTATTATACCTATTATCAATAGGTACCTAGGTATTGTAGTGAGTGTGTCAAATGTCGGTGTAGTAAGTGTAGTGCGAGTGCAAACTAGTGCCACCTATAAAGAACACAAAAGTGTCTTCGCCTTAAGTAAATAGAGACAATAAGAAAAGTGCCAATGGACACATTCTTAGATTAGTTTATGATAAAAATATAGGTCAATGTAAAATTACTAATTAGCCTGCATTGTGGCTAGATCGTAATATAATTAGGGTATTAGTATTATTTATTAGTACATGTACGCTAAATTAATAAAAAAAAAATCCTTGTGGAAAACTGGTTTCACCCACTAGTGACAGGAGTTTTCAACGTCATTTTGACGTCATCCCTATTAGAGTAAAATCTCTGCCGAAGCGAGAATAAGGCCCCTGTCATCCTAAATGTAACGTTTGACCGTCTCTGTACAGAGGCCATATCACGCAGTGGCATTGAAATTGCATTCAAATGTTAAGGTTGTTGCTCGTGGTCAGCTAGGTATAGCAATGACACTAGATGTCCAAATTGTTCCAGTTTAACGTATTTTATCGTTTTTATAAATGAAAATAAGTGTATTATCAAATATTAATATATATTCCGCTTATAGTGAATTATTTTTATGTACCCAGCTATATTTCAGGTTTTTTAGGTCTAAAAAGCACTCGAATTTGTGAGAATTCGCAATTCCATATCGCAGCCATTCGCAAAAATCTATTCACGCACACAGACAAGGGGGGTGATTCTAGACCGATAGACTTTTTTATCACGATAGATATATCCCCCAAAAACTGTCAAAAACTATGGAGTTTTGACAGTTCTTGGGATATATATCTATCGTGATAAAATGTCTATCGGTCTAGAATCGCCCCCAAGGACTTTGTTTTATTCAAACTATGCGCTAATTTCAACTATTTCAGAATCTGAAGTTTGGCTCAGGGGCTAGGACTTTCGCTTAGAGATCTACGCTACCGAGTTCGATTCCCTGCAAATGTATAGAATCTATTTTCTTTTCTTTACTTTTAGAATTATTTTTTATTTATAATAATTTTGTAAGCCAAGTAAGAGAAAGAGTAAGAGTAAGTAAGAAAGGATGTGTTCGTTTGTTTTTCTAAAAATAAAAACAATTTATTGGATGAAGTTCATTTTTATTATTTATAAAGATATTTACATCAGACTTTATTTACAGATTTTTACTTACAAAGAAAATTACGACTGATAATACACATGAAACAAATGAGCCATCTGCAGACCGTTGCACAATACTTATTTATAGGTACCTACTACCAATTTGTTTATATAATATCCTGATTCTAATTAAAAAAATTGTTCTGATTCCGTATAGTTATAGTTTATAGTGCTTCTATTATTTCTGATGTTCTTTGTCTGAATATTGTTTTAGCCTGTTTTTGTTCACCGCCGATGGGGTTTGCCTATCCAAGCCTATTTCTCATGTCGTTGGAGGTTGGAGTTGATCCTGCTCTGGCTAGCACTTTCGGTTACTGTGTATCCTTCTAAGAACAACTTCAGACAATATGAGCATATGCAGTTTATAAAATATCACTAGCTTCAGTAACATATACTGACTCCGTTGGGCTATATTTCCAATACGGTGACTTGGGGAAAGGCACCCGATCAAGTAGCATTTCTTCATTGCTGAAATTGCCGTAGTTTACCCTAAATCTGCAAAACAAAACATTTTTTTTATAAAAATGTCTTACTAAATTTTTCGTAAATTTTAATTTAAAAAATATAAGTAGGTAAGTAATCTAAACCAACCTGCTAGAAGTTGTATTTTTTTATTTATTTGCAAACTTTCGCACGCGGAATGTAAAGCATTTTAAAAAGTAAAACAGTAGGTAACTAGGTAAGTACATCATACATACCATCAGGACTAACTCCTAAAAAGTCAATTTTTTTGTCAATATAGGTAGTCCTGGGTTTTTACAGTTTTCTTCACTTTTTTTCGAACGGTTTTCGCGACTCCGATTCATTGTGATTTCTCGTTAGAACGTCGCTTTTGTATAAAAACCTCTTCACATAGTTGTGGCAGGGTGTGGTCGCTTTTCTTTTACATAGGTATCTGTAATAAAGCCAAAATTAAGCATAGGCTTAGGTAGGGTAGGGGTACATTTAGATCACTGGCATTGTGCACATAAATTTTCCGAGAAGAAAAATTCATTGGTGCACGACCGGATTTGATCCCACTACCTAAGGATCGGAAAGTCTGTTTTTTTTTGCACCATAGGTACTTCATTTCGACTGCAACAAATCAAAGAGGTTGTATAGGTTTTAGGTACCCATACCTAACTAAGTTGAAATCGCATTTATCTACGGTATTATTATGAAATGTACCTATACCTACCTATTACAACAATAATGAGTACTTGGCGTACATAAACTTATGGTTACTGGCAAGGTAGGAGGGCAAGGTGGTGCGGTCGAAGCCCATTGCGTTGTTGGTCTGAACAGATCCGCACCACACTCAACACATCCGTCTTTACTACAATGCACTGCAATTAGAATAAACGGGATATATAAACCTTTTAATTTGTTCATGAAATCATTTCATTTGTCCATGACTTCGTTTGCAATTTTTCCTGGGACCAGAGTAGGTGTACCTTTTGATGATTTTTGTATTAATTTTCGAAATTCGTGACTCCATGGTTTCTACACATTGACTATGTAAATAATACTTCGTATTATTAATCAATGAAGTAGAAAGGGCACTCTTTTTTCACAGTCCTAAGAAAACACAAAAATTCATGGTAATCAAGAATGAGCGGAATGACATTAGGTACCTACGTATTTGACAATTTTGACATATTGTGCGGAAATTATGCGCAGCGCAGCGAAATGAGTTCAGTGAGGCCATGCCTTGCCAATATGCTATTCCTGAAATCATTTATCAACGTAATATTTTTAATATATATCTTAAAATCATTTTAATAAATATACATTATGATCCACTTCTAAAATAATTCATAAGTAGGTACATAATGTTTTTTTAGAGCAACATTTTCTTACTTGTTCGATCTTATTTGTACCGTAGTTGTTTTCAGAGCATGTAGGTCTGCTCTGAAAAGAACTACTTACGAAGCTTGCATTTTGAAGGCATATTTTAATAATTTTTATGTACAATATTTTCCCCTACAAAATGTAGTTTCTACCTAATAATATTAGGTATAGGTAGATTATTCGTAATTTAATTTTCTCCCATAATTTATTCAAAAATCATAAACTGGCAGCACTCTATTTCCTATCCTATAGTTTGATTTTTATGGTATCAAAGGTACATTTTATGTATTTGGAGACAAGCAAATTATGAGAGAGAAGACAGGAGAAGATAGAGGAAGACAGACAAGATCGAGAAGATCGGCAACAGCTCATAGTCCGCGAGCTGGCAATGTCGCAGCAACACAACCGTACATTGTCAGATGAGCGTACGACATTATCTGTGTTCACTCACACATTGTTAATTTTTAACTAAAATTTCGATTTTAGTTTAGCTATTTATCGACTGTATTTTTCAACTAAATATGATATACAGCAAGTAAAAACCAATATAAAAGCCAACAACAGGTTATTTTAATTCAAAATTACACGCGAGAGCAATGATTCCGGGTCACTTAAAGAATGTTAAAAATCTCGGAAACTAAAAATGATAGGTTAATGCAATAAATTGTATTTAATAGACAATGTAATACTCCTTAAATGAAGGTATTAAAACTTCTTAGTTATTGTAAAGTTATATCTTAAAAAAATCAAATTTGAAAAAGGGCCACTTTCGAAGATGGAACTACGAAATTACAGCATTTGGTTTTGCTTTTGTTTGTAATCTGTCATTTATGTGGGTATATAAACCATGTTGATAGTGCTCTATATTCATTATTCAAGCTGAAATTATGTCGCTTACGCCTGAAGAATGCACCAGAATACTTACAATGCTGGAAACCGGCCGGAGTCAGCGCGATACAGCCAGGACTGTCGGTGTGTCGCTGTCAACAGTACAAAGAGTTCTCCGACGTTACGAAGAAACTGGTTCTAACCTACGCAGACCAGGAACGGGCAGAACCAGGTGTACCACAGCACGAGAAGACCGATACTTGGTGAACACCATGCTTCGAAATCGCTTTCTCACAGGAACTGAACTCACAAATCAGTTTCGACGCCTCGGAGGAAGTAACCCAAGTGCATGGACAGTAAGACGTCGGCTTGCTGAATCTAACTTAAAACCCCTTAGACCTGCAAACGGCCCTAAACTGGAGCGTGGGCATCGTATTTCAAGACTAAGATATGCCCAGAGCCACGTAAATTGGAGTATTGAAGATTGGTCAAAAGTTATGTTCTCCGACGAATCAAAATTTATGCTCTACAAGCACGATGGAAGACACAGAGTGTATCGAAGACCAGGGGAAAGATTCAAGCAAGCATGCATCGAAGAAAAAGTAGCCTACGGTGGTGGGTCTGTACTTGTGTGGGCCGGAATTTCTTCTGAAAGTCGCACAGAGCTGGTGATCATAGAAAACGGCTCTTTAACTAGCGTAAGATATGTGGAAGAAATCCTCAATGATCATGTTGGTCCATTTATGGTCAATTTAGGTGAGGATGCTATATTTATGCATGACAATGCCCGACCTCATACAGGTAGGATTGTGAATGACTACCTTCAAGAGATGAACATTACTCGTATGGAGTGGCCAGCGCGCAGCCCGGATATCAACCCGATCGAGCATGCTTGGGACGAGCTAGGCAGATGCGTAAAACAACGAAACCCTCCCCCAATCACGCTTCGTGAGCTCAAAATTGCTCTCACAGAGGAATGGGAGAATATTCCCCAAAATCGTATAAGGAACTTGGTGTACAGCATGCCAAACCGCGTAAACGCAGTAATGGAAGCACGAGGAGGCAATACGAAGTATTAAAATTCAAGTCAAATCGTAATAAAGTTCAAAAATTTCATGTTTCCTATTTTTGTTTTAAGGAGAGATCAGCAGTTTTTTTCTTTATGTAATTTTGTGTTAATAAAATGTATGGTGACTCATATTTTTTTACTTTCATTTAAGGAGTATTACATTGTATATTAAATACAATTTATTGCATTAACCTATCATTTTTAGTTTCCGAGATTTTTAACATTCTTTAAGTGACCCGGAATCATTGCTCTCGAGTGTATATTCTCTTCGCCCATAAATGGAAAAATCCGTGTAGAAAAATTTGTATGAAAATCGTTCCGCCTTAAGACAATTAAAACGTGTTCATTGCTTAAATAAACTATACTAGTGGTCACCCATCCAAATAGTGATCATGCAGAACGCCGCTTAACTAGATAATCGGTGAACATTGAGTAGAAGTTACGCTACGAACACTATCAAGAAATATAAGAGATGTCTATGGATTAAAATACCGTACTTACTACTTTATTTTTTCAACAACTACTCTCAAAATCCTACTAATATTATAAATGTCCAAATTTAGATGTTTTTGAGTTGTTATTAGTTATGGTACCTAACTGTAATTACCTCACTACAATGCCTAGGTATTGATAATAGGTATAATAAAATATTGTACGCCCTAAAGGGGTAGGCTGTTGAAACTTTTTCTACCATAAAGATCTCTTCTACACAGTTTTACAATAAATGATTCTTATTCTTGTTCTTATTCTTGTTTGAATCACGTTGCAACTGGTCCGATTTAGATGAAACTTGGAGTACATATAATTCGCAGCCTGGATACATAGGCTACTTTTTATTCCGGAATATCAACAGGATACAACGGCACGCGGACGAAGTCGCGTGCTGAAGCTAGTGAGTAATCTTACGCGGCGATCGAATATCCAGATCGGATGCGCTGTCGAACGGCGGTTGATGGAACATCGCCACGTACACCGGGTACTTGTACGGCGGCCGCTGACACATTATCTCAGTCATGGACGCGAATGTACTGCCGAGACGCTTCTGCACGTAAAATCCTTCCTGAAATATGATGAACATGTAAAATAGAGAAAAAAGGTGAGGTCGGTACATGTTCTTTTCCAAATAAATAAATAGATAAAAAGAAAATATTTTAAATTTCGTTTGTTAGTTAGTTTTACAAAATTTAATATTTTAGTTTTTATTTTTAGTATTATTTTTATATTATATTTATTTGTAGTTTATTCTTATTGTTTTGTTTTATAGTTAATTTTGTACTTTTAATTTTATTATGTAGTTCTGAAAGTCGTATATGTGTCTAATCAGGTGACCTACTGCTTACACTATGACCGAAGCAATAAACTATTGTATCTTCGTTCCAAAGTCTCCTCGATACAGGCTAAGCCTAGTGAGGAGACTGACAAGTATTTCTAAGTTTTGTACATTGTCTGAGATAATTGTTTTGTGTCCAACCAATAATGTTAGTTAAACTTTGGCAGTGATATTCTCTTTTTTCTTTTTTCTCTGAAATAAACATTTTTTACTTTTTACTTTTTTTTTTAAGATCCTACAGTAGGTAGGTAGTAGAAGTTTTTTTTTTGTAGTAACTACTATTATAAATGTCAAAGTTTGGATGTTTCTGTTTCAATCACACTGTAACTACTGGTCCGATTTGGATGAAACTTGGAATATATAGTTCGTGCTACTTTTTTTTTAGGTTACCTATATTTTTTTAGTGGACAAAGTCGCGGGTAACTGCTAGTATTTAAACATATACTTTACCGTAGGTACAAAACAAACAAAAAGATAGAACGCTTATCACACAGATGTTTTATTTTCGATGGGAATCGAACTCGCAACCTACAGCACAAAAGGCAGAGCTATAAGCAACTGCGCTGTTGCCGCTCACAGAACAATATCTAGGATAGTTCTCCATATAGCGTGCTAGATGGCGCTACATAGTAATAGAGAAACTTGTCACTGCCAGCGCGCACTGTCCCAGTAGATAGAGAAACTTACTTGAGTGTAATCATTGATGTCTAGTCGTCCAGTGTAGGCGAACTTAGCGGACGGGTGCCGGCGGAAAATGGCCTCTAATGCCGGCTCCCAAGCGCCCACTACATAGCGAGCTTGCTTGTTCTCTACCATGCTGAAATATCATATATTCTTAGCCGACTATGGCCATGCAAAAAGGAGGGTTATCTTATGAATAACATTCATTCGTTTTTAGACCGTAGTTTAACGACTGCTAGAGCCGGGGTCGACTGTTTAACTCAGATGAAATGCCACTAGCGGTCACCCATCTAAACAGTGACCGCGCAGAAGGTCGCTTAACTTAAATTCAGTGAAGATTCAGTAAGCAAGCTATGCCACAAGCGCTTTACTTTGAAAAAAAAAGATAAATCTTTTAGCAAAACATACAGTACTATCGATTCTGTTGTTGCATTTTTCTAAACTAACCTAATTTGACATCACTAAAATTATAGCTGTCTTTGTCGTTTCAGTTTATGAGAAAGGGACGGCAACATTTTAGTGCTGTCAAATTAGGTTAGTTTAGAAAAATGCGACAACAGAATCGATAGCAGTACCTAGGTAGGTAGGTAAAGGTAAAGGTAGGCAAGGTTTGGTTTACTTACTAATGAATAGTTCCAAGTTCGAGATATACGTTAGCGCCTTCGTCAGTGACGCTGGTCGCGATCAGCGTGCACAACGCTGTTCTGAGCCCGATGTGCTCGATGTTCATGTTGCTTGACACTACCTGAAATTACAGACATTTAGGATCTTGTACTTCTTCTTCTTCGAGTCGATTGGCTCCCATGTATTTTTATCATGTACTAAATATCATGTCTTGCACAGAAACGGGCCACATCTATGGCATTTTCCGTGACGTCACAAAGATCTTTCCGGGTGCAGGTGTTGGTGCATTCTGGGCAAGATAAGATAAATTTTTATTTGTCCCCAATTACTTAAATTACAAGACAGGAGGTGAGGCATTGTCTGTGGGGCTCCGCAGTCACATTGTGCTTGGTCGGAGTACCCCCGTTTTACTAAGTTATGCCTGCAGCGGCCCACCTGACTTCGAAGACGATTCAGAGACTTCCAGGTGGACCTTGGGAGTAGGTCACCTTGCCTCACTAGGGTCAGTTTCTGTTATGGCTTCGGTTGAGTGGAGGAAGCAAGAATCTTCTCTTTTTCCAGCCCAAGCTTATTTTAGTATTTATTATATCGCACAAGTGTGAAAGAGACGGTGTACATACTTCTTCTCCCTTCCGCGACGTGAATAGATCCTTCGCTATATCTTCAGCCATGAGTCCTGAGAGTACGGTGCACGTCATTATCTTGAGATTTGTATCGATGCGCTAAGGAACAAAATACATATTTTAGTAGTTATAGTCTCAAAAAATCAGAAGGATCATTTAGAATCATGTTATATAACTAGGTGATTCTAGGTGCCAGTTCCACGCGACCAGAGTCTACAAGAACGGGCAAGAAACTCCTAAAAACATGAAACCTTAAATAACTAGGTATCATATGCTGGTCAAAATCTGATCTTGTAGTTTCAAAAAATACTAACCAAAATGTGTTTTTGTCAGTATTTCAATATCACTTTTGAGTGCATATCTGAAATCTAGTTATAATAAATAGTTCTTTTTGAGGTTAAAACATTTAAAAAACTCAACAGTTATGACAGTAACTCACAGTCAGTATATTGATAAGTTCTTGCATAAACTCTGCATTGAGCATGGCTCGTGTGCTAACGTGATAGTTCTGCAGATTGATGTAGCACTGGACGGCCAACCGCTGGGCTTCGATAGGGTTGTCTTTGACTGCGGACACAAAGCACTCCAGTGTTCAAAATCAAGACAATCAACGCTGGCATACCAGTAGGGCTGTGATGAAGCGGAACATTAATCGCTTTTTACAAGCTTTTAATTAATTTGTAATGTATGTTTGTGTAGGTCAAATTTGACCCACTTCCCGATGTCCGATTTAGCTGAAATTTGGCGAACCTATTAGTCTTTGGTGACAATGCAATAATATGGTGACAGCGAGCTGATCTGATGATGGAGCCGGAAGGTGGCGATAGGAACTCTGTGATAAAACGACGCAACACTATAGAGTTTGGGCTCGTTTGAATTGTCTAGGACACCGGTCTTAGATGACGTAAAAATTATATTGTATTTACATTTCTTGTTGATAACCCTCAAGGAAGCGAACGTCTTCGGTTCGACGAGACTGAAGGCCGCCTTCGGGATGATTCGGCAAAGTTCGGCGAGCGCTCGCAGCGAGTTCATTCTGATATAGAACCACGCCGCCGCGTCGTCGCCGAGAATCGCTGGAAGGACCACAAATACTTCTTATAATGCCTCCACTACTCTACTTTTGCTTTTTTTTTCTACTTGTGCTCAAAACCGCAGCATAATCTAGATAATCTGGAAGATAATACCTTGTATAACATAAAGTTCGTCTTTGTTACTTGTTTTTGTTATAAACAATAAAGTATTTTCTATCAAAGACACTTCGCCATCAAAAATCTTTGGGGTTTTTTTTCGTTCCAACTTGTTCTACCTTGATACAATCAGATAGCTACACTCATAAAAGATAATTCATACCACAAAGCGCTTCAATAATATTAGTATCAGACATGCGGACTGCAGCTGGCAGTAGTTTAGTCATGTTGGCGACGCCCATTGCGGCATCTGCCAACAGTTCTACATTGGAACTGAGCAGTTGGTGGCAGAACACTAGGTCTGTGCCTGTCTCGAATAACGCCTGGGAAAAGGTAACTTTGACTGAGGATACTGTAGGGATGGGAGCTGTTTGTACAGTCGGCTACACATCAACCTATCAACGGTTCGAACTTTGAACTATTATAATTTGAATGTTGCGAATCATGCTAAAGGGACGATACCTATGTTTTTATGTGAGACTCGCTGCTTGCGCGCCATGCGCCTACACCTATTGCGATTCCTGATTCGCAACATTCAAATTATAATAGTTCAAAGTTCAAACAGTGGATAGGTTGATGTGTCGCCGACTGTACTGGTTAGTGTTCGAGTACGTGCCACGTGTCATAATTAAGTAGCTGAACTAACTACTCAAATAAGTGTTCCGTTTTTTCAAAACTGGATCGGGGCACTAAAAATAACTGCTAAAACCTTGGACGTGTGTGTATCTGATCAATCCTCAAGTACCTTGAGTAATTGAAGATTTGAAGAGATGTCTACTTACCTCGTGAGGTAGACATCTCTTCAAATTCAAGATGACTAGAGAGAAAATACTGAGAGGTACTAAAGGGAAGAACAAAGTGAAGATCCTAAGAAAAGGTCTAAATATAAATATAAATAAATATTCAGGGACATTTCACACAACACCCTCTAGTCCCAAACTAAGCAATGCTTGTAATATGGGAACCAGATGGCTGATAGAATACTTATATACTTTTTTTTGTAAATACATACTTATAATACATACTAACACCCAGACAGAACAAACATCTATGTTTTTCACGCACAAATGTTTGTTCTTGGTGGGGATCGAACCCACGACCCACAGCACGGAAGGCAGAGCTATTACCGACTGAGCTGTGACGCCTGTAAAGAAACTAACATCTCGTCCATTAGAAGTGAAAGACATCTTAGTAAGAACAGCTAGGCAGTGCGGCTTCATTGCCGGTAAAGCCATCTCGAGGTAAGCCAACAGACGCAGAATGCAGCCTGATTGGTACAGATGGGCAGCATTCTCCTCCGTTTCAACGTAGTTGCGGAGAACTCCTAATACTTGAGTGTGGACGTCTCGGAATTCGTAAGACTGTTGGAAACTTTTTACGATTAACTTCCTTATATCGCTGGGAAATTAGAATATTTTTCTGCTATCCATATTACCAGATTCACTTTTTAAACAGCTATATTTTGTCATGTGGTAATTATTTGGTTTACCTACTTTGCAACTCACTTGATAAAAATCAAGTCGATGAACAGAAAATAGGTACACAAAGAAGACAAAGCGTTAGTGCAGATTTTATCTTCCACTCTGAATGAGAACTATATAGGTAGATAGGTACTACATCCTAAATCACTTGCAAGCAAAGAAGAAGTCATAGCATATTTCTGTTCCATTGCAAACTAACCTCCAAAATATCACAAAGATCCAGAACACCAGTGGAAGTTCTAAATGTCTTCTGCACCACCTGGTCCTTATACCGACATATGAGCTGATCCACAGTCCTCAGGGCTGCGTGTTGGATAGCTAGGTATTTGCTCTGCATCAGCGCTAGGAGGGATGGCCAACTGAACTGTTGGTTCTTGGTCACTTCTGATGCGCAAATCGGATCGTCTAGGAGATTGCTTAAAGTCTGCAGAAAAGTTCATTGCACCATCAGATCCGGTTTCAGCAGTAGAAGACTCTTTGTTAAGGAGTTCGTCCGGGGAAGTACCTACTATCACTGTAATTTCTGCCGCCAAGCAATGATGCTCGTATTGCTGGAATCCAGCTTGAGGGGTATAGGTGCGGGTGCAATTACAGGCACATGATACATAACATCTTTACGTCTCAGAGTGATGGACTCGATGCAATTCCAGATAGTGCAAATAGCTAAGACAGTGTGAGGTAATGAAACTTTTAAAGTTAACCACTCAACCTTAAGTAAGTACCATAAAACCTCAAAGATAGACTTACCTGAAGACAATTTTTCTGAACATCAGGGTCGAGACTGTTCTTCATCCTTGAGAATAAGCTACTGAGGATATTAGCAGAAACCAGCTGTTCACAACCAAGAGGTTCTCTCGTCAGCTCTGCGAGGACTAAAGACGCGAATTCTAGTACAAACACATCTTCCATCTGTGGAATAAAAAAATAATAAAACTATGAAGTACCTAGCCAAGATATCCCTTAAGTTGTAAACATAGAAAATCGCTGTTTATTACCCGTTCTTGATAGTTTACATCACACCAAGTTTGGTCTATCTTTGAATAACAATTACGTCAGACGGAATTACCTAGAACCTAGACTGACTGATGCATGCTTTTTCATAATGAGGTTTCACTGGATCAGTCATTTGCTAGCATTCGTGAAAAACTATAACAGTTCTTTTGACTAACTAACTCCACAGTAAAATTCTAGAGTAGGTAAATAAACTAGAGTCAGACAAAAGGAGTATTACCTTCACGAGCATAAAGGCAATTTTCCTCAGATTCATAGAGTTTGCCAACACTTGCTCTGGTCCTTTCGGCAACTGGCAGAGTTGTGCTAGGGCTTTCAGCGCAAACCGTCTGATATTCAGTTCACTGTGCTCTACGTGAGGTAGGATGAAGCGGATCGCGTCCAGATCGAATAGGACGTACCGGTTTATCATATCTTGGGCGGAGAACTTCGTTATTGCTCGCAAGGTCTACAAAAGATGTGAAAACTTAACTGAAACTATGCATGGATAAATCTTTAAGGGGAGTATATCTGAGTGGTAATGAAGAATTTTATCTTCCTGGAAATTCTTTGGATGGACAATATAAGTTGAAATAAAGTAAGTGTAGGATGATGCGGTTACCTGGCATAGTATTTCAGGTTCAGCAGATTCGAGTAATAGTATAGAGGTGTGAGCACTCTCAGGAGTTATGTTATACGGATGGAAGGTCAGGTCTTTTTTGTCAGCGGAACGGTTATCCCGCTCTTTTTGTAAAGGCTTCGCCATAGTCTGCTGCAAGATTAATCAAAGCTCACAAAAATCTTCCAATGTTGTTGTTTACTATTTTGACAAAGCTCAAGCTGTCTGACAGGCCAAATTGCTAAATAAAACTCAAATTAGATGAAACTTACACCTCCTTCGAGTCAAATAGGAGTCCTCAAGACAAGCGGTCTGTTGTCAGTTGTCAGCTATTGTCAAAATAATCAACAATCTTGTGATGCGTATATTTTTAAGATTTTATCTTTATGTATAGGAGGAATATAGTCGTGCGTTTAATAGGCAGTGTAGCCAGGAAGTTCAGAACAGTTCAGGAGGTATGGATCCTCCCGTGGTGGGGCGATGGGCGGTTGGCGACGGTACCGCTTTGGGCAGTAGATACATTGGTGCTGGTTGTAAAGCTTTGCTCAACTTGCACCATGGCAGCTGTGAGGGTGCTAATACCGCCGGTTATGAAGAGCTTGCATGGAGAAACTGTTTTGGTAACTAAAGCACCGCTGACCTACGAGATTATTTTACTCATTTCTCTTTTTTACTGAATCGTAGTAGATCCATTTGAAATTTTTATTGATCTTTCGTATTTGATATTGGCTTTTTACCTTTAATTAACAGGATATTTTTTTAGATAACCGGAGCAGGTCACGGCATAGGCCGCGAGCTGGCGGTACAGTTTGCAGAGCTGGGAGCTACCGTTATCTGCTGGGACAGCGATGCACGACGGAACAATACCGTGATTGAGGAGATACGCAAGAAAGATGGAGAGGTGTGTACCTTACTACATGGAAGTCACAGAACAGCTACTTTAATTCCTAAAAACCTTAATTTTACGTTTGACTCCACTACTACTACGAAACTGAACTTCTTTTTTGTCCAGATTCTGCACAGATGTTTCGTGGTTTCAGTGCTACGGCTTCACAATAGACGTGACAGCGCGTGAACAAGTGACAGCCCTATCTCTATGCATCCGAAGGCAGCTCTCTGAAGTGTCAATGGTAATCAGCAACGCGGGAGCAATGACCTGCGCTCCGATCAGCCATATCCGACCGGAGGCGATCGCAAAACTTATCGAGACCAACTTACTGGCACATTTCTGGGTAAGAAGTTTAATCTGGAGAGGTGGATACGCTACAAAATTTCCAATAGTCTTAATTTGGTTACGTTATTATTTGAGGAAGGCAAATAAAGATCGCTTCTGTAGTGCATCAACATTGTGTAAATGAAGATGATATTGTGGCAGAGAGTTAGAATAAGCCTCAGGGCATAAAGCCCCTTTTCAGGCTGAGAAGGGCCTCTTAATGAAGATCCAGCTGAACCAATGATGATAATGAATTGGTCCTCTTACAACCTGACACCATCTTTTTTTTTTCTAGATAATCCAAGCGTTTCTACCTAGTATGATTGAGAGGCGACATGGGCACATTGTGGCCATCAACTCAAGTGCCGGTTTGATGCCGTGCGCAGACATGATACCATATTGCGCAGCTAAATTCGGGTTAAAAGGTAATTTCTGAAAAGACTAGCCTAGAAAGACACTGCCAATGACAGGTGTCTTATATTACCTGGTCGCAGCTTCGGAAGACCTCACGAGTTCGCGTTATTATATGTAAAATGTCAATAGAATTAAAAACATTTGGGAAATCGTTGTTATTAAGCTCAATAAAATTGCACTTCGTAAGCGAACCAGTGAATTGGTGTAGCTTTCTTATACAACAGTTTTTATGACCTAGCGGGCACGGGCAGTCTCCAGTCCAGAACCTGGAGAAAGGCAAACAATGCAAATCTAATCGAATTTTCATTCTACCTTCCTTCTTAACCTTTCTAGGGCTAATGGACTCGATAACCGAAGAGTTGCGACTGGACACATGGACGAAAAACATCAACATAACGTCAGTATACCTCGGAACTGTATCTACAGGGCTGTACCCCCCGCCGACGCATCGATTCACTTTTTGGTACTCTGAAGTTACAGCTAAAGATGCCGCTAGGATTATCATTGAAGGTATTATAGCTTTAGAATTTGTTTTGTACCTGCTTGTCGTTTTACGGAGTAGAACGGTACCAGTGGTCTTTCGAGCCTGAGGCGCTACGTACAGAAATAACCTCTCTAAGCTTGATGCACTAAATAAATCTTGTTATCTTTTTTTTTGTGATGCTAAGCGGTAATCTTTTTATGAAGGGCTCTGTTGCTGATGAGTTTTTAATTGTTTTTTTTTTATTTGGTTTTTATGGCCAGGTTAAAGTCATAAGACTTCTGTTGATGAGGATTTAAGGTAAAAGTGTTAATGGTATTACTTCATCTTTCAGGAATACGCAAGAACCACAAAACAATCTGCATACCATCATTTATGAAATACCTGATTGAATTTAGCAACCTTATGCCCTACAGGATAAGGATCATTTTCACAGACTTCTTCAACTTCGCACATAGAGGATGGTTTTGTTTTTGTTGATGCAAAATTCTGGTCAACTTTTGATGTGTTTTGTTTGCTGATTGTAGCAATGTAGAGTAGACTTATGATATTTTAAGGTTTATTATTTTAGGTACCTATTTGAATTTAATAAATCAAAGCAAAAATTATATCTTATTTTAATGATTGTGTTTAAATAGCCTACTCTGGTAAGAGATGATTTACTTATCTATCTAAAATCTTTAAGTATTTAGAACAATATTTTTTTTTGTAGGTGATAAATGTTTATTCTACTTACCAACCACATCAGTTTATCAGTTCTTGTAAGCCATTACCGTTCAAGCCTTTTTACCTCATCAGAATTGAAGGCTTTTCATAAGCATGTATGATGTTGCATTTCATAAACTTTCACAGTCGCCCCACATCTATCACACATAACCACATCATTGTGTATCAAAACATGTGCATTTTTTTCCTTTAAACTCTTCAGATTCTTATCACAGATATTGCATTTGAAGGCTTTGTGTTGTTGTGAATGGCGTATAAGTATGCCATTGGTTGAGAAGCTTTTCCCACAGGTCTCGCAGAGGTGCCGAGTTGGCTCAGGTTTGGCGGTGTGCCCTTTCACATGGAGGTACATTTCCTGGTGGCTTGAAGAGGTCTGGTGGCAGATTTTGCATCTGGAAATAAATACCTACTCATTTAATCCATAATTATGTATTGTGGTAGGTGTAGAGAAAGTCGGTAAGGTGCAAAAGTATTCTTCAGCTATTTGGTCCATAATACAAAGCTTACATGGTTGGGTGGCCCTGTGGTTATGGACATGTTCAAGATCTACTTTTTTACCTACCTGTACATATTGCCTTGACTTTTTTCATGTTCTTTCTTATGTTTCACCAGTGCATCATTGCCCAAGAAGATAAGACCACAAACATCACATTTTCGCTCATCTTGCTTTAAAACATGGGTTCTTGCATGTCGATACAGTAGAAACCTATCTTTAGAAACCTCTCCACATTCTTTACATTTAAATGTGCAACCTGTGTTGTCATTGTGGCAGGTTTTCTGATGCTGTATTAGTCTTTCTTTGCTTGTAAATTGCTCTTTGCAGTTACAGGTTAAGCTCAAAGATGTGTGAGAGACGGAATGCTCAATCATTTTCTGCCGAGAGTCATAGAGTGTGTCACACTGTACACAAGTTCTAGAAGCAATATCACATGTGCTTACATGCTGGCATAACTTCTGGATACTTTCACACTTTGTTTTGCATCCATAGCAGGTGTGGAAGTCCTTTTCAATCTTTACAGGTTTAGCCTCTTTGAAAATAATATCTTTCACAATCTCAACATCAGAATCAAGAACATCGATTTCCATAGCCATGTCAGCTCTATCCTTCTTCTTTGGACTTTGTTGTTTAATACATTTGAATGCAGTAAGCTTGCCGGCTTCAATCACTTCATTCTTATCCAGCATACTGACTATAGATGGAATATCTTCCTTTCCCAAGTTGTTTAGATACTCTTCGATATTAGCTGTGTTATTCAAGAACTCAAGAAGCGAATCTGAGTTATATTCCGAGTCAGGTAGCGGTTGTACGGGCACTTTAGAATCGCCAGCCTTTTTAGAATTTTCATGCAAAGAGGACTCTAACCATTCTTGAGAACAGCGAGCGTTTAGTTGGAAATGGTAGAACTGACTCAGCTGCGAGACACAGGACATGCAGATATCAGTTGGGAGCGGGTCGCTTGGAGCCACGGTCAGCGAGAGGCAGGATCTCAAATGCAGGCTGATTGTAGGGTCTCCAAAGATAGAAACATGACTAGATTCCGCATCTAGGCACAACCTGCAGCAGTTATGGATATCATCACACATTTCTGATAGAACACTTTAGTTCAAGCCTCAAGTTTGAAGCTAAGAAAAGAAAATAAAATAACAAAATAACGCGACCACTTTCTTTACAAAAGTAAACAAATATTTTTTCTTTTTTTTTTTCTGGCCCTGGATTCTGGATTTCTGGTCTTTTTGCCAAGTTCTATATATTTTTTTCTTCTTTTCTCTGGCATAGACTATTAAAGCAATGGTAATGTTACATTTTAAAACTCATCTTACAATCAGTGTCAACTTCAGCTTAGTGTCAATGTAAAGTTTTATTATGTCAATGTCAAAATTGACAGTTTTTCTTTCCGTTCAATTTTACAGTTCGCTCCCATCGCAGGCAGCCAATCGCAGCATTCGCAGACTCACGCAGACTCGAATGAAACGAAGTTCGCAGATTTCGTAGCTCTCAAGAAGAAATCTGCAGAAAATAGTAGAAAAGCTCGTCACGTCAAGCTCGGCATTAAATTGTGTTGTGAATGTGATTGTTTTTATTTTAGTTAGCGTGAATCGTAGGCACATAGGACGCATTCATACAACCACCGTTCAAACCTGAAATAATAAATAAGTTATTGTTTACTGACATGTAAATCACGGTCTACTTCACTCACTGATCGAATGCGACAGGACACTTCCAAGGACCTACATTGGTGATGTCGTCCAAGGAAGGCTCCCCCGATTCCCCGGGCTTGGAGGCTCAGGAGTCCCTTCTGTATTCTGCCAGGCATGGCGAACTTTCTGTAGTAAAAGCTCTGCTGGAAGCCAAGAATGAAGGGAAACTGACTTTGGATGTGAATTGTAAAGGTAAGTTTAGCTTCTTTCATGAAACTTACTAATGCTCCATACAGTTTTGCTAAGTAAGGTACTTATTGCATTTTGTAGAGTAAATTTAGAAAATTACGACTAATAGAGTATTTACAATATTTCTAATATATAATATACAAAATACACATGAAACAGTTGAGCTATCTGCACACCGTTGCAATCGATTTATAGATAGCTCAACTGATCCAAATCAGTACAAATCGGAAGCGTGCCCCAGACACTGGCTGCATTGCCGCTTGTATTTTGTATGAAACAGCAAATTTTATTCACATTATTGGTTCCGTAGTACCTAACTAGTTCATATTGGTGCGGACATTGTACAATTTTAGTCTGTTTTAGTTATCAATTTTAGTGTGTAAAAAAATGTACATAAATCATATGTAGATGTAACAGTATGTTGCAAGTACACATATGTGTATGGTATTTATAGGTAAAAGTAAAAGCAATCTGGGATGGACTCCGCTGCAGCTAGCAACATATTTTGGACATGTGGACGTTGTGGAGGCTCTGCTCGAGAATGGGGCGAGTGTGGATGAGGTCAATGAAACTGGAGACACTGCGTTACATAAGGCATCATTTATTGGAAATGAGGTGAGATTACAAAACCAAATCTTTATGCAATACCAACAAAACAAAGTCAATTTGCATGATCATAGACTTTTCCATAGATTTTCATACAAAATTATTTTAGGCTTACTCCATCTAGTGAGTTTCCGCGATTTTAACAATGTCGTGAGCCCTGTGAACTTCTTTTTTTATCAGGAACTAGTGATCCTACTTCTAAACTACAAAGCCGATGTCAACATAATGAACGGCGAAGGTCGGACTGCCTGTGACGTGTGCAAGACTCGCGATGTGCAGAGGTTACTCGAGGCTGCTCAGAGGTCTGAGAGAAATGAGAGAGAACGCAAGCTGCTTACTGCTGCTAAGGAAGGCCGGATCGAGGACATACAGGAGATGGTAGGTCTAAATTTTCAAGCTGAATTTAAAAATAATCTTCTAAGCATATTGTATATGTAGCTATACCTACACATGCACCTTGAGGGAAAGTTTATTTGAGTCTAAAAAAATACTTTCCTGAAAGTTATTTGCAGTGAATTGGCTTAGCGGTACGTTGACGCTTTCCAGTAAGTATTAAGAGGGTTTGAAGCCAACTTGATTCAAAACTTTGGAAATTGTAAAAAACCTGTGAGGTACTACAATGAATTTTTGCCATAATTTTAAGCCTAAACGGAGCAGTTAACAATTAATTTAACTAAATTGAGAATAGGGTGTGCAGCTTATTCTAAAACGTCAGATTATGTCGAGTTGTGTGGTGTGATTATGTTGTACAATTCCAAACTTCTGAATACTTTTTACAGCTAAGCAGTCCACACCCTCCAAATATCAACTGCGTGGACACTCAAGGGAATACCTGCCTTCACTGCGCAGCATATAGGGGTCATGCTCGCTTGGCAGTTTTACTACTACAAAACGGAGTTGATACTACCCTCAAAAACAACAGTGGTGAGACTTTGAAAGAAGGTGTCTGATAAAATTTTAAATTCAGTTTGAACACAAAATTTTCAATTAGATATCTGCTACACTAGGTAGATACAACCTATTTTGTGGTAACAATTAGTACAACCACGGAATAATTATAAGTCATCAAGGCTTAATTGGTTAAGTCATCTAAATAAATAGCTACTCTCGTGGCTGCAATCTAATGAGTTTTCCGTTTCATGTGAATAAACCGCATGTTACGCACGTGTACATAACATGCAAAGAGACAAGGTACTTATGAGCTGCCGAGAGTAAGGCTTTTCAATATTATAAATTAGTCAAACCTGGTAGCTAATGTAAAAACTACCACGTTGAGCTCTTGTCGCTTTTTCATTGATTTTATGACAAAAGTAAGCTTTATGTATGCACTCATTTATTTATTGTCTGTGCCCTCTGTGAATGGCGGGTGGGCTGTATGAATGTGCCCTCTCTCTGACATCATTGGCCAATGATCTGTTGACTGAGGTCATAAAATGGCTAATAATATTGATGTGTAGGTCAATTGGCAGTGGATCTGGCCCGTGACGCGGACATGCGAGAGATACTGAGTGTACGGCCGGTGCACCAGTTACAGAGAACTGCGGCGAGGTTCGAAGGACCACTGCTGAAGCGGTCTCGGTTTCTGGGCTGGCGACGACTCTGGGTCTGTATTATGCCCTACACCTCGCCGTGGGTTCTACCAAAAGATTGAACCCTTTTAGATTAAAAATAATGACATGATAAATTAGCTTACTAACCCATCTTGACAATAAAAATAGTTTAGTTCCAAATTAAGCAAAGCTTGTAATATGGGAACCAGATTGCTGATAGAGTAGTTTTTGTAAATATATAGTAACACCCAGACATAGAACAAACATCTATATTTGCTACACACAAACGTTTGTTCTCAGTGGGGATCGAACCTACGACACAGCACGGAAGGTAGAGCTATGACCAACGTCATGTCACGTCAGTTTGACAGGACGTAGTACTACCTCTGGTCTAACGACTAGCGTTTGACATTCCAGTACAAGTTCGGTGTAATGAGGTGTAATGTCAAGTTTCTCAAAGTATCCGCTCGGTACACGCACAGATAATAATAATAATACACAGATAATATAATGTACACGGAAACTGTAGACGCGTACGAAGTCGCTGGTAACTGCTAGTTTATAATATTAGTAGGATTGATTACAGGCAGTTGTGCAAAGAGGTGTGCTACTGTACTACGGGTCCCGCGCGGAGGCGGCGCGCGGGGACGCGCGGTGGCGCGCGCGCAAGTACTTGGACGGGGCGAGTGTGGTCGCCTCCGACACCGCGCCCTCGCTGCTGGTCGTCAGCTTCAGCGACGGCGAGTCGCAGCGCCTCGCCGTGCCAGCGGAGAGCGACGTGCCGCGACAAAGGCAGGTGAGCGACTCAACTGGAAAAAAGTTGCTTTGAAAGAATCTTTGTATTAGCTACATGAGCCAAGTGAAGGCGAAGACAGATGTCATGTCGTATAAGGACGTCAAGGAAGCTGCCCTGAAAAGAAGAACCTGGCGGGAAATGCATACATTACGCCGACAAGAGCATAGCTCTTAAGTTAGAAGAAGAAGAAAGAATCTTATTTATTTTAAAATTTCACACAAATAAGTAGTGCTAGGAGGATTTAATGCTAAGAGCATTGTCTGCCAGTCTTCCTGGGCGTCTGTAATCTTCTTTTTTTAACCTGTACTCTAATTAGTTAAGTTTTGTTTTGTATGTTAAAGTAGTCCCTAGGTTAAGGTTGCAATAAAGTATTTTCTATCTATCTACTTTCCCACTGCTGGGCAAAGGTCTCCCCCATATCCTTCCAATTATTTCGATCACCCGCTGCTTCCCACCAAGCTCCGTGAAATGCGTCGAGGTCGTCACGTCAACGATTCGAAAGAATCTTTAGTATAATTAAATTTTAAGTGTTTCTTTTTAACCCCCGACGCGAAAACGACGGGGTGTTATAAGTTTGACGCGTGTGTGTGTGCGTGTGTGTGTGTGCGTGTGTGTGTGCGTGCGTGTGTCTGAGGCAACGTAGCTCCTGAACGGATGAACCGATTTTGATTTTGTTTTGTTTGAAAGGTTAATTAGTCGGGAGTGTTCTTAGCTATGTTTGATGAAAATCGGTCCAAGATTCGGGGTTTTTTAAACTTTGAATTTAATTACTTGTTGTAATGTGTATTATTTATTCTGTTGGCGTTGCCTATTGAATAAAAATTAAATGAAATCTTACCTGTGTGGCTCTCAAAGCATCCTAAATCTCAATACAACCAGCCATCAGCCTCTTAGACATACTTTTATAACAACCGCACTCTTCCACCAACCCGGCATTTAGCGATCTAAGATATTAAAATGACTCGCAATTTTTATCCTGATCTAGCTTTTTATACGACGCCATCAAATCAAACGATTAAATTTACTATTAAACTATAATTAAACCCAGGGGGGTTGCCCCCGGCCTCCCCTCCTAAAAAGACAACAAAAAAAAAAGACAATCGGCCTGTTAGTCCACTGCTGGACAGAGATACAACGATGTAAGCTTTCTCTTTCACTGACTTTTCATACATAAAAAGGAACAATAGCGGAAGCTTTCTATAACACCGTATCTTGTTTCAGGCGTGGATAACAGCGTTCAACGAGCACATTGCGTACTCCGGTCACTACCTGTGGGCCGGCGCCTCGCCAGACTCCGCAAAGGAAGCTACCGAGGAATTAGACGACGAATGCAAACCTTTAGGTATATAAATATATAAATAAAACTCATTGACAGTTTACACAACAAACTAAAGGGTATATTCATATTGGGTAACGTACCCATTCTACGTGACCCGTGTAGGAAGGGGGGGAGGGAAGTCTTCAAAATACCACGTTTGGTCACAGGGTTTGGGGGGGCTTAGATTTTCGGCACGTAGTCACGTCCTCTAAGGAAATCTCGAGCTTTTTCGATTATTATATAATATCAGCCAAATTTTTAATTAAAATATTAATAACCATATTTATGAAACTAGAGGGGGGGTCTTAGCATACACCACGGGTGGTAACCGAGGGGGGGGTTAAAAAATTGTGTATTGGGTCACGTAGTATGGGTACCATCAGCAAAAGTTCAGCCTTACCATCTTAAGGGTGCATTTTCCGTGAACTGACTAGTCGTTAATTTTTGAATACCAATAGAAGCAAATTATTTCGGGTGTAAAAGATATGAAAACAATGGGCCGTCATAAAAATAAATAGATGTTTAGGTCTCTGGTTGGTCAAAATAAGAAGACAAAAGATATTTTATAAGTTAAAAAACTGGAAAACCGACTTCAATTCGACTACCAGCTTCATCATCAGATGATGATGATGATGATGACAGTTCATTGGGAATGTTCTAGTCACTATAAACACCACATAAAAGTCACAGGAAAGCAAAATACGCAATTTCGTGCACGTGGTTGGTGTTGATTCTTTAGAGGAACAACTGGTGGGTTTTTGCTTTTCTCCAATTAAATGCGGTTTGAATGTACAAACTGGGTTTATTGACAAAGGGTCTGGGGCAAAACTCTATGGAGCCCAGGTCCCGATTTTTTTAAACTCGCATTAATGAAACTTTCTTTGTTACAATGTACTTGTAACGTAGTTTTAATATACGTAATAATTTTATTAAAAAGCAACGGGAATACTTAGTTATTCGACATCCAAACTTCGACAAAAAACAAAGGTTGTCTGCCAGGAAATGGTATTTTTCGATGACTTAATTGACAGTTTGTATTTGTATGACTTACTAGCTTTCACCTGCGGCTTTTCTTGAAGTTTGTGATAAGTAATAGGTAATATCATGCTATCGTTTGTGACGTTTGTTAGGTATGGTTGTTAGGTAGTTAGCAATTACATCTCAGTTTGATAGGTAGATCATATCTAATCACTAGGAACATACAACATCGACCAAGGTCGGTTGTTATATCCGCTTTTTATGTTATGGCAATGTTATTAAGATCTTCGCTAGCTTCGTTTGCTCGATTAGCAATAACTTTTCCTACTGCAAGTTTTGCTCGTCGTCAGAATCTTCAGTTTCTTCTTCAATTACATGGTTTAGGAACATAGCTGGTGCGACAATACTGTCTTGATGCCGTGCCCAGCTAAGAAACCATATAACTGTCATAACATGGGTGCAACAGCCAACTGTTCTGTTGCCCACAATGCAGCTACAGCAGTACCCTAATATATTTTCTACGTTGTTGCGGTCAGCCGGTTCACTCTCAAACATAACGTAGCTATAGTAGATTTTCCTACTAACGTGCCGTGACTTGATTCTTGCTCTAATTAAGATTGGAGTAACTCCTCTTAAATCGGCATCGTTTAGGCGTATAGCGAGATATGGTCACAGCTGGCCGCTTATAATGTGGTAGCAATATGGTGGGTTGCATTCTATTGTTGGCGGCAGGTATTCCCAAAGGTGCAGCAGGTAAAAGAGGTGGTTGTGGGATTCCTGGATTGGGCCCGAGATGTGGCTCTTGTTCGCCAATTTCGAGCATATCCTGAGCTGAGAAACTGAGCTCTACTAAAACATCGTCTACATGCTTGATCATTGTTATTGACCTGAAATAAAATATGTGTGGTTAGTGATAAATGGCTTCATTTTATTGTTTCACATTATGTTTTACTATCCAATAGGTGTACATTTACATGTGCGCAATGCTAGTACCCTCAAACGGTGAAAGAAAACATCGTGAGGAAACCCTTGGTTTAGTCAGTTCCACAGTGGTTTGTGAGTTTCAAGTAGGTAAGTACCTACTGGTAACATTTTCAGGACAAAGACAAGTTACCTACGATTATTTTGTTTTACATCTACATTTCAGCGAGATCACGCAGTTGTAGGTAGGTAGAGTAGAGTAGGTAGTTACTTTGGGTTATTGGGGGTGGATATGCGACGTTTTCTTGAATATAAAATAAACCTATTTTAATGAAAACTTAAAAAACTTATTCCGCGCAGACGAAATCGCGAGTAACAATGCGCTAGTAAAATAAATAAATAGTAAATAGAGAAATCATTTTACCTGGTACGGAATAATCCATGACGCTATTATATTTCCTTCTGCGGTATTGTAGATGGCATAAGATCTAGATCTCAATATAGAGCTTCCACAACCTCGGCATACTCTTGTGTGTCCATATGCTCGAGCTGCAGCTTGGCCAGGATTGTTTAGTCGATTTCGTAATAAAACCAAACATTCTTGGCATAAGTTGTTATTAGGCGAAACCTACGAATACAAGAAGTTTTGTATAAAAAGTGTGAATAAGGCGTAAAGGAAAATAAGTAAGTAGGTAAGGTAGGTAGGTACTTACCTCTTGTAAATAAGTTTTAATTATTGAGAACCTTTTAAATGAAAATATAAGAACTTATACGAATATACTTTTTTTATACAACTCAGAGATGGAACAAGCCGATGGCCCACCTGATGTTAAGTGGTTACCTCTGCCTATAACAATGCATTGCCTCACCGATACTTAACTCATTAAAATGTAAGAAGCTAGGTAGTTAGGTATAAGCATTAGCACCTACCTAAGTTAGTCATAAGGCGACCCATCTAGCGTACCTGTGTAGCTACATTATCAAAATATCAAAAACAAACATGCAGGCAGGTAAGTTACTCAACAACACTCGCTCATTGTTGAAGTTACAGAACGTCTCTACGCCCCATGCTTGCATTGCTTAATGTGTTATGGACGCGCTACAATGCCACATAGGATACGTCCTCTGTGGATTGGACTTGTTTCGTCACTCGTCTCATAACAATAAAATAAAATAGCACAAACATACCTGAATTGGGGCTATCCACAATGACACAGCTTCAACAATATTAACTGGTTGAGCCTGCACCAAAAATCTTCTTCTTCTAGGGCCTAAACATATTGTACAATTGATGCACCGTTCTCCTTCTTCCATATTTTTTATCAGTTTAAAAATCCGGAAAATCAATAATAGAAAAGCCAAACAAAAAGTATAAATATTAGTATAGTTATGCGTGCGCTTTTCAAGTTCTCAGAACACACTTCGACGGCGTTCTTTTTTTAAAAAAAAGTTGTACATGGCCTGGTAGTGATTGGGAAGAGGTGATGGAAAAAAAAGGTTTTACCTAATCTAAATAATACTTCATGTTTATTTTATTAGCTACATTGTCACTTGTTTTGTTAGATACCTCCCTAGATAAGTATGTAGGTACTTACCGAACAAAAAGAAATATTTTATTTGATTTCCTTAGTATTATAGTAGGTACACTTACCTACCTCAAGAAAAAAATTATTGTTTAGTTCGGAGTTTATCTGCCTTGTAGTGGCCTTGTAGGTATATAATGAGTCAGCAAACTGTCCAAAGAGTCTCTAGACTTTTCTAACCCTCTATTAGGAATGAAAAAAAGATGTCACCGTCCCGGTTTCTTGTCGTGTTATCAAAATAATGACTTTTTATTACATTTTTATAATTCCCGCTGCAATAGAGATTTCGATAGAACAAATAACTACTTAAAAATAACAAAACTAATTTACTGCCACATTAAATTGTTGCGAGTGGAGACCTGCGTTGCCCCAGATCTTTTAGAAAAATGTAAAAATTTAGGTGTGCACCACAAAGGGTCCATCGTTGCTAGCAGTAAAATGGTAGGCGCTACGCCGCAACTTGGCATATTGCATCGTTGCTAGCAGTAAAATGGTAGGCGCTGCACCGCGCCGGGCCTATTTTTTTCAGTTATTTCTATTTATAACCCAAACTACTCAACCGATTTTGATGAAAATAAAATGGGACCAATCTGGAAGTAAATCCTTTCAGATAAAAAAAGAATTTTTGAAATCGGTTCATAAATGACGGAGTTCTGAGGTAACAAACATTAAAAAAAATAAAAAAAAAAATAAAAAAAACATACAACCGAATTGAGAACCTCCTCCTTTTTGGAAGTCGGTTAAAAAAGGCGGGGTCAGGTAGCTAACTGCTTGCAAGCGAAACAGTTTCAAAAGTGGTAAGGCGGAAATTTTGCCGATAGTACGTTCCCTTAGTCTTCTAAAGCTGCGCTAAAGCCAAAGTCAAATATGTTTGTATTAAAAAGCGTTGTTTGTAGGTTCGATGCAGGAGGCGGTGACCGCGGCCGGTAACCACATGGCGCTGCTGGAGACGCAGCTGAGAGAATGCTCCGCCATACTCGCCGCGCTCGACAACGCCACCACCATGGCATCCTCCTTACACCATTCCGCTTATATGGTACTAGCAGTTACCAGCGACTTCGTACGCGTCTACAGATTCCGTGTACATTATATTATCTGTGCGTGTACCGAGCGGATACTTTGAGAAACTTGACATTACACCTCATTACACCGTACCCGTACTAGAATGTCAAACGCTAGTCGTTAGACCAAAAAGGTACTACGCCCTGTCAAACTGACGTGATATGACATGACAATGAAATCCTCTTGCCAATTGGCGCTGCTAATCCTTTTTGTTCATTTTATCCTGTAGATCCTGTTAATTATTCATGATAAAAAGTAGCCTATGTGTCAATCCATGTTACGAACTAAATATATGCCAAGTTTCATCCAAGTTGGTTCAGTAGTTTTGACGTGATTGAAACACAAACATCCAAACATCTAAACTTTCGCATTTATAATATTAGTAGGATTCTGAATTCCTCGTAGGACCTTGAGAAGTTATCAGATGCTGATGCTTTGAATTTTAAAAACTGTATAATATATAAAAATGGCAATGGGTTTTCGAACAGAGTTACCTTGACCCATTCATTAGAGATCTTCAGAATACCAGGCTTGGTCACAGGGGTCGGAGGGGGCTTAGGTTTTTGTCACGTAGTTGACTACGTTTTTGTCGTTTTTGGAGGATATTGATATCCTCCAGAGAAATTTCGAGCTTTTTCGAGCAACAAAGACAACTATAAGGCAATTAATATACTACTACGTGAAAACTAGAGAGGGACGGAGAGGTCTTGGCATATACCGTTATTGACGTCAAAAAAAGGGTCACGTAGTACGCGTACGTACTCTCAAGGATACAAGATGGTGTTTATATTTGCAGAGATTCCAACACGCATGTGGCACTGGACAGGAGGCGCTCGCGTCGCTGAGACATTGCGCCGCGCTGGTTGCGCAGGCGCGGGACTCCGACGCATGCCGGCTCAACCGAGAGGTACTCTAACACTATTCTTCAAACCATCGGAAGCACTCGTGGCTAGGCTTGCTCGATCAATCTTCAATGATTATTTAAGCTAAACCACGTTCTGCACGCTCACTATTTGGATAGGTGACCGCTACTGGCATTTAGATCTGAGCGCTTTAAGCCACGACGGAGGCCTTAAGGCGGCCTAAAAACGTCACCAGGATTGGCCCCTAACTCTTACGAACGAACGATCGGTTAAAAGTACTCATTAATATGAACAACTTTTCTAAGGAAATTTAACTAATTTCCTAGAAACTAATTTAGTCTGTAGAATTTTGTCATCAGGCGAGTTCGCGGGCAAACGCTTGCCTATAAACTATAAAAAAAAATTTAAAACGTAAATCAGTATAGGTACCTACCTACTCACAATATTTTAAAAAAATTATAGGGAATGTGAAGTAATTGTGCTTTATTTATTTTGTAATGTATGTGTGCAGATTGAAAGAAACCGGGTACTAGAAGAGGCGTTGGCGGCTCTGGCGCGAACGCACCACGCGTTGGAAATGTCCGTTGCCGAAGAACTTACTAAGGTAAATATACTAACATACTTCACTTAACATCAGGTGAGATTGTGGTCAAACGCTTGCTTATAAATTTATAAAAAAACTTACATAGAAAAAACAACTTATGTATTGTTATAGGCGAGGTTACCACTTAACATCAGGTGGGCCATCTACTTGTTCCATCATTTATTACCATTAAAAAACCGTTTCTCGTTGCAGAGCAAAAGAAAGAAGAAATCTAAATCATCATCCACACTGAACGAATCGAAGGAGAACTTCTTTGATGTGTTTGAAGGTAAATCCAACTGTTAGTATGAGGTTTTAGTAATAAAACTGATCCATGTCGTGTTAGGTACCAAAATAGTATTACGTAGTTATAAGTAACTCTATTTTTAGATAGATAGATAGATAAACACTTTATTGTACACCAAGAAGAAACAGAACATAAGAGAAAACAATTAAAGCTAATGTACAATGGGCGGCCTTATCGCTAAAAGCGATCTCTTCCAGACAACCTTTGGATGGAGAGGATAAACAGAAAGACGGCGGTGTACAAAGTGTGCACAAACAAACTAATATTTTTAACCCCCCGGAAAACTGAATAGGTGTTATAAGTTGGACGGTGTTGTGTCTGTCTGTTTGTATGTTTGTCTGTGCCTCTTAGCTCCAAAAGAACTCGGATTTGAATGCGGTTTTTTTTGTAAGAAAGCTGGTTGATCTGTTATGATGATGATAATGATGATGATGATGATGATGATGCAGCAAGTTATGAGGATATTCATCAGATCTGAAAACCAGTTTTGAGGAATCTCAGGTATAAATTGAAGTTTGAAACATTGAGTTCATTTCAAAGTATTGGTTTGAAGAACTGAAGTGTATGCTCTGATGATGACCAGCAATGATGAAGAGGATCTAAGGTGATTTTCATGGTTTAATGAAGTTGTTTCGACAGAATCGGATGATGAAGACGATACTCTGGTGACGGCGGGACTGTCGAGTCCCCTCGGCGCGCTCAGTCCGTGGGGGAGCAGCCCCGACCTCACCAGGAGAACTCCCATCGGCAGCCTCGATGGTAACCAATCAATAATCATTTTTTAACCCCCGATGCAAAAACGACGGGGTGTTACAAGTTTGACGTATATGTGTGTGTCTGAGGCAACGTAGCTCCCGAACGGATGAACCGATTTTGATTTCGTTTTTTGTTTGAAAGGTGAAGCGGTTATTACATTACACAATCTCAAGCACGCTAACTAGCATCAAGCGTAGTGTAATAAGGGAAAGACAGGTAGACTGACTTACTAGTAGCAAGCCAGTCTACGTAGATTCTAAGCACGTGCTAGTTAGCGTGCTTGAGATTGTGTAATGTAATAACCGCTTGAATTAGTCGAAAGTGTTCTTAGCTATGTTTGATGAAAATTCTACCTATAATAACTGCATTATCTATTAGTGCACGTTCACAGTAATTGTTTGTACACTCAGGTGACGTAACACCGACAAACGAAGAGCCGGCTTCGTACCCGCGCCGCTTGTCCGCCGCCTCCGGCTCATCCGGCTCGAAGGACTCCCTGCACACAGCGGTCAGCCCGACCTCGTCGCGGGGGACGCTCGTCTCTCAGGGGGGACATGTTTATAGAAATGCAAGGCCTTATCGGAAGCATACGAGACCCAGGTTAGCTCAATTTCTTATTACTCCCGAATTTATTAAAGCCAGACCGTTTAAGGCGAGGGGCAATGCTGTCGATTCTGTTGTTGCATTTTTCTAAACTAACCTAATTTGACAGCACTAAAAATGTTGCCGTCCCTTTCTCATAAACTGAAACGACAAAGACAGCTATAATTCTAGCGCTGTCAAATTAGGTTAGTTCAGAAAAATGCAACAACAGAATCGAAAGCATTGTCGAACAACCTTCTCGCTCGCACATTTCAACATTTTTGATGATATAAACTCACTGAATGTTATTATGCAAAATCGCAAACTTTCAAGATTTAGAGAATAACAAAGGTTGATCAACAAATATCAAAATGTTGAAATGTGCGAGCGAGAAGGTTGTTTGTCTTTGCTCTTCGCCTTAGCATTGGCCGTGAATTCAAGGGATCTAAGCCATGCGATCAGGCCTAGTAGAACGAGACAGAAATAAGCTATATCGAAAAAGATTCTCTGTGACTGCAGAGCGGTAATCACGAACAAATCTGACAGTCGCCGCGTTACGTAAACCTAACGTATTCGAATCATATTGCGCGTCAACTTCAGCCCGACTGCCGAACGTTGTAGCGTCACCGCGCAGTGTATCTCTAGAGTTACGATACGTTTACGATTGTCACATTTAATCGTGATCAAGGCACAGTACTGTAAAACGGATTTTCCATCAAGGTAAGGTAAACAATCAGGCTTTTTCATCTAATCTATATGATTTATACAGCGTCAGGAGTCACTTTACCCATGCCCCGATGAACGGGACGCTGCAGTGCCTTGCCCAGCACTAATACTACTAATACTTTTTTTTCTATGTGTGATGTAACAAATAAACCTATGTCTATCCTATCCTACTAATATTATAAATGCGAAAGTTTAGATGTTTGGATGTTTGTGTTTCAATCACGTCAGAACTACTGAACCAACTTGGATGAAAGTTGGCATATATATAGTTCGTAACCTGGATTGACACATAGGCTACTTTTTACCCCTAATAATTAACAGGATTTACAGTATAAAATGAACGAAAAGGATTAGCAGCGCCAATTAGCAAGAGGATTACATTGTCATGTCATGTCACGTCAGTTTGACAGGGCGTAGTACTACCTCTTTGGTCTAACAACTAGCGTTTGACATTTTAGTACGAGTTCGGTGTAATGAGGTGTAATGTCAAGTTTCTCAAAAAAGTATCCGCTCGGTACATGCACAGATAATATAATGTACACGGAAACTGTAGACGCGTACGAAGTCGCGGGTAATTGCTAGTTACTAATAATAGGAAGTTCTAATTCATATTGAATGTCATCTCATTTTCATGATATTAAACTTATTTTGTACCCGAATTAATTTTGTTTATTTTTATTTTGTTTCAGTTCTGAATGCTCGATTTGATTTATTTTCTGGTTAGTACCAACTAAAGCACAACTTTTAGCGCATAATTTGACAAATACTAATACGCACCTTAGTTATATATTTTTTATATTTACATAAATAATGACGCTTATGGAATATTCCGTAAAAGATTAAATTTAGTCCAAAGAAACAATCGTACAAAATGTGATCTGAAAAACTTATTGTGATTTATTATAATGTAATAAATAATTGTGCCATTAAATATATTCCAATAATTGTATTAATTAGGTTGTAGAATAATAATATAATTTACATGTCGAATTTCTTGATAAATTCTAATAATGAGCATTCCGTTTTATGTTGGTCTTTCTAAAATATAATGAATAATATAAAAGTAAAGATTAAAAACATTTAATAAAAACTTGGTTAGTGGTTATGTTCAATCTATGCTTTATTAATTCTAGAATAAATATTTTTCTGAAATAAATGTACAAAATCAACCAAAATGTGATTAAAATATGACAATTAGTTATGTGTAAGCTTATTCATGTGACTTTTATTTTATTTTGCTTATTAAATGAGTATTTTTTGTACCTACTTACATTCTTTTTTTTTTACATTATTTCTTTTGAATTTATTTTACATTACCTACCATTAAAATCATTGATCTTTAAAAGCTCAAAAAAACTGAAAGTAAACTAAAAGAAAAGGCAGAAAGTAAAATTTTCGAATGAACACTTACAATTTGAATGTTTTCAAGAGAGTGAATAGGTTTCTTCTAGGTAAATGTGCTACATCGTCGACCGCATCGTCACTTACCATCAGGTGAGATTGCGGTCAAACGTTTGTCTATAATGTATAAAAAAAATGCCTTGTAAGTACAGTCAGTTGAAATCACTATAAGTACTTGTAGCTGCACTCCAATGGCCCTTTTAGATCTCTATTTCGAATGTTCTAATTTCGACTCCACCAAAGTTAATCGAGAAGTATGCGTACGGCTTGAAATTACGTTACATTTCATTGAAATCTCGAGCCTTGACCTTGAAGTTTGCAGCCGGATCTATAAATCATTACTGCACGTTTGTCCCACGTTGGGCGCCAGTGCAGGTAGTACGACTGCGCAAGGCCCAAGAGGGGGTAAAAAGGGTGGGGGTGACGTCGCCCAGTCTCGCAAGCTTGCCAGTTGCGCCACAGCGTCCGCCGCGGTAACACGTCTGTAGCGCTCGCGTTCACATCGCCCACACATGACGCTGACACTGATTTATTCGTGAGTTCTTGTATTAGGTGGATTTTAAGCTACATTTAACTAAAGTTAACTGAACAATGATTTTTTTATTGATTAAAATGTACGGATGATAGAAATTGTCGCATTGGCACATTGCTGCATCTCTATTACTGATTGATTTTATAATGGGTATCAATATCAAGTTACCTATGGTCTGACAGCCTATAATATCCAACACAATAGTGTATGAATGAAGGTTCTCGTCGATTTTAATTTATCAAAACCATTTTAATACGTCGTGCGTAGGCTAGAACTAGACACAATAATAATTGAAGACGCATAATTATGCAACAAAATGTTAGCACTGGTATTTTCCATAAAAATCCATACCATCAACGTAAAGGTTATAGAGCACTATTCCTAAAAGCATTGAGGTCATTATTCTAATAACTATACTTATTGCCTACATAATCTTACATGTTTTATTGGAGTGATCATAAAACTGTCGTAACAGACGATTCTAATCTGTCATCGCCAGATTTACATTGCCTTTTATCGTCTGCAATAATGTATTATATTACTTTCCATTCATAATATTCGGAAAGGCTATCTTCCTAAATTGCTATTCCATGATCCAATTTGAGTGGACGAAAGTAGATAAGATTTTTGTCGGTAAAGTTTTTTAGGTTAGGTTTCTAGATTTGAGATAAATTCTATTGCGTATCGTGCGGGTGAATGGGTGAAAAACCATGGGTCAGCCATTAGTAGGTGTCTGACATAACTCTCCTTCAATAAAAATTATCTTATAATGATATTGAATTTAAAATTTTGTTCTCGTTCTAAACAAAAAAATTGCATAATCCTACTTTGCTGTCTTTCAATATCGGTTCGCTTGTGACAACTGTATGTTGACTTCAACCAATGTATAGTTTTATCTTTTAGCAAAATGTCTCGTATTGAAAAAAAACTTATTTTTGTTTTATTTCCTCAGCTATTTTTTCTCTCCAACTCTCAACGTGAAGTAGCAGAATGATGGTAATCATTCTTTTCCAAGCTCGATCCTTTAAGCTCCTCATCCCCTTGACCTCAAACTCTTTACAAGGACACCACAAAATGTCACCGGAGAAAACCGGGCAGCACCCTTCCTTGGGAATTTATGTGTCGTATTTTATCGGCTATTTCATGTTGAGAAAATACAAACAGATTATTTGTAATCTAACTACATGTTATTAAAACAATTCGCAATTTATTTATTTAGCAATACAGAATACCCAACGTTTTGTACAACAGCATACAATTAATGTTGGAGTTATTTTCAAAGGTCATTTGTTTTTTAAGCTGTGCTTAGTTTGGGGATAGAGGGCGCTGTGTGAAATGATCATGAACATTTATTATTCCAATTATGAAGCTTTGAATCTCGTAGAACTAACCTGATTTACGGGACATTTTAATTAATTTCTAGGGTAGTTGTGCTGTTATTTATTCTGTGGTCAGGTCAAAGTTCGTAGGCGATGCCTACGAACGTCTACGGCGTAGCACTTTGTGATTGATTTATCGACATAAAAAGTATGTCAAGACTCAAGAACAATATTGTATCTACACTATAGTGTTTTTAATTATCATGTACTTAGTACAATACAAATAATAATGTTTTGTTTATTGAATACATTGTTTAGTTAGGCGTTTAAAATGGTAAATAAACATAGAGTTACGAAGAAAACATTTTTGAACACAGGCAACTTACCCTGAGCATGATTGATGTTTTAAATCAAAACAATACTACGATATCTGTAAACAAATTAAAAAGAACAAACAAGGTATGAGTGTAGGACGGTAGGACTAAAACAAACGCCTAAAAAAACTTCACCGAAAATGATAAAACAACAATTTTGTAGCGAGAACGGGCGTGCGGGATGAAGTCATTTTGCGTGGTAATTAGGCCTACAGGCTAAACCCGACGTGCCAGTTCGCGTGTTTGCAAGATTAGAGCAATTATTGTACGGTCAACATCAACAATTGATTAGGTACTACCTACCTACGTACTTATAGCGTACCTACTACATACCTTTTTATAATTAGTTACTATGAGACTAAATTTCTATCGTCAAGCAGTGATGCTCGCATTGCTGTTTTCCGGTTAGAAGAGTATGTTGCCTGGTGCAACTACAGGCACTTGTGACTTGTTACCGCTCAACATCAGGTGGTGCAGTGGCCTTACAATTTTAGGTACTCATTAAAAATCCCTTTCTGTATCTATTTGTTTGTAATGGGGTCTAACTAAATATAGTTTTTTAACGATAATTTCTAGAGATTAGAAGTTATTTTTCCGTTAATATTTGATAAAAAAAAACGTCAAAAAGTACTAGTGTTCGTCCATAAAACGCCTTCGCACGGTCATATACTTTTGCTGTTAACTGTACCAGAACAAACTGTAATATACCTACTGGTATCTGGGGGAAAATTAAACTTCTAAATATGATAAATAGGGTTCACTTCTACGAAGGCTAGAAGTTACAAGACTTCGTAAGATAACTTTATTATTAAACAATGGTGTCGATTCTGTTGTTGCATTTTTCTAAACTAACCTAATTTAATACCACTAAAAATGTTGCCGTCACTTTCTCATAAACTGAAACAACAAAGACAGCTATAATTTTAGCCCTGTCAAATTAGGTTAGTTTAGAAAAATACAACAACAGACTCGACACTATTGTCTATTTGTGTTACGAAAACACAATGGCCCACCTGCAGAGACATAGACAAGACATAGACAGTTATTTATTGGCCACAAAAACAGAGGACAGTACCGCGGGTAACGAGAATCTTTAGGTGCAGCTTCGACTCCATATTAAGTGCCTATTACATCACAAATACCTTGGTACAAATGATAGAAATCCAAAATAAATAAATAGATTTCTTTCCATTGCTGTTTTTCGGTTTTGAAGAGTATGGGTGCCAGTGCAATTACTCGCACATGAGACTTAACACCTTTGCGTCTCAGAAAGATGGACGCATTGCTTCACAGCGCACGTCCTTTATGTACTTGCTCTGTGAGGTAATGCATTAGCCCGCTTAATACCAGGTGGGCAATTTACTTCCATTACATTTCTAAAGAAAAAATTAAAAACGTTGATAAATTGATAAGTAAATAATTTCAGACAATCTGGTTACACAGAATTCGTAATGTTTATTGTAGGAACCAATTTATTTTGAAACAAAGAGAGCAGACTTGTTATTTGGCACATTTTTCACATAAAAAAAGACAGGTAGGTAACATAGCCTTATCCCTCTAAATCAGATAGCCTTGAGTTTGAGCAAACTAAGTAATCCAGTTTCTGAAAACTAGTTCGGGACCTATGTAAACTCTTTCAGGTTTGCGCAACCTGTTAGGAAACCTTGGAGGATTTTTATTTATCATCCGAACAAAAGGTTTGCACGAGAATTTATTCATGAAATGAAATGAAATATTTATTTAAGTACCTATTGAGAAACTTATATAACGCATGTGAAATATAGAATTACTTCTTTAAGCAGAATTACTAATTAATTAAAAACAGAATTACATAATACTTATTGGTTTTTGCTGTGTAAAATCTAGCGAATATTTTACGCAAACATACTTTTATCCTACGGATAATCTATTCAAACTTTTCCTGCGAAATCAATGATTACTTACCTAAATAAATAAATATTCACGGACATTTCACACAACGCCCTCGAGTCCCAAACTAAGCAAAGCTTGTAATATGTGAACTAGATTGCTGATAGAATACTATATAATTAATATTAAGGGACATTTCACACAACGTCCTCTAGTCCCAAACTAAGCAAATATAGCTACTATAAGGTATCGAATTGTACAAAAATAGCTACCTCAAATCTCATTTTCGCTCTGTAGAGGGAAAGTGTTCAGTTCAACCCCAACATCGATCCGTCTATGCCGCTTTGGCAACCCGCCAGCCCACCTGGGTAGAATGAGGTAATACCGGTCACTTAAGGAAAAATGAACACACAGTAAGTATAAATCAACATAATCTTTACAAAACTAATCACAACCTAAAAACAATTATTCTTTAATCAATGTCACACTCATTGAGATCACTAGTATTCATAGTTTTGGTACAATATAATATTTAAAAAAAAATGTGTTTGACCGGTAATACACTCAATGTCAGGTAATGCCGGTCAGCTCTTGGTTAATACCGGTCAAACCTAATAAGAGCATAAATCACATTCATAGTCTATAGCAGTCACGTCCAGAGCATTCCGCGTGGACCCAACGTCCACATAGTACACACCTGTACCACAACTTTTTGTCTCGTCCATAATCATCGCAGATTACACATCTATTCTCTACATCTTCGTCTTAATCCGTGTCATCGTCTTTGCATAAATCTATCATCTTTATAATTATTTGAGTTTGATGTATTGTCTTCGTCCATGGTCTTTTCCTGTAATAATGGCCTCTTCACCCTTTTCAATTCGGTAGCTTTCTTGAGTTTATTTTTCACTTCCCGGGTATTACCCGATGAATGATTTTGCTAAACATTTTCAATTTATTAAAAAATCAACAGGCTAATTAACAAAAATGATATTGACGCTTACGCACAAGTAGTTTGGCAATATTTATGTTAACTTACAATGTTAAAATAATGAGTCAAAATCCACTCAACACTTATTTTCGGACCTCAAAATTTTACAAAAAAATGGCGCTAAAACTATAAACGCTCGGTCTTCCTAAACGTGTACTCGAAATTGAGCGTGGGTCAATGTGCCATCACGGAGAACAGTCACGCCACCCGTTTTGTATGTGTGCGTGTCTGTAAACACCGTAGTATGGGTGGAAATGTGCTGACCGGTATTACCTACTGACCGGTATTACCCCATTCTACCCTAACTGGCCGCAATTATTGTTGTGGCGCGATTTTATGGTAATATTGCTGCTAAATAGACTTTTACATCTATTTTAGATGGAAACTAAAGCTAAAATTAATTAAATTTCAGTTTGAAAACTATTCAGCTTTGAAACTTTGAGCAGAAAGTCGCGAAACTTGAAACTCGAGAAAGTTTTATATTCGAATTCGCGAGGTTGGGATGTTCAACTTGTTTTAAAGATAAACCCTACACCATTGTGTTGTACTTTAGGTACCTACTTACTTTGGTAACATAACTACTAATCACAGATTAATATTCTAAGCTACTAATATGCCCAGCCAAACTCAAAAGCATAAATTAAATCAGCGGTATTTTTCTAAAGTTGTTATTTTTACCCAAAACTACTTTTCTAAAACAGACAATGGCAAAGATTAAATTGGTTCTTTTATTGCTGTGTAATCTTCTTCGAATAGTCATATATTCAACCTTAATTTCAAGTTAATAAGAACTTTGAAACGAGAAAGTTATGTTTCTATATTTTTCGCATTTTTTACCCAACTAGCTTTTATCATCCACAAAAAACAAGGCAATACCGGGTTCACTTATAAATCAGTGTCGGTTACAGAACTATGTCACCACAATAATGGAAATCAAATAAACACAACCTTAGCACCATTAGCTTTGGGACTATTTTTGTGGATCAAAGTGAAGTGTTAACAAAGAGGTAGAACGCCGACCGTCGCAACGGAGTGAGGCGTTGGTGTAAGATGGAAGATAATGTTGGCAGCTTCGGTAACTACAGGTAAGTTTCTAGTTAAACAGGGCAGCTGTACCTACTAGTAGGTTTCTAAAGATCTACAGGTCTTTGCATTCTATCTAGATGGTTTATACAGTGTCAGGGGTTCAGTTTTTAACCATGCCCCGATGAGCAGGACACAGCATCCCGTTCATCTGGTGCCTGGGACATGATTTAGATGCCTAGTCGGCCTTATCCACAGGGAAGACAAGGTCAATACGTGCGGAGCTGCTATGCTGCGGGTTTCCTCACGATGTTATCATTCACCGTTTGAGAGCACTGGCATTGGGCACATCAATTTTTCACGAAAAATCCGTTGGTGCACGACCGGGTTTGAATTTGAACCCACAAACCTTAGGATCGGAAAGCGGAGTTGCTACCACTGACCACCCCGGTGCTCTCAAAGAAAACTAGTAGGCAACTAATCGGTGTACTTCGGTACAATCCTTAATTGATATTCCTGTTAAAGTGACGGTAACCCTACGAGTGAGTTCCCCTAATATTTAAAAATCTCTCGTTGACAGACTCTTGCAAGGATCAAGAGTTTTTCTTCATAAAAATCATCTGATTCTGCGTTACAGTAGAAAGCAACTTAACGATACCACCACAGCATGGTGGCACTGCGGTTAAACGTTTGCCTATAATGTCTAAAAAAATAAGTGTTCCGTTTTTCCAAAACTGATCGAAACACTAAAAACGGCTGAACTCTCCCACTACCCTTATACCTAATTGGTAGGTAACTTATCTAGTATAGGTAACATAACTAGTATTAAAATTTAAGAATATGTAATTTGACATGTAACAATGGTTTAGGTAATAAACGAATATCTGACTCATCCTATCCTACTAATATTATAAATGCGAAAGTTTAGATGTTTGGATTTGTGTGTTTCAATCACGTCTAAACTACTGAACCAACTTGGATGAAACTTGGCATATATATAGTTCGTAACCTGGATTGACACATAGGCTACTTTTTATCCCGAATAATTAACAGGATCTACAGGATAAAATGAACGAAAAGGATTAGCAGCGCCAATTGAGGATTTCATTGTCATGTCATGTCATGTCACGTCAGTTTGACAGGGCGTAGTACTACCTCTTTGGTCTAACGACTAGCGTTTGACATTCCAGTACGAGTTCGGTGTAAAGAGGTGTAATGTCAAGTTTCTCAAAGTATCCGCTCGGTACACGCACAGATAATAATAATACACTATTATGTACACGGAAACTGTAGACGCGTACGAGGTCGCGGGTAACTGCTAGTATAACGTAACGCTATCTGCGTCCAAAATTCTGCTAATCGCGTGTGGGAAGCACCCAGCTGACACACGATTCACTATACCTACGTAATTGGCTTATAAATGATAGAATTCTCGAACCGTTTTATAACTCACACCATTGTATTTATCTGTGGAAAATCTTTTAGATACTTCGCTTACCTTCTCGGAAACTCTAACCACCCACTCAACCCCTAAGGGGTACCATTCTAAGGATTCATATATCTTTTGGCTACAGAATTCCTGTTGAAGTATTTCCTGAAGCCACAAAGGAATGATATCAGATGAATCATACACAAATACTCTTAGGTACCCTCGTAGGTACATACCTCCCAGAAATGAATCCGGAATTTCATATTATTACGGCTGTGTGTATACCTACCTATTTAGGTGTAGGTATTTTTCAGGAACAATCGGCATCAAAAGTAAATGATGGTCGGGCAAAAATGCTAGTAATTATGAATAAAAATCACCAATATGTGTTCTAGTAACACAATCGTATTGGTAGTTTTTTAACAAGTTTTTCTAAAAATTCTTGTAAACCTGGACGTAAAAACGACAGGGTGTTATAAGTTTGACGTGTCTCTTCTATGTGTGTCTATCTGACTGAGGCAACGTAGCTCCTGAAGGTGAAATTAGTCGGGGGTGTTCTTAACTATGTTTGATGAAAATCGGTCCAAGATTCAGGGGTTTTTTTAATATAATTACTTGTATTCAGTGTAAAGCATTTTTTATTAGAACAATAAGTGATGGAATGAGCAAATAATCCAAACCTCTGCCCATAATAATGCATTGCCTAAATAAGCACGTCCACTGAGGATGTACTCTGTGAGACATCGCACTGCCTTCGTCACTCTAAGACGTAAAAACGTAAAATCTCAAATTATTAAAAAAAATCATCAACTTCTGATGCTCGCTGTACTACGACAGCGCAGCCGCGGGCAAAAGCTAGTGATGAATGAACGTCAACCTGCTACATTGTGAATTTACGAGTCCTTGGCTCTCAAGGCTGGCTGTATCGATCGGCCTCCGGGAGTGGGCCCAATCCCAAACGAGACATTAGCGTTAACGAGACTATTATGATATCTGGGACATACATCATTATTACGAAGGGCGCCAAATCTTAGCAAAATAATTGCTACTGTGTTTTATGAATAGTCTTAATTTTGGAATCTACATTTTACACCAAGATTTAAGATTTAAAAAGTGCTACGCATTTTTCCTTACCGTAGACCCTCTACGCTCGTAGAGCCGGGCTCGATGCACGAATTAGCATTTCAATTCGAGAAAATGTGAAAAAGTTTTGATATCCGCTTTAGATATCCACATGGAAAAAAGACCAGGCCTATTGCGATGTCTTTGGTTATGTCTCAACGGCACCACTATCATTTACATAGCACGCATAGAGCTGCCATCCTCAGCACGCATATCTCTATACAAAAACTTCGTTGAACCCGTTTCCACCAGTCAGAGCTAAGTTAAGCTATGAAAATCAACGATCCCTATTGGTGGATATCAAACACATCCTTAGCTACATAACTTCGATTAGCTTTGGTCGAAGAGCACCTTAAAAAGAGCATTCTGACCTTTTCATTTAATCATATTTCGTTGTGCCAAGTGCCTACGGTAGTGCTGAGTATAAGTAGCACTTCAAGCAACAATCTAAAGATCTAATAAATTGTTTTCATGAATATTACATTGCAATAGTGCAGTCTCATGCATTTTACATGAGCGAGCCTAAGAATACCACGGCGATGAAAACGGGTTTCAGTTAGCTGTTTAGTACTCTACAACGTACCTTTAGTACTCTACTACGTACCTTTAGTACTCTACTACGTACTGTTGTACTCTACTGAAGTAGGTGTGGATGCGGTGTTGGAGGTTTTCAACGGTAATCTAGCTAGTATTGTTTCTCTTATCGACAAAGACATTAATGTGATACAATGACTTGACGAAAATAAAAAGAACGATATCATGAGGATCAAGATAGGCAATGGTACCTATTTTCCCAGATAGACTGTGAGCATTTCAAGATATTTAGACGTAACCGTAACTAGCCCATATTATATAATATTAATTAATGCAAAAAAACTTCTCTTTTCCTAAGCAAAAACCCGACACCATTTCGTACATAAAGCCGCAATATCTTTTTGATTAGCTGTGCGCCTGCCACTTAATTTTCACCCTGCAGCCTCTCTCTCCTCCCCCTCTTCTACCTACTGTAATGGAGGGGGGGGGGTCAACAAATGGGATGAATCTATACTTTTGTAGGTCACAATTAGACTTGATCAACATTAAAGCTTTTAATTAGATTTTTTTTAATATTTTGCAGAAAAATTCTCCGGATACAAGTTAACATAGTTTGCAAATGTCTCACTTGGTTTATTCGGATTTTTTTTTCTCTCAAAGATCCTTCAGTTCCTTTAGTTTTAATTATTAGTATGTTTTGTAGCGAGCAATTTTATCACAGCTTTGTGAATATGAAGGAGGGTACTTTTTTACGATTCAGATAAAAATATGAATAAAAACAAAACGTAATCTAAAAGATCTCAACCGGAGCACCTTATTTCAATATTTCATTTTTATTCACCTCTAATATGCCAAACCTCACATAAAAAGGCGAATATAAACGCTACTGAATTGGAGTACCGGCAGCTTTTTTTCAATTATCGATGGTCCATTAGTCTGTGGGCGAGCAAACACACTCTACCTGGGGGACTGGCCACAGTCTACCTGTCTACCTGACTCTGATTCGAGACCGGTAGATTCAGCTGATCTTATATCCACTTATCTACTAAATAAAGTCTTCCGTAACACACAAAAATTAACAAATTAAAAGTATCTCAGTACTAGTAAGTACCTACTTTTAATACAGACGTCATTCTTACATCTGTGTTTGACAAAATCGCCGTAGCTGGCAAGTAGCCCGCTGTACCTAACTTGCCATAGCCTTAGCCCAACGTAGCACACCTGAAACTGGTTATCGTAACCACGTAACCACGTAAACGAAAGAAGGAGTTACCGGAAGCGTAGAGCCCACAGAATACTGAATTTTAGGCAGACCCTCTTCTCTTCTTCTTTTTTTTGTTTTTTCTTTCTTTCTTTTTGTTTGTTTTTTTTTCGTTTTCTTTGTTGTTGTTTGTTTATAAATATAAATATTCAGGGACATTTCACAAAACACCCTCTAGTCCCAAACTAAGCAAAGCTTGTAATATGGGAACCAGATGGCTGATAGAATAATTATATACTTTTTTTTTGTAAATACATACTTATAATACATAGTAACACCCAAACATAGAACAAACATCTATGTTTTGCACGCACAAATGTTTGTTCTTGGTGGGGATCGAACCCACGACCCACAGCACGGAAGGCAGAGCTATTACCGACTGAGCTGTGACGCCTGTCTACTAATTTAACTTTTTAAAGTTTAAAGTTTTTTTTATTAGGTATTTAAAATTACTTAGGTATTTAAAATTAAGTGGCAGGCGCACAGCTAATCAAAAAGATATTGCGGCTTTATGTACGAAATGGTGTCGGGTTTTTGCTTAGGAAAAGAGAAGTTTTTTTGCATTAATTAATATTATATAATATGGGCTAGTTACGGTTACGTCTAAATATCTTGAAATGCTCACAGTCTATCTGGGAAAATAGGTACCATTGCCTATCTTGATCCTCATGATATCGTTCTTTTTATTTTCGTCAAGTCATTGTATCACATTAATGTCTTTGTCGATAAGAGAAACAATACTAGCTAGATTACCGTTGAAAACCTCCAACACCGCATCCACACCTACTTCAGTAGAGTACAACCTGTCACCCCGGGACTGGGAGAGGTGTTCAAGGCCACCTTCCCGATCAATACTATCCGATACTATCGTAGGCCGCGGTTGGAGACCCACCGATGAGGCGAATCAAATCAAATATTTATTTATTTAACTAATCTTATCTGGCATAACAATGGGTTTGAGATATAGATACCTGTGTTAGGAGATCTCGCTCTTTCGTGATGATTTGTATCTTGTAGATTAGATTAGAATTTTGAACAAAAGTTTTTCTTATAATTATTTAGGCTAAAGTAGGAGGTACCGATGAGGCGATTGACCACATACACTATCTAAACACAGTATTAGTTCGATGTAATAATATTCTACATAAAGTTAAAAAATAGTAGAATTAAACTTTAAATTAGGTAGGTATTTAAAATTATATAATTATATGATAGGTATAATAGGTAGCAACACCCAATTAAAAAGGTTCAACGAAGAAGTCATTACAAGCAGTAAGTAGAGCGAGCGTGGAGGAAACCCGTCAATGTCAGGCTTCAAGAGGTAATCCATCTCTTCATTTATTCATTGAACTTCTAGCTTCAGTACCATCTGACTTTCCCGTTGATTACTGAAGTTATAGAATTGATTAACTAACTTTAGATTAGCGTGAACGAATAATCCACTTCTCGGTCATCTTTTGAATACTTACAGAAAGTTAGCTACCTACCTAATCAATTAGTTCTCGCTACTCATTTTGAAGTTGTAATAGTTTAGTTCTATTTTATGTAGTCAACGTTTTTTGATCGTTTTTAATCGCCAAGCTGAAGGTGAGATGGGTGAGACGGGAGATGGACGAAGGCGGTGGCCAAGGGATACTCGTAGACCAAGAGGCCAACCACCCGCCCGATGGTCCAATGACATTATACATCGAGCTGGGAATCAATGGTTGCGACTCGCAAGGGACAGGAAACAATGGCGCAATAAAGTGGAGACCTATACTCAGCAGTGGGTGCAAACGGGCTGAGATGATGATGATGATGAACGTTTTTTGTGGTCCCATCGTCTTTTCTCAATAATATTTGTCACAGATTAAAATTATTTTTAACAAGGGCCATTTCATCCGTTCAAAGTCGACCTTCAACAAAAGACGTTTCGTCAAGGGTAGGTTAGGGTCGCAACGTACATTTTACATCTGTGAAACGTCGGATGCGAACGGGATACAAACAATTTTGAGGGTAGCGCTGTCCTTGACCTCTTTTCACAAACCCTACCTAAAAACTGAAATGGCTTTTTATTCTGGCGTATTTTTTTCGAAACATAATTAAGATTTTTCCTAAACTTTTGTTAGAAGAAAAAGCAAAGGCTTTACCGTTTCCCGTCAGGGTTAGAATTACAAACGTACTTATAAACGGCCATTAATAGACGGTATATAACCCGGGCTGTACTCTTAAAATGTATTCTAGTAAAAAGAAAGAAAGAGTGTATAGGCATCATACAATACCTAATGATGCTTATCATGTTAGAGATCTAACACCTAAGCTAAAATAATGAACCACCATGCTTGGTGGCAATGGTGGCATAAAATTCTATCCATAAAATGGAATATGAATCGCAATATACTTACGTCGTCGGTCTCCGTCCGCTTCGTGCGGCGCACGTCATATTGTCATGATTTTCCATGAAACAGCGGGTAGGACGCTCTTTACATTTTACTTCTAAATATGAGACGGGAAGCAGGCACAAGTAATTTAAAGGGGTAACCTTGACCTGTTTTTACGGGTCGATATCTTTCACAAGAGACAGCGTGGTGCTTGCTGGCAAGTCTAGATACTACAAAGATACCTACCTACGTAGACGATGAGATGCGTGTTTGAATAAATAAATTAGCTTTTCTGAGTAATATTTCAGTCGAGAAAACCACGTCTGTTTCTGGCATATTCAGTGGGTTCATGCTTGATATGATTTTTATCACAATTATTATAGGTAATGGTATCTTGGTATAAGAGGTAAATGGATTCATCAGGCAATTTGTGTCAGAAATAGCGTTAGGTAATTAGAGAATCACAGTGTGTTTTCAATTAAATTATAATTTATTTATAGTTTACAAATATGTAGGTATAGCAGCTGTTTTTTCCGCCATATTCGAAACTCGACTAAACAGTAGCTGTTACACGACAGCATTAAGATAGATGAAAAAAAAATCCTTGCAATACCTAGCTAACTTTAAAGACCATCACTTTTATCTACCACGTATTTTTGGAAGGTACCAATAGTGGAGACTCGACAGTGCCAACTCTATTAGAGTGCTAAAAGTCACCGCGATGATGATCAGTCATGGTATAGTTAGTAAAAGTAAAAAAACTAGATATTTTCTCCAGAACAACACTCCCTGTCGCTCAATTCAGCCGCGGCGACTTCTCCCTCTGGTCAGTGCTGAAGAACTGTGTTGGCAAGGAACTCTCCAAGATAACCATGCCGGTGGTCTTCAACGAGCCGCTGTCCTTCCTCCAGCGTATGCTGGAGTACCTCGAGTATGCGCACTTGCTCCGCATGGCGTCAGAGCAGACGGATCCTGTGGCCAGGATGGAGTACATTGCGGGTAATATCTTGGTTTTATACGAATTGTTAGTTTAAAATAGAGCATTGGACATTATGTTGGTATTTAAAGCCACTATTAAAGGACATAAAAAAAGAGAAAATTGCCTGCACTTATAGAACGGGTAGTTCTAACTCACATCAGGCTAGGTATAGAGAAAACTGATAAAAGAACAGCGTCTTTTTATAAGTCATGAGTTTCTGAATTCAAATCTTCTTTTACTCTTTATTCCAGCCTTCGCAGTAAGTGCCCTGGCATCAAACTGGGAACGTCTCGGAAAACCCTTCAACCCCCTTCTTGGTGAAACCTATGAACTGGAAAGGCCAGAGTTCCGTGCAGTTTGTGAACAGGTACCTAAATACATATTTCTTTATAATGAGCCTCGTTGTGATAAAATGGTTCATATTATACTTGTCTGTCTAGGTGTCTCACCACCCTCCAGTGTCTGCGTTTCACGCTGACAGCCCCCACTTCGTCTTCCATGGCTCCGTGCATCCTAAACTCAAGTTCTGCGGCAAGAGCGTCGAGATCCAGCCCAAAGGGCATGTAACTGTTGAACTGCCCAGGTAAAGATAAGGGAATTAATTGTCAGGTCCTTAAATTTTTACGATACCAGACACTTTAATAGACTCAACCTCTGTCTACTTTTCTTTCATAGACTTTAAATACCTGTAGTTCCAGGAATTCCAGCAGTATTTCATCTCTGTTACAAAGCGGTTTCACGTCAGCATTTCTTAAATCTTTTCGTATAACTGCTAGATGATCCAGAACTAACCGGTTAAACATTCAGATTTTGAAACTCTATAATTATCTTTGTGTATGTTTGAATTGCTTTTATGAATAGCGTTGTTCTAAGTTTTTCCACCTCCAGCTGGGGTGAAGCCTACACCTGGAGCAACGTGAACTGCTGCGTCCACAACGTGATAGTCGGCAAGCTGTGGATCGAGCAGTACGGGCCTATGGAGGTGGTCTGTCATGGCGGAGCGGGCCTGAAGGCGAACCTGTCTTTCAAACCAGCAGGGTTCAATAATCGAGACCTGCATCGAGTGGATGGATTCATTGTTGATGCTAAGTATGTTTCTGAGACCAATAGTACCTGCAAGATGTTTGAGAAGGAAAATTGCAGAGACTGCTCCATTTCAGTCTTCTTGATGTACAGCTGGATGTTTTAAAATGTTTCTTGTTGTTGTACGAATAAGTAACAATTCACTTTGAATAATCTGAGTAGAGTCTGAATAATAACTGTAGAGTGAACAATCCAAAAATTTCATGCGTGTGGCTCACCAATTCATGCTGCCATAGGTACTTCCTAATAGACGACTTCTCATACAGATTTGTTCAGTCTCCCTTCACAATTCTACTTTTTCCAGTAAGAAACGCATCCGCTTCTTGTATGGCAAATGGACAGAGTTCATCAAGGTCTGCAGCTCGGCTGCTCACGAGCAGTGGGCAAAAGAGAGAGGAGATGAGAGCAGCTCACAGACTCCCTCGCACACGCCGAAGAAGGTCCTGGCTAAGCTGAACAGCTTCAAAGTCGGGGCTTTGCGTTCCATGTCTATACAAGACGTGAGTATTCTTTGCCGCTATCATACTTGTTACGACACACAAATTATAAATGCATAAAAATTAACAAAATCGAAAAGCCGATGTAGATTAGGTGGATTCATGGATCAAACTATGATCTTTATGGTAATTATCTATTTCGAAATTCCAGAACGACGAACCAGAAGGATCTGACGACATTCCCAAGGCTGATGAATCGTACAACATTGATATCCCAGGATCTGTGACTCTCTGGGAAGCCCGTCCAAGACCAACCAATACTGCACAGGTAAGACTAATAAAGATTTTAAGAAAATGGAAAAAAATGCAGTTTTCAATATTCCTAGAACTTGTGATAACCATTATTATAATTTTTTTAGGACTCCAGTTTCATAGATGCTGGAAGACTATCAATTGAACCCTCGATTCGCCGATTTGTGTGTTCAAGGAACAGTTGTCTCAAAACAATCTGCAAAGGACGCGGGAAGCCTCACCAATCTATCATCAAGCTCACTGGTTTCACCTTCCTTTCAGTACTACCAGTTCACCGAGTTCGCGATGTCCCTCAACGAGCTAGAACGTGACATGAAGGGCCAGCTGTGCCCCACAGACAGCAGGCTACGGCCGGATGTCAGGCTGCTGGAGCAGGGAGACATTGATGCAGCAGCTGCGGAGAAGACGAGGCTTGAGGAGAAGCAGCGGACTAGCAGGAAGGCGCTGAAGAAGTCTTCGGAACCGTGGCAAGCGAGGTGATTGTCTTATATAATTGTTTGGCTGATTTGGTGATCGAGTTCTACTTCCAATCTGATCGTAGTATTAGAGGTGAAAACCCCTTAATATCGGGGATGCTAGTACATTGCTGCCGTCAACCCAAAGTCCTTCTCCGATACTTTAAAGAGTTGGCTGGCTGGGGTGAGGTTAGCAGGGGGATAATGCACATTACACCCCAACGCGGGACGTCAGTGTAGATCTTATTTCTCCACCTTGAATTAAGTAGAATTGTTTATTCAACAAATGTTTATTCAAGGAACAAATTGAGATTTACAGGTAGTCGCTGAAACGATTATATCTGCAGAAGTGTTAAACTATGTCACAGATAACAAATTGAAATGGAAACTCCTAAAACCCGTAGCCAAGCAGGTCCACGGGTGTTTTTATATTTTGATGTTTTCCCTTGTATGTGAGGGGAAGTTTAACGTACAATTTGTTTCCCAGGTGGTTCAGCCAAGGTCAGAACCCGTACACAAAGCAGGAAGACTGGCTCTATAACGGAGGCTACTGGGACAGAAACTATCAGCATCTGAAAGATGTCGACATATTTTAACAGCAACACCGGTTTGAATGACCTCAGTTGGATCCGGAAAAAAATAGATAGACCAAGATGTGTCATGAAAAAGATGTGAAATCGGTCAGTGAAGTAAGGCTAGGAAATATAAAGTTCTATCTTTTTTTTTTGGCTATAAAAAAATCACTCCTCAAATTGCTGCAAATGCCGCCTCCGCCACCGCCGCGCCGCGCCGCCTTCAACTGAGAATTTGATATTTTTTTACTACATAGGTATACTTAGTTGTCACAATGGATATTCGTCCCTCTGAAATATCCGCGCAGAACTTATTTTGGGTCGAATTGATGGTAAGCGAATTTTTCCGCGAACAGTACGTGCGAAATCGTTTGTTGCACCTAACTTCAGAGGGATAAATATTCGTTGCGACTTTACTTACATAAATTGAGAATACTTACTCCAATTTCACGTTAATAAGTATAGTTTATTTTTAATTCCATTTAAATATACTAAATACTTTTTTATTACATCTTGGCCTCTCCATTAGTTTTCCGGTTAAATGTAAATTTTATTGTTGTACTGTACGTGTCTAGTTTGTTGTAAGTACATAGGTACCTAGTCTTGTAAGTTACTGTAGATAACTGTCTATATTAATTAAAAGTCCATGTCGGCAAGTCCTTTGTTACAAAATACGTGATAAATGTGTTAAATTATAATTGCGAGGTAATAAAAAGAAAATCGTTGGAAATCGCTAAACTCAGAGACAGTGGTTTTTTTTAAAGACCTTTGCCCATAATGATGTACCTACCCTGTAAGTTTTTTTTTTTGCTAGACGCTATTATAGTCCAGGAGATAATGATAAAAAGTCAACCTTATACTTTTTGGTTATGATTCTTATACTAAAATGATGAGATACTTTTTAGTACAAATTCATAGAGTGCTTCCATTTTTAGCAATAGCAATTTTATGCTTAGCTTATCAACATAGAGATGATTATGGAAATATTACACACGCACAAAAAAAAATTGAGACAAGACAAAAAAAAATCACGCTAAGTATTTATTTATTGTTTAAAATATGTTTTTTTTATGAAATAAGTTTATATTTATTTCCAATAAGTAAGTTCCTTTTATAAAAATGTTCAAAAACTATAAAAAAAATGTTGTGAAAGTGAAGTCAATTACGTATGATAGTATGACCTATTTATAATACGACTAATTTATCAGTACTAAACTAATAGATACCTAAAACTGTTATAAATATTGTATCTAGAATAGAAATACTTTTCAATGTGACCATTTAGTAAGAAATTTGTAAAAGTAAGTACATGTTACCTGCCAAGCATTTTTATTGTTATAAATTCGAACTCAAGCCAATGGCATTTTAGATTATTAATTTTAATATTAAAATAATATAGCTAAGTAGGTTATTTATTTTCAAATGTATCCTATATTAAATGACTTAGTAATTTATTAAAATTATAATATTATTTACGAGTAAGTATATACCTACTTAGTTTAGAATTAAAGCATTTAAATAGTTTAATAGTTTTTCTTACGGTTTAATTATTTTATAATTAAGTGCATAATAAATTACAGTAAGTTAGGTAATCAAAAGTTTGCTTAAAACATGTTAAGTAGAGCATAGTTATTAGCTATTAGAAGCAATATTAAAACATATATATCATCTTGTATATATCATAAAACGATAAAAAAACTATCGCGCGTATGTTATAAAACTGGTTTTATCAGCAAACCGATCTATATCGTGTTTTAATAGACATATTACCTCACGCATTGTAAGAATACTATTATTATTATATGTATATCATAATGTTACAATAATATGTTATGGTTGGTTACATATAATATATAAATCGTATTTACGCAGGTCTGGGATAGTTATACATAATTGTATTAGTTTTTTAGACCGTTTGAGTATAAGTGAATTTACTCATATCGTGTGAGTAATATGTAATATCTATGATATTTATGATATATATTTATGATATTTGTAATAGGTATAATATTTGTTGTTACTTGTACTTGCCCTGATTGGGAATATATCGATGTGCTGTAAAAACGTTGTAAGAACTTTAGTGATGTTGATAACTCATAATTTAAAAAGAAATATTTAATTATATTAACCAGCTAAATATAATATACTACTGACACTGGTTTAGCTTAATATTTAATTTACTCTTATCAGATGAAACGTTAAAATTAAATTGTATAATCAATTCAAAAAAGATTGCTGGATTTGATGTTATCGACCGAATTGAGATCACAACAATTTAAAAGGCAAAATATATTTTTCAAATGCACAACTTTCCAAAACGAAACAGCCTAGATTGGAAAACTTTTCAGAATTTCATAAAAAAAAATGCACTTATCAAAATTTGATATTAAGCACTTTAGTAATGTTTGGAATGTGATAATAAAATTATAATAGAAGTTTGAAATAAATATTGATTTACAAAACTTAAAAAGAGAAAAAGTAGCCGTAGAGCTTTATAAGTAGTGTACCTATACTTGTATTGAATGTGAATTATTATAACCAAATAAATGTAACTTGAAAAATTAAAACAGTTTTTGAACTCAAAAATTATTTTATCCTACTAATATTATAAATGCGAAAGTTTAGATGTTTGGATGTTTGTGTTTCAATCACGTCAAAACTACTGAACCAACTTGGATGAAACTCGGCATATGTAGTTCGTAACCTGGATTGACATAGGCTACTTTTTATCCCGAATAATTAACAGGATCTACAGGATAAAATGAAAAAAACGGGATTAGCAGCGCCAATTATTAGCAAGAGAATGATGTCATGTTATGTCACGTCAACTTTGACAGGACGTAGTACTCTCTTTGGTCTAACGACTAGCGTTTGACATTCGAGTACGGGTTCGGTGCACAGAAAAGAGAAAATAAGTTCTGTGGTTCGGTGTAAGTAATGTCAAGTTTCTCAAAGAATTATCCGCTCAGTATACGCACAGATAATATAATGTACGAAGTCGCGGGTAACTGCTAGTTTTATAATATTTATGAACTAAGGGCGTATATTTATAAAAGAGAAACGTTATAAGTATTTTTTATCTTGTTTATTCCAAATAAGTTAGGTACTACTTACATATTATATTATTTCTTATACACTATCATCACAAACTTGTATTTCAAACACACGTTGAATGTAAATCAACTTACTCATAAAATAGTTAATATAAATTCTAATTTTCTTTTTAAGTTTTTGTAAATATTTAAAATGGCACTATAAACATCATTAGTAAAATATTTTTAGAATGGAATAAAAATGCATATAATAGGTACACGTCAAAGATATAGGTACAATACATTATTATTTAGGTATGCCGTGCATGACTTTCATTTTGCGGGCAAGAAAAACACTCCAACATCCATACTAAAACTTTAAGTTTAAATGTAATTTTTTAGTACTTGCTAACACTTAAAACTAATTAATTTAATGTGATGCCGATTTTCCCCTCTCAATATTATTTCTTAAAATGTACCCGGAAACTTGTATACCTACCTACAGGTATTAAATTAATGTGATGGTTTTAAGTAAGTATGTAAAACGCGACTGAGCTAAACCAACGAATTTCTTTTGTCTTACATTTCTTTCTTATTCATAAAGGCATTAAAAATCAATAACCATTGTTAAAATACTTATGAATAGGAAAGAATTGAAGACAGATATTTCCTATAAAACACGTGGAAATGTTTCTCTTTTCGTCATCAAGCTAGATTCCCAACTAAGGTAAAGGCACCCAAATCCGTGGTATTCCAAAAGTGGCACCTTTCTCCGTGGTATTTAGAAAAACAGCATTTACTTCTGATTCTTAGGTTCTTTTTTGTTGCAAAAGTTATTTGTCATTAGGAAATATATTTTTAGTATATAAATCTAAAAACGAGACTTAGAACGGGCTTACATTCCAAAATAATTGGCTAAATTCGCAGCGGTGGCTGGTCCAAGTGCACTCTCCATACGTTTTTGCCTCTGTGCACGAGAGTAGCAAGCTTTTTTAAATAAGGCTTATTTTGATTTCTTTTGTTCTAGGTTTTGATTTTTAGTGTTAAATTATCGAAAGAAGTATATTCTTTACCGTATGTAATACATGTTTAAGTGGTTTTTTAATTATAATGAGGTAAAATTACATATTGAAAATACCACGACATTACGGGTCAAATATTTCACCTATTACCAAATTCCGAGGTATGTGAAAAATATACCGCGGAATAGCAATTTGAAAGACCTATTTTTATTTTTGAATTTCACAAACTGGGATTAGGTTTTTGTGATTTTAACGATAGATTTGACAAATTAAATAGTCGATTGAGACTAAAACCTTATTTCAAGGTATACTTTTTAATAATTTTTACGAGTTATAACACATCAAAAGTACTCTACTTATGCATTTTGTTTATTGGTTGTATAGAAAATTATGTTACGAAAATATTTAGTTACCACACATTTGGCTGCATGTTTTATTAAGAAGTTAATCTTTAACAAAAGTTTTAACAATTTGGCATCAGCTAACATTAAGAATGATAGGTATATAAAAATTTTTGGCTTTTAGTAAATACTGGAAATTAGGAAACATGATTTTTTAGTCTCCACAGCTGTGGGTTGGGCGACACTCTTTGTAAATGCCGTCAAAGCAAAGCCGCCTTTCGAATCGCACTGTGGAGGGTGGCGGCACGAGTGACAAAAGTGTCAAAGGCACCGCCTCGAAGCGACGCGTGGCGGCGGTGTCTTTGACGCGCCGCCGGCGTCTTTGGCGGTGTTTCCTTTGTCGGCACCGACACTCATTTGCCTTGCACGCGTCGACCACGCTTCAGTCTTGCGCTGATATTTGTACCATTTGCACGCTTGGTTTTATTTCTTTGCGAAATGTCGTATTTATAATGTGAAATACTATAATAATGTTAATAATGTGTTAATGTGTAATGTGTGTGTGTATGTGTGTGTGTGCTTAGGAAACAGTAAAAGTATTTTTTTAACTTATCACACGGGGAGATTTTCCCGTTATCAGCACTTTGTGTATTTATCCGGGTTTGCAATCACATGAGGAAGATATTAGCCAAGTTGACACCGCTGACGTGTGAGAGGTTGAGTTACAAACATCCAAAGAGGTATTTAAAAACTTTTACATTTACAATATTAATAGCATTTATTAAATAATAATAGTACTACCACCAAAAATGACCTGAATTCCTAAAGAACAATCAAGTTAATCTTTGTAACATTATTTTATCAGTTTGTTACTGTCGTTTCGTATACATTTTTCATACCACGCAATTAGGTACCAAATACCACGGAATACGGATTTTTGCCTCGGAATTGGGCGATTTCGACTTGATTTACATTTTATTTAATTACAAATAGAAATATAGGTCGGACCGTCAAAACTTAAGTAGTTTCCGAAAGTAAAAACACTAGAGCTTCTGATAACAGAAACCGAACCTTCAGAAAGTTACAGTAAATGCTTAATATTTGATATCCTTTCGAGTTTTAGTGAAAATACCACGGAAACAGGTGCCGTTACCTTAATAGGAAAACTCATGAGAAAAATGGAAACTATATAAAGATATATATCACTGTCTTTATCGAACATACATAATGATAATTGAGCCTTTTTTAATTGGACAACGTTTAAGCTCATTCAGATCATATAAGGTACCTATACTTATAGCTACCTATTTCCATTTTCAAAATTGGTACTGTTCAAGTTAAGTTTTTCGCATCTTGCTCTTAGACTATTTTTAAAAATCTAAGCTACCCACTTTTTTCTTCTTCGATTTTTTTGCTATAATTTGATATACTTAGGTATAAGTTATTTTCATTCCTGTAGAATATTTTTGATGACAACATGATTAAGTACCTACCTATATTTTAATAAAAACTCATTACTATTTACTGAGGTTCAAGTCCAGAGTCCAAAAAGTCTTTAAGGTATAGTGGCACTTCTCTGGGGAACATTCTGCATATCTAGAATAGAAATAAGTGGTTGAATTTAGGGTAATTTTCACTGAGACTTGGAGAAAATGACTCAGGGTTGGCAACACTGTTCAGGAATCTAGAACTTACCATGTTGATATAGTACTGTGAGCTGGGAATGGTGATTTCGTGGTAGTTCCTGCGGACGGCGTCGACGATGCTGTCGGCTGCCTCCTGCGGCGTCAGGATCTTCATCAGCGACGGGAACTTTATCTTCGGGTTCTTACAGAGACCGGTGTCTACGATGTACGGGCAGATCGTTGTAAATTTTATCTGTGAACAATTTTTGAGTCATATAACGAATTATTCCCTTCTGCCACCCTCATCTGTCACCCTAGGGGGACAGATTGGGCTTTAAAAAAATTTAAATGTCTGAACTCCTAGAACGGAAAACAACCGACTAGGCTGAGAGGTGCTGGGTAAGCCTACTCCATCTAAATCTGTCTCAGGCACTACAGCGTCTTGTTCATCGGAGCATGGGTAAAAAGTTGCCCCTGACGCTGTTTAAATCATCTAGATTAGATGCAAGGGCCTGATTATACATAATTAAGAAGAATTTAGGTAGGTAAATATAGCTTACTCCACTGTAGTCCTTCTTATCCTCCCTCAACTCCTCGTGCATGGCCTCCATCAGCCCTCGCACTGCAAATTTCGTGGCGCAGTACGGCACCAGGTTCCTGAGGCCGACCATACCGGCCATCGAAGACATCGCCACGATGTGACCGTGGTTCTTCTCCATCATCGAAGGTAGAAAGCTTTGGAGGAGCTGTGAATGATACGAAAAAAAGCTCATAAAGAAAGACAAACGGCTGGTGGAATGGACGATGACGATATTTAGCGATTTTTGTGTCATTCAAATTGATCTTCAATATTTTTAGCATTTCGTCTCCGAGTATTTAGATTAGATCGATCGTTTGTATATTTGTTACCAACTCTCAACTTGCCAACAAGAGGGCAAGAAGATGTCAAAACTTTTTGCGGATTCGTTTTGTTGATAGCTCTAAACTACAAAGTAACAAAACTATGAAGAACTTAGCAAAGCAGTCCGTGAGTTGCATGAACTACTCATTCGAAGAGCAATTAGCTTCATCTATTTGTAAATGATTTAATTATAAAACAAACCCAAATATGCGCAATAATGTTAACTTCAAACTCAGCCCGAACTTCCTTCTCTGTGTGGGCAAGTAGGGGCTTGCAGGGCATGATGCCAGCGTTGTTCACCAGCATCGTCACCTCTCCCACTTCTTGGCGAATCTTCTCGGCCAAAGCGATGATAGCCTCGCGATTCGTAACGTCACCTCTGAAAATGAAAATAGGCTGTTGTACCTATGTGCGGCTATGCAACCAGTGTCTTGGGCACGCTTCCGATTGGTACTGATTTGCATCAGTTGAGCTATCTATAAATCGTTTGCAACGGTTTGTAGATAGCTCAACTGTTTTATGTGGATTTTGTAAATATTATAAATATTGTAAATACTGTATTAGATGTAATTTTTTTCGTGAATAAATATATTAGCCCTTGTATTTCATTACACCTATGTGACGTGAGCTCAAGTATCGTAGAATCGTTGTTGTTTGATATATTATAATACATATTATGAAGCGTCTATGCGATATCGTGTCTCTGGCAGTGTGGAAATGTCTATTTATGGTTAGTTGGTAGGTATTAAGTAGTTAAACATCGCTTTTTCTGTGTAATGTAAAGCTTTGACACTGATCGATACCTAAAATTTCCTAAATAACATAACTTATACAAAACTATATAGCTAGGTATATATAGGTAGGTTTTGACAATTCTGTATAATTATAATAATTATGATTACGTAGGTATATTTATCTCGAGCAGCTGGGTTTACACAATTATTTCTCATGTCATGACCGCACGTGGTTTCCGGTATAATCATAACAAGTGGTTCGTAAACGAATAGAGCAGAATTACAATAAAAATATACTAATTACCTCATCATCATCATTAACCTATATTGGTTCACTGCTAGACTGTCTTTCCCAAGACGCGCCATTGAGCTCGGTCTTCGGCTCTTCTCATCCAGTGTCTGCCAGCTACATTTCGAAGATCGTCGCCTATCTCACACTACGCTTGCTTGAACGTGGTCTCCACTCGAGTATTAGTTTGCTCCAACGATTGTCGGTTCTACGGCATGGCTGGCCCACTGCCATTTCAGCTTGCTAATTTTCTGAACTATATCGACAAGCCTACCAACTTTTCTATAATCTGTGCCTACCAAGAACTAAAAAATATTGCGCACTACCTTACTATAAATAAATAAATAAATATTCAGGGACATTTCACACAACACCCTCTAGTCCCAAACTAAGCAATGCTTGTAATATGGGAACCAGATGGCTGATAGAGTACTTATATACTTTATTTTTGTAAATACATACTTATAATACATACTAACACCCAGACATAGAACAAACATCTATGTTTTCCACGCACAAATGTTTGTTCTTGGTGGGGATCGAACCCACGACCCACAGCACGGAAGGCAGAGCCAATACCGACTGAGCTGTGACGCCTGTCAATAAACTAATAACTATAATAACTATGTATATTAAAAATCATACTCGTATCGATGTGCCTTGCCCTTCTGCTCCCTGATGATGTCCACGGTCTCCTGATTGCCTTTCGCGTTGATATCCACGCACACGATGATGCCGCCTAGCTTCGCAAACCTCATCGCCGTTTCTCTGCCGATGCCGTGACCGGTTCCTGTGATCTGAAGAGTTTTTTAAAAATAATAAATAATCTACGCTGCAGGACTTCCACGGCTGAGATTAAATAGCCCATACTGAATATGGAAAAGGACTATTTATCTTCGTCGATCTTGTTCAACACCCGCCTTATGGGGCCTTATGCTCACATCGACAATTTTACTCTAATAGGGCCGACGATAGATGCCAAGCGATCCAGGGCAAAAGGCGAATATTCTGCGCCTTGGTGTTGTGGTTCGTTCTGTATTTGGCTAGCTACGTGTGCTGGGTAGCTTGGCTCTTTCCTTCGGGGAAGCAGCCGGGTGTCAGAGCTGCGTGGCGTGCTGGATATAGAACGAACCACAACACAAAACAGAATCAAATCACCAGGGAGTCAACCCGAAACTAAATCCCCAATCGAAGGTGTCAATCGTACCGTGCCGATAGATGAATGGCTGAGGGGTTACTCAGTTCAAAACGGTGTCTCTCCGACAACTGGGCGAATCGGGGAGGATATAGCCCTCCCGTGGGCATGCGGGGCTCTGCTCGCGGGCATTTTTATTTCCCTAGCTTCTCGTGGGATTCTTATGGAAAATTCAAATCATAAAAATTCTTTTAACTCTCCAATAAGAGAACCTTTTTCTCCCCTTCTGGTAGAAACCATTGACAGGCTCGAGGAGGTCCTTTTGGCCTCTCCACAGCCGGTCCCTACTCCACCCAGCTTGGAAGATGACCCAGCAGTGGCCGGCGGCTCTGGTGTTGCGGCCTCTGCTAATGTAGCGTCTTCAAGAAAGTGGAAAAATCTGAACGGTGCTGCTCGGAAGCGCTTCCGAAGGCTAGTGGCTGCAAACGTAGGGGTCGAAGAGGCCCGTGCACTAGCGGTCAAGCCTTGGAAGGATATTCCGCAATTACCGCAGGAAATTCCGCCTGATCCTCGAAAGAGACAAAGGTCGGAAGAGGAATCGCCCAAGGAACAGCTTAAAAAAGCCCCAAAGCTTGACGCTCTTCAGAGTGTGAAACCTAGTTTCAAGCAGGTCGCGGAGGCGAAGCGAGTAGGTATACGCAACGCCACCTCCATGAGCGACGAGCAAATGAAACAGGTTCATCGATCCCTCACCCTGGAGATCCTTAAGATAGGAGGAAAGGGAAAAGGACCGAAATTTACGGGGTTTACACATAAGCCCGGGTGGATCCTGATTGCGTGCGAGAATCAGGAGAGCGTGAAGTGGCTTGAAAGTGAGGTACCCAAGATCAAGCCGTGGGCTGCAGCGAAACTTTCGGTTATCCCAGAAAGCGAGCTGCCAAAACCGACGGTTGCGGTCACGTTTATTCCCAACTGTGAGGTGGAGTCGGTAAACGAAGCCATCAAGCTACTGGGAACTCAAAACGAGGGCCTCAATACCGAGCTCTGGAAGGTTCTACACAGCAGGTTTGATGGGAATGGGTACACCGTTACCTTTTCTCTGGATGACTCGTCTGTGGCAGCCCTCAGAATCACGGACTTTCAGGCTACTCTAGGGTTCAAAAAAGTCACTTTCAAGGTCAAGGGAGGCTCTGAAAGTAGACCTCTACCTGTGGATGAACCACAGCCCTCTACCTCAAGCGGTTTGAGCAGCTCAGACCGTGGTACAGGGGGACTAGTGCCGCGATCCGTCGTGGCTCCAAAGCCCTCTCGACCATCGACACAGAGTCAGACCGCTCCAAATAGAGACGTAGGAAGTGCTGGGGGAAATCCAAGGGGTGATATCCGCGTGGCAGGGAATGACGGCAGGCGGACCGATGCGACCCGAGGGCGAGTTATACGCCCGAAGTTGGCTAGGTCTAAGCCTCAACAGCGTCGGGGAAACTTGTAGCGGCTACCCAGGCGGGGACTGCGAGAATCCTCCAAGCCAACCTCCACCATGCCGTGGCCGCGTCCGCGGTAATGGAGTGTTGTCTTGTTGAAGGTAAAGCCAGTCTCGCCTTGATCCAGGAGCCTTGGGTAGCCGACACCCAGGTTCTGGGACTCAATGCCGCCGGTAAGATTCTAGTAAATACTACTGGCGTAAGACCTAGGGCCTGCATAGTTTTCAAAAACAATGTGAATTTCTTGCCAATTCCAGAGGTGTGTAGTGACGACCTGGTGGCAGCCTTTGTTGACCTGAAAGGGTGGAGTGGGGCGCGAGTAATTGTGTGCTCAGCCTACTTGCCCGGAGAGGAAGACAACCCAACGAGAGACTTGGCGAGGGTGGTGGAATACGCCGCCCAAAGCAACGCCGAGTTAATCGTTGGATGCGACGCTAATGCACATCACACCGCTTGGGGAAGCACCGACATCAATAGTAGAGGTGAGTTACTTTTTGACTTCCTTTTAACTAACAACCTAACCACACTTAACATGGGATGTGTACCGACCTTTGTAACCCGGGTTAGACAAGAGGTCTTGGACATTACTTTTTCTACTAACAATATAGCCAGGCACATTAACGACTGGCATGTCAGTAACGAAAACTCGATGTCCGACCACAGACACATAATGTTTGAGCTCAAGGCCGCCCTTGACACTCAAATCATTACTTACAGGGATCCTAAGACGACTGCCTGGGATGTTTTCAATGGAAAACTAAGGCAAATGCTCGATGTATGCCCTAAGAGTATAAGAACCCGCGATAGTTTAGAAATAGCAGTGGCACTACTTACGAAAGGCATCTGCACAGCCTACGAAGAGAGCTGCCCGCTGAAGACAAAAACAACTAAGCGACAGGTTTCATGGTGGAACTCCAAGCTGGGGAAGCTTAGAAGAAAAACCAGGAAACTATTCAATAAGGCTAGAACAGCTCGAACTTGGCAGCTGTATACAAAAGCCTTAACAGAATATAATCTTGAGATTAGGAAAGCTAAGAGAGCATCTTGGAGGAAACTCTGCACGGAAATAAAAGATCTGCCGCAAGGAGCCAGACTTCATAAACTGCTCTCGAAAGCTAAAACTAACCAAATCGGCCTTCTCAAAAAAGGAGATGGTTCCTTTACAACGAATGAAAAGGAAACCTTAGAGCTGCTGGCCACGACCCACTTTCCTGGTGCATTGCATGAGCAAGCAAGGACGACCAACCCCACAAAGCCTCGAATCGAGGACTGGAACAGGGCGTCCGCGATAATAAGACCTAACCAGGTACGGTGGGCCGTCAGTTCTTTTAAGCCACATAAAGCAAGTGGAGAGGATGGCATACTTCCTGTTTTACTGCAGAAAGGAATTGACATATTCTGTCCCTATCTGGTCAAAATCTTCAGGGCGAGTTTCGCCTGTGGTTTCATACCAGAACAATGGACAAATGTCAAAGTTATCTTCATACCAAAGGCTGGGAAAAAGGACTATAGCCAGCCAAAGTCCTTTAGACCGATAAGCCTTACTTCTTTCCTACTAAAGACTATGGAAAAGGTAGTTGACAGATACATTAGAGACGTGGCGCTAGTCGCATCTCCCATCCATCATAGCCAACACGCTTACCGCAAAGGTAAATCTACGGAGACTGCACTTTGCAGTCTCATTGACAGAGTGGAAAAAGCTATGGAGGACAAGGAAATCGCACTTTGTGCTTTCCTTGACATTGAAGGGGCGTTTGATAACTCGCCTACACATCTGTTGGTAAATGGGTTGATAACGAAGAATGTCGACCCAACAACCATAAGATGGATTGAGGCGATGCTCTCACATAGAGGAGCAAAGCTGACCCTTCACCACACAACAATTGAGATATCCACTACTAAAGGCTGCCCGCAGGGTGGAGTACTTTCGCCCATTTTGTGGACCTTAGCAGTGGATCAACTCCTTTATAGATTGGACGACCTCCAAATAGATGCGCAAGGGTATGCAGATGACCTTGTGATCGTCGTGCGGGGCTTCTGTCAATCTACCATCTCTAGCATTATGCAAAGAGCTCTTAATACTGTCAGTGACTGGTGCGGCAGCAGTGGCCTCTCAGTCAACGCTGACAAGACAGTTATCGTTCCTTTTACGAATAAGCGAAGGCTAGGAAAACTTCTAAAGCCTAAACTAAACGGTAAAATTATAAATTTCTCCACGGAAGTTAAATATTTGGGAGTAACAATCGACCATAAACTTACGTGGAACTTACACTTAGCCAACGTCTTAAAGAAGGCTAAAATGGCCCTAGGGGCTAGCGGTCGACTGATGGGGAATAACTGGGGTGCTAATCCCAGGATAGCCCTGTGGCTGTACACTTCCATTGTGAGGCCGATAATAACTTACGCCTCTATGGTATGGTACGATAAAGCCTTTCAGACAACTGCAATCAATAAGTTAAGCAGTCTACAGAGAACTGCTTGCCTTATGGTATCGGGAGCAATGTCCACCTCTCCTGGGCTAGCACTTAATGCATTGCTGGGACTACCGCCACTTCACGTGTACATACACAAAGAGGCGAAAGCTGGGATGTATAGAGCTAACTCGCAGGGTAGGAGGAATTGGATCTCGAAAAAATTGAGATCTCTACAAGACTCAACTTTGGCATCACCTATACTCTGTATGATTTCTGATGCTATGCTTCCACAACATGTGTTTGATAGGCACTACGTTGTGGAACTACCCTCTAGAGAAAACTGGCAAAACAGTCAGTTACTCTGCGAGGCAGGGAGCCTTAGTTGGTTTACAGATGGCTCCAAAATTGGACTGGATGTAGGCTGTGGAGTTTATGGGGAGCGACCCAAATTTAGCAGAAGCACGAATTTGGGACATCACGCCTCTATTTTCCAAGCGGAGGTTTTTGCCATTCTTGAATGTGCAGAAGCCAATTTGCAAAAGCGCTACACCAACCATACGATCTATATTAACTCTGATAGCCAGGCGGCACTTCTGGCACTGGATTCCAAGGTCATCACGTCTAGGCTGGTAGAAAACTGCTTTATGCGGCTAAACGCCTTAGGCTTACATAACAGAGTTGTTTTAAGATGGGTCCCAGGGCACGCGGGGATCGATGGTAATGAGTGTGCCGACGATCTAGCGCGTGCCGGTGCTATCGGTGTCAAACAATTAGGCCCTGAGCCTTTTTGTGGCATACCGAAAAGCCTGGCTCAAAGGACCCTCCTAATTTCCTGCCTTGAGGAATCGGCCAAACTCTGGAAGAACTCTTCAGGCATGAACCACTCCAAAGCTCTTATAAAAGCCTTCGATAAACAGAATACCAACCGTATCCTAGAGCTAAGTAAGTGCAACCTGCGCACAGTGGTCAGGGCCTTAACTGGACACTGTCGCCTTAACAAGCACATGTTCAAATTAAGGTTGTGCGAAACACAAACCTGTAGGCTCTGTAAGGAGGCGGAAGAAACGCCTCTTCACCTGCTAGGGGAGTGTGGGCCGCTGATGCAAAAACGCAGCATACATCTGGGAAAGCATATTTTAAGCCCAGATGAGCTAAAAAACCTCACCCCTAAGAAAATCCTTCAGTTCTTAACAGCTGCAGGATTTAGTGGTGAACTATAAACGCCCCAAATAGGGGTGGTACATACACAAGTGGCGATCACAATAGGCCAGAAGGCCGCAGTGATATCATAGCCGCAAAAAGCTAATAAAAATAAAATAATAGGGCCGACGTCATATCTCGGCTGAAATCTTATTTCAGCCACTGGTGGAGTGGTGATACGAGTTTTCGACGTCATCCCTATTAGAGTAAAATATCTGCGGAACTGAGCATAAGGCCCCAATACCTGCCCCAGTTACCATTCAAGAGTAAATTACTTACAAGCGAATAAATTAATAGCCAATTTATCAAAAAAATTTAACGTTTTCTATTTTCTAGATGTTTCAATATCAACTTAGTAAAGCAATGTTTTTATAAGATTTTGGTTGCTTTTCTCCCGATAAACTTACAAGTATAATCTCCCCCTTGACGCTCTTCGGCTCCGGTGGCACCACGAGCAGGTAGAGGCACTGGAACCAGGTGAGGGTCATCTTGATGTACAGCACCAGGATCTCCAGGGCCAGCGCCACGGCGTTGTACACCTTCATCGCGATTCCTTGCTCGTCGGTCCTGGAATAGAAAGGTTAAAGGTTCAGACCATAATATGATTTTAAATGAACGCTGTCCTAGTAATATAAATTTAATTCCTTTATAAAAAATTGAAATCTAAACCTATACATTCATAATATTCCTCCTAGCACTACCTACTTGTGATAAATTTTATTTTTATTTTTTATTTTATTGAATGAATAAATAAAAATAAATGAATAAATATTGGTGGGATGGAACAAGTAAGCCTGGTTGGCTATGTAGGTAGATGCAGGTATCTACCATCTCATACAAACTGCTCGTTGACATTGAGCCATATAGCTAGAACTAGTTTTGAAATGTATTTCGTAGTTCGTGGTGCAAGATGAAGTTTACAGAGTTGCGCAGGAGCAAACATTTTGTCAAATTAAAATTTCTTTTATATTAAGTACCTTTTTTGTGTTGTTTAATAAATCATTTACCAGGAAGTAAACATGAGCACATATTTTTTGGCTACAACATAAAGCTACTTAGCTATTAAGAATGTTCTAGGCATTCTTTTGTCACAAAAAAATACATTGACATCTATAAAAAATATTGCGATCGTGGTTTGACTTTTATGCAGTTTAATAAAACTTTATTAAAAAGTCTTTCTTTTTAGTTTTGTTTTGTATGTTTTACTTAGTAGTCCCTAGGTTAAGGTGTGCAATAAAGTATTTTCTATCTATCTATCTATTGATCTTACTGAGATTTACTTATTATGAGAAAATGTGAACAACAATGTCTGTTTCTAAGTACAATTACTTTAATTTATTATTCACAGCGTTTTCAGATATAGTATGTTTTAATAATCTGTAATAAGTACAGTACGCACAACGGATATTCATCCCTCTGAAGTTAGGTGCATCAACGATTGCGCCTGTACTGTTGTGCGGAAAAATTCGCTTTTACCTTCAATACGACCCAAAAATAGATTCTGCGCAGATAATTAAGAGGGACAAAGATCCTTTATGATTGTGACAACTCCCATATTTTTTAAATAGTCATAGAATTGTATAAAGTGCAACACGGTTCCGCTTTTAAGTACTTATATAGGTACTTATTATTATATAGATAAGAACGCGAGTTTGTGATTAAGTACTTTCATACTTACAAACCCAAAAAATAGACCGGTTGACTTAGCATACAAACAGGCTTTTTTTCTCGTCGACTAAAAAATGAAAAAACGCGACCAGCAGGGGTATGCCAATCAAAGTTGAACTGCAAAGTTTTAAATCATGATCAGTTCATACTAACTCATAGTTATTCTGTGACTAAATAGTGAGATTATGATGTCATTTAATTAATTCACAAAGAAAATTATGACTAATAAAGTATTTACAATATTTATAATATGTACAAAATCATTTAATTTGTTTTCGCGCATATTTTGCTGTCAAGTGTCTAAAAAGAATGATCACGTGGTAAAAAATTGTACCACGTGACCTGAAGAAATTACACTGGGCAGAAAAAATATAACTTGACAGCAAAAGATTGGAATACGGGGGCTGGCAGTGAAGTGTTTTTTTTTTCCTATACAGTTTGTGCGATATTTTGTAATGATCTAACTTGACCGGTTGTGCTTGTGGCGCAAGCGCCGCGTCGTCGGTTTCACGGCGCAGCGCGTACCCAAGTTCAAGGACAGCCCGTGCCACTGTACCTACATTTCAAGTTTTATAAAGGATCTACTTCGATGAATTCGCATTTTTTTTAGTAAATAATTATTGGTTGGTTCTATCATTGAACACAAGCACGATAAGTAACATTAGAAACATGTATGATAAAAATAATAAATATTAGGAGACAACGCCAATGATAGTATAAACAACCTATGTAACCACTTGATCATTCGCTCTTCTAGAAACTTTGTTCTTAATTGTTTGTCCGAAGATCACTTATGGCATAATTGGTTAGTAATTATGTAACCGGTATTCTACAGTTGGCGGATGAGTCGGGACCTTGTGCTGGTCATACCGATTGGTATAATACGATTTCCCTACGTGCGATCTTCTTCATACCTCATCATCAATCTATATTGGTCCACTGCTGGACGTAGGTCTCACCCAAGACGCGCCATTGAACTCTGTCTTCGGCTCTTCTCATCCAGTGTTTGCGCTACATTTCGCAGATGGACGCCCCATCTCGCCGAAGGGCGTCCTACACTACGCTTGCCTAAACGTGGTCTCCACTCAAGTAGTTTGATCCAACGATTGTCGGTTCTACGGCAAACATGGCCGGGCCACTGCTATTTCAGCTTGCTAATTCTGTGAGCTATATCGGCCTTGGTTTTCTGTTCAACAACTTCGTTTCGGATTCTATCTATGACAGAAATTCCAAGCATCTCTCTCCATAGCTCGCTGAGCGATATCATATCTGTACCACCTCAAAACTAAACTAAAATGTACCTCAAAACTGAGGCACTAAGTTGCAAAGTCAAAGTCAAAATTTCGTTATTCAATAAAATCACAAGGATCATTTAGAAGCAGATTGGTAATCTAGTCCTCTAAAGTGTTCGATGACCAAAACGATAATGTGCTCACGCCCTCGACATGAGCACAATGAAATTGTACGGTTTTATTTTCAGTGCATCAGTGTATAAAATGTCGTTTTTCTAAAGCTTACATCTGCTTCAGGGTTATAGCTTATACCGGTTGTAATAAACCTCTATTGAGTTATGTTATAATATAACCAGTCTTGAAACCTGTTTGAAAACCTACACCACGCTGACCTGACAAACTTACGTAAGTACTGAGCTAGACTAGTGCATCTTAGATGCGTAAGTAAAGGCACGTTGCACTCTTACCTATTTTTTTCTAACATAAGCTAAGCGTATTATAGAACTGCGATCGAAGTTCTGGCAAAGACGATGTGGCAAGGTTTCTTGTGTTTCCATTGAGAAATTCCGACCTCGGGTTATTGCAATAGATACGCAAATTAACTTTTTGTTTTGTTTAAAGTTTAAAGTACAAGGGTGCAAGAGATATGAGTTATTTTTTTACATTTTTGTATGTATCTGAAGGAAATAATAAGTCTAGTTATTTCTGGCAGTGGCCTTGAACAGGAATATTGAAATGCTAGAGTGGGAACTCACGAACACTGGTTGTTGTTTACCTTTAACAACAGGTTTCAAAAAAGAAGCAAAGCTTGTCCAAGTCAAAAACAAAAAGAAGATTGTGTTAGCATATACGCTATTTTTAATAATTTTAATTGTAATATTAAGTGATTTATATGATCTGAGTTCTTTATTGAATGGCTACCTGTGTCGCACAGCACAGAGTATCTGTATTTTTGGCTAGATGGCGCTGTGGAGAAGTTACATGAAATATTCTATTATATTTATTTTATTTTATTTTATATAAATGTCTAAATTATTCTTTTATTTTTATATGAATTTAATCTTAATAGTTGCATTTATTCGGAATTGTATAAGCCTTCACTCAATCCATTCGTTTTGATGATGTGCTTCCTAGGCGTGTCAAATGTCACCTAATTTATAGAACTGTCAATGAGAATGACTTGAGAATAAAGATGAAGAAGCGATGGGATATTGATTTGCGATAATGACTGAAAGATATGTAATTAGAGATTTAATTATAATGAATACAGGATAATTCTGATTTACTGAAGCCACTGAAGTTTAATTTACAAAGAAGGATCCACGAGTGTTACATGGTCGTAACAGAAGTTTGGGTACGTTAATATTTCAGAAGAGTGGAATATGAATTAGCCCACATTATGGTATGTACACTTTTATTTTGATCAGTAAATGATGTGCTTCATATGAATATTTGAAAAGTATGCTGTGAGTCATTTGTTTGTTTATTTGTTGAAAAATTGAGAACATTTTGACAAGTATGTAAATATAAAACTAGTAGGTATCTGTTCATCTAAAAACTTTATGACAACAGTCAACGACCGTTGTACCTACCTACCTACCTAACAAAGTATTGAATGGTATTGTATTTGTAGCGTATCATAATATAAACAATAGGTACGCACACGTAGTACATGTTGAACAGTACCTACCATTTGTATTATTCCATTGTATGTACAATTTGCTATTTGCTAGAGTTTGTAGGTTATGTTCCTGGAACAAAATTAGTTAGGTAAATAGTTTGATTTTACCTGGTACATCTGGTTGTGGATTAAAAAAAAATTATGAATCTGATCGTAGACATGGTGATGAATCCCGGGGTATACATAATCTTGAACAATTTCTCCTGTTTCAACTGAGATCATAGTGTTTTCAAATAAGTAGCTACTTGTACCCAAGTTGTATATCAACCCAACAACTGTTGGTACCTACCTACATTGCAATTGCACAGGCACATTGCACGGCTGATAAGAGTAGTTTGTATTCCCGAAGGAAGAGTCATATTTTAATAAAACAATAGTCTCTTTCGCTCAAGCATTTAAGTACCTACCTAGGAGTACTTAGTCTATCTCGCTCTAGCATTTCTTTTCTGATCCTACTATAATGTTACCGTTGATTGACTGTAGGCAAGTAATTGTTTGTCATGGCGTTGCGTGAACGTAACGTATTCGAATCATGTTGCGCGTCATCAACGCCAGCTCGACTGTAACTGTTGGTGTCGCCGCGCTTTGTATCTCGAATATGCAAGCGTTACGATACCAACGTTTACGATTGTCACATTTTGTTCGTTATCAAGGCACTGGTAGCATATGCACATACGACGAGCATAATGGTGATGGTTGGTGATGGTGAGCGTAATGGTTTTAACGCGATAAGTACCTACAATGTTTTGTAAGTTCGATTCTTACAATTAATTTAATAGTCGTTCGCTCTTATAAGTTAGCGGTCAACGTCGTGGTTACTAGAGCCGTAACGGATGGCTTAACGTGCCTTCCGAAGTACTGAAGCGCTCAGCCGTAAATGCCACTAGTGGTCACCCATCCAAATAGTGGCCGCGCGGAATGTCGCTTAACTTAGATCATCACTAAATATTGACAAAGCAAGCAACGCCACGGTTGTTTAGTAATAGTAAAACATGGGAGGTTTATCTAGATAGTAATTAAAAAATAATATAATATACTTACATTATCTACAAATATAAGCACGTTACGACTGTGGTAAATAAGTAGCACTACTACTAGTGTTCTAAGTTATTTCTTAAATACCTACTCATATTGCTTAGTGACGAAGTTTGTCTTAAATCTACTTATTTGAAAGAAAAAGTTTATTTCGTGTCACTAAAAAAAAATATATTAAAATATAAGTTGGCTTATTAAATTGACTACGTGAATACAAACACAGTCGCCACTCAGCATGTGCTATAGTAGTTTGTGACTACTATAGCGCTGGTCTTCCGTGACGCCAGAACCTATTTTACTTTGTTCGTCATGATGATTATGATAGTTACCTACTAGTTGATTTTTACGTAATAGAAAGTAGGAGTTACTTCAAGTACTCTCTGCGTCGAAATATTTCCTGATCATACACAGGTAATAATATCATTGTGATACCTAACCTATGTGACAATAAAATAAGTGACAATGTCACTATTTTGTTACATAGGTACCTACATAATATCATCGATAAAGATAGTCTGTACTTTTGTAATAAAACATACCTACTTACTTTATATTTAAGTATTACTAGCTCAACTGTTCGCTTCATTTATTTTGAGATCTCGTGATAAAAATGGATAGTACTCCTATTCACTGGCCAGGGATTGAGTACTTTGACAGAGACTGACTCTGCACAACCTGAGACTGTAGGCAGTAACGACGGTCTTGAAACTAACCTTGTCGATTTAATTACTTATAGAGTTGGTATAATTGTGGTATATTGTGTTATGTATCGATGTCATACTATATTGGATATGATTGCAGTGTATTTCGATTGATACAGTATGCTATAATATATTGATTTTATGAATGTACTTATAGAACATGTGATGGGTATGATTATATATTACAATTATGTATTTGTACCAGTTGCATACTGTGTACCTGCATAACACCACTATGTACAGTGTATATGTATAACGCATACATAATATAATAATATACTATTTTGGCAATGGCTTTAGTCAATAATGCCATTGATCAGTAAATAATGAAATTCAATAATGAAGTTCAATAGTGAATATTCTATTAATATTACCAAATGGCTTCTTCTCTCGAACTACGTTACTAAAAAAAGTGTAGTTTGGTTTACAATTTCAAATATTATGATTATCTATAACTTAAATTATACTTATACACAATACCTACATCACAATGCTTGTTCATATTACACTGAGATATCGTGCTTAGTGGACGTGCTCAGTGAAACAATGCATTGTTATAGGCAGTGGTTACCATTTGGCATCGGATGAGCCGTCGTCGGCTTGTTCCATCATTTAGTAGTAAAAAAATATATATATTAATTGTTTATAACAACGTGTAAACAAAATTCACTTTGTATACAATAACTTGGAATAATAATGTGTTCATATTCACGTTCACTTGGCTAAAATATTAGTAATTTTTGTAAGTAAATATTTACAATAGGTACATATTAATAATTGAATCTAAGTTAGATTCAAAACACTTAGTAATCCGTAAAATTATGTGCAACAAATAAAAATATTAAGTACACGTCTGTCAGTATACTTACGTTAATTTGAATGTTAACCACTTTAAATAAATTACTATAATACAAAATTTGTCTTTAATATCATTTTATATTGTCGAATTTTGCTAGTTTTAATATAGGTAAATTGTCAAGATGAATTATTACATCAAATATTATTTGAAGTAAAAGTACCTATTTTAATATCACTAAAAAAAAATAGAATACCAAATTGTGTTCTTTAAGTATAAAAGAGGTATTATTGGCGTTGTCCATTAAATAAAAATAAAATGTAATAAAATAAAACTTGTCAAATCTTGTTATGTCTTGCGGTTGATGATGAGTGTTATAATAATATGAGTAATCAGGGTATATTATTATGTGAATCCAAATTATATACTGACCATGGTTAAATGTATAAAACAGCCAGGACACATAAACAAATCATCATCAATCAATTAATAATATGTTACGATATTGAAATGTTGAGTTACTACTTTTTTATGTTATATTATTATGATGAGATAAAGTATTAAATGATTTATGCACTGTTTGATATAATGCGAATTATAAACGTGACAGTAAAATAATGATATAAATCAATACAATAACTACCTATGTCATGTTTCGACGTTTTATGGTCTATAAGAAAAACAATAATCCGCACATTAATAGAATGTGAGTATGGAATGATAAATTACTTTATCAAAGCAGATTAAAAGTTTATCGGTAATGTAGATGAAGACATTATACTCGTACCTAACTAATTACTATATAATAAACTAATCTTAATATAAATCAAGATGGTCGAACGGTGATTAAGAACCCAACTAAATAAATAATTACATATATATTGTTTGAGGTCTAGTACCTAACTATTATTACTTTTCCGAAGAACAATATATTTTCCAATATATGTTTGGTACTGACTGATCCCGTACAGAAAAGGTTTCAGGTTATCAATTAACTAGATCTTTGCTGCATTAAGATGATTACAAACGATCCTTATTATATGAGAGTTTTGAGCATAAATAATGAATTGGGAGACATGCCACCGAATTACGTTGCTTATTGTATTCATAAAATATTTAGTCCTGAAAATGAACAGCAGTAATCCTTATAAATTTATTTTAACAACAAAACAATAAATATATATGTATGGGATCAATGCCTAATTCACTTTATATCGATCTTGTATTCTAACAATGAAAAATTGTATTCGAAAATTTAATAATAAGGAGAATCAGATAATAAGCTACAAAAAAAACTGAATTCTGTTATACGCGCATATATTGCATTTAATTTGTCTATATTAAATTTCATTACAATTCGATTCTCAAATGAATGTTCTTCATAAGAAACCATTTTCAGTCAATCAAGCCATGTATAAATCTAAAATGATAATGAACAGATGAAATAAATTAGTCCAATTGTAGTCAATAATTCTAATATGAAGTTGTAATTTATAATTCAGTAGAATTACACTTTATTCTTAACTAGCAGATACCCGCAACTTCGTATGCGAGTACTGTTTTTGTGTACATAATATATCTGTGTATTATATTATCTATGCGTGTACCGAGCGGATAGTTAATATTAAAACAGTATATTATTATAATAATATATTTTTATTCAGAAGATGATATTTTAAGCATTGTTAAATTATCAGGGTGCTTAAAAGCTAAATATTTTAAGTTACCGGTACTGATAAGTACCTACCTAGTTATGGACTCAATTATTTTTAGTATTTATTAACTATACCTATATGTTACAGTAATCACTATGAAGAAAGTGAAATATGCTGCTATAGTGCGGTGATCACTACCATGTAAGTGAAACATGCTGCTATTTTGCGGTGATCACATGTTGGTGAAAGTGAGACATACTGCTATATTGCAGTGATCACTATGAAGAAGATGTATAAGTGAAATATGCTGCTGTATTGCGGTGATCACTACCAAGTAAGTGAAATATGCTGCTATATTGCGGTGATCACTACCAAGTAAGTGAAATATGCTGCTATATTGCGGTGATCACTACCAAGTAAGTGAAATATGCTGCTGTATTGCGGTGATCACTACCAAGTAAGTGAAATATGCTGCTATATTGCGGTGATCACTGTGCAAGTATTTGCGAGACGTGTAGTATTGCATGCCATTAAATTAATATGTAGCAAAAACGATAAGACGATTCTAAATGATCCTTGTGATTTTGTTGAATGTAGAAATTTTGACTTTGACTTTGATCAAAACCGATATAGTTTTAATATACACGTATTAAATTATTATTTATGACAATAAAATCATTCTTCAATAATAAAATCACTAAGTAAGCTGTTGGTAAAGTCTTACTTAATTTACACTATTAGAATAAAAGTAATTTAAAAAAATATATCATTGAAAATTTTACAGCTTTATTCGAAGAAGTAGCTGAAAACTTCATATCCCATTCCGGTTATCATACATATTTGGACAGCGGCAACTATAACTTACATTCTTTAAAATTGTGTTTCTTTATTAACTTAATTAGTTTTGAAAATGAATGCATCATTGTTTTAATACTAATAAAGTATTTACAATATTTATAATATGTACAAAATACACATGAAGCAGTTGAGCTATCTACACACCGTTGCAAACGATTTATAGATAGCTCAACTGATCCAAATCAGTACCAATCGGAAGCGTGCCCAAGACACTGGCTTTAATTGTGTTAGTTAATTAATTAATTAATTTGTTTAAATTGCTTTATAAGTGTTCATATTATAGCTAGTACTTTAGTAATTATAATAGGCATTTAAATGAAAATAATGTAACTGTTACATCATAAAGAAATGAACTATATACTAATACAGTGTTAGTATAATTTATGCTTAGCTAAAATATTCTTTTTATATACATTTCATATATTATCATTATAATTTGTGAAGTTGTTGAAATAATTAGATAGCAAGTACATAATACTATGTAAAATATAAAAGCATAATAATATTACCTATAAAATATTACTATGCATATCGGTCCAAACCGTCTTGTTATTAAAATTTTTATTTATTATTAAACATTATGAGGAGGTAAAGTTTTGGATTAGTTAAGATTTTGGAACTGCTTAATCAATGTATTCGGTGCTATAGCCTAGTGCAATAAAATAGTTGATAGGTCAATATAATGTAATCTCAATATCCAATCTGATAAACTACAGGGCAAGTCCAAGATAAACATTATTATTAATTTCTATATTATTCTGTTATCGTGTTATAGGTATAACTAATCATAACATTATGTTCATATAGCTCATTCGTTCTAAGTATAAACAGTCGTGTGGCTCTATGTATTCCAAGAATACATAGAGCCAAAATTTTCTAATTTATCTTATCTGGTTGTTTACTAAATTTTGTTTGGTTTACCGCTAAAGAAAGTATGTTATAATTATAATTATGGTAATTTTATTTAAAATAATTGTAATTGTAATTTTGTATAGGTACCTAATTAATGTATGATTTGATTTTATATCGTAAATTAATGTAAATATCTTTTAAATTTTATAGACTACAGATTTTATATTTTTTTCAATTCTATAAACTAAGGTTACCTATATTATCTATCCACCGTGTATTTATTAACATCAATTTGTACTGTATAGAGACATACACCTAGTGGAATGGCCGGGTCGGAATAGAGACATTCCGTTAATAGGACGGCCGACTGTTAGCATATACGCTATTTTTAATAATTTTAATTGTAATATTAAGTGATTTATATGATCTGAGTTCTTTATTGAATGGCTACCTGTGTCGCACAGCACAGAGTATCTGTATTTTTGGCTAGATGGCGCTGTGGAGAAGTTACATGAAATATTCTATTATATTTATTTTATTTTATTTTATATAAATGTCTAAATTATTCTTTTATTTTTATATGAATTTAATCTTAATAGTTGCATTTATTCGGAATTGTATAAGCCTTCACTCAATCCATTCGTTTTGATGATGTGCTTCCTAGGCGTGTCAAATGTCACCTAATTTATAGAACTGTCAATGAGAATGACTTGAGAATAAAGATGAAGAAGCGATGGGATATTGATTTGCGATAATGACTGAAAGATATGTAATTAGAGATTTAATTATAATGAATACAGGATAATTCTGATTTACTGAAGCCACTGAAGTTTAATTTACAAAGAAGGATCCACGAGTGTTACATGGTCGTAACAGAAGTTTGGGTACGTTAATAATTGTGTTTGTGGGAAGATCGCAAGTCGAAGCAGTCCAACCCGTCTTTACCCAAGTACTCACTCAAGAAAAAATATGCTCTCTCCGGTTTTATCGAGCAAAACGTTGAACCACATAACACGTTCACTTCATATCACCCAGAGGAGTGAGGTTAGGACCGCGCCAACGCTCCCGCGTGACTGACTTTCTCTGCCAATTGCGAACTGATGAACAATGCGATTCTAATTAACGGATGCATTTCGAAAATCGGCATAATTACTTATGACGCTGCATCCTGAGCTGCATCCTGCGGCGCGCTCGACCGGCAGTGCAGTGCACTTGGGCTCCATCCATAGCGGCTGCGGCGAAGTGGCGAGCAGACAACAGATTTTATACGCTATTCACATTCATGGACGGTAGAGTTTTGCGTGACAGCACCGGTTGTTGGCGACTCCAGGCTGATTATCAGGACTTTGCACTGCGCTACGTTACTCCTTGGTTATTCCATCTACATGTCATGTCAGACCCCACGAACATCCAGCCCCCGTATTCCAATCTTTTGCTGTCAAGTTATATTTCACTGCCCAGTGTAATTTCTTCAGGTCACGTGGTACAATTTTGTACCACGTGATCATTCTTTTTAGACACTTGACAGCAAAATATGCGCGAAAACAAATTAAATGACATCATAATGTCACTATTTAGTCATAGAATAACTATGAGTTAGTATGAACTGACCATGATTTAAAACTTTGCAGTTCAACACGCGCGGCCATTCCAAAAATAAATAAAATTGATTCTGTTTGACATATTGGCTTTCATACTGTGATAGCTTGGTCAAATATTATAGAATGTCGAATACCTGCTGGTCATAGTCATAAGACTGTCTACTATACTTTTCCGGGTATATTCCGAGACCTTAGCTCGTAGTACCGATTTCTACAATAGAAGAAATCCAAGAGCCACCATCGAGCGATGTGGATTGACCCTTATACGGATCTTGAGAAGCAGTGACCGCTACATGACGGTTGTAAGTTCAAGGTATCGATTCGCGACATAAAGTAGGACACCTAGTGCGTCTTCGTAGTAGTGCTTCTTTGACACCGCGTCCACGACTATAAACAGTCTACAACATAGTTTAACGTCATGCGATACATAGAAAATTGTGGCCTTAGATTGGTACCATTTCAAACAGCTAACTAGATTATTAGGTCATCTGAGCACGTAGTCTATAGAACCGCTTATATTTACATATGTACAACTCACATTTAGCTTATTTGTATCGTAGTATCAGGTTTAAAGAAATAGCTTGAACTGTTATCGGATGAAAACTATGTAAGTTTTCTATAAAGGGTGACTCTTTCTCCCTGGTAGATCACGTCATATCATTTGCAGTAGAGAGAACACAGTCGCATATTTTTTCTTTGTTTTCTTCACAAATTATTAAAAATAGTAGAGAGGCGAGCTTAGCATTCTCCTCCAGCCTTTGTGCACTTTGTGGCAGATGGTTGTGCTTTCTATGGATGTTTTAAAAAAACAAAAACAAACTTTAGAACGATATCAGTAACTTGAATCGCCATTATGGATGTAATTAAATTCAATTTACATTTCAATCACAAGCTCGAAGTAACCGTCATGCCCACGCCACGATAATGATGTTGTGGGCAGAATGAGATGGCTTATCATGATGATTCACATCGCATATTCGGTGACAGGTCATTAAACTCGACATTATTGTTTACTTACGTAGGTACGAATGTTTTTGCTGGGCAACAATGAATATTCCATACTGTTATGTGACATTATATTGAGTTGAATAATGTAAATATTTCAAAATTAAAATATTTTTATTGTTTCGGGCTAAAAACTTTCGGGAAACGAAACAGACAATTCAGGTATAAATCATGCATTAAAGGAGAATGGGCAAATCTCTATTGAAAGTGGTTGGATACCAACAGCGTTAGCAGTGTGGTATATGTATTGGGATACCTTAGTTGTACCTTTGTGCAAAAGGGCATCAAAATCTAACCCGGCAGTTTGGAGTAAATAACACTTTTGTTTTTCATTTATGTCCGTTTCTTGTGTTCAAAAAGTGTAGAAATCCGACATAATGGGCACAATGCGATACCATAACCGATTGCAACTAAACAAAGAGGCAAAACCACGAACACATTGTTCATATTGAACAATACTAGACATAATCATTTTGCGATATTCACTCGTATCGCGCATTTGATTTGAATTGGAGTCAAGGTGAAGATGTAGTACCTATATACTAGGCACAGATCGATAACGCTAAGTAGCATAGCACAAAAGTGGTCTGAGGTCGAATATTTGAATCTAAAATGTCAAGAATTTCGCAATGAATATGATAATCAAGGATAATATTTTAATTGCTAATCCATGTATTACCTACCACTTAATCAAATATTTTTAAAAAAGTGGTTAGATATCCTTAAAAAAAATTACAAGCTAACTTGTGGTAGGTAACTACTTACTTGCCACAAAATTTATCTAGTATTCGTCTATTTTTAGTTTTCATTATTGTTCATCAATAATTAAAGACCAATTCATTTTAAATGTTATGTGACTGAAAAGATACTAGATCTTTACATTTTCGTTTCCCAGCTATGATTACGAAGCAGAAACCATCTTGAAAATAAAGGTAATATAGTTTTTTTTATAATTAAAAAAAAACAGAACGTAGCGCTTACGTAATAAAAATAGATGAGCATGGCATGGTCTATAAAATTGAAAGGAAGGATATCCTTCGGACTAGCCATTCGATAGGAAACGACGCGATTTAGACAAGAAAGCACGCATCATGGTAGATATACAAGCTATTTAGACGACTTAACATGTGTACTTACACAACTAACCACAGTATAATGAACAACTACTGCGAGTGTGGGTACAGAATGGCACGTTCTGTCCATTGACCTTTTACGAGACCTGTTGTGACATTGAAAGTAATGTAGGTACCTAGTTTTTTTTTTAACAAAAATAATATTTGTTAATAAAATTTTCTTTTGATTTCTTTGTTGGATGCCGTCTCTGGGTAACAATATTTTATGGAAGTAGATTACCGCTTGTCGCCGGAAGGTAGTCACTGTAGTCAGTTCGAGACTATATATACTCGTATATATATATATATATATATATAGGTACCTTACGAGTTCCGGCAACATCGTCAAAATAATCAACTGATTTAGATGATACCTAATCAACCGATTTTGAAAGAGTTTTTATGGGACCAATCTGGAATATATCCTTTCAGATAAAAAAAGATTTTTTCAAATCGGAAATTCTGAGAACGAACATTAGGAAAAAAAAGACATCCGAATCGACAACCTCCTTCTTTTTAACCGACATCAAAAAGAGGAGGTCCTCAATTCACTTATATGTTTTTTTTTTGGAAAATGGTCGAGGGTTCAAATTATCATGACACTTTGAAAAATAGGGGTCCGCAGTCTTGAAGTTGCGATCTACTAATCAAGAATTTTATTAGTTCAACATTACTTATTTCGCCAATGTAGTTTAATAATTACAGATAATATAATACTAGGCATACTAGGTTTTATTATAGGCAGTTTGGAAATTAGTCTTTCTGATCACAATGCAGTATTCTCACGAGTTGCAATTCCATTGAGAAAATGTAAAGTATTTCAGATATACCTACCTGTTTTAGTTTATTGTTAAACTAGCAGTTACCCGCGACTTCGTACGCGTCTAGTTTCCGTGTACATTATATTATCTGTGCGTGTACCGAGCGGATACTTCTTTGAGAAACTTGACATTACACCTCATTACACCGAACTCGTACCTACTCGAATGTCAAACGCTAGTTGTTAGACCAAAGAGGTAGTACTACGCCCTATCAAACTGACGTGACATGACATGACAATGAAATCCTGTTGCCAATTGGCGCTGCTAATCCTTTTCGTTCATTTTATCCTGTAGATCCTGTTAATTATTCGGGATAAAAAGTAGCCTATATGTTAATCCAGGTTACGAACTACATATATGCCAAGTTTCATCCAAGTTAGTTTAGTAGTTTTGATGTGATTGAAACACAAACATCCAAACATCTAAACATCCAAACATCTAAACTTTCGCATTTATAATATTAGTAGGATAGGATTCCTTGGTATTTTCTCAGACATGATTCAAGCCTAAGGTACCTAACGGTACCATACCTACCCTGGTATGGTACGTACTAGGTACGTACCTAATGGTACTTAAATAAATTACCCCTTTGAATGTGAATGACCCAGAGCAGTCAGTTTAATTTTTTAGACTTGCGAAAAGTGAGTCGCACTATATAAAAAAAATCGTTTCAAAGAATTTTTTTTATATATTTTTTTTTCTCCGTACATAACTTCCGAATCACTTTTCACAGATCAACAATAATTTTATTAAGTATTTTTTTACTTGCATACATATTTGCGCTTGCGGCTGTTGGTAGTTATTTTTTTGCATTCTTCAACAATCCGCCCCGTTTCTTGTAGTTTTATTATCAACATGGCAATAAAAATGCACGCAACTAGTAGGTACTTCAAGTAGTATACTTACTTATGTTATAATATACTTAGTAGTAACTTTGTACCTATTACAAAGTTTATTGAAAATTGAGATGAGTTTTTCAAAGCTATACCTAATAAAAAAATTTCCATACTTACACAATTAATTTATGGCAATTATTTTATAACTATTATTTTTTGTAATTATGAGAAGCTATTTAAGTAGGGTTAATAATATATTATTGTGTATAAAACAAAAGAACGTTATAAAAATTATACAGAAAATTACACGTCAAGGTCAGGAGCTTCTTTAAAAAATAACTAAATTTTACATCATTAATTTATAACGTTATATAAATTTATGTACTAAATAAATTTTAATAAATATGTTATTAGTCGGCTCGTTAGAGTCATTAGTCAGTGTTATATTTAGGTTCATAATTGAGGAAACTCTGAGGTATCACATTACTTTTCATTTATCTACTCACTTTTGTAAGTAATCTGACATTTTGAGTACCGCATTTCAATTATGAAAAACATAATTTGTATATTTTCGTAGGTAAGTATGTTTAAAAAAAACTCTCGTTCAATTTAAAATTAAATATTGGTATTTATTTGATATTTCAGCTTCCCAATAAGGTTTTTTCTTTGAGCTGTCCTTCGTCCTTTCGGAACATTAATAATAAATAATCAGGCCTTTGCATCTAATCTAGATGATTTATATAGCGTAGTGGGGCACTTTTTACCCATGCTCCTATGAATGGGACGCTGCAGTGCCTGGGGCATGATTTAGATAGAGTAGGCTTGCCCAGCATCTATACCATCCTCTCGTGTATAGTCGGCCTTATCCACAGGAAAGACAATATCAATACATGCGGAGCTGACTAAGTCGTGGGTTTCCTCACGATGTTTTCCTTCACCGTTTGAGAGCACTGGCATTTGATTGCGCATTTTCGGGAACATTTTTAAATATGGGTACTTACGTTTAAAACTGTGTACTATGTAGTTACTATACTATGTAATACAACTATAGTTTATATTATCTGTGGTAATGCTGTCAGACGTCGACACTTATTTAGGGCACGAGCGGATTAGATCATCTCGGTGGTTTAAATTTAGATATGAAGTAGATCACTTGTTTAGAATTTCTAAATTGTGTACCTACTGTTGACTCTAATCATAATTTTTTTACGAAATACTACTTTTAGGATATACAAAAAAAAAATGCCAAGTTCATGAATATTGTATAACGTTAGTACTTAGCACCTACCTATATGTATTGTAATATAAGGTATGTAGCTAGTGTAGCTACCTATACATATACCTAATGTTGGCAAAATAATTAAATTAAATTAAATTAATTTTTATTTCGGACAACTTAATCCATATTACAACATAATAATGTTCATTAGAGTAGTTATTTTATATCGTTTAACTAAGTACCTCATTATCTATACATTTTACAGTAAAAAAAACTTACCATGGTGCCTTCTCGACTAAACTTGGAGTTGCTCCATTGTTGGTCTCCACTGAAGCCATTTTCTTATCTTGAATAAAAAAAGAAATATGATGGAATACGTTATACTCGTAGGTACGACTCAAAAGTTCAAGTGCATTCATGGGTTAATTGCTTAGTGGATAAATACTAAGTATTAATTATTAATGTAGGTACCTACTGATTTGGATCAGTTGAGCTATCTATAAATCGTTTGCAACGGTGTGTAGATAGCTCAACTGCTTCATGTGTATTTTGTACATATTATAAATATTGTAAATACTTTATTAGTCATAATTTTCTTTGTGAATAAATTCCTTACTTTATAATTACAATAATCATCAGCAGCATATAAACCCAAAGTAGTACCTCTTATAAAGCTCTCTGAGCTATGTAAGTACAGTACGCACAACGGATCTTTATCCCTCTGAAGTTATAGGTGCAACAAGCTGTTTGGTATGCGGAAAAATACGGAAAAATTCGCCATTTATTATAATTAAGTAAATTATTTATTTAAGTAGAATATTTATTTAGACATTAGTACAAATACCAATCAATTCAAATCGATGCCATTAGTGACCGTTAAGTAAGCACCCGATTATTTATTTATTTTAGAACCAACTTGATTCATAAATACCTACTAGTGTATTTACATAGCCACTAAACCCAAGGCACTTGGACTTTTGAGTTTATAATCCATTACGGTTGTCGTTCAAACCACTCTTATCGATAAATATTGGCTGCTAGCATACTACGACACGATATTACACGATATCGTCTCACAGTTTGAGCACAGACGCTTTCGTACCTCGTTGGCGCGTCGTCCTAATGCCAGAGGATACAACACGACCACACGATTACGCATTCAAGTTCTGTCATTTGTAAAAGCAACATAGCAATTTGTTTTTCTTGGTGTTTTAGTGAGTATTGTTCTTTCATTATGGTGGAATTTTTACCAATAATGCTTGCAGTCATAGCATAAGATGTGAGCCATTGGAGTAAATGTGTATTATGTGTTTTTATTATTTTATGAAATTCGTTTTCAAGTTTTGAAGGGAAAATCCACCATTTTGTCTTCAAAGCAAATGACTTGACGTATGCCTCGACTTGACTAAACTTGATTCAAATAATTCAATTGACACTGGCAAAATTGTCTGGACAGACAGAAGCTATATAAAAAAAAACACGACTAAGTAAGTAAGTACGCGATCATCGCGCGAACTGGCGATGCGACCATCGTACGTTCGCTTGAAAAAACGCATTCGCGCGACAGCATCGAGCGAATTCAAATTACCTATTCAACATCAGTGTTTGATCGCGCGTTTGTAGGCGTTGTTCTAATACAACACGATGACGCGATCATCGTAAGTGTTCGCGAATTTTACTCGTACAAACACGCAATCAAACAATGGTAGCCAATTAGGGCGAACGCAAACCGAAAACAAAACGTCTTGTCGAACAGTTAGTGATGTGAAACTTCATAATTTTTTGACAAACCCTCTCAGTAAAACTTTTTTAGTTACAATATGCTTCTTTTTAATTTGCTGTTTTCGTTACTTGCTTATTTAATGAGAATCATCCTAAGTACTTAATAATATTATTAAGTACACCACATAATTACTCTATTCTTATTTATTAAAAAAGCACAGTTCATTCTCTAGGTATGTGCGTATAAAGCAATGTTTAATAGGTAGGTACTAAACAATGCTATAATAGATAGGTAAACATAATTTTATGCATGCTGTGTTCGCTTTTTTCGCTTTTTCGTTATAACGAAAAATTTATTTTCACGTCACTAAGTGCGCGACAAAACAGTTTTGTCGATAGATGTGCGTTGGCCCTTAGACGCGATGTGGTCGCGCAAATACGTTTTTTCGAGCGAGCGTGCGATGGTCGCATCACGGTCGCGCGAAAATCGCGTAGGTATTAGAACAAGGGATGTTTGATCCCGCTTTCGCAGAAGTAAAATTCGCACGAACTTGCGATATTAGGACAACACGTGAAACTAACATTTCTGTTCGAGACGATGTCTGTCGTGTAGATGTCGGTATCGGCTAGTATGTAAACGCCAAATGCAAATAAAATACAATAGTACCTGTAGTTAGATAAGTAGGTTTATGTTGGACTTCATAGTATAGGCTTCCATTTTAGGCTATGAATAATGTATTAGGAAATTGATAGGCATGCAAATGAAGATGAACAACATTGTGGCTCACTAACAATGATATTTGGGACGTTACTTATACAGTACAGTACGTTTCACCATGGATACTAGAGTTTATAATATCTGTGCCATCATATTTCACCATCTCATTCAAATTACGTATGATTACGCCTCAGATTACCAAAGAGGTATCTTTTACTTTGGATTGTGCTCAGTTATAAATATTTCCGTCGCTATTTTATACTTGTCAAAAACAAAGATAAAATTTTAATTACGGATAAGGTAACGGCACCTGTTTCCGTGGTATTTTCACTAAAACTCGAAAGGATATCAAATATTAAGCATTTACTGTACCTTTCTGAAGGTTCGGCTTCTGTTATCAGAAGCTCTAGTGTTTTTACTCTCGGAAACTACTTAAGTTTTGACGGTCCGACCTATATTTCTATTTGAAATTAAATAAAATGTAAATCAAGTCGAAATCGCCCAATTCCGCGGTGAAAATCCCTATTCCGTGGTATTTGGTACCTAATTGCGTGGTATGAAATATGTATACGAAACGACAGTAACAAACTGATAAAATAATGTTAGAAAGATTAACTTGATTGTTCTCTAGGAATACAGGTCACTTTTGGTGGTAGTACTATTATTATTTAATAAAACTTTAAATGTGGTTTGGTATGAGTGCCATAATGCTATTAATATTATAAATATAAAAGTTTTTAAATACCTCTTTGGATGTTTGTAACTCAACCTATCACACGTCAGCGGTGTCAACTTTGCTATTATCTTCATCCTGTGATTGCCAACCCGGATAAATACACAAAGTGCTGATAACGGGAAAATCTCCCCGTGTGATAAATTAAAAAAATACTTTTGCTGTTCCTAAGCACACACACACACACATACACATACACATTACACATTATTAACATTATTATAGTATTTCACATTATAAATACGACATTTCGCGAAGAAATAAAACCAAGCGTGCAAATGGTACAAATATCACCGCAAGACTGAAGCGTGGTCGACGCGTGTAAGGCAAATGAGTGTCGGTGCCGACAAAGGAAACGCCGACAAAGGAAACACCGCCAAAGATGCCGGCGGCGCGTCAAAGACACCGCCGCCGTGCGTCGCTTCGAGGCGGTGTCTTTGACACTTTTGTCACTCGTGCCGCCGCCGCCGCAATGTAATTTGAAGGGCGACTTTGCTTTGACGGCATTTACAAAGAGTGCCGCCCAACCCACAGCTGTGGAGACTAAAAATCCTAATTTTCAGTACCTAGTAAGAGCCAAAATTTTTTATCTACCTATCATTCTTAATGTTAGCTGATGCCAAATTGTTAAAACTTTTGTTAAAGGTTAACTTCTTAATAAAACATGAGCCAAATGTGTGGAAAATAAATATTTTCGTAACATAATTTTCTATACAACCAATAAACAAAATACATGAGTAGGGTACTTTTGATGTGTTATAACTCGTAAAGATTATTAAAAAGTATACCTCGAAATAAGGTTTTAGTCTCAATCGACTATTTGATTTGTCAAATCTATCGTTAAAATCACAAAAACCTAATCCCAGTTTGTGAAATTCAAAAATAAAAATAGGTCTTTCAAATTGCTATTCCGAGGTACATTTTTCACATACCTCGGAATCAGATACTAGGTGAAATATTTGACCCCTAATGCCGTGGTTTTTTCAATATGTAATTTTACCTCATTATAATTAAAAAACCACTTAAACATGTATTACATACGGTAAAGAATATACTTCTTTCGAAAATTTAACACTAAAAATCATAACCTAGAACAGAAAAAATCATAATAACCCTTATTTAAAAAAGCTTGCTACTCTCGTGCACAGAGGCAAAAATGTATGGAGAGTGAACTTGGACCAGCCACCGCTGCGAATTTAGCCAATTATTTTGGAATGTAAGCCCGTTCTAAGTATCGTTTTTAGATTTATATATAAAAAAATATATTTCCTAATGACAAATAAATTTTGCAACAAAAAAGAACCTAAGAATCAGAAGTAAATGCTGTTTTTCTAAATACCACGGAGAAAGGTGCCACTTTTGGAATACCACGGATTTGGGTGCCTTTACCTTAGCTGTTCTTCTTAATGGTGAAACAGGGCCTTAGCCTATGGTTCACCAATGCGAGTGAGTATTCTTTCATTTTTATTTGCGAAAATCATTATTCTAATTAAATACTACAAAATGTTTTATCTAAACCTCTAAATAACTTAATGCCTAACCAATGAATAAAACCTTTTTTCAAATAAAATGTCGCAAATCTATACTCACATATAAAAAAATCTTATTTTGAAATTCGAATTTGCACAATAAGAAAATGTCAAAAGAGCGGGAAATGTTTTGAAACCGCGTCGCGTCCGCCCCGCTCTCGATATTGTGAATGACTACCGTGCGATACGTACTACGACGCGAACGCGACACTAGTTAGAATCTCTCATTCATTTTAGGTACTTCATTTATTTCGCTTGGCTCATAAAGGTAGCTAAACTCAACACATGCGTGTGTGAGATGACTAGGCCATGACACATAAGACTAAGACTAACTCTTGAGCCGAAAGTCTGCCATTGAAAGATCAATATATAAATAAAATCACCATTTTGATAATATGCAAGGTTAATTCTAATAAATATCTAAGCTGATCTACATTGTAAATACAGCGCCAGGAACTATTTTATGTTGAAATCAATGTTATTTGATTAAATCTTTATTCACAAAAAAAAATAAGACTATACTACAGTATTTACAGTTTTTATAAAATACACATGAAACAGTTGAGCTATCTACAAACCAAATATGTTACAAGATTTTCTTTTTTCTTCTTGACAGTTGACAGCGGAGAGGAAATAGAGAAAATGGAATATTTGAAAAATATTTTAGATTTTAGCATGCTTTGTTTGATTATTTTTTAACACAGTAGATAAGTAATATTTTAAATTGATTTAGAATAAGTAAATTATTTCCAACAGCACAATGGATGCGCGCGCGTTGATGTCTTTTATATGGGAACATCACTAGCGGATCTAGGATTAAGGCTCATATCACGGTCGAACCGTGAAAATGCCCATTTTTGACGTTCTAGATCTCTGAAACCGAAACTCTTAGATGATTTCGATTTATTGTATGATGTAGAATAGTTATTCGCATTGACCGTAGCGGCCTCGCTTTTTGCAATTTTTCCTTATATATTTAAATAAAGCCAAAATTCCGAAACAAGTTTTTAATAAAACTCTGGCAGTACCTATATAAGAGATATTTGTAGATATTTTTCATTTCGTTTGCTTTGCACAGTAGCTCAATCCAGGAGCTTGAAAAAGTGTCTGCGCCTATAATATCCCAAGCTTTGCTATAAAATATTGATTGTTTCACTGTGACATAAAAGGGAATACTTATACTTACAAGAGTTTTTATCAAGCCACTGGCTACTTCACGTAGTTTGACTCTGCATCCTATTTTATTCCTATTTTTTTTTATAAAACCTTGACTTGAAATTACACACCTTTATGTAAGCGAATGGCGGATATACTCCAGCAGGGGTATTCCAATCTCAGTTGAACTGCAGTTTTAAATCATGGTCAGTTCATACTAACTCATAGTTATTCTGTGACTAAATAGTGACATTATGATGTCATTTAATTTGTTTTCGCGCATATTTTGCTGTCAAGTGTCTACAAAGAATGATGACGTGGTACAAAATTGTACCACGAGACCTGAAGAAATTACAGTGGGCAGTGAAATATAACTTGACAGCAAAAGATTGGAATACGGGGACTGGTATTACCATTGTGTTTATAATTAGGGCAGATTTCGTTCAATTCGAATTTGGTTATGTCCTGATCGAATCACTCTTGCGGCTTCTGTATAAGGTATAGTTTAACCTGACCGAACCTCTACATCTATGTTTAAACTCAATTGAAACTGTAACGAGGTCGTCAAGTACGGTAAATAGAGGTTAAAGTAAGTAATCTGATCTAAAGAGTGTAAATATACTAAGTACGGTACGCAGAACGGACTTTTATCTCTTTAATTAATGCATACTGCATTCATTAATTAAGACCTATTATCTAAATCATGTCCCAGGCACTGTTGTAGCGTCCCGTTCATAGGGGCATGAGTAAAAAATAGCCGCTGACGCTGTTTAAACCATCTAGATTAGATGCAAATGCCTGATTAAGTATTATCATACTTACATGAACAGAAAAATTTACAAGCAAAGAAAGTATTGACTAGGTAGAGTCAACTTTAAAAGAGCAATCGCAAAAACTTTTTGAAAACGGAAGAGGAAAAAACATCTTGCCTTCTGTTTAATACATCCTCTGATAAAAGGTAGAAGGAAAGAGAGGTGGAAGATCAAGGATAAGAAACATGAGTCAAATAAAAGCGAAGGTTGCCTTCAAATCGTGTAAGGTCATGAATGCTGCCCTGAAAGGTACACATAGCAAGAGTTGTATCAATGACATCTATATACAAGAGCCTATCGTAAATAAGATGAAGAAATTATCATACCAAATTGCTTACAAAACTTCTTAAGGCGCTGGTTATTTCAATTGGTTTTAATTGGGTCGCGACCGAAAAAAGCTTGGACCAATTACATGCGCGTCTCGACCGAAATAGGCGAGAAGGGGGCTAAGAAAAAGGTAAAGAAGAAGAGATACTTAAAGGTACAATATGTGTTAGTTCACATGGTTATATCATTTATAGCTCTTATGTATAACTATTACTATTGGAAAAGCATTTATTCTAAAATAAGTAAATATTAAAAGTTATAGCGAACTAATATCAGCTCTATTTTTTTCAGAGACTATTATTTTGTATAAACTAAAAGAGTATTGAGACAGACAGACATTTGGCGATACTTAATACAAGGTGTAATATAATGTCCCTATACTTAAGTCCGAAAGGGGGGTATTCTACGAGTTTCCCTAAAACTAGCATTGCACACGTGTTAAAGTGTCTATGTGTGAGTGCGATGTGATAGGAGGGTGCGTAAACAGGCTGGACACATACGCTAAGTAAATAAACACTCAGGGTTGTCGCAAATTTATAAGATACAAAAAAAATTGAAATTTCAAACATGTTGTATTCAGCTTTTGCACATGCCAATCTATTCACGTGTTTGGTCTGAATAAGCCCCTTTTCGGCTTATAGGGACAATATGTTACACGTTGAATAATGATAGAGATGTGGAGGTCTTGAACTTATAGTAGTCATGCTGATAAGGTAACCTCTCGACTTCCATTTTGTAAAGATAAACACTCACAAGCCGCTCATTCTCTACCATGTTATGAGTTACCTCATATTTCAGGCATGAAAAATTTCCGGAGCTTCTAAAGTAAGTGATTTGACATGATTGGATCACAAACTTGGTCCTACATCTAAGTTTTTAGGTCTCTATTTTAGAAGATATAAACTCACTGAATTATGTGTAATTATGTAATTATGTAAGTATGCAAAATTGCAAAGCTTTACGATCAAGAGAATAACTTTGTTCCGGCCTCTTATGAGATTGCCAAGATGCTGCAGCGCGTCAAGCATGTTCTCTGAGACGGGAGTACCCGATTTCTTTGCTATAATAAGAACTCGTACTTATAGCGGCATTCTGGAATCGGTTGAGTCGCTCCAACAACACTATCCTGGGGACTGTGTCTGACTATCTGGCCAATCCCATATTCAGGCACTGGATTTCTGTCAACATGGACCAGAATAAAAAATTACTCGGGTAGATTTGTACCTTTAATTCTATTGTTTATTTTATTCTATTTTATTTAATTTTTTGTGATATGGGTATGTCTGTGTACATTGTTTTGTTACCAACCGTGCCTGAAATAAACGAATTTTATTTTATTTATTTTATTTATTTAATCCAAATAGGCTTTCTGACCAAAAAATTTGCCCTTAGGTTTTCAACTTTTTAAACATTTTTTGGTCAGAAAACTGGCAGCGTCACATTCGTGTAAAATGAAGCCAGTTTAGCACTATCAGTGTGTTTTAGCTTTACTCTTGACTTGTATTTCTTATCGGTCAAGTAAACAGTTCACTTGTAGCGCTTCGTATTACGAGTGGTTTAAAATTAGAACCCTTTAGCTGTTGTGCCTTTAGTAATTTTAGTTGTAGCTAAATCGTGTAGCTAACTTAAACTCTGATTGCGCAAATAGGTACTGTAATTATTAGTCTCCTACATAATATATTGTGATAATCGGTATCGGCTCGATAAGATAATATTTCGAGTAGGTATTATTAGAGTTTCAATATCGTAGTAGGGACTGGGTGCAAAGGACGACTAAAATGTAAGTAGCTATATACTTTACACATGCATTTAAGGCCTCATCTCATTCCATTTTACACATCCCTACTTTTCTGTGTTATTATTGTGCACGTAAAGGCACCCAAATCCGTGGTATTCCAAAAGTGGCACCTTTATCCGTGGTATTTAGAAAAACAGCATTTACTTCTGATTCTTAGGTTCTTTTTTGTTGCAAAATTTATTTGTCATTAGGAAATATATTTTTTTATATATAAATCTAAAAACGATACTTAGAACGGGCTTACATTCCAAAATAATTGGCTAAATTCGCAGCGGTGGCTGGTCCAAGTTCACTCTCCATACATTTTTGCCTCTGTGCACGAGAGTAGCAAGCTTTTTTAAATAAGGGTCATTATGATTTTTTCTGTTCTAGGTTATGATTTTTAGTGTTAAATTTTCGAAAGAAGTATATTCTTTACCGTATGTAATACATGTTTAAGTGGTTTTTTAATTATAATGAGGTAAAATTACATATTGAAAAAACCACGGCATTAGGGGTCAAATATTTCACCTAGTATCTGATTCCGAGGTATGTGAAAAATGTACCTCGGAATAGCAATTTGAAAGACCTATTTTTATTTTTGAATTTCACAAACTGGGATTAGGTTTTTGTGATTTTAACGATAGATTTGACAAATCAAATAGTCGATTGAGACTAAAACCTTATTTCGAGGTATACTTTTTAATAATCTTTACGAGTTATAACACATCAAAAGTACCCTACTCATGTATTTTGTTTATTGGTTGTATAGGAAATTATGTTACGAAAATATTTATTTTCCACACATTTGGCTGCATGTTTTATTAAGAAGTTAACCTTTAACAAAAGTTTTAACAATTTGGCATCAGCTAACATTAAGAATGATAGGTATATAAAAAAATTTGGCTTTTACTAGGTACTGAAAATTAGGATTTTTTAGTCTCCACAGCTGTGGGTTGGGCGGCACTCTTTGTAAATGCCGTCAAAGCAAAGTCGCCCTTCAAATTACATTGCGGCGGCGGCGGCACGAGTGACAAAAGTGTCAAAGACACCGCCTCGAAGCGACGCACGGCGGCGGTGTCTTTGACGCGCCGCCGGCATCTTTGGCGGTGTTTCCTTTGCCGGCGTTTCCTTTGTCGGCACCGACACTCATTTGCCTTACACGCGTCGACCACGCTTCAGTCTTGCGGTGATATTTGTACCATTTGCACGCTTGGTTTTATTCCTTCGCGAAATGTCGTATTTATAATGTGAAATACTATAATAATGTGTAATGTGTATGTGTATGTGTGTGTGTGTGCTTAGGAAACAGCAAAAGTATTTTTTTAATTTATCACACGGGGAGATTTTCCCGTTATCAGCACTTTGTGTATTTATCCGGGTTTGCAATCACAGGATGAAGATAATAGCAAAGTTGACACCGCTGACGTGTGATAGGTTGAGTTACAAACATCCAAAGAGGTATTTAGAAACTTTTATATTTATAATATTAATAGCATTATGGCACTCATGCCAAACCACATTTAAAGTTTTATTAAATAATAATAGTACTACCACCAAAAGTGACCTGTATTCCTAGAGAACAATCAAGTTAATCTTTCTAACATTATTTTATCAGTTTGTTACTGTCGTTTCGTATACATATTTCATACCACGCAATTAGGTACCAAATACCACGGAATAGGGATTTTCACCGCGGAATTGGGCGATTTCGACTTGATTTACATTTTATTTAATTTCAAATAGAAATATAGGTCGGACCGTCAAAACTTAAGTAGTTTCCGAAAGTAAAAACACTAGAGCTTCTGATAACAGAAGCCGAACCTTCAGAAAGGTACAGTAAATGCTTAATATTTGATATCCTTTCGAGTTTTAGTGTAAATACCACGGAAACAGGTGCCGTTACCTTAGTTTGTCCCATTTTTAACTTTTTTTATGTTTGTTACCTACCTGTCAGAGCTCTGTCATTTATAAACAGGATTGAATTTTTTTATCTGATATTTCAGGTTTTTGCATCAAAATCGGTTTAGTAGTTTGGCTTTTTATATAAAAATAACTGAAAAAAATATGCCATTCACTTGCACGAAATTGCGTATTTTGCTTTTCTGTAACTTTTAGTGGTGTTTACGGTCACTAAAACATTCCCAAGGAACTGCCATCATCATCATGATGAAGCCGGTAGTCGAATTGAAGTAAGTTGTTCTAGTTTTTTAAACTTTAAATGATTTAAAGATGTAATGTTGTAGGGCCGAAGAACCGCAGGTGATAGTCGTGTTCAGGATCATATTTGAGGTGATATGGACCCTGCTGCGGCTGAACTTCCAACTCATCAAGGCCTTCATCGTGTGGATTGTTCCCGGTGACCCTAAGGATGTTAGCGAGGAAATTATTCTGGTGAGATGAGTATAAAGAACACATAAACTTTTACTAGGGAAATATATTTATTTTTAAATACCGTGCGCTAAGTATCTCTCGAGTTCATAAACAACAAGTAATTAAATTAAAAATTTAAAAAACCCCCGTACCTTGGACCGATTTTCATCAAACATAGCTAAGAACACTCTCGACTAATTCACCTTTCAAACAAAAAAAAACAAAATCAAAATCGGTTTATCCGTTCGGGAGCTACGTTGCCTCAGACATACACACACACACACGTACACACAGGCACGTCAAACTTATAACACCCCGTCGTTTTTGCGTCGGGGGTTAATGATATAGTGAGAAAGAAGAAGAAAGAAAAGTATTTTTATTATTTAGTGGTAGTTTCAGGTGCTGCCCTAAGCGAATGTTGGTTGAAATTGAAACGTTGAAGATACAATGAAAATGATTTAGCGGACTGTTTAGCCTCTGTTTATGAATTCGGGGGTATTCAAACAACCGATGCCCAGACCTGCAAATTGGTAGATTCATCGTTTGCAATCATTCGTATTTATTATAGAGTAAATCTGTCGTGAAACAAAAAATGGAAATTTAATTAGCTCCGTTTTTGGAAGTCACACAATATAATTAGATAGACAGATAGATAAATACTTTATTGTACACGAAGGAGAAACACGACACGAATAAACAATTAAAGCTAACATACAATGGGCGGCCTTATTACTAAAAATAATCTCTTCCAGACAACATTTGAATGAATTCTTAATCAAAAATTATGTGAGAATTTTTCATACATTTATGAATGAAAAAATTATACAAACGTTATCGTAACTCTGCCTGCCTAAATATCTATTCATTCTTATCTTGAGTATTATTACTATGTGGTATTATTATAGGCAAAAGGCAAACATAATTAGTTGTGTTAATCTCTTCAAAAACATAAGTAGTTAAGTACCTATGTATGTACCCTCGCACTACTTTGTGATTTGATAGTCTAATCTTTTTCAATCCGATTGGCATTCTGAATGTACCTTGTAGGTATCTACTTACCCAGACGGAATGTTAAAGTTCAAAATCCAAAAGATAATAATCTGCAAGGTAGAGCGACTACACAAAAGTTTATTTTTAGTTTCTTTGACTCTGAAGTAGTAACTAATTTACATGAAAACGAAGCGAAGTCAAAACGCGTGAAAAAACTAGAAAATATTTCTGAAGCATACAAGCTAGTATGGATTGGAAAAAAACTGTAAATGTCCACTGGATTTCTAGTTAGGGATTTTGGGAATTATTAAAGAAATCAACGAGTAGGTACACTACCCACCTACCTATATACACAACGAAAACTATTTTGTTACGATTCAAGCTTATCTTTTACTAAAATGTAAGTAGGTATTGGTCAAATCCAAGACTCTTCATAATATCTAGAAATATGCCCAACCGACCAAACGCTATACTAAACCTAAACCCATTGATCTCTTATGTATATTTCTACTACCTTCCGCCCGCGACTTCGTCTGCGTCCCGTTTGATCCTGTAGATTTTCGGGATAAAAGTAGCCTATGTGTTAATCCAGACTACGAACTATACTTAATGTATTCCAAGTTTCATCCAATCGGACCAGTAGTTTTTGCGTGAAAGAGTAACAAACATTCATACATCAATACTTACAAACTATAGTAGGATGTATTTATGTTTAGATAACCGGTGCAGGCCATGGCATGGGCCGTGAAATGGCGCTACGGTTTGCACGACTCGGTGCTGTTGTGGTTTCCATCGACGTAAACGCAGCTGGCAATGAACAGACCTACAAGATGATCAAAGCAGAGAAGGGGAAAATTCACAAATATGAGTAAGTTGACCTACTAATAGCGGTAGAAGTACAGATACCCTAGCTAGGTACCCTTTTTTAGGCTTATTCATAAACTACAGACAAATACTCTAGATGAGAATATTGCAGGCGCAGTTTTGAAACCAAAGTGCAGTCTTAAAAACTCATGATTTTTGCGACTAGGTTATCATAATGCCCTTTGGTTCGGTTTGAACTCAATATTATTGACTGAGCTTTGAATAACCACTGTCGAAGTTAAATGATAAGAACTTGTAAAAGATCTCTTCTGGGGAAGTACTATACTATCGTACATTTTTCTACCGCCAAGCAGTGATGCTCGCATTGCTGTGTTCCGGTTTGAAGGGTATGGCTGCGGGCGTAATTACAGGCCACCTTTGTGTCTCAGAGGGCGCAGTGCAATTACAGGACACATCCTCAGAGGACGTCCTCAGTGAGACAATATATTATTATAGGCAGTGGTTACCACATAACATCAGGTGGGTCATCGGCTTGTACCATTACATAGTTGAATTTATTTTATGAATGAGTTTTTCAACAAATAAGTAGGATGGTAGCACAGAAAACGTAGTAAAGATCTATTTTAGTGATGAAGATGTGTCAATATCACAAAGGACCTTGGGCCTTCCAGGTGTGATGTAACAGATCGTGCAGCGGTCTTCAATCTAGCCGAGAAGGTCAGCAAGGAAGTAGGAGATGTTACAATCCTCGTAAACAATGCTGGAATCATGCCGTGCAAGCCTATACTCCGACACACTGAGAAGGAGATCAAGAGCGAGGTGGAAATCAACATTAATGGAAATCTCTGGGTGAGGAGCTTTTTGTAAAAGTGCAGAAAACGGATTAGAATGCAGATGTAAAAGTTAACACAAAAGCTTAAGATATTGATGAAGACAAAAATAGTGAAGATGATTTAGGATCAAAAGATAATCACGAAAATGATATGATAACAAAGAAAATTCCAACTATACAGTAATGACAATATTTATAAAATACACATGAAACAGCTGAGCTCTCTGCTACCAACGCAAACGATCTATGGATAGCTTAACAGATCCAAATCAGTAGCAAGATGGATACGTAAATTGCAAGAAGTTTTTCAAGGCGGGTTTTAGATTAAAAACTAAAGTCTAACTATTATAATTATCAACATGAAGACTTATTGGCACCACTGAACTTTCTAGGATTTGCTAATAGACTGAAACGGCATAACTAATACCATTTATATCTCGTCCAGATGCTCCAAGCATTCCTTCCATCGATGCTGGAGAACAACCACGGCCACATCGTGGCCATGTCTTCCATGGCTGGTAAGATGGGGCTCCGGAACCTAGTGCCGTACTGCGGCACCAAGTACGCAGTCCGGGGTATCATGGAGGCTCTCGCTGTGGAACTTTATGAAGACCCGAGAGATACAACTGGAGTGAGTGTTTAAATTTTCAACCAACAAAACGATACCCCAGCAAATAGTGAGTTTATTGAATAACTGAAAACGGCAATAGGCGCTAAATTGAAATTTTTGGCATGTTTACAAGAGACTAGGCTCTATATCTGCATTTTTAGATTTTTCAGATTCAAATTTTTTTGCTGAAGTAGGTAACGCACACTACTGAGCTGCTTCATTTGTCATTCTCCATATCAAAGTTCAAACAACCGGCGGTAGTTTGTACTGATTGAAGATGTCAATAGACAGTGTTTGTAATGGTCTAGTCTATCTAGAAGTAATCTAGATGATAAAATAGATTGACAAAGTGATCATTTGGATTTTAGCTAGCGTATCCGAGATACACTGCGGTGACGCTACAACGTTCGGATGTCGAGCTGGCGTGGACGCACAATATGCCTCGAATATGATAGGTTTACGAATTAATTTATTTATTTTTAATTTATTCGTGATTACCCCTCAGATCAACTTGACCACTGTCTGTCCGTACATCGTGAACACGGGACTGTGCCACAAGCCGCGCATCCGGTTCGAAGCGCTCATGAAGACCGTGGAGCCAGGAGACGCTGCCGACCAGATCGTGAATGCAGTCAGGAGGAACTACACTGAGATTACTATCCCTAGCGACCTCTACTACACTAATAAGGTATGGATACCTGGTATTCAAATTTCCTATTTGTTAATCCAGGCTACGAACTAAATATATTCCAAGTTCCATCCAAATCAGACCAGCAGTTGCAGCGTGATTGAAACACAAACATCTAAATTTTGAACTGTGACTTCGACATTTATAATATAAGTAGGATCACATAAAGAAGTTTATAAAAATATAATTTGGAAGAATGGAATTTTGTTTTGACAAATTATCTTCAATTTTTTGTTCTAGATCTACAATCTGATGCCCCCTAACGCTTCGAAGGTGATGCTAGATTTCGTCCAAACTGGTTTGGACCCTCATGACTAGGCATCATCATCATATCACGGGGTCATGTAAAAATGGTCATGATAATAAACTATGCTGCTGCGGTATTTCTATACAGAAATAACAGGTGCCAAAGAACTGTTACCAAATAAATAGTTTACACTATAATCAGGTTTTTTTTTTATTTTTAAAGTTACATTATTATACTGTTTTTCTTATAGTTATTTTGTACTATTTGTACTCCACTTATTCATATATTGATTTTTTTTAAATGCTGAACTTAGATCTGAATCAGCTACATTAACAGCTGCTGTTTCATCATACTACGCTTACTCTAAGCTTGCTCCAATGGTTTCCTTATGATTTAGAAGAGAGGGTCTTGAGGAAGGTGGCCGAGTGACGTTTGGTGGGCAGACACTGTCCAAACGCTTCCAGCAGTAATGGCTCCTGATCTACTGCATTCCTGAAAATATTAAATATTTCGTAAATAGTGAATTTACTTGGAGAATGAGTAAGCCTTTGTTTATGTTTAGGACAATCTATAGTTGTGTTCCAGGTGTTATATTTTATTAAAATCTTAAGATATGATGATGATCTATTTGCGTATTACCTGCCGCTTACCCAAAGTATCAGCTTGCTTACACTCCCTGGCTACCTTATATTTTATAGGTAGATAGTCAATTAAATGACAATTACCTGTAGTCTTCGACAGAAACCTTTCCGTCCTGATCAACATCCAATTTCTTCAGAACCAACTCGACCAGCTCCCGGACACCTTCATCGGGGTCTTCGTCTCCTGGTTGTTTGAGAAGGGAGTTCCTGAAAACAATTTAGACTTGTGATCTAACTAGCGTATAATAGTCAACTATGTATTTATTGATTCACTTATCAAAGTGTTTCAGAGGCTTGCAAAATGAAATACAGCATTATATAGAAAACGTAACATAATTGGCGCCCAACGTGGTGTTTAAGTTTGAGCCCCACGTTGGGTGACAACTTTGTTTTCATAAACTAGGTAGTCTTACGTGCCTTACGGTTTACAGTTGGCACTACTGAAAAGTGTTTGTTTGATTAATAACACGACAGACGCCACATGTAGGCCACTAAGATAGATAGGTAGATAGATAATTCTTTACTGTACTCCACTGTAACTAATATAACAATAATAAAGACTCTAATAACAATAATAAGCCTATGTTTGAGCCTATCAAAGGGTTCTTTTCAATGATAGCTTTTATTTTTGATAAAGTAAAGCTTTTTAATAATTTTGACGTACGTACGTACGTTTCTGTCGTTTTCAAGCTAGCGATTGTAAAATGTCAACTTGGCTAGAATGGCTCGTATCAACAACTTACTTGAGCAAAACAAACATCTCATCCTTCGTTATAAACCCATCAGCATTCAGATCGTACACATTGAAGCAGTGGTTCCTCCTCTCGTCACTCGTGCCTTTCAGCAGGATACTCAGGCCTCGGACCCAGGGTTCGAACCGGAGAGCTCCCTCCCCCCCACTAGCCCCCCGTTCCCAGGTCACCCAGACGCGTTCGAGGATTGCCTCCTCTGTGACTAGGTCAAAGGTATTATGCATCACGTCGCGGAACGTGTTTTGGTCTATGCCCTGAAAGTAAAGAAGGCAGATTTAGTGCACTGATCCAGACTCAAGCATAGAATTCTTGACAATTTTGTTCTTTATGAGAATAAGGGCGGCTTGCACCAGAATCGCTAAACGCGTTTAACTCTTAAATAGTATTTAGCGAGTTGTCAAGTCATACAAATACGTCGGATTTAAATCGATTTAGCTGTTAAATACGTTTAGTGATTCTGGTGCAAGACGCCCTAAGAGTCGTTATCTCAAATGATCTTCGACTCGACTCGACCTCGATAACGTACTTCGGTAGTAATTTAGACAACTATACAGCCAACAGCGCGACTTCGAGGTAAAAATATTGTAGCTAAAAATATTGGCGTTAGACTCGATGATTGAAAGTTTGTAATATTTTGTATAACTTATGTCTGCGTTCGTATAATAATATGTCGTCGATAGACCCATTGTTGGACTGATATAGGTACTCGAATAGGTAGGTACTTACATATTATTCCCCTACTATCATTTTTTACTGGGCGCAAAAACTCTAAGGAAAGAAATCGTCTACCAAAGGTACGGTACGATCTATTTAATACAAACTACGTAAAACAACTTTCGTGCGTTGAAACTTATTGTAGGAAACGGGCGAAAACTAATCACAAAACAGTTTAATTCCAAAACAGTGAAATTGCTTCAAATGGTACTAAATTGTCCCAAATAATGTGAAGCATTTTACCGATTTTGTGAATTGCGTGCGTCCATATTGTACAGGGACGTGTAAGGGTGGACAAATTGAGTGTAGTCATGCGAAGATTTCAGGTCGAACAATGATCTTTTTTATGGTTTGTTTCATGTTATTTTTACTGATAGAATAGGTTTTATTCGTTTATTGTTTTTATAAGTTACTGGTCTCATTGGCCGACTGAACTTATCGTATTAGCCCGTTCTAGCTTGCTAGACTTATGACCAGGGCAAGTCCTAAAACCATTCAGGTGCTCTCAGACCAAGACTACCCACCTTACCTGCACAGATACTACACACTACTACAATATCAACTTCTTTCGCCTTGTGTTTTTTATAAGCTGCTCTTGACTAGCAGTAAAAAGGTCAAATATTTTTTGTACCTACTGCTAGCTAATTGCCTAATTTTAATTTCTTTAGTATGTAGCACTATGGAGTTAGACTACGGCAATATTGAACAAAGCTAGTGAACTCTCGGTAAAGTAGAAAATAAAGAAGGTACCTAAGTACAAAAACATAGCCTTGTAACATCATCGTGTTTAGTGTTCTGCGATTTTGCGGCAACTTTTTAGTAAGATTTTTAGTAAGATTTTAGTAAGATAAGACTACACACAAAAGAATTTTATAGCCCCGTCTAGAATTTACAACACCCAGACATTGTAAACATAAGAAAGTAGTAGTGTAAACATTTTATTTGTTGGTGAAAAAGGATTTAAAGGTCATGATATACCTACTAAAGGCTTTCAATATGAATGACTTTACATTTTTATACATCGATTTTGATATTTGGATGGTTTCAGTAACATTTGCTGAAACTTTATCAGGTACTTACTTACTTACCTAAAAGAATTGGGTTTCCTGCACAGGGTTTTTCTATATAAAAAGAGTCGCAAACATTCAATATTACTTTATACAAGTGATACAAGTATTCTATCAGCCATCTAGTTCCCATATTACAAGCTTTGCTTAGTTTGGGACTAGAGGGCGTTGTGTGTAAAGTCCATGAATATTTATTTATTTATTTATTTACAAGTACACGAACACTGGTTTTTATGTTTTATGTTATAAATTCTCGTCTAATTTATTTTTTTAAGTCATCTATCGGTTACCATTAGAATCTCAATTAGAATTAACATTGTCTCCAAGTTATTTTTTTCCTGTTTTACGATTGATATTTTGTGTTTGATGTTATAATAAGTATCATTCTATGAATATTTGTTGTCTACCTGTTTGATAAGTATTATATAATGCATGCTGTGGCATCCTTTAATTGAAAGAACACAATAGTTTTAAGCCCATTGCCATGACGTTTCTGTTGTTATCGTGTCTCCTTTGTTGGATGTCCTATGAATAAAAATAAAATAAAAATAAAAACACCTACTAGACATTGCGAATATTTGCCCTAAGCTAAGCTGTGCCCGCGGCCGTGGCTTGAGAATTTACCTCGTTCTTAGGTGGTTGTCCCATGGCCGTCGCAGGCGCCGCTGCCTGCGCGGCCGTCACCAGCCGACGATACATGCTGTACAGGGCTTCCAGCTCATTCCTATAAAACGTATTGACGAACTATATTCACATTATATGTGACTAATATTTCTAAGGGCGGCTTGCACCAGAATCGCTAAACGCGTTTAACTTTGAAATAGTATTTAGCGAGTTGTCAAGTCATATAAATACGTAAGATTTAAATCTATTTAGCTGTTTAGTTTAGCTATTTAGCTTGCACCAGAATCACTAAACACGTTTAGTGATTCTGGTGCAAGCCGCCCTAAGGCCAATTCACATATTTAACTGACAACTGAGTAATTTGTAAGCTGAGTAATTTATTTACAACGCTCGGGAATATATTCGGCACAACTTGATCTAAGTAAGACCGTAAATTTATTTTGACGAAGTATTTCTTTATCGGGAAATTGGGAAGGATACCGCATCACTGAGTATCATTTGAGGAAAATATATCGAAACTTCACACACACTTTACCAACAGAAGAAACAAAATGAGAAGCTTACGTTAGTTTTAAAACAAAAACAATCGTAAAACCTCTCCACAACTTCGAAGCTCAAAACTTTTTCTATTCTCAAACCACAAAAAAACAAAGTTGTCCTAAACATTCATAAGTAAACAGCCACGCACACCCTTCCCGCGTCACACAAGATCACAATTCAAATAAAACCTTTTTGATAAATATTTGACTCATAAACTCACTTGGAAAAGTGCGTAAGCTTATACAAAGTTTCTAGATGTTTTTCTTTTAGCTTGCGAGTCGGCATGCTGCGTGCCCCGCGGTTACCCGCGCACTGAGCTGAAGATACAATGTACTAGGGGTTTAGGGCTGAACCAGGGTTGGAAAAAGGTGATATACTTTGACCTAGTATTACGCAATTTGCTATCAAAATCTTTTTTTGTGGAGTGTGTCCGCCGCTGTCCAAGGTAAGCGGTGAGTCTATTCCTCATTAGGTCCGCACTCCTCTTTGACTAAGTTTTGACATAAAGTAGGTAGGTCATATCTTATATTAGTGACTTCCGCTCTTCATTTATTTTAGTATGCGTTTTAGAGCTTTTATAAATTTTTCATAAAAGTTTAAAAAAAATTACAATGGACATGTTTGGAAACTTCAAAATCCTCTGACAACCCTGACATTTTCCTCTACCGATTTTTCTGATGAATAGCGTCATGTACCTAGTGATTTATTTGGTTTATAGTGAGCATGTCGGAAGCGAAGCTATTATAAATCAGTTTCCCTCATCATTTCCTCAACAAAGTAAAAATAACGATTTTTCTTTTTCGTTTTTCGACAGGCAGTCACAATCCACATTATTGATCCCTTCTGTATTTCTTAGGGTATGTCAAAGAGCTTCAGCTATGGCAGTCCATCCAGCCATGAATAGGTATTGGCTGACGGTTGCCGTTGATAAGAACTTTTGGTGAATGGTCTAGAATCAGCAGATCTAACATTGTCGATGATTGGGGAACCCGCGATTGGTGATCGATGGTTGATATGTCAAGCTGCTTACTCACTTGTTAAATCGGGTGGTCTTGAACAGCAAATCGAAGACCTTTTGAGGCGGTCTGGCACCTAACGCTGGAGGCTTGGGCTTGGGTTTAGGTTTGACCACCGGAGGCGGTGGCGGAGCCCGGGATCTCTCAGCTGCAGCTCTCCCTGCTGTTAGGAACAGACGCACGCCGCGTAGTGCTATGACGCTGGCTCCCATGCTGAGCTGCTTCGAATCTGCCTTTGATCCCATGCTCGGTACCCTGATAATTATTTAACTTACAGTTTTTATTATTATTATTACTAGTATTACTAGTTTCCACCCGCCACTTTGTCCGCGTCTCGTTGGATCCTGTTGATTTTCTGGGATAAAAAGTACACGCGAGAGCAATGATTCCGGGTCACTTAAAGAATGTTAAAAATCTCGGAAACTAAAAATGATAGGTTAATGCAATAAATTGTATTTAATAGACAATGTAATACTCCTTAAATGAAGGTATTAAAACTTCTTAGTTATTGTAAAGTTATATCTTAAAAAAATCAAATTTGAAAAAGGGCCACTTTCGAAGATGGAACTACGAAATTACAGCATTTGGTTTTGCTTTTGTTTGTAATCTGTCATTTATGTGGGTATATAAACCATGTTGATAGTGCTCTATATTCATTATTCAAGCTGAAATTATGTCGCTTACGCCTGAAGAATGCACCAGAATACTTACAATGCTGGAAACCGGCCGGAGTCAGCGCGATACAGCCAGGACTGTCGGTGTGTCGCTGTCAACAGTACAAAGAGTTCTCCGACGTTACGAAGAAACTGGTTCTAACCTACGCAGACCAGGAACGGGCAGAACCAGGTGTACCACAGCACGAGAAGACCGATACTTGGTGAACACCATGCTTCGAAATCGCTTTCTCACAGGAACTGAACTCACAAATCAGTTTCGACGCCTCGGAGGAAGTAACCCAAGTGCATGGACAGTAAGACGTCGGCTTGCTGAATCTAACTTAAAACCCCTTAGACCTGCAAACGGCCCTAAACTGGAGCGTGGGCATCGTATTTCAAGACTAAGATATGCCCAGAGCCACGTAAATTGGAGTATTGAAGATTGGTCAAAAGTTATGTTCTCCGACGAATCAAAATTTATGCTCTACAAGCACGATGGAAGACACAGAGTGTATCGAAGACCAGGGGAAAGATTCAAGCAAGCATGCATCGAAGAAAAAGTAGCCTACGGTGGTGGGTCTGTACTTGTGTGGGCCGGAATTTCTTCTGAAAGTCGCACAGAGCTGGTGATCATAGAAAACGGCTCTTTAACTAGCGTAAGATATGTGGAAGAAATCCTCAATGATCATGTTGGTCCATTTATGGTCAATTTAGGTGAGGATGCTATATTTATGCATGACAATGCCCGACCTCATACAGGTAGGATTGTGAATGACTACCTTCAAGAGATGAACATTACTCGTATGGAGTGGCCAGCGCGCAGCCCGGATATCAACCCGATCGAGCATGCTTGGGACGAGCTAGGCAGATGCGTAAAACAACGAAACCCTCCCCCAATCACGCTTCGTGAGCTCAAAATTGCTCTCACAGAGGAATGGGAGAATATTCCCCAAAATCGTATAAGGAACTTGGTGTACAGCATGCCAAACCGCGTAAACGCAGTAATGGAAGCACGAGGAGGCAATACGAAGTATTAAAATTCAAGTCAAATCGTAATAAAGTTCAAAAATTTCATGTTTCCTATTTTTGTTTTAAGGAGAGATCAGCAGTTTTTTTCTTTATGTAATTTTGTGTTAATAAAATGTATGGTGACTCATATTTTTTTACTTTCATTTAAGGAGTATTACATTGTCTATTAAATACAATTTATTGCATTAACCTATCATTTTTAGTTTCCGAGATTTTTAACATTCTTTAAGTGACCCGGAATCATTGCTCTCGAGTGTAGTATAATATGTGTTAATGCAGGCTACGAACTATTATGTAGGTATTCCAAGTTTCATCCAAATCGGACCAGTAGAAATACACAATTTTGTGCACGTCGATGGCATATTTTTTTCCAGTTATTTCTATTTATGGGACCAACCCGGAAGTACATCCTTTCAGATAAAAAATTATTTTTTCAAATCGGTTTATAAATGACGGAGATGTAAGGTAACATACATTAAAATAAAAATTTTTTAAGTCGGTTACAAAAGGAGGTTTACTGTTGCCTAGCTGATATTCAGTCAGTAAGCCAGTTAGCCAGCGCTCTAAGCGGACTAATTAGTATGTATACCTGTCTCTCTTATTACACTACGCTAGAGACAAATTAGCCAGACTAAATAACGACTAATGCAATAACCCCTTTAGTCCTTGAATTCTGTTTGAGTTTCTACCTTTCTGCAAATCCAATCAAATAGTACGCGAAAGTTAGGTAGGTATTTACTTACCTACTCTCAGGTTGAAAATAAATCTAAATGTAGGTATAGTGTGGTGTAAAAGTGCATGTATCTATGCTTGCGATAGCCTACTTAAGTAGGTAAGGTACCCAATTAGCTTGTTTTAAGTTCTAACCTAGTTTCCGTGCCTTGCACCACCCTTCTTCTGTTAATTACTTCAGTACCTTTTAACATGTATTTAATTGACGCTAGTAGCTTCAAAACTTCAAATGCGAAATATGAAGTTAGAAATATGAATTCAGAGATATTGCCTGTTTACTAATTTCATAACTAGATGTCGCTAGTAAAATCATACAATTCCTAGACCGCGCTATCGTTGCGCTCTGAGAAAAAAGCAAAAAGCTACACTCGAAGTAGAAATAATCATCATTTTAATTATACTAGTTGTTGTCCCCGTATATATAGCTTTACTTATTATACTTATAGCATATAGTAAGTATAGTATAGTATAGTATAGTAATAGTATAGTAAGTATAGTATAGTATAAGTATATAGTATAGTATATATAATGTAATGTAATGTAATTACTTATAGTAGGTATATGTAATAAATATATGTAATAAATGTAATATGTAATGTTATGTGTATATGTATTGTATAAATAAATAAAATAAATAACCCAACATGTTATTATGACCAGTTTTTGAAAGAATCCTGTTTTTCATAGGTTCTATTAGATTATAAACCTAAAGGAGGATAATAAATTCATCAAACTTGCAGATGTCATGTCACAGAATTATACAAATTACAAGGTACTGCCTATACCTACTTACTCAGACTACTTACGAGGGAACTGATGCCGTATGCATGTAAAAAGGCAATATATTTTCCATTAGTTCGGCAGTCGACCGGTGCAGAAACGGCAATGAGTCGGCTATAATTACGGTATAGCGTGATACTTGGAATTCAAATTCATCCATTCCAGCTTATGATGCAGAAATATCGGATAAGATACCCACCTACATAAACAGTTTATGGAGCCATAACGCTGAGCGAGGAGCGGGATAACGAGATATAGGTTTTCTCGTGAGTAAGGAGCACAGAGCGATACCTACTCCAAGGTCTGATGATGACCAGCAAAGATGAAGAGGATCCAATGAGATTTTCATAGTCAAGGGCTTGAAATTTTTGAAATTCTTGAGACTTGTTTCATCATAATTTTATTACGAGCCGAAGTATGGCGAAATGATCCTTGTGATATTACAAAATAAGAGTTAGGTACTATGACTTTGACTATTATCCATAAAACGTAGATAGATAGATAATACTTTATTATAATATCAGTTGAGCTATCTATAAATCGTTTGCAACGGTGTGTAGTTAGCTCAACTGCTTCATGTGTATTTTGTACATATTATAAATATTGTAAGTACTGTACTAGTCATAAAACGTAGATAGATAGATAATAATACCTTATTTTACACAACATAAAATTTTACAAAAATTAGAGATAAGTAATAAACGACAGTGGACCACAATAGGCGGCTTTATCACTAAAAGCGATTTCTACCAATGTAATTGCCAAACTAAAACGTAGTACCTACCTACTTACTTATCTAACTAAGTACCTACCAATTCAACCAAAGAAAATAAGTAAGTAGAAAATATTGATGCGACGTATACGTTATGTCCGTTCCATCATGCACGCTATAAAGTCGATTTTACATTTGCATATTAGGTATCAGTAGGTGTATGTCAGACAGACTTTATGATTGTCTCCTGAACTTGAAAGAAGAAAAAGAACCATTTTTTAGGTTGCGCAATGTTTTCAACTTTACAATAATACAGTAGGTATTTTATAAACCAACTATGAATCTAATAAAGTCTTAAACGAATGTTTACCCCGCCAATCCAAGTAATTCAACTTAAATTTTCAGTTATAATAATACAACCTTATTTTCTGCATGCAATACTATTGACCTACAATTAGTTTATAAGGTACCATGCATCCCCTAATCGTTCTACATACCAATAACTATATATGTGTAGGATAAGTATGTATAGAGTATCTACTCACGTGATCGTTAACAATGTACCAACACACACACATAGAACTTATTACATATGATTTATTTCACTTGTGCGTAGATTGTACAAACTGATTTCAGTTGCTAGGATACCATTTTGGGTATTGAATTTATTCGGTGACTGGGGTGCGCCGGGGGAAAGGGTGTTTCGTATATAGGTAGGCACTTATTGGTGTTTTTAGGAAGTTCTATTTTACAATCAAGAGGGTTGTGTAGTACTAATAGATAGTATTTTATAATTCTACAGTAGTGAAGTCTTGTTTGAACATGTCACGTGTCACATGTCATGTTTGTTAGCACTGTGATGTGATTTCTTTGTCATTCAATCAATGCTAGCTAAGTTGTTGTTTGTTCCTCGTCGCATGCTGTGACGCCCTATAAGTATGGGAGCACTATTTATTATGACCCTTGACTAGTTTATTTGATACTATAGTGTAAACCCGTGTTGGGAGTCCTATTTAAATAAAATAAAAATAAAACATGTCTCCGAGTGATGGGCGTAGTGCAATACATCACAAGGCACAATATCCTCAGTGAGGCAATGCATTATTATAAACAGAATTTCACAGAAAATGCACCCTTAGGTGGTAAGGTGAAACTTCTGGTGATATGTAGTACCCTGTCAATGGATTTGATTCCCACATGAAACTTTGCATAAACCTGCTACGAGGCTACGACTATTTTGGTATCTACAACGTGTAACATATTGTCCGTATAAGTCTTATCGAAAAAGAGCTTATTCAGATCAAACACGAGAATAAATTAGGTACTTAGTGGAGAATTTCTGGAAAAAAATCCAGAAAGCCCCACTGCTACACCGTAGCATGCTACGACGTAGCTGGTGGGGATTTCTGAGAAAAAACCTGAAATCCCTATTGAATATACCATTGGCGGTAATGTGGAATTTCTATTTTTCTTTTTATCTTAGAAACTTGGACAACTCTAATATTTTATTTACTTTGCGTAGGTATCCATCCAGCCTGTTAGTACACATGCACACGTACCCTCCTATCAAGTCACACCCACACATAGACGCTTTAACGCGTGTGCATTGCTATTTTTAAGGAAATTTTAGGACGCTTTTTATGTATGAAAAACTTCGAAACATTAAAAGTCGTAGAACAAACGTTGTTCGCCATAGCGACGACGTGTAGAACACCCCCCTTCGGACTTATAGGGACATTATGTTACATCCTGTATAGTAGGTAGATATCCTACCAAATTAATTATTTTAAGATTTAAGATGTATAGAGGTAGATATAGTAGGTAGGTAGATAGTTCCCATATTACAAGCTTTGCTTAGTTTGGGACTAGAGGGCGTCGTGTGAAATGTCCATGAATATTTATTTATTTATTTATTATTTATTTATTTATCTAGGTTCTTATCTAGTGTACCTATACCTACCTATAATATTATAATAATGTCAGTTGTTTTTACAGTTACTGCCTCAATTCACTTTATTTTACTAAGTAGGTAATTCATAATTTATTTATTTATGCAATGATTACATTAATTTTGTTTGTTTATCCTGTTTTTAAGCGCGGTGGGTGAGTTTTCCTCATTAGGTAGGTACCCAAAAATAGTTACAGCGCAGACACCTAAGTACTTCAGAGGGACAAAGATGCGTTATCTCATCCCACTAATATTATAAATGTGAAAGTTTGGATGTTTGTGTTACAATCACGTCGAAACTGAACCAACTTGTATGAAACTTGGAATAATATATGGTTCGTTTTGACTTCAAAGCACAGAGGATAATGAATGACTACATTTTATTATTCTGCATGGTTTTATTCGAATACGGCGAATACCTTGGTAGACAACATTGTTGTTTACCGTCTCGTTATATTTATAGCCATATCCATATTTTTAACTGTCTAAGCTATCAGGAGCGAAACAGGATAAAATATACATAACAAAAGTCCAGGGTATTCTGTTTTTGGTTCAGTTGCCTAACCCCAGTCACATAGACATGTTTCGCTTCGTACTTTTGGCGTGTCTCATCGGCTTCGCCCAGTCCTTCGGGCCGCTGTTCTTTTCACCATTCCAGGGGCAGTCCATGAACCAGTATCAGCAGCAGCAGCAGGCTGTGAACAGGTAGGTCGTGAAGAGTTTTAAATCCTCAGCCTGAGGTGGTCAATATATTTACTATTATCACCTAAGTATGTTATTTATTTTAGTTAGGCAATCGATGTTTTTATAATTGTAATTAGGTACTTACTTACCTTTTTCAATTACTTATTTATTGTTACCTACTCGTAATTCGTAAGTAACAATAAAAGTTTAAAAAAAGTAACAAACATAGAAGGTAGAGTAAACGAAGAAAGAGTCCTTATAAAAGTTGTTGAGAACAGAGAGGAAAGATGATTGGACACCTTATACGACACGACAGCTATCATAGAAGGGAAGGTAGAAGGAAAGAGAGGAAGAGGAAGACCGCGTATTAGCTATATGAGCCAAGTGAAGGCGAAGATCGATGTCATGTCGTATAAGGACGTCAAGGAAGCTGCCCTGAAAAGAAGAACCTGGTAGGAAATGCATATGTCACGCCGACAAGAGCAGAGAGAGAGAGACTTGTAAGTGCCTATTTCATCATCTCATGATTACGCTATCCGACATAAATATCTCCGTCTACACTACTTGTCAAAAACAAAGATAGATACAATTTTATCTGACGCAGGTAGGTATCTATAGCGTTACTCAGAGATGGTGAAACAGGCCTTTAGTACCTATAACATTCTTCTATGACTTTGATGCTATAAATAAAATGTCTCTAACTACTTATTCTATATTACAGCCAGAGATTTGGAAATATCAACATTCAAGGAAACAATTTGAACGGTGGACACATCACATAAACCAGGGCAACGGAAATAATGGAGTTAATAATAATAACGTGAATATGAATCGACAGTGTCGCCACGGCCTTTTTGGTGAAATAGTGAAGCCTTGTTGGTTCGCTGGAAATAACATGTGTCGCGATGGACTTTTTGGTGAAATACTGAAGCCTTGTTTATACGCTAAGTAATAGCTCAATATATTTGCTCGTGCTCACTGTTCCATATATCAAATTAATAACAGCCAAACTAATAACAAATTACAGCCAACCAAAGCAAGGGGCTATTTCCACTACACGGATTATTCCCTTCTGTCACCCAAATCTGTCACACTGAGCGACAGATTGGACAAAAATGTCCAATCTTCGACCGTCGCGCGTCATTCCGGATTGGATCCGCAGATTTTGACAGTTATCGTATGCTGTGAAAAGCTGCAGATCCAATCCGGAACGGGGGTCGGGAGTAGCCCTACAGGTTTTATTCAATTTGGCTATAAAATATTTTCACATCACAACTGAGATGCAACCTCGCTCTAGCCTGATCAACCAATGAGAGAAGCCGAATCTGGCGCTCTTTTTTATTTTTAGTTACTGAATATTTGTTTTATTACTATTACAATAGAGAGCAAAAATTCTGGGTCATCTACAAAAACTTGAATATCATTTTGTAACTAGTGTAAGCACAGGCACTGAGATGAGACTTAACAACTTAACTGATGTTTGTTATTATAAATAAATCAATTTCAATTTCAAATTTGAATTTTATTCGATACCTACGTCCTGTTTCTAGGTCCAAGTTTTAGTTAGGTATACGATAAAATGCACTTTTCCCACAAATGAGATACCTAGTAATTTATACAGGGTGTAACATAATGTCCCTATAAGTCCGAAAGGGGGGTATGCTACACGTCATGGCGAACAACGTATTTTGTTCTACGACTTTAAATATTTCGGAGTTTTTCAATCACGAAAAGGGTCTTAAAATTTCCATAAAAATAGCACGTGATACGGAGGATGCGTGAGCATGTGTGTGTACTAACAGGCTGGATGGATACATAAATAAAAAAATAAAAAATACTTAGGGTTGTCGCAAATTTTTAAGATAAAAAATAAACTTTTGCACATGCCAATCTCTTCACGTGTTTGGTCTGAATAAGCCCCTTTTCGACTTATAGGGACAATTATGTTAAGTACACGTTGTAGAGATAAAATAATTTAATCATGAGGCTGCAGACTTCTTCCAATCTAAATAGATTGGCCATTACAGCCATCTACCAATCACCCATTACTACGGGTTAGTCTCAAAATCCCCTTTGAGTTTTTCCCTTTAAGGGGATTTTGAGACTTTTAGTCTTTTAGACTTTAGGCTTTTTTAGACTTTTAGTCTCAAAATCCCCTTTATTTCAAAATTTTTGAATCAAGGGGATCTTGAGACTAAAAGTCTCAAAATCCCCTTAAAGGGAAAAACTCAAAGGGGATTTTGAGACTAACCCATTATTACCATTGTGTTTGATAAGTAAATAAGGTGTAGTTAGATAGCGTAGGTACAAGTATCTACGAGCTAAAAAGCTAAATAGCAACTACAACTACAAATAGGTAGGTACACCAGCGTTAATTTAAGTTGTTAGGTAAATAAGTACCTAAGAAACAAAGTAAGTACTCAAGGTTCCGTGAAAGCCAAAGGGAAGCATAGTTATTGGCCGCTTTATAACAGAGTACCACGCGAGCGAAGCCGTGAGCAACAGCTAGTCATACATAGTACAAAAGATGCTGCTCTGAATAGGTACTAATTTCAGAACCTATCCTGTGCGTGGTCCGCGATGTTTTACGCTTTGTCATAACGGTCTTACTTACCTAGAATCGCATCTTAGACGTCTCTCTGAAGTTGAGATACGTAAAAGCAAATGAAAGGAAAATAAACCCGTATCAAAGTCAAAGTCATAGTTAAATTTTTTAATCAATAAAATCACAAGGTTCATTTAGAATCGTCTTATTTAAACTAGGTGATTCTAGGTGCCAGTTCCACGCGACCAGCCTAGAAGAACAGGGGGGTGATTCTGGGTATGGCAGAGATTTTACTCTAATAGGGATGACGTCAAATCTCGGTCGAAAACTGGTTTCACCCATTAGTGACAGGAGTTTTCAACGTCATTTTTACATCATCCCTATAAGAGTAAAATCTCTGCCGAAGTGAGAATAAGGCCCGGCAAGATAATAACAGCTTGAGAGTGATTTATACTTATTTGAGAGGTGGCTAGGTAAATCAACGATTTTTTCATAGGTAGGTACCTAATTAAAACCGTTGTTTACCTTAGTGATACCATACCCAGTGTACCTACAAGTGGAAATCTATTTTTATAGCTATCAGTTATGTTCAAAACAGGATAAACCAAAGTAATAAAAATCCAAGGTATTCTATTCGTGGCCTTAGTTTCCAATCGACCAGCAGAGAAGAGATGTATCGTTTAGTTCTTTTGGTGTGTCTCATTGGATCCGCGCAGCCGTGCGGTCTGCTGCGAAGAATTCTGTGGCCATACCAAGGACAGCCCATGTATCAGTACCAACACTACCAGCAACAGCAGGTTGCCAATAAGTGAGTCAAAGAGTTCTGGATCCTATCGATAACTATTATCATTTTTAATTTTGCTTGGTGCGGAGAATGATGATGTCTGTATTCTATATTCCAGCCAGAGATACGGAAATATCATCATTCAAGGCAATACCTGGAACGGTGGCTCGTCTTCTGGAGGGGTTGGTCACATCACGATAAACCAGGGTAACGGGAATAATGCTGTCAATCAGAATCGTATGTGTCGCTATGGTATTTTCGGTGGGCAAGTGAGGCCTTGTAGGTACGCCAAGAAATAGTTCAAATGTCATACTTATGTCATACCGTCAAGCAAAAGGTTACCCAAGAACCTCTTTTTTTGTAAACATTTACTGAAAGTACTTACTTATATATGTAAAACCTATCAACTTTATGTTATTTACTTAGTGAAAATAAGGTAGGTAGGTAAGTACTTACCTTACCTACTTAGAATGTAAATCCGTTATTGGCTATCTGTTTTGAATATAAGTTTTCTCGCCATTATTTTTATAATAATTGTGCTGTGGATTTTGTTACTCAATAAAATAAAAAATAAAATAAAAATAGCTATATTAGCTACCTACACTCTACAGCTGTAGGTAGCTACTAGTTGTTATAGATGTGGATGGACTATTTTGGACCAATGTTACAATTACAAGCACAGACTAATAGGATAGGATCTTAAGAATAGGTACTTAGTATTTTTTATGGTGAGAGAAGGAAAATAAAGAGTATTTCTATGAAGAAAACAGTAAGTACTGAAACAGAACTACTCAAGTTAAACTATGAAAGAACTGTTATACATTATTTATTATACTTTTTGGCTTAAGAAAACAGGGTGCAGGCATTATCTAATAAAAATCCCAACCAAAAACCTAAAACATCCGACCGCATAGCTTCCCCGTTACCAACCCCTCCTTCTCCTTTTTTTCTCAAAAAACAAGACAAAACGAATGACTGACATCGATACTTTTTAACTCAAATTATGAAATAAGGTCAGTCGTTCATTTTTCACAACAGGTATTTAATAAATTACATCTCTATAGTTTTAGTAATCTAACAGCTCGTCCATCCTGATAAAATTTCACGTCCCCGTGAACTACCATTGAATCAATTTTCAACAAACAAAACAAACAAATTAAAAAAAAACAAAATTAACTAAATCGTAGATAACCTAAAACTTATTAGTTAACACAACATTTGCAAATCTAACTGAAAAACAAAATAGACACTAATTGATTAACAAACTCTACTTTGAAAGCGCACCTTGCGCAGCACACGTTGTGCTAAAACACGTTAAAGGCGCACTTTGCGCAGCACACGTTGTGCTAAAACACGTTAAAGGCGCACTTTGCGCAGCACACGTTGTGCTAAAACACGTCAAAGGCGCACTTTGCGCAGCACACGTTGTGCTAAAACACGTTAAAGGCGCACTTTGCGCAGCACACGTTGTGCTAAAACACGTTAAAGGCGCACTTTGCGCAGCACACGTTGTGCTAAAACACGTTAAAGGCGCACTTTGCGCAGCACACGTTGTGCTAAAACACGTTAAAGACGCACTTTGCGCAGCACACGTTGTGCTAAAACACGTTAAAGGCGCACTTTGCGCAGCACACGTTGTGCTTAAACAGCTAAACAATGACACTTGGCATTCTTACATTTGTGTCAACAATGACAATTTATGAGCAACTAATGCTTTAATACAACTAACATCCACATTTTTACATTCCAACAGCGTATACATTCATACCTAGTGTTGAAAGACGCACTTTGCAGGTTGTATAGACCTTTAGAACAACATTAGTATAACACCGAGCAACCACAAAATCACACAACCATTATTGATGTTTGTGACGACTTTCATCAAGCAGGCAACCCTTACAAACAGGCACGAAAAGATAAACCATTTACCCACCTAAAATGATACACCCAATAAAAACCACATTATTGGCTAGTATTGTAACGACTAACCACATTTTTACCACCATCATCGTCCGAGGTGACGTCAATGTTTTTGTCATTAAAACACGACTACGCAATATTTTACCAACAGCACAACACAATATTACTTTTGCCGGTTTCTGTCACCTATAAAACCATCAACAGTTTCATAGCATTCATTTATCAAACACTAGTGATTTCACTTGGACGGGCCCGACAACCCAGGCAACATCGTTTTTCAGTCTTGATTTTACCCGAGGTTCACTCACCAACCGGTCCATTTCCGATCTAATTTGACTTTGACTTTGAGCCGGACATTGCTAGAATTGACATTTCCAGACATTGAACATTTCTAGGACCCTCACCATGCCAATGCATTGAGCCACAATACAAAAGAATCAGCATTTCATTACGAAAAACGCCAGAATCCTGGGAACTTTGAAAATGTCATGTTATGACGCTTGTCAGCAGCATGTTTGCTGCACATTGCACACTGGCACTCAAGCCTCTCCGAGCGTTCGCTAATCAATCCATTAATGTACAACCAAGACTTTCCAAAACCATTTTGCTCTCAGCATTAAGTCCTCCCAGCACCACCCATTTGTGCGAAACTTTAAAACAAATAAATAAATAAGTATTGTGAAGGAGACATTAAAGCCCATAAATAATGTCGTCCCTCTCATCACGCATGAAGTTTTTGATCTCTTTATTCGTATTGTTAAATTTATAATAGGTATAATACCTGTGCACCGCTCCAGATTTAAGCAATGCAACAGCGTTATCGCCTTGGACCCCTGTAAGGATAATGTCTATGCAAAACAAACATCTTGTATCTGCAAGAAATGCGCTCTCGCACTCGTCCGACCACAACTGTATCGTTCCATTTGCAGAGCGCAATTGCAGTCCAATGTATGAAATTTCGTTGTGCCAATCACTACCATTACCATTGAATTGCTCCATTCAACAAAAACACATTTATCAACACTTGACTGATTTCGATCATACTCGTACCATCTGATGAACCTCCCTCTTAATCATAATCTTTGACAGTTAATACAAGAGTTTGTATGATTCCACAGTTCACTATTCTATTGGATCGCACAAAATACAACGCCACAATGCATTACAGCATAATTCTCCATACCACCACAATATTCTACTGGCATTACTGTTGAAGCATAATCTTGTCTACCATAACTATATTCAGCACAACGATAACTGAGACAACAAACCATAACATTCTATAGAGTCATACCATATCCATGGACATAACGATCCAAAAGCACAATGTTTATTAGCATAGGTACACAAATCAATTTTCCGAAAAAGTATAAATAAATAAACTTCAACGCCTTTGTTTGTAAAGTTACCTACTCTTATGGTAACGCATTTAGTCTTATAATCGAGCCCATTAAACCGTCACTAGGTATCATTCATCCAAAATCCAGTCCATCCCAAGGTTGCCTGGAAGAGCTCATTCATAGCGATAAGGTCGCCCATTGCACTTCGCTTGAAATATAAGAATCCCGTGTCTAATATGAAATTCATTTATGGTGCATATACAATAGAGCCCCCCCATCTCATTATACCATACACTGGTGTTTCTCTTTTACTTTTCTATTTTTTTCACCAAGAGTTTTCATGTCCACAACGAACATCTTTGTTAATAAACAAACTAGGCATTTCAGGTAACAACATGATAAATCAATCATCACAATTATCGTCATTTTATCAAATTATATATTTTTGACTGCATATCAACCAGGCACTCGCCGCGGCGACGGCGCCGAGCGCCGCCTCGCCCTTTTGCTCGCTCGGCTCGTGTGGGTCTTTTACGTTCACCTAATGCTCATCGCTTCGCTCTTCGCAACCTAAACTGCCGTTGGTCTACTCGCACCACCTTTCTGAGAGGAAAGAGAACATTGTGTTCTCTCAATGAGGTCTGAGGTTAACACGAAGAGTGATCGATCAAAACAAACATAATGTACCAAAGTTATAATAAGCTACCAAAAAGGTGCGTCTTTACAACCCAAAAGCTTTATAACTCCTTAATCATTAAAAATTCGAATAACATTTGCTTGGCCATCCAAAAGGTCAGAAAACCAGGAGACATCCAAAATAATACCAACAAAGTCCGGCATCAACAGTATAAACAAAGTCAATTACGACAACAGCATCTTATCTGATCCTCATGACATAGTTAAGTGTTTAAATGAATACCTTACAAATTCGACTCATAAAAGCATTAAGCATATCAACACAATTGTAAACTTAGACCAATTGACTCTGATATGCTCCATTTCCCACCGATCCAAATGGAATAATTTAAAACAACAAAACCCGTGGGCTATGATCAGCTTCCTACCAATATCCCAAAAACATGCGCAACTTTGAGTTCCATATTATCGCATTTAGCTGATATTTCACAGAACGAGTTCACTTTACCGGATTCATCAAAACCCACGATCACAAAACCTGTGTATAAACAAAGATGACACGGAAAACCCTGGCAACCTCAGACCTATCGCCTTAATACTAGTGCTAGCAAAGATCCACGAAAAGGAGCACCGAAGGCTTACCAAGTTCATTGATAAATCCGGTATTCCGTCTCCGGAGCAATGCTGTTTTCAAAAAGGGAAATCGTCGCCTTGGCCGAACTCAAACCCTTTGACTATGTAACAAAAACATTGATAGAATATACCGCCGTGCAGTGAAAATGTAGTGTAGCGCGTTGCAGCTACATATCCAAGCAACCGATCCCAACACGTTGAAATGCGAGCTCTTGACGAGACCAACGACGATGCCTCCCACCAATCTGTACCTTTGATAAATATAAACTCGACGTGTCTCAGGGCAGTATATTAGGGCCGCCTTTGCCTCCTATTTAGACCTCCTAATAGCGACACGACATTTTTGCACATTCTTCGCAGATGACACCTCGGTTGTCATCCCCAATAACTCGTTTACCAACACACGTAATAGTGTTTTAAATGAAGCGCTAACCCGAGCGTTGAACTGGCTACCGTGGTAAACAGCAGTGCGCGACGCACGCCGACAGCGGTGCGCGATGGGCGCAGTACAGGTGCGCGACGCACGCAGGCAGCGGCGCGCACGGCATGCGCACGACAGGGCGCAGTACAGGTGCGCGACGCACGCAGGCAGCGGCGCGCACGGCATGCGCACGACAGGGCGCAGAACAGGTGCGCGACGCACGCAGGCAGCGGCGCGCACGGCATGCGCACGACAGGGCGCAGTACAGGTGCGCGACGCACGCAGGCAGCGGCGCGCACGGCATGCGCACGACAGGGCGCAGAACAGGTGCGCGACGCACGCAGGCAGCGGCGCGCACGGCATGCGCACGACAGGGCGCAGTACAGGTGCGCGACGCACGCAGGCAGCGGCGCGCACGGCATGCGCACGACAGGGCGCAGTACAGGTGCGCGACGCACGCAGACAGCGGCGCGCACGGCATGCGCACGACAGGGCGCAGTACAGGTGCGCGACGCACGCAGGCAGCGGCGCGCACGGCATGCGCACGACAGGGCGCAGAACAGGTGCGCGACGCACGCAGGCAGCGGCGCGCACGGCATGCGCACGACAGGGCGCAGTACAGGTGCGCGACGCACGCAGGCAGCGGCGCGCACGGCATGCGCACGACAGGGCGCAGAACAGGTGCGCGACGCACGCAGGCAGCGGCGCGCACGGCATGCGCACGACAGGGCGCAGTACAGGTGCGCGACGCACGCAGGCAGCGGCGCGCACGGCATGCGCACGACAGGGCGCAGAACAGGTGCGCGACGCACGCAGGCAGCGGCGCGCACGGCATGCGCACGACAGGGCGCAGTACAGGTGCGCGACGCACGCAGGCAGCGGCGCGCACGGCATGCGCACGACAGGGCGCAGTACAGGTGCGCGACGCACGCAGACAGCGGCGCGCACGGCATGCGCACGACAGGGCGCAGTACAGGTGCGCGACGCACGCAGACAGCGGCGCGCACGGCATGCGCACGACAGGGCGCAGTACAGGTGCGCGACGCACGCAGACAGCGGCGCGCACGGCATGCGCACGACAGGGCGCAGTACAGGTGCGCGACGCACGCAGGCAGCGGCGCGCACGGCATGCGCACGACAGGGCGCAGCACAGGTGCGCGACGCACGCAGGCAGCGGCGCGCACGGCATGCGCACGACAGGGCGCAGTACAGGTGCGCGACGCACGCAGACAGCGGCGCGCACGGCATGCGCACGACAGGGCGCAGTACAGGTGCGCGACGCACGCAGGCAGCGGCGCGCACGGCATGCGCACGACAGGGCGCAGTACAGGTGCGCGACGCACGCAGACAGCGGCGCGCACGGCATGCGCACGACAGGGCGCAGTACAGGTGCGCGACGCACGCAGACAGCGGCGCGCACGGCATGCGCACGACAGGGCGCAGTACAGGTGCGCGACGCACGCAGACAGCGGCGCGCACGGCATGCGCACGACAGGGCGCAGCACAGGTGCGCGACGCACGCAGGCAGCGGCGCGCACGGCATGCGCACGACAGGGCGCAGAACAGGTGCGCGACGCCCGCAGACAGCAGATCAGCCAATGCTGATCATACCCACTCGTTTTGCCAAGTCTTTACCGGCTATGGGTTGTATGCACCTGTCAAAACATACTAGAACACAAGTTACACAAAACACGTCAGCAACACCATTAACAACAAAAACAACACGTTTTCCGATAGCCGGACACATGACACATCCCGCAACTTGTTTTCGATGCGAAACAATCAAGTTGACGATTTCGTAACATTTTCTTTTTCTGCGGGTACCTCTGTTCGTAAGAATGCTGCACACCACAAAGCCAAGATGTTTAGTGTCGCTGCCGTCGCACTCTGCCTTGAAGTAACTTGACCTCGAAACCTCACGAGACTGCCTCGAAGATTCGTACGATCCTCTGCTGCGAGACCGGAACCATCTATCTCGTGGACCAAGTTCTGTTGCAGAATGGGACCATCGCGGGTGCCGGGGTTCATGTCTTTGGTCATTGCAAAATTCCAAACACTCCCAACCTGTACAAACCTATTACCGAGCAATGGCACGTTGTCTATGTCACTTCTGAAGTTGAAACAGAACTACTCAAGTTAAACTATGAAAGAACTGTTATACATTATTTATTATACTTTTTGGCTTAAGAAAACAGGGTGCAGGCATTATCTAATAAAAATCCCAACCAAAAACCTAAAACATCCGACCGCATAGCTTCCCCGTTACCAACCCCTCCTTCTCCTTTTTTTCTCAAAAAACAAGACAAAACGAATGACTGACATCGATACTTTTTAACTCAAATTATGAAATAAGGTCAGTCGTTCATTTTTCACAACAGGTATTTAATAAATTACATCTCTATAGTTTTAGTAATCTAACAGTACCTATTTTATTGTATTTACTTGCGTAAATAAATGGCGGATCAAAAATTTCTACTTTGGAGGAGCTGAGATAAGTTAGAATATTGAGTAGATAGGTAGGTACCTAAAGAATATAAAAATGTTATATAATAATTATGTTAGTACATTATGGTTAAAATACCTAGTGACCATTTTTAAATGAGGAAGATGAGCGTATTTTTTTTTATGTAGATCGATAGATTTTTACGTCCAAAACACAACAGTGAAAGAATTTTGGCGATAGCTCAAAAACTGAATTTTCTTCGATTTTTTAAAGTTTGGATTTTCAAAATGTGTTTTGAGCCCGGCGATTTCGCGTGTGACGTCAGCCGGTCCGACCGCTCACCCGCGGTTTCTAAGCGTTTTCTGCCTTTACGTTTCTATTTATATTTCTGAAAAATTGGGAGAAAAGTACCAATATTTTTATGTAATATTGTGCCTTTAAGTCCTAAGGACACGTTTAACGCTTCAGATAAACTTTTTAACCACCGACTGAAGAAGAAAGGTGTTCTAAGTTTGAGGCTTTTTTGTGTCTATGTGTCTGTACCGTTCAAGGCTCGTAGCTCCAAAAAATCACTCGTAATTTTTTTATAACTATTCTTGAAATGGAAAGCAGATAAATCTGGCATAGTTCTAAGCCAAGTTTGGTAGAAATCGGTGCAGCGGTTTCCAAGTTATGAGGATGTTTATCAGCCCTCGACACGCATTTTGAAGGGTTCTCAGGCATATATTGATTGTAGTTTGAAACATTTGGTTCTTATACCAGTATAACGTGAGCTACTATTTCTTAGTGTTTCATTGATTTTGTATATCAGGTAAGACTGGTAATGAGCAAGATTGTGTTATCGACGTGATTAGCAATGTTTTTAACCCCCGACGCAAAAACGATGGGGTGGTAAAGTTTGACGTGTGTGTGTGTCAGTGCGTGTGCGTGTGTCTGTGCGTGTGTGTGTGTGTGTGTGTGTGTGTGTGTGTGTCTGTCGAATGCGTGCATTGGTGCGCGTGCGGATGCGGATGGTAGTAGTCTAAGTCACATTGTCTACTAAGGACGTGCCTAGTGAGACATTATACTGTCAAGTACAATGCCTCACTAGGCACGTCCTTAGTAGACAATGTGACTCGCTAAGAAGAAGAAGAAGAATGTGAATTACACTAGGACGTGCCTAGTGAGACATTGCACTGTCAAGTACAATGTCTCACGAGGCACGTCCTTAGTAGACAATGCCTACACATACATATAGTGCAATGCCTCACTAGGCACGTCCTTAGTTACGAAGGACGTGCTTAGTGAGGCATTGTACTTGACAGTGCAATGTCTCACTAGTTTTGTTTTACTTATATATGTAAAACCTATCAACTTTATGTTATTTACTTAGTGAAAATAAGGTAGGTAGGTAAGTACTTACCTTACCTACTTAGAATGTAAATCCGTTATTGGCTATCTGTTTTGAATATAAGTTTTCTCGCCATTATTTTTATAATAATTGTGCTGTGGATTTTGTTACTCAATAAAATAAAAAATAAAATAAAAATAGCTATATTAGCTACCTACACTCTACAGCTGTAGGTAGCTACTAGTTGTTATAGATGTGGATGGACTATTTTGGACCAATGTTACAATTACAAGCACAGACTAATAGGATAGGATCTTAAGAATAGGTACTTAGTATTTTTTATGGTGAGAGAAGGAAAATAAAGAGTATTTCTATGAAGAAAACAGTAAGTACCTATTTTATTGTATTTACTTGCGTAAATAAATGGCGGATCAAAAATTTCTACTTTGGAGGAGCTGAGATAAGTTAGAATATTGAGTAGATAGGTAGGTACCTAAAGAATATAAAAATGTTATATAATAATTATGTTAGTACATTATGGTTAAAATACCTAGTGACCATTTTTAAATGAGGAAGATGAGCGTATTTTTTTTTTTATGTAGATCGATAGATTTTTACGTCCAAAACACAACAGTGAAAGAATTTTGGCGATAGCTCAAAAACTGAATTTTCTTCGATTTTTTAAAGTTTGGATTTTCAAAATGTGTTTTGAGCCCGGCGATTTCGCGTGTGACGTCAGCCGGTCCGACCGCTCACCCGCGGTTTCTAAGCGTTTTCTGCCTTTACGTTTCTATTTATATTTCTGAAAAATTGGGAGAAAAGTACCAATATTTTTATGTAATATTGTGCCTTTAAGTCCTAAGGACACGTTTAACGCTTCAGATAAACTTTTTAACCACCGACTGAAGAAGAAAGGTGTTCTAAGTTTGAGGCTTTTTTGTGTCTATGTGTCTGTACCGTTCAAGGCTCGTAGCTCCAAAAAATCACTCGTAATTTTTTTATAACTATTCTTGAAATGGAAAGCAGATAAATCTGGCATAGTTCTAAGCCAAGTTTGGTAGAAATCGGTGCAGCGGTTTCCAAGTTATGAGGATGTTTATCAGCCCTCGACACGCATTTTGAAGGGTTCTCAGGCATATATTGATTGTAGTTTGAAACATTTGGTTCTTATACCAGTATAACGTGAGCTACTATTTCTTAGTGTTTCATTGATTTTGTATATCAGGTAAGACTGGTAATGAGCAAGATTGTGTTATCGACGTGATTAGCAATGTTTTTAACCCCCGACGCAAAAACGATGGGGTGGTAAAGTTTGACGTGTGTGTGTGTCAGTGCGTGTGCGTGTGTCTGTGCGTGTGTGTGTGTGTGTGTGTGTGTGTGTGTGTCTGTCGAATGCGTGCATTGGTGCGCGTGCGGATGCGGATGGTAGTAGTCTAAGTCACATTGTCTACTAAGGACGTGCCTAGTGAGACATTATACTGTCAAGTACAATGCCTCACTAGGCACGTCCTTAGTAGACAATGTGACTCGCTAAGAAGAAGAAGAAGAATGTGAATTACACTAGGACGTGCCTAGTGAGACATTGCACTGTCAAGTACAATGTCTCACGAGGCACGTCCTTAGTAGACAATGCCTACACATACATATAGTGCAATGCCTCACTAGGCACGTCCTTAGTTACGAAGGACATTGTACAGTAGGTACAATGCCTCACTAGGCACGTCCTTAAGCAATGCATTGCTAATGCCTCACTAAGCACGTCCTTCGTAACTAAGGACGTGCCTAGTGAGGCATTGCACTATATGTATGTGTAGGCATTGTCTACTAAGGACGTGCCTAGTGAGGCATTGTACTTGTACAGTACAATGTCTCACTAGGCACGTCCTAGTGTAAGTCACATTCTTCTTCTTCTTAGCGAGTCACATTGTCATTGTCATGTGACTTAGACTACTACCATCCGCATCCGCACGTGCACGTCCTTAGTAGACAATGCCTCACTAGGCACGTCCTTAGTAGACAATGCCTCACTAGGCACGTCCTCAGTAGACAATGCTTCACTAGGCACGTCCTTAGTTTCTGGGGACGTGCCTAGTGAGACATTGTACTGTCAAGTACAATGCCTCACTAGGCACGTCCTTAGTAGACAATGTGACTCGCTAAGAAGAAGAAGAATGTGACTTACACTAGGACGTGCCTAGTGAGACATTGTACACGTCCTTAGTAGACAATGCCTACACATACATATAGTGCAATGCCTCACTAGGCACGTCCTTAGTTACGAAGGACATTGTACAGTAGGTACAATGCCTCACTAGGCACGTCCTTAAGCAATGCATTGCTAATGCCTCACTAAGCACGTCCTTCGTAACTAAGGACGTGCCTAGTGAGGCATTGCACTATATGTATGTGTAGGCATTGTCTACTAAGGACGTGCCTCGTGAGGCATTGTCCTTGACAGTGCAATGTCTCACTAGGCACGTCCTAGTGTAAGTCACATTCTTCTTCTTCTTCTTAGCGAGTCACATTGTCTACTAAGGACGTGCCTAGTGAGGCATTGTACCTACTGTACAATGTCCTTCGTAACTAAGGACGTGCCTAGTGAGGCATTGCACTATATGTATGTGTAGGCATTGTCTACTAAGGACGTGCCTAGTGAGGCATTGTACTTGTACAGTACAATGTCTCACTAGGCACGTCCTAGTGTAAGTCACATTCTTCTTCTTCTTAGCGAGTCACATTGTCTACTAAGGACGTGCCTAGTGAGGCATTGTACTTGACAGTACAATGTCTCACTAGGCACGTCCTTAGTAGACAATGTGACTTAGACTACTACTATTATCCGCATCCGCACGCGCACCAATGCGCGCATTCGACAGACACACACGCACACACACACACACACACAAGCACAGACACACGCACACGCACTGACACACACACACGTCAAACTTTACCACCCCATCGTTTTTGCGTCGGGGGTTAAAAACATTGCTAATCACGTCGATAACACAATCTTGCTCATTACCAGTCTTACCTGATATACAAAATCAATGAAACACTAAGAAATAGTAGCTCACGTTATACTGGTATAAGAACCAAATGTTTCAAACTACAATCAATATATGCCTGAGAACCCTTCAAAATGCGTGTCGAGGGCTGATAAACATCCTCATAACTTGGAAACCGCTGCACCGATTTCTACCAAACTTGGCTTAGAACTATGCCAGATTTATCTGCTTTCCATTTCAAGAATAGTTATAAAAAAATTACGAGTGATTTTTTGGAGCTACGAGCCTTGAAAGGTACAGACACATAGACACAAAAAAGCCTTAAGCTTAGAACACCTTTCTTCTTCAGTCGGTGGTTAAAAAGTTTATCTGAAGCGTTAAACGTGTCTTTAGGACTTAGAGGCACAATATTACATAAAAATATTGGTACTTTTCTCCCTATTTATCAGAAATATAAATAGAAACGTAAAGGCAGAAAACGCTTAAAACGCGCGGGTGAGCGATCGGACCTGGCTGACGTCACACGCGAAATCGCCGGGCTAAAAACAGATTTTGAAAATCCAAACTTTAAAAAATCGTAGAAAATTCAGTTTTTGAGCTATCGCCAAAATTCTTTCACAGTTGTCCTTACAATCTTCTAGACTTTTGATTTAAGCTATAAAAACAGGAAAAAATGCCTAACTCATCTTCCTCATTGTCGTGCCCTAACTGGGCTCATGTTGGTAGCATAAATATATTTTGTACAACATGAACGCAATAAAGTATTGAGTATATAAGACTACCATTTCAAGTCACTGCATCGAGTGGGCGTAGCATGGTAGAAAACTGAGGAAAAAACCAAGATACAGCCTCATTATGGCGAACAGATAACTGAAACTTGATATTGATATTAGCGCCACCTGTTTATCTTTCTAAAAAGTATTTTCGTTATTCCTCGTCCCTGCTTGAATTTGGTAAAATAATTCGGTAAAGGCAAAACCGTACCGTACCTACTCTACAATAAAATTACACTGCTTTATCGACAACCAATAGCATGAAGTTGCAGCTATCAGCAATACGTGCTGTGTCAAATGTCAGAAATATGTCAAATTACCAGACAGTTCTAAAAAAATTCACAATAAAATCACAACAAACGCGATCTCAAAGAAGTTTTTTTGTAGTGTAGACGCTTCTTTGAAGTAAAAATTTTAAAAATCGAAAATCTCACTGAAATTAAATGAGATAAACCTAAGATAGTACTTTCACTTTGTGCTACAGACCTAGTGACACGATTGAAGTGGCGCTATCCATAATCTACGACTAACTTTCGTGGTTTCCATTATAATTCAAAGGTGAGTTTTGTTTTTATTTTTCTGCCAAACAGTTTCAAAGCCTTCCAACTTTAGCTGTGTGGTGTGGTAGTGTTCTTTTAGGTAAGTAAGTAGGTTACCTTGAAGAATTTATATTTTAATCACGGTTACGTGCTTCGGAGGGCACGTTAAACTGTCAGTCCCGACTCCAGCAGTCGTTAAGCCACGAAGGAGGCCTAAAACAGCTCAAATACTCCATCAGCAGAGTTGGCCACTAACTCACGAACAAAGTGCACATTTTGAATGCATAGACTACAAACATTTAAAAATCCTTTCTGTGTTTGTATGTCTAAACCAAATGAAAAGGCTACCTAGGAAAGCTAGTTCCTAGATACTGGTTCCTATAACAGGTATGGGGCACTACCGGTCCTTGAACCCTAGCGGATACCCAAGCTCCTACTTAGAGGTACCTATTTATGGGATATTGGAGCAAGTTTCTAGAAATTATTTGAGGTAGAAAAGTACCTAGGTGGTACTTTGTAAATTTGTTATGAGCTTGGGATCTCGGTAACTGGTAGGAAGATGAAGGATGTGCTTACTAGCGGTAAACGAATGTGATCCCTTAGGTATAATTAACACAAGTTTTTGATCGAGTGAGCAAAGGGAATGAAGATTTTACATCAAAGTGTTAGAGCATAAATTTTGAACCGCTTTTCCGATCTGCATATAATATGGTAGGCTGACAGATATTACTACCATAGTTTACTAGTAGCATTATGGCTAAATTGGACTAGAGGTTGTAAAGGTATAAGGGTCCAAAAGGATGAAAAACATATCGTACAAAGAAATCAAGTGGGGTGTCTTATGATAGGGCTTCGTTTAGACATTCCAAAAATATTATTACTTTTGTTCTAGGTTATATAGATTTTGAGCTGCGATTTGCAAAGTTCACCTCAACCATAGTTAAAAAAACATTTTAATTAGTGTAGGTAGGTACAATGGTTACTGAACTACTGACATTTTTGTCATACTTTGTAGTTATACCATAGCAGGTACCAGCTGTCTCCTCTCATAGCAAAGCTAGATATTACTAGATTTCACATTGAATTCGAAATTGGCCTATTTCTTGACGAAACCAAGCGAAGCATCCATCGAAGCACCAAGCGTCCATCAAGGTATCACTAACTAATATAACTGGTGCTCCTAAAAATAGGAAGAGTTCCAAAGGAACCTAACAACCTTGAAACATCGGAAATTCTGATGAGAATGGAAAGAGCTGACAACAAATACCCAAGCACTTCGTCTTAGTATCTCCTATTGTAAGCGACTAGATATTCGCTACCTATAGGTTTCAAAGACCTCTTACTCACCAACAGGTAAATAAAATCATAGCGATGCAAACCATATTTTGTAACAATCATAATGCACCAATTTTCCGCAGACGAAGTGAACAAGACCGTATCATTATACGTCCAGTTTTTTCAGCATCTTTTCAAATTACACCTATTTTCGTAATACGCAGGTAATGAGCCATTGTGCTTGGTTACGCTGACGTACAATCTGTCTCTATTGTTGGTATGCTTTTTATCGCGCAGAGGAAATCTGAATTCAACGTAAACTTGAGGATATACTTTGTAACATGATAACATCTACGTGTGACTATTTCAGCCTTTATTATCAAGCTTCTAACTGACTAAAACTTGAATCTCAAGTTGTTTTGATTTTTTCGGAGTTGAACATGACTGTTCAAGTAAAATAACATTTATTAAATAAAATCATTAGGTATACTTAGGTACTTTATTTTTTTCTGTTATGAATAGAGGATTTGCATAAGGAAGAGGTATGAGAGACGAGAAAATACCTATAAAAATGAACTCTAAAGAGTGTAATAGGACATCTCCCTATGAAGAGACGTGTAGGTAGAGCAACCTACAATATCGTCTCATGCAACGGCACTTACCTGGGGTAGAGGTAGAGATGTTTTATAGTACAGAGGACATATGACACAAGAGTTGGACAAACACAATTACAGAATTATCAAGAAGGGCCAAGGTATGCTCGACGGTCAGAGAATGACCATGACATAGACGATGCCAAAAATAAGGACTTACCAAGAAGCTACAAATAAATATATGAGGGTAAAAGCGTTATTGCTGTGAGGTATTCCAAGTTCATTCTCACAGAAGGACTCTTTTATTAAATTGATATTCTACTTAATTTTAGGTACCTAAGGCATTCTTAGATTTTTGTCATGAGTTGTATCCAAAAGTGTTCAGGTCAATAGACTTCGAGGTATTCCAAGTTTCTTGTCACAGAAGCAAAGTGTCACTAACCAATTCGGGTTGCCTACCAACTCAGAAAAAAACCTAATCCAGATCACTTCCTGCCCATTACCTGATAGTGTCAGCCGTAATATGATTGTACCTATTCTTGATGAGATCGTTCATATCATCACATACATTCTTAATGCTTCCATTGCCTCCGGTACTTTTCCATCAGCTTGGAAAGAAGCTCAGATTGTTCCTTTACCTAAAAAATCCAACCCATCTGCCTTCTCCGAATACCGTCCTATATCTATCCTCCCATACCTCTCGAAAGTCCTTGAACGCCTTATCCACCAACAATTAAGTTCCTTTCTGTCCGCAAACTCCTTGCTCAATCCACTACAATCCGGCTTTCGTTCAGGTCATAGTACCACGACCGCGTTAGTTAAAATAACCGATGACATTCGCTTTGGAATGGACAGCGGAAAAGTAACTATACTTTCACTCCTGGATTTTAGCAGCGCCTTCAATAACGTTGATTTTGATCTACTTTTGGGTGTACTAGGCTCCCTCAACATATCTCCACCGGCTATTGAGTGGTTTCATAGCTACCTGTTCGGACGCCGGCAGCGCATTCGTGTTGAAGATACTTATTCCTCGTGGTGCAACCTCTCTGCAGGCGTTCCTCAAGGCGGCGTCCTATCCCCTCTTCTCTTTACTATTTTCATCCACTCAATTTCTCAAACTTTATCCTCTTCGTACCACCTGTATGCAGATGACTTGCAAATCTACTGTCAAACCACTCCCGATAATGTCAATGGTGCCATTAGTTTACTAAACTTAGATTTAAAACGAGTTTGTGACTGGAGTAAATCTTTTGGGCTCACAGTTAATCCTAATAAGACTCAAGTGATCTTGTTGGGCGGTAGTAAGCAGCTTCCTAAAATTGATATCTCGCAATTACCCTGCATAATATTCGATGGAACGCCAATCCCAATCAGTCAGACAGTCAAAAATCTGGGAATTATCATGGACTCTAAATTAACCTGGGAACCATGGATTAATGAAGTTGGTCGTAAAATGTTTGCGTCATCAGGATCTTTGCGTAGACTCCGTAACTTTTTACCAACCGCTACGAAAGTTATGCTAGCGCAATCACTCCTACTCCCTATACTAGACTACGCTGACGCCAGCTATCTCGATCTCTCCGAAGTTTTGCTAAATAAACTTGAGCGCTTACAAAATCTATGCATCCGATTTATATTTGGCCTACGCAAGTATGACCATGTTTCTGAATTTCGCGCGAAACTCAAGTGGCTCCCAATTCGCCTTCGCCGGAATGCACATACTCTATTCCTTCTTTATAACATTCTTTTTTATTCCTCTTCTCCACCTTATCTCAAAGAGCGCTTCGAGTTCTTGCATCAGGCTAATGATCGGTGTCTTCGATCATCGGATACGTTGCAGCTTTTTACTCCTGTCCATAGTACTGTCATGTATGGTAAGTCATTTACCATACAAGCTGTAAGGTTGTGGAACGCATTGCCTCTGGATGTCCGTCTTTCTAAATCCCCCGGTATTTTTAAAGCTAAGGTATATAGTCATTACTTATCCTTATTATCTAAGTAGGTATATTATAATATCCTCTTATATTATATTATGTATGTAGGTTTTTATTTTATGTATTATTAAGATAGTCTATGTATTTTATTTGATATAACTATATTTGTAGTAAATTAGATAAGTATGTATAGTAGGATATTTTGTTTTAGTTTATTAGGTTTAAATTTTGCACACCGCCGTTCTATATTTGTCGTCATTCCTGTCCATCCAAAGGTTGTCTGGAAGAGATCGCTTTTAGCGATAAGGCCGCCCATTGTACTCTCTATTTTTATGTTTATCTCTTTCTGTAATTTCTTTTTTCTGTGTGTGCAATAAAGTTTTTATCTATCTATCTATCTATCTATTACCTATCGGAACGCGGTCGAGACAATGCAGCCTGGATTTATCTGATCGACCACCGGCGCTAATGATGTTAGAAAGAGTTGCAAAACCACAAAGTCTACAAAACCTCTAGTTAGAATGAGATGAAAGATTTCCTAAAGGTAATTGACGTAACCCCGGATGCAGTAATTGGAGGACTTGATGAAGGACCAGTCGACAAAAAGTTGATGCTGAAATGATTGCTTAGACTTTAGACGCTTCGGTGGCGATTCGCTTGAGACGCTGCAGAACTAATTTAGCTCCTGTGTAATTGTTGGAACGTTTTAAAGGGTTTGTTTTGGAATAAACTGCTTTTAAACACGAGTTTACTTGAAGGTGGCAAATTGGTTTCTTTCTTTTAGTGCTCAGTCAGTGTGTAGCTCCTGCCTACTGAAAGTATTATCCTACTAGTAGAAGAGAGAAAGAAAATAAATTTAAGTTGGACAGACTACATACAGCACAATAGTAACATAGATACAACAACTTGCCTAATTAATCATGTGGTAGATAACAAAAAACTATGGTCAGGTACCTACTCTACGTACCTACGCACTTTTGCCCTTACAACCCGTATTGTAAAATTCTTCGTTGCAGCATTGAAGTCTTTCAAAGTTTTCTGTGCCCCAGCAAGTCTTTTATCTGGTAACAACAACTGGTAGACTAATAATGTGTTTGAGCCTGTGTATTTGTGCATTAACTGTGAAGAAAACGTTAACCTCTGATGGAGTACCTACTATATATTCTGTGCCTCTGATTAAATCTCGTTTTTCTTTCAGACATTGACATTTATTACCAGTCCCGCACGTTTCCATTTAAATTCCTTATTCCATCACATTCCCATTGCAGTTCTCAGCGTTCTGAGAATGTAGATAATTTGTTAGTAACGAGCACCATAGATCAGGCACCATTTATTTCTTCGTTTTAAAATCTCTACGAGTTTTGCTGAATGAGTTTTACTGTCTTCGGTGATTTTTTCCTTTTAAGGTGGTGGAACAATGACCAGCTTGATGTTCAGCAGTTACCTACAATTGCATTACTAGAGCACGTACATGTGTAGTCAAACGCTAGCATTTTCTCAAAAAAATCCATCCTCCTTCATTCAATTTTACACAGAGAAAGCCGCAGTTGAAACCTGCTTACAATGGTATTAGACCAACAACTCTCAGGAATTAGCTAGTCGTTGACCTCCTAAGCCTAGCAAATCCTGATACGCTCTATAATACCTACCCCCTTCCGCGTTTTGATAAGTACACATACACACACACACACAGTCTTTGCATGCTGGTATGGACTTGATCTTGTATCGGAAGTGCTCGGTATGGTGAACGGAAATGTCAATGCGTTGATACTATGTGCATTTATGTTGCTAATTCATGTATGGTCCACAAGATAGAGAGATACTAATAACAAGATCTCTTTTGCAATAACTAGTATAATACTTCAGCCACAAAATAGATATAGTACTCTCTGTGACCGAACGTTACTATATTATTCAATATAGTCATACTTATTAGCAATGATTTTCGATACTATATCTTATTCTGTGCTAATTAGTAAAAGAGAACTCTTGGAAAAATCTTTCTCATTTCACTGTTTTAAAGACTGAAATGTCAGCTCGCTTTTAACACTCTGGCTAGACTTGTATAGCTACATACGTTTTACCTATTACCTGCCTATTTACCAAACAAAATGGTAACTCAAAGGCTGTTTTTGCGTGTGATGTTTTATTCTGAAAGAAAGTAGGCAAGACCCAGTTTTTCGGCCCCATTTTACGGCAAATACTAGACAGACGCAGCAAGCCCTAAAAACAGAGTTTTCTATATAGCTGTTTTGTTGAGCAACCCTTCAGCTTTTTTGATATTCCTATTCTTCATACGCAATGCAACCGATGTGCAACCGTTGTCAGACTTGCCCTTTTCCCAGTTTATAAGGGCTAAGCTTTACAATGAAAAACATAGAGCGATGTTTGGTCCGTAATTGTCATCATCTAGAAGTTGATTTTACACTTGTTTGTTATCTTGTTGCACCGAATCGGGTCGGCTTAAGACTGATATCAGCGTGATTGCTCAATTTCGATTGGTTTACCAAACTTACCTGACTCTACTAGATTATACTTCATCGCGTGGGTTTGATTGGTGTTATGAAATTGATTACAGTTGCAGTTTCCACCCATTTTCACATAATAATAGCTTATGTTGGAATTTATTGCGGTACTGTGAGATTTTCTGGTTAGGGAAAGACTAGTAAGTACGTACTTATTTCTGTTAGCATCGTCCTCGAACTCATAAATTTATTCCGAATCACGAAACCGACATAAATCGTACATAGAATATTTTACTTGAAATTTTCCTTCAAACCGAAGAATAGCTGATTCTAATTTCTGAACCTGTACCAATGGATTATTTCGAGGTTTTTTCGAAACCATTCCGTAAGACATTTTGGTCTTGATTGGACTGAAATAATTGGTTATTTTTATTAGTTTATTTTAGGCATTTCTGCTTTCTTTTTGTTACAAACTGCAATCTCCGAAACTTTCTGAATTTGTTATTTATAGTACTAGTGATTTAACATAAGAAAACTAATTTAATAAATAAAACCCGCGAATGTGACGATAATTCCTCATTCTTAGCTCAGCGTTTTAAAACTTTATACCATTTTATCATGACAAATTATCTTAAAACTTGTAATTTCCTTCCCAATCATTAGGAAATCTATTGTTATTTTAACATAGTTTACATGGTAACCTCAGCTGCCTCAGCTTAGACAATGATATGTTCTCAGAGCAATAAACGATATCTCAAACGATCAGCGATATATCGAAGTGGGACTGAGAATTACTGGAATTGTGTTAGCTTGTAAGTATCCATATAACACTGGCACACTTGCACCAGAATCGATAAACGCGTTCAACTATAAAATAGTATTTAGCGAGTTGTCAAGTCATATAAATACGTCAGATTTAAATCTATTAGCTGTTAAACACGTTTAGTGATTCTGTTGCAAGCTGCCCTTAGTTGAAGATTATGAATTAACAAAGTTAGAACACGGAAGAACTTTTCATTCAATAGGATGTATTTATTACGACAGTAATTTGTTTTGTAATGGTTTTATCGTTGTTTAGTTTCGTTTCGACACATCTTAGTCGCATACTGGTGTTATAATTTGCAACTTGTGTCTGGTATACAATACTTAAATCGTTCTCCCAATAGTCCGACGAGATCACATGGTTCAGCCTTTGGCCTCTGTTTATGACTGTTTTTATCTCTTTTTCTCTTTGTTTGCAGAGTTTTTCTCTAGATCAGTAGGTATGTAGTTTATGTTGCATTGCAAATCTCTCTATCACCATAGTTTTCTGAGTTTTGTAACGAGTTATAATCGTGGCAACTTCAACAAGGTTTAAAGTTTAAATTGACTATTATCATTTCTTCCGAATTCTTAATGCCTCAAAGGTGAATAAAAGATTGACACATTTGACACGAAGCAGATCTCGGTTATAAGTAACCTAGAAGCGTTTTACCTGATGAGATTTTTCCTGAAGACTGTGTCAGCGCTCAAATGGCTTTACGTGGTGGTATCATGGGGGTAATTAGCTATTTACCAATAACTATTCATAAATACAAGTTTTTCCACGTATCCTATTAATTGCAGACTATTGTTGTTCAGTTTGTTTGTTTGTTTTATGGTTTTTTAATTGATTCAATGGGAAATAGAGTGTAAACAGAACGATGACATTGTTTCTTAGTTTAACAAGCTCGGTTACATTAGCGTATGGTTTTCATCCGGTTGCTCTATCAATATAAGTGATTAATTAGTTTATTGTTTACATAATTACACGGAATACTATACTATCCTCATTAATATTATCTGAAACGATACCGCTTCTCGGGCAAAATATAGACTTATCCACCCAAACTTCCAAGAAGAAATGTCTATTCAATTACAAGTAGGTATCAAATTCTCCGATAATGTTCTCTGAAAACTTATATGGAACCTTTTAAGGACTCGAAACCTATTATCGTTTATTTTCTACGTCGCTTTTGTCCGTGACTTTGTCTCGTTGACACGTGAGACTTGGATATGTTTCAGGATAAAATGCCTCATGATCTTATTCAATATGTACTCGCTACCTAGATAGATAGGTATACGGTTACTCCAAGAGTTAGAGATTGCTCCAAAAGTTTGGGGCAGAAACGCGAAATCAGACAAGTAGGTACACTATGTATTATGGTGTTATTTATATTGGTCTCCCAAAGCTTCTCTAGCTAAAATAGCTACTAAATCTGTTGTCATTTGTTTTCATTGTCATAAGGGGATTATGAATAAAGGCCAGTGAAAATTAAATTGAATGAAAATTACAGACTAGTCCGTGTCTCGCGGACTGATCTGATACTTGAAGATTTCTATCAAGCCCTGGATTCAACTCCGTTAGTTGGTACTTGCTACCCGTAATAAATCTAAAACTTTTTACAACACTATATATAACTCAATTTGCAAGATTACGTTTTGAATTGAATCTCTCAGCCCAATATAAGCCCTTCTGGCTAATCCAGTTATACAGACCCTTTGGAATATTATTACGGACTTTTGGGGCTCCAACCAAAATATTATTAATAGGTAAATCCTACGTTGTAAACCTATTTAAATATTCTTCAACTCGCGTGCTCCGTTGATCCGTTCTGCGGTCCAATTATAATTAGGATGTCGGCAGCTTCTCATTAAATGGCTACCTGCCTCGGTGTTACTAACTTTTCTATGACAAAACTTAATCAATAAGATTTTCATAATTACAAAGTACATTTTGAATTGTCTGATAGCTATATTAAATTAATTTTCATCAATTAATCTTTAGTTAGTAACTTTCACGTATCCCTCACGACTTGATGAAGCCTTGACATAAATGTGCTGAGTGATCTATTCATAGTTTTGTTTATATTATTATTTACTATACATATTTTCACACACTCTCCTTCTTCGTACCTTACACACACCTACACTTATTTTACCTCGCCATATTATCTGTCTTTTAAATAGTACTTTGCTTTGGATATTTTGTAAACTGGAGGAGGGCGTTAATATTCGCGACACAGTTTTTTAAACTTCTGCGGAAGTTATCGTTCTCTACAAACTTACGCCATTTTTTTACAAAAAATAAAATCTCTATGATTATTTAAATAATTAATTACCGTTATTTCATGTGTAGATTCACCAGTAGTAAATTGTATCTATTTATGTACTCATAAATTAACTACGAATGTCACTGATACGATAAGTAGTACTTACTTGCGATGTGACCTTCATAAAGGACACAATATAAATGACAGGCAGGAAGGAACTGTTCTGTATGTAACACTATTAAGACACCAAGCATAATATCATGCAAGTATACTTATAACTCTTTTAATTTGATCTTTCAAGTTTAAGTTTTATGAGATTTTCTATATCTATCGATCGATAACCTTAGTGTGAGAGAAGCTTACTATTGCTTCAAGAAATTCCTTCACCGTTCAAAACTGTTTGGCGTTTTAAATACGTATATGTGACTGTTATATGTTATAATACTGTTATATGACATTGACCTCCCAAAGTAACTAGCGTATCAGAAACAAGACAAGTTTGCTACGATCAGTCACATCTGTATCAAATCTCTTGGCTAACCAAGGAACTGAACACGATCGCTGGATCGCCCTTGACTCCGCAACCGTTCAGCCGTGCTTACCAAACTAATCACTTTTCATTAGACACAGTTGGCTCATTTAGGTTCTTTTTGTCTATCGTTCTGGAGAATAAAAACCTGTTGATTTGAGGTAGCTTTCTCTGTTTTGTCTCACGGTCGTTTTGTTTTTTCTTTTATTTTAGATCACCATAAAATCATGTGGCCTTCTTGGTACTTATACTTATCACGTAGCTAGGATATAGGTGCATTGCTTTGATGTGCTATTTTCTGAAAAGGGTTAAAACTGTTGAAAGATAAACCGATACTTTCTATTTAAATATTAGGTTCATTATCATGTCATTTAGACCAGGTAGGTTGGTAAATGTGTTTTCAAAAAGGTTTCATAGCTTTGCTTAGGATTTTTTTTCTATATACATCTTTCTTTTATAAAAGAATTCCATTATGTACTATTGAATCAACTGATTCGTATTTTCTGAACCATGCCAATTTGCCATTAGTTAAGTCACATTAGTCTAGTGTCTAGTCATATTCAGTTTACGACACAATAGTCGATATTGGGCAATTAAACACTACCTAGTAATTTTTACCGCGCCAGCGCACTCCGCAATTAACTCAACTGATATTTTGATGGTAGGTATATTGGTTTGATTTCACATTCGACTGACTTTGTTCGTATTGTGAAAGCGATCGATATAATGACGCAGATATACGGGTTTTATTATCCAATATGTTGTTTGTAGACAAATTATTTCGGAAACATTTTCAAGTGTTTGTTTGTTTTCAGATACAACTACTTCCGATTCCAACTCTTCCAAGACTAATTCGTAATCGTAAGGTAACAGCCCCCGTATGCCAATCTTTTGCTGTCAAGTTATATTTCACTGCCCAGTGTAATTTCTTCAGGTCACGTGGTACAATTTTGTACCACGTGATCATTCTTTTTAGACACTTGACTTGACAGCAAAATATGCGCGAAAACACATGAAATGACGTCATAATGTCACTATTTAGTCACAGAATAACTATGAGTTAGTATGAACTGACCATGATTTAAAACTTTGAAGTTCAACTTTGCAGTTCCACTTTGATTGGCATACTCCTGCAGGACATTGACTATACATATTTCATTTGCTTATATTATTATAAGCACTGCTCACACCAATTGCATTTTAAGTTTACAGTCTTACAACAGCATCCACTTATCCCACACACACACCCATAATACATCTAATCCGTGAAGCTCTACTCGTTTTTCCCTTGACATTGGTTGTAGTACTTTCGAACCCTTGCAAAACCAATTTCAAATGAACCCTCGATTTCTATAGCAGTTGAGCAAGTCTTTGATTCTGAAGGGTCACATTAGCTGGTAGACTTGGATTACTAAGTGTTAGATCCGTTTGATCCGTCACTTTGTTGTCTTCCGCCCTTCATTTATTTGTAAAGGTTATACAATATCAAATGGTAGGTAGGTAGGATTCATTATAAATGTTGATGAACCCAAAAAGGCATAAAAGGTCGTCGGGTCTTTACTCTTCTGGTGAAAAAATATTAAGGTATCTGGCCTTCGAAAAGTTACCCTTCGGCGGTGTTTGTTTTTATCAGACAGCTCTTTCCTCGTTAGCTATTTCCAAGTTTCTTTTATAATACGTACCTACAAGAATCTGATAGTTTTGTGAGTTTAACAAACCAACTCTCTAGGTAGGTAAGGTAGTACTTACATTTTATCGGTCCGTACTGCAAATAAATATGAAGTTGCTGCAAAAATTACACTCACAGTGAAGTTTGGAGCAATCATTATCTAGCAAAAAAGGCTTAAATTATTTGTAATCCAATTTAAAAATTTGCTAACATTGTGTTGAATGATACTAGTTAAAACCTATATCGAAATCGAAACATTGCAACAATGTCCTAACGATAAATTATTTGCAATAAGAAATCGTGCAAATCGTGTTTTGGAACAAATTGCGCATCAGGCAAACCGAAATGCCTCCCGTGACAAGTCTCCCGTGTCGCGATACAAAATGTCGTGGTAAAGGCGACGAAGGTGGTGAATCACGAACAGTGCTGTAATACTGCAGTCCATGACTAAGGCTGCGTTCCGACAGCTTATAGTTAGCGACTGACTCTGAGACTCAGTTTATTTACTGCCGGCGGCGGAGTGAATCAATGAAAACAAATTAGCGCGTGTATACTTCGCTGCTAATGGGCCGGTGACAGAACAAGTCTGCAAGTAAATACCCGCAAACAACGCAACGTATTGAATGACCGCTTCGTCTAAAATCTACGTCTAAAATACATGAACAGGCAAACAGTCAGCCGCGTAATAAACGCCTAATCTGACTGCAGCCTAAATGTCGATCGTGAGGCTCTCCCATGACTACCAGCATAGAATAAGAAATAGTTAATACGCAATTTGCAGAACCGTGAGGTACTAACACTTTGTGGTATTTTGATCTTACCAGTTCTTTTGCAATAAGTTGAATAATGTCTAGGATCACAATTACTTGCATTAGGCGCGAAATGCCAATAAAATGAATCGGTTCGACGACATCACGTTTTTTTAAGGGTGTCTCAGAGATTACCAGTCAAGCTGTGTTGTTTAGTTGGAGACAAACTGAACTTTCAAAGTTATGTAATGTTTTCATGTTAAACCTACTTATAACTGTAAAAATTTGTTTACCAGATGAGAAACGAAAGTAAAAGTGTATCATAATATCCAAAAACTCAAGTTGTGAAAGTCTTCCGAAGGACGATCTCTTTCATTAATTCGGAATCAGAGACAAGTCCTCAAGTTACGCCGACCAACTTTGCTCGTTACGGACAAGATTTAATCCTAAAAGGAACCCAAACTCTGAATTAGAAATCTGTTGATTTCGCAAATGAGTGAATTTGGACTTTGTCTTTGAGTAGGTATACGTACTTACTGCTGCTTCAAAATTTCAGGGTTTTAAATTATAAACGTGTTTCGGCTAAGAGCTTTCAAACAATTATAATACCTGGGTACTCTAAATACTTTTCTATTACTTTTAATTATAATATCTATACTTCCCTCAAATAGTTTCAATTTAATACATTTTATTTTAGTTCCTAACACACAGCTAGATGTCGCTAGTAAGTCGTTTATCCCAACGTGACTCTGAACGTCCGCTACCAACTATGTTCCCCTTTTCCGGGATGTATGGATAATTTTATTATGCAGTTACTTGCTGTTAGTGCTTCGGTTACAAATATTCAGTCGTTCATGCACATAGACAATAGAAATTGTATTCATCCATGTGTGTCCACCTGTCCACGTGCGAGCCGCGATATTACAAAATGTCTATCCCACACGATGCCGTAACACATCACAATAGCATCACACAATAGTCCAACGACCCAATTCACACTGAGCACTCTTTACTACCGTTACATTTAGGTGACAACAATTAATTATACATTAGAGAGAGCAGTGGACACGCGATGGAAAGTGATAAGGCAATGTGATATACTTTTACTCGAGGACTTATTAACCTAGATGTTTGAAGATTAAAACGTAGAGAGAAATAAGAAAAAGTATCGTTCTGCTGTTTGCTTCGAGAGGAAAGAAATGAAGCTAAAGCGATAGTCTGTAGATTAATCTCTCTGAAAAGCTCATTATCTAACTCTAGATGTCAAACTCGTAATAAACTTGTCAAAAACAGGGTCAATTTAAAATGAGGAAGTAGCTGATACAAATCTGGTCAGCCATACCGACTACTCAACTGTTACTTAATTACATGCACGATAACGAACGATATGATAAAGTGTGCTACATTCGAAGCTACCACTGAATATAATTATCTCATATACGATTAAATTACTTCAACCGATGTTATACTATAATATTATGTAAAACGGAAATGGATATGTCAATATTACAAAAAACCCGTACGTTTTAAATTTGATATGGGTGACATTGCGTCAGAGCAAACAACTTTCGGATCGTTTCAGTTCAGATTTGAATGAGGGCGTAATGTGCACTTGTATTGTGAAACTGGGACTAGTATCTGATACATAAGACAAAAGGAATCCTAGTGCAGGATCATGAGGGCTGTATGTGACTGTTGAGTGTTATTTCAATTTCATATGTGAAGAAGCTTTGTTACTTGTGATTTTACATAATGCCCTTTGGTATAAGGAAAATGTTACGTAAGAGTCATACGCATAACCACATGAAATACATTAACCGGTAGATTCTATGAATCAAATTCATCCATTAAAAACCTTGACATGTCCAAATTGTTCATCCTCAAATCCGGTCGTAAATATACGGACGTCAACATCGCTTGTGACCAATTATATTTTAAAAGCGCAGTAACGTGCTGTACGGAAGTTCTCAAAACGTTCTAAGTACTCTACTATTGTTTTATTCAGCTTACTGTTCTTTCACTTTCCTTTTAATTTCTTTCCGTTGAATTTTTGTTCGTGTTTGAACTAATTTTCAAGGCTTAAATCCTTATCTGGTTCTCCTCTTTCTCATTAGTCCAACGTGCAACATCGAAAATTTAAGAAATATGATGAAGTAGTATATTAGATTTCCGACCCAGCAATTAGAGGTCTTAGATTGGGTTGGGCTTGGTCTCGCCCCAAAACGATTTGTCACAAGTGCGTTAGTTGTTTGACCATAAGTTATGGTAAAGCAGGTGTCCTTTATTGGAATTCGTTATTTGTTATAAAGAAATCCCCGTCAAACTCTCTGCAGTATTTTACTGGCAAAATTGTATAGTATTACTTATTTGTACTCGTTGTAAATCGCTGGTGAAACAACTGACTAAGCCACGGGTTTCTTGACAATGCTGGTACCTTCACCATGAGTCGTAAAAACAGACGAATAAATCTCTATCGAAAATGTCACCAACATTTCGGTCACATAAATCATACTTGTTTCGTACACCAACAAAACCTAGTCATAAAACAGGCCATCAATCATCAGGAAGCTGAAATATGCAAACCCATTCCACTTCAGTCAAAAGGCAGTTTGTGGTGAAGCTTTAAAGCTTCGAAAAGCTAATCGATTTAACTTTGATCGTATTGATAATATGAATTAAGAATACTTTCTAGAGATTGTGATTTTGATTGATTGATGGAATTCTCAGCAAGATTTTTAGACAATTACATGTTTCTACAATGGAGAATTACTGGTACTTATCATATTTCATGTTGCTATCTTTGTTCGTGAATATTGAAATCGAAGCTACTTTCTATTCTACTGTAAATACTAGGTACGTTAGGCATGTTGTTCCACGTGGTTATCGATTGTTTAACGTATGCGGTGTATCAAATATGTTGTCACGTGTGTGCATAATCAATTCACACTGTATCAAAGCGTTGACAATTCCATTATAATGTTTATATTACCATGTTTCTCTCCTTTGAATCTTATCTATTCTTCAGCCAGATTCGGTTCGCTTTCTATTCCCTTTACAAACCCTTATTTCGCTTGTATTACGTAGTTTTTTTATTGATATTATTCGTGGCAACTTTATTCCTTACTCCTTGAATTTCTAGCTCATATTACTTCACATTGTTACAAAGCTAACTAAAATATTTACCTTATGCCTTTGTAATTTCTGCTTCTGTATATACGCTTGTAATTATTTAGCTCGTTACTTGTAAGTCGTTGAACTCGTGACTAATTTGAACTACCAAGACTACATTCTGTGCTGTAATTTGACTCCACCCTGAGTATCTGAAAGTCGATTCCAAGGATTTTCTAAGAATGTTATATGAGTTTATGATCTTTGTTCTAGTTAGATTTTAGTTTCAAACCAATATTTTTATGATCATTAGGTGAATCCACCAGTTAATATTATAGCATATTTACATGTTTATCAGTAAATATAGAGTTACCTTGTTTCTTCTTTCATACTAGCGAAAGAAGTCTTCATGTGCCGTCAGTCTCCGTCACTAGAGGTGAGCACTCAGTAAATATGAAACTTACTTGTGCTGCAAAAGCTATTATCGTGTTACTTGCATATTAATTTGCAGTAAAATGTTTGGCTTAATCCGCAAACAGCAGATTAAAATTGGTCGGCTTCCGTTGTGAAATGTCGCAAGAGCGTCGCACCGTATCTGGGCCAGGGTTGCTTTGTTAGCGAACTAGTTACTGTGATAGAACCAGGTTCTTTTAATTAGTCTAGGTATTTTTATCCGAGTGCTTTTGTGCTTCAAAGAGTACGTTGCTGAGACCATAGGCAGTGGTCGAATCACCATGGAGAGTTTAGAACTTTCGGATGTCCTAAAAACTCCACCAACTGAGATGGAACATTGGCTCATACGAAATTGCAGTTTCCTTTTTAAAATTCTTACCCTATATAAAGAAAATCAAATATTTATGTTTGTTTTCTATTATTTTATTTATTATGCATAGAGGTTCTGTTGACACAATTTTAGCGAATATACTCGTAGCACATCGAACTTGGGACTATGGTGTGTGTGTGCCGATATGTATTTCCAATTATCTGATAAGCTGGAAATCTCGAATAGAACGTGATTTGCATATAAAACATAATTTTCTAGAGTGAAACCGGTAATCAAAAAAGTTGTAGGCCGCGTTGGTTATCCCTATGCATGATGGATATCATTATGTCGGTATGGCAAATCAATAAGCAATACTACAAAGAGGTACTTGAATTGAACACACCCAAGTCGTAATACTCCGCTACGCTCGCTTCATTCAAACAAAAGCATATTGAACTGATGCAGGGTCAACACTCGCATTTCTGTGGTTAGTTAGTTCATACAGCTCGGTGAGGCACGTGACTTCCATAAGATGTTCCTTTGTATCTGGACGGCTTGTGCCACATCATATTATTCGAACTTGCTTCTGTGACTCCCTTTTGATTTTGCGGAAGTCCATTTTAAGTATTAAATAGACCAATCAATCCTCAAGTATTGTATACCTACCAAAAGTTCCGATCAGTCTGAGCTTGAAGATGAGTCTGTTCTGGTTCTGTGTCGCATTATTGCTCCCATTAAGGGTTATAATAGCCACCATTGAAAAACCTGAAGCTGTTTGGACCACCGTCACGTAACCTTTAATGTTTTATTTTGGATCAGTCATGCATATCAGGACTTAAACAACCACACTTTTATACGCCAACAGGAGTGCTCCCATTACATAGTGACCGATTACCAGGAAGACCGGTAGGCAGCAAAACTGGCATAACTTTCGCTCGGTCCGATAAACAAACGGATTGTAGCCCAGTGAGGCGTTGCGTTTGCTTAACTATCTGCTGAAAGTAATCATGTATGCCATGGTACTGCAAACATCATCCACACAGCTTACCCTCTCAACGCTCTAGGACGCATATGTTCATCATTTGCAGATTGTATAGACCCACTGCTGGGCATAAGCTTACTCTCTCAAACGCCTTCGCATCTCGTCGTCATCGTTTTTAGCATCCCCCATCTGGCAAATAGGAAGAAAAATATACAAGTGCGTCGAGCATTATAAGAAGCTGTCAAAGCCATTGAACGTGGCTTAACTATTACATGGTCAGCGAATAAAACATGAGCTAAGAACGTGCAAAGTCGCGGGCGAGCCTTATTTAAAGCATGTGTTATATATATAGACCATAATGATTGTACCGGTAATTGTGCAAATGAAACAGTAAATAGACATGGTTATGTCGTTCCGGCTAATTGGTTTGTTTGTAATGCAATGATGGAATCGGAAGTTCAATGCCAACTCGATATCCAATAGCAACTTACCAGCATAGATAAATATATTTTTCGAGGGAATATACCCTTATTCTAATCTTTAAATTGGTCTTCCTTTTAAAACCGATGAAGTTTTAGAACTGGATGCTTTTCATTCATGCTCCAGTAAGTCTTTAGAGCTCTAAACCTCGTAGTGTTTATTTTCCAACTCTGAATTATATCTGTCTGCATTGCGGCATGAATTATTCTAAAACGGCCATCAAGACTTTCACTGCGGGTCGTTAAAATACCCAACGAGCTGTAATATTCTGAATGCCATCCCTTTCGTTGACATTGCTCAAATCTACAAGAATGCAATTAGATGCTGAAATTCAACATCAAGAACTTTAGACTACTTTATCTAATCCTCATTGAAATTCCTCGGTTTGCGTACATTTGAGCTGTCGACTAACAGCATGGAAAGGTAGGTAAAGAGGTTTACCGGGTCAGGGACACCGCATAGAGTTAGCGCCAAAACTTTAACGAGGCGACAGCCAACCATGTGCTTGCTTCAGTTCTTTGCCAAGCAAATGAGTTTTCAGTTTCTAATGAAAGTGTTTCGAAACGCTCGATATCGTAACGTCCATGAAAATGTTAATTGATTCTTGCTGTACGCTTTAATTTATTTTTACGTAATACTTACGTGATATCACGAAAAATCCATTCACTATTACTATATTCTCAGTTATAAATATAATTTTGTAATTTATCCAAAAGATTCTTCGCGAGATTTAAACTTTATAGCGTTATTGTTTTATAAGATTTATTTCATCAAGGATTTGCTTTGTACGACCTATTGTTCTACGAAAACAATTATATCATACGCATTGAATTAAGATAATCTGGTAGTATCATGCGAATCTGATGCATATCGTGACGGCAGCTTCCTCATTGCCATTAAATGTTTGTTAATCGACACGTTGCTTTGATTAAAGTTTGATTGCGTTTTCCACTGTCCATAAAATTTAAGCGCGATCGTTAGGTTTTTAGCAATCGATTTATTTCATTCACTGCTGTGTTAACGAGCAATGCTTTATAGATTTTGCTGCTGAAGGAGCAATGGAAACCGTACGCTTTACATGTGTCGAAGGTTGTGTCTTGGTAGTGGTTAAGTTATCCGGCAACCCTACATCGCTGATTCGCTGCTAGTTGCTGTCTTGTCTGTCTGAGCCAGTCGCGATTTGGCGCGCAATCCGTTCGGACGTGCCTCGTATTGCCGTCATTTGCTGACCTGGTGCTTTTCGCGGCTGTAATAATTGGATTGTATAGATGATTTTGTGGAGTTTTGACTATGTTGCGTGTTGTTTTGTTCGACTAATCGCAGTTTCGTGTAGCAGCCTTAAGGTATTTTTAGATTTTTATGGTAAATGTGTTTTTGCTGTATCATTTGATGAATGAATATTCAACAGTGGGATGTTCATTATCAGTTTTCGAAGTATTGGACGGACATGTTTCCTTTATTTTTCCAATGTTTATTTAATTATGCTTGCAGTCACCTTTCTCAGCAGCAAACCTCCCTGATTTGTCGTGATATATCCCTTTTGAAATTATTTCACTGCGTATTCTTAAAATATCGTCGCAAAGGCTTTACATCAAGTTTATATTACCTTACCATTGACCCTTGATATTGGGCACGACAAATTACCGTTAACAGTTACTGTGAACCTCACTGTGAACTGTCATGTCCGCTCAAATGCAAAGGACAATCAAAACAGCTACTCCTAAGTCAGGACAGGACCCAAAACAAGCTTATTGCTAAGTATAATGACACCCTTCACCAAGAAAGGGCATTGAGACCTTGAGTTTAAACAAGAATGGGCCTTCGTTACAGATCTAATGATATACCATAAAACTTTAATGCTATTATGTTCCGCGTAGAATTAACTGGTATAGTCATTGTTGCGTATGAATTTTATGAATATGTGAATCAACAGGGTCCTATTGTTTAGTAATTTTGTTAATTCGTATGAGATAGTTAATAATTTTCTCCATTCTAGGCTAGCATTATATTAATAATTTGTCCAATTATACGTCAACTTATTTGTAACAATAAATTATAAGCGTGCTACGTGCATTCCATAAAAACATTTTATCGACTAAGGACCTTGTATATAGTATAATGTATAATATGAGCTGGGCTAATAGCATAGGTATATTTAGGAAATCGTATATAATTTCAACTATATGACATAAGCAGTGGTTTTCTGTCTGTTTTAAGTTTCAAATCATCTATTTCTTCTTATTTTGAAGCCTCTTATATTTTAAAAGATGCTTCGACGATGTTTTTTTAGACTGCTTTCCGACAATACTCTTAAAGAACTGGAAGTTTATATGGACTTAAAGGATTTTGTTCAAAACAACGCAATAAATGGAAGGTCAAGGCTAGGATTGGTATTTGCGACACAAGTTACACACAGACATTCACGGAAATGCAGTTCTTTTGGCAGACGACTACTTTTCGAACAATATAGCTCCATATATCAAGACATATATTTTAAATCTGAAATATTCTGAATCCCTAAAAGACTATATACAATAGTTACTACCTAATCAATATCTCGACTAGCTATACCATCAGGACGGGAAATTTTAAACTAGAATTTATTTTAATGCTGGTCATTATTTGTCTGTATAGTCTTTTTTAAGAACTTACAAAATACAATAAGTGAAGCTATCTACGTGATTTATTAATGTTTTCCTACTCATTAAGCTACCATTATTATCATTATAACCCTTGTTCTCATGCCATTGGTACCATTATCGTCCACGCTTCATGTTTTGTACGTGCGTAGGTGGCGACAGAGCCTCATAACGATGTATCTATTCTTTAGAACCTTCATCTAGCAGGATTTTCTCGACAGGCGTCACCGATAACCATTGTTAGTTGAACTACAACTTGTTTACGTTCGTGAGTATTGATAGATTCTGCTTAAACTGGTTGAAAATGTTCATGTTATTTTGGGGTTTCTCACTGTTATGTTTTACGAATTTCGAGGCACCCACTCAAAGCCATACTTCTCCCGATAATTTATACTCAGAATTTATTACCTCACATATGACCTCGCACTCATTTATAAAAGGTTACAAAATAATGATAAGTTATTTTATTGTTCATGCAGAACGACTGTAAAAACAGCAAAAAAATTATTATTTAATCCCCTGCTTACCTATCAAAGTACTAGTTAGATTTTCTCGTCTTCACAATGAAAAGGGTAATCTTTGTCGTGGTGCACTCTGACATTTGTAGAACAATGGCGTTTATTTATTCTCTTTCAGGGTTTGTAGGACAAAGGGAAGCCTAGCCTAGAACGTCATCCATCTTAACAGTCACTGTCGGCCTGTGTTGACATAAATATTGGGTTACTTCGTTTTATCCTTGTCTGTTTTGTTCGTACGTGAGTCTTAATCTATATATCATCTCAGTGGCATTTGTTTTTTAATTGTGCGATTATTTATCTTAGGTACGTCTAATCGTTCCTACACACATAACCTACAAATATCCATTCTACAAGTCTTCGATTCTCGTTTATTAATTAAAAACCATAGTTTTAAACAATTAACAACTTAAAGATATCAAGATCAGTTTAATTACCTATGCTTTGTAAATGTGAGAAAAATCTATTATTTTTATTATAACTATTAGTTCCGGTCGATAAATATTCAACACTTTCACAGCATTGCGTGCATATTGCATTACTGCTGTTCTCAAATTCATATCGAAAGTAAAATGTAAATTGTAACAGTTGACGAACGAATGTCGCATGCATTTAATGCTACACATTGTTCCTATAAATATTGCTGTTTGGCTGTTCATGACTTTTCATATATATTTCGTTTAAAACCTAATGGTTTATTTTTAATGCAGAAACTAAATAGTTCTGTGCCAGATGTATAATAATTATTTTTAATAATGCTTGATGTGTTCAAACAACAATTTTATTTTGTTACATATCTCATACTATTTATGAATTTCATAAAAATTCAATCCAAATTTTTGCTCATGTCTACTTTAGGCTAATCGGTAATTTTTTTGTTATTTTTTTTCTGGTAAAGAATTTTCTGTATCTCCACTTTGTATAGATCATCAATTCCACTATGATACTCCTATACAAACAGAAGTGATGTCGTCAGTTTTCAGACAATTGTTACAAACTCATTGTTCTATGTTTACATTTTCATCGAAATGATGAATTAGATTGATCTAGCCAGTTAAATGACATCATCATAAGTTAAATTCAAATTCATTAGCAAATGAGTAATGCCGATGACACCGCGAAATATGGATGAAAGTGCGATGAACTAGCTCGATGCGTAGGAGTTGATTTCGACTGTTTTCTGCCCGTAGCTTGCCGCGTTTTATAAAATTACTAAACTAGAATATTAGTACGAATAAGATGTTGCTTCAGATCTTTTTGCTTGTACCTTTTATACATATTGATGTTTTTAGCATACTTTTCAATGTAAAAATTGTTTTCGTAAAGCCTGTCTCGATGCTAGCCAATTAGACGACTTCATGTCAGTGAACAATTTATAATCGGGCGTATGCTATTTCATTCCATAATAGGTAGGTATTCAGTTTGTGTTATACAAAAATGCATTTTAATCCCTTCCAATAGAATACAAGCACTTTTCGTATAAAAATACTGCCCTCTCCTTTTATTCAATGTCGCCTATTGTAATATTGCTATCTGGTAAAAGTTAGCACAACCTTGGTCTTGTTTGGCTTACCGTTAAAGTTATTTGGACTGTTCTTAGTTATATGACTTGTTAAATGTTCGTATGCGCTGGCAAAAAAAAAGTTTAACAGATTCAATACTTTTCCAAGCTGTGCAGTGAAGAAGCGTTCACACTAAAATAACAATTTTAGTAAAACCACACGATGCTTTTGATATTGCGAATCGTGTCCATTGAAAATATACGACCAATAAAATTCTATATATTTGTTCGCTACAGGCTACAATTTTTATGTTTCCGATCGCGTCGTAAAAGCAGTAATGGCACATTGCCAGCCTTATGATTATTCATCAATTTGCTTCCGAATCATATTCAACTTATTTTCCAAAATCTCATATATCGTGTGAGAATTCTTAACATATCCGTTCCCAAACGACTTTTCGCAATTCTTACTAAAAACAAGGTTACTTATGTTTATAATAATCTTCACATATCCAACATTTGCAAGTTTCACAAGTCAATTTCATAATATTCATAAGTTTTTATTAATATAAAAATATGGATGATTGCTTTGTGTTGTAAAATGTTCTCAGAAACACAAACATTATAAACAACTGCAAAACCTAAATGAATATCAACTCGATATACAACACAATAACACAACACAATTAGTATTGTGCAGATTTGATACTAAGTACTGTTTCAGAGGCCATTGTCCATCAACACGTAACATCTCATGAACTGGGTGCGAAATCACGCGTGCTCTTTTCAATAAAGTTTTTATATACGCGATATCAAAACGTTCGTGCACAGAAATAGTTTCTTCGATCACTTTGAGGTTTTCCGAAAGAGAACTCTTTGTAGGGTTAAGCTCTCCTATATATGTACATATTTTAAGGTTAAGTTAAGTTTTAAGGTTTGTTATACTTTTCACTGTGAACAAAACGAATTCAAGTATGAATTTAATGAGCTGATTTTAATATTGTTTAATATGAGACTATCATTTTGTACAAAGAGTCGATCAGTACTGTAAAATGGCAACTTCATAGGTATAGAATTGACCCTTGGACGAATACACAATTGACCTGACCAATACTATAAAAACCAAGGGTAAATTGCTAAAAGATAGTACTAGTAGTAGTTATTTCTTTCAAGAACCCAGACAGTGAATGCGTTGAAACATTTAATCTCATAAAATGCGTCGTCGCCCTAATTCCTTGAAAGCATCAGAATTGCAAATCACCTCGTTAGTTACAAAACGTGTTAGTTCGCGTATGTTTGAATTTTATCACGTGTGCTGACTGCTAAGCTAAAAGAGACTAATTTGAATTTGTGTTATCTGTCGGATGTGTAAATGTTTAGATAGATAGATAACATTTATTCACCACAACAGAAATACAATAAATAAAAGAAAAGGGACTTACTAAAAATGTTTCGAATGTTTCTTGGTACCGATTTAAGACGTTTCCGATTATTTTTATTAAAACAGCCTGGAGAAGCTAAATGTTCCCTGTGTAGGTATTTTCAGAAAGATTTCGAAACATTTAGATTTTCTTTGTAATTTAACCGAATGAATAACCCTGTTCAAATATTAGTTGAAACGTGACTCAATCACGCATAATATTTATGTCGTAACGTCAAAACGGTTTGTGACATGGATAGATTAGAAAATTCTATTTCAATAATGACCAAAATTAAAAGTATGTTCAAGTATAGAATCGTTGCAACCCTTGGCTATCATTATACCGATCTGCTCTCAAACTTTTTTTATCATATCAATAAACATTGGCCCGCGGGCTTCATTGTGGTTTCCTCGAGTAACGAATAAGTCTGGTTGAGTTGCTTCGACCACCATAATTACGAAAAAACTAAAACTAATTGAAAAAGGTACCACTAAAACATATTTTATTTTCCTCACAAAAATAGGAATAATAGGAAATAGGAGAAATTGAATTATATAGACCATCTCATTATCATAAGCGATCATAGCGCAGAGCGCAGAGAGAAGAGTCTCTCCCTGGGAGACTCTTCTACTTTTATTTCCTTAGCTTCTAATACTAAAGCTCAGGATTTTAAATGGCGTCTAAATTGTCTTTTAGATTTTCCCTACGGAAAGTGCTAGTCTTTGTTATCTTCCATGGGACTTTTTATATTCGTCGAGATCACCTCGCCAACCAAGTTACTTAAAAGTAAAGTAAGTGTATTGAATTCTAAGCCGGTATATTATTTTTCCCCCAAATATTTAACCCATTTCCAGTACACACACCTCCATCAACTTGGCACGTTCCAAATAGAACTCGGACATTCTGGTTTCCAGTTTCACTAAGGTGATATGGCTTCAGAATAAACAGTAATTACTACTGAGGCTTTGCTGGACTAACTGTACTGTTCAACCTACGCAAGACGGAATGAGGTCGTCTAGAACTGGCCTCAGGAGTAACGCGTGTCTACGTATACAATATTGTATTATTTTCTGGGCAAATTGAGAGTAGACTTAAATGTCCGGAAAGAGTAATAAAATCAAGAATGAGACATAAAAATGTTATGTTCTTGACCTTCCAGTTCATTGCTGTATTTAATGGTCTATCTATATTATGCGCATCTTCGAAACATTGCGTTGTGGTGTGAAATAATTCTATCCATAAAATCTATATGCACTAAATTACAGAAACGTTCGTTTGCTCAAGGCAAGCATCTGTCAACAGTCATCTTGTAAAAGCATACTGCAGTTAAAAAAGTCTGACTTTTTCTAAACTATGTAATTTTCCATGATTTACCAAATATTGTTTAATTCCCAAATCTTTAGATAGTTTTGATTGTTAGAACTTTCAGTCTCTTAGGTCTATGAAGGGTTTTATCGCACATAACAAGAACTTATCAATATAATTATCGTTTTGAGTATTTTATCTATCTTGTTTTGTATGTAGGGGTTTTGTTATTCAAACCAGCTCTAGCCTTGGCATTATCAAAAGCATCATCACTATTGTTATTAGTTAAAAGAACTTGGAGTTCAGCAAGGGATCGCCTATGTTCTTTTATCTATTGTACACGAATATTCATAACTTTGCACAGTAATGTCACACTATCTACATAACATGTAATCATGGTGTTGCGAGAATTGTATCATAGTATAACTCATCGCTAATTCGACTTCACGTGGGTGGATAATGTAGATATTGACCGCATAGTGCTATTTATATGATGCCAAATATTAACCAATCACAGTATCTCTACTGTATCAGTGGGCTTCGGTTTACGATTTATGGCTTGGAGAACTTTAAAGGGCATCTATTCTGTCTGATTTATCGTGGCCAGATATTACTGTTGCGATCACTTCTGTACTTGATGTTATGGCTTATGATTGCCGACTGAATTTATTGCATACTCGTATATAGCAGTCGTATCCTCATCATGGCCTGTTTTATATGAATATAGAAAATATGAAAACAAAGAATTTACGGAAATGTTGCTTTTGTGTATGGGTTCTGTCAATTTTAACATTCGCAATGTTTAGTAGGTCATTGCTGTTTTATGTACCTAGTTAGGAAACTATTCGTTGTGAGAATATAAATGTTGACTGTTGATTTTAAAGTGTTATTTGCCATTAGTCATTACAAGGTGTTCGGTGTATCTATTTTAAATGTGTAAATACGTATACCTTTTAGATTACTTAATTGATTCTTATTTCTCTTCTTACTTCGATCCACTAATATATGTATATTATGTATGTTATCATATATATGTTAAGAATAAGAAATGGTGTCACCTATACCTATTGAGCCTTCTTCAAAGTGATGTTTAACATCAGTATCAACATCTTTAGCAATTTCTTGTTTACCCATGGGCTTTGGAACCAACTCCATCTAATTTCTTAAAATTATCTTATGTTTCTTGGGTACTATGTGTTCTGTTGGCGTTACATTTACTTATTATATAAAAATAAATAAATATTGGGTTCGGCCGTAATTTACGTAATCCACAAAGCTTCGGATTATATAACAGCCACTTTATAATACAATTTTCCATATAAAAGGATCTTTGTAATTGGATTCCCACGTTTTTACTGCTGCCGTTTTATTATTTCGGAATACGAGTATATTTTAGCCAGCTTAACTCTTTTGATCCCTGTTTAGGTCGTATGTTGTTTAACCCACTAGTCTCATTTAAATATTCATTTGGCATATGATTAGTGCGGAAATAAGTATGTAAAATTCACCGTGAACTTTTGTAAAAGTACGTAGGGAATTATGTTTTTGGAAAGTTTATATGCAGACAATTTTATGTAATAGCATGAAAGTGATAAAAATAGTAATGCGAAAGTTTTGTCGAAATATAATAAACTAATTCTTTTAAAATCACAAACTCAACAACAGATATCCCGTGTCTAGAATAGGTACTCCTGCAAAATGCTGACTTCAAAGTGGTTTTTAAATATACCATCTTGGCTTAGCATAATAATAAATTGCCAAACAACGACAATGGCAAGAAATTAAAATAAATTAAAAAGCAGTTATTCGGAATTTCAACTAATATTTAATGACTATATTTCAGAAACACGTTTCATTGATCATAAAATCTCGACATTATAAAAATATGAGAAGCCCAGTGGAGACAGATCAAATTCAATGTAAGCAGTTAACCTAGAAACCGAACTGAGAAAAGTCGATCAGCTTAAATCCCATTATGTAGACCTCTCCGTCATAGTAAAGGTTCCACACAGTGTGATCGAAATAACTGTCTCATTAGATGAAGATAAACGAGAAGAACAAAACTTTATACGTGTTTTTAGATTTTAAAATGAATCACAGCGGTCTTCACATGAATATTGTTACAAATAAGGATGAGGTAAATTATGATATTTTTATATACCAGGTAAGCCAAGATAATATATGACATCATTCGCTCAAGATGATACAATTTTCAGGGGTCTTCTTAAAGTGAACCAACTAGCCAAAATCATCTATCACGATATAGAGGCCGTCGGAACTGATTCACCAAATGAGCAAGCCCTTTGAGGCAAAATAAAAGATTATGCTCTTCAAAGGCGAAAAGCACTCACTCGGAAATATGATGGGACAGGTATTCGGGCGCAGTCAGCCCATTGGTGGTTAATGATCCGTGATGCTTATTCGTAGATTATTGGGCGTGTTGTCACAATGGAACATCGTTAGCGATTGTATGTGTGTTCATTTCATGGTATTACTGAAAAAAGCTCTACATAATAGAAATATTTGCATAGTAAGATTTTATATAGAACCTGCGATGATGAATTTGAGTAGGTAATTTGATAAGTTGTCATGCCACCCATTCAATATGTGACAAATTATTTTCTACTGATACTAAGACTCAAAATGAGACAGCTGCTATCCTAACTTTCAAAGCTAACATTAGTGAGACATATCTTACCAACCTTAAGTATGAAAACGGAAGGCTGAAGGCCAAACGATAATGCGTTTTCCTTGGCACGTACCTTAATCTTACAGGTACCATACAAAAGCAAATTGGATCTATTCGGTTCCATGCACAAGGAAGCGTGCCAAGTTCAAGCAAAACGTGAAGGCGGAAACACAACGTGTGTTTACGATTTACATCCTTTTATGTATTTAGCAAGGAATCGGATTATGGATCCGACACGTGCCTTGATAAATAATATACCTATTAGGTGGCCCATTTATGTCAGTACGCCTCAGAGATGTTTACAGCGACGCGAGCAGAGTGAATTTGTTATGTGATGTGGAATAAAATATAGTCTAAATCTCTCTCTGAACTAGAGAAAATATCCAATTTTTTTATCAGATGCAAATGTTTCTTTTATACATAAAAGGGTCTACAATTTGCTAGCCCATAGTTTATCATCTAATCTGCTTCTTAAAATTTTATTGTGTTTTCAATGCCTTCCAGTAAAACAACGATTTTTGTCAAATGCAACAAGTAAATGTCTTGCTCAATTAAATTATCTTCAGTCATAAAATCTGTTCTTCGGTAGTTTTCACTTATAACTTGTTGCACAACTTGATGTCGTTTCAGACTTCTCATCGCTACTTTTATTGCAATTTATGTAACGGTCTCTACTGCAGTATCATGCTTATATTTCGTTTGTCCTTTTAGAATTGTTTAAAAACTTTATGACGTGCTTTTATGAACTACCTCTGCACTACCTGAACAAGAACGTAGTTGAAAGGATTCATTCGTTGTGACGCATTTCTAAGTGTAGCACCCTTGACGTACACATAAATTGATCTATATTACTACTCCTAGCCCATGGCTTTGCTCATATATGCGAGCTTTAACAAAAAAGTATCAATTAAATTAAGCCACGATTTAGACCCAGAAAACGCAAAGAATATTAGCATCCCTTGATCTCTTGATTCGTTACTATAACTTATTAGAAGTATTGTTACTAAAAGGGTTTAAGATTTTGTGAAATAAAAGCAGATAATTCAAGGAAAAGCACTCAGCTATATTATAAGTCGTGCGTGAGTGAAAATGGATATTTAGTGTATAGCGCTTCTTTAGTAGCATAATCTTCTTATCTAAAGTACTATAAAGAACGTAGTGAACACTTTGGAAAACACAAAATGTTTAACTACTTTAATACATGGCTTGATTTGTGATGAGTCAGAGAGCACACCTTTTCTGGAGACTGTTGTGGATATTTTGTGGTTGAACAAACTTGATGATTCATACAAAAGTAATACGTAAAACATGACGGTGCCAGGCAAGGCATCAACTCAAACCAAATATTCAATCAAAACCAATAAACTGCACCATATACAATATATAATTATACATACATCTTTGTGTTTTACACTTTATATACGTTATATTATAGCCCCAAAACTCATTCATTTTAAAAGAAATTCTTACATTTACCAACTCATGTCGGTAAATCTTAGCTTTTACCGGTGAATCTTAAGATTTACCGCAGATTGGGCTTTTGCAGTAACATAGACACTTATCGTATGTGCTCGTAGTTAAAAAGCTTGGTTTGAAGTTATACATTTTGCTAGAAAATTCTCACTTCAACTTGAGCTTTTTATACACGCGAGAGCAATGATTCCGGGTCACTTAAAGAATGTTAAAAATCTCGGAAACTAAAAATGATAGGTTAATGCAATAAATTGTATTTAATAGACAATGTAATACTCCTTAAATGAAGGTATTAAAACTTCTTAGTTATTGTAAAGTTATATCTTAAAAAAATCAAATTTGAAAAAGGGCCACTTTCGAAGATGGAACTACGAAATTACAGCATTTGGTTTTGCTTTTGTTTGTAATCTGTCATTTATGTGGGTATATAAACCATGTTGATAGTGCTCTATATTCATTATTCAAGCTGAAATTATGTCGCTTACGCCTGAAGAATGCACCAGAATACTTACAATGCTGGAAACCGGCCGGAGTCAGCGCGATACAGCCAGGACTGTCGGTGTGTCGCTGTCAACAGTACAAAGAGTTCTCCGACGTTACGAAGAAACTGGTTCTAACCTACGCAGACCAGGAACGGGCAGAACCAGGTGTACCACAGCACGAGAAGACCGATACTTGGTGAACACCATGCTTCGAAATCGCTTTCTCACAGGAACTGAACTCACAAATCAGTTTCGACGCCTCGGAGGAAGTAACCCAAGTGCATGGACAGTAAGACGTCGGCTTGCTGAATCTAACTTAAAACCCCTTAGACCTGCAAACGGCCCTAAACTGGAGCGTGGGCATCGTATTTCAAGACTAAGATATGCCCAGAGCCACGTAAATTGGAGTATTGAAGATTGGTCAAAAGTTATGTTCTCCGACGAATCAAAATTTATGCTCTACAAGCACGATGGAAGACACAGAGTGTATCGAAGACCAGGGGAAAGATTCAAGCAAGCATGCATCGAAGAAAAAGTAGCCTACGGTGGTGGGTCTGTACTTGTGTGGGCCGGAATTTCTTCTGAAAGTCGCACAGAGCTGGTGATCATAGAAAACGGCTCTTTAACTAGCGTAAGATATGTGGAAGAAATCCTCAATGATCATGTTGGTCCATTTATGGTCAATTTAGGTGAGGATGCTATATTTATGCATGACAATGCCCGACCTCATACAGGTAGGATTGTGAATGACTACCTTCAAGAGATGAACATTACTCGTATGGAGTGGCCAGCGCGCAGCCCGGATATCAACCCGATCGAGCATGCTTGGGACGAGCTAGGCAGATGCGTAAAACAACGAAACCCTCCCCCAATCACGCTTCGTGAGCTCAAAATTGCTCTCACAGAGGAATGGGAGAATATTCCCCAAAATCGTATAAGGAACTTGGTGTACAGCATGCCAAACCGCGTAAACGCAGTAATGGAAGCACGAGGAGGCAATACGAAGTATTAAAATTCAAGTCAAATCGTAATAAAGTTCAAAAATTTCATGTTTCCTATTTTTGTTTTAAGGAGAGATCAGCAGTTTTTTTCTTTATGTAATTTTGTGTTAATAAAATGTATGGTGACTCATATTTTTTTACTTTCATTTAAGGAGTATTACATTGTCTATTAAATACAATTTATTGCATTAACCTATCATTTTTAGTTTCCGAGATTTTTAACATTCTTTAAGTGACCCGGAATCATTGCTCTCGAGTGTATTTTATCAAAAACTCTTCAATAAAACATATTCGCCAAGCTTTCGTACAGTTTTAGTGTTTTGTAAAAAAAACTGGTTGCTAGTGTGAATGTACTGCGAGACATTTATCGGTCGCTGACCCCAAAGGGGTGTTATCATCCCTTCATAAATTTCAGAGCGCTAGAGCCTTCTCGCAAATGGCTATTGCTCGAGGTGAGTCAAGTTTTAACCATAGTATTCAAGATTCAATTTAGAAGACTAAACTGGGGATGAAATTAAAATTGTATTTTTTTTTAAAGTGATGTAGCTAAAATATTGGTTCTTCTGAAATTGGAGATCATATCTCCTTTGGTTGAATTTTATCTAAGTAGGTAAAACATAATTATCAAAGAATTGGATTACATTAAAACTATTTGTTTCATTGTTTGCTACAAACTACTTTTCGAAGTATAGGTACTCGTCTACAGTGATACAGGAATTTCTAAGTAGGCACTTAATTTCGTTGATTAAATTCTCGGTCTCGTGGCCGGCCTAAAAATCGCTGGCGGGACGACCTGGACGCCTTTGAAAGGAGATGGTGGGAGGAGGCCCAGGAGAGAGAATATTGGAAGTCTTTGGGGGAGACCTTTGCCCAGCAGTGGGACGAGATAGATTAAGGAAAAAAAAATTCTCTGAATGTTACTTCATTTGCCATTCCTAGAAAACTTGCCCTCATTGTTCCATCACCTGTCAGATCTGCTCAGATGTTACTTTTTGTACTAAAAACAACATGCTATTACATAGCAATGTCATTTGTTGCACATGTATTCTATCTAAATATAGTTCTCATTTACAATTCGATTGAAATGACACATCTCCAGCTGCTGACTCATAACAAGCATGATCTTTGGATACCAGTTCATCTCGACTACTTTTTGTGCCCAAAACAAGACTTAATGAAAACTTTAGCGATTTTTTTATAGATAGACACGGATCGACTACTTTTATCATGTTTCCACAACAGGCTGACAAGCAACCCTTAAAATATTAAAACCAACCCAGTGTTGACGCAGACAAACTGTAACCTTGAGCTTCAAAGGTTACTGGGTACACCATGCATTATGCTGTTTAAACACTATTACTGTTCCACACAACGACATGGTTCCACAGAATAGTTCATAGAGCATACAGTTCTTTGCTGTTGTAGTGGCACGTTTTGGAGATATCGACTTTTTGTCTAGAAAATAGTTTTTCTGGGAATATCAACTCATGAGTCAGTACAGTAGCGCATTGTATTATACGGATAACTAACTATTGCGTCCGTTGATCATTGTAAAAACGCTGCTAAAATAAAAGAGCATGATGTGCAACTTTGTCGGCCTTATCGGTTGGTCGTGTGGTGTTTCTCAGAAAGATACGAGTATATCTAGTTCTCATATTACAAGCTTTGCTTAGTTTGGGACTAGATAGCGTAATCGGCAATCCTACTAATATTATAAATGCTAAAGTTTAGATGTTTGTGTTTCAATCACGTCGAAACTACTGAACCAGCTTGGATGAAAGTTCGCATATGTAGTTCGTAACCTGGATTGACACATAGGCTACTTTTTATCCCTAATAATTAACAGAATCTACAGGATAAAATGAATAAACGGGATTAGCAGCGCCAATTGGCAATAGGGTGATGTCATGTCATGTCTCGTCAGTTTAACATTCGAGTACGGGTTCGGTATAATGTCAAGTTTCAAGTTTGTAGATAATATAATGTACACGGAAACAGTACTCGCGTACGAAGTTGCGGGTATCTGCTAGTATCATAATAAAGTAAGAACCGAACACTAATGTGCCGAGTCATTCGTCCGTAACTACATACTGTATTAGGCCAATATGGCGACTCCTAAGCCAACATTTACTCTGGTTCTCGGACTCCTCAAACAATCAATCATGTTTGGAGAACTAAACAATGTTAGCCTTTGTGGGCTCATTCATTCCTACGCGCAATTACACATGAGTTCGTGTCTGGTGCGCTTCGCATTTAAATATCAAAAGTTCGAGGGAATGTTAGCTCAACCTATTATAACTTTTAAGGATCAGTAATCTTTACACTCCTTGTTTTGGTTTTTTCCTCTCACATCAATTATTTTTCAATTTTCTCTATTTTAAATTTCGTAAATAACACATTAGCTTTATTTTTTTTAATGTGTAATAGTAGGTATACTTTTCAATAATACCTATCAGTTAATAAAATCCTAATAAAATACGTTTTTTAACAACAATATCAACATTACGCGATGTTTCCTTGCGATGTTTAGCTTTGTTTTAGATAGATAGATAAAAACTTTATAGCACACACAGGTAAAAAGAAATTACAGAAAGAGAGAAACATAAAAATAGAGAGTAGGTACAATGAGAGAGGGCGGCCTTATCGCTAGAAGCGATCTCTTCCAGACATCTCTTCCTTATTTTAGTAATTTTACCTAAATTCAAAGTGCTTTGTTATTCAATAACATAAGATGTTTCCATTCCAGGTATTCTGCCCTCTGATACTGTCAAATAATATTGTTATGAGCATTAACATCTGTGATGCTGGAATTCCGTATGAAGCTAATATTACGCTTGTCGGATCACAAATATTTGTATTGCAACATATCCCTGAGCAGTAATGTTGTAATGGTTCTGCTTGTCGGTTGTGAGTCAAAGGAGGAATGAGCTGTCCAAATATAGTACCTACATGTACCTACAGTGTACATGCACACATACTTAGGAATACCTACTTATGCTTGCGTCATCAGCTTTTATTTATCCAAATTCTATGTGTATATTTTATGCTATTACATATACAATTTCAGTATTTTTCGATTAAATAAATGAACTACCTTATTAACATTGTTTTCCTTTATTCCAGGTGTAATGCACCTTCAGTACTTCTGAAAACCACCACCCAAGCGGATTCGGTAAGTACAAGTACTTTCTCACCCACCTCTTACCTTTATTATTCGTTTTATCTCTGACTTAGATCATTGTCTTTCGGCAACGTATTACCATCTTATTATTAGAACATGTTGCATTATGCATCAGCTCGCTTTCAAGTTACGTGTTCGCTCTTGTGAGTTTAATTAGTATTTTGTTTCCCTTTCTATGTTACGAATAAACACATTATTTATGTTATCTTAGCTGCAACACAATTATTGTTGTAACAGAAAATGGTTGGATTTCGTTTCAAATATTATACTGAAGCTAAAAAGAATATAACTCGAAAACATTGAAAACTAAAGAAATAATAGAATAAAGTGCATTGTAATTTGTATGTAACCAAACCGTTGTTCACCACAGCCGTCTGAAACTTATACGATAGTCTAGAAAGCTCGCTGTCGTCGACCGCCATACAAACATAGAAGGAGACAATAGCAGTGGGCAAACAATAGGTACGCCCTTACCACGTTCTGTTCTGAGAGTGTAGTGTATTCTTCAGAAGCTGAAAATTTTGTGCGGGAAACAAAAATACTCCTACAGTTTTTAGACTTAGGTATCTATTTGGTTTTGTCTACCAAAATGGTAAGAATCACATATTATCGAGTACTCTTTTAGAAAATTCTCTCAAAATATTGGAAAATTGAAAAACGTTAGCGCTGATTATCATATTGTAGTACGAGTGAGTACAAAAGAAAACAAAACCAAGATATCCACTTGATTCATAACTTTGAGATATTATATTTTTTAAAAGAACAAAGAATTTATGAAACACACAAGAAACTTTATTATTACGCAAGCGCGTGGGAGTTAACTCCCCCGACAACCAAGGGCTCTCGAACTAAACAGTTCCAAGTATTCACACAATTCGTCTTGATTTTTTTCTTTATAGACGGGCGTAAGTATTTGTATTTTAGGGTAATAAAGTTTTCCTGCGTAGGTGGTAGCTATCTTGGGAATTCAATACATTTTATCATTTCTAGTATTCCTTATTTTATACCTACTTCATATTTACTATTCTGTGTTCGAAAGATACAACCTACTTGTTTTATATAGATTTATATGCGTGGATATATCAATATCTAAGTTCACATATCTGATTACCTGCATAATGAAAGTATGTGCATGTTTGCAAAGCATAATAATAATAAACCGATGCTTGTCTCGTTGCGCCTTTCATAGCAATCAGGGCATGGTTCTAGGTTATAAGAACACACAACACATTCGTAGGTCAACCGTATCGACCAAAGGCGTTGTCGTCTTACACAGACGTTGCTTTAGCAGACATGCTCTTGTCTAACCAATTTTAAGTACTAAATAGAACAAAATAGGTGCTAGACTGCTGCCTCGACCTAGCACCAATTTAAGACATTGTCATAACTCATTTTCTTATTGGACTCATTTTTTTTTTAGAGTCGATGTTTAATAACATGATATATTATTCCCATTTTGCATTGTCCGTGCAAATCATAAGGTCTTCCACCGGCTTTGATTGGACAAACGACTGCAGATTTAGGATAGAAATGTCTAACCATATAAAGGTTATACGTTTCTATTCTAAATCCATGCTTTCTACCTATGACAAGATAAACAATACTTTAACTGTTTCTTTTCCAACGGAAATACATACAAATCTACTTTACCCTAGACAGTACATTATCTAGCGCGTTTATGGTAAGCTTAAAAGTAATTATGAGCTGACACCGATGACGCGTTACTCTTATCCCATCACTGTGTTTCTTCGTTTAATCGCTGTTTCTGCCTTACTCGTACCTAATCTAATTTCACGGCCGTGTCTTAGTGAAAGCAATTAACGTCCGAAAGCTCATATCCGTGCATTTCTAATGGTAATGGTAGTTTCGCTTTCAACAATTCGTTTACCATGACGAGCCGCGTCGTGTTGTGTCTAGTTAACATAACATTGAAATAATTTTGGTGGTTTTAGTTTAAAAAGTACTGCGAATTTGATTTCAACGTTGTATTTATCTTAGCTATCAACAATAGTCTTATTACTACTTTTTCGTTTAGTTAGCTTAGCTTGTTAACCGTCTGATCCTATAATAGATCTTTAAATTGTAAATCGGAGACTCCCAGTTGCGTCTGTCTTATTATTTAATCATCCGATGATAATATTCCATGCAATTTAGTACAACAAATAATACAAGTGCAAGTCGACAAATAATTCCTAGCAAGAAAACACTCAAGTCTTTGAAGTGAGGTGAAAATACTTCGTACCTTTATCGCAATAACAATCTCGTGTTCCAAACAAGAATACAAAAGCCAGTGAGCAGTTCGCTTAGTTTTCAGGTAGATATTAAACTTATTTGCTTCAAATTCTTTGAGCATCGCGCTCTTTTCTCTTTTTTTGTTTTCTGTCCTTTTTTTTTACCGAGACTTTTACTGTTATCGTTTTCGATTGTATTGAGTATCTCTTCATCACCGCCATGTAGCTTAAATATTATTCCCTTTATTGTCATTCTCATCATCATAATCAACTTATATCGGTCCACTGCTGGACGTTAGTTGTCTCTCAACATGCGCCGTCACTGAGCTCGGTCTTCGACTCCTCTCATCCATCGTTTACCTGCTTTTCGCAGATATTTTTATCATGATTAGCACTTGTCTTGTTCTGAACCAGTTATACACCAGGGTTACTTTCTTTTTGTTGACGGCATTGAGCACAGGCTTAGCATGTCAAGCGAATCAAGGCGCAACTACACACCCGAACTACAAATCACAATGGATCACAGTTCGAACAACAATAAGATTCTGAACACACCTCGTAAAGTGGTCTGGTTTTTATAATTCATCATTATTTTAGCTATTGGAAGTTTACGAAGGCATCCTCCATTTTCCAAAGCGACCGGCCTTGTGCGGTATCCAACTGCTCCCAGCAATCTCTACAAGGTCGTTTGGTAAAAAAAACCGACAGCGTAGAGACACCGTAGATGCAACAAAGTAGCAATAGGTAGTGGTTCTACTTTGCGCTTCCCAGTGTCTCCAATTTTAAATTACGAGTAACAGATAGCTATTTTGAAAGAATTTTGCAATATGATGAACTGAATAAGGAAGGATAAGGAGGACAGCGAGAATCCATAAAAGGTGAAATTGATCACCAACCATAAGACACTTTACATGTCATGTCATGTTGTTACAATAATCGGGGTTCAAGTCATGGACCATGGCTGTCTTCTCCATCACAATGGCAAGATGTTCACGCTCATGAGCAGGCGATTTGGATCACGGCACAGTGAACAATGTACTTACAAGTAAATAGGTGTATTTCCTTTCAAGAACCTCCTTTGTTCGATTGGAATGGAACCTATTTTCATAAACTATGACCTTTATCCCTTTCGAGACTTACGTTAATATACAGGGTGTAAAAGAATATGTAGGTACTGAAAATATAAGTTGAATAAACACAAACCAACTGAAAAATTTGGATTTCGATTAGATATAAAGTACCGTTCGTACTTTCGGAAGTAGTCTTCTCTCACCCTGTATTTTCAATTACTATTATTTTTTCTGCGAGTCTCCTTTGAAAACAGACAATGTTGAAAAGCGTGAACAGCAAAATGAATGGACCACACTAAATATTTTATTCCAATTCAGCTGCCCAGTTTTCCTCCTGATTAAATTTTCTTTTTCCAAGGCACTCGCGCTCGCCTCTTGGCAAAGCCTCTTTAGACTTAGGGTTGTCAACTGTGCTGGCTGGCAGGGCTGGCAGATGAAGCGGAAAATGTGAGAAAATTCATAAGAAATGTAAGCGTGCCCGTCGTAAAACAGCTGGCTGCATAAAATGTACATTTCCACTTAGATAAAGACGTGGTATTGTTGAAATAGAAAGTGGCAAACTGATAAAAGCTCTTTGTAAACATCTGATGAGAACAAAACAGCTGTAACCACTTGATAACCTGCACCAGCTTAGTGCTTTCAAAGCAAGTTACTTCAAGCTTTCGATGAACTTTCAACTAAAGTTCAGTATTTTACCCGCAACAATGGCATCTCATGTTCTAAGTGGTGTAAAAGCTTTTAGCGGAACATAGCAGTGTGCTTCGAACAACCCTAATCCTTAGGGTGCTTTATAAACGAGCTTACCAAACGCGGTTGTCAGGGCAACAACCACCGGAGATAGCCCGTCTCGACGACAGGCTAGGCTCTATTAGAGATGGTCGTGTTCTGTTATAATTGCAAATAGGCTGTCAAACTGGACGAACCTTAATAACGGTTCTTTTGCGAACGGCCCAGTCGCCTAGTCAGCGCTTACATGCAACTTTGCCGATGATCCAGTATCTCTGTTTCTAAATGCCCTTAGCATTGCAAACTCTTGAACATTTGCTCGTGCGGCAGCGACTCACAGTCGATACTGAGCTTTTAGGACCTGGAAAGCTCAAAATGACTACCTAAGTATGTTAGCCCAGGTATAGCGCTTTTGGAACATTTATTTTTCCAGGTTAGTATAGTAAGTTAGTAGGCCACTATACTTCAGCCATAATGGGTTATATTTTTCCCGACTCCCGGGATCGCTAGTAGGTTTGTTTTCAAAGGTTAATGGCGGAACTCACACTCGTGGTTATTTTCCGACATTTCTACGTAAATGAAATCCCGTGGGCTCAAGAGTTACTGCGTAGGAGGCTTCAGTGGAATCTGCCACGATATTAGGCACTTCTACAGGAGGTAGATAGATACTTATCTTATGTAAGGTACTCCTTCGTTCTAATTTCAGCGCTTGGAAGCAATTTACTGAGTAATTTATCACTGAGCTTTGGAATTCAAGTTACATAAGCACTCCATTGTGTAATACGTTCCAGACACGTTTCATGAGAGTAAAACGCTTAAATTTCCATAAATAAAATGGAGTAATTACTTTTGAAAGTCATGAAGGAAAGCTATTTTTAGACAGACCTTTTCCAATTATTCTACGCTCTGTTTTAATATTTAGCTTATAAATCGTTCTATTCAACCACGTTCTGAAATGAAAAATTTTCAGGAGTATTTATCTTAAAAATGTTACGCAGATGCCAGGATAATCTTACAGAACGTACTAAGAGGTAGATAGATACTTATCTTATGTAAGGTACTCCTTCGTTCTAATTTCAGCGCTTGGAAGCAATTTACTGAGTAATTTATCACTGAGCTTTGGAATTCAAGTTACATAAGCACTCCATTGTGTAATACGTTCCAGACACGTTTCATGAGAGTAAAACGCTTAAATTTCCATAAATAAAATGGAGTAATTACTTTTGAAAGTCATGAAGGAAAGCTATTTTTAGACAGACCTTTTCCAATTATTCTACGCTCTGTTTTAATATTTAGCTTATAAATCGTTCTATTCAACCACGTTCTGAAATGAAAAATTTTCAGGAGTATTTATCTTAAAAATGTTACGCAGATGCCAGGATAATCTTACAGAACGTACTAAATAAACTCCATTGTGTAGTAAATTTATTCATACTGAGTTAAATGGTGGGGATATTTTTGGAGCTTCAACTTCTGAACTGAAGCGTAAAGTTGAGCGGTTTATCGAGAGCTTTTCAGCTATAAATAATACTCCTCTTTAGAGGTCTGTTTTGTTTGTATATAAGTTTTAAACATTTAAGATTTAGAAAAAAAAAATTTTTTTTATTCCTGGAATGACCCTTTCCCTCAAGCCAGTCTTCGGAGCTAACGTTACGTAGGTATAAGATGTCCTCTATCCATTTTAAATTTATTAATCGATTTCTCATTATGACAACTTTAATGGGTTGGTGAAGATTTGTTCATCACTATTTCTCAGAATGATTTATTGTTGGGATATAATTTAATTATTCTGAAAGCTGGGTTAAACAGACTTTAAATTAAGCGTAGTTGTAAATAATGCACCTAGCTAAAATACTTTTTCATAAAGTTAAATAATATGATTCACAATCTCAACCTTATATACATCATTATGTGGAAGGCATTCAACCATTAATTTGTGGTATATGCGAGACATGCAATCAAATAACCTTTGCTATTTGTCAAAACTTTTATGTTTGTCGTGCCCATTACTGCCACAGGTACTTGCGTGAGCTAATTACTATGAAAAGGCGACTTACAACTCCGTGTTTTAAACCAATAAAAAAATACATCGCACTGAGGATTTGTATTTTATTTATTTATTTTAAAATTTCACACAAATAGGTAGTGCTAGGAGGACTTAATGCTAAGAGCATTGTCTGCCAGTCTTCCTGAGCGTGCAAAAAGATGGTGTGGCGTGTTTTTAAAGGTACTAAAACTGTAACAAAAATTTAAATTAATACATAACTATACATAAAAATAATTTATAAGTTAAAAAACTGGAAAAACCGACTTCAATTCGACTACCAGCTTCATCATCAGATGATGATGATGATGATGACAGTTCATTGGGAATGTTCTAGTCACTATAAACACCACTTAAAAGTCACAGGAAAGCAAAATACGCAATTTCGTGCACGTGGTTGGTGTTGATTCTTTAGAGAAACAATTAGTGGGTTTTTGCTTTTTTCCAATTAAATGCGGTTTGAATGTACAAACTGGGTTTATTGACAAATTTAGAAAAATGTTAAAATTTAGGTGTGCACAAAGGGTCATCGTTGCTAGCAGTAAAATGGTAGGCGCTACGCCGCAACTTGGCATATTGCATCGTTGCTAGCAGTAAAATAGTAGGCGCTACGCCACAACTTGGCATTTTTTTTCAGTTATTTCTATTTATAACCCAAACTACTGAACCGATTTTGATGAAAATTAAATGGGACCAATCTGGAAGTATATCCTTTCAGATAAAAAAAGAATTTTTGAAATCGATTTATAAATGACGGAGTTCTGAGGTAACAAACATTAAAAAAAAAAATAAAAAAAAAAAAAACATACAACCGAATTGAGAACCTCCTCCTTTTTTGAAGTCGGTTAAAAAAGAAAAAGAACACAAAAAATATATTATCAACATACACTCGAGAGCAATGATTCCGGGTCACTTAAAGAATGTTAAAAATCTCGGAAACTAAAAATGATAGGTTAATGCAATAAATTGTATTTAATAGACAATGTAATACTCCTTAAATGAAAGTAAAAAAATATGAGTCACCATACATTTTATTAACACAAAATTACATAAAGAAAAAAACTGCTGATCTCTCCTTAAAACAAAAATAGGAAACATGAAATTTTTGAACTTTATTACGATTTGACTTGAATTTTAATACTTCGTATTGCCTCCTCGTGCTTCCATTACTGCGTTTACGCGGTTTGGCATGCTGTACACCAAGTTCCTTATACGATTTTGGGGAATATTCTCCCATTCCTCTGTGAGAGCAATTTTGAGCTCACGAAGCGTGATTGGGGGAGGGTTTCGTTGTTTTACGCATCTGCCTAGCTCGTCCCAAGCATGCTCGATCGGGTTGATATCCGGGCTGCGCGCTGGCCACTCCATACGAGTAATGTTCATCTCTTGAAGGTAGTCATTCACAATCCTACCTGTATGAGGTCGGGCATTGTCATGCATAAATATAGCATCCTCACCTAAATTGACCATAAATGGACCAACATGATCATTGAGGATTTCTTCCACATATCTTACGCTAGTTAAAGAGCCGTTTTCTATGATCACCAGCTCTGTGCGACTTTCAGAAGAAATTCCGGCCCACACAAGTACAGACCCACCACCGTAGGCTACTTTTTCTTCGATGCATGCTTGCTTGAATCTTTCCCCTGGTCTTCGATACACTCTGTGTCTTCCATCGTGCTTGTAGAGCATAAATTTTGATTCGTCGGAGAACATAACTTTTGACCAATCTTCAATACTCCAATTTACGTGGCTCTGGGCATATCTTAGTCTTGAAATACGATGCCCACGCTCCAGTTTAGGGCCGTTTGCAGGTCTAAGGGGTTTTAAGTTAGATTCAGCAAGCCGACGTCTTACTGTCCATGCACTTGGGTTACTTCCTCCGAGGCGTCGAAACTGATTTGTGAGTTCAGTTCCTGTGAGAAAGCGATTTCGAAGCATGGTGTTCACCAAGTATCGGTCTTCTCGTGCTGTGGTACACCTGGTTCTGCCCGTACCTGGTCTGCGTAGGTTAGAACCAGTTTCTTCGTAACGTCGGAGAACTCTTTGTACTGTTGACAGCGACACACCGACAGTCCTGGCTGTATCGCGCTGACTCCGGCCGGTTTCCAGCATTGTAAGTATTCTGGTGCATTCTTCAGGCGTAAGCGACATAATTTCAGCTTGAATAATGAATATAGAGCACTATCAACATGGTTTATATACCCACATAAATGACAGATTACAAACAAAAGCAAAACCAAATGCTGTAATTTCGTAGTTCCATCTTCGAAAGTGGCCCTTTTTCAAATTTGATTTTTTTAAGATATAACTTTACAATAACTAAGAAGTTTTAATACCTTCATTTAAGGAGTATTACATTGTCTATTAAATACAATTTATTGCATTAACCTATCATTTTTAGTTTCCGAGATTTTTAACATTCTTTAAGTGACCCGGAATCATTGCTCTCGCGTGTATATATAAATATTTCATATGTAATAATTATACTATACTTACATACAACCAAAACGGTGAGAAGTAAGAAGATAATAACTGGTGATAGTGATAGTGAAGGGAATAGAAACCTTAATATAACTTCTACTAATATAATTTTACTGGTTTCACAGAACGTTCGAGTTCGATAATCTAAGTTCTAAGTATATTGGAGTCCACCTAAAGAATATCTATGTTATATCATTAGTTTAATTGTTCAAAAATGAAAGAAAACATTCATTTATCTATTGTCCGATGAAAGTTCAAAATGTTTGTGACTATCACGCTGCTGCGGTAATTACTGAACATCTAAACTGGTTTGGATAAAACATGTAATAGATAAGATATAGGAAGCTCTTGACTTCGACTAACATGATGGAGATCGCAAGTGAAGGCAGGGTCGCAGTCTATGTACCAATTCTAAACTATTAGTCACTACAATGATTACAAAAACTAACGAAAATCGAATGTTGACTCAACATCAGACCTTGAAATTTGTGACACAAAAGCCAATCGAAGTGCCAGACCAACCACTGGAGAAATGTGCTGTCATCAAGGTTGCGGGGAAGTGAACCGAATCCTTGACTGCTGGGATTTAAGTATCACTAGATCTACTCAAGATAAGCTTGAAAGTTATGGAACAGAACATAAAGTTCTAAGTTGTGTGGCACGTAATGCTCCGGAACGAATCTGCCGTGCAAGTACCGTTCTTGTCGATCGCTTAATTTGACATTTAGAATCGTCAAAATTCGATACTTCGTACTTGCAACTATGGATAAAACCATTTTTATCGAATTTTGACGATTCTAAATGTCAAATTAAGCGATCGACAAGAACGGTACTTGCACACCTGTAGTGGCAAGACTGGCAAGTCTCGTCAAGCAAATATGCAAAGTAGTCCGATGCATCCTCAGCTAAGTTGATATTGAAGTTGCTAGTTGGCAGCTAAATGAGTTTCGAAGCGCTGTAGTTTTGAAGTCTTTTGGAACCAACAATAATTTATTCTGGTAGCTTGTGCATCATCATTTCCCTGCCCTTATCCCGCGCTAGGCGGGGTCGGCACAACATGTCTTTTTCTTCCACTCGCTCCTATCATTCGTCAACTCAGAATCTACTCCTCTCACATTCATATCCTCTTTCACACAATCCAACCACTTCTTCTTCGGCCTTCCTCTACCTGCGTACCCAGTCACACATTCTGGTAGCTTGTGCGTTCCTGATTATAGAAATGCTCATACTGGGAACCACCGTTAGTAGTCTTTTCATCTTTATTCTATCTTACTTCGGCTACGAAGTTATCACTAACCAGAAACAATTGATGGATTTGAAAATATTTACCATAATTTGTGAATTTAATAGCTTCTCCATATTTGGTCACAGTTATTTCAAAAGTTATATCGTTCATCAGCTGTTACAACTTATTGTTCAATACAAGTCATTTCGATGTCGTTTTATAATTCTAACCTTCTGTATTGTTCTTTACAGGCAGGCAGGCCCCGTCACACTGTCGTCATGACGCTGCACTGGTGGATGCACTGGTTCTGGGTGACATCGTTGATCACCCTTCACGGTAAATATTCCTTTATTTTTCTCTATGAAACATAACATTGATGCGTCGTTCACAGGTCCAGGCTTAGGATGAGCGCCCTAGACAACGGATTTGTCTACGGAAGATTAATCTCTAGCTATTTCTATCTCATTTTCCATCAAGCCCAAGAATAGAACGAAGTACCTATTATTTATATTCTCATCGATATAATCTTTTTCCATCCACCGATCACCATGTTTAGAAAAACCACATCACCCACGTGGAATATTGGGATTTTTCTTATGGTGCATACAATAGTGACTAGTGTCCACTACAACCTAATTGCAGAAACATCTAATGGTAAATAATAACCATAATAATAATAATAATAACCATCTAAATAATAGCCTTTGACCATCAGCTATACAATCTGGCACAAATGCACATTACAGCTAAATGCCAAGCGCTTTGTGTAACCATCCCACTTCATATGTATTGTATTGTGTTTGTTAACCCAATTATGGCTTTAGAGCTACCACATACAGTCGGAATTCCGTTTCGGAGTTTCGATTCGGAATTCCGTTACGGAGTTTACATACACAGGTCGCACACATACGTTTATTTCCGTTCGGAATGACAAGGCTCACTTTTGAAGGCACAGTTTCCATGCGGAATTCCGGATCGGAGAAAATTACGAATGGAAAAATACTCTATGTATGTAATAGGTCCATAGATTTGTATGAAAGCTACTGAATCGAAATTTCTTTTTGCAATTCCGAATTGAAATTCCGAAACGGAATTCCGACTGTATGTGGCCGCTCTTAATGTCCACTGACAAACAATTAGGTCAATTGGTCAGTTCGGGTTTCAGCTTGCACGACATATTCAACTATCAGTATCCAATTAGTTGTGGCAATATCAGAAAATGTATGTAACATGTTAGTCGATAAATTGAAGGTATGGTTATTGGTATTCCTCCTTACCATCATCTGCAGATTACTGCTGAATTGATCTATAGCTGAGCGACATCTCTCAGCTATCTATAAACCGTTGCGGGATCGGTTTCTACTTCATTCTGATTCTAGGATCAGATGCCATAGACCGTTGCAAATTTACCAATCGTAAGCGTGTTTTAAGACACTGGCTATTGTTATTGGTTAGTTCGATTTTAGATGATTATGAAGACAAAACATCAAAAGTGTTTTATGACGGAAGACTAGATGAGTACTACGAACGTGCATGTTGATTACACGTTTCCACAAAAACAATTGTTTGCTAATATAACAGAATCACGATATTTTAATTATCTCTGGTAAGAAACGTGTATATTTACCGCGTTCATGACTACTTATTGCAAGTGCAATTATCACATAGCTGTTAGTTGCATGTTTTCGCGAAATGTTCGCTTACTTATTTAGTGTTGATTTTTACAACCGACTGTTTGTTTGTTCGTATGAGTTAGTAGCTAACTCTGGTGACGGCGTTTATAGGCTGCCTTTAGTCCTCCGTCGTGGGCTAACGACTGCTAGAGCCGGGACCGACACTTTAACATCCCTCCGAAGCACGGAAGCGCTCAGATGTAAATGCCATTACGGGTCACCCATCCATATATCAACAATAACAAATAATAATATAACAAGCTTTGCTTAGTTTGGGACTAGAGGGCGTTGTGTGTAAAGTCCATGAATATTTATTTATTTTATTTATTCATATAGTGACCGCGCAGAAAGTCGCGAACCTCGTGCTACAGTTTTTGGAAGTGCCATTTCGAAAATTCCTTAGTGAACCCCTAGATACAAGATACCTACCCCGTTCCTTTTATTGTATAGGTAGGTACGACTGTGATGATCAGTCAATTTCATTACAATTTCATATTTTTAGAAGATAATTATGAATGTATTACCCAGAATTCCTGGAAGCAAACACATAGCCCCATTTTACAAATCGATTTATGAAAAACACATTTTCTCAGATTCCAGTGGAACTTTGCCAAGTTTAGGAGTATTTGGTTTAAAAGTATCATGACACCGACCGTTACCTTTCAGGAACAACTTTTATAAAAGTTGGGTTATTATTTATTATTCTTTAGAAAACTTATTTACATTTTCGTTTGAAGATTGCTTAGTTTTCTTTTGGCACTTTCCAGTTTCCACAGAGCTTAATTTATTGCGCAATTTGTATACTGCGAAATTTAGATTGGCTGGGTATTGAAACTATTGCCAAAAATCTGAATATGGTATATTGCGTTTGTCAGTATGCATATAATATTGCCATACTAACATACAAGCATTCTTTTCATTAGAATAATGTAACCAAAAAACTTAAAGCAACTAATACCTCAAAACACATGCACCACCTCTAATGGAGTTGCCTATCTCAAAAGATAACTGTTTTTAAAAACATTTTTGAGGAAGTGATAACAGGCGCATTTGTACTCACCGCATTAACCTTGACATATAAAAAAGCATACGAGGTAGCACGTACATGAGTCAGCTACACTCATGTAGGATGTCCAGGCGACAGGTTTAACCCGGATAAAAATATTACGCTACTGAGTACCTAGTTAGATAAAAATCATCATATCGTGGATTTTTATTGGTGGCATCATAGCTTTAGGACACTGGCACTAAATTGACAGTGAGTTTATCACTTAGGTTGTGAGATGGTTTTAAAACCAGAATAATCGAAACCATAGCCGTTCACGTCACCAACTTCAGCCTGCAGGGGCTAGCATGATGCGCCCTAGACAGCGATTTGTCTACAGAAGAATAAACCAAAGCTAGTCCTGTCTCTGTTTTCGTCAAACTAAAGAAAGGGACGATGATTTGTCTTCTCTTCGATTGAAAGAAACGTTGTTTTTGCCGCTCATACTAAGCGTGCTGGTTACTGCACTGATCTAACGAGTGGTTATCACGACAAATATTCAGTGACGGGTACATTATTCGGATATCTTATTTCCCGTTATTTTGGTTTGGTTCAAACGTTGACGCGCAAATAAGCAATTTCGTCGTGGCGACGCAAAAATGTTTAAGTTATCTTGTGTTGAATTGAAACTGTATCTACAAACTGTGTAGTAACCCTACCCAACCTGATTAATACGAAAGGCTTCTCGAGGACGTCCCACAGGAGCGGTTCTATAGAAATACTTGACGTTGTATGAAGGGCTTATGATTAAGGACATGTTTTGAAACGGGATCACCCAGGGACTATGAATTATGCTGGTACAAAGGTTCCCCAGACAGAGTTATTGAATGGGCTTTGCCACATAATACATATACTACACATTGGATAATGTAATCTGAGTATTACCAGAAATATTGATGGGTAAGGTACGCAGTACTATTATTTATGCTAAGGTTACGGCGAAGCTAACCCAGCTGGCAACTAACTAACTAATAACTAACTGGAGTGAGACGCAAGAGATGTGATTGCAAGGGTTAGATTGAACACACAGATTAGGATGTTTATTTCTTTTTGTTTTTTTTTTCATGTCGGGGCTCTTTTACCTTACCTAACCAATAAGGGTTTACTTACAAGATAAAATTGGAAAAGTTATTCAAAGGGTGAAAGTTAGGTAAGTGCTATGGTAATAGTAGTTTTGTCACTTGACCCAACGACGGTAAAAATAAGGGTCACGTACATCCCCTGAGATAGTTCAACCTTAGGAAAAGACACATTTCAGTTTAAGAAAAAAATTCTTGGAAATTTTCACGTGCGCTCACATTCGTCAGCATAAAAACGTCATAGGGTAATAAAACTAGTGGGGTTTCCTAGGAAATTCTATTTCGATGCAGTCGGCGTAACTTTAATCTCATTAGAAATCTGGATCAACGTGTACCTTTTAACGGGATTAGAAAGTAGGGCACCTTTTGATAAAATCTGTGAGAGAGCTCGAAGTGACCTGTTTTTCAGTAATTGCAGTTTTAGATTGAAAGACCTGACTTGGCCATAAGATTTTAAAAGTTCAGCAAATTTTTTTAATGAGAAAAATAAAAATCCGGCGGTTGTCCGTATGGGGTAAAAAATTTTTAAAATAATTTCTAGACATTTCTGTACATAACATGTATCTACAGAATTTCTTTGAATGTTCTGTGAATAACCAGTTTTCTGGTTTTATTTGTATGTCTTACGCGTTTTACCTCTTTGAATTTCACACATGTGATGCATGGAAAACCATGCATGTGTCATAGTCAGTAAATAATTATGACGTATATAGGTACTAATCGTCACGGTTATTTTTCTTTTTAATTTAATGATAACACTATGTAGTAGTAATATCTCTGTAAGTCTTTATATTAGTTTGAATTTTGTAAAAGATAAGCTAATGACACCGGATGTGGAAACTGATTCTCAAATAATATTTAACTTTGGTTTAAAGTCTTAAAATTGTTATGATAATTCATTATTTTATTTATTTAGAAATAATTGTTACTGTTTTTGATTTTAAGTATTTATTTTGCGATTCAGTGATTTATTTTGTTTTTGATAAATGATTATTTCAATAATATTCAGTTTGCAATGTAATTGCTTCAGATATTGCTTTATAATTCATTTTGTTATTTTAAATGTATGGTTCGACATTAGTTACAATTTATTTAGCAATAAATTGGTAGTCAGAAGTGATGCAGGGCGAATGTAGGTCAAACGATATCTACCCGACGCCATATTGAAATAGCATTCCAGTGTTGAGGCTCGAGGAGAGCACATTACAGTTTTCGCTCTGCACCCTGGTGGTCATATCCATCTCTGAGTACTTTATATACTTCTGTCGAATAAGATAAGTAGTTTGTGATATTTGTAGCTGTCTATTTTTAAAGTGTTAAAGTTTTCCGTGTAAAATAACGTTGCTTGTCGAATAAAACTATAATTGGCTTAGAAAAGTGTAATCAGTTGTAGGATATTTGTTAAATAAACGATTTAGTTGATATTCAAATATTTGCTTTATTTAGAAAGGTACCCCTTTCTGACATCAGAAGTGGGATGGTACCTATTTGCTCACGTAAAATTAACATTTGTTTTTCGAATATTTCAGAGGTGAAATGCCGATGTCGTAAAATTGTGGAGGCGTTATAAAACGACGAGGTAACGTGGCAGTTTCTGCGATTACCGAAGCATAGTGCAAAACTTTGCATTAGTTCTGCACTAAAATAAAGTGGAATTCGGACGAAGACAAAGTGTGGTAAGGCCCTTCGGGGTTTTGTTCTTATTTGGTGAGAATCTTCAAGGCCTTATGGGCCACGACCTTTTTCTAAAAGTTTTCGAATCCTACCCTCAACCATAAACCCAAGAATTGGTTTTAGATTTTCCATGAAAAACGTTTATTTTCAGTAGTCGTTTACCTACTACCCGCACTTTCATAGCTCGTGCCATCAATTTATTTAATTAGTTTTGTAGTAGTGAGGCAGAATGGCCAAGCGTTTTGTTTTGTTTTTACAACGTACAATGGACCTGTAACGGGTACAATGTACTAAGGCTACTGGTTTTTTCGCCATAACTTGTTTATAGTTTTTATGGTTGGACGTTCTCCTTACTACCTCTCTCAGACACCCTCAGTAGGTCCCAAGTTAGTATAAAAAAAACTACACGGAGTGGTACCGTGTATAGAGGTTATAATCTTTAACCTATTTCTTCTGAAGTTTGTCACAGCATCTACTATTATAATAGTGCAGTACCTAGGTAACCTTACTAGTGTGATATTTATCAAGCTGCTGTTTGCCTGGTGTTCAGTTTAGACATTACGTAGCAGCAGTAATGGAACTGAGCACGACAGCCAAACTTTGATAAAATATTAGTGGGTTCTAGAGTAGGTACGGTTGGACTGGTGTGAAGTTTAGACATCGTAGTAGTTGCGACTGTGCGATGGAACGGAACGCGACAGTCGACAGCCCTATTAGTAGGTTTTAGAGTAGGTAGGTACGGTTGGACTGGTGTGAAGTTTAGACATCGTAGTAGTTGCGACTGTGCGATGGAACGGAACGCGACAGTCGACAGCCCGAGCCTAATGATATAAATATATATATGTATTGAATATGTTGGAACGGTTGGCCTGGTGCGAGTTTAGACATTGCGATACCAACACGCGATGGAACTTAGCATGACAGCCCAATCTGAATAGCATTTTTTTCCTAATAGGTGTAAATGTTACCAGGATACACATACGTAAGAATAGGTAGAAACTTTAAATTTTTGGTAACAATATTTTTGTTTTCAGATTTCTTTTACGATGATTTATAGATAAGTGTCTACTCCGTTAACCTTTGAGATGCCAGGACTCCGGGCGCACTACGTTTTCTGTAGTTCGCAAGTCGCAGCCGAGCTGATGGGTTTATAAAGGAACTAGGTGTACTTCGGGGACGAAGTAATTTGCAGAATGGCCGTGTCATAGTCAGTAAATAATTATGACGTATATAGGTACTAATCGTCACGGTTATTTTTCTTTTTAATTTAATGATAACACTATGTAGTAGTAATATCTCTGTAAGTCTTTATATTAGTTTGAATTTTGTAAAAGATAAGCTAATGACACCGGATGTGGAAACTGATTCTCAAATAATATTTAACTTTGGTTTAAAGTCTTAAAATTGTTATGATAATTCATTATTTTATTTATTTAGAAATAATTGTTACTGTTTTTGATTTTAAGTATTTATTTTGCGATTCAGTGATTTATTTTGTTTTTGATAAATGATTATTTCAATAATATTCAGTTTGCAATGTAATTGCTTCAGATATTGCTTTATAATTCATTTTGTTATTTTAAATGTATGGTTCGACATTAGTTACAATTTATTTAGCAATAAATTGGTAGTCAGAAGTGATGCAGGGCGAATGTAGGTCAAACGATATCTACCCGACGCCATATTGAAATAGCATTCCAGTGTTGAGGCTCGAGGAGAGCACATTACAGTTTTCGCTCTGCACCCTGGTGGTCATATCCATCTCTGAGTACTTTATATACTTCTGTCGAATAAGATAAGTAGTTTGTGATATTTGTAGCTGTCTATTTTTAAAGTGTTAAAGTTTTCCGTGTAAAATAACGTTGCTTGTCGAATAAAACTATAATTGGCTTAGAAAAGTGTAATCAGTTGTAGGATATTTGTTAAATAAACGATTTAGTTGATATTCAAATATTTGCTTTATTTAGAAAGGTACCCCTTTCTGACACATGCAAACCCTAACAACATTATAATTGGGAACGAAAGTTAGGATATCTGCTATTTACAAGGCTGAATACCCAAAACATGAAATTGAAGCTATACAATATTCTATTTTTTCCATAACTCTATATCACCAAGTATAGGTTGACGTGTGCCCTCAACAAAACAGAAATGGAAAGGCGAAGATAGAATTAAATTATTGTTTTTCCCTCCCAATCCCGTCGAAGCTAACCTAGTTACAGTCCAACTGAATTACGTTGGGGGACAAACTGACGGGGTCCTGGCGAAAATACGAAGACATGAAGAATTACCGCTACAAGAAAGCTGAAATAAAATGCAGATAACATAAATATTTTCGAACTATCTAGAACAAAACTTAAACCAAGGTATTAATAATTCAGTATAGTACAGCTCTTGGACGCTGGCCTTGCAACCTATCACATAATAAATGGAACACTTCAAAATGTGGAAATGTGCCAAATATAATGTTTACTTAAGCGTGTCTTGGAGTTATATATCCTCAAAGTTCAGATCTAAGAGGATATTTAAACTTTCATAAACATTCATTTATTTACATGCTTAGCACACAACATTAAGGGCGCCACTGTCTTTGCAATAAATTAATTCGTTCATTCTTTTGTATAGCAATGAATGAATGAGATATTCAGTTCCGTTTCAAGACGTTTTAGCAAAGTTGTAGCTGTATTCCTAAAATAAAATAATCAAGGCTCTTCTATGGATTAACCTTACTACGAGCTATATTATCTGTGGTTATTATAAATAAACTCTGCTGTCTATAGCGTTCCTTTTATAAAATCTACGTACTCCTCCCTATAAGTTGCTTCAACTTCAACTATAACAAAATTAACACAACACGCCAGTCTCCAATAAATTAAATTTTCGCGCCGTTCTCTTGTAAACATCGGAAAATTATGCCATAAATTAATTCTGTAGCACGAACTATTATTATAAGAAACAACAATAATAAAGTTATTTAGGTGTAGGCAAGAAAGAAAATATAATATTTTTTTATTGATAGATAGATAAATAAATCTTTCTTGAAACTGTTACATTATGTATGTATCCATAATTCTTGTTTTACTAAACTATGATGTATTTTAAACCGAGTGACGTAATAATGACGCACAATACTTTTACTGAAGCCTTAAAAAAGTCAAAAATATTATGTAAGTATCAAGAAACTATGACGCACGTTTTACAAAAATTATATCCCGACTCGTAACAAATAAGTAGGTAGTAACCAAGTCTGGTTTATTTATAAATTTAAAACACTCTACATATTAATTTTATTGTTCAAAACAAACAATATTTTGTGATGTACCTGATATCCTATTTTGTAGTTATATAAAAAGTTTAGCTTCCTATAAACCGCACGCGATGGGTTGCGTGTGTCTATTTTAAAAAGACGTGATTGTAAAAAACTCGTAAAATCGATATTAATCGCTCGTCATCCATCTTTATTAGTGTAAGCCGTCATTCATAATAATCGATAGATAATCGCTTCGCATTCCTTTTAAAAAGGGGTATGTAAGCCTTCATTCATAACAATTTATACGCTTATGTAGATAGATTTAATCGTAAACAACAGCGAAATATCTAATAGGGGAGTCCTTTCTCAGCTATTGAATTATGCTCTGGGGTGATATAACCAAGCTCTATCATTGTATGACAAAGTTTGTAACAAGTTCATTGTTCATATGAATGGTAGTGATTTTTTTTTATCACCCAATCTTCTCCACGAATAAATATGTATGCAGTTAGTAAACTTGCTACAACTGCGCATAGAATTTAAATTTTAAACCTTTTCACTTTGATGCAAAACTCATAACGGAATCGAGTGTAACACTCGAACACGTCACAACTCGAATTGCCAATATCGGAGAGTGCTTCATGAATTTCAAACATTTAGAGAAAGAAAGAAAGAAAAAGCATTTATTCTGAAACACACACACAACAGCACAACAATATACACTAACAATAAACGAAAACACTAACAATACACTGACACACTAACAATATAATAGCTAACTTACTTATTTCGTTACTGTATGCAATGATCAAAGCGTGTATGTCACACTTTGATCATTGCAAACGACATTATACTTCATATTATGTGTGTGCTTCGAAACTATAGTTTTGTGGGTACTTTGTGCTACCTGTGTATGTTTACTTAAACTGTGTACCCACACTTGGGTATATAATGTACAATTTGTACACACGCTGTGCAAATGAATAAGCCGCTTAGGAAGTACCCCTAGGTCACTCCTCCAAGCCTGCGAAGTTCCCAGGAGCTTCTGTGCTTCTGGAAGGAGTTAGGCTAGCTACACTCCTAGCCAGAACACCCCTTACGCGTAATGTACCAAGCTTCAAGTCTAAATGCGGAAACAGGATCATTTCAGTTTCAAAAAAAGACGTTTAGGATGGTGATAAAAAATATTGACCTAGTCTCTTTCCGTTAATTCCAAGGAATGGAACTCGTTGCCGTCTTCTGTCTTTCCTGAGAAATGCAATCTGGGTCTTTTCAAGGCAAGAGTGTCTTCTCGACTGTCCTGCTCTATCGTGCGCCTGATCGTAGCTTACCATGAGATGGGATTGTGGCCAAAGGACATTCTATCTCTTATATAAAAAAAATCAATCGTATCCCAAGTACTACAGCGTCCCATAAGTAGGGACATAGCCATGGGTACCCATAAATAAAGTACCTATGCGTGACGCTGTATCAATCATCTAAAATCTAGACAATCCAGATAATCTAGGTATTTAGATCTAAAACCGATTATTTTCTACTAGTTTACATCAGTCTGTTTACATTTTATGTAGGTCTGGTTACTTTTGTTTACATAACGTTGTATTTGTTTACAATTGCCGATTACCAAACGTTTGTGGTTTGTAAATAACAATTGTTTGAATCAAAAGTTTAACAATAGAGCGATAAAAACGTTATATGAGTACAGTGCTGCAAATTTCAAGTGGAAGTTTAGATTAGAAGCTTAAATCCAACTCGAAACATGTTTATTGAAGAATCTATCGTCATTGAATTATCAAAATACAATCTTTATGCACAGAAACATAAAGATTGTTATTTTCTCAAGGTTTCATAAATAACTCGTATAACAAATAACAACAACAACATATTAATAAAAAAAATTCCAGCTTTACAAAGTTTTTAAGAGGAATTCTTGCATTTGTCTCCTTATCCAAACGTATTCGGTACCTAACCTTTCTTTATCTTCTATTCCAGCGAGCATCGGAACCGCAGCGCCCCAGTTAGAAGAGCCCCACATCACAACAGAACAGCCTGACCTGCCGCCGCGCGGTACTCGTAAACCCAAAGCCTTGTACTTCGACAAAACCCCTGCCATCACCACTCCAGCACCCCTAAACATCACTGAGAATCAAACAGTGAAGGAAGTCGAACCACACACAGACAGTAACACATCTATAGTCAATACACCAGCACCTATAGCAAATACAACAGATATAGTTCAACCAACAGTTCTATGGACAATGGTTAACACTACTGAAGCAACAAACATGACCAAAGTAAACGAAACAGTAGCAGATGCCACAGAAGACCAGAACGCAACGTTTGCACCTAAAAAGCGAAACCTAACACGCCCTGACGTTATAAAAGACGATAGAAATGTGAACGGAGCGGCTGAGAGTCGAATATTTACAGAAAAACCTCTGTCTTTAGAGACTACGTATCAACAAACCCGCGTACCCCCTAACATAGAGTCGTCGCGAAGAGTTATTGACCAGAATGAAGGGATGGATACGGGAGCGATAGCTGGGATATCCTTCGCTGCTTTGGTACTTGTAGCATTAGCAGGAAGCACAGCGTTCGTTTTATACCGACGGAGGTACCTGAACAAGCCGCAGACGCTGAACGATAAGTGTTCTAATCCTGACTCCAGTGGGTATTTGGATGACAGCACTGTCAGGGTAAGTACTGTACGTATTGTCTTCAGTATTTTTTAATTTCGTTTATTTTGTTGTGATTCTACTTTTTAGCTTTGCCTAGAATGATCTTGAAAAGCATGTGCGTTAGGCTAAATATTGTAATTTGTATGGCTTAGGGCCGTAAGATCAAAAGCAGTTAAAACTACGGATTTCCTAAACTACGATCACATTTGATCGATGGCTTAATCTACTGTCATAAGATCAAGTCGAAAAATGAAGCAGATTAGATAAACTTCGATTAGTCCTAAACGCATGGCAACATTCTCGTATTTCGTTCTTTCGTTCATGAAAAAAAAGGTTATAATTAGTCAGTTTGACATATTCGACCACATCGACATTGACATACAGACGCAATTTTTGTCAAAGCCTTATTACACTATGCAATCTCAAGTCAGGCTTACTGATAGTTATGTAACGTGACGAGTTGAGTTATTTCGAACTCAAGTTATTTGAATTGACTCGCATCGAGGACTTGCATGCATATAAAGTCATACGAGTGAAAATCTAGCACCAATTTCTCTAACCACTTACGTTGCACACGGACCTAGTTGAGTCAAGCCAATTGGCGATCGAATCAAGGTTCAGTTTAACTATAATAATTAATTCGAGTTCGAAATAATTCAACTCGTTACGTTACATCACTGTCAGTAAGCCTGACTTGAAATTACATAGTGTAAGAAGGCCTTTTGGTTGTTTGTTTTGAATTTGAACTCTTGTTGTAGTATGTAATGTTTTCACCCCTTGAAATAATTCGATATTCGAATAATTTTCCATTGCAATAGAGTTTTTGTATTTATAATCTCAAAACTACAAACTACAACAAACGAATTACAATACAAATAGAAAGTTTAGTTCAAACAAACATCTGGTAGCCAGGCAACCATATTGAAAAAACGTCAAAAATGAGCGTTTAATCTTTGATTGGCAGTTTAACCGTACCCTCGGCCGAGTTTAAACTAATCGTTAGTTTAAGCTACCCATGGTCGATTAACTACCATTGATCTTATGAAATAATCGGAGACCGGAGATTAAACTCTCTTTTGTCGTTTAAACCACTATTGATCTTACGGCCCTTAAAAGAATTTTTTTATATAATATGGAATGTCCTTTGGTCACAATCTCACCTGATGGTAAGTGACGATGAGGCCGACGATGGAGCAGGACAGTCTAGAAAAAACCTATTCACTCTTGCCTTGAAAAGACCCAGATTATATTTCTCAGGAAAGACAGAAGACGGCAACGCGTTCCATTCCTTGGCAGTTCGCATAATGAATGTAGATCCAAAACGTTTGGTGCGAATGGATGGAATCTTCTTGTAACTTTACTTCTCTCTCTCTCTTATTCTATCTTGTTTTTTTAACTTGTTGTACTTTAGTTCGACTAGCCCCACTTTTCGATCGAGCACATAGAACTCGGATCCCTCATAATCTATATTTTGTGGTCGAACGATATCATTGACGATCAAGTTACTGAATTTAACTATAAGGTTATGAAGTAGCGGGTGCAAACGGGATAAAAAGATGATGATCGACCATTTATCTTCTCTCTTCCAGGATAACTCCGAGGAGATGTACAGTTTGGACAACGACAGTTTCCTCAACTCCCTGGAAGCGATGACCATTCAGAACTACTGGACTGACACTGTCAAACACACCAAGTTATAAGAGCCGTGTGGCTGCAGCGGGACCTATGACAATACCCCACTGTGCCACATGAGAGAACTTCTAGTTTCCAACTCTTTTTAGTCATATTAAAAAATATATAAAGTTTACAATTTTTACAGTGTTCGGCTTTCAAATTCGACAAAACCCATGACCTTAGTACATTTTGACATTTGTCGGTGGATTAGATGAGTGAGAGAATGATGTAGGTTCTGGGCAAGCCTACTCCATCTAAATATGTCCCAGGCACTGTCGTATAAAGAGGCATGGGTTGGTCTTTACGCTGTATAAATCATCTAGGTTACCAAGGAACTTATACTCGGAAGCGTTCGATAAACCGGGTGAGATGACATCACAATTCAAGTAAACAGATAAGATTTGTTAAGACAAAAAGAGATCAGAAATTTTTCATGGTTTGTGACGTTATCTCTCATATCGACGGTCGAACATTGCCAAGTGTAAGATAACAGTGAAAAATACTTAAAGACTCGAGTGTCATTTTGTGGAGTGAACTGTACTACGAAGTGAAATGATGAGAGTGAGAAATTGTAACCAGAATCATTTGAGGATTGATTACTTCAATTCAATGGATATGAACTATTGATCACTTCTATTTTGACTTGTAGCATGTTTTCTTTGTAGTGATTGACGTATTTTATTTCTGATTTAATGTGATAGTGAATCTTAATGACTAATTATATGTCACGTTTAGAATGAGGGTTCTAGACAACGTTTCTTTCAACCAAAATAAACAAGACGAAATCTTATGTCTTGTTTATTTTATTTGACTGAATGAGAGACAAAACTAGTTTTAGTCTCCTCTTTCGTTGACAAATCGATGTCTAGACCGCTCTTGCTAAGATTTCTTATGTTGGAAAACTTTTGATTAAATACCATTCATGTCAGATAAGATGACGTTACATTTCGGGCGAACCAGATCAAATTCCAAGCGGTTTTCATTAGCATGTAATTTTAGCTGTCAAAAACGAGCGAGTGGAATTTTATCTATGTTCAGGTGACGTCATCTCGCTTAGATGATATTTATCGAACGTTTCTCACCATAGACCCTTGTTATCAACTATGGATACAAAATGTTGGAAGACAAAAATAGATTGTTCTTATTCTGTGTAATAAGTTCGACTATTTGAGAGATTTTCATTTAAATCCTAAAATGTAATAAGATTATTTTATTTAGTATTAAATTGAAAATAAGAGGATTATGATATTGACGCCCCAAATTTAATTTATTTTAATTTTTAATAATACTATGCGCGTACAATAATATGAAATTTAGGTAGGTATGTGTTTTAGGATGTGTTTGAAAATATGCTCTATCTCTAAATTTTCTTGCTTCACTCAAAAAATACCTATTTCGTAAAGTAAATGAATAACACTATTTCATAGTTGTGATTATAATAAACATTCAAATATATTACCTGATTTGTACAGTTTTTTGTAAGGCACTGTGTGTTATCATGAAAATTGTTTTTCAAAATATTTTCTAAATTATATAAAAACATGCTGCCGCCATGATTATTATTGTCTATGAGGTATTTCTGTAAAAAATAATAGTGCATTATCGTTATCACAACAACCGTATAACAAAAAAATATTTTCATATAATTTTATGCCTTCTACATAATCTCTGTAAGTAGGTACTTTACGTTTTATTACTACCTAATCCAGTTACAATAATTATTGTGTAAATAAAATATTATTCAACATTATGTGATCTCAATACATCGTTTTAAATGTTTAAGTATGTATGTTTATTCAATAAGTCTGAGTTGAGTTTATTGCATTTTAGTCAGTGAAATTTTATGGTTTTCTGTATTGTGATTTCACGTCCGTCCAAATTTTTGGTTGATTTGACTAAGTTAATGTTAATTTTCTTTAAATCTTTGACTTTAATGAGAGTTCATCTTATTTTATTGAATATCGCTTGCATTTTAACTTTTATATGAACTCTTTTATGTATTTTCAATTTTATTTTCATAGCGCGAAAAATAGTGCAACAATCATATCAATATTCATTAACTAGATTAGTTTTGATGTGGTTTAGAGATTCTTACTGGTTTTGAACTTAATTCTTGGGTGGTAACGTGGTAAGACAATTTTTTCCGCGCCCTCTTACTTAAAATCTACTTACCTGTGTGTAACACCATAAAATGTATTTTTAAGTATTAGCGTAGATTTACAAGTTTTTCTCATCTCTTGCTAATAAAAAGTGGTTTTTTGAAAACTCAAGGCGTATTATATATTCGCCACTCATAAGCAAATTCTGAGCCAGACAGTTATCTAACTATACTTTTATAATAAGAGGTCGTTTTTGTTATCAAATAAACTGGCAAGTACCAATTTCTGTAAATTGTATTCAAACTTGATATAAAAATTAAAATTGATGTTGTCTACCTACATAGGTACTTAATATTTTGATTGTTTCAAAATCTTGAAATTGATAGTCCATGGTATGTTTAACTTTTCAGTAGGTACCTACCTAGCTTACTTAAAAGCTATCAAGTATGACAGTAATTTTCACTCAATTTCAATATTTCGGTACAAAGTGCCAGAAACTCGTATAGTAGTTTTGTCACGTGTTTTTAAAAAGAAACCCCTTAGATTGTGTAATTGTGTAGGGTAAATGTAATTGTTTTGTGAGTCTTGTAATGATATTTTAATGTAATTAAATCTATTTTTACTTGATTTTTTGAGTTTTTTATTACATGGTGAAAAGAGATGTCCTAAGTAGATGACCTTCTACATACCTAGTAGGAATTTAGAATCCACCGAAGCAGTGTCCCGATTACTACGGAAGTGAATCAAGGTTTCTTGTGTGCGAGCTCGTCCGGGGAAGTACTACCACCGTACATATTTCTGCCGCCAAGCAGAGACGCTCGCATTGCTGTATTCCGGTTTGTTACCTTTATGTCTCAGAGTGATGGGCGCAGTGCAAGACACATCTTCAATGGACGTGCTCAGTTAGGCAATGCATCGTTATCGGTTATGGTTACCGCTTGTTCCATCGATTAGTCGTATTAAAAATATTTTTTTTGCTCCTGTGAAGTCCTGTGTTTGAATATCATATTTGTTTTAGCGCCACCTATGGGCACCATGCTGAAAACTAAATAAAGGTTAAACCTTACTAACTTTATTACTGCATTACCGACAGGTCCGAGATGTTGCATTATATTTTTTTGTCAGTGTCAAAAATTAAAAAGTGTCAACGTCAAAAATTTATTGTTATTTTTTTGTCCACACTGTGTGGTGGAGAATTCTTTGCTTTTGTTTTATCCAATATATCTTATAAAAATGGTTCAAGCGTGGTACATGGATGAAGAAACTAACGACCAACGTCTGGAGCATCACAGGAACCCTCCAGAATACTTGACTTTAGAGGATTTGCTTATGAAAACAGGAGTGGAATACTTCAAGGTATGTGCACCGCTGCTGCCACCACCACCGTCTCGAATGCCGCGATATCTTATCATAAATATCAAAATACTATAATAATCGATTATACCTAAGCGTGTACGTGAAATGAAAACCCCTCTTTAACCAAGAATACTTATCTTTTCAGATAAATGTAGATACATACACGACAGACGGAGTCCTGGACAAGCTAAAGCAAAAACGGGGCTACACATACGAAGACGAGATTGTTTGCTCTAAGGAATGTTTGCAGAACTATGAGGAGAAACTGAAATCATTCTTTGCGGAACACTTGCACACTGATGAGGAAATCAGGTGATGAGAGCTTATACCTATATACTGCTGTATTTGAAATAGAAGCAAGTAGAAGTTTTTTAATAAAATAAAATGAAAATGTATTGGTCTGAAAAATACACAAGTAGGTACCTAATCACTCAAAATAATATAAAGTGAACTACCTATCTATTTGTTTCATCACTTTGTCGCATTAAAATAAGTCAAAAAATAAAAATATACTGGTATTTCAGGTTTGTTCTTGATGGCTCCGGGTACTTCGATGTGCGTGATGGCTCTGATCAATGGATTCGTATTGCAGTGTCTGCGGGAGACATGATTATCATCCCCAGTGGGATCTATCATCGGTTTACACTTGACACTAAGGTAGGTACTACTAAACCTACCTATTATAAACTTAAATATGTACAACCCTATGCATCCAATCAAGATGATTATACAGGCCATTATTCACCAATGACTCTTTACTTACTGCCTGGAAAACTGTTAGGCTTGCCCAGCACCTACTTGGCATGTTGATAAACTACTATGAAACCAATACTGGCAGCAGCAAACCAAAAGCTTCCTATTTGGTGACAGGCATCACAGCTCAGTCGGTAATAGCTCTGCCTTCTGTGCTGTGGGTCGTGGGTTCGATCCCCACTAAGAACAAAGATTTGTGTGTGGCAAAACATAGATGTTTGTTCTATGTCTGGGTGTTTGTATTATAAGTATGTATTTACAAAAAAAAGTATATAAGTATTCTATCAGCATCTGGTTCCCATATTACAAGCTTTGCTTAGTTTGGGACTAGAGGGCGTCGTGTGAAATGTCCATGAATATTTATTTGTTTATAGGTATTTATTTAATTCCAAGTTTAAATCATCTGCTACATTTGCTGTGAAAGTCAGTAAATAACAACTAAACATCTAAAAGTATCATCATCTCTGTGCCAGGCATGGGCCTTTTACTTCTAATGACACTCTTGTTGCTTTTGGCAATTTACATTCAAAACTGGTAGGTACCCAGTTCATTCTCAGAACATCATAATATTTTACAACTACATAGATAGTGAGCTCGAGAGGCGCGAAAAATGAGTTGTTTATTTAAAAATGTTATTATTGATAACCTGCGACCTCACTGACTGAGCTCACAGCTCAGTTGGTAGTATATCTGCGCCACTAATAGAAATGTACTCAATTCTCACCCACACAGGAAAGACAAACAATAATAATTGTGAATTGCAAAATTGAATGTCTTTGGAGGAAACCTTTGCCCATCTAATAGGTTAGCATAAAAAAGTAGCTACTTAATAATAATGGTATCCTCTCCAATTTCCAGAACTACATAAAAGCGAAGCGCTTTTTCATCGGAGAACCAGTATGGCTGCCTTACAATCGACCTGCAGACGACATGGACTGCAGAAAGGAATATGTTGATAAACTGAGGAAAGGATTTGTTTCTGCTGTTTGCTAAGCTTACAAAACTCTTCAGGCGTCACGCGTTCTCAGTGGACATGCTCAGTAAGGCAATGCTTTCGATTCTGTTGTTGCATTTTTCTAAACTAACCTAATTTGACAGCACTAAAAATGTTGCCGTCCCTTTCTCATAAACTGAAACTACCAAGACAGCTATAATTCTAGCGCTGTCAAATTAGATTAGTTTAGAAAAATGCAACAACAGAATCTACAGCAATGCATTATTAATATGATAATCAGAAAGTTCTGTAAATCCACAAGTGACGTAAAAACCACTCTGTTTAGGTCTTTCTGTCAGACATTTTATACTTGCCAACTCTGGACGAACTACACCAAGTTATTATTATAGGCAGGGGTAACTACTTAATCAGGTGGGCCATCGGCTTGTTTCATAATTTAGTTGAATAAAAACAAAAGCGCTTGACTCAAAAATCTTTCAGGTGACGACTGCTCAAATGGTTTCTTGTATTGCTATGAATAGAAGATTTATAGTTCACAGTTGCAGTCTAAAGCACTCCAACTGATGGTGCTTCAAACTGCTTGTGTATGGATGCCCTTGTCGTGTGAGGTTGCGTCTTAACGCAACGCGGCGGTACTTATGAGCGTCTGAATGTTCGTAGGTACCGTGGCGAGTTAAGCTACGCGTCCACTGCGTCGCAATCGGAGCGTACGAGACGTCGCACAGTGGATCGTAACTGGAAAAAATGGGACATAAGATTTTTTTTTAAATTGAATTTTTTTATGCCAGGCAAAAGAGCTCAACAGCCTCATAGTAAACCATTGTATAACATAACATTAACATTATTTTATAAGACTCATACCTACTTAGCGAGAAAATGGTAAGCCATCCACGTGCACGAAATTGCGTATTTTGCTTTCCTGTGACTTGTTAGCGGTGTTTATGGTCACTAGAACATTCCCAATGAACTGTCATCATAATCATCATCTGATGATGAAGTCGGTTTTTCTAGTTTTTAAACTTATAAATTATTTAACTTCTTTGCTAAACTGCATAGTATAACGAAAGATTGGCAAACACAGATCAATCAATTATGGGGTCCATTACTCCATAAAAACCTCTACTGGAATCTAAAAACCGGTAAATATATCAACTTAATCCGAAGAATGAATAATGAAATGATTGGGAATGTCGGTAAAATAATAAATTAAGAATAACACACATGAAAAACATAGTTTGCTCAAAAAAATGTTTGGCGTAGGTACCTACGCATGTACAATAAGATAAGTAAGATTTAGTATCGTAATGATAAGAAAATCGGTGAAATGATAAAATACTTAAGTATTTTGAACTCAAAATATTCCACTAAAATAAAATAGTAGGTTTTTAAGAATATGGTTACAGCACTGGATTTGATGAGATAATTTAATTTGTTTATATTAGGTAGTAGCTTCTAGTAGTAGAGTTTATAAATAGTTATTTAGTATGTATTTGTATATTTGTTAATAAAATACTCTATTAAAAACTATGGTTTCAAAACACAGAAAAAGTTTTATTAAATGACAGGCAACTGACATACATATGTATACATAGATAAGAGGTTATTGGTAAATTAAATATCTACTACCGAATACCAATAGATGGTATTCGGTAGTACCGTAGTATCATAATAATCGTAATCAAAACGAAATAGGCAAAATTGGACTCACTTGGCAAAGTTTCAGCATTGTACGGTCAAACTCCGTGATACCTTCGTTTGTGAAGGATAGTTTTCATGTAGCGTGCTAGATGGCGCTACAAACAGCCAACTAGATTTATAACAAAATACATTATTTCACTGTAATATGCATACACTGTTTTATAGTTTCTTTCAATCTTTAAGACATATAATTTAACTCTAGTTAGTGCTCTTCAAAAAGCCATTCAGTAACAGTGTTAGGTAAACATTGGCACGCACCGCTGTCCTTTTATAAGTCTGATATTCTGTGAGTACAAAAATCGAATAGGTATATAGCGCTTTATTAGCCGTAACAGAAATAAATCTTGTCTAGCTAGATTCTTGGTCAGCTAGGCATAGAACTAAGGTGTTCTGCCAAATAAACGCCTACAATTTTTTGAAAGCAATGTGGTATGGCTTCTGTGACAAATAGTCTAATAATTTCGGTTCAGGCGTATGAAAACTCTTCAACTCTTGATATTCTGACAACAAAACTTCTGAAATAAAGAAATAAACATAATGTCATGTCTCATGTCAAAAAATGTCAACAAAATGCACATCTTTTGGAACAGCATAAGAACAAATTAGCAAGATTTAGGTAAGTGTACCAGTTGTATTATGTTAATTGATTTAATCTCAAAGTAAAAACATATTGTGGTGGATTTTACGAAATTCAGTTTGTCCAAGCTTTACCACGCTTTACTTACACCACAGACTAGTCTAAATAATCTGAGCCTACCACTCACCATCCCACCTCACAAACAGGTTTGAATTTTTATATCTGTTTGAAATAAAAAAGTAAGTGAGATGATTGGGCAGATGATGCCTTTAAAGTACAGTACGCACAACGGATCTTTATCCCTCTGAAGTTAGGTGCAACAAACGATTGCGCATGTACCTACTATTGTGTGGAAAAATTCGCTTACCTCTAATTACCCAAAAATGGGTTCTAATCGTAATTCGTGGTGGGGGATTAGATCTGCACTGACGTCCCGCGTTGGAGTGTATTGTGCAACCCCCTGCTAACCTCACCCCACGTAAAGTATCAGAGAATGACTTTGGGTTGATGGCAGGAACGTTCCAGCATCCTCCATGGTGTTATGGATGCTGAGGCGGGTTCAGCGCAGATGGCCCTATAAAAAATTTTGTACTGAGTTGGAAAAATGGTTGATATTGGAGAGCTTTTATTCAGTTTCTGACTTTTTGAAGAAGGGTTCGTGTCGCTTCTACAACTACTAAGTAGGTACTTCTGCTGTTAGAGTGTTGTTTTAGCGAATCTAGTAAATAGGTACTTAGTTGATGACCTACAAATTTTTGCACGCCAATCACTTTGGTAAAAATATGCGGCACTTATTTATACTTTTACATCTTTGTACTTAAACTACCATATTTTTTATGCAAATAAATGACTTGATTGATTGATTGATTGATGGTTCAGAGGGACAAAGATCCGTTGTGGATACATATAGTACTGTTGACTTCCGTTTTCAGATAACGTCAGTAAAATGGCCGGCGAAGGCGGCGGCGGTGGCGGTGGCGGCGCAAGTAGTGGCATCATTGTGTTCTCGCTATGGTACGTCGCCATAGCTGTGAGCTACTACATGTGAGTATATTTACCTATTTTACGCCTTTAGTTGTTGACCCGTAGATATTGAAGTTGAGGTCAACCGACGAATCCAATTCGGATGGGACAGCATTAGAGAAGTTACGACACATTTTTCGCCAGAAAACTTAGACAATTATGTACCTAACTCGGATTATGACACAATATCTCGTCGATATTTAATTTTATAGACGACTAATCCGCGTCCCGTTTGATCTGGTTGATTTTCCGAGATCAAAAGTAACCTATGTGTTAATCCAGGCTACGAACTATGTGTATTCCAAGTTTCATCCAAACCGGACCAGTAGTTTTTGCGTGAAAGAGTAACAAACATCCATACATTCATGCCGTCTATACTTACAAACTTTCGCGTTTATAATAGATAAGATCACGTAGGAAAGTTACAAAACATCTATTTTTACCTAGCCCAGAATTTGTGGGTAATAAATTATCTGTTTGGCGTTGTTACGTCTTCCACTTGGCAAAGAAAAGAGCTGAAGAAATTTGTTTACGCAATGGAAACGGAAGCTACTCATTTGAAGACTACAAAACATACAGTAGGAAGGCATATTTACTGGTTTTGAATTTTCATTGGAAAAAAATTCCAAAGCGAAAATTCTCTTCGAAAGAAAGACGGAATCTCCTACCAGTTATTGATCAAGTTCTCAAACCACCGCACTGTGGTTTCAGAGTACAGGGCATCGCATAAAATCGTTTTTATTCCTTGAATAATATGTGGGTTAATTACCTTATTTGAAAGGCCCACAGCGCATCAGCATGTTGCAGGTGTCCGAGTTCATGAACGAGTGTGATGACTTTTTATACCATCGGTTCGTCACCCAACTATGGCTTATAAAAATCCACTATTCTCCGTCATAATTAGCCTGGATTCCAGCAGCAAAACCGAAGTTGTTGAAAACATTCCCCGAGGTAGCGTTGTCGAGCGCTAAAAGTCCAAGGCCAACCCACCTGCGAGCAACTCCCAGGGAGGCAGTGCATCTAAATCTAGGCCACTTATTAGGTTCCCCACGCTTACGTAACTTTTCCAACATTTACGTAACGATATTCATCAAATAAATATAGTTGGCAGTAGCTTGATGTTATCTATCACACTGCCTATTGACTGATTCAATCAAAGCATCTACTTTCAAATCTCCATGATACTTTACTTACGATGGGCGATGCACTCAATTTTTTTCCACCATCGATCGATTACCAATGCAATGTAGATAATTATCTTCTCTATTATAATCGATGCTAGGTTGCCCAATGTTCACCTTACTTTTACTTACTAGTTTACTTATTCACATGACTTAGGATAGTATTAGGCACAATGGATCTTTAGTAATTTTTCTGTTTAGGTTTTCTGCAATAAACATTTTACATTTTAGGCATTTTACTTCCTAATAGGCATTTTCAAAAATAGACTTTCTAATCAGGAAGCACAGGTAGACCTTATTCTCATGCCAGTAGACTTGCCATAGTGCTATACGACCTCTGAACTTATCTGGCTGCAAGTAGCATTGAAACATCTAGGGCACGCTCCAAGCTCCCTCCAGTTACGTAACAGGGTAGTTAGAAAGGGGTGACCTTTACCACTGCGGGTGTTATGAAACGATCGTTCAATACTAAATCTGCGAGGTCACAGCTGTTTGCATTATAGATTTTAGGTCTTGTCTCTTGTCAGGGAATAAAGTTCACGCGAGTTTGCGGGCAAGTCTTGTATTGCCGTTCTTGGTCGCTGAAGATATCCGTTTTCATCAGTAAAACAGCTCGAACGAAACGGGCAGTAAGATCCTCTTTTACTACACCTGAATGAAAGTAAACTCAATTTATTCAGGGTTGCTGAACTGAAAAAGTATACCCTCTAGAGTTGATGCAGTTAACGTCATCTAGAACTGTAGCGAAACTGGTTTATCATCCCAAGATGCGGGTTTTGAGTCTTTTGGTTTTTCTGAGCAGTACCTAATAAGAACATTATTTTCAAGAGTTTGTATGGGCTCATTTAGGTATGTATCATATGTGCGGTGCCGGGGTCATTTTGAAGAATCGTCCGATATGTATTTTGAAAGTACAGGTTCAAGTCTTGGTTACGAAGCAGCATCTCATTGGTCAAGATCGGTGAAGTTCCTGGGTTTTCTATTCTAAGAATACTTGAAGCAAATACAATGAAAATAAACGGTGGTTTCCGTGTCGTGCGTAAGCCAACAAACTCTACACCCCGACCTTGTTACTCTAATCATAATTGGATAAGAAGCCTGGCACGGAAGGTGCAATGCTCGCTTGAACTTGCCTTTATAGTATAGCCAAGTTGTGATTCCATACTCGTGCGTTGAATTAGCGTATAGAACTATCATTTAATTCCTAATTAAACCTCATTTCGTTTTTCAACTACCCTCCCGATGACTTCAATATTGCAAGTCAAGTCAAGCAGACAGAGACATAATTATAAGTTTAAAAAACTAGAAAACCCGACTTCAATTCGACTACCAACTTCATCATCAGATGATGATAATGATGGCAGTTCATTGGGAATGTTCTAGTTACCATAAACACCACTAAAAAGTCACAGGAAAGCAAAATACGCAATTTCGTGTACGTTGATGGCAACTATTTCTATTTATAAGCTAAACTACTGACCCGAATTTGATGAAAATTGAATGAGATCAACCTGAAAGTACATCCTTTCAAATAAAAAAAGATTTTTTCTAATCGGTTCATAAATGACGGAGTTCTGAGGTAACACACATAAATAAAAAAAAATCAACCAAATTGAGAACCTCCTTTTTTGAAGTCGTTTAAAAAAGTCCGGCTGTCCTACCGAAGCCTAGAAAGATGATTCCATATGTGTAAGTGAGTTGTTCCATCGACTCTGTCTGGAACAAACAACGCAGCTTTTATAGATACCTACTTAGTACATTGTCGTGATTTAGATATGTCGTATGCAAAGCATCTAATGAAACCACTAAGTGACAAAGTTAGCTTCATTATGTATGGACTTGTGGTTGGCTTGGCTTACGTAATGATAATGCCGAGCTGGCGCTGGTCGATACCATTTGACCTAGTTCTGAAGCCTGAAGTATAAACTATACTCGTATATGAATGAACCTACGTTAGTAAAACAAACGTACCTACCCAACCTCGTAATAGTTGTTTGGACACAGATTATGAGCACTAAACTTTTAGGTAGGTAGGTAAGGGCTTTAGATGATAGGTAGGTGGTGTTTTTAGAAATAAAATCATAGTTGCCAGATAAAGAGCTCATCATCATCATCATCATCAACCTATACTCGTCCACTGCTGGACGTAGGTCTCTCCCAAGACGCGCCATTGAGCTCGGTCTTCGGCTCTTCTCATCCAGTGTTTGTCAGCTACATTTCGCAGATCGTCGCCCCATCTCGCCGGAGGGCGTCCTACACTACGCTTGCCTAAACGTGGTCTCCACTCGAGTATTAGTTTGCTCCAACGATAAAGAGCTCATATGCTCCAAACTCAAAAAGCCGACATCATAAAGTAAAGTGGAAAGACCTGGATTAGGTCTGCTGAAGCGCAGTAGCAACATACAGACCAGTGGAATATTGACGAGTGTTCGCCATTATGTTTCGTATTTGTGCCGTGCCAGGCGATATGATGCCCGAGCACTGTTTCGGAAGCAATCCCCATTTTGACATTGCGTGTCTGATCGACATGCAAAGCGCCCTTAATTGGCCTTTATGATTTGTATCAGTTTATTATAGGGCACATTCTTACACGCATCTGACTTACTGCCTTGGTAACCCACTTCTACAATCCCCGAAAAAATAGTTGTGTTATTTTCATTTCTCGTTCGTTATTTAATTGCCGGCACGTGTCTTTTAAGTAGGTTCTTTTGCTAACCTTCATCATCATCCGCGTCTGATTTCATCCACTGCTGGACATAGCCTCTATTGGTACCACTTTTCAAGGTTCTGTACTAGTCTCATCTACCCAGGTGCGACGCCTGCGATCCCCGACATCAATATCTACACTTGTCTTTTCTATCAAAGTATTTGTAAAAGCGTTGCTGCAAACAGCATCGATAATTTTAATAGTTCAGCTCAGACTATTATTTGATAGTATAATTTATAAGTTAAAAAACTGGAAAACCGACTTCAACTCGACTACCAGCTTCATCATCAGATGATGATGACAGTTCATTGGGAATGTTCTAGTCACTATAAACACCACATAAAAGTCACAGGAAAGCAAAATACGCAATTTGGTGCACGTGGTTGGTGTTGATTCTTTAGAGGAACAACTGGTGGGTTTTTGCTTTTCTCCAATTAAATGCGGTTTGAATGTACAAACTGGGTTTATTGACAAATTTAGAAAAATGTAAAAATTTAGGTGTGCACCACAAAGGGTCCATCGTTGCTAGCAGTAAAATGGTAGGCGCTACGCAGCAACTTGGCATATTGCATTGTTGCTAGCAGTAAAATAGTAGGCGCTGCGCCGCGCCGGGCATATTTTTTTCAGTTATTTCTATTTATAACCCAAACTACTCAACCGATTTTGATGAAAATAAAATGGGACCAATCTGGAAGTATATCCTTTCAGATGAAAAAAGAATTTTTGAAATCGGTTCATAAATGACGGAGTTCTGAGGTAACAAACATTAAAAAAAATAAAAAAAAAAATAAAAAAAAACATACAACCGAATTGAGAACCTCCTCCTTTTTTGAAGTCGGTTAAAAAAGACAATCGTACCCAGTCGTTCAGATGTTTGGCTTTAATCCAGCGCCAGCGTGCCTGAGCCAATGTTTACGATAACTGCTAACTGTAGAATGCGCCTGGGATCGAATTATTAGATGCGTGGTCTATTCTACAAGATACTGAGAAGAGTAACCAAAGAAAACTTCTCTAGTACCCGCGTATAATACTCGTAAAACCCAAAAACTACTGCAGGAAATAAAGAATCCTCAATGCCGACCAAGACGTAAGTAAAGGAAATATATTTAGGCTCACGACTATGTCGATCTATTTTGTACCTATGGGATCTCAGTGAGGGTCTCCGAAGACGAATGGTGGATTCCTAAAAAATTCTGCCGCCTTTCCCTTGTCCCTCGTTTATTCACAAATGAGAATCGCAATCGGCTATCGATAGATCGACGTCCATTTCTATTAGGTGTACATAAAACACTGTTTTCTTGACTACCCTCACGTTTGTTCGGTCACATGAATAAAACGATATATTTTTAGCTTCTGTGCAGTGCGTCAGTCGTCTGTGTAGGAAATCTTTAGCAACTGCTTACGCAGTTTACCTGTACTTATGGTACACCAACTTATTTCCCTCGATGAGAGCACATACTTGATGGTAGACTGAATTAGGTATTGCTTACTGAATTTATTGTTATTATGTACCTACACCATCAATGTTTTAGCTGAAGTTTGTTTTACTGTCTACCCAACTATCCTATCCTATCCTATCCTATCCTATCCTACTAATATTATAAATGCGAAAGTTTAGATGTTTGGATGTTTGTGTTTCAATCACGTCAAAACCACTGAACCAACTTGGATGAAACTTGGCATATATATAGTTCGTAACCTGGATTGACATATAGGCTACTTTTTATCCCGAATAATTAACAGGATCTACAGGATAAAATGAACGAAAAGGATTAGCAGCGCCAATTGGCAAGAGGATTTCATTGTCATGTCATGTCACGTCAGTTTGACAGGGCGTAGTACTACCTCTTTGGTCTAACAACTAGCGTTTGACATTCCAGTAGGTACGAGTTCGGTGTAATGAGGTGTAATGTCAAGTTTCTCAAAGAAGTATCCGCTCGGTACACGCACAGATAATATAATGTACACGGAAACTGTAGACGCGTACGAAGTCGCGGGTAACTGCTAGTACCTAATATACATTATTGTTTCCATTATTAAAAATAATGGCTTCTATGAGAGTATAACCTAAATATGCATCGTTTACTAGATAACTATGCCAATTACCACGCCATAACATTTAACGGTCATTTACCCATAATCCACCTCAATAATCGTAAATCCAAGATAAAAATACTTTGACCTTGTCTGTGATGATATGATTAGACACTGCAATGAGTGCCTTAATTGGCTCTGTCATTGAATAATGAGCTTTTTCGTCTGATTTTCACGGCTATTTTTATTTGAAGTCAGTCATCCATGAAAACCCTGCATCTACGAATCAAAAGTGTTTGTAAAATGCATGGTATTTTTAGTAAACATCAACACAACTCTTCTAGTATATGCAGCATGCCAGAAAAAGATTAAAAATAATCAAACATTTTCAAATTTTACATCAAAATCTTTTTCTGTTGGACTTGGCTCCGAATTCCAACCCATAAAATCGTAAAAACAACAACACCATTATATATTGTTTGCCCTTGATATCAACCTTGCGGGGGAAATGTCAAAAATATACCAACCTTGGGGGAAGAATGTCAAAACTCCCGCATTTTATGGCCCCCTTGTCGCAGAGATTCGGTTGTAACAATTTATTCGTAGTTTCGTTTTAATAGGACGTCAACATCTATAACTTCGTCTATATGTACAACATCTACACCGTTGCTAAACCTCATTACGGTTTTATTATAAGGTGTGTTGGTATTGTCAGAGTTATCATCAGCTTTGACTTCATTGTTTGACAAACCAAGGCAAAACCTCGAATTCTTTTTGAGCGTTTAAGTATCAGTAGAATGTCAGATAACGTGTGTCGTACGTATCGCAAGTGCTTCGTAGATTTCCTAATGGTTCTCAAGTCTCAACAGATACGGGCATCACTTGGATGGATAAGTAACGCTAGTAGCAACTTTATCTGAGCTACCGTCCCAAAGATTTTTTTACCGTCCACACTAACAGTTTTGACTAAAGTGGGTTGTTATCACCGTTTTGCTCTTTTGTCAGCTACCTACATGTGCTATTTCTATGTGTGTTATATCTATTTTTCTAATTGATATTTCTTTGTGTATTCTTTTATGTAATCTATCTTCGACAAATAAACTTATTTACTTTTATTTTTACAAATAAATACCTAAATTTTATTATTATTCACTGTTAATTTTTCTTTCATTCTCATAATAAATCGAACGTGAATATCTATGTATCGCAGGGTATTTAAATTGTTGCTTGTAAAACGAAACATTACCCAGAAACATCTTCAGGTATAAATTCAGCAGTCCTGTCTATTTTATCTTACAAAATCTAAGCAGTTTACATTTAGAGTCAATAAATCCAATGTTTTTAAACATTTACGTACTTAATTGAAACCGTATGAATGATCCTCCATTTGTAATCTAGCAACTGCGTTGTTGATAGACGAATGCTCTCTATATTTATTTTAGCGTTTATTTGTTTAGGCGTAGAAGATACATGTCCGACACTTAAAGTAAATAGGTACCTCACTAATTATTGTGTTTTTGGACAAACTAGTGTAAATTCACGATTCCATTCAGAATATCCCACTACAACTATCATAAATGTCAAAGTTTAGAGTTTTGGATTGGATGTTTGTGTTTCAATCACGCTATAACTACTGGTCCGATTTGGATGAAGCTTGGAATATATTATAGTTCGTAACCTGGATTAACACATAGGCCACTTTTCCCGTTTTATTTTAGGTTATATTTTTTGTTTTTTTTTTCGTGGACGAAGTCGCGGGTATGTAATTGTTAGTATCAAATAATTAAAACTCTCTGACGCCTGCCAGCAGGTACCTATAGTAGTCCTATATATATATGATACCTAGCATACCATGTAGGATGGATACAGTCATGATTTCTTAAGACTTCCTTTTTGAGAGCGCATGGAAAATTTTGTACTGAGTTATGCATGCCTTGCTGGGTTCATTAATGTTTCAAATTATGGGTCATGGCAAGAATAATTAACTATGTCACTATAACCGAGATAGATTGCTCAGTTTGTTGCTACCGTTTCTTTTCTGGTGCTATTAATATTTTCTTCCTTTTTACTCTTCGTTTATTATCATCATTTATATTCGCCTTAATTTAGATCTTCAAAATAAAAGCCATAATATAAATGATGAGTAAGAGCTACAGTTCCTCTGACCCGTAGTCTGGCATCTCTGAATGAACATCCCCAATTATTTGAGTCAGTCGCAAAGAATGTTGATCTATGACTTGATGGGCGGAAGGTTTCATTAGCGAGTGTGAAATATTTTGCGTTTGGTAGTCTGGAAGCATGACGATTCAATCAAAGCATAGTATGCTATGCATGATCGATAGAATTCCTGTTTGGAGGTTTCTATATATTGCTATTCATTAATTTGTTCTCCTTTTTCGTATCTTAGAGCAATGTGGTTTCTGCTTTATAATTACTATCACGAAGAATATTATTCTCTCTTAGATTAGGTATTTTTGATATATATATCTTCGCTGTAAAATCATCGACATTAACTCCATCGGTATCTCGTCTCGATGAAGCTATAGTTATTACAGCGAGAGATGATCCATGGCGAACCAAGTGACCCCAGACAGGAAGCTGAATAAGTGGCCTTCTGTCCTGCCGAGTCGCCGGACGTGGCCAAATTGCTGCAAAATTGCGTGTCTACCATAATGAAGTTGTATGAGATGGCAAGCTACTGATTTCCTCTGAAGAAAGCATAGGACTTTCTGGCTTAGAGAGTAGCATTATTTGACTCGCACGCGCAATTTATTTATTCAGTTCTATGACTTCAAATATAGTGCTGATGTTTGAAGACATCTTCAAGAGTTAAACAATAGTTTTTATTTATTGCCCTAAGTACCTAAAATAACCTTGAAAAATACACGAGTACCACTGACTACCGAACGACAAACAAACTCGATTATGTAAAAAAAACAACAAATTTGTTTCGTATGAATACAGTATGTGTGGACATGAATCATTTCTAAATAACAGATCAATTGTCTGCGCTGTGACGTGGTGGAATATTTTGTAATATCTGCCCTTATCGCCTTTTTCAAAAGATCCTGCAAGAGTGGACACTGGTTTTGATTTTATAATACATCACGTGCATATTATGATTCATATTATTATGTACGAACGAGTAGTTTGGTGGTACTGAGTGTAAAAGTTGTGTCTTACTTCGGTTAGTTGTTCTTCTTATCCCAAAGGTCATCTGAAGGTCATAATATATTATTTTTCCATAGCTTAATTTTTCAAGCAACGTAGGTGTGTATCAAGGTAACACGTTTTTCATCAAACACATATCCTCCCACGTCTACAATGGTTGTTTTAGGATGTTACAGCTTTGACTTGGTACATGCAGGTCCTTGCAGAGTTCTCGTGACAATCCCATCCTATATTGACAGGCGTCACAGCTCAGTCGGTAATAGCTCTGCCTTCCGTGCTGTGGGTCGTGGGTTCGATCCCCACCAATAACAAACATTTGTGCGTGGAAAACAGATGTTTGTTCTATGTCTGGGTGTTACTATGTATTATAAGTATGTATTTACAAAAAAAAGTATGTAAGTATTCTATCAGCATCTAGTTCCCATATTACAAGCTTTGCTTAGTTTGGGACTAGAGGGCGTTGTGTGAAATGTCCATGATTATTTATTTATTTTTATTTATTTATATTATCTTTAATTTCTCAATACATAGTTCTGTACCCTTATCCCTTACGTCATCAACAAAAACTGGTAACGTTATAAACATGACACAGTTTAACTTCAGAATCATAAGCATCTGTTGTGATGTGACTTTATAAGATTTACTACCTATGCATTTCGCTGGTGTTAGTGTGTTGAAAACGTTTGTTTTGTCTAGCTACTTGGATAGCCTTGGCTGTGATGAATCACTGCATTATTATGGAATGGAACATAGTTATTCTTAAATCGTTTATGTCGCCTACCTATAGGATTATGTCTAAGAACCTACTTGAATATTATTTAGGTAGCTTCTACTTTATTCTGTTTTGCTGCGTATTGTTAAGTACATTGTATTGTTGAATTTGACTGAGATCTATCAAATTCGAAATGACTTGCCCTTTCCTATACCTATAACACTTATATAATCGACACCACAACTAATACACTTCTAACGTTACTTCCTTCCACTAGTTCTAAGTTTCTAAATGAGCCTTTTTGACTTTGAGTTCATACAAAAGAGAAAAAAAGATTCAACGTCTAATAACCAAACGACGTCATGCATATGTTTTTGGCCATTTATTTCCTTATTGAGTATATTCGTAAACAATATAGAGTACCGAAAAGAGTTGTTTATTTAACCTATGTACTGATATTAGTTAATTGAACATAATCTGAACCAGTTCATGAATTGACCCAGGGTCATCAGACGCGTGCCGCAAAGATACGGGCTAATAAAGAGGAAAAATAACGAATAGAGCTCTTTAGAACAATAAATAATAGAACACAGATAAGAACAATGCTGGATTATTACGAACTTATTTTAAACTTTAACCCTAACTTAGAGTATCCGACTCAGAAAGATATTTGACACGTTCAGCATAAATTAGGAAGGGAAAGAATATTCAAACCAGCTAAAAATTAGAGGACCGATGAAAAAGATAAGCAGAAACAACACAAAAAACTAATAAAAAAGCATATAGGTACTTAGTGAAAGAGTCTAAATTAAACCTATTGTAGATTTTGCCTCTAAGGGAAAACCAGTTAAAGTAATTGCAAATGCTGGTCCAAAAATTGTTATTTTGTTTGGGGGACATATTGTGCGAGCTAACAGGACATGCATTCAGAAGCCCAATGTAATTCTTTACATTCATGATCCAACTAACTGATATACTACTCATCTACTATATGTCTTGTTATAAGAATAAATTCAATGTGAATTATAATGGTAGTATGGTAGGCAATTATTAGGTCAGTGATGTTTTGACGTAACATGTGTGTAGGACGCTCCCAGTATGAGCCCTAGTCGTGGGAAAAAGCATACACCGTGACCGCTTTTGTAGTTTGTGTAGATGCTAAACATAGATTATGTTGATATATCAAAAATCTTTATGATGTTAGCTTCCAATGTGCAATGCCAAGGTATCTAATAGTTTAATGGTCTTTTCCACCAGTTTTGCAATTTTTGCAATATATACCTAAGTGTTTTTATGAAACAAATAATCGCTTTTGTTTCGTTTGCATGGTTGACATCTTCCCAGACCTTGTGGTATTTACTGGATGTCTGTCAAAAGGGGAAATCTAAAGGGGGTAGACTACGGTTTTCATGGTTCATGCCTTCTTTTTGCAACTGAAATTCCTATGATGTTCTTTCCTTTTGGCTCTTCTACTCTACTGGAATCAATCAGTTTTATTTGGATAGAAGTTCTTCAATTCCTTCGGTGAGGCAATTATTTATTCAATAAAAATGAGGGAAATAACAACTGCCAAGTTTCTTTGCGTCTAAACCGTCGTGGTCACGCTCTCGCCAGCTTCCTAATTTCGGAGCACGTTCATTTATTTTTATTCGTACAATATCGTTTACTTCGATTTTTGAATACGATCGAATCTTTCCGCTCTTTTGTTTTTTCATCGACTAGGTTTGTTTTACAATTTATAGGCAAGCGTTTGACTGCAATACCACCTGATGTTATGCTTCAACGAAGTGTTATAACTTTATGAACACATTTCAAGTCTCAAGACATATAAGTAGGTAAAAAAGTCTGAATCTAGTCTACCATTAAACGCCAACCAATCGATGTAAGAATTATTACCTTCATCCACTAGGTAACGGAGAACCTTGAAGTCAAATTATCTATTGTTACAAGTCAGTGGTTCTATTTATGAAGAGACGATTTTCTTCACGTGTTGGGTTTTATGGGATCGAAAGCATGTGTTCAGACTTCAGGGTTATTGCTAGTGAAAACCTTGAAAGAAAAGTGCTTTTAGTAATTTTCTGCGCCATTAATATAAGTTAAAATCACTGGCTTTGTGAGAAGCGAACCATACTTCAAGCGAAATTCGTTATTGCCAGTTATAGCATCAGTTCAATAACAACGTTGGATAAAAAAACTGGTAAACTAGCTATGTAGGCAACCAATTGTTCCTTTGTGTTTTCTTTCGGACTATCTTCATCTTTTCCATGGAACAAAATTCTTATAAGCTGTAATAGGTAGGCATACGAGTAGGTAATGCATGCACACAGAAAACCCCTAAATATATTTGCACTCAGACGTCAACTCGATCGTATGAAATAACATTATGATTGATAATTGTACTTATTTGTTCTTTAGTCTAGTAATACCCTCAGTACTTTTATTACAAAGCATATTATAAGCTCAGTATATTTATTACGTTTTCCTCGAAGGTCCTTTAACCCGCATAGCAACAGTCGTATCGTATGCAGATGGCTTCGAGCTAATTATAGACGATGCAGTCGGTACATGATGCGCAAACGTAACGCTGTGGGCTTCAACTTTATTTGCGTTGAGATAGGGCTGCTGAACACCATAAAAACTAACCATTCCTAACTTGCGTCATTGTGTGATTTAATTATGCTGATAAACATGTCTACAGCCTAATATTTACTTACCTCGTTACTCATTATTCTCATCAACCTGTCAACAGTTTATTTAACACTGATACGGCACAGGTTTAATTAAACAATGAAACAAGACAAACAGATTTTGATAAACTCCTTGAATATCAGCGATGACATCGACTAAACCCAATCATTACGTTCAGAAAGGATCATTTGACTGAACCCATAATGTAGGTACCTGTACCTATTTGCGTTTTGTAATCCAAGTGTTGAAGAGCCGAAGACCGAGCTCAATGGCGCGTCTTGGGAGAGACCTACGTCCAGCAGTGGACGAGTATAGGTTGATGATGATGATGATGATGAATTTAGATTTTAGATGAAAAATGAAACAATTTTACTAAGGGACACTTAGGTGTCCCTTAGTAAAATTGTTTCATTTTTCCTTGTTGGAGATATCCGTCTATTCCCGGACACGTCGCTCCCGGGCCGCACCTTATATGGCCACATCAGATATAGACGTGAATCTCCCTGTTTGTCCACCTTACTGCGACAGTTTTAGTTCAGATTCAGGGAACAAAACAGATACAGCAATGGATCAAGAATCGAGCCCTGTGGCAGCCCGAAATTTTGCATCACTTCTTATTTATTCAAATTTTATTTTATTTACAAATATTTGGAGAACTGTTATCATAACAAATGTATGTAAGTAGGTACCTAACAAAATCTTGTTATGTGGGTAAATAGGTAATTTACCAATTACCTCACATACATAATATGTGGCATTGTGCTCGTACCTATGTTACAGCGAACAACTTTTCATGTATAAATGGAGTAGGTATTTGTTTCAATTATTTTGAAGGCCAGTCAAAAATACTCGATGCTTGTTAGAAAAATGAAAAGGGATATAATAGTTGACTCGTGACCAATGACGTTGTTTACAACGCAATTCCAAACCCGCTTAGCGACGGTTCATATTCGTCAAGCTGTCTGTCTGTCACACCTCGATGCAAACGTTTCAATCTTATTTTACGTAACAAACATCTAAACATCTTATTCAAGTTTTGAACCGTAAAATGCTTCGTGGGAAATCAAGTTAGATTTTGTTGCAATATTCAGTAGGTAGGCTATAGTCTTCCAAATCATTCTTTGCTATTCGATCTAAGCTTTTAGCTTACTTTCTGAAATGTCACGTCTGAGTAGATTACTACCACAGTCCTAAGGCTGTAACAAATCCATTTTAAACGCATGAAAGAATCTTCGCTTTGGTACCGAAACTCGACTCTTGAGAAGCCCGGTGATCGACAATATCGGATTATCTACCGAATGAAACTTTGTTGGATTCCATAGAAATCAGCTTACTGATGAAATTGTTTAGTTAGATTACAGTTAGGTACTAAGTACATACATCATGGTAGATTAGTATGTAAATAATTAAAAAAATAAGAAAAATACTTCGTAAGATCTTGCAAAACATATTGCAACAGTAATGCAGCGAAACATGAAACTAGTTCAATATTGCGACCAAACCAGATGCCTGGCCGGGACTCGATCCCGTTACTTCCCGTAACCGGAGACAATGGCGTCTGCTGCGAGTCTGCGACTGCCAACTAACAACACAACTGGTGCGGTTCTCTGCTTCCTGGCTAGTGTCATAATATGCCATTCACGTGCCGAAATTGCGTATTTTGCTTTATTGTGACTTTTTAGTGGTGTTTATGGTCACTAAAACATTCTCAATGAACTGCCATCATCATCATCATCATCTGATGATGAAGCCGGTAGTCGAATTGAAATCGTTTTTTCTAGTTTTTATAACTGCAAAGCTAGTTCGATTTTCGTATAGGTACATACACAAAAATATATGACGCCGAAAAAAAATACCGGCCTCAAACATTGATCCATCGCTCAAACAAGGCAAAATTCTAAAGAATTTTTAAAGAAGGTTAAAATGTAAAAGAAAATATTGGCCCCAAAGGTAATACGTTGAAGACACGAAAGTCTAGATCGCGACCGAATGGGGTCTTCAATATTGGCCTTGATTTGACTATCATACTCAATATGAAAATACGTAGCTTCGATAAAGGCCTGCGAAAAAGTCGGCCTAGCGCGGATTTGAACTCGCGCTCATCAAGCGCCGCCGGCGCACTTTATTTACTGATTGTTTCGCCCCCACCAGCTGAACATGATGTTAGTTGACGAAAATAAGGACTCTACTCAATGCTTAAATTTTTTTTGCAATAAAATTATAGTCCATTTTAAATTGTAACGCTTCGCCTCTATTTATTTGTAGCATCAAAGATATTTTAACTGAAAATTAAATTATAAGGTATCTATTCAATTGTTTATTTTTACCAACGGACGCCATGCATCAATTGTTAATGCGGGCTTTGGATATAATTGAATTGATTCATTGGAATCCCATCCCATGGTGCCCACTCATCGCCGGATGTGCATAACAAGCCACCGGTATTGTGCAGACATCCGCCTACATTGTAGGTACCTAAGTGCTCTGCAAAACGCGTTGCTAGCCTAGAATCGAGTTTTTTTTTATGCAGAATTCTATTATTTTAACTAAATTTAACTTTATTTTGGATTAATAATTCTCCTAATAAAACCTGATAAAAACATTATGGTTCATTTGGACATCTCAACAAAATCCCATGTATGCCGTCACTTTCAGCTGAACGAATCTAAAAGTGTCAAAAGAGGCGCTAAAGATAACAAAACCCACAAAAACTAAACTAGAATCAACTATCGATTCTAATAGGTGTAATAATGGAGTAGAAATAACCATAGACATCAAAATATTCGACAAGACAAGTAACTAGAGATCGTCGCACTCGCCAGCGACAAAAATAGCGCGAGACGATCTAGGCATAGACTATAGCCTATACTTACTTACCTACTAGTGGTTGCACTTGCCGATGTCATGGGCTGGGGTTGATGCACTAGCCTTAAAATAAACGTGCACTTCGATGAGGGAGATGAAAAAGGAATGTAAAAGATCGCAGTGGGAGAAGTCTTGACAGATTTGGCACCCATCATTAGAGTCAATGATAGATTCATTTTGGAAATTTTTCCGCAGCACCAGAGTCATTGATGCGTTGGTGAAAGAAAAACTCTTTCCACATTTTGGATGGTGAAGTGGTTAGTTCAAAGATCGAATATAGAAATAAAACTAAAGCGATAAAGCAGACGAAAATACCAGAACTATTTGGTTCAGTAAATTAACGTTCTAAGACCAAAGTTAGATGATTGGGCCATTTCGCACAAAGATCAAAGAACCAGGCAAATAGAAAAAGGAAAACTAATAAATCAATGCCTGCAGGTAGAAACAAAATAAAGCCGTGAAATCACGTTTCAGAAGATTTCCGACAAGCCTATGAAACGCAACGGCCCACTGTATTCGAGCTGGCTCGCGGCCAACTTGAGAATCTTGAGATTTTGTTGGCTGCAAGAACTGTTTTGAAAACTCAATATCATCTACTTAGAAAACTAAATTATGATATGCTAATAATACTAACTGCTACACTTATCTATCAAGAGAATTAACTTTTTTATAACATAGCTTATCATCTCTCACCAACAATTCGAACGAGGCGTTTCGGATATAAATTAATAGCACAGCCAAAGATAGGTCTATTATTTGTATAAGCTAACTAAATAAATAACTGGGTCTCTGCATGGTTCTAAATCAAACAAACAAAATAAACCTAGGTAATTTACTTAGTAATTTGTGAAAATTTAAGCATAATACGAACGAGATAGAAGTTAATCAATACCTATGCATTACCAGCATCATAGTTTCACAGAATTCTCTCATCAGTAATATATCATTTCTATGTACTTATGATAATTTTCTCTGAATCGAAGGATGCAACTATATTCGCCGCGGGCTGCCTACGCCACTGCGCAGGAAACTGCCTGATTAGAGATCTAGACTCCATTATCAAGCTCTGAACATCCTACATTCCACTCAGATTATCCAACATCTCTATCGTTCGTAACCCTAAGGCGTTTTGATCTACAGATTTCGTATTAGTCTTTAGAATTACACATTGGATATTATTGACAGAATTGGGTGATTACAATCCATCTATTTCGATTTTATCTATGCTAGCAGAATTATAGTACTTATACCAGTGCCGGTCTGCTAATGCCCAATGCATTAATTTTCAAGTCTTACTAATGTCTTGTGAGGATTTTGTGACTGTAAAAAATATCATAGTGCTACAAGCCATATATTTTAAATTGAAAATTGATAGCAATACTCCGAAGGGATTAGGTCGTGAGCTTTTTATTGGCATGTTTGTTTGCAGCCGAAATAAACGCACTTGTGATAAGTGCTCAATCAAATTCAATCAACTGACGAATGTGGGAGCTTTCGTGAAAGAATTATATAGAGAACAAAATGGATAGTCTCCTTACAGGCCCCCGAAATAAAAAACAAAATGTATCCTTTCGAGCAAACCTTTACAAACGAAAGGCGACTCAATATAAATAATTTCGATTTCAAAGCGTTTGGATTCTATCCAACGGGTTATTATCTAACTGATAGTTGCTAAGCCAATGTGGATTGTTCTAACCGATGCCAATAGCAATGTGATTTGGCAGGCGCACGTATCCTTTGCAGCGTAAACAAGATATTTTTATTGATTTGTTTTTATATCAGAATGCTTATCAGCTGATTCCGAAAAATGTGTGATCGAGGAAGATTTTTGCAACGGTATGTTTTTATTTTAATTTTGTTATTTTTTTCTGATACTGCAAGGATTTGTGACATTTTTATTCGTTTGATATGGGCTGCGGTGGCGTAAAGTAAAAATATTTTGTTCTTTTCAGGGGCACTTTGGGAAAAGGGGAAAGAGAATCTCAGATTGAGGGTAATTGTCCCACTGCTACAGCTGCTACTCCAGGCTCTATCGATTCCGGGATCAAAGTTTTAAAAAGTCCTGGTAACTAAAGGTCAACCATTTTAAATTAGCTGTAGATATCATGACAGTTTATGATCCTCATTTTAAACCTAACACCAGAAGTTTATAATGAAAATCGCGGTTTTGAACTATGATCATCTTTGTTGTTCCATAAGTTTGTAGACCTATTAGTGATCTTGGACCCCTAGGCCTGATTACCAAAAGGCCTATACTTAGCCAACGAATTTCTTTAGGCTCCAAACATTTATCTTTTTAGTTCCACAGTTCAGAAATTACTGGCTTCACTATGGTCTACGATCAGATGTAGGTCCTTATGCTCACTGATAGCTTTACCTTTCTTACTTAAAACTTCTTCATTAATTGCAGCTTCAGACAAGACCTCTGGCTCTGAGGAAGCAGACCAAGCAGACTTTACGGAATGACTTTACCTACCTACTGAAGAAAAATATTCATAAAAGTGATATTTTTAAAGCAAACTTTTATATTACAAAAGGTTTTCCATAAATTATTGTTTTGGTTTGATGTATTGAGTTATCTTGTGATGGAAATATATTTTATGATGTTTGAAGTGTTATATTGACGTGGTGAAACATTGTTGAACAATGAAAACGCTAAAAGCAAAACAGTAGCAGAACGCTCATAATCATCAGAATCTTTTCAAGGCTCTGAAAATAATGCCTGAAGGTATTTGCTAGAGATGAATTCAAGATCATTATTTTTAATAACCGTTTCCTCATAGCTAGAATAGGTTAAAACATCCAAGTCTACAGAGTTTAACATAAAAATTTCTGTCCTACAATGACATTATGATCTTTCAGTCTATACCTAACAACGTAGCAACCATACTAGCAATATGGAGCTCCAATATTAGTCTAATGTCCGTCAACAGCCTTCCACTCGCTCGTCACGTCACAAGCGATAATTCAACAGTCGAGTCGACCTTCACAACACCAGTCAAGTTCAATGCCGGTGCCAATATGCTATGTGGAGAATTGCAAAGCAGACTTTGCGTCACGCGTCGGTGTAGAAATAATGCTACTTTGAATATTAGTGATAGCAATTTCGGAGTAACAGTTTTGCATGTTTCTGAGGAAATATTTCAAAAGGCCTTTTATCATAATTTCATTTTGATATAACTAACAAAGAAATGATTGATAGATTGATTGCAAGGTTAGTTCCATTTATTCGGGCAGAATTTGGGCACAATGTTTTCTTTTATTTAAAGCTAGAAAGATCTAGCGGCCACAATGAATCCATCTTAGAAACCATTATTACATTATTCGATTTTTTTTATTTCTTTGGTGTAGGGGCTGGCTACCGAGTGCAGAGATGAGAGCAGCGGCGGGTGCTGCCTCGTCATCCGCGCCTCCGCCGTTCCCTCCGCTGAGCGTCCCACCGGAAAAGAAGGATGTATAAGTTAGACTTTATTTATAAACTTATCATCAAACGAGGCTCGTATTCACACCTTAAAATCTCTTTTTAGAATCCCCCCGCGCCCGCACCCAGTAAACCGGCAGCAACTCCAAAACCCGCCACATAGAACTCTTCTTGCTTGAGCTTATAGGCGTTCAGAGGGACCCTGGCGATGGCGCTGCCTTGTATTTTAGTGGAAAGTAAAAGCAGTAGTTCGAAGGCTAACCATGTATTCGATATCCACATGGTAAGCGATTAGACTCATAGATCATGGATTCGGAATCACTTGATCCGATTCCAAAATAATCAAGAAACAACTCGTTAGTTTGCGAGTAGGTTTAGGATCACGTGGTCTCGTATTCGCGCGCTAGTGAATTTCATCATCATAATGTTTGTTTCACTTGATAGTTGTTTGAATAACACAGTATGTCATTCCCATAGAATGTATGCGACTGCTGACGAGGACTCTATCAAGTCTGCTATCGACCAGAATCCAGCAGACTGCGGAGTCCTAGCAGAAGTCGAAGAAAATTCAAGACATCCTTACTTCCATTGTTTTAAGGTTCGTTACTTTAAAATATTCTTTCTTTTATTCCGTTCTGAACTCTTGTTCAGTGTCGATGTGTTCAGTTCACTGACTACTTGACGTTCTAATTCTATAAGCATTTCAGCAGCTTGTGTGTTTAAAACTTCTTTATTATCAGGTGCTGTCATCCATCACTCATTGACACATGATTTTAAAATATTGCAAACGTAGGTATGTGCCCTTGTTCAACGTCTAAAAAGTTAGAATTTCCCAGCCAATCCCCAATCGTTATCGTGTTGCGGTGACAGCGGTTTGTTGCATCATGCTTGCCCTAATCATTATCAGCTCCTATCAATATTTGTCATATGCAAGTACTTAGGCAAGTACTACCTATAATCACTCAATGTGAAAACGTCTATGGAGTAGGATCTAAAGGATTATTGGATGTTGCTGTTTTTCTAGAAAGATAAAGATATACGAACAAAAATAATGAATTGAATTTGATATTTTCGGCTAAGTACCTATTGCAAGAATATACTGCAAATATTAATATTACCCCTCTGTACACTGATACGCCACAACTTCACAATGTTGTACGATTTGGGTAAGTATATCGAGGCAAATCTCAATATTAGGTTTTATGTAATTTTAACGGTAAACAATACTGTTGCCAAGTGCTTGCTTCAGCGCATCTTTGATGACGCACGCATTCTTACTCAGATATTGCCAGCTAATAAGCTTAGCATGATTTGAATGTGTTTGTTTATTAGCAGTGTCCTCAAGTTTCATTTAAAATTATTCAAAGTAACTGAATTATCATTTGTTATGTATTTTTTGTACAAAATATAATTACCTACAGAAGCCTGAGTGAAATACGCTTTTGACATTTCGTGCTGTAGACATTTCGTAGTTCGTGTCGTGCTGATAGAAAATTCTTTAGGACATTCTAACTGTGGTCGTGAAAGGGTGTTCTCGCCTGAGATTACTTTCGTTCGCGTACAGACAGAATGCGGTTTGGGCAGACCGGTGCGCGGTTCCATTCCACCTAGAAACTGATTATAATCCTCTTTGAAGGCATCTCAATGAGACATCATCGAGGGAATCTTAGTGTATAGCCAAGTATGCAATAGAATGCAGTGCCCTGCTACTTGTAAACAGTTTTTCAGTAACAAAATAAAATCCTTGTAGATTAATATACTAACCTAAAAACCAGACGAAAAGTACGTTATTGAAAAGCGTGTGTAATTAGGAACTAAGCATATCGATGACAATCAGGAAGATGTACCTAGCTACCTACAAACGTTTATATTTACAAATTCCTGTAGAGAGCACGATGTAGGTACAAACGTAGGTAAACGAGGCAAAGCACATGAAAGTATTAATCCAGCATCGTTTGATACAGTAGAACTACCGTTCTTGGCACTAAAATAATAATCTCATGCAATAAACCATACAATCTTTAAGCCATCTCTGGCGCTAAACGTTCCATTTCTGTCAGCATCACCGTATGGCAATGGACACCGATGTCCAGATGAACGTGTGCAGCGGGGTCGTTGACTGCATTGACTCATGCTCTTCCTATTACGGCATTGCTAATCGCAATAGGAGCATTCGCCTTGTCTATGCTCAGCTAGACAAAATCATTCATGCGCTTAGGAGTGATGAAATCAAATATGCTCGTGATTTGGTTGATAAATAAATAAATATTCATGGACATTTCACACGACGCCCTCTAGTCCCAAACTAAGCAAAGCTTGTAATATGGAAACTAGATGCTAATAGAACAATTATATACTTTTTTTTTGTAAATACATACATAATAATGGGATAGATTCTGTCCTGTGAATAAAAATAAACATTCAAGCCAACCCAAATCTTACACAGAGATCCGAATGGAAAACTTCTTTCGGTTAGGATAGTCTAAAAAGCGTCATCTTTTAGACTTTGTCATCGCACAGGTTATTAGTAGTAAGTAGGTATTCTTATTTACGTAGGTAAGTAAGTAGGTATGCCCTGATTTGAAGTAATTTTAAACATTTGCTTTTGAGCTGTTTTCCTGCTATTGTGTTCTTCTGGCATGTCTACCTTACCTACCAAACTAACCAACCTACCATTGCAAATAGGTTTGTTTGTAGGTACGTGGCTAACTGCATGGCTAATGAGGATAATGTGATCTTGTTTACAAAATCACTGAAGTAAGCATTACCTAGTACCTATTATTTACATGACTAGGTACCTACGTTAGTCATTAATTTGAGCCAGGCCAGAATTTAAAACAAGCGCTGAATTCCGGAAAAACCGGTTGTCGATTTTGTTTATTTCGTATTTCACATAAAGGAAACCCGTTCCTAGAGTGAGTCGGTCAATGACTTTGAAAATAATCTGATTCATTAGAGTGATCGTCATTCTGAATCAGTAAAAGTAGGTTATTATGCCGATTCCGATACCTACCTTTTAGGGGCTTATTCCCAGAGGTCCACGATTCTATTGTTTTCAAAAATATTAGGTTCACACATTTATTTCCAAGAGGTCCACGATATACCATAGGTACCTGCTTATTCAAGTACCATCGTTTTTCCAGGAACCACTTCGAAGAAGACGTTCAATCGCGCGCTGAGGGAGCTTTGTCAACAAGTGGAATATTTTCATTAAAATAATGATAAGTACAAATAAGTTTAGTACCTACACATCTCGCGTGGTAAAAATAAACATACTTATCCGGTTAAAACGATTTTTAATATTATCCTGCTGCAACTGATTTAGAAGACTTGAAATGTGAATTCTGACTCCGAATTTTATTATGACGCCATTTCATCACGTTAAGAGTAACGTAACGTGATGAAATTAATTAAATAATAACTCATAGGTTTGTTTGTATACTTTAATGCACAAGTAATTCGATTAAAAATTAAAAAAACCCCCGAATCTTGGACCGATTTTCATCAAACATAGCTAAGAACACTCCCGACCAATTCACCTTTCAAACAAAAAAAACAAAATCAAAATTGGTTCACCCGTGAGCTACGTTGCCTCAGATACACACACACACAGACACGTCAAACTTATAACATCCCGTCGTTTTTGCGTCGGGAGTTAAAAGTGAAGCTAGACTCGAGTATGACTCAAACATAGATTTGACATTCTCGAATCTCGATCCAGCTTGAGAAACTTTCAAGCTACCTTGAACTAATTGTGACTGTGAGGCATACGAGCTTTACACTGGCGTAGAAAAGGTGAAATATTGGTAACCCAGATAAGTAGTACTTATTAGAGATTATTGTTTTTATCTAGGCATACTTGAACGCAGTTTATGAATCAAGTCCAGATTGAGCTGGGTGGGATCGGCGGGGGCGCGACCGGAAATTATTTGTGCTACTGCGACCGGCCTGCACCCATCGGGATAGGTCTAAGTATGATGGATGGCACAAAGAGCCATACAGAGTGTTTGTTCTAAAAGGTTCGTAAACCCCACAGAGACGCAAAATGCACTGAAGAATCTAAAGATATTATATTCCACCATAGTAGCACATCATATTTTAAGACACATCTGTCGGGAAATCGAAAAGCTATTTGGTTTCGTTCCATGACAAATTATGTGGGTTTATTCTGTTCGAATTTTTGACTTTTGTATTCGTCTAGTGCCCATATTTCAGGGTTATTGTCATAATCCTCACTAAGCTGTTCCCACCAGTAAGAATTATGACAATAAAATAATTTAGGTTTATTTTATATCATTACTCCACCCGGTGTCTTCTAAAATAAAACGAATTTTAAACTTTCATTTAAATCAAGTTTTAATTCGATTTTTAAACATGAAATGGACGAACAATAATGTCTGTTACTTTTTACTCATTATTACGCAACTTTTACCATGGTACCTGCGTCTACCTACCAGTGATACGTGATCTGTGGTAGCGGCTACCACAGATCACGATTTATATATTTATTGTTCTGTGGATACTATCAAGGATTTCCCTAATTGGGTTTCTCTAAAAACACAATTTACTCTGTGTGTTATTTATCTATCTACCTCTAATTTTTTTATTACTAGAATGTAATGTTCTACATGGTGTCCCAAAGTATCAGCAACTAAATTCAAGCGAAAAGAATACCTCAAAGTATTTGTATTGTATTGTATGGTTGCACTTGCACAGCAGTTCACAACTCCCCCAAACCCCCCTTGCACAGGAGCCGAACTCACACTTGATCTGTTTTTTTCGTAATCTTGTCATCAGAATTTATCTCATCATAAAATGACATTGTCCTCTCTCAGATATGAAACATGTTCTAGTTATTGATAAGATTTTGTGAGTTTTTTTGACGTCTAGCAAAAGCAATCAATGGCACGATCGCTGCTCGCAAATTGTACAATTTCTGCTGATCGCTAGCTGGTACGTTGTTCTACTTTAGGTAAGTATTTATTTATATTCATTAGGACGTTAGTTTTGCGAAATGTTGACTAGGATTTTCCAGACCAAACTATGTCTTCTTCATAAGGATGCCATTTTATTAAAATCATGTCATCCTTACCTAACTCTTTTTTCCTTCACGGGATGTGGTCGATAGCGAAAGATAAAAGGATTTCCGTGAGAGTCAACAAGTAAAAATCGTCCCACGTCCCTCATTCAGTCAAAATACCTACAAAAATACCATCAACGAAACCTACACACCATATCTAGATTTGATCTAGTGTGGGTGCCACAGGCAATCTTTTGTTTTCTCTCCTCACAGTAAAACTATCTGAATATTGTAATGCTATTTGCAAGGTGTAGGTAGGCTAAATCTATCTTACAAATTCACCTTCTATTGTAAGCCATTTTCACCAAAATCCGCCGATAACGCAATCGGACATTGCTATCACCTTATTCTTATCAAAAGTAGGTACCTTCCTATCAATGTTCTTGAAAATTCTACGATGATTCCATCGATGTTTAGAGTGGTCACGAGGAAATGGTTACGGATCACTAGTCTCTGTTTGTTAGTGACAATTTTGCTTTTGAACGCGTCTCGTTTCAGCTTTAGGTAAGTGAGCTAACTGCTCTTTTGATCTTTATAAACACAAAAAAGGCAACTAGGTTATTAGATTATCGACTTTGATCAGCCAGTTGGCTATGACGTCCGTCTTTATAAATGGCGACAGGCACGTTTACGGTTATTTTATCAGAATCTGATATTGATTTATCAGTTTTGCTAGTTTGGGTAAATAGGTAGGTATACCTACCTAATAGCAAGATGGTATCTAGCTTATGTGAGGGTAGGGTATGGCATGATAGCATCGATGTTCAGTCAGAGTGATGCTCTTCGACCGGTGATGGGTCTGCATGGTTTGAAGCCCTTAGCTTACAAAGCTCGAAATAAAAAGCAAAAAATGAAATGGGCGGCGGCAGCAGGAGCTGCTCACTGCAGCCTTTGATTTGAATGATGTCTTAGATAACGATAATCGTATTAGCCATATTAATTGCAACAATTATGAGTGTGTGTGTTGCCCAGTTGCCACACCTGATTGTAATAATATCAGTGGACTTAATCATCATTAAAATGACGCATTGAATGCGGCATTGGGTGCTAGGATGATTAAACGTGGTGGTAGTCAGGCTAATGCCAAATTACGCCAATGCGCCCGCCAAGGCAAGTTATTGTTGCGATGTTAGCACAATGCGTTTTGTTTTTTATTTTTCATTTAGCTACTTACCATATTTTGTAAGTTTATTTGAACGAACGCAGCAGTGTGTGATCACAAGCGACCTCTATGCTGGTCATCATGTTTCAATCTGTAACTATGCCGGAGATTCTCAAAACTGATTTTCAGAGCTGATGAATATATCCTCATAACTTGGAAACGGCTGCACCGATTTCCACCAAACATAGCTAAGCATAGTCTTAGATAACTAAACTTTCTTACAAAAAACTGCATTCAAATTGAAGCCCTACAATCTAAGTCTGTGAGCCTTACTTTCAGAGCTACGAGGCCACAGTACAGACAAACACACAACGCCGTCAAACTTATAATATCCTTTCTTTTTGCCTTAGGTATGGACTTAATCTTCGCGTTATTTTTAGTTAGTGATTTCTTTACGAGGACACCGACCATCAAGTACTTTTTTTTTCTCAAAACAACTTGCAACCTAGAAAAAGGGCAACGACAGACAGCAGCTGTTATAATTTTATTTAGAAACGCGTAAACACGTGCCTATAAACATCATAAAACCGATAAAAAGGCTAGGTACCGTGCCAACTTTCGGCCTGTGGCACTGACATTGCCCGGATGAGGCCGACAAAAATAGGGCAAGGCCGATACATAGGCGTTCTGAGGGTTATATAATTTGACAGCGGGATATTGATGAGGGATAGAAGACAACGACCGGAGCGAAGGCCAGAACAAGTTACTTTGAATAATCTATCAGGCGGCCCTCACTTCTGGTGGTTTGGATATGCTGTCATGGTGGACATAGCCTGTATAACAGTGTTCATTACACAGCATGGTATGACAATGTTGTCTTATAAAATCTGTTCAACTTTGTGATGATAGGAGGATAGAAGGGCTACCTATCGTATTGCACAGTTTCCACATTCCACCCCGTTAGGTAGGTACGTTAGGTAGGTACCTAACTACCTACCTACTTTCAAAATCCTATCCTACCCGATTGCCTTGCAAATGTGCTACGCACGTAGGTACTAGGTTGTTAGGTAGGTAATTCTTCTGTCTTCTTCACAAAGGTTTAGATTAGGAAAATTATCGATCTTGTCAGCTTTTTACGGCATAATGTAAGTACCTATTCATCTAAGTAAGTAGGTAAATACATATTTTCCTTTTGTCTTCTGCATCTCAACTGCAGTTGTAAATCTGCAGAATTTTAAAACATAAGGGTGCTTTACAGAAGCCTTGGGCTGCGCGCGACTTCTCTCAAGAGTTGAAGAGCTTTCGCCTTCAGGCTGGGTCTGAGAGAAACTACGTAGGTACCTTAGGTAGGTAGGTAGGTACTTAGATAAATTTTATTAACTTTGAGAAAAAGTGAAAAAATCTCAAACGTTTGATCAAAGATTCATTATACATATTCTGTGGCACAACACAAGCCGATCCAGGGAGGGAGAGACAGATTCAAGCCGAAAAAAAACTCCAGGTATTCAGGATTTGACAGAGTGCGTACGTCTGGATCAAGCACGCACGGATCAAGCCCCTCTCAAACCAAACTCCTCGGATCCGCCTCTGTTTTTAATTCGGTTTTTGGGGGGAAATAAAATAAAATAATACTCGACTTCACTGAAGTAGAGTTGCGCGCGATGCAACGTCAACTAGGTATCATATCGATCGATTGTGATTTGTGATAGTTTACGGAAGTGAAGACGGAAGTTAACATAATAATTACACAGACTATAAAAGTACGCTACAAAATACTATTATTACGCCATGCAGTATGTAAAAATATATGTAAATGTAAAAAATATTAGAAGTTCTAAATTCATCCCAACATCTAGATTTACTGCCGTACTCAGAGAGGTCACTTAAATATAAATATTACTTAAAATTTGCGGCGTCTCATCATTAGGCACTCATTGAAAAAAGATGTCAATATTCTAATCGTTAATTATGTTTTAACGTACTATCGGCAAAATTTCCGCCTTACCAGTTTTGAAACTGTTTCGCTTGCAAGCAGTTAGCTACCTGACCTCGCCTTTTTCTTATGTCTTCTTATTTTGACCAACCAGAGACCTAAACATCTATTTATTTTTATGACGGCCCATTGTTTTCATAACTTTTACACCCGAAATAACTTGCTTCTATTGGTATTCAAAAAGTCGGCTAGTCGGTTCACAGAAAATGCACCCTTAAGGTGGTAAGGCAGAACTTTTGCTGATGGTACATCTCTGAGTGCGACAGCTAGATTTATTGTTCATAAAGTTAAGTTTGTCTACATTAAGTTTAGTAATGGCACATAGGTATACCTACTAACTTAGGTACCAAAAGAGTTTTTTTTTAAATTAATAAGTAATAAAACAAACAGATGGCCCACGATGATAAGTGGTAAACTCTGGCTATAACAATGCATTGTCTCACTGAGCACGTCCACTGTGGATGCGCCCTGAGAGGTATTGCACTCTAAGAGTGTTTTGTTTGGACCCAACACAGAAAACAAGTGGAGTTTCTCAATTCATATTTTTTAAAGTAGGTACTTAAGTATACCTTGTAACTTACCTGCAAAAGACTGGTCATTTCAGGTAATTTCAAGATAGCCCTGCGGAGCTAACATAAGTGTAAAGATTCATTTACTAGAATTTTTTTGTAAGTAGGTATAATACTATGCAGCATGCACCTAGAAAACGTATGATGAATCACTGCTTTTTGAAATAACTTCATCTGTGTTTTAGTTAGATGTTACCTAACTAAACTGTCTTTATTAGGCTTTATGATAATAGTGCAACAGAACTGCTGAAACTTGTGAAAATATATTAGATGAATCAATTATTGTCATCACATGCGTGATATTAGCCGAAATCACTGTCTGGTCGTGCGATCTGGCAGCTAGGCAAGCATCAGCAGCAAGGCCAAGGTTGACAGGGAAGGGGGGCGCGGGACGTCCGCGGGCTTAACGCCCGGCGCGGTCCCGCACTCCAACCATTCTGCACCTCGCAGTCGACTTTGACGGTTGTTCAAGTACCAGGTAAGCGGTGGCCACTTTGAATTATAATCTACCATCGATATAGAAACTCACGACGGATGTGCTCCACCGCGCGGCATCTACCGAATGTAAACCTTTCATGTGACAAGTAAAGATGTGTTTTGATAAAGTCGAGTGCCGTTTCATCGATAAGATGTTATCACGCGTCAAGAAGTTGGAGTTGCATTCGAATACCGCGCACGAAGGTAACCGGTGTGATATAAATTCAGGGGAAGTTTCCCTCCCAAAAGTTTTAAAGCAGTACCCAAACGGCGGGAAGCGTAAATCCGCGTGCGTGGTGCGTGTCGCGCATCGATCCGACTACCAACCCCTCACCCTCACCCTTGCCACTCCCGGCTCCGATACATTCATTTGGCCAAAATATCATTCCATCATTGCATTTAGAATTCTCTGTTTCTTTTATTTATTTGCTGTAGTTTTAAGTGAGTTAGTGCATGATTAGCAGCTAGTTTACAAATAAGTGAAAATGGGTGGTTGTGCAACTAAAGAAAACAAGGAAAACAAACCGGCTGAAGGTTCCGATGGGTGCGTATTATCTCAGACCGGGATGGAGGCAGCAGCGCGCGGCGTGGCAGTATCAAGTATTTAGTGAAAATTTTCGTGATTTCCAATCGATTCATAGTATTTTAATCATGATTGCTTTATTTTCATGACTCACGCACGTTGGTCCACGGTATATAAATAATACAAACTGTAGTTTTATGAACCCCATTGAATTGTAAATTGGAATGAGCTGTTGCCCGTAATGATGGGCAATGAACCTAAACGGGATGTAGATTGTTATCGTCATGTACGGACTAACCAGTATTTTCGCTAAAAATATTGTTATAGAGCCTTAAAATCTAAAACGAACAACTACCCACCTTGGAACTTACTAGCCGGGTCGCAATACTCTTTGAATTTGTTTGTAACCAATATTTGTTTCACTTCCTGAGCATCAGTGATGAGGAAATAAATAAAAAATCCTTCTAAAGCCGCAAGAATAAAATTTACTAAAGGAAAAAAAATTCTACTATTTTTATAAAATAATTCCTGCCTACCTTAATTTTTATATACATACCCATATACTTTCTAGAATGCTTATTACAAGGTACGAATTTATAAATTACATCAATGGCTGATATCTATAGGTTTGAATACCTAGAAGTTCGTGGAATGATAATGTTGATTCCGTAATCTGACTACCTTTATGAGCTGGCTGCAGAATAAAGTAACTAGAAACTCGCGATTACATGTTCGTTGGCTGGTCGCGAGTGGGAGGCACGGCTGCGCGCTACAGAGGAGCACACCGGTGCGCAGTGAGCTGACACATCCGTTCGACTTGCGCGTGTCGGTCAAGGCGACCTCTGGTGAAATTACGTAATTCCACACAAAATCGAGACACTCCAGGGTGTGTTCGGAAAACATTCCTATAGGAGACAGTTCGCGATCACATTCCTCTCCATTGCAATAGTTATTCGTGGCTCTAAAGTGTAATCCGTCGCCATGAACTATAAACTAAAAGTCACAATTATACCAGTGGTCGTTTGTGGCGGAGCCGTTCTCGCGTATTACCTCATCAGGCGGTTTGTAGATTTTTGCATAAATCATAATTATTATAATAATATAATGAGCTCATTTTGATTGGACCCTTTTTTATTTTAGTTATTTTAAACTCCCAATCTTTAGCTTTGGTTATTTACGGCTTAAAAACGACTTAAACTAATACAATGGCTTAAATAAACATAGCTTAACCTACCCCCATATAATTAAAAAGCAACATGACGTCATTCTTGTCGCATGCTGGTCAACATGCTTCTAGAAATGTTTTTCGATTTCTAAATGCACAGATTATGCAACAAAACTTTTTTGTTTTCCATCGTAGGTTTTCTCTACTTCCGGTCGATTATGGAACCAATGGGTACGTCCCTCCCTATTTTTCATTGAAAATTTATAAAGTTGACTTACGTGACGTTGATTGAAACGGTTGACATTTTTGCCGCGTTCGTTCGTTTTCGTTTCGTAGAACAGAGTTTTCAAAACCTAGTTATTTTTTGCAAAATTATTCAATTTGTGATAAAAACAGTAAAAATGTGTACCCGGGCTACTTGTGCAGCATTGAAAGCGTTAGAATCGTAATTGAATTGTTATTACGTGTGGGAACAGAAGTGAAATCGTCAGTAACATTGCTTTCATGTTTGCAGGAAAGCCGCAGCCATGGTAGACGCCGCAACCATCGAGAAGTTGGAGGCTGGATTCAGCAAGCTCCAGGCTTCCGACTCCAAGTCGCTGTTGAAGAAGTACCTCACCAAAGAGGTCTTCGAGAGTCTCAAGAACAAGAAGACCTCATTCGGATCAACCCTTTTGGATTGCATCCAGTCTGGTCAGTATTTATTTATCCATATCGTACCTATCCGCCATTTTCGTCACTAACGACGCATTCTACAAAGCTTGGCCTACTCGTTCTCATTGGTGATGGTGACATAACTTTGTCATCTAAGGCACACCAATTATAATAAGATGTACCTTATAGATGCTTATGTAGGTACTTATTTAGGCCACAGAACAGAACCGGACTTCGCAACCTTGGTGGAAAGGTAGATAGATATCTAGATAAGTACCTAGGTACACTCTGTACATACTAGGTACACAACACACTGTATAATTTTCAGTTCAAGATTTTCAATTACAGATTGGTTAGGTAGGTACAGTAAAGTCCTGTTATCATGATAATAACCTACATGATTGTAACAATCTGATAAACGGAAACGGGGATTTAGCACATAATAGGTACTTAACAAAATAGAACATTATGTAAGTAGTATTTAGGCGACGGTAATTTTTAATCAGTCGTTATGATACCCTACCACCCTATCGAGTAAGCTTACTTGCAAAGTGAACTTATTGTTACGTGCCCCTTACTGACTTATGTTACATATTTTTTCCAGGTGTCGAGAACTTGGACTCTGGTGTTGGAATCTACGCCCCCGATGCAGAAGCATACTCTGTATTCGCTGAGCTGTTCGACCCCATCATCGAGGACTACCACACCGGCTTCCAGAAAACTGACAAGCACCCCCCCAAGAACTGGGGTGATGTAGAGACCCTCGGCAACCTGGACCCCGCCGGCGAGTTCGTAGTGTCAACCCGCGTGCGCTGCGGCCGCTCCATGGAGGGCTACCCCTTCAACCCCTGCCTCACTGAGGCGCAGTACAAGGAGATGGAGGAGAAGGTCTCCTCGACCCTGTCCGGCCTCGAGGGCGAGCTGAAGGGCACTTTCTACCCGCTCACCGGCATGTCCAAGGAGACGCAGCAGCAGCTGATCGACGACCATTTCCTGTTCAAGGAGGGCGATCGCTTCCTGCAAGCCGCCAACGCGTGCCGCTTCTGGCCCTCTGGCCGCGGCATCTACCACAACGAGAACAAGACCTTCCTGGTGTGGTGCAACGAGGAGGATCACCTCCGCCTCATCTCAATGCAGATGGGCGGTGACCTGAAGCAGGTGTACAAGAGGCTGGTGAATGCCGTGAACGACATCGAGAAGCGCGTGCCGTTCTCGCACCACGATCGGTTGGGCTTCCTCACTTTCTGCCCCACCAACCTGGGCACCACGGTGCGCGCCTCGGTGCACATCAAGCTGCCCAAGCTGGCGGCCGACAAGGCCAAGCTGGAGGAGGTGGCCTCCAAGTACCACCTGCAGGTGCGCGGCACGCGCGGCGAGCACACCGAGGCCGAGGGCGGCGTCTACGACATCTCCAACAAGCGCCGCATGGGCCTCACCGAGTACGACGCCGTCAAGGAGATGTACGACGGCATCGCTGAACTCATCAAAATCGAAAAGTCGCTCTAAATTTACGATCTCGCGTCAGTATTTTTTTGTATTATTTATCGTATTCGTATGATTGGATTGTCCGGCAGGGTTGGGGGGCACTAGTCAGCGGCGCCCCCGGTGGGCGTCCGGCGCCCCTCGGTCCGTAATGATTTGAAATGTATTTTCTATAAGGAAATGGAAAATAAAGACAGCTAGCTATTAAGTCCACTTTTGTATTTTATTTTGTTTGTTGGCCACTTTGAATTCAGCAAATAGTAGGCACCTGTAGTAGGTAGGGTACCTAATTTATTGAACTTCAACAGTTCCGGTCGTAATCCCAAAAACTTAACCAGAAAAGTATATTATGTTAGGTACCTTGTATTAATGTTCGAGTAGCAACGATAATAATAGCCTTTAGTATCGTTTTTGAGTAGGTAGGCAAGGTAAAGGCACAGATTATCGGGTAAAGGTAAAGTTTACGCTGAGTAGTCATCCACACCATCAATGAGTAGATACCTACCTACGATACGATTTGTCGTGCCCTAACTCATGTTGGTAGCGTCCCTTTAGTACAACATGATCACAATAAAGAATAAGAATCATTTATTGTAAAACTGTATTGAGGAGAGAAGTGCCATCTATCTGTGTGCCCCTGCCTTGGTAAAATGATCACCACGGCAAGAAAGTAGGGAAGCGACTTTTCAGTTTTCCCCTCGATCCATGCTTTTCCCAGCGAGCGACATCTCTCTCATCTCAATCATCTCATCTTCGGTGAACCATAGACACAAGTAATAATGGACATTGGACATCATCCGTGTACTTAAGCCGCTGTCAAATTCTATAAAAATGCGGTTGTCAGTGTCACTGTCACAATCAATAACTTGTATAAGTCATTGAGCTATATTTATGGAGTAGCCCCATTCTTCTATACAAACCTCTGATTCATAAAACCAATGGATATGCTCTACCTACGAAAAAAGCGTGGTAATTTTTGAAACACAATATGGCTGCCTCTTAAGTGATGTGCCGATACCGATTTAATCGATTGCTATGAATTATCGAAAATGATATCGATTATCCCCTTGACGTAAGCAAATGGCATTTTAAAAGCACGGATGTGATTTAAAATTGGTTAGATTAAAAGCGTCTAATAAAAAACTACTACTAGAACTTTTATGTAATTGAACTCATTTTACGACCTAGCGTAACCTTAAGGTGTTTTCTTTTAAGGGCGTATTTTCGGTTTTCAATGTTTTTTTACCGGTAATTTTAATATACTAGGATTATGTAATGAATGTAGGAAAATTATTGTTGAAAATGAATACTAGGAAGGAACTCGACACTGGCAGAATTGTGGCAACAAGTCGCAAAAGCCATAAATCAAGAAGTTGAAGATATATTATTCACCTCTAAAGATAAGAAATAAAAACTGGGTGGTTCTATCGACACAGGGAAGCGGCTCACCTGAGGGGCGAGTACGAGATTACAGTGTGCAATACGTCTGACGTCCAGCACACTGGTATGCGCTGATTGGTATGGAAACACTGAGCGGAAGCTTGACGAGACCAAGCTTCTCAAAAAATCCGCTCAGTGTTTCCATACCAATCAGCGCACACCAGTGTGCTGGACGTTGTAAGTGGAGATATATATAAACTATAACTTTTCTCAGTTAAAAATAATAATAAAAAACTTCAGGAGGCTTTATCTTTATAATCTTGTATTAATTAAAAACAAAGCTCAAAAAGCTTGCCATCATGTTGGCAGTAGATTGTGAGTCCAAACTCAACTCTAATGTAGATTGTGGACGATCGACGTTGGGCCAACAATGCGGCATTAGGTTGGGGGTTAATATTTTACGTTCCGATTATTTCCAACCATTTTCTTTTTAAAATTTCATTAGCAGGAAACCTGTAATACAAAAGTTGCAGCATTACACATAGGAAGTAGGTAAGTTAAAAATAAAATTTTACAGTACATAACCACACAATCGATTTGGTTCTTGAAAGTAGGTATGTCACATCACTATTCAACTAGTAAACAAACAACTCCAAGTATGACGAAGAAAATAACGTCTTGAGAGTCACAAACGACTAGCAAAAGCCTTCATATTCTTTATTTAACACCAATTGTTCCAAACATTGAGCTCGAAATACAACAATCATTTTACAAAAACAGAAAAATGGTTACTAACCTATGAAAAGATAATGTTGGCTGATTATTGGTTTTCCTTGCACCGCACTGTTTCACACAACACTTGAGCATGATTGTTATTCTTACTTAAAGTTTATAACAGACTGAAATTTAGTTTCTTCGCATACTTTCCACAAAATCTTCAAAAACATCCGGAATAAAACAGTAATTGACAGCAGATCTACCACAAAACTCGTAACCAAACATGGCGGCGCTGGGTATGCGAACATAAAATCATGACGTCACAGAATTTTTTTTCAAAAATTCGAAAGGACAAAATATTGTCTATCTCTTTCAACACATTCAGTATTTGTTTAGTTAAAAAGAAACAAATATATATTTGACGTTTATGTGTCGATTTAATAGATATATGTATAACGTATTGTTTGTATAGAAGAATGGGGCTACTCCATAGATATAGCTCAATGATACAAACAATACGTTATACATGTATCTATTAAATCGACACATAAACGTCAAATATATATTTGTTTCTTTTTAACTAAACAAATACTGAATGTGTTGAAAGAGATAGACAATATTTTGTCCTTTCGAATTTTTGAAAAAAAATTCTGTGACGTCATGATTTTATGTTCGCATACCCAGCGCCGCCATGTTTGGTTACGAGTTTTGTGGTAGATCTGCTGTCAATTACTGTTTTATTCCGGATGTTTTTGAAGATTTTGTGGAAAGTATGCGAAGAAACTAAATTTCAGTCTGTTATAAACTTTAAGTAAGAATAACAATCATGCTCAAGTGTTGTGTGAAACAGTGCGGTGCAAGGAAAACCAATAATCAGCCAACATTATCTTTTCATAGGTTAGTAACCATTTTTCTGTTTTTGTAAAATGATTGTTGTATTTCGAGCTCAATGTTTGGAACAATTGGTGTTAAATAAAGAATATGAAGGCTTTTGCTAGTCGTTTGTGACTCTCAAGACGTTATTTTCTTCGTCATACTTGGAGTTGTTTGTTTACTAGTTGAATAGTGATGTGACATACCTACTTTCAAGAACCAAATCGATTGTGTGGTTATGTACTGTAAAATTTTATTTTTAACTTACCTACTTCCTATGTGTAATGCTGCAACTTTTGTATTACAGGTTTCCTGCTAATGAAATTTTAAAAAGAAAATGGTTGGAAATAATCGGAACGTAAAATATTAACCCCCAACCTAATGCCGCATTGTTGGCCCAACGTCGATCGTCCACAATCTACATAAGGGCCTTATCACACTGGCGATTTGCGAGCGAGTTCAAAGCGAGGCGATTGCGCGGCGAGCGCGCGGCGACTACGCCGCGGGCGCGCAGCGAGCTCGCCGCGTTAATAACAAACGCCGCCGACGCCATTTTGTACACTCGCAACAACAGACCGCGCCGCCCACCCCACTGCAGTCGTATCAAAGACTTAATTTTCATTTTCTTACTGACTGTGCAAAACGCGTATCGCACGCCGCGAGCTCGCTGCGCGCCCGCGGCGTAGTCGCCGCGTGCTCGCCGCGCAATCGCCTCGCTTTGAACTCGCTCGCAAATCGCCAGTGTGATAAGGCCCTTAGAGTTGAGTTTGGACTCACAATCTACTGCCAACATGATGGCAAGCTTTTTGAGCTTTGTTTTTAATTAATACAAGATTATAAAGATAAAGCCTCCTGAAGTTTTTTTTTATTATTTTTAACTGAGAAAAGTTATAGTTTATATATATCTCCACTTACAACGTCTAGCACACTGGTGTGCGCTGATTGGTATGGAAACACTGAGCGGATTTTTTGAGAAGCTTGGTCTCGTCAAGCTTCCGCTCAGTGTTTCCATACCAATCAGCGCATACCAGTGTGCTGGACGTCAGACGTATTGCACACTGTAATCTCGTACTCGCCCCTCAGGTGAGCCGCTTCCCTGTGTCGATAGAACCACCCAGTTTTTATTTCTTATCTTTAGAGGTGAATAATATATCTTCAACTTCTTGATTTATGGCTTTTGCGACTTGTTGCCACAATTCTGCCATTGTCGAGTTCCTTCCTAGTATTCATTTTCAACAATAATTTTCCTACATTCATTACATAATCCTAGTATATTAAAATTACCGGTAAAAAAACATTGAAAACCGAAAATACGCCCTTAAAAGAAAACACCTTAAGGTTAACTAGGTCGTAAAATGAGTTCAATTACATAAAAGTTCTAGTAGTAGTTTTTTATTAGACGCTTTTAATCTAACCAATTTTAAATCACATCCGTGCTTTTAAAATGCCATTTGCTTACGTCAAGGGGATAATCGATATCATTTTCGATAATTCATAGCAATCGATTAAATCGGTATCGGCACATCACTTAAGAGGCAGCCATATTGTGTTTCAAAAATTACCACGCTTTTTTCGTAGGTAGAGCATATCCATTGGTTTTATGAATCAGAGGTATAAGTACCTACCTATTTATTTTATTCGTTTGTTTTGTTTGTAGAAAAAGAAATGTATGTTCGATGTTCGTTGGAGCTGCAGCGGTTGTGTGCAAAACAAAAATAAAAAATTATGAAAGAAACCAATACTTACAAGGAACTTTGAATAGAGTTTGAATACACGGTCAATAAAAGTGGCTGCATTTAAACTTACCTACCATGGCTACTCCTAAAAGTGAACGAGATTTACATTTACCACTATCCAGAGTAAAAACTATCATGAAGAGTTCGCCCGACGTCGAGGCAGTTGGTCAAGAACCCCTCTATTTAGTTACGAAAGTTACTGTAAGTAATTCGAATCGATGCGTTGCCTATCCTGTAGAACTAGAAGCTAATAAAGCTCAAAGTTTTCAAGCTGTGCATAAGCCTCGTTGTTTTTTTATTTGTTGCAGGAGCTATTTGTAACCGACCTAGCCAAAAGAGCCTACAAGAACAGCAAAACAAGTGTAATAGACTACAAACACATCGCTGAGGTGGTTCAAGAGGATGATACTTTAGACTTTCTTAGAGAAATCATACCTAGGAAGATAACCGTTAGACAGTTCAAAGAAATAATGGCAAAAAAGGCAGCAAAAGGAGATGAGTCGGATGACACAAGTGAAGAATCCAGTGAAGAAGAGAGTAGCGAGGACTCTTCTACCAGTAACGAGCAGGAAAATAATGAAAAGAAGCCAGAGTGATATTGACTGTTTATATTTTTTGTGAGTGGTCCCCATTAAAATGTATCTAATTCAATTGACACACTAAAACCAGTCTATGTAGATTCAACCATTGCCATGTAATGAGTGCAAAAACTCAAAGATCTGAAAAGACATCATAAACTGTGATGCATGATATTGCTAAACATGATAAGTTAACTTACCTACCTATTTACTAAAATGTTAAATGAAAGAAGTTAGATTACAGCATAGACAAAATGAAAAATTACAGTCTAGTATTCCTAAATAGAAATGTGAATTTTGCTATAAAATGATTAGGTTCTTAGGTATTCATTTTGTCTAAGCTATGAAGCTAGGGTTGCATGACTATTAATTAATTTTTTTTACATTCCTGAATAAAATGTTGATAAAATAAATTCAAATATTTTTAGGTTTTATTTTTCCATGTTCTTGTACGCGCCATCTATATTCGATGGCGTGAAGTATTGAATGGTTTCAAAAAATCGTGTCATTTTTAATAGATGGCAGCACTTAAAAACTTAACTCTGTAGTTTTTCTCTAGATGCCGCTTAAATAAATTTGTACAAAATTGCTATTTCCATCTAATTAGCTTCCCTCCACCACAGATAATATAAACTATAGTACTTCCACTAACTGGATGAAGATAGTTTAGGTAGGTACCTTACATAAGTAGTACTTATTTTGAATTTGTACCTATCCCGGATTCCAGGCGTAGGTATTGTTTTTGTTGTGCAGATAAACCCTACCACAGATAATAATAGGAAGGGAGATACGAGTCGTATCATACTACTCGAATATTCACGAGATACTTTAGATAGGTATCTAAAAGGCTCAGATTATAGTGTTTTCTATATTCTAAGCTAAAAGGGTAGACGTGATGCGTTGGTTACACTAGTAGGAATCTAAATCATTTAATTAGGCACGCCAATCGTGCGTTGATGTCTTTTGTATGCAAGTTCGGTCATTTATTGTAGTTCAATGCAGCTATAAGAACAAAATTTTGAATCGTAGGTAGGTACTTTCGCAGTGCCACTGATATCATTTTGATTTAGAAACGAAATAAACGTTTTGACCGCACAAAATTTTTCCAAACGCACTACCAACCACAACCTTCGGCCGGGCCTTCGAATGGAGGTAAAGGTCTGCAAATATTTACTTTGCTCTTGTTACTCGCTTACGTGATCTGAATTTGCTGTAGTTATACTAGGTACTTAGGTATTAAGTAACTCATAAATTATGATTACCTACTTATTTAATTAATTTAACTTATTGTTTAAAACTTATGATAGCAAGCTTACAGTTTAGTTGTTTAAAGTAGGTACATCTTCATTATAGCAGCCTGTAGAAGACCATTGCTGAACATAACCATCCTCTATTCGGGCTGATAATAGGTACTACTCCCGAAGTACTAAGCCTTTTCTCATGAAACTAACAGTGTTAGCTTGAAAAAAACAGCTGTTCAATACAAAAAGCCAATACAAACTTGAGGTACAGTTGATTGTTTTTTTACAGAGACAAAGATTTTGGCCTTCGAGTTCCTGCGATCCTGTTGGATGTGGTAACTGACGAGTGTTTATGAAGGCTTTGTTTTATCTGAATTGCTAAGTAGATAACAACATAGGCTTTAACCTTCACGATTGAGTGCGATTTGCAATTAGACAGGATTTGATAAACATCCGCGCCGTGCAAAAAGTGCCGCATGTTTCATGAACTGATTTCTAAATTAGGTAAACCTAGTAGTATGATAGTCGATAGCCTTTTTGACCAGTGTGAAGCAACTGCGGTTAGGTAATATTTAGGTATCCACCTACGCAATTTTAGTTGTCAAAGGGACACGGGACGCTGGTCACCCAGCGGATATATAAGCAATCGTGAAGTTAGCCGTTTCGATGCAAAATGGAACTTTTTATGAATGGTTAGGTTTTAATGCGCATTACAAACGGCTAACTTCACTGCACCATGCGGGGTTTTCCTTTGCGCCAAAGTTCAGACTGTTCAAAAAGATTCGCAATCTAGCATAGGTAGGTCATAGGTAAGCACTAGGTATAGTGTAGTTTGTAAGCTACGAGCAGTAGTTTGTAAGACACTGATTGATGAATTGCCTATGTTCCTCAATCGATTTAAATTGACATAGTTGGATATTTTTGTAACACGCGAGTTGATCATTACGAAACACACTTTTTAAAGTAGCTATAGGTACTTAGACGGGCGACTTAGTTTTATTATTAGTTTAAAGAAAGTATAAATAAATAGTGTAGTGTTTTTATAATTATGTAATGTATTTATTATTATTTCTATCTTCTATTCGGCTGCAAACAACAAAATTTTAGGCTAAATGATTATAGTTGAGTTTTGGGGTTTGTCATTTATTCTATTGGAGACTTTGCTTGGTTAGACTAAGTACTAAATAGTAATACAACAATGATTTTTTATTATAACCTTAGCCGGCTAGCCACGAAAATTATGTAATTTACAGAAAACGTTAAAAAACACGTTCCAAACACATGGACACCTTTATGTCTCAGATTGGTCTCGTAGTGATGCGCACATTGCAATGCATCACACACAGGGCACGTCCTCAGTGGACGTCCTCAGTGACGCAATGCATCGTTATATGCGTGATTACCACTTAATATCAGGTGGACCATCGGCATAATGTTCCAGCATTAAGTTGTTTTAAAAAATAAACAATAATAAGACGAAAATTGTATCAACCAGCAACTTGAATTTCCATACAAAAGACATCAACGCGTTATCGCGTGTGTTGCATATTATGTTTTAAATTTCTTAGAATAATATTGAGTGTACTTATAGAACCTAATTAAAGTATTTTAGTATAAGGGGGGGATAATGCGGTATACGAGTACCGGAATAAATCAGTTAAACGTCAGTCACCGTGTTGTCAATACGTCCCTGTCCCGTAGCTCCTAATATTCATACAGAACATTGCATTCGTATCTATAAGTAATCTGAGACTATTCCTATTAGCAAAATAAATACAAGAAGTAGTTGTTTAATCCATAGAATCCCGAATTATATGAAACTGCCCCCGTATGCCAATATTTTGCTGTCAAGTTATATTTCACTGCCCAGTGTAATTTCTTCAGGTCACGTGGTACAATTTTGTACCACGTGATCATTCTTTTTAGACACTTGACAGCAAAATATGCGCGAAAACACATCAAATGACGTCATAATGTCACTATTTAGTCACAGAATAACTATGAGTTAGTATGAACTGACCATGATTTAAAACTTTGCAGTTCAACTTTGCAGTTCAACTTTGATTGGCATACCAATGCTGTGGTTGTTACAATTTCCATAAAAAGACACCAGCGCGCTCGTATAAATTTCAAGTTCATTAACACTTCATAACGGATAAGTGTGTTTTATAAAACGTTAAAATTATCCGCCATTTCATTTGAAATTGTATATGTAATCTGATATAAAAGAAAATGATGTTCAATTTATAAGCTATGTCTGCGCTAATAGTTTTAATCGTGCAATTAAATTAAGACTCGCAAATTATATCTCAATATGATTTACATGTGCCCGATAGCAGGAGCTATGCAGAAAACACTTCTACTCCAAGGTAGACCACTAACATTTCGAACTCACATCCGTATATACAGACTTACAGACATGTTAGACTAAATTACCATCATTCGCGAACACTTTGTAAAGGATAAATTCTCTTAATAAAATCCAGTAAAAATATCATTTCCATTTTCTTGGACTGTATTTCTATTTGTTGTAAGTCACCATGCTTTTATATTTTATGTTTGAAATTTATATTTGTTGCGCCTATTTAATATTAAGTCATACGAAAATAAACAATGCTTTTGTGACTTTAGAATCCCAAAAATATGTTTACCAGGTTTTATTAAGAGAATTAACCCTTTAGTTATAAGTATAATAAAACACTACCTGTATCTAGCAATAAATAAATAATTACATATCTACTGACAGACATTCAGTGAACTTATCTTCCGTAAAAAAACAGCATACAACTCTGATCCAGCATTTTAGCAAAATATTTATAAGTATTTTATATAGATATTTAAGTGTTTTTAATGTTTCCATGATTTTGACTACATATATTACATTTTTCGAATAGGAAAATCTATTGGTGAACTAAGTACCCGATTTGAACCCTAAATCATCTAGATTAGATGCAATGGCCTGATTATATTTTATTTTTTTATAGCAGTTACAGCTTTATCGGCATATCCGCATTTCTGGAATGTTTCCTTACAGTAGTTTAAAAGGCACTTAGACTACGATTTATAATGGTTGAGCCACGACGCCCAATTTTTAGAAACTTGCTAAGTACCTGTTTTTTTATTTTTTTGTTGAGTTTGTTAATAAAATGTAGCAAGCGTCGGTATTGAACCAAAGCATTTCATAATGCACTTCAATTTCTGTTAGCTATTTGTAAGTAAGTTCACGTTCACAGACATTTAAATAGCTAAAAATGTTTGGATGTCTGTCTGCAATAGACTATCTAGGTACCAAATTCAAAGTCAAAATTTCTTTATTAAATAAAATCACAAGCATCATTTAGAATCATTTACCTTCTGTCAACATCCTTAGCAAATAATAAATGTTTTATGACTGAAGACTAGTAACTGTTCATAATTACTTAAAAGTGGTAGGTAAGACTAAGAAGTAGTAACCAAACCTATTTATTGAAAAATTCTAAAAAAGCTGATACCGACTGTACTTCTTATATTCATCCACGTAATACTTATAAGTAACGTTATGCAAAAGTTTTATTGAAATAAAAGATTGGGCTTAGCGCACTGCATTATCAAAAGAGTAGGTAGTAGGTACCTATTACAATACTATCTACTAAATTATACAATAGCCATTAGTAGCTAAGATCAATGAGTAGTTAGGTACGGTAAGTAAGTATAAGTATTATATTTTATATTATCTGTGGTAGGTATAAGTACAGTCTTAGCCTCAGCATATGCGAATGGAAAGATCATTACGTCATTAGATCAAAAATATAAGCAGGTATTAAAAAACCAGCTAATTTAGTATGCTGCACAAAAAACAAAACGAATCAAATACCTAACCTATCTATTTTTTGGAAGTATGCGGAACACTTATTTATTTATATCTTATTTGAAACTTGCGTGACATGTTGGGGACGTACCTAGTTTACCTACGCACCTAGATGATTAGTAGTAAAGTTTACAAAATGATTGTACCTAACTAGATTGTAGCTACTTTAGAGTTAGAAGTTGTAATGCTTGCATTACCCGTGTTCTGGCTGGATGAGCAACGAAGTCATTGAAGTGTAGAAAAGTGATTGCCTACACATTTTATCACATACCTACCTCCTATCCTTTGTATTGGTACCTTACCTACCATGGCGTACCTACTTAATTTTGCTACGTAGTACCAGTAGTACTATCCCAACCGTTATGCACCTTTTACACAATTTCAAAGAATAGATATAACAAAGTGTCTACATTATAGGTACCTACAGGGTGGAAAAATACTCCACAGTTACTTTTTTTGTTCGGGGTTGTGTCGGCGTCTTCGCACGTTTTGTGCATTTGCCATTTTACATTGTTTATTCGTTTAGTTGAAAATTAGGGAAACATAGGAATTAGGATCGTAGGGTTAGGAATATAACACTAGGTAATAATATTTACAAATACAGTTACTTACCTAAATTAGGTTTAGTTTTTTTCTAAAGAGGTTTAACGCTTTAGATTATAATAGGGGAACCTTTTTCATATGAATTTTATATAGGTAGTTCTGCAATAAAAAAGGTTTTATGAAAACATAGAATAAACAATTCAAAGATCGACCTATTCAAATAAGATAATAAATAAATAAATATTCATGGACATTTCACACAACGCCCTCTAGTCCCAAACTAAGCAAAGCTTGTAATATGGAAACTAGATGCTGATAGAATACTTATATACGTTTTTTTTTGTAAATACATACTTATAATACATAGTAACACCCAGACATAGAACAAACATCTATGTTTTTCCACGCACAAAATGTTTGTTCTCAGTGGGGATCGAACCCACGACCCACACGAGATGAAAACAGTTTTCTTTTTTACCAACTTTATTTGTGTTGTGAATGAAAAATATACTTACCATCATTATTATCAACTGTCATGATAACTATGGTAGGTACATACTATTATAGTAACTTTGTAATTATAAGTACAAAAATCCTTGTAACATTCAACATCCGAACAAATAGATCGAGACACAACTGGATATTTGACTTGAACATACAAATTAGGGTCACAAGTCCGTTAGGTCATGTGTGTTCAACAAATTAAGAAATTAAAAATTGAAAACACTTCGAATTTCTTGTTGACTTCGTGTTTCGAAAATAATTATTAAGTAAGTCCTATTTATCTTGGTATACCTACGTATCTATATAGAAGTGCTGTGTGGTAGGTACTAGGTACAAATTAATTGATCCTTGTTCCGTTTTCAGGTTTTCAGGCAATACCTTTTCACACTCTGCATGTATTGCCACCGCGTGGCAGACAGCAACTATCCAAACTTTTGGGGGCATTTAGGATTTTTGTAAATCTCTAAAAGCTCAAGTAGGAAGTCTCAATATAGAGAATATAGTGATATAGTGATATTATGGATAAAGCAAAAAAATTCTTTGTAATTACGTAAATAATCTGTCCCCCTGCCCTAGAGGGACTACAGATCAGCCCCCGTATTCCAATCTTTTGCTGTCAAGTTATATTTCACTGCCCAGTGTAATTTCTTCAGGTCGTGGTACAATTTTGTACCACGTGATCATTCTTTTTAGACACTTGAGACTTGACAGCAAAATATGCGCGAAAACAAATTAAATGACATCATAATGTCACTATTTAGTCACATAATAACTATGAGTTAGTATGAACTGACCATGATTTAAAACTTAGCAGTTCAACTGAGATTGGAATACCTCTGCAGGGTGACAGAAGGGAATAGTTCAAATAAAGTACATAGGAGAAGGAGGGTAGTGCGAGATTTTTTTGAGACTGTCTCAAAAGTCAGAATTTAGTAGCATTCCTTCCTACAAACCAGACTAGCTTGTAATAGTAGGTAAGCGAGTAAACTGAATCTTGCGAAAGAATAAACTAAAAATATCACTAGATAATAATCAGTTTTTGAAATAATAATGAACTAAATACTTACATCGAATTTTAAATGTCAGATATTTAATATAGAAACCGTGCCATTTATTATTATGTTTTTAATTAAATTGCCCCTTATGTAATGTAATAGTCTAAATCTGTCTAGGATTTCTACATAGCTGCAGTTCGTAGCACTAGTAAGTTGGAAGTAGAAATATTTTGTGCTCTAATCTTTAGCTTGGTCCTCTATGAAGGTCGCAAATTCTAGCAAACACTTAATTTAAACTACATATTCAGTAAAATTATAATTACTTAGGCTTGTACTGTCATTTTAGGGTACCGTTTCATAAATGATCGTATATCGAGAATTTCTTAAGCTGACTGAAAAATAAAATATGGAAGTTCACAACATGATTGTGAGCTACACTTCTTTGTCCGTCGTAAGTAGCGTAATAGCTATAGGTAATTATGTGTTGTGACTGTTGGTCAAGGAATGTCAACTGTTTGTAGACAAATCGTAGCCAAAAAAACTCAGATATACTTATTCTAGTTTCGGACTATCAGTACTTATCTTGTCCCACTGCGCACTGGGACGAAATACTTCCAAGTCTATTCTTTTTTTGTCCTGAAAATTTACGTCTTGACATTTGCTTAGGCCAGTCCACATCATAGGTACAGTACGCACAACGAATCTTTGTCCCTCTGATGTTAGGTGCGTCACTGATCGCGCATACAGTTGTGCGGAAAAAGTCGCTTACTTACCTCCAATTCGACCCAAAAATCAGTTCTGCACAGATAATTCAGAAGGTCATAGATTAGTCATACAGACATTTAAGTAAGTAGACGTTTTTTTATGGCAATCATCCGTAGGTGGACATTTTTGCCAACGGCACGTCATTTGAAACACACGCGTTTTCTTCATAGCGGAAAAACCTCGAACTCAATCGCTAATTTGACATGAAATCACAAAGACTTGACGTCTACTACTGACGTGCACAATAGCGACAATAGCACAATAGTCACTCTGACGTGCAATTACAATGTTCATAAGCTTGGAAACCCTCCAATTAACTTGTAGGTAGCTACTTACCGTATCTACGTATCTATTTATAGTAGGTAGGTGCAATAACAGTCAGACAACCACACCGTCATTATTTCTTTGTGTAAAATGTAAATATCATACGCCATTTTTTTCTCCAATTCTCTTTGGTAAGTACCGATCTTTTTTTTTTTTTTTTGTTTTTTTTTTTTTGATAATTTGCTACTGAGATGCGAATGTTAAGATGGATGTGTGGGGTAACGAGGTTAGATAAGATAAGGAATGAGTATATCAGGGGAAGTTTGAAAGTGGCGCCTGTTGTTGAAAAGGTGAAGAGTGCTAGATTAGCATGGTATGGACACGTAATGAGGAGGGATGAAAGTCATATCACGAAAAAAGTTATGAACATGAGTGTGACTGGGTACGCAGGTAGAGGAAGGCCGAAGAAGAAGTGGTTGGATTGTGTGAAAGAGGATATGAATGTGAGAGGAGTAGATTCTGAGTTGACGAATGATAGGAGCGAGTGGAAGAAAAAGACATGTCGTGCCGACATCCGCCTAGCGCGGGATAAGGGCAGGGAAATGATGATCTTTGGTACCGATCGGCGATCTTACCTCGATGATGTCAAACATAACATAAAAAATATATGGACAGTTCTACGGATCTTTGCCCCTCAAGTATCTGCGTAGAACCCATTTCTGCGTCGAATTGGAGGTAATTAAATTCCGCACAACCTACCTACAAAGATGCGCAATTGCTTGTTGCACCTAACTTCAGTTGAGTGAGACTATCTTTCTTAGCACTCTTATTCACTGCAATGAAATTGCAGTTGCATTGCATTCGCATTCAAATAAACGCGAATGATCATCTACGAAAAGTGATTTCAAAAATTGATTGTGAGTCTCACGCATACTTATTAACTAATAATTCAGAATTATTAAATTATGGTCCTAGGAAGAATTAGATAAATCAAAATTGCGACTACCGACAACATTAGTCTATTACCTATACAGGATGTACTTATCTAAAAAACCGCTCCTGAATACGATAGGTGCATAGGTGCATACAAAGCACATTGCACAGCACATTTAGGCAACAGTTGGAACTAGAAACATTGTACTGTGTGTGCTATGTAGGTAGGTATTATACGAGTTGGTAAATTAGATAGGTAGGTAAAATTGCGCTAGCTCCAGATATGCACTAAGTTTAACTAAGTACTTACAATTTTTTTTTGACAATCTGTGGAGAATGAAGTTAAATAATTTTTGTACCCTGTATTGTATTATAGCATTGCTAAATAACACGTTGTTTCAGATAGATAATTAACTTTCATTAATATTAGACCTCCAGTCAGAACTAAGGTCACCCATTCAAAGCACGTCTTAAAAAAAAACTAATGCAAGTAACATGGTCAGACATGCCATAACTACTCGTATCTACCCTATCAGCAAATTGGCACTTGCCTACTTATTAAAATTCTTAGGCCAGCCCCCGTATTCCAATATTTTGCTGTCAAGTTATATTTCACTGCCCAGTGTAATTTCTTCAGGTCACGTGGTACAAAATTGTACCAGTGTATCATTCTTTTTCGACACTTGACAGCAAAATATGCGCGAAAACAAATTAAATGACATCATAATGTCACTATTTAGTCACAGAATAACTATGAGTTAGTATGAACTGACCATGATTTAAAACTTTGCAGTTCAACTTTGCAGTTCAACTGAGATTGGAATACCCCTGTTGATCGACAAGCTTCGAATAATGCTATATTTTTAGATTAAAATATTTCCGTGTTGGTTTTTGACAAGTTTAATGTAGAGACGGTTAGTATTTTATCTGACGAATACTTAGCATCATTCGAAGATGGTCGATTAGATAGATACTTACATTTAAGTATTCGAGTTTTTACTACTCTGACTTTGTCATCAATTCATCATGCGAGTGAACTAAATCGACTGGAACCAGTGAAACGTCAGTTTTAGGGAACATCCATCGCTTCAGGCGTAACGAGGTGTACATGGATGAAACTTCATGCACATTCATGCAGTTTTAAACCTCCGTCGAGAGGCAGAAACGACCGAACGAAAAAAAAAGGCCACTAAGTAGCGAAGGGCTCATGGCCCGATGACGACGCTGCTGATGGTAGCCGCACGCTCGCACACCTTCACCTTTGATGTACCGTGTTGATACATCATATGGACATAACGCATCAGTTCATCCATCAACCGTAAGTCCACAACCCATCGGCGAAGGTTATCGTCAGCATTCGGTTTTCGTTCGGCCTATCTATAAATGACTCTATTTAAATACCATTTTGCGAATCTTTTAATATTTATCAAATTTTTTGCTGGTTTCACACACTGCAGGGGCCAATCAAAGTTGAACTGCAAAGTTTTAAATCATGGTCAGTTCATACTAACTCATAGTTATTCTGTGTCTAAATAGTGACATTATGACGTCATTTGATGTGTTTTCGCGCATATTTTGCTGTCAAGTATCTAAAAAGAATGTACAATTTTGTACCACGTGACCTGAAGAAATTACACTGGGCAGTGAAAAGTAACTTGACAGCAAAAGAATGGCATACGGGGGCTGTTAGAATGTAACATTTTTTATTAGAAATAAGTACCAAGATTTAGAAGTTTCTTGTATTTATTGGTGTGTCTAACCGTGATACTAATATTACATTGTACATCTAGACTCTAGTCTAGATACTAGAACGCTGGCTGTTGCAATCGGTTTGTCGGACCCTTTAAATAAACGGGTTTTACTAGGAACTTATCAGGTAAATACAAGTACGTATTTACCTACATGCCCGGATGTTCGATCTCGATATGGTTCGTCTATGGGTTTGTTCTCGAACTTTGTTTCAAACTCAAAAACATATAAGTAATCGTTTTTAACATGGAATTTCAAACATTTTATTTAATAAATTATTACCAATAATCGTTCATTGTTACCGACCTAGTATTACATATACACAAATACAATGTTGAGGGTAGTTATAGGCACCTAATGTAGATAATAAAAATACAAAGGGGAACCAATCGACGCGAAGAAGTAGCGGGTATCCTATTCAGAAATTGGTTGTAACCTAAACCATGAATACCTAAAATAGGGTTTGTAAGTTCAAAGCTTGAACGTAATTTCGTAATCTCGACATTTATAACCAATAGCTAGAAAACAAGCCACCTGTTTTGTTTGATATACAATTATAATTCCTGCCGTTCGGTCCAGCCAGCGCCTGCACTTTCTCAACTGTCCCTGCCCTGCTCCATTACGTAAACCACTGTATTAGCAATTCCTGCTTCGATTACATGTAATATAACCTGTTCACTGGACGATAAGTGCTAGGATCGTACCATTTATTACACTGCTAAAGAGAGATTTCAATTTAATGAGCGATTTATTTATATTGATAATGGCTTTACCATCGGTAGAGTATTATTAGCAATAGTGTAGGTTTTACCAATAGTCATAATTGGACATCATATCAACTGCAAAATCAGTAAGATCGTGCAAAACTAATAATAGAACTTATAAGTGCCTACAAACTATACAAAATTTACTAGACTCGGCACGTGCTAATAGTCAATAAAGAATAAATGAAAGCAATTAAATATTGTACGTGATAAAGGCAGGTAGCAAGGTATATTGACTTGTATAATTAAACTGTTTGATTAATAATAGCCGACCTAAATTTTATCTGCGTTGGAAAATCAAGGTGAGCCAGCTGCATGTGGTACTCTACCTAGCGCTAATGCAAAGAAAACGGCGGAACTTAGCACGGCATTCGCGAATGAAACGTGAAACGGAACGCACCGTCCGCCAATTTCAAAAATAGAAAAAAAAATCGATCATAATCGATCGATGTTTTAGACTTTTACCGTTTGCAGAAATTGTGAAAATGACTATATACAGCAAAATCGTTCAAATAATATTGGTCAGTGTGTGATGCTTGGACAGGATTAAAATTGCAGCAGGTGTGTTGATCATGTGCTTTTGCAACTGGAATGTGTGGAGCTGATGGTTATCTATATTTACTTAAACTGCATCTACTTAGTATTCTTCTTTTAAATGTGTATGACATGTGTTAGTTTCTTTTTGATAGATAAATAGGTGCCTATTTAGAAGTTATATATTGTTGTAATAATTATTTCTTTTCACAATAGTTTTCGCGAATGTAAAACCATTTATTTGCTCTTGTCTTTGGCATCGCATTTTCACGTCGCTAAAGAAACAGAGATACCTAATGATCATGACCTCTGCACGGAGGTCGGTAGCTTGAAGTATTGTTACCTACCGTAGCGTGATTCAGCCATTACGGAGATAAACAGATTCTACAGGTGCACTACAGCTTAGCGATCAATCAAATAGGTGAATAGTTAAAGTAACGTGAAGAATGAATGACATAAAATACTAATCCAATACTTACGATAAAATATAGTAAGCTAAAGTGATCAATAAAAAATTTAATAACTACCTACTTATACTTATCTACATTGTGTGTAGATAATTAATGTTAACACATGTCATGTTTGTTTGTACACATTATGTTTAAAAATTCACCGTAAGTATACCTAATTACCATACATGTTGCAGTATAAGTAATAATAAATAGCAAGTGCAAACCAGTATAACCACTTTTCGTATACCTAAAACAACGGAAGATAAATGTTTTCATGAATAGTAATACAAAATTACTTTTCTCAAACATGCTTGGAAATTTGACCATTATTTTGATAACCTTCTTCGAGATAAATCGAAATTGCTGCAGGTACTGGCCAAATACATCCGAGCAGCGGCTAGCAAAAGTCGTATGAAAATCCATTATCTGTCGTGTTTAGCGGCCAAATAAATTACATAGTAAACTCATAGCGTCGTGTTATTTAAACATGGAACGAACTCTTACTACGAAACATGGCAACTAAGGAGGTAACTTATCAAAGGTTTTATTTAAATTTCGAACTGGCTGAAAATTTTTTGTGCATAATATTTTCAAATAAAAAGCTCTGCTCTACCTTTAGTTTTAATTTCCGCGCATTGTTTGAGAAAAGTAGGTACTATACCAGCCTTGGCTACAGCTAGGCATTGATGGACTTACGTTCGTCCATCAATGCCTTTATTGATGGCCGCTGCAGTAATGTACTATATCTACCCCTTCATACAAATACCATGCAATTTCCTCTAAGTGGTAATATAGAGTCATTAGCTCTCTTGCTAGCGTACGTTTACGAGTACTTTACTTTACTTATTTATCTTATTGCTGTTAGATCCGTTGCTAGGTTTAGCAGCAGCTTGTAGATAATAAATTCTAGTTCCCATATTACAAGCTTTGCTTAGTAGTAGTAGTAGTAGTTTGCTTAGGTCTAGTAGGGCGTCGTGTGAAATGTCCATGAATATTTATTTATTTATCTCTTTGATGGGCGTTTTTCATACTTTTATTTAATTTAGGTTTTTTTTGCATACTTTTTTGCAAGTATCAACTTTTTTATGACCATTTTTCTTGTTAGCTTTGTGACTTACTTTACCCGATGTACCTGATTTATTGACTTACTTTAGGTACCTAACTAATGAAGTTCTACATAATTAAGTACTTATTACGTACGTATTTAGGTACATCAAAAAAATTATCAGCTTCCTCGCAAAATTCAGCATAAATTAAAACTTTCGATTCGGAGATACGCCCGCGGCCTTAAACAAAAGTGAGATATCCGGAACAATTATAATAAAATAAATGTGTACCCACCTACTTATGAGAAAAATACTTTTAGTGAGTGATATTTCAAGTACATACTAGAAGTAAATATGTCGGTATGACGCCAGTCAGACAGTCAAAAAAGCTGATGAATACCTACTACCTGGGGATTCAAAAGTTTTTGTGCTAAATTTTTTGTATGAACTTCAGATCGTGCGGAAGGTTAAATATAGTTCATGGACTGAAGATCAAAAGAAAGGTCACAAAGCCTTACTTATAATGACGTAAAAAAGATGTTATGTAGAATAAATATAATGATGTAAAAACTTGAAAATAAGGACATCAACTTATTTTAGTGTACTATCGGCAAAAGTTCTACATTACCACCTTAAGGGTTCCACCTTTCCTGTAAACCGACTAGCCGTTAATTTTTTAATACCAATAGAAGCAAATTATTTCGGCTGTAAAAGTTATGAAAACAATGGAGCCGTGATAAAAATAAAGATGTTTAGGTCTCTGGCAAAAATTTTGCCGTTAGTACGTAGGTATAAGATACCTACATTATAAGTATTTAGTGTTTTTACTGGGTAAATAAAAAACTAGAATAAAATCACGCAAAAAGAAAAGAACAAGCCATCTTTTCTATAATTCCTAGCTATTTACGAAATGGAATAATCCTTAAATTGTTAATTAATGGTTTTTTTATAAAATTAATGACGTTTAATTTCGATACTTAAGACTTATTTAAATCCTTGATTAAAAGAAATTTTATCATTGTAACGTGGCTATAATTGAGTAGGGCTAAGTAGTGTAGACTCTACCTACACTGTAGATATATAAGATGGCCGTCTATATTCACTAAGTGCTAAGTACCTACCTTCCTAAATAGCTACCTATTCATCTATTATATTCTAGTGACCCCTGCCTGATTGACTCTTACTTTACAAGGCAAGGAAGAGTTCAATCCCTTTAGATTTTACGTTCCGTTTTACAGGATAATTATTTATTGTTGTCTGAAATTAATGGCATATAAAATTTAATAGGCGCAAAATCTGTAGACTAACCGTAAACCAAGTTACAAGGACGAATAAACACAGTACACACAGTTAGTATTAAATAATTTATTGAATACCAAATTGTGAAATATTTGTATTTAGTGCTGTGCTGACTGTTGACAACTAATTATTTTCCTTTGATGTGTTATTATTGCGAGTCGAAATGAAAGAGTCCCAAACTCCCACCCAATGCAATAACCAACCACAATAACTACAATTAATCAACCAACCAATATTGTTTATTTATTTGAGTCGCCAATATTGTATACATTAAAACACAGAATAGAAAAAAATTACAAGAAATATACTAAGTATGCTTTGGTAGTTGGCTGCAAAAACTAAGTACCTAAATACCTACAAATTACCTTGACCTTGCTTGAACAAGAAGCATAGGTAGTACAGAATAATATAAGTTCTAATCTAACATATCGTCTAAATTTGTTTTTAAATAAAATTGCAATGGAAGATTTTAGTACCTTCAACGATTCTAAGTGATATACTAGTTACTATACCACTTAGAATCGTTGAAAGTAACCATTTTAATAATTTAAAGTAGTATAGGTACATCCCACTACTATTATAAATGTCAAAGTTTAGATGTTTCGATGTTTGTGTTTCAATCACGCTATAACTACTGGTCCGATTTCCCGCTTTTTTTTGGTTATTTTTTTGTTTTTTTTTTCCGTGGACGAAGTCGCGGTTTGCTAGTACTTAATAATAACATGTTATTTCTACATTTCGGACGCAATCTTAACCTTAGCTTGCCTTAGCTTTTATGTTATTTGGAAAGAGCTAGCTAATGAAAAGGAGGTACCTACCTAGGTACTTTATATGGGATTTGTGGGAAACCTCGGAAAGATCATTCCACGTATGCGGGAGAAGGGATCTTGTATACATACTTTTAGCAACACCTAGCGATAATTTGAATACATTGTTTTATAATTTGGAATCTGATATAGCATTTCAGGCTCTTTATCCGTGTCTGCTATATAAGTAAGCAAAATTGCAGCTTCCGCCCTAAAGTTTGATATTTTTAAATATCGAATACATAGTAGGTTATAGGTCAGACATTCAAATTAGTACATAACATGTATCTTTTTTCAATGGACTTTTGACACGTCTGAGGTCATCTACAAGGAAATTATTAACGTTTCTAAGAACCAGGAAGTCTTTTTCTATGAGCAGTTAATAATGAGCAGGTATCAAATCATTATACTGTATTTTATTTTTAACCCCCGACGCAAAAACGACGGGATGTTATAAGTTTGACGTGTCTGTGTGTGTATGTGTGTGTGTCTGAGGCAACGTAGCTCCTGAACGGATGAACCGATTTTGATTTTGTTTTTTTTTTGTCTGAAAGGTGAATTAGTCGGGAGTGTTCTTAGCTGTTTGATGAAAATCGGTCCAAGATTCTGGGGTTTTATTAAATTTTTAATTTAATTAGGTACTTGTTATCTTGGTATGTTTAGATTGAGTCTGTGTTTTTCCTTTGGTACTAAATAATTTCAGGACATATTACCACAATGTCTGTAGTAACTTAACTGTTAGTAAAGAACCCCGTTCCGCAAAAAATATGTTCCTGGCTCTCTTACAAATGAAGTAGGTACTTTTCAATGGACAATAGAAATATTTCTCGTGATTTTATTCAGGCACTTCACAATGCCATTGAAAAAATGGTATTGTTTCTCTTTCCCATACTTAACTACACTCAAGAGTGTACCAGGACTAGTAGATAGATATGTAAATTATGATGTGGCTGTGGTTTTCAATACTCAATACATTTATTGCTTTCACATGGTATTATAGTTGTTACATTGTAGGTAGGTATCACACATGAACCCTGTTTAGGGGTATTGCAACAGGAAAGTAGGCAGACCGAGGTTTTATTCACGTCAATTTTTCAAGAGTCAGTTTTGTCCGAGTTACAGCTAGAGGGTGACACAAAAACCTACCTAACATAAAAATATCACGTAGTTATACAAGACGATTCTAAATGATCCTTATGATTTTATTGAATAAAGAATTATGACTATAACTATGATCATCCCATATTCTTCTATCACTATTTATTAGATACCTACAGTTAGGCAGCATTAAGTATATAAAAATTATGAAATTTTTATTTAATCCCTTATCAAAACAAGTATACGTTTACTAATTCATGACCTGCTGGCCCTAAAAGGCAAAGTGAACTAAGTACCAAAACAAAAAATCCTTTTAGAATTAAAATTAAGATAATCGTTGCGAATCTCAGAATTTTTTTTTCATTATAATCTGTGCTAATGCTATAGAGGTCACTGTAAAAATGACGAAACGCAATTAAAAACTTCACGAAGTGTGAAAAGTTTAAACAGTTGTTAAAATTACTTCACGAATTTGAACTGCATGACCTGCAGCAACCCCTTTCCACCACAGGACAAGTAGACGCACGGCACAATACCATCCATACTTGGTACACATTCCACCCATTCCCACCAAACGTTTTGGATCTACATTCATTATGCGAACTGCCAAGGAATGGAACGCGTTGCCGTCTTCTGTCTTTCCTGAGATATATAATCTGGGTCTTTTCAAGGCAAGAGTGAATAGGTGTCTTCTAGACTGGCCTGCTCCATCGTCGGCCACATCGTCACTTACCATCAGGTGAGATTGTGGCCAAAGGACATTCTATATTATATTAAAAAAAAAAAAAAAAAAAAAACAATATTTACTTAAGTACCTAACCTACCTAAGCACTTGTGTATTACTATCGTAAGGGTTTTAGGAAATCTACCTCCTCTGATTCATAATCTACCTCATATAATCGTTTTTTGACATCAATCAAACAAACCTTGACAGCTAGACCGACCATTTTTTCATTTTGATTTGGCTAGTTATATTGCATTGCTTGTTTGGTGGACAAGTGCGCGTGTAGCCTAAGCAGTTTCTTACCATAAGTAGTAGATAATCTTATTCTGAAACATTAAAAAAACCATAAAATGTTGTGTCAAGCAAACGTAGCCATTAGCCATGACACTGACTTCATCAACAATGCAATGAGCAAAAAAGCACGTAGAGCCACTGAAGAAATGACTAGAGAGCTAGGATTCCGTACGTTTCTTTGTCAGAGGAGTATTTTTATGGATCTAGTAAAAATATCTTCTTTCTTCTTCTTATTTAGGGCCTTCTTATTTCTGGCCATTTTCGACAGACTGCCAGTGTCAAGGGAATTATTTAGGGAGAACGCAAACCAAAGACAAAACGTCTTGTCGAACAGTTAGTGATGTGAAACTTCTCAGTAAAACTTTTTTAGTTACGATATGCTTCTTTTTATTTGCTGTTTTCGTTACTTGCTTATTTAATGAGAATCATCCTAAGTACTTAATAATATTATTAAGTACACTACATAATTACTTTATATTCTTATTTATTAAGAAACACAGTTCATTCTCTAGGTATGTGCGTATAAAGCAATGTTTAATAGGTAGGTACTAAACAATGCTATAATAGATAGGTAAACATAATTTTATGCATGCGTCGTGTCAATTGATGTGAATTTCGTTACAACGAAAACAGCATATGACGAGGAAGCATTCATCATATGCTGTTTTCGTTATAACAGAAAATTTATTTTCACGTCACTAAGTACGCGACAAAACAGTTTTGTCGATAGATGTGCGTTGGCCCTTAAAATACAGTGTTCCGTTTTTCCAGACTGGACCGGAACACTAAAAACGAGTACTTAGGCCAGGTATAAAAATATGTACTTTGTTTGTCATGGACAGCAGAGCTCTAAAATATTAGTAACTGCTAGAAAATGATATTATCAGCAATAATAAAATAAAGAGGTAAGTAATGTTTCTTTTGTTCAAGTTTTTGTGATAAAAGTGTTGCGACTTGCGCGAGACGTAGGTAATAAAACGCATGAGATTCAAAGTTGTAAGTAAATGTGACCACAACAATATCAAGAGATGTTTTATTTGGACCGCAGACTCTATACGTAATACGTCGGAACCATCATTTGTAATGGGGGGTTACAGAAAAAGGTCACCATTATACGCTGTCTTCCTAACTTATCACAACTTTTGAACATTACTAAATAAAAAAAATATTCATGAATATTTCACACGACGCCCTCTAGTCCCAAACTAAGCAAAGCTCGTAATATGGGAACTAGAGGCTGATAGAATAGTTATACTTTACTAGAAAACGTTTATAGGCGAAAAACCTCATATCTACAATCTTCAAAATCATAAAGATATACAAGTAAGTAAAGTACCAACCAATTCATTAGATAGATAGATAGAAAACTCTTTATTGTACATGCACCATAAGGAAATTTCATATTAGCGAGGAACAATGGGCGGCCTTATCGTTATGGGCGAGCTCTTCCAGGCAAACTTTGGCTTGAGAGATCATTTAAGTCGATGATCCAAGACCAACCTGGTGAACAGTGACTTGCCAAGTTAGTTGTTAGAGTGTATTATTATGCCACTTGAGTGGCATAATAATAAACCGGTTTACTAAATTACTTTAGTAGTTTACTACTCGTTGGGAAAACTTGTCTACATGGAGGTAAATAATGCAAGCAAGTGCCGTAAGATGTTTCAATTCTACATAAGATTACCTACTTTGATAGCGAATTTTTCCGCACAACAGTATACCTACATGCGTAATCGTTGGTGCACCTAACTTCAGCCCCCGTATGCCAATCTTTTGCTGTCAAGTTATATTTCACCGCCCAGTGTAATTTCTTCAGGTCACGTGGTACAATTTTGTACCACGTGATCATTCTTTTTAGACACTTGACAGTAAATATGCGCAAAAACACATCAAATGACGTCATAATGTCACTATTTAGTCACAGAATAACTATGAGTTAGTATGAACTGACCATGATTTAAAACTTTGCAGTTCAACTTTGATTGGCATACCCCTGCAGAGGGATAAAGATCCGTTGTGTTGTGCGTACGTATTTAGTTGGTTTTCCATACAAAAGACCTCAACGCGCTCGTTGAAAAAAATACTTACTAGACAAAATGTCAATACCTCCAAGTAAGTATAGGTACTAGGTATCTCTGATGAATGTGCCTCTGACTACCCACTTAGAATAATTTTTTTTTTTGCTTCAGCATACCGAATGACTCGAAGTTTTTTTTACTGTATAGAACATTTGAATCTAAGTTACAATAAGATTTCATCTCATTATTTTGAAATAGGTAGTAACTTACACCCTACTTTGGTCTTTTAAAAGCAGATTTAAATTCAATGGAAAAGGACCAAACGAAGTGAAACTCAAAGTAAAAGTCAAAGTCAAAATTTCTTTATTCAATAAAATCACAAGGATCATTTAGAATGATACTATTCCAAGCATATTTCAAATTCTAAGCAGGTTTTTAGCTCTGTAATAAAATGATGCAGCTATCAAGAAAATGCATGAATGGCCTTGTTTTAGGCTCGATGTCAGACGCAGCAGAAGGTGGGGCATCCATCGCGTGGCGACTGCTGGCCACGCTGGAGGGCGGGTCACTACTGCTCGCCACATCAGCTCTACTCGCCTACACGGCCAGCAGTAGATCCAGGAAGAGACGACCACCTTGCCACACTGTGTTGGTAAGAAGTCGTCATGTGCCTAGCAGAGCTGGTAGTCTAAGCTTTGTTTTGTTGATAGAAACGAATATCGAAAGCGGCTTGCGAGATATTTTGTATGACAACCGGATAAGCGCCTCTAGCGGGAGATTTGCAAACGATTTTTCTCCATCTGAAAATTGCGTGTTCGGAGATCAAGAAAATAAAACTTAGAATACGGGCTCAGGTCTCTCCACTATATCTGTAGGTTCTTTGACTTAGAATAAATCATGACTTGAGCATTTTCAATAATAATCTTATTTAATTTTCAGCTAACCAATACAACAAGTGACTTGGGCGCAGAACTGAAAAGGCGTTTGGAGTCGCACGGCTGTAACGTGAGTACAGTCACGAGCGGCGCGACAAGCGGTGCGGGTAGCGGGAATGTCGACGCACTCGTGGTCGTTGGAGCGAAACCGAAAACTAGCGGGTTGAACGGGATCTCAGATTTGGTGATGGAAGATGTTCACGATAACATGAAAGTTAGTAACACTTGACTAAAGGTATTGTACCTACGAGTATGATGGCATTTAAGTTGAACTCGGATGATTTGCGCAACAACTTAGAACTCAGCTCTTGTGCATTCGCACATCGCTTTCTGAACAACCTGTGATTTACTAGCCGACTACAATAAATATTTAATTACCTGCCTAAGTACCTCCAACCTATACATAACACGTTGATCAACGTGGCATGACGCAAGGAAACTGCAACTTAGTATTTAATAATTACGATTTAGTTTATGGCAGCATAGGTTCTGTGAACTCAAGGACTTTTATTTTGCAGTTATTAGAATCATTATCATCGCGAGTGAACCACGGTGGGAGCATAGCGTGGGCATGCGCGGAAGCGAAAGCTGAAGCGGACGCGGGAGCGTTTACGGACACAACAGCCGCCTTTGACGCCGTGCTCCAGGCTAGCTTACAACACCTCGCGAAAGTGTTGGTAGTTTCACTAATACTATGTTTACTTAAATACCTACATACTTAAAAGGTTCCTAAGTATTACGTCTACCATTTCCTAATTACTTATTTATGTTACAGTCACAACTGCGAGGCAATATGGGTAGGCCGATGCGACAGTGCCGCGGAACGTGTTGTGGCTGCGCTTATGGCAACCGAGACACCGCCTTATACTTACGGAGTCACAATTAGGTGGGGACCTAGGTACTGGTACCTATGAGTACCTAGGTACCTTACCTACCTACCGAATAACATACTTAGCGAATTGTAAAACCGACAAACAGCATGTAAAAATGTTGTTTACTCAGGAGAACCTAGGTGCTAATTTAGTTTTTTTCTTGACAGAAATGCTGCTAATAAAGTGGGAGAATACCTATACAGATGGTTGAAGATGATCACATGAGAAAATTTCCTATAAGAAGCTATGTACTTACCTATGTTTTTTTTTAAATGGCGTTTTTTGTCTTTTTATTCGTAGTTAAGTACCTACATAACATAGTAAAACTTAATATAGTACCTACCTATTTACCTAAGTACCCGTGTTTTATAACAAAGAAATACTACGAATACAATAAAAAAAACTAATTTTGATAGGTTTATTGTATTCTGGTGTTTTAATTTTGTTTATAAGCATTTTTACATGAAAATCCAAATTCCACATATGTCCCAAATAGTCCCAAATATCCACTATATATTTTTTTTAGGACGTAGGAATAGGTACTGCCTACCTAGATAGGTAAGTTTTGTTATATTTTTGATATACCTACCTACGTATTGAAGATTTAAAATCTAGTTAGATAATTAGAATATCAAAACATACTCACGCGCCCACTGCCGCCAATGGCGGCGCGGCTTGCGAGTCCAAGCTACCGGAGCACAGGCGGTGGTCAGGCTGCAGACTAGCACTAAGTATAGTTTTATCATCAAAAAAGTTATGAATAAAATGACATACTTAATATCCTATCCTATCCTATCCTATCCTACTATCCTATCCTATCCTATCCTACTAATATTATAAATGCGAAAGTTTAGATGTTTGGATGTTTAGATGTTTGGATGTTTGTGTTTCAATCACGTCGAAACTACTGAACCAACTTGGATGAATCTTGGCATATATGTAGTTCGTAACCTGGATTGACATATAGGCTACTTTTTATTCCCAATAATAAACAGGATCTACAGGATACAATATAAAAACGGGATTAGCAGCGCCAATTATTAGCAAGAGGATGATGTCATGTCATGTCACGTCAGTTTAACAGGGCAGTAGTACTACCTCTTTGGTCTTACGGGTTTGGTGTAATGTCAAGTTTCTCAAAGAAGTATTCGCTCGGTACACGCACAGATAATATAATGTACACGGAAACGGTATTCGCGTACGAAGTCGCGGGTAACTGCTAGTTATGAATATGACTGCCTTGCTTCTTTTAATTTAGGTAGGTACCTTTCTACCAAATCCACCTAAATATAGTAGAAAAGAAACACAGATCTTTAGAAACTCAGTAGGGTAGCGTATGTATGCACAATTCATGTCGTGAATGCATGGTGAACGGAAAGACCGACTCCACTGACAAAGTCTATTTAGTTAATGTATAATGAATAGTATGTACATTGTAGGTATATACAACAAGCGATAATATCCCGGAGTCAGTAGAGAGCAGAGATTCAAACATGGTTCAAAAAGTACCGCTTCCATTCCATCAACACCGACAGGGGCGCGGCACCGGAAGCTCGTGATGTCAGCCCGGAAGACAGGCAATGTTACTAGTACAAAAAAGATTTATTCAAATGAAAAAAGTTTTAACCAAATCATAAAAATAGCTGATGAACTGTCATTCATTATTATGACACTTTGCCGTCATGTCTCTATGTCTGTCAGATATCTGTCACGCACGACTGTCATGTCTGTCACTGTCAACGAAGCGCAATGGAGGAATGGACGTGTCCGTAAAAATAAATTCCTTTTTTATTTACTTGTAATGCTCTCAGCACTCTAGCAGTTATTCCAATAATCATTTACGATTATGTTTAGTTTGTGTGAATTATTTTTTAGTTCAAATTCGCTGCTAAAACATGGACGAGGTAGGTTTCACCAGCCTGGTTTTGTGGTGTCACAATAAAAACAGTGTCAACACTATTTGTTTGGTTACTATTGTGAAATGTGGTGTGTTTCAGGAACTTAACGAGCATGATTTGGAGGAAAGGCTTTATGCTATGCTCCACCATGTGGACGAGACACAGAATAACGTGAACCAAACAACTTCTGATCAGATCGACGCCACACAACTGTTTGAGAATGGACCCCGGAGCACTATCCGTCGCTACTGGCGCACTAGTGCTGAAACCAATCCACATTTTAAAGCCAACACACCTAATCCGCACGTAAAAGTAAACATAAGTAACCCATATGTGAAAGTAAATACAAACAAACCACATGCTAAAGAAAACTTACCAAAACCTTCCACTCCCCTCTCAAACAGCACAATTCCCAAGGCAGATGAAACTAAACCCAAAGAAGAAAAGAGCAAATCTCCAACTCCACCTCCTGCCATTGTCGATCTGTCCATATTTCAGTCTCCGATACCACAAAATGTTAAAAAAGTAATTGAAATCATTGACCACGATGATGAAAATAACAGACAGGTTTTGCTGGAATCTAGTGATGAAGATGAGGTTGTGGAAGTAGCGCTTCCTCCAAAGCCAACCATCACCATTGAGAGCTCCGATGAAGATGAACTCTCTATTATAAAACCAGATTCCGCCTCGAGAACTCCGTTAAAACAGAATGACAAAGCAAAGAATAGTGATCGAGCTATATCAGCCAGTCCAGTACCATCTGTTGTGTCTTCTGTTTCTGATGATTTTATTCGAGGAGACTGCATTGCTTTGAACATCTCATCCCGTCAACCAAACAACCCTAGCTTTGACTTCAGCCTTCATGGACCTGACCTAATCATTCAGAACACTCCATCTAAAAAAAAGAGGAAGAGAAAAAATAAAGAAGCAGTGACCTCGACTCCCATTGCTGCAGCAAAGTCTGCTAATCAATCACAAGAATGCTTTGCTACTCCAAAAAGCAAGGCTAAGAAAAAGAAGAAAGCTAAAACTAGCACTGTGATACAAAAAAGTGTGTCTGTACCAGATATTGATGATTTTGACAGTGATCAATCAATTGTTTTCGTAAATAATAACAAAAACTCATATGCTGTGACTGAAAAGAGTTTACCAAGTGCAGATGTTTATGAATCTGACTCAAATCAATCTGAAATACAGATTCAAGTCAAAGAAACTACCTTGGCTCAGAGGAAAGAAGGCACAACTAGTTCTGATAGCAATGTTGAAAACCCTAACCTTATGAAGACCAGCAATGATTCAGAACAGTTCATAACATGCAACAGTATTGTGGATTTGACTGAAAATGAGAATTTCATCACTATTGACGACACAGGTATCAATGAGAGTATTGTAATAGCTAATGTGTCAGGCTTCATAGAATCTGTGGACTCTGGTGATGACCAGTTTCAGGAAAACACTGACAACATATCCAAGTATGTCTCAAGCAAGGTCCCATCAATATTAAATGCAGACCTTGATTTTGATAACTTGAAAGGGAAAGAGAAATTTTGCAAAAGGAGACGTTACTCTCTGACTACTCTTCGTGCGGAAATGGAAAAGTTTTACAATGAGAGCTGGGGCGGGGAGGACTTCAACCATAGAGAGATACAAAAGAATATGTCACGTATGTTTATAATTATACTAGCAGCCAGCACTGAGTTATCAAATAAAGTAACTGAATTGAGGTAGATTTTTAAATAAAAAAAAACTACCTACTACAAAACTAGATTAGATTTTTTCCTATCAATTGAGTTTGAATGATTTTTTTATGTTAAACTAATGAATTTATTTCCATTTTTAGGTGACAAGAGCCTATGGGCTATTGACCCTAAAGATAGAATGCCGTCTTCTTATGGTCAACGAAATAAAAAGTAAGTTTTATAACCGTCAAAGCCACTTTAAGAAAGCTAGCTCAAAACTAGAGCAAAAGGTTTTTTACATTGCGTTTCCCTATGCTTGGACATTCCATCTCTATCAACAATGTTGAAATTATAAATGACAGAAAGCTGGTTTTTTTTAAATAATAGTTATTTTTACAAGAAGAAGAGATGGTCTCATTACGAATTAACGGTTACGAAATAATAGTTATTGAAATATCGTTTAGTTAGATGTTATGTTATTTTCAGATGTAACTACTGCAATCGCGCAGGTCATCGGGACGACTCCTGCATGCGAAAGCCTGCCGTTTGTCACATGTGCGGCAATAGCGGACATTATGAATCGAGGTGTCCTAGCAAAATTTGTGTCAATGTACGTGTCTATATTATTGTAGTTTCCTTCCGATGCCTGATTCGAATTGAAACCGTTAAATCATATAGTTAAAAAACTAGTCGGTCCATTCTTAACGCGTAGAACACAGTCTGTTGAGTTGCCACTTATAATTTTTGTTTATTATTTCAGTGCGGTTCGCCAAATCACATTTTCACTAACATCTGCCGCAATTGTTCTACTTGGGGCCGTATTACTTGCGAAGAATGCAAGCAAAAGGGGCACCCGTCTAGCCACTGCCCCGATTTGTGGCGACGATATCATAATACGGTAAACACTTACGTAGTTTTAATTTGCTTTTATTCTCATTATCATCCACATCCCAACTTAACTCGTTAGTTTACCGTCATCCACCATATTCCTCGATTTTAGCTTCCTACATAATTTAGCAGTTGTTGAAAATGAAATCATTGTAACTTCGGCATTCTTTAAATTTTCATCACCAGTAAAATTCGATAAATTGATAAAAATTGATATGATTGAATATTTTTGCAGACTGACATATCCATGCCTCTGGAAAGATGTTTCCATACAAAGCAATGGTCCGAGTTGTACTGCAGCGGGTGCAGTCGCCGCGGGCACCTTGTTCATACTTGCCGCGGGACGGTGCCCTTCGCGAGTCATCCCATTAACAGCCCTTACGTCTGCGTGTACCGCCCACTGTACACTGCAGACCAAGACAACAACAAACAACTACTCAACAAGAGCTTCTCACAAGACTCTACTGTCTCATCAGCCACGATGCTTAACCGAACAGACGGAAATAAGCGGCTCTCCAAATCACCAACTGCACATGAAAATCACTTGAACAAGAAGAGAACCACGTCAGCGTCGGTCGTCGATGAACTTAAAACGAACCAGTTCAATAAAGACCCTGCTAACATCCCGCGACAAACTCCACCACTTAAAGAAGTCGCCGTAGACGCTGATGAGAATAAAGAACCGATTAATAGCAATTTGGACGTGGCTAAGGAAAACGTCACTGAAAAAGCGCCCGATTTTATTCCTATAGGCTCATCAAACCATGACAATAAGGGACAGGTTATTCAAGATAACGAAGTATCCGATACAAGTGATGTTGTGACTTCAGGTAGAATTTACGTCACGGGCGACGTCTTTGATTTGCTTAGAAAGAAAGAGCACCAAGAGTGGTTGAAGAAAACTGTAAAAAAACTGGACCTTACAGTTCAGTGCTGTGGCGGTGCCTACCCATTTTTGAGTATCAAAGGTAAAGTTATAGACCAAGAATCGTTTCAGTATTTGCTGAGAGATAAAAAGTGGAATAATAATGATTGTGAGATCGAGGCACCTACATCTTATAATGATGCGACTGCGCCGGTAGTCAAGTCTGTGTCGACTGAGATAAATCTACCTAGAAATCGATATAATCTATTGCGTCAGCTCACTAAGGCTTTAGATTCTTTGCAGCAAGATTTGGGTGACCCCAAGACGATACACAAGGAACTAACTTTTTTACAAAATCGACATGAAAAACTTTTAACACAAAGAGTAATAAGCCCTAAAACATTATCAAACAATCGCACTAATATCAATAATATGCTTAAAAGGCTTAACACTGTACTTCTGGGTCAAGCTGGACTTGCTAATGGAGCAAGCAGTGTCATTGAGTTGTACTCTTACAAAGATAAGCTTAGTACTTTGAGAGGAAACAACATCTCATTGGGGCTTCGCAGAGAGATTGGCCAACATTTCCACAACATATTTTCCTCAACCGCTAGAGATGACTACTCAGAGCTTTTGCAGAAGTATGATACATCAAAGCCTTTATTAAAACTGGTTAAAAATAAGAAGAAAGATAAGCCATTTATGCCCAGTCCTAAACTGAAGAAAATATCTATGGTTCCATCTCAACAAGAGAATCTTCAAAACATGGGGCCAGGACCTCAAGATAATACACAAAAAAGTATTCAATTGAAAAAATTGATGTTCTATCACCAGAGGCTAAAGAATGCCAAACCTAAAGGAACAGCTAATAAAAAAGCTAAAGTGGAATTGGTCAGAAAGGTTCATACTTTCATTGCGTCTATGTTTCAAAGAGAAACTTTATCATCCAAAGCATTAAAGAAAGTGAAAAAAGCTCAAGAAGAAGCGCAAAACTTCTTGTCAGCAAATGTTTAATAACTAAGACCACGGCTTTGATTGAAGACGTGGAAAGACATGTATGTTAGGAGTTATGACGTGAATCAGAAGCGTCAAACATAAAAAGGCGATTCGTCTTGTGCCGGCAAGTCCGCGTATCGCGTGACTCCTTAAATTGGGGTTATTATTATTTACTTACTTAAACTTGCCGGTTTTATATAATTGCACTTTAGTGTGCGTGTGAATTAAATAAACTTCATAGTGTACGTTTTCATCTTTTAATCATAACCTACTTATTCCAAAACTTTTCTATCTTTCTCTGTAGGTTCTCTTAGGTATTCTTTTATTTTTTGACATGGTACAGTCGATCAAATCAAATTACCATTAATTTATTTACAACAAACTTAATACTAACTACTATGGTTAGCTAAACTAACCACGTTCGTTATTTATCAGTAGTGTTGCCACTTGCCACCAATTTCGCCAATGTCACGTTATTTGCAACGTCTCTAAATTCGAACGAACATTTCGCTTATGAAAATGAAAAAACAGCACAACAAGTTCATTCAGTCAATCAGTCTGCAATCCAGTTCACTTCACTCACTCTTTCTCAAAACAGCAGCAGTGATTGCACTTGTTGATGTTGATTTATTAATTTTAAAGAAAATCTGGTGTTGTTTGTCATTTTAACAAGTATAAATAGAAATGGGACTTCCATTTAACATTTTCTGCCGAAAATTAGAAATATTAGTTGTGTTTTTGTGCGCTATAAGTTGTATTTGTGGACGGAGGGTGAGTACCTAGCATTGAAGCAAAGTTTGTATCAAAGGCTGTATTAGACGGTTCATTTCTGCTTAGATATCTATTGATAAAACAAAAATATATTTATGTTTCTTACTTTTCTACTAGTTTGCTGAACCAGGATACTATCCAGAAGGTTATTACAATGGCCAGCCATACGACAAGGTAGAAACAGCATTGTCAAAGTTGGAACATGGTAAATATTCCTATTCCTGTACACATTCATTTCCTTTCTTTACCACTGAGTTCTATGCTAATTGAGTGGTAAACATTTGCATGTAGATAGCAACCTTGAAAATGTTCCTTTTGATTTTCTTTTGTTTTGGTAAGTTTCATTCAACATTCATCTCAAATACATTTAGAACAAAATAGAATTCTGCACTCTTGTCATAGAGTATTTTTTATATGATTCTGCATAATGAAAGTTAGCAGAATTGATTCTATACATTTTATTAATATATTTTGTATGAATATTAATATTTCTAATAGTTTACCGAGGTATCAATGGACACCCTAAGCCAGTGGTTCTAAACTAGAGACTTACAATAAAATATTAAATTATTCCAGCTCCACAATGGGTGAGCGACTGGCCAGATGCCTCAGTGAAACTCGGTCAAGTGTCTGGAGTAGCATTGGACAATGAAGGACGACTGCTTGTCTTTCACCGAGCATCAAATGTGTGGGATGCCAACACATTCACAAACAGAGATGTGTATCAGGGAATTGGAGAACCACCTATACCTCATCCGACTGTACTAGTTTTCAACGATACTGGGGAATTAGTGGACATGTGGGGACAGAATCTGTAAGTTTTATAATACCTTGAGTACCCTGTAAACCTGAGTTGTGTGTAATATAAATCAGACTGTTAAATTGAAGACATGGTGCCCACCAAAAAAATAATGTAACCATAATATGTCACCATTTATTCTAAATGTTACCACTAATCACGATCGTCTTTACAGTTTCTACATCCCGCACGGGATCACAATGGACAAAGAAGGCAATGTCTTCACAACAGATGTAGCTCTGCACCAGGTGTTCAAATTCGATGCTGGCAACTGGCAAAAGCCATCAATGGTTCTCGGAGAGAAGTAAGTGCAAGTTTGCAAGTGATTTACGAACTGAGATTGGGAACTTTAGGGTTGACTGATGAAGTGGGACAATATGTATAAAATGGTAGCGCCCTTATTTTAATACTTGACCTGTAAAGCTACACAGGGATTGTAGAGTAGATTAGTAGACGCTTGTTCAAGGTGGGGAACGAAACCACAACCAACAGCATGGAAGGCAGAGCTATATGCAGTTATTCTGACAGAGCTGTGACGTCTCTCAGTAAGCCAGATAATGCCAATAATATTCTTGTTCAGGTTTGTTCCCGGTAACGATGACCAGCATTTCTGCAAACCGAGTGCGGTGGCTGTGCTGGCCACTGGAGATTTCTTCATCGCGGATGGATACTGCAACCATCGAATACTGAAAATGGCGCCTGATGGCTCTATTATACTGCAATGGGGACGATGTAAGTACTAAATAGAGGTTTTAGTATTATCTACCGGCCTAACTCTATTAATAAAAGAAAGAAAAAGCTTTATTTGACAACACATCGTAATACAAACATAAAACAAAAGTACCTAGAACTATAATAATATGTTGCCAAAAAGGTGGCAGCTCAGCATAATTGTTGAGTTGCTAAAAAATGCAATTCAACGCTGATTTTCAGCTGAACCCAAAAGCGTTCATATGTGTTGTTATGGCTCATCTTTGGATGTTGCCGTAACGCTTCATAAGATTTAGTAGTATAGAAATGAGCTAATAGTAATAACAGATTATGTCAACAGCACATGGTGACTCTCCATTCGCGCTAAACGTGCCCCACGCTCTGACGCTCGCGGAAGACCGCGGGTTAGTTTGCGTGGCGGACAGGGAGCGCGGCCGCGTGGCTTGCTTCCGAGCCGACAATGGAACCTTCCACGGGAGCTACAGCAGCTGGCTTATCGGAACTAGACTGTTTAGCGTCGCTTATGCACCGGTACACGGTAAGTAGCTTGTGAAATGAGAATTATTAAAAAAACTGACATGGAAAAGACTAAATTGCACGGCTCCCACGAATGCCAGTTTTCCCACCCAATGCCAGCCAGCCTTCTAGCGCCAATTCGGAGCATTGGTAACAAAGACTTCGTAAAGGTAACAAAATTGATGAGCGTGTTAAAAATCAAGAGTTGTCGAAAACAGAATCTATCTACGCACAGGCAGCTTATCTTCATGACCTTGCTTAGAATAATAAATTAATAGCGAAATGACGTCATCCTTACACCCATTGTAATTTATGATAACGTCGCATGAGACTTGTTTGTAGTAATTTCGCCATATGTGTCGTCGGGGATATAGCTCAGTGGTAGAGCATTCGACTGCAGATCGAGAGGTCCCCGGTTCAAACCCGGGTGTCCCCTAAATTTTTTTTTTTCATTTTTTTCTTTATCATATTTTATTTTTGATCCACGAACAAAAACCGGTTTATTAAGAATTGAACAGTGACTAAAAAGCCACTGCTACAGTTTATGATCTAAGAAAGGTGCTGGGTGTAGTTAAAGGCACTTGAGACTTACTCACAAGGCATGGCCCACTTCGGACGTGTGAGACATCGCATTATTCCGAAAAAGATGATAATGTTGCATGTGCCTATAATTACATCGGCACCCATATCCTTCAAACTGAACCACAGTAATGCGAGCATCACTAAGAAATAAGTACGGTGAATACTTCTCCGGACAAGCGCTTGAACACGAAACTCTTCTACTGCCACTAGGTACTACTATACCGGTAGGGTTTTGTCATAAATATGACCAGAGGGGTAATCACGAACAAATCTGACAGCCGCCGCGTTACGTAAACCTAACGTATTCGAATCATATTGCGCGTCAACGTCAGCTCGACTGCCGAACGTTGTAGCGTCACCGCGCAGTGTAGTGTTAGGATACGTTTTAGTCGTAATCAAGGTGGGCACTGTTGATTCCAGGCGGTCGCCTATACGTAGTGAACGGGCCAGGCGGCGCAGTGCCTGTGCGGGGCTACGTTATAGACTTCACCACTGGGAAACTCATTCAGACGTTCGCGGCGGAGGGCGGGCTGAGCAACCCTCATGATGTCGTCACCTCTCCCGATGGATCCAAGGTAACAAACAACAACAACAAGGTATGGTAAGGTAAAGAACTTCATTTTGAACCGACTTTAAAAAAGGAGGAGGTTCTCAATTCGGTTGTATTTTTTATGTTTGTTACCTCAGAACACCGTCATTTATGAACCGATTTCAAAAAATCTGTTTAATTATCTGAAAGGATATTGTTGTGGATAGATCCCAAATAAAAGAAGCTTCGATTTGTTCTCGAATTAACTTAATTAACTTTGACTGTAATTTTCGGTTTTAAACAATACCGGGTGTTACCAGACCACTTCCGAAAACTTGGAGGTTCCAATCAGACCATGATCGCAAAAAGAAATTGCCTTGACTATCTCCTTTTCATTTTTTTTCTAGTTACATACACACAGTACAACATAATAAGACATATTATCTACCTAATTATCTCATTTAAAAAAGCAAAAAAACAAATAAAATAAATAAAGCAGCAATGTACAGTGTACACGCAGCTGAGAGTTCATCGCGGGCAGAGATGGGCAAAATACCGGGTTTTTTCAAAATACCCGGTGTTTTGGGTTAATACCCGGTAAAAACCTTGAAACGGGTATTTTCAAGGGTTTTTTCAATTTTCAAGAGATATTTGTCATTGTTGACCTTCAATTGATTAAAATGTAAATAGTATTGGCTATTTACACATATTTCAATTATATTAATTTGAAAATACAGTTATTTTCTAGTAAAAAAGTGAAAAATAAAAATCTAATACGTTTTTTTTATAGGAGTCTGACTTTTGGAGTTTGAGGAGTCAGGCAGGTTCACATGAATGTTCTTTTAACCGACTTCAAAAACGGAGGAGGTTCTCAATTCCGTTGAATTTTTTTTTAAATGTTTTTTACCTCAGAACTACGTCATTTAGGAACCGATTTCATAAATTATTTTTTTATCTAAAAGGATATACTTCCAGATTGGTCCCATTTAATTTTCATTAAACTCGATTTAGTACCTAGTTAAATTTTTTATATTTTTTTTTGACGTGCTGCTCGTGCCGTCGTAATTATTTGAATTTTGGTGGGAGGACATTTGTTTTTTCTTTCTTTTGTTTTATTTGTTGCACCGGTCGCACCTTGGTGGAATTGAATATTTGAGATGTTGTTGATGTAAAGTTATTTTTAACCGACTTCAAAAAAGGAGGAGGTTCTCAATTCGGTTGTATGTTTTTTTTTAATGTTTGTTACCTCAGAATTCCGTCATTTATGAACCGATTTCAAAAACTCTTTTTTTATCTGAAAGGATATACTTCCAGATTGGTCCCATTTAATTTTCATCAAAATCGGTTCAGTAGTTTGGGTTATAAATAGAAATAACTGAAAAATATGCCAAGATGCGGCGTAGCGCCTACCATTTTACTGCTAGCAACGATGCAATATGCCAAGTTGCGGCGTAGCGCCTGCCATTTTACTGCTAGCAACGATGACCCTTTGACACCTAAATTATAACATTTTTCTAAATTTATCAAAAAACCCAGTTTGTACATTCAAACCGCATTTAATTGTAGAAAAGCAAAAACCCACCGGTTGTTCCTCTAATAAAGAATCAACACCAACCACGTGCACGAAATTGCTTATTTTGATTTCCTGTGACTTTTATGTGGTGTTTATAGTGACTAGAACATTCCCAATGAACTGTCATCATCATCATCATCATCTGATGATGAAGCTGGTAGTCGAATTGAAGTCGGTTTTTCCAGTTTTTTAACTTATAAATTATATTAAATTATTTATGCTGGCTTAAAGTTCAGAATGTAGGTGCTCATATCTCCTGTCTCACTCAGGTTAGGAGTATGGTGCAAAGACAAATGTTGAAGCAGGCGACCATACCTTTCTGATGGTAGGGTACTCGTATCTTCTGTCTCACTCTAACACTGACTGATCGATTTGTTCTCCCACTTGCGCTGGTATATTGCAAAAATTTTTTCGGTGGATCTATTTCGTGGGTGGGGTAAACATGGAAAAAATACGAAACCCCCGCTAACCCCTCCCTTCTTTGACTTTTAGCTCGTAACTTTTAAACGGTAAGACTTAGGAGGGTTGGTTTTTGAAACAATTTTTTTCGGTGGCTCTATCTCGGAGGTGGGGGTGACCATGGGAAAAATACAAAACCCCCCTTATCCCCCCCCCTTTCTTTGAGTATTAGCTTGTAACTTCTAAACGGTAAGACTTAGAGGGTTGGTTCTTGACAGGATTTTTTTTCTGTGGATCAACTTCGAGAGGGACGGTGACCATGGAAAAAATACAAAACCCCCTTATCCCCCCCCCCCCCTTTCTTTGAGTATTAGCTTGTAACTTCTAAACGGTAAGACTTAGAGGGTTAGTTCTTGACACGATTTTTTTTCGGTGGACCAACGTCGAGAGGGACGGTGACCATGGGACCGTCACCATAGTCCCATAGTCACCATAGTCGTGGGATCGTCGGGGGTTACCCCGCAACCTAGTTAGCTTTATAACGCTTCTAATGAATAAATTCAGCTAGGCGCGTGGTGAACCGTGCAAACGACAGGCTTTCAATCAGGATTTTACTTAGAAGGTTCTGAAATGTACCACTCAAAAGCGCGTCCCAGGCTCTGTTTACTACTCGTAGCGACATCTATTTGTCAAATTTGTACTAAGATCTAAGAAGCACGGGTATAGTATCGCATTTTTCCAGAGAATTATTAGAACGACTAAGTTCTCAAACTGAAAGTCAAATGAAAATCTTGGAAACTACTCATCTTGGACTTCTCGTTCCATAACAAAATGAAAGAGACAATCTACAATGACCATTATATTCTTCCTGCATGTTCTTGAGTATTTTCTACCAAAATCTACCAAAATATGGTTGGATCCAATCGGTGACAATAAGACCTTCGTAGGAATCACCGGTTCACAGCGTACTGTGAACTATTAGGTATGTATGGATTTCGGAGCGGGTCGATGTAGTGAGGATGTATTGGAAGTGTTTAATGTGCAGATCTAACAAAATATACGCCTAATACCACCAAGAGATACCTTACTGAATACGGTAGACAGACACTAGTAGGTAGGGTATCACTTGGTGGTAAAAAAATGTTTTTATTTTGCGTAAATTTTGTTAGACGCTGCACGGATACGGAGTTTCATTGTTTTTCTTATGTTTAATACATAAAACGTAAGTAAATTTATTTTTTTCTGGTTGCTTTTATTTATATAACCCAATAAAATTTGGTAAGCACTCTAGAACAGTAATACTTTCTTTGAAAATCGTTTTTACCCGCGAAAATACCCGATTTTGGGTATTTACCCGGTAAAAACCCGAATCGGGTATTTACCCGGTAAATACCTTTTGGGTAAATACCCAGCGCCCATCTCTAATCGCGGGTCATTCGAGTACGCGACGTGCGAGCGAGACAAGAGACGCCCGTCTTTATCGCGCGGTCGCGCGGTCAAGGTCATTATACCAATTAGGTATTGTCGTATACTTCTATACGTAGGTACTTTATGTAGGTCTATAACTGTGTTGTCAATGCCTTGGACGAATACACGTCAATGCTTACTATTACGATTATTATCTATGTGTGGGTAGTGAATAAAAATCAGTCTTGTTGGTCAACTCCTCTTATTTACGACAGGTATAAATAAACATAGTAGGTACCTACCTACGTTAGTAGGCACTTACGACACAGAATAAATAATAGTACTACGCCTCGACCTTACCTACGTAAATGCGTACATTGCGGACTGGCGGAATAAATACAAATCTTTAAACATTGTTTTCTCCGGCTATAATTATTTTTCAGGATAACTGATTTTTTTTGGTTGGGTTTTGGTGTGCATCATCATCATTTAATGATGAAGAAGCTGGTAGTCGAATTGAAGTCGGTTTTTCTAGTTTTTTAAACTTATATTGAAAAAAGAAAGTATTTTCATTCATATGAAAACTGGATTCACATTATTCCAGATAAAGTTATTGCCCGTTCTTGTAGGCTCTGGTCTCGTGGAACTGGCACCTATAATCACCTAGTTATATAACCAGACATAGAACAAATGTCCAGTGGGGATCGAACCCGCGACCCACAGCACGGAATGCAGAGCTAATACCGACTGAGCTGTGACTCCTGTCTATTGAAACTACTCGTATGTATTTCAAATATCTTCCATGTTAGTTCCCTAGTTCCTTCAGTATGAACTTTTAGTTCTAAGCTAGATAATACTAATATTTTCTTATAGCGCACTTTTAATCCTACTAATGTAATGTCAAGTTTCACAAAGTATCTGCTCGGTACACGCACAGATAATATAATGTACACGGAAACTGTAGACGCGTACGAAGTCGCGGGTAACTACTAGTTTCCATATAAATATGTTGGTTGTAGGTATACGTAGCAGAACTGAACCCGTACCGAGTGTACAAGTTCGTGGACGCAAGTGCTGAGAACGCGACGGCCGCGCCGGGGAAGGTGGAACTGGCTACAAACGTGACGCACGTCAAGCCGACCGCTACCATCGGTGAGTAGGTGTGTTGTGACGTATTATAATTTCTTGATTGTGATAATTGGCTTAATAGTTACTAGTTCCTGTTGGCACTATTTGTACAGTCGGCTACACATCAACCTATCAACGTTTCAAATTTGAACGTTGAACTTTGTTTGTTTCGAACTTTGAACTATTATAATTTGAATGTTGCGAATCATGCGAGAGGGACGATATGTTTTTATGTGAGACTCGCTGCTTGCGCGCCACGCGCCTACACCTATTGCGATTCCTGATTCGCAACATTCAAATTATAATAGTTCAAAGTTCAAACAGTTGATAGGTTGATATGTAGCCGACTGTACCAAAAACCGCGTAACAGGATTATCTATGGGGCCTGCTATACATACATATACACCACTTTTTAATACTACTAAATGATGGAACAAGCATATAGATCTGATTTTTACCCGACTACGAAGGGTAATGTAGTTACGCATTGCGCGTTACGAAACCACTCGCCTCTTCAAGCATCGCCTCGGTGTGAACTGACCTTTAAATAGTACCATCACGTGCTTTTGTTCAGATGAATAACAGGAAAAAATGTGTATACTTACCAAAATTGATCACATTCGTGTAAATTTTTTGGTTAGAAGTTCAACATTGTAGTTTATTTCAAAATGTGTTATTTATTCGTCTGATTCTCTCAATATACTTCAACTTCTTGGTTTAATTATATTGAGAGAATCAATAGTGGCCATATTTTTACTTTTCCATACTCTTCTTCTCTTAATTCTCTGGCTGTTCTTCATCTCGTGTATGACACTGGCAGAATTGTGATAACCTGTCGCAAAAGGCATAAACCAAGAAGCTGAAGTTGAGATGCGTTTATAATGTCTTTCATCAACAATACACAGTTATTGGCGCTTTTTCCAGAAGTGACGTCGATGTGTTCGTTTGTTTGCAGAGGTGACGTCGACGCTGGTAGGCGCGGCGCAATGGGCGTGGTGGTGGGGCGCGCTGGGCGGCGCGGGAGGCGCCGTGCTGCTCACCGTCGCAGCACTGGCGCTACGCCGCGCTTCGCACACCGGTAAGGGGGTAGAGAACGAACCGCTATTCACTTAGTATTGTACCTTATCTTGTATGTAAGTATGTAGCAAGGGAGGGGGGAATATGACGTCACGGTATTATGAGGCAGTCTGACGTCACCCTAGTAGGTGGCAGTATGACGTCAAGCTACAAGCTGGAAACACTGAGCGGATTCTTTGAGAAGCTTGGTCTCGTCAAGCTCCCGCTCAGTGTTTCCATACCAAGCAGCGCACACCGGTGTGCTGGACGTTTGACACCGGTTTTTACATTGTCAACTCGTAATCGCCCCTATGATCTGATGTGAATTTATAGATCTGTCTTATTTTAAGAATATTTATTACTAGGTAGGTTAGATATCTTAACTATTTCATTGTTATTATAAAATGTTATATGTACAATACAAATAATTTAATACAGAACCACAAATTGTTCTGATACCTACCACAGAAATTATGATGATCTCTTTCTTACACAATATTTATTACATTATAAAAAATCTTTACACTCCTATTTATTTTAACCAACTTCAAAGAAAGGAGGTTCTCATTTCGGTTGTATGTTGTTTATGTAAGACTTAGGACATTCCTATTTTTTTGTTTTTATTAGTTTTATAAGGAAAAATATAACTTGTGTTTTCAATTATTATTATTCTTTGCGCTTGTAAGCTATTGTGATGTTAATGTTTATGAATTATGCAAAATATAGTTATTGGAAGCAGCTTTGTATTTTTATTTTTGCACCCCTTTGCACGCTCACTTCTGCACCCTTGTTGGTTATTAGAAAAAAATAGAATGCTTGGAATATAGAGGCATGCTTAAAAGTAGTTCTGAAGTTTTTTTAATCGTCTGATTATTTGTACACACGGCCACAGGTCAAGTTATACACCCAATACAACCATAAGTACGCTATATACAATGCAGAGAATCATTAGAAACGGAGCGCAATAGGTGTAGGCGCGCGCCGCGCTCGCAGTCCGTCCTACACCAACACACTGTCGCCCCTCGCACGATTCGCATTTCTAATAGTTCAAAGTCCAAACAGTATAGGTGGACGTGCCTTCGACTGTACATTATTCTTAGGGCACCGAGAAATAAAGCATAGTCCTCAGAGTCGTGGGAGGATTGGAACTTTAGGAGAAATCCCTTGTGTCCCAGAATCCTTAGGACCCAAACCACGAATTTAAGATGTCTTAATTAAGGTAGCCGAGTGACTCATTTTATCATTATCGTGGAACGTCACGACGCAGCGACACTATGATAACATATGCCCATAGCGATGATTTACACGCTACACCGTGCCGGGACCGGTCAGAGTCCAACTAATTTGAACTTTATTTATAATTGAATAGAGCTGACCTTAGCAAGTTTCTGTGCTAGCTAAACTGCCGCCGACAAATTATTTGTCAGTTGAACTGCAAAGTTTTAAATCATGGTCAGTTCATACTAACTCATAGTTATTCTGTGACTAAATAGTGTCATGACGTCATTTGATGTGTTTTCGCGCATATTTTGCTGTCAAGTGTCTAAAAAGAATGATCACGTGTTACGTGCGTTCTTGCAAAAGTCTGAAAACACCTATTTATTTTGTAAGTACTTATATCACAGCACATGCAAATAATTTACATGCACAACGCACATCTAGGGCGTCTTGAACCAGAATCACTAAACGTATTTAACAGCTAAATCGATTTAAATCTGACGTATTTGTATGACTTGACAACTCGCTAAATACTATTTAAGAGTTAAACGCGTTTAGTGATTCTGGTGCAAGCCGCCCCTAGAAAAATATCGTGCACCAATTTATGTTATCGTTTGTTTTGCATCTCGATGATCTAAGTCGTTGCAATAGGTCGGAAGAGCGTGGCCCGGCGTCGATGGGAGTACGGTCAAGGGGAGTTCAAGCTGCGTCGTCTGCTGGAGAGACGACGGTTCACGCGCGTACATTCCGACGACTCTGATGAAGAACCCTCTCCGATGTTACGGCAGCCACCCGCTACTGCTTGACGCACCTAAATCTACCCTCACGCATTACTAAATAGGTTTCCGAAATCTGGTGTTAAATCCCCGCGCATTATCAGAATGTAAACATGTTGCGACTGATAGTCCGAAGAGAAGTTAGGTGCAAACAATTGCGCAGATAGTTGTGCGGACTTCGCTTACCTCCGATTAACCAAAAATGGGTTCTGCGCAGATACTTCAGAGGGACCAAGATCACTGGCAAAATTGTCTGGACAGACAAGCCATAAAAAAAAGATGTTTGTCCCTCTAAGTACAGTTAGTTGTACCACCAACTTGTGTAGACTGTACCTACCTCTACATGTCCTGTCTATACATAGAATGTAGAGACAGGGTATGTAGTCTATCTAGTCTCACACCTAGATACATACAAAATACGTATTTGAAAATTTTCAAATAAGTGGGCTGTTTGCACTGCTCACAATGAAAGCTTGAGATCTTCCGAGATGAAGTAATGACCAAACTACGCCATGAAACAAGGACTTCGACAGGGGTAACAAACGAAACTAGTCTTAATTCCAAGGTATTTAGGTAGGTATCTATTTATCATAGAATTAAGTTTCAAAGTTATATTTTTGCCGCTATTTCCAATAGATAAATTTAAAATTCTGAAATGATCTAATAGGTTCTATTCCTACTACTTCCATTTCTCTAGTCACAAAATAAAGCAGAAGTCGTCCCTAGCCTAAATTGGCCTAAAATTATTCCTAGATATTACTTGACTTTGAGTCTAATCAAAGCAGTTTTATTTAAAACAAAGCATCAACAGTATTCATATTTTATTAAGTGTATAAAAATTCGATAAATTAAGATTCAAATTACCTTATTCACAAACATCTTATATTGGTCTGCTACTGAAAAGTGTATATTGTTTTCTAGTCATCTTCTGGCAATGATGATGTGATTCCGCGGTGAGAGTTTTGGATCAAACACTGGCCGAATTTCACATTCCATTCCTGCAACAAAATTCAAATGAGAGCACTATACAATTTAAATAATTGCCAATTCTAAAATAAGCTTTTAGATTAGACGTTATTGTAATTTATTCTAAATAATATATTTTGATGTTATTATTATGTTTTAATGGCAAATATAATTCTGCCGAATATCAAAGCTGATTTATTTCACTTAAAAAAAAATATTTTTAAGAATGTTTGTACCGTGCCAAAATATTTTTCTAAATTAGTTATATTTTTATGTCTAGTCCATTGATGTGCTTAAGTTTGATGAAATTATGCAAATGTTCTAAAATTTATCTACTTTTAAGAACTATCTCTTCTGTCTGTACAAATTGTGTGATAATGGGAATAAAATGTGAATAAGAGATAGTTGTTTTTAAAAAAAACTTAATAAGATCTTCATGCAGTACTTACACTGCAATACCTAAGTATTCATTATCTTACCCCGTTCAAGCACAAACAGAACTCGGTCAAGCAGTATCACAGTTTCTATTAGAGGTGCTAATGTGAGTCGTAATGTGTAGACTGCGACTACCCTATGCCATTGTCGCAGAAGATTCTCCCCCCGGGACCACGCATCCGGGGTGGGGGGTAGGGGGATGCTTAGCTTCTGAGCTGCTACTGTGCAGTAGCTGAAATAGACATGAGTATTACAAATTATACCCATAGTGCAAAGTAGATTTGACTATCAAAAATAATTCATTTGTACACAACTTATTTTTGACATACCTTTCAAAGGTCAAGGTATCAGAATGCTTGATACTTCTGATTTTAGAGTGTTTTAAAGAGGGATTGTAATCCACTAACATCTTCTCCAGGGCAGCTCTGTATGCATGAACCTGGAATAAAGATTTTTACCTCATAAACCTTTTTAAAATCTTGGTTTTCAGATAATGAATGCAAACGTAAATACAATGTTTGAGTTTCTATAGCATTTATAGTAAATATCTGCTCAAAAAATATTATATCTAGTTTGGTTTAGTATGGATACTAGTATTAACTTATCTGTGGTATGGTTATGAAGTTCTCACCTTCAGGTCTTCATATTTCCCGTTTAATAGTCTATCATTGTAAATCTCAATAGCATGGCAAGCTATTTCCCGACTGCAATAGGATAGGCGACTATTCTTCTCTTTCACATATTCACTCATCGGGTATCCATTTACTTCTTTATCGCATGTCAACTTCATGAAACAGCATCCAACCACACAAATGAACTTCACTTTCGAGTTATTTGCAAAGTGGTACAGTAATAAAGGGCCTAGATCGCCGCAAGGATGTAGACCAATCAAACCATAAGATTCCATAATATCGGGTAATGGAATGTCTAATAGTTGCTGATCAGAATGTAAAGTTGTATTGAAATGGGTAGGTCGCTTTAGCTCAGACATTGCATTCGATGTCAGGAACTTGTTTGCTGTGTACTCAAGTTCGCTGTCAAGTTTCCTGAAATAAAGAATACAATCAGATATGAATTTTGCTTTTGCAAGTACAGTTTTTAAATAAAAAATAAAATAAATATTCATGGACATTTCACACGACGCCCTCTAGTCCCAAACTAAGCAAAGCTTGTAATATGGGAACCAGATGCTGATAGAATACTTATATCCTTTTTTTTTTTGCAAATACATACTTATAATACATAGTAACACCCATTATCATTACACTAAATACATACCAAGACTACAGACCTAGCTTCTTCGGTAAGCTGCAATTGACACTCAATTCCTGCTGTGTAGAGATCATATTTATATGCCAGCATCCTCACCAAGTGCCCCAGACCTGAGCCAAAGTCGATGACAGCATCACATCCAGTTTTCTTTGCGACATCATCAACAACTTTTGCCATTAGTGAAATTTCATGCCTCTTTTTAAACTTGACATGCTTCAGAAACAGATTTTTCAAGTTCGGGTGGCTTCTGCACCTATCTGTAGTAGTATCATCGTAAGTCTCTGGTTCTTGATGGAAATTACTTTCTCGGGGAAGGCTGAGTGCCTTTACAGAGCTTATAAGGGCTAGAAATGACAGAGGATACACTTGGTTTGTAGACTTTCCGCTTAATATCTGTCCCAGTTGTTGAGGGTCTGTGTTTTGAAAACTTTCTCTCCAGCACAGAGGTAGCTTGTTCCAGTGGTCATCTACAAAGAAGTCCTGAAAAATTTATAACTAAAATATAAATTCGGTCTGTGTGTTTTGAGCTTCTTGATCTCGGGGGAAGGTATAATTTGTATGAAACTGCTAGGTACAAAAACACTTACCAAAACGAATAAATCAAGCATCCAGTCGTACATTCGTATTACTTTCAGAGACATATCAATGCAAGTTTCTATAGTTTTCCTTTGCGTAGACATTGTTTCAGACAGTTTTATTGCAATGGTTGAAGAATTTTTATTTTCGACACCACCGGCAACGTCAAATGAGGAAGATGAGCACAGAATACTGATACCCAAGAAGAACGTTTACTGCATACAAATATGGCAGGACAAAATTGACCATTTGTTTGGGGGTTCGTAACTAGATGGCGTTATTTTTGGCACCAACTTTTAAAATGTTTGGTGGCAAGTTTCAAACTATTTTAGCGCTAAATTTCGAACAGACCTGGCAAGGATTAAAATTGTACAAACAGTTTCTGCTGTTTGACTTATCTTTTTGTCAAATGCTGACCTCAGCATTTGACAAAAAGATAAGCCAAATAGCAGAAACTGTTTATAAGCAATCTGTCTTTCTTGGCCTAGCAGTGAAATACGAAAAATAATCAGGTACCTAACAAATTAAAAGTCACAAGTTTATTGATTTTTTTTATTATTTAAGTACCTAATAAATTACAAAATGGATCATTGAACTACAATACAATGTCGTTGAAATGGATTATCTATTTTCTCGTTTGTCTAATGTACTAATGTATGACTATTACAATTTATCAAATAAAGACTGTACTCGTACCTACATTAATCAAGAAAAAAACAAGAAAATACTCATACTCAACTATAGTAATGCATAGTTATTTGTGTTGCAGAATATCATTTTTTCTTTTAAGAGCAGCTTTTGAATGTTCCTCAGCAAACTGGCGGTTTTTTAATGTACAAAATCTTTTTATACAAATATAAAATACGCTTTTTATTAAATATTCTACATTTGCTTGTTTGTGTGCATCACAATTGTTGAGGAAACTGTAATCAATAGATGCGGTCAAGATATATGTAGCATTTTTCTTAAAATTCTTCTTAAACGCCTCCTTGTTTAAAAAATCATTTATTATTGTGGCACTGCCTTCAACACATGCAATAAATTCCTTACTCGCATACATCAAAGACTTTTTGTTTTCGTCATATTCTTTAAATTCTGTAAATATGTGTTCTGGCAGTTCTCGGTCGGCTACAAATATTCTTTTGCAAAACTGACAGTTTTTGCTTGGTATATTTTTCAAAATGGAACGACATACATATGCACAAGCTTCTTTTTCTCCTTCATTTGCTTCTGTTATACTATCATTGTATGAATAATTAATATTTTCTTGTATTACTGCTTCCATTTCCGTTAGGTTGTTTGTGCATAATAATGTGCCTGGCGTTATCAATGATTTAAAATTGCTTATCATGACCGCATTTTCGTCATTCTCACAGTTTCCAATGACAATGTGGGACAGGTTGCTGAGGACTGCTGTCTTCAAGCCTGCCACAAACTGTCCAGCTGTTGGATTAGAATTGGACCCACAGTTACTTCTTATGCACCCGAATATGTTTTCTAGTGGGTCTTGCTGGAGCCTTCTTGTGGCTAGACTTTTTATGTTTTTATGTTTAGTTGTATGATTTTTCCACACTTGTTCCAATCCGTTAATGGTCCATATCCATCCTTGTTGTGAAGGGGGTGGTGTTCTGCACCCCAAAAACTTCAGTTTTTTAAAAAATTCTTTCATTTGCCCAAATAATTCTATATGACGCTTATTGTTTTGGATATTGGTGGCTAACGGCTTTCCTCTTCTTCTGTCTGGCGTATAAGCGTTGACGCTGTCAAATAGTTCATCCATTTTTTTTAATACTTCTGCCGTCGTTGTCGCTGAAGTCGATAGTTCTCCTGAAATAATAAAAAAATAAGTGAGTAAGATACCTCTTACTATCCCAAATTTCCTACTCCTACTCCTATTATTAACTAAACAAACAACGATAAAACTAGCCAAGTGAGTAAACTCTCAGTACAAAAAAAATGCAATATATTTATTTATTCCCCACCAAGAACACCAGAAAGTGTAAAATTAAAAACAGAAACTGTCATAAACAATTTACTACCGAACAAATCGTGAGAATAATATCTAAAAGCCTATGATATTTATCTTTCTCATAGAGGGGGATGAAAAGCAGAGTGTGCCTATGTGTAGTGTTAATCCTCGCTACATTCAGGACTCTACTCTAATTTTGGTCCCTTATGACACAATCTACTATTTCGTGTGGTAAGCTGGTTGTCTTATTAGACGTAGATAGTATAGTAAGAATAGAATTACTATACCACCATGGCTGGTAGCCATATAGGTCCATGTATTTTTCATACCTACATACATTTTTCATACATACATACCAAATTGTAGGTATTTTGTTTGCCATCTTCTGCTGGTTTCTGGGTAATCAGCGATCCTGTAGTTGTACCATCGACATTCATCTGGCTCTGGTTTAATAAGTTAAAATTTTCCATTAAAGGTAGAGTTAAAGATGGACCAGCCACAGGCTCAATCGTAACCAACACAGGGTCTGTCAAAACCTGAAATAAACAAACAAGTAGTGTTAAGAAACTGTGTGCCCTTTTTAACCGACTTCAAAAGAGGGAAAAGGTTCTCAATTCAGTTGTTTTTTTTTTAATGTGTGTTACCTCAGAACTCCGTCATTTATAAACCGATTTCAAAAATTCTTTTTTTTATCTGAAAGGATGTACTTCCAGGTTGGTCCCATTTAATTTTCATCAAAATCGGTTCAGTAGTTTGGCTTATAAATAACTTATATAAATTGCGTATTTTGCTTTCCTGTGACTTTTTAGTGGTGTTTATGGTCACTAGAACAATCCCAGTAAACTGTGATCAACATCATCATCTGATGATGAAGCTGGTAGTCGAATTGAAGTCAGTTTTTCTAGTTTTTTTAACTTATAAATTATATAACTTCTTTGTGTTTTTTTTCGGGAACATCATAAGATCTTAGTTCGGGTGTACAACTAGTTATCATACCAAACGCGAAAGTTTGTAATTATGTATGGATGTTTGTTTCTCTTTCACGCAAAAACTACTGGTCCGATTTGAATGAAACTTGGAATACATAATTTATTCCAAGTTTCATATATTGAGTATTGCAAAAAATGTCGCTTGAGTCAAGTCGCCTTTTAACCGTCGATATAGTTCATAGCCTGCATTTACACATAGGCTACTTTTTATCCCGGAATATCCACAGGATCAAACGGGACGCGGACAAAGTCGCGCGCGGAAGCTAGTATATTATAATAGAAAAAACTCACTAACCTTGTCACATTCAGCATCTGGTACTGCAGCTTTGAATAGCCTAATACCAGCATTATCAATGAACCATTTCCTTTCAAAATGTCTAGTGCACAGCATTCTATGTTCACTGTGAAGTTGGCGATGGAATTCTTGAGAGCTCCAGGAACCATGTGGAAAACAATACTTGGCCCACAACACACATCTGAAATTTATTACACGCATCATTTAGTATTTATTTCATTCCAAAGCAATTTTCATGTCATTATCTTATGAAAATGTTCCAAATAGTTCTTATTGTCTGTTTTTTTTCCTGCTTGTTTTGTGCTCTACCTACCTGTGATTGTGAACTAAATAAATAATTATCTATCTATTATTTTATTTTCTCCTAATTTTATGATATTTAGGAAGTCTTAACGATGGAAGTAATGAAACACAATAGATTTGTAATGTGCTTTGTTATGCCACCCTATATTATCACATGACTGAGATGTCTTTTTCAACATTTACCGTGACTTTGAGGTAAATCTTAAGATTTACCAAGTGAATGGTGGTAAAAGTCCTAATGAACGATGATCATAGAACTATTGGAACTTTTACCCGTACAAATTGGTAAATCTTAAAAGACTTACCGCAGATCGGGCTTTTATACCTAGTAACATTATTATATTCATTTCATAACAATCAGTGTCAGAGTTTTTATGAGAAAAAATATGATGGGAATTCCCATGGAGACAGACACAATCAGGTTGTGTTCAGTAGACTACTTACCGATTAATGTTAGTTGGTCCCGGCTTAGGAAAACGATGTAATATGGTATCAGGGTTTTTACACGGTGAAGCCCCACACTTGACACACTTCCTTTGATTTTCTTTCATATTTGAAAGATAGATCTAATCACAAAGTTCCAATCTAAATACAGAGTCACTGTCTCAACCACGAGTCTCTTATCTACCACAACACACGGACTTCACTCCAGCTAAAATAGAAGGCGAAGTCCTTATAACATAGAGTCACTGTCTCAACCAAGAGTCTCGTATCTCCCACAACACAACACACGGTTTTCACTACAGCTAAAATGGAGGGCGAAGCCCTTGCAACTAAATAGAGTCACTGTCTCAACCACGAGTCTCTTATCTCCCACAACACACATATTTCACTACAGAAAACGGAGGAGCAGATGCTCAACTCAATGTTATTCATAGGAAATCTTTCTTTGACGAAACTTCACGAAAGTAAAAAAAGTCAACACCAACGGACAATGACGGACATGTTTTTGAATTGAAAAGAAAAACATGGAGTTGCAGTGCTACTAACTCACAATTTAATTTTACCCCATTATTTTAACGATTGCTACATTACATTATTCAATCTTTTATATAAAACCATGTAGGTAGGTAACTAAACATTTTTATTGCTAGAGGTGTAACTAATATAACCATAACAGGTATACGGAACAGCGTTATTTGGCCTAAAGCGTTATAGCAGTTATACGCGTCGCCGCTGCTATGTTATTTTATAACAGCCAAATAACAGTCTCGCGAAAAACGGGTGCAGGCAGGTGGTTGACGCAAAAGTTGTCTTCTATAAAAAATATCAGCGAATTTCGTTTTGTATTAAACGCAAATTATGAAATTTTGACCATCATGTTTCATAGATCGTTCATTTTTTATGAGCTCAAGTCTGGTTGGAGAACATGTTATTTAATAACATGATAACAGCCAGTAGCAGGGATAACACTATAACTTTGGCCGTTATAGTGTTATCCCTGTTACTGGCTGTTATTAAATAACAAAATAACAAATCATGTTATTAAATAACATGATAACAGCCAGTAACTATTAACGGCATTGAATCTATGCCGTTCCGCAAATAACAGTAAAACAGTTTAACACTATAACTTTGGCCGTTATAGTGTTATCCCTGTTACTGGCTGTTATCATGTTATTAAATAACATGATAACAGCCAGTAACAGGGTTTCATTCAGCTTCGACAACAGAACAGACACTGACAGGACATGACAATGTGACAGTGATAGTTTCATTTCTTCATCGTGATCGCCGTTTGCTCACACCTCCGCGCCATGCCTCCGGTGGTGTGGCGTTGGCTTGGCTATACGTTGGTTTGTATCAGGCGAGAGTGAAAGGAAAATAATTGAGTCCGGTTATTGTACAACCATGGAATGCACAGCCTGGGAAAACACAACCATGGAAAGCACGACCAGGATTGCACAACCCGGGCATTCATTAATCACTACCTACCTATAGAAATCCGTAACCTTGCCTGTTATTTGACTGTTATTTTATAACAGGTATGATAACATAGTATCACCAAACCGTTATATTCAATAACACGCATATGAAAATTTGACTGTTATATTACACCTCTATTTATTGCTGTATATAACAAAATGGGTAAACCGAGGCGCTAATTTCTTTAGCTAGGCACCCCCCTAAATGTTTAGGTAAATAACTCTGCCTACTCTCTCATATCTGATACTCACTGTACCTGCTAGGTTTCTATGTACCTTGCATACCCTATACCTACCTACAAATGGAAGGAAATAAAGTTTTTTTTTTTTCATTTTCTTACTAATAGTTAAAAACGCCATCACCACGCTCAAAACTTTTTTTAGCTCATCTACGAGACATTTGAACCTTGGACGAATACACGGGACACGTAACTCGGACGATCTCGCCTTTACCCCCGCTCGCCACGTGCCAGCCTTTTTGCCTAACAAGCAAAATTGTTGCGTCAGTGTTGACACGACCACTACGTTGATTCTCAAGACAAGATAATGCAAAAAAATGACAAAATGCGCCGTATTATTTTGTAAAAACTACAGTGATCGCGTAACTAATATTTCTTTTCACCTGTGAGTACAATTTTATGCCAATAAAGTGGCTAATTTTTCATAAAACTAATAAAATTGAATATAATTTTTGCTTATATGATGCCATATTAACGAGTACTCAATTTTTTCTGCAATGTAACTATATTTATGACTTACTGAAATGAGTCGGGTTTTACCGTTCTTTTTTCATTCGTTCAGTGTTCGTTCATTACAATTCTTTCAAATAGGGTTTGAAACTATCGATGAAAAATATCGATGTAAATGAACGAACGAATTTATTTTCACTCTTAGGTTTCCAACTAATCCATTAAAAATAAAGAGAATGGGTGAAAGCAGTACGCAGAGAACAGGTATGGATTCCAAAAAAACATAGCAGTATATGTAGTATACATTTTGAACCAGAGTGCTACAACAAAAATTTTAAAAAAAGCAAAAGACTCTGGAAAGATGCTGTTCCTACATTACACTTGCCTGAATTTGTAAGTAGAGCTTGAAATGCCGTTATGCAATTTTCATATTCATCATCATCAACAGATTGTCAGGACAAGGTTTGTATGTATAAAAGAAAGTTTTAAAAAGTGAAATCGAAACTTTTTTTAAATCTCACAATATGGCGGTATGAAGTTCGCCGGGTCAGCTAGTTAGTTATTGACCGAGCGAGCGAAGCGTCTCAGTTGCGATATTGGCCAAAAATGCTTTTGTCCGGCTGTCTGTCTGTCAGTAATCGCCTACAGTTCTCATTTATCAACCGATTTGGACCAAAATCGGCACACAAGTTTCTTGATTTATTAAATTTTTTTTTGTCGCAATTTCGTGCACGTGGTTGGTGTTGATTCTTTAGAAGAACAACTGGTGGGTTTTTGCTTTTCTCCAATTAAATGCGGTTTGAATGTACAAATACTGCGTTTATTGACAAATTTAGAAAAATGTAAAAATTAAGGTGTGCACAGCACAAAGGGTCCGATTTATATTAATGTTGGTATTGATATTAATACGATTTGCTAAGTTTATCACAACCATTGTTAAAAATAGTGTCTTTAAATTGCTTCATCATTAAAAAATTAACTAGGCAAGGCGCAAGTAAATCTTACGCATGTAGTGTTACGAGTTAAGAAACCAAATCATTGTAAAGTAAAATTATAAAAATCCTTTCGTTGCCAGCTCCCAAAGTCTCAAATTACCGCAATACCAAACTTGAACATTCAGATTTGACAAACCTGAGCACATACTCCAGGGTCTGATGATAGGTAGCACTGATAAAGAGGATCTCTGAAGCTATTTTTAATTGTTGTAAAAGTGGCTTATGGTTACAATGACATGTCTATGTAAAATTATCAAGTAAAATGTTTAATGCCTAAGTTTATTTCCTTGTGATTTTCCATTATTATTATATCATCAACCCAGGCATCATCTTACCTTACTACAATTTCAAATTTAATAAAGTAGGTACCTACCTAATTCAACTCCTTCGTTTCCCGTCATTCATTCATTTTTATCGATACTATTTCATCGAATGCGTCAATCACTAGTGTCAATTTACAATAATTGTTAGACAGTGACAACGCTATATGCAGAACTAATGCAGCAATAGATTACTCCTCCCGAGCCCCGCAAAAAGTGGTCGACGGTGTTTTCATACTTTTTTCAAGCATGACGTGTCCCGTGTATTCGTCCAAGATTTGAACCCACCAACTCGCGTTGTATTCCGGGCCGCAATAGGTAAATTATTTGCCATCTTTGTCAAATCAATGGCATTGCTGTTTAGCTTTCCACATCATTTTTTTTTATCTCAAACATCTAAAATGGCGCGGGAGTTTGGCGTGAGTGACAATGATGTTGGCGAATATTAGGTTCGACCAAAATATTTACTCGTATCTCGAAGGGCGAATTTCCCAACTAATACTGGCTGGAAACACTGGACAGTAATTTGATGAGAATTTGGCAAAAGGAGTAGTACCTATCAGGCGCCAGACAAAATTAAAAAAAAAATTGATGAGAAATGCACGCTGCCTATAAATTATTGCACTAAAATGTAAAATATTCTGATTATTTTTTAAATGGTTTATTTTATTGTGCAGTTTATTTTTACATAAAATTATAATAAATTGTAAAAATAATTAACAATTATTTTAACTTAACAAAACTGCACAGTTTTAGTGCAGTTTGATGAGGCAACTACTATGAGCGAGACCGAGCTACAGCTATCCCTGTTCTTTGCAGCCCCAAGTAGGTATTGTGGGAGGTACCGCACTCGTCAAACAAAGTCGACCCCACCTGAAGATGAGCGTATTTTTTTTTTAATGTAGATCGATAGATTTTTACGTCCAAAACACAACAGTGAAAGAATTTTGGCGATAGCTCAAAAACTGAATTTTCTACGATTTTTTAAAGTTTGGATTTTCAAAATGTGTTTTGAGCCCGGCGATTTCGCGTGTGACGTCAGCCGGTCCGACCGCTCACCCGCGCTTTCTAAGCGTTTTCTGCCTTTACGTTTCTATTTATATTTCTGATAAATAGGGAGAAAAGTACCAATATTTTTATGTAATATTGTGCCTCTAAGTCCTAAGGACACGTTTAACGCTTCAGATAAACTTTTTAACCACCGACTGAAGAAGAAAGGTGTTCTAAGTTTGAGGCTTTTTTGTGTCTATGTGTCTGTACCTTTCAAGGCTCGTAGCTCCAAAAAATCACTCGTAATTTTTTTATAACTATTCTTGAAATGGAAAGCAGATAAATCTGGCATAGTTCTAAGCCAAGTTTGGTAGAAATCGGTGCAGCGGTTTCCAAGTTATGAGGATGTTTATCAGCCCTCGACACGCATTTTGAAGGGTTCTCAGGCATATATTATTGATTGTAGTTTGAAACATTTGGTTCTTATACCAGTATAACGTGAGCTACTATTTCTTAGTGTTTCATTGATTTTGTATATCAGGTAAGACTGGTAATGAGCAAGATTGTGTTATCGACGTGATTAGCAATGTTTTTAACCCCCGACGCAAAAACGATGGGGTGGTAAAGTTTGACTTGTGTGTGTGTCAGTGCGTGTGCGTGTGTCTGTGCGTGTATGTGTGTGTGTGTGTCTGTCGAATGCGCGCGTTGGTGCGCGTGCGGATGCGGATGGTAGTAGTCTAAGTCACATTGTCTACTAAGGACGTGCCTAGTGAGACATTGTACTGTCAAGTACAATGCCTCACTAGGCACGTCCTTAGTAGACAATGTGACTCGCTAAGAAGAAGAAGAAGAATGTGACTTACACTAGGACGTGCCTAGTGAGACATTGTACTGTCAAGTACAATGTCTCACTAGGCACGTCCTTCGTAACTAAGGACGTGCCTAGTGAGGCATTGCACTATATGTATGTGTAGGCATTGTCTACTAAGGACGTGCCTAGTGAGGCATTGTACTTGTACAGTACAATGTCTCACTAGGCACGTCCTCAGTAGACAATGCTTCACTAGGCACGTCCTTAGTAGACAATGTGACTCGCTAAGAAGAAGAAGAATGTGACTTACACTAGGACGTGCCTAGTGAGACATTGTACTGTCAAGTACAATGTCTCACTAGGCACGTCCTTAGTAGACAATGCCTACACATAAATATAGTGCAATGCCTCACTAGGCACGTCCTTAGTTACGAAGGACATTGTACAGTAGGTACAATGCCTCACTAGGCACGTCCTTAAGCAATGCATTGCTAATGCCTCACTAGGCACGTCCTTCGTAACTAAGGACGTGCCTAGTGAGGCATTGCACTATATTATGTATGTGTAGGCATTGTCTACTAAGGACGTGCCTAGTGAGGCATTGTACTTGTACAGTACAATGTCTCACTAGGCACGTCCTAGTGTAAGTCACATTCTTCTTCTTCTTCTTAGCGAGTCACATTGTCTACTAAGGACGTGCCTAGTGAGGCATTGTACTTGACAGTACAATGTCTCACTAGGCACGTCCTTAGTAGACAATGTGACTTAGACTACTACCATCCGCATCCGCACGCGCACCAACGCGCGCATTCGACAGACACACACACACACATACACGCACAGACACACGCACACGCACTGACACACACACAAGTCAAACTTTACCACCCCATCGTTTTTGCGTCGGGGGTTAAAAACATTGCTAATCACGTCGATAACACAATCTTGCTCATTACCAGTCTTACCTGATATACAAAATCAATGAAACACTAAGAAATAGTAGCTCACGTTATACTGGTATAAGAACCAAATGTTTCAAACTACATACAATCAATATATGCCTGAGAACCCTTCAAAATGCGTGTCGAGGGCTGATAAACATCCTCATAACTTGGAAACCGCTGCACCGATTTCTACCAAACTTGGCTTAGAACTATGCCAGATTTATCTGCTTTCCATTTCAAGAATAGTTATAAAAAAATTACGAGTGATTTTTTGGAGCTACGAGCCTTGAAAGGTACAGACACATAGACACAAAAAAGCCTCAAACTTAGAACACCTTTCTTCTTCAGTCGGTGGTTAAAAAGTTTATCTGAAGCGTTGAACGTGTCCTTAGGACTTAGAGGCACAATATTACATAAAAATATTGGTACTTTTCTCCCTATTTATCAGAAATATAAATAGAAACGTAAAGGCAGAAAACGCTTAAAACGCGCGGGTGAGCGATCGGACCTGGCTGACGTCACACGCGAAATCGCCGGGCTAAAAACAGATTTTGAAAATCCAAACTTTAAAAAATCGTAGAAAATTCAGTTTTTGAGCTATCGCCAAAATTCTTTCACAGTTGTCCTTACAATCTTCTAGACTTTTGATTTAAGCTATAAAAACAGGAAAAAATGCCTAACTCATCTTCCTCATTGTATTTTTTTTTCTACGTTCAAGAAGTTTATTCAATTCAAAATAATAACATAACCTAAAAAAAAACAGCTTAACAACTGACCGACCAGCCCAGCCGTCGGACGATTGGTCCTGGTCGGTCGATAGACGGAGGACTAAAAGGGGGTCGATTCAGACCGGAAGCAGTGCTGCCAGCACTTGAAACGAAGAAAAAGATATATTATGCTGCTACTGCTAGTAAATGTTCCTGGCAGCACTAGTCGGACGGAAGTGAAGTGTCGTCCTCGCTCGGAACTACTGGGAAGCACAGACTACAGGTGACCGGAACGACCGAGTTGTTTTTTATAATCTGTTGCTTTGTCTTTGCAACAGTCAATGTCAAATCCGTCATGGTTTTGTTCTGCCAAAGTCAAACCCTAAAAAAATATTTAAAATGAAAATCAAATTAGAGAATGCCGATGTGCGAAAATCTAAAAATTAAATTAAATTAGAAATCAGGCGATATGTATGTGTTGTGAAGACCACGTTGTATTTAAAGGTACAAAATGTTCTTGAAGAGAGAAATATTGAAAGCTATTTCATTCAGAAATCAGGTGAAATTGCCACTCTCCTACTGGATCCTTGTGTGTTTGAGATTCGTGCTGACGATTTTACCGCAGCAGGGCTACATACACCCTGACGAGTTCTTTCAAAATGTTGAAGTCATTGCAGGTATTTATCAAAATAGCATGCCTCTTAAATTACTCTTTAATGTAATAAATAAAGTCTCAAATCTAATCCCTTTTCCAGGTGATATTTTCAACGTCGAAGTTGCAAGAACATGGGAGTTCCACCCGAAGTTTCCAATTAGAAATATATTTGTACCAAAGATATTACTGGGGCCACCTCTGTATTTCATCCACTTAGCAAATCCATTCACTAAATTCTACCTGAACATTGATCTAAAAACCCCATACTACTTACTAGTCATTCCCAGAGTTTTTATCTGCTTATTGTCACTGATCAATGATTATTGTTTGTATAAAATATGTGTTTTGTACGGGCAGAATTTTAGGAACAGACTTACAATATTTGCTAGTTCTTACGTAGTTCTAGTGTACTGTTGTCGAAGCTTCTCAAATGCATTTGAAATGTTGTTCTTCTCAATGCTGCTACTTTTAGTTGCAGAGTGTATGGTAAAATCAGACAAGCTGATTTACCATGAAGAATACTTGACAGAAAAGTATGAAAAAGCTACTACAGCTGTTGAAAAAGTAAAACTTTTCAAGTTAAAAACTCACTTGCCTGCTCACTCCCTGAACCATGTTATAAAAATTTCTGCTATTGTCGCTGTGGGGATATTCAACCGGCCTACTTTTGTAGGCTTTGCTTTTGCACCCGTGTTTTTCTGGCTTCACCGAGGGTTGGGCTCTAAAGTTATAGGCTTCAAGGACTTTCACTACAGAATGCTAATGTTTATTCTCTGTGCAATACCTCCAGTATTATTACTTATTGTAGTAGACTCTAGTTACTATGGATATTTGACCATGATTGAGGTACAGTCTTTGGAAGCCTCTTGGGATAATTGGGTGGTTACTCCGTTGAACTTCTTGAGATATAACTTGGACCGACGCAACCTCAGCCAGCATGGGCTCCATCCCTGGTGGCTGCATCTCGTGGTGAATGTACCACTGCTATTTAACTTTTTGGGTATCTTGGCAATGGTTACATTATCAATGAATTTGTACAGGTGATTGTTACTTATTTACTAAACATTGATTATACAAACTTAAAATAATTATTATTATAATAATTTCTGTTATACAAGCAATATATGTACCAACTATTTTGTTATTTCAGATTTATCTGCGGCAAATACAGTCAGCTACCGAGGATACAAAGTATCACAGGACTTATGCTGTTTTCACTCGTCATTCCCATCGCGGTACTCTCGCTCATTCCTCACCAAGAGGCCAGATTCATCATCCCTGTTCTGCTTCCTCTAGTCTGCCTCTACGGCAACCGTCTATATGGAAATGAAAGTGACGAACAGAATGTAAGAAATCTAAAACGGATAGTACGCGTATCATGGTTCACTGCAAACCTACTGATGACCATTTTCTTTGGATTCGTCCACCAAGGAGGCATCTATCCATTTGCTAACAAACTTCACCGTGAGATAAAGAGCGTGTACGGCGTTCAAACCCATGTGATAACGACTCACAGCTACAGTATTCCCACATTCCTACTGCAATTGGAAAGTACTTCACAAGTGTGGAGGGACAGGAAGACCGGACGCAAGTACAAGCTCGCCCCGACGACATTTCTCCACAAGTACGGATCATTACCGATGGCAGACTTATTTACAAAAGTCGATGACGTATTATCCAACGCTGAAGAGCTATTACATAATCATAAGAAGCAGTACAGGTTCTATATAGCATCTCCTTGTTCTTTAGAACAGAAAATACGCGCAGCAGCTAGTAAATATAAATACTTTGACCTTGTAGAAGAATATTCGTACTACCCGCATTTCTGCACTGAAGCTTTCCCTAAGTTCCCTAGTAACCGCGACCGGCTATGTGTAGAAGATGAAGCATTACGCAAAAATGAATCTCTAGTTACAAATCTGAACATTCTACAAAGAATCTCATGTTATTTAAAAAGCTTTTGTCTAAGGATTTATAGTGTAAAAGTTAAAGATCTAAGTACTAGTAAGAATTAATGCAGCTTTTAAAAGATATCTGTAGTGTTTGTGTTAGACAACTAATACAATCCACGGTCTCGGGCACGCGAGTAAAGTAAGGCGGTGCGTCAGTCTTACGCGAGCCACGGGCAAGGGTAGACGTGCCACCTGTACACACCGCTTGTTGTCGAGCCTGTGACGATCTAAGTGCTACCTAAAGTACTACTTACTGGCCACCGAGTAGGTAGGTACTACAATATCTATAGTATTTTTATCTAAGGGGATTACCGCCTATTTATGATGTAGGTAGAGATGATACAACCACCGAATGAAGTGCCAATGGACTGGTCAAATCACTTGCAGAACTGTGGTTTTCGAAGAACCGGAAGGCGAGGCGTAAAATTTTATATTTTATTTAAGATAATTTTATTGCAAACTGTGTGTGTACAATAAAATATAATTTTGGTGATTAGGTATCATGTCAGCATGTTTTAGTAATGTTCAGTCAGAATCACAATTGTTTCATAAACCCTACCTTTGCCCCACCAGCACTATCTAGTAGGGATTCTAGATTGCAAATGTTGTGTTGAATTTCTTATTTAGTAGTCAAAGTTCTATGTCATATTCACGATCAATTCAGCTAAAAGCTATTTTTGTTACCGGCCTTCTGCGACACAGGCTAGACCTAGTGTAATTTTTGTTTCAAAGTTGTAATTCTCCTCTGGTAAAATAAATGAATTTGTATTGTAATGAAATAGCAACAAACTGTTTTTTAATCCATGTTTTTTTTAGATCTTCATACAATATTCAAGTACCTAAGCAACTTCTTATGCTGACAGTACATTGAAAATTTTTTCGCTGCCTGATTTCACCAAAAGTGATCTAGTCTATTTTGTATTGTTTTTTATTAGATCTGAAGTACGGTAATAAAAGTTTATTTGGCTCAAGTCCACTCTACGGGACATTGAAGACACTGTTTTTATTCCTTTACAATTATTTTGTTTATATCACTTATTTTTTGCATTTATAAGTATTTATGTCATAAAATAATACAAAAATGTGTACATATTCACATGAAAATATTTATTAGATCCAAATTATTATGTATGATTTGATTACAATGAGCTTTATTTGGCACTTTAAATACCTACTGCTAGCTGTTACGTTTTGTAAACGAGTGCTTACAATTTCAATTTAAGACACTTTGGTACCTACTACAACTTTTTATAGCATTAAGGCTCAATAAACAGCTGAAATAAAAGTTTGTGATGTATCTAATGCAGTTTTTATAATAGCCATTTTGTTTGAAGCTTGAACAACTATTTAGTTCAATTTAAATACATTAAAATACATTGACTTAAGAAAATATAACCTTAAATTATGTTATAGTTGCGCTATATAGTTGATAGATAATTATTAGATTGTTTAATTAGGTAGTAATGTTCTTATTCGTTCAAATCACTTCTAATAATATTTATGTGCTCTAAAAGTATTCAAACTTCAGCATTGCTATTACAATAAAATTCTAAACCCATTCAAAAAATAAATACAGTAATGTACATATTAAAATAATAAATATAGGTAAAATTAACTTATTAGTACTAGGTATAAAAATACGCAAGTATTCATGGCATATAAATTGTACTGTCAGTATTTATCAAACATAATTTGGAAGTCTTACCTAACAGAGTTCTAGGCCACGCGGCATTCATTTTGAAAAATTAGATATGATTGTTTATTAGTCTTTCGGTATGTTGCTAGTATACTACTTACGCAATGCAACATAGGCTGCTCATTATGACTAATAATTTGTAACATTAACCTGTGTGTGTTATATTAACTAGTTTCCGCCCGCGACTTCGTCATAAAAGTTACGAACTATATATGTATATCCAAATCGGACCAGTAGTTGCAGCGTGATTGTAATACAAATATCTAAACTTTGACATTTATATACAAGATCCACTGATTCAAATTAATATGCTAAGTTAGAAGGTTTATAATATTAGTATTTTACTGCTAAGTATCCGGAAACAACTTGATTCAGTTCATATCATAATATTAAAAGTCCCCCTCCATATGATGAGCATCAAAACATCATTCAGTATAAAACTCCCTCCACTACTAAGAGTAGTGGTTTAAATGTTACAAAGCATTATCTGTTAGGCGCGAGATAAACAGATTTGAAAACATAAATAGAAACCCAGTTATAAAGTCCTACTCCATATGAATAGCGTCAGAGTAGCACCACGCCATGTGTTAATGAAACTTAGCTTTATGTTCTTAGCGTCGTACAGACGCGTCGCACTCGCTGTACCGGACAGAGAGGTCCGAGAGTGAAAGAGACAGAGCATGTAAGGTCGCGCGCGAATAAATTTTGTCTCCGCAACGTCTACAAATTATGAGCGTACGCGCACTCGACAGTTGATGGAAATCTAGTTTCTAGGTGGGTTCTAAGTAGTCCTACTCCATACGAATAGCGTCAGGGTAGCACCATGGCATATCTTCATTAAACTTGTTTCTATGTGCGTTGTTCTTAGCGTCGTAGAGTAGTGCGTTGTCTACGTACGCGTCACACTCGCTGCACCAGACAGAGAGGTCCGAGAGGGAGAGAGACAGAGCATGTGAGCTAGCGACATGGTGAGCTTGCATGTGGCCGTTCACTCCCCGAGCGCATGCCGTCTGTAAAAATAGAGAAATCATTTAAACATTTAAAAAATAAATGCGTTTTCTAATTGTTTTCATACAAGCTTTAAACTAGAGGTACGGTATACTTACAATATAACAATGTAGACACACCCAGTTCTCGACAGTTTCATCGCAGTTGACGCACTTCGCTCCCTGTGCGAACGTCACACCGCTCGGGATCGCAAACAACGATTCCAAATGTGGACACCAGGGTAAAGGTATAACTGCAAACATCTCTCCATCCACAATAGCTTGCATATTTTCAGCGAGATAATCAACTAGCGTGGCCTTTTCTGGGGTTGAAGTAGATCCTCCTTGCTCCGTAATTGGATTGTCCGCGCTTGAATTTGGAATGCTATCTTTTTTCGAACTCCCTTGAGTCTCATTTGAATCTGGAACGATAACTTTTGAGGAACTCTCTTCAAGATTTTCTGGCTTACTTGAATTTGGAACTTGAACACAAAGTTTTTTCGAACTACCCTCCTTGGATTTCGATCGTTTTGGGTTATGGTCTTCGTCATCGGTCCCGCAATGGATGCCATCCGAACATTTTTTTTCTAAGCTGAGATGAGCCATATTCAGTTCTAAAGACGATTCGCTCGTTATACTCGTAGCGCTTTTGTTTGTATCATCTAGAGACGAAGATTTTTCCGAATCACCAGTCGTGTTTAGATCTTCTTGTAGCCCTCTGGAAGGCAAAGGAGGTTCTAATACATCTTCGGCCGGCAGCGCGAGTTGAAACTTCAACGATTTCCAGTATTTGCTGTGCGTTTTGATGACGTCATTAATGGTTTCGACGGCTGACCAATGGCAGGTGGGTTTGGGGTCGTAGCTGTGTGCGATCGGATCGCCTAGAAGGGCCTTAGTGCACATAGTCATTGCGTATGAGATGCTGGTTACGTTGTAACCTCCTTCGAGGCACAGGATGAGCCGGCCGGCGGCCAGCCCGCGGAGGTATTGCGTCATACGGCCAAAGCATTCTGGTGTTACCTTGCAACCTGCAAAATCAAGCTCAATACAAAATTTTGAAATCACTCATTTAAAATAACTTTGGTATGGAACCTGTGAGATTTATTTGTTTATTTGAGTCGCCAACATTGTATAGACTAAAACACTGAATAGAAAAAATTACAAAGAAGGAATCATGCCAAGTGCTACGATAATTACAGAAGACAGACAACAGATTTGATCAGACTCGATTATATTCAAATCTTCAAAACACTTTTTTTTAACAACGCGAGTTGATTAGTATTGCACTGTTCATAAGGCCAAGTATATTAAACAAATAAGTATACTTAGGACTGGCACTATTAGGACATAAGAAACGAAATCAAATAAATGTATTTGTTTAAAACATGGTTGGAAGTGCAACATGAAAGCAGAGATTCTTCCACAATACTAATGAAATATAAGTTTTTTTATTGTAAATTTTACAAGTTTAGTGCAAAATCGTCATCAGTTACCTCCGAGCGGATCTCCGACGCATGCGTCGAATCCGGCCGACACGAGCACGAGTTCCGGATTGTACTCGTACGCTATTGGTAGAACCACTTGCGTGAACGCACTTATGTATTCTGCGTCGGCCATTCCTCTCTGAGAACAAAAGAAATCTCAATAAATCACTATAGTGTTTTGAAATAAATAAATCTAAGCGAAGGGACCGGAACAAGGTATCTCAAGCAAAACGTCAAACTTTTTTTAATACAACTAATAAAATCAAATCAAATAATTTTATTGCTTATAAACCTAGGTACCATCAGCAAAAGTTCTGCCTTACCACCTTAAGGGTGCATTTTCTGTGAACTGACTAGCCGTTAATTTTTGAATACCAATAGAAGCAAATTATTTCGGGTGTAAAAGTTATGAAAACAATGGGCCGTCATAAAAATAAATAGATATTTATGTCTCTGGTTGGTCAAAATAAGAAGACAAAAGAAAAAGGCGGGGTCAGGTAGCTAACTGCTTGCAAGCGAAACAGTTTCAAAAGTGGTAAGGCGGAAATTTTGCCGATAGTACACTAAGCTGTTATTATTATTAACTTTAAAGCACTAGTCTATCATTTTGACAGGCGTCACAGCTCAGTCGGTATAGCTCTGCCTTCCGTGCTGTGGGTCGTAGGTTCGATCCCCACCAAGAACAAACATTTGTGTGTGGCAAACATAGATGGTTGTTCTATGTCTGGGTGTTACTATGTATTATAAGTATGTATTTACAAAAAAAAAGTATATAAGTATTCTATCAGCCATCTAGTCCCCATATCACAAGCTTTGCTTAGTTTGGGACTAGAGAGCGTTGTGTGAAATGTCCCTGAATATTTATGTATATTATTATTTATGTAGGCATACAAACATTCATTTAGGAAAAGTAGGTCTACAGGTATTTATAGTGTTACTAAAAAACAAATTTGATTACCTTATTCCATGGAATGTTGACATTGTATCCCTCCCCTGCCCCGTCCCCCGCGGCCGTGTGGTCCGCGTCCTTCGAATGCGGGAAGAAGGAGCCGTGGTCGTACCGGTGCAGCGATATGTACAGGATCTATAACCACCACTCTCATTCTATCAGCTATCTCTCACAAGTATTCTATCAGCAATCTAGTTAACATATCACAAACTTTGCTTAATTTGCGGCTAGAGGGCGTTGTGTGAAATGTTCATGAATATTTATTTATTTTATAAGCCAAACTACTGAACCGATTTTGATGAAAATTGAATGGTACCAACCTGTAAGTACCTATATTCTTACAGATAAAAAAAGAATTTTTCAAATCGGTTTATAAATGACTGAGTTATTTATAAGGTAACAAACATAAAAACACATAACCAAATTGAGAACCTCCTCCTGTTTTGAAGTCGGTTAAAAACAGTATCAGACGAGCCCTAAACCCAGGGGTTTAGCTCTCGAATTCTTAGAAGATATAGAGACGAATTGAGGCGGTAAGCAAATTATGCTGTTTTCGTCTCTGTTTATAATTCGGGGGTTGACGACAGGTAACGTCAAACAACATCTCGCTCGCACATTTTAACATAGAATATATAAAATTACTGAATGTATGCATTTTTTTTATCCAAACAAGTTTCCGAAAAATGTGCTTTTTTTGGTCACATTTTTGTGCACATATTGTAAAACTTGTTTTGTTTGGATATATACTTACTCTGTTATCATCATACGTGATTCTCTGCGTCCCATTCCCGTGATGCACATCCCAGTCTAAAATAAGTATCCTCTTCAGTCCGTGGTTGTCTATGGCACACTTGGCTGCAATCCCAGCGTTGTTCAGCAAACAGAACCCGCTCGGCGTTTCGTCGTCTGCGTGATGTCCCGGCGGACGGACCACGCACACAGCTGACGTTGAATGCCGGGTTAGAACCGAGTCTACTGCCTGTGGGAATAAAGTTTAACTTAGCTTGGCAATTTAAGAACTGCTTGTGAGAATAAAGTTTAACTTAGCTTGGCAATTTAAGAACTGCTTGTGAGAATAAAGTTTAACTTAGCTTGGCAATTTAAGAACTGCTTGTGAGAATAAAGTTTAACTTAGCTTGGCAATTTAAGATTTCATTGTCAGAGTTTACTGTCTGAGAGAATAAGGTTTATTTTAGCTTAGTACTATTAACCTGGCAATTCTTTCTGTGTATTTTCTTTCGGCTTCATTGTCATTTTCCATTAGGTGAGATTGAAGTCAAAAGACGGTCTACCAAAAGTAAAAAAAAATGTCGGCCGGTACTGAGAGATTACTGCCCGTGAAAATAAGATTCAATTTATCGCATTCAATTCAATGAGGTCGAATAATACTTCATAGAAATAAGGTTTAATTTCGTATGGTTATTAGAAATCGAGAGCCGCGTCAGAGGAATATGTATTTAATGTCTGTAGGAATAAGATTCCATTTAGCCTTGCTAGGCTATCTTGCAGCAAATTAGACTATGCTATGCATTGTCACCTGTAAAACGCAGCCAGCCGCCATGGATGCACTTTCCAACGTGTTGGGATGGAAGTACACTGAATCATATGAATTCTTCTGACTATTCAAATCCCTTAGTTTCGTTGATGCTAATTCTTTTAATCTGAAAAATTAACAAGTTTTAGGCACTTGTGGCAAGCAGGACCCACCTAATGTTAAAAGGTTAGCTTTGCCTGGATGAACGGGAATGAACGTCTATAATAATGCATTGCCTTACCTAGCAAGTTTAAAGGATGTGCCCTGTTAGGCATCACACTGCGGCATCACTCTCAGACATATAGAAGTGTCAAGTGCCTGTAGTTGCACCCGCACCCATCCATATTCAAACCACGCACTTACTTACAAAAATAAATAAATATTCATGGACATTTCACACAACGCCCTTTAGTCCCAAACTAAGCAAAGCTTGTGATATGGGAACTAGATTGCTGATAGAAATACTTATATACTTTTTTGTAAATACATTATAATACATAGTAATACCCATAGAACAAACATCTATGTTTACCACACACAATAAATGTTTGTTCTTGGTGGGGATCGAACCCACGACCCACAGCACGGAAGACAGAGTTATACCGACTGAACTGTGACGCTTTACTTCTTATTTCTGTTTAAAACTCACCTATCTAAATGTTTCTGTGTGTGTACGGTCAGTATTTCACTATCGACTGCCATTCGGCCGATCAGTTGATGTACTCGGTCCAACAGACCGAAGTCACGATGTCGCTCGTGTATCCTCATTATTCGTTCAGGGCATTCTGGATGGCCCCTGAAACAGTCAGGGACGAATAAGGGTTATTTTCCCTTGAACAAAGACCATGTAGGTCGAGACTCGAACTGCATTGAAAGTAAGGGTAGAAATAAAAATATAGCTGACGTCATGAACATTTAGTGTTATTCCTAGTTATGTGAAACGATTCTAAATAATCCTTGTGATTTTATTGAATAAAAGATTATATTTGACTTCGATTCAATCGTCCCCATGTACTCGACGTGTATTATGAAGGTAAAAATTTAAAGTATTTATTTATAAATGATTCTAAATGATCCTTGTGATTTTATTGAATAAAGAAATTTTGACTTTGACTATAAACATCAAGAATTCAAGAAACGTATACTCGTAGGTAACTCCATAACTAAAATAAAAAAGCTTTAAAAAAATATGAAAAGAAACACCAAATCCAAATAATTACACAAATAATTACAAATAATAGTCGTGAGTATTTTTTACAGGAGATTTGGTACTTACGGCTCGCAAATATTCTTGTGCATTAACATAGCTTGGTCATAAATGTATGAAACTGCGTATCTTGGTATTGTCAAGTCAGTCACTGAAAATAGAAAATTCGTTCAAATTATAAGTCATCTCCCTCCCACCTTAGGGAAACCGTATTACGCTTCTCTTTCTTTCCATAAAGAAGATAAATAACATGCCTATGCTCAAATGGTTCAACCGCTCAGCAATCCGTTTCTGCGTCTCACTATCCTGCAAAGGATAGCAATCCCTGGTAGCGAAGCTATCAGCTCTGGTTTCGTCTCCCTCCCACCTGAGGGATACTGTATGTTTCTCTTTCACTCCATCGCACACGTTAGGCGGTCCGGTGGTGGAATATGTCGTTTGGTAGTTGAAGCAATTCCAATGCTTTTTCTGTACGTAGATACAATTTAGTATTGTTTCGCGAATCCTGAGAACAAAATTGTAAATATGTGACGGAAATTAAAGATGCATAAATTGTTATACATTATGAAACAAAATGTTATTTTTTATCTGAACTATTTTGAAAGATGAAATGCAATTTGTTACGTAATAATGACCAGTTTTTTTTTAAATCTAGTTTGTTACTAGTTACAGTTACAAAAAGTTTTTAAAAGTTGCGAGTCGCAATAATAGCGCCAACCCTCATGTAATTTTGGTTCTAATCGAGATATTAGACGTGAATGATTCAAAGCGCTCGTGAACGTGCTTTCTGAAAGATCAGGATCAAGAAAAATCAAGAAGATTTACAGCATCAGGGACCACTTTATACCCATACCCCTATAAAAGGGATGCTGTAATGCCTGGGACGTGTTTAGATATACTACCTTTTCAGCCAGTCACTATTTGGATGGGTGACCGCTAGTAGCATTTAGTGTGCTTCGGAGGGCACGTTAAACTGTCGGTCTCGGCTCTAGCAGTCGTGATGCCACGAGGCCTTAAGGCAGCCTAAAAACTCCGGCACCAGAGTAGGCCACTAACTCACAATCGCTCTTTTAGCGATAAGACCGCCCATTGTATATTTTTAATTACTATTTTCCTCTGTAATCTTCTTTTTTTTTACGGTGTAAGTACAATAAAGAGTTTTTCATTTCGTTCGTTCATACATTCATTCATACAAAAGAACGAAGCTAGTCTACGAATAAAAACCCTTACCCTACACTAGGTTCAGTGAGCCGAAGCACGGGCGGGGCGTGTCCGAGAAGCGTGCGAAGCGTCAACGCTGCTGCTTCGGAGAGCGAGCGCAGGCAGTACCCGCCTTCCAGCACCACGCACACTGATGACGTCACGCATTGCAACATGTGCAGGAGTGTGGCGTAGCACGCCGGGGTCAACTCCATTTCGCCCTGGAATTATAGCTTTGTCATACATTATCGGTGTAATAAATATGATTAGCACTTAGGGAACGTACCCATACTACGTGACCCGTTTAGGGGGGAAGGGGGGCGAGAGGTCTTCAAAATACCACGCTTGGTCACAGGGGGGGGGGACGGGGGGGGGGGGTCGTCAAGTAGTTACTCACGCCCTCGCTTAGTCGATAAATCTCGCGCTTTATCGAGCAATAAAAACAAGATTTAAAACCATATTTATGACTACTACGTGAAACTAGAGAGGTTGGGAGGGGGTCTTGGCATATGCCACTGTCACAGAAGGGGCAGGGGTCATCAGGGGGTTCCATCATTAAGTTATATAAAACATGACATTTTTATAAAAGTAAAATAAAATTTTTATATTTTTCGGAAATAGCATTATTGAAATACCCAATTTATATACCGTCAAAGGACTCAACACATAAAATACCCCTTTAGTCAGGGTAAAACTATAAATAGTAAACCGAAACGAAAAACTCGATTGTTAATATTTACTGTTTAAAACATGAATAACAGTTTTATCTTTATAAGAAAAACACAAACTTATCTCTAGGTTAGTAAAAAGCCAAGCGTTATCCCATATCCCAACCTTTTCATCGCCCAATGCTGAGTCGAACCCAGCCGACACCAAGACAAGCTCGGCCGAGAACTGAAAGAGACAGAAATACGATCAACGTGCAAGATAGAGAGAGATGCAATACCTCGGGACAGCCGAACGCCGCGTCGTATCCGGCCGATATTATGATGAGTTCCGGCTGGTACTGTGTGAAATAAAAAACTACGATTATTCTTTTATTTTTACCCCTTCACTAGATAGATAACACTTTAATATGTACACAATAATATTTACAAAATCTTAATGAATTAGTCTTTGATTTTTTTAACTTTTTTTTTCTAAATTTCGTTTGGAAAACTTGTTTGGATCAAAATTACATTTTGGCTAAGCATTTTCATCCTCTAGATCTTGAAGGTAGCGATTTTACATAATAACATTCAGTGATTTTATATGTTCAAAAATGTTGAAAATGTGCGAGCGAGAAGGTGTTTGACGATTAAAATGAAAGAAAAAAACATTTATTGCCTTATGTACCTTACAAATGAAACACGTTTTACCTCATGTGCCAAAGGTAAAAGCAGCTGATGCCATATAGCGATATAATCCGCGTCCTGCATGCCCGTGTTATTTAACGGCACGTTACAAGTGTAGCCGCAGCCTCGGCCGGTTCCCGTGTAGTTGTAGTTAGATTGCCGCAGATTCGGCCAGAATGAGCCGTGCTCGTAGCGGTGTATTGAGAAGTATAGGACCCTAGAGAATAGAACCTATTAGACTAGAACGTAACTTTTCGACGTTGGAGCAAAGAACTAAGAAAACGATACAATAATTAGTAAAAAATGACCGTGAATGTTAGATTCATAGCCGGCATTTGACACTCACAGCTAAGTGGAACCAAATACGTTTTTCTGACATGGTTGAGTACAATATCTAACGATGATATTAAATTAACTTCATTACAATTTAGATATTGAAACCTCGGTCTGTCTACTTTCCTGTTGCAATACCCCTGAACAGGGTTCATATGTGATACCTACCTACAAGGTAACAACTATATTACCATGTGAAAGCAATAAATGTATTGAGATCTATTTCAAACAATAATAAATGTTATCAGCTATAAAAGTCTTAGCTAGGTTTGATAAGAAACACTTCAGCCATTTCAAAATCAAATGGAAATAAACTTGTAGGACTACTACGTGAAACTAGAGGGATAGGGAGGGGGTCTTGGCATATGCCACGGGTTGTCACCGAGGGGGCAGGCGAGGGGGCAGGCGAGGGGGCAGGACTTTACCGCAATGGTATTTTCTTTTTATTTAGAAGTGTTTTGGAACTTTACCTAGGATCATCGTAGAACATCTGTTGCGTGGCCTGACCGTGGTGCACATCCCAGTCTACTATCAGTATTCTGAAACAATTCTAAAGTTTTAAGACAATCTCAAAGATTCAATTTTAATTGGCGCAGCCGTGCTGGATAACAAAAACCATTATTTACTGTTAGATTTTTGTGTGTGTTTAATACGTGTAGATACTGTCGATACGGTGCGGAGCTGACTAAGTCGCGAGTTTTTCCACGATATTTTCCTTCACCGTTTGAAAAATAAATTAACTCTCGAGCAAAACTCTTGAGTGGGATATAGAGATATTCTTTTAGATTGACATACCTTTTCAACCCTCTGTTCTCTATCGCGTGTTTAGCCGCCAAAGCGACGTTATTGTAAATACAATATCCACAAGGTTCGGAACGCATCGCGTGATGTCCTGGCGGCCGTACGAACGCGGCGCCATTTTGTATTTCTCCACTGACTATGCGATCTACCATGTCTATTGTAGACCCGGCAGAAATAAGGGACAGCTCGTGGGTACTCTAGAATTAATAAATATATATTATACATGATGAATATAGGTATATTAGTTTGTTTGTGCACACTTTGTACACCGCCGTCTTTCTGTTTCTGTTTATCCTCTCCATCCAAAGGTTGTCTGGAAGAGATCGCTTTTAGCGATAAGGCCGCCCATTGTACATTAGCTTTAATTGTTTTATCTTATGTTCTGTTTCTTCTTTGTGTACAATAAAGTGTTTATCTATCTATCTATCTATTAAAGTACGTATTTTGTCATCTTCCGAAAATATTTTGTGTAGCGCGTGAGATTGAAGTCAAAAGACGGTTTATCAAATGTAAAAAAAAAATAAGTACTTTGACTGTAGAGAAAAAAATAGTATACACAAAGGTTGCTTTTGAAGACTACAGATAAAACTTACAGGGTGAATGTAAACTGCATCGAACTTCGAAGATACCTCCTCTAAATAAGCAAGGTCCTGGTTTCCATCCGTAGTTTCCATCAGCTCGTAAACTGAAGGGGAATGGAGGAGGTTTAATTCCTCTCTTGTCGCTGCTCGAGGCTCGAAACTCTTGCATTGGTCTATGAGGTTTAGTTCTTGGCATCTAGAAATCAACACCTTAGTGTCTAATGGGATTTTTGGGAATTTACTCCGCAAAAGTATGAAGGCACGATAGACTCTTATTTGAGATCGGCCGCTTTGTGTTGTCGCCGTGGTCGGCCGCGCACAGTATTGTGAAATGTAAAACTAGCATACATTCGTTTATCATTCCTAAGTTTCACAAATACCTTTAATCTGTGCCAAAGATCAAATTTATCGAGGTACCCTTCAATTCGGCTTATTCCTGACAGATAACCGAGACCAGATAACTGGTTATCTCAGAGGATTTTTTTTTCCTCGTAGATAACCATGGTTATCTGTTAGGAAAAAGAAATCCTCTCGGATAACCAGATATCTCAAAGGAATTTTTTTGCCTCGTAGATAACCACGGTTATTTATTTGGAAAAAAATTCCTGAGATAACTGGTTATTTCAAAGGATTTTTTTTCAACAACAAATTTCAACAACAACAAAAAAGAAAACAAATCCTCTGAGGTAACCAGTTATCTGGTCTTGGTTATCTGTCTGGAATAAGCCTTCAATTAACAGCTGGCTTCGTCAGTCTATACGTCATATTTTACCGATATCAGTTTTTAGTTAACTAACCTGTCAATAATTTTGATCAGTCTCTCAGGACATTCAGGGTAGTTTTCGTCCCAGAGACACTTGTGCTCCGCCATGCGTGGTTCTGTCACAAAGCCTGTTGGCCCCTTCACTTTTGTTTTTGATTCCATTGCCTGAAAATAATTACAAACTGATTCAAGGGCAACATACATGCTACCTTTATAATATGCTTTGACATGCAAAACTTCATGCATGTTTAAAACACTTATAGGTATTTAAACGTGTGGCATGGCAATGGGTACTTGGTAGTTAAAACATGAATTTATATTCACAACATTTTAGCATAGCATCTAGTTGTTTCTACAGGGTGTCATGAAACTAGTATGTTGAGAATGCCCCCTTGGGATAACATAATAGGTCTGGGACACCCAGTATAGTATTCGTTTGAAAGTGGAATAACTTTTATGTGAAATTCACTCACTATTTGATATGGATCTTTCACTTCAGAGTTTAATGAGGTTTTCTTTTTCTGCTGGGCCTTCTTTTTAACTGCCATCAATGATGCTGAAGGCTGAAAATAGATAATAACAAGTTATGTTTATACATAAGATCTTATACTAATCTCCTACAATCTTATCTATCACAAAGCAGGTGTGATTAACCTTTTAGAAGATACAGTGAACAGAAAGTGTTCATAAAATGAAGGATTAGGTATTCTGAAAAAGATTAACAGGTATAATAAATGAAATGAGTTACGCAAAACTCATAATATCTCTGTTGTAGTTGTAGCCAAAGGTTTGTTTACCCTGAAAGTTTTATCTTAGTTTAAAAATGATGTTTATGATGTTTGTGGAAAAGCAATAAAACAGATTACAATGCAAGTAAATGAAGTTTTAACATTGTTTCAGAGCAGACTATTTAATTAATAAACTGTACCTACAATAAAAACCTTGAGTTGGGTAAGCTCGCCTTATTTGACTCGCAAGGTCAGCACTGGGCCATCTACAGTAAAAACTGTTATATTCAGACTTAAACTCTAGCCACAAATAAGGACAGAATAGGGCTTGAGATATGCTTATTTTTATTTATTTTATTTATTTAAAATAGGACTCCCAAAACGGGTTTACACTTTAGTATCAAGTGAGCTAGTCGATGGTCATAATAATAGTGCTCCCATACTTATAGGGCGTCACAGCATGCGATGAGGAACAAACAAAAACTTAACATTAATGAATCACAAAGAAATCACATCACACTTAGCACTACTTAGGGTTTTACAAAATGAAATGACAGTATTACTATTTTTAGGAATTTTTAGGTCGATTTTAGCTAAATATTAGATTGTGGTGACAACCGAATCGATACCAGTATTAGGCTAAGGGAAGTCATCGCCGGAATTCACGACTTCACCATTATTTACCTTAGCGCCAGCTGACATAGCACGGGTCTGTATCTTAGCATTACGGGCACCATTCCTGGTGACAATGCTGGAAGACGGCGGAGTCACTTTCTTGGCATCCCCTACCGAGCGGCGCGGCTGCTGAGCTGGTGGAGTCGACTGGAACCATCAAATAATCAGGAAACCCAAAGTTGATGAGCATGAGCAGTTCCGCGGGAAAATAACGAGCTTACCATAGTTTGAGAAGTCACGGGCAGTTTTAAACTGAAATTTCTACTGCAATCATTGAAATAACCATGAGTTATTAGTTCATTGATTCAGATTTTAATTAATAATCATTGTAAATAAAACACACTTGTTTCCAATGCAAAATCCAAATTCTAGCGGTTATTACATTACACAATCTCAAGCACGCTAACTAGCATCAAGCGTAGTGTAATAAGGGAAAGACAGGTAGACCACAGAATACTGTTACCCAAGAAGAACGTTTACTGCATACAAATATGGCAGGACAAAATTGACCATTTGTTTGGGGGTTCGTAACTAGATGGCGTTATTTTTGGCACCAACTTTTAAAATATTTGGTGGCAGTTTCAATCTATTTTAGCGCTAAATTTCGAACAGACCTGGCAGGGATTAAAATTGTTCAAACAGTTTCTGCTGTTTGGCTTATCTTTTTGTCAAAATGCTGACATAAGATTATTACAGAATGTTAAAATCGTTGCTAGTTTTATCAGGTCAGCATTTGACAAAAAGATAAGCCAAACAGCAGAAACTGTTTATAAGCAATCTCTTTCTTGGCCTAGCAGTGAAATACGAAAACTAATCAGGTACCTAACAAATTAAAAGTTACAAGTTTATTGATTTTTTTTATTATTTAAGTTTACGAATAAGTTTTCTAGTGGGTCTTGCTGGAGCCTTCTTCTGGCTAGACTTTTTATGTTTTTATGTTTAGTTGTAAGATTTTTCCACACTTGTTCCAATCCGTTAATGGTCCATATCCATCCTTGTTGTAAAGGGGGTGGTGTTCTGCACCCCAAAAACTTCAGTTTTTTAAAAAATTCTTTCATTTGCCCAAATAATTCTATATGACGCGTATTGTTTTGGATATTGGTGGCTAACGGCTTTTTCTCTTCTTCTGTCTGGCGTATAAGCGTTGACGCTGTCAAATAGTTCATCCATTTTTTTTAATACTTCTGCCGTCGTTGTCGCTGAAGTCGATAGTTCTCCTGAAATAATAAAAAAATAAGTGAGTAAGATACCTCTTACTATCCCAAATTTCTTACTCCTACTCCTATTATTAACTAAACAAACAACGATAAAACTAGCCAAGTAAGCAAACTCTCAGTACAAAAAAAATTCAATATATTTATTTATTCCCCACCAAGAACACCATATTAACACCAGAAAGTGTAAAATTAAACACAGAAACTGTCATAAACAATTTACTACCGAACAAATCGTGAGAATAATATCTAAAAGCCTATGATATTTATCTTTCTCATAGAGGGGGATGAAAAGCAGAGTGTGCCTATGTGTAGTGTTAATCCTCGCTACATTCAGGATTCTACTCTAATTTTGGTCCCTTATGACACAATCTACTATTCCGTGTGGTAAGCTGGTTGTCTTATTAGACGTAGACAGTATAGTAAGAATAGAATTACTATACCACCATGGCTGGTGGCCATATAGGACCATGTATTTTTCATACCTACATACATTTTTCATACATACATACCAAATTGTAGGTATTTTGTTTGCCATCTTCTGCTGGTTTCTGGGTAATCAGCGATCCTGTAGTTGTACCATCGACATTCATCTGGCTCTGGTTTAATAAGTTAAAATTTTCCATTAAAGGTAGAGTTAAAGATGGACCAGCCACAGGCTCAATCGTAACCAACACAGGGTCTGTCAAAACCTGAAATAAACAAACAAGTAGTGTTAAGAAACTGTGTGCCCTTTTTAACCGACTTTAAAAGAGGGAAAAGGTTCTCAATTCAGTTGTTTTTTTTTTAATGTGTGTTACCTCAGAACTCCGTCATTTATAAACCGATTTCAAAAATTCTTTTTTTTATCTGAAAGGATGTACTTCCAGGTTGGTCCCATTTAATTTTCATCATAATCGGTTCAGTAGTTTGGCTTATAAATAACTCAGTCAGTTTTTCTAGTTTTTTAACTTATATATTATACAACTTCTTTGTGTTTTTTTTTCGGGAACATCATAAGATCTTAGTTCGGGTGAACAACTAGTTATCATACCAAACGCGAAAGTTTGTAATTATGTATGGATGTTTGTTTCTCTTTCACGCAAAAACTACTGGTCCGATTTGAATGAAACTTGGAATACATAATTTATTCCAAGTTTCATAACTCAATATTGAAAAAAATGTCGCTTGAGTCAAGTCGCCTTTTAACCGTCGATATAGTTCGTAGCCTGGATTTACACATAGGCTACTTTTTATCCCGGAATATCCACAGGATCAAACGGGACGCGGACAAAGTCGCGCGCGGAAGCTAGTATATTATTATAGAAAAAACTCACTAACCTTGTCACATTCAGCATCTGGTACTGCAGCTTTGAATAGCCTAATACCAGCATTATCAATGAACCATTTCCTTTCAAAATGTCTAGTGCACAGCATTCTATGTTCACTGTGAAGTTGGCGATGGAATTCTTGAGAGCTCCAGGAACCATGTGGAAAACAATACTTGGCCCACAACACACATCTGAAATTTATTACATGCATCATTTAGTATTTATTTCATTCCAAAGCAATTTTCATGTCATTATCTTATGAAAATGTTCCGAATAGTTCTTATTGTCTGTTTTTTTCCTGCTTGTTTTGTGCTGTACCTACCTGTGATTGTGAACTAAATAAATAATTATCTATCTATTATTCTATTTTCTCCTAATTTTATGATATTTAGGGAGTCTTAACGATGGAAGTAACGAAACACAATAGATTTGTAATGTGCTTTGTTATGCCACCCTATATTATCACATGACTGAGATGTCTTTTTCAACATTTACCGTGACTTTGAGGTAAATCTTAAGATTTACCAAGTGAATGGTGGTAAAAGTCCTTATGAACGATGATCATAGAACTATTGGAACTTTTACCTGTACAAATTGGTAAATCTTAAAAGACTTACCGCAGATCGGGCTTTTATACCTAGTAACATTATATTCATTTCATAACAATCAGTGTCAGAGTTTTTATGAGAAAAAATATGATGGGAATTCCCATGGAGACAGACACAATCAGGTTGTGTTCAGTAGACTACTTACCGATTAATGTTAGTTGGTCCCGGCTTAGGAAAACGATGTAATATGGTATCAGGGTTTTCACACGGTGAAGCCCCACACTTGACACACTTCCTTTGATTTTCTTTCATATTTGAAAGATAGATCTAATCACAAAGTTCCAATCTAAATACAGAGTCACTGTCTCAACCACGAGTCTCATATCTACCACAACACACGGACTTCACTCCAGCTAAAATAGAAGGCGAAACCCTTATAACATAGAGTCACTGTCTCAACCAAAAGTCTCGTATCTCCCACAACACAACGCACGGATTTCACTACAGTTAAAATGGAGGGCGAAGCCCTTGCAACTAAATAGAGTCACTGTCTCAAACACGAGTCTCTTATCTCCCACAACACACAGATTTCACTACAGAAAACGGAGGAGCAGATGCTCAACTCCATGTTATTCATAGGAAATCTTTCTTTGACGAAACTTCACGAAAGTAAAAAAAGCCAACACCAATGGACAATGACGGCCATGTTTTTCGTTTTTGAAAAGAAAAACATGGAGTTGCAGTGCTACTAACTCACAATTAAATTTTACCCCATTATTTTAACGATTGCTACATTACATTATTCAATCTTTTATCCTCTTGGCAACCTTATCGATCTTGAATCATCCATCTCCTTGGATATTAATTTGGCTTATCCTGTCTTAGAACACTCCAAACTTACTCTTATGTATCTGTAAAAATTGTTTCCATAATGCCCTAGGTCGCATAGTACACCTCCCTCCCCCCCCCCCCCTCCCCGTGACCTGACAGTGTGTAACTTTTTGCAGAAGATGGCTTGACAGGTTAAATAAAACCATTTAGGTAGGTAACTAAACATTTTTATTGCTTTATATAACAAACTGGGTAAACCGAGGCGCTAATTTCTTTAGCTAGGCACCCCCCTAAATGTTTAGGTAAATAACTCTGCCTACTCTCTCATATCTGATACTCACTGTACCTGCTAGGTTTCTATATACCTTGCATACCCTTTACCTACCTACTGTATGTTTTGCTGGAAATAAAGTTTTTTTTTTCATTTTCTTACTAATAGTTAAAAACGGCATCACCACGCTCAAAATTTTTTTTAGCTCAACTTAGTACGAGACATTTGAACCCACCAACTCCAATTTGCGTTGTATTCCGGGCCGCAATAGGTAAATTATTTGCCATCTCTGTCAAATCAATGGCATTGCTGTTTAGCTTTCCACATCATTTTTTTTATCTCAAACATCTAAAATGGCGCGGGAGTTTGGCGTGAGTGACAATGATGTTGGCGAATATTAGGTTCGACCAAAATATTTACTCGTATCTCGAAGGGCGAATTTCCCAACTAATACTGGCTGGAAACACTGGACAGTAATTTGATGAGAATTTGGCAAAAGGACTAGTACCTATCCAGCGCCAGAAAAAATTAAAAAAAAAAGAAATTGGTGAGAAATGCACGCTGCCTAAAAATTATTGCACTAAAATGTTAAATATTCTGATTATTTTTTAAATGGTTTATTTTATTGTGCAGTTTATTTTTACATAAAAATATAATAAATTGTAAAAATAATTAACAATTATTTCACTTAACAAAACTACACAGTTTTAGTGCAGTTTGATGAGGCAACTACTATGAGCGAGATCGAGCTACAGCTATCCCTGTTCTTTGCAGCCCCAAGTAGGTATTGTGGGAGGTACCGCACTCGTCAAACAAAGTCGACCCCACCTGAGGTAGACTGACTTGCTAGTCTGCTCCAAGCACGGACTAGTTAGCCTGACTTGATATTGCATGGTGTAATAAGAGTAAGACAGTAAGACCGTTCAGTCAGCGTCCGGCAGCCGCAGAGGAGGGTCGTGTCTCGCGGTGCCGTACCTACACAATGCCATGCGAACGAACGAACGAACAAAACGAGAGGTGATCTTCGATATTATCGATATCTATCATGACATGCCATATTTATGGGAGAAAAATCATACAGATATATGACTAAAATATGGGTGAAAGAGTATGATTCGCTCATATTTTTATCTCTTATTTCTTAAATTTTGTTGAAATAGTCGCGGTAAGAGCTACCGCCATTTTCCATCATTTCGAAAGATTTTTCAAGACGCCCGTCAACGACGACGTCCGCCTTTCGAATGAGTAAGCATGCGATATCTAGCGCAGTGTAATAGCAAGCCAGTCTAGGTAGATTCTAAGCACGGACTAGTTAGCGTGCTTGAGATTGTGTAATGTAATAACCGCTTCTTTCGTCTGTCATCCTAAAATTATAGAGTAGACACACACAGACAGGACAGATGACATGACACACATAAAATAGAGATGTGATGGTTGGTGATGCGATCTGATTGTGATATCTGTCTTATACTTATCATACTCTTTGTATCTGTCTGTTCTGTGTATCTGTCAGTCGTCTCGTGCGTACTAACTCATAAGTTCCCAATACATGTTGGCCGAGCGAACGTCAACGCGAGCCAACGCGAGCGTAAGCAAACGTAGGCAAATCGGAGTGCTACCATCCACATGTTTGGCAAGCCTACGCAAACTATTGCAAGCGGCCAACGTAGACGAGCGGCCAACATGTTGACACGGTTGGCCGAGCGCAGGCAAGCGCTCTGATTTGTGCACAAAAACCGACACGGCTCCGAAGTGAGGCGTGTGGTGGCGAGCGACCGCGAGCCACCGCGAGCGATGACAAGTCACTGCAAATTTACTCTCTACACGTTGGCGCTTGTAAGCACTTGGCCAACTAGGCCGAGCGACACCGAGCCATGGCAAGGCAAGGCAAACATGTCATCCACACGTTGGCGTTGGCCTTCACTCGTCAACGTTGTGCCAACATGTATAGGCGGCAATAGAAAAAAAATACTCTTAGTGTTGCTGTTCCCAACTGCTCTTTATTAAAAAGTCAATGTCAATGTTAGGAAAGTTAGGCAGTCAGTGTCAGATTTTTGAAGCCGACTTATTTGACAGAATAACAAAAACGTGAGAAACTCCGGAACAAAAATAAAAAGATGAGATAAGAAATGTAGCAGGGTCTACACCTTTGGATATTTTACCCAACTTTAAGGTATTTTGGGATGTTTAAGGGTATTTTTAGAATATTATTTATTAGGGGAAAATATTTTGACAATGTGTAAAACAAACAAAGACAATATATTATAACAAAACTCACTGGATTTGACTAGAGTTTCGGTATGCCACTTGCTTTGCTGTATTGCTTGTTTTGCTGTAGGTATTTTAATTGCTACTTAGCATATGCAACAAATGTAAACAATAAATCAAAGTTATTATTTCAAAGTTATTATTTAATTAAATTTGGTGGGTAGGTATACAAACAGTAGAAGAACACACACCTTCCGCGCTAGTAGAAACTGTGTTACGGCAAGGTTAGTGATTCTCGTCCTATAGGAATACGGGTCATTTTGATTTGAACAGAGCACTGAGTATTGTTGTCGAGTCGACAGGCTCGAATGTAAAACAATAAAAAAAGGGCAATAAATTGCTACTATGTATGCCTATGATTTTTCACGTAAAAGACTTTGACAAATCAATGATTGAAGAATTTATCAGTTCTAAGTAAAGTAGGTAAGTACCTACCTATACATAGAACCAAAACAAAAACGTCATATTTTTGTCACAAAACCCTCTTTCTTATAGGGGAAAACCATATGCGCAAGTAGGTATGGTTAAATTTTAGGGTATTTTTCATTGAGACTAGGAGGAGGAAAGAAAATCCAATTTCAGGGTTGGCTTGGTTGGCAACAGTTGGCAATACTGAATGAAAATGAAAGAAGTTTGTATGTACCTATGTATGTATGTAGCTTGTATGATTATATATTTGGAATTTCGTGAAATAAATAATTTATAATTTTATTATAATGATGTGCTAGTAGTAATTTAGTTCGCGTATTTTCAGTATAATATTATTTTAATTGCAGTAAAAGTCAGACTTCAACAAAATGTTCCTGTAACTTAGAATTCGATCTCGTAGGAAAGTGACATAAGTTTTAGATTTTTACGATCCTTCCTTCTGTAAAAGTTCAGTCCTGGATTAGTCGAAGGTAGGTATGCTCTTATATCCAGGATGCAGATTTTAATTTCTACAATGGGTTGGTTGGTGCTACTACTGCTAATGTGAATCTATGATCATATTTTTTACACAGCTTACAAATCATGAAACTGCCTATGCCCCTATGGGTTCTGAGACAAGGGAAGAGGTCTGGGCGCTCCGTCAGTACATGGTCACCCTTGGCCACAGCTTTCAACACCAGACCTAGTTCTAGACCCATGTTTGAAAGTATGAAGGAGAGAACCGTAAGTCTCATAAACTTTAGCTAGGCACACTTGGTTGAAGACTTATGGATGTCCCCAAGATTCAATCTATTTCTAAAGGTAGGTAGATACCTTAACCACCTAACATTAGGTGGGCCATTGGCTTGATCCATAATTTTGTATTATGGATTTAAGTGGATTGAATATTGGTTTCGGCCATTACTAAGCGAGTGATGCAGTAACCCAAAGTATCTAATGCAACCCTGGAGTTTGCCAAGTTCCTTGGTCCATTGTCATTTCTAGCAACTTATTTTTATTTCAGGGCTTATTTAACATACCAGAACTGACCACCTTTGAAGGGTTCCAAATTCTCAAAGAGCAAGCCATATCTGCCACAGACCGTCTCATAGATGAGGCTATATCTGGTCCCAGTAGACCCATGGTGGAGATATTCGATGAATTATCTGATACGCTGTGCAAAGTGGCTGATTTAGCCGAGTTTGTGAGGATTGCACATCCTCAGACGCATTTTGCTAGTGCTGCTGAGGATGCCTGTATTACTGTCAGTGGTGTTGTAGAGAAGTAAGTCTACTCCATTCATTTTAATTGTTGTAGTTGATTTATATTAAGGTAACTGCTTTTCGATCAGGTGAGTTGTATGCTTGTTTGCCTACCTTAGTAGTATAAAAAAATAAAATTCATGAGTATTTAACAAGCATCTCAATGTACCTACCCTGGATACTTGATAGTGAGGGCAAAATCCTGACATCTCCTATAACCCCGTGTATGTAACTACATGCACTTTTAACCGACTTCAAAAAAGGAGGAGGTTCTCAATTCGGTTGTTCTTATTTGTTACCTCAGAACTCCGTCATTTATGAACCGATTTCAAAAATTCTTTTTTTATCTAAAAGGATATACTTCCAGGTTGGTCCCATATTATTTTCATCAAAATCGGTTCAGTATATAAATATAAAGGTTCAGGTTATAAATAGAAATAACTGAAAAAAATATGCCAACCACATGCATGATATTGCGTATTTTGCTTATAGTCACTAGAAAATTTCCAATGAACTGTCATCATCATCATCATCATCTGGATAAAGCTGGTGGTCGAATTGAAGTCGTGTTTTCTAGTTTTTTAAACTTATAAATTATTTAAAATGAAAAATCTATTATTAAATCACTAAATCTTTGAACCCCAGATTGAACACCCACAAAGGCCTATACGAAGCCCTACGCGACTCAGTGAAACGCGGCACTTCTGGTGATCAACACTTAGCCAAACTCTTTCTCTTCGACTTTGAGCAAAGCGGCATTCACTTAGAGGAGGGACCTAGGAAGAAGGTTGTGGCCCTGAATGACGTTATACTGCAAACAGGACAAAGGTTCATGGCGGGTGCCGCTAAGCCGAGACGAGTGAAACGGACTGATGTGCCGCAAAATGTTAGGCAATTGTAAGTTTTCGCTTTTACTCCTCATTGCATTTTCCTTTCTATGATTTGTCAAAGCAAACCTAATATATTACCATTGATGAAGTATTTTTTTCATAACTGAAAAACAAGTCTAAATCATGAGAAGACTGTTTATTCCCTGGCGGATAGATAGATAGATATTTATTTATTCGACACACAATCACAACACAGAACAGGCATAAAAAAAGAAAACAATAAGTACCTACACTATTAAGAGTACCTAGGTAGGTAGGTAGGCTGGGCAGGTGTGAGTGCTGACCAGCTGGATACTAGTTCTGCAAGCTAATATGGCATATCCATTGCAGCTACATTTTTAGACCAACATTGTCACACAAATCTTGAGCCTTGAATCTTCAGTTTCAGTTCAGACGGAGAGGATGTGATAGTAAGTGGAGTCTACGCAGAATGTCCCGAAGCAGCGGCCCGCGAGGCTGCCTACCGACTGTACCTGGCGCCCGACCCGATGCAGGAACAACTACTGAACGCAACACTTGAGGCAAGACAAGAGATGGCGTCTGTCACCGGGTTCAACTGCTATGCAGATAGGTAGGTCCTTAGTGGAGTAAACAAGATAACTTCCGATAAGCTTCCTACCGCGACTCGTTTGTCCTGTTAATTTTTCGGGATAAAAACCCTACGTGTTAATGTAGGTTATGAACTATACAGGGTTTAACATAATGTCCCTATAAGTCTGAAAGGGGCTTATTCTATTCGTCATGGCAAACAACATTTGTTCTACGACTTTTATATTTCGAAGTTTTTCATTCATGAAAAGCGTTTTAAAGTTTCCTTAAATATGGTATTGCTCACGTGCTAACGTGTCTATGTGTGGATGCGATGTGATAGGAGGGTGCGTGAGTATGTGTACTAACAGGCTGGATACATACGCAAAGTAAATAAATATTAAGCGCGGTCGCAAATTTCTAAGACAAAAGAAATAATAAAAAAGATGGAATTTTTAAACATGTTGTATTCAACTTTTGCACATGCCAATCTATTCACGCGTTTGGTCTGAATAAGCCCCTTTTCGTCTTATAGGGACAATATGTTACACGTTGTATATATTCCATGTTTCAGGCAAATCAAATCAGTAGTTGTAGCTTGATTAAAATACAAACATTTAAATTTTCACATTTATAGATAGTAGTAGGATGTCGTAGTCTTCAAGCTAGGTGACTTGCCTTCCTCAAGGCAACAGTGCTAGTGACTAGGTCACTTACATAGCATAGCGTAGCGATACTCAGTGTAAGTTTAATTTCCAGAGCAATAAACGCCAGTACAATGGAGACAGCTGCAAACGTGCGACAATTCCTCGACATTCTTTCAGACAATCTGTACGACCGAGCCAAAATGGACTTTGATGCAATGCTCCAGATGAAAAAACCTGAAACACCCTACCAAAGCACGCTCAGTTGTTGGGACACGCCGTATTTCACGTACAAAGCTAAAACGCAGCTTCTGAATGTACATAACTCTGATTTTAGTCCGTATTTCTCGCTCGGAGGATGTATGGAAGGGCTCAATATGCTTTGTCAGGAACTGTACGGAATCTCGTTGAAGTCTGAAGAAATGTTGCCAGGTTAGTCGATTATAAGACAAGTAGATTTCTAATAGTCCAAATATGATAAAAAAAAATTGCGAGTGATCGGTAACTTATAACTTTTATTGATAAATAAAATTATTTGTATTTTATTCGCGCACTCGGGAATGACCATCTTGACTATTAGCTGTTTTAACAAAACCGCAACTTTTGTGTCGAAGTGTCTAGTAGTAGGCGTTTGTCTGGGGAGTTGGGATGGGACACGTGCTTGTTCTGCCACGGTCATAGATTTAGCATTGAAATGTTCATTTACATTTTAGCTTTATTTATTCAAAATGTCCACCACTATATATTGATATCCAGGCGAATCATGGTCCCCCGACGTGTACAAACTAGCCGTGGTCCACGAGACGGAAGGTCTGCTAGGCCACATGTACTGCGACCTGTACGAGCGCGCTGGCAAGCCGCACCAGGACTGCCACTTCACCATCCGGGGGGGCAAGCTGCTGCCCGATGGTAGCTATCAGGTACTTATATGATATGATAGGTTAGGTTCGTCGCCAAGCAGAATCGCCGCGTTTCTGTATGCAAGTTCTTTTCGTTATATATATGTAAGTTCTTTTCGTTATATGTGTAAGTTCTTTTCGTTATATATGTGGTGCCAGCGTGTATGTTTTTTGCCTTGTAGTTCCGAAACGAATGCACAGTGTGTTAATAAAAAAGCTTTAGTATGTTTCTTAGCTATGTTCTTCATTCATCAGCTCTGCATGCGTGGGGTGTAAGTACGTTTTACGTATACTAAGGGCGGCTTGCACCAGAATCGCTAAACGCGTTTAACTCTTAAATAGTATTTAGCGAGTTGTCAAGTCATACAAATACGTCAGATTTAAATCAATTTAGCTGTTAAACACGTTTAGTGATTCTGGTGCAAGCCGCCCTAAGAGTTGACGTCGTATTTAATTTTTGTAAAATGTTTTGATAACTTCTAGAACCCGATAGTAGTAGTGATGCTATCGCTGAGCGGGGGGCACCGCTCGGGGCCCGCGTTGCTGGGCGCGGGCGCCGTCGACAACCTGTTCCACGAGATGGGGCACGCGCTGCACTCCATGCTGGGCCGCGCGCCGCACCAGCACGTCTCCGGGACGCGGTGTGCCACCGACCTCGCCGAAGTACCCTCGGTGCTGATGGAGTACTTCGCCTCCAGTCCCCAGGTCGCTACTACTTCCATGGTCTATGTTTAAAACCGCCCTCTGAGGGAAAAATATAAACGGTTGTAGCTATATAAAAATGTTGTTGGGCTCCATTTTGGTTAAAATAAGAACTGCATTTAAAAATATAATAAATCGTTTATTTTTCGAGTTTTTTTTACAAACAAACAAATACTGTAGAATTACAATGGGTCTAATTTGATTTTGCCGGTTGAAAGAGCTCAACCTGTAGATGCACATAAACCACTTAAGACAGAACCTTCGAGTTGCTCCTACCACTTGAAACTTTCCGTTCTAGGTGGTCCGTCGGTTCGCGCGTCACTTCCAAACACGAGAGCCGATGCCAGAAGACATGTTGCATCGGCTATGTGCCTCCAAATACTTGTTTGGAGCGAGCGAGATGCAACTACAGGTAAAAAACTAGTACATTGAGCTTTCTCGTGTGCGAGCTCGTCCGGGGCAGTACTACCACCGTACCTAATTCTGCCGCCAAGTAGTGATACTCGCATTGCTGTGTTCCGGTTTAACCCTTTGAAGTTAGGTGTAACGTAACGAACGATTGTGCATGTGCAAATGCGAAAAAATTAGCTTACCTCCAATTCGACTCGAAAATGGGTTCTGCACAGATACTTACTACAATAAATCGGCGCGGCGGCGTCTGTGTTTCCAAACACTTCCAATTGGGATGTTTTCAAGAGGAGAGTATATAGATTTTTTCTAGGTAAATGTGATACCAGTGTGCTACATTGTCGATCGCATCGTCACTTACCATCAGGTGAGATTGCGGTCAAACGTCTATAATTTGTAAAAAGAGCGATTTATTGTTGAGGTGTTCTACTCTGCGTTGGACCAGCATTACCACGGCCCCGCGGCGTGTCACGGCAGGCGCACCACACATGTATTGCAGCAAGTGCAGAAGCAGTACTACGGCCTGCCCTACGTCGAGAATACGGTATTATTTTAACACCTATCTTACTAATATTATAAATGCGAAAGTTTAGATAATAAATAAATAAATATTCACGGACATTTCACACAACGCCCTCTAGTCCCAAACTAAGCAAAGCTTGTAATATGGGAACTAGATGCTAATAGAATACTTATATACTTTTTTTTTGTAAATACATACTTATAATACATAGTAACACCCAGACAAGGAACAAACATCTATGTTTTCCACGCACAAATGTTTGTTCTCAGTGGGGATCGAACCCACGACCCACAGCACGGAAAGCAGAGCTATTACCAACTGAGCTGTGACGCCTATCAAGATGTTTGGATATTTGGATGTTTGTGTTTCAATCACGTCAAAACTACTGAACCAACTTGGATGAAACTTGGCATATATATAGTTCGTAACCTGGATTGACACATAGGCTACTTTTTATCCCGAATAATTAACAGGATCTACAGGATAAAATGAACAAAAACTAATTAACTAATTAACTGTGAAATATGTATTTATTAGCTGAGTAATGTGTTCCATATTTACTAAGTACCTAGTATTAAGACTACCAACCTACCTACTTACATAACTATAGTTTAAGCTCATTATAAGTGGACTGTAAAGTTCTTCGATGAGTAATAAAGTTCTTTAAACCGGAAAAGGATTAGCAGCGCCAATTGGCAAGAGGATTTCATTGTCATGTCATGTCACGTCAGTTTGACAGGGCGTAGTACTACCTCTTTGGTCTAACAACTAGTGTTTGACATTCCAGTAGGTACGAGTTCGGTGTAATGAGGTGTAATGTCAAGTTTCTCAAAGAAGTATCCGCTCGGTACACGCACAGATAATATAATGTACACGGAAACGGTACTCGCGTACGAAGTCGCGGGTAACTGCTAGTAACTTATAAGTAGTTTTGTAAGTTAGTTATTTTATTGTTAGTGTGTTAGTGTATTGTTGTGCTGTTTGTGTGTTTCAAAATAAATGCTTTTTCTTTCTTTCTTTCTTAAAAATTAGACTCAAAACAAAATCTTGCCCAGGGGGGCGCACGAACAAATCTTAGTCTTCGGGGGTACCTACGTAAACCTAACGTATTGGAGTCATATTGCGCGTCAACGCCAGCTCGCCAACGTTGTAGCGTCGCCCCGTAGCGTATGTCGAATACGCTAGCATTTATAACACGTTTACGATTGTCACATATGTATTGAGGTTTTTGAATATATTAAAAGGTTACATATTATGTGATCGATTAGTTACAGCGTGGCTCGTTTATAAAACCTGCTATAAAAAGAAAACCGGCTAAAAAGGAGCAGAGTTGGACGAGCCCTTCAGATATCTTGCTTACCTAGTTGAAATTCCTTGGGCTGCGTAAGGGGAGTAATCAGACGCACGTCCAAACATTTCACCTGCTCACATCTTGTATGTGTTGCATAGTTACTATCTATTATAAGTATGTATTTTGCAAAAAAAAAGTATTAAATATTCTATCAGCAATCTAGTTCCCATATTACAAGGACCGCTTGGTTTGGGACTAGATGCGTGAAATGTCCATGAATATTTATTTATCATAGTTACCAAGTTGCAAAAGCATCGCCACTGCTAAAATACTGTATTTTCAAGTAAACTCCGATTCTAATACATGAACCTTCGTGAAAATAGTTATTTTTTATCTCCAGGCATGGCAGCACCGCTTCAGCCACCTCATCGGCTACGGCGCCAAGTACTACTCGTACCTGATCTCTCGAGGCATCGCTTGGAGCGTGTGGAAGCAGTACTTCGAGAGGGAACCGCTCTCGAGGAGCGCCGGCGAGGGACTGAGGAGCGGATTGCTGCGGCATGGAGGGGCTCAACCGCCTCAGGTACAACTCTACTTCTTCTCTACTACTTGTTGACACAATTCTGCCAGTGTCTCTTTCCTATACTCTCTGTAGATCTAGTGATCAAGATCCAATTGGTTCTATTGAGAACTTTTTTTTCCAATAAATCTATTTTTAAAAACTACGTCACATCTATTGCATCTACTTAGAAAATGACTAGATCCATATTGGTTTGGTTCCATTAAGAATCTCTAATGTGATAAACGAGATGACGGTGAGGAAAAATAAAAATAAGAATCCATGGGATTCTCGCAATTTTAAATCGTCAGTTCACCGGCCGGAGGCCGTCCTACGCTACGCATTTTAATTAGTAAGAAAATAGTTTATTCCAACTACATTCTGAAAGTAGATAGATAGACACGTTTATTCAAACCACCACAAAAGTACAATATTAATAGGCAAACAACATACATAAAAACAAAGCAAAGCATAACTTAAAACTAAAAATAAAAGCGAGTAATAACTAAATCAAAAACTAATATTAAGATCTACTCTGTGTGGTGGTGAATCGGCCACAGCTCAGCTTAATGCTGCAGTAAGTAGCCATTATTATATCCCACAGAAACTGCTCCGCTCTTACCTCGACACGGAAGTGACGCCCAACACGTTGGCGACAGCGCTGGCAGATGAATTGGACTACCACAAGGATCATCTCAACACAGTCTTGAAGATTATCAACAAATGAAACTGCATACAAAACAAGACGGGGTTACGCTGCGGAGTCGAGTCGTGCTATTGCATTTACGCTGTCAACAGTTGGGAGTTGATTGTTAAATATTTATCAGAAATATAGCGCGAACTACGCGTTGTCGGTTCGTCGAACTGCAGAAATATCACTATATTATACAGGGTGTAACATTATGTCCCTATAAGTTCGAAAAGGGGGTATTCTACACGTCATGGCGAACATTTGTTCTACGACTTCAAATATTTCGGAAGTTTTTCGGCTTATAGGGACAATATGATACACGTTGTATAGACAACCATTCAGTATTGTTGATTTGCAGATCTCGTGCCTTTTATGTTACAATAGCTCAAGTTAGGACTAAATCGTAGTAGGTACCTATATCAGCAATTTTTGTCTTCCTATTTTATTATTTAGACGAATTTTATGTAAATATTGTAAATGTTTGAATTTATGTATGTAAATTATTACGAATATCTTATATTGAACTGATTACGAAATGGTTAAAGGGAATCTTAGTTGAAAAATAAATAAAAATTATGAGAATTACAGATTTTTGTTTACCCTATTCCGAAACCCTCAAACACTCGTAACGTTTAAAAGTACTTGCACAAGTTCAGGTAGAATGATAATAAAATGTTCATTTAAAATTATAAATTACATACACTTTAATTAGTAAGTATCCCTCCTGAAACACAAAGCTGACAATTTAAACACAACCTATTCCAAATCAAAGCCTGGGACAACATAGTCCGGAATTCCGGAATGCATCTGGCAAGCTTGTGTTGGCCATCCGCATTCCGAAATATCGGATATGCAGTCCCAGCCTCAGCTGTACAATCTTTACACCGACACAACCGACTGAAGTATACAACGTGTTATGTACTCTCCACACGTTGGCGCTTGTAAGCACTCTGCCAACTAAGGCGAGCGACACCGAGCCATGGCAAGGCAAGGCAAACATGCCGTCCACACGTTGGCGTTGGCCTTCACTTGTCGACGTTGGGCCAACATGTATAGGCGGCATTACATAATGTCCTTACAAGCCGAAAAGGGGCTTATTCTAACCAAACACGGGAATATGTGCAAAAGTTGAATACAAACCCAATTGAAATTTCTATTTTTCTTTTATTTTAGAAGTTTGCGATAACAAATTCATATGGATTCCTATAACCAAAAATAAAAATTAATTGAATTGTATAAACGGTAGTCGTAGCTTCTGATACGAAGCAGACATTTTTAGTTTCAGGGTTTAGATTTAACTGATATATTTAATAAGACTTAAAAAGCTTCATAAGAAATAAACAAACTTTATTCACATACAAACTATAATTAAACTATTTACAATAAAAGCAAGCATACTTTTCATAGATGAGACATGTTTTAGGTACAGTTGAAACCCTGAAGTTTGGGCGCATGTAAGTGCGAACAACCTGACGTTAGCAATCTACAGCATTGCAGTTCTACCTTTATAACTTGGCGTATCTGAAGTTAGCCATTCGTTAGTCTATATTTTGTTCCACAGTTTTAAAGAGGCACTTATTTGAAGTGAACGATTGGCCAGCACAAATAAGTCTGAGAATCGCCACACTCGCAGTGTAAACTCGGATACGCTACAATTACGATACGATTTATTAGCGCTTTCCTCCAGATACGAGTAAGATGGCAATATCAGTGCTAACAAATGGCTAATTTTAGTGCCAAGTTGTTCAATATTTTTATTTTAAAAAAAAAAACTATTTTATATGTTGATGATTTGATAGCGAAGACTTGTATTGAGCAATGATTTACGATGCTATTTTATAAAACCTTGGGCATGACAATAAATAGAATTGTCCTTACAGTTACATCGACCGCTTTATCGATCATTTTAGCTAATCGCTCAGCGATCATTATTCAGTATGTATAATGCCCGGTTTCTATATTATAGAACTTCTGTTAGTTCGTAGAACAGAGTCCGTAGGGTCAAGTTTTTTTTGTTTCAATCGCAAAAATCGACTTTTTTCATGAAGTCACAATAAAAAACTGCTCAAATCCTCGATTTTCGTGAATGAAACAAATAAAACAGACAACGGGACCAGCACGCTTAGCATGAGCGCCAAAAACGGCGTTCCTTTCTACCGAAGAGAAGACAAATCATTCTTCGTCTCTTTCTTTTGTTTGACGAAAGCAGAGACAGGACTAGCCTTAGCCCCTTCTCCCATTACGATACTTGTAGGGTACGATACTCGAGTATAATACTAGTTGGATACATGTTCGCTACGCGACGCTCGCATATTATGCTACTGAAAAATTACTAAATTTATCATTTGTGCAAACTCGTTTTTTTTGTAGACGGACGTTATGTTGAGCGACTCCAGTGACGAAGAAGCTCTTGCAGTTTTTCTGTTTTATAGAAATAGAAGACGTCAACGCAAGAGTAGAAAATACTGGATTCATCCATACTTATATTGAAAGAAACATAAATTGTAGAGTTTTTGTAGCCGTAAACTTAATATTTGTTTCTTGCTCCGCCGTCATCTGGCGAAACGCGCGAGACGCGACGCACAAGCGACCAACACGGCGAGTATCGCGAGACTAGTCGCGAACGCGTAGAATACCAGTATCGTAGTGTGAGAGTCTCCATATAAATGTATGTGAGATACTTCGCGGCGACTAGTCTCCGAGACTAGAGTCGCGCGGGCGTATCGTAATGGGAGAAGGGCCTTAGTCCATTCATTCGTAGACAAAACACCGTATCGGGCGCATCATGCTAGATAATGCAATATTTTAAGTAATTATTGGCAGTCGCAAGTTATTTTAAGTAATTATTGGCAGTCGCAAGTTATTTTGTTATTGTAAGCTACCAGTCACATGTCGAACTTTATTTACCCCGATATCTAGCTAGTGCAAGGGGTTTCAAACAGTGCGGTAGTGCAGACCTCCACAGAATAGCGACATCCGATTGGTTGTTAGATGGAGAGTGAATGACGCAACATCCCAACAGCCAATCAAATGCCGCGATTCTGTGACTACCGGACTGATTGGAACCTACATAAGGTAGGGAACATACACAATTCAAGGATATTGTATTGTAACGTCTACTACAGATATTATATCACCTATCAGATTCCTAGTCTAATTAGCAAAACTCTTTAAATATCGCTCATAGAAACCAGTCATTGTGACATGAGCGAGCATGTTTACGTTAATTAGTATTGGTTATCACTAAGATTTTATAATAAATAATACTAAAAATTATACAGAGCTACGTACCGTAAAATACATCTGAGTAATGGCTGGTTTACACGGGCAGTAGCTAAGTGCAAATACTTGTCCCTAATACTAAGTCCCAATGTGTAAACTGAGAGATTAGTGTTTAGTATTAGTGTTTGTGAATAGAAATCGATCCAGTTTACTAAGCGACAAGTCGATACCTGACCTTGTGTAAACAGCTCGATAAGTTAATTAGTGACAAGTTTTACGAGCAAGTGAAAACGAATGTCTGCTCACTAATACCTTCTACTAGCTCCAACGTGTAAATGGTTATTTCTCATTTGTCATACTGGGGCTTAGTGTTGTGACAAGTACGAAGCACTTAGCTACTAAGCCCGTGTAAACCAGCCATAATGCTTAGTATACACGAGCTTCGTAGCTAATGCTTAGTGCGTGTCACTAACACTAAATACCTATCGTGTAAAGTGTGAACATACGGTATAAGTGCTTAGTATTGTAATGCATTGTTTGTGTATTATGTATTATATGTTTCAGCGTTTTTACAAATAAATGTTTCTTTCTTTCTTTCTTAGTAGTGCAAGTTAATAGAGGCGGCAGCGGCACTCTCCCCATCGCCATACACTAAGCACTTGTCGCTTGCTGACCATTTTTATTTCATTTAGTGATTATGGCAGCGGAAAGGTTGAATTCCGAAACAAATATAAAATTCATCCACAAATGTTACAAATGTTTGTGGACCAAAAATCTATTCATCATTGACAACATTTTTGAAGTGTTTTGAACACATTGCGCTAAATAAGGCAAAATTCATTTCGAGCGAATGTCTGGTCAGTAATACCGTAAACGATTACATCTCATTTGCCACTAAACAGATAAGTACTAAGGGCTTAGCACTAATAACGTGTAAACTAGGCATTATGCGCAATGGATTACGATTATTATAAAACCTTGGTAACCAATAGGTACTTAGTATTGGTTGGTGCAAATAGGCAACAGGCCTACATTATGTGACAGTAGCCTGGGGGGTGATTCTAGACCGATAGACTTTTTTATCACGATAGATATATCCCCCAAAAACTGTCAAAAACTATGGAGTTTTGACAGTTCTTGGGATATATATCTATCGTGATAAAATGTCTATCGGTCTAGAATCGCCCCCTGCACGCGCTTACAGTCGGTCTATCAAGTGACGTTACGTGACGTAGTCATGTGACTCTACGCTACGTAGTTGTCGTCACGTGACGTTACACTACGTAGTCGGTCACTTTATACTGTGAGGTAAGTCACGCGTTTCGCTACGTAGTTATCGTCACGTGGCGTTACGCTACGTAGTTGTCACGTGACGTACGTTGTACCTTACGCTACGTAGTTGTAAAGGTTGGGATTGTCCTTGTCACGCTCCATGTAATCGCGGTCGATCAGAGATTCAATGCGTTTCTTCAGATCGGCGGGCTGTAGGAAGAACAGAGAAATTTCACTTTTAGGTTAGAAAAAAATGTAGAAATAACATGTAAAGGAACGTTCAAGTACCAAGATTAGTTGTCTGATGTATAAAATCGAGCGAAAAGCCGCTTCAATGTGTGCGTGGGCACTTTGTCGTAGTGTGGCAGCTCAGATTCCTAGGTTTGAGCGCATCGAAATTGTTATAACGTCCTTAAGAATAGCGAAATAAATCCGCTATAGTTTTTCAATTGTGCCATATTGTAAGCGCTGCAAACTCGGTGAGTCTAATTACCTTGACGGGGAACTTGAGTTGGTTGTAAAGCTCCGATATAAGGAGGTTGTGTGAGAGCTGTTTCCGCATTTTCATAACTCGCACGATGGCCGCGTCGATCTGGTATTGTCTGTCTTGGAACACGCGCTCTTCCGTCGCTTTCTGCTCTTCGCTCTGAAACAATTAATATTCATGGACATTACACACAGCGCCTTCTTCTAAACTAAGCACAGCTTTAACTACGTTAAATAAGTAGTTCTTGTGAAGGCGCTTGTCTGGTGAAGTTGAAGGTGAAGTCTGGTCCTAGTTAAGGACAAATTTGTACGCCTTAGGGCAAATCACAGTGCACAAATATCTATTATGTCACCATTTTACTTACCTGTGTTTACAAATAAATAAATTGAAATTGAAGTACTAGCACGTGCTTGGCACAATGATGCTCGCATTGCTGTGTTCCGGTTTGAAGGGTATGGGTGCCGGTGCTATTACACGCACATGACACTTAACACCGACATGTCTCAGAGTAATGGACACGTCTGCAGCGGACGTGCTTAGTGAGGCAATGCATCATAGGCAGTGGATACTTCACATCAGGAGAACCATCGACTAGTTCCATCTTCATTTTTTTCATTGTTGTTTCTGTTTTGTAAGTGTACTTTGTATGTTACTTTTTACGCGAATAAACACCTGTCTATGTCTATTTAGTTGTGTACATGTTATAAGTATGTACAGCAATTCGAGTTCTGTCATTTGTAAAAGCAATATAGCACATTTATTTTAATTGTTTTTCTTGGTTTTTTAGTGAGTATTGTTCATTAATTTTGGTGGAATTTTAACCAATAATACTTGCAGTCATAGCTTAAAGTGCCATTGGAATAAATGTGTATTATGTGTTTTTATTATTTGATGGAATTCGTTTCCAAGTTTTGAAAGGAAAATCTACCATTTTGTCTTCAAAACAAATGACTTGACGTATGACTCGACTTGACTGAACTTAATTCAAATAATTCACTTGACACTGGCAAAATTGTCTTGACCGACAGAAGCCATACAACGTGTAACATATTGTCCCTATAAGCCGAAAAGGCGCTTATTCAGACCAATCACCTGAATAGATTGGCATGTGCAAAAGTTGAATGCAACATGTTGGAAATTTCCATTTTTTTTTATATTTTTTTGTCTTAGTTATTTGCGACCACTTTTAGTGTTTATTTACTTTGCGTATGTATTCAGCCTGTTAGTACACGCTCACGCACCCTCCTATCACATCGCACCCACACATAGACACTTTAACACGTGTGCAATGTTTTTTTAAGGAAATTTTAAGACGCTTTTCATGAATGAAAAACTTCGAAATATTAAAAGTCGTAGAAAAAATGTTGTTCGCCATGACGTGTCGAATAACCCCCTTTCGGACTTATAGGGACATTATGTAACACCCTGTATAAAATAAAGTATGTACAGTATGTGATGTGGTGTAGGTACATACAGTTTCCTTCATCTGTATCTGGTTGATCTTGATGCGGAAGAGCTTGTTGGTGAAGTCCGCGTGGAAGGCGAAGTGGTCTGCGTCGGCGACCTCGCGGCCGCGCGGCGCCTTCAGCAGCACGCGCGCCTTGCCGCACGCCAGCGACTGCAGCGTGCGTCGCAGCTCGCCCTCCTGTCACAACACAACACTATATTATTGTACTATCAACAAAAGTTCTACCTTACCACCATACTTAATAAGGGTGCATTTTCTGTAAACCGACTAGCCGTTCATTTTTGAATACCAATAGAAACAAATTATTTCGGGTGTAAAAGTTATGAAAACAATGGGCCGTCATAAAAATAAATAGATGTTTAGATCTCTGGTTGGTCAAAATAAGAAGACAAAAGAAAAAGGCGGGGTCAGGTAGCCAACTGCTTGCAAAGGGAAACAGTTTCAAAAGTGGTAAGGCGGAAATTTTGCTGATGGTACATAGGTAGGACCTCCAATATTATAACACTCATGACATTTTGTATGAAACATATAATTTTTCAATTTAAATTAGTATTAAAGAGTCGAATCCCACTAATATTATAAATGTCAAAGTTTAGATGTTTGTGTTTCAATCACGCTGTAACTACTGGTCCGATTTGGATGAAACTTGGAATGTATTATAGTTCGTTTTTACGTTTTCGTACCTGGGTTTTTTCGTAAACGAAGTCGCGGGCAACTGCTAGTAATTTATAAGTTTAAAAAACAAGAAAAATCGAATCAATTCGACTACCGGCTTCATCATCATCAGATGATGATGATGATGTCAGGTCATTGGGAATGTTCGAGTGACCGTAACTACTGGGTTTTATAATCATACCTCAATATTGGTGGTGGTTTTGATTTCGTCGAAAGAGAGATTATCGCCATCGTTGAAGAGCAATAGCACGAGCGCTTGAAATAGCGACACCTGTAATTCTTTATTACCCTGAAAAATAAAAAAAAACCATATTATTATCTCATTAAATTGTTAGTGTTTCCAGCCATAATATGTTTTTAGCAGTCAACATAGATTTTTTAAATAGAAAAGAAGTAAAAACTCTATCCTAAAAGTCCCCCAGGAAGCTTCTGTGCTTTTGGGAGGAGTTAGGCTGGCTACACTCCTAGCCAGAACACCCCCCACGCATAATGGGCCAACTTAGAGCCTAAATGCGGAAAAGGGAGTCCCATCAATCAATATCTATCCTAAAAGTAGTTGGTAACACACAATTTTAAAATAGTGATCTACAAATATCACAACGGATCTTTGTCTCTCTGAAGTACCCATTGATGGGTAATTTTTGATTCACATCAACGCACTGGTCAGCACTCACACCTGCCCAACCTACCTACCTACCTAGCTAGTAGTTATTGTGTAGGTGCTTATTGTTTTCTTTTTTTTATGCTTGTTCTGTGCTGTACCTGTGTAGTGATTGTGTTTCAAATAAATAAATCTCTATCTCTCTATCTAATTGGAGGTAAGCTAATTGTTCCGCACAACAGTACATGCGCAATCGTTTGTTGCACCTAACTTCAGAGGGATAAAGATCCGTTGTGCGTACTGTACATCTGATACTATTTGCAGGATTCGGCATTTTTGGTTGCAATGTACATTCAAGGTCAGTATTGCCTTAATATATGGAGCCAAACGCCTTGTAGCCAGAGATGGGCACTTACCCGGTAAATACCCGATCATCGGGTATATACCCATTTATACCCATTTTTACCTACCCATTTTGAATTTATACCGGGTATTAATTCAAAAACACTTTTTTAACATTGAGGTTTAGTTTTAGTAGGAAATTCATGTTTTTATTGGTTAGTATTCGTTCTGATTTATAATGATTTCGTATTAAAAGTAAAATAAACCAGAAAACAGAAATTAAACCAGCTAGGTAACTATTCAAATTATCGATTTTTGATGAGGTTTAACTATATAAAGTAGTTGTTCTGTGAAAAAAATTGACCTCACGAGCCTTTATGACCATTAACTTTTAATTTCCCCTCTTTTCCCCCTTCCACTACCTCTTTTGGGAAATATTTTTACATCAATTTGTCTAAAATGAAGTCTTTAGTGTGCTTCTCAAATTGAAATCCGTCGATTCCTCTTCCCCTTTTCTCCCCTACTTTCCCCCCAATTAAAAAACGCGGTCGATTAACAAATTTAATAAATCAAGGAACTAGTGTGCCGATATTCGTCCAAATCGGTCGATAAATGCGACCTGTAGGCGAGAACTGACAGACCGACGGACAAAAGCATTTTTGGCCAATCCCGAAACTGAGACGCTCGTTATCCTCGTGGCAGACTGTGCGGGGCCCCTCCCGCCTCGGGTGGCAGCACTCCGCGGCGGGATACCAGGTGGGTGAGAATTGATGCATTCTTTAGCAGGTTTCTGGATTATTTTGATTTAATACCAAATAACATCTAGACCTATTTAGATTCTGCATAAAATTATCTACTGATTAGGATAATAACTAGTTGTTCTGTAAGAACAGTAGATCTCGCGAGCCATAATAACCATGCAATAACAGACACTTTCCCTTTTCCTCTGGCTAAATCGCATTTCAGGTGCTTCAATTTTCCAATAGGCCTTTCCAATTAACCTATGTAGACTTGAGCAAAATAGGGGTATAAGTTTTAGCGATTACTCACGTTCCTTTGGTCCTAGGAAGTCGAATCTAGTGTCTACGGATTTGTCTCATAAAGGCGGAAAGGACTGCGTAATCTAACTGAAATAGGTGGGCGTAAATTTTCGGAAAAAATTAAAATTAATTTCCCTTCTTTTCCCCTTCTACATTTCTTCCACTATTTTTTGGAATTTTTTATAATTATAATAATAATAATAATAATAATAATAAATTCATTTAATTCAGGCAACACAGTAAAAAATACAAGGCCCATATTATAGATACCTTAAAACTAAAATACATATTTTATATTATTTTTAAATTATTTATGTTGTATACTTACACCATCTTGTGTAGAAATAAGTCTTTAGTGTGCTTCTCAAATTTGATTGAAATCCGTCGATAAATAACGCTACAGCAAACTTTCCCTTTTTTCTCCCCTATTTTCCTTCCAATCAAAAATCGCGCTCGACAAAAAAATTGAAATAAATCAAGGAACTTGTGTGCCGATTTTCGTCGAAATCGGTTGATAAATGCGACCTGTAGGCGATTACTGACAGACAGACAGACGGCCGGACAAAAACATTTTTGGCCAATCTCGAAACTGACACGCTTCGCTCGCTCGGTCAATTACTATTCCAAATTTTAACTCTCTAGCTTCTACGGTTCAGCTCTGGTAGCGCGTGACAGACAGACGGACAGACGGCCAGACGGACAGACGGTAAGTGTAAGTAAGTGTTTCGTTTTTTCCAAAACTGAACCGGAACACTAAAAACAAGAAAAAAAATCTAACTCCTTTACCTCATTGGCGATTTTTAACTCCAAATATCTCGGAAACGTGACACTTTAGGACAATATAATATAGAACATTTTTTGCTTGTATTAGTGTCCGCTACCCATATATACTACTTTCAATGTGCGCGGAAACTTTAAAAAATTTTAAAATGGCGGGCGGGTCGATATGCCACAAAGGTTCTATCCCCGTTTTGTTAAATACCCGTGCGAAGCCGGGACGCGCCGCTAGTGTAACTATAAAACGACAGTAGGCCTAAACATATTATAAAAATGTAGGTCGTATTTTTACCGGGTATTAATAAAAAATACCCGGTATAAATGGGTATTTTTTAATTTTTACATATTCTACCCTTCCCTTCCCATTTTTACCTACCCAATTTTTACCTACCCGCCCATCTCTGCTTGTAGCACACCATGTCCATGTAACTTGCATCCTAATGCAAGATGTCTTGTTATCTTGCTACCAGTAATACTAGCCATGTAACCATGCGATAAGTTGTGACGTACCCACCTGGTGCCGGCGGAAGACCAGCGTTGTGTCAATTAAACGCAACACCATGCTGAGTCCGGCACCAGGTAAGTAAATTTATTGTTCTAGACATGTAAATTTTTCAGTGTGACTTTACAAATAAATGTTTCTTTCTTTCTTTCCGTGTAAGAATTTCACTTTCCACTTTCACTTTCCATGTTCCCTTCACTGCTAGTAGTAATACCTGTGTAAACACAGCCCGTAGCACGCAATGTCCCAGGGTAGGCTGCCATTGCAGTTTCCGGCCCGAGTGCTTCGCGAGGTAGAACTTGGCGAAGTGCTGGTGATGTCGGGTCAGTTCGCCGGGAAGTCGTATGTCCACAACGGGGTAGGTCGGCCAGAAGCCTTGAGTGAGGATGTATACGGATAGGTCGAGGCCTGACCCTTCGCCGCTGCCTGTTAGGTGCTGGAAATTAAATTGAATAATCAGGAAGTGGATTCCGATTCACAATACAACGTGAGCAGAGTTCACGTTCTCAAGATTGTTTTTTATACAACTTTAAGATGGAACATCCCGATGGCCCACCTGATGTTAATCCGCTGCCTCGGCTTATAATGCACCTCACAGTCCACTGAGGACGTGCCCTCTGAGGCAATGCACTGCATCCATCATTCTGAGACGTAAAGGTGTTAAATCTCATATGCCTGTATAGCACCGGCACTCATACCTACTCTTCAAACCGGAACATAGATACGGTAGAATCGTACTGGTTAAACTTCCGTGGTTGAGCTCTTTGACAAAGGGACCTTACTGCCTCCAGACTCTTTCACAAAGGGACCTTACTGCCTCAGACTCTTTGACAAAGGTACCTTACTGCCTCAGACTCTTTGACAAAGGTACCTTACTGCCTCCAGACTATTTGATAAAGGTACCTTACTGCCTTCAGACTCTTTGACAAAGGTACCTTACTGCCTCAGACTCTTTGACAAAGGTACCTTACTGCCTCAGACTCTTTGACAAAGGTACCTTACTGCCTCCAGACTATTTGATAAAGGTACCTTACTGCCTTCAGACTCTTTGACAAAGGTACCTTACTGCCTCAGACTCTTTGACAAAGGTACCTTACTGCCTCAGACTCTTTGACAAAAGGACCTTACTGCTTCAGACTCTTTGACAAAGGGACCTTACTGCCTCAGACTCTTTGACAAAGGGACCTTACTGCCTCAGAGACTTTGATAAAGGTACCTTACTGCCTTCAGACTCTTTGACAAAGGTACCTTACTGCCTCAGACTCTTTGACAAAGGTACCTTACTGCCTCAGACTCTTTAACAAAAGGACCTTACTGCTTCAGACTCTTTGACAAAGGGACCTTACTGCCTCAGACTCTTTGACAAAGGGACCTTACTGCCTCAGACTCTTTAACAAAAGGACCTTACTGCTTCAGACTCTTTGACAAAGGGACCTTACTGCCTCAGACTCTTTGACAAAGGGACCTTACTGCCTCAGAGACTTTGATAAAGGTACCTTACTGCCTTCAGACTCTTTGACAAAGGGACCTTACTGCCTCAGAGACTTTGATAAAGGTACCTTACTGCCTTCAGACTCTTTGACAAAGGTACCTTACTGCCTCAGACTCTTTGACAAAGGTACCTTACTGCCTCAGAGACTTTGACAAAGGTACCTTACTGCCTCAGAGACATTGATAAAGGTACCTTACTGCCTCAGACTATTTGATAAAGGTACCTTACTGCCTTCAGACTCTTTGACAAAGGTACCTTACTGCCTCAGACTATTTGATAAAGGTACCTTACTGCCTTCAGACTCTTTGACAAAGGGACCTTACTGCTTCAGACTCTTTGACAAAGGGACCTTACTGCCTCAGACTGGATAAAATACAGTAAACAATATCTTGTGCCTTTTTTTTTTCAAATTTTGAGTTGTTTTCGAACACATTGAAAACATAGATACAGTGTTATAGACAACATATATTTTGTTAGTGTAGATACCTGTTTGTAAGTGATATTGATGTCCTTAGATAACTCCATATCTTTGAACATGCCCTCCAGCTTGCACGTAAAGCCGCCACCGCATTCCTGCTTCAGCTTGGAGAGCATTGATTTCTCTGCGTCTACGGAAGCTGACTTTCCTACCAGCAACCTTTTTGCTAGATCCTAAAAGATTAATAATATGATAAAATGAAAGGTGCAACACTATTTTAGCTTAGCAACCAATTTTCGATACTGGAAAAAATTTAAGAATTTGTAAATGTAGATAAAAACGGTTATAATTTTATATGTGAATGTATCTTTTTACGTTGTTTTTCAATTAAACGGTTTTTGTCTCGAGTGATAGATCAAAATTAAATCATAACATCTATTGACGGGACGCTTAGTTTGGGACGAGAGGGCGTTGTGTTACATCTCTATGAATATTTACATTATTTAGTACAAAACATCGTCGTAGCAAAATTGTCTGTGGAAATGACGGACAGAGGCCCTAATAAGAGAAGAAGTGGTCGTAGTACCTTTTTGTAGAATGCTTCGAAGACATCCTTCCCGTGTATAAACCGGAACAGCACCATGATCTTGTCCAGCAACCGTTCCAGCTCCTCCTCCGTCGCCTCCTTGTTGCCGGCGCGGAGTTTCACGTCCACGAATTTAGCTGAACATATAAATAAATAAATTTTCATGGACTTTACACACAACGCTCTCTAGTCCCAAACTAAGCAAAGCTCACAAGCTTTGCTTAGTTTCTATCACAATATGTATCAGTAGTTTATATCACAATATGGGAACTAGATGGCTGATAGAATACTTACATACTTTTTTTTTGTAAATACATACTTATAATACATAGTAACACCCAGACATAGAACAAACATCTATGTTTTCCACGCACAAATGTTTGTTCTTGGTGGGGATCGAACCCACGACCCACAGCACGGAAGGCAGAGCCATTACCGACTGAGCTGTGACGCCTGTCGATATCATTCAGTTAATACATGTCTTAAGCCCAACAGTGTATGAAATCAAGTTCATTTGTATGAGCTAGTGGCTAACTCTGCTGACGTAGTTTTGATGACGACTACTTGACGACTGTTAGAGCCGGGACCGACAGTTTAACCTGCCCTTCGAAGCACGGAAGCGCTTAGATATAAATGCCACTAGCGGTCATCCATCCAAATGGTGACCGCGCGGTCACTAACTTAGATAATCTGTGAAGATTGAGTAAGCAAGCTTAGCCGCGATCGCTTCAGTGCCTTGATCACGAATAAATGTGACAATCGTAAACGTATCGTAACACTAGCGTATCTGAGATACACTGCGTAGTGACGCTGCAACGTTCGGCAGTCGAGCTGGCGTTGACGCGCAATATAATTCCAATACGATAGGTTTACGTAACGCGGCGACTGTCAGATTTGTTCGTGATTACCCCACAGTTGCGAACTGCGAATGATGATGATAAAGTTTAGTCAGTAGTGTGGTCTCACCTATGAGTTCAGCTGGCTTGTTCTGCCGCTGGTTGATAAAGTACTCGAAGGCCTCTCGCATGGAGTACAGGAACTTGTCGTTCCTCTGGAAGCAGGTGCTGACCACGTGGTCCAGCTGTTCCTTGAACTCCAGCAGTTCGCCCACCATCGTCTTGTCTCGCTCCGGCTCGATTACTATCGTGCGACCTTTTTTCTGAAACGGTGATACATCGTCAAATCTATAGACCTATCTATAATAGGTATCCGAATCTGTACAAATCTTTTTAATCCAATTTTTCATTGCGAACTATTTTCGTAAACACTGAACAGGTGAGCAAACCGTTTCAACAAGCATTCATCTAGCGAAGCGCTTGAATCCGCCCCTAGAGAAGCCTCTACATCGTTTATAAATTCCAGGTTTAGCGTTGTTTCATTCTATGGTATATCCATATTGATATTCATATATTAGTTGTCATCTCTTTTCATTTTCATGCCAGTGACAAAGCCAGAACATTTTTAATACCGTGCTAATATGACAGGTGAATATGAATAACGGGGTGTGTCTATTTGTTTATTTTTCAGAAAACAGCTGCCTTTATTTTATTTTAATTTTATGTGGAAAACAAACAGCTTATTAAATAAGAGTATAAACAGAGGAAGTATAGCACGAAAAAGCCTAAAAGAGTTTTCACTTATATGGCCACTTGTTCGTTCTTTCTCTCTTTTAAAAGAGACAAGGCAAAACATCATTTGACTGACTCCCGCTTTGCACGAGCCTCAAAAAAACAACTTTATCCAATGATATTCAGAACTAAAAAAACCACCAATTTTCCGAGTTGGTGTGTCCTAAGCGCTACGTGAAACAACGGTGGGCCGATGATGTAGTAAAAATTGCTGGATGCAGGTGGATAGCTACTGAACCAGAACAGGGACAGTTGGAGACATTTGGAAGAGGCTTTTACCCTCAGGAGATCCACAGCCCTCACTAACAAATAGATTAAGATTACAACACATAAATTATATAATTTAGGGCGTCTTGCACCAGAATCACTAAACGTATTAACAGCTAAATCGATCTAAATCTGACGTATTTGTATGACTTGACAACTCGCTAAATACTATTTAAGAGTTAAACGCGTTTAGCGATTCTGGTGCAAGCCGCCCTTAGAGATAGAGATGTTAAGTTGTGGAAATAAAAAGCTAAATAAATATATAAGCGCTAGGTATAGGTACCTTGATGTAGCTATTGAAGTGACTACATAGTTCTACAAGGCCGTCCTTGACGCGACTGAACAGGCTGTACAGTGTGGACAGGTCAGTGAGCCGCGGTCCGTCCATTAGGGCTTCTAAACCTTTGCCTAGGATGCCGGTGAGGTGTTCACTTAGTAACTGCTTTTCTACTGTGTGGATTAGATGCCATCTGCGAAATTATACATGTAATTTATAGTACTCATAGGCCTGCAAGCTCATTAATTGTTCAAACACTGATCCGGGCTCAGATTAGCTGAGTACACATTCAGACATAAATCGAGACTCAAGTCGCGTTCTTATTCCGAAAACACAACAAAATATCTTAGAAAATGACGAATTAAATCTATTTTCAAGCAGTTTATATTATGTGGTTCAGGCACAGGATTTCGATGCTTGAATAGCGTTTCAAACTTGGCAAGCTCGACTGAAATATTCGACACTAAAGCAATGTTTCGGAATCAATCCTGGACTCAAATTAATGCTCAATGAGCATATGGCCCCTAGAGTAGAACGAGAACGCAATAGTACTTGTCCTTCTGTTTGCAACTTCCCCTATAGAATTTTTTTTTATATATAGAATGTCCTTTGGCCACAATACAAATAAAATTTATTGTCAACAAAAGCTATTAACAATCTCACCTGATGGTAAGTGACGATGAGGCCGACGATGGAGCAACCATAATTATTTGAGCCATAATTGAAAAATTTATTCTTTACGTTTTATTTTCATTTTTGCAAACGCTAGATCTCAGTTCAGAGCGAACAACTAGTATACATGAACTCGAATGTAAAATACTCACTTGGTGGACGGGTCCAAATAGTTATTGAGTCGTTCAGTTTCCTCCCTCAGTCGTTTCTCGACGTGCGCCAAGTACTCCGGCACACTGAGCGAACGCATCAGTAGTTGTCCTTCTGCTGCATATAAACGCTCTGTTGCCTCCAAAAACCTGACAAGGATATGTTACTTAACACCGGCATGTTGTGTGATAGTATGTACAATGTAACACGTGTTTATAAGTTCTAAAACACACTCATAATAGAAATCGGCGCGGCGACGACAACGCTCTCAAACCGAAACGGTAAAATTGTGCTTCTATGCCAGCGTAAGTGCACTTTTGATTGATTTGAAGGGCTGCGTAAAACAGTAAACCAGATTCTGGCGTCACGGAAAACCAGCGTTATAGTAGTCACAAGCTACTATAGCACATGCTGAGTGGCGACCGTTTTTGTACTCACGCAGTCAATTTAATATTAAGCCAACTTATATTGTTTTTATTTAGTGACACGAAATAAACTTTTTCTTTCTCTCTTCTTCTTTAAACTAAAGTATGGAGATAATTTACTTTTTAAAACTAACACAAGGATAAAGTTACCACATACAGTATAAAATACAAGGAAAACCTGAACATCACTCAAATGAACTGGCTACAAAGCTACTTACCTAGCACCAAGAGAAACCCTTCAAGAGATGGCGCATACTTGACTTAGATCAGAGAACATAGACTGTTCTGAACTGATATTACTCGCTACACCTCAACACATCAAGTTGTGAATCAATCTGATTATGATTAAATAATCAAGAAGTTAATACCTAGTCAGTAACCGAGACAGTTCTAATGCCCTCACACTAACATATTATTAACAAAGTACTTAATTATTCATTAACTGATTTATTGTCAACTCTAACTGTATGAACACAAGGCTGAAAATACATTACTTGTGTTCGAAGGCATCCTGGTATATCTGCAGGTCAGACAACATTCGCAGCAGACTCTTGAGTAGTGAGATGTCAACAGAATACCCTCCTCGTTCCATCTCAATAAGTGCCAATAGTCCATCTACTGTGCGGGTTTGAACCAATGTGTTCATTGCTATGTGGTGCCGGAATAGGTCTAGGCCCATGTCCCTAAAATCAAAGGTATAATGTGACAATTGTATGCAGGTGTGGTTAGTATAAGATGCATTTTCCATATTATGAGGGGTAATCTAGACTACTAAAAGGCTGAACCATTAGATTTTTTTCTAAATCGTATTGTCAAATTATGAGATTCAACATTTTGGTATATTTTATGTTACATTCTTCTTTATATGTAGTGTTGATTGTTCCCCTTTGTATTCATATATCTAAGTACTAAATATGTTTTCCCCAGAAACGGATCACATTAATGGCATTTTTTTCCAGGTGCAGTTATTCAGTAATAAGTATTTATTGTGTAAGAAAAATAAAGCTTATTATCTTTATCTTATCTTCTTAGTTTATCTATCTCACTAAGCTGAATCTAAGGACTCACCAAATTGAGTGTATGCTAGGGTTCTGCAGTACATAAGTTCTATCAAGGTACAGAAATATGCTTCGGATCATAATCATCTGTCGGCAATAAGCTCGCCAGCAGTCATCCATGCGTTTGAGGAACATCTTCCGATCCATACTCTCTGTGAGGAACTGCTTGATATTCGCTTTTACATGGGCTTCCACCAGGTTTGTGAGGTTTACATATAGTTGGGAAGCCATCTAAAACAAATAGATATCTGATAGTTCCTAAACACAATTTAGTTTGGACTACCAAACGGGCAGAAAAGCTTACGGACCACTTGATGGTAAGAGGTTACAGTAGCCTATGGACTATTGTTATATTTTTAACTGAATCCGACACTGACCATGTTTGTAAACTTAGGCTTATCTATCTGCTACAAATGTTATTGGGGTACTTAATAGAATCTTAATTACTTGCAGCCGATTGCATTAGACTATAAGATCACTCAACACAGAATTCATTTGGAGTTAAGAGTTTGAGTCAGTGGATCAATTTGTTTATATTTACCTTGTGACTGCACATGTTTTCCACAGCCTGGTACAGTTCCTCGAGCGAGTAAGCAATGGCTTTCGACGTCTGGATGGCGATCACAGCCTCGCGCAGCTTGCTCCATGTCGTCTCCTGGTAATTTTCCGGTAGGTTCGGTTTACCTGCGAACAAACATTCGTTACCTACAGATGTCAGAGGTTATGACGAATCACAACTCGGAAGTAAACACACTTTTGAAATTCTTGATAATCAGCTTCTTTGTCGCAGCTCCTGGCTTGTTCATCGCTGTCGATGACGACGTCTTGATGGCCCCATTAGAACTAGGGTTTATCAAGGAGAAATTAGACTTCTTCTCATTGGCACTCATTTCGTCAGATTTCGTTTTTTTTTTGCAGCTCAGTTCGCTGGGTGGAAGAGATCGTTTTCTGTTTTGGCTACCGACCTCCGCGGTGGAAACTGGACTTTTAGCTATTCCCGACATAAGAAAGCATGTTAGGGCTACAGCCACAACACAACACGACAAAGATCAGATATAATAAGTAAAAATCACGCACTGATGTAACGTAAGTATTGTAAGTAAGGCGAGCAAGCACGTAAAGTAAAAATCAATCGACCAAGCCACAGCAACAGCCAATAGTTTAGTTTACAACTAAATATTTTTCCAAACATAGAGGTCGCAAATGTGCTAGATTACTGACAACGTCAGTGTCAACGTCAAATTCTGACAGTATTAGCCAACATAGACATAGCAAGTAATATAGACCGGGTAAAGTTGAACTTCAACCACAGACTACAATAGGTATAAAATTATTCTATGACCACTACTAGAATAGTAGAAATATGCCGAATGGAATGACACAAAAATAGAGGCTGCTAGAGGTATAATAGCTACAAGTACAATATGTTTATGGCACTGGCTGGCTGGCTATGCGATCTTAGCTTATATTGCACATGTTACCTTGCACTATTTTCACCCACGCACCACAGCATGTACACCTATGCATCATTACAAAGCCACCCGTTACCGACCTCCCGTTATTTGCCACTTATCATCGTCATCATCATCATAAAACTTATATTGGTCCATTTCTGGAGGTACAGTCAGCATAAGAAAGATCACTCTTAGACTCTTTCAGAAATAGTTTACCAACTAAAGTGGCGGCTGTTCTACCAATATTTTTTATCCTTGGTTAAGTAGGTAGGTAGGTACTTAATCATTATGCACCTAAACTACTTACTTACTTATTATGTAGATTAAGGGCGGCTTGCACTAGAATCACTAAACGTGTTTAACAGCTAAATAGATTTAAATCTGACGTATTTATATAACTTGACAACTCGCTAAATACTACCTATTTAATAGTTAAACGCGTTTAGCGATTCTGGTGCAAGCCGCCCTTAGAATATAACAAATACAATGCATTGAAAACAAATGAAGTCTATACCTGACTGAACTACCTACATCGCGGCCCGTTACCCAATGCGATTATCATGACAGTGCTGCATGCAGTGCAGTGCCAAATTGTAGATTTGATTACTCCCTCGTGCCAGGTCCCTCGAGGGCGGAGTAACAAGTGCCGGGGGTGCCCCCGCTCATTCACCACCCACACAGTACACAGTTGCTAGCAGAGCAGCATCCCCTACCCTTGATTTCATTCAGCCGCGCCGGCGGCGGCACTCCGCCACCGACGGTCGTCCGCGAAGCGCGTAGGCGGTATTTCTCATCTCGCCACCAACACGCGCGTAAAAAAAATGTTCAAAGTTTAGCTGATAAAGTTTTTTTTAATTCCCAAAATGGGCGAGCAAACTTTCAACGTTTCGGACGATCACTTAGAACAACACATAATAACCTTATTTGAGAAATTGGAGTGTTTGCGAAAGGATGCGACTAACAGTGACTTGAGTGGTAGAGTCCCGGCTCGGTTGGAGCTGCGGACCCTCGGGCTGTGGAAGGCGGTGGTGGCAGAGTGCGCTGCGTCCTTCCTCTATGTGTTCATAGTGTGCGGAGCGGCTGGCGGGGCCGGTGTAGGGGCATCCGCTTCAGCTGTCCTGCTCACCACTGCTCTCGCTTCCGGCTGCGCTATTGCTACATTGACTATGTGCTTCGCTAAGATATCCGGTAAGCTGAAGAGCTTCATCGTAAACTGGTCATCATCAGACCCTGGGGTACCTACCAAATACATAATTCAATGACCAAATATTATCAGAACATGGAATTTTTCCTGATTTTATTTATGATTACTACATCTATTTTGCTGGAACTATTTTGCTGCCTCGAAAGCCTAGACAATGACGCGTAGAACACCATTTTTAAAATACATCTTCATGTTTTACAAATTTAATAAACGTCAGGAGACAACTGAAAAAAATGGCAAATCTATCGGCCTTATCCACCGAATTGTTCCCTTCTGTCACCCTTTAGCTTATATTCTGACTAGTATTCTTATTAAAAAACATTTAAATTAGAGCATTAATTTCCGATTAGGTAACGACGACATAGACAATGTAGGTGTCATAAAACAAACCTACGAGCCACAAAAGGCCCTAAGTAACTTATAATAACACACCTCATTCTAGTCGGGGCTAAGAATTGCTCTAAAAACTAAACATTCCGAAATTCTCTACCTTTCGTGGGTAATTGAATCACCTGCTTCCTTTTCCCATTAAGAATACTGTGACTGCCACCTACCCTACCCTAAAATAGAGTGGAATGGGGCAAAATAAACTCAATTTAGTATGATGATACTGCTCAAGGAAATTACTAGAAACACAACGAGTCTGTGATAAGAATACGCAATGGTTCAAATCATGACGAGCCACAGGCTCATATTACTTGTTATTCTATAGGCAAAGGTATACGTAATTGCAAAAAAATGCAGCGGTCCACGTGCGACTACCTGTTTTTTTTTGTTTAATGTTGAAGGTCCCTAACATGCCGACATCTCCCCGGACGGTGGAATGTGCAATCGTACACTATCATTATTACCACTAAATATAGAGCTCTTGTAAGGCCAGTTGCATTTCAAAAACGAAGAGCCGCTCTACTAAATTAAGTTTGGTATATAGCGTGGAGTTGACATAATCTAATTATCAATAATCGAATACCAATCCATAACAATTGCACCGGTTTTAGGACTGTATTTTTGATGTCATTATAAAACATTTCGAAAACAACCACAAGAGGCTTCATAAACTATTTTTCAACCAATTGATATGTAATTTTTAGAGTCCCATGTCACCCCTATATTGAAATGAACACGATTTGTAGGTAAGTAATACTTATTCAGTTTAGTTAGAGTCCGAATTTTCGATCCAAACGAAGGGATCTTGTTTCCTCTACCAGAAATTTTAGGTTTTAAATAGCTTGGTGTAATAAAGACTGATTTGGGAAACCTTTGGTAGTCCGATAAGCACTTGACCAGTTTATTTACGTTTTATTTGTTTGTGGTTGCTGGCGAAATGGCCGCTACGAAAGCAGGCTAGTTACAAGGGGCCAATTAACCCCGGCCGGAGTAATTTATTCCCACTTGATAGCCGCTTCGTCGGTTGTGGTGACGACCGAGCGTGCAGATGTTCACTATTATCCCTTTTTTTGTGCGTCTGAGAGGCGAAAGTATGTCTTTTTTCGAACAAAGCTTTTTTAATGCTATGATTTTCTAACGGGTGTTATCCAAAAGTAATCAAGACCCCTTAACCTTTTTTACCACAAAGTACTTTGATACTTTGTTGGTGAAAGGTACCTACTCTGAAAATACTAAGAGGCATGTTCTATATCTGGCCTATATATTTTTGTGAACTTAAATACTGGATAACTAATTATGTATTCAAATCTTGGTAGGTACAGAAAACTACGAGCACCTAATTTTAAAATACTTAGCTACCTACGTTCATTTCCCCAGCAGCTTCTAGTGACGCGATTGGCAGGTGTTGGCAGTCCAATTCCTTGATGAAACCAAGTTTTTGCTCCATTACTTCATCGGACTCCGAGAAAGCAATTTCGTAACCTTTAGCTATAAAAAACATAGGACATTAGCCGGAATATTACAATCGATACAACACGTGGTTCACCCTTCACCCTTTGTCCCCTTATAACTTTACAGCGATCACATGTCGGTGGACAATGACATTTTAAATTATCATCATAACAGTTATGGATAAGCCGTTTACAATTGAGCTTAATTTGGGTCTTCGGACATTATCTGCGAATAGCCGTGATGAATTTTAGAGTTTATGTCGCCTCTCGCAGTCGCCCTCCATTTACTAATGTGTTTCCGAGAGGACTTTTCTATTTAAAGCTGGGTCAGAGTGCACGCGATCGATCCGGGAAATCTATATTTAAGAAGACATTCACTAAATGCAGTTGGAACCCGTCCGCGTAGTGCATTAATTAATCCTTTTCAGGTTGTTGCAACCCGTTTTTTCTCTTTATCCGGTTTTGTGAGTATACATTGCGAGTACTCATATGAAATCACGTAGATTACACGCCATCTTCGGAAGGATTGTGATATGCGAGAGCTTTTGTAAAGCCTGGTTATTTTCTCTCTAAGTAATGTTCGTTTGTGTTTACATGGAAAGTTGGTTGTTGTTGCCGAATGTGGACACACTAACAAATAAACGTAACAGTTACTTCTACTGGGTATTTGTCTTCACATTATGGGTGTCCTCACCTGTTGGTAGACTATGATGGCTCGCGCGAATGCAATGCCAGCACACAATATAAATAGAAATTATTCATAAGAACAGAACGTTGGTGTGCCATTAGTCCAGAAAAAACATATATCTAATAAAGTCAAGTTTTTAGTTCAGTACTAACCTGTTTTTTACGTAAATGAGGCCTGACGGACCTTCGACCTTCATTGAGTACTGATAAGGGTTGAAATGGGATTTGCGCTTCATTTCAGAAAAAAAAATTACCAATCCTTATAAAAATATTATGAAAACTCGTAAATACATCGTGTAAGTACCTAACCTGCCTTGCCTAACACCAGGTAAAGGATAAGTAATCCTCTTTTCCCGTTCATATTTTCTTTCAATAATTTCGCAAGTACCTACCTACCTATTGATTTTACCTTTACCTACCTATCTCCTCTACGTAGGTAGATAGCCACGTGAGAGATAAACAATAATCCTCGCAAGCTTAAAGCTCACCTACTTGGTTTACAGAATTATTTATATCTTTGCAAAATACAATGTCGAATAACAAATTCCAGTTATGCTCGTAATGTCCCATGGATCTGTTATGAGGTTTGCACAATATCAATATTCAATGTAGAGTCTACCTACCTACATCTAACTAGGGTAAAGCCTTTACGGATTCGATTCGAATGTCATCTGGAAAGTCGGGAATTGCGTGATTGCGCTACCGAAATGAATGTGGAATTTCCCCGTTCCCGTCATAACGGTCGCCGTTTTTCAAAAAACCGAGGAGTTCGGAATACTAACGCTTGTTTATATCTTCAAGTTGGGATTCCCGTCACGGCACCGGTCCCGAATCTACCCACCGATTCTATCTCGGAGCAAATTTATTATTCTAAAGGGGTGTGACGCACGTGGCGTACAAACCTACTGCGTAAACTCGATGCTTTGGTACCTACTGCACGGTAGTCTTAGTGCTGTATTTTACCAGCTAGTAGACCAGAGAGAGGTCTGCAGAGTCATAATCATAGTCATAATTTCTTTAGTCAATAAAATCACAAGGATCATATATAATCGTCTTATATAACAAGGTGATGCTAGGTGCCAGTTCAAAATTAGCAACCGTAAACGTTTTATATTCCACCAGGAACCTAACCTAATCACACAGGCTTACAATATTATAAACTTCTCTAGCTTCTGCAAGTAAAGTCGCGTACAAGTAGTATGTGGTAACTAAGCTAAGTAGTTAAGTAAGTACATACTCTTGGTAATTACAAGTCTTTGGAATTACCTGGAGCAAGATAACGCTTTTTACGATTTCAATTCCATTCGAAGAGCAAGGAATGGAATTTAAATTAAAATAGTCCATTAACTTCGTCTCTACTCGCTGAATGCACAGAGATAGCTACTATTATTTAAGTACTGCAAAAGGGGTAGAAAATATATCGAAGACCAGTTGAGTAAGTAAGTCCTAGTTCTAATTAATTTTATGGCTATAGAGCCGTGTTCTGATTCACAGCTCTCAAAAATTACATGTAAAAAACGCAAAATATTATGATGACTCTGACACGGCACCCATGTTTGTATTTTTATTCGCTAATACTACGGACGTAATGAGACGGTCTAAACTTTTTAGATACAAAATCTTTTTGAACGAAATCATAACTTTCCGTAGCAGCTGCGAAAGGATTCGTTGGATAAATAATTTCATTCCACTTATGGTTACTTTGTATATGTTTGAAAAGATGGAAAATTACGAAGTAACTGTGGAGCGAGGTGCTGCCATATGTTCGGCGGTGAATCGTGTCGATCAACAGACTTTGGCTGCTTGAGAAATAAAGAAGAGGACGTCTCGAATCCCGTCTCTATTGCGGAAACAATTTACATCCCTACCGGCATACCACAATGCCTGTAATTGGTTTTTACTTATTATATGATAAAGAAAATATTCTTTTACACGGAAAAACAGGCCTTACTAAAAATAAATGGAAAATTCATTTTAAAATTCGTGGTAACCGCTGAGTAGGATGAGTCTTACGCATATTTCAGCTTTCGGGATAGGTATTTTTTACACGCATGAGCAAGGTGTATCATTGAAACAGTTACAAGCGAGCGTACTTTATACCGAACACAAGCCGCAAGGTAATTTGCGGGTGGTAGAATGCGCTAATAAAAATTTACTGCTTTTTATAACAGCTCTTTTAAGCTTAACGTGTGGCGCAGGGGATTGAAAATATTAATCTCCTCTGCGGTATACTTAAATCAGTAATTAATGCTAGATAAGATTTTTTACGAGACACGAGACTATTATTAAACATTGCAGACCTTATTCAGATGATATTTAAATAGGTAATATTACAACCTATTAAAAATTGCTGAAAATTTAAAAATTGCTCCCAAATGGAAAGAGTTTTATAATAAACGTTGCGTTGAGTCGCACCCAGACTCTATAAACATTTTTTCTCTACCAACAAATTGGGTAAAACTTTGTAAAGTTGCGGTCTTTTAGCTGCATCGGACATGAGATGGTACGCATAAGTTATGGATACCAGCAGGGGTATGCCAATCAAAGTTGAACTGCAATGTTTTAAATCATGGTCAGTTCATACTAACTCATAGTTATTCTGTGACTAAATAGTGACATTATGACGTCATTTGATGTGTTTTCGCGCATATTTTGCTGTCAAGTGTCTAAAAAGAATGATTACGTGGTACAAAATTGTACCACGTGACCTGAAGAAATTACACTGGGCAGTGAAATATAACTTGACAGCAAAAGATTGGCATACGGGGGCAGAGTATACCTTAGCAAAAGATGATCCAGCCTCGAGGATCAGAAAGACCGAGCAGACGATCGAGTAGAGAAGGCACTCTATGTTTGTTTCCTCTATAATCTCGTAGAACTTAAAATGTGTTTTTTCTTGAGTTTCCCGTTATTTTTCAGGAGCGCACGTGAATCCATCAGTGACAGCTGCTCTTTGCATCCGGAGACGAGTGTCGCCTCTCCGCGCGGCGCTGTATGTCGCGGCGCAGTGTGGCGGAGGCATCGCTGGCGCTGCTGCCATCTATGGGTAAGTTCTGTAAAACTGTAAAACTGTGGTAAAACTGTAGGTACATATAAATCTATTATTATTGGACACGTAATGAGGAGGGATGAAAGTCATATCACGAAAAAAGTTATGAATATGAGTGTGACTGGGTACGCAGGAAGTGGAAGACCGAAGAAGAAGTGGTTCGATTGTGTAAAGAGGATATGAATGTGAGAGGAGTAGATTCTGAGTTGATGAATGATAGGAGTGAGTGGAAGTAGAGGAGGTGGATGTTGTGCCGACCCTACCTAGCGGGGGATAAGGGCAGGGGAATGATCATGACATGCATCTATTATTGTAGTTCATGGATCAGGAACAACTTTACCAATAACCGCTGTCTTTAGTGGATGACATATTAGAAAAAGTAGGCCTTGGCATTTAGAAATGAAAAATGCACTTTACGAGGTGTGTTGGAATTTGGTGAAACTTTTTTTTTTTATATATTCATGGACTTTACACACAACGCCCTCTAGTCCCAAACTAAGCAAAGCTTGTAATATGGGAACTAGATGGCTGATAGAATACTTAAATACTTTTTTTTTTTTTGTAATAACATACTTATAATACATAGTAACACCCAGACATAGAACAAACATCTATGTTTTCCACGCACAAATGTTTGTTCTCAGTGGGGATCGAACCCACGACCCACAGCACGGAAGGCAGAGCCGTTACCGACTGAGCTGTGACGCCTGTCTTTGTCTCTGACTTTGATTGGATGAAACAGTTTTATCCAAATTGATTTATTATTTAAACTAGACTAGAACGTTCTCTGGCCCTAGAGCTTTCTATAATATGTAATAACTATACTTATGTATATTCTTATCTGTGGGATATTTTTTATCTAAAATTTTATATCGAAGGAATATCTGATAGCTATGTAAATATTTGCCGTGATGATATAGAATTTATTATTTGATTCAGAGAAATAAACTTAATATAGTAAGATATCGATATCTCTCTACGAACAAACAGCACTATGTAAGTTCCCATAGCATTAGTTTCTGAGGTATATTGATAAAAGTTTCTAGATGAATTATACTTGTATCACTAAAATGCGTCAACTGATTAGATCTGCGGTTTCTGTGGATAAATTTAAGTATTACTATTATTCAGCCATTATTGTCCCACTGCAGAGTAAAGACCTTTTTCCACTATAAGCTAGGTTTACCATAAAATTACACGATCTGATTACAAACTCCTTTCCACCAACAGCGCAAACTAGCTCTGTACTATCCACCTAAACAGCGTAAGCATAGATAATAATAAAACTGGCGTCGGTATGTATAGGTACCTCTAATATTGCTTTGATTTTATACAATGTTGATATTAGCTCCTGTGGTATTGCCAACAAATTGCTGCTTATGGCACGGAAAACAAACAATGTCCAATGGTAGAGTCATATTTTATCATCCGTAGAAGCTGTCGTAGAAAGTTTCTGTGGCTTACCTATCTTAGTCACTCGGTTTCAAAGTACTTTCTTAGAAGTTGCGGTTTCTCTTAAATATTAATTTTCAACATGGTCAGGCTGTAAACGGTAACAAATTTTTACTTACATCTTACTTCCAAATTATTACCTTCAAAACAGCAGTTACGCGTTGCTTTTGTCAGACGGAATCGATGTCGCCAAACCTGAGACAATTTCTCCGTATACAGCACCTGCCGAGGTACGGTTAGCAACAAAAACAGCAATGTACTGTACACACCCTCGATGGGCTTTGATGCAAAAGAAGTTATTTAAAAAGTTAACAGGCAATTTGGAATTCAATCGCAGAGCAGAATTCAATGTTGTGTTTATTTATAAAAGTTTCACAAATGTTCAAAAATAAATCTCTTTTTGTGCAGTCCCTACCTTACCTTGTCATTCATCCTTTCACCTACTCCGCTTTGTATTCAGAAGTAGGTACCTACCTACAGGTCCCACGCAATTCAATGAAGGACGATTTCAACTGTATTTATAACAATGTAGTTTTCCATAGAAATCATCAAAGGAATACCCTCGGCGTCCCAACAAATTGTATTGAAATCTGTAACCTCATAAATTTTACCTGCCCTTGATTTGATTCGGTCCGAAGTTGTGAGAAAAAAGTGCTCCGGGGAGATGTTTTTGTTGCATAGCTGTGGCCGTAAAATAGCAAAATAACTGAAGACAAAATATTTGCTTTTATTCATGTGTATGTTTGACTTCATTTAGCCCTCCCCTCTAGATGAATTTTATTTTAAAAACGAACCTTACTTAATATACTATTTACAGAAGGTTGTACCAGCCTACTCTACTGTGAGTAAGTACATGTACCTACTTACCAATGTACTTACCTTTATCTTTTCACTTTTTATTCCAAGTATTGAAGCGGTCGCTCCTTATATGCAAAACAAGTCTTGAACCAGCTAAAAAGAGGATTTCAGAAACGTACGTTCTGGCTGATAAATCAATATTGCCGGGAATCCGCCGGTAGGTGTTTTTTTTAAAGTTCGGCGCTGTATTCAGTATAGTACTTTTTTTCCTATTGATCGTGATGACAACCTTACCGACGTCGCTTTTTTCAAAAACTGTTGTTTGTTACCACAATTACTAGTCGCAAATAAGTCAAAAATCGAAAAAAACAGATACATATTGGATCTAGTTGGTTACGTCTAATCTAAGTAAGTGGATGCAGAATTTATTCAGAATACGAGAATACTCTATTTATTTTATTTCGTAAAAAAAAAACTTCTTCCGTTTATTTTCCTTATCATTAAACTTTGAGGGAGGACATTCTCCAAAAAATACAAACAAGATTTACGTAAATTGAACCATGTTTTCAAGTCCGCCCGCTGTTATCAGATTCAGCTACTTACTTACTTTCTATTTTGTTTACTGATTTTTTTCTTCTCTTTGTACATATTCAAAGAATACCGTTGCGTAGCGGGTGACTAGACTGAATGAGGCGCAAAAAATGCAGGTTTGTTTTTTTGCACATTGGCAGCGCAACTCCACCCACACTGACATAGAAAAATATAGGTACTTACTTAGTGCCTATTTCACCATCTTCTCTACTTTAGATTAGTCAAAAACAAAGGCGTAAGAAAACATTTATAACTGATTTATAACTGGTGAAACAGGCGCTCTATCTATTTATTTGGCTTGGTAGGTACCTAATATTTGAATTGTGTGAGCAGAGACACAATGACTTCACGTTTCCATGCCACTGCGCAATCACCTGTTTGGATCATTTAGTTTAACAAATACTGACTTGAAATTCGCAGTCCCGTGCGGCCTCCTGTGCTTTGCAAATGAAAGGAATAGAACGTTCTTACCTAGTAAATAGAGTTCATAATCGCTATTGACTATAATGAGAGCTTTCGTACACATAAATCAAAGCTTCATAATTATCTCTAAACCCAGCAATGAGTCTTTATGTAGAGTCAGAATTTGTTTGCAGTTATTCGTCCTTCGATATTCAAAAACAAAAAGTGTATCCAGTTCGCCTAAGGCCCAAAGGAGCTTCAAGATAAGTGCACTGAACCCAACCACGGCACGGCAGATGTTCCAATGCACGTGCATTGCAGCCTCTACGCGCATCGCACGTGTTGACATAGCCCTTAGGATCTGCCACCGAAAAAAGCACCTTAATAACTGCGGAACAGACGTGATAATGATACGATAGTATCATATTCGTAGCACGATAAATGATCCTTATGCCTAAGAAAATAAAAATGAGAAATGTGCGCTGAAGATGGTGTTTTAGGATTCCTTGTTTTCGACAAAAGTTGTCATATCATAAATAGGTAAATTATCTAGAATAAGTAATATTTCAATTAATGATTGCGTAAAGTAGAGAGGATCTCTACATTTCCAGTCTAGGTCACGTTGATTTATATGGAAACTTTTTTATCAGAAACCTGTTTTAGTAAGTATGTAAATGTAGTATGTAGTATGTGTATGTATGTAAGTAGAGTAAAATCTTTGCCGAAGTGAGAATTAAGCCCCTGGAGGGTTGATATTCCATCCAAGTTTTTCTTGTTTGAATTCTTGTGCCACAAGTCCTACTCACCCTTGTCTCAAAGGAAGCCAGTTGTCATCTAGCGCTGTACATAGAGGTAGGTATACAAGCTGTATTATTAATAATACCGAGGGTTCTTTAATATTAATTAACAACTGAATTCTGAGTTTATGCTCCGTTTGTTGTTTCACGCTTTTCATTGTTTTCACTCTAGATAAATAAATAATATAAAATGAAGAAAATAAATATCAAACGCACAATTAATACTAAAGAAAATACTCTTTTATTTAACATAGAATAATTATTGACAGGCGTCACAGCTCAGTCGGTAATGGATCTGCCTTTTGTGCTGTGGGTCGCGGGTTCGATCCCCACCAAGAACAAACATTTGTGTGGCAAAACATAGATGTTTGTTCTATGTCTGGGTGTTACTATGTATTATATGTATGTATTTACAAAAAAAAGTATATAACTATTCTATCAGCATCTAGTTCCCATATTACAAGCTTTGCTTAGTTTGGGACTAGAGGGCCTCGTGTGAAATGTCCATGAATATTTATTTATTATTTATTATGTTCGTCTTAAAAGTTATAAGCGCCTCTACGCAGCAAACAAAAAATCCGTCGTCGCTAATCTTGGAAGGATAATTTTCACGAAATCAGATACCATAAGTATATACCTATCCTAATTTAAAAAATATATTTCACACCTTTACAAAAAATTCTTCATTCGCAACCAGTTGCTGGTAAAGAATGATATTTCCGTTTTCGCAACTGGTTACGAAAATTAGTTGCGGAACCGGCCGGAAGGAAAGTCATCGTAATTATACTTATTATTTCATAGGTCCATAGACACGACAATAACCCGGCTCACCATCCAGTATACATATGTGTCGTTTATCAACTTAGTTGTATGAATAAAATATTATTGAATCGGTGTTGTAATCGGTACTGTTAGCATCAGAAGTAGATCACTTTTCGAGAATTACAAAATTATGTAGATACTTATACTCGGTAAGTTATCAAGAAGATGAAACGACTTACTTATACGCGTAGGTAAGTTATATGGTTATATTTATGAGGCGGGTGGCGGGTAGTCGTTGTGACCCATCTCACATCCAAATTCTCTTTGAAATCCAATGTTGAATAAATAATAATAACAAAATAACTAATTATCATAATTTGATCGAACACTTTGTGCTTTTACTCATATTTTAAGAAATACATTGCAACATGTTAAACAACATGATCGATTAAGCTTTTATAAGAATAAATAAATAATAAATAAATATTCATGGACTTTACACACAACGCCCTCTAGTCCCAAACTAAGCAAAGCTTGTGATATGGCAACTAGATGGCTGATAGAATACTTATATACTTTTGTTTTGTAAATACATACTTACTTATAATTACATAGTAACACCCAGTCATAGAACAAACATCTATGTTTTCCACGCACAAATGTTTGTCCTTGGTGGGGATCGAACCCACGACCCACAGCACGGAAGGCAGAGCTATTACCGACTGAGCTGTGACGCCTGTCGTACTTGAATAAATCTTACTTGAATACAAAATATTCATATCATCGAGGTGCCCTCGGTTGTTCTGATCTATAACGTTTTGTAAACCTAACTTATATGAAATCGCAATACAGCGTCGAAGAAGATTGTAATGGTTCCGTCCGTCCGATATAAAACTGTAGTTTCAATGCAGAATACATTCTGAAATGTTACCTAAATAAATTCAAAGGGTTAAATAACCAAATCGATCCAAAATAACCAAAAGCAAAACAAAAAAGAACACTTTCTAAATCACGTGTAGATCACGGCGTAGACACGGTGCTACGACGTAGACAACGTAGTCTACGATACTTTCTTTCTACGCGCGTCTACGTAAATGCGCGCGTAGCAAACTATTTTACGGCTAAAATACAGAAAAAAACCTACAGCTGAACCTCCTCCTTTATGAAGTCGGTTGAAATAATCTATCCCTATCCGGTAAACAGAGACATTTCAATAGAAGACCTAACGTGAACATCCCTAAGGGTGGTAGTTGAGGCACGTCCAAAGAATACAATTCTGACAAATGGCGGATAATATTCTCGGCAGGTAGCTAGTTGTTTCAACGCCAAAAAATACTTGTTGAAAACATAAAATAGAGCTAAAAACTCATTCATGAAAAATGCAAACTAAATGTTTCCATCGGGGCCGAATGTGCAGCTAAATAAGGTTGCAGGTCGCTGATCGATACCGTCCATTGTCCCCGGATGCTAGTTAGGATGGAACGGCCTGGGGGTCTGCGAAATTATAAACCAAAGTCTGTATTTCAATTTTGCGTTAGACTGCGTGGCAACGAAAGCTTGGCTACTGTGGAGCGTTGCCCCTCTGCCACACTAATCACGTAGTGTAACTCAAAACCGATTCAGACTATCAACTCTATAGCTTAACGTTTTGGGGAGTAAACCCATTTCGCTTTTAGATTTCTGTGTCGCCATGGATATCGAAAAAATCTGTACAAATACTAATGATCCTTTACCGTGGTAACTACGAGTATTAAAAAATATAGACTGAAAATTTCAAAATCTTACCTGTATTCTCATTCAAATAGCAATAAAATGGTCCAGAGGGGGTATTCCAATGTCAATTGAACTGCAAAGTTTTAAATCATGGTCAGTTCATACTAACTCATGGTTATTCTGTGACTAAATAGTAACATTATGCATGAATGATGTCATTTGATTTGTTTTCGCGCATATTTTGCTGTCAAGTGTCTAAAAGAAATCTGAAGAAATTACACTGGGCAGTGAAATATAACTTGACAGCAAAAGATTGGAATACGGGGGCAGAGAATTACTAACATAAATTACCATCAATATTTTCCATTGATGGGATTTCATAATAGGGATTTCTGGAATAGATTGTTTTCTAGAGAAGTCTCTTCACACTCTCTAGATAAAGTACGACAATTCGTGATTTTTGAAGCCGTGATTCTTGTTCTTATTTGTACAAATCCCTTAGTATTAGGAATCAACCCGGCGCCGCATGTCAGACTTACCGAAAGCTCCAATTTCACCCACGTGTATCACATGATTACACCTACCAAAGCTACCTACGTAATCCACTAGTACCGTTTATTTATTTTATACATTCTACAATCGCTAGAGAATACGCAAACATAAAAAAATTAGTGTTCACTTGATTTCTCTTTAGCTCCTTATCAGCGTAACAAATGCATCACCCACTAGGTTCTTCTTTTCAGGGCAGCCTCCTTAACGTTCTTATAAGACATGACATCGATCTTCGTCTTCACTTGGCTCATATAGCTAATATACGCGGTCTTCCTCTCTTTCCTCCTACCTTTCCTTCAATGATATTTCCGATTAAGCTGTCATGTCACTTGACTTATCGCAGAAATATCATTCCTATTTTTGACTCGTTTTCTATCTTCTAGCGTGGTTAGAAGGATAGACATTATAGACATTACAGCCGTAAACTGGAATTTTAAAATTCAGAACATAACGAAGTGCTTCCAGGCGTCACTATGATTGTATGCATATTCTGTAGTCATATAGTTTGATTACTAGAGAGCACCGGGTGGTCTAGTAGTAGCAAGCGACTAGCGACCCCGCCTTCCGATCCTAAGCTCGTGGGTTCAAATCCGGTCGTGCACCTATGGACTTTTCTACTCGGTAAACATCGTGAGGAAATCCGTGGCTTAGTCAGCTCCGCACGTATTGACTATACCTTTCCTGTGGATAAGGCCGACTAGGCTGAGAGGATGGTATAGGTAAGCCTACTCCATCTAAATCATGTCCCAGGCACTAAGTACAAAATCCCGTTCATATTGGTGAAAACTGTGAAAAATGACCCTTGTTAGATGCATAGGTATTATACTACTGAATGATATTGTACATGTGGAGACCTGTAGAGTCGTATTCGATAGACCCAATAGTTTCCAAGTTCCATTCGATTTGGCTCGACAGCCAAGTTTACGTCGCATCGGCAACACTTGCAGATAAATAAGTGGCGCAGGCTGCGACCGATTTCTAGTACTGTATCAAGTATACCAAATTTTATTGAGGCGTCGCCGCGCCGTAGTATTTATCGAAATAAATTCTACGGCGGCTAGATACGGTTACCATACGCTAGATACAAATATCGAGCGTAATAAAAAGAAGTAGGTATCTTATATAAGTACCTAAAAGTAAATCTATTTAAACTGTTTTACTGTTATTTGCGGAACGGCATAGATTCAATGCCGTTAATAGTTACTGGCTGTTATCATGTTATTAAATAACATGTTCTCCAACCAGACTTGAGCTCATAAAAAATGAACGATCTATGAAACACGATGGTCAAAATTTCAAAATTTGCTTTTAATACAAAACGAAATTCGCTGATATTTTTTTATTGAAGACAACTTTTGCGTCGACCGCTTGCCTGCACCCATTTTTCGCGAGACTGTTATTTGGCTGTTATAAAATAACAAATAACAAATCATGTTATTAAATAATATGATAACAGCCAGTAACTATTAACGGCATTGAATCTGTGCCGTTCCGCAAATAACAGTAAAACAGTTTAACACTATAACTTTGGCCGTTATAGTGTTAACAATGAACGGGTTAAATTCATCAAATTGTAATGCAATTTACTGGTCGGATTTGCTGATGGAACATTTTGTATTATGCTCTGTATTAGCAAAGTGTGAAACCACGAAACTGCTTCTACAAAACAACGGAATGGATTCTGTCGCATTGTTGGCTGGAATAGCAGTTACTTAGTTACGTATTAACTGGATAAATGCGAGCACGTCGTTTGCAAACGACTGTGGAGTGCTGTACTTAAGTACTACCAACACCCGTTTTACATTTTCGCTGTATCAGGGATGTGGACATTGCTTATGAAGAACTGAACAATCATTTTTAGTAGTTCGCTCATAAATAAAACCGTGAGCATAACCCTATAATGATGCCCCCATTATATGCGCAAATCACGCTCTACTTACGCTAGAATGAATTTTTTTAAATAGAAAATGCGCTATCTTTACAAACTGTCTACGCAAATACCCACTGAGAATAAATCGTAATCCTTCACAATATAATGTTGCTCATAAATTACCAGAATTTGATAAGCAGGTCCCGAGCACGTCCCTGTGTGGAGGTTTTAAAGTTAATTTCGTCGAAGCGCAGATTTCCAGCGCTAATGAATATATGCGTCGGTAGATCGCTGAAGCATTCCGCATGCCAGCCTCGTACCGGCCTTCATTAACTATCTAAATTACTTTTATTAACTTCTTTATTTCAGACAACAAGATCCATACATAGTACACGCATTTAGGCACAAAAACAAAGAAATAGGTACATTTTTAGGTACTAAAACAAAAAGAATAAATAAAACCCCTATATAACAAGCTTCACCCAATGTTGGAGTATAGGGCTATCATACTTATCAGCCATTAAGTTCAAAATGCTGTTACTACTCCCCCTCACTCTACTCATGATCGATGCAATTCGCTTACGCATTATCGCAGCAAACAACCTGGATTTTTACCTATGTAGAAGCGAGATTCCCAATAAATACTATACTAGCTTTACGACTGAAGTTTCCTTGTGCACTTAAAAGCGTATCTATACTTAAGAGCCTACAATACTCCAGCTCAAATCCAAGTTTCACGGCCCATTCGTGCAGATAACGCGCCGCGCACTCGCAGCTATCTCACTCGCACAGTTCATCACGCAGCGCAGAGGTCACGAGTCGACCGTACGATAGAGTAAATGTAAATACACAGTTATTGTACATCTAGTACTGAGGTATGGAAATAAAAAAATAAATTATTGTACAAATATACTAAAGCGCCGTAAGTACCTAGTTATGATAGGGTACATACACAGTTATTGTACACCCAGTAGGTATGGAAATAAAGTGAAAGGAATATTGCAGAAAAGTGGTCCACAGTTAGCCACTTTTTCTAAGGCCTGTGGCACGGCTCATGATCATGCTAAATATTGTAAGTATTGACAGGCGTCACACACAGCTCAGTCGGTAATAGCTCTGCCTTCCGTGCTGTGGGTCGTAGGTTCGATCCCCACTGAGAACAAACATTTGTGCGTGGAAAACATAGATGTTTGTTCAATGTCTGGGTGTTACTATGTATTATAAGTATGTATTTACAAAAAAAAGTAGGTATATAAGTATTCTATCAGCATCTAGTTCCCATATTACATGCTTTGCTTAGTTTGGGACAAGAAGGCGTTGTGTGAAATGTCCATGAATATTTATTTATTTATTGTATTATGGAATGGACACAGTAGTAAAAAACAAGGAGAAATCAGAAAATTTTATTGTATTTCAAGAGGGAGATCTCAATTCGATTGTATTTTGTTTGTTACCTCAGAGTACCGTTCGCTTCTCTCACTCGATCAGATCATCATCATCGCTTCAGATCAAATGGGTTGTATGCTTATTCGAAAAATGGGAAAACCTCAGGAGGAAGCTTATTCCACATCTTATATGAGAAATATCAAGCCTATTTACATGCATTTATTTATTTACATGCACATCGTCGGGTGGGTAGAATGCTTGTTTGCCTACTCATCATCAGGTGGGCTGAACGCCTGTTTGCCTACACATCATCAGGTGGGCTGAAAGCCTGTTTACCTACACATCATCAGGTGGGCTGAACGCCTGTTTGCCTACACATCATCAGGTGGTGCTAATTACGGAAATGGTATCCATTTTGAAATCCAAGATGGCGGGCATTGATTTTTTTGAGAAAAGTGATATGGGTGTTGTTTTCGGGATATTTTGGGGTGCTGAATACGGAAATGGTATCCATTTTGAAATCCAAGATGGTGGACATTAATATTTTGAGAAAAGTGATATGGGTGTCGTTTTCGGGATATTTTGGGGTGCTGATTACGGAAATGGTATCCATTTTGAAACCCAAGATGGCAAACATCGATTTTTTTGAATAAAATGATATGGGTGTCGTTTTCAGGATATTTTGGGGTGCTGAGTACGGAAATGGTATCCATTTTGAAATCCAAGATAGCGGACATCGATTTTTTTGAATAAAATGATATAAAGGGTGTCGTTTTCGAGATATTTTGGGATGCTGATTACGGATATGGTATCAATTTTGAAATCCAAGATGGCGGACATTGATTTTTTTGAGTAAAGTGATATGGGTGTCCTTTTCGGGATATTTTGGGATGCTGATTACGGAAATGGTATCCATTTTGAAATCCAAGATGGCGGACATTGGTTTTTTGAGAAAAGTGATATGGGTGTCGTTTTCGGGATATTTTGGGATGCTGATTACGGAAATGGTACCTATCCATTTTGAAGTTTTTGTTTATGAATCGATTGCTTTTAAAATCGATATCTGAGAGTCCTCCTCAGCCATTATAAGGATTACTCATATCACTTTACTAAAAATAATCGATGTCCATCATCTTGGATTTCAAAATGGATACCATTTCCGTAATCAGCACCCCTAAATATCCCGAAAACGACACCCATATCACTTTTCTCAAAATATTAATGTCCACCATCTTGGATTTCAAAATGGATACTATTTCCGTAATCAGCACCCCAAAATATCCCGAAAACGACACCCATATCACTTTACTCAAAAAAATCTATGTTCGCCATCTTGGATTTCAAAATGGATACCATTTCCGTAATCAGCACCCCAAAATATCCCGAATATGACACCCATATCACTTTACTCAAAAAAATCTATGTCCGCCATCTTGGATTTCAAAATGGATACCATTTCCGTAATCAGCACCCCAAAATATCCCGAATATGACACCCATATCACTTTATTCAAAAAACTCGATGTCCGCCATCTTGGATTTCAAAATGGATACTTTTTCCGTAATCAGCAACCCAAAATTTCCCGAAAACGACACCCATATCACTTTACTCAAAAAAATCTATGTCCGCCATCTTGGATTTCAAAATGGATACTTTTTCCGTAATCAGCACCCCAAAATTTCCCGAAAACGACACCCATATAACTTTACTCAAAAAACTCGATGTCCGCCATCTTTAATTTCAAAATGGATGCTTTTTCCGTAATCAGCACCCCAAAATTTCCCGAAAACGACACCCATATAACTTTACTCAAAAAACTCGATGTCCGCCATCTTTAATTTCAAAATGGATGCTTTTTCCGTAATCAGCACCCCAAAATTTCCCGAAAACGACACACATATCACTTTACTCAAAAAAATCTATGTCCGCCATCTTGGATTTCAAAATGGATACCATTTCCGTAATCAGCACCCCAAAATATCCCGAATATGACACCCATATCACTTTATTCAAAAAACTCGATGTCCGCCATCTTGGATTTCAAAATGGATACTTTTTCCGTAATCAGCACCCCAAAATTTCCCGAAAACGACACCCATATCACTTTACTCACAAAACTCGATGTTCGCCATCTTTAATTTCAAAATGGATACTTTTTCCGTAATCAGCACCCCAAAATTTCCCGAAAACGACACCCATATAACTTTACTCAAAAAACTCGATGTCCGCCATCTTTAATTTCAAAATGGATGCTTTTTCCGTAATCAGCACCCCAAAATTTCCCGAAAACGACACCCATATAACTTTACTCAAAAAACTCGATGTCCGCCATCTTTAATTTCAAAATGGATGCTTTTTCCGTAATCAGCACCCCAAAATTTCCCGAAAACGACACACATATCACTTTACTCAAAAAAATCTATGTCCGCCATCTTGGATTTCAAAATGGATACCATTTCCGTAATCAGCACCCCAAAATATCCCGAATATGACACCCATATCACTTTATTCAAAAAACTCGATGTCCGCCATCTTGGATTTCAAAATGGATACTTTTTCCGTAATCAGCACCCCAAAATTTCCCGAAAACGACACCCATATCACTTTACTCACAAAACTCGATGTTCGCCATCTTTAATTTCAAAATGGATACTTTTTCCGTAATCAGCACCCCAAAATTTCCCGAAAACGACACCCATATCACTTTACTCAAAAAAATCTATGTCCGCCATCTTGGATTTCAAAATGGATACCATTTCCGTAATCAGCACCCCAAAATATCCCGAATATGACACCCATATCACTTTATTCAAAAAACTCGATGTCCGCCATCTTGGATTTCAAAATGGATACTTTTTCCGTAATCAGCACCCCGAAATTTCCCGAAAACGACACCCATATCACTTTACTCAAAAAATCGATGTCCGCCATCTTGGATTTCAAAATGGATACCATTTCCGTAATCAGCACCCCAAAATATTCCGAAAACAACACCCATATCATTTTACTCGAACAAGTAAAGTACGCTGTCGGATTCGAAAACGCAGTAGGGGAGATAAATTCTGACAGAGTCAAAATGTTCCTTCATTTTGACAAAATTCATGTTTCGATTCGAATGGCTCCAAATACTGGAGGTCGAATTCTGCTAATAGCGGAGATACGGCAAGGGGGTTACAATATCTCTGAGAGGAGAAGAGGGGGTTAATGCCCCCTCTGGAATTATAACTACTGTTAGGTATAAGTAGGTCAATAAAAAAAATGATATAGAGGGGTTGCAATATTTATTTTATTTTCTACAATCTTTTTATTACAATTCGTACAACAGTTCTACACACTTCACGTGGAGATAGGTACCTACCACATACCAACTTAGTAATTAGACTATAAATCTATGGTACTCATCCAATGTACGAACATGTCGAGATAGATCAAATTCGTTTGTTCTTTGCGCGTCGCAAACGCGTAGCGCAGCGCGTCGTGTATTCATAAATGCCTAAACTTGACGTCGTCAAATTTCAATACGGCCGCATAAAGTCCTAACCAAAATGCGTACCCGCGGGCACCTAGGTAGGTAAAAAACATTTTATGACTCATTTTAGATACTTACTTCAATATATTATTCATGTTTTTAGCAATTTCTTTTCTCCAATCCCTACCCTTTTTTTTTGTACTGGTTATTTCCCATTTTACTTTACTTACTTATAATTTAATAATTTTACGTATCTACGTAGGTAGGCGTGCGAGCAAGCGACGCGGGTTCCCTGTTCGACTGCCGGAGTTAGACTGAATCTGAGCGGTTGCGACGTCTCACGCGCAATATTTGAGAATTTAATTTCTTAAAATGCAAAAAAAAACATTTTAATAAATCTAAAACATATGATGTACGTGTATTGCTAAGTTGAATTTATATACAAAGTTTCAATAGTATAGGTAAAGTATTGACTGACTTCTGTGGTTTCTTAGTAAGCTTCAGAGGGAAGTTTGGGATTTTTTTCTATCGAGAAAATTTTTAGTAATCGTGTTTTCACATCATATGATGTATCACAAATATTCTTAACTGTAATATATATTTTTTTCAAAATGATTGATTCAATACTTTTAATGATATGCGGGATCAAAAATGAGAGATTGGGGTACTATAAGCTCTTAATAAAAACCTTTAGAACTGCCTGCAACAAAAAATCAAGCAAGTTATAAGTTAGGTCCTGTGCTTGGGAGTCTTTTGGGAGTGAAGGAGGGAAGTATATGTTTAGTAGTAGGCACAGCGGATCTTTGTCCCTCTGTAGTATCTGCGCAGAACCGATTTTTGGGTCGAATTGGAGGTTATTTAATTTTAACGCACAACAGTAGGTACTACATACACAATCGTTGTTGCAACCTAACTTTAGAGGTCTAAAGATCTCAATACTCAATATTTTATTGCGTTCATGTTGTATAGTTAGGGCACGACAATTTAAAAATTGTTCGTTGAGCGTACTGTACCTAGAAATTAGTTCAGCATACCATATAAGTACTTACGTAGCGCCACAGAAAAAAACCCTTTGTTTAGTGACATATATAATGAAAACACAGAAGTTTCGCTTCTATAGCAAGTTATTAATGTTGTGCTTGCACCTCGCCTCGCTCAAAATATTAATCAGGTTACGAGAACGTTCGCTTAATCCTTTCCAATCCTACAGCAAACGTAATTTTTTCGTGTTGATTTTCGGTGATCGCGAATTAAAAATTGTAAAAATATACAAAGGTTCTTGAAACCTCGCAATCTCGCTCGTCTCGCAGTCCCCGCTTGACTGACGTCAAATAAAACAGTCTTCGCTTCGCTTGATAGGCAGAAAAGATATACTTAGTAAGCACTTCATCTTCTAGACATTCGTTATAGATTTCAAACTGACTGATAATTTCAATTTGACTGGAATATTGTGAGATTGCGGTGAATTATAAATAAAAGCTATGAATAGGTATACCTACAGTAAAATTCATCTGACATTATTTTCTAATAATGTCAGTTTGATTTGAGTTGAGATATTTTACAGCGATGTAATAAATAGAACAACTACATAGAGGTTATCGATCAAAAATTTCTTCGAACTTGATTGATAAGGCAAATTGTTCCTATTTTTTTTTAAGCTTTTATTTAATTTGACTGATTTTCCCGAGTTCTGATTTAGCTGAAATTCGGTATACCTATGAATCTTCAGTGACAAGACAATACAATAACATGGTGACAAGGAGCTGATCTGATGATATTTTAGTAAGTATTGTAGATTTTGAACTATGGTGAAAATTGTAAAGTTGGTAAAACCAATATAACGTGAGCTAAGAGTTTCAATGACTTTGTAGTTCAGGTATGACTGGTAACTTATTATTACTAGATTTCTGTATCTTACTTACCATTGTTAAAAAAATGTTTCTTTGCGTTTTTTTTTTATTTTTTTGGTAACCGTTGGTTTTTATCACGAGATCTCCGTTCGGGGCGAAATACTAGTTTATTAACAAAATGTAGGTTTTATATGTAGGTGTAATGTAGGGTCAATGAGTTTTTTTCTACGAAAGTAGAAAATGTTCTTCGCTTTCAACTTCTAAAAAGCTTTTAGTATTTCCTTAAAAACACCTTCCATAAATTCAGAGTCCCGCGCGATTGAGTTTTATTTTTCTTTGGAAAATCTCCGCCATACCATTAACCTACTAAAAACCACAATGTAGTTTTCTGCCAAAGAGTCCAGATGAGTCCTTTCCAAACAGCTTTTTATTCCTCATTGTGTCCTCTCCCTTCACCGCAGAATCCTTAGGATAGTGTTGCCTAACAACCGGCTCTACCGCCCGGCTAAAAACCTTTTTGCATCTTTTTATATACATATTGCTAGGATTGCACGAGTAAAATTTTAACATTACGCATTTTAACATTTTCTCTAACCTAACCTGTAGAACCAAAATCTATAATTTGAAGCTCGTTCATCGAGATAATAATTAACTAAAGACTCTAGTCTATAAGTATTTCTACGTTGTTTTTTTACACAACTAAGTGATGGAACAAGCCCACCTGATAGATTTTAAATAAAAAAAAATCAAAGAATTTGTCTGAAATGGTCTTATTTAGTGGTTTTGTGCACCCATAGTTGCCACTAAATGTAGATTGACTCTCCGGCTATTTTTCAACATTCGCGAATCATTCCAAAGCTCCTAAAACGCGCAACACTCGGTACAACATACAAAGGACCATACAACGCAAAGTGCGGAAGAACATTGAATACTGCTGAATACACATATTTTTGGTTTTTGTTTTATTTTTTAGAGGCTTCCGTTGTGAGGTACCTACCTAGGTTTTGTTCGTTGATAATTTATTTTCATGAAAGGATCGTTATATTATGATGAGCGAAACGAACTTAGAGCTTCATTATAATAACTCTTTCTTCTACTTCTCAAACTAAATGTATTTTTTTTTCATGTCTTCGCAGACACTTCCTTTCAAAACACTGTGGTAGTTTCAGAAAAAACTTCCAAAACTCTCAAAATATTTTCAATAAAACTGTTTGTTAAGGCGGAACGATCTTCATACAAATTTTTCTACACGGATTTTTCCATATATGGGCGAAGAGAATATAATTTTTGAATTAAAATAACTGTTGTTGGCTTTTATAATGGTTTTTACTTGCTGTATATCATATTTAGTTGAAAAATACAGTCGATAAATAGCTAAACTAAAATCGAAATTTTAGTTAAAAATTAACAATGTGTGAGTGAACACAGATAATGTCGTACGCTCATCTGACAATGTACGGTTGTGTTGCTGCGACATTGCCAGCTCGCGGACTATGAGCTGTTGCCGATCTTCTCGATCTTGTCTGTCTTCCTCTATCTTCTCCTGTCTTCTCTCTCATAATTTGCTTGTCTCCAAATACATGAAATGTACCTTTGATACCATAAAAATCAAACTATAGGATAGGAAATAGAGTGCTGCCAGTTTATGATTTTTGAATAAATTATGGGAGAAAATTAAATTACGAATAATCTACCTATACCTAATATTATTAGGTAGAAACTACATTTTGTAGGGGAAAATATTGTACATAAAAATTATTAAAATATGCCTTCAAAATGCAAGCTTCGTAGTTCTTTTCAGAGCAGACCTACATGCTCTGAAAACAACTACGGTACAAATAAGATCGAACAAGTAAGAAAATGTTGCTCTAAAAAAACATTATGTACCTATGAATTATTTTAGAAGTGGATCATAATGTATATTTATTAAAATGATTTTAAGATATATATTAAAAATATTACGTTGATAAATGATTTCAGGAATAGCATATTGGCAAGGCATGGCCTCACTGAACTCATTTCGCTGCGCTGCGCATAATTTCCGCACAATATGTCAAAATTGTCAAACACTAGGTAATGTCATTCCGCTCATTCTTGATTTACATGAATTTTTGTGTTTTCTTAGGACTGTGAAAAAAGAGTGCCCTTTCTACTTCATTGATTAATAATACGAAGTATTATTTACATAATCAATGTGTAGAAACCATGGAGTCACGAAAATTAATACAAAAATCATCAAAAGGTACACCTACTCTGGTCCCAGGAAAAATTGCAAACGAAGTCATGGACAAATGAAATGATTTCATGAACAAATTAAAAGGTTAGTTTATATATCCCGTTTATTCTAATTGCAGTGCATTGTAGTAAAGACGGATGTGTTGAGTGTGGTGCGGATCTGTTCAGACCAACAACGCAATGGGCTTCGACCGCACCACCTTGCCCTCCTACCTTGCCAGTAACCATAAGTTTATGTACGCCAAGTACTCATTATTGTTGTAATAGGTAGGTATAGGTACATTTCATAATAATACCGTAGATAAATGCGATTTCAACTTAGTTAGGTATGGGTACCTAAAACCTATACAACCTCTTTGATTTGTTGCAGTCGAAATGAAGTACCTATGGTGCAAAAAAAACAGACTTTCCGATCCTTAGGTAGTGGGATCAAATCCGGTCGTGCACCAATGAATTTTTCTTCTCGGAAAATTTATGTGCACAATGCCAGTGATCTAAATGTACCCCTACCCTACCTAAGCCTATGCTTAATTTTGTCTTTATTACAGATACCTATGTAAAAGAAAAGCGACCACACCCTGCCACAACTATGTGAAGAGGTTTTTATACAAAAGCGACGTTCTAACGAGAAATCACAATGAATCGGAGTCGCGAAAACCGTTCGAAAAAAAGTGAAGAAAACTGTAACGACCCAGGACTACCTATATTGACAAAAATGTGACTTTTTAGGAGTTAGTCCTGATGGTATGTATGATGTACTTACCTAGTTACCTACTGTTTTACTTTTTAAAATGCTTTACATTCCGCGTGCGAATGTTTGCAAATAAATAAAAAATACAACTTCTAGCAGGTTGGTTTAGATTACTTACCTACTTATATTTTTTATCGTAAAATTTACGAAAAATTTAGTAAGACATTTTTATAAAAAAATGTTTTGTTTTGCAGATTTAGGGTAAACTACGGCAATTTCAGCAATGAAGAAATGCTACTTGATCGGGTGCCTTTCCCCAAGTCACCGTATTGGAAATATAGCGCAACGGAGTCATTATATATGTTACTGAAGCTAGTGATATTTTATAAACTGCATATGCTCATATTGTCTGAAGTTGTTCTTAGAAGGATACACAGTAACCGAAAGTGCTAGCCAGAGCAGGATCAACTCCAACCTCCAACGACATGAGAAATAGGCTTGGATAGGCAAACCCCATCGGCGGTGAACAAAAACAGGCTAAAACAATATTCAGACAAAGAACATCAGAAATAATAGAAGCACTATAAACTATAACTATACGGAATCAGAACAATTTTTTAAATTAGAATCAGGATATTATATAAACAAATTGGTAGTAGGTAGGTACCTATAAATAAGTATTGTGCAACGGTCTGCACATGGCTCATTTGTTTCATGTGTATTATCAGTCGTAATTTTCTTTGTAAGTAAAAATCTGTAAATAAAGTCTGATGTAAATATCTTTATAAATAGGTAATAAAAATGAACTTCATCTAATAAATTGTTTTTATTTTTAGAAAAACAAACGAACACATCCTTTCTTACTTACTCTTACTCTTACTTGGCTTACAAAATTATTATAAATAAAAAATATATCTAAAAGTAAAGAAAAGAAAAAAGATTCTATACATTTGCAGGGAATCGAACTCGGTAGCGTAGATCTCTAAGCGATAGTCCTGGCCCCTGAGCCAAACTTCAGATTCTGAAATAGTTGAAATTAGCGCATAGTTTGAATAAAACAAAGTCCTTGTCTGTGTGCGTGAATAGATTTTTGCGAATGGCTGCGATATGGCATTGCGAATTCTCACAAATTCGAGTGCTTTTTAGACCTAAAAAACCTGAAATATAGCTGGGTACATAAAAATAATTCACTATAAGCGGAATATATACTAATATGTGATAATACACTTATTTTCATTTATAAAAACGATTAAATACGTTAAACTGGGACAATTTGGACATCTAGTGTCATTGCTATACCTAGCTGACCACGAGCAACAACCTTAAGTAAACTTTTTTTGCATTTGTCGCTGTGGGTGTACCTACATCGAAACTAACGACCTCTGTACTGTACTACCCACAGTAAATAAACAGCTGTTTGTTACCAAAATGTAATGGGAAATATGATAATTGGAATTTCCATTTTAACATGTTTGTGTTTATCCAAGTTGGTTGTTGGAAAACAATTGGTCCCCAGCGGTTATACTGGGAAATTTACAGACCATGTGACACCCAGAGACCTTCGACAATATCTCTTTGGGATGACGTCACATTTCGCAAGAAAATAGATGAAAAGCACCCGGTATCCGTTCAGCACCCGCCTCATTATGTAAATTGCAACAGGTTCACGACAGCCAATAGACAAATATAGCTGTCAAACACAATAAAACCGCTTTTTTGTAGGAACCAAACTACCGATTGAAAGCGCAACATCATACAAACGTAATTCGTATTTTATTGGTTACTTTACTGTGAATTTGACAACATCCAGAACTAGTCTACTTACTTCGGTAAATATGTAAGTACCCTCTTGTTTAGTAAACTTACATTCACACAATCCACCTCCATATAACCGCTAAATAAATTAACCCCAATCTATTAATCCACGGCCCCTCGAAACACAATGAAAATAAGCTTATCTTCAAACCGTGGCCGGTTCAATGTTGATTGATTCCACATACAGTCCATAATATACACATCCTCGCTTCGTTCCCACGGTCGGAGGAGTATGCTAGTTAAACAAATAATCGTATAGAAAATATACTGTAGAGCTCGCATGGCGTACAAGCAACCGGCTTGTGGGTTCGTCATAATCCCTGTATGATTATGCGTATTTTTTTTACACGAACACGAATATGTACGCAAAAAAAATCACGTAGATTACAAATATACAATAAGTTTTTTGTAGGTTAGGTATGCGGCTGTGCGCTAAATCTTTTTAAAAATTTACAAAGCATCGTCAAATGTTTTCCGCAGTAAACCTAATAAAACGCAAAGATGTCTAGCAAATCCCAACTGATTCAATATTAAATTCTGAAAACGAGATTGTGGTTTCCTTGCGCTGTGGAAAAATATCCTTTACAATCATAATGGAGTATAATAGCCCCGCAGTGGCGTCCTGAATGCTTGATAAGGTATCTACGGGTGCGGTACAAGTCATTCCAGCAGAACGCAGCTATTTCTCTGAAAATAATTCTGTAATTTGATTGAGTGAGCTTCAAATCTGGATTATGAAGATGTAGAGTTCTATTGTAGATAGTTTCTATAGCACTTTACTCTCAAATTATTTAGGGACAGTCAGCATTAGAATTTGATCTCGCTCTCAAAATTTCAAAAAACATATTTTAACACATTTTTCATAATAATCTACCTTTAAAATATTGAGGATGGGAGACCCTAAGTTCCTAAGTAACCATACTCGTAGTTGAAGAAATAAAATGAAAAATGGCTAAGTACATAGCTTTCAGTCATACATATTTTTGAAACGTTCATTTCATTTACTTAGGACATTTATATTCTACCGCAGTCGTATTGGATGCACTTAGATTCAGCACATTATAATTATGTCGCATAATTGCAATGGAGCTCGCAACATAGGATATTCAATGAAAACGAAAACAAAGTTGAATACAGGTATTTTATATTGTGAAGTTTGTCTACTTGTCTGTACTTATGTACCTATGTTTGTTGCGAAGAAAGACAAAGTAGCTAGATTAGTCTGTGAGCTACGAAAACCCGCATTGAATTTTTAATTAGTAGCTACAGTTCTACTATTAAAATATACTTACCTCCACTGTGAGAATAGATAATTTTGAAGTGCTCTTCCATAAGCAACATTGTATTCATTCTTTAAATTGCTTTGCATAAGGGATTATATACCGGATACTAATAAGGTCTTTAAAAGCGGTTTTTTTATTGGCAACGCATCTCTGTATGACGGGAAAAGTCGTGGGCTCGAATCTAACTCAATTTTTGGGATTTATACTTTTCTAAAAAGAAAATTATAATTAAAAAATAATTATTAAATTATTCAGTAGGATTTTCTGGTGAAGTTATCCCCTTTATATGTGTAAAAATAGCTAATTGCTCATTAAAGTCCATTCATCTGAAAGTCGGCCTGGACCTGGATGCTGATGCCAAGTTCTCTATCTATTATTTAGCAGAGAAGCGCTCGTAGCGTAGCTTGCTTTGTTCTGCGCGGTCACTATTTGGATGGGTGACCGGTAGTGGCTTTTAAATCTGAGCGCTTCCGTGCTTCGGGGTTGCTCCCGGCTTTTAGCAGAGTTGGCCATTAACTCATACGAATGAACGAAGCACAGAATACCTAATGTTATTACTTCACCAACTAACTAAGTAGGTACTTGTAAAATATCAAAGTAACTATTCTATTCGGGCACCATTTAAAAAGTAATTTCGTTTATAGCGAGAGAAAGTTGGCGTGGGAGTTCATAAAGCTCTTAGAAATTATGACTAAACTTTTTTCCCAAGAACTTGTGAAAATCAATTTTTGAACTTTTTCTTATGATATCAAAGAAAATGTTTTTCAAAGCGGTTTTAGAATAAAACTTTTTTTTTTTGCTACCTAAGTTGCAGTTGACTCTACCTGCGATCCTTCTTGATTATGGTCAAGTAAAATGTGGATTACTGTTTTCACAGTTATTGTATTCACGCTGTATTTCTGTGTAGCTATCCTATCCTATCCTACTTAATATTATAAATGCGAAAGTTTAGATGTTTGGATGTTTAGATGTTTGGATGTTTGGATGTTTGTGTTTCAATCACGTCAAAACCACTGAACCAACTTGGATGAAACTTGGCATATATATAGTTCGTAACCTGGATTGACATATAGGCTACTTTTTATCCCGAATAATTAACAGGATCTACAGGATAAAATGAACGAAAAGGATTAGCAGCGCCAATTGGCAAGAGGATTTCATTGTCATGTCATGTCACGAGGGCGTAGTACTATCTCTTTGGTCTAACAACTAGCGTTTGACATTCCAGTAGGTACGAGTTCGGTGTAATGAGGTGTAATGTCAAGTTTCTCAAAGAAGTATCCGCTCGGTACACGCACAGATAATATAATGTACACGGAAACTGTAGACGCGTACGAAGTCGCGGGTAACTGCTAGTTTACCTATAAAAGCATAAAGAGCGATGCAACCAAAACAGACGAAAAATACGAAAATCCTGCATTCCCGAGAACATGAAACAGCAAAGCGAACGCGCTTCAGTGCGCAGCGCATGTTATTTCAATGCTTTGTTCCGACGATTTTGATTTCGGCTTTCGTTTTGCCTCAATTTGTTTTCATTCAGGCGTCTGCTTTTTTCCATCCCAGGCTGAATTTTAATCGCAGACTGTTACTAAGCTAGGTAGGTACTTGTCTATTTTTATGTGCCTACTGTTAATTTTGTTTAGACTATTTAGTTAGATGATTCTGCCTTATTATTTATTTAGAGTTGAGAGGATTGTCTATAAATAACTAAATAAAACATCTCAAAAATCTATTAGGTAGGTATACATTCAATATTTTTTATATAAGCTCAATATAAGTTGAGCTTAGTAGAGCTGTTTTTAAAATCAATATCAAAACGTCATTTTACGCTACTGCGGCACAGCAAAAGGGAGGGATATTATTTTATTTCCAGTAGGTATGGTATGTCTAAATCGAAACCTAAACACATACTTAGTAACTACCAAGTATTCTGTAATCAAGATACTAGCACAAATATGGATTAATGTCATATCAGAGGATTACAAAGTACGAAAGAAAACCAGATGGCTAATTCTCTAAATAAAAAAAACTAGTTAAAATAGTATAAGTATTTTGATGGTATATCCTATCCTATCCTACTAATATTATAAATGCGAAAGTTTAGATGTTTGGATGTTTAGATGTTTGGATGTTTCTGTTTCAATCACGTCTAAACTACTGAACCAACTTGGATGAAACTTGGCACATATATAGTTCGTAACCTGGATTGACACATAGGCTACTTTTTATCTCGAATAATTAACAGGATTTACAGGATAAAATGAACGAAAAGGATTAGCAGCGCCAATTGGCAAGAGGATTTCATTGTCATGTCATGTCACGTCAGTTTGACAGGACGTAGTACTACCTCTTTGGTCTTACAACTAGCGTTTGACATTCCAGTAGGTACGAGTTCGGTGTAATGAGGTGTAATGTCAAGTTTCTCAAAGTATCGGTACACGCACAGATAATATACTGTACACGGAAACTGTAGACGCGTACGAAGTCGCGGGTAACTGCTAGTTATTATCATAAATGTCACATAAATTTTTTTGTGACTTTTATGACATTCTAAAAAATCCCAATGATACTTTTACTAGATTTTATTAAGAGAATTAACCTTAGAATTAAGTTTCCAGCGATTGTATTACGCAATCGTGTAGCTGTAGGCGGTCTATAATAATATGAGCGAAACGCCTCTGAAGTTTTCAAGAAACTTGCCCCTTCACAGCCTCTCCACAGACGAGATCATATTAATAAGAGCTATACCTAACGCTTAGCGAATAAAAGTTTCACTTCACTTAATACTTAGTGCAATTATTTATACAAGTTCTTAGGATCTAACTAAGACATAACCTAGGTTATTACTTACTGTTTTGTTTGGATGAAAATTCTAGTGTGTAAGTAACAAGTGTAAGTCTAATACTTCCTAAGTAGTACCTCCCCTTCAAAATTAGTTTCACTCAGAGTTGTGAATCTAGGTACTCATTCATTTCAAAACTTACTTTGTAAACGGTCATGCTTAAGAGGCCGTATTTAGATTTTTGCCTATTTAGGTAATTTTTCGAACTCGATTTTAATTATAGTTAACGTTTTACGATTACAAATATAAATTAAAGTTTGGTTCAATATAAATAGAATGCTTTGAGAACATTTTAAATTAGGCAATACACAACTGAAAAATCTGAGTATCTGGTTTAATATAAATAAAGTGCTACTTCAGTGTAACTAGCAATGTAAGTACTATCAGCAAAAGTTCTACCTTACCACCTTTCTGTAAGCCGACTAGCCGTTAATTTTTGAATGCCAATAGAAACAAATTATTTCGGGTGTAAAAGTTATGAAAACAATGGGCCGTCATAAAAATAAATAGATGTTTAGGTCTCTGGTTGGTCAAAATAAGAAGACAAAAGAAAAGGGCGGGGTCAGGTAGCTAACTGCTTGCAAGCGAAACAGTTTCAAAAGTGGTAATGCGGAAATTTTGCTGATGGTACACTTTACAGTACCTACGCATAGACATTAATCCCTCCGAAGGTGCAACAACGATTGCGCAACTGTTGTGTGGAGTGGAAAAAAACGCGTACCTACATCCAATTCGACCCAAAAATGGGTTGCGCGCGGATACTTCAGAGGGACAAAGATGAAACGGATCCTATGCGAAAACAATTTGGGATTGACTTCTACTTCATTCTGATCCTAGGAATAATGCCATAGACCCCTTGTGACTCCTATAACTAGTGGGGTGGAGATACCCCACTAAGACCTAATAGGTCGGTACTGTAGCTGCTAGAGTGCAGATAATCGAATTTTTCTGGCTGAGGACGTGCACTCTGACTAACCTCCGAGTTCTGCGGCTCCCTGACCTCACTTTAATGTAACTTGCAGCTGGCAAACAGTCTGTTTGAACTTGATTAATTAACAAACAGAAGCTACAAAGAATAGAGGCGGCATATTAATATTGCTTAGCAAATAATATTTATTTAGTTTTTGACACCCAACTAGTTACCCCAATGATATTTATAATTAAGTATGTATAACAAATATGCTAAATAGACTAAAATATGGAACACTATTCTTCTTCGTAATCGCTTAGAAGCGGGCACTAATGGCTAGACAACCTCTCAGGAAATCTAGGATGAAGTAGGAGAAGGTTAGCTGCCTAGGTAAATAAATAAATAAATATTCAGGGACGTTTCACACAATGCCATCTAGTCCCTAACTAAGCAAAGCTTGTAATATGGGAACAAGATGGCTGATAGAATACTTATATACTTTTTTTTTTAAATACATAGTAACACCCAGACATAGAACAAACATCTATGTTTTCCACGCACAAATGATTCTTGGTGGTATTTATTTATTTTGAAATTTCATACAAATAAGTAGTGCTAGGAGGACTTAATGCTAAGAGCATTTGTCTACCAGTCTTCCTTGGCATGCAGAAAGGTGTGGCGTGTTTATAGGTACTAAAACAAAAAATAACAGAAGTTGTACAACTTCTGTTATTTTTTTTTTAGTTACTTTTATACTTATGGTTTACACCATAAGTATAAAAGTAACTAAAAAATAAGTTAGTAAGTAAGTATAGTAAGTAGTAGTAGAAGTAAGTAGTAGTAAGTATGTAGGTATTAAGATTTTAACAAAATATTTGTGAATTTGCCACATCGCTATTTAATTCATACTACGTCTCCATTCTGAGAAGGTCCTTAGAATGAACAAATTGATTAAAGTTGGTGTTATTCTTTCAACTTTGTAAGTACAACCCGCATCTGACTCTTGATGAATTTATATTGATAGTCTCTCAAGCATTCTAAAAAATAATAAATTGGCACGTTTCGTGAGAGTTCTCGATCCTCCTGGGGCCTTATTCTCACTTCGGCAGAGATTTTACTCTAATAGGGATGATGTCACATCTCGGCCAAAAACTCGTTCTACCCACTAGTTAAACGAGTTTTCGATGTCATTTTGACGTTATCTCTATTAGAGTAAAATCTCTGGCAAAGTGAGAATTAGGCCCCTGATCTGACGGTATGACGACCAAAAAAAGATAGATAGATAAATAATTTATTGTGGGTGAAACGAGTTTTTGGAAGAATGACGTCATTTCTATTAGAGTAATATCTCTGCCGAAGTGAGAATGAGACCCCTGAAAATATACTTATTGCTCAATTTAGACGGAAATCATTCACTCTCTTCAGGGTATCTGACGGCGTCTTAATCCTGTAGGTATATTGGATTCTGTTTCATGATGTTATGAAGAGCGAATAACGCTTTGCGTGACTGTTAGTTTTAAATATCATTCCCACATTTTTTCAAAATTTCCCACCCTTTCCTACCGGCGCCACCGAACGAAAAGAAGAAAAAGAAGACGAGGTTTAGAAATGGCTGTCTCCCGGTCACGTTGAAACTACTGTGTTCCGCCTAAATAAATCAAATTCAATTCAGTGAAAATCACCAAAATGCAACGACTGCTATCGGGGCGCCCCTCTGAATAATCATCATAGTGTACGTGTGTGAAGTCGAGTGCTACTAACTAAGGAAGGCTGGCCCACGCCTCGTGGCAGCTCCGTGCCTACAATTGGAAAGAAACCCAGGTGCGCAATCCTTTTTTACTGATCCCTATTCCTCCACACCGTACAGTGACCAATAAGACAATTCATTCAATGAATGATTCTTCAATTGACAGAGACACGCATCGCGGCGAGTGCTAAGTGCTAAGGTAGGTACTAGGTACATATACTCGTACCTATATACCTACGTAAAAACCTGCAGGTTTTGAGTAAGTATTCATAAAAAAAAACATAAAATGAGTAACTCGCTTGCCTGGATTTAAAAATAAATCCTGGTTTCGCTCGTTAAAATATTTTATTAATTAGCAGAGACCTAGTTGCTGTATCAGCGAGCTGGCGGCGCCAAATTGGTGTCGTATTTTTAATTGTATGTAAAACTTTATTCCTCTAAAGCTTGGTTGTTTTATTTTAATGAGAACAAGTTATACTTTAGTTAGAACAAAAAAAATTATGGTCCGTTTTCGCATTTATTGCTCAAACACTGATCCGGACTCAAGGATAGATTTTTGTGTAAAAATTTCTTCTTAAATCAATGTTTGCTTGAGTTTGTTTCAGATATATGTTTCAGAATACGGGCTCTATTTTAGACTGGTCAAAAACAAAGATAGATATAGCTAAACGCGTTTAGCGATTCTGGTGCAAGACGCCCTTAATTAACTTATGTTATGAGTACCGTACTTGTTCAAGAGAATGTAAATGTTACTCTATTGTATTCTCAAACTGTCTTCCGCCAGCCAAAGTAAGCGTATTTCACCCTGGAGGGCATTTTTGTCAAGTTTACGGTCTCAGCTAAATTGTTAGAACGTAGAAAACCCATTGTTTTGTGTCACTCATTCAGTAATCGCATTTGTATTTAAAAAAATACAAGAAGAGCAACATGATAAATAGAATGCGGTATACCTAATTGACCTGGTATAATTCACCTGCATTGGTATGCCAATCAAAGTTGAACTGCAAAGTTTTAAATCATGGTCAGTTCATACTAACTCATAATTATTCTGTGACTAAATAGTGACATTATGACGTCATTTGATGTGTTTTCGCGCATATTTTGCTGTCAAGTGTCTAAAAAGAATGATCACGTGGTACAAAATTGTACCACGTGACCTGAAGAAATTACACTGGGCAGTGAAATATAACTTGACAGCAAAAGATTGGCATACGGGGGCTGAACAATGTGAATGGGTACTCCTTTTGTAGTGGCATCACACCAAACCACACGGCTCTACATATTATTGCGGAGCTTTTTTATTTCGGACGGAATGCAGAAAGCTCTCGACCATAACCGTTGAGCTGAGTAGTTGGACAATGTTTTATACCCCCACGCCTACCTCTCTATGCACTAAATTCTAATTCAAGGTGGGGGAATAAGGACTGCAATGACATAACGCTTTGGGATCCTTGGGGTGTATTGTGTATTGCTAATATTGCTATGCCTTCTTTTTTGAATTACTGAAAGTATTCATCTCTTTAGACTTCCACCACAGGCGAAGGCTATTCCGTGGAAATGTCCGCAGCTGCCTTCTCGACGTGACGTATGGACCTGTCTTACTTATACGGGTTTAAAAAATATCTGTAGTCTCTAGTTACTTTGCTGTGATGAAAGAACCGAAAACTAACATTCCCTATCTTTTTATACAACTATATTATGCAACAAACTGTTGACTCACCTAATGTTAAGTGGTAACCACTGCCTATAGCAATACATTGCCTCACTGAGCACGTCTTCACTGATGCATTGAACTGCGCACATCACTCCTGATGTGCCTATAATTGCACCAGCACCCATATTTGACTCCCCTGTATGACACAAAACAAGCTTTTTCCTAGGTACAATGACTTTATATTCACATAGGTACTTATTTAAAAAAAATATTTCATCTTTCAAAAATAATTATGTCGTACCAATCATTCTGTGAAGTAGATACATAGAAGAGAAATTTTATGATAATGTTATTCAAGTATCTAGAATAAAATCAAATACCTATTTATTAGCCAGTCGGTTCATTGAGTTTCATTATTGAAGGGAATGTTTCATTACGGTTATTTCCGTTACCAGACGCTTGTTATAAGGGAATCCTTTCCGCCCTAAAAGGGATTCTACCTAAAATTACAAGTTGAAGCTTATGTCACAGTAGTAAGTATTAAAATTGCTTAGCCGAGGTGATGTCCTGTAATTGGAAGTAAAAGGGATCATCAAGCTCAAATGATCAAAGGTTTTCGCCTTAAAATTACCTACATATTGAATGTTCACAGGCGCTCCTGTTTTTACTTATCTTATCATCACCTGCAAAATTCATTTGCGGGCAATGTGCAAATCGAACAGGTGCAGTCAATGTTTTTTATAATTCCAAAATACATAACCACACAAAGAAATATTTTATCTTAGGTAGGTGCGTTTAGATATTTATTTTAATCAGAACTATAAAAAATTGTTGCTTGTTTTGGGCAACGCTTTTATTTTGCTAAATAGCAAGCAAACTACAATCAAACCTCACTCAACCACTGGCGGCTTCAATCAAAGTCAAGTCGGCCATTTTCTGTTACGGTTTTCGAATTAAACTAATTATTTTCAGCTGAAACTTCGTTTGTTTGCGCTTAATAACTTCTCAACTTCGTTGCCTCAAAACGTCCTTTACATTTCAGAAACGGTTTTTTCACACCCACTATACGCTATTTCAGCTGACGAGCCGTTATAAATGCATTACAGCAAGATAATGCTGAAAACGTACCAAAGTGGGCCAAACTGAAACAAACTTCGGCAATACACTGTCATAATAACATTAAATTGGCAACAATGTTAGACACTAGTGAACTTAATTTGCTGTTTGATAAGATAATACTTGATTATTAAGCTGGTTTTAGTTATGTGACACTAATCTGACTGTTCAAAGCAGGGTAATACCTACTAACCAATTTATTACTATTTGGAAATTAACAGGTAAACAAACACTAATTTATAGCATATATGCCTTTTTATACCTTGTGGTTTCCTTTAGTGCTATAGTATAAAATATATCTATGTAATTTTAAAAAAGAAACTAAAAAAAATTGGATTCAAAGCGAAGAAAAAAACTACTAAGTACCTACTAGGTAAAATACTTTGAAACACTACGATTTTAAAATAAATTACGTAACTTAAGTTTAGGTGAGGCTCACAGCGGTAACTCACGACACTGATTCCCAGACAGAGTCTAAAAAACCTCCTCTCAAATCTATACTTAGGCCTCTAAAAATTCCTGAAGTTGGAGGGGCGTAGAGGTCTCTTTATCCCGTTATTAGAAATTAACACATTCATTACTTGAGTTGAGAGGTTCGTATGCTGATAAAAATACGTCATCCAGAGTCAGGCATATATTTTTCAAGTTTTCTATGAAAACCTCTACTCACTTAAAATGAGTCACGCTTGAGACTGAGTTTTTATCTTTATTTTTTTATTATGATTACAGTAATACCGCTTTTGATGTTTCGTTTAGAGTCCTTTTAGAAGTCTTTGCGCATTTTGTTATATTAAGGTAAGTGGGTACAATACTTAGTTTGGGCCTCAGTAAGTTTAAATTTTCTCCTGTCCAAAAAGTACTACAATTTCAAAGTTTTAAAAGAAGCATGAAAACATATTTTGAGCAATTTTTTGAACACCAGAGGTAAAGTACTGCATTATTAACGAAAACACAGTGTAGTGCCTACCTACTCGCTGGCCAGTAAGTAGTACTTTAGGCAGCACCTAGTACCTAGATCGTCACAGGCTCGACAACAAGCGGTGTGTACAAGCGACACGTCCAACCTCGCCCGTGGCTTGCGTAAGACTCCCCCGCCGCTCTTATCGCCCCGGTTTATATAGCAGCTAGTAAACAAGTGACGTCAGCTGCAGGTGGCTCGCAGGTGCGCCGAGACCGTGGATTGTATTTGTCTAACACAAACACTACATCTCTATCTTATTAAATTTATTTTATTGTGCTACTGCTGTTTACCGTATTAAGTACAGCTCGACCAATGAAACTAAAGTGATAGCAACTGTTGTACACATTTGGTCAAGCTCTAGTCAAAGCTAAATTGGATCAACCAACACCGTTCAATCAATCCTCATCTCAAGTATCATTTGACCAGCTTCCGTTCAGCAAATATTCACCAATCGAGTACATTCGAAGTAAACAGCTTCAACCTTCAACTAGCAACTAAATCTAAACCCAAACCGAAACATCTGGTTTGAATGTCAAAGCAGTTGAGAAATCAACTATCAGGAACCAGCACATATAAGTCTAAATAGGGCTTCACGCACGTTCTTTGTAGCCTTGTCTAAAAGCGATTCTAACATCAACACATCAATAATAGTCCAAAGCTCACTGTTTCTTTTTTTTTTTTTTTGAAACCCTGTTGGACAGACTTTTTCTTTATATCAACACATCAATAATAGATCAAAGCTTCATCATACTAAAGTCGTACTCATTGCGACTCCAATCCAACTCCCATGACGAAGAAAACGATGAAGACTACATTGAAATTCTACATTGACTCTACGTTGAAACTCTACAAGAGACTAAACGAGACTTTACATGATACTCTGCATTGACTCTACATCGACTCTACATTGAGACTCTACATCGACTCTATATCGACTCTACATTGAGACTACATCGAGACTCTACATCGCTTCGATACTTGCTACAATGCTACAAATCGTGTTCGGATCATAGATAGATTCGTTTAAATCTAAATGTGACCTTACCTTTGCCGAGTCCGAGGCGCCTCCCGCGCAAGACTGATATAACGAAGTTCGCTAAACTAGTCCCTGGAACCCGGAGTAGAACCCGGAACTGCAAAGACTACGTTGCAAAGTACGGAATTCTCCAACAGATCAATGAACACTCAACAACCAAGGGACTCGGAGAAATACCAATCCACCAAATCTACCTTCAAAACGAATACGCCTCAGGCAACAGGATATGCTGGAGACAAACATTGATAGCACCAGTCAGGCAGCCAAAACAAAAGGCATACTATCCAGTGAACTTGCGCGTACCATCGGATACTTGGTAACACGTACACCAAGACGGACGATGAAACCAGCGAACTTGAAACGCACTTCCCGGGATGTCTAATATCAGACTCGTTCGAATGGGAAGCACACAGCGAACGAGCAACCAGTAGTCAAGATTGGACCACCGCTCAAAACCTGATCAACAAAGAGAAGGTAATTTGGGCCATCAACAGCTTCCTTCTTTTCAAATCGCCAGGGCTAGACGGAACCTTTCCGGGCCTTTTAAGGTGGAGTGGCGAATTACTAGCCGAACACCTAGTAAACATCTTCAGAGGATGCATCGCCCATCGCTACATACCCCAGAAGTGGAGGGGAGTGAAGGTTATATTCTTACTAACTTGGTAGGAGCGACTACACAATGGCGAAATCCTTCCAACCTATTATTCTACCATCGTTCCTCTTCAAAACCCTAGAGAGGATATGTGACCAGGAAATCAGAGGTAACACTTTCCTACGCCAACCGCTACATCCGCAACAACCCGCCTATAGCCCAGGCAAATCAACAGATTCCGCACTCCATAGCGTAGTCTCTCGAAATGGAGACGGTTTAGCCACAAAACAACCAACTCTGGGGGCCTTCATAGATATAGAAGGTGCCTTTGACAAAACAACCTTCACTAGCATAGACCTTGCACTAGCAAGATACGGTGTCGACCCTACGCTAGCAGAATGGACAAACAACATGCTTAAATACAGAGCAATACAACTCACAGTAAACACCACAACGAGGGGCATAGTGGTGAGAGGCTGCCCACAAGGCGGCGTCCTCTCGCCCCTGCTATGGAACATAGTAGTGGACGAACTCATCCGAAAAGTGGACGGCCGCGGCTCTTCACAGTGAGATATGCAGATGATCTTGCTATCCTCACGACTGGATGATTCGAAAACGTACTCTGTAGCCTGTCTGTGCAAGCAGCGTTTAAAACAATTGAAAGCTGGTGCACTAGCCATAGCTTATCAGTCAATCCCACTAAAACAGAACTGATCATGTTCACACACAAAAGAAGCCTGGGAACCCTAAAAGTACCAAAGCTCTTCAACACTGATCTCAAGCTAATCAACGAAGTCGAATATCTAGGGGTCATACTGGATAGCACTTCTTTGGAACAAGCATCTTGACCACAAACTCCAACGCGCGAACTCCACAGTCTTCCAACGCGGTAGAATGCTCGGAAAAACATGGGGTCTTTCGCCAAAATAACCCGGTGGCTCTATACAACCGTAATAAGACCAGCACTTATACACGGAGCAGTTGTATGGTCGACCAGAACCGAATTCACGACCGTGATAACCAAACTGCAACGCTTTCAGAGACTGGCATGCTCTACTATAACAGGTTGCATGAAGACCAAAGAGATCAATCAGGAATCAGCGAAGTACGAGTCTACACTGATGGCTCAAAACCCAAACAGGGTACAGGCGCCGGAGTACACTCGCTAGATCTCAACATTAACATATCAATGACACTAGGCACACCCAGTTCCATCTTCCAATGTGAATGTGCAGCCATTTCCGAAGCAGCAACAGCAATCAACAGGAGAGGAATCGCTGATTATAACATGTGGATTCTTTCAGATAGCACAGCCACACTCAAAGCCTTGGAGAGCCACAACTGCACCTCCAGACTCATACACGAAAGTCACCTTGCCCAAGAGAGCATCGCCTTAAGAAATGGGTTAATCCTACAATAGATGCAGGGACATAGTGGATCACTGGGTAATGACGCTGCAGACGAGTTAGCCAGAAGAGGATCGGAAACAATATCCGAGGGGCCAGCTCCTTTCCTTCCTCTACCGTTCTCTCTGCTACGCACCTGGGTGCGTCTGAAAACCCTACAACCACACAACACATGCTGAGCACGTACGACTGACTGCAGACAGTCAAGAGCTGCAATTCCAGCCATCACACCGAAACTAACACGCCGTCTACTAAGCCTACAAAGACTGAATCTCAAAATCATTGTGGGGACCCTGACAGGACACTGTCCCTGGAACAAACACTTTTACAACATCGTAGCCACTGACAGCCCACTCTGCAGAGGCTGTCTTACCGAAGAAGAATCAGCTGCTCACGTAATCCTGGAATGCGAGGGCGTAGTAATACAACGAACCGAAATCCTAAGCAACCCCAGGTCACTCTTCCAAGCCTGCGAAGCCCTCAGGAAGCTACTGTACTTTTGGGAGGAGTTAGGCTGACTACACTCCTAGCCAGAACATCCCCCACGCATAATGGACCATCTTTGAGTCTAAATCCGGAAACGGGAGTCCCATAACATAACATGACATAACATGGTCTACGATTTAAGTATTTTGGGGTGACCTGTAAATAGAAAGGGATTTCCTATTTCACAGTGAACCGTTTCCAATTAAATGGGGGTGGTTTAGCCATTTTCCAATTTGCGGAGCTTTTTATGCAAATTTCCAATTAAATGGAGGTGCTAATTAGTACCAATGTTCCCAGTTAAGTGGGTACCTACACGCGACGCCAAATTCTCAATTAAATGAAGGTATCATTTTTTACCAACCAATCTTCCCAGTTTAGTGGGTAGCATAAGTTACGTTCCCAATTTAATGGAGGTATTCTTTACCAAATGTTCCCAGTTTAGTGGGTACCTGTTTCCAATTTAATGGAGGTATTCTTTACCAAATGTTCCCAGTTTAGTGGGTACCTGTTCCCAATTTAATGGAGGTATTCTTTACCAAATGTTCCCAGTTTAGTGGGTACCTCTTCCCAATTTAATGGAGGTATTCTTTACCAAATGTTCCCAGTTTAGTGGGTACCTTAACTTAACTTTTTCTACATAAGTTACTTATAGTCATATTTAATTTACTGACTACGTAAAAAAGATAACAGAGTAAGTACCTAGTAGGTAAGGTAGGTAGTCAAATAGGCACTCAACCAATTTGGTAGATAAGTACCACTTTTATTATTACTTTTAACTACCATGTCCTTCTTTTACCCTGTAAATAACGTAATTCTATTCACTGACATTTTATTTTGTTCATTGAGATAGCTACACAGTTTATAACTTTTGCTGTCTCATCGTTTTATCTTGTAATTTAACCTATATGTACCTAGTTCTGAATAAATTACGTTTGAATTACATTTGTAATTAATTGTCGTCATAGATAGATAGATAGATAAATCCATTTATCCGACACTGAACACACATAAAAAATCTACAATAAAATGAAAGTGGGTAGGTAGTATGTAACCAATAACTAAACTAAACAAACTGAAAATAAGAAAAACAAGACTACCTCCCTACATGTTCTCGGTTGTCGATGGTGATAACTAAGTAGGTATCTAAATAAAATGGTGCGTAATGCAAGCTTACGCTCGCGTTCTCGGCCAGCTGCGCCTGTGCTGCCAAGCGGTAAACAACAATACCTAGACTAGGTAATAAAACTGGTTTGCACGCCTACCGGCATGAAACTGAATAGTTTTTATTTTCGTGCTAAGTACCGAATGCCATTTTATTTTGACACACCAATATCTTGTTTACGTTAAACATATCGGTATATCTCTATTTTATAAACTTTTTTTTTTTAGTTATTTATAACCTTACCTTTTTACCTCGTCGCCACATGTAGTGCCTACCTACTCGCTGGCCAGTAAGTAGTACTTTAGGCAGCACCTAGTACCTAGATCGTCACAGGCTCGACAACAAGCGGTGTGTACAAGCGACACGTCCAACCTCGCCCGTGGCTTGCGTAAGACTCCCCCGCCGCTCTTATCGCCCCGGTTTATATAGCAGCTAGTAAACAAGTGACGTCAGCTGCAGGTGGCTCGCAGGTGCGCCGAGACCGTGGATTGTATTTGTCTAACACAAACACTACACACAGGTTGCTTATTTTATAAAACGCTTTGTTTGAGACGTCGTCGTCTGCAAGATATTCTAGGTATAACCACAAACTCATATTAACTCGAGGCTGAGGCTATGTTAGCTGAAAGGTAGGTAAAGTAAAATTAAGATACGACTATTGCGGTGTAATTTTACCCAAAGGGGATTTTGAGACTTTTAGTCTCAAGATCCCCTTGATTCTAAATTTTTTTAAATAAAGGGGTTTTGATACTGAAAGTCTCTAAATCCCCTTAAGGGGAAAAACTCAAAGGGGATTTTGAGACTAACCCGAAGTGTCGATTGCTTACTACTTGTAGCTACTTAGGCCAAGGATACGCTGAATTCCGCGCGGAGCTTTGAAGACAGTAAAAATTACGCCGACGTTTGCACGCCCAGCAGGGGTATGACAATCAAAGTTGAACTGCAAAGTTTTAAATCATGGTCAGTTCATACTAACTCATAGTTATTCTGCGACTAAATAGTGACATTATGACGTCATTTGATGTGTTTTCGCGCATATTTTGCTGTCAAGTGTCTAAAAAGAATGATAACGTGGTACAAAATTGTACCACGTGACCTGAAGAAATTACACTGGGCAGTGAAATATAACTTGACAGCAAAAGATTGGCATACGGGGGCAGAACCCATTTTTGGGTAATCGGAGTCGGAGGTAAACAATTTTTTCGCACAAGAGAACCTGTACAATCACAGTGCGTCAATCGTTTTAGCACCTAACTTCAGAGGGATAAAGATCCGTTGTGCATACCTAGGTACTACTATACCCTACGTATGTATTAACTCACTTCAATCTGTTTTGTAGTCACTTAGATACCACAAATATATCTTAGTGCTCTTATTTCACCATCTCATGAATACACTATACGTCCCTAGTCATAGACAAAGATAAGTATATTATACTCAAGATGGTGAAACAGACCTTTAGCGACATTAGCTACACTCTTTTATCCCGAATTCTCGTGTAGTATGGTAGTTGGCTAAAGTTAACGGGTTAAGTTATAAGTTATGTCTGTTTGTGAACTTGCGGATACTAAGTTAAGTGCGCGCAGTTCACTGGTTCAACTTCGCACGCATTAGCGCTAGGGGAGAATGGGGTAAGTAGGGTGTCTGCCATTTCTACTAAAGTTTATTTGCTCGAGATTATATAAATATAAATAATAATATAAAGCTCTATCTCTCGAGAACTGTATCTACATGATTACGCAAGTATACATCTAACATAGGTATATTGGTACCTACGTACTTTATTAATAAAAAGAAACAATTAAAGAAATACTACGTTTTTGCTCCAGTGAAAGAACTTTCTTTATTTTACATACCATCTTAATTAAGTACTACGTAGGTAATATTTGGTTTATACTTTTGTTGTTTTAAGAAATATACTATAAATAAGTAAGTAAATAAATAAATAAGTAAATATTCATGGACATTTCACACGACGCCCTCTAGTCCCAAACTAAGCAAAGCTAAAAAAATAAGCAAAAATGTGAAAATGTCACATTTAATTGTCTCAATTCAACACACTCTTTCAGTGTACAGAGAAAATGTAGAGTTGCGGTCGGTGTTGAGCATAGCAGTCGTAAATAACCTCTCCCGGGAAATTCTTGTAGCATCGGATTATTTATCACCCAAGAAACTGAGCAATAACTCCCACATTATCGTATATCCACCCCACTCAAATCGTAACATGCGGAATGGAGAGCAAATATACTGCAGATAGACCTCTATCTATTAAATAGACCATATGCGGTGACATCCGACCAACAATCCGGCTAATGCGCGCGCAGACATTCCCAATAAAAATCCCATTCGAAACAATAAACGTAAAATATCCACACATTTTTATAAAAAATCCTTTTAATAAATTCGCGGAATATTCTGTGTTGTGTCGTGTGATGGTAAAGCTCAAAATTAAATGGAGAAATAGTGGTATAATCTGCGGTTTTAGAGGTGTGACAACATGTGGGGTAAAGGGTGAACCGAAGGGTACAGTTGTTTTCTTTATGGTTTTGCAAAACAAAGGACAGAGGGCAAAGGGTAACAAGTTCGCGCCTACCACCCGCTGAGCTGCGCTTTTTACCCAAAAACAGGATTACTTATAGCACAGATTGTGATGACTTAATTTTGCGAAGGGACTTGCACTCTATGTAATATCATGAAATGGGTCTATGTTACAATACATTCATCATTGTATGAAACCTTACCTAATGCCCGTTTCACCATTAATGGTAGCCGTAGAAGTTCGCTACGGAAATTAAAGCAATTTTGCAGAAACTGCAATAAATCTAAAACTTTTAAGCGTATCAATAGCATATTTAAATGATCGCACTTGTCTCCCCGCATAAGGAGATTCGTTTCAACTTCATTTTACATTTCTACTATTCGTAACAATCGGTTTAAGGACTTATTTGTGTATCATAGAGCTCTTTTTTGGAAAGCAATACTGGCTAATATTATCAGGATTATAAATATGGAGTGGACTGACAAGTGGTACTTGGAACAATTGAATTTTTAAAATAGTTTGCGATACCCTCTCGATTATTTTTTAACAAATGTCGCGGTACATTATCTGACAATACGATGTGGTTTTATCGCGGGGTGGGTCACGCCATATTGGGACACTTTAAAAAACGCATCAGTAAATTAAATGTAATTGTTCGCTTGTTAACTAAACGGAGGGGAACCGTTTTATTCTTTTTACCTACTTGGATGTACGGTACTTTTTCACATATAACGATTTTTTTATGTTTGATTTATTTACAATTTAGAAAAAAAATGAAAGTCTTATTCGCTGTACCTACTTATCAGATATTTAATAATTATAAACAACATTGATTAATTAGAAAGAAGAAATACTGAGACAACAATACTTAAGTACCTGATTAACAAATAACACCGAAGGGACCGTATTTTTTTTTCAGATTAATTTCATAGTGTCTTCCCTTATATCTTAAATAGAGACAATAAGAAACGTGTTAATGAACACGTTCTTAGATTAAGCAATTCTAGCAATTTTAGTTTATTTTAAATTACTTATTAGCTCACGTTGTGGCTAGATTGTAATCATATTAGGGTACATTCTTTAGAAATAATGTGCACTAAATAAATGAAAAAAAAAATGAATATTCGTGACCAAAACATTTTATTGTGACTATTATAAGTGACAATGCATCTAGTCTTTCTGCACTATTCAAATAAATGCACCAGAGCAGTAAACTAATAAACATATTGTTCTTGATCGTGCCGGCGCGGCGGACAATGCCCACAAAAAAGTCCGGTCCAGTCATTGTGCGTGGCATAAGGTGTGAATGTTCACAATTTGCTGGCCATTCACAACACGCATAAAAGATGTCGCGTGCGTGGCCCATTTGCGCCCACTTGACCCTTGCGCGCATAAATTATGCATAATCATCTCTATAGAGGACGCTCATCAAAAAATCCCTACCCCAATCAATCGATATCCCTATCGATTGACACGGGGTAAGAATTTTTTACTAAATCAGCGACAAAATTTTCTGTAAGCCGACTAGCCGTTAATTTTTGAATACCAATAGAAGCAAATTATTTCGGGTGTAAAAGTTATGAAAACAATGGGCCGCCATAAAAATAAATAGATGTTTAGGTCTCTGGTTGGTCAAAATAAGAAGACAAAAGAAAAAGGCGGGGCCAGGTAGCTAACTGCTTGCAAGCGAAACAGTTGCAAAAGTGGTAAGGCGGAAATTTTGCTGATGGTACATGATTCTATTTGTTAGAGACGAAAAAATGGATTTTAGTCTTTTTAAGGAACCATGGATGTAATAATGTGTATCAGCTAGTAAATCTTTTATCAACATGAATAATCAGGAATTTACCAAAAAAACGCCCTTTTTAAATCGCGTTTCTCCATGCATGCTAATCTTGTGATAAAATACGTTAGATTCTAATGAATGTTTGCCAAAATAAACATTTAGATACTTACTGCTATTTACGGCTAAGTGCACGTTTAGCCCACAGTGGGTTTCGTTTTGGGGTTCCAATCTTTTGGGGCATTAGAATAATGTTAGGATTTGTTTGTCTAATTTGCTTAGATAACATCTAAATCTGAATCAGGTGCGGTGTGTCGATTTTTTTTATATAGTAGAAAATTGGGGAAAAATAGTAATAAAAATTTGCATAAAAATATTGAGCTGTGATGTTTATTTCAGTCTAATTACCCCAGGGTTCGTTCTTGCGACTAAAGAAAATGTATCTTAAAAATAGTAAAGTTCACAGATTAAAAATTTTATGATGTTTTTTTTTAAATTTCCATATAAACAGGCGTGTCTGGCTGAGTTTTTAATTAAATCCGGTCGGATCTTTCACACAGTAATGAGGTTGCGATAATGAACCACCAGACGTAGGTACCTTCACCTGTTTATTTTATTTTAGACCGTAAGGAAGCTAGTTGGATTGGAATGACTATGAGCTTTAGAACAAGAACACATTAGGCGGCCTACGTATTCAATATTGCTATGAAGTAGGTAAGTACTAGTACCTATTGTGACTGTCATAAAATACTTATTCAGTCTGTCTGTACCAATTATCTGTACCTAGGTAACAAATCAAAGGGTGTCGTACGTATCACCCCACCTGACAAATAAATTCGATTACAAACGAAGCGCCCTTGTTTAGCAAACGTAGAGCACCAATCATTTGCGTAGAGCACTAAGTACTACCTACTTATTTTACTTTTTGTGAACTCGTGGAGAAAAACTTATTTGTTTTGATTTTACAAAAAACATCCAACCTCCTCATAGAGCTAATAAATACAACTTTACGCTTTAAAGTAGCTTGTAGTCTAGTGTAAGTATAATGTACTGCAGGGGTATGCCAATCAAAGTTGAACTGCAAAGTTCAACTGCAAAGTTTTAAATCATGGTCAGTTCATACTAACTCATAGTTATTCTGTGACTAAATAGTGACATTATGATGTCATTTAATTTGTTTTCGCGCATAGTTTGCTGTCAAGTGTCTTAAAAGAATGATCACGTGGTACAAAATTGTACCACGTGACCTGAAGAAATTACACTGGGCAGTGAAATATAACTTGACAGCAAAAGATTGGAATACTGGGGCAGTAACCCTATTGTGGTCCATGTGAACGCCTTCTATCTAGAAGTAGCAAAGTGTTATTGACGCAACGGAAACTAGAACCGTACCTACTGGGTATCTTTCTATCGACGTACTCGTACCGAGTGCAGTTGTTAGAAATGGTTCGACCGCGCTCTGTCCCATTTCACAATGTAATTGAGTTGGACTGGCAGACGTCAATAGATACAATAGGTGCGTAAGTGATATAAGTAAGTAGTCTATAGGTGTGTGTGAGAGCACCCGGTGGTCTAGTGGTAGTGACCGCGCCTTCCGATCCTAAGGTCATGGGTTCAAATCCGCATGTCTTTCTACTCTGATTTATGTGCACAATGGCAGTGGTTTCCAAAGCCGAAGGAAAACATCGTGTGGAAACCCGCGTATTAGTCAGCTCCGCACGTATTGACCTTGTCTTTCCTGTGGATAAGGCCGATTAGGCTGAGAAGATGGAATAGGTGGAATAGGAAGCCTACTCCATCTAAATCATGTCCCAAACACTGAAGCGTTCCATTCGTGGAGGCTTGGGTACAAAGTGGCTCCTGACGCTCCTGACACTTGTAACGATCCGCATCTTCGATCAACTAATAATTAAGTATAGAAATGGCTCACAAAATGCAATATTCAACTAAACTACCCATTTGTAACACGAAAGTGCTGAGATCAAAATGCCATTAGCAGTCACCCATCCAAATGCTGATTACGCAGTGGCATAAGATAAACGTTCGTTTACGATCGTCGTAAAAGCTGCGTCACTAAAATTCTTATGACGATACTAAAGCGTCAGTGTCACTTAGGGTACCTAGCTTTTAAAACCTGCTTTAGTGGCTTCGGTAAAAAGCCATCCATGTTGGTGTATGTACGAGTACATACTCGTAGCGTGTCCCAGACAGACTTCTAAAGCTTTTGAAACCACCACTGAATGACATCGAGCAACCATGACTACGAGCAGTTGTGACGAGATATGGGAGACTCATGATAGTGGTAGCAAGCAACCCCGCCTTCCGATCGTAAGGTCTTGGAAAATTTATGTGCGCAATGCCAAAGCTCTCAAATGGTGAAAATAAACATCGTGAGGAAGCCCGCAGCTTAGATCCGCACGAATTTATTGACTGTGTTTTCTATGGATAAGGCCGACTAGACTGTGTGAGAGGATGGTAGGTAGAGGTGCTGGGCAAACATACTACATCTAAAAAAATCCCCAGGAACACCTGTACATCGGGGCATGGGCTTTGACGCTGTATACTTAATCATATTAATCATCATTAGATGCAAAATGCTGGTATACATGATGGTAAATGTTGCGTGTTCCAGGGTAAGCGTACCAGGCTACGCAGGCAGCCTGTCGTCAGCTCTGCCTAGTGGAGGCGCGGCGGCGTGGGAGCGGCTCGGCGCGGAGATGGTACTGTCCGCGCTGGTGGCCAGCGCCTACTTCGCAGCCATGGAGCGTCGTTGGACGGGATCCGCACCACTGCTGATCGGCACTGCTTATTGTGCAGCTAGTTTTGTCTCGGTGAGTGCCGCTTTAGTGCAGAGAGTGACATCATCGGCATCGGCGTAGCGCCAGTTGAGGTCGTTCATGTGATAATGGGATACCATATGACTAGTTGTTAAACATCTTCGATGACAAATCCACATTTTCCGGACGTACCAAACCAATATTGGTACAAGTACTTACCTACCTATCCATTCAAGTAAACGATCCTCAGACGGGCCATTATTCAATTCTACGTCTCTACCTGCTTTTATGATCGAGACAGCTGCCGGGGATCTTTTGTATCTGGTTTCGTACCTTACCTACGCATCTGCCCGCCGGACAAAAGTGTATGTAAAAAACGTATTCTTTCTCCCCAAGGTACTCTAATAGTATGAATACTTACTTCCCGTGCTAAATCTTGAAGCTGATAAAAAGATTGAACCTCATATTACGCAAAATCCTAATGTACGATGTAATGACGAAGCATATTCGTATTTTACCATATGTGGTATTCGAACATTTGTGTCGCAACTTGCAATAGGTACTTTGGGGCAGCAAGCTCTATCAATATCTTCATCAGTGTTGATTATTTGAATCAATCTTCCTTACAGATGCCGTCACTGAACCCGGCGCGGTCGCTAGGCCCTTCGTTCGTGCTGTCCCGTTGGGAAGGACACTGGGTGTGCTGGGTCGGAGGCGTCGGCGGCGGCGTGCTGGCTGCACTGACACACGAGTGGCTCAAGCGCCGACCGAGAGGTAAATTATTACCTATTAGTACACCGAACACCAAACCCTGATCAACACTTTTAGGTTTCCATGGGTATTAGAAAGCACTCGGAAAAGTCTAAGTAGCGATAATATATAAGTAGTTCTTCTCAGACCTTCTTGTCTTTCATCTAATAGGGAAGGGATACAGCGGATCTCATTTTCACATAATACTGATCATGATTGTATTTTATTAAACAACTTTTTAACTGGGTCCTTAGTTCAGTCTGTCGTCGTAGTACCACAATCTTGAAACTTGGGGAACCGATAGCTGAGACCGTGCTTGTTTGTGCAAACAACGTAGGAAACATCCTCACCTCACTAGAAAACTCATTGAATAGCCGCAAGTCCAACAAGCTTTACTAAGAAGACAGAGGTCGAAAAAATTCAGCCGCTCTAAAAATCTAAGAGGGAGATCAGCAGTAGGTAAAGTGGACATCCTATGGATGTTTAGAGTTTAGAATAGACTGCGAAGATGTTATTTCAGCAGGGTCATCCCGCGCGTCGTCTCCTCACGACCTGGACGAGTTGGACAAGCCTGCGTTCCCGCATCACCACTACCGGCCGACGTACTGCGCCGCCGCGCCGCGCCCCGACACCGCCGAGCCTCTATACTCCGGCACCAAGTCTCTCTACTGCCGCTCACCACCACCAGCGAGGCATGGTCTTCACAGGTACCAAAATTATTTACTGAAGTAGGTCAATTTGGAAGAGACGACCTGCGCGTCCAGCAGTAAACCGATAATGAAGCCAGAAACATGCAAAGCTAACAATTAAGTCTTCATTCGTTTGCAGATCCCAATCAGTATACAGCAAGGGCAGCTCGATCCCGAGTGGAGGCGGCAGCACCGCCGTCCCCCTCACCCCCGTGTCAGGTCCCGGGAGTGGCGGGGGGGCGGGGGGCGCAGGGGGTGCGGTGCAGTCACTGGTGCTGCGACCCGCGGCCGTGGCACACGCGCACGCACTGGCACACACGCAGAATGCACAGAACGCGCAGCGCGACCCGCCTTATGGAGCCAACGGGATCAGACAAGTGCCCACCGGTAAGTGTCACCCATGCACGTCCGAAACTGGGTATCGGAAAAGACGTCCCGCCCGACCATCTGAAGACATGTCCGTGTGACGTTGTTCCATATCAGCTGATCGGGTGGTGGCCTAGAGAAGAGTGCGGATAAGACACTGTCTAGATTAACTGGCCAGTTCACAAAGTTCAGCACCAGACAAGTGCCCATTGCTCACCGATATAAGTGTTCGTCCACACAACAGAATCTGAAGCCATTGTGTTGCCTTGTCCGAGGATGGTTGGAGAAATCAATCCAGACGAATGGGTAACAGGAAAGCGCTCCGACATATTGTGTAAGGTAGGACTACTTTATGCAGTGTTTCCTGTCCAGGCTGGGGATGGTCGGAGGACTCTACAATCTGCTTGTGCAGGTTTTTCTCTGTCTAGAATTTTATAACGATGGTAAGCGCTGGCCCAGAAGCGAGAACGGGGAAGCTCTATTTGTGCTACGTTTTTAGGACTTTTTACATGAGGTGTATTTCCAGGTGCAGCAGTGTCGGAACGCCGCGAGTCGCTGTACAGCGCGAGCGGCTGCGCGAGCGCTGGCAGCGCGGTGCGACGCCTACCCTCGGAGGACAGCGCGTACGGCACGTACCGCGCGCCCCCCTACCGCGCGCACCCCCCCGCGCCGGACCATTACTAGCGACGCGCCTCGCAGCACAATATTGCGCTGCTCTTCGACGTATGAACATGATCATACCTCGGAATGAACTTTGTGATTGTAAAATTCGTTGTTTCGTTCAGTGGCTCAAAAGTGTTCTAGAGGAATTGTACCTACTTTAAGGACGTACCCTTTAAGACATTGTACTGCGTCGATTTCAGGAGTGACAAGCAAACCAGTGTTTGGAAAAATGTGGACCAAAAAACTCCAAAGCCTTTATTTTAAACTTACTCCTCTAAGTAAACTACCATACCACTAGGTAAGTACCTAATTTGTTTAATTAAATCTTAGTTTTATGTAGGTAGGTAGATAGATAGCACTATGATGCACAAACTCTTCGAAAGTGCCATAATTAAGTAGGTATTGTAATAATCTTAGACTCTCAAGTAGGTAGGTAGGTATCTATAAAGAATCCATTTTTGGTTGAATTAGAAATTAGGTAAGCGAATTTTTCAGTGAGTACCTACTTACATGCGCAATCGTTTGTTGCACCTAACTTCAGAGAGATAAAGATCCGTTGTGCGTACTAAATGTACTAACTGCTGTTGAAATTGTAAAAAACAAAGGTTCTACTAATATAAATGGGTACCTAAGTATAGTACCTATACATATACCTATTATTATCTGTACTTAGTTAAGTTATTATTATTATTATTATAAGCCTTCAATGTCCCACTGCTGGGCAAAGGCCTCCCCCCCTTCCCTCCACGCTGTACGATCCAGCGCTGTGATGCTCCATTCGGGCTGGTATTTATGGAGCTCATCCTGCCATCTGGTTCTTGGTCTGCCGCGCCGTCTAGGTTCTTGTGGACGCCACTCTGTTGTTATTTTGGCCCAGAGTTCATTGGGCATGCGGCCGCAGACATGGCCGGCCCACTCCCACTTAAGCTTGGCAGCTTTGGTTGCTACATCGGCGATCTGAGTTCGCGAGCGTAGTTCTGTGTTGCGAACTCGGTCGATTAACCGTACGCCCAGAATACTACGCTCCATCGCACGTTGGCAAACCTTGAGCTTGGATTTTTGGATGTTGGTCAGAGACCAGGTTTGCGCACCATATGTCAGAACGGGGAGGATGCATACGTCCATGAGTTTTCGCTTGAGCGATAATGGGAGCTCGCCTTTCATTAAATCTCCCATGGACCAATAGCTCTTCCAGGCATTTTCGGTTCGCCGAGCGATCTCCTTATCCTGCCTGGCGTCGAAAGAGACTATTTGGCCCAGGTAGATGTACTCTTGGACGTATGCAAGTTGTTCACCATCCACCGTTATTCTGGTCTTAACGCGGTTAGTCATGACCTGAGTTTTTGACCTGTTCATCCGGAGTCCAACTTCAAGGCTTGCGGAGCTGAGCTCTTGCAGCATCGTCTGTAGTTCTGACGGGGAAGATGAAAAGAGGACAATGTCATCGGCGAAACGGAGATTTGTCAGCCTCGCTTCGCCGATGTCAACACCCTTCTGTTCCCATCTTGCTGCCAGCTTCCTAAACACCTCCTCGAGAGTACAATTAAAAAGTTTAGGGGAAAGGGGATCTCCCTGTTTTACTCCTTTGCTGATTTTAAAAGATGGTCCTGTAAAGTTTAGTTTTATTGCGGCGGTACTATGTTTGTAGATTATTTATTATTATTACTTAGTTAAGTATTGTAAAATAAGTATTTGTAGGTAAATCAATTAAAGATGTTCAAGACTAATTAGTATTTGTAAATAGTTAGTACCTAGTTTAAACTAAATAATAATCAAGTAAAATGAGTATCCTTAAAACTAGAATGTTTTTATAATAAAATTAAGTGGTAAGTAAGTACTTACTTAATTTATTGGACAAATTGGGAATAGTCAATTTTCAAAAAGTTATCTTTTTGGCAATTTTATGCGCGCACTATTATGTTATGTTATGATGTCTATGACACACTGAAGCACCCTTTATACCTACTTGCTTAGGTTATAATTATGTACCTAAGTAGGTAGGTATGTCTTATTAATACTTGGTACGTAGGTAACAAATCTACAAAGTAGGTATAGTACTTAAGTAAGTAAAATCTATAAAATTAAGTACAAAATTAGTCAGGTAGGTAAGGTACTTAATTACTTACCTAACTAAATAATTGTTAAAAACTGATATAAAATACAAGTTTCTATGTATCTCTTACCTAATTAGAGCTTATTTATAATACTGTAAAAATCATGAACAATCTAATTTAAACAATAAAGGACATTAATAATAAAGTATTCACTGATTACCTTAGCCCATTCCTTTCATGTATGCAATAGCTTTCACTTTTATTACTTACCTAGGTACATTATAGCTTAAATAATTTTGTACTCATTTATTATTTATTTATTTATTTTAAAATTTCACACAAATAGGTAGTGCTAGGAGGACTCCTAGGAGGAGGATTTACTCATAGAAGAACTTTACAGTCCACTTTTTGAAGTGACCCGGGCGGTGATTCTGGGTATGGCAGAGATTTTACCCACTCTAATAGAGATGACGTCAAATCTCGGTCGAAAAGTGGTTTCACCCACTAGTGACAGGAGTTTTCAACGTCATTTTGACGTCATCCCTATTAGAGTAAAATCTCTGCCGGAGTGAGAATTAGGCCCCTGAACTGTAAACTTTGAATGAAGAATGAACACTCATTATAATCTACCTATCTCTGTCTTTCGTTTCTCTCCTATTTTGTAGGTATTAAGAAATTTAGTAGGTAAGTACCTAGCTAGGTAGAAAAATAATGTAAGTACCTACCTAATGTAGGTAACACACAAAAGGTAACTTTATTAGCTATGGAAGCTATAATAGCTTCTATAGCTAAAAACATTACCCACCTTGAAAATTCTATTCAATGAAATTTACATGATTGTGGATCGCTGGCACATTTTTCATTTTACAAACACTAATAGTAGGTAAGTAAAGTACCAATATAGAAAAAATTATATAGTATAATACTCAGATTTTTCTGTGGTTAGATAATACATGTCATTTAGTTTCATATTGGTCTAGGACTTTAGGCAATTGAAGGTCCCATTGAATCACCACCATCGACGTAAAAAAACTAAACTAGCAATAGTTAGGGCACCCTTACCGAATACCTTAATTAGTAGCCATCTAAAAGAAGCGTTGATAATCTGTAACAAATATACAGGTGTTGTATAGACTTAAAAAGATAGGAACGATACTACAATCCCATGAAATCCGGATTTCATGAGATTGTAATATCTTTCTCCAGAATCTAAACTAAATAATTTGAAAGAGTTTGGCAACACGTTTGGAGGATGTATCTTTTTGAGTAGGGTTATAGGTAGGTACACTAGGAAGAAGAAATACAGAAACACTCGCATCATACACTACGAATTTCAAAAATAGTTTTTTGACCTCTGATGCTGATACTCACCTTATTAAGTTTATCCAGGTGTACATCTTCTGTATGCGCTGGGCCATCTTTCCGCAAGGTTTCCACAAATATTCTAATGGCTTCAGGTTTGATTCCGTTATGTAGACGGTACACGTTCCAATCGGCAAGTCCTAAAAACACAGGAACAGCGTTCGGTGCCCTCCTGATATTCATGGTGTGTTCGTAAAACGCGTGAGCTGATCTCACAGCCGCTTTGTTCCTCTCATCGTTGATTTTTATGAAACGCGTGAGGCTTTTAGAATGGTCCTGAAATAACAGATGTACTTAAGTATTGACTATTGTTACTTTCAGTAGGCAATCCAGTAGCGTCAGTATATCCTGTGGCAGACTTGTATCTAGCAGTGCGCTCCGTAGGTACTTACTTGAGTTGTCGTTGCCACATGTTGCCACGCATTTTGCTTTTACTTCGCCACTGTACTCATAAAAATAGAATCGACTCTTATATTGCAGGATCATAATAGGTACGTGATAGTACATACGAGTACACAAAAATCAAATATTTATGCCTACACAGGGCGTAAAAAACAAGTCATTTCCCGAATACTGAAGGGTGTAGACAACATCGTCGCTTTAACAAAAACCTAGCTGAAAGATGAAACCAGTTCATCATTTAGAATCTCTGGGTCAGTTTTCAGAGCGCCCAAAAAAAACAATTGAAAATAGTCAACCCACCTGAAAAAGTTGAAGCAAAAAATTGTCACGTCCAGATCCCTCACTACCATAGGTTCTACAACGGTAGAACTCTATCTTAGTAGACTCGTAGTGGGTCTTGTTTACACTCAGCAAGTCTAGTGGATGCAGACACAGCTCTGAACCTGAAATATTGTCATAGATTAGCACTTCTCTAAGTACAGTCGTAGCAGTAGGGGTCTTTGCGAAAGAGCTCATCTGGGAAAGTAATACGGAATAGGGAATTATGAATAAAACTGGAACGAAAAAAAAACCTCTTTCTGTGCGGTAACGTGCTTACCTATTTCCAATCTCATTTGATTTTCATAAAAATCCAATGCGGTTTGAACAGCACTTTCATTATTTGTCTTATTTGTAGCTGCAATCGCGATGTAACTGTCGTTTATTCTCTGTAAATAATAAAAGAACGGTTTATTTAATATTCAACGTTTTTGTGTCCAAATATGTGGTGGAACCTTGGACGATTATTCGTCGAAGGGTGGAGAACCTTTTAGTGGAACAAACCAGATTGCCTGGTGTTAATCGTTTGGTTACCAACCAGTCGTAAACTGGGTCAGGCTATTTGGTTGTTGATCATTAGCATCACAAAGGTGTTTCCTTTCAATTTCAGTGTTTTTACATAAGTAGGTATACATAGGTATGTGTAGTAGGTTTTTATCTACCACAGAAAAAGATAGGTAAGAAGATATACCTCGTTTATATAATCGAGTATTCTGACAAAACGTACGTTTACTAATGAAATCCTATGTTCGTTTTGGGCGCTCTCCTCTGATTTCCATCGTGACTCGAACAATGCAAGAGCTTCGCCCTTCGAGCTCCTATGCAACGCCATCAAGTGTTGGGGGTGCACGCAAATACTCGATGTTTTACGGCAAATTTTTTCCTCGTATTTTTCCACTGCTGCCTCAATGGCAGCGCTGATTTTGGCTTCGTTTCTTTGCAAAATGTGGTCGTGGAGCTCCAAATAGTTAGTCAGGTCCTAAAAATTATAAGAGAACTAAGTTAGGTGAAATTCTGAAACCGAAATAGCCCAAATCTTCCAGGACTAAGGCAATTTTGAGACTCCACTATCGCCTTTCTTCTCGTCGCCGCCGCCGCTGTGCCAGTCAGTGTGCAAGTAGACTTATCCAGGCTGCTGATGATAATTTTAAAGCTCTTAGGATATAACTCTTTTCCAAACTCAGGTGGATGGACGACATAGAGCAAGTCCTAAAGTTGGGGGCTGGCAAACAAAAGCCAAAGAAAACCCGGCTGAAGAAAACTTGACAAGGCGCGGTTGTAGCTCCTTTGATGATGGTATTACTCTCTCCATAATCTCTACAGCACAAGCATCTGTGAACCAAAAAGAACAAAACTCACTTCCTGTAGTTTTATTCTATCTTCATCGTGTACTTCGGTCAGTCCATCCTCTTCATCCACTAGATGGAGTTGTAGCGGTTGCCTGGAGTGGTCGAACAGTGTGACAGCCAGCCGCACCGCCTCCTGATGCCTTTCCTCCAGCTCGCAGAGCAGCTGGCATTCTTCCACTTCCAGCATATATTTCTCGTAAGCCGCCACCGACGCGGCGATGGCTGCCTTCACCTTTATGTCATTCAGCGCGATGAAGTTGGCTAGTAGACAGTCTAGCTCCTGAAATATACAACGAAATAAGCTCGTGGCTATAACCCGACAAGAGTGCCGAATCTGGGTTATATACTAGAAAATCGAGGATTTTTATATAACTAGAGGGCAAATTGAGAACCATTTTTGTCCATACAAAAATCCCAAACTCGATCCTCGATTGTCGAAAAAAAACCTTAGACTCAGATTTCTACTTCTGCGTTTTCACCGATGAAAACAAGGAAGGGAGAAGGATGTATGCAAAGGAGTCAACGGATCATCATAATTTATAGTAGGGGAGCCCAAGCGGGGATTTCGGGATTTACTAAAGCGCGGCAGATTAATATACAGGGGGATACCTTGTACCCGGTTAAGTACCTCCACAAAACATGAGGCCCATATATAAGGCCGCCCGTGAAGGATACAGGATCAGATTAGTAAAAAAAAATTGACCATCAGAAATTCTCGAGCGCGTCAGATTAAGGTAGGGTGAGTTAATTACATCCTAAAAAGTGTATATTCCACTAATCTGACAATTTGAGAGTGACGTAAAAAAAGGGGAGGGCAACAAAGTTGTAAAAAAAAAACGTCATCTCGACATTCTCGAGCGTAGCTAAATTTTTTTTTATTTTGAAGGAAATAATTCAAGAATAATGAAAAATATAAAATCTGACGATTTCCGCAAGCCGAAATAACAAAAATTCGTCGATCAAGTTAAATGCGTGCAGCTGCGTGATGCCTATATTTCCTTCTCCGCGTTTCTATTCCTCTCTCACTCTTTCTCTATCTATTACTCTCGAGCTTGAAAAACTACGTCGATCGCCACCAAGCTGGTCAAAAGCGGTTGATTCGTTCGAGAGATATCGTGAACTAAAGAAACCCGAAAAAGTGTTTTTTCGGGATTACTCCGAAATTTGTGGCTCGATCAATTAAAATTGCAAAATTACTTATGAGGATGATAAAACTGCGTCGAATTGCGCCAACCGCGTGAAAATTGCTTGATCCATTCAAAAGTTATTGCGGTTTGAAAATTCCAAAAATAGTGTTCTATGAAACTTCTATCAGACTTTCGAGCTGGGAGAGCTCAAATGCATAGAAATATTATTTCTTTGAACTCAGCGAGCTCAAAATCCTACTAATATTATAAATGCGAAAGTTTAGATGTTTGGATGTTTAGATGTTTGGATGTTTGTGTTTTAATCACGTCAAAACTACTGAACCAACTTGGATGAAACTTGGCATATATATAGTACGTAACCTGGATTGACACATAGGCTACTTTTTATCCCGAATAATTAACAGGATCCACAGGATAAAATGAAAAAACGGGATTAGCAGCGCCAATTATTGGCAAGAGGATGATGTCATGTCATGTCACGTCAGTTTGACAGGACGTAGTACTACCTCTTTGGTCTAACGACTAACGTTTGACATTCGAGTACGGGTTCGGTGTAATGTCAAGTTTCTCAAAGAAGTATCCGCTCGGTACACGCACAGATAATATAATGTACACGGAAACTGTAGACGTATACGAAGTCGCGGGTAACTGCTAGTATCACATAAATTATATTTTGAGCTCAGAAATGTCATAAGTTCAATTTTAAGCACCCAGGAATGGAATTAGCGGGAAGTTGCAGGGATGGCCTTTAAGGTGAACCGTTTTTCTAAATTTTTTTTGTCAGATCAGGCAAATCCCTCTAGATAATCGTCAGATTATGAGACAGTACGTTTAGAACATAAAGATGAACCATATATATCTTAATCTGACGCGCTTGAGTATTTCAAAATGGCGAATTTTTTTTGCACATTATGAAAATGGCCGCGAGTTTGCGTCCCATCGAAATCGTCAGATTAGTGAATGAGAGCTTTTTTTTGGTGCACTTAACACTCCCTTAGAAAATCTGACGCGCTCGATAATTTTTTTTTTTTTTCATTTTCAACCCTTAAATACAACCACCCCCATCATGCAAACGATCAGATTAACATACGTACATTATTAAAAATACGTAGGACATTGATGCTATCAATATCTGACGCGCTCGAGGATGTCCATGCAACAGTTTTTTTTTACATATTTAAAAATCTATAGCCGCTTCCCCCACCGATGTAAAGGTATATATCATATAAAATTTTTTTCTTCTTATCATCTAAGTTTTGCATCCCAATAGGTCTCTACGACGCTCGAGTAAATCCCCATTTAGCATCGTGGGCTCCCCTACTATTAGGGGTATACTGAAAATCAGCGCTACACGGACATAATGTCCGTGCAGCATTCATGCTGAGTGTACCCCCTTTGCCTTAGCGAATTAATCTATCTATCTAATTTTAATATAGCTCGTAAGCTCTAAGGCAATAAATATTTTTTCTTTCTTTCTTTCAACTCATGCCAAATAGTTTAAATTCTTGTGAGCAAAGTCGACGAATTGCCCCCTTGACGGCGGCGGCGGTGCGGCGTGCAGGCGCGGCATAACGTCACTAGTGCCAGTACTGTTTATGTAGGTACCTGCAGCAAGCGCTCGAGGCGCTGGGCGGCTAGCTCGGGCGCAGCGAGCGTGCGGCGCGCGAGGAAGGCTTGCCGCGCGGCCTCCTTGGCGGCGGCGTGCAGGCGCGGCATGACACCGGGCAGCACGCTTCTCGCTTCGCTTGTCTGATCCATCTCCGCAGCATACAGATCGCGTGCTGCACTCAACGCCGCTTCCAGGCTAGCAGAGCTTGTCGCCTGCAATACCATTGGAGAACTAAACTAAAGGTTTGTCGTGTTGAGGTTACAAACACTTTGAAATAACTCTGAAATATTTCCTCGACTGGAGGTAACTTTACAACTAAAACCACCATACAAAGCACGACTTTGAGGTCGAGTCGAGGCGAGGATTATTCGAGGCTACAACTAAAAATATGGAAATAACTTATCGCCACCAGATTTACCTTTAAAATAGTAATAGGAGTGGGAAGTTGCTCACTGTTGAATACTTCCATGTAACCCTCGAAGTATTCTACCAGCTCCTGAGCTTGAATAACATGGCCATTAAATTTTTTCAATATCAAGTTTTCCTCAAACAATCCATGAACCAATTCTATCAAGGCATCCTTGAATTCTTTCGAGATATCTGCAAAAATAATTTTTTGGCAAATATTACTATGACTACCCTGGCTAAGGTCTTTCGTCAGCATAGTCAGCAGTATATAGGCAAAGTGTTTTTACCTTCCAAAGACCCGTTAAAATGAGGGCTATTAGCAACAGTGAGGCCAGGATGCGGCATCAGGAAACATCGCACGGACTCAAAGCAGGACTGGATGTGCTGCCTGATTTCTCTCAATTCTTCAGGTTGTTCATCTTTAATCTGCCAAAATTTTAGCCATAGTATTGAGTATCAATATCGATAGGTTTTTAGGTTAGACTAAAGGCAAGAAGGCACAGGACTAATTTTAATTAGATAACCACTGTTGTACTGACATTGGCTGATGGCTGAGTCACTGAGAGTTTTACTGTGTTACTTATTGTATATTATTATCTGTCATGAATGCTTTTTTAACGACTTTCCGTTCTCGCGAAGTCAGCTTTGATTTACAGTTAGAAGTGTGAGAAACTGAACAAGTCTGTGGACGCAGCTAAAACTTTTAAATGTTCTTGATGGTTCCCTTAAATTAGTACCTGTAGTCTCTTCTCTAATAATTGCTGCCCTCCGACTGCACCTACGGGATGCTGGTACGCGTAGCTCCAATCCCTCACCAGGAACTGCAGCATCTGAAATGGTGTCTCACGCTCCTCCGCCGCCAGTTTTCCATATTCTGTGAATAGCTGCAACAATGTGTTTTTGCTAAAGTCTAAGGATACTTAAGAGCACTTTTTTGAGTATTCAAAAGTGACTTCTTATGTTTTTACATCTAACTCTTGGATTAGATAGAAGGCATACTACCAATGCACTTCTGATGCTTCATCTAATCTACCTGCAGATATTGAAGGTGGTCTTCTTGTATGTTCGCGGAAATGTTGAAAATTTGCATCGAAGATAGAAGGGTGGACATCGCAAAGATCGTGGTGGAATCTTGGATAGTACTACAACTGTCGAAGGTGCCCTGTGTGTCCATGAGAAGCACTACCACCTGCAACATTTAACCATAATCACCACTTCAGTAAGCTACTTGACTTGTGGTGACTGGAAGGTGTATTTTCTTGGTCAATAAGAATAACATCTGCTTGAAGATTTTTATTCTGTGCTCGAGATCTACATATCTTGTGTAGTGAATACCTTTTCTCCGTTAGCCCTCGTCAGCACGAATGGCTCGGACCAGAGCTGGATGCCGACGGTTTCTCGGTCGCAGCCACCACGCCAGCTGAACCCACCAAGTGGCTCACCTTCGGCGCCGAGCCAACTTCCATCAGAACGGGCTGAGGGCTGTAGTGTTAATAATCAAGTTTCAATAAAATAGAAGTTGGGAATTTAATCCAAATATAATAAAACTAACTTGTGCAGCCCCCGTATGCCAATCTTTTGCTGTCAAGTTATATTTCACTGCCCAGTGTAATTTCTTCAGGTCACGTGGTACAATTTTGCACCACTTGACAGCAAAATATGCGCGAAAACACATCAAATGACATCATAATGTCACTATTTAGTCACAGAATAACTATGAGTTAGTATGAACTGACCATGATTTAAAACTTTGCAGTTCAACTTTGATTGGCATACCCCTGCTGATTGACAATCAACGTAAGTACAGGCGCTAGCCAGAGTCATAAAAAAATGAGTGGACTTATACAATGGTTGCGTACCGTGGCGGTAAGGTAGCGCAGAAAGAAGTCGAGCAGGAAGGACTTGCCGCCACGCGTGGCGCCGGCCACGGACACCACGGCCACGGGCAGCGCACGCAGCTCTGCGCGGCACACCACGCTGCGTATTGCCGCCGAACACACGCTGTATGTGCCACCAGAGCCAACAGACACCACTTGCACACCAAATGCTTCGCTATCGTTCATCTTTCAAACGCTGAGAAAAGAATAGTTAGTTGTAGGGTAGGAGGTATACCTACTGCCTATTACTTTGGTTGGCTCGGCCCGGGTCGGATACGCTGGTCTTTCCGGTTTAACACTTAATTCATTTTATTATACACTTGGCTTGGCAGTTTGCGAATAAAAGACATTTTTTCTCCGTCCTTACATTCTAGATTCTATTTTAATCGGTCTTTCTTATCCTCGACCTGTCATAAATCACAGATATGATAAAACCAATAGATCCAGATAAAGACAGGTAAGTACAATTTGTTAAAAATGGCATGCATAATTGTAATAAAAAATGTTACTTACATAAGAACCAAGAAAAAATTACAGCTAGTAACCAGGTAACACGGAGTAGGTACACTTGTTTTTCTTTTAAAACTACAATGGTAGGTAACCAACAATGCGACGCGCGGGCCGCCGACCGAAGCGGTTACTTGCTAGTCAAACTCAGGACTAACTATAACTTTGCATCCATAATCCATCTATCTGCACGAGCCAATTCTGTTTTTTTATAAGTTATGTAATACGGGTCTGCCCCGAGTCATAATCTCAGATGGTTAATCCCCGTTTTAATTTAACTCGGTCGACACGTAGCATAGTTCCACCTATAGCAATCAATTCGAATTGCCATGCGTTAGCTTCACGTTAGCATCCTACTAGTCTGTAAAGTTGCCAGTGCGAATTAATAATTATTCAGATTTTTATTCACGTACTTCAGCTCAGCTTTAGAAGAATGTTAACGACAGTGGAGTACCTAACCTAAGTCTTCCCACTACTCGTAATAGGCACCTACTGTATTTTACTATAAAAAGAGTGCTCTTTTAAGTCGGCTTTAGAAAGTTGTATTTTAAGTAGGTAGGTAGGTACACTAATTATTTGGACCTGATGATGTTCCTATCTATACCTACCTAATAAGAACATTATCAGGTCCAAATAATTACTCAAATCTACTCTACACCAGTCTCTACGATCTACAAGTCTACCATAAAAAAATGTTCTGATGTCAAAGTACCTATGAGTTTCGACTCTACTTGAGCAAAATTAGCAAAGAAGTGGATGGATAGGTATCTATCTATTTAGGTAGGTAGGTTTAGAAATATAAATAAACTAAAGCTTACTACAATCCAGCTTCTCGTTCACGCCCAAACGCCCGAGAGAGTTATTTGGTCTAAAACTGAAATATGTAGAAACAATATTCTGACGTAGGTAAGTTGGTAAAAATGAGAGCGATACATGCAATTCTTTGTGCTATTTATAAAATTCGCCATTTTGAAAAAGATAATGATAACAGACGATCGACCACCTACGTTGTTGTTGTTTAGTTTAGTCAGTCTGAGTTAGAGCGCGGCTCTACATTTACGAACACTATGTCGAGTGGATAACTAAGTATTTAAAATTTTAAACATGTGGGGCCACTCCTTTGTTTGGCTGAGCGAGTGAAATAACACTGTGACTCATTTTTGCAAAGTCTCGGCACTCGGCGTAGTCGGCGTCTTCATTTCACTGTCGGTCGCCGGCTTGTTTCCGGGGAATACCTGTAAGTTATATAAAAAATAACAATTTAATATAGCTACCTACTAAGGTATTAAAAGTTGTCAATACTTAATTAAACGTTAGCACTTAAATTAATTACGCGCATAACATTAAGGGTGTCTTGCACCAGAATCGCTAAACGCGTTTAACTCTTAAATAGTATTTAGCGAGTTGTCAAGTCATACAAATACGTCAGATTTAAATCGATTTAGCTGTTAAACACGTTTAGTGATTCTGGTGTAAGCCGCCCTTAGTGATTCTGGTGCAAGACGCCCTTAATGTCTGTCTGGGCAGTTAATCTGGAGCGACCTTGAATTCTTGAACCAACCAACGTTGGGCCAACAATGCCAACATACATGTATAGCAGGCTTATTATTGGGGGCTTATGAGTGAAGCATCGTTTAGAAAGGTAGACTTTACATTTTTTTTGATACCCCTACCTATACTGATATTCTTTGAAAATTCTATAAGCTGATAACAAGTCTAAAGTGCGAGCGAAGTGCAAGCAGTTTACTCTGTAGAGTACCTTAAGTAAGTAGGTGTAGGTATCTAGGTACAGGTACCTATTGTAAATAGGTGGCGAGCAAATCAAGAGATAAATTCATTCATACAATATATCGATGCGAGTAATAAAATTGTACGGGAGTTCCCGGCATGCTTGATTATTATGATTGCTATTCTCCGGAACTTTCAAATTACACAAAACTTTTAGGATTCCGTAATTTAATTAAATGAAATGAATTATAAGGATGAACGTCCGATCTATTCGTTACCGGTAGCGACTGGACTGGAGGACTGCAATAGATCCCAGACATACAAAGAATACCTACTCTTCAACATTTACATGTGTGCGCAATGATCTTGTATCTAAAAGATCTTTTTGTGTGCGTATTGTTTACACAATGACAATATGTACCTAGATGTTCCCTACAAACTCATTGACACTCATCAGAGATATATTTTTATATTGAATTTTTCAGTTCGTACTTAAATGAGCGCCATGAGCAGCATGAAAAAGGGAGAAGGGGTGCAAGTGGTCTCAGTGGACTCTGGTTCAGATACATACAACGTGTGCTCGGCGGCAGTACGCGGCGTGGTGTGCCGCGCGGAGCTGCGTGCGCTGCCCGTGGCCGTGGTGTCTGTGGCCGGCGCCACGCGTGGCGGCAAGTCCTTCCTGCTCGACTTCTTTCTGCGCTACCTTACCGCCACGGTGCGCAACCATCGCATTACTCATCTTCTCCCTATGTGTCGTTAGCGTTACTGGCAGAAACATTGAGTAGGTAGGTATTTTATCTACCAACCAAGGTGCCCGAGCGTCCTGGGTACAAAATTTTTAGTTCATGCTAACGTTTGTGTCTAAGCATGGACAACGCAAAAACCATCGAAAGATAACTGAGTAAACAGTGTACCTAATGACCTTACGTTTGGCTCTACAAAACATTACTTCCTGCCTGTGATCTCCAGATTCAGGATGTGAACGAACGATATTCTTAAAATCACGATTTGGCCGATAAATAATTACAGTAGCTTTGGATAATATAACATTGTATGAATTTTGTATTTTTACTTGCAGCCTTCGGCACAGCGCGATGGCACATGGATAGGCGCAGCAGATGAGACTCTCGACGGGTTCAGCTGGCGTGGTGGCTGGCAGCCCAACACCACCGGTATCTTGCTGTGGTCGGAGCCCATCGTGGTTACGCAGGTCGTAAATGGAACTCCTAGAAAGGTAACTCAACACTGCGGTCTTTAAGTCTTTAACACAAGAGCTTTTTGATTCGACTTATGTTCCATAGGACAGAAAATCACGTTTGTTATTGTTTCTTGTCAGATTGCAGTCTTGCTTATGGACACGCAGGGCACCTTCGACAACTCTAGCACTGTGCGCGACTGCACGACCATATTCGCACTGTCGACGCTCCTCTCCTCCGTGCAGATCTACAACCTCGCGCAGCAAATCAAGGAAGACGATCTTCAGCACTTACAGGTACTAAAGTTCAACCGGTTCAACTCGTATTATGCAATAAGGGACATTGTTTTTACAAACTTCTAGCACTCAGCTTGAAAGGCCTGCAGGGGTATGCCAATCAAAGTTGAACTGCAAAGTTTTAAATCATGGTCAGTTCATACGAACTCATAGTTATTCTGCGACTAAATAGTGACATTATGATGTCATTTAATTTGTTTTCGCGCATATTTTGCTGTCAAGTGTCTAAAAAGAATGATCACGTGGTACAAAATTGTACCACGTGACCTGAAGAAATTACACTGAGCAGTGAAATATAACTTGACAGCAAAAGATTGGCATACGGGGGCTGAACTGAACAATGTGTTTTTCTACCGAAGAGAAGACAAATCATGTTTAGTTCCTTTTTTTTTGTTTGAAGGAAAAATAAACAGAGATAGTACCTAGTCTACTCTTCCATTGACAAATCGTTGTCTAGAGTGCTAATGCTGAGTCTGCTGCTTCTAAAGCTCATAGTGACGTACCTAATACCTAACGACTAACAACTAAAGGCTGATTAGGACTATGAGTGATATTATATTATACCTACTTAAAAACTAAACTTAAAGGTATCTTTTGGGTTCCAGCTCTTCACACAATACGGGAAGCTAGCGGTTTCTGAAACCGACGCCAAACCGTTTCAGTCGTTGATATTCCGCGTCAGAGATTGGATGTGCCCCTATGAACACCCTTACGGCGCTACTGGAGGCGAGAAATATCTGGAATCTATACTTAGTGTAAGTAGTAAGCACCTACTAGCCTACGACACAATATCAAGTTTCGTCTACAACCTATTGATTTATCAAAAAAAAATCTCTTATTCTACAGATAAATCGAAACAAAAACGAGGAGTTGCGAGAGCTCCGCGAGCAAATTCGCGACAGTTTCGACTCCATCTCTTGCTTTCTGATGCCGCACCCTGGCTTCGCAGTCACCGACGTGAACTTTAACGGACGCTTAAGTGGTATGTAACTAATACAGCTTTAGATGACGGTTAGAAATGGTTGTTCCAAGAAAATATGGTTTGGATTTACCTACCATTCCAGCCTAACACTGATTTGTGCATGATAGTTAGATCTCAACCTTTAACTCCTTCATTATTTTATGGTCTTATTTCAGATTTGCGGCCAGAATTTATAGATTCTCTATTGGGATTCGTACCATCAGTTTTAGATTCAACCAAATTAATTCCTAAAGTCATCAATGGACAAGAAATAGCTGTTGGGGATCTTCTCAACTACTTCAACTCTTACATCGAATTATTCAACAGTGATGAGCTTCCGACCCCTGTCACTATACTCAAGGTCGGAAATTTACAAGATATATTATTTACGTAGGTTCTTAATATGTTTGCCCGATTGGATGACTTCGATTCGATCATTTAGAGTTTAATTTACTTACCTATACTTCTGTGATGCTCTTGCAGGCGACAAGCTCTGCGTGCATGGAAGCGGCGCTGAGCGCAGCACGCGATCTGTATGTCGCACAGATGGATCAGACGAGCGAAGCGAGAAGCGTGACGCGTGCTGTGATGCCGCGCCTGCACGCCGCCGCCAAGGAGGCCGCGCGGCAAGCCTTCCTCGCGCGCCGCACGCTCGCCGCGCCTGAGCGAGCCGCTCAGCGCCTCGATCGCCTGCTGCAGGTACTCACACAATGCCACTAGCTAATGATGTCATACCACGCTTGCACGCCGCGGCTCCAAGGAGGCCGCGCGGGTATTTGTTATTCGTCAACTCGGCCCACAAAAACTTATACAATCTAGGCCCGAGTCGACTAACTCGTCCCACTTTTGATTGGAATTATCTAAAGGAAGAATTGACCAGCTTCATTTATTTTAAACACCTCAACGTCTTATAGGAGCTGGACGATCTGTTACCAAGTTACGTCGGGCTGAACGATGCGAAGACGCAGAAGCTGGTGGCGGAGTCCCGAGGTGTGTACGAGGCGAGTCTGGAGCGCGTGTCGGGCGCGCGGCCGCTGTGCCTGCACCCGCGCGACGTGGCCGGCGTGCACGCGGCCGCGGTGGCCGCCGCCGGCGCCGCGTTCGACGCCGGACGCCAGCCGCCCCGCCCCGGGGAACCGGATGAGGACCGCACCGCTCTGTTGCAGGTATTCACAATTTACATTGAACCAAATGCACAAGCTGTATGTAATTTAAAAAGTCAGTAAGTAATGCTTATGACTTGTCAGGCGATAATAAAGTACTCAGCTAGGTAGGTACTTCTCATTGCATTGATAATCACAATCACAACGTCATAATAATACACGCGAGAGCAATGATTCCGGGTCACTTAAAGAATGTTAAAAATCTCGGAAACTAAAAATGATAGGTTAATGCAATAAATTGTATTTAATAGACAATGTAATACTCCTTAAATGAAGTTATTAAAACTTCTTAGTTATTGTAAAGTTATATCTTAAAAAAATCAAATTTGAAAAAGGGCCACTTTCGAAGATGGAACTACGAAATTACAGCATTTGGTTTTGCTTTTGTTTGTAATCTGTCATTTATGTGGGTATATAAACCATGTTGATAGTGCTCTATATTCATTATTCAAGCTGAAATTATGTCGCTTACGCCTGAAGAATGCACCAGAATACTTACAATGCTGGAAACCGGCCGGAGTCAGCGCGATACAGCCAGGACTGTCGGTGTGTCGCTGTCAACAGTACAAAGAGTTCTCCGACGTTACGAAGAAACTGGTTCTAGCCTACGCAGACCAGGAACGGGCAGAACCAGGTGTACCACAGCACGAGAAGACCGATACTTGGTGAACACCATGCTTCGAAATCGCTTTCTCACAGGAACTGAACTCACAAATCAGTTTCGACGCCTCGGAGGAAGTAACCCAAGTGCATGGACAGTAAGACGTCGGCTTGCTGAATCTAACTTAAAACCCCTTAGACCTGCAAACGGCCCTAAACTGGAGCGTGGGCATCGTATTTCAAGACTAAGATATGCCCAGAGCCACGTAAATTGGAGTATTGAAGATTGGTCAAAAGTTATGTTCTCCGACGAATCAAAATTTATGCTCTACAAGCACGATGGAAGACACAGAGTGTATCGAAGACCAGGGGAAAGATTCAAGCAAGCATGCATCGAAGAAAAAGTAGCCTACGGTGGTGGGTCTGTACTTGTGTGGGCCGGAATTTCTTCTGAAAGTCGCACAGAGCTGGTGATCATAGAAAACGGTTCTTTAACTAGCGTAAGATATGTGGAAGAAATCCTCAATGATCATGTTGGTCCATTTATGGTCAATTTAGGTGAGGATGCTATATTTATGCATGACAATGCCCGACCTCATACAGGTAGGATTGTGAATGACTACCTTCAAGAGATGAACATTACTCGTATGGAGTGGCCAGCGCGCAGCCCGGATATCAACCCGATCGAGCATGCTTGGGACGAGCTAGGCAGATGCGTAAAACAACGAAACCCTCCCCCAATCACGCTTCGTGAGCTCAAAATTGCTCTCACAGAGGAATGGGAGAATATTCCCCAAAATCGTATAAGGAACTTGGTGTACAGCATGCCAAACCGCGTAAACGCAGTAATGGAAGCACGAGGAGGCAATACGAAGTATTAAAATTCAAGTCAAATCGTAATAAAGTTCAAAAATTTCATGTTTCCTATTTTTGTTTTAAGGAGAGATCAGCAGTTTTTTTCTTTATGTAATTTTGTGTTAATAAAATGTATGGTGACTCATATTTTTTTACTTTCATTTAAGGAGTATTACATTGTCTATTAAATACAATTTATTGCATTAACCTATCATTTTTAGTTTCCGAGATTTTTAACATTCTTTAAGTGACCCGGAATCATTGCTCTCGAGTGTACATTTATCTATCCTATAACGCTTTAGTACGTAAGTAGCCTGATAGTGTAGGCAGGATGCCTAAGGTATGTATTTTGTGGAATTTTCTAATTTAATCCAATGTTGTTTACAGACTTTGGAAGCTAAGTTATCAGAGGTAACAGCCGTGAACGATCTAAGCAATGCTGCGGCTGCATCGCAAGCGTGCACTCTATACAGCGCCAACATGCAGCTCGTCGTCCGCAGCGGCGGCGTGAGCGAGGCGCGCTTGCGCAGCGAGCACGAGAGCGCCACCGCCGCCGCGCGACACGCGCTCGTCAACCGGCGCAGCCGCGTCAGCGACTACCCCGACTCAGACGACCACTTCCTGAGCGGAATACTCACGGTTAGTTTAGGTACCTGTAGCCTCGCGCTCGTCATTTAGTTAGGTTCTTTCAATGAGATCCTGATTTCTGATCGAAGTTCCTTCATGTGCCAATAAAACCGTAGTTTGGACACTACGACCTACGACTAAATTAAAGATTTTTAAGAGTGAACAGGTGGACTATTTCTGAGCGTGCTCCACCTTAAGCTGCAGCTACATTTACCATCAGGTGTACTGGCAGACAGACGCTTAGACTTCATAAAAAAATTTAGATTTTGAAGAGCAGCGCGTAGGTACTTAATTTTAATTTGTGGCTTTCCACGGTACAGCACGTGCAAGAGCAATTCGGATACTTGATGTCTGTCAACAAAGGAAACAGTAAGACCGCGAAGCAAGCCGCGGTGTTCAGTTACAACAACCACATGGCGAGCGTGTGGGGGGGCCCCATGACGTGCGTGCATCCCGACAGCCTGCGCAGCGAGCACCAGGGGGCGGTGCAGCGCGCCCTGGAAGAGTTCCGTGCCGCCGTCGCTGACCAGGACCAAGAGAGCGACATAAGAGCGGTGAGCATCACTGTCAATAAAGCCGTTGATCCGGAGTACGGTGCGATGAGCTATACATTTACCTACAATCGGCCATGTGCCCTCAGCTAAGCCCAATACTCAGTTTTTTATAAGCATACAGTTTTTATAGTCATTAATACTTTTACTTTTCTTGCACCACTATACACAAAGCTGTGCTCTATGTTAATTAGGCTATCTCCTTTTTGTTGTTTTGCTCTATTAGTTACTTCTGTGGTTTTAAGTGTAAGGTAAACTATTTCGGTCACCGGCCTCCCGCGACACAAGCTAGGCCTAGTGCGGGGTGGTCAGATTAACAGGATAATACCATGTCTGTTTTGTTTTAAGATATTAGAACAACGATACAAGGATCTCCGCTGCATGAATATTGCCAGCAACGAAGCATTGGTGACAGAATCCTACATGGTTTACACTCACAAAATGGACTCCAAGTGCACCCCATCCCTGGCGTCCATTCTAGTGATACCGTGGCTTGTCAAGGTCCTCGTGATGATACCTAAGTTTCACGAGCAATACAGAAGAGAGGCCTTAGATCACTTTCGGTCCAAACGGCGCGGCTCTGGTGATGATGATGAGTTCATCGCTAGATTGAAGTCGGTTAGTAGTTTACTCCAAATGAGTAGCATTATAGGGTAGGTACTTAGAAGTCTAGTACCAGGGGGGTGATTCTAGACCAATAGACTTTTTATCACAATAGATAAATATCCCAAGAACTGTCAAAACTCCATAGTGTTTGACAGTTTTTAAGAGATATGTCTATCGTGATAAAAAAGTCTATCGGTCTAGAATCGCCCCCAAGATTTGATAGAAAACTTATTTCGTATCGTTTCCTTCCATACATTTTTGTAGATCCTGAAAGTTTCCGTTGGGGGCTGCAAGTAATAAATGTATGGTAGGAAACGATTTAAAACTATCAAATCTTGTACTAGAAACTCTAATCTTAGGTTGGTAGGTAGGTATGCTCAATTATAAACTGGGTAAGGCTCAAGTTTTATTTTATTTGCGTGTTCAGAGCACATAACAAGATTTTTTTATTTTTCCCGTTGGTCTAAGGGCGAACGCAAACCGAAAACAAAACGTCTTGTCGAACAGTTAGTGATGTGAAACTGTCAGTAAAACTGTTTTTAGTTACAACATGCTTCTTTTTATTTGCTGTTTTCGTTACTTGCCTATTTAATGAGAATCATCCTAAGTACTTAATAATATTATTAAGTACACTACATTACTCTATATTCTTATTTATTAAAAAACACAGTTCATTCTCTAGGTATGTGCGTATAAAGCAATGTTTAATAGGTAGGTATTAAACAATGCTATAATAGATAGGTAAACATACTTAAGAAAAGTCTGTCGTGTCAATTGATGTGAGTTTCGTTGTAACGAAAACAGCATATGACGAGGAAGCATTCGTCATATGCTGTTTTCGTTATAACAGAAAATTTATTTTCACGTCACTAAGTACGCGACAAAACAGTTTTGTCGATAGATGTGCGTTGGCCCTAAGTGAAAGATTCGCTTTATACCTAACCTGCTCTCCATTTTTAAAGAGCTCCCGTTTGCAAGATCTTTATTGACGATACGGTACGGCTAGACGTGTACCTAGATAATATTAATTTCTCGAATTCAGTTAGTTAACTTTTAAAAGTTGTCTGTTGTTTTCCTTTCACGAGACTATTATGGTCAGGTTCTCTGAAAACATCACCCATTATTGACGGGTCCTCCCACGCGAGCCAGCATAATGTGCCTTTCTATTACTTCTTTCTTGTTGTAGAAGCTGGATGATGGGTTCGAGAACTACCGACACCCGCTGCAAGCCCTGGCTCGAGAGTTCGGAATACCCACGTAATATAATAATTAACTATAATAACTGGCGATCAAAACTACTTACAAAATATAAACCTATACATCGACTTACATTATGTACTTATTTCATGAAATGGTAGTTTTATTTTATAATCCCGTGTTCCTTTATTGTCGGATGTAATAATTTAAGATTAGTACCCTAACCTACCAATTTTCGACCCAATCGCAATACTTGCAATGCCTTCATCCCACAGAGACCTACACATATACCTATTTGTCGGAGCTTCATCCACATACACAGTACCTACCTATAACTACTATGTTTTGTGGTATGTAATATAACCAGCAAAATAATAAACACTGATTATTTTATCTAAGGCTATTTTTAGTAATGACTTTGTAACTGTAACACGACGTGGGAAATCAGTGATGCCAGATTACGGTTTCACATTCCCCCCAAATCTTACCCAAAATCCCCCAAAAACTCAGGTTCTCAAGGAAAAACCCCCCAAAATGCAAAATACCTATTTATTAATTAATTTCTTTGAGATATACACAATAACGATGCCGTGCATGAATTTAAGTAGGTACTTATAATTAACTAAATGTTAAACATCTTAGAAATCGGCATAAAAGAAGAAGCTGTTATCGGCGAGCGGAGCGAGCCGCGAAATTTTTGGTAAATTAGGTATAATGATTTCCATTGGTTTTAATTATGTTTAAAATGGTGAGTGAGTGTAGTTCATACAAGTATGTCAAACGTTGAAAATTACAGAAAAGAAAATGGAGAGTTGTAGACTCACACCGGCGAGCGGAGCGAGCCGCGAATTTTTTTAGGTTTTTAAAATAATAAAACTACAAAAAATATGCTGGTTTGAATTATGATTCAAATTTAATGGTATGTTAAAATAAAGCACAAGTTCAAGCCTGAATCCAGACTCAGAATATTTCAAACATAATTTTTTTACTGAATCCATTGAATGCAGTAGCAAACCGATAGCAAATGCATTCAGGGTACCATGTAGGCCCAAGTTAACGTGTGCTGAATAATTAATTAGTCTGGAATTTTGAGCCATCACAGAATAGCGTTACCGGATTGGTTGTTGGACGGAGAGAGAATGATACTCTATACCTACAAGCAATCCGAAGACGCTATTTTGTGATGGTTCGGTTGGACTACCATAACAGACAGTCAATATCGGACTGTCATTCTACAAAAATGTAGCCTGCGGTGAAAAATTCTTCAGAGGAAAGATTGCGCTTTAAACTTCTTAATGCTAGATAGAATCTCTTATAAAAAACTTCCATAATATGATGAAACTTCGTACAAAATAGTACGAGGATGACATTGTCCTCGTACCTCGTACGGAAGACCCCAAATCTCGTACTTGTACGAGGATCCTCGTACGGTTGGCAACCCGTACGAGTTTGTTGTTTGAGTTGTTTCACGTTTCACGGGTGGGACGGGGCGGAAATTTTGACGCCACTTGCTCGGTTGTCATCATGCGCAGCTTTGTGCTTGGCTAGAGTACGCGGAATTTCAATTCTATGTTTGGCATACCAAGTTATTGGTTTGATCTTTTCTCAGATCACAGGTTTGGTACCTAATAAAAATCCCCCAATTCCCACCATACCCAGTTTTTTTCCCTCCAAACATCCCCCCAAAAATATTGTCCCCCCAAATATCCCCCCTTAGCTATAAAAACCCCCCAAATTTGGGGGGATTCCCCCCAATCTGGCATCACTGTGGGAAATACCTATAACCCGAACGATTTAAGATGCATGGTTGTGTCACTAGTCGCTGTATAGTAAGTAGTAATTATTTAGATGAGATAATCTTCTACTTTGAATTAGTCGGGCAATAGGGATACCAGCTTAATGCTCTTTTTACCCAAAATACGTTTTTGTAATTATTTAATTTAGCACACAGGGAATCACAGGAAATTATTGTTATTAATTTGTACAAGCTAAAAATAAAACAAATTTCCCAATATGTAGGTACTTAAGTACTTACCTACATTTCTTATTTTAACCCGACTTTTCTCCAGAAATAAATCAACAAAAAATAATAAATTAAACTTAAGTACCTACTGAATAATTTAAAAGCTTAATTAGGCAATTCAGGTACCTAAGTAGGTACCTACCTAACTTTAATTTTGAGATAAAAATTATTATAAGTAGGTACTTAAGTAACTATGCTCATTTTTTAAAAGCTTTTATTATCAAACCTTATTACTAACAGTATGTCCTATTACCTATTTGTTTATCGCGCACATGGTTATTTATACCAAAGTTACGTAATTTTAAGTTACCTAGCTGGTAACCCAGAGAATGGCACATATTATTATTCCGTCTCTATCCGGCTGTCTGACCGTGTGCTGTGTGTACAGGACGGCAAATTCATTTGCCATTTGAAGTTTGGCTAGCCTACCTAGCACATCCTTGTGGCCCACACATTTACATTACACTCTAAAGAAGACAGTACGTACTACCTATCGTTTTATGTACTTTTAGTTTTTCGTTGGATAGTAATACTACTCGTTGCTTTTGGGTAGCGCGCAGTTCCCTCAGTGGCCCTAGTGACAAGTTTATTGTTTACCAAAAGCCTATAAAATGGTTAACTATTTCGTTTATGCGAAAGATTACTCTGGTTCAACGTTTGGACGCACGTTTTATCACGAAAATGGGTTAGAGACTCTCAAACAATTTAATAGTGACGTAGAAAAAATTAACAGTGAGTTAACAGAACCCGAAGAATCAAGAATTATTTACTTACACTGGGGACACGAGTGTGTGGAAGTCGATGAAAAAACCACTATTGCCAAATATGAGAATGGTGACGGTGATGGTAACGATACCTTGCCGGAGACAATTATTGAGTGGATGAAGCAAAATATTGATGGTGATGTTAAAATAAAATTGTTGTACATCATAACCGATGGTCTGATCGAGACACGAAGCTTAAACAAATGTTTGGAACTAAACGAGAATGTTGGTTACGAAAAAGTAGTTTTTCATGGAATTAATTCAAACTTACATAATATTAACTTATCCGTAGCTGCAGCATTTATAAAGGGCCATTGCACAATTTATCGCAACAACGAACTACTCGACAACGTCGATATTTCCGAGGAATTCGACTACGATAAGGTAACAATTAACAACTTTGAAACTGAAAAAGATAATTTGACCTCTTATATCAAATTCAAATTTATAAATTTATCGAAAAATAATGCTACAGCTCTCGCTGAAATCGAAAAGCTAAAAAAATTAAGGTATAGATTGTTTGCTGACTTTCCATCAGGAAACGTTACAAATCTGGACACGAAAGATAAAAATACATTCTTACATGAGTTCAAGAACACAACCTGGTACAGAAATTTGACCAATAAATCAAGCGATTTGAAACAAGACATTGAAAAATTTGTTTGTACTTTAATTAACTACATCGTTACTGAAAAAAGGTCTTATGCCTTTGACGCTTTGAAGTTCGAGACCAACTTCAGGTATGAAGTTACCGAAGAACCAATCGTTGATGTCGACTTTACAACCGACCAAGAAATTGAATTTCCTGATATCATTTTAGATGATGAGAAGGGAATACCTGTGATCCTATGCACAGAATTAAATCTACTGGATAAAATAATTTTCCAATCATCAACAGTATCGACGGCAAGTTTCTCAAAATTCAAATCGATGATGGAGTGTCCACTGTTTTTATTAAACGATCTCGATTTTAATGAGTCAATTGGTTACTTCTACACATTGTATGTTTACAAACAGTTATTGGAAAAAACTACGAAGACGGAACCTCGTACACGGAAATCATTTCACGGTGGTCTAGTGCTTGTGGATACCGATCATTTTGACGCTTACAACGACTATATTTTATCTGCTACATACTTCAACTTCAAAAAAGTCTATTACAATATCGGATTGTTTTATTTCGTGCTATGGAAAATTTGCGAAAAGAAACAATGGATGGACAAAAATGTTCTGGAAAAGTTTAAAAAGTACATGTTGAGGCGTGTCAGTTCTACAGTATGCAAAATTGCACTCTCATCATTGCCATTAGATCCTCCAGCAAAAACTTCATTACCAACTGCATTGTGGTACTGCGTAGAAATGTCTTCGCACATTTTTAAAGATGATACTCAGTATTTTGCGAACGAACGTTTGAGAATGCATTACGGTGTTGCGCACTCTATGATCGAAATCTTAAACTATTTGCAGTATGACTTAGACTTAAAATTTATTAATAAGAGAATAGATTTAATAAGGCACGTGATGATTCTGAAGAAAATTCCAACTAGAAGGGACAAAATTTTTTATTTGGCAGAAAAAATATTTAAAAGTGTAAATGGGTTCCTTGTTTGTAAAATTGAAAATCAGGAGAATGTAAAGAAACTTAATTATTTGAAATTGGATCACAAAGGAATGTTGAGCGATGACGCAATCACATCGGAAGTCAATTTGGATGACTATGTTCACTTCTTGCACCATACTGATGAACCCGACATTCAAATTTGCAAAAACACTTTCAGGCCTTATTTTATGATCGATCATAATACATCTTTTTATAGCGAATTGTACAAAATTGCAAAACAAGTTGTCGTCAGTGACGTCAGGGGCGAGGTTGTTATAAGCTATTATGCAATTGACAAGTTAGAATTCAGTCGAATTCTGTCTCGCTATAATTTGTTTTTGCATTGTGTTAAAGATTGCGATAAATTTCCTACGTTGACAGAGTATATGGAGTATATATTGAAAAAGAAAAAAAATTATAACGATAAAGTGAACATTTTTGCAGAGAATGTTTCTAGGGAAATCGAAAAAGCATTCCAAGCTTATGAGAATCTGGTCAAGGGTGTGAGTGTAGGCCACTTTATTGAAGTGTGCAATAAGTATGTAAACCGGGTTGAACGTATCAAAGGTGAGGAAATAAGAAAATTTGAAAGTGATGATGAAATTCGTGAATTTATTTCTACGGAGGAAAGTAAAGTTAATTTGCAAAATGTAGTAACAAAGAAGTAAACTTCATTTTTAGGTTTCCTTAACATGGTGTAAAGGGAACCTTATTTTTTTCTACAAGGTTTTAAATTGGCACAAATTATAAAAGTCTAGAATTTAGATTGTACCTTCTAATAATGTTCTTAGTTACAGGACACTATTTTGCCACGGATGGCCTTACCTTAGGTTACCTTAGGTAGACGTAATTGTTTGGGTATTTTTTTATTATTGCGAGTTTTTATTCAAATTAAAACAAAAACGTTAGGTAATTATTTGTGATCTAATGATAGGTAATCTACTTAGTTAATGTATGTATTTAGTTACTATTATTTCGTAAAAAATATATAAAATTATGTGTAAGTTGCATTTAAAACTAATATTGTAAGTTTACGTATATTAAGATTAGTTATTTTTTATGATTTTTAATAAAAAAAAGTACATACAATTATTAGGTACCTATCTACCTAGTTTTTTATTTAATGTTTGTCCACCCACACTATAACACGCATTTCTTCTTCCAAAGTATGTGTGCAGTTGCAGTATGAATAGAAAACATATCCACCAAACCCAACTTAATAAGGTTGGTATAAAACTGTAAATAAAACCTAATCTGGCTAAGGCGCAAGTTTTATTTGCGAGTGAAAGATTCGTTTTATAATTAAATGAAACCAATGTATGTAATAAGAGCTCCTATTTCTAGGATTTCTGAGATTTTATCTATCTCAGAAATGAAACCAGTGGACACATAACTAAAAACTAACTTTTTTGAAAACAATAGAATCATAGACCTCTGGGAATAAGCCGTTTAACAAACTGTGTAGGTACATAATATTATCTAGGTGTCACATGCTCTCAAAATCTAATCAAAGTCGAGTATCTCGGTTGCCTGCCAGCTTCTTTCAAAAGAAAAGAAATCTAACCCCCATAGCTTGTATGTAGGTAGGTAGGTAGGTACAGCTTTATTTAGTTTGGGGCTATGTATGTATGTAGTATGTTCTTTGAAATGTCCATGAATATTTAATTTTTCATACTTACCCACTTAACAACGTATGTAGGTACTAGAATAATTAATGATAAGTAATCTCATTACACTTGGACTTTCTGTTATATATACACCTACTAACTTAAATTAATTATACCTAAATACGAGGGTTTTCCAAAATAATACAAATAGCTGATATAGTTCAGTGGTACCTACTACCTAACGTACCTACTTACATAAGAGGCGAGCAAAGTAGACGTAGGTAGGTACTGTAGGTAGTTATAATGTATAGTATGTACTTATAGTATGTACTGTCACTAGGTATGTATTTAGCGGAGTTACCTACTTCGGAATACGTATGATGTTATTGAAAAATATTGTGCAACACCAACACCATATAAAAATAATACCTATAATATTGTAGTGCTGTTCCATCATTGCACAATGAAATGTATGATTGAAAATACAGGATGGCCCATTTACAGTGGTCCAAAATTTTTTTTGGGTGGAGGATATCGTTGCTATTCATTAAAACGCAAAGTAGTATGTTCTACGAAAGTCAAAAGTTTAGAAGTTAGGACTTCTTAATTTTTTTTTTATAAAATTTTTACTTTAGTCACGTAAACCTTTTTGTTTTATACATTATAGAATAGACAAACGTTTGACCGCAATCTCACCTGATGGTAAGTGACGATGCGATGCGGTCGACGATGTAGCACATTTACCTAGAAGAAACCTATTCACTCTCCTCTTGAAAACATTCAAATAAACCTCTCTAAATCAAATGCTATTGAACCAAATCGAATCAAATTTGGTGTGTGCATAGATACTAAAGACGTAGCTAGCTATCATTAGGCCATTTTTTTTAATTATTTCCACATCATAATATGGTTTTTGACCTTTTAGTGAAATAGTTGTACCTTTCGGATGGGCATGCTGAATTTTCGAAAAATTCTCCATGAAAAAAAATGTTCTACTTAGAACGTTCTAATGATCCTTGAAGTATGAGGATAGAATAGACAAAAAAATATAGCTAAGTATTTTTTTTTTTGAGAATTTTTCAAAAATCAACATTGTATGCACCAAAGATTTGTACCTCAAACGTAGTTTGAACAAATTCCCATTACATGGGATGTTTAGTTTCCAGACTTTCCAGAGTCGAGCTAGAGTAAGTAATAGTCACATGTGGTACAAAATAAAACTAAGTAATTTCATAATGCCATTTAACTTTATTTAATGTATTTTGGTTACTCACCTACCTAGATACAATTTAGTCAAATAAGTATGTGGATGAACTAGACTAGGTAAGTAAGTGGATACCTATCACAACGGAGTCTTGACCTTTGTCAGTGCATTACTATGTTATCGGTGTCAGTACTAACCATATCGCTATAACATACACATTTTGTGACCAGCATAAGTAATAATAATTAATTAGTTAGGTAGGTACTTACAGTTTGTACTTTTGTACCAAAGTTTTGTACCAATATTTGTGGGGTGGTCTGAAAATCTCGTTTTAGGGACTGCTCCCTCAATCGTTGCACCTAACGAGGAAGATGAGCGTATTTTTGTTATATGTATGTAGATCGATATATTTTTACGTCCAAAACACAACACTGAAAGAGTTTTTGCGATGTTTCAAAAAATTAATATTCTACGATTTTTTAGTTTGGATTTCCAAAATCTCTTTTGAGCCGGACGTTACGCGTTGGAAATCCAAACTTTAAAATATCGTAGAAAATTCAGTTTTTGAGAAACTTATCGCAAAAAAAAATTACAGTTGTTAGACTTTTGATTTAGGCAAAACCAAAAAGGAAAAAATTTTCTAACTCATTTTCCTCTTTGCAGAGGGATAAAAATCTGTTGTGTGCGTACTGTACCTACTTACTTGTTTTTTTACGAAGGGGGTTAGTACTAACTAGTTTCGATTAATGTAGGTTCCTTTTGATATGTTTATGTTACTATGTTTTTTAAGATATTGATAATTTTCTGTTTCGGTCCCTCAAAGGTTTTGAAGGCCTCATCAATCAACTGAAAGAATGAAAGAATAGTTAGGTAGGTGCCTACATTCTGTATGAAAATGCAATAGCAATTTATGTAACAGTAAATTTTACTGTGTATTCTAAATCCTATCCTATCCTACTAATATTATAAATGCGAAAGTTTAGATGTTTAGATGTTTGTGTTTCAATTACGTCGAAACTACTGAACTAACTTGGATGAAACTTGGCATATATATAGTTCGTAACCTGGATTGACACATAGGCTACTTTATATCCCGAATAATTAACAGGATCTACAGGATAAAATGAACGAACGGGATTAGCAGTGCCAATTAGCAAGAGGATGATGTCATCATGTCATGTCACGTCAGTTTGACAGGACGTAGTACAACCTCGTTGGTCTATCGACTAACGTTTGACATTCGAGTACGGGTTCGGTGTAATGTCAAGTTTCTCAAAGAAGTATCCGCTCGGTACACGCACAGATAATATAATGTACACGGAAACGGTACTCGCATACGAAGTCGCGGATAACTGCTAGTATAATAGGAATATTTACAAAAAAATATATGAGTAGGTAAGTACTCTATCAGCAATCTAATTCCCATATAACAAGCTTTGCTTAGTTTGGGACTAGAGGGCGTTGTGTGAAATGTTCACCTACGAGCAATGTGCTCCTAGGTGAATTCTGTCGACCGCTCTCTGAGGGGAAAATCTAAAACAGCTGTAGTTAAAGAAAATTGTTGTTAGGAATCACGGCTGGTTTTGATAAAAATTTGAACTGCATTTAAAAATTAAAAAAATATCAATTATTTTTCTTACTTAAGTATTTTAACCTGATAACAAACAAATAGGTGCCTACTGTTTAATAATAATGGGTCTAAAGTGATTGGAACACTTACAAAAACCTAATTTTAGTTTTCATACAAAATGTAAAGGACGAAAAAAAACCAAAAAAAAATATAATCTAAAATAAACGCAAAAAGTAGTCTATGTGTTAATGTGTTAATCCAGGTTACGAACTATAATATATTCCAAGTTTCATCCAAATAGGACGAGTAGTTACAGCGTGATTGAAACACAAACATCTAAACTTTGACATTTATAACAGTAGTGGGATGGGATATTACAAGGTAAGACATGAACAATAGTAACATTAGTAACAATTACCTGGGCAAGGTTATCCCGATATTCGTCTTGGTCATACTTCGTTCCACTCAATCGATAGTTATAAAACGTATTAATCGCGTTTGCCTTACATGCGTCGTGGTATTCGTTTAGGTTGCTCATATAATTGATTATTGGTATTATGAGGATCCACCACATTGTGGGTCGACATAACTCTTCCATCTGAGAATTGTACTTGTTCAAACACATTTGGATAGCCTTTTTGTTAGCCATGTTGTTTAAGTCCTTAAAATCGTAGAATCGACCCTGTATCACCTGTAAATTTTAATGAGAAACAATAATTTGCCTTGTTTAGTTTATTAGTTTAGTTTAGTTGAGTCTATTTTGTGCACGCTGTGGCGTCCTGTAATTAGGGAAACACAAAGCATTTCCTTTAGATTTAAGAATGTACTTGATAATTGTGATTTCCTTGTTGGATGCTCTAAATAAAATAAATAAATAAGAATGTCATCAAGCAGATTATCTTTCTCATAAAGTCATAAAATAAGTAAAGTAAGCATAATTTAACGTACATTTAAAAATGTCTCTTCATCCTCGTCGTTAGAATGGAATCCTTTAATGCATTTCTGGTGAGGATGGAACACTGCCCAAGCCCGGCACTTGGCAGTCTCATGGTGCTGCAGCAACTCGTCAGGATGTAAGCATTCGTCTTTCGTTGGATTCAAAGACTCCATATTTTCCGAGTATACAACCAGAGCTTTGTTTATAACTTCCTTGTTCTTACTTTTATTAAGTGATTGAAGATTCAAGAAGGTGGAGTTGATTTTCTGAAAAAAAAAAAAAAAAAACAGCGATTAGAATTGAGCTGCAAGTCTGCCCATGCCAGCGAGAGTGGTAGGTTAGATACCTACTGTTTACCATGGCTTCGATGTATGTAGTGTATGTAACTATCACCTTAAAAGTTATTTAGGTATATAATTAAACCAATAAAACTAAATATGAATATGACATTTTATTTTAACTTCAGGCTATGTCAGTAGGTATAGTAGTCACAACGGATCTTTGTTCCTCTAAAATATCTGCGCAAGTTACACCTAACTTAGATTAGATTAGATAATTCTTTATTGCACATTTAAAAAACAGTACAGATGCGGGCTTAATGCTAATTAGCATTTTCTTCCAACCAACCTTTGTGTAGTGTGGAGAAAAGGTAGTGCTTAAATTATGGAAAACTTGGTAGGGAGAAACGTCTTTAAAATATATAAAAATTACCTACTTAAAATAATAAAACACTAACCAAATATATATATATATATAACTTCAGAGGGATAAAGATTCATAGTGTGCACTGTACTTTATTATCGTAGTACTTAGGTATGACAGGACGATACGACGCATTATGAAACTGTGGATCAAACGGCGCTTTTATTATACCTATACTTACATATCGTGTCTTATCTAACAACACCGCTCAAGTCATTTTTGCTCACTTTTCAGGAGAGACTAAAAACTGTGTAATTTATTCAATTCAAAAGCTTTCAGGCTGAAATTATTAACAGGTGCTTTAATATATATAACAAATGTTTTGTTATGCCTATTATATCATTTATATTGATGTACACGTTTTAAATTGACTTACGCGGTGTTACGTGATAATTTTACTCGACTTAGGCGGTGATAACAAGAAAATGTATGAGAAAATATAGTTTGTAGTGCATCAAAAATCGATAAAAATTAAGTTTTTTTCTTATACTATAGGATTTTTGGTTTATTAAACTTAGAACTGTTCCAAGTTGACCGCTGATGTGGCCCTATCTGCCGGTATTGCAGTCAGTTTTCTTCAACGAGTCTTTTATTCCAAGGGTATCCATGAACATTCTTTTACATAGGTACTTCGTAACTGTTTTCACACGTAAAAATATAAACGCGGCTTTCAGTTTTCTTCGATTCAGGATTTTGGTAATTTTCTTTTCAACTACCATACATGGCATGCATTGAGAAAAATGATTTTCGCTGTTCTCAATTCGCGGTGTTCCAGAATGTTGTGAATGTTGAATGTTGCGGAGCGTTTGCACAGCCAGTCGCAAAACTTATGATAAGAAAAGTTTATTAATGATTACAATTTAAACTAAAACAAACAAAGTTATAAGTTGGCTAAATAATAAATTAATTACATGAGTACCTACTAAAACGGTTGCCACTCAGCATGTGACATAGTAACTTGTGACTACTATAACGCTGGTCTTCCGTGTCGCTAGTGCCTAGCACTAATCTCTGCATTGCATTGTTTTGTAACCGTGCCTGAAATAAACGAATTGTATTTATTTTATTTATTTAATCTGACCAATCGTTAAGTTCATTAAAGCCTTCGCCGTTTTGATTTACCAAATCACCGCGATCGTGTACTTAGCGGAGCGTCATGATAGTAGATGATATAGTTTGCAAGGAAGACATGGCTGCATTGGGTTTTCCAGCGTTGTTGTCTCGGCTATTTGCTGTAGTAGGTATACTCGACGTCTATTGGTATCGTTTCAGCAAAACCTCTATTTGAAGAAACCAAAGTGCATGCATCGAGTTCTATGAAGTTTTACCAACTTTTTCAAAAACCAAGCCGTCGTGATGTCTAACGTATCCATGTCCAAACTTTGAAATCAAGCTTACTCCTTTTCTTTGGCTCTCTAAAGCTCTTACGCCGTTTACGGCTCAATTTCAGTCATGATGGACTCGCAACTGTTGACATTCCTCATTAATTCTTCATCTGTAGGTACACTAGCTCTCTCCAAAGCTTGTTGCGCGACTTTCAGCTTGTGGACCAACCCTACAGTCAGTGTTCACGTTTCGGCAGCATAGGTTAAAATGATAGAATCCTGAAAACGACTTTATCCGACAAAGAACTAAGGTGGTCGATAGAGCTCAGAGGATTAGCAAGGTGGAATAGCAGTGAGGCGGCTATGTTTCCCGACAATCGTTTGAGCAAACTATACTTGAGTGGGGGCCGCGTTAAGGCAAGCATAGTGTAGGATGCCCTCTGGTAAGGTGGGACGACGAACTGCGAAATGTAGCTGGCAAGGACTGATTGAGAAAAGCCGAAGACCAGGCTCAGTAGCGCGTCTTGGGAGAGACCTACGTCCAGTATTGGACTGATATTTAGATTAATGATGATGATGATGTTGACTCTGGTCACTCAATGACTCAAATTCTTCTCCATCCATGGTCTATACTACCACTTTATCAGGTACCCTACAAGAAATAACGTTTGTAACACCGCACAAGTCATACTCGATGCAATAGCAAGATGCTAAGTAACACCGCCTAAAGTAGATGGCGACAAACTTATTCGATTTTAAGTTCATTACGGCACTTGAATCAATAAATCTTTTAGTATATTCAGTAACTTACCTCTTAATCTTTGATAATTACACTTCAAAAACCATATTCAACCAAAAATAACACTATAAAACCGCGAAAGTCAGTAGTTGTAGAAGTAGTTATCGCGCGCAGTATGGCGGAATGACGATTTGCGCGGTGTTGGCGCGGAAACCGACTTAGGCGCTGTCACTGTTACTTGAATACTGGCCTGGGATTGGTTGATATCCTTGAATCTGTTACACAGTTCGACGCGCGAATTTAAAATCTATCCAATGGTATCAAAAAGTCAATACCGCCAAAAATCGACTTGAGCGGTGTTGTTAGATAAGACACGATATAGATTAAAATTAGTTCATATATTGTTTTAAACTTTTCTTTATAGAAGTCGATCTTACGATACCTATATCATCATCATTTCCCTGCCCTTATCCCGCGCTAGGCGGGGTCGGCACAACATGTCTTCTTCTTCCACTCGCTTCTATCATTCGTCAACTCAGAATCTACTCCTCTCACATTCATATCCTCTTTCACACAATCCAACCACTTCTTCTTCGGTCTTCCTCTACTTGCATACCCAGTCACACTCATATTCATAACTTTTTTCGTGATATGACTTTCATCCCTCCTCATTACGTGTCCATACCATGCTAATCTAGCACTCTTCACCTTTTCAACAACAGACGCCACTTTTAAACTTCCCCTGATATACTCATTCCTTATCTTATCTAACCTCGTCACCCCACACATCCATCTTAACATTCGCATCTCCGTAGCATGCACTCTCCTTTCATCCGTCTTCTTCGTTGCCCAACACTCTGATCCATACATTGCGACAGGTCTAATTACCGTCTTGTAAATTTTCCCCTTAAGCTTAAGGGGCATTCGCGGATCGCATATATCGTCCCTGAGACCTGTCGCCACTTCATCCATCCCGCATTCATCCTATTGTTAACGTCTCGGTCAATATTACCGTCGTTTTGGAGAAGCGAGCCAAGGTACTTAAAGTCGTATGTCAATACCTAGTCTTACAATACCTATGTATAAATTCTAAATACCTAGCGGTTATTAATGTCGTGCGCTACCGGGTCTATTTTAGAAACTATTACATAGTTTAAGAAATGTTGTGCAATAATGAATTTTGAACTTTTCGATGAGTGTTGGTGACGTTTCATAAGAAGTAGGTACAATCATGATGACATTATTTAGTTTAGAGGATAGAGCATGATCTGCTATTTTCCCTCTCGCGGCGAGCTTCTCTTTCGCGCCAAACTCTTTCCCTTTCTGCGTTCTCTGCTCTTTCTCGTTGTTCCCGTTCGCGACGAGCTTCACGCTCACGCCTTTCGCGTTCTTCGCGGCGCTGGTCTTCAATCCTAACTTCGTTGATATCCTCCAGTTGTTTGAAGACGCCATTGATTCTCTGCAAAGAACGCTTGCCTATACCTACGAGCACGACACATTTACTATCAAAAACTTCATCATCATTTCCCTGTCCTTATGCTGGCCTAGGGGACACAAGAGAGGCCTTGGCAGACCAACAGCCAGATGGATGGATGACATCGTTGCCGTACAGGGGAAGACCTGGTTGCAAAAGGCCCAAAATAGACACGAGTGGCGTTTGAGGGAGGAGGCTATATGCCCAGCAGTGGGTTAACACAAGCTGCCTATGATGATGATGATCCCACGCTAGGTGGTGGCACATGTTTTCTGCTTCTACTCACTCCTATCATTCGTCAATTCAGAATTTACTCGTCTTAGGTAGGTACATTCTTTCACACAACCCAACCACTTCTTCGGTTTTAAAAACTTCTCGAATTTATTTATTGCTGAGGTTTTTTTTCATATAATTTAATCTACCAAAGCAATGGTGTAAACCCACTTATAAGCGCTGAATAATTTAAACACCTGATTAAACTGGCTTTGTCACTGTTTGAAATTATACCTACCTACTTGTTTTGTTAGTAAGCGATACCTAGCAACTATTTTGAGTAGAAGGAATAGTTGTAGCAACTATTACAACTATGACTTTTTCATAATCAGCTATTTAAATAGCTGATTAAAGTTATGCAACAATTAAAAGTATCTATAACATTACCGCCTTGGATGTCTACCACCAGTAATATGTAGGTACACATATTGGTTTTAATAAAATGGTAGGTTACTTACACTACATACAATGGATCGCTGTAGCAAACTAAGCACACTAAATCACAATGCACCCTTGGAGAGAGTATTATCTATCAGAGATCACATGTAATTAGTTCATTTAATTGCTGTTTCTTGCGTGTAGGTATTCTTTTATGAAAAGAACTTTACAGGTGCAACATGTTAGCCCAATAAGCCCGAAAGGATGGTATCTTACACGTAATGGCGAATTGGCGAACAAGGTTTGTTAAATGACTTTAGTCGAAGATTTTCATTCATGAAATACATATACTGAAGAGATTGCACGTCGAAGTATTCACGTGATTGCACACGTCGAAGTATTCACGTGATTGCACACGGCGAAGTATTCACGTGATTGCACACGTCGAAGTATTCACGTGATTGGTCGGAATAAGCCCTCTTTCGGTTTATAGCTTCGATCAACTATACCTCGTTTATAGGGGTAATATCCTAAACGTTGTTTAATAGTATTTCAACTTACACTTAACTTACTTACTTAGTTACTAGTAACTTACGTTAGTAAGGGTGGTTACGTAAACATCTTCGGTATAGGAGGACTGTCGGTTCCTCCTAGCGCGCAATTCTCCGAGTGCCTTCCGCAGAGCATTCTCGTGTTCTTGTTCGAACATTGAGCTCGACAGCGGAGGTTCCACGGTAGTTTTAGTTTGCATTTCCTGCCAATACTGCGTGACCAGTTCAGATACAACTATTTTGTTGTTCTGTTCGTTTGTTATCTTCAACAATCTCAGCTGCTGATCGAGACTCTGAAACATTATTTAGTTTATTTTATTACGACATCCAACAAAAGTAACACGAGAGAGAAAAATAACAAAATATAAAGAGTCGAGTGTGCAAGTATTACACATAGCTGAGCTGTGACAGGCGTCACAGCTCAGTCGGTAATAGCTCTGCCTTCCGTGCTGTGGGTCGTGGGTTCGATCCCCACTAAGAACAAACATTTGTGCGTGGAAAACATAGATGTTTGTTCTATGTCTGGGTGTTACTATGTAATTATAAGTATGTATTTACAAAAAAAAAGTATCTAAGTATTCTATCAGCCATCTAGTTCCGATTGTCACAAGCTTTGCTTAGTTTGGGACTAGAGGGCGTTGTGTGTAAAGTCCGTGAATATTTATTTATTTTATTTTATTTCTTTTGTTCAAACTCCGTGATATCTTTGTCTCGATCTGGGGCCTTATTCTCATTTCAAAATGACATCGAAAACTCGTTTAACCAGTGGGTGAAACGAGTTTTTGGCCGAGATAATATGACGTCATCCCTATTAGAGTAAAATCTCTGCCGAAGTGAGAATTAAGCCCCTGAACGCGGGTTTTTGTCTGTCACAAAAATCTTTGTAAACTTACCCGTATGAAGTGACAATTACAGCCCCTGAGAATACACTCGGAATTCCGAACGCAGTAATTCCATACCTATGGACCTATCACATACATCCAGTAGTTTTCCGTTCGTAGTTATCTCCGATCCGGAATTCCGAATGGTAGCCTGTGCGTCCTGAACTGAGCATTGTCATTCCGAATGGAAATAAACGTATGTGTGTGAAATATGTACGGAATTCCGTTTCGTAATTTCGATTTGAAATTCCGAAACGGATTTCGGACTGTATGCGGCCGCTCTAAGAATTGTTACCTTAATAAAAGCAGTTCGTTCGTCATCCTTATCCTGAGTCCTCTTTCTCCTGGAGTCAAACAGGTTGATAGCAGCCGCCTTTGCTTCCTCGTGTACCTGTTACATGGAAATAAGATCTTTCATTTAGTGCGGCTTGCAATAGAATCACTAAACGTGTTTAACAGCTAAATAGATTTAAATCTGACGTATTTATATAACTTGACAACTCGCTAAATACTATTGACTACTGTGACAGGTGTCACAGCTCAGTCGGTATAGCTCTGCCTTCCGTGCTGTGGGTCGTGGGTTCGATCCCCATCAAGAACAAACATTTGTGTGTGGCAAACATAAATGTTTGTTCTATGTCTGGGTGTTACTATGTATTATAAGTATGTATTTACAAAAAAAAAGTATATAAGTATTCTATCAGCCATCTGGTTCCCATATTACAAGCATTGCTTAGTTTGGGACTAGAGGGCGTCGTGTGAAATGTTCATGAATATTTATTTATTTATTGCGATTCTGGTGCAAGCCGCCCTTAATAAAATAACAAGGATCGTTCAGAATCATCTTATGTACAAGGTGATTCTAGGTTGCAGTTCCTCGCCACCCTAGTATAGTTGTACAATAGGATGTGAAGAATGTAGGTACCTGTTCTAGATCAGCAGCATGTACACATAAAGGCTTATCTCCACTGATTCCAAGTATCTTCGTCTGGTAAGCTTCCTTCGCATCTATGACAGCTTTCTGCGTTTTTCCCATGTTGATGGACATGTACGTTGGCAGGCGGTTATCCAAATCCTGCAATAGATTTAAATCAATTTTAATAATAATTTATAAGTTTAAAAAACTAGAAAAACAGACTTCAATTCAACTAACGGCTTCATCATCAGATGATGATGATGACGGCAGTTCAGTGGGAATGTTTTAGTGACCGTAAACATCACTTAAAAGTCACAGACAAGCAAAATAAGCAATTTCGCGCACGTGGATGGCATAAATTTTTTCAGTTATTTCTACGTAGGTAGGTATAAGCTAAACTAATGAACCGATTTTGATGAAAATTTAATGGATCCTTTCAGATAAAAAAAGAACTTTTCAAATCTGTTTATAAATGACGGAGATTTGAGATAACAAACATAAAAAAATACAATCGAATTGAAAACCTCCTCCTTTTTTAAAGTCGGTTAAAAATAAATCCGGTTTTGGACCCATCTTAGAACTTAGCAGAGAATACCTAATGTACAGTACGCACAACGGATCTTTATCCCTCTGATAACTGCTAGTTATCAGAGGGATACTAGAGTAGCTACGTACCTTAGTAAGATCCTCGAGGTACTTGTCAGAGTCTAGTTTCGAGCCCATTTTCTTGAGGGCTGTGAAGGCAGTCCTCGCGGCTTGCAGTTCCTGGTTGTGGAGTGCCTGGAGATCTGACGCAGAGAGGCTCGGGACCTGCTCTCCACAAGCTGACTGCATATGTCTCTCGTACTGATCACGACATTTGTTCACGGCCACTAACATACCAGCCTCGGTCGTAGCCTGGACACAACAACACCAATACATACATTTACCACAAAAAAAAGGAGTTTACATAATTGAGTTAAAATTACCCATGGTTCCCGCACCAGAGGGGCGAGTACAAGTGTACGTCTGACGCCCAGCACACCGGTGTGCGCTGCTTGGTATGGAAACACTGAGCGGAAGCTTGACGAGACCAAGCTTCTCAGAAAAACCGCTCAGTGTTTCCATACCAATCAGCGCACACGTGTGCTGGGCATCAGACGTAAACTCGTACTCGTCCCTCTGGACTAGCCTGTGTGATTGGAGGCCGATAAAAAAATACAATGGAAAACAAGTAGGTACCTATGTGATGGATAGGTTTTCCAATGAAAAGCAGTGTTCTTTACCATATCCACGTTTTAGTTCGGTTTGTTATTACTAGAGAGTGTTGCTAGCTACAACTACCTGATATGCTAGATGTTGCCACCTTATCTAACTAAAATCTCCACGACATCTTAGGTATTTCATCCCACCTGGTGCCGGCGGAAGACCAGCGTTGTGTCATTTTGACGCAACACCATGCTGAGTTCGTCACCAATTTTAAATGTATTGTGTGTGTATTATGTATTGTATATGTCAGCGTGATTATACAAATAAATGTTTCTTTCTTTCCTTCTTATTTATTTAAAAAAAGTAACAAATGAGTGTGGATATTTTACTGTTATCCACTGAGGGGTTCCATCATCAGATGAGCTCATATTATTGCCATTGTACAAGGTGTTCTGAACGGAGAATGCGACCACTTTTATTTGATAGTTAAGCCGTACTCACCTTCATGATGCTGGTCGGAGTGGGGATGGACTCGCTGTTGAATATGCTCATGTAAGAATTGAAATAAGTGAACAGCTCACTAGCCTTCACTGCGTGTCCATTGATCATTTTAACTTTCAACTTTTGCTGCCCAAACAACGATGTAGCCAGTTCTTTAAGGTAAGTAACGAATTCTGGCTCAATTTCTGAAAATAAATCATACTAATATTATAAACTAGCAGTTACCCGCGACTTCGTACGCGTCTACAGTTCCCGTGTACATTATATTATCTGTGCGTGTACCGAGCGGATACTTCTTTGAGAAACTTGACATTACACCTCATTACGCTTAGTTTGGCCTTCGCCGGTAAACCTAAGTAAGATTTATTTGTACCTACCTTTGTTGCTACCTATGTTTTATTTCTAACTAGTGTTTTGGTAGATAAACTATTATTTATTATTTTATTATTACACCGAACTCGTACCTACTGGAATGTCAAACGCTAGTTGTTAGACCAAAGAGGTAGTACTACGCACTGTCAAACTGACGTGACATGACATGACAATGAAATCCTCTTGCCAATTGGCGCTGCTAATCCTTTTCGTTCATTTTATCCTGTAGATCCTGTTAATTATTCGGGATAAAAAGTAGCCTATATGTCAATCCAGGTTACGTACTATATATATGCCAAGTTTCATCCAAGTTGGTTTAGTAGTTTTGACGTGATTGAAACACAAACATCCAAACATCTAAACTTTCGCATTTATAATATTAGTATAGATACGATGAATTTTGCAAATAAAACAGTTTGAAATAATTTACCGTTGATGCTTCCCGTGAAGGTCTTCTTTTTTACTTTCAAGCCAGGGTGCGGCATCAGGAAACACGAGACCGTTTCAAAGCTGGAGGCGATGTGCCGTCGCAGATCGCTTAACTCCTTCGGCATACCATCAGTTACCTGACAACATCACAACAATGCATAAAGAATTCTGTCGTGACAGGCATCACAGCTCAGTCGGTAATAGCTCTGTCTTCCGTGTTGTGGGTCGTGGGTTCGATCCCCACCAAGAACAAACAATTGTGCGTAGAAAACATAGATGTTTGTTCTATTTCTGGGTGTTACTATGTATTATAAGCATGTATTTACAAAAAAAAGTATATAAGTATTCTATCAGCCATCTAGTTCCCATATTACAAGCTTTGCTTGGTTTGGGACTAGAGGGCGTTGTGTGAAATGTCGCTGAATATTTATTTATTGACCGAGCGAGCGAAGCGTCTCAGTTTCGAGATGGGCCAAAAATGCTTTTGTCCGGGTGTCTGTCTGTCTGTAATCAACAACAACAGGTCGCATTTATCAACTGATTTTGACGAAAATCGGCACACAAGTTCCTTGATTTATTAAAAATTTTTTGTCGACCGCGATTTCTGATTGGGGAGAAAATAGGGGAGAAAAAGAGGAAAGTTTGCTGTAGCGTTGTTTATCGATGGATTTGAATCTAATTTGACAACCATACTAAAAACTTCATTACACACAAGATGGTTTAAAAATATTTCCAAAAAGGGTGAGTGCAAGGGGGAAAAGAGGCGAAATGAATTTTTATTTTTTTTTCCTGAAAATTTACTATTACCAATATCAATGACACTACACAGTCCTCTCCGCCTTTACGATACAAATCCGTAGACACCAGATTCGACCTCCTAGGACCAAGGGAACGCGAGTAATCGCTAAAACTTTTACCCCTGTTTTGCTCAAAAGTCTACATAGGTAGGCAGGGCCTATTGGAAAATTCAAGCAACTGAAATTCGGTTTAGCCAGGGGAAAGGGGAAAGTGTCGGTTATTGCATGGTTATATAAACCGAACAGCGCGCACGCGGATACTTGCACGCAAGAAGTAGAACAAATCGAGTGAAGTCATACCTTTAATACTTCATTCAAGTACTGCTGGCCACCTTCACTTCCGTAGGCGTTTTCAAAGTCGTTCCCCCAATCGCGGATCAGGAACTCCAACACTTGAAAAGCTTTATGGCCCGCAGTCTCGTCGTTTATCAGTTTACCGTATTCTGTGAACAACTGTTGAAAATTATGATTAGTACTTAGGTACATCAAAAGTTCTAGAACATGACTATTTTTAACCGACTTCAAAAACCCATTTGTCCCGGACTCCTCCAAAACCCCCTAGCCAGTGAGCTAACATTACAAATAGGTACCTATTTATTTTGTAACATCGTCACTTTAGAAGAAAAAAAGGACTGTTCTCTCTTACCTGAAGGTGTTGTAAATCGTCCTCCTGGATATTACCTCCAGGCAAGTTATACACCTGGACCGACGACAACAGAGTAGACAGCGCGAATATAGTTGAACAGTCACGCACGGTGCTCTTACTGTCGAAGGTACCTTGCGTGTCCATCAGCAGCACCACCACCTGTAAATAACCATATTCAGCTGCTTAAAGCTACAAGCGAGAGAAAACAAAGAATAAGGGATTATTATTTACTAGCAGTTACCCGCGACATCGTACGCGTCTACAGTTTCCGTGTACATTATATTATCTGTACGTGTACCGAGCGGATACTTTGAGAAACTTGACATTAAACCTCGTTACACCGAACTCGTACCTACTGGAATGTCAAACGCTAGTTGTTAGACCAAAGAGGTAGCACTACGCACTGTCAAACTGACGTGACATGACATGACAATGAAATCCTCTTGCCAATTGGCGCTGCTAATCCTTTTCGTTCGTTTTATCCTGTAGATCCTGTTAATTATTCGGGATAAAAAGTAGCCTATATGTCAATCCAGGTTACGAACTATATATATGCCAAGTTTCATTCAAGTTGGTTCAGTGGTTTTGACGTGATTGAAACACAAACATCCAAACATCCAAACATCTAAACATCCAAACATCCAAACATCTAAACTTTCGCATTTATAATATTAGTATTCAGCTGCTTAAAGCTACAAGCGAGAGAAAACAAAGAATAAGGGATTATTATTTACTAGCAGTTACCCGCGACATCGTACGCGTCTACAGTTTCCGTGTACATTATATTATCTGTACGTGTACCGAGCGGATACTTTGAGAAACTTGACATTAAACCTCGTTACACCGAACTCGTACCTACTGGAATGTCAAACGCTAGTTGTTAGACCAAAGAGGTAGCACTACGCACTGTCAAACTGACGTGACATGACATGACAATGAAATCCTCTTGCCAATTGGCGCTGCTAATCCTTTTCGTTCGTTTTATCCTGTAGATCCTGTTAATTATTCGGGATAAAAAGTAGCCTATATGTCAATCCAGGTTACGAACTATATATATGCCAAGTTTCATTCAAGTTGGTTCAGTGGTTTTGACGTGATTGAAACACAAACATCCAAACATCCAAACATCTAAACATCCAAACATCCAAACATCTAAACTTTCGCATTTATAATATTAGTAGGATAGGATAGGATAGGATAGGATAGGATAGGATTAAAGTGGCTTCAGACACAAGATTTGTTAATACTAATGGTAGAGCTTCTTCTGAAAGAGCTCGACCGGGGAAGTACTACCACCGTAGGTACCTATTTCTACCACCATGCAGTGATACTCGAATTGCCGGTGCAATAACAGGCACAATGTCTCACAGTGATAGACGCAGTGCAATGCATCACAGGGTACGTCTTCAGTGGACGTGCTCAGTGAGACAATACATCGTTATAGGTAGTGGTTACCGCTTAACATCAGGTGGGCCATCGGCTTGTTTCATCATTTAGTTATCAAAACATATTTTTTATTTTCGTTGAGTCCTATATCCTAATTTCGGTAACTGGTATAACGTACTATACCTAACTTGCTAGGGAGATGGCATTTTATGATGCTTTTATTCATAATGTTACCATCACGAAAGGGTTTTATTTTACACATACTTAAGTGAAGTTAGTTTTCCTACGAGTTTTGCTGATTAATTGAATTTTAGAACACATTCGAAGCCAGCAGCGAAGTATTGGTACGATACCTGCTCCCCCGAAGGTAGCGCGATGAGGATTGGCTCCGACCACAGCACAATGCCCGTGGTATTTCTCTTGGAACCTCCACGCCAGCCGAACCCTACCAGGGGCTCCGGGCCAGTTCCTACCCAGGTACCGTCGAGCCGAGCCGAGACCTGATCATTAAAAGAAAATTATTTTGAATCACACTTGTAATCATTCCGAACCCTTGACTAAAGAGGGGAATGTTATATGGAATATGGATAGAGAGTTCGTATTTTGATAAAAAACTCGTTATTAAAGCATACATTTTATTTATTTATTTTAAAATTTCACACAAATAGGTAGTGCTAGGAGGACTTAATGCTAAGAGCATTGTCTGCCAGTCTTCCTGGGCGTGCAAAAAGACACAGTACAGATACATAGATATAGATGTTTTAGTACAGATTTTATACAAACATCTATGCTCGACTTCGGAACAGTGGTCGAGTAGTAAATGCGCTGATAAGTACGGACCTAAGCACCAATTTAATGCGGGTTTTTTGTCGAAAGCTTTTATATACAGTTCATTCTTAACAACTACACAAAGGCACAACTACCTACTCTGTGCTACTACCTATGTATTCCGTGGAAAGTGCAATGTCCATAAACTAGTGATCGCTAGTTCGCAAACACTAATTTATGTCTAAAGGTTCTTATAATTCAGTTTTTAAAAGGAGATGCAATAACTTATTTGACATGGGACAAATATGAATCAATGATAATTTAACTAATTTTTTTTTTTATATAATATAGAATGTCCTTTGGCCACAATCTCACCTGATGGTAAGTGACGATGTGGCCGACGATGGAGCAGGACAGTCTAGAAGACACCTATTCACTCTTGCCTTGAAAAGACCCAGATTATATTTTTCAGGAAAGACAGAAGACGGCAACGCGTTCCATTCCTTGGCAGTTCGCATAATGAATGTAGATCCAAAACGTTTGGTGCGAATGGGTGGAATGTGTACCAAGTATGGATGGTATTGTGCCGTGCGTCTACTTGTCCTGTGGTGGAAAGGGGATGGTGGTATCAGGTCATGCAGTTCCTGAGCACATTCCCCGAAATGTATCCTATAAAAGATCGATAGGCATGCAACTTTGCGGCGGTGTTCGAGACTCTGGATTTTTGTCTTCGCCATGTATTGCTCTCCTATTAACCTGAAAGCTCTGCGCTCAATCGAGTCCAGAGCAGCCAGCTGATACTTAGCCGAGCCATCCCACAAGTGACACCAGTACTCCATTCCTGATCGGACTTGTGCTTTATAAAGGCTTAGAAGCTGTCCAGGTCTGAAGTAATTAGACAGTAAACTTACCGATGCATTAAGATATCTCAGGAAAAAGTTCAGCATGAAAGACTTCCCTCCGCGGTAAGCACCGGCCAAGCTTACTACCACCACAGGCAGGTCCTTCACTTCCTCCCGCATGAGAATGCTTTTCAACCCATCCAGGTTCAGCTGGTATGTGTGGTCATCCTTCACTTGGACCACTTGTATCCCGCTACCCGTTACCGACATCTTGCCTGTTCGATACCTATTAATAAAGTTAGTAGGTATAGAAAGAACAATACATTCATTTAGATTCAATTAATAAAGTTATAGGTATAGAAAGAACAATAAATTCATTTAGATTCAATGTAAACTTTTATATAACACCATAGACAAATATAACACTCACTTAGTTTTTCGAAAGAAACAAATGCGAAATACTTTGCTCTTCGTCGAAGAGCACAAAAGCTTTGACTAGGCGATGGAAGGTCCTGCATTTATATACCTTCATATCTTGGAATTTGGCATTGTTATCAGGAAACCCCAAAATTGGCGGAGGAAACTAGTTGACCGCATCAAATGATGATAAGTAATTGGTGGTGGTAGATATATGTCTATTAGGTATACCACCATCTGTACCTACTAGCCTGTGTGTGAGAAAATAACATTTAGGTACTCGCCTACTTAACGTACAAGTGGTATAACTATCTAAGTTATGACAGTCGATTTGTATTTGGCTGTTGTGTAGGTATTATACAGGGATGTCCCATTAAATAACGTCTACGATCTGAACAAAGGGGTTCGAACATTTTTGTATGGAAGATGGCATAGGTATCCATCGTGCGCCATTTTGAAATTTTTTCAAAGTTTCCGCGCACGATGAAATTAGTTTATATGGGTAGAGGACACTAATACCAGCCAAAAATGTTCTATATTATACACTCGAGAGCAATGATTCCGGGTCACTTAAAGAATGTTAAAAATCTCGGAAACTAAAAATGATAGGTTAATGCAATAAATTGTATTTAATAGACAATGTAATACTCCTTAAATGAAAGTAAAAAAATATGAGTCACCATACATTTTATTAACACAAAATTACATAAAGAAAAAAACTGCTGATCTCTCCTTAAAACAAAAATAGGAAACATGAAATTTTTGAACTTTATTACGATTTGACTTGAATTTTAATACTTCGTATTGCCTCCTCGTGCTTCCATTACTGCGTTTACGCGGTTTGGCATGCTGTACACCAAGTTCCTTATACGATTTTGGGGAATATTCTCCCATTCCTCTGTGAGAGCAATTTTGAGCTCACGAAGCGTGATTGGGGGAGGGTTTCGTTGTTTTACGCATCTGCCTAGCTCGTCCCAAGCATGCTCGATCGGGTTGATATCCGGGCTGCGCGCTGGCCACTCCATACGAGTAATGTTCATCTCTTGAAGGTAGTCATTCACAATCCTACCTGTATGAGGTCGGGCATTGTCATGCATAAATATAGCATCCTCACCTAAATTGACCATAAATGGACCAACATGATCATTGAGGATTTCTTCCACATATCTTACGCTAGTTAAAGAGCCGTTTTCTATGATCACCAGCTCTGTGCGACTTTCAGAAGAAATTCCGGCCCACACAAGTACAGACCCACCACCGTAGGCTACTTTTTCTTCGATGCATGCTTGCTTGAATCTTTCCCCTGGTCTTCGATACACTCTGTGTCTTCCATCGTGCTTGTAGAGCATAAATTTTGATTCGTCGGAGAACATAACTTTTGACCAATCTTCAATACTCCAATTTACGTGGCTCTGGGCATATCTTAGTCTTGAAATACGATGCCCACGCTCCAGTTTAGGGCCGTTTGCAGGTCTAAGGGGTTTTAAGTTAGATTCAGCAAGCCGACGTCTTACTGTCCATGCACTTGGGTTACTTCCTCCGAGGCGTCGAAACTGATTTGTGAGTTCAGTTCCTGTGAGAAAGCGATTTCGAAGCATGGTGTTCACCAAGTATCGGTCTTCTCGTGCTGTGGTACACCTGGTTCTGCCCGTTCCTGGTCTGCGTAGGTTAGAACCAGTTTCTTCGTAACGTCGGAGAACTCTTTGTACTGTTGACAGCGACACACCGACAGTCCTGGCTGTATCGCGCTGACTCCGGCCGGTTTCCAGCATTGTAAGTATTCTGGTGCATTCTTCAGGCGTAAGCGACATAATTTCAGCTTGAATAATGAATATAGAGCACTATCAACATGGTTTATATACCCACATAAATGACAGATTACAAACAAAAGCAAAACCAAATGCTGTAATTTCGTAGTTCCATCTTCGAAAGTGGCCCTTTTTCAAATTTGATTTTTTTAAGATATAACTTTACAATAACTAAGAAGTTTTAATACCTTCATTTAAGGAGTATTACATTGTCTATTAAATACAATTTATTGCATTAACCTATCATTTTTAGTTTCCGAGATTTTTAACATTCTTTAAGTGACCCGGAATCATTGCTCTCGCGTGTATTATCCTAAAGTGTCACGTTTCCGAGATATTTGGAGTTAAAAATCGCCAAAAAGGTAAATGAGTCAGATTTTATTGTTTTTTTTTGCCTAAATCAAAAGTTTAGAAGATTCTATGGACCACTGTGAAAGAATTTTTGCGATATCTCAAAAACTGAATTTTTTAGAACAGATTTTAAAAATTCACACTTTACAAAATCGTAGAAAGTTCAAGTTTAAAGTGTTGAAATAAAAACTATTTTCTTTGGGATCTTTCGTTCTATTAGATACCATTGTACCAACTCTAATATCATAAGCTATTTGTAATGTAAAATAAAAAAATAATATATATAAGTATAATTAGATCAAAATGCTGAGTTAGAACTTTATTTATTAAAAAAAAAAACAATCATATTCTAAACTGCTATAAAGCATCACGTAATGCGATGAACATTGAAAGAATAAAATTGTTAATTAAGCTCAACTCTTCAGTAGATTTATGAGGCTTACTAACAAGTGGTGGGTTCTATAAAAAAGCTTTTAGCATTTTTCTCAGCTTTAAAATTTCCGTGTCCAAAAAAATATATTTTACTAAACTTCAGACCTGAAAGGGTTTTTGCATCTAAGTAGTAGGTATACATGTATGTTCTTAGCAAGGAATTTATCACAAGAATGAAATCATAAATACTATAACAGCGTTCATTTACTTAGTATATTGGCTGGCAGAGAATGCTTCAGTATTAAGTCTTCCTTTGTAAAAAATATTATATTTTTTGTGCAATAAAGTATTAAATTAATACAGAAGATAGGGAATTATCAGCACCTCCTAATGATTCCAAAAAATTGAGCCGCTATTTACACACATTATCAAAATTTTTAAGTTGTAGAAACTGCATTTATATTAAGTATAATAATAATTTGTCTAAAATAATTATATTATTATTACACAAAAAACATAGGGTACATTATAAGCAATACATACAGGATGATTCAAAGAACATGGAACAAAGCTCGTTGTCATGGCTGTTGAAACTTTGCATTTATTGAAGAAAACTTTTACTTGACTTTTAATTATTCTAATTTATAGAAATCTCTGAATGCGATTTTCATTTGTTCCGAATCACACAGGATTATATAATTCTTCCTCTCTCTGAGATATGAAGATGACGAAGTACTTTTAGTACCTACTTCTAGTAGTCGTGTCGTGCCCATTCAGTGAATCACCTTATTAAGAAAACCTTGAACTGTTCACTCTGTTCAGCCTTTAAGGGCGGCTTGCATCACAATCGCTTGATTTAAATATCTATTTAGCTGTTAGATACGTTTAGAAATTCTGGTGCAAGCCGCCCTAAATATCATTTTTGGTTTTTCTGCTTATACAAAAAGTACCTACTAGAGAAGAATTCAATATCAATCGTATAAAATAACTTGGGAATGATGCTCCTATTTTATTATTTGGTATATCAAAACATCACCGTAGGTATATTGTTACCTAAATCAAAAGTCGAACAGGTGTGCAAGTACCGTTCTTGTCGATCGCTTAATTTGACATTTAGAATCGTCAAAATTCGATAAAAATGGTTTTATCCATAGTTGCAAGTACGAAGTATCGAATTTTGACGATTCTAAATGTCAAATTAAGCGATCGACAAGAACGGTACTTGCACGGCAGATCTTTTTATTGCTCGACTGTTTAACACTAGCGTAGAAGTTATTATGTACCTACTGCATGAAATATGTAATGAATGAAGCTAGTAATACACGAGTAAGGCTTACGCGAGATCAATATTTAAAATTAAGTTAACAGAAACAATATCTAGCTGTAGAGAAATACCAGTATTGAAATATTAATAAATTATGTTTTATTTCGGATAGTATCTAAACTATGCAGAGTACACAATACCTAGGGGGTGGTTACACGATAGTACTAGTAAAGTATTATATTATCAGTGACGATAGGTAGGTAACTATATCTCTCAAAAACTGACAGAAACTATAAAGTTTTGACAGTTTTTGGAAAATATATTTAATGTGACAAAAAATCTATCGGTTTAGATTCTAGAATTACCCCCTAGAGATCTCAAAACTAGTGAAACTGTCATTAGTTTGAGATGACGTTGTTCTCCATAATCCTTACCAATTTATTTCAGCGATACTAGAATTTCGGTTATTATGTAAATTACACAGTATCTAGAGCCGGTTTCATTAGTTTGAGATGACGCTGTTTTCAAAAATCTTTACCATATTATAACTCGTACCTACATCTACAGTAGGTAAAGGTATCTACATACTGATGTACTCACCAGCATAGGGGAAGAAAAAGAACTAATGTACTTAAGCAAGTATTTGATTTTTTAGAGTGGACAATAAAGATGCAACTGGTATACATAATGCATGATTTCTTAATACATTCAGATACTTATAACTCTACTCCAGAACTCTTAAAGTCTAAATGACTTAAGCGTTTTATAAAAATTTTCTTTGAAAACTGTCGCGACATTAATTCTTTAACCATAGACAATGAGAAACACATTCTTCTTGTGCGCAGTCCAAGCGGTGCGCGTAGCGAGGATTGTGCGCGCGGGGGTGTGTTGAGATGCGCAAACGCATTCAGCATACACAGCCACCCTCGTTGCCCTCCTGTTCGGAGCCCATAGGAGACTGTGTCTGAAGATCCACAGCTGTTGGCGTTATGAGTAAGGAGACCACTCTACAACCAAACCGTATAGCCGTAGACTTAGCATAAAGCGTTCTAGACAACGATTTGTCTACGGTTTTCTTTTCTGCTTGAAGTAAATTACAGGTTTTGCAGTGTCTACACTAAGTGTGATACCTATTTGTGTTGTAAGCACTGCGCTACCTACCAATTGCTTCACAAAAGTACCAGTTTTATATAGATGACTAGCAGTTACCCGCTCGACGTCCCGTTTTATCCTGTTGCTTTTCCCGGAAAAAAAGTAGCCTATGTGTCAATCCAGGCTACGTACTATATATATGCCAAGTTTCATCCAAGTTGGTTCAGTAGTTTTGACGTGATTGAAACACAAACATCCAAACATCTAAACTTTCGCATTTTAATATCAGTAAGAAAGATAAGATAGTAAGATAAGATTGCGCATAGATTTACGAATTTATTAAATAAAAGCATAATAAAATGCCGTTCAATCCCTTACAATTAGAGAAGGGAAGAAAGCTGCTTCCCTTCCCATGTTATGGCGTGAGATACCTACTTAGGTATTTTCGCATGCGTTATCTATTACCACCGCAATGTGAATTATAACAAATACTTATCTAAACTATGTGCCAAAAAGCAGATAACACGAAACCGTATGCTATTTGACGACACATTTGGGGTTTTTTTTTTAATTTTATAGAAAAAATTAGGTAAGCATTTTTGTTTTGCAGTCGTTTAAAAATCTATAGATCATTGCATTCTACAATCGAAATATAGAGGAGCTAGCATCTTAGGCCCTTGTATGATTGATCAGTGGTTAACATCAGGTGGGCCATCGGCTTATTCAGTTGTATAAAAAAAAGTGACACAGCTTTGTATTTTCAGTTAAATTGACCTATAGGTATTTAAACAACCCTAGAAGAGAAATGAGGCCAGAGATTAACCAAGTTAATATTCAAATCAAATAAAACAAGTTATAGTACCTAAAAATGTATTTAAGAATAATCAGCGTGGTAAACACGTATTTACAAATAATAGACGCAACAGCAATGCAGTACGTATTTAGTCTGTAGTGTTCAGAGTTAATATTTTAGGGTGAAACTACAAATGATAGCATGCTCATTACTCAGCATCGTTTTGTTTATCAAAGTAGCAACTGTGCTACGTGCCGACTGCAGTCTTATACGAGCAAAGTGCTCGAAAACTGTCATTTACATATAATTGCATTTCATTCTGATCGCGCTCGGATTTTATAATAACCGATGCAGAATACACCAGAGGGGTAATCACAAACAAATCTGACAGTCGCCGCGTTACGTAAGCCTAACGTATTCGAATCATATTGCGCGTCAACGCCAGCTCACCTGCCTAACGTTGTAGCGTCACCGCGCAGTGTAAAGATACACTTACGAATGTCACATTTATTCGTAATCAAAGCACTGGAATACATTGTTTTACAAAGGCAAAAAATTTCTTTTTGCTACTTATAAATTGGAAGCTAAAAAATTTCAAGAGATCTTTCACAAACAGTTGCGAAATATATCAAATCGGTTTTGGTTATGTTATAATGATGTACCTACTTTAAAAACTTGGTCAACTGAGCAGAGAGAATTGATAGCAATTATTATAAAAATGTGCTAAGTTACAATGGCAGTTTCATTTCAAGACAATGTCAAGACAGTATATTATTTCGATATACAATTTAATTCAATAACGATAGGGTAGGTACATATTAAAAAGTACTTGAATGCGTCTGCACTAAAATAATAATTTATAAAAACAATTAATTTAATTACAATTTATAAGCATTACAATCTAATAATTTAATATAGCACAGGCCATACAGCTTTAGAAAAAATGTATAAAAATCTGATATATTACAATATAATTTATAATAACAAAGCCTATAAATTGGAATGATATACATGTTTAATATGACATTTTAATGCACTGGCAATGTTTCTCTGCAGGCTCTCATAGGAAAAACATTTAGGAAATTGCGAAGCCAATTTAAAACGAACAGTGTTATTTCTGTGCCGTATTCGCAATGGATCTTTATGGCACATCAGCAGAGCTATTCCGATTCATTCGTAAAGTCTTCGGATCGATATCAGAATCTTTCGAAGGAGATTTCAAATAACGGATTCGAAATCTCCATCGAAAATTTCAGATATCGATCTGAAAAGGCTATCCTAATGAAACAGAAAGCCTTACAATTGGCCGCGATTTGCAACTCAAAATCATAGAGGCGTTGGTACAGTGTCGATTCCATAGATTTCTCTTTAAAAAACGTTGCTAGTTCACTAAAAACCGTTCAGTTATGTAAGCTAAGTCAATCTCATTAAATACAATAGAAAATCATAATTAGTCTTATGCGCTAATGAATAAATAACATAATACTAACGTACAAGGCCACGAGGTTTTCTCTCACAAAGCATCAATCAGTAGTATTTCACTACGTGTACGGGAGATGAAAATCATGCACGTAGGTGTGAAAAACATTCATGGTTTTATTTATATTGGTCTTACACCGCTACGCTAGCTAAAATGGCTGCACAATCTGTTGTCATCTCGTTTCTTCTTCGTCTCTTATATATGACCTCTGTCCGTCATTTCGACAATTTTGCAAGTGTCAAGTGGATTATTTGAAATAAGTTAAGTCGAGTCATACGTCATTCTCTTAGATATGGCCTCCGTCCGTCATTTCGACAATTTTGCCAGTGTCAAGTGGATTATTTGAAATAAGTTAAGTCGAGTCATACGTCATTCTCTTAGATATGGCCTCCGTCCGTCATTTCGACAATTTTGCCAGTGTCAAGTGGATTATTTGAAATAAGTTAAGTCGAGTCATACGTCATTCTCTTAGCTATGGCCTCCGTCCGTCATTTCGACAATTTTGCAAGTGTCAAGTGGATTATTTGAAATAAGTTAAGTCGAGTCATACGTCATTCTCTTAGATATGGCCCACGTCCGTCATTTCGACAATTTTGCCAGTGTCAAGTGGATTGTTTCATTATCAGGCAAGTGATAATGACAGTCATTCTACAAAGCCACGTTAAAATGACTTTAAAACTGACGTTAAAACAGATTATAAATAAAGTTTTGACATTTCGGAGGTGTTTTTCATACAAGTTTAAGAACTTTTAATGAAAAAATCAGTCATTTTTGTGTGGACATTAAAATAACGTAGAAAAACCAAATGGTCTTCACGAAATGCTCCAATCTCACATCTTAGACATAGCAATATATGAAGAACGCCTCGTAGCCTTAAAGATTATGTACAAAAATAGAGCAGGTGCAAGTATTGCGAACGAACACTTTTTACAGATACGGTAGTGTTACCAACACTTTGCAGATACAAGTAGTAGTAGTAGTAGGTACTACAAACACTTTTTGCAAATACGGTAGTGTTACTAACACTTTTTGCAGATACAGTAATCAGAACGGATCCTCGATGCTAAGTTAGGTTTCTGCATCTCGTTTGCGCATGTACAGTTATGTATTCGAGCGAGAGAAAGATAACTTAGCAACAAAGATTCTTGACTAATGTTATGAATTCAACTAGTATAGTATCCGGTATGAACTTAGACTCGTGTGTTGTAAGATCATTCAAGTATGAATCTATATTGAATTATGATTTACGGTTTAGGAGTGAAACAAGAACAAGGTGGAATAATTCTAACCCCAATAAAAATGCTGTTTATGCTCGTATCAAGTGTTTAGCTTGTTGAGCCGTTGGTTCATAAAAAAAAGAAATAATAATCTTTATATTGCAATTGAGAGTGTGATAATGCACCGCACAAATTAATGCCCAAGTGAGAATAAAAATAAAGTGAGCTTCTGTGAATTCGTTGTGAAATAGATTTTAGTATTGAGCAATTAAAACGAATATATTGGTTATTGCGAGGTTAAAAACTACTCAGAAAACATATTTTATCTTGTTACTTTTTCTGTGCTTTTGTGTTGAAAACTGAAATAACAAAATCTATTTTTTAATTAAATGTTCAGAAAACCCTATCTAGCTTAAAGTTATCGCGTTATTATTAAAAGTGCGGCGTTAGCCTTAAACAAAGTGTAGCCTAGGAGGCGTAACTTAAGTCTCATTCGAAAAATTCTAAAGCCGCGCAAACTCGGAAAAATGTACGATAAACTCATATATTTTTCAATAAATTCGTACAGCTACAGAAGTTTCTAATGGATAGTACATCTCTAGTGAATTCTAATCTCTAATATCACTGTAAAAACTCACACAAAAGCACATAAATGGCGTTAGCAATGCCGTCGGAAATCAAACAAAATGAGGCTCTTGTCGTACCCAATAAAGGTTATTTTTTAATAACACCGATTCACTGGATAGTTTAATATAAAATGACACGTAGAGAATTAAAAGATCAGACGATATCGAGACGGTAGCTAGAATGTTTATCTATGAAGTGGCTCAATCGTTCTTATTGGCTAACAAGAACGCCATCTTGTTTTATTTAATTTGTGATTGGCTGAATTTAGAGAACGCCGATTGTTGTTTAGTTTGAACGATACCAGTGACCATTTACTCAATACATTTATTGCTTTCACATGGTATTATATTTGTTACATTCCCAGTCAATAAGCAAATTCTCCGTTACTAGAGTGGATCATTAGGTTATACAAAATAAATAGTAATTATTTCCGACGGCAATAGAAAACACCAACGTCAAAAACAAGTTGTCAAGTGTGAAAAAGCAATCTCCCGGCGACCGTGAGTCCGACAATGTCCGACGAGTGTCCGAAAGCGTCTGACGAGTGTCCGACAATCGTCCGGCGAGTGTCCGGCTGCCGTGTCGTCCGTGTCCGGATGTCCGGCTAGCACGCGCAGCCTCCGTCTGGTTCCTTGTTGTCGCCGGGCGCTTGACGCAATATAACCTCTTGCACTGGACAAATATTAAGGAATATAGTGGTTTTAAATAGTTTTAAGCAATATTTAAAGCAAGGAAACGACAGATTACTAGACTAGTAATTGTTGAAATCTAAAAGGCCTGATTAAACAATTCTCTTATTAATCGGTTTATTAACTTTTTGAATATAAACTATATTATAACTAATCCCACACGATTTTAAGTTGTTTATTCCAAAATCAGACCTTTGTTTCCTACGCATATTAGATAGAGGGAGAAAGATATACAAGAATATATCAGTCGACATGCAAAGGTTATGAAGAAAAAGCGTGTGGAAACATTTGAACCAATAGTAACGCCGCATTATCACGCCGTGAAAATCTAAGCGTTACTATTGGTCAATCAAGTGTATCGCAGCCATTTTGAATCATTGTGGCTTTTTCTACTACAGCTAAATGTTTTGTGTGTAAATAAATATAATAAAAGCGCATTGTACATAGATTTAGAGCAATAGATATTACTGAATTGATTTAAATGGTTTTCAACATCCATGTTCAATGGTGGTCAAATTTCAGGTTTTTTATAAGCAAATCAGTAGAAAAATCAGAGTTTGTTTGTAATAGTTAATGATATACATAATTTCTAAATTATAAGTCGACAGCATCACGTAGCAACATTTACCTATCGAATAAACAAAAATTCTACATACAAAGCATAAATAGTGACATATTAGTATGTATGTTTACTTACAACACAGTTGTTAGACGTTAATATACCACCACCGAACGATTCCGGGACACAACACTAGTATGCTGGGTTATTTTGTACTGTGTGAAGTTAGCTGATAGTCATTAGCCCTGGCCAGAGAGTATGATTACTCCAACGCATTCCAAACGTTGGGAAAATAAAAATGCATCTATCCCACTATTATTATAAATGTCAAAGTTTAGATGCTTGGATGTTTGTGTTTCAATCACGATGTAACTACTGGTCCGATTTGGATGAAACTTGGAATATATTATAGTTCGTAACCTGGATTTAACACATAGACTACTTTCCCGCTTTTTTTTTCATAGGTTACCTACATTTTTTTTTTCGTGGACGAAATAAATCACTAGTGAAAAATATTTACTGAATGCAAAATATGGCAATAATTTAGGTACAACCACATATTCTTACTAAAAACTCGCTTTTAAGGGTAAATTTTTAGGATTGACAACAATTTTGTTTTTGTATTTTAGATTACTATATGGCCACAATAGAGAATATATTCAAATTCTACCACATAAGAAAAAAAAGAATTTCCAAATACTATGAACTCTGAACAAAACCAAACATTTTTTTATTCAGACCAGCTAACTCCACACGACACGACCGTATTATTTTCACATTCACCAATTAGAAAACCCGTCAGAATAAAAACATATTATAATCTAGCAATGGCAATCTGTAAACGCTAAACAAATATTTGATTGTGCATGTATGGACGAGCCCAGCGTATTACTTGTGTTATAATTCAAAATAGTACACTTTGTACAGGGTGTAAAAAGACTTACCGATGACCAACCTAAAATAATTGTAGGTTTCACTTTTCATATCAGAGAAAAGCCAGAATTAGATGACCCTTGGCGGTTACGTCTATCTATAATTACAGTATACTTCTGATTCAAAAATGATACCTATGTATAGCAGTCACAACGAATCTTTGTCTGTGTGAAGTTAGGTGCAAAAAATGATTGCGCATGTACTGTTGTGCGGAAATACTAGCTTCCTCCAATTCGACCTAAAAATGGTTTCTGTGCAAATACTTCATAGGGACAAAGATTTGTTGTGACTTTCCTACGAAATAATCTATGATAGAGTAAAACCTATTTTTTTGTTATAAAAAATAAAAAATCTCTGCATTTTTTAACGGCCGAATCACAAATGATGGTAAAACTTGTCTTGCGAATTGTCTTTCTACACCCTGTAGATATCATAAACTTTTATGTAAAATGTAATATGTTTGTAAATTATGTATTTGTAAAAGGATACTGTCTTCAGGAGGCTTGCTCTCAGCAGAGTCCATGCCTGGAAGTGCAGCCGCTACTCTCCGGAACAACTGGAATTTTTTTTTTTAATAAAGAATAAAAGAATTAAGAATAATTTATTCACAACCTTAAATAAACATATATATTCTATATACACGCGAGAGCAATGATTCCGGGTCACTTAAAGAATGTTAAAAATCTCGGAAACTAAAAATGATAGGTTAATGCAATAAATTGTATTTAATAGACAATGTAATACTCCTTAAATGAAGGTATTAAAACTTCTTAGTTATTGTAAAGTTATATCTTAAAAAAATCAAATTTGAAAAAGGGCCACTTTCGAAGATGGAACTACGAAATTACAGCATTTGGTTTTGCTTTTGTTTGTAATCTGTCATTTATGTGGGTATATAAACCATGTTGATAGTGCTCTATATTCATTATTCAAGCTGAAATTATGTCGCTTACGCCTGAAGAATGCACCAGAATACTTACAATGCTGGAAACCGGCCGGAGTCAGCGCGATACAGCCAGGACTGTCGGTGTGTCGCTGTCAACAGTACAAAGAGTTCTCCGACGTTACGAAGAAACTGGTTCTAACCTACGCAGACCAGGAACGGGCAGAACCAGGTGTACCACAGCACGAGAAGACCGATACTTGGTGAACACCATGCTTCGAAATCGCTTTCTCACAGGAACTGAACTCACAAATCAGTTTCGACGCCTCGGAGGAAGTAACCCAAGTGCATGGACAGTAAGACGTCGGCTTGCTGAATCTAACTTAAAACCCCTTAGACCTGCAAACGGCCCTAAACTGGAGCGTGGGCATCGTATTTCAAGACTAAGATATGCCCAGAGCCACGTAAATTGGAGTATTGAAGATTGGTCAAAAGTTATGTTCTCCGACGAATCAAAATTTATGCTCTACAAGCACGATGGAAGACACAGAGTGTATCGAAGACCAGGGGAAAGATTCAAGCAAGCATGCATCGAAGAAAAAGTAGCCTACGGTGGTGGGTCTGTACTTGTGTGGGCCGGAATTTCTTCTGAAAGTCGCACAGAGCTGGTGATCATAGAAAACGGCTCTTTAACTAGCGTAAGATATGTGGAAGAAATCCTCAATGATCATGTTGGTCCATTTATGGTCAATTTAGGTGAGGATGCTATATTTATGCATGACAATGCCCGACCTCATACAGGTAGGATTGTGAATGACTACCTTCAAGAGATGAACATTACTCGTATGGAGTGGCCAGCGCGCAGCCCGGATATCAACCCGATCGAGCATGCTTGGGACGAGCTAGGCAGATGCGTAAAACAACGAAACCCTCCCCCAATCACGCTTCGTGAGCTCAAAATTGCTCTCACAGAGGAATGGGAGAATATTCCCCAAAATCGTATAAGGAACTTGGTGTACAGCATGCCAAACCGCGTAAACGCAGTAATGGAAGCACGAGGAGGCAATACGAAGTATTAAAATTCAAGTCAAATCGTAATAAAGTTCAAAAATTTCATGTTTCCTATTTTTGTTTTAAGGAGAGATCAGCAGTTTTTTTCTTTATGTAATTTTGTGTTAATAAAATGTATGGTGACTCATATTTTTTTACTTTCATTTAAGGAGTATTACATTGTCTATTAAATACAATTTATTGCATTAACCTATCATTTTTAGTTTCCGAGATTTTTAACATTCTTTAAGTGACCCGGAATCATTGCTCTCGAGTGTATATTCATGGACTTTACACACAACGCCCTCTAGTCCCAAACTAAGCAAAGCTTGTAATATGGAAACTAGATGGCTGATAGAATACTTAAATACTGTTTTTTTTGTAAATACATACTTATAATACATAGTAACACCCAGACATAGAACAGACATCTATGTTTTCCACGCACAAATGTTTGTTCTTAGTGGGGATCGAACCCACGACCCACAGCATGGAAGGCAGAGCCGTTACCGACTGAGCTGTGACGCCTGTCCGGCAGTTTATGTAGGTAGCTACTTAGGCCAATATGTTCCACTTTTAATTACTTTTAATAGTTTATTATAAAGCGTTCTAGCGTATTTATAGATTTTTTTATACAACTACATGATTGGATAAGCCGATGACAGACCTGATGTTAAATGGTAACCACTGCCTATAACAATGCATTGCCTCACTGAGCACGTCCTCAACTATTCGCATGCATTGTGCAAACAACACTTGCACTTTTGAACACGTTCGTACACGAGGTCCAACATATCGACATCTTTAATGAATTATTTGTAAGGTTCATATATATTAAGTTTTAAATTAAGACAGTCAACGCTTTGGTTATACTGTTTTACCATCATAAATTTTAAACAATAAATAAAAAATAAGTAAAACAATAAATTACCATGTGAAATACTAAATAAATAAATATTCAGGGACATTTCACACAACGCCATCTAGTCCCAAACTAAGCAAAGCTTGTGCTATGGGGACTAGATTTTTAATAGAATCCTTACTTCCTTACTAATCGGTCCGTTGAAACTTGGAATACATAATAGTTCCTAGATTAACACATAGGCTACTTTTTATCCCGGTAAATGAACAGGACAAAACCGGACGCAGACGAAGTCGCGGTTAAAAGCTAGTGTACTATAAAGGAGACATACTTGTTTGACATTATATCCGGCTTTGGCGCTGGTCTCTATGAACATCACGTTTAACTCCTTAGCTTTGCGATCGCCGTCTTCAGTCGATACCTGCAACAATATTCGTAAATGTGCAAGAATATGATTTATTTAAAGACAAAAATACAGCATAAAAATTGTTGGATAAAAGTAATTTAACATTAAAATGAGTTGCAACCTTTTTTATAAAACTCATAGAAGTAAATATAATATTTCGTACTAAAGGACATATTTTCTTCTTCTTCTCTTATATATGGCATCTGTCCGTCATTTCGACAGACAATTTTGCCGGTGTCAAGTGTATTATTTGAAATAAGTTTAGTCAAGTCATAGAGTAAGGGAAAAAAGAATAGAGATGACATACCTACGAAAAAAACGTGCATACCTAATCTGAGTCTGGCACAAAGATGGAGGCTTGCCGTAGAGCTGCGCGCACTATTATCGATATCGATAGTTGAATTGCACGGTGTTTACAGAATTTAAAAAATTCGCTTGAGTTTCTTTTAGATTTCTTCATATAGGCTTCTACGAGTAGTACACACACACAGTGCCGCCGGCTTAGGTTGCCGCGTGCGGCTCAAGGTTACTTTAGCTTATTGATTGAGTTTCATGCGGACTGCCAGTTTTTGCGGCTTGTGCCGGGGCATATGTGTAGGAGCCTTAGTAGAGTATCACTATTACTGATCAGCATACCACGCATTCATAATTACCAATGGAAATAATAAATAAATAACTGCTACTACAGATTTTTTCTGGTTTGTCGGACTATACCTACTTATTCTTTATTAATCTATCTTCTATAAATCTATATCTATATCTATAAATCGTTTGCAACGGTGTGTAGATAGCTCAACTGCTTCATGTGTATTTTGTACATATTATAAATCTTCTATTATTTTTCTATAAAATATATCAAAATGAATCCTATTTCGTTGTCACTCAATAGCTCGAGAATGGCTGGACCAATTTGGATAATTCTTTTTTTTTTATGTTTTCTAAAAGTTCGTAGATGGTTCTTGCATTTAAAAAAAAACTATGGTGGTACGTAGTGCGCCCGTGTCAACTTGTTACTAATATTATAATACTTAAGTGTAAAGGGAAATTACTCAGGTATAATTATTTATGAACTACTTGGCACGATCATTCCTAATAAAACGAAAATTATCATTTCAAACAGGTTTAATAAAAACTGTAAAAGCCGTTCCGGTTATAATCAAGTTCTAAAAATGCCTTTTACAAGTAAAATAATTATGTTCACAATAATCAAATATAAGGGTTCATCAAACCGTCGATCCCAGTCATAATCAAGTTCGAAAAATATTTTTTTTATTCAAATATACACATTAATTAATCAATTAATATTAATCAAGTAAGAGCACCTAGAACCCTCAATGCCAGTCATTTTCAAGTTTTAAAAATACAAACTTTATTACAAATAATAGGTATGTACACAATAAACACGAGTATAACTTGGAGGTCTTCAAGTCACGAGTGAGAAGTCGGGTAATAATCAAATAACAGCATGTCGAACCCAACAAATGAAAATATGTTTCGTTGATCTATTTAAGTTTTCCAACCCAATTACATCCAGCCATTGTTCTTTTTTTTTTAGATGTCGGCAATCTAAAATAATAAAAAAGAAATCAGAGTTTAATTATATTCACCTGTCGCTAAGTTATCGATATCGATAAAAATGAAAATGCCGTACTACCGAAACTCTATTTACAAGGGAGAATTATTTTCTTATAAAATCACATAATATTAATGGTAAAACAGTAAATGATTACAGAAAAGCAAGAATATAATTTTAAACATTCCCACTAATAGCAAAATCTTTAAAAATAATAGGAAAAACAAGATATTTTGAATGAATTCGGTAACTTGCCTGTGCAACGTTATAATGGGATGTTTTTTATGGTGTTTCATGCGGCAACCTAACACACTGCACCTACCCATAATAAATGCAGTATTCTGCAAGTTCTAGCACTACTAACAAGCACAATTTTCGCGTAGAACACTAAATTTTCTTGAGAACACTGAAAAAAACAAGTCGCTATGACAACTGATGTACTTGATGTTGGCTGTGCTAAAACATGGCGACCGGCCGCAGGGAGAACTGTTCATAGAGATGTATAATGCCTGGTCCATAGATTTCCTAGGTTCATGAGTCAAGTCGAGTCATACGTCAAGTCGTTTGTTTTGAAGACAAAATGATGGATTTTCGCTTCAAAATTTGAAAACGAATTCCATCAAATAATATAAACACATAGTACACATTTATTCCAATGGCTCACACTTTATGCTATGACTGCAAGTATTATTGGTTGAAATTCCACCATTTTAAACCTACGAAAATTCATGACTCTTAATACGTGATAAAATTGACAACCCTACTCCTAGTTACATTTTCTGATATGCAAGATATAGGTATTACTATAACATACTATACACTTTAATAACTTTAGTGCACATTTTTTTAAATAATTGAATTCACAAATACGTAGAACATTTTATTGTTCTTGTGTCGCCCCCTCGGAATAACATTCTGGGACACCCTGTAGTTATAGTTACCTGTCGCTTGTCTGAGAGATCAGTCTTGTTTCCTACGAGCATGATGATGACGTCAGAACCTCGCTCGGTGCGCACGTCGTCTATCCATTTAGACGTCTGGTGGAATGAGTTTGCATCTGGAACATTAGTAGATTGCGTCAATAAGGGCGGAATATTGAGTCCGGCGTGAAAGATAAAATTTTAAGCAACCAATCCTTCCTCTCCTATTCATTCATCCTAGTTCAAACTAGGACGAAGCACTCCGGGAATTACTATCACTCTGAAACACTAACGTTTAGTACGAGGAAAAAAAATTGTCATATCGGTCGGATGGTGAATTTTTGTCTCGAAACTAAATGTACAGCAGTAGCAAGGGACAGCACATTATTCAACTGAGTCCTAAAATTCCGAGTGGAAAAGTAACTTCTTAATTTAGATTTTAATTCTTGAGTTTCACTGATATAAAAATCTATTTCCCGTGTGAAAATGGTGAAAACGTACTTTACGACTATCGACATTCTAAAATGCACTGTGACTATAATTTTCTTGTTACGAGTCGTAAGGCCTCCATATCCATTACTTAGTTATTACTACGTATAGGTACATAAAAGTACAATGAGGTTCATCGTTTGTTACGGTCTGGAGATAACTGTTACTTGTGTATTTTCTACTTTGTATAATTCTTAGTCATACAATAGACTGCATTTATTTCGTGTGAAAATGAATGTCTTCCATCTTTTATCGCCGAGCCGTAGTAAGTTTATGATCAGTAACACTTTATCGCCTTATCTGCGATTAAATAATAAATAAAGTCGTAATACCTAGTCTGAATGTTTTTATTATGGGTTTTAAGTAATTTGCCCCCGCGACAGTGGCCTCTTCAGGGTTTGGTACCAAGGAGGTGTATAGCAACAACGCATTTACATAAAACCTTTCTCGGAATTGGTCTCGTGGGAGTAAGAATCTACGAGTTTCACAACAATACAATCCTTGGTTAGGTTAGTTACGTTTGAAAACGTACGACATTCTCAAGACTTGACAAAAACTGATGGGCCACCTCAGAAACGTTATAAAACGAAATCTTTCTAACCAAAGAGACAAAAAAAAGCTTGGGACATTACAGTCCAACTTTTTGAAGCTTAGAACTAATTAAAGTCAAACTTTTTGTAAAAACTGTCTGTATTATCATTTATTCATACGATTTGTAATTTAGAATCTGATTGAGTAAGTAAATGACAAATTCATTTCATTTCAAAGAAAGTATCAAACCAGTAAAGTCACAAGTAAATTGAATACTAAATTGGATTCGAGCTACGTACCTCGGTACGGCAGACAAAGCAAACGTAAAACCAAGTGATTTGTAGGTATCGGCAGACTCGGCCAAGGCTCTACCACCCTCGCCTCGGGCGCAAATATTTACCACCTTGGAGTAACCAAACATCGACGTAATAAGCCTTCGGATAAAGACTATAATCGCACGAAACGGATTTAATTAAAAATTAAACGGCTAACAAAAGAAGTAAATTATATTAGAGCTAGTCTTACGATCCAAGTAAGATTGCGAGGTATAGTTGATCGTAGAAGATTGCAGATCTTTATGAGTACCTTTCCCTAAATTACTAAATCGTGGTATGCAATTTCTATACTTTATTTCCGTAGAGGAAAAAATTTGCTAAGATAGACAGAAACGCACCTACCAAAAAAAAAAGAATCCATAATTAATTGCTTGAATAGGGATACGGTTGCGAATCGACAATGACAAGAAGGTTTAGGTGGTCAATTTCTTACAATCTAATATCGTATGGTAAGACAATTGTCATGATTATTCGCGTCATAAAATAAATAAATAAATATTCATGGACATTTCACACAGCGCTCTCTCTCTAGCAAAAGAAAAATAGCGAAAGTATTTTCATTCGAAAACATGAGATCTTTATCTAATTTGATATTTATAATCGGATAAGACATTAAAGTATCGAGGTTCTTAATTGGATTTTAGCGCGAAAACAATAACTAGTCATGGCACAATCGATTGGACAGAGCAATTTTATTGTATAATTTCGGTAGAGCTCTTGTAAACAAAATTTAAACTAACGACTAATGTAATGCCGATACCACACAGGTAGAGTATATATATCTTCTTAGATCCATTAGTAATCAAGATCCTTGAGATCTAAGGGTCAAAAAAATAAAGCGACAGGCCTGACAACTCACTTCTTCTTTCTATAAACAACAAAGAGCTATCTGGTCAAGATAAACCTTTGCTTAGTTCGGCACTAAATAGAGTTGTGTGGAATGTCCATTATATTGACATTTGCGGAGTTGACTAGGCTAGGAAAACATTTTATTCACGTAGTCCACTTTGCTGTAATTTGGAGCACATGAATAAAACTACGAGTACGTTTTGCAGCGCACGTCACGTCAACCGTGTGGATACCTATATCCTTCTGTGTTTCAGTATCCCGAATTATCACTATGTAGGTGAAGTGAAGCGCTCGTAGCTAGCCTTGCTTAGTCAATCTTCACCGATTATCTAACTAAGTTATGCGACATTCTGCGCGTTCACTATATGGATGGGTGACCCCTAATGGCATTTACATCTGAGCGCTTCCGCGCTTCGGAGGGCATGTTAAAGTGTCGGTCCCGGCTCTAGCAGTCGTTAAGCCACGACGGAGGTCTTAAGGCAGCCTAAAAACTCGTCACCAGAGTTAGCCTAACCTATGTAGGTATGGTGGTGTGGTATAGGGTTAGTACATACGTGTGAATGGGCTTTAAGGAGATGCGAAACTTTTTTTTTTAACCAATACTGTCTTACTGCTGGGCAAAGGTCTCCCCCCTCGTCTTCCACTTCCCGCGATCTTTGGCTACAAAAATCTTTGTTATCGTCAGTGTAACAAGCTCGATACCGTCTTCTTACTTACTGACGAGTAAACTGGGCATTAGTGAAACAGCTGGTTCATGTATTAGTAGCGTGTTACGAAATTACCGGTGATAAAAACTGAGGAGACTCGGCGAGGTCCGATAATAAAACCATAAAACGAAATACAGCCCACATTTTATGTAAAAATTTTATTTTCATACATTAAGGTGTAGCAATGTTATGGTTCATAGCTTTTTGAACTAACCCACCCCAGTACAGATTATTTATACTTATGGAACTCATCATCTACTGGTGAAAATCAAGACAAACTTGGCGGATTTTGAACTGATTAGCAGTGGCGAAGAATGGCTTATTTGTTACACCATAGATAGGCAGACAGATTTTATTTATTTTAACTTGGTTAATACACTAAGAAAAATCAGTTCACTGGCTTGGGTTGCTCCTCATCATCAGGTTTGTCCCACTAGTAGTGAAAAATCCAAAATGTATGGGTGTTCCCCTTATCACAGAGGGTACTCAGCCTTCTCGACACCCCACAGGTAATGAATACTCACTAGTAATGTCATAGACCACAACAGCGACAGTGGAGTCTCTGATGTACGATGGGATGAGCGAGCGGAACCTCTCCTGTCCAGCGGTGTCCCACAACTGCAGCCGCACAGTCCTGTCTTCCAGGTACATTGTCTTCGAGAGGAAGTCTATGCCGATAGTTGCCTGAATTACATTCATTTTGGTTAGCAAATTTATTGAACCAAGACATCTGTGTCTTGTGAACATAGATTTTGAGGCTTGTATACTATAATAATGGGTTAAATAAAAATTGCAGTCTTGAAGTGTCCTGGAGCAGTAATTTTGAACTCCTTTTATAATATAAGTAACTTACAAAAAACAAGTAATACAAACATAGGTACAGGGAAATAGCAGTCATAACTTGCTATTTGATAAGCATAACAAAACAAATTGATTGCAATAAGTTGAGTAGGTATGTAAGCAAATAAATAATTTAAAACATATTTGAGTTAATGCAGATCTTTTTACATAGTGAATTTTAGGGCATCTCTGTTAGAATGAAAAGTGAGATGTATTATGTATCTTTTATACAAATCTACATGAATCTAATGAATATGTATGAGCTCTGACTCATCAGTGATGTAATATAAAACTTGTGTATATTATGAGTTTAAAATTACATCATTACTTAGCAGCTGAGAGCTACTTATTTTAGTGCAATATTAAGTGATATTGCAATGCAATAGATATCAAATAAAGTTGCTTTTAGCTTGAATTGCAAGTTAAGCCGTTTCACCGGTTTTCCTGTGTTTTCTAGCATTTCCTAATTAGAATAATAAATCAATCAATGCCTAATAGAGCCGGTGACTCACCTGGTAAGTGTTGTCAAAACTATCATACATGAATCTAGTGATGAGCGACGTTTTTCCCACTGAAAAAAAAAGTTGGCAAGTCAATGAACTTTCTTATTGAACCTAGCTAGGCTGATCAAAAATCATGATTGTTAACGATAACGGAAGATGTGCGTGAGAACGTATTGTACGCCGCTGAACGCAAGCAGTGTAACCTACATCCTAGGAGTCTCGTAATTTTTCTGACAGCAATAGGTACATCGCAACGTCCGGTCCCCAAATTCACGGCATTCCGAGAAGAAGTTATCGATCAGTTTCAGGCTCTCCGGCCGATGTAGGTCAGTAATTCGATAATGTCTAGACGGATCTATACATACTCCAGTATCGTAAATTCAAAGCTAGGTATTAAAAATGTACAACGTAGAGAATAAATCGACATCGACTCACCGCTCTGTTCCCCCAGGAAAACCAGCTTGAATTTGCGTAGTGGATTACCGAATTCACCCGATGCCGACATCGTAATGGATTAATTAATTAGCTTAACTTATAATTTCACAGTAATTCTTATCACAGAAAACTACATGAACAATGACAGTTCGAGCCACTGAGACACTCCTGCTGCACAGACGAGCGCTGCGCGCCGCCACGTTACGGCAGACTGATGACGGCACCACAATGCGAAGCCAACTCAGCAATATTTTTAGGCGATTATTCCTTGAATTTGTAGCAGTATTAAAGAATTCTGAATAGTTTTGATTTACTTCCTACTTCATGGCGCTTGATTCTATCGAAAAACTGTGTAAAATGCAAACGACAAAAATTACGAAACCTCGACGAAAAGAAATGGAAATCGCACTGCTACTTGCGTTGCGTGCGTTTTCGAACGAAGGTTTTTTGACACTTTCTAGACTTGACACTGACAGTAACTCACTCAATGACGTATTTTTTTAATTTGACATTTTACATGCTTCTTTCTGTGAAATGTCATCATAATATTGGTAAGCTATGCCTATTTGACATAGGTTTGTAAAAATCGTTCGTTCGTTCGTACGAGTTAGTGGCCAACTCTGGTAACAGAATGTTTAGGCCGCAAAGGCCTCGTGGCTCAACGACTACTAGAGCCGGGAGGGAGGGAACGATGGCGCTCAGATATAAATGCTACTAGCGGTCACCCATCCAAGTATGCCACGAGCGCTTGTATAAAATACTCTGTGGTTTTATTATTATGTTATGTAGCTGGACTGACTGGAACTCAATGTACATACAACAGGTAGGTAGGTAATAAAACAGCATGCTGTCATCTTTGAAGTAGGTACCTACATTTATTAAATTATTTTTATAGGTTTATATATCATATCACAAAAACAAGTCGGTATATGTATCAGACAGACCCCAAAACATATAACACATTTTTATAACAGGCAGTTAGTATGTGTGTAGCCGTTCTTTCTAAAATAAACATGATTATACATATTGTAAATCCAATATTTACAAGTAATTTTATTACTATTGCATCAATTTTTGTTACAGATGGCACATATTTTCTTGCCAATTTCCCGTTTACAAATAACACAAGTTGTAGGTATACCTACATATTCATCATAAATACTAAAAAAAACAATATCAACAAAAATAACATAGGAATCATTGACTGCAGTAGCTTTTGCCTTCATACAAAACATTTTCATTAGCTAACCAAAAATGTTAAGCATACAATTATCATTATATTTTCTATTATTTATTTATAGATGATCAGCTTTTGCTGATATTTCTATGTGATAGTGTTGAAATACTTTCTTAAGGTTATTTTAAAGTCATTGTCATTTTATTACTCCTAATTTCTCAACCATTATTTTTTACCGATCAGGTAGATTAGCAGCACTTAGCTAATGGAAAGGCCTGTTTTTCTACCCCGTTGGTGGGATAGTTTTGTTTAGGACCGAAAAAAGGAAGCATTTATAGTAGTGGCCACAACTCAAAAACACTTTGGTATATCAGGGAGCCAGCCTTCTTGCGGGATACATATTCTCTTCAACCACAATGACTCCACAGAGTAAATCATAGCCAGTTCTGTTGTGTCGGAACACAAACAGAACTACGCAGAGTGGGAACAGCAGAGAAATTAAAAAGTTTTTCATGAAGGACCTTGCTAGAGCCACAAAGAAGGTGAGCGACCTCCCTGGGTATATTAGAACAGTTTCCTTGGGTCGTCCTTCCACTGGTATGACAGCAGAAGCAGTGACAACACGAAGGCCTAAAAGTGCTTTCCCTGGAGTGGCTCCACCGGTGCGGCCTGCCTTGCATAAACAAATAGCCTGAAAATACAAACGACATTATTTTCTTATTTAATTTATAATAAGTAATTACATTGTCATTAATGTAACCAAATAAAAATATTCAAAATACAATTTAGCAGTCCCATAGAAATACAAGCTTTAGTGAAGGAAGACAATCTGATAGTTACCTCATAAATACAAACAATAATTCTGTAAATTACTTCAAGGAACAAAATGTCTGAAGTGAGTTCCATTGCAAACTTGTAATCATCATAATTTTCTGTAAATTTGTAGAAATCAAATTTTTCCACATCTCTGAAAAATATATAAAATAATACATCTATTGAAAGTACTGAATCAATTTTATTGTTATTTCATTAAAAGAAACTAAACTGTTTCGCACGTTCAAGATATTAGTAAAATGTTAGTACACTTACATTAAATCGAACATATCCACAACAACAAAGGTAACAATCAGCTTCAATATAAATAGAAGCATGAAATCTATGAATTCTGCTACCAGTCTTTTGTAGAGAGGAGGTATTATGTACTCATATCCACCATGCCTGGCTATTACTGGAAAAAAATATGTAATTTCAATTTGAGCAATAGTGCAAAGCAACACAATTTTTACCCAATTACAAGGAGCAAAAGTTAGGTATTTTTATTACCATCAGCAGGAGTAATTACTTCCACCTGCGGCAGATTTTCGGGGGCGTTGGGAGGGTTTTGAACTTGAAACGGAAACTGCTGCCCTTGAAACTGATAGTTGTTATTTAAGAGCGGAACGTTTGTTGGATTGTTATGCAAGCCCTGAAATGTCATCATATAATACGGAAAACATGTGGAGAGATTTTGGTACATCTGGGCTTGCTGAATCCACAGTTGCAATGCCTGAAAATATGCCTCGCGTTCCGACACCACTGGTGGCGCATCACCCTGTCCTTCTCGGCTTGCATTCTCTGAAGATGGTCCAGCACTGCCATTATTTCGTAGTCTCTCTGTGTCCGACATCTTACACTGTTGTGACTGTTGCGAATTACACCATAAATTGAAGTTAATTTAGCAAATTCATTCGAAAATTACCAAAATGAACGACCAAAGTACACGTCAGTTTGTTGACTCTGCACTCTGTCTGTTGTGTTGTTGTTTTTTTTGGTCTGCGGGTTTTTGCCTGACAATTTGACATTGACAAAACAAAACACAAAAAATGACAATAACAACAGATTTTTTTTTGACTGTGACAGATTTATGAATAGAACAAGTATTTTTTTTTAACTGAAGCTGATTGATTTAATTGGACCATGCTTTATAATGCTACCAGGTTTAACATTTCTTCCATAAAATTTATGGTACCTAATAAAAGAAAAGTCCATTTCGCATATTATACTGCTAAAGCACTGATCCAGATTCAAGAATTTTTTGTATGAGAATCTCTACTGGAATCTATGCTTGAGTAACGATTCCTTTATCAGAATACGAGCCTAAGTAGGCTATGGTATCGATTCTGTTGTTGCATTTTTCTAACTAACCTAATTTGACAGCGCTAAAATTATAGTTGTCTTTGTCGTTTCAGTTTATGAGAAAGAGATTATAAAGCGTGGTCTAACTAAATCAATCAGCCCAAAAAAGACCACAGCTCTTGAGCTGTGGTCTTTTTTGGGCTCAGGGACTGGCAGCACTGCCTTTTCTAATCCATTCCATCCCATGTCATCCGTTCCGTTTCTATTGCGACCTGCGTTGTTGAACGAAACGAACGAGAGAATCGCGAATGGCCGATTTGGTTGAAAGAACGGGTATCGGGTGCAACAAATGGTGAATTTATGTGTAGTGGAAGAAGAACAGAGGTTGTACAGTGATTAGTTTTACCCGTGTAAAGCATTTAAAGTGCTATGTGACTTAGAATCACATTGTAACTATTCGCCGTGACAGTGTACCGTGATTCCCTGGTGTTATGATTTAGCCCCTCGCTTTAAGATTTTCATACGACGGGGCCAGCTGTGGATACAACGGTAAATATCTGCATATTTACTTTCGTGCGAGACAGTCAGATTTTCGTGGGTGAAGGGAAATGAAATTAATTCTTCGGCGGTAGCGACTGGCCCTGTTTCTCAGATCATCTGTCTATTTTTGCACTGTTAGGTACTGCACCTACAGTACGTCGTATTTTAATTAGATTCTTCTTTTAATCTAAAGTGTAGAGAACGATCTATTTGCTTGGAGCAAAATCCAAATTTTTGGTTTTGTCACAGACTTTTACATCTGTTTTAATGCGTTAGCACCTGAATTTTGTAGTACTTTTGAGGTAAACGATTTGTGAAAGAAATCTTGAGATTGGCTATTTTTTTACTAACACAGGATACCTACCTACTACATAGTGTGAATAAAGCATACAGCCACCTAGGCAGATAGTTCCGATTGATGTGATTCCATATTTTTTGTAGTGAATGTTCAACCTTATAAACCATGAAAAGCTATGTTAGGTCATCTGGTAATAATAAATGTTAAAATATATAACCAGAGGCTGAACCGTCTGCTAAACTATTTCAACCAGTATTCATCGAGCGCAGCATCTAAACTCGCCTCAAGAGGAGCCCCTACTCGCTTATGAAATTAAGGGACAATGAGAAATAAAACTAGGTACCTAGGTAATTCTATATTTTTTTAGTCTAAAAATTCTAGAGCATATTAAATCAATTGTAGTTAGTTGTTAGTTAGTTGTAGTTAGTTATTAGTTGTAGTTAATTGTAGTACCTTCATATAATTCTGAATTGGCACATTTTTTAATCCTACACTACACTTCCTACTTTTTGGTACGGTTCACCCAGTTCCGTTGTTTAGTATCAGTCAGCAGAATTTCCTTCATATGATAACTAATCATAGGATCACAATCTGCTTCTAATAGATGCTTGCTCATGGCATAGGAATTGTACAATGGGTATTAATGACCTGCCCACTGCCACTATCTCTTATCATGTTAAATAATGAGTACCTACTTACTGCATACAACATTATCATTGCACATAGGTAGGTAGTGTAGGTACTCTATTTTATTGCAGACATTCTTATCTTTGATATAGGGATCCATTGATAATACTAGGTACCTTTGCACATTAGTGTTCGCTGTTCATATTGTAACGAGCTTCAGCAAGCATAATATCTAACCTAGTACTAGGTACTTACCTACCTACTACTTATTTTAAAAGAATATAGTCTAAGGTAAATATGTACGGGGACAGTGACAAACAAACCTCATTGTGACTGTATCTACAACTCTTTTTAAATATTGTGTGGTTAGGTAGTACCTAAATAAAGTTAATTCTCAGTCCTTATAAGGGATGCTAGACCTGTTATAATAATTAAAATGTCATTGATTATCCAATTAACAAGTTGGCGCCGCCGCCGCCGCCGCCGCTCAGTAGTTCATTATGTATTCATTCACCTACACCTGCAAACTCTAACCAAACGTCTCTAAATAAAAAAAAAATAGAAAAAAACGTAATCCCAACGATACGATAGCGGGTAATGTACTAGTTTATGCTGAACCTTATCCACAGATGGTATAACAAATCAGTCTTTGTAAGACCAAATAAATATGTGTTTTGTTATGCCTAAATTGAGAAGCCTATCGGGGTAGTTTAATATTGGAATATTTTTTTAAATTCAAAGGTCAGATGCTGCGCGAAGACGTGTTTCGAAAGGCACAGCTGTCGTTTCATAGGCTGTACTTTAAAAATAACAAAGCTATACATAAGTAGGTACCTAGAGTTAGGATATTTTCTTACATTTTGATAAGATAACTAATCCTAGTGAAGTTGTCTAAAATAGGACACTCCAAGTTCTGTATTTCTCAGAATAATGCCCATTTAATACGTACAAGACCACAAATGACCATGAATCACTGTTGTCTGTCGGCTATCTGATCTGACTCACGGTCTTTTGATACGCGAGATTCCGATATTAGTTAGTCACGTAGGGTTAAATACCGACTTGAGGTAAATATCCTAAATGAGTCCTAAATGTCCCAGCCTCATCACATCGAGCCCACGATATTTACTACATAATCTGCATAATTTGACAGATCGATGCTTCCGTATCCATTCCTGGACGACTTCCATCCTTCCATCACCTCGCCTTACCACACACAAATCTTGGCAACCGATAGAGCAATCATGAAAACAAAAAACTAAGATTACTTGTCTTACAAAATATTCAATGAAGCAAAGTAGGTATTAAACAGCCCACAAGAATCTTTTGTTGCGTCGTCATCTCATTGCCCGCTGTCCGCTTCCCACGAGCTCCTTTAGACCAATCCGATCCTTCCACTCTTCGGAATTAGAATGAGATTAGCTTGTGGGATTCGAACTAATCCCCTTTGCTCTGCTGCGTTGACGACCACAACAATTCGTTCCGGTTTATTTGCCAGCGCACACCGATAAACAGTTATGTCGTATGCTGTAATGATTCCAGTGTAATTGATATAAGACACATCCTGCTCAAAAATACTCATACTTAAGTCAACATAAAGTTATTTTACCTAAAAGATAAAAAAACCTTGGATTTCCGAACCGTGGGTTTTTAATATCTAAAATTTTATTTCAGTAGATAGTCAAGTCATCTATTCGAAGTCAATATGCTTGAAATGGCATAAATAACTGCTATCTGAAAGCTGACTTTGATTTAGAATAATCTGTAATTTATTAGGCATGTTTATAATCCTGTTTTGAACCTTCGTTCGATGATGTAATCACATCACAATCCCTCTCCATGCTGAACAAACACGTTTGGGCTAAAGTAGACTGCAAGGATTATACTCGTATCGTAGTACCTAAAATAGACCATGATAGATGCCACAGTGTGCTCCTCATCACGCTGCTCCAATTACCCAGTGTTACTACTAACCCAAATTCTGTCGAATTAGGAAGAAATACGAGATTGTTGGTAGTGGAATCTGGGAGATGTGTAAATCGTAGTAACACGAGTAAAGAAGCCGCAGTGCTGCTGCAAGGAGTTAAGCATGAGCAGTGGTTGCCAAATTCTCATTGGCCATTGGTATTGGCATAGAAAATATTATGCGAACCCACTCTACTCGCGCTAATATCTCCTAGATATGGGGATGACGAGTAAGGTAGAGGTAGCCAGTGTAGCCACACTACATCTTTGCCTTCTTCCCTCGCGATTCCCATGCTACTTATACGCTATTTAGATGCCAATTTCTGGCTTTCTTAGGCAGTCTAGCTTGGCAGCCTCTGTATTCTTCGGGACTTATAGCCCAGACCGACATAATTACGTAATACGTACTCTCAGATCCAAGATGACTGCCGAACGATATCCTTATTCTGTAGTCTCTACAGTGAAGTGGCCTTTGCTCTATAAAACTGTGCCATAAATTCTCCACAATAATAAGCTTCAGTGCAGATGAGATTTGGTTTACTGTTTATTATTCCATCTGACGCTGGCGCCCAATGACTAGGCACTACATAAATTATACTTACACGAGTTACACGTGTACAGGGTGTATAACTAATCCTCCTGAAACTAAAGGTGCTTGATAAAATTGCTTTACATATGTTGAAGGATGTTCTGATTGTCCTGATTATGACAATGGGTCCCGCTGTTCTTATACACAGAAACACTGGAGCCCTGGCGGCAGGCACTGCAATAAACCAATCTATGCTGACCTCAACTTAAATAAAGACAAGCTACACTACATAAAACATACAGTAACATTTTTCTTTTCGAAATTGTACGACCTGTACGTGTGTACAACGTGTACATACAATGTCAGAATAACTATTGCCGTTGACAACAACAGTACAACTTTGTAACAATCGATGAATATTGTGGCCAAAACAGACTGGAACAAACAAATATCAACGAAAGAAAATTGCGAAAAGCTCTGCATACATTCCTATTGGAAGTCAATGCGGAAATTAATATCAAATTTGAATACAGACAAAGGTGATTCATAAACACATTGAAAATAGTAGAAAACAATCGGCGATGTAATAAAACTAAATTGAGATGAATAAAGATCCTTTGAAAACAACCGCATGGGTACAGCATCTTATTTACCTAATGTGTTTACAGTAAGCCTGAATTGAGGTTGCGGATCACGTTTACGGGCTGACATTACGTTCACAGAGTTCACACCTGCTCGTCTCGCCCTTGGGCATAGAATATTCATACAAGTATAGGTAAATAAATCTTTAAAGCACGTGTAAGCGTTGTGTGCTTAGCTTAGCCACCAGATTTATCCAAGTGTTTATCGATATTCTCGGGCCTCTTTTGAAGTAGGAAACAATACTGGTTCAGCTAGGATTGAGTCATGCTTGATCGCTTTGAAGTTGTAAAAAACTTTTTCGATACGGGGTAAAAAGTTGCACATTATTTTGCTCCCTCTTCAAACTTTCGTCCGGTTTGAGAGGAGCTCTTGCTCCTTTCTCCTTTACGATATCAAGCAGGATATGAAGAGAAACTGGTCAGTTTGATTAAATAAAAGAATAACCTATTTTGCCAATCGCCACTCAAAATAGGTACTGAGTAAGTCTTTTCCAAAGAACACTATTCCCTGTAATCTTGCCTTCTGCATTCTGCTTAGCTTTGATCGGTTGTCGCGTCGGTTTATCTTAGTCTGCGTCTGCCCACATTTCTGTAGCAGTACTTAGTTTGGTTATGAATATATTAGAGCTTTAGTTATCACAGTAGTTACGAGGTATTCGTCCCCAGCCGAGTAGTAAAGTGTTGGTCAGCAACACAGTCACGAAATGGAATGGGGCGGGAGCGCTGGTCATAAAGTATGCATGAGGGGCATGAGAGTTCGGTAAGTTGATGCGCACGTCCGTCGCTACGCTAGTCGCAATCACTGCTCTCAATAGAATTGATGGAAACACCAATTCAACATTGTCAATGCGAAGCACCGCTCTGGATGTTTTACAAAGCCTCGTATCTGTAGGGCGTTGTCATTGTCATGTCACACGTGTGGATGTTGAGTACGAAACGCATTCCCGCTTGACACAATATCAAATTGTTTCCTGCCTCAATCGTACTACGCCCCTATTACCTACAGATTCTTAGCTACCAACCAATTGAATTTTTCACCACTCGAACGGAAATTGTTTTTCTTCGAACTCTTTATTCTTAATCGCAATATGGTATCTACATTCTTAGGAAGCTGCTTCGCTATAATCTCTTTCTTTACACAGGTGTAAGCTGTCGGAATTCACGATAGTTTATCACCTGAAGTCGGAGGAAACAATTACTCAGGAATGCCAGCCATTACCGGGCCCTATGGAAAATATCCGTTTTAACTGCCTACACGATAACATTGGACTATAAATATAAAACTGTGTACTTTAGAGCGTTTCCAGTCGAAAGCAGATAAAGCGATGCCTGTCGAGCACTTCACATGGCCAGTGACGTCACAGCAGCATCATCATACAACCGTTTAGAACTTTTGAATACGCCCACCTAAGTAGTTTTCGCCTAAAGGATTATAATTGTTATCCTTTAGGATTTTGGACGATACAGCGTTACTAACATTAAACAAAATAATATAGATAAAAATACAACAAATACCGACCTAAATAAAAGATGATGCTGCAAAATGGAGCTCAGCATGATGCGGATTGATAACAAGGTTTCCTTCCACTTCTCGAGGTTATTATATCGTCGCCGCAGTAAACGTATTTTTTCTAACGAACGACGCAAGAGGCTCTTGCTAAAGCAAAAAAATGTTTCCGGACTCTGAACTTATTGATATGCCAATGGGTTTTGTTTATCACGTGCAGGAATGTGCTAGCATCTATCAAAGCCGTCTATTCTCGTCCATTCCGTTCGTGCAATTGGTATTATTATGACAAAAGCACGGGTAGTTTATTATTCATGCATACATTTAGTAGTTTTGTAGACGGTTGCGAAGGTCGCCCAGGTTGCCCTTCGGAGAATTGTGATGAATTACGCTTTCTGAATGCCGCTAGTATGAGGATGTTGCTTTCACTTCACTGGCATTTTTACCTGCGAACGAAATAGGACAATTATTACCATTTATAAAGTTACTGTAGGTATTTCCTGGATTGGGTACAACTTTAATGTAGGCACGTTAGAACTTTGCTGTTAATTGAATTTGTGAAGTTTTACTGGATACTCTGGATAGGCAATGAACAGTAATCAGTAGCCTGTCCTCTGCGTTGTTGAGTACTTTAGGTATAACATAATTACGCTGTAATGATTACAATTATAGCTCTCAAAATAAGCAAAGTTGAAAGAAATTACCGAGATGTATTAATTCTCGCTCTAACGGACCAGTGCTCACTGAGATTAAAATAATAAGGCTTTACCAAACAAAACCAATCGTCCGTTCAATACCAGAAAAGGACTGCCGTATTTTTATACATACGTACATTTATATTTATTTATATTTAGCCCTCTGTGTCCCACTGCTGAGCAAAGGCCTCCCCCCATTCTCTCCACACACTCCGATCCTGGGCTATACTTTGCCAATCTGATAAATAACGGTCAAGCTCGTCGCGCCACCTTCTCTTTGGTCTGCCGCGTCGCCTTCTTGCTGGGTCAGGATGCCACTCAGTGGCAATCCTTGCCCACAGCTCACCTGGCATACGGCAGACATGACCAGCCCAATCCCAATACATACGTACATATGATTATTATTTGATCGAAGTTGCCCAATTACTGTGCGTTCGGTTCGGAGCAGAAAGAAAAGTTGGCAAACAAAAAAACTTTTAAGAAATACGTAACTTTTCATCTTGACCATTTTCACGATTTAGAAATTGAAGCTCATGGAGGAACTTGACCCTAAACCGACAGATTCTTGCAGAAGTTGGAGTTGAAATTTTGTTATTTGAAAAGATACCTTTAGCCAAATTTATTGTGAAATGTGCGATGAGCATGCAAACTAACCTCGACGAGAAGATCGATCTCTGATAAGTTACTGAGGCACACTTTGTTCCTTTATGGGAGAGCTTAAATTTGCTATTCTATTGACGAATAAAGGCTTTGGTTGTTAAAGCTGTCACGGCTGCCTTACAGTCGCAGCCTTTGTATTTCATTTTACTTCCATTTTATGACGTCACACCCATCATCTAGAACGATTTCGCTGTAATCTTGATACATTTCGGCTTGCTCGTTTGCCTAGTGTTAGAAAGGGAGGGAAGTATGTTTTACGGATTGGCTCAACATAAAATCTTCTACATGACGATCATTCGCCTGCTTAATCTTTTATTGCTTGTGGGTTTAATGGCGTAAGGTCTGCTGAGATAACGTTGGATAAACTTCAGGGTACCTAGTTATTTCAGATAATATCAGCAACCCCATTCTGTTTCATATTTGAATGGCCCATAACTTTCTAATCTTAGGTTAACATCCCTTACACTTTCTTAGACAAGAAGACCAAGATTCCTGTGCTATATTACAAAGAGAACCGTAGAGTAGTCAAACACAACTAATAAATAACTAATACAGTTTAACCTACAAAATTATAATTGCTAAGAATATGCGGGTAGGAAAACCTTCGTCATTATAATCCATCCCGCACATAATTAAAATATGAATAAAAGTTTTAATAAGATAAGTAATTATGATAAAACTATTTGCGATTCTGCTGTATGTTGGCGTTTTATGAATAAACTAGTGAAATATCTTCAGCATCGTCTGCCGTCGGTATTAGTACCATGAAAAAAAGTCTCCTTTCAAATATCACGTTTTAGGACCCACAGTTTACGGTGATTGCTAATGTATTAAAATTTTAGAAGAAGTCCTCAATAGTTTTAATCGATCGTATTATAAAAATCATAGGTTGGTGGCCGGTGTACTACAAGTAGGTACCAAGTAGTTAATTAAATGCACATTAACGAACACTGACGTAATCTAATGACATCGAACTGGATATCGTAATTACAGTTTTATGCTACAAATCATAAAGATTGATATAATTGCACTATAAAGCAATATATAGTCTGATTAAAACAACTGATTTAATCCACAAAGGATATAAAATCCATTAATCTGAACTAGCGAGATAAACATTACTATATCAAAGTCACATATCAGTGGAACTTGATATTTTAGTTTGCTAAACTAAATCTACTCGAAACGACTCTTCTTCCTCTACTCATTCCAGTAGTGTAACCTTGATATTGCCACACACAAGGTCTTATACTAAACAATCTACACATACATGTGTGCTGCCCAAAGTTATGTATGATTTCAACCTATTTAACCTATTGTAAACAGCCGAAGCAGAGATCCCTCGCGTCTACATAATAATATGAGTTTCACTTAGAGCGAGGTTAGAGTGAGGAGTCAATGCAGAGCCCTCTACATCTCATAACCAGCTGTGGCTCGACTCGTGCTTAATGGAGCGTTGACAAATATGGAAAAGGCCTTGACCGAGAGATGTGCTTTGCCTAACACGTAACGTGCACTTGTTTCCTTAGCGCCATCTGTCGATTTACTGTAAATTCCTTTTAGCTAGTGATCATATTCATATCGTGACGACAAACATGAAAACTTGACTTTAAAGACTTGAGAAAGATTTATCGCGTGGTTCGTCAAATTTTTGTCTCATAGATTCAAAAGTAATTCTTGTGGTTTTAAGAAAATAAGAGCTCTCAGTCTTGATGAAGCAGTGGTTTTCATTAGACTGTGTCTACACGTGTGTAAGATGACGGCAACCTTGACCGAGAGACCGACGATTTTGGGAATACATACCTTTAAAATCTACACTAGAATATTTGGAAGAGCAAGCTTGAAACGTAATTTTAGCGACATGATAGCCTAAAGCTTTCCGATTCCTGCGTAAACTTTTCAGAGGACCATGTTTTGAGAAAAGGAAAATGAATTTATCTCAATATTAACAACAGCCTGTACATTTCTTCGTTAAACTGTTATTTTTTATGTGAAAAAAAATATAAAATTGTAGAGAAAAGTTTTAGTTGCATCATTTTAATATCGCGGGCAAAAATTGGATGAGACTGACGCGGGCTCGTGAGAGATGGTACAAAAAGAGAGAGGCCTATACCCAGCAGTGGGTGAAGTCAGGCTGTGGATGATGATGATCATCATTTTAATAAACAATGAAGTTACTTTTTTATCGATTAGGTACTATATTTTTGGATTTGTGACGGAAGTGTCTACCTATTTCTTATCAATAGGTGTTGAGGTAAGAATACTTCAAGTCAGGTACTTACTTTTCTGAATTATTTAATGTACTGTGCTCTTGATGAGTCAAAACTTTTCCGAGTGAAATGAAATATTTTAGGGCATGGCCGCTCGTGGACAAAAATTGTGTGATCATTACAATTTTTGTTCGTAGTAATTTATTTTAAAATGATGATTAGGCTAAAAAAGTAAAAACAAAACACTGGTATCTAGGTACATAGTCCATATCACAGAAAGGATCAAATACATATTATTATTCGGGCTGTAGTAGGTACATTATTACGCGACAGACTATAATTTCATGTTTAGAGGTAGAGAGAGGTAAATTACACGGTGTCACGGACACGACAAATATTATTTTTACGAAAAACACATAGTATTATAAATTTTTTATTCCTTATCTCAAAGATGCGACTATAAAATCATGAAACCTCATTTATCGCTGATTGAATATTGCAGTACGCAATCAATAAAAATGTAATCAGAGCGTTCGCTCGTATAATCATACTAGCTTCTGCCCGCGACTTCGTCTGCATCCCGTTTTCCTATTGATTTTCCGGGAGAAAAGTAGTCTATGTGTTAATCCAGGCTACCAAATATATGTATTCCAAGTTTCATCCAAATCGGTTATCGGAGCAGTAGTTTTTGCGTGAAGGAGTAACAAACATACAAATACATACAAACAAACTTTCGCGTTTAAATAATATTAAGTAGGAAGTAGGATTTACCCAGATACCGTTGCACTGATACGAGTAGGACGCGCCATGTTGTAATTTGTCGGTTTTGAACTGTAACTAGGTACCTATACCTACTTACAGTTCTTGCTTTTGATAACGTTTGGCCGTAGCTTATCATCATCCAATTCAATAAGATTGTGATTTCATAAACTTAGAATAAGCCTTGTACAAGATTTTATACCCACTTTCACGCAAACTACAGTTTTTAATGACACTGTATTTAGTGACATTTGCTTGTACACTTTGTATCTTCTTCTTCTTCTAATGTAAGAGCTACGCTCTTGTCGGCGTAACATATACATTTCCCGCGAGGTTCTTCTTTTCAGGGCAGCTTCCTTGACGTCCTTATACGACACGACATCGGTCTTCGCCTTCACTTGGCGAAGTTAGGTGGTACTCTTTGTATGGTTGATAGTTTTTTTTTAATTGGTGTTTTCATTATTTATAATTTACCTTCTGATAAGATGATAATGCAAGGTTGATTGACTTACACAAACTTATCTTTGCTGAGCTTAGGGTTACCATTTAGGAATTCGAAAAGTCCTGGCAAAAAGCCGGACATTTCGATAAAAGTCCGGACTTTTTACTCACAAAATGGAAACATACCCTCTTAGTAACAGTGGTATGGTATGCATGGTAGCAGACACTCACATAACGCATTGCGACATTGCGAGGGAGGATTGATTGTTTGTAAACGCAATAAAATAATTATTGTAAGTTAAAGAAGACTTTGATTATCTATTTCTGTCTTTTGTTTATGTCCTGTGTTGTGTGCAATAAAGAATTAAGAATTAATTAAAGACTGATTTGAGATTAAATTACTTATTATGTAAGTAGTTATATTACTCATATTCCATCTAATTTAAATTTAAAAATCCGGACAATTTAAAAGGCCGGACAAAGACCGGACAATTTAAAAGGCCGGACAAAGACCGGACAAGAGTCTAAAAGTCCGGACATGTCCGGACTTATCCGGACGGATGGTAACCCTAGCTGAGCTATGTACGCTGTTGTTTCGTTAAATCTTGCCGCTTACAAGCGACAACTGCTCATTTACCAAATGTGATGTATTTACGACATAAAATATAATATACGTCGTTTGTAGAAGCAGCTTTATTTGTCAGTAAGCAGCACTTATTTTGTCAGAATACATAATTCATGCAATGACTCCATGCGACTCACTACGAATACTTAGTCGTACCTATAACACACCTACACCTTAACTTCCTTTTGACTATTGTAGCTATAAAGCTGGTTAGATCTGTAATTAATTCTATAACTTTGCAATTTATTTAGTAGTGTAGGAGCGAGTGACGTGCACTCAGCTTCAGTACAATTTTCCAACTGTCGAAGCATCGTTCAGTCATTTCACGGGCGGAGCCGGAACTCATCTCTGAACCATTCACTTAGCATCGCTCCGGCTCCGTTCACAGAGTATACCTTATAAACTAATGAAACCATAGACTAGCTTAGGCGACTAATAATCTAAGGGTTTCCTACATACTCCCCCGATTGATCTGCTGTTGGACCCCACGCAAGATCAATCTACTCCTAGACAGGTTACCTATACATTCTTACGAGGACGACCGCGTTTACGCTTGGGAGCGACAGGTTGACACACCTCAGCTAGCTCATCATCCCTAGCATGATACCGCTTAAGATGAGACACGTGGTACTTGCCGACAATATCGTCCGGCTTCCGCTGATGAGCCAAGATGTACGTCGTAGGACTGACCTGATTCACGATCACGTATGGTCCGTCTTGCTTCGGCATAAACTTCGCGCTGACGCCCTGGCTGGCGTTGCTCAGAGCGTGGGTTTTGAGAAGCACCAAGTCGCCTACCGTGAACGTTTCGCCTTCCTGCCGCTTGTCATCCTTAGCGGCCTTTCTTACGTCTTGCTGACGCTCCATCACCTCCTTACTGTCCGCAAGGGCACCGGCAAGCTTGCGCAGGTACGGCGTGATCTGCGGCACGTAGTTAACGGCGTCGGTGACGTCACGTAAGTCGGCACGCGCGTCCAGCGGGGAGCGCAGTTCACGGCCGAACGTGAGGTAGGCTGGCGTCCTCTCGGTGGACTTGCACACTGCCGTGTTCATGGCGAAGCGGATCGCGGGCAGCGCTTCCGGCCACTCCTTGTGGTGTCCTTCTACGAGGATGGCGAGCTGGGTCTTGATGTCGCGATTCTTCCTCTCCACGGGATTCGCCTCCGGGTGGTAGAGCGGGATCAGGTTCTGCCTGACGCCAAGCGCCGCCATCGCGTGCTTCATGACGTCGGCGACGAACTGCACGCCGTTGTCGGAGACGAGCCGGCGCGGCACGCCGTAGCGCAGGAACACCTCGTCGATGAGAGCACGCGCGCACGCCTCAGCCGTCGCCTCCACCAGCGGGAACAGCTCTACCCACTTGCTGGCAGGGTCCTCCACCACCAGGATCCAGCGCTCGCCCAGCGAGCCTCGCGGCAGCGGCCCGAACAAGTCCACGGCGAGCACCTCGAAGCGCTGCGCGGGTACGGGGGTCTGCAAGAGGCCGGCGGGTTTTACATTCGACGGTTTATACCTCTGGCACTCTATGCAGGTCTTGAGGTACTCCGTCACGAACCGCCGCATTCCGGGAAAGTAGTAGCGTTGCGAAATGCGCTTCAACGTTCTATCGACGCCGCCGTGTCCAGCAGTCGCTTTATCGTGACATTCCACCATTATTTCTTTTCGTAGGCTCTCTGGAATAACGAGTTGAGGCTCCTCGTTGTCCTCATCATGAGAGTAACGATAAAGAACTCCTTGCGTCATGCAATAGCCTCTCTCAGCCCATCTGGTACTAGCCACTTCTTCTTCTCCTTCCACATCTTTTATAATCTTTCCGACGTCGAAATCGGCCAGCTGCGCGTCTCTGAGCGCGGATGCTTCCCAACGTGGAGTCTCTACTACAACCGTGCATATCCCACAGGCCGGGCGCGACTCATCCTCGCATGGCGGACGGCTCAAGGTGTCGGCGATAACGTTAGCTTTACCTGGTGTGTACTCCAAGTGAAGGTCGTAAGCCTGCAGTTTCATGGCCCAGCGCACGAGGCGGCCGGCGGGCGACTTGAGCGTCAGCAGCCACTTGAGCGGCTGGTGGTCGCTGGCGACGCGCACGCGATGTCCGTCGATGTACCCGCGGAACTTGTCGACCGCCCACACGACGGCCAGCGCCTCGCGCTCCGTAGTGGAGTAGTTGCGCTCGGCGGGCGTCAGCAGGCGCGACGCGTACTCGATGGGATGCTCGTCGGTCGGCGACTCCCCCTGCAGTAGAGCGGCTCCCAGGGCGTAGTTGCTGGCGTCGGTCCTGAGTATAAATTCCAGATTGTAATCGGGTTGACTTAAAATGGGTGCGGTGGTGAGTAACTCCTTGAGCTGATTAAAAGCTGCATCCTGGGTCTCTCCCCAAGTCCACGCTACATCTTTTTTGGTCAGTTGTGTTAGAGGCTGAGCGATTTTGGAGAAACCAGGCACAAACTTTCGGAACCACGAGCAGGTTTGTAAAAAACTTTTAAGATGTTTCATTGAATTAGGGGTCTTCATATTGCTTATTGCAGTGACCTTGTCTGGGTCCGGTGAAACCCCATCCCGAGTGATGATGTGCCCCAAGTACTTAACACTAGTACGAACAAACATGCATTTGGATCGGTTCGCACGCAGCTTGAACACTCTCAATCGATCAAACACCATCTGTAGTTCTGCAAGATGTTTTGAATAGCTACCTTCGGTGATAAGTATTAGGTCATCGAGGTAGCACAATAAGGTGAGGTCTTTCAAAGCTGCACCAGATTTGAACCTATCTATCAATCGCTGGAAGGTAGCTGGTGCGTTGCACATTCCAAACGGCATGACATTGAAGCGGTAGACCCCTAGTGGGCAAGTAAAAGCACTCTTGTCTCTGTCCTGCTCTGCAAGTTTTACTTGCCAGTATCCCGACCGTAAATCTATAGTGGACATGTAACAGTTTTTCTTTGTATATTGAAGTAGGTCATCAATGAGCGGTAGAGGATACGAATCTGTCTTAGTAATGGCATTTAACTTACGATAGTCCACACAAAACCGGAAGGTGCCATCTTTCTTGGGTACCAGTAGAGCTGGTGAAGCCCATGCAGACTCACACTCCTCAATGACACCATCACTCAGCATCTTGTTGATTTCCACTTCCATCACAGCTCTCTTGGCTGGTGTCAGACGATATGGGGGTACGGCTATGGGCAGGTGTTCTCCGGTGTCTAGATGGTGTTCAGCGTATGGTGTGCATTCTCCTTTCTCGCTGAAAATATCATCATAGCACATTAGCAGATTTGCTAGGGAAACACGTTCCTCCGTAGCCAGCATTGTTCCTTCATCATCTCTGAGGAACTCAGAAGAGCAGCATTCAACAAACCGAGCATTAGCACTCTCACACTTGAGCTGATGAACAATCTGAGGTGTGTCAGGTAAGTGCCAAGTCATAGCAGAAAAATTCAAAACCAACCCCGCTTGTGTTATGAAATCTATCCCTAACAATGTTTCATTGTTAGTAGCGTAAGGCAAAATGACAAATGTAACAGGAACAGTAAGCCTACTTTTATAAACATTCACATCCACCTTGGCCAATTTTACTGTGGTATCCTGCATGCTACCATCTGCAAGTTTTATGAGCATATTTGAAACACAGAAAGGGAACCTTTGTTTGAGGAGAAGCGCATAAAGGGAACAACCTGCAATGCAACGCTTAGCGGCAGTATCAATTAAAGCAGTGCCATCAATACCATTTACTTGAATTTCAAGGATAGGACGACTTGCGTCTTTTGCAATGCTAGGCACAGACATACTACTTAAATCGAGGGCCTCGTTCATGCACTTCCCACAATAGGTTGAATGTTTCCACTTAGTGTCTCTACTATTTACACGAATATCACTAGCACACTTTTTACACTGAGAACGCACATCATAGTACTCACATGGTTCGGCGGTCGGACTTACACGCGAAGACTTGAACGTCGACAGGGCGGCGGCGTCGGAGGGGTAACCCTCGTTCAACGCACACGCAGCGCTGGTCAGTGACGGCGGCGGCGCCGCCAGCGCAGCCTGGATGGCAGCGGCGGCGGCGACGCGTCGCTCAGCAGCGGCGCGGCGGCGGTGGGCACGGCCTCTAGGAGCACGCGGAGCGTCGAGGTTTTCGCAAATTGTCGAACTCGCTGGAACGGTGGTTATTGTTGGAGATATTTTATTCTCAACAACAATTCCCATGTGATCTCTGTGGCGGCACTGTAATTGTTGTTGTGGTGTTGACATCGACGTTTCTAACAGCGTAGCTTCTGTAGTTTGTGTTTCTAACGCATAAAATCTGACCGAACGACCGGGCGAGTGAGCGGAACGTTCTACAGACTGGGAACGCGAATGCGAACGAATTGGTAGCGACTCAGCGCCACCCTCGTTCCTAGGTCCAGCGGCGGAATTCCGAACTACGGGTGCGGCCGGTGACGAGTAGCGAGCGAATCGTGAACTTCGGTCGCGTTGCCATCCCCGAGTGTTGCCGACGTTTGCCGAAGTGGGAGCGTCATTCTGGTTTCCAGTTGTGGCCGTTGTATGCGAAGTGGGGGCGCTGTTGTGAGGTGAAGTAAAATTATTATTATTTGGTTGGCGCAAACGCGCACCCGAGATGTTCTTCTTTGTCTCCTCTCCTCCGTCTCTTAGACTCTCTTCGACCGCCCTGGCCTTCTCCAGCAATCTTTCGAAACTGTCACACGATTGTCGTTGCATCCTTTTCCTGAGGTTACGATGAAGGAGGCCGAACACCATATCCAATTGAACCCTTTCAGACAGGTCTCCTTCCGGCAGTTTGGCGATGAGGGCCCGTTTTCTGGCCACGAAAACGTCCGTGCGTTCGTCCTCTTTTTGTTCATCCGAGAACAAGGATTTGTAGATTTCATAGGGCGGCCTTCGTTGCCCGAATGCAGATCGGAGTCTACTAAGGGCGTCAGTCCAGTTCGTAACTGTAGACTTAACACCTACATACCAGATTGCAGCTTGGCCTTCTAGTAGGAGTGGTAGGCCTCGTAGTGCGTGATCATCTCGCATCCCCACGCACTCTTTATATATCTCGATGGCATCTATGAAGGCCTCTAAATCGTCAGCGTTCCTCGAGGACCCACTAAAACGGGTGGTGCAGCCTGTGAAGTTCGCAGGCAGCGTGCATAAGATAGGTGTGGCAGCGGCACTCGGCGCTAACGTCGGCGGCAGCGGTGGCGTCATAGTAACGGTGCCAGCCTGATTCACGATGGGCGGCGGCGTCGGTGTCGACGGCGCTTCACTATTCGTTGGCGTACTACTTGACGCGATCAGGCGGTCTACACGCTCTATCACCTGCATATTTGCTTCGGCTTGCGTCCTGGCAAACATCTCAAACATAGCCGAGAGCTGGTCCTGCGACAGCGTCACACTCGCTGGAGTAGCAGTCGTCGGTGGCACAAATGCCGGTATGTCTGCGGCGCTGCCGAAAGACGCGTCGCCGTCGTCAATGCTTGCCGTGGATTTTCGGTTACGCCGTGTTCTCGGCATGTTAAAACTATCATACACACACACTATACTGTTTTTTGAGTTGAAAAGTTATGGGGTGGGTTCACTACACAAGACAACGCGACGCGGAAAACTCTTTCGTTTCTACGCGTGGGTCTTGTGGCCACTAGTTGGCGCGCCAGTGTAGGAGCGAGTGACGTGCACTCAGCTTCAGTACAATTTTCCAACTGTCGAAGCATCGTTCAGTCATTTCACGGGCGGAGCCGGAACTCATCTCTGAACCATTCACTTAGCATCGCTCCGGCTCCGTTCACAGAGTATACCTTATAAACTAATGAAACCATAGACTAGCTTAGGCGACTAATAATCTAAGGGTTTCCTACAGTAGCTAATTAAATATTAATCGAATAGGTATATGGATTGTATCGTAGCTCGGGCGGAGCCGGGATTAATTATTTTCAGTATTTTTCTGTGTATTTTAGTTTGTGAGTTGACCACCACGTCATGACTGTTTTATGATTGGTCGAGGTAATGAGGTCGGTAGCCATTTTGTGTTTGGGAAGGCTGGTTAGGTAAAAAAATATCGAAAGATGGACCATTCTGAAAGTTGACTTGATGGAGTAAATTAGTGTGGTAAATTTATGTACCTAGTGAATAAAGTGTAATTTTTGGACGAGCTGGTTTCATTCCTTTTCAGATCTAAAACAACTTACAAAATCACGAACGAATAAAAGAGCTCTTAGATTTAGATAATAAAATAATAATAAATAAATATTCAGGGACATTTCACACAACACCCTCTAGTCCCAAACTAAGCAATGCTTGTAATATTATGGGAACCAGATGGCTGATAGAATACTTATATAATTTTTTTTTTTTTTGTAAAAACATACTTATAATACATAGTAACACCCAGACATAGAACAAACATCTATGTTTTCCACACACAAATGTTTGTTCTTGGTGGGGATCGAACCCACGACCCTCAGCACGGAAGGTAGAGCTATTACCAACTGAGCTGTGATGCCTGTCTATAAGAATAAGAATAATTTATGGATTGTAGTTACGTATTGCTAACGAACCCCCTAACCACAAAGTCCACAAACCAGGCCTCGTCGCTTCACGTGGAAGGCCAACATCGACCCTTATATTGAAGTAAATTCAGCTCGGCTTTTGCTCTTTGTTAAACAAAAAGTTTACTTACCTCTTTTACAAACTCACATACAAACCGAGGAGTGGAATGGAATGGAACCTTCCACAAAATAACGTGTTAGTTTAATATAGCTTTTAGTTGATTATAGTAATAGTTTTATTTTTACAGTAAGGTAGGTTTATTCAACGGAAAAATGTTGTTTTCACTATTAATTTATGCAGCTATGAGGCAGCTCAGTATTCTGACATCCTTTTGAATGAGTCGTGTCGTGTCGTGGCAAAGCCTATCTTGGCGTCTAGCTATACAAAATATTCTGATAGTCTAACCCATAAGTCCTACAGTATTTTAGTAGGTAAAACATTCCCTAAAATCATAAATGAACAACGTTAATATTCTCAACAAGTGCCTTATATTTGGGACGCTAACCCTTGAATCCCTACATTATTCAGTTCAGCCAGAGATCTCGCAAATTATCGCGATCATTGTTCTGGAAATGTATTCGACCGTACTTTTCATTTTCTGCGAGTTACTGTGAGCACAGATATTTAACCTAGTCCTTTTTGTTCGAAACATTGTTAGAGTTTATTTTTTCGTCGATGATATTGTTTTTCACCCGAGCAAGCTTATAAAGCCATGCAATAACAGTATTTTATACCACCATCTTTATCAATTTATCGAATTCAAATTCTACAAACTTCAGTGTCTCTAAAATATAGGAGATGCTGATAAATTTCGACTGAAATGTTCTCGCATACTCAAGTTTCAAATAGGTAAACTATAAACTAGCACACAGATGTTGCCAAAACAACCTCTTCACTTTAGTGTTCCGCTTTATACGAGTATGTCGACATGTAATGACACTGCAAGGCATCGTTAGAGCCTCTACTAAAAATCCACTTGAGCTACGATCCCAGCTTGATATGAAAAGCTCAGCCCTTTGACAATGCTCCGCACAACTTGTTGAGTTTCTCTCAACACAGACCGTTGCATAATACACTATCTCCTTTTACATGCTGTTGTATTGCATTCGGAGATGCACGCCGCGTCGTGAGCGCAATTCATCCTTTTAAGCTGTTTGCGTCAGCAGCGAATGAGTCCAAGGCAAGGCCGTCATCTGCATTTGTTGTGCGTCAAATATATATAAACGTACACTACACTGTATTCTACTTGAAAGGGACTGGCCAGATAATGTAATTGTTAATATGTAGCTTCAAATAAAACAGTACCTACCCGTAACTTTGCACAAAGAACCTGGTATAATTAGGTAGAAAATCTTTGCATAGAATGGAATTCTTCGTTATTATTCTGTAGTCATGTAGTAAGGTTCGCTTAAATGAAATAGTAATTCAACGTTTAGGTCAAAGTTCTAACATGCCCGACTGCAGGATGAATATAAAAGTAAATTGGGACAAGATTTGGGAAGCTCAAAAGCCGGGCGGTGCCGCGGCAGATGAAAGGCATTTGAGTTCGCAAGGGAGAGGTCGCTTATTGGCTTACGTCGGTAAAAGCTTCAGTATTGATGTAACGGAAATCTAATAAGTTCCTCACTTGCCCGAAGAGGCATGGCACGTATGTAATGTTGTGTTTGCTGGCTTTCTTCCGGAGAGTCTGATCTCATGTCCTGTAATAGATAGAGGACTAACTGTTAATGGTACTACGCCGCAGACACAACTTTATTTTATAAATCACATTTTCGTTCACTTAAAGGTACTTCCTACTATATATAGAAGTTGATTGCTTCTCGCAGACCGCAGTTTTTAATAACACAATAACAGTGATCAACAAAAGATCATTAGTAACTTGTTTTTCATCGGTGAAAAAGATTGCTACATTCCAAAAATCCCAGTATTAATTTAGGTAGGTAAGTATTTTTAATGTGGCCTGAAGAAACAATTGTGATATAATTTATTTTGCTCTTCTGAATTTCTTTCGTAAAATTAAAGTGGACGTTGTGTATATTTTAGTTTGGCTGGAAGGCAGTTTCATTAAAAAAAAACAAATTAGTTCTTCGTAGTATTTATAAAGACTTTTCTTTGCAGGTTCATGTCGAGGAGGCAAAAGAGTTTGCGGTTATTCCGCGCCGCCTAGCCGTCTTAAAAAACGTAAGTTTCAGTATATATCATCTAGTCTTATATGTTTATGTATGTTTTACTATGAATATGAAGTACTATCTCTATTGCTTACTATAAATTGAAATCTATAACAAAAGTAGATTCCTTTAGCCCAAAACTTACAAAGACTATGATTACTATTCTGCTTGATGTTTGAAAGGTCAAATAGAAAAGCCCTCGGCTATATTGACCCATTTGACCCTCATCATTCAGCTGTAACTTTGTAAATACAGCAGTCACAAATAATCACAATTAAGGGATATGCCAGTTAAATGGTAAATTTCAGTTCAGAATTGCCGAAGCGCTTCTAAACTAGTTCAAAACCCGAGTTAATTTGCATGTATTTTTGTAGTAGTAACTAAAGATAGAGGTACTCATTTGTACTACCAATTTGTCAGAGACATTGTCTATGGTACCTACCTACTTAAAGTTGAAACGAAGGCATCTGACGCCCACCCCAATCAATGCTCGATATCTTCTAACCTAGGAATTATTGAGCGAGCGAGCGAAGCGAGCGAAGCGTCTCAGTTTCCACATTGGCCAAAAATGCGTTTGTCCGGATGTCTGTTCTCCTCTACAGGTCGCATTTTTCAACCGATCCGGACGAAACTTGGTACACAGGTTATATGAATTATTAGATTTTTTTTGTCGTCGGGGAAATTTGATTGGGGGGAAAATAGGGGAGAAAAGAGGGAAAGTTTGCTGTAGCGTTATTTATCGACGGATTTCAATCAAATTTGAGAAGCACACGAAAGACTTCATTCTACACAAGATGGTGTAAAAATATTTCCAAAAAGAGGGAGTGGAAAGGGGAAAAAAGGGAAAATTATTTTTTCCCGAAAATTGACTTCTACCAATGTCAATTATTATTAGACTACACAGTCCTCTTCGCCTTTACGAGACAAATCTGTAGACACCAGATTCGACCTCCTAGGCTAGGACCAAGGGAACGCGAGTAATCGCTAAAACTAATTTTGCTCAAAAGTCTAAATTCAAGCACCTGAAAATCGATTTAGCCAGGGGAAAAGGGAAAGTGTCGGTTATTGCATGGTTATAAAGGCTTGCGAGGTCTATGTTCTCACAGGACAACTAGTTTAATTATGTGTTTTATATTAGGTATACTTTAAGCCGATGGTCTACCTGATGTTAAGCAGTTACTTCTGCCTATACCAATGCATTACCTCACTTTAATAAATTCAGTTGCCCATTAGCACTCGTCGGGTTTGGTTTCCTTTCTACTACTTCTACTTACCGAAAGCAAAAAAAAAGAACTTTCATCGATTATCTTGTTGTGAATGTGAATTTACATTATTTATAAGTACCACAGAAGTCGCCAGCAAATCCAACATTGAAATATTAAACATAACTGCTATCGAAACGAATAGATTAGTAGATAGGGTAGACAGGCACACACGGTACATTACAATTTGTATGCTGTAATCTGGCCACATGGCCTATATATCACTGACATGACATCTCTCATACATGTGATGTATTCGCGGCATGTGTTTCAAACGTGAGTCATGCCATTCACGACCTCACAGCACCACATATTTCAGTGTTATCATTCTCAGATTGTAATTGTCCCATCCGGTGTTGGGTTGTCTTCCGTTTTGTGCCATGTTTCAACTTCTATACTTCTGATGGCCCATCGGAGAGGTAATCTACGTTCACTTTCTCACGAGAACTATTCATAGCCCGTACCGTTCTTCCATTTTTACCCTCCTTGATTTTGGACGAACGCACCTTGGTCTTGCTTCAAATTTTTCTTCATTCATCTTTTCAGGAAAATTTAGAAATTCCTCGTCTTATATCAAATCGACGTAAAGTCATGCGAAACCTCATGATTAGGTTTACGTCTAGATAGTTTTCGAAGATTTTGACGGACCATTGGGATAGGCTGCGAGGATGGTATAGGTGCTGGGCAAGCCTACTCCATCTAAAAAATGTCCCAGGCACTGCCTCGTCCCGTTTATCGGTAGATGGATAAAAAGTTACCCTGACGCTGTATAAATCATCTAGCAAGCGTCACTCCAGGATCGATTCTCAATATAAAACTCTCAAAAAATTTATGGTTGAGTCTATCGTGCGGCTAGATAAATAATTACATTTAATAATCAAAACGAAAGGCTTGATAGAATATTTGAGACCATGTAGATATGTTTACATATACTCTCGAGGGGTCCTTAATTCTTAAGTTTTGTTTTTTAATCTATTTTTAATAATTATGTTAGGTAGTTCTAAGTATTAATAAAGGCTTTTTATTTATTTAGGTATGTTTACGATGCCTGGGATTTAATTTATGAGCCTAAACGATTCAATTAATTAAATCTATGTAGGAAGATGATTTATGAAAGGGAACGGAACGTGAGATTTGTATGTGAAATGGAACGTAGAAAGATTGGGAATGAGTGAAACGACTGAAAGATGATGGAGTGCTTTATTTGTTTAAAAAGAATGAAGAGTGTGATTTGGCTACCAGCTACGACGAAGGCTGCGTGTGCGAAGAAGTATATTTTTGAAAAATAAAATAAGAAGATCTACAAAGTGTTTCTCATTCGCCACCCCCATCCGATTCCACAAATTGGGGGCTCGTCCGGGATCCGGAAAAAAAAGGATCGCGTGGGAGCGGCGTACTTCGTGCGAAACACGGCGTGCAAAAAGACGGCACACGCGGCAAGACGCCATTTTTGCTAATCATCACCGGTTCGTCCCTGCAATATTTCTAACTACGACGGAGAAAATATGGGGAAAAAAGACGACAGACGTAAGAGCCGGCAAGAAGACTATAAAGACGCGGGCAGCATCGACATGAGCGACGGAAAGACGGCGCCCTACAACATGCTTCAGATGACGGCGGAGCTGATACCTAAATTCGACGGCAAGGACAAGACGTATCCTGTATCACAATGGGTTAGCGACGTGGAGGATAATGCAGAAATATTTGGTTGGTCCTCTCTACAGCAGCTTCTGGTGGCACGACGTTCCCTCACCGGCACTGCGGCCCTTTGGTTGAAGGCAGAGAAAACATTCAAGACGTGGGAAGACCTGAAGACGGCGTTGTACAAAGAGTTTCCCGACACCGTTGACAGTAAGACGATTCACGAACTGATGAGTTCAAGAAAAAAGAAATCCGATGAAAGTTGCATCGATTTCATGTTTGCTATGAAAGAATTGGGTAAAAGAGGCAAGATGCCCGACTACGTGGCAATAAAGTATATCATCGACGGAATACCCGATGCCGAAAACAACAAGATAATGCTATACGGCGTCACTACGTACAACGACTTGAAAGAAAAATTGAAAATTTACGAAACCATCAAGACCAAAATGATGAAAAATAAAGAAATTACTGCTACTACAACTGCAACGACGAGTAAGCCCAAAACACCAAGAAACAGGCGAATGATACGGTGCTACAGCTGCGGAGAAATAGGGCATGCATCATCAGATTGTCCATCAAAAGACAAAGGCCTCAAATGCTTCAAATGCAACGAGTTCGGCCATGTTGGTTCTGCGTGTCCCACGAAGCGAGTTCCGGAAACGACGACGACGGTCGGCAACCATCGTTCACCATCGGCGGGCTTCGGCGGAAACAGTTCAAGTAAACGTTCATTCATCACATCTACATCAGCGGCGGCGCTAGGGGGCGCGACGAGCGACGACATTGACAGTTCATTCAAGATGGCGGAGGTTCAAAACTGTCATGGCGGCGAGTTCAATGTTTTGGATGTAAACAAACGAGACAAAGAAGATAAACATTGCGGAAAACCTATAAAATGGGTTAAGTTTTTGTGCGGGTTTCGGTTAAAATGCGATGAAAATAGTGCGGTCGTAGATCTAAGATGCGGAGACAGTGCTTTGATAGACTCAGGCAGTGAAATTAACTTAATTTCCAATGACTTTTACGACGAGATTGGTTCACCTCAATGCGGCGAAGATAAAAACATTACGCTTACCGGCTTAGGATTTGCGGCAGTGCGTACACTAGGAAGTTTTATTACGGACATTGAGATTGACAACCGGAGATACTGTGGCGTGCGGTTTTATATTATCAATAGAGACTCTATGCCGTATAAGATAATATTAGGGCACGAATTTTTACGAAGTGTGGTCACAATCATGAAAGACGGGTGTGTGTGGATGAAACCTCATGATTCTTGGATCAATGAGATCGAATGTTTTCAGTGTTCTGTTGATTCTGTAGGTCATATTCTGGACGAAGATTTACGACGAAATGTGGCAAGGTTAGTGGACGAGTACAAACCATGTCAAACGAAGGAAGCTCCAATAGAACTAAAAATCACACTAAAAGACGACATCCCAGTGGCATCACGGCCACGACGTGTGTCTCCAAAGGAGCAAAACGAAATCGATAAACAAATGAGCGAGTGGCTGGAAGAGGGTATCATTCGGGTAAGTTTCTCCGAGTATGCTAGCCCACTAGTTCTTGTAAGGAAAAAAGACGGCAAACTTAGAGTATGTATAGATTATAGGTTACTCAATAAGAAAATTTTAAAGGATGAGTATCCATTGCCGATCATTGACGACCATATTGACAAGCTTGCAGGAACAAAGGTTTTTTCTGCATTGGACTTAAAAAATGGATTTTTTCACCTCAAGGTTCATGAAGATTCAATAAAATACACATCTTTTGTAACGATGAAGTCGCAATTTGAGTTTTTAAGGGCACCTTTTGGCTTATCCACATGTCCAAAAGTTTTTACAAGATTTATATCAATAATATTTCGAGATTTAATAACAAGAGGTATTGTCATAATTTTCATAGACGACTTACTGATTCCAGCGATCAATGAAGAACAAGCTGTTGAGAGACTAACAGAAGTATTGAGAACAGCTGCAGAGTATGGGTTGATAATCAACTGGGAGAAGTCTCAGCTATTGGTGAGGAGAGTGGAATATTTGGGCTATGTGATTGAAGACGGTAAAGTCCAGCCATCACCAGCGAAGACGGATGCTGTGATGAAATTTCCAGAACCCAAAAATGAGAAGCAGCTACACAGTTTTCTAGGACTCTGTTCATACTTCAGAAAATTCATAGAGAATTATGCATTGATTGCAAGACCGTTGACTGAAATGTTGAAAAAAGACAAGAAGTTTGAATTTAAAGACGAGCATAAAATTGTTTTCAGGATTTTGAAAGAGAAATTGGCAAGCAAACCTGTCTTGAAAATTTATGAGCTAAGCGCTGAAACAGAGCTTCACACAGATGCTTCCGGTGTGGCTTATGCAGCAATATTGATGCAGAAGGAGAACAATGAGTTGCATCCTGTACACTACATGAGCAGAAAAACATCTGATGCTGAAAGCCAATATACGAGTTATGAGTTAGAAGCCTTAGCCATTATTGAAGGTATAAAGAAGTTCAGGCACTACTTGTATGGAAAACATTTTAAGATTGTGACAGATTGTAAAGCATTTCAGATGACACTCAACAAAAAAGACTTGGCAACATCTACTAGAGTGGTACGCTGGATTTTGTTCCTACAAGACTATGACTATGAGATAGAGCATAGAGACGGATCAAGGATGAGACATGCTGATGCTCTTAGCAGACACCCATATGTGGCAACCATATTTTCAGACCTACATAGTGATTTACGACGTGCACAAGAGTGTGATGATGGACTGAAGGCAATCATGAAGATTTTACAAGACGAAAAGCCCTTCAATGACTTTTGCTTACACGGAGGAGTTTTGTGCAAGGGACCTGAACAACAAGTGGTGGTACCACCAAGGATGGAGCTAGAGATCATCAAGAGAGCTCATGAGAATGGTCATTTTGCAAAGAAGAAAACCATGGAGTTGATTGGTAAAGAGTACTACATCTCCCAGCTAGGTAAAAAGGTTGAAGATTTTATTTCTACGTGCATACCATGTCTGTTAGCATCCAGGAAGAGCGGGAAGCAGGAAGGATTCCTGAATCCAATTGAGAAGGGGGATACACCGCTGGATACCCTTCATCTGGATCACATTGGACCAATGACGGAGACTCGTAAGCAATATAACTATATACTTACTGTAGTCGATGGTTTCACGAAGTTTGTATGGTTATTCCCAACAAAGACTACATCAGCCCAAGAAGTTCTGAACAAGATGAGTATTCACCAAGGCACCTTTGGAAATCCAAGAAGAATAATCACAGACCGAGGTTCTGCTTTTACAAGCCACGATTTTACCAATTTCTGTGTAGAGGAGAATATTGAGCATATCACTATTACAACTGGAGTTCCGAGAGGAAATGGGCAGGTAGAGAGAATACACAGGACGCTGATAGCAGTTTTGACAAAACTTTCCATAGAAAAACCAATGCAATGGTACAAGCTGATTAGCAGAGTTCAAAGGGCAATGAACAGTACATATCAACGAAGTATAAACACTACACCATTTGAGTTGTTTTTAGGTACTAAAATGAAGAGAAAAGAAGATATTGAACTGTTTGAACTGCTGAAACAAGAAGAAAGAAATAGTTTCATGGAAAACAGAGAACAACTAAGAATAAATGCGAAAAAACAAATATTAGATGTTCAAGACGAAAACAAAAGAAATTTTGACAAGAAGAGGAAGCCTACAAACACATATCAAGAAGGAGAACTTGTGTGCATAAAAAGGACTCAGTTTGGAACTGGCATGAAAATCAAACCCAAGTTCTTAGGACCTTACAGGATTACCAAGGTGAAGAGAAATAACAGATATGATGTGGAGAAAGCTGACTCTAAAGCTGAAGGACCTAATAAGACCACAACATCTTCTGACTACATGAAGGCATGGCCAGACTATGTTAGCGATGAGGAAAAGTAATTTTCAGGTCAAAGGTTAGTTTTTGTTTTATCAACAGAACTATTTTTCTAGTGAAAGATGATGAATGTTTGAGTGTGTACCTATTGTTTTATGTTTAATACTAAGATGCCCTAATATAAGAGTAAAGATTGTGTAACTTTATTATTATTCTAAAATATTACAAACCTAAATTGATAAAGATGTAAAATTGCCTACCTACTTAACTTTATACACATGTGCTACTAAAAGATTTAAGACTAAGATAAAAGTAGAATGTTTAGAGTGCCTACTTACGGTAAAAATGTAAGATGTAACTTTTAATGTAAGATGTATGAAGGTGTGTATGAATTAAGATGGTATGTGAGTAAGAATTGTTGTATGAGAGGTTTGTATGAGAGGTGTGATTGTCTGAGGCCAGACAGAGGCAGGAGGGCCGAGTTGTAGGAAGATGATTTATGAAAGGGAACGGAACGTGAGATTTGTATGTGAAATGGAACGTAGAAAGATTGGGAATGAGTGAAACGACTGAAAGATGATGGAGTGCTTTATTTGTTTAAAAAGAATGAAGAGTGTGATTTGGCTACCAGCTACGACGAAGGCTGCGTGTGCGAAGAAGTATATTTTTGAAAAATAAAATAAGAAGATCTACAAAGTGTTTCTCATTCGCCACCCCCATCCGATTCCACATCTATTTACTGAAATAACTCACTAATAGAGGAAATTCATTGATTTATGCCATTCACTGAAATAACATGTTTGTTATCAACGTATTATTATTTAATACTAGTGGTTACCCGCGACTTCGTACGCGTCTACAGTTTCCGTGTACATTATATTATCTGTGCGTGTACCGAGCGGATACTTTGAGAAACTTGACATTACACCTCATTACACCGAACTCGTACCTACTGAAATGTCAAACGTTAGTCGTTAGACCAAAGAGGTAGTACTACGCCCTGTCAAACTGACGTGACATGACATGACAATGAAATCCTCTTGACAATTGGCGCTGCTAGTCCTTTTCGTTCATTTTATCCTGTAGATCCTGTTAATTATTCGAGATAAAAAGTAGCCTATGTGTCAATCCAGGTTACGAACTATATATATGCTAAGTTTCATCCAAGTTGGTTCAGTAGTTTAGACGTGATTGAAACACAAACATCCAAACATCTAAACTTTCGCATTTATAATATTAGTAGGATTTAAAGTAAACATGTCGTAACTTCATAATAGTTTCTAAATTTGATCTCAAGAGGCCGTGATTTCGAATTTCGACTATATTAAAATGTATGTGTATTTTGCAAGCCTGTGCTTTCTATATGGCGTGACTGCCTGATTTTAGAATTTTAATAAAAAACGATGCGTACAGTTAGTTTCGCTTTATTACAAGACATAGAGAAAAATAGAATGTAGGTATCATAGACTAAAAAATGGTAGCATAGACAATCGCGAACATAAAAAGTATAAGTGGTATAGAAATAAAAGTATAACATATTTTTCTCTATCTACAGAGTTTAAAAATACAACGATCTTATGGCCGCCCTAATGAAATGAAATACCCATCTTCACCTACAAAAGTTTCAAAACGGATTCAATTTCGAGGGACCATTCAATCTTACTCTCTCGGCGAACCAATAAAAGAGATAACGGTGCTCGTAAAGCGACTTTGTCTACATTTTTGTGTACGGAATTTGTATAAAAGGATGTTTTTCAGGTCAGACTATAATGTATTTCAACTTTTCAAGTTTCATCGAAATCAGTTCAGTAATGGTATAAATATATTTGATTTTGTATCTATATGAATTTGTACATATAGTACCTACAGTCACTATTGGAAAATGATGGTGTTTTCAGAACTATGCCAATATTCTTTTTTTTTATCTCAGCAGGCTTATCATCGGAAGAGTTAACTAAAACTATTTAAAAAGTTAGTCTCTCTCTAAATGTATTATACATGCACGTTTAAAAAGTAACTATACAAAGTTTGCTATGACAGAAGTGATTTCTATATACGCTCGTTGCAAATGCAAACCCGTCCGTGGTCTCTATGAAAGCCCAATAAACACTTTCTTGAATGATTATATAGGTACTTATAATGCTGACTGTACAAATCCGCTCAGCAACATGCATTGATGTTTTGGACCGTGTTATTTCCCCATTATTTGACGTATCATAACATAACCGCAAATAATTGAGGATAAATCTATAAATATAGACATCGGTTCTGCTATGATTACGTATCTTATTCCTATCCGTATGGACTATGGACCGTTTTAGATTTAGATCAAAAGAGGAAGGTCTGGGGTCATGAGTTCATATTATAGGTTCTATACGATTTCAGACTTTGTCATTTAAATATGACTTACTCCTACTAATACAGTATTTACAATATTTATAATATTTTTAAAATACACATGAAACAGTTGAGCTATCTACAAACCGTTGCAAACGAATTATTGATAGCTCAACTGATCCTAATTGGTACTAAGTCTCATGTGCTTGTAATTACGCCGGCACCAATGCCCTTCAAACCGGAACACAGCAATGCGAGCATCACTGTGCGGCGGTAGGAATAGGTACGGTGCTAGTACTTCCCCGGGCGAGCTCTTCCACAGAGAGCTATACTACTACTAAAATCATACGAACCTCTGAAAACCTAGTACGAGTATGACCGACCCCGTAGACCCCGTAGTTCATGTTTCGGTAATTATGAAAATGTATTGGACTATTTGTGCCACTTTCCCAGCCTAATCAAATGGGCGTGGTTCAAGTAATTAAAGACATTAGCGTTCTGCCGTGAAAATTGGTAAAACGGTTGCTCGCAGACGTAGAACCATTAATATTTTTGTACTTGTACAGTCGGCTACACATCAACCTATCAACGGTTCGAACTTTCAACTATTATAATTTGAATGTTGCGAATCAGGGATCGCAATAGGTGTAGGCTCGCGGCGTTCAAAAGTTCAAACAGTTGATAGGTTGATGTGTAGCCGACTATACACGGAAATAAAACACAAAAAATATATCTGTGCTCTATAAATTTTATTGTGTGTGCACTGTGCAGTGTGAAATAAGAATTACTTTGCTACTTCGATCAACTACTTTGCTATGAAACTGCTACGCCACGCCACGATCGTAGCCCCGTAGCGCTGTAGCGAATGTAGACATTAGAATTTTGTTTGATTAAACCTTGACTAAAAAGTGTTTAAATAAACAGACGTCATTCGTTTGTTTCGGATGCTTTGTCTAAGATCAAGACAAACATCCGGCTAGGTAGCTCCGAAACGGAAATTCTAACTTTAATGTGTAAAGTCCATGAATATTTATTTATAATGCGGTCTTTTTAAGCCAATTTTCATGGAAATATAACTAAACTACGTACAGCTGTTTTCAAGATCGTAAGCTCGGATAAATTCATATTCATGGACATTTCACACAACGCCCTCTAGTCTCAAACTAAGCATAGCTTGTATGCACGAAGACTCGTCGACCTATACTGTTTGATACTGTCTGTTTGACGACAGTGTGGGAGGACGGGTTGCGAGCGCGGCGCGCGCCTACGCCTATTGCGCTCCCTTTTCAACGATTCTCTGCATTGTATATGGCGTAGTTATGGTTTTATTGGGTGTATAACCTGACCTGTGGCCGTTTGGGAACTTGATTGCTGATAGAATACCTATATGTACAATTCATAGTAAAATGTAAAGAATTTTAACCTATTTTCATCAATTGTAGACATTATTTATCTCTAACTAAAAAAAAATGCTTATCAAAATAGTAAGTGATTTATCTTAGGGCGTGTTTAACTAGGCAATACTAAAAATAACCCGCTAAGTTAATTCAGTTAGGCTGGATGTTGTGATAAATCGAGTTAGCTCCCGAATATGCTCGTAACGTTATTACGGGGTACATTACCTACGTAATTGTTTTACCTAACTTGCTACGGAATACTTCGTAGCACCAACACCCAGTTTTCTCGTATCTAAATGAACTACATCTTTTTTTAATTAAAAAAGCTTTAAAGATGGCTCAAGTCGGTGGCCCACTTGATGTTAAGAGCTTTCAGCTTACTCGATCAAATATGAATGAAGCCACAGAATAGAATAGTATAATGAAGCCGCCTGACTCCTAGCATTTTCATATAAGGGTACTAGCTTCTGCCCGCGACTTCGTCCGCGTCCCGTTTTATCCTGTTGATTTTCCGGGATAAAAAGTACCCTATGTGTTCCCGGCTACGAACTATATTTATTCCAAGTTTCATCCAAATCGGATCAATAGTTTTTGCGTGAAAGAGTAACAAACATCCATACATACATCCATACAGAGAAACTTTCGCGTTTATAATATTAAGGAGTACACGTAGAAAACGTAGGTACGTTACGTATATAGATAGAAAAACCACATCAAACAGTGCGCAGTAATAAATGAACTGACGCAAATATCTGTTATTTCTCTCAAGGAAAGTGTAGGTGAAGTTAATTAAATTCCAAATGATCGGATTACCATTTAACTTTGTATTTTCCTCATAGTACAAACGTATTTAAATCAGAATATAATAAAATAGACAAATAAATAAAATACCATTAACAAGATAGTAAAACAAATAAAATTATAATACGTATAGTAAACAAGCACCCGTACAAATATTACACGGCCTCTATCCAAATAATTTTGTACAAAAAATATTTACTTAGACAGTAGGTATTGTTAGTCTGCCAAAATTATTAGGATATGTACTTACTTACTGAGTGACTTTGATCAAGGGAAACAATATTTATTCAATTTATTAGCCACTTATCCTTCAAGGCTCTTCAATATCAAGAGATCTTTAGACGCGCCTAGCCTACGCGTGTGGGGATTAGTTACAGTCGTGAGCCTATTTTTTTCATTAGACACTAGTGGGATTCACGAAAGTGTATAGTTGTACTTCATTTTGCGCCATTTTGTTTGCTACCGTAACCTTTGGCAGGTCTATGAACTCTGTCAACGGGGTTTAACAATAGTTCATCAGAGGATTATATGAGGGGTATCTCATATAATCCCGTTACATGACTGATAGAAATCCTGTTTAAAAAATTTTACAGTAGTTTTCTACTTACTGAGGGTTTAAACCAAAAATGCCGTAAAAGGGCTTCATCATCATCATCATCTCAGCCCGTTTGCACCCACTGCTGAGCATAGGCCTCCACTTTATTACGCCATTCTTTCCGGTCCCTTGCGAGTTTTAACCATTGATTCTCAGCTCGTTATATAATATCATTGGACCATCGGACGGGTGGTCGGCCTCTTGGTCTACGAGCATCCCTTGGTCACCATTCTGTAACCGCCTTCGTCCATCTCCCGTTTTCCCTTCTCGCCAAGTGTCACACCCATCTCCACTTCAGATTGGCGATTCGCGTACCTACGTCCACAACCTTTGTGCGACCTTGAATCTTGGTATTGGGTATGTGGTCTAAAAGAGTATACCGAGCATGGCAAGTTCCATTGCATCAAAAGAGCGTAAGCAAAATAAAACTCAACGCGCTCGCAGTAAATCACGTTCGTTTTACTAGTTAAGAATAAGAATAAAATATATTTATTTGTAACGAAGAAGATAGGTACATAAAAAACACACAAACAAAGAAATAGAAAAAGGAAAACAGATATAAAATATAACACAGTAGGTAGCAGACAAAAACAGAAAAACGGAAAAATAAAACGCTAAAAATAACAAAGAAAATAATTACAACAAATAATAAAGAGAATAAATGTGCGTTTCCCACGCTAAGCTATACGTTATAAAACGGCGCCGAACTCAGCATTTGCATTAGTAGGTAAGTCACTCTAGTGCCCTACAAACTTGTAGTATGCTTACATGTTTCAAATACGCAAATCGTGGGAACTACTGATCCTGGTTAGACGTTAGTATAAATAAACATGTATCTTGTAAACTGACCTCGTTCTATACTTGTTGGTGCGTCGGAAATGTGCAAAGTAAACGTTTCCTAAAGACAAATGGCCGTCTAAGAAACAAATTGTAAACAATGATTTTAAATATAGATATTATTATAGAAACCAACTCATCATGTAATTTGATTTAGTGCCTAAAGAGCCCGTCTAAAGCCGTCGTAAATTGTACAAAAAAGAGTTTGTAGATGATGATTTATGACGAGAAGCCCTTGTGCACAATTTAGGACAGAATATCTGCCTTCTGCGAAATGGATGATATCATCTACTCACTGTTGATTTGAGTGCTGGTCGTTTCAACGCACTGTATTCCGTTTCCGTCCCCACGATATCTTGCTTGTCCCATTTTGCCACTGACTACCACTTATATGCCCGAACGACTGAACAGATTTTTCGTTGCGTGTTTGTATCATGGTCACTTGTCTAAGTAACTGTCGCTGCCAGGCGCCTAGCCCATAATTCTTTCATTCGCATTGGCCAAATTAAACTTTTGTTAGGTATTTTTATGATGTAATAGGTATACATTTTATAACCTCACCTCACGCTGAGGAACAGCTGGCTTGAATCTTTGTTTGTTCTAACTGTATTCTATTTGAAAATTATGACATATAATGATCTAGACACAAATGAGAAGAAGTTATTTTAAACCAGTCAAAAACACGGGTTTTTTTGTCATCGGAACAGCTGTCATTGCTGAAGATGAAGCTGAAAATGTAAGTAAAACAGTTCAGCTTGCTGATCACCTGAGTTTCTAAGCGAGCTGTTTTGCAAATTGTGCGTACTGCAGAACTACAGAAGCAACGTTTTGGTTAGTTAAAAAATATACAATTCTCCTGATTATTCCGACTTCGTAAGTAGTTCGTTTCGTGACCATGACACCTCATTTCAATTCGATCGATGTACATTTTCATGTTTTGCAGTAATTTATACGGTTATCCATCTAATTCAGCATCGATTTCGCTGTTTTGCTAGTTTAGGTAAGGCTGGTTAAAAGTTCGAATAACTCTAGCTATGACAGATGTCTTTTTCTGCCACTCAGCTATCGTGAAAACGGATTTTTGTCCTACAATACATTTATATCAGCTGTGCGTGACGGTGAAATACCTTGACATTGACGGAATCCGGTGTCTGTGGATCCGGTGGTCTTTTTGATAAGGGTTTTAATGCCATAATCCTCATGGGATTATACCTTCAATGATAATTTGAGTCTTGACTAAATACAAATCTTCCGCGCCGGCCATTTCTACTTGCTAAGGCGTGACTCGCGCGGTGTATCTGTGATTTTTGTCCAGATTTATCTCTAGCCTAAGACATCTTAGTTCGTTAATTATATTTTCATCAACTCTGCCTTGAACTATCCGCCATTTTAGCACATGGATCACTTTTTATCTCCGCTAAAATTGCAAAAATATTTACCGAACTCGTCATAAATGAAAGCTTTAATTTTGTAAGATTTATTATGTGATAGCTCTCTGTGAAGTATTATTCCAGGTGCTTGGGTTGTCACGTGGTTTATAAGTTAAATAAGCTGTTTGCCCTAATTTTCGCGTCCCACATTTCAAGCTTCGAAATGTTTCAGTTTGATGTTGGTTTACTGACGTAATGATTGGGGATTAAATACTTTAGCACCCAGACACAGAACAAACAGCTAAGTTATCACACAAATATTTGTTCTCGGTGGAGATCGAATCCATAATTCCACCAATTTGTGAATTAAACTAGATTGTAATCTAAATGCTTATGACAAACATTTTGTACGCAACATGCTTTCCCCAGGCAAAAATAACGGCAAAATAAAGACGGTAATTTCCACCTGTCTGTCACCATGCCGCTGTAAAAAATGATAGCTAGGGAAACACCTAGTCCACTTACGATATTAAAGTTTTTTTATTTTTGCACTATTTTACGAGCGACCATAACAATATTATGGCATCACCGAGATATTAAGTGTTGAAAGCCAGCGAATATTACTAGTCTGTACAGTCAGCGACAAAAGCAGAGCATGTCAGGTTCAAGCCAAAATCCGATATTCCCTAAAGCAACACGTGCTTTTACCAAAAATTTTAAATCGTGATCCATAATACCATAATCTGTAAAGTAAATTGAAGTTGCATTACAATTGATTTAGCTAAATCCAGTAAAAATTAGCAACAAATAACTGGAATTGTTAATATCTTTTGTCGCTATCTGTAATGTCGCCATTTGAAAGTACTTTACAGGTGGTGTTTGGACGAATTAACACACTTCGTCCAAGAGGTGGTGACATAACATTTCTACCGAAACCACAGAAGAGATTATAGTTAAAACATAAAACGAAAACTTGTTGACAGCATGAAAACGACCAAATTATGAAAGAAATATCTCAGCAAGTTCAGACATTTCTCTCCTAATGAGTTTTTACAAAACTGTACCTGGGAAAGAGCTGAAAAATCTATGCTGGAAAAATGTTCATAACTTTGACTTATTAAAATGTAGCTGGTCGTGAGACAAAGGAAGGAAGTCTTGATAAATATTTTCGACACAAAATAAATAAATTAATTAATAATTTGTGCAGGCGACTGTACTACATCCATAACTTATACTTGTGCAGTAATAAAAACTCGGTGACGACGGCACGCGCCATATTCCGAGGTGTTGAAACGAAACGGAATTTCATTTACTTTGTCAGATGGGTGGAAATACTCAGTTTATGCCCATCATTGTTATTGTGCTGTTTAGAAAACTGAGCTAGACTGGCGGGCCTTTTGCAAAGGGAATTCACGTCCACGTTTATGAATCTCCGACTAAAAAGAGGGATTTTAAAGGTGGTCGTTTCTTTACGGCGCGGCGGCGCAGCGGCGGCGTAGAAAAAGCATCTTTCTTTCCGCATCCTTGTTCCACCATGGAGACCCGTAATTCCGCTCTTTTATTCTGCTTTTTTTTTAATCCCTGGTAGTTATTGTAATTCGAAATCATAGAGTAAAATGTGATTTAATTGAGTGGTACTGACCCGTAAAGGATGTATTCTGAACAAAAACACTTCTGAAGCTGGCTTTGGATATCATAACAGTAGAAATATTACCACTAATCAATAACTTTCGTTAATAAGGATTGTTCTGATGAAGTCACATAAAAAAAAAAAGTTTTTTATAATTAATCATGCATATTTTCGATAGATAAGGATAAGCCGTACCACGCGTCAACATAGTAGTTAAGTTTCCTGCCTCCGGGCTTTCCGTAACCTATTTAGAATACAATGGCATAGATGTGAATGCCGGGTGTGTCCAACTCGTGACCCTGCTTACGTGCACTACATAACGTTTTACTGTCTCGTGTACTAAAATAGTCATGTAATTTAAATTAAAAATCATCATCATAGGCAGTTTGTATTAACCCACTGCTGGGCATATAGCCTCCTCCCTCAAACGCTACTCGTGTCTATTTTGGGCCTTTTGCAACCAGCTCTTCCCCTGTACGGCAACGATGTCATCCATCCATCTGGCTGTTGGTCTGCCAAGGTTGGTCTGTCTCTTGTGTCCAATAGGCCACCATTCTGTCAAGGCCTTACTCCACCTGCCATCACCAAATCTTGCCAAGTGTCCTGCCCAGCTCCACTTATTAAAAATAGTAGAGGAAAAAGAATATGGGTTTGCAGCCACAGGCACTCGGGTTAGTCTCAAAATCCTCTGTGAGAAATTCTGTATTGGCGGTTTTATTCATCTCGAATGCCGGTGATCACAATTTTCACTTACAAGACTCCGTCCCGGCATAGACATGGACAAAGACAGATAAACTTTTATTTATATCATTTACGGCACAGCAAAAGATTCTGGGCGACTGTTGGAATATTTGACTGTATAACCATTAACAATGTTTATAGACTAAGTTTAAACGATTGTTATTTAAAAACAACATGTTATTCTCAAAACTGTTTCAATCAAGATGTTCAACGAGAGTCTTGATAAGAAAATAGAGCAATTTACACATCCGAGCCTCGTGAACAAACAACGAGCATTCTCGGTAATGTTTTCAACAGTTTTCTTGAATGAATGAGATGAGTTCGTTTGAAATACGACAAGGAAGAGCGTCATTTGTGACGACGAGATCGGTCCAACCATTGAGTTACACAATGGAGCCTACAAAATTCCATTGCTAAAAACGTCAAAATTTGGCTATGTGAAATATAACGTTTTTACGTGCATACAGTTTTATTCTCAAGACCCTTCAATGTGTTCGATGGTCAAACAGTAATGTATAACCAAAAAATGTGCTCACGCCTTCGTCTGAGCACATTTGCTTCGTTCCCTTCTCAGAACGTCAATGCAAAGTCTATTGGATAAAATGTCGTTAGTCCAACGTGCTTGTTATCTGCACGGATCTTTTTCCAGGGTCTGAAGAGTGAAGTGCCCTCGGCCTAACTGCCTGCACGCTCTTTAGGCTTTCATCGCTACTCGTGGCACCTGTCATTATCATCGGCAAAGTTTTGCTTCTTGGGTAGCGAAAGTTCACATCTTTTGAGATGTCAGAAGTTCCACCTACATGACGTGGCATAGAAAGTCTGGAAGAATATTTGGCTTGTTTCTCTCATACTATATTAAGTACTCATGATAGGTTAATTTATTACAAGCTTTGCTTAGTTTGGGACTAGAGGGCGTTGTATGTAAAGTCCATGAATATTTATTTATTTATTGATTCGTGTGGTTGGTTATGGATACTAATATTCCATTTGAAGTTGTATCTACATTCTACATAATCTTTTGACATAGGTAATATGTAGGTAATATTTATTTCATTGTATTGAAAGTCTTTGGGGGAGGTGACCTTTGCCCAGCAATGGGACGAGATAGGTTGAGGAAAAAAATATTATTTCATTGAAAAGCAAAAACATTTACATAATTTATATTGCAAAGACGATACGAAGAACCAAAAGCCTCAAGGAAACTTTGGGACGTACATCTAATGAAGTCGTACATTTCTGGCAGCATATTATTTTATCTAAATTCTCCAGAGACATCACACGTTTTTGCTCCAAAAAATATGTCACTTTTCGAGTAAAATTGTCCTGTCGACAAGTAAATCTCTGCTGTAATTTACACGTGATGAAATACTCCCAGTCTCCCCTTTCTGTTCTGCATTGTTATAAATTATTCTGTTGATCCTAGCTATACTCGTTTTAGCACGCTGCTTTACCAGCTACACTAAATTAAGTAGGTATTTACCTGCCTACTTGCTTTAATATAGTGATGTTGGCTTATTCCTTTCTCAAAACGACAAGGTATTCATTTTGGTGTTTTTAAAGCAATATTTGGTAATTGTTAACTAGCCTGTTTTAAAATCTTATTCTGCCACTTCGATTGCGATCTGTGACGTCATTATTGAAATTGCTTATAGTGTCGACCTTTTCTTAGCTGCTTTTTCATTCATTAATACATAGTTCATGCAATAAGCGTCTCGTCGATAATCCTATTCCAATATTGATAAAATTCGCAAAGGCCAAGAGCCGGTAATCCGTCACGTCACATCGTATTGATCGATGGTATTGTTTTAAAGGTAAGTATAAGGCGTACCTACTACCTATCTATTGATCTAATGGGCGTATCCTAAAATCGAAAGGTGCGCGAGTGGTCCCAGAACCGTTCTACTTACTTTTTATTTTTTAATCATATTTTTTTCTTTCTTTTTTGCTACACAAACAAACTGTAAAAACATTTCTATTATTTAAAAACTTCTCAGTAAAACCTTTACAGTAAAAAGTTTCTGATAAGAGTAGAGAACTGATAAACATTTTTCGACATTTCAGTGAAAATTATTGGGCTAGCTAATGTTTAAACATGGTTTCTTTACAAATGAAAATAAAACGTGGGAGAGTAACAGCTGGAAAAACTAGTTCTACTTGTGTAAAATTGGGTTGCCGAGGCACAGAATAATAATAAGTATAGTTGGCACAACGGATTTTTCTGCCGCTGAAGTATGTTCGCAGAACCCCTTTTTGGGTAATTGGAGGTAAGCTAATTTTTTCGCACAACAGTACATCCGCAATCGTTTGTTGCACTAACTTCAGAGGGATAAAGATCCGTTGTGCGTACTGTACGTACCTGTACATACACCAGCCCATTGATTTATCAAAAGATAACAATCTCCCCGCAGTTACTAGTATGACAGATAACTATCGTCATACGGGTCTCTGTAACATTATTTCTTTTTCGTTTTCAGATTTTTATAACAAAAACCATCCTGCAACGCCATTTCTTTACCCTTTTCGTTTGAAAAATAAATATATACGAAAAGCAATTTGTACGATACGATTTTAATAAAACGAATGTTATTGACTCGAACACCGCATACCCGTTTGCAATCGCGTTTTGCTGCTGTCATAAACGCGTATTTTTACTTTTGTAATTCACGTTTCATCCGCAAAGGACACTTTCCGTTTACCTGACCTAAAATAAGAGTAAAATATCAAAGTGCGACTCAATGCGTTTATAAACGGTTGAAGCCTAATAGCGTGCCAATGAAGCTGTGGAGTGAGAAAGTGTTTTATTGAACATTCCCCTCTTTCCCGGCCCCCTTTTAATGTACCCTCACTTGGCTCTACGGGAACATTTGAAGTGTAATTATCTGATTGTCTACTTATAACGCTAGGAAGTAATCTCTTTTACATTGCTAAATCCCGAGGTAGGCCTTTTTCATGTACCACGGTTGAGTATAGTAGAGCTTTTCTTTAAATATATGTTCAATGAATATGCTCGTATTTCGCTCATAAACTGTCCACTAAATAAAGCTTGAATAAATAATTAGTCCTTCGATACTCATGACCTATTTCAGAGTTAGCGTACCTGGTTGCTCAAACTCTAGAGTCGTCTCTACGAGTTTCTAAAGTGGAAATTAAAAATCAAACACCGAATAGGATGAAATCGGGAGAGTTTCAATGAGGCTTTACCGGAGTAGGGTGACGGTTAATTCGGCAAAATGAAAAACTGTATTATACAATTTGTCTACCTCGTATGTAGTTGCAGGAATTCAACAAGAAAAAGAACAGTTGCAGGAAAAAGAACAACTACAAAACAAAATTTCCTGTTTTCTCGTCGTTTTGTTCGTTTTTTATTTAGAAACTTTTCAACGTTATGACTTTTGATGTTATAATTCAATTATGTCACAGCGCCTGAAAATGGAAACATGTAAATGGACTCATATTAGCTTTTTCCCCGTTGCTACACGCAGTTAGATTATATTATGTAGATTGTAGAATCCGACAAAACCCTGGACACGACAATAGTACGAGTACATGGTTATCCTGCTCGGACGAATGGTCGGCGATCCGATTATGCGATCCCTCGTCCGAAGCCGGATTTCGGTAATCAGCGCCGTCGATTCGTATCAAACACCTCGTTTGCAATTGACATCTCTACCACGGGGGGTGATTCTAGACCGATAGACTTTTTTGGCGCGATTGATATAATATATCTTCCAAAAACTACAGAGTTTTGACAGTTTTTGGGAGATATATCTATCGTGATAAAAAATCCATCGGGCTAGAATCACAACAGCCTGTTTTGATCGCAGGGGCAACACGCGGGGGATTTCTGGAATAAGCCATTTTTTTACGTACTTATCTCGATGTAAATAAGTCCATTTTGTAGAAATAAAAAAAACTCGCGACCGACTCACCTTCACACCGCTCTGTCACACTGGTGTGATGGTTATGAAGAAAATTTACTCCACGTAACACAAACTTAATTAATAATATATTGATGTGTTCCAGAAAGATTGGTGGCACCGTCAAGGAGCAAGACAAGTCCCAGCAGTGGGACAAACTAAGAAAAAAAAACATGATAAATAATATTCAAAATAACAAACTTGATGGCAAACCTAAAATCCGATGCGATAACTGAACAAAGTTGGCTAATGAGTTTTCTTAACGGTTCAAAGAAGCTTGTTACGAAGTAGTAATTATAACAATGGATGAAAAGTTCCTAATAGTTCGAACTCTCGAGAACAACAATACGAGCGGAATGGATTGCGGATGTTTCATAAATGTACAAACTTTTGTATAAAAGTTACTCAAAAATTACTGACATCGGGCTGACCTGCCTTGTTTTCTTTAAGAGTTGGTCCACAAATCAGAATTTCCACAAAGTTTTTGATTATAAGCTTTACTGTTGACTAAACCCGATCGTCAACCTCAGCCATTCATTTACAGTTGAAGAGGTCCAAGTTGGCACGAGCCGAATAACATAAACAACAATCCAATTTATTATCATGAAATACCTACTGTAAGTAATACCGGTAGTGCAATCTACTCCGCCCTGCGGCGGATCTATTCCGATCAACCTAGTAAACCAATACCCGGAGAAACTTAATATGCCGTGATATCTTGAGAGAAACTCGATTGATTTGTTTGCCAACGACATACGCCCTTATAAAACTAGAGTTGTAAATAAATCTTTAGGTTATGATGTCTTTTGCTGTTTGAAGTCGTCATCCTTTTCAAAACAGCCGATTTTTCCAAATGACCATTCGTGTTAATTTCTATACTATTTGACACGAATGGCCATTTTGTATTAACAACTTCATCCTTCTTCAGACGATACTGATCACTCTCTTTTTCAGCTTATAGAGTCTTTCCTGTCAGGAATAGGAATATTTTTAGGTTACATAGCCTCCAAAACCACGACGAGAGTTAATTCAATTCATTTATTTATAAAATCAACTAAGGATCATCGTCACTTACCATCAGGTAAGATTGTGGCCAAAGGACATTCTATATTACATAAAATAAAGGATCAATGTGTTAAACTCGCAATTAGGTAACGCAGGAAAACAAAGTCAAAGCCTGCAACACATCATTAAATTAGACGGTTTCAGATTATAATGATTTGATGGTTTCCTGTGGCCAAGTTCAGCCTATAGAATACAATTTCTGCATTGAAACTTGTGGATGATTTTTTTATACGATATAGGTAAACGTTTGCCCGCAATCTCATCTGATGTTAATCAGATGAATGATGATGATTTGTGATTGTTTCAGGGCGGCGTGGCTGCGCAACAGTGAAGCACACGCTGGAGCCAACCAGGTGTCCATGTAAGTATATCTTTCTCCATCATCATTTTCGTATCCTTTCTTCGAAAAGGGTCTAGCAACCAATGGCGGTTAAGGATTATTAAATTTTGTTATCGAAATAATTTAATATACGCTATTTCACGTTAATGGTCATTAATGGCCTTTCGTTGTACGCCTGTTATACACCAGACAAATACGGCTTTATTTGTAACAGAAATAAACCGTTCGTTTCCCAATGCAAATGGACCAAAAACCCCGCATACATTATCCCTCAACATTTCAAAAAGTTCTGTATTGAATATTACCTTCGAGAGTTCAATATTCTAAGCCTTTGAGTGTATTTATGGTTTTTCAACTTTTGTATGTGACCCTCCGTTTGTGAAGTAGCATTTTCTGACTGACTTTACGACATAAATGTATATCTATACCATACATAAACACAAATACAGTATCCCTGTCATGAGCTCTGTGGATTTTAATATTGAATTGAATAACAGGTAGGTACTGTAAGTTTGATTTTGACTATCTGATCTAACAAGAAAATAACTGAAAAAAGCTCGATTGAGGTAAGCTCACTCAAGCAGTAACTTGATAAAAAAAATCTGTACCGACTAAATATTTCGGAGTAATTTTATTAATCTCGGCAAAGACGAAATCCAGGACAGACAGTTTAATTTATCAAAAAGCTGGCGCCCTTTAATTTATTTAAAATTTTTAATTTACAACCACTTACGCCAAATTAGGATTGAAGTATTTCTTTGATATTAAATTCTGAGAATCGGAAATACGGGAATGTGCTATTAGAGTGGTCAATATAATTTTAAGGTACCTTACCAAATTAATGTTAATAAAAGCGTAGTACAATTTTAGAATTTCTTTTCTGCTAGACGACGGCTGTTAGAAGCAGTTTTGTCTGGACCATTGAGTATTGATTTTGGTGTTGGCTATGCCGATATTATTATGCAAATTGCCATTTTAATGGAAAAACGACGACGAGAGATGTTCGAATATCGATTCTATTACGTTTGCTAAAAACTATATAAAGTAGGTAAGTAAACTGTTCGAAATTGGTTTTCTTTGTAGATTTTAGCAGAAAATTTAATGGCTTAGCTGACCTAATCTACTTAGCATACCAACACGAGAACTTAAAATGTCAACAAAATGGTACTACTATGTGCACGTTTGATAACTTGATTATTCAAATAAAACAATCCGTTGCCCGTTTCTCCATTTCGCTTTAGAATTAAATTAGACTTTCGCAGAAAACGCTTTTAAAACCACAAAAAGTGGTCGCGACAATATTCATGAAAACTCTTGCTAACGAGGTCGCTGTTCAGCGTCCACCACACGGGCGGAAACAATAACCTTTTGTTATGATAGCTGATGTATGAAACAATATGCCACAGTAAAAAGAGGTAGTCAACTGAAAAACCTTGTGCTTCTTGTGTCTTCTTATTCTTCTAATTTAAGAGCTACGCTCTTGTCGGCGTAACATATACATTTCCCGCCAGGGTCTTCTTTTCAGGGCAGCTTCCTTGACGTCGTTATACGACATGACATCTATCTTCTCCTTCACTTGGCTCATGTAGCTAATACGCGGTCTTCCTCTCTTTCCTTCTACCTTCCCTTCAATGATATTTCCGATTAAGCTGTCATGTCGTATAAGCTTCTTGTGTACCTAATTCTAATTAGTGAAGTCCTGATAAACAGAGAACCTCTGTTTGGTTTTGGGACAGTTTGAAACAGGCGAATGTGTCGTCCGTTCGTGTGAGTTAGTGCTCAACTCTGGAGTTTATAGGCCGCCTTAAGGACTCCGCCGTGGCTTAAAGACCGCTAGAGCCAGGACCGACAGTTTTAACGTCCACCGAACGCACGGAAGCGCTCAAATGTAAAGCCACTAGCGGTCACTCATCCAAATAGAGACCGTGTAGAACGTTGTTGAACTTAGAATATCGGTGAAGATTGACTAAGCAAGCTACCCCCACGAGCGCTTCGTCTATTGTGTTGTAAAAATAAGTATTATGTGGTACAACAGCGTTTTTGGGTGGGTATTTGACACTATTTGTGTTTTGTTGCAGTGGTGTGGAGGGTGAGGCGACACGATGGACGACGCCGGCAGCAACAAGCAACGGCAAGCCACCAGGGTATTCAAGAAGAGCTCTCCAAATGGAAAAGTACGTGTAATATTTCGAATTCTTTTAAGTCTAGCAGCATTGGTCGAAGAACCAAAGAAAGTGGAGCCAACTTTAATTGTACGAAGATGTGTCTACATACACTGCTATAAAACGATGCTTCGCGTTATCTCGATAAATGCGGCCGGAGCGAAAGAGATATCTAATCGTTTCAGTCAGATCTCCGATAGTAATCATGCTGTTCAGGCAGGCAGGAGGTTGCATCTTGTGTACTATCCGTGAAAACGTTTCTGCTTTCAGATCACAGTATACTTAGGCAAAAGAGACTTCGTAGACCACATCACACATGTAGACCCGATTGGTGAGTAATCTTACTTTCTCAGTTTCTCTACCGCTATAGAACACTAATCTAAAGGCTTTTGATTCCATCTCTGCATGATCGAGTCGAGTTATTCCAGTTTAGAACTATCGGCACCTATCGGTCCATCTGAGCCGAAACAGCACCATTCTCATCAATCACACCCAAACTCTATGTGTACCTGTCGACCTAATCTCTTATGACTGTTTGAAATTCTATAGTATTAAAAGTTACTGGTGAAAATCTTGAAGCAGTATCTCGTTTCTAGATGGGGTGGTCCTAATCGACCCTGAATACGTAAAAGAGAGGAAGGTCTTCGGCCATGTTCTAGCGGCCTTCCGGTACGGTCGCGAAGACCTCGATGTGCTCGGACTGACCTTCCGCAAGGACCTGTATCTGGCTGCTGAACAGGTAACGAAAAAAACGGTAATTGTATACTTTCACACTTCTTTCGAACTGATTGGGATGGGCGACTACATTTTAGATAGATAAATATAAATAGTAAGTACCTACATTGGTTTCAGTTGTCTATACACAGAAAAACATTTATAAAATTTTATTTTAGACAAAAAAAACTCCACATTGTTCTCGTAAAATGTTTCCCTGCATACTGGGATACCCTCTGCGTCTTGGCGTGAGTTAACTCGCCTGCAAATCGCCAGTGTTATAGTAGATAAGAAAAGCTGCTAAAGTCTAGTCTAGACGGATATTATATCACGCTGGCGCTGCCGTGTTTCAGAGAACATTAAGATACCGACTAATGCTTTATCGGTCTTGACCGATTTGGCGACAAGAACCTTGAAAGTAGCTATGCAAAAAATAAACAAAACACTCATCCCATTTCCTTTGTATTTCAACATCAAGGAATAATTTATCCACTTGCTAATTTTTATGTTTTTCAAGTATGTAACAAGAAAAACTCAATAAAACTTTACTAACGCCTCAGGTTCAACAAAATTAATTTGGTCAGATTGCCCTTTGATGTGTTTTGGCTCGAAAATTAATTTTTTTGTACTTTTCCTCAGATCTTTGGATTTTACGCTTTACATAACGCCTTTTAATATCAGCTGCTTCGGACGCGCTCCACTTCGCGGCGTTTGGATTGTTTAATCTCGTTCCAGTGATTTCGGATAAGTCGTGAAAATCCGAGATTTACCTAACTTTGTTTATCTTCTCAATGAGCCTGAGAATTCTCAACAGATTAGTAAAAACACAAATGGCACTAAGACCGGTGGTTGACTTGTCAGTCAAAGTGCTACCTTCAAACAGTTAGTTAATAATAAGTGAATTTAACGAAGAAGTTCACATCACATTTACTCGGCATATCTCCAAAAAAAACGTCAAGTCCAAGTAAAGCGTACTAAGTCACGATATAAATCTCCATCACTGGGTTCGACTCCCCCGTACGCTACGCTGTACATTCGTTTCATTATCACAAGGAAAACCTAGTTTCATTAATAAATGCACCATTTCGATCCATTGTCACCAGATCTACCCGGTGACTGGACCACCAAAGCGGCCGTTGACTAGACTACAAGAGCGATTGGTCCGTAAACTCGGCCCGGCTGCCCATCCGTTCTACTTCGAACTGCCTCCGCACTGCCCCGCTTCGGTGACTCTGCAGCCTGCGCCGGGCGATACAGGAAAACCTTGCGGGGTGGACTACGAGCTCAAGGCATTTGTCGCTGATTCTCAGGACGACAAGCCTCACAAAAGGTGACATTCCCGTGTAGGTCTGTAGAGCTAGAGGTTTATTGACTGGTAAGTAAGATTGGTTTACTTCGAACTGCTTCCATACTGCCCCGCTTCAGTGACACTGCAGCCTTCACACTGAAAATGGACTATGAGTCGAATACGTTGACGCTCATCTCAGGGTTACTAAATCCATGAATTCTGATTTCTAAGTTTCGATGTCCGACAAAGAAGGAACTTTTATAGTTTCACCATGTTCGTTTGTCTGTCTGGCTGTCCTTAGAGCGTAGAGTTCTCAGAACCGTTTAATTTTTGGAGCTTTAAAAGGTAAACTTTTTATGAATTCAGAGGTTAATATCACTTTTTGTTATTGCAGAAATTCAGTGCGGCTAGCAATCAGGAAAATAATGTACGCGCCGAGCAAGCAAGGCGAGCAACCTTCCGTCGAGGTCTCCAAGGAGTTCATGATGAGCCCTAACAAGATGTACCTCGAAGCTTCTTTAGATAAGGTAACATCCAGAAAGAAAAACACATTTAACTACTTATGCTTATCACAAAAATTTTTATTTACCCACAACTAACAGAGAAAGGCGTAATACGTGTGTAAGGTAAACGGATTGTAGTAAACAGATTGCCTTGATTCCAGGAGCTATACCACCACGGCGAGAACATAGCAGTCAATGTACACATAGCGAACAATTCGAACCGGTCCGTGAAACGTATTAAGGTGTCGGTGCGTCAGTTCGCGGATATATGTTTGTTCTCCACTGCGCAGTACAAATGCACTGTTGCCGAAGCTGAGAGCGAGTTAGTATAAACTTTATAATATGCTCAACACACAATCTTCAAAAAATCGGAAGACCTCAAACGTTAAATAGCTTTATAAGTATTCCTGTGTATTCTATGCTGGTCATCATCAGACCTTGGGTTCTGATGATGGATAAGCATAGTATAACGAGAAACGGCCGGGCCCAAAACAGTTTATAAAAATTCAAACTTTAAAATCGTAAAAAATTCAGTTTTTGAGATCTCGCAAAAAATCTTTCACAGGTGTCCTTATTATCTCCTAGACTTTTTATTTAGGTTTAAGAACAGGATTTTTTTAACTCCTCTTCCTCGTTGCCATCACGCTGCATTATTATGATTATTGCAAAACATTTATTTGGTGAACTGTAGACACAAGTAATTAAATTAAAAATTAAAAAAACCCCTAACTTTGATACTTACCCAAATTGAGAGAGTTGTGAAAAAAAATGTAATTCGCCATTTTGTGGTGGCGGCCATCTTGGATCGATTTTCATCAAACATAGCTAACACTCCCGACTAATTCACCTTTCAACAATCAAAATCGGGAGCCACGATGCCTCAGACACACACACACACAGACACTTCAAACTTAGGGAGCTACGATGCCTCAGACACACATAGACACGTCAAACTTATAACACCCCGTCGTTTTTGCGTCGGGAGTTAAAAACAGAGTTCTGACTTAGTTTAAATGGTTTCTTATACAGGAAGCAAATAGTGAAGATGAAGAAATTATTAGAGTTGCCATTTTTTGGAATGTTCACTAAGAAATTAAAAAGTCGTTCGCTGTAAGTCGTTTTGTGTGGAGTGGATAAGGGCATGTTTTATATGTACATTGATTTTGTTAGATGACCCACAAATTATATGAATAAAAAAATAATAAAATACTGTCAGTTTTTACACCATTATCAAGAATTTTTGCCGTGTCTTTAGTTACTAACTTTTGGAGTGTGATTCCCAAATAAATTAAAATTGACAAAGCACCTTAGCCTTATTAAATCGGCTGAATACTCCCCGATTTTATTTAAGCATGATATTCAGTATATCCTTTATTATGTTTACTCACTGATCCATTTAGGGCTTCAATTGTGAAATTCTAGTCACACTTAGCACACTTTTTTTAGACCTCTAAAGAAACACGAGATCTTGAAAGGTACCCAAAATAACCAACTGTATGAAATGACAATGTATACTGTTACAAAGGACAGATATAAGTCAATGAGATGAGAGATTTTCCAACAGATGATCTAGCTAGTGTAGCTACTAACGGATACTCGTAGGTTGGAGGCGGGTAGGGCATGCGTTGATTGTATTTTGTTTGAACAGAGAAGGCTGCCCGGTTGGTCCCGGGTTTACACTGAGCAAAGTGTTCACTCTGACACCCCTACTGGCCAACAATAAGGACAAATGGGGTTTGGCACTCGACGGTCAGCTCAAGCATGAAGATACGAACCTAGCATCCAGCACGCTGTAAGTAACCATATAAACATAGATTTAAGAGCTATTTTCGCTAGTTTGTTTGTTTAGTTGATTAAAACAAATCTTTACACCGTAAGCAAACCATATTCATTTAGTTGTAAGAGTTATTTTTCCTTGTTAACTTATTGAAAGACAAGTCAAGTGGCAATTTGAGCTGTATATCCACACACTATCGTATAATTTCTCTTGATGGTTGTTTTCCGACTTTGATATAACCTGTGATTGTTTTTACAGAATTGCCGACCCATCGCAGCGGGAAAACTTAGGAATCATAGTGCAATACAAAGTCAAAGTGAAGCTATGCCTTGGACCACTTGGCGGGTCAGTACGGTGTCAGATCTCTTGGTTTGGTACTATTGATAAAAAAAGAATAAATTATGTAGGATAACTAGCATGACTCTTTCTAGACCACCGATGTTGTTTTTAAACCATAAAGGGCTGTTTAAAAACCTCGTCGCCATTAGTACAGGCTCACACTTTGCTAACTTATTTAGTGATCGCAGGGACCTTCAAATTGGCTTAAAAAAGCAACGGTGGTCTAGTGAGACTGACTACACAATCGATGTTGCTTTCTAAACTATTTGATTGAAATATTTTGTATAAGATATAAGTGACTCAAATAAATGGTGGTTTAAAAACCTCGTCGCCATTAATACACCAGCTCACATGAATTTATTTTGCGCAGTGACCTGAGCGCCGAGCTGCCGTTTATTTTGATGCATCCGAAGCCAGAGGAGGAGATGCCCCGTCTCCTCACCGAGCAGCCGCGCGTTGATCACGACCTTATTCAGTTGGAACCGCATCCGTGAGTAATTAAAATATCTGGGCCCATAACCATAACATATTTTTTATAAAAATAGTGACGAAACAAGCAGAGGCCATCTGATATCTGCCACTGCTAGCTATAATAGTGCATTACCTAACACATAACGTCCTCCGAGGACGTGGGCGTGGTGATAGTATTTTCCCGGACGAATAAAGAGCTTTGCTACCACAACTATTTAACTGGGTCTCTACCTAGGTAGTTATTCCTTTTGCAATCATGCCATCGCGATTAAATATTTCATAATTTATTTTTGTTACAGGGATGAAAACGGCCAGGAAAATGACGATGATATCATTTTTGAAGATTTCGCGCGACTCCGACTCAAGGGCGCTGATGCCGAATAAACCTTGAGTTATCTAGGTAATTTATATCTATGGTTGAATAGCCGTAGATAGCACAAACCGAACTCGAAGACAATATTCTTCGTAAGGAGATTGCATTATAAAACAACACGCCCTCAGAGTTCCTCAGAACGATTACCTACGTTTATGAGCTTGTATAAGCAATAGATCCCATATCTAACGCCTGCGATCACGGCTTATCGATTTATAACACAGGTTTGCTTTCACAGAGCCAATCAGGGGTCGAATTAGGAATTTCGATCAACCTTGATCTAAAAGTAACGTATTTCTTGTGTTACACTACGTGGTAACGCGGCAGCGCTCCGCAAACGAGTTGTCTTTACCGCGCAGTGTATCACGACTCTAACTGGCTTTGTGAACCCAAACTTATTTGTGATTGTGATGCACACATGAGGCGACCGGCAGCTGTATCAATGTGTGAGTGTGTTATACGTACAATGAAATACAATAAGCAACCGTCAGCCTAAACATAACTGAAAGTGAATTTTTACGGCGCATATTATTATTAGTCTTAAGATGTAAATGTATTAATAATTTTCCTATCAGTCAGTGTATTTTTAACCTTATTTGTATGTAGTTACGTATTTATTTAGGTATCGTGTTATCGTACAATGGAATAACGAATGGAAATTACAGTCTGTCCGTGTTTTGTACAGTTCATGTGTATTATAAATCCGAAAGTGTGTGTTTGATATGTTTTCACTGAGCCGCTGAACAATCTCGATGAAAAGCATAAATATAGCTTGCATTCTGGCGACGAAAAAAATTTTTTTTTTAATATAAATTTATAAGCAAGCGTTTGACCGCAACCTTATCTGATGTTAAGTGAAGATGCGGTCGACGATGGTAAACAATTCCACTCCACGTCTGTCAGAAAACCAATATCGTGTTTATATTATTATAAAAATCATTCTCTTCTTTTTTTAGACGAGCTAGGGCTTGTCTTATGCTGGTTATATAATTATAACGAACGTCCGTTAGTAGCACTATAAATCGACAGTCTGATAATATCCTGGCTAAATGTTGCAGAGACAATTTAGCCAATGAGATGAAGTCCGACAGACAAGTGACGATCGATAGTCTTAAAAACTTTTACAAGCGTTTATTTAACTTGCAATGTATGTTAGTGGGTTTGTGTAGCTCAAATCTTGCAAGCTAAATTTGACCCACTTCCCGATGTCCGATTTAGTTAAAATTTGGCATACCTTTGTTTGTGTAATTTGTCTTTGGTGACAATGCAATAATATAGTGACAGCGAACTGATCTGATGATGGAGCCGGAAGGTGGGCATGGCATGGGAGCTCGACGGAACCCCATCGAGTTTGGGCTCGTTTGATTTGTCTAGGACTCCGGTCCTAGACAACGCAAAAATAAAAGCTTTATTTAAAAATAAAATTTTTAAACAGAAACTTATTTATTTCAAGAGTACAATTTCATATTTTGTCTCATAACAAAGCGTTGACTGTTGACACAAATGCATCATACGAGTACATTACCGTTCATATAAATGTTTTAGTGTAGTACAATGATAACATGCATTTAATAGAATATATTTTTTGTATTCCTATATTCTTGTTGATAGTTTCAAAAGTTAATGTTTATTCGTAATTTATGAATGGTTGGAAAAAAAAGTTGAACTATATAGAGTCTGTGATTGTTTAAACGCTGTCCAAAACTTCGCAAGCAATTATACATTTTATTTGTTTGAAAATAAGATTAATTTTTATATTATTATGCTAAATGAAAGATCGGTTTTACATAAAACTTTTATGTAAATTACAATCGTGTCTGCTTACACGATTGTTTATATAAGATTTGTGCTTACAAATCTTATTTGAAATCATACGAATCAGATAACTTTTTTTAGTACACAATTCGCTTTATTTATTTAATCGCACGTGCGACGTTTACGTTGCGCCGCGGGGTAAATGTTCAAATGTAAATGTTTACATTACTATCCTAGGAATATGCCATTTATGTAAAATGAAATCGCCACTTATCGGCTTGGTGGGAAAGGCCCTAAAATTATATGGACAAATTTTGTGTGTTTTCCTAAATGGTAGCAATTTATTGCTTGACTCCGTCTGTATTGTATCATGTTCAATATTTGTGGATCCACTAAAATGAGCTCTTTATTTTTAACCTTTCGCTATGTTTGTTTATATTTGTTTTGCAGAACTGTCGTTGTATACCAAACCTTTAGTTCTCAAAAAATCTATGCGTAGCTAAATTTGTCTTTGCCTAGAACTATACCGTCTTATTCGTTTTCAGAAATGCATGTTGAAGAAATAGCTCATTTTAGTGGATTCAATTTGATTCTACACATTCTCTTATGATGTATTCGTTAATTCTGTACATTAGCTTACGTGTACAGTTCAGTAATTGTGTATATTATGTTGTGTGTCGAACTGTGTACCTATTTATTTAGTTGTAACTGCACTAAACATCATCTTACACAATTAAGAGTATATTTGCTATGAAGTTGTTATAAAAAGGCAAAAACGTACACACAACTTTATAGCAAACATGAATGTCGATCAATTTTTGTATACTTTCGATGTATTAGATTTTGTATGCAAGAGTTATTCAGGCGATTTTTAATATGCAAGAGTTAATTAGGCGACTATTTTTTTGCTGTTCGCGTCAGACGCCATCTTTTATTCTAGAACTTTCATTCATCCGTGTACCTATAGTATAAGTAGACCAATTCATTGGATCATTTTTATTTTTAATACAATGTAGTTTAATAGAATTTTACAAATTAATATGCAACATTATAAAACTACTAGAATTTCGATGTGACTGTTGATTTAATTGTATTATTTTTAATTTAAGTTATTAGTAACTATTATTTGTAACAAAAGCTTGAATTTACAGCCAAAGCAGTTCTTTGCAAAGTATAAGTACAATTACATACTTTACTAGAGCCTTACTTATAAATATATGTTAAAAGAAAACAACGCCAATTCTTACCAATGGCTATTTTTTTCTAGCATTGATTTATAAGTAATGGGGGTAAATGTTTTAACTAAGGGGCTGACTTTTAATGCTTAACACAACAATCGCTTGGCTGTAAAACCAAATAGAGTTTTATCATTTGATTTATTTTGTTATTCAAAAATTATCAAGTTGGATCAAGTATTGTAAATCTAAAGTATTAGTATCTAATCATGGTAATGTACTTGGCACTGGAGTCCAAGGTTCATCAGGAAGTAAGTAACTTGTAAAAAGCCTATTATGGTATAATTTATTACCAGAAAAACCAAGGGCTTTGTAAATATCAAGACAAGAAATAGTACCTACTATTTACATGGTGATTTATTTGTTTTATATTTTTACAAATATAAAAAAAAAATCCTATGTACAATATGTTTATGTAGCAATGGATGGTTTTGGAACAAGTTATCATTTTGGTTTATTTTTCCCATACTGTAATTACCTACTAATTGCACACACATTCTTTACTTTTTTAATTTTACATCGAACTGTTTTTGATGTATACTTTTTGAATAAATAATGTGTAATCAAAATTGAGTGTTATTTCATTTGATTTCTAATTGTAGGTAGGTACTTCTGTATTGAAATGATATAAAATCACACATCACATAGGTACTCATAGAGCAGTACGCCACTTAACATCAGGTGGACCAATAGATCACTTTCATCGACAAAAAAATACGACCTCGTGCTATACAATCATCATATGCGGAGACTATGCGCAACATGCGCAATCTAGGCCGGGCGCCCGAGAATCGAATCCACATCTAGCTAAAGCCGTAGGCTCTTTATGCCTGGCATAAATAATAGTTAGGTCTGCCTAAAGCCTAACTTTTCTATTTTCTTTTATTTCGAATCTGACCACGACGCAACCCCTCTACACAATAACAATCTCGAACAATATAGGTAGGTACTTTTGTGTCAATACGACATAGGTAAGCCATCAAACCATGAAGAAGTCGCTGTAACCTAAGAAAATTAATATACGTAAACGCCAACGATAGATAGCATGATAGTATAGTATCTAGCGAAACTAAAGAGTAGGTAGCCTACCCTCGAACTTGAAGCTACGCGCGAATATAAAGAGAGAAGAGAACAGAGAACACACAAGCTCGTTTCTTACCCGCACTTCCCACACCATCCATGGAGTTGAAGATTCATTGATTGATTCCTCGGAACATTGTTGTTGTTCTTCTTCTTCTTCTTTTTATTGTGGTTGTTCCTAAGGCCTGATTCTGACTTCAACAGAGATATTACTCTAATAGGGAGTACGTCAAAATGACATCGAAAACTCGTTCTAGCAAGTGGGTGAGACGAGTTTTTGGCCGAGATATGACGTCATCCCTTTTAGAGTAAAATCTCTATCGAAGTGAGAATTGGGCCCCTGTTCGGTGGCTAGGGCTGCCATGACTTCCGAGGTTGATTCGTATTGAGTGACAGACAGTACAATCAATCAATGTCACTTTTTTATTATTTTCTCTTCTGCTTCTTGTTGGTTGGATTTGGATGTTGATGGATGGATGGATAGGTTATTCTAACTAATATTTTGTAATTAATATTGAGACTAAAAAGACATCTAAAAAGTGTTTTATGAATGGTTTATGAGCTACATCTATAGTAAGTTAGTGATTGAATATAATATAGTATAACTGCATGCAGAGCCGATAGAACATAACTCCGAAAATGTAATGGTGTTACCCCAATGTTTTGTAGCTGTTGTTCTATGAATCGCTCGTAGCTATCAACAAAAATGAGTTCCAGAGGTTTATCTAAACGGGAGCAAGAAGAGCTCCGTAAGAAAGAAGAGGAGGAGGCAGCAGCACATGTGAGTAAACATTGCTACACCAAAGCCGTTGTTTTATCAAAAAGTACCTATGCTTCAGTGGCCTAGAAATATCTACCGGGCACAGTACGGAGTCCCGTTCATCGGGACTTGGGCCCTGACATTATCATCTAGTTAAGATTTATTAAAGGCTGGCCTGGCCTAGTAGGGGGATAATTCCAACATAAAGAAAAAAATAGTTTAGGGGCTCAAAATAATGTTATACAGCAGAGTGATTAGGATCTATATAGTGCCCTGATATATCTACAAAAGACTTATTCCAGGTATTCAAAGAGTTTGTGGAGACATTCCAAGATGTACCGAGCACTGCTAGCAAGGTGTGGGTTAAAGCGGGAACTTATGATGCTGGGGCTAGAAGTAAGTATATAATTTTATAATCTAGAATTAAATTGTTTTGCAACATATTATATCATGAACTCTCCTACCTAAGAGCGGTCTATTGTTATATTATAGGGACTCATTATTTTAGTTTCTGCAGCCAGTACTTTTTTCTTTCCTCAACCTATCTCATCCCACTGCTGGGCAAAGTAAAGTAAAAGAACAAAGCCAGTATTTTATTACGCAAAAAACAAGAAGTATGAGTGTAATGCTATAATTAGTTTTATACCATTTTTTTTTTGTTTTTAATCTTTATTGATTCAGGAACATTGAGTCATCTTATATCTTAAACAGCTTGTACATGGACCGGTTGAGCATAATAGCTACCTCTGACGTTTGAGCAGCCAGCATATTCTGTTACAGACCCTTAAATAAATCCTTTTCAGAGGAAGATACATCAGAAAGAGGTAAACTCTACAAGCCAACCTCACGGTTTGATGATAGGCGAGGTGGTTCTGATGCCGATATTATTCGCAATCTTGTGCCGAAGCAGGAGCCTATGAGCCGCCTTCGGTCCAAGCAGAAAGGACAGGATAAGAAGAAAAGTAATCTTGAGCTGTTTAAAGAGGAGTTAAGACAGTAAGTTTATGCACACAACAGGTGTAACAGCTCAGTTGATATTAAATCTGCCCTCCGTGCTGTGGGTCGTAGGTTTGATACCCACTGAGATCATTTGTGTATGTGAAACATAGATTTTTGTTACTATGTATGCTATGCATGTATGTATGGCTGGGTGTTACTATGTATGTATTTACAATTAATAATAGATTATGTAATTTAGCTTAAGTGAGACCTAATTCTCTGGGTGTTAAGTCATGACCATGATTTGCTTAAAAACCTGTGAATGAGTGGACCTCAGTCCTTCCTCCAATGTTCTTCAGGATTCAAGAAGAGCGTTCAGAGCGTCACAAGTACAAGAATGTGCTCAAAGACCGCAACACAGTTCCTGGTGCTGAACCCATACTGGACATACCTGATATCGGCTCATATGACACTGGTGACCCCAACACTACCAATTTATATCTCGGCAATTTGAGTCCTAAGGTAAGCAAAATAGTAGGTATGTAATTCGGTACATAAATGCCTTCAGTAACATCTTTAAATAGGTTCTAGTATTCTTATAGGTATGGTTCTCGGACTAAAACTATGAGTCTTTCCAAAACATAGATTGTGTGCTATCTTGGCGAAACATATCACCTCGTATCGATCTTGACGTCTTATAAAGATGGACACAGTACAATAGCACATTAGGATGCTTTCTCAATCTGCATGCTCTGCTAGCTAATGCAGTTATTAGCCGAGGTGATATTATTTACCTACTTGTTACTTTGAGCCAACGGCATTATTGTGGGTATATATTGACGCATCCATTTCAGATAACAGAACAGCAGCTGATGGAGATATTCGGTCGGCACGGTCCGCTGGCCAGCATCAAGATAATGTGGCCGCGCTCTGACGAGGAGAAGGCGAGGGGAAGGAACTGCGGCTTCGTGGCCTTCATGTCCAGGAAGGACGGGGAACGGGCTCTTAAGAACATTAATGGTATACCTCATTAAACCGTCAATCCTCATAATAATACAAACTTATATCACCCACACTCCACAGGCAAAGAAATCCTGAACTACGAGATGAAGCTAGGCTGGGGCAAGGCGGTGGTGATCCCTCCGGTGCCGATCTACATCCCGCCCGCCCTGCAGCAGCCCTGCAAGCCGCCGCCGCCCTCCGGCCTGCCGTTCAACGCGCAGCCGCCCAAGCACCTCGTCAATAGAGTAACTATATTTTTTGTAAAATGAACTTGTTACATCCGTCGGATGTCTGCAGCTAGAAACAATGACAGCCTCAAACTCCTATCCTGTTATTTTGGAAGCTGCAAAGACCGATTTTATTCGTAACCCGGGTAAATTTAATTTAGGGTAAACAAACTTATTATTTCTTTGTTTCGATTAGATACCGCGCGTTCGAGTAGGCGACCACTACCCAAACGATCCGGAAGATCGACAGATTTATGAAACGGTAAGTAGTCGTCAACAAGTCTCCTTATGTTCGTATTCGTACCATCCATTTACCCCGCGGCGAAAAAATCGATTTCGACGAAATCTACTCTGACAAAATCTACTCCGACGAAATCTATTCTGACAAAATCTACTACGACGAAAACTACTCCGACAAAATCAATTACGACGAAATCTACTCCGACGAAATTTACGCTAACGAAATCTACTCCGACGAAATCTACCCCGACGAAATCTACCCCGACGAAATCTACCCCGACAAAATCTAGTCCGACGAAATCTACTTCGGCAAAATCAAAGTCGCGGGTCGGTTATTAATACGAATTTTAAATGTGTGTACACAAAATAGCTGGTGTATTTATTATTTTTTTTTTATTTACAGATTCTATCTCAGTCAATAGTCAAAGTTGTTGTCCCTACAGAGAGGTATGTGTAGTCTAGGTATCCTTGAATTACCGGAGGCTTGTTGCAATGATTTACTAGTATTTGTAAAACGTCAGAACTATACGTCACATCTTTACGAATATTTCTGACAATCTTAGCGTTAGGTAAATATTTCTTACTAGCTTCTGTCCGCGAGTTCGTCGGCGTCCCGTTTTATCCTGTTGATTTTCCGGGATAAAAAGTGGCCTATGTGTTAATCCAAGCTACGAACTATTATATTTCAAGTTTCATCCAAATCGGACCTGTAGTTTTTGCGTAAAAGAGTAACCAACATTAATTTAGACTTTCGCGTCTAAAGTTTTAGTATTATTCAAGTTAAACTTTACAGATTTACATATTAGCTGACACCATTGAGCCTATTCATTTCCATGTATTTTTAAAATGAATTTAATTTCTAGGAACATTCTAATGCTGATCCATCGAATGATTGAGTTCGTGATTCGAGAAGGTCCTATGTTCGAGGCCATTATTATGAATAAGGAAATGAACAATCCATTCTTCAGGTCAGTGCCTGGTCAGTTCGTAAACGTATCGTAACGCTAACGTATCCGAGATACACTGCGCGGTGACGCTACAACTTTCGGCAGTCGAGTTGCTGTTGACGCGCAATATGACTCGAATACGTTAGGTTTACGTACCCCGACGACTGTCACATTTGATCGCGATCGCCCTTCTTTTTTTTTTATACATTTTTCACAGTTTTTTGTTCTGTAGCGATTGTTGAATATGAACTTGCTAGAGATCCTGTTGATTTTTATCTTAATTGTGATGTGTTTGTTTAGGTTTTTGTTTGAAAACCAGTCTCCGGCGCACGTGTACTACAGGTGGAAGTTATATTCCATGCTGCAGGGTGATTCTCCAAAGGTGTGGAGTCTGGACGACTTTAGAATGTTTGCAGGTACTTTTAACTTGGAGAAGTTATGATTAGAAAAGGTTAAAGCAATCACATAGCCTCGCTGGAGATAAGCATTTCGAAGTGGTCGGGTAGATATGAAACAAAAGGGTATATTTTTAACTTTTGCATGTGTTAAGTGAAACTAGACTTCAGGCCAGGTATTTAGGTTTTTTCGGATCGCTATCGGAAACTTTCGAAGGTGATTTTGAATTCGCTTTTTAAATCTTGTAAAGTTTTCGATATCGAAAACAAACAAACATTTAAGAACAAACATTTGTGCGTGGAAAACATAGATGTTTGTTCTATGTCTGGGTGTTACTATGTATTATAAGTATGTATTTACAAAAAAAAAAGTATATAAGTATTCTATCAGCCATCTAGTTCCCATATCACAAGCTATGCTTAGTTTGGGACTAGAGGGTGTTGTGTGTAAAGTCCATGAATATTTATTTATTTATCGCTCCGATGAGGCTTTCCGAATGAATCGGAATACTTGGCCTAAAGTTTGAAAGTGTCTCCGATAACTTTTTAGCTTCTACGTTGTGTTTGGTCTATTTTAGTAGGAAATTATGACGTCTATAATGTTATTGTATTTTGTAGGTGGCTCTGTATGGCGGCCTCCCGTTATGAATATGTACACGTCGGGCATGCCGGACGAACTCGTAGAAGAAGAAGACGCTAAAGATAATATACGCGGAACACTTTCCAATAGGTATGCTACATTATCTAACAAATATTTTCTACTAAGTACAGAGTATTTTGTATTTTTTTTTTACAAGTTACGCTACGTTCACACGGAGTCAATTTTGCTGGATCGGATCGGACTGTATGCTCTCTTCACACGACATCCGGTTTTGCTTTTCTGCAACAAAGTGAATGGTGTATCACGTGTGGATTTGTCAAAGTCAAAGTCAAAATTTCTTTATTCAATAAAATCACAAGGATCATTTAGAATCGTCTTATATAACTAGGTGATTCTAGGTGCCAGTTCCACGCGACCAGAGCCTACAAGAACGGGCAAGAAACTACGGCTTGGTTCCTAACGTTTTTTTGTATGATCCCTTTTACAGAGAAATATACATAGAACACAAGAATAGCACTGACATTGCAAGTCGAGTAGTTAGCTGTCGTGTGAATATGCAATTCGGTTTTTTTTTGCATTTTTTGAAAGCGATGGACGTGAATACTCTTGCTATCGTTATACTAGATTGTTTTTCCAGCCAACGCGACCGGTTAGAAGAGCTCATCCGGTCGCTGAGTCCCTCTCGCACGTCAGTGGCGGCCGCCATGGCGTGGTGCTTGGAGCACGCGGAGGCGGCCGGGGAGGTGGCCGCCTGCCTGGCCGAAGCCCTAGCGGGGGAGAGCACTCCGCCGCACAAGCGCATAGCGCGACTCTACCTACTCTCCGACATTCTGCACAACGCACAGGCGAAACTCACTAATGCCAGTGCCTTTCGTGGCGCGTAAGTTAAAGATTTTTTTATTTAGTGCACATATCTAAAGAATGTACCCTAATATGATTACAATCTAGCCACAACGTGGGTTAATAAGTAATTTAAAATTAACTTAAATTTCTAAGAACGTGTTCACTAACACGTTTCCTATTGCTATCGATTCTGTTGTTGCATTTTTCTAAACTAACCTAATTTGACAGCGCTAAAATTATAGCTGTCTTTGTCGTTTCAGTTTATGAGAAAGGGACGGCAACATTTTTAATGCTGTCAAATTAGGTTAGTTTAGAAAAATGCGACAACAGAATCGATAGCATTGTCTCTATTTAGGATTTAAGGGAAGACACTAAGTTAAAGATAAACATTTTTATTTGCAGTGAACATGGTAGATACAGTATACAGGTGTTTTAAAAATAATATTATCAAGTGCAACACATTCAGTTATTTGTCAGATAACATACAAATAATGTTAGGTCTATGTAGGTAGGTATAATGTCAAAACTTAACCGATACAAATGAGGGATGTTATAAATATCGGCCCCATCGTCACTTACCATCAGGTGAGATTGTGGCCAAAGGACATTCTCATCTCATATTAAAAAAAAATATTACCTACAGTTTTCATAATTTTTTATCTTTTGTTTATTATGAGTGGGAGTCTAGTGGTAACATCTCCACCCTCTGATTATAATGTCGTGCGCTTAAACCCGGTCGTGCACCAATAGATTTTCCACTCGGATAATTTATTGGAAATAGTTTCTTTTGAAAACCACACTTTGCGTCTTAATAGTTTATTCAGAACAAGGTACAAAAATCAAGTTAAAAGCTGAAACGATGAGACTGCAAAAGTTATAAACTATAGCTGTAAGATTTAGGTGTTGGGATCTTCAAGCGAAACACAGAAGCCTTTGACACACAAATGTTTATTTAACGAACTCAGTACAATCAGGAAACAACTAGTAGCTACACACGGATTCAATCATTATTACGGTTTTACATAAATTCACTTAATTTGGTGCGAGCGTATCCGCGCCCGACGACGTGCTCACTCTTTATTTATTCGTTAGCCACTACCTGTGCCTGCAGCGAGTCAAGCCGGTCCGTCGCGTGTTACACCCGCGCCCGCCCGCACCCCTCTGGAGAGGGTTTGTGGGACGAGGGGGGGCAAGAGCATACACACCCCTGTCCCCCCCGCACCGCGCCTAACCCCGCGGCGTATTGTTTTACCTACATTTTCTACAATAGCTGTATTAGGTCAATTTTACCAAAAAAATGTCCGTCCAGGATCCAAAACCGGCTGGTGGAGATAATGCGGCACTGCCACACGGCGTGGTGCTCGATGGCGTCGCGGCTGCAGCAGGAGGGGTTCCGGGCGCGCGTGACGCGCGTGCTGCAGGCCTGGGCCGACTGGGCGGTCTACCCTCAGGACTTTCTGATGCATGTCAATGACGTGTTCTTGGGACAGGATAAGGTATGGCACCCATTCTGAAAACCAGCGCTAAACGAGCCACCGTGCACCTTTAGCATTTGCTTTCTGGGTTCCTTTTTTACGCATTTTAATGTTTTATTATTAAGTAAATATGTACCTATTTGTATGTTGCGTAAAATAAATAATTTCTATTTCCAACATTCATATCCTATGATTAGTGTTTTCTGTGTTGTTTGGTAAGAAGCAACATGCACATGTCATGTTCTACAAGTTGTAGTCACTTGTAGTAGACTTGTAGTTGAACAATCTGTCTCTTTGTGGGCTAGAACTCGCATTAGCTCATCCGCTTGTATCTTTATATTGCTGTCGTATCTGTCATTTGGTTGGAAGTTGAACGAAGCTAAACGCATACATATGTCATTAGCGCAGCTGTTTGCATCATAGACAATAGTCATAATTATATTATTTATTTCCTAATTTTTTACAAGGGACAGAATGCACCAACAAAAGTAAGCTAGGGCCAGACAGAAAAAAGATATAAAACGTGTTATTCGATACAATAATAAAATCGCTTCTACTCAGCATTACGATTAGATTACATCTACTACTACTACTACTACTACTACTACTAGTACTGCTTGTACTAATATTCTGTGGCATTGTAACCACCGTTTCTATTCTAAATGATCCTTGTGATTTTATTGAATAAAGAAATTTTGACTTTGACTTTGATTTTGTTTTAGCCTACTTAATAAGCCAGTACTTCTTCCTCGGCCGATCTTCCATACTTTTAAGTTATTCCCCATCCAAAAGTTGTTTGGAAGAAATTGCTCTTTTAGCGATAAGACCTCCCATTATACATTTTCAATTGTTAATTTCTTCTGTAATCTATTTTCTTTTATTAGTTTGTAAGGTTTACAATAACGAGTTTTCATTCATTAATATTCTTGGGTTTCCCTAGGAGCCGGAACAAGGTGAGAGCGAAGCCCCGGAGCCGGCGGCGGCGGCAGTGGCGTCGCCGGCGCGCTCCAGCGCCTCCGAGGAGTCGTGGGAGGGCGGCGCGCGCGGCCCGCTCGACGGCGCCGCGCTGCGCAGGCTCGCCGCCACCAGGAGAATGGACACCAGGCCTTCACTCGACATTGATGGTGTACCGCGTAAGTATTCTACTAGTTGTCTTGTTAAATGACACCATGCCACCTCTCCGCACCTCTCCGCACCTCTCCGCACCTCTCCGCACCTCTCCGCACCTCTCCGCACCTCTCCGCACCTCTCCGCACCTCTCCGCACCTCTCCTCACCTCTCCGCACCTCTCCTCACCTCTCCGCACCTCTCCGCACCTCTCCGCACCTCTCCGCACCTCTCCTCACCTCTCCGCACCTCTCCGCACCTCTCCGCACCTCTCCTCACCTCTCCGCACCTCTCCGCACCTCTCCGCACCTCTCCTCACCTCTCCGCACCTCTCCGCACCTCTCCTCACCTCTCCGCACCTCTCCGCACCTCTCCGCACCTCTCCTCACCTCTCCGCACCTCTCCGCACCTCTCCGCACCTCTCCTCACCTCTCCGCACCTCTCCGCACCTCTCCGCACCTCTCCGCACCTCTCCGCACCTCTCCTCACCTCTCCGCACCTCTCCGCACCTCTCCGCACCTCTCCTCACCTCTCCGCACCTCTCCGCACCTCTCCGCACCTCTCCGCACCTCTCCGCACCTCTCCTCACCTCTCCGCACCTCTCCGCACCTCTCCGCACCTCTCCTCACCTCTCCGCACCTCTCCGCACCTCTCCGCACCTCTCCGCACGCAGCGCGCCGCCTCATCATATCCTGAGGACCGAGGAGTGGAACTCTTTACCGGCGTCTGTGTTTCCGAACACTTACAATTTGAATGTTTTCAAGAGGAGAGTGAATAGGTTTTTTCTAGGCGAATGTGCTACATCAACGACCGCATCGTCACTTACCGTCAGGTGAGATTGCGGTCAAATGCTGGCGGTGATTCTGGGTATGGCGGAGATTTTACTCTAATAGGGATGACGTCAAAACTTGGTCGAAAACTGGTTTCATCCACTAGTGACAGGAGTTTTCAACGTCATTTTGACGTCATCCCTATTAGAGTAAAATCTCTGCCGAAGTGAGAATAAGGTCCCTGGTCTATAATGTATAAAAAAAATTAGTTTATTTGTGGTCTACAAAAGTTATGTTCTCTAAGATATCTTTCAATATGATGTTAACCGGTAACTTCTGCCTATAATACTGCATTGTCTCACCGACCACGCCTATCCAGGACGTGCCCTGTGGGGCATCGTACTGTGTCCATCGCTGTGAGACATAAATACGTTAGGTCTCGTGTGCCTGTAATAGTACGGCAAACTGGAACACAGCAACGCGAGCATCACTGTGCGGCGCCAGAAATATGGTACGGTGGCAGTGTCTCCGCGGGCGAAGTCGCGCACAACAAGCTCTACTACTTCATAAATAGCTAGATGTGTGTTTACAGTGGACGAGGATATAGACGGCGTGCCACTGGAGGGAGACACGGGAGAGGCAGAAGGCGAGGGGGGGGAGACGTCGGGGGGGTTCATCCCCTCGCGGTGGGAGAGCGTGGACGAACCAGCCTCCTCGCCCCCCCGCGCTGCGCCCGCCCCGCGACCCACCCCGCCAGACCCGTCAGTATTACACGGAATACCCCGCTAGAAAGTGTTGTTCAATTATTTAGTTATTTAAATACGACTTTACAGCGAATTTAACTGAAATTCAGCTGCAACGGCATATTCCTTTTTCACTTTCAAATATCTTATAAACATTGTTTTTACTGTCATCATCATCATAGGCAGCTTGTGTTAACCCACTGCTGGGCATAAGCCTCCTTCCTCAAACGCCACTCGTGTCTATTCTGGGCCTTTTGCAACCAGGTCTTCCCCTGTACGGCAACGATGTCATCCATCCATCTGGCTGTTGGTCTGCCAAGGCCTCTCTTGTGTCCCCTAGGCCACCATTCTATCAAGGCTTTACTCCACTAAGTACCTAGTAATTTTATTGTTTACTGATTTTTGTCTATTGCTTGTGTATTAATTTTTAACTTTTATTAGGACTGTGATGTGATTTCTTTGTCATTTATTAATGTTAAGTTGTTTGTTCCTCATCGCATGCTGTGACGCTCTATAAGTATGGGAGGACTATTATTATGACCCTCGACTAGTTCACTTGATACTAAAGTGTAAAAACGGTTGGGAGTCCTATTTAAATAAAAAAAAACAAATCTTACCACCTGCCATCACCAAATGTTGTATTCGAACACATTGAGTTGTATTCGAACACATTGAAGACATAGATATAGTGTTAAAGGAAACATATATGTCAAGGGCTTAGACCAGCCCCTTGATAGCTGGCTTACTGTGTAGAAACGACCACCCATGTTGACTAAAAAAAATGACCAAAAAATGTTGCCATGTTTTGAGTGTGCACGTTAGTAATCGCTGTATACATTGTCAGGGCTACAATGAGCGCTGCGGGCGCTCCGCTGACGTCGGCGCCGGAGGAGCGGCTGCTGTCGCGGTCGCGGCTGCGCGAGATCGAGGTGAAGGTGCTGCAGTACGCGGACGAGGTGGAGGCGGGGCGCCGCGCCGCGCGCGCAGGCCTCACGCCGCACCAACAGCTGCACCATTACAGACGGAAACTCATCAAGAAGGTAACTCATATACAAGACTAGCAGTTACCCGCGAGTACCGTTTCCGTGTACATTATATTATCTGCGCGTGTACCGAGCGGATACTTCATTGAGAAACTTGACATTACACCGAACCCATACTCGAATGTCAAACGTTAGTCGTTAGACCAAAGAGGTAGTACTACGCCCTGTCAAACTGACGTGACATGACATGACAATAAAATCATCTTGCCAATCCTTTTCGTTCTTTTTATCCCGTAGATCCTGTTAATTATTCGGGATAAAAAGTAGCCTATGTGTCAATCCAGGTTACGAACTATATATATGCCAAGTTTCATCCAAGTTGGTTCAGTAGTTTAGACGTGATTGAAACACATCCAAACATCTAAACATTCGCATTTATAATATTAGTAGGATGGAAGTCAGTGTTGCTATATGCAAATAAACTAAACAGGACAGGACACATTCAAAGAAGATGAAACTTAACAGAACGGATGATAAAGTTAAATAAGTACATAGAACTAGTGCAAAACCTAATCAATCATACTGTGAAAGTAAATCATCACAGCAGATTTAAAAAAAAATTGTTTTGCATAACAATGTTGGAGTGAACATTAAGACAAATAACTTTGTTCTATGTGTGTTAGTATTCTATCAGCAATCTAGTTCCGATATTGCAAGCTTTGCTTAGTGTGGAACTAGAGGGCGCTGTGTGAAATGTCCATGAATATTTATCATAACTGTAAATCACACAACGGAACAGAAGTATAAATAATAAAATAATAAATATTCATGGACATTTCACACGATGCCCTCTAGTCCCAAACTAAGCAAAGCTTGTAATATTGGAACTAGATGCTGATAGAATACTTATATACTGTTTTTTTTTGCAAATACATACTTATAAAATACACACCCAGACATAGAACAAACATCTATGTTTGCCACACACAAATGTTTGTTGTTTGTTGTTGGGATCGAACCCACGACCCACAGCACGGAAGGCAGAGCTATACCGACTGAGCTATGACGCCTGTCAAAACGCCAGTATGTAACTGTTATTCTCTTCAGCTTCAAGAAAATAATAAACCAATTAAAGTATCGTTAGTATTTCAATCAAATGTCAAAATGATAATAAGCTAATGTGCCGTTTACTTTCCAGGCGCTGCGGGAAACTAAAGAGGCGGCAGAGGAAGCGCCAGAACCGCCCGAAATCAGAAAACGCACGCCGCCCGAGGAGGACGCATACTCGTGAGTGTATTAACATCTTTTCTAAACTTTTTTTTATGACAAGCCTAGCAATAATAGCTTAGCTAGATATTGAATTTATTCACAAAGAAAATTACGTCTAATACAGCTTACAACAGTTGAGCTATCTGCAAGCTGTTGTAACCGATTTATAGATAGCTCAACTGGCTAGATTAACCTAAGTTGTATCAAAAAAGAGTGCAAGTTTATTATTTAATTATTTGTCTTTTCAGAACATCGTCTAAGAAGTCGAAAAAGTCCAGAGAGCCGACACTATCGCCGCCGCCGAAGAGGTCTCGACATGTGTAAGTAATACAAGTGATGCTTATTCACTCTCGTCTACGAAAAAGAAGTATTAATTTGTTTTCCAAATATACACTATTATAAAATGGTGATGGTACTACTTGAAGTATACACATTTATCCTATCCTAGTAATATTATAAATGTGAAAATTTAGAGGTTTGGATGTTTGTGTTTCAATCACGTCTAAACTACTGAACCAACTTAGATGAATCTTGGCATATATATATATATATAGTTCGTAACCTGGATTGACACATAGGCTACTTTTTATCCCGAATAATTAACAGGATCTACAGGATAAAATGAACGAAAAGGATTAGCAGCGCCAATTGGCAAGAGGATTTCATTGTCATGTCATGTCACGTCAGTTTGACAGGGCGTAGTACTACCTCTTTGGTCTAACGACTAGCGTTTGACATTCCAGTAGGTACGAGTTCGGTGTAATGAGGTGTAATGTCAAGTTTCTCAAAGAAGTATCCGCTCGGTACACGCACAGATAATATAATGTACACGGAAACGGTACTCGCGTACGAAGTCGCGGGTAACTGCTAGTATTGTTATAAAATCCACATCAATTACTCAATGTAGTACTTAAAGTAAATTCCTACTAAGCTTACCTTGCAGCTAAATGTTCTTGCATAACTAGAAACTGATTTTACATTCATTTTTCAGAAAATCCAGATCACGGTCGCGCTCCAAAGAGAGGGAAAGAGAAAGGGAGAGAGAGCGCGAGCGGGAACGCGAGCGGGAGAGAGAGAGAGAGCGCGACCGAGAGCGGGAGAGACGACGCCGCTCGCCGGCCACGCCCCCCTCACACCATAGGAAGCACGCCAAACATGCCAAATACAAATACTGACACGAATTAAATCTTATAAAGTTGTGTGCGCTGTTTGAAACTATGAATGTTTGTAAAGATTTTTAATGCCGGCCATACACTGTCCTTCCTGTAGTACCTACCTACTCGGTGGCCAGTAAGTAGTACTTTAGGCAGCACCTAGTACCTAGATCGTCACAGGCTCGACAACAAGCGGTGTGTACAAGCGACACGTCTACTCTCGCCCGTGGCTCGTGTAAGACTGACGCACCGCCTTACTTTACTCGCGTGCCCGAGACCGTGGATTGTATTAGTTACATCTAACACAAACACTACACTTCCTATCGTCCAATCGGCATGATCAAGCCAAAAGAATTGAAATTCGATTGTGCCGTCAAGTCTGTCATGCCAATCAACGCCCACACACGGTAAATTCTAACTGATGGAATCGACAGCGTCATGCCGATTGAACGATAGGAAGGATGGTGTATGGCCGGCATTAGGCAATGGGTAATGTCAAACAACCTTCTATGAATCAAGCGGAATTCGTAACTACGATATTCAACTGTGAAAAACTCTTAAACCAATAAATATTGTACCTACCTAATATTTATAAGGGAAACTTGTAATGCGAGCATTTAATTGATGATAATTGTAGTTGTGTGGTTGTTTTAAGTAAAATACAATAAACCTAAACAACTAACCTATATGAGTTTTTATTTCAATGTGTAAGTATTTAGTTTCATTGCACAGAACATCATTGTAAAAATTAGAATACCTACCTCAACGACAATCTGAAAATTACACTACCTTAAATTAGAAATTTTCTATTCAGCTGCCAAAATTAATCAACATTTATTTGGTGATTTGCTGGCTGACTCATTTAATTAAAACTTGACGTGTGACGTGAAGCAGAAAAAACGGTTTTAAGTAAAATCATAATTTTTATTTATATCATTCGTAAAGAACATACATTCAAAATTAATCTCAATAAAATCATTCTAATTTATTTCAGTAAAAAATTTAAAATTGCGCAACGCTAATTAATAGTTAAATCCAAAATTATTTGTGACCTGAAGAGAGCATGTGAATATACCTTGTTTATAATGTACATTTAAAGATATTTTTAATACCTAGATGTGTGGAAATTCTTCTACAGTGAAACAAAATAGACACAAGGTTTATCCACAATGGTTTAAAACTAAAACACACACTCGAATATGACTAGCTAAGCTTTCCATTTACTAATCTTTATATCCAATCCCTAGTAATTCCATTTGGACGTAGGCAAAAAGGGCCCAACCTACACTGGTCAAAAATGAGTTAATTATACCAAACAGTGATGTTTATCAAAAATGACCCAGATAAAAAAAACCTATAATACATTTGTTTAAGACCTATGATACCATCCCACATGCATAATGGTCACAATTCAACTTAAAAGTGACTTGATGTGGGTTGGATCCTTTTTGCCGTAACTAAAATTTACCATTTCTACTTAACAGCTATTATGCCTTACAATAATATCATTACACCAAAATTTATAAACCGAATCGAGCCCACAACCACCCCCTTGATACAGTTTGGGTTTAACCGCTTCGCCATCTAAACACCCAACCCGGTTTATAACTGTTCGGGTATTTCAACAGCACTGCCATCATAGCTTTTCACTAAATATAGGTAATAAGTACCCACTGCACTCTGTACAACACTGTACTCGCTTTCTCTTCTCTGTACAGGGTGATTTGAAAAATGTAAGAAAGTCAAAGATCTGACCAATATGACTATTTATTTAAGTCAAATGGGTACAATAATCATAATATATCAATCAATCAATCTAATACAATAATCCGAACCACCCTGTAGAAATCGCGTACCATTAACATATTTGTTAAAAAAGCTTTCAGAAACGCTAGCCTCGAACAATACTATTCCTTTTCTACTACGGGACAGAGCAAACGTGGCATGGCGTGGCGCGTTGATGGCGTGACGGTTTGGCAGCGTGGTGTGACACCAAGCGACGTCTACTTTGTACCGTAGTGTATAGAAGCAGGACCATAACCATAACGCTCAGTAGTTTTTCAATTAAATATGAGGATTTGTCGGGATAAAAATGAGAGGACTCAGAGTAGATTTTTGTTCAAATAGTAAATAATAAATAGTAAATAGTAGTCAGGAATAAGTTAGGAAGCAACATAGAGATAGACACAGGCACGTCATAAGACATTGTAGACGTTTCGATAGACGAGAAAAACCAGTAAAGAAAGAAAATATAAAGAAAGAAAGTATGATCCTGCTTGAATAAAATTATTTAAATGAGTAAAACTTGTAATAATACTGAAATAAACATTGATATTAAATTAATTAACATATTATAAAAATCTGTAAAATAAATCTGTTCATAGAAATCGATAACTAAAAAGAACTTCATAGCCATTTATTCACTAATCTAATAGTTATTTGGACATTAGGTATACATTAGAAAATTATTTCTTTATAATTAGACTGTTACTAATCACTAATTAAAATTCTATTGTGATTTAGATATCAGCCTGTTAGATAACTGGCAATCGAAAACGAAAAACGCTCGTCAACACAACGCAGTAAATCAGTGTCCAATAGCGAATTGGAGATCATGTTGTCAAGCATTTTATCAGTGCCAACGATTTTTTCGTTCTCTATTGCCTTTTATCTAAATACTGAGTTGTTGCTATCTCTACCCGTAGCTCAGGAATGTATAAAAATATAATAATAATTATTCGATTAATCACAGATTAAAGTAAATGTATTAGTTTTAAATAGTGAAGCTATTTCCTAATAATAGCGCTAGTGTAAATGATTATAAAACTAAGCGTTGAAAGAAAATAATGAAAAATCTCCAAATTTTTCAGTAAACAACGTCTATACAACGTGGAACATATTGTCCCGCAAAAAAAGGACTTATTCAGACAAAACACTTGAATAGATTGGCATGTCCGAAAGTAGAATACCCCCTTTCAGGGTTATAGGGACATTATGTTACACCCTGTATGTCATACTAAATAATGAGGGTATTGTGCGTTTGGCAATAAGGCGCAGTCTACACAATGGGCGTTTGTCTACTTACAATTTCACTTAAAATCTACAGCTGTCTTTCTACCAATCACAGGGGTTTCAGCTAAGCTATAAGGCTGCATCTCGTATAAAAAGGTACATAATTTTGTAGATCGTTTAGCACTGGATTTAGCATGTACTTGACAGTCAGATCTGATATCAACCTTCAGTAGCTATATCAGATTTTTATTATAAAAACCAAACAAGAATTTCTATGAAAACGTACGCCGTTTTTGAAATATAACATGAATCCAACAGTAATGTTTTTTTTAAATCCTGAATGTACACTAGATTTACCAGTGTCGTAGGTATTAGTAACCAATACAATGACAAGTAGTTAAATTAAAAAACCCTTGAATCTTGGACCGATTTTCATCAAACCTAGCTAAGAACACTCCCGACTAATTCACCTTTCAAACAAAAAAAAACAAAATCAAAATCGGTTCATCCGTTCAGGAGCTACGTTGCCTCAGACACACACACACACACGTCAAACTTATAACACCCCGTCGTTTTTGCGTCGGGGGTTAAAAATTAGCGTACCTCTAATTCGACCCAAAAATCGATTCGACGCAGATACTTTAGAGGGGACAAAGATCCGTTGTGACTACTATACTTTGGTATAATATCAAGAATGATTGTCAGTACACTAAATTCAGACTTATTATGGGCCACTATCGCAAACTTGAAGTTTGGTACTTATAGATGTGGTAATAAGGTCTTTTATTGCATGTCTTTTGACCCAAACGAAAAAGATGTTTAACAAGTATGTCTCACACAAACATTTTGATAAATATATTAATAGTTAACATTAACAAAGGCTGTTTTATCTAGCTGTCTGACTTATTTTATGATTATTATTCTTAATTGACTACATTTAGGATCTCATTTTCTTTCACACTCGATAAATCCACGTGTGTGACATCATATAAGGATTAGGTCCTATCACATTCACGTGACGTCATATCTACTACTACGAGTACTACTACTACTAGGTACTACTTACTACAAAGTGGTAGAAGAAAATCAGACCTTAAAATAATTGATTACACTTTTACCTATTACCTATTTGTAGATGTTTGATTTTATTCATGATTTTAAAATACATTACGTTTTATAAAATAAATAATTGTTGTTTACAATGACTGTATTGTATAAATATTAAATTGATTCTTATTATTGTGTCATGATAATAATATAATAGATAGAAAACTGAGATTCGTAAAACTTATTTTTATTTCATTTAGAATTCGGAAAGTGTTGTTTAATTCACAAACAATCTACTTTTGTACAAATTTCTACGACATCTAACATTTTCTAAAACTCGATTTCAAATCGCTAAGAGATCGTTAAAAAATCTAGGTAATTCTAGATCATAGGACATATTTAGGTGAATAATGCTAAGTTATTGACATCTGTGGCTTAATCCTTAAACTGTTCTTTTCATCTTATTTTGGTAAGGTTAAATTTGCCGTGGACACGTTACCGGCGATCTATTTGCATGGCAAGTGAAGCCATGACCTCTCACGCGGTAGAAAAAGATGCAAATATTTGCCTCCGATAAATATGATCCAGAATTATTATATTATTAGTATGTTGAGACACAATTTGTATTAAACCTATCAGCTTTACAATGCTGCATATTTATAAAATACTTTGTTTAAAACACTTTCGCAAAAATGCCAGTCGCAGATCAAGCAACCGAATGCAAACAAAAATAAATACCTAATCTCGAACACGAAAAATTACAGCAATTTAATATTACGCAAGATATTTCAGACAATATTCTTTGCAAATTGATAAGAGTTATAGAACCGTAGGTAACTATAGAAGATGGGAAATAATGCATTTCTTTTTGCTTTCCCCCTGGTATTAAAAAGTATAACTGTTATCTGAGCGACCAATACCATAGTATTAGTGTTTTTTGTATAAAATGAGCATACTTTAAGTGTAGTGTCACCTCCAAGCGGTATGTTGTGAGCATGTTTTATATGGAGTGTCACCTCCAAGCGCGGCGAATTCTTTGCTGAGTCGACAAGCTCGGGGGCGACAAAGCTGTGTGTCATCTCGTTTTGCGAATACGCCAACACCGCACTCGGCCATCGCTAGAAAAGTTAAATAAGTTTAAGTGTTGTTTTTAACATCTTTCTTGAACATAAACAGTCTTTATAATGAAGAAAAAAATTGACATCCTCTTAAAGGGCTAATTCCACTAACGAACTTGTCAGCTGAACCGTAGCTTTTAATTTGTTTTAGGTTATTTCGTATTTTACAACAATACGAAAGATAACGTCATTTTTAATATGAAACAAACAAGATGAAAATGTGCGGATTTCAATTTGCTTACATTTAATTTTAAGGAGGTATATGTATTTTAAAACTATTCTAATCTAAATAATATTGTAGAAATATGCTCGAATCAAAAGTGATCTTTACCTATATAACGTTTGTTTGTATTCTTTTAAGACGTCTATTCATAATATGGCCGAATATGCTAGCCTTAAGAAAAGCGGTACCAAAAAAGATAGGTTAGTAGGTACAACAATGAAAGCTACAAAGTTAGATAACAATGATCAAAATAAATACAATTAAACAATTATTTTCTCCACTGCAAAGTTTTAACCTCTTGACTGAAGTGCATTATTATAATTATGCATAATTATAGGATTTTATTGTAAGTTGAAACCAAAAGTTGAATTGCAATAAATGTATTGAGTGAGACTCCTACATATATTATATGTAAGGGCGGCTTGCACCAGAATCGCTAAACGCGTTTAACTATTAAATAGTATTTAGCGAGTTGTCAAGTCATATAAATACCTACGTCAGATTAAAATCTATTTAGCTGTTAAACACGTATAGTGAATCTGGTGCAAGCCGCCCTAAGTGTGTATATGAGTTGACAATAAAACAGTTAAAACTTTGCATAGTGACAACAATGCGTGAAGAGTGAAGCGGCGACGACGTACTTATAGGCTCACAAGTGCTGACATTTTATAAATAAATATTTATACCTTTGTTTTATTATAAACTAGCAGTTACCCGCGACTTCGTACGCGTCTACAGTTTCCGTGTACATTATATTATCTGTGCGTGTACCGAGCGGATACTTCTTTGAGAAACTTGACATTACACCTCATTACGCCGAACTCGTACCTACTGGAATGTCAAACGCTAGTTGTTAGACCAAAGAGGTAGTACTACGCCCTGTCAAACTGACGTGACATGACATGACAATGAAATCCTCTAGCCAATTGGCGCTGCTAATCCTTTTCGTTCATTTTATCCTGTAGATCCTGTTAATTATTCTGGATAAAAAGTAGCCTATATGTCAATCCAGGTTACGAACTATATATATGCCAAGTTTCATCCAAGTTGGTTCAGTGGTTTTGACGTGATTGAAACACAAACATCCAAACATCTAAACATCCAAACATCTAAACATCCAAACATCTAAACTTTCGCATTTATAATATTAGTAGGATAGGATAGGATAGGATCATTAAAAATTAAGCATTTTGAATTATAACAACGATATTAGTAAATTTTTAGAGAAAAAAACTTTTTTTTTGTTTCGTTTATAATTTTTTTTAATAATGTCATGATTTTTTTTATTATGTATGCACGATAAGCTTTGATTTGACTAAAATAAAATACATTGACAAAAACCCCTATCCTAAATATAGGAACCTAAAATTGAAAGAGAATTTAAAGAAAGAAATTGTATGAAATATTCTAAAAAGCTACCCCAAACGCCTCATGCTTTATATAAAATTGAAACGAAGATTTAATCGAATTTGAAAAAATATTTATTAATAAGCTACTTAGCTGTAACGCTAACATTCTACAGATGAAGGGTTAGCATAGCAAAGTGCATCTTGTGTGGTGCACAAACGGTCGAAAGTGGTATGACAATGACAAGCCCATACAAATCTTGGTTAGACTTGGTAACTGGGTAGGGTTAGGAATGTTCGTGATACAGTAATGTGCACCTTATGTAGTGCATATTAAGGTGTAGTATGCACCTGATTCACTGGTCGACGATCCGCCACGCTCGAACGTCGCCGCCGCTGTAACACACTATATTTCACAACAGAATAGGACAAGACATGTGATAGACAGACAGATGGACAACTTCCAAATGGTAATGTAAAGTGAACAATTCTAGTCCAAATGTTACTATTATCTCTATGACTGTCATTTAGTCATGGTGCTTAGAATTTTAAAGGGCCTGATTCACCATCTTTGAGTAACAACGCTATCAAGCCAAATAAAAATATTTCTCTTTGTTTTTGACAAGTAGAGATGGAGATATTTATAACTGACAGAGTGTAATCATGAGATGGTGAAATAGCCATTAAGAGATTTTTTACCTTTTTACTTTTTGAACATTACTATAGAAATCTAGCGATAGTTCACCACAATCCTATTTATTTTAGTAGTAGGTCTGGTAGACACAGTATTTAGCAGTAATGGTCTGGCAGACGTAGTGTCTGGCAGACGCAGTGTCTATCAGTAGTAGGTCTGGCAGACGCAGTGTCTATCAGTAGTAGATCTGATAGACGCAGTGTCTATCAGTAGTAGGTCTGGCAGACGCAGTGTCTATCAGTAGTAGATCTGGCAGACGCAGTGTCTATCAGTAGTAGGTCTCGCAGACGCAGTGTCTATCAGTAGTAGGTCTGGCAGACGCAGTGTCTATCAGTAGTAGATCTGGCAGACGCAGTGTCTATCAGTAGTAGGTCTGGCAGACGCAGTGTCTATCAGTAGTAGATCTGGCAGACGCAGTGTCTATCAGTAGTAGGTCTCGCAGACGCAGTGTCTATCAGTAGTAGGTCTGGCAGACGCAGTGTCTATCAGTAGTAGGTCTGGCAGACGCAGTGTCTATCAGTAGTAGGTCTGGCAGGCGCAGTGTGTATCAGTGGTAGGTCTGGCAGACGCAGTGTCTATCAGTAGTAGGTCTGGCAGACGCAGTGTCTATCAGTAGTAGGTCTCGCAGACGCAGTGTCTATCAGTAGTAGGTCTCGCAGACGCAGTGTCTATCAGTAGTAGGTCTGGCAGACGCAGTGTCTATCAGTAGTAGGTCTGGCAGACGCAGTGTCTATCAGTAGTAGGTCTGGCAGGCGCAGTGTGTATCAGTGGTAGGTCTGGCAGACGCAGTGTCTATCAGTAGTAGGTCTGGCAGACGCAGTGTCTATCAGTAGTAGATCTGGCAGACGCAGTGTCTATCAGTAGTAGGTCTGGCAGACGCAGTGTCTATCAGTAGTAGGTCTGGCAGACGCAATGTCTAGCACAAGTAGTCAGTACTCACTTGCCAGCAGTGTACAGTAAAGGAGCTCGTTGGTTGTGCGAGGCCGCTAGCGCATGCGCCGCGTCCGGCAGTCGCGCGGCCGCTGCGACCGGACGCAAGCACGGACTCCAAGCTCGGATGGAGCCGTCGCGACCACAACTCGCGACCAGTTCCTCGTCCCCGGCGCCGACTGTCACGACACCGGTCACCCAGCCTTTGTGCGCGTTCATTACACTCTGAAACGAGATTTATGAAAAACTAGCAGTTACCCGCGACTTCGTACGCGTCTACAGTTTCCGTGTACCGAGCGGATACTTCTTTGAGAAACTTGACATTACACCTCATTACACCGAACTCGTACTGGAATGTCAAACGCTAGTCGTTAGACCAAAGAGGTAGTACTACGCCCTGTCAAACTGACGTGACATGACATGACAATGAAATCCTCTTGCCAATTGGCGCTGCTAATCCTTTTCGTTCATTTTATCCTGTAGATCCTGTTAATTATTCGGGATAAAAAGTAGCCTATGTGTCAGTCCAGGTTACGAACTATATATATGCCAAGATTCATCCAAGTTGGTTCAGTAGTTTAGACGTGATTGAAACACAAACATCCAAACATCTAAACTTTCACATTTATAATATTAGTAGGATAGGATAGTAGGATAGGATGCACCAATGGGTTTTCTACTTGGAAAATGAATGTGCTCTCAAACAGTGGAGCTATACATCGTGAGGAAACCCGCGGCTTGGTCAGCTCCGCACGTCGACCTTGTCTTTCTTGTGGATAAGGCTGACTAGGCTGAGAGGATGGTATGGGTGCAAAGCTACCTACTCCATCTAAATGATGTCCTAGGCACTGCCGAATGTCTCATTCATGGGTAAAAAAAAAGTGACTCCTAACGCTGTGTAAATCATCTAGATTAGATGCAAAGATTTGATTATAATAGATACATAAATAAATAATATTTAGTTTATAATTTTCATAAGTATCTAATTAAATAAATATTGTCACAGCTCAGTCGGTATTAGCTCTGCCATCCGTGCTGTGGGTCGTGGGTTCGATCCCCACCAAGAACAAACATTTGTGTGTGGCAAACTTAGGTGTTTGTACTATGTCTGGGTGTTACTATGTATTATAAGTATGTATTTACAAAAAAAAGTATATAAGTATTCTATCAGCATCTAGTTCTCATATTACAAGCTTTGCTTAGTTTGGGACTAGAGGGCGTCGTGTGAAATGTCCATGAATATTTATTTATTTTTCATTGTTTTTATATCTGAAAATAAAATTTAGTGGGAAATAAATGTAATGTATTACATAGTTTGTTTCTTCATTGTAATATGTTAAGTTAGTGAATGTAGTACTGACGTGTGTGAGCGTGTTGTTGTTGAGCGACCACCGCTTGAGACTGGAGTCTCGCGAGGCGGAGTACAGCGCGACTCCGCTCCGGAGGGCGAGCGCCTGCACGCCGTCGTAGTGCGGGGGCTCCAGCAGGCGACGATTACTGCCTTCCCATGCATCTGTTACACGACACGCAACGAAATAAATAAATAAAAAAAAAAGTATTTTGGTTTTTTTCTCTTAGTTGTTGTTATCCTCTGGTTTTTATGTTTTGTTGTCTACCTAATTGATAAGTCTTATATAATGCATGCTGTGGCATCCTCTAATTGAAGGAACACAATAGTTTTAAGCCCATTGCCATGACATTTCTGTTATTATCGTGCCACCTTTGTTGGATGTCCTATGAATAAAAATAAAATAAAATAAACGACATTTTATACAATGGACTATATGCATTGGCGCTTTGAAAATGGAACAATACAATTGCGCTCAGACGAGCGTGTGAGCACCATTTTTAGTTATACATCAACGGCTTGATTAGTGAACACTTAGAAGGACTTGAATGCCAATCTACAATGTACAACAAACATACTACTGAGAAGCGCCAACACATGACGTTTCCAAAATGCCAAAATTCGGGCGTTTTTCGTAAAGAAATGCTGATTCCTTTGCATATTGTATTTCAATGGACACGGCATTGAAATTACTGTTATGTTATGTACAGTGAGCATTATTACTAAACTAGTTTCCGCCCGCGATTTCGACCGCGTCCCATTTGATGCTGTTGATTTTCCGGAATAAAAATTAGCCTATGTGTTAATCTATATATTCTAAGTTTCATCCAATTCGGACCCATAGTAGCAGCGTGATTGAAACACAAACATCTAAACTTTGATATTTATAATATTTAGTAGGATAATAGGACTATATCGCATAATTCGATACCGAATATATTCGCATAGGGGTCGGATACCGAGCCCTGTCGCGGCCACGTCGCAGACAGTACGTGCAAAATAAATAATTTAGAAAAATATACATATATGTATTTTTGTTTTAAGGTATTTATAATATGGGCCTTGTATTTTTTACTGTGTTGCCTCAATTAAATGAATTTTATTATTTATTATTTGATCACCAATTTAACTTTTTAAATATACATACTTGAGTCTTGCTGCGTGATGTCGAGCGTGCGTACGTAGTGGTCCTTCGAGCCGGTCGCGACGAGGTCTCCCGCAGTCCCGGGGCTGACAGCGAGGCACATTATCGCAGCCGCGTGGCCCGACCACACCTTACACACGCATTCTAACCTGCAATATCAGTACAATGTCAATAAAGTACCTATTATATTGATCGAGTAAGCGAAGCGAGCGAAAATCGGCGGTATATTTGTACATATTTTATTTACGAAAACTTACAGCTGATAGAGATATAGGTAATGTGACATAGAATACTTAATGGTAATTACAAGTTTCCACATATAGCGTGATAATACATTTTTAGTAAAAACAAAACAATATTTTGTTAGGTATATAAAATAAAATAAATAAATAATAATAATATGTATGTTTTTAGAGCATACCTTTTGAACCGCTTATCTGATGTTAATTTCTTATGTCGACAAATAGCACTATCAAGATTTACCGGTAAGATTATGAAGTAAATCAGCCAAGGACTTGTAAAGTTATTAGGGTCCAAAAGAGTCTTAATAAAAATATCTGATGTCTGATGACAGGGCTTTGTTTAGTTAGACATTCCAAAACACTTTTGTGCGTGGATATAGTTCAGTATACTCACATCCTGAGGTCCCACAAGCGCAGTTTGTCCCCCACAGCCGTGTACAGTCGGTGTGAGTCTGCTAGCGCGAGCGCAGTGACCGCCACTTCGCCGCCGATGCCGCGGTTACTGGGACACGGCCCTGTGGCACCTGAGGACCTGTGGCTCAATAAAATTACCATACTGGCACTTAAGAGGAAATGCGGGCGGAGAGACTTTAGAAAATTAGGTACTTGAAGAAACTATCGCTGTCGCTACCGTCCCCCCTGCCCTCAAATTCGTGCAATAAGGACAACTGCAGATCCGACTCAAAAGCTTAAGTAAAAAGTTATAATGCGAGGTTTGGATCTCGCCTATTCCCTCCTCCAATATTGAACAAATTTAAGAGATATTTTAGACACTGAATAAGGAGGATATATACTACGCCGCTATGTTTTTCTTTTTTCGTTAATAGTTGTCAAATTTGTACACTAGGACTCTGTTAACAGCGATCTAAATAAGCAATTTTGAGCATTTTTTGAGGGTTCTAGTGCTTATAAAAATAATTTATCACCAGAAAGGAAAACATAGGGGCATAGAAATAGTTAATACTTATTATTCTGTGAAAAATCATTGCTCTAGGGTCATTAACCAAAAAGAAAACAGGCGAGAGCGTTTGTATGGAGAAAAGACCACCAACATTTCCTCTTAAGAATTCTCTGGGCTCATCATCATTCACATATTAGTCCACAACTGGACGTAGATCTCCTCTAACTTGGAAGAGTCTAGATGCGACACTGAGCTTGGTTTTCCATATCTCCCATCTAGTGTACGGCAGCACATTGCCGTCCTCCATCATATGCTATGGATTTTAAAAACTACAGATAGGTCAATGAAATCGCAGTGATCAGACTTAGACCTACAATGCAACAACTATATTACCATGTGACAGCAATAAATGTATTGAGTAGGTAGACATAATGATTAAAATATGCATGATTTTCATTAACATGGGAAAAAGCTAGGAACCAGGCCGTAGTTTCTTGCCCGTTCTTGTAGGCTCTGGTCGCATGGAACTGGCACCTAGAATCACCTAGTTATATAAGACGATTCTAAATGATCCTTGTGATTTTATTGAATAAAGAAATTTTGACTTTGATAGAAACTTCCTGTACTGTGAATGTAAGTGTGGAAAAGCGGCGGTTCCCAGACCGCTCGTTCGTTTGTTTCTGTATCATCATCATTTTAGTTTAAGTAATTTAATCAGTATTTTAAACCCCATCCTCAATACCATTATTATCAATTATATCACGAAGTGTAGAGACCCACCAGACAGTTCTGTTCGCGGCTTCCGCACCCCATACTATCAGTTGAGTGATGCAAGAATACATACCAGAGTGTAGTGAGCGGGGTGCGCGACCTAGTGTCGAACACTCTGACGGCGGCGCCCGCGGCGGCGAGCAGCACTCGCCCCTCCCCCACCCCCGCGGCCAGCGCGCCCACCGCTCCCCCGCACCACCCGCGCCACGCCTCGCGACCCACGGTCACGTCCACAGAAAAAAGAAAATAAGTAGAATTAGTAAGTAGGTGGATCCGCTTAATATCAAGTCTGCATCGCATTACGCACTTCAAGCTCCGCCTAGCTCCGCTCACTTCAGTCGTGTTTGAATTTTGTCATGGTAACCGTACTTGAAAAAAATCATTAAAAAATATAATCATGCCATATTGTGCTGTTTTAGAGTGCAAAAACGATAGCGGAATCAAAAATTTAACAAATGGGGGCATATCATATCACCGATAAGTAATATTTTATTGTTAATTGTTAGTTTTGTTAAAATGCAAAACCGTCAAAGAAAAAAAGACTGTAAATCATACATGTTAAAGTCGCGTTTCTTTTAAACCTCAACTTTCGCTACTCAGTTAGGGATGTGGCCCCAATAAACTGATGAATGCGTTGTCGATAACTTTAATGGCTGGGTCAGATGAAAATTACAGAAATATTTTGAAAAAATAGGTATATCTTCTGGTTTCAGTTTACCCAATGTGCCAGACATAAAAAAAAATTGATTGATGCAACTGGGAAACAAAATTGGTTTCCTACAAAATACAGTAGGTACAATTTGCTGCACTTTAAGGACCAAGATTTTGTAATTAAAAAAAGTGGAAACAAATACATTGTTGGCACAGCTATACCGACTCTAATAATTTTGTGTTTTCAGGTAATTATAGTGTTATTATTTATATTCATGAAGTTTTAATTAATTAGGTAGGTACCTTCATTCTTGGTCCTTACCCAAGTATCAGACTGACAATAGTGTCAGTCTGATACTAACCTTTGTGATTGATTATAATTAAACAAAGAAAGAAAATATTTTTATTTCGACCACCACAAACGGCAGAGCCCTTGGACACAACGTATCAGACAAATGTAATTGCGGCTAAACGTAGCTATTTCGTTATCAATCAGTGGGTAGGTAATAATCGATATCGACAAATTCGTCATGTATCCTCATTGGTCACATCACTAAGTGAGTAGCTATGTTTGTCATAACAGCCATTGCATTATCAATCTTAAGTTTTGAAGTTAAAGACTATAACAAAAATGCTTCGCAAAAGCGCCACCTTTTGCTGAGTAGACGAAGTAAACTTTAATTTTTATCACTTGTTTATTTTATTGAGTTTTGAACCATGTTCCGATGGAACTAAGGTTTTATATCAATAAAATTATTTTAATGGATTTAGGTCCGTTTTACGTTCTCTTTCAACCAATTATAATCTTTATTTCTAAGTGTGTTAGTTTTGACATGGTGTGAGTTTAGCTACACTGGTTCTCATACTAAAAAGTCATCATGCTCTTTCTATTTACTTCCTTTGTTCTGTGGTCACGTCCCAGCCACGGACTGTGCGATCTGTCATCATAAAATATGCCTTATTTATTTATTACTAGCAGTTACCCGCGACTTCGTACGCGTCTAGTTTCCGTGTACATTATATTATCTGTGCGTGTACCGAGCGGATACTTCTTTGAGCAACTTGACATTACACCTCATTACACCGAACTCGTACCTACTCGAATGTCAAACGCTAGTTGTTAGACCAAAGAGGTAGTACTACACCCTGTCAAACTGACGTGACATGACATGACAATGAAATCCTCTTGCCAATTGGCGCTGCTAATCCTTTTCGTTCATTTTATCCTGTAGATCCTGTTAATTATTCGGGATAAAAAGTAGCCTATATGTTAATCCAGGTTACGAACTACATATATGCCGAGTTTCATCCAAGTTGGTTCAGTAGTTTTGACGTGATTGAAACACAAACATCCAAACATCCAAACATCCAAACATCTAAACATCCAAACATCTAAACTTTCGCATTTATAATATTAGTAGGATAGGATACAAGAACCAATCTGATTATGGCTAAATAGCCGATTGCAGATAGCATTTGTGTGAAAAAAAAAACTTGTTTATTATCGTAATTAATTTTTTTCAATTGGTGAGATCGAATTTATCATGCAGTATTTTTTTATATTGTACTAAAATGTTAGATTTAAACTATTTTTCTAGCATACTTATTCTAGAAAAATAATTTAGGTAAGATAGTATGCAAATAGTTTCTTACTGGCGCAGCCGGTAGGATTATTTTCCAATGCTCTCGAGACTCGATTTTGTAAAACCAACCGTAGATAACTTAAATGGGTGGAAATCACACGGATTATTTAGAATCTTTCTTGAGAGGGGAACTTGAACGAATATTGGGGGTTACAGAAAGGGAGTGAACTGGATTATACCGAGCATTTCTACAAAGATGACATAAGTTATGAGCAAGTGAAACTCACCGACCCCTCCACTGTAAAGTAAACTGTCCGTAGCACACAACGCCAGCGCTGCGCCAGCATGCCCTTCAGCCACGTGCGTGCATTGTATCCACGCCGATGTCGCCGCTGCGTTCCCTCCGCTGATACGCTGTAGTGATACGCTTTATAAGACAAGTATGTAGATACTTGTCTTATAAGAGTATGTAGATACTTGTCTTATAAGGCAAACGTGTAGACGTTTGCTTTAGAGAAAAATATAATTTTCTTTTTTCATTGGAAAAGTATCAGCACCAAAAATATACCTACTTCTTTTAGGAACTCAGTTCTAAGATTTGGAAAATTCATATAACACAAGCTTTTCTTTGTAAGAAGTTCGACTTAGCAGTTCATAAGATTAGTTACTAATGTAGAAATCTGCAAGTTCAATCTCAATCTCAACAATGCCACAAGGAATAATTCCGGGTAATTTATACCTATTACTGAGCGTTTTGATTTCCTGCTTCCGCGAAATATAAGTTCGGGAGGAACTACTAGTTTATGTACTTACCTAAACTTTACCAGCTCATTATAGCTTTTGTAAACAGTTGGTAGGTACCTATTATGCTACACCTACCGTCTTGTCTTGGTGAATATTCTGTTGTCAATTATCTAGCGTTCTCGGAACCTCTAGCTAGGTACCTACTCACTGGAGTCGTCTACGTTTACCTAGGTACGTATTATGAATATGCACGACGAGTGTGAGTACCCACACAAACCTTATTGTGGTTTTAGGGTACAATATTTAAGTTAATCTATAACTAATTTGTAAGAGTAAAATAAATATTAAAAATGTAAAGAAATTACCTTCTGCACCATTTCCTTGACGACTCCTTGCGGCGAGTTGTCTTGGTACGCGCCGGCGAGCCTCAGGAACACGTCGTCGTCCCGCGCACGCCGCGTCGCGCCCGGCGACGCCGGCGGACTCACCGCGCCGCTTTCACTGCGTTAGTTCACGCGTTAGGAAGCCTCGTGATACATGACGTGATATATGGTGAAATGGGGCTTTTGTTTAGTAAGTCTACAAGATAAATGTAAGCTATGCCAGGCAGGGTTAGCTTGATATAAACATGCTAAAATGTTTGTTGCTCGTGCTTGTTCGCACAATGTTTGTCGTTGAAGACCTATTTGGATCAAATTAATTTTCTAAAAACCACGCGAATAGACAATATCTATAGTTGGAATACTTTCTAAGGTATAAGAGGTTTTTACTTTTGTTATAATTAAAGGATTTAAGGGTAGTAAGTTGATATGTTCTGAGTGATTTTCTGATTCATGAAAAGCCTCACATTTCAATACATCGAGGGATGTTTTAGCTCAATTATGATTCAATGAACAATGGCTTCACTGAAAATGGTAAGATGAGTTCAGGGACAAATGGCGTCATGTTCCAATAGCCAACTAAGCAGTACCTATGGGTGAAATATTTCAAAAGCTAATACTCACACAGCTACACTTACGATTCCACGCACACAAAATCGTTCTTGATTTCTCACACTAACAAGTAATTACATACTTCAATATTTACCTACCCAACAAATGTTTTAAAGGTTCTCATCAATTTTATTTCGTCTAAACTACCTACCTATCACAGAAAAATAAAATGTTGACCTAAGTGTACACACGGCGCCCGATCAACCTAGACTATTTGGACTTTAAACTATTAGAAATTGAACGTTGCGATTGTAGGGGACGCGCTGCTCGCGCGCCTCACGCTTTCAATGTGCTCCTAACGATTCTCTACATTGTATAGGCGTAGTTATGAGTATGTTGGGTGTCTAACCTGACGTGTAGCCGTGTGTACTAGTACTTTTTATACTAAAAAAACAAAGTCAAGTCTCAATTTATACTTGGTTATGCAGAATCTGTGCCTCTGCAATATGTAAACAACTAAAAAACACGTAAGTAATTTGTCAATGCTAATCTCATGCAAACATAGCAGTGGGTGCGACATGCTAGCAGCAAACAAACACAAACTCAGTTCTAACTATTTATTTATCTACATTATATACAAATACCACAAACATAGCTGCCGATAACCGAGTTAAAGCTTAAGTTACAATTGTGACGTTATTTACTTACTTACATTAGATTAGGCAGCAAAAATATACTTAACAAAATACGACACAACAAAATGAGTGTCATAAATAAAACTAGTTCGATTTTGTTCGATTAATTTATCTTTTGTAAATTATTATAAAGTCTTTGTGTAGTTATTATCTCATTGAATGGCACTTTGATCGTTGTATTTGGTCCATCACCAATGGCTTTATGTTAATTACAACTTACTTTGTGAATGTTAGTAACTTCTACTATAGAATGTTGTCAGAGTAGTAGATCCTTTTGGCTGCGCCAAAAAAAATCCTACGCCCAAAATTACATTTATCTATAGCACCATTAAGTTTAGGCACAGCCAAAAAAACTATTGAACTACCATTGGCTTTCGTAATTCAGACACGAATTTATAGTCTGCCAAAGATGCCAATGTTCAAAGACTTAAAAACATATTCGTCCGATTGTGCCTAGACAATAAGCTACTAAAAATATGGCGCAGCCGGACGGATTTCAAGGCATTCGTATTTCAACAATACAGCGCTGTAGTAGATGTTATAAAATAACAACTTCTTTCGATAGAACTGTAGAATGTTATAGCGTTTGCATATATATTAGCATATAAATCTAGCATTTGCTAGGTTCCCTCTTCCGTTGGCCGTGGCGTCAGCCCTCCACAATTCTGAGCTCAGTCAGCAGGCTGCAAGCAACCAAGTGAGCCCCGCATTTCTACTTTTCAGGGTCTTCTAGTCTTGTATACAAATGCTCGTATTCATATTGGTTTTCTAAAGCTCCGCTAGCTAAAATGGCTGCTAAATCTGTTGTGATCTCTTTTCGTTGTCATGCAAATGACAATGACAGAGCATTTTTCAAAGCCGCGCTAAAATGACAGATTATGAATAAAATCATTCCAGAAAAATGCTAAACTTTAACCATAGTTCATAATATTCTGTCGTTTTAACTAAAATTATAGTAATTTTCACTTTCATTGTAACAAAAATATCAAAAGATGTCATTAGCTATTGAAGGTTTATATAAACTGTCAATGAGAAGCCATGTACAAGTTTATTTTGCAGACAAGACTAAAGAGCCCTGTTGGAGCGTAGCAAATATTTCCCAGACTCAATACATGCATTCACAAAACTATGTGCTTTTGTCACAATAAATGCAGCAAAATAACGTTTAAAATAGTCATGCAAAGATTTTGACGTAAAATAAAAATGTGCACATAATTTTGTCAGCATTGTATTATATAATAAAGTATGTAGCCCAGACAAACGTAGCATGCAAAAGTAGATGGCAAATAGGCAGAGATACAGGCGTGAAAGAGACAAATTCTAACTACTGAAGCGTCTAACTACAGAACAATTGTAATACAACATGTAAATGTATACCCGACTAATTATAAATGTAGGCTACTGTTCAACTTTTTCAAACCAGTGAGTAGACATTTCAATTTTGACGCATTTGGTTTAGTTTTTTTGTCCTGTGAATAGTCGAACTCACTAGTTTAAAAAGATTATATTGTGGCCTATAATTTTGGCTAACTGTACAGTGCGCACAATGGATCTTTATCCCTCTGAAGTTAGGTGCAACAAACAATTGCGCATCCTACTGCTGTGTGGAAAAATTGATGCAAAAATGGTTTCTGCGTAGATACTTCCGAGGGACAAAGATCCGTTGTGACTACTATACGTCAGTAATGTTTAGTATACTAATACCAAATATTTAAAAACACGCACTTTATAATACGGTTGACGTTAAAACTGATGCGATGATACAATATTTTGTTAGACTGAATTCATAAGTGATTGTTATAACTTTTGATGAATGAAATTACTGATTCATATTATTTCTTAATGATTAACAATAGTTTAATATTCAATATCGAAATGATTTATAAATTATTTTTACTAACTAAATAGTAATTTAAACGGAAATAAGGTGGCTTGTTTTATAAGTTCAGATCTAATAATCATTTAGGATTCTAGTTTGACCGAGCCTGATAAGGGTTTATCGGGTTATGGGATTATAATTATTACAGAAAAGTACGTTTTATTCAACTTTGATACACAATGCTTTCAGTTGATGCAGTACCACGTCAAATGCAGAGGATAGGTACAAGGAGTTTTCTTTGAGGTAGTGCGCTTATCGCTCGAGCGTTGCTGTTCTAATTTGGTCTCTAACAAGCTATATAATAAGGTACAGAATCACAGTCGATGTGCATTAGCACGCCAAAAGGAAAAGATACGTGCAAGAAGTTAGATTTGGCGAGGTCGTGAGTGCGACATTTTCGCGAAACTTTGACGTTGTATTCTTGTGTTGATATTCAATTTTAACCCTTATAGCGAAACAATAAAGTACAGAATCAGTTGTGCATTCAGTCGATGCGCAGTACCACGTCGAAAGGAGAGGATACGTACAAGGAGTTTGGTTTGGCGAGGTTGTGAGCGCGACGCGGCGGCCGTGGACTCTCAGGCGGCGCGCGACGGCTTGAAAGTGGAGATGATACTGGCTGCAAACCTCTGAAAAAAAAAAAACAAATATTTTTATTCTAGACTAGCAGTTACCCGCGACTTCGTACGCGTCTACAGTTTCCGTGTACATTATATTATCTGTGCGTGTACCGAGCGGATACTTCTTTGAGAAACTTGACATTACACCTCATTACACCGAACTCGTACCTACTGGAATGTCAAACGCTAGTTGTTAGACCAAAGAGGTAGTACTACGCCCTGTCAAACTGACGTGACATGACATGACAATGAAATTCTCTTGCCAATTGGCGCTGCTAATCCTTTTCGTTCATTTTATCCTGTAGATCCTGTTAATTATTCGGGATAAAAAGTAGCCTATATGTCAATCCAGGTTACGAACTACATATATGCCAAGTTTCATCCAAGTTGGTTCAGTGGTTTTGACGTGATTGAAACACAAACATCCAAACATCTAAACATCCAAACATATACCGCCTTATTCCAATACGAGGACTAAAGTTAGTCTAGGTTTAAATCAAGGCTTAGACCATGGACTACTCGAAACGTTATTACAAAACGAAGTTTATCTTTTGTTACCGTAACATCTATGGTACTAAAGTTAGACCTACGAGACCCCTAGTTTATCTTTGAATCTTTGGTACTAAACTGACATTTTTCTTTCTAAACTAACCTCAAAATAACAAATCAAACGTCAAAATAATCAAATTATTTCGTTGCAGTATTTCTCCGAATTGCGTGTGGTTTGTGTTGTGTTGTGAAGATGGTTGATATGATGGATTTGGAAGATATGGATGCTTTGGATTTGATTCATTTCGTATGATAGTAAGGCCGTGGCCTCATTAGGCTAACAGTGAGCGGCTGACTGTTTGCTAGCTAGTTTTGTAAGCCGCGCCGACCGCGAGCATCGTTCACTGCGACTCAGCCGCTGACTGAGCGAGTTGGCAAGCGAAACGTCGCAAACTGCGCATAGTACGCGCTATAAGAACACTCGCCATATAAAATATATCGGGAGGCGAACTAGATGCAAACAGCCGCCCACTGTGAGCGTAATGAGGCCACGGCCTAACAAAATTTATTGACATGACAGGCAACTGACTGTCTTTACTCTTTTGTAGACGTATGTCTGTACTACTGTCAGTATAAGTGTCAGCAACTCGAAAATGACGTTTCGTTAGGCCAGGTTTTAATGAAACCATAGACTAGATGGATGAGTTTTCGTTTATTGCCGCTACTCGACACTAGATGGCGCTCTAAACACACTTATTTTACTATATTATCTGTGGATAATAAATAAGCCATGGTCTATGTCATAGTACTAACAAGTCTTTCGTTAGTCTCGGTTTTGTAATAAGAATATATTTTGATACCCTGATCAACTTAGTTACCGTAACAAACCTGGACTACATAGTTCTGGTTTAAACCTGGACTATCGTGATTTTCTATAATAACACCGATTAACTTTCGCATTTATAATATTAGTAGGAATAGGAATAGTAGGATAGGATAGGATATACGGTTCACACCTAACAATAGTAAAATAGTGCTAAGGCTGCAATATTTTCCTGCGATCATCGAACAAAGCGTCAATAAAGTCTTGATAAAATCGACGTGCTAGATGGATGCGGCTTGCTCCGCTCGCCATACCTGAGACTACCGGGCGCGCTGGGCACGCGGCTTAGCGGGATCATGCTCCTAGGAGATGATGGTTCCACCATGGACTGCGTCATCACATCTGTTCCATTCTCTTCCGGTTGGTTCTCTCGTCCGTAAACGCCCAAGTCTCGTAGACGGACTGAGCCGCGGCGAGCTCTGTAAAACGTTGTTTATTTTAAAACACATAAAACCTATTTTATTTAGCTTATACCGTCCCATTGCTGGTCAAAGGCCTCTCTAAAACTCTTCTACTTATCCCGATCCTACAAATTCGTTTCAAACACGTCAAGGTCATCCCTCAAACGCTATCTCGGCCGACACGATTTTTTTAAACATCATAGCTAAGCATTATTTACTTTTGTTTTCTACAAGAATTTGTTTAAGTTTACATAAATCAGTGAGGAGAGATATTACTTGAAATTAGATAACCGCTGACACAACGGATAGGATCACTAATGAAGCTCGTTAAATATAGACCTAGACCACTATAGCGATGTTAATAATGAACAGATATTTATTTATTTTTATTTTATATCTTACGTGTTTCTTTGGAAAGGTGGCGGGGTGACGTCATCTGGGGGGGAGCCTGGCGCAGTCATCGATTCACGTACGCCGTTCGTAGGGGGACGGTTTTCCACAAATGTACTGTTAAAAAAGTAATAAAACTAAATTGAATATAGGGAATTCAGAACACATAACCTAATTATGAGCTTACTTATGAGCATTCACCATTCACAGGTATGGCCAATATATTTCATACTAGCAGTTACCCGCGACTTCGTAGGCGTCCACAGTTTCCGTGTACATTATATTATCTGTGCGTGTACCGAGGGGATACTTCTTTGAGAAACTTGACATTACACCTCATTACACCGAACTCGTACCTACTGGAATGTCAAACGCTAGTTGTTAGACCAAAGAGGTAGTACTACGCCAAAATACGTCAAACTGACGTGACATGACATGACAATGAAATCCTCTTGCCAATTGGCGCTGCTAATCCTTTTCGTTCATTTTATCCTGTAGATCCTGTTAATTATTCGAGATAAAAAGTAGCCTATGTGTCAATCCAGGCTACGAACTATATATATGCCAAGTTTCATCCAAGTTGGTTCAGTAGTTTAGACGTGATTGAAACACAAACATCCAAACATCTAAACATCTAAACTTTCGCATTTATAATATTAGTAGGATAGGATATCACAACTTTTTTGTTTAATAAGAGACCATGGCGGAAATGACCAGGCATGAGCACATTAGTTATTTCTGTACACGTTATCTAACCACAAGTAGGTAGTTATATTAGGGCAGCTAATATTTAGTATGTAGGTGTTATTAGCAAATGAGTCATCAGTATAATTGCATTATTTAAATAGACTGGTTATCAGAGCTTTGTGAGTTCCGGCGGAGTGCGGTCGAGTTGTTTATCCAAGTTCAAAATACCCTCATCTCAGCAAACATCATGTCTGTACGTGCGCGATACGAATTCAGGAGAAGGTTGCAACACGAAGACGAGGACTTGCCCACGTTTGTTGCTGAGCTTCGAAAACTGGCTGCAAATTGTGATTTTCAACAATGTCTGGATGAACAGTTGCGTGATCAGTTCGTCTACGGCGTGAAAAATGAGGCGATACGTCAACTCTTACTAGACAAAGAAATGTTGTACTTCCAGACAGCAGAAGGAATAGCATTGAACATTGGAACGCCTTCAGTGCCTCCCATACAGAATAATGTAGGCATCTCTACCCCGGGGACTAGTGCGCTGGTACAAAACAATAACCAACTTCCTACTCCAAGTCAGGATAGTTCAAGAGAGTTTTATTGCTCTAATTGCGAAAAAGTTGGCCATTATTATACTGAATGTCCGATTGTTGTCTGCTTTAATTGCCGTAACAAGGGTCATATAAGTGCTTATTGTCCTAAAAAAACGAAGAGGGTATAATTTATAAGGTACTTTTAAATACCTTAAAGAAATTAATTATCATAAAAAATTGGTTTAATTATTTGATTAAGTCCTTTTCAGCGAACAGCTCGTGGCTAGGCTTGCTGTCAATCTTCCCCGATTAATCTAAGTTAAGCGACGTTCGGCGCGGTCACTATTTGGATGGATGCCAGTGGCATTTATATCTGAGCGCTTCCGTGCTTCAGAGGGCAGGTTAAAATGTCGGTGTCGGCTCTAGCAGTCGTCAAGCAGTCGTCGTTAAAACTACGTCAGCAGAGTTGGACACCAAGTAGGTCGCGTCACAGTTTAAAAGCGCTCGGCGAAATAAAGGGGAAGTGGGGGGGGGGGGCTTTGCGCAGCGAAACAGATAAGATAGTAGTTCTGCGCATTCAAGGTCAGCGCTAACATTTTGCCGGTTTGCATACTGATAGGTCTGGCATTGGCTTGTATTCTTTCGTTGAAACATAAGGTCAATGTTTCTACTTTGTTTCGAATAGGTAGAAGCACCATAATATTGAGTCTACAATCATATTTGGAACATTAACCGTAAAACCAGTAATAAAATTAAAAATTTTAAAAACCCCCCAATCTTGGAACTATTTTCATCAAACATAGCTAATAACACTCCCGACTAATTCATCTTTCAAAAAAAAAATCAAAATCGGCTCATCCGTTCAGGAGCTACGTCAAACTTATAACACCCCGTCATTTTTGCGTCCGGGGTTAATAACATTTTACTTCTTGGTAGGTACACGTGACGCGACCTATACGAACGAACGAATGAATCATTCCCAGACAGTCTAACTCAATGGCATCAAGATATACTATGAATTTTATGTTTTTTGTAGTTTTATGAATTTACTTTTTATTTTTTATGAAGTACTTACTTAAATAAAATTATTTGTATACATACTTGTGTTATTAATAATAACACAAGTATGCCATCTTGATATGGTCGTATAATAAGTTATTATACGACCATATCAAGATGGCATGTAAATATAAAGTGTTAGCTCAAAAAGAAACCATCTGTTCCACACATTTTTGCCACGTAGAAGTTTGCATTTTGTATCAAACAGCAGAATTTTTTTGCGGGAAAAATTGTTCACACTGTTAGGTACTTTAACTCCGGAAGTTTTCTGTATTAGTGTTAGTAGATCGTGTAGAGGTTACCTCTCGACCGGCGACACGCATCGTGTGGAGGAGCCGGAGGAGACGCGCGCCAGCAACGCGGCTAGGGCCGGCGCACTCCACGCTAGGGCTTCGCCCCCGCCATCTTCAGCGGCTGCTCGCGCCGCCTCGGCCGCGTGCTCGCGACTTTCTTCCAGCTGGGAACACAAATAAATTATAAATATTCATGGACATTTCACACTCCGCCCTCTAGTCCCAAAGTCAAAGCTTGTAGTATGGGAAGTAGATTGCAGATAGAATAGTTGTACTAACTTGTTTGAGGTGCGCTGTGGCGTGTTGCAGCGCGCTGTGGTGCCTGGCGGCCTCGTGCGCGTGTTGCAGCGCTGCGGAGGACATGCGCTCTAACGCGAACTTGCTCGCTTCCAGCGATGTGATCTGTTCCAGGATGCGAGGTAGCTCCGTTTCATCGTTTTCTTCCTGAAAATAATATAATAATAATTGTTAATAATTGTAATAATTGTTTTTGTAAAATGCATCAATACCCACAAAAACTCCACGACGCTACTTTTCACACTAAAATTTGTAAAATTTTAAACTTCTAGAAATAGTACATGTAGGTGAAGTAGCATACAAAAGAGAAAACGGGGAAAAAATGCTAAAATAGTGTTGTATAGGAAGCTCTCAGAGGTGTTGACGTAAAGACGGTATAATTCACACTGGTTTATTGCTTAATATGTGGCGCAGCCACATGTACCTAGTTAGTTACCTAGATATGTAACAAATAGCAAAGAAAATGTGAATGAATGTATGTTTTCCTCAAAGTCCACGACACGTCACAAAATGGCGTCCACTCAGCATGTGCTGTGCCAGCGTGCTGACATAACGCTGAGCTTCCGTTGGAAGCATGCAGTTCATCACAAATGTCGGAATTTGAACCTAAATGAGTGAAAATGAAAAATCTTTATTTCCAGCAAAACATACATAAGTAGGTAGGCAAGGGTAGGAGGGGTACATAGGTACAAACCCAGCAGGTAGGTACAGTGAGAAACAACAGACATAAATTACCTAAACATCAGGGGTACCTACTAATGAGCGCTGAACAATTCGGACATACGATCAAAGAGCTGTCATTTGTTGTTATAAAAGGATGGAAATGATTTAGGCAACTGATCCGATTTATGCAGCGATCACAAGCATAGCGATTAATCTTATTTTTAATTTTGTAAGATAGATTTGGCCTACCTACACCTTGCAAATAGCATTACAATATTCAGATAGTTTTACTGTGAGGAGAGAAAACAAAAGATTGCCTGTGGCACCCACACTAGATCAAATCTGTATCGTGGGTACCCATACGTTTAACTAGAGAAATTAGCGCCTCGGTTTATCTAATTTGTGAGTAGTTACCTCGATCTGCATGATCTGCGTCTGTGTGTCCGCTATAGCGTCCCTGAGATAGTGTAGCATGTGTTGGGTGTCGGGGTCGCAGTGCGGCTGCCTCCGCGCGCTGTCCCGCTCCCGCAGCTGGCGCTCCAGCGCCGCCTCCAGCTCCGCCAGCGTGGTGCGCGCCGCCACCGCGCGCGACACCCAGCACTGCAGCCGCGACCACGCCTCGCGACCCAAGCCGCGACCACGCTCTGCAACACACAACACACCAAGCATCTGTATATAGCGGTTATTAGACTATGCAATCTCAAGCACGCTAACTAGTCCGTGCTTAGAATCTACGTAGCTGACTAGTAAGTCAGTCTACCTGTCTTTCCCTTATTACACTACGCTTGATGCTAGTTAGCGTACTTGAGATTGTGTAATGTAATAAACGCTTATCTGTGACACGCCTCGCAGCTCACTCGGTACTAGCTCTGCCTTCCGTGCTGTGGCTAGTGGGTTCGATCCCCACCAATAACAAACATTTGTGTGTGCCAGGGTGTTACACACACAAATGCTTGTATTTAATAAATAAATAAAATAATAAATATTCATGGACATTTCACACGACGACGACGACGATGTATTATAAGTATGTATTTACAAAAAAAAAAGTATATAAGTATTCTATCAGCAATCTAGTTCCCATATTACAAGCTTCGCCTTAGTTTGGGACTAGAGGGCGTCGTGTGAAAAGTACATGAATATTTAAAACACACACACATACTGATAAAAAATGAGTACCATGTAATCTGCCAGCTGCGCGACTGCTGAGTTTATCTCTGTGGCCTTTTCTGAGCAATGACACTTCCTCCTGCTTCCGCCGCAACACCTACCGAACAAAACCATTCATATAATAATGAAATCAAAACCATGAACAAGCTAGATAGATACCTATAATTGGATCCAACATCAACTAATCCTATCCTATCCTACTAATATTATAAATGCGAAAGTTTAGATGTTTGGATGTTTGTGTTTCAATCACCTCTAAACTACTGAACCAACTTGGATGAAACTTGGCATATATGTAGTTCGTAACCTGGATTGACACATAGGCTACTTTTTATCTCGAATAATTAACAGGATCTACACAGATAATATAATGTACACGGAAAATATAGACGCGTACGAAGTCGCGGGTAACTACTAGTTAACAATAAAAATATATCTGTTAATTACCTGTTCCTTGAGTTTAGTTTCAGCTTCCAATGATCTGATGGTGTTGGCGTTCTTTCGAGATTCCTTCCGTAATTGTGCCACCTGTAATAGCAATAAAATATTACCAGCCGCCTCTAAAATGACAAGACTTTTCAAAATGATCCTTGTAGATTTATTAACCGACTTCAAAAAAGGAGGAGGTTCTCAATTTCACCGCAGAACTCCGTCATTTATGAACCGATTTCAAAAATTCTTTTTTTATCTGAAAGGATATACTTCCTGGTTAGTCCCATTTCATTTTCATCAAAATCGGTTCCGTAGTTTGAGTTATGAATAGAAATAACTAAAAAAAATATGTCAACCACGTGCACGAAATTGCGTATTTTGCTTTCCTGTGACTTTCAAGTGGTGTTTATAGTCACTAGAACATTCCGAATGAACTGTCATCATCATCATCATCATCAGATGGAGCTGGTAGTCGAATTGAAGTCGGTTTTTCTAGTTTTTTTAAACTTATAAATTATTTATCCTATAAATGTCCCTATAAAAGTCCGTTCAACGGGGCGTGGGTAAAAATTAGCCCCTGGCGCTGTATTAATCATCTAGATTATATGCACTTAAGTCTTGCTGTATTGTTTTATGTTTTAAAATCAAATTGCAAATATTGCTACTGTTTCCAATTTAATTGAGTCATCGCCATCCAACTTTATGCAAATTGTTTATAAAAGAATCTAATATAAACGTATACACATTTGTTTTATGAATCAGCCTCTTATCGGTCATTTAGGTATAAAAAGTTGATAAGAATAATGTATATCAACGTCTTATAATTGAGTCAAGTAAGATCACAATATGACACTTCTTCTAACTTAAGAGCTATGCTCTTGTCGGCGTAATGTATGCATTTCCCGCCAGGTTCTTCTTTTCAGGGCAGCTTCCTTGACGTCCTTATACGACATGACATCTATCTTCGCCTTCACTTGGCTCATGTAGCTAATACGCGGTCTTCCTCTTCCTCTCTTTCCTTCTACCTTCCCTTCAATGATATTTCCGATATGCGTAAATATGACACAAGATGATCAAATTATGATAAAAATATGCCACAAGATCTGTTTAATTCGAGTAGTAATAGCTACCTCCTTAGCCCTCTGCGCCTCGGCTTGCGCGTGCCTCTTAGCTTCAGTGCGCATGCGCTGCACTAACTTCACTTTGTCTCGCTTCATGTTGTGCAGTTCAGAGCGCAGCGTCGCCAGTTGCGTGGCGGTGGCTTGCTGCGCTCTCTGAAGACGGGTGTGCTCTTTTTGAGCTGCCTGAATGATCAATATGCGTAAACATAGTCATTATTAATTTCATCATCATCATCAACCTATATTCGTCCACTGCTGGACGTAGGTCTCTCCCAAGACGCGCCATTGAGCTCGGTCTTCGGCTCTAATAAATAATTAATAATAATAATAATTTATAATTAATTTATAAATAAATAAATATTCATGGACTTTACACACAACGCCTTCTAGTTCCAAACTAAGCAAAGCTTGTAATATGGGAACTAGATGGCTGATAGAATACTTATATACTTTTTTTTTGTAAATACATACTTATAATACATAGTAACACCCAGACACGGAACAAACATCTATGTTTTCCACGCACAAATGTTTGTTCTTGGTGGGGATCGAACCCACGACCCACAGCACGGAAGGCAGAGCTATTACCGACTGAGCTGTGACGCCTGTCACAGCTCAGCTATGTGTAATACTTGCACACTCGACTTTTTATATTTTGTTATTTATCTTTAGCGGATCATTTAGAATCGTTTTATATAACTAGGTGGTCCTAGATGCCAGTTCTACGCGACCAGAGCCTAGGAGAACGGGCAAGAAGTTTTTTCTATGATCCCTTTTACAAAGAAATTTCGGACTTTAGAATTCACAAGTTGCAGTGGCTTATTACACCTAGTAGTTAAGAGGAAATGCGGGCGGAGAGACTTTAGAAAATTAGGTATTTGAAGAAACTATCGTTATCTCTACCGTCCCCCCTGCCCTCAAATTCGTGCAATAAGGACAACGGCAGATCCGACTCAAAATACTGTTATAAAGCGAGGTTTGGCTCTCGCCTATTCCTTCCTCCAATATTAAACAAATTTAAAAGATATTTTAGACACTGAATAAGGAGGATATATATACGCCGCTATGTTTTTCTTTTTTCGTTAATAGTTGTCAAATTTGTACACTAGGACTCTGTTAACAGCGATCTAAATGAGCAATTTTGAGCATTTTTTGAGGGTTCTAGTGCTTATAAAAATAATTTATCACCAAAAAGGAAAACATAGGGGCATAGAAATAGTTAATATTTATTATTCTGTGAAAAATCATTGCTCTAGGGTCATTAACCAAAAAGAAAACAGGCGAGAGCGTTTGTATGGAGAAAAGACCACCCACATTAACTCTTGATATGCTGGTATGGTTCTGCCTTTGTAAAGAAAAAAGCTTAGGCAGTAGTATGTACCTGCAACCGGCGCAGTTCTCGCGACATGCCGGACACACGTTTCTCATACTCTTCGCGAACTCGCTTCAGTTTCTCACTCGGCGGGGACGATTGCGCAGCTGAAATACACAATCATATTCTAAATTACTCCTGAATTGATTTCTCAACAAAGTTAAGCAATTTATGTATGTATTTATATAAGTATTTAGGCAGTATTCTATTATTATAGTATTTCCGATTGGTACTGCTTTGGATCAGTTGAACTATCTATAAATCGTTTGCAACGGTGTGTAGATAGCTCAACTGCTTCATGTGTATTTTGTACATATTATAAATATTGTAAATACTGTATTAGTCATAATTTTACATACATATATATATACATAAATATGTTTTTTTTATAAATATTAAGTAGGAATATAAATTCTTAAAGGCGTTTCTTCTTAGCATTACCTTTTTCTCCACACTACACAAAGGTTGGTTGGAAGAAAATGCTAAATAGGATTAAGCTCGCCTCTGTACTATTTTTATGTGCAATAAAAAAATTTCTAATCTAATCTAATTGAGACTTTATGAAACAGAAAAAACTAATAACAAAATATGACATTAGAATTACACTGCGAACCGCGTAGTGTATTTTTTTTGTATTTTTATTAATAGGTACACCAGGTACATCTTATAGGGTAGGTGTATGAGGCCTAGGTACCTACATGTACCCCGTACGTGCGCTGCAATTTAGAGTTCGATTGAAAAATTAATACTGTTATTTAGCTGTTAATTCTATTTACTTTCTAGGATAATATTAGATGAAGAATATTTACCAAGTGAAGCCAGTACTTTGTCCCGTTCTTCTCCGGTCGCTTTGATCTGATGATGGAGTGTGTTCAGCCGTTGTTCGTAATGTTGCCTCAGTGACGCTAGTCGTCTTTGTGACGCTTCTAATTGTTCCACTAATCGTGCTTTTGTGTCGATGTCAGAACTGAGAGCTGCCAGTTGAGCGGATAGTACGCGTTGACCTGCAAAATATTAGATAGAATTATGAACTCTATTAATTTTGTTGCAAGGTGCAAAATAGTTGAAAGTAACGGAGATAATTGAGTGGTCTTCTTTTCTTACCCGAATATCAATCCTTTTAACACCTCTTAAATTCGGTCGGATAATAAAACCATTTTAGGAATGTCGTTTCTATTTTTTTTTTCGGGACAAAATGAGACATTGCTTTGAATTTTGAACACAGTATTTTGAAGCTTTATAGCTTACCTTTAGCTTCCGAGTCTTCCTCATCAGATTCATCATCGTCATCATCCGAAGGGTCAGAATCGTCCGCACTCTCTCCTTCAGCCCTCTCCCTCTCTCCTATGATGTCAGCCGCACTGGTGATGCTATCACTCATGTTCAATTTACGTTGGAATTCCAACTCGCCCATACTTCGGGCTAGAAGCTCTTTTTCCTGAAAAACAGTACGATCACATTTTGTGACATATGCGAAGTTTAAGAAAAGCTTTTATCAATGAATTTTTTTTTTGCTGAGTCGAAAATCTACGGCGTTAGCTCTGTACCACCACGAATAAACGACCCACGACGTGGTCTACGTGTGTAGACCACGAATAAATATGGCGATCGTAAACGTATCGTAATGCTAGCGTATCCGAGATACACTGCGCGGTGACGCTACAACGTTCGGCAGTCGAGCTGGCGTTGACGCGCAATATGACTCAAATACGTTAGGTTTATGTAACGCGGCGACTGTCAGATTTGTTCGTGATTACCTCTCTGGTTACTGAACAGTATTGATGATGTATCAATATTTGTATAACAAAGACAGACGGATAGGAATACCTTGTACAATTCCCGTTTAGCATCGTCAATGATCGCCATCGGATCGCTGAGAGAGTCGTGTCTCGTTCTGGCAACGACTTGCTCTCTCTTCCTAGTGGCTTCGTACATCGCGTTTGATTCCATTAGTTGCGCTCGGAGTTCTTCTATCTCGCTCACGTAGCCCTAGTGAGGAAGGAAGAAAAGAGATGAGAATAGTGTTTTTGTGTCCTACTCGATACTTATTAACATTGATATAAAATATATCGGTGATAGATAATAAGATTATAGCGTTTATTTCACAAAACAAGCACAAAATGTTGTTTGTAGAAGTAAATGGAATCCAATTAAATGAAAACAAATTGTAAGACAAACTGAAAATAAAATAAAAATAGAAAAATTATATAGGTATTGAAGTATCCAGTTCGAAGCAGATTCCGATACATAGTAAAAACTTTTTAGAGCAATCGTTTGATTCTGTCTGAAACACTCGATGTATCTGATCAATAGTTTTTATATGGGTCCTTTTATTTGCTGTGATGGCTAATGTCTAAAACAATCTAGAAGATATAAAAAGGTACCTGTACTAGTGACGTCAATGAGCACTCATTACTATCAGGATTTGTATCTTTAGGTCCCCAGGTAGCCAGTGCTTTTTCTGCCAATAACTCGCTGTTCCTAGCAGATAGTTGTTCTATGGTCCCTTGCATGGCTTTCACTCTTCGTCTGAGGGATTCCACTTCACAGTTTAAAATGGTGTTTTCTTGTACAACGTCGCTCCAGCCTTCTTCTCCATTTTCTGATATCACACGTTTTCCCTGCGGAGAATAATGTAAATAAACTCTCAATCTTACGCTGTTACCAATAAAGAGCATTTATTTCGAGTGTTTCATCGTGTTTTCAGTCAAGCCAAGCGTATTTAGAGTCATAGTCAAGCGTGTTTAGAGTCATAGTCAAGCGAATTTAGAGTCATGAATTTACACGTCATAGTCAAGTGCGTTTATGAGTCATAGTCAAGCTTATTTAGAGTCATGAATTTACACGTCATAGTCAAGTGTGTTTATGAGTCATAGTCAAGCGTATTTAGAGTCATGAATTTACACGTCATAGTCAAGTGTATTTATGAGTCATAGTCAAGCGTATTTAGAGTCATGAATTTACACGTCATAGTCAAGTATGTTTATGAGTCATAGTCAAGCGTATTTAGAGTTATAGTCAAGCGTTTTTAGAGTCATAATAAAGCCTTGTTTGAGTCAAACCTGTTTATACTCAGCCAGTTCTAACTGCAGCCTCGCTACTTCCGCCCTGAGCTGGTGAATAGTCCGGGAGCTGAGATCCTGGTTCACCACGCAACGGTTCTTGATATTACGCGCTCGGTTCGCGTATTTCAACGTGTTGAGGGTTTCCATAAAATCGCGGTCGCTTGGCGATACGCATGCTATCATTACTGTGTTACTATTGCCTGAAAAAAAATTAAGAGTCAGTTAGATTTCTAAACCTAGAAAATTATTAGTTATTATCAAAAAATATTATTATAAAAATAAAACATGGACAAATAAGACAGTTTTTTTCTACATTTGAGATAACTAAATAATACGAGCATACGAAAAGAATCAAGTAAGAGTAAAAGAATGAGAGAATATAGACAAAGACAGACGTAAAAGAAATTCTAGTAATTCAAGTCGCAGCAGAATGATTTACGTCAGTAATTATGCATTTGTCTATCAGATGAGAAGTCAATTATTATAATTTTGTAACTAAGTATTGTTTACCTCCCAAAGAATCCTGCAGCAGCCTGGTAAGCTTCGAATCTCTGTACGGCACATGTAGAACTTTTCTCGAGCGGTCGCCGAGAGCCGATATAACATTGCCGAGCGCCAGGAGGCCGCAGTTTATTGAGATACCCTCCCGTGCTCTTTCGCCAGTCGCACCTGTTAAATTGAAATCTCTTTTATTCGAGTAGACTTGACAGGCGTCACAGCTCAGTCGGTAGTAGCTCTGCCTTCCGTGCTGTCGTGGGTTCATTTCAAACATTTCTTCCGCTGCAAAATACCTGTCCGTTTCAATCGCTCTGAGCCAGCTAAGTCAACAAAATGGAACTTAGCGGTCAGCGTCTCGTACTGCTCCGGTTGTTCCGTCTCCGATTCCTTCTCTACTGCTTCTAGGTCCGCAAGTCTCCGCTGCCGAAGCAGCAATGTAAACACGGCATGCGATCGTGACGATGAAGAGTTCATGTTAGTGGCGGCTGTTGTTCTGGCTAAGGCACCGGCGCGGAGGGCGCCTAAGGCTTCTTGTATACCTATTGTGGAGAAAAATGTTATATTATGTACTGAACAGGAATTCAGATTTCCACTTTTCATCTCCAAGATCAAATGTACTTCTGAGTCTACTGTAGAATAAGTCAGGTAGATGATTCATACAGCATTTTCACCAACGACTTTTTTAAGAAGAGCAGATTCACGATATCCCTTGGCCTCCCAGCAAAACCATTATTTGAGATCGTACTGCATTATCAAATAATGGTTTTGAGGCGGTGGGAACTGTGTCACATGGCTTGAGATTTTACCACCAAAACTAGCAGGTCAAGTTTTGATACGATCGATGAATTGTAAACCCTACAAACTCTAGTCTACAAGCCTACGATAACACAAGTTAAAGGCTACAAAGATCACGAGCTGAACGTGGTTAGAATAGCTCTAATATCCACCTGAAATAGCTCAGAAAAAGAAAAAATCAATAGGCTCACCACGCACTGGACGCATGGACGCGCCGACTATTTTTACTCCACCACATCCGTCTTCTGTTATCCTGAGAGCGCCCTGGAAATACATTTATTTTAATAACAAAAACATAAAAAAAGAAATATCAGAGGTAGATGATAAAACGAACAAGACCAGGGGCCTTCAGTTTGGAAAAACCAACCATAAGATAAGACTCATGGTAAATAGTCTACTAACTATTATCGAGATAAAAGATAGGTGAAATACTAAATAAATTAAATATCTGATGATGTAGAATAACTAAAAATATATTAATATATTATAGTGTGGTCTACGGTTTTTGCTCTAAAAAAGAAACAGGAGTGTGATTTTACTAAATAGAATATGAATTTAGATCATGGTCGTGAAAAGACGATGAAACTGCAAATCATAAATAGTGTGTTCTACTTCTACATTACTCTTAGAACCATAATTTACAGTTCGCGGATGGAAAAACGATTTTAAAATCAATTTCCGACTTTTATAACACAGACGGTAAGTAATCGGTGTACGGTGAATGGCATCATACATAGTAAAACATGTCCATTAAAAAATAAAACAGCTTGAATAATTATGATAATGGTTGTGAAAGACAAGTGGACATTTTGTAATATTTGTAATTCATTTAAGCCTGATTCCAGCGAAGAAATTTGAAGAATTGTTTTAGAAAGATTTATTAGGCGTAACTTACTCTGATTCAAATGTCATACCTACTTGATAAAATAGTTCAACTTACTCTAGCAAAAGGATCTTTGGCGGGATCGAGCAGATCCACGATATCTTCGTTGTATAGTTCTATAAACTGTGCTTGGACAGAGAATTCTGGCGGCAGCTGTCCTTGTTCTCTTGCGATCTCTGCGCGCTGGTCAGCTCCGGAGAACAGATCCTTGATAGCGCGGGGAATGATTCCCCCCCGCTCCTCGTCTCCGTCCCCTTCGCCTTCCCAGCCGCTGCCCATTGTGTATGTTTTGCCGGAGCCAGTCTGAGGGATAACAGATTGTAGAGTTTCAGGTAGGTAGCGTTTTATAAGCCACCAGCAAAGTATCAGTCGAGTGTTGACTAGAAAACGCTAGAGTTCTTCCAAGTCGCCTAATTATTACTTCATAACCCGTGTATTTCAGTTGCTATGGTTTTTGGATCGTAATAATTACAACTTTTAGGCTAGAGCATATTGCATGGATTAGACCTTTTTAAAAATCCTCTACGCATCGAATCTAAACATAGCAGTCGTTTATTAAAGAAGCCAGGCCTTATTCAACTCTCCACATTTCAGCTCAACAATTTTACGGTGCATTTACTACCAGCCTTCCATTAGTGTGTGAACGCGTGATTGAACCAGTTAATTGTTGCGAAGCGATTCTACTCGAAATTGCAACCGAGGCATGCCACGGTTACAATCAATCATTATGAAATGGGAATTAAAACTATGTCCATTACAAACGAATTCATGATGGATGATATGTGTACATATACCTATATAAAATACATACAAAACTAGATACACAGAAAGAGACAAGGACAATGGTATTCATCGATCAATTATGTATTCATGAAAATTATACGGTTCAAAGTTCCAAGTCACGCCAATCAATATCTCATGTATTATCCATTGTCGCCACAAACATTTTGTAATTTCCAACGACAAAAGCTGCCTAATCCACTATTACCACAACAATCAAACTGCCAGTTGAATACCTCGAAGTATTCTTTGCAACGAAGTATCGACACCAGCTGTTGAACATTCACTTTCTTAGCGGAAGACGGTAATGTATTAATTACCACGTCCAGTGGGGGGCGTGACAACTGTTCCCACGGTCACGGTGGCCGGTCACAAAACTTACTTTCTAACTCGCTAAACTTAGATCTTCCTGATCTGATCAGTATTGTATATTTGCATAGTACTGATGTCGACTACTAGAGATAAATTCGACTTTTTCTTAGATGGCTGTTGGATGTCCGTATATCCCTCCACCAGCAGAGCCAGATTTTTAGTAAGCAATTGCGCTTTTTTATTGCATAAGCCAAAGATTTAGGCTACATTTTACATAAGTGACTTTTTGAGTAATTTATTATATCCATATTTGACATTTACACTTTCGATTTCAGAAATCATATGTACTCTACATCGATACCTACTTGAAACTTTGTTGGTTTTGCGTTTGAAATGCTGTTTGGATGAAATCGAAAGCGTATTCCTAAATGTCAAGTGACACTTAGCTGTACGATTTATCATTACGAAACCAATTGAAGCAAATAGATGTGTCACAATTTTTTTTGTTACTGCGTTAGCTTTGAGTGACCTAAAAGAAATAAATGTACTCGTAACATGACGTAGATAATTGAAAATAGGTTCCCCTAAACCGGATCCGCCGATATCGTTCCCTTATACGGCTGCAACAAACGATTTGTTTTCTATAGACGCTTATCGGACCTACCACATACCCGTGTTATATAGCAATTGTATTGAAACATCAATGCAAAATGTATGAGCGGCGTCCGACTGTCTACCATTGCCAGAGATAGCACGTGCCTCCAATGTTTAATGTGCATCGTGACAGCCAACAAACTAGCTGTACCTAACAATAGCAGTCAATCGGTCTAAACTAGAAAAACTTGTAATAGTTTCAATCTGGGGAACGAGGAGAAAGTCCGCCGGAGAGTAATCATATAGTTGATGCTGGAGAGTATAATAGATCGTCGTGAACGATTGCTCGGCGTGTCAGCTAAAACTGTTCGGAATGCGGAAGGAATTGTTCGGAGGTGAATAGAATAACTGGTGTTTTTCTTTTATTGCTGTGAGAAAGACAGATCTCTTGAGAAAATGATTACTTGAAAACGTACCGTACGCAACATGTAATATTGTAATATTGGTTGCGTAATATTGACTATTTACTCACTATTACATACACAGACTACCTATTTAGGTAGTCACAACTTCGCAAGGTCTTTTGCGAAAATACGAACGTAAAGAAAACATAGGGTCATATCGCTAATATTCAATAGATTTCTTCATGTTAAGAAAAATACAGTTGCAGAATTCACCACATTTCTGCAAATAAGTTTAATTGAGTTTCTTTGATCAGTTATTTCGATTTATCAAATTGTTTAAGAAATAGTATGTAGCATCAACAAAGTTGGCCACTATCTCATAAAGTGGCAGTAACCTATAATTTCTCTCTCGAATACCAAAGACGAAGTAGTGTCAAGTTAATTTTTATAGCGTAACGATTAGATAGATATATTCTTCATTGTACTCTCCACTTAAACTAATACAACAATAATACAGATTATTTAGGAGGTAAGTACAATGGGCGGCCTAATTGCTAAAAGCAATCTCTTCCAGGCAACCTTTGGATGGACAGGATCTAATACACAAAAACAAGGACGTACATAATGAGACTCAGAATAAACCTTTTACGAAATCTATCTTTTATAAAGAGCCTCCGATTATCTATATTCTAAGTAAAGAGCCTAATCTTTGTATCGTTGTCATCATTAAACATGCGCACGAGCACCTTAGTATATCTGATGTCATCTGTGCAAATTAAGGTGTTGTAGTACTTATAGTAGATCTATACCACGGAAGCGACCTTGTACTTATACGGGTATTTCAAGATCTAGGCGTGTTTGCTTTGTAACGCGATAAACCTTACTAGACGCTTTTAAACTTACTGCAATCCTATCCTACTAATATTATAAATGTGAAAGTTTAGATGTTTGGATGTTTGTGTTTCAATCACGTCAAAACCACTGAACCAACTTGGATGAAACTTGGCATATTTATAGTTCGTAACCTGGATTGACATATAGGCTACTTTTTATCCCGAATAATTAACAGGATCTACAGGATAAAATGAACGAAAAGGATTAGCAGCGCCAATTGGCAAGAGGATTTCATTGTCATGTCATGTCACGTCAGTTTGACAGGGCGTAGTACTACCTCTTTGGTCTAACAACTAGCGTTTGACATTCCAGTAGGTACGAGTTCGGTGTAATAAGGTATGTCAAGTTTCTCAAAGAAGTATTCGCTCGGTACACGCACAGATAATATAATGTACACGGAAACTGTAGACGCGTACGAAGTCGCGGGTAACTGCTAGTATCACATAAAACAGCCCGTGTCGTATTTCTTTCTATTTTTATAACTTTTGGCAAAAACACAAAACATTTTGTCCAAATATAAATAAATCTGTAAAAATTTGTTATCACTAGTTATGGGTATCCATATAACCTGCTTTAGTTTCGATAAGGTCTCCAAATTTGGCTAGGATCAAGTGCTCAGGTATACAGCTGTCATGTTCATGAGTCAGAGACTCCGGCGCCACGCTCTGATATCATCAGCGTCATGAGGATTAATTCTAGTTAGATAAGTAAGTCAATAGATAAGTAGTACATGGTAAATATGTAGATAGGAAGTCTGATAACGCTGACCAGCACGATATATTAGGCAATACTAGTTGCGGTTTTCATCTATCAACACCTAGGAAAATGTATGCTTGCTTAGTCCCACTCCCAATGTAAACAGTACAACCTCAGACCTCGTGGAATTCAGGTTGCCTAAAGGAATCCAAATTCCAAACAAATTGTTTGCTACACAAGCTCTTAATACGCTCTTGATACGAAACAGATAATATTCAGTTGAAAAATCTTGTTTGTGAGTTATTTTATTAGCTGATTAGTTGAATACGTTTTTTTGTGTTTTATAATTGTGAATGAGGAATAAACACTTGGAATATGCATCTTTGTCTAATACTGTCACCCGCTAATATGCATATTTGTCTAATACGGCCACCCGCTGTCACTAGCTTGACCGTATAAGGGCTGGCGGCGCGCGTCTGTGATCTACACTCGTGAGCAAAAAAATCGACTCAGGACGCACGCCCGCGTTTAAAAAACTCTGGCAAAAAATCAGAAGCTTTCATTCTATTTCTGATTTTAACATCTCAAAGCTGTTAGTTTTAACTTTAAAATGAGTGGTCTACTTTGTTATTTACATTTTTATTTTGGTAATGAAAAAATATTGAATGAGAAGGAGTCTTAAGCAATGAAAAAGGGTGATCATTAACAGTAAAGAAAATACCAGCTTAAATTCGTCAAAATATTAATTTATTAGAAATTAAACTATCAATATTTAGTGTTGCCCCCCCTGGCCCTAATAACAGCTTCCAATCGCTTCTTCATGGATCGAATAAGTTTCTTTACTCGATCTTGTTCGATGCTATCCCATTCTTCAATGAGCGCCGCTTTGAGGTCCGATTTTGTGGCTGGTGCAGGATTTCTAGCCCGAACTTTTCGTTTCAGTTCGTCCCACATATGCTCGATAGGATTTAAGTCCGGGCTACGCGCTGGCCAGTCCATAGCGGCAATTTCGACCTCCTGTAAATACTGCCGGACGGAACCTGCAGTATGTGGACGGGCATTGTCGTGCATTAAGATAAAGTTTTCGGCTATGAAACCGGCGTAGGGAACGACGTGATCCCCTAAAATCTCATCGATGTATCGGTTCGCCGTCAATCCTCCCACTCGACCACCAGTTTCAATAAAAACCAACTCGGTTTTTGCCTCCATTGAAATGCCCGCCCACACCATCCAGGAACCTCCTCCAAAAGCCACATTTTCTTTGATGCAGCACTGCGCGAATCTTTCTCCAGGTCTTCTGTAGACTCGTCCTCTTCTATCGCTACCATGCAAGCATACTCTGCTTTCGTCTGAGAAGAGGACGGAGCTCCATTGTTCGTCAGTCCAATCAACGTGTTCTCTGGCAAATCGTAGGCGGGCTGCTCGGTGGGCTGGGGTTAATTTGGGGCCAGTAGCTGGCCTTTTTGGCTCAAGGCTAGCTGCCTTAAGTCGTCTTCTGACTGTCCAGCCACTAACAGCCACTCCTCGCGTTTCTCTGAGCTCTTGTTGGACTTGAACGCCAGTGAGGGCCCGATTTCTCAGCGATGTACTGACAATGAAACGGTCATCTCTCTCCGATGTGCACCTTTTTCTTCCGGAACCGCGTCTTCGATTAAAGTTACCAGTCTCTTGGTAACGACGGTAAACTCTGGAAACAGCAGACTGGCTCATGTTCAACGCATGTGCCACTTCACGCTGACTCCGGCCTTGTCGCAATAGGGTGACCGCTTGAGCAGCTTCATCACTTGTTGTGTCCATTTTCAGGTAGAATTCTTGTTTGTTGATAACGGAGATGTGTATCGGTTGACGTTTGACGGCTAACTGATAAGGTTGGGTCAGGTAGATAACCTTTTATATGGGTAAGTAACCCTTAATTAGCACTATTGTAAACAAGCGCAAAAAGGGTGGTTACTGATCACAACATGTTGTTGGGTTGTGTGAGCAAGAAACATTACAATATTTTATATCATTTTGAAGCTAATAATAGGAGCTTTATGATTTTACTATGAAAAAAATATTTACACGATCAGTTTTTTTGCCAGTGACTTGCGACTGCAGGTGTGTCGCCTGAGTCGATTTTTTTGCTCTCGAGTGTATATCTGCTGCGCCCGCGCATACGCATACAAAACGCTGTGACATGCACATTTATTAGATAAATTAGAAACACAAGGTAGCGGAAGTTAACGGGTTTGTGTTTTTTTTAGTTTGTGTTTTAGTTTTAGACTAGGTACCTAGGTACCTACCAAATACAGAAGTGTGAGAAAAAAAATGGTGTATTTTTTATCTCATCTCAACGCATTTCCTCATTCTGGTTTTGCTTTTATATGGGAGTAAAAAAGTTAAAAACTAAGTTACGTTGTCACCGTCGTCGTACTATAGTAGGTAAAGGTACCTAGTTAAAGTTTTGTGAATGAAATATATTATAAAAAAAAGTTAACAACACCAAAACCAAAGCAGATTTTATGGAAGTACTAGAACGATAATTCACCGTGCACTTTATGTTGATTTACCTGAACAATGCAACCAAAGACGGTGTCGAGACTGGTTACCATTCCAGGCAGCTCTTTGTCCGCTGCTAACAAAACAGGCACAAGTATGCGGCTGCAATTGCGTAGCTGTTTTGTAACTGACAAAAGCTTTGTAAGACAAATTCTGTTATGTTTCAGGATTGTTTAATAAGCCATGTCTTCATTAGGGGACAAAGTCGCGGGACATTTACAATATGTACAAAAAAGTCTTACAACTGTTATTATCCTTATGATGATCCAAGATACCCCTATATTTGTTACTTCCGAAACTCACAACTTCTATCTAAAAATAGTAATAGTTTGTTCAGATCAGAGGGTATAAAATGTATGGAAAATAAGTTTAAGATTATGAAAATTACATTTTCAGCTTAGCCGTAGTCGCCGACAGTTCTTTAGTGTATTTAGGAGTCTAGACAAGCATAGACTGCATTTGTCACGTAGATACCAAACATTGCAAGGACTATGATCCCAACCTAGACCAGACTTTATATGACAACAAGATATTTGCAGATTATAAAATAGGGACGTGCTATTTTTCTATAGACGTCGTGACTTTTAATCTGGTATTTTTGGTATTTTTAATTCAAATTTTCGGACGAGAATATTCCCGGACGAGTACTACCTATGAACTTTACACCAAAGCTTTATTTGGTTACTAGTTTCACTTAAGAACATATTGCTCCAAATTATGTTGTTTCATTTTCCTAAACTAAGCTAATTTGACAGCTCTAAAATTGCTCCCATCCCTTTCTCACCAACTGAAACGACAAAGACAGCTATAATTTTAGTGATGTTACTTACTTTAGAAAAATGCAAATAGTACTTCTGTGCAACAACACTATCGGGCCCAAAGATTCGTATAGGAAATATCCAGAAAGTCATGATATCAATGTTTACTTCACAATTTTCAGAGATAAATAAATATACTTACACAAGCTGATTAGATAATGATAACAGCTACTGGTATAGTATAGTGATTGATTTAGGGTAAAATGTGTAACATTAATATATGATGCTTAATCTGTTTCAGTATGTATTTACCTTCACAGCGTGTAAGAGGTATTATTGATTTAAAAATTAAAACATTTCTCTGGTTTAACATACGCGTTGTCAGATTGTTTGTATTCTGATTCTGACAAAACGGGGAAGGAAATACAATCACAATAGTAACTATACCTACCTCTTCTAATCTACGGTTATCAGCGGAAATACGGTACAAGCCAAAAGAAGTTACTAGTGTGGGAACAGAACAAGGTCGGTTATAGCAATTTCCTATTAGTTCCTAAAATTTTCTTTTTTTCTTGCATGTCAGCGATGTCAAATAGAGCAATTTTTTTTTGAGCAGATCTATTAGGTCAAAGCAGAAGAGAACCTAATTTCTTTAAGCTCTATTATAGAATAACAACATAACATAATGGCATAGCTCTACTATTGATGATAACCTCAAGATTTTATACGTAGGTTATTGCTCTATTGGCCTTCAAAAATAAACTAGTTGCTCATCATAGCCAATTCGCAACATGCAGAAACCGTTATAGATATAATTATATAGTCTGGTATTGTATTATGTAGTTTGGTATCACCCAAATAACTTCGCCAGATCGATAATAATCTGAAACAATGGTTAGTTTATTTCAGAATTGGTATTATTTGTCGTGTCAAAGATGTGAGATGTTTCCGAACTCTTTTATCCATATAATTATATCCTAATAACTCATCCTACATAGCTAAAATCTTTCAGTTATTTCAGCTATTTCAGTAACAAAGATGGAACAATTATAGTCCGGTCAATTTAGACCAAAAAATGAGAGTGAAGTTACATAAAGTCCCAACAAGCTGAATTTCAGTGAAATTGTTCAAAATATAATTATAAACAATGTCTAGAAGTTCCCCATCATTCCCCTGTAAGGAAAAAATTTAATTCAAGGTCAAAGATAAAAAAAATGAGTTTTTCGCGATTTTCAGCAAAACGGTAAGTTTTATCATAAAAGTACCTCAGACAAAAATTGTAGATCATAAAATTATCTATAAAAAATGTATCAATACTTTTTTCTTACGAGCCACCGTTTCTGAGATATAACGATTCAAAAAGTTATAAAAGTCGCGCTAAGTACACTACCTTATAGGTGGCGTGGAAACGTGTGCATATTATGACGATAACAAGTTTTATAACTTTTTGAATAGTTATATCTCAGAAACGGTGGCTCGTAAGAAAAAAAGTACTGATACATTTTTTATAGATAATTTTATGGTCTAAAATTTTTTTACGGTACTTTTATGATAAAACTTACCGTTTTGCTGAAAATCGCGAAAAACTCATTTTTTTGACCTTTGACCTTGAATTAAATTTTTTCCTTACAGGGGAATGATGGGGAACTTATAGACATTGTTTATAATTATGTTTTGAACAACTTCACAGAAATTCAGCTTGTTGGGACTTTATGTAACTTCGAATGTCTAAATTGACCGGACTATTAAGTGCTAATCTGTGTGAAGGTTTGCTAGAAGAAAACTCCCGTCTTTGTACATGTCATCTATTTCTTTCCTTTGTTTAGGTCCTGTTTTGTGTGCAATAAAGAATTAAATAGGTTATAAAAATAAGTAAATAAGTTTAAGTATTAAAACCCTGCCAAAACAAGTCCAATTCCGGTAAGAGGTGAACGACCTAGATGAGATCTAATTGAGATCCCGCCGGCTAGTTTGACTCATAGACTCAACTCAAATATAATTTATGACATACTAGTTTATTTCCAGCTGGGCTAAATAACCAACGGGAAATGCTACGTCGACATTACGATGTTAATCGTATGAAATCGAACACAGGTAAGTATATTTTTTGTCAGTCTGCGTTTTTGAAAGCTTTTAGTCATAAATATTGAAGTGTTGTCGTTTGCAAACGATGTATTTTTTACGGTTAAAGTTCGTCTAAGATTTTATTAGTTTATAGTAGACTACTATAGATGTCATCACATAAAAGATAGTTCAAACAAGTGCTCGAAGCATGCACATCTGGGCTATGGTAGAACGCCATGTGGAGCCGTAAAATATTTTATGGTTTTTGTCAAACTTGCATGCAATGAATGATCGCATGTTAGTTATTTCATAATACTTGACTCTATATTTTGTCTTATTGAAATACAGAAATTCTAGTAGAAGAAGACATATTATGTAATGTACCTAGTATATCTACACTAATGGTGGGTGTTGTGTTTGTCATAAAAGAGCATAATATTACAGTATGGTCAACAGATCTAGGCAACGTTTCGATGCGCAATGGAACTTTTTCGAACTAAATTGACTTTGCACATCATAAACAAAGAGCTATCTTCACGATTGCCTATATCCGTCGACCGCACTATAATAGTGAACGTTTTCGATCTTTAATTCTCTGTGTGGAAATTAATATTTTGTTGATGCTCAATCATGATTTTATTGTTTATTGGCTCATAAAAACGGTTTTGTTATAAATCCATCAATATAATAACCAGGTACGGATCAAGGCAAGCATGTGGGTGCAAGGACCGCCCGCACACCGAATAACCATCGACTTTTATTATTGTATAACATAATATAGTGGTTTTTCGTTCGTCTGTTTATCACTTTTATTTAGGCGTTGCTGTCGTGCTACTAGCTCTTCTCGTAGAACAAAGAAGTAACTAACAACTTAATCTAAACTCAATACGGTTTTTTCATTACAAAAAGTCGGAAACTGATCCACGAAACGAAATGATCAGGCCTTCTCGAACAAACGAACGGAAACTGATCATTTCGTTTATTTCCCATAGGGTTGTGAGTACGTATTGCGAGAGACAATCCGCAGTTCCACATAAGTGCAACTTTATTAAAACCACGTCCACGCTCTTCCAGCTTTTTAGTCACCATTCTACAGTGTAATTATGACAATAACTAGGTAATTTTAATAACTAAGTGCTGTCATACGCCGTTTGTATAGCATTGACAGTTGTCTGCGTCCCCTGACACGGCAAGGAGACCATGTGGGCGCAACCGCCAACGCATACGAACGCGAACCGTTCAACTGAGGTCTTTTACACCAGGCGGTTATTTGTAATGCACGGTTACTATGACAATTAGTATCTACGTAAATAATATGTCTCAAAATAATTCTAAAAAGACTTTTGGCTGAGTTAATTTCACAGCTCACTCGGTAATAGCTCTGCCTTCCGTGATGTGGGTCGTGGGTTCGATCCCCACCAAGAACAAACATTTGTGCGTGGAAAACATAGATGTTTGTTCTATGTCTGGGTGTTAGTATGTATTATAAGTATGTATTTACAAAAAAAAAAGTATTATTCTATCAGCCATCTGGTTCCCATATTACAAGCATTGCTTAGTTTGGGACTAGAGGGTGTTGTGTGAAATGTCCCTGAATATTTATTTATTTTATTTTAATTTGGTCAATTAGCCAGAAAAAACGGTGGCAACCTCAAACAGCTGACGGTTACGAGGAAGGAAGGTAGATAGTCTCAGAACTTCTGAGAAGTCTTCTGAGTCAGAAGACGCAGCCCACTGAGATGGTTCGACCGAATTCGCTTCGACCGTGGACGCACTACACGATGAGCTCCACGCCGGCCGCGCCGTCAGAAGTGGCTGGCGATGTATCGTCCGGGAGATAATTCAAAAGGGTATCACGTCTCTCAGCCATGAGGCCATGGCGGGGATGAAAAGGATAATGTCATGATTGTCTGTTAAACGATTCAAAAAGAGAGAAGCCAGTGAATAAAGACGAACGACCGGTTAACGTGTGCGACTCCCCCATTCTTGTTATGTTATAATCTTCCTAATTGCGCTGTCACTGAATGTTTTTGTAACAATTATGAGTGGGCGCGTGTGTGAGTGATGGCCTGAGTCATGGACGTAATGAGGAGCAGGGTCAGCAGCCTTCGATTAATAATCTTTGGTGATCATTGGTTTTGTGAGCTATTTTGGACAGGTATTATTTGGATACAATGCTTCTTTTTTGTGCGATGATAACTAGAGGACAACTTGACGATCTCTGGCAGATTTCGAATGAAGACGTGCCCTGTGAGACATAAAGGTGTTGTTAGCGCAAACCGGAACACAGCAATGCGAATCACTGCTTGGTGGCAGAAATAGGTAAAGCGGTAGTAAGTAAGTACTTCTCCGGACATAAGCTGTTTTACAGAAAGCTCTACTAAACTACAGTTCAATCAATAGCTGTAAGGTATCTAGTAGAATAAACTGCAGTCCTAAATCACCATAGTTTTGCTGCCCGCCCCTGCAAAACCATCACAACATTTACAATGTTAAAGCAACTCCACTTCACCAAGAATACGCCTATCTAGATTTGCATCTGCGATTCAAATAAAGGCTATGTTTACAGCTTGTAAGGCTTTATAGGAATCTCGTTTAATGGCGTTAATATGCAAAACACTAAAGATTACGTTTTGCACGTCATTGCTGAGCTGTTGACGAGATCGGACGATTGATTGACTATTGTTTGCTGAATGATGTCGGAGTAAGTTTTAATATTTATCTACGCGATTCTCTATCTCAATTTATATGGATTCTTTTTTATTATTTATCTCCCATTGGACTTCGTGTGCAAATCCGAGTTTTTATTAAAAACATTTAATAAATCAGCAGGTATAGTATCAACGCCATAGACAAGGAAGTGTTTCTCTTGTGTCTCTATATAGTTTCTCTTCTAAAACACCACGCTCTTCCATATGGAAAATCGTCTTGTTATAGAAGAGAAAAATCTACAGTGAGATAGGGAGTGCGAATCTACTTTAAGTTAGTCGTACGTAATAACAGTAAAATAACATTTTGTAACTAAACCTTACCTAATTATGTAAAATTTACATTGTAAATAATCAATATAAGAGATACCGTTCTTTATTGCGAACTAAAACAAAATAGGCACTTGATGCCAAAATCAACAGTCACTTTTACGCAATCATACCAATTCATTCAATACTGTGGGCCTCCATTCAAAGGCTTGAAACTAAGAGAGCCTATGAGAAAGCTATAGGGCAAGAACAGTCGACTTATCTCGTAAGCAAAGTTATTGAATGTCGTTTATTCCCTGTGACACTACTCGCTTGCCACTATCCTAGCAAGTCCCAACATAAGAATTCGGCTACGGCATGGTTCGGAACCCTAATAAGATTTGTTACCTGGTTACCATGGGCGATCTTTCCTATGATACAACTCGCCTCATAGTAGTATCACGGGAGATGCACATTTACCCGGGACACTATCGGTACCAAGGGAAAGAACATTTTCCAATAGCACTACTGGCAGTGCCAAGCAGTAATGTTACGGGGGATATTGAGTGTGGTTACAATCAGCGAGCGTTTACAGATCACGAATAATTGTGACAATCGTAAACGCATCGTAACGCTAGCGTATCCGAGGTACACTGCGCGGCGACGCTACAACGTTGGACAATCGTGCTGACGTTGACGCGCAATACCATTCGAATACGTTAGGTTCACGTAACGCGGCGACTGTCAGATTTGTTCGTGATTACCCCTCTGTTCACACTGGGAATCGAATCTAAAGATAGCATACTACTATATAGCTTGGTTCTACGCCTCGACTGGAAGGCTCTGCGGATGTCGTAACTGGCACACAATAACGCGATGCGAATTTAATCCGAGACGAAGTGGGCGTTAAATGTAGCTTCTACGCAGTGTTGGTAATTTGAGAGTAATGCGAATAAGCGCCGATCTGAGACAGTGTGACACGACAAAGATCAATGTCATGAGAATTACCGAGGAAATTACTCACATAATGAACGGTGCAGGAAAACTTTTATGCGGAAAGTTTAAGAGCTATTTAAAAAAAAATCATAAGTGACTCCTCAGTTCTAGCTCCGTGAATCTACATCAGGTTTCCCTGTGACATCGGAATCAGTAATGAAGAATCACATCATACTCAACAACACCCAGACGTTGTAGAATGATATGACACATGACACGGTACCTTCGATCAACTATATGAAGCACGGTACGAACGAATATTTGCAGGTCAAATATTTGTCTCGTCTCGTCGCATCGAACTAGCACCTATTGTGTCTTATCTCAGCCGTTAGTCGCTAGATGTACCCACCAAGATGTCTTTTGAATATTATTTTATTGTATTTTATAATAGTGTTGTCGATAAAACAACACAGATCGTTAAAATAATGCATGAAAACATCTGCGACTCTACATTATTTATCACACTCTAGTAAACCCAACGGCCTCTAACGATCTTGAGAGAATCCGGATCTACTGGATTCTTAGAAATAGCAATAATATTGAATAAGTGTTGTATTTGGAGAATAATCAAAATTACCAAGAATTTTAACTTAATTTTGGCAGTGTAAGTCACTGTAGATGTAACTACATTATTTTATACAGGTTGGAAGCTTTAAAACCACAGAAAGCAATAGGAGAGAAAGAATATCTATCACTCGTAGTCTCATCAATAGTACAAAATAATAGGACCACGAGAAAACAGCTATGGAAAACTATACTTTCCTCGAAGCAAAGATATTTTCTTTTACATTGAAAAGGTACTCTACATTTATGTCCATAACGTAAGCTATTGTTTTAGGATTTCATCAAAGTCGGTAGAATGAGAAATTTGAGTGAGCCATGAAAAAGTATACGGACAAACACATTTTTGCATTTACAAATATTAGTATTCAAAGTAATGGCGCTAAATAGCTTGTTTTACATAATTCTTCAGTTTCTCTGTTAAAGTCTACGAAAATAAAGATAAAATGCATAGGTTTATCAACACTTTCGCCCATTAGATAGATCGATATCACGAATAATCAAGCAACGGCAATTCGGAACAAGCTTTAAGTGAGCAATTAAATATTACTTGGACTAAATGGAACCGAACACGCTAAGTTTCGCTAAAAAATTGGCATTATTATCTACTATTAACATGCTTACTTACTTTATGAGACATGTTTTCAATGTAACGGCTGAATTTTGAACTACCTACTAAGTTCAAAATTCAATACTATTAGTGTTCTTTATGACTCTATTTACTTATGTAATGAATAGGAATAGATTCAGTTTATGGATTCAGTTTATGCATTTAAAAACTCCCTCAAAAAACACTTGTTAAATTTACAAAAATCTGCTCCATAAGCGGTCGTTCTGCACCTCATGTTAGTTTTAGTTTTAAAAGCACTATTTTGTAATTTTGTAGTTTTAAAATGAGTGAAGTTAAAATTTTAGTTTTGTGTAAGTAGGAACTCCTATTCTATCCGGTTAATTGAGTTTTCATTTTTGTTTGTATTTATTTGTTTTATTTTATTTTGTAATTATAATAGAGATGTAGCGAAGTTAGTTATATGTTGTTTTCTGTTAGTAGAGTAAGTATTTGTAAAAAGCGCGTGTCGCAGAGGCTGTGCGCCACTCCACTCTCGGCACCCCTGAAAACCAGCGCTAAAGGAGCCACCGTGCACCCAAAGCATTTGCTGAGTGGGTTCCTTTTTTACGCATGTTATCGTTTTATTATTAAGTAAATAAGTATGTACCTTATTGTGTGTTGCGTAAAATAAATAATTTCTTTCTTTCTTTCTTTCTTTCTATATTGTGGTAGGAAATGTTAATAGGTACCTTGCAGATTATAGGCAACCACCAGCCACCATGCCACCAGTCCGCACCAAGCGCTTTGCCGCAACATTTATCTTGAGGACCGGCAAGGAGTGGAACTCTTTGCCGGCGTCTGTGTTTCCGAACACTTACAATTTGAATGTTTTCAAGAGGAGAGTGAATAGGTTTCTTCTAGGCAAATGTGCTACATCGTCGACCGCATCGTCACTTACCATCAGGTGAGATTGCGGTCAAACGTTTGTCTATAATGTATAAAATAAAATAAATAAAATAACTCTGTGCTTATACAAACTTGCAAGAATATTTGAACTTAGATAATTTCAATTTCTTGTAAACTGATTGAGAAACACACGCTGAGAAACCATGATTGTCGGACCTATACAAACCGCGTTGAAAACCTGTTGACACACGCGATCATCAGGCTATTGTCAAACCTAATTATGTATGGAAACCATACTCCTTCGTGTGATTTCAATTACAGCCTAGTCATAAACCACGTAAGTATATTACGTGTATGATTTAAGTATGTGTACATAGGTGTGCAGTGCACGTGTAATTAGTGTTGACTATCGTGGCCTTCACGGTGTTTTATTTTATAGAATAGTTCGCGTAACTTGATATTTGCTGGACTGGTAAGCCACTGACTTGCTTATGAGGGCAGGAATTTTTCATTGTGAATTGTGATATATATTACGCTACGCTGTGTAATTTAGGTTACAGGGCTCGTAAAGGAGTGGTTTTTTGGTCGGTAGAATCTCGGCATAAATCCAAGTTTTCAACGTATTCTTATCTCCATAAGGTATAAGTCCGATCATCAAAGCACGATCAAGCTAAACATCTTTTTGAATCTAAAAAAATATTTTTTTTTCTGCTTTGTCAGAGCGTTTTTCTTTGTTTTGTTTTTGACGTCTTTTTGTAGCTTATGGATTATTTAATTTAATTTAGGCAACGCCAACAGAACACACTTTAGAAAAATCTCTTAGATATACAATTATATTATAGAATGTGTGCGATTTATGTAAGCATTTTTAATGAGAATAAGAAAATTATGAAACAGGCAGTTGTATATCATATTACTTTATGCATTACCCTCATTTCAATAACTGAAGATTAGAAACACACGAACTGTTGCGCAAATAGCATACAATAAGTGAAGGCAAACACTATTGCTTTTCAAATAGGATTGCACACTGCAACCTAAACAAAGCTTTTGCGCTAAAACGATTGCACGTTTCAAAGCTGTACATACCAAAGTGGGTTCGTTTAGAGACTTTAGAGGTACAGGTTGCAGACTCGTCGCTTTGAGTTTTTAGAGCAATTAGGTCAACAGTAAGCCAGCGAGTTGTTTCGTGTTTACAGGTTCAACGTCTTATAAAATGTGGTGGGATAGTTAGTATGCCATTGCCATGGGTATTAGATCAAGGTCAGACACGAAGTAATGAAATATCGTCAGCAGAAGTATATTTCATTTAGTTTACTATTGTTCTTTTCGATATATTCGAGAAATTACCATCAGTGGGCATTAATTTTTAGGGTGTAGCAGTGGGAACTTCTGGATTTGTATGCGGTTAAATCATTTCTTTATCTATTGAAATTTCATACCTGCCCATTAGACTTTCGTTAACACTAATCTCATAATTTAAAGGTGCCTAATCAATTACAAAGCCTGCGCATTTACTTCGTGCGACGGTCCCAAAAACGCTTGACAACTCCGTTTCTCGTCGCTCCATTATACCAATGGGTAAACCTGACATGTTTACGCCTAGCTCATCAAAGTACATCTACTTCTTCCTGATATCCAATGTAGATCAATGTACACACCTGTCCATACGCGAGTACAGTGGCGTTGTAGCCATCGAGCGCCGCCTCCACCAGCTTCCTCACGCACGTGTCGTAGACCTCCTGCTGCATGATGGACGGCTCGAAGGCGTAGTCGAAGGTGAATGCCCGTTCGGTGCCAAGTGCCACCCCACCTTCGCCAGCCGCGCCGCCCGCTCGGGCGCAGATGCCGCATCCTTCTATGACTTCGCCTGGTGTCTGCGGTCGGATCCTGGTGGAAGACATGTTTTTAGAAATCGATCCAAGCAGGGTAGCAAAGGCAAATGCGGCAATTTCATGTCTAACCTGGATACCATCTAAGATGTTGTTCATAAGTTTTGAAAATAAATAGTAGATTTGAATTTAAATAAGATAATATAAGGTTTCAAAATGTAGGTAAGAGCAAAAATGTTTCAAGGCTGAAAACATGGAAAGCTCAAAAAGATAAACCAACTTTGACATTGATTTAATCTGTGCCACCATCTGATATTAAGTGTTTATAAACGGAAAACTACCTGATTCTGTTGGTTGATAAATGATAAGATATTCAAGGTTTTGTCCAAAATATCCTGCAGCTATCTCTTGCGATTATAATTTGAATAATGTCTATCGCCGTGATTGCTTTTCCCGCATCGCATCCGCAAGTTTTTTTAAAGACTTTGTATAAAACAAACCTCACCATTATTTACTCGGTAGCATAGAAAAAAATATATTGTTTATCAATCAGTCTCGCCCTGGGCGACCTCTAAGTAATCAAATAATAGAGCAAAAACTGTCTATTCAGAGACTTCATTATCTCGGATACAATGCACAATACAATTGGTAATGGTAAGGTAATGAAGTATTTTAGTGCTGCGTTCAGCCGGTGCACCGTTGGGAACTAGGATAGAGTTTTAACTAAATAGCAAACAATTGAGAGGTAAAAGTTCTGCCTGATTGTATGGATTTGTATTGGATTTTGTATAAGTATGGATTGGGTTTTCCCAATGACTCTCGCCTGGCTAACGACAGCCGATGGCTTCAAGAAGGGAATTACGAATCCAAAGATTTTGCGACAACCCATTGAAATATCATAAAGTCTGTACAATGCCTCTTAAAAGTGTCAAGTAAGTGAATTGCGTTGTGTGGCCGAAGTAACTGCTTATTGTTCTCCACGAAGTGTTATAATTCCATTATTGTGGTTACGACACTTACGAGGCAAGAGCAAGTGCACCGCAATTCAATGAACAGCGGATGTTCCAATTACCATTTCGAAGGGTGCTTTATGGCGACCACCATGAGGACGTGTGCAGTGCATATTCAATTAATAGTTATGTTGAGAATTGGGCCTTCGAGCTGGATCGCTAAAGAGGAACCGGATGCGAAAGGGGCGATGGGGTTTTTGTTTGTTTGTGCAATCATCTAGCTAAACTGGACAGAGACAGTTGAAGAAGGACTTGTCCGTTCTCGATTTATTTATCGATGGCTGCTTCGTCGATGCTTTTTCGAAAATGCTCTTTTGGTAAAGGTCAATCCCCTAATATGTCGTCACAGATATCATCCTTCAATTTGTTACCTTCGAAACTGGCAGCGTAGCGTATCTGTCCATAATCATCTTCTATTGTAATTGTAACTGAGGCCGTAAATTGAATGTTTTTACATGCAATAAGGAAAGGTAAGATTATGTACGCAACCGATTGCTGATTTCCCCTTTCCCCTATTCGAACAAAGAATATGAGTTCGCTGACCCCGCTTGAACTGCAAATTACGAGTGCAATTTGCGTAGAAACTAGTAATCCATCTGCGGTGTGGCAGTGCGGTTCAGGTGTAATATTTGTAAGTGCTGGGTATGGCGTGTTGCGTTAGGCACACAATGGGCACGCGAGCGCAATATGGCAACACTGGGAACTGTGTTGCCATGCAGTGAATGTGGTGATCAATCATGTAAAATGTTATTCAGTTCAAGTTATGAAGTTTTTCTCTTCTGTTATTCACATGGTAAAGGTGGATAAACTGATATCCATTGCGACTATGGAACGTGATGTTTGGTCAAGAAAGGACTAGGTACCTATTGCGTAACAGTTGGGTGTTGTTTACTTATTCTACGGTGATTTCACCCTATTCTACTGCGTCAAACAAAACTATTTTGTAACAAACTACTGCCTACAATAAAACTACATGCTACTAATTTTAACAAGATTTCACTGGATAAACCTACAGACTTATAATATCATGTTTCTTCAATAGGTCGTTGTCTTGCTTCATAACTGGATTTTCTTTGGCTCTATGAAATCTGATCTGTTCTAAAATACTGCGACATCAATTATGTTTCTATGGTTTTATGTGGTATGAGTACAAAACTGCAGTGAAGAGCAAAAAAAATTTTCGTAATTGCTACTTTTAAATCAGATCAATTCCACAGTTCTGAACTTAAATTATTAACATGACTGATGATGACTGTAAACGGCTAGTTATAAAACAAAACATTGTTCTATCAAATTACACGTTTGTATCTACAAAGGCTACAGATGTCGTTGCCTACAATAGCATCCCGGAATGTCATAGAAAACGTTAGAGCGTCGTTCCATTTTCCAAGGAAACCTCGTCATTTTCCGTTTAGGTCGGACCGGGTAGGACCAGTCACAGTACCGTTGTCATGTTGGAGCTTCTAGCACTTGACCCACAAGCCTTATATGTCGGGATATGTACCGTATCTAGAGGTATGTTTCAAATATATATGTTTCAATGAATTATTACTTAATTAAATTTAATTTTCATTCTCCGCGAAGAATGGCACAATGAAAGAGAGGCCTATACCCAGCAGTGAGTGAGGTCGGGCTGCGGATGATGATGATGTATTTGCATAATACAAAAATTTTAATTAAGCTTATAAAAGCGTTTTAACATTGCGAAAAATAACCCCTTTGACCATCCTACTTAGGAGAACACCTTGGATACAACATTATGCTGCTAAAGAATAAAGAGTCACTCCCAACAATAGAATGTCAGGTATAATCGCCGGATATTAAAGCAAATTGTGTCAAATAAGTAACTTTTTGTGTTTTTGTAACTCTATTGTCGTTGGAATGGCATGCGATTTTACAGTTACAAAAATGCGTGAGGAAGTCTCATCAAATTGTAGTTTTCCGCCATAGACGTGGATAGTAAAGTGCTTCTATATTATTCTACTATCAAGTAAACTGTTCAAAGTTCACATGCTAAAAAGAGCGGTAGCGTTATTGGACAAGTAATACGGCACGATAAACTAAAACATAATAATATGCAATTATACAAGTAACTGGTCAACTACTAAATTTTACAGAAATCTTCTTGGGTATTATACTATGTTGGAAACATTTGCTAGTCAGATTGGACATCGAAATACCCTTTGGTTTCTATGTCCTAAGTGCACATATTGGCAAGCTCTACATAAATCTGGAACACGCGTAGGCAGAACCTTAAAATATTTTGCCACATTCGCCCACTGCTCATTGCCGCCGAAGTCGTAGTGGGCAGAGGTAGAAAACCATAACCTTTGCATAGCATTTCCTTTCAAACCACATTCAGTGGATGTAAAAGGACAAATGCAAATAATATTAGACCCGTTCTGATTTTAGCGCTCACTCAATATGGCACGAGCTAAGACACATTGAATTTTATGAACAAAATGATAGAGTTGTGAATATTTATGATATCGCTTAAAATCACACATTATCGCTTTTATTCAGGAACTATGTAGATGAGGGTAGATGGAATAAAGTAACCATAGAAATTCAGGGGATATAGATGGCACGATGGGAAACGTTTCAGTAGGTACGTAATTTATTTTCTAGGATAAAATCGGAAAAAAAAATGTTAGGATTTAGTTTTATTAAATTTTTAACAGCAGAGCTTCGATAACCCAGGGTTCATGTAATAATAATATGGTGTTCTTAATATAATACCTACAATAACCTGGGTTTTCAAGCAATCCATTAGCGACGCCAAAGTTAATTAAATGTCGAAGTGACATACCGCTGCGTCGACATTGAAAATATGTGCGCGGGCGGCTAGATTTCAATTTACAACTACTTCTTTTTTATATGCCGAAATGTATTCATGTCCTATTAAGAATGGAGTGATGTAGGAACATTTCCGAATAGTCGGTGAGACGACAAACCTATTAATTATACCTATGGTAGTTATGAAATAGTACAAAGGGCGAACTGCATTTTCAAACAATTGCGTATGCACGCCCATAACGCTATAAAGAACACTAGTCTAGCGCCGCGCACATTGTAATTCGAATCTATTCGTGGATAGGAAGTTTAGAATATTTTCGACTGCATTGTTAAGTTTGTACACCAACGCCGGAAAAGCAATAAACATATCAGATTTATTGTTGTTAAAGCGCGTTGTGTTTTACAATCGACGGATATCAGTGGATTGTGGAACGCACACGAATTACCGAATTAACGGTGAACATGAAAGGAATGAATATTTTGGTCGCAGATTTATTCCGGTAGTGCTACGTGCTAGTAAGGTACTGAATGTTTACTTTCATTCATGATTCCACATCAAAGTGTCCGGAAAAGCCCCATCACCGCACAACAATATTTATGGTGCAGTTCCACGTGCTTGAAATAAGGAAATAATCACCACAGCTTTAAAAACTGAGTATTATGTCCTTATGCGTAAACCATTCACATACAAAATGCACGTATATGGGGCTCAATAATTACGGAATCGATTATTTTATCGATAGTTTTACATAATTACTATTAATACAATGCATTGCGTGGTTTACCTTCACGGCAATTCATTTTGATATCATGTATGTCAATAAAGTCAATTACATGCGTGTATTCACTGACAAACACTTATTTACAAAACATAGTTTCATATACTATAGGGTAGTAGAGTTTGCAGTTCTACAACTATAATGTAGACAAAGACATAGACACTAGGTCAAGATGATTTATGTTCTGCTAAGTCTCCTTACAAAAACTTGGATAAACCATAATAGTCTCAACATTAGTAAGCAAGCAACTCTTAGGAATATTTGGCTTATTCCCAGCTAATCTGAAATTTTGTGTCACCCAATTTGATTAATATTTTACACTGGCGATAAACAAAAGCCTCCCGGAATATTCTACTAAGCAACATGTTGTTGGTAGAATATGGTATTACAGAAGAGAATATTTCAAGGTTTTACAAAATCAATAGTTTCTAAAGCTACTTTAGATGTCTAATACAAACACATTGTTTATTAACTAAGGACGTCTCGTTTGGTCTTACAGTTCTGAAATATTCACATATAGGTCGAGCAGTCGAGTATTGATTATACTATTTATATTGCCTCACCTGACTAATTTCAGGAAAGTTATCATTTTCAATTTTGTTTATTGAAATTGAAAATGATAATAAAATATTGGTACTTACCGATTTGGATCACTTGAGCTATCTATAAATCGTTTGCAACGGTTTGTAGATAGCTCAACTGCTTCATGTGTACCTATTTTGTATATACTATAAATATTGTAAATACTGTATTAGTAGTAATTTTCTTTGTGAATAAATATACTTTTATTTAAAACGAGGAATGATAATTGATTTACTTACTTACCTATTACTTTTTTGGAAACTGTGGGAATTTTTCACCTCGCATCTTTGATGCCATTCCAAAAAGTTGTAGTATGTAGAGTTTAAGCTGTGGCGTTCTATAAAGTCCAATTCTTACAATTTTATTCCTATTTATTAATGGGGCTTCAGATTTATAGTCCTTTTAGCTTCAAAAGGATAAGGATAGGATCATTCTTTTTAAGTACGTATACTTTTCAGTGTATAACTGCTGTTATCAACGGACTCACACAAAGAGGTTCCCAACTTCCTACCTAATTATAATTAATAATAGAGGTATAGGTAATTTATATTTGCTCAGCTGAGCGTTACTCTTTATCCTAGTGGATATCTCTGTCGCATGTTATCTTTGTTATTTATTTGTTCTGAACTGCGAAACGAAATCTAATTGGTAGGTAATTAGGTATGCTATAAAACTAAGAGAATTATAATGATAATAAATATATGAAGTACTGTATCTATTCTGTGATTTGTTACAGTAGGCTAGTATGACGGTATGTTCTAAAATCCTAGACTAGAGTTTTATTGACAAGTAAAAAGCAATTAGCGTACATATTGCTGGTAGTACCAATGGAAAAAATTTCAAAGGTGTTTAATTGCTTAGATATGTTAGATTAATTAAATAAGTACCTACTTATATTAAAACTGTTTGCTAACATTTCCTATTCAAATTCTTGTCTTGTTCTTCTTTTCGAGTCAAGCAAGCAAGACCCGTGCCTCTTTCTGAGATTTTTGTCGCCTAATCAGCCATATACCTACCTTAAGCGAAGAAAAAGCGGCCTACCTACCAAAAAATTGTACCAACCAATTGAAGGAATAATAGCATGAAAAATGCCATGTCGACGAAGGGTCGGCCGACTTTAGGGAGCCCATCGATCGGCCTCGCCCTTCCCGTCAGGATATCAAAGGGTGAGTTAGTTAATGTAATAAATTCAATAATGTCCTTTCACCATACTAATATCTAGAACAGATTGTGAGGTAAGAAAGTTCGTAACAGGTAGAAGGCTAGAGTAACGGCTGACGGTTTCCTAGGGGGACCTAGCAAAGTTGATTTTCTACTAAATAAAAGAAGATTATAGAAGTATTTTACTCTTGGCTATAATCAGCAAAAAAACTGTTCGCATTAACACGGCTAAGGGTTGATCTGCTGACACGGTAAATGGCTGCGCAAGACCTTCAGGACTTCATATAGAAGGCCATACAAAGGAGCTGTTCGTGTTACATATTGTTGAAATTACAATTGATGTAAATTGTTTAAAATGGAGTCAAGGCTGGGCGTGCGCAGAATATTTACAAAACGGTTAGATACCTGAGATTTGATACAGTATTCTTCGAACCACTTTTGAAAAGACAATGCTTCTGGTAGTCTGGAAATAGTATTACTATCGTTGTTATGCGTACTACTATATTACTTTCATCATCAACGACGAAAACATGAGATATATTAGACATATTAGGAGCTATGTGCTTGTAGAAAATTGAGAAGTTTTCGATCTTTTAAAAAGAGTGAAGACCTTTCGATGTCGATAGAGTCATTTGATAGACTTCACTCTATCATTTATCTGCTTACCGCAAGGTGGTAGGTATACTCAGCTTAAAATTTTGTTACCATTTATTATGTCATCGATGGTAGCATTGACGCCATAACGACCACTAGGTAGGGTAACTACTAATCATTGAATTGATCGTTGAACAAGATTTAGATTAAGAGCTTATAGTACCCCAATCTCTCATTTTTGATCCCGCATATCATTAAAAGTATTGAATCAATCGTTTTGAAAAAAATATATATTACAGTTGAGAATATTTGTGATACATCATATGATGTGAAAACACGATTACTAAAAATTTTCTCGATAGAAAAAAATCCCAAACTTCCCTCTGAAGCTTACTAAGAAACCACAGAAGTCAGTCAATACTTTACCTATACTATTGAAACTTTGTATATAAATTCAACTTAGCAATACACGTACATCATATGTTTTAGATTTATTAAAATATTTTTTTTTGCATTTTAAGAAATTAAATTCTCAAATATTGCGCGTGAGACGTCGCAACCGCTCAGGTTCAGTCTAACTCCGGCAGTCGAACAGGGAACCCGCGTCGCTTGCTCGCACGCCTACCTACGTAGATACGTTAAATTATTAAATTATAAGTAAAGTAAAATGGGAAATAACCAGTACAAAAAAAAAGGGTAGGGATTGGAGAAAAGAAATTGCTAAAAACATGAATAATATATTGAAGTAAGTATCTAAAATGAGTCATAAATGTTTTTTACCTACCTAGGTGCCCGCGGGTACGCATTTTGGTTAGGACTTTATGAGGCCATATTGAAATTTGCCGACGTCAAGTTTAGGCATTTATGAATACGCGACGCGCTGCGCTACGCGTTTGCGACGCGCAAAGGACAAACGAATTTTATCTTTCTCGACATGTTCGTTCATTGGATGAGTACCATAGATTTGTAGTCTAATTACTAAGTTGGTATGTGGTAGGTACCTATCTCCACGTGAAGTGTGTAGAACTGTTGTACGAATTGTAATAAAAAGATTGTAGAAAATAGAAAAAATATTGCAACCCCTCTATATCATTTTTTTTTATTGACCTACTTATACCTAACAGTAGTTATAATTCCAGAGGGGGCATTAACCCCCTCTTCTCCTCTCAGAGATATTGTAACCCCCTTGCCGTATCTCCGCTATTAGCAGAATTCGACCTCCAGTATTTGGAGCCATTCGAATCGAAACATGAATTTTACCAAAATGCAGGAACATTTTGACTCTGTCAGAATTTATCTCCCCTACTGCGTTTTCGAATCAAGGACAGCGTACTTTACTTTTTCGAGTAAAATGATATGGGTTTGGTTTTCGGGATATTTTGGGGTGCTGATTACGGAAATGGTATCCATTTTGAAATCCAAGATGGCGGACATAGATTTTTTTGAGTAAAGTGATATGGGTGTCGTTTTCGGGATATTTTGGGGTGCTGATTACGGAAATGGTATCCATTTTGAAATCCAAGATGGCGGACATAGATTTTTTTTGAGTAAAGTGATATGGGTGTCGTTTTCGGGATATTTTGGGGTGCTGATTACGGAAATGGTATCCATTTTGAAATCCAAGATGGCGGACATAGATTTTTTTGAGTAAAGTGATATGGGTGTCGTTTTCGGGATATTTTGGGGTGCTGATTACGGAAATAGTATCCATTTTGAAATCCAAGATGGCGGAAATTGATTTTTTGAGTAAAGTGATATAGGTGTCGTTTTCGGGAAATTTTGGGGTGCTGATTACGGAAAAAGTATCCATTTTGAAATCCAAGATGGCGAACATCGAGTTTTTTGAATAAAGTGATATGGGTGTCATATTCGGGATATTTTGGGGTGCTGATTACGGAAATGGTATCCATTTGAAATCCAAGATGGCGGACATCGAGTTTTTTGAATAAAGTGATATGGGTGTCATATTCGGGATATTTTGGGGTGCTGATTACGGAAATGGTATCCATTTTGAAATCCAAGATGGCGGACATAGATTTTTTTGAGTAAAGTGATATGGGTGTCGTTTTCGGGATATTTTGGGGTGCTGATTACGGAAATAGTATCCATTTTGATATCCAAGATGGCGGGAATTGATTTTTTGAGAAAAGTGATATGGGTGTCGTTTTCAGGAAATTTTGGGGTGCTGATTACGGCTAAAGTACCTATCCATTTTGAAATCCAAGATGACGGACATCGAGTTTTTTGAATAAAGTGATATGGGTGTCATATTCGGGATATTTTGGGGTGCTGATTACGGAAATGGTATCCATTTTGAAATCCAAGATGGCGGACATTGATTTTTTTGAGTAAAGTGTCATATTCGGGATATATTGGGGTGCTGATTACGGAAATGGTATCCATTTTGAAATCCAAGATGGCGGACATAGATTTTTTTAAGAAAATGATATGGGTGTCGTTTTCAGGAAATTTTGGGGTGCTGATTACGGCAAAAGTACCTATCCATTTTGAAATCCAAGATGACGGACATAGATTTTTTTGAGTAAAGTGATATGGGTGTCGTTTTCGGGATATTTTGGGGTGCTGATTACGGAAATGGTATCCATTTGAAATCCAAGATGGCGGACATCGAGTTTTTTGAATAAAGTGATATGGGTGTCATATTCGGGATATTTTGGGGTGCTGATTACGGAAATGGTATCCATTTTGAAATCCAAGATGGCGGACATAGATTTTTTTGAGTAAAGTGATATGGGTGTCGTTTTCGGGATATTTTGGGGTGCTGATTACGGAAATAGTATCCATTTTGATATCCAAGATGGCGGGAATTGATTTTTTGAGAAAAGTGATATGGGTGTCGTTTTCAGGAAATTTTGGGGTGCTGATAACGGCTAAAGTACCTATCCATTTTGAAATCCAAGATGACGGACATCGAGTTTTTTGAATAAAGTGATATGGGTGTCATATTCGGGATATTTTGGGGTGCTGATTACGGAAATGGTATCCATTTTGAAATCCAAGATGGCGGACATAGATTTTTTTGAGTAAAGTGATATGGGTGTCGTTTTCGGGAAATTTTGGGGTGCTGATTACGGAAAAAGTATCCATTTTGAAATCCAAGATGGCGGATATCGATTTTTTTTAGTAAAGTGATATGAGTAATCCTTATAATGGCTGAGGAGGACTCTCAGATATCGATTTTAAAAGCAATCGATTCATTAACTAAAATTTCAAAATGGATAGGTACCATTTCCGTAATCAGCATCCCAAAATATCCCGAAAACGACACCCATATCACTTTACTCAAAAAAAATCAATATCCGCCATCTTGGATTTTAAAATGGATACCATTTTCGTAATTAGCATCCCAAAATATCCCGAAAACGACACCCATATCATTTTCTTAAAAAAATCTATGTCCGCCATCTTGGATTTCAAAATGGATACCATTTCCGTAATCAGCACCCCAATATATCCCGAATATGACACTTTACTCAAAAAAATCAATGTCCGCCATCTTGGATTTCAAAATTGATACCATATCCGTAATCAGCATCCCAAAATATCTCGAAAACGATTCCCTTTATATCATTTTATTCAAAAAAATCGATGACCGCTATCTTGGATTTCAAAATGGATACCATTTCCGTAATCAGCACCCCAAAATATCCTGAAAACGACACCCATATCATTTTATTCAAAAAATCGATATTTGCCATCTTGGGTTTCAAAATGGATACCATTTCCGTAATCAGCACCCCAAAATATCCCGAAAACGACACCCATATCACTTTTCTCAAAATATTAATGTCCACCATCTTGGATTTCAAAATGGATACCATTTCCGTATTCAGCACCCCAAAATATCCCGAAAACGACACCCATATCACTTTTCTCAAAAAAATCAATGCCCGCCCTCTTGGATTTCAAAATGGATACCATTTCCGTAATTAGCACCACCTGATGATGTGTAGGCAAACAGGCGTTCAGCCCACCTGATGATGTGTAGGTAAACAGGCTTTCAGCCCACCTGATGATGTGTAGTCAAACAGGCGTTCAGCCCACCTGATGATGAGTAGGCAAACAAGCATTCTACCCACCCGATGATGTGCATGTAAATAAATAAATGCATGTAAATAGGCGTGATATTTCTCATATAAGATGTGGATTAAGCTTCCTCCTGAGGTTTTCCCATTTTTCGAATAAGCATACAACCCATTTGATCTGAAGCGATGATGATGATCTGATCGAGTGAGAGAAGCGAACGGTGTTCTGAGGTAACAAACAAAATACAATCGAATTGAGATCTCCCTCTTGAAATACAATAAAATTTTCTGATTTCTCCTTGTTTTTTACTACTGTGTCCATTCCATAATACAATAAATAAATAAATATTCATGGACATTTCACACAACGCCCTCTAGTGCCAAACTAAGCAAAGCTTGTAATATGGGAACTAGATGCTGATAGAATACTTATATACCTACTTTTTTTTTGTAAATACATACTTATAATACATAGTAACACCCAGTCATAGAACAAACATCTATGTTTTCCACGCACAAATGTTTGTTCTCAGTATGGGGATCGAACCCACGACCCTTAGCACGGAAGGCAGAGCTATTACCGACTGAGCTGTGACGCCTGTCAATACATACAATATTTAGCATGATCATGAGCCGTGCCACAGGCCTTAGAAAAAGTGGCCAACTATGGACCACTTTTCTGCAATATTCCTTTCACTTTATTTCCATACCTACTGGGTGTACAATAACTGTGTATCATAACTACTTACGGCGCTTTAGTATATTTGTACAATAATTTATTTTTTTATTTCCATACCTCGGTACTAGACGTACAATAACTGTGTATTTACTCTATCGTGCGGTCGACTCGTGACCTCTGCGCTGCGTGATGAACTGTGCGAGTGAGATAGCTGCGAGTGCGCGGCGCGGTATCTGCACGAATGGGCCGTGAAACTTGGATTTGAGCTGGAGTAGTGTAGGCTCTTAACCCACGCCTCGTCACGGCTGACAAAAAATTACTTGGTAATAAGTACCTACCTACCGTGTCAATAATATCGACAACAACATTAATTAAAATAGGGTCTATTTCTTAGTGTTCCGCCACTTTTACCCCATCGCACATGCTCATGTCATAAAAAAGATCTTAGCTATTTAGGTAAGTCACTACTAATTTCTGATTTGTGCTAATAGGTCTTGTGCAAAGGATATAAAGTCGTAGGTGCACAAGAACCGAGGCCAATGAGCGGTAAAATCAGTTGGATACACTGACAATTTAAAACTAGACAAGGCAGCAAGGCCGTGATGTCATAGGTATCGAGTTACCTAATGATATCTTAAATTACCTGCGTAAATGTTTACGTGTCTTGTAAAATTTTGAGGTGATCAAGGACATTAGATAATAGTGTACTAAGTAGGTAGGTACTTTAAGGGGGCCATACATGGGCAACTTGAAGCAGATGCAGCTCATGCAGCTGGACTGCATCAAGCTGCGACTGCACAGTGAACACAGAAAATCAAATCTTCGATTGCAATACATAAAACTGCATGAGCAGTCGCATTGAAAATTGTAGTTAGCAGCCTCGTGTATGGAGTTTTTTTTAGTTATTGTTTGAATTTCTTTTGGTTTGATTATATTGCTTGGTTTTGATTTGGTAGGTAAGTTTAAAGTTTGTAAATATTTTATTAAAGTAAGCTGGAAGAGTATATTTGATAAGAATCAAAACTTTTCTCTACATTTTAAAACACAGGAAGGTAAAGCCGTAAAATACGTAGGTAAATAAATCATGATGTTTTGACAAGTCTACGATTTCACTCCTAAAACCGAATATTTCAAATTGTGCATAATGTAGTTAGTATGAGCTTGGGCCCCTATGTTTGTCAATCACGCGATTTCAATATAAAACGGTACCTACCTCATCGTCGCATGGCAGGAACTGCCCCCGTATGCCAATCTTTTGCTGTCAAGTTATATTTCACTGCCCAGTGTAATTTCTTCAGGTCACGTGGTACAATTTTGTACCACGTGATCATTCTTTTTAGACACTTTTTAGACAGCAAAATATGCGCGAAAACACATCAAATGACGTCATAATGTCACTATTTAGTCACAGAATAACTATGAGTTAGTATGAACTGACCATGATTTAAAACTTTGCAGTTCAACTTTGCGGTTCAACTTTGATTGGCAAACCCCTGCTGGTAGGGAAATTACCGGTAAGTACCTAAGTATAGCTGTAGGTACCTTGACATGTACTCCCTTGAAATTCCCAGTAGAATCACTCAATGGGGATTTTATGTTTTCTGTGATTATTTGAATACTGTTTTGATTGTTTTTATGAAATCGAGGAGGATTTGTGTTTATTTGAAGTTCAAAATAAACTACTGTAAGCAAGCAACATTCATTATGATTTATGAATACCGATTTGTAATGAAATACAGATTTATTTGCTTTATAAACTTAATAAGCAGTTGACTCTGCTCTCTCTTTTTTTGGCTGTTAATTATCTTTACTATTAATTACTAGAGATTTTTGGCTGTTAATTAACTTTACTATTAATTAGTAAACGTTACTATTAATTAACTATTTCATATAAAATTAGATTGTTATTGTATTCACTAATAATTATGTTTGTTGGGTAAGTCACAAGAAACTGGAAATCTTGTATACTGAAATAAACTCTAACTACATAGATTTATGATACTTATTACAGAACATTCAGAACTTACCTGACTGCAACACGCACACTGGACTCATCGCTGGCCATGGTTGCTCCCACCTACACAAACAATATCAATGTCAGTTTTATATTATAGGTACAGTTCTTTCTTACTAGCTACTTTGTAAATAAATATATTAAGTTACTGTCCCAGTATAATATGGAAAACATTAGTATAAACTATTTAAAATTACAATAAAACCGTCCAGGGTTTTTGTTTATCATATCATATTGTTTGTTTATGTGTCTGCATAAGACTGATGAAATTTTGAACTAAGAAATATATGTAAGAATATATTGGTCTGCCTATTATAGGCACCTAATGTGAAAAATCTATCAAAACATCAGTTGGCCAATCAAACAAAGATAGACTGCTATATTTTGTGAGATAAACACACCAGGTGCGTAGAACTTACAAAAGGCTAGAGATCCTGAGAAATAGCTTCACTGTACCGCATTTCACTATCGCAGTGATACGTCGGAAGCGGCTCGCTTGATCGACAATAACGTTATTTACTATCTTTCACCATTGTCCCGAACTCCCGAAACAACACAGACAAAAAGAACCTTTACTCAATAAATGAACTATTGAGTAACGAATATTGTGGCACAACGGTATCGCAATTCGACTATTTTATTATTTATTTATTGAAAGCGGATATTTTCTAAAATCGTAAAGAAAATGCACATACGGCCGCACACGGAAACCGCGTTTGACAACTAAAAAAAATATACTGACTAGATTAACAGCAAAGTTGACATGACAAATAAAACAGCTGATCGAAGCTGTCAAAGTTGGGGTTGCTAGTACTTCTATTCTCAAAGTTTTTATAAATGGCAGCCTTGTGGTTTAGTCCCTGACGCAGCGCCACACCTATGCTGTAGTTGGAACTAATCAAAACATAATATTCATAAATAATAGATGGCACTGTCACCTATTCGCTAATTTAGTTTTATGGAAAGATGGCTAGATAGCAGCACTGGTTTCAATCTACTGGTTTGAAATGTGTAGCACCTACACAGTAGTATGGTAAGCTACAGTACTTAATTTCTTTTTCGATGTCGTCGTTTCGTTGGTTTTATAGGAAAGCCCACGTCACAAAGATATTAAAAAGTACCTAACTACCTCGTTCCTTACCTACCCAACCCACCTATCTAGGCACGAGTAATGTACCTAACTGTAGATACAGGATGTTAGTAGGTACTTAGCTACCTCTTATGTAAAATCAACTACCTTGAATGAATGAAAGGTACCTTACCTACTCGTACCTATACATCGCACGTCGCAAACGTAATCAGCTTGAACTAAATTCAACTTCAACTTCTATTTTTCTGGCAAACCTACATAATCGCCTACTTACTAGGTTTGATTCAAGTTTCTGATTTTAGATAAAGGGACTACTCTGACCTAAGACCTAAGTCATTTTGAAAATTAGGTAGGTAGGTACTTACCTAGCTACCTATCAAGCAAAGCAAAACAAAATGTCGAATATGGCGAGATTTTATTCGCGATTTTGAGAGGTCTGCTTGTAGGTATACTACTCATTAGTGACAAGTGAAACGATTTAGACCAATCTTTATTTTATGGTGGCCTATCAGACAGAGAGCAATGACATGCGTCTGAGTGCCGTCTACTCATATTTAGGTAGAAAACCTACTTACTAATAGCGGTTTTATTGAATACTCTGCAAATTAATAGTGAGTGCGTAGAGGCAATCAAGTCTTGGGTTCTTTCGATAAATAGGTACCTACTTTGATTTGATTAATTTTTCTCCTATTGCAAAGCACTTTTGTTTGATTAATTGCAAAATCAACTTTAGAATAGGCTAGGCTACCTAGGGTTAGTCTTAAAATCCCCTTTGAGTGTTCCCAGGTTACCTAGATAGGCAATTCTGATCATGAGTAGAGCGAGCTTTGAATATTCAGCAAGCTATATTCAGGCTGCAGAAAGCGGCCGTAGCGTCTGACGTAATGAAATAAAGATCCTGCAAACAATGTCAGACATTGGCTCAACGAAGCGAGCGAAGCCGGGGACAGCACAAAAGGGGAATCTCACAATAAAGTTTGAGAAAATTCGATTACCTTCGCTCAGTTGGACTCACTCCAGCAGAGCAGAATGAAGTCAAAACAACAAAGGGCTTGATTATCCACTCACAAGTCACAAACAACGTATGAAATTGATAATTAGGTAAACATCGTTTAGAGATGTATCGCTATAGGCAGTGGTTATCACTTATCAGGTGGGCCATCGGCTTGTTCCATCATTTATTTGTACAAAAAAAATTCAGTAGGTAGGTATTTTTAAAAACTCTTTCCTACTTAGTACTTATCTAAATTCAAGGGTTTCACTAAGTCTGAGAATTGTTTTGTGGACGTGATACGGTCCATCATTTTATGACACCAAAGTCAAGTTGAGTAAGTACATGCTAATGTAGATATCTTAGCAGGGAGAGGCTCAGGTTGGTCACCGCCGCCGCCACCGTGACCATGACCACCTAGTGCGTAAACCTTTACTAAGATGCAGCGATCGTAAAAATTTACCCCACAATGCCCTATGACTCTGGATGTTGAACTCCGGGTCGAAGGCCCTATATGTATTGTTTTACAGTCTTTGTGGAGTAGTGCACTTAAACCACAGGTCTCTATTTTAGCTCGACGTGGATTAGCGAAGAGTTTACCTAGGACGTCACAGAACAGTTAGATCAGTAGCATACATAATGGCATGCGCTCTTTGCTCGGCGGCGGCGCCGGCGGCTGCAGCAGCGCGGTATGACAACTCTGTTGGCCTGCCCCCGTATGCCAATCTTTTGCTGTCAAGTTATATTTCACTGCCCAGTGTAATTTCTTCAGGTCACGTGGTACAATTTTGTACCACGTGATCATTCTTTTTAGACACTTGACAGCAAAATATGCGCGAAAACATATTAAATGACATCATAATGTCACTATTTAGTCACAGTATAACTATGAGTTAGTATCAACTGACCACGATTTAAAAATTTGCAGTTCAACTTTGCAGTTCAACTTTGATTGGCATACCAATAGCAATACTGGTGGTAGCAGACCGAAGCCCGTATTCTGAGTTTTGTTTTGTTAATCGAGACCAATATCCAAAAGCGACTTGTGATATATTTTGATTATTTTTTTTTTATTTGATAAGTTAGCGCCTCTAGCTGGAGATTTGCAAATATTTTTTGCGAGTTTCTCGATTCTCACTTTTCAAAAACCAGCAATCAGCATGGATACTCGTATTTTTATAGTAAGAAAAAGACTAAAACATGTGCTTAGGTATGTTTAACCTATCAGAGTAGCTGAATGATTTATAATTTTCAAAACGTGTTCCGTGAGGCCTAGAAACTGTGAGCACTTTTGAGAGACGTGCTCTACCCATGCTCAGTGGTCAATCCAGGATTCTGGTTTGGGAGGGACTTGACCCAGGATTTCAGGTTAGGGCAGTCAGGGGCGTCCCCCAGAAATTTTGTGGGGTTTCTCTGACAAATCCTAGTCCACACTCGGGTGAGCTCGGAGTTTGAAACTCCCTGGCTCCCCCTGGATCCGCTAGTCATGGCCTACCAATCCAGTAAATGAAGTCAAGTTGTGGATGATGATGATTATGAAATCTTACTCTTCTGGTTTCTTCGGAACTGTGGCAGGTCGAATGCAAGTAAAATAATAAGGTATTGTTTCCGCGCGGGCGCCCACTTGGTCACGCGTCGGCGCTCTCCGTGTGACCGAGAAATGCTGGATTTACGATGTGTGCTTAGAAACTGGCGTGACATTATAAAATAAGTGTAGGACCTACCTAGCTCTAGTTAGGTGGGAAATTAGTTTAGCGTGTACCCAGCTTTACTATTCAGCGAGGCAATGCAACCAGTATTGTGCTTCTAGGTGATTGACTAATACAAATGGGGGGTCCCAAAAGGAGAGTTGCAAATTTTGTAAGGATGGTTTGCAGCCTAGAAAATTCCTAGTTTCCGCCGCAGCTTCTTTCATGTGGTCTAAGGAGGTCGTTTATCTGTATATGTTACTGTAAATGCCCGTATCTTGGTAAATTTGAGGTTTTATCGGTAAATGTTAAGATTTATCGACATGAGCTGATAAATGTAAGATTTTTTTAGATTGCGTCTGTAGATGTGCGACACAAAAAGTCGTAAGCTGTACCTACTCAAGCGTAGAGACCTAGGGTGAAAATGAAATAGAGACACTAGATTTTGTTACTCGAGATTTATATGAACTAGAAATAATATCGAAAATGTCCTCCATTGATCAAATTATAACATATTTAGGTAACTTAATAATAATGTCTGGACGCTGGACCTTGTCAATCGCAAGTGGCGACTAAAGCCATGGTTTTGTAAATATCGGCAACCGTAACTTTACAGTCGCTATAAGACTATAAGATGTTACTATAAGACTGCGTTGGGCCAGTTGGGGGTCACCAATTTGGGACCAGAATTAAAACAGCTTTATTCCAAAACTTATTGACTTTAAAAAAGAAACAGATTTATCATAAAGTTATAGATTATCATCACAATCACAAAGTTTTCATTCATCATTTTTGGTTGTACGGAGCTCGTTTACGGAAAAAGTTTCGGGCGTAGTTCACCGTTTCCTTTAGAAACTGAAGTGCTTTGGGCACTAGTCTACTAGTGCTATGTAGGGTAACACCACATTTTTATTAGATCGAATAAATGGTTCGGACCAAACTCTATCGAAGGGTTTGGTTCAAGTTTTTAGTTGTGTTTACAGATTTATAAAAACCCCTATTTTAGGGTCGACTAGCGAGCTTTTGAGTTACTGGGTAATATATCAAGCAATCTGCTGTAATGTGTCGGGGATAACAGAGTGGACATGCTTCTGAATTATTGCATCTACCCTCATCTGAAGGGTTATGTTTTTACGGGATAATGGCTCTGAATCTCTGAACTCCATGCACGGTAGACAAACCTCTTTTGAGATAACTTGCGAAGTCAGTGACACAGAATAAAAATATAAGTACTTTAAATAAAAATATAAATATAAGAGCTTTCAGCTGTAAGTTATAACCATCACCACTTACCATTATTTTCTTTGCCCACGATGGGTACCTAACGTTTGGGTAACAATTTTGGTTCACTGTTTATAGATGGAAAACTTGTTTGGTTCAATATGATATTTTTGCTATAAGTAGCCTTTTCATCGTTATTCTTCACCTAGAATCTAGATAGATAGGTAGATAATACTTTATTTTACAGACAAAGTATCTAGCTTCACTATCTAGGGCCTAGATAGTGAAGCTTTGCAATTTTGCATATTAATGAAGAACAACTCTAGTGATTTCATATCTTTAAATATGATATTGCCAATAATTTTTATATTCACTAAGGGCGGCTTGCACCAGAATCGCTAAACGCGTTTAACTCTTAAATAGTATTTAGCGAGTTGTCAAGTCATACAAATACGTCAGATATAAATCAATTTTGCTGTTAAATACGTTTAGTGATTCTGGTGCAAGACGCCCTTAATCTTAATCTTAGTGTAAGTTGCACACGCATGGTACGTGACAATGCTCACCGCGGTTTCAGTGTCACTTTTCTAGAATTTTCATACATTTTACACGTGTAGCGGTTACTTTACTCATTTCCATTTTACAGTTTCTCGAGGCTGTTTAAAAAATGTGTGAAAACAGAAATCAGATTTTTTTTTATTGTATACTTAACTGTTGTACAAAAGATATCATAAATAATTTCTGATTTCTGAAAACCTTATAAAACCTGTGTGCAGCCTTACAGAAAAACGCACTTGGCCAACACCATTCGCAAGCTAGCGACTTGCCTGTAATAAAACAGTGCCTAGCCTACCTACTTCGGTGCGTACTTAGTACCTACTTGTTTAATCGAGTGCTCGCCGTTTGCATAGAAAAACATTCTCAGGTATAACCTCAACTTTCCTGGGTTCGTGGGCTCAGCATCATTAGAGAACCTGAAAAACGCAGACGAAGTTAGAGGTTGGTACTGACCTGCGGTTGTTGGTTCTGCGATGTTGACGCCCTTTGCCACTTTTGCTAGTTTTCAAAGCTATTTAAAAACTACGTAAAAGGAAAGTAACAAAAGAGATTATCCAATAGAAGGTAATAAATCGAATAGTCATGAAACGTATCGGCGATCGTTAATCAAGCGGACTCGTTCAACAAACCCTCGATCTATTGTGTTTCGAACCCACTACTTACTTACCTACTTGCAATAAAACTAACGGCTATTTCCCAATATTCAATCTATATCTGATTGATTTCAGCTTTTTTTTATACATTATTGCCTAGAAAAATTGTCCAGATGACTAGAAAATGTTAGGTACGTTTGCCACAGCTGTCTCCTCCAAGTTCCGCAGTTTACAAAGACGCAGCACGAGACCAGGATAGTAGACAAGTGGTCTGCAAGCTTTGTCGTAACACGAAAAAGCCCTAAAAAATTTTTTTTTCAAATTCAAATACTATAAATGTCAAAGAAAACTAAAATGCAAACAAAACAATAACCGTCGCTAATTGAGATGGATATACATCCTAACATTATTTGTATCATGGTAACATCATCTAATGCAACATCCCAAATCCGACGACAAATCCCATCCTATCCCACGACACTTCGCATGCATAAACGATGTAAAAGCTCTTCTAGAAGTAGGTTCTAGAGGTGGGGTCTAGGCGAATGCTAGTTGAAACAAATTGGCAAACTATACATACAGTGTACAGTCTTTGTTTATGAATTCAGGGGTAACGAGAACACTTTTTTAGCGTTTTTGTCTTTCGCAAGCGCTTTGATACGTTTTGTCATAGAACGCTAATGGCAGAGCACCTGTCAAGCGCACTGAGAGATTTTCACGCAATTTGTAGCAAATAGAGTTCACAAGCTTGTTGATTTTATTTTAATAAGTTTTTTGCGCTGTTTCTGACATTCTAGAATTTAAACCGGTTAAGTGCGAGTTGGACTTGTGCATTTAAATGTTCTCTTAGTCAAAATAAAAAATCAAATTCAAATCAAATCAAATAAAAAAAAAATATCAAATTAAAAAAAAGGTTGGCGATTTTTTTCTAAAAACTCTAGTAAGTATGTATAGAATAGACTAAACTCCCACTGCAGAAAATCTTATCTCTTCTTCTTATTTCACGATGTGTATAGACAGAGGCCATAGTAAAAAAAAAGAAGAAGGAACAGAGAAGAATAAGGAGACATAGAGATTTGTGTCAGGGATCGCCAAGACGATTTACGAATCTCTGAAAAAAATTAACCAAAATTTTAAAACTACACATATTATTATACCAATATCAAAACTACTGTACTGTACTGTAGAAATGTCTCAATTCACCTCGTCTTGAATAATCCAAACTATTCCAAACAGAGCCATAAACGTTAGCTAGGAACTATAAGATAAGATAGAGTCCTACTAAGCTCATGAAAAACTTGTTTAAGACTTGAAACTTGAAAGTAAGAAGCGAAATGGTCAATTTTCTCTCATTATTGGCAAAGATGTCGCGAGGAAATATTCCAAAGGAGTTTTTCAAACTTGAATACTAAAGAGGTTTAGCTTGGTTTCTTGGTTTTGTTGTCTCCGTTATAAGTCAGTAAAATGCATAGCAGCAGTGCTCTCATCATGCATCGGTGCACTTCGTGAAATAGCGTAGATGTTCCAGCGCATGGTGCTCTTAAATTATGTGTTCGTTGTGAACCTACCTTTTACTTAGGTAAAAATGTCATTTAGGTACTTAGCAACCTAGTTCCTCATTAGTTTGGAACTAGGCGCTGTGTATAATGCCTAGGTAACCACTTATATTCTCGTTTTCTATGTTCTACGAGCATTCAGTAGCTACGGAGCGCCATCTGTAAACTAATCTCTTATCTTATTGGCTGCTACGCATTAGTCAAATAACGGACACTGCTATCACAGTAACGCCATCTATGGTCGGTGTCGTTTGATGCATCTGAGAATTAACAGAGTAGTTTGCAACTTGCATGACCTAAAATAGACCTGCGACTCAAATAAAATATATCGTAGCGGTAAATGTTTATAGGACCGGCCACAGAGTAAAAACTTACTTGTCTATGGAACCCTCACTTAGGTGAAGATCATTTTTAGGGCTTTGACTACACAGGGCTACACAGTTGCGAATCTAAGATTTCGTCTTAGAAGGGGCTTGGAGCAAAGCGTAGGACGGACCGATTTCAATTGTAGAATTCTAATAAAATTTAAACTACTCAAACCTAATTTGAAAGCGTTACAATTACAGCCGTCTTTGTCATTTTAGTTGATTAGAATAATTTATAAGTTTAAAAAACTAGAAAAACCGACTTCAATTCTACCAGCTTCATCATCAGATGATGATTATGATGATGATGACAGTTCATTGTGAATGTTCTAGTCACTATAAACACCACTTAAAAGTCACAGGAAAGCAAAATACGCAATTTCGTGCACGTGGTTGGTGGTGATTCTTTAGAGGAACAACTGGTGGGTTTCTGCTTTTCTCCAATTAAATGCGGTTTGATTGAATGTACCTACAAACTGGGTTTATTGACAAATTTTGAAAAATGTAAAAAAGGTGTGCACAGCACAAAGGGTCCGAAAGTAATGCATTAGCTTATTGAACATTAATAGAATTTATACGCGAGCATTGTTGCTAGCAGTAAAATGGTAGGCGCTACGCCGCGCCGGGCATATTTTTTTCAGTTATTTCTATTTATAACCCAAACTACTCAACCGATTTTGATTAAAATAAAATGGGACCCATCTGGAAGTATATCCTTTCAGATGAAAAAAGAATTTTTGAAATCGGTTTATAAATGACGGAGTTCTGAGGTAACAAACATTAAAAAAAATAAAAATAAAAAAATAAAAAAAAAACATACAACCGAATTGAGAACCTCCTCCTTTTTGGAAGTCGGTTAAAAAGACGGCAACATTTTTAGTGCTGTCAAATTAGGTTAGTTTAGAAAAATGATCGCAGGAAACCGGCGGATCGAGAAAACTTAGAATCGGCTTTTCTAGAAATCTATGGGGGAGATGTCCACCACTGGACTTCTACAGAATGTTGGGTTTCCCTGACAAATCCTACTCCAACCTTGGGTAGAAACTTTTGGTGGGGACTTGAGCCCCCTTTCCTTGATCTGTTCAGTGATCTTAGATGGTCTTCTAGGCTGACAACGGCTGGCAATCCTAACCAGCCGCAATAAAGCTTACTTCACACTGCAAGCCGATTAGAAGAGACTGAAGCCTGGCCGGGGGTGAGCGGGGTGAAGCGCGCGGGGCGGGGGTGCGTTGACCTCGGCCCGGGTTTACGAGTGCATTTGCACAGTGACACCCCCCTGCCGCATACCCCGCCGTGCGTGCACGCAGTGACAGCGGTTCTTGCCAGATCCAGGATTAGACAGAGTTTTAGGGAAATAAATTGGCTGACGAGTGCAATCTTGGTTTTTATTTATTTTTATGTTGCTGTGTTATAATAGCTTGGGGAATGCACGGTTTTAGCTAAAATCGCCTCTCAAACGTCTCTCAAAAGTTGAAAAAAAATTCTCACCCATAAACCCGTCTCAACGTTGCGAAGCTACTTACTAAGTGCCAAAACTAAACAAAGAAACAAATTTAAACGCAGCTTGACAGTGATTCAGTAGTACCTAGTTCAAATTCTTCATTCATAAAACAATTACATAAATTAAAATACGTTTTTAAATAAGGGAAGTTTAAACAGCAACATCAGGCAACCCAATTTCCTCGCAAAAAACTGCCAATTTTGATTGATACGGTCAAGATTCGACGACACGTCGCGATTAAATTAAAGATGGCGTCGCAATTGCTTTTGGCTTGATTATCGAGTTGATGAGAACCTGTTGAGAAATGGTTTTGCTACTTGCATGGCCGGGAGCTTTTTACTTTAGCGCCAACTTGCCTGCAATTTATTAATATTGGATGCACATTTTTATTTGATACATGAACTTAAACAGGATGTTGTTGGTATCCTAAGCAGAGGCGTCACTTGGAATAATAAGTGGCACTAGGTGCATTTTTAACATTATTATTCGCGGCATTTTTAACTTTATCAAATCCTGCGCTCATTATGAAGCGCGTGCGCGTTGATGTCTTTTGTATGGTTAAAAAAGTGAAAATCAATGATTCTTTATCATAGACTTTTCACAGCATATTTTATTCTTGCATAAGTACTCAATAAACTCATACAGATTTAAGTAGTTGTTGATACTACATACTTACAAGGTATCTTTGTGGGCAGATATGTAACGTGCGTGAAAATTTTCTAACTTTTATCAAATCCTGCGCATAAGCCCTTTTGTATCAAAAATTATTGATTGAAGACGCTTTGTAATAAATAAAAAATTACTTATTTTCAATTCTACTGCCTTCCACTTCTGTATCGGTCTCCTTCTTTGTACTTCTATGCTTGTTAGCCATTGTGATTCGAATCCATCCAATTCATCTAGATACCCATATTTTCTTTTAAGCATTTCTGAAGGGCACATGAACTTTCTATTGTCTAAGATATCTAATTATGGATATCTAATGACTACCCTCCGCATGGTAAATATCTTCAGTAATAACTCGAAACTGAAGTTGAAAAAAACAACTAAGTACAAACTTTTTTTTAAAACCCAATTTAATTTTGGGACCCAAACCAAGTCCCAAAATAGTAAAGGACCAGCACCATACATACATAAGTAAATACTCTTAAAACTAGTAGCTGGTTCATTTATTAAAGGGACATTTGTTCAGGCCGTGTGAAGTGTGTAAGAGGGATAATATAATACACAGATGATCTTGGACAATATTTCTAGGCCGCTCGCTCACGACTTTTTGCAGCGATGCTGTAGTGCGTTTGGTAAACGCGCGACGGCATCGCTATTATCGCGCATCAGTCGCGTTTGCAACGCGTGACAAAAGCGATGCAAACGCGCTACAGCATCGCGACTGTTTGGTTTTGTTTTTTGCATCACAAGTTAATATAGAGAGAGAGATCCTACCTATCCTAAATGAAGAGGATCCTTTGATTGAAAATAAAGTGTATAGGTGCAGATATTATATAAGATATTACTTATATGGGCGAAGCACTTGATGAGATGGTTGGAGGTGCTAGCCGAGGCAATGTAGTGGAGGCGCGGTGCTGAATATATTTCTTTATCGATGCTGAATCGCGACTGGAGCGCGACAGTATCGCGATAGTAGCGATACAGAATCGTGGTTATACGTGGACGAAGGTACATAGCTAGCGACAGGATCACTACTGTATCGATGCGAACGCGCGTATTAGCATCGCGACAGTATCGCTGCAAAAAGTCGTCGTGGGCGCGCGATTTTGGTTCGTAATTTTGGTTCATATGTGCACAGGCTCTGTTTAGTATTTTTCGTCTGCGGTGACCACACACCGTGATACATCACTGGGTATTGGTCATAGTAGTTTATAAGGTGGTAAGGTAAAGTTGAGCTTATAACTGGTTACCTCCCGTGGTAAGTGGCAGTAGATCCAAATTTAGTGCGAGTTTTCTTTCTCGATGTGAACACAAGTAAGTAGGTTGTTTTGCTTTGAACGCCTTCATAGTGATAATGCAAAGCTTTGCGCCATCGCAAAATTCACTACATCGAACCATTTTGTTCGAGTGCCCAGAGAAAAAAATACAAAATCAAAAATGCGTTAAATTTTGAAGAAAAAGCGGAGTTGATTGGTTTTTTCTACCACGTTTTGTCAATACAGCAGTATCGCTCATATGTTGTTTATCGATTGACCCGTATGAAAACGATAGTCGTGTTATTAAGTAGCTAGCTACAAGTGGCTACAATGAAACATTTAGTAGCAAGGTGTACAGTCCATTACATCCGCCATATTGTATAGAACTTCACGTGAACATTTCAAAAAGCTTCCGACGCGAGTTAACTCCATTTCCGCAGCTTTATACCTTAGTTACTATCCTTTGAACATTGAGTACCTACTTTTCTTTTTTTAATTTTTATTTTGCGTAAAACTGCGACCGTATAAAGTAACAATAGCTATGTAATGCAACGCATGCTACTTATCTGAAAAAACAAATGAATAACGAATCAGCTTTATTGGTCGTCTATCGTCAGTCACCCTATTTGCGATAAGTATTTGTATTCAATCTGATGGTAGTAAGAAGGTTTTGTTTGAATATAACAACTGCTTTTGAGCAGCAACTTTTGCTATTTTCAGTACCTGTAAGCATATTTTCTGCATAAATGATGCGTTTTTAAGTATTCTGAGATTTAAAATAAAAGCTATTGTACATTTTCCAGTGACTGGATCAGTGAACCATGTCGCCCGTGTCCGCTAGTCGCAGTTAGACGCTTCGGAATATTCACACAATTCAGACTGTTTTCGACTCTGTGAACTGGACTGTGTGTATTTACCTACATTTACAGACATATGCACTGAAGCCTAATTCTCACCTCAGCAGAGATTTTACTCTAATAGGGATGACGTCATATCTCGGCCAAAAACTCGTTTCACCTACTAGTTAAACGAGTTTTCGATGTAATTTTGACGTCATCCCTATTAGAGTAAAATCTTTGCCGAAGTGAGAATTAGGCCCCTGATGGATTGTAAAATGTATCTTTCTACTTTTCTATTTAGTTGTCTATCGCTATCGGGTGAGCGTTTGTACTATCCACGACCCTGATACATAATATCGATATTCGATCATTCGTCGCACCGTCTCGTCGACATGGTGTGAGAACTTCTAGTATAGTAGAATTTGTATGATATTAGCTTTAGCCACGATAACGATATGTTACGCGCCAGTTGATCATACAAAAACATATTTTTGCGTATTTTTGTTCAAACAACTGATAACATGTCGTCGGTAATGTGCCAGTGCGCAAACGCCAACTGTCGTGTAGTTAGTAAGTAGACGTGTCGTGTCGTGTGTGTGTGTGTTTGTGTGTGTGTTGTGTCGTTTGCAGTGTGAGTGAAAAAAAAACTATTCTATGATTTCCCATCATGATAACATGAATGCTGCCGTTTCATTATATTAAAAATCAAGCTGAAACTTAGTAATTAGTGTTAGTATCTATAATTTTATTATTTTAGTTACTTAAATAATTTTAACCATAAATACATTTTAAAACACAACTATTAAATAAAGACCCACATCTACAACTATTAATTAATTTGTCTCTAGCATTTAGAATTCAGAGTTCAATTTAATAATTTTTTTTTGTTTTGTTAAAAATGCTATTTTCTTAAGTATTTGTATATAGTTATTGTTTTAAAAAAAGAAATATCTAGTGACTATAAACATCACTAATAAAAAGTCACATTAATTTGTATCACTTACTAAACGCAGAGAGTAGGTATTCCATCCATCTGGCAAATTGGTCATCACCTGCTCCGCAACTTAACGACTCAGTAACCTATCACTACACAGCACTAAACTCCAATCTAAGTAGGCCGGGATCTATCTGCAATTAGTGCTCGTACCATACCAGTCTATCCATAGATATAGTTAAAGATAGATATGGGTACTCATAATCTGATGGATTGTGACGTCACTAATAATCCCTTGAGATGGAAGATGCTGTAGATCAGAGTGTCGTAAATCCGAGGATTTCTGGCACTACATTTAATGGGTGGGTACCTATTATGGTATCTTATCTATAAGTAGTTACCATTAAAAAACTGTAAAAATGCCAAAAACCAAAATTAAAGATGTAGAACAAGTAAATATGCAGATTAACTAAATAAACGGTTCTGATTCGAAAAATCAAGTTTGTCTGTTCGAGGATCACGCCTTAACTATTGAACCAATTTTAATGAAACTTATACATTTTAGAAGCCCTTTTTCCGGATCAAAACATGGGCTATGTTTTGATCCAGACGTGACTTGAAATAATGGACGTGAATTTTAAAATACAGCTTGAACTTTCTAAACGGCGTGCGAAGTCGCGGGTAACAGCTAGTTTTATTCATAAACCCTTCGTAATGAGCACAGGTTTTCTCTCAATAAAACAATGTGATGGAACTCGACACAACATTATTTAATAATGAGGGCTTCGCTAATGAGTTTGTTATTCGCATGGACACCCCACCCGCCGGCTAAATTAATATGTAGCATGATTTTACATTCATAATTTTAATACAATTGGACTCGATTGAAAGATTTTATACGTTGGTAAACATCGAGCGAACGAATAGGTAATGACAATGATTAAACCAATTAGTAAAATTCTATAACTAATAATAACTATTCAGAATCATCCACTAACACACTGTTTTTTATCCATGGTCGTTAAGTCATAGAATTCCAGAATTAACGATTTTATAGCCTTCTTCATCCCTAGACTTTGACAATCATCGTCGGCTTGGATGAATTGGTTTGGTTCGTCGCCAAACGAATGGTTTCCTACAACACGCGCTGAAACACCGTCAATTTATTTAACGTTTGTATAAAATTCACGCGTTTCAAAGCAAGCAATAGCCGTAATATCTTTATTAAATATCGGCTGTATTCTGAGAAAGTTCTAGCTAAGTACTGAGACAGCAGGTATGACAAGTCTCTTTACTTTCGAATTTATAAACAATGTAAGGGTTCCTCTAGAGGCAGATTCAGGCGCTGCTCTAGGCATGTTGAAACGGTTTTATCTAAAATAGACTTGGACGAATTAACACACAAAATAGGGTTTGTGAGTCATTTATGAGCACACCGACGACAAAGCTCTTCCATAAAGCAGAAGTTGAGTGAAACCGGCCAGAATAATATCATCATCATCATGGATTCTGTCTAAACAGAAGTCTCTCGATCTGACAAAATCCTACGAATAACCACAGTGAAAATTATGCCTATTCCAAAAGATCTCTGTAAAATAAAAATACGCAAATATAGAGTCCTATTTTAACCCTAGTTATTTTAAGCTTCTTTCGATGGATACAAACTAGACTATCTCACATTGGCTGTCACAACACTACGAATGACACGATATCGTCGCTGAGCTTGTGATACGTTGCTAGACGATTTCATACCGTGTCGGCACGGACACAAATACAAAACCATTTAATGCCTCATTTTAGCTCTCGATATTACCGATATTTTTGTCGATATCGGTACCGACAACGACACAATACCGATAAGTATCGTGTCGGTGTGGATAGTGTACAAACGCATTAGTCGATTACAGTTCGTTCATTTCACAACACAATGATACACAACGAAATTCCCATGCAATAGACAGACATGTTTATTATTTTTGTCATGGTCCATTATACAGCCAGTTATGTTTGCTACGGTATTTTATGTTTCTAACAGTTAGGCCCCTTTTCACCAATATCGGACAGTTACTGCAGAAGCTAATGTAATTCTTCTTCTCTTATATACCGTCGAAATCTCCCATTTATATTTTGACTGTTGTTTTATACTTCAACTTCTTGTTGCAGATGTCAAACCGCAAATAAAAATGTTGTTGACTAAATGATCTTGTCCGCAACTTCTAATAAGCGTGTTTCCAATTTGATTTACAAATATTGAGATAATGTAATGAAAACATTTTTATGGTAATAAATGGCCTATTATGGCTACACTAAGTATTATGGCTAATACTTAGTGTAACTATTTATATCTGTGAAATATTTTTTTTAAATCGCTTAAGTGCTTTTTGAGTTTATCTATTAAGTACAAACAATTTAATCAAACATACAAAAATCAAACCTTTCTCTTTACAAAATTATTTTAGATTACGGAATGCTTCGGCAACCATTCGTTAGAGAGTTGGTGAACTACAGCTTTCAGTTAGTACGGTACGGGAAGAGGTAACTGGCGTAGCGCTAAACTGACTCCAATTAAGCCATTAATAGGGTTTTTGACTTAACTTAACTTCTACATTGTTTAAAACGTACTAAGAGTAGGTCAATTTCGAAAACTTCTATTCAAGCTGTATAAATAGGGCCGATATCGGCACATATACACGATACCAACATGTCAGTTACTCGAACAAAATATCGGTGATATCGTGTAGGTTTCGTGTCGGTGACAGTGTGAGCTAATCTTGTAAATAATTGATAGCTATATCTTCTTCTTTAGTTTTTTTGTCAGTACAGTTCATATCAATGACAAAACGCACAACAAAACGGCTTTTTGTGTAAAAAAAAATGGGAAAGCGTTCGTTTGCAAAAAAGTTCTTATTTCAAAAATCACTGCCATCCAGTCAGCTGGACCACAGATAATATAATACTAAACGCTGGACGTAAAAATGGGTCGACATCGGATTAAGCAGTATCCATTGGCAACTTGTTTGTATCGCGTCGATTGCAATTTATTTGATTTAGAAACTAAGCGCTATAAATACGGTGGTCGGCCGCTGACGGTACACCAATAAACTGGTTTGGCATGAAAGTGTAGACTTCACTGGGATGGACACAATCAATGAGAACTACCAGTAGCATAACTAGGTACCTATCGAAACTTTATATGTAATTGCTTGAGGATTACTTTTGGCTCAAAGTTAAAAGTAACGAACGGACTTACTAACCTGGTTAGCCTGGCGCATCAAGCCCAAAATAGGGCTTGACTTGACCTCCGACACGATAAAGCGCCACCTGTCTCTGTCTTGCATGACTTTTAATTAATAAGAACGAACTAGTCTCTGAAAACTCTGAAGAAACACCCAGATTTGTATTACCTAGTTTATAGGTCTTTTGTCTAGTGTTGGTTGTCACTATAGACACGCAAGAAGAAGAAGAAGAAGGTATTTTGTAGTTACTTGACTTCTGTGTCTGGCCGCACCGAATCGGCAAGGATAGATAGTTATGAAAAATACTCTACTTTAGGCCTCAATAATGAAGTTTTTCTACTGGTTGTCTTTTTTACAGTGCGGTCCGCATGATGTGTGTCGCCTGCGCATGTCCCGCGAACTGCACCGCAGTTTTAGATCCTTTTATTCGTTTTATCAACAAACATGACGTCAGGTTTTATTCTTTTTAATTTTTATATCAAATTGCGTCGAACTCTCGAGACAACGGGACGCAACAGGTTGGGATGAGACTTGGGACTTTCCGAATGTTTAATAAACTTTACGCTTTATTGAGAGTAAAAAATACCTACTTTGTTTTAATAATAAAATATATTAACAGAATAATATGTCTTTCTTGAGATGGCAGTTATTATGCAGACCATAATACGGTGGCCGTGATTTTGATGCCTTGGCATTTTGGATAGGTACTTGTGAACTGAAATTCATTTTTTTTAATCCTTTGTTCGATAGTTTGATCAAGCGGTGTACAAACGATAGATAGATACTTTATTTATCGTCGGTGGTGTTCTATCACCGTTTACCTATAGAAAAACTGCACATAAGACCCTCAGATTCAGATTTACAATAAGACCACAGATATAAAAGAGTGATAAAAAGGCCTTTTGTAGAGTTTAACAAATCCTAACTACTTAAAATTAAAAATCGGGTTGATATATTCGAACTCTCCGAAATCGAACGAATTATGAAACGGATGTAAAAAGGTTTTTTTTTGTAAAGAATGGGTGTCCTGCTTCTTGAAACGCAGTGTTAGCTACATACATGTTTTTTTTTTTCAAATACTGTGGAGTAGTTTTTTTTAATATACTTAGCGCAAACACCTGCAAGGAGGTTTTATCAAATCATGAAAACGTACACTGGATAGCGAGTCATACCTCGTTTTGCATTTGTAAAAGCTCAAGAGAAAGTTAGTTTGAAAGCAAGGCAAAGCAACTACAAGTTGTTAATTAGGTAGGTAATGTCGAAGCTAATGGTGGAGTAAACCTAGTCCTCAAGAGTTCAGTGAATACATAAACTTTAAATGCAAAATTACATTAGAATTTCCCTGTGAACTGCTAAAAACGCATTTAGATTTAAACGTGTCTAGAGCATGTTTGTCAATGTTTTTTAAAGCTCTCAAGATAATTATAATAAGTCAAAAAATCATTTTTAGAATCTTCTAGAAATACCTTGTAGGCATCGCAGGAAAAATTTATTTGTTGGCTGACAGAAAAAAACAAATAGAAGGCATGAAGGGTGCCAAGGTGGTGCTAAAAAACATAGATAAAAATTAAAAGAATATGCACGTAAACCACAGATAATCAAATAATCTAATATTCTGAAATGTAATTAGGTACACCTACCAAAACTGAAATGGAAGAAAGAAGAAGAAGAAGAATAACTGGGTAGGTAGGTAGGTATAGGTAGGTGCCTGTACTAGGTACCTAGTCTATTCAGCTTGCTGGGATTAAGAGCCTACAATACTCCAGCTCAAATCCAAGTTTCACGGCCCATTCGTGCAGATACCGCGCCGCGCACTCGCAGCTATCTCACTCGCACAGTTCATCACGCAGCGCAGAGGTCACGAGTCGACCGCACGATAGAGTAAATACACAGTTATTGTACATCTAGTACCGAGCTATGGAAATAAAAAAATAAATTATTGTACAAATATACTAAAGCGCCGTAAGTAGTTATGATACACAGTTATTGTACACCCAGTAGGTATGGAAATAAAGTGAAAGGAATATTGCAGAAAAGTGGTCCATAGTTGGCCACTTTTTCTAAGGCCTGTGGCACGGCTCATGATCATGCTAAATATTGTAAGTATTGACAGGCGTCACAGCTCAGTCGGTAATAGCTCTGCCTTCCGTGCTGTGGGTGGTGGGTTCGATCCCCACTGAGAACAAACATTTGTGCGTGGAAAACATAGATGTTTGTTCTATGTCTGGGTGTTACTATGTATTATAAGTATGTATTTACAAAAAAAAGTAGGTATATAAGTATTCTATCAGCATCTAGTTCCCATATTACAAGCTTTGCTTAGTTTGGGACTAGAGGGCGTTGTGTGAAATGTCCATGAATATTTATTTATTTATTGTATTATGGAATGGACACAGTAGTAAAAAACAAGGAGAAATCAGAAAATTTTATTGTATTTCAAGAGGGAGATCTCAATTCGATTGTATTTTGTTTGTTACCTCAGAACACCGTTCGCTTCTCTCACTCGATCAGATCATCATCACCGCTTCAGATCAAATGGGTTGTATGCTTATTCGAAAAATGGGAAAACCTCAGAAGGAAGCTTATTCCACATCTTATATGAGAAATATCACGCCTATTTACATGCATTTATTTATTTACATGCACATGATCGGGTGGGTAGAATGCTTGTTTGCCTACTCATCATCAGGTGGGCTGAACGCCTGATTGCCTACACATCATCAGGTGGGCTGAAAGCCTGTTTACCTACACATCATCAGGTGGGCTGAACGTCTGTTTGCCTACAAATCATCAGGTGGTGCTAATTACGGAAATGGTATCCATTTTGAAATCCAAGATGGCGAGCATTGATTTTTTTGAGAAAAGTGATATGGGTGTCGTTTTCGGGATATTTTGGGGTGCTGAATACGGAAATGGTATCCATTTTGAAATCCAAGATGGTGGACATTAATATTTTGAGAAAAGTGATATGTGTGTCGTTTTCGGGATATTTTGGGGTGCTGAATACGGAAATGGTATCCATTTTGAAATCCAAGATGGCGAGCATTGATTTTTTTGAGAAAAGTGATATGGGTGTCGTTTTCGGGATATTTTGGGGTGCTGAATACGGAAATGGTATCCATTTTGAAATCCAAGATGGTGGACATTAATATTTTGAGAAAAGTGATATGGGTGTCGTTTTCGGGATATTTTGGGGTGCTGATTACGGAAATGGTATCCATTTTGAAACCCAAGATGGCAAACATCGATTTTTTGAATAAAATGATATAAAGGGTGTCGTTTTCGAGATATTTTGGGATGCTGATTACGGATATGGTATCAATTTTGAAATCCAAGATGGCGGACATTGATGTTTTTGAGTAAAGTGATATGTATGTCCTTTTCGGGATATTTTGGGATGCTGATTACGGAAATGGTATCCATTTTGAAATCAAAGATGGCAGAGATTGGTTTTTTTAGAAAAGTGATATGGGTGTCGTTTTCGGGATATTTTGGGATGCTAATTACGAAAATGGTATCCATTTTAAAATCCAAGATGGCGGATATTGATTTTTTTTTGAGTAAAGTGATATGGGTGTCGTTTTCGGGATATTTTGGGATGCTGATTACGGAAATGGTACCTATCCATTTTGAAGTTTTTGTTTATGAATCGATTGCTTTTAAAATCGATATCTGAGAGTCCTCCTAAGCCATTAAAAGGATTATTCATATCACTTTACTAAAAAAAATCGATGTCCACTATCTTGGATTTCAAAATGGATACCATTTCCGTACTTAGCACCCCAAAATATCCCGAAAACGACACCCATATCACTTTTCTCAAAAAATCAATTTCCGCCATCTTGGATTTCAAAATGGATACTATTTCCGTAATCAGCACCCCAAAATATCCCGAAAACGACACCCATATCACTTTACTCAAAAAAATCTATGTCCGCCATCTTGGATTTCAAAATGGATACCATTTCCGTAATCAGCACCCCAAAATATCCCTAATATGACACCCATATCACTTTACTTAAAAAAACTAGATGTCCGCCATCTTGAATTTCAAAATGGATACTTTTTCCGTAATCAGCACCCCAAAATTTCCCGAAAACGACACCCACATCACTTTACTCAAAAAAATCTATGTCCGCCATCTTGGATTTCAAAATGGATACCATTTCCGTAATCAGCACCCCAAAATATCCCGAATATGACACCCATATCACTTTATTCAAAAAACTCGATGTCCGCCATCTAGGATTTCAAAATGGATACTTTTTCCGTAATCAGCACCCCAAAATTTCCCGAAAACGACACCCATATCACTTTACTCAAAAAAATCTATTTCCGCCATCTTGGATTTCAAAATGGATACCATTTCCGTAATCAGCACCCCAAAATATCCCGAATATGACACCCATATCACTTTATTCAAAAAACTCGCTGTCCGCCATCTAGGATTTCAAAATGGATACTTTTTCCGTAATCAGCACCCCAAAATTTCCCGAAAACGACACCCACATCACTTTACTTAAAAAAACTAGATGTCCGCCATCTTGAATTTCAAAATGGATACCATTTCCGTAATCAGCACCCCAAAATTTCCCGAAAACGACACCCACATCACTTTACTTAAAAAAACTCGATGTCCGCCATCTTGGATTTCAAAATGGATACTTTTTCCATAATCAGCACCCCAAAATTTCCCGAAAACGACACCTATATCACTTTACTCAAAAAATCTATGTCCGCCATCTTGGATTTCAAAATGGATACCATTTCCGTAATCAGCACCCCAAAATATCCCGAAAACAACACCCATATCATTTTACTCGAAGAAGTAAAGTACGCTGTCCTGGATTCGAAAACGCAGTAGGGGAGATAAATTCTGACAGAGTCAAAATGTTCCTTCATTTTGGCAAAATTCATGTTTCGATTCGAATGGCTCCAAATACTGGAGGTCGAATTCTGCTAATAGCGGAGATACGGCAAGGGGGTTACAATATCTCTGAGAGGAGAAGAGGGGGTTAATGCCCCCTCTGGAATTATAACTACTGTTAGGTATAAGTAGGTCAATAAAAAAAATGATATAGAGGGGTTGCAATATTAATTTTATTTTCTACCATCTTTTTATTACAATTCGTACAACAGTTCTACACACTTCACGTGGAGATAGGTACCTACCACATACCAACTTAGTAATTAGACTACAAATCTATGGTACTCATCCAATGAACGAACATGTCGAGAAAGATCAAATTCGCGTAGCGCAGCGCGTCGCGTATTCATAAATGCCTAAACTTGACGTCGTCAAATTTCAATATGGCCTCATAAAGTCCTAACCAAAATGCGTACCCGCGGGCACCTAGGTAGGTAAAAAACATTTTATGACTCATTTTAGATACTTACTTCAATATATTATTCATGTTTTTAGCAATTTCTTTTCTCCAATCCCTACCCTTTTTTTTGTACTGGTTATTTCCCATTTTACTGTACTTACTTATAATTTAATAATTTTACGTATCTACGTAGGTAGGCGTGCGAGCAAGCGACGCGGGTTCCCTGTTCGACTGCCGGAGTTAGACTGAATCTGAGCGGTTGCGACGTCTCACGCGCAATATTTGAGAATTTAATTTCTTAAAATGCAAAAAAAAACATTTTAATAAATCTAAAACATATGATGTACGTGTATTGCTAAGTTGAATTTATATACAAAGTTTCAATAGTATAGGTAAAGTATTGACTGGCTTCTGTGGTTTCTTAGTAAGCTTCAGAGGGAAGTTTGGGATTTTTTTCTATCGAGAAAATTTTTAGTAATCGTGTTTTCACATCATATGATGTATCACAAATATTCTCAACTGTAATATATATTTTTTTCAAAATGATTGATTCAATACTTTTAATGATATGCGGGATCAAAAATGAGAGATTGGGGTACTATAAGCTCTTAATAGAGCTGCAATGTTCATACAAGTTCGCAAACAGAATATTATAATCTCTTATCTCGGCTGCAGGATTAATTTAATTAAGTTATGCCGTTTTACGAGCGTCAAGCTTTAATTATGTAGCTGCTAGGTATCTAGTGACCTTTAATATTCAGCTGTCCAACTATGGATAAAGGCTGGGGTCCAATAAATTAAATTGGAAAAATTAACAATTTAAACTAATTTTTATAATGAAACCAAATCACAACCAAAATCTTTATGCAAACATTTGTGGTTATATTACCTTTAGGTAAAAACCAAATATCAAAACCGCTGAAAAATAACCCTTGGAATCTTTTTTTACTTAGCAAGTAAAAAAAACCTTACTTAGGTACCTAGTCTTTTTAACCGACTTCAAAAAAGGAGGAGGTTCTCAATTCGGTTGTATGTTTTTTTTTTTTTTTTTTTTTTTTTTTTTTTTTTTTTTTTTTTTTAATGTTTGTTACCTCAGAACTCCGTCATTTATGAACCGATTTCAAAAATTCTTTTTTCATCTGAAAGGATATACTTCCAGATTGGTCCCATTTTATTTTCATCGAAATCGGTTGAGTAGTTTGGGTTATAAATAGAAATAACTGAAAAAAATATGCCCGGCGCGGCGCAGCGCCTACTATTTTACTGCTAGCAACGATGCAATATGCGAAGTTGCGGCGTAGCGCCTACCATTTTACTGCTAGCAACGATGGACCCTTTGTGGGTGCACACCTAAATTTTTACATTTTTCTAAATTTGTCAATAAACCCAGTTTGTACATTCAAACCGCATTTAATTGGAAAAAAGCAAAAACCCACCAGTTGTTCCTCTAAAGAACCAACATCAACCACGTGCACCAAATTGCGTATTTTGCTTTCCTGTGACTTTTATGTGGTGTTTATTTATAGTGACTAGAACATTCCCAATGAACTGTCATCATCGTCATCATCATCTGATGATGAAGCTGGTAGTCGAGTTGAAGTCGGTTTTCCAGTTTTTTAACTTATAAATTATTTGAGTTTGTGAACAGCATTTTATTTGTGTTAAAAGTTGCTTGGGGTATTAATGAGAAACAGCCCTTTTGTAGCACTTTCCCTCGAGTCTTTTAATCAGTACATCAAATAAAGAATACTGCATAATGGGAACATTGTAATCAGGCCGCATGTCGCTACCTGTCTGCGCAAGCGCAGACGGTTGCAAAAACTCTGCCGCGTCGCTCCCACGGCCGAATCACGGTCACCGACCCCGCTGCATCGATAATTTGATGAATATTAACCATTGAAAAAAGAATTAAAACGATAACAGCCAGAACGACCGATGGAAATTACGTTAATTAGAAACGGTACAAAGAAGGCAGCGAAGTTTCTTTGGGACTCTACCACTGTTTCCTAACGCCTGTTTCTAAAAATGCGGAAACCGTCACCACATTCGGTTCGGCAATGTAACTTTTTAGCTGTACGTTTCAACTTTATACCTTCACAAAATACTTAGAATACGGTTTCTCTAGGTAAGCAACCTAGAATACTCTAGCCCCGTCTTTTGTATTTTCCATTGACAAGAATTCAAATTCTATTGAAAGAGACAAAACACGGTGCTACTATCCAAGCTTTCATCGAATAGAAGACTGAATGCCTACGCTAGTAGGTACTAGAACGCAAGATTGTATAAATAAAAAAAACCTTACGCCAGTAGGTAGGCAAGGTTCCTGCCCGTTGATTGCAACCAAATATCAACTGCCTTTTTTGGAACCACCCAAAAATGCAGTAACAGTATAACCTAACGAGTAAAAAGCGGTAACTCGATGCGCAGGCGCAATTTTCGGAAGACTCAATTTACGCAGAAAACCGAACGTCCGATGAGAAGTTTCACAAAGCTTTTAGTAAGGAAATACACAAGTACTAGAATCAGTTTTATCCTCAAAAAGTACCGAGATTTTTAGATACTCGAATGGAGACCACGTTTAGGCAAGCGTAGCGTAGGACGCCCTCCGGCGAAATGGGGCGACGATCTGCAAAATGTCAAAATGTAGCTGGCAGACACTGGATGAGAAGAGCCGAAGACCGAGCTCAATGGCGCGTCTTGGGAGAGACCTACCTACATCCAGCAGTGGACCAATATAAGTTGATGATGAGGACTGAGATTTTGTGTTTAAAATTATTCATAAGCAACATTCACTCCACTAGATAAGTTAGATCGAACGGTAATGTGTATGATACCTATGGAGCAACATTATGTTCCAAGAAAGGTTGTCAGTAAGAAGAACTTGGTGAGTGATAGTTTCAATGGGTCTCGTAAGCTCGAAGGCGCTGGTTACCTGGTTTCCGCGTCAGTGACATCCAAAGACTTGATGTGATTTTTTGCCCCACCTCGTCGGAAATGATGGCGGTGCTTTGCCAGAAATGTCGCCATAATTGTGATCCAGGACTTGCTCTCGCTACCCATAAGAATACCTGTAGTCCCTGTAGGTACTCGTTTAAGAATACCTGCAGGTAGGTACTCATCAGCGCGGGTGAAAAACTTTTGGGAACTCTCACATCAATCATGTTGCGAATTATAAAGTAATGTTTTATTAAAATGCTGAGACAAAATCTAATTTGGAATTCATTTAGGTGGTCGCTGTATAAGTAATGGAAATTACTGACGCAATTACATGTGGGCTTTGTTTCAGTTTGCAACTACAAACTTAACGGTCAGCTAGGGACAAAATATGGAATAAAACTGACGAATGAATTCGTTTCAAATATTTAGGAACATTTTTGCTTACTGAATGTTACTAGCTAAGGCATGCCGACATAAACCGTCGTATCTCGCGATATAATTTCCACGATGCTGTCGTAATTCAGTTAATTTTGGTCATTCGATACATGCAGTCTATTTTATGTCAGCTAAAGAATGCCATGGGTAATACTACACCTTGTTCCTTAAATAAACATAATTTTTTTTTTATTCTACTTGTGGTAATGAGATCTAAGTATATAGGCCGGATTGGTCTCCTACTGCGTGAGCTACATACAGTTTATCTAGATGTTTGGCTATGAGCTGTCATAACAGCCGCCGCTTCTTTGGAAACCAGGCCTACCTAAATAGGTAAGTATTTATTTGTTCTTTTACAAAATGGAACTGGTTACCGGCACCAGCTCCCTCACATCACAATGCCGCGGGGAGGTCGAGTCAATATTTGCACGGTAGAGTGCGCGTGCGTCGCTTTCCGGAAACGCACCTGATCACATACGCCATACGCCGCGTCCACTTATCCACAGGGTGCTTCATTACTTTGTTTTCAGGTGCTCCGCTACGTTAACAATTTCTGGCTAGTATATATTTTCTATATTCGGAGATTTCGCTCGTGTACTATTTTTTTATAAGTTCCGCTCATCTTTAGGTGTTGAGTTTGAGAGATTCCTTTATTCAGAGATTCCTTGTTGTAAGTACCTGTGGCTTGGTCTGTGTGCTTTAAGTGGTAAAAGGTTCATCGTAATAACCGTGTGTATGACGGTTATTGAATCCTTAAATTTTTTAGCATATTAGGTAAAAAATTAAAAACTTAGATAGTTGAACACACCCTATAAATACAATTGACGCCGTTTTTCTGTCATCACCGCCACCGCTGCAGACGCAAAGTAAATGCACCTGGGGCCCTATGCTCGGAAGCAATCGATATAAACCATTCCCCATTATGAGAGATGCCTTCAAAACACTCAAAAACACTCGGTTGTCAATAGTAGACATATAATTTACGTAAGAAATGTGACGTCATTCTTCTGTCATTTTTTACATTTGGTCAATCTGACATTTTTTAGTTTCTAGTTAATTTATCTGGCCCGTATGACACTATCGAGGCTCTATTGCACAAAGCTCAGTCGAAAACTTTCTCATTATTAGTCCCGTACTTAGTGGCTTTTAAACTCGTATAATATAGAGACTTGCGATTCTTACGCATAATTTCACTAAAAGCACAGAAAAGGTATAGCTAGCTAGTACCCAAAAGTAAACTTCTGTCGCTGATCATCTCGTTTTATATCTCTGAATGATATTTGTCGAACGTGTTCAAGAATAAGACCCGTGTCCCGTGTGCCGTCGCGTCGTCGATCGTGTCAATTTATCCATTCTAGGTCTCTACCGTATTAGGGTAAATATGAGAGTATATTATAGGCACAACGAGCTCAAATACATTAGACGTCTTGCTGAGTCCTACTATTAATGTAGGTAACATAATTATTATTGAACGAAAGTAAACCCTCGAGTCGATGACGTTGAGTCGGGTTTACACGGCTCCATTCGACATTAAGCATTGACGTCGAAGAGTCTCCGATGGGACTTCTATTAACTACCTAGTTCTAAAGCGAAATGTAAGGTATGATCAGGATTTACGAGTACATTATTGATGATAGAAGTTTTCGCTATTATCGTGTGGGCACAGACACCAATTTTATTACTTTGATAAGTAGAGCTAACTTACCACATTGCCTATGATTTACGTTTCAGCGCTCGTGCTGCGTTGCTCGTCTGGGCCACTTAAGAGCTTATAGTACCCCAATCTCTCATTTTTGATCCCGCATATCATTAAAAGTATTGAATCAATCATTTTGAAAAAAATATATATTACAGTTGAGAATATTTGTGATACATCATATGATGTGAAAACACGATTACTAAAAATTTTCTCGATAGAAAAAAATCCCAAACTTCCCTCTGAAGCTTACTAAGAAACCACAGAAGCCAGTCAATACTTTACCTATACTATTGAAACTTTGTATATAAATTCAACTTAGCAATACACGTACATCATATGTTTTAGATTTATTAAAATGTTTTTTTTTGCATTTTAAGAAATTAAATTCTCAAATATTGCGCGTGAGACGTCGCAACCGCTCAGATTCAGTCTAACTCCGGCAGTCGAACAGGGAACCCGCGTCGCTTGCTCGCACGCCTACCTACGTAGATACGTAAAATTATTAAATTATAAGTAAGTACAGTAAAATGGGAAATAACCAGTACAAAAAAAAGGGTAGGGATTGGAGAAAAGAAATTGCTAAAAACATGAATAATATATTGAAGTAAGTATCTAAAATGAGTCATAAAATGTTTTTTACCTACCTAGGTGCCCGCGGGTACGCATTTTGGTTAGGACTTTATGAGGCCATATTGAAATTTGACGACGTCAAGTTTAGGCATTTATGAATACGCGACGCGCTGCGCTACGCGAATTTGATCTTTCTCGACATGTTCGTTCATTGGATGAGTACCATAGATTTGTAGTCTAATTACTAAGTTGGTATGTGGTAGGTACCTATCTCCACGTGAAGTGTGTAGAACTGTTGTACGAATTGTAATAAAAAGATGGTAGAAAATAAAATTAATATTGCAACCCCTCTATATCATTTTTTTTATTGACCTACTTATACCTAACAGTAGTTATAATTCCAGAGGGGGCATTAACCCCCTCTTCTCCTCTCAGAGATATTGTAACCCCCTTGCCGTATCTCCGCTATTAGCAGAATTCGACCTCCAGTATTTGGAGCCATTCGAATCGAAACATGAATTTTGCCAAAATGAAGGAACATTTTGACTCTGTCAGAATTTATCTCCCCTACTGCGTTTTCGAATCCAGGACAGCGTACTTTACTTCTTCGAGTAAAATGATATGGGTGTTGTTTTCGGGATATTTTGGGGTGCTGATTACGGAAATGGTATCCATTTTGAAATCCAAGATGGCGGACATAGATTTTTTGAGTAAAGTGATATAGGTGTCGTTTTCGGGAAATTTTGGGGTGCTGATTATGGAAAAAGTATCCATTTTGAAATCCAAGATGGCGGACATCGAGTTTTTTTAAGTAAAGTGATGTGGGTGTCGTTTTCGGGAAATTTTGGGGTGCTGATTACGGAAATGGTATCCATTTTGAAATTCAAGATGGCGGACATCTAGTTTTTTTAAGTAAAGTGATGTGGGTGTCGTTTTCGGGAAATTTTGGGGTGCTGATTACGGAAAAAGTATCCATTTTGAAATCCTAGATGGCGGACAGCGAGTTTTTTGAATAAAGTGATATGGGTGTCATATTCGGGATATTTTGGGGTGCTGATTACGGAAATGGTATCCATTTTGAAATCCAAGATGGCGGAAATAGATTTTTTTGAGTAAAGTGATATGGGTGTCGTTTTCGGGAAATTTTGGGGTGCTGATTACGGAAAAAGTATCCATTTTGAAATCCTAGATGGCGGACATCGAGTTTTTTGAATAAAGTGATATGGGTGTCATATTCGGGATATTTTGGGGTGCTGATTACGGAAATGGTATCCATTTTGAAATCCAAGATGGCGGACATAGATTTTTTTGAGTAAAGTGATGTGGGTGTCGTTTTCGGGAAATTTTGGGGTGCTGATTACGGAAAAAGTATCCATTTTGAAATTCAAGATGGCGGACATCTAGTTTTTTTAAGTAAAGTGATATGGGTGTCATATTAGGGATATTTTGGGGTGCTGATTACGGAAATGGTATCCATTTTGAAATCCAAGATGGCGGACATAGATTTTTTTGAGTAAAGTGATATGGGTGTCGTTTTCGGGATATTTTGGGGTGCTGATTACGGAAATAGTATCCATTTTGAAATCCAAGATGGCGGAAATTGATTTTTTGAGAAAAGTGATATGGGTGTCGTTTTCGGGATATTTTGGGGTGCTAAGTACGGAAATGGTATCCATTTTGAAATCCAAGATAGTGGACATCGATTTTTTTTAGTAAAGTGATATGAATAATCCTTTTAATGGCTTAGGAGGACTCTCAGATATCGATTTTAAAAGCAATCGATTCATAAACAAAAACTTCAAAATGGATAGGTACCATTTCCGTAATCAGCATCCCAAAATATCCCGAAAACGACACCCATATCACTTTACTCAAAAAAAATCAATATCCGCCATCTTGGATTTTAAAATGGATACCATTTTCGTAATTAGCATCCCAAAATATCCCGAAAACGACACCCATATCACTTTTCTAAAAAAACCAATCTCTGCCATCTTTGATTTCAAAATGGATACCATTTCCGTAATCAGCATCCCAAAATATCCCGAAAAGGACATACATATCACTTTACTCAAAAACATCAATGTCCGCCATCTTGGATTTCAAAATTGATACCATATCCGTAATCAGCATCCCAAAATATCTCGAAAACGACACCCTTTATATCATTTTATTCAAAAAATCGATGTTTGCCATCTTGGGTTTCAAAATGGATACCATTTCCGTAATCAGCACCCCAAAATATCCCGAAAACGACACCCATATCACTTTTCTCAAAATATTAATGTCCACCATCTTGGATTTCAAAATGGATACCATTTCCGTATTCAGCACCCCAAAATATCCCGAAAACGACACCCATATCACTTTTCTCAAAAAAATCAATGCTCGCCATCTTGGATTTCAAAATGGATACCATTTCCGTATTCAGCACCCCAAAATATCCCGAAAACGACACACATATCACTTTTCTCAAAATATTAATGTCCACCATCTTGGATTTCAAAATGGATACCATTTCCGTATTCAGCACCCCAAAATATCCCGAAAACGACACCCATATCACTTTTCTCAAAAAAATCAATGCTCGCCATCTTGGATTTCAAAATGGATACCATTTCCGTAATTAGCACCACCTGATGATTTGTAGGCAAACAGACGTTCAGCCCACCTGATGATGTGTAGGTAAACAGGCTTTCAGCCCACCTGATGATGTGTAGGCAATCAGGCGTTCAGCCCACCTGATGATGAGTAGGCAAACAAGCATTCTACCCACCCGATCATGTGCATGTAAATAAATAAATGCATGTAAATAGGCGTGATATTTCTCATATAAGATGTGGAATAAGCTTCCTTCTGAGGTTTTCCCATTTTTCGAATAAGCATACAACCCATTTGATCTGAAGCGGTGATGATGATCTGATCGAGTGAGAGAAGCGAACGGTGTTCTGAGGTAACAAACAAAATACAATCGAATTGAGATCTCCCTCTTGAAATACAATAAAATTTTCTGATTTCTCCTTGTTTTTTACTACTGTGTCCATTCCATAATACAATAAATAAATAAATATTCATGGACATTTCACACAACGCCCTCTAGTCCCAAACTAAGCAAAGCTTGTAATATGGGAACTAGATGCTGATAGAATACTTATATACCTACTTTTTTTTGTAAATACATACTTATAATACATAGTAACACCCAGACATAGAACAAACATCTATGTTTTCCACGCACAAATGTTTGTTCTCAGTGGGGATCGAACCCACCACCCACAGCACGGAAGGCAGAGCTATTACCGGCTGAGCTGTGACGCCTGTCAATACTTACAATATTTAGCATGATCATGAGCCGTGCCACAGGCCTTAGAAAAAGTGGCCAACTATGGACCACTTTTCTGCAATATTCCTTTCACTTTATTTCCATACCTACTGGGTGTACAATAACTGTGTATCATAACTACTTACGGCGCTTTAGTATATTTGTACAATAATTTATTTTTTTATTTCCATAGCTCGGTACTAGATGTACAATAACTGTGTATTTACTCTATCGTGCGGTCGACTCGTGACCTCTGCGCTGCGTGATGAACTGTGCGAGTGAGATAGCTGCGAGTGCGCGGCGCGGTATCTGCACGAATGGGCCGTGAAACTTGGATTTGAGCTGGAGTATTGTAGGCTCTTAATACGCCCTATAGCATAGTACAACCGCTGTTGCTGGTCGCTGGCTGAGCGGCGCAATGCGTTCGGGCTCTACTGTTGCAATTCAGATCCATAATGTGCCACGTTTTTACAGAATGTTAATGCCTCTATTGAAGAAGACACCACCTGTTAAGTACTGATGAGAATGTACCCTGTTTTCTTACCTAACTAGTAGAACTTGCTGCGCTATTAAAGCTAGGGCAGAGAGGGACTATCTGGTCGAATCCCGCTAGCGGAATTAAGCGTGCGTAGGTAAGGTACCTAGTGTTGATTTGACATTAAGGGAGAACGCAAACCAAAGACAAAAAGTCTTGTCGAACAGTTAGTGATGTGAAACTTCATAATTTCGTGACAAACCATGTCAGTATAACTTTTTTCGTCACAATATGCTTCGTCTTATTTGCTGTTTTCGTTACTTGCTTATTTAATGAGAATCATGCTAAGTACTTAGTAATATTATTAAGTACACTACATAATTAAACTATATTCTTATTTATTAAAAAAGCACAGTTCATTCTCTAGGTATGTGCGTATAAAGCAATGTTTAATAGGTAGGTACTAAACAATGCTATAATAGATAGGTAAACATAATTTTATGCATGCGTCGTGTCAATTGATGTGAATTTCGTTACAACGAAAACAGCATATGACGACGAAGCATTCATCATATGCTGTTTTCGTTATAACGAAACTCACATCAATTGACACTACAGACTTTTCTCAAGTATGTTTACCTATCTATTATAGCATTGTTTAGTACCTACCTATTAAACATTGCTTTATACGCACATACCTAGAGAATGAACTGTGTTTTTTAATAATTAAGAATATAGAGTAATTATGTAGTGTACTTAATATTATTATTAAGTACTTAGGATGATTCTCATTAAATAAGCAAGTAACGAAAACAGCAAATAAAAAGTAGCATATTGTAACTAAAAAAGTTTTACTGACAGTTTCACATCACTAACTGTTCGACAAGACGTTTTGTTTTCGGTTTGCGTTCGCCCTTAAAGTTGAAAAAAAACGATGTTTTTGCATGAGCGTTTCACTGGAAGGACCATAGTGGAATTTTAGGTTTCTGAGCACCTCAATATTTAGTAGAAGTTCTCAAACAATTGTAAAACTGAACCGGTAATTTGTAAAAGTTACGAATCAAAAGTTATAAGCATTTTAAAGTGGTCCCTCGGTTCCACACATGCAATGCTGGGTTCCAAGGATCTAATCAGTATTCACATCTTCTTTCACTGTCTATATTTAGTAGAAGATTTGTAAAAAAAAACTACTTAATTTCAGCCCTTCTTCTTCTTGCAGAGAGACGAAAACACGATAACAAAGTGGTCCCTCAGTTCTACATTGACGAAAATGTTTTTGCGGTTTTACAAAAAAAATAACTGGAATTTTAAGTTTCTGAATCAGTCAATATTTAGTAGAAGTGCTCATACAATTTGTAAAATCAATCAGTAATTTGTAAAACTTACCAATCAAAAGTTATAAGCATTTTAATGTGGACTTTCGGTTGAACACTTTCCAAAACGCAAAAGTAACTTTACAAAAAAACTATAAAACTTAGAGACGTGTAATATAGCTTATCATTTAGTAAAAATTTTTACTAAATATCTACATACAGCAATGAACAATAGACAGAGCCATTATCGAAATATAGCAATTTTAGTTTCCGGCATAGAGATGCAGCCGCGGGGTGACCACACGGCTTAAATTTTCGGGACAGGGAACAGCATGACAGCCGCGCGACGCGACGATTCCACTCTCTGCTGATGCGGGTGTGACTCAATGAAGTCAGCGTTGGTACTCTAAGTACCTATTCATCCATTGTATTTTCAATAGGTGAGTAAAAAAAATCCGATGATTGTCAAATAAATATAAGATCATACGAAAACGGAACGTCAGCGGAAAATCAATACTATTTATACTTAGGTGCTTACCTATCACACTACTCAAACAACTTCGAGAGGGCTTTCGCTGCCCAGTTCAACAATAGAATCTACAAGGTGCTTACCTAAAAAGAACAATCGCTAGGAAAACTTCAATAACCACTATCCCACTACTATTATAAATGTCAAAGTTTGGATGTTTGTGTTTCAATCACGCTGTTACTACTTACTGGTTCGATTTGGATGAAACTTGGAATATATTATAGTTCGTAACCTGGATCAAACACATCGGCTACTTTTTTTTATTTTTTTTGTGGACGAAGTCGCAGGTAACTGCTAGTAATATTATGAATGCTAAAGTTTAGATGTTTGGATGTTTGTGTTTCAACCACGTCAAAACTACGAACCAACTTGGATGGAACTTGGCATATATTATTATATTATAGTTCGTAGCCTTAATATACTAGCAGTTACCCGCGACTTCGTACGCATCTACAGTTTCCGTGTACATTATATTATCTGTGTGTGTACCGAGCGGATACTTCTTTGAGAAACTTGACATTACACCTCATTACACCGAACTCGTACCTACTGGAATGTCAAACGCTAGTTGTTAGACCAAAGAGGTAGTACTACGCCCTGTCAAACTGACGTGACATGACATGACAATAAAATCCTCTTGCCAATTGGCGCTGCTAATCCTTTTCGTTCATTTTATCCTGTAGATCCTGTTCATTATTCGGGATAAAAAGTAGCCTATATGTCAATCCAGGTTAAGAACTAAATATATTCCAAGTTTCATCCAAATCGGACCAGTAAGTAGTAACAGCGTGATTGAAAAACAAACATCTAAACTTTGACATTTATAATAGTAGTGGGATAGTGGTTATTGAAGTTTTCCTAGCGATTGTTCTTTTTAGGTAAGCACCTTGTAGATTCTATTGTTGAATTGGGCAGCGAAAGCCCTCTCGAAGTTGTTTGAATAGTGTGATAGGTAAGCACCTAAGTATAAATAGTATTGATTTTCCGCTGACGTTCCGTTTTCGTATGATCTTATATTTATTTGACAATCATCGGATTTTTTTTACTCACCTATTGAAAATACAATGGATGAATAGGTACTTAGAGTACCAACACTGACTTCATTGAGTCACATCCGCATCAGCAGAGAGTGGAATCGTCGCGTCGCGCGGCTGTCATGCTGTTCCCTGTCCCGAAAATTTAAGCCGTGTGGTCACCCTGCGGCTGCATCTCTATGCCGGAAACTAAAATTGCTATATTTCGATAATGGCTCTGTCTATTGTTTATTGTTGTATGTAGATATTTAGTAAAAATTTTTACTAAATGATAAGCTATATTACACGTCTCTAAGTTTTATAGTTTTTTTGTAAAGTTACTTTTGCGTTTTGGAAAGTGTTCAACCGAAAGTCCACATTAAAATGCTTATAACTTTTGATTGGTAAGTTTTACAAATTACTGATTGATTTTACAAATTGTATGAGCACTTCTACTAAATATTGACTGATTCAGAAACTTAAAATTCCAGTTATTTTTTTTGTAAAACCGCAAAAACATTTTCGTCAATGTAGAACTGAGGGACCACTTTGTTATCGTGTTTTCGTCTCTCTGCAAGAAGAAGAAGGGCTGAAATTAAGTAGTTTTTTTTTACAAATCTTCTACTAAATATAGACAGTGAAAGAAGATGTGAATACTGATTAGATCCTTGGAACCCAGCATTGCATGTGTGGAACCGAGGGACCACTTTAAAATGCTTATAACTTTTGATTCGTAACTTTTACAAATTGCCGGTTCAGTTTTACAATTGTTTGAGAACTTCTACTAAATATTGAGGTGCTCAGAAACCTAAAATTCCACTATGGTCCCTCCGTTGAAACGCTCATGTTTTTGCCCGATCAGCCCCCGTATGCCAATCTTTTGCTGTCAAGTTATATTTCACTGCCCAGTGTAATTTCTTCAGGTCACGTGGTACAATCTTGTACCACGTGATCATTCTTTTTAGACACTTGACAGCAAAACTTGCAGTTCAACTTTGCAGTTCAACTTTGATTGGCATACCCCTGCAGAGTCTAACCTTTACCAATTTTATTTGGTTCGGCCGTTAATAAGGTTTTCACAAGCATTTGCTTATATAGAACCACGCCAGAGAAATCTGATTTATTCACAGCTTCCGACTAAATTAATAACAAACGCACTCAGCAAAAGTGCGAAGCGAAAATCTCATTTCATAAAAATCTGTCAGTAATTTCCGCAATTTTGCATTTCACGAGATTAGCTGTTTTCACACTGCTGACGATACGACACACGATATCGCTGGAGAGATAATCTCGTATACTTAGTAGTCACAACGGATCTTTATCCCTCTGAAGTATCTGCGCAGAACCCATTTTTGGGTAATTGGGAGGTAAGCGAAGTTTGCCAGTACCTACATGCGCAATCGTTTGTTGCACCACTTGCACCTAACTTAAGTTAAGAGGGATAAAGATCCATTGTGCGTACACTACATTTAGTTCTCACCATATGGACGCCGATACCGATATTTTTGTACCGAGCAACTGACAGTCGGTATTGTGAAAGTGTCGTGAAATGTGCAAACACCCTCTAGCTACAGAAACGGAATTAGCATTGAAATAACTTTCCACGTTGCTATACATATATTTTTTTAAGGGCTCGTTGTATTTCTGTCCGTCTCCACTTCATTTGAGAGAGTTTATTAATAAAAACTTATTCAGTAAGTAGCGATGAACATGTTTTGCGAGCTAATGAATAGAATATCGGTTTACTGCTTCATCTGAGCTACTAACCGGTTCAGCGGATTGTACTTTTGCACTGTTCTTTTACTGCACTTCGCGTGCTTGTGTGTCCCGGCATGGAAGTTGAACATTGGCGAATAGTAGGAGAGGCATAAACTTCTTATTTCTTATTTAACTCTTTATTGCACAAAAAATAAGTAGAATTAGGTCGGCTTAATGCTATAAGCCTGTTTTTGCCTGCCAGCCTTACAGGTCGGGAGAGTGGTTGGTGACTTAAGAAATAAACAGTATTTATGTATAGTAAACCTAACAAACTTCGTTGACTTCTAATTACATGGTGCTCTGGGTAGGTAGGTACCTAAGTAAAGTAGTCGTAGGTGTCTATGATCCGAGATGAGATGAAATATAAAATACTCCAGCAGGGGTATGCCAATCAAAGTTGAACTGCAAAGTTTTAAATCATGGTCAGTTCATACTAACTCATAGTTATTCTGTGACTAAATAGTGACATTATGACGTCATTTGATGTGTTTTCGCGCATATTTTGCTGTCAAGTGTCTAAAAAGAATGATCACGTGGTACAAAATTGTACCACGTGACCTGAAGAAATTACACTGCGTAGTGAAATATAACTTGACAGCAAAAGATTGGCATACGGAGGCAGAGCCTAGAAGAACGGGCAAGAAACTAGGGCCTGGTTCCTAGCGTTTTTTTTGTATGATCCTTTTTACAAAGATATTATATACTTAAATGACGTTCCATGGTGACCGTATCGGCGAAGTCGCTCGCTAGCCTTCGCTTGCTTGCGTTCGGCCTAAGTATCTGTACCCAACATTATGTTACTGTCTACTTTTCACTATATTTTCTACGTGCGAACGCAGAACACTCGTAAAATCGTAGCTCAGTAGCTCCCTCGACTGTGACTTGTTATAAAGTTAAAGTGGTACTCACCAGGGCGACCCCATTGAGACTGAACAGCTTAGGAACTTGGTTGTACGGACTACAGTCAGTACTTTACCAAGAACCCTTATTTAATCTGTGCCTCGTATTTTAGAACCTATAGAAAAGTGGAGTGTAATGCTCCATCCTTTTTTTATCATTCCAGTTGATGACTACTTTATATTAATTATTTTGGTTAATAGCTACCAATGCCTTATTATTTAATTGTTTACATTCCATCTAAACTTGGCAAGGATAAAAGAAAAAAGGTTTGGCTCTACAATATTTTTAAAGTGCGTTTGCTGCCTAAACATGATAACTAAACTAAATAAATACCGTATGTTTCATGGACTGTACTTACACAATAAAAGTACTCACGAGGTACTTGCCTACGGTATTACCTACCCTACTTGACCTATTCTGCTATGTTACGTAATAATGACTTTACCTACTCACAAAAATACTTTTTTTGCAGAGTTCCACTCCTTACCTAGTTGATAAAGTTTTGTAAACAAAACTCGAGTTTGCTTTCAGAATGAATAAGTTGAGGAAATGATGAAAAACGCCCGCGAGACTCACCCATTTCAAACAGTTTTTTCTTATTTTCCGAGAGGATCCATCCCTCTCAAGCGTTCCAAGCGATGCAAATATTGAATGCAGATTTACGTGATGTTTATTCATGGCTGTCGCCGAGGATGCTGAGTGATCACCTGGACGAGTGTGACGAAGCTTATTCATCTCTTTCAGTTTTGTTCTAGGTTTTGTAGAGTTCTGTGGTGATGTAGTTGTGACAAATCCTAAGCTTTAGGTGCACTCGAGTCAAACCTAGACGTACCCGACACAAGAATAAACGCTTCCGATTGGTACTGATTTGGATCAGTTGAACTATCTATAAATCGTTTGCAACGGTGTGTAGATAGCTCAACTGCTTCATGTGTATTTTGTACATATTATAAATATTGTAATAGTCATAATTTTCTTTGAGAATAAAATTTTTATATTTTAAAATTTAAGAATAAAATAGGTTAAATAATACCCGGATAAAACCTGCGTGCTAACGACACATTTTATGAAACTCTAACTGTCAAAAACTAGCAACATATTCGCCGGCCATAATTTTGGCCATAATTTTCACGTTTGAAGATTATTTATGATGTCTGTTCTGTGGTTGCACTGTGTTGGGTCATTTTCATGTTTGTAGCTATAGCTACGTGCCTAGGTATGTACTTCAAACTCTTTAATTCAAACAGTAAAAGAAAACCAAGTTGAAGGTCTCCGGAAGTAGGTATTTAACATCGTGGATAATGCGCACCGATATGTATTTAGGTTCAACCCAAGCCTCCTATAATCATGTCCAAGGTACTACATCGTTCTTTAATCCTAATAAAAATGCTTACCTACTCAATGCTGTCGATTCTGTTGTTGCATTTTTCTAAACTAAGCAAATTTGACAGCGCTAGAATTATAGCTGTCTTTGTAGTTTCAGTTTATGAGAAAGGGACGGCAACATTTTTAGTGCTGTCAAATTAGAAAAATGCAACAACAAAATCGACAGCATTGCCTGCTTCTTTTACTTGCTACTTCAGGTTTAAGAAAGGTGATAGGGTAAATAAAACAGCGTCTATCTTAGACTATAGCACTATACTTAAATAACAATCGCGTGGCGCGGTGAGATCACTGTTGCGTGTGCTGCGCTAGTCTCGCGGCTTGCTGCAGGATGTCGCGCTTCTCTTTAGGGAAGCGAAGTTCGCGAGCCGCGAGCCGAGCGGCGCGCAGCTCGCGCTCAGCTCGTGCCAGCTCCGCGCGGAGCAGCCCGGCGCCAGCGCCCGCTTCACGCTCCCTGTAACACAACACAACTTTACAAAACATGAAGAATATAACTGGATATAGGTAAAGATATAGGCATCGGCAACGACACGGCATTTACTACAAAATTAGCTCTCCACCGATATTCGTGTACCTAGGTGTCGTGTCGATGGCAGTAAAATTATGATAACAGATTGTACAATTAGCCAGCCCCCGTATGCCAATCTTTTGCTGTCAAGTTATATTTCACTGCCCAGTGTAATTTCTTCAGGTCACGTGGTACAAAATTGTACCACGTGATCATTCTTTTTAGACACTTGACAGCAAAATATGCGCGAAAACAAATTAAATGACATCATAATGTCACTATTTAGTCACAGAATAACTATGAGTTAGTATGAACTGACCATGATTTAAAACTTTGCAGTTCAACTTTGCAGTTCAACTTTGATTGGCATACCCCTGCAGGCATAAACTGAAATAATTTTGAAGGTACCTAAGAGACCCTGAAGAAGTCTAGGGATGTCTTAAAAATTATGCTCCCAAGACCCATGTCCACTTTTTGCAAAATACAAATGTTGTGACTTGATAGATTTCTTTTATTTCTATCAACTGTAACTGTTGGTATTCAACCAACAGTTACAATGTAGGTAAAAGTCTACGTGCTGCTTTTATTCAGTATAAAGTACATTCGTGTCGCACGCTCGGCCATTTCCTCGTCAGGTAGAGCTAGGTGGCCACTGGTGTTAAAGACAACTGATCTTAAGCTACAATGTCTCATGGTTTGGACTGTATAAAACAGATAATTTGAACTAAGGAGCCTATTTAAATGCAGGTATGAAAAAGCTTTCCAAATCTAAACTGTCTCTCGCTCATTGCACGTTGCAGTTCCAGTGCCACATTTAAAAAACATAGCACCCCTCTTTGCATCTTCTGCAACATTCAGCCCGCCAGCCTTTTTTGCACCTGCTACTTCTCTTGCACTTGCAGCTGTTGCAGAGGCTTACCTAGCAGCCCACTCCCTCTGCATTTGCTCGCGCATGGCGTCGTCCAGCGCGCGAGCCGAGTAGTGCGCGACCACTTCTTGTCTCGAGCACTGCCTCTCGCGCATCGCGCGCAGCGACCCGTTCCAGTGCAACAGCTGGAACACCGTCATCAGTTCTTGGAACTCGAGCATCGTCCGACCCTTGTTCGTTTCTAACATAAACCTAGAACAAATATCACATCTATAACCCTCGACTCTATGGCCTCGTAGCTCCAACATTAATGCTCGAGTTTCAGTTCAATTTTATGTGGAACACGCGTGTTGGTTCTCGATAAAGTTTCTAAGTTTATACTTATATCTAGGAACGGATTAGGAAATGAGACGAGTTAGTTTTTTAAAATAATGATTCTAGGTGCTGGTGAGTCCTGTACTCTCTTTCTGAAAACTTTGATGGAATTTAAAGCCTTCTTAAAATCTTATATGAGAAGCTGGTTAAGGTTGCATGATTGATAGGTCACCTAAAAGCTGCAATGCCGGCACTAGGGTCCTGGTGCGCAGCATCGCCCGCGAAGGAGGCTCGCGCCTCTGCCACCGCCTTCTCGATGAAGTGGTCCGAGATCCTCCGTGACTCGTGCTCGTTGAACACGCTGTTCATGAGCGCTATCTTTGCTGCACTGCGCCGCGCCTCCGCCTTCGTCGGGCAATTCTGGATGGACAAAAACACAGTTTTCTTTTACGCTTTACGATAAAGTCACTTTAATTGAATCTACAGATCAGTCTAAGTACGTTGACCAACAGTAGTTCTCATAATAAAATCTAGTAAAAATATGTAGGAATTTGGTTGGGATGTACCCCCGGCATTAGAGTCACAAAATACAAATGATTTTACTAAATTTTTTTACAATAATCCACCAGTTTATACAAAAATTTCCTGCAAGACTTCCGAATATTTTTCGAGCCCAGTTTCTAAAAGCTTTAGATTATGAGCTTGAAAAAAGTACTCCCAAAATAACTACACAACATGATATTTCTTTTCAGGGAAATATTGATAAAAAATCTATATCCCCTTTCAAACAAATAGCAACTTTATCAATCTGTTGGAAAACTAATAAGAAGCTCCGTAGCGAAGACTGATTACCTACATTCGCTATCTATCTATCAAATCTCCGGCAAAACTATCGCACAACACGGCAAGGGCAGGGTTGGGAGACTCCGGCTTTTCTGAACTCGTTCCGGCAAGAATCTTTTCGTAATAGCTACTTTGCAGGTAATGAGACACTTTACCACGTTGTGGTATTGTAAGTGAGTTTCAGTTGAGACGTCTTATAATTACAACTCTCATGTTATTTATCATAATATTTTCAAAGTAATCAATTTTTTAAATCCTATTTTTTCAAGTCTAAAGTTAAAAAAAAAATTGCCACTGAAACAGTAACATTCCCTGAATGTCTACTATTGATTAGTGTCACGTCCACCAAGATATTTTAATTTCTTTTATTAGATTTAGCCGGAGAGCATTTTGAAAAGATCACCGGAAATTCAAACCCCAACCTTGCTCAAGAAAGGAAACTAATACACGTCAAGCCGTCTGCGAGGGTGATGCCTGATAATGTCATAGATACTGACAATGCTGCACAATATGTGAGGTAAATAGGGACTCTGTTAAATCTGTCGAAGGTCGCAAAGATGTGTTGTTGAGATACGACCAATACGTGCCCGAATTCAACGTGTTTTGAACGTGTCTGTACAAATTGAGTTTGCAGGTGATAGGGACGAGGATGACAGGTAGCATTTATACGGCGTTATGAGGCTGTCGACTTTCATGACATCCTTAAAATAATATTGATTCTTTTGTGAAGGAAACGTTGACCTTAGCAAAGATTCATCGATCAACTACGTAGAGCTGTTCTCGTTTTTAAAACGTGGTTGTCGCAGGGTTGTGTAAGTGGAGTTAAGTCTAGTAAAAATTGTGATTGGTGGACAAAATAAATAAATATTTATTATATCGTGATCGGATACACATTTTGTGGTCGATTTCTACTTCACTCTGATCCTGGTATCAAATGATCAAACCGATGACGTTGCACGTCTGATATTACGACATCCTGCTACTCAAGAAAATTGAATCAGTAAAAACAACGGCTCAATTTTCCTAAAACGTTATTTTACTTACCTCCTATTTTACTGCTCACGCTTATACACGCGAGAGCAATGATTCCGGGTCACTTAAAGAATGTTAAAAATCTCGGAAACTAAAAATGATAGGTTAATGCAATAAATTGTATTTAATAGACAATGTAATACTCCTTAAATGAAGGTATTAAAACTTCTTAGTTATTGTAAAGTTATATCTTAAAAAAATCAAATTTGAAAAAGGGCCACTTTCGAAGATGGAACTACGAAATTACAGCATTTGGTTTTGCTTTTGTTTGTAATCTGTCATTTATGTGGGTATATAAACCATGTTGATAGTGCTCTATATTCATTATTCAAGCTGAAATTATGTCGCTTACGCCTGAAGAATGCACCAGAATACTTACAATGCTGGAAACCGGCCGGAGTCAGCGCGATACAGCCAGGACTGTCGGTGTGTCGCTGTCAACAGTACAAAGAGTTCTCCGACGTTACGAAGAAACTGGTTCTAACCTACGCAGACCAGGAACGGGCAGAACCAGGTGTACCACAGCACGAGAAGACCGATACTTGGTGAACACCATGCTTCGAAATAGCTTTCTCACAGGAACTGAACTCACAAATCAGTTTCGACGCCTCGGAGGAAGTAACCCAAGTGCATGGACAGTAAGACGTCGGCTTGCTGAATCTAACTTAAAACCCCTTAGACCTGCAAACGGCCCTAAACTGGAGCGTGGGCATCGTATTTCAAGACTAAGATATGCCCAGAGCCACGTAAATTGGAGTATTGAAGATTGGTCAAAAGTTATGTTCTCCGACGAATCAAAATTTATGCTCTACAAGCACGATGGAAGACACAGAGTGTATCGAAGACCAGGGGAAAGATTCAAGCAAGCATGCATCGAAGAAAAAGTAGCCTACGGTGGTGGGTCTGTACTTGTGTGGGCCGGAATTTCTTCTGAAAGTCGCACAGAGCTGGTGATCATAGAAAACGGCTCTTTAACTAGCGTAAGATATGTGGAAGAAATCCTCAATGATCATGTTGGTCCATTTATGGTCAATTTAGGTGAGGATGCTATATTTATGCATGACAATGCCCGACCTCATACAGGTAGGATTGTGAATGACTACCTTCAAGAGATGAACATTACTCGTATGGAGTGGCCAGCGCGCAGCCCGGATATCAACCCGATCGAGCATGCTTGGGACGAGCTAGGCAGATGCGTAAAACAACGAAACCCTCCCCCAATCACGCTTCGTGAGCTCAAAATTGCTCTCACAGAGGAATGGGAGAATATTCCCCAAAATCGTATAAGGAACTTGGTGTACAGCATGCCAAACCGCGTAAACGCAGTAATGGAAGCACGAGGAGGCAATACGAAGTATTAAAATTCAAGTCAAATCGTAATAAAGTTCAAAAATTTCATGTTTCCTATTTTTGTTTTAAGGAGAGATCAGCAGTTTTTTTCTTTATGTAATTTTGTGTTAATAAAATGTATGGTGACTCATATTTTTTTACTTTCATTTAAGGAGTATTACATTGTCTATTAAATACAATTTATTGCATTAACCTATCATTTTTAGTTTCCGAGATTTTTAACATTCTTTAAGTGACCCGGAATCATTGCTCTCGAGTGTATTTCACGGATCTCAACCCAGAAATTTGATACGGCATTTTTTCATGGATCCATTTATTTCAACGCCCAGCATTTTATAGCTTGGGGTCTATGAAATATGGCGGGGTCAGCAATAAAGCGGTACCTGCTCCGAACTTCCTGGAGCATGCAGGACGCGCGTGGAGTAGCAGCACACAAGTGTACAGAGACGGACTTGGTATACTTAGTATATCCTGGTTGAACCTGATGCTGATCTACTAACTGATCTGACTGATGGTGAAGCTGCCAATAACGTTGTAACTACCTTTAAAAGACAGCTGAAAAGCCTTAGATATCAGATCAGATCAGCGCCGCTTCCAGAACCTGTATTCTTTTTACTCAACTGAAGATGTGGGTTTAGTCCACGGGGATTTATAGGACTGGATCTCTAATGTATCTTCATTAAATGAATCTCTTCACACCTTCTTCAGAGACCTCTAGAAGCTTCCAGATAGTTACCTGAAAGCTGCCAAAGCACGCGCCTCCTGGCAGGGTGACGTAGCACACATACGGGGGATGGGCGGCAGGCACCGACTCGTAGATAACAAGGGCGCCCCCTCCGCCCGCGGCGCCTCCCCCTCTGGATGCCTTCACCTGCCAGAACTCTTGCAAGGCTTCCACCACGTTCACTGTTGATAGCACGCCGTCAGCTGAGGACAAGGGATTTTGAAATTAGAACAGATCAATCGAACTTGATCTCCAGCAGATTTGTTTTTGCCATTCTTTTCATATTATCGTTCTATTATTGCTGGAATAAAACAAATGATGTACACAGTACGCACAACGGATCTTTATCCCTCTGAAGTTAGGTGAAAAAAACGATTGCGCATGTAGGTACAGCCCAATTTATGCAGTTTTACGGTATATATTATACATATGCTAACAATTCTACCAGACTTTAGTGTTACTCGAAGTCCGCAGAACAAAATGATGTTGATAGTTTATTAGTTTACGTAAATATTTTTCTTTCTCTTATTCGCTGAGAACTCGAAAGCTGAGAGCTATTGTTGAAACTTTTCTCATTATTCGTCTTCTCGACCTTGCTTATTAGAAACTTCTTTACAATAGAATTTATTATTAACCTCATCATTATTAGTAGGACCGGTGGTCTAGTGGTAGCAATCCCGCCTTTCAATCCTAAGGTCGTGAGTTTTGCACCAATGGATTTTCAATCGAAAAATGTATAAGCGCAATGCTAGTGCTCTCAGACGGTGAAGAAAAACATTGTAAGGAAACCCATGGCTTGTAATTATTATAATTTTGTAAATACACCGCAATTAAACCTTGTTCTTTGCTTATCTCATTCGTAATTACACAAAATAGAATAAGTAGGTCAGTAACACAACTTGATTAACAAAAAAAATTGTAAGATTAATGTTTTGTAGATCTTTATTTTATACAAATTTTAATGATAGAATTGCGTATAATAACGTTTTAGAATCTTGATTACGAAGGCGCACTAAAAGGCTTACTTGGATTTTGAAAACTCAATTTGTCAATAAATGAAAACAATTTTACTGCAATAATTCTGTTTCACGGGACTGAAAACTGAAGTGCTCTTGAAGGTATTTAATAAAGAGATACTAAGTATATAATGGAGCCAGGATCGCAGTGGAAATTCATGGTTTCCAAATATCTGGCTCCTGACTGAAACTGTAGCGAGCTAAATATTTGTTTGCGGTTTATGTTTTTCATTACTGAGTTGAAACTTGAAACATTCAAGTGGAAATAATTAACATTCTTTGAAAGATTCATGATGGTCGTCAGAGAGGTAGTTCTCTTACCAAAAAGTCTAGTCAAAATATCATTGGAATGTCTTATAAGCTACTTTAGCATGTGACTATACTATAGTATAGTATATCTCAACTGTAGTTGAGATTTTGGTATGATGTCTTACTACTACGAGTAGATACTAAGTATACCTACTATTTATTTTTACTAGATTTTTTAATGAGAATTAACCCTAAAGGACAGGGGGGAGTTTTTCGGGCAATTTCATCTCATAAATAAACAGTTTGGGAAATCTGCGGAAACTCTTGAACTTTTTGTTTGGGTGAGAGATAAAATAATAATGTTTGGTCGCTTTATCCACGCAGTATCTATATTTATCTCTCTCTCCATAGTAGAGTTGTAGTTGCAATCGGACCAGCCATCATAGAGTTCCATGACCGCTGAATTGAGAACCTCTTTTCAGTCTGAATTTAGGTTAAGACCTAAGTAGGTTGAGTACCTAATGAATAAGATACTAGATAGCCTACTAGGACTTTTTTGCGACTAAAGTCAAAGTCAACATTTCTATCTTCTTATCTTACTTCTTACTAATATTATAAATGCGAAAGTTTAGATGTTTGGACGTTTAGATGTTTAGATGTTTGTGTTTTAATCACGTCGAAACTACTGAACCAATTTGGATGAAACTTGGCATATATATAGTTCGTAACCTGGATTGACACATAGGCTACTTTTTATCCCGAATAATTAACAGGATCTACAGGATAAAATGAACGAACGGGATTAGCAGCGCCAATTTGGCCAGAGGATGATGTCATGTCATGTCACGTCAGTTTGACAGGACGTAGTACTACCTCTTTGGTCTAACGACTCACGTTTGACATTTGAGTACGGGTTCAGTGTAATGTCAAGTTTCTCAAAGAAGTATCCGCTCGGTACACGCACAGATAATATAATGTACACGGAAACGGTACTCGCGTACGAAGTCGCGGGTAACTGCTAGTGTTCAATAAAATCACCAAGGATCACTTGTGTGTGCATCGACCATATCGACTTGACATAATAACTAAAATCTATCAAATACGTATTTTATAAATTAGGTAACCCATCTTTTACAAAGTTTAAACATTTATGTACAAAATGAAATCGCAATCCGACACAGCTTCTGAAATCCAGCAAATTACAGCAAGCGCGCACCATTATTCCGTTTGAGAGAAATTAATTCATTTGTTCACGTGGCTAGCATTCTGACGTCACTGACTTGTTTTATCAGAGACTATACTGGAAACGTTCGATAAATGTTATCGAGTGAGATAGCGAATCATAGTTTAAAAAGTTAGTTTAAAAACTAAAACCCAACTACTGAAAAATTACGCTCTAAAAGGTATAAAACCAGTTTTTTTTAGTTCATGACTTTATGGGTCTTAAATCAATGTAATGTGACGTCACATAGTCTATAACCAACGGACGATCAAGACGCTTCTGATAATATATAAAGTATTTTTTATCTTCTATCTATCTATCTATATCATTTGCCAAAATGTGGTAAGTAGTGAACAGATAAACATACATATATACCGTTCAAAATCATAACTCTCCTTTTTGCTTCACCATAGTCAAGTAAAAAGTGATGAATTTCAGAGACAGCCACATGATTTATTGATTCAAAATTAGTGTGAGCTAGCAAAAACTCACACTTTTCTAACCTACATAGGTAGGTAGGGTATGTAGAGTGGGGTAGTGCGCAGCCAGAGCCAGAATAATCCTACTAATATTATAAATGCGAATGTTTAGATGTTTGGATGTTTAGATGTTTGGATGTTTGGATGTTTGGATGTTTGTGTTTCAATCACGTCTAAACTACTGAACCAACTTGGATGAAAGTTGGCATATATATAGTTCGTAACCTGGATTGACATATAGGCTACTTTTTATCCCGAATAATTAACAGGATCTACAGGATAAAATGAACGAAAAGGATTAGCAGCGCCAATTGACAAGAGGATTTCATTGTCATGTCATGTCACGTCAGTTTGACAGGGCGTAGTACTACGAGTTCGGTGTAATGAGGTGTAATGTCAAGTTTCTCAAAGAAGTATCCGCTCGGTACACGCACAGATAATATAATGTACACGGAAACTGTAGACGCGTACGAAGTCGCGGGTAACTGCTAGTAATAAAATAAACTCGGTTCTCAAAAAGAATTTTTGCGACATCAACTTGACAACCTCCATCAAATTAGAGCCGGAAGGGGTTTGATTTCCTGAAAAGCGACTGTCTTGACTTGACTTGACTTGACGACTTGACGACTTGACTTTTTCAGTGACAATAATTGATCGAGAAACACGGTCGGAAGTTTCGGTAAGTATTCGGGAGTCTTTACATCCTGTATAATTTCTTCTACCTATTATAATTATAAACATTCGACGTTTTTGTTCGTAGAGTGCCAAAACAAAAACCTCAACAAAAAAAACGAATAATGTTTCCCGATTTGCAGGACTTGTCAGGTGAGAGTAACCTTCAAAACCCCCATAAAATTTTCCCCAGCATCCCCTTCATTCTAAGTTTTATATATAATTCCAAACGGCTAACTTGTTAGGGCCCCATATATCCCTAATTGCAAACACAGCCGTCAAAGCCCGTATCACTCCATTATTCCATTAGAGAAATTAATTTTCCAATCTTATGAGATGGCCATTCTGCCTGAAACGTTATTATCACACAATGAGTCGACTCTCTCGCCGGAGCGAGGCACAGTTGCAGAGATACAGCTGTGCTACTATATATTTTACATATTTTCAATGGTTTTCTTGTAGGTACTTGCATACAATACTGACAACGGATTTTAGTCCCTCTGAATTATCAGCGCAGTATCGATTTTTGAGACGAATTGAAGGTAAGCAAATTTTTCCGCGCAACAGTATATGTACTGTTGCGCGGAAAAATTTGCTTACCTTCAATCGTCGATGCACCTATCTTCAGAGGAATAAAAATCCGTTTGCGTACTGTACTATGCTTTCCTATTACAACAATGGTCTTCTAAAGTTTGATGATAATGACCACTGGAGTAGGTAGGTAGGTATAGGTACTAGCGGTTATGAGAATAAAGGGTGATGGGGAATCCTAAAAGCCGTGATAAGTAGAAGATGACTCAGGGTTTAATAAAATTGTTCATGAACATGCTCTACATGTGTATAGGAAGATAACAAATACCATCGAGCTTATTTTGAATGGTAAATGCCAAAGCAAAAAATCTTTTTGAAAATAAGGGTCATGGCATCTGATCCCGGTATCAGAATGAAGTAGTTACCGATACTGCGATCGGCAGTGCCGACGACGATCCCGCCACCACATCTTTGACGCCGTCTTATAATATAGATACTTTTCTATAATCTGAGGACGCCGTTGATGCTCCAACCACACTCTGCTAAATAAATACACCGTATTTTGTCTCTTTCGATCAAATTTGAATCTGCTTGTCAATGCAAAAGACTAAACACGGTGTTATTATTCCAAACTTCCATCGAGTTTATTATAACAAGGACAATGTTTATAAGTGAACCAACTATTTAGACTGTAGCTAATATAAATGGTCGTTTTGTAAAACTCTGTTCGTCGCGAAGTACATTGTTAGCGGGACAGACGGACGGACGAACACAAGGAACCGTGGACACTCTTTTACAATTTATTCCGTAGCCCCCGCTCCGATTCAAATTGAATTCAGGGTTGGAAGAGTTTATTCCACTATTTATTTACCTACACTTTTGGATCGAATCGTTCGTTGTTTGTTCAATACAATGTTGAGGGTAGAACTATTAGACGACAGAATAGTGTTTACTGTCGTCGATTGAAAAGTTTTGTGTTGAAAATCACGCTGAAAATTATAAAACTTTTGTTTTGTCTGTCTTAAGTAGGGCATGTCGTGTAACACGGGTAACAAGAGTTGAGGCGTAGGTAAGAAATATATAAAACGTGAATTAGTCTATTTATGATCTTCTATCAGTAAAAACTGTAAAAAGAGATGCGTAGAAGCAAGAAAGAATGTGAAAGTATTGAATCAAATAATAAAAATAATTCATACATTGACAATTAAAACGAAGAGAAACTACACACGAACACCAAAATGATACATCACAAAAAGCCGTTTTCACCAACTTCTCATGCTCGCCGAACAAAAACCACAATTATGTTGTTAAATCAATGCGATCATCACAGTTCTCACAAACTGTTCTTACTTCGCACTTCGCGTTTCGAAGTTCGCACGCACACAATAGCGAAAGCCATAACTTGGGAAATGTAGGAAACAAAGGTAAACCCGGAAACGACTTTATCGCAGTTTTGACGTCGCTCAAAACTGCGATAAAGTCGTTTCCGGGTTTACCTTTACCCACCTTTACCTTTACCTTTACCTACTTTACCCATAAAATCGTATAGTCATCGGCATGGAAGTTGAATTTTGTAAGCTCAAAATCGTTCTTCCAAGATATCTATAGGCGAGGCTTCAACAGTGAGCTATCACAAGTTGATTATTAAAGTCCGATTTGTCCCCCTGTCACTAAAGGTGAACAGATAGTTTTTTAAGATTTAACAACAACAACAACAAACAAAAAAGTTTATTTATAAAGGTTGTACACGGGGACTAAAAACATAAAATAAAACTAAACAAACATGCAACACGGAGAGCGGAACGCCGCCATGTAGTACATGTACATATTTAGATAGATTTTCAATTTTTAAAAGTTATCTGTCACCCTGCCGCGAAACTTTTTTGTCCCATCTGTCCCCCTAGGGTGACAGAGCAGGGTGAATAATTCATTATTATGATATGGTATTTGACACGTACCTACGCCCAACCATAACAACGGTGGTTAACTTTTGACATGCTTTTGACAGAAGTTGAGAGACGATTCTAGTAAGCCCGCTACGGTCTTATGTTAGATATTTTCTTAAAATAAATTCACGGTATTTTTATGTAATTACATTTTCCATGATAGATATTATTTGTATGGTAATGTTTAATTAAACCAATGTTTGAACATTTTATGCGCTAAGTGATTTTAACCAAGTTTTCAGTTGACTTGTTTTCTTTAGGAGCCTTTGCAAATAATGGAAGTAGGGCAAACCAACGGACGTTTCCAAGATGTTTCCTATTAGGTACTGAGTAATTAATATTTAATTAAATATGCTAAGCCTGTGTTACACAGAGATATATAGTTACGCGAATTAGGGCGTTTGCAAAATGCCCTATACTAACACCTACGCGATACCGATATGATGATGATGATGACGTTTTGGCCGATTTCGGCTACAGCGACTGTGAAACTTTAACCTTTTTAAACCAATTAGGACTTTGTTGATTTGTCCTTTGATGCGCTTTCTGATAACTACCCAATTTGGTTGGTGAATATATCCCTCTGACGTAATTGGCACCTTTGGTCTGGCCTTCAGCTCATCATATCGATATAGTCCACTCAAGGAATCAAAAAAGGGGTGTAGAGTTCATTGAGCAGGAGCTTATGCGATTCCTTCAAAAACTAGTTAAAGGTGTTTAGGAGGTAAACATACCTGCCTGCTAAAAGTCCTGATGTCTATTATGTGATGTGAACCAAAGTGGAGGGAGAACCCAAAGTTCCTACGTATGAGTTTTTGGCTTAGGTAGAGATAGAGATAGAGAAATAGAGATTTATTTATTCGACACACAATCACAACACAGGTACAGCATAGAACAAGCATAAAAAAGAAAGAAAACAATAATCACCTACACAATTACTACTAGCTAGGTAGGTAGGCTGGGCAGGTGTGAGTGCTGACCAGCGCGTTGATGTGAGTCAAAAAAGGATAAGGTACTCGTATACCTCAAAAACAGTGCGTCATTCAGTATGCGTTTTGTTGTCGTATCGGTAACATGACAGTGTCATCATAACAGCCATTTCGCAACCGCTGTAACCTGGAACAGCTGTATTATCCTACTAATTTAATTTGCCTAATATCCAACGCTACACAGCCGCGTCAACTACTATTAAACTCAGTGTAAATAATTTATTTAAATTAGATTACTAGGATCTCAATAACGAGAACTGTGTGATAGAGGTCGTTGTGGAGTGACAAATAAATACCTACCTACATACAGTACGCACAACGGATTTTTATCCCTCTGAATTTAGGTGCAAGGTGCAACAAACGATTGTGCATGTACTGTTTTGCGGAAAAATTAGCTTACCTCTAATTAGACCACAAATAGAATCTGTGCAGATACTTCAGAGGGACAAAGGTCCGTTGTGATTACTACACTTGTGATGAGAAAGGTATGCTAGAAATGGTTTGGGCATTATAAGTACAGAGGATAAATAAAAGAAGATCGACTAACAGATGCATCAGATGCAATGAGACTGTTGAAAGAGTCATAATAGTTGCGTTGGCAAGTAGGTATTTAAATAAAAAGGACCCTTGTGATATTTCTCAAAGAAGTACAAGTGTGTGAGCGTAATAAAATTCACCATCAGTAACTCTATCCGTCAATAAAAATATACACATCTCTGTCTTTGATTAAGTCTAAAGTAGAGACAGACTTATACCTGATGAATACAATCATGAGATAATGAAACAGGCCCTAATTATATATAATGAAAGCTAAAGAAAAACGGCGAACAGAATTTCATTTGCAAATGAATAAGCTTCTTGACTGCTGTGCAGTGCTAAAACGTGTAATAATATCGACGTTTTTCCGATCCAGCTGAATCCATTTGGCGTCAGATAATGAGGTTTCACATTTCAAAATGGATCCTAATGTGTTGACATAAGGCGTAGTCAGGTGTGTTGATCAGCTGGCGTTTGGACATCTTGGCAGTTAATTAAATAGATAGTGGAATATAGACCGTATTATGTCGACATATAGTGCTATGTAGACGAGCAGTATGCATGCAGTTTCATCTCCGGTTGAACTGACTTTGATACCTTTTGTCTTTTGTTTTCAAAGTGACAATGAAATAGAATACGAATGCCATTTGATTGAACGACAGGCTTCGAGCTCATATTAGCATGCAATCTCCTTTACGGGATTTTGTAATACTAGGGTATTTTTATTTAGTGGTTATCTTCAGCGTCAAGATTACTGGTGGACCTATCCTATATCCTATATGTAGAAAAAAAATATTGAGTAATTAAAAAAAAATAGTATGTAGTGTATTTGATCCATATATTGGGCGAACATAAAGTTCCTGACATTTTTACTCCAAATTTTTTAAAATTTGCTTTTTTTAATTTTTTTAGCCCTAGGCTTAGAAAATCATAGACGACTGAGATAAGATAGTATATATATATCAATTCTCAATGTCCAAGCAGTCTGAAAACTCTCGAGAGTACTTTTCAGTGCCAACATAAGTGTGATTTGTGGTTTTATGAGCGCCGTTGTTAGCGTGGGCTTATCGAGACCCAACATGGATGCAACTATATTCTTATCTATTCATTTATCTCCTCTATTTCACATAGATCAGTCCACAGACCCTGGAAAATGGAGTACCGGACTCTGGAGCAAAGCGCGAATCTGGTAGGTAGAGGTCGTCTAATCTAAAAATGAACACCCCTTCATCACGATTCGTTCACGTTGCACGGTCAGATGTTTCAAAATGATCCTTGTTTGTATCAAAATAGGTAACATTTCAGCATGAATGAATACAATACATTTCTCTACCCTGCTTTAAATTGACCAAAATTGTAATAAAGTGGCAGCCAACAAACCCAGGCTCTAATTACAGTACATTAGATACAGTTGTAGAACTAAACGTTGATAATTTCGACGACACATGTAGCACTTAGCACTTACCCGAAATCTCGACAACTTACACCAATTAGCAGCAGTTGTACTGTCAGCATCAGAACATCATATCACTTTTTCAAAATTTCATTTTTTTTATTGGCTTTTATTATCTCTTTATTCGTTCGGTTCGTTCGTATGGTATATACTTAGTGGCCAATTCTGGATTTGTGGATCTCATCGCCATTTGTTTGTGACAAAAGTTAATTTGAATTTTCTTTCCAAATCGTAAAAAGAAATGAACGTGACGTGACAAAGGATATTTTATTGTCCCGTTTTCAAATAATATTCTATCATACGATAGCGTGGTGAGCCTTTGAGAGGCAGAATAAATAGCAGTACATTATTGAGACAAAGCTCGTACATTCTAGTTTAATATTTAACAGGCTGCAGCTTGTACAAAGCTTTGGGAGATTCGACACGACAACGTGCTGTGTGAAAGAATGGGACTAATCTTTTACAGAAACAATACTAAACTATTTTAATTCTTTGGTCGACGTGTCTTGACTAGATAATAGAAGAAAATACCGATAGAACGCATGACTTAAAATAGAAAAAAAGAAGTTTATCACTTGATCCTAGAGATCAAAAATAGAGAGGTCAAAAATAGTAGTGCATGAGGAATTGGTACATAGACACGGTATATTCCTGAAATCCCCACTACGAAATTCCCACCAATGGAGATTTCCAGTTTTTTTTTCAGAAATCCCCACTGGCTACGTCGTAGCATGCAAAAATCCAGAAATCCCCACTAACTATGTGGTCCCTATAAATTATAAAAGTATTTCATTTAGGAACCTCGATGTTTTACAATTAGTCAGACCAAATTAATAAAATGAGGGGAAATAATACGTTTACTTTTTTAAACTGGTAGTGAGGTGTCCAGATAAAATACTAAAAGTGGGGGGTTATGCTAAGGGTGGGGTTTAAGGTCCCTTAGCATAGTGTATCAATCGTGCGTTTGAGGGGCACGATAGATCACTGCGCTGCCGCATAATGTCGGGAGGCCGCAGAGCGCTATCGGTGGGACTGATGCGCTCGGGAAGGAGACGGCGGGGGGTTGCTGTTATCAGTGGCCCTGCGCTGTCCGCCCCGAGAGGGGGTGAGTGGTAGCTCCTGCCATACAGGAGCCTTTTCGGGTCTGTGATCGGTCGGAGTTAGGGCTCCGGTCGGTCGGTACGCAGATCCCGGGAGGGCGGCGACACTTGGTGGCAGGTGTCGTCGTGAGCACGGGGGTGTCAATGGATGGCATTCCCGGGATGTGCTCAGGCAAACTGCGATAGGGGTCCCGGCGTAGGTCTTTAGAGGACCCGGGGCCCCTTGACATGCAGAGAGGCCGGCCACCGGGGTGGTTTTAGTGAGTCGGCGAATGTTCGCTATCCTCACACTACCTTGCCGCATCCCTGAGTGTGGTAAGGTGTCTGTGTGCAGATTTCCCCCCGATAACAAAAAAAAAAAAAAAAAAAGGGTGGGGTTTAAGGTCCCTTAGCACAGCTCTTGAATAGAAAACTAACATTATATGAACGTTATATCTTTTTACTGACTCGACTTGACTGGCACAATTGTTTGTCAAAATGGCGGACAAAGGCCTTAAATAAGAAGAAGAACAACTTGGCTAAAGAGGCAGGTGGGTACTCGCAGTTCTAGACGCAGTTTTGCCTCATTACGCTCTGAATCTTTTACGGTTGTAGATTTTCACAAGCGTAGCAAATATTGTTAAAGATAAAAAGATTCTTATTCCCAAGGTGTTACTAAAAATGTTACTGAAAAGAGTGGAAAAGGTGCAACAAACCCAAAGGAATAATGGAAAATTATGTTTTCTGTATCAGAATGAAGATTTACTCCCATTAGCATTGAGGCTGAGGTCTAAGGGGATGTCTACGATTTATCCCTTGTTTTTTATGCACAATTAAGTATACAAGTACCGGAAAAGTCTTTTCTTTCTTTATATTTTACTTTGAGAGGAAATGTTGGATCTTTTTCTTTTTTAGTAGCTGTACGTTCGCGGCTTTGATTACGATTCTCGTACACAGTAAGTCTCTTTACTTATTATTAATTAATTTTTCATAAAAAAATCGTACGCTATTTTGCTGCTGACTAAACAATTTTTTAAAGACACGGAAATTACTTCCTAATCTAAATTATGTTCATAACGCATACAATGATAAATTCAACACTATGCTAGTGGTATTTTTCAATGTTCAGTCTGAGAGATAATTCGTATTGTCTAGTAAAAATATCACTGCTAATTTGTTGCGATATCATAAAACATTTCCAATAAATCCCAATGATATTTTACTAGATTTTTAAAGAGAATTACAGGCTTAGTATAATGACAAATAAAGATAGTAGGCTAGTTAATTACTATAGAAATTTTGGCAATTTTGAGGCAGCTCATCGCGAAACTTCTATGTGATGTACTAGTATGTAATGTAATGTTTACGAGGCCATCAGTAAACACAATTAGACAGAAGATTTATGTCTCACTTTAGAAACGTAATAATCAAATCAAATACATAAGATAAACAAAACGCGTATAGAAGTGAATTTACTTACACTGAAACGTGGTCGTGACAAGTAGTCCATATTTTAATTAATTATTTTACGACAGCAAACCATCGTGAAACTATGCACTACTATCAAAGACTCCGACTAGTTGTCGCGACAATGAGCCCCTGCTACGTTTATGCCCTAGGGTTTTTAGTAATTACTAAGCGATTCCAAAATGCCCTGAATATTCTGACGAATATCGAGGAATTTTCCTAAAAAATAATAGGAATTGAACTATTAATTTTTTCTTTTTTAGTGTTTTTGACTGCCAACCGCGTTTTTAGTTTCACTTCCTCTACTTACTTTAGAACTATTTATTTCATAATGTTACCCAGTAAACGACGTAATCAAGGAGGGTATATTTCAAAATAACTACTATGAAATACAGCCGAATCCTAGCATTGTCTTGAAAGATAAATTAATTGTGAGTAGGTAATGTCTTACGCAAAAAAAATTTTTTTCCGTCGTTTTATGTAATAAGTAGTACTATGGTAGAGAAGTGAAACTAAAAACTAAAAAGGATAAATAAATAATTCTATGTGATTTTTTGGGAAAATTTCTTGGTATTTTTATCGTTAAATATTCAAAATAATTGCCATACAAAGAGGTAACGTTGCCAGCCTTTTGGGCACCCTGCCTGCAGTCGGTGATTTGAACTCTGTTTTCTATCTCTAGCATTTAGAATTCAGAGTTCATTTTAAAAATTTTTTTTGTTAAAAATGCTATTTTCTTATTAGTATTATTGTACATAGTTATTGTTTTGATCAATAAAATACGCAAATTAAATAAATAAAAAAAAAATTATATATTAAATATTCTAAATATAACAAAATTCTAATCATCAACAAGTTGAAATGTTTTTTACTCATAAAAATCTCAATGTTATTTAAATAAGCTATTTGAATCTAATTTACAAACACGTACAGTACGCACAAGGGATCTTTATCCCTCTGAAGTTAGGTGCAACAAACGATTGCACATGTGGGGAAAATTCGCTTATCTCCAATTCGACCAAAAATGGGTTCTGCGCAGATAATTCAGAGAGACAAAGATTCGTTGTGACTACTATAAATAGCTGATAAGAAACTTACGGCGTGGTAGGACAAAAGATAACTGACATGCCGAACTTTCTCGTTATAAGAGAAACAAAAGACAAAGTCTGATAACAAAGATGAAGTTATCAAGCGTTTATAAATAAAGCAGTAAGGCTGATGGCACTGCGCGCAGTGGTAGCCAATTATCATAAAAATAACCGTTCTTCAGATTTCCCGGGTTTAAATAAAGACAATTTCGCCTACGCTTTTGTACATATTTATTTATTAGCATGTAATTAGTGGATCAGACCGTATAATATTTGTGTAGGAGGTACTTAATGCTACCATTATTTATTTTTAATATTAGCCAAAACTATTAACTTACTAATTTAAGACTACTACAAAGTTGTACGGGATGTGACTCATATACCGTAGTGTTTGGCTGATTGAATACTTTCAAGTCTACATAGAACATTTCATAGTTTCTGCGACATATCGACGGAAACTGGTAGAACAGTAAGTAAGTACGTGAGTCCAAAATCAACAACAATCAATAATCGCAGCTAAAATCAAATACAGTAGAGCGTTAAGATTTGGTAGAGCCTTCAAAAACCATTTTCCTTTTTTTAATTTTTTTAATCTCTAAAAAGATGAAAGATTAGTGTTTTTATCAAGAGCGAATTATAGTGAATATCAAGAGCGAATTATAATTCGACATCTTAATAAAATTAAAGATGCCAGTCATTACGATAGAGCCGTTGCGCGACCTTTGTGAATAGATAATGGGAGTTGGAACCAGATCAGCTGTTTCTGTATAGTGGCCAGACCCAACGAACCGACAAAAAATAGAGATCACTGCTCCAAAATAAAGGATACCAATGACAGTAAAAAACTGGTTTTTCAATACGTAGAAACGGAATACATTCATAAAACTTTTGCACTTTTGGTCACTGGCCTTTGAAGTTTGGACGAAATAGTAACCGCTAATAACCGCCGCTATATTACGACAGTTAAGTCTGATCCGCTAGAAATCTAATAAGAAAATACGTATAAAGCATAAACAGCTACAAGTTTACGATGAATATAATGACCTACCTTTCACTGTAGGATTTGTCATACTTTGCTAAATAATGTTATGCTCGACGGCACTGTAACTTATAGAGCAGCATTCTTGGACGTCTTGAAGCTCTGAGAAGTTCGACCGGGTCGTTAATAACAAATAAGAATAACACATAAATAGGTATGTAAATCTTTTCTTACAAAGCATTAATGACTCTACGATTAACACTTAAGGTGAATTAGGGACTGTTAAGGATAATAAAACTTTAGTGGACCAAAAGCCGGGGTTAGGTTGAATCGTAAATAGGGGAGCGACAGGTTCGCGAACACAGTAACAAAGAACTTTGCAATGCAATGCGGAGGTTGCAAATGTCAGCTGACCTCTGTAGACGTCATCGTAGAGCGGGGCGAGCGCGGCGTCGGACGCGCCCCAGCAGCGGGACGTGTCGGGGTACACCATGGGGGCGCGCCTGGCGAGGCTGCGGTCAGCGGCTCATGGCTCGCACGCGCGCGGCTGTCTGCGCCGGCAGCCAAGCGCGGACTGACGACGCACTCCTCCACTCCTACCTAGTAGGTACTCCTCTCCTGCGCAGGCGCAGACTGCGCACACACACCACAGACAGACGAAAATAAACAGCCTGCCAGTTTTTACTAACCGACTCAACTAAGGACATTGCCTTCGGACCCGCGCATAAATCGGAAATCAATAAGTTTTATCGATCGTTATTTCGCTCAATGGTTTAATTTATGTGGTTTACGAACTTTACACTTTAGCAGGTCCACTTAGCATGACATTTGGCGGTGGAACTATCCACTAGTTGGGGTGTTCGATGAGGTGGAGCTCGCCTACTGGTGTCGGTGTGCTGTGTCGGTGCCCTCGCGTGCCTCACTTTCGCACGGTCCGCGAACCCGTCGCGACACTAGTTTAATTGCAGCGAGCCGAGCGCTGCAGCCGCCCAGAACCGGATTTATTGTCTCCCGGTCGATATCACTTCGACGTTGTTGATGGGAAACCGCCGAGAAATCCGCAAGGGCCGCATAAAAATTTACGCACACGTATGACCGGTTGGATTAGTAAACTGGGCGATAGACGGCTGCGCGCGGCGGCGGCGGCGGCAGCTTCGAGGCGTTATTGACGACCCTGTACGTGAATGTTGTGGCTGTATCGACAGCCCTAGGTGTGGAGAAGCGAGGTCGCGAGTCGCGATGCGCAGACGCATCGGCAAGTGTTTCATACAAAAGACATCAACGCGCTCGCGCGTCTTATGTACGGTTTTTCATTGATCTAAGATTGATTTTACATTTTATTGAATGAAACTAAAAATGAAAGACATTATTGACTTTACAATCGTAATTTACAATTGAAAAAAATATTTGAAAATAAAACTGAGTTTCTGAAATAATATTGAGGGCAGGATAATAAAATTAGACAACTCGCCATCGACGACGGTGAAAATGAACTCTATGGAATAAGCTGGACTAGGATTGAATTTTACAACAACAGACTCTCTCACAGTGATTCACTGAATCTACTGAGCTATAGGTAGGTAGGTAGGTACACTAAGTAAGTGCGTGGTATGTTTCATGGTCATGAGTCACTGGTCCACCGCCTAGGTAGTCCTTTAAAAAAAGCTAGATGCAAATTAATATACTTAATACTTTTCTTTTCATTTGATATTTTTCAGCCAGTACTAGGATTTTAATATTGTAGTTAGTTAGTCACGAGATGTGATTCAGTAAAAATCATCCTTATGTAAGGAGATACACACATTTTTTGTTTTGTTTTATAACCTTGTTCGTGTATCCTATGTGTTTGTCTGTTTGTGTGTTACAAATAATAATTTTCTTCTTCGTTTTATTATATAAATACATAAAATCATGCCTGTTTCCTATAGGGGTAGGCAGGAGCTACATTTGCTAAAATCACGACACACTTTCTCACGTCATTCTTCTTCTATAATATTCAAAGTTAGATAGACAGCTCTGTCCCCAACAGGTATATAGTAATTTGAGTTCAATAGCAATAATTGTCAAAGCGAACGCAGTCGGTACTCGGTAGCGGTGAACTATGCACACATGGACCTCCCCCTTCCCCCCTACCCCCTACCACTCCCGCAGGACTTGCAGGAGGGGAGGAGCTGCCACAACCAGTTTATGTTTTAAATTTGCGATAAAAAAGTACCTGCAGCGCGTGTCATTACCCGCGAACCCCCTCCTGTGCATTTATTAATCTTAGGGATGGTTTAGGATAAGCCGTGCCGAGTCCGGGAGGTAGTACCTATCCCGGGATTTGTGATTCATTCGGAAGACCTTTTCGAATCGATATCGGAAACTGTGAGAGATTTTCAAATAGCGAATTCGAAATCTACTTTGAAAGTTTCCGATATAGATCCGAAAAGGCTTTCCGAATGTAAGTACGTATGTGGCAGGATAGTTCTGTTGAGCTCCGTGATAATTAGATGACGACGAGATACCTACGGTTGCTGGAAGCCATTGGACGCAGATCGCACAAGATCACTTATCTCTAGAAATCTATAAGAGAGTCCAACGGCTGAGTGAGCCAAATTAATTACTGGATCAAAAAACAAACAAAAATAAATTAATTCATCTTTATACTTATTATCCCGGCTCGAATAGATTACCAGGCAAAGCGGTTTTGATCTGTCTCCCTTCGCAGTTGCCAATTCTCGAGGGAAGCTCAATGTCAGAGTAATTTTAATTTTCGTTGGGTGGACTGGACATATGATAGCAGTCATCTCCCACCTAAAACCATGACGTGATGTGTCCGTCTCGTCCCGGAGTGGTGTAAACAATCCCTAATTCGCAGAAATCGACGCATCTTTCCCCGCTGCCGTTTGGTCACCGATTAGGGTGGCCACGCGTCAGGATAGGAATTACCATCTACCGCTAGGTTGTACTTACTCAAAATCCATACATACCAGTTACGAGCTCAAACGTAATAGCCATGCCTAATATTACCTACCTACACACACTAAGCAGTACAGAAAAAATAAGGGCATTGGTGAAAACTGAAAAGGACTCTTGACATTGAATAAATCAGAAATCTAATTAAGTACCTTTTATGGTAGGTACCTACTTTCTCGCATGCAATTTTTCAATACTGTGGCATCTAGGTAATGTAAATTAGGTACGCTATCATTTATTATCAGGAACACTGAAAACGGATTACTAGAGCAGTCTGAATTAGCATACATCTACTTATCTAGGTAGTTAGGTACCTACCGTAAAACATATTCACATTGAATACAAACACAAACTTCACACAAAGGTGCGTATTCTGCGAATATAATTTAAAGTTTAAAAAACTAGAAAAACCGACTTCAATTCGACTACCGGCTTCATCATCAGATGATAATGATGGATTTCGTGCACATGGATGGCATATTTTTTTTCAGCTATTTTTATTTATAAGCCAAACTAATGAACCGATTTTGATGAAAATTGAATGGAACTAACCTGGAAGTATTACATCCTTTCAGATAAAAAAAATTTGAAATCGGTTCATAAATGACGGAGTTCTGAGGTAACACACATTAAAAAAAATACAACTGAATTGAGAACCTCCTCCTTTTTAGAAGTCGGTTAAAAATATAGCCCCGACGAACATTGACCACCGACTGAAGTACTAACTCAGTGGGCAGGAGGTATAGCATGTAGGTATAGGTAACCAGTTGCAGGACCAAAGCAAGGATAATAAATAGAGGGTCGTGGTCTACCACCGATGTGATATTGCAATGCATTAGTCAGCTCGGATGGAAAGCCGGCAATTAAAGTTTCCTTCTAAACACGTTGTAACTGTTATAAGAACCTCGTCGCGATAAATATGCTAGGAGTTGGAGAAATGTAATATATTAGAAGAAAATGATAATTTCTATCTATTAGTCATTTGAGCAACAGGCCAGCCCACACACGATCGCAGGAAATCTACCTTACTGGCTTAGGTCGTAAATTCTGAGACAGGGTCTCAGTCTATCGAAACAATAGGTCTTAGGTATTAAGTTAGGCACCCTTCGAATAGTTTGGACATATAGGCATAAAATAGGTAGGTACTAGGTATCTGTAGGCACTTAGGAACTACTTACCACAGAAAAGTAAGGTAGGTAGGTAGGTTACATTTAGGTTTATGTACTATCTTTTTAAATCATCATCATTTCCCATCCCTTGTGAGTGTCATCTATTGATTCCCTTATGTAGAATAATCGAAAATAATTAAATCTTGGTCACCCGATGTCCGATGTGTCCGTTCAGTCACCGTACGACATCATCGCCTTGAATTAATACATAAATGTATTTTACCAATTTAACAGGTACCTTTGGGTTTTTACTTTTTACCTACCTGCCAACTTACCTAAATAGGTATTTAATATACATGAACCAACAGGGTGCAATAGGACCAGTTTGGAAAACTTTCTTAATGAACCAAAACCAACACCTATATCTGTGTTTGTATAATTTTTGTTTTATAATTAGTTTTAATGTATTGTGCTGTTGTGTGTGTCCCAAAATAAATGTCTTTTCTTTCTTTCTTTTCTAACAGTAGGGCGCGAAAAGAAAATTAGTTGTTACACAAAATGTATCTTTCGCGTTAATATGGAATGTTGGTAAATTTTCGGAAGCTGCATTGTGAAAAGAATTAAATTCATCTCCTCTAAGTACTTTACTAGTTGTAAGTTTTGCAATTGCTCTATGCTCTGTGAAAATTACCTATCATGTTTATTAGGATACTTAGGTACATTATCTGTGCTACATAGGTACCTACCTGTTTCACTAGATCAAGCTTTCTATATAGCTTTACATACCTGTGGCTTGATCACGAATAAATGTGACAATCGTAAACGTATCGTAACGCTAGCGTATCCGAGATACACTGCGCGGTGACGCTACAACGTTCCGCAGTCGAGCTGGCGTTGACGCGCAATGTGATTCGAATACGTTAGGTTTAAGTAACGCGGCGACTATCAGATTTGTTCGTGATTACCCCTCTGGCCTATTAATCATGAGCTAAAATCTAACATACCATGCAAGGTACCTATAGGTTTGTTTTAGCTAGGCAAAGTCAAAGTAAGTGCCATAGAGTGTACCTACCTCTCAGCGTTCTCTGCCGAGAAGATCGCTCCACAGCTGAAGTGGTAGTCATATTTACCCAAAAACCAATAACTTTTGTCGGCAATGGCGACAACTAATAGTGAACCCAAGTCAATGTAAGCTCTATTTATTTTTAAATTTATATCTATATATCTATTTCAAATCCTACTTTTATATTTTATCTCCCGACCAAAAAACGTAATGGGTGTTATAAGTTTGACAGTGTTGTGTATCTGTTTAATTGTTTGTCTTATTCTTAGCCATGTTTGGTGACATTGGTGAAACTGTTTTTAAGTTATGAGGATATTCAATAGTTTTGAAAACCTGTTTTGATGAATCTCAGGCATAATTCCACAATCATAATCTGCAGATAAAGTCTCTGAGTAACCCATTTACCCATTGTAAATATCCTGGAATAGAAAGTTTTCCCTAAACTATTGTTTGTTTAACATTGTTGTTACCTAGTATTAGTAGAACTATTTTTCCTACCTAAAGTCAAGTCAAAGCTTCACTCATCTCACCATTACTGTGCTGATGTTTAGGTTAGCTTATTTCCATTTCATTTCCATAAAGGTTTTTTTCAACCCATGTATTTCACACGAGTCCTATGCAAAGAAACATAAAGCTTATATATTTACAAATACTTTTAATAAAATCTTAATTTAATAATGAAATAGCTTATATATTTAACAAACAAATAATTTATGTTTCATAAATTCTCACATCAATGAAATGTATCTATGAAAAATAGCAGTAGGTAACAAGTTTTCAAAATTATTGACCAGTGTACTACATTGGTGTTGATTCTGTTGTTACATTTTCCTGAATTAAACTAGTTTTATAGAACTAAAAATGTTGCCGTCTCTTTGTTATAAACTGAAACTACAAAGACGGCTTTAGCGCTGTCACATTAGGTTAGTTTAGAAAAATTTTACAACAGAATCGGCACCATTGTTTTGTTTAATTTCCATAGATTAATACAATTCAAGATCATTTAGGTTTAGTTATTTACAATAGTATTGCTCCAGCAAAACAAAGCAGTTTCGCAGGAGGATAGGTTATACAACCCATGGTTTATGTAACTCTTAGAAAAATATTTTCAACTCATTCATATTAGCATCAGACCAGATTCATTCACTTGCACATACTGACACGCTTACAGTAATCATCAAAACACTAACTTCCACAACAAACTTAATCAAAACTAGACAAATGCTTACATATTGCACATACGGAAGACTCAGTATTCTGATGAGTTACAAAGCAGCTTGTTGGTTTACGAGTCGCGTCGTCAGTATAGTATTTTATTTTAGCACATGGTCCATAGTCTATGTGCACTGGTCTGTAACAGCCTTACAGGTTACTTTTTAGATGTAGAAGGCGCGGTGGGTGCCGCCGCTGTGCGTTGCTGCGCCGCCGACAGCTGCGGCGTGTTCTTAGCAAGCGACCGCAGCTGCTTCTCGGCTGCAGCATTCACCATCTTCGTCACAGTAGCCTTCATTTTACTCTTCTCAACTTTCACAGCTTTACTTTTCACGGGCGCATTCGGACGCGTGGTTACTGCCTTGCCTTTCTTTTTCTTGTTTATCTTTATTGTAGCTCCCTTGGGTAGATTGCTGTTCTTTCTCAGCTTGCCTTTTCCTTGGGCCATTTTGAGTTAGAAAAATAGAATTCTCTTTTATCAAAGCAAAGACGCAAGCGAAGAGGAAGAAGAAAGAAACTAAATAAAAATACTACAGCGTGCTTTTGACATTGACGTTACGTTGACATGACAACGACAAACAAACGGAAATTATAGCGTTCGTCATTTTTGACAGCTATGGTTCAAAGCATTGCAAGATTCTCAAGACATGCAGCCTAAGTAGTCACAAAAGTAACTTTGTGGTACGGTACCTTACCTACCTTACTATCCTATTAGTCTGTGCTTACTACTACTAACCGTGTACTAACCTGTGCTTACTATCTAATGTAAGTCTATAATCTATGTAAGTCTGTGCTTACTATCTCTCTAACCATTAGGTACCTAACCAAGAAAATTACCTAGTAAATTTTATTTTTTATCGAATCCACTTTTATTCTGTCCTAGGTACCTACCATAGAAAAAAGTAGATACATTCTATAATCTGTGGTACCTACCTAATTCAAAGGAGATATTATATTATATTAAAAACTAGCAATTACCCGCGACTTCGTACGCGTCTAGTTTCCGTGTACATTATATTATCTGTGCGTGTACCGAGCGGATACTTCTTTGAGAAACTTGACATTACACACCTCATTACACCGAACTCGTACCTACTGGAATGTCAAACGCTAGTCGTTAGACCAAAGAGGTAGTACTACGCCCTGTCAAACTGACGTGACATGACATGACAATGAAATCCTCTTGCCAATTGGCGCTACTAATCCTTTTCGTTCATTTTATCCTGTAGATCCTGTTAATTATTCGGGATAAAAAGTAGCCTATATGTTAATCCACGTTACGAACTACATATATGCCAAGTTTCATCCAAGTTGGTTCAGTAGTTTTGACGTGATTGAAACACAAACATCCAAACATCCAAACATCCAAACATCTAAACATCCAAACATCTAAACTTTCGCATTTATAATATTAGTAGGATAGTAGGATTGCTCAATAAAATGAATGATCTAGAACTAAACTGTCGTTGGGTAGGCAAGGAAAATAACGGGTTGACATTTTAAAATATTACGGACTTTATTCATAAATCGACTGTTTTTTTAGTATATGAAATCGAGTTTTAAGTTATGAAATATACATAATATATAATATCTAAATATATCTTATGTACAGATAAATAGAAAAGTAGTCGAGTATAATAAATCGGCTATCGATAGATTCGAGCGGCGAGAGTGCAGGCGACCGGCGGCGGCGGCGGCGGGAAGCGGTGCGGACGAGGACGCACCTCGCCATAAAACGTCTAGAAAAATAGATAAATCGCTCAAAAACGTGAGAATCAGTCGAAAATAGAGAAGAGTGGAGAGCGAGCCGCTGAAGATGCGGCCGCTTCGCGCCTCACGGTACGTCCACGCGGGTAGTCGCACACGGATAGTCCCACACGGGTAGTTCACGCAGCTAGTCTCACGCAGATAGTCTTGCACGGGTAGTTCATGACACCGGGAAGTTCACTACAGTCTCACGCGTATTCCGTATCCGTGGACAGAGAGCGCTCTGCGGGGGATCGTCGTCCCGCCTCGGCCTCGGCCGCGGCCGGCTCGCCCGCCTGCGCCTGCGCGTACGCCAGACTCTTCTGGTAGCTAAAGAGCTGCCTCTCCAAAGAATAGTTCTCCGCTTGAAGTACAGAGATTTCGCGTCTGAAACAAAATATTGGATCAGCTCAGACTCTACATTAGCAAAGATCATAATTTATGTTTGAGAAGCTCACCGCATTTGATGCGCATGAAGACGACAAAGATCATCGTAGACGTGATAGGTCGCCTGGAAGAGCAAGTAAGTGTCGCCCCACTCAAGGCGCACTCGAAGCTCCCCGCCGGGGTGGAGGAGCGGGGAACCGGCGCGCGACACGTCCTCCACGCGCAGCGCCGTCTCCATCATGAGCCCCTCGTCGGCGCTGTCCTGCGCGTAGTAGTGCTCGAAGGGCGCGCCCGGCAGCTCGTCTGCGTCCGGTTCGCCTGGCGCGGGCGTGGCGCGCACCAGCCACGCCGACCAGCTCACGTAGCGTAGGTGGTTGCGTGGCACGTGGTGCACGTCGCGGTACAGCATGTGCAGCCGCACCGTCTCCGAGTGCATGTCGCAGCGCACCGCCCACGCCTGCTTGTCGCGGTCGTAGCAGGTGGCAGCGCGCCCACCTGCCGCCACGTTCAGCTCGGCCAGGAGGCGCGCCCACGACAGCTCCACCGTGAGCCGCACCGCCTTGTTGGAGTGCCGTGCGGGCGGGCGCGGGCCCCACGGTGGCGTGCGGCCCTCCGCGTCGCACACGCACTCGAGCGGGCCTGAGTGCACGCGCCGTTCGCCCTCACCTACAGCCAGCGCGTACCGCACGCGGCACTGCTGGCCCTCACCCGACAGCCGCACGAGCCGCAGCGCCATCGGCTCCTTGCCGCAGCCGCCGGTCACGCAAACCTGCCAGTCGAAGCCGGCGAACGCGATTGGCTGCGTGTCCAGCCGTGGCGCGCGCAACTCGCACGCGTAGATGGTGCGCACGCGAGACATCGTCAGCTCCAGTTGAAACTCGCCACGAGCATCCGCGAACTTGGCGGTCAGTTCGGCGAGCGACACGCAGCGGCCTCGGCCCTGCGCGCAACACCCGGCGCTAAACTTCACCTGCTTGCCGGAGAAGCCCTCGTTGGCCGTGAAGTGATCGCGGCTGAGAAGAGTGAAGGTGAAGTCGACATAGACGCGCATGCCCTCGCAGGAGCCGCGCCATACGAGATACACGCCTGAAACAAGAGCGCTACATGACTCACCCGCGCTTCTGTGAACAATATTTGACATAGATGGAGCACTGACCGAGAGCGGCATCCACGCTGCGGTTGAAGGCCACGGCCCAGCGCTGGTGCGCGCAGCAGAAGTCCTTGGAGGTGACATCGCGGTCGGGCTCGCGCGTGGCGGAGCGCGTCACCACGAACGTGAACACGTGGGTGTCGGCGCGGTCCTTGAGCCGCGTCGCGCGGTACAGCAGAGCCATGCGCCCGCGAGCCGCACGCCCGCCACCGCTGCGCTCACGCCTGACAACAACACAAACATTTTACCGATCAACAATATAGCCTAGCAACTGGTTTCACGAATTACTTCGATCGCAACAATCACAATCACCCATCATCCTCATCGTATCGCACTTGGTAGGGCACGTACAACTGGCCCATGCAGTCAGCCTTATCGGATCCTACGATCACTAGCCCTCCAATAAGTGTTAAAACGGAAAACCCCTAGATTACAATAAAAATTAATCATTCATTCACCTAAAAATAAACGCCAAAGCTAGGCACCAACAAAGCCTACCGCGAGTATGACGCAGTTATTCTACATCGACCTTACAGATTTAAATCTATACGATTAATCAACTCGTTACAGTCACGTAAACTGGTGCCAACATGAAACATGACCAGCAGAAGGTCAGGATTATAATAGACTGCTATAAACTCGATCCGGCACGGCAGGGTTGACAGAACATGAAAAGGTCCAAGAGCCAAGCTGAAGTGAGGCATTGAGGGTTGAAACGAACTGACTGACACCTCTCTTCTCCAAAGAAAAGGCCCAGTGAACGAAAAGCAGAGAGACCAAATGATTACAACGGTGATATCACTGAAGAAACCAAAACAAAGTGTGAAACTAAACTAAGTACCTAAGTAAATAAGTAAGAAACTATGAGAAAATTTTAGTGAACCGAGTCAATACAGAGATATTCTAAAAACAGGATAGGTACGTACGATACGTGATCTAGTTACACAGATTATGGATGTAGCTTTACTCAGCGGTGGGTACTTAATCTCGTTACCTACGGACTAAATAAAATAAAAACTAACGGCAAATACGAAAGCTCCCCAACACTACTCTCCCACTGGGAACAGCCTCCCGCTTTCCCTAAGCTTTTCCATTTTAAAAAGCGTGTACCCAAGGATTTCTAGCTCGAATTAATTTTAACGTTTCGTCCGGAACAAGTACATAGCTAGTTCTTTAGAAAAAGATAAACAATGGTTTCACTTCAGGTGTCACAAAAAAAATTGCTGAGTAAAAGGTACCTAAAAGTTAGAAAATGTCCGATGGCTAAAAATTAGAAACTCGTTATACCAATTTTTTTAATATGTATAAAGTTATATGATAGCAAACTTACATCTAGGTATAACCAAAACGCATAATAAACTCTAATGGGGCAACTACTTATTTAAAGGAACACATCTACCTTGTTATTTTTGATTTCTTCGCTACTTTTGTTGAAAGTCCTATAAACCACTAATACACGCGAGAGCAATGATTCCGGGTCACTTAAAGAATGTTAAAAATCTCGGAAACTAAAAATGATAGGTTAATGCAATAAATTGTATTTAATAGACAATGTAATACTCCTTAAATGAAGGTATTAAAACTTCTTAGTTATTGTAAAGTTATATCTTAAAAAAATCAAATTTGAAAAAGAGCCACTTTCGAAGATGGAACTACGAAATTACAGCATTTGGTTTTGCTTTTGTTTGTAATCTGTCATTTATGTGGGTATATAAACCATGTTGATAGTGCTCTATATTCATTATTCAAGCTGAAATTATGTCGCTTACGCCTGAAGAATGCACCAGAATACTTACAATGCTGGAAACCGGCCGGAGTCAGCGCGATACAGCCAGGACTGTCGGTGTGTCGCTGTCAACAGTACAAAGAGTTCTCCGACGTTACGAAGAAACTGGTTCTAACCTACGCAGACCAGGAACGGGCAGAACCAGGTGTACCACAGCACGAGAAGACCGATACTTGGTGAACACCATGCTTCGAAATCGCTTTCTCACAGGAACTGAACTCACAAATCAGTTTCGACGCCTCGGAGGAAGTAACCCAAGTGCATGGACAGTAAGACGTCGGCTTGCTGAATCTAACTTAAAACCCCTTAGACCTGCAAACGGCCCTAAACTGGAGCGTGGGCATCGTATTTCAAGACTAAGATATGCCCAGAGCCACGTAAATTGGAGTATTGAAGATTGGTCAAAAGTTATGTTCTCCGACGAATCAAAATTTATGCTCTACAAGCACGATGGAAGACACAGAGTGTATCGAAGACCAGGGGAAAGATTCAAGCAAGCATGCATCGAAGAAAAAGTAGCCTACGGTGGTGGGTCTGTACTTGTGTGGGCCGGAATTTCTTCTGAAAGTCGCACAGAGCTGGTGATCATAGAAAACGGCTCTTTAACTAGCGTAAGATATGTGGAAGAAATCCTCAATGATCATGTTGGTCCATTTATGGTCAATTTAGGTGAGGATGCTATATTTATGCATGACAATGCCCGACCTCATACAGGTAGGATTGTGAATGACTACCTTCAAGAGATGAACATTACTCGTATGGAGTGGCCAGCGCGCAGCCCGGATATCAACCCGATCGAGCATGCTTGGGACGAGCTAGGCAGATGCGTAAAACAACGAAACCCTCCCCCAATCACGCTTCGTGAGCTCAAAATTGCTCTCACAGAGGAATGGGAGAATATTCCCCAAAATCGTATAAGGAACTTGGTGTACAGCATGCCAAACCGCGTAAACGCAGTAATGGAAGCACGAGGAGGCAATACGAAGTATTAAAATTCAAGTCAAATCGTAATAAAGTTCAAAAATTTCATGTTTCCTATTTTTGTTTTAAGGAGAGATCAGCAGTTTTTTTCTTTATGTAATTTTGTGTTAATAAAATGTATGGTGACTCATATTTTTTTACTTTCATTTAAGGAGTATTACATTGTCTATTAAATACAATTTATTGCATTAACCTATCATTTTTAGTTTCCGAGATTTTTAACATTCTTTAAGTGACCCGGAATCATTGCTCTCGAGTGTATTTTAAAATTCGAAAAAGCTCTAAGTACATCTAGGTATTATGTAAAGTAGCTGAAACTCTTTGGAACACCTCATAAACAGATTTCAAAAGCTTCGCTAATTATTATACGAAGCGCCTAAGTGCTTCCATCAAAGGGTCTTACGGCGTTTTTGCTAATTTCTCCTCCATATAACTCGAACACGTGCGTGCAGGCGTGCCCGTACTAATTAAAGGGACCCTTGCCTGCCACATAAAAGTCTGTCCCAGAAAATAATAGGAGAGGGTACTTTTTAACTCCTTTACCCTCCTCCCGGTTGGATGAATGTTTCTTGTTTATGTCTCACAACGACCGCTACCGAGACAGATCTAGGTGATGTAGGACTAGTTCATTCAATATGTACGAGAACGGAATACGGCCCAAATGTCCCATGTGGAAACGAGTTTACTATAATGTACGGCTAGCTCTCGAGCCCCGGGACTATTATCCCTTCTGTGGGCTGTTTGATCTCTAAATCAACCTTTAAGTATAAGGGGTCCTTCCACGTAGTCAAACTATTTAGTCCAACTAGTTTGACCACGAGGAATTAGTTTCCTCGTAAGTAGGTTACGTCAGTTCGTCTCTAGTGGTGAGTTTATGTCTACTATCACCAAAGTTCATCAATAAAATCTTGCTCTCGTTCTGTTATTTTCCATATTAATCTCCATTTCCATATCTCTACGAACGTGACTGTTTTAACCGAAAAAGCGCGACATAAAAATCATCTGTTCATATAAATGTTAATACCATTCACGTTTGGTATAATGTGAGGTACAGCATAACGACGTGCGAATACTTGCCTATAAGGGTAGGTGGTAGGGTGGAATCACATTATAGAGAGTTCCCGAACTCAAAAGATATCTTTACGTAATGTTCTCGAGGATATTACGGAATCTTTTTATGTGGCCGTAATCTTTTGCATTAATTTGCGTAAGAAAATAAAGTTTGTGCGAGGGAAACAAGGAAAACCCTGGTGTGGAAAAGGGGAAAACTCACAGTTCGGGAAAACTTGTACAAATGCGGAAGCTACACTCGAAATTCCCTCGGAAGATTTCTAAGGAAGTTCGGAATGTCTGAATCAATATGAGATTACCCCGTTTCCGTCGTCCGTCGGTCGTACTCTACGTATTCCCCAGTGGTCCGACAAATCGAACTGCAAATTGTTACGCGCCAGTGGTCGCTTTAAAGGCTGGATAGCAACACCTGCCTTATAAAGTAGGTATACGGGTAGGTACATTTATTAGAGAACCAATATCAAAATAATATTGAATCTGTCAAACGGAAAACTGACACGAATTCATACGAACAGACTGACGACAGTGTGGTTAAACAATGGGTAAAACTTTAGGGTTCCATAATCTAAACAGTTGACACTGTTATCTGCCTAAAAGGCATTTTAGTTAGGTAGCAGCTTCAACGAATAGCTTTCCTGGTTAATTTATTTATCCCATCTTACTTGCTTTGTTTATCCGACTTTTCCACTCGGGGTCGTGGGTAGCATCATAAATCATCGTTGACGTCACTAAATAAACAGAGGTACCTACCTTGACGGTCGACATAGCAGTTACTCACTTTTGGGGTTTCATAAAAGGGTAGGCATTTACACAATCTCGAAGTTAAAATCATTGAGTAAATTGGTTCTACTTAGTTAAACTTCATAAACACCATTTAGATTTTAGGCAGCTGATATAGACATAATTATGAAAGTTTAAAGGCCAACTTGTTTACTATTACCGTTATATGGAGCAGAAAATTTCGTTAGTTGAATGAACACTGAAATATTAATTATTTTGAAAATGGGAAGAGTGTGGAAAAGCGTCTCAAAAGGATAAGTTCAAAAATACGAGCCGAGTAATTGGATAACTGATGGATGACCTACATCTGAATTACAGAGCAACAGAGCCAATTTGGTGATAATGGATGTAAAACAATTCTGAAATTACTGCTTCAGACCTTCGTAAGCAAAACAATCGATCATTCAATCCCTTGGACACTGGGGACTTGAATATTCTCGAACGGGCTTAGAGCCACAAAACATGAAACCATTTTGTACTGACAATACTGGGCAGTAGCCTCTCCACTGGCCCGGGGCAGACAAATAGGTATAGGAACGACAACAGTAAATCAAACGTGGTCATCATATTTTATTCAGAAGGGTCAGCGTCGTAGGCAGTTTTGATAGGCACATTGGACGCACAGATTATAAGTAACTATTGTACAGAGACTTGGTCTATCCTTCGTATTTATGAATTCTATAGTTTAGATGCCTCAAACAATGCATTTTGACTCTACGGTTATTACGCGAACTGCCAAGGAATGGAACTCGTTGCCGTCTTCGGTCTTTTCTCAGAATTACAATCTGGGTCTTTCCAAAGCAAGAGTGAATAGGTGTCTTCTAGACTGTCCTGCTCCATTGTCGGACTTATCGCCACTTATCATCAGGTAAAATTGTGGCCAAAGGACATTCAATCTCATATAAAAAAAAATCCGCAGTTGTAGAATAAAATCTTACTAGGTACCTCTTTATTCATAATCTCCTGTCAATTTAGCGCGGCTTTAAAAAATGCTCTGTCACTTGCATAACAATGACAGATTTAGCAGCCATTTTAGCTATCGCAGCTTTAGAAGACCAATATGAATATACCCCTGAGGGTACAACTCTAACAAACTCTAAACAATGTACAATTGTACACTCTACTCCTGTTGAGAGCTAATCAAACCTATACAAACTACATATTACAATAGGCGGTTTGTTTCATTGATTGGCTGGCCAACGCTGTTCAAAGCACTATGTATGTGGTGTAGATGTACGTATAGTACCTAGAACAGCCAGTGTACCTACTACACCTAGTTGTGTAGCGAGCTGTATACCCGTGATCGATCATCGAACTCTCAGCTTCAATTGCTGAAATTAGGAATTCAGGTCGACTGGTGAGGTTGGAGGTGTGCTATAAATCACGCAGATTGGAAATTGATTGAGCTTTCATTGGAAAACGTCTTGATAGCACTTCCATTTTTAATCAGCTGACAGAGGAGACTAATCTTTCAGTTCAGACATCTGAAATTGAAACTAAAAATCTTATTCGAAATTGAACGTTAGGCCCTTTTTTAAATTGTAATAAGAATTGGATTTTTTTTATACAACTAGGTACCTACTTAAAGAATGGAACAATATGTATTATTAGCTCTTTCAAATGGGTCATGTAGGCATAAAGGGGTATTCCAATCTCAGTTGAACTGCAAAGTTGAACTGCAAAGTTTTAAATCATGGTCAGTTCATACTAACTCATAGTTATTCTGTGACTAAATAGTGACATTATGATGTCATTTAATTTGTTTTCGCGCATATTTTGCTGTCAAGTGTCTAAAAAGAATGATACGTGTCACGTGGTACAATTTTGTACCACGTGACCTGAAGAAATTACACTGGTCAGTGAAATATAACTTGACAGCAAAAGATTGGAATACGGGGGATGTAACCTTTCATCTGTAGAAACGTTTTTACAAAATTAAAATCGCATATTTTTTTTATGTAATCAATCTGTAAAAGTTGTTTATAAATAAATGGGTAACAAAATGTAGGATCGCATTTCACTTGATCCTTTTCATTTCGTCTAAAACTCTTCGCACATTTTCTGTTTCATTATTAACACAGGTCCGTCCTTGTATCGCGTGCTTTCATTACCTACTTTTTGATACCAAGCCGAGATTTATTTATTACCACTTCAGCAATGGTAATAACGCTCTTGAATTGTAAACGGGTACGAATCCAATTACAGCATACGATTGACTCATTCTAATATTTTGCGAAGGGACTTATAATGAAAGGCTAAAAGAAAATTTACGTTTGAAGGGTATGGGGAAACTACCGTAAAGCGGAATGATGAAAATCCAAGGGAAAAAATTACTTATATATTGTAAAATACATACATATTGTAAAATTTTTGTTAAAAGTGCAATTCACAAAAAAATATGTAGCTCACCGACATTTTTCTGTAGGTTGATAATAATGAGGAAATTTTTCGTGCTGCTAAAAACCTAATAAACATTTTTGGTACATATCTTTTTTTTCTTTAATAAACATTATTAAAACCGGTTTTCTGACAAACTTTTTATCGAACCAGACATTAGAATCATTTACCTTTTACGTCTTCAAAGAGCTATTTGCAATTTAATGGGTAATTTGTTACAACCGATAAAATAAAACTGTAATTAATGACCATATTAAGCTTATTCACAAAAACCTAATGAAACATAAAAGGATTTAATTATACTGGGTCTTAAATTCAGGAACCTTTTCAGGCACGTTATAATTTAATAGTCTGAAACTTGAAGCGCAAAAAGCTTTTTATTGAAATTAAATACATTAGTAGGCACGTTTGAGTTATGCAGAATCTACTAGACTCCATATATTTTATCCCATTGTCTTTTAAAAATATATTAATTTTATATAGATATCTTTAAAGGCCAGCGTAAAAGCTTCTACACAGAGAGAGTTCAAAAAACTAGTGTAAAAAGTTCTACTTAGAAGTTAACTTAACTAACTAGGTATTTATTTAGGTAGGTTGCTTGCATTTCGGACTATATACATGCCTAGTTTCCACAAACTAAAGCGCGAACGAGAAAATCTCTTTCCGAAACGTTGAAAAATAAATGTAGAGAGAGATACATCTTTGGATAGCGACTCCAAAGTTTAATATAAACATTAAATAGAAAATTAATATTTAAATTACATTAATAGAAAACATTAATACAAAAATTAATAGATAGTTTGAAAGACGTTATTAAAGAAAATCTTATGATTTACCCTTATCTAGACTATTTAGACCCATTTTGCTAACGCGTAAGTACTGACACTACGGTTCATACTTACCAAGTTTGTTTTTCGTCGAGTTCTTTTTTCTCATTATGTCAGTAGTTTGTTCAGTTAACTTCATCCATATTGTCCACATTCTTATTTTTTCTTACCTTCATCTCGTTTATGACACTAAAGTAAATAGACACTGGCAGAATTGTGCCGACAAGTCGCAAAAGTAATATGGAATAGTTTCAAGTTCCGTTTTCAAGTTTTGAAGGGAAAATCCACCATTTTGCCTTCAAAACAAACGACTTGACGTATGACTCGATTTATTTCAAATAATCCACTTGATACTAGAAAAATTGTCTGTCGAAATGACGGACACAGGCCATATACGAGTATACCTAAGAGAAGAAGTAATCAACGAAGTTGAAGTTGAAAATAATTAGTAGGTTGACGTTTCAGCAGATCACTATTTTGTTCCCCGCAAAACAAATGGATGTACAACAATTAAACTGCAATCAGTCATGTCCAACACAATGGTATTCAGTGGCTCGATATTCAGAGTGGGGGTTAACCGAAGTTACTTAGAAGGTCTACGTAGAACATCGATTGTTACTAATTGTTTTGCGTATTGGTAAGGGATAAAGCTTTAGCTAGCCATCTTCGATAAGTTGATTATTTGGTTGGTCGATATTGCTATTAATTTAGTAAGTGCTCAATCATATCGAAGTTATAATATTATGGCCTTTGTTTTGATACACTTTGCGTTTCATTAACGTTATTAGGTAGTCATTCTCATCGAATTAGATTTCAAAAGTCATGAAAAAATGTCTTTGATGGCACGAAGAACAACTCGAAGTAATTCGTAGGTATTTATACAATTTAGATTTTTTTTTATAAACAATCTAACATTACCTACCAATTTGAGTTTTTAATCTATAAAGCACGATAATCTTATTTCCTATCAAATTTTTACTCCTCGTTCTTGGAAAATTTATTACGTTTTATTATCTTTTCAATTTTCAAACTTATTGTTTCAGATGATTATCTTTTTAAGTGAATTCTGCTTCGCAACAAACTCCGCAAAGATGAACAGTAATCCAGTTTTCAGGCTTAGGTATAAAATTACTTTATAATCGCTTTCTAAAATATTTTTTTTTTAATATTTAAAGCACATAAGAATCAATGTTTCAATAACCCACTTGAAGCCGTCTAAAAGCTTCAGAAGAATTTCGTATTGCAAGACTTCAGATTTTTCAACTTTATAGCTGCATTTTAAAGTGCTCGTACAAAGTTCTAGCCACATTACTTACGGCTTCCTCCGCATTCCCAGTTTCCTTCGAAACTTATTTTTCTTTCAGTATTTACCCATTCACCATAAAATCGATAAAATTCTATTAAAATTTAACAGCGCGGGAAAACAGCGGCATAACAATTTCTTTGTCTTGAGATGGCGGGGAACTGCCAGCCAGCGCCCAGCACCAGCGTGTGTTTTCTGACAGGCTCCTTTTAAACTGTCAACTGTTTGTTTGCTTTTGTTTACGTACATTTTCGGAAAATTCTGGAATACAAACTTTGGGCATTTATTGAGTTTGCATTATTTATGGCGTGTTATTCCCAGTTTTTACTGAAGTTACGTCATCAATCATGGAAGAAATTCTGCTTTCAATAATGGATATTTGCATATGTAGTCACACTCACACAACAAGCTTTTCTTAATAATTTGGTACCTAATTGCAGCTTTAAATCAGAGATAATTAATTTTATTCTGACAGCTAATTTGAAAGTTGAACAAATCAGACTGAATTATAAATAGCTATTTTCCTCCGTCAAGATAAAGTTGTAACCTAATTTTATCTGCTTTCGAACAATTTCAAACTCAATTTTGGCGTTTTTAAAAGGGCAAACGTGTCAAGCTTTTTGGTAAGCGGACTATTTCATTATTTTTCTACATTCATGAAAATTACATTATTACAGTAAGTGTACTACCTAGTTTAGAAGAACAACATATATGACATTTGAGACTTTTAAAAAAACATTACCTTTTCAATCTTTTTTTTTTACTACTTTTTATAGTGTTTTAGCTACGGGGTTTTTAAAATGAGTTTACTGCCGAATAAACTTTCAATTTTTATCTTTTTATTTACTAGCATAATTTAAATTATTATTATTTTAAATTATTTCTTGGCAAGTTTTAGATGGACAGATTTCAGCTATAGAATACCTAGAATCTGTGCATTTCCAAAAACTCCGAACCAAGGTAGGTAAGCTTAGGTAAGTTCTAAGAAACTTAGAACTAGATAGGTACCAAGCTACTTAATTACTCACTGTCCGTCTGATATCTACCGTAGGTAACTTGGGAGATTAAGTACAGTCGTAAGCCTTTACCTTTCATTTTTAGTACCTATTGGCTGCTTGGTTCAATTTCGGATTTTCATCTGCCTAAGGTTTAGGACATTTCCGTGTAAAATAAAATAAGGAAACTCGATTTTTCGCGGAATAAATAATTTAATTTTAGGTGAAATGACAGCCGATATTATGAAATTGAAGTGTTTTATTCGGGACACGTTTACTGTTCAAACGAGTCTGAAGGCGGCTAAGTGCCATTTTCTGTGATAATTTCCAGTAAGCTTGTTTCCTTTAGCGCTCTATATTTCTCGCTTTTTATGTTTTTACAAACACATTTTTGTTTTATTTCTAAGGATTTTCTTTTGGTAATTAAAGTTGCTGATTAATTTTAATTAAACTCTGCGAGAATTTGTTCAAAGTATAACGTTAATTTTGATGTTTACTGTCAATATTGGTTGGGTTTTTTTTTACACAATTTTCTAGTTTTAATGTATTTTTCATTAACAGAATCTGGCAAGAGCAGTTTTTAATATAAAAAAGTTTCATGAATTTTGCGTTTAGTTTTTGAAATAACTGTTTTCTTTGTCTCGCGCTGAACAATATGATTTATTTATTTATATATTGCTTTAAGTACTTATATTTTAAACATTTCGATAATAAATTAAAATTTGAGATACAATACACGTAGGTACTAATAAAAACGTACGCTCTACTACACAATAGAATCACAGAAAGCCTACATCAAAACTCAAATTCTAATAGTACAGACGTAGCGGGCAACACCAAGAGCATACTGTGCATAGAGTTTCTAATGAGCAGAAGAGAAATGAGAAGAATGTTTAATTGGCATAGTAAGTGCAGAGCATTCTGCCAGTGATAGAAGACATTGTAGTGCAGTGCGCAACAGGGTGGCGAAGCATACCTGAGGGCGGGCCGGGAGCGCGAGAACGGAGCGCGCTCCGAGTGGCCAGCCGCGCCGCGTCGCGCGGACTAACGCACGGGACCAGTTCCCGCGCACTGCGTTCACGACCTGCTGGGGATGCCAGCTCATACACACAATACTGCCTGGTGATTGATGAGCTTCTGGAGAAAATTATTTTCCCAATCATTTTCATAATTTTCCTAAATGACGGTCAGGGGGAGAAAATACGTATTGCTCAATCTGTTGAAAAACAAGTAGGACAGGTTACTTTCTAGTTTCGTACATGTTTGTATAAGATTCGTAACTTTTGAAATAGGTACCTATTAAAAAAGTACAATGACAACGTTTGTAAGAAAAGTTATATTTCAATGTAACTTTTTGTGGTGTAGTGGTCACTAATCAACTTGTTAAAAAAATTATAGGTGTAAGGGGCCCAAATACCATCTATCGGGCTCCAAGTCAACCTCACCTGCAAGCGGTGCTCCCTGCTGATTAACGAACGAGGCTCTGACGAAACCACCCGCCAACACGCAATGGACCAGCGCGGCGGGTTATGGTCCAAACCCCCCAAACATGGACAGTACAAGACAAAGAAGGCCCCAAGTGCTCGGGGGCACCAGCGGTTGTGCTGGCGTTGACGGGCGACATGCCGGCCCTGGTGTCAGGGGTGCGAAGAATCACCGAGCGAGGTCCAACCGTCAAACGAAACTGGCTAATGTTATAAAGGACACCGATACGCTGAACATCCTCACGTACAACGTACGCACACTCATGGAAGATGAGCGCCTGCTTGAACTCGAAAACGCACTCAGTGACATCAAGTGGGATGTAGTAGGGCTAGGAGAAGTCAGAAGACAAGGTGAATGCATGGAAGATAGAGACGATAACGTATTTTTCCACTTCGGAGAAACCAGTGGAGTACACGGTGTAGGGTTCCTCGTTGCTAAGAAGTGGAAAGATAACATTATCGAATTTAAAGGGTATTCTGAAAGAATTGCTGTGCTTAGGCTAAGGTTGACACCTAAAGCTACTCTTATGCTTGTACAAGTATATGCACCAACATCTGCACGCTCTGTTGAAGAAGTAGAAGCATTTTACGACCTACTTAATAAAGCCTGTGAAGAAAACCGAGGTACATGGAACATGGTCCTCGGCGATTTCAATGCCAAAATAGGAATCAGGCAGACCACGGACAATGACTGCATACTGGGTCAATTTGGACTGGGACAACGCAATGAGCGAGGCACCAGATTGATTCAGTTCGCTGCTGGGCAGAGCATGACCGTTGCGAACAGCTTCTTTTTCAAAAAACCACAGAGGCGGTGGACTTGGGTGTCCCCTAACCAACTCGTTAAAAATGAAATAGATTTTATCCTATCTTCGGACCTACAAATAGTCAAAGACGTCAACGTTTTAAATAGATTTAAATATAGTTCCGACCACAGACCCGTACGGGCTAAAGTCAAATTTAACTTTAAAATTCACAGAATAAGACTATTTAGAAACCAAATTAGAAAACATAGTAAACACACACTTTTTAATAACTCGGAACAATTCAACATTGAACTTTCTAATCAGTTTTCGATACTCAAAATCGATGAAATTGAAAATACAGACGAACAGTATAGGGCCATTATAAAATCAGTAGAATCTAGTAGTAAGATAATAAAGGGAGATAGGAAAAACAAAGCAAAACTGTCAGCAAGAACCAGAAAACTCATAGCGGAAAGAGAAGATATTAATAAAGGCACGGATGAATATAGAAAATTTGATAGAGAAGTTAAGCGTAGTATAAGAAAAGAAATTAGATTATTTAATTTACATTTGATTAAGGTTGCAATAGAAAAACACACCTCATTACGGACAGCTAAACAGGGAATGACAAAGGGGAAACAATGGATCAATAGTCTTTCAGATGAAAATGGGATCAAGCAAAGTAGTCGCGAGAAAATTATAGATATTTGCACCAGCTATTACAAAACCCTATATTCAGATGCATCTAAGTGCGATCAAAGAATAGAATACCACAGACCAGATTCAATACCATTCTTTACAGGAAAAGAAGTCCACGATGCTTTAAAAACAATGAAGTATGACCGAAGCCCTGGAGAGGATGGTATAACCACAGAGGCACTGAAAATAGGCTCGCAAACTTTACTCCCACATATCACTAATCTATTTAACTCAATATTGCAAACAGGACAACTACCACAACAGATGTGTCACTCAAATATTGTCCTCCTTCATAAGAAGGGAGACAAATCCAACATCAGCAACTACAGACCAATCAGCCTCGTGTCACATCTGTACAAGGCTCTTATCAAGGTCTTGCAGAACCGTATCGCTGGCAAGCTTGATCAACACCAACCACCTGAACAAGCTGGTTTCCGCCCAAGTTTTTCTACCACAGACCATTTGCATACTCTCAACCAAATCGTCGAAAAATACACAGAGTTTCACAAACCCCTTTATCTAGCCTTTGTGGACTATACCAAAGCCTTCGACAGCGTAAAACACTCCGCGTTATTTGCAACTCTAGAATCACAAAATATTGACAAAACCTACATTGACCTTATTAAATTAATTTACAATAACAGCACAGCATCCATCAAGCTAAATACTACGGGCCCGGCATTTCAGATTCAAAAGGGCGTCAAGCAAGGAGACCCGCTTTCTCCTATACTCTTCACGAGCACCCTCCAAGAGGTATTCAAAAAGTTGGCACTGTCATGGGCAAATAAGGGCATATACGTGGGTGGCAAACGTCTGACTAATTTACGTTTTGCGGACGATATTGTCCTGTTTGCCTCAACAGCGCATGAACTCCAACAAATGCTCCAAGAACTGAGCACGGCAAGTCTTGAGGTTGGACTTCAAATGAATCGGTTGAAGACACAGTGCATGTCTAACAGCACGAAACGTAGGGTCGAGGTAGATGGGCAGCAAATACATTATGTCGATGAGTATATATATCTAGGCCAGTTAGCGAGCTTCGAAAACAGGCAGGACAAGGAGATCGATCGCCGTATCGAGAACGCCTGGAAGAGCTACTGGTCTATGAAAGAACACATGAAAGGTAACCTCCCTCTTACACTCAAGCGGAAACTCATCGACATGTGTATATTGCCCGTCCTAACCTACGGTGCACAGACATGGTCTCTAACAGAGTTGCAGAAGTCCAGGCTCAAGATTTGCCAGAGAGCCATGGAGCGCAGCATCCTTGGTTTTAAGCGGATAGACCGAGTGCCGAACACCGTGTTGCGTTCCTTGACGCGAATTGCCGACGTTGGAGATAAGAGTGCTAGGCTCAAATGGGACTGGGCGGGGCACGTCAGCCGGATGTCTCCCGATAGGTGGGCGACCATCTGCACACCTTGGCTCCCTGACGGTCGGCGACTTCGAGGTCGGCCAAGAAAGCGTTGGCGGGACGATCTGGACGCCTTCGAAGGGAGATGGTGGGAGGAGGCTCAGGATAGGGAGTATTGGAAGTCTCTGGGGGAGACCTTTGCCCAGCAGTGGGACAAAACAGGTTAATTAAAAAAAAAAAAAAAAAAAAAATTCATCTTCAATTAATTTATCGGAGAAGTCATTTTTTCATGAATACCTAAAAACGCTAAAAACAAAAACAATAAACAACACTTACAATTTCCCCAAAATTAGGGAAAAAAAATCTAATAAGTGGTAGCCCAGTAGCCCGCCCCTCGCCCCTGCGACCTCCGAGCAATGAAACGGGGAGAGATTGTAGCGGGACGCGCACAGGGGACCGGAAGGCACCTCGCCGGATGGACCAGTCCTGCGCTTCCCGACACCATGTGCAAACTATACCCTCCATGCAGTCAAACTCTTTTCAGCTATTTAACTCTTTGCTTCAATAAAAAAAACAACAGCACGCGCATGGACTGCTACTTTTTTTTCTGATATTCGAATTTAGAACTTACCCCATGTTTTGCCCGCACAATGAGCGGTTTACGTTACATGCCTGATTTTGTCTTACCAGTTGCTTTTGGATAAAGGCATTTTGTCGCATTCTACACAAAGTGGATTACGTAGCGACTTCGTTTGAAAATTCGATCACTTTCCTTTCGTTGTGTGATTGTGTGTGACTTCTTTTCTTTTATGACAGCTACTAAAATCGTTCTCTTCGATTTTCTTGACCAAAAGCTCAAAGAAGCGCTTTAGAATTTTAAATTACATCTAAGTACTTTTTATTACTCATAAAATCATAGCTACCGACTTGATGAACCAGCTAATGCTAGCATGCCCTCTCTAATATATTTCCGCCGACCACAATATACGAGAAAAAAATAAAAAAAGAGCGCGCGGGAGAACGCTTTCATGCAACATTAGCCTTTAGCTCTACATGCCTTTGTGCTTCCTACTGGTACTTGAAAAGATATGTTTTAAATAGAACGGTACGATGTAAGTACCTATCTCATAATAGGTACCTAATTTAAATATTCTTAGGGTAAAAAATATTTTTCAATAAAATCACAAGAATCATATCTTTTATAGTGTGGCTCAACGGTTCACGCATATTTGGCTGGTGTGGGTTTGAATCCCGCTCAACTCGTTTACAATTTAGGATAGTATTTTTACCCTGACGCAAAAACGACGGGGTGTTATAAGTTTGACGTGTCCTCGTGTGTGTGTGTGTGTGTGTCTGAGGCAACGTAGCTCCTGAACGGATGAACCGATTTTGGTTTTGTTTGAAAGGTGAATTAGTCGGGAGTGTTCTTAGCTATTATGTTTGATGAAAATCGGTCCAAGACTCGGGTGTTTTTTAAATTTTTAATTTAATTTCTTGTATGAAATAAACACAAGGTTCATTTTGAATCGTCATGGCCAAGCCACTGAGCCTAAAGGGGTCATTCGTGGTTTTAAATTGATCTTTTATGGTGACTTTATAAAATCTTTATATCTTTATAAAATCTATTGCAAAAAGCACATTTTTTTTACTCATTTTCAACGAAACTCAAATATCTCTTATTTATGCTGCTTAAAAATACATTTAATGGTTTCGTTGGGAAACAAAAACAACAACACGTCTGTTTACAAAATAATAAAGTTCGCCGAGGGGATAAATAGTCGGGGGTAAGCAGGAACAAATCTGACAATCCTCGTATTAGAAAACCTAAGTTTATTTGAGTTACACTGCGCGTTAATAAACACTGGACTGTAGAACTGTGCAACGTCACCGCGCAATGTAAGTTAGAGTCGGTACCAATACAAAACGATTCCGATTGTCACTTTTTTCGTGCTTATCCTCCTGAACATTAACGTCAGAAAAACAAATGACGCCGTTGTCAGTATGTGCCGAGGTAGGTGTGTCTTACAAAATAATGACGTTGACAGCTGACACTTAACAAGTGTTAGAGTTTTTTCCAAAGAGGTAGGAAACCATAAACAAGGAGATGCCCCATTCTACTAGGTATACAAAATAAATCGACACATAAGCCGTCAAATATTATTTTGTTTCTTTTTAACCAAACAAATACTGAATGTGTTGAAAGAGATAGACAATATTTTGTCCTTTCGTTTTTTTTGTGACGTCATGATCTTATGTTTGCGTAACTAGCCACCGAGCAGCCAGAATTAAGAGAAGAAGAAGGAGAACTTTGAAAAGAATAAGAAGATAAACTCACACTACTTTACAATTACAAGGACTTGAGACAAACCATTATGTCTCAGAGTGATGGGTGCAGTGCAATGCATCACAGGGCACGTCCTCAGTGGACGTGCCCAGTGAGGCAATGCATTGTTATAGGCAGAGGTAACCGCTTAACATGAGGTGGGCCATCGGTTTGTTTCATCAATTATTTGTAGGTATAAGAAAACAGCTGTTGGCAAAACGAGTACAGAACCCTAATCTCTAATTGTATAGCCACAGGCTATACAAAGCCACAGAATCAATCACAGTTAATTGGTACTTGGTACTAAACCGCAATCAATTCCGACATGGGATTGTATAGCTAATTGTAATGGTAAATGTAGGTATATCTGCTACTTACTCACCATTATGTAAAATTAGGTATTAGCTATGTGTATTTTGATCTAGAACTATTGCGATCAGTCTTGTTACAGGTAAAACAGCAAAATTTGAACTCTGTATAGATAAAATGTTTTACGAAAGTTACCTACTATCAGTAAATTAACACTGTACAAATCTTTTGACGTGTTGCTGAGATTACGAGTAGACTTGATCAGTTTTGTACGAATATGAACTTTAAAACATGACACCTTAGGTACACTTTATCAAAAGATACTTAACAACATAAATACCTACATTAAAAACCTTTTTGACCACATATTTTTGCTGAAACTACAAGCCTTCGCTTTACTAATTTTTACTTTCAGTAATTTAAAAACCTTGATGAAATAAAAACCTTGGCGTAATTTATAACAATAAATTATAAATAATTTATATTCTGTCCTGTTTCTGTGTAAAAACTATCTAAACGATTTATAGTCCCTCTCTCTAAAAAAGCTCGAGGTGGCTCAAGTGTTTACTAAATCCCTCATCCATCAAACAATATCCATGATTCACGAACGTCAAATTAGGGCGATTAGATCGCCTTAGAGAAAACAAACAAATTGAAAAAGTTTTCAACTTATATATATAAAAAAGTCGGTGAATGCTTCACTTTTTAATTTACTTAATCGCAAAGAGAAGATTAGGGTGAGATTTCGGAGTTTGTCACGTCTTTAGGGGATGGACCTTGTAATGAAATACAGATGGAGCATGGAATTTAATTTTGTAACCTTCTGAAACTCCGCCTCAGTCTACTTTCATCATATTATAAGTGTGTACTGTACAATCGATTTGTTTGTAATTGAAAAAATAAAAGATCAAAGATTTCGAGCAATATCGGTAATTATATTCATCGGCTTATTATCGCAGTTACATTTCAGTAATACGAGATAAGTAAGTTTGTAACTTGAATGGGATTTTTTCCAACCTCTATATTGCAGTAGTAAATGAACGAGCGCATAAACTTTCTCATATTATATGCAGATTGAATTAAAACAGGTAACTTTCTGAAACTCAAAGATATTCAGTGTAAAACTTTTCAAATTTTCATTGTTAAGCTTCTATAAAAGTTGCAACACGTGAATTGGAAACGCGCCCGTGTTTCAATTTAAAATTAAAATAGAAACTGGTAGTAGGTATTTCTGCCTTTCAGAATTTTTAATTTAATGGAAATAGCTTGTACTTTATCAGGAATTTTCGCTTCATTTTCAGAATGAGAGCCGGATACTTTATCCTACTAATATTGTAACAATGTGTTGAACAAAGGTAGTTCACGTTTTCGACGATTAATTTTAAAGTATAAGAAATGAAACTGTAGTATATAATTAGTATTCCTCCCTTAAATTGCTAGACAAAAACTTTTAAACTTAATTTTTGACGTTTTTAAAAGTTCGAATGCCTTTTTGGTTAGTTCTTTCAATATGATCTATAGATAAATTGCAGCAGGTAGGTACCCATACCTACTTTTTTTAACATTTGAATAAAATTTCAACTTTCTTTAACGTTTGATATTTACAGCGTACCTAACTGCGTAGGTAATATTTTTTTATATCTTGCTACAATCTTAACGTTGAAGCAAGATGTCATATATCGTTGTTTATCATCGATCCATGGAACTACACATAATGAACACATCGACTTATGTTGATAGAATGAGACTTACCTGGTCCCCGTTTTAATTTAAGTAGTAACATCGTTCTTCGAAAACGTTCCTAACCACAAAGGTTTCACTCGAGCGCTGTGCAAAAGTTTTGGACCAAACAAACAAAAGATTTTGCCAAACTCAACAAAGTTAGTTGTTTGCAATACACAATACAAACACTTCTCCAAATAACATAGCGTTATTGAGCCATTTCACATCGGTCTAAAATATATTATGAAACCAGTGTTCCATACTGCTTTAATTGGCAATAAAACCAATTTTGTGTCAGTGTGTACGGAATACGAACTAAATATTGTAGAAAGTGAACCCTTATGGTGAGGGCAATCAGCTTATAGCGGAATTTCATGACTGAAATACTGTGAAATATGATTTTGCCAATTATTTTATCATGAATTTTTTTACGATAGACTCAGTTAACCGCGACTTCGTCCACGAAAAAAATATGAAACCAAAAAAAGCGAGAAAAGTAGCCTATGTGTTAATCCAAGTTACGTATTATAATATATTCCAAACTTCATCCAAATCGGACCAGTAGTTACGGCGTGATTGAAACACAAACATCCAAACATGTAAACTTTGACATTTATAATAGTAGTGGGATAGCTAAGCGTTTTCACTAATGTCTTTCATTAACCTTTTCTCAAAGTATCTTGAATAAGCTCTAATAGATTTTAAATCCTAAAATCCTTACAATTGTCTACCATGCCTGTGTATCACAATCGTAAAGTGTAAGCCCATTTAATTTTCAAAATAGGCTAGAGGTGGGGTCGAACTGCACCCGCCGCCCTATATTACCCATAAAAGACCATTATATTCACTATTTCCATTACATTTGCAACATAAAAGATATTTGTCACCACTGATTTAGTAGTCATAAAAAGGCAGCATCTGAATAAAAAATAAAACACAATCTCGCTCTCTCGTCTAAAAGATTTCCGTTTTGTGACTGAAGATGGAAAATCCTTGTCAGCTTTGTATTCAGACAAAGAAATAACCTCCTTCTATCTGCCTACTTATACTGTTTCTGTACTAACGCTAGGTACTTTATATAATATTGTAGACAAGTTTCCGGTTTTGTGATAAAAGGATGAGATAAATATTTTTCATCATAATCGGTATAAAAATTAAATTAAAATTTATTTATTTCTCCCTATAAAAAAATGGTACAAAAAAGAGCTGTCAAAAAATTTAGTCTTATATAAAACATCATGTCACATTGATTTTGTTATTTTTATTAGTAAGTACTAGCTTTTAAACGAAACTTCCTAGAAAATTAAGAAATCAATATTTAATTTTAGTTGGAATGGTCGTTGAGAAGCTCTACAAACTGTCCTGTTAATTTATTTTAATTGCTCGGGAACTCTCCAGTTGTTCGCCATAGCAACCATTCAGAGGTTTTCTACAAAATAAACACTTATTTAAAAAATCAGCAGGCTTCACTGGGCCACTGCCTAAAATTGTTTTTTTTTCGAAGGGATAAAAATATGCTGGTCGTTGTATGACAACTTTTACAATACCTACTACCGACTACAATATGACTAACCTGGGCTCCTGCCAAGATCGTATTAAGTAAAATGATCAACAGTCAAAAAAACAATAAATCAAAATATGGATAGCATTAAAGTCCTGTAAATTACGACCTGACCTATTAGACCTGTAAATTAACGTAAAAGAAATAGTTTTGTGTTTGGTCGTAACTCCACAATTACCTCTTGTTATTACCTACTACTATGCAGTTTCATTTCCCTATTACTTTTCCGAGCGGAAATAATTATACCTTTGAAACCTTGTAATTATTGTTAATTTTCCGTATTTCCCGAAAATAATGACCTAAAAACACGCCCCGCTGTCTAATTAAATATGTAAGAGAGTAGTATTTCAACCCCTGGCGTGTAACCATTTTACTTTTTTGTAACAGGGTATAAAATATTCTGAAAACTTGAAAGGATTTTTAAAATTTGATCTTTAACGCATTATTCGATTGACAGAATTTAATTTAATTTGAGAACAGAATAGTCTTGTATTGAATAACAATGATTTTGAATCCAGAAGCGTTACTCCTGATTTTAATAAGAATTCCCATACAATGTAGATCACAATCCAATATCGATGAATTTTTGTAATCTTGAAGAATATTGCCACACAATATCTAACACAATATGCGACTGTCATACTGACATAATTTATAAGTTAAAAAACTGGAAAAACCGACTTCAATTCGACTACCAGCTTCATCATCAGATGATGATGATGATGATGACAGTTCATTGGGAATGTTCTAGTCACTATAAACACCACATAAAAGCCACAGGAAAGCAAAATACGCAATTTCGTGCACGTGGTTGGTTTGATTCTTTAGAGGAACTACTGGTGGGTTTTTGCTTTTCTGCGAATTAAATGCGATTTGAATGTACAAACTGGGTTTATTGACAAATTTAGACAAATGTAAAATTTCGGTGTGCACCACAAAGGTCATTGTTGCTAGCAATAAAATGGTAGGCGCTACGCCGCAACTTGTCAGTTGTCATATTGCATCGTTGCTAGCAGTAAAATAGTAGGCGCTGCGCCGCGCCGGGCATATTTTTTTCAGTTATTTCTTTTTATAACCCAAACTACTCAACCGATTTTGATGAAAATAAAATGGGACCAATCTGGAAGTATATCCTTTCAGATAAAAAAAGAATTTTTGAAATCGGTTCATAAATGACGGAGTTCTGAGGTAACAAACATTAAAAAAAATAAAAAAAAAAATAAAAAAAATAAAAAAAAAAATAATAAAAAAAAACATACAACCGAATTGAGAACCTCCTCCTTTTTTGAAGTCGGTTAAAAACAGCGTCAAGAGTACAAATCTTTATGGGATGTAACAATCGAATGCCAGTTAGTTAATTCAATACCCGCACAATATTGAAATCATTTAGCGTTAGGTCTGCATTCAAGAGTAAAAAACGCCACAAATTCAATACCAAGCGATCGGAATTGCCGCGCGCCGTCTAGAGTTAGGCTGCTGTACATTTTGATAAATCAGATCTAAACTTAATAACATAAACATGGCATAAAATATATAAAAATGAAAGTTATAGCATCCACATCATCAAACAAATGCATACACCCATTACACCAGAGCGTAAAATAAATGAATAATAATAAATAAATATTCATAGACTTTACACACAACGCCTTCTAGTCCCAAACTAAGCAAAGCTTGTAATATGGGAACTAGATGGCTGATAGAATACTTAAATACTTTTTTTTGTAAATACATACTTATAATACATAGTAACACCCAGACATAGAACAAACATCTATGTTTTCCACGCACAAATGTTTGTTCTCAGTGGGGATCGAATCCACGACCCACAGCACGGAAGGCAGAGCCGTTACCGATTGAGCTGTGACGCCTGTCGAACCAAAAACCACACTTGAATACCACACAATGATGTCTGAAGTTTTGAACAAACCCATAGAGTACTCTATAAGCGTATCTCTACTCCTCAGTCGTAAATAAGAGTCCAATGAGCAGCTTGGAGGCTAGAGTGCGCAATTCAGTATAATTACTGAGCTAAGTTGTGACTAGCGTCCCCAGAGACTAACACCGGTTTCCTAGATACCAGCCACCGCTATATGAAGGCCACTAACCACCCAATTTCAACCTGTGTAAATTATGAACAAATATCTATATTCTTTAAAATCTTACTACTATTTATAAAATGAAACAAACATATTAACCACGGGGGTTGAACTGTGAACGATATTTTTAGTCTAGTTATAGTCTGCGGCTCACATATGTCAATTGACACCCCCCCTTCACCCTTCCTTCATATCACGCCCCTTGTCCGATCCGACCGCCATGTTTGTTCGTTGTTTCTGGGGCAACAAAACAAAACAACAAACTAACCGCCATTGCAGTTTTAATTTAAAGTTGATGAGTGAAGTTTTGCGTTGATTTATTTCTGTAACTGCAGTTTCATCTAAATATGTACACCAAGTGCTGTGTTGTGAGCTGTGCTAGTAGACGAAAAGACGTCAATAATTTACATATGTTTCCAAAAACTGAGATAGGACTCCAAAAGTGGTAAGAGTGCATAAACTGTGAAGTCGTAGCCTGAGCTTCCAAGGTCTTCGCAAGCAGTTTGTGGGTCGCAAGCACATTGAGAAGAGGTTTCTCGCGTCCACACGCGATAGAGCTCGTCTTCGCCCCGGTGCCTATCCCACGTTACCTATTTACCGCAACAGAGATATCCAGTGATATACCTCAAACATCTCCAATACCCCCTGGTACGTACCTCGTTATGAACATAACAATCAAAATGAATTCACTACCACACGAGTTGAGCTTATTTTATTACTATTGTTTTAGGAGTAGGTACTCAAACAATTGATTAGTTAAATTGCTACTTGGGCTCCCTAGCCCAATGTACCTAGAAATGTTAAAGGCAAGAGAATACCCTTATTCTCTTGTAAGTTACACCCAAATTAATCATGCTCTTGCTATCACATTTTGAGCGCTGGATATGAATATTGTTGTGGTTTGAGCAAATGTTTCCTATCTATGACCGCAGTCTAAATTGGTATATCCAGTTACTTCTATGTAAATTTGTGTATTTTCATTTTCAGATCATGTCAATCGTGATCATGATGATTACACACTAAAGCAACCACATCAAGATCACACTTACTGCAAGGCTACTGTAAAGAAATGGTCCAAAACTGATTCTGGTAAGTACCTACCTATGTATTATTAAACCTTTATATTAACCTGTAGATATCTAATCAAAATTATTTTTAGATGTTTGTCAGATTACCGACTAACGATTACCTACTGTGATTGGTTTCAGAAATAACTGTTCCTTCTCCAGCACTACACCATGTTGAAATCCCGGTTGTGCCCGGTCCATCCCAGAGTGAACCCACAGATATTCCTAAATCAGATGGTAAGAAATACTCACATACCTTATGTAGTGCCTACCTACTCGCTGGCCAGTAAGTAGTACTTTAGGCAGCACCTAGTACCTAGATCGTCACAGGCTCGACAACAAGCGGTGTGTACAAGCGACACGTCCAACCTCGCCCGTGGCTTGCGTAAGACTGACTCACCGCCTTACTTCACTCGCGTGCCCGAGACCGTAGATTGTATTAGTTGTCTAACACAAACACTACATCTCTATCTTATTAAATTTATTTTATTGCGCTACTGCTGTTTACCGTATTAAGTACAGCTCGACCAATGAAACTAAAGTGATAGCAACTGTTGTACACATTTGGTCAAGCTCTAGTCAAAGCTAAATTGGATCAACTAACACCGTTCAATCAATCCTCATCTCAAGTATCATTTGACCAGCTTCCGTTCAGCAAATATTCACCAATCGAGTACATTCGAAGTAAACAGCTTCAACCTTCAACTAGCAACTAAATCTAAACCCAAACCGAAACATCTGGTTTGAATGTCAAAGCAGTTGACAAATCAACTATCAGGAACCAGCACATATAAGTCTAAATAGGGCTTCACGCACGTTCTTTGTAGCCTTGTCTAAAAGCGATTCTAACATCAACACATCAATAATAGTCCAAAGCTCACTGTTTCTTTTTTTTTTTTTTTTTTGAAACCCTGTTGGACAGACTTTTTCGTTATATCAACACATCAATAATAGATCAAAGCTTCATCATACTAAAGTCGTACTCATTGCGACTCCAATCCAACTCCCATGACGAAGAAAACGATGAAGACTACATTGAAATTCTACATTGACTCTACGTTGAAACTCTACAAGAGACTAAACGAGACTTTACATGATACTCTGCATTGACTCTACATCGACTCTACATTGAGACTCTGCATCGACTCTACATTGAGACTCTACATCGACTCTACATTGAGACTCTACATCGACTCTACATTGGGACTATACATCGACTCTACATTGAGACTCTACATCGACTCTACATTGAGACTCTATATCGACTCTACATTGAGACTCTATATCGACTCTACATTGAGACTACATCGAGACTCTACATCGCTTCGATACTTGCTACAATGCTACAAATCGTGTTCGGATCATAGATAGATTCGTTTTAATCTAAATGTGACCTTACCTTTGCCGAGTCCGAGGCGCCTCCCGCGCAAGACTGATATAACGAAGTTCGCTAAACTAGTCCCTGGAACCCGGAGTGGAACCCGGAACTGCAAAGACTACGTTGCAAAGTACGGAATTCTCCAACAGATCAATGAACACTCAACAACCAAGGGACTCGGAGAAGTACCAATCCACCAAATCTACCTTCAAAAACGAATACGCCTCAGGCAACAGGATATGCTGGAGACAAACATTGATAGCACCAGTCAGGCAGCCAAAACAAAAGGCATACTATCCAGTGAACTTGCGCGTACCATCGGATACTTGGTAACACGTACACCAAGACGGACGATGAAACCAGCGAACTTGAAACGCACTTCCCGGGATGTCTAATATCAGACTCGTTCGAATGGGAAGCACACAGCGAACGAGCAACCAGTAGTCAAGATTGGACCACCGCTCAAAACCTGATCAACAAAGAGAAGGTAATTTGGGCCATCAACAGCTTCCTTCTTTTCAAATCGCCAGGGCTAGACGGAATCTTTCCGGGCCTTTTAAGGTGGAGTGGCGAATTACTAGCCGAACGCCTAGTAAACATCTTCAGAGGATGCATCGCCCATCGCTACATACCCCAGAAGTGGAGGGGAGTGAAGGTTATATTCTTACTAACTTGGTAGGAGCGACTACACAATGGCGAAATCCTTCCAACCTATTATTCTACCATCGTTCCTCTTCAAAACCCTAGAGAGGATATGTGACCAGGAAATCAGAGGTAACACTTTCCTACGCCAACCGCTACATCCGCAACAACCCGCCTATAGCCCAGGCAAATCAACAGATTCCGCACTCCATAGCGTAGTCTCTCGAAATGGAGACGGTTTAGCCACAAAACAACCAACTCTGGGGGCCTTCATAGATATAGAAGGTGCCTTTGACAAAACAACCTTCACTAGCATAGACCTTGCACTAGCAAGATACGGTGTCGACCCTACGCTAGCAGAATGGACAAACAACATGCTTAAATACAGAGCAATACAACTCACAGTAAACACCACAACGAGGGGCATAGTGGTGAGAGGCTGCCCACAAGGCGGCGTCCTCTCGCCCCTGCTATGGAACATAGTAGTGGACGAACTCATCCGAAAACTGGACGGCCGCGGGCTCTTCACAGTGAGATATGCAGATGATCTTGCTATGCAGATGATCTTGCTATCCTCACGACTGGATGCTTCGAAAACGTACTCTGTAGCCTGTCTGTGCAAGCAGCGTTTAAAACAATTGAAAGCTGGTGCACTAGCCATAGCTTATCAGTCAATTCCACTAAAACAGAACTGATCATGTTCACACACAAAAGAAGCCTGGGAACCCTAAAAGTACCAAAGCTCTTCAACACTGATCTCAAGCTAATCAACGAAGTCGAGTATCTAGGGGTCATACTGGATAGCACTTCTTTGGAACAAGCATCTTGACCACAAACTCCAACGCGCGAACTCCACATTCTTCCAACGCGGTAGAATGCTCGGAAAAACATGGGGTCTTTCGCCAAAATAACCCGGTGGCTCTATACAACCGTAATAAGACCAGCACTTATACACGGAGCAGTTGTATGGTCGACCAGAACCGAATTCACGACCGTGATAACCAAACTGCAACGCTTTCAGAGACTGGCATGCTCTACTATAACAGGTTGCATGAAGACCAAAGAGATCAATCAGGAATCAGCGAAGTACGAGTCTACACTGATGGCTCAAAACCCAAACAGGGTACAGGCGCCGGAGTACACTCGCTAGATCTCAACATTAACATATCAATGACACTAGGCACACCCAGTTCCATCTTCCAATGTGAATGTGCAGCCATTTCCGAAGCAGCAACAGCAATCAACAGGAGAGGAATCGCTGATTATAACATGTGGATTCTTTCAGATAGCACAGCCACACTCAAAGCCTTGGAGAGCCACAACTGCACCTCCAGACTCATACACGAAAGTCACCTTGCCCAAGAGAGCATCGCCTTAAGAAATGGGTTAATCCTACAATAGATGCAGGGACATAGTGGATCACTGGGTAATGACGCTGCAGACGAGTTAGCCAAAAGAGGATCGGAAACAATATCCGAGGGACCAGCTCCTTTCCTTCCTCTACCGTTCTCTCTGCTACGCACCTGGGTGCGTCTGAAAACCCTACAACCACACAACACATGCTGAGCACGTACGACTGACTGCAGACAGTCAAGAGCTGCAATTCCAGCCATCACACCGAAACTAACACGCCGTCTACTAAGCCTGCAGAGACTGAATCTCAAAATCATTGTGGGGACCCTGACAGGACACTGTCCCTGGAACAAACACTTTTACAACATCGTAGCCACTGACAGCCCACTCTGCAGAGGCTGTCTTACCGAAGAAGAATCAGCTGCTCACGTAATCTTGGAATGCGAGGGCGTAGCAATACTACGAACAGAAATCCTAAGCAACCCCAGGTCACTCTTCCAAGCCTGCGAAGCCCTCAGGAAGCTACTGTACTTTTGGGAGGAGTTAGACTGACTACACTCCTAGCCAGAACATCCCCCACGCATAATGGACCATCTTTGAGTCTAAATCCGGAAACGGGAGTCCCATAACATAACATGGTCTACGATTTAAGTATTTTGGGGTGACCTGTAAATAGAAAGGGATTTCCTATTTCACAGTGAACCGTTTCCAATTAAATGGGGGTGGTTTAGCCATTTTCCAATTTGCGGAGCTTTTTATGCAAATTTCCAATTAAATGGAGGTGCTAATTAGTACCAATGTTCCCAGTTAAGTGGGTACCTACACGCGACGCCAAATTCTCAATTAAATGAAGGTATCATTTTGTACCAACCAATCTTCCCAGTTAAGTGGGTACCTACACGCGACGCCAAATTCTCAATTAAATGAAGGTATCATTTTGTACCAACCAATCTTCCCAGTTTAGTGGGTAGCATAAGTTACGTTCCCAATTTAATGGAGGTATTCTTTACCAAATGTTCCCAGTTTAGTGGGTACCTGTTTCCAATTTAATGGAGGTATTCTTTACCAAATGTTCCCAGTTTAGTGGGTACCTGTTCCCAATTTAATGGAGGTATTCTTTACCAAATGTTCCCAGTTTAGTGGGTACCTGTTCCCAATTTAATGGAGGTATTCTTTACCAAATGTTCCCAGTTTAGTGGGTACCTTAACTTAACTTTTCTACATAAGTTACTTACAGTCATATTTAATTTACTGACTACGTAAAAAAGATAACAGAGTAAGTACCTAGTAGGTAAGGTAGGTAGTCAAATAGGCACTCAACCAATTTGGTAGATATGTAGGTGACCTTCCTACACATTAATTTGGCAACATAAAATATTTACATTTACTTTAAATTTACAAAATTTATATTTACATGTTTATTTACAGAATATTTTATACCTTTATTTATACTTACACACCACTTACTATCTACAAATAAATTCTATTTTTACTCCTCTGCCAGTGGATCGTAATACCGATTTCATCGACCTTTACCCCATCACTAGTGCTGCGCCGGTAAATAATGCTTATTTACCTACAGCAGGGCGCGGCGCGCGCGCAGAGGTCAAAACAGTCACAGCCTAGCCGCGACGCGAGACGCACGCTTCTCGCCTCCGCAAAATCAACTCGTGCCTACTAGCTTGCTTATATACTTTGTTAAAATTGTTGTTTATCATTATTCTATCGCTTCCGAACTTTCTGCTCCGCCTGTGCTTGTGTGTTCTATCCTTTTGTGCCTTCTGAACTTTATGTACAACCTTCTTTGTGTGTCGGACATTATACCTACCTGAACAGTGAGTTGGACAATTTCATTTATATACTCCTGCGGCATCTGCCGGCGCACATCGTACCCCTGTACTATACTGGTGACCCTATAAACGAGCATGAATAAGGAATTTATGGATGCATCGGCGGATCCAAGTACATTATCCGGAACTAGTGAGGAGACAATGTCGATGAATGAAAATCATATTTTCAAAGTTGGCGTGAAAGTGCCACCATTCTGGCCCGAAGAGCCAGAAATATGGTTCGCCCAGGTCGAGGGTCAATTTGCCATGTCAGGAATTACGAGCGATACCACGAAATTTAATTATGTGATCGCTCACCTCGACAACCAGCACTCCCGGGAAGTTAAGGACATCATAATTAACCCTCCCACCGCCCAAAAGTATGACAAGCTCAAGACCGAGCTCATCAAGAGACTCAGCGCTTCCAATGAGAAGAAGATTAAGCAGCTGTTGATGCACGAGGAACTTGGAGATCGCAAACCGTCTCAGTTTCTCCGTCACCTCAAAGGACTCGCGGGCACTGAAGTCCCTGACGACTTTCTCAAGACGATTTGGACTAGTCGCCTCCCACACGGTGTGCAAGCTGTACTCGCCGGTCAGCCGACAGCAACTTCACTGGAAGACCTAGCTGACTTAGCTGATAGGGTAAACGACCTTGCTTCTCCAACGCCGAAGGTAGCCTCCGTGAGCAACGTTCCTGCCTCCCTCTTGAGCGACCTGACTAAGGAAGTAGCTGAGCTTCGTAAGCAGTTCCAGAATCTGGCTTCGAATAGGAACAGCCGATCCCAGTCCCGTTCATCCCGAGGTAGAAGAGGTACTCCGTCCAGGCAGCGCCAGCGATCTCAATCCAACTACCGCAAGTTTCCGCTGTGTTGGTACCACGGCAAATACGGAGAGCAGGCCACCAAGTGCATTCGCCCATGTGACTACGAGTCGGAAAACTCAAAGGGCAGTCGCTAATGGCGGCTGACGATTGCCCTTCACCATCTACTGGTCGCCTGTTTGTCACCGATCGTTCAACGAAGACGCAGTTCCTGGTCGACACTGGAAGCGACCTCTGTGTCTACCCCCGGTCGGCGCTACCCATCCGTCGTGCGCGAACGAACTATAGTTTAAGTGCAGCTAATGGCTCTGATATTGCTACTTACGGTTACCTAAATTTAGAATTAGATTTTGGCTTACGTAGGTCATTTGTATGGCGTTTTGTAGTAGCAGATGTAACCAAACCAATCATAGGTGTGGACTTTCTAAATTTTTACAACCTTATAGTAGATTGCCGCAATAAGCGCTTAATTGATAATTTAACTTCTGTTACCGCTATTGCCACTTTAGCCATTTGTGAAAACGTGTCGTCGGTTAAAGTTGTGACTGGGGAGACCCGTTATCATAGAATTCTTGATGAGTTCCCTGAGATCACACGACCCGCTGGTACACACCACACTACTCCACACAACACAGTTCACCACATACGCACGACACCAGGCCCCCCAGTTTCTCTCCCCCCTCGTCGTTTAGCTCCCGATAAACTTAAAATCGCTCAAAAAGAATTTCAGTCTATGCTGGCCAACGGCACAGCCAGACCGTCACAAAGCCCTTGGTCTTCGCCCTTACATTTAGCCTCGAAGAAGAATAATGGATGGCGTCCCTGCGGTGATTACCGTAGCTTGAATGCCCGTACGGTGCCTGACAGATATCCGATTAAGCACATTCATGATTTTACGCATAGTATTGCAGGCTGTAAAATTTTTAGCACACTGGATCTCGAAAAAGCATATAATCAGATACCTGTCAGTCCCGAGGACATTCCGAAGACCGCCATTACCACGCCTTTCGGGTTATTTGAATTTCCGTTCATGACGTTTGGTCTTAGGAATGCGGGCCAAACTTTTCAGCGCTTCGTGGACGAACTCACCAGAGGGCTCGATTTCGTCTATTCGTATCTCGACGATTTCCTGATTTATTCTAGGAGCGAAGCAGAGCATGAGGAGCACCTACGCGAGATTTTCAAAAGGTTGAAACAGTATGGCATGTTGGTGAATACGTCCAAATGTGTTTTAGGAGTGTCTGAAGTAACATTTCTAGGATATCTCATCTCAGGTAGTGGATGCAGACCCTTGGATTTGAAGGTGCAGGCTGTGAAAGAGTTCCCTCCTCCCACAAACGTGCGGCAACTACGAGGTTTTTTAGGTATGCTCAATTTTTATAGGAGATTTCTTCCGCGAGCAGCCTTGATACAAGCCCCGCTTCATGCACTTTTAACAGGTTCGGTGAAAGGTTCACAGCCCATTACCCTCACGGGAGACACCCTCGCGGCATTTGAAGCCTGTAAGGAAAGTTTGTACAACGCAGCATTGTTAGCTCACCCTGACTGCTCTGCGAAACTTGCTGTGGTTACGGACGCTTCCGACAAAGCTATCGGAGCAGTTTTGCAGCAATGCAGAGATAATGCATGGGAACCGCTGGCGTTTTTCTCTCGTAAGCTAAGCCCCTCACAGATCAAGTATTCGACCTACGATCGAGAGTTGCTGTCCATTTATGAGGCAATTAAGTATTTTAGGCACATGCTCGAAGCTCGTCATTTTGTAGTCTATACTGACCATAAACCCATCAGTTTTGCTTTCCATGAGAGGAAAAATAACTGTACGCCTAGGCAGTATAGGCATCTTGATTTTATATCCCAGTTCACAACTGACATCCGGCACATATCCGGTAAGGATAATGTGGTTGCTGATACCTTGTCGCGGATTGAAGAACTGGCAGCACCTGTCAGCCTCGAGACACTAGCTCAAAACCAAGCCTCTGACCCTGAACTTCAAGACCTTTTGAATAAGGGCTCAGCACTTAAACTGCAAAAACTTACTGTTCCTGGAAGTCAAATTCCTCTGTACTGCGACGTAGGTACATCGACTTCTAGGCCTTATGTTCCAAAGTTTTTTCGAAAACAGGTTTTTGATAGCCTTCACTCTTTGAGCCACCCTGGCTCTAATGCTTCGGCCAAATTAGTATCCGAGCGGTTTGTCTGGCCAGGCGTGAGAAAGGATTGTAGGGATTGGGCGCGTTCATGTTTACCGTGCCAGCGAGCTAAAGTCAACCGTCATGTGACTTCCCCGCTTGGTACTTATAACCTTCCTCGCGCCAGGTTTAAGCAGATCCACATAGATCTTGTAGGACCTCTTCCTCTCTCGCACGGCTATCGGTATTGCTTAACGGCAGTTGATCGTTTTACCCGTTGGCCAGAGGTGATACCGATAGAGGATATCACAGCAGAAACCGTTGCAAAAGCCTTGTTATCTACCTGGATTGCGCGGTTTGGTTGTCCGACAGATATTACGACGGACCGCGGTCGACAATTTGAGTCGTCCTTATTCCAATGTCTGTCGAAGATAGCTGGTTTTGTCCATAAAAAGACTACAGCCTACCATCCAGCTTGTAATGGTTTAGTCGAACGGTTTCATCGGCAACTCAAAGCTGCTATAGTTTGCCATGCGAATGACAGGTGGACTGAATCACTACCTTGGGTCTTGCTAGGTGTTCGTTCGGCCTTCAAAGAAGATTTGCAAGCGTCCTCAGCGGAGCTGGTGTACGGCGAGCCGCTTAGACTACCCGGCGAATTCTTTGAACCCACGGTAGCTGGTACGACGGATGTATCCGATTTTTCTGCTAGACTCAGGAGTTTTGCTGAAAAGTTGCGCCCCATTCCAGCCTCACGCCATGGAAAAGCCAGAGTATTTATTTATAAGGAACTTGAAACCTGCGATCATGTCTTCCTTCGAGATGACACTTCAAGAGGTTCTCTTACTCCGGCCTACTCTGGTCCTCACAAGGTTCTTTCTAGAGGGCATAAAGTTTTTAAAATTCTTGTGAACAACAGAGAGACGACAGTGTCAATTGATCGGCTCAAGCCAGCATTCGTACTCTCTGTCCAAAACGAAGAAACTCCCCCCGTAGTTCCTCAAAATTATGTAACTCGTTCTGGCCGTCAAGTCAGATTTCCTGATTATTATCGCCCTTGACGGGCTCTGGTGGGGGGTGGTGTAGGTGACCTTCCTACACATTAATTTGGCAACATAAAATATTTACATTTACTTTAAATTTACAAAATTTATATTTACATGTTTATTTACAGAATATTTTATACCTTTATTTATACTTACACACCACTTACTATCTACAAATAAATTCTATTTTTACTCCTCTGCCAGTGGATCGTAATACCGATTTCATCGACCTTTACCCCATCACTAGTGCTGCGCCGGTAAATAATGCTTATTTACCTACAGCAGGGCTCGGCGCGCGCGCAGAGGTCAAAACAGTCACAGCCTAGCCGCGACGCGAGACGCACGCTTCTCGCCTCCGCAAAATCAGCTCGTGCCTACTAGCTTGCTTATATACTTTGTTAAAATTGTTGTTTATCATTATTCTATCGCTTCCGAACTTTCTGCTCCGCCTGTGCTTGTGTGTTCTATCCTTTTGTGCCTTCTGAACTTTATGTACAACCTTCTTTGTGTGTCGGACATTATACCTACCTGAACAGTGAGTTTGACAATTTCATTTATATACTCCTGCGGCATCTGCCGGCGCACATCGTACCCCTGTACTATAGATAAGTACCACTTTTATTATTACTTTTAACTACCATGTCCTTCTTTTACCCTGTAAATAACGTAATTCTATTCACTGACATTTTATTTTGTTCATTGAGATAGCTACACAGTTTATAACTTTTGCTGTCTCATCGTTTTATCTTGTAATTTAACCTATATGTACCTAGTTCTGAATAAATTACGTTTGAATTACATTTGTAATTAATTGTCGTCATAGATAGATAAATCCATTTATCCGACACTGAACACACATAAAAAATCTACAATAAAATGAAAGTGGGTAGGTAGTATGTAACCAATAACTAAACTAAACAAACTGAAAATAAGAAAAACAAGACTACCTCCCTACATGTTCTCGGTTGTCGATGGTGATAACTAAGTAGGTATCTAAATAAAATGGTGCGTAATGCAAGCTTACGCTCGCGTTCTCGGCCAGCTGCGCCTGTGCTGCCAAGCGGTAAACAACAATACCTAGACTAGGTAATAAAACTGGTTTGCACGCCTACCGGCATGAAACTGAATAGTTTTTATTTTCGTGCTAAGTACCGAATGCCATTTTATTTTGACACACCAACATCTTGTTTACGTTAAACATATCGGTATATCTCTATTTTATAAACATTTTTTTTTTTTTTTTATTTATTTATAACCTTACCTTTTTACCTCGTCGCCACATGTAGTGCCTACCTACTCGCTGGCCAGTAAGTAGTACTTTAGGCAGCACCTAGTACCTAGATCGTCACAGGCTCGACAACAAGCGGTGTGTACAAGCGACACGTCCAACCTCGCCCGTGGCTTGCGTAAGACTGACTCACCGCCTTACTTCACTCGCGTGCCCGAGACCGTGGATTGTATTAGTTGTCTAACACAAACACTACACCTTATAATTTTCTTTTCTGTTTTACTGTTGTCTGTAATATTGTTGCGAATGCTGTGCAAGCCTGTAATTGGCACACATTCTATAATATAATTATTGTTTATAAGTTATTTTCGAAAGTGTATTATGTGTGCTGTTGGCGATGCCTTATAATAAATAAATAAATTATTATTACCTACCTAAGTACTTTACAAGTTTTTGCATTAAGTTAATAAGTGTTTTTATTTTATAATTTACAGATAATTCTAACATTAGTACTAAAAGCAATAGGTGAGTCATCTACACAAAAAAGAAATTGACACCAGACTGTGCAAGGCTGCGTAAAATATACAGAAAATCACAAAGACAATTAAATTACTACCGGAGAGCTAGAAAGGCTAATAATAATAATAATAATAATAGCGCACGCTGCTGATTGTGGTTAAGGTACTGATTTGGATCAGATGAGATATCTATAGATCGCTTGCAGCAGTCTGCAGATAGCTCAACTTTTTCATGTATGTATTTTGTAAACGAATTAGTCGTAGTTTTCTTTATTTAATAAATATGATTCAATATACTTTAATATCTTGTTTTACTCATAAGTCTCCCTTATCTCGAGGTCGTTTAAATTAATTAAAATAGTAGGATAGAAGTAGGTTCAATCGGGTGCCATGATTACACAACCATGGAAAGTACAACCTTGGAATGTACAGGCATGGAATTCATGTACATAGTGGTCGCCAATTCCATGGCTGTGCAATCCCGGGCTGTGCTCTCAAATTAAAAATAAAAGACCAATCATATGACATACGTGAGCATTCTATTGGACGAATTTTGCTCTATGGGAGTGCCCCGTCTGAGCGTAGCTTCTGTAGTTTGTGATATTAACCTTACTGCAGGGGTATGCCAATCAAAGTTCAACTGCAAAGTTGAACTGCAAAGTTTTAAATCATGGTCAGTTCATACTAACTCATAGTTATTCTGTGACTAAATAGTGACATTATGATGTCATTTAATTTGTTTTCGCGCATATTTTGCTGTCAAGTGTCTAAAAAGAATGATCACGTGGTACAATATTATACCACGTGACCTGAAGAAATTACAATGGGCAGTGAAATATAACTTGACAGCAAATATTGGCATACGGGGCAGCACGGAAAGTCGAACTGAATTGTACTGTGCGTTCAAAGTATTTCCTTCTAAGCCGATGCACATTTTTGGCATATTTAATAAGTGCTTGCAATCAAAATAAAACGTGTTGGTATACACCTTGGAAGATAGCGGTTAAATATCGCTAAAAGCGTTCTGTAAGCACAACCTGGTGGTACACACTTTCACTAGATACACATAAGTACTTACCTCGCGCTTCAGCAAAGTTGTCATCGAAAGAATTAAATAGAAACGAAATTGCATATTTTCTGAAAGGTTAGTTCGACGTTTTCTAATCTCTAACAATCATAAAATATCAAACTTGGCTAGAGGGCTTTACCATCTATTATTCTATGCTTACACTAGAATAACTGAACACAAACTCAGAACAAATACTTGCAGGTTATGCTAGCATTTGTAATGCCCAGGGAATCGAACCCATGCCTATATGAACTCGCGTGAGAGAGACAGTTGACCTACTATCTCTTTTGCAGATTTTTTATTTGTTTCAGTCCTCATTCGATGTAAAAATGTTTGCTACGATAAGCTACGCCGTAGCAATCATGCCGTAGCCAGTAGCTACGACAACATAGTAGAGAGAACGAGGCAGAGAAGGCTTTCATGCCTTTCCAATCTACTTAGTATAATCTATTCTGTTTTCTCAGTCGGCTTAGGCCGAGAATGCACGTACTGCAATCTACCTGCTCCTGATTGGTTACTGTAATCTTCTTTACAGGTTTGTACTCACAACAATGAATGTTTAATTAGTGGGTATTAAAATAATCTGTTCATTCTATGAATAATAATGCATGTAACTGATGGTGAGACTCTTATAAGACGATATCACACGGTGCGGTTTGTTGCGGTCCGGCAAAGCAATGTAAAACAAAAGAAGGTCTAGAAGAAAACCAACTTACGGTTTGGCGAGGGTTTTTCTACGAATGCACTCGTCACTTGCGAGCTTGTTTCACGATCACCAAAGAGTACCCTAGTAATACTTCTTCTTTTCTTATTAATAGCCTCTGTCCGCCATTTCGACAGACAATTTTGTCATGTCAAAATTGAAATAGTACGTTGTCAAATCGAGTCATTTGTCAATAAGGCTATCATTTGTTTTGAAGGCAATTTGAAGGAAGGAATTTAGTTTTAAAGGATATGAAGGAAAAACTTGGAAGTGAATTCCATCATATTATAATAAAAACTCATAATACCAAATTATTCCAATGGCTCACACTTTATGCTACAACCTTAAGTGTTATTAGTTAAAAATCCAGCAAAGTTGAAGAACAATACTCACAACAACTACCAAAAATGCTATGTTGCTTCTACAAATGATAGAACTCGAATGTCGAGCTTTCAATTTTCACAACCGCTAGAGAATGTTAAAAATTTATGAGAATGGTCACGTAACTTTTCGTTCAGCCCCCGTATGTCAATCTTTTGCTGTCAAGTTATATTTCACTGCCCAGTGTAATTTCTTCATTCTTTTTAGACACTTGACAGCAAAATATGCGCGAAAACACATCAAATGACGTCATAATGTCACTATTTAGTCACAAAATAACTGTGAGTTAGTATGAACTGACCATGATTTAAAACTTTGCAGTTCAACTTTGCAGTTCAACTTTGATTGGCATACCCCTGCAGGCATGTATTGTCCATACATTTTGATGTTCACTATCCTCTAGTGACTGAATGAATCTACTAACGTGACATTCATGAGGCTAGTGCCGCACCGCACCGCATCGCACCGCACCGCACCGCACCGCACCGCACCGCACCATGCGGCATCCCTCCAACGGAACCCATTAATACTCGCTTGCGTTCCTCACAAACTAAACATTTCGAACGCGCTCTTGCATATTAAAACTTAAACTTGATTTATTTTACATAAACATCGCCAGCTCATTCTGCAGGGGTATGCCAATCAAAGTTGAACTGCAAAGTTGAACTGCAAAGTTTTAAATCATGGTCAGTTCATACTAACTCATAGTTATTCTGTGACTAAATAGTGACATTATGACGTCATTTGATGTGTTTTCGCGCATATTTTGCTGTCAAGTGTCTAGAAAGAATGATCACGTGGTACAAAATTGTACCACGTGACCTGAAGAAATTACACTGGGCAGTGAAATATAACTTGACAGCAAAAGATTGGTATACGGAGGCTGAAGTCGTGCTGTAAATGTACTTGTTGTACTTACAGTTTTATAAAAAGCACTTACTCTACCTAGTGCGTAACCATAATGAACTTCCTCGATAGTTTTTTTATAATCTACTGTAAGTCCGTGTAGTTTTTTAAAAATACCTACCTACCTAACGAATTATGAAATCGATGGAACTATGATGGATGGATATAATCGAATAATGAGATCTTATCTTATTAATTTAGTAGGTCAAACTCTACCCATTCGCTTTGTTCATACACTATAATCACTAATGACAAATCCAAATATTTTAGAATAAAAACCATGAATAAGTAATTTTCAATCAAATACAAATGAATCCTCATAATTTTGCAGATTATGTTGGCAACACTGTTACCTAATCCCCAAACAACAGTAGCTGAAGCATTCTATTAAATAAATCTGTCATAATAAAACAGCCGGTATTACAACCTTTATTGCCAAACGAAATTTGTACTCTCATAAATCCGTGTAGTGTCACAGTCGCGAAGCATGTCTCTGCTTACGACCAGCCACAGATAATATAGCAGTGGATGATTAAATACGTGTAGAAGTCCCACTTTAGGGATGAAAGTCGATTGGATTGTCGGTCTACAATGAAATTACAATCAATGGTTGAGCCTAGTATTCACACTCGAATTTGGGAGGCGCCAGACGCCTGAAAATCACGATAATTGTTCAAAATTTCCTTAATGACCAAAATGCCTTGCACAAAATACCCCTAGGGCCATAGATAATGTACTTCATACGTCGCTTTTCAGCAATACAGATAGTCTTTGGAACATACCTGAGAGATATAGAAATCAGTGTGCTAAAAACATTCATATGAGATAACTAGAGATGAACGTTCCCACGTTTCAGCTTTATCGAGCATAGAATAGAAAATAAAACCTAAGCATATCATGTTAAAGCTCAATTTACTCTGAAAACTGATTTAAAGAGATACTCGCCGCTCTAGCAAGCTCTTGTATGATCATAACATGGCTGGAGTGCTGTGATAAACGTAGACTGGCTTTTGTATCCGACTTTGTTAAGTTTTAACTATACTCTACATGATCAAAAAGAAAACGATATCACTACAATGCAACTATGTGTAAAAAAATCTCTGCTTTTTATCTATATTTTGTCTGTATGGGATATCTTAAATAATAATACAAACGGAATTTTATTTAATTTGCATTCTGTCAGCTCACAGACTTGTAGATCAGCTAGTACCGAATATACCCGACTTACCTCCCTACCGAGTTGACATTCTAAGGAGCAATGGATAGCTAGGAAAAATTTGATTAAACACGTTGAGAAATGTCACAGAATGTCAACTTTTGGGAAACTACCACTGCCACTATAATTTCTTATTTATTGTGAAATTCAATAAAAAAACACTCCAAAAATGTTAAATATTACTGTTGATTTATTACCTTATTAGCCGTAGTAATAATTTATTAGTCACTGCCGGACAACATTTTAGTTCAACACCTACAAATTGTTATCTCATTGTTATTGGTGTAAATAATATTAAAACACAACCACAAAATGTTTTAATAAATACTTGTAGGTATAATAATTATGTCTAACAATTTATTTAGGTTATCTTTAGTCATAACGGTAGGTATTCGACATTTTATTTTTGTGGCACCACAAAATAAACGAATGGTTTACAAATCGTTTTGTTTCGACTTAGCCAACTAAATATAATTTATTCAACTTACTGGAATAGAAATCTATTCAGACGGAGATTATGTTCAAGCGTTTATATTGAAAAAAGGGTTATATAATACAAATAGAAAAAAAAGTAGATTTACTTGTTTAAAAATTCATTAATCAAATTCAATGGTCTGTTTACGGATAATTACTGGAGCTTTTTCCGAAGGTCAGAGAAACTATGAAAATCACTTCATTTGTTTCATTTTCAGTTATCTAACTAAATTGGTAGCTACCCTAGTGCCACCGGAAACTAACATCCCACAGAGCACTGTTACAGCCATTTCCGGTCGAGCTACACTGCCCAATTGCGTGCTCATTAAATGTTAATGCTTATAAGCCGACAATAAGCGGGAAAGGCACACGTCCGTCTACCCTCAATTAGGGAAATCCTGTTAATTTGATGACGGACTTGTTTTATTAGTCAGTAGGTAGTAGCGCCCTATGATTAACTTCCTTATGTTTACCCCAACTTTTATTACAAATCTAGATTTATTTCTAAAAAATTATAAATCTAGATTTTGTGAATCTGTTTTTGTCTGTTTGCAACAATTGAGCGTTCCAGACAATGTTTAATCATTTATTCCTGTGATTTATTCAGGCTGTTGCCGTCATTAATCACGTCAAAGGTTAACTGTGTTCATTCTATGACATAGATTTATGCTGAGAAGTCAGTGGGTGGAAAATCGATCCACATATCGGACACTGAGGACAACACAATACCTCATTGGATCACAACCACTATTCATCGAGTAGGTAGGTAGGTAGGTACATTCATATAATTGTATTTTTAAGTAGGTAATCCTTGTTTCTATTTTTCAGTGGTTTATGCTGTCCAAATTATAACAGCTGAAGATCAAAATGGTATGGCCGTGATTCGTGCCACATCGTCATTCGGAAGTGACAATTTACAGAGGACGAGAAGAATAAGGTGATGAGTTTGCTCTAACGAATTCTCTTCTTTATTTAAAACCAATTAAACAAAGAGTGCTTCGTTAGAGCAGCCCACTGACGACTTGATGTCCACTACAAGTATCAAAGGTAAACGATGGGAAATATCAAATGAGGTTTTACTTGTCATGAAAGAGTGCCAAGAACCGAAGCATGTTTAATTGTTCTTTTTATTTGTTTCTGTGTGTAATAAAAACAGCATCGGATTGGCAACACTGAAAGCTCCATCAAAGTTAATTTTCACCAAGTGTGCTCAAGCGATAAGGTGAAAGTTTTTACAACTGTTGCAAAGCACCGATCTCGTACCTATCTTTATGGTGCCATGACACGCCTGGCATAGTCTGAGTACCTACTTAGAACGTTGTTATCTGTGGACTTAGGTCTGTAGTCCGAGCTTGAATGTTTTTTCTACGGCAATCGTCTGGTTAGATTAAAAAAAATTGAATGACTTTTATAAACCGATGCCAACTGACAAGTATTATTAGGTACAACTAGTGGATCGGTTACGCGATTTTTCTTGTAAATAAAACTTCAAACCTTTTTTATTAATGTCAATCTATACTTAAGTAGGTACTTCCTATAGCAACGGTAGCAATTAATATTTTTATGTCCTCATTTTTGCTATTTTTAGCATTCGTTACTGGTACGGAACTCCGTCGAAATCATGATTCGGGTACGGAATACGTAATATCGGGGTTAGAAAAAAAGCGGTCGAAAACATCAAGAGCTGTATTTTTGGGGACAATATTGTGAAGCTAAAATGTATTTTTATTTTGTAAAATCAGTTAAAAATGGTGAATGTATACTGGTTCCGAATTTAACTACGTACGACTGAGCCTCAAAGCGCTGGAAAGTAAACAGGCCTCAAGCTTGGAAGCGACAAATGTCCCACACCTTACCATACACCTTTGTCGTCAGTCTAATCACCCAATAGTTGCTTGTAATTGACTTGAACAAAAATATTTAATTATTTATTTAATTTTGTAGACTTTTTTCGTAATAAACTTTTTTGTAATACTTAGAGAGTTCGCCCACGACGACTTTTTGCCGCGATGCTGTAGCGCATTTGGTAACCTTAGTAAGTACATCAGTAATGTATGGGGCTGGCCACGTGGCTTTTCGTTAAGAACTGTCATTTTCAAACATTTAATTTTTTTCTGTTCTCTTTGTAAATTGGCTAAAGGATCACAAACTTGAAAGTTCGACCTACTAAAGTATTGTTAACTATTAAGTACATTGCGTCTATACTCCAAGAACAGAACAGAACTGGCTAAACTATGTCCCACTGCGGGTACAGTCAAGTTTCACTCCATCTTAATTGTTCTACGGCAAAGTTTAGTAGGTACTTGTTCGGTCTCGTCAATCTTGTCTATATTTTTAATAATTAGATAGGTATAGACTACAAAACTTAGCCTTAGGATTCTTAAATGATGTAGAGGCTCTCTAAATGCAGATTCTGGCGCTGCACCAGGTAAATGCTGGTTAAAAGGCTGAAGCTCAAACTACACCATAGCTGGAAACGCACTGGGTCTCTGGAAGCTTACAAGTCATTTTCCGATCTGAGAAATGAATTAAAGGTGCGCACTGCGTGCGCCTATGACTCTTACGTGGCCTGTAAGGAACAGAATATTAAAATTGATCCGCGTGGTTTTTGGCAGCACGTATCTATCCTGCGGTCTAAGGGCGGTTTTGAACCAAGCGTGAGTTACAAGGGTAGCACTCTGTGTGGCGTTCAGGCTGCCCAAGCTTTTGCAGACTTTTTCTCAAGCGTTTTTCTGTCAGAGATTCCTCAACTGGATGCGGAAAACGTTGTGGATCGGAGTCAGCATCTTTCCAGTAACTATGTTCAACTGAATGTGATTACGCCTGGCGACGTTACTGCGGGAATACTTAACCTCAAATCGGGTAGCTCGGTGGGGCCTGATGGCATTCCCCCATGGATTTTAAAGCTATGTAGGAAATTTCTGACGTATCCACTCTGTCACCTATTTAATAAAGCCTTGGAAACGGGACATTACCCGATGCAATGGAAACTGTCGCGAGTTACTCCCATTCCTAAAGGCTCATCTAAAACATTTGTCGAGGAATATCGCCCAATAGCCATACTGCCGACACTTGCAAAGGTTTTCGAACATATCTTGCATGCAAGGATTTACAAGCAGATAGAGCCATTCCTGTGCGATGAACAGCATGGCTTTAGAAAGAAAAGGTCCGTCAACTCCAACCTATTAAGTATTGTGGACTACATTTCTGCCAGTCTTGATCATGGGGGACAGGTTGATGTTTTGTACTTTGACTACAGAAAAGCATTTGATAGGGTCAACAACGACACGCTGCTGGAGAAGTTGAGTGCTCTGGGTCTAGCCCCTAGCCTACTCTGTTTCTTCGCCGACTATCTTCGTGACCGCCGGCAGTATGTACGACTCGGCATTTATGAGTCGCAGTCCTATCATACCCCTTCCGGAGTAAGTCAAGGCTCTGTGTTGGGGCCTCTTTTGTTCATTTTGATGATAAATGATCTCCCTAAGGTTGTCAAACACGCAAAGTGTATTCTGTACGCGGACGACTTAAAGTTGTTCCTTGAAATAAAATCTATTGAGGACTGCCTATTGTTGCAGCGTGACATAGACGCAGTGCACCAATGGAGCTTCGACAACAAAATGGAGTTCAACTCATCGAAATACTTTAAAATGACTTTTGGTCGAATGCGATGCCCTATCCAATTTAACTACAGACTGGATACTTCTGTCATTTCAAATTGTACCACCATTAAAGACTTGGGAGTCACATTCGACCAAAAACTGACTTTTCATGAGCATATGACCAGGGTGGCCAAGGAATCGTTCCGACGACTAGGTTTTGTCCTCCGGAACTCGAAGGATTTCAGGAGCACTGAAGTGGTTCGCCTCATTTTTGACACATTAGTTCGTAGCAAGCTAGAGGCTAGTTCATGTGTGTGGCACCCATATGAAAGCACATATGCGCTCATATTAGAAAAAGTGCAGAAGGCCTTTTTAAGGTACTTGTACAAGCGCATATATGGGTATTACCCATACATGTATCCAACCAGGTTCCTTTTGGGCTGTGTAGGTTATAACTCTTTGGAGGTCAGGAGATCTAATGATCAGTTGATCACCATGTGCAAAATTCTTCGGGGAAAAGTGGATGCCCCGGCCCTTCACAACGAGCTATGTACAGTTTATGCTCCCAATAAATACTGTCGGAGCCGAAAGCATAAACTTTTTGCTCTACCAACGAGCCGCACTGTTGCTCGTTCTAAATCCCCCATCCCGCGGTCGCTAGTCGCGCTCAATGCTCTCCTGGCCGAACAGCCTGCCTTGGACGTGTTTGCGGATGAATGGAGAGTGATCCTGTCGGAATGCTTGCGATATACTGAAAGGAACTACTGAATATGAATGCGTGTTACTGACTTTGCTTATTATTTAGTAATTTTGACATTATTTTTAGATCATTAGATGTATTTAATTGACTTTTTGTGCATGTTTTTATTTAATTAATTATTGTAATTGGCGTTAGCCGTGGTAATTAATAATAAATAAATAAATAATAAAACTCTTTGTCAGACTCTTCGGACTCCATTTATGAATTCGAGGGTAAAAGTTACAACGAACTGACAAAAATTTGAGAAGTAGAAGATTGTAAAATATCAACTAGGCTACAGAAATATAACTGATCCTTATCTAGAGCGCACACCAAAGACCACAACGTCTCGTCTTGCAGATTTCACTTGACTTGACGATGAGTATCGACTAGATAGAAATTGATAAAAGTAAATTGTTTAACTGAAGTCTTCTCGTTTATGTACCCTCTGTGGATTGATTATTCTAACCCAACAAGAGGTCACTAGTTACAACGTTCAATGGACAAACCAACATCGAAGCGTTCGCATACATTAGAATAGCTTGCAATTTGTGCGTCAAATGGAACGAGCTTACAGAATTCTATCCTATTTGCATGGCAACTATGCAAACTAAAGGTTTGGACACACAGATCTTTGCTTAAAACCTGGGTACACTGAGGCGAGTATTTGCTGCTTCTGCAAAACATCTTCAAAAATAGGCTGCGACACCACCACAGAAAAGAGAAAATAAGTAGAATTAGTAAGTAGGTGGATCCGCTTAATATCAAGTCTGCATCGCATTACGCACTTCAAGCTCCGCCTAGCTCCGCTCACTTCAGTCGTGTTTGAATTTTGTCATGGTAACCGTACTTGAAAAAAATCATTAAAAAATATAAACATGCCATATTGTGCTGTTTTAAAGTGCAAAAACGATAGCGGAATCAAAAATTTAACAAATGGGGGCATATCATATCACCGATAAGTAATATTTTATTGTTAATTGTTCGTTTTGTTAAAATGCAAAACTGTCAAAGAAAAAAAGACTGTAAATCATACATGTTAAAGTCGCGTTTCTTTTAAACCTCAACTTTCGCTACTCAGTTAGGGATGTGGCCCCAATAAACTGATGAATGCGTTATCGATAACTTTAATGGCTGGGTCAGATGAAAATTACAGAAATATTTTGAAAAAATAGGTATATCTTCTGGTTTCAGTTTACCCAATGTGCCAGACATAAAAAAAAATTGATTGATGCAACTGGGAAACAAAATTGGTTTCCTACAAAATACAGTAGGTACAATTTGCTGCACTTTAAGGACCAAGATTTTGTAATTAAAAAAAGTGGAAACAAATACATTGTTGGCACAGCTATACCGACTCTAATAATTTTGTGTTTTCAGGTAATTATAGTGTTATTATTTATATTCATGAAGTTTTAATTAATTAGGTAGGTACCTTCATTCTTGGTCCTTACCCAAGTATCAGACTGACAATAGTGTCAGTCTGATACTAACCTTTGTGATTGATTATAATTAAACAAAGAAAGAAAATATTTTTATTTCGACCACCACAAACGGCAGAGCCCTTGGACACAACGCATCAGACAAATGTAATTGCGGCTAAACGTAGCTATTTCGTTATCAATCAGTGGGTAGGTAATAATCGATATCGACAAATTCGTCATGTATCCTCATTGGTCACATCACTAAGTGAGTAGCTATGTTTGTCATAACAGCCATTGCATTATCAATCTTAAGATTTGTTAATAAAGACTATAACAAAAATGCTTCGCAAAAGCGCCACCTTTTGCTGAGTAGACGAAGTAAACTTTAATTTTTATCACTTGTTTATTTTATTGAGTTTTGAACCATGTTCCGATGGAACTAAGGTTTTATATCAATAAAATTATTTTAATGGATTTAGGTCCGTTTTACGTTCTCTTTCAACCAATTATAATCTTTATTTCTAAGTGTGTTAGTTTTGACATGGTGTGAGTTTAGCTACACTGGTTCTCATACTAAAAAGTCATCATGCTCTTTCTATTTACTTCCTTTGTTCTGTGGACACCACCAACAAAAAAAGTCACGTATGTGCCAAAGTCATACGTCCATGACTCTCGACTGGAGTCGTACTGCGAGAGTAAAATCGATTCTTAATTCTTAATTCTTTATTGCACACAACACAGGACATAAACAAAAGACAGAAATAGATGACATGTACAAATTGTACAAAGGCGAGCTTAACCCTAAAACGATGTTGTTTATTTCACAAAATAAAAATAAAGCCACCATGAAATGCTGCCAATTTTCCATTTTGGTAAGGAAAATTCAGTTAAACGCACGGATTTTAAACTTTAAACTACTAGATTTTAAACTTTTGCTCTGGGACAGTAAACGTTTAAAAATGATCTAAGTATCCTTCTTATTCAAGTTCCTAGGACCTCAAATATAAACCATGTATGTGATAGGTACCATCAGCAAAAGTTCTACCTTACCACCTTAAGGGTGCATTTCCTGTAAAACGACTAGTCGTTAATTTTTGAATACCAATAGAAGCAATTTATTTCGGGTGTAAAAGTTATGAAAACAATGGGCCGTCATAATAATAAATAGATGTTTAGGTCTCTGGTTGGTCAAAAAAAGAAGACAAAAGTCAAAAGTCAAAGTCAAAATTTCTTTATTCAATAAAATCACAAGGATCATTTAGACAAAGGCGGGGTCAGGTAGCTAACTGCTTGCAAGCGAAACAGTTTCAAAAGTGGTAAGGCGGAAATTTTGCCGATAGTACATACATCCTGATAAACCTTAGTCGACAGTGGCCTCACAACTCGAACAAATCTATGGACAGAGCTTTACTAAGCTTTGAACACTTCTCCGGATTCGTAATTCGAATGACATCCAATTCACGTGAATCCACATAACCGCACGAGTCCTCGAAATTTGGCGCGGTCACAGGGCTCGTGCCTACGAATTCTGATCGAACGACAATTAGATTCCGAGCGTAGCTGAATATTCAAAGTTGCAATATCGAAAAAGAATTTGGTGCATAGAGGTGAAGTTTGAGTGAAACTCTGCACGGATTTTCGGATTTTCATAGACTTTTTTTCATCGAATCCCCGGAATTTCCATCGACCTACATCGTAGAGGTTTGATCTATGCAATCGCAAATAAACTTACTAAGGAGGTCGATCTTATCGAGAAGGTCTTATTATAAAGGAGAACATTACTTTCACGGTGTCAATTTGTTATAATAAGTAGGTTAAATATTCGAGGTTATTTGGTTGTAATACAAGGGTTCCAATAAAAGCATCAATATTATGTAAATTGGTCAGGTATTAATTATTCATTTGCTACAGTCCCAGAGGGTGGTTAAACGCAAAGCTCCAGCTTCATCTTTTATGAATACGGTCTAAATAGTGAATGGTATCAAACTAGTTGATTGATACGGCTTATTCCTGACAGATAACCAAGACTAGATAACTGGTTATCTCAGAAGAATTTTTTTCCTCACAGATAACTGGTTATCTCAAAGGAATTTATTTTCCTCGTAGATAACCGCGGTTATCTGTTAGGAAAAAAATACCTCTCAGATAACTGGATATCTCAGAGGATTTTTTTTTCCTAACAGATAACCGACAGTAAACGGTTATGGTCAGTTTACAGAAATTATACCTCCTGCTAGATAACTACAGTATTTAAATAGCTAACTTAGAAAACGCATTTATGCGTACCTAATCTTATTTCTAAGCTCTGGATGACATTGTTCATAATGATTCTATATTGTTATGAACAATGTCGAAACCTCCATTATGCAAAAGCGTCTAATAGTAATGAGCCTATTCGGGTTCCAGGGCCGTCCTAGGACGTCCCAGCATTGTCCTAGACGTCTGACGCTGCAACAGCCCTGACTCCTCATTAATTTGAATAAAACACGAATTTCAGAGCATAAATCGCAAATGTGGCGCGAAAAATGCTCAGTGACGTCACCGACGAGGTAACACCCATCTTCTCCAAGAGTCATAAAACGGGCTCAAATAAGGTCGCAATATTTTAATCTTAATCTCCGACCTTTTTTTCTTCATTCGTTTTTTTTGTACGCAAATTGAATTTTTATTTCCTTTTTTTTCTTACTTTGTCCAATTTCACACCTGAATCCTGATGGTAAATGACGATGAGGTCTTAACGATGAAGGTTTAACAGCGCCTTATCTTTGATCCCCAAAGACCCAAATTGTATTGCAGTGATCACGAAAAACAAACGGTAATGACCCGAGGATCGAAATACAAAATGCTTTTCTTTTTTGTAGAAGCAACAGATAAAAAATCAACTCTACATTTTACCGACACTCGGTTTTTCCCTTTGTACGGTACAGATGCGTGGAACTGACAAGAATGTAATAGACTTCTTAGTTTTATCTGGAGCACTGCGAATCAGAAAACCTCATCAAATGGGAGTGGATATGTGTGCGGTAAATGTTTTTCTTATTTTCCACTGTTTTGTACTAGAATTTTATTTCTAGAATGTATGTGAGTTCAATGAATCAGCTCCGAATATAACTGTTACTTACATGATATTTAAAAGTAATGAACTGAGTTCTTTACTTGTTAATATTTTTTATCTGTTTCAAGTAGTAGGTAATAATTTAGTCAAATCCAAAGACCTTATACATTGTTGTATTATTTTTCAGGTTCTTACTTTAGGAACCTGGAAAGTAAAATTGCCAAGTGATGCAATGAAAAGTTGAAGAAAGATAAATCGATATTTTACCACGTTCTGCTAACCGAAAAATTTGACACTTTCGTCCTTTTAAAAACGTCAAAATAGAATTTGAAAGATGCGCGAAAGAAGATTATAATTTGTCTTGCTACTTTGAATTTAAATACTTTTCCATTACAGTGTAAAATCGTGGTATTATCTCGGCATTAAAAGCTCTTTTACTTTATTACAAAGCTAAGTAGGCTTAAGTGAGATGGCAGATTTTTTATGAGTAGAATGAAGTGTCAAAAGCGGTAAGTCGAATAATTTGTAATCTTCAAAGAACTTTTTTATTTCTTTTTCCGTATTTTAATATAGAACGAAACATTCCATTTTTGATATTGTAGCAAGCAATGAATGGAAGATGCCTTTATTTTACCTACTTATTTAAAGTTGGAGGCGTTATGTTACGTTTTACGTGACTGCTAGGATACTTGTTGTGTAATTTAACAACGTGACTGTTGAATGGTTATTTACTTAAAAGCTAAACCAGATGACCTAGGAGTATGATTAAAAAGTATTTTTAAACTTAAAGGTGTGCTAAGAAATTATTTTATTATTATTTTATGTGGAAAACAAACAGCTTATTAAATAAGAGTATAAACAGAGGAAGTATAGCACGAAAAAGCCTGAAAGAGTTTTCACTTACAGTACGAATAAAAAGAAGCGAGTTAAATTTGGAAAAGTAAGAAGCCTGACAGAGAATATAATAACTAAAGAGAAGAAAAAGAATTATTTTCCGAATCTTCTAAATATGAAATTCTCTGTATAAAGTCGTGAGCTATGAAAGTCATACACGAAAAAAGTTATGAACATGAGTGTGACTGGGTACGCAGGTAGAGGAAGGCCGAAGAAGAAGTGGTTGGATTGTGTGAAAGAGGATATGAATGTGAGAGGAGTAGACTCTGAGTTGACGAATGATAGGAGCGAGTGGAAGAAAAAGACATGTTGTGCCGACCCCGCCTAGCGCGGGATAAGGGCAGGGAAATGATGAAAAAGTCGTGAGCTATAGACTTTATTGTTCTAAACATATTAAGCTTTAGGTAATTTTTGCTAACTTATTTCCTTTTTGCAGCAGTAGTAGAGAAGGTAAACTTCACCACAGGGTTGATGGATAATGTCATTATTACAGGTAGTAAGACAACACTGGCCAGCTCACGTAAAAGTAGATCCTCACCCGTTCGGATAAAATCGATTTTACGACGTGCTCATCCCTACACGAATAATGTTGTTGATACCGCCCTGAAATAACATTTACCGTCAACTCACAGTTAATAAAAACCCATTTTATGCCTCCATAAGTGTAGAATAACATAATCGCATGAATTTGTATGCACAATAGATACTGTGCTTTCAAACTCTATCGGGAAACATCGAATCTATATTAACTGGTACCTATTTTCTATCATCGGCAAAAGAACCAACTAATAAGTATCAGAATTAACATTGATTTGAATAATGATTTGAAAACTCAGTTATTTTTATTCATAGTTTTTTTAGATCAAGCCAATAATGCAATGACATCATAGTCAGACGTCAAGTCCCGTTACTTCATTACGTCATTCTTACCTTTGGTGTGCGCATTCTGTTACTTTTCAACCGACTTCAAAAAACGAGCAGGTTCTCAATTTAATTGTATTTTTTTAGCTAAAAACTGTAACTTCGTAGCAGTGTAGCGCTGTAGCAGTGTAGCGCCGTAGCAGTGTAGCGCTGTAGCAGTGTAGCGCCGTAGCAGTGTAGCGCTGTAGCAGTGTAGCGCCGTAGCAGTGTAGCGCAGTAGCAGTGTAGCGCCGTAGCAGTGTAGCGCTGTAGCAGTGTAGCGCCGTAGCAGTGTAGCGCTGTAGCAGTGTAGCGCTGTAGCAGTGTAGCGCTGTAGCAGTGTAGCGCCGTAGCAGTGTAGCGCTGTAGCAGTGTAGCGCTGTAGCCGGGTAGCGCCGTAGCAGTGTAGCGCTGTAGCAGTGTAGCGCCGTAGCAGTGTAGCGCTGTAGCAGTGTAGCGCTGTAGCCGGGTAGCGCCGTAGCAGTGTAGCGCTGTAGCAGTGTAGCGCCGTAGCAGTGTAGCGCTGTAGCCGGGTAGCGCCGTAGCAGTGTAGCGCTGTAGCAGTGTAGCGCCGTAGCAGTGTAGCGCCGTAGCAGTGTAGCGCTGTAGCCGGGTAGCGCCGTAGCAGTGTAGCGCTGTAGCAGTGTAGCGCTGTAGCAGTGTAGCGCCGTAGCAGTGTAGCGCTGTAGCAGTGTAGCGCTGTAGCCGGGTAGCGCCGTAGCAGTGTAGCGCTGTAGCAGTGTAGCGCCGTAGCAGTGTAGCGCTGTAGCCGGGTAGCGCCGTAGCAGTGTAGCGCTGTAGCAGTGTAGCGCCGTAGCAGTGTAGCGCTGTAGCAGTGTAGCGCTGTAGCAGTGTAGCGCCGTAGCAGTGTAGCGCTGTAGCAGTGTAGCGCTGTAGCCGGGTAGCGCCGTAGCAGTGTAGCGCTGTAGCAGTGTAGCGCCGTAGCAGTGTAGCGCTGTAGCAGTGTAGCGCTGTAGCAGTGTAGCGCTGTAGCCGGGTAGCGCCGTAGCAGTGTAGCGCTGTAGCAGTGTAGCGCCGTAGCAGTGTAGCGCTGTAGCAGTGTAGCGCTGTAGCAGTGTAGCGCTGTAGCAGTGTAGCGCCGTAGCAGTGTAGCGCCGTAGCAGTGTAGCGCTGTAGCAGTGTAGCGCCGTAGCAGTGTAGCGCCGTAGCAGTGTAGCGCTGTAGCAGTGTAGCGCTGTAGCCGGGTAGCGCCGTAGCAGTGTAGCGCTGTAGCAGTGTAGCGCCGTAGCAGTGTAGCGCTGTAGCAGTGTAGCGCTGTAGCCGGGTAGCGCCGTAGCAGTGTAGCGCTGTAGCAGTGTAGCGCCGTAGCAGTGTAGCGCTGTAGCAGTGTAGCGCTGTAGCAGTGTAGCGCCGTAGCAGTGTAGCGCCGTAGCAGTGTAGCGCTGTAGCAGTGTAGCGCCGTAGCAGTGTAGCGCCGTAGCAGTGTAGCGCTGTAGCAGTGTAGCGCTGTAGCCGGGTAGCGCCGTAGCAGTGTAGCGCTGTAGCAGTGTAGCGCCGTAGCAGTGTAGCGCTGTAGCAGTGTAGCGCTGTAGCAGTGTAGCGCCGTAGCAGTGTAGCGCTGTAGCAGTGTAGCGCTGTAGCAGTGTAGCGCCGTAGCAGTGTAGCGCTGTAGCAGTGTAGCGCTGTAGCAGTGTAGCGCCGTAGCAGTGTAGCGCTGTAGCAGTGTAGCGCTGTAGCAGTGTAGCGCCGTAGCAGTGTAGCGCTGTAGCAGTGTAGCGCTGTAGCAGTGTAGCGCCGTAGCAGTGTAGCGCTGTAGCAGTGTAGCGCTGTAGCAGTGTAGCGCCGTAGCAGTGTAGCGCTGTAGCAGTGTAGCGCTGTAGCCGGGTAGCGCCGTAGCAGTGTAGCGCTGTAGCAGTGTAGCGCCGTAGCAGTGTAGCGCTGTAGCAGTGTAGCGCTGTAGCCGGGTAGCGCCGTAGCAGTGTAGCGCTGTAGCAGTGTAGCGCCGTAGCAGTGTAGCGCTGTAGCAGTGTAGCGCTGTAGCCGGGTAGCGCCGTAGCAGTGTAGCGCTGTAGCCGGGTAGCGCCGTAGCCAATCTCAAATACTTACTTTTTCTAAATAATAATCTCTTTGTCTCTTATTATTATTATTTATTTATGTAGGACAGGGGAGCGGACTGACAGAAAACCAGTAGTAATTACAGGATACACTTTTATTATCTTTCTTTGCAAAATTACACCGACTGTCCTTTACTCTTCTTGCCTCCATAATGCCATTCATTCCTTTCCCTTTCACTCATTCATCGACCTCACTCACTCATTCCTTGCGTTTCCTTGCACACAGAATCCTATCATTCTATTCTTCCATTCCAATTCCACATTTATTTCCCAATCACTAATTGTATAAATAACTTCACAGGTAAATAACCATTTTTGTGTAAGAAAAAATATAGCTTTCGAAATTTTTCTTCAGAACCAACTAACCTACCAAAAATGCGTCTCATTGAATCTTTTGAGCCCTTCCTAACTTGTATCCTTGTGCCACTAAAAGATTTAACCAGCACGAATTACAGGCAGCGTCTTCCAAAATCCCTTTTACTTAGGTACTTATTTTTTCCCGCGAAGATAGAAAAACTCTGTAAAGCGTTGTGGCTTCAACGTTCACTCTGATATATCACACTCGACCCCTATTTTTACCCTATACCTGTGAACGTAGACAGTCAACACTCAAAACTCTACTTTAACTCGCATGAGATAAGATGTAGTTTTGCTTTAGTGATGTCTGAAAGGTTTTTTCACGTCATTCCTCTTGTAATAGCTGAAGTACAATATACACAAACAGAAGGAATATTTTTATTTAGGTAATAAATAACCCTTTGTCACCCTTGTAGCAAATTCGTAGCAGTCGTAGCACGGAAGAGCTACGGCGTAGCAGATACGCTTACATACTTTTGGCCACAAGACCAGATTGATCTTTACAGAAAACCCTTACACAGTTATTAATAAACCCATTTCAAATAGTATTCTACTACGGAACAGAAAAGCTAAAAGAAAGTTTTCTGATCTGTGATCTACTGTTAGATATTTATTGTGATAATCTCAAACCTTACCAGTTCCCAGACGTGCAATTGTTTCCCCTTTGTTCAAATTGCCCATCTTTAAGTAATATTTAGGGCCTATTTGTATTGGCAATAAGGACCCGAAAGAATCTCCAATAATAGCATCTATAAGAAAAAGGATCCGAAGTGTTGTCTATAATACACTCGAGAGCAATGATTCCGGGTCACTTAAAGAATGCTAAAAATCTCGGAAACTAAAAATGATAGGTTAATGCAATAAATTGTATTTAATAGACAATGTAATACTCCTTAAATGAAAGTAAAAAAATATGAGTCACCATACATTTTATTAACACAAAATTACATAAAGAAAAAAACTGCTGATCTCTCCTTAAAACAAAAATAGGAAACATGAAATTTTTGAACTTTATTACGATTTGACTTGAATTTTAATACTTCGTATTGCCTCCTCGTGCTTCCATTACTGCGTTTACGCGGTTTGGCATGCTGTACACCAAGTTCCTTATACGATTTTGGGGAATATTCTCCCATTCCTCTGTGAGAGCAATTTTGAGCTCACGAAGCGTGATTGGGGGAGGGTTTCGTTGTTTTACGCATCTGCCTAGCTCGTCCCAAGCATGCTCGATCGGGTTGATATCCGGGCTGCGCGCTGGCCACTCCATACGAGTAATGTTCATCTCTTGAAGGTAGTCATTCACAATCCTACCTGTATGAGGTCGGGCATTGTCATGCATAAATATAGCATCCTCACCTAAATTGACCATAAATGGACCAACATGATCATTGAGGATTTCTTCCACATATCTTACGCTAGTTAAAGAGCCGTTTTCTATGATCACCAGCTCTGTGCGACTTTCAGAAGAAATTCCGGCCCACACAAGTACAGACCCACCACCGTAGGCTACTTTTTCTTCGATGCATGCTTGCTTGAATCTTTCCCCTGGTCTTCGATACACTCTGTGTCTTCCATCGTGCTTGTAGAGCATAAATTTTGATTCGTCGGAGAACATAACTTTTGACCAATCTTCAATACTCCAATTTACGTGGCTCTGGGCATATCTTAGTCTTGAAATACGATGCCCACGCTCCAGTTTAGGGCCGTTTGCAGGTCTAAGGGGTTTTAAGTTAGATTCAGCAAGCCGACGTCTTACTGTCCATGCACTTGGGTTACTTCCTCCGAGGCGTCGAAACTGATTTGTGAGTTCAGTTCCTGTGAGAAAGCGATTTCGAAGCATGGTGTTCACCAAGTATCGGTCTTCTCGTGCTGTGGTACACCTGGTTCTGCCCGTTCCTGGTCTGCGTAGGTTAGAACCAGTTTCTTCGTAACGTCGGAGAACTCTTTGTACTGTTGACAGCGACACACCGACAGTCCTGGCTGTATCGCGCTGACTCCGGCCGGTTTCCAGCATTGTAAGTATTCTGGTGCATTCTTCAGGCGTAAGCGACATAATTTCAGCTTGAATAATGAATATAGAGCACTATCAACATGGTTTATATACCCACATAAATGACAGATTACAAACAAAAGCAAAACCAAATGCTGTAATTTCGTAGTTCCATCTTCGAAAGTGGCCCTTTTTCAAATTTGATTTTTTTAAGATATAACTTTACAATAACTAAGAAGTTTTAATACCTTCATTTAAGGAGTATTACATTGTCTATTAAATACAATTTATTGCATTAACCTATCATTTTTAGTTTCCGAGATTTTTAACATTCTTTAAGTGACCCGGAATCATTGCTCTCGCGTGTATTAGCCTACTTTCCTCCCCTCAGGAGAGTAAGGCTTGACAAAGTTAGAAAGTGATTTATAAAAAGGTGTTGAGTGTGAAGCCTAATCGAAGATCTACACATGGATCTTTTATAGTAACATTCTTCGGTGATCAGGAAGTAAGCTGTGTAGAAACGTTTTACATTTAATGCTAAGGAGCGATCACGATATTTATTATATTGTTAGTTAAGGAAATTACTTAGGCTGGGTTCCGCCAATTCCGAATCCTATATCTCTGATACAGAAACCAATGGATATGCCCTACCAACAAAAAAAGCGTACATACTACGGAACAAAATATGGCTGCCTTCTTAGTTGTATCAGATCTACCACAAACTCAGAACAAAACATGGCGGCGCTGGTTACGCAAACATAAAATCATGACGTCACAAAAAAAATTCGAAGGGACAAAATATTGTCCATCTCTTTCAACACATTCAGTATTTGGTGTTACTATGTATAATAAGTATGTATTTACAAAAAAAAAAAGTATATAAGTATTCTATCAGCCATCTAGTTCCCATATCACAAGCTTTGCTTAGTTTGGGACTAGAGGGCGTTGTGTGTAAAGTCCATGAGTATTTATTTATTTATTTATTTATTTATTTATTTATTTATTTATTTGTTTGGTTATGGTGAAAACTTTGAGAAACAATAACAGATTATTATTGATGGCAAACCGTAAACCATAATGCTTATGGAAAAACACTGATAAATATTCATAATTCAGATTTTAATTATTTATGTGTTCACGCATCCGGCTGTTTTCACCTTTGAGTAGAAAGTCGAAGTTTTTCCTGCATTCCTCGATTTTTAGGTTGTTTTGCTTATATATTCTTTCGTTAGTATAACAAGCTGGTCTCATCATAGCAGTTTTAGTAGCCTAGTAGGGCTCTTTGTAAAAGAGCTCGTTTGGTGAAGTACTACCACTTTACCTATTTCTGCCGCCGCCGCGCCGCACAGTGATGCTCGCATTGCTCCGAATTGCTCCGGATTGCTCCGGATGCATCGCATCGCATTGCATTGCTCGCATTGCATTGTTCCGGTTTGAAGGGTGCCGGTGTTATTACACGCACATGAGACCTAAGTCGCAATATAACACATGTTATATTCTTCGTGTGCAATATAATCTATCTTATTTCTGCAAAGTTCGTGCAAATATTTTCCACTTTCACCTAAATAAATCTTTTGCCCGAAATGGAAGAAACTTGCTAGTTTCATGTATCGATAACTACCCTTCATGGCACCCCCCCGTGTGCGGATGACGAAGTTTCTCCTGATACTGTCACAACAAAATATTACCACGATAAATGGTTCGTAGCTCAGAAGTTAACGAGAGCTTACGGTATTTATTATGGTCTTAGGTAAATTGGTATAAATGATCTAGAAATAGGGGCTTATTATACTATATAAAGCTTTTATTATATAGGTGGACATTTTATAGCACAGGTTTTCATAGAACTATATCAGGCACCGGTCTCTCACAGATAATAGGAGAAATAAATTTATTCTTCTTGCCCGTTCTTCTAGGCTCTAGAAACTGGCACCTAGAATCACCTAGTTATCTATGATTCTAAACGAACCTTGTGATTTTTTTGAATAAAAGATTAAACTTTGACTTATTATATTCTCACGTTCTTTAGGAATGTTCTTCTGTATCCATCACTCTGAGGCATGAAAGTGTTAGGGCGTTGACATACCACACACGTACGACACCTATACGCGGTGTCGTCTCACAAAAATATCGTTGTCGTTGACGACACGGTATGAAAGCGTCTCAAATATCTACGTTTGTTCTGCTGTGTTATACAAAAACAACCAGATACCTTCATATTCTTTAGGTAAATCCCCTACCATGAATTTAACCATCTTGCAGCTAAAAACCAGCCTTAATTACGACGCTTTTGAATTTATTATTGTGTGAAGCAAGACGCAGCACCGAGCTTTCTTACATGCTCACGGAAAGAAAACCCTAATGCCAAATAATTTACGAGTTAAATTGATTTACGGTGAGTTTTAGGTCGGGAATAAGTGAACAGATATTTTCTATAATCAAACGAAGTACGAGAAGATAAGGTTTTGAGGACTCTATGCCTAGAGCCTAGCTAAAGCAATGACAAATGAAAACATTCGATAACAAATTAATTTCTATAACTAAAACAGTAGAAAAGCGAAAAAAAATCACACAGTAACCATTATCTATGGTAAATATTTAAGCTATCCGTCCGTCACTATCTGAAAAAAATATCTTCACGGGTTTTAATTAGCAAATTCCCTATAGGTTCTCATATAAAAAAAAATTGGCGTTTGATAGCTAAAACATAAAGTTATTGTGAATAGGGTCGCCCCTCTCTGAATATTGCACATAGTGTATCGTTATAAATATTCCTGTCCGGGGATTATGCAAAACCGCGGGTTGCGTAATATTCGTTATATTTAGCCCGGTAGGTATTTGATCGCACCTCCATCTACGAGTTACCGTAAGCTACGGGGTGGCAATTTAAATTGAGAATTTGAAGTACCCCTGGGCTTTGACCGTATATGTAAGCGTGCTTGCTCCCTTCCTTCATAGTTCTTTTAACTTTACACTCTCATAGTAAAGTGGAGTAGCGGTAACACCGCACGTCAACAACGACGCGACGGCACGCTTGCGAGTGTTGCGTTACAGCAGCGCAATGTGATTCAACCTCAGCCACAGTACGTACTTATGTGTAGTCTGATGACATTGATGGCACACATTGCGGCCACATTCAAATGTCATCGCATAGGTACCAAAAATCTCAAATAGAAGATCATTGGAAAAGGCGATTGGGTTAGTAATAACATATGATAAGCCAGGGCTTTTAACATATGTATGTGTGTGTATGTATAAAATCATAGTTAAATTACAGATGTGGTCAAAGCTATGGATCTAGAGCGAATTACTCTGGCGTAATTTATCGAATCGCAAAGTATCTTTGACGATTTAACTTTCTAAAGCTTCGGTTTATGAAGCTACTGCCGTTATAACGTGCACAACGGTATCTACTTCGTACAAAACTGGGCTTATGATTATGAGTAACACTGTTTCTCAGAAGATAGACAGATTCAAAATAATAACAAAACTTTGTAATCTTGGGCGGATCATAAACCCTTCAATATTCACGAATGGACCGCTACACCATAACTTTGCGACTTCAGTGCGACCCAAGGCTTACTGGACCCCGTACTTCGAAACAAGGAAAATACACGGGTGCAAAAATAATTATCAAATAAAAATCATCTCCTCTTCTCATCTTATAAACAGGGGAAAGAAAATGGGCGTTACCGACACGATACCTACCTACCGATATGTCAGTGGCGGCTCGAACAAAAATATCGGTGTTGGCACCGACACGGGTACGAAAGCGTCTAGTATTCTGTACGACACGAGCTCTCCGCGACGATATCGTGTAAATAGACAGTATGAAAACGCCCAATAACCTACTTTAATGTGGGGGAACCACGTGATGCGTACAAAACGGAGTACCGACAGCTACTTATAGCTAGCTACTTATAGGTAGGTAAGTAATAGCTGACGATATTGCATAAAATATGATTTACTTACAATGTGGTAACTTTTATCAAGAATCTTATAAATTCTTGTCTTTTTTAGTGTACCAGTCAGAATAGCTCTCAATTCGTCGTAAAAACATATAGAGCATTCTCATTTTCTATTAGAACGAGGAGTCAACGCGTTGACTCTACAAAGGTTAGAAAGAAAAAGGATACAGTTACTTACATAGCACGCATGTGACCTACTCTGTGTAAATTTAACCTTTTTTGAAAATAATGTTTTTTTTTCATTCACCTAGGTAAGCAGAGTATTACTCTATGGTCGCACGTGATCTCCTTGGCGCGGGGAAAGTTTGCCGCTAAATCTTTTCTCGCCCTTTTAGTATTCCGATCACAGCCATCACGTAGGGATAACACAAGGAAGTCGCATTTTCGTCACACATAATTACATTTATTACGTACCTACAGTAGGTACATGTACCTTTACGTTGTTATTTAGAGAATATCACATTACATTACACAGAGACACGGCTGAAACAATTTTATATAGCTACCTACCTTTGAATAAATACTTAGGTACTGAGGTAGGTAGCTACCTATCCTCGTTATATTTGAATTTCGCTCTCAGCTTTAGAAGCAAACAAAGATCATTGATTGAAAGAAAACTCATCTTAGTTTCTACCTGCATGTAAGCCATTGTACGTGCCTTTTGTTGATTGTTTAGTTTAGGTTTTAGTAAAGAATTTTCAGAAAGACAAGCTTCCATGCTGTAAAATTACTCAAGTCACATGACTCCCTTGGATTCATTGGACAGTGGTAAAAACTTATTCAGCCTCAAGTATATTATTTTGTAGGTAAAATTTCTTGGTACTCAAATTGATACTGGACTCAATTTGAGTACATCTATCTAGCATTGTAAACTGTCCAAAAATCTTTGTTTGAGTCTGAGTAACAGTGCCTTGCACGTGGGACTTACCATCTCAAAAATAAGCTGGTTTTCTGAAAATAGCCACTTATAAGTTGAGGATAAAGGCCAGTAAATGAAGTGCAAGAAATCTTCTCAAAGCTTTGAGGCTGCAAATTCTTTAGAAATAAAAGTGCAATACGCCATGGCTTAGCTCTCGTGAGATTGCACGCGCGTGACTACCATACGCTATTCACTCATTCGATTTTCTCCTCTCCTTCAACCTATTGAAGGAGAGGAGAAAATCGAATGTCCTAACATTCCAGTTTGCAATCTGGAATCTGATTTTGCCTGTCGATTTTCTTGATAAAGATACCCTACATAAAATCGGCGTCTATTCTTGGTCTACACAGTTTGCTAGAATAAAATTGGTTATTTTTTAAATCATGATTACCTATGGTAGTGATGTAGGTATGAGGTGTCTGCCATGCCATTCAGTTATTTAATTTCGATCTTTCAATTCAAGTTTCCGTACATTATTACTTTACCTACTAGCGTAAACCCAAAGTTTGAACCTACTGACTGGTTTAGAATTTTTTTAATTAAAAAATAAAACTTTTGAAACGCTAACAAACAAGTTTGTCAACTAGCAATGTCCAAAAACCATACTGCAATTATTTTGCAGAATTCCCAACTTCACCAGTTGGGCACCAATCAAGTAATGGACAGCTCGGTGGACATGACGGAGAGGAAAGCGGTTCCTGTATGAATGATTGAAACATTGTAAATTGAAGGAAGTAGAACTAAGGAAGGCTCGTATTCTGATCCAAAATGTATGACAAACATTTCGGATTTCAGAACTTTTGGATTTTTTTTTACAAAATAGATTGGTAATAGTTTTCGCGGTAAGCTTGCTGGTTTATGGCCTTTTTACGGATCGTGACTACGAAATGTGTTTTTGGCAGTGGGGATAAGCGGAATACTTAGTAAAAAAGTGAGACAAACGTGGTGGCGAGAAATGGAATAATCTACGTATCTTATACTTATACCTCTGTAAGGATAATGTCTATGTAAAATAAACAATTTGAATACCTATCTCATCAAATCGAATGCCTCTTCGTCTCATCACAGATTCTAAAAAAAATGATCCTAATATTTATTGGGATGAGCAACATTACCTAGGTACCTACGTGACAAAGACAAAACTATTGATAGTAGGGCGTTCCCGCAACTGGTAAATGCAATATTTCAACGATTCAGTGAGACTGAACGATATTTCAAACGATTTGAACGGGTGCGGGCTGTTACGAAGCACTTGATTTCATTTATTGCTGGATAGAGGCTATGAATAGTATGAATATGTAATAGGTACCTACTAAATTAACGGCTAGTCGGTTCACAGAAAATGGTGGAACAATGGGAAAGATGATCGAATACCGTTCCCAACTAAAATCACAGGCTAGGCGTGTAGGTAGGCTTTTTGTTTGGCTGTTGATCTAACTTAGTTTATGAGAGTAAATGGTTTAAAAACGCCCATTTAAACAAAAGAGTGCATGAGATCTTTTCTAAATGATTAAATCTAAATCGAAGCTGGGTATGTAGGTAGGTAGGTATTTGCGGTTTTAACAGCACTGATTTAGGATACACAGATGGACTCGCGAAACAACGGTCCTGTTTGAGCTTGAAAACCATAAAAGTGGTACCTCGACTACTCGAGAGATAAGCGCTTCCATATTTCCCCATGTCAGTTTGATTACTCACGTCGTCGTGTCGATGAATAGCAGGCAGCGAGGCAGGTCAGTAGGCGAGGGTCATAGTAACTACTGAATATTCTCCGGCAAGGGTGGTTTGGGCGGGAGCAACAGGCACCGTTATCTACTACTAGTTATTCTGCGTCCCTGATCAATGAACCACCCCCGCACCCCGTGAACCTGCGCACTTGTTGCGCGTACGATCTAAACATGCAATTCCCATCCATCTCCGATGCAAAACCAGCTTTAAAGTACATTGTTACGGCTCAATTCACCTCAATCCAAATCATCAAATGCTACCTAGGTACATGCTAGTGTGGATGAGGGTAGATGATGGTGGAGTTACCAACGAACATCGGGCTTTTTGGGTGCAAAGTATGTTTGCAAAAAAAAAAATAAGTGTTGGAAAATATTTCATACAGTAGGTAGGTAGGTAGGTACCACATCTAGCCCCAAACTAAGCTTGTACTGCCAACCAGATTGAAAGTGCGCGTTGAATCATAAGTACTTACCTATTTTTATAAAAATAGGTTGCGCTTTTGAGTTTTGATCCATAACTTGATATTTTTCTATTCACTAGAACACTTCAAAAATACTTACAGACAGTGCAAACCTTTTTTGCGACCACAAATGTTTGTCCAACGCTGAGGATTTAGTAAAATACGTAATTATCTCTCCAGCACTATCTTATGAGGAGTATGAGTGTTGGAACCTTGGTGGTGATATCAGGAAATAGCTTGACCCCCTCGTATAGTGGCTTGATCTAGCGACACATTTCTCAGTTGGCAATTGGAAACTATTTTAACCAGTTTCAATCCGAATCAAACCTTAAAGATATGCGTCTAAGGTTCATTTTACTTCTATGCCTATTTCTTATAAGGTACCTATTCATCTAAAAAAGTTTGTCGATAAAGTTGATGATGACATTCACCACATCACCAATGTTGATAGCAACTTTGTAGTAATTTCGCAAATCGTCGAAGACTGATAATTTCAGAGGGATAGTTTGAGTTCAGAGTAGGTGTAACCGCTCTATTTTTAAGTTCTCTTATTCGCGGTAGTTGAAGTTAAAGTTTCGCGGTATGGTAACAAGACACCGGATCAACAGCGGATTAGTATTTCAATTCTACTAAAATATCACTGTCAATTATATGACGTTTGCAAATGACTGTCATGTCATTCATTCATGACTGTTCAGGTCTCTGATTCATAGCCCAATGGTTCAGATGGACACGTTTTGGTTGATAAAACTACAAAAAAACACTACAAAAAAAAAGCATTTTTCCCCCGTGGTGACACAGAACAGAAATGGCACCACCCACATAGGTGGTACTTCAAAGAGAAAGTCCATGCAAATTGAAAATGACATGGCATCTTAGATTGTGTAGTAGATATCACAATATTTTTGCTAGCAACACCGATTTCTATCTGACAAATTGTGTGTGTGAAGTGAATGTCAATTTTGTGCTATTTTTGTATTTACAATTCCATCTTGTTCTATCGTAAAAACAATTTTATCATTTTCGATAAGACTAATAAGTTTTAAGATTACAGTGCTCCTAGCGAGGAGACGCGTAAGTGTTGACCTTGTGATATAACCCTAGAATCTGGTAATCGCGGTGCGTGTGAACATCAAGTCGACCGTACCTACTGTACCACATCATGAATTACACGATCGGGAAAAGCTGGCGTGACTCCGCATCGCTGATAGTGCTGAGTCGGAGAGGGGAAGTGCCGCGGGTGATGAGTTGCGGAGATGTGAATTACGACATCTTGTTGCAGACGCGAACTCGAAGTGCCTCGTTTGCGAACAGCGTGGTGTTCCCGGGCGGAGTCAGCGAGCAGGCGGACGCGGCAGACGGCTGGCGCCGGCACTTAGCCGCCTTCGGCTTCCAACCGCGGCACTTCGAGAGCCTGCACCGCGCTGGCACGACACTCACCCCTATCTTCAAAGATAACCCAGTACAAAGGTAACAATCTCGGCGTTTCGTCACCTAATCATAATCATTTTATGCTAATTTGATGTAAACATACTCATCAAAATAACTGCAAAGTATGTGGATTTTAAATCACTTGATTAGCAAAATCGTCACCACACAGACAATTTGGTATCATTATCTAAATTAATTAAACTCTATAACAATTATGTTAATGTGAGTACCTAGGCAGATATATTCTAACATGTAACAAACGGTTGGCTCAACAGTTTAGAGGCACCTGTCCTAACTATCATTACAGGTCTAAATTTAGAACAGACCTTAACATTGGACCAATTTCATAATTGAACATTCAGTGTGAGTTCTTTATTTAGAATTGAAGACATCCTATTGTTAGATAACGGTACAACAATTTTCATGTTTCAATCCTACTGAGTCTAGACTTCTGTAGGTAAAATCTAGGCTTTGTAAATTTAAACATGCACAAATTTTTGCACTTGCCTCTGAAAAAACCTACTACATTACTAGCTACATTTTCAATATCTGTATTCGTAATCCATAAAATAATTTTAGACACATATCGCTGCGAATAACTGCTATACGAGAAACATTTGAAGAGTTGGGTCTTCTTATATGCAGTCGGGATCATATAAAGAACCGCAGTGGTGACTGGGCTAGCATCCTGACAGATATTGATGTCGAACACTGGCAACCAAGGGTGAGACCAACTGCCAGTTTTCTATTAATAACAAAAAAAATATGTTACTGACTACATTTAGTTGATAAACAAAATTTTTTTAATAAAACTTCAAATAACATATGTCCCAGGTCTTCATTCTGCATTATTCTAGGTAGTATACAAGCAAAAGTGCAGGCCAGAGGTAGTTAATAGCATATTAAAATCAGCATAATTAATGCAAATGGTTTTTCATTAGAATATAAAAAAAATGCCATGCATATTCTTATTCATGAGTTTAAAACAAGTTTGCATTAAATTATTCGGGTAGCTACATACTTATAATTTGCTTGTTTTGTATTGGATTAAATTGTAAATTACAAATAACAAATTGGTCTAAGTGTCATATCATATCCATTGCATTGCCTTATGCCAATGCCATTAAACTCTGTTTAGCAGTCAACGAATTTATGTGGTTGTAAAGTACTGAAATTGCATTTTTGAATAACGACATCCTATATGTCATTGTTATTAAAAATTGCAATTAAATTTCAGTAAAATAATTTTTCTTGAACTTATTTTATTGACATTTCTGAACTTTTAGGTAAGCAAGGATCCAGCAGAGCTTTTAACTCTCTGTAAAGAGTACAACTGCTACCCCGACATTTGGTCACTGCATTACTGGAGCAACTGGTTAAGCCCCGTGCGTCTGCCGAAGCGATTCTCAACAGCATTCTTTGTAGCTGCTTTGGAGACGAAACCTGGCGGGCTTGCTAGCAACTCAGAAGTTACTAAAGTTGAGGTAAATAAAGAATTTTCATTCTCATATGAGATGAACTGCTGATGCTGCTGATGAACTGCTTCTTAAACTGTACTTCTGATTAGGTTCCGCTAATTTGTACCTTTTACATTATGCTGTCAACAGTTTACAATAAAGATTTCTGATTCTGCAATAAATAAGTATTTGCTTATGGAGAAAATGGAACTAAAAACCCAATTTGTAACATAGTAACAGTAACAAAACAGTGGGTCAATGTAAGGGAAACTGGACTCAATATTTTTTTTGCAGAAATTATTTCACTTTAATGACCTTAAATCCAAAAGGTCAATGACCTCTGATTACCCTGAACAAAAAAGTTATAAACTAGGATTTTGACCTTTGACCTTATTTGAGTTGTTTTGGAGATTTATAATACCGATACTGAAATAAAACAATTCTGTATCCCGTTACCCTTACTCTTAGTGGGGTCAATGTGGGGTCAGGCTGCATTTTTATATATTCTGGCTCACTCCCACTTGTTACTAATAATATTAGGAAGAAGAGTTTTACCTCTACAAAACTATTGTCAGTTCTAAACGGCTTGAGTATGGAATTACTTATGGTTGTGGTCCGAAACCGGGTAAGTTGCTCAACTACTGATAAGCCCTAAGGACTTCACTTGCTGTTTTGTCCCTTACAAAGTTTTTAAAAAATCATTTATATGAATACAAAGTTCTGTGTTACATTAGTCACATTAATCTACTGCACTATCTAATACAAATAGTACCACAAAATATTGGAGCTACTTACAATGTTACTGAGTACATCCAAATCACCTAAACTAATATTTAGCTATCAGATATCATTGTTTGCTCAACAAATTCTACATCTTCTTTACTCTTGCAGACTTAGCCTCATATTCTGATAAAGACTGAAGCATATTCTCTTACAAAACTGCTAAAATATCTATGCCTGAGGCTGCCGATTCTTGAGTAATAAATGCAAATATGGACTTTAAATTATAACTTTGACATTATAACTTTTTCGCCTGCAATAAATCGTACTTGTAGAAACTGCCTAGTATTAAGCCATTACTAATATTGCTATTAATAAAATTTAAATACATTAGTTGATGTGTTTATACAATAAACGATTCAGGGTAACATTAATTTATTTGGCTTATAGTGCCTTATTTTATACATTAGGGCACTTTTAAGAGATGAAATGGAAGCCATAAAGTAGCATAGCCCGCAAATTAGGTTAATCAGCCGCTAGATCGGAACGGATTCTTCTTCTAAAAGAGCAAGGCTCTTTTTGGTGTAGCGATTGGTGCAATGCATATCTTCAGGCACAGAATAGATATTCAGGGTCGGCTCAAAGCTGGCTCCTTGAATTGTATAGAACAGTGACCTTCAACTTTTCATTTGATTTCGCTCGTGTTGCTTCTCCATGGTCTTTTTATGCTACGTTAATATTTTTCGGTACTGCGACAGCTATGTTTTTAGTTTCATGCTAAGTTCGTTCGTTCGTATGAGGTGGCCACTACCAACTTTTGTGACGGAATTTTCAGGTCCTCCGTCTCGGCTTGAACGACTGCTAGAGCCGGGACCGACGTTTAACGTGCCCTCCGAAGCATGCTAAGTTATTATCAGGGTATTATACCTAGTAGGTATACTTAGTAGCTGTACTTTCTGGACGATGTTGGTTACGTTAGTTTAGGGCAATCACACTGCGGTAGTTCATTGCCGTGCCGCAGTATGAACGCGATTGCCCAACTGTCCGGTCGACCTTGGTGTGTTATAGCATTATTTACGGTTTCGCTATTCGCTGCCTGGTTACGGTCTACTCATCCCGGGTATATTTTAGTGCGCCGGGATACCTAATTTGTCGAAATATGCTCACAACCAACATTGTATCTGTACCGACCCCAGACGCACGGTAAACTTCGGATACTTTGAGGATGTCTACGAGGGATAGCTAACAACACGTCCATACATTCGATTTGTCAGATGCCCAAATTAGTGCACTAATGATACTTCTGTGGTAATGCCATTTTGTTTTTAATAGAAGCTCCAAAATTTCAAAAAAGTTTAATTCGAATCAGAATTTGAATTTTGAGTTCAATATTTTTTTTGTAAAAATTACACAGAATCTAAAATCTTCTATGAATTTGAGTGGCGACCGTTTTTGTAGTCACGTAGTCAATTTAATATTAAGCCAACTAATGTTGTAATTATTTAGTGATACGAAATAAACTTTTTCTTTCCTTCTTAATTTGGCCTAATTTATTATTTTTCACTTTTTCGTTTGGTTTGTAAACAATCGAGAGACGACCCAACTAGCATCATCTAACTAGGAAGTATACCTACCTAGTTGCTGAGAGGATGATTCAGGCGCCAAGACAGCTCGGTACTGCATTTGAATCCTACCATAGGTAATAGGTACCAGCGTCAGAGGCTGGTTCCAGACACTATCTAGAATACCTAGAAGGAATGTGCGGTGCCTGTCTGTTAATTCTTGACCATGAGAAGACCTAAGTTCCGCAGAATGTCACAGGATGGTTATAAATTGTGACTTATTTGTCGACCTTCGCGACGCGACGCCAATAACCAGTCACGTGAGGCGCTGGACAGATGTTTACATTTGCAAATATTTGTATAGTTTTGTTGACTTTTACACGTAATTAAATACTAGACTATAATACTATACGGCGTGATCTTATTTTGTAACTCTCCTTGGACATCGATTTTATCTAATTTTTTTTCTAACTAGATAAAATAGAATGTAGCTGTTATTAAATTAACATAATAACAGGTATTATTATCACCCAGTGCTGGGTAATATGCCTTTAGGTTTGACTAGTAACGTCTCCCAGATCAAATACAATTAGTTTTTTTTCTCCTAAAATACGGAGCCCTCAAATCTTTTGTTATTCAAAATCCTTGAAGGTGGTATAAAGGCGATTGTCAGATTTTAATTTATAGACCCATATTTTATTTATATGTATTTTTTTATTATTTCAGTGGTCCAGTCCTGTAGAAGTAGTACATAAGCCAGAAGTGGTATTATACCCTCCGCAAGTGTATGAACTGAGTCGTCTGGCTCGCATCACGGACCTAGATCAACTGATCAAGTTTGCCAAACAACGGAGCTGTTGTGGTGAAGAACTTTACTTCCCTGTTCCTGTGAAGGCCAAGGATGGCATTCTACAATTGTTGCCAGGTACTTATTTTGTTAACATGGATGCCCTATTTCTCAAGGACGTGCCTCTATTTCAATGGCTATGGAAATCAAAATCTGGCTCTCAAAATAGGTATTCATTTAACATTTCATTCACATTTCTATTCACATCACAATACTTATCTGATGAATCCAATTGAATAAACACATTTTAATAATTTCAATTAGGTTGTCTCATTCTGTATGGCGTTTAATTAATGGCCCACCTTTTTCTTTTACCATTTATTTCGAATAAGGTGACGCGCGATTCAAATAGAAAAATGAAATCGTTCTTTTATCTGTTTCAGGAGACGATCTCTACCCAACAAGCGTAGACTACAACGATCTTACAGTCCGATCAACCGACAAAACATTGGCCGAGCTAAAAATAAACTCCAAAACACTTCACCGGTTCGAAATACCCAATCAGCAGGCCTCGGCGTTCATCATCAAAAACTATAAACCAGTCAATCATATCAATATGGGCGACGTCACCCTAACATCTAAGATCACAATACATTAAATAAATACACGGTATTAATAGTCCCGGTTGTACTTAACGGCCTTACTAGAATTTTAAAGACAATAAGAGTAGCATATCAGTATGGCGGGTCAGGGGCACACTTGGCCGAACAGTCAGGATGATTACGAGTTGCTGGAAGTGATCGGATGCGGCGCCACCGCCGTCGTGCACGCGGCCTACTGCCGCCCTAGGAACGAGAAGTGCGCGATCAAACGCATCAACCTCGAGAAATGGAACACGTCCATGGACGAGCTGCTAAAGGAGATCCAAGCTATGTCGAGCTGTAACCACGAGAACGTCGTCACCTATTACACCAGCTTCGTGGTCAAAGAAGAACTGTGGCTCGTACTGCGCCTGCTCGAAGGAGGCTCCCTGCTCGATATAATCAAGCACAAAATGCGCGTGTCCAACTGCAAACACGGAGTGTTCGACGAAGCTACCATCGCTACCGTCCTCCGCGAGGTCCTAAAAGGGTTGGAGTACTTCCATCAAAACGGGCAGATCCACCGGGATATCAAAGCTGGTAACATTCTACTAGGCGACGATGGGACGGTTCAAATCGCTGATTTCGGGGTTTCCGCATGGCTGGCGACTGGGAGAGATATAAGCAGACAGAAGGTCCGCCACACGTTTGTCGGTACCCCGTGCTGGATGGCTCCGGAGGTGATGGAACAGAATCACGGATATGATTTCAAGGCGGATATCTGGTCGTTTGGGATCACAGCTATAGAAATGGCGACGGGCACTGCGCCTTACCACAAGTACCCGCCGATGAAGGTCCTCATGCTGACGCTGCAGAATGAACCACCCACCTTGGACACCGGAGCTGATAATAGAGATCAGTACAAGGTATGTTGTCAGTTTCATTATTTGATATTCATCTTTCACCGCACTGATGTGTCGTGGGTATAATTAAATTACTAGGACAATGTTCAAACTTAGACCAAAATATTTGCACACAGATAGACAAACGAACATGTAAATAATAATCTAACTGTTTCAGGCGTACGGCAAAACCTTCCGGAAGATGATCTCCGAGTGCCTTCAGAAGGACCCCGCCAAGCGTCCCTCCGCGCCAGAGCTTCTCAAGCATTCCTTCTTCAAGAAAGCCAAGGACCGCAAGTACCTAGTGCAGACCCTCGTCACCATCGGGCCGAGCATGGAGACCAGAGTTCACAAGGCGAGTCGGCGTCAGCCCGGCGCCAGTGGCCGCCTGCACAGGATGGAGACCGGGGAGTGGGTGTGGGAGTCCGAGGACGAGGATGATGAGGAGGACTCGCAGCCGGCGGACCGGCCCATGAACGACCTGCCTCGCGCCGCCTCCTCCGACAGCGAGAGCGAGGGCGAAGCCTCCGGCCCTCGCGCCGGGTTCACCATCGGTTCCCTCCGCGCGGAGGATGCCGCGCCCCCGCAGATCGACCTCGTCCTCCGCATGCGGAACGCGAGCCGCGAGCTGAACGACATCCGGTTCGAGTTCACCGCGGGGAAGGACTCCGCGGACGGGATCGCCACGGAGCTGGTCGGCGCGGGGTTGGTGGACGCGCGCGACTCGGAATGCATCGCGACTCAGCTGCAGCGGCTGGTGGACGCGCACCTGTTCCCGTCGGGCGCTGCGCCGTCGCGCACGGTCACGTTCGCGCTGCACTCTGCAGACCCGGCGGAGCCCCCGGACGAGCTCGGCCTGGTCGGCTTCGCGCAGATATCTATAGTCGACTGAACCCCGCTCCGCCCGCGACCCTATGCTACGCTTGGATCCCTATGCTATATGGGTGGATATGGATTTATTTTAGTTTATACTATGTATCGTATATATGTAGCGTTAGTTTTTGTATCCCGGGCCGTAGTCGCCCCGCGCGGGACGTGTCCCGAAAGATGCCGGCCGGATGGAGTGGTCTATGTATTTGTGCGGTTCCTTGATGTTTGCGAGATGGTTCGAGGCGGCGGACGCTTGTCCCGGCTTGCGGATACGAGGACGCGTTGTGTAGCTCAAATGGATGTAACTATTACATTTTTAGGGTGAATCTGAATTTGTAAGAATATTTTTTTTGTGACCGTTCGTGTCAATTGCGCCGCTTTAGTTCTTAAACACTGTAATCGATTCTGTTAATTCGTAAGGCTTACCCCTTAGAACTTATTTATGACATAACATTCATGATCGTGAATTGATTCTTAACTGAACTTGTGTTTTTTATCCAGTAGTATTGTGATACCTGCCTAATTTTATTTATATGTGATAATGATAATGGCTTAATTATTCTATCTAATATAATTATGTATTTAATTGATGTAAAAAGGCGAAAACTTCGCTTTGTAAAATATCATATATTTGTGCACAATCCTAATATAAATGACAATTCGTATTGACATAATTTACATTTTATTTTTTCCTTCATTATCAATTTAGTGCCATATTTGAAACAAAAATGATTAAGTTTTCCTCTAAACATCAAAACAATCATTACAGTGTTGGATTTAATATAGCAGGTCTATGTAGCACCACTTAATGTTCTTTTACATTGTTATTTGTTTGTTGCTTATTTTGGAAGTATTTTAATAATAAAACTATTAAATTGATTTCGGCAGGATGTTTTATTAAAATCTCTATGAATTTCCAAAAGTTTCGACTAAAAGCTATTTCATTCTTACACTACAGTTATTACATTAGAGTTTATCTGCATCATTTCAGAAATGGCTATTCGGCTCAAGTCACATCAAAACATCAAATTAAAACGCGCAAATGATTTTGCCTGAAATGAAATTGTTGCCAGTAAATCTCAGCCTTGTCATCAAACAATGTATTTTAACTATTTTGGCATCCGTACAAACATAACTGCGCTTGTTTCCAGAAGTTTGACGAACTAGTGAGACTTTAGATGTTTTAAAAATATAATAATATGACGAAATCTCTGGCTACTTTTTTATTTACATTTCACCTGGCAAGGTTGACTCTTTTTATACAAATGGTGCAATTATTTTATAATCCTTACTGTGGGCCAAGCAGATGAGCAGTATGAAACAAGGAATATTGAATGTTCGTCAAACCACTGAACAAACTAAAACCCAGACTTACAAATTACAGAGATTCTTATTCTAAGCAAAACGATACATTCGAAAAGTAAAAATGTTATAAAAATAATGTTTTATACATAACTCATGTTGGTCCACAAATTAAACATCCATACTATTTTTAATGGGGCCCTTTCCACCACGTGGGATTATTTGACTTTACTCAAAACAATTTTTTCCCCGTTTACCTAGTGACTCAACGGAAATATACATAACTGTCAAGAATTGTGAAAAAGGCTAGCAAATCTATTCAGCGAACAGGAAACTCTAAAAATGAGATTACTACGAGATTCTATAATGCAACATGATTGCATTCCTATGTTTTTGATAACCAGACACCAGAAATAATATGAACCAAATGCATCTTTATGGCTCTGAACTTGTCGCATCGATCTTGCTCAAACTCTACATAATGTATATGTGCATCTCATCTGGGACGCAACTTCAGAACCAAAAAAAATCGTTTTACCAACTGCGCGAAAGTGTTTCCATAAATTTTGAAACCTTTGTTTTTGCTATTCGCTTGTTTTATTTTACAAATAGATGTATTTTATATAATACCTGTGTGTTTACATGTAAATTTAACAACACTGCTTGTGTACTATATAAACTGCAACTAAGCCCAAGATGTTCAACAAAAATCCACAACTTGATTTTTTTTTCCAACTCATAATTTGTTAGCAGAAAGGAATGAATATCATGAAAAGAATATCTTTGCATGGATCTCACTGCATATGAACGGTTTTCTGCTGTGTCATTTTCTAACAGTTTTAGGAGAATACTCTCTGTTCATGTAAATTACAATTAGGGCTTATTTCACCATCTCTGGAGTAACGCCGTCAGATGAAAAGACTAGTCTAAATTATAGACGTAGATATTTATAATAGCGTAATCATGGGATGGTGAAATAGGTAATTAGTTACATAAGTACATACTTACAAAATAAATAAAACTTAAAATTAGTAAATAATATTTTGAAACTATTTCAGTGACTAGGCGAAACAAAGCCTAACTATAGCTATTCTAATAAGGCATTATATTAATTCTCTCATAACAAAATATAATTTGCTACTAAATAAGAAATATTTGATAACATTAGGCAATTATTTAAGTACATAACAATTATCAGCGAAGAGTATGCGTAACAATAAATATAGGTACTTCATGTGAGAACTAAATATTAAATTAAAATACCCACGATAGATATTAGATTCAGAATGTAGAGTACCTAGTAAGTGTCAATGAGAATTAAATTCATACGTAAATATAAAGACTAGATTTTATAGATTAACGGCACAACCTAACTCAATGTGCTTACTAATCGTATTAAAAATAAATGCTTTGTGCAATAATCTCTTTTGGAAGACTAAAATGTAAGGAACAGTGGAATGTGAGTCAGAAATATAAAAATGAGATTCTTTTCGAGTTCAAATGCAAAATAAGGCCCGATATTCACTAAAGCTGAGCGGACATGTTTCAATTTTATCACTCAAATTGTACATGAATTATATGATACAAAATAAATTAAATAGTTAGGGTAAAGCCTACAAAAGCAGTGTCTGCTATTTTGAATTGGAAAATGGATGCTATATTCGTAATCAACAAATAATTTATTCACAAAGAAAATTATGACTAATAAAGTATTTACAATCAACATCCATCTCAACTCAGGTTTAGTGAATATAGGATCTATAAACGTAAAATCATTCAAAGCCCTATACCTCTCAATATGGGACTTCTAATAATCGTATTCGCAATCGATTTACAATACCTTGTACTCGTAGTTGTATGAGAGTTGTTCACTCGATCAACAATCGATTTGTAGAACCAAACCAGCTGGAGATTTTTTAAAAACAAAGGTACAAATCGATTATGAATAAGGCTATTATCTTGACTTTTATTATAATATTGAATAAAGTTATACTTAAAGCTGCAATTAATCACATAACTGAAATAGGATATACCACAAATCCGTTGTGCGGTGAATTAGTGCTAAGCTTATAAATTAATTGTACTATGAGAAAGCGTAGCGGTGACTTACACTATAGCTAGTTATCCATACAAACATATTCACTAGAAAAACTACTGCCAATTTTATTGTTACTTTTAAATCTAGCCATTTTCAGACGCGAATACAAGAAATTTGCTTCAGAGCTCAGCAAATTTAAATGTACATACATAATGCGGAACGTATGGCAACCCTAAGTATCCCCGAAAGTATGCATTTTTTTTTTGCTTCGTTTTGTTTTAGTGGACACTGCGCTTTAGATTTATAAGGACGTTAAAATTATTTTACAAGAGATGATATTTGACTTGAATTATTATTTACAGTTTTGGCAGTAGATTTTCCAGTGAATTATCGCGCTACATTTTAAAATTTATTTAAAACGTGTCCAAAAATTTGACACTTCGGATTCATAAGGTCCCACACACACCAGTACCCCGCTTTTGTAAAACTGCTATTATTCGTTACACTATTTTTTCCATGTGACAAAAAGATTAGATTTTTTTAACAGTTATACACTTGCAGTATTGTATTTGCATTTCAAACCCAGGCCTACATCTAACTCGATTCACACAATCACCTAAAATCCAGATTCAGAACAGTTCGATGACCTTCCCCTTCAGATACTCCTTCAAAGGTACGTAGTAATGGCGTCTTAGCGAGACTAACTCCGGTTTCCTCTTGAGCGCGCGGAACAAAACCCAGTCAGTTTCGAAGAGTAGTAAAGCCATTAGGAATAAAGATACCCAGACGAATATAAATGATGGTACGAAAGCTCGGAGTAAACTGAACGGTCGCGGGGGGGGCTGTAGCGCGGGGGGAGGGGGCCGCCATTCCTCAGCCCCCGCGTGCGGGGTGTGTGACGTCACACCCGACTCGGACGATGAGTGCTCGAATGAGTCGCGTAGGCTGTAGTCCGGGGCTGCGCAAGCTGCAAATATGTTTTATTTGTAATTAAATGATATCGAGATAATCACGTCATGCTGCCCACACAAAGACAATACAGATAGACACAGACAATCTTTTATTTACTGTGACAACACTATATAAAACACACAGAAATAATAGTAGGTACCTATTATTATCATGTAAACACACCCTAATACACCCGTACCGTCCTCTGTGTGTATTGACCTTTAGTAGTGCTAAATAACTACTTTTTTATGTATTTTTTATTATGTATTTTTTTAGTGCAAAAAGCGAGTTATCTTTCATAAACGTGTATTGTTTTAAAATTGTAGGGAAAAACTAACTAAGAACCTACGTTGCATTTTAGAAAAGCGAAATCCAGAATGTAGGTCGATTTTGTGATTTTTATATAAAAAAAATTCCTCGGTAGGTACCTACTTTGTTTTCTGTTCGCTAGAAAAGTTTATACTCGAACGCGATCCAATTTTCACATACCTTTTTTTAAGAACGAAACTCGTGTATTTGTAATTTTCTTGTGACTTTTGTAATTAAATGTGTTACTTACTCATGCGCGTGCACAGTTGGCCCTCAAAAAATCTCTGAATACTAGAAGTTATATCGGCGTACAAATAATTTTAACTATTCCAATCTAAATGAACGTCAACAGGTAAAATCCGGCGAGATGGGGCGACGATCTGCGAAATGTAACTGGCAGACACTGGATGAGAAGAGCCGAAGACCGAGCTCAATGGCGCGTCTTGGGAGAAACCTACGTCCAGCAGTGGACGAGTATAGGTTGATGATGATGATGAGGTAAAATCTTACATTTGTTTTCCTCCGGCAATGGTCGCAATGGATCGCAGCAAGCTAGCGCGATGTCCACTGCTGGGCCGGAGAGGAGGCAGCCGCCATTGCACTCGCCGTTACCGCCGTCGTCTAACGGGGCGCTGTGCGTCGACCGAGGCAAACTGCTGTATCCTGCAACAGCCAACACATTCAGAATCAATGCTTCATCTCGCTATAATCCTACTAAAATAAAAATAAAAAAAAGATTATTATTAGATGATTTATTTGTAACGAAAACGATGGGTAGGTACATAAAAAAACACAAACAAAGAAATAGCAAAAGGAAAATAGATATAACACATGTAGGTAGCAGACAGAACCGGAAAAATAAAACGCTAAAAATAACGAAGAAGATAATTACAATCCTACTAATATTATAAATTTGAAAGTTTAGATGTTTAGATGTTTGGATGTTTGTGTTTCAATCACGTCTAAACTTCTGAACCAACTTGGATGAATCTTGGCATATATATAGTTCGTAACCTGGATTGACACATAGGCTACTTTTTATCCCGAATAATTAACAGGATCTACAGGATAAAATGACCGAAAAGGATTAGCAGCGCCAATTGGCAAGAGGATTTCATTGTCATGTCATGTCACGTCAGTTTGACAGGGCGTAGTACTACCTCTTTGGTCTAACGACTAGCGTTTGACATTCCAATACGAGTTCGGTGTAATGAGGTGTAATGTCAAGTTTCTCAAAGAAGTATCCGCTCGATACATGCACAGATAATAAGTATAATGTACACGGAAACTGTAGACGCGTACGAAGTCGCGGGCAACTGCTAGTGAATAATAAAGAGAATAACAGAGTGTTTCCCACGCTACGCTATACGTTACAAAACGGCGCCGAACTCAGCATTTGCTGTGCTACAACACAACGCGGTGGCACAGCAAATGCTGATCTTCCGTTGGAACCGTGCAGTGAATCACGGATGTCGGTTGAATTTTAACCGACTTCACTAATATTATATTTGATAAGTCTAATGCATGCTGTGGCATCCTCTAATTGAAGGAACACAATAGTTTTAACCCCATTGCCATGACATTTCTGTTGTTATCGTGCCACCTTTGTTGGATGTCCTATGAATAAAAATAAAATAAAAAAAATAAACGCGAAAGTTTGTATGTATGGATGTTTGTTACTCTTTCACGCAAAAACTACTGGTTCGATTTGGATGAAACTTGGAATACATATAGCTCGTAGCATTGATTAACACATAGGCTACTTTTTATCCTGGAAAATCAACAGGATCAAACGGGACGTGGACAAAGTCGCGGGCGGGAGCTAGTTCAACTATAATTCTCTATCTACCTCTCTCTATCTAACTGAAACGGTCAAGACGTAGCTTGCTTAGTCAATCTTCACCGATAAGTGACGTTCTGCGCGGTCGCTATTTGGATGGGTGACCGCTAGTGACATTTTCATCTGAGCAGGGCACGTTAAGCTGTTGGTTCCGGCTCCAGCAGTCGTTACTAAGATATAAGATACGTTTATTTGCCGAAATAAGTGTTACAATTTGGTCTTATGCTAAAGTCGGAGGCACTTTAAAACTTATTCACTCAATATTTTATTTCATACGAACGAACGAATTTGTCTAACTGGCCGAAATCCCCAGTTATAGGCGTAAAAGACGTGACAAATACTATTTCTTCTTCCCGTGGTATTAGTCTCTTTTAGAGGCCATTGCTCCATCTCACTCCATCTATCTCTATCTTTCTCTCTCTCTAACTTACCGAAGTCTCCGGTCATAGGCGTCGAAGGCGTGGCAGGTACACTTGACGCTTTCCTCTTCCCTGTAGTACTTGAAGATTCTTCTCTAGGAGCTAATAGTCCATCTCGCTCTAATATCTCCCTCTCTGTCCGGCCGAAGTATTTGAATTTCGTCCCCCATGAGAATAACCCCCCTCCGGAATATACGCTGGCGTCTGATGATGAAGGTAGACTGAAAAAAAAAGCATATTTAGAAAATATTTCAAGCGGGTATTTACCACGTTCTCTTAGGGCCTGTTTCACCATCATTAACGCTATTGGAACGAAGTTCCTTATCGCGCGTTGTGAATGGGGGCTAGACGGAAAAAATTCTTACGAAAAGTTGTCACGACACTTTTTGCTAGCTGTGCGGCGTCGCATGTTTCTCTGTCTGTCTCTCTCTCTCGTATAGAACGTCGTTCCATCCGGGTGTCCCTTGACACCTCTCAAGTTTTTTTTTCTTTATATTTCGGCTACTTTGTAATAACAGTGGACGCGAAAAATTTAAAAAAAAAATAATTATTTAGACGTGTCTATAGAAAACTATGGGTATTATTATGCCAGATATAAATACCACATAACTTGTTATGGCATCGCGTTCGTGGAAGCAATATTTAAGTATTTGTTTGTGTTCTGTGATCCGGAATAAGAAAAAACTATTTATAAATATCTGAAGTCCGAATTTTACACGTTTTCGCCTTTGACATTTATTATCGCAAGGTCATGAACAAGGTCACATTGACTCACAGATTACGTACGGCCCGTTTTATTTAATCAGTTGTTATCGAGACTTTATTTAACCCTCTCTATCCACGTCAACTACAGCTAACGGACCTAGGTTTTAAGGAAAAACCATTTACAATACTGTTTTTCCGCCTAGTTACTAAATTAACACTACCATTCCAAATACGTTTACAAAAATAAGTATATAGAGTATTCTATCAGAAATATCTCATATTACAAGCTTTGCTTAGTTTGGGACTAGAGGGCGTTGTGTGAAATGTCCATGAATATTTATTTAATTAAAAATGTCGATGGATGCAGATGGCAGGAAATTGTTAATTTTGCCAAGCTGAAATGGAGATGGGCGGGACACTTGGCAAGAAGGGAAGACGGAAGATGGACGAAGGCGGTTACAGAATGGTGGCCAAGGGATGCTCGTAGACCAAGAGGCCGACCACCCGCCCGATGGTCCAATGACATTACACTACGAGCCGGGAATCAATGGTTGCGACTCGCAAGGGACAGGAAAGAATGGCGCAATAAAGAGGAGGCCTATACTCAGCAGTGGGTGCAAACGGACTGAGATGATGATAAATCCAGGGATAGGTTTATGTCCAGAGGAGTTGATGTTTACTCACGTAAAGAACAACATCTGTTCGATAGCACAACACCACACGTGCCGGCACGCGGCTCCGTTCGGGCACTTGAAGCCCACTGTGTGCTTCTTCTGAAATAACAATTCCTTGTAGTATTTTTAATTTTAATTTTAATATCCCTGAAGAAATTAAATCCAAACTTAACAATAGAAATTATAAAAACATATTTAAAAAACACTTTATGAGTAACCTCTAACTACTAACTACATACACCTAAATAGTAGGTAATCAATTTAATTCATATATTAACCCATTTTGTTTCACCCTGTATGACCGTTTACAACTTGTTATGCTCGATTCCAGCTGGCCACCTGTGTCCGATAGCTCGTCCCTTTCATTCTAGTAGGTAGCTTGTATGTCTATCTCACCCGCCATGCACTCGGGCGCTTACGCGACTGGGAAGGTATGGTAGGTAGTAGCTGTATTCATAAATAAGCCTCGATTTGCAATATTGTGTTGAAGATGTATTTGTTAACATTGTATTTGTTAATTGTATTTGTTAATTCGTAACATGTACGACGAGTGTGAGTACCCACACAAACCTTATTGTGGTTTTAGGGTACAATATTTAAGCTAATCTTTATAAATAATTTGTAAGCGTAAATAAAAAAAAAAATAAAAAAAATTGCTGTTTCAAATCACACACAATTTGTTGCTGTGTCTATCGATGTTTCCGATACCGAGCCCTGTCGCGGCCACGTCGCAGACAGTACGTGCAAGATAAATAACTTAAAAAAAATATAGATATATGTATTTTACTTTTAAGGTATTTATAATATGGGCCTTGTATTTTTTACTGTGTTGCCTCAATTAATTGAATTTTATTTATTTATTAAAAGTACAATTCGCACAACGGATCTTTATCCCCCTGAAGTTAAGTGCCGCATTCTGCATGTACTGTTGTGCGGAAAAATTAGCTTACCTCCAATGAGGAAGATGAGTTAGGCATTTTTTCCTGTTTTTATAGCTTAAATCAAAAGTCTAGAAGATTGTAAGGACAACTGTGAAAGAATTTTGGCGATAGCTCAAAAACTGAATTTTCTACGATTTTTAAAGTTTGGATTTTCAAAATCTGTTTTTAGCCCGGCGATTTCGCGTGTGACGTCAGCCAGGTCCGATCGCTCACCCGCGCGTTTTAAGCGTTTTCTGCCTTTACGTTTCTATTTATATTTCTGATAAATAGGGAGAAAAGTACCAATATTTTTATGTAATATTGTGCCTCTAAGTCCTAAGGACACGTTTAACGCTTCAGATAAACTTTTTAACCACCGACTGAAGAAGAAAGGTGTTCTAAGTTTAAGGCTTTTTGTGTCTATGTGTCTGTACCTTTCAAGGCTCGTAGCTCCAAAAAATCACTCGTAATTTTTTTATAACTATTCTTGAAATGGAAAGCAGATAAATCTGGCATAGTTCTAAGCCAAGTTTGGTAGAAATCGGTGCAGCGGTTTCCAAGTTATGAGGATGTTTATCAGCCCTCGACACGCATTTTGAAGGGTTCTCAGGCATATATTGATTGTAGTTTGAAACATTTGGTTCTTATACCAGTATAACGTGAGCTACTATTTCTTAGTGTTTCATTGATTTTGTATATCAGGTAAGACTGGTAATGAGCAAGATTGTGTTATCGACGTGATTAGCAATGTTTTTAACCCCCGACGCAAAAACGATGGGGTGGTAAAGTTTGACGTGTGTGTGTGTCAGTGCGTGTGCGTGTGTCTGTGCGTGTGTGTGTGTGTGTTGTGTGTCTGTCGAATGCGCGCATTGGTGCGCGTGCGGATGCGGATGGTAGTAGTCTAAGTCACATTGTCTACTAAGGACGTGCCTAGTGAGACATTGTACTGTCAAGTACAATGCCTCACTAGGCACGTCCTTAGTAGACAATGTGACTCGCTAAGGAGAAGAAGAATGTGACTTACACTAGGACGTGCCTAGTGAGACATTGTACTGTCAAGTACAATGTCTCACTAGGCACGTCCTCAGAAACTAAGGACGTGCCTAGTGAAGCATTGGCTACTGAGGACGTGTCTAGTGAGGCATTGTCTACTAAGGACGTGCCTAGTGAGGCATTGTCTACTAAGGACGTGCCTAGTGAGGCATTGTCTACTAAGGACGTGCCTAGTGAGGCATTGTCTACTAAGGACGTGCACGTGCGGATGCGGATGGTAGTAGTCTAAGTAACATGACAATGACAATGTGACTCGCTAAGAAGAAGAAGAATGTGACTTACACTAGGACGTGCCTAGTGAGACATTGTACTGTACAAGTACAATGCCTCACTAGGCACGTCCTTAGTAGACAATGCCTACACATACATATAGTGCAATGCCTCACTAGGCACGTCCTTAGTTACGAAGGACGTGGTTAGTGAGGCATTAGCAATGCATTGCTTAAGGACGTGCCTAGTGAGGCATTGTACCTACTGTACAATGTCCTTCGTAACTAAGGACGTGCCTAGTGAGGCATTGCACTATATGTATGTGTAGGCATTGTCTACTAAGGACGTGCCTAGTGAGGCATTGTACTTGTACAGTACAATGTCTCACCAGGCACGTCCTAGTGTAAGTCACATTCTTCTTCTTCTTCTTAGCGAGTCACATTGTCTACTAAGGACGTGCCTAGTGAGGCATTGTACTTGACAGTACAATGTCTCACTAGGCACGTCCTTAGTAGACAATGTGACTTAGACTACTACCATCCGCATCCGCACGCGCACCAATGCGCGCATTCGACAGACACACACACACACACACACACGCACAGACACACGCACACGCACTGACACACACACACGTCAAACTTTACCACCCCATCGTTTTTGCGTCGGGGGTTAAAAACATTGCTAATCACGTCGATAACACAATCTTGCTCATTACCAGTCTTACCTGATATACAAAATCAATGAAACACTAAGAAATAGTAGCTCACGTTATACTGGTATAAGAACCAAATGTTTCAAACTACAATCAATATATGCCTGAGAACCCTTTAAAATGCGTGTCGAGGGCTGATAAACATCCTCATAACTTGGAAACCGCTGCACCGATTTCTACCAAACTTGGCTTAGAACTATGCCAGATTTATCTGCTTTCCATTTCAAGAATAGTTATAAAAAAATTACGAGTGATTTTTTGGAGCTACGAGCCTTGAAATGTACAGACACATAGACACAAAAAAGCCTCAAACTTAGAACACCTTTCTTCTTCAGTCGGTGGTTAAAAAGTTTATCTGAAGCGTTAAACGTGTCCTTAGGACTTAAAGGCACAATATTACATAAAAATATTGGTACTTTTCTCCCAATTTTTCAGAAATATAAATAGAAACGTAAAGGCAGAAAACGCTTAGAAACCGCGGGTGAGCGGTCGGACCGGCTGACGTCACACGCGAAATCGCCGGGCTCAAAACACATTTTGAAAATCCAAACTTTAAAAAATCGTAGAAAATTCAGTTTTTGAGCTATCGCCAAAATTCTTTCACTGTTGTGTTTTGGACGTAAAAATCTATCGATCTACATTAAAAAAAAAATACGCTCATCTTCCTCATTCGACTCAAAAATCGGTTTTGTAATTCTACGCAGATAATTCAGAGGAACAAAGAACCGTTGTGAGTGTTGTACCTTCTACACTATTTCAAGCACCCACGTTATCACAAGCTTTGCTTAGTTTGGGACTAGAGAGCGTTGTGTGTAAAGTCCATGAATATTTATTTATTTATTATTAATGTTAATGTAAATACTGTATTAGTCGTAATTTTCTTTGTGAATAAATACACAAATAATTTTAATCTTAAAAAAAAACTTAAAGTTTCACATTTTAGGACTAATGCTTACCTCAGGATAGTTCAAATGTACTATAAACATGCGACCTTCGAAGTTGATCTTATGCACCTCGTTCCATTTGAAATGGTTCGTCTTCCGCATGCCTTGGAAGGTGAGAATGCCGCTGTGGTTGATGCCTAGGTATAGCTGGTTACCTCTATGATCCTGCAAATTATTACTTATAATATTTTAGAGCTCAGGATAGGGAGTATTGGAAGTCTCCGGGGGAGACCTTTGCCCAGCAGTGGAACGAGACAGGTTAATTAAAAAAAAATTTTTTAAGAAAAAGTTATATAGCAAACTAATTGATGACGACGATATTCAAATACTATAAACTAGTGTCTGCCCGCGACTTTGTCTGCGTCCCGTTTGATCCTGTTGATTTTTTGGGATAAAAAGTAGCATATGTTAACCAGGCTACGAAATATAATTCCAAGTTTTATCCAAATCGGACCAGTCGTTTTTGCGTGAAAGAGTAACAAACATCTATACTTACAAACTTTCGCGTTTATAATATTTAATATAATATTTTTGTTACCCCTTGTAGCATTGAGTTACACAATGGAGCCATCATTTTACGAAAAACTTCGAAATAAGACGTTGTCGCTCGTCAGTTAGCGAGTTTGTCATGCTTAAGTTTTATACTTCCCTTCCTTTGAAAGTATTCGACGATAAAATTGTATAATAATTATATAACTGAAAAAATGCGCTCACGCCTTTATCTGAGCACATTTGTCTCGTTCCCTTTTCAGAACGCTAAAGTTCGTTGTATAAAATGTCGTTGGTTTGCAGTGAAGATGCTGCTCGCTTCGCTCACCTTGACAGGATGCGGGTCGACGCCGTACGTGTCCAACTGACAGCCTATCTTGAGGAAGGTTCGTTCTGCCTCCTGTGTGGACATGCCTTTAACGCCGCCGCTGCCTCCGGGCGTACCTTCTACGGGTTCTCGATGTAACTCCTGTAATATACATTTATTTTATAGTACTTATTAGTAGTAGAGGTATTTCTTCAGAATAGGGACAATGCAGCTTGTCCCATAGCATCAAGCAAAAGTCTGAAATTGGAGCACCCATGTATGTTCCGCAAATTCTTGTTGTTCAAAGCAAAATATTTACTTATAAACAAATGATATTGAGATTTTATACACACAGCTGAATACTTATTTTACATGATTTTTTGTTCTAGTTATTATATTCTCTGTCAGGCTTCTTACTTTTCCGAATTTAACTCGCATCTTTTTATTCGTACTGTAAGTGAAAACTCTTTTAGGCTTTTTCGTGCTATACTTCCTCTGTTTATACTCTTAGTTAATAAGCTGTTTGTTTTCCGCATAAAATAAAAATAAAATAAAAATAAAATGCTTCAGGATTTACTGAATATTTTGTATCCGTATTCAGGCTCACCTGTATCCTAGCTTCAATAGTGTCGGTTTGTCTCACAAGCAAACGCATTTCCGTAACGTAGTTCCCGACGTGGATGGCAGGGTCGTAATCTCCAAGCTCAACTGAAAACCAACACTATGTATAATATTTCAACGGTTTACAAAATGCGAAAAGGAAGCATAATTCCTCTCAAAAGTACAGAAACTTAGTTGAAATAAGTTCTCAATAAAAAATAATTTGTCTGGTCCTAAAGTCTTGATTGTAATAATAAGAAGAGAAGTCCCTTGTAAATCAAGACATCATTATTGACCTGTATTGGTGAAATAAAACTTAGAGATTAATGAAATAGATTCACAAGTAATTATATTAAAAATTTAAAAAAAACCCTGTATCTTGGACCGATTTTCATCAAACATAGCTAAGAACACTCCCGACTAATTCACCTTTCAAACAAAAAGAACAAAATCAATATCGTTCATCCGTTCAGGAGCTACGTTGCCTCAGACAGACACACACACAGACACGTCAAACTTATAACACCCCGTTGTTTTTGCGTGGGGGGTTAAAAATCGTTCTTACTTTGTATAGTAAGGGCACCAAGCATAGCAGCCTCGTTGGGTGTACAGAACAACCTTCCATGTGCAAGGTCGCGCTTCAGCTGAAGGTAGATCTGGAACCTTGTGGCATCCTCTTTGAGGAGTAACGGGTTCGGAGGGTAGAACTTCACTCGAAAACTAAATAATATTGGGGAGGCATCTGAAACATAAAAATAACACGAGATAAAAGATACGAGACAGATACAATAAAATGTGCTATGTGAACCACATCAAACTTAGTTTAATAACATAACAAAAAAAAATATGGTTACAATAGAGTACCTATCATAGTAGCATCGATTAATAATACAATTATTTAATTAATTTATTATTTGGTCTATGATAGTAGTCACAACGGATCTTTGTCCCACTGAAGTATCTGCGCAGAACCCATGTTTAGGTAATTGGAGGTAAGCTAATTTTTCCGCACAACAGTACCTACATGCGCACTTGTTTGTTGAACCTAAATTTTTTTGTTATTTATACATTATAGACAAACGTTTGACCGCAATCTCACCTGATGGTAAGTGACGATGCGGTCGACGATGTAGCACATTTGCCTAGAAGAAACCTATTCACTCTCCTCTTGAAAACATTCAAATTGTAAGTGTTCAGAAACACAGACGCCGCCGATTCGGAAATTCAGAGGGATAAAGGTCTGTTGTGCGTACTGTACAATGATGGATTGGCACGCCAAGACTATTTTTTAATGTTATCTTATATCCTTAATTTAATTAATTTATAGCTTACTTTACCAAATTACCTTTTACTTGCTTGAGTATTAACTTTGCCAAGTGCAGCCAATGCTGAAAAGATTTAGACAAGTTTGTTATGAATAAGAATGAAGAACATAATTTTATAATGTAGGTTAGAGGTAGAAGCAGTTTAGATATTATATCGTGTATATTGTGCAACAATGATGTAATGTAACCCTGCCTCAGGATGTAAAAGTTAATAAAAGTTTGTTCAATTTAATACAATTATTCAAATGGTTTACAGCTGTTGAAAAGACTGCTAGCTATAATGAGGAAGATGAGCGTATTTTTTTTTTAATGTAGATCGATAGATTTTTACGTCCAAAACACAACAGTGAAAGAATTTTGGCGATAGCTCAAAAACTGAATTTTCTACGATTTTTTAAAGTTTGGATTTTCAAAATGTGTTTTGAGCCCGGCGATTTCGCGTGTGACGTCAGCCGGTCCGACCGCTCACCCGCGCTTTCTAAGCGTTTTCTGCCTTTACGTTTCTATTTATATTTCTGAAAAATTGGGAGAAAAGTACCAATATTTTTATGTAATATTGTGCCTTTAAGTCCTAAGGACACGTTTAACGCTTCAGATAAACTTTTTAACCACCGACTGAAGAAGAAAGGTGTTCTAAGTTTGAGGCTTTTTTGTGTCTATGTGTCTGTACCTTTCAAGGCTCGTAGCTCCAAAAAATCACTCGTAATTTTTTTATAACTATTCTTGAAATGGAAAGCAGATAAATCTGGCATAGTTCTAAGCCAAGTTTGGTAGAAATCGGTGCAGCGGTTTCCAAGTTATGAGGATGTTTATCAGCCCTCGACACGCATTTTGAAGGGTTCTCAGGCATATATTGATTGTAGTTTGAAACATTTGGTTCTTATACCAGTATAACGTGAGCTACTATTTCTTAGTGTTTCATTGATTTTGTATATCAGGTAAGACTGGTAATGAGCAAGATTGTGTTATCGACGTGATTAGCAATGTTTTTAACCCCCGACGCAAAAACGATGGGGTGGTAAAGTTTGACGTGTGTGTGTGTCAGTGCGTGTGCGTGTGTCTGTGCGTGTATGTGTGTGTGTGTCTATCGAATGCGCGCGTTGGTGCGCGTGCGGATGCGGATGGTAGTAGTCTAAGTCACATTGTCTACTAAGGACGTGCCTAGTGAGACATTGTACTGTCAAGTACAATGCCTCACTAGGCACGTCCTTAGTAGACAATGTGACTCGCTAAGAAGAAGAAGAAGAATGTGACTTACACTAGGACGTGCCTAGTGAGACATTGTACTGTCAAGTACAATGTCTCACTAGGCACGTCCTTAGTAGACAATGCCTACACATAAATATAGTGCAATGCCTCACTAGGCACGTCCTTAGTTACGAAGGACATTGTACAGTAGGTACAATGCCTCACTAGGCACGTCCTTAAGCAATGCATTGCTAATGCCTCACTAAGCACGTCCTTCGTAACTGAGGACGTGCCTAGTGAGGCATTGCACTATATGTATGTGTAGGCATGGTCTACTAAGGACGTGCCTAGTGAGGCATTGTACTTGTACAGTACAATGTCTCACTAGGCACGTCCTAGTGTAAGTCACATTCTTCTTCTTCTTAGCGAGTCACATTGTCTACTAAGGACGTGCCTAGTGAGGCATTGTACTTGTACAGTACAATGTCTCACTAGGCACGTCCTAGTGTAAGTCACATTCTTCTTCTTCTTAGCGAGTCACATTGTCATTGTCATGTGACTTAGACTACTACCATCCGCATCCGCACGTGCACGTCCTTAGTAGACAATGCCTCACTAGGCACGTCCTTAGTAGACAATGCCTCACTAGTCACGTCCTCAGTAGACAATGCTTCACTAGGCGCGTCCTTAGTTTCTTAGGACGTGCCTAGTGAGACATTGTACTTGACAGTACAATGTCTCACTAGGCACGTCCTAGTGTAAGTCACATTCTTCTTCTTCTTAGCGAGTCACATTGTCTACTAAGGACGTGCCTAGTGAGGCATTGTACTTGTACAGTACAATGTCTCACTAGGCACGTCCTAGTGTAAGTCACATTCTTCTTCTTCTTAGCGAGTCACATTGTCATTGTCATGTGACTTAGACTACTACCATCCGCATCCGCACGTGCACGTCCTTAGTAGACAATGCCTCACTAGGCACGTCCTTAGTAGACAATGCCTCACTAGTCACGTCCTCAGTAGACAATGCTTCACTAGGCGCGTCCTTAGTTTCTTAGGACGTGCCTAGTGAGACATTGTACTTGACAGTACAATGTCTCACTAGGCACGTCCTAGTGTAAGTCACATTCTTCTTCTTCTTAGCGAGTCACATTGTCTACTAAGGACGTGCCTAGTGAGGCATTGTACTTGACAGTACAATGTCTCACTAGGCACGTCCTTAGTAGACAATGTGACTTAGACTACTACCATCCGCATCCGCACACGCACCAACGCGCGCATTCGACAGACACACACACACATACACGCACAGACACACGCACACGCACTGACACACACACACACGTCAAACTTTACCACCCCATCGTTTTTGCGTCGGGGGTAAAAACATTGCTAATCACGTCGATAACACAATCTTGCTCATTACCAGTCTTACCTGATATACAAAATCAATGAAACACTAAGAAATAGTAGCTCACGTTATACTGGTATAAGAACCAAATGTTTCAAACTACAATCAATATATGCCTGAGAACCCTTCAAAATGCGTGTCCAGGGCTGATAAACATCCTCATAACTTGGAAACCGCTGCACCGATTTCTACCAAACTTGGCTTAGAACTATGCCAGATTTATCTGCTTTCCATTTCAAGAATAGTTATAAAAAAATTACGAGTGATTTTTTGGAGCTACGAGCCTTGAAAGGTACAGACACATAGACACAAAAAAGCCTCAAACTTAGAACACCTTTCTTCTTCAGTCGGTGGTTAAAAAGTTTATCTGAAGCGTTAAACGTGTCCTTAGGACTTAGAGGCACAATATTACATAAAAATATTGGTACTTTTCTCCCTATTTATCAGAAATATAAATAGAAACGTAAAGGCAGAAAACGCTTAAAACGCGCGGGTGAGCGATCGGACCTGGCTGACGTCACACGCGAAATCGCCGGGCTAAAAACAGATTTTGAAAATCCAAACTTTAAAAAATCGTAGAAAATTCAGTTTTTGAGCTATCGCCAAAATTCTTTCACAGTTGTCCTTACAATCTTCTAGACTTTTGATTTAAGCTATAAAAACAGGAAAAAATGCCTAACTCATCTTCCTCATTGGAGAACAGAAAAATTATAAGACTATCTTAATTTAATTTTGATGCATCAAGCAAAAATTCAAAATCAATCAAAACTTTATTATTCCTATAATTTCCATGTCATTTAAAAATAAAATATTACGCAGGGCTTTGTTTCTTAACATACCAAAGGTCGAGCAGGACAGATATTAGCAGTAAACTCATCATAAACAATTTATAATGGCAAGATGGCAAGTGTCCAATTCTTTTCTCTTTCAGTTCTCTTTCAGGTATTTGTTTACAATAGTCACAATAACACATAAAATTATCAACTACAAAAGAGATGAAAAGAGATTCTATGAAAACTAGGCAAATAAGGAATCTAAAAATGTCTCAGGCACTACATCGTCCCGTTCATGGGGGCATGGATAAAAGGACCACTGATGCTGTGTTAATCATCTAGATTAGATGCAAAGACCAGGCTATTATCCAGGTAAGTAGGTACAGCAACTTCACAACTAAACTTTAGGCCATAAAAATCAAATTAGTATTAAGTGACCAAATATTTACATCAGTATAATAACATATTAAAAAATATAGTTTGCAGAAAAGATCATAGACTATTAATATTTGTGAAATATCCTTACCCTCTGTCCATTGCCGTCTACATATCTCAGGCCAAAGTAGTCTGTTTCAGTAAGATTCAGCTGTTGACACACATACTCCAAAAGATACTTCCCTTTGTAGCTTGGCTGCAAAACATTATTTATACAGTTTATATACAGAAACATAAAAATTAGATGGTGGTCTAAAATAATGTAATAATATCAGAAATAATAGCATTATGTTCATATTCAATTATTTATTGCATACATGGTCTAAAAAAATAGTAAGCTAAAAGAACAGTCATGTACCGGGTGCAGCAATAGTAGTATAAATTACCTATATTTATAATAATAAAAAGTAAAATCCGAATGAATGTTAATAATAATGGGAAGCACTTAAACAATAACTGAAAATAAACAAGTGGATACAAAATCAAACATAAATTTCAGAACAAAATAACAAAAAAAAGTAGTAGCTAGATAATATGACAGATATAATATCAGATATATAAAAAAGTAATTGCATAGGTACGATAAAAAAATATTTAGGTACATTTTACGAGTAAATACTTACGTGGAATTCACATTCAAGGATTTCTGTATCCTCAAGGAGTCGCACGGTGCATTTATAAACAATGTCGCCCCTACTTTTAAACATGCTGACTACAATAACCCACTATTCTGTTATAAACATTAAATAAACATTTCATTTAACCACTACACTACGTTAACTTTAGTTTCTAAATTCGATCGGCGATTGTTTCATGAATTTCATGATTCATGTTGGAAAAACAGGATGAGAAAATATTGGAAAATGAATGAAATGAAAGAGGGCGCGGGCGGGCGGCGGGCTATATGGGCGGAACAGATAAACGAGCGAGCAGATAAAAAGGATGCGCAAAGTACGAGCGAGAGCGAGAGATAAAGGGCTACTAGGGGTATGGTACGGTTATGGTGGGGTGCCTACTACGACGTCGTATTGTACCGTACAAGTACAGAATGGTACGGTACGGTACTGGTACAGTCCACAAATTTGACAACTTAGTTTCTGTTCTAAAACTACTTTGCACTACAAAAGTACATAAGTATGTACAACCTGTGTGTGATACACTTACGTGTACGTGTATTTGTTTTTATAGACTTTTTCATTTTGGTAAGTTACGGTTTTTTTTATTTTATGAAACATGCACACTGTTGTTTCAAGCAAGCAAAATACAAAGTTTTTTTTTCGTTGTACCTACATATTCGATTTTGAACGAAATATATTTGACGTCATTTCCGTTCAAATTTGTTTAATTTGAGTAATGCTGCCAGCAAAAACAATACAGTTAATTTTTAAGGAAATAGTGGTACCTCCGCATTATATCATAATCTACTGTTTTTTTATGTTTTCTTGGGCTTGTATGTTGACGAAATACTTAAATAAGAATTGAGATACTTAAATCTTCGTCTTGGTCAGTGTTTTTAACTGTGTTTGGGTTGAAACTGTTGCCAAAGCTTGATGACGAACGATGTATGATGATTATTGGCTAATAAAGGTGAAATAGTAAACCGGTATGTAGAGCTTACAGAAATTTAATATTGGGCTAAACAGGTTTGTAATATGATAGGTAGGTACAAGGTAGGTATGTACAAAGGATCGGGTTCGGCTAAGTAGGTATATGACCACAATATGGCTAAACTCCAACTCCAAACTGTATTCGGGACAGGGCGAAATACTAGTAGGTACTTAGGGATTGCAATAGAACCTTTGTGGTATATCGACCGGTTGCCATTTTGAATTTTTTTTATATTGCCGCGCACGTTGATCCTAGTTTATATGGGTAGAGGACAATAACACAAGCAAAAATACTATATTATTCTTAGTGTCACGTTTTCTAGATATTTGGAGTTAAAAATCGCCATTATGAAAACAATGAGGCAGATGAGTTAGAATTATTTCCGGTTTTTTTTTAGCCTAAATCAAAAGTCTAGAAAATTATAAGGACAACTGTGAAAAAATTTTTGCGATATCTCAAAAACTGAATTTGCTAAAAATTTTTAATGTTTGAATTTTCAAAATCCCAACACTAACATTTTAACATTTACCACTCGACATTGGTAAATCCTAACACGTAACAAATGCTCATGGTAAATGCCCGAAAACTCATCTCTTTTAAAAAAAAATCTTACTTTCTAACTTGAGTTGGTAAATTTTACCAAGTCAAGCAACTCAAGTAATTTAGTTAGTTCGGGCTAGTACAGTAATTGAAGGGACTCCCTTTTCCGCATTTAGGCTCAAAGTTGGCCCATTATGCGTGGGGCTAGTACAGTAACAAATACATATATTTTTTCATATTTATTTGTAAACATCGGTCTTTACTCAAAAATCGGCGTAATCAAGTTGTTGGCAACAGTATATAGGAATTTTATGCTTTTTATCTTGCTACACTGGTTACCGGAAGTGAAATCTCCATCTTCCAGCCTACTGAATGAAAAATTGAAGAATCATTTCTCTTCTCGTCCATTCTGTTGGAGTCTTTCTCGGATATTACACGTAGATTGTAATCCGGTGAGTGTCTGGATTAGATATAATAAGTGCAGTGCAAAAGTGTTTGGAATCTACCGTAAGCTAAAATAATTGTGTTCCCAATAATTTACCAGCTCCGAGTCGGTACAATAATTTATATTTGTCGAAATACAATACGAAATGGTGTAATCACGTTTTGGATCAACCAAAACTTCCAAGACGAAAACGTGCAGTGTGGCTACCTTCTTTTGTTATTTTTAGAGGAATGCTCTTGTTGAGTTCTAAATTCGAAGTATTACCATTGTGATTTTGTGCCTACGCGTCACACTTGCCGACCGGTTGACCCGTCACCCACCACGTGGTTGAAGTTACATGTTTTTCATTTAGCTTACGATAGATTCAAAATAGGCGACAAATACTGTATTCATTCGACCAAACTCCAATCGTTTTTATGGGATAAAGTAATATTTCAGCGAAATTAATTTCAATGGCCGACATCCATTGTGAAATGTCAAGATAGGGCGAGGCGGCAGCCATGCGGCGGCCATATTGCCGGCCGCGCGGCATGCATGAGCCCGATGTGACCTTGCAGATGCCGGCTAGTTTCGCGACCCCCTTCGTCTCCTATTATGATTATCAATATGGTTTTGACATTTTACTTTGTTTTGTTTTAGACTAACCAAAAATGGGCAAGGAAAAGATTCATATCAACATCGTTGTGATTGGACACGTCGACTCCGGCAAGTCCACCACCACAGGTCACTTGATCTACAAATGCGGTGGTATCGACAAGCGAACCATCGAGAAGTTCGAGAAGGAGGCCCAGGAAATGGGTAAGGGTTCCTTCAAATATGCCTGGGTGTTGGACAAACTGAAGGCTGAGCGCGAGCGTGGTATCACCATCGACATCGCCCTGTGGAAGTTCGAGACCGCTAAATACTACGTCACCATCATCGACGCTCCCGGACACAGAGATTTCATCAAGAACATGATCACTGGAACCTCTCAGGCTGACTGCGCTGTGCTGATCGTCGCTGCCGGTACTGGCGAGTTCGAAGCTGGTATTTCCAAGAACGGACAAACCCGTGAGCACGCCCTGCTCGCCTTCACCCTAGGAGTGAAGCAGCTGATTGTTGGAGTTAACAAAATGGACTCCACCGAACCTCCCTTCAGTGAATCCCGTTTCGAGGAAATCAAGAAGGAAGTGTCCTCCTACATCAAGAAGATTGGATACAACCCTGCTGCTGTCGCTTTCGTACCCATTTCTGGCTGGCATGGAGACAACATGCTGGAGGTTTCCACTAAGATGCCCTGGTTCAAGGGGTGGGCAGTTGAACGCAAGGAAGGTAAAGCTGAGGGCAAATGCCTGATCGAGGCCCTTGATGCCATCCTCCCCCCCGCGCGCCCCACTGACAAGGCTCTGCGTCTGCCCCTGCAGGACGTATACAAAATCGGCGGTATCGGCACGGTGCCCGTCGGCCGTGTGGAAACCGGTGTACTAAAGCCCGGTACCGTCGTGGTATTTGCGCCCGCTAACATCACCACTGAAGTCAAGTCTGTGGAGATGCACCACGAAGCTCTCCAGGAGGCCGTCCCCGGAGACAATGTTGGTTTCAACGTCAAGAACGTGTCTGTCAAGGAACTGCGTCGTGGATACGTCGCCGGAGACTCCAAAAACAACCCCCCCAAGGGCGCCGCCGACTTCACAGCACAAGTCATCGTGCTCAACCACCCCGGACAGATCTCAAACGGTTACACGCCTGTGCTCGATTGCCACACAGCACATATTGCCTGCAAATTCGCCGAAATCAAAGAGAAGGTTGACCGTCGTACCGGCAAATCCACTGAAGACAACCCGAAATCAATCAAATCCGGAGATGCCGCCATCGTCATCCTGGTACCCTCCAAACCTCTGTGTGTGGAGTCCTTCCAAGAATTCCCCCCTCTGGGTCGTTTCGCCGTGCGTGACATGAGACAGACTGTCGCTGTGGGCGTCATCAAGGCTGTCAACTTCAAGGATGCCTCAGGTGGCAAGGTCACCAAGGCCGCCGAGAAGGCTACCAAGGGCAAGAAGTAGCTAGGACTGTTGATGGCACAATTTTTTATTCAGCTGCGATACTTCATACACCGCAAGGTGTTTAGGAGGAAAGAATGGCTACAGACTCATTCCTTTTTTCTATATTTTTTACAAGGCTTATAAATGTAACATTATTTTAATTTATGTAAGGTTATACATATTATCTGAAAAAACTATTTTGTTAATGACTTCCATGTGTAAATTCATAGAATAAAAGGTAGCCTCCAGTTAAAACAAATGTTTTGATTTCATTTGCATTTTCCCTGATTCTAACTTATGTAGAAGAAGAGCTAGTTAGGTATATTAGGTAATAAACAACTTTCAATTTATATCTTGAATATTTTTTCATGGGTTACCACTTACCACCCATACTACTACTTAGTAGCAGATGCAAGCAGCAGTGCTATAACTTGAGTATGTAATGTACCAAGACGTCATAGTCACTTGTACCCTTCTGGAGCATTGCATAATCATCTCAAGTCAAAGAGTTGAGAATAAGTAGGACCTAGGTGGTATTTCTTGGTGCGCTGAGGTCATTATCCTCTAAGGTCAACTATCCCCACCACCACCACCACACGACAACGAAAACGTGTAGCTGCTGCTGGCTGGTGACGACTACTACCACCTACAACCTTGTAGTACTACCAGTTGAAGAGTTTATGTTTTGCAGTCATTAGGGATTATGTGTGGTGGTATAGCGCCACTTAAGGCGGTATCTCTATTATTTATTATTGTGCTATAAGTATAGATGCCCATGGCTAGATCCACCACACCATCACCGCCTTCCGGTCCGTGGTCATTATTCCTTTGATCTCCAGTTGGCAGTTCTGTAGCAAACCTTTCGGTAGTCACTTTATTAACCACTATCATATTGCACATATTTCTAATTCTCTTCACCCTGCTAATGAAACAGTCTTTTTCTTGTGGCTGTTCAGAAATTAGTCACAATAATTTATTATTCGGACAAATTAAATGAATCATTATTCTGAGGATTTCATGTGTCAGACTAGACCAGTGACTTTGTTGTTGTACTACTCTGAACAGAATCTGTTCTGTGGTACAACTACTGAAGGTATTGCACAATGGCAATCATTATTGAATAATTTTATTGCAAAGGAAACAAGTAAAGCACTAATTTTATTTACAACATAGTTTTATTTTTTAATTAGATAATAGGCTACTACATACATAGGTAGGTAATATTAAATTATTCTTAGTATGAGATATTATTTGTACCGTTTGGGTCATTCTCTTCTTGTTCTATTATCATATTAGCCCATTCCTCTGCTTTTTTATATTTCTGCTGTTTTATGTGAGGGGAAATTACCCATTTATTCAGCACCACCACAGCAGATATTACTGATATCCCCATAAAAACTTTTATAGGAAGAGTCGCTGTAGCAAACCACCTAGAAATAGGATTTGCAGTGTTCATGATCTATTTGGATTCCTTCACGGGTTCAAGAACTGCCTTCTTTCGGCCGAATAGTTCGTTGAATAGTGGTCTCCAGATGTAAACACCGCTAATGACACCAAGAACCGTCACCAGAACTAGTTGACTTTTCGATATTCCTCGGGGTCTGTATATTTTCATTATAACCTGGGCAGAAACACATAATTTGATTTATTCCTACCTATATAGATTGGTAAATGGTTATTTATTTTTAGTGTAGGTATCTACTAATTAATTTACCTTATAAACCTAATTCATTTTTGTCTAGCAGAAAAATATTTTAGGTTAGCTACTAGCACATACTTATCAGATTTTTTTGATTACATAACATAATAAATAATTCTTCTTCTTTTATTTTACTACTGTTCCGAGTTTTACATAGTTTCATCGATCGAAGGAGTTTTACTACGAGTTTTACTACCAGTCTGTGTTTTATTTCTTTTGATTTGACAACAGTGCTTCCACTTTTAATTTTTGATTTTCAGAGATCTCATTTTATTAGCTATTAGCTAATCTCGGTTTTTTCGAGGTTTCTTGTTTCTTCGTACTATGTAGTATGCACTCCTTATTTTTATTAATTTTTGAAATTATGATACGGCAACACTACACTACACTGCCTTCATTTCCTTCTACATTCATCCGTCCGTCAATGTCAAACAAAACCACAAAAGCGGTTATTAGACTATGCAATCTCAAGTCAGACTTACTGATAGAGATGTAACGTGATGAGTTGAGTTATTTCGAACTCAAGTTATTTGAATTTACTCGCATCGAGGACTTGCATGCATATAAAGCATAGAAAAAAGAAAACACAAGAAGGAGCATTTGACATAATTTGTATGAAAGTTTTTGTCACCAAAATGCTATAAAAATGTTCCCGTGCGCATCATGTTCGCGCAGCCCAATGTTGCACCTACAAAACTATTTCCCAATTTTTTGGGGTAATTTTTTTTTGTATAATGCTGCTTACCTAAGTAGGAGGTAACGAAATAGAGATTTATAAATTTTATTAGAAATAAGTACAAACTTTAATAGAGATTTATAATTTTTATAAGAATTAAAGAAAAACTTTTTAGATGATGTACCTATAAATAAAGGGCACATTAGAAAGCAAACAACGAACCAAAAGCTTTATATTGGCATAAGAATCAAAGGTAAATCAGTCCACCAATCAGCATTGGCTTTAAGGTATTTGATTATTTATGAACTGATCACTTTTCCCAGCCGAAATCGGTTTTCAACGGCGGAAACAGGATAAGATAAGAAACTGTTCGTATTTGTAAAATTAATAAGTATACAAAAGACTGCAAAATTAATAAGACTTACCTTACTTGGAAAAGCTTCTTTCGTTAATCGTCTTAATGATAATTTCGTAAAATAAAAATATTTTTCCTCAAAATGCGCCGAACAAATAATACTCTTATCTGACGGTATCCAATACTCAGGACGTGTTTTTTGAACGATTTTTGTCCATTTTTCTCGTCTGAGTATGTCAGCAGGAAAGCTAAAATTTCACAAATATTTTTTCAAAATAACAAATGTAGCGCTCTATGATTAAAAATATCTATTGAAATACCTATGTCTAGTCACATAGTAACACTACACTGATGTGTAGTCACATAGAGATTAATATAAATTTTGTTGGGGAAAAAAGTGTTGGTGTTGTTTGCAACATTATTGAATTGATGGTCATTTTTCTTTAAATTGATGATTCCTTATCAAATAGAGACTCAAATGATACTTACCGATGATATGTAATCCCATCTACTTTGTTTTTAGACCCAGGCCAATTTTTGCAAGTGGGAACCACACACGTCGGCATAATTGTATAAAAATATGTTTGGCATTGGAGGTGTCAATAGCCAGAGACTAAATGACACAAAGAACTCCACTATGGTACACTTTTATCCATGACAAGAAAATGGCTATACACTATATCTGTAGATACATTCTATAATCTGTGATATAAAGTCATACAAGTGAAAATCTAGCACCAATTTCTCTAACCACTTACGTTGCATACGGACCTAGTTGAGTCAACCCAATTGGCGGCTTGAGTCAAGGTTCAGTTTAACTAAAATAATTCGAGTTCGAAATAATTCAACTCATCACGTTACATCTCTATCAGTAAGACTTGAGATTGCACAATCTAATAAGCGCTTAAGCGCTAAGTCTGTCGTCGCAAGCGTAAAAGCAACATAGCACATTTGTTTTAATGGTTTTTCTTGGTGTTATAATCTGTTTTTATTATTTGATAGAATTCGTTTTCAAGTTTTGAAGGGAAAATCCACCATTTTTTCTTCAAAACAAATGACTTGACGTATGACTTGACTTTACTAATCATAATTTAAATAATCCACTTGACGCTGGCAAAATTGTCTGTCGAAATGACGGATAGAGGCCAGAGGAGAAAATGAAAAAGCAAAACCCAAAATCAAAAAGAAAAATTAAGAAGTTGAAGTTAAAAGCTATAAACCAAGAAGTTGAAAGATAACCTGAAAACAAAACCGTGACAAAACCAAACCAACAAAACAAAACATTGGATTGATTGGTTGGGTTGGTCGGAGTTAGTAAAGTAAATCTTCAGTGGAGAAAGAGTGTTGTTATCACATCATAAATAACACAAGTTTATGTAGAAAAACGTGTTTAACTTATAATGGCTACAAGAACTAGGGTCACGCCCAACATACTAATTACAGGTAGTTTTCATATTTCATTTTGAATAGTGTAGTGGCATTACCTCCAGTTATTTCTTGCAATGATTATATACATTTCAGGCACTCCAGGTGTGGGAAAGTCTACCATAAGTCGAAGGCTATCAGATATTACTAAATTCAGTTGGAGAGAAGTATCAAAACTGGCAGAAGAACTTAATTGCCTTGATGAATATGATCCAGAATATCAGTGCCCATTTCTCAATGAAGATAAGGTATTGAAAAGTCTTGTTTTCAATACCTACTTACTTATCTCCGATCAAAAGATATATCAAATTCAACTATGGTTGACTCATTAAATAAATCAATCTATGAAAATGACTCTTTGGTTTATTTCAGTTATTGGACATAATGGAGGGCATGATGGCAAAAGGTGGTAACATTGTTGACTATCATGGCTGTGAATTCTTCCCTGAAAGATGGTTTGATGCTGTGTTTGTCATCAGGACTGATAACACCGTATTGTATGACAGACTAACATCTAGGTAGGTGCATAATATTTTTTATATCATTTTTTTATTGACTATTTAAATTACAATATTTTACCAAAATATCACTGATGTTACTGTGCCTAGATAAGTTTAAACCTTTGAAAACATTCAAATAAACGTACGACCTGTCAACTTTTATTTTCCAGAGGGTACACAGGAAAGAAGCTGGAAGATAACATTCAGTGTGAAATATTTGAAACACTTTTGCAAGAGGCCCAGGATTCATACAAACCAGAGATAATTCTAGAATTACAGAACAACACAGAAGAACAGCTTGAGAAAAATGTTCAAACTATTTTGGAGTGGATAGAGAGGTGGAAGGAGGAAAACTCAGGATTATGAAAAATTAAAAGGAATTTTACAAACAGCTACTGTTTTATCAAACTTTTGATTTTAACATCCACCTTTCCAGAAAAAAAGCAGTGCTAAGAATAACTATAACTGACTACATGCATTTAGGTGTAAACGAAGTATTTCTTACAAAGTACCTAAGTACCTACCTAAAAAGTAAAAATAAAACTACACCAAAAGTATTATAAATACAACCTATTTTATTAAATCCACCGAACATTAAGAAATGCATTCAAATTACTGTATTTAGTTCCATAAAATTAAACTGACATACTAGACTGTACTGAACTCTTATTGTGAAAACTGGAAAAGAGGAACAGTCCAGCCTAGCTTTATTACTGACTGGCACCCACACATACACATTATTCTCTTACACACAGATCTTGACAATAATTACATCTACAGCTCTTCCTTCTTGGCATTGCCTTTCCTGTCGAAGCCCTTCAGCTCACTGGTGGCATGCTCAGATATATACTTGACAAAGTCTTCTAGTGCGCGTCCACCCTGGAGCAAATCAAACAAATTATTTAACTACATAGACTGTGGAAACAAGCTGTTTTAGAGCGGTTATTACTATCGGTAGGGCGGTATAGTCCGTAGATTACCGAAATAATGATAAGGCCTTTACATCTAATCAAGATGATTTCTACAGCATCAGGGGTCACTTTTCATCCATACCCCACGAATAGGACTCAGTAGTTCCTGGGACATGAGTTAGATTGGGTAGACTTGCCCACCACCTATAGGTACTATCCTCTAAGCCGAGTCAGCTTTATTCACAGGAAAGACATGGTCAATATGTGCTAACTAAGCCGCAGGTTTTCTCAAACGGTGAAGGAAAACATCGTAGATTACTATAGCAACTTTGTTTTCATAGTTTCTTTAATTTTGAACGCGTGAGCAGCGGTGGACTAACCTAGCCAGTTATCGATAGCTTAGTGCAACTTATGTGAATGTGTACTTACATTATATCTAGCAGGCTTGCCTCCGTCACTAGGCTTCCAGTAGATGGTAGGGAATCCTGACACCTCGTACAGACCTTTAGGCCAGTCGTTGGCGGTGGCGTCCATCTTGACAATATCCACATCTTCATTCTTCAACTGGAATTTGAAATAGGATTAGAAAGGTTGTAGTTTTTCGAATTTTAATACCTTCAATTTTAGAGTAAAAGAAAAACACCCTAATCGTGAATGATTACCACGATATGTTACTAAAAAGTAAGAGTCATCGTCATCATCCCACCAGCCTATACAAGTCCAATGCTAGACATAGGCCTTCTCCATAGAATTCCGGAAATAACTATTCTGAGCACACCCGCCACGGACTTACCGCGATCTACAAAATATGCCCTACGCGTCATCTTTTTATGAGAGTAAACCCATATAGTTGATCGAAGGAGTAAACCCTTAAGATAGCAGTCTAATTCTAAATTCATGGTGGGAGAATAATATTTGCACTGACGTCCCGCGTTGGAGTGTATAGTGCATTGTCCCCCTGCTAACCTCACCCCAGCCAGCATAACTCCTTAATGTAACGGAGAAAGACTTTGTGTTGATGGCAGGAATGTTTCAGTATCCCCGATGGTGTTGTGGATGCGATAGCAGTTATAAAAGTACCTTTTCGCCGAGCTCGTCCCAGATAGGTGACAGTTTCTGGCAATGTCCGCACCACGGCGCATAGAACTCGATGAGGGCATCGCGACCACTGTCGGTGACAAGTTCCTTGAAGTTTTTGCCGACGGCTACTTTGACGGGACCGTCGTTGGCGGGGATCTCCTCAGACTTCACGAAGGGTTCTAGCTTGCCGTCAACGACGTCCTTGGCGAAGGCTAAGAGGCTTTCGATGCTGGAATTCGATTAAATTGATAAATGTATAGAAAGAAATAGTAAATAGTACAGCTAATGTTCACTACAGCCATTATACGGGACTTGCTACCTTCTTAAAAAATGTATTTATTTATATGCACGAAGTATGATAACATAACTTATTTACGGATAACTGCTGTAGTGCCTAAAACCGCACTATGGATGGAGAAGATATCTAAATGATCTTTGTGATTTTATTGAATAAAGAAACTTTGAAGACTTGCCTAGCATTTTTAGTACTATCTCGGTCCGCATGCATAGATACATTATTAACGAATCTGATGAGTGATGAGACTTCAGAAAAGAACCAGGCGACGCTTTGCTTTTATTTTATTACTAGATGACGCCACTAGTAGATTAGAACGCGCTATCGTTGCGTTTTGACATTCTAATTGGTTCCTTCTTCTGTCATTACCACAGCAATCACTTGTTTGAAAAAACGGTGAAGGAAAACATTGTTATTTTTAAATCACGGAAATGCTTCTACGTGGAGGCATGATACGTGTGTTATTATTTATGGTGGAGGTGGATATTATATCGTAAAGTCCAACACAGACATTGGTGTTTATCATACATACATACATACATACATACATACACACACACACACACACACACACACACACACACACCCCTCCAAAGTAGCAGGTTTACATTTTGTACACTGCCAGTGTCGAGAAACCAGTTGATTAAATATCAACATGAACAGGATTATCATGAATACGAATTACTCGATTATGATTAAATGCAAATTATATTAATGAACCGTGAATGGAACTGAAAGAACTAAACTATGTATACGTTTCATTTCATTATTCTTATTACCTGAATTCAGCGTCCATTATAAACTTGTTACCATCAGCATCGCGACCGGCAACAAATGGCTTGTCTCGTTTGGCGTAGTCCACTCCATAGTCGTTCAGCTCGTGCACAAACTCATCCTTGTCGCTGACGGCGAAATTGGCTTCAGTCACTTGTTGAGCAACCTGACAAACAAATCACAATACTGTTAAAAAAAACATCCTTTCATTATATTATATTAAATTATATTATTCATCAGACTTTGGGAGTGTGGACTCCAGTACATCAAATGCTTTGAGATGAACGAAGAATCGCCAGCATACAGGCGTAATTCAAACGCTTCTTTAAAAATGTAAATAAAGTAAGTTCGTATGAGTTGTGGACAACTCTGGTGACGGAGTTCTTAGGCCGCGTACAGACCTCCGCCTTCGGCGCTTCGAAAATGTAAAAATTCCGTGATCAATTATTTCGTTAAATGTAGACTATAAAGTGATCAAAATACAGAAGCGCAAAGCGAAATTGATGCACATTCGTAAAAAAACTAAGTACATAATTATTCCATCAGCAATACACTAAAACTTAGCCTGATTTGGGATAGTCCATGTTTTTTTGTAATTCGTTTATGAATATGCCTAGTCTCCAAGTTACCTTGAGCACACGGTTCCTCCAGTAGTTAGTTCCCTTGGGGTTCTTGACGTAATCCACGTCGTAGTAGGCCACGATAAGAGGGTTGTTGAAATCACCAGCGTTGTCCTTCTGCCTGATACCGACCAGTCCATGGCTAGAATATAAAAAGTTTTTAAATGTAGTGATAAAAAGAAGAAGAGTTGTGAAAAATATGTAATCCGCCATTTTGTGGCGGCGGCCATCTTGGATCGATTTTCATCAAGCATAGCTAAGAACACTCCAGACTAATTCAACTTTCAAACAAAAAAAATCAAAATCGGTTCAGCCGTTCGGGAGCTACGTTGCCTCAGACAGACACACACAGACACGTAAAACTTATAACACCCGTCGTTTTTGCATCCGTGGTTAACAATAGATGTTACTCACTAGTTCTCCTTGATGAATGCTTTGAGCGAATCGCCCTTGTACTCAACAGATGACTCTTCAAACTTGTTCTGGAGGCGTTTCGGTCTGTAAAGCACTACGTTGTCCCTGTGGAAAATAAGAGATTATTATTTAGAGGATTCTAGATAGGTCGGCAGTATAAACTGATCCAACCAAACAATGTAGGTAAACTTCGTTAGGAAACCCGCGGCATAGTGAGGCACTACAGCGTCCATTTCATCGGGGCATAAGTGAAAATTGACCCTGACGCTACTGTTTTTAAATCATCTAGAGGCCTGTTTACTTGTCTGACCCACATGTATGTTTTTCCGGTGGATTAGGCAGACTAGGCTGAAGAGATGCACAGATTGCTCGGTAAGCCTATTCGTCTATGTCTCAAACAATACCTCAACACCTACAAAAATACAAATACAAAACCTCTGACGCTGTATCTACCATAATAGGCCTCTTCATTATAAAATCGGCCTTGATCCTAATCTTCAACAGGGAAAGGGGACGCTAAGGGAGTTTTTCGAATAAAAGTCCAGATATCCCCTTCCAGGGGGAGCTTTCAGGTGATTTAAGGAATAAACCTCTTCGACTAATATTATTAATGCTTTGTAATTTAAACACGTCATAACAGCTGGATCTAATTAGATGACACCTAATATTATAATTTAGTTCGTGTCCCGGAATATAAATAAATAATAAATAAATATTCATGGACATTTCACACGACGCCCTCTAGTCCCGAACTAAGCAAAGCTTGTAATATGGGAACTAGATGCATCAGCATCTAGTTCCCATACAAGAATACTTATATACTTTTTTTTTTGTAAATACATAACTATAATACATAGTAACACCCATGGATAGAACAAACATCTATGTTTTGCCACACACAAAAATGTTTGTTCTTGGTGGGGATCGAACCCACGATCCACAGCACGGAAGGCAGATCCATTACCGACTGAGCTGTGACACCTGTCGAATATGTTTCCACAGGCCACAGGATTTTATTTAAACTCAGTAATGCTGGTTGGTAGTTCTTTATTGAATGTAACTCGACAGCAGCCTGTGATTAATACCAGACAATGGCGCGATATGATATCACCTTCAAGGTGATAGCAAAAGGTTAATGAATATGCATGAGCTGAAAGTTGGCATGAAGTGGAACAATTTAGTGCATTTAAGTTGGTATAGGTTTTAGGTATCAGCGTGACATGTCATTTGCAAGGAATTTGCAATGATAATACGTAAGGAATTAAAGTTGATGGCCAGTTTTTCTATCTTGGCATAAATTATGTTTAAAACCTTTATGTTATGGCTTATGAAACATTTTATTGCAAATAGTGCACTTTGTTGGTGTAATTTAAAATCGAATCGACCTTATTACCTATATTTTAATATAGTTTATGTTAAAAGAATGGTCTCGCTGAATATAAGGCTATTTAGTTAGGACTTTCCAGGATTTCAGGGCACATCTTCAGTAGACGTGCTTAGTGAGGCAATGCATCGTTATAGGCAGTGGTTACCGCTTAACATCAGGTGGGCCATCGGCTTATTACATCATTTAGTTTTATAAAAAAATAAACTTATAGGTACCCAGTACCTATGAGATGCTATAGATAGACCATTTGTGTTGTTTTCCTTCGATTTGAAAGCACGCGTAAGGTAAAGAAACACGTATAGTCACATCGTATGGACTATGGACCTACTACAAGCAATTAAATTAAAAAAAACCCCCGAATCTTGGACCGATTTTCATCAAACATAGCTAAGAACACTCTCGACTAATTCACCTTTCAAACAAAAAAAACAAAATCAAAATCGGTTCATCCGTTCGGGAGCTACGTTGCCTCAGACACACAAACACGTCAAACTTATAACACCCCATCGTTTTGCGTCGGGGGTTAAAAAATAATTAACTAGTTAATTAGTCACTGGTAACGCATATTAGTAGTGATTCATAACGTTAGAAAAATCTAGTTAGGTACACTACAGAGCCATAAGTAGGTACGGTACCTGTATGGTATAGGTAGGTAGGTATGTGTATTCACAGTACGTTTAGAACCAGTTTCCAACAAAGATCGTGCTCAATCGAGTGCCTCGGGCGGGAGAGATGAAACTAGCCTTGTCATAAACCATTATAATGTTCGTGAGGAGTCAAATCTACGAATGATGAATGACAAAAGAAATGTAATGTTGCCAGTAAGTAGACTACCTACTGTATAAAAACTGTAGAACTTTAACTAAAGTTGGTGGTTTTGTCTAATTTTATTACAATTAAAAGACCACAAAAAGATCAATGAAAACCTTGTAGGATTAGTTATAATAGCTACCTATTTGATCTATTTCATATTTAACTGCGTGTGTAACCGGAAATTACACAAATAGCTGAGATTTTACTGTAGTGAAACCGTAACGGTCGATTTTGCAATTACAAATTGCATTTTCATATTTTCTAACCCGTTTCAAACGATAAAATGTATAAGGCGCGTTTAAAAATTCCTGACTAAAATGTCTATTTTAATTTATTTCTAGTAAAATATAAAACGTAACATTGATAACTTATCAATTTTAGTGGAACTTGTTTTATGTAAGGTTTATCGCTACAAATGAAAACATAAATAATTAAACAGTTTGTGTTGATAAAGTAAAATAGAAAAAAAATAAAATACTTACCTACTACCTACATAATTATACAAAAAAACTGTGCAGGGTGTTACAAGAATACTCCCAAATACTAAGGCGTTACTACATAAAAATGCGAATATAATGGTAAATTGACAAAAATACTTTTTATAAAACTTCCCAAATAAATGTAATGAAGACTTGAAAGTTGTAGTACCTACCTAAGGTAGTTTGTAACGCTAGATCCTATCCTACAGATAATGGATCTAACAAGCTCCAGCATTACCTACTTAATTTGAGACACGTGTTTTTAGGCTTTCAAACATATAATTAAGTTTTTATTTGAGAGCTATTTTGCCATTTGCAAGTAGTAGATTACACTGCACCTTCAGTTTCCGATAACAGTCCTTTTACACCTTGTGCTTAACTTGCCTTGCATCTAGCAAATACCAACCTATTCATGTGTAAATCGTTTTCACTTATCGGAAATTGCTAAATGGAGTTGCTAACTAGCAATATGTTCAACAACTGTTTAAGGCTCATATCACGGTCAAACCGTGAAAATGCCCATTTTTGACGTTCTAGATCTCTGAAACTGAAACTCTTAGATAATTTCGATTTATTGTATGATGTAGAATAGTTATTCGCATTGACCGTAGCGGCCTCGCTTTTTACAATTTTTTCTTACATATTTAAATAAAGCCAAAATTCCGAAACTAGTTTTTAATAAAACTCGCGCAGACACTTTTTCAAGCTCCTGGATTGAACTACTGTGCAAAGCAAACGAAATGAAAAATATCTACAAATATCTCTTATATACTGCCATTGACCGTAGCGGCCCCGGAATTCAGAAATAAGTATAGGATATCTACAAAAAAAAATCAATTCAAAACCATAAAATTGCTAAAAACGCTCAGAATTAGCCGTTAATTTCTCCATACTGCATTAATATTATTAAGTAAAAATTATACCAAAATAAACGTTAGTTCATAATCAATAAAATTGTATACTTTTTATTTAAATAATTCATTTAATTATATTGAATAAACGTAATTTAAAACTGCATGAAATGCGATCTCAGACTCTCGGACGAACTCAGACGCGCGCCAGCCCTTGAATCGCGGCCAAACTGTGATAGCCCTCTTAAACACAGCTTGGAACATCATGAAAATGTTACAACTTAAATAATAATTTCAGCAGTAGTAACAATATGAACTAGATCATTTTGTCGCCCTCCCCTGAGGGTTATTATGATACTAACTAGTTAGGGGGTCAAACAAAAGAAAGAGATTAAATATGCCTTCTCCTTAGTGAAAAGTACATTGTCAAGGGCGCTCATGCTAATTGTGCAGCTCATACTACACTATCAGTAGCATTTCACGTCATGCAACACAACAATACCATTCATAATTGCATTGTACAGCGTGTCAAATGTTTTGGTCATGCTTTAAAATTAAAAGATCTTATCAACAGATATTTAGCTTTTAAAGCTATTTTTCAACATCATTAGCAGGTTTTCCGCATAGCTATGATAGAACCCCAAACATAGCTGATAACCTAAAAACTAAGGCATTTTTAGGCATGGTAGACATATTTTCAAATCTCGATACTCCAGAACTTTGAGAATGTCTAAGAGACAGTCAGATGCACATCCAAACATTACATTTGGCACAACTCTTCTACTTAAATACATCTCCCAGATAGTGGTCTACTGGATTATCACAGAATACACATTATCTTTTTGGATGGAGATTGGATGATGCTCCATCCCCTTAATCACACCCTTCAAACCAGAACACATCAATGCAAGCATCACTAGGTTGTGGCAGAAATTGGTATGGTGCTAGTACTTTCCGGGACGAGGTCTTTTGCAAAGAGCCTTACTACAACAATATTGCTTGAATCATGTAGCAAGTCTGTTTGAGATTAATAATTCTTTTGACAGTTTGTCAACTTACTTGAATCCAGCCTTTTCAAGCACCTCCTTGGAAGAAGTGTGTCCAAATACAGCATCTTCATTCATCTTGTCAGCAGCCTTGAGGAACTCTCCTTTCAGGTCAGACTCCTTCTCGAAAAAGCCAACAACAACCACCTCATCCTTGTTCAGGAATGCTTCATATGCCTCGACAGTGAGGAGATCCTTGGAGCTGGGACCAACTTGGGCACGCATGTATTTGATGATACCATCTAAAAATAAATAGTAAAATTAATTAAATAAATATAGTTTTTATTTTCATATCTGCATATTTGTGATATAAATTGCATAACCTATGGACCTTCAGTATCTGCATTATAGAATGATTTATTTAATTTTTACTGCTTATAAGTAGGTGTATTTTATTGTTAAGTACAACCGAAGTAGCTTGGCTGAAAATTTAAGTTATTGCAGAGCTTTTATAAATTCTATGTGAACTAAAATGTTAAAACTTTGTCATAGTCCCTACCCTACCTATTAAGTACATAGCAACTTGAGTAGGTATTTAGCAGTCTTGTAAAGTCTAGAAAATTATTATTTAGTTTGTTTCTAGAGTATTCCAATTATTATATCTATCACTTTAAATAATTACAAAGGCAGTAAAAATACTTAGTTTTTCATTTGAAATACACAGTTTACATTAAATAACCTTGGTCTGATAGATGTGGAGCTATAGCTACAGGTTTCAATATGCTACCCTCATAGTTTGAGGATAATCCATGGTACGGATAGTACCCACTCAACGAGATAAAAGATGACATGGCAGTTCTAGAACTTACTTGCTTCCCTGGGACCATTGTACTCCTTAGAGACTTCTCCATTCTTGAAGATCTTCAGTGTGGGGTAGCCAGACACTGAGTATGCTTCACAAGTAGCTTTGCCTTCGCCCACACAGTCCACTTTGACCATAGCCACCGGGTTCTCATCATTCTTAAGGGCGCCGGCGGCTACTGCGTACTCTGGCTTGATCCGTTTACAGTGCCCACACCTAGAAATAAAACGTAGATTATGCAAAGTAGGAACCAAAACCCCATCACTTTATTCAGAATTCCAGTCATAGGTGTTTCAAACTTACCAGGGTGCGTAAAACATGACCAGAGCAGTATCATGTTCAGTAATCGCTGATGAGAAGTCCGAATCTGTAAGTTCTAACACATCTTCTTCGGCGGCCCTACACAAATAAATTACACCTAGAAATAAAACTAATTTGAGTGATCCTAACATTTTCAGAGCCGCTTTTTACAAAACAATAATCACCGCCGAACTCAAGCTAAAAAGAGAAGTGAGCGACGGACACGGAACACTAATATCCTAACGGCGACGGATGGAGAAAGAAAGGACAAGGACCGGAAAATACACGTATGATGCGACGGCGGATGACACTTGCCGGCATAGCGTTGGCTTTGTCTGATTGGCCGGTTTTGGCAGCGTTCACATTTTTTTTGTGTCGATTTACGTTTGATTGTTTTTTCATTGTGGTTTTGATTCTTTTGATAAAAAAATCTTTATTCTATTCCATAATAAAGTCCATAAAAGATAGTGTTTCCATACTATTAGAATGGAAACACCGGTACGTATTGAATTTACTAAAATGATTCTAAGATTTCATGTCTTGAACGCACCTTTGGTAAATGTTAAGCCAATTTATTCCCTAATTTAATATGAATAAGTTCCAGTTTGAAACGTTTGAAAGCAAAAAGAGGTTAACAGCTGCAGGCAATGCTGCCAGTTAAATTACTTTCTACCACAAAAATAAATACACTTGGCTATGTCCTAGAGATTTCGTGAGCAATCTAGTTTGAGTCTGACCGTGCTAAGTCTGCAGCACTTAGAATATGGCATAATAATTTAACCGCGTAAACGATTTGACAACCGGTCTCTCAAATTTACTTCTTCTTGTAACCCACAGCTTATCTCACTGCTTGGCAGTGCTTGGCAAAGGTCCTTCCACCACCCACCAATTTTCCTCAAAAGCAGCATCCAGGTTAACCCAGGGGGGTGATTTTATGTAGACCAATAGACATTTTGTCAAATATTGATACCTATATCAACCCCCTGGCTGGTGGCGCGCGATGGGTTGAACTACTTTGCTTCATACGGAAAGCCTTTTCGGAAAATCAAAACATTTATTTTTATCGCTTCACAATCTCGTACCTATTTATTATTTTTAAATAACGTACTAAACTACCTACCTCAGTTTTCAATAAGATTATTTTATTTAGAGCTGTAACAAACCGTATGTGCCGAGTAACGAAACGTTACACACGAATTCATTTCGTTATTCGCATTTTTCGTACTATGAGTACCTATACCTACACCTTTGCAGTTCACGCAAGTAGGTACCGTTGTAAATTGTTTTCGTAAGTAATTTTCGACACCTATTTGTTGCCTTTCATTATAATCGACGCATAATAGCGATGTCATTGTGATATTAACCTAAGCTCACGGTTAAATTTAGTATGACATAAACACACGTCTGGTTCAAAATACGGAGAAGTGAAAAAATGCACTTTACGGTATGTAATGTTTGAGTATGTTTTCTACAAATTACAAATGTTGCGACGCTGCGACGTCATACTGTACGCGTACGCAATACGACTCGATTCGTTGCCATAACAATAAAGCATGTTATTATGAGCTATCAGAAGTAACGAGTAACGTAACGATACGATAGTAACATTTACACCTCTAATTTTATTTGTTCTTGTGCAGTGGTCAAGGTATATAAAAAATTGGTAGAGTTTTTTGGCATCGTATGGTAACATTGGTTTCCAGGTTTCTTTCTTTTCTTGTCATTCATTTTGGTTGGCTTCGTTCTCCCGCTGTCAAACGAAAAATGGCAGCGACGAGTGTTGTCGTTCTCGACAGAGGAAACAATACGACTTGTACCGTAAATCTTTTCGGTAAGTACAGTTTTTGTTTCTACATATATCTTTACTATAGAACCTTTAAGAATTATAATTCTTTACGGTTTAATTTTAGGCATTTAACTTTACCGCATAACCATATCAAGTTTATTTATTTTTTATATAACGCGCGTAACTTAAAAACAAGTGTTTGTTTTTATTAGGTTTTGAAGTATTTTCAACATCTTGTTGCAATATTTGGGCGGTGAAATAAAGAAGAGAACTCAAAAATGCAAAATATAAGAGCTTGTCTAAGCGTAGCTAGATTGGAGGCAATCAAAGGCACACCGGGGAGTTAGAGTTTTTTCTGAATGGGTAGGCTAAAGTGGTCTGCGGTGCGGCGGCGGCGGTGACCTTGACTATTGGATTGTAGGAAGTAAATTGTTGATAGGTAGGTACTTGCTTTTAAATTGTAGGTTGGTATTTGAAGTACCTACTCACAAAAACTTATATCTATCTGAACTCCGAGACCATTTGCTAATGTGAAATTATTAGCTTATTAGTTGTTTCCTCATGAAAAAACTCATATCTTCATTTATAAGAGTTTTTATAAATTAAACTTTTATCTCTTTAAGTTTTTTGCACAGACATATCCCCACTCAATGTAGTGTGATCCGTAAAATCCACAAGATAACATATTTAGGTATAATTTAAAACAATAATAGGTTACAATGGTACATCAGTTAGGCAAAGTGATTTCTATCATATTTTTTTATTACACGTTTCAACATACCAAAATCTCATTGGAAGTATGGATGTACACATACATGGGTCATCATTGAATACTTATAATACCTAGATTTATTTTCATTATGATCTTTCTTGAGAAGAGATCTCAGACCATTCCTATGATTGAATAATTGTTTGTTGAGCCTAGGTCATTTTCATTAGCTTAAAATCTCAATATCTCATTTAAGTTGTAATATCTTTTTCTACAAATTAATGTTTAATTTTAGGTGCTACGGTGGTATCATGGAGAGTAAATAATCAAGAACAGTTATTTGTAAGGTAAGTGAAGTTTCAATTACTATCTGTGGGAATTATCTTAATCTCAACTTAGATAATTATTCATCAACCAAATTCAGTTTGACTAATTACCATGTTTTTTTGCCAAAAAAATATGTAATTAGGTACATAATAATATCAAAAACATTTGTCAAAAACATTTATCATAGTACAATGGTGTAAATATCTATAGCATTGTAATATGACCAATGGCACTATTATAAAATTATTGGTGTTGGCATTTTTATAAATTTATTAATTTGTTCTGAAACCAAAATTTTGTCTCACAGAAAAAAACAGAAACTATTTAAGCTATTAAAGGATCGATAAGTCTAATGACTACATACTGTACTGTTAAGTATCCAATCCAACCATCTAACATGACTATTTTCACATTTTCCACTTCCGAATAAGTACCAGAAGTATTTAGGAAATAGTTGTATCTCGTAGCAATAAGAGTTTTAAATATTAACTGTGAGGATGTAGGTAAGTTGATATTTCTATTTTTAATCTAAAAGTAAAAGGCCGGTTTAGAGCTATGCGATATTCGCTACCCGGTGCGAATGCTATTCTGCAGTTCACACCTAGTTTCATCACAGTCGCGGAACTCCATACAAAATATATGGCGGAATACCACGCGAAACCGGGCTAAATATCGCCACCGCTCGCTGGGTAGCAAATAGAACAAGGGGCGAGTACGAGTTGACAATGTACAAAACGGTGTCAAACGTCTGACGCCGAGCACACCGGTGTGCGCTGCTTGGTATGGAAACACTGAGCGGGAGCTTGACGCAACCAAGCTTCTCAAAAATCTGCTCAGTGTTTCCATACCAAGCAGCGCACACCGGTGTGGTTGGCGTCAAACGTTTGACACCGGTTTTTTTTACATTGTCAACTCGTACTCGCCCCTCTGGCCCAAAAGCGGTGGATAAAATTATGATAATTCACACGCGTCCTCTGCAGAAACAATTTGAGCATCAAAATAATGGCGATTAATTAATCTTTGACACGGTGTAATTACCGTGCCGTAATTAAATTTACATTAATTGCGTACGGCGTTAGTTTAAATTTAAATTATTCTACGGATTTATCAAATTAATTCTCTGTAACCATCATCATCATACCGTCATCATCTTAAGGTTTTCTGTGATCATCGTTTCATCACATTTACACTCACTGCTCAATAGGTATAATAGACAGACCTCTTTAGTACATACGCCATTCTTTCGGGTTCCTTTCAAGTCCCGTCAATTGATTCCCAGCCTTTCTAATAATGTATTTATTTGTATGTAAACAGTCAGTAGGCAGATGATTCCAATTACCCCGAAAGTTCGTGAATTAATTTAATTTCCGGCTTCTGCGTTGATAATGCAAACTATTATTTTATTTATTTTTTTGTAATCATAGTTTATATAATTTTTCGCATTTATCTTGTTTACGTAATTCTCAGCCGTGAACTTCCACTTCCGTCCGATATTAAATAGATAGGAACTTATAAGAAACTAATCATTATTTAGCGAATTACACAAAATACAGTAAAATTATCTCAAGATCGTTGAATGAATTTTACATGCGAGTTTTTTTTTGGAAAATAAGGATTCGGATTTCAGAGAGACTTTCACACTGTACCTTTTACAAAATGTCGTAAAGCGTAAGAATAATCAATACTCGAATTCTATGTAAATGCGAAACAGAATTATTCCGCTCATCATTAAAGGTCCATTACAAGTCTCATCCCCTCGCAATTAAATGGAAATCAATTTAGTAGCACACGTATTGTGCGGATGCAATTTGGCGCGGAGACAAAAACCAGACTCCGCCGCGAATGGCTCTAACAAACGACCGACTGCTGGCTGCTAATGATTCTATGTATACCTATCTACGTATCTATGAACATAGTCGAAGTACCTCCTTCTTTTGTCGAGGTGTTGTTAGTTTCCGAATTCAAAAAGGTTATAGTTCTCAAAGGTTAGATCAAAGGCGGTTTTAACCTCGGTGATGTGTTGCCATGCCAAACCAAAATCATCCGATGAAACTTTAATGATACAAAGTTATTATTCAGTGTGGATAAGCTTTGAGCAGAGTAGAAATACGGATACTTTAGAACTCTCTTAACTTAAAATTAATTAATTATAACAAAGGCTTTTAGGTATCCACGTGCTACAGAATTTAACAAATTAAATAATGTCCCTAACGTCCAGTCTGGTCGACGGCAAAAACTTGTCGGCACGCGCCCACAGTTCTAATATCCAATATAGTTTCTACTCTTGCTGTTTTTGCGACTCCATGGAGCCGAGGTGACGCGTCCGCTTGACCCTTTTATGACAGGGGCTTTTGAGATTTCATCTCCAAAAGAGTCCAACTCAGATGGGAAAATTCTCGCGTGGTCACGTGCACGTGGTAGCGAACCATTTGACTATGTTTTCCAAAGTTAATAAAATACGCCATCAATGGTAGAGCTAAAGTTCTTCACCACTGTGTTATTAAGATGACAAGAATGTGGCCAAAAACTGTAGTGCCAGTTTGGTGATAACTTCATCAATACGTCGCAAGATATAAAATAGCCGTATATCAGGGCAACATTGTGCAAACAAAAGAGTATATACAAGTAGACAGCCCTAACAAAGTGTGTTGGTACATCCCTGCGGGTGGCAGGGCAGTGCGGTGCGCGGTGGCTGGCCCGCCCCTGCTCTCCGCGTCTTGTTTTTGTGGTCGCGTCTGCAGCCCCGAGTCCCGACTCGCCGGCACTTTCTTTCCCCCTCCCCGCGGATGACAAATGGTCCCCGGACACCCCGCTCTCTCCTCGCTAATGCCCAGATAATTTTATGCTCTCAATGTTCAAAGCGGATATAAGACGACCGCGAGATTACCCCATCGATCGATGGGCGTCAAGCATGCTTTATTTTGTATTCCAACAGACGTTGATTCAGTAAGATTGAATTGAAATTAATGTTTCAGGTGAGTATTTTAATTCATGTTATACGTGTCGTTATCAATCTCAAAAGTGACTAAGCTACCGAAATCTATCAAGATTGTCATTTAATCGAAACGGTACTTGATGAGTGCTAATAATAGACTTCGTTTCTATTGAACAGTAGTGATCTCGACGTGCTCGACAACTAGTATTACACTAAAGAAAACAAAAATGAAACAAGACGTGGGTAAAGAATGCCAGCGTCAGGCCGGCAGGCACGGGGCGACCTCTCCGCAGCCGCCGGTCACACGCCATTGCCTCCACTGAATAGTCAGCTACGCGCCGCAACCGTCACATTATCTCCCGCCTTCTAACCAATCTCGATTTGAACGCTCAGGGTGTTACCGCTAACCTTCATTACATCCGACGGTATACACTTTGCGTTACTCTAGTCGTTACCAAACGAAGCGGAAATATCTCTACCTCTACCTCTCGTGTTGTTCTCCACTGTTCAACTCTTGGTTGTTTCGTCGCCGGCTTTAATTAATGGCACTGTCACGAGTTGTGTTGTGTCCACTGCTCGTGCTACATTACATCGACACATGTTCCGTTTTTTATCTCCACGAGTGACATCTAAGACATTGATTGTTCCACACGTTGAACAGCTGCGGGGAAATATTATAGCTTCGAGAACCGTTTTCAACTCAACAGATTTCGAGGACCGATATGTAATTTAGTAATCCGAACGACACCCACATTTGAAATTCATTGTCTGATTGCTTAGTTCATGATTTAGTGCAATTATCCTCCGTTTGCTAACTTGGACGTGATTTACATCGCGCTATGACTGTACCGCATTGTAATTATCATTTGCGCAGATGATTTATCACAATTAAGGCGTCTTTGCCTAAAGTTAATATAGGATCATCACAGGTGTGACCTTTGAATTGAGTGGTAAATAATTAGGAATTTCCAGAAGCGGATAAGTACTGCAAGAATAACAGCAAAGATTTTGATTAATGTAAATAGTAAATTGTTATTTCAAAAGGCAAAAGATCAAATAAAATATCAACGAGTCATTACAACGATGGTAATAAATGTAAAGACTTGCTCAATCACTGCTTGATATTAGTTATCGTATTATCTTCCTACGTAGATTGCGTGGTGATCTCAATTTTCGTCGGCTCTCGATTACTACGACTACTCTACCCAGATTACTTGTGTCTATAATTATATGGACCAGCCTAGATCTGGCACGCGATTTTCGAACGAACATTTAAATAAACCACCCTAATTCACCGGTTCATTTTGTAAAATAATGCACTCAGGCCTTACTAAATTAAAGCGAGATGGCTCAGAAGAGAGCGTACTCGTGGTAAAAGAAAAAGTGTTGCCGAAGGTGTGCCCAAAACACTGCAACTATGACCACCAGAGTTCATGTCTGTCTACACTACAGGTACTTATTTTAGGAATTTTGTATTCCTTTTATTAGAGAAATAACATTAGTTCCAGACACTGCCATTTCATTGCTAAATATACGTAGAAGCTACTGCAAAATTAATGTTTGGGCGTGCGTTGACTACCATTAAACAAGATAAGGATCTAAAGATATCTACAATTTTTCCAATCAGCTGAGATCAGAGATCATACTAACCCCATATTAGGATTAGTAGGTATGTTTGAAATGCTCACACATCCATTTAAAGTTGAAGTGGCTTTAACTCTTGAAAGCAAAAATCGTCTATCATTACCGAGCAGATCTGTAATGTTAAGTGACGTGTATGACATCATCAGGATTCTGTTGGTGCCGCCTTACATGGTCGCATCTATGATTTATAAACTACCTTTATTTTGCCTGTGACTTTGTCTGCGTGGACTACATTTTTCAGCAATAAAAAGTATTATGTCGTCCCCAGGTATCTGTAGGCCAAATATCAGCGGACTCGCTGTAAAAATGAACAAGTAGACACATTTTCGCTTGTCATAATTTTACTACTGGGGAAATCTAGCGTCTTCTTTCATGAAGTTTCTTTTTGCTAGAACTTTCAACCCCTTAAACATGACTAGTAGGGGTCCTGCCCAAGTACTCACACAGGGAATATTATTCCCTTTCATACTTTCCTAAAGCAACGGCTTTTTTTATACATTATAGACAAACGTTTGACCGCAATCTCACCTGATGGTAAGTGACTATGCGGTCGACGATGTAGCACATTTGCCTAGAAGAAACCTATTTACTCTCATCTTGAAAACATTTAAAAGCTGTTTAAGCTGTGCGTTGTTTGTCAGTCAGCCTGGCAACAATTTTCAATATGAAGAAACGTGTTTCATACACCTGATAGATGAATAGATGATACAATGATTCGTAGTTGATTTCGGCTTCCGCCTAAATATGGTAACATCTACGTTGAGCTTTTTGCTTCGTGATTCAGATGCAATACCACTTACACCACGTGGGTAATAAAACAGGGCAATAATTAAAATGTTCTATCGCCTATTTGTAGCGTCGTAAAAACTGATGTTTCTATGTTGTTACATTAGTATTTATTATTTTTGCTACTTCAAGGTTCTGAGGTACTTATAATCTGAGGATGTTACCTTTGGCATTAGGTACATTTTTACAATCGTTTAAAATATTTTTTCTTTATGCACGGTTGTCTGATTATTTGGCAAAAAATATTCAAAATATTTAACACACATTTTTCTAGGAATTATTATTATGTACTTACCTAACCTACTTATAATGTTTCTATAATATGAGGATAAACACAACGGTGAAGTGAAGACTCATCCCATCTCCCGTTGGCGAAGTATCTCGCTAGCCTTCGCTTGCTTTCGTTCGGTTAATACACACAATAAAAGATGGTTTTTGTAGTCAATCATTTTTACTCGACAAAACATTAGAGGAGTAAAGTACCTACTTATTCTAATAAAATATGACTGCTAAAAATGTAAGCAACAGAAACAGGATAATTTACTCGAGTATAACCCTGGGGGGCAATAAGCTAAGCAGGCAGTGAAATCCATTATTCATTGTTACAAGTTAATCAGAACAGAACGTTTTTCAGATGCTACTGAAAATTAATCCATTTTTACCTTTTATGAAACGCCCTGTTCAGGGCTCCAGCATTCCTGTGAGTGCATAAAGTCATTTTGACTTCAAGCCGCCGGCCTGGGGTATATCAGTCAGGTTTAAACTTAAACCCCCGGCCACGTCCCAAAACATTTGTCCGCCGAAATTAGCATGTATTTATTACCAAGATGTCTCTGAGATAATCGGCTTATCTTGCGGGGTGCTGGGGTTTGCCACGGGGCGGAGCGCCCGTCTTATTAATCGGCTGTCCGGAGCATCTGCCGGCGCTATTTACAGGCCCTGACCCCTGTCGCCGAGAGGTATAAGGTTTATGCGACTAGGTACTTTGTTCTTGCGTTGCGACACGTTTGTTCTTGCAGCATTTGTTAAACCAAAGGGCGTCCTGTAAAATTCGTAAAGTCCTTAATAATAATTGTTAAACCAACATTGGTTGGTAAGAAAGGTTTGTCGCTTGGTGTCTTCTACATGCACATCTATGTAAAATATCTACATAGGTAAGACTGGTTAGTAGGTAGGTACAGTAAACACACGTGAGAAAACAACCTGTCTATCTAAAGGTGCAAAATAATTTATAAAAAAATTCTTCATTGAATTCAAATTCAAATTCAAATTGAATTCCTAATGGTTCTAAAGACCTGTATTGGACACCAGTTGCAGAATAAATACATAAAAAATTCTTTTATTTTACAATTGCGCCCTTTAGCAACTATGCAAGATAAGTTACGAGTTTGGACGCAACCCTTTAGGCAGTGCCTACAACTGTATCTACTTGTAGGTGTAATGTATTCATGTCTTTATCTACCGGTATTGAATTTTATCTTATGTTCCGTCTTAGGGTTAAGCTATAATGTATTCTTGATTCAGCACGGTCAGCCACATCAAGTTTGAAAGGATGGATTTTATGGGAAGGCATTATATACGTGTCATCCCATAAAGCATCAAGCATTCGCGTGAAGAAAATAAGGTTCCGTGTAAAATAGCTGAGCTGAGTACTGTCGAGGAAAAGCGATCTCGCGGTAGATCCTCAACAAGATGGTCTACCCAGCTGAAGGGAGGTAGAGGCAGGTTCTATAACGTGGTGAGAATGGCCACAAACTGAAAGCCCTGGAGACAAACTGTCCTCTCCATGACAACAAAGGCCTCCACCAGTGATCACGATCTTCAGACATGAAGCGCCAACCACATAGAGAACTGAGTAAAAACGCAGTGCTGAAAAGTGCTTGTCTACACTATGTAGCTCACCCTGCAGCGTCACGCTCTGTGTCGACTCGGCACCAACGCAAGCAATAACTGAATTTTTAATTTAACTTAAGGTCAAATGTAAATAATTGATTGTAATCGCAAGTCTAAAACTTGTATTAACAAATTACATGTTGCCGCGAAAATGGTTAAGCATGAGTCGATTTTGCTTAAACACACTTTTTAAAATTGCTAAAAAGGCCAGTAGACTAGACATATAAATACTCCTGCCTCTGTGTAGTACGGGGCTCAAACTACCTCTAAAGAAAACAGACAATTAGTAAAATAAAATGCAGACTTACTAACATAAAAACCACAATCTCATTAGATGGTAAGTGAAATGATACTGCCGATTGACGAAGATCTAAAGTAAATATTGTTGAATAGCAGACTAAATGATTTCGTTTATACGACACGGTACCCTAAGAACCTCTCATGTAATTAGATTTTATTCATGCAACTGCACTAATACGGTATAAGGAAATATAAATCATGGCTATCAATCAAAACTGCTAGTTAATAAACAAAACATTGTAATTAATTCATTTAATTAGTTTAAAACATCTTAGTTAGGTACTCTGACTTCAGTGTTCTAAGCAGGCTCATACTTCAGGCTCATACATTGCTTCTTTAAGATTATATCGATTTCATATATTTGAACTCGAAGTTGCCTCAACTAGGTCCGTTGTGTACTAAATACTCTAATGTTTTATATACCGAACATCCTATTGGGCGCATTGCTTTTATCTTCTCTTCTTCTAATTTAAGAGCTACTCTTTTGTCGGCGTAACAAATGCAAACCAAAAAAACTATGCATGTCCAAGATAGATCTTCTGAATTCTCCTTACACTTTCTAATTCCTGAATTTACAGTTCTTGCATAGCTCCAAGCATACGCTGTAAATTACGTTATGATTTCTTGTTGTAAATCCCGAGTGCAAGTAGCACGTGCCCTCCATCATCGTCTGTTGGCTCCTACGCTTCCGGCAAAATCATACATTCCACCGACGCAGTTCAGCCTATATCTGATTTTGAAACCAATGGTTTTTTGCCTTATGGTATCGGGTTTAGACAGTGAGGGGGTTGATGAATTTAAGATTTGAATAATTTAAAATAACTTGCTTTTGATAGATGTTTGAAACCTATAGGGTTGTGCGTGGGAATGAAAGTACCTAGACACCGCGTGGGCATCAGGTCATTGCTGTCCCGTGGAGTAGGCACTGAGTACTTACCTCATCGTCCTTTCTAATCTATATAATAAGCATATTGCTAATGGCATTTGGTTCTGGAGCTCGAGTTAGCTCATCGCTATCCTGTGTCCAACGTTATATATAAAAAGTAAAAACAAATAATATTTGCAAAACAAACATGGCGGAATATACAAATGGTTGTTTGGATGCCCCAAACTTCCGCTTGACACCATTTATTGGAACACCATTTAGGGATTTCCCTGACAAATCCTAGTCCACCTTTGGGTAGATCCGAGCCTTTTTAGTTATGATTGATGACTTGACGAGTTATGAAACCTAGTGTAGGGTCGGTGTGGGGACGAAAGTGCTAGACATCGCGTGGGGGTATCAATCAGGTCATTGCTGTCCAATCTATGTAGCAAAGAATTAACTTCTTCATTGTCCTGGCTAGATATATTCTATCTCCAATGAAAGTTACGTAGTAGGAATCTATAAGGTTTTATTTAATAATTCATTAGTTTTTTTTAAAATGCCTGCACTAAAGTATTTGAATGTATTATTTGTACTTGTAACTTATCATTCGGCTCTCTAACATTAAGGAAAATTAGAGTCATGAAGCTTGAAGCTAAAAAAATAAAAATGGTAAGTCCACATACTTACGTTTTACTTTCGGGATTATCGGGATATCGGGATTTCAAGTCAGACAGGGTTTTGATAAACCTGTCGCATCCAGACCATCCTCGTTGAATACATGCTGTTATATCTTACTAAAAATAAATACGTAAATAAAACAATTGCATTATTAGTATTGCGTTTTCAGTAGGCGGTAAAGCTTGACGGATCTTTGTCGTTGCAGACAAGGTCTTTCAACCAGTACGGGACCTTTCGCCTACAATATTGACAAATTGAAGGTTGGAAAAAGTTATCTCAGTATCATTATCAGCTGGTCAGCAATAGTCAGCATCATATCACCTCGATTTCCAAAAGATATTGGGCCTTCTCCATCTACATTATCTCCACAAATGCACAATATTCTAAAACCTCGTGTATGCTGATTGATAGATATAAAATGTAACAAAATATACGAATAATAATTATTGTTGTTGGTGGTGAAAAAAGTATTAAGTATAAAAAAAATCTGCATGTTTTTTTTATATCCTTGATTGTTTATAAGTACCTGCCATTATTTAGTGATTTTAATATAATTTTAAAACATCCTTGAAAAAGTCAGATATTTCAGTGCGATTTTCTCAAAAATTTCTTTAATATCCAAAAAAAATACTTCCCAGTTTAAGAAACACCATGCACTTATACATACCTTAGTGCTCTTGGTGGTGATTGAAACCATGTTAGTTAGATATTAGCATATCTTTTGCAAATCGATTTTACCTAAACTTAAATAAGACTATAAATGAAGGGGTTATTAAAATAATAAATGAATTACTAAATTAAGACATAACGGTACAATACGATTCGGTTTACTTTGAACATTAATACGCAGTGTACGCGGTTATTAAATGGTCGAGAGCTGTCCCATAAACGGCATTATTACCACCAAAGTATAGTTTTACGAGGTTTAGAGCCGATAATGCGAAAGGTAATGATATCCCCAGCTGTGTCGATCCTGAAGTTCTAATTACGGCCTAGAGTCCCATCGTTTATTCGACCTTTAATTTGCCGATGCGCAGTAGCATGAGTTTTTATAAACATTTTTTATTTTAAACCTGTTTATTGTCCTCTCTTGATATGTCAAAGTAACACGCTCCTAGCCATTAACGTGCTCTTCGTAGGACTATACTTTTTAGTATGCTTATGCCGCTTTTTTCGAAAGCGCTGCTCAATATAATTACAATTCTTATTATTATGAGGAAGAGCGTTTATTGAAACAAGCTTAAAAAGTTGAAGACATTGTAGCAGCTGCTTTTTTGTAACTCGTAATTTTCTCAACTTTTTCTATTTTATAATGCAGTGGATTAGAAAACTTGTTCGATCTGCATTTTTATTGGTGCTTGTATTGTTTTTAATTGCACATAATTTTTCCATCCCCTCAGGCTACTATGTGACATGAATGAAGTAGTCTGATTATAACATTCCATCCGCATGGTCAGACAAAGTATCCAGAGAATAATAAGCTGGTATTTTATTACCTACAGCTACGGCAAAAGTTAATTGCATCGTCATCGTTGAATGGACTGCTATTAGGTAGAGTAGCGGTCCTATCCGCATGCCCTGAGGGGCTCGGGGTGGTTGCGTCTCATCTCACGAGAACTTCAGCAGTTTGTCATACAATGTTGAGAAACATAAGCTGATTAGCAATAATGTAAAGTATGAAAGTCGTGAACAATGAGGATGAGAACCGCGAGAAATTGTCACATGGTATGGTAGGTTAGGTACTGTTTTTGTGCCAATTGCTATTCGTGCGATTCTGTGCGCTTATGGATCTGATAATCGGAATTTATCGAATGATCTTTTATTGGATTTATTAATTAATCCGAAGTTGGAATCATGTTTTTATTAAAACTCGCAAATCTCTGAAAAAATGAGTTTTTGTGACTCATTCAATTTGCTTAATTGGCTCGAAAGGTCATGATGTGGCTGCTGCGAAATAGTCCCGTGAATCTCCCGATATTTATGAAGAGAAAGCAGTTAGAGTCGATGTTGTATTTATTGTCTACTTATCTGGACGAGGAATGTCAGAAGGAACGAGTTGGATGGAGGGTAAAAACTCGGCTGGAGCCGGGAATGTATCGGGCTCCGACTCATGGAGGAATTCCATCCGGAATCTCTAATTAAAACTTTATCTAGGTTCTTCCCGCTTCCAGGAATTGCGTCTCATCGCCTGAAATTTCCCTGGCTACACTTTTAATTACCAAACTTTATTTGTAATCCATGTTTGCCACATTGCGTCGTCGTTGTCGCAGTTATTTTGCGAGTTATGCTCTTTTAGAAAAGTATAATAGTATTGGTTTTATTTACATGAGCCCGACTGCTATCGCTCTTTAATGATGTGAAATGCAAATCATCTTATTGTGACATTCCTCGAGAACACATTCGCATCGTATACATTTAAAACTTGGATAGGTTTAGTGTAGAGCAACTTTATCGTTACCGTATACGACTATTGCAAAAAGATGGCTAGATTATTCAACATTTAACGTTTACTCGTTATAAATTTTGCCTTATTCATATCGGTGAATGTTGAATTTATTATTTGATTGTGGTGGTACTGTGCGAGGCATAAATATGTATTGATCGAATCGATTGGAACTAATGCCATACAATGTTTGTTCAATTGTATATTAATCCGTGTGAAATCTATGCGTCCAGCTTACTCGTACCATTGTGGGAGGTTGATTTATTCATTAGACTTCCAGAAACTGTTAGTATTTATGTTTTCTGGATATTTAATTAGCTTCCTCGATTAATCATTTATATTTTATCATTATCGTCTTACATGATTTGTAACATACACTTGATGTTTTAGTCAAATTTAATTGTCTCCACTGTTCTTATGGATAAAGTTCGATTTGTATTTATTGAAAGTCCATGCATTTTCGAATTTCCCATATAAGTGACGGCATCTACAAATGGGGAGTTGGCGTGCTCTTGGAAATCGCTCATCGGATTTGTCATGTGGGATGACGAGGTGCCATCAACTCGTCAGTCGTCGCGTCCACTCCGCAAACTCCGAAATGCTAAAAATGGCATAAATAATTTATACGTTGCTTGCTCGAGCTCCGTTTTTGTCGCGTCCGACCTGTCCACTGATGCATTTATAATATAAGGGTGCTTTTTGCAACGTCCCCCGGCGGCACTGGAATGCAACCGCTAAAATTGATCATGTTTGAAACGTGAGCTGAAAGAGCAATGTGGTCAGCTAAACTGTGTGGTTCAGCCAATGTTTGTACTGTAATGTATGTAATAGCGCGTATTGTCCGTAACGTGCTCGAGACGTGCACGAACTATTAGATATGCTCACCATTAATGTAATGTTCAATAGTTAGGAGTTCTGAATGTGGTTTCACATTACCTCTACCGGATAGTGTCCATTATTGTCTGAAATACATACAATTTAGAACTGTAAAGACTTGAGAGATAATACGAAGTGGGTAAATTACAGCATTACGCAAAGGTACGTTTGGTTTATGCATTAATTCTCATTGAAAGCTCTACCTTTAAACAATATACCTACATTGCCTACTTACCTATAGCAATGTGCTGTTTATACTATTGCGAATATTTTTATCAGAAATTGGTTGACGTTGTGTATTCTTCGGTACTAGCACAGTATATTAGTACAAGGCGTATAAGTAGGTGAGGTAGGTAGTAGGTATAAATAAACTCATGTTATATTTTATTTTTCAGTAAACAAGCGGTTTTCGACGGCAAACGGGCGATACGGGGAGGAATACCATTCGTATTTCGTAAGTATTCACAACACCATTTTCGATCTTATAAAAAAAATCTACTTGTACTTGTATAATACTTGTATAAAAATTAAAAAGGGTTAATAATATTTTCAATATTCCCTTATGTAATTTTTTTATATAATATAAAATGTCTTTTGGCCACAATCTCACCTGATGGTAAGCGACGATGAGATAGATATAAGTGCAGAGGATTGAAATGTCTAAAGTAGGTATGCCTGTTACTCGATTGAATATGAATGCGAAAAGGACTTCAATATAGAACTTGATATAAAAAGAAAACATCAAGGGGAACATATTTTTCAATACAATGAATAACATTTTAAATTGAACTAATAAAAATAAAAACGTCTTCATGCTATTAATACGTAATTGTCAATAAAAGGGTTGGAATAAGTACGTTCTTTGCGATATATTTTATTAAAACTACCACTTAGTAGCTCTTACTTTGCTAAGTAGCTATAATAAGGTTATTACCCAGTTTTAGTAGCAGTCAGCGCAACTTGTTCGTGTTTAAAACAAAACTGCATTATTAGACTTTTAGACCAAACGAGTGAATGCTCATTTTATCCCTACTATAAAATTATCTTGGTGTAAGCAGAGACAGTGAAGTACCACAGTGCATAACCACAGACATAGCCAAACCGTCTTCGTGATAGAATAACTGTAGTATAAAAACAAAGTTATATTTTCCAGCACAATTTGGACAATGGGCGTTCGGCCCTCAGCACGGATTCGCGCGGGTGGCGCGCTGGCACGTCGAGAAGATGCCGGAGCGATTGCCGAGCGGGGACGTGGAGGCTGTGTTCAGTCTTATGGATGACGACTTCACGAGGTCCATGTGGCATTTCCAGTAAGTATATCCTCACAAGGATCATTTTTGACAGGCGTCACAGCTCAGTCGGTATTAGCTCTGCCTTCCGTGCTGTGGCTCGTGGGTTCGATCCCCACCAAGAACAAACATTTGTGCGTGGAAAACATAGATGTTTGTTCTATGTCTGGGTGTTACTATGTATTATAAGTATGTATTTACAAAAAAAAAGTATATAAGTATTCTATCAGCCATCTAGTTCCCATATCACAAGCTTTGCTTAGTTTGGGACCTAGAGGGCGTTGTGTGTAAAGTCCATGAATATTTATTTATTTATTTATTTAGAATCGTATATAACTAGGTGATTCTAGGTACCAGTTTCACGTGGCCAGAGTCTAGAAGAACAGGCAAGAAACTACGGCCTGGTTCCTAGTATTTTTTTGGTTAATTCTTTTTACAAAGAAATACTTTGAAATTTTTTATCCCAAACAAGATCTTTTACTCCCGGCTCCCAAGAGAGCTCGTGGGTAGTCGAAGGTGAAGCTTGACTTGTTATAACGTTCGAGCAAAGTCAATGCCTGATGACAACGCAAACTCACTATTCTGTATCGCCTCTCTGGATCCACAGATTGAGCATGTACTGTTGTGCGGAAAAATTTGCTTACCTACCTCCAATTCGACCAAAAATGGGTTCTGCGCAGATACTTCAGAGGGACAAAGATCCGTTGTGACTACTATACATCCAGCCTATTTAAATTGCATTATGTTTTCATAGATTCAGGTTGACATATCGACTGATTCTCCGCGAGAAGGAGCTTCACTTCAACATCGGCGTATACAACCCCTCCAAGGAGCTGACGTTTAGCTGTCAGTTGCTCCTGCACACCTACTTCAAGGTTCCAGATGTGCGACGTTGCCAGATCACCGGCATGCACGGCTGCATGTTTATAGACAAGGTAACTAATCTCTATCTATCACTCTCTTACTTGCTGTCATATACATTTCCCATTCTGCAGATCTGCTGAAACACGAACAAATCTGGCAGTCGGTGTGTGTAAACCTAACGTATTCGAGTAGATTTCCACAGGCTGATGAGTTCCCTCCTTTGAACCAACGAAGGTCATGCTGAGCTTTAGCAAGGCAAGATAATGTTGGTGTCATCTTTCATCAGCCTAAGAGCATAGTAACTATGCAGTAACTCAAAATGGTTACCATTAACAGACGCGAGAGGGCGCGGTGTACCAAGAAACGCGCGAAGTGGTCACCATAAACGAATGGACGGACCGCATCTACCAGAACACGATGCAGGAGCATATAATCACGAACGTCGTCAGCGGCCGCAAGATGCGGATACAGAAATACAACTTTCCCGACACTGGTAAGTTTTTTATACAACTAAATGATGCCTATAACGATGCATTTTTGGGTCGAATGGGGTAATCAATTTTTTCCTTACGACAGTACCTGCGCAATCGTTTGTTGCACCTAACTTCAGATGGATAAAGATCAGTGCATATTGTAATTAGCTAGATCACGGTATCAATGATATTTGAAACTATAGTTGAAAAAAAGTTTCATTTTCTTTTTTACGAACATCGCGAGATCCCCGTTCGGGGCGAAGCTATCACTACTATAATTTTACAAAAACATCCGGTTACATGTGCATGTACGTAAACTAAACTTCGCTAGGAAGTCTAGGATCGCAAGGTTATTTATCATTTTTCACTTTTTACTCTGAATATAATTTCCAGTGATCTGGAACCCGTGGGCAGACTTCGCGAAAGAGATCCCCGACTTCGGCGACGATGAGTTTCCCAACATGGTGTGTGTCGAAGCGGGGAGAGTTGCCGCGCCCATTGTACTCCTACCCGGCACTGCCTTCGAGGCCAGCCAAATACTGCAGGTAACAAACATACTGCCAGATACTGCAGGTAACATACATACTGCCAGATACTGCAGGTAACAAACATACTGCCAGATACTGCAGGTATCATACATACTGCCAGATACTGCAGGTAACATACACACTGCCAGATACTGCAGGTAACATACATACTGCCAGATACTGCAAGTAACATACACACTGCCAGATACTGCAGGCAACATACATACTGCCAGATACTGCAGGTAACAAACACACTGCCAGATACTGCAGGTAACATACATACTGCCAGATACTGCAGGTAACATACACACTGCCAGATACTGCAGGTAACATACATACTGCCAGATACTGCAGGTAACATACACACTGCCAGATACTGCAGGTAACATACATAATGCCAGATACTGCAGGTAAGATACAAACTGCCAGATACTGCAGGTAACACACATACTGCCAGATACTGCAGGTAACAAACACACTGCCAGATACTGCAGGTAACATACACACTGCCAGATACTGCAGGTAACATACGTACTGCCAGATACTGCATGCAGGCAACACACATATTGCAAAACACTAAGTAGTTAGCTTACGTACTACGATAATATTGCAGATTACATGTCATATCTACTAATAGAGGTAAGATAATAATTCAATTTAAATAATTTATCTTTTTTTTTCAGGTGATGTAGGCAGATGACGCTGCGAAATGTACACAGCCGTCCACTCAAAGTCCATTTGCGAGCCTGCATTGCATAATCCAGACAATATTTAAATACGGGGACTTGTCAATCTCTGATTCACCTCTACCGTATTGGGTTTGGAGGTGCGGGTAAGAGCCGAACACATTCTTTTCTTTGGTTTCAACTTACTGATTTCTAAACATAGGGACTAGCGATACATAAAACTTGTTTTTATTTATAGGTGTAACCACGTGGTGCATTTATTTATAAATTCTTTAATTTACTGTTGATAGAATAACGGTATTTTTTATAAACAAAACTTGTATAAAAAGTCTCCAATCATAATAATTATCATTGTAATCTAATTATTAAATAACATTATACAATTAGTAGGTGTTAGTGTTAACTGAATAATTGTAATATTAATGTAATAAAAGGAACTAAGTTTTTTTGCGATATTGTAACGGAATACATTCTATGACTGACGTTTTTTGTTTCTTTTGTAACATTATTTTGTAGGCGCGATTTGAATTTCCTGTTGATATGCCGACTAGGCTTAATGCCGGGCAAGCCTACTCCATCTAAATCTTGACCTAGGTACAACAGCGTCTTGTAAATATAGTGGCATGTGGTGTATTTAGTGGCCCTTGACGGTATGAAAATCAGAAAGCGCATGGTTATATGTAGCCGGTACCATGTCGTTTTAATTAGTTACAACTATTCAGTTTTTTTTGTAATTAGGTTGTGTTTTGCGAGAGTTAAGAGTACCGGCTCTGGGACCTTATTCTCGAAAGCGGTCGACAAAACGTCATGCGAGAACTCCAAAAAACCGGTTTCTAATTTCATCTGTTTTTGCTCAAAATGACAGGTATTGTTTGTCATCTCTCTCTCTCTCTCTCTCGGTGATACTTGTCGAACGTTATTGAGCTAATAGCTCCAGTTATCAAAGTAGTTCTTTAAAACGGGTAGCTATGGTGGTTGAACCGAACGAATCATATTCGACTAGAATTCAGCATTAGGTGTATTATCTAAATGCTAAAATGATTTTTCACTCGCTTGTAGAGAATTTATTATTTGTATAAAAAATAATCAACATCTTGCCACTTTCGTAATGCTATGCTACTTTTTTGGAAATATGTTTCAGTCGTAATTTCATAAATCTACAACAATAATATTAGTGGGATTAAAGCAAGAGTCATATTTCTATGACTCGTATGTTTGTAATCTAAACTCAGAACTCAACCAAATCGTAAGTTTCTCGTCGATTGAAGCACAAAATCCAATGTTTCAATCTCGATTGATGCTTGAGCAATGAGATTGTTTTAGAATAAGGGGTTTTCGAAAATTTCTTGTTAAGATTAACTTAAACTTCTTTCCCGTCTTCCTCTTTGCCTTATTTTCTTGTTATCTATTCCTATTTTATCTTATTATCTGATTTGTTTTTCTAGTTAAGTTTCCGGATAATTACTGATTTGGTTCAAATACTTTTTAACGATATTAAAATAGTTTTTAGTAAGTAAATGTAATACTCAGATCTATAAAGAACTTTTTCATTTAAAAAGTGATTTGCCCAGCATGGGGTTGATATGCTTAAATAAAATAAGCTCTACCAGTAAAAAATTAATAGTGATATCTATGTGAAAGTCTGGTTTACACTCAAATAAGAATAGTACTTATGGCAGTGTAAAGACATTGCGACGACTCAACTGCGTTGCCGAACAGAGTAACGTAATAAATATCCTATTTCGGCACTGTGCTTCTGCCTAGAATCACTTATTGGAGTGTAAATGTTCATTGGGATTGACTTATCTACACTGCTGTACAAACTGCGCCATCTGCGATATTTTTACATCATTCCACTGTTTTTGATTGCCAAACTACTATATTTAGGGTTTTCATCATTTAAACATAGTATATTGAGCTAAATTAAAAGCCTCTGTTATTCTATTTCCACACATAACATTCCATTGAATGCTTTAAAACTAGAATGGAACATTTTTTTATGTTACAAAAACATTGTACAAAGTTGTGATTTTTTTAGTACATTTTTTAATTTGGGACTTTTTGGAGGCTTTTAAAGTATACGATGATTAATGTAAGATTATGTACTTAGATTTAACAAGTTCCTTGTTTTTTACTACAATAATTGAGTAGGTTTTTGTAATGAAATAAAAATTATCTTTGCATAACTATTGGCATCAAAGATGTGCTGTAAGTATGGTAAAGTCTACCTTAAATAAAGGTGAAGCCGTTTCTTTATCATTGAATACCATGGAACTTATATAAATTAAAGAAATGGTTTCAAATGAAAGATGTCTAAATTCTCTAATTTCAATGTTTAATAATTATTAAAGTCAATTACGACCTTGTACGAATATTCCATGCCAATTATCTAATTTAGAAATGGTTACTGTTGTGACCCGAAAACAACGATGTAACAAAGTGTACTTCCATAGGTGCAATAAAGTGAAGTAATAATATTTATTTGTTTTATTCCTAATAGCAAATACCTATGTATTTTTTTTATAGTTGCTGGATACCCTCAACATAAACTCTCGATGATACTATACCGTAGTAGTTAATAAAAAGCGGTAGTGGTTACCAACTAATTTATTTTACAATTAAACTAAAAAAAACTAAATACAATTTATGTGGATACCTCACTACCCGCTTTGGTTTCCCAAGCGCCAACTTCGCTTAACAAGTCTTGCTTCGATTCAAAGTACTCCTTATACCACATGATATGCTCTTTTTTCTCTTCAACTGTGTAAAAAGCATTCTTGGACAGACCCACGCAGACCAGCTCCATAAAATGTCGAACGGGACCCTTTTTGGGACACCAACCCTCGAGGTGGGCATCCAGGAAAATGTGCTCAGAGAAGTGTACTTTCTGTTCTTCATCCAACCCTGGGAATAAAACATTGCATTATATTAGACTGTAAAATGCGATGACTTTATGAGGTGCAGACTTAGTCAATTCTGGAGATGAGTGTAGCCTAGGAAGCTTAATAGTGGTAATGAATAAATTTTAGTACTAAATAATACCAGTCACTTCTCCAAAACTGATCAATTCGTTCATTCAAAATTCTATAACTGATGACTTTGGTTGACAAGAAAACTGAACCAAAGTCTAAAAAATTATTGATACTCTAAGTTATGGCTTCCAGCTCCAACGCGGACGTAAGAATACGTCGAAGTTTTTATAAAGTAACAGTATGGCTAGATTATAATGCCTTAGATTTACAAAGAAAATGCGACATACCTTGTTCATTATCAATGGGAAACTTCCAGACTTTTCCCTGTTCCGTCCATTGTATCATTTTCTCAAAGTAGTTGGCTGGAGGCTGAGCTGTTGCCAGCGTTAGTTCACGTTGCTTCAAACTCTCCCACATTGCTAGCTCTGTGCCATAGTTGGGCTCCCCTACCTTGAATACTCCAAGTGGCTCTGCGTTGAAGATATCAACTACCATCGGTTTAGCTGTCGACCTGTAAAGGTAATAGTGTTATGCGAGTACATCTGGGGAAGTACCAATAGTACTGTGTCCATACAGTCTTATACCTACGAGACTTAAACTAAGTGCAATCACAGAGATGTACCATCAGCAAAAGTTCTACCTTACCACCTTAAGGGTGCATTTTCTGTAAACCGACTAGCCGTTAATCTTTGAACACCAATAGAAGCAAATTATTTCGGGTGTAAAAGTTATGAAAACAATGGGCCGTCATAAAAATAAATAGATGTTTAGATCTCTGGTTGGTCAAAATAAGAAGACAAAAGAAAAAGGAGGGGTCAGGTAGCTAACTGCTTGCAAGCGAAACAGTTTCAAAACTGGTAAGGCAGAAATTTTGCTGATAGTACAATGAATGGGGTGCATAGAGGAAAACTTTATTGAGACAGCTCTGTGAGGCAGAGTTGACCACTCAACATCAGGTGGGCCTTCCTTCCTATCACTTTTTCTCAAAGCTTGTAATATTGAGTTTCTTGCCATTCAAAAAAGAACCTTACACATTTTGTCGCCTTGATTCATTTTCCTTCCTCTTTGTGAACCTTGTTTCTTGAAATGCAGACCTGTCACTGCTATCTCTCTGGAACGTTGTGTCATCTCTCTGGTACCGAGTTGTCTGGGACCTCTCCATCTGACGTTTGACTTGCTGTCCTCTGGTTTCTCTGTCTTTTGGTGCATCAGGGTCCCTTTTCCGGTCTACCTTCATGCCAACAATAAGGTCACTGAAAGAATTTATTATGAATTATAATTTTTGAAGTATTTTTAGACAAAAAAACTAATTGAAATGGAGAATAAGATCTGCAATGTCACTTCACATTAGGTTGTATTGTGCATTGTCCCCCTGGTAAACTTACCTCAGCCTAAAAGTAACAGAGAACTTTGGGTTCCAACAGCAATGTTCTAGCATCCCATATGATGTTGTGGATGCAGAGGAGTAAGAGCTTACCTAAGGCTAGTAGAAGTCTGACTGATCTTGCCTAGAACTCGGGAAAGTAGCTCAGCTTCAGTTTGCTTCACATTTCCTCCGATTGCTTCAGCAACATTAGATGCAGCTTTTGTTAAACTTTCCTCTGAAAACATTAATTCTTATGTATGTAAACTAAGATATATTTATTTATATCTTTAGAATGCCTAAGACAAAAATTATGTAGATGACTGATAGAATATAATTTTTTTTTATATATACTTATAATACATAGTAACACCCAGACATAGAACAAACATCTATGTTTTCCACGCATAAATGTTTGTTCTTGGTAGGGATTGAACCCACACCCCACAGTACGGAAGGCAAAGGTTTTTTTTTTATTATCTATTTTTTAATGAACTTTAGTCAGTTGCCGACTATGCCAGTTCCATCGTGCATTCTTTAAGTAATAACTACTCTTTAAGTAGCCCATATATGGACCAAAGGCAGAGCTATTACGGACTGAGTTGAGACTCCTGTCTTTGTTCAATTGTTTACATTCACCATGCTAAATAACTTACTACTTGGACTGTTGGCTAGGATCTAGCGCGTCCTTAGATGAAAATCCTGTAACTTGAAAAAAAATACCAAAAATGAGTTAGTAGCTTTTTCATATCAAAATCAGTTTTTCACATTTTATGAAACAGTGTGGTTTTTTGAGTTACCGGAGTTTTCAACTAAGGGTGCGGCTATTTAGATACCTATCTTTTAACCTACCTATCTTTTCCGTTTTAGTTTCAATCACATCCTTCTTTTTTCTATGATCAGGAGCAGTAGTGAATTTCTGAGAGTACTCCTTCTCATTAAATTTAGGCTCGGCAAGCATACTTTTCAGTAGCTCCTGGATCTTTTCTGTAGCATTATCAGAGCTTTTCTTATCAGCAGGTACCTCTTTAGTCTTGATTTCACTAGTGATTCCATCATCAGTAGGCTTGTCAGATAAACATCTCACTATTATTCGAAAATCTTTCCTGAACCGGAGCCTGGAATACAATTAGTTGTTTTAGATCATAGTACACATTGTTATTTTCTATGTGCGTGTCACAGTTCATACCTGGTAAGCATAATTTAGTAAAAAATTATTTACACGAAATGAAAATAAACAACAGGAAATCCAGTTTTGAGGTTATTATTTTTTTTTTTTGTTCGCTCCTGAGAGCAGGCTATAGTTTTTCAACCATATATAAATATAATAACGTTCCTATCTACGTGCTACATACATTGACAGTTCCATTAAATAAACAATCTTTGCATTGGCATGGCGCTCTGAAAATGGATTAGCGTTTTTCAATATTGTAGGTAATAAAATATTGGTCTCTTGTGTTGAAGTTTAATGGTCAACACACTCGACAACCCCGATCGAACCGTTTTGAAAAATTATAACACGAGAAACGGAACGTAAAATTATTTATTTTGATTCCAGATTTTGTGGCAGCCAGCCAGGGCCAGCCAGGGCGCCAGATAAAGAGTAGGAATAGGTATAGCGCAGATTCGATTCCCGAATGAATTGCAATTTGGAAATTATTACACATCTTATTATTCATCAGCACTCTAAACAACACTTTTATGTAGGTTTGAGCCGGGAAGACAGAATACGGTAGGTATGATACGAGTTTGTCTGATTCTAGTGTCTATTTACCTACATAGTAAAGCTAATAGGTACCTTACCTCCTAACTGTAATGTATATTTACTTATGGCAGGTAAAAATGGACTTTTGAGGCCTACCTACCATGCTCGAAAATGCAGGTCATTGCAGGTACCAGATGTATAAAACATATATAAATAATACAAGATGTTCATTAAGGCACATTTATTCATATTTAAGGCACATTATTAATTGGACGGGTGTTTTCCAAAAGTACTACATTATGTAGGTACCAACATATAAATTACATAGACAGAAAAAATAATTGTCAAAAAATTGCCGCAAAACTGTTGCATTTTCATAATAATTAAAAACGCTCATTATATCACAATGTACACTTTTATCAAAATAATATGAACTAAATAATTACTACTGGAAGTATTAACCTGACTAATGAATATCTAAATTGAATGACTAATTAAATAATGGTATTGTATATTATCATGTCCTATCCGAGTGGGTTAGGACTAAGTACTTAGGTAAGTACGTCTAAGGTACATCTAAGTAAGTCTAAGGTATTATTTATATCTTTTGAAAGCCACAAACCAACTTCTGGTGGCTAGAATATTTTAATTAATGTATAATTGAATAATAATAACTAAATTGAGACTAAAATTCACTGGAATTCTATAATTACCTCAGAACCAGAGTAGTAAGTGTACAAAATTATTATTACAAATTGCTAACTTATAATTAACTTACCCAAACAAAACCACTACAAATAATTGTAGAAACAAGTACACGGATCATTATCCCTCTGAAGTTAGGTGCAACAAACGATAGTGCATGTACTGTTGTGTGGAAAAATTGGCTTACCTTCAATTCAACCTAAAATGGGTTCTGCGCAAATACTTAATGTATTTGACAAAGATCAAAGGAGGGACAAAGATCCATTGACTACTAATATTACTACATACCTAAACTTAGATTCCTTATTTATACTCACTTGAGTCACAAATGATAAATGCTTTTGAGCAAATATATAGATAGTAGATACCCTTATTGTCTAAACACTGGAAATAACCTAGATTAAACACACGTTTTGAAACTACAATAATAAAAATATAATTTTGAAAAACTTAATATGAATTTGGCGCAGACCGTGGGATTTCTTTGACCATCGAGATCATTTTCTTAAAAATAAACATCGAGTTTTAATTGAAATATCCTAACAAACTATTTATAACTATGTATATAAAAATGTTTCATGAAAGTGGCATAACTGCAAATATTTAACATTGTAGTCAATTCGTTAATGTACATATGGCACTATTCACCTAAATTAAAAGACTGAAACAAACCTAAACTAAAGCTGAAACTGACTGAAGCTTTCGACAGTTGGTTACAAGACCATCAACCGTCATGTTAAGATAGTTTGGAATCTAACTGACATTAGACAGAAAATAAACAGCAAGAATTTGAGTTTCGGTTCAGCCAGAATAAAGAGAAAAAGAGTTTCGGTTGCTCCCGGTTTAGCTTTACAAAAAAGTCAAACACGAAATAGGAATAAATAATTGGGACTACCCATTTTTTTTTGTGTTCAGACAATACATCACACAATAGCACCATATTTCAAATATAGAATGTCAACTCACGTATATTCCCAGTTGACTCAGCCAAATGCGGGTCAGTGGTCGGGAGAACACAACGTACACAGGAATAAGTAAATTACTTTGCAAAATGGACCAACTTTGACGCACCGCTGAATCCGATTATACTACGTAAAACAAGGGGTTAATTCCACTAACGAACTTGTGAGCTGAAACACAGCTGAATCGTAGTTTTTGGTGTTTTATATTCTACTATCAAACTTTGACCGCTAAAACGCAGCGTTTCATTTGTTTCTAAACGACTTCGATCCAGCTGCAATGACATTTCAGCTAAGCTGTAGTGTAGATCGATCGAACCATAGAGATGGAACTGAATGGAACGTCAATCTTTGTAAATTAGTAGAAATGAGCCCCTGTAGAAATAGTTTACTTGTATTGTCTACGAATGATCTGAGGTTTTCTATAATAAAATGTAGTAAAAGTATAATTGGGATGTTGTTGGGATTTTGGGATGTCATATAAGTCACAAAATGGCAGTCTGTGATTTCCCAACATCCCAACAAAATAGCATTTTAGGAGAATTCCCCTCTGAGGTTAAACCAGAAAGATAGGGTAAGGTACCTAAGTACGCACAATGTGGTTAAAAAGTTCGTGTATGTGTACTTTTGCACATCTATTCGAACTACATTGCGCATTATCATGCGCAATCACGCAATGTATTTCAAATGTCAATACCGAACATTTTTCTCAGTCAATTGTTGGTCGAGTTTAGAAGTAGCTAGTTTGAAGAATAATTTATGATTCCACATATCCGCAAATTGCAATTGCTCGATACAATTTGCTACTACAATAAGTAAACAAAAGAATGAGCTAACTATTCTATAAAAGCTGCAAATGTGACATGACTTTGTGCATTGTTATTTAAGTTCCTACTTAGCCGCCTACTTGTGTCCCATTACAACTCCCCATAAGGTTTAACTAGTTTTTCTACCAGGTTTTAGTACTTATTTAGAACAAACATGTAAAACAATGCCCTTTTCAGTTGCTGATTGTATTGTGCTCTCTTGATTCATGATGCAGTACTTAGAATATATGCAATTATTATTAATGTTTGGATCATGTCTGTGTGTGAGAATTGGAGAATCATTTGGGAATGTATGTTATAATTTTGACAGTTTTCAATGAGTAATCGTATTAAATCTCGTTGTGTTATAAGCACCAGTTTTTAAAAGTATTCACAGCCACTAGGAACTAAGTTTTACGAATCCAAGGTAGCTGTACCCTGGTCGCAGCCACAGGGTCCTGTTCGGCTCCCTCTGTGCCAAGTTGACGATGTCGCCGCTGTAAAGTCTCGCGACGGTTTGCGTGGCGCAAGATATCTGCGACTTGTCGAGTTGTCGCGCGCTGGAGTCGTCTCCGGTCGCGCAGGTGGTCAAAAGTCGCGGCGACTCGTCGGCTCGCGTCGCCCAAATGAAGTAGCAGTTCGGAGCTTGTGTTAGGTATACCACCTGGAAAGGAATTTGTATTTAGTTTTATTGATAGCTTATTGCTTTTGTGTGAAAGTTCTCATTGCAGTAACACAAGCTGGAATAACAGATTAAAAATCCAAGTAAATGCTGTCGCAAAATTCATAAGTTCTTCTATCATTGAAATGATTATATAAATAAACCTAACATTTATGTAAAGATTTACTCACACTCTTGCAAAAGTTACAAACAAATAGTTATAAAACTATTCATCTCTTCATTATACCGACTTGTTGTGTATCAAACTCATCAACTCAACTCATCAATACTATAATAATACTATGAACAAGGGTAACAAGGCAGAAAAACGTAGTTCCTCGTGCTTTACACCTATCGGAAATAAGCGTGACAAAAAGGTGCATATAGCTACATTGTATGAACTTTTAGATATAAAAACTGCACAGAATACAAAAGAAACGTTTGTTCTGTACTCTATGGTTCAAAATGGGACTATTATTCTAATCGTGAAATGTAGAATACGTGCTGAAATACGATATTTACCTGAGCATACACAAGATACAGGCCACTCTCTTTAATGCTGACATAGTTTTTGTTCAGTTCGATCTTGTCAGCGCTGTTTTTCGAAGATACCTCTGTGTCGCGGACCCAAGGGCCGATTATAGCTGGAACAAAACCATTATCTATTAGAACTTGTTCATGTTAGATCTAAACTACATCTTGATCTGCAAAATATAGTGCTAACAAATGCGTCTTGGGAGAGACCTGCATCCAGCAGTTGACTGATGAGGAGCAACGATGCGGTGGTGGTCCAGTAATTTAAGAGTGACCCTGTCTTTCGATCCTAAGGTCTGGATTTCTCAACAAAATACACCTCGCCTAAGTTTTTTTGAGATAAAGTAATGGAACAAGCTGGATGGCCCACCTAATGTCAATAACAATGCATTCACAAAGCAAGTTCATTGAGGAAGTGCTCTGTGAAACAATGCACTGCGTCCATCATTGTGAGACGATTATGTGGTGTATTTTGTTGAGAAGTCTAGCAGGCAGGTGATGCACTGAATAAGTAGGTAGGTATTGTTTACTCATTCATTGTAAGGATGAACGTAGTCATAAAACAATCACTGATATGTGCTTATGCATTGGCATGTGCTTTGTGTGTTTTATAACTGTGCCAGTCAATATTGAGTTTGATTGCAATAAGTGGAGCACTTCTTGCAATATTCTGTAGACACTTTTAAATTATCAGCAGACAAGTAGGTACTTATATTTTATTGATGATGACATAATGGCGGTTGTACAGTACCTATACCCAACTAGGTAGGTATGCATGTAGCTTTTGAAGGCTAATTTGCTCGCGTGAAGTTTGTCTTGAATTCTCTACGCGAGTACCTAATTCGAATGATATTAGACAAACTGTATAAGAAAGTATTAGCTAGGTTGTTCGAAGCCAGATACAGATCAGAAAACGATTGACGTACGCAAGAACTGATTTTTAACCGACTTTAAAGAATGGAGGCTTTAAAGTCCGAGTAAGTATTCTAACCTCTTGTAGGTCTCACAAAAAATACGATACCGAAGATAAGAATTTTGGCGAAACGCAACGATTGTCCTCTTTTGAAACTGATATATTCATTATGCAGAGAGTCGATTACAGACTACAATATTTCACTTCGAATTATTCTGAATATCTGCGCCCGCCCTTATCCTTACTAATATTATAAACGCGGAAGTTTGTATGTATGGATGTTTGTTACTGTTTCACGCAAAAAGTACTGGTCCGATTTGGATGAAACTTGAAATACATGTAGTTCGTAGTCTGGATTAACACATAGACTACTTTTTATCTCGGAAAATCAATAGGATAAAACGGGACGTGGACGAAGTCGCGAACGGAAGCTAGTATTCCATAAAAATAGTTGAGAACTAATTGCAAGTCCCATGGTAAAATGATAACGCAAAAGGAACTATGCAACAATGTCTGGCTAATAATTACAAGTGCCTATTAATTGCTACTAAAGACAAGACACTTGACTTTTTAAAGCTTTCCTAACTTGAATCTTAAGCAAAGAACGTTAGGCTCAAATTTCGTTGGAATGAATTTGGTAGAAGCTTTCTAAACTATGATTTACGACTCTGAACTGTACGTCAAGGGTGTCAAGTTTAAGATTGGTTTGAGTAACTTCATAAGCTTTTAAGAAAACTGTGCTTTGCAATTATAAACCTTATCCCGATAGTTTATTGTTCTAAGTTTGTTTTGTTTAATTTGGTTGGAGACTACAATGCGAATGTCTCACGCATCCTGTGTTTCACATAAATTATCATATCAATCACATATTTCTGTAGGGAAACAATTATGGACTGTATACTGTGTGTATTTGTGTACGGCATGTCTGTTATACGATTATCGCTCTTAGGACCTTGTCAATAAAATTACGCTAGTACCTACAGTTGAGCTTTACAGATTCTTGTTACGATGTTGTATGGAATGTTGCTGCAGTTCTGCATCCATTTATATAGATAAACATAGGTATTAAACGATGTACCAAACAATGATATAGAAAGGTAGATACCTAAACTTTTTCCTCATATAAAATTAAATATTATTTTAAATATGTGTGCTATTTTATAACAAAGTTTCTGAACTGAAGCATAATGTCAAGGCCAAAGATAACGTTTTTTGCCAGTAAAAATAATTCTAACAGTAGGTATTTTACTCACATTGCGTTCCTATATTATATTCTCGAATGGCACCATTAAATTGAGCGACTAGCAGATCTAAAAAAAACAAAATAAGTATTATTTAGCATTAAAAAAAAATCAAAGCAGTTAATTCTTATTTAAGACTGTCAGATTATAGAATTACCTCTTTGCATTATTGATATTGTAGGCAAATTTTCCTTTGAGGAATTCTTTTTCTTTGAGTCAACAAGTAGCATGGCCTCTCCGAGGTCTTCCACATAGTACCGCTTGGCAGTCTGTGCTATTCTATCCTCGGAGCTGACTTCCATGCGAGCTGTGCGGGGCTCCGCCGCCGGTCTCGGCCTCCCTACCAATGCGCTCTGAACTATCTTATCCTGACTCAGATTTGGTAGATTCTGAATCAAAAAGTGATCCTTTATCAAATCCAGCTGTCGGCGCATTGATATCATTTCGTTCCAGTAGTAGAATGCTATGGAGCAACATATAACCATGCATACTACACTCAACAAAAAGTTCAACACGAACAAAAGCTTTATTTTCTTGGAAGACGCTACTGAGAACGTCGTGTTTATGTGTACGCCAAGGTCTGAAGGTTTCTCTGCAAGATAATAAAATAACACGTTATTTATCTATGTAGGCACACGTTTTATGTCTCCGGTTCATATAGAATAATAATCACCTGTTTTGAGATGTATAACAGTCCCATCTGGTGAATTGACTTTGGTATTTTTACCAGTGTTCAAAAAAATGTTTGCCGCACCTGTCGAGTTTAGCGGTACCCCTTCACTTAGGTTTATTTTTCTTTCAACGTCCATTATAAATATTATTGTTTGTAGTATGTACGTAGTACTACTACGGTTACTCGTTCATTGGCGTGGCGTGGGCGTCGTACCTAAACAAAGGATACGTAGCTTTAGTAAAGTTCGCAGTCGCGGGTCGTGATAACCGCGAGCTGATAAAAATTAACTAGGGCTCACTTACCGTATTTTGTAAATAGTGTGCCGTATTTTTAAACACTGTTTGGTCTATTATCTTCACCAAAACAACACGTTTGAGCTCCCACCAGCTTTTCTTACATTTTTGCAAATTTAAAAATCCAAAACCAGTCCTCCATCAACTCCACCCACCAAATTCAAAAACAAAAGAAAAAAGTAAACACAAGCTGCTTGCTAAAAAGTTTTGGGTCGTTCACTTCGCTTGGACCGCGGCAAGGGCGCGCGCGCTGCTTGCTTGACCGTCACTCGGGGCGCCAATTTCGAACTGACTACGAAGTACGGAACGAACGCGCGCGCGTGCGAAACTGCGAAAGCGGAGAAGCAACCTAGTTGAATGACTGCGAAAATGTCATCAGTGGTAAGCGGTAGCACAAGGATCACAACACTGAATGCTCGTTGCAAATGATTCAGCCTATGAAAATTTTTCCAGTTTTATTAACACGGAGCTAGCGAAAATTCGTTAACGCAGCAAAATAGTTTACGGATAATAACACAGCAACAAACATATCCTAGTCTATCCAGCAACGCAGCATGCAGCACGTATACCAAATAGGTACATACCTATAATTAGGTGTATGTAAGTATTTGACAAGAGTTTCGTAATAACTCCTAACGTACGGCCAACCATAATTCCTAAAAAATATTAATCAAAAAAAACGACGACTCAACGAAAAAAAAACTTTTACGACCCATTCTTCCAATACTATTGTTGAAGCACTACCTACTCCACCTACCTGCAGTTCTTTATTATAAACAGGTAGGTAGGTTCACTGTAGAGTACAGGCCACAGATCACGTACAGCTTCTACGTACAGAGGCAAGTTAACTACCCTAAAATACTAACTTTGAACTATAACGTTCCGAGGATACTAACCGCTAAAATTGTTGTGGACGGAACAATACGTCAGCGACGCGACAGACAGGCGTTTATCCGTTTATCATTATGGTTTCCTACCTCTTTGGTTTATCAAACAGGCACATGTCTTGTCATGCAACAATACGTGAATAAAAAAGGTTTTAATCTGAAATAAAGTCATGAAAATCATGGAAGCCAGCTGCTGGCAGATTTGCAGTTATGTTGGTCACTCGCATTAGTCCTAGACGGAAATAACCCAGAGGGATACTCCTAGACATTTCAGTCCTCAGTACCTAAGCAGTATGCACTGCATTGCAGTCTACAGCCAGGGACGGATCAAGGCAATCATTGGGGGCAACAAAATTACGATTACTAAAGTCCGGTGTGGGTACGGGCGCGCGGGCGTTTTAGGACTGTTTTAGGTTAGAGGGTTCCTAACTCGTAACATGAAAATTAAATATTGGATGTTGTAGGCGCATATTAAAGTAGCGAGCTAACCCAATTATGAATAGTAGGTACGTAATGTACTACTTACGTAGACATACAACTACCAATTTTGCGATTCAGTTGGGAATTTATTTTAATCTTAACCAAGTCGTAGCTCTACCTCTATCTACAATGTTAGGTTCATTCGCGTTTAAAATATCCCACATTTAATAAAACACCCTACATCTGACATACCCAGTACCTAACTGTAAAGTTCTATTTCTGACGACACGCGCCTACCAACTGTTAGTAACAAATATGCATGCAGATTTAGTTAGGGTTATGTGTTCGCATGCCTGCATTCTCGTCCAAATAAAGAATCGGGCAAGAAGTTAAAAACCATGTGTGGATTTTAAGAAGTACTTTGGTAGATACTTAGGAAGTCATATGTATTTGTTAGAGATGATGTAAAAAGCTCTGGACTGCTATGCAAGCAATGGTTCTAAGACTAATTAATAATTAATTTTTATGGGTTTCAGGGTCCTACTGCTGGGAAAAGGCTCCCACGCAGTGCGATCCAGCGCTGCGCGTATCAAGACTAAACGAAAGACATTCTAAATAGTTTAGGGCCAACGCACATCTATCGACAAAACTGTTTTGTCGCGTACTTAGTGACGTGAAAATAAATTTTCTGTCATAACGAAAACAGCATATGACGAATGCTTCCTCGTCATATGCTGTTTTCGTTACAACGAAACTCACATCAATTGACACTACAGACTTTTCTCAAGTATGTTTACCTATCTATTATAGCATTGTTTAGTACCTACCTATTAAAAATTGCTTGATACGCACATACCTAGAGAATGAACTGTGTTTTTTAATAAATAAGAATATAGAGTAATTATGTAGTGTACTTAATATTATTATTAAGTACTTAGGATGATTCTCATTAAATAAGCAAGTAACGAAAACAGCAAATAAAAAGAAGCATATCGTAACTAAAAAAGTTTTACTGAAAAGTTTCACATCACTAACTGTTCGACAAGACGTTTTGTCTTTGGTTTGCGTTCTCCCTTAGATTCATTTGGTGTATTTGGTGGTGGTGTAGTACTGAGAAATATTTGATTGTCGGTGATAATTTTTTTGATCCCATGAACACCAATCCACCATCTAAAGTAACTATAAAGTTACCAACTTACTACATCGTAGTTATAAATTCCGTTGCGAATAGACTGCAACTTTACTGAAATAAACTGGGTAACGCCAGAGAAATGTTCAGGCGAATAGAACGATTGCTCTGAATTTTGTTTCATCAACACTTAGGTACCCTAAATTATGATCTTGCGTCTCATTTAGACTGGGTACCACTGACTGGTAAATTTATAAGGGTACCTACCTACTTATCCCATTTTTTCTACAAAAATACGGATTGAAAATTTACTAATAGCTCGACAACAACAACGGTAATTAATTTTTTTCATTTGAAAAGTGAAAGTTATCTTATATTTATGTATCTTTAGTTATTATAATGAAATCATGAGTGTATAAATCGAAGAACAATGAATGTAATTATTTGAGTTTAATTTAAAATTCAATAAAGAAATTCGAGCTACCTAATGAGTCAGTAGCCTCAATCACACACTTATCCCTAATTTTTTTCGTTTGCTTACAAAGCATTAGGACGGATTACTTAGCATTTCCATAAAAAAATCATTTGTTTAATCCATCAATCGTTTTTGTAAAAATATTTAGCGATGAGATGACAAAGGAATAGGTACTTACCTTTTTGAAATAAACTTTGAAACTTTGAACCTGTAGGTAAGTACCTAATTATAATCTGCATACCTATTGTATATAAGTGAGTAAGTACATGCAAAGGAATACCTAGTAGTTGACTCCTCTACTTGAAACCAAGCATTTATCCCAAGTATAAAATTGAAAATCGTGAAACAACAACAGGTATGGCAGGTAGGTATAGGTATTTTTCAGGGTAATCGACCTCTTTTGAATCATCAAACATCTCAAAAGAATTCGTGCAAAGCGCGCTTGAAAGTCTTTTTTCAGTTCCGGGGTATCGCACTTTAGGCTATGCGTGCGATGAGTCGACAGCAGCAGGCAACGGCCCACATCACCGTTATGGCCCTGTTTGCATGTAGGTCGTATATCGACTCCAAATATGACACAAAGGCAGCCGTCGTTGTAACCTAGATTCAAGATGCCTTTTCTACGACATGATTTATGTCAAGGTGACGAACAGCGTGCGTTGCCGCGTTGGGTTGGTAGACTGACAGCCCACGAGAGCACAGACGACTAGCCTAGGGGTAGGGGTAGGTCACAGATTATATTTCTATATTCTAAGGGGTAGGTATATTCTTTGATAGATGTCTAATTTTGATCTAAAACTTTCAGATACACTTTCACTTACGTGATCAGTGGTCAGTATGATCTTTCGCAACAGTATGTTCATATCATGACAGATCATCGGTAGGCTTTTCTTCTGGTCTATGTGACCAAAACAGCGTGCACATAGGTAGGTACTGCAAGTAGGCACATTTTTCCAAACATACGATCGGAATTAACCTACTAATTAAAATTAGGAATTAATGGTAGAAACAAAAACAATAAGCTTAGCAAGCGTTGATAGCAGAATGAGTCATTAAAAAGTGGAATGACCAAGACTTACTCAGGTGGAATTAAGTAATTCAGTAAAATTACTGAGAGCTTCAGCACTGCGCGGATCTAATTTCTACCTAGGTGTATATCTGATGCTCTTATTTGCGAATACAATCACATTCACACGCGGCGAGGATATTTCTTAAAAACACTGAGTGAAATCTTTTAACGGGATTTTGTTTAGGTACACAGAGGTCGTAGTCTCCTCACCAGGTTCTTATCCAGGTCAGATGCACCGTTAGGACGTCTTAGTTAGTCTCTTGTCAATTTTGTTGTTTTGTTTAGTCATCATAGCTCATCAGTAGGTTAGGTAGGTATGATCGAAAATTATAATTAAATCCAATTTTGACTATCATTCGTTTTTCCTTTTCAACCTTCATCAGCATAGGAGTCATAATTTTTGTGTACATTTCGTTATACATAGAATCTACGGTGATATTGATGTTGAATTGAAAGCCATTCGTCAAGTATCTTTCTTTGCACATTACCTAATAGTTATAATGTGGAGCATTTCCGTGAGTAGATAAAGTAAATATTTTCTACTGTAAATGAATAGCTGATACATGCTTTCACCTATTGACTATTACCTATGTTTATCGATCGATTGTAATTTGATCACTATCGTGATATGTTTACATCATAGAATCTGGGCCACCGTTAAAGAAGAAAGGCCTTGTAATTTGAATTTTGATTTTTTATAAGACAGTGTCGTAATAGGTCATACATGCGTATCAAAGTCAAAGTCAAAATTTCTTTATTCAATAAAATCACAAGGATCATTTAGAATCGTCTTATATAACTAGGTGATTCTAGGTGCCAGTTCCACGCGACCCAGAGCCTAGAAGAACGGGCAAGAAACTACGGCCTGGTTCCTAGCATTTTTTTTGTATGATCCCTTTTACAGCGAAATATACATAGAACACGAAAATAGCACTGACATTGCAAGTCGAGTAGTTAGCTGTCGATGGGTGGAGCGACATCGGGCCATGCAGTTTTGTCATTAATGAATCATACCAACATCCATGATATGTGGGATAAGGTTGGGTTTGGGTGGAATAGCGAGTGGTAGATTACCTGTAGATGATGTAAGTAGTCGTACACCTCACACATGTACGACCACTATGATGTTTGATCTGCAGGTGGATCATGACCAAGGTCCGGGCCTTTGTCTTCATCATGTCAAATTAAAAAAAAAAAAGAAAAAAAAAAATAAGAAATTAAAAGTCTCAACTGTCAATGAGTGTTTGGGGTATTGCGCCAAATCTTATCGCCAAATATCGGCCAAATCGCCAAAAAAAAAAGGGTATCGTTTTTAATGGGCCTGAAAGGGCTAATTAGAATTTTTTTTGTTTGATCGTCTAGCTTGGCAGTTTATAAGGGTTAATTTTGATTTTTACACCTCTGATATTTAATCCTACTTACGAACCTGTGCTTATTTATGTCATTGAAGTAAAAGTACCTAGTAAGGAATGTAAATAGCATAATATTTACCTACGTGTCAACTATCACTTTTGATATTTTATAGGTTTGATTGAGTAGGCTAATTTTGATTACTCAATGTTTTGTCAATCTTGACCTATCCAATTTATCAACAATATGACATAGATAAGTACTTAACTAGATAACCTAGGCACCTATTACCAATTTTACAAAATAATCTCGTATCCTAAATTTTACTGGTGATTATTTTCGTCACACAGCTTATTTTACTTGCAGTCGCACTTGCAAATCCTTGATAAAAGGTCAAAAACGTCAAAACCGTTGGGAAATTGCACTATCGACCCCCTGCGGACACCCTGAATACGTCCATACAAGGAGATATTATAAAATGTAGCTATATGTATTATATCATTTACATAATTATTATTTGCGAAAAGCGCATGAATATTTTTAAACTTGCTAAAGCTTCTCCCTCTGATAAAAATTATCACCTGACATTGACGATATCAATACCATTACCTACCTACCTGTTTGTTTGTAGTCTTTGTAGGTAGGTAGTAGGTACCTAATCTACCTACAAAGACTACAAACAAACAAAGGGCGCTATGTGTAGAGCGAGTGTGGGGCGGGCGGAAGTGGTTGCTATTACCACAGTTAATTTATAAACTCTTTTACGTAAAATACCCGCGTTGAACATTATATCAAGTAGAAGTAGGTAGTACCTAGGTATCCTACTTGCTAGCTGTATGTAACTATAACCTTGTTTATCTAACAATTTGTATTAGGTAATACAGCCAGAAGCAAAATAAACAACAGATGAGCTGCTGACACAGCATCCTTGACGATGACGTTTCTATTTACAAGTTCTTTTGAATTTTTAGATGTAGATGGAGCTGGACTTGGGTAATAAGGCCTTCCTTGTTTGTTTTTTTTTCTAACTTTGGGGTAGGGTTTTGTACTTGAGTAGGTACCTATACCTACCTAGGTACCTACTACTACTACACGCGAGAGCAATGATTCCGGGTCACTTAAAGAATGTTAAAAATCTCGGAAACTAAAAATGATAGGTTAATGCAATAAATTGTATTTAATAGACAATGTAATACTCCTTAAATGAAGGTATTAAAACTTCTTAGTTATTGTAAAGTTATATCTTAAAAAAATCAAATTTGAAAAAGGGCCACTTTCGAAGATGGAACTACGAAATTACAGCATTTGGTTTTGCTTTTGTTTGTAATCTGTCATTTATGTGGGTATATAAACCATGTTGATAGTGCTCTATATTCATTATTCAAGCTGAAATTATGTCGCTTACGCCTGAAGAATGCACCAGAATACTTACAATGCTGGAAACCGGCCGGAGTCAGCGCGATACAGCCAGGACTGTCGGTGTGTCGCTGTCAACAGTACAAAGAGTTCTCCGACGTTACGAAGAAACTGGTTCTAACCTACGCAGACCAGGAACGGGCAGAACCAGGTGTACCACAGCACGAGAAGACCGATACTTGGTGAACACCATGCTTCGAAATCGCTTTCTCACAGGAACTGAACTCACAAATCAGTTTCGACGCCTCGGAGGAAGTAACCCAAGTGCATGGACAGTAAGACGTCGGCTTGCTGAATCTAACTTAAAACCCCTTAGACCTGCAAACGGCCCTAAACTGGAGCGTGGGCATCGTATTTCAAGACTAAGATATGCCCAGAGCCACGTAAATTGGAGTATTGAAGATTGGTCAAAAGTTATGTTCTCCGACGAATCAAAATTTATGCTCTACAAGCACGATGGAAGACACAGAGTGTATCGAAGACCAGGGGAAAGATTCAAGCAAGCATGCATCGAAGAAAAAGTAGCCTACGGTGGTGGGTCTGTACTTGTGTGGGCCGGAATTTCTTCTGAAAGTCGCACAGAGCTGGTGATCATAGAAAACGGCTCTTTAACTAGCGTAAGATATGTGGAAGAAATCCTCAATGATCATGTTGGTCCATTTATGGTCAATTTAGGTGAGGATGCTATATTTATGCATGACAATGCCCGACCTCATACAGGTAGGATTGTGAATGACTACCTTCAAGAGATGAACATTACTCGTATGGAGTGGCCAGCGCGCAGCCCGGATATCAACCCGATCGAGCATGCTTGGGACGAGCTAGGCAGATGCGTAAAACAACGAAACCCTCCCCCAATCACGCTTCGTGAGCTCAAAATTGCTCTCACAGAGGAATGGGAGAATATTCCCCAAAATCGTATAAGGAACTTGGTGTACAGCATGCCAAACCGCGTAAACGCAGTAATGGAAGCACGAGGAGGCAATACGAAGTATTAAAATTCAAGTCAAATCGTAATAAAGTTCAAAAATTTCATGTTTCCTATTTTTGTTTTAAGGAGAGATCAGCAGTTTTTTTCTTTATGTAATTTTGTGTTAATAAAATGTATGGTGACTCATATTTTTTTACTTTCATTTAAGGAGTATTACATTGTCTATTAAATACAATTTATTGCATTAACCTATCATTTTTAGTTTCCGAGATTTTTAACATTCTTTAAGTGACCCGGAATCATTGCTCTCGAGTGTATTTCTGTGCCTTGCGCATAGGTACCTACCTAAGTATTTATTTTGTGCCTTGGTTGGGTGGTCGATTGTTAGTGTTTGTTTAGTGTAATGTACTGTACATAGGTACGTAGGTAGTAATGTAGTAGGTACGTACTAATTAGAAAGGAATCGATCCATTTCTTTGTATTGGCTATTGTTATGATGACTGTTGGTCACACGTGTGGTCAATGGTCATTCTTGTGCTGTGAATCACGCACGCACATTCCACTATTGCATAGTAACTATCATTTTATCTGTGACTTACATCCATTCATTACCGGAAGTATTGCCACTTTTTAATGAAAAAAAAAACCAACAACATAAGTAGTATTTTCAAAACTGTAATCCCTTGAAATTGAAATAAAGATCAATTATCACTATGCCAGATTTAACTGGCAAACTTGACAGCAGAATCTGAACTTTATAGTAATGAAAATAAGACCACTCTGTTTTATTTTTTTACGTTTTTACTAGTTTTGTGGAATGTACTCGTTTTCTAGTAAAGCCTTATTTGCTTCTTATTTGTTTGTTACGTTTGTTATCAGTATGGTTATCAGTAACAGCAACGATGTTGTTTTGCAGTGAACAATTTTTATAGTGCAGGCGGTGCCGTAATTAGACCTGGATGGTCAGTTTCTGATGGTTTCTTAGTAGGTTGGTTTAGGTAGTAACGTATCTACCTAGGCATCTACTTATACATAGCATAGGTAGGTTAGGTACCTACCTACCTACCATCTACCCTTCCATCAGTGAAAGCTTTTGAGTTTTTTGAAAGATTGGTTGATTTTGAGAAACCTCAAAACAAGGAACAATATATTATACTTTTTTTTTTTTAAATTGTGCAACTTTTTATTTTCAGGAAAAACCCTGAAAATGCCCATTTAATTAAGCGCGTCCTATTATTTCATTTTTTTAATATATTTTATTGTCGTCGAATTCACTGACTCCGACCGCGTGGTATGGTAGCCAGATGCCACGCTACTTTCAAGGTCTTCTAATCTAACTAGGTACGTAGGTAAGTAGGTGTCAAGGCACGAAGTAAAAATTGTCTTCATCAGATACGGGAGTCTGAAGGTAAGTAAGTAGGCTCTGAACTTCGTTTCTTTGCGCTTTATTTTCTTGTTTGGAAAGTTGGAAACATCACAATATCTCAGTACTACATGGTACTACCTACAGTACGTACAGGGCGAACTACTAGTTAGTAAGTATTAGCGCCATCTAGTAAACTAACCTTAAACTAAGTCAAGGAGTAAGTACGCTATAAAAAAATAGTACGAGTAATAAACAGCGCCTCTAGCGGGACGTTTTGAACCACTCATATAAGTTGACTTGACAAGCATGGTGGTGTGGTTGCATTTCGTGCTGCAATGATGAGAGTATAGTATATTAGAAATGGTTACATAAGTAAGTACTTACTTGCATTAATAGGTACCAGTTTTTTGAAATAAGTTGCATGAAGGCTTAGGGAATTCATCAATGAAAATAATGAGATTACCCCTTCGATCAACTACTTATATGAGATTACTCATCTACCTACCTTACTAACAAGGATGTAGAGTTAGGTAGGTACTTAGGCTCTTACCGAAAACAATTTTACTTGTTGTAAGTAAGAAGTAGGTACCTAGGTATCTACCTCCAAAAAGCCTCGTAAAAGTCGTAAACCTCCATTGCGCATCTAAACGGCTAACTTCACGTGGCTAGATTTGTTTTACTTACCCAAAGTAGTCAAATAAAACCTAGCAGAAAAGTGAGAGTGCCTTTTAAAATCTTACAGCAAACCGATCTAGATTATGTTATGACAGCTATTGACTAAATGAAGGAACCTACGTTAGGTGCTATTGTCGTCGCATCACCACCGTTCCAACTCCAAGTTCTAGATTGAGCACTGGCTCTTGGTACCACCATACGGCACCCTTATTGTGTCCGTCTAATCATCCAGACCCCGTTTCCACTTGTCGATGTCGCATCCGAATCGGATGTCGCCGCTTCTATTCAAAATCAAAACGGTGTTGTGTTGTAGGTACAGCTTCAACAGTTTCTTTATAAGCACCTAATTACTTACTGTAATATTGTTGAATCGAGTCGAGGGAACGGGGTGTCTGTCAGGCATCGGTGCCACCACGCCCCAACTGCCAACGGCAACAGAAGTTCTCCACGTAATATTTTTCTGTAGCAGTTGCAAATATGAAATAGCCAGGCGTGGTGATCTCTTTGCTGAAGCGCCTGGCAAAACTAGTCGTCCATGCGCCTGGTGAAGTGCACCGAACCGACAACGAACTAAGTCCTCGTCAGCAGAAAAAACCTTTGCAAAGCAACGTAGATAGCAACCCATCCAGCACTGGCAGCACCGGAACCGGAATCTACGTTGACCAGCCGAAAACGTCAAAAATATGGTTGCCGGCCCGCTACGTTTCCAGATTTTATTTACTTAGCTATTGTTCGCCCCTGAGTGTGTTTTACCTGTGTCAATTTATTTCTTGAACTAGCTCGGCCATACAAGAATTTATTTAGTTTTTGCTTTTGTCGGTAACCTTGCTAGGGCCGGGCTCTCCTATTGCATTGCATAAGAACTAAACATTGTGTCTATTATTCTGAGCTAAGACGCATTTCCGCACCAGATAACCAATGAAGCGGTTTTATTAATGCAGGCACATGCGATGCACTATCCTCTGTGCTTGGGTACTAGGTAGATCGACATGACATGACTTATTAGAGTTATTAGAAGAGTTGATCCTACCTGAAAGTGGAAGAGTACCTTACCTACCTAGGTATCTACTTGCAAGAACATTCAGAAATATTTTTTGTTTTAACTTTTAACTATTGCCATAAGTAGTTAGGTAACCTAGAGAAAAACAGCTTCATCCGTAACATTTCGGTAGGTATAGGTACATTTTGATTGACGTAAATCCTACGTACGGGTCAGTAGGACCGACCAGACGTTCTCTAGTTAGACCTAAGTCCTAATAATATTACTTATGTGCGCATAGGCCTAATGAAATGGGTAAGTATAGTGATTTGTGATCCCGTTTATCCATAGATGCGCGTACGCATCAACTCACGCACGGCACGTTTTTATGGGACGGGCAGAGCAGAGCACGCGCACCGCACACAAATTCACACAATCCTAATTCCGCGCTCCATTCAGTGCCGGCGCGTCTCGGCGAACACGCGCTCCGTGCTACTCACCGACTACTGTAACAGTGCGGTCAATCACAGATTAGCGTACAGTTCGTGACAAGTTCGATAGGTCCTTCCGAGAATGAGCAGATAACGACTTATAGCTTCAAGACTTCACCTACCCCGCCCCGCAGGGCCCGATGGCCGAAAAACACGCGCTAATCCCCAACCCCCTCATAATGTATACACAAGCCGAGACCAAGGACATGTCCAAGAACCTGATGGGTGGTGATTTCGAGAAACAATACAGTGAAAAAGTGAAAACTGGCAGATGGAAGCAGGCATGTGTGGTTGCTGGAGGAGTGACGTTGGCGGCATTGGTCGTCTGGCTCCTGGTGCTGGTCATGTTCAGGGAAGTGCAGCTCACTCGACTGAGGCACGAAGTGGACGAGCTGACTGCGACAGTGATCGCCGTGTCCGCTAACGTCAAGTCCCTCAACCAGAAGTTTAGCAATAATAAACAACTCATCAACGATTTCAAATCTGACGACACGGTGAGTTTTAATTTAACAGAACTAAATATCTCGCATGTTTACACTAGATAAACTTGATCTAATGTCAACACCAGTATGCATGCATACGACATGAAATATAATAGCGCCCGAGGCGTGGAGTTTGTTTACATTATGCAAATGATGTACTTATAGCTATTAGGAGGGATTTCGGTGAGGTTGCAACTGTCGACCTGAGGAGACACTGGCTATAGTGTCGATCACCTTTTACAGATTCTAGACAAGTACAAGAGAATTGTTATTCTAAGCGTAATCGTTCTCTTCCAGTAAGCAGAAACAGATAACATCGATAGCGTGTCGCGAAAACTAATTAATGTCACGATGGATGCTGTAGATGTACCTACCGTAACCTGAAAGTACCTACCTTGTTTCCTGTGTCGTAACAAAAACATCTTGATAAAAATAAAAATCAGTTGTTTAGACCACCGAACAATAAACAAGAGTTTCGAGTCGATACACTGACGCATAATACTGTTGGTTAAAAATTCCCTCAAAATCCTTATTTTACCGCAAGAGTCAGTGTAATGTAATAAGGTGATAACATCATGCCAGCTCCAAATAAATCCAAGGATTATAACTTAGATGATGATAGTGAACCGGTTACTAATGTAAACCATCTCAGAAATGAAACACTAGTAGATGCGTATCACAAAACTTATATTGCAAACTATCTAGATTAACTCAAATATCTTAAAATCTATCTTCCACAAGCTCTCAAAATCTAACCAAAGACAAGTATCCCGGTTGCCTGCCTGGCACCGAATCCGCGTCCCCCGCCGTCCCACCGCCGCATAGCCACCAGGATCGTTTTTTGTTGGTTATAAAAACTAATCTTTTGTATGAGAAATTTAACAAAGCTTACACTCGACCATCCTGATGACGTGTAATGTCCTCATACACGCACCCGGTGGAACCTTACATTCGGCCAAATTAAGCATCAGAACTAACGGCATTAAAGCTCAATGATTAGAATACAGTACTTAAGTGTAATTACATAAATTAAGTACTAATTTCTATTTGATATAACAAAAATTATGGATAAATAAATGATTGTTTCTAATACCTATATACTTAGTGACTTATTATCAAAAATCAATCAAATATGTTAGAGTCTGACTTAAAAGTTCTGCTGAAGACATGCAAACTTGCTTCGAGCATATTTCTACAATATTGTGATAATATTTAGATTAGAATAGAATATTTATATTAATAACGACGACATATTTCGTATTGTTAACATGAAACCATAGCTTATATCATCAAGTTACAGTTTTAGCTTCATAATGTGCAAAATCACAACAAGCATTCATTTATCATTTCTGTTATCACGGATTATCAATTTTAAGTTGCAGGACTCTTAACTGATAAATATATGAATATTTGTTCGTTGATCTAACCATTTTTACTTGTTTTTTTTTTTATCTTTGTGTATTAAAGTCCCAGACATTTCGAACCAAACAACCATTTGACAACAATTTAGCAATCGTTTAAGAATTTTTCATAAATAAATCAGTTAACAGAACACTGGTAAAATTATTAATCTTTGCATACTAAAATATAGATATCTAACCATTTAACAATCGTATAATATAAATAATTTAACAATCCATTAATAATTAGTTGATCTTTAAACAATTTACCCATATAATATCTATCCCTAAGATTCAGACATAATTATCTTATCAATTTAATAGACGATACAACAACCATTCAACCGTTTGACCAGTATAACCAACCAACAACTTTAACAATGATCAATTGATCAATTTACATACTAACCTTCAGTTAATCAATTTGTTAATTTAACAGTCTGACAACTTAACAAAGTACCTAATAATTTACTACTATTTAATATAACCTACAATAGCCATATTTTTTTTTTATATATTTTGTTTAATGCTCATGATATTACTTTTAATTTTTCTTTATTAAAATATTATAACGTAAATATTTGAAAATTAAATTTATAGGTACTAACTATACAATTTAAACAGCTCTTTGATATTAAAGTTACTAATCGAATCTTCTAAAAATCAATAATATTTTTACCAGTTAATCAATTTACAAATTCAACTTAATAATGTAACAATTTATTGATTTAACGATTTGTCAATCTAACAATCAACCCATTTGACCCATTTACCGCATTTAACCATGTAACCCATTTAAATCTGATTCGGAACAGTTGATAAATCTACATCTAAATCTTGATCTGTAGATCGTTTGCAACAATCTGTAGATAGCTCAACTATTTCATGTGCACTTTGTAAATATAATAACTATTGTAAATACTGCACTATTCGTAATCCTCCTTAAGAATACCCATTTAACAATGTAGCTATTAAACAATTTGACAAGTTAACTATTTCATCATTAAACCGTTTAATTACTTAATGATTTTAACATTTAACCATGTAACCATTTAACCATTTAACCGTTTAACCGTTTAACCGTTTAACCGTTTAACCGTTTAACCGTTTAACCGTTTAACCATATAACTATTTAACCATTTAACCATTTGGACGTGTGCCCAAAGGCTAAATAACCATTTATCCAGATAACCATTATCATTCAGGTCGAACTGCGGATATTCCTTATTATCCGTTTGACCTGAAACAACACAAAACTGATTTTGTAATTATTTTGCAGAAACCAACGATAATTCGTTACAAAAATAAAACATTCTTATTCATGTTAATATCAGTAAATCCATGTATCGTCATTATTATTATTAAGTACTTTTTTTTTAAAATACTTCCTAAAACTACATAGGTGTGGTCCGAAAAGATGAACATTACCTACTTCTGTAGGCGACCTACTGTGCATTTTGGACCGATAACACTCGATTAATTTTAATTTGTTATCTCAATTAAGTACTTTTTTTTTTTAATTTTAACTAAATATATTATATATATATATTTTTTTTTTTTTTGCTAATGTGCCTACTGTCAACTGTCAATTTGTTAACCGTTAACGAGCTGTTTTATAGTTCGACTTGATCATTGAATTGTAATGTGCATAATTATAATTTTTGCATAGGTAGATATCTGTTTATGTTGGCAGTACCTCTTTTGAAACTCCAAGCCTCCAATCTTTGTCTTACTTTGTTATAATCGCTTTTAGCAAACAATCAATAAAACAAAAGCTAAAATAAATCTAAAAACACCTAAAAATGGATCGTTGTAATTATTACAATGATGTAAATTCTGTTTGCAGGTGCCACATTGAATTTCTTATATTTGGTTTGGTATAGATATAACTGTGTCGTTACTTCTGTCTTTAGTAGAGAAACTTACTGCTTCTTTCTTTTGTAGGTGTGTCATTGCCATCTGACTTTACACGAAAATGTCAATATACGAGTCTAAACTATCAAGTTTTTTTTGGTGTAAAACTAAAACAAAACATTCTTTTCAAGCTGACAATAATAGGTAATGTTAGTTCTTGCTCACAGTCATGTATCAATAAATAATAAAGGTTTATGTCTTCTTCTAGTTTGTGTAGGTAGTGAATCCATACTTTTTTTTTTCTTTTTGTCATTAATTATAACTTACTGCGTGCCTATTGATATGCTCACACATATTATTTAGAGAAATTTTATTAAGTATTGCTATTATTTTCTAAGTATCTTCTTAATTATTTTATTTTTATTCTTTTATAAGTACCTTCCGCCTAGCTTAATCTATGGTTCATGCTAACATTTTCCTCGAGCTGCGTTAGCATTGTGTACGGCCTGAATAAAATGTATGAAGTTGTAAACGCGCATTATCAAAACGCGCGTTGAACCCTTGTCATCTGAACTTACCCTTTAAGGAATAAATAAAACCTTGAAATGAATTTCCCATATTTGTGATCATGCGTAGAATTTTATAAGTTCATAAATAAAATAGTTTTAATAACTTAACTACACCAAAAACCAAATCAAATTTTACTTGCATCGTTTTACCAACGTGTAACATTATTGCTCTGGCTAGGAAAACTCTCATTGACAAAGACTTGACGTACTCTACCTAATTTTATAACTTGACAAATGATTCGACTTGACCAAACTCCACTTGAATTCATTTCAGAAAGTAAAGGTTAACTAGTAGATAATGCTATTTGGTGTTACTTAGCTTCGCCTGTATAAGCCACTTTTAAAATTTGTGCAATAGTAAAGAATTTCTTTATAGGATGACATGTCACCACAGTCTACGCCATAATGTACATTTTTGCTTATAACTTCAGGAAAATATGACCAAACTGAGAACCATCTCTTTTTTTTTTGTCGGTTAAATTAAACGGGCATTACCACCATGTTTAAACTAAGCCATCAGTAGAGCGTCTTATTGGATTTGCATCAACACGAACCTAGCAGTTGACCTCATAGTCTTATTAGCACTGCAGTCCCTTATACGATGTATGTAATCTACACCCCTCATCTTAGTCATTTCCACAGAATCAGGTTTTAATTCTTATATTTTCTTGTGATAATAAATTTCAATTAATTCATGTACATTTTAATATTATGTCCTCTAAAATCTGGGAGAGAAAACCTCTTAATAAAAACTAAGCATCTATTTCGAGTATCATTGGAATTTAGCTACAAAGTTACAAAACGGTACAAATGTTTCTTGTACACTGCAACATTACCAACATTTCAATGTTAACATAAGATATAAATCGTTATAAAAAAAAGCTGTTGATAGGTGTCTATCTGTAATCTGTGTCTAGCGGTAACACTGACAAGATACCACAGTAAGTTTTGAAGCATGGAGGTGTACGGAAATACATAAGATTAAAATATTTATATCACGATCTAAATTGGTATTCCCAGTGTCTTTAACAACGCCAAAAGAAAATGAATGCTAAATAGCATTAAGCCCGCCTCTGTACTGTTTTTATATGTGCAATAAAGAATTTTCTAGTCCAATGATAATTTTAGCAGTATTGTTTTGTCTGAATATCCAGAGATTTTATCGAAACGTATTATTTTTTTTTTAATTGAATATTTGTCACTTTATAATTCTATCTCATTGTAACACTCTAATTCGATGGCAATTAAATACTGGTATCATCCTTTTGATCATATATCTTTGTTCGTTAGCCATTTCTTTAACTCTGTTCGCGATTCCTCTGTTGTTTAAATGGATTTTAAACTGTCATGTTATGTGTTGTGTTGTGTTACACGACAACCAGACTAGGAAGTGATGACTACTTGTAAAGAGAAATAGATAACAATCTGCTCATCCCAGCCGCAGCTTAGACACACTCGTCTACCTTTTAGTCAAGACGTGAATTTGCTGATGTGTTAACTCTGGTAGACATCATTATAATTTTTATAATGTACTGGTATGCTCTAATTTTGTTGGCTGCGACGCTAGACGTCTTATGAAAGGACACATAAATTCAGTGATATCTTTAAAGAAAAATACGGGATTGAATTAAGTACATGACCTGATGTTTGTTGTCGTATCACGTTTGACATATGGCCGCGCCGCCTGCTGGGACCACTCTCCCGGCGGCGCCACCCTGCACCAGGCAGCCCTCTGTGGCTGCGGATCGCCTGGCGTTGCCCAGCACCAGGCAGCCCTCTGTGGCTGCGGCTCGCCTGGCGTTGCCCTGCACCAGGCAGCCCTCTGCGGCTGCGGCTCGCCTGGCGTTGCCCAGCACCAGGCAGCCCTCTGTGGCTGCGGCTCGCCTGGCGTTGCCCAGCACCAGGCAGCCCTCTGTGGCTGCGGCTCGCCTGGCGTTGCCCAGCACCAGGCAGCCCTCTGTGGCTGCGGCTCGCCTGGCGTTGCCCAGCACCAGGCAGCCCTCTGTGGCTGCGGCTCGCCTGGCGTTGCCCAGCACCAGGCAGCCCTCTGTGGCTGCGGCTCGCCTGGCGTTGCCCAGCACCAGGCAGCCCTCTGTGGCTGCGGCTCGCCTGGCGTTGCCCTGCACCAGGCAGCCCTCTGTGGCTGCGGCTCGCCTGGCGTTGCCCTGCACCAGGCAGCTCTCTGCGGCTGCGGCTCGCCTGGCGTTGCCCTGCACCAGGCAGCCCTCTGAGGCTGCGGCCTCTGTTCTCGTGGCACGTCTTAACTTGATTCTGCACCTTTGTACCACGAGTTCGAACTTCTGAGGTTTCCAACCCAGCAGCCGTCTATTGTTCTGAAAGCTCGTCCAAAACAAAAGAAGAATAAGTGTAGGTACCCATATCCTAATAAATTTTTTTTTTGTGGAGATTAAAATTGCTATTCTTTTTTTTGTTTTATATCAAGTATCAAGGTAACTTCAGTGAACAATCTATTTTTAGAATCAGTCAGTGGGGGTCGAGACGACATACCATACCGCAGAGGTACTTGAGTGAGTAGCGATAACGTGACCCTGTAACTCAAGCACAGGGAACACTTTTTGAAGTATAAGTAGGTACCTATAGCGACGCGATCTAAACAAAACTATGCTGTTAGAATATTCAAAGTTTATAAATGTACTTTTAACATTGCGTGATCTTTAAAAGAAATAAACCAATATATATATTATTAATTATAATTTTTAACAGAAATAAACAAATATTAAACATTCATGAACATTTAACACAATGCACAAAGTCAAATAAAACACTATCAGTTCCAAAACAAGTAAAGTCTATATTAAAGTAGGTATACGCATTTTTTTTTTATACTTGTTTACCTACACCCAAAACAAATATCTATATTAATGAAACATCAAACAGATGTTTGTTTTGTATGGAATAGAACCCACAACCCACAGCACAAAATGTAGAGCAACAACCAACCGAGCAATAACATTTTTACACTTAACCCCGTGGTTGTAAAATCAATACACGATCTCTTTATTTTATTATTATTTCTAGACGTCAATAATATGGGCGTACTTACGGAATTTTTCGGTAATCCCACTTCTGAGATGTAAACCATCTCAGAAATGAAACACTAGTAGATGCGTATCACAAAACTTATATTGCAAACTATCTAGATTAACTCAAATATCTTAAAATCTATCTTCCACAAGCTCTCAAAATCTAACCAAAGACAAGTATCCCGGTTGCCTGCCTGGCACCGAATCCGCGTCCCCCGCCGTCCCACCGCCGCATAGCCACCAGGATCGTTTTTTGTTGGTTATAAAAACTAATCTTTTGTATGAGAAATTTAACAAAGCTTACACTAATGAACTGCAGAAAAAGTCTAAAATCCATAAGCCAGTGGTCAAGGAATCATTGTTTAGCCAAGGTTATGAGTTATTAATGCCAATTGAGAAGACAATGAAGCTATCGTTTGATATAGAATGGAACTATTAGCGAGCTCGGCTGTTAATAAATATTTGTATTATTTGGCACATTCTACGTAACTATTTTGATGGTGTATAAAGCCCACAAAACAAAATGTTTTCAGAGAATTCCAAAAAAGTTGAGGTTTCCTGTAGTTTCTCTGTTTTATTAATGCATTAATTGTAAGTATAGGAGTTTGTCTTTACATCAACTATTCAAAACTTCAAAAGTATATTTTTTTACCTTAGATTAGAACAGATCGGCGATAAGTTTTGCCGTCTAGGTAGACGTAAACAGGTTTGGTGATCCCACAAACCTGTTTTAAATGTAAACAAAAACGTCCGCAGCTCTCGGTGTGATGTGGTTGCGCAACTCTCTGACCAACGTGACAAAGCTGAACTTTCAAAAAGTATGTCTATTCTATGAGTATACATACTTTTACATGTAAAGGATCTTAGGTGCAAGCACCAAGTGCCTGTCAAAATTGTGCATCTACCAGCCTTTAGCTCATCATGCATGTTCTCGGTCCAACAGCAAATTCACTCTAGTTGGGAGTGGTGGGTCCAACAGTAGGTATTATATCTACCTACCCTAGACAATAGAATTGCATTCTATGCGCTTGATGAGCTAGCTAGACCAACTTACTAGTGACATCCAACACATTTAAAAACGGATCCTATTACGCAAATTATTTATTTGATATTTGACCTATTGCGTCAGAAACAACCAGTGAAAGAAATTGGGCTACAAATTCTATACCGATTACTATAAACAAGTTAGAAACCAACTGCAAATATACAATAGAGCACTTCCCATACTAAAATACACCAATAGCTTACACTCAAAATAAATCCGAATTTGTAATAACAAAATAATACATTCGCCCCAAATATCCCCCTTTGAAAACATGAATTTGTTGTGTGAGAAGAGAAGTGAGAACTGGCGACGCTCCAACTTGTGTTGGTAAACCTGTGATTCTATAATTATTCCTTGAAACCAGAATGACGATGATACCATCAATTTCTTATCAGATAGGTACCTACCACCTTACTTATTTTTATAATTATTTCCCATTCATACAGCCCAGTCCACGGTACGTAGGAGGTAGAGACTAGAGATTCGTCTGCGTGTCAAAATAAGAAGTACCTACCTACGAGTAGGATGTAGGTATGTATAAGTAATTCCCGCCGCATAATGTAGCTTGCTGTATGATATATGTGTATGTATACGAGTACAAAATTGTATTATTATAATGAGTTAAAAGCCGAAATATCTACATAACGCAGAATAATGTTATTGAACCAGTTCTATTGCCGAAACTGGAAACGTAAGCGTTTTGGTTTTATATCTTTAGTTTTATTGTTAGGAGGTGAAGGTGAAGGCTCATGAATAAATTAGGAGCGCTAATATAATGCAAGGATTCCAAATCCTGGTGGTATTATTACCGCATTTTCTTCAATAGAGGTCTATACTTGGTACACATTCCACCTATTCGTACCAAACGTTTTGGATCTACATTCATTATGCGAACTGCCAAGGAATGGAACGCGTTGCCGTCTTCTGTCTTTCCTGAGAAATATAATCTGGGTCTTTTCAAGGCAAGAGTGAATAGGTGTCTTCTAGACTGTCCTGCTCCATCGTCGGCCTCATCGTCACTTACCATCAGGTGAGATTGTGGCCAAAGGACATTCTATATTATATATAAAAAAAAAATTATAAGATACCTAAATATATTGTGAAAACGCCTAATGGGCACTTCTCGTTATCGACGGAGCTAATGTCATACATTTTACATAAAGACGCTTTCATACCATGTCAGCGCCAACACCGATATTACCGTGCCAGCCACCAACATGTCGGTGTCGTGTCGGTGACGGTACCAGCCAGTGTGCAAACGCCCAAAATAAATCGATGGTCACATTGGTCACAGTAACATCCATTTATTTTGAACGGTCACCCGCATTGCAATCAGGAACAAGTCGATCAATTGCGTAGGCAGAGCTGCGCTGGACCTTTAACCAAATTGCATCTAAATGGAAGGATCCACTAATCCTTTGATCACCAATTTAGCAATAATTGAAACTCCAGACCTATTAACTGATTCACCTACCATAAGGTGACTGGTGATTAAGCTGGACGATGACCCACGCCCACGCGTCTGTTACATCGCTCTACCACAAGAGAGCTCTACCTAATAAAGGTCTGACGCAGTTTGCACTGTTTGCAGACTTGTCACCGCTTTGCGTCAGCTCAGAAGGGTTATGTAAAATGTGAGGCAGTGAACGTAATCCAACCACTGTAAGGTTCCCTACGGTCCAGGGAAACAAAGATTTTTGTCTTTTGAACCCAGCGAGAACAACATTTCTAATTTTACGTCAGCGCGCGCGGCCTAACGTCTCTACTAGACCTGAGGGGCGATTACGAGTTGACAATGTAAAAACCGATGTCAAACGTCTGACGCCGAGCACACCGGTGTGCGCTGCTTGGTATGGAAACACTGAGCGGAAGCTTGACGAGACCAAGCTTCTCAAAAAATCCGCTCAGTGTTTCCATACCAAGCAGCGCACACCGGTGTGGTTGGCGTCAGACGTTTCACACCGGTTTTTACATTGTCAACTCGTAATCGGCCCTCTGCTGCCTCAAATTGCTCTTTCTTCCCCATTCTCACCCCTGGACGAGTAACCTAAGAGTCTTAAATAGGACACCCAAACCCAGAGCTGGTATACGGTTTGGGGGAGCTTGATCTAGTTATTAGGTTTTACCTGCCCCCGTATGCCAATCTTTTGCTGTCAAGTTATATTTCACTGCCCAGTGTAATTTCTTCAGGTCACGTGGTAGAATTTTGTACCACGTGATCATTCTTTTTAGACACTTGACAGCAAAATATGCGCGAAAACACATCAAATGACATCATAATGTCACTATTTAGTCACAGAATAACTATGAGTTAGTATGAACTAACCATGATTTAAAACTTTGCAGTTCAACTTTGATTGGCATACCCCTGCTGCCCCCCCCTTTAAAGCATCCAGATGAGCCTTTAGCCTACCTCTGGATCTGCTAGTGGAGGGAGGTAAAAACGAGGTCTGTCAATTCCAGGAAATACATTCCTTATCTGGCCGAGTCAAACACGTAATATGCTCTAATGAAAGTCAATTAGTAGGAGTTTCTTCTAATTGATGAGAAATGAAGACCATTGAGGAATGGAATAAATTAGTTGGACGAGATCATTTCCGCGTAGAGATAACTGCACTGCACAACTCAGAACGTTTAGCGGTAGTGAACTTCTGCTTGGCCGGTATGAGCGTAGTGGAAACATAAACAGAGTCAAAAATCATTTGTTCAATAAAATCACAAGTATGATTTAGAATCCTCTTATCTATCTATGTGATTCTACGTGCCGGATCCACGCGAACAAACGCTTATGGGTAAAGGTAACCGCGTCGGTGGGCCATCAGCTAGGGTAGGTTTCTCTCATCTTTCTCTCATAAAAATCATCTCATCTCAAAAATCATCTCATCTATTTTCTCTCATAAAAAATAATTATAGCAGGAATGACGTCATTGGTGATTGAATCCTCAAGTCTTGAGTATTATTTTGTTGATTTGCGAAGTGAGTCGCAATTTTTGTATAAACAAAAATCGTAGGGGAAACAGACGAGCACTACTTTTCTCCATACAAAAGCTCCTCCGAAAACACAGACTACGGGCTCTGCAGGGGTATGCCAATCAAAGTTGAACTGCAAAGTTTTAAATCATGGTCAGTTCATACTAACTCATAGTTATTCTGTGACTAAATAGTGATATTATGATGTCATTTGAGGTGTTTTCGCGCATATTTTGCTGTCAAGTGTCTAAAAAGAATGATCACGTGGTACAAAATTGTACCACGTGACCTGAAGAAATTACAATGGGCAGTGAAATATAACTTGACAGCAAAAGATTGGCATACGATATTACTTCATAAATCTGATGCTCCTGAAGTTGTTACATAGATAGGAGATCAAAGTCTCGGGTATTTCACTACTAAAATATGTAGGTACTTATATTTATTAATGACGTCATTCATGACCTATTAACCACTCGTGCCTTTTGTTCGTGTACGTAGGTAAGAGATATTCTGCCTAATGTGCTGTTTGTCGTCAACAAACAATAGGTACTTAGGTATATTACTAATGGTTTTTCTTACCCTGTGTTTTCTTTTTCTATAATACCTAACCCACACGATGATGTTGGAGGGGAAACTATAATGCTATAAGTAATTATTCTCTCTATGGCCGTGTTTTACTAAGTAGAAATATTCCGTCGTGGTTTGGATATTTTACTAAATATATTTTTGTCTGATAGATATTGGACGGAGCGTTTTGAGGGATCATACGCTGAAGGTCAAATACCTGCCCCCGTATATAACTTGACAGCAAAAGATTGGAATACGGGCGCTGGTCAAACACTTAAAATAAAATAACAGGTCCCGCCACGCGCGGTAATTTCATATTTTCATAGGAAGAAAAATTTTCAAGGAAAATCGGGTATGGGACCCCATCCACAGGACGAAAACTTAGTTATATTAAAGTTACCTACTAACCTAGTTCAATAAGTTTTTCTGTTTAGTACTAATACCATTGGCCAAGTTGTCTGAATAAATAATCTATATTTCTATCATTACGAGCTTACGGCCAAGTTTAGTTTTAAAACAGGAAAATGAGTTTTGTTCTACCTAGGCTTCGTCTATGTTTATGAGCTATGTGTGCCTAAGCAGGCATGTGCCTGTGGTAGGTAGGTAAGGTACATACGCAGTGCAATAGTTATTTCAGTTCTTCATAACTGGGTTAGCAATTCCGCGCGCGCCTTTGCGTCATCAGTTAGTATGGGGTCTACATTCGCTGAATTGCGATTTTTTTATGACTGGTATGGGGAAAATGTGGTGTTTGAACGCAAATGTATTTGAACTTTACCTATTTTATTTACATCCTCAATGTGTTTGAATTGGATTGGAACGAGATCGCAATCGCGAGTTCAATTTTTTTTTTTTTTCAATATTAATCATATTAGGTACTATTATTAATCACCAAAATAATATATAAAATATTAAGCTTAGCGGAAGTTCGCTGTTAATTAGGCTTGAAATTGAAATTTTCAGTTTAAGCAGTTTCTGAGAAAGATGTTAGATGACCTAAATACGGAGCTTAGGAAAATCTGGCTGTGGGATTTCTACGAACAAATGGCTCAAACGGGTGTACAGGTATGTAGATAAATACCTAAATTCATGCATAAGTCATCATTATAACAATAATACTATTTAATTCTATAAAAAATAAATCCATTACTATTTATATGAATTATTTAAAATCGAATGTCATAAATTGGTCATTGTTCTATCTACCATTGCTCATTTGCGGTTTTAATAGGTAGGTCTGAACTAAATTAGTGTTTATTTAATAAAATGAATGAATGGAGTTGACCGTTAGAAGTATAGTAGTTAGTCAATTGACTCATTTCCGGTTCGTTCAAAACAAGTGACGCTTCTCTCGATAATGCCGAAATGGCTGACATTAAATAAATGCTTTAAGCACTGATCCGGACTCAGATTAGCTGAGTGCAGATAAATCGAGACTCGAGTCACGTTCTTATTCCAAAATCGAGCCAAAATCACAACAAATCTCTACACAAACGTTTTAAATGATACTCAGATGAAAACTATGCTCAACTACACAGATTTCAATGCATAAATGAATGTATTAAAACACCTTTACTTTTTGGTACTTAATATCCAAATACAAATAAACATCTACGTTGTTAGGTAGCATAAAATATTTGATCTCGGTGGGGATCGAACCCACTAACAACGCATAAAAGGTAGAGATGCTGTCATGAAAGCCATTCTTATGAAAGCAGATAGTAGGTTTTAATGTTTTTATGAGTAAATAGTGTAAAACACGTCGCAAATAGTATTGCAGGAGTTAGTTGAATAACTGTACCGTACAATGCAGTACCGATAAATAAATACAAAGTAGGTAGGCACAAAGTAGTATAACACCACAAACAAAGGAGCGTTTGAAAGACCGAACGGTAAAGCTGCGGGCTTTCACCAGCTTTGCCCCGGCTTTACTAGTAGTAAATGAACGAACACATTTTCCCAATAAAAATCGTTTAAAAATAGAACATGTTTGTTGTTGAATGAGGATTTTCTTTTATCTCGTCTTGAATGAAAATTCTTTTTATTTGAAACAATTGATTTATTTATTTTGCCTTAGTTATTATGAGGCAAATCATTTACATTTTGTGTAATTAAATATTAACTGAATAGAACTAGCAAATATTTTAAAATAAATAATATAAAAAAATACTTATTTTTCCTTTCAAACTTGTCTCAAATCGAACGAACCACACGTGGTTGTAAATGGCACTAGGATACACTACCCGTATGATAATTTTGTTCAATGAATTGGAATGTCCGTCAGCTGATCATGACGACCGGTCCGTGCTTCACTGGACTTTAATAAAACGTAGTACTAGTGAAATGACAGCGACTTCGTTCATTCTTTCGAGCTCCCATTGAACCGTTCTTCTCTGAAGACCCTACCTGGCATCTCGGCGTAAGGTCTACTGGAATTTAGTATTAATCTAGTCTAGAGTCTAAGCCTAGGTACTAACTTATTCAGAAAAAATAGGCTGTAGATTTTGAAAGGATTGCAATATGCCTTTGGGGAAACATTGTGAGGTAACCCTAGGTTTAGTCAGCTCTGCACGTATTGCCTTTGTCTTTCCTGTCGATAAGACTGGCAGGATGGTAGGTATTGGTGCTGGGTAAGCCTACTCCATCTTAATCAAGTCCCAGGCACTGCAGTGTCCAGTTCATAGGCGCATGGATAAAAAGTGGATCCTGACGCTGTATAAATCATCTAGATTAGATCAAACCTTTGGGATGTGTGCGTTGCGATGCCTGTCAGTCAGTACGGTATTTTTTTCGGTTATATTGGAAAGACATTTCTATCGAGTAGCTATTTGAATATAATAATCTGCTTTAGGTACAAGTGACGTCAATGCTATTAGAGAAATACGGTGCGTATCAATAGATGAAAGAAAATCTAGGCGCCAACCATAGGGTGCTTGTACCAATACTGCCATAGTACTCGCATAATACCGATGGTTGCTCAAACAAAAATATCGGTGTAGTACTAAATTCATGAGATTCTCCGCGAATATCGTGACCTACATTCTATTTTCGTTGGTAAGTAGAAACTGATATTCTAATGTAATTTTTTTTGAACGGTACTTGAGTAGGTACCTAACCTATGTCAAAACAAAACCACAAAAACCGAACCAAAAACGTTACGTCAGACATACTTGAAATGTGGTACCTATAAGTTCCGATATTTCATGTTATCTCAATATCCCCTTTAGGTTTTCCCCTTCAAGAGGATTTTGCGATTTTTTGTCTCAAAATTACCTTGATTTTGAAAATTTTTGAATAATTTGAAACTTTTTTTCGAAACCTTGCCTAAAACATTGCTTTCAAGCGTGAAAAATAGGGATTTCATTAATTTCTTAACCAAAAATAATATACTCGGGAAGCAGGTATCGATGGTACCTGTTACTGGCAAAGATCCATTTCCGATGGGCGATGTGCTATATTATATTATAACCTAGATTGGCGGCAAACCCAAGCAAGTACCATTTGCTAGTGATGCGAAATATAAAAAAACTAAAAATTTACGGAGTAAAAATCAATGCGTTTTACAGTCATTCTTGAACAAAAAGCAATGGTTTTTTTGCCACAGCCCTTTTTAACCCCCGACGCAAAATAAACGGGGTGTTATAAGTTTGACGTCTCTCTCTCTCTCTCTCTCTCTCTCTGTTGAGTGTGTGTGTTTGAGGCAACGTAGCTCCTGAACGGATGAACCGATTTTGATTTTTTTTTTGGCTGAAAGGTGAATTAGTCGGGACTGTTCTTAGCTATGTTTGTTGAAAATCGGTCCAAGATTCGGGGGTTTATTAAATTTTAAATTGTACTTGTCAGATAGGTATATCAATCAATAAACAGAAGAATGTACTTATTTGTTATGTTTCTCGTCGTAATTCGTGTATATGGGGGGCCGAGCTTTAGTACTTACTAAGTAATTCCCACGGAATTTCTAACGAAATACTGTCACCGGGTACCCGGTAACCGAAGTGTAGGTATGAAAAAGGCCTTACGATACCATTACGATTGTCAAAGTTTTACAAACTGCCATGATCCCAACACTACGGTATTAGGTACTTCTACCTACGTACTTCTACCTACGTATTAATACGTAGGTCAGACTGAAGAGACGAGACATGTTTATGAACTAAAATAAATACATGTGGTGTTCTGCTAACACGAATGAATAATAACCGTACAAGTGTGTACCGCACCACGCAAAACATAGGGTTCCGACTACGTCTTGTCCTTGTACGTCCGATTGTCTACAGCATGCACAACGGATCTTTATCCCTTTGAAGTAATGTGGAACAAAGATTGCGCGGAAAAATTCACTTACCTCCAATTCGACCCACTTCCCACTTTAAATTCGACCTTCGACCCATTAAAATTAGGCTTGACAGTTTTGGTAAGCATCTAAGCACTTCTATATTACTAATCTATCAATAAGTGTGGCACTTAGTCTAAATAAAGAACTAACTTCACGCGGACTTGAAGAAGCACACGTCTATTAGTCTATTTTTAGATGGCTCCAATAGAATTGCACACGTCATAGTCACGAGCCAGGCTATGTATGTATTTCAGAAGTATTCTTGCATGCGTGGGTAAAGGTGCAAAGGTTAAAATGTTTCTTCAAAGTCAGCTAACTAGTTTAATAAAGTTTATAACTAGTTTTGGTAGTGACGTAGACTATATCCTCAAAAACAATCAATACATACTTTCTACTGCAAAAAATAGACTTTATACTTGAGCTCTCGGATGCTGCAAGTTTAATCTTCACTAAAAAAAATATGTCAGAAAATCAAGTCTCTATTTTGTCTTGATTTTCGGAGGTTATTCTGAGTTCGAAGCATACACGTCTCAGATTTCCAATCCACTTCGCAAAGGAATCGGCCACGTTTGCAAGACAATTGGATGCAAACCAAATGCAATGCAAGATAGATTGCTTATATTATTTAACCTCCTGAGAGACTGTTCCGATAGCTTGGAATACTCTACATTTAATCTACTCTGTATTAGTTTTACTACTCTATTTTTCCACTTTTAATAAGTAATAGGTCAATCTAAAATAAATATTTCTGTAAGTAGGTATGTGATAGAAATCGCTTTAGACTAGGTTTTAGAATACGTTGGTTTTATGTTGTAAAATAACTACCTACTCTTAATAAAATTTAAAAGGGACCATCAAACAGGCTAAAGGTAAGTAATGGTAAAATGTTTTTTTTTTCAGTTTTTCAGGATACTTTTTACACACTGTATTCACATTTATCGCAAATGAAATATGATGAGAGGTACCTATCTTCTGTATGTGTCAGTAGGTATTTGAAAGCTTTCTTCTGCATTACGGTTACTGGATGGGCACTCAGGAAAATGAACACCAATTCCCTTTATCCTGCTAAATTCGACTGATGTCTATCAAATTATACTGATTTGCTAGACGGAACGGAAAGACTTCGTTCCTCAAATTCTCAAATCAAAACATGGAAGTGGTTGGTATATGATCACTTTGGCTCACAGTTCAGTGAACTAAAAACGAGATTCGCGAAAAGAGGCTGATATAAACAAACGTAAATGGTCTGTTGATGGCGTGCCAAACAAATGAATTAATAGTCGCTAAACATTTTCCTGAAGCGTTTTATAATCTGAATCGTATTGATTTAGGTCATCGATGACGTCTACTAACTGCATGTTCTTGAAACTAAAAATACCTAAGCTACATTCCAACAGACGCAGCCAAACGACTAGAAATTTCAGAATGTTCCGTTTTTTACAACGCAAAAATGAATCAGCTTTTTTTTATAACCAAATGGAGGTACATAAATAAACACTTGTGTTCTACCTATGCATTCGAGACCATTCTAGCCTCAACGAACTAAAACTGTCACACAAATAAAGCAATCTCTGCACCTAGACTAGACATCTAAATTGTGTGCTGTCCAAACTAATTTAGACACTGAATTGATTGCGCATGTCTATTTTATTGTTACAAAATATAACTGGACATGTTTCTGATTGGTTTTGTATTTCAACAGAACGGTGATGAAAATATTCCTCATCTTTGTGTAAAGAAAATGTGTTTTTGAGATTTTTTTTTGTAAAATGTTGTATCGAAACATATTGTTTAATTTTTTGGTTTGAAGATTAGCGTCAATAGATGCTTATTGTACATGCTCTCACCAGGTCATTCGTTCATTTACTTATTTAATCTTTGAACGGGAAATACGCGCACTTGTAAATCCATTAGTCGTATGCGGCTTATAAAAACAAGGAAGAGATTATCTAAATGGATTCTTAATGAAACAGATTTGTATTTTTACGAACTGACTGATTTATAAATAAATAAAAATGTGTATTTGTTTTAAAATGAAACATGGTTCACTGCTGTTGCTGTCGTTCTATAAAACTTTGTTTTTCTTTTCATTTATCAGAGTCAGATGCCAGAATTATAAATTGGTGGCCTTAAATAAAACTGTTTTTAAACTTTGTATAAAAACTAGAGATCTAAAAAACTGCAGCTCGCTTTGCTCTTTCTCAGACATAATCAGAGCGATGTCCATTCACAATTTGACGAGAAATAAATGAATGAAAGGTATATTACATGAGCTGGTATTGCTTTATGAAGATTAATGTCCATGAGTGACGGGTGCTGTTATCAATCATAAGCTCATATCGCGCGGCCTTTTCGGAGATGACAAATTGCCTCATCCCGATGTTGTACATAAAAGACGACACATTATAACATGGTAACATTTTGTTAAACATATGAGCAAGTATTTAATTTTCGTATATTACACAATATAAACGGTAAAATAACATAATTATTAACAGTATGGCAATGTTTGATAGTCCCTGGCAGTTTCAGATATAGGGTCCAATAAAGCTAGTAAAGGTTTTCAGAATCCCGAAAACCCCCAAAAAAACCTTTTTTTTTTACATGAGTAAATTGTCTCTTTTTAAACTTTTAGGCGTTCTCAAAGGTTTTGAGGTATCTACATAGAGATCTGAAGGTTTATAAACCGTGTCCGAGTATTGATATACTCTAGAAATATGCGTTTAGTGGCACAGAATATAAACAGTGGCTCGAAGTGTAGAAATGGGTATCCTTCCTTCGAAATGCTTCGCAGTTATTTCCATCTGAATAGAACAGAGCTTCCAATTAACTAATTGGTCACTGTCCGAGGTTGAATTGATGATGGCAGTTAGCTAGTTCGGTACGGACACAATTAACTAGGACCCTTCTTGACCATTTCCACTAGTAAAAAGTTATGTCATGCAGCGCAATTTAATCCTAGCAGAAAAAGCACCTACAAAATAAGCACTGCTTTTTCTATTAGCTAAATAGCTAGTTTTTTCAAACGGTTTTTTTTTGTAATTTGGTTTTGTAAATTTGACAGCGGAATAGACGTTTCCATGGAAACGTGCCTATTGCCGTGTTTGACCACATTTGATTTCCGTTTCACTCCCACCCAATCTCAAGAGTATCAATAGTATCTGCACGTTGGTTGTGACTTCTTTTCTTTACCTTATCTACTGCTACTTACCTGTACTTACCGACTTGTGCCCAGTGCTCTCAAAACGGTGAATAAAAACATCATTAAGAAACCTGCGGCCTCAGATTACCAAACTAGTCCCCGCGGCTTAGTCAGCTCCGCATTTTACAACCCTGTTTTAAAACCTACCCTCTTCCCCAATGCCTGTTTTATAACCTATTAAGTTATTATTATTTTTCAGATATATGCAGACGAAGACCAAGACATAACAAACCTCGCTGACAGCAAAAGGACGAAGGACAAGCCTCGCTACGACTCCTTGGAGAAGCTCCACGGCCTCACGATACTAGAGGATGATGAGGACGGCGTGGATGACCCGCTAGACGACACTGAAGACCAGGAGAGCGGAGACTGGTATGCGGATTATGACACGAGGGCGGAAAAGGTGAGTTTGATATTATCTCTATCATACTGGCGATTTGCGAGCGAGTTCAAAGCAAAATGAACGTGCGTCGGGCTCGCTGCGAGTTGGCAGTGAGCTTGCAGCGAGGACACCGCGGCGGGGTTGCGCGACGTGTTTGCCGTGGATAACGCCATATAAAAAGTGGTTTGCGGGCCACGACGAACACGTCGCGGAAACGCGTTTTCCTCGCTTTAAACTCGATCGAAAATCGTACCTGCGGCAGGTCAAATACAGGATGACAAGTGGGTTAGATTTACGGGAGGAGTTGGGGATCTAGCTAATTAATACCTATGAATTGAGCCTTCAAATGCAGGAATGTTTATCGGAACAATGGCTTAAATTGTACACGGATCTCAAACGCTGCCTTTTGTATTGGAAAGGATTTTACTATAGGTCTGTCGTAGAGGTGCTACGAAAACCGTAGCAGAGCTATGATTGGCAAAATGGACATCGAGCTTTTTTATAAAAGTTCGTGAATGAGTTTCACCGGATTCCGATTGTCACACGTTATGATTTGTACTTGCCTATGACTACACATTGCTTGGTACGAACTTAAAAACACACCTTCAAAGATTTTATACATTATCAGAACTCACGCTATAATCTTCCACGCATTTGGTAGTAAACGAAAAAAAAAACACCTACGGACCAAATTAAATCGCTCCGTTTTTGAAGACCGGTTAGGTACCTAAAGATGCAGGCTTTACCGGATAGCTTTAAGTAATGTAATGACCGTAATTTAGTAAACTTTGCAAACGCCGCAAGCTCCACTTTCCCGTCCCGCCTCGTTTAATTTAATACTAAAATCAATATCTGTGCTCACAGCTCGTGGGAAAACTTTGCTTCTTAAATGAAGTATAAAACAGTGGTAGATTCAGGATTTCAGTTTGGGGGGCTTGACCCAGCCATGTCAAAAATAAAAAATCTTTTATTGATTAAAATCACAAGAATTATTTAGAATCATTATGACCTTATGCCCAGTTTAGCAGAGATTTTACTCTAATAGGAATGACGTCATATCTCGGCCAAAAACTCGATTCACCGTAGAGTGAACCAAGTTTTCGATGTTATTTTGACGTCATCTCGAATAAAACCTCTGCCGAAAAAATTTGTCAGGGTTCATCCTTAGGGAGACCAGGAGCTTTTGGGGGTTCGGACTCCTTGCCCCCCTTCCCTCACCCCTTTATCCGCTAGTGTAATAAAACATGTTCTTGGAAACTAATGTTTCGCAGAAAACGATGGAGATGAGAACCTTTTCGATGAGTTTCGTCTGAGATGAAATGTATTTGACAGGACTACGGAATAGTTTCGTAAAGTAATTTCATACTTCGTGAGAAATAATGGCTATAACTTTTGTTATGGAACTAAGTGGAACTCTGCCGGTGTCTGTGTTCCATTTACAATGTTTTCAAGAAGAGAGTCGATAGGTTTCTTCTGGGAAAATGTGCTACATCGTCAACCTACCATCAGGTGAGATTGCGGTCAAACGTTTGCTTATAAATATAATGCATAAAAATACTTGGCGACGGAGTTTTTAGAGGCAGCTCTAAGGTCTCCGATGCTGTATAGCGATTACTAAGCCAGTTTGCTAAACAAACTTGCCATTCGAATACGTAATAGTCCGATAGTAGTCACGATGTCAATCCTTGGCTAAGGAACTTTCTATCTTGGTGTGATTAAAACCGTGTACTTCCCGCACTCTATTGAATTATAGCCAGACTTGCATATTAGTTTTAGAGCCAATACGAGTGATCGCCAGCGACTTTCGATAGTTTAAATAAATATCACGCACTTGGTCGCTGAGAGAGTAGTGCGTATTGGCTCCTACTTGTAACGACTAGGTCTCACTCCGGTAGGAGTCTGAATAATTCACTTTTATGTAGCCATACAATTTTTAGTACAGGCTAATTTAGGCCAATGTTATGAATGAAGGTTACTTTTTGGCCGTTCAAAATGATTCCTTTGCCTTTGGGTAGTTGTTTTCATCTTTTTTAGCTCGTTCAGATATTTGTTTGTAATGCAAATCAACTGCGTTGGAATTGATGCAATCATCGCGATCCACTTTAGTCCAAGTGGTTGGGTACAATCAATGACAAAGTTCGTAACATTTTTATTTTAAACTTGTACTACCTCAAAGTCTATTAAAAATATACTTGTTGGCCATTAAGTAGTGTGCTCATTTACAGCATGCTCTCCTACTTTTTCCTATACACTGCTAATGGTAGTTATCGTACTAATTATCATCTGCTTGAAGCTAGTTAGCTTATATGTATAGTGCATAGTCTTACGAGTACCAGAATAAACAACACAAAAGCTTCAAAGGCTTCCACTTTCCGCAGCCCCGCTCAGAGCATGTAATACTGAAAACTGTAGATAAGGGCATTTTGGAACTAACTGTACCATTAAAGTGGTTCCGACGACCGAACGTATCGATCCTGAAAGATACGCTTTCACTGTACCGATTCTGTTTCATATTTTTAAACAACGGTGCCGATTTACGAGCGAATAAATAAATATGAACTCGATTGATAGACGTTTTTGTATCGAGGTATCATAAAAATGTTGTGCTTAGCATGCATACGCTTTCGACGGTCAGATAAAAGTACGAAAATATACTAGTTGTTGTTCATATTAAGATCTTTGAAGATTGCTAAGGAGGTAGTCTGGACATGTCTGTGACATGTCCAAATGCTACATGTAGCGAATGCCCACGTTTTACGGCAGGTAGCCACTAGTAACAGTCTGCGCGTAATGCCCGTGCTCTCAAGCACATGGAAAACACCGTCAGGACAGAAAACCCTTAGCTTTGTTAGCTCCATACTTATTAACCAATTTGACCATGTCTTTCCTGTGAATAAAGCTGATTATGCTAAGGCTAAGGGATGGTATAAGTGATGGGCAGGCTATTTTCATCTTAAACCCTTGGTAATCTGTTGATAAGGTAGTGTCCTTTCGGGCACCAGTATGTCGGTAAAACACTGACCCTGATGCTGTAGGTATTAATCATCTCATCAGCATCAGGCTATTGAAGGCCACTGTTGGACATAGGCATTCCACAAAATCATCTACAATGTTGCTCTATTATTTGCCACCAGATCGGGACCACGAATATGGTGCACCTCAAACCAGAAGACTTCTCGGATTCCGTGGTGACGTTTGAGCGTGGAGGTGGCAAGCAGGCTCTCATCTCTAACATCCGTGAGATCCGACGCCTGCTCAATGAGAATCCGGAGAATCCGGACTTGCCTGGTAAGTATGTAGAAAATCCTGGTGTGGAGGGAGTCATGCTTTTGTTTTCTTTTATTTTGGTGCAAAAAGAAGAAATATCTATCCATTCTACTCTCAACTCTACTAGACTATCGACGCGACATGTACCAGAGCTCCGCAGTCAAGTTGTCGTTGCCACTCGCCACGCAGTGCTCTACCTCGATATGAGAGTGTAAATGAACCAAAAAATTAACCACTTATGAGAGTGTAAATCGGCTCTATGGGCTATATACTTGTCTTTTACACCTGCCTAAACAAAATACAATGTAACGCTCATGGAAAAATAGAAAGCATTTTTTGTCTAGAATACTGGTATTCATGAAGCTCTTAAATGATTTTTCTCTTTGAGTTCATGAATAATTCACATTTTTCTTTCAGTAAAAGTTTAGGAATGTGGCTTGAATTATTAATAAGTAAGATGACTTTAGTGATTTGAATGTGAAATATCGACGAACATTGTGATTTATCGATCTACAAAATATACATTTTACTAATATCATAAACGCTAAAGTTTGTAAGTATGGATGTATGGATGTTTGTTACTCTTTCACACAAAAACTACTGGTCCAATTTGGATGAAACTTGAAAAACATATTGTTGGTAGCCGGGATTAACACATAGGCTATTTTTTGTCCCGGAAAATCTAAAGGGACAAACGGGAATAGGGATCAAACGACACGGAGGACGAACTCGCGGGCGGAAGCTAGTTACGAGTATATCATAATTATGTAGTGTTTAGACGTGCTTGTAACTATTCCTTTTTAACAGCCGTTGGTTGTATTATAGAGAATATAAGTCTTTAAGAATAAGTAATAGTCAATCTATTATTTCAATATTATTTTTATAAATAAGGTTTTTTCATTTATTTTAGCTCTCTTGGAGCCGACGGAGGCTGCTAAAGTGAAGGAGAGCCGTCACAAGCGAAGTTTGATCAACGATGCAGTAGCAGTGGACCAATTTGCAGCTCCCAGGGTCGTCTCCAAGACTGATGAAAGGTGAGGCAATGACGATGATGGAAATCGTCATTTTGTAAAAGGAGGGCAGTTTAGGATGTACTATCATCTACCTCGTCGACTTGACTACTTACTTACGTAAACACTTACTCTTTACTAGGAATAAATATAGACTGTAGCATAAATTGGAAAGAACATATTAAAAAAGTAGCATCAAAATTGTCTAGATTTACATATGCATTATATGAATTAAAAAAGAACACAGATAAAAAAACCGCCACTTGTGCATATTATGCTTATGCACATGCTTGGCTTAAATATGGTATAGTACTCTGGGGAAATAGCACAGACTCAAACAAATTATTTTTATTACAAAAAAGATGTTTACGCATAATCCAAAACATAGACACAAGGGAGAGCTGCAAATCACACTTTATAAAACAAAATATTTTAACTGTAACTTGTATATATATATATGAAGTATGTATTTTCGTAAAAAATAATATGTACCTTTTTCCACAATACTCTCGACCTCAAAACCTAAGACCAAGAAATAGACTAGCACGACCCGACTCATCACTAAAATTTATACATTCCGGGCCCTATGCAATGTGTGTTAAAATATATAATAGAATCCCTAATGACATTAAAAAAGAAGAGAGACCTTTAAAATTCAAAAATATTTTAAAAAATTACCTCACAAAAAACTGTTTCTATTCGTTGCACGAGTTTCTGGAAGACTAAAACACCTATTATACATTAGATACCTGCAAAAATGTGCCACCTAATATTTAATATTTAAGTATTTGTCTACCTAAGTACCTACCTAATTGCTGTGCCCTAACAGGGTTTATGTTTGATACTCTACATACTTTAACACCTGTTTATACAACATAAAAGCGCAATAAAGAATTTGAATTTGAATTTGAATTTGACTTTTCTCTATCATTGCGAATTCTACATCTACAGTGGCTAACATAATATGCCTTTCTTAAAACTCTGCAATCTTATAAAAGTAATTTTAAAAGGTTTTCTTCACTGATTGTAGTATACTTGGGTAGTTGGATTGAACGGTGTAGAATATCTGTGTTTTATAATGATTACACCATTCAAAAAGTCTGGATGGGATGTACCAAGGACGCGACGACACTATAGGAAATTAATATAGCATCAGGAGGCTGCGCGGCAGCGCGTCGGTATTAATATAGCATCAGGAGGCTGCGCGGCAGCGCGTCGGTATTAATATAGCATCAGGAGGCTGCGCGGCAGCGCGTCGGTATTAATATAGCATCAGGAGGCTGCGCGGCAGCGCGTCGGTATTAATATAGCATCAGGAGGCTGCGCGGCAGCGCGTCGGTATTAATATAGCATCAGGAGGCTGCGCGGCAGCGCGTCGGTATTAATATAGCATCAGGAGGCTGCGCGGCAGCGCGTCGGTATTAATATAGCATCAGGAGGCTGCGCGGCAGCGCGTCGGTATTAATATAGCATCAGGAGGCTGCGCGGCAGCGCGTCGGTATTAATATAGCATCAGGAGGCTGCGCGGCAGCGCGTCGGTATTAATATAGCATCAGGAGGCTGCGCGGCAGCGCGTCGGTATTAATATAGCATCAGGAGGCTGCGCGGCAGCGCGTCGGTATTAATATAGCATCAGGAGGCTGCGCGGCAGCGCGTCGGTATTAATATAGCATCAGGAGGCTGCGCGGCAGCGCGTCGGTATTAATATAGCATCAGGAGGCTGCGCGGCAGCGCGTCGGTATTAATATAGCATCAGGAGGCTGCGCGGCAGCGCGTCGGTATTAATATAGCATCAGGAGGCTGCGCGGCAGCGCGTCGGTATTAATATAGCATCAGGAGGCTGCGCGGCAGCGCGTCGGTATTAATATAGCATCAGGAGGCTGCGCGGCAGCGCGTCGGTATTAATATAGCATCAGGAGGCTGCGCGGCAGCGCGTCGGTATTAATATAGCATCAGGAGGCTGCGCGGCAGCGCGTCGGTATTAATATAGCATCAGGAGGCTGCGCGGCAGCGCGTCGGTATTAATATAGCATCAGGAGGCTGCGCGGCAGCGCGTCGGTATTAATATAGCATCAGGAGGCTGCGCGGCAGCGCGTCGGTATTAATATAGCATCAGGAGGCTGCGCGGCAGCGCATCGGTATTAATATAGCATCAGGAGGCTGCGCGGCAGCGCGTCGGTATTAATATAGCATCAGGAGGCTGCGCGGCAGCGCATCGGTATTAATATAGCATCAGGAGGCTGCGCGGCAGCGCGTCGGTATTAATATAGCATCAGGAGGCTGCGCGGCAGCGCGTCGGTATTAATATAGCATCAGGAGGCTGCGCGGCAGCGCGTCGGTATTAATATAGCATCAGGAGGCTGCGCGGCAGCGCGTCGGTATTAATATAGCATCAGGAGGCTGCGCGGCAGCGCGTCGGTATTAATATAGCATCAGGAGGCTGCGCGGCAGCGCGTCGGTATTAATATAGCATCAGGAGGCTGCGCGGCAGCGCGTCGGTATTAATATAGCATCAGGAGGCTGCGCGGCAGCGCGTCGGTATTAATATAGCATCAGGAGGCTGCGAGGCAGCGCGTCGGTATTAATATAGCATCAGGAGGCTGCGAGGCAGCGCGTCGGTATTAATATAGCATCAGGAGGCTGCGCGGCAGCGCGTCGGTATTAATATAGCATCAGGAGGCTGCGCGGCAGCGCGTCGGTATTAATATAGCATCAGGAGGCTGCGCGGCAGCGCGTCGGTATGCGACCGCAATACCTGATCGGGTTTCAGTTCAGTATGAGAAATACCTATGACTGAGGAATGGGCATGGAAATTAAAATAATTTCCGCCTGTTAGCCCAGTCGAATAAGGATTTGACCCGGAATTTTTTTTAATGGCGAGTGAGCCAACGAATTCCGAAGGAAAATTGCTACTTAATTTTTTTCCGGGTTTGCCTTTTTTTGAGCTATTCGACTGGGCTATGTGTGCTGTGTGTGTAAGTTCAACTGTTGAATTATCTTCAATTTTATTCGTATTTTATCATAATTCTTATCGTCATGAAAATAAAATTATCTACATAAATAAAAGAGTCAAATATGCCTCTGCCTACCCTCTTTCTAATTCATCCTTAGGGATCTTCGAAATCACTATCTCTAAAGGTATTTTGCCGTTCTTCAAATACCTACGGAGAAAATAATGAAATTATTGTACACAGGAAAGCTCGTCTCTAGTCAACAGACTCGTTATTTATATGAAATCGTTAAAATGATAGCTTTCAGCGGCAAATTGTATCTAGTAAAATAAAATCAAACCAAATAAGGTTCTTCTCGCAATTGAATGAATAAATTCGATAAAAAAATATTCTGAGCAAGCCCTACCGAAATAAACAAATAGTAGGTACATATTTCTGTAAGAATTGCTTAGATAGATAAACCATTTGGCAGTGATACAAATTCGTAAAATACCTTCTTTTTCTCTGATCTTTGTCCCTCTGAAGTATCTGCACAGAACCCATTTTTGGGTAATTGTGTATAGTATGTACTGAATGAAGTGATACTAACTTATTTATGGTTTTTTCCTAATCACATCTAGTGGAGACGCATTCTGAAAGCTTGATACAGATTAGAAAGAAAGAAAGAAAAAGTATTTATTTTGCAACACACACATAACAGCACAACAATACACTAACACACAAACTAACTTACAAAACTACTTATAACTAAAACTAACTAAGGGTGCAAGGTGTCGTCGTTGTGCCGGTGTGCGCGGGAGTCAAAACGGGCTGCATCTCAGCTTATATGTCACTTCAGATTGTGAAGTGACGCTGGTTTTCAGATGCAACCCAGAGTGACTCCACGGACGATGAGCAACCAAATAAGTAGGTAGATTACAAACTACAGTGGTTTTTTTCCAGACGCAAAACGAAGAAGTACTCTGAGCCGGCTGCAGAGGCGATGAAGCTGCACACAGTCACACGGACAGTCAGGAACAGTGACGCAGAAGTAAGATTTACTTTTAAAACTAGCGCGGTGGTACAGTCAGCATCAGAAGTAGAACAGAAAGAAAAAAATATTCGTTTTTTTGTCTCTTTTTCGTCTTTATACTGCCTATTTTTGAATCAGTTTGTTAGAAAAGTAAAGTTAAAAATGCCTAAGTACTTTTCACTTGTTATAAAACATTTTATCTCATCAATTGCTTTGATGTTGACTTTACTCCGAGCACCTATATTAAAGTTACTATGATTTGCGAGTTTATTGGTTTTCCAATATTTCGCTAAGTTTAGAAATCGCCTAGAGATGTAGGTACATAACCATCAAAAGCGTCTAAATATAATTTCTGGAATACTTATTGCATAATTTATTTAACTTTTCCAACAGGAGCCAAGAAGGCCGTTCATAGCAGCACATTTCCACGGCAACACCTCTCATCTCAACACTGAAACACACGAACATTACAAAGGTATTGTATGCAACTCTGAATTTGCATGATAAGTCTTCTTCTTCATCAATCTATATTCGTCCACTGCTAGACGTAGGTCTCTCCCAAGACGCGTCATTGACCTCGGCATGATAAATGATGAACTCAAATCTGTAAAAGACGTGTCATGAGAGTCCCACCTCTGTCAACAATACCTCACAAAGCAGCTCCTATGAGCACGTGCCTTGTGATGCAATGCATTCACTATTTTAAGACGCACAGATTATATATAACACAGTAATACGAGCATCACCGCTTGGTGGCAGAAATAGATGCAGTGGTTGTAGGTACGTCCTCGAACGAGCTCTTCCTACCTTTCACTAATGAACCAGTCAATATTGAAGTCAGATATCCATCATGAACAATCACGATGAAACAGACCCTGAAACACGAACCCATGGTTGCGTGGCAACAGCTGATTACGCTAATTAGGCGCGTTCTAATTATTCTTCAAAGGTTAGCTCAGCTTGTACAAAACAGTTGGACTTGCCTAAAAAATATAATCCCCACCATTAGGGTATTTTTGGCGAGGATTATCAGAAGTTATGTGCCTGAGTTTTTTTAGCATACGTGCCTAATGTTCTTAGTGGTAACCGCCACGACTCTACCAGGAAATCGTGCTTAGGTTTTGATAACTAAAAAGACCAACATCACGATTTCGAGTTGAGCGACGATTATGAATATGGGGCTAAGACCCTCCCGACTAACACGGTAAAGACTTTAGATCTGCAGCCGCACTCACAATACAAGTAGGTACAATCTATCGATTTCAAATAATTAATTAAATTTGCTATTGTTAACAGCTATATTGAATCGAGCTTGTACAAACTTTGTACAAATTTTAACATTTGCAACTACCAGTACGCATAAAAGCCTTCAAATTGCTTACTTTACGGTATAATCACTAGGATTAGCTTTCAATGTAGCTGGGAAACCTAACCGGTAACCAATTTAATTGCGAATAATTGCTTGAGTTCCACGTTCCGCCTACACGTTGGCTTTGCACCCATTTCACCAACCATCGATCTAGTAGTAATAGTAACAAATTCAATCATTATCAAAAATATATTCTAAAGGCTACTACACACAGTGCCGGCGGCAGGGCCGCCGGGCAAGCCGCCGGCCAAGCCGCCGTGCACCCGGCGGCATACAACGCCCAATGCCAATACAATATAATGCCGCTCGGCATGAACCCGGCGGCATTGCCGCCGGCATGTGTGTAGTAGCCTTTAGGTAAAACTGTGACGAGGGTATTTTTATAAACAATCAAGCCTGTAAACAAGCTTGCGGTCCATCTGTTGGGTGAATATATTCGATGTTGCCGACCGAACACAAAGAATCGCATTTACCTGATAATTTTTAGGGTATTGTGTATTTTTAACCCCCGACGCGTAAACGACGGGGTGTTATAAGTTTGACGTGTCTATGTGTGTGTCTGTCTGAGGCCACGAAGCTCCTGAACGGATGAACTGATTTTGATTTTGTTTTTTTTTGTTTAAAAGGTGGGTTAATCGGTAGTGTTCTTAGCTATGTTCGATGAAAATCGGTCCAAGATTTGGGGGTTTTTTAAACTTTTAATTTAATTTGATACTTGTTTTGTGCAATGCCCTTCAGCTCCTAACACAGTACTGAGCTTGACTGACATGACGTAACGAATTCCACGATATTCCAAGCATTTTTCCATTATCAAAATCTTAAGAATTCTTCTCACCAGCTGTATGTTTAAGGGTTTGTACACAAAACTGCGATGCGACGCGATGCGAATTCGCAACGCAGAAAATTAGAGGGAGATGCGTAGAGGGAGCTCGCAGATTTTTGCGATGCGAAGTCGCATCGCAGTTTTGTGTACAAGCCCTAAAACAGATTCAATTTCTCAGGTAATGGTCTAGTGCGAGTGGCTCACGGTGCGCCCCATGACGTGTGGTACCCGGCGGCATGGACCACAGCGTCGCCACACCCGCGCCCTACCCTCACCCGCAACGGACATGTACATGTGCATCACACTGGAGTCTATCTCGTTTATGTTCAGGTACGTCACTCCCTATCGGTATTCTTCACGTGTGGTACACGCGGCCACAGGTCACGCTAGACATTCAATATAACCTACGCTGTATTATAATGCAGAGAAGCGTTGGAAAGAAAGCGCAATAGGCGTACGGCGCGTCCCACACAGATACACTATCGTCTGTCTCACACGATTCGCAACGTTCATCTTCTAATAGTTTATTTATTTATTTTATTTTATTTAACAACTACTTATAGCTACTACAATGGTCATAAGATATTGCACCTTAAAACCTTAAGAGGTTTGTATAGGTACTCACATTCGTCGTAATATACAGTAAATACATACAATCATAACAGAACAGTATGACACAACAAAACATGAAGTTAGGTAAGTAAGTGCAAAATTACAAAAACACGCATGCATATAATACCTGCTTAGGTAGTTCAAAGCCTAAACAGTCTAGGTCGACGTGTCTTCGTGTGTATTGTATCTACCCAGTGTCATGGACTACAACGTCGCCACATCTACTCTCTCCATATTATTTAGATAAAGAGGAAAAAACACAAGGAATAAAAAATGAGGCTCTATGTCGTGATTTAGCTACACTGCTACGAAATCCGTAGCCCCTCTACGAAATGTTTTATACCCGTAACGCTTCGTTGAAAGCTAACTTTTATATTATTTTCATCCCTAGATTTCGATTATTACTTGGGGTATAATTTTGATATTGGTTTCTGTTGGTGAGCGATGCTCTATTATTGGAAAATCTATTGAGGATACAAAGTTTGTTGAAATGAAACCACTACCATTTCGATTGAATATTTATTGCTGGCCTGTTTCAACACATATTGGTATTCGATCCCCGGTCACTATTCACATCCCACACTCAACGCCAGTAATAACACCACAGAGAATATAGATTGGTATATATTTAGGTAGGTACCTAAACTACCTACTGACGATCCGTTTCGAGTTCGCCCTTTACTATTGCGAGAACTGTATTATTATATTACAACCTTAGATAAACCGATTAGTCTTAGATCTAAATAAATACAAAATGCTACGTTTCGTACTGTATGGTTTTCATGACTATTTTGCTAATACGTCGATTAGGTAATACTGAACTGTCTTTTTCATTTACACGCATGTCTATTCAAGAATTTTCTACATGTTGCCCAATAAAATACAACACACAAGCTCTCCACGATTTAACGGTCAATAAAACCTGTTCCAGATTTATTACCTGGATAGCCACGACGTGATCTCCTGGGTGCTACAAAGAACTAACGTCGACATTGAAGGTATGATGAAGTTTTTATTTAGTAACACAAAAACATTTTGCCTATTTACTTACAGGCATTTTTGTAACCGAATTTGCCCATAGTTACGGAACATTATTTCTTCTGTAATTATGGTCTTGTCTTTTGCAGAATTTCAAAATATCTACAAACAAATACTTATACATTCTTCGAAATCTCCCGCCATCCTCCCACCTCCTTTGACCGAACCCCGCGTTCCCTCAGGCTCAAGAAAAAATATTTGCTTATTTAGATATCCGGCAAACATTTCCAGGAGTAGGTACCTAGCTAAATTGGATTTCAGCGTAATAATGTTTCCTTCGCTCAAGTTTTCTGTAAAGTACAACGTCTTCCTCTAAAGCTACACACGCACTAAGCAAACGGCCAACGACCACTGGTCGATTATGAAGTTTTTCAATGATTTGCTGCATATAGTTCATATTTTGATTCAATTTTTTACGTCTAACTAGTCATAGTATGCTTAGAGTCTAATAAACTCTCATTTAAATAAGATTTAATATTTCCAGGTAGAGAAACGATCCTACAGTGTGCACAATCCTCCCACTCCGCGGAAAGGATAGACAAACCTAACTCATGCTTTTCAGCATCAGCACTGTTCCTCAAAGCAGGAGACAGGCTCGCTGTTAGGAACACGGGGGGAGACCGGCATTCTCTCATGCAGCCTGAGAAGAGCTTCATAGGCCTGGTGAAGCTTGCTGATGCAGAGGACCCAACTGAAGAGTTCTAGGTCTATGACTGAGTGGGAGTACAATATTTAGCAATAACTGTGTATCGGAATATTGGTAGATCGTGCCTTTTTATATATTAAACCTGTTTTTAGAAATATATTGATCAGCCGAATCAAAACTACACTCGAGAGCAATGATTCCGGGTCACTTAAAGAATGTTAAAAATCTCGGAAACTAAAAATGATAGGTTAATGCAATAAATTGTATTTAATAGACAATGTAATACTCCTTAAATGAAAGTAAAAAAATATGAGTCACCATACATTTTATTAACACAAAATTACATAAAGAAAAAAACTGCTGATCTCTCCTTAAAACAAAAATAGGAAACATGAAATTTTTGAACTTTATTACGATTTGACTTGAATTTTAATACTTCGTATTGCCTCCTCGTGCTTCCATTACTGCGTTTACGCGGTTTGGCATGCTGTACACCAAGTTCCTTATACGATTTTGGGGAATATTCTCCCATTCCTCTGTGAGAGCAATTTTGAGCTCACGAAGCGTGATTGGGGGAGGGTTTCGTTGTTTTACGCATCTGCCTAGCTCGTCCCAAGCATGCTCGATCGGGTTGATATCCGGGCTGCGCGCTGGCCACTCCATACGAGTAATGTTCATCTCTTGAAGGTAGTCATTCACAATCCTACCTGTATGAGGTCGGGCATTGTCATGCATAAATATAGCATCCTCACCTAAATTGACCATAAATGGACCAACATGATCATTGAGGATTTCTTCCACATATCTTACGCTAGTTAAAGAGCCGTTTTCTATGATCACCAGCTCTGTGCGACTTTCAGAAGAAATTCCGGCCCACACAAGTACAGACCCACCACCGTAGGCTACTTTTTCTTCGATGCATGCTTGCTTGAATCTTTCCCCTGGTCTTCGATACACTCTGTGTCTTCCATCGTGCTTGTAGAGCATAAATTTTGATTCGTCGGAGAACATAACTTTTGACCAATCTTCAATACTCCAATTTACGTGGCTCTGGGCATATCTTAGTCTTGAAATACGATGCCCACGCTCCAGTTTAGGGCCGTTTGCAGGTCTAAGGGGTTTTAAGTTAGATTCAGCAAGCCGACGTCTTACTGTCCATGCACTTGGGTTACTTCCTCCGAGGCGTCGAAACTGATTTGTGAGTTCAGTTCCTGTGAGAAAGCGATTTCGAAGCATGGTGTTCACCAAGTATCGGTCTTCTCGTGCTGTGGTACACCTGGTTCTGCCCGTTCCTGGTCTGCGTAGGTTAGAACCAGTTTCTTCGTAACGTCGGAGAACTCTTTGTACTGTTGACAGCGACACACCGACCTGGCTGTATCGCGCTGACTCCGGCCGGTTTCCAGCATTGTAAGTATTCTGGTGCATTCTTCAGGCGTAAGCGACATAATTTCAGCTTGAATAATGAATATAGAGCACTATCAACATGGTTTATATACCCACATAAATGACAGATTACAAACAAAAGCAAAACCAAATGCTGTAATTTCGTAGTTCCATCTTCGAAAGTGGCCCTTTTTCAAATTTGATTTTTTTAAGATATAACTTTACAATAACTAAGAAGTTTTAATACCTTCATTTAAGGAGTATTACATTGTCTATTAAATACAATTTATTGCATTAACTTATCATTTTTAGTTTCCGAGATTTTTAACATTCTTTAAGTGACCCGGAATCATTGCTCTCGCGTGTAGATGAAAATAGTGATTTATACCGAACATTTTTATTACACTCGCACGACGAATATAATATCGTTGAAGCAACAAGTTATAGTCTCTCAGTTGAAATGTTATTATTTCAAGCTTTTGAATTAAGTGTATTTTTAAGTACTAATTAAGTAATGTAAGCTTTACAGATGCAAAGAAAAGTGATATTTTTGTTATAAATAGTCAAAGAAGTGCCATTACGCATAACGCGGCTTTTCGTGGTTAATTAAACTCTTATAATAATCTAAGTTTTATCTTACTCTACAACTCTACATTCAGCGTTGTAATTTTAAATTATACCAATGTTTCATTCAGATACATATATTTTTAATACCTAAGGGCGGCTTGCACCAGAATCGCTAAACGCGTTTAACTCTTAAATAGTATTTAGCGAGTTGTGAAGTCATACAAATACGTCAGATGTAAATCGATTTAGCTGTTATATACGTTTAGTGATTCTGGTGCAGGACGCCCTAAGTATACATTTAATTAATTCTTTTGGGTTCACTATATTATTATTCAGAAATCTAATACTTAATTCATGTATTGTTTTTTATTAAACTGGTGTCTACATCAAGTACACAACACCATTGTTAATCTTTTCGCCATTGATAATATAAGTACCTTACTAACTTAGCTATTTTTATTTATTTTTACGAAATGTATTTAAGAGTAAGTAAGCTATTACTAATTTGGGTCGCTAGCGTCGCTGCACAAAACGTTGATCGATTTGTGTAGTCTGTAGAAACGCTTAGTATTGTCGATATTGATGTTTTTGTATTTAGTAATAATACACTCGTTTACAAGAACATGTTGTTTTTATTTCAACCCGAGTCTCTTAAAGCTCGTAATATAATACTTACCTACTTAGGGCGTCTTGCACCAAAATCACTAAACGTATTTAACAGCTAAATCGATTTAAATCTGACGTATTTGTATGACTTGACAACTCGCTAACGCGTTTAGCGATTCTGGTGCAAGCCGCCCTTAGTATCCTTTCCTGTGAATATGGCCAACTAGGCTGAGAGGATGATGGTTTAGGTGCTGAGCAAGTATAGGTACTCCATCTAAAACCATGTCTCATGCACTACAGCAGGGGTATTCCAATCTCAGTTGAACAGCAATGTTTTAAATCATGGTCAGTACATACTAACTCATAGTTATTCTGTGACTAAATAGTGACATTATGATGTCATTTAATTTGTTTTGCGCATATTTTGCTTTCAAGTGTCTAAAAAGAATGATCACGTGGTACAATTTTGTACTGAAGAAATTACACTGGGCAGTGAAAAATAACTTGACAGAAAAAGATTGGAATACGGGGGCAGTGTCCCGTTAATAAGGGGTATGGATGAAAAGTGAGCCCTGACGCTGTATAAATCATCTTGATTAGATGCAAAAGTATACTTTTGAAGCACTTTTACAAGATGATCACAATATGAATTGTAATTCTAAAATGACCACTTTTATAAAATGGCCACTTCCCAAAACGCCTATGCGTTGCCTATTTACAAGTTTGAAGTTTGAGCTTTCCCGAGACAAACAATTTTGAGACGCCAGTGACCTTCATACGGGTATCGAGCGGGGTAGAGCCGATACCTTTCAGTTTAGGCCAGAAGCTAAGAGTAAATAAGGATAGTGGGACTGGACAAAGTTCAATTGGGTAAAGTTCCAAAGACAGATGGAATGGAACAAATGGAACACTTATTTCGGCAAATAAAAGTATCGTCACGGTTTGGCGCGAAATTTAAAATAAAATGCGGTGTTTAATATTTTTTGCGATTTCTAGATAAAATGAGCATTGACATTATAGTTTTGCGATATTCGTGAACCACTTTCTACTACTCAGTGTTTTATTAAAATGAACTAATGAACATGCCTCATCCATGCATCCCTCACCCTGTATGACATTCCAACAGGATTTTTCTTTTTTACTAGTACCTATCTACTAGATTTGATTAAGAGAATTACGCCTTTAACATACGAAGCAGAAACATTCATTTACAAAGAATTCTGGCCATAAAGTCTTCTGGGTCGGCAATTTCATTAAATGGAGGAGACGCCACATTCCTTGGGAAACTTCATGATTGTACAGACGAGAGATAAAGTGTCTGTAGCGTACTCTTAAATTGCGAAATTATAAATAATGAAGGCCTTGAGAAATTTTATTATAAAAGTTGGTATTTTATCTTACTTACCTTCATGTTTCAGACTTAATATTATTGTTATTTTTTAAAAAAAATTTAGGACATATTTAAGAGCTACGTTCAAATGAAACTTATCAGTTGCAGAAAACAGTTTCAAACAATAGTGCATGTGGTTGTACACACAAAAGAGGTGTGTCATGAACCCCCAATCTCCTCTTCAGAACGTCTGTGTGACTGTGCACAATACCTACGCACCCCGGAGCACATACCTAATCAATTGCGTGGGCACTCAAGCGTGTCTGTAATTCAGGATAGATGTGGAATAGAAGTGGACAAAAAGTGGTGAAATAGTAACAGAGACATGACATAGGCTTTTCATTTTTAAAATACCTATTAATTTAGAAACATTTTGATTCAAAACCTGTCAAAAAATGTGTTTGATTTGCAACTGAGTATTGTTTTTGAAAACGGTTTATATCTGACTCGTGCTCAGAGTTAAAAACTGCTAGGATTTTTTCATGTAGGGAACTGTACTTAGATATCCATGTCTTTTGCATGTGAAAAGGCATTTTCTAGTTGTGTTTTTTGGATCTCTATCACAAACAAACGGGTCATTGATGAGTCAGCTCTACCTCATCGCAATACTGACTTGACATGTAATTGAGACTTCACGTCTACCCTCTCTTTTTTGGTAGAGACGTAATTTAGAAATGTATTTCTCTCCGCCCGGATTGACCATTTGTATTTTGAGCATTAGATAAAGATTAGAAATGTTCTTTTTTGTATAATAACAATGTAGGTACGTTACCTGTCTAACAACACAAAAGTTGAGTTTTGCAATCCTAAAGTGATGAAAGTGTTTTCACAAAGGCATTTGAGTTTACATTATGTAAGTATAAAGAAGCACAAAGAACATGAAACAGGCGCATGAAAGTGCTAAAACAATGTGATACTAAATAACAAAGAAATAGAATTAAACGTGTGAAATTTCCTAATAAAATGGCGGTAGGGTAGGCATAGCGAAGCCGCCCCAGTATCGATCGAGCTGTTATATAACCCCCCCACCCCGATACGGTTCCAGTATCATTCATAAGTGAGGTTCCGTGGCTGCTGGTCTAGAACAGTCTCGTCAGGACGTGGTCGTGCTGCCCTGTCCGAGTTCAATAGCTGGGGCTAAGCTGGAAGGTACTTTGGCTGAATTTTGTTATTACTCAGATTGTCGGCGCTTGCCGGTTCCATAGACAAGTTACAATAAACGAAACTAAATCAGTGGACGTGGTGTGTTATGGATTGTGAGAGCAACACGAGCACATGTCTCATAAACTCTACTCGATTCTGTCTCAAAGCCAAAACCCTTTAAACTGCTCATAAAGTCACATCGTAGAGTCTGAAATGTCAAAGGCGGAGAATTGGGTCAAATTGAGACAAGCTGAATATCAGTACCGGCCATGGCATCACGTTTACTGGTATAAACTGGTGAGTGACAATCGCCTGCTTTCTACATGAATCCAACCCCTATCTAGGAGGTTACTGCGCATAGCTCCGCGCAGGTTTTCAGTCACCCCGATCAGTTGTTTCCGCTACCCTGAAGTGTTGACGCGTCCATTCAAAGGCTGTGTTTTGTTGTGCTTCCGAGGATAGATGCTGTAAGGTGAGATTTGCAATTCTTTAATTAATACCTTTTTCAACATTTGCTACTTCCGATCGTTTTAAATAAGCTTATAGAATGCCTATTGTTATGTGGGTTTAAAGCGACCAGACTAATTTTTCACAGTTTATACTTCTCAGCGCGTTTGCAATCGTATCGAATTTTAATAAGTTGCAATCAATAATGAGAGCATTCATTGACCCTGTTACGAGTTTTACATCATGAATGTATACTCTTTTAGTAAATTAGTCCTTCACTATATTCTATACCTACCATGCTACCTAAGTAGTCATAGGTAGGTACCTACTCGTACCTACATTTACATTTTTATGGAATAGGCAAGTAAGCTTTCTTTCAGTTTTATGGACGCTTTTACATAAAAAAAAACTTATTTTTATTATTTTTTATGAAACAAAAACAATAATAAACTAGATACCTACTGATATAATAATTTAGAAACAATTTAGAAGTAATAAGTAATACAGACTTGTGACAGTGTTTGTAGGTGTAGGTAAGCACTTTTATTTAATATCCGATATTAGTGGAGGAAAGTTGATATCTTTGAGCCAGATTATTCTTTTAGTTTTGCCATGTCTGTCTGGCTGTCATGTCAGTTCAGACTTCGAGTCGTATTCACGTCGTATTATTCCCAAATCACATCTTTATTAGCATCTATATCATGCTGAAATTTTGTAAGGTTATACTTAAGCGCTGATCATACCTTCATACGAGTACAGGGTACGCCATTTTTTTTTTTTGCCTTTTTTTTTCTTTTTTGGAAACATACTAGATTTCAGGTCTGCCCCCGTATGCCAATCTTTTGCTGTCAAGTTATATTTCACGTGGTACAGTTTTGTACCACGTGATTATTCTTTTTAGACACTTGACAGCAAAATATGCGCGAAAACACATCAAATGACGTCATAATGTCACTATTTAGTCACAGAATTTTAAAATATTATTAGGATATATATAGTAAATTTATAATACATATTTATCCACAAAGAAAATTATGACTAATAAAGTATTTACAATATTTATAATATGTACAAAATACACATGAAGCAGTTGAGCTATCTACACACCGTTGCAAACGATTTATAGATAGCTCAACTGATCCAAATCAGTAGGTACCAATCGGAAGCGTAAATTTATTCACAAAGAAAATTATAACTAATACAGAATAACTATGAGTTAGTATGAACTGACCATGATTTAAAACTTTGCAGTTCAACTTTAATTGGCATACCCCTGCTGGTTGAACTTCTTTGTTATACATATAGTAGGTATACCTAAGCTTTCTCAGTTTCAGTGAATTACAACTGAAAAGGCGAGTTTAAAACCAAATTTTGGGTACTTACCTATAAGGCGTTTTTTAATATTACATTTCCTCAGAAAACTCGTTCTTCATATTAGGGCTTTCAAGCTTAAAGCTCCATTGTATAACATTTACCTACAGCGACTTAGGTACCTATAATTTCATCCTGCCAATTTCCAACGTAGCTAATAGGATGAAAAGGACCTTTGATGTGCAGTTTAATCCTAGTAAGCCCAAGTTACAATGGAAGCTTATATAGGCAGCTTTACTATATTATAACGCTATACCTACTTATTCAGTGTCTACCTGCTTTATTTACGTGGAAATACCAAATACATTAACCTAATCATTCTTGGATTACTTAGATCAAAGCTTTTGGTTTTGTAGAAGTCTTGTGAGGTTATTTTAAAAATAACTATTTATTTTGATTAGAGGATGCTACTAAGGAAGGCCAAGTCTCAATTTATAATTTTACAAGTAAAATCCTTTTACATGCGGCGCAGAAGAAACAAACGCTATCCCAAGATGGGTGTGACGTGGCTCTGCATGGCGATCATGCTGACGGGTGGTGTGGGGGCAGAGCGCGGGGGCTCCTCGCTACGGGGGGCGCTGGAGGCGCTGCAGCGGCGGCAACGTAGCCGCGTGCATCCGCCACTCGCCCCGCAGCCAGACTACGACTCCTTGTACGAGTTCGTACCACCTCAACGATACCCAGGTACCTTTCTATCAGATCCAACAAAACAAAATCAAATGATAATGTTTTCAATTTAAAATATTAATGAAAACGCTCAGTAATATTGTTGCATCAAAATTAGTGAAATGGTCTTGTTCTATTTCAGATCCTGACTACAATGTGGACGTTGAAGACGTGGACGACGAACCGACCCCTGGATACGTGGTTAAGCTTCTCGATGATAACGAGCGACCACCTGAAGCGTACGAATACAAATTAATCAAGAAGAAGAATACTCATTTTGAAATGGCAAACGCTAACAAGCATGAATCGGCTTTTAGAGAACGAGCTCATCACTCTAACAATGACAAGCTACGTGATCTATTTATGGACAAAAATGAACTAGAAGAGGAAAAGAAACCAGAAGTTAATGAAAAAGATGCCGAATATGCACTACTTCTTGGACAACTGTGGTCCAAATACAAATACAGCAAGGAACACGCGAATAATATGGAATCTGCGCCACAAGGTGTAGTGAAACTTTACAATGACAAAGTTGTCAAGAAACGTTACCCTGACAACTGGGGACCGATTGCGTTTAAGAGGAAGCGAAGTTCAGGGTCAGAGGGTCCTATTTCACCAGACTATTCTGACAGAAAATCTGAGACAGGAACGTTGGATCCTAACTATGGAACTTATGAACTAAATGATGATGATAAAGATGATTTACGTGAAGAATATTCGATCGCATTTCAGCCTCTCGATGATGATACTCTGTCAGATCTTGCTGATGATGATCAGTACACCTACGAAAATATAGAAAAACGGTTTCCTGTCACCAAGCGTAGTAGTGGGCCATATGACTTCGGAGCTAGTAAAATGATTCAAAATCAAAACAAACGGGAAGCTATGAAATCGTTTAGAAGCAGCTCAGGTACTGATCCAAAAATAATCAAAGAGTTATCTAAAATATTTGGAGATTCAACAGTGCAATTCATTAAACACCCTGTCAAACGAAATAGTGACCATGTTGAAGGCACACATGAAGTAGCACCACCAATGGTGACTGTGAATCACAATCATACTCAACAACATAACCATTCCGTAATTCCTGATGATATTAGTCATGAACAACATGGTCATAATATGCATCATCCTGGAATATCTAGTAAAGAGGTAGAGATCGAACACGATCACGGCCATAAACTTGACCACAAACATGAGAACAATAACAAACATGTGCAAGAAAATAAATATATAGATGAAGTGTCAGAAAAACCTATAATTCTTAAGAAAAAATCCATTGATTGGTCTGATTATTTTGGAATCGATAAACGGTTTAAAAAGCCAAACGATGACACTCAAGACAGACTGCAAAAAGAATATTTTGATACCTTTAATAAAGAGGTAATCTACCCCTTTAACTCGTTTCGCAGACAAGGCTACCAGAAGCGGAATTTCATACAACCCAAACCAAACGAAGACACTGAAATCCAAATGGACAAAACACATTTTGTAACTGTTAAAAATGGTGAAAAAAGGGCTGACACTGATGGTAACGATTCTAAATTAGACAACATCGATAAGAAATTAAAGAACATGGAAGGATTAATTGTTGATGAAGCTCTACATTTTTCAGCCAACGTTGGAGACGACCTTGATTCTAAAGAGGAGCAGGAAATGAAGGAGAAAATGTTGTCTCGCCTGGCAGCAGCATACAGCTTGGAAAAAATGCGGAAAGCTTTAAAGGAGTTCAAGCACAGCCTTCAGACGCAAAGATCAGATGATATAGCACCAGTTCCCACTGCAGAGGCGAAAATGAAGAGAGTAGCAATAAAGAAAGAACTACTTGTTAGCGAGATCCCAATATCTAACAAGCTGGAGGAAAAGAATGACGACTTCGAAGATGAACAAGGAGCTGGGCATTACTTGAATGGAAAAGTAGAAGAGCAATTTTCTGAAGGCTACATGGGAGGCAGTGGCAGGCATCGGGTGCCCGTTATGTCGACTGGTTAGTTGCAAGTTACTTACACACCATACAAATAAAATGGTCCCCGTTCCAGATAGCATGCCTCAACATTAAAAATCTGATTTATTTTTGTTGTTACAGTCAGCGCACATGATGATTCGTGCCCGGTTCTTACGAAGATAGTCCAGCGCTGCCGTAGCGTGGATTTGCTTGCTGGAGACCGTGGACAACTGTTCCTGCCTCTTTGCAGCTTGCATCAGATCTGCTATCTCTGTGTAAGTATTTTCTACATGATCTTTATTAGTAAAAAGATAGAAGGGTACCTCATATGAAATTGTATTTGAAAACAGAGTGAGGCCCCCCCAACAACCTGCGACCTAGTGTTTCTGTCGGAAGCTGATACAGCCTGCGAAGGTGACATGGGTTGCCAGCGCGCAGCCCGCTCGGCTCTCATGGCGCTCAGGGAGCTTCATGACAACTTGGCCGATGAGCTCGACGGAGAGTGCGAGGCCAGCCCCTGTCTTCCAGCCACCCTCAAACTCAACGTGGGCTGGCAACGAGCCATCCAGCGATAAAATAAATGCCCAAATGAATACAACCAAAATAATATTGGCAATTTTGAATCATGATTCCGAAACTACGTTTCGTACGTCTTTTCATGTTTTGTCCGTGAATTACTGTTCCATTTTTATGGTTTTCACCATAAGTAGGTATTGTACTAGTTAATATTAACTTAGTAGATATTCGTAGGGGTCTAACCAGCCAAAGACCCGTACGAATACAGATCCACAAGATCTCATAGTTATTCAGCTAGTCTGTTACTTGCGCGATGTTCTACGCTTTAATTGTTAAATGTAATTTGATTATTATTATAATATTGGTCGTTGAATTAACATTTGCAAATTATTGTATTCGTTTTGGTAAACGATGAAAGTACCTACATTCGAAAAACCACGTGGTGTGGGAAACGGGGGCAGGAATAGATGTTCAAGTATATGGGACTGTTTATGAATGTATTCAGATGGTAACTTTACTATTGTTAAGTATTTAATATTTATTATATTCGTATTTAGCATAAGTCTCGACGTAAGTATTACTTACTGTAACACACTTCTGCATTATCGCAGTAACACAAGACATTTATCAGTTTCTATAGGCAGCTTAGTCTCGAAGAGATCATTAAATAAATATTCTATTATTTTATTGATTTGCTAATTGTGATGATTTATAAAAACAAAAAGTTTTCACGAAAGATTACTACTTATTATTGTCTATTTTATTTAGGCAGGTTGCCCCATGACGAAATTGGTAAAACAGATCGATTAGGAGACTGTTAGCTTATACCTACTTGGACAATAACTATTGGCTTTCATTACATAATAGCGAACTTGAGGTACTGTGCAACTTGTGTTGGCTCTAGAACCAGAGTTATATAAGTAACGTCTTCCCAACAAATTGGCTTCGAGCACAAGTCTACGGTCATGGATACACTTTACTCCTTACTACTTATACCTTTTATAATTAATGCTAGACTAGTTAGATAGATCTTGATGTACTTAACTTATGTGTACGCGGTGTATGTTACCGTTATTAACAACTTGAATGTTACCACTTTGTTCGATTATAACACGTAAGTACATATACTTAAATGGTTTTCAATAAAGTTGTTGTTTTATTTCTTTGATAACCTTGTCATTGTCATGTATCTTATGCAAAATGCCCATGATCCAATTCTGCCTATCTCCTTTGATGTCATACATTTAAAAGTCCCTGCGTATTTTTAGGTAATTTCGCATTATCGAGATAAGATCATGTATTACATGGGTTAAACCACGACGTAGGTACCCAGATGACACTGTAGTTGCTGATAGCGATACTGATTTATCGTTTTATTGATAAGTCGATAAGTGTTGAAGTAAACGCGACGATAATCTAGTACCACCATATTCACAACAAAATACACAAGTTTACACAACTGCAGAAAAGTGAAACATACCGTTCTATGTACCTAACCTAGGTATTAAACTGTGTTACTAATACTCGATGGTGCTAAAATGGTAGATAGTGAAGACAAGAGAGTAGACAATGGTTTCGATAATTTGGGTGCAACAGATGGTAAATATAAATTGCGGTTGAAAATACAGAGGTAAATTATGCAAACTTGTTGTTTTTATTATTCCGCCATTTTCTTGCAGATGATGGCTCAAATCGCAGGCCTGATTTAGTGATAAGTGTTCAGCCAAATAACAACGGTAAGTACTTTTGTAACTCTATTCAAGACAATAAATTGAACAAGAATATAATTATCGAACAGTAAATTGTCACTAAGAAAAGGATCATTTTCGGAAAGCGTTTGACACGTTACAAAAAACATATTGTGTCTCCAGGAGGTCTCCCGCGTTTAGGCAAGCGTAGTTTATGACGCCCTCCGGCAAGATGGGGCGACAATCTGCGAAATGTAGCTGGCAAACACTGGGTGAGAAGAGCCGAAGACCGAGCTCAGTGGCGCGGCTTGGGAGAGACCTACGTCCAGATCGAAGTGGACTGATAAAGGTCGATGATGATGAAAGAATACCCTAAATACCTATTCAAATTAGAACATGCTATAGGCACTTACTCGTATATGTCTGCGACTCTGCGTACAACTAGCGAAATTGAGCAACCACTAAATATATTTTAACTAAGCAGAATGTAGGATAAAAATGTTTACTTTATGGAAAGTGTCATGACAGGAAGGACCAGAGCAGAACTGCCAGTGTCAACGGTGGACTGGCGCTCCAACCCTCGTGGGCAGTTCATCCCGGTGCATGGCCTGGACTTTCTTATAGGAGTATCCAGCCTCCTAATCCAGCAGACTGTCGAGCTTGACGATCGTGAGTTAAGTCATTCCTAGGAGTCTGACGCTGTGGGTTTAATCTCTTTATACGGATTTGTTTTGATCAATACGGCCTATACAAGTTTTTCTATAATATGCGTGATGCTCAGATGAGTACACACCATAACTTCTTACCATCGTTACGAGGTGTTTCCATGTGTTCTGCTGTTTAACTTTCTGTGTCTTTTGATAAAGATGATATTACAAAAATATTTTACACAACCAAGTGGATTCGTAATCCCGAAAGTTCTGAATTTAAATTAAGTACTTTGAGATTCCAGGTATAACTAACGGTAAGTATTTAACCTGCTTAGTAAAATTATTGTGCTTTGACCAAAAGTTTACTTTTCGAATTGGATTTAGAGCGCTAAGTAGGATACCTCTACGGATCTCTCATATATTGAGGTCAAATGATTATTTCTCATAATCAATCTTTTACCAAAACTTGATATCAAAACGTCGTGTTTTCAGTAACATCAAGAATAGAGTCTGAAAACCGGTACATAGTGAGGGTTCCGAATGGTGAGGCGCTCTACATAGCTAGCGAGGTGTCCAGCTCGACACAGCGATGTATCTGCGGCAGCGGGCGCGCGTTCTCCATGCACCTGCACGACAACACCCGGCAGGAGGCCATGCTCTTGAAGAGACGACTCGCAGGGTCCTCTTGCTGCTTTCCGTGCAGACTACAAGTGAGTAAAATGAAACGTTCATCACCGTCTGTATTGAAATGTCACCACATTGTAACGTATCTTTGTAAAAAGGATCATATAATAAAATGCTAGGAACCAGGCCGTAGTTTCTTACCCTTTCTTCTAGGAAATCAAACCATCATAATATCTCCAAGTACTCGATTTCAAATTCTAGAAATAAGAGCTAATCAATCCTCTCTCCTTCTAGGAAATGAAAGTGATAACTCCGCCAGGTGACTACGTCGGTCGCGTCCAGCAGCAGTGCACGTGGGTGATTCCAGTGTACCACGTGCGTGACGCGAATGACCTGGTGCTGTACGTCATCGAAGGCCCTGCTGTGCTGAAGCGGAGTGCACTGATGCTGTCCGAGTTCAAGGTCAAACTATCTGCAAACTTGTCTAGTACAAAAAACTGTTGTGTATCTAAAATGACATGGTACACAGCTAAGCACATAGCATACACGAAGAAAAAATAAATGAATGAGTAGGAGACAGGGATAATAAGCAACGAGTTGTATACCTAGTATAGACACAATCACAACTAATCTTTGTCCCTCTGAAGTATCTGCATAGAACCCATTTGTGGTACCTAGTATTGGAGGCAAGCTAATTTTTACACACAACAGTACATGCTGTTATACCCTAACGTTGTTTGTGACTAAGCTGACAAGGTGCTGCATCAGCCCCTTGGTAGTCTAGCTCCGAAATACCTCCCCCTATCTATTCAGTCTCGGTTTGAACTCGGAAGTGCACAGTTGTGCCTGGGACCTCGTAATATTGTAAAAGCACCTTAAATAAAGTCGTGTCCAATTGAAATCCTTTTTTAAAAAACCTAAATACGAGAGTCCCATAACATTTGGTGGCAGCGGTGGGATCCGAAGATCCCCTAGTGGCCTTAACCGTTAAAGGCACATATTTATATCCTAAAACGGAAGTTTTTCAAACCGGACTCAAGTGAAACTTTCAGTGGTATCCTGATATCCGTGATATTTACGTGAAGTTTCACAACCACCTCGTGAACAATATCCTCACTTGGTTTCCATCCCTGTATCCTGAACATAAGCTATACAAACTGAACCCGAAAGAAGACCCCATCCTGGACGAGAACTGCATACAATATTTGGCTGCCGGCCGTCGACGCTGCAACTGCGAGAGTTCCTGCACGCCCGGAATGTTCCAGTCAGCAGTACCTGTCGCCGTCGCCGCCTACGCATTGTTTATGCTGTAAGTCCTTGGTCATTGCTTATACCTAGTGATTTAGGGTTCAGTTAGTTAAAATTAGATCCATTTTGCTCTAGATTAAGTTCCACCTAGGGTTTCACTGTTCTAATATGCCTAAAGCGTCCACGGCAGAAGAAAGTAAACTAACTTTAAATATTAAGGAGGCAGCTTCAGCCGGTGACGAAAAGACACCAGTTAGTTCACCAAGGCTCACAAGAGCCGCCGCCGCCGCTGCGGCTGCAACCATGACGACCGAGCTAGGGCTTAATACGCTATTCAAATTCATTAAATCCTACGATGGCAGTCGGGAAACTGTCAATTCGTTCATAATTAATTGCAACAACGCATATGAGCTAGCTACGGAACCTCAAAAGCCTATCCTACTCAAATATATCCTTAGCCAACTACAGGGTAAGGCGGAGCTTGCTTGTTCTATTAAAGAATTCTCATCCTGGGATCAACTCAAAGAGTTTCTTAAAACTCAGTTCTGTGAGCGTAAGCATTATGCTCACCTCCTCACCGATCTCCAAGAATGCAAGCAGGGCCCGCAAGATAACGTTAACCAATTCTCGTTACGTATAGAAACCTACCTCTCGCAATTATTGACAGAGATAACCCTTTCCAACACGAAGGTGAAGGAATTGGCTGGCCGCGTCGCGGCAATGGAGGATCTTGCCCTCCACCATTTCCTAATGGGCCTTCACCCTCGTATATCCAATATCGTGAGATGTAGGTCTCCCAGAACGTTAAATGAAGCCATCAATATGGCTATCTCGGAAGAACGAATCCAGCAGAGTCTCTATAGGCGTCCGACTACTGAGATAAAACCCAAGCCGAAACCGGGCCCTCAGAGGGCCAACGTGCAGTTTGCTCCTGTACCACAGGTCAAGACCGGAAGTGACACTCCTTTCTGTCGCTATTGTAAGAGCGCTGGTCACGAAATCAAAGACTGTGTTAAACGGGAGTTTTACAATAGTAAATTCCAATCCAAGCCTAATTACCAACAAAATAATAATTTCCGTGGTAACAAGGTAAATCACGTCCGAGAGGCCTCGGAAGAGGAACATGATCTTTTTGTCGACGAAGATTATCCCGCGCAAGATGATTTAAACGAAACCACGTCTCGCGAGGGTGCCGCACGAGACAATGTGTAGGAAATGGCACCAATAAAAATATCCGGGCTAATCAACAGGGTAACCAGCCCCAAACCGACAGTCCACATCCAATTATCCGGGCTAATCAACAGGGTAACCAGCCCCAAACCGACAGTCCACATCCAATTATCCGGGCTAATCAACAGGGTAACCAGCCCCAAACCGACAGTCCACATCCAATTATCCGGGCTAATCAACAGGGTAACCAGCCCCAAACCGACAGTCCACATCCTAATATCCAGACTAACCGACAGGGTAGCCAGCCCCGAACTGACAGTCTTAATCGTGATAAACCCTCAACGAAGGTCTACGAGGTGAATTTAGACACAACCAAAAGGTTGTTACCTCACACTCTCCTTGAGTCACAGGTATCCGATATCCCTCTGACGTTACTAGTAGACTCTGGTTCTGCTATATGTCTCTTGAAAGAATCCAGCATCCGAAATAGACCAAGGTTGATTAGAGAATCAATCAGACTCAATGGTATAGGCGGTGATGAACCAACCCCTACAGAAGGTCATTTCCAACTTAAACTTCGAATAGCTGGAAACAGATCAGTATCCTACAAATTCCACGTTGTGAGAGACATTAGCCTACCGTATGACGGTATCATAGGATCGGACTTTCTCACTACTTTCGGCTGTAAGATAGATTACACTACCGACGTCCTGAAGATAGGGAGATTTACCATCAAGTTGCATTTTTTCCATCCTATGTATGAAATTCCACCTCGTACCGAAACCGTTGTCGAGTGTTCAGTAGAAAATCCTGACGTCCACGAAGGTATTATCCAAAACCAACATTTGTCCAACGATCTTCTGATATCCAATTGTATCGTGAAAGTCAAAAAGAATAAACGTGTGAATCTGACGATTGCAAACACTTCTGAATATCCCGTTAGTTTCAATTCAAATCTGAATCTTAAACTTGAACCCTTGAGTTCATGCGCGATTCAACTTAATCCTGAATTGCGCCATACATCCGGTCGCACCACTGCGGTCATTGATTCATTAAGAATCGACCATTTGAACAAAGAGGAAGCCGATGCCCTCTTAGAACTTTGTTCTCACTACTCTGACATCTTCCATCTGCCCAGTGATCAGTTATCCTACACTAACGCCCTAAAACATGAAATCAAGACGACTAGTGATATTCCTATCCACACTAAGTCCTACCGCTTCCCGGAGTTCCACAAAAAGGAGGTCGAAACCCAAATCAATAAAATGCTCGATGAAAACATTATTGAACCATCCTCGTCCCCTTGGAGCTCCCCAATCTGGATTGTGCCTAAGAAGGTAGATACTCAAGGCAACCGGAAATGGCGAATAGTCATCGATTATCGGAAGTTAAACGATATCACTATCGGAGAAACATATCCTATCCCTCAAATATCCGAAATCCTTGATCAACTCGGTAAAAGTAAGTACTTTACTACTTTAGACCTCGCGTCCGGCTTCCATCAGATCCTTATCGCTCCAGAAGATGCGACAAAAACAGCCTTTTCGGTTCCCCAAGGTCATTTCCAATTCACAAGGATGCCATTCGGTCTGAAGAATGCTCCCTCCACCTTTCAAAGGCTCATGAATACTTGTCTGACAGGGCTTCAAGGCACCAGATGCTTCGTATACCTAGACGATATAGTCATATATTCATTCGACCTAAGTTCACACATCTCTAATCTTAAATCTGTCTTTAACAGGCTCCGTAATTTCCGCCTGAAACTGCAACCAGAGAAGTGTGAGTTTCTTAGGAAGGAAGTTGCCTATTTAGGCCATATTATTAGCGAAGAAGGTGTCAAAACAAACCCTGACAAGACTAAAGCTGTGACAGAATATCCTGTTCCTCAATCTCCTAAGGATATCAAATCATTCCTCGGACTGGTATCATATTATAGGAGATTCATTCCGGACTTTGCTAGACTAGCAAAACCTCTAACGTCCTTACTAAAGAAAGATATTCCATTTCAATGGCAGAATGAACACCAGCTTGCTTTCGAAGCTTTGAAGAGGAAACTCGTATCTGCTCCTGTCCTTGCATATCCGGATTTCACTCTGCCATTCAACCTTACATGTGACGCTTCCAACTACGCCATTTCCGCTATCCTATCCCAAGGTGTAGTTGGCCAAGATCGCCCTATCGCCTACGCGTCCCGCACACTAAACAAAGCCGAGTGCAATTATAGTGTGACGGAAAAAGAATGCCTTGCTATCGTCTTCGGAACCAAGGTGTTCAGGCCTTACCTTTATGGTCATCGCATCGTTATCCTCTCAGACCATAAACCACTACAATGGTTATTTAATTGTAAGGACCCCGGTTCGAGACTCGTTAGGTGGCGTTTGAAATTAGACGAGTTCGAATATGATATCCACCACAAAAAGGGCAAGATTAACACCAATGCTGATGCCCTATCTCGGTTCCCTGTCAATCCTATTCAACGTGAGGAACCTGTAACATCCAATCCTAACAATGAAGTGGGACCTAGTCGAGAGTTAGACGAAGATCTAATGGACTTGCTTATATCCCCTCCTTCATTCAATCCCGACGAAGCCATTCCTCAGAATCCAGACTTCGTCGATCTTTACGAAGATATCCTTCCTTTACCTGAGATTGACTTACCAGATAATATCCCTGATGTACTAAGAGATCAGATTGAGAATGAGGTTAGCCTCCAAGAACCTGTTCAGGAAATTCCATCCTTACCTGCTCCTCAATCCCAGCCTGATCCGATGCCATCCACGAGTGCAAATCCAGATGCACCCGTTGACGACTATCCCACGTTCCTGAAAGTAATGTCAGGAAAGGATAGAACGTTTAATACAGAGATCGTAGAGCATAACGAAAGCCTCATGAAATGTTCAGCAAGGGTTATCCTTGTCCCTACCTCTATTGACCTAGACGAATCTAATCCATATATCCCAGAAGTCCTGAGTGACCCTGAAAAGCATGCAAGTGTATGTGACTCTGAAAAAGAACTCTTTCTATTTGAACGACTTGATCTGAACAACAAAACGGTCTACTTGTTATACTTCAAGGTTCATCATTTTGATCAAGCGTCATACCCTGAAATTTTTGAAACATTGAAAAGAATAAGAAATGAGTTAGTAACCGTGAGGGGTATAAACGAGATTGGCATACCTGACCTGAAAAATCCTTTCGAAAAACACTCATTCATAAAAATCTACAATATCCTGACTTACCTTTTCCATGATACTCGAATCAAGGTTAATGTCTACCACAACAACATCATCTATCCTGTCCCATCTGAAATTAAAAGAATTCTATATGAAAATCACGATATCCCTATAGCGGGTCATCTTGGATCAGCCCGCATGTATGATAGACTCAGGCAGACGTATTATTGGAAAGGAATGCGTAGCGATATAGAGTCTTATATAAAGCAATGTAAGTCTTGTCAAGAGAATAAAGCACTTAGGAAGATCAATCGAGCGCCCATGCAGATAACCAGCACTTCTTCGGAACCAGGTCAACGTCTCTCCATCGATGTGGTCGGACCGCTTCCCGAAGCAGGCCCTGCGAAATTAAAATTCATTTTAACATTTCAAGATGATCTTACTAAGTTCTCTTCAGCTTACCCTATGCGCAGTATTACAGCAGAAGAGACAAGCGAGTGTCTCCTCCATTATATATCTATCTTTGGTATCCCTAAGATGATTCTCACTGACCAAGGTACTAACTTCACGTCAAGCCTATTCAAGGAAGCGTGCACCTTTCTTAAGATCAAGAACTTGTGGTCTTCTCCTTACCATCCACAAACTCAAGGGGCCCTGGAGAGAAGTCATGCTACTCTAAAGGAGTATCTTAAAGCTTATACAAACGCGGATCAAACTAATTGGCCTCGTTATGTGTACACCGCTATGCTAGCTTATAACACCTCTGTCCATTCGACAACACATTTTACGCCCTACGAGTTAATGTTTGGTAATAAACCATACTTACCTAATTCTATCTATGATGAATCTCAGGGAACCACATACTCCGATTATGTCCAAATGCTACAGAACCGATTGAAGTATTCTCGGGAAAAAGCAATCGAGTTTATTAAAAAATCTAAAGAATCCTCAAAAAATTATTACGATACTCACACTCGTCCAGTCACGTATAAAGTCGGCGACTTTGTTTACCTTAAAAATCATCTCAGGTTACGAAAGGCTCTCTCTCCTCTCTGGAAAGGGCCTTACAAAGTAGTCAAGATTAACGGGAATAACACACTTACCTTGTTGATAAACCGACGTCACGTGACTCACCATTATGATCAAGTGAAACCTGCCGATGTCAGGGACCTGCAAAATGAAAATTAGTTAAGTTAGTTATAGATACTAGATTATTTACATTTTACTATTTTATAATTATTTTTAGAGTAGGTATATATACTTACACGTGGTCGTAGGTAGACTCCCCTCTGTGATAATCAGACTCTTAAGAGACTGGGACTAGCATGGGAATCTAGCTCATAACCCGTAGGTACTTACTTATCCTTGTATTAATCATTACAGGGCTTCGGCACAATCGTATCTCCAACCAATAACATCGAGTTCAGGCCTCTATTTTGATTATCTGGGAACATTGAAAATCAACAACGGTTACTTGAAAATTTTAGTACCACTAGATATTTCTCATTTTGAACCACACATACTAAATATAAAATCTGCTATTGAAACAACTAGATACCTATGTAATCAAACTAAAATTATAGAAATTGACTCCGAATGCCGTAATAGACTTCAACCTTTGGTAGTACGACATCAAGATGTAAGCAATGAGTTCGATTCCATATCGCATTTACTAGATAACAGAATTAAACGTGCCTGGATAGGAGGAGTAGGAAGCGTACTGAAACAAATTTTTGGAACCTTAGATGAAAATGATGCTTTGCAATACAACAACGCCATTGAATCTATCAAAAACAACGAAAAACAATTAATTTCATTGATGAAAGAAAGTATCTTGGTAACTACTTCAACAATAACATCTTATAATGACACTTTAAGCAAAATTAAAACCAGTGAAACTAATTTGAATGAAGCTTTTGACAAACTCTCGCGTAACCTCAGAAATATATCCGAATTTACTAATGGATTGCGCATACTCTATAATGTAGATGAAATCATTAACAACTTGGAAACATCCATACTTACTTTATCTTTCCAATTAGAAGACGTAACAAATGCAGTCTTATTTAGTAGACTAAACATCCTGCATCCTGCGATAATCACAACATCGCAGTTATACCGAGAGCTTGCCAATAACTACAGACACTTACCTAGCGATTTAGAATTACCTGTAACTTTAGATATAAACACTATCCATTATATTTTAGATATCTCTAAATTAGTTTGTTATTATATAGATCATAAGATAATATTTGTTCTACAAGTGCCATTAGTTGGCATTAGGGAATATACATTGTTTCATAACATTGCTCTGCCTACACCTTATGATTTAAATGAACCCAATAAATTCAGTTTAATTTTACCTAGCAGTAAGTACATCGCAATGACCAAGGACAAATCCCATTATTGTAATTTGGACGACTTATCGGACTGCAGAATCATAAAGCCAGGTTCTTTCATTTGCGACGTCACAAATGTTTATGCAGCTGACGCTAAACCTACATGTGAAAGTGAACTTTTAACAAAAGTGATCAAAGAAATACCTAAACAGTGCAACACAAAATTCATATTTGGTAAACTAGACATTTGGAAACCACTATCAAATAATAAGTGGATTTTTGTACAGTCGGAACCTAATAAAATATCTATAGATTGTGTAAATTCAAAACTCTACGAGACCACTATCCTAGCCACGGGAATACTTACTGTTCCTATCAAGTGTACCGCACATTGTAAGAGCACTACACTTATACCTAGATACGATATTCTAAATGTGACATCGCCTGTTAATAATATACCAGATTACAACCTAATTAATGATACTTGCTGTAACATTGTAAAGTTTAATAATCTTATAGAAAATGTGTCCCCTATCCAATTACAAAATATTGACTTAGATGAATTAAACTCAAATAACAAAAATATTCTAAAATCATTGTTAGATAACCTCGAAGAAATAGATACAGACTCACATATCGTAAGATATGGGACACAATATTCTAGTATAATTATCTTAATTTCATTTATAATAATAAGTTACGTTTTGTATTTAGTTTGTAGATACTTTTATAAAAGACCCGCTAACAATCGAGTCATACAACTCAGGCCAACTGAAGCCACTTCCAAGGTAACAGACACACAAGACAACGAATCAGAATTAAAAGAAATTGCCTCAATCAGAACTCAAATTTAATCTGGAACTTTGGTAAAACAACCCCAAAGTATCCTCTTAAAGGGGGAGATGTTATACCCTAACGTTGTTTGTGACTAAGCTGACAAGGTGCTGCATCAGCCCCTTGGTAGTCTAGCTCCGAAATACCTCCCCCTATCTATTCAGTCTCGGTTTGAACTCGGAAGTGCACAGTTGTGCCTGGGACCTCGTAATATTGTAAAAGCACCTTAAATAAAGTCGTGTCCAATTGAAATCCTTTTTTAAAAAACCTAAATACGAGAGTCCCATAACAATGCGCAATCGTTTGTTGCACCTGATTTCAGAGAGACAAAGATACTGTTCCTAAATGATATAAAACTAACCATACAATATATTTTCAGATACTGACAGGCGACTCTCTAAGAGAAGTGGGCAGGATAACTCACGGGTGGGACCGCGACTTGGTGAGCTTCGCTACCACACTCCAGATCCCAGACCTGGCAGTCCAGCCTAAGCACAAATGTCTACTGTTGGCTGCATCTTTTCTACTGGTAAATTCAATATCTATTAGAAGTTAACCTGAGAAACTAAGAAAATCATAGTGGACTAACATTAGGAAAATTGAAATTATCCCTTATTGGACTAAAAGGCACAGTTGGCGAGACCTTATGGAACGTAACCAAAATACGTGACCCCCCTTTCTTCCCCCCTCTGAACGGATCACGTAGTATGGATTGGGTACTTTCTTTTAGTTGATAGTTAGAACTGCAAAAGCCCTAGAATGGTCCAGTGGTGTTTGAGACGAAAGAGGCTTATAACCAGCAGTGGGCAAACGTTATCATGATAAGTATATTTTGTACAAAATCTTTAGGTACTTTATTACTTTATTAAGTATGTATTTACAAAAAAAAAGTTTATAAGTATTCTATCAGCCATCTAGTTCCCATATCACAAGCTTCGCTTAGTTTGGGACTAGAAGGCGTTGTGTGTAAAGTCCATGAATATTTATTTATTTTATTTATTTAACTACTATTTGTCTTTGTTTCAGGAATACACGTATTTTGAGAGAACGAGGACAAAATGTTGTGGTTGTTTTTGACTTACAAATATTCGTATTCTGAAGAAATCGTTACACAATCATAGATTTGAGTGGAGTATTTCATACAAAAATCTATGCTTAAACCCGGATTAGTGCTTAATTTGTGCTTGAGCAGTTAATGCGAATATGTACCTAAGAGCCTTGTCGATAAAATATTGAATTAATTAACTTTAATCTTACCGACACACAAGCATACACACACAAGCATGGTATAAACTTGCTGCCATTTTGAATATTAGTACCATGCGCATTGTAATAATAAATTATGATTAAATAACCATCATGTCAGGTTTCCTGTGATAAAACTACATTTACCTACAAGTAGGACTAACCCAGAAAAAAAGCACAATTTAAATTTAAGGAAGTCATTATTTAAATCAGTTTACACCATTACACTATTGTTTGGTTTTTATGTTTTGAGTTAATACAAATAAAAAGGTTAAATCATTCGTTCGAGTTTCAATCGAATGTATTTAAAACCCACCAAGGAAGTTTATATTTTTTTTTATATTCAGGGACATTTCCACACAACACCCTCTAGTCCCAAACTAAGCAATGCTTGTAATATGGGAACCAGATGGCTGATAAAATACTTATATACTTTTTTTGTAAATACATACTTATAATACATACTTAGTAACACCCAAACATAGAACAAACATCTATGTTTTCCACGCACAAATGTTTGTTCTTGGTGGGGATCGAACCCACGACCCACAGCACGGAAGGCAGAGCTATTACCGACTGAGCTGTGACGCCTGTCAATTTAATTGTCAAGTTTAATTTCAAACTTCGCTCAAAACACAGATGTATATCAAATAAACAATAATAAAAAAAATACATATCAATGTGGTAAAATAACACGTAAGAAGAGAAAAAACTGAAGACGAGGCAGTATGGTCTTAGGACTTTCGCCTGGCCGTAATGGCTGGTAATGGCCAAAAGAAAAAAAAATGGATAAGTAGCTGTCATAAATTATTTTAATGTAATTTTACGACATATTTTTCATAGTTTTTTTTGGTTTAACCATCTCTAATGATACCAGCATGCCAAGTTCCAACCAATGCTGATAAGATATGGCCCTATGATCAATACTACATTGGGGAGAGAGATGCAGAGCGAAGAAAGAATGGCCACGGAGAGAACCATTGGATTGCAGCTGAGGTTCTATTATATTCTATAACAAGAATTAGTAGGTATTTATTGTGAAATCAACCCGTTATTGGTTGGTTGCATTGACTGATAAAGATATATAGAGCGGGCGCGTAGCAAGCTTCTACGTTGAACCCAAGCGCTCGAGTCGTAGACTACCTCTACGACTGCTACGCCACGTAGACCATGCGTAACCCGTAGCTTTTCGTAGGTAACTATGATGTACGTCATAACATTGGCCTAGCTAGCCTATATGGTAATAAATAAATATGCTACCTCCGATTATAAAGAAAAATACAGTAGGCAGGCAGTCATCAGCCGCACAAACATGTTTCATCAACATCTTCATCCCGGTATCCAGTTTGAACAAGCTTCCATCAAAGAATTCTAGAGGTTTTGTGGGGCACCTAATCTTTTCCTATGTCATTTTTATCGATCTCTCTTTGGGCCTGCATGGACACTACAGTTTTCGAAGCAGCCTCCTTATGCTGCCAGTTTATCACATTTTGTTTACGTTTTAAATTGTTTAGTCCATAGAATGGTATACAGGCCGCTTCCTGCGCGATACCATGCATGGAGAGGGAGAGTACCGCTCCCGGTACCACGGAGACATGGGGGTGTTCGTGACGTATGAGGGTCACTTCTACGCCAACCGCATGCATGGGTACGGAGCCATGTCCTATCCTGATGGCGCTGTCTTTACTGTAAGAACCTAATAATCTTTTTAATTTTCTAAGGGCGTCTTGCACCAGAATCACTAAACGTATTTAACAGCTAAATCGATTTAAATCTGACGTATATGTATGACTTGACAACTCGCTAAATACTATTTAAGAGTTAAACGCGTTTAGCGATTCTGGTGCAAGCCACCCTTAATTTCAATCGTAAAAGATATGGTACATAGATAGATAGATAGAAAACTCTTTATTGTACTGCACCGGCAATTAGATATTAGACATAGGTAGTTCTATATTAAAGCGAAGTACAATGGGCGGCCTCTTCGCCGCCCATTTCCATGTTTGTACCATTGCCCATTTTTTTTGCCCATTGGTACCGATTCGTTACATGTGTAGGTATGTAATATGTTTTTTTTTTCAGAAAATTTACTGCGACTGACATAATGAAACCGTGTCAAAAGTATTTTGTACAGTGTGATGATAATACGGCGTACTATGGTGTTTCTAGGGTCTTTACCATACCGATATGCGCTGGGGTCCAGGTGTAGAGTCCCAAGCTTGTCTGCGGGAAGACGTGGGGCTTTGGCGCGGCACCCAGCTCGTGAGACTAGCTTGGCGGCCTTCCACGCCCAACGTAGCCTTCGATCTGAACGTTGGACTCAATGGAAAGGGTTGTGTTGATCCTCATCGGATTCTTTTGACGACACGATTTAAAACAGTAAGTTTAAATAAAATTATACTTAGAACCATTGAGAATTGCAGATGCTTTGAACAGCGTCAGGGGCAACTTTTCATGCATGCCCTTGAGTATTTATGTAACTGTACCCACTTAGCGCCTGGGGGGACATGATAAATGGAACGGTCTTGGTCAGAGCTACTATCCTCTCAGCGAGTTGGTCCTTATTTACAAGAAATAGGTTTATAGGTATCAGGTCGTGGACTTCCTCACGATATTTTTATGCATCGTTCGAGAGCACTGGCACTCACACATTTGCAACTGATTCTTCATCTTCCACCCCTTCAGCTGTGCTTATTGCATTTCATCACAGATAGGAGAAGTCAACAGTGCGATAGAACTCCTGAAACAATCTGGTGCTGAGCCTATATCAGCGTCGGAGAACTGGACGAAGCTATACCCAAAGACCTGCACTGACCTGGCCAGCCAGATGTGCCATGTGGAAGTATTCGAGCACGATTATTACAGGAACAGGATTCCTGTTCTTGAAGAGGTCGATAGTATGCCTGAACCTATAGAGGTAAAACCTATTTTCTTAAAGAATACTTTCTATATCCTATCCTATCCTATCCTACTAATATTATAAATGCGAAAGTTTAGATGTTTGGATGTTTGTGTTTCAATCACGTCAAAACAACTGTACCAACTTGGATGAAACTTGGCATACATATAGTTCGTAACCTGGATTGACATATAGGCTACTTTTTATCCAGAATAATCAAAAGGATCTACAGGATAAAATGAACGAAAAGGATTAGCAGCGCCAATTGGCAAGAGGATTTCATTGTCATGTCATGTCACGTCAGTTTGACAGGGCGTAGTACTACCTCTTTGGTTTTGGTCTTTTGTTCTTTTGGTCTTTTGGTCTAACAACTAGCGTTTGACATTCCAGTAGGTACGAGTTCGGTGTAATGAGGTGTAATGTCAAGTTTCTCAAAGAAGTATCCGCTCGGTACACGCACAGATAATATAATGACTTCAAAGTTCGCAAAGGTAGGTATAGGTTTATTTTTTAAATTGGCCATGTCCTTTTAATAAGTTTTTTAATGCAATGTTTTTCTACTTTATTAGAATGAGAGTCAATTGTTATTGGATGATAGTTATCAAACCTTTGGAACCTTCTACGCTTGGAACAACAGTGAGATGACGACGCACATGATGAAGCATTGCTTCAAACACGAGAATCAAAGAGCTAAATCGGCTGTTGATTTGAAGTCTGTCCTCTCTGGTCCAAGGAACCTTTTCAAGCGAGCTGGCAAACATGAACTTGACTGCAGGTATTGTGACAAACTCTTAGGTAGGTACTGAAATAAAAACTGAAATAACTTTTGAGGATTTCCAAATCGAGCAAGGAATCTTGATGTAATACTTGATATTTGTCTTGGTTTCAGGACATTGCTCATGGCGAGTTACCTAGGCCATGTGACCAACGTAGCACAACTGGTGAACGATCAGAATGTGCATCCGGATATTTCCGATATTCAAGGAAATACCGCCCTTATGTATGCCACTGTAAGTTCTAGATTTATTTTAACATCTACCGATAGATAGGCCATTGAATGTCCCATGCATGCTTGATGTATGAATCTCGGGGGCTTGGTGAAAAAAATCTTTATTGTTGGTATTACCCTTACTTTTTCAGGAGTCTTAATTTTTTTGGAGATACTCACATGTGCCTTAATAACCCATTCTTCAACTTTGTAGTGCGGTGACCAAGTGGACACAATACACTTTCTAGTGGAAGCAGGTGCAGATGTAAACAGCTACAACGACACCTGCTGCACACCTTTGGGAGTAGCGTTGATGAGGTTAGCTTGCGCACGAAATGACATATCGGCTAGTGGAATGGTTCAGGCTCTGATACCACCTCCGATTTTACCACCGCTACCAGGTACTAATACATAGATAAATACCTACTTAGTAACTATTTTCTGCACCCACTACGTGAACCTCGAATGCACAGCTCGAGTGACTTCTTTAGTTTTGCGAATACTTCACGGTAAGAACATATCAAGGGTACCTTACCGCTAAATATTTTTTCAGTTTCACCAGAACCGAAGCCATCTGAATGGCTTATTTTTCGTGATATCCCCATTCCAATCCCTGCTGGAGGGATCACTCGGTCTCCAAGCAAAATAGCGGCAAAAACTGTTGTCACAAAGAAAATTAAATCATCCCCATCTGAAGATATCGCAGCTTTGAAAAAAAAAACTGAGCTTAACGCACCAAAGGCAACAGATTTTACAGACGATGACGCTGATGAGACGTTTTCAGAGGAAAAGAGACTTTATAACAACATCAATACTGAATTTACCATCAGAGTCACAGAACTATTTTCTCTTCCGAGCGGAGTGACTCCAATACCCTACATTTTTGAAATCAATGACATGGTGAAGGACGTGGACGCAGCTGATGAAGACCAAAAGAAACCACCTGAGAAGAATCCAAAAAAAGTGGTTTCAAAAGTCATAAAAGATACTATAAAACCTAGTAAAGAGATAATGTGGCAGAGCCCCGATAGAGATGAATTTGGATCGATTGACAGTGCGGAGAGGGCAAAGGTTGAAATGTTAGTAAAACTAAAGACAAACTAAAACTATAATAACAAAGTTTACTTATATTGAGGTTCATGATTCAATGCGTGTCATATTTCTGTAGAATATCAAAGATGCTGCTGACTATTCTACAACTGCTAAGCGATGGAGCTGACCCAAGACTAGTTCGATGTCCGCAACCAGCTTTATTCATAGCAACAATATCTGGATGTCCTGATTTAGTTCGCCATCTGGTTAATTATGGAGCCGACGTGAACGAAATCCTACCCCAAGTATTTATCACTTCCTAGTCTTCTTATATATATCCTTCCATCTTATCAATCCTAATTTAACACAACCTCATTTCTAAAGCTAGGTCTTTACATTTGGAAAATGTATTTCAGTCACTAAACTACACGGCTTTAGATGTGGCAGTATCCAGGCCAATTTCATACGAAAATATAGACCTCGTGCGAGTTCTCCTGGAGTGTGGCGCAAAGACAGACCACAGACTACGGTATGACTTGCCAGGAACTGCTGATCCAACACTTCCTGAGATACCTGGACCAACGTTACTCCACGCTGTCCTAGCGAAAAAAACGGAAAATGATACCGAAGAAGAGGTGGGTTTTAGCAAGTAAGTTAGTACTTACCTAAATATTTTAGGTACCTGCAACGCGGGAAAGCAGATCGGTTACCACTGAAAGTTCTTCTGATGGAGTAAGGAGAGCAGTTAGTCAGGGCAATACGGTCAATAACAAAGGAAGATTTCTCATGCATTATATTTTTCTAGCTTCGCCGACAACTCCTGGAGATGTTACTCGAATACAACTGTAACCCAATGATACAGTTCAGAGGAAGCTCTGCTGCCGACGTAGCTATGGCTAAAAACTTGGACATTTTTGATATATTCCTAAAGTGCCCGCAAACTAATCTGAATGCCGTCATCAATGAGGCCAATCAGACAGTGCTGGTGAAGATGTTTTCAGTACCGTTTTGTAAGACAATTCCTACCACAGAGAGGCTCCAAACGGTAGGTTCTGCTTAGCTTTTCGTAAGTTCATAAAACCTTTAGAATCAAACGAGTAGGGGTTATTAAATTAGTCTAATAAGCTTACATATTTTGCCAGATAACCAACTTACTGTTGTTCGGGGCTGATCCTCTTCTTGAATGCCAATCTGGTGAAGAGATTTACAAAAACATTTTCGTATTCGCCAAGAAGACTTTTGTTGAAATGGAAACTACTCAATCTAAACCAGTTAGTCCTAGTAAGTTTTATGAATATTTCCTTCCTACCTTGTAAAATGGATCCGTAGAAATAAATACTCCAACCACTTAGCAACCACCATTACCTACTTGCAACCACGGTACGTAGTACGGTACGGTACGGTAAGGTACGTGGGATAAGAGCAGGGAAATGATGATATCACGCCGTAAATTACAGGTACAAAAGAAGTTAAAGGAAAAAAGCCTGAAAAACCAAAAAAAGAAGAGAGACTTTCAGTAAAATCTCTCGGGAAACTAGGAACTGATGACATTGGAGACTACAAACAGGCTCTGGACGTGATGACAGAGTGTGCTAGAATCCTGCACATTAGATGGTTGCAGGCAAAATTACTAAAGGAACTTCTTGAAGTTGTAGTCAAGTAAGGAACCTTTATCAGTTATTTTCACTCACACATAAGGGTGATGCAAGTGCCTTTCTTGCCCTACTGTGGTTAGGTACGGGATAAAATTTAGAAATATAGGTAACTTTCTTTAATCTTGCAGATTCAAACATCGCCAATGGAACATGATCCTGCCTGAACACAAAAACAAGAAGGCCTGTGGGCTCTGGCTCACAAGCGCACGATCCTTAGAAATATGGAACATTTTGAAATCCACCAAAAAGAAGGTCTTCAACGAAAGAAGAGTGTTGAAGCACATTCTTTGCCTTGTTCAGTTCTATTCCAGAAGATCGAAATCGGGATTTCGACATCGATTAACGGCTGAGGAGAAAGATCTGATTGAATCTAAAACTAAATACATCCTTTACGACCACAAAATAACTGAACCTATGATCTCAGATGAGTTTCCCTGGTCCAGGCCTTATGTCGCACCGGAGCTGGCCGTTAAAGCAGTAAGTACTAAGTAACTACCTTTTTCTCCACATGCTTAGGTAAATAGGTTCCTACTAGGTATGGCAGCAGCATGTGGACCTACCTAGATCATCATCATTATCAGCCTGTAGAAATTCACTGCTGGACATCCTAGTCAGGGATGTCAACCATGCCTTAGGACTAATAAGTCGTGAGCATATGGTAGGTAGACTAGGTACATCTTGGTGGGTATGTACATAATATATATATATATATATATATATATATATATATATCTACCTATACTCAGTATACTCACCTTGCTTTTTCTTTACCAGGAAGAAAAATTCAACGTCTGCTTCGAGTGCCTCTTGCCGTTAGAGGAGAAGATCCAATGTTCGAACTGTAAGCTCGTCAGCTTCTGCTCGTTCGAATGCATGAGGATTAACATCGACCGCAGCGGATGCCATCCTTGCAGCGAGTTCCTGAAGAACAAGTATTTCCCCAGCCCTGATGAGAGTTTTGTCCCAGATTCTGTTGATGTGTTGGTAGGTGGGTACCTACCTACATAAACATAGACCGTCCGTACATATGTACCTACCTAATTACGTACTTTAGACAATTATTATATTAGTTGTAGATAGTTGTAGGCAGCATCGATGACGAGAGATGGCGAGGGACGGGAACCATTACATTATAGTTTCCGAAAGTTTGTATCCTACCTTTAGGTATTTAATTAAATTTTTATTATTTATCTGCTGTGTACGGAATAAAAAGATATTTAAAAACAGTTGGTACCTATAAAATAATTGTATTACTAAATCTAAATAAGCTCGTTACTATCGATAAATGCATCGATGATTTTTAATAATTTCAGGCTCGTATTCTGTACCTATTCGCTGGCTGTTCTTTTAATGGTTTAATAAAAATAAATCATTTTATTTATCTATGTATGTAGGTACTCTAAATTAAAAAAACGGCCTCTTTAAAATTGGGGTTTGTTTGGCCTTTTTTGACTTTACGTGTCTGGCAACACTTTAAATGCCAATTCTCACCATTCTTCCATAAAACGAGGAAGTGTGTGTGTGACGAACATTGAGGTTTTATGAATCAGAGGTGTCGAACGAAACGACGACGACGACGACGTGAATAATACAGAAGTAAAAAAACAAATAAGACTTGTCAAAAAGACTAATATCCAGCGCCAAAACAAAAAAAATAATTCTGCCATAAATTCTATCTATGGTGAAAAAACAACAAAAAGACTTTGCAAAAAGACTAGTATCCAGCGCCAGAACATATGATATCGATATCGTTCGTTGTTCGCTTCGTTCGCTCCACGTTCGCTCCTTTCCTTATTATTTATTATTATAGCTTCGCTGTTTGCATTGATTTGTAATGTAAAGAAATTCAATGAAAACCTATGAGAATCACAAGTTTACTATTTCTAATTAAAACAAAAGTGACAATGGCTTCGCCAGCGAAGAGATCGAAGCGGATCTCTCCTCCACAGACGCCGTTAAGTAGCGAATCCGATGAGGGCATCAAGGGGTACCTAGCTAAGCTTCAACAAGTACGTGAGGATACTGCGGATACTATCCTATCTTTTAATTTTAACAAGAAACGTGTTCGTATCATTTCTAAAGAGCAGTCAGTGCCGGAAGGTTGCAAGGGGATCGTGTATTGGATGTTCCGCGACTGTCGCGTGCAGGATAACTGGGCTTTTTTGTTCGCTCAAAAGCTCGCTTTGAAGAACCACGTCCAACTTCACGTGTGTTTTTGTTTGGTTCCCGAGTATTTAGACACTTCATACAGACAGTTTCACTTTCAAATAAAAGGTAAATATTAATATTTCGAGATAAAGTGAGCTCATTACCTATGTCTTTTAGAACTATTCTAAGCTGTCTTCAATAATTCCAGGATTGAAAAAGTTATCAACAGAATGCAGATACTTGCATATACCTTTTCACTTGCTAGAAGGTAGTCCACCAGATGTTTTACCACAATGGGTTGAAGACCACAAAATGGGTGCTGTTGTGTGTGACTTCACCCCACTGAGGATCGCGATGGGCTGGTTGGAGGATGTAAAGAATAAGTTGAAAACAGATGTTCCACTAATACAGGTAAATGAGCAGCAATGATTGAAAATAATTGAAATACTGAATTTATATTTGTTTTTTTATATTAAGCGTAAAACATATGAACTCCGGAATAATCCAGCCAGTTTATTCCTTTTACATTTTGCTTCAATCTAATCTTTTTAACAACAATTAATTCTGAGTGATGTTTGAACTAGGTACATCATATGAGCTCTACTGAGATTTTATGAATTTTTTGATGCTTTTTCCAGGTAGATGCTCACAACATAGTCCCGTGCTGGGTGGCATCAGAGAAACAGGAGTACTCAGCAAGGACAATCAGAAACAAGATTAACTCAAAACTGGATGAGTATCTGACAGAGTTCCCCCCAGTTATAAAGCACCCATACTCCAGTGATTTAAAGAGGCAGGTAAGCAATACTTACAACACTGAACAAAATATTTTAAAATATTACCTAATCCGGCCAGTAATTTGCTAAATTATGTTCTTCACAGAACATAGACTGGGAAAAAGCATTAGAGTCTGTAAAAGCTGACAAATCAGTTGGCCCAGTGGCCTGGGCAAAGCCAGGCTACGTGGAGGCAGTGAAAATAATGAAAACTTTCCTAGAGAAGAAGTTGAAGATATTCTCAGCTAAAAGAAATAACCCTACTGTAGATGCTCTGAGCAATCTCTCGCCTTGGTTTCATTTCGGTTAGTATTATTCTTTAAAAATTTGTATCCACATTATCCCGTACAATCAAAATGATCTAGAGTGCTATTGCAGGGGCCTACCACCAACTAAAATTCCGCTGAATGTCAAAATTAGATAACCACAATCGAAATTCTTGCAGGGGCGATGACCTTACAACCTTATCACATATGAAAATGAATGTCAATGTGGGCATATGCCAAATGTAATGTTTGGACGTGCCTCTGATTAACCCCTTAGACATTCACAAGACATCTTGAGTAGGGATTAGGTACCAAGAGATCTGAGAGTATGACTACCGTGCCTACGGATAAAGGCATGACCCTATTTCATTTGTTTTGTTAGTTGATCGAAATAACTGTTCATGAAGAAATAAAATAGTGCTTAAAAAATGTGACTAAATAAATATTTCAACACTGTGTGATGTAGACATCAGCGAATGCTCTCTCTAACTTGTAAGATTGTTTAATTAAAGGTCATATATCAGTCCAGAGAGTAATACTTTGCCTCCAAGAGTACAAATACAAGATGGTTGCCAGTGTCAACTGTTACATGGAAGAGGCAATAGTTCGCCGTGAGTTATCGGACAACTACTGCTTTTACTGCGAGCATTACGACAGCTTGAAAGGAGCTCATAGCTGGGCGAGCAAGTCCTTGGATGACCACAGGTGCCTACTATGTAAAATATTATGAGAATATGATTGTAGAATTCTTTGGCATTTTTCGGTTGTCTGAATTGTAGATCGTACAGAGCTGAGGACAGAGTCTTAATTCTCTAAAATAGAGGATCGAATTTGGGATTTTTGTATGCAGGAAAATGTTCTTCACTCGCTAGCTCTGTAATCTTAAATCGTAAACTTCTTTGAGAAATAAATATTTAAAACAACGAAAACCTATTAAAAATTCCACTCATTCATATAAGTTTTGAGGCAGTCTTTTTTTAAAGCCTCTAAAATTCACAAAATGTTTTCGATGATCAAAAACCTGCTGTTTTTGAAGGTGTGGTTTCAAACGGATCCTTATGCATATTGACTTTGAATTTCACTTTACAGAAAAGACAAAAGAGCCTACATCTACACGTTAGAGCAGCTAACCAAAGCAGAAACGCACGACGACCTGTGGAACTCTGCACAGATCCAGCTGGTGACGGAGGGCAAGCCGCATGGCTTCCTCCGCATGTACTGGTGCAAGAAAATCCTCGAGTGGACGCCCACTCCCGACATCGCACTCAAATATGCGATATATCTTAACGACCATTTCTGCTTGGACGGGGCGGACCCCAATGGTTATGTCGGTAAGTGTTTTAAGGCAAACTTTTACCATTAGTCTGATAGGGCACGTCTGCAATGTGCTTTGCAAGGTAATGTAATTGTTGTAAGCAGAGGTAGGTAATCTTCCAATATAATTTTGCATAATAACTATATAAGCATTCTAATGGGTATGCAACGCACCAACAATGCCTCTGGTGTTGCGGATGTCATTATGCGACGGGTTATCGTCAGGTCGGCCGGAAGCCTTTTTGCCTAAGCATGGCATAAAAGAAGCAACTGCAAAAATTCTATCCTGGGAAATCGAAAACGCAACCAAGCATACCTATTCATACGCCTGTATAGGCAGATTTTAGTGGAATGTTACCTTTATGATGATGAGCTACCAATTGAAAAAAAAAATATTATGATTAGAAGTCACCTTCAGTTTTTCTCATTAGCTGTATCTTGTTTTTTTCTAGGTTGCATGTGGTCAATTTGCGGTGTTCACGACCAGGGCTGGGCCGAGCGGGCAGTATTCGGTAAAATACGATACATGAATTACGCGGGCTGCAAACGCAAGTTCAGCATCCCAGATTACGTTGCTAGATATGGAGGCAAGGAACATAAGTTTGTTCCAACAGAAACAACGGATAATAAGAAGGAGGTATTAGATAAGGATGAAACTGACCTTGGAAATGAAGCAATAATTAAGGATGAAACTGACCTTGGAAATGAAGCAATAATTAAGGATGAAATTGACCTTGGAAATGAAGCAATAATTAAGGATGAAATTGACCTTGGAAATAAAGCAATAATTAAGGATGAAACTGACCTTGGAAATGAAGCAATAATTAAGGATGAAACTGACCTTAAAAATGAAGCAACAGAAGAAACAGAAACCAACAATAAAAATGAGGTAATAATTAAACTGTGATAAGTAGAAAGGTGTTAAACCACACACTCATTAATTTGGAGTTAAATAAATAAATTATACACCCAGTAAACACCATCTATTGTTGAATTCAAGGGGGGCCCTTGCTCAGCAGTGGGACACAGAGGGCTAAATATAATAATAACATAATAATAAGTAGCACCCGGATATAGAAGAAAAATCTGATTCTATGCTTGGCATAACACGAATGTTTATTCTCAGTGAGGATCAAAACGACGACCCACAGCCCGGAAGGCTGAGCTGTGACGCCCGACAAAAATAACTAAGGAAGAACAGCCTACTTAGTCGATTTAGTAGGATAACAATAACTATTAAGTATATATAAGTGAATCTGTCATTTTTAAAACCTCATAACTTCACAAGTCAACAATTACAATTTTTAAGGAAATTGTAAACCTATGTCATAAAAAAATAAGCGAGTTTATAAATACTTTTTATTTGAGACTAGCAGTTACCCGCGACTTCGTACGCGTCTACAGTTTCCGTGTACATTATATTATCTGTGCGTGTACCGAGCGGATACTTCTTTGAGAAACTTGACATTACACCTCATTACACCGAACTCGTACTGAAATGTCAAACGCTAGTCGTTAGACCAAAGAGGTAGTACTACGCCCTGTCAAACTAACGTGTCATGACATGACAATGAAATCCTCTTGCCAATTGGCGCTGCTAATCCTTTTCATTCATTTTATCCTGTAGATCCTGTTAATTATTCGGGATAAAAAGTAGCCTATGTGTCAATCCAGGTTACGAACTATATATATGCCAACTTTCATCCAAGTTGGTTCAGTGGTTTTGACGTGATTGAAACACAAACATCCAAACATCCAAACATCCAAACATCTAAACATCCAAACATCTAAACTTTCGCATTTATAATATTAGTAGGATTGACATGCCGTCGTATCGTTAACCTTACAGTTATCAATATTGGAAAAAATCTGAAAACTCGTTCATGACTTGTGTTTTAGCAAAAAAACAAAACAATTGTATGTTTTATTGCATAGAATAGCAGATGTGTCTTATGGTTTTTGTAATGACCGATTCAAATATATAGATATTAGTAAATAGAAGATATAAAGTTAATAAATAAAAAATCTTTACCTAAGTATAGAGCATGCCTAGTGTAGCGTTTTACGTATACTTCAAAGTGTAAGCTATATTTTGTAGAGATTCGAGCAGCGCCTCTTGCAGGAAGAATAAATAAGACGTTACGGGGCAGTGGTCCAACTGCTGTGTCCAATTAGTTGGACTACGGGCCTTTACTATGGGTCGTGATCCAACTATCTTTGCAGTTGGACCACGACACCATAGTAGAGTTCCCAGATCCAATTAAAACAATTTCAAATAATACAACTGCAATTATTGTAACCACAGCACCTTTTTAATTAAATAATTAGTTTAACAACGTTTTTAATACAGAACTTAAAGTTCCTAGTCTATTCCTAGTTCCTAGAACGAAATGGCCTTTTCTCTTAAAAAAGATAACAAAACAAAACTGGAACAACAAAATATGTTTTTAGGTTATAATAATATATCACCGTAATTTTTCTAAAGCATGGCCCATAGTTATTTCACCTGTGATCATTTGCAGTTGTATTATTTGAAATTGTTTTAATTGGACCTGGGAACTCTACTATGGTGCCGTGGTCCAACTGCAAAGATAGTTGGACCACGGCCCCTAGTCCAACTAATTGGACAGAGCAGTTGGACCACTGCCCCGAAACGAAATAAGATGACTCTCCATACAAAAATAGTTTACGTAAAATTTGTAGTAAAGGTACGCAAAATGTCCGCACTACGAGAGGAGCAGATCAATATTATATTTGCAATACAGAGTTATAGAGAGATCTGAATGTTTACTATATTTTACTAAGAACTTAGTAGGTAGTCTAGAGATTGAATAACCTAATCATGTCTACCTCGTTTGGAATATCGAATATTTTATACTGTTTCTAAATTAAGTTTCTCATTAAAATTAAATGTTAGATGATAAGTTCAGGAGTTTGTCCTAACAAATAAAAGATTGATTGCTTATAAATATTTTTATTTGATGTGACTGTCCTGCATTACACAATCATTTTATTCTTCGATTATTTAATAAAATTAGAAATAGAAAAATAATATCAAAGACATCTTTTATTGGAACTTTTCATTGAGTCAGTATTAATGGGTGATGCTACTTATTTTATTAGAATTTCATCGAGTAGGTACATTTAAACTTATAAATGATCAACACTTAGAAAAAAAAGCTTTGAAACATAAACTTTGTCAAAAGCACATTACTGCAGCCAGGTTCAACCATTTCTATCCTTGCATTTGAAAAGTTGAATGTTGAGACGGATAGTGTTAGTCGAAATTGGTCGAATCGCGCCTTAGTATGTCAAACAACACATAGTAAAAATTATCAAATTGTCGGAATCAAAATATAAACATTGTCTGTTATGTCTCAAGTTTATAAAGTAATCTAGGAAAATAATAGTTCATAATAATTGACCACACAAAAGAATTTAAATAATACGAAACAAAATCGACATGTCACCGACTGTTTCTCACTTATTATGGTTATATTTAGCTTGCAGTTTATTATGTTCGTTATACAAGTATTTGAAAACCGCTATGAACACAAATCGTGGCTCGCTATCATCGTATAAGTACGCGGTTCGCGAGGGTTACATTAAAATACAAACGTTAGCAAAAGCCTCACGAGATAAACGCCGTAAAAACAAGGACTGTACGGAGATCATAACCAAACTCTGGTTCCGGAGACAAAAAGGGGAATGCGTGTTTTCTCGGATTTTTTGGAATTCGATTACAATCGGGGGGATGAATTAAAAAAATATGCTTGTTCTACGATTATCCTAATTAGTTGGCTAAGCTCCGTTTTGTCAGTGTGTGTGTGAAAGCAGAGCTAGGTTCGCTGTGGGCGGTCACGTGGTCTCGCGGTCACGTGGTCACGCGGTCATTGCACGCAGCAGTTGTTCTTGTGCCCGTTCTTCTTGAGTCGCGACTTCGGCCGATACTTCTCCAAGTATGACAGCTGCTTGGCGTTGATGGCGCCGCGCCGCTGGCTGCAAACAACCATATTATGAATAAAACATTCTTCACAGGAAGTCTGCAGGGTGCCTTAGTAGACCAATAAGAAATGTTTTACCAAATATAGCCAGTGAAAGATGTAAATACTAATTAGATTATTGAAATCCAGCATTCTTTGTACGCCACTTTAGAATGCTTATAACTTTTGATTCGTTACTTTTACAAAATATTGACCCACTCGGAAACTTAAAATTTGAAACGTACGTAATATAGCCGCCGTGTGGTATTTTGCTTTTATGTTAGGAAGGGATATGACAAGGTGTCGGTAATACTTACTCCCGGATGGTCTCGACGGCCTCCTCGTACTTCATGCCGAGCTCGATGAGCGCGATGGCTACCATGACGGGCGCGCGGCCCAGCCCCGCCACGCAGTGCACCGCCACCGCCGACTCCGGCTTATTCTGGGCCCTGAGGACAAGCTCAAAATATTGTATTCAATAAAATCACAAGGATTATTTAGAATCGTTTTATAGATCTGATATAACTAGGCGCCAGTTTCACGCCACCAGACAATATATGTATTATAATGAGCTTGCCTGTCTATGGTACGAATACGAATCGATATTACTCATCATCATCGTGTCAGCCGCTGAACATAGGCCTACCTCATATTTTTCCAGAAAATAAATAACGATTTTCCACTAGTTGGTATATCTGATGGAAGGCTGTTGTACCGGCGATATTTAAGAACCTTTGCTGCCCAGCGGTTGTCAGTTCTGTGAGCTGTGATCGACCTTGTCGAGTTGGGATTTTTCGAACACAAGTAACTCAAAAAAGTATTGACTCGAGGCGATACGAAATCACCACAAAACACTCATAACGTCTGTGGTACGGTAATGGTTGAACCGTTGAAGATTAGCGTGATTGGGCCCCAGTTCATTTACCGTAATACAGTATATGGAACGTAAGCATACAAAACCCTGCGTGCCTTTGACACCGGAGTTGCATCACACAGGGCAAAAATATTATGGAGTCCTTAGTAAGTATAGATAGTAGTATACGAACTTGTCGCGCAGGATCTCGAACCAGTCGTCGACGACATGCGGCGGCGGGAAGGTGCCGTCGTCGTAGGCCAGGTCTCGCACCTCGATGCTCTCGCCTTGCAGCGGCGACGTGTCGTACGACGGCTCGCACACGCGCACCACCGTACACACCTTGTGCTTCCTCAACTCCTGGACAATGCACGAATACAGTTTAAAAAAAAACGAATGCACATCAAAGACAAAGTGCCTATTTCACCATCTTATATCCGTCAGTTATAAATATCCCCATCTCTCTCTACTTTAGGCTTGTCAACAACAAAGATGGATGAAAGTCATATCACGAAAAAAGTTATGAATATGAGTGTGTGTGTAGAGGAAGGCCGAAGAAGTGGTTGGATTGTGTGAAAGAGGATATGAATATGAGAGGAGTAGATTCTGAGTTGACGAATGATAGGAGTGGAAGAAGAAGATATGTTGTGTCGACCCCACCTAGCGTAAGATAAGGGCAGGCGAATGATAAAAACCAAAGATGGATTCATTTTATCCGGTGAATAGCGTTTCTCAAGGGCTGGTGATACAGGCCCTAAAACTGTTAGGTAATTGAGAAGTAACTTGTTTGCGAACGCCTTTCAGTGATTGCGTAATTAGAAAATTGGTCCTTGGATTCTAGATGGAAAAATACCAGGTTTCACAAGTCAAGGTAAGCTAACTACATCATCAAATGTACCGCTAAATGAATCTTTTCAGTGTAATTGATGCATTACTAAAATGATGTGGCAGTTAATTATTAGGTAAGAAAACTTGATCGGCCGACAACCACCCAACTCAACCCAACTCAAGGAAAATTACATCTGAAGAAACACCCCAAAGCGACAGACGCTGCACATGGATTGGCAAAGTTCAAGGCTATAGGATAGACATTGAAACTGAATTGTTTTATGGTGTCGGAAGATAATTAGATGATAAAAGTTACATAAAAGTAGGTGTCCAAATGTAAACACTCATACAACCAAATATGAAGGAATGAATAAATCGCAAAGATAACATAAAAGTTGTGAATATTATTGTAGGTGATGTAAATTCGTGATTGCTGCATCAAGTGATTCATTCATCGCCCGAAGCGTCTCAAATAATGGCAGTAAATATATACAACCAATATTTTACTTGTATCAACTCAAATATATTCGTTAGTCACGGACAACCATTTAGCTTGAACGAATCAGTATTTTCTAGGAAATCTTTAACTCTATTCAAATTCCGTTTTAGTTTAGAAGTCTTTAGACTACATAACAGCGATACTTAATAGAAAAACACTCGTCTAGAGAATCTAGACTAAGATGAATGGATATAATAAATTCTAATGGTCGCCACATATCACGCTGTGACATTGAGTGGATGCAAACTCGGGCGTGATCAACCTTGGGTAAGGTCGCTCCCAATGAACACTACATTCGGGGGCGATCGTTCATTCTCGAGATAACGTATCAGATAATCTAGCTCAGAATAAACTTATTGTTAAGTGGTGTTAATCGGCTAGGTTCAATCATCTGACAAGGACGATAGAATGAAAGTGGCATGTGCGAGTAAAGTGATTTTTTTGTCTAATAAACGATGGTCGTGCTTTGTCCTCGATTGGAAGCTCGAGGCTCTAACATGTGTAATCCATCGTGATGTTCAAACTGGTGACTTTCATTACAAATTTTCAAGACTGCATGAGTGTCAGAATACAACTAAATTGGTAGGCGGGAAAAGTTTTCAGAGGGGCGATTACGAGTTGACAATGTAAAAACCGGTGTGAAACGTCTGACGCCGAGCACACCGGTGTGCGCTGCTTGGTATGGAAACACTGAGCGGAAACTTGACGAAACCAAGCTTCTCAAAAAATCCGCTCAGTGTTTCCATACCAATCAGCGCACACCGGTGTGGTTGGCGTCAGACGTTTCACACCGGTTTTTACATTGTCAACTCGTAATCGCCCCTCTGAACTCTTCTAAAATGATACGAGAAGTGAAGTGAGTATAATACCTGTAGGTAGGACTGGATGGAGACATCCGAGGGGCGGTCGGTGATGAGGAAGCGCATCCCCTTGTACTCGATGAGCGAGGGCGCCGGTCTGATATCCTTTTGCTTCATGATGGTCTCGGCTCGGCTTGCTTCGCGCGACTCACTAACCGCTCACTTCACACGGCAGCACGCTCCGGCACAGTCAAACTGTCACTCTATTTCCACACAACACACGACAGGTTCTTTACTTTTTTTTAAAAAGGGTCCAATTATATAATCGAAGTTACCCGCATGGATGTCGCTTTCAACAACGCGTTCGCATCCCAATACGAAAAAACAAAAGTTCAGAATGTGGAATAAACTAAAGGGAAGATTATGCGAAACTCATAAGTTGAAACGGACCGAGTGATATGCTCCGATATGAAGTGGGCTCCGAAAGTAAGGAAACTGAAACAATAACAGATGGCGAATTAGAACGTGGCGCGCCCGGCGATCGCTTTTACGTGGGATATCATTTTGGACGCGTTTGCGTCAAAGCCGAATGAGCGACTGAAGAGGAATAAAAAATAGCATCTAAAAATAGATGGGAAATACAGCGAAGTTTCAATCATGTGAACGTTTGGAGTTATGTGGTGAACGCGTCTATCTGGCGTACCTAATTTGCGAGCTGATCCGGAGCCAAGGCGTCACTTGTCAGCGCGTTCGCATCGTTCTGCACTCTTTATACCCATTCCTCGGAGTGATAAGGCACACGGTAAACAACTCGACATTTCAACAACATTGTACATAGATCTTTATTCTTTTCATTATTTGGATATGCTGCTACGTGATAAATTTTCGAGTTCACATTAATTTAATCATTTAAAGTGCTAAGTGGCCTCATCGTGCTATTCTCATGGCCAAGATCAAGAAGCAACTGATAAGCTGTATTATCTTCACCTTATAATACAGCGGCACATAGATTCTCTATGTATCCCAACAATAAACAAATTGGCTGACCTAAAATGGCTAGATCCTGCTTATATTTTGTTAGTGCTCAAAGTTCTGACGCTCAAAACAACTTAAAGTAACATCGATATAATTCATAACAATTGACAAAATTGAACATTGGGTACAAGGGCTCCTCTTTCTTAAAACACTTTATTTTTTGGTACTGCAATGTCCTGCCAATATCGACCTTATTATCGTCATTCGCTGAAGTTAAGACTCACCAGAGGATGGGCGTGGCTCCGTACAGTGCTTGAAGGCGCCTACTAATGCAGCATGGGTCCTGTTACTGCAAGCCGCTTTATTTGTGTTGGGCCTGGCAATACTCCGCGCTGTCCAAGCGGAACTCCATCAATGGCTCCACAGAAGGGATATCCAGCTGGAAAAAAGAAATATTTATTTTAGTTTGTTTTTTTGACCAAATGATTCTGTTCCAGGAAGGAGAAAACAAATATTTATTTGACGCCTATCTTACCAACGCAAATGGATGTAATTAAAATATAATATTGAGTTCGATAATGTACGTAACAATAGAAACATAATATAAATTACCAAGAAATATTTACACAAGCATGACATTTTTATCGGATACCGCTACTTTATTCTATATCATAAAATATAATACATAAATATAACATTACAATTTCATCGCGATTGTTTCTTGTGATAAGAACTTTACCTACCAATGACACTCACTGCGGGAATTATTCGATCGTCGCAAGATAACAAATCTTCATGGAAACCACTAACGTAACGTACTCGTAATCCAATAATGTTTATTCCATCAAACACTGATCGCAAAATTCCTGAAGAATTGAAGATCACCACATTTATTTATAAGAAAGGGAATTATTGAAAATATAGCACTGAGAACGGTGTAGAAAAACACGTTCACCGTCCAAATCACTGACATCTTTCTGAACCTGGACCAATCTCGCTACACCCGAATGAAAAACAAATATTTAGCACAACAAAACGACGCGGCGACGTAGGTATATCAGGAGCGTTGCGCCTTCCACTCAAAAGTGCGGCGCAAGAGAATTTGGCAACGAATACATGGGCGTGGGATTCACATTGACTTTACACGTCACGTATTTACAAAACAGTGCACATCATAACAAAGCATAGCTGCGATTGGGATTGAAAAAAAAACTCTGCGACAAATAAACTGCGAAAATCTAAGCCAATATTGCAAAATATTTGGTTAATTTCCTTCAATCAGACGAACTGTACCAAGGAGATAGCATCCAGACTTGGGATACAGCCAAAAGGAACAAGAATCTTGAAAAGTCGACCAAACACATCGCGCACCACACCCGGAATAGTTAGTTTAATTTTTCCTTGGGCTTGGACGAAAATAAATATGATTTCATTGTTGAGCTTATAAGACTTCAGTCACTACATAATGGGCCCCCCATTGCCTGCTAATTTGATGAATCATAATACCTACCTTAGGATATTCAATCTGACAGCAGCGTAAGCTAACATACTATTCTACTTTCAAGTTCAAATAGTCTATTAACTTTGTTTTCCTCACGATGTGAAAGACGTAAAAAATATAGACAACACCTATTTCTGGGTATCTTAAAACCCGTTAGAACTTTATTGACTCATTCATGACTTATACAGTCACAAAAATGGGGTGAAAATACGTTCAATTCCGACGGTAATAAAGGAAGCAAGTAGAGCAAGCGTCCACATCTCGAGACCAGACGGTCGATAAACTCAAGCCAGACTCTCCCCTCTCACGTAAACCACTGTTTTAGACAATATAAACGGAACCCCTGCAGACCCAACGATTCCTATCGTGCTTAGTAATAAAAGAACAATGTAGACTCGTTTGTAAACAAAGCACTATTCGTAGAGGGCGTGAGGATACAAGATCGGATGTTATTGGTCTATCAATAGCATTGGCAATCCCGTTATGGAATTCAATAGAAAACCACATAGCATTGAACAGTAAGTTCGAGCACGTGGCTAACAACCGCAAAGAACTCGACCGCAAACATTCACGTACTAGACTACTAACTAGGTAGTTAGTTAATGACTGTTTCAACATTAATGATGATAGCTAGCAAGTTTCCCCGAATACCTGTATCATTCTAAAAGATCTAAAAGAATTGAGTACATAATATAATAGATAATGGAACAATAACAAAAGTTTGGACCATAAAAGCAACCACAAAGAGCAAATCCCAGAAACCAGAGGAAATAAAAACGAAAAAAATAATGATAAACCACAATACAATGTCAATGTGAACTGAATAGAGAACATCAGTAGTACGGAAACTGAACGAGGTCGTCAGGCCAACGACAATAAGCAGCTAAGTATAAGTACAACATTTACCTGTTGTGGACGATTCCAGGAACCTATGTGATGGATGTTTTACTACAGCAAATGAAAAAGCTTAATTACTTTTACTGAAAACCCAAGAAAATACAAGTGGTTTCATTGAAGAAAGCTTTGTCAGTCAGGATCATACACAAAATAGTTTTTCATTAACATTAAACGACTAAATTCACAAATATGAGGAAATCAACGATATAGTAGGCTTCGCACATGTAGTTAGTGACCATAATCTTTCCTGTGGGTGGGTACCTAATGATGACCCAGGCAGTTCATAAAAGCGTATCGTAAATAAGGGCATGCTACCCTGATCTAACATAATATAGTAGTGCAATAATGGAAAAAAATGCTTATTATTGACAAAAATTATGAGAATAATTGAACTGGTAAGATTTAAAGTTCTACATTTTGTTTTGAACTGTTTAATGTCTATTTCAAAGTTATTTACGACACACAATAATTAGACTATGAATCAGATTTTTACAAATATTTACACGTTCAAACTACGTCGTCGTTTATTTAATCTGTAGACGCAAATTTATCGTATGGGTGTGAAAATCCTGAACAAGATGTTATTTACTAAATAATTTGAATAATAATAAGGCTCAAACCTAATAAAATAACTGTTTTCTAGTTAAAAATATTATTGTATTATTGCTGGCAATAAAATAAATAAATATTCATGGACATTTCACACGACGCCCTCTAGTCCCAAACTAAGCAAAGCAACAAAACGTACGAAATCGGAAAGAATTCGAGAAACATGTAGGTAAATTTCGTACTAAAGTTATACAAATCACTTAGATATCTTTGACCGTGAAACGACGACATTGGCAATGACGTTACGTTATATGGTCAAGCAGACCAAAGATAATAGTGAACGTAATATAAATGATGTTGAGCATTTTTTTTTATATTATAAATGTGAAAATTTAGATGTTTGTGTTTCAATCACGTCGAAACTACTGAACCAACTTGGATGAAACATGGAATATATTATGGTTCGTAACCTGGATTGACACACAGGCTACTTTTTATTCCGAGTAATTAACAGGACCTACAGGATAAAATGAAGGAACAGGATAGCAGCGCCTATTGACACGAGGAAGACATCACATCAGTTGCTTCAGAGGGGCCTAGGCCTAGGGTTTGGTGTAAATGTCCAGCTTCTCAAAGAATCCGCTCAGAAGACGGCACACGTGAACGAAGTCGCGGATAACAGCTAGTAATTAATAAACGAAAGTGCCAAAAAACCGCACCCACAGACAATATCGGCTAGTAACCAAATGAGTTCAGGTTAATGGCCCTGCGTATAAATCCAAGGTGTTATAAAAATATACGCCTCTTTGCTCTTTGTATAACGAATTTGCAATTAAAGAGAACTCTCACTAGTAAATGGTTCTACGATGGCGCTCTAGCGGTACAGATTTTTTTTGACTCCTTTTAAATCCCCTTAATCTTAACTTCACAACCCCTTGACCGATTTATCTCATAACGTTAGCAGTAAAACTAAAGGAGTACTCTGTAGACCTACCAAATTCTATGAACATCGGATAATCGATTCGAAAGTTATGCTAACAAACATAGATCTATACAACGGCGATTTGCGAAGTTGACACTCGAAGTTGACTTCGTTCGCTTCACTCACTCGATCAGTTAGAAATGCGTGACAATGAGACACGATTTATAGCTAAAATATGCGTCTGTATTGACTACGTCGTCCGTCGTCGGTGAGGTGTGACCGTAGAGCAGTTCTACACGACTTGTTGATTCTAGAAAACTATGAGCATGATGCAAAAAGGCTAAATTATGTATCGTAGCACTGGTGAAATCGCGTACCGCGCGCTGATAACGACGAGTTGGAAGTTACCAAAATACCTACTCGATTACCTGATCACCACGTTTCACCATATCCAACCAAAAAAAGCACTGTGGCAGTGTCCTCTCGACACAGTTCTACTTTAGTCACGCTCGACAGGCACAGACACTGGACTTCTTTTAAAACATGTGTAATGCGGGACGCCCTTCAATACTGTTGATGACATAGAAACACCACTTACATGTATCCGGTGCGGCGGATGCAAAAACAGCAGTAGAAACACAAAAATAAAGTTAATGGACCGGTAGGCTAGGAAACTAACTGAAACGATCGAATACACGCAACAGAAGCTGTCGTTTTAGACAGAGTTGAAGATTAGGCGTTCACATCGCAGCGGTACGACACTGTCGGTGCCGCGGTTGTGCAGAGACTGGCGCGGGGGCGCTCGTTCGTGCTCGCCCGCGACGACGACGTCACTGGCAGCGGCGGCGGCGGCGGCGGCGCGACGCCGGCGACGCGCGACGGAGGCGTTGTTGGCGTCATTCTCCAGACGTAGGTACCTAGGTACCTACTTTAGATAGGAGAGACATACGCTCCCACTGTGAACTTCGAAAAATCGTTCCAATCAAGAAAACACTTTAGAAACACCTGGAAATTTAGCTTGGATTTCTAAGATAGTATTCATAACTATATTTCTTCCACGTATTCGAATTCCACGTAACGCTTGACAGTTTATTTTGAAGCGAAAGTGAAAAAACAAAGCGAAAGGTGAAGTAAAAGACGTGAGACTAAACACGGAAACAGAGAATCCCGTAAACAAAAGGAAAGTCAAAATAAACGACAGGGCAACTGGCTGAACTCGATACCATGTTGGAGCCTGGAGGCAGTTTATTATCAGCCCAATATTTTGACTAGACGGAGAACAATGGAAGTATCGATTGATAACAGAAAGGTGACTATTGATTCGGGCAATGCGTTTGATGCGTAACAAATGAGTGATACGTAGGTAGTGAAGGTACATAGCAGGGATTCAAGCATTCGATTGCATTAACATATTTCAGAATTGAATAATATAATTTATAAGTTTAAAAAACTAGAAAAACCGACTTAAATTCGACTACCAGCTTCATCATCAGATGATGATGATGATGACAGTTCATTGTGAATGTTCTAGTCACTATAAACACCACTTAAAAGTCACAGGAAAGCAAAATAGTAAATATAGATACGCGAGCATCGTTGCTAGCAGTAAAATGGTAGGCGCTGCACCGCAACAGTTGGCATATTTTTTCAGTTATTTCCGTTTATAACCCAAACTACTGAACTGATTTTGATGAAAATAAAATGGGACCAATCTGGAAGTATATCCTTTCAGATAAAAAAGAATTTTTGAAATCGGTTTATAAATAACGGAGTTCTGAGGTAACAAACATTAAAAAAAACATACAACCGAATTGAGAACCTCCTCTTTTTTTGAAATCGGTTAAAAATGGAATAAACTGGCCAATAGCGTGTCACTCACCACCAGGCACAAGGAAGGTTTCGAAATCAGTACGGATTAGTATTCTTTTATTATACGGCTGGAATTTAGCTTTACAAAATCTGATATTACTCGAAGACTATTGTATGTACTTAACGTAAATAGGTTGTAAATTCTACTTACCTATCTGTGATTATGATGTGTGACAAGGCAAAATCTAATTTACCAATTGTTCAGTTGCATAGCTATCAATCCTGACCTCGGTAACCTTGAGACCTTTGCAGAACAGTTTTCTACCCACGTTACCTAGAACTAAATATAGATCCACCCACAGATAAGGGGAGGTAATTTTCTAAACCATTGGAACGCGACAAATTGAGCGAAACAAGCGTTCCATTCTCAGGGTAGCTGGACGAGGACATGGTAACTTTATGCTGTATTTCCACCGAACCAACATGCTGGAAACTTGTTTTTCAATATCGAAAGTCAAAGCTTTTTAGCTTTTTGTTTAAATGCAATGCAGATTTGCGAAGGGCACAAACGTTTGAGTCTGTATCCCTTTCGAAAAAGGAACTAAGCAGAACTTTAAAATAATAAGCCCAGTTTTATTTGGAGCTTTATTCTGTCAGACAAATATTTTCACAAAAGAAAATGCGTTTAAAGATAAGAGAGAAAAGAGCTCTGGAAATATTTTCTCATTATTCGGAAGAAAAAACAAAATGGATCTAAATTAAGCCAGTTTGTCACAACATGTGCCTGAAGGACGCACGGGCACGGCACGAGGCACGTTTCAGTACCAACTGTACAAAGTAACGTGTTACAGTAGTACATAATACACTAGTTTAGAAGTTTAGACTATTGTTAGGATTGCCATTGAAACTCTTGCAATAATGCGTGTTATTGATGGAACTTAGCCGGGTATAGACAGCAATGTAAATATTATGTCGACTGCAGAAAGTGATTAGACAAACGATGTCTTTCATTTGCCGCATAAAACAACAAACCAATAACAGTGTAAAATAGCCCACAAGGGCGTTGCGAGACACATTAGTTATTTATACCCAAGGAGTGGGCAAGGTACTCATTTATATTCTGTTTCTTTTTATCTATCTCAAAGGCATAAACAATTCCCGTTAATATTCTGATTTCTTGAATCATCAATGTCTCAGATATCGCATGACGATAAGGATAAGCTCTAGAATCTAGAGCTAGATAAAGATAACGTGCCATTACGTTGTCGAAAAATTTCCAGATTATTAAATTTTATAAGAGCTTCTGCTTGAATATTAGCAATTCAACGCTGGAAAAACACAGTTACAAAGTACATGGTGTTATTGATCACAATTACTTAGAAAGCCAGGGTGTTCCGTGCGTTTCTGCTTGGTTCAGCAAATTATAATACTTAGCTGCAGTGAAAAGTGAACGCGTGCACTTGAAACATGGAGGGGATCCTTAGTGCAAATCAACTTTCACAATGCCAATACTTGCCTACCCGAGGCGAACCAATAGCAGATTTATTTGCGCCTTCAGAAGTCTATTCATGGAAATGGATCCAGGCTGTGGAAAGCGCTTCTCCGATCACAGAATTCATTATTGCGATATTATGAATTATTCAAAGATCTTTACATAAACAACATTTTCATCGAAAAGCTAAAGCTTCAATGTCAGGGAACTTTATCGCAACCTTTTAGAAAGAACAATCTCGTAGCACGACAAAAGGAGTTTTAATGTTCGCGGGCGGATGAATAATGAACGTTTACAAGCAAATTGTGGTAATAACGTCGTAGGTCGTACCGGTTGCGGCTAAGCACGGAATTGACGTGACTTACCTTAGGCAAGTCTAAAACCGAATGCACGAAGTTTTAAGATGAGTACGGCAACATTCTATATTCATAATTCCATCTTTATCAATATGAATGGTTACTCTATGCAGAATGCGCCAAGTCTCAGTTCCAAGCATGTGGAAGCAAAGCAATGTCAGTTGGAGGACCGCTGCACTCCCCTAAGGGTATAGTGTAGTGCAATGGAAACGTGTCGTGACCTACTTTGCCGGGATCAATACTCGGTCATCGACTCCTCCCGCCCAAGCCCCCTTCTGTTTGTAACCAAGGATAAGGGATCAAGTACAAACTTCTTTGAACTTTTAATGAAAAAACGACGAACCACATCATCAAAGCGATAGCGATCTAAGCTTATCCCCTCCACTCTACTAGATCACAGAGCTCCCTTAGTCTAGTCCAAAATCCAGAGTATTGTTGTCCAAGGATTGAAACTCTGACAAAAATGTGGATTTGAAAGTTTCTCGTGATGATCAGTCAGAGGTCAGAGACAACGAGCTGCCATCGCAGCAAAGAGAAACACAAGATACCTACCTATAAAGGGTTTATTGCAAGGATTATAAATTCGTTTGCCTGTACTTATTGGAAATTAGCTGCCAGACTTTCAAAATATCACGAAACATGCGACGTAGTTAGGAAACGTATCGCTACTTCGATACCATTATGGAAATGAAATTGTTTTTATGTTTACGAGCAGATGGTATCAGGTTACGAATGTCAAAGCGACGGCGGAGTATCGACGTGTCTGTAATAAAATCTAGGTTGAAACATTTATGGGAGGATGAAATAAGAAATACATAAAACTGAAATCTCTAAAGAATATTGTGCAATACGATCGCAATCCATTTATATCCCTAGTTCCCACGGAGTACGGCAAACATGACAGTGACACAGAAATAACAACTGGATCCAGTTATGAAGTCAACAAAATACCTACTTATCTCGATTCAGTTTAGTAGATATATTATAGACTACTCCAAATGAATTTTCATACGATCAAATAGATAGTACATCACATCAAACATAATCGAAGAGTGACAATTTGACCTTCCGACAGATTGTCTATCTATTTGAAGGGTATTTAATAAACATCGTCTGTAACTGACGAAAATAATGCTGGTTTGCTGGATTGACTTTATTATCAAAAAGCACGAATTAAATATCAAAATTATGAATATTTACTACATAAACAAGTTTCAAGAATTTTCAACTAATTTATGTTTTTAAGGTAACCTAAAATGTAGCAATCTGCTGGAGTGACCCGGATTGTGGATACAAATAGAGATAATTTTGTTTTCATACCAATACGAATAGGACAGGAAATTGTAAAGAATTCGATATAATTTTGATATCTAAATCAAATTTTGGTTGTCGCCAGATAAGAAGTGATACCTGGGTATATTATATTGATAAGAGCTCGCACTTGACATTTTTATACATACCATGAGTCCATGACACAGAAACACGAATTTTTATCGAGTTTCTAAGCATCCTTTACAAAATATATGAATGAGTAAATTAATAATTAGTAGAGATTGAGGAATGTGACGTCATTATTGTGACGTTCTGCGCATGACGTCACGCACTTGTAGGTGGGAGGAAGCCGAGGGGTGGGGAATGGCAACCGAATCAATATTTCATGTTGCAGCTAAATTAGCAAGACAAGCTTAATTTAAAAATGTAGGGAAATAGAAGTTGTTTGTTATATTTTAGTAAAGACTAGAAATATGAGACTAGAAAGACTAGTTGACAATACTTATACGGATAATTTTTGTGTAGCATCTTCCTCGTTTATGTTTTCTCTGAAGGTTTCGAGTTATAGATGAGGTGACCCTTGGCGGGCTCAGTCAGAATGATTTATAGGTTTATTTTTAACCTGGATCCTGACCGTGTCAAGTTTGAGAGCACCGGCACTGATCAGTGACCTGGATAAGACCTCGTGCCCCGCTTCGCTGACCTCCTTGCCTCCATTTATACCGCTATGGTTTTATAAAGAGGGTAATGTATTATATCTACTTTGTGTCTAGTCTACGTATAGCATTTGATTGTGATTATATACCTAATTCATTATGCATTAAAATGAACGCAATTCGCGAAAATAACCACTGTCTCGACATCTGCGGCCGATGCAGACTGCATTGAAGCCTTTGAAAAGTCCTGTCAGTTAGAGCACGTTCAATGAATTACGTAAAAACCTTTTTTATCCGACGTAGACCAATAAAAATACGCAGCTAAATATGACGTAAATTACAGAGTGATTAACCTGTTTTCGGTAGGTACCTTAGGATCAGAATTCATGAATCATGCGTACCTAGTGCTTTGCGTGCGAGAGGGGTGTGCAAGTGCATCGCCCTATGAAAGCCAAGAAGCTTGGATCAACGACCGGAGGCCGGAGCCCTTGCTAAATAGTCGTCAGACTCTACAAATGTGCCCTCAGCGTGTATGTATAGGTATGCTTTTTCTCCCTTCGTCTCGGCCGAGCGCATAATGGCCGTGCATTTACCAACTTTCCGTCGAGTCGAAGTAGCGCTTTCCGTATTTCTGAGAACGTCGATGGGGCTCCAATCCAACTAATGATACGAATTCCTTAATATATATATTTTTGGCACGCGTCGGTATTGGTAATAGTTGAAGATTCCAGATTTAGTTTAGCGAATTATTTCCTAACAAGTTTCAATCCACCGTTATATTCACAGATTGTAGAGAACTAGTGGTTGCATTGCATCCCAAGACAAGTCATCATTATATTCATCAGCTAAGATAAGAGGTAAAAATTCGCCTAGCGCAAAAAATGATAGGTACGCCCGAAGACGTTGAGTGAGTGATAGATTTTTCATTGGACGGGCCTCTTCAAACGACAAGGCACAAGACGATAGAGAGAGACCTACCTTGAGTGTAACCAAAATCAGACCGCTATGCAACAGTTAGAAAATAAGCCTCCCAAGTACTTTTATTTCCATTCACATTGTTAACCTCATACCTACCCAGTAAGTGATTGTATTAATTTGACTATACCTAACCACAGTAGCCTTAACCCACCTACCAAATTAAATTGTGTCCATAAACATAAAACTGACAAGTATAATGCGGTGAAAGTCGGTTGATTTATTGCCGAAACATCCAGATTAAAATACTCCAGTAAGTGAACACTAATGAATGATCATACAACACAGAAATAATGTGTGTGTTGTGTAGTGTTTGTATCTACTAAGTAGATACTGTACCCTATCTCACATGCACAAGTAAGTGAGGTAACTGCCGGTGTCAATCTCCCGACCTGTCAATGTCATCCGTACGTCCGGATGACATGACGTGAGGCTCGTGGGAGGAAATGCCAGACAGGGCTAAAACAGACACACGAGTATGGCAGAGCTACCGATATCGAGGATTCGATCTTGGTGTATTGGTGAGCCAGGGAGATGGTTAAAACACAGGACTTTACAGTGGCGACGAGGATAAAGGTCTGTAGAAACTATAATTTTCAAAAGGAGGAGGAAGAAGAGTTCAGGTATGTCTTTTCTTTGTGTAAATTATGGTTTCGGCCATTGGTGGCGTGCGACCTCCATTACAGATACAAATTGTTTAATTTGATGCTGTACAATTTTTCATTGACTAGGTACCTACCTAATAATTATTAGTGCTGGTTTATTTGTTAAAGTAGCGTGTATTATTATTGAGGTCCCTCCTTATATTTTGTGTAGAACATTTTCTTTTGTGCAATATTGTATTTCTTCACTAGATAGTAAACAGATGTTTACACAGCAAAAAAAGTTCCGCATCCACTACACAGGTGGCGTTGCATTACAATAATGAAAACAAAATTAGGCTGCCGTATTTTCTCTCATCCAAAAGAAGAAGCATGAAGCCTCGACCGAATGAACCTCCACTTCACTCCTCGTTCGTTCCTTTTTCTTTGCTTCATTCGCGTTGGCTCATTAGCGTCAGCCAATCATCTGATGCTACAACTAGTTCCGCTTTGAGTCGGTGGAGGGCATCAGTCCTTTAGTTCCGCTTTTCATCATTAGATGGCGTTGGTCGTTTAGTTCCGCTTTGCGTCGGTAAATGGCATTAGACGTTTAATTCCGCTTTGCGTCGGTAGATGTCATTGACCGTTCTCTAATTTATAAAGATACCGAAATTGCCAACATCTGTTTATACTTATGCTTAATTCAACAAATCTAGCGAAAAATTGAGTTCACGGGCTCAATTCCACTACTTATTTACAACGGTTGATGTTCTGTTCGTTTCAACTATACCTAGGTAATTCAATTGATCTGTGGCTTGGCTAAGGCATATAAAATAAAAGGACTCCGATTCGGTTGCGTTTCGGCTGTCGGGGCTTGAGGGTAAAGTGCGAATTGACCTAAAACGGATGAAGGGGCAGTCGAGCTGCGTTCCAGCAGTTAAAAGAATCGTTAGTAGAATTTTATTGACCTTCAGGCAACGCGTAACGTGCAGTAATAATTCCAAAAAAAAAAAAAAGGAAAAGAGATATTAATATGTTCGCTGCATGTTGTGTCGGATGTCGGCGCGGGGTGGTGCGGTATGACGTGTAGTGCTGCGTGTCGTCATACTTAGATAGGTAGGATACCTAGTACCTATCTATTTTATTATATTTTGTGATGCCAAAAAATGGATATTATTATAATCACTTGGACTTGTTATGAGGAGATAAAAGCGGGATTTATATTTTACCATTAATGAACCATTTTACGGGTCTATACTTTTTATAAAATTTCAATTTTGGTCTACCGATTTTGTTGGAAGTTATAATTCAAGAGTTTCACCAGACGTGATAGCCTACCTAGACGTGTGATTTGCTTGACACAAGTGGATAGGAGAGGTATCTACTTACTTATCCGATGGGTACCTAAATGGTTGGCAGGTCTGCTACTTTTGTTTGTGTGTAGACAGGTAACAACAAGAACCTATTCCATAATATTTTATAAGGACGACAATAACATGATGTTATCTAATTCTACTGGGAAAGATATTACACCTACTTAATTATATTAAAAATCCACAATATTTATGTGAAAGAGGAGGAAGCAGTTTCTAAGCGATTTTCTAAAAGGTCATGCGGAACAGTAGATGGGTACCTACGCAACGCATTTTACGCAATATTTTGGTTGCATTTCATAAAACTTTAAATTAGTATATACGAGGTTGACTACTTACCTATATTCTGTTTAGTATGTATTGATATACTAACTCCTGGCTTAGGTACTATTAGTACCTATTGACGGCTTACTACTAGTTACCTGTTACAGGTGAATTCAGTAGGTAATTAAATGTCTTGATCTATCTAGATAGGTACCTACTGTTATTTCAATAAGCGATCACTGGGAGGGTGCACAAAATTATAAAAGTTTTATTATGCAATTTAAGTTTGTTAATTATTCATTCATTTATTCATTGCATACATGGTTTAAATAAATAGCTTAGGTCTTGGTTGGTTAAAGGAGCGGTCATGTGCCCTCTGAGGATGCGCCAATGGTAGTATAGAATACCTACATAATTTAAATAATAAAGTGTCATTTTAAAAGCCGAATTAATGTCAATAATAATGGAAAAGCTTCAATACACTTACACAATAATCAATGGTACCTACAAGCGGATGCAAAGTCAAACACCATTTCAAAACAATACTTACAATATTTAAGTACCTGCAATTAAGTTAAACTTATTACTAGTTAAGCTTTCCCTTGGTACCATTGAACTGGTTACATGATTGTTGGTCAAGGCTTACCATTAAATTGGTTGCACAGAAGTCAAGGCTTACCATTAAATTGGTTGCACAGAGGTCCAGGCTTACCATTAAATTGGTTGCACAGGAGTCCAGGCTTACTATTAAATTGGTTGCACAAAGGACAAGGCTTACCATTAAATTGGTTGCATGATGGACAAGGCTTACCATTAAATTGGTTGCACAGAGGTCAAGTCTTACCATTAAATTGGTTGAACACGGTCAAGGTTTACCATTAAATGGTTGATGACCTAGGAAGGCTTACCATTGAATTGGTTGCTGGTGATTGACCTGAGGCGTACCATTAAATTGGTTGATAATATGACTTAGGGGCTTACCATTAAATTGGTTGCTGATGATTGACCAAAATCGTACCATAAAATTGGTTGGAGGAAACAAGACTTCCCGTTCACGTTCAATGGTGACCAGACAGGGTTTGCTTAAAAACGGACAACACTTAAACCAAAAATTAAAACTAAGCATAACTAAATTAGTAGGTACTTAAATAAAAAAATAAAAAACAATAGCTTACAAGTTGTTTAATACGGTTACCTGTATTAGAAAACCCGTGATATTATGACAAAATCAAAAAAAGAGATAAGGAAATGGTAGGTTTACCTAGATGTATTTTAATTTGGAATCAGTGTTAACTAAATGGGACGAAATAAACAAGAAAATACTTAAGAGGTTTTGAACTCCTATACTCTTAACAAGGTTAATAAGGTATGTTTGTACGCCTGCATCCTGCATCAAATGAGTTTGGACAACTTTCGATGTGAAGTGTGAATATGAGTAGACGTAAAAAACACTAAGTAACGATGCAAAACTCTGGAAGAATCACCAATATTTATAAAACATTTGCTACCTACCAAAGATTCGTTGGGGACTAGGATAACGTTGTGTGAAATATTCTCGAATATTGTATTTATGTCATGAAAAACATTAAAACTGCTTTCCTTATAATAGAGCGGCAACCGGATGTTAGTGTAAAGTTATAACATCGAATGGTACAGGCACAAAAGGCTTGATGTGTGTATCGTGCGTGCTTAAATGTTTCCAGAATGTTGAAACAAAACGTTAACTTCGCTGTGAAAGATTCAGATTACCAGAATTTAATATTCGAAAAAAAATGATAAATTGTGTAATAGATGACATTCTGGTTTGTGGGAACAACAAAGAATAATACTGCGAACCTAGTTGTCAAAGTACTGGAAGTATTAATGAAAAATTTAGATACAGTACATAGAAAAAAAATGTTTGCTTCTTGGGGAACCAACTTATACAAGAATGAGGAAAGAAAGCCATTCCCAAGCAAGGTACCTATATCTATACCTTATCTTTTATTTAGAGAAGTTACCTACTGAAAAGGACGAGTCTTCTATGCTATTGAACTACAAGGCAAAGCGAAAATACAATTAATGTATTAATGGTACCTATTCCGAAATATCACTGAAGTTCAAACTCTGTCTTTGCGGAATCTAGAACCTCCAAGCGTTTGAGCGATCTTGTTGTCGATGGATGTCGTTCATAGGTATCAACGAGCGACAGTGCCCTCTATCTGGTGTGATACCTACTGTGAGTCAGTTATGTAAATGCATACCTAGTAAAGTTATAGCGGATGTGAATTCTGGAGGTCAGGCTCGGATCTAGTACAAATCTATGAAAGTAACTAAACAAAAAAATAAAAAAATAAAAAATAAATTTTGTAATCGAACTAACAAACTGGATGGAAAAGAAAGAAAACCTATGTTTTATTACGAAAACTCTCTGTTAAAATAAGGAAACACAGTGAGGGTCTTATAATAAATCAGAAAAGACGTCTAAAAACAGTTTTAGAAGCCTACCATGTAATTTGGCTAAGCAAATTTTATAATGAGATCCGGTTACACAACAAAGTTGGGCTGACTCCAAAGTGTTCTATATATATATATAATAAAGTTATTGATAGGTGTAGTAAGTAATGCCTGCGTAGTGTAGCTCTTTTCTTCGTTCTGTGACGTGAACCATAATTTTTAGACTATTCTTCGTAGCGGAGGTAAATAAATTCGGGATTTCTGTGCTTAGAGCCCTATTAGACATAAAATGCCCGATTTAAGACGATTCAAGTAAGAGATCACCATAAGTGACAGAGGAAAAAGGGGAAGGAGTATGGTGACTGGAAATAAAGAGCTGAAGATGCAGACGTAACAGAAGATAATAATTTATAAGGTTTACGTGGAAGAGATAGAAAAGAAAAATAAGCTCTCTCTGTATTGCAACCCAACGCCTATAGTTACCTACCTACCTATAGTTGAGAATGTTTTAGGCGGAGAAGAGATTGCAAGAGTTAAGGAGAAATATAAACTTCCTTGTCTTTATGAAGTAGAAGATCAATAGAAGCCGGACATAGAGACGCAAGTGGACAATGAGTTGCCAGTAGACAACTCACACCTATTTCAGACATATTATGTCAAGTGCGCAAAAGTCCAATTTAAATGGTTTGTAATGTAATCACATGTGGTATTGGTGAAAGCGAGTAATGAAAATGTATGTATTCAATGTGAAGTTGTCTTTATTGGTCTGTGTCTTGATAAGTACCGAATTGCATAAGGCTAATGATAATTATATTGTAATCTAGGGCTTTGTCCGGAGGTGTGCGCTCACACCATAGTATGATCCTATATGGGGCATAGCTTTATGTTTTGTTGATTCAAAATGTTTAAATAAGAAAGGGGTTGTAGTGTTTGTATCTACTAAGTAGATACTGTACCCTATCTCACATGCACAAGTAAGTGAGGTAACTGCCGGTGTCAATCTCCCGACCTGTCAATGTCATCCGTACGTCCGGATGACATGACGTGAGGCTCGTGGGAGGAAATGCCAGACAGGGCTAAAACAGACACACGAGTATGGCAGAGCTACCGATATCGAGGATTCGATCTTGGTGTATTGGTGAGCCAGGGAGATGGTTAAAACACAGGACTTTACATGTTGTATGATCACTAATTGTATATCTGTGTGTGTTGTATACCTTCAACTACATACAATACAACGCAACGCTGTAGCTCCATCTCCTGAAAGCAGTACCTACTACGAGCTAGTTCCAAAGAAAGGGAAGTGAATTTAGAGCCACTTCATCGCCAAGCAATGAAATAACTCTAAGTTTATAGCAGGAGAGGAATCTGAACGTGTCACATCATTATGCGGCGAATGACGCCATTTATTTCCGCCGCCGTTCTGAATTTAATCTGCCTAATATCTGTGGCGCCATTTCTATCCTATCAATACCTACAATATCGTTCGTGCACCTTCGGGCGAGCGCGAGGGACTTCGGGGTAACCGACTTGCGGCATGGCAACGCCTGCGCAGGGTCAACACGCTAGCCAAGGTCGGGTCAACGCCCTATCCAGGGTGTCCTGCCCTGTGCTGACTAGTGAAACCCGATGCGAGAACCAACACGGGCGGGCCATTGTTTCTCAGGCGAATCCTGTTTCTCAATTCCGACTACCTACCTTACCTACCACACGTTGACGTTACTTGGTGACGCACATTCACGTTCTTTACGTCACGTGTAGGCCCACTTACGTGCGTCCATCTGGTCATGCAATACAGCGCAATTGCCTACCCCCAAACAAATAAACTAAATATGACGAAAAATATACATTCTTCAAAAGAGACGTCTTTTCTGTATTTAAAATGATGTACGATCTGACTAGCCTTATTTCCGTCATAAAGGGGTATGCGGTAGGGACACACTATTTTGCCTTAATTCTTTACAGCCGTTCTCGAAGATATTATGAAATCACTTCTATGGGATCAAAGAGGCATTAACATCATGTCTACCTGTCGCATCTCAGGTATGGAGATGACCTGGTTTCCGATATCAATACCACTGCTTATCTTACCTTACCGGTAGTTTTGCACGTGCGCGAAACTATGTTTCTTTTACGTATAGCCTAGCTAGTACGTAGGTAAGCCTAACACTTTAGGTAGGTACCAGATCTAACAATGAGCCAATGAGTAAACTGCGCGGTCGGATTTCACAACTTGCGATTAAACATGCAATACCTGTACCTACTAATAAACTGTAAATACCTACTGAGATAAAACTAGACTAAAGTATGACGTGTGAGTAGGGTTATGTCAGAGTCAGATGGGTCTTTCAGTTCAGATGACATTTAATTGGTACCTGGGTATGGGAGTTTAAAAGTGGTCCAGAAATTCCCCTAAGTTTTCCACACGGGTGGGTATATATATTTTTCAGGACCAACCTCCCAGGTGTTGCTTTTCATAGTTGATCGAAGATTAGGATATACATTTGATTGCTGCTGGGCCAATTCTGATACTTATGTGATAGTTTGACTTTTCTCTGAGAAGGGAACAGACCATAAGGGACTTAAGGCAGTCACACACCTGTGACAAGCTTGGCTTGTTCACATTTAGTTCATGTTCTGTTCAAGAAAGGAGCTGACTATGACTACTAAAAGATCTGATGGAGGAGAGTCGAGCCAAATACAAATCTTGCGTCCCTCAGAGGAAAGATTTGTACTTAGACTTACCTATGTTCACTTCCAGTCCGACCCTACAAATGGGATGGACAGGGTGATGACCTAATATGAACCTATTTTGACCTCAGAACATACTCATTACATTTCGACGATGGCTGCATACCTAACATTTAGGTACTAACCTACATAAGGTACCTACTATACTAACGCAGTGTTATTGTAACACCGTAGTACATACTTTGAACATTTTGTAGGAAAATTCTGCAGTTTTACGTCGCAGTTAGCTGCGCGTACGTCACGTATTCCGATGCAACCATAATTGACCTTTTGATTATCTAAGTACTTGCTCAGATCGGAGAGGGCTAATTTCTAGGGAAATAAAGGGCGCTCACCCACGACGACTTTTTGCAGCGATGCTGTAGCGTGTTTGGTAAACGAACGCGCGACGGCATCGCTACTATCGCGAGTCAGTTGAGGGAAAAGGTACACAGCCAGCTATAGATTCGACATTAAAAATACGAACGCGCGTCAGCATCGCTGCAAAAAGTCGTCGTGGGTGAGCGCTCTAATACATACAGGTTTTATACTTCTGACTGAGAAAGACTTTACCGGGGAGGAGTTAGGCTGGCTACACTCCTAGCCAGAACACCCCCTACGTATAATGGACCAACTTTTAAGTCTAAATGCGGAAAAAGGAGTCCGATCAATATCAAAAGACTATAGGTACTGTAGACTAAGAAAATTCTATGAAGATTGGATAAGCAAAATATAAAGTGATGCTCGAAAACACATACAAGCCTACCTATAAATAAGCCTATAAATACCTACTCTCACTAAATATTTCTACTAAATAAGACATTAACGACTGTAAACTATAACCAAGGCAAGTCAGAGCAGGACAATGAGTGTTGAAATCAAAACAATTGATTCAAACAATGTGTTTATAAATAAAGCCAGGACAATTCAAGTTATTGAAGCATGAAAGTACACATTCACTTATGAGTATAGGTACTTACTGAAATAATTGGAGATATTATAGGTGGGTAATACAATCACATGTATATTATGTGCCTAATTATAATAATGTTGCCAGTTGTAATGGTACCTGATGCTTGTTACCAAAGAGACAAAAATAAAATGAGGTGCACAGAAAAAGAAAAAGAAGACAAGTTAAATCTTCTTGATAAGCCACCCACCAGTCCGCTTTTGAAACAATTGTTTCAGTTGAACGCTTTTTAACAGTACAGTCCGGTAAGTAAATACATCCTTAGACAGGTGTAACAATTTTAGTAGGCCTTCTAAATAAATGATGCTAAAAATGTAACCTGATTACCTACAGCCTACAGGATTAAACCAATAAGTTATGCAGGTACATAAGCGGACCTGCGCTATGCTGGATGAGTTTCCCTCATTTTCTTGGTAGGCAGACTTTTATTTATTGTTGTTGATATGTAGGTACCAGAAATTTGCGGTAGGAAGGTACCCTCCTCGTATTTTCTGTCTAGGTTGAGTTGGAATTGTATGACTCATTTGAACGTGCTGAACTGAACCATATTTACCTACCAATAATGGCATCATTTTGACCAGAAAGCTTAATTCATTTTATTGTGGGACACAGACACTGGACACAAGTATGAACAAACATTTTGTAGCCTGGCAAGCAGGAACATTTAAATGAGTTACACCTACCTACCTATCAATAAAAATACTGGTGAAAAATGCGGAAATAGGAGCACAATCAGACCTTGCTCTCAATCATTAAACTAGTATAAAACGTGAACAAAATTACGATGAAATCATTTTGCACGACGACAACGCTTGCCGTCTCGTCTCCATCCACGGTTCGGTTCGGTGCCTGGTGGGAGGGCATGACCTTCGCCACAAATAGCTTTTTGCTTAAAAAAAGAGTTTGAATCTAAAATTATGATCACTTACCTCCACAGCCATACACATTGAATAGAAATTGAACGGTTGCAGCCGTGAGCAGCTCAATAAATGTAACTACACACGCCAGAAACGTGTGCACAGCACAAAAAACTTAAAAAACTGACTTGTAATGAAGTGTTGCCACCTTCCACTACAAACAAAGTATGGCAAAGTTACATAGTAAATTCGATAGGCATGCGTGCTTGATGTCAGTCATAATCACCCGCATGTTTGCTTTCTGTCATGTCCGAAAATAGCATGATTATCGATTGGTTCTTTATTAACATAGACCCTCTAAATCAATTGAAGAGTTAGTTTAAACAAATGTTAAATATTACCTACTGCTCTTGTCTAATCCTGCGTCATCTTGAAGCAACAGCAGCATTTGAAATATGGCAATAGATTGATTAATCCACCATTTCATCTCAGCGACCAAAATTAATACGACCTTATAGATTTGGAGTTATAGGTAATTTTTCTAAGTGGTGTTAACATGGTTCGTTGATTGTTGAAACCTCCCAAAATACGGGGTAAATGGTATTATCTGGCAGCCCAGCCTCATAAAAAAAATGTTGCTAGTTTTATTTTGATATTGCCAGTTAGTGATAGTAGGTAGGTAAGGTATATTAAGTGTGTATATATATAGGTATATAAAATATGTGTCACCACACTCACCACCAACGAAAGCTAAAGCGGTTATTACATTACACAATCTCAAGCACGCTAACTAGCACGTGCTTAGAATCTACGTAGACTGGCTTGCTACTAGTAAGTCAGTCTACCTGTCTTTCCCTTATTACACTACGCTTGATGCTAGTTAGCGTGCTTGAGATTGTATAATGTAATAACCGCTTAAGCGCTTATTAGATTGTGCAATCTCAAGTCAGACTTACTGATAGAGATGTAACGTGATGAGTTGAATTATTTCGAACTCGAATTATTTTAGTTAAACTGAACCTTGATTCAAGCCGCCAATTGGGTTGACTCAACTAGGTCCGTATGCAACGTAAGTGGTTAGAGAAATTAGTGCTAGATTTTCACTTGTATGACTTTATATGCATGCAAATCCTCGATGCGAGTAAATTCAAATAACTTGAGTTCGAAATAACTCAACTCATCACGTTACATCTCTATCAGTAAGTCTGACTTGAGATTGCATAGTCTAATAACCGCTTAAGCTAACTGTACGTGTGTGCAGTTCACACACGATAATAAATAATAGATGAGTTCACAGATATTATAATAATACTATTGTAATAGATTAGCACAAAAGCTGTTACAACCTATTTTCTAGTATTTATCGTAACTACTTCTACTTTTCCTTTTAGGGTGGCTTGCACCAGAATCGCTATCACTTTGCGTAAACACTACCAAATCATGCGGTTTTCCTTATTTTTGTACTAAAGACAAGAGTACATTTTACTTGCGTCTTCTGGTGCGACGACTTCTACAGTACCTAGTATACTTTATTAGGCTTGAATGAAATAGCAAAATAAAATATCCAAATACAATTTAGTAAACAACTTTACTCCCAACAACAGTATTATTTATTTTGGTTGTTGTACCAACTAGATGATAAGTCACCATGGCTTAAAAGTTTTTAGCAGTCTGTATCGGTACATCAACTTTCTTAACATGAGATGAGGACCCAAGACAATATTTTATCATCGCCCAGAGGTAAAAAATTCGCAAAAAATATGAAGTCCTGACTGCTATAGACGATTTATACTCTAATTAGTACAGTGCAGTGGCGAGTTAGGTAGGTACTAGGTAGTTTCACTGCGAGGTAACGCAGAAGTGCCCCACAGTAAGTTGTCGTTGCCGCGCAGTGTAGATCTACCGCTTCAACTACCTACTACTTGTTACTGGTAGGAGTGTTATATATCCAACATTATAATGGACAGGATGATCGATTTCTGCCTCTCTTTTGCAGAGAAAATATTGTCTTAGGTAGGTACTGATGAGTGTAGATTTATTCTACATAAACATGTTGTCGTTGAATCCTGGTGGAGGTAAGTGGTCTGCATCAGGCGGTGGCGCTCGACGGCCGGGCATGGGGCCTCCAGGGGGCCCGAAGGGATCGAATCGAGCGCCTGGGGGCACTGCACCTCTAAAACATAAGGGTATTATTTTCTAGCTGAACTGATCCGCTTGCGACTTTGCAACATAGCATAATATTAAACGATTTATAGAATTGGGTTGGTCATTCCAAAAATGTACAGAGATTTTTTTTGCACAAACTCAAGATTGTCTAGGAGGGTAAGTATAGGTAGGTACCTACTATTATAATTCTTGTGCGCTCTTTGCATAACTACATACACAGAATAAAGTACTATATCTGTATTACCTAGGCAGGCCACCAGGTATGCCAAGACCAGGGTTCTCGAGGTCCCGGCGAGGCCCAAAGGGGTTGAAAAGCATGCCGCCACCCGCCGGAGCGAATGGATCCAAGTCTGAGCGCCCAATGTTGGGCAGACCCGCTGGTGGTAGCTCCCTGGCATATAACATTTTATAACATTATATAACAGTTGTAGATAGGGCAATATTCGTCTCATTTTTGAAAACCGCCATAAGTGATCATCTTGTTGACATTCCAGGTACAATAGTCACACTCAATCAATATCTCTCCAAATTTAGCTGCAGGTAGCTCCGCAGACCCTATTTATCCTCAGATTGAAGGAAAGTTAGGAGTGGGGGTGTAGTGCTTGACTTCAGAGATATAACAGGTTTTGATGTAAACCTTATTTTGCACCAGCTCTCAAAACCATAAAACTTACTTAGTCTAGTTAGATTTAGGTTCTTGCCATGACAGAGATTTACACTTAGTACCTTTTTGTATTATTTTTAGGTGACAAATAAATCTATAAACAAATGACTTACCATAAGTCTGGGTTATCTGGTTGTGCTCCAGGCATCGGTCTGGGTGGAACTCTCAATGGATCATCAGGTGGCCTGCGGTTGCTTGAGTGGTCAGCTGAAAATTAAAAAAAAAACAAGTAAGAAGGTTTTAGTTTTTCTAATTGATTAATTAGTATTTAAAGCAAGAGTTATTAATAATTTGAAAGGTAAGGGTACATTTCGATAACCAGAAAGAGATTAAAAAACATTTTGCCATTGTGTCACAGCCTTACAATAAAATTTCCACAGGATGAATTGAAAAATCATAATTATTGTTGAAAAGCTAAAAAAATATAATTAATATTTTGTTCAAAATCATACTTCTTGTCTGAGTTTCCACTGTAGTAGTAGCCCTTTCAATAAGTGTGTCAATGAGATCCCGTTTGAGATTATACATAAGGTCTTTGTGTGATGGCATCAGCTTTTCTATAGATCCTTTCATATCCCGCACTGTCTCGTCAACCTTCACTGCGATGTTGGAAACTGCCAGGTCTTCTGATCTCTGTAGAACAATTTGCAATTAGGGCGCCTAACTGACCAAATAGACGAAATGTCTATTTTTCATAGTTTTCTGTGAAAACCTACTGAAAATTCAAAATTTCTCCCTTAAAAAATACTACATAAATAGTACTAAGTATAAAACTAGGAAAGTAATGTAAATCTAATGAAATTAGAGTAAGTTATGGTTTTGAGAGCTAGTGCCGTATAAGGTTTAGCATAAAGAAACTTGTGACATGGGTCACTAGGCCCACCTCAATAGTAGTGTTACAAGTAGGTATGCTTCAGTCAGAGTTTTTAGTGAGCATGTTTTTTTATACTACTTGGTAGGCAAACAAGCATTCGGCCTGCCTCTTGTGAAGTGATAATTTATTATGGTTCGGGCCTATGAACACTTGCAACACTAGAGTTGGTTTCTATAAACAAAAATCTATAAGATATCATTGAGATCTGCATTCTGGCATACTGGTTGGATAAAGGCATCAGAGATAAAAGCTTATAAACAATCTTACCATCAGATTTACAATAAGATTGCCATCTGTAATAAGGCCATGCAATATGAACACTTTATTGTCCAGCACATATCGTAGAGTGTAGTTGTCATTGTCGTTCCAACCCGTTGGTAGCAGTTCAGTCTTCTCCTCATCTCCAGTAAGCGTACGCTGAAACCACAATTTATAAAAAGTCTTGAAAACTTTGCTAATACCAATACCTTGCAGAGAAGTGACATAATTTCTAGATTTCAAAGTATAGTCAAATTATTGCAGGAATTATAAATGTCTATCTAATGGATGCAAGCTGAGAGCATATTTTGTCTTTGAAACATGCCATGTCTGTATAATTGGTTCAGTGTCGTTCTAGGCGTATTTTTTGTTGTTCTACCTAGGTAGATACCACCAACCCCTAAGCCCCTAACTAACGCATACCTGAGATAAAGCAGAATCACATTCTACGAGGATGTTAGCGCATAGCAGAATTAATTTGAAGACTATCTACAAACAGTCAAAAGCAAGGCACTGAAAATTTTAGTAGTTACCTCGTCACCTATGCCGATACTTCGAAAACCCCTTTTCGTGAGATTCCAATGAACAAATGCAACAATTACATCAGACTTTCGTTTTATATCTCGCTCCACAGTCTTGAAAGTAAGGTCCCATCCAAATAAAGAATCCGCAGCCATTCTGATCTCCGTGTGAAGTATTTCCTCGCAGAGTTTTGTTGTGAATCCGTAAGAATATAAATTTTCTTTGGTTGTGAAGTTTACGTTTACCTTATTTACTTTTTCGACCTCCCTCCCTATCGTTTTGTCTCACTCATTTCAATCAAATCAACCAAAAATTGTCTTTTTTAAAAGAAAGAAAAAAAATATTATAGTCATAGACTCTACAATGATTCAAATGTTTTGTCCCTTTCTGCGTACGTACGCGATTGGAGGTTTGCTTTGTTGTCAAAAACCAATCTCGTCCCTGACATGACCAATCATCATGCATGACTTGCTTTGTTTGCTTGCCAATTTGTGTATGTCAATTACTGTCAATGTCAAACTTAACTTTTAATCAGTGTCAGCTGGATGTCAAAAATTTACACTTTCCGTTCCGTCCGTGTTACTCTCTGATTCAGAAAACCTAAATGGTGTTATTGGTGTGATTACATACTTAATTCTTATTTTCTTCAGCGGTGCTAGAAATCTAATGATCTCGTGATGAAAATAATTTACACGATCAGGTCAAAAAAGAAAAAAGTGCATGTTTTTTAACTTGTTTGGTTTATTTATAAGCTCGTTTGGATTTCTTGCATGACTGATTTGATTGTAGGTAGAGCGTAGCATCTGTAGTTTGTGGTAGGTAGTATACTTATTATACTCTTTGGTAGGTAGGTACCGTACCCCTTTATTCATTTGCGTCGAAACGTCTCACTAATAATGTTGATGATGATGATGATAGTAATCTTGAATGTTGCTAGTTATAATATATAGCATTTTTAGTTTTTTTATTTGTTATCTGTGGCTTCTATAACTCGAGCAACGTCGAGGAAGCAAGCAAGGCTTGGCAAAGTTGGCAAAGCAAGCAACCCTGTCCGCGAAAACAACATGGCGCTCAGTGTCAATTTCGGGAACGTCGTGGAAGGAGTGTAAAAGAATGAATTTTGTTGTTATAGAATATGGGTGAATATGTGCAATAATTTATCATACTATCTTGTGCAAAGTGTTGTGTTTTGATTAAATTAGTGTAATTTAAGTGAAAAAATGGCCTCGAATAAGATAAAAGTCGCCGTTCGAGTTCGTCCTTTTAACAGGCGAGGTAAGCTGGTTTTTGCTAATAAATAAAGAAATCGGTATCAGACAGGTGACTGCGTAGAAGTAACTTATCTACATAACGTAGTGGCTTCTGATAAAATGCAATTGCTGTCAATTCTAGAGCCAAACTTGCCGCGTAGCAGAAAGAACATACTAATTTTGTATTTTGCAGATTAATAAGAATATCAGAGGCACAAAGCGTCTTCTGTTCTAGACAGATTAATTTATATTATTTATTTGGTAACTTAGCGTTCCGATAAACCAGTCTATAAAAATATTGTAAATACTGAATAACGATTATATTATTGGCTCTTACATATAATAACGAGTGTACACCTCGTCGACACATCACTAGATGTGCATGATAATTTACTACTTATTTTAAACGGTATAATATTTATTTCCTTAAAGTGATGGATTTAAATGTACCCTACAACATTACAACAATGGAACGGAGAAATAATAAAATTGGAAGTTATCATTGTAATTGTTGTATTGAAATTACTAGCAAGCTCAAATCAGTCTGACCTTGCCAATTGACTCATTGTTACATGGTTTTTGTAACTTATGCTCAATTATATTGGTTTCTATTTTTTGTCAGTATTTGAATTCTGTTTATTGATTGTTGCCTCCGTGTAAACAGCGCTATATCAATTTATCTATCAAACAAGCAGTAAAATTATTTTGTCTCTATTTCAGTTTTTTAATGAAACAACAATGATCTAGATTTCAGACAGTAGATTTTATTCAATTGAGTTTTTAAGCACATGAATCCTGAACAGCAAGTCATGAACAACAGAGGGAGAGGGGAGGGAATTAGACATTACTTATGTAGATCATTTTTTTGGTAACACACTGAATAGTGGCTCATATTAATTCAATCGTTTCTGCTTTGTACGCTTGAAAAAATTCAACATGAAAAAATTTCCACAATTTACATCTTACAAGAAAATGGATATGTCTGGTCCCCACTACTTGACTAAAATCAGCTGTTGAGATCTTCCTCTTCAAAAAACCCTTCAGTTTCATTGAATCTCTACTTCTATCATCCTCTTTCAACCCACCTTGATTGAATGTTCCAAATTATGTATGAGATTACGACTTACTCAAATGCAAATGAGACTATTTCACTTCATGTAGTATGATTGTATTCCTTGCATTCATTCAATTGAGCCCAGCTAAGTCTTGAGCTTGGGTCTACAAAAGACTATGGCACAGCATCCCAGGTAGGTAAGCAGTAAGCTATGAATGTCTGCAGGCTTAGCTTTTGCATCCTAGAAAATATTTCTTTTTACTGAAGAAACATCAAAATCCTTCATCATATTTTTGTTTGCCGAAAAAGAGACCGAAATAATATATCTGCTTTAATCTACTCTTCAGTAGACAAATAACTGTCTAAGGCGCTCATGTTTTAAGCCTATTAAAATACCAAAAATTTCATAGGCATGTGCACTGCCGACCCGTAAAGAATTTAAACCACTATTTTCGAATGGTGTTTTTAAGTTAGCTAGTCCTAGGTACTCCTAGACTAGGTAGTTGGAGCATTTCTACTTGTTTTACATAAGTCTGGCGGTTCTACTATACAGCAAGTAGAACCGGATTTGTAAACATCGGCGCGGACGCAACGCCCGACCTTTCTTGAGTCACCATTTGGTTTACTTACTCCATGGCTAACTTGAATGACTTATCTATAAATTATGTTTTCGATTATCTAAGATCGTATCGGGTATAATAAAAACAAGTAAGCACAGTGCACACTACCTGTGTATGATGCTCGAACGAATAAGCACACGTAGGTACTATGATACTATGATGCCAGTATTCAATAGTTTAGCAGTAGGTATCCTAGTTTAATAGCGTGTTTAACGGTAGCTCTAGGTTGAAATCTAGAGCTAGTAGTTGATGCTGAAGAGTCAAGATTTTCTTCGTGAATTTCCATTCGTCTGTGTGGACTTGTCGAAAACAGTATGTTCTCTCTCCCAGTGGAAACTATGAAACGAGGCGAGTTACAGTTCGTCGCAAAGCATCTCACATTGTGTTGCTGGTAATAAAACTGCCCGCTTCTCAAAAAAATGCCTTCATGGTCGCCCTTGTGGCAATCCTATTAAAACAACGGTAATATCACATTAGATTAGATAGGATAGCATTTTACCCCCAGGGCGGAATAATTATAGACTATTTGGATGCCGTGGGCGCGCCCTGCGTTACTCCCTCATTACATTTAGCAGCCTGTGAATGAATGATAGTGGTCTCGGTACGTATTCTTTTGTTTGGATATTTAGCTCTTTATTTGCTGAACAAAGCTCGAGAACTCGAGTAGCCACGCAGCTTTCTCTCAATTTGTTTGTGTGTGCATCTCCGACATTATTTCGAATGAGGATTTACCACATTTCCTGGGTTGCTAATTGATTACTCACATTATTTCTGTTGATTCGCAGTCATGCCATGCATTATCTTTAAATCACGATAAAACAATAACATATCGCGATATTAGCTACGTTAAAAAATATATAAAAACTAGGTATTTCATCAAGTAAGACATCCCCTAGGGACCTAGGGTTAGGGTGAGCCACAAGAGCCTTGTTACCCAGCCTAATATTTTCCAACAACGTTATATTCTTCAAATACCTACCTTTCATTGCTGACTAAACTAACTACGATGGAAACACGACCGTGGTTTGCTTTAAAAAAAATCTAGAACTAAAAACCTAGTGTTAAAGCGATCTCTTTGTTTCAGAACTCGAACTGGGGACACAATGTGTGGTGGAGATGGAGGATCAGCAGACGGTGCTGCAGTATCCACTGTCGAATCACGAGTCACAAAAAGAAAGGTATCCCATTAAATAATTTATTTCATAGAACGAATGCGGAGTTGTCTTTTAAGTAAGCAGAAACTGTGCCAAGAATACACTGCAATTTCTGCTGATTCTAAGTTACTATCCAAATTGTATCGGTCAGCGATCCAGTTTACTTAATTTTGTATTTTGCAACAGTCAGCTGGCCTCTTGTGTATAGCACAACCACTAAAACTTTGTTCACCATCCTTGCCCTAGTTAAGCTCAAGTATTCGTACAAAATCGTACTGTATAGGAAGGAAGTACACCGGAATTGCCACAAAATCGTGACTTCCCCGATCGTGAGGTCTGTACTCCGACAAGATAATTAGGTTTATCCTTTATTCAGCGTGAATAATGTATCGATGACCCACTTCTGCTAATGGGTGGTGGTAATGATCCAATTTTGGATACTGGTGCAGAATACTGAAATGTACATTTATTTGTGTCCACTTTGTGTTGATTAAATTACTCGTATCATTTGATTTCTACTAAAGGTTACTCTGTTTATCTGTTCGGAGCAGCATGCATAATGGACGGTCTGTATCATTCGTCATCAGCTTTTCATTCATAACTTTACAGCATAAACGATAGAAAAATAGACAAAAATATACTTCAGTAGTCAAGAACATTTTCTACTATACTTATAATAACTGTTGTTGTTTGGGAACTGTCGATTTCACCTGCAAATGATAGATTGCCAAAATTTTGGTAACTCTGCATAAGGAGACTGTTCGAGATGCTCTGATTGGCGCATGCTGCTCCGATGTTACGTAAACCGGCGCTTGCGCACTGTTTGTTAGGAAATGACATCTGGCTGTGGGGTGGTTAAACAAATAAAGGACGTGTAATCTAACTGTTACACAAAACATTCTTGGTTTTCTGTTAACTGTTAGGTAAAATCGGCCATTGCAAATCGCTGCAATAATTAATGATTAGTTATAGATCTGAAAAAGCCAGGTAGTTTCCAATAATAGCCGATAAAAGGGGACCAATGAGGCAATATACTAACATCGTATTACAATTATACAATTTTGGTATTTTTAATGTACTTTTAAAGTGGTGTAGTACAATAAAGAGCATCTATCTATCTATCGTAAAAGGAAAGGTAACTAGGTGGTGGGATGCCGACTTGGACTTGTAAAAAAATCCTACCGAATTTTCAAACCAAACACTATATTACGAAACAGGCTGAAGCCAAATCTGACAGTGACAGATTAACATTTGCATAAAGAACTAATTACAGTAAAAGTGAGGTAAAACAAAAACCTACTAAGGTATGCACGAATTTACATAATGCAGTTTGTGTTGCGGTGGTGTAGCAATGTAGCCTGCCACGTTTAGTCGGTATATTTTTTGATTACCTATCAAAAAACGTGGCAAGCTACATTGCTACGCCATTGCAACACCGTATACTGTATTCAATCTTCTCGTTATGTAAAGCGTTCAGCCATTTTTTTAAGATTTAGGTCTAAGATCTAGGTTCTTTCTTCGCTGAGCTACGATGCGACTGAAAGGATTCGTGTGCTGATAGATAAGCTGCTCAATTTAAGCTCAGCACCATTTACTTCAAGGGGTTAGACGGCTTTTTCACCAAAGGCGTGCGAGGAAAATGTACGCTATGCGAGGACTGGTGGAAACGTAACTTTCTGCCATATTTACTTGAAAAGGCAACTTTTATCAAACCACTGCAAGAAAAACATTACTACATAAACACCTTTATATTCATAAGGGATTTACTTCAAATAAATGTTCAGAATTACCTAACATTACATTATTATGTCGTTGATTTGTCTTTGAGTTTGAAACTGCTTTACTCTATCAAATCTTTTACAGATAAAAAGTTTAGGAACATCGAACCTTCCAAATACTAGATCTATTTAACTTTTAGGTAGTCTTGACGAAGGTTCGGGTCTGCCTGAGGCACTCAACTTAAACTCACTATAACTTTATAGTCTATTGAACAGAACTTTGATAAGACTATAGGATTACTTACCTACTTTCATGTAATTTGAACTTACTGATGTTCGAGAAATTAAAATTTTATACTCAATTATTCAGTAAAATAACTAGGATCATTCTTTATTTTTTCCGTCCCCGACTTTCATATTTCTTCCGTACCTATTCATTCCAGTCACGAATAATCCCGCTCGACTTTTGGGTTGTTATGAAAATCTTTATAATTTCGTAGACTAATTTCAATTTTTCATGTAGGAAATGAATGAAAAAGAATAGTAGAAACGATCTACTCAATAAATTATGAATACTTATTAGCCGTGGGTGTGTTACGGCCATCAACATAGTCTACCTATAGTGTTCCTCATTGTGACTATCGATCGATTGACCCAAATGTAACCACTGTGGTGCTTGGCCGTTTTATTATTTTATTCATGTTATCTTTTTTTTTTTTATACATTATAGACAAACTTTTGACCGCAATCTCACCTGATGGTAAGTGACGATGCGGTCGACGATGTAGCACATTTGCCTAGAAGAAACCTATTCACTCTCCTCTTGAAAGCAAGTAATCTACTTGATTACTTGCTTCATACTGAAAAAAGGGAAAAAATTTAAACCTGTGCCTATCTTCTTAGTTATTCCAATTGGCCAGTTTTTCGAAAGATCTTCATTAACATAAAAATTATCATTACCTAGGTGAAAAATCAAAGAATCCCCCACAGTGAACGTTTCTCGTATAAAATGGACTTCCTTTGCGTAAATTGCGAGATGAATTTACAAAGCGGCTTCAAAGGAAACTCGAAAACGTTATCTTTTTCGCACCTGAAATAGGCCTATAGACGATAAACCAGAGTACAAGTATGCAACCCTTTCTTTGTGGCTCTTATCTGAACCCTTTGAAAGTTTTGCCTAGGTAGGAACAGGTGTATCTTTTCATCCTTTTCGCATATTATTATAGTGTCAACGAGATATAAACTCATAGTTAGATTTGTAATGTCGAGGAAAATGTCGGCAAACATTCCGATCCTCGACTTGCTAAAAAACAATAACTTCCGAATGTATTTTCCACTCGAAGCATGTTATGTTGTGAATGTTTGATGTTCTTTTATTTAGTCTGTTATAGCAAACTTATTTCAGCAATGCCAGTTGATTAGAGTATCAAACTTAGTCTCTTTGAAGGTAACGCTGCGTTGCCGCCGTACACCTAACGCAATGCAGTAACTTGCACATTGCGGGTATCATTTCCTTGCAGTTGTTCAACTTATTACGTTGGTCACCTTACCTTGCTTGATGTTTGAGTCTTTGTACTATTTCACTAAAGTAGAGGCTACTTTGGTACCAAGGTAGTTTAATTGCATCTACCTATAGTTGGTTGATGTTTTCGGCGCACTGACATTTCTGATACAAATTATATTAAAGAAACAAAAGGTTAGCTTCAGTGCTGCCTCGTTATGTGGCCAGATACTGTACTCTATTTTCCCGTCACCCATCTTGCGTCTTGCGTCGTGATTTCCCGAGGAGCCTTAACAATCTCTTTGTGCACGACCTCATTTCGCAAGCTGAATGCCCCCTTTAATACCCGCCATGTTGTCAGCACATCTGCAGATGATGCCTCGCTTTAGCGCATGCATTTTTCTAGCGGACAGAAGTAGACGTGCAGAGCTTAGTTTGGTTAAAGCTTTTAATCCGAAGTTGACCTGCCTGATCCCTTCCATTTTACGAAGCCTAACATGATCGTTCATTAGCCAACCCATGAGAATCCCCAACGGCATTTACAGTCCATTTACTTCATCTTAATAGTAGTAAAGTCCTAAAAATAACAAAATAAAGACTAAACTAGGTAGTTAGAAATAAATTTCTCACAGAAAGTGGGCTAATTACATTAACGAGAGAACTGACTGTAGCAGTTTGCTGAAGTGAAAAAGTTTATACTAACAGAGCCTAAACGAGTACAGACCATCAAAAAGAGTTATTTTACTTTAGTTTAATCGCGACATAATCCAGACCTAGTTGAATTTATCTGTCAGATGCTGATGATATTTTCTATACGACGACGCTTCCAAAAAGTTTTTACTGGATATTTTGGCCTTCTAAAAAAAGGGTTAAGGGAAGCCCTTTAGGTGTCCTATAGGCTGATAATTGTGAATGACGGATAAGCCAAAGATTTCTCCTTATATTAATGTTATTTGATACAGCGTCAGTTTATCATTATCTATCGACAAAATACCAAAATCGCCTTTTACAAATCGAGTGACTATGAAACTTTTGTTACATGAGCGAGCATCAATCACCTTGTGCTAATCAGTGTGTCAACAATGCGTCAGCAAAGGGTGGCTATTTATAGCATCTATTATGAAACATTCCGTGAAAAAAATACAAAATAAACCAATATATTGAATATACAAGAGGCTGAGGGCTATGCATGAGTCAATTAAGCATGCCGTAATATCGATGATAAACAATTATAAGTAAGAGTTATAAATTCTCATAAAATGCAAAATACACTCGAGAGCAATGATTCCGGGTCACTTAAAGAATGTTAAAAATCTCGGAAACTAAAAATGATAGGTTAATGCAATAAATTGTATTTAATAGACAATGTAATACTCCTTAAATGAAAGTAAAAAAATATGAGTCACCATACATTTTATTAACACAAAATTACATAAAGAAAAAAACTGCTGATCTCTCCTTAAAACAAAAATAGGAAACATGAAATTTTTGAACTTTATTACGATTTGACTTGAATTTTAATACTTCGTATTGCCTCCTCGTGCTTCCATTACTGCGTTTACGCGGTTTGGCATGCTGTACACCAAGTTCCTTATACGATTTTGGGGAATATTCTCCCATTCCTCTGTGAGAGCAATTTTGAGCTCACGAAGCGTGATTGGGGGAGGGTTTCGTTGTTTTACGCATCTGCCTAGCTCGTCCCAAGCATGCTCGATCGGGTTGATATCCGGGCTGCGCGCTGGCCACTCCATACGAGTAATGTTCATCTCTTGAAGGTAGTCATTCACAATCCTACCTGTATGAGGTCGGGCATTGTCATGCATAAATATAGCATCCTCACCTAAATTGACCATAAATGGACCAACATGATCATTGAGGATTTCTTCCACATATCTTACGCTAGTTAAAGAGCCGTTTTCTATGATCACCAGCTCTGTGCGACTTTCAGAAGAAATTCCGGCCCACACAAGTACAGACCCACCACCGTAGGCTACTTTTTCTTCGATGCATGCTTGCTTGAATCTTTCCCCTGGTCTTCGATACACTCTGTGTCTTCCATCGTGCTTGTAGAGCATAAATTTTGATTCGTCGGAGAACATAACTTTTGACCAATCTTCAATACTCCAATTTACGTGGCTCTGGGCATATCTTAGTCTTGAAATACGATGCCCACGCTCCAGTTTAGGGCCGTTTGCAGGTCTAAGGGGTTTTAAGTTAGATTCAGCAAGCCGACGTCTTACTGTCCATGCACTTGGGTTACTTCCTCCGAGGCGTCGAAACTGATTTGTGAGTTCAGTTCCTGTGAGAAAGCGATTTCGAAGCATGGTGTTCACCAAGTATCGGTCTTCTCGTGCTGTGGTACACCTGGTTCTGCCCGTTCCTGGTCTGCGTAGGTTAGAACCAGTTTCTTCGTAACGTCGGAGAACTCTTTGTACTGTTGACAGCGACACACCGACAGTCCTGGCTGTATCGCGCTGACTCCGGCCGGTTTCCAGCATTGTAAGTATTCTGGTGCATTCTTCAGGCGTAAGCGACATAATTTCAGCTTGAATAATGAATATAGAGCACTATCAACATGGTTTATATACCCACATAAATGACAGATTACAAACAAAAGCAAAACCAAATGCTGTAATTTCGTAGTTCCATCTTCGAAAGTGGCCCTTTTTCAAATTTGATTTTTTTAAGATATAACTTTACAATAACTAAGAAGTTTTAATACCTTCATTTAAGGAGTATTACATTGTCTATTAAATACAATTTATTGCATTAACCTATCATTTTTAGTTTCCGAGATTTTTAACATTCTTTAAGTGACCCGGAATCATTGCTCTCGCGTGTAGCTTTAGGGCCGGGTTATTCTCTATAATTTCATCGAACCTATCTTCTCTCTATAAAGAGGAAAGATTTGTTTGTTTGTTTGCATTGAATAGGCTCCGAAACTACTGGACCTATTTGAAAACACTAGCCCCGGGTGACATAGCTATATATTTTAAATAAAAATTAGAGATCCTTAATAAAACTCCACAAGTGCGAAGCCGGGACGGTCTGCTAGTTAGGTATATTTTATACCCGTTCTAACACCTATTCAAGGAACGGAACTATATTTTTTGTGGTGGAGAGGTTGAAGTACACATTCATGTTGGCAGGTAGGTGCTTGTACACTCATTTCTAACTAATTCTGTAATTGTTTTTTATCTAACTGATGTAACTCGTTCTTAAGACTAAAACCACTATGGAGATCAGGTTGGGACTACATGCAGTTAGCAGAACCTTTCAACAAATAAGGCTTTTAAACTCCGAAGCCATAAATTCACTTGTGATTGAAAACGCTTCCAACGATTAGTGGATCGTGAAACTGGAATCGTAGCGCGGTGCTTCGGTAACCAATCTTGGTTAGGATACAATAAATCGAACTGGTATCTTGATTGATGATTATCTTGTAAGCGCGTGACTGAGCGTTCTGATGATAAAACTCATTTGTTTTCTACCTAATTTTATGTTTTTCGTTTATAATCTTAAAAACACTAGATACATACGATTTTATCAGGATACAGACGTGATCAGCCCGTGAGTTTGTTTAATTAATTGCACCTGGGCTAAGGGCTTCAAATATCCCCACGCCTTGTAGGTAGGTAAGAGCACATTAAAACTGATGACTAATTTAAAACCAGTTTCACTCTGGGCAGAGTTTTGTAATGAGGCTCGGGGAGTTGTAATAGAGCTTGTTTTATCACCACCGTTTTTGCGAATTGGCTGTTTCTTTCGATCATTATTGTAAAGGCTGCTTTACAACTGGGTTTGGGTTTGGGTAATGATTCGTGGGACGCACGAGGAGGTTACTTTCTTTTGTGTTATTACAATTTTGGGCAATTGGAGTAGGCCAGTTAGTGGGCTCGATAGGATAAAGCCTATTTTCCTGTTATTTTAAACTGTGGATGCAACGACATTTTATGTTATGGGCATTGCATTGGCGCTCTGAAAATGGAACGGTAAAACTGTGAGAGAGGGTGTGAGCATATTTCTTAGTTATACATTAATGGCTTCATCAACGAATACTTTAAAGGGGTACAGTGCCAGTCTGCAACGTATGACAAACATACGACTGATGTACTGACAAGCGTAAAAATATGACATTTGGAAAGTGCGAAGATTTTCGCGTTTTTCGTAATGAAATGATAGTTGCTACCTTTGTATCTATAATTTTCCTGTGTATTTGAAATGTAACCTAAATTAACGAAATACTGCGGCAATACAAATAAATCAAAGCCTCTAACTAAACAATTCATTTTGATCTCTGGTTCGCATTCCCTCAGAATTATTTATAAGCAACCGGGTCGGGACGTAATTCTCATAAGCGCTAAGGGATTTATTTGGGATGGCTTTTTGGTTAATTGCGATTACGAATAAGTACATGTCCCACTGTTAGTCTTTTAGTAATCACCTGTTTATCTGTTGGAGAAAATACTCACTAATATTCTATCAAATGCGTCTGTGAAGTTGTTAGACCTTGTTTGTTTCAAATGGTTACCTTGGTAAGATACCATTTTGTGTATTTTGATTTATTTCAATTTACGGTTCTGTGAGTGTATGCGCAATTAGATTATCCAACCGAAGTGAGAAGTTAATGGTCGTGTGCAGTGATTTAGTTTCCTTTTATGCGGTAAAATGCTTTTAATCAAGAGAAAAAGAGTTCTATTGTTTAATTACCAAGAAATAAATTAATTTCTCATCTCTCATTTGTATTTTATTGATCACACTGACCTGAGGTAAGTGTGTATGATAAGGATGACTGCTAATATTCATGCTCGTGTGAGGTGTGAGAGAGTTTCCTGTAAATCAAATTGATATAATCTTCATTACGACGTCTATAATAGTAGAATTATCCAATTCACTTACCTACGAGTATACCAATAAAAGTAACCATAAAAACGACAGCTAAATAATGATTGTTGAACATAAATCCGAATACATCAATCGCAATGCGTAAAGCAAGTATCTGAAATTCTGACTAGGTATTTCGGGCCTTCATCAGCCTGAGTGCCAAGTCACCGTTTTGGCGTGCTTGCTATTGGTATATTATTGTGCCATAATGTTCCAACTCACTCCCTATATTTTCTGTTTTATTGTGTAGTTTTTCTTCATGACCACTGAGAAAACCCACGTTTCGTTGCTGATACTCCACCAAATTGAAATATCATCAAAGGTTACGCCGAAACGAAAAGATTGCGGGGAAGGACCTTCGCATAATTTCTCAGTTGACATCTGTTGGACGTTTTTAGGCTTTAGTTTTGCTATGGCAGTGAATAAAGTAGGTACGAGTAGATATATATTCGCAAAACGGTTATTGCTTCGGACCTTTTTTTATGGTTTTCGCATTGTTGATTGCGGAAGTGTTTTCCTAGTTGACTTTCATTTTATCAATGCTCTTAGTTCACGTTGCTTTATGAAATGGTTCATCTAATATTTACCGTGACGATGCCACCTCGTAAGAAAAACTACTTTCTCGCTAACTGTAAACTTATACTACCCAGAAAGTATAATATCAATAGAAGAATTGTGAGAAACTTTTTTTACCTTAACTCATTCAGAAACACGTAGGTGGGAACAGTTTGGAATATCACTATGAGACTGGAATCGGTAACTTTAATAATCTTTATTGTGAATCTTGATAAGTAACAAGCAATTCTGCGGTTCGCTGTTGACTAGCGTGTCTTGTTCCGTTACTCCTCAGTAGACATAGCCTAGACACAGTCTGAGCTAACGACTACTAATCAATGCCAAAGAGTGTGAATTCTTATATAAACCCGTTACATTTGATACTATTGATACAATGCAATCAACCGTACAGCTATTAACTGTGATAGATTTTTCTTGCTTGCATAGAATAATGTTTTATAACGTTTGGTTTAAGTTGTTACTACAAGTCTAGATCTTCTGCAGGTTCTTACGATATACTTAGCACAGATTCAGTTACTAGTTGTCCGACAAAATTCTTCATGCATCGCATTCATCTTGTTACTGGTTTGGCTTACTCTCGAATTTATAAACGATGTAAAGGCTTCTCTAGTAGCGGATTTAAGCGATACGTTAGACGAATTCTGGTTGTAACTGGCGGGTTGTTCAGCTTCTGTTTATGAATTCGATGGTTAGTGTGTCAATGCTTGTGTGTTGGTGACAGGCATAGATAAATACTGACGTTTAGTACGTCGTGCTAATGACCATTGAGCGACAATGTACCTTACCATCTTACTCAACTTGCGGATGACATAATTAAATTCGCTGATATATAATTTGCTTTACTGCATTCTGCTGACATAATTCTTACTTGCATTTAGTGGCGGATCTACATACTTAGACAGCATAGAAAGAAGACAGTATCTTTCTATGCTGCCAATTCTGATGCACTCTTTTACCGCAAAAAACTTGTTTTCTCGGTTCATTGAACGAGAGAGTTCGACTATACAAAAAACAATTGAACATATTAGTTATCTCGTGTTTGATTACAGATCATTACGGATGCTCTACATATATTCGCTCACATATGAATGTTTAGCAGACCATACCATTAATTTATTGCTAAACTAGCAGTTACCCGCGACTTCGTACGCGTCTACAGTTTCCGTGTACATTATTATCTGTGCGTGTACCGAGCGGATACTTCTTTGAGAAACTTGACATTACACCTCATTACACCGAACTCGTACCTACTGGAATGTCAAACGCTAGTTGTTAGACCAAAGAGGTAGTACTACGCCCTGTCAAACTGACGTGACGTGACATGACAATGAAATCCTCTTGCCAATTGGCGCTGCTAATCCTTTTCAATCATTTTATCCTGTAGATCCTGTTAATTATTCGGGATAAAAAGTAGCCTATATGTCAATCCAGGTTACGAACAAGATATATGCCAAGTTTCATCCAAGTTGGTTCAGTAGTTTTGACGTGATTGAAACACAAACATCCAAACATCTAAACATCTAAACTTTCGCATTTATAATATTAGTAGGATATTAGTAGGATAGGATAGGATGGCTAATTTAGTTTATATTCCAGAAGTTTATAATGCTAATGATGTTATCAAAATAGATAAGTTATACTGGCGAGAAATGGCTGATCTAAATCGAACATGATGATAATATTTTGTTTTCCACATTAGAGTGGCAAATATGATTGTAAACCGTTTATCAATGGACTGGATAAATACAGTGTCATAATGTCGTTTTCGTTATCAGTGTATAACTGTATATCCAGCAGTCATTGACCTCAAATCCCGGAGCATCATAAATAAATCAATGTTTTAATGTTACGACATACGAACAATTGTGCAATTCTAAGTGCAGCAATGTCAACAAACGAATGGAAAGAACTGCTTAATGTTTACTTTTATACATGTTTATATTATACAGACAAAACCATGAATATGAATCAGCACGCCTGTCTGGAAAAAATGTAAATATAAATCCGAGTGAATCTAAAAATGTAAAAGTGGAAAAAACATGAGACGGTATGAAGTTATTTTTATTGCTTTTTGTGCAATTGTTTTAGAGGTTAATAACTTGTTAATTAGTAATTGAAAAAGCTTTATGTGCTCTGCATTACTGAATGTACCTACTAATTACCAATTATTATGGTTGTCCATTGTAACCTTAATTAGATACACGCATATGTCCTAAAGTTTCATAGACATAACTAGTATAACTTTCATGTGTAGCTTACCTAGGAGGTTGGTACTTGTCTTTACACAAAATGTTTGTTTCTACATTTCTTTGGCCTACTAATTTTGTCTTATGACAATTTAGAACTATCAAATAGTTATTAAGAGACATTATTTTCAAAAACTTGAATCTATCTACGGATTTGCTTTACCTCCTACTAGATATAATAAAATGACATCATCGCATCTCGTATTTCACCAGTCACCTCATTTACAATTTAGATAGATAGACCTGTTAATTTATTGTTGGTAGGCTTTGATATTGACCAATAAAGCAATACACTTTTCTGAGACTTACAAAATATTTGATGAGTTGATGAAAAAATATGAAACTGATCACATTTTGCCGTTAACATTTTGCGCTTACCATAGAAAAGTAGGTAGGTACTACAAGTGTGTGCAGGATCTTTATCCCTCTGAAGTTAGATGCAACAAACGATTGCGCATGTACTTTTGTGCGGAAAAATTAGCTTACTTCCAATTACCCAGAAGTGTGTTCTGCGCAGATACTGCAGAGGAACTAAGATCCGTTATGATTACACCTGTTTATTCGATTCGAAACATACGAAACACTGAAAATAAACAACAAAAGCAATAACATAAAAACAACATAGTTATAAAACCAGTTCCGTATAAGTACCTACAGCTACAAGCACACATGACGCAGCGGCGGGACTATGCAGTTCACATGCCGGTTTAATGTCAAGGCAAACACAAGGTGCTCTTTTTACCCATGCATGTTCTCTACACAGAATGTATAGAAACTGTCTGAAAGCAGGCATTTTCAAGGATACGAAAACGTGGTAGCTAGTAAACAAGTAGGCAGGCTAGTAGATAGACTAGGTAGTGTACCAAGAGGAAATGTGTAGGAAGCTAACGCTATGAATGACCTCGAACATTTTAGATTAGTTCTGTATCGAGCTCTTCATAAAGAACTCATTAAAACTTGCCAAACAATAAAACTTTATGAAATTACGACTCGACTGTGATTTTGCTAGAGTTTTAGAACTTCAGTATTGCTTTTGTAATTTGTTTTCGTGTCATTTATGTTTTGATAAATAAACTTGTTAGTTATTTACTGCCATCGTTTGATTATTTTATTTCTTAATCTACTTACCTACATTGATTTTTGAAATAAACCGATGAGTCAAAGCAAGAAAATCACAAGGAGCATTTAGAATCGTGTTATACACTGCAAGTTCCTCGCGACGAGCCTAGAAGAACGAGCAAGTAACTACGGCTTGGTTTTTAGCGTTTTTTGTATGATCTTTCCTTTTGTTTCTCATATCTGCTTCCTTTACCAACTTATGAGTCCATTCAGTTTGAAATTACTCACTGTTTTCAAATAACAGTTAACGTTATAATTTCATTTATAAATGTTAATTGCTATAACGACCCCGGTATTATCAGAGCGGAACCTCCCGTGCCGCAACCTTGCGTACTGGCTTGCCGGTGGGTGTTTACCTAATCTGCGTGATACTCTCTGTATCATCATCAACACCTAGTTCTCCTACATATTTTCCTCATCGTAAATAACAATATAACCTGCATTACCTATCTATTTTTACAAAAAAATCCTGCTGTTACCTCTCCTACAAATTCAATCTACGCAATTAAATCTTCCCCCACAATTTGTTATTACCAACGGTCTCTAGGCCTTTTCAGGACCACCATATTAACCTTCAGGGTTCTAAACTTTCATAAGGAGCCCTATTGTGTACATTTTCCTGCAATAACTTTGTGATAAAAATTGGGATCTTACTTCGGTGAGATGGAAAAGTTGTTTATAGAGAAGTTTCTTTTAAATTAGGATCGACTAGAATTTATGAAGACTTTATTTTCTTGTTAAGTAAATATTTTATTTTATATATTCATATGTTTCGTCTGTAACTCTGTACTGCATTCATATACCTACTTAAGGTTATTCAATAGAGTCTATTTGAGAGTACAATTCGATTAAATTCCAAAGCAAAATGATAGGGACCTGTTTATAGTCGTATGCTTTATGGTCGAACTACGTTTAACCTTCGCATTGACAAAGAACTTTAGTCGGTGTGGGAAATTCTCACATGTATTAAAGCTTGATATGTAGAGTGTAATAAAAACTAGATTTACGTAGTTTTCTTAATTTTACTTATTATAATTTCTTAGCCAAATAAACGAGTCTTTGAAAGTTTGAAATGGTCTAGGTACATTCAATTTTGGAGAAAATTTTCCTTAGAAAAAGAGAGCACCTTATCGCCCGGACAGTTGACAATGATATTATTTTTGAATTTCGCGCAAAACCAAACCACACCTTTTTAAAGGCGGGTCTATAACTCGACTTTGCGAAAGACCTTGTCTGAAACGTGTAAAATTGATTCACAGTATTCACAATGTAAATAAACGAGTGACACCGCAGGACGATCAGGCCTTGATCACGAATAAATGTGACAATCGTAAACGTATAGTAACGCTACCGTATCCGAGATACACTGCGCGGTGACGCTACAACGTTCGGCAGTCGAGCTGGCGTTGACGCGCAATATGATTCGAATACGTTAGGTTTACGTAACGCGGAGACTGTCAGATATGTTCGTGATTACCCCTCAGAATACTATAGGTAGGTTTGCGTACATGTATGACTACGTAAACGTTATCTATTTCATTCCATTAGTTTCGCAATTTAATAAGCACGAGTAAGTTCCAGGGTAATAAATAGGGACATGGATAATACAAGTGTTTTGAAACATTGTTTTTAAAATATATATAATAGGCCTTTACATCTATTGAAGATGATTTATACAGCGTCAGGAGGCAACCTATGCCTACACTTAACGGGACACTGTAGTGCCTGGGACAATGTTTAGATGGAGTAGGCTTGCCCAGCACCTATACCATCCTCTCAGCCTAGTCAGCCGTATCCACAGGAAAGACAAGGTCAATACGTGCGGAGCTGACTAAGCCAAGGGTTTCCTCACGATGTTTTCCTTCACCGTAAAGCTCGTGTTAATGCGCATATAAATTTTCCGAACGAAAAATGCATTGATGCACGGTCGGGATTTGAACCCACGACCTTCGGATCGAAAGTCGAGGTACAATCCCACTCGGCCAACACGGCTTTTTAAAATACTGTAATACTTATCGCGCATGAAACACTGAAGTGACTTAAAACTGGTCGAGGATTGTAATGTATTCACGAAGAAATTAAATCCATATGAAAGTAAAATGAACATGTTTTCAGTCTAGCAGTCTGACACCGAACATCCGTGCCAGATTAAATAATAAAAATCAAAGAATTTCGGGAAAATATTCCCAAAATTCGTATTCACCGCTGCCGTCACCGTCAGTCCTCTCCTCATTGCAGATATCGTGAAATTGAACTTTCATTACATTGGCGCAATTTTCTCGTTATCTTTCGAAACGACTGCGTCATTTTCATCTAAGCCTCATAAAAGCACTTGGCGACATATATCAGCTCTTGATTACACGATGCCGAATAAACACGCAATGGATGGAGGCAGGGCAATATGAACGTGCGACGTGACGTCACGTGTCATGTAGGACTGACGTTTTCAATATAGCACCAGGGTCTTTGCCAATATCGCCAGTTCTCCCTAACGAGAGATTGCATTTCTGAAAGTGGTTTGAGTTTTTCAAATGGTTTGAGTTTTGACCACATCAAGCCGTGCCTTACCTTACCTAACTTTGATAGAATGCTGAACTAGAACGGTGTTTTGTTCTTAAGTAAACTATAACAACCCTCGACATAAAAATACTCTACTTTAGCAAACGGCTCTAAACATTCTTTCTACAAAGTAAAAGTTGGTTTACCTAGTACACAACCAACAAGCTCAAGATAATCCCAAAGGACTAAGGAGGTCTTCGTAAATTTACTCCAATTTCCTTTTATATGAATAAAAGGAAACCCTCTGTTTCGTTAAGTATTGTATTGAAAGCTTCTGAGTATGTTTATTTACCTTGCTCCGAATCTCAAACATATCCCATTGGGATAGCAGTCCTTGAGTGGGGCTAAGAGGCACTAATTAAGAGTTACAGCTTCTCGTTCAACTCACTCAATATACAAACTATAGGACGCTCGCCAGTCGCCATAAGTAAAGTTCCGGTATGGCTGGTTGGTACCTTCCATGGAAACTGGTTAATTTGTAAAATAACGGACGAGCGAAAATGTTCTTCAATAATAAAGACGTTTTGGACAAGATGCCTATTTTGACGATGTCGCCGATCAAGTTGTTTCATAAAATGTAAAACATGTAAGTAGGTATTTCTTGAACATTTTCATCCATTTTAATGAAGCATGTATTTATACTGGGATTAATTAGGTATTGCCGGGCCATATTTCAGTACACAAGTCAGCTTAAATATTATTTAAATAATGTAAAACATTCGCAAAATGGTCCGTTAAACCAAATACTAGCGAATTCATTACGTAATATCCACGGTACAATAGGAATTATGAACGGCTCACCGCGTCCAATCTTCAGTTAGGTTATATCGCTTTCCCATATCAGTGGCTCTAGGTACTTGTAGGTATTAATATTCTGTGCTCTAGGTAACAAGTTAACAACTTCCTATCAATATTTATAAACATTTAAATAAATGTATGGAGCTGTGCCTACGCGCTATCATTAGTGGAGTGTTATGGTGATGCTTTCCAAAATTGAGAAGATGAGTAAAAACATATTAATAGGATTTGCTCCAACACAAAAATATATTAGAAGCTGATATATTTTCTAAGATTCACGCATGATGCATAAAAAACGAGCCTCGCTCCACCCATCAAGCATATAAAATTCATACGACCAGAGTCTCGGAAATATTTACCAAGTGCCAAGCCATTCGCGCAGACATTGATTCACAGCCACCTGAAGCGATAAACAAAGCAATAAACATGATCAAACGAGAGAGCAGTGTATCACGACTCCCGGTCACGTGGGTAGCGGCTTCAGAGGGGGTTGGAGAAACACCCTCGCTTCCGGCACGTGACGTGAGACGTGACGCCTGAGGTTCTCGGCCTATTTGTAAACAACCTCAAATCGATATTAGAACTTTGTTGATGGGAAGAAAAATGTTTATGGTAATATTTGTTTGTTTTTTGTTAGTTTGTCAATGACCCCAAGAAAATTAGTATAAGAATCGCTTTTTATATCGTTTGCAACTATTTTACGATGTTTAATGAACCTTATTTCTTTCAGTGCAAAAAGTTCGTGCTTATAAAATGCATGTCTCTATCTGGCTCAAAAACGTCTCTAGATTGGGTAACTAGCTTGTACTATAATCAGGCCTTTGCAGTTAATCTAGATTATTTATACAACGTTAGGAGCCATTTTGTTTTACCCATGCTCCTAGGAACGGGGCGTTGTAGTGCCTGGGACAAGATTTAGATGGGCTTGCCCAGCACCCATACCATCCTTTCAGCCTAGTCAGCCTTATCGACAGGAAAGAAAAGATCAAAACGTGCGGAGCTGAGAAAGCCGCGGGTTTCCTCATTATGTTTTTCTTCACATTTTGATAGCTCTGACATTGCTCACATTTTCCGAGTAGAAAAACCCATTGGTGCACGGCCATTTGAATCCACGACCTTAAGATTGGAAGGCGGGGTCGCTACCACTAAACTACCAGTCGTACTTTTATCAACGTAAATAGTGACTGACACTATGAAGATGAAAAAAGAACATTCAAAAAACTATCTGTTATCAACAATGTTACACTCGTGGGATAGAGCACTTTCACTTCTAACACCAGACGTGATAAACCGCTCGATGATCCCTATTTGTAACACCCTTTTATCGGTATTGGAAGTGCGAGAGAAAAATCTTGCTGCCAACATTTACACCAACCCTATATATATATTTCTTCTAACGTACACATTTCAAATAGCTAATCCATTTCCAATGATATCATCCGCGTTGCAACATTTCCCCTAAAGAGCACGTTGGTGGTGAAGTGAATGGTCTGAAAAGCGAAGGCGTTTGGACTTTGGAGGACGAGACTGATAATGGCAGCTTAGTAATTATTCATGAGGTCTTCGAAATGAATCATGTTGAAGTGACACTAATCCAATAAACTAAGGTTTCAGGGTTGGATACGGAGCTGAGAAAACTTATTTAGTTTCAAGATCTTTTGACTAGCTTTTTGTTGGTAAAAGGATCGCCATTTACAGCGTTTATTGTACTATCGGATTCTAAATCGATTCTAAACTTGTAAAACGTGTTGCTTTACGTTTCTATGTGCTTAAAAACAAAGAAACGTCCGTATGTGGTAACACATAAAAAACAAAATAATCTTTCATTTCTAATTTGGAAATGTCCAATCTCAGCTGCTAAGTAGATTTACTCGTTCCCCGGCTCACCCACGCTAGGATAACTAACTAGAGTATATGTATCTCGCCTCCGCAACACTACATCCTCCACTGGTAATGGATTTACTTTTTATTATTGTGGCTAGAAATGCATAATCCTCGGAATTTACATGGAGCTGGACAGAGCTTGCGGATTCATACCGGCTTAAATCAAGCCAGCTCGCGAACTCTTGGTGTGTTTTTACTAAAACTCTGGTCTCATTTTTTTAAGGTTTTTAATTGTTGGTTGATGTTTAAGAAATCTAGATAAAGCTTCACCTTACATAATATAGTCTAAATTGCATCATTTTTTGTATCTTGACCTGTTAATCGCCGGTAATCCAGCGATTTAAATCTGATATATGGTGAATTATACGATACCAGGTAGAATAGTAGTTCGTGATCGCAACGACTGATCGTGAGATCTTTGGCATTGTCTTTAAAAGAAGCTCCCCTATGAGACCCTTTGATTCTTTTGACTATTTCTTGTATCAGCAATTAGTAGAACCCTTTTAAGGCCAGTATTCCTCAATATTATTTGAATTCTACTATTCTTTCCTTGACTGGAGTATTAAAGATTTTTCTGTTGTTGGATTTGGTGAGCAACTTAAGAAGCAGGACTTAGGATGCAAAAAAAGTGGCTTAAGAAAGTAAAGATAATGATTTTGCGCACATCGAAAATTTGGTACATATCCAGATTAGAATCTACGAAAGAATGAGAAGGTAGGATCACCTCACTACCACTAGTCTACCTGCGACGTCATCCTTTGCTTAATAAGTGTTGTTTTTGTGGTAAAGTTCTAGTTCGAGACTGAAATTGGTGAAAGTGGAAAAGCTCAATAATAACAGTTATAAAATTCATGAAATTGAAAAGCTGCTGACTCTTTGAATGGTTTGCGAAGTTGCTTATTATTTTAAGTTAGTTTCTACTGTTCTGTGAATATTGAAATAAACAGATCAAAGCTAGGTAAATAAGTTGTACTTAAAAAACAAAAAAAAAACCATTATTAATTGATTTAGTATTATGGTAAGGTAAACATGTAAAAAAAACGTAATGATCGCATATAAATTGTGTCAAATAACGCGTGAACTCTGAACTTCCCCGGCGCATAAACGGATTCCATTCGAGATAAACGTTACGTTATTCCATTAACTGAACGTTTCGGGACAAATTTGAATTGGGAATAGGTCCTTAATCTAGAGTTATGAGCTCCTTCATTGCATTTATAAAATAATCTCCCCTAACAGGTGCCGTTTACTCGTAGTCGAATTCGTTTATAGTATTTTTTTCCTACAAATTTTTTAAACTTGTACGATTAAATCATACATGTTGGTACAATCGTGTGCAAGTTTCATGGTGAATGAGTAACTTGACAAAGGCGATTATGCTATTGTTGTATTCGGTACGTCATCTTCAGAATTTGCTCTTCGCAAGGTTACCTCTTTGTAGTCGCGTCTCTGATATGCTTGGCTCTGCCAACAGCCACCTATTGTTTTACGTACTATCGACAAAATTTCCGCCTTACCACTTTTGAAACTGTTTCGCTTGCAAGCAGTTAGCTACCTGACCTCGCCTTTTTCTTTTGTCTTCTTATTTTGACCAACCAGAGACCTAAACATCTATTTATTTTTATGACGGCCCATTGTTTTCATAACTTTTACACCCGAAATAATTTGCTTCTATTGGTATTCAAAAATTAACGGCTAGTCAGTTCACAGAAAATGCACCCTTAAGGTGGTAAGGCAGAACTTTTGCTGATGGTACAATAAACTTGCGTCAGATACGAGAACATCTTACTACCAAACGAGCACACGCAAGATTGAGTTCACGTTCCTACTGCCTAAATCTATCAAGGGCAAGGTTGTTACCCAAATGACGAGATTGAAACATGCGAGTAAATTGGAACTTTTCTATTTGTCCGCCGTACCATGATGGTAACGGTCCTAATTTCAATTCGGTAGCAACGAGCTCGTCTATTGTAGCGCGCGTTTGTCTGAATAAGTTTCAAAGAGTTTCCATCTAAATCGCGAACCCTCGAGAAAAGGGCGCATTTCAACGCGGCATCACGTACAGTTCCCAAATGAAATTTCCAAGTGCTAAGAGAGTAAGGCTCGATGGAGCGGCTCTCCCGGGGGCGTTCAGCTGGTTCGTGAATAGCGAGCACTATTTGCTTGCACATTTTCTACGTTTCATCCCCGCAAAGGCATCTTAACGGAGGGACTGGAAACTATTTACTTCTCGCTGGTCGCCATCTTTTCGCTTTTCAGTCTAAAATGAGCTTTAAATGTTATTTTATGTGGTTATTTCATCTGGTGTGCCGAGCTGAAAAAAAGATTAAATTATACGGCTGTTAGCGAACCTCGATTATGTTGATGGTTTTAATATGAATAATAATGCAAGGCAATCCCTTTAATTACTGGAATCCGAGGGGTTTTAAGCGGTGTGCTGCGGGGTTATTTTTAGAGCGGCCACAGATGGCGAAGGTCGTTCCTGTACAGAATACTACTTATTTATTTAACGTGGCCCACACAACGCGGCCCTCTCCCGTTCGCAATGAGAAATAAAACTCTCAGGACATGTGTCTGTGACGGTATTTTTTTTCATGTATTTCTCGTCTGTGATAAAGCTCGTTTCAGTCCGAGTCTGAACACATGGTAGTTGGAATGAAACTTTTATATATTTGTAACCATAAATACTTTGTCTGGCTGGGTGAGAATCGAGTAGAGTATCAAGGAATTATTTAATTGTGCTGTCTGGGGTCTGAAACAAATAGTTGCAGAACGAAAAATTTCAAAAGTTACGCTGTAGCACAGAATATTAGTAGAGTCTACTACGTTTGGAAGGATTAGATAGAAAAAAAAATTAGGGAAATTGGTACATTACATACATACATTATACATTTTACATTCATGATACGGTGGAGTTCGAAGTCCCTGGTTGAATGCTACTAATGCATTTTCCCACGTGAAGAGGATTAAACGAACCCAACGTAAATTCAACAATTCAGTTACGAAGCGAGAGAGCTTTTCATTTCGTTGAAAAAGTGGCAAATTGTCAATAGCGCCAACAAAATTACGTTGCGGTAACATCAAAACACTCAAGACTCAAGCTGGTTTTATCCTATTTGTGCAACAGCTTATAGCATTTTTCCTAGTTGGTTTGTGTTTATCTATTCACGAACAAAATAAATGCTGCTGAAGCAAACTGAAGAATGAAACCATGTTTATCACAACTAAGAAAATATTGCCAATAATGCCATGTGGTTTATCCATATTCGTTATTTTCCTGATGGATTGATTTAGAAAAGAAGCTAACCAGCTTGAGTTAAACATCACCCAAAGCCCCGAATTGAATAAGGTGATATTGTAGTGAATAGTATTTATCAAACTGCGTGCATTCGTAGGGCGGAGGCTTGCGTGTTTGACTTTCATTAGGCGCTCCACACCCTGAAAAATAACTATACCTGTCTGTTATTGGATCATATTGCATACTTTTTACTGTCGTATCATATCACCGATATGCAAAGTTGCGTTATAATTGCTTTAATGGAACTTCTCCCCCGCACGCATTTCAAACAAATTCATTTTTATTTTTTAAAATATGAACAAAAGGGAAAAAGTTACGGTCTTTGTAACTATTTGTAGTCTTAAAACTGCCTTTAGAAATCTGTTGTTCATAAAACTAACCTAAATGTAGAGGTTTAATTTCTTAGCTTTTGTTTGTCCCTCAACCAGCAAAACAAAACGCAATTTTAATTGTAAACAAAATGGCGGAGTCACGATTCCGTAATGTGTAGTCAACGTTTTGTCTGCGCCCTTCGCGACAACCCCCTTTTAGGGGAGGTTATGAAATTATATGACTATTCCTACTAGTCATTCACGGAGGGCGTGTTCCAAAGGGAAGAAAATAAAACTCCTGGCGATTTCACTTGTACAGTCATGTTGGTATTCTTGGGGTTGGTAACTAATGTGAGTGAGTGATATGTTATTAGAGTCTCGCAAACTACGAGCTAAACTGCCAGTATATTGTAAACTAAAAACTTTACTAGTTGAGCCTGACTCTGTATATTTTATGTACCAACTACCAAACATAGGACTGCGCATAGGATCACGTAACATTTCATGGTCGTGCTATGAACCCATCATTACACGAAGAGTTTCATTTATTATGATTTTTTTTTTCATTTATTGGAACGTTCTTAGGGGGTACTAATGGAGCCTTGAAATGTAGGTTCTGCATTGATCCAGATATCCCAATAGGTTTGCGTATTCCCAAAGCTCGCACCTTCATGAGCCTCAGATATTTCAGTGGCAGATTCTGGATATCTGGATTTAGTACAATTTGCTTAATTTTTCCCAGACACGTTGCTGATATCCGAATAGACAGCTTGTAAAATGAATTTCCTCTTGATTGTAAGTAATTTGGCGAATGCTTCCGTAGCTACGATCGATGTTTAATAAGATTAAGCCCCAAATTAGTTTAGGGTCTTCTAAAGTCCTCTCGGATCCCGGCACGTACAACACTCCCCTGAGGGAAGGTATTTGATTTTTAAATTACAGTATTTTGATATTTTCTTGAGCTTTTCGGTAAGGGTTTTTATATTTTTTGTTAACTCTGTATATATATTTGTTAAAAAACCGTTTTCCTCTGCATAATTTATTTGAATTTCCTAGAAATCTGAGTGCAATGTTTTGAAATTTAAAACGACAGAACTCTGAATGTATTCACATTGAGCATGTATGTCTCATGACATGAGTAATTCAATCTTTACTTTAGCTCATCAACGATCGAGTTGCGTCGCGTATACATAATCGATTAAGATCAGTGACGTCTACCAGCCTTCACTTGAATCGATAAAAGAACCACCGTTACCAATACGTCACTATTGTTTACGTTCTGTTACTACGGTAACGAGTTCTATACAATAATCACGTTACGTACAATACAATACGTACGACGCTTTAGGAACATCCTTATCGATTCCAAATATCTGATTTGGTACTCCATAAAATATTGCCTACTATGTTTAATGTTGTAGAGATCTTGAATTCGTTCAGTCTTGAATTTATCTTTTCATGTCTGCCGGGAGTATTTTAGTGTCACAATGTATGATTTCGTAATCTTTGACCCGTTCTTTTACTAATTTTTTGTTTATTAAGCCTCCTCTAGTCTCACCTTTCGAAAATCTCCCTCGCTTCTGGATGCCCTTTGTTTCCCTTACCATTTCAGTCGTCATTTCCAGTTACGAGTACCTACTTATAAAATGTTTTGAAGACTTTTTTCATTTAAGTTTACTAATGCAAGTTTTTTTGTTACAGGTAATAAAGATTGCAACATCGGTTCCTCGATGATCGACGGCAATTGAAATTGTTTTATGTTTGTATATTTCGTATCACCTTAACTTAAGGTTATAATTATATGCGTAAATATACTAGCGTCATCGTGGTATGTGGGAGTGCGGCGTATCTTGGAACGTAAACTACAAATTGAAGAACAGTGATAAGAAAATATATCTGTAGAAAAATAGTAAAAGTATAATTTCTCAGTTTGTAGGGGATCTCGACTCTGTTATAAAATTTTAAAACCTGAAAAAATAGGTGCGCAATATAATCCAAGTATGCAATCCTATTTTCATTTGTGTTTGCATTAACACTTATACGTCCCAACGTACGTATTTACTTTAAGGTAGGTTTTCCCAACACCTAGCTGAATTCCAACTCACACATACGGTATACCAAGAATTTCCACGTGGAATATGCTAGATATTGTAGGTAGGAAGCCCGCTTTGCTTTGTTTGCCTCGTTTGATATTTATTTTAATTAATTTTGACATTATAATTTAGTTTTGCTGGGAGCTTTTCGAAATGTTTTAAACATCGTCATCTATGACATACTTGACGATTTTATGGCATAAAATGCTTGCTTGGGCGTTTATCAGCTTTAGCGCTCATGCCCACAAGACGGTTTTTCGCCGGAGATAAGCCCGGCGGCGTCCAGCTAGCGCAACCGGGCACGGTGCTCATCAACATCATCATCAACCTATACTCGTCCACTGCTGGACGTAGGTCTCTCCCAAGACGCGCCATTGAGCTCGGTCTTCGGCTCTTCTCATCCAGTGTCTGCCAGCTACATTTCGCAGATCGTCGCCCCATCTCGCCGGAGGGCGTCCTACACTACGCTTGCCTAAACGTGGTCTCCACTCAAGTATTAGTTTGCTCCAACGATTGTCGGTTTTACGGTAAACATGGCCGGCCCACTGCCACTTCAGCCTGCTAATCCTCTGAGCTATGTCGACGACTTTGGTTCTCTGTCGGATAACTTCATTTCGGATTCTATCCTTGAGAGAAATTCCGAGCATAGCTCTCTCCATAGCTCGCTGAGTGACTTTTAGCTTATGGACCAGCCCTACTGTCAGTGTCCACGTTTCGGCAGCATAGGTCATGACAGGTAGGACGCATTGATTGATTGACAGGCACGGTGCTCGCCGCGTCTAAACAAACCGGGCGGCCGTGTTAAAACCGTCTTGTGGGCAGGTGCCCTAAAAGCACAACCTCTTCCACACTAACTCTACCCTTATTTTTTGGTTCTGTGTATAAAAGAGCGGCCGCAAAGGACCAATGGATCGGTAATGTATCGCTTTCTTTCATTTCTATCTTGATTTCTTAACATTGTCGTGTCGGTTTGTGCCGTTCGTGCCTTATGACGCATACTACGCGATATTTCAACCCGATACGTATCTAGTGGTGATTTTACCGAGGTTTCTTCGCCTGTGGCTTTATGGAGGTCGATCTCGCCTCTTCAAATCGTCGTCGTCGCCTACGCCAGGAAGCTATCTGCATTTATACGATACTTCACTTCTGGTGAAAGCCAAGCGATAATGTGTACTGGGTTACGTAGGATGGATCTTTACATGCGATGTATCTTTAATGCTCGGCATAACAAGATACCAGAAGTTGTCTTCGCCGAAGCATTTTCCTTATTAAATTTTTTCTGGCATTGATTAATTTTGTGTGTGAAATTTTTGCAATATCTTCGTTTATTTGGATGATACACTCGAAGCCTCCAAACACCTCTTCGGGTCTTGTGATGACTTTCATTTTTACATGCCAAGAAAAAACATTATGCCTGCCAACTTTTCGCGAGATCCATCCACCGGGCGCGGGCGCGGTGATGTGGAAAATGAATGTAATACCACCATCACAAGCTATTTATCCCCTTTAATTTGTGAAGTGGCAAGTTCGGGACCGGCACGTGACAGGTTGTCCCATCAACCGGTTGTAATTAGTGTTGCCTCGCTCGTGGCTCGTGCCTACACGCTGCGTCATTTATCATCCTGTAGAGGATTAATTTTATGAACGGTATGATAAAATGTTTTTGGAAATTAAAACAAACGAAATTACAAATTGATGTTGATGTGAGCTCATTTTTTCTAACCTAAAATGTAATAAATCTATTTACCGAGCTGTTTTAATTTCATTATGTAGTTTATTACTAAAAAATACCATTTATTTATGTATGTAGTTTTGCTTGTAAAGCAGGATACAATATAACTCACGAATCAACAGTTTACAATACAATACCATACATGTAGCACGATTAACGAGTGTTGTTACAACAGTCGTTATCCAATGAACCATCTGAATTGCTCAGAGCAATTGCTTGTTAGTACACTCGTAAGACGTGTGCTGATTAAACATAAAAACTGTCTGATTGTATTGTTACAATAATATTCGTTTCATCTTATGCAGAAGATTATTTTCTGTAAGTGTTGTTGGTGTCCTTGGAATGAAGTTTATCTTTATGATTATTTTACCTTATCCAAATAATTCAGCGAAGTTGTTATTACGGAGGAAGTAGATAATGAGCACGGTCGATAGTCGCCGTGGAGAATTGATCGCATGCGATAGGTACATTAGTTACAATTTTATGCAATGTTAGAATATGTTAGACAAATCAGACTTAATAAATGGTTCTTAATTTTAGAAATCCCATTTTCATGCAGTATTTCTGTGTAACAAGTTCAGTATTAGTGGGTATTATTTAGGTCAGCGTGTAACTTCAATCACAGACCATGCCACTGATCAATTAAAATCACATCGATATCAGCTGTTACACCAAATAACAAGCTGATATACAACCGTCATACCGGTACCGTTCCAACTCGAGCCCCAGTTGTAGCGTGCCGAGCCGCCTTGGCGCCACCGACGTGACGTCATCACTTCGTCTGTCCTCGCAACTTCCTCCATATTTACCTTTCTAAAGGCTTTGCACCTTCATGATATCATTCAGGGAGAGGTGGTACACGGGGACAGATAGTGGTCATGTATCGAGGTGCGTGTAGGCGGCACGACGAATATGAAACCCGATCTCGGGTCGACGATTCAGAGGAAGACTAGTATTGAGCCTGCTGGTCTTTGCGATAAGTCGCCTACATTACTCTAATATGAACGAGTCATTGCGGTTTTTGAATTTATTATAACTTGTAAATTCCAAATCGAAATTATGAGCAGTCAGATAGTACCTACGTATACCAAAGCCCAAAGCTACGACAAAATTCTTGCGTCGGTACTGGGGGTAAGGTATATTTGAGTTGATCTCTCAGGCGTAAAAGTTATCTCTCCCGATGAAGATCCCTATATTGATTCCACGAAACTTTGATTAAACAATCCTGCAAATACTTACATTTGGATCACGAAGTTTCGCTGTCAGGACTTGGGAGTTCGTTTTTATCACGTTTTCACTATCATTTGTATGCGAGCTACTGGATAAACTTATCCCATTGAAGTTCCGCGTATTGCAAGTTATGAACATTCTTATGTTCAAAGCTTAGAATGTTATTGTCTAAACAAAATTATCTGAACTGACAAATCGATGCTAGTGTCTGTTGTGAATAACTTTATTTTAGTGTGTTCTTAGAGAATCAGATCAATGATGTTTGGGATCAATTCCAAAAATCAATTCAGGCTTTTTCTTCCATCTTCCTCCCATTTATTAGTTTAATTGTTCATCTTCCTGAAGCACATAATTATTTTGTAATTTAAAACAAAATATTACGCGTATCAATATTGATTTAGTGACAAAAATCATCATTTCTCGTAAAACCAAACAGAAACAGGCTATTCAAAGTGTAGGTTTAATATTAAAGTAATCTAAACAATAACAGTGACAGCGCCCAAAGTGGGTCACGCCTCAACTAGACTGAGAAGCGAAAGTGTTCCACTGGATATAAACTGGTGGTTTTGCGGCAAACAAGGCAATATGCACGAATTATTTTTTCTGTTGAATAAATGTGGTAGATCAACGAAAACATTTCTAAAGGACCTTAAAACTTCGGCGAAAAAAGTCAGACTTCACTGTCCTCAATGTCCTAAACATTTATGGTAGGAATATCTTGAGCATAAAGTAAACTTCTTTGTTTAACTGCTATGCGATGAATGCATCGTTGGCATAAAGCCAACAAATCACTCATCTCTTTTCAACAATACTTATAGAAAAATATATTTATACCATGGATACGATTATTAGAATTTTTTGCCTTTGTGACGTCTATAATGTGGGTGTGCCAGTACGGACTAGTTTTAATGAGGATTCAAGTGGGCATAGCGTCTCCATCGTCGCTCAAGAAGGCCATGGCTGACACGGGTCATGATCATTAGAAAGTGGTTTACTCAGCTCGCTTTAAACGCCGTTTTGTGGACTATTATCTTTTATTGCTTGCTTAGTTACTGGCAAAATTATTTGGTTGTTGCTTTTCATAAATTGGTAAGTAGGTATTGTTTTTGTTCTTGATTTTGAATAATGACCTTAATTAGGTAAATAAAGCTTACTGCTTACAAAATAATTCCTTTTCTATTATCTTTACTTGCAATACAAAAAAAATATATCTTTTGAGATACTGTCCAGATTTCCAATCCAAACGGTGTCTGCCGGCACTTCCCCGATTTAGCAATCTGTATTATCTGAAAGTTCCAGGTAGAATAATCTTCGAAGACGAGCAATATCGAGGATATTATGTGGGCATATCTTCGTCCCATGACAGCTTAATGCTAGGACAGATCCATATTACTTTTTGTTGGCAGGATTTATTTTACCTGACTGGGATTGAAACGCTCTAGGATTTTGTAATCTTTACATTCGAAAATTCGCAAGCCTCTGGATTTCGCAGAAATACGTGCATTTCAAATAGATCTTAGTTTGTTGCTTTTAGCAAAGTTTTAAGGAGATTTAAAATTTAAGATTGCCTTGACTGACACACGTGAGCATAAAAAGTTCATTTTGTTTACAAACGATCACATTCCATCAACGCTACAGAAAACAGACGAATACTTACTGAGCTTAATAGCTCGTAAAGTTGTTGATCTGCCACGTGCACGTATGATTTTATTGTCCTGTCTAAGGATCCCTCGGCGTAATGCGAGATCTGCGAACGTGTACCAGAAAATGGCACCATTTGGCTGTGCCGTCAATTTGTACTTTTCATAATTTCATTTATTTTTTTTCTTATATATTCTTATTCCCAGCTCAATTCAATGTTCTCGTATAGATAACAATTGGAAATTGAATTTGGCTGTCTACCTGTTTTTGTAACATTGCGTATGTCCGAATTTACCTCTTGTACAATAAATCTAATTTAGAAGCCGTTGTCTGTATGTATGTCATCCTTTATCTTATTTTCACGTATATTTCGTGCGGATAAACACTAATGTTGCATGTTTTTGAAGAGGACTGTTGTTGATGTTGTTTCACGCTTTTAATATTGAAAACAGCCATAATTTTATTGGGATTTTTTGAATCTGTACAATTTCTGTAAATTCGGTTGCATGCGGTGATCATTGCTACGAGATTGTGTTTTTTACATTTTATTATTATTCCATAAAATCAGATTTATTCTGTGAAATCAAGACGTTAAGCGGCGCGGTGCTAAAAATGAGTAATATCCACGAAGTTGCTTGTTTTTGATTATAATATCTTCTCTAAAAAAATGTAGGCATATATCAAGCCGTTTTAGTTACTTTATGTGCCAATAATACTTTGATATTGTTAAAAAATAATAAATTTCGTGAATGGATTTTCTGCGTACAGGCAGAACACCGCACAAAGATGCCATATTACTATTCAAACCCACGTGTGAAGTCTGCCATTACTGCCATAAAAACGAATGTTTGTGCCTAAGAATCTGTTCTCAATCGGCGTTTGTATTGTAGTTCCTATCCTACGCTGTGTACAGTACTTACGTTAGTACATTAGGCATTCTGTGGTATTGACACCGACAAATATGCGATCCGTGGAGTTGCTGCAGACATGGGTGATACCAATAAGTTTGTATTATAGCTGCCACAAGCTTTATTTACTTACATGTAAGAAATAGCTATAACCCGTACAACCAACCAACCAACTTGAATTGTAGACTATAGTTAGAACGTTGGCGGTTTAATTTCCAGGTTGGTTTATTGACTACAGGAGATAAGAACTAGATGGAAAGCCCCGTTCAATATAATAACAAGTCTTTATGTTGCACTCAAAGTCATTTCTTAAAAGATAATATAATCAACGCTTAATCTATTTACATCTCTTACCAATGTGTAATGAGAAATAGAGACCACGTTCATTTTAAGTAATACATGTTTAAGTGACGTGAGTGTTGCAGTAAGACTCATAGCACGTAGTTGTGTCTACGAGTTGGCAATGCTTCATTTTATTGCTCACTTATTCTACATTCCTGTTTTATTACAGTTTAAAACAACAGTCAACGAAAATTTACGTCAAAGCTCCCGGATCGTTTTAAGTTTCCGGTTTCCGTTTCGAAGTCTGTGGTTTTGGATTTCTGAAATTCAGTTCCGGGCGGTTGATGGGAATATTTTTCCTCCCGTCCATTTCATGAATAGGCAGTTGGCCTTGAGCCAGGTTTTACCGTAGCAATGGCATTACTAGGGTAGCATGTAACATTTGTTTGAGCTTTGAATTTGTGTTTCTCGCTTAGCTAGCTAACATACTGCGTCAATTTGTACATGCATCAATAGAAGGTTGAAGAAGGTCGAATTTACTAAATTCGGCTTGACATCAAAAGAATAAGATAAACCATGTTAAAAATTTAAAAATCGTGTGTGGTATTCTTCTAGCAATAAGTTAGAAAGCATTTTGCTAGGATTTCCCTCACTCTATTTTACGATATCACATTGAGTTTATTGAGCGAGTCAAAGCAATTTCCATATCTAAATTACCTAGCTAAACTATTGTGAACATTTGAACGCTGCGCATTTTTATTAATCATGCTAAGTAAAATGCTTCAATCGATTTGGATTACTAAGTGTGGGGATCACTCTTGACTCCACTTTGGGGCATTGCCTGTCACCGAAGGGCCTTTAATAGCCACTTTACAATGTTATTCTATGGTAAAAGGACGGCGGGCTTTGACCTTTGGTTATTATAATGGCAAAACTTTCTTAGATGGATATTGTTGAATTGTTATTATGTACATTCTACGCCTTCAAAATAATGTAAATCTTTTATTATATTTTAGCTAGCAAATACAAGACTTCCACAATATAGTTCGCCGTCTAAATGGTACTAGAACAACTAGAAGCATGTTCTAACCATAAATAAGAGTCATTTGTGTTTCTGAACTCTGAAGTGACTTTAACGAGGTTGGCTTTTGTTCTGACTGGTTTTTCACCTCGTGACGCCAGCATTACTCACTCGATCGATACTGTAATGAAATTCGTCACGAACACCTACTTTTATGTTATGATTCCTCTACTTGTTATGAAGAATAGATTAGATAAGAACTTATATTGTATTATCGTCTCATTAATCAATGAACTGTGGAGATTCTTGAAATTTGAGACTAAATGAGACTAAACTTTTCACTCCCAAAGTTGAAGCACTTGAAAGAGAATTCCTGTTTTATTTGTATTTTCATGAATTTATAAATAAAATTACAAACTTTTGTTTTTAACGAAGAGTGATCAACCGTGGAAACTTTTAAAATGTGGGTTTCATTTAAGTTTTGGGTCGCCGGTTTTTGCGCAATCATTTTTCTCAACAGTATTTTCAAAGCTGGTTATTAAAGCATTATTTCACTAGATAGTGGTGAATTGTTTGATATTTTTCGTTTCATTCGTTTCATTTTCGGCCAGGCCTTCGAACAAGACTCGTTCAGAGTCTTGTTCGAAGGCCTGGCCGAATTGGGGCAGAAGCCCAAGGTCTTCTGTCAATTGACAGCTCCATGTTTACTCGTTTCAATGCCTAATGTTGATCTAATATAGAATACCAGTAGGCCCTATATCATCATCATCTCCTTATCGCTGATTTTCTTTCTAGCAAAGTGGGTTCAGACAAACCCGGTTCGCGTAATATTTTCTGATATGGTACTCAGTTCAGTCAATAGAAAATCGTGCAGGGAATCTCTAGTATTATATTTCATTGTATTGGTTTGAAACATGTTCTAAACTCGAGACAAATGTAGCGATTTCTTTGATGACAATGGATATTTTCTTAAATAGCTATTGCGCTTTAAACTTCAAAGCTCGCGTATGAAGAGGGGGAGTAAACCTCCCGGACTGTGAGACATGGTTTTGTGACTTGTTCTCACAAAGAAGTTTTTCTGTCTACTCAAATAAAACTGTTTGATGCCGTTGAAACCAGAGAACAGAACAGTACCTACATTCTGCAATTGTTCAGAAATCGAATGGTTAGGAATAGTAGACTTATAAATGCCTAGAATTGTGTTCTTGAAAATGTCTTTTTCACTTAAATTAGATACCAAATCTCTTGTCTAATTACATTTTTCATCAAATTCAAAAGAGGTGTCAGGAGGCACAGAAGCTGGCGTCTTATGCGAGCTGCGCAGTAACTATAATGGTTACGTGTACTCTCTCGAGCAAAAACTGAAGGCAATTTTTAATTCGAATAAAGCCTTATTACTAGATGGCAGGTAGGTAGTAGGTACTTATTTTTATTCTGTGCTAAAACTGCTGGCTGTGGAGTAATCCTGTAGAATTCACTTATTTTGTCTAGCAGGGTAGATTGCTAACTCTGCCAACATCTGTTTTTCATGACCACTATTATCGTTAAAGGATTCTGAGAATAGGTGTTTTCTAGGTTAATGTAGTCTTTCTCGACCACATAATACTTACCGTTAGGCGATCAAGAGCCACTACTATCTGGTTTATAGATTTTTTAAACTAAGAGTTTAAAGCCATTTTCAGACTTTTTGTACTATATAGATGAATCATTGGTGTTATTGACAGCATAACAAAATCCGGAAAACAGAAGTCAAATATTTTCGTAAATCTACGATTTCTACCTTCGATTATCACGCAATTATCTCTAGTGCGATTCTAAATAATGAAATAGCTTTGTTTTGAAATACCCTTGAACTGAATTCAGAAATAGTTACAAAGACCCTTTAGATACAAGTTATGAATCAGCTGGGAGAGATGATGTCATGCACCCCGTAGTAACCGTAAGTCGGGTCATTGCCGTTTGAAATGTTGCCAAAACAGGTATCAATGTGAACTTATTAGTACCGCTGCATGTGGATTATTGTGAATTCAACGCAGTTGTTTCTATAATAAGTTAAAACAAGAGATCAAATCCAAAATTTGCCTTCTAGATGCCTCTCTTGATGAAATAATCGATTAAAGAAACTAAACAAACTACCAAAGACACAGAAGTTCCGAAAATTTCCCCCAGCGCGGCTTGATATAGCCACCAGCTTGTTGATAATACAGACTTAGGAAACTTTTCAAAGACGTAACAAAAAATATCCATTATACCATAAATCTCTGTTCGGGACTCAGTCTGAAAGTTTTACTAACTTGTACCTAGTTGAAATCGAGTTTGATGTTCAGAAAGGCCATTGAACTGAACTAAATAGCCACTGCGCCCGGGGTGTATGGGATGGTATTCCCTAATAGCTGGGTTCGTTGCCAAATTGTTGCGTAGCTCAATTGATTTTGACGCTGAATCTATTTCAAAGCTGTCTTACTGGATATTAATTGGGTTTATGAATTCATAAAATAATCCCTAAAGTTTTTCTAATAATATTTTATTACGAATTTATTTATGTATTTTCTGTAGCATGTATGAGATTCATTTAGCAAGATCTCGCTATTCTAACGAGCTGTGAAAACGTCCTCGTCATCCAGGTCACGCGTGTCAAGCAGCGAGATTGTACATGAATTAAACCTCCCTTAACATTTACCTACTTGTTGCCACTGCACTGCACAATGACAGAACATCCCTTATTTATATAAAAATGTAACAAAATAAAAGTTACAGTTGTCATATTTACGACCAAGGTACCAAAAGCGGATATACAAAACCATGGTTTTGTTTTCATTTTGTAATGAAAAAGTAAGTGTAAACCAAACAACTCTAGCTTAGTTTGATTTGAGGTGGTGACAGAAAGACGGACACTGCAGAGTGTTCCGTTTGTAAATAAACCGTTTGAGCACTAAAGACAAAAAAATCTTATTCTATTATGCCGACTAAAGTACCTACTCGTAGTTGTTCACAACTTCACGCAACTTCACGCGTGGTTGAGTTCTTGTTCAGCTTTTCAAGCGCAAACCCATTTAACCCTAGATTAGCAGAAAACTGGAAACAAGGGTCCCCGTACATGCACTATTAATTAAAACTTACGTTCATTAAATGGAATTTATAATACTAAATTAAGTTTAAATAGTTTCAGTGTAGTGTTGAAATTACACAAAATTACACAATATTCTTGGAATATTCAATTTAGAAATATACATTTATGTATTGCACAATTTTCACAGCAATAATAAGTATTTAATAGAAAGAAGTGTTTTTTGTTAATTAGCTAATTCTGGCATGTGATTACAATAAAGCGCAGCGATCAATGATGGAATCGAAAAATATCATACTTTGGATAATCACATCAAGTTCATACCTTCCAATTCTTATGTCCAATCTAAAATATTGACTTTATTATTATTTATTTTCAGGAAACAACCAAAGACGTTTGCGTTCGACCACTGCTTCTACTCGTTGGGTCCGGAGCTACCGCACTTCGCGTCACAGAAGACGGTCTTCGAATGCCTTGGCCGGGACATCCTCGACAATGCCTTTGAGGGATACAACGCTTGCATATTTGCATATGGCCAGACTGGTAATTAATACATCTTTGTCTAAATGGCGAATATAATTATGTAAAATTGATGAAGAAGAGGTTTTTACACAAAGACCCAGTTCATAATGTTTTCGAAAGAAGTTATAAATGGTCTAGACTAAGAGGTGTCGATAAAAACATGCACAAATTCTAGACGATTGCAATCTAGCACCTAAAATTGGTATCTGCACTCGTTCTGATTTGTATGCGAAGTGCAATGGTCGAGCACCGGCTTGGCTAGGAGTGTTGCCAGATAACTGCTACTTCGAGAAATTGACGAGACATTTACAACCTTAGCAGCTCCTTTACTACCTCTACTTGTAACTTTTATATAAGCACTTCGGTTTTTAGAGGTAGGTAGTTTTTGAGAATCCTACTAATATTATAAATGCGAAAGTTTAGATGTTTGGATGTTTGGATGTTTGTGTTTCAATCACGTCAAAACTACTGAACCAACTTGGATGAAACTTGGCATATTTATAATTCATAACCGGGATTAACATATAGGCTACTTTTTATCCCGAATAATTAACAGGATCTACAAGATAAAATGAACGAAAAGGATTAGCAGCGCCAATTGGCAAGAGGATTTCATTGTCATGTCATGTCACGTCAGTTTGACAGGGCGTAGTACTACCTCTTTGGTCTAACGTCTAGCGTTTGACATTCGAGTAGGTACAAGTTTGGTGTAATGAGGTGTAATGTCAAGTTTCTCAAAGAAGTATCCGCTCGGTACACGCACAGATAATATAATGTACACGGAAACTAGACGCGTACGAAGTCGCGGGTAACTGCTAGTCTGGGAATATATTGACTATTTAAATAAATAAATAAATATTCATGGACTTTACACACAACGCCCTCTAGTCTCAAACTAAGCAAAGCTTGTGATATGTATTTCATGAATAAGAGTCCACGATTCGGTAAAAGGTACTTAGATCGGCTTTCAATCTGTCTTGCATGTTTCTAGTCTATCCAAATTATTTTGTAGAAACATACTTTTGGTTCTTTCACTTGATTCGGTCAATTTATGGAAAGTGGACTTAATCTAATCACTGTGAGTTCTCTATATCGCTAGTATCGTTACCTTACCCTGAATCGCATTTGTTCGTATGTGCTCTACCACTGCTCTATCTAGAGACATATTCCACTAGATGACATTTTATTTTGTTTTGGCAAAAGTTGTACACAACACTGTACCGCTCTTGTTGCTAACCATTTTAAACAACATAAGTAACAACAAAAATACTTGTATCTTAAAATCTGTTTAGTTTGCCATTTGAAGCTACTTTTAAAGCGACATGACTAAGCAATTTCATAGTTTCTATTAAGTGTGCATTCACATTTTAGCGGCTGAAATCTGTGGTTTTAATCACGCTCATGTGTAGAGCTTTCTAAAAAATAGTTCGAACCAATTTCCTGAATATGATCATGACTGAATATGATCATGAATACCGTTCCCGAGTGTTTGGAGATGGAGTATTATTATCTCCCAGATTAATGCGTTCAGATTAACTCACATTGTTCTCATTTCCATAATGAGACGCTTCTGATTCCGGATCATGAAATTGCATTTCAATTGCGATTTTAATTGATTTCATTTAGTTGCCACTTTGTGGTTATGAACATTACATGCGAAAACACGTACGGTACCGCAATTTTGAAGATCGAACGCATGGGATCCAGTCAAGTATATTTAAACTGCGTTTTCAATCAACGTTAATCATTTGGATTTTGAACTCTCTCGATATCAGAAGCACCCTTTGCCCTTATTCGACTTTCCATAAAGTCTCTGGCGAAAGTTATTGGCCACTCCGGCAATACGATCGGTTTTACAATCAAAGACGACGACCGCGAGTCGACCTTGGACGTCCTTAAGCGTACTCCGAATGATATTCTGATGCATATTAATTATTCAGACATTGTCGGTGCCTACAATGTTTCCACTATATGCAGTTCTTCCGGAATCTTAACCTGGTGTTTACATTTACGCTAGCTACTGCATAAAAGCATATTTATCTCGGAAAAGTTGTAGAACGCCTGGTTATTGTGTTGGTGAACAGTGCTTTTAGAATATAACTAGCCATTCAGGCATATACTCAACTTTCCAGATTTATGTCCTATCCTCGCCCACTCCACTTCGTGTAATTTTAATCTTGTTTATGGTTCTCGGCTAACAAAAAATGTTGCATATTTCTTGCGGTGATTTTGAAATTGAGATAGAAGCCGTTATTTTCTTTTGCTAGTGATATTTTTACAGTTTTATGTTTGTAACAAAGTCTGAAGGATGTTTATTAATTAAAATTGACCTTGAGGGAACTCTGTTAACTGATAATGGCTTGATATTTAGTTATCGTTGTTTTGATTTCACGCGGGGTGGAGCAATGATAGCACAATCTATGACTAGTAGTTGCCTGCTTACTAAACAAAATATCTGTACTTTATCTGTAATTTTTTTTTAGAAAATTTCTAGTTATTTTATTTCTTACCAGCTTCTGCTGGTTGAGCAAAGCTATTAATGGCTAGGAACTCTTTTATTATGGCGTTTGAGAAACGTTTTTCTTCAATGAAAATAAAAATCTATAAAACTTCTCTGACATGAGATGTATGAATAAGATCCCTTTCGCATACCCCCGCGCAATAAGATTGTAGAAGCGACGAAAGGTGCACGTCTTCACTCCCGCCCCGCACGTGTACGTTCAACGTACCGTAATCGGATTTACACGACCTAAAGCCATGAATTGCACGTTATAAGGCTGAAAATAGAAGACTATTTACTTTTGCTTCCTCTAGTGCACTTATGCCTTTGTGAAATAGCTTGCAGAATTTGTGGTTCGAATATGTAGCTGAACATTATGTTGTACAAGGAGTTTAAAGGGATAAATCATATTGGAAGACGCAGCGTTTCCAAATTAACTTTTTAAAAATAAAGGGTTACTTGGAATATGGACTCGGAAGAAATGCATATAATTATTTTGTACTATCTCTGGAGAATTGCTGTTCATGCTACAGCAAAATCAACAGCTTCCCTCAATTTTCTTTTAATCAGGATTTTCTTCATTTCACGCTCAGTTTCACGTTCTTACTGAATTGGCAATCAGCAGCTTTGGTTCATTTAGCAGGTGAAATTTTTGGGCAAACAGAAACAAGTTCTTGTTACTGAGTTTACGCAGAATTTGCGAGTGTCTCCGGGGCGCTTTAATTACCAGCTTTATAATTATTCGCTAAAGTCGTTGCGCGCCTAGTACGAAAAATATAGATTCGCCAGTCAAATAAATAGTCAAAAACGACCTCACTGTTCAAATCTCCTAATAAGCTCTGTTTGTTCTGAACGAAGAAGATAAGTGCAGTTTCAGCAGCTGCAATGTGTAATATTCATTTACTGTTCATATAGAATAATTAAACAGATTCCGGAACGTCTTGCAAGAATTTCTGAATAGATTCCTTCAGGATTAGCATTGGCATTCTAGCTCTACACTACTTGGGTGGTTTGTATATAAGGACGAAATTCCCATGCAAGCAGTTAAGCGTTTGTCTAAACTTAGTGTCATTGTGCAGTCACATGAAGTTTTCATTCGGAGAGATTGCGACTGAAGCTGTGTAACTGGAGCAGGCTAAGAGTGTTCTGGAAGTATTCCTTGTTTAATTTTAAGCCCACACTCATACACGCTCGTATTCGTGATGTGCCGGATTTTTAGTTTTTACTATACGTATGGAATAGCAAAAGTATTGTAAATTTAGACGGTTTCCTTACACTAGCTACACTTTATCGGGTACATTTTGGTCATCTGACTACAATTGATGAGGAATGCTAATAAATTTAGGTCATAGCCAAAAATATGCCTTTACCTTTTGGGCAGATTGATGAGAATTTACAAAAAGTATTTGTATTTACGCGCTAATGGTTTATTTACCATCACTATACACACACACTCGTACGCTAGGTTGTGTATGTAGGCCCTGGTTATTCAAAGAATCATTACCGAGGCGAAAACTTTTACGAGGCGTGTACGGAACGCCTTGACCGTTTCTTTGACTTACCTCTTTTGACTTATTTTATTCAAAACTTTTTCTAACTTTAATGACCTGCTGAAATATACATATTACAACTCTTCTACGACTGCTTCGTGTATTTATGTTACTGAGAGCTTTGTAAATCAGATTTTATTAGACTCGCCATTTTTTTTCGTTTCTAAACTCACGCATAAACACTCCTTAATAAGAGTAAAATACCATCATAAACTGGTTGTCCACGAGCCAACTGTTCTACTAAAGTTTTATTCCTTACATTTTTTAATGCTGTTTTTGTGCAGGCTACAAATATGTTAGTCTAGTAGAGCAAACTGTAAATAGTCGCTACGATGACATTCTGTAAAAAATAAGATGAAATTTTTCCATATTCCACTGCTCTCGACTCTACGCAAACTTCGACCAACCGCCGTTGAAAAATTATACATCAAACAGGCAATTCTTTCTTAAGTTATTGCTTTCTAGACTATAAAAGCGGATGTTAAAAGTTATAAAAGACTCGCTTCGGAATTTACAAGTTTGCCTTATTCATCAGAATTCTCTGGACGTTGGGAATGTTCAATTCGTTTTTAGCGTTCCGTAACGAAAACGTAAAATAGAAACCCTCCCTTTTGATGACTTCGTTTCTTTGTGTCTGTCGATTGGTACTTATTGTGGTTCATGCTATCGATTTGATAAACAGATTGAAGTGCCTACAAATGTAAAGCTACCTGGTTTAATAACTTCAAATATAATAATGGGTTCAATTAAAACCATGATTTCATATAAATAAGACTCGATTCTACCAAGTCCCAAGTGGTTTTTGAATTATGTATATTTCAATGCTTTTTTTTCAAATCCCATCCCTAACGAAGTAAGGTCCCGCTGAGGAGACACAATTTAACCATATTCCTAAAGATAGGCTTACTTTGATCACGTCTAATCTAATCAGACTTGATGAGGTAATAAAACATACAAGCATAATCAAGGTTGCTCATCAATCAGCTTCGTCAAACTTGAAGGATATCCCGATAAGGGTGGCACAGCTCGGGCTATTCAAATTAGCCACCAGACCTTTGTCAAACTCACGATATCTCAAAAGTTTTATATTAATCTATGCTAATCCTCCTCAAACGTTTCGATGAGCTAAAACTTTTGACAAAAGGCCTCCTAAAGATTTAGAACATTCTAAGAAATCAAATGAGTTTAACCAACGCTGGAAACAATCAAAAGGCAAACGTATTTCCGCTCCATTTAGTTCGATTTCTTCTGACGCCTACGTCTTGTTTTGTGAATTAAGTCTTCTCGTCAGGTCGGAAAATAGAAATCGACAGTAATTTCACAACAGCCCGGTTCATTCATCAGTTCAGTTGGCTTCACGCACTCACTCGCACGGAATGAAATGAGTAGACTGAATGGCTGCGTTTTTTTGTTACGCTTTGCGTACGGGGATTCCTGTTCTTCATAGCTCTGGCTGGCTGGTTGACTGACTAAAATCCTGACATTGGAGAGTTGATGACTTCATTTAGGTAAAATATCAGTTTTGGTTTCTTAGAGATTCATTATGTGGGCCAAAAACGTTCATAATATTTTGCTACATTTAAACGTAGCCTTGGTAGTAAAATGTGCAATTCCACGTTAAATGTATCAAATAAACGACGAATCATGTAACCTGGAAGAAAAATAAAATTCCTAAAAAGCATTCGTGATATTATTCCATAAATTGCTTGCAAGGATTTTTCCTTTCTGGAAGGAAAGAGTAGAAAAATACGCACAAAAGCAAAATAATTAAAGCTGTTTTGTTGTGTTGCTTATTTCCAGAAGATTAGAGACTTTTACGTGGATAGAAAAAATCCACAAAGGATTAAAACAAACATTTTTGCGACATTACAAATTTCCAATTATTTTATCTTTTGAATTCCTTATTTTTTGATGAATGATATTAATTTAGTTTTTGTAGTATATAAAAAACCTCTTGTCCCAAACCGTTAAAAATTTGTCGTAAAAGAGTATTATTATCAATCTGAATCACTTTGCCTCTTGTTAGGTAGAGCTTAGAGTATAAATAACCGCAGAGCAAGCTTTGATTAATCGCCGCCGTTATTAAATATTATACAAACAATATCAGGTTTTGAAGGAAGATATTATTTTTTAGCTGAAAAGGCGCTTTCAAACAATGTTTAGATTTTCTTGGATGCTTATTGTTGCGTTTCGACTGATGTTTTGGTTTATTTGATTTTCAATCGGTGCTCCTCTGCCGTGAAGGTGATAGATACCTATTGTTTTCGTCTTATCAAATTAATAGATCACGTCTTTATCGCCCTTTGAATAGATAGCACATTATTATTAAATAATACACTTATGTAGCAATTACCTTAAGATATCCCACGATTTAACCTCTGGACCTTTAAATTTAGGCACCGGGCGAATCAGAAGCTTACCCCTGGAACTGAAACAATTCTCTGAATTTCCCAGCCGTGTCCCACTCTCAGAGGACACTCCAAGAGGCAGGCGCAATCAATTGTATTCATGTTGGCTCACACCGGACTGGTGTATGTTATGTAGTATAAATTCTATTTCTATGAGAAAATACATTCAGTAAAACTATTTTAACCTAATACTTATTTGTACCGTAAAATCCCTAATCAGCTTTATTATACTTTCTCAATTCTGCACGGCCTTCGTTTAAATTATACCATTCCTTTTCTAAGATAATTTATTACAGCAATGTAGGTGTTTTTTGAAAATCCGCGAGAAACTTGCAGCAAACGATTTGTTACCTTGAGTATACCCTTTAACGTTCACATTATGTACGATAATGCCTTCAGAGTCTACGAAATTTGTAACACGTTCTCGCCTAATGAACCTATCCACTGGTTAATTTATGTTCAAATTAAGGTAGCTTTATTGTCTACAAAGCGCGTATTGGGGTATCGATCTATCAACGTCGTTGTGTTAAGAGCCATGCTCTAGGCATACTTCAATAACACTAACACCTTCACTCAGAAACACCACTTAAATATAAGTATTACTTAAAATTAACGGCGCGGCGGCGTCTCTGTTTGACATTAGTAAGAGATGCCACATCTATACGATGTCTTTTGACATAGGCCTCTGAGTGCGGCTGTAAGAGAAGATCAAGCAACCAGTATCCTGCTTCAGCATATCCATATCTGCCGCTCATGCGATACTAAATCTAGGTATGTAAATGTTTCTCTATGGCAGTCGTTCGGTTTTCCTTGACCATTTCATTGTGAGTGAAATGCCTTGTTTGTCTGTGACAGGACAGAGGCGAATTTATAGCTTTATCTCTATCTGTAACTTAATAAATTTTTTCCTATGGACTTCCTACTAAAAGATCTGAGGGAATTGATTCGCTGTAAGTATCTGAGGATTACAGCCTGCAGTGACCTTATTTAATTTTTTCTTTTCAAGGTTGATATTTGTGATATAATAGAACTAGCGTACAAAAACTGGCCAACATTTTTCAAACCTATACAGAAAAGTACTTCCTAATTTATGATACTGGTAAGTATTTTTGTAATTCGACGCATTAAAAGAGAGGAATAAAACCCGCTCGTAAACCCTTATATCTGAAACTCCATCCGACATGTAAACTTTGGCGATCCGATCGCAGAACAAGCAGAACAAGTTTGAAATGAATTTCGTACTTTAACGACACTTCCTTAAACGTGTCCCAATTGATTCTGTCTGTTTTCTCGATAATTCTCTGATCGAAACGGCTACCCATTCGCAGATCATATGAACAGCTGGAAATTACATATATGCGTATGTAAAAAAGCTATTCTACAGAATTCGAGACCAAACTGGAACCAAAATATTAATAAAATTGAAAGTAGAGTTCCGGTCCAGTTGTGTAAAGTTGTATAAACATTGTGGGTATTTTAATCAATAAACCATAACTTAAAAGTAGTACTAAGTGTTAGCGAACATTTTCTAATTCTAAAGGCCAACTGCGGATAGTTGTTTCTGTAACTACTGGACTGCAAGTACTGGTCTACCTGTTGGCTAGACAGTCTAGGCATCTAGATCTTAGCACATGTGTTTAGGTGTTTGTGAATAAGCTGTTCCCATTTAAGCTATCCACAGGATGAGAGGAAATTGATTTTGAAACGTTAATTAATTTCGTGAGCCCATTTGGATTCAGTAAAATTGGCGAAAGTTGCAACTGATAGCTTGTTACCTATATCAAGTTCAACAACACAAATAAAAAAAAAACTATTTTAAGTAAATGAAATGAAATACGCACCTGCTAAACTCATACGCATTGTTAGTATGAATGAAAAGTTTTCTAATATTGTATACAAAGTACCTAAGTACATTATGTCCAAAGAATAACAGAGAAAAAACATTACTTTTTTTTAAATACCACTCATTTTATTGAAATTACAATTTAATTTGCATTGTAAGAGCTGACTTATAGGTGAGTCCTCCGTGAAGCTTTTTTATTCTATCCATTCACATTCGTTAGTTTTTACTATGAAAATTAAACTCAAACGTTGAGCACAGCTTTAAAATCAACATTTACCTACCCGCACAAAGTTCATAAATTAACTCGCATACCAACTCAGTTTCCACAGCTAATTATGTCGTTTTTCTTTTAAATTGCGTTTAGTTAGAATTCTAACCGGAAATAGGGTGTAGCTTTGTTGTAATAATGTGTTTTCTAAGGTTGCATACCTAATGGGTGTCAACGGAAACGTACTACTACGCCTAAATATCGACAAAAAAAGGTTGGCATGCCCTCAAAAGCCTCAAATTAACTTCCACCGACTATTCCAACATTTGAGAAGACTTTTGATGTTTGGCAAAGTATTGTGTCCTTTAGTGAAACTTTTACAATGAAACTTCCGATTTTATTGGTTGCCTTGTTCAGAAACAAAGTAATTAAAATAGTTGATCTGAGAATTCTCAGAGGTTAGCTTATTATGTTACCAAACAGTTTTAACGGGAGAACGGAAAAGGTTGCTATTGATACTAAATCAGTTCAAATGAACATCAATAATCCAGACATTTTAATCAATGTTCGACGATAAGAATTCTAATTTCGTTTCCACAAATAAATCTATGCCAAGCTAAGCGACAAGCTGAGAGGAAAAATCACAATTTTCCTTGAAAAAGTTCAAATACTCGCGTCATCAGAGCAGTCATTTCAGTAGAGATTTTCCCGATAATTGCCCCTTTGTAGTATAAACGGTCGTTTGGCAGTGAACCGAACACGGCTGCGAGACGGGATTCTATTAGTGAACACCATTGGGTAAACTTTACATGAAAACAGTTAACACGTTTCATGGCACTTGCTAAATCATCAGACGGTAATTGTTATTGTTAGGCATGTTTTGGTATAAAATATTTACAACTCCAGCCTATAGGTAAGGCTAGTTAAAAGATTTTGAGCAGATGCTGCCTTCATTTTTATCTATTCTACAGTTGCCATTTGTTGCCAAGTAAACAAAACTAATCTATAATCTTTCTATGCCATCGATAACTAGTTTCTTAGTTTATTCACGTTTATCTTTTTGTTTTACGTATTTGATTTAAATCTTTCTATCGGACAATCGCCTAGAAAAGTTGTGATGTCTGTTTCATCTGTAAAGTGGGGGAATGAAAACTGTTCGCTAGTGCATTCTCGTGTTTTCCTCCCCAGGCGGTCGGGCCTCTTTAATATCAATTTGTCGGAGACGTCGTCTCTTAGGACGAATTAGTATTGAAGTGCTTGAAGCGTGTCCAATACGAGCCTTTTTTCATACACGTAATTCCTGAAAGATAGAAACCAATTTATTGCCTCGTGAGAATACATTGTTTCAGAATATTTTGTGGCATGTTTTTTACAAATATGGTTTTCTGTGTGACAGGTTTGATTGGTTTCTAGTTTACAGGTAACCAACAAACTTTGATTGTTTGTTATTAATTTCACCATCTGTTTTGACCCATTTTGCTCTGCCAATAATTAAATTCCGCGAATTCATCAACCACAAACTCAATATTAATTTCATTCCAGTCCACAAATTACTACCTACAGGCAAAACCTGGTTTTCGAGCAGTCTCTGCACGGTTGCCAAATGATTTTGAATATTCATGCCCTATTAACTGTTCCGTACATACGTGCTTCTCGCTCTGAAGTCTGTAACGACATCGCAATCACTATGTATTCATGTAACAGTTTAATTTCTGCTCGTTTAAACATTGACATTGAATTCCTAAAACAAAGTACTCTCCAATTATCTCAAGTTATCAAACCTCGCAGAAAATTGTGAAAATACCGAAGCTCGTTGATACTACAGAAACTGATTTTCTTTTATCAAAAGATTTCTTAAGCTCCGCTTCATTGGGCTTTCCTTTATAGAAATTCCTGGTCTCTATTGGCACACTTGGAGTCAAGGATGATGCCACGATACGCTCGGAGACAATACCCAGATAGCGCTATGGAAAATGTGTTTTGTAAAAAAATATTTTGCACTCTGAGCTCTATTACCGTTGGCTGAAATATTTGCTTCTATACATCTGCTAACTAATTTTTGCATCCAGATGAAAAATAAAACTAGATTTGCATGCAGTCATCGGGCTCGTTATTTCTGCGCAAAGCGTGATAATATTTGCATTCGTTTCATACTTTCAGCGTTCTAGGGCTGTATAAACCCGTTTCCGGTTATTATCCAGCAATTAGCGCTTCAGTCCCCTGGCGCATAGCGCTGAGCGCTGCCACAGCTGAATGAAAGCGCTTTGTTGTCCGCGGTCGTGGGAATACGGATGGTGCCGCTGCCGCCATAGAAATGAAAACTTCTCTAGTTAAATAATTCTCTACCAACCCGCTCGCTTCACCGTACAGAGTGAAATGCTAATTAGTCCGAACCGGGCTCAAGCTAAAAGACACTTCTCCTTTCGGACGATTGTTTATTCATCCCTGTGTTATACATACATACATAACTATGTAACTAAAGTCCTTTCTCCCTTGTGCGGAGATGGACCAAACTTGTAGTCCCAAGTTGTACAAGTTTTGCCAGAACTTATTTTTCTACAATAACCTAGCTAGATATCTACCTCACTATTTCACTGTCGTGCCCTTTTTGTTACGCCCCATTAATTATCTGCCACAGTGGGTTTTAGTCAATAGTCTGCTGGGATTGTTCGTCACCGCTTTGTTTGAAAGGGCCGCGGCTAACGTGTTGATGGCCCATTCACACATACCTACACAGATTGGAGCTCTAATGTATACATTAACTGAGTTTTCTGATCTTCTGTTCGATAATTGCTGTTTCTGTCTTATAAAATGTATGTTTTGTTTTATACAGGAGAATTTAAAATGAATAACATTTACAAGCATTTAGATTTGCAGAAAATTATTTTCCCGACTAACATCTTACTGAACGAGCAGCCACCGAATAAGAAAACAATTGAACAAGGGACTGAACACTTACAAAATAAATATTGAACTCATATCTCCGGTGCCGTTTCAAAGAACACATTGTTGGCGGTGCTCAGCCGAATGAACAAATGGTACAACAGATAGGAATCTATACTAGACGTAGACGGTGCAAACATTGTTATTGCAATACTGCGGTTTAAATAACCGGCAGAACAACGTTCAGGTTTATAACCCGTGCTCACATAAGATAATGAGCATCAATAAGTGCCGTTTCAAAGAACATAATGTCAGGAGCGCACATCCGAACGAGCAGCAAATGGCACAATAGATGAATCCCCTGAATGACTGTTGTTCGTTTTGGAACGATACTAGCTGTGCTTTGAAATTGCTAGCACTGTTCTCAATGGTGTATATTGACGACAGAATAATAGTGGTATGTGTTTATAATTATTTTATTTGATGCAAACTTAAAAATGAGAATGCCCGTTGAGTGTTTTATCGTCCATATTACTCGGAAACGTAATTCAACGGAATACACGTAGATACATAAGTAGGTATAGCCTGATGCGTACTCACGCATTTGGCGTCTTGCCACGTCATGCAGAACTTCCAAATATTACTTCCTGCGACTCCAGCCATATTAGCTTTATCGATTTTAGGATGCTGTTTACAATTGAGCTGGAGTGAACCCAACTCGACTTGCTTATTGCCAGAACTGCAAAAGCGTTGAATAATACAATACAACTCATGTTTATGTACCTATAAGTAACTCTTCTGTAATTATCTTTTACTACGACAAATACTAACCTAGTGCGATTATTTGGTTCACATTTTTGTAAACATGCTCACATCAATCAAAATTGTGGAGATCTTATACGGATTGTGTATCAGAAGATTATTCTAAAACAGCGTTCAATCAAACCAACCCCTTCACTTCAATAACCCCTGACCTTCTAATCCTATCTTTTCGAAAAATTCCTACTATATTTTTCTGAAAAATTTCGTCGAAGTGTTCTTTCATCAGTCCAAAATACAAAAGTTGTGGTTAGTTTCCTCAAGGGTGGAGTTGCATGATACTTTGGCTCGATCCGTGAGCTCTACGACTCCCCCGCCGAAAAAGCGTTTCACAAAATTTTCCTTAGCGTGATTAACTTTATCTTCGCTCTGTCTTTTAGTAATACGTTTACTAATAAGGCTCAAAACGAAATGAAAAACAAACTAAATCATACTCGTAGAAATGAAATCATTCTGTTTTGGAAAAAAAACCCACTGAAAAACAACGCCTATTGAAACATAAAAATGGTTTCTATATTTTTTGTATTTTTTCATCCAATATTGCTCGTTCTATTTTTACGGCGAGTGCTCTACCGGTTCAGCAAAAAAGAAACATGAAACAATGTGTAGACAGGTCCTGAGAATTCCTATAAAAGTGCACCAAATGTTGCTGTGATTTGCCCGTCTATTGCTTCGTTTACTAGTAGCAAGTAGAACTAGTGAACAAGTAAAGTTTGTAAAGGTTGTTTTTACTTGCAAAAATAAGTTTCCCTTAGCAATTTTGAAGACAGGATAGTGCGTGTAGACGAAGCTCCACGCAAGTCACGTAGTAATAAACACTGGTTTGAGATAACTGGCCTATTTACGACACTACTGAGCCGGGCGGGTGGGATCCTTAATGTCGGTTATATCGTTCGTTATCCGAATGCCATTAGGCTTCGGCTTTTAAATTATTTATTGCGGAGCTCAATTTATAATCGTTTGATAATCCTACTATTAAAAATTACAAAGTTTAGTCCAGAGGTTTATGCTACAATAGGTGAATCGATTTGGCCAAAACTTGCGATGTAAAAAAAATAATGTACTCGTATGGTTTGCGCCTTGGAATAACTTAGGGGTATATGTTTGCTTATTATTATCAGAATATGATGCGAGCGAAACTTTTGGAAGGATTTAGCTGTCGTTACGAACCCGACGCTGTACACAGGCTGTCGTATGATTAAATTCCCAGCAGCCAGCTTACCGCTGGAAACTTTTCGTGTATTTTACAGTACACAGTATTGACACTGTTTACAAAATAGTATTTATTCACGCACGCGTAAAGTTTCTATTGTGAATTTACTAGGTTTCAAATGCCACTGGAAAAGTTGGTCGGCTCGCTCTCAACTGGGGCTTATTGCTTACCTCGCAGCATACATTTTCATTCAGAGTTTATACAGTAACTTTTGGAATGAGCCGTTGTTGGAAGTTTTTTAATGAAGTTTATTATGGCTGAATTTTGTGTTCGTAGCCAAGTGCTACGAAGCTACGGTGCCTACGAGCGTAGCACGTAGTGCACGCGTTGTCTTCTCTTGAGAGCTTTACTCACATTCTACAAGTCTACATTTACGACGTTCTACCAGTCTTCATTCATACATTTCTAACTCTTTTTAACGAGGTGCGCCGTTAACTCTTCTAGTAAACTGAAGTTTTTTCTACGGTAACGTGCATTGCCTTGCACTGGTGAATACTTTTCTCTTTATAAAAGTTTTTTATTTATCTGCTGTATGTACTATCGGCAAAATTTCCGCCTTACCACTTTTGAAACTGTTTCGCTTGCAAGCAGTTAGCTACCTGACCTCGCCTTTTTCTTTTGTCTTCTTATTTTGACCAACCATAGACCTAAACATCTATTTATTTTTATGACTGCCCATTGTTTTCATAACTTTTACACCCGAAATAGTTTGTTTCTATTGGTATTCAAAAATTAACGGCTAGTCGGTTTACAGGATATGCACCCTTAAGGTGGTAAGGTAGAACTTTTGCTGATGGTACCTTAAAGCTAAGAAGATATTCAAATAGTTTGCACTCGCAGTATTCCAGTTGTATAAAATGGGACCGATAAACCAATTTAATTAAAAATAGCAGTTTTAAGCGAGGTGTACGAATGGGTAGTTTGGGGAGGTGGATAAAATAAAGGCAGCATGAAGGTGGTGCGCAGGTGGCGTGAGGTGCCGCGGCGCCTGGATGACCTAAAACTGCAGGTGCCAATCCCGTCTCGCTGGGCGGTGCATGTTACGAGAAAATACGATTACTGAAAAAACTAAACACTTTGAACTCGATATTTATTTTTGTTTTAGTACATCGAACACTCTTTTCAGCTTCGATTTTGATAATAATACCAAAACTTAGACTGAAGAGTTAAAAAAGGAAATCACAAGTGTTTTCTGCAGCGTCAAATACCAACTGCGCTATCGATCTTAATCTCAATCGGTAGGTATAACTTGGCTCTGAACTTTCGGGACATTATTAAAATATTTGGTATCCTAGATTTAAATATAAAATGGCATTCGATAAGAATATTTTCATTATTTAGTAAAATAACTCAGACCGTTGCGTGGGTACAAGTTTAGTGTAAGATAATATTTTGCCAGAAGTTCATTTCATTAAAATTCTATTGCTCCTTTCAAATCCCAGGTTTAATATAAACATGCCTAAACAAGCACTTTACATTTGAATAAGTTATTATTATAGCCTACATCAACATTTCCCAAAAACTGTGAAGTCGGGGCTAAAGCTTCAGATAGGACCGTACGAAAAAGAGGTGAACACGAACAAATCTGACAATCGCCGCGTTACGTAAACGTAGATCGGATGCAGTGCGAAACAGCTCTAACGTATTCGAGTCATATTGCGCGTCAACGCCAGCTCGACTGCTGAACGGTGTAGCATCACTGCGCAGTGTATCTCGGATACGCTACCGATTGTTATATTTATTCGTGATTGAAGCACAGATTACTGAAAACATCTGATAGTCGTAAATTTATTCAATAATATCACAAAGATCACAACAAGAATCAACGTAAAAAAGATCATTACCTGCGTTCAAGTTATAATAACCAGAGGTGTAGTTCTCTAAATAAAATCTAGTAAAATAACATTTGGGTTTTTATAATGTCATAAAGTAACTACAAGGCAGCATCGACAAACTCGCAATGATTTTTTTATTAAGAGATTTAACCCTTGTATGTTAAGTCTCGTTAATTGTCGGGAGGTGCGCCTAATTTAACTCGATAAACTTTTAGATGAGCGCTTATCACGTAAGGTAAGTCTAAGTACTACTCGAAACATACGAAATATGAGTAGACACGTTTCGATGAAGGAGTTTCTTGGCTCCCGATTTCAACGGAGTCTCAAGTGGTTTGAACCCTAATTTGTTACTCGTACTCGATGCGATGCTACATAAAACGAGTTCATAATTTATTAGAAACATTGCATTGAATATCCTTATCAATTCAACACTCGAGGCGAAGGCTTTTATAAATACAGAGGTTTTTCCCACTTGATGCTGTCAAGTGCCATATAACTGGGCAAAATAATTTATACGATTTTGATTCCGTACTGAGCGAAAAATCACTGATGTGAAAACACGCATCCTAAAAGTTCCATACAATAAACAGGATCCAATATAGAGAGTTCTCTCATTTGTAGGAATCTTGATGACAGAATTACTGACGAGCGAAATGGCACTTGGTTCACAGATTATTTAATTACTGTAGAATTTCGACACGTTCTGAAGTTTGAGTTATCTCTACTCACAAGTGATGCGATGTATTTTAGTTAGGCTCCATAAAGTGCGCGTAATTCGATATAAGGTCGAGATTGAGTAATCTGTGCCCTACAAACTTTCTTGCTTCAATCAAATTATCCTTTATAACCAATATGGTTCATATTTGGTATGGTGGTGTGCTGTCAGTCTAAGACAGAGAGGCAATACTAGAAGTTTCTGTTTCCCTGAGTTGCTCTCTGATGAATGACTGCTATTATCTCAATGACGCTGACACGTTGGAACGGCTTGGCCGTCTGCCAGCGAGGAGTGGTCATTCCTCAACCTGTTCAGCGTTGCATTTTCACCCTAATACGCGATGGCAGTTGCGATTTTGTTTACCTACGTCGTTCGAAGAGGTTTACTTCCACAAGTAATGTCGGTGATGCAATCTTATAGTGCTGCAGATAAATAAGTCTAGTAAGAATATTACAATGGGAAACGAATTTACACCGTTTTAAGTTACTTATTCATCTTTTGAAATGAAGAGTGCTCTTCGAACAACTTACAATTTATTAACCGCTGACGCAAAAACGACGGGGTGTTATAAGTTTGACGTGTCTGTGTGTGTGTGCGGGTGTGTGTGTGTGGTGTGTGTGTGTATTCGTGTGTTTGAGGCAACGTAGCTACTGAACGGATGAACCGATTTTAATTTTGATTTTTTTTGTTTGAAAGATAAATTAGTCGGGGAGTGTTCTTAGCTATGTTTGATGAATATTGGGCCAAGACTCGGGGGTTTTAAATTTTATATATAATTACTTATTAAACAAATATTGATTTGTTTATCTCATTTAGTTGTCGTAATCGTTATTAGAATTCAGTCTGCAGTAAGCTAGCGTGTTCAATTCTATAAAATTAACGACTGTCATTTAACTGTCCTCATTATTTCTGTTTTGCCAAGTAGTGCTATCAAATAAAATGCGTAATAAAACATCGCTAACCAATAACCTCAAATATTCGGAAACCGTGCGAGTATACCTACTCGAATAAAAGTCGACATTCCCATAGCTATTGCTGGGAAGAGTTATAGCGTTCCCATGTTACGTGTGACGGTCTCCCATGGATTTCCGCTTGTTGTATCAATTTATTTTTCTATGTAACAGTAATATTTATTGTGTGATTGTTTTTTTGCCCTTGTTTTTTCTTTTCAATAATATGTGAAAGTATAAAAGTTGAAGCTATTCTGTTTTAATTTGCATTTTTTTATTATAAGAATCGAGCTTCACTCCCCATTATCATGATATACCAGGGTACTTAAGTAAAAGCAACAATTCAAATGTCCTGAAGATATCTATAAGTGCGCTGAATATCGAAGCTACTGTTCGAATGAATGCCTATATGAACCGAGGCACGAAGCACTGAGCTGTTTAATAAATCAATAACCGAGCCTCAAAAAGGCCAAGGTTTGTTGCATCACTGATTCCTATTGATAAAGTGAACACCTATTGACACCCGAGTGAGACGTCCCTAAGGTGCGCTTTATGTTGTCATCATGTCGCTCCGCTAACTGCCTTACCACGAAGCCTAATAGTAATGGAAATAAACTTGCCATTTTTACAATATTAGAGAAATCTAATAATAATGTTTTGATAAGTTCAAACCAGTAGCTAATAACTATCCTCCATCAGTTTTAAAAGATAGATAGAAAACTTTATTGTGCACCACATGGACATTGCTGATTAGACACAGAGTTCTTATACTGGTTTTGGATTTCTGGATTTTTATATGTTCGGTCATCCATTACGCTTCGCGGTAAGGCTGCAGGGGCCAAACCAAATGGCACCATCAATCTACGGTGGGCGCTAGAATGTCCTATTGTTTCGATACGGGAATATTGAATTTGTGTTGGGAGATTGAGTTGCAACATTCTGTTTAGAAGATCTATTGGTTGCTCGGTAAACTTTGATTTGGTCTTATGGTTTATTTATTGGATTACAATAGCTATAATTTGTTCCATATTACGTACTTATGTTGTATTCCTAAACTAGAAAAAGTCGCGTTATTTTTTGTAAATAATTTCTAGTATATTTGCCAATGTTCGCCTACTAAGAAAACATGCCATCCAAAAATTCTATTAAACGTTGATTAGGTAAGTAAACTGTTCATTAGCCTTTCTAGAGCTAGCGAAAACCGTTCCACAGTGTAACGGTATGGAATAAACCTGGAGGTAAACATTAGGTAACTGGAACGTTACACTGAACACGGTCTAATAAAGGCTTTAATACCGATCTTGCGGTGCCGTGAGTTCGACACAGCGCGTAATTCCCACGCCTCCGAGACATACAACGACACATAACACATGTGGAACTTGAACTATTGAATCTGATCTCTATTCAACTGCAACAAAGCTTGTATTGCTACTAGCACTTTTTATGTTAACTTCAGCGTGATGTGAAAGTTTCAGCTGAGGTTCGAGTCGATTATCGATATCTCGACCTGCTTGTAAGTTTAGAAGTCAGGCGTTTCTTGTCTCATGACTCTGTTTTGGTTTATATTGTTGGTATATTTCTTCAAAACTTTTGAAATTGATCGAGTTTGACCTTCATTTTAATCTGTAATATATTCCTTTTGTACTTTTGCATTGTATGGGATCGTCAGCCAGTCACTTGAATTTAGTTGAATTCGAGAGCGGTTGAGTATTGCATCGCAGTGATTCCTGCTACTCAAATCAGCTCTGAGACACTTCAACCTTGTTTTCAAACTCCACCCAAATCTCAACTATTGGGGATTCACTTACTATTAGTTGCTTCTTATGTTTCCTACGACTACAAACTAAATCGGTTGTGCTCACAAATAAACTTTTTCCTGTTTACTTAAAGGTAATTTGGGTTTGGATAAAACCATTTTACAACCAGGTAAATCATTTTTCAGCTTTTGAGCCAAGATCCCAATTCAATTATTCAGCTGGAGCCTTTCCAAACTAATTGTACCATCCAGATTTACTGGTCGGTTAATGAAAAACTAATGTATGTACTAGTGCTACTAAAACGTAGATCTCGTAAAACGTTTACTGTAAGTTTCGTCAGTTTTATGAGGGTTGTTGGAATGTCAAAGTTTATGCAGGCTCCATGGCATAAATTAACATAACAAACTCCAAACTTTAATTAATTAAATGCCAGAAAGTGTACTCATTTTGGTAGGAAAAGGACACGAAAGTGTGTTTTAAAAGCTTAAACGAAGGGCAATTACTGAAAAGGTTCTACACCAAAGATTTGTTCATTAATTACGAGAACCTTCTTATACCTCTGCACGTACTGATCCTGATAGAACTTGCAGTTTCCCTATTCCTGGGGAATATGCCATTAGTTTCAGCCATCAATTCACAAAACTAGTCCCACATTATCACCAATATTAAAAGTATTCTTTGATCCAGGTTCCGGAAAATCATACACGATGATGGGAGCCCCGGGGGCGGATGAAGGCGGCATCATCCCCCGGTTATGTGACGCACTCTTTGAAAGAATAGCTATACAGCAGTCACCACCAGCACTTACATACAAGGTGAGTAAAGTACAAAATACACAGAATGCGGGTCGGGTGCTTCAACTTGTATGGGTTTCACCCAACCCGCGCCTGATCCGTGCACGCGTGCTGTGTGTTATCGTCCATATAAATTCAACGGAATACACACGCGTGTAATCCGTTGTTGGTCTGAGCAGGCTATGTACGTACTAAAATTCTTTATGAAAAAAATTATAATAAAAGAACTTCATTTCCATCATAAATTCTGCTCTTAGGTTGAATCTTCAAGCTCACATGAATTAGGTCTTTCCATATACGTGACGACATTATTTTGGCATAATACGGGTGGGCTTTGTCGGCTTACTTTGGCGCGAAATTACATAAACCCTAGTTTAGAGTGGCTTAGATCGCAGGTTGACCTAAATAACGGCATTTTATGTAGAGGAGCACATAATGCAATTAGTTACAGCTTGTGCGGCCTTATAATGCAGCTACAACACTAATTGTTATTGAACAGCTTCTCCTAAGTATACATTTAATACCTAACACATAGATTTGTTAGTAAGAATGGGATGAAAGAGTAGTTAGCAACTCTTTCACCCTCCATTCATCTGTAAAATATTGTCTTAGTGTATGGTGTGAATTCAGAGCTCATACTGTCGAAAGACCATGAGTAGGCGTCACCTATCTAGGTGATATTACTTTCCTGGTCCCAAGATATCTGAGGAGAGGTCTACCGTTTCTGGACTATCTAGTCGTAAAGGTATATGAGTTCAGTCTGTAGATCAGAGAAAGGTCATAATAAAATTGTATCCCAACAAGTAAGAATCACACTTTAAACTTTTGTCCTTAGGTGGAAGTATCCTACATGGAGATTTACAACGAGAGGGTCCACGACCTCCTAGATCCAGAGACAACGCGGCGCTCGCTGAGGGTTCGAGAACACGCCGTGCTGGGTCCTTACGTGGATGGCCTATCGCAGCTGGCTGTGAGGTCATTCCAGGTATGTACGTATAAGATCCAGACAGGAGGATGTGCTAATTATTCTGTATCAGATAATTGTTCACCTATTACTTCAGCAGTATTTGATTCATGAAGATTTTTGTCATTGATCTTGGCGTCTGATTGGCAAACTCATAAAACATCGAAGAAATAATCTTAAAATCTACATTATTCATCTTGAATTTTAAAGGTGCCAATTGAAATTCTAATGCTCAGGCCGATCGGAGAAAAGGCGCTGACACGAATCTCATTATTTAGATCTATTTTTACCTGGGAAGCTGGGCAGATTCGAGTCCAAAGGGGAAATAGGAAAACTAACAATCACCAGTTATATAAAGGGTAAATTGGTTTGGGGGTTTTATAATGTAAAATTCTAAACACGAATCTCTTGTTGGGTTAGCTCTCACGTAGTTCTCATTTCCATATATTGTCACGTGACATGAGTCACGTTACATAATATGAAACGTGACTTGTCCTTTCCTTCTACAAATAATAAAGTCTTCACGTTTGACAGTTGATAATCGAAATGCGAAAACAACTCAGCGCTAAATGTTTCGTAACACTGATGGATAGATACTTGATATTACAATTTATGGAAAACCCTTTTAGGAGCTTCAAAGCCATCCTATCACCGCTCCGAAGTAATGCCACCCTGAATCCATTATTCTTCAGGAGTAATTTGGAAGTACCATAAATATAAATCTCTAGTGCCTAACGGCTCATTATGGTGTATCGGGTTAAGAGCCCCCGCGCGGGGTAGGGCTAAATGACTCATTCGCAGGTTCACAGCCTACCTGCTAAAACCTTATATTCATTGACGTTCCTCGTGAAAGGGAACATGTATTCGTACTTTATTGTACAGATTGCGTAAGAGCTGTGTCATATTTTGACCCGAGAAGGGAGTTACGAAGGGCCATTCGAATAGGGCATTAGTTCATTCGGATTTTCGGATAACAGGTTAATTACAATCTCTTTGCAAAAGTATCCAGTTTCTCTTTACGAAGAGGTAACACTGGTTAAGAAGTACTTGTATAAATTCCTAAAATATCATTAAATCTGCACATTTTATTCTAGAATGAACCCAGACCGTACTCAAAGGGTCGGCGTCGTTTCGGAACTAATTGCAATCCAGTGTCGCTCATCACGTTCGTCCTGGTCTTCGTCTGATTAAAGTTTCATTAGCCTTTGAAATACTTGCTTAAAAAGTCTCATGGTTTATTTATTCGCCGGAAGAAGAGCTCTGATATTTCCTATTAATATTTAAAAAGAGTTTTGCCAATCGCTCTGTGTATCGCGGCGTATGAATATATAATGAGGAACCCTATCAGTGGTTTTATAGATACAAGATGCTTTATAGGTCTTAGGTTTTAGGTTTGTTTATCTATCTATCTATAGGTAAAGTAATAGACAAATAGGTACATTGTGAATTTTTAATAGTTCCAAAAACTCTAGTGTAGTTTTTTCAATGGTTTTGTATGTAAAGTTCTAGCCAGCTACATGATTGTTTTACGTTATAATTGTACACAACAGCAACTTATATTACCGATAAGCATTTGTAGAGTCCGCTCTAGAGGCATTAAGTATCGACAAGTAATGGCGGCTGCGATAAGCCCCTGGGCGGTACTAAGCCGACATAATGAAGCTGCGGAACAGCCAATCTGCTCCTGAAGATCTATTCAAAAGGTCAAATATTCTTGTTATCGGTGATGATTTTTTCAACAGCAATACTAATGTTTGACTTTATGCTTTACTCTTTTACTTTCAAAAGGCGATAAAGCCTTCTGAGGGCAGTCCAATCAAGAGAAACCATGAGAAGATTGTCCTCCCCCACTACTTGTAGGTACTTACTTAACTGAATGCCTATCTAGATTCATTGATCCCTTTGCTTGCGTGCGTTATAACAGCATTTTGACTGATTAGTTGAGATTTCCTCAACCAAGGATTCCGTATAATCTGCTAATTTTATAAAAGTACGGATCACGATAACCTTAAGTACAACTCAAAATCATAATTACGTACTTTAACATTTACCAGTCTACAGAGAGCTCCATTCCGAAATATTTACTGCGAACTCGTAATCTTGAAGCCGTTAGATCGAAATCACTTAGCGTAAGAAATATTTTTAAGCAGTCATAAATCTAGACGACTTTTACGCGTCTCAAACGCTCGAGTCGGGATTTCTTGATCGTCATCATTCAATCGTGATGCTTTAAACGTTTCATAAAGCTGGTATTTCATCCGGTGTGCCGTAATATTTAGAAGTTACATCGTCTCGCTCCTTCGACTCACTTTATGTGAATGTTTCTCTTTGTTAGCCTAAAACCCTGAAGCGATTTCGATGAGAATACATATTATATCTTGGTGTTTATCGAACAAGTAATTAATACGACGCGACGCTTAGAATAGGGGTAGCTTTTTCGGATTTCACATCAAACCCTATGGCTGTTTATTGATCCTTGCCATTCAATCATTGTTATAAAGCAACTGACGCTAGTAAATATTTGCATGGCAGGTCGTGGATCAATCATACGGTTATAACAACACGAGGGTATTATGGTCTGTAGGGTATTGTTTTCGCTGGATGAGTTGTTTTAATTAAATAAATAAATAAAATAAATATTCATGGACATTTCACACGACGCCCTCTAGTCCCAAACTAAGCAAAGCTTGTAATATGGCAACTAGATGCTGATAGAATACTTATATACTTTTGTAAATACATACTTATAACATACATAGTAACACCCAGACATAGAACAAACATCTATGTTTGCTACACACAAATGTTTGTTCTCAGGGGATATCGAACCCAGGATCCACAGCACGGAAGGCAGAGCTAATACCGATTGAGCTGTGACGCCTGTCAATTGCAATGTTTTACACATTGTGTATTGGGTGTTTACTTATCTTATACCGGAGTGACGGAGGATTTGTGTTTACTTAAAGAGGAAGAATTTTCTCTGTTTCTGCTTCCAAATAAAAGTCTCCGCATCGATTTTGTAGCGTGAGGAAGGTTGCAGATTTGCTAATTCGAATCCTAAGCGACCAAAATATAGAAATCGGTGAATAGAGATGTAACCAGCCTAAGACGTTATAAAGAGTTATAGGCTGATTACATTAACGATGTAAATTTTTCCATTTGCGAGTTTGTGCTTAATTGTATTTGAAACAAATATTTTTAGCGTCACGTTGCGAATATACCCTTAAATTTCGTTCTATTTACAAAGCGACCCTCGTCAATTTCAGCTGAAAACAATTTTAAACACATAAACATTTGAAAATAACGCTGAATAAATACGGTTCAACTTTATATTCTATTCAACGTTGTTTTTCGCGGTTCATTTATTCCGTATTGTGACAGTTTTCAGGTAATAGCCCATTCGTCTGTATCCATGGACGTGGTTCAAGTTGCTGTTGTGATATTTCATTTTGATATTTCTACATTGAAGTATCTTTAATCTAGGTACTAAGGTTTACTTAGTTACTTTACTACATAATGTAGTGTATGGTTACATGGACCTTCAAATCAATATATATTAATAAATACCATCCTTTGACTACAATCTTATATAAGTAGGTGACGATGAAGCCGACGATAGAGCAGGTCTAGAAGACACCTATTTACTCCTGCCTTGAACACATGAAAATCGATTAAAGTCTTCAGTTAGTTCCTTGCGACTCACAATATCTAACTTCGAATCCTCTATTATATTAGCACTTGCTTCAACAAACAATATAATTCACAAAGTTCATAGAAAATCTTGTGTATTATGAAGTATTCTGTGGCGAAGCAGAGAAATTTTTTAGAATAGTCCTTGGCACAAAACTTCGTAATCCCAACCAATATGAATACCTGACTCTGCATTTCTATCGTGGTGAGTTTATGGTGATAAATATTTACATCATTTGTTGTTTTATTTATTATTGAATAGACAAGTTTTATTCCTATTCCCTTTATTTGGCACGTTGTCTAGGGACACATTGAAGACGTAAGGCATGTTTTATTTACCAAAAACACTGGCATCAATTTTACCTTTCCAATGAATTGTATTTTCCAATAGCTGATTTATTATCCAATTATTTCAGATCTGGTATACCACAATGCAACATCTGCTATCTGCGCTATGTGTTTTATTACCTACTAGCATTTCGTGTGTTTCTATAATGCTAAACACTTTATTGACTGGACGTTCGAATAGGTCTATTGATTGGGACAGATTTGTTGATCAAACGTTGTCATTTAGATACGGATTGTTTCAACAGATTGTGACAACAGTGGAATTCGAATTGATATAAACTGTGTTATTATAAATTAGTCGATAAATATAATTTGGGTTGATATTCTAGTCTCTTTCATTTATGGATTCAGACAACCTTTTAATTCGTAGATCTAGACGAGGTCTTACTGACCGCACTTTACGTTTAGAAAACTAGATTTTTCCGTCAATAATAAACAACATAAAGCACTTTATCTTACACCCGAGAAATAGCGGTCAAAAGCAAAATAGGTACCTAGTAAATTTCTGCTTCATAAAATGATCTCCGAGTAAGACCTTCGATATATTCTCATGATAAATTGAATTTATTCAGCCGAGGGCAGTGGTTCATTTATATAGACTTAACGTAATAACTTTACTTTTCTTCGAAATGTTAACCTCTAGTCGCTTTTTGACGATGTTATTGAATTTGGATGGTCGAAAAATTTTCCTTGTTAGTTACAAATCTCGTGTACTAACTTTATCTTCCCTTCTAGTAAGTACTCTACTTCAAGTACTTATCCCCTATAAATCTTATATTAATTTCCTTCCATCTTTATTTACTTATTTAGTTTTTCTTACTATTTCACAGTTACACAAAGTAATCACATTAAAATCTCGATTGTTTATACATCGTTGGTCTCGGCTTTGAAAACAAAACAGTCTAATGCTTTTGCCGAAGTTTTCGCTTGTTTTCCGCCTATAATCCCATCACTCAATTTGGGCTTAGGAGTTTGAGGGTATTCCTCAATGACCTTGAACCTCGTTCTACCACGATACGGATAAACGGTAATGTGATTTTCTGAAACATTAGCCTTTTAAAAGTTACGTCTTTGCCGTGACCGCGTTACCTTCGTCAGCTGCCGAAGACAGTCTAAGCAAGATTTGAGATATGGGTACAATACAGATAAATGAATTATATTTCTTGATAGGAATATTATAACATTGTATCCTTTTACACATTCTTCTAATGCAATCTTGAAAAAATAAACGCTGAAATCTACTAGTATGGTTGTTCAGCAGTCTTCGTTCAAAATGTGAGATGAATCGCAAAATAAAGCTTTTTGGTTTATTGAAATCGCTCTATATTGAAATCGCCTACATTTGAATTCCTACTCTTATTGTATGAATATTGAATTATTACCACGAATATCTCAGAAAACTTATTTGCAACTCCAAAGTATGGAAATCATTGAAGTAAAACGCTATGAATGAAATTATTTCGTTATTCTTTGGCCCGCCAATATGAACCAGCTACGTTATTTCAATAAAATTCATATTGTAGCTATTCTGGGGAATTTCGTATGATAATTTTTTTTAGTATGTATTTGTATTCGGCGAGATGAGATATAAATATAGCTGATAGGTTGCCGTAAGCCGTACGCATGTCATAAATTGTTTATTTCGGTATAAAGTATTATAACATTATTTATTTTAGTGGTAGAATTCTTAAATGAGTAAGTCTCTAATAGCACTGAAGAAATCCATTAAGATCCCACAGCCTCGTATTTCTTGCTACAAATTTAATTAATTCACTGTCGGTTTCATGATTTCTGAAAACTAATATCATTGTAACTTTCCGTAAATCTAACGAGGCCGTGACGGTAGACCTCGAGAAAACCTTTACCATGATTACTTTTTCTAAGTCCCTAGCTTGGCAACATTGAGGTGGTGGACATCGGAAAATTTTCTGTTATGATACTTTGTCCCAAGGTCTTCTCCAAACACTTCCAGTTTCCCCTATCTGAAGCTTCCTCTCACCAATCTTTATTGTACACAGAAATACATAACAAAAAACTTAACCTTAAAACATGTACATATAGGTGAGGTGAGCATAACAAACAGTTCTCTTCCAGAACACCTTAAGATTAGAGATGGTAAAACCGACCATCTCTTTTTAATAATGTTAAAACTCCTAAAAAATCTCGCATTCCTTTATGTTGACGATGTAATGCTTTGTGCTGTTTCTGCGATATTGCCATATACGAGTATGCCCGTGTTGGATCGTTAAAAAGGTCGCTTAGCGAAAAGGCGGCTTTATAATCCGACCTCGAAAAGTTTACCTCGGGGTAGAAGGGCATAAACAAAACAACCTCAAGTTACAGCGAGTTAATTATATTGGGGTAGGAAGTTGTGTTTGTATTAACAGCAACGCTATAAGTGAAAATGTCTTTATACAAATTCTTAGATAGATTTCTTTTGGTTTTAAAAGGGTTCATATAACCGATAGTGAACGAAGAAATGTGGTAAATAGATTCTTTGCTACATTTGGAAGTTATCGATATAAACATTTATGAGCTGATGGTGCAAGATGGGAAAGTTATTTGTTTCAATTGCGTTGATTTCAGACAGGTCATAACTCTCACGAGGCCTTTCCCATCGATACTGTAATAAAACACATACAGCCACCAACTTATCTATCTCAATTTTCCTCTTGAATGAACAGTTGGCAACGCTTTCCTGTCGAGTCAGTGAAATTCAAAATGAAATATAGATTTGTCATATATATCAAGCAGTGACTGGACCGATAAATAAATTGAATTGCTTCTTTGACTCTCTAAGCCAATTTCATCTGTTAGCAGCGAAACATATAACCGCTAAGCTAATCCGCTTGCTAGATCATACGATCCTACTAAATTTGGTACTAAATCTAGTAAATGTTTCACTAAATCGAGTAATTTTTTTTACTAAATCTTGTAAATTTTGTTTGCAGGACATCGACAATCTAATGACAGAAGGCAACAAATCCCGAACGGTTGCTGCTACCAACATGAACAGCGAGTCATCGCGATCCCACGCAGTCTTCAGCGTGGTGCTCACACAGACGCTCACAGACGTTGCGACCGGCGTTCAGGGCGAAAAAGTCGCGCGACTTTCGCTCGTGGACTTGGCTGGGTCGGAGCGAGCGGTGAAAACTGGCGCTGTTGGTGATCGACTGAAGGAAGGATCTAATATTAACAAGTTAGTAGAATGGATTGACATTTGATGCGTCATCTATTTCAAATCAGTTTCATATTGCGGTCAGCGTTTTGTTTTCCTTAATTATGCGTTGTTGTTACCATAGTTACACATATTTCAATTAGGGTGGGGTTGGTCCAATGTACCTACAACATCTTTATTTTTACCCAGTCATAATCGGAAAGCCGCTCTTTTTTGGTTCATACTTAATGCCATTTTCCACTAGTGAACGGAAATAAACTTGGGGAAGGCCCCAATATTAATTTATTTTTAAATAAGGCTACACTGAAAATGCGACGTGTGATTTTCCACAAACTCATAACAACCTCGACTTGATATTAGTATCGCGTGTATGCGGTATTATATCAAGGGCTGAACCACGGCCAGAGTAGTCAAACTATAAACTAACCGTAAGAAAGGTTAACCTTTCTACGTCAGCATGTTGTAATGCAGTATGTTATTATTAAAAAAAACTGAGTAGCCTGATAGGGCTCTTTGTGAGAGAGTTTGTACGGGGAAGTACTGCTACCATACCTATTTCTAACCACAAGCAGTGATGCTCGCATTGCTGTATTCCGGTTTGAAAAGTATGTATCTGAGAAGACAAAGCGCAATGCCATCACGTTTTCTCAAAAAAAAAGTAGAAAAATTCAAATTTTGTGACCACTCCACAGATCCCTGACGACCCTCGGTTTGGTGATATCAAAATTAGCAGACCAGTCTTCAGGCAAACCGAACAAGGACAAATTCGTGCCGTACAGAGACTCTGTGCTGACATGGCTGCTGAAAGACAATCTGGGAGGAAACAGCAAAACAGTCATGGTAAGATACCATCATTTCCACGAGGAACTGGGTTTACCAAAGCTTAAGCATCATCATTTCACAGTTATTTTGTGATTGTTGAATCATATACCTGTATAATTAGTTGTAAATAAACATCAGGTGAGATTGCGGTCAAACGCTTGCTTATAAATTTATAAAAAAACAAAAAAAAAAACAATGCTTTGAAATAGTATAAAGATCAAAGTGAAAAATCATTTATTTTATTCAGTAAAGTTACAAGGATCACTTAAAATCATTTATTATAGTAAATAATTATTTAATATTAAATTCTTAAAACTCAAATTAAATGATACTAGCATAAAACTAATACATTCTTAGTTAACATTAGCTTTAAAAGTAGCAGAATAACTTGGATGCCATTAGGAAGAGAACCTACATCGTAAAAATGTCCGCACCGTTAATACTACTGAACGTTATATACTCGTAGCTTACGCAAGCTTAGCTGCTCCTAGAAATTCCTTTTATCGGTTAACCGCAATAAGTAGGCGTTAACTTCGCGTGGGAGTGTCGGTAGTTTTAACTATTACGAGAAATGTGCTATTTTATTTATAAACTACGGTTTAAATTGTCTTTCTATACAGATTTTCCATTTTGTTATAAAAATCTTTGTCAGTTTCATTTGGGTACTTCAAAACCTTCACTAAATATATTTTTAATTACACAAAGGTTAACTGTAATGTAAACTATTTTCCCTAGAGCAAGGAACACTAGGTACGTCTACGAAATGTTTGTTGAATACACAGATGTTCAATTCCTACTCAAACTCAATACATTTTTTTTTTTTTTTTAATTTTTTTTATTTTTTTTTTTATTGCTTTCACATGGTATTATAGTTGTTACATTGTAGGTAGGTATCACATAGGAACCCTGTTCAGAGGTATGTTTAGAGAATTATGTATTCTTTCAATTTTCGAAGATCTTAATCAGGTCTTTTTCAAATGGGTTTACTTTTTATTTCAGCCGGTTTAAAATAAAGCCTCTTTATTTCAATTGTATTCCAAGTTTAAATGAAGTCTGTTTATAAAATCTTATTGAAACTCATTCAAACCGTGTTTCGTTATAATCCAGCTTTATTAAAAGGAAACGAGCTTTCTAAGTATTGTATTTATAAAGCATTTACGCGGTAACAATATAGTAAAATGTGGTTGGGTAAATTTAAAATTCCGTTTGCGGCTCGGATGTTGCATCCTCAGTGAGTCACTCGAACGGTCATAGACTGAGTTATCGACAGAAGCCAGAGATCACATATGTTGTTTAATGCTAGCAGTGGCCGCGACTTTGATTCGAACAATTTTTTTATTCTGAAATTTTCAAAACGTTTTTTCTGGTCGTTCCATCCATCAGACAACCAGTTATTTTTACAGTGCACTCTTTTCTTTGTAAACTGAAACGTATAAAAAACCCGGCTTTGAAAAAAGTTGATTATTTTTAAGAGATACCTGCTGGCTGGAGTTGTGATTTGATTGATGCTTGTTTTAATCTTGAAAACTTGTATTGACATTTATACGTTACTAAAATATTAGACAATCTGCGCTAAACATGAATATCGATCATTTGAACGCGTTTTCTAATGATCACAAACTATTTACTACTTTTCTAATAACTATGAACCCCATGTAATGATTGTTCGTGATTTAGACTGTTCTTAGATATGAGGTTGTAAGAAAGAAAAACATATGAAATGAACTATCATTTTGAAATGTTTTTAACCACGTTTTCAGGTAGCAACAGTATCACCAGCGGCCGACAACTACGAAGAAACCCTATCAACACTCCGCTACGCAGACAGAGCCAAACGTATCGTGAACCACGCTGTTGTCAATGAAGATCCCAACGCGAGGATCATTCGAGAGCTGAGGCAAGAGGTCGAGGCTTTGAAGGAGATGCTCAAACATGCCACGGTAAGTTGTATTGTATGACTATTGGCATAGAACTCAGGTTCCGTTAAATAGGTCCTCTACTTCTAGTTCAGAGTAGTAATAGCACTAAAGAAACAAAACTGATTGTAGGTCCATGCAATTTTGAAACTTAAGTCAATGTGATACAACTCGTTTTACTTGTACTAATTGGATTAAATCTTCAAACTAGTATTTTCCATTCAATTCAATCAGCGTGAGTGCTTAGCCACTTCTCACCTTCTTTCATTGAAATTGAAGCTAAAGATGGTTCTGGCACATCCACGATACTCCATACATGTGAACTGATTTAATTACCTACTAATAGAACAGCGACTTGCTACACGTTTGAGTGTGTGGGTAATATGAATTGAGCCAATCATGGTACTCTAATCTACTAGAGGTACTCTTACGAAGCGAGGAACGATAAATTGGCAAATATTTGCGAATGTCGCTTCTGTACGTCGTAATAATTATTCTTTGACTCCATTAGACTAAGTTACTCGTTACTTAGAGGTTTAAATAATTAAAATTGCACTAATAAGTTTGCGAAGTTAATTCACGTAAAACAAAGGAAAGTGAGGCACTGCATCTTGTTAAACTTCTGCATTCTCAAGTTTGCTTTTGCTCTCACAACAACGTTTTCGTTTTAAAGTTTTATATAGCACGTTATTACAAGGTACAGTTTCAAACTTGGGACTTGACTCTTCGAACATCACGTTTAAATTTCATATTTTCAAATAAGCGTTGGATAGTTCAGACATTTTTGTGTAAAAATATGCGATTACAGTACGCACAATGGATCTCTATCCCTCTTATGTTAGGTGCAACCAACGATCGCGCATGTACAAGTGCGGAAAAATGCGTTTAGCTCCAATTCAACCCAAAAATTGGTTCTTCGCAGATACTTCAGACGGACAAAAATCTGTTGAGACTATACGTTGCTTGTAAAATGTGCCTTGTCTTAGATCACTGTAAGTAGTAATTGAATTGAACTGAATAGCCGAATGTATAAAACGCTTGTATGTTTGTTTATGTTCCAGGGTTCCCCAGTTGGTGAAGATGTACATGAACAATTGGCGCAAAGCGAGCACCTCATGAAAGAAATGTCACGGACATGGGAGGAAAAGCTCGTTGAGACTGGTAAGAAGCTTTTGTTGGTTCCACTAAGAAATAATCTGAAACAAAACTTTGATTTTTATAGATATGGATAAAGATATCAGAACGGCTGTTATACTCATTTGCAAACCCATGATAAGTAATTTTTATAGATATGGATAAAGATATCAGAACGGCTGTTATACTCATTTGCAAACCCATGATAATTTCAAAACATACATATCATGTATTTTTTTTCTGTCTATCTAATCTAATATATAATGTTTATAGTCATTAAATACAACGCCCTCTACTCCCAAACTAAGCAAAGCTTGTAATATAGGAACTAGATTGCGGATAGAACACTTTTATACGTTTTTTTGTAAATAAATTTTTTTAGTAAGTACATAGTAGTAACTAGTTCCACTGTAGATGAAATGCCTTTCTACCTTTTTCCAAGTGATCCCAGTACTTTTAAGCTTGAAAAAGAAATAACTTTAAAAGATACAATTTTAATGTTATTTATCTCTTTTAGGCAGAGTACAGCATGAGAGACAGCACGCGCTGGAGAAGATGGGCATCAGTGTCCAAGCGAGCGGGATCAAGGTGGAGAAGAACAAGTACTATCTCGTCAACCTGAACGCGGATCCATCGCTCAACGAACTACTTGTGTACTATCTCAAGGTACTACTCGACTTGCAATGTCAGTACTATTCTCGTGTTATAAGTATATTTTTTTGTAAAAAGGATCATACAAAAAAACGCTAGGAACCAGCTTGACCACGTTATTTCATGCGTATCGCGTGTCCAAAAAGTGATATTATCAAAGACTATGTAACCACAGAAGACCACTAAAAGAATAAATAAATATTCATGGACAGTTCATACAACGCCCTCTAGTTCCAAACTAAGCAAAGCTTGTAATATGGGAACTAGATGGCTAGAAGACGGTATGATATGATAAAGTATGTTGTACGTTTCAGGATCGCACACTAGTTGGCGCAGACAGTTCAGCCGACATCCAACTATCCGGTCTCGGCATCCAGCCCCAACACTGCCTACTCCTCGTGGAAGGCGGAGGCCTAAACCTGGAGCCGCTCGGTTCAGCGCGGTGCTTCGTGAACGGAACCCCCGTGGTGTCTCGCGTGAGGCTCGGACATGCCGATAGAGTGCTGTGGGGGAACCATCACTTCTTCAGAGTTAACTGTCCGAAGGCTACCAGAACTGAAGGTAACATTTTAGCAAAGTTAATATTTTGTTTATGAGATGAAATGTCTGAAGACGAAAGTCTTCAATCAATGCGTCCTACCTGTCATGACCTATGCTGCCGAAACGTGGACACTGACAGTAGGGCTGGTCCATAAGCTAAAAGTCGCTCAGCGAGCTATGGAGAGAGCTATGCTCGGAATTTCTCTCAAGGATAGAATCCGAAATGAAGTTATCCGACAGAGAACCAAAGTCGTCGACATAGCTCAGAGGATTAGCAGGCTGAAATGGCAGTGGGCCGGCCATGTTTGCCGTAGAACCGACAATCGTTGGAACAAACTAATACTGAAGTGGAGACCGCGTGTAGGCAAGCGTAGTGTAGGACGCCCTCCGGCGAGATGGGGCGACGATCTGCGAAATGTAGCTGGCAGACACTGGATGAGAAGAGCCGAAGACCGAGCTCAATGGTGCGTCTTGGGAGAGACCTACGTCCAGCAGTGGACGAGTATAGGTGGATGATGATGATGATGAGATGAAATGTTACCGAACATGGAGATATCTTTTGCATGTAACAATTGCATTAGCTCCCAAATACCTCCACTGAGGATGCACCCGGCACTGCACTGCGTCTCAGACGTAAAAGGTTTTCTTGTATGTCTGTAATCGTCATGTTACCCATACTTTTCAAACCTAGCAATGCGAGCATCACTTCTTGGCGATAGAAATAATGCTGAACATACTTTCACTAAAGCTGTAATACTCGAAATAAACGACGAGTTATCTAGTAGACGATGGTTTGTATAAACGTGTATTTTACCCTCTCTGATATAACCACCTTATCCTATGATGTTACCTTTATTGTATTTAAATAACTATTTGTTACAGCAACAGCGTCAGAACCACAGACCCCGGCACAGCCGATTGACTACAACTTCGCGCGGGACGAGATAATGCTCAATGAACTCAGCAACGATCCTATACAAACAGCTATTTACCGACTCGAGAAACAACATGAAGAGGACAAACAAGGTACTCTCTCTAGCCTCAAAGGTTTGCTGGAAGAAAACTCTTGTTAGGGTTAAGCTCGCCTTTGTACATGTCATCTATTTCTGTCTTTTGTTTATGTCCTGTGTTGTGTGCAATAAAGAATTAAGGTACACATGGCCACAGGTCAGGTTATACACCCAATACAACCATAACTACGCTATATACAATGCAGAGAATTGTTGGAAAGGGAGCGGTATAGACATAGGCGCGCGTCGCGCTCTCAACCCGTCCTACACAAACACACTGCCGTCCCTCTCGCACGATTCGCAACGTTCAACTTCTATTAGTTCAAAGTTCAAACAGTATAGGTCGACGTGTCTTCGTGCGTACAATACGATCGGCGAGTTTTAGCAATCGTGAAGTTAGCCATTTCGAACTGAATTGTCTTCACGCAAAAGAAGCGGCTATTTTACACTTGGGAAAACCCGCGACCGCACTGTAGTCAACGTTTTTACTCATTTTACGTTGTTACTTTCAGACTATAAAAATTTTGTTTCCATTCTATTACTATTTAATAAAAATGATGTTTCATTTACAGTGGCGTTGGAAAAACAGAGGCAAGAGTACGAGAGACAGTTCCAGCAGCTTCGGAACATTCTGTCGCCTTCTACTCCGTACCCACCCTACTCGTACGATCCCCTCAAACTTGGTGAGTAGTGCCTTGAAAAAATAAAAAAAAAGTGTTTACACATCGGAACAACATTATTTTGAATTAGGAATGAGCCTAGTCTAAACTAGCCTTGATTATTGCCAACTAATCTACATTAGTACTAAAGCTCGCGTAACCTCGAAGTAGTTATACTAAGCAGTTATACTGCTTGTCATTGCATTAGCAAAACAATCGAAAGACAAAACGTTGTATAACTTCGCTCCTACGCCTGCTTTATTGGTAACAATCAAGCTCTCTGTCGCGATTTTTTTTATTAGCCTGAACCGTCCCACTGCTGGGCAAAGTCATCCCCCTCTTCCCTCCATTGGTCACGGTCCGTCGCCAAATTAGGCCAGTCATTGTTGAAGACATCTAGGTGATCCCTCCACCGCCTTTTCGGTCTACCTCGGTGACGATTTCCATCTCCGGGGCTCCACTCTGTCCTAATCTTGACCCACCTTTCAGGGGCCCTATGCTCAGACCGGTAGAGATTTTATTCTAATAGGGATGACGTCAAAATGACGTTGAAAACTCCTGTCACCAGTGAGTGAAACGAGATTTCGGCCGAGATATGACGTCATCCCTATTAGAGTAAAATCTCTGCCGAAGTGAGAATTAGGCCCCAAGCTGCATACGGCAGGTTTCTTGCTTTTATCTAAAGAAAATTCGTGAGTGAGTATGGTCCAACTTTGTTTCCCAGGTAAAATGGCAGCTTGCACCCCCACAACGGCGGCGCGCGTGGAGCGCTGGGCGGCAGAGAGAGACGACACGTTCAAGCGCTCACTCGGCCGACTGAAGGCGGATATACTGAGAGCTAACGCGTTGGTGCAGGAAGCTAACTTCTTAGCCGAGGAGATGCGACGGAAATCTCGATTCAGTGTCACTTTGCAGATCCCGCCGCAGAACCTCAGCCCTAACAGAAAGGTAGCTATTACCCCTGTGTTATCTTCTATGTTTGGGTGTTACTATGTATTTACAAAAACTATATAAATATTCTATCTGCAATTCCAATAAGCTTAGCTTAGTTTGGGACTAAAGAGCGTTATGTGAAATGTCCAAGAATATTTTCTTTTTTATTTTATTTATACGGACACCGAGTGAGACCCTAAGTGTTCCGTTTTTCCAAAACTGGACCGCAACACTAAAAATCGGCAGAAAGAATTGTTGAAACTCTAGCTCGGTCGGCTCAAAAGGCAGATACTGAAAGCGAATGCGTTGCGAGTAACTCAACTGAGAAAGTCCCAAGTACCTCAAGTCCTCTGACATTGTTTATACGGACTTGTCATTTTGAAGCAGGAAACCAAAATGCCGCACTAAAGGAATAAACTATGTTCTCAGTTCAAATGTATAAACCCCATTCATTTGCCGATAGCGTGGAGCCTTCGTATCGGAGCCAGCGATAATGGTCCGCCGACCGACTCGCGGTGGGCAAGTGTGGTCGATGGAGAAACTGGACAACAAGTTGTGTGATATGCGCGATATGTACGACGAGTGGCGCCGCCGGCAACAGCGGGGCGAGGCGGAACTAGTTGAGGAGGTAAACATAGACCAATTACATTCTTACTGATAGATAATTTATTTGTACTGCTGAGCAAAGGCCTCATAAATCCTTACAGATTTTGTCAGTATCCCACCATTCCTTCTGGTCATCAAAGTTGTTATCGGGCGCTATTTTGTCCAAATTTATTTAAATTTATTTTCTTTATATCGAAAACGTTAGATTATAATTCTAGCTAGATGCAATGTTAAAGTTGTTAAGCAAGTTTTTTGCTCATTTGGTTAGACAGGAAGACATCAGAATCTAGACATGCTAAATAAATTAAAAATGACCCATGGAGATACCCCGGACAGATAAGCTGTATATCACAAACGTGTTCTTATCTAAAAAAAGAACAATACTTTTTTAACTTTAATTATGTAATTTGTTACAGGAACCCAACGAAAAGACGCTAGACCCGTTCTACGAATCCCAGGAGAACCACAATCTAATCGGAGTCGCGAATGTGTTTCTTGAAGCCTTGTTTCATGACGTCACTCTAGATTATCACACGCCCATCATCAGTCAACAGGGCGAAGTGGCCGGCAGGTTACAGGTTAGTGTAATACTATTCTCCAAGGAACATTTCGTGTACCTATTCGGTACTGAACGCAATTTTCGCTTTCAAAAATTAGCAGTTTCATTGTAATTGCAACCTTATTACAGGTGGAAATAAGTCGAGTTTCCGGCCAGTTCCCACAGGACAGGATCTGCGAAGCGGCCTCTGATGGTTCCGGGGATATGCGCGATGATGATGAAACTAGTGATCCAGCTACACAACAGGTACATCTACAGTACTTGACACACATAAATAGATACGTTTATAAATTAACATGAATTTTAAGGCTCCCACAGAAAGAAGGCTGCGTTGACTGTTAAATAGTATTTAGCGAGTTGTCAAGTCATATAAATACGTCAGATTTAAATCCATTTAGCTGTTAAACGCGTTTAGCAATTCTGGTGCAAGCCGCCCTAAAATTACGTTTGCTAAGGTTTTATTTTACCTGCAGGTGACAATCCGCGTAGTGATAAAACAGGCGAGCGGCCTCCCTCCTTCTCTTTCCCACTTCGTGTTCTGCCAGTACTCGATTTGGGGCGGAAGCGAGCCCGTGGTGGTCCCGCCATTGGTCAGCGCGGACACTCCCCCCGCGCCCACCCTGCCGGCCTCCCCCCGACATCAGCCGCAAGTCGCGTTCCGGTTCGATCATTCGAGAGATTTCACTATACCCGTGGCTGAGGAGTTTATCGAACACTGTGCTGGTGAGTGTCGAAATTGTGTTTATAACTGTAATTTTTCCTATAACTAATTTCGTGTCAGTGCGAGGCTAAAAGTGCCCTAAATCTTTTCATTTTGCATCTGGCCGCAGAAAACTTACGCTGCTGTCATTTTCATCCGAACAGAGGGGCGATTACGAGTTGACAATGTAAAAACCGGTGTCAAACGTCTGACGCCGAGCACACCGGTGTGCGCTGCTTGGTATGGAAACATTGAGCGGATTTTTTGAGAAGCTTGGTTTCGTCAAGCTCCCGCTCAGTGTTTCCTTACCAAGCAGCGCACACCGGTGTGCTCGGCGTCAGACGTTTGACACCGGTTTTTACATACTCGTAATCGCCTCTCAGAGGGTCTAGTACAAAATTTGATAGTTTTATAAAACTTTATTTCGTTTCTTTAAGGGCGCTGCAAGTAAATGTAGGTATGGACATCTGGTACTAGACACCCAGGGGCCTTATTCACAGTTCGGCTGAGGTATTAGAGTAAAATCTCTGCCGAACTGAGAATAAGGCTCAAGGCGCTAGTTATAGATTTACCACCGTCTATTTACATTCATCCCGGTCTTTAGAAGCGTCCCATCATTATTTTGCAAACATCAAGGTAGGTATCAAAATGTCATTAGTAGTTGTTACTATAGGTCAGCCAGACATCCCATACTGCCGTCCGCTAACTAAAACGTAGCTATCTGAGCTTTTTGAGATATCGCTAGAAAAACGTGGAGAAAATTAAAAATGGATGCCACTTTGTAACCCTTTGACGTATAGTAGATTTACGTTTTTTGGAAGATTATTAATGCCCTCAAGCCCTAATTGAGTACTACCTAATAGCTTTACTGACTTAACGACTATTTAAAGTTGTAATTAGAAAAAAAATGTTAGTTAGCCGCTTTCTTTCTATCTCTAATTCGGAAACTATAGACGATAGGAACACAGTTCCAAGACAGATCGATAGAGAATTTTGAGCTTTATAATATGGCATTTAGAAGTAAAATTTGACCAAATGTTACTTAACGGCGTTTTAGCTAGCGGACGGCAGTATAGGTTTGTAGACACCATCTCGAATTAAGCTGAAGTTTTAGATTACGTCTAAACGTGCAATTTCTTGAACAGAGGGAGCCCTATCGATAGAAGTGTGGGGGCACCGCTCGGCCGGGTTCAGTCGAGCTCGCGGTAACTGGGAAGTTGAACAGCAACAAGCTGCTAAAGCGAGGTCATTGGCCGACCGCTGGGCCGAGCTCACTCGCAAAATACAGCTGTGGGTCGAAATACACGAGCTGAATGACCAGGGCGAATACGCGCCTGTGGAGGTCAGTGAAGTAAATAGAACCTTTTTTATTTTTTAGTTTTTTTTTTTAATACAGAAGTCCATTTTGCTGTGTTTGTAGTTGCACATACATCTTTTTCTACCTCGATATTTAGGAGCTTAACAACATAACGACACAACACAACATAACGACACAGACAGACAGACTGAATGAAATAGAACAGCTATAAGAGTATGTCATTTCCATGCATTAACAGTAATTGAATATCTATTAAAGCCATCTGGAAAATCACTCGCACAACCTGATAAATAGTACTACCTCTTCGGTCTAACGACTAACGTTTGACATTCGAGTACGAGTTCGGTGTGATGTCAAGTTTCTCAAAGAAGTATCCGCTCGGTACACGCACAGATAATATAATGTACACGGAAACGGTACTCGCGTACGAAGTCGCGGGTAACTGCTAGTGTTTAATAAAAGATGTTGAGCTTACAATTACTGCAATATGCAACGAAGAAGACGGATGAAAGGAGAGTGCATGCTACTGAGATGCGAATGTTAAGATGGATGTGTGGGGTGACGAGGTTAGATAAGATCAGGAATGAGTATATCAGGGGAAGTTTGAAAGTGGCGCCTGTTGTTGAAAAGGTGAAGAGTGCTAGATTAGCATGGTATGGACACGTAATGAGGAGGGTTGAAAGTCATATCACGTAAAAAGTTATGAACATGTGTGTGAATGGGTACGCAGGTAGAGGAAGGCCGAAGAAGAAGTGGTTGGATTGTGTGAAAGAGGATATGAATGTGAGAGGAGTAGATTCTGAGTTGACGAATGATAGGAGCGAGTGGAAGAAGAAGACATGTTGTGCCGACCCCGCCTAGCGCGGGATAAGGGCAGGGAAATGATGATGTTGAGCTTACAAATACTGTTAATGCATGGAATGACATCCTGTTCTTTACCGTATTTGCAGGTCGCTCAACGCAACGACATGTTGACCGGCGGAGTGTACCAACTGCGACAGGGCCAGCAAAGGAGATTAGCTGTGCGAGTCAAACCGGCTCAGAACTCAGGCACACTGCCCATCATTTGTCAGCACATTGTTAGCGTGGAGGTCGGCTCTGTCACTGTCAGGTATGTGCTTACATTAGTTTACACACACATAAGTCATTGTGTTGGTGTAGTATATCTTCCGCTTTGATCTAATTAAAATATTCTGTGGCACTATTTCAGAGGCTGAGAGAATAATTCAACCATTTAACGTCTTGTCTTCATGTCATGAGTATCAGCTAGATATTTATGACAACTAAACTGGCTAACTGTAATTGTATTGATGGTCATTGACACTTCCCGGTCCATAGACTGATAAGATGTTTTCATCATCAGGCGTCACAGCTCAGTCGGTAACGGCTCTGCCTTCCGTGCTGTGGGTCGTGGTTTCGATCCCCACTGAGAACAAACATTAGTGCGTGGAAAACATAGATGTTTGTTCTATGTCTGGGTGTTACTATTTATTATAAGTATGTATTTACAAAAAAAAAGTATTTAAGTATTCTATCAGCCATCTAGTTCCCATATCACAAGCTTTGCTTAGTTTGGGACTAGAAGGCGTTGTGTGTAAAGTCCGTAAATATTTATTTATTTATTTATCATCAAAGAATAATAAAATGACAATATTGACAAGGAACATTGTGTAATTACCCAGGTCCCGATTACAGCAGCCACTCGACTCGTACCAAGATGAAGATCTCGCAGTGTTACGTGAAAGATGGAGCGACGCGCTTGCCCGTAGACGTCAACATTTACACGTTCAGTTGCAAGTATGTCAATAGTTGTGTGGTTTTCAATATTTATCCAGTGTGAATGGGTCTGCTGATAGAGAAAAACCTCTGCGGACGTGTCGAGATCAAATTGAAGATGTGCTGGCTAAAGAAAGACAGGCCAGGAGGCCTAGCATGTGCACGCGAGATATTTTGTCGACTCGCTCTGTCGTAGGCATTTCACCATTTGGTGAACTACATTATTTGTGGTAATGTCGACAAAACGCGCCTTTGCCTCATCAACTTTAGACATTTCTATCGCATCATACTTTTTAAGAGGGCTATCACAGTTTGGCCGCGATACGAGGGCTGGCGCGCGTCTGAGTTCGTCTGAGATCGCATTTTATGCAGTTTTAAATTACGTTTATTCAATATAATGGGCATTTTCACGGTTTGACCGTGATATGAGCCTTAAGGACAAGATTTTTTGACCGTGTTTTAGAAATTGGTGAATATGTCGCCTTCTATGAAGAATGAGCGTGACATGGAACGCGAACAGTCGTTGGTAGAGCAGTGGGTCTCGCTCACAGAAGAACGGAATGCTGTAAGTCCTTTTAGATTTATGATAACTTTTATCTCAAAATAAAACTTGCATAATAATATAATTATATCACAATGATAAATTTATTTTCAAAACTGGTCGCTTTTTTTAATTAAGATTTAAAAGAAAAATCGCGTCTGCACGTGTGACCCTTCTGTTTAATGTACATACTTTTATCATCTTTTTAATTGCATTCCGTTCCTGAACTAAGCCCCCTCCACTGTCATCTGTAGATGCCAGAGCTACCAAACGTTTACCACCTGCAATTAAAAGCTCCAACCAACCCAAACGCACTTATACTTTTTATTTAAAGATCTAGAGGGCGTTGTCTATATTTTTTTCCAAATTAGAATGTTTTCACTAGGTTCTGGTGCCAAGCCCTGGAAGTCCAATCCCAGGTGCTCCGGCCGCATGGAACCCTCCAGCTGGCATGGAGCAGCATATACCTGTACTATTTCTTGATCTCAACCGTAAGTACTCTATTTACTTCTAATCGGTTCCTATATTCATCATTTATATTTACTGTCATCAGGCGTTGTATCATCGTCATTGACAGGCGTCACAGCTCAGTCTGTAATAGCTCTGCCTTCCGTGCTGTGGGTCGTGGGTTCGATCCCCACCAAGAACAAACATTTGTGCATGGAAAACATACATATTTATTCTATGTCTGGGTGTTATTATAAGTATGTATTTACAAAAAAAAAGTATATAAGTATTTTATCAGCATCTAGTTCCCATATTACACGCTTTGCTTAGTTTGGGACTAGAAGGCGTCGTGTGAAATTTCCATGAATATTTATTATTTATTATTATTTGTCATCATATTCATAGTTGTATTTTATTCAATAAAACTACATGGGTCATTTGGAACTGTTTTATATACTATGTGACTCTAAGTGCCAGTTCCTCGCGACCAAAGTCTAGAAGAACGGGGAAGAATCTTACGGCTTGGTTCCTATTGTTTTGTTGTATGATCCTTATAAATAAATACACTCAAATGCTCTAGTGTCATTTTAACCTTACCACCAGATGAAATTGCGGTTGTCTAAAACTTGTAAAAAAACCTAGTCATAAATGCAAAAGAATTATCAAAATTCTGTCATGTCAGAGACATACCTTATTCATCTAATCCTGTTGAATTAACTTACTTTCAAACCGTAGATAAGGCCGACTAAGCTTAAAGGATAGTGCTATCGATTCTGTTGTCGCATTTAACATTTTATTTATTTAACTATGTATTATAAGTATGTATTTACAAAAAAAAAAGTATACAAGTATTCTTATCAGCCATCTAGTTCCCATATCACAAGCTTTGCTTAGTTTGGGACTAGAGGGCGTTGTGTGTAAAGTCCATGAATATTTATTTATTTTATTTTATTTATTTTTCTAAACTAACTTAATTTGACAGCACTAAAAATGTTGCCGTCCCTTTCTCATAAACTGAAACGACAAAGACGGCTATAATTTTAGCGCTGTCAAATTAGGTTAGTTTAGAAAAATGCAACAACAGAATCGATAGCAGTGTTGTACCTAATCCCATCTATTAAATAATGTCTATGTCACGTTGTTAAGCGGATGACCTCACAACCCACCCGAGCGGCGAAGAAGTGACCGTGGCTGGTCTCAACTCGATCCTTCCCAAGGAGCACGGCAACAAGTTCTACGAGCTGCAGATCCTGCATCATCACGACAAGGATGTATCCGCCATCGCGTCCTGGGACTCCTCGATCCATGACTCGCAGTATCTCAACCGGATCACTGAAGGTACCTTATTGGTGGACGTGCTCTGTAGGTTATTAAATTGTTACAGGGAGTGGACAAACAACTTTATCATAACAAGATGGCTGGTATGGTAGGTATAAATACGTTAGAACTCAGACGAAAATGTGCTCTTATGATACATTACTTTTTACTCTTGCGGGATAAAATAGACAACCCCCTAGCTTTGTCCAATTGTACTTTGTACGTTCCCGACCGGTATGTGCGGGCGGCGCGCGCGCGGCGTCTGTTCGCGCCCCCCACCCCCCGCACCAACACCGCCCGATATGCGCCTACGCAGCACGCACTCACACTATTCAACACGCTCATTGCTCAGACACCTGAAGTGGATATATTCCACTCAAGTTTACGACAATTAATTCGTTTCTCAATTTGTTTTCTAAGCATATATCTAAGTAACTAATTGTCTGCTATCCTAGTTTATAAAACGTTCTGGTTTTACATACTGTAAGTATTTTAAGCAATTTAAAATAAATAAATAAGACACAAATTCTTTATAATTTGTCTAAACTGGCCAACTGAAGTGAGTTTTTTTGACACGTTTTCTCATATTTCCAGCTAACGAGCGCGTGTACCTGATTCTAAAGACTACAGTGCGGCTATCACACCCCGCCCCGATGGATCTCATACTTAGGAAACGATTAGGATTAAACATTTACAAACGGCAGAGCCTCACAGACAGGATACGAAAGAAAATCGTTAGGTGAGTACTTAAAGGCTTGTTCGATTACTTAGGTCCGTATGAAGAAAGTTTGCATAAATCTTAATTGAAACTCACACATAGGTACAGTACAATAGGCGGATCTTGGCAATCGTAAAGTTATCCGTTTGTGATGCGCGATAACAATTTCTTGCAAAAAAAGCTTAAAGCCTCATTGCGCATAGAAAATTCACGGTTCCTAAGATCCACAACGCTGTGCTGTATTTTGACCGGTTTTTATTATGAAGTGTCAAAAAATCTATGCATGAGTTTAAATTCTGACTTGACTTGAGTAAGTTGCATACGGTACGGACCTTAGTAATTTTGACAGGTGTTGGTACTAAAATAACTGACAGCACCAATCACTGCCATACTCTTATTGCACAGAAATATCACACGACGCATAATAAAACAATTATTAATACTGATGCATTATTATGTCTGCAATCTAGATCTATGATTTAGTTAAACGGAGTCGCTTTTTATCCAATAGAATACCTATTTGTTGATAATGTGATTTAGATATCCGGCGATTATGTATTTTCTCACACCAACTGTACTTTGACTTTCACAGAACATTTACTTTTCGGTCACAGAATATAATATCTTGAATTCGTACTAATTCATAATGTAAATCAATGATTTCTCAGATTTATTTCAAGAAACATGAGCAAAGCATCTTTGACCCAGTACCAGACTCACACTAATGACTCACGTCCCAAACGAAAACCTAAATGAAGTCGGTTAAAAAAGTCCTGGGGGGTGATTCTAGACCGATAGACTTTTTTATCACGATAGATATATCTCCCAAAAACTGTCAAAAACTATGGAGATTTGACAGCTCTTGAGATATATATATCTCAAGAGCTGTCAAATCTCCATCGTAGACCGATAGACATTTTATCACAATAGATATATATATCTATTGTGATAAAATGTCTATCGGTCTAGAATCGACCCCCAGTATCGACTCTTTTAACGGAAAGTTATTTAAGAATCAGCCCATGCCTTATAGTTTTTATTAACCACAGTGATAAAGAACACGGTTGTTATAAGTAACATGCAGTTCTGCGTCCGCGTACTATTACAGAACTGACCAGCTGACTCAGACGGGCGTGACCTACGAGGTCGTGTCCAACATTCCCAAAGCCTCGGAGGAGTTGGAGGAGAGAGAGAGCTTGGCGCAGATTGCCGCTACGGGAGAGGAAGCCAGCGCGGCTGACGGAGAGACATATATCGGTAAGAAGTAGGAAGAGAAAGAGAGTCGGAGCCGATAAAGAGAGTCATAAGTGGTGATGTGTTACTTATGAGGATGTGTTTAACATTCTGGTACTGCGGATGAATAGTTAGTATTGATAATAAAGAGTACTTTAACACCAAGCAGTAAGAATAAAACAAAATATTCAAACTAAAAATACATTTTAAAATGAGAAGCGTTTTTATGTGGTACAATTATAACGTTTGTACGTTTTTTGTTGGAACTTAAACGTTATTTTAGTTGGAAATTCGTTGATTACTGAAAAACTTATAGGCGTCACAGCTCAGTCGGTATAGCTCTGCCTTCCGTGCTGTGGGTCGTGGGTTCGATCCCCACCAAGAACAAACATTTGTGTGTGGCAAACATAGATGTTTGTTCTATGTCTGGGTGTTACTATGTAATATAAGTATGTATTTACAAAAAAAAAGTATGTAAGTATTCTATCAGCCATCTAGTTCCCATATCACAAGCTTTGCTTAGTTTGGGACTAGAGGGCGTTGTGTGTAAAGTCCATGAATATTTATTTATTTAATTATAACGTTTACGTTTAAACGTTTGTACGTTTTTTGTTGGAACTTAAACGTTATTTTAGTTGGAAATTCGTTGATTACTGTAAAACTTATTGTGCTTCATTTATACTCGAATCGTTTCAGAAAAGTACACTCGCGGCGTGAGTGCAGTGGAAAGCATACTGACATTAGACCGACTTCGGCAAAGCGTCGCCGTCAAGGAGTTGGAACAGGCGCGCGGTCAGCCCATCACTATGCGCAAGACTGCTTCTGTACCTAACTTCTCACAGGTAACGTATCTATGCTGATTGTCTATGCTGATTGCTGCTGATTATGCTGATTGTCAAGTTAATATGGCACATTGTGACACGATATGTACTCCTAATGTAAAAAAAACACTCGGTGACTATAGATGTTAAAATAAGGTTCTAACATATTGGTATAGCTTTAGGGAGATCAGACCTTTATATTACGCGTTTTATAAAGTATACGCATTGTTAACATTTGTATGTCAACGAAAAGAGATAGCGATATGTTGATGTAAAGTTCACAATGTGTCATTTTAACATTTAGTATAGGTACATAACACTGTTAAAATCATAACACGTAAAAGAAAACTATAGAATGAGATAAACAATTAGCGCAGTTAGACACTGAAGCTTTTACTAACAAAATAAGTAATAATACACAGATAGAACGTGCTAAACTAATACACACTGACATCATATCACATAACACACATCACATCGCTATTATTTATTTTGTCAATGTTGTGAAGCTTGGAACTAACAAAGAGCTATTCAATGTCGCTACTAACATAATTAACAAACTCCAGTGTGTAAATACAGCTACAATATTTTACAAACACGTATTCGTAGAAAAACAAAATCACGTGACTCATTAAATATTACGCCACAAAAACAACAAAGTATCTAACAGTCAACTAGCTTTCGTCTTTACGCTAGCAAACTTCCATACCCATCATTGCATACTCTAAAAAGCGCGCGAGCTTACGTGCTAACAATACATCCCGTACACGTGTACGTTACTTTACGTGCACGTACGCAAGCGACGTCTAAACCGACGTGTTTTGCTAAATAAAGATTTTTGATCGCAAAAGTTGCGAATCGAGTGGGATTCAAAGTTAAAACGAGCGTCCTCTTTTAAGGGGATGTGTTATTTCCGTAATATTTCATAAAGGATGAAAATACTTATGAAAAAAAAAGAAGGAATTCCTTTTTATATGAAGGATATACGAAAGAGCTACTTATGTAATTCTCTACCTAGGTGCCGCGTGCTAGACGTCTTGCGAAGGTCGATGACCTCTCGTGCGCAGAAACAATCAAGCGCGGAGTCAGTCGCTGGGTTAACGTAAGTCACGAGGCGGCTTTTCTATCCTCTCTGCAATCTGTGGCACGGTATACATCGTTTTATAAGCAGTAACAACGCTAGGATGACATCAGTTTTAAGCCCATCCCATTGCACACCTATCTCTTGATTGAACAACGACCTAAAGGTTGTCGCTATGTCATATAAGACCTAAAGGTAGTCGCTGCTATGTCAAATAAGACCTAAAGGTTGTCGCTATGTCAAATAAGACCTAAAGGTTGTCGCTATGTCATATACTCGTAAGACCTAAAGGTAGTCGCTATGTCATATACTCGTAAGACCTAAAGGTTGTCGCTATGTCATATAAGACCTAAAGGTTGTCGCTATGTCATATACTCGTAAGACCTAAAGGTTGTCGCTATGTCATATAAGACCTAAAGGTTGTCGCTATGTCATATACTCGTAAGACCTAAAGGTTGTCGCTATGTCATATAAGACCTAAAGGTTGTCGCTATGTCATATACTCGTAAGACCTAAAGGTTGTCGCTATGTCATATAAGACCTAAAGGTTGTCGCTATGTCATATAATTCCATCACTAGTTTTGCGTTAGCGTTTTATGTAATGTAATAATAAATAAATATTAATGGACATTTCACACAACGCCCTCTAGTCCCAAACTAAGCAAAGCTTAATATTTATTTAGTTCAATAAGCTATTTCTAAATTCATACAGTAGAAAGCGTTAGTACATGAACTACGAATGTTTTTGTAAAATTCAAAACAAATGATAATCGTAGTATTTTTTAAGATACGTCATTTACAAGATTTAGTTTAGGTTTAATGGGAAATAGAACTTGACAATGAGTTGTACTAGTGTACTGACTGCTTGTAAAACTTAATTATATTCCGTGGCCACAGTGCTCATCTATCCGCTATTGTGACTGTACATAAGCTCACGCGCTTTTCAGACATGCAATTGGAAATGGGTCGATATTGTGTCACACAAATGTGTCGTATTCAATTAGCAAAAACACGTCTATGGGTTAGGTCCTTCGAGAAACTTAGCACAAAACACGGGTGTTTTACACATTATAAGGTAAATGTGGAATTCGCTTGAGATTTCGCTTGAGTCAAGTGCGTCTCGAGTTGACTTCGTTGTAAGTTATGTTTTTGATTTTTGGTTCGTTTAATGTCCACCCACATAGTCGGTTTTGGTTATACACATTGAAAACACTTGTAAAGTTCTGTTCACTTCACTCATCGTCTTCCAAGATTAGTCTTTATGCGTCTTGGAATACGGTATATTTTGGAACGTAATCTTCACGTATAAAACTGCTGTAAACACAAACGCACTATTAACCTTATCACATTGGAATAAGGTTGAAATATGTATAAAACTTATAGGTCACGCTGAACGCACTCTTTTAAAAACAAACCTTGTTGATATTGAGATAAGGTGTAGTTTCGTAGCTTGCTAACTTGTGTGTTGTCGCTACGCACCGGCAGCTGTCACAGGCGCTCGAGTCTGCGGCTAAGAGTGGAAATGTGAGTCTAAGCATGGCTGCATCCTCGCTGCTTCATTATTTCCTTTATTTTAACGCGTTTTGTACCATTTTAACGATTTTTTAACTTGCTCTGTTATCATTTTAGCGCGTTGTAAAAACTTTAAACGCGTTGTACCTACAACTTTTTTTAAGCGTTTTAACGTTATTTGTATTCTTCAACCTAAACAAAGTAACTAATCGAAGAGATTTATTTATAAGACCGCAAAAATATTTTTATTACGGGTAGTAGAACCTTCTCAAAAATTTTCTGACCGACCCAAAGAAAAATTATATAACTCGGATACTATTTTGATATCCATTGTTATAGACTGCTTAATAACGTTATTTTTAAACCCTGCACTATTAGTTATGCTTAATGTAAGTAGTTATCTTTACTAATATAATTTCAGCTGTAATTTAATTTAGAGGCTTATATTCGTTTATTTCAATTAGTTAAAAACTATAGTATATGTACGAAAAGTATTTACAAAATCTACCTTCCAACGTAGACATGCTTAGTAATTATAAAGCAATTTATTAAAAGTTAAGTAGACCGTATGCAAAATAGAATTGTATGATCATATTTATTTTCAAACTTTTTTACAGCTTCTAATCATAATTCAAGGACAAAGAATAAGTTTTTTATACTGCGTTTGTTTATAAATTATTTTTCTAATCTCATTATCTACTTATTGTACGTCTGGAACGGACAAACTGTAAAAACTTCTCTTTTGTACGGCAGTTGTGCAATAAAATTTTCTGATTTTTAATTTCTTACATTTGAAACCATGGTTTCATATGTCAGAAATCGAAAAGTAATATTTTTGACCCAAAAACATTTTCTTCAAGAATATTGTTGTTGTGTAAGCACGTTTTTTTGGATGGAGAATATTTACTTATTCTAAACATAGATTTACTTAGATGAAAACAATTTATTGAGAATATTGGGATACTTGATACCATGTGAAAGCAATAAATGTATTGAGTATTGAGTCTTTTTTTTGCCGTGCAGGGGATTTTGATACATAACTAAGTAAACATTAATATCTTTAGATCATGCGTCTGGATTCGTCGTTCGAATCACTCGCCGGTCTTGCCTCCGGCCGCTCCGGTAGTGTAGCAGACTTGGCTGATGAGACTCCAAGACGTCCTTTACACCGCCACTCGTACGCAGCCCCGGCGCACAATGATCCCGAGATTGTCACACCTACCAAACCTTTTGGACTCGGTAAGTTCAACAATAGCGTTACAAATATCGTTGGAAATTGTTTTATGAATATACGGCTAATTTAAAATGACATTGAATGTATGTGACGATTCTGTTGTTTCATTTTCCTTAACTAGCCTAATTTGATAATAAATGTTGCCGTCCTTTTCTTATAAAGTGAAATAACAGAGACGGGTGTCATTTTAGCGCTGTTAAAGTTAGTTTAGAAAAATGTACCAACAGTATCGGCCGGCACCATTGTTTATGTGAAATGAGTTTAGTAATATTAATTTGGTTTGAGTCTAACCAAAATCGAATTTTAATTTGGCTCAAGCAAAACGAAAAAACAAGATTTTTGGATTTCCTTAAAAATTTAGGTAAAACTTTAGAATGTTATCAGTTTCAGCCGTATATTCATAAAAAAATAAAATGTAACACTCCTTACTTCTAACTACGCCCAACTCTATCATTCACAGTCCATAACACATTGTCATGGCTAAACAGTAACTGAGACTCGCACTGCAAGTGCGAACTAAAAGTATTTTAGAAGATTATAGTGCATTCAGTAGACTAAAACAGAATAGAAGTATACAAACGATGCACGAATAGGTTTAGTATAGTGTTTTACTAAACAGTTGAATAGAGTTTAAATAAACAGATATCGATAACAGTATGTAGGCAGTTCATACTCACAGAACAATAAGACTCAGATAATGTCACGTCGACGCTACATTACATTCAATTTTTCATTCACTATTACATTTTATTTTCAACTTGCTTTGTGCAATGCTATGGCTCATACCTACTGATCTATACTCTATCTCAACCGACCCTCTCTTATTTCTGTATCATACTTCTTGATTGTGTAAATTATATTCAGTTTTGACAAACACAGTTGTGTTCTTTGAGTTGTTATTCTTATGCTTTACTTTGGTTAAACCTTGCAACCGAACCTGCGTTACCGTTGGAAGGGTTACCCACTATGTTCTGGAAGCACTTCTCAGAACTGAACGCTTCCGAACACAAATTGAACCCCCAAAGCTTGAACTAACGTTGTTTTCTGTATCTTGATCCCTCGCTACCTGCAGGCTCGTTTCTATCAGGTAAACAATGAAATTATGGTCTTGACTCGGAATGGCAAATGTACGGCAAAATTATTAGACGAATGCAAACATAAATGGAGTTATAGATGTGTTGTGATCATTGTTATCATGGAAACGTATGTTACCCATAAATTGGCTGCAAAAATTCTAACGATGAAGCAATTGGCATTTTGACTCGATTTGAGAACAAAACCGTCTGCTGAGTTTCTTTGATCAAAATTAGACCCTAATGTATTGGCTGATAGAGCGCACAATCGAAACGCAAGCTTCGAGCGTCAAGCTTCTGTCGTTGTGTTGACTATCTGTTTGTTTGCGTGTCTCTTTCATTTGCATGAACCAAGCATGATCTATTTATATCCTTCTCCCTTCCTCTTCGTTGATATTATTGCTACGAAGTCAAGAAGCACAGTAAGCTTTGAATTTTGACTAGGAGAGATTAAAGGCTTCTGTAAATTTCAAAGTAAAGACACTAAAAGTAGGCATTCTGAGCACGGAGATAACAGTATAAGCTATTCTGTAAATCAGTTGTGATGCATAAAAACTTGAAGAACAGTTCTATCTCTGTAACAATAGTGTGTAATGTAACAGTAATGGTAGTCATAGATCGATGAATATTGTAAAGTACATTTTAGATTAGTATTTGTGTTAGGTGATACGATGCATGTATGTAGACATTTGGAAAGTGTACTGAAAGAGATAATAAATAAGCATGTTTTTGTATTATTTAAATCTGCTCTAAGTTTAAAAACTTTTTGCAAAATTCACTAAAAGTGACGTTTTCTTGGTGCCCAAAAAATCAAACTCGGTAAAAGTGTGTGAAAAATACGCACTAAATAAAGTTGCATCATTATTTCAGAACATAGTTTTATTTAATTTACGAAGGCGCCATAACAGCGGTTAGTGTCAATTTTCACCAACCAACACTTAGCTAAGTGGAAAGTTACGCATGCCAACCGCATAAGGTAACGTACAAAAAAAACATAATATATTATAATACAAAATGGTGCCTTGATCACGAATAAATGTGACAATCGTAACCGTATCGTAACGCTAGCTTATCCGAGATACACTGCGCGGTGACGCTACAACGTTTGGCTGTCGAGCTGGCGTCGACGCGCAATATGATTCGAATACGTTAGGTTTACGTCAACAACTTTCATATTTGTTCGTGATTACTCTTCAGAATACAGCGTAAACGACAACCATCGCTAAGAGGTGGGTGGTGAAATTGACATAGTGTAAGATCTGACGAATACCCTAACATTTTTCTTCCAGCCCGGCCTACGTTCCTAAACTTGAATTTGAACCTGAACTCACTGCGACTACAGACGCCGAACAAGTGTATGTTATTGAGAAACAGTAGAATCACTAGTTGGGCTTGTTACGTATTATTTGAACTTCATACGATTTGTAGATCATTGTACTTATGAGTTTGATACGTATCGACCTATTTTGGACTTTAAGTGGTTGTCGTACGTGTCAGATTTGATTGTGGTCACATTTTCAGAGTGAAAGTGTAGTAGTTTGAACATTGTTTATGTTTTTATTTGCATTAAGAATTTGAATTTGAACATTGGCATGTAAATTCATTGTAAAATTTTCTAGCATGTATTCAGCAGAATAAAATTTGGGATAAACTTTGTAAACTCTAAAGTGTTCTAAATCATTTTTATGCTTATGTAAAGAGAGCGTCCACAGTGCTCAAATACTTATGCGTAATATTGATGAAATTGTAATACATTTTTTTCGCAAGCTACATGCGTCACCGTAGCAAAATTCTAGAATAATGTAAACATTAGAAAAGAAATTGTCAACTTCATGAGACACTACATTAATTAAGATTTATTTTCTATCATTTGCACTGTTTTGTATCGCTAATTTTAACACAAAACTCAATAAACTATTTATTGTCCTGTAACAATTTCAGCGTCCCCTGCAAGTGGAAAAATAGGGCTTCGCATGACTACTTTACACGAAGAACCGGGAAGGCGGAATGATGATGATTCTCATTCGGAGCCCGAATCTGCTCCAGCTGATGATATGAACACACCACGATCTAATGTAAGTAATGCATACGTGTTTAAAATGCTGAAAAAAAACATGTATTTTGTTCTGTTTCTTTGCGTGTATTTTTTAACTTTTCGCGGGAGTAAATTGTACTGTTTGTGTGTTTTTATAGTTTTTTATTGATCAAAACAATAACTATATACAAATACTAATAAAAAAATATCATTTTTAACAAAAAAAAAATTATTAAAATGTACTCTGAATTCTAAATGCTAGAGATAGAAAACAGAGTTCAAATCACCGACTGCAGGCAGGGTGCCCAAAAGGCTGGCAACGTTACCTCTTTGTATGGCAATACTAATTCTCTGTCCAAGGTAAGCGCCAGCCCTTTGGTCATTTGTCACGTCCACCAACCTTTTGGATAACTTTTTGAATATGTTGTGTGTTGCAGAGATCAAGATCGCGAGCCACACCGCGCGGTTTTCTTCCGACGTCTAAAACGCTGGATTCTCTGCACGAGTTGGCGTGTGAACGCGCTCCTTCTAAAAACTCACCATCTATATCTTCTAGCGGATATGGTAATTATTACAAGATAATTTTACAAAAAAATTAAACCCCTGCACATCAAAACCTTGTTGGATCCTGTTTATCATCGCTAGTCATCAACTTATACACTAGCCATCTTCTCAAATCTTTTGTTACTCAATTTTGTTTGATAATGAAAATGGTAATTTAGATTCATAATCAAACATAACGTTTAGTTAACCCACATTGCATAGTTCATTCATTAGTTTGTTATTTCATAGAGATGACAAATTTTCCCTTACTACGATACTGACATTATCTTATTTTATTCACTCACTAGCAGTTACCCGTGACTTCGTACGCGTCCGTACGCGTCTACAGTTTCCGTGTACATTATATTATCTGTATTATTATTATCTGTGCGTGTACCGAGCGGATACTTTGAGAAACTTGACATTACACCTCATTACACTAAACTCGTACTGGAATGTCAAACGCTAGTCGTTAGACCATAGAGGTAGTACTACGCCCTGTCAAACTGACGTGACATGGCATGACAATGAAATCCTCTTGTCAATTGGCGCTGCTAATCCTTTTCGTTCATTTTATCCTGTAGATCCTGTTAATTATTCGGGATAAAAAGTAAAGTAAAGTAGCCTATGTGTTAATCCAGGTTACGAACCATATATATACCAAGCTTCATCCAAGTTGGTTCAGTGGTTTAGACGTGATTGAAACACAAACATCCAAACATCTAAACTTTCTCATTTATAATATTAGTAGGATTACATTCTTCATACATTCTCGTCAGCTTTTGATCTGACGAATTTTTTTTATTTTTACCTTTTCGTGTTTGTATAACATTGAACTAGCTCAAACCTCTTTTCATTTCAGGTTCGCAGGCAGTGTCATCCACAAATCTAACCAACGACGACACATTATCGATCCGTAGCATGTCGGTCGACGACACGCCAGATTTCGACAAGGCAATCGACTACACGCACATAACCCGCACCAAACACTCAATGGCCGGCCTCAGGAACGAAATCTCAGAACTGAGAAGCGATATCAACGACATCAAAAATGATATCATCGAATCTAAAAACGAACTCGATGATTCGACATTCGAGAAAGTTAAGACGCCTATTACTCCGGGAGCGAAGCGAATCAACCCTTTCCTAAGAGATTGTGAAGATAAGATGGAGCAATTGGTTGATCCGTTGGGCGCGATTCCCATTGAGAATGTTATGACTGTTTCTAGTCAGAGCAACAAGAGTGAGGTGCATTTGAACGGCGATGTCTCCCATGAAAGTTCTGTTGGTATGTTTTTGCAACTATATTATTATAGTATTGGGTATGGGAGTTTTATTATGTACATGTTCATGTTTTTTTAGTGCACTATTGTGACAATATGTGGCTTAGTTTCACAGAGTTCAACTTCCAGACATGTGTTGGTGATTGTGATAGTTACAGCAATATTTAAAAATATAGAGATATTCTAATAATTTAGAAAGATTACGAGTAATGAATGTAACTTAACGTCCTGAACAAAGTTTTGAAAACGATACAACCAAAACACATCTAATAGATCCCGGTCTGGTCAACATGTTTACAAAATTTTAAAAAGTATCATCGGTCACCCTCCTGCAAAAAGGAGGACAGATTGGTCTATTGTCCAATCTCTCCCCCTAGTGTGAAAGAAAGAAATAATTCGTTTTAATCCGATATCTCTTTATTGTTAGTTTAGTTATTATATAGAGATAGAGAGAGATAGAGATATATTTATTTGTATATATTTGTAGGTGACATGGATGGAGAATCAGTGAGCTCTGAGCAATCGAGTCAGGACGCGGAGCGCAGCCGCGAGGCGTCCTCTGTCGGCGAGAGTGATTCCGCATCGACTGGCAACGAACGAACCGACACTATCGTCAAACCACATCTGCCTGCCGGCAAGGTAACCACTACACTCTACATCACCATTATTGAAGATTGAAGCGCCTCTCTCGACACTTCAACTACAATTTGGGAAATGAATTAATACCACGATGTTAAGGCACGAATCGAAAACGCATTTATTTTATCGGTGAAATATTAGGTACAAATGTCACGTGGGTATCAAGCCCTGCACATCGTTCGACTGTCCGTCCGTCGTCCCGGGGGGGACGCGGGAGGCGGCGGCGTCTTACATTACAATCAGTATGTGTCACTACACCATCATTCCCCTGCCCAGTGTAACATGTCTTCTTCCACTCACTTCTGTCATTCGTCTAGCCAGAGTTTAGTCCTCTCACATTCATATCCTCTTTCACACAATAGACACCCTCTTACACCACTTCTTCTTCGGCCTTCCTCTACCTCTACCCAGTCACACTCATATTCACAACTTTTTTCGTGATATGATATTCATCTTTCCTCATTACGTGTTCATACCATGCTAATCTTTACGCTCAATAAGCTTCAAATTATAAAATTCCAACAGGTTTACATTTGCTATACAAAAATACAAACAAAATAGCACCTTACACTACTCACAGTAAGGTCTATTTCAGATAGTTTGCCGGTGGCGAACTATCTCACCCGTCAGATTAGTTCAAATGTACAACTAACTGTTATGCAATACTTCACTTTACGTTCCTCAGAATAAGGTGTATTTTAGGTACAATGTTTCTCGTCAAATTAGTTCAGGATTACTACAAGTTACTCTACAAACATACATAATCCAAAGACCGAAAACTTACGACACATTTCATTTAAACGGCTACACGAAAACGAACCTTACCTTTCTCACAATAAGGTGTATTTCAGGTGGTTCGGCGTCGCGCGGGCGCGTCAAGCCGGGCCGCGGCGCGTCAGTCTTACCCGTCAGCGCGGCCGAGGTCGGCGCACGAACCCACCTTGCACAAGGAATTACATCACACGCCGGCTTCTTCCACGGAGAGGATTGGTGATGGTGAGTTTTATACTAGAATCTATCCACAGCCATACTATCTTTATTCTAGAACAAAAAAAGACACGCATGCAGGTAGTTTTTACATCGGTTTAGAGACATTTATTCTCATAAAGACAGGGTGTCACTGACATGAGAAAATAATATAACAGAAGGTAGGTTAGTAGGTCGTTCTTTTAAAGTAGGTTACTAAATAGGTTGATTGGTCGAAAATATTTGTTATAAGTAGGTAGGTACTCGACTAATGCATTAGGTTCCACAATTCGCTAGAAGTAGTTTTCAATAACATTTGAACGTATTAACGTTTTCAATAATATTACATAAAAAATTTGCTATTTCAATAGGCTTCGTGTTCGCAAGACAGCGTTTCAATCAGCTCGATAAGCATTTCCCATAGATAAATAAATATTGGTGGTTATTTGAAAACTCGTAAAAAACCAGTAACAGCCAAGTCGAGCGGCGCTACTGTGCTTGTTGCTCAAGCCTAATAATTATAATAATTAAATTACCAGCGAAGCACTTTTAACGCTCGTCATTTTTCGGTAGCGCTATAGCAGTCGACAATTAACATTTGGTCCCTTCAAAAAAACTCTTCTTTAAACCATTAATTCCATCAGTTAAAAAAAACACTTACAAGTTTTTGCCAATATCATTTTGTCAGATGATCAGTGCGAGGCGCCGGCTTGGTTGACACTCGGCGAGAGTGTGCAACTCCGGCTGAGCAGCAGCACTGGCGTGGTGGCGTACGTGGGGCCGACGCACTTCGCGCCCGGCCTGTGGGTCGGCGTCGAACTGGATGCGCCTACTGGTAAGTTACCACTAGTTACAGTACGCACAACGGATCTTTTTTTTTTTAATATTCAGGGACATTTCACACAACACAACGGATTTACTTAGCATGTAAATCCGTTTTTGGCTATCTGTTTTAAATATAAGTTTTTTCGCCATTATTTTTAAGAGCTGTGGATTTTGTTACTCAAAAAATAAAAAATAAAATAAAAACACCCTCTAGTCCCAAACTAAGCAATGCTTGTAATATGGGAACCAGATGGCTAATAGAATACTTATATACTTTTTTTTTTGTAAATACATACTTATAATACATAGTAACACCCTTATATACCTATATACTTTATGCCTCTAAAGTAAGGTGCAACGATTCCGCATGTACAGGTGCGAAAAAATTCACTTACCTCCAATTCGACCCAAAAACGGGTTCTGCGCAGATACTTCAGAGGGATAAAGATCCGTTGTGACTGCCATTACTAGTGGTAACGTGAAATATTTACAATAATATGTGGCCAGTAAAAAAACTACAATCGTATCGCAAAATAGTGTATTTCTGAATCACATTACGAGGTGTTTTTTTTTCTTTTTATATAATATAGAATGTCTTTTGGCCACAATCTCACCTGATGGTAAGTGACGATGTGGCCGACGATGGAGCAGGACAGTCTAGAAGACACCTATTCACTCTTGCCTTGAAAAGACCCAGATTATATTTCTCAGGAAAGACAGAAGACGGCAACGCGTTCCATTCCTTGGCAGTTCGCATAATGAATGTAGATCCAAAACGTTTGGTGCGAATGGGTAGAATGTTTACCAAGTATGGATGGTATTGGATGTGAAAACTAGGAAATCCTACCGTTACGATAAACTGATGACGCTTTTTGGTACTGAGCCCCAGATCTTGGCGGTTCTAATGTGGTTTGTCGTATCGTTCTGTCTCGCTCGACACACTATGACCTATACAAGCGCAACCGAGATACAAGTTCTTAGACCCTGAACTACAAAGATCAGTTGCTTTTTGATGTTTTAATGTACATTTGTATTTATTCTCAGGCAAAAACGACGGATCAGTCGGTGGTTCCCGATATTTCGAGTGCAAAGCGCGGCACGGCATCTTCGTAAGGACGGACAAGTTGGTACAGGACCGTAGGGGGCGCTCCGTTCGCGCATTCCGAGAGACCGAGATGAAACGCGCCACAAGCAAGGGTGAGCTTTATTTCTTTAACAATACGGTTCGGAATTCCTAGCCATGCGGGGAAATACAGCGCGCGGGCAATTTAGCGCTCTATCGCTATAGAAATATGGTTGAAAACTACAGATAAGCTACTAACTGAACATTACATTACAATGTTGTGCTTTACCCCACTAGCAATAAGGTTCAAAACGCAGTGGTGAGATAAAGCATTAAAACTAGTATTTTGTTCAACAGGAGAAGGTTTACACAACTTGCACAGATCAAGGAGTCGCGGCGATAGCATAAACGCCGTCGGCAAAACCAGAAGCAAATAGAGTCCGAACAGAACCCGCAATGTTACGTACATGGCTCGCTCAGTACCGTCTACCCCTCACACATCCTAGTAAACGCGGACCCAGCCGGCAATGTATCGGACCGAATTTAAAGTAACGTCCACAGTAGCCAAGGTTTCGTTGCAGCGTACGCGTATGGTGCTTTTATGTATTTAGATTATTTTATTACCGGTCGGTAAAGCAATATCTCGACGCTTTTGTTGTTAGTGTGAACTCTAACGGAAAGTGAGACTGTCTCTTTTATTGATAATATCAAATGCAATAAAATCTTCAGATCGGTCTTAAAATTTCCATTATCTTCGAAACATTTTGACACTTGGTAGTAGTTACTATCTTGATAAATAAATTTTAATTACTTAATTATGATATGTTTGTAAATAAAATTATTATGTGATTTAATTTTATTATTCGATTCGATGTAAATAGTGTGTGAATGTGTATTATTTAATTAAATATTTTTAGTACCAATGAAATTTTGTGATCGGTGATAATGTTTTATGAATTACTTGTTTTGTAATTTTTTTTTACTGTATAGTTTGTGTAATAAGCAGATTTTATTCTAAAAATGTTTATTTATACTTTAGCTCATTGCTTTCTTGTCATTTCCACGGTTTTATATTTGACACTCGGAATATAAGTTCTTTTATACTAAAGCTTTTATACCTGTGCCTTGTGTCGTTTAAACTGCGCACTAGCATGTTGTGTTCCTCACGATTGCCGCATTCGATTGTGATAATATCTTGCCACGCGATTATAGACCTTAAATTCTTCGTAATATTTTATTTCGACGCCTGCTTTTGCCCCTTAAGACTCAAGTAGTTAAAAAAAATCGTCCAAAATTACATCTTCGTCCTTTTAAAAGACTTGTACTTAGTACTTTCGATCCATTCGCGACGGATGAGCACTGGCGCCCGAAAATTGACGTTTTGTTGTTTGGTGCAAGTTGGAAGCGACTATTCTCTATTGTATTCTATACAAAATTGTCTTGTTATAATTATTTTAAACTTTTGAGCTAAAACTATTCGCTATGTTTATGTTTGAACTCTTTGTTGAATCTACAAAAATATATCTCTGCATGAATGTAACTAGGATTTTATGGATTAAAAAATGTTTCGATTGGAATATCCGTTTATAACTTGCGCCAAACATTTATCGATTAGGTTGTGTAGATATACTCAAAGTTATGTAAATGTCGTGTTTCGGCTCTGTAAAAATGCCATTAATGAATATTGTCCTCAATTTATCTCCATCCACGTTGGAACAATAAAGCAAAGAGAAGAAAAAAATATCTGTAGAGAAATGTATATCAATTAGTTTCCATAAAATGTATTTTAGATTAATTTGAAAGCCTAATTTTGTAATATCAGAGTAATGTAGTGTAGAGAGCGTTTATTCGGTTGTATTAGATGGGACTTCACATGGCTCATGCCAAAATAAAATCCACCTTTTGTTCACTGAACACAAGGTCGATTTTGCGTTGATTCGCCGTGTGAAGTAACAAGTCCACAAGCTCCGCTGAGTAGGAGCGATAGTCATAGCTCACCTAATGTATATTCCATCCTTTTAGAAGTAATATTTCTTATGTACACTGAAGTACATAGTATAATACGCCTCGTTGTTTACTAGTGTAAGTACATACACTTCAGCATTTGTAGCCCGTCACTTGCCTTCATCCCTGTAAACATTACATTATGTATAAAGCATGTATCACTAAAGTAATTTATATAAACAAAATGTTATCAGGGGGTCAGTACTAATAAATTTGACAATCATCGCGTTACTCACACCTAATTCGATCTACACTACGCGGCGACAATGCAACGTTCTGTATTGAAGCTGTCGTTGACGAGCAATGTGACTCGAATATGCTGAGTTCACGTAACGTGACGATTGCTATATTTATTCGTCTTCACTCCCCAGCTGTTTCGGAGTATGCACTCGAGAATTAAACGCCCATTTTTAAGGTGCGGTTTCATTGCGAGCGTATGAATTGCAAGGATTATAATGCATGGACAGATTCTGATGTGTAGGAGTGTTATTGGATCGGAAACCATTGGTGAAGTATTGGAGAATGTTTGTGAGACTATTTTTACTTAATCGGAAAGTAAAAAGGCTTAATTTTTCAATGATTTCAATGTCCGGGGATTTAAGAAAATGAAAGATTCGATGGTTTTTTTTAAGATTAGTGGTATCTCTTAAAGCAACGAAAGGTTACTTGCAATTGGCTGATAAGACAACATCAATCACAAGTCGTATCAGCTTAAAATCAGTTTCGTTCTATACATTCATACTAATACTATAATTATAATAAAATTCATAGCAGTCTTTCGCTTTTAGGATCTCTCGCAGTGGGACCACAACCTATCTAATACTAAGCGTTGACTGACATCATATGTGTCACTTTTACATAGAATACTTACCTCTATTACATTTTATCGAATGCTTATTAGACTGTTGTACTTAAACATTCCATTTTATTTCCGTACATTTATCTAGAAAAATGTTCAGTAGCATCGGATTTATTAGTTACTTTTTGACTTTTAATGAATTAATTTTGCATTTTACAGTTTTTAATACTTATCTAAATGTAATGGTAATAGACCGATTTTAATCAATTTGGCCGTAACTAGGACAGCTCAATGTGTAGTCGACGTTACAAAGTTTTCGAAATATTTTAGGATGTGTCTTTGAAACTCTCGATGTGCTTTTGTCCAGTAGTGGGTAGGAACACGGGACTGTAGCACGAGTACAGGCATTCCTAACGTGAATATCAAGTTAGTTACACTACCCGGTATCGACAGCTCGACTCCTTAGCGATGCCTAGTTGCGACGCAGTGTAGTTCAAACATAAATCACATTACGAATGCCAATATTCGTGCTAACCCCTCAGATGGGGCAGTCCGCGTCGATCGAAGATACATCAGTCTTTCGACGATGGATGCATCCATCGATCTATTCAATAAATAAATACTTTGAGAGCTCAAAAACTGTTGACGAACTGTTTGACGCGGTCACAATTTTTGATGAGTTGAGTTGATAAGTTTGATACACAACAAGTCGTTATAATGAAGAGATGAATATTGATGATGATAGTAATCAAGTTGAATACAAACAATTATCAGTGTTGGGGTAATCACGAACAAATCTGCCAGTCGCCGCATGACATAAACGTATTTGAATTGTATTACTCGCCAACGACAGTTCGACTGCCAAACATTGTAATGTCACCGCGCAGTGTATCTCGGATACGTTAGCGTTACGATACGTTTACGATAGTCACATTTATTCGTGATCAAGGCACTCGAGATTCGTAGTTAGTGATTTATCTTTTGGGGTTAGGATTATGTGTTTATTTATTGAATAGTGTTGTGGCGATGCATGTATCGTGGTCGGCTGGCTCGGCTCGGAGTGGCGGTATGCACTAGGGCTCCTAGGTTTAGGCTGATAGTGATCTAGTAATGCAGCGTCTCCTAGGTCCTAATTTAATTTCTAGATTAAGCTGACCATGTGCTGTGCTTTTGTTTTAAACAAATAGTTTATAGGTAAATGAAATTTGTTTTATATCATTATTTGTTCAATGTAGTACACGTTTTGTATTTATTGCGGTCAATTCTACAAAAACGAGCTTTTACGACGTTAATGCAATAATTTTATTTGATCATGACGCATGTTTCATTTTAGCGTAGAATGAGGTGGTTTATTTGCCAGATAAAATGTATAAATTGAAATAAATCACAAATCGAACGTATTTCTAATTATTTTATGTGATAAGCTGATAGGCAGCTACTTGGTAGCGTAGATGGTTACATCTCATCACTGTAAGCATAATTAAATAAAGAGATTTTAATATTTAAATTTATTAAATAGTTCACTTGTAGTGGAAATATTTTTGCCAAGTAGCAAATTCGAGTCAACCATCGCTGTCATTATCAATAAATAAATGTATTATAAAATATTTAGTGGTTTCTATTATATTTATTTGTAGCAACAGGTAGCTGTAGAATGTAGTTCTTTTTACTAAATGTAGAATAGATATGCGCAATAAGTGCAAAATTACTTTACGTAGAGCAAACTCTAGAAGCATGTTTACCGAATTACGGTAATAAATAACGTTCTTATCCTATTTTTGTCGGCTGTAGAAAGTAAAATGATAAAAAATAGTAAACCGGAAACACAAACAGTAAATCAGGTCGTTATCAAAACAGATTTTTAATAATCTAAGTAAAACAATGCAAATCTGATAACAATAAACATGAAGGTTATGAAAACCGAATTGTAGTTTGCCAGGCGATCTGCTGTAATGTAAGTTAGCATTACTTATAACAACTTATACTAATGTGTTAGAAAGCCAGCAAGTGATGAGATTATAGCCACGTTTCGCGCGGATGACTGTGAGACTGAGGCGCAAGAAAAAATATCTGCAGCACACATTTTTGACGACACACCGATTCTATCTTTGGCTTAGAACTATGTAAGTATAGTATTTGGTTACTTATGCATTTTTGTTAAATATTTATTATGTTTATTGAACTTAATTTTTTAAGAATATAAATTTACGGAACACACTTGGAAACACCTTGTAAGTTTTTAAAGAAAGAATATTGATGCAGATTAAAACGCTGTCGCTTATAACTTGTGCTGTTTTCCAAAAGGCAGCGACAGTTGACCTTATTTCTGTGCGACGTCGCGAGTGTCATCTTGTGCCCGCGGGGCGGCGACGCCGGCTCCTGGCACTCGCTTGCTCACTTGCGGCTTTGTACCGTTCGCAGGATAAACCAACCCTTGTCATCCACAGCTCTGTGTCCACAGGACTCTTTCATTTTAGGCCAGTTTTCTGTTCCGTGCGTCTCTTGTTTAGGTGTTTTCTGTAGGTAAGCGTTACCGTCGTCTGTCTATATAGGTACCTACCTGATATTTAAGATAACCTGAATCCGCAAACCTTCGTCTTACTTATCTCGATTATGACCATCAAGAAGATCAAAATTGGCGACCTAGTGACGTATCAACCAAGTTGGTATGCTGGAGCTTTTTGGTGTTATTGGGTTGGGACGGCGGATAACTCATAGTAGTCTCACTTTGTCTTACCTGATGAGGAAATTACTGAGTTCCTCTTTAATAAAGTATTTAGACTACCTCTGAATGATAACCCAAATGTTTTCTGAAATCCGTGTTTTTCCGATGTTGTTGCCAACGGTACTCGTAATCTATTTTCATATAGCAATGCCGATGGTCGTTACAAAGGAGACACCGGCCCATAATGGCATGCGATTCGAACTTGCGTGACTTGCCATTTGCCAGGCTCTGCTCGAGACTCAAAGCAGCTCTAACCATTGTGGAGCTAACAAGTCTTGAAACTAGAATCCAACCATGGCTTAGAAGTAGATAAAGTCAGTATCCCAGCAGTGGGAACTTGAGGCTGATTATGCCTGAAGAAAGTCAACATGGACCAAGCCGGTCCATCGACATCCAACCAAGACCCCAGATTCGATTTTATTGGTTCATACGTGGTGAAGACATTGAAGCTAAAACCAGGTAGGGAAACTAGTGAGATTATTGTCAATGAAACACTATCTTCGTCCTTGAAACTATGATTCCACATCACATTCAATGATAGTTTACAATTCCATTTGAGAAAAAGTGCTCAAATATCACTTCCATACCTACTAAAACGTTTCGGGTTTGGATTTACCTATGTAGCTAATGCTTAATGAATTCCTTCAGAAAAATGGATGAGAGTATTGGGCACAGAAGAATACAAGACCACGCTGAGAGACTTTGTGGACAGGCAGTTTCCGATTCTCCTAGTCGTGGTTTTGACCCATGCGAATCAGTTGGTGCCCGTCATATCGTTCCCCTGCTACCTGAAGAACAAGGCTGTCTACTTCGTCAAGAAATCTCCCGATGTCATCCCGAAGGAGAATTGCTCGGAGATGGTCATCTTTGGTAAGTTTTTAAAGCTTTTTCTTCAATGTATAGGTTTGTTGTCCTATCCCTACCTATGGATCTAAGTCAAAAGCTCTCAAAGTTTCGAGTCCAGTTACGAAGCATAGCGCTGCTAAATCTTTTGAAAAATTCTAACTAGAATTAGTTTATTATCAACTTTCGACATAGCAAAAATAATGTACCCATCTCTTAGGTGACCTAGCTCCAAGACTAATAGATGAATTAGCATCGTTGGTAGACGAAGTATTCGTTCCGCTGCTGTCAAACCCGTCAAATCATGAAGGCTGGCCGCTCGTCGTCTCGCAGGACATCCTCAAACAAATACATAATCTCAAAAGTACTGTGTATGAGGTGAGTCTCTGAAATTAGCTACCCGACGCCTGTTGACCATAAAACTCAAACTCTGTTTGATTACTCATATGGCATAGTTGAGTTTAATTTGAGCCATACCATCATGGGCATATTTTATTTGTTCGATAATACAATAACCTATTTCCACAAACGATTTCGGTGGTTCTTCAGACTAAAAGAGTCTTTCGAGGTTGCTATAATAGTAATAATTTTTAGTCTTTTTAAATTTTGAAGGGGATATTCTCGGTAAAATTTGGTAAGATTCTTAATATCTTTGGTTCAGGTGAAAGGCAAGGTCAACGGCCAGACGGTTCTACCCATGCCTGTAGGTGTAGAGCTTGTCCATGATGCGGAAAAGGAGCTTATGAAAGGAGCAGAGGTTGATCTCTATTTGAAGAGTGCTATCGAAGGTGTTGTTATCAAGTGGGCGCAGCAGATCAATGACGTGATGATGGAGGATCCCGCTCAAGCGTTCGAGAATGGACAAAACCCGCTGCCCAGTGTTGGTGAGTTTTTAAAAAGATATCACTAAGTTGTACAAAATCTCATATCTATACCTACTCATCACGTTTCGCCTCGTTCTTGTATCGTGTGTATTCATACCAAACAAAATAATTACGAGTAGCAGTTTCAAACTTGAGGGTTGCATTAACTGACCTTTTCAGAACTAGCATTTTGGAAGTCGCGACTCAGCAATTTAAATTATATCTACGACCAACTCCGTACGGAAAGGGTGCGCTGTATGGCTGTCATATTAGAAAAGACAACATCCGCATACTACCCTTGTTTTAGTAGGCTGTTCAAGAACATCGTGTCAGGTTAGTCTAGACGTCTCTATTTTTAAATCGATTAGTAAAATATCTTTGTTTTTTATTTCTGTAGCAATTGAACCATGACTTTCTTTAGTAGCTACTGCTAGGTCAACTTAACTTCACATTGCAGCTTTAGCAGAAGCTCGCGAGATCGACTTATACCTACGGACGTTAGAAAAGCACTTCCAAGCCTTAGAGGACACCGATTTCACTGAGTGTCAACCTCTGTTCCGACCGCTATTTCATGTTATTTGCATGATTTGGAGAGATTCAAAATACTATTGCAACTCTTCTAAATTGATGGTGTTGCTGAAGCAAATATGCAATTCACTCATCTATCAGGTAATATTGAGGATTTTTACATGCTAGTTCATCATTCCAACAATGCGTGTCTGATTCATCGTGTTTTTCTAGGCGAAGAAATGTCTAGATCCGTCCACGTTGTTTCATAGCGATATAGACGAAGCAACTCAACGCATCCAACTCACAATCAACATTCTGAAGAAGTTCCGGTGCACTTTCGAGTATTTCAAAGACAAGTTGCCTACGTATTTTGTAGACCGAAGGGTGGTTCCATGGACCTTCCACCCTGACTCGGTATTTGAAAGGTTGAACAGATTTCTGGCGAGATTGAACACCATCCAGTGGTTCTTTAAAACTGTACTTGAATTTCAAAAGTTAGAGAAAATTGAGATTGGTGGCTTGAAAGGTCGGGTTTTAGGCGGACAAATTCGAGAGATATCGGCGGAGTTTGAGGCTTACTTCCACGGTTTCGCATCAAAGTCTTATGATGTACTGGATCCAGATGATGAGACGTTTAACATAGATTTTAAAGATTTCCAAGATAACATCGTAGACTTGGACTTGAAATTATCAACGGTTTTAGTAGAGTCGTTCGATAATTGCTCGACATTAGAATCTATATTCAAGGTAAAAATCATTTTTATTTTGCTTTAATTTCTTCTGTTATGTAAATTGTGGGATGTGTTTCTAAATTCCACTTTTTTCAGTTGATCGACATCGTAGGATCAGTTTTAGACAGACCGCTAATAAGGAATGAATTTACAGCAAAATATTGTGAAATTATTGTTGAACTTGAAAAGGAAATTGTTAATTGCGAAGTGAGTAATATAGCACTGAAATACATATTTGCGACTTTGTTGTTTGAGAGATCATCGTGCCGTTTCCGTTGCAGGACCTCTTCACAGAGCAGAGCACTCGTTTTTACAAATACGGAGTTATGGAAGTCGATGCTTACTTCCCTCCTATAGCCGGAGGCCTGCTCTACATGACGACGCTAGCTTGCAGAATTTCCAAACCCATAGCTAGCTTTCGCAGTTTGCCGCACCCGTAAGTGAACTGAGAGGGGCAAATTGCGAAAACTGATTATTTGGTTTTTGTTTCATCACGACCTTTGCGTTCCACATCATTTTGTGATTGACCATGTTCATAAACTTCATTTAATGAGTTATTGTATGTTTTGAACCCGTCATTTCTCTAAGAAAATTGCTTTCGTATTTAGAAGCTATATTTCTCTTTATTATAATTTATCCTTCTACGAAGAGACGAAGCAGCTCTACAGTGTGCCCTAAGAAAGTTCTGCAAGGATCTCAAAGCATGTAGCTAGCTTTCGCAGTTTGCCGCACCCGTGAGGGATCTGGGTGGGGCAAATTGCAAAAGCTGGTTATCTAGCTTACTATCGTCTAACAATGCATCAGCATGAAGATGTGTATGTGTGAACAAGTTATATATTTATATCTCAACACACAATTCACATATTATTGCTTTCGTAAAATTAGATGGCACTTCATGATCACGTTAAACCTCCTGATTTATTGTGCTGAAAATATTTTTTTCCTTGCTATATTTTCTTTGACATACGTTTTAACAGTCGTTGATCTAGTAGCAATTTGTTTTGCTTAGGATTAAAGATACGGACGAGGCAAAGAAAATTTTTATAAGGCATGACGAGCTGATAGAAAAAATAAAAAACTTCAAGAAGAAATATTTTGATGACTGGACAGTGACTGTCCCTAAAATCATTAAGGAGAAAGCTAATAATATGATTCTTGCACGTCAAGGATCAGATTTGGTTCTAAATTTCAGTCCAGTGGTAAATATCATTTGGATCTCAATTTTTTTTCAGTGTGATTAACTTCTAATTATTAAATTAATCATATTTTAGCTTTTAGACCTTTTGAAGGAAGTTCATCATTTACGAAACAACCCAGATGTAGCGCATCTTTTACCAAAAGAAAGTTTAGAATTATTTGCGAAACAAGAGACTTACAGGCAGTATCGAATCAATTTAGGTATAACTATAGACTGGTATAACCAAATTAGGAAGAATAGTCAGAAAGTAGAATTTGATCTAGTGGAAGACGAAATAAAAGCTATTGATCAAAGAATTGATAAGGCTCAAAATCAGCTCAATTGGAATTCAGATGGTGAGGAAACAAATAATAATGTGATAAATAAGTATAGTTGAATGATAAGATTGAATATGAAGAATATAAATTATCTTGATGATTTTAGATTTATGGAACTACCTACAAGACCTACATACATTAGTTGGTAACTTGTTTGAAAGAATGTCAAAAATTCAGGAAAATTTAGTGGAGATAAAAGCTGTTATGGTTGATTGGTCAGGCCAGCCACTTTTTGAAAGAAAAGAAGGAAAAAAGGTTATATATTATTAATATGGGTTACGATCTTCCAAAACAACAATATAATTACTACTTTGATATAAATTTTCTAGGATACATTACTGAATTTAGACGATCGCCAAGAAAAAAAGAATAAGCGGTATAACGACATAATAACTACAACTGCTCGTATCAATGAACTTCTTAAAGAAAACATGCTACTATTCAATATGCAAGATAACCAGGATAGTGAGATATGGGTCAACTATGTAGCTTTCATAGATGCTCTATTAGAAGAGTGCATCTTCCGATCAATAGCCTGCAGGTTTGTAACGTATTGCGATATTGCTACTTTAAAATAAATAATACAACTTCATGAATATTATCTCTTACAGCATGGGATATTTATCTGAACATATGAATCCTAAAAATAAGCTAGGACCCTTGTTCGAAGCTCAGCTGGAACTTTTAGATCCAGACATGGTTTTTGCTCCAAGTCTAGATCCAAACGATGAGAAAGGGTTTACAGCTTTAGTGAATAGTATTATAGACGATATTCTGAAAATGTCCACTTTAGTGGACAGAATCGATATGAGAAAAGATAAAACTTACGAACAGTATGTTGTGAATAGTGAAGATGTAATTGAAATGAAAAATGAGATTGTAGCTGGGATTGAAAAAGTCATTGAAGATGCGAATGATTTTTGTAAAACTTTTGAAAACTATTCTTATTTATGGCTTGAAGAACGAGATGCCGTGATGGAAATTTTTCTTACCTATGGCAGAATTTTGACACCAGATGAAGTTGATAAAATTGGTTCTGAAGATAAAGATGTAATACCACCTACACCATGTGCGCCAAAGATGGAGGGGTTCAGAGAACAAATAGATCAATTCGAAAACCTATTTATGGACATTGAAGATATGGACTCTCACAAAATATTTAACTGTTGGTTTCAGGTACGTCTATAAAAATAATAATTATATTTCTTCAACACCGAGTAGGTAGGTAATTAGTTGAACTATTTGTATACAATTTTAGGTTGATTTGAGACCATTCCGTCAAGCTCTTCTCAATACTGTTCGGAAATGGGGGAATATGTACAAAGAGCACCTGGTCAATAACGTTACTTCGTCACTCAACGATCTAGCCAACTTTCTTAGAGAAGCTGATGAAGGTATGTTGAACATAAAACTCGTACAAACAATAATAGCTGAATCATGGCTATAATATGATTTTGATGTTTGATTATTATCATCTTAGGTCTACTTCAGGCTGTGCCTGAAGGTGATTACGAAGCGTTAGTAGCAATTATGGGATATCTCATGAATGTGAAAGAACGGTCATTGACTACAGACGACATGTTCCAACCGCTGACTGAAACAATCGAACTGCTTAAGTTTTATGATATGGACATACCCGAAGAGGTTAACGTTCTCCTGCAGGTAATTTTTAAAAATCACATGTTAGTGAATGAGTCAGCCATAAAACTATTATTTTGTTATGATGCTAATAGATTACATATTTAAGGAATTACCAGAACAATGGCAGGCGACAAAGAAATTAGCGCTAACTGTTAAACAACAGGTAGCGCCTTTGCAGGCCGCTGAGGTATCTGGTATACGAAAGAAAATTGCTACCTTCGACGCTCACATCACATACTATAGGGAAGTTTTTAAGAGATACGAAGTAAGTGAAAATCTGTGAACAACCAGGTTTAATTATTATTTTCTATTGTTTACAAGATTAGAAATTAACGTGAATACAATTCATTTTAGTTCTTCAAATATGAATGCGAAGATCCCTACGAAGTGATGTCAAGAGTCGATCATGAAATGTTATATTTGGAAGAAGAAATGAGAAGCATTCAAGAATCAGGATCATTATTTGAAGTGAATGTCCCTGAGTTCAAGCTATTGAAGCAATGTAGAAAAGAATTGAGAATGTTGAAGGTAACCCAATCAAAGTAATAGTAAAATAAATGTACATATTTAATTATTTATAACGTTTAAAGTAATATGTCATTGTATAATGTCATGAAACAGCAACTTTGGGATTACGTCTACATCGTGAGGACAAGCATTGAAGATTGGAAAACGACACCATGGAGAAAGATAGATGTTGAAAATATGGACATAGAATGCAAAAAGTTTGCAAAAGAAATACGACTTTTGGATAAGGAAATGAGAAGGTATAAAACCACAGTCTATTTCAGCATAACGGTCATCATTCTTCCTGAACTGAAATATGAAATCGGTATTATGTTTCAGTTGGGACACATACATAATGTTGGAAGGTACAGTTAAAAACATGTTAACATCATTACGAGCAGTTGGTGAACTGCAGAACCCAGCTATCAGAGAACGACATTGGGACCAACTAATGAGTACAACTAAGGTGACATGGCATAGATTATTAAGTCGGTGTATAATAATAAACTGTATATAAAACATGTATATAAAATTGGTGTCGTGTTACGCACAAACAAAATGGATCTGATTTGGGTTTGAAACAATATTATAAATTATTTTGCATGTTTTGTGTTAGCATGCATTGCTTGCTACAAATATTATTAAATGGGGAATGTATCATACAAATTGTTAATTTTATTGAATGTATCGGTGTTATGCGAATGTAAATATGTTTATGGTCCACAGAGCTTAGCAGCATTACCACGTGAGCTCACCGTGAGTATAATGTGTACAAACATATACATACATGTAAATACTATGTAAAGTATTGCTATAGTTTCACCTCTGTGGACGTCTGTTTTATTTTATAAAGCATGTTATGTGTTTATTACATTTTTTTAATTGAGCACTGAACAATCTTTGCAAAGTGCATGTGATGTATAAAAAAAGAGCTAGTAGATCTGTAAATCTAAATTTCCCTTCTTTCCGTTTTCTTTTAATATTTCTTACGTAGTATCTACTACTTACTTAAGTACCTTACTTAGGTACTTAAGACGATATCTGTTAGTAGTTGTATAAAACACGTAGTGTTGTACAGAAAAATAGATTTTGCACGTTGTAGAATTAGTTGTGTATATAAAACAATTTTTCACATTTCGTTATTTCTCTCTTATAAAATATTTTGATCTATCAATTTCTATATTTTTTGCTGCAAAAAGCACCTTTTTTTAAAAAACATAATCAATAACTACCTAAACCGCAGAACATAAAACAAAAAAGTAAGCAGAATTCATTATGTTTTACGCTGTTAAGTCCGTGAAGATAATACGATTATTTATGAAAATAGGTGAGAATCGTTATGGACAAAAACACGACATTAGCAGACTTGCTGGCTCTAAATTTACACGAATGCGAGGAAGAAGTCAAAAACATTGTTGACAAAGCCGTGAAAGAGATGTCTATGGAGAAAGTACTAAAAGACTTGCATACTACATGGAGCGGAATGGAGTTTGAACAAGAGGTACATGCAAGAACGCAATGCGTACTTCTAAGAGCTAGTGAAGAACTAATAGAAACTCTTGAAGAGAACCAGGTATGTGACATGTAAACGCTGTATAAACATTATGTTGAAAAAATATTGAATGTTGTTTTGATAGATAATATAAAATTCCCAGGTGCAACTTCAAAACTTGATCACATCAAAATTCATAGCGCATTTTTTAGAAGAAGTGTCAGGATGGCAACAAAAACTGTCGATAGCGGACCAAGTGATCACATTTTGGTTTGAAGTACAGAGAACCTGGACTCATTTAGAGAGTATATTCATGAGCTCCGAAGATATACGAAAGCAGCTGCCTGAAGACTCTGCCAGATTTGATAGGATTGATACTGAATTCAAAGTAAGCAACCGTTATGTTCAACATTAACCACATAACAGAATTACAGCCATAACAATGGCTGAAGAAATGCTTCTAATGTTTTGCAGGTTTTATCCGAAGACATGTCAAAAACACCAAACGTTGTGAAAGGCACTAACAAGGAAGGCTTAGTGGATCAGCTAGACAACTTGCAAAAAGATTTAATTATTTGTGAGAAGGCACTGGCTGAATACTTGGAAACTAAAAGATTAGCTTTTCCACGATTCTACTTTGTATCTTCTGCAGACTTGTTAGACATATTATCCAACGGAAACCAAGCTGACTTGGTGATCAGGTACATTTTAACATTCCTGAAAAGAGTGATAGATTAACGTTACAATAATCATTCTCTAGCTTGGTTGAGAATTGATTTATGGAAATATTTTACAGGCATCTTACAAAACTATTTGACTCGATTGCGAAATTGAGATTCATTGAAAGTGATAAACCAACCGATAAGGTTTCGTCCGGCATGATAGCTAAAGATGGAGAATATGTTCCGTTTCATGGCTCTTGCGACTGCACAGGCCCTGTAAGTAGACTTTTGCCTTTAATGTTGAATAGAATAAAAACGTGAAATGTAGTGGTGACCTGTATTAATATAAAGTAAGAATATATTTTGTTCCTAGGTTGAAATTTGGCTGAATCGTTTGCAAGACATTATGAGATCTACTATTCGTCATTACTTTAAAGAAGCGATAGTGTCTTACGAAGAAAAGCCGAGAGAACAGTGGCTTTTTGATTTCATGGCTCAAGTTTCCCTATGCGGTTCCCAAATCTGGTGGACCACCGAAGTGAACATGGCTTTCGCACGGCTAGAAGAGGGTTACGATAACGCGTTGAAAGATTACTACAAAAAGCAATTGTATCAACTTAGTACTCTGATTTCTCTTCTCATAGGAGAACTGAGTAAACTGGATCGTCAGAAAATCATGACAATTTGCACCATCGATGTACATTCTCGAGATGTTGTGAGCAAGATGATTCAAGGAAAGGTTGAAGCGGGCTCTGCTTTTCAATGGCAATCTCAACTCAGACACAGGTTTTGAGACACCAAGTATTAGAGCATCATCTGCACTTTTTGATTTCGGATTACGATCATTTACACTTGCTACATTACGTCATACCACCCATAACACATGGTACACTGATTCCTTTTTGTTTTGTGAAATTATTAAAGGTTTTCAGAGGTTGGTTCTTTATAAAAGTATTGTTATTTTAGGTGGGATGAGAACGAAGTACATTGCTTTGCAAATATCTGCGACGCTCAATTCATATACAGCTATGAATATTTGGGAAATACACCAAGGCTAGTGATCACACCCCTTACTGATCGCTGCTATATTACGTTGACTCAGGTGACTCCTTGTTTCCATTACCTTAAAGTCGTTCTTATGAGTAGGTTTTCATGGTTGTGTTCCGGTTCTAGTCTCTTCATTTGATTATGGGAGGAGGTCCTGCAGGTCCAGCCGGTACCGGTAAAACAGAAACAACAAAGGACTTAGGAAGAGCTTTGGGTATCATGGTGTATGTATTCAACTGCTCTGAACAGATGGACTATCAGGTATGGCAGCTAATTATTTTCTTCAGGTTCATTAAACTTATCACATATCTAATGATGACTTTTTATTTGCCAGTCGTGTGGAAATATTTATAAAGGACTAGCACAAACTGGCGCTTGGGGGTGTTTTGACGAATTCAACCGAATATCCGTTGAAGTGTTATCTGTAGTAGCTGTACAAGTGAAATCAGTACAAGATGCTATCAGGTATTTCTAGTAATATAATAATGCAAAAAATGTTACTTCATTACAAGCGAGTAAAACAAGAGTTTCTTTTGCAGAGATAAAAAAGAAAAGTTCAATTTCATGGGTGAAATAATAGTTCTGGTACCAAGTGTTGGTATTTTCATCACAATGAATCCCGGATATGCCGGCAGAACTGAACTACCGGAAAATCTTAAAGCACTCTTTAGACCTTGCGCTATGGTAGTTCCGGACTTTGAACTGATTTGCGAAATCATGTTAGTAGCTGAGGGTTTCCAAGAAGCCAAAATTTTGGCAAGAAAGTTCATTACTCTGTATACGCTGTGCAAAGAACTGCTATCGAAACAAGATCATTACGATTGGGGTTTGAGGGCTATCAAATCTGTACTCGTGGTAGCCGGATCTTTGAAGGTAGGTAATGCAATGTCAATAACATAGCACTCAGCACTTATTTTGTATAAAGTAGTTGATATTGATCAATGTGTTGTGGTGTAGAGAGGAGATCCAGGCAGACCCGAAGAGGAAGTACTGATGAGAACGCTTCGTGATTTTAATATTCCTAAAATAGTAACAGACGATATGCCAGTTTTTATGGGCCTTATTGGAGACTTGTTCCCTGCTCTAGAAGTGCCGAGGAAACGTGATTTGGAGTTCGAAAGAACTGTTAAACAAGCAGCCATGGATCTGTTACTACAACCCGAAGATAACTTTATATTGAAAGTTGTACAACTGGAAGAGTTGCTGGAAGTTCGTCATTCTGTATTTATCGTTGGTAATGCAGGCACGGGAAAGACCCAAGTGTGGAAGACTCTTTTTAAAACATATCAGAATCTAAGAAAGAAGCCGTTATTTACGGATTTGAATCCGAAGGCCGTCACCAATGATGAGTTATTCGGGATAATCAACCCAGCAACACGCGAATGGAAAGACGGGTTGTTCTCGGTGATAATGAGAGATCAAGCGAATCTTGTTGGTGACAATCCTAAATGGATCGTTCTGGATGGTGATATCGATCCCATGTGGATCGAATCGCTCAATACCGTAATGGACGACAATAAAATTCTCACATTGGCTAGTAATGAAAGAATTGCACTTACTCCGTCAATGAGATTAATGTTTGAAATCTCTAATTTACGAACTGCTACACCAGCTACTGTATCGAGAGCTGGTATATTATACATCAATCCTCAAGATTTAGGATGGAACCCGTATGTTCTAATTCTTTGTAGAAGAATTACTCGATATCTTTAAATCCTTCTGCCTTATCGAATGCTATTATGGTTTCAGATATGTAACGAGCTGGGTTGAAACAAGGAAGATCCCAGCGGAAAAGTCTAACCTGGTTATTCTCTTCGACAAATACATACCCGCTTGCCTAGAGACAGTGCGCAACCGTTTTAAGAAGATCACGCCTATAGCTGAAATGGCGCACGTGCAGATGCTATGTCATCTACTGGATGTGTTGTTTGTCCATGAGAACACACCGGCGGAGTGCCCTAAGGAGTGGCACGATATATTCTTCGTGTTCGCTTGCGTCTGGGCTTTTGGCTCTGCTATGTTTCAGGATACTAGTATCGACTACAGAGTCGGTGAGTCCTATGTTCCTAACTTCTTTCAGCCATCTTTCATTTTCAGCCATTATTACAAATTTGTATTTTCAGAATTCACAAAATGGTGGACGAATGAATTCAAAAACATCAAATTCCCACCCGGCGGTACTGTTTTCGATTATTATATTGATCCCGAAACTAAACAATTCACTCCGTGGACAGAGAAAATTCCTAAATTTGAGTTGGACACCGATATTCCTTTACAGGTAGGTATAGACTGTAGTTCTTCTACGAAAGCAGAAGGTGCATAAAGCACAATAATTTTTATGTAACCATATATTTTGTGGACCTGATCACGATGAATTTACACTGCTTTCAGGCGGTATTGGTGCCGACAGCAGAAACGATTCGGATCAGGTTCTTCCTAGATCTACTGATGAAGAAGAAAACTCCTGTGATGCTCGTTGGTGGGGCAGGATGTGGCAAGACTGTGTTAGTCAATGAGAAATTACAAACGTAAGAAATAATAATCTCGGCTAGAATAGAATGCTCTTAGGTTTAAAAAGGTACTTCCTCATGATGTCAATGTGTTTGATAATTGCAGACTGCCAGAGAACTACGCAATACAGTCGGTGCCATTCAACTTCTACACCACTTCCGAGATGTTGCAGAAAGTTCTAGAAAAGCCTCTAGAAAAGAAGGCTGGACGAAACTACGGGCCTCCGGGTAACAAAACCCTCATCTACTTCATAGATGACATGAACATGCCTGAAGTAGACACCTATGGAACTGTCCAGCCTCATACAATAATTCGTCAGCATTTAGATTATGGTCATTGGTACGACCGCACGAAACTATCGCTGAAAGATATTCACAACACTCAGTACGTTTCGTGCATGAATCCCACTTCAGGGAGTTTCACAATAAATCCTAGACTGCAGAGACATTTCTGCGTGTTTGCGATAAGCTTCCCAAATAATGAAGCTTTGAATAACATCTATAATAATATTTTGTACCAGCATTTGACAAATCCGGAGCTCAGGATCAATCCCCTGATTGCTAAGATGTCAGGTATTATTTCATATCTTAATCTAATCACTAATATCTTGAGTATTTTCTTTAACCAATACCTGTTACAAATCTAATTGATATCCGTTGTTATTTTAGGAAGTATTGTAACAGCAACGGTGACTCTACAAAACAAGATATTACAAGTCTTCTTACCAACAGCGATTAAGTTTCATTACATCTTTAACTTGAGGGATCTATCAAACGTATTTCAGGTATTTTAAATTTTCCACAAACTTTGCTATACGAAATTTAAATATTTTGTGTAGTGCTACCAACTTTTCCCTTGCTTCTAACCCGTATTCGCAAAAATGTTAACAATATTCTTAGAGATAATAATGTTTTTCGTTATATTTACAGGGATTGTTATTTAGTACGAACGAATGTCTAGAAACCACTTCGGATATCCTTCGACTGTGGCTTCACGAGACCCATCGAGTGTATGGCGACAAACTTAACGAAGAAAAGGACATCGACGCGTTCCTGAAAATGCAAGTCGACTTATGCAAGAAGAGCTTTGAAGTAAGTCTTGTTCTGGTCTTGAACAAGAAGAAATCTGTGTCAAAATTTTATTTCAAGGTTTGCTAAAAGCACGATAGAGCTATATTGCTTCCATACTTCTAAATCGGTTGTTGCATTATCTTGTGGTCTAATACATATATCAATGATAGATATATGTAGCGCTCATTATCATTAACCTATCTGTTTTCTTAATATGCTGCAGATTTATTTCAAAACTAGGTGTTGTTCCTTCGTTCCTGCCTTCGTCTATTTCATAGAAAGTATATTAAATTAACCCCTTAAATTAATATTATCATCCAGGACATAGACGAAGGTGTAGTGTTCGAGAAACCCAACATCTATTGCCACTTTGCCGGTGGTATAGGCGAACCTAAGTATATGCCGATTGAGAACTGGGAGCAACTCAACAAGTTGCTGACTGAAGCAATGGCGAGCTACAATGACCTTATTGCTGCTATGAATTTGGTGCTTTTTGAGGATGCCATGATGCATATTTGCAGGTAATAATCGCCAGAAAAGCTGCAAAATGATTGCTATTTACGCTTAATCATCATAGCATAGCCTGTAGAGTAGAAGTCTAAGACTGGACATAAGTATATGCTTATGTCACAGTAATTATGATATTTTTGTTAAAATAGAAAAATATGTGTCTCTTCTTCGTTTTCAGAATAAATCGAATTCTAGAAAGCCCTAGGGGTAGCGCTTTATTGGTCGGCGTGGGCGGTTCAGGCAAACAGTCACTCTCTCGACTCGCAGCCTTCATATCCAGTTTGGAGGTGCTGCAAATCCAGCTAAAGAAGGGATACGGGGTTTCTGACTTGAAGGTATTCTAATATGAGATGTCATTCAATTTAAGGATCACGTCACAGATACTCCGCAGGTTTTCTTCGTATTCAAAGTATTAACAACTATGATAGTCGAAAATTGGAAAGTAATGTTACTTTTACTACATTTACCAGGTTGCACTAACATGGTACACAAATCCATTCCTTTCAGAACGAGCTCTCAGGCCTCTACATTAAAACTGGTCTGAAGAATGTAGGCATAATGTTCCTGATGACGGATGCTCAGGTTGCGAACGAACAGTTCTTGGTGCTGATCAATGATCTGCTCGCTTCCGGGGAAGTAGCTGACCTGTTCCCCGACGATGAAATAGAAAACATCCTGGCTGGAGTTCGGAATGAAGTAAGTTTTGCAAATAATAAAACATTATTGACAGTATTCTATGAAATCTGTAAAAAATCATACTTGAACAATCTTTAAGGTAAAAGGTGCAGGTTTACCTGACACACGAGAGGTTTGCTGGAAATTTTTCATAGACCGAGTGCGGAAGCAGCTAAAAGTGGTGTTATGCTTCTCACCCGTTGGCTCGACCCTGAGGGTGCGATCACGCAAATTTCCAGCCCTTATCAACTGCACCTCAATCAATTGGTTCCACGAGTGGCCTCAAGAGGCGCTCGTGTCCGTCGCTATGAGGTTTTTAGAAGAACTACCCACTCTACCAGTAAGTTAGAAACATGTTTCTGCAATGCAGAGTATGATGATAGGGTTTAATGACCATACCATGATTGCAGGTAACACTACGGGATTCAATATCAAGATTCATGGCATACGTGCACACATCTGTAAACACGATATCGAAATCGTACCTTGCCAACGAGAGACGATACAACTATACAACCCCTAAAAGCTATCTGGAACAGATCACCCTATACGCGAAACTTGTTAATCAAAAGATAGAAGAACTACAAGCTAAGATTATAAGGTAACTATTTGTCTGAGAAGCAACAAGTGCAAATCTTTAAAACAATGAAACAGGGAATGATGCTATGGAATCAGAACTATACCAGACAGTGTTGGATGCTAAACAAATAAAATATTGAAATGACTATTTTATAGATTGGAAAACGGCTTGGAAAAGTTACGTTGTACAGCATCGCAGGTGGCAGACTTGAAGAAAACACTGGCGGTTCAAGAAGTGGAATTGGCTATAAAAAACGAAGCGGCAGATAAGCTTATTGAAATGGTCGGCGTTGAGACTGCTAAAGTGCAGAACGAAAAAGGGCTCGGTAAGTTTTGTGTGAAAGAACACTAATTTAAATTGTCATAAATGTGATGTTGTAGATCTCATTGTTAAATCTTTCTCTACTCTAAGCCTCTCCCGTTATTGGCCATTCTCTTTTATCATCTCATTTAACCCTCTAGCCGACGAGGAAGAAGAGAAAGTAGCAGTCATCGCCGAAGAGGTTTCCAAGAAGCAGAAGGACTGCGAAGAGGACCTCATAAAAGCTGAGCCAGCATTGCTCGCCGCGCAAGAAGCTTTGAACACCCTAAACAAGGTAGGTATACTTTTCAACAGCATAGACAGTTATAATGGCCATTGTAATGGCCATTGTTACAAGTGCTTTTACATAGTAAAAGCAATTCAGAAATAAATGAAGAGTTGAACTTACAGTTTCAAATGACCGCAGAGAATTATTGAGAAGGCTGGTGTTGTCTACTTCTTTAATTTCAATGTTATATTCCTAGGCCAATCTCACAGAACTAAAGTCTTTCGGTTCTCCACCGGGTGCCGTGACCAACGTCACTGCGGCCGTTATGGTGCTGATGGCTCCGGGGGGTAAGATCCCTAAGGATCGCAGCTGGAAAGCTGCCAAGGTATGAATCACAATAAACACTATTGTTTCTATAACCCATAGTGTTCCATTGTTGGGTAGATGCCTCTTTCCAATTTCCAACAGTGCTATGATTCTTTGAGAATATTTTATTGTGTTATTTTTCAAACCTTAACTTTTGATGCTGTCTTTACTAACCGTAATAGTATCTATGTGTACCGGATAGTGATATTTTCATCAAATTGGTTAAATGGTCTTAAATACTCTTTGATTAGAGTTGATCGCTACTCGTATCTTTCATCGCTAATTTTGTATGTGTTACAGATTGTGATGGCAAAAGTAGACGTCTTCTTAGAAGCTCTGATTCATTATGATAAAGAAAATATACACCCTGACGTTATAAAAGCTATTCAGCCTTATCTGAAGGACCCTGAATTTGAACCAGGTAAGCGAGTTTCTTCCTTGGTTGTCAAAAACTCCGCGTTAGTCCACAGCTAGAGTTCATCATCTTCTTTCCTAGTTGCAGAGTTTGATATGCTGACACATTGCGCTGGTTCAGCATTGTCATACTCACTCCTTCGTTTTCCTCTATCAGCCGTCTTCTTAGTACTCACTACATTCCATCACCTTTCACACAGTGACAGTCCATGTTTTTTAGCCTTCTACTAGAACTCATAAGAGTCACCAATTACCAATAAGTCTAGTCTTACTTCTCATTTTCTGTTTATCCGCTGCCTTCTTATCAATTATTACTTTCCACCACCTTTCATATAGTGACATCCTTCTTTTGGTTATTCTACTTGAACACTACTCATAAAAGTTCACTTCTTCGATGACTTAAGAGTTTATAAAACGAATTCAATTTTGTAGAGTTCGTAAGGTCCAAATCTGGAGCGGCAGCAGGACTCTGCGCGTGGGTGATAAATATTATCAAATTCTACGAAGTATTTTGCGATGTCGAGCCAAAGCGGAAAGCTTTGGCGGCCGCGAACGCTGAACTAATGGCTGCAACCGAGACTCTGAAGAGTATCAAAGCTAAAGTTATGGTGAGTGAGGTTATACAAAAGTATAAAAACGGCTCTTATGGTGATGCAGATGTCAATAAGTAAAAGTAACAGCTTATCATGAGATGGAACGTGCCTACCGAACTTTGCTTGTATCAGTATGACAAAAACACTTAAAAAATTAGCCTTAAAATATTTGGACATTCCTAGAATATCCAAGACGTGTATTAAGAAAGACTGTACCTACTTATAACAGTATACTGTAAGTACTGCATTTTTTTTTCCGTCCCAACCTAAATATGAATTATTTGTAAACCATAGTCTTTGGAGGAACGGCTGGCAACTCTTACGGCGGACTTTGAGAAAGCCACGGCGGAGAAGATGAAATGTCAGATGGAAGCAGACGCCACGAATAGGACTATCCAACTGGCGAATCGACTGGTCAACGGACTGGCCAGCGAGAACGTGCGATGGGCTGAAGCAGTTTCCAAGTTAGTTCGACCGTTTTCAAATTAACTTCCTGAGAGTAAAATGCAGTTTGACTGTTTTAAAAAGCCTAGTTTTTAGAATTTGGTTCTAAAAGTCATGTAATAGTGAGTGGGTGATACTAGACTTGTAAATTATTGCAATTTTTTTAATACCAGTTTTCGCTGGACTTATAGTTGCCCTGTAACTAAATGGGTTCATATTCCAAGGCCAAGGAGTGTTATTTCAGCGTCTGCATAGTATCAGCAGCCGCTTATTTTTCATTAGTAAAATCTGCAGGACTTTTTGTGTGCCAAAACTACAGTGCCACGTGTGCGTATTGTACGGTCGGTCTACACCTAAAAGGACCTATCAAAATATCAATATTTTTGTCCCCAGCTTCATGATCCAAAACACGACTCTGCCAGGAGATATACTCCTAGTGTGCGCGTTCATATCTTACGTGGGATGCTTCACCAAACAGTACCGGCTGGATCTATTGCACAAGAACTGGCTTGTGTTCTTGAAGACTCTAGAGGTAAAGTAGTACATTCAAAATAACAGTAACATCAGGAAAATTTGTATTGGGCGTTCAGAATAAGTAAATATCTCTGGAATAAAATATTATTACTTTTCAGCCACCGATACCAATAACGGAAGGTCTAGACCCCCTGACAATGCTGACCGATGATACCCAGATCGCGATGTGGCAGAACGAAGGCCTACCCTCTGATAGGATGAGCACTGAGAACGCAACTATCCTGTCCAATTCCGTTCGATGGCCCCTAATGATTGATCCTCAGGTTAAGACTTTTTGTTTTATATCTACTTAGTTGATAAGATCAATAAAAATCCATTGGGTTCTTTAGCAGCTTTGAGGGAATAATGAATTTTACTACATACATATAAATATACATGCGAAAAAGTTGATCTCAGCTTACATTGATTACTTATTTCAGTCTTGTCCATGTACCGACTTCCTCGATCTTAAAAATAACATGTCGACGTCGGTTCATCATCGGAAAACCATCTAACACTCACTGCTACGCAATTTTTTTTATTGTTCATTTCATTTATACAAAGTACGAAAAAATGTTTGAGCTAACCTTTATTTCATAAATTATAAGTTCTAAAAATAAAGTATAGATGAACTTCTTCAGTTACAAGGAGTGAAGTGGATAAAACAGAAGTACGGCGACAAGCTACAAGTCATACGCTTAGGTCAGAAAGGATACCTAGACACTATAGAGAAAGCTATCAATAAAGGAGAGACGGTTCTCTTAGAGAACATTGGAGAGACTGTTGATCCTGTTCTGGATCCTTTGCTGGGACGGAACTTGATCAAGAAAGGGAGGTAAGATCTTTTCCTAAAGGTGTGGAAGTGAGACAGCGGTACTTGTTAGATCAAGGGGATATTTATATATCGAGTTGCTTCATAGAAGATTCAGTTGTTCAAAATTTTTGCCATCGAAATCATGGGTTTTGCTCTCTTTAGATTCTGACTCATTAGATAAAATGTTCTAAACTTTAGAACTACTTTGTCATTTACCTACTTTTCTATAAAAATGATGTCGAAAATACGGGTTTTCAAAAGAAACGGATATACTCAACTTTGCAGCAGACATACATACTGAGCTGAATGAGTATTAAAATTCCAGGGCAATTAAAATAGGTGACAAAGAAGTGGAATACAGTCCACATTTCCGTCTCATTCTCCACACGAAACTGGCGAATCCACACTACCAGCCAGAGTTACAAGCTCAGACCACGCTGGTCAACTTTACTGTCACTAGAGATGGCTTAGAAGACCAACTTTTAGCAGAGGTAAATCACATAAACCAAAGGTAAAATATAAATACAAGACATTCGTCTATGGCAGTGTGGAGACCTGTTTTGATTTAAAGATTTATCATTAATACCTTTTCATTATTATTTTTCTTAGGTGGTAAAAGCAGAAAGACCTGATCTAGAAGAGTTAAAAGCTCAGTTAACGACACAGCAGAATCAATTCAAGATCCAGCTAAAATCGCTCGAAGACGATCTGCTGTCCAGGCTATCATCTGCTGGTGAAAACATTCTAGGAGATACTGCTTTAGTGGAGAACTTAGAGACTACCAAGAAAACTGCTGCAGATATTGAGAGAAAGGTTTGTATTGTAAAAATATACATATGATATCAAAAAACCCCGTTGAATCCAAGAATACAATATGGCGGCATCAGCTATGTTGGATTGTGCGTGATGTCCCTACCAAAATCTTTAGTTTTTTTTTCCAACCTATAATAATAAGGTTGCTAACTAGCGGGTGCAGAGATTTCAGTACATTCACTATTGACTAAAGATTTTACCATATTGTTTTAGACAGATTGGTAGACACTGAAGACCGTACGCTATAGAGCTTGTTTAAACTTCTTTTTCAATAGGATTCACATTGTTCTGTCGGAGCATCTATGTGGTGGCGCGTCTGATTCATATTTGAGACAGAAGACATAATCCAACCCAGCACACCAATGTGAATCTAACCATAAAAATTGTATGTCTGCGTTATTGTTATTTCAGCTACAGTCTGTGATTTTCTGCAGGTGTCAGAAGCAAAAGTGACGTCATTCGAGATCGACCAAGCCCGCGAGTTCTACCGGCCAGCCGCCGCGAGGGCTTCGCTTCTCTACTTTATACTTAACGATTTGAATACAATCAATCCGATATATCAATTTTCTTTGAAGGTAACAACTAAACGATATCATCAGTTAGATCAAGTCTGGTGACCCTACATGTTCTTAGATCAAAATTAAATGGGCTAGTCGTCTCACATTTTTTCCGCATTATGTGCAACTATCTATTGTCAAGTAAATTTTCTTCATAACCATCACATCAGTGTGACAGAGCGGTGTGAAGGTGAGTCGGTTGTGAATAAATACTATGTTCTTAGGTAGGTGAAAGTTTCTAAGTTATATTTTCCTGCCTGAAGAAATCCATTGCAGGGTGGTTTATAGAGATAATTATTTATTATTATATCTTTATAAACTTGCTTTAAATTTTTACAGATAATGTGCATAACTAATACGTTGAATTTTTCGCGATTTTCACAACGTTTTCGGGATCCTTTACCTCTTCATTTTAAATCCCTTTCTCTAGTTTTAGTTTAGCTCTAGTTCTCAGTTTTAGTTTCAGTTCTTAGCTTTCGGTGATGTTCCAGGCATTCAGCGTGGTGTTTCAAATGGCTATATCAAAGGCTGAGCCAGCCGAGGAAGTGAGCCAGCGCATCAAGAATCTGATCGATTGCATCAGCTACTCCGTCTTCCAATATACGTCGAGGGGGCTGTTTGAGTGTGATAAACTCATATTCGCTTCGCAAATGACTTTTCAGGTACCTAAAATAAATTAAAAACAAACTATCGTCAAGCTAAATTGCGTAAAACATCACGCAATTTTTTGACGTTAAAAATTTAAGAATTTTGATCTCTTGGTTTTGGTCACACCATCACTAGGTAGAATATTGTTGATCACACGCGTAACCAAATCAGTAGAAATTATACGGAGCAAGAGTGAAAATCGCACAAAGTACAAATACTATCGACCGTTCCAGGTGCTCTTGATGAGCGAAGAGATATCTCCAGGCGAACTGGACTTCTTCCTCAGATTCCCGATCAAACCTCATGTCACCAGTCCGGTGGACTTCCTATCCAACCAGAGTTGGGGCGGCATCTGCTCGCTGGCTGGAAAGGATGAATTTAGGAATCTTGATAGAGACATCGAGACATCCCCTAAACGCTGGAAGAAAATTGTTGAAATGGAATGCCCTGAGCGGGAAAAATTCCCCCAGGTATGTCTGTTGATACTTTACTAAGTTTGTTTCATCATCACATCAATTGGTCATCATCATCACATCAGTCTGTAGAAGGTCACTGCTATACATAGGTCTGTCTATAGTTGCCAGGTTTTGAGCTTTTTCCATCCATCGATGAGCTTTCACCATATTTAAAATGTCGTTGGACCATCAAGTGTAGTCAGTGTAACTATTTCTAAGGTTATGTCGAGTTTATTAGTAACAGGGCAGGGGTCCTGTAAAGTAAGGGGTATTTTGACGAAATATGAGCTGAATCGAGCCCAAGATGAATGGAGGTGAACAAGAACCAGGTCATTTCTTCAGAATCAACTCATTGACCAGAAATGATGAGTTTAGGAATCTGTCTAATCATGTAGGTTCCTAAACTCATCCTTTCCGGTTAGCGAGCATTGAGACTTCATCGACTAAATGGATAAAGGCAACTTAAACTTGCAGTAAAATGATATGGTGAGTCCAAATGCTGTTATCACAACTGGTTTCACTGATAGTTTGTAAGAATGATATGAGAGAAAGTAGGTGGTCCACCTGATATTAAGTAGCTACTTCTGCGTATCAATCCATTAGCTCGTAGAACATGTTTACTGAGGACGTGCTGTAAGGTATTGCACTTCTAAAGTAAACCCTGGTTGTTCCTAGGAATGGAAAAACAAAACTGCTCTACAGAGGCTATGCATGCTGAGAGCATTACGACCTGACAGAATGACCTATGCAGTGGCGTAAGTAATTCCTTTCACAAAATGATTATTTTCAATCGTCCTATAGATTTTAATACGGCAAACTTTCAGGGCATATATAGAAGAAAAGATGGGTGGAAAGTACGTCGAGAACAGAACGGTAGAATTCAGTAAATCCTTTGAAGAAACCAGCCCAACCACTCCTATATTCTTCATCTTATCTCCTGGAGTAAATCCGCTCAAAGACGTGGAAGCTCTCGGCAAGATTATGGGCTTTACGGCTGATAATGGGAACTTCCATAATGTATCGCTGGGTCAAGGTCAGGAGGTGGTCGCTGAACAGGCCATGGATGTTTCACTGAAGGAGGGGCATTGGGTGGTTTTACAGGTAGGTACTTACTCCTAGTTCATCATCATAATCATTTAGAAAGTCTAAACAATCATCAGCCATCCTATTAAAAGTTCACTGCTGGATGTAGGCCACTCCCAAAGATTTCCAGATATAAAGATTTAGGACCTTCCTCATCCACCAACTTCTTCGACCCTTAAAAATGTCATCGAATCACCGGATCATTCGTTCAATGACTCGTCTTCCGATTCTTGGTTGCTGTTCAGGAACCTTCCTATTCTCCTACTTAGTTGTCGACTAAGCTGTCTCCCAGTTGTAAACTCATCTTAGATGTAGGCACATAAGTCTCTTCAGAATTCTTGTTAAATATTGTTAGTTTTTCAGCAAGTACTAGGCATTGGCGGAATAATTACAACCCATCAAGTTACAAGGAGTAAATTTTGATAACAATATCTTTTCCAGAATATCCACTTGGTGAAGAAGTGGCTGCCCAGCCTTGAAAAGAAGATGGAAAGTTTCGCAAACGGTTGCCACGATGACTTCAGGCTATTCATGTCTGCTGAACCGGCAGCCACAGCTGCTGCTCATATCATCCCTCAGGGGATATTGGAATCTAGCATCAAGATCACCAACGAGCCACCTACTGGGATGCAGGTGACTTGACCTTTTGCTTTGACTTAATATTCGGTCCAACCATTGTTCTGGTAGCTGATTTTCACTGAAAGTTTATAGGAAGTGTTTAATTAATATTTCCCTGAGCCCTAAGTCTTATAAGATACATCACTTATTTTGCACTACAGAGAGCAGGAAGATTTTTTTGCTAGTTTTTTGTGAAGTCGCAATAATTGCTTTTTGCGGGCGAGTTAGATTGAACCACTGGATCTTACAGAATCGGAGAAATTAAACTAGTCTTCAACATTATACAATAATTTCAGGCAAACATACACAAAGCACTAGACAACTTCAACCAAGAGACGTTAGAAATGTGCGGCAAAGAAGCTGAATTCAAAGCGATCCTGTTCGCACTCTGCTATTTCCACGCGGTGGTGGCAGAAAGACGAAAGTTTGGTCCGCAAGGGTGGAATAAAATCTACCCTTTCAATGTTGGTAAGTAAACTCGGGAGAATAGACCGCCGCTAGTGCATTAAATTTTAAAATAATCGAACTACTGGGAAAGCTGGAAGAGGTCTTCACTTAATTGTAGTTTTTCAAGAGTACCTTGAGGTTTTCAAGAGAATTTGATCTAATAAAGAATTTTGAGTAGGTAGGGCTCTGGCTAATAGTTCCCCGACCGAATTCCATCGTTTGAGCGCCGTCTGCGCTCACCAATTTTCGTTAGCATTGTAAGAATTTGCGTTGCAACCAGCGTTGGTCCCTTCGATAACCAAAATCCTATCTTGACTTCTGTTAACTTCTGATTCTGAGTGCTTCTACTTCCTGATTCAATACCCTTTACCAGGTGATCTGACAATCAGCGTGTTCGTGCTATTCAACTACCTGGAAGCAAACTCCCGGGTCCCCTGGGAGGACTTGAGGTACCTCTTCGGGGAGATCATGTATGGAGGACATATCACTGACGATTGGGATCGCAGACTCTGCAACGCTTATTTAGAAGAGCTGATGCAACCTGATCTTGTAAGTTTCTTCTTCGACTTTTCTAAGACTATGGCAGCAAGAGATGAGCGGAGATGAGAGAGAGATGGGCGCAGTGCAATGCATCACAGGGCACGTCTTCAGTAGACGTGTTCGTTTAGATAGGTCATACCAATTTAATTTCTGTTGCAAAAAAATTCTTTCATTCAAAAGAACACATTTATATCAGCCCAAAACCTTTCTAGCTTTTCAATCAGATATCATTTCGTCGATCATAGAAGCTAAACGTACTATTCTAAAAATCGAATTCTTTTTACCAGGTGGATGGAGAACTTCAACTAGCACCAGGTTTCCCAGCCCCACCTAACACAGACTACGTCGGCTACCATCAATACATAGAAGATGCTATGCCAGCCGAGTCACCATACCTTTATGGACTCCATCCTAATGCGGAGATAGGATTCCTGACCACGACTTCAGAGAACCTCTTCAGAACTATCTTTGAAATGCAGCCGAGAGATGCGCAGGCGTCAGGGGCTACCACTGTTACTAGGGAAGACAAGGTAACAGCAATTTTGAAGGGTTTCTGTTCGCGAGAACATAAAAATTGTACTTAGTAGTGCTTCTTGTGAAAAAGCTCGTCCGGGGATGTATTACCTACCACTGTACCTATTTCTGCCACCAAACAGTAATGCGCCGCGGTACGAAGTCCCACAGAGCACGTTTTTAGTAAACGTGCTCAGCGAGGCAACGCACCATTTAGACGTGGTCACCCGCAACCAGTGGCTTTTTTATGCTCTTCTAGAGACTTAAAAGTATACCCTCTCAGTCACAGATAGACCTACCTACCTAATCTCTAAGGAGGTAGGTATCAACTTGTTCTTTTGTAGGTAAAGCAAATGCTAGATGAAATAATGGAGAAACTCCCCGAAGAGTTCAACATGGTCGAAATAATGGGAAAGGTGGAAGAGAGGACTCCTTACGTTATTGTTGCGTTTCAAGAGTGTGAGAGGATGAACTATTTGACGGGCGAAATGAAGCGCTCTCTACGAGAACTGGATTTAGGTCTCAAGGTAAGATCCTTGGACGAATTACACATCTCATGAGTATCGTGTCACTTGTCACCACGATTAACACAACCTGTACCATCAGTATGTAAAGATTTCAACGCGTGAAATTGACTTAGACATTGGTATCTTTTCATCGTCCTTTTATTTGGGTGGTTAGGTGGTGGCGTTTAAAACCGATGGCTGATTAGTACTTTTACTATAATGAACTACATAATTTCAGGGTGAATTAACCATCACATCAGATATGGAAGAACTAGAAAATGCTCTATTTCTAGATCAGGTACGCTGACATCATGTTTTCTTTTATTTCTCGTGATAATTATATTGTAATTTATTAATGTTAAGTTGTTGTTTGTTCCTCATCGCATGCTGTGACGCCCTATAAGTATGGGAGCACTATTATTATGACCCTCGACTAGCTCACTTGATACTAAAGTGCTAACCCGTGTTGGGAGTCCTATTTTAAATAAAATAAAGTAAAACCTTGATTGAAGTACGCTTTATAACTCTACTGATCGTTTTTATTTCTTACAAATTCTTTCACTCTTCGTTTGAGAATACATTGCGGACTCATTCCAATAGAAAAATCCATTGGATTTGAACCCGCGACCTTAGAATCGGAAAGTGAGGTGGCTACAAGTGCACTAATGTCTCTACAACAGCGTTTTGGTGGCATGTATTCAGGTACCTGCAATATGGGCTAGTAGAGCATACCCGTCTCTGCTCGGTCTTGCCGCATGGTACGTGGATTTGCTTCTCAGACTGAGGGAATTGGAAACCTGGGCCACCGACTTTGTGGTAAGACTTCTGATCAACTACCCTTTAAAATATTGTACCCTTCTTTTCATCCATGCTTTTTTTACAGGACGCTGGGTGTGCCCAAAACCTATAATTTTCATGACACATCGTCTATAAAAAAATAAAAGATGGTTTTTGCGGGACGATGGCTGTATTGCCTTGGATCTATACCGTCTTTTTAGCCTAGTCTGCTCTATCCACAGGATAGACATGGACAAATTGGACAATAAGTGTGCAGCTAAGCCGCGTGTTTCTTGACGATGTTTTCCTTCACCGATTAATGGTACTTAACATTGCGGATACAGTTTGATAGCACGACAGGATTCGAACCCACGACCTTCAGATTGGAAGGCGACCACCACTCAACGGTGCTTTCACTAATATCTTGCTTACTTTAGCTTCCATCGTCCGTGTGGTTGGCTGGTTTTTTCAACCCGCAAAGTCTGCTGACTGCAATAATGCAGAGCACGGCTCGAAGATACGAACTGCCATTGGACAAGATGTGTCTGCAATGTGACGTCACCAAGAAAATGAAGGAAGAATTCACGTAAGTTTTCCTTGGGATTTTCTTACTGGGTTTGATTGTTAGGAAATTGGGTCTGAAAGGATAATTTTATATGACTGATTTGAAGCATCCACAGATTTTTTAAATTAGTAGGTATTTTTAACAACTACTTACCTATTTCCTTGGTAATCTTTTTCCACTTTTCTACTTTTTTAATTTTGATAAAGTTTCATTTTATAGTATTTTTGCGAATAATAAAAAACCAGTAGAATAGCGTTTATGTTACCTAGTAGAATTTTATTGGAAGTACCGAGGACATAATATTAAAATATATATTTTTTTGCTTTATGTGATCGTCTGAGTTATCTCCAGGATGTAAGTACTTGTAATGTAGCTATGAATAGTATAGTAGGTTTAAAGTAATTTTATTTCAATTGTAGGTAAGTACCTATTTGAAAATGTGCTTCCTTTCAGACCTTTTGTAGGTAGTTTTAGGTATATAATAGTTTCTTTTAGCAAGTCTATTACTGGTGAGTACTTTTTAGGTCTAAATATATCTATCACGAAACTGAATGTCGTGATACGCAGCTTTTAAGGTCCCAAAACACTTTTATACGTAACGCGACCCGATGCAACACATCTACGATGACGACGTGTCTTAAATTATTTTGATCTTATGATACGTCCAATAGATCAATCTCTGACAGACAATTTTTAATTCTTCAAATTTTTATAACTGAACCCCGAATTCATAGTCTTCCGTATCAACTGAATGGTCTCCTAAAAGCCATCCACATTCCAGCATTCACTCAACGGCTGAATACCGAATCACTGCACTTTGGTTGTTAAAAATTTTACACAGTTAAAAAAAATCATTTTATTCTAAATCTTAGAGAAATATTCCACCAATCATTTGATGACTAGAGTTACTGCAGTAACACGTGTCGTGATGTGTCAAAAATTTGGTAAACCTACATCACATCACGTCACTCGCACCCCACAGCACAAGTTAGCATTGAAAATCGTTTATTTCATTGAGTCGCGTTAGGTATGTAATGTGTGTTCGGCCTTTACACATGGCTGCATAAATTGGCTTATTTACTCAAAATTGCATGACATGCAGCATGATGTAGGTAGGTACTTACGAATTGTTGTATCTAAGTACTTTCGACTAACATCTCGACTGTTTCTCCTTAGGCTTTTCATTTTAGCAGACTACAGACTGGCTTAAAATGATGCTTGTCTAGATTTTTACCACATTTGTAAGGGATGAAACTCCTGTTGGCTGACGCTGAATGGCAAAATCGAAGATAAGTTTGGCTTATTTTTGATCATGACGACTGTCCATTCGCTGAGCTTTGGCTGCTGCCTACTTCATATATTTTAAATTGTGCTGACGGTGCATCAAACCAAAAGTACTGAAGAAATTTTTTATCTAAATATAAGTAGCTAAACTATTGAAAAGCTGAAGTGTTCCTCTAATACTAATAGCTATTACTCGAAGCTAAAAGTAATTCTTGCCTCTATTCTAAAACCCGGCACAATACCGGGTATGGAAGTTGATACCCAGTCGTCCAGAAAGGGTTTTTTGCGCGTACGCGTGACTTCAACTACCATACCAGGTGTTGCAGTCACAATACTTCTATGTTCTATGGCTGCAACCATATTTGAAGCACCGTCAGCACAGCTTCAAAGCTCCACATCCATCTCATCGCACGCTTAGTCTCCCGCTAACCTGGCGTCGTCCGACAGCATCCTTGATTCTAGGGCGGCTCCGAAGGACGGTGCGTACGTCCACGGCCTTCTGATGGAAGGGGCGCGATGGGACGTTCAAGCCGGCATCATTATGGACTCCCGCCTTAAGGATCTGTTCCCGCCCATGCCTGTTATAAACGTCAGGGTGAGATTCTGATGTATCTTTTGGCCGTATTTTATCCAGAAGTCTGTTACTTAATAGGTACTGAAATCACGCAGTATGTATGTAAGGTCAAGGCAGCATACGTGGTTTCACTCACTTGGTATATTCCAATAAATCTCTAATATTCCTCGTCATGAACTATTTATTCGAGTTCTGTCAATCGGTAGATCGTAAATTTACATCTCTTGTGCTTGGTCACCTAATCTGCAAGAGGTTGTTTGAAAAAGCATGTAGTATCTACACCTACTCAATACAAATACATTTATTGCCTCATTTAGTAGGAGATTATGATTTTGTCAAAGCTTTTTCAATGTAATTACCATTGTTTAACACTGTCGTTCTTCTGCAGGCAATCACACAAGACAAGCAGGACTTGCGAAACATGTACGAGTGTCCAGTATACAAAACAAGAACACGTGGTCCCACGTACGTGTGGACCTTCAACCTGAAGACGAAGGATAAGCCGGCCAAGTGGACCTTGGCAGGAGTGGCTCTGCTTTTGCAAGTTTAAAATAAGCTTCTGTTCGTCCTTAGGTAGATCAAATCACATAATGTGAAAATAATGAGGGGATGAAATAGTAGTACAACTGTTCGACTAAAACCAAATGTATAAATGCTTACTTTTCTCTGTTCTGTGTATAAATATTCCGTGTGTTTTCTCTATAAGATAAAATTTAAAAGTTCATTAAAATCCTAACAATGAGGTCAGTGTTTTTCTTCTATCTGTTAAATAATTTGTAAAGATAAGCATGGAATAGGTTTGCGTTATGTGTAATCACGATCTGGAAGGCAAAACATAGAATTTAGGACGGTCGATAGTATAGTAGTCACAACGGATCTTTGTCCCTCTGAAGTATCTGCGCAGAACCTATTTTTGGTCGAATTGGAGGTAACCGAATTTTTCCGCTCAACTGTACATGCGCAATCATTTGTTGCGCCTAACTTCAGAGGGATAAAGATTCGTTGTGCATACTGTAGAAAGATGTAAGACAGTTTTCTCAAGGCCAGAGAAGTTGGAGGATGGAGTAGGAAGACCCAAGGTCCTTTGTTCTGGTAACCTGTGATCGCTCCTGTCTAAATTACTTCTTCGGACATGATAAAGTGGATGACAAATATAACGTGGGATTATTTATCAGGCAAATAATGATAGACAATCAAGGGCCTAATACTCAGTTCTGTAGAGATTTTACACATTAGTGTAAAATCTCTACAGAACTGAGTATTAGTTTTCAACGTCATTTTGACGTCATCCCTATTAAGGGATGACGTCAAAATGACGTTGAAAACTCCTGTCACCAGTGGGTGAAACGAGTATTCGGCTGAGATATGACGTCATCCCTATTAGAGTAAAATCTCTACCGAACTCAGCATAAGGCCTCTGACAGCAAACACTTCATAAAACTCACACCCAGCTATGTCGCACAATATGAGCCTATTGACATTTTACTTACCAGAAACTTGACCATTCATTGCCGAAAACCAAACACTTAAATTGACCACACACGAATTCTTGTATGACAGTCTCCAAACTACCTAATAAATCTAAAGATGAGTCACATCTACTAGGATGTAAAATAACTAGCGGCTATAAAATGCCAAAACTGACCTTTGGCGGAGAACCTTTTGACCTGAAACCCATGATTTATGGAATGCTAATAATGTTAGAAAAGAAAATGTTGCGTCATACTTTCACTTATCAATAAATTCATTCACTAAAGAATGTACGTCATCATCATCATCATCATCATCATCAACCTATACTCGTCCACTGCTGGACGTAGGTCTCTCCCAAGACGCGCCATTGAGCTCGGTCTTCGGCTCTTCTCATCCAGTGTCTGCCAGCTACATTTCGCAGATCGTCGCCCCATCTCGCCGAATGTACGTATATGGTCTTAAATGAGCTGGCTTCTAACGTTCTGGCAACAATATTTTAATAGGTGAGCATTAGGTAGGTATGTCGAAGATTTTTTCTTACAAATCTAATGAAACTTTTGAGATTGGATCAAAATTTTTAATTTTCGTTTTTGTATTAAATCTTTCTCTATTATATTTATGTTGTGTTGTGGTGAGTATTGAAAATAGCTTCCGATTTTGTATGTAGGTATGTTTCTACACCTATTTAGATTGTAGAGATGCGTTTCCTGTGTGGGTGGTAGATGGTGATGCATTAGCATAAAGCAATGCGAGTAGTTAGTAGGCTGTCTTGCCTTGTTAGACACATGTGGGTGGCGCTAACACGCAACACGCAGTGGTTTTCAAGTGCAATTAGAAAATTATATTCAAGATGCATTTCCGAATTTGTACTGACAAAAAACGACATGGGAGCTGTTCTTAAACTTAGCTGCTTCACACGTATGATCTTTAGCTTGCATTTCCACAATATACAAACGAATACTTACCTAAGTATATAGAGGTACGTACCCTTATTCCTGTACGCTTTTTTGCTAAATACTTTTTTTTTAAACATTTTCTACAGTCCTCTATGTTTTGTTCTAGTGTTTTACGACAATTTGATAGGAAAGGCAGGGTTCATAAGATGGTACATGGCCGGCACTTATTACATTTTGTTTTGTTAGTCATGTTTTAAGTTATGATAGTCTTTTTTTTTTGTGGGGTTTTGGCCTTGATTTGGTCAATTTATAACTTGATTAAACCGACGGCACAATTACCTTCTGTAAGCTTGCAAAGCTCATCATTAGGTATATTCGGCAAAGTAAATAGAAAAGTAACTACATTCGTCATAGGACCTTGACCCAAACGCCTGGATTCGAATGCTAGTGTGGGTTCACTGAGTGATGATGAATAACATCACATCTGTTTAAGTTTCTATTGCTTTGTTTATTTGGCATTGATAGCTATTTACAATGACGCTCTTACCCAGACAACGGGACGCGAAATCCTGACTTGAACATGTACATAATCCTCTAGATCTAACATTGTCTTTATTCCACCAGTCCGCACACAGTTCACACTCTACACACTACGAATTTTTGGCTTTATTTAAAGTTCAATTTTAGCTAGCTCATCCGTCTATAAGATCCGACACAAAAAATTCTACTTTTTGCTTCGTTGTCATCCCGATCTTTGTCTAGGTCATGACTTTTTAAAGGTCGGCCCAGTAAAGTAGGGTCTTCCATCACTCAGTAGATTATATTTATACTGTATCTGTACTGTTTCTTTTATTTATTCTGTATTTATCTTTTATCTAACCAAACATAATTCCATTAAACATAGATTGATCACCAAATAACGTTCCTTTTTATTGTTTCTTGGTATTTATTTTAAAGAGTGAAAAAATCCCTGTAATCTTATATTTAAGCAAACTTAACTTGTGTAGGCACACTCTTCCAGAGCTTAGAACTAAGGCTTGATTTATCTCAGTTCAATTAGATAAATCGTAGGGCAGTCCCAGCAACACCTTGTTTATCGGCATTCATTTACATACATTTAGCATCGTCTGCCGTGTTGGTGTCTTGTAATCACCTACACCTCTGGGTAGACGGTCCCACACTTTCTTCACTCCTTTTTATTTCTATTTCAAACATTGAAACAAGATTCAGAAAACATCTAAGGCTATCCGTGCGATATAATCCCGCTTTGCGACTTTGAAATACACTCGAGAGCAATGATTCCGGGTCACTTAAAGAATGTTAAAAATCTCGGAAACTAAAAATGATAGGTTAATGCAATAAATTGTATTTAATAGACAATGTAATACTCCTTAAATGAAAGTAAAAAAATATGAGTCACCATACATTTTATTAACACAAAATTACATAAAGAAAAAAACTGCTGATCTCTCCTTAAAACAAAAATAGGAAACATGAAATTTTTGAACTTTATTACGATTTGACTTGAATTTTAATACTTCGTATTGCCTCCTCGTGCTTCCATTACTGCGTTTACGCGGTTTGGCATGCTGTACACCAAGTTCCTTATACGATTTTGGGGAATATTCTCCCATTCCTCTGTGAGAGCAATTTTGAGCTCACGAAGCGTGATTGGGGGAGGGTTTCGTTGTTTTACGCATCTGCCTAGCTCGTCCCAAGCATGCTCGATCGGGTTGATATCCGGGCTGCGCGCTGGCCACTCCATACGAGTAATGTTCATCTCTTGAAGGTAGTCATTCACAATCCTACCTGTATGAGGTCGGGCATTGTCATGCATAAATATAGCATCCTCACCTAAATTGACCATAAATGGACCAACATGATCATTGAGGATTTCTTCCACATATCTTACGCTAGTTAAAGAGCCGTTTTCTATGATCACCAGCTCTGTGCGACTTTCAGAAGAAATTCCGGCCCACACAAGTACAGACCCACCACCGTAGGCTACTTTTTCTTCGATGCATGCTTGCTTGAATCTTTCCCCTGGTCTTCGATACACTCTGTGTCTTCCATCGTGCTTGTAGAGCATAAATTTTGATTCGTCGGAGAACATAACTTTTGACCAATCTTCAATACTCCAATTTACGTGGCTCTGGGCATATCTTAGTCTGAAATACGATGCCCACGCTCCAGTTTAGGGCCGTTTGCAGGTCTAAGGGGTTTTAAGTTAGATTCAGCAAGCCGACGTCTTACTGTCCATGCACTTGGGTTACTTCCTCCGAGGCGTCGAAACTGATTTGTGAGTTCAGTTCCTGTGAGAAAGCGATTTCGAAGCATGGTGTTCACCAAGTATCGGTCTTCTCGTGCTGTGGTACACCTGGTTCTGCCCGTTCCTGGTCTGCGTAGGTTAGAACCAGTTTCTTCGTAACGTCGGAGAACTCTTTGTACTGTTGACAGCGACACACCGACAGTCCTGGCTGTATCGCGCTGACTCCGGCCGGTTTCCAGCATTGTAAGTATTCTGGTGCATTCTTCAGGCGTAAGCGACATAATTTCAGCTTGAATAATGAATATAGAGCACTATCAACATGGTTTATATACCCACATAAATGACAGATTACAAACAAAAGCAAAACCAAATGCTGTAATTTCGTAGTTCCATCTTCGAAAGTGGCCCTTTTTCAAATTTGATTTTTTTAAGATATAACTTTACAATAACTAAGAAGTTTTAATACCTTCATTTAAGGAGTATTACATTGTCTATTAAATACAATTTATTGCATTAACCTATCATTTTTAGTTTCCGAGATTTTTAACATTCTTTAAGTGACCCGGAATCATTGCTCTCGCGTGTAGTCTATCGCAATGTCGATATGAGTGTGCCTAGTTGCAATTATAATATTATCGACTCGAAAGTATTATCTACTTCATAATCTTTTATTGAATTATTCTTTACCCAGTATCAACCGCATTATTCACACAATAAATGCAGCGTGCGTGTTTTTGTACCTAATGAAAACTGAAAGAAAAGCCACCATTGTCGGTGATACACTTTCATAACTATTTCTAAGAGGGCTATAGTAATATCTTAGTTTCGTTGATATCGTTGCATGGAGACATAGGCCATTTGGTCCGTAAATATTTACCTTAGAATCAGTAGTCTTCTTTAGCCAACAACATCTTCAAGAATATGTTCTAGTTACAGTGAAGAGGCTCTAACCTTAACCAATATAAGAACTACAATCTCTCATTCGTTAGTCGATGTTTTCTCACAAATTATACCCATTTATGGCATCGAGTACCTTCATATGGCCCAAGCATCGAAGATAAAATAAAGTGCACTGCGCGCGTGTATCGCAAAATCCCAGAAATGTTTCATAGAACTTTGGAAAAAGGTGTAAAATACCTAATTTACACTTAACTCCGTAGAAAGAAAGAAAGAAAAAGCTTTATTTGACAACACATCAAACTTAATACAAACATAAAATCAAATTACATAAAACTATATGAAAGACTGTATCTACTATTTTTCTTAGTTCCATATTCACGTTTACTTAGTACTAGCACTTATCTAGACTAGCATATATTTTTTGTCAGTTTTGTATGAGAATCTTTACTCAACTAATGCTTGAGTAACACCTATGGTTCAAACTCTTTACCAGCATACGAGCCTTCAGTGGTTTTTACCTACATACAACACTTATTTATTCTGTTGTAGTGCGCAATTAAAACTCTTCCATTATTTTTTTATTCGCCGAAGAATTACGTTTTCTTTGTTAAATTGTTCATACCCCATACCACCCTCTATCTAAACAGAGTGCTCCTAGTATTTTCCCTCTTTGGTATAATTGCAAGAATGTTGTAATTTGAATCGGATGCGCTCAAAAGACGTCCTTGCCGACACTTGCCAACGACCACAATCAAATTAGGAGTTGGGCACGGCTGTAATTTGTATGACAGCATCTAGGTTAGGTCATGAGATGTCGGCGATGCTGTAGGTTCGTTAGCATTCCTCTAATTCTGATAAATATTTATAAAGGTTAGGTCGTAGGTACCTAATTGTGTTATTATCATAAATATCATTCACAAAGATTTTTATATCATCCTAAAAGTTATGAGTGACTTATAACTTTGACCACAGCACCAAGGCACCAATTTTATGACACATTTTGCACCATAGCAAATAAGATTTCTATGAAAATCAGCTTGTAAAATTACTATTGCGTGATCGTTCGCGTAACTAATGTTGTCTACTGGATAAGATAGGCGCAGACAGTGAAAGTGACCACAATGTTTCAATTTATGCATTATCTGAGTGTAGATTAGAACGTAAATACCGTACACGTTATTTAATTTTTTTTTATACATCGTAGACAAACGTTTGACCGCAATCTCACCTGAAGGTAAGTGACGATGTGGTCGACGATGTAGCACATTTAAATAATTAAATAATAATTTAATTTTTCATTTAATTACGTTTCTACTAGCTGGCAAACTTTGACAGTGGCAGATTCAGGGTTTCGGTTAGGGGGTAACTTTGTCTCATCTCATTAAGGTTTTTCCTGACAAATCCTGGTCCGCCAATAGATAGACCGTAAGCTTTTGGGGGGTTTGACAACTTGAGGGTTAGAATTTTAAAATTAATAATAAGCTTTGTTGTGTTGGTTCTCAGTACCTAGTACCTAGTGGTTATACCTAATTTTATACTGTTTATAAACACGAAACATCAAATAAATTTACCGATATATTAAAAAAGAAGAGCAGTTAAAAAAGTATTGTGAAAAAAAATAACAGGAGAAAGGTAATTTAAAAGTGTAGATAAGTCTTTATTACTATCGAAAGCAATAACTTAATAAATGGTAAATAATCACGCACTGTTGGCACCTAACGAAAGTATTTTAACTGTAGGTTAACTTGTGGTTAGGTAGATGATACTGAGAACGCGCTAAGTAGTGTGTTCTCCATCGCAGAGGGGAGACCTATCGCGCTGAGCGACTTGGTTCGGGGTCTGAGAACCAATGGAAGATATTCGGTACCTAGTATAACTTACCTACTAAGCAGATTCTTTGAGAAGCTTGACATTACACTGAGCCCGTATTCGTAATCAGACGTTTTACATCAAAGCTTTTACCAGATCCTTTGAAGCACTTAGCAGGGGTATGCCAATCAAAGTTGAACTGCAAAGTTTTAAATCATGGTCAGTTCATACTAACTCATGGTTATTCTGTGACTAAATAGTGACATTATGACGTCATTTGATGTGTTTTTGCGCATATTTTGCTGTCAAGTGTCTAAAAAGAATGATCACGTGGTACAAAATTGTACCACGTGACCTGAAGAAATTACACCGGGCAGTGAAATATAACTTGACAGCAAAAGATTGGCATACGGGGGCTGAAGCAACTGACCTGACGTCATCCTCGTGTCAAAGTATGTTTTATTGGTGCTGCTTATCCCGTTTTGTTCATTTTACCCTGTAGGTCCTGTTAATTACTCTGGAGTTTTTGTCCCAAAAATTAACAGGACAAATGAAACGCGGACGAAGTTGCGGGCGGAAGCTATAGTGTATAAACAATTTGTATTTTTTACGAAACTTAGTTCACACAATCTTTGACCCAGGTTTTAATAATCGGATGTGACGGCTCGTGATTTATTTGATTGACTTGATAATAATTCACACAGCTAGTTTAATATGTATCAAGTGCATGGCCCGGTTTGGTTCGGTTCGGTTCATGAAAGATAGCTTGCTTTTCTAATTAATGTTGAAAGATGCATTCTAATTGAGGATGCTATTTCACGATGATGGATTTGAAACTGATTTAAATTATTTAAACTGATTTGAATTGTTATTTGATAAAGTGAATTTACAACATTTAGCTAGCAATATTATTCTCATCTGTTTAGATTTGAAATTTTATTTATTTAAGTGAATCTGCATTAGAGTTTGAAAACGACTCTTTCCATACCATACCATGGTCTGCCATCAGAAAAGAGACTGCCGTAATTTTTTTTTATGTTGGCCATATCGTGTGTACTAGGTACTGTACCACATGGACCCTTTTAAACTCTTTTTAGTTCGTTTTTCATGCCTATATACACGAAAAATTATAAATAAATTTAAGTACCTATATTCAAGTAGCTATACTATATTTAAGTAGGTACCTAGTAAAAAAAGTCCCGGTCACGCCTGCGCCTGCCCACACGACAGTTCCATAGTATTTAATATCGACAACTGAACGGTCACTCTCCTAACAAGGACAGTTCCGTTATCAGCTACCCAATTCCGCCATGACAGTATGGAATCAAATTAAATTTTATTTAAAGTCCTTATGTTAGTATACTTAAGGATTATTTCAAGTTACTACTGTATGTATTAGGCTCGGTTGATTTATCACATAGTAATGGCGTTTTTTTGTATCAGAGACCTAAATATTTCACAGTTTGTACCTAGATTGGATTTAGCAATCCTATTTCGGAAGGTTGCCTAGTTTTTGAAGCCTAGCTTTACAATGTATAAAAGTGTAGTATGATGTAATTTGGATAAATAACTAGATAAAAGAATTAAAAAGTAAACAATCTTAAGAGGTATACCTAAGTATTTACCTAACTGTGTGTCTTACTAATAGGTTTTACAAACAGACACACTATTCTAAATACTAGAAAGTGAAATTAAAATTGTAAGGCATAGTGCGAGTAATTTTGGTAGTTAAATTAGCATTTTAGAAAAGAAACACGTAAAATGGATGAACCAATTTACATGATTCAAAATAATTTTACAATTATTTTTTTGTAGATACGCTAATGTATTTATGTAGATGTTATTTATTTATCATAATTGTTTATGCATTATAAATAGGAATAAGTGAATTATAAGTGTATAATTATAATTATAAATTCGGTCCTTTAATGTTGACTCTACATTCGGAGCAGTTGGTGGATTCTTGGAGTATCTGGTGCACCAGTTACAATTACATTATCTGTTACAATGTTTTTGCCACCTAGAATCACTTAGTACCTTATCTAAAAGATCCTTATGATTTTAATGAATAAATTATTATCTGATTCTGATTCACTAATATTTCTGCGGGTAATTTTTACTCTATTCACTAATTAGAGAGCTAGATAGTTCAATTAACTCCTTGCACTGAAAGCGTGGCTAATAGCAGGTTGGTTACGGTCACTACCGATGAAAGTGCGGGTTCGATGATTAGCACCTTGGTTCATTGGGCAGGTGTCCTATGCCGATAGGATAGTGCATGCTTTTGTCACTATCATGGATAATATAATGTGTTTTGACTATAATTTTCACTAAATTAAAAAAAAAGCATGATAACATGATACAACTCAAAAAACGACAAAAAAAATAGAATCAGAATAAAAAAAAATTAACGGCTTAATTACATAATTATGAGACTTAACACTTTTATGTCTCAGAGTGATGGGCGCAGTCCAATGCATCACAGGGCACGTCCTCAGTGGACGTTCTTGGTGAGGCAATGCATTGTTATAGGCCGAGGCATCTATTGGTGGAAGTAGGTATCTATCTAGTTATGCCTAAGGCGGTACACCGGCCTACTAATTAATTTTAATAGAGACAGCGTAAAACATTTTTATATCCGAAAGCAATGCAGTGAAAGTACCCTCGTTACATACCTTCGCGCTATTCAAGTTTTGCATTAGATAAACCCAGAGCACAAACGCATAACTTAATAAGTGCTAAGTAAGAGGTAAGCAAAGATAGTACGAGTACCTAACGTTTTAGCAGTATACGTTACAAACTAAACGCAAACTCAATCATTGGTAGCAATTCTGTTGTTTCATTTTTACCTACTAAAATTGCCATCCCTTTCTCATAAACTGAAACGACAAAGACAGCTATAATTTTAGTGCTGTCAAATTAGTTTAGTTTAGAAAAATGCACCAATAAAAGCGGAGCAATACTGATGGTACTCTACATAAAACTTTTCTGAAAATAATTACGTAGTTCCGTTGTTCACTGAACTCCAACTTAAATGCTGATTTTTAAACCCAAGAGCCATAACAATTGTTGGACAATATGTAATGTTGCAGAAAAAAAATATAGTAGCGAATTTATGGTTGCAAAATCTTTGTAGATGCTTTGTAGAGGCTTAGTCTTTGCATCAATAGGTACTCCATAATAAAAAAAAAAAAAAAACTAATATAAGATTTTGGAAAACCGAAAAAAGGATACTTGGATTTTCCGACTCGAAGTAGGTATGTCAACACATAAGGCGCTCTGTGGGTGAACATGAACCAGTACCTACTTGCGCGCAAAATAGCGGCACCAGTCAAGCCGCCAACACGCGCCGTACGCGCCAGCACTCAACACCTCGCGAATATCAACTTTAACCTCTTACGAATAAAGTTTACATTACGAAACGAATTGTTCGACGCGTGAACCCGAAATTCGAAAAACGAGTGAATATTAGTGATTTTTTATAGGTGTTAAAATAGTGCGGTGAACTTGTGACTTGAATTTGACGGAGTTTTAAATTGTAACGGATTTTTTTATTCGGTAAGACTTTTTTTTAATCAATTTTTTTTTACCTAAATTTGCATAAAAATATTTAGAAACTCCAAAAGGTACGAACTGAGTGGAATTTATGGGACTGAGAATCCTATGTGGTCTATTCTCTTCTTTACCATCCTTGTCAGACAGAGAGGGTTTATTTATTTATTTATTAATTAGGACAACCAACAAAGGTAACACGAAAATACAAAAATAACAAGATATTGGACTTAAATTTATGTGTTCCTTCAGTTAAAGGTTGATGATTTCAGTTAAAGGGTTCAAGACAGAGAGATGATCGTGGGTTCGAACCCCACTAAATTCGTAACTTAGTTTTTAGAAAAAAGTTTTTTTTCAAATGATGCCTAAAAAGAATAGGTATTTGGTCTAAAATGTTGAAACTTCAGTAAATCGTATTTTTTTTTAGAGATGCTGATTCTTACATCATTATTTTATAACTCATCCGAATTGAAGTCCATTTCACACTTCACAGGTAGGTGGTTTTGGAAGGATGATCTCATTCATGCACTTTTTTTTGACCCTTTTTGGACCTTCAAAAGATATTTAAGGTTTTTAGAAAATATTGATGAGGTAAATCGGGTTGCTGTGGACCGGCCAAGTAAATTTAAATAAATATAGAAATATTTATTAGACTTAGAAAAATTATAGTAATCATTGTCCTCGGGTGATATTTATAACATTGAATGGAATTCTTAAAGCTACGAGTACGTATGAAATTTTAAAATGGCGCTACAAACCTTTGGTACGTCATCCACTTAAAGAACAATAAATAGTTGATTTTACAGCTCATCATTTTTTTTGGCGCATGACTAGCCTAATAAACTTATCCTTTCAATTAGGAATCTTTTCAAAAGCGTTCAAAAGGTCATGTCCTTTAAGCTAAGTCCGTGTTCGGTATATAACGTCAATTATGCAAAAACTGTCATTTTTGCACTAAACTTAAGTTTATCACCAACTCTTTTGTTATAAGACGTATAACTATAGTTTTGGGTGCTTTATTGATTTTGCATAATATTTGAACTGGTCGATGACTCATTAAGTACTTACATAAGATTTCGTGAAGTCTTAGCACGTCTGTTTTTTTGTCCACGTAATACGTGATTTGATTTAAAGCTTAAAAACTATAGCTGTTACGGTGCGGGGTATGGAGGAAAGAACACAGTTTTTAAATAACAAAATTGGGTTTATTCATCAAAATCGTACACGCGCGTCCAATCAAATTAGCGTTTCGTCGCAGACTGTTTTAAGAAAGAAAAAATATGTTCCAGGAAATGCACCCCCCCCCGCGCCCGCCTTCCCGCGGTGGGCGTGATTTTGAGTTTGTCAACCAATTAGGTGCCCGGAGAGAGTGCATTTCCTTATAAGGCAATAGCGCTACCTACTACGCAACACCACCCCCCAGTTGGAGGGTTCAGCCGACAAATGAACCATCTGTAGGTAGCACTATTATGCGCGTGACGGGACGGCGCAGCGTCCCTGTGACCGTTTTTATATCTACTACGCGTACGGCACCCGCACTGCCCTGTATCACCTTCACTATAATGCCACGGGGCCACGTATTTCGCAGTTGATTGAAGTCCGCCACAAGCACCACATCTCCCACTTTAACAGAGTTCGTCGTGGTCAGCCACTTCTGCCGCTTCTGGAGTGTGGGTAGGTACTCTCTGGTCCATCTGCGCCAAAAGTTGTCAGCCAGTGCGTTTGCTTTTATCCACTGGCGGCGCGCACAGACATCCTTGGGGTCGTATGGCACGACGCACGTGTCTCCCGCCGCCGTCCCGAGCAGTAGGTGATTCGGCGTCAGTACCGTCGGCTGGTCGGGGTGTAGTGCCACATATGCCAGCGGGCGGCTGTTGACTACCAGCTCGGCCTCCAGCAGCACGGTGTGTAGCACCTCCTCCGGCGGTGCGCGCTCTCTCAGTGTGGCGCGCAACGCGCTCTTCACAGAGCGTACCAGGCGCTCCCAGCAGCCGCCCATGTGTGGCGCCGCCGGTGGGTTGAAGCGCCACTCGATGCCTTTAGCCAACGCCTCACCTTGGAGCCGTCCCGCGTCGAGGGCGCGAAGTGCAGCTCGGAGCTCGTTGTTAGCGCCGACGAAGTTCGTGCCGCAGTCACTCAACACGACCGCAGGGCGACCGCGGCGCGCGATCAGGCGCCGCAGAGCGAGTATGGCGGAGTCGCTGCTGAGCGAGGCAGCCAGCTCGAGATGTACGGCGCGTGTGGCGAGGCATGTGAACAATACCCCCCACCGTTTCTCCCGGCGCCGTCCGATGGTGACTTCCATGGGGCCAAAATAGTCAACCCCACAGTTGACGAACGCTCGCCTCGTGGTAGTGAGTCTGACGGGTGGTAGGTCGGCCATTTTGGGTGGAGAGGGGCGCGCGCGCTGCACGCGACAGTACTGGCAGCGCGCGACAACAGCTTTCACGGTGGGTCGGAGGCACGTTATCCAGAACCTCTCACGTACATTGTTGACCACCGTCTCGTGGTTGGCGTGCAGTGCTCGCAGGTGGTAGGAGTATATTAGGAGTCGCGCGGTTGCACACTTGCCATCGAGGATTATCGGATGTTTCTCCTCAAATGACAATACAGTAGAGGCACTCAAACGCCCTCTGACGCGAAGCAAGCCGTCCTCGTACAGCATGGGGTCAAGCCGTATCAAGCGGCTCGCTCTGGGGAGTCCGCGGTGTTCACGCAGCGCGCTCACCTCGTCACGGAAGGTGCACGCCTGCGCCTCCCTCAGCAAGAAGGCCTCTGCCTCCCGCAGCTCGTCAACTGTCGGCGCCACCCCCGGCGCCGTGCTCCGCTTGGCCCGACATGTCCTGACGAAGACCAATACGTACGCCGTGACACGAATGGCACGTGTCCACGTGGAAAAGCGAGTAACGTCGATGAGAGGCTGAGCTGCCTCAGTCGCCACCAGTGTCCGTTCTATGCGCTCCGGGTCATTTGCAGGCAACTCCCCGCCGTCGGTGGCGCAGGTCGGCCACGGCACCTGTGGATCACAGAGAAAAGGGGGACCCGAAAGCCACATGCCTAAGTCATGCAAATCAGGCTGCAATGTCGACATGCAATTAGCGAATTCGGTGTCGTATCTACTAGCACTTGAGCCTGACACGCCGTCCGCGGGACTGGATATTTTTGGACCTAATGGGCCGTGTACGACCCAGCCTAACAAAGTAAGCGATGCGACTGGACGTCCGGATTTACCTTGGCGTATTTCCCGGCCGACGATGAGCTGCCAGTAGTCCTGACCCAACAACACCATGGGTTTCACCTCCCCCACTTCACCGCAATCCAAGTGCCGCAAGTGAGCGTTTTCTTCAAACACGCGGGCTGGTAACGTTTGTGACGGCAAGTCCAAACTTCGCATAGTACGAACACAAATATCGTGGCTCACTCCGTTAGGTCCGCGCACTAACACTTGAACACTACGCGATTGCATGTCACTCGAACACTGGCCACGCGCGGTCATTAACCTCAGCGGCACTACAGGTCCATCTACGTCACGTACGATGCTCTCGTCTATAAGTGACACTGAAGCACCATCGTCTAAGAGTGCGTAAGACGATCGCTCCTCACCACACTTCGTGACTATTGTTACTCGAACCACTTTTAATAATGTTCCCGTTCGCAACTCGCCCACGTTGGTTACCGTTTCAAAGTCCGTGTGCGCCAACGCTGGCGGCGGCGTACGCGCGGGGAGTGCACTCGTCAGCGGCAGCGTACGCTCGGGGAGTGCACTCGGCGGCGGCGGCGTAATCGGCGGTGGCGCGAGTGACGGCGGCAAGCCAGTGCCACCAGTGGTCACTTCCGGGTGTAAAAGTTCATGGTGTGACCACTGACACTTATTACACCGCTTAGCGCGACAAAATCTACTAGAATGGGTTTTGTTAATGCACTTAAAACATATTCGATTTTTCTTCACAAACTCCCACCGTTCCTCTACCGTGAGCTGTTTAAATTGTTCACACCCGCTTAAATTGTGTCCTTCCGTGCACAATGAACACTGATTTTTATCTTTATCTTCTGCCGTGGCGGCGACATTTTCTACCTGAGTGTGTACTTGATGCGCTCGCACTGTGGCCCCACCCTTATCTCGCCGTCCGTTGATGGCCGTGGTCGTAAGTGGCTGCGATTGCGAGTATTGCGACGCGTCGAGGGTATATGAAGCCACGCGTGTTATCTGTGTCAGAAACTCTAGCACTATTTTCATATTAGGAGACACACGCAGATCAACGTCGGTATTTTCTTGCTCCTTACGCATCGCGAACTCTCCGTATTGAGTGCGTTGGTGAGGCGTCAACTTGCCGATAACTTCGCGTACCAATTGTGGGCTATTTAGGTATCCGTCGGCTCGCACAGTATTTAATACTGAAATGCAGTTTCGTACGACGTTTGTAAATGACCTTAGTTCGCGGCCACTCTCCGATACTTTCGGTAACTCGCGCACTCTCTGAAGCACGCATTCTAAAAGTTGCGCAGGATGACCGAACTCCTCTTGTAAGGCTTCGATGATTTCTTCCGGGTCAGAAGAAGTTCTCATGAGGTCATCTACCGCAGCCTTGGCTTTTCCGATGAGGGCCACTCGCAGCCGCGCTATATTTTCATATGGACGAAACTGGTGTATCTCAGTCGTGCTTCGGTAGGCCTTTTCAAATCCAAGCCACTCTGCGGGGTTCCCGTCGAATGTAGGTATCTCGTACAGTTGTCGGGGTAGGGGTTTGTTACGCGCTAACTTGCCGATCGCATCCGCCAGGCGCTCGATGTCGGTGGGCGCGGCGGCGGCGGCGGCGGCGGCGGCGGCTCCGTCAGCAAGCGCGGGCGCCGGGGCCGGGGCCGGGAGCGCGGGGGCCGGGCGCTCGGTAGCGACGGCGGCGGTGGCGGTGCTGTGTTTCAACCACCACTCCACGTGACCCGGGGGCCCACTTGCAACACTACGGGGCCGATCATCCAGATCCTCTGCCTCCTCCTGTGCCGCCAGCTCCGCCATTTCGAGAGCTAACCTTTTCTTCACGACATTTTCCCTTAGTCTCGTGATTTCCACCTCGGCGTCGTACTCGGCGCGCAAGCGGCGCGCCTCACGCTCGGAGCGGCTCACGCGCGACGAATTACTGCAGACGCTGTGCGGCGCACGCACTGTGCTGGCGGACGCGGGCTTCAGCTCCGACAGCGGCGGCGGCGACATTAGGGCCGGGATGCCGACTGTCGGTGTGACGGGCACACGCATTCGCGATAACGCACACTCACTATCATTGTCTGCATTCGCGTCACTTTTTAAACTCTTGACTGCACTGCGCGTTGCATACTTCTTATCCTCCATATCCGGCTCGGAGGACCAGTTTGTTACGGTGCGGGGTATGGAGGAAAGAACACAGTTTTTAAATAACAAAATTGGGTTTATTCATCAAAATCGTACACGCGCGTCCAATCAAATTAGCGTTTCGTCGCAGACTGTTTTAAGAAAGAAAAAATATGTTCCAGGAAATGCACCCCCCCCCGCGCCCGCCTTCCCGCGGTGGGCGTGATTTTGAGTTTGTCAACCAATTAGGTGCCCGGAGAGAGTGCATTTCCTTATAAGGCAATAGCGCTACCTACTACGCAACAATAGCCATTTACTGGGATGAGATTATTTGGAATCATCACTAAAATGCAACCACAGAACAAAAAGATTTGAGTCATGTTGCACATTTTATCTTACCTTCTCGTACTAATATAAATCTGAGGGGATTTCTTCCGCGTGCTATGGTTCAGTCGTGAACCAATTACCTACATTATTTTTCTACACATATTTTGTGTAAAAATGTGTAAAGTATTTTCATTACGGATCAGGAGGTTTTGGAAGCTAAATGTTCTGTGCACATCGACTGTAATATAAAATGCTCTGAGAGCAAAACGTCCTTAATTTAAAATGGTTTTGGAAGCTAAATGGCCTTTCCAATAGTTAGTCCTCTAGTTCTTACATCATTTAACTATGAAACGATTACAGAAGTTGCCATTTATGTGCTGGTGGCCACGTCTTCGTGCTTTCGAGAAAACGAAGATCGCAAAGCAAACACACCTAATCAGCAAATAATGCACGAGAGCTGACGACTTCACTTTCTACATCACCATGTTATGTGAACCTGGATGGTACTAGCTTTATGATGGTATCATTATAACTGCAGGGGTATGCCAATCAAAGTTGAACTGCAAAGTTGAACTGCAAAGTTTTAAATCATGGTCAGTTCATACTAACTCATAGTTATTCTGTGACTAAATAGTGACATTATGACGTCATTTGATGTGTTTTCGCGCATATTTTGCAGTCAAGTGTCTAAAAAGAATCATCACGTGACCTGAAGAAATTACACTGGCCAGTGAAATATAACTTGACAGCAAAAGATTGGCATACGGGGGCTGGTCCCTGTATTCACTACCGACGTACTAGAACGTATTAATAAAATAAATACGATTATCTATCACTAAAATACTCTTCGTGAAAAGGAACTCTTTGTAAAAAGGATCATACAATAAATACTAGGAACCAGGCCGTAGTTTCTTGCCCGTTATTCTAGTCTCTGGTCGCGTGGAACTGGCACCCAGAATCACCTAGTTAAATAAGACGATTCTAAATGATCCTTGTGATTTTATTGACTAGAGAATTTATAACTATGACTATCTAAATCTTCGGGACTACTCATGCTGTGGCTGAGAATACAATAGTCATGACACTACCGATTTTTTTGCTCGACGTCTTTCAGTTTGATTCTTTATGAATAAGGGGACGGTTGATATCGAAACCGATTTGCCTATCGGGAGTATGGCAGCGTAATACACGACATTTCTAAAATGTACACGTTCTTATGGTCAGTACTAAACCAACAACATAAAAGTATAAGTTAGAACTTTTTGTACAACGTCAATTGTAATTAACCGGAAAATTACTGCTAATTCTTTGTATGTTTAAAAACTTAATGAAAAAACAAAAAACTGATCGACCTTTGCACTTTGCACGTTTTGAGTACACAAACACCTAAGGGGTTTACTTAGAATCGTTTCTCAACTTAATTGCTGTTTAAAATAGTGCCATCTCGTTTTGTTTAAATAGTGACAGATACTGTCAGATACTATCTTAAACAGAGTTTGAGTTTAAAGGCGATTCTAAGTAAAACCGTAAGTATTTTCATAATAGCTTATTTCAAAATTGGATGTCGCAACCAAGTTAATGAAAACAGTTATTTTCGTCTTAAAATGCCTCATTTCAAGTAATAGAATGAACGAGTTATCTTAAGATCGCTCTGTAACGATATCTAACTATTAATAATAACAGTTGTAAGCATTTCAGAGCAATAAACTGCAATATCTATGATGCAATGTTAGCCATAGTAGGTAGGTACGTATTCATTTTCGTCAGATGATTTTAGCAAAATTAACAGAACAAAAAATCGAATCGCAAAAAATTTAACATATAACTAAAATAATTTAACTTTGAAATTATCGACTTCCCGACTCGTAGCTCGTAAACAAATAAAAATTACTTAAAGTTAGAGAAACATAATCTGTAGTTTTAAATAGTTAAATACTTCACCAAATCATTCATTAACTTCAACCTGTTTCTGTTTGAAGGTAACAAATTTATGAATTTTTGTGACAAAGTATCTGCACTTTCTGTGAAGCAAAGCAAGCAAATTGACATAGTAATTCACTTAACATCAGGTGCGATTGTGGTCAAACGCTTGCTTATAAATTTATACAAAAAAAGGGCCGTCCAAATATCTCTATCTAAATTCAGTAAGTAGAGCAAAAGAAAAATAAGTAAAAACTACTACCTAATGATTGCATTTTTCTAAACTAAAGTTGATCGAAGAAATTAACTAGCATAGCCGTCTTTGTCGTTTCAATTTATGAGAAAGGGAAGGCAATATTTTCAGTGCTATCAAATTAGGTTAGCTTAGAAAAATAGAATCGACATCATGTCGGTACAATCGCGTGGTAATGTTAACAAGTTTAATATTTATGAAACTAACTGTACACTTTTGTACATTACTACCTCGATCTTAACTGGATTAGCTATAGCCAGTGAAAGTGCAATAAGCGATTTATTAATTGACAATGTTCTTACGTTATAACGATTTCAATTATTTTTTTGTGGTCGGTAACATGTATCATTGAATTAATTTTATGATGGCTGAAGACAGCTATCGTTGTTATATCTGGTTCTTATTATAATTACGAGTGTGTAAGTGCCTTACGTTGTGCCATTTAATTAACAAGTAATTAAATTAAAAATTTTAAAAAACCCCCGAATCTTGGATCGATTTATATCAAACATAGCTAAGAACACTTACGACTAATTCACCTTTCAAACAAAAAAAAACAAAATCAAAATCGGTTCATCCGTTCGGGAGCTACGTTGCCTCAGACACACACACACACACACACACACACGTCAAACTTATAACACCCGTCGTTTTTGCGTCGGGGTTTAAAAAAAAATAAGTACCTATCTACTAGGTTAAGCAGTCAAAACTTCTGACACAAGAATCAGTATATTTACTTAACTTTTGGTAGAGTGAGGCTTTACCAACTTTGGTACGCCTTAACTAAATATTAGATATCTACGAGGTTATTTTTAAGCTTGAGCACACTTGAAATCGACTAAGTTCGAGTCGGACTACAGTACATAGTGTATACAGTTTAATTTATTAAAATACATATTTAGGTTACAACAGGCTAAAAAAAAATACAAATAAGCGATAATGCATACAGACATACTCGGAAAAGATAAAATGGTGTCGACTCTGTTGTTAGATTTTTGAAATCTAACCTAAATTGGCAGCACTAAAAATGTTGGGTTATGTCCATTTCGTACCTTCTTTTGCTGTCTTTTTCTTATAAACGAAAAATGACACCAACGGCTATAATTGTAGCGCTGTCCAATCGGTTTCAACACCAATATCGGTAAAAATAACGTGCCTAGGTAAGTAGTTCATAAAAACTATAGGCAGAAACAGATAGCGAACGGTATGATTAAAAATAGTTCGTACCATAACACCTATAGAAATACCATCACGTCATCGACTTGCGGTTCTTTTATATATTGCAGACGCCTCGTGAATAATGCGCCTTAAAAATGTGATGAGCCGTGACACTTAATTCTTACAAGGCATTATGTATATTTTACTCCATCAACCGCTGATTTTGGCACATAATGTATGTTAATAAAATTAAATAATGATAAAGGTGAGTTAGATGACATAATTTAGTGTTTTTAATTAAAATAATACCTAACATTTCGCTTACAATGCACTGTCTAATAAAAAATAATCACATAAGCGGATTTTCTATTTTCATTCCCTGAACTAATCTAACTAATGGATTGAATTATAAATTTCTTGTCAGTGAAAAAACAAAAGACTATTTACTTTAGCTTATTCCGGGTTTTTTCACATTTTGATAACGGAAATAGTGTTTTGTTTAATGTAGCTTTCATCCGCTATCGACGAAAACGAAAACGAAAACTGATGGAATGTGGTTCTGCAGATGCGTTATTGCGCAACGCGCGATCGAAAGTGTATGCGATTGTACCAAAACTGTCCGATTGTACCGTTTGCAAGAACACAGGTATTTTTTTACAATACGTTTTAAATCACATTTAGTTATTATAAGTAGTTCCACCGTTTTGTAGGCTTCGTAGTAAGTATAAATGCGTTATAACTGTTGGCTTGAGAGTACTTGACCACCACAGAGAGAGTTCAGCACGAATAAATGTAACAATCGTAAACGTACCTATCGTAACGGTAGCGTATCCCAGATACACTGCGCGTTCAAGCTGCAACGTTCGGCAGTCGAGCTGGTATTGACGCGTAGTGTAACTCGAATAGCGGTTTGATTAGGTGGGTGCCAATTGTGGTGCCAATCATGCGATCGCACCCTTCGAATAAGTATCTAATTATTTCAGTTTGATTACGAAACTAGCTTCCTCCACAGCTTTACCAGCCCTCGTTCGTCCTGTACAATTTTCGATAAAAAGTAGCATATGTGTTATTCCAGGTCACGAACTACATATATTCCAAGTTTTATCCAAAACAAATCAGCAGTTGCAGCGTGATTGAAACACAAACATCTACATTTTGAGATTTAGTATTTTTGATCGTTCATTTAATGTTTACCTACTATCAGACAATCGTATCCACTCACCTCATTATACGCAAGACATGTGTGTTCAATAGCAAAACATTGCGCAGTTGGTATGCGGCTGCAATCGGTACAAAGGGGCAAAGAAATCATCGTTATCATTGAGTACCGATTTATTCGCAATACATTACCGTTATTATCGAATTGAATACGCTGTGATGAAAGGCGGCTTGACAAAGTGGGTAATGTACAGCTGACTGTACTAGAGGAATAACGAATCTATATTTGAATGGGAGATTAGGTATATTTTTGATCATTATAGAAGTTATTTAGGCTAGATATAGGAATATCAAGGAGTTTTACTGAGAGTTCGATTGTATTCGAGTCCTACGAATGCCATCTAATCGATTTGGTAGTTTTCGAGACACCCTGTCAAAATAAGTATTTTTATTATCATCATCAACCCTTTATTTCATATATACCAATACTAAGACGCAAGGACCTTGTTATTTCTGGTAAAAAAATATACTGTTCTAGGTCTTGAATTAAATATCTATCACGACAAAACAGTTTTGAGTCAGATATCTAAAGACTTTCTGCCCCCGTATGCCAATCTTTTGCTGTCAAGTTATATTTCACTGCCCAGTGTAATTTCTTCATCATTCTTTTTAGACACTTGACAGCAAAATATGCGCGAAAACACATCAAATGACGTCATAATGCCAGTATTTAGTCACAGAATAACTATAAGTTAGTATGAACTGACCATGATTTAAAACTTTGCAGTTCAACTTTGATTGGCATACCCCTGCTGTCAAATTATCATCAATTCAGCATTCGGTAAAAAAATTGCCTAGCTAAGAACGCGTTGAAATCTTTTGTTTAAAAATCTGTCATTTTATTCTGAGTTTTAATTAAATTAATTTATTACGTACACCTTGATGCAATGAGTTCTTTCTAACATCCTCAACCCAACAAAAACCAAGTCTACCATTGCTTCCTTCACATTGGTGCAACTGACTAAAACCAATATACCAAAGTCTCTTCCCCACAGCGAAATACAGCTAGTTGGCAGGTCAAGATATCTTGGTTGATTGACGATTCCAAACATGGAGTCAGGATGCTCTGATGCCTCTTGCATGTTAAATGTGACACACAAAAATGACCTTTAGTGCCTTATGATACGTGCACGAATTTTTTAAGGGTTGCGTGGAGTGCCAAGTATTGTATTATATTCTGATTGCTATTTGGCTGATATACATTGCTGGCTGGGAGTAAGCCCTATTCATGTTTTAATGATTTTTATACTGATGGTATTCTACATAGATAAATATGACAAAAAACATACAGGGGAAAAATTCATATATGTGCTTATGTAACTCTCCTCCGGTACCACGTAGATATCCTGTCGGTGGCAGTATAAAACAGCGATAAATGAATTTATTTATATGAGGAAATATTCTTAGGTAAAGGTATAATAAGCCACGCCTTGTATGTCCTACATATCGACTAGATTAGATAATGTCCACATACATTTAATTTGACGGTAAATTATGTGCATTTTAGGTGTGGTACTAGCAAAGTGTGCGAATGTGAAAATCTAGAGATATTAAATTATACCTAAGTACTTATTACATAATTTATAAGTTTAAAAAAGTAGAAAAACTGACTTCAATTCAACTACCAGCTTCATCATTAGATGATTATAATGATGACAAATCATTGAATATGTTCTAGTGTCTATAAACACCACTTAAAAGTCACAGGAAAGCAAAACACGCAATTTCGTGCACGTGGTTGTCATATTTTTTTCAGTTATTTCTATTTAAAATCCAAACTACTGAACCGATTTGGATGAAAATTGAATGGGACCAACTGGAAGTATAGCCTTTCAGACAAAAATTTGAAATCGGTTCATAAATGAAGGAGTTCTGAGGTAACGAAAACAAAAAAAAATTAAAAAAAAATACAACCGAATTGAGAACCTTTTTTTGAAGTCGGTTAAAAACTTGCCGACTAGGCTGAGTCTGGTCATCTAAATTATGTCCCAGGTACTAGACGCCTGTCGTATAATAATTATGGATTACCTACCATCTATGAATAATTACTTATAAGATTATTTTAGAAAACTCGCACTCATCCATCGCTCGCGTAGAAAGCGTAACCGCTAAGTATAACCGCTAAGTATACTAAAAGTAAAATACCTTTGCTTTCATTCAATCATTATAAAATACCTGGCTTAGGATTTAGCAAAGGCTTTTTCATACTTATGTGTAAATCATTATTCTTTTAAGCGCTCGAGGCGTATCAATATTCACCAACGACGTTCTGCGCGGCCACTATTTGGATGGGTGACCGCTAGTGGCATTTAAATCTGAGTGCTTCCGTGTTTCGGAGGGTACGTTAAACTATCGGTAAAAACTCTGCCGCTAGAGATGGCCATTCACTCATATGAACGAACGATTATGGGTAAGCTAAGGACCAAAGGAAAAAAATTTTGCATCGTCGCACACCGGAATTCAGAACTGAAAGTGTCACAACAAAACAAATGGTGTACTACATTTGTTCCGTTTTGACACTTTCAGTTCTGCCCCCGTATTCCGATCTTTTGCTGTCAAGTTATATTTCACTGCCCAGTGTAATTTCTTCAGGTCACGTGGTACAATTTTGTACCACGTGATCATTCTTTTTAGACACTTGACAGCAAAATATGCGCGAAAACACATCAAATGACGTCATAATGTCACTATTTAGTCACAGAATAACTATGAGTTAGTATGAACTGACCATGATTTAAAACTTTGCAGTTCAACTTTGCAGTTCAACTTTGATTGGCATACCCCTGCTGGTCCTTACCCTTATTCCTTTCATAGTTTTATACGATTTGCAATAAATATTGCAGTTTATAGCCGTAAGTAATCATAATCCTAATAAGGTGTGGTAAACTTAACTTTTTTGTACTCAACTTGACATCACAACCCACCCGCAATTCCAAACTTTCTTTTCAATTCAGTATTGTTCACTCTTTTTCTTACCGTCTGGCCCCACGTGGTGCCAAACGGTAGTACTAAGTACTTTTCTCAGTTGTTACATTCATTTAGCCTGTTTTGCGATACTAGTTCCATAAATTACAAACAGTTACTAGTAGAATTTCGCTTGTTGTTACCAGAAGAATCGCGGAGTATAGGGTAATTTACTATAGGAGCGCAGTCGGCATTGGCGATCTAATCTTAATAGATTTTCAAACGAATGAAAATGAAATTAAGCAATTTAATAAAAAAAAATCCAAAATTAAGGTTAAGGAGTCTAAAGCATGAAAGAGAAAGAAAGAAAATAAATTTATTTGAGATACATACACGGACAAATACATGAGATACATAGACGAACATAAAAAACTTATTGAATTTTAGATAGTACCTACCAAAACTGAAATACCTGCTGGTGGTGATTTCTCAGTGGGGATTTTTGGAATATACCAAAAATATTAATAACACTGGACGGAACTTTTAATTTTATAAAAATGTTTTTCTTATTGACCTGAATTGACATAGTTGTTCATATTCACAGTAAGGTAAAGGAGTTATTTACACTGGTACAAGTATGAACTGTGTAGTTTGTCCTTATTACAAGTAAAACGTAGACTCTAGAGTCAGCTCACACCTCCAAGGTACGAGTAAGGCCTAGGGCCCACCGAGCCAGAATGTGACTCACTGATCTTGACCAGACTCTTGCGAAAGCTGTTACTCACTCTTGCAACAGTAGATTTTGCATAACATTATGTCAAATTTCTTTTGGTGTCATCATTGCAGTTAGAATTGCGTTTTTAGCACCGAAATTGGTTATTGGCGTGAGTCTGTTTTGGCGAACGTGGTAATCCTAATCAAGAATTAATTCTTCACGTAATTTTGACGTTTCAATGTGATTTTTGTGATCAATTGAAGACTTTTGTGACCTTTTTAACTGAGTTGAAACTAGTATTGACAGGGCGTCGTGGGTTCAATTGGATCACCACTGAGAAAACATTTTGTGTAATGGCAAACATCTATAGATGTTTGTTGTCCAAATATCTTGCATCACCACTTGCCTACAATTTAATTAATATACATATTCATAAGTCAGTTTCTGACAAAAATACTTCGAGTCGGAATTCGGATGCGCTACCAATAACTATACCCATTTGCAACATTACCGTTGAAACTGGCGGTTTGCACATTTTCCCCTGATTATCACGTACGTAAAACGTAACGTTTTTTGACGTAAAAAACGACCAATTATTGGAGCTAATTGGTGATTACCCAATGTGGATGTGGGCTAAAGCGATCAGACGCGAAAACTCATTCGGATGGAACGCGAAGAACAGTAACTAAATAATTATATTATCGCACGCACAACTACCTTGTTGAATCAATAGCTGTTAGCTTACCTATAGCTGAGAGTAATATTGGAAATAGAGTAAGTTATCTGTAGTATTCTGTCATAGACCATAGCTACCGATCATAGAGAAGTAAAGAAAAGGTTCACTCTAGTTCACTCACCCCAATGTGTTCAACTCGTTCGTTCTTGTCTTGCCTGTCATGGCGTCGTACGTAATGTGTAGCGAATAGGTTTCCATAAAATGTAATAGATATAACTTTCCTAAGCTTAATAAAAGTATTTGATTGTGCCATGGAATTCTTCTTTATTCTATAGGTTATGGGCCCAGAGTCCTAGGTCAGTCAGATCGACAAAGATTAGCGTAGGAAAAGTTGTAGGAGTCCTCGTGCCACCACAGAAAAAGGCTAGGCAAAAAGAGCGTGGAAAAGTGTTTCTAAAGCAAGAACACCAAAAATATAAAGATGACTACACAAGTAAACCAAATACCTAAATTGGAAAATGAAAATTTCTCGAACTGGTTATTTCGAGTGGAGATGGCAATGGATGAAAAAAGTTGTAAAGATGTTATAGAGAAAAATATAAATCTCGATGACAAAGATGTAAAGAGCAAAGACGCCAAAGCAAGAAACATAATAGTACAAGCGTTATCAGACAAGCATCTAGAATATGTAAGAAAAGCAGGAACAGCCTACGAAATGATAGAAAATTTAAAAAATATTTTTGAAAGAAAAAGTACATTATCAAGCTTATACCTGAGAAGAAAATTAATAAATTTAAAATGCAAAAAGCAAGACAGCGTAGAAGAACACTTTAACAAATTTGATACAATAGTCAGAGACATAGAAGCTAATGGAAGTAAAATGGATGAGAAAGAAAGAGTGTGTCAACTACTACTAAGTTTAGAAAATGCTTATCAGCCGGTCATTACAGCATTGGAGGCATCTGGAGCTGAGCTCACAGTAGAGTTCATTAAATGCAAAATGCTAGATGCTGAACTTAAAGAAAAGAACAAAGACAGTAAACAAAGCTTCACAAAAGATTATGCTTTTCAAAATAGCTCAATAAATTGTTATAACTGTGGAGAGCCTAATCATTTTGCCAGAAACTGTCCTGGCAACAAGTCAGCACATAATCAACAAAAGAGAGGAGGAGGTTATCAAAGAGGACGAGGCTATCAGAGAGGAAGAGGCCATCAGAGAGGCCAAAGTAGCTACAGAGGAAGAAGTGATAATAGAAATTCAAATGCAAATTTTACAGAAGAAATAAAAGAAAAAGAATCATCATCATTCATAGCGGCACAGGCCCATGCAGCAACAAATGGAGACAGTGTAAATAATGAGATAAAATTTGTGATTGATTCCGGTGCAACACACCACATGATAGATGAAAAATATGAGAAATATATGACAGAAATAAAAGAGATACCTGAGATAAAAATTCAAACGGCAAATAAAGCTATGTTGTCAGCAAAGAAAAAGGGAAAAATAAATGGTATAACAGACGATGGAGAAAAAGTCACTATAAACGATTGCTTAATATTAGAAAACCTATCCCAAAATTTAATATCAGTGATGAAACTAAATCAGAAAGGCTTCAATGTTGAATTCAACAGGAATTCATCAAATATTAATGATGGTAAAGTAAAAGTAAATGTGGACAACAATGGGAAACTTTTTACTCTACATTTAAATATGAATAAAGGCAACGCATTGGTCGCAAATAAGACGGATACCAATTTATGGCACAGAAGACTAGGTCACCTAAATCATGCAGGTATGAAAATACTGGGAGTACCTTATTCAAGTATGAAATGCACAGTATGCATGGAAGCAAAGGGAACACGCTGCCCTTTTACTCCAACAGTAAAACCCAGAACAAGACGAATTGGAGAATTGATTTATTGTGACATTGGTGGACCAATTACACCAGAAACCATGAATGGAGAGAAATATTATCTGTCAATAATAGACGATTATTCACATTTCACTGAAGTACATTTACTGAAAAGAAAGGATGAAGCAAAAGATTATATTATGAGTTATATAAGAAGTCTGCATAATGATGGTTTTTATGTGAAAAGAATAAGAACAGACAGAGGCGGAGAATTTGTGAATGAGGAACTAAAAGAATTCTATAACAAAAATGGTATAAGACAAGAAACCACATGTGCGTATACACCACAACAAAACTCAGTCTGTGAAAGGATGAACAGGACACTAGCTGATAGAGTAAGAGCTATGTTATTAGAAACTTCATTACCTAAGTACCTATGGGGCGAAGCGATCCGTGTTGCAGCATACACCATAAACAGATCCCCCTCTAGAGCACTCGATGGAGACACACCGGCCAATATATGGTTTGGAAAGAATCAACTAGAGAGACTGAGAGTCTTTGGTTCTAAAGCGTGGTGCATGATTTTTCCAAGGCCAAGTAAACTAGAACCTAGAGCAAAACCTATGATTATGATTGGATATTGCGGTTCAGGGTACAGATTGTGGGATCCAAAAACAAATGAGATAATAATATCGAGAGATGTTCGCTTTGATGAGACCGACTACAAATATGATCATGGAGAAAGACATATATTTTTAGAGGAAAGTGACACAAATGAGTCCAGAGAGCAACCACAAATAGAACAGGAAGGAAAAGAGCAAATATCAAGTGATGAATATGAAAGCTCGGATGAAAAAGAAGAGAATATTCAAACAACAAAGAGACAAATTACAATGCCAAAGAAATATGAAGACTATGATATGAGTAATGTAGCCTATGCATTGTTGACAGAAGACCCTACAAGCTACAATGAAGCAATTGAACAAGGAGAGTGGTCTGAAGCTATACAGAAAGAGCTAGACGCACATAGAAAGTTGAAAACATGGGAAGAGTGTGAATTACCAGTGAATCAAAAGGCTATCGACACAAGATGGGTATTTCGTACAAAATCTGATAATACTAAAAAGGCAAGACTCGTTGCAAAAGGTTTTCAGGAAGAAACAACACAAAATGTCTATGCACCAGTAGCCAGAATGACAACAGTAAGGTTATTCTTAAACAAAGCTGTTCAGGAAAATTTACAAGTCAGACAACTCGATATACCAACAGCATTTTTGAATGGAAAATTAAAGACTGATATATTCATAAAATACCCAGAAGGAGTACCATACAAAGAAGGAAAAGTACTGAAGTTAAAAAAGGCACTATATGGACTAAAAGAATCCCCACGATGCTGGAATGACACATTGAACAATTTCCTGATAAAAAATGAATTTGTCCAGTCACAAAGTGATTTTTGTCTTTATACTGCAAAGAGTGTATACATATTAATATTTGTAGATGACATCCTAGTAATTGGAAATGGCCATAACATTATAAAGAAACTACAAGAAGAATTTCAAGCAAAAGATATGGGGAATATTAGCAAGTTCTTAGGCCTAGAAATAACAAGATCTAACGAAGGAATGAAAATAAAACAAACACAAATAATCGAGAAACTTTTATTAAAGTTTAATATGGTGGACTGTAAGGGCATTGATACACCTGTGGAGGTCGGCCTGAATATTAATGAAGGGGAAGAAATTATAAATAATGTTCCATACAGAGAACTTGTCGGATCATTGATGTATCTAGCAACGATCAGCAGACCAGACATCGCATACGCAACAGGATATCTCAGTAGATACATGCATTGTCCAACACAGACTCTATGGAAAGCTGGAAAGAGAATTCTCAGATACCTGAAACAAACAAAAGATACAGGATTAGAATACAAGAAACAAGAAAATAATCACTTGCACAGTTTTTCAGATGCAGATTGGGGAGGAAACCGAGATGACCGCAAAAGTATCAGTGGAGTAGCCATATTTCACCGCGGAAACTTGATCAGCTGGAGCTCAAAGAAGCAGGCAACCGTTGCACTCTCTACCGCTGAATCAGAGTATGTCGCAGCAGCACAAACTGTAAGTGAAACAGTGTTCATTATCGAAGTGTTAAAGAACTTGGACTGTGACAAAAACTTACATTGTTATTTGTTTATAGACAATCAGAGTACTATTAAAATGATAGAAAGTTACGAAAATAGTAAGAGAACCAAACATATAGATATAAAAGTTCACTTTATAAAGGATATAGTAAACAAGGGTTTATTGATAATAAAATATGTGTGTTCTCAAGAAAATAGTGCTGACATGTTTACCAAATCGTTTTCGAAAGTCAGACACCAATATTTGTGTAAATTACTTGGTTTAGAATAAGTTTTCAATGTGTAAATTGTAATGTTTACTACCTTGTCAGCACAGATAATAAGTTATATGAATCAAAGAATGTAAACAAAGATTGCTAAATTATGATTTAGCAAACAAGCAAGCAAGAGGAGACTTCTTCTTCTTTTAATTGAAACCATAACATATGTTAATTGTCAAAGTCAAAATACGATTGATTGTCAAATATTTTAGAGTTGCCATAGTATTGTTTTAAATTTTGTTAGCAAGTTAGCAAGTCATTTTTGTTTTATATAAGTTTAAAAAAAATTAGACTTGAACTTGAGCCGGGGTATTGGAAATAGAGTAAGTTATCTGTAGTATTCTGTCATAGACCATAGCTACCGATCATAGAGAAGTAAAGAAAAGGTTCACTCTAGTTCACTCACCCCAATGTGTTCAACTCGTTCGTTCTTGTCTTGCCTGTCATGGCGTCGTACGTAATGTGTAGCGAATAGGTTTCCATAAAATGTAATAGATATAACTTTCCTAAGCTTAATAAAAGTATTTGATTGTGCCATGGAATTCTTCTTTATTCTATAAGTAATCGAGGACAAATCCAAAAGCACACAGGAACTGCGTAAAAAACTAGAAGTTTTCGCACTTTTTGCGTCAAATCGAGGGCTTGGAATGTACTTTACCAAATGCAAACTTAAATCGAGACTAAATAGGAATTCTAATTTATCTAGAGTCGGCTATAAGAAGCGAGCACGCATAAATTATAGCAAATGTGTTGCAACGGTTCTGCCGATATCAAACAAGTCTGAGAGTTTTATAAAAGAGCACTATGACTTGCCATAAAATGTAGTTCCAAAATCACTTTAAATTCGAGCATTTTTCTACAATATTGTGATATTATTTACTTAGATTCGAATAGTATTTTTCTGTCTGTGTGTTCATTTTGTTTTATAATTACATAGTTTGATTGAGATGATTCAAAAAAATAAAATGTAAGTAGGACAATGAGTAAGTACATGACGATAGGGAAAACAGTTTGCCATGATTTCTCAACTTGTAAAGATGTAAGATTGTTGTAGTTAGCATAATAATTATGTGCGCAAAGTAAGGCTACACGAGCACATGACGGCGGCACAGTGCAGTAGGTAACTACAACTTTACACTTTCCGTTTGGCAAACTCAACTTAATTTTGGGTATACCTACTCGTCTTCTTCTATTCTTATTTATGGCCCGTCCGTCATTGTAGTCGTGCCTGGAGATTTCGAAGTGACGCATAATGTCCGCATTGTTTTATAAAAAAGTAATATACTTAACAAAAGTTTTGACAGTTTTTCTGACCACTATTTAATAAATGGGCAATTTTAAAAACATTATCTGCATCTGCATCACCTTTACATAAATTTTCGTGGTACATTTATAATATTGTCAAATAATTTCAGGGTACAGACGGTGTTTATAAATATTTTTATATGTTTTCTAATGTGCTGCAAACCATTTTAGTAGGCGCCTGGGCCAGTAGGCGCGGTTGGCCGCAAGTGAGCTTGCAGCCTAAAACATTCCACGTGCGATGCACACGTGAAGAGAGTCATTAACATGTAATGTGAGATTTCCTTTACCTTAAACGGAGTTTTTCTTTTTATGCAAATAATGTGTGATCATGATGAGTGATATATTAATATATACTGGGTATTATGTCTTCCATGATGACTGCTATTACTTTATTTTTATTTTTTATTACATACGAGTGTTATTACAACAAAAGGATATCATTTTGCTTAAAAAAACAAATGAACCTCTATTTTACACTTCAACTGGTTAAAAAAAGCATTCAAAAACTGCGAGAAAAAAATCCCAAGATCTAAACGGGCTTAAATAGACCCTATTACCAAGAAATCTAAACATAAACCACAGTTTTTCACACCTCGCCGACCTGCCAAGTAATTTATTTAAACACTAGTGAATTGCCTGTGGCTTAATCTGCGCTATTCTGGGATTGTTTTTCTGATAGTCTTTGCATTTCTCCTTTGTATTCGTTTGTTCGTTTGTATGAGTTAATGACACTCTGTATTTGTTACATAAATTAAAATATTTTTTCTAGCAATTTTATACAGAACCATTAGTTAAATGGTTCTATATAAAATGTCAACTTGCATTGCAGCAATATTTTATGTAACAAGTGATATAACTTGCACCCAAGTTTGAATAATAAGCAATATGCATAATATTGCATATATTGCATATTTTGCATATATCCTGCTGAAAACCGCATATTTATGAATGTGATTAGTCAGTTGCCGGCTACTGTTTGTGTTAGAGGATTTTTCCACTTGGATTTAGAACGACAAGTATTTTACATTCGACTTTATTAGCATGAACTTTAATTACTAATAAATGGTTTCACAAGCAAGAGTCTATTATTTATCTTATCTTATTATAATGTTCTAATGAATTTTTCACGCACACACAACACTTTGTAGGGGAAGGAGCAAGTTCTCAATGTGGCTGCCGTGTCACCACGGACTAGAGAGTCAATAGGGATGGGACACCGCAGTAGTGATGTGCTCGTGCCAGTCCAACACTCCTCCTCACGAGCTCATCGCTCATGATAAGCCAAGTAGCTCCCTCAGTATCAGAAGCCTTGGTCCAGGAACACCCTTTGTGAGAATGTCAGCCTCCATTTCCAGAGTAGGTTTGTATTGGATGCTGATTGTCCCTTGTTGAACGCATTCTTTGATGAAATGCTGTTTAATTTCTATGTGCTTGGACTTCCCACTGATTACTGGATTGTAGGAAAGTCTCTGGGCAGCTTGATTGTCACTGAAAAGTACAACATTATTTATAGTAATGCCTAAATCATTGAATAACATTTTCAGATGTACAGCTTCTTTAGCAGCTTCAGTTAGAGCTACATATTCAGCTTCAGCTGTTGATAGGGCCACACATTTTTGTTTCTTTGCTTCCCAACTTATGCAAGCATTTGCAAACTTGAAGCAGTAGCCTGAGTATGATTTTCGATCTATCTTGCAGCCAGCCCAATCGGCATCAGCCATGCCGTAGAAATTTTCATTTGACTTGGTATAACATATACCAATATCCATGGTACCTTTCAGGTACCTCAAAATACGCTTGGCATATTTAAAATGCTCCTCACTGTAAGCGTTATTGAACTGTGACAGGTAGCTCACTGAATAAGCTATATCTGGCCGACTTGCCACTGACAGGTACATCAGAGTTCCAATTAAATTTAGATATGGAATATTTTTGTCACAATTTTCAGATTTTTCCAGCTTTAGGTATGGTTCAATTGGAGAACTTATTTGTTTACAATTTTCCATGTTATATTTTTTCAAGGCTTTTTCAATATACCTTTTCTGGGTTATTTTTAATTTATTTTTCTCATGTTTTATTTCAAGGCCAAGTACATGTTTTGGTTTTCCAATGTCTTTCATTTCGAAACTTCGATTTAAATGCTTCTTTAATTTATTTAATGAGCTTTCATTTGAATAAGCTATTATTAAATCATCGACATATACTGCAACTATTATTTTATCTGTGCCTTGTATTTTTGTGTAAATGCATGGATCAGCTGTTGATGATTTGAAGTTCATCTTTTTCAACTCATGGTCTAACTTATAGAACCATTGACGACCAGCTTGTTTCAAGCCATAGAGTGCCTTTTGTAGTAGACAAACTTTTTCGCCTTTTATTTTATTTAAATCTTGTAGCATATTTCTGGCTTTGTTGAATAATTCTAAATATTCATTTTCACTTTCATCCAGCATTATTTTTGTAATATATTCTTCTAAATATTCAGGTTTTTTCATTATTATTTTTTCATTTAGATCACCTAGGTATGCAGTAGTAACATCCATTTGATGTAGACTTAGATCTTGCTCAACTGCAAGTGCCAACAACGTTCTGATTGAACTCAGTTTGGCTACGGGGGCATAAGTTTCATTATAATCGATTCCTGGTCTTTGAGTGAAACCACGAGCCACCAATCTTGCCTTTTTAATTATTTTTTCATCTGGGCCAAGTTTTTCTTTCAAGATCATTTTATAATCCACTGTATTTTTACAATTCTTTCCTTTTTGTATAATTTTCCAAGTATCATTTTTTATGTGAGACCTTATTTCAGATTTTATGGCTTCCTGCCATTCTTTATCATTTTTGATATCATGTTCTTCAATTTCTTCACACATGTAGTTGCACTCATCTGTACCTCCAAGTTCATAATCTTTGGACCACACAGGAGGTTTTTTCAATCTTGAAGGACGGGTACTTGAGCCAGGCTCCAAGCTAGGTTGTGCTTGATGATGTAAGGTAACATTTTGTGGACTTACGGTTTCATCAATAGCGACCTCATCGTCATCTTCATATTCGCTGAAAGAGTGCATTGTCTCATCATGATCATCATCATCATCATCAGTAGTAGAACTTTCTCTACTTTGCTGAAATAAAGAAGGCTGAAAAGGAGAAGGCTGAAAAGATAAGTTATTAGTTATCTTCTTTCCTTGTTTTTTCTCTTTTTCTTCATTAATGCTTTCTTTTTCTGTTTCAGGTCGTTCCAGTTCAAGGGGAGGTAGACCATTTTGGACATCATTATTTTGATAGTACATTTTTCCATCTAGTACTTTGACATCTCGACGCACAATAACTGTATTTTGTTTTGGTAGGTATATTCTGTACGCTTTACTATATTTTGCATATCCAACAAACACACCTTCACTTGCTTTGGCTGAAAACTTTTTGTGTTTCTTCTGTTTGTTGAGTGTAAATACCTTTGATCCAAATATGTGTAGATGTCTTACAGATGGTATGCGGCCAACCCATTTCACATAGGGTGTCTCTCCATTCAGAGCTTTTGCTGGACATCTATTCACAATATAATTGGCAGTGAATACAGCTTCTGCCCACAGAACTTCTGGAACTTTTGACTCTATCATCATACACCTGGCTTTTTCAACTAAGGTTCTATTTTTCCTTTCTGCCAGTCCATTTTGTTGCGGTGTGTATATCACTGATAGTCTTCTCTGGATACCATTTTCTTTTAAATATTTATTGAATTCTTCATTACAATATTCTGTACCATTATCTGATTGTAGAAACTTTATTTTATTTTCTGTAAGTTTTTCTACTTCTTCTTTAAATTCTTTGAATTTTTCTAATGTTTCTGATTTTTTTTGTATGAAGTAAACATAGCAATAGCGGCTGAAATCATCAATAAAAGTTAAGATGTATCTTGCACCACCAATGGTTGCTTGCGGCATAGGTCCACACAAGTCAGTGTGTATAACCTCCAAAATCTGTTTTGATTTCTTTCCATCATTTTTGGGAAAAGGTAACCGCGTCATCTTGGCTTTTATGCAGGTTTCACAGTTTTGAAATAATTCATTTTTGTTAAATTCTAAACCTGCTACTAGATTTTTAGATGTGAGATCTTTTAAATCTTTTTCATTTAAATGTGCCAATTTTTGATGCCATTTCATTAAATCATTTTCAGAAATATTATTTGCCTGCTCATTTGTTTCTAAGCTTTTGAGAGAAGTCAGATAAAGTCCTTCCTTTTTGTCTGCAGTAAGTACAGTTTTTCCCTGGCTATCCTTTACATAGGCCTTTTTATCCGTGAACAAAACTGTATGGTCTCTTTCAGTTATACGAGCAACAGACAGCAAATTTGTTGATAACTCAGGTACATAAATGGTATCATTTAGTTTAATGTCTATATTTTTATAATGTACTGGAACTATCCCCGTACCTTTTATCTCAGCGCTTTGGTTTGATGCCAATTTCAGCTTGCCTTGTCCGGCTTTGATTTCAGTGAATTTCTTAGCTGTTCCGGTCATGTGGGACGTACACCCACTGTCCAGGCACCAAACATCATCATTAGCCGCAGTATGAACCATATTTGCTGTGTGCTCTGAAATAAAAAAGTTTTTAGAATTTTTGTTTTTATTTCCTGTTGAACTTGAACTTTGGTTCTTGTTCCGAGACCAGCACTTGGATGCTTCATGACCAGTTTTGTCACATACTGTGCATTTGATATTTTTCTTTTTATTATTATGATAATATGCGCGTTCTGTTGTGTTGCTTTCATTTATATTTTTGTGCCTAGTCCTCGCCTGAGTCTCCTCAATGACTTTTATTTTTAGCTCTTCAGGCGTTGGCAATTTTTCTCGCGTTTCGATTGCAATGCGAAAATTTTCGTAGGACGTCGGCAGACTGTACAGGATTATTATACTCAGTAGGTCATCATTTATCCCTACATCCATATTTTTTAAAATATCAACGCAGTTGAAAATGGATGATAAATGATCCTGCACATCGTCTTTATCCATCATTTTCTTTAGAATCAATTGCTTTAGCAATGCCGCCTTTCTGGCGGGACCCTCGCTTTGGTATATAGATTTCAATTTTTTCCATATTTCAGATGCCGATGTACAATTCTTTACTTGTCGTATTTCTGTGGGCGATATGAGGAGAAATAATTCAGATCGCGCCAACAAATCCGTTTCGGCGTCGGGCTTTGGGTCACTGATGGCTTTCCACAAACCATTTTTCACAAATACCGCTTCAGCTTGTATTGCCCACGTATCGTAGTTATTTCTATTTAGTAGTTCGATACGGTATTGCGATATTTGATGAGAAGTTGTGGCCATGATGATCCCAACCACGCTCTGCTACCATTTGTTAGAGGATTTTTCCACTTGGATTTAGAACGACAAGTATTTTACATTCGACTTTATTAGCATGAACTTTAATTACTAATAAATGGTTTCACAAGCAAGAGTCTATTATTTATCTTATCTTATTATAATGTTCTAATGAATTTTTCACGCACACACAACACTTTGTAGGGGAAGGAGCAAGTTCTCAATGTGGCTGCCGTGTCACCACGGACTAGAGAGTCAATAGGGATGGGACACCGCAGTAGTGATGTGCTCGTGCCAGTCCAACAGTTTGCCAGTTTGGTTTCACTCATCAAATATTCATTCGCACGCAGATGTAACAATAAGTTATATTTTTACTATCTACCGTACTTAATACTTATTTCTCTGTACTGTTACGCGAAAGGTCTGAAGATAGCCATTTCTTTGTAATACCTCTGCATTGGTTTTCTTTTTTGATTACCTAACACAGCTTGCTGAAATAAGAAGAAAACTTGTTACAGAGAGAGTTTTAATTTGATTAGCTGAATTCGCTTCACGTTATCTTCACGTTGACACATACCCGGATGTTTGAAAAAAATCCTACTATATATCAGATCAATCAGAAATCTTATAATCGCAAACATTTTCAGGGCAAAATGCCCCTAACTCTGAAATAATAAATATTTGCGGTTTGTACAAACGGATTTTAATATAAAGTGTAGGCTATTAGCGGTCTTATTAGCTTTAGTTTGCAACAAAGTTGCTAAATCGAGCAATATCGGTGTAGATTTCTTCTGTGAAAAGTTTTACTTGAATAGCTTTTGAAATCAAGATCTTCTCACAACCCTTCTGCAGTGGATTTACATTTACATGATAACATCAGTGAATAAAGTCATTCAAAAATGTATAGACACAAAAATGTATGTTAGATCACGCTAAATTTTATAAATAATAAATAAATATTCATGGACTTTACACACATCGCTCTCTAGTCCCAAACTAAGCAAAGCTTGTGATATGGGAACTAGATGGCTGATAGAATACTTATATACTTTTTTTTTGTAAATACATATTTATAATACATAGAAACACCCAGACATAGAACAAACATCTATGTTTTCCACGCACAAATGTTTGTTCTCGCTGGGGATCGAACCCACAACCCACAACACGGAAAACAGAGCCATTACCGACTATTCTTGTATATTTTGCAGTATTTTTTTTACACTGCAAATACAATGTTTTTCGTGTCGAGGCTGAAAATAGAGTGATGGCCGCAGTGCAATACATTACAGGGCACGTCTTCAGTGGATGTACTCAGTGAGGCAATGCATTGTTATAGGCAGTGGTTACCGCTTAACATCAGGTGGGCCATCGGCTTGTTCAATCATTAAGTTAAATAAAAAAAAGTTCTAAAAAGTTTTAATTTTAACTATAATAATAAGACATCTAAATATAACTTTTTAACTAAGTAAAAAAAGTTAGATTTGTATAAGATTCTGTTTCCCACGCTTACCAATCGTACCGTAATAAATTATGAAAACTAATCAATAAACCTTTTTTTTCAGGTAACATCAACTCAATGCAGAAAACTATAAGAAAGTGTTAAAATAATGATATCTAGTGATAGATAGAATAAGTGTAAGTGTAATCTAACCACCTAGAAGTGATCTAGGTTCAGTGTAGTTCAGTGTAAGTGAAAGTGAAAACATCAAAATGATGACATTGTATAGAACCATAAAGGGTACCAGTACGGCGAAGAGGAAAAAACGAGAAAGAAGGTAATTTATTTGAATTATTCAGGTGCAGAGGGGCGATTCCAATCTCAAAGTTGAACTGCAAAGTTTTAAATCATGGTCAGTTCATACTAAATCATAGTTATTCTGTGACTAAATAGTGACATTATGATGTCATTTGATTTCTTCTTCTTCTTGTTTTCGCGCATATTTTGCTGTCAAGTGTCTAAAAAGAATGATCACGTGGTACAAAATTGTACCACGTGACCTAAAGAAATTACACTGCGCAGTGAAATATAACTAACTTGTCAGCAAAAGATTGGAATAGGGTCATTTAACAGAAAAATAAAACAACAGGTACTTTTTTATTTTTTTGTTGGAGCATGTCATTTAATGCCAACCACTTAAAAATATAAATAAATATGAATCTGCTTTAATATCTGGACGTGCCTATGACTTCTCATCTAATAGTCAATCCTACTCATTTTTTTCTATAAAATGTAAGGAATCATTCAGAATAGTTTGTATACAATTTTCTCATGACCAGAGTCCATAGTTCCAAATGGGTCTTGGGACGGGATAGATATTGAGAGTTTAAAGGAATGTCTAACGTGCCTGGGGATTACCTCTTGAATTTACTTCATCTTTCTTTTACTGACTGCAGTTTAACGACTTACAGCTTAGCTATCAATACTCTGCGTTGGCCATCTTGAACTGCGCGTGCTCATACAAGCGCCACCACGCAGCGGCGCAGCGAACGTCGTTGCTATGAATGAACGGTAGAACACCTTTTACTTTTGGAGTGTTACCTACAATGTTTTGGTGCTAACTAGTTCAGTGTTATAATGGTAGATGGCGTTGTCTATTTCTGCAAGCACTGACGCAACATACCTATGTATATTTTTCGTGATAAAAAAAATGATGAAAAACTTACACATTGCATTCTTATGATCCTATATTTGGTTTGCTCGGTTTAAGTTTTATTGACTCGTCATAATTACTTATTATAAAGTAAAAAAAAAAATGAACTACAATAATTTAGGGCGGCTTGCACCAGAATCGCTAAACGCGTTTAACTCTTAAATAGTATTTAGCGAGTTGTCAAGTCATACAAATACGTCAGATTTAAATCGATTTAGCTGTTAAATACGTTTAGTGATTCTGGTGCAAGACGCCCTTAATGACAATTATTCTATTATTTAGTGTCTAAGTACTCTGTACATAACTTACGTGATAAAAATTTGACGTAGCTCTAGATTAAAGTTTAATAGGTACCTACCTAATTTAACTTCTAGTCTAGACTTAAAAGTTTAATATTTCTAGACAGCTAAAAAAGTAGTAGAAACGTCCTAGGTCACCTACAGTCTAGACAGAAAAAACCGGTTTTCTTTTTAACTTGCCAACGGATAAGGTTTCTGTCGGAAATCAAATCACTGATGCGGAAAATTTTTGGACTACAATACACATATTATAGAAAAGTACAGATGTAATGTATAGCCATTTTTTTGTTACAGCTAGAAGTGCACCATAGTGGAGTACTTTGTGTCATTCAGTCTCTGGCCATTGACACCTCCAATACCAAACATATTTTTATACAATTATGCCGGCGTGTGTGGTTCCCACTTGCAAAAATTGGCCTGGGGCTAAAAACAAAGTACTTAGATGGGATAACATACATCACATTTGGGTCTCTATTTGATAAGGAATCGTCTTGGAATCATCAATTTAAAGAAAAATTACCATCAATTCAATAATGTTGCAAACAACACCAACATTTTTTTCCCAACAAAATTTATATTAATCTTTATGACTACACATCATTAGGCATAGGTATTTCAATAGGTATTTTTAATCATAGAGCGCTAAATTTGTTATTTAAAAAAATATTTGTGTAATTTTAGGTTTCTTGTTGACATAAGTACTCAGACGAGAACAATGGACACAAATCATTCAAAAAACACGTCCTGAGTCTTTCCTTAATTCTATTAAAATTTATAAATATCTTTTTCAGTACCTCCTACTTAGGTACCTAAGCAGCATTTACAAAAAAAATTACCCCAAAAAATTGGGAAATAGTTTTGTAGGTGCAACATTGGGCTGCGCGAACATCATGCGCACGGGAACATTTTTATAGCATTTTAGTGACAAAACCCTTCATACAAATTATGTCAAATGCGGCTTCTAGTGTTTTCTATATTCTAAGCTACAATATTATTCAATCACCGAAAAAATACTTATAATGTTTGTATCAAGTTTTCATGCAAATGTCTACAGTTTAAAAACTGATCAATTAACCATTGAATAAGTACTTTGCTTCTATTACTCTTATGCTACGACCTCAAGTATTATTGGTTAAAAATCCACCAAAATTTAACAATAACACCAAGAATAACAATTCAACTTCTTGCTTTATGACTTTTGCGAATTGTTGTCTCAATTCTGCCAGTGTCAATCTTACAAAAATATTGTTAGGAGAGTTGTTAGGTCAATAACACGTTAAATTACTAATACATCAATTACAAACAGACAGCCGACTCATCATCTGAATGAGTTCATTATGTTTTTGCGATAAGTTCATTATTAGTTTGTTACTCATCCGATAATAGGCTTTATAAATTAATCGGATTAGTAACTTATAACTTATCTCCAGACGACCATAATAAAAGTTTAATTTTAATAAGTGTACCTATTCTAGTAGAGTTATTGCGAATCTTTTTAAAACCTGTTTGGCGTAAAGAGAAATCGCCCATTTTCGCAAGGTTCTCCCCTAAATACTCTACATTCAAAAATACCCTGTAATTTGGGGAAAATACCCTATGTTGTGAACACTGATGACCTCCGTATCATGCCCCTCTGACATCTAAAATTGCGCACCTCATACTAATTACTTTTCATAATTTAGAAACTAAATATAAATACTTGTCCGGAACGGTAGTCTCTTCGATATAGTCACCTATAATAGTCTTAAATCTGTTTTTTTTAAACACGGAATCTATTTATTTAACCCGGATTGAATTAATACAGAATTATGTACCTACTTACTTTCTTACAAAATTAACCGACTGACAAAATGAAATGAATATTAGTTCTTTATCAGATCGAGCATAGTTCAAGGTGTATTAATGAGATTAATAAATTGCCCTCAAGCTATAATTATAAGGCTTTGTAGGTGTTGGATCTAATCGAGTGGAACGATACTGTAAAAATGTGACCTTATATACGTTCTTTGTATTTCGCTTTGACACCTTCTAAAGACATTTTATTTGTTGCAGCAACAAAATAGCTAACACCTACCTTATGTACTTTATGTATGTATAAGTACTTACATGTACTTGTTTTCGTTGCTGTATTTTACCGAAAAAATACCGATTAGCCGTTTTGTAGAACATGTTTTAAAAGGTCTTCATGGAACATATAAAATATAAAAAAATCTACTATAAAAATAATATCATAGCAATCTTGCACCGTATTCATCATCACGTGTGACAAACATAGATGTTTGTTCTATGTCTGAGTGTTACTATGTATTATAAGGATGTACTTAATTACAAAAAAAGTATATAAGTATTCTATCAGCATCTAGTTCTAGTTTTAGTAGCTTTGCTTAGTCCCAAACTAAGCAATGCTTGTCATATGGGAGACTAGATGGGGACTAGAGAGCGTCGTGTGAAATGTCCATGAATATTTATTTATTTATTACTTATCATCATCGAATTCATCGTCACTTATAAAAGGTGTGTGATGTGATTGAAGTCCAAGACACTCCACTAAATGTAAAAAAAACCCTTTTCCAAAACGGTTTTCAAAGCATAATCATCGGCACTAGGTACTATCATCAAGTCTCCCATTCCTAGGTTCCAAACATGTACCGTGCCGTGGGTGTCCAGCCCATATCCAGAGCATGTAGCATTTGACGGTTTGCTCTAAACAGCCGATTTATATAGCACTTATGTATAGTTGACACATTAAACACCCACAAACATCTTTCGTTATTCCTTCCCAGGCTCACGACATGTGCAAATAGGCTCTATTTGCGTGAAGAAATGAAATTCATGACGTTTAAATTTAATTGCGTTTGTAAAACCCTTTTCACATGTTCCGGTGGTCGGGTGGCCAGTGTCGGGTACTCAGAGCAATAAATAGTCTGTAGAAAAATTACCTAATTCTGTATCATGTCATAAAAATACGTATTAATCAGTTTAAATACCGATTTCTGGCCGAAGTTAATAAAATCATCTAAAATGTATCAGTTCTTTCGCTTACAATTCCAATCAACGTAGGTAAAATTGACTAGAGGTCTGACACTGACGTCCTATACAAGGCCGCTCCCACATCCAAGCATAATTCAGCGTGTGGGTGCACCCGCCTATTATCTCAGCTAGGTAACTGTTTAGTGTTCCTAAAACCTCTTAATTTTAGCCAGGATATTGCTACTTACCTCACCCTACTTAAATGTTTGAAGTCCCGAAAAAAGGTAAGTTTGAAATGAACTTGTATTTTACTTGTATCTTGTGAGTATGGTACAACTTGGGCTCAAAAAACCGTGAAGAAATGTAAGTAAGATGCAGTTTTTAGTGAATTCGAGTGAGTTATCACAAATCTCATTGGGCATTTGCATAAAGGTACCAACATCTACACAATACTTAAGTTTTCTCAAATAAGTGATTTATCACACTAGCGATTTGATCGCTGCACTTCGGCTTCACTTTGAACTAGCCTGCAAATCGCCAATGTGATAGAGCACTAAAATACCAGTGTCAACGCCGATCCTTTATTTATAACTCCTGTCATTTTAGTGCGGCTTTAGAAAATGCTCTGTCATTGTCAATGAAAAGAGATGACAGCAGATTTAGTAGCCATTTTAGCTAGCAGAGATTTAAAAGACCAATATGAATAAAACCATAGAATTTGGTCTCCGCAAATATCGTGTCGGTAGCAATGTGCAAACAGTCATAAAATGTTAAAAACTACACTTCTTCTTTGTAAATCCACAGGTTACCCTTTTGGGTTTTACCTAAACTCGAATGAAAAGCATCTCATAAAAATGTCCTTTTACAAAATGATAGCAGGTACAAATAAACTGGATTTTGGAGTTTTTTGACCTTCTAAAAATGTTGGAATTGTATAAAAAGTGGACCGGGACAGGTGACAAATAAACGGATTTTGTTTGAGGTGAGATGGTGCTTGTACGCAGTATAACTTTCTAAGCGATAATTCGTACGTAAGTACAGGTAGGTAAAATTATTTGGAGCCTTGGTCTGCAAAATCTTTATAGTGCATATTATGTCCTTATTTTTTCTTGTTGATGTTTTGTAAATATCTGATTTTGCATCTATTTTTGGATTTTTAACGTACCGGCTTAAAATAGACATAACAAAACATTTTACTCTTTGACTAAAACAGCCACAATTTCCTAAAATAGATCGCAAAAAGTTGATTACAAAAAATCCCTCGTGTCTAAATTCGCCCACGATAAATAAGTCTGCAATGCACTTTTGCATTTATTTCAGTCATGTCGAAAAAACAAAGAATTGTCGTTCTATAAACATAAATTCTCACTTTACTCCAACACAAAGCTATTGTTAAAGTATGTGAGAGATAAGAGGACGCCGATTTGAATTTGTTAGTCCCCAGTTAGCAAAACTATTCGAATGACGCTAAAAGGTACACGGTTCGTTCAATTAATGGTGGAAAAACGACGATTCTGTTCCACCTAATAAAACACTAGAGAGCAAATCTGTGGGTGGAAAGGCCTAGGTATATTGTGAACTAACTAAACACAGTTGTCTATAGTTAACATTCTACACTCCACAGTCGATAATGAATAGGAAACGTCTAAAATGTCAAATGGTCACATGAGCACTGAAAGAAATAGTTTTTCATACATTTTCATTATTAGTTTCTTACTCTATAGCGATAGAATATAAAAAAAGAATAATCATAGAGAGGTAATTTTTATTGTTTGTTTTTTATTGTAGGCTAACTTTTGACAGCAACCTCAGCTGACGATGCGACATTTATCTGAATGAAACCTATCCAATCTCTTCTTTTTTTTTTAATCTAGTGCAGATACTTTAAGATTTGAGGTTTCATAAGAATTTTAAAATGGCAGCCTTTGTAATATTTATCACATCTACACAAAATTCCAATGATAGTTTTACTTGATTTTATTAAGAGAACATTAAGAACAATTATAGAAAACTACGTAACCATAAACCAATTCTTATATTACCATACTTACCTTAAATTATTGCCTTACCGACAAACCATGGTTCAATTCAAATTGGCTTAGCATTTGTCGTAAAAGGCATAATGCCTAATAACATAGGCGTGGAACTGACTAACCGACCACCTGCAAAATATCGGCCACGAGTTAGTACTTTTTGAGATACCAGGGACATGAAATGCGTCATTACGTAACTATTTTGAAAGGACAATGTGCCAAAATGGAACAAAATCTGGTGTTCGAAGAAGGCTGTGAAGGCGAATAAGATTCTGTATGTTATAATAACTTAACTTAACTTGTAACTCAATTTTGCGACGAGCGCGGGAACGGTATCCTAATATAATTTAACAAAAAGATTTTCTTTCTAGGTAAATTAGAATATTTTAATAGAGCCGGCTAGAAAAAATCTTAATCTACATACACAAATTGTAATTCGAGTAGTTGATTTTTTTAAGGACTTAACGACAAATATGAACAAACAGTGCAAGCAGTAGTTTTCACACAGGATTTGAATTTAATATATAGTACACACGGCCACAGGTCAGGTTATACACCCAATACAACCATAGCTACGCAACATACAATGCAGATAAATCGTTGGATGAATGAATGAATTTTATCTTAATAACTTAGAAGCCTATTAGTAAATTCTTTCTAAATTAAAACATTCTGTGTTCTAAGCCGCTTTTAATACTTACAAATCACCCTCATAAAAATTGAACCTAATCCAGCGCGTATAAAGCCCATTTTCCTTTGCGACAAGCAATGCCGCTAGATCGTGATATACGATTTCATTGTGAACCGCGGCGCGTGCGCAGGCTTGCGACACGAACGAAATGCCACCCCTCGGCGAAAAGGCATTAGGTGTGAAGCAATTGTAATCCTGTGATAATCTTAGCTCAAGTCTTTCGAGTGTTAGGACATCAGTTTCCTAGCCAAGTTGACATTTCACAATTGGTTGAGAAAAACTTATTAAAAATGTAATGATACAATCCTATCCTATCCTATCCTACTTCCTACTAATATTATAAATGCGAAAGTTTAGATGTTTGGATGTTTGTGTTTCAATCACGTCAAAACTACTGAACCAACTTGGATGAAACTTGGCATGGCATATATATAGTTCGTAACCTGGATTGACATATAGGCTACTTTTTATCCCGAATAATTAACAGGATCTACAGGATAACATGAACGAAAAGAATTAGCAGCGCCAATTGGCAAGAGGATTTCATTGTCATATCATGTCACGTCAGTTTGACAGGGCGTAGTACTACCTCTTTGGTATAACGACTAGCGTTTGACATTCCAGTACGAGTTCGGTGTAATGAGGTGTAATGTCATGTTTCTCCAAGAAGTATCCGCTCGGTACACGCACAGATAATATAATGTACACGGAAACTGTAAGTAGACGTTACGAAGTCGCGGGCAACTGCTAGTAGTTAATAAACGTAAAATAATAATAAATATTCATGGCCGTTTCCCAGAACGCCTATAATTTTTTCCGCAATAAAAAAATGGACAAGGGAACTCTAGTTTTTCTTTAAAATATGTGCGTTTTGTGTCTTCAATAAACTACGTAACCAGAAAACATTGAAAAAACATTTGATACTGAGTTAGTAGCGGTGCAGCAACTAAATCAGTGCTATGATTTGTGGGCCAGGCGCAACTCTATCCACAACAATACTTACAAACCATATTTTTCACTCAAGAATAATTAGGACAAAGCAGCATTACATCAAAGGTAATAAGATCATGCATAGAGCAAGAGCTCACAGCTGACACCGTACGTTAGACCGCATTTGGAAAAATAACAGGTACTTACTACAAGTATATTAGTGTCAGTACTTGGAAACGTCACATTTTAGGGCCTCGTAATCCGTAAAAGAAATCTCACAGTACTGTCAAAAATATGGCTTTAGTAAGAACCGAATTAGTTATGTAAAAAAATAGGTTCTGTTAAAAAATAGCCTAAATAAGTTTTGGGGCGTTGCGTTTCGGGGATCTTTTTTAAAAAAACAAACCAAAAAGTTTGAACATCACATTATTTTTTACAGCGTCTCCAGCAAACTGCTTTCGACATGAATGCTGCCATAGAGCATAGAGTATCGCATCGCATTGTCCAAATAGTAATAAATTAAAATGGCCGCCCGTGAATAAATCCCGTTTATTTATACCCCGAGCCCCCCTGACGGATTGCACCGATGAACACATCATGTAATGGAACACTGTACTGGTAGGCCTCGGGGGTCCCCGATTGACATTATAATAGCTAGATTGAGAGTAAACCTTTTTTTAAGACTTACATTTATTTCATCGCTCCCATTTCACAATATTTTGTAGTTTTATGTTTTGTTTTTATGCAAAACGAAACTAGTAAAATGTTCGTGACTTTGATCACCCCTGTGATCATGGGTCATCAATAGGTGATCAATGAACGAATGAATAAATGAATGAACGATGGGTGATGGGTGGCTTCTTCCTGCTTTATCATTATAAGGGTCGACTTTGAGAATTCTTTTTTTAATGTATTTACCTACCCCTAATTACATTCAAAACTAGCTGACACGGCGAATTTCGTACCGCCATATTACCTACGTGATTTAAAAAAAAATTATTAAATTTTTTAAATTTTCTTTTATACAAATGTTCTGACAATAAACAAAAAAATGAGTTATCCAATTTGGTGCAGTTTTCAGAAGTATTCGGAAGTTATGCACGTTTCGGCGATTCATTTTTATTTACTTATAAAGAAGTTTATTAAGCTATTTTTGGGGTACATTTTCAAACAGTTGTACCGTACCTTTTATATATTTACATTTTGAAGCATTCAAAATGCATGAAGAATAAGCATCGCGGCTCTCGGACTATTTTTTTGATGTTTTTTCGGTCGGTTTGGGTGGTGCAGACTTCAATTTATTTTCTAGAGATAAAAATTGTTTAATGGCAGCCGTTGAATACATTTTGTGATATGTTTTCTTTTGTTGGAGTAAAATAATGTTATTGTTGAACAATGCACACTATTTTTGGAATATTTACATTTGTAAATCTCTTTCAAAATAAAGGAAACATGATTTAAAGTGCGAGATAGAGCACTGGATTTGAGTAGGCATTTACAAAATAGTACAAATGCAGTGCACTATTTCTTAAAAGCAAAAGTACGAACGATACAGCGCTAAAATAAGACATTGGACTTATTCTCCACTTTTCTCATTTACTAAAATAATAATACCGTCTAATCTTATTATTAGAGAATTCAAAAGTCCATCAAAATTGCTATTTTGATATAGGTGAACCTCCAATAGACAATAAATTAATGAAATAAACTATTTGAAGTGTGAAATTATAAAACGTGTTCAATTCTGTACAAGTAGAGGCATATAAGTAGGTAGTAAATAAATAATTTAGATATCTATCAAGCCCCCCACTAAATCATCTTGTTCCCAGCCGAACAAAATACGTATTGTCCATCAGCTATGAATGGCTTATGCAAAAGAGTGCAAGTGACAACGCAATGCGTGTGCTCGCTATTGTATGCAGCGGTCCTCATTGAGCTGCCTGCATACGCCACTTTTGAAGTTTAGATTAAGTTAACATAATACGAAAACGGACCATGGCTTCTGTCTGCGACTTAGCTTTGGTATTCAAAAAAACAGCGACTGTAATGCGGTATTTTGTTGAGCCTAGTTACAGCGATGATTTTGTCGAGAATAAAGTGTTTAATTTTGAATTAGAATTATTTAAAAATATTGCTGATTTGTTAAAATTGTTATAAAAATAAGCGCCCAAAGTGTTAGATATACATTTATTTACTGATTAGCATTCAACGTATAAAACATAAAGTAACTTTACATAGGTACTTACAAAAAATTAAATGTAGATGAAATAAGTAGGTCGGTATAGATACTTAAAATGAAAAGTGAAGAAAATTATAACGGTGTAATCACTAATAACAGTAAAACTTTATTTTTTTTTATACGTGATTTTAGGTATTTTGTATTCGAAGTATATAATCGTATATTAGAATTAGTATTGCCATACAAAGAGGTAACGTTGCCAGCCTTTTGGGCACCCTGCCTGCAGTCGGTGATTTGAACTCTGTTTTCTATCTCTAGCATTTAGAATTCAGAGTTCATTTTAATAATTTTTTTTTTGTTAAAAATGTTATTTTCTTAAGTATTTGTATATAGTTAATGTTTTGAAAGAAATAAAATATAATCACTGTAAAATTTCACAAATAACAAATAATCGTATAAAAAGGGCAATTTTCCCGCTCAACTCACTAGGTGTCAACATACGTAACACTATCCCAGCATCATGCATCACATCCCACACCCCGCACCGCACACGTGCCATAAATATGAGATACGTCATCGTGTACATACAGCGACAACACAACCACAGATATTATAAACACACAACTAATCTAATTTTTTCGAAAGGATTATTTTTTTATACATTAAATTTAATGCTAAGGATAAAAGGATTATTCGACAGCGCAACCAAATAGTAAAAAAAGTTAGCATTTTAAAATAATCTAAATGCAACGCCTTTGTTGTTCTGTGGCAACGTCAAACAGCATCCCATGAACAAGGCAACAGGTCCTTCCTGACCTTGCATTATTCATAACTAGCAGTTACCCGCGACTTCGTACGTGTCTACAGTTTCCGTGTACATTATATTATCTGTGTGTGTACCGAGCGGATATTTCGTTGAGAAGCTTGACATTACACCGAACTCGTACCTACTGGAATGTCAAACGCTAGTTGTTAGACCAAAGAGGTAGTACTACGCTCTGTCAAACTGACGTGACATGACATGACAATGAAATCCTCTTGCCAATTGGCGCTGCTAATCCTTTTCGTTCATTTTATCCTGTAGATCCTGTTAATTATTCGGGATAAAAAGTAGCCTATATGTCAATCCAGGTTACGAACTATATATATGCCAAGTTTCATCCAAGTTGGTTCAGTAGTTTTGACGTGATTGAAACACAAACATCTAAACATCCAAACATCTAAACTTTCGCATTTATAATATTACTTAGTAGGAAGTAGGATAGGATAGGATAGGATAGTTTAATTTATTGATGCTTAGCGGTAGAGCTTCTTGTGAAAGAGAACTCGTCCGGGGAAGTACTACTGTCGTACTTATTTCTTCCGCCAAGCAGTGCATTGCCTCACTGAGCATGTCCACTGAGGACGTGCCTTGAAACATATGGGTGCTGGTGCAATTACAGGCACATGAGAATAAACTCTTTATTTATTTAATCGTATGATTTAGGCGTACGCGTAACAGATCTTAAACTAAATAAAAATACTAATCCTAAAAACATATATTATAAACAATCTAAATTAAAATACTATTCTGCAAAATAAACCAAAAGGAACCTTAAAAATTTAGGTAACCTCTTGATGTTTCAGAGTGATGGGCGCAGTGCAATGTATCACAGGGCACATCCTCAGTGGACGTGCTCAGTGATGCAATGCAAGTTTAATGGTATGGTTACCATACCATTAAACTTAACTTCAGCAGGTGAGCCATCGGCTTGTTCCGTGATTCATTTAGAAATTTTAGGCTATGCTAAAATTTTAAACATAATTTATTTTATTTATTTAATTTCTTTAATTTAATTTATTTATTTGTTTATTTATTTATTTACTTTATTTTATTTATTTATTCTATTTATTTTATTTATTTATTATTATTTTTTTGTCAATTAGATCAAGTCACCAGAAATTGGGCAACCTGTATAAAAATAGAGTTAATTGACTTATTAAAATGTCAATGTCAATGTCATGTCAAGAATTACAAATCAGTGAATGTGAAATGGTTATCTTCCCAAAACGCTTCGATAGCGCGTTCTAGCAATGTACAATTTTAGCAGCGCCATCTAGTCTTGTATAAGTAAATACAAATGCATGTTTTTTTTTGCTGTCATTTTTGGTTGAATTTGAATCTGCTTGTCAATGTTAAAAACACGGAATAACTAAAGACGGGATTTCGCAGAGCTTATTAGTATCTCTTTAGGTGACTGTACAAAGGCATGGGCCCGGATCTCCGATACCATTTATAATACCATAAATATATCGATAATGTTGACACCTACTTACTTACAGCGACACGGATTGATATCTGTTACCTCTCCTCTGTCAGCTTTATGAAACTATGATGGATAGATTTTTTCAAAAAACAAAGTTTGAAAAAAAACAACTATTTTGAAAATTTTAAAATTTCGGCACTAGGTACCTATTTTTGTCTGTATTATAAAGTAAATTAGGGTTTATTCTGAAAAAAAAATACATCGATTTTAGTTCGCCGCCCAAAGCAATTCGATGATGCACTAACAGGGATTTGGTAATCTTTATTTATCACCATTTTTTTGCAATCATTATTAAGTACCACCTCATCTCAATCTATATCCAGAGTTGTAACAAAGACGAAAGAGTTGCACCTACCGTGTTAAGTTTTTTGCTTGACAAGCGGTTTCTAAACTATTTTTAGATTTTTTAGCTTATCCTAAGCTTATTTGGATCATTTTAGAACTGAGAGCGCTAGTTCATCAACGCGTATGCGTTTGGCAACGAATTTTTGCAAAACGATTGCGATAGCAAATGTCTGCGGAACGTTAGTAGCTAGGTAGGTACATTGCAGTTTTCTAAGAAGAACAACGAACAGTGCGCCTGCGCCGGTGTAACAGCAATTTTGCAGCTACGCGCGAAACCGTACTGATAAGGAAGCAACCATACAAATCTTGCTATAGTGTGAGCGAGACACAGCAATATGTTTTTAATTTTCACAGTTCCCATGTGAACGTACTACGTATGGGGGCGTAAGGAAAAAGTTTTATGAAGCCCTTAGTTCTTTTAAATGATTTTTTGTAAGCAAAAAATCCCTCACTAACTCCCTCTCTGTGAGGCTCAATGACAGAATGTGATATTATTATATATTGACAGATTTTTTAAAAATCGAAGCTTTTGTATCGAACTCTGAATACACGCACTGACTAAAGTGACAAATGATTCAAACGAAACGGTTATCGGCTTTCCGATATATAAGGATTTCATCCCGAAAGTCTACAAATAAATCAATCACACTTAAGTGACCATCGATTACTTCGATTTTGCAATCGACTAAAAGCATTTAGAGAACCGAAACACAGAAATTTGTAGGTTTGATTCCCGAATTGTCAGGTCAGTGCATTATCTCTTAATACTTATCTGTTTATTTTGTGGTGACAAATAATGATGGGGATAATCTGAAGTAGTGTTTAAACAGTGTTTATGTTATCAGGCGATTGTTGTTTATAACATAACATTTTGATAATATAAGTAGATAATAAATAAATAAATATTTATGGACTTTACACACAACGCCCTCTAGTCCCAAACTAAGCAAAGCTTGTAATATGGGAACTAGATGGCTGATAGAATACTTAAATATTTTTTTTTGTAAATACGTACTTATAATACATAGTAACACCCAGACATAGAACAAACATCTATGTTTTCCACGCACAAATGTTTGTTCTCAGTGGGGATCGAACCCACGACCCACAGCACGGAAGGCAGAGCCGTTACCGAGTGAGCTGTGACGCCTGTCACAAGTTTACTTAGTTTCTGATATCCTCGGTAGGTCATTCAAATAACTACCTATGACTATGTGCCTATCATCTTAGTATTTCTAAGAATCTAAGATGCAAATGAGTGGGTAAACGTTACCCAAAGTATATGAATATATGGTAAATTTTCAATGCCCTCTAATTATTATGTAGTATTAAATATATTTTATTATTTACCCAAAAAAAGTATTTATTAATAAATACTAAGTAACTAAAATAAAATAAAAAAAATAAAAACTTAGTAATACTAATACTAAATACTAAGACATAAGTTTACATTACACAACAACAAATTATCGTAACCTAAGTGTTCAACCAATATCCGATTGTGTAATTGTAATTCCGACCTTGATCGCAATTCATTCGACCTCAAAACCAAACTGAATTATTTGATGCACCAAAATATAGCAGGATTTACTGTTGTATCCTGGAACATGGACCACAGATGGTGTACTAGTGAAAATGATTCATCTCACAGCTCAATGGTAGTATGGCTGCTTTTTGAGCTGTAAGTTTCAGGCTCTTCTCATCCAGAGCTTAAGTTAATCAAAAATTTAATTAATATTATCTTTATTTTCTGTAACATAGCCCAGTTTTTTTTTTGTGTTTTGCACACATGACATGCAACAGATGAAGGTCATTTCAATTCATGCTGAGTTGTAACTAAAAAAAAAGAAAGTAAACTGTAAACGATTTGACCCAACAACTAAAAAGGTTTTCCTTCATCTCATCTAAGAGTGCTTTGATAGAAGCTTCGAAGGGAGAAACGCAAGTCTTACAACTCTTACAGTGCCACCGAGCAATCATTTTACAGATGCACTTATTAAAGGCATATTGGCCTATATTAAGGATATTAAGTGAGAATTCATCCCCACCGTGCAATAACACCCCTCCGCCTTCATGACCTCTCATCCACAATACTGCATCCTATACCTACGCAACAAAGTTCTATTTACAGTGAAAGCTGATGTGAAGTGAAAAGCCAGCTTATGACTATCCTGGATGTTCTAAATTATTGCATCGTATACCAACGCAATACGGTTCATTTTACAGTGAAAATTATTGCGGAGTGGAAGACAAGCAGGATTTACGAGAGTCCTCACTCATGCATCGGACCCCGGGGGGTATGGCACAATTACTCTTTAACCCACTTTGGAGGTAGCGGGACCCAAAGTTATGGGAGATGGTGATGGGTAATTATATCAGCTCTGATCTTCAATGTGGGTGAAGTTATAGGAACTACTTTACCTAATTAATATTATTTTATAAGTAGGTATATTTTTAGACAGGGTTTTTTTTATTCATGGACATTTCACACGACGCCCTCTAGTCCCAAACTAAGCAAAGCTTGTGATATGGGAACTAGTAGGGGCTTGTATTATTCAGTTTCTTCTTAGAGTGCCTAGACTAGAGCATAGACCTGGACCCAAGGTTTCCAAATTGATTGGTAAGATTATGAGTCAAAATGCCCACCAGATGCTAAGCTAAGTTTACACTGGGCAGTGAAATATAACTTGACAGCAAAAGATTGGCATACGGGGGCAGTGTAATTTCTTCAGGTCACGTGGTACAATTTTGTACCACGTGATCATTCTTTTTAGACACTTGACAGCAAAATATGCGCGAAAACACATCAAATGACGTCATAATGTCACTTTTTAGTCACCGAATAACTATGAGTTAGTATGAACTGACCATGATTTAAAACTTTGCAGTTCAACTTTGATTGGCATACCCCTGCTGACATAACTTGTGACCCACTTGGAACTAGCGGGACCTGAAGTTATGGGACACGAGATGGTGCAATCAGTAATTAATTAGGATCCAATTGCAAGCTCGAAAGAAACTCTAGATCCTGTGTGGCAATGCCGACCTACCTTCTGACCTTACGGGTCTTAGGAGACTTGCAACTGTATCTTCCCTTAGTTGTTATTTAACTTATTATATGTAGTATTAAACTGGTAAGCAAAGTAAAATTTTACCACAGATATTATAATACATTTTACCACAGTTAGTATAAACTATTTTTACTAATATATATTTTTTTTTACTCCAAGTATATAGGTAGGTAGGTAAGGAAAATAATATTAATTGAACACAAATATGTATTTCATATCGTTTTACTCGATTTGATTTCAAATAGTAATTTTATCTACATTTTCATATTTTTTTAATAATCTAGGTATATGTAGAGAAGGCCGAAGAAGAAGTGGTTGGATTATGTGAAAGATAATAATGAATGTGACACGAGTGACGAATGATAAGGAGTGAGTGGAAGAAGAAAAGTTGTGCCGACCCCACCTAACGTGAAATAAGGTCAAGGAAATGATGATGATGAATGTGCATGATGGATGGTAGTGAATTTCGGTCTGTATCTTTAATTTTTGTCATTTAATTATAATTAACAGCCTTGGTTGTTGTTTAAATTGAACATTTTTCATCTGTTCTTTTTGGCCTTACAAATCAGGATGTGTTACTATCAAGTGCACTTTCAGCTAGGCCAAAAAGGAAAACAGATTTTCAGGGCTTCTTAGGAACCACCCAACTCGAATAACCGTTTTCTTATCTGTCCATCGATTATGTCAAAAACTTCGCCTTCCAAATTCCAACAATGTACTATAACGGTAATCACCGAAATAATATCGCGAAGACTCACAACTTACCGCACATGTAACCGAATACTACATTTCCTTATAAAAAAAACAAAACAAACCATTACTTTTAAATTCTCAACCTTACCAACTTAGACATAAGGATCAGAATAATTTTAAGTAAGGGTGATACTCGCGCCAAAATTTCGCCTACGTTATGCCGGCAAAAGTTATTTGTCTCATACATTAAACTGTTTAAGAATGAACCGTTAACCATACAATGCCTTTTGGTGTTTCGGTTAAATTTAACCTGACGTGTGCAAAGAGACAAACTTTTGTTTATTTAAAAAAAAAGTTTCTGTATCTTGTATAGCAACTTTTTTTAAATAAACAAAAAAAATTTGTTCTTAGTCTCGTGGTCGGCCTAAAAAGCGCTGGCGGGACGACCTGGACGCCTTTGAAAGGAGATGGTGGGAGGAGGCCCAGGAGAGAGAGTATTGGAAGTCTTTGGGGGAGACCTTTGCCCAGCAGTGAAACGAGATAGGTTGAGGAAAATAAATACTTTGTATGGTGTCACTAAATACTTAATTGTGGAGTGGACATCATTTTTAAAACAGTTTTTTTTTTAATTCCTAAGCTAGACACAGAATATAACACAGAGAGATTAAGGAAACTTAAAAGTAGGTTCTTATCCAAATATTTACTTTTTTATATTCAAGAATTATTTAATCAAGTTATGCGAAGCAAACATCGATTAAATATTAGTATGCAAAATAAATTACTCCATAATAAATATCCAGCATCCGTACTTTTTGCGTGTTCGAACTCTTTCATATTTATCTTACCAATATTAATATCTTCATCACACACCAAAAAACACTTCTAATAGCAATTTAATGATCCAATAAATCTGATGATGTCACCAATAAATATTTATTTACGATTAAATAATAATAAAATTCATTATTGCTCCGTACTTTTATTCTACGAACATGTTCGTAATTTGTTTCAGTATTTGTACTTGCGAGATGCAGGGTTGTCACTTAATAGTTATTTTATTACCGTTATAAAATGAATATTAAAACTGGCTTGGTGGTGTACAAAAATTAAATGGTGAATTGAGACAAGTTTTCATACAAAAAAAGTAGTAGTAAGTAGTAGTAGCAAAAAACATCAACACGCGGCTCCCTCGTCAATAGTTCACATGCAAATAAAATGTAACCTAGGTAATGCAAATGAGAATATAAATAGAAAGACATTATCATCATTAAGACAATACATATCATATTTTGAAGGTAATTATCGGTGAAGTTACGTGAGGTTGATTTGATAAGGGACATTATAAAACCATTTTGTTTTTAATTTTTTAGGAAATTATTTTAGCCTGCGTTTTTATGTTCAGTGTGACTGTGCCCACTCTAAATTGGCGCAATAGATTTTTTTAATTGTATATTACTGAAATGGTTAAAGGATTCGGCGGATTTCGGCCCTGACGAACAAGATGTTCATTATAACCAAAATTATTAGCATAATTTTTAACCTGGTTTGCATATTTCATATCTTTTCTACAACTTCGTATAAATATTTCGTTAAAAAAAGTATATCAAGCTAACACTTCCTGCATGTTCTTAAATATTTTCTACCCAAATCTACCAAAATATGATAGGATCCAACACGGCGACAATAAAACCTTCGTAGGAATCACCGGTTGACAGCGTACTGCATTGCATACCTATTATGACTATGGAGTTCAGACCGGGTAGGTTTTCACCTTAGGATAAGGAAAAGCTGCTTTTTTTTACTCATTTTTTTTTTAAATACCCAAATACGAACTTTAGACTTAATTAAACTTATCCACGGCTAAAGCGTATACATTTTCCGAATGCAGTACAGTACTTTTGATTCTGTCCACTCGGGCCCAGCGTCCTATGGCCGCTCAGAGGTCTCCTGTGTGCCAACCCTATATCTCAGTTCCAGAGAAGAAGACAGATGATTTGCGGAAGCATCGTCCTGTAATGTATTTGCTCTGTTCTGATTTATATTTTTGCTTTACATTGCCGACGCCTCGGGGCCTCTGGTACCGTTAACAGGGATTAATCCTGGTATTAAGAGCAGGCTGACTTGCAACATGTCATTGGAGTAAAATGTAGGTATTGCGTAATGGACGTGCTTCTGACTACCCCGTTTACCTTTATTTATAGAAAGGGTCAAAGATGAGTGTTAAGGTTGCACTCGTGGATAGATATATTTTGAAGGTTTGGTTATAAGTATACAATACCTAAGAAGAGAATTTTTTGACTAAGTTTTATTAAAAATATTAAAATGAGCTCTGATTTCTACCTATTAGTAGTTACAGTGCTCAGTTGTCACGTCCACCAACCTTTTGGATAACTCTTTGATATAAGTTACAAATAATTAATCTAATACAGCAGGGGTATTCCAATCTCAGTTAAACTGCAAAGTTGAACTGCAAAGTTTTAAATCATAGTCAGTTCATACTAACTCATAGTTATTCTGTGACTAAATAGTGACATTATGATGTCATTTCATTTGTTTTCGCGCATATTTTGCTGTCAAGTGTCTAAAAAGACCTGAAGAAATTACACTGGGCAGTGAAATATAACTTGACAGCAAAAGATTGGAATACGGAGGCAGGAATCTTAGTAGATAATATCCGGCCGAATAAAAAAGGTGTTGGGCTATATTTTGGTCCATTCATTTTTTATTTTGTTTTATAGGCTCCGTCGCCTTAACATCATAGACGAAAATCCAAGGGTTTAGTAAAGCAATTTTTTTCATAACCATAGCAATTGTATAATATTTACTCTACGATAATACAAACGGGAGTTTATGAGGTCCTTGTTGGCCCATTTTCTTTAATAGCTTTTGTCCAAAAATAAATCCTTTCAGTTTATTACCGCCCACGCTGCAGTTTTTGGAAATCCGCCTCATATCAAGAAAATATCGCATCAAGGCTTATTTCAGTCATCGTAAATACTCAAATCAATACGCCCTGATATAATAACGCGAAAAACAATACCTTCGCACACCTTCAATTAAAACTTATTGTTTATTACTAAAATGTTAAAATGCAAGGTCCACTAGCCACTAAAGTGCACACGCATTCGTTTGCCGTATAATTGAAACACAAAATGATCATAATTTTATTGTGACCTTTGAGCAATCAGAAAAATGTTTACTTCCGTTTTTCGTTTCTATTGTTCTTTTAGTGCTTTTATCAGGTACCAATGAGTACCTATAGCTTTTACTATAGGTTTACTACCTAATTACAAAAGGTGCGGTTGTATTATAGAAATTGTTAAAATCTAATGCGTACGCACATAATTTCTCTGGCGCAAAGTTAATAATTGCACGTGCACAAGACGTCTTGGTTTAGTGTACACTGGTCTTAAACCACAAAAATAAAAGTTATTACCGAAATCTCTTCATCAAGAATGAGACTTTTATTTGCGATTGAAATAAATTGTTTTTAATCGACGTCCTGCTCTTTTTAACCGACCAAAAAAAGGAGGTCCTGAATTCAAGTACTTTTTTTGTAAACAAATTGTGAATTCTTTTTGGTACCGTGTTGTAAGTAATAGGTTTTTAAATGTACAGCGGTATGGGTAATGCATCATCTAATGTGGACAAGGATTTATTGTAGTGTTTGTCGGGTGATTTGCATGTGTGCGTGCAAATGTGAAACAGTTAGTGTTTTACATAAAGTTATTTTACTGTTTCCGACGAACTTCATAACAAAATAATAATAATACCAAAGCTTTAGGTAAGTAGTATTTTAGATTAATAAGGTATTTTATATTTATCTTATAATCGGGGTTTAAACAAAAAATATAAAATTAAGTCTAATTTTATTGATAGGTGATTGATGTAGGTATAACACAATTTGGACTTCAATGAGATCATCCAATTATTAATATTACAAAAAAATACTTATTTTAAAATTTGTAATTTAGGAATCTAAAAGGATATTGGGCCTGAGAATCACAATAGTGATTCTTTAAAAAAAACAGAAAAAAAGTTATATATCCGGATCATCCTGTATTAGAAACGTTTTTGACGTTTGCCTATCTAACCTTGAAATCAACTGGTTAATGTGGTATATGCCAATATAGAGGAGAAAGTTGAAATTGAAATTTTGATTTATTACATGATTAATATCTTTAGTAACGCCTCTTACAAATTAGAATGCAATTCATCTTACGGGTGCAGTTTAAATTTCGGAGAAAATGCAATCAAAAACTAAGGCATTATTAATTTATAATTTCACTATCCATTTTTAACTCGTGCAAATAAACCAGTTTGTGACAACATCGAAAATCTCACTTTGTACAATGAAAGCGTATACTCAAAGTTAAAGTCAAAAATTTTTTATTCGTTATAATCAGAAGGATTATTTAGAATCGTCTTATTATAACTAAGTGATTTTAAGTGCTAATTCCACGCGACAGGGCCTAGAAAAACGAACATGACTTACTTACCTTATATATTTTTTTATCCATTGTACCTACCATTTTGTAACTTTTTTTTACCTATGAAACAGCCAAAATGCAAAAAAGAAAATGGTTTTTCCCCATTTTCCAGCCTTTTATTTTGCCCAATTTTACTTAGTTTTAGACAAATAGCTAAATACAAAGCTTGTAATATTTTTTTAATCAGAAACACTGCTGCTTTTCTTTTAAAATAATGTATATATTTGACCACCCCATTAAAATCCTCAAGGATCTTAAATACGTAGGTTAAAAAAATTATGAGAATTTTTTTGTACCTGCTTAATGGATTAAAATCGTAAAAAAGACCGCACAGTTAGTCCTCAAAATTTGTCTTAAAAATGTGTGTTTTCCACATAAATCTCACTTCCGTTACCGGTTACCGAGCACACGTAATACAAGCCATATCGGGTGGCACAGTTCAATGACCACCTCTAGATTTTCCTTGTTTGCTTATGTGACATGCCTAAGTACATAGCCGTGGGAGGTACTTGAGCCAACAAGGTGAAGGACAATAGACAATTTTATAAATAAACTAAAACAGTCATGAACTAAGTCTTAACCACTTGCAAAATTTTATATTGCGTGCTACTTAGTAATATGACCGTCAAACATTGTACTTATTAATCTATTTAATATCCTCGCGTCGGGGCGAGGGATCTTAAAAAATAAATAAATAAATATTCATGGACATTCCACGTAACGCTCTCTAGTCCCAAACTAAGCAAAGCTTATAATATGAGAACTATATTGCTGATAGAACTACTGCTATATATTTTACATACTTTTTTTGTAAATATAATACATAGTAACACCCAGGCATAGATAGAACAAACATCTATGTTTGGCACACACAAATACTTGTTCATGGTGTGAGGATCAAACCCCCGACCCACAGCTCAGAAGGTAGAGCTATTACCAAATGAGCGCGCCTGTTTTAAAAGTCCTATAGTTTCTCACTTAAATAAATAATATCTACGACTAGAACATAAAATGCTTTCAACATCAAAACTCAATTTTATTTTTCTCCATAATATGGAAAAATAATAAAAAATAATTCATATTATGAGTTATTTTTTGCTACGCTTACTCATAAAATTTTATCTTTTATTCAATTAGGGCACATACTATAGGGAAAACCAAAAACCCAGATCATAAAAATAGCATACCTAGAACACTACGTTTAATTATTTTAGCCAGACGACATTGTCTTTAACCGCAAAGTGATTAAGACGTTTTGAAATTAACATACCTAAACATATCGATGACTATGTGAGAAACTAACTAGTCAAGGTCGTTATAAACCTAAGATTCCGATTCAAATCAATTTATTTTACGATACTTGGGTACATAATGACGTCATCCTACCGCAATTAAGGCTCATTTATTAAACCCCTTTAAATTTCTAAAATGGCTAAAATCCCCCATCGGCCTCGTCTGAAAACCAGCGCGGTATTATAATATACTTAGGTACAGTGCAGCATAATGCTGAGACAGGGATCAATTAGCCCCGTGCCCACTTGATGGGCACGTAGGCTGTCTTGTTTTTGTTGAATACCTTATATCATTGTATTTATGTACTTACTGTATACCTACCTATCTGTAAATACCTACCTGTTGGGGACGAATAAAGTTATATCAATCTAAAATGCTCTTCGGCAAGGTAGTATAAGAGATTTGCAAAATATAAAACGCAAACTTGGAATGAGAATAGCCGAGACTGTGCTCAGTGGCGCATTTTAGAATAGATCTACGTCCAGCAGTGATCCAATACGTTGTTGATAATGATATCTTCAGATGATGCTATGATTTAGCTATAAGCTAAGTCAACGATCTATTAATGTAAAAATTATGTCTGTGGTTTTCAGCTTTTTTTCTACCAGTGACTCAAGTCGAGTTTTTATCATCTCATACTACGATTGGATACTGCAGTCTAATTTTTGAAATATATACCTACTTAGAGTGACGTCACGAACAAGTACCTATCGATTCGGTTTTGCCCAACAAAGGTACCTAACCTTTAATAGTGACGCCTCATCACTAGGCTTTTGTCAAGGAGAGACAAATAAATTGGAATTTACTGAGTAATTTGCGGATATAAGATATGTGTATTACTAATTATTATAATTGGGTTTTGGGCTGCTGGTATTAAAATTCGTTTATCTTATGTAAAATTATTGAAACATCAAAAATATTTTTTATGACGAGTTTTAATTTTTTTCGAACTTGAATACCTACGCAGTAAATACTATCAAGTTGTAGCCTTCCTACTAATTTTCTATCCTACTTAGGTAGCTAAAGTAGGTAGGCGAATAAAAATTAAAGATAACTTATTACAACGTTTTAATAATATATAACTAGGTAGGTACAGTAAAAAAACACAGAGAATTCAGGGGGGGCCTATTCGTTTCCAGATTACAATTACGAAACCTTCCGGTAGGTAGGTAGGTATGCCACTGGCCTTAGCGAGAGTAGAAAACGCCGTTGGCTGATGCAGTCCTTGAAAAGGTGGAACCAGAAGGTGGCGTTCGACGGCTGTGTAGTGGTCCGGTTAGTGTAGCGTTGCTCACAACCCACTCGCCGATATGTGAAGGCCGGTAACAAAAACCCTGGAATCCACGTCCGGATATTTTAGAAAAAGTCATTTTTTTCTGTTTGACTGCGACATCTCTTTTTCAAGCAAAAGCGCAATGGCTACCAGCATGAAGTAGTAATCGATGATGAGGCAGTCAAACAATGATAAATTAGAATATTTACACATAAGCAAGGCAGCTAATAATAATGTGATGAATGACATGACAGAATCATAGGTAGTACCAATAGCAGATTCAAAACCTTACAATTTTATGTAATGTGATGCTGGTGATCGTGAAATATCTAACAAAGCGCAATTTGATAAAAAGCTAGTCATTAGCACTACGAAAAGATGAGTCATTACAATTTGCTCGTTACAAGGAATTCTATCGAAATGTACTCACCAACATTCGCTAACTACAACTAAATACACAATAACACAAGGCAACACTCACCCAATTTGGGGTTTTTTCTCGACACGAATTTAAATTAAAATAGGTTTAGATTTATAATAAAAGTAGGTTTTGCGGTAATAGATACGACGTGCTTGCTTAGTGGTAAACACGCGTCACCTCTCCCTGACCTCTAAGGAACGCCCGTCATGCTCGTTTTCCCCACTCCAATGCTACCAACTAACGAGCAAGCTGACGCATGACACTGACATGTTATAAACATGCGCGCGCATTTTCAAAGATAATTTTATAGTTTGAATTGAAGAATCATAGAATTCCTGATTATTAAATAGTTAGTAAATAAGTTTAGAATAAGAACTGTTACAAAGTATTATGAGAGATGAAAGTTAAAACAATTTCGGAATTCTGAAAAAGTGATAACCTTCTGGTGTTGACTGTCCCTACCCTATCATACATAAAGAAAAGTAGGTAAGACTCACTTACCAACCTTCGTGGCGTAGTGAGTGGTTGCTTATTGTGAGAAGCTTAAGTTTGATTACCGCGACAGGACCATATTTTTAATATTACCATGATTTAATTTTTCTTTTTGATATGGGTTTTTTTATATAAAAATGGTATACCCACTTATGTTTCAACGCGAATAACCACAAAAACAATAAATTCTAGTGCAAAGTCTGACTTGTTTCAGTATGATGATAAATAAGAGTGTTTTTTTTTTCTTTTTTTTTCCTTAACCTATCTCGTCCCACTGCTGGGCAAAGGTCTCCCCCAAATAACAAATAACAAACAAATAAGAGTGTTTATTATCATAATTTGTATTTTAATAGATAATAATAAATACAAATAATTGTTTATTCAAATAATTTATTTTATTATCCTAAAACCAAAGCCGTCTTCATCAAATTGTCATTTATATGCTGCATGACAGACACAAGCATTTTGTATCAAAAACTCATGATGATACACGCCTTGTTTTAATGTCACGGTCAAATCAGGAATAATTAGTATGAGGTGCTGACAGGGTGACTCTGTGAATTGTGACTCCGTGAAACCAAACCGATCATAGAGTTACAAGCAAAAGATTCAGGTTGTAATTTTGACTTTACAAGTACCTACTATGAGACTGACAAGTTTGTGTAAATAATGTCCTTCTAAACAGCTGGATCAATTTGGATGAAATTTTGTGTGTATATTCTATGGGTTTCAGGATCACGACGTCTGCCGGGTCCGCTAGTATAAATATGAAACGTTTGTTTCAGGAATACAACCGTACCTACCTACTATTGTAATCCTAACCTCTTTTGAAAATAAATGTATAAAAGCTAAGATTTTTTGAAAAAAATATTTCAGAAAACCATTTTATACATGTCCACGATCCGTGAGTCACCCTGTATAAAAAATGACGTATTAATTAGACGTGCGCAGACGCATAAGATGTTCGTCACTCAGAGTGTCGCAACCAAATATCGATTTGTGTACATCTAGGCCAATGCCAAAGTGTTTCTATGATACATAATATCAGTTTACAACGTGTAACATAATTATCCGAAAAAGGGCTTATGCGGACCAACCACCTGAGGCCCGATTCTATGATTTCCAGTAAAAAAGATCCGAAAAGTGAGTTGCGAAAAGTGAGCTCTCAAGTATTTTAATTTGGCTCCAAAATGCTAGTCTGATTAGTTTGACGTACGTAAAAGTTTAAATACACATGAAGCAGTTCAGCTATCTACACATCGTTGCAAACGATTTATAATACATTTAATACATTGTATTTTAAAATATACAAAAGTATCTGTAGTCTTTGAAGTATGCGACAGCCCTAATTGTTTGTTTACTTTAGGTAGGTATACTAGGTAGCCTGTAAGTACACACAAACCTACACAATGCAATTCTAAATGATCCTTGTGATTTTATTGAATAAAGAAATTTTGACTTTGACTTTGACTTTGAGTGCAATATTATTCCAAAGTTGGTGCAAGTACTTGTGTTTTTTCAGAAACCAAGGCTCCTTATTTAAAAAAAGTCCTTAATTAAAATTAAGTTAGTAGTGAATCAACATTGCTATTCAGCGCGGCAATGCAGCCAGTGTCTTGGGCACGCTTCCGATTGGTACTGATTTGGATCAGTTGAGCTATCTATAAATCGTTTGCAACGGTGTGTAGATAGCTCAACTGCTTCATGTGTATTTTGTTCATATTATAAATACTGTATTAGTCATAATTTTCTTTGTGAATAAATAATTAGTAGCTGTATCGTCAAAATAACAATAACTAATTGATATAATACTTATTTGGATAATGATTGAACCTCTACCTAGTAAGAACTTTTAATAAAAAATCTACTCATCATAGTAGATGCGAAATTTTGAAGCCCCGATTATGAACAATAGTAAATCCGTAACGTATATACCAAATACAATTATTATTATTTATGTCAGTTTAATAAGATAATAGATAAGTGTATTTTTTGTTATGTTATAGCATTTTTTGTAATTTGATTGGAGATAAGAATCAATAAAATCGATACATGCGCCTTTTTTTGGTTCTAAGTAATGATGGCCGCACAGGATGTGCTAAAAGTTCGCACAAGAGGTTCAAGTTCATTATAGTCTGACCACGCAAGTCTGCAGCAAAGAGTGTGTAATAAAACCGAGCGTGGGTCGGGATGACGAGATATGGATTTTTTTGTGAGTGAGAAGTACAGAGCGCAACGTTTTTACCTACCAAAACGGTTTTTACATAATTACAAGTTAATTAAATAACCAATCGAAAAATGAGAAGACGTCACTGAATACTTCTAGGTTTCTTGAGAAAAAAAAAACCAACTAAAATCTGAGATAAGTATGCAAAATGTGTGCAAATCACGTATTTTTTAAAAAATATTTCACCGAGAAAATTTTACTAATCGTGTTTTTAAAACTCATAATCCAACGTAAGAGCTCAGAGCTAATTAAAGTTTTTTTATTTTTAATAATTAATATATAAATAAAAATTCATGGACTTACACACAATGCCTTCTAGTCTCAAACTAAGCAAAGCTTTTAATATGGGAACTAGATGCTGATACAATACTTTTATATACTTTTTTTTGTAAATACATACTTGTAATACATAGTAACACCTAGATAGAGAACAAACACCTATGTTTGCTACACAGCATTTTGCATCTAATGTTAGCTATGTGTGTTCTTAGTGGGGATCGAACCCATGACCAACGGGAGGCAGAGCTATTACCGACTGAGCTGTGACGCCTGTCACAAATAATTATTTATAATAATTATGTTATGTTATATTAAACCTAGAGAAACAAGATATTGCAAATTATTGAATGGTCCGTTTTTTTCCATCTTAACCAACCTCCAATAAGTGACTAATATAAAGTTACCCAGCTTTCGATTTCTCCAAAATGACATGTTCTGTTCAGCCTTGATACTAAAAATCACGTAAGCAATTCTGTGAAGAATCTTTACAACTATTTACTTCTAGCTTCTTCTAGGTATTATTGACCTTGACAAGACTCTTAATAGCCCAAATTAGTTTAATTAAATGATTGTTTTTTTTTAATTAAAAATAAAATACTTTGATTTTAGTTTGCTCTACTCAATCATTAACATAATCTTTGAGACCGAACTAGTGTAAACATATATGTAAGATGATTTAATATGCTGGTCGCATTTCATAAGAAATTATATAAAAAAGTTAAAACTATCTTAACCTAAACAGAAATCATGACGAGTTGGCATTGACACTGAAAACGTGACGTCATTATTGGTGACCTCAAGTAGTCAATTTGGTGACCTTTAGAATATCGCAGAGAAGTGTCAAGCTAAGATCCGTCTCACACTATCTAGCGATTGGTCTAATTGATAAGCTTTCGGCTTTTTGTCTACGGAAGCTTAGCATTAGGAAGTAAAACCTCAAATTAATTAATTAAAGTTTGTTTTTTAGGTAAAGTATGCAAAAAGGGCTTTTTTTATTTGAAAATCATGTTTAAAACGGAAGAAGCTCTGTGACTTTATAGTGTACATTTCTAAAAACATTTTAGTATTTGAAATAAAAAACTATTAGCACATGTAGGTCAAGATAAGTACTAATTAATTAAAAAGCTCTTAGCACATGTAAGTCACCAGTTCACCACGTAGTTTAATAATGACCTAGAAGCTAGACCGAGATTGTTGGATCAGTAAAGATTCATACTTATTCCTAGAACCAGGTGCTTTCCGCTACATCTCTCGCCCCAGCCCTGAATCTCGATAGCAAGGTGATTAGTATTTTGGCCGGCCATGGAGGGAGAAACGAATCAGGCGCAGTCTCTTGCCGTCAGCCGTCGCGCCCGGACGTGACCCGCGCGAAAGCAACGCGCGCCAATTTCAAAAATCGAACTGTGTTTACTATCCAATGTTTACTGTGTGTGTGTGATACTGTGATTTTCCCGAATTACGAAGCCGCGAACTTTCTCTCGGTTTTTTGCAAGCGGTGAGTTTTACGTTTTTTTTTAATAGATCGGCGTAATTGTTACACAATGTCGGGTTTCGCTAATGCTTTGCATTTCATAATTAGCTGTTGGGTGACGGAGACAGTTTGAAGTGTTACCTAAAACTTTTTTCAATCGAAAATAAATGGTTGAACATTCCGAACAAAATACAAAAACTGCCCGTCACTTTTAAACGTCATCTGTCAGTGAGAGGGGGGATAGCTTAAACAGAATGTGATGTATGTTAATTTGTTATTGAATTAACAAAGTTATTTATAAAGTTTTAGAGATATTCATCACTATCTAATAAGAAATCCAATTACAGATTGAGTCGCAATGTCGCAGTGGTTTTGTAACGAGAGTTTAATACGACAAGTTTTTGTAGAGTAGCGCGTTCAAATCTTTTATATGCGTAGCACTCGCTACGAAACTGTAGCGCTCGAGTTTCTATTAGAAACCACAGGTATTTGTAGTAATTGTTGTTTAATCTGGGGTTGCATTGTGTTATTACTTATTACTTTGACGTCATAAAACAAGATTTTCATTATTGAATCAACTAAATGTCAAACAGATATATTAACATTACACATTGACATTCAAAAAAACATAAAAAGTCGATTATTTACTTGAATAATAAAGGTTTTTTTATACAATTAAATGACGGAACAAGCCAATGGCCCGCCTGATGTTAAGCGCTGGTGATGTTTTCGTATTATGTCAATTATCTTTACATATATCTTATATCTTTTTTGATGAATTTGACATTATTTTTTTTAAATCGGTATGGATGGAGCTTACATAATTATTTGCTTTGTTCAAATTGTTCAGTGCAGTAATGATGTATTACTCTATGTTGATTAGTGAAAGTAGATTACGACCTACATTGTTTAATGATGCGAATAGGAAATAAGTATTCTGTTTCCTGAAACAATAAATCTAATTAGATGTTTGAGTCTACTCAAATGAAATAGTTTTCGCAGTACAGACGGTGGTTTAATAAAAAAACATTAATACAATTTAAAACGATATACGCTAATATAATCCCAAGCCTTGTCTAACTGTCACTTCTAACATAACCAACAACATTTTATATAGTGGACTCAGCATTGGCTTTATGAAAACGGAACTTTGTTCAGACAAAGGCGTGAGCACATTTTTTAGTTAGGTATACATTACTTTTTGATGATCGAATTTTTCAAAGAGCTACAGTATAAAACTGTTAGTGTAAAAACATCATATATTCAGAGTGTATTTTGGCGTTTTTCGAAATGGAATGATGGCTCTATTGTGTAGCTCAATGCTTATAACAAATACTTAAACAATACCTAGCTGTCTATGTTTAGCACGCCCACACGTAGTGTATAGCTTTATAGGTGCATAATTAGGTAGATAGGTAAATACTGTAGGTACTTTGTGTAATTATTATCTGTGGAAAACATCTTGGCTCAAGGCAACATACCAATAAGTTTTTACCAATATGATAATGGCTCTTAAAATATTATGTTAATTTTTTAGAGGTGAATAATAAAATTGATAATCTTAGAAAAGGTATTATTATGGTCAAAATCTAGTGGTGTTATTCAATTATGTATTCATATTCGTCAATGTTTGCTTTCATCTTTGGCAGTGTTTTATAAAGCCGATAGAAACACACATGTAATCATGTGTGATTCAAGTTCTGAAATTTTTGGAACGAACATAGCAATTTTATTTTAATCGTTATTCTTGGTATTATTGTTTTAATTTCGATGAAATTTTAACCAACAATAATTTGAGGTTGTAGCATAAAGTATGAGCCATTGGAGTAAATGTGTATTATGTTATTTCCTTATGTGATGAACTGGTTTCCCAGTTTTGAACTGAAAATCTTGGCCAAATGTTAGCCAGTATCGAATAACAGCTGAAAAATATATAGAAGTGAAATTCACGCCACACGTAATTTATTTTTAGCCTAAATGAAAGTCTCACGGACCACACCCGTAAAAAATTTCATCACCCACTTATGGTAGTCAAAAAATTTACATAAACAGCTAAATAGCAGATTCTTATTGCAACCGCATAGAGTTCGAAATTCAATGTCACAAAGATGAATTACAACTTCACATACAAATCAGTTGGTACTTGGTATTGACAGTATGTAGTGTAAACAGGGTTCAAAGTTGCATGTTTTTGGGTACAAAAGAAAGCAAATGGTCCGTTAAACACTTTGTTACGGGTTACCAACGTTACTGTATGAACTAACGTTACAATAACTGAACAAGTGAACATTATTGTGCAATGTTCAATCATGAATAGTTCACGTATTGATGCTTTTTACGTGAGTTTTACTCAACGCGATAATAAATTATTATAAGTATGTATTTACACAAAAAAGTTTATAAGTATTCTATCAGCAATCTAGTTCTCATATTACAAGCTTTGCTTAGTTTTGGTCTTGACGTAAAAATGGTACGAATGTACAATACAATTTGTCTGGGTATATTGGAGTTACATAGTAAAATCATATTATTCTTTAGCTTTAGAACAATTTCGAACAGAGTCAAATGCAATTCTTTAAACGAGTTAGTCTCAAAAGCCCCCTAAGTATTCTCCCTTAAAGGCATTTTGAGTCTTTTAGTCTTAAAACCTTCTTGATTTTAAAAATTTAAAGTTAAGGAGACCTTGAACTTAGAAATTAAAAAAAATTGGTTTTGGTTTGATTATCCAGGTTGCGGTATTTTGTCATTATTTACATATTTGTATAGTTTAGTTGATTACTGCAGGGGTATTCCAATCTCAGTTGAACTGCAAAGTTTTAAATCATGGTCAGTTCATACTAACTCATAGTTATTCTGTGACTAAATAGTGACATTATGATGTCATTTAATTTGTTTTCGCGCATATTTTGCTGTCAAGTGTCTAAAAAGAATGATCACGTGGTACAAAATTGTACCACGTGACCTGAAGAAATTACACTGGGCAGTGAAATATAACTTGACAGCAAAAGATTGGAATACGGGGGCTGACATTAATTTTATATGTACTTAGCAGTTTTCAATTGGCCACAAAAAAGTAATGAAACAGTGTACCAAAGACACTGATAATGCGCTTTACGCATAGTTATGTTATAACATTTCCGAGTATTAAGGCCGAAGGAAATATCTAATTTGTTGTATCTTTGCAACTATTATCTTTTTCCGATTCGCTAAAATTCCGGTAGGATGTCGATAGTGCTGCCAATCTGAATTCATCCTTATTGTATGCGAGTACAAAGTTGAGAATCGTATGGGTTATGTTGAACAGAGCATCCGACACTTTCGGTCGATGTTCCAAATTATACTAAATTGACTGTACTTACGATAACAATGCTAAAAGTGTAGTTTATGAGGAGTTAAGCTGGTTCAGTACCACTATCAGTAATGCTTGAGTACAGTACGCACAACGGATCTTTACTCGGAAATTCGCTAACCACCAATTGGACCCAAAATGGGTTCTGCGCAGATACTTCAGAGGGAGAAAGATCCGTTGTCACTACTATACTGGAGTGCGGTTTAATAATGGATTGATCTACTTATAATAAGATATAGTCGACAGGCGTCACAGCTCAGTCGGTAACGGCTCTGCCTTCCGTGCTGTGGGTCGTGGGTTCGATCCCCACTGAGAACAAACATTTGTGCGTGGAAAACATAGATGTTTGTTCTATGTCTCGCTGTTACTATGTATTATAAATTATAAGTACATATGTATTTACAAAAAAAAAGTATTTAAGTATTCTATCAGCCATCTAGTTCCCATATTACAAGCTTTGCTTAGTTTGGGACTAGAGGGTGTTGGGTGTAAAGTCCATGAATATTTATTTTATTTATTTATTTATAGTCTAGGATACCTAATTCAATGAAAAGCATGCTTACGTTCTAGACTCTTACACATTTTTTTTAAATGAACAACTGTTACTATTAACTTTCTCTATATGCGGTTCTAAACAAATTTTTTATAGCTTTTAAAAATGTAACCTATTATTAATATTATTCTTTTCTAAGCTAGTCTCGCTCGGCTCCTAAGAGTCGGTAAATGACTGATGTACACGGACCTAAGCCAAGTGTACACCAGTTCGAGGGCCTGATGATAAATCAGCTGATTTTGGTGGTAACATTTCAGTAGACGAGTCTATTTGTAGAAATTTTCTAACTATTCTACATGTATTTAACACGACGGCTTTCTGTAATAAGGCATAGGTATGTTTTGGTAAATCTAATTGATTGAGAGAATGGACAAGAGTCTACTTATGCCAGACCGTTTATATAATCGTTAGGGTCGTAAAATAATTTAAATGTCTTATAAACAGTTATATAAAAAGAAAACTTTCTTTGAAAAATTACAAAAATAGATCTTGGCGGAGGTAATACTGAAACTTGAATTTGACCTAGCTGTTTCATCCTAAGCTGTAATAAGTGGCTTCACTTTTTGATTGATAGAATCACGAGTCGTGGTTTCGCTAACATCTTATTTGGTTCTTTGAGTTTCTGTTTCTACAAAAAGTAAAAGTTTTATGATTTACTGCATGGTTTACTAATTTAATAACTAATTTGGGATATGGCCCTAATACAATAATAGTTACTTATGCCTATTTATCTTACATAATTTTACTATAGATATGATATAATAATAATAATTTCGGTCTAAAATAACGAATATAAGAAAAGTGCTTCTTTTCAGAATAAAAAAAATGCTAAATTCGTGTAAAATTGCATAATGTATAATACTTTGCCTATTTCTAAATAAGTGTAATTTAATCATAAGTAAACATTATCTTATCTTTAAAGTTGCAAGGTTTTAGTTGTTTTAAAAATAGAAGGCTTCAAAAACAGGGCGTGTTATTTAATGATGGGTGATTTACAATGTAATTTTAATTTAGTTTTGGAAATATGGACGTTGTATTTTTATTCTTTTGCTTCTGGAGTCAACTATTTTAATAATATTTTGTAAATATTCATACCAAAGGGTTTAAAATGATTTCTACAAACTAAACAGTGTTACTCAAAACCTATGCGGTATTACTAAGACATACAAATGAATAAAACATACATCGCGGCACCTGTGCTTTCGCCATGCGCCCGCGCATTGCGACACGCTTGTTGGTGTCGAGGACAGCTTGAGCTACACCTTACGTCTGACTTGAGGCCTCTGGCTTTACTTAGTTTTACTTTTGGTCTAAAAGTTGGCTGGAAAATGTATTTTTAGTTTAAGACCTCTGAAGACCTCGCTCTTGGAATCTCTGATGTAACCTCTTTTAAAACAACATAGGAAAGGCTGTGTTTAACTGAAATCAAGCACGTGGAGTCTGAGTACTACTCAATAAATAAATATATTCATGGACATTTCACACGACTCCCTCTAGTCCCAAACTAAGCAAAGCTTGTAATATGGGAACTAGATGCTGATAGAATACTTATATACTTTTTTTTGTAAATACATACTTATAATACAAAGTAACACCCAGACATAGGACTTCTTAGAAATCATAGAAATCTTTGATAGGTCATGTTTAAGTCATGTTATTTTTTTTTAATTAGACTACATTAGCACCATAATGTAACTTTAAATCAGACAATAACAACGTCAGCACCGGTTTAAACATAAAATAAATTTTAAATCAATTCACCAAAATAGACACTACGGAATTCAAATACTTGATAGCATTAATTCAAAAAATATTTAACACTCAAATTACCATATCACAATCAAGTTTGATAGCTAAGGTCAAAGTGATGCCATATCTTTATAATTATAAAACAAAACATCTGCCTGTGAACGATTAAGTGGACTGTATTTTTTGTAACGATTATTTTATCTAGAATTATGTTAACGATAACGACACGATAAACCACAAACTAGATCCGAATACCAATAAACTGTGTATACAGACAAGATGCCAGAAAAGCGTCCCACGTACCTGGATGTCCTGGGGGCGATGATGAAGCTCCAGTGGAACGTTTAGGTAGACAGGCCCGTCAGATTGTCAAGATACTTGCTAGCTAGGTTTTCTCCTTCCAAATCTTCAGAGGTTCTGTAACCGCTACGTGAAAGGCACTGGGTAGGGCTCCGCCGCAGGATCACTAAACTACACATCAGCTGGGTACACAGTGGGGCAAAAGCTAGGACGCTAATTTGTGGTGATTGTAAGCAAACTTCAATAGGTAAGTACTATTCGTGAAAAATACTACGACGATAGATATTTAGCCTTTTTCCGAATCGATAAAAAATGTACTCTATTTTAATTCGCGTGAGATGAAGGTCTCCGACAATTTCACAATGACGCTAATTTTGAGTTAACGACAGAAATACAAAAATTTCCGTTACCCATTGTTTTTAGGTGAATGAACCCTATATGGACCAATAGGAGGTCAGTGACCTATGCTAGGTAACAGACAGAATGGCGCGCGAATGCATCAAGTTGACAATGACAGCTATCAAAACTGAACATTCCGACCACCAAAATACACAGTATTTTCACCAAGTTAATAATAGCCTAAGAATAGAGGTGAAAATAACACGAAATATTAACAAAATAACGAAAATTTAACGAAAAAAAAATAATAATTTAGCAAGTAACAATAAATAGAAAGGGCGTGACCTAACAGTCGAGTGCTGCGCTCTGAGGTGACGAGCATGTCGGAAGTATGCAGAGTTTAACGACAGGCCGTTTGCAGTCACCCGTAGCGGTTCGAAGAGTAACGACTCTACAAATGTTGTCAGCACCCACATGGAGCTGTGTTACGCGGCCGAGTTTCCATTTCATTGGGCTGCATTGTTCATTTACAATTAACACGAGCGTCCCGACAGTAATGTTAGGCTGCGCATCTGTCCATTTATGACGCTGTTGGAGCGTATGAACATATTCCAGATGCCATTTTCGCCAGAAATCTTGATGCATCTTCTGGATTAATTGCCAGCGATGAAGTACACTTATCTTGGCATCAACCATAGACACTTCCGGAAGAATAGTCAGTGGCTCCAGCGTTAAGAAATGTCCTGGGGTTAAGACTGATAGGTCGTTTGGGTCCGAGCTGAGAGGAGACAATGGCCTCGAATTAAGCAGAGCATCGATTTGTGTTAGCAGTGTATTGAACTCTTCGTATGTCAGGCGCTGCAACCCGATGACACGAGCAAGATGAGTTTTCATGGATTTAACACCAGCCTCAGCTAAACCCGAAAAATGTGGACTGCCTGGGGGGTTAAATACGAACTCTACTTGTTCAGCTTGCGTTGCCTGAGACATCAGATCCTTTAACAAATTGCTGGCTCCCACGAAATTCGTGCCCTGGTCGGACACCAACCTTGAACAACGACCTCGGCGGGCCATAAAACGCCTGAGGCATGCCAAATAGGCCTCAGACGTGAGCTCGGATGCGAGCTCTAAATGCACTGCTTTAGTAGCAGTACAAACAAACACACACACGTATCCTTTATACGTGCGTAAACCTCGACCACGTCCGAGCGAAATATCGAACGGGCCAGCGTAGTCGACTGAAGCAGATGAAAAGGGCTTCAGTTGACTGATGCGATAAATAGGCAGCTCTCCCATTCGGGGAGGATTTGCTAGCCGGGGGTTTACTCGAAAGCATTTGATACACGTGGAGATCACTGATCGAATGGCCCGTTTTGGCGACAGGATCCAAAAGTCTTGGGCGAGCAAATTTTGCAATGTTTGCAATCCCGGGTGTAAGAATTTGCGATGATATTCTTCAATAATTAACGAAGTGAGACGATGCGTTCTAGGCAGCAGCAACGGGTGCTTCTGATCATAGCCCAACGGGCTGTGGGAAAGGCGACCGCCCACCCTTAATAAACCATCGGCGTCTATGAAAGGGCACAGTTTTCGAATCGCTTTCGGGAGCGAATGAGACGTGTCCTTTGTAATAGTACGAATTTCGGATGCGAATGCGCTTCCCTGGACATGTTTCACAAGAAAGTTTGTGACGTTGTTCGTCTCACTACAGGACAGCGGACCGATCAACCGGGTTTTTGGGTTGCTTAAATTGTGCATATATCGAAAACAATATGCTAGGACGTTGACAACCCGCTTGTAGGAGGAGAACCGGTTTAAAAGGCCATCGACAAGGGCGGCATTATTGGCCGTAATTAGGCTTAAAACCTTTTGTTCTTCTAGCGCCACTCCGTCGTTCAAACACGACGGCTTTGGCCAGTCCTCCTGAGGGAGCGAAAGCCATGTAGGTCCCGACCACCATGCTGCACACTGTACCAAATCAGCAGGCAACAATCCACGTGAACCATGATCTGCTGGATTGTCCGAGGTAGACACATGCTGCCAACAATCTGGGGGTATGTTGTCTTGGATTTCAGTCACTCGATTCGCAACGAAGGTTTTCCAGCGCGATGGGCAGGATCTGATCCAGGTCAAGGCAACACTCGAATCAGACCATGCGAAAATATTGTCAAGACTATGGATTCCTTCGAGTGATACAGCGACAGACGACATGAGCTCCGACAACAGTACAGCTGCCATTAATTCCAGCCGCGGAATCGACCGCTTCCGAAGAGGAGCCACCTTGGATTTGGCACAGCACAAGCGCACTACAATAGACTGGTTCTCACAAACTCCACGACAGTAAATCACGGCACAGTACCCACGTTCGGACGCGTCACAGAAACCGTGGAATTGGAGAACTTTGAAACAGGGACTTATTCTGCGGGGCAGCGAGACAGAACTCAATGATGATAACTGAGTTTTAAATTTAGTCCACTCATTCGAAACTTCCAATGGTGCGTCCTCATCCCAGTCGACACCAGACAGCCACAATAGTTGCATCATATACTTGGCGAGAAATACAGCTGGTGATAAAAGTCCCAACGGATCAAAAATCCGAGCTATATCCGACAGAATCGACCTTTTCGTGCAACGACTATTTATTGCTTCCGTCTTGAATGTGAGTTGATCTGCTTTGGGCGACCACAACATGCCAAGAATTTTAAGTGAGATGTCTTGAATGTCTTCGAAATTGTGAAACTGTTCCACGTACAAATCTGAAGAGGCGAGCCCATCGAAAAACGCTTCATGGTTGGAGGTCCACTTACGAAGATGAAGACCCGCTGATGACAAGATCTCAAGAAGGTCTTGACGAATACGGACAGCTGATTCCACTGTGTCCGATCCAGAGACAACATCATCGACGTAAGTATCCCTCTCCAGTACGGTTGCGCCAAGTGGAGCACGGATTGCAAATTCTTTCGCCAATCGAGCGATGCACCACAGTGCCTGATATGGGGCACATGAGACACCATACGTCACTGTTAACAATCGAAAGTCTCGCATTGGTTGGTCAGAAGACGGTCGCCAAAGGATACGCTGATAATCAGCGTCCGCAGATGACACGAGAAACTGGCGGTACATTTGCTTTATATCCCCAGTGAACACGACAGCATGCCAGCGGAATCGGATTAAGAGATCGAAAATACTCTTCTGTAATTTGGGACCAGGCAACAGCACGTCATTTAAAGACCTGCCCTCTGCATCCGTGGCGCTAGCATCGAAAACTGTTCGAAGTGGCGTGGTTGCTGAACTCGGTCGCAGAATCCCGTGATGTGGGATATAATAGAAATGGCCGACGTTCGACAACGGCGGAGCGACCTCTTCCATGTGGCCGCTTTTCAAGTAGTCAGTCATGAAGTCAACATAAGCAGTCTTAAACTGAGGGTTGACGTTGAACTTTCTTTCTAAGTTAAGAAAACGCTTCAGAGCAATTTCTCTGGAGTTCGAAAATAGGGGCTTATTCAGAGGGTCATTGAACGTCAGAGGTACCACTAATCTTCCTTGAGGAGTTCGACGACAGGAAGAACCCATGTAATTTTCACAGGCTAACTCCTCTTTGGACAGAGTTTTGGGTTTGGGCGGATCGAGAGCTTCCAATTCCCAGAACCTCTTGATCGTGTTATCTAGAGTCAAGTTCGACACGAAAAAACAATTTTGCTGATTATTTCCGGAGTTGCGATTCAGACGAGACGACCCAGCAGTAACCATGCACTCCCCCATCAATATCCACCCGAAAATAGTTGGAATCGCGACGGGTTGACCATGCTTACCCTTGATTAGACCAGACAGCAAGGCCGAAGCGAGGACGTTAACGCTGACCAACATGTCAACCGGTCCTGGTTTGTTAAAATCAGGGTCAGCGAGGTCCAATCCCTTGATATGGTGCCACGACGAAAAATCAATTGTCCCGGCTGGCATGTCCGAGCAAATTGTTGGAAGGACCGAAGCTTCCAATGATAGTTTGTTGGAGGAGTCCCCACTTGTAGGAACTATCTCACAGTGGACGGATCCAAGTATGTCAGTGGATACCTGACCTATCCCATTAACCGACTGAGCACAATACTTAATTTTTAATCCCAAGCGCTGCGCGCATTCCTTAGTGATGAAGTTGCATGCACTAGCACTATCAAGCAGAATGCGCACTGGAACAAATTTATTAAACTTATTTTTAACTAACACTATAGCTGTCGAAAATAAAGCTTCAGTGTGTGGGGCATAAGCGGCGAGTGCAACTTGAGACGTTGAAGGCTGTGGTTCTGGCACAACTTCTGGTATAACTTCATCAAAATGTAACAGTGTGTGGTGATTACTAGTGCACTTATTGCACTTTGTTTTGGACGTACACCTTTTAACCGAATGAGATGGGTTTAGACACAGAATACACAGCTTCTTCTCTTTTGCTAGCTGAAATCTCTCAGTAGGAGACCGCTTCAAGAAACTCGAACAGCCATTTATTTTATGCCCTTCTCCTGCACAAATGACACATTCTTCCTTTGGAGCTACCACGAGTGATAATTTATTACTCTTTACTGTAGGGGGCTTTGGAACCGGCTGTTTATGACAATTTTCCAATGCACGAGAACGCTTATCAATAAAAGACATAATATCATCATACTGAGGTATGTCGACATCGGAGTCCAACTGTAGTTCAAAAGCTTCCCGAGAAGTAACATCCAGCTTGGACCAGACCAATTGAAACAACATAAAATCTTGGTTTGGTAGATCATATTTCGAGAGAATGGCCATGTTCTCAACAAATGTCCGATGAACTCGTTGCAATTCTGAACTGCTTTTATTCTTTACACCCTCACAATGCAGAAGTTTGTCATAGAAGCTGACAGCAATGTTCCTTTTTTTATCAAAATATTGCGTGAGGGCCCTATATGCTAACATATAACTCTCATCTGACAACGGGTAACTCTTAATCAAGTCATAAGCAAAACCCTGCACACTCGACAACAAATAATGAAGTTTTTCCACATCAGGCAAGTCTCTCTTATGAATCAACGAATCATATAAGTCTTTAAAAGATACCCAGTTCTCTAACTTACCATCAAACGGCTTAATGCTAATTTTCGGTAATTTAGCTAGATTACTAGATTTTGTTACTCTTACATCGGGTTTACGTAATCGGCACATAATTTTGCGTACCTTTTTGTCGAAGTCGATAGTGTAAGAGCACTCTGCTCTTTGATCCAACACCGATACTTTAGCTAATAACCTTTTTTGTGCCTCGTGAAACTCATTTACTATCGGCGATACATCGCTCTCATACACGCCGCTAAGATCCGATGTCTCCAACACCTCAATCCTCATCTTAGCATAATCGCGCGCAATTCTGTCTTGATCACCATGTAAATCATAATCCTCACCCTTTTTTGATTCTGTAGACATCGTGAGAAGTAAACAAAGTTTTATTTACCAAACAAAACAAGTAAACAAGCAAGCAAATTCAGACTATTTTCACGTAAAGAATGAACGGAATGACCGAATGACTTTACAACCGTCAGTCACTTGACACTGACAGTTACGAAACGACAAAATTAACTGACAGCTAATCATCAAGCAACTGACAGCAATAAAAAAAAACACAAAATAAAATAATTACTATGGACGAATCTTTACAGAACTACCCTACGCTTTTATTAAATTTCCGAAAACGACAAATTGAAATAAAACAAAACGACACGTAGGAATGTATCCCGAAAAAATGCTCCGTAAGCAACTATAACGAACTAAAACGATTAAAAAGTGTTTTGTGGATTAATTAGATAAATAGCAATGAACAAAGTGTGCCGTAAGTCACCTTAGTATTTTTATGAGTGATCCACGGCCAAATGTCCTTAGGTTAATTTTATAAACAAATCCGCCTAATATGGACCAAAATGTACATAGGTTGCTGTATCAATTAAATCCGGTTCGTATGAACCAAAATGAACGATTAAGTGGACTGTATTTTTTGTAACGATTATTTTATCTAGAATTATGTTAACGATAACGACACGATAAACCACAAACTAGATCCGAATACCAATAAACTGTGTATACAGACAAGATGCCAGAAAAGCGTCCCACGTACCTGGATGTCCTGGGGGCGATGATGAAGCTCCAGTGGAACGTTTAGGTAGACAGGCCCGTCAGATTGTCAAGATACTTGCTAGCTAGGTTTTCTCCTTCCAAATCTTCAGAGGTTCTGTAACCGCTACGTGAAAGGCACTGGGTAGGGCTCCGCCGCAGGATCACTAAACTACACATCAGCTGGGTACACAGTGGGGCAAAAGCTAGGACGCTAATTTGTGGTGATTGTAAGCAAACTTCAATAGGTAAGTACTATTCGTGAAAAATACTACGACGATAGATATTTAGCCTTTTTCCGAATCGATAAAAAATGTACTCTATTTTAATTCGCGTGAGATGAAGGTCTCCGACAATTTCACAATGACGCTAATTTTGAGTTAACGACAGAAATACAAAAATTTCCGTTACCCATTGTTTTTAGGTGAATGAACCCTATATGGACCAATAGGAGGTCAGTGACCTATGCTAGGTAACAGACAGAATGGCGCGCGAATGCATCAAGTTGACAATGACAGCTATCAAAACTGAACAGCCTGTTTGTTTGTTTGAATTTATAGAATAGCCTTGCAAAATAATAAAAACGCAATATCTTGCCATGACCTTACTAGATATTGAATTCGGAATAGAATGTAATATTTTCTGAACTTTTTGTCCAAAAAGCACCTGCTGATAGTCGAAGGCACACTAAGGGGATTTCTTGACAAAAAGTCCAGAAATCTCCTTCGCAGGGGGAACAGGCAGGGGATTTCCGGAATAAGCCCTATTAAAACGACAAGTAAGGGCCAACGCACATCTATCGACAAAACTGTTTTGTCGCGCACTTAGTGACGTGAAAATAAATTTTCTGTTATAACGAAAACAGCATATGACGAGGAAGCACTCGTCATATGCTGTTTTCGTTATAACGAAAAAGCGAACACAGCATGCATAAAATTATATTCACCTATCTATTATAGCATTGTTTAGTACCTACCTATTAAACATTGCTTTATACGCACATACCTAGAGAATGAACTGTGTTTTTTTAATAAATAAGAATAGAATAATTATGTAGTGTACTTAATAATATTATTAAGTACTTAGAATGATTCTCATTAAATAAGCAAGTAACGAAAACAGCAAATAAAAAGAATTATATTGTAACTAAAAAAGTTTTACTGAGAGGGTTTGTCAAAAAATTATGAAGTTTCACATCACTAACTGTTCGACAAGACGTTTTGTTTTCGGTTTGCGTTCGCCCTAAAATAAGTAGTCACGGGCGATGCCTAGTATCTGAACCACAAATCTAGTTTGATGGGTACATTGGGAATGCTAATGTCATAAATGATAATCATTACGAATTAACGATATAGCTATAACAACAGGTGCTACTTGTTTTGAAGAATGTTATGCAATCGGTCGCTCTCATTTAATTAAAAGGGATTTAAATCATGATGACTTGTCATAGATTATGAAACCATTTTGGGAGATTGGAGCCCGTACCAAGATCACTTATAGAACAGCTTAGCTGTCATGAAATAAAACTTTGTTCGAGTTTTATATTTTGAACAATGTAAAATTAATTATTTTTTTGATGACAAGTAGGTATTATCTGATTTTGAGACTAAAAGTGTCAAAATCTCTTTAAGGGGGAAAACTGAAAGGGGATTTTGAGACTAACCCGTTATTTTGACGTGCGGCTATTTTGTAATATAGGTGTTAATTACCACGACAAAGTGCCTAGCCTCATTAGATTGCACCTTTTAAGAAGTGTTTGTTTATCAAACACTTAGTGTGAATTATTAAATAGGTACAGTGTTTATTAGGTACCAGCCAAAAAAATAATAGGTAATATTTGGTTTCGACTAAAAATTTTGATCAAAAAAAATTTTGAAGTTTTATGATAACATGTAAAAGTTAGGTCTGCTCAATTAATACAATAATACATTTATCACTAAACGTATTTAACAGCTAAATCGATTTAAATCTGACGTATTTGTATGACTTGACAACTCTCTAAATACTATTTAAGAGTTAAACGCGTTTAGCGATTCTGGTGCAAGCCGCCCTTGATACAACAAGTGAGCTAAATAAAAATAATATCAAAATTTTATGTTTTTATCTACGAAAACATAATAAAATAATCAGGTAATTTGGATATAATTTTAATCAGAGGCTAATTCTCCTAAAAAATGTAGATAAAATATAATTGGGGTTTGATTATCAAAATGACAGCTGCTGTTGTGAGTTTTATGATATCTCAACCAAATCCCAATTATATTTAGAAGTACTAGAATTTATTAAGAGAATACCCCTCCGTTGTTTAAAGATTAGCCGGATCTGAACCAGTTAGTTATAAAATCACTAATTTAAGGGGTCAATGTGACATGGCTCAACTAATTGATGTCAGATAAGTCATGATACCCTAATATAGCACATAAACATAGCTTATTAAAGACCATTTTCGCACGTCTAACGAACGAAAACTGGCGTGTTTGAGCCACAATGAACATATTAAAATATTTTCTAAATTAAAGATGTTACTGAATCGTAATTTGAATATTACGCAACCAATCAGTAGAAATCATGTGAACGGAACGTGAACGATGTTTTGATGCGAATTTGTATAATCTTGCCGTAAAACAGGATTGGAAGTTTTGAAATTAGTGTTTTTCGTCACCGCATACACTGGTTTTTTCTGCAACATAAGTTGCACCATTGATAAATACCACTTTAGGATACTTTATTGTTTACAGTTCAGCGGGGCATGGGTAAAAAGTGGCCCCTGACGCTGTGTCATCTAGATTTTAGATTAAATACATAGGCCTGATTATTTATTTATTAATTAAGAGTACTTATGTAGATAGGTGGTACCTGCGCCCACATACATAGTGAAAATAATTCTCCAAATGACGATGAATGAATACAAAAAATCTATGTCCCATCATAACACAATATTAGTAGGCAAATCGACGATATTTTGCAATATCTATGTATGCAAATCTTGCATTCACAGATGACTAAAAATAAAGAAAAAGAAAATCCAACATTTTTTTAAAAATACCTGTCGTCAAGTGGCTCGGGTGGTTGCGAGCAACACGAATTAAATCGATTTTATTGTCTTGTGACATTTGGATAAACTTGTTTCTGAATTTGGCGGCCTGTCGACCTCTGAGCTGACCTCCTATTGGGTGATTTCACACTACCCCGATACCTACACGATACAGACATGTCAGAGGTTCGACTAAAAATATCGGTGTTGGTGCCGACACGGTGTGAAAGCGTCTTAGTTTCCCGCAAGAGTCGGCATCATTTGGATAGTGAGGGCGGATGGCGCTCAGTGTTCCGAAACTATCTGCGACTATGTCAGTAGTGTATAGCCACGTCTTCACGGACCAAGTCGCGGAATATATCGTGCGACATCTCAAGACCCACTAGTGTGGACGATCAAAATGTCCGCGACATAACATTGTCGCCGCCCGGACACGTAAATGTCCTGCAACTTGGCGCGACTTTGTCCCCTAATGAAGTCATGGCTGATATGTGACTGTCCACCGATATCGTGTCGGCAGTGTGAATGCAGCCATTGAGTGAGCGGACGAATGAACGAGTGAACGTGATAAAAACAGATAGCACTTTTAGTTGAGTAAGTTGCACTTGATCGTTTCCGATCAGAAAAATTAAATTATTGGTTGTGTTTCCGTTTTACGCAAATTGCTCTACAGAAGGTCAACCGCGTGCCTTATTGCAATTAAATTACAAATTCGATGGCTTTTAATCCGTCGTGATACGGTTCATTTTTGCCAACTTATACGCCCTGCCTGAATAAATCTCCACGTAACACTGTAATTCTCAATTGGTCTTGATGCACACACAACTTTAGTAGGTGCACAATAATTTATGCTGATTGTATTAATATTCAAATTTTTACAAAATAAAACAAAACAAACTTATCCTTAGTACTTTTTCTTCTGTGAAGCAATATCTAAACTGTGTATCAAATTAGTCCCTATTATCCCTAAATCCCTATTATTTTATCAAAATGCAGCTACTTATATCCTTTTTATCACTCATACGGGTACAAAAACCCTAAAATCCTCTACTAGCAAAGAAACTTGTAAATCTTTCAAATATTTATATTATACTTCGAGCATATTGTGGTCACACCGCACAATTTATTAAAAAACACTGAAAACCAAACGACTTAAATTAGCTACTACTACCAATTTTTTTTAAAATTTTGGTATTATTTTAAAACTGTCTTCTTATCTATTTGCCTCCATCCATCTACTTTGCGTGAAACGGAATATTAATAATCTTTAACTGTCAGTAATTCTAGTCATAAAGAAATGTCTTATTACCGTAGCTTTCATTTAGTTACGACGTATCTAGCTCTGAAGAAAGCCCTACGAAATTGGGGCTCGCTTTCTCTAGCAGTCTAGATTCTGGGCACTTTCAAGGTCAAACAACGGAATAGGAAGTAGGCATTACTTCCTGGTAAGCGGTATAACATCTAAAGATTCTATTTTGTCTGCTTGTTATCTTTTGTGTGAGTACTTGAGGTCACCACTACGTTTTCTGTAAGATTTTAACCGACTTCAAAATAGGAGCAGGTTCTCAATTCGGCTTGTTTTTTTTATTTTGCTTTTTGTGACTTTTAGTGGTATTTACGGTCACTCGAACATTCACAAAAAACTGCCATCATCATCATCATCTGACAATGAAGCTGGTAGCCGAATTGAAGACGGTTTTCCTAGTTTTTTGAACATATAAATTATTATGTAACAAAAACTCAGTTAGTAAATACCAGTACTTATATCAACAAATGATGGAATTTGTTCGATTGTCAACCTTTTTGTGGGTGGTTGGGGTCACCACTGTAATTTTTTTTTTCTATACATTTTTAAATCACAGAGGGTTCCAACGTTCGTGTAAATGTGATATTTCCCAATCCTGAATTCACATTAAAAATAAACAAGCTATTTCGTTCTTGTTATAAATTCGGTTAAGTATAACTGACTTTTGATACCTACTGTTTATAAGTCATAGTTATAAAGAATTATATTCTCCGAAAATGCTATAGTTACATCACACTTATCTAACAGTCGTCGCACACGCATAGAGATGAATGTAATTACGAAGGTCATTCAACTCGCCTGGAAAGTCTCAAAGAAATGCAGAGAAATTCGCATATCGCGCAGATGTGACCATACACCGTAACGGGCTTGACAAAGGAATTTAGACTCTGTTATTGGGGCATAGAGTATAAAATTATAGGAAAATAGAAGCTGAGATTTTTTTCAATTATTATGAAAAAAATATTACATTCATACGCTTTCGTATATCATTATATTTGCGTACATAATAATTTTTTGAAACCAAACTTATACTATGTAAAATTTTTCGAACTTTTTGACAAAAAGTTCAAAGAGTCAAAATCTACAATGATCAATAATCGCAATGTGTAAATAAAATGTCTTAAATGTCATAGGTAGGTACAAGTTTTTCGTTCAATTCGACGCCACTCACCGGAGTAAAAACGACAAAAAACCAACCAACGTTACATAAGAATTAGGTTATTTTGATGATATACTTTTACTCGGCTTTGATAACACAAAGCCTAACTTAGTCACGATTTATTTTCACACCTTAGCATCTCTTTCAGACTATAGAAATAACACGACATTTTCTTTACCAACTTGCCTTCCAACCCGTCGTAGGTTCAAATCCGGTCGTGCACCTATGGATTTTTTTTACTCGGATATGTGCGCAATGGCAGTGCTCTCAAACAGTGAAGGAAAACATCGTGAAACCCGTGGCTTCGTCAGCCCCGCATTTATGACTTTAAATAAATGAATAAATATTCATGGACATTTCACACGACGCCCTCTAGTCCCAAACTAAGCAAAGCTTGTGATAAGGGAACTAGATGGCTGATAGAATACTTGTATACTTTTTTTTATAATAATTAATATTATTCTAATTAATAATATTATTTTTATCTCTGACCAAAAAGTAAGTTTAGTAGGTACGCTTGCGTAGATTTTTCATTAGGTTTAGTACTACTAAAATATGTTCTATGTCTTCAAGGAAAATCCCAGTATGTACCTACTTACGTATTAATGTCATCTGCTCTGAACTTCACCAGCTCACGTCTCAAGGTGAAAAGAGCCATTCTTGCGTCTATGTAGATTTTATGGTCAATTGTGACCACTTGCCATCAGATTGGGCAGCTTCCAAGTTTGTCACAAGATAAGGCTATTTATGTAATAAAATGTATGACTGTCTATGTAAAATTATCTACGATTGTTTAACATTCGTTGCTGGTCGAAGGTGTTGCAACCTAGCAAAGTCACACGATAGAAAAATATTCTCTCGATAGAAAAAAATCCCAAAGTTACCTCTAATTTTCTAAGATTGTGTCTGGATTTTCCGTACATGCACTATCGTTTGTCACACCTAACTTTAGAGGGATCCGTTGTGCGTACTGCAATATTATGTAAGTCAAAACACTTCCTGTTTTACATGCATGTGAATCATTGACCAACTTTTATCTAGGGTTTACGAACGTCTAGACAACAATGTTCCTCATCACATTATGCATTAGATCGATCTATCCAAGCGTATCTTCAGGTGAAAGGGAAGTTATATAACGTTTGATATAATGACATAACTATTGACATTTGACATCATGCGAAATTGCCTCAATTTGTCTAATTGGTTGTGAGATGCGATTGCTGGTATAAAAATTTGTGTGTCGCTGTTAGAAACTTTGCGCTTTTGACCTCAAAACACCGACATAACAATTTAAATATACAGTACGCACAACGGATCTTCATCCCTCTGAAGTTAGGTGCAACAAACGATTGCGTATATACTGTTGTGCGGAAAAATTCGGTTACCTCCAATTCGACCAAAAATAGGTTCTGCGCAGATACTTCAGAGGGACAAAGATCCATTGTGATTACTATACCTACTAAGCAATTTTTTCAAAATTAATATTTTCATAATAGGTATCTAGCAAACACTGACCAATATATTTATCAAAGATATTTTGATATTTACCTACCTACTTTTGACATTTAAATGAGTTACTTAAATAAAAAAATGGTTTTAATTTAATTTTTGTTTATGACATTCAACGTTATCCTTAATTATTTATTTGTATCAATCACAAAAACTGATACATTTTTAAGCACAAATTCTTCATTCAAAATCGAATTAACATTTGAATCGTCGTTTCTGATTGAATATAAAGTTTCAAATGCAGATTAAAAATTATATAAGCACAAAAGGTAGGTACATAATAAATTCAGAATATTTAAAATTAAATAAATGTAGGAGAAACTGGTTATAAAGGAATTCAATGACAACTTGTCAAAGTAGATCTACTAATCCACTTGTAATAATAAAGTTCTGAAAAAACATATGACCAAACTTGCTATGTAGGCAGGTAGGAATTCTAATTAGATATTGCTATCGATTCTGTTGCTGCATTTTTCTAAACTAACCTAATTAGACAGCGCTAAAATTATAGCCGTCTTTGTCGTTTCAGTTTATGAGAAAGGGACAGCAACATTTTTAGTGCTGTCAAATTTGGTTAGATTAGAAAAAAGCAACAACAGAATCGACAGTAATGGCGGTTCTTAGTAACTACGTAAGTAGCAGTGCAATTCTTTTTTTGTCAAATATGCTTGAACAATCCTCTAAAATTGATTTAATAGGGTCTCATTCTTGTTTAACTTGTTCAAAGTTTTTTAGAGTCTAGATTCTTATTAACTAATCATCGACATTTTACACAATGGATATTGCATTAGTGTTCTGAAAATGGAACGGTACAATTGTGCTCAGACGAGGGTGTGAACACATTTCATAGTTATACATCAACGGCTTGATCAACGATCATTATGATGGGTTAGAACGCTAATCTGCAATGCACGATAAACATACTACTGACAAGCGTAAAACATGACATCTTTAATGTGTTTTTTTTCTGTTTTTTCGTAATAAAATGATGATTCTTTGTGTTGTAGTTCAATGACTATCTAATACTAACTACTACTTATTCTGTGTACTAAAAAAACCTCTTCTCGTTACTTAATACTATTAATAAAACATCAACAGCCGTCAGTGATGCAACGGACAGACAGACAGACGAGTAATCCCTCACTGACAAATAGTTTCGAGTTCCGACGAGACGATTAGTGATAAATCATTCGGATGATTTTTTTTGGTTACAAAAGTGAATAGCTAGTGAGAACTTCTTTTTGAGCTTCGGTGCCCGATCAATGTATCGATATTACGATTACGACAGATAATCAACTATTTTTAGAAAAAAAAATGATGTGAATAATCAAATAAATCAAAAAGGTTTTAATACATACTAGCAGTTACCCGCGACTTCGTTCACGAAAAAAATAAAATCAATAACCAAAACAAAAGCTGAAAATAAAGCCTATGTGTTAATCCAAGTTACGAACTATAATATATTCCAAGTTTTATCCAAATCGGACTGGTAGTGACAGAGTGAATGAAACACAAACATCCAAACATCTAAACTTTGACATTTATAAAAGTAGTGGGATGCAAGTGTTCCAATCAAGTCACGTAGAGGTTCACATTAGTTCCAGTGCTTTCAATATGTTTACATTAATATTCACTTTCTCAAAGGAAATAGCATCGTGGGTGATCGAGGACTTTTTCAAAACGATTTATATTAGTATTCTGAGTTTTAGATCATGGTCAGTTCATACTAACTCATAGTTATTCTGTGACTAAATAGTGATATTATGATGTCATTTAATTTGTTTTCGCGTATATTTTGCTGTCAAGTGTCTAAAAAGAATGATCACGTGGTAGAAAATTGTACCACGTGACCTGAAGGAACTACACTAGGCAGTGAAATATAACTTGACAGCAAAAGATTGGAATACAGGGGCTGTATATAATAAATCTTTTGATACTTAGGGCGGCTTGCACCAGAATCGCTAAACGCATTTAACTCTTAAATAGTATTTAGCGAGTTGTCAAGTCATACAAATACGTCAGATTTAAATCGATTTTGCTGTTAAATACGTTTAGTGATTCTGGTGCAAGACGCCCTTAGAAGTCTAATGTTTTTATATTTTTTGGGAGTTAGAGAAAGGATACTTTTACAATGGATACAAGATTAGACTTTTCACAAAAAATAGTGATTAGGTACTCATTGTTAATTCAAGTTTCAAAATCTGACAGTATTATGTTATTAGGTACTTACATTTCGAATCGAGAAAATTATGTAATTGTAAAATATTTCACACTAAAAATACCAATTCTACTTTCACGATTGATCTCATACATCAAAGTTATTGAAACATTATATCAAAGAACAAAATAAACCCTATTGGTTATGAGATAGAACACGCAATCGTTTGATAACAAGTTGTAATAAATCATGATATAGCGAGGCGTGACGTCTGATCGTCTGAATGTAAAGTTGGGGCTAGTTTTGTAGCGATTTCAATGGTAGCGTTCTAAAGGTTGTAAGGACAGTTTCTGTGTTAATATTTAAAATTTTACTTAACTGGTCTGGTTATCTTTGTTGGTTTAATAAGTGTAGGTTGCAAATTTGCAATGCTAATCGTCAAAGTCTTGATAATATAGTTTCACCATCATTGTTTTTAACAATGGTCTTGTATTTTACGGGCCAATTTCAGTGATTTTTTTATTTCACTGGATACAAACAGTGACTAATTCATGAAACTGAAAGACCATAGTTTCAATTACCTACTTAGATTTATAAGTATAAAAATCTACAAAAACCGACTCCAATTCGACTACCGGCTTCATCATCAGATGATGATGATGATGGCAGTTCATTGGGAATATTTTAGTGACCATAAACACCTTGGCATATTTTTTCATTTACTTCTATTTATAAGCCAAAATACTGAACCGATTTTGATCAAAACTAAATGGGACTCACGTGAAAATACATCCTTTCAGATAAAAAAGATTTTTTGAAATCGGTTCATAAATGACGGAGTTCTGAGGTAACAAATATAAAAACAAAAAATACAACCGAATTGAGAACTTCGTCCTTTTTATTGAAGTCGGTTAAAAAAAAAACACCAATGAAACATTTGTCTTGTCTAAAATATTCAGGTTCCTAAAAATCGCTTTGTATCACGCCATACCATTTGAATTAGAAAATAAAACATTGACAACAGGCTAGTTTGAGATGATACTCGATTACTATTTTCGGGTACGAGATAAGTTGTTTATCTCAAATTGTCTGTTTATAACTTTTATAAGACCAAAACCGTCAAAGAACGGTGAAAGTGCAGCCTCTACCCAGGAATCTCGATTACCGAAGTCGCATGCGAGTTATATTCGTGATTTATGAACGTTTTAAAGTTTATATTGAAAGCATTATTATTGTTATTGAAGTTTATAATGAAAGCCAAATATACACATAACTTAGTATAGATAAAATAAATAATAGGAGATAACTCAAGAAGGAGTGCACGCCAATGATTTATCATTAAGATTAAAAACTCTTCTAGATCTAAAGCATTACCTGAACCTAGTTTTAATTCACTCCTTTAGAATTTACAAAAGCAGGAATGACAACTTTTTGAATTTCATTTTACACAGCGTCATCATGTCAAACGTCAAATGAATCTCGCTCGCGAGATTTGTCAAAACTTATAGTAGGAGCTACTAAATTGGTTCATCACATACAAATTCGATATTACGTTGCATCGTTGCATTGCATAATGATTTATGTTAAACTGTTAGCTTCGAATAAGTTTGAGTGTTTTGACGGATGGGTTTCTTATTAGAGCGTAGTGAGGATGCAAGCATCGAGATAAGTCGATGGTGTTGAAAATTTCTACTAAATATAGTTTAAACTTTTAAATGACGTATTCTCGCATGGTTGTCGGTATCCACTAAAGTTAGAAAATATACTTATCAACTTATGTAAGCCATGTTAACATTCTACAGACGCTAGAGAATAAATTAAATTAAAATTTAAGAAATATTGATTAAAATTTATTAAATTGGATTAAAATTTATTCGATCTAACTAAAAGTTATTATATTTGATTAAAATTTATTCAATTTGACATTTGTAAGCAAACATTATTTGGCTAAATCCAGTTTTAACGTTGTCGCCCGCCGTTTTGCATGAATTCAACCAAATAATAATTTATTTTTTGTTCCAGGTAAATATTGTCTCTACTTGGATACTCAAATCAAATCAAATTGGCGTGGATAATTAAAAAGAAGTTATAACATCTATTTGAGAGTGGATCATAATCAACACCCATCCTCGATGGAAAGTGTAGGTATGCGTTAATGGAAAGCGTCGACACGCTTTTTAGGTTCTAGCATTTTCATTATTTTAATAGAATGTATTTTAATGGTGTCTTTAATATGTACGCTATGCCAATGCTCTCAAACGGTGAAGGAAACACACTTATTAGCCTGGTCTTTCCTGTGTATTAGGATGACTAGGCTGAGAGGATTATATACATAAGTGCTGGGCAAGCCTAATCCATCTAAAATAATGTTACAAGTACTAGAACGTTCCGTTCATCGGGGCATGGGTAAATTTTACCTCTGACGCGTGCTTATAAAGCACCTATATTAGATGCTGCGTAATGGTTCTATACCATCGGAAAAAAAACGTTTCAATTGCTAAAATTTAGTCTATAATTTTTATGGTAAAAGCTATGGGAAAAAATTTTATTGTATTAGAAAATTCTAAACAAATAAATATTCATGGACTTTACACACAACGCCTTCTAGTCCCAAACTAAGCAAAGCTTGTAATATAGGTACTAGATGGCTGATAGAATACTTATATACTTTTTTTTTTGTAAATACATACTTATAGTACATAGTAACACCCAGACATAGTACAAACATCTATGTTTTCGACGCACAGATGTTTGTTCTTGGTAAATAATGTAGTTATGCCTTTAAGAAATTAAGTAATTTAAATTCGAGTGAGGTACCTTAATAAAAGTAAAGTACTATTCAACCAGGTGTGTATGACAAGTGTGCCAGTCACGCACGACGTATCGACATACATACAATATCGTTCTTAGAACAGTTGCGATTGAACTTTTATAATGGCTGACAGTGATTTTTAAAAAGGATTAAGAGTAGATTGTACCTGCCTACGCCATATTGAAAGTCATTTGAGGAAAACAGTAATAATATTGTTAAAACTTAAAATTAATTACGTTGAATTTTAAATCTGATATATTTAAGTAGTTTTTTTATCAGAATACACATGAAATTGTCTTCAAAGTACTTTTTGAACTAGTCTCATTTCCTGACAAAATATGTCAGTATCAAACTTTACTTTTACTTTAAAAGAAGTTAATGACATCGTTAAGATAGAAGTTATTAGTATAGTTGCAGCTTTGTTCTTTTTGGGTAAAAAATTATCAAAAATACTTTAAGAAAAACATCTAAATTTTTAATTTTAAAATCCTCGTGGTCTATAAAATGGTTAATTATGCGATATAATTATATTTTTCTTTTGAAAAATAAGTTTTATATCAATGTTTTAGAGTTGTGACATGACACGCAAATGCGCTTGCAGTCTTAGCTAGATTGCAGACGGAGTTCAGCGATCTTTTGCAATAAACAGTTGTATTATCTAATCCGTATGACGTAGAGAAGACGTGACAAGCAAGACGAACAAAGACGTAGACGTGTCAATTGAATAACAAACAAGTGAAATTGGTGTTTAGTAAAAATGAGCCGGTTGCGAACAGGATATTGATGTCTAGGCAGTCAAAGTCAAGGGAAAATAGTCTTTATTCCGTCAAAATAAAGATTTTTTTAGTTGATGTAAGCGTAGGCGTGGAATGTGATGGTATTTGTTTGAATACACGTTTTGGCACAAAAAGCATGTATATTATTTATCGAGATAGAGAAAGAAAAAGATTTAAATAAATTATGTTAAAACCAGTCTATCCCCATAACATTTTATAAGAATTATCGTAGGTTTTTTTATTCTACTAATTTGAAAGATGGTGTAAACACGAATTCGGTAAGCCAGTTTCATAAAAAAATAATTCTGTTGTTTTTTTTTGAGCATATTATTCAGTTACTGTTTTAATAATATTTATGACCATCACATCAACCGAAAGAAGTCAACCTTGTGCATACCTCCCCAATCGATTTTTATGAAGAACGATTTTGAACCTTCTCCATACTGACTTCTGGGTTCTTTTGCATTCTCCTCTTGGCGTATAGAATTTCCTATTTTATAAATAGCCCAGTCCTCAAATCTTTTTATTTTATTGTAATGAGACTTAACCTTGTTTTAATCACCCAATCAATAAACACCTACGTGTTGTACTTTATTACTTTTTACTCAATCGAAGCAAAATCAGTTTAATTAAACTTAAAGAGGATATAATCAGCATTAATCGTTTCTAGGCGTGATTGAAGAGTATTTGATCCTATCGTTTGATTTATTTATTCTAGTACTAGGATTTTATTGGTTTGAATCTAGAATCGGCTGTTTTATTCATTTTCATTTCACATCGTCGGTCCTTAATACTGCTTATTGGTAAATCAGGACTGGACGATAATTTTTTTGACTGTTTTTCACTGAGAAGTGCTTTATGCTTGATTCTTAATTCTGTACTAAGTACTTTTGTTAAAAAAAAAAATGATTTTCACTACCTCCTTTTCTGGGCAAATACCCAAAGGGTCCCGAGGGGTAAGTACTCTTTATTTGAGTTAGTTAAACTTTTTTCTTACAATGTACTGATTGCTTAGAATCAACAAACGGCTTTCTAAAATTTTTTATTTTTATTTATGTGATTAAAAAAAGCTTAACTTCTTGGAAAAACCATAAGTTCTCTACCCAGCTAGTCACCAATGATCCAAAAGCGATTTTCCCAAGGATTACTCAGCCGTAGCAATATGTCATACATTCCGTACAGCTCCCATTGACATATTTGATATTTGCAGTCATCAGTGGGGTCATTAATTCAAGTAGTTTTGAATTCCGTAGAAGGACAGACAAGGTCGGACTTCGAACTAAGAAAATGTAGAGGCCCTATTATTGTTTTTCATAATAAACATTATTAGTTTTTTTTTTCAATATTTTCCTAAATCTCTACAACCTAAATGATAAAGCTCTACAGCCTATGGTCTTACTTAGAATTATCTCTCAACTTAAAAGCACTGCTTAAAATCTGTCACTATCTAAATAGAGCAAGATGACACTATTTTAAACAATTATTAACTTTTAGCAGAAGTTGAGAGGTGGAGGTAAAACCGCCAAAACGATAAGTCACGTGACATTCCCATCCATTTTTAAAATGTTTTATACTCTATGGTCAACTTGGCTAAGAAAGGGAAGAACCAGCCTCCGTATTCCAATCTGTTGCTGTCAAGTTATATTTCACTGCCCAGTGTAATGTCTTCAGGTCACGTGGTGCAATTTTGTATCATTATTTTTAGACACTTGACAGCAAAATATGCGCGAAAAAAATTAAATGACATCATAATGTCACTATTTAGTCACAGAATAACTATGAGTTAGTATGAACTGACCATGATTTAAAACTTTGCAGTTCAACTGAGATTGGAATATCCCTGCTGTACAGAAGTGTAACCAATCAATATTGTTCCTACCTACAGTATCTACCAACCTACATACACTGTGAGTGACCGTCGAACCTTTCAGTCCGCTACCGTTATTGTACGTGGTCCGAATATTAATGTCAAAGCAATAGTTTAGGTTAACTAACTGTACTATTGAATTTCACTGTGTAATTGACCGCGAAGTTTTCGGTAACTATATATAAATACGCGACAAAAAAAAATCGACTGATGATAGAGATTTAAATTACTAAAGTAAAGGAAGACTAATTAGAAATATTCGTATAATTTTTAATCGATTAACCTACCGTTTTGTTATAACTAATTTGAGTACCTACCTGACAACTGTTGCTGCAAGTTTGCTAAATCGAGACTTTTCTTCTTCTTGCGATGACCTTTTACCATGCCTCTGATAAAAAACTAGAGCAAAATCTTTTTACAGACGTCAAGTATCGTTTTACCTTTGCATAACACCTAAAATTGCAAGATTACATCAATAAATTTGCAAAATGTTATAACGATAGCGGTCTATCACGTTTTCCGCGTGGGGTGTTTAAGTAGCTCCAGTAACTGCCCTAGTTACTGTCACGTCTCAATGCCACTCCCTTTTGTTGTGCAATTGATTACGTTTATTACCCGACTGTACAGACAGAGGGTAATGAGTTTTAGGTTTATCGTATGTAACTTAGATTCTTTATAACCATAAGCAGTCTAAATCATTTGGAAGACTGTAAATGAGGTGTCGTTGAAATAATTATAATTATGTAACATATCAACAACCTACGAAAGGTCTAGTAAAAATAAAATTTTATGGAGATACTAGTAGTTACCCGCGACTTCGTACGCGGGTACCGTTTCCGTGTACATTATAATTATCTGTGCGTGTACCGAGCGGATACTTCTTTGAGAAACTTGACATTACACCGAACCCGTACTCGAATGTCAAACCAAACGTTAGTCGTTAGACCAAAGAGGTAGTTCTACGTCCTGTCAAAGTTGACGTGACATGACATGACATCATCCTCTTGCTAATAATTGGCACTGCTAATCCCGTTTTTGCGTTTTATCCTGTAGATCCTGTTAATTATTCGGGATAAAAGTAGCCTATGTGTCAATCCTGGTTACGAACTATATATATGCCAAGATTCATCCAAGTTGGTTCAGTAGTTTAGACGTGATTGAAACACAAACATCCAAACATCTAAACATCTAAACTTTCACATTTATAATATTAGTAAGATAAGATAGTAAGATAAGAAGTAAGATAAGATAAAACAACCTACCGAAAGGTCTAGTAGAAATAAAATTCTATGGAGATATTAACATTGCCAAATCTTAAATCTATATAATAGATCGTTTATCTAATCATTTTATCCATTCAGACATTTCAGACCGATTGATAGACAAAAACTACCCTCCAGATTGCTTGCAACTCTACCTATATAAATAGACAGAAATTAATCAAAAATAAAATAATTAATACTCGTATTTCTATAAACAATAAATCGCATGTGATGATTTTTGACGTTTTCAATTTTTTTTTCTGTAACGACTGTAAAATATGAATTTGGCTATAAAAGCAATTAGTTCTATCGATTATTCTATAGACTAGACTAACTCGAAATAACACTAAGAAATTGCGCAAGGCACGTCACGTCCCTATCAGTAGAAGCCTGCATCATAATTCTGTCCGTATTCAACCAGCATATCTATTTAGTTGTCCAAGTATCAGGTACCAAAGCCGCCGCACCTATCTGCGACGCGGATCTTCATAGCTCACACCAGCGTGCTTGTACTTGTAGGTAAGTACAAGTAGTAGGTACTCCTCACTTAACTTCAGGTGAGGTGGTCAAACGTTTGTCTATAATGTATAAAAAAAGTCTCGCTAAAAGTGTCTCGCTGACTCTACAGCCAATAATGCTTGACTAAACGACATTTTAAGCACATAGCTCACACCGACTCAAAATAGCACCCGTGCTCTAAGTGGTCGTGGGTTCATTTCTGATCGTTTTTCTACTCGGAAAATTTATTAACGGTGAAGGAAAAACATCGTGGGGAAACCTGAAGCTTAGGCAGCTCCGCGCGTATTGATCTTATATTTTTTTTTTTTTTTTTTTTTTTTTTTTATACAATATAGACAAACGTTTGACCGCAATCTCACCTGATGGTAAGTGACGATGCGGTCGACGATGTAGCACATTTGCCTAGAAGAAACCTATTCACTCTCCTCTTGAAAACATTCAAATTGTAAGTGTTCGGAAACACAGACGCCGGTAAAGAGTTCCACTCCTTGGCGGTCCTCAGGATAAATGTTGAGGCAAAGCGCTTGGTGCGGACAGGTGGCATGTCGACCATGTATGGGTGCCGCGTCTCCGTACGTCTGGTGGTCCGATGATGGAATGGGGATGGGGGAACCAACTCATGGAGTTCTAACGCACACTCTCCAAAATGTATCCGGTAAAAGACCGAAAGACTGGCAACTTTTCGCCGATGTTCGAGGCTCAGGAGCTTAGCTTCGACCAGCGCATCGTTACCAATGAGCCTTTTGGCTCGTCTGTCAATGGTCTCCAAGGCCTCAAGCTGGTATTTGGCCGAGCCATCCCAAAGATGAGAGCAGTACTCCATACACGTTCGGACTTGTGCTTGGTACAATATAAGAAGCTGTCCCGGTGTGAAGTACCGTCTCACCTTTGACAATATACCTAGCTTTTTTCTGTGGATAAGGCCGACTAAGCTGAGAGGATGATAACAGTGCTAAGCAAGCCTTCTAAAATCATGTCCCAGGCACTGCAGCGTCCCGTTCATCGGGGCATGGGTAAAAAGTGGCGCCTGACAATGTATAAATCATCTAGACTAGATGCAAATACCTGATTATACCTACCTACACATATAATAAATAATAGATCTATTTTAATAAAAATGTTATTGAGGAAAACCATAAAATATGACAAAACCGAAAATCACTTTTTATTAAAATAATTATTTTTTCGAAATGTTTTCAACGACAACGAAATACAAAACCTCAAATTGTTATTCTAACAATTTAATTAACAGAGTTATGTTTACGACATCTCTGACGAAAGTGCGACTATACCTTTCTCTTTCTAGCTTATGAATGTACCGCTACGCTAGAGTGAGATTACCCAATGTAATTAGAATCACCGACTCTTAAGGCTAAACCTGAAATATGTTAATTTCGATGCAATATTGTGTGTTCTGATTATTTTAGTTGTTGATGGCTATTTAGAAAGAGTGGTCGTGCTGTGTCTTTTGAGCTGTGTAGTGAAAAAAGTGACAAAAATGGATTTGAGGAACCACAAGTTGTTTCGGTTTAAGAAGACCAGCTTATCGCGGTCTTCGTCTATGTCAATTTCAACTCCAAGGTATTGTTAACCCTTTATTGCTTACACCTAAAAAGTTATTTGCATTTACACAATTTATTTATTGTAATTTTTTTATGTTATCAATTTCCTTCGCATTTTCTGCAAAACATTTTCTCCATATTTTTTAACTAACAGAATTCTTCACTGGTTTTTCTTTATGAGTCACTGAAATACAAATATATTTATCCTCCATCTCACTAACAACCTATTAGCACGAAGATGTTCTAACTTTTGTATCACGAGATAGGCCGCTCTCTCGACGGAGGCCAATGATTTATGGTTTCTGCGAAGAGAAACCAGTGACCATCATTTAATTACCTAATACCATTTGAATAATTAATATTAAAAGACTTCTTGAGACATTAGTTTAACGGATTCCTCTTTGCCGCTCTACTTAAAATATATACGTTTGGTAACGATGGTTTTTTAACGTTAATATAGATATTTATGGTCTAGCTAATCTACTTTATGTGGTTTGTAATTTTAAACAAGCATAAGAATTTAATTTTTATTTGGTACGAATTTATTGCAATGTTTATAAATGAATTAGTCATTAGCTATTTTTTCTATATTCTATGACTAATGACTAATACGGTTTATACATCTTTATTCATTCTTTACACATTATTACAGAGTAGTTACTTGTAATTGCGGTGAGCCAGTTACTAATTGGTGACTCGACTTAATAATATTGTTTTTCTTGGTTAAATAAGGACTTTATTACTTACTTACTTTATTGGAAAAAAATACTGTATTTTTTAACCCTTTTTATGGTGTAATTTATAACATATTTTGTTTAGGGGCTAAAAATTTGGGTAAACAGTTAAAAAAAATTTACTGTGTACAGTAATGTTCTGATTCTCAAGGTCTTTGAAGCAAACGAATTAGTGTTTAAAATCATAATAGCAGTTCGTTCTCACGACTGCAATCAGTACAAAAAGTATTAAGGCTGAGTATAAACTCCTTGTAGGGTGAAGCCGCATTGAGCCTGCCTAATTGTGGAACACGGTCTAGATTCCATCTGGGGTCAGGCCTTATGGGAAGAAATGCTTTGGAATCTAGGGCTTGTGCACTGAATGGTGCATCTTTGAGTCGGATGTTGTGATCAATGGATAAGCCATAAGGCCTTTGCATCTAATCTAGATGATTTAGACAGCGTCAGGGGCCACTTTTTACCTGGGACATGATTTAGATCGAGTATAGCCTTAAGATACTATGATAGACTAGCAGTTATTGAACCTTTTTAATTTTTAGACATTTCTCATTTGAACGTAAGTTCAAATAAGAATAAGTAGTAAATAATAAATAAGTAGTCTAAACTATATTTATTTTATTTTGTGACTAAGGTGTAAATATCTATTTAAAAGCGTGATTTTAAAAGGATTTGTTATAAGAGTTTAAAACTAATAGATACAAAATGATCGCATTTACATTAGCTTAAAATGATGAGATATACTGAACACAACTGATCAAAATAGAGATCCTCCTAGCAGAGTATAAATAGAACTCGATAAGATAAACCACATTTTACTGTTTTTGAGGATACACTCACGTATGACACTTTTCGCAAACCACGAAATCCGATCTCAAGAAGATAAAACGTCGTAAAATATAGGCAATTTAAGTAACGGTTCTGTACCCAGTCATACCTTGATCTTTTGATATTATTAAATATCTGATTTGTTAGATTTTTTTCATAATGTCATTGCGTAAATTGTAATTTGTTGCGACGATCTTCGCGCGTTTTTAAAAGAGGATGGTGGGAAGAGGCCCAAAAATGAGAGAACTGAAAGTTTTTGCAAGAGACCTTTGCCCAACAGTGGGACGAAGTGTATGTAGTTGTCAGTTTTGATGACAACAATATTTGACTATACTACTCGTCTTTTGTAACATATGAACACGTTTGCGGCTATAAATTATAATTGTAGGTTTAAATGTAATATTATTTGTTGTTGAAGATGTTTTTTTATTTTTCCCTTTAGTATCACATATTATTATGTGCTTTAGCGTTTTATTATTTTACAATTCTTTTGAAGTCCTTGTAATTTTGACAAAAGTTCCTGTATAGATTTCGATCAAATAATAACAAAGGTCTAATGAACTCTGATTGTAGGAAATGCATCATTTTAATTATACATAAACGCAGTCAAGATCTTTACAATTATATTCATAGTTGAGAGCTGCAAAGATGCATGAAAAATATAGTTTTTACTGGTCGTTTTTATAAAAGTTGAGATTAATTTAAACGTAGATTTAATACTACGTAATATCAAGTTTATTTCATAAATTCGAGATTCGGGAACTTGTTTAGCCTCCAGTGCTAGCTTAGGCGCCACTAGGCTGGTTTAGGTTACCCTAATAGAACATCAACCTTATTAGGGGTAGGTATAGGTACCCTTTTCAGGGTTGCCTATAGCAGCCTTAAAATGCACCAACTAGCTGTTTATTCCACTTTTAAATCAACATTCTAAAATTGTGTAGGTACCTCTCTTTTGTCTAATATCAACAGAAACCAGTACCATCAGTGATCCTAGATTGCATATCTAGAAATATTTTAATAAGAGTTTATGGTAGCCTAAAAAGTGAGTCACGAAAACCTCATAGTATGTAGGTACTGTTTATTCCATTTTTAAATCAACTTTCTAAAACCTGTACCTTCTCTTTGACAAACTTTTTACAATATTTACTCACATAAGCCTAATGTTAACAAAAACCAGTACCGATTTCATCTTAACCACAAGAAAGTGATCCTAGATTGCATACCTAGAAATATTTTAATAAGGCTCTATCTACACTTCCTTCCTTATCGAAAGCTTAAACCTATTTGAGCATGTAGTGGTGTGAGTTTGTACCGTTTTGGATTGTTTTAGTACGTGTGCGTTATGCGTTTACGACCTTAATTATTGTCGCAAGTTGAAGATGTTGCCTGTTTTATATATAACTTACTGTAATAATATTTAGAAGAATTTGTTAGGTCTTTTTTACATAAAAGACATGGACGCGGTAAATAGTCAGTGGTTGCCAAAATAAAAGTAAGTCAAACGTTACATTATTTATATAAAAAATAAGATACTGTAATAAAAGGTTTTAAAGCGCGTTCAAGTCTTTTGTATGGAAGTAAAAACTTTAATAAAAAAATTTACCTACTACATGTTTCAATGGATCTGTATAATTTTTGGTACTTACCATAGAAAAGAAAATATGAGACATACCTACTCTGGAAAAGCGTATTTTATATAGTTTTTCAACGCGCTAAAGTTCTTCATTTGGACCACACTAAAATCCAAAGATGACCATTTGTCGTATTCGCATTGCGTCTAGACATTTTTTCGGACACTGTTAATAGATAGCAATCTTTCGATTCATTCCACGCTATTCTGTATTCTATTTCTTTGAAATAAGGCTTAGAATGCTTAAGTAATACTGCGATTAAGATGTAACGTGCTCAGTTTTAGTGTTTTTTACCGTTTTTTGTCACCGGAGATTCCCTTATTTGTTTTATTCATATAATTTGTTTTTGTAAATGGAATTATAGGATTTTTTATAGCTCCATTTATAAAAAGTTTAAGCATATTAAATGCGTTCAGGCTCATAGTTGATAAATTAAATTTTTACTAATTACTTTTAGATTTACTTTTTTGACATTATAAGTTCTGAAAATAGTCGTTGCAATCAGACCGTAAAGAGGAATTGAATGATGGGCGCAGTGTAATACATCAAAGGGATCATCCTCATTGGAGGTGATCAGTGAAGCAATGCATCATTATAACCAGTGGTTAGTACTAAACATCGGGTGGGCCATCGGCTAGTTCCATTATTTAGTTGTAAAAAAAATTAAAATCTTTTTAGATCAATTTTATTTATTTTCCTTCGGTAAAAGTCATAAGTACTAGAGCCTTCTTAAAGTTGAGCTCTCTTAAAGTCCTCCCACATTCCTTTTTATAACTTGCAAAATAAACTTATTAATTTTAAGATTATTGCCTTTTTTGATGCATAAAATTGTATGTGTGGGGTTTTAAATATTTAAAAATAAGTGTCCATATTTTTAATGTTTATAACTACTTATTCTGACTGACAAAAAAAAACTGTAACATATATTCTAGCAAATTAACATATCTTATGTTATATTAAGGCTTAAGGTTGAAATAGGAAGTCTCGAAAAATAAGTAAATGGAGAAAGTTGCCGAGCTTTTTTTACGTATTTTTTATTAATTTCAAGTTATATCATTATAATCTAATTCACCTTTACACATGGCGTAGTACGTATGTAATAATAGTTTTGCGTATATTATTAGATGTGCATCCTACACTATAATAACCTTTAATTTAAGCTATAGTTCTAAGGCTCTGTCAAACCTTCAAACTGTAGTTCAAGCTCTCACTATAAAAAAACAGCACTCTTCTTTACGATGGGGAAAATGCATCTTACACTTACTTATTTGTTTAATTGACCAAAAAGCAGATAACGCTATTTAATTTCGCTTCATCAGTTTTTTTACAATTTTTAATGTATTCTTAGCATTTAAGGTGAAGGGTAATGTCAAACAACCATCTCGCGCTCAATATTTTTGAAGATATAAACTTATAAATAAATAAATAAAATAAAAAAGCCTTTATTCCTAACTTTTTTTACAAAATATAAACATTTAACCTTAACTATATTAAAAATTAATTTGTTAGGACCCCTCTTGGGTATAGACTTACTGAATGTAATTATGCAAAACGATTTAGAGAATAACATTGCAAATGCGCAGCAAAAAAAACATGATCCAAACAACTTTTCCGACCATAAAATGTGTACCAAAGTTTATCGCATTGGTGCTTTTCTGGTTAGAAAACTTGTACTAGCAAAATGAGTACATAACATACTTACATAGCAGTGTTTGATCTTCAAGACTGATCGTCAAGACTGATTATCAAGACTGATCATCTAGATATCACTTAATTCAGTTTGAGGTATGCTTTTATACAGTGGGAGCTTACACTACAATGTTCATTTAGAGGTTACTGTACTCTTTATTGTTACTGAAGGTAAGATGAACATTGATTGCCCTTCCCTTGAAAGAAAGTTACTCGTAAATTATTTTTTTTCTATTAAAATAAAGGTACTTATACTTAGTCCAAACTTTTTCTATCATAAAGTTTTCGAGATGAAGGTACCTCTAGCACTAATTCAAAACGTCTAAACACTGTCATAAATATTTAAATTGTCATTTTAAAATTGAATTCGTAATAAATATTTGACGAAAAAAATCTGCTGTATAATTCTACTAAGTTTTCAGAACTTGAAAGCAACTCGATTATGCTAGAAACGAGTGCTAAGGGATATGTGATGTCAGATTAATAATGAATTCGAAGACACGATTATCAAAATGGATATATTACAAAAGTACTTAATGTGTTATTATTCCAACACATTGATGACTGTTATAAAAAAGCTCAACACTTTTAAAAAAGCACCTTTTTATACTTAAAAGTATTAACAGTTATAAAAAGTTTTAAAAGAATTAAAGAAAGTATTAACTTTTTATACTTAAACCTTTTTATACTTAACTTTTTATACTTTACTTTTTGTACTTAAAAGATAGCTGCTACCAAAAATACTCTGCGCGATCATCATTTACGCAGTAACCACACAGAGCACATCCTCGGTGAACGGAGTCTCCTGAGGTAACCTGAGCGTTTACATCAGGGGCCATCATTCTGCTCTTTGTAAAAAGCAATTACTAACATTACCAGCTGTTAGCTTCTTTACCAACTGTGGGTACTAAAAAACAAGACGGACGTTACATTTAGAAAACAAAGTTGTATAATGTTTTGGCCTCTTTCCTACTAGCAGTCAGTCTAGGTCATCTTTATACATCAACCTACGTATCACTTTCACAAGTAGTCAGTGCATCAACAATACAAATAAACAGACTTGTCAGACCTGTCACAAAGTCACACATCCGTATCACAAAAATAACTCATTTTATTCCTCACCTTGAGCTAAAGAAATAAAAGTCAATTTGGCTCGGCAACTATAGTTGGTGCACTAAAAGCAGAGATGAGAAGATCGACAAGCGCCACAGTTCAGTCGGTAATAGCTCTGCCTTCCGTGCAGTGGGTCGTGGGTTCGGTCCCCACCAAGAACAAACATTTCTGTGTGGCAAACACAGATGTTTGTTCTATGGCTGGGTGTTGCTATGTATTATAAGTATGTATTTACAAAAAAACGTATAGGTACCTATAAGGTATTCTATCAGCAATTTAGTTCACATATCATAAGCTTGACTAAAAGATATTATTATCCATGAATATTTATTTCAAAGCTTATGTCTGGCAGTAGACTTCTACAGGCTGATGTGATGATGATACCGTATTATTATTTAATCATGACTTTCTTTTACATTTTATTAATGAACCAATTGCTGCTGTTTCAACATAAAAACAGAGGTAGTCTTTATAATGTGTTTGTCGTGTGTGTGACGTGTGTGTATGTGTGTGTTAGGAAGTTACTCTACCGTCTCAGACACGCCTCTATGTCATAGAACTCGTAGATTAGACAAATCGATGAATACGTAATGAAGTCTAAAACACCCACGGGCAATTGCCTCGAAAGTATCGGTTCTCAGAAGCATCTATCTAAGTAGTTAAACACCACATGATTTGGAAATATTATTTACTCGCAGCTTTTTATTTAAAAAAACAAGGTTATAATTTTTTTATTTTGCTGGTAGAATAGAAATCGATACTGTTAAACAAAAAATATGATGACAGTATGAGCCCTACCTTTATCTAATTACACAGATTTTCATTAATTTAAATGTAAGAATCCTCACATGCATTAGGGCTTATAGTACGCTGTGCTTTGATGATCAGTCATTAGAATTTTAGATTTTAATCATTTTCGCATCTTTTAGTTCCAAAATGACGTTGCACATTTCTACTGAGATCGAACTAGACAGATTCTGGTAGGTAGTTTAAACCCAATAGCGAAACTAGTGAGCTGGCACGACGTGGGCGAGGCATTGTAGTGAGTGACACATCTGCAGGTGCCTACTCTTTGTATTAATGAAATGTAGACAGTGTTGTACATTTAGCGAACACAAGTGGATTTTATGTCATATCTGTACACCCATTTTATCAATGGTGTAGGATTATTTTGTAAGACTGTTGTATTCAACGGGTTTATAATTCATTCTAGTTTGACAATCCCCAAAACATTATTGTTTTTAACCGTTATTTTATACAGAATTGATCTGACCATTTAAATGTACTTAGGTTCTACAAAGTAGGTTAACTAGGTATAACCAAAGTCTTACGTCAATATTTTATTCGATCTTTTTTTTAAAAGCAACACACATTTAGTTAAAGCGAAACCTATCTTGACGTTCAATAGAAACTGTTATGAAAAAACAAATCAATAGGATCTTTGTTCCAAAATGCGGCTATAGAATTTCAAACTAAATGGTTGTACAAATAAGGGTGAAGTTTGAATGCTTTTCACGGAATATGTAAATAAGGACGCTTTGCTATTTGACTCTGAAAGTGTGAAATATGTTTCAAAAGAACTCTGTTTCGTCATTTTTCGGTTGGGCTAGGCTAGTAAATAAAATGTTTGTGAAATAGTTTCGTTACGCATTATAAAAGTGTGTAAATCTGTATAGCAAGGTTTTTTGCACGAATTTCGGGAAGGTCTTTTTATTTAGACATTGATACCATGAAAGTTGTAATTTTTGATACCCTATGTGACCAATGTGACTATTGGCAAACGCTAAAATCTAGCTATATTGTAAAATATTGGCAAATCTCCTACGGTCAAACTAGTCGAAAATTATACTTTTACACTCTGTATACTAGTCGTAGTCATAAATCATTTATTCAATAAAATCACAAGAATCATTTAGAATCGTCTTAGACTAGGTGATTCTAGGTGCCAGTTCCACACCAGACCCTAGAAGAACGGAGAAGAAACTACGGCCTGGTTCCTAGCGTTTTTTGTATGATCCTTTTTACAAAGAAATATACATAAGTAAGTTGTATAAAATCTATGTTTTACAGATGACTCTTCTGTTTTACGAGGAGGTTCAAAAGTCGACATCGCGATTACAATTTCAAGTTCTTGTATATATAAACACGCTGTGAAAGATAAACATAACATCAACTCCAGCCTGCAGGCTTAGAACCAACAGACTGTCACAACTTCCATCCTATAGCCATCATCAAAAATTAAATAGGAAATAATAATTTAGATGCCGCCTCTGGGTACAAAACAATAATTACAAAACGCTTTTACATGTAAAAAGTATCGTAATAATATGAACGTCCATGGGGTTAGGCAAGGTAGAACTTCTTTACAATTTTAACTACATATTGTTAAGCTATTTTGTTTTAAAAAATAATCTACTTTGTAATGTAACACGTTGTAGAATTACACTTTCAGCTAAGATATTTATTTCTGTATATCTAAATATTGACCACAAATGCCTGGAACATGTTGAGATGAAGTATGAGGATGAACCTCTCAACACAGTCAGCCTTATCCACAGAAAGCAGTTGCATAAAACACTTAGTTTGGAAACCACGGAGCTCTAATTAGTTTTATTATATACAAAATACAGTAATTATTTTGTATAAATTATAAATATTGTAAATACTGTATTAGTCGTAATTTTCTTTGTGAATAAATTATTTGTTCTTTAAAAAAAATACAGTCTCATTTTTAAGTAGATTTATGTAAAATGTTTTTGTTGGCTCTACCTTCTGTCAATTTTTTTTTAATCAACTCGTATTATGGGCACACGTTAACCGTTCTATCTTTATTCGACGCGTCACTACCACGTGCTATGAGTAGGTAGGTACATAACCGTAGTAATTGCCCGGGAATGCCTTCACGATATTAAAGAAAATAAGAGTTCAAACCTGTTGCGCCATGTGCTCCCGTAATGGCTTAGCGGGATGGATAGGGATGTCGGCCGATATCGATTAAATGTGAGAAAAAATATCGATGAAGAAAATTTTTGTAAAAATCTGAATTTTTTTAATCTCTAAGCATTAAACAGCTTTTTTTATCATTTATCGGCAAAGTATCGAACATAATATTTGAATACAGTGGTTATTTAAAAGTTCCCTTTTTAGTGCAGACTAGTGACAGAAATACCTCGGTGATTACTACGCCCAAGGTCTGCGTGTCTTGTGAAATAACACACCTTACTTATCAAAGTTACAAAAGGTGCATTTAAGTAACAATTTGCTCCTAAACATTGCTCCAAATGCTTTCAAGAACATTGCCGGTAAAGACTACGTCGTTAACGTCATCGGTATAGTAACAACGGAAATGTATTATTACAGTGCGATTTAAACGAATATACGCAATCGATTATTGTCACTAAATTATTGAACTGTTACTTTTTATTACCTATGCTATTGTTTTTATGACTCTAATTTTTTATGTCAAAAAATTTTTTTTGTACACAATCAGGTAAATAACAAAGTAAATTAGTACAGTATTTATAATATTTACAAAATACACATGAAGCAGTTGAGCTATAAACCGTTGCAAACGATTTATAGATAGTTCAACTGATCACTTTCATTTCTAGATTTCAAAATATTATATTAATCGATAAAAATAAAAACGTCTCTCTTTATCGATAGAACTATAATAACGGCCATCTCTCGATATGGGTCATCGTTCTAGTAACCGGGTCCTACGTCCTTGCGTCTATGAGTTACGTAACTTTATGCACATGCATAGGTAGATGAACTCGTCTTCATCCGTGTTGTGCTGCCAACCACTTCTAAGTAATACCAGCTTGTTTGTTTTATTTCTTAGAGTTTATAGAGATTTGTATTTAATTAAGATAAAAGTGTTTGTGATAAGCAACATGTACTTTGGGATAGCGGACTTTTTAGACCGTCTTAATGCCTCCGTGGCTTAATGACTATTGGATCCGGGACCGAAATTTAACGTGCCCTCCAAAGCACGGAAGCGCTCACATGTAAATGACACTAGCGGTCACCCATCCAAATAATGACCGTGCAGAAGATTCAGTGAAGTTTGACTAAGCTACGAGCTCTTCGTACATTGTACAACTTACATTGTAGATATCTTATTGCACATAGTTTATTTCTAATAGGAAATGAACAGACTATAAATAACCAATAGGGTGTTACATAAGAAGGTACTTTATTGGGAAGAATTCGTAAAGTTGCGTGTCTCCTATCATACCAGAATCTGCGTGTTGAGATCTAACAATGTTATCTGGATCTGTTGTACAGTCAGCGATAGAAATATATTAGTTGGTGTTTTTTTTCCAACTCACACGGGGTCAATTGCACTCAATAATGCTATGGTACTGGCAAATATAATAATGTACTGGCAAATCCGTTGTAAGACAAGCATGCGTTGCCATGGAAACGTCTTCTTCTTCTGTCAAAATGACTGGCTATGGAAATATTTTCAAAAAACTGAAACCATTCCATTCGAACTTCAAAAAAAATTGAAAAACCACAAGATTGACTCTCTAGTTTTATGACTAATGTAATTGGAAACTTAATTAGTAGGTAAAATATTATAGAACATAAACGCACGCAGATAAATAGGTACAATTTTGATTTAGATTGATTTCTGAAAAAATAAAAATGACTAAAAATTAACAATATCTTATGTGTATTTTTTAATTATATTTTAATATCAATCGGAGCTGCTTACTGTAACTCAGTCGATGCAATTATGAGAGCAAAATCAGCTGCAAAAGTACCTGACCCACAACAAGTACCTACCTACTTACCGCTGATGTAGTTTATGTAACAAACAAGCTTGTATTGTTAGTAAAGTATCTGAAACTTCCGGTCTTGCAGAACAGTCATTCATCATCGTCATCCACAGTGACAGTAAAGCTATCCTAGTGAAAATATAAAATCGGCTCACATCATGGAATACCTCTCCTTGGATTCCTTGCTATTGCTTATAGTATTTTATCTGTGCTATATATAAAAACAAAGTGATCATGGACATATTCTCGGTCGTACCTCATTTTAGTCCTTATTTTCAGTGTTTTAAAAAACAATATCTTGATCTTGACAAACTTACGTTAGTACTGAGCAATAGTATGGTTTTCAGTGCCTATTTACCGTGCTGTATACTAATAGATCAGCGTTATGTTGTAATTGGGAAAGTATGTGTGGTCAAATCAAACTACACGATTGGAACGCTTTCGACGGAAAATTGCTTGAGTGAAATTAGCTATCAACTTTCCATCGCTTAGCTAGTATTGGAATTTTTACCAGAAAATGTGACAGAAGAAGATAGCCAACACGATACTGAGTCTACTTACGAGAATAATAATTAAATTACTTCTCAGAGCACGTCCAAAGACGACACATTCTGTGAGTCATTGCACTAACGTTACTATTCAAAATGTTGTGGAAATGAAACTTATTCCAGAAATCTCCTGCATGTTACCCTTGAAAAAGTTTTTTAAATATCAATGCGTTTGTCTGAAACCGTAATTGGTATATAGGTTGTTAATATTTACTTAAGCTCCTATTTACAGAATACAGTCGGAATCGAACCCACAACCCATAGCACGGAAGGCAGAGCTATTACCACGTGAGCTGTGATAGACGTCACAGCTCAGTCGGTAATAGCTCTGCCTTCCTATCATACCAGCCTAGTCGGCTCTATCAATTCTGACAGCAAAACAGCATCAAACACCTACTTGTAAGTGATACGCAAACAAACTCCGTAGGCGAATGAATGGGAGGAACGGCCAGATTCTCAGATTGGTCCAATGTCGAACCCAATGCCACACATTGTTCGGAGGAAGGAAGCGACCGAGGCTTTGTTAGGTGAAGTCAGAAACTTGATGTAAACGCTGATGATGAAGCTACATGTCATGATGGCTTATATAGAAACCCTGAGAGATAAATTTCTTATTAAATGTAAAAAGGTTATTGCAAATTTGGTGGGATACCATAAAAGTCATGTAATTTTGTGACTTATACGACATTTTTACAAGATTATTTTTAAAATAGTATTTTATTTTTAAATAATACAAATATAAAGTATAAAATTCATAATAAGTATGAGTGTTTGTAGAAACCAACGGGTAGAATACTAAAAACCTAACCGAATTGAGAACTTCCTTTTTTTTTGAAGACTGTTAAAAACGTAACCTTGTGAATCAATCAAAAACGATATTGTCTGAAAAAAATCTTTCGTTGTTCTTAAAAAAAATCAAGCCTTTGCATGCTAATCTAGATGATTTATTATACAGCGTCAGGAGCAACTTTTTACCTATGAACGGGACGCTGCAGTCCCTGGGACATGATTTAGATGGAGTAAGTAGGGTTGAAGTTGTTCCTAACATGCATAGAATCTACTTGTTCATCTACCTATATGTTTTAACACACACTAAGTCTAACATATTTATCAGATGCTAGCATAATAAGGTGGTAAGACCAGCCTAATTTGAATACGCATTTTATCAGACAAACATCCAGCCTAGTTTGTATTTTACCATGCAAACATAATGATCACTGCGAGAACTGTGATTAGCTTTCGCCTATCCCATTGTTTCATTTCATAATACGGTTACGTGTTTAATCTTCTATAGAAAGTTTGACAGCAACTCAGATATAGATAGGTACTTAGGTACCTAATTACTTAGTGAGTATGCAAAAGCCTTTGGTTTTACCTGCTAATAAAGCTGATAAACAATCTACAAAAGTGTTCAAATATTTGATTGATCTTTTTACCTTTTTACCATAAAATATCTACTGGTGTTTGTTTAACGAAAAAAATCAATTTTTTAATTTGGATCCAACCAAGTATGAATTGTTATCTTTAACGTAAATTCGCAATACATTCGTCACAGATCGAAGAATGTATTTTTGGTCAACAACATGTTCAAAGTCTTTATGAAAATTAAGATCTACGAGGTGAATAACTTGTGTAAATAATTTTCACAAAACACTTACGTAAGCCTTATATAAACCCGCTATATGTAAAACGCTAATTTACATATAGATGACGCTTCCGATGATTCCAATTTGGTACTTTATTGATCCCATTTATCATCTTCAAATGCTTTTTTTATGATGCAAGCTTAAGCTTTGATTTTTAAAAAGCAGTGACATCAATAACGGCTGTCATATAACTGAGAAGTAAAATACATTAAAACATCAATTTAGTTGTAATCTTATTAATATAAAACCATGTAACTTTTTTCATGCACGTAACATAGTGATTTAATCCAACTTGCTATAGATGTAGGACAGGGGAGCGGGAATTTAAAGGATTTATTTAAAGAATGAGATTTTTACAGTCGCTATTTATGACGTCCACCATTTTTTTGAAAAACCCATGTTTTTAAACTAAAGATACCGCCCGTAGGTGCGATAAGATTTTTATCTCTCATCTTTAATTTGTTACCTCTCACTGTTTTGTTTTTACAGTCGAAACATTGTCTGTACTTATTAGATTTACATCATATTTAATTTGATTGAAACGTTCGATCTTGTTTCATTTTGTGTGTAAAAAGTTGTGAAGGCCTAATTAAAATAAGGTACAGTCAGAAGGAAAAATCTCTTAAAATGTAGTAAAAATATTATTGCGATTTTATTGTTGTAAACCTAGAAAGTGAAACCAATAATGGATTTATCTTTGGATGTCAAAAAAGTTACAAACTTAGCAACATTTTGGCTGCCCGCACTTGGGCAGAATGGTAATAGCTACTAAATAATTTTTAGCTACACAGAATTGATCTTTAAACACAAGACATTAATGTTAATTTTCCTTTGTTCCAGCCTAGGCCCATTCGAGGGTATTACAGGCGGTGAAATGGTCTCCCGAAGACGCATACTATCGCGATCGCGGGACGACCTCACGCAGGCCTTCGCTACCACACAGATGGAGGAGGAAGAAGATGTGTGGTACCAAAAGGATAAGTTATACAAGGTAAGTCACAAAAGTACCTAAACGCTGGGAACCAAGCCGTGGTTTCTTGTCCGTTCGTCTAAGCTCTGGTCGCGTGGAACTGGCACAAAACAATTATATAAAACAATTCTAAATGATTCTTGTGATATTATTGAATAAAGAAAAAATGACTATGACCTAGCTTTCTACTAAGGGTAAGCATGAATAATCTTTTAATCACAATTGTATCGCAACAGTAGCGTATCAGAGTTACATTGCTTGGTGACGCTTTTTAACCGACTTCAAAAAAGGAGGAGGTTCTCAATTCGGTTGTATGTTTTTTATTTTTATTTTTTTAATTTTTTTTAATGTTTGTTACCTCAGAACTCCGTCATTTATGAACCGAAATCAAAAATTCTTTTTTTATCTAAAAGGATAAATTGCGTATTTTGCTTTCCTGTGACTTTTATGTGGTGTTTATAGTGACTAGAACATTCCCAATGAACTGTCATCATCAACATCATCATCTGATGATGAAGCTGGTAGTCGAATTGAAGTCCGGTTTTCCAGTTTTTTAACTTATAAATTATTCTTCTTCTTTTTGCGATAATAACTTTAAACTAGGATTGAATAGTATTCTGCCAATTTCACCCATTGTCTGTGGCTTTTATCAGATCATCTCATGTGCAGGTAATATGACGCGTCAATGATGCAGTCGTGTTGACGTTGCTTTGCTGCGCGGTGTAATTCTAAAACTACACAATGATCGATATATTTTTTTCGTACTAACTCCTTAGAACTGTGTAAGTAAGCACAATACCTAATCTAAAGATAGGCGATGAAAAAGGCATTTTTCTAAACGGGTATGCATTTCGATTGGTAGTTTTTTTTCCGCAATCACGCTTTATCTAGGGCATCCTTGGTGGAAAGTTAGTTTCTATACTAAAATACTTAATTTGCGATACGATCTGAATGAAAAATCGTAACTTACGAGAACATAAATTACTGCCAATCTCTTCTCACTAGCTCGTTATCGAATTATCCATCATATGACTACGATCAGGCTAATAGGGTATGATAGCTAATAGGGAGCTTTCTATCCATCAATCACGAACCATTATGATTCAGTTCACGGTTCAGCTCACACCGCACTATTATAAAGGCAAATAGCCGATCATAGGAAAAACCATTGAGTTCGTTTGGTGACAATTTGTCGTAGAGAAATCTGCGTGCTTTACGTTCCTTCTGGGTGCTTTCTGTAGATTGTTCCTAATTACATGGAGTTGGTGTCTACAATTTACGTAATCTTGGATCAATAAGCAAAACAGCTGAAAATAATAAAGGATGGACCACAAAGTCATCTAGTACAATAATAAAAAATGTAACTTTTTACAATCAATGATAAGTTTTGAAAACTATTTACTATGTATGGGTGTTACTATGTATTATAAGTATGTAATTACAAAAAAAAGTATATAAGTATTCTATCAACATCTAGTTCCCATATTACAAGCTTTGCTTAGTTTGGGACTAGAGGGCGTTGTGTAAAATGTCCATGAATATTTATTTGTTTTATTTTAAATGAGGGATGATATGAGTAAGACCCTTGCTTCATCATCTAAGGAGGGTTTAGTAGATGTAGCAGGCTTTTAAAAATGGGGCATAGTGGTAAATTAATAAAAGGTGAGATGCAACTCGTGACTGGCGTTACTGTAACTTCTCTGCATAGTTCTTAGGACCTAATCATTTTCCTCTGCTGAGCTAGGAATTTTCCACTTATTCTATTTATCTTTCACCACTTTTTTTTAAATATCTTCATATAAAATACAAGAGAACATTTTAAAAAACGATTCCTAAAGGACAATGGGAAAAATTGTATGAAACTTTTTCAAAAACATATGTCCTTGCACGATTCGCACCGTTCAACTTTTAATGGTTCAAAGTCCAAAGTAGAGGTTGATCTGATCTCGACTGTAGGTACCTAAATAAACATCAATGTCTATTTGATTCGCTGCTTTGCTTACATTTTCCTTTCCTTTGTCTGCGCTTGCGTTTTTGTAACAGTTTCCGACCGCTTACTGTTATTAGGCACGTGAGAATATCCACTGTCTATAAGTGCATATTTCTCATACCACGGTACACTACAAGGTGGTGTTGATAGTATCGCGTGTTTGATTTACATTGATGATTTTGTTACTATTGGGCTCACGTCATGCGGTATTAATGCTGACATCTTCGATACTTTCTAACTCCTGTTGTAGATTACGAAGCCTGCGTTTTACGAAGTTAAGAGTCTGATGGTGTGGAAAGTATCACTTGTGTTTTTTAACCCCCGACGCAAAAACAACGGGGGGTATGTGTGTGTCTGCCTGAGGCAACGTAGATGATAAATGATTCTAAATGATCCTTGTGATTTTATTGAATAAAGAAATTTTGACTTTGACTTTGTAGCTCCTGAACGGATGAACCGATTTTGATTTTGTTTTTTTTTGTTTGAAAGGTCGGGAGTTTTCTTAGCTATGTAACATAGCTAAGAAAACTCCCGACCGATTTTCATCAAACATAGCCTATGTTTGATGAAAATCGGTCCAAGGTTCGGGGGTTTTTTAAATATTTAATTTAAATACTTGTTAAACTTTAAAATCAATATTAGACTTAGATCCACAATTTTGTACGCATGCAAAAGTATAGAGTTTAGATTGGACTAACTTTCTACACCCCAGCGGCTTTGAACGCAAAGTCTACAAGATAAAGCATATTTTACACTGACTTCTAGTGTATACTGACACAAGCTACAAAGTAATGTATTGTAAACTGCTATAATCACAATAGCATCGATCGCAGCACCGCCATAGCTCTCGCTTTTGTTGGCACCTCGAGTTTTTGTAAGGCTTTCGTTTCGCGGATATTATATCTGCGGGTGACAGTGAAAGCTGTGAACGATGCTATATTCAATCAAACGTCCACCATTTATGGTTCTATTCATTTTGTGATCTGTTTATGGTTTATGTTATCTGTTATTGTCGATGGCTTTGCTCTGGATGTTTTTATGTGTCAAAAATTTAGTAACTTTTGTAATAACCACTTAGTTCCGGACATTTCTAACGTTAAATTAAATTTTGGACTCGTTTTATTGTATAGAAAATGAAAGAAAGGGACACTAGTGTGTAAATAAACCTTTTATCTCTTCTTTCAACTCACAACAACGGTCACACGGGTGAGAAGGTAACTTTTCGTGTAATCAAAATTTAAAAAAAAAACAGAAAAAAATATGTAATTATTTTGTTTAGTTTGTGTAGGATTTGCTGACCTTTGCTAAATCTCTGGTGCTCATATAAACGCTGGAACGAATTGTCCAAATGGTCATTTCCATTATAAGATTACTGTTACGCCACTTTGACATTCACGTTTGGGAAGTAATTTTGTAATAGAAGATGTTTAGTTTAGGGTAATTCAGTTGACCTGTTAGATCTGTTCTGATACTTCCGGTGAGCTTGTATTTGTACCAATTTGTTCTTCACTCAAAAAACTGGCTTGAAATATGATCTTCTTCTCCTTTTCTGTCCGTCATTTTGACAGACAATTTCAAGTGGATTATTTGAACTAAGTTCAGTCAAGTCGAGTCATTCGTCAAGTCATAATAATGAAATCGCCAGTTGACATTGAAGACAGTTCAATCAAACTTTCAATATCACAAAGTAGAATTTTCTCAATGAATCGTTGAAATTGAGTCAAGCAATCATAGAGCTCTGACCCATTGAGAGATCGTGACTGATGAACAATAGACAGTAAGGAAGGCATCTGGTAAGTTAAGTTTGACCGAGGTTTGACCTTACAAATATGCAATGTCAGAGAGTAGAGTAAATGTAATTATTGTTCCGAGGAGTGAACACAGAAAATAAATACTCTTTGACAAGAGAGAGTGAATGAGTGAGTTCAGTAATTTAGAAAGATGAGCTTTTGTTTATTTCTTATTTGGCTAGTTTTAAAATTGATAAAATTAAAAAAAAAAATTTGATTGGTTTTCATGTCTGAGTTTCTAAAAGGTTGTCATTTTGACTAGCATGTTTATATCAAAACACTTACTTAATTTTACATTTATATTATTGCCGCTGCAATAAAGATTTTGATAGAATAAACGAATATCTTAAAATAACAGAACTAATTAATTGCTATATTAAATTGATGCAAAAGACCTGAAATGCCTCAAGGTCTTACCGACAGATAATTATTATGTAGTATCTTTGGGAAAGCACTAAGCTCATTCCATCTAGAAGGCTAACCTCTGAATTTATGAACAGAAGCTGAACAACCGTTTCATAAAGCAGCGCCTGAATTTGCCTCTAGAGGAGACTTTACATCGTTTATAAATTCGAGGGTAACTTTGCGGACCTTATGATATTGAGCTAAATTGCTAGCTCTCGTTCAAAATTTAGATTTGCGAGCAGATGAGTATTTGCGTTGTTCGGTTTTGCTTTTTTACTGCCAAAAAAATTGACGATAACCTGCTATTGTGAATGACCTTTATAAAGTTGTTTCGACTTTTCGACTCTAGGTCAAGTTTTAATCTTTTTAGTACCTACACTAGATAAATGTTTATAATTGTTCATCATTTGAGTGTCTAGACTGGGTGGTTAAAAAATGATGGATTTCTACCAACCAAATAAATATAGCTTAAAAATAACAGCCAATTAATGGGTTAGATAAGAAGCATAAACTACTTTTTATCCAACTTCAAAAAAGAAGGAGGTTCTCAAATCGGTCGTGTTTTTTAATGTTTGTTATCTTAGAACTCCGTTATTTATTTTAGATTTAAAGAAATATATATTTGAAAGGATATATACTTTCAGATTTGTCCAATAAAAATTTCATCGAAATCGGTTCAGTGGTTTGGTTTTTAAATCAAAGTAACTGGAAAAAGTATGTCATTCAAGTAAACTAAATTGCGTATTTTGCTTTCCTGTCACTTTTCGGTGATGTTTACGATCACAAGAATAATCCCAATAAACTGCCATCATCATCATCATCTGGCGATGAAGCCAGAAGGTAGTCTAATGTCGGTTTCCCAAATTTTTTACAAACGAACGAACTTATAAATGATGTGTGCCACCATTTTGAAAGGGCGTCGATCATGTTGCCTGATATTTTGGGCTTGTCCGTAATTATTTCGTTGTCCCAAACAAAATAAGATGTAGCATAAAACTTGTAGTGCATTGATCTCTTACAAATATACTTGATGACTTGGGCAAATTCTTTTATATCAAGTCATTCTGAAAAGTTACAAGTTCTTTGATTACTCGCCTCAGTTCTTGACGATTTAAAAAGGTATTACGATTCGTGGGTGACAGTGCAAAAATGCTTACTTGATGTTCTAAATACAGTTAACAAAATAAGTTGATTAACAATTTAAGATTACCTATGTTTTGGGAGCTTTTGAATATGTACCTATTTATTTTGTAACTTTTGCAAGATTTAGGTTCGGTCACCCTAGGGGTACATATTGGACAAAAAACTCCACAAAAAAGTCCTTAATGTTGTAGACTGTACCAACTGTTAATTTTACTTGCAAGTATTAAGATGGTGTCGTGGTCATCTGGTTTCGAAAATCCGGTAAAAGGGCCAAGGTCTTAAACACCAATAATGTATTAATAACACAGTTAAATACACTGTCTTCATATTTATTTAAATCTCTTTGATTTATTGAACTCTTCTGGTTTTGCGATAACAACAATAACTTACTTTGAGATGAAGATGTATGTATATTTTTATGGTACTTTACGTTGGTTTAGTGAAATGTACAGTGCGTAACACAAGTCCCGAAAACTTAGTAATATCGTTGTTTTCGTAGGAACAGTTGTTCATATACTTCACTAGGCTATAATTATTATTAATATCACATGTGTTTTATAAGTTTTTAAACAAATATTTTAGATTTTTTTTTTAATATTGAGTATTGATGAGTTATTTAGCTCCCGTAGTTTTTAGGAATGTAACATTCTGTATTAATACATCTACGCGGGTAAAGGTTCGATTATTTTTGAAGCATTGTTTGAAGCCTTACTTACGAACAAAAATAATTGTGGCATTGCATTTTAGTACCTAGTAATTACAGTAATCAAGTATAGAAATGAAAAACTACTCACAAAAACCACATGCAGACGCTACAGAAAACCTACATCGTAAATCAATACCTAAGTTCTAGAAAACCTAGTCACGACTAGATTGAACTTAGGGTTTTAATATCAAGGCTAAGTAACTGATTACCTAAGAGGATTTTTTTTTCCTTACAGATAACCGCGGTTATCTATGAGGAAAAAAAATTCCTTTGAGATAACCAGTTATCTGAGAGGAAAAAAATCCTCTGAGATAACCAGTTATCTCGTCTTGGTTATCTGTCAGGAATAAGCTTTTACTTTACCTTCAAATTAAGAAATAGTCGCTTAACTAGACCGAGGTTGGTGGTTGGTGGTATCCACTAAAACCGTGTTGCAGGATGCTTTTAGTGATCACTCCTCGCTCATCATACGTCTGACAAAGTCCTCGTAGCATGCTGTCTATCTTCACCGTTTGTCTAAGTTGGGCGACGTTCTGCGCGGTCATTATTTGGATGGGTGACCGGCAGTGGCATTTATATCTGAGCGCTTCCGTGCTTCGGAGGGCACGCTAAACTGTTGGTCCCGGCTCTAGCAGTCGTTAGGCCACGACGGAGGCCTTCAGGGGGCCTAAAAACTCCATAATGAGAGTTCTAACTCATACGAACGAACAAACGATACGTTTGACAACGAAGTGGCGTATCTACTCTACAAGTGACTTGTGGCCCGCAATCTCTACTATTCGATAATTACTCCAGTGAAACGTGTAAAAAAATTACTACGCCTTTATACACAGGAGGTGAGGGTTCAATTTCCAAGCCAACCTCTACCTTTCAATTGATTTAGTTGCATGCCAGTTGCACACAGACCATAAATCTAACTAATTTGATTTATAGTCTGTGCAGTTGCACCACAGTTACACCTCTAGTAATATCACGTGGTAATGCAGTTTTTGTAAGATAAAAACTTTGTTTTGATGAGTCTGTTTATATTTCAAGTCATAAATCATACACCACACGCCCTTATTCACCAGCCCCCGTATTCCAATCTTTTGCTGTCAAGTTATATTTCACTGCCCAGTGTAATTTCTTCAGGTCACGTGGTACAATTTTGTACCACGTGATCATTCTTTTTAGACACTTGACAGCAAAACATGCGCGAAAACAAATTAAATGACATCATAATGTCACTATTTAGTCACAGAATAACTATGAGTTAGTATGAACTGACCATGATTTAAAACTTTGCAGTTCAACTGTAGCCATACGTTCATGCACCCGAATGGCGCATGTTGCAACGCTACTTGACACCATTGCCAATCTTGCCGCCAACAACATTATCAACTTACTGATCATTTTCTGGCTTACTTTATTGAGTTTGTGCTTAATCCTATCCTACTAATATTATAAATGCGAAAGTTTAGATGTTTGGATGTTTAGATGTTTGGATGTTTGGATGTTTGTGTTTCAATCACGTCAAAACTACCGAACCAACTTGGATGAGACTTGGCATATATATAGTTCGTAACCTGGATTAACATATAGGCTACTTTTTATCCCGAATAATTAACAGGATCTACAGGATAAAATGAACGAAAAGGATTAGCAGCGCCAATTGGCAAGAGGATTTCATTGTCATGTCATGTCACGTCAGTTTGACAGGGCGTAGTACTACCTCTTTGGTCTAACAACTAGCGTTTGACATTCGAGTAGGTACGAGTTCGGTGTAATGAGGTGTAATGTCAAGTTTCTCAAAGAAGTATCCGCTCGGTACACGCACAGATAATATAATGTACACGGAAACTAGACGCGTACGAAGTCGCGGGTAACTGCTAGTACTAGATAAACTAACGCACTCCATCAGAGGTCCCATTTATATATAATGCTTGCCATCAAACTCCTTAAAAAATGTGACGTCATTTCTACTCTCTCATTTTTTTTCATCTTCTCTTTCATTTATGAATAAAATAAATAAATAAATATTCATGGACTTTACACACAACACCCTCTAGTCCCAAACTAAGCAAAGCTTGTGTTATGGGAACTAGATGGCTGATAGAATACTTACATACTTTTTTTTTGTAAATTTATACATACTTATAATACAGGCGTCACAGCTCAGTCGGTAATAGCTCTGCCTTCCGTGCTGTGGGTCGTGGGTTCGATCCCCACCAAGAACAAACATTTGTGCGTGGAAAACATAGATGTTTGTTCTATGTGTGGGTGTTAGTATGTATTATAAGTATGTATTTACAAATAAAAAAGAATATATGTATTCTATCAGCCATCTGGTTCCCATATTACAAGCATTGCTTAGTTTGGGACTAGAAGGTGTTGTGTGAAATGTCCCTGAATATTTATTATTTATTTTATTTATTATGCTTGCGCTGCTCAATTTTCGCGATTAATTTTATTTTTTACTTGTAGTACTGTTTCGTATTTCCCGGCTATTCCACGAATATTTTAAAGAAACTAATAATCTGAAAATAAAAATGTTAGGCACTTCCGTCTCCTCACCGCTGGCAACCCGCGCGCGCTCGCTTCCAACCGTCATTATCTGTTTTCGTGCAGTACCGGCTGTTTACACGTTTGACTATTTTTTCTTCATTTGTTAGTTTTTCGCAGTAATTTCGTTTATTTGTGCTTAGATTAGGTATAGCAAGTGTTTTTCAGGTGTCATAAGCCTATTTCTCAACATGGGAAGAAAGCGAAAACACAGAGATCGGGATAACAGTGAGCGTTTATTGAAAAAACTCAAACGTGAACTACGAAAACGACGGCGTAGATCTTATAGTTCTACGAGTTCGGAATTAAGTATTGGTGAGTTTTTATCTTTTATTTGCTGTTTATTACTGTGCCTTGGTGCTTATTTTAGCACTACCGTAGTCTCATTAGGTAGGTAATAGGTACCTACCTACACTTACTAGAGAATAAAACTTTACCTACGACATTTTGTCAAAAGACTCGGTGATAAAATAATGAATTGGTAGATACATTCTGCTTTCATTTTATACCTTTAATTTTATATGATATCTTGCGAACAAGTAAATCGGTAATAGTTTGTTGCTGTGGTTCTGAGTACCTACATTTTAGTTGACTACCTACTACCTATTAGGGTAGGTATACATAAAAGCTATAAGCTTATTTTTTAAAATATTCCATTAGTGATGCGAACAGTACATTTTGGGACTGTTACCTTCATAATTTGAATATCTGAGGCAGTGTACGTTTATAAAAATACTTTTTCGACACTGATATTTGATATTTAAAGTTGGGATACAAGTTCAACTAGAGCTGCAGAGATGCGAACAGTACAACCAGGGACTGTTACCTTCTCGATGTATAAACATAGGTAGTATACAATATTCGATACTACAGAATAATTCGTTTACAGAGGAATTATAGTGATGCGAATGGTTTTCGGGATCATTTCTTTCACTGTTCCTAACGCTATCTCTGTTGCCACTTCCAGGCTCTGAAGTTGATGAACACGTTCCATACTACCAATGTAATGCAATGGATACTGAAACAGCTCCTGACATATCTCTTACCGATAACGAGGCTGTATTACCACCACTCACATCCGTGGTAGTGGACGAATTGACACCACAAGCATCAACATCTGCTATAGTAGAAACAGATTGCGACAAGGGTGATCAACCAGCCATAGTTGTTGCGGAGCATTTAGACGATGAAATATTGACATTGCTTGGCGATGCTCCAAGGGAAGAAACTCCCGTTGGAAAAGATGTTCACTCAGACATCGCAATGAGATTGGCAGATGTTCTTCAAAATGGTTTAAAAAAAGAACACAAGGATAAAATCATAGAAGAGTATCCGATTCCTGGAAACTGCCAGTTATTTAAGGCACCGATCTTAAATCCTGAGGTGAAAGCTGCTTCATCTGATATCTTGCAGAAAAAAGACGCTTCTCTGGCTGCGCGACAAGGACAGGTGGGTGTTGCTTTATCAGCACTAACAAGCGCAATGGATATTTTAGCTGCTGAAAAATCGGACATGAATCAACTCCTATTAAAACACGTCAGCAATGCTTCTCGGTTGCTATGCGATTCCCACTACATAGACACAAAACTAAGACGTAACTTTCTAATTTCTACACTTAACAATAAGTTGAAGGATACGCTGAAAGAATCAAAAAGAGACAAGCACTTGTTTGGAGAATCGTTGCCTGAAAGTTTGAAAGCGACTAAAGCAATCAATAGAACTAGTCAAGATTTAAAATCCTATGTAGCCAAACCCAAACCTGCCATGAAAAATAATAAACCTGCTCAAGTCAACAACCATTTAAACTGGAAGCAGCCGCAGCCGAACCAACAGAATGCGAACCGCAAAATGACATCGACGGCACATCGGACTGCGGGCTCTTCATCCACTGCTCATCGGAGCGAGGCACAGCGGAAATCGACGACGTCGCGTGCCAGCCGTCAACATGCCCATTACAAGAGTCACCGGAGATACTAGATATCCAGGTAACTAAACCAGCAGGCAGATTGCAATACTTTTCACAAGTTTGGCATAAACTTACGGATGATCCCACGATACTTTCATGGGTTCAAGGTTATAAAATACCTTTCACGTCCTTGCCTGTGCAAAATGACCATCCTAGGAACAATTCTAAAAATGAGAACGAGTTATTAGATTTTGAAGTCGAAATTAATAAGCTTTTGGAAAAAGGTGCTATTTCTCCGTGCAATAGAATCGCTGGTGATTTTTTATCAAGCATATTTCTTGTAGACAAGCCCAATGGTGATAAAAGATTTATTTTAAATCTCAAAAAACTAAATAAGTTTATCACGCCGCCACATTTTAAAATGGAGGATTTGAGGACTGCCTTAAAACTAGTTACTCCGAATTGTTTTTTAGCTTCGGTCGACTTAAAGGATGCCTATTTTTTGATACCTGTACATATAGAACATAGAAAATACCTACGATTCGAATTTCAACAGAATTGCTATGAGTTTAATTGTCTACCGTTCGGTTTGAATACATGTCCACTGGTATTCACAAAAATCATGAAACCAGTCATGGAACACCTACGTTTACATGGGTGGCTATCTACAATTTATCTTGATGACATCTTGTGTATTGACAACTCGTTCAGTAAATGTAAACAAAATGTAAATGAAACTATATGTCTCCTTACTAACTTGGGATTCGTTATTAATTATGAAAAAAGTTCTGTTGAACCAACAACTTCTTGTAAATTTTTAGGTTTTGACTTAGACATGAACCTTTTTTGTGTAAAACCACCTCAAGACAAACGAAACAAAGTTATCAGAGAACTGACAAAATTCAAATCAATAAAACAATGTAAAATTAGAGATTTCGCAAAATTTTTAGGTTTGTTAGTTTCTATTTGTCCAGGAATTGAATATGGCTGGTTACACACAAAAATTTTCGAAAGAGAAAAATTTTTAAGTTTGGGTAGTAGTGAAAATTATGAAAAACATATGAAACTGAATCAAAGATTACTAAAGGATGACTTTGATTGGTGGGATAAGAACATCAAAAAATCTTCATGTCTTATCCGTTACCCAAACTACGATATTGAGATTTTTTCAGATGCTTCTTTAACAGGGTGGGGCGCATCTTGTTCTAGTCAAAAAGCGAACGGGTTCTGGACAGAAGAAGAAAAGAATTACCATATTAATATCTTGGAATTGTTAGCAGCATTGTTCGCTTTAAAGATATTTGCTAAAGACGTTGTTAATACACAAGTTCTACTTAGAGTAGATAATACAACTGCAATATCATGTATTAATCGTATGGGCAGCGTTCAATTTCCACATTTGAACAAAATAACTCGAAGCATTTGGGAGTTCTGTGAACAAAGGCATTTATTTATTTATGCTTCATATATTAAATCATGTGACAATGTTATAGCAGATTTTGAGTCTCGAAAATTACAGACTGAAACTGAATGGGAATTAGCAGATTACGCATTTTCAGACATTATTAAGGCATTTGGAGTTCCAGAAATAGATTTATTTGCAAGCAGATCTAACGCCAAGTGTAACAAATTCGTGTCATGGAAAGCTGACCCATATGCATATTGCATTGATGCCTTCACTATGAAATGGAGTGACCATTTCTTTTATGCGTTTCCCCCATTTGCGATAATTCTTAGAACCCTTAGTAAAATTATCGCAGAAAAAGCTGTTGGTATCATTGTGGTGCCCAATTGGCCTACCCAGCCGTGGTATCCGCTTTTTAAAAGATTGGTATCAAGCAACATAATTTATTTTGAACCAAGCGATAATTTGTTAATTTCTGGTGATTCCAGGTTGCAACACAAAATGCACAAAAGTCTTACCCTGGCTGCAGCAATATTATCCGGGAAGCTCTCTTGAAAAGAAGCGTACCCCCATCATCGGTAGATATAATGATAAACTCTTTGGCCCCTAATACTCAAAAACAATACGATTGCTATTATAAAGAATGGTTTAATTTCTGTGAAATATCTAATGTAAACTATTTGGCTGCATCGGTCCCAAACATTCTCTATTTTCTTACAAAACAATATAAGTCAGGCTATAAATACGGAAGTTTAAATTGTTGCAAAGCGGCTTTATCTTGCATTTTGGGTCGATCTATTATGAACGATGACAGAATTGTAAGGTTTATGAAAGGGGTCTTCAGAACTCGCCCCCCTCAACCAAAGTATGAATTTACTTGGAATGTAGATATTGTTCTAGATTACTTATCACATATGTTTCCTAACGAAGAATTATGTCTTGAACTTCTAGCGAAAAAATTAATAACATTGTTAGCTATTGTCACAGCTCACAGGGTTCAAACTTTATCAAAGATTGAAATTAAAAATATAATATTTGATTCTCATTGTATATTGATTAAAATTTCTGATGTGATTAAAACTTCTAGACCAAATTCTCATCAGCCATTGTTAAAACTACCGTTTTATAATGAAAAACCTGAAATTTGTCCAGCAAGAACTTTATTATGTTATAAAAATAAGACTGATTTATTGAGAGAATCTGATAATTTGTTTATTAGTTACAGAAAACCTCACGCAAAAGTGACTAGTCAAACCCTAAGTCACTGGATTAAAGACGTGCTCCTCAAAAGCGGTATCGATACGAGTGTTTACGGCTCTCATAGTACGCGCCACGCATCGACGTCAAAGGCAAAAGCTGTTGGTGTTAACGTCGACATTATACGTAAAACCGCTGGGTGGAGCACGTCCTCATCCGTTTTTGCAAGGTTTTACAATAGAGATATTTTAGTTAATCAAGATGATTCTTTTGCCCGCTCAATTCTTCAATAGAAGTATAGAGTATTGTGTTTGCTAATATATTTATATAAATATATTATCTGCAAAATACAGTTACTACTGATTACTATTTATAAACTTTTTAGTTTTATTTTCTGAATTATATCATACAACCTAGTTGAATTAGAACCCAGATTTTGAATACCTTTCAACATCTACAAGTAAAAAATAAAATTAATCGCGAAAATTGAGCAGCGCAAGCATAATTAATGATAAAACGAACTTACCTGTATGTGAAGTTCTATCATAATTATGCGAGCTGCTCAATTTGAAGCGATTAATACTAATAACCCACCCAAATTCATACCCCTCCCCGTAACGTTCAAAATCTGTATTGGTCTACTATGTGCGTTATAGAGAAGAATGAAGGGTAATCTTTAGGATATTATTATCCTGTAATTATCATGTTTCAGAAGAAGCTTTAAACTAAATGACGGTTGGAAGCGAGCGCGCGCGGGTTGCCAGCGGTGAGGAGACGGAAGTGCCTAACATTTTTATTTTCAGATTATTAGTTTCTTTAAAATATTCGTGGAATAGCCGGGAAATACGAAACAGTACTACAAGTAAAAAATAAAATTAATCGCTTCAAATTGAGCAGCTCGCATAATTATGATAGAACTTCACATACAGGTAAGTTCGTTTTATCATTAATAATACGTAATAATAATTTATGGCTTCGGTTCTCATTCTCATCGCATTGTTTGAAACTTGACGCTAGCATGTGAATGTCATTTTTACTTATAATCGTGAAGAACCATCCACTGCGTCAGAATCGAAGCGTACGGAACGAGCGAAAGGATTTGTTGCTTTGTATTGATTTCTATGGTACAGTGTGCATTGGATCACCATATTGTGCATGTAATTTAAAAATGCCGACAACTTGTACGCTGCGTATGCTCCGATTCTAACCCAGTAGACGCGCAGCTTTGTAGCCATTTCTGATATACGAGCACGTGTCTGTCTGGCAATAACAAAATAGCAGAAAATCACATTATGTGTAACGAATCACCTTCATATAAGACGTTTAGGTATGTTTTCACTTTCATCGTGTTCACGGCACTACTTCGTCACGCAGACAATATAAATCATGCTGTTATGAACTGTTATACTTAGCTTTGAAACTGTCATAAATAATTAAAACTATTCTACAGCTAATCTAAAAATAACTAAATACTTTTACAAGCTTGTAAATAATAAGTTCAGCTGTATATTAAATTTTCCTCAGCATTACGTTATTCATATCAACCACCTTACATATTAATTAATATAGAAATAAACCCGCTAGCAAGTCTGTTATAATTACTCTGAACTTTGACCAATACCAAGATGTCATGGTTATTCTTCAATCTTCAATGTCCTTCGTTCTCCAATTATTTTCTTTCAATACACGCCACTAGCTAGACTGTACAATTCAAACTGGTCATTATTATATTGAAAGATACACTAAGCAGCATGCTGGCACCTTGCTACAAAGACAAGTGGCAGGTTCTCGTGTCATGGGTCAATATTTGGCATTTACATACCCAGCGAATGACGTAACCCTAAGCCCACCAGCCACACTCTTGCGAAAGACAGTTGTCACTGGCACATCTGATATGCGTGCAATATAATAACGCGTTAGAAAAGGTCACTAGTAACGTGGTAGCTTAATTGGAAATTATCAAATGATATCTACTGATGATAATAACGCTATTTATGGTAATGATGCTGTGAGAACTGACCCTGCAGATCACAGAGGTGTTGGAAACAAAGCAGATGAAGAAATAGAGATTGAAATCTTTGTAGGGGAACCAGATAGAAACAAAATGAAATCTCATAACGATAATGTCTCATAACGCTTCTAGGAAACAGATATGACTTTTGTGTTGCATTGAAAATCCTGAGAGCTGTTAAATAGAGGTTCAGGTAGTGCGTAGGTTAAAATAAAAGTAAAAGTTCGGGTTCTAATGACGGCCATTTTGTGGGAAGAGCAGGTAACCGTTGCGTCCTTGGAGCATACGATGAGTAGGCCGCTCCCTACATCCGCCAATTAAATAGCAATCATGAAAGGATAGTCATTTTCGATTACTACTATATCTTTAATTAATAATACTTACCTAGCGTTATTGCAAAACCAAAAGTAAACAACTTTGCTGAAAATGGGCGGTCCAATGCTATATATTGCTAAATTACTTGCTCCTAAAGCACTAGTTGACAGTAAAAGAAAATATATATCAGAAGATGATGTTTGTTGAATATGTGACATTGAACTAGATGTACCGATAACATACTCCGATGGTCCCATTACTCAACGAGCTCGTCCAAATGATTTGCATCTTCAAGACCCTTCACGCGTCAGTCTTATCGACCTGTCTGTTTATTTTTAGGACTGACATGATTTATACTCAAGGAATTTTAAGCTAAAAATGTTCTATCACATAATCAAACCAAGATCAGTTATCTAAACTCTACTTATAAGTAAAATATTAACTTGATTTTTAGAATTAAATTGTTACAAAATTTGGATTAAACCTTTTAAATTAAAGGTACTCAAACTCATTTGATAACTAATAAAACATGTGAATAGCTTTAAAATACCTTCAATTTATCCTAAACAACTTCGCATTTAGTTTAACCTTTATCCCATCAAAAGTTCAACTTTAAACTATTTGCAGAGATCAATAGTAAATTGCTTTGATTATTCTGTACTCGGTAAAATGTTTACAATGCTTGTGGTTGATATTACTTTTCTTTACACATTAGTGTCTATAATTAGTTGATTTTTACAAGTATGTATAATCTTTAAATCACTTAGTTTTGATACAGACTATTAGGTACCTATCAATATACATTATCATTTATTATTTACTTTTCTTCTTTTCCTTGATCAAACATACTTTTTACACTCTTTCTATCATCCTTATTTATAGCTCCATCACTGTAATCACAGTAAACCAGCATTCTGCGTCTGATACCAGTTTCACTTTTTAGCGGTTCCGCGAGTGAAAGTCGATTTGAGCTTAAACTCTTCCGCACATCGTCCGTGTTATAAACAACCGTAAAAAGTATTAAAACTTGCATAAATTTTAATTTTACGACGACGTATTTGGCATAAGCTTCACGCTTAATTAGATCGTTATCAAAAGCATCATCATGGACCCGTCTGCGTTTTTTGCTTCATATTTTATAACCTACACTTTATTACCTGCAGTTCAGTCTATTATTTTTATCAATTAGTTAGTGTGTAGTTTTGACGATAAAAACTATTGCATATATATTGCAATGCCCTTGATTGTCTACAATTTGAGTTGTATTGTATATCCTTAATATCAATCAATCATTTAGACAATTAATATAGCCACAATTGTGTCTGACTGAGTAAGGCAATAATCAATTTATACTAAAAATCACATCTTACAAACTAAATATTAACTTAATGTATCAATCAAAATTTGTTAACATGTGCATTTATATTAATAGTTATTTGGACGTCTCTCAGACAAGCATTAACTCGTTTGTCTTCCGTTTTTCTTCAATAATTACCATTTCATTTTTTTTTTTAAATTAAAACTTAACATAATTTAAGAAATCTATTGATCATCATGATCCGTTGGTATAGTTTTTGCATAGACTCGCAACGTCCTTGCATCTAAAACCGTCTACGTATCAGCTGGGATCAGTCGAGGCGAACGGGTGAGCAGGAAGAGAACAACTTTCATTTTCACGCACCTGTCTTGCCCTGCAACTTTGCACTTGCGATTTGATCTCTATACCATTATCAACTTCATTCTTATACGTTTTAGGTTCACTATTGACTGATACAACTATATCAGTCTTGATGGCCGATGCTATTATGGATTTCAAGTTTTTTTATGTTAATTGTCTTTTGATGGAGTTATTCCTTGTACGGAATGTTAGTGGGCTTATTTGAAACTGTATCATTATTTACTTTGTTTCTGTATAAACTGTTCCTTGACAGTTTTATTACTATTCTTATAAAATGGTCGTTCGGTCATTTAGCATAGTAATACAGTATTTTTTTTTTAGTATTGTAGGTTTGTAAAATGCAGTCATCTTTTAAATAGTAACATTTTTAAAATACCTATCATACTATGTGTATCAGTACCGTTTTGTCGTCAATTGATCTCTTTAACCATGTCATGATTGCAAATACCTCTTCGGAACAGTTTATTAGCAATATCTACAGCTATATTTACAGCGTCTTTTAGTATATTTACATCGTCTATCGGTAAACATAAAACATATAGTCATCGTCTTCTATTTTACAGCCGCAAACTAATTTGGCGAGTATAATTACGTAACGTTTCTCTCTAGCTTTCGCTCACGACTATGCGTGTGCAAGGCGCGTGCAAAATGATTTTCACACGACTTGAAACAACGGTTAATGTGCATAGTCACAGTATCTTTATTTTTGTAATAAAATATAAGAAAAGGCTAGGATTATTGAATGAAAAAATTTACAAAGAAAATCGATTTTACTATCATATTATGAGCTTGGAATATTTACACCGTCTTTTGTCTCTTTCGATCGAATTTGAATCTGCTTGTCAAAGCAAAAGACAAAACACGGTGTAACTATTCCAAGCTTCAGGATTTTTGCATTTTGATGACGGTATCACATAATTATGATATGAATATGAATCTTTTTGACGCCACAAGTATTGACCATATGTCTTCCTAGCTTAGCAAATAAGGTCAACTAGGTTATGAATATCGCGTAGGTGTCAAAGCCAACTCCATCTTCATGTCCCAGAGTACCTACCATAGACGAGCGTAAATAATGTTTATTTTTAATGTGTTGACGTATCTAGTTTCGTTAGACCTTATTATTAGGTATTTTCCCACTATTTGTTTTATTGATGAAACTAGTGAATTTTTTTGAGATTTAGTACATAAGTTCTTTTTTTTATCGTCGTCGCTTTTTTCGCTGATCATAAAAAACAAAAAATAATGGGACGCGTTTGGATTGGGACCTGCTGACGATTGACTCCGTAAAAGTATTCCCACCAAGAATTCTATACGACCTCCAAAATATTCAGACCATAGACGGGATCTGAACTATAGCATCTAAGGTCAAACACCTGATGTCACCACTGTGAGACCAAGCTCTTTGTGTCAGTACATTGTGCTAGTAACTATTGAATAGTACATTCTTTCAAATCACTCATGATGTAAAGACTCATGAGCTGACACGTGACAATGTGAAACACTGGACCATAATACTTTCCACCACACATACTTAGCAACTAGCATATAGCTTATAGCTTAGAGCATTAGGTTTAAAATGCAGTAGATGATAGTTTTAGTTGGTTTGTCTATTATTGGACACCTGTAGCAGTATGCTGATGAGCAACAAATGTAGCTGTCATGTTTGAAATAAAAGATAAAAAATTGCTTTCCATATCCTTTTATGAATGGATTTGAGTGATTTGAATTTCTCAAAATTATGAAACTATTACTGAAAACCAGCGCCACATTATATTGTATATGATGGGATAAGCTGATGGCCCACCTGATGATAAGTGGTACGTACGTCCTCTGAGGACGTGCCCTGTGATTTTCAGAGGGAAGCTAAAGATTCTATAAAAGTTACCAAATTGACCTTAAAATAAGTCTTCGTAATTGAGAAATAGATTCGAACCAATTGAAGAATGTAATGTACCTATTTATTTTATTTTAGAATCGTGAGTTAGGATTTACGTTTGCCAAAGGTCAGATTGTTTAATAACTTTGTTATGTGACTAAATGCAGAGATGTTGGGTAAGGTACCATTATTCGTGCGAAACCTTGTAATATATACACCAGATTTCTCAAGAGTTATATTGTCCGGTAAAATCTCTAAAAAAGAAACGTATTAACCAATTGTTTATTGAACTTGAAAGAATCTCGGTCGGTTGTTATGTCAGAGCGAAAAAAAAACCGTATAACTTTGTCTTAGTTAGATACTGCTAAATCTGTGAAAATTTTAGATTATTAAGACGAGTAACGAACTTCTCGCTCGCATTTTAATGATCAAAATGATTGGCATATTTGCTGAACCTTTGCATAAAAATTTAAAATTGTTTTGTTTGCATATTTTTTTATTCTCTAGACCGTGAAGCTTTTTAATTTTGCATACCTAATTACATTCAGTGATTTTATAACTTCAAAAATGTTGAAACTTGGGAGTTAGTTAAGTTTGACGTTACTGTCGCCTATAAGTATTTATAGTGGTCTAGTAGGTACAAATGATCTCATTACCAGCAGACACAGATGGTTAAAAGAATATTCTCCTCAGCCGCACTATGTATATTTATAAAAAATTGAAATAGTTTACCTTTCTTAACAACTTAAAGCTTATTTTTCTTCAATATTAAAAGCGAACCTTTACTGAACGACAGTTACCTCCGACGTCACAGCCATTCACCACTAAACAGGTATGCAAAGGTCGACGAGAGATGACCAAGGCTGCTCCACTTGGCTACTGTTTGTATAAATAAATCACTTTGCTAGATTACAGATAGATCTAGCGGATGACATATAATAAATTTTGATAAAAATGAAAAACGGTTTGCAGTTTTTTACAAAGTATAGTTAAAAACTATCCCTGATTTATTAGCTTTCTTAGCATTTGCAATGAAATCAGGGCATCACTATAAGAGCTTACTAGTCAATACAAATATTGTTTGAATAGAAAAGTTACGCCCCATCCATAATTGGCATAACTACCATATTTGGATTTAAAAAAAAAAGAAGGAAATATCGAAAAGGCATATCAATCTTCAAAAAAACCAAGATCCGCCTTATAATTGAAAGCGAGCGACCGAAAATAAAGAAATACCTACCTCTTCGAATCATGCGTAGCCGAAAGTATGATTTATTAACGTTATTAATGGAAACATATTTTTAAAAAGATTCTCACAACAATTTTTATACATCGACCAAGATCAAAACATTTTAGAGAGTTACCACTGCACCCAGAATCTCAAATGGTTCAAACTGATTCACATTCATAAGTATGATAATAAAATAAATCTTTACGAAAAAAACATGTTTGACCATTCCTTATTTATAGTCATAATTTTTATTTTTATATGAATTGACTACTTACTGTCACCTTCATCTTGGACAATTCAGCCAATGTTGAATAAAAATAATTAAAAAAAAAACAGTCAAGTAGATTTTCATTTTATGAAGAAAATGAATGTGTTTTGAAAACGTTTTTAGTCAAAATACGTCCCAGTAATTATGCTCTGAGTTCAAATCTATTTTATTACAAGAAAATAAATAAAGTAAAACTAAAACAGAGGATGTGTTCCTATTTATTGTGTCAAATAAATATGTTTTTATTTAATTTCGTTCTCGTAAAGAACATAGCGACTACTAGCAACTTACCTACGGTTTTGTTACAAAAAGCATAAAAATTAATGCGACATCGACAACAACAAAGCGATAAATGAAAATTTATCTCAAATATTTAAATGGTTTGTAAGTTAATAAATATAAGGGTTAGTCGCTTTTTAAGTGATAAATGTTATTAAACGACAGATAGATGCTTGTTGTTTTTTTTTACTTAAAATATATATTTATGATATATTCAAGTGGTTTAAGGCTTACACATATAATATCTTAACGGGTTTTTAAGCAATCCTGAGTATTAAAAAACAAAACATTCAAGAAAATATATCGAATTTAATGAGATTGTTTTTTTCTAGAACCTGAAAACTGTAAGCAAATCCATATTAAAACTATGTGCTACATGATGTGTTGCAGAAAAAACAGAACCAAAAATAACCCGTAAAAAACATTAAAAAACAAAAAAAAAAGCTAAGTCAAATAGGCCCCTGCTCTCGTATTCCAATCTTATGCTGTCAAGTTATATTTCACTGCCCAGTGTAATTTCTTCAGGTCACGTGGTACAATTTTGTACCACGTGATCATTCTTTTTAGACCCTTGGCCGCAAAATATACGCGAAAACAAATTAAATGACATCATAATGTCACTATTTAGTCACAGAATAACTATGAGTTAGTATGAACTGACCATGATTTAAAACTTTGCAGTTCAACTTTGAGATTGGAATCGCCCCCCTGTTTCAGTAGGTATTTGGATTAAAATCTGACGTAAATTCAGTTTGTAAAACCTTACAACCACTCTATTTACAAAATGTTTTGAATAAAATTAGATTCAAGAATGCAGGCAACGGAAACGACCTAGCAAGGCCGTTGTACTGTTACTTATGCAAGTAGATCCAAATTACTCATGCATTCGTAAATACAACCTTAATAGTTGTAGATAAAGTTGATAATTGCATTAGCGTTTTTTTTAACACAAAGGAGTATTCAATAAATGCTGTAAAATTAAACATTATTGAAAATGTGGTTTAATTTATTTTAACATGTTCTAATAATGTATTAGATGTAATTTTCTTTGTAAATAAATAATACTATTTATAATTTTGTTGAAACGTAAAAAATATATAATTTCTGTTTTTTTTTATCCTACCAAATGACGGAACAAGCCCACCTGATGCCAAGTGGTTACCTCAGCCTATAACAATGCATTTCCTTACCGAGCACGTCCACTGAGGACGTGCCCTGTGATGCATTGCACTGCGCCCATCACTCTGAGACATAGTCTCATGTGCCTGTAATTACGCCGGCACTCTTCAAACCGGAACCCTAATACTATGTGTCAGAGTAATACGAATGCGGGACTTACCCTGATATTTTTGGACATGAGTCAAGAAAAAACCAAAGGTAAATTTGAACGAAACCTACTTAGTAGGTAGGTAATCTAGGAAGTACATGCTAGTAGTCGTGGTGGCTTGCAACCCGACGTGTATGTACTGCAAAATGTGGATGTTTTTTGTTGTGTTTGAAGAGTCGTCTGTCACTATAATATTTTGACTCCTAATTCCTAGGTAGTAGGCACGTTAGGTTACGTTCTCCCTTAGGTATATTTCAGGAACAGTATTCAATAAATACGGTACATTCGTTTAAAAACATAAAAATTATAACCAGACACAAAACCAACGTTTTGTTGATCAAACATACATTTTTTCTATGTGGGGATCGAACCCACAGCACCCACCGCTTACAGCGCTGAAATCAAAGCTAATACCAACTGGAGCTGTCAGGCTTATCAATTCAATCTAGCCAACTCAAGTCGACCATAGTTTTAAAGTTATAAAACTTACTGCTAAGATATGGAATCAAGTGGTAATGAATAATGCCAGTAAGATTGTATTAAAATCTAAAGAATTTCACACCAACAGTAGTCATGGGTTTCTGCCCTTGGGAGTGCCTAGCGCAACATTGCTCCTTTTACGGCGCATGCGTTTGCAACTCTCTTGTTATGCGAGCATTGCACAACACTTCGTGGTAAACCCTCACGTGCTGTAAATTGGTCTTAGCATGATAACTGTTTAAAATCTATATAATTTTTGAAATGAACATGAACAAAACTTCCATATTTAGTTTTAAAGGCATTGAAACGCTTTTTATGACACTTACGAGGACAACAAAATATTATATTCTACGATTATTGTGAATTCAATGATTTTCATTGAAGAAAATGTGAGACACTGTTGGTGGCACATTTCTTAAATTGCGTGTTGTAGGTATTGTAATATCTTAAATATGGAAAATTTATATAAGTAGAATACGTACGTGTTGAAATAATATAGATAGAAAATGAAAAAAAAAACATTAAAATTTCAACCCTACAGCAGTTTATTTTTCAATGATCTAAATCACCCTATTCAAGCTTGACTAACCAGGATTTTGGATTGATTGTCTCTACCCGGAACAGAGTAATTGAATTTTGTAGATCAAACATACTTAGTAGATATGAAGGTTAATGTACTCGTACGTACTTACATAAACAGGTCTTCATATGCGACTATATAAATACAGTACATTTAAAACGTGGGTTAATTTGAAAGTATTTGTTTTTGTAACACCAACACAATGCAACTGTATTTTATAACGCATCACTGATTCACACCACTAATGTTTTCGCTTCGCTTATCTCTTGATCCTTTTGAAACCATAAAAAGTATCAATACCGCTCCAAAAAGTTTGTTATCAGTCATTCAATCTCTTTCAGCCTTCTCCGAATCAATTTCAATACAATAAACCCCTAAAAACAGGTTCTAAAGTGCTCTAATTAAATGTAAAACAGTGGTCAATCTCTGCCAAAACTTTACTCCGCCTACACTTGGATTAGCAGAGACCGAGTGCATTTTTTATCGATTTTTTTTGAAGGTGTCGGAATTTCTGCATGTTTTTTTTATCATCTTAATCAGTCACAAGACGTCTGCTAAAATTATAGCAATAAAACCAATGGTCATGCTAAAATAATGTCTTTTGCGTCAGTCAAAATTAGTGTAACTATACCAGTGGAGTTTTTTGTTCGAACTGCAATTGGTTACTCGGATAGTTTTATTCTTTATTTTTAAAGGGGATGAGGTAAACTCATTGGTGGGGTAAAAACGTAACAATTAGGAGATTTAAATGGCATTTGCAAAATTGTAATCCGCACTTACCCCATCTTACCTTTCCAATAATTTTACAAAAACTACAATAAGTTTTTTAACTTTTAATTTTATTTTAATACAACTATATAATGCTACGTGGTAACCACTAGGTACTTATAACAATACATTGCCTCAATGAGCAAGTTGTTTAGATTGTTGACTAAAACTGATTAAAAGTAGATTATTTATTTACATTAAATAAAAATACAAGTATTTTTTTAACCACAACAGATGCTAGTAGGTGTAAAAATGTGGTAGTGTCCGAGACATATTTAAATCGGGTAAGGTGAGCAAGGCGTGGTGGTCAACCTTGGTGGCTGAAATGAAATAGATATTTCTAAACTCAAATAATTTACGTTTATTCACTATAACGACTAATTTTTGTAAAGATGCTACGTTTCTATATGATTTTGATAAAAAGGCTAATATGTGATAGACATAAAATAGCGGATTTCTTCCTTCGTTTTGCAACTGATTCTGAAATTATCGAAAAAAATAACAAATGTGATAAAGTCTTCAATTGCAATTTATTACTGTCATGATTTACCTATATCAAATTGTGTACATTGCGTGTTGTTAGGGCGGTTTATATCATGTGAACAATACAGATAGAGCAATAAAACAAGTAAGTCCTCGAGGCTCAACAGCACGTTCTTTTTAATCAGAACATGCCTTTTTTTCAGACTAATTTATTATTGATCGATCTTGAATGATAGACAACTTCTGTAAAAAAGCGTCATGTCATTTGTAAAAACATTCTACAAGTCACTTCTCTTGATCTTTGCAATGCTTGCACTTTTATAAAAATAGGCCATCGCGCTGTTTTTCAAGACCCATAGCACTGTCAATTTTAGTATGACAGCGCCATCTAGTGACAATTCTTTTGAAAGTATATTTTTAAAAAATGGAATCAAAAAAGTTCAAGACTGCATTATTTATAATATGTACAAAATACACATGAAGCAGTTGAGCTATCTACACACCGTTGCAAACGATTTATAGATAGCTCAACTGATCCAAATCAGTACCAATCGGAAGCGTGCCCAAGACACTGGCTGCATTGCCACGCTGAATAGCAATGCTGATTCGCTGTCCCAGATAATCACCAGCCCTCGGGTCACGCGTCGCTGCGACTAGACGCCCTGCAATAATTTTGTAAATACCTACTGTATTAGTCATAATTTTCTGTATTAGTTATAATTTTCTTTATGAATAAATATTTTTAAAAAAGACTGCATCAAGATCAAGCTAGCATCCGATTGGCGGGTATTTTTTTAACCGTAGTCTGGTTGACCAGACTATCTTGTTTAATCACGAAATAACTTCAATAATGACACCATTTTATTTCACTACACTATCGATAAGTTATGGTTTTATTTTCGAAAAAAGTGTTGCAGTGCAGCAGGAATCGAACCACATTCTCGCGTCTCGACGTACCACTGCACGACAGAGGTCATCAAAACAAACCATGTTTGCAATGATCAAGCATGACTGACCTGTCCAATTGTCCAGTTGCGAATAAATGCTAACACTAACGAACCTCATACAAATCAGACAACAGAATAACACAAACTTTGCATTCTGATCACAATGTGCGCTAGATTATGGCGGAGATCAAGTCGTATGACATTTGCTAAAATTCTAGTGATGTGCGACGATTTGAATTTTAGAATAAAGACCCTTCAACGGATCCAAACCAAAAAATATATAACAAATTGGCTACAAACTTTTTCTCAGTATATAAATACGATTTATCGAATATAATCTTGAATACTCTTCAGTCTAATGTCCTCATCGTTTTTATCAATATAAAAAATAAATACTTATACAAAAGAAGGGTATCATGTAAAAATATCGTTTCAATAAACTTTCTGGAAATGCCAGGAATGTTGTGGCATAAAGATTGCTTCTTACCAAGCTATTTCCTGATCAATAAAATTGAAGACAGCGACGGAAAAAAATTAAATGACACGACATCAAAAATACATAAAATTACTGAAATTCTTTTTAAATAAAATGAACTGCACGTTTTTTAAAATAAATTGAGGTATTCGCAAAGTAATAAACGGTTATACTTATGAAAAAAATCGTTGATCATTACAGTCACCTCTCAACTGAATCGTAACTGAATCACTCTCAACCTGCTATACGACGTTTAACTTTTCTTCTTCGTTTAGTTTTGACACTTACTTAGTAGCTTCTTAACATTGAGACGAGTTTATATGGGTGATTTTTCTTGATCATTTGCTTATACATCCCTCAACACATGAGAGGCAATTCTAGGTAAGACCGAAAATAATTATTATGATCATTCATATACACAAGTAAATTAGGTTCAGTTTTGTGTAAAATCCATCTTGTTTTTGCCTTTCGATTTACTTAGTTAATTTATTTATTTGGTAGATTTTATTTAATTTTTTTTTACTATGTCAATACAGTATACACTAATATTCTTATTTACTAAGATAAAGAAAAACCCTTTCTGCCCCCGTATGCCAATCTTTTGCTGTCAAGTTATATTTCACTGCCCAGTGTAATTTCTTCAGGTCACGTGGTACAATTTTGTACCACGTGATCATTCTTTTTAGACACTTGACAGCAAAATATGCGCGAAAACACATCAAATGACGGCATAATGTCACTATTTAGTCACAGAATAACTATGAGTTAGTATGAACTGACCATGATTTAAAACTTTGCAGTTCAACTTTGCAGTTCAACTTTGATTGGCATACCCCTGCTGTACGTTAACAAAACCACAAAAAATCAAAATCATTTTCGAATAACATATTAGAATCGTACTTGACATAGCTGTACCCTCAATACCATTAAAAAAAAGTCTTGAGGCTAAACCGGAACCTTAGGACATCACTTAGGGGTCCTATTCATCAGCTATTATACTCCCAACTGCAAGTGACTGCCCAGACTATGATAGATTCTGATTAGACGCATACACGCTAATGAAGTGAAAGCAATATTTCATAATCTGTTACGACTTACGAGTAATAGCACGAGTCCTTTTATGCGAGAATGTGGACTTAGACGAATGCGAGTTCTAATGTTCGTAAGGTATCGATATGCCGCCGTAAAATAAATTGAAACGCTATTTCCGCGCTTAAATTTCAATATTCCGCTTGAAATTAGGTAAATCATTTGCATGTTCGTTCATAGAAGAAAATCATACATCGTACTATTAAAATGCTCATTTTCATGTTTGATATCAAGATATTATTTATCTTGTTGATATTAAATAATATCTATTATTTAATCGTAAATAGTTCATAGTACAATCAAAATATTTCGTCATTTAAAAGATTTTTCACACATCTCAGCAGGGGTATTCCAATCTCAGTTGAACTGCAAAGTTTTAAATCATGGTCAGTTCATACTAAGTCATAGTTATTCTGTGACTAAATAGTGACATTATGATGTCATTTAATTTTGTTTTCGCGCATATTTTGCTGTCAAGTGTCTAAAAAGAATGATCACGTGGTACAAAATTGTACCACGTGACCTGAAGAAATTACACTGGGCAGTGAAATAGAACTTGACAGCAAAAGATTGGAATACGGGGGCAGCTGTCGTTTTTTCAAAAACTCTTTAGCAGTCCACCATTGATAATGTATTTATTTTAATAGGTACTAAATTCATCTTTATTCTAAAAGCGAATCGAATTGCAAATGTATGTTATGACGGCTGCTTCAAAACATAACAAACTCTTCAAAGAGACAAAAAATAGTAATAAAACAAAATTGAAAGTCAATAAGCCATTCACACAGCTTCACCGCGGATCAAATTGCGATTGAATAACAGTAATCTATCGAACAAAACCGAAAGTATATAATACACTATCATTCGTAGAAAAAAAGCGTAATGTAATGTTCTGGGTCATAGAGACACTAGTAATTATTTTCTATGCCGATGACCTGTGAACTTTATTATTTCTTTTGAAACCATTTTTGAATATAATTATAATTATTAATTAAGATTTTTATAACTTTCCGAAAGTTATTTTTAAAAGTAGAGTATTAAGGGAAGTTCGCAGGTTTAAATCCCGATTGACTTATGAAAAATTTTAAAAATTTGCCTTAGTGCAAAAAATTTTAGATTAAAACAAAAAAAAAATGATTATTATTTTTCACAGTGTTTGTTTTAGTGTGGATCATTTTTATATAATTTAATTTATAAATAATAAAAGGGCACAATCAATCTCCTAATAATATCATAGTTAAAATCCCAATGAGACCGTCAAGTCATTTGTTCAGTCGAAGTTATCTTGCTGAAAATAATGTTATTAAATTTAGTTTTATTCTCACGTTTTTACAACATTTCGTTAGTGAAAAATACCTTAAATTCTAGGAATTTATGATTTAAAACACCGTTTTAAGTTATGCGGACGTTCTTTGATAAGCAAAAACGAATTCATCGTGGTTCTGTTTACTAATGCTATAAGTTCAAGGATAATCTATATTATCATCTACTCAATCAAGTTTATCTTGTCTTCACGCGGTCCTCTTCATTTCAATAGCCAAATATAAAAAAACCACTCCACCAAGTAGTATAGCTTGACATTTAAGACCTCCTTAGTCCGTGCTAGTAGGTCGATTCGTTTTTGCAGTATTCTTTCCACAAAAGAATTTTAAAATTGGAATGTGTATTGTTTTTATCAGTTGTCTCGATTGTTTAAAAATAAATGAGAAAAAATTGAAACTCTGCGTCATACTAATAAAAAAAAATGATTCGTGTTCTGTCATTTATAAAAGCAACAGGTGAGAATTGTTCTTTAATTTTGGTGGAATTTTATTCAATTATACTTGCAGTCATAACATAAAGTGTGACCCATTGGAATAAATTGTGTATTATGTGGAATTCGTTTTCAAATTTTGAAGGGAAAATCCACTATTTTGTCTTTAAAACAAATGACTTGACGTATGACTTGACTTGACTAAACTTGATTCAAATGATTCACTTGACACTGGCGAAATTGTCTGGACAGACAGAAGCCATAAAAAAAGGATGTTATTAATATTTTCTTACAACTTTATTGATAAACACACTAGAAATAAAACTCTAGAAATAAAATGACTAGAGCATAACTGTTTCGGTGCGAGCACAGGTCCGATGTCGTCTTAAGTGTCAAACTAGATACACAGGCACACTTCAGCATTACGCTTTTAAAACTTCTGATATTACACATTTTGATTTACACATTTCAGTCATTGGCGATTTTGTCGAAAGTGAACACTACATTTGACGAATGATTTAATGTAGTTAGTGTTTTATTTATAAAACTGCGTCACTTAAACTGCTAGGAATGAGTGGACATAGTTAAAGATATTCGTGTTTACATTTTATTTAAAAAAACATTTCTATAACCCTAAGAAAAGTGTCAACTAACTAAAAAATTAAATTAAAATTAAAACACTGCACGTGTTTTATAACGCTGTGTGCTGCTGAAGCCCGCGTTACTATGTAGTTCGATCCATCAGTATTGCAACAGCTTACACAAGGATTAATTTATAAACTTTGGTAATCTGTTACTAAACAAGGTCGAGTGTTGTGAAGTGCGAAATGATAATGGCCTTATCTGATAAAAATCAAATGATATCACGTGTTTTGTAAGTAAATAAACACATTTATTCACAGATAAAATTACGACTAATACAGTATTTACAATATTTACAAAAAAACACATAAATCGTTTGCAACGGTTATAGACTCAACTGTTTCATGTGTATTTTGTAAATATTTTAAGTAAATTATGTAAATAGGCTTTTAGAAATCAGGATTTCATCGAAATTGAACAAGCCACGCTACTAACCTGTTATACATACTTACCTAGAGTTTTATCAAGGGTTTAGAGAGAGGGTGAGCAGCGATGTTCTGAACGCCTTCATCAGATTCATTCAGTGCACTTTCAAATAAATCATGAAACTATTATACTTTGGATTCTTTAGTGATATATATATTTCTGTCGCTAAGAGAACCATCAGCTACATTGGTCTTTAAATCTGTAGCTTTTTTGTTTTTATATGATAGATTTCCCGAAGATACTCATACTATTTGAGTATACTCTACCCACCTGTTTTCCCAGGTCGTTAGTCCATCAGTTTTATGTGTACTTCGAGTATAACTGACAGTTTTGTATTTGTTCACAGGAGCACATACAGGAAGTCCTGGACAAATGGACGCAGATCGATGACGAGATTTGGGCGAAGGTGATTGTTTTCGAGCGGAACCGGCGCGTCGCGAAGGCGTATGCGCGTGCGCCGGTGCTCACCATCAATGGATCCGACGACGGATTTGACGGCATGAGGTAAGATCTTATTTATGTCACTGTTTTTTTTTTACAATACTTATCATGGGTCAATTTAGTTTTTCCCAGGACTGAGGTATCATCTAATCTGGGTTACCTAGTGTGCCTATTCGTTCACCATGTTATTTGTGATAACATATATGATCTATCTCCATAATGTTATTTAATTTACTTGGATACGGTTACGACAAACTTTCAAAACAAGTTTAAAATAATAAACATTGATAATCGGAGCAAAAAAATGAGTCCAGCGTAAGCTATAAATAGTTATTCAAAGATTTAATTATCCTCGTTGCAACTGGCAAATAAACTTAGCACTAAAACGAATTGCACAATCTCATCACAGTCTATCAAGAAACAGCTACAACATACGTATTAGATTTGTTCTGAAAAGTCAGCTGGTTTTACTAAATAATTTTACAAGGTTTTACGTGGATAGATTGCACTACAAAGTTGAACATAGCTTCTGTTAGCATTTTTAAAAAATACTAGCAAAAGCTACCTTGTAACTCCTTTGCGTAACCAACATATAACACAGATGCTATAAGTAATGTTATGCTATTGTAAATAACGTCAAATTCTCCTATGTATAGCTACTTTACCAATGACAATGAAGTCATAATGTTAAATAACCCTTCCAATAACATGTTTCATATATTTTTTTTCCTTTCACATTTTGTAGCTATGGAAACTATATAGGTATTTTTTCGATTAGTTATTCAATAATTTTTTCAAAGCATAACATATCATTTACTCAATCGACCATTTTTTTCATAGTGAATATAAACAGAACCAGTTTTAATCTCATAAGCTGTGACAATATTACGAATGCTTTTTGATAAAGTGTCTATCGTTAAGTATAATTGAGTTCCATTGTAGCACGTGCTGCTCTACTTATGATTATTATATCTACATCAAAGCCTTTTCAAGGGATTGGCCTATACAATTATAATGTGGAGCAGTTGGCTCAATAGTTACAGCCATACTTATGAACGTTGCATTTTTAATCACCTGATTAATATTGCTCTTACCAATATGCAGATTCTGCTGTTGCATAATTGCTATTGCTGTCTTGTTTGTTTCAGTTAGAAAGAGATGGTAATATTTTTTGTGGTGTCAATCAAAAGGAAATAACAGACGGGGGTTTTAAACAAAAAAAGACTACATTTTTGTGACTTATGTAAAATTCCAACAAAATTCCGATTTTACTAGTTATTATTAAGAGAATTATCCCTCAACAACTCAACTGGTAACAAATATAACATTTTTGCGATACCTGAAAAGGGTGAATAAGTTTTAAAGTGCCTCTGACTTTAGCATAAGACCAAGTTGTAACACTTATTTTGGCAAATAAATGTAATATCTTGTACCTTGTACCTTATTCAGGTGTTATTTAGCGTGCATAAGTATGGTTATAAGGTTCTAGCCAGCCATTAGACTAAACCTTTTCGCAAGAAACCTGCGGCAGTCACGTTCTTGATACATTTTGATACACGACTTGCTCTAATTATTCAATTGATATTAGCTCATTGGTTTGCTAATATGTAATGTATACCATTTGTTTTTATTGGCATCGATGTGACTGGGTCAGGTCGTCTATTATGATCGCCACTGGTGTTGATGTACAGTCGGATACACATCAACCTATCAACGGTTCCAACTTTGAACTATTATAATTTGAATGTTGCGAATCATGCGAGAGAGACGATATGCGCTGCTTGCGCGCCACGCGCCTACACCTATTGCGATCCCTGATTCGCACCACTATTAAAATTGGTCCTAGCGGAAGATCAGCGTCGGTGGTTTTTAACCCGTAACATGCTGATAGGATCCATTTTGCAGCACCATGGTTAGTTTAGTTATAATAATTAGGTGTTGTATTGTTAATTATGTTTATGGTCTCGTGTGATTTATGTTCTTATTTTGTTATTTCTGGTTTGCCTACTTGTTTACTTATGTTGCAAATTAATATTGTTTCTATTTTGCCTTCAGCTGTTAAAAACTGAAGGATTTTCTTCAGGGCATAGAAATAGTTAAATGTCCTTGTATAACGCAGTGGGACAAATATTTACAAATAGTTATTCCTTTTATTTACGTATAAAAAGTAGCTGTTTCATTCAAAATCTAATTTCATTGCTTAAGTAATTGAATGAATCTAGTTTCACAAGTTTAAATTGAAAATAAAACTATGATGAGAATCACTCTAATTGTATTGCGTAAAGAAGAATGAGAAACACTTATAAGTTCGCACCAAAACTCGAATTTTACACATAAAGTAGGTTTTCGGCGCCTATTTCCTGACGCTTACAAATGGAATTCGTGCATGATGTCACGCATACTGTTAGATCTAATTATTTATTGCTGACCTCAGATTTCTAATATTCTAAGTTGATGATATAACTTTATTACTGGTATGAGCAAGATAGACCTTGCGTTAGTCGCGGTAATTTTCAACGGTACAACCAACGCAAAACGTTCCATACGAACGGATATTTCTATATCTACCAAAACATAAAATAATGCCTAAACTTTTACTAATAATAAAAAACAGTAGCAGGGTCAAGTTGAATGAGAGGTTTGCATGTGTTAAAACGAGCAAGAGTAGTTTTGGAACCAGTAAAGTTACGCTTGTTTTTACCTGTTTTTAGTATAAATGTCGCGATCGACCGACCGTGGAAGGTTATACAGTTTCACCTCTTTTAAAACTAAGAGTGAGTTTTATAATTACCATTCTCGGTCAGCGATGCTGACAGTGAAAGTATTTGGGTGCTGACGTATGGCTGTGTTGAGATGGAAATCGCTTTTGTGATTTATTGGAAAGATAATTGAGTTGGCTGAGTATGAACGCGGACTTTTTTGGAAATCTGTGACAAGCTTGAATTTATACCATGTGCTTCATGTTTTTTAAATCACAGCCAAGAGAAGGCGTGTTTTTTTTATCAACCAGAAACAAAACTCAAAATTGACATACAAAAAGTATTTATATCATCGTACTCGAGTTGAAATAAGTATTCCAATATTTATGAACCGGAACATCCTGTAGGTAGGTTTTTTAATGTTTTTAGCCAGATCTTTAGTAGGGAGTTGCCCGCTCATAGCAAGTCTAATAAAATGAAATCTTACCAAATTTAGTGTCTCAAAACAAATAGTAGTAACGTTATCTCCATCTAGGTATGCCGTCCGTACCTACAACTGTCGCAACGTGAATGGTCTGCTTTACGCAGGAAGTCTGTTGAATCGATTGACTTTATGATCGATTGAATGCGTGTGATCGATTAAACTATGAATATTTATCTCATTTAAGATAATTTGCATTGAGGTTAACTAACGAAGTTAATTACGAAACCATCTATCCAGATTATTCTCAAATGAAATTAATTTTATTGTTCGAATTGCTAAAACTGATATAAGTAGTATTCTAAAACATAGGACAATACCTATTACATTTTTTATGAAACAGCAGTGTTTTCATGGTCTCACCATTGGTTTCATAGTAGTTTTTACTGAGGGTTAGTCTCAAAATCCCCTTTATTTCAAAATTTTTGAATCAAGGGGATCTTGAGACTAAAAGTCTCAAAATCCCCTTTGGCAAATTTACACCGTAATAGCATGGAGTTCCGGAACCTATAAGATTGTACCTACCTAAACTAGCATTCATAAAAATGAAGATTTGGCTTGATTTGGACGAAATTTTAAGAAAAGTACTAGGGTAGTAGAATAAAGTAAGAGGTGGTTCTAATTATTAAAACTAACATTGTGCAATCTATCTTTTCATTATTATTAGTGGCTACTAATAAAGATATTTATTAAATGTAATAAATAATAAACCAAGAAAGCAAAATACTATCCAACAGGATGGGCTCATTCTGTTGGATAGTATTTTGCTTTCTTGGTTTTGTACTTATTAGCAACTAGCAGTTGCCCGCGACTTCGTACGCGAGTACCGTTTCCGTGTACATCATATTATCTGTGCGTGTATCGAGCGGATACATTGAGAAACTTGACATTACACCGAACCCGTACTCGAATGTCAAACGCTAGTCGTTAGACCAAAGAGGTAGTACTACGCCCTGTCAAACTGATGTGACATGACATGACAATGAAATCCTCTTGCCAATTGGCGCTGCTAATCCCGTTTTTTCATTTTATCTAGTAGATCCTGTTAATTATTCGGGATAAAAAGTAGCCAGTATGTGTCAATCCAGGTTACGAACTACATATATGCCAAGTTTCATCCAAGTTGGTTCAGTAGGTTTGACGTGATTGAAACACAAACATCCAAACATCTAAAAATTTAAACTTTCGCATTTATAAAAAATCTAAACTTTCGCATTTATAATATTAGTAGGATTAGTCTACCTCTTGACTGGTTCTGCTCTCCTGGTACTTTTCACAAAACCATCTCAATTGATCCGAGAAGAGTTCTCTTATATTTGTGTTTTGACTATATTAGTTTTTATTTCTTAACTGGTTGTGGTCTTGATGTGAAAGTGAATTTTGGTACAAATAAATGTGCTATAAAGATAAAAATATATTTAGGGTCCAAATATCACGAAACGTGTGTGTGATTTTACTATTTCTAACACAAAAAATAACCATACCGACAATGTGCTATGCTTTACGTTTAGGTATAAACACTGAAAAATAGGTAGGTACATAATTTTTAATGGAGAAGTAAAAATATGTATTTTTAGTGTTCAGCTCTGCGCTTTTGTCGCACCTACATCAAAACAAATGCTTCTCTTTTATTTTAATATCGAATGTATGTTTTTAAGTATCGGTTACAAAAATACCGGCAAAAAAAGTGTTACACATCTGGGACAAATTTGTTTTTCACTCTATATAATAAGCTATTCAGCGCGGCAATGCAGCCAAAGTCTTGGGCACGGTTCCGATTGGTACTAGTTTGGATCAGTTGCGCTATCTATAAATCGTTTGTAACTGTTTCATGTGTATTTTGTAAATATTATAAATATTGTAAATACGGTATTAGTCGTAATTATAAGCTGACTTTATGTTAGAAATAGTAAAATCTCGCACACGTTCCGTAACATTTGTACCCTAAATAGATATTTATCTTGTTTTCAGTTACAGTTTCAGCTAAAAATAATGCATACCTGTATTAGTATTGTGAAGTTGCATCAGTTAAATATTTAATACGAAATGAATCTCCTTTCTGGAGTCAGAATAAAAATCTTATATAAAAAAACTCATTTTGAATGTGACTTGTATAGCACATTTTAGTGGTACTAAAATGTATTGTCACACCAAGACCACAACTAACCCACCAGTCAAGAAATAAATAATTCAGTTGATTTTGTGAAAAGTACCAGGAGAGCAGAACTAGTCAAGAGGTAAACCAAAAGTTAGGTAGGTACTTAAGTACAAGAAAGCGAAATACTATCCAACAGGAAGGACTACTAATAATAATGAAAAGATAGATTGCAAAAGGTGAGTTTTAATTAGAACCACATCTTACTTTATTCTACTACCCTAGTACTTTTATTAAAATTTCCTCCAAATCAATACAAAACTTAATTTTTATGAATGCTAGTTAAGTAGGTACATTTTGTTACGGAACTCCATGCTAACTAGGTTGATAATTTATAAGACAAGTAGTACCTATGCTGGAGGGTGAGGTTAAGGTTCCATTTTTATGTAGGTACTGCTACAAAAAATATTTTGATCATTGAAATGGATAGTTCAGTAGCAGTGGACTAGGTATTTAATTCAAAAAGTAGGTAGGTAAAGTAAAATTAATATACGACTATTACGGTGTAATTTTACCCAAAGGGGATTTTGAGACTTTTAGTCTCAAGATCCCCTTGATTCAAAAATTTTGAAATAAAGGGGATTTTGAGACTAAAAGTCTCAAAATCCCCTTAAAGGGAAAAACTCAAAGGGGATTTTGAGACTAACCCTTTACTGATGGGTACATTTACCCGCCAAAGTTTTCGCGAGAGCTTTTAGTACACGCTGTATAAAATAATGTAAGAGAAGAAAATGAATAATGCAAAAGTCACACATTAGCCAGCACTGAAAGACGCCCAGCGCTGGGCGCGGTGGCTCGATCAGACAATAGGCGGGCGTGTTGGATGCGATCGGCGCATGCGCATAATGACACGGAAGTCAATGTCGCTAGCACTGTACTAGATCATCGCAGACCGCGGTACAGTCATCGACAGAAAAAGGTGCTAAAGTAATATATTCAGTTTAATTACTGCCGGTTTTTGATCAACTAAAATAAAATAACAAAGGTTTAACAAAAATCTGTGTCTAAAATACCAAATTGTAGCTACTTGCTTTTTTTTTAGTTAGTTGAACACGCAAAACCGATTTTTTTCACGCAGTTAGTTGCTTCTTAATTAATAATTAATTAATGTTGTTAATTTGTTTACGTCTCAAGGAAAGCCTTGAGACGTAAACAAATTAAGCTTTCACTTTAATTTTTGCTCAAAATTTTATTTTAAAGGTATAGGTTAGTGTAAAAACTTTGAGGGTAGGTACGACTAAATATAGTCGTAACTTTGCAGGTGTATAAATTCAAATTTCGAACTGATAGCTATCTGCACGGTGATTGGTCAGGGCACGCGTGGTTTGGTTATAAATAGTGTAATGTGCAATGTCGCGTCCATTGCGTATTTTCTTAAACATTAACACAAAACGGTGTACTTTACAGAGCAGTCACTATTTAAAACACCTATTGGAGCTCGTAAGATTCAATCCTAACGCGGAAGTGTCGTATCAGATCAACACACGAAAACCCTCAGTGAGCTCCATCCTAACTAAACAAGGCACCAGTTGCACGTAGTCACTTACACTACATTTAATTAGCTAATCTAATACTAAGCTTTCAAGTTAGTTCAGTCGACGCTAGTATTTTAGTCCAGAAGCGAGAAATCTTTACATTCAGAGAGATAGATGATGGTGACAAATATTTGCAAATTCAAAATCACCGAAGAGAGGTAAGTAATACTAGCATTAAACTAGTCAGATTCAATAACCAATCTATTTTCAACGTCATAAAGCTTATTTTGCAATAAAATCCGATAAGAATACACAGCCACCTCGTAGACAATAAAGATCGAACATTCTAGAGCTAATAATTAGAACTTGTTCGTGGACTTCCGATAGCAAAATGCAGGGGTTTAAAGTTAATTTAACGTGAATTAATTGGGTATATCTTGTAGGAAATGACTACTGCTTTGTTTGCCTTTATGTAGGTGTAAGGAAGTTGGATTTCAGTTTGTTTGATAGCAATGAGTATATGGCTAGTTAAAAGCGAATAATTTTTTTTTAAACGGATTTGTAACCCTTAAATAGATCTAAAGAATAATGAAACAGTAGGGTCTGGACCATCGAATTGGTTTCTTCTGACAAGTCTTGAAGGTACATGGTACCATTTACAACCGATAAATAAAATCAATGCCTGCTTAAGGTTAACAATCGGCTGGTTTACAATGCTGCAGAAAGGGCACCTGTCTTTATAAATCTCTTAAAATAGGCCACCATGGCTTCGTTCATGTAGGGTGGTACGGCCATTGCTTGTATCGCAAACCGTATTTTTATATACAAAAAATCAAAGTGAGATTTATTTCTTTCTTCTTCTTTTATACAGCTATATTCCTTCTGTCATTTTTCACTTGATTTTATGAATGTACTAACTATTCTGTAACTACGATCATCTTTGAAAAAAAAACAACAAACAGCCATTTTGGCTATTATTCTATGGTCTCAAAATTGAAAAATATATTTTCAAAAGATATTAATTTAGCATCGTATTTGCAAACTATCTAAGTAATTTACAACAATAATGTTCAGCTGCAAACAATATCTGTCACTCAAACGTTCAAAACCCACAAATTCTTAGCATGTTCTATGGCGCCGCCTAAATCAAAAGCCGTCAGTCACCACCTGGCGCGACTGACCCGAATGACCTAAATGCCTTTTGTCAATTTCGACCAGCCCAGTCAATAACAGTCAATATAACAGTAGATAATACAGTCAACATTCATCGACAGTTATTGTAATCGGGAATTCCCTTGTTGCTCACGTGAATGAGTTGCACAATCATGTTGCATGTCTCGCAAAAGTTGCGTTTGGTTTGGCGGTTCGTTAGCGATGTAAGAGCTAATGTAACAGCTGTCAGGAGACTAATTTTGAATAGAACTCGCGAATGAGTGGTTTTCAAGCAACAAACAACTAACAACTGTTTGTTTTCTCTTTGATGTCATTGAGGCAAGATCATTGCTATTACGAGAACTGGTTTTAAACTTTGTCACACCATAAACTGTTCAACCGTTTGCGTGCATGATTCGCTATAGCCTGTGGGAATTCTTTGGTAAAAGGAGAGTATCTAAGAGATTATGATTCTCCTATCAACAGAATGCTTTGACAGATTACAGTCAATACAGATGTTGATAGTTGCAAATCAACCCACGCGACAGAACAACACGAGTTCAACTTTTTATATGTCACGACTCAGATCCTATCTTTATCTCTATGGTCCAGTTTTCACCGGATGTGTGAAGTGACGTAATAAGTCTAGTTTAAGGTTGATAAATAGTAGTGATAAGAATGGGATGAGCTATAAAAATGTGCCACAGAGGTGCTAGACATAGTGCCCTTTTGTAACTCGGTGACAAAAGATTTCACTTTAAAATGCCAGTCTTCTTAATATGTAAAAACAGAAAGGGGTCTACTTTAAATATACCAGTTGCTATCACTCATATTGCAAAACAATAAATTGATCGAATGACATTTAAGGCAAGCTCAACCTTTGGACTTTACATTGTTTCATACGAGACACCATCACGTTCTTTTGTTTTTAGCCTCCGCTTATCTTATACTGTTTTGTCATACATCGCCTATGCCTTAATACGTCTACATCAATTTATAGTATCAGTTGGTCCAAATGTGGTAGTGATCAAATCGTATCGTAACCTATAACCAATCGCAAAATTACGTCTCAGCTATTACCCACTTGTGCAACAGCAACTGGTGTTATTGTTTATTGTGTTTGAATGTGTGCTTTGTTAGTTTCTGGAACTGCACGCCACAATGGAGCCTTAGTTTTTGCAGCATCTAAGCACAGCTGGTATGCACTTGTCGCTACTGTCCTTGAATATATAATTAAATTTTGCATTATTAGCTGACTGACTATCCATAAAATTCTAGTTTGGTAGTTCTTAAAAGCATTATTCAAATCTATCTTCAATCTATGTTAGAATAAGTTTTCTAAATATAACGTCAATATCACAGTATAAATGTTTAAACAGGCCGTTGCATCCAATCTAGATGATTTCTATAGCGTCAAGTTACAGAATAGGGAGCGAATTTAATCAGACATTCAATTTATAAACTATCAAGAATATTTTTAGAATCTTCAGTCAGAGAACACTTAGCTATTTCTGTTGTTACACATAAATCCTTTTGCAACATTAGCCACAATTTACAAAATTACACAGTCTTCAAACACGAAGCCAGCAATTTGTCGTCAACTCTGATACAATCCACTAATATTCAGTCCAACAGTAACTGAGTAACTGCAACCATAGATTTACGACGCCCACAGCCTCAATTTCATAACTGAACTACCGAAAGTACTAGCGCCAGCCCTATATCCTGGATTCAGACATCCAGAGCAAACTATACTTTATTACTAATGAAATAGAGTTCTGTTTAAATGTCTTGATTTACAAGTTTGCTTTGAAAGGATTTAGCATGAACTTAAATGTCCTCGACCATTGTCTTTGGTATAAACCACATTAGGTTCTATTCTGGTATCAAAGTCACCATCAACTTTAAACTTTACTGCGTTGTCTTAAGAGTTGCAATAAGGTTATGAAACAGTACTAGTAGTGCGTGATATTATTGTTTGGTTGTCCACATAATTGTACCTGTAGATACGTTTGGAAAGTGGGGCGGCATTGAGACTGTTGTAAGTTATCGTGTTGGTCAGTGACAATGAATTTGTTTCAGTATTATGCAAGAGATCGGTTTTTGATTGCGTGCTCAATTCTCATAATTGTTTATATTTTTGTAAAATATGGTCTGCGATATCAATGAGCATATTCTAATGCTAATGGTCACTAAAAACTACTCCTTGGTTTACCTTTTGATTTATCGTTTCCGGAACAAATATTTTCAAAGAATCTTGTTACTTGCTTATTTACACGTTTTCTGTTGTTTTGTAAAAGCACGTAGGTTTAAGTATTTCTCGGTTATTTGTGTTATTTTGTAGAATAAGTACATTTGTTACGATCGTTGCGTTAGTTTAAAATTGTCCTATTTCCATGTTCTCTTTTCAGACCGATAAAAGTGAATCGTTTTATTTAAATGGATACTTTCATTTAACGACCTTTGTTTTAGTCTCTGGTCGCGTGCAAGATCTAATTTATAAAAATTACTACAGCCAATTCGACTTCTAACAGCTCGTAAAAAGTCAATTAAGATTTAAACGCAAATTGCACGACACCCGACGAACGTGAAAATTGCCAAGAATTTCATCCTTATTAGAAAAGTGTTGGACCGTTGCTGCATTGTCTTAAATGTCATTTTTGCTCGGCTAGTGCTTGGTATGTGATTTTGTGCGGTGGTATTTTGTCGCCAGATTTAAGTTGTCAATGAATGCAAATACTTGTGGTATCTGATAGGTGGGCACGTGGGCTCTGGAGTTGCTTCTGTAGTTTAATAATAGATTAGTCGCGTTGATTCGACCCACGGCTGTGCTCTGTGCTGTTCCTGTCTTCAAAGTGAGATTTTACATGATGCTGGTTTGCCTATGTTTTACGCTTACGTGTTCCTGTGTACAACTTTTGTAATTATATTAAAGGCTTGTTATCTGCAGAACTGCTATTTAACTTGACAATGCTATCGTCATCTTAAGGAAGTTTGCGATTAGCAATGATTTTAGTTAGTTCAGCTATCAATAGATTACTCTTTGTAATTTTTAATCTTAGTTCTTCTATATTTTGCGAATAAGTGTTAGCAAGTTGGACTCTTTCCAAATACCTAATAATGTTTAATTGTCTTATTTCTTTTATCTACACTATTCTGGAACACTATGACAGTCGTTACCAGCTTCAAAGCATTGTGTGCAAGTACCTTTACCTGCACTTGTATTTCGAGAAATGCTGCTTGTTTAGACGAATGTCATAGATTGGTTCTCTTTTCTTTGGTAGCAGGAATTTGATACGAATTTCGCACTGAGACCCTATGAATTTGACATGAGCTTCGTTACGATGTTCAGATAGCACTTCGGTCTTTAGAAGCCTTTTAGAATAATATTCAGGGATCTGAATAATGCAAATAGTTGCTTGAAATACGATCAGTAGAATTATTTAGCCTACCAGACTACAGAGTTTTCACCTATTACTTTTTTATACCGGATATTGTCTATACGAAATATTTCATTCGGTATTGTGTAAATAAATTATTAAACGAAATCATAGTAAATATTTAGATGCTAATAAATTAACTTATAAGACAGGCGCCACAGCTCAGTTGGCAATAGCTCTGCCTTCCGTGCTGTAGGTCGTGGGTTTGATCCCCACCAAGAACAAACATTTGTAAGTACCATATATTATAAGTATGTTTTTACAAAAAAAAGTATATAAAGTATACTATCAGCATCTAGTTCCCATATTACAAGCTTTGCTTAGTTTGGGACTAGAGGGCTTCGTCTGAAATGTCCATAAATTCATACTTGGTAATTATACTGAACTAATTTACTACTAACAACAATTACCTAAATTAATTCATAGAGCTACATTGCACCACTAAAAATAAGCTAAGTCCATTTAGTGATCACGACTGCTCTAGCCTACACCAATCAAGATGGTCATTGCTATTGTTCGAATGACCGTATCGAACTCGATCGGTATCGATTCGTTTCTATTATCTTATTCGAATACATTAACTCGACTACTGTTATATTGCATAGGTGATTGCTCATTTATTATTATGAGTACGAGTACAACCACGCCAATATTGCTGTGGGCGAAGTGTAAACTTTTATAATTAGACAAAGAAGGTAGAACCTAGGCAGGTTCTACCTTCTTTGTCTAATTATAAAAGTATAAAAGTAGTAAGTAAGTAGTAAAGTATAAAGTAAATTTATAGCTGTTTCGAGGCCGAAACAGCTATAAATTTCACGTGAGGTGCCCACGCGCAGATAAAAATGTACTGACAAGTCAAAGAGTAAACATTAGTTACAATCGTAAACATTCTATACGATCGAAATCTTCGAAATCTAGACACAATTTTTTTTTATTCTAGCAACAAACAGTCATTTGAGCTATCTTTAAATCGTTTGCAACGGTGTGTAGATAGCTCAACTGCTTCATGTGTATTTTGTACATATTATAAATATTGTATATTAGTCATAATTTTCTTTGTGAATAAATGATTTGTTAATTATAAAAAAAGTCACGTGTATTAGTATAACTTAATTAAACAGTACCATTTACAATAGACAAGAAGTTCCAAAGGAATGTTAGAAACATACATATATATATTATATTTGTTGTTATATTATATATTTATTTATTTACAAAGAAAATTATGACTAATACAGTATTTACAATATTTATAATATGTACAAAATAACTTTGGGATGTTTTTCTATCATACTATGATGATATACTGTAGTGAAATACTAATTTCATTACAATATTCAGCATATTTTTTATAAGGAATAGTCACGTGACCATTCCCATACGTTTTTAACATTTTCTATTCTCTTGTGACTGTAGATTGTGAAGACCCGGGGGCTGTAATATCTAAAACGACATCCAAAAGGCTTAAATTTCCATTACCTAAACAGAAAATTAAATCACTTACATGAAATTCTACTATTCACACGCATCAAAACGATTTCGCAACATCTAGCGTGCCAAGATGTTCACTGATGCAACGTCTCCCTAATTGATCAAGTGGCCTTTAAGAGGGCGTACCCACCGAAACGGCCACCGCAGATTTACTTCTAAATCATATCGTTTGCAACGGTGTGTAGATAGCTCGAATCTACTGCTTCATGTGTATTATGTACATATTATAAATATTGTAAATACTGTATTAGTCATAATTTTCTTCGTGAATAAATTTCATTTATTTTGAATCATATTATATTACAAGAGTTGAAGAAAAAATAAAAATATGTACTGACAGTTTATAATAATCCGACAAACACACTTCTGGAGCAGTATTTTCTTAATAGAGCAAAAATGTTAATGTTTTGTTTAATTTGACAGGGCTGAAAAAAAATGAATTCATCAACTAGTAATTAGGCATTAGGTGATGGTAGATGGTCATGATAGACCTTCGCTTTTTGGGGTTTTGTAAAATTGTCTTTAGTTTACGAGATATCATCAAAAAACGATGAAACACTCACATTTTGAAAGTGGCGGTAGTCATAAACGTCACAGCAACGTTAAGCGCGTGCTGTTTCGAACTTTTTTTGTTTTGTTTGAAATCGCACGCGACGCGTCGAGTTGCTGTTTTTAGTAGAGCACCCTCGGAATGTTTAAAAATGTTGGAGTATTGGCTGTATTCAAATTTAATTATATTGATGGTTAAAACCTCTTAAACTTTATACGTATAAGCTCATTAATAAAGTAGATGACCTCTTAATTTGAGTAGGTCCAGTCAGCCTCAAACCTTGATCAAAATTTATTTTTTTTCAAAAACATAGTTGAAACAAAATTGAAAGTTACTTAGAATCTTAGTTCTTACTTAGTTCTAATCTTTTGTAAAAAAAAATTCTTATCACAATTTTACTTATAATGCTAAGGATACGATTGAGATAAAAATAGACAATGAAGTGAAATAGTGAACGTATTTCATTTTACCATAGGTATCTATCTCTTCATCGATATACCTACCTACAGTATTGGTATGCCAATCAAAGTTGAACTGCAAAGTTTTAAATCGTGGTCAGTTCATACTAACTCATAGTTATTCTGTGACTAAATAGTGACATTATGATGTCATTTAATTTGTTTTCGCGCATATTTTGCTGTCAAGTGTCTAAAAAGAATGATCACGTGCTACAAAATTGTACCACGTGACCTGAAGAAATTACACTGGGCAGTGAAATATAACTTGACAGCAAAAGATTGGCATACGGGGGCAGTACCTACATAGACGATTTTACCAACATTGATATTCAATTTTTACTTAGTAGGTCGTGACTGTGACTGACAATTGGCAAAAAAGCTCTAGTACCGTTACAATGTGTAATTTTTCATCCGATATCTTCAATCTGCCATTTGCAAATATTTATGAGTAGAGATAAATCAAAATGACGTCATTGTCATTTGCACTTGCTTCGTCTTCACCCCCGATTCATCTTCAGTGCTTCGATCACAAATAAATGTGACAATCGTGAACGTATCGTAACGCTACCGTATCCGAGATACACTGCGCGGTGACGCTACAACGTTCGGCAGTCGAACTGATGTTGACGCGCAATATCACTTGAATACGTTAGGTTTACGTAACGCGGCGACTGTCAGATTTGTTCGTGATTACCCCTCAGTTGAGTCCGCTGACTCTAATCTTACCAGTTTTAACTTTATTATAAGTAAAGGAGGACGACGTCACGTCAGTCGCTTCAAAAGGCTTAATACGAGTTTTGGTGAATAGAGCCGGTCTAAAACGTCTGAAATGCGAGTACGAGCTCGGCGTAATGTCAAGCATTCTCATAGAATCCGCTCAAGAAACGGTACGAAGTCGCGGGTAACTAGTACTTACTATGAATGAAATATATTCGCCGATACTATTCAAAATTTTACACCGAAATATCTAAGTATGTTTTTTGGCGTTGCTAATCCCGTTCGTTTGAAAACACACAGTAAAATCCTGTAAGTCCTGTTAATTATTCAGAATAAAAAGTAACCTATGTAATAAATTCAAATTCAAATTGTTTATTTAACATAGACATTACCATTACAGAGGTCCAAGGCGATAACGCTATTACATATTTAAATCTAGAAAACTGTACATCAGTATTATACCTACTATATATTTGACAATACAACTAAAGATATCGAAAAAACATCAACTTAGGTACATACACAAACGTATAATAAACTAGGTTACGAACTATATATATTCCAAGTTTCATCTAAGTTGGTTCAGTAGTTTTGACGTGATTGAAACACAAACATCTAACAATCTCTCACATTTATAATATTAGTGAGTTGGGATGGGATTGGATTAGTGGGATACACCATGTCGGCGGCAACACTGATATTTTTATCATGACAATATCGTTATCGTAAAGGTGTCGTGTCGCAGACAGTATAAAAAGTAAAACCAGCTATTGTCATATCGATGTGAATAAATGTCGTTACGATATCCTGGAGATGTGGATGGGTGTGGAAGGTCACCAAGGCAGCCGTGCCTTGTTTTTCGAACATTCCGTGCATTGTTGCTCTTTGGCGCATGCGTGGTATCGACATTATCGGTTATGAGTTTATGAGCATAATGTTAGTGAATAAACATTCGCTAAGATTTAATTTTTTTCTCAAGATTTATTCATCTCTGATTGCGGCTATTAAAATCAAATGCTAGACGACCAATAAAGTGAGCAATCCAGTAATTTATACTTTATGTGAACTTAAGGTTTTGCAACCAAAATGCTAGATCGATAGGTTTTGCTGCCAATATGAGGATATTAACTTCTTGTCATTAGGATAATAATAAAAAGCTTCTGCCAGCGACTTCGTCCGCGCCCCGTTTTATCTTGTTAATTTTCCGGGATAAAAAGTAGCGTATGTGTTAATTCAGACTACGAACTATATGTATTCCAAGTTTCATCCAAATCGGACCAGTAGTTTTTGCGAGAAAGAGTAACAAACATCCATCTATACATAGAGGTCAATATGGGACCGACATAGTCGTAAGACGACTCAATGTCCCTAAAGCAATAAAGAAAAAAAAAATCTATAGGTACTTACGAACATTCGCGCTTATATTAGTAGGGTTTACGTTATTGTGTCGCTGTGCTCGATTAAACTTTCCTGCGACTACTAAAGTTTTACCTACCTACTTCTAGGTAATATTGTTTGTAACTATTTGTAACCAGTTTCTATGAACAGGAAGACGGATTTACTAGGTCCTAGGTACTTACGCTTTCGCAACTGCCTCCGGCGGCATGCCTCGACTACGGTAGTCTAGTATCTAGTAAACCTACTAAGGGCCGCATGCTTATTACCTAGGTACTTAAGTCTGGATCAATGGTTGATTATTGATCTGAGTAAAGCTTTCATTCCGAAACGTTGCTTGAGTTTCAAACATTGAAGTAAATTTAGCAGTTACCCGCAACTTCATACGCGAGTAACGTTTCCGTGTAGGTAATTAATTATATTATCTGTGTAGGTACCGAGCGGATACTTTGAGAAACTTGACATTACACCGAACCCGTACTCGAATGTTAAACGTACTACGCCCTGTCAAAACTACACGGTGCGCACTATACGTAGGTGCACAGATAAGAAATATTTAAACAGGGATTGAACCAACACTCATGATTCATTCAGTTTATTACCAGTTGCACAAAAATTACAGTGGTGTTTCAAATCTAGAAATTATAAAGTGTTGGCAATAATGGTTGTACCGCAATTTGCACTGATAAATCATTTTTTTGTTTACAAATCCCATACAAAAGATTTGAACGCGCTGCAACAGTGTTGGTACTTTGAGATTTTTGCTCAATTTTCTATAAAAATGTTTTTTTTTAAATTAAATTTCATTGGTATTTGATAGACCTCTATGATTTTACGTGTCACCTAACTTTATGGGTCGGCAAACTCTGTATCCACGATAAAAACGGCGTAAACGACCAATTTCAAAAAATGAACTAAAAAGAAAGTGAGAAAAAGTTTACTTTGTACATAACGAACCATTCAATTACAGAAGCATCAATAAAAATAATTGTTTGAACAACTGTATTTGCATTTATTACCTTATTTATGAAACTATAAAGTTCATTATTGCTTGCAAATAAGAGATTTATAATTCGTTTCCTCACCACCTTTTTCCGTGTCGATCGGCATTCAGTTCGGTTCATGCGTTCAAATCAATTCACGATTACTTTTCTTTGTCATCAGTACACTGCGCTTACTATGCTCTACTTATTAAGTGTCACACTATTAACTTGCGCAGTGTCTACAAAATTGCTTTCTTTTTCAATAACGCTTGACTTTTCCTGTGTTTCATTTGTTTACACGATTTTTTCATAAGGTAACACTGAGTTTTATTTAAATTGCAATTTAAAGTGTCGAAAGTTGCTTTTTAAACATGTATTTGGTAAATAGCTACTTACTACCTACTACATACCCAGTCATTCCAATTAATTAAGTATAACTGGAATATCTTTAAAAATATTGGTGGTATTTACTAAAACTCCAATAGATATGACTGACCATTTCAAGCTAAACGCAAAGAAATTCCAATAAAAATTCTAACTAATTAGTCAGAACAGAAACAATCCGGCTAACAGCCAGGTGCGAGATCAATGATTCACTAGACTCACTGATATCATCTTCCAAGCTCATTAAATCAATTACAATTCAAGACTTGACAATACTTATGAGCGTTTCAACGGAGGGACCATAGTGGAACTTTAGGTTTCTGAGCACCTCAATATTTAGTAGAAGTTCTCAAACAATTGTAAAACTGAACCGGTAATTTGTAAAAGTTACGAATCAAAAGTTATAAGCATTTTAAAGTGGTCCCTCGGTTCCACACATGCAATGCTGGGTTCCAAGGATCTAATCAGTATTCACATCTTCTTTCACTGTCTATATTTAGTAGAAGATTTGTAAAAAAAACCTACTTAATTTCAGCCCTTCTTCTTCTTGCAGAGAGACGAAAACACGATAACAAAGTGGTCCCTCAGTTCTACATTGACGAAAATGTTTTTGCGGTTTTACAAAAAAACTAACTGGAATTTTAAGTTTCTGAATCAGTCAATATTTAGTAGAAGTGCTCATACAATTTGTAAAATCAATCAGTAATTTGTAAAACTTACCAATCAAAAGTTATAAGCATTTTAATGTGGACTTTCGGTTGAACACTTTCCAAAACGCAAAAGTAACTTTACAAAAAAACTATAAAACTTAGAGACGTGTAATATAGCTTATCATTTAGTAAAAATTTTTACTAAATATCTACATACAGCAATGAACAATAGACAGAGCCATTATCGAAATATAGCAATTTTAGTTTCCGGCATAGAGATGCAGCCGCAGGGTGACCACACGGCTCAAATTTTCGGGACAGGGAACAGCATGACAGCCGCGCGACGCGACGATTCCACTCTCTGCTGATGCGGGTGTGACTCAATGAAGTCAGCGTTGGTACTCTAAGTACTTATTTATCCATTGTATTTTCAATAGGTGAGTAAAAAAAATTCGATGATTGTCAAATAAATATAATACGAAAACGGAACGTCAGCGGAAAATCAATACTATTTATACTTAGGTGCTTACCTATCACACTATTCAAAGAACTTCGAGAGGGCTTTTGCTGTCCAGTTCAACAATAGAATCTACAAGGTGCTTACCTAAAAAGAACAATCGCTAGGAAAACTTCAATAACCACTATCCCACTACTATTATAAATGACAAAGTTTGGATGTTTGTGTTTCAATCACGTCAAAACCACTGAACCAACTTGAATGAAACTTGGATATATTTAGTTCATAACCTGGATTGATATATGGGCTACTTTTTATCCCAAATAATTAACAGGATCTACAGGATAAAATGAACGAAAAGGATTAGCAGCGCCAATTGGCAAGAGGATTTCATTGTCATGTCATGTCACGTCAGTTTGACAGGGCGTAGTACTACCTCTTTGGTCTAATAACTAGCGTTTGACATTCCAGTAGGTACGAGTTCGGTGTAATGAGGTGTAATGTCAAGTTTCTCAAAGAAGTATCCGCTCGGTACACACACAGATAGTATAATGTACACGGAAACTGTAGACGCGTACGAAGTCGCGGGTAACTGCTAGTATATTATAGTTCATAGCCTGGATTAAGACATAGGCTACTTTTTATCCCGAATAAATTAGCAGGATCTAGGTACGGCATGAAATGAACAAACAGGATAAGTGGCGCCCGTAAAACATTCTTGACGTGTTTGACACGAGGACGCCACGCCACTTATCCTTTTTGTTCATTTAATGCCGTACCTAGATTCTGCTAATTTATTCGGGATAAAAAGTAGCCTATGTCTTTATCCAGGCTACGAACTATAATATATATGCCAAGTTTCATCCAAGTTGGTTCGTAGTTTTGACGTGATTGAAACACAAACATCCAAACATCTAAACTTTAGCATTTATAATATTACTAGCAGTTACCAGCGACTTCGTCCACAAAAAAAAATAAAAAAAAGTAGCCGATGTGTTTGATGCAGGTTACGAACTATAATATATTCCAAGTTTCATCCAAATCGGACCAGTAAGTAGTAACAGCGTGATTGAAAAACAAACATCTAAACTTTGTCATTTATAATAGTAGTGGGATAGTGGTTATTGAAGTTTTTCTAGCGATTGTTCTTTTTAGGTAAGCATCTTGTAGATTCTATTGTTGAACTGGGCAGCGAAAGCCCTCTCGAAGTTGTTGGAATACTGTGATAGGTAAGCACCTAAGTATAAATAGTATTGATTTTCCGCTGACGTTCCGTTTTCGTATGATCTTATATTTATTTGACAATCATCGAATTTTTTTTACTCACCTATTGAAAATACAATGGATAAATAAGTACTTAGAGTACCAACGCTGACTTCATTGAGTCACACCCGCATCAGCAGAGAGTGGAATCGTCGCGTCGCGCGGCTGTCATGCTGTTCCCTGTCCCGAAAATTTGAGCCGTGTGGTCACCCTGCGGCTGCATCTCTATGCCGGAAACTAAAATTGCTATATTTCGATAATGGCTCTGTCTATTGTTCATTGCTGTATGTAGATATTTAGTAAAAAATTTTACTAAATGATAAGCTATATTACACGTCTCTAAGTTTTATAGTTTTTTTGTAAAGTTACTTTTGCGTTTTGGAAAGTGTTCAACCGAAAGTCCACATTAAAATGCTTATAACTTTTGATTGGTAAGTTTTACAAATTACTGATTGATTTTACAAATTGTATGAGCACTTCTACTAAATATTGACTGATTCAGAAACTTAAAATTCCAGTTAGTTTTTTTGTAAAACCGCAAAAACATTTTCGTCAATGTAGAACTGAGGGACCACTTTGTTATCGTGTTTTCGTCTCTCTGCAAGAAGAAGAAGGGCTGAAATTAAGTAGGTTTTTTTTTACAAATCTTCTACTAAATATAGACAGTGAAAGAAGATGTGAATACTGATTAGATCCTTGGAACCGAGCATTGCATGTGTGGAACCGAGGGACCACTTTAAAATGCTTATAACTTTTGATTCGTAACTTTTACAAATTACCGGTTCAGTTTTACAATTGTTTGAGAACTTCTACTAAATATTGAGGTGCTCAGAAACCTAAAGTTCCACTATGGTCCTTCCAGTGAAACGCTCATCAATACTTTCTCTATAAATAATTGCTATTTACACTCACTTTAACAATGTAAAGCTACGTTTAAACTGACACGATTCTGATACATCAAAATCAAAGTCACTTGTTCTATTTTTGAAAATGGTAACCGCGATATCAAAAATATAGACGACAAAACAATTGACTGCTGAAAACAAAGATTGCAATCAAACATCACCGCTTTGAGCATAAATTGGATGAGCGTTTCAACGGAGGGACCATAGTGGAATTTTAGGTTTCTGAGCACCTCAATATTTAGTAGAAGTTCTCAAACAATTGTAAAACTGAACCGGTAATTTGTAAAAGTTACGAATCAAAAGTTATAAGCATTTTAAAGTGGTCCCTCGGTTCCACACATGCAATGCTGGGTTCCAAGGATCTAATCAGTATTCACATCTTCTTTCACTGTCTATATTTAGTAGAAGATTAGTAAAAAAAAACTACTTAATTTCAGCCCTTCTTCTTCTTGCAGAGAGACGAAAACACGATAACAAAGTGGTCCCTCAGTTCTACATTGACGAAAATGTTTTTGCGGTTTTACAAAAAAACTAACTGGAATTTTAAGTTTCTGAATCAGTCAATATTTAGTAGAAGTGCTCATACAATTTGTAAAATCAATCAGTAATTTGTAAAACTTACCAATCAAAAGTTATAAGCATTTTAATGTGGACTTTCGGTTGAACACTCTCCAAAACGCAAAAGTAACTTTACAAAAAAACTACAAAACTTAGAGACGTGTAATATAGCTTATCATTTAGTAAAAATTTTTACTAAATATCTACATACAGCAATGAACAATAGACAGAGCCACTATCGAAATATAGCAATTTTAGTTTCCGGCATAGAGATGCAGCCGCAGGGTGACCACACGGCTCAAATTTTCGGGACAGGGAACAGCATGACAGCCGCGCGACGCGACGATTCCACTCTCTGCTGATGCGGGTGTGACTCAATGAAGTCAGCGTTGGTACTCTAAGTACCTATTCATCCATTGTATTTTCAATAGGTGAGTAAAAAAAATCCGATGATTGTCAAATAAATATAAGATCATACGAAAACGGAACGTCAGCGGAAAATCAATACCTACTATTTATACTTAGGTGCTTACCTATCACACTATTCAAACAACTTCGAGAGGGCTTTTGCTGTCCAGTTCAACAATAGAATCCACAAGGTGCTTACCTAAAAAGAACAATCGCTAGGAAAACTTCAATAACCACTATCCCACTACTATTATAAATGACAAAGTTTGGATGTTTGTGTTTCAATCACGTCAAAACCACTGAACCAACTTAGATAGATAGATAAGATAGATAGATAAACTTATTTATTTGTTACTGAACACACACAAACACACACAAAATTTACAGAGAAATGAAAGTAGATAGGTACCTACTATGTGACTAATAACTAAAACTAAACTAAAACAAACTTAAAATAAGGAAAAACAAGACTACCTACCTATATGTTCTCGTATGGTTTGTGCTCTGTGTGTTGCAGTACACAAAAAGGTAACAACTCAGTGTACATTGCTCGAAAGCAACACTGATTTTCAGTTGTTACCCTCCGAGGAAACAACTTGAATGAAACTTGGATATATTTAGTTCGTAACCTGGATTGACATATAGGCTACTTTTTATCCCAAATAATTAACAGGATCTAAAGGATAAAATGAACGAAAAGGATTAGCAGCGCCAATTGGCAAGAGGATTTCATTGTCATGTCATGTCACGTCAGTTTGACAGGGCGTAGTACTACCTCTTTGGTCTAACAACTAGCGTTTGACATTCCAGTAGGTACGAGTTCGGTGTAATGAGGTGTAATGTCAAGTTTCTCAAAGAAGTATACGCTCGGTACACACACAGATAATATAATGTACACGGAAACTGTAGACGCGTACGAAGTCGCGGGTAACTGCTAGTATATTAAGGCTACGAACTATAATATAATAATATATGCCAAGTTCCATCCAAGTTGGTTCGTAGTTTTGACGTGATTGAAACACAAACATCCAAACATCTAAACTTTAGCATTTATAATATTACTAGCAGTTACCCGCGACTTCGTCCACAAAAAAAAATAAAAAAAAGTAGCCGATGTGTTTGATCCAGGTTACGAACTATAATATATTCCAAGTTTCATCCAAATCGGACCAGTAAGTAGTAACAGCGTGATTGAAACACAAACATCCAAACTTTGACATTTATAATAGTAGTGAGATAGTGGTTATTGAAGTTTTCCTAGCGATTGTTCTTTTTAGGTAAGCACCTTGTAGATTCTATTGTTGAACTGGGCAGCGAAAGCCCTCTCGAAGTTGTTTGAGTAGTGTGATAGGTAAGCACCTAAGTATAAATAGTATTGATTTTCCGCTGACGTTCCGTTTTCGTATGATCTTATATTTATTTGATAATTATCGGATTTTTTTTACTCACCTATTGAAAATACAATGGATGAATAGGTACTTAGAGTACCAACGCTGACTTCATTGAGTCACACCCGCATCAGCAGAGAGTGGAATCGTCGCGTCGCGCGGCTGTCATGCTGTTCCCTGTCCCGAAAATTTAAGCCGTGTGGTCACCCCGCGGCTGCATCTCTATGCCGGAAACTAAAATTGCTATATTTCGATAATGGCTCTGTCTATTGTTCATTGCTGTATGTAGATATTTAGTAAAAATTTTTACTAAATGATAAGCTATATTACACATCTCTAAGTTTTATAGTTTTTTTGTAAAGTTACTTTTGCGTTTTGGAAAGTGTTCAACCGAAAGTCCACATTAAAATGCTTATAACTTTTGATTGGTAAGTTTTACAAATTACTGATTGATTTTACAAATTGTATGAGCACTTCTACTAAATATTGACTGATTCAGAAACTAAAAATTCCAGTTAGTTTTTTTGTAAAACCGCAAAAACATTTTCGTCAATGTAGAACTGAGGGACCACTTTGTTATCGTGTTTTCGTCTCTCTGCAAGAAGAAGAAGGGCTGAAATTAAGTAGTTTTTTTTTACAAATCTTCTACTAAATATAGACAGTGAAAGAAGATGTGAATACTGATTAGATCCTTGGAACCCAGCATTGCATGTGTGGAACCGAGGGACCACTTTAAAATGCTTATAACTTTTGATTCGTAACTTTTACAAATTACCGGTTCAGTTTTACAATTGTTTGAGAACTTCTACTAAATATTGAGGTGCTCAGAAACCTAAAATTCCACTATGGTCCTTCCAGTGAAACGCTCATTAAATTGGGCGTTTGTACTTGCATACTGCACGACGATAATGTCAGTGGAGAAAATATCGTGTCGTGTATATCGATCGCATAGACGATATCGTGTAAGTGTCGTCGTCTCGTCGGCAGTGAAAAAAGCCAATGCTAGCGTAGCGATGTGAAAGTGTACTGACATTCAAACCGCTAATTTGAAGATATAATGAGAATAAATTAACTTTGCTTTCAAGTCTTATTGATTGAATACATACGTTTGCATCTCTATGCGAGTTACCATTGAGAAACTTTTACATGGTTCCTACTTGGTATTTTCTTGAAATTTTTTTTAGAAGAGAGACTGTGATTTTTAAACCGATTAAAATGCGTTTCTTTTTCCAAAACTTTATAGTACCGATTGTTTGCGCAATTCGAGATTTTTTCTATGAGATTGATAGAGAGATAGAGTAATGAAAATGTTTATGGAGGTCTTGATTTTTTTATCGTTGTTGTATGTACCTATAACAAAACTAAAAAAACCTCTTTATTTATAGCTAGAGACAAAACTAAAAAAACCTCTTTATTTATAGCTAGAGAAAACATACAAACCAGTTATAGATTTCAGTTTGCAAAATCATTATTTACTACAAAAAACAATAAGTGAGTAAATTCGTAGGCAAAACAGAGTTTTTCGTTATACTTATGTAAATTTGAATACAAGAATTATTCTAACAGGATACGATTTATAATAAGCTCGATGAGCATTTAGTTCATTAGCGCCAAACGAAAACTAATTTGGTAACTGAGTTTCTATAATTAATGTTTGCCATCGCGAAAACCTCAATAAATCAACACGCGTCCTTGGCATATTATTTCACACTAGTATAGTGCACTCGGCTTTGATTGTCAAACTTATTTACAATCGTTGAATCATAAGAGTTCAATTTTGGATATTTTCTAAGCGTACCTTAGGTAGGTAAGGGGCATGTTTACTTATACTGTTAGGGTAAGCAGGTAACTACCCTAAGGGCCGTAAGATCAATAGTGGTTTAAACGACAAAAGAGAGTTTAATCTCCAGTCTCCGATTATTTCATAAGATCAATGGTAGTTAATCGACCATGGGTAGCTTAAACTAACGATTAGTTTAAACTCGGCCGAGGGTACGGTTAAACTGCCAATCAAAGATTAAACGCTCATTTTTGACGTTTTTTCAATATGGTTGCCTGGCTACCAGATGTTTGTTTGAACTAAACTTTCTATTTGTATTGTAATTCGTTTGTTGTAGTTTTGAGATTATAAATACAAAAACTCTATTGCAATGGAAAATTATTCGGATATCGAATTATTTCATGGGCTGAAAACATTACATACAACAAGAGTTCAAATTCAAAACAAACAACCAAAAGGCCTTCTTACACTATGTAATTTGAAGTCAGGCTTACTGACAGTAATGTAACGTAACGAGTTGAATTATTTCGAACTCGAATTAATTATTTTAGTTAAACTGAACCTTGATTCGAGCCGCCAATTGGATTGACTCAACTAGGTCCGTATGCAACGTAAGTGGTTAGAGAAATTGATCCTTGATTTTCACTTGTATGACTTTATATGCATGCAAGTTCTCGATGCGAGTCAATTCAAATAACTTGAGTTCGAAATAACTCAACTCGTCACGTTACATCATTATCAGTAAGCCTGACTTGAGATTGCATAGTGTAATAAGGCTTTGAAAAAATTGCGTCTGTATGTCAATGTCGATGTGGTCGAATATGTCAAACTGACTAATTATAACCTTTTTTTTCATGAACGAAAGAACGAAATACGAGAATGTTGCCATGCGTTTAGGACTAATCGAAGTTTATCTAATCTGCTTCATTTTTCGACTTGATCTTATGACAGTAGATTAAGCCATCGATCAAATGTGATCGTAGTTTAGGAAATCCGTAGTTTTAACTGCTTTTGATCTTACGGCCCTAAGAGTTTTGTAAAGACCTTATACAGCATCAGCTGATTAATTCGTAAACCCTATTGTATCTATATCGGAAACTTTCGAAAGAAATTTTTAATTCGCTTTTTGAAATCTCCTTCGAGAGTTTCCGATAAGTACTTATCTGTCGAATCCGAATAGTAAGGTAAAGGCACCCAAATCCGTGGTATTCCAAAAGTGGCACCTTTCTCCGTGGTATTTAGAAAAACAGCATTTACTTTTGATTATTAGTTTCTTTTTTGTTGCAAAAGTTATTTGTCATTAGGAAATATATTTTTTAGTATATAAATCTAAAAACGAGACTTAGAACGGGCTTACATTCCAAAATAATTGGCTAAATTCGCAGCGGTGGCTGGTCCAAGTGCACTCTCATACGTTTTTGCCTCTGTGCACGAGAGTAGCAAGCTTTTTTAAATAAGGCTTATCTTGATTTTTTTTGTTCTAGGTTTTGATATTTAGTATTAAATTATCGAAAGAAGTATATTCTTTACCGTATGTAATACATGTTTAAGTGGTTTGTTAATTATAATGAGGTAAAATTATATAGTGAAAAAACCACGGCATTAGGGGTCAAATATTTCACCTAGTACCTAATTCTGAGGTATGTGAAAAATATACCGCGGAATAGCAATTTGAAAGACCTATTTTTATTTTTGAATTTCACAAACTGAGATTAGGTTTTTGTGATTTTAACGATAGATTTGACAAATTAAATAGTTGATTGAGACTAAAACCTTATTTCGAGGTATACTTTTTAATAATTTTTACGAGTTATAACACATCAAAAGTACCCTACTTATGTATTTTGTTTATTGATTGTATAGAAAATTATGTTACGAAAATATTTATTTACCACACATTTGGCTGCATGTTTTATTAAGAAGTTAATCTTTAACAAAAGTTTTAACAATTTGGCATCAGCTAATATTAAGAATGATAGGTATATAAAAATTTTGGTAGGTATTGGAAATTAGGAAACATAATTTTTTAGTCTCCACAGCTGTGGGTTGGGCGACACTCTTTGTAAATGCCGTCAAAGCAAAGCCGCCTTTCGAATCGCACTGTGGAGGGCGGCGGCACGAGTGACAAAAGTGTCAAAGGCACCGCCTCGAAGCAACGCGTGGCGGCGGTGTCTTTGACGCGCCGCCGGCGTCTTTGGCGGTGTTTCCTTTGTCGGCACCGACACTCATTTGCATTGCACGTGTCGACCACGCTTCAGTCTTGCGCTGATATTTGTACCATTTGCACGCTTGGTTTTAATTCTTCGCGAAATGTCGTATTTATAATGTGGATTACTATAATAATGTTAATAATGTGTTAATGTGTAATGTGTGTGTGTATGTGTGTGTGTGTGCTTAGGAAACAGTAAAAGTATTTTTTTTAACTTATCACATGGGAAGATTTTCCCGTTATGAGCACTTTGTGTATATATCCGGGTTTGCAATCACAGAAGGAAGATATTAGCCAAGTTGACACCGCTGACGTGTGAGAGGTTGAGTTACAAACATCCAAAGAGGTATTTAAAAACTTTTACATTTATAATATTAAAAGCATTTATTAAATAATAATAGCACTACCACCAAAAGTGACTGTATTCCTAAACAACAATCAAGTTAATCTTTGTAACATTATTTTATCAGTTTGTTACTGTCGTTTCGTATACGTTTTTCATACCACGCAATTAGGTACCACATACCACGGAATACGGATTTTTGCCTCGGAATTGGGCGATTTCGACTTGATTTACATTTTGTTTAATTTCAAATAGAAATATAGGTCGGACCGTCAAAACTTAAGTAGTTTCCGAAAGTAAAAACACTAGAGCTTCTGATAACAGAAACCGAACCTTCAGAAAGGTACAGTAAATGCTTAATATTTGATATCCTTTCGAGTTTTAGTGAAAATACCACGGAAACAGGTGCCGTTACCTTACTGCAAATGCAACTTTCAACCCTATTACGAGAGACTAAAGCCCGAGACATAAATTTTCCTAGTGCCTCGAAACGCAATACAAAAATTACCCTCTTTTCATGCTTCTAAGGTCTAAGATTGTATTTTATGGTCAGTCAGTCAGTTTCATATACTTCGATTGTTTATAGGTCACACTGTATAAAGGTCAGAAGATGTTTTGTTTTTATGAACATCAATCATACACAGTTAAAGATTAACCACCTATAATAGCTTGATAAAATCATGTTTGATAACAGACGTTTAGCGACGTTGTTTTTGGCAGGTAGGTATGCCAAAAATGTTTAATGGTAGGTACCTACGTATACTGATGAGAACATAAAACATCACGCAATCAGTCACGTGACTTATCGCTTAGAAATGTCATTTTAATTGGTTTAATGATTTGAGTTCTTGATGATTGCTGGTTAATGGATGATGATACCTTATATTATTTATTTATAATCATTTGAAATGAATATCTCATAACTAATTTCAATTTGACCTTCTAACATCAAAAACATATAACAATAACTTAGAATATAGTAGAAGCCGCATTTGACATAATTTGTATGAAGGATTTTGTCACCAAAATGCTATAAAAATGTTCCCGTGCGCATGATGTTCGCGCAGCCCAATGTTGCACCTACAAAACTATTTCCCAATTTTTTGGGGTAATTTTTTTTGTAAATGCTGCTTAGGTACCTAAGTAGGAGGTACTGAAATAGATATTCATAAATTTTAATAGAAATCAGGAAAGACTCAGGACGTGTTTTTTGAATGATTTTTGTCCATTGTTCTCGTCTGAGTATGTCATCAAGAATCCTAAAATTACACAAATATTTTTTCAAAATAACAAATTTAGCGCTCTATGATTAAAAATACCTATTGAAATACCTATGCCTAATGATGTGTAGTCATAAAGATTAATATAAATTTTGTTGGGAAAAAAATGTTGGTGTTGTTTGCAACATTATTGAATTGATGGTAATTTTTCTTTAAATTGATGATTCCAAGACGATTCCTTATCAAATAGAGACCCAAATGTGATGTATGTTATCCCATCTACTTTGTTTTTAGACCCAGGCCAATTTTTGCAAGTGGGAACCACACACGCCGGCATAATTGTATAAAAATATGTTTGGCATTGGAGGTGTCAATGGCCAGAGACTGAATGACACAAAGTACTCCATCATGGTGCACTTCTTACTGTGACACAAAAATGGCTATACAGTACATCTGTACTTTTCTATAATCTGTGAACAATAACTATTGTTTAGGAGTTTTATAATTAACCGTTCGTATTTTTAAATTAACTGCAGTATTCTAAGTCACTTCTCATTATTTTGAAGTTAATTTCATTAAATTGCTATCAATATTGATTGAGTGAGCTTGAAATTGCTGTCAAAAATGGTTAAAATACATAAATTCCAGAATCGTATGTCCTTTTAAAATCAAATTTGGACATAAAATTAGTCGAGAATTCATATAATGTAAACGCCAATAGGATAATTACTAAGAATCAATTTATTTTAAGCGTTTTTACATTGTGTTGTTCTTGATTTATGTGGAGATAAAGCTCAACTAAAAATATTATTTATATACCAGCTGTAGTTAGGTATATAAATCGGCTTTTGTTATATTTTAACAGCAGGGGCCAACATATCTATTTATAGTCATAAGGCAAGTGGATATTCTACAATTGCACAATTGCTGTAGAGAATAATATGTTAGTAGCTATAAAAAAAGTTGTTTTATTCATATATCATGGGTTGTTTTTTTTGCTCAATTTTTATTGCAATTTCGTTTCGTAATTTTATTCCAAGGAAAAAGTCTTCCTTTTAGGAATCATCTACCTACTAGGAACTAGGTAAGTACGCACAATGGATCTTTGTCTTTCTGAAGTTATGTGAAACAACGATTGCGCATGAACTGTTTTGCGGAAAAATTTGCTTACCTCCATAACGTCCAAAAAATCAGTTCTGCGCAGATAATTTAGGGGGGCAAAGATCCATTGTGACTACTATGTCTACCTATATGTTTTTTTTATTATATTTATTTGCTAATATTGTGTTTAGTACACAAAAAACAGTAAAACGCTGGAAAATGATTAATTAAAGCCAGCATGGTGTAAACTAAACAAGCTAGCTTTTACTTTTCAATGAGGCTGCGCCCGCGCCTTCCGCAAACGAAAGTTTTTTCCGCACAACACTGTGAATCTTATCGATAGGTAACTTGCTTTGAATTGCTTGTTTTATAAGTGAAACCAGAAACTTTACCTTAGTAGAGACTCGAGCTTTTTTGTAATTATTGCTTTTTTCTTAAAACATGTTTGTTACCTAATACTTACAGGTTTCTTAATCATGAAGGTATAATTAAAATGCTCAATATATGTAAATTAGTATCTACCATCGATTGTTCTACCTACACAGAAAACATGTCATACTTAATTTTTTATTTATTTACTTACTTATAATTTTAGTTGCATTACATAACTACTTTTTTATCGATATCTTTTTTAATAGAGTTTTAGGTAGGTACTATTCGATCCCAGCTCAAAGTTTTGTCTAAACAAGAAGAAGAAGAACAGAGTGTAATCGCAAATGATCGGCTTATCAATGTTTGAAAAAAAACTTATGTTTGTTTTTATTTATTTATTTATTTTAAAATTTCACACAAATAGGTAGTGCTAGGAGGACTTAATGCTAAGAGCATTGTCTGCCAGTCTTCCTGGGCGTGCAAAAAGATGGTGTGGCGTGTTTTTTTAAAGGTAGGTACTAAAAGTAAAAAATTTAAATTAATACATAACTATACATAAAAAAAAAGAAAAAGAACACAAAAGATATATCAACATATATATATATATATATATATATATATATATATATATATATATATATATATATATATAAATACTTATATAAATATTTCATATGTAATAATTATACTATTATACTATACTTACATACAACCAAAACGGTGAGAAGTAGGAAGATAATAACTGGTGATAGTGAAGGGAATAGAATAGAAACCTTAATATAACTTCTTGAGAAAGTGCTCACGTACTGATCTCTTGAAGGATCTCTCTTTTTACCAAAAACAATTTAATTATTCATGGTTTTTATTAATAAATATATTAATTGATTTCCATTCATCATTGATATGGAAGATTAATCAACCAAAATCCAGATTTATTGTGTCTAAAGTTGTAAAATAACATATTAATCGATCATGACCTTTTTTGTATGATTCCAATCGAGTTCCGCATTTCGCGAATCTGTAAAAATAGTTTTTTAAATGCTGAGTGTTGTTCTATGTTTATACATTTACATAGTGCGTGTATTTACTTTGTTTGGTATTTACTACATGATTAATTTGTCTACAAATAAGTGTGGTGAGCTTGTTTTCTTTAGTTTTTGTGTGTGGCGCGTTTTGTTAATTTTAATATCAAAACACAGTAGGTACACATACACACCATTGTTAATAGGCATCAATCAAAGTTAAGAGAGCGTTAAACAACACAATTGGTGTACAAAAAAGTGTAATGAGTATAATTTTAGTTATTGCCACGTTTTTACCTAAAACTAAAACAAAAAAAGGTACCTCTACCTTCTTTTGTAGATTTTTAAAATAAATGTTTCATCGACCAAAAAATCGACATTTACCCAACCCTAAGTAACAAAAATGCGCTCAAAAACACACTTTCTTGATTAATTGGTGTTAAATCAACCCTACCAAAGACAAAACTCTACAATGTCATTAACTGCTAAACTCGAGTGCCACTTCACTGAGTGTCTAAACAATAGCCAATCTGCGAATTTCACGTCCATTGAACCGCACAACCTTCGTAGTACCAAACTATTTGCTTGAATCGTTGTCGGAAGTGTGCTTAGTGAAAATAGGAAGGTAGAAGTTTCTACCACTGACCTTTAAAAAAAATAGAAGTGTTCTAGTTATCTCTGAATCTTTCTGATTTTTTAAAGCGTTTGCACACTGGCTGATACTGACGTGTCATCAGATGATACAATGTCAATCATTGTCAGTGGCTTGATAACACGGTGTGAGGCCATAAATAAGAAGAAGAAGACGAATAAAATCTTAAATTTTAAAAAAGAAGAAGAAAGCGTCTAGTGTTAAATATATGAGATTGCCTCTCCGTCTATAAATTGTGAATGTATACGTTATTTTAACAATTTAAAATACCTGAAACGTAGTGCGTGATCTTCGAATTAGGGGCAGTCCCTGTTTACTCGGTTACGACGTAAAAAAAGAAGGGTTAAGATGTGTCCACTAAAGACTGCACAAATTACTGGATTGAACAAACCATCCAATTTACATCATTTTTGACATCACAAAAAATAGATTGTAACCATATCTCAGTGATATTTAGCCTTTTGTTACGGTACGGTGTAAATTCACGTAAATTACAATAATTTGTTAAAATTACTTCCTAAGTACTGCCTAATGCATTCATCACACATCGTTTTCATAATGCTTCTGGCCACGTGGTTCGACCGCATGGTTCGATCAATCGGACTACATGAACTTTTTTTTCCAGTTGGTTCGATTAATCGAACTTAATGTGTGAAATTAATGTGTTCTTGATGACTCCTGATAGTTCGGTCAATCGGATTGAACTTACGAGTTATACATGGGTTTCTTGGAGACCAATTTTTTTAATAAATACTTAACCTAAGTTTTACAACAGAATGGTTTGATGTTTTTTTTTATTTAATAGAAAGACCAAAAGATAAGAATCTACATAGTTAAACTTAATTATCAAGACGGATAATGCAAGAATCTAGTATTTGAAGTCTTTTTAGATAAATAGCCTATTCGTGGTTTTACGTAGAAATACATTTGATTACATAATTTTGATTATTCGAAATAAGTTCAATCCTAATTACATCACACAACCCATAATTTACATGCCATAAAATAAACCTTAATTGGATTAATAAAATCGTGACTCAAATAATGAAATAATTAAATGAGATAAGAGAAAATTATCTGTTACTGTTTAAGTACAGATACAAGTACCTTATTAGCACAATTGTCATGTCCTTGGCACTAAGTCACGCATTCTTGTACTCACTTCAATTGATTGAAACTCGAAAGGCATGTGACTGGTGAAGTGGTGACTGTGATAATAATAGTTCACCTAAAAGCTGGGAATAATGCTTCAGAATACAATTTATTACTATGCACATAAAGGCAACTCTTCCCCTCCCGCTGGTTTGATTTACCTCACCCCGCACGTAGCTAATACCATCTTCATTACCTTTAATGCAAAGGGATGGCACACCGTGTGTTCTATAGCAAATAACACTACGACTAAATTCCAGCCTACGACTTTAGAAATAGAAAGGGCAATCAATAAATTCCAATAAATGCCTGTATATGTCTATTCTGTCTAAAAACTCCTACCAGTCAGTGATTTTACTAGTGCTTTTGAATTTCTCACTAATACACATCAAGTTTATATCATACACAAAGAAAAGCATTCAACCTGCAAAAAGAAGCGATATCTAGCACAGATTCTGATGTCTATCTAAGTGGGTAGGATACCCTGCGCAGGCGCATGTGACACAGTAGCAGTTAGCTCGCGCGCCCAAGGCCCCGCTCACCGCGTGTCGTCGACCGAATGCCTCAATCATCGAGTACATTACAAGTAAATGTTATAATGAATTTAGTAAAGGAATTGTTGATAAACAAGATGATTGGCCGGTAGAATTGCTTAGGTTCTGGACAGATTAGATGTATTAGCTTCTGATCGAACAATATTGCCAATTTAAATAATGTATTACAGTAAGAACTCATTACCTATACACTGAATTACAATAACTGAATGATTCAATTCAATATTAGAATTGTTTTATTTTATGTCATTTGACTATAAAAGCAGCCACATACAGTCGGAATTCCGAAACGAAATTTCGTACATATTTCACACACATACGTTTATTTCCGTTCGGAATGACAAGGCTCAGTTGAGGACGCACAGGCTACCATGCGGAATTCCGGAGAAAACTACGAACGGAAAACTACTGTATGTATGTGATAGGTCCATAGATTTGTATGAAGTTACTGCGTTCGGAATTCCGTTTTGGAATTTCGAATCAAAATTCCGAAACGGAATTCCGACTATACCTATGTGGGCGCTCTAAGGCCACGTGCATTATAACAGCAATATTTATTTTGTCATTGACATTACAAACCATTTGCTTGTTGGTGACTGGTTCTCGTTATTTTTGAAGTCATCTCACCCGGTGAGTTGTATCGAGTGCTTTGAAAATTACCTCTTACAAGATACTCAGAAGCAGAAATCTATGACATACAGTTTCTCATTCTCTCATTTGTTAACCATTCAAGAGAGAACGTGATTAGTGATCCTATAACTAACATGACTTTATTATGTGATTATGAACAACATAGCAGACAATGGAACTTGACCCAGATCACATTTAATCGAACACATGCAAAGGTCAGTTAAAATGTATGTTTATTGAAATATAATAATTTAAAGTGTTATACGATGCTTGTTACAATAAGGTGTAATTTTATTCTGTAAAAAATGCATACAGAGTCAATACGCGTTTATTTAATAAAATCGTACGAAGCACGAATCGAATCGTACGAATAGTGATTTGAATATTAATAATTTTATTTTTATTTTAAGCCGTTTGTAAAAATCACTTGTGTTTGGCTTCCTTATATTCCATTAAAATCTGATGATCTCTATCAATATAATATCACAATACTTTCAGACATATTAAAACTAGATGAATCTAGGCTCTACGCATTTTTTTTGACACAAATATCTTGTGTGACCTAACAATTTATTAATATTTATTCAATCGTTTGTCTAAACTATGACTGTAACAATAACAATCAAATTATAAGATAAAAAAATAATTAAGAAAACTAACGTGCATTTTCCCTAGTAACAATAACACTTCAAATAAACTGCCTCGTTTTTGAGAAAAGTAAAAATCCGATTTTTAAAAGGTTTTGTTAGTACCGAGCTCCCTTTAGATGAAGACATTTACATAAGCAAATAACTGAACGGATGTACAAAACTGCACTTTCTATTCCTATCAGTTTTCAAATTCTGCATTCAAATGAAAACATTCAATGGCGACTTCCAATTCATACCGACACATGAATATCGGCGTCAGCGACGACACGGCGTTTCTTAGTAAATGTATATTCGCTCACCATCGATATCGTTCGACTGTCATCGTCGAAGTATCGTGTCGGAGGCAGTGTCACAGTAATAGTTTTTACCTCAACACTGTTCAATGAATGTTGTAGAATGAATAGAAAAAACTCGATCGGTATCTACACAAAACATAAAAACGCATCATGAATACAAAAAAGATGTAAGTCGGATTCCCAGGGCGGTGCCAACGAACGGTTTTGAGAAAACGATATTCCGATACATACGCCGACGAAATACTAATGTAAAACGAATTCCAATGCCGTCATTATTCAATTTGTCCTGAGAACTTGCTGCACTAGATTTAAAGCGTATAAATATTAGAAGCGCTGTAAGCATTATCCATCTAGGGCAATTTATTTTGCAAAGAGCATAAGTGTCGTGTTAATAAAATTGTCAGCGCTTTTATTTATGGGTCTCGTCTGCCATTTAGACTCTTTGCAGACCACAAACTTTAGGATCGGGCTCGAAAATCAGTGAGCGTATTACAACGATTCAATATCGGCCCAGTTTGCACTAGTAGCGCGACCCAACCAGTCTCAAAAGTTGTCAGGATCAAGTGAATACGCCTGTGTACATTTGCGTAGCACATTTCATACACTTATGATTCTTGAAAGATACTTGTGATTCTTGTCAGCGCCGGCGCCGTCGTCAAAAATGATTAAATTCTACTGCAACCACAGCAAAACCCGATAGAAATCTTTGCACAGAGCGCTTGGTTACCAATGGCAATAAATTTCGCTGAATTTATTATGATAAAAAGACTTTTTACAACAATATTCTAAAATTGCTTGGACAACGTCCAAGGTATGCAAAAATTTCCATCAAAAAGTATGGTCTTTGCTGGCAGAATATAAACAGTCTTATTACTGTGTGACCTAATGCTGTCTCCTTTTATCTCAGATTTTTGTTCTTATCTAAACTTATGTCTCTTTCTTTGCAGAATCGGTCTTTGCGGATTCGACAACCCTCACAGAGATCAGAAGACAGACGAGCTCAAAAGACACATAGGACAGGTGAGACACTTTTGTTTAGTAAATTTTCACGAGGTGCATTTGCAAAAACTACTGTAAGTATAAAATAAAAGGGTCTGATGAAAACATATATAATGTACCTACGACATGTACTTTTACACGACACCTACGTTTCAGACCAATCCTGCAAAATTTCAGGGAGCAATAGGTTTTTGGCACTTCTAGAATCACCAAATTACTACACGTGTTTAACAGCTAAATGGATTTAAATCTGACGTATTTATATGACTTGAAAACTCGCTAAATACTATTCAATAGTTAAACGCGTTTAGCGATTCTGGTGCAAGCCGCCCTTAGCCTTTGTTTTTTTTAGTCAAAAATATGAACTAGGAAACAATTAAATGATAAAACTATGATGCAACTGCAACTCAGTGAATTAATTTTAATAACACTAAGTTTGTAAAGTACCTAGTAATTTTATTGTTTAATGATTTTTGTCTATTGCTCGTGTATTAATTTTTAACTTTTATTAGCACTGTGATGTGATTTCTTTGTCATTTATTAATGTTAAGTTGTTGTTTGTTCCTCATCGCATGCTGTGACGCCCTATAAGTATGGGAGCACTATTATTATGATCCTCGACTAGCTCACTTGATACTAAAGTGCAAACCCGTGTTGGGAGTCCTATTATAAATAAAATAAACATGGAAGCTTTTATAAATATCAGTAAATAGGTACACGACGCTACAAACCACTAGTAAGTACCTACTGCACTTTACTAACGTAGCAAAAAAATAAGATGTCAAATAAAGTGTTCTCATCAAAAAAATCGAGCCAACACTGCATTTTTCATTTACAACGATTAACTAGTGAAGTGTGGAACTTAGAATTATAGAATGGTGCTTTTTTGACCTTTGGTAGTAAATTATAATTTTTCAGTAGAATTCTAGACAAATAAAAAAAAACATAAAATAAATAAAGATTGCCAAATCAAAATCAAGTAACGCACGGAATCAAAATCCTTGGACTAAATAATTTCGGTCTAAATCTAATGATCGTAATTATTTTTTGTTTCAATTCGTTACTCGTAAATATAAAATTATAGTAATTTCGAGTAAGGCTAGAAGTTTAATGAGAAGCAAGAGCAACATATTATCAGGCGTATCCATAATACCTAATTTACTTAAATACTTAATTAATGTAAGCACCACCGATGGTCTAGTGGTAGCGACTTCGCCTTCCGATTCTAAGGTCGTGAATTCACACGGTCGTGCATCAATGGGTTTTCTACTCGAAAAATGTAAGTACGCAATATCAGTGCTCTCAAACGGTGAAAGAAAACATCGTGAGGAAACCCGCAGCTTAGTCAGCTCCGCGCGTATCGACTTTGTCTTTTCTGTGGATAAGGCCGACTAAGCTAAGAGGATGGTATATAGGTGCTGGAGAAGTCTAGTCCATCTAAATCAGGTCCCAGGCACTGCAGCGTCCCATTCATCGGGGCATGGGTAAAAAGTGACCCCTGTCGCTATATAAATCATCTAGATTAGATGCAAAGGCCCGTCATGACTTATATATGGAGACACATTACGCGTGCTTGCTTCCGGTCAATCTCACTGTCAAATCATCAAACCCAATTTTGAGCACGGTTTCAAAAAATGCCCCCGATAATATATTATGTTACATAACATGGAAGTCATCGTGCATTAAACTGCCTGTCATACAAAATTTCCGTTTCTTTAGGCTGTAGTCCCACTACAGTGTATAGTTTGCGGCTGATTATCGGCTAGCTGAATATGAGCTTTACAACGCAAAGTCAGCAAGCTCAATTTACATTGGAGTCAATTTACTTGCATAACGTCGGCACAGTAAATGAGGTTAGCGTGTGTTCATCTGGATTAATCAAATTACTCGCGTATGGGCGATGACTGAATAAAATCCATTACCAAATTCAATATATCTCTTTTTGGTAGATTACCATACAAACCATGTTTATTTTGTCAAAAAATTTATGGTTTTGAGGTTTGAATACTCGGTTCAGCCGTATGTCGGCAAGCGAATTGCCCTCAAAAAGTTTGTACGCGATGAAAGACCCATCCTAAATATACGAGAGGTAGAGAGTCAGCCGCGTATTACTTGCCTAAGTGGGACCGCAGCCTTAGTCATGACTTCATTATCCTCGGTCCACTGCACTGGAAATATGCGTGCGACAATTAAAGTTTCATCAAAGTCTGCGGTTTTGTTACTACACTTCCTGCTGACGATGAAGAAGCAACCTATAATACATTTTATCTGATTTGATCGTGTATGATACCTAGTACCTACATACACATACACAGTGATGCATTTCTTCTGCAAAGAGAAATCTATACACGTCGGTGGGGGTATGAAAAAATAAAAATTGTGATTTCTGCAGGGGTATGCCAATCAAAGTTGAACTGCAAAGTTGAACTGCAAAGTTTTAAATCATGGTCTGTTCATACTAACTCATAGTTATTCTGTGACTAAATAGTGACATTATGACGTCATAATTTGATGTGTTTTCGCGCATATTTTGCTGTCAAGTGTCTAAAAAGAATGATACAAAATTGTACCACGTTACCTGAAGAAATTACACTGGGCAGTGAAATATAACTTGACAGCAAAAGATTGGCATACGGGGGCTGAATGTTCGTTCAACTGTTTCTATTGTGAAATATTTTATGAATTGTTGAATACCTAGTATTACATCTTCGTTGATACTTTTAGTAGATATTCACAACTAGGTAGGTAATTACTGTGGTGGGATCCACCGTTCTAACGTGATTCTACCATTATTCTACCGTGATTCTACCTTTTATTTTATTTTATGTCATAATGGATGGATCATGTGTCTGAAATAAAGATTATTATTATTATTATTCACATATTTATTTATTTTCTTAATTTTTAATTTTTTTACAATATAAGTATAAAAAAAAACATATATTATAAAAAACTTAAAAATTAGAGTGCCGCCAGCAGCGGGGCAGGGCCCAAGCTACAGGTGGTCAGGGCTGCAGACTGAGGAACCTCCTGACAATGCGTGCCGTATCGAGGATCACTGCCTTCTGCATCTGACCCTTGAGCCAACCCTCTAGCGAGAGCTTCTTGAGGTGTTGGTCGAGGCTCTTCGCTATCAGGCCGTTCACCGAAACGACTATCGGGACAATGATTGTCGAATCAACATCCCACATGGCGGTTACCTCGTGAGCCAAGTCAAGGTACTTGCTGAGCTTTTCCTTTTCAGCCTTCACGAGGTTCTCGTCATGCGGGATGGTAATGTCGACGAGCATTGCCTTGCGTTGGGACCGGTCGACCACCACGATATCAGGTTTATTGCAAACAATAGTCCTATCCGTGATGATAGAGCGGTCCCAATAGAGCAATGCACGACCATTTTCGAGAACTGGCACCGGTGCGTACTGATAGTATGGCACCTCAGACTCAACAAGGCCATATTGAAGAGCAAGTTGCTGATGGATGATTCTGGCCACTAGGTTGTGCCTGTGCAAGTACTCACCGTTAGCAAGATGCGAACAACCTGAAACTATATGCCTGAGTGACTCTCCGGGACGGCGGCATGCCCGACAAATGTCGACCGTACCGTCCTTCAGGATATACTTCCGATAGTTGTTCGTCATCATTACCTCGTCTGCAATTGCACAAGCAAAACCTTCGGTTTCCCCAAAGAGGTCCCCGAAGCGTAGCCAGTTCACCGAAGCGAGTAGGTTCACATCAGGCCCTGTTAAGACCCGATAGAACCTCCCATGCAGCTCCTTGCTCTTCCATACGTCCTTGCGATCTTCGGTGCTCAGCAACACGGGTTTACGCCAGTTCTCGTTTGCCAAGGAGAGCGGTGTGAAGCCCCTGTCAACAGCCACAACATCACGATGCATCCCACACTCGTTGTTAAGGAAATATTCCCTGAGGTTGCACACTTCACGGTTGTGAAGGCTCTTAGCATTTAAAAAGCCTCGACCCCCCGACTTCCGTGGAATGTACAGTCTCATAACTGACGAGCGCGGGTGTAGCATGCGATGCGATGTGAGCTGCTGACGAACCTTCCTATCCAAGGCGTCTAGCTCAGTCTGACTCCACCTCAATATGCCAAAGGAGTATATCAGTAGAGGCATCACCCAGCCGTTAAAAGCACGTACCTTGTTGCCTCCTGACAAAAGACTATTAAGCACTTTTGTCAGTCGACCAAAGAAACGCTCTTTCACCGCCATCCTGATGTCCTCTACCGCAATACCCAACGACTCTGACATACCGAGGTATTTATAGGTCTCGGTTTCTAAGAGAGATTTGAGTGTTATTGTTTCAGAAAGTTGCAAATTTGGAGAATTTACAACTTTCCCCCGTTCCACATGTAAGACCGCACACTTATCTACACCGAACTCCATCTTGATAGAGTTGCTAAAACCCTGAGTGATTTTTAACATCTCCGTCAAGTCTTGTCGTTTCGGTGCAAATAGTTTGAGATCGTCCATGTATAGCAGGTGACTAATAACCTCACCTCCTCTACGAAGCCGATAGCCTAGCTCTGAATCCCTCAACAAAGTGCTGAGAGGATTCAGTGCTAAACAAAACCATAATGGACTCAGACTGTCACCCTGGAAAATACCACGCTCAATCCTTATGAAGTCCATCGGATCAGAAGAACTGTCGCCGCCACCTGGTTGACGAAGAACTGTGGTCCACTGTCTCATGCAAGAGCCTAAGAAAGATTTCAGAGTTGCATCAATTTTATACAACTCTAAAATCCTCTCCAGCCATGAATGAGGCACCGAATCATAAGCCTTCTTATAGTCAATCCAGGCAACAGAGAGAGCCCTTCTACTCCGTCGAACTTGTTGGCTAATGGTCATGTCTATGAGGAGGAGCTCCTTAGTACCACGGGACCCAACCCTACATCCATTCTGAGCAGGAGCCAAAACATTGTTCACAACAATGTGGGTATTAATTTTTGTGGTCAGAATGGATGTAAGGAGCTTGTAGATGGTAGGCAAGCACGTGATGGGTCTATAGTTCTTTGGATCCGTGGTACTCCCGGATTTGTGGAGCAGAAAGGTGACACCAGTGGTCATAAAAGAAGGCAGGGAGCCAAGCTCGAGAGCTTCTTGGAATTGTGTTGCCAAGCGGACATGCGAACATCGAATCCACTTAATCCAGAAGTTGTGCAATCCGTCCGGCCCAGGGCTTTTCCAGTTCTGAGCCTTGCCAATTGCACAACTAACGTCTTCAGGGTCTATGATAATAGACCCCATGCATTCGATGGATTCACATTCCCTCTCGACAACACGCATCCATTCACCCTCTGTGTGTTCGACAGGCACCGACCATATGCCACGCCAAAAATCGATCATAGCATTGGCATCCGGTATCTGCCCATCGTTCACCTGCTGATCAGCTCCCTCCCATCTCCGGTATACCTTCCTTTGGTCACTTTGGAAGACACGATTTTGCCAGTATCTATTCACACGCTCTTTATAGCGACGAATACGGTTTGCCCATGCATAGACCTTTTGCTTCAAGTAGTCAATGCGTTCTGTGACACAGGCCAAATAGTCCTGGGGCCGAATATCAGTCCCGGCAAAAGCCTGTGTCACAAAACGCATGACTCGAGGGCGATTATTACCCCTACTGAAGCAAACTAGCTTTGCAATAAGAGTCCTGAATGAGTCGATACGTTTCTCAATCCGTATTTGCCACGCAGGCGCAACTCCGACGGGTCTCGGTGTTCGGTTAGTATCCGGGAACTTAACACGAGCAACGCGACACGCCGCAATAGCGCCACAGTACATGATCGAGTAAGTATCAACTAAATCTGCACTATCCCGTATGTACGGAGCTAGTAAAGTATTCAGGGCTCCCATTAACGCCAGATTGCGTTTATGTGTAGGCAAACGTGGTAGTCGTGGCCTAGAGTCTGGTGCAAACCGATACTGTTCAATAGCATCCTCCAAAGTCCTCCTCAATTGCTCACTCACCTGGCTACTTACACTCGTACTCGATAAATCTCCCTCGTCAACTTCAGGATCAACCCTATTCGGTAGTGCCGTCATCGATATTGGTTGGATCGAGGACGACGACGCGACAGGTAGATTCTGCGTCAAGGAAGGAAATGTGCGAGCAGGTAGCGTTTCCAGGCGGAGTCGATCAAGTACAGACTGATCTAGCAGCTTGCACCGTTGGATAGCCCGTACCTGATCCGACAGTCGTTGTGCGGAAACAGCGATGGTTGGTTCCAAGATCTGAAACAGAGGCAACATCCGATCTCGGTATGCAGTCAGGATGGTTCCCCCTTCTGTAGCCTCATAATAGGCGCGCATGCAGTTCTCATTCATGGTTTGAGACCATCGCATGCGACGCACTACACCACCGGTAGCGAGGGCCGGGCGCGGAGCTGGTTGCCCCACAGGCCCCAAGCGTGCCGGTAGCGGTGGACGTCCCCGTCGTGCAGGTGGTCGTGGCGGCGGAGGCGTCGGTGGCCCACTCTCGTCGCTCGTGTCCGGTGGAGTGACAAATTCTTCATCTGATGATGTGCTAAGCGACGACGAGGTGGGCCGTGGTGGTGGGTGTGCTCTTGTTGTATCCGCTTGTTTTTTTTGTTGTTGCCGTGTGATCATAACTTAAAATATTTTGTTTTGACATAATGTGCCATTTTCATTTTTCAGAATTTTTATTTGTGTAAGCTTGTAAATAGGTTTTAAATCTGTTGAAATGGGGTAAAGAAAACAGGAAAAATATTTAAATATGAAAAACACGGAAAAAAAACGTCTGAAGTAAGCGGTTATTATTATTATTATTATTCTTTTCTAAGCTAGTCTCGCTCGGCTCCTAAGAGTCGGTAAATGACTGATGTACACGGGCCTAAGCCAAGTGTACACCAGTGGGAGGGCCTGATGATAAATCAGCTGAATTTGGTGGTAACACTTCAGTAGACGAGTCTATTTGTAGAAATTTTCTAACTATTCTACATGTATTTAATACGACGGCTTTCTGTAATAAGGCATAGGTATGTTTTGGTAAATCTAATTGGTTGAGAGAATGGAACAACTGCTTTGGGATGACGCCTGTGGAAGATAAGACGATTGGGATTATCGTCACTTTTTCCAATCTCCACATCCGTGTGATTTCATCTTTGAGGTCGATGTACTTTGACAGTTTTTCCGCAATTGTATTCTGTAAGTTGTGAGTATTAGGAACTGCTATGTCTATTATAAGTGCTGTTTTATTCGTTTTATTAATGAGGGTTATATCTGGTCTATTGTAATGTATAGTTTTATCTGTTAGGATTGCTCTATCGTAATAGAGTTTGTAAGTAGTGTTTTCCAGCACAGTCTCAGGGGTATACTTGTAATAAGGTGTTGGTCTCACCGCTGGTGCTGTTTCAATGAGTTGGTATTTAGTAGCTAGCCTCTGGTGTATGATATTCGCTACTTGGTCGTGCCTGAACTTATAGTCCGTCTGGGCTATGGTTTTGCAGGCCCCTGTGATATGCTGGATTGTTTCTGAGGAACTATTGCATCTACGACATAAATCAGTTTGCAGGTTTTGGATCTTCATTATATATTTTTGGTAATTGCGCGTTTCTATCACCTGGTCCTGGATGGCAATCATGAAGCCCTCCGTCTCTGGGAAGAGTTCCCCTCGAATAAGCCACTCGTTCGACGCATCCTTGTCGACGTTAGGTTGGCTCAGATCGTGGCGATGTCTTCCATGAAGGGATTTGAGGCTCCATTCATTGATTAACGTCTGTCTGTCAGTTTGTTCTTCGTTTCTTTGTGTATTTTCATCCTGTAGGTTCAACGGTGTCAATTTTTGGTCATTGTATGTAATTACTGTATGTAGATCGGATGATGTTGTCTTTGTATGAAAATATGCTCTAAGGGTAGCTATCTGTTTATTATGTAAATTGCGAATGTCAATCAATCCTCTCCCTCCTTCTGATCTCGGCAGAATTTGTCTTTGGACACATGCTCTTGGATGATGTTTACGACTTTTGGTCATCGATACGTTTATAACGCGTTGCATGTCTTTCAATTCTTTTTTAGTCCAGTTTATAACTCCAAATGAGTAGGTCAGAATAGGTATTGCATATGAATTAATAGCTTTCACAGTGTTCTTGGAGCAAAGTTGTGTTCTCAATACGGATTTTAATCTATGTTTAAAATTTAATGTAAGTTTAGTTTTAACTTCTTTATGAAGTATCTGTTTCGATTGATAATATCCTAAATATTTATATGCTTCATTTTCATTCAGGGGTGCCATTTTCTCACCGGATTGTAAATCATAGCTATGTTGATAGCTTTGTCCTGCTCTGGTTGAATTTATTTTACATTTATCCAATCCAAACTTCATGTCAATATCAAGAGAAAACTGTTCAGTGATTTGCATTAGTTTTTCTAAATCAGATTGTGATGCAGCATAAAGCTTGATATCATCCATGTAGAGTAAATGGTTTAGTTTATATTGTAGTACGTCTGTCTGTATATCGTTTTGTGGTTTACTGTGTAGAGAGTAACCGATTTCAGAAGAATTTAATATATTAGAAAGGGGATTCAGAGCAAGGCAAAACCACAAGGGGCTGAGCGCATCACCCTGAAATATTCCACGCTGTATTTGGATCGGGTCAGTTTCGATGGGGTTGCTTGCTGAAGAAGCACGTAGGCGTGTCGTCCATCTACTCATGGAATTTTGCAGGAATAAAACTAACCTTGGATGTATTTTGTAGATTTCCAAAATGTCAATAAGCCATGAGTGTGGCACGGAGTCATATGCTTTTTGGTAGTCGATGTATGTTGTGTAAAGGTCTTTCTTTTTCTGGTGTACTTGTTTTAACACAACAGAGTCTATTACCAGTTGCTCCTTACATCCCTGACTAAACTTCCTACAACCCTTCTGCTGTTCAGCTAAAATCTTATTTGCATCTATGTGTTGGTATATAAGTTGTGATATACATGCTGTTGTGATTTTATATATAGTTTGAAGGCAAGTTATTGGTCTATATTTAGCAGGGTTTGTGGTATTGTCTAGGTCTTTTGGTATCATGTATGTTATTCCACTTGTGATATAAGTAGGCATTGTATCTGGGTTATGAATAAAGCTATTGATGTGGTTGTATAAAAAGGGGTGGATGTTTGTAAATTTCTTATACCAATAGTTGTGTATGTGATCAGATCCCGGTGATTTCCAGTTATGAGTTGCTTTCAAAACTTTTTGGAAAACATCTACTGGTATATTTTCGTACTGCATTTCTTCTAATATTGCGCTATTGTTCTTCTCACTTATGATCCAGTCGGCATCTTTGCTATGCTCCACAGGGTTTTCCCATATGCTGGCCCAAAAATGTTTTAGCTCGCCAGGGTCTATCTGGGTGTTAGGGTGGTCAATCTGATTAGAAGTCGGCATGTTGTTTGTTGCCTTGGAAAGATTTTGATAAAATTTTCTTTCGTTATTATGAAACTGGTTGTTTTGTGTTTTTCGGTGTGAGCATGCTTTATATCTTCGTAGACGACTACTCATGACGGTGAGTTTTTGTTTTAGCGTGTCTAGGAAATGTGTCAAGTTAGTGTTAGGTTCTTCATGTATTGTGTGCATTTTGTATGCACTTAAGATTTTATTTATTTGCCTAGTAAGGTTTTCACTGCGACTACCATTCATGTACTGCGTTAATCTACCTATTTTTTTACGCAGGTCTTCGATTTTTAATTCTAGCCTCTTTTGCCAACCAGGCATAGTATGTCGCTGGGTTCGATTCCCTGACTCTTCTGGGGGAATCCGCAATTTTGATCCATTGATGCTAGCTGCGGTCCATGCTGCACAATACACTATCATCTGTAAGGATTCAAAACCGGTGTCGATGTTGGTAACTTCCGGTAAAATGGTTGTATTGAGGTAACTTACAATTTTTGCTAGTTTTTTTGATGTTTTTTGTTTTGGGATATAAGGTCTACCTATAGGGTCAGTGTGTTTAAAATATTTTATCGCTTCCTTGAAAGTCTGATCTATTTCTAAATTTCTGTCGCCTGCTGATTCTAAATTATTTACATCTGTATTAGTTTCTGTTAGTGTAAATGTAAAATTTTGTGTTTGTGGCACATCGGTCCCACTCAGTAAGTCAGTTCTATCCGTGTCTTCTTGTTGGCTAGTCGTAGTTTGTGTAGGGAGATTAAGCCCTATTTCGTCAGCAACTTCGTCTTTAATAATCCTCATTCTATCATCAGAAATAAATTTATTCGATATAATGAGTCTCCGCTGGTCAGCTACTCTCTGCTCACTTATATGAGAAAGGTGAGGGAAAACACTAATGAAATGCTGGTGAAGTGGTTTTCTGTACGCTGTTTTGTTTGTTTCTAATTGAGTTATTAGCAAATACCCTCGTATAATGGCTTCGTTATGTGTTGATGTCCATTTCATACGTTGCCCGGTTGGTGTGGGCTGTGTTTGGCTAGAGTTGGTATGTGTCCTTTGGTTTTCGTTTGCACTCAAATAGGACTTGACTTCCTCTCGTATCTCATTAATATTTGTAGTTGTTAATAGTTTGTTGCGAATAATTGCCCTACGTTGATCTCCTAATCGTTGCTTAGTAACTGAGATGTGCGGGAATTTGTCAGTAAATTTTGTATGTAGATCCGCAAGATATGATCTAGTGTCCGATTCCAGGTTTGTAAGAATGAGGTAGGTACGCAGGACAAAAGTATTCATTTCATCTGTCCATTTTTTGCGCGTGTGCCTAGCCTTGGCGGGTGCAGTGTCATCGACTATCGTCGACTGCACAACGTCCTCGGCCAGCGATGATTTAGTTGAAAGAAGAGAAGGCGAAGAGGGTTTAGACATAAAGTTTAAGTAGGATGGTGGTGAAGAAGGAAGAGATGAGAATAAAGATTTAGGCGAGGATAGAGGTGATTGGGCTTCATATGACTCTTCAGCCCGTTCGGTTCGGCTCTGGCTCCCTTCCTCGATAGGAGCTAACCGCCGTTTTTCAACTTCGTCTCTGCTTGTCCTATTACGACATGCATTGCCTCCTGATGTACTCTGGCTTCTTGTCTGTGGTCGTAGATTATATCTTCTGTTGGGCTCACCTTTTTCGGGTTCCCCGGCAGAGGGCCACCCATTACCCTCGCCACCGATGGCTTGCATGCTGTAGCGCCCAGCATCGGCTCCAGGCGCGCCCCGGCGATCACCCCCGGGAAGCGACCATAAACGTTTACTACTTTTACCTTGCTCCATCATGATGGGTTTGCCATCGCCCTTTTTTGTCACTTGCCCCTCCGATTACCCATATCGCGACAGGGCCGCGACAAGCTGAAACTGCGCAGTCACCGCTGCCAGGCGTCACTTTTTTATTCAAACTGTGACGTCCGGCAGCAACGAAAGCACAATTCCCGCCCGCCGCAGCTCCGCCACAATATATGCAATCAGGGAGGCCGCTAAGTTATTTCGTTGCGAGTGTCCGCCCCTCACGTGGCTTAGATGGTTGGCACGGACGTAGGGTTGGGCTTTGAGGGGCTTTATTATTATTTGCGTTTGCTGCAAGGCCATTTTGCGACGAACTTCACATATAATTATCGAATCACTTGTCTAATTTTATCATCACTATCATCATTATTTCATTCACACCATTTGGAAATAATGCTCATACATTCACATTTATTCTTAAAGTTTTTATTTAAATTATGCATAAATTATATTTACAACGGCACCACTTGCACTGTATTAATTTAATCAAATCAGTCTGTCAGTATCTCACCGTGATTAGCATATTATTGGACTTCCTTTGTTTTTCTTCGGTAATTTTTGCGTTACATCAACATCAAATCAACCCGTAGAAGTTCATTACTAAACCTCCCTCACAATATCCAACGATTTGGGCCCTTCTTCACCGACCTTCCTGACTTCCTGATCTTAGCAATGTTTCGTTGTAATAATTTTAGTTTTTTGGCTGCATTTGAACGCTTTACCTTTAGGCTTGTGGGCTAGGGGTAAATGATGTACCCCTTAGCCCTAGAATTCAAAATTGATTTCATAAACCTCTCCGTAGTCTTTACGATTAGGCAGCTATCAACATGCACTGTCGGCCGAAGTGGTGCGTTGTCGTGGTCAATCCCCAGCTCGATGTCATCTGATCACGTGGAACTAATATGTGCGATGTTCACTTCCACAAAGTCAAACTGTTAGTGTGTTAACTACCTTAAAACGACGCTAAACCATCCAGTCTGTAACCGCCTTAAGCCGATGATCAACTTTGACATGTTGAACGATGATATCATAGGTCAGTGCTTATTGGATCTCATTGTAATTGTATAATGCTGTTCGTCATAAATCATCATGAATGGTGCTAAAATTACTTGAGACAATGATCTTGGTGTTCCAGTTAAGGACGGCGACTGTCTTTATAGCTTTGTTGATGTTGATACGGAAGTTGGTGTTCTGGGTTCTGTTTTAGTTGGTCTGTGAAGGGTCAGTGACATTTTAAAAATCCTTGTTTAAGACATTAGACATTAAGGGCGGCTTGCACCAGAATCGCTAAACGCTTTAAACTCTTAAATAGTATTTAGCGATTTGTCAAGTCATACAAATACGTCAGATTTAAATCGATTTAGCTGTTAATTACGTTTAGTGATTCTGGTGCAAGACGCCCTAAGTAAATTCTATAGGAAAATAGGAATAGGTACATAACTCTACAGTTAATATGGATAAAGATATTTTTACTCGGTTTTTTGTTAAAACTTTTTTTTATTATAAGCCTTCAATGTCCCACTGCTGGGCAAAGGCCCATATTAAAACTTATTTTAACAAAAGACGGAGTGAATTTCTAATGACGTTAGGATAATTAAATATAAGTTAAAAACGTCCGTTAGTTCATAGGTATTATTGATATTGATCGGACTTCCGTTTCCGCATTTATACTCGAAGGTTGGTCCATTATGCGTAGAGGGTGTTCTGGCTAGGAGTGTAGCCAGCCTAACTCCTCCCAAAAGCACAGAAGCTTCCTAGAGGTTTCGCATTATCACTTCTTTATTCTCAGCTATTAAAGCAAAGCAAATAATAACCACACAAAATGGGATGCTAAAATAACTTTTTGCTTGCCACACAGGGTGTCAAAATAAAAATGGACGACGCAGGCAACATACTCATCAGACGCTACTCCAAGAGTAGCGTGGCCGTGAAGAGTACCGCTGCCACCAGCAGCGAGGAGACAGCCATAGGGCAGGACGTGCTCAAACTGCCTGGCTACTCGCTGGAGCAGGAAAAAATATTTAAGGTAAGCATTTTTATATTTGGATGGCACAAACTTAGGGAGGCCTACCCAGCAGTAAGTGAAGTGGGGCTGCGGATGATGATGAAGCATTTTTAAGGACGGTACTATCTATAGATTTATTGTATGAAAAATGACATGGAAAAGGCTATATTTTACGCCACAGAGCACCAAAAATTTTAGGGATTCAAAATACCTCGATCGAATTTTGAATACATTATTGTACCCATCTCGCATAGAAAGAGATCACAAGAATCAGAAAATAATGATGATGATTTAAGGGCTACATTACACAAAAGTGTTTTGGACGCTTTCTTCTCTCTAGAATGACTTGAAAAGACATCCTTTTGATTTTTTACGTGATATTTCTACTGCAGATTATTTTGTTTATATTTCATAATACTAATTGGCTGATCTTAATCGGATATACTTTTAATTAAGTCTATTTGATCTTCTTTTAGCATAAGTCAATTTTGACTGCCTACTTATTCATCCCGTACGGCCTTTTATTGCAATTTAATTGAAGGTCAACCTTAAACGATATTAAAGTGGTGATTTAATCGATAAATCAATTTGGACCAATCAATAACCTGTTTTTTTTCTATTAGTAGGTATATCTAAAACCAGTAGAGTTTTTTAAAAGAGCACTTTGGTGTACCAACAACGAGTTGGTATTTATAAGAAACAATCCAAACTTCCTTTGACTCCAAATCATAAACCCTGAGAAATCTTAAGAGATGGTCTCATGCCTGGATAAAGTCGTGCATGAGCCTATATATTTTTTATTAATTATTGTAAATGGAAATAGTATAAAAAAGCTCTGATTTGAATTGGGTTTGGCTTGCAAATTGCATTTACCTGGATGATGCTTTGTAAAAAACATAGCTTTCTTGTTCTCAAAATTCCATTTCGTAATTCAATTTTCTCTTAATTTCTTCGACCATTTCTCACGCACCTCTAGTTCAGGCATTGCATTGCATTGCATCACGCTCCCTAATATCCTCATATTCATTATTACTAAAGACAATTGAGAAAGACATTAAGGGGTCGGGCATTATGCCTAATGCCATTGTGCATCTGTGGTGCATCACGACCAGTGGAGCGATCACCGATGCTGTCAGCAACCAGTCTGCATTGTTAGCAATTACTCAGTTAGGTATACAAAAAATAAACAAAAATATACAATGTCATTGTATTGGAAGCTGTCAATGTACCAAAATTTGTTTTATTACTTATTTACTTTTTTGATTGCTAACAAGAATTAAATAATCGCACATCGCGCCCTCTCTAAAAATCTCTTTTTGTTTTTTTTATACAACAATATGATAGGAAAAGCCGATGGCCCTTCTGATGTAAAGTGGTAATTACTGCCTATAACAATACATTGTCTCACTGAGCACGTCCTCTGAGGGCGTGCCCTGTAATGCATTGAATTGCGGTCATCGTTCTTAGACATAAAGGGGATATGTCTCATGACCCTGTAATGTAAATGCCTTAAAATGTACTTTCATATTGTAGAATGTACGTGGTTGCTAAACTTGGTTGCTGACCACATCGGTGATCACTCCACCGAAGACACGACATGACCATGACATTGCCACATCATCTTTTATGTTTATTACAAAATTTTAGAGTCATCCCGTGATTATTAGCCTTGACAGAACCAGGGCGGCTAGATACTTCGTGATGGCTTATCTCTGAAATTAAGATATAAATGTCGGACGGACTTTTGAGTGGGACGTTTGAAACTATCGGCAAGGTCAAATACATGATAGAATTTTTGTTTCAATAATTATGGTAAAACGTAGTGACAATTTTTATGATTACTTACTCCAATAAAATCTTTGTTTTTGTCAAGGTCCAGTCTAGGGTCCCAAAACTAAAATGAACCACTTTTCGATAGAAAAAAAATCATAAGTAAATATAATCACGAGTGATCGAGATTTCTCCCGTCTTTTCGGCTCTGTCTCAGCAAATTTATCAGTGATAGACTGAATAAAAAAAGTTCACGTATTGGTAAAAAAATTTCAGACAAAGACAAAAGAGAGATGGTGGGTAGTTAGTGTAATAACAAGAAGAATAACAATACCTGCCAGATAACCAGAACCCAGTTACGTAACACAGGAGCCAAATAAAACAACACATCTTCTCGACGTAAAGCAATTGATCAAGATCCTCATACCGAACAATAGCGTGTTCACTTCCTAGTGAACTAGCCGACAGATTCATTAATACACACCATTACATGCTTCACTTATTTATATAGAAAACAGGGCGAACCTGTTTTCTACGAATGCCATGTTACCAATTAGTTAGGTCATCGTTTGAACTCAAAAATAAAAGTAAAGTAAAAAGCTAATTTATGGAAATGACAAAATGTTTATAAACTATGGAAGTTATAGCTACTATAGTCAAATATACAATATCAACTACATTATCCTAACGATTTGCCGATTTTACATTTATCTACATATTCAGTTCTAAAAAATACTAAGTCGTGTCGTGTGTGTGTGTGTGTGTGTGTTGGTGTGTATAGTGAATTCAAACCACAATCATTTTAGTTAAGTACATGTTTTTTTATCTACAGTAGGGCTTTCAATTTAAAAGTAAGTAGAAACGATTGAGCAGTTTTTTTGTAAGTACTGGTCTTTTCAACGGGTTTTTGGTGCAAGTACAGAATTTTTGCGTACGCTCGAGCAAAGCTAGAAAAATAAATTTTAGGTCTGTAAAATGATCATGCAAATAAGCGCTGGTATCAACCACCAACCCGCTTTCTATGTAAATGCGTTACGTAACTCGAACAATGAGAAGATAGCGCCATTAAGGAATAACGATAGTTGCCTAATATGTTTGTTTGGATGTTTCGGGCAATGAAAGTCGATTTGAGAGCACTCCTATTGTCTGCCAGCTTGAATAATGATATAATTTTGGCAATCAATTCTATGGGAACTATAACGATTTGTATTACCAACTTGCCCCACAAACCAGGGCCAGACAGACTCTGCCAAGATTATGACAAGAGCACAGGGCCCCTTGGATTTGTACTTTGATTTTTATCCATAGTAATTAATACGAATACTGTGCAAACACACTGGACACAGTGCAGATTATTTTGATGTCATTTATCTTCAGCTAATGGGGGCCTTACCAGACATTGACCTCTGGGGAGTCAGCATACGTATAAAGAGTGTAAACGCTAAGCAAAAATCGTTTTTAACAGTTTCCCTTGCATTTGACATTGGGACAATTGTTTTTTTAGTTCGGACATTTTCTTTATTATTTTAATGTTTAAGAATTATTTAAACCAAAATATCGCAACTTCTAAGCTCATGTATGTATCTATATAAATAAATTAAATAAAATGAAACTATAGAAGTCTAGGTAAATATCCTAGAATTTTAAACGAATTGATTAAATTCGTTTTTAAAACAAGTAATTTTTTTTAATGCTTAGGTATAGTCGAAGACACGTCCGCCTATACTGTTTGGACTTTGAACTTTTAGAAATTGAACGTTGCGAATCGTGCGAGAGAGACGACAGTGTGTTTGAGTAGGACGGACTGCGAGCGCGGCCGCGGTGCGCGCCTACGCCTATTTCGCTCCCTTTCCAACGATTCTCAGCATTGTATGTAGCGTAGTTATGGTTGTATTGGGTGTATAACCTGACCTGTGGCCGTGTGTACACCAGTCCACTTTAAACAGCGAACGATGGCTATCTCACAACTACCTACTTGGACATAATGTTCATTAAACCCCATTTTCTTCGAAACAATACCAGAGGTGTTGAAACTCGTTGAACTCTGAGAGTTTTTCTGTGCGATTCACCATTCTTTTAGCAAATTCCCTTGTGACTATAACTTGAATTAAAAGTATAATACATTACTTTACTTGTCTTTGTCCCTAGGTGATTAAAATCATACCAAAACAAATCGAACATAGCTCAAAATAAACATAACTATAGGTACTATCTATTTTATCAGTTCTTTGTGAAAAAAAAATCATAGGATTATCATAGGATTTTACATACTAGGACGATTAATTAATTTAGTATGGACATTTTGACGTAAGTACCTAACTGTTTTGTTCATACAACTATTTCTTTCTCGATCCAAAATATTGTCATAAATTCTGTTGGTCCAATGCTAAGCGTGCTCTTCTAAATAGATAAACCCATCAAAGAATAAATGGAATAAGTAATCTCGCATTTCATTAGCTGTCACTTTGACACTTAGCCACTAACGGATCCAGGGGAGAGCTAGGGGCTCGTGCCTCCTCTAAAAACTCCCGGTCTAGGTAGGTACCCTAGGGTGGACCAGCATGAGCGCCAAAAACGACCTTTCTTTCTATCACAGAGCAGACGAATCATACTTCGTCCCTATCTTTTGTTTGTCGAAAATAAAGACAGGACTAGCTTTAGTCTTTTCTTCCGTAGACAAATCGCTGTCTAAGGTGCATAATGCTTGCTCTGCTGGTAGGCCAACAAAGACTATGACAAGCAGTCCATGTGCAGGAGCCCTGTAACTACATAACCTTTCAAAGTACATCAAGACGTCCCGCGGTAGAGTTTGATACAATCTTCTTTTTAAGAACTCGCCGCGCCGCCTTCATCAAAAATGCCGAATTTGATATATTGATTGGGTCGTGGACAGACTGCTTTCTCGAAAGATCTCCTATCTATGTTGACTTGACCTTGACGTAGCTTGTGTAAACGATCTTTAATTGACCCTTATCCTTTTATTATTCTGTGGAGGTAGTAAATGCACAGAAATAATGCTTCAAATAAACACAGCAATAAACAAAAAAATAGTCAATTTTTTTATTTTAGAATAAACAGCTAGTTACACAATAAAAATACTAACTATTGTATATAAAAAGAGCTGGTGCCTAGATTTGCCTAGCATATAAAGACACTAGACAGCTTGCACAAAATGAAGACTTATTTCTTATTTACCTATGCACTGGGTGCACCCATAAGATGATGATATCTTGTGATTTTGTCTATGAGTCTTTTCACTTTTCTTTGGCATAGTTCTCCCTAAGTAAACATCTAAAACTTAATTAATCTCCTCTGACTCGTCTACGGGAGTAGTAGAGCATGACATGCGCCAGCGCAGCTTTGTTTGATGGTTTTGTTTCATTATCGAATGACGGCGTGTTGTGTAATATTACGATAACATCTTCAATCCAGATTGATTCGTCAATAGCTATATTTGTTTAGTAGTTAAAAGTTAATTATTGTTATGATAAAATTATTATTAGACTATTGTTATTCAGTCTATCGGTCGTTTATCGTAAGATTAATTTTTTTTTTGTTCTAAGTATTGATACATAATTATTTTCTATGGATGTCTGCTACATTTTGATTTCTCATTTGCTTGCTACGAACCAATAGTTCATACTTTTCAGTTTTTTTGTTTTTAGAACCTGTTGAACGGCTTCCAACGTTTTACATACATTCAAATAAATACCTTTGTACCTTGTTCCAGTTATTCGATATGAAGAAGTTCCAATCAAACGTGAACCGTGAGCTCAGACGGAGCTACCCAGACAGAAGGCGACTTGAGACGCAATGCCTCAGCGCCATCTCCTTCGTTAAATCAGAGAGCGACCTTCTGGAGTGCCCGATATGGGTGCTCATCATCAACGTCGTGGCTATGGATATGCTGAAGTCTAAACTGCCTCCAGGTATGTATATAAGCTAGTGGCGACCAGGTGCGCGCCCTCAATGAGTGGTTGGATAACTTCAGCACTCCAGTCGCAGGCGAAAAAAGACAAGGTCAATACGTGCAGAGCTGACTATGCCGCGGGTTTCCTCACGATGTTTTCCTACAGCGTAAATTTATCACATATAAATTTTCTTTCTTCACCGTTTGAGACCACTGGGATTGCACATATAAATCTTCCTTCACCGTTTAAGACCACTGGCATTGCACATATAAATTTTTTGAGTAGAAAAACTCATTGATGCACGAACGGATTTGAACCCGCGAGCTTAAGATAGGATGGTGGGGTAGAATAGGTAATGAGGTAGCCTAGGTAACAGCTGCGTTATCCACAACCCGGATCGATTAAGCCATTGGCCGGTTAGTCTTGACACTGGCTTATATCCGGCAGCCACGTCAGCTGGCCTTGGACGAACAATACTTACTTTCTACTCGTTTACTTGTTCATACTATTTTAGTGCAATTACTTCAGCAACTTTATGGATACGAATAAATTTCAAAATATTCCATCTTCGAATGTTTTCGTTGGTCCCGGAACTTGCAATTATCTCAGGATACCAGATGAAGATAATGATTTTTTTCAACAAACCGATAAGGACTCCTTCTTCACTGAAGTTATTGCCATACAAATGCAGCACTAAATATGAATTAAAAAAAAATGAAAATAATCGACCGAACCTACTAAAGAATGAGACTATGCTAAATTAGGCGTTTGCACACTGAGAACGTCTAGTACTAAATGACATTAGCTATGACATCTAGTGACATCTAGTTCTAAATGACATGACCGGAAACTTATTAATAGATACGTTTCTCAAACACATTAACTAATAAAAACATTGAACAAAAAGAAGATTAAATAAAAAAACTATGAAAAATTGTATAGTTGTTCCCACGAACCATTCTGTTCCTTGGATTTGGATCAATTGCTTTATATAATTGCACCTCCAATATTGCAAAAAATATAGCTTTACCTTGACTAGAATTTAGTTTAATAACGACTTAAAATGCTGATGGTTTAGTGGTAGCAAGCTGGCCTTCCATTCCCAAGATCGTGAGTTCAAAGCCTGTAGGTTTTTGTATCCGAATTTAGTTGCAAAACTGAAAAAGATTAACGTAGCTAAACTAAAATGCTTACTTGACTTATTATGTCTGAAACTATGTCCTAGATTACAGCGTGTTGTAAATGTAACTTGAAATTTTCCGGTAAATTCATAACAAGCTGAAAAAACATCGTGTACCTTCAGCAAGACCCGTTTCTTACAAAGATAACGTTGTAACAATGAGTAAGCTGCAATATCTAAAAATCTCAGTAACAATATAGATTGTTAACATTGATGTCTGATTACTTCATATGTTTGAAGTAAAAAAGTTAAACGTTTCCGGGGTACAGTTCGATTGATTTCATCTTCAAGTTCAATGTTAGATTTGCGATTTTGTATTGTTTTTGTTTGATTAGTTTTTGTTTTGTAAAGCACAGTCAAGGGAGTTCGGGGTTTCCGAACCTTTAGTTTAAAGTTAGTAGCTAGTAGCAATTCTCTTAGTTCAATTCCCTAAACTTTGATACCACTAAAACTGTTGCCGTCTCTTTTTCATAAGCTGAAACGACAAAGACAGCTATAAAAATGCTGTTAAATTAGTTTTGTTTATAGAAAAATGCAACAACAGAACAAGGGTCACTAGTTTTTGACCGCGACTTCACCTAAATTCAATTGCTCAAATTCAGTATCAAACTTAGTGGTTCAGTCATAAAAATATAAATATTCTATCGCATTTTATAAGTCGGAAATAGAAAAATTCAGTTACAAAGTGGTATTCTTTTGAGATAACGAAGAGTTTATTATTTATTTATTTTTTATTTGCTTAGTTTGGGATTAGAGGGCGTTGTGTGTAAAGTCCATGAATATTTATTTATTTATCTTTAATGCCATTTTTTTGCAAATTTTGTAATGTCCCTGAATAGTGATACTAAAGTACAAGTAATGTAGGTTGATCATTACTTGCGTCAATCAAACAAGATTCTCAATTACCTGTAATAAATAAGTTAACCCAAAAAACCCAGGAAATAAATTTGTCCAGTACGCTACACTAAACGACCATTTAATACCAACACACTAAAATATCGTAAACATAAGTGCTTTAATTCAGTTCCGCATGTTTCAATAATTACTTACTACGCTTTGACCACCTCAAACTAGTTATGTTATCTTAGACAGAGAAAAGCAACACCCAAATAATTATAGCTATTAATGTTTTAAAATATTTGTTTTTAATGTCTTCCACATAATGTGTTTTAAATTATAAGTTGAAGTTGCATGTCTATTACTTCAAAATTAATCAAAATGTTACAGTATAACAGAATAATAGTTGCTCCACACCTATCCAAAGGTATATCGGGTAGATATATGAGTACTTTGTTTTTGTAACGAGGTACTCACAATAATTGGGTGTCCGGGTAAACACACAACAATGTAGATTTGTAATTGTTTTAAACAGTTTGTAATTGATATATACCTAACCACAAACACAACCCAAACCAAACCTACAAACCAAACCACTACAAACCGTTTAAATAAAAAAATAAGTCGTTTTTATAAATCGTTCGCAACGGGTTGTAGATAACTCAACTGTTTCGTATGTATTTTGTAAATATTATAAATTGTAAATACTATATTAGTCGTAATTTTCTTTATGGACAAATGATTTTTACTACGAACAGTTTGAAGACGTTTGGGACATTTATGTCCATTATATTCGCTGTTCAAAGTTATCCAAATAAAAGATACGACGTGAATCACTTTGCGAGATGCAACAGTTTATCATTAAACGTGACAGCATTAAAGCGATTTAGCACTATTCTACAATAGCGGAGAAAAAAAAGAACAGCAACATTTAAACGACTAAAACACAATACGTGTCATAGCGAATAAATTTCCTAACACAGATACAGGACAGTGAAGCATTGTCCGGTGAAGGGTAAAGTGCCTTCTTATTCCAGATAAAAATATCCCTTTAAATTATTGCACTTGGATTGAATTTATCACGCCTACGTGGGATTTGATGTATCACAGCGATTTTACTTTTAATACCATTGCGGCTCATTTATCTGTTAATATGACGCCAACCCATGCACTTATTTGTTTGTCGGCTTAACAGTATGTAAATAACACATTTTTTTGTTGCACCTTTTAAACAATTATTTCTTTTCTTTAAATCTCTGATGACCCAGTTGAAGGGACACGCATCGGCGTCAAAAATAAAAAAAATACTTTTCATAGACAATTTAAAATGCGCACTCAATAACGTATCATTTTTATTGACTACTAGTAGTTACCCGCGACTTCGTACGCGTCTACAGTGTCCGTGTACATTATATTATCTGTGCGTGTACCGAGCGAATACTTCTTTGAGAAACTTGACATTACACCTCATTACACCGAACTCGTACCTACTGGAATGTCATATGCTAGTTGTTAGACCAAAGAGGTAGTACTACGCACTGTCAAACTGACGTGACATGACATGACAATGAAATCCTCTTGCCAATTGGCGCTGCTAATCCTTTTCGTTCATTTTATCCTGTAGATCCTGTTAATTATTCGAGATAAAAAGTAGCCTGTGTCAATCCAGGTTACGAACTGTATATATGCCAAGTTTCGTCCAAGTTGGTTCAGTAGTTTAGACGTGATTGAAACACAAACATCCAAACATCTAAACTTTCGCATTTATAATATTAGTAGGATGTTGGTTCAATATTAGAATAACATTTGTAAGTAGACAAAATAGTGTCTAATGTGTAAGTAGGCACATCAAATGTTTTAGACCTTCCTCACCACGTGGGATGTAACAATGACAATGTGCAACCTCCAAAATTTCTCATGCAGAGAATTTCTCACGCGGATAACCTTCGTTTGTATGATTTAAGGATTATTACCGACTTATTGTGATAACTTCGCAGCAACAGAACAGGACATCGGCACCATTTTCTTCAAGTAATTACTATAATGTGAACTGGTTTTCGATGCAAGGTGATCATATCGTATTTTACGTAGGTTTGTAAACGCTTCCGGAATGTTTTAATTGGTGATCAGCTGATGGAGTACCTAGGTGATCTTGTATAATTATTTGATGCGAAACAGGCTTTGTCTGAAAATGCCCTTTAGTTTTTATTGAAGAGGGTATCTTTGGGGAAGTGAATGGACGAATTTTGCATCTTGCTTATCTTCTGTCTGAAAGTTTTTAGTCTGACACAAGCTTACAGAGTGAAAGATGATAGATGCCGATAGTGGTTTTATAACAAATTAGGATTCTGATTCAGTTCCCATAGCAGGCAACCGCATCAACTTCGCACAGACCACCACTTCGTCTCTTATTGTTGACCAACAATGCAATCTTTCTTCAATCTCATGATGTATTGCACCTCATTTTACTTGCAATTCTAACCCCATATTGCCGACCAACAACCAATATTGGTTTTGTTCAAATCACGCTAAATCTATGAGAAAGAAACCGCAGGGTTAGATGCCCGCGATTTTCCATCTAAGATGCCTGTGTAGATTTCCTGGTGGTTTTGCGGTCTGGCCACTGTTTATCGGTTGGGGAACTCAAATAAATCTATTGGGTAACGTAGCTAATGTCCCACTGGTTGGAAGTCGTGACAATTTATCGTGAGGACCAACCGGTCTTTGTTACTACATGACCTCTAATGCTTAAAGTTTGTGTCGTCGACCTGTTTATAGTGTTACAATTGTTGGAAAGGTGTTCTATGGACTGCTCTTTTAACCTTTCTATGATAAATAGATCCGATCAGATATCTAGATAAGGTTATTTGATTTATCCATGTTACTGTTATGTGACAGCTAGGTACGGGCGGCGAGAGCTAGGTTTCACCGCGGGAACTATGAAATCCTGAAAGTTGTCCGACGTCTACTTTTGTCTGTTTATTTTCTGTAGCAAACTGAACTTTGCTACTAAGTAACATTTTATTTCAATTCAGAATTTCTGTCAATACTTTTTACGTAGTCGTGTTTAGTTTAATCAATCTCTAGATAGATAGAGAGATATATTCTTTATTGTACTCTCCACTTAATCTAATGCAACAATAATACAGACTCTTTAGGAGACTCTAAGTCCTAATGAGTTGAAATAATAGTTTATTTTTCTTTATTCTCATGTAACCATCATCCCAGTTCACACCTATTCGACTCTCGTTCATAACCCACACCTTAACAATGTTCAACATAGACTCAGGCACTTAAGTACTTGCCTAAGTATTAGGTATAGAACATCAAAAGATTCACCTACATTCGTCATAGCCCGTCTAATTTCGATTTCACAATGAAGGCCGTTGGAGTCATGATCGTGGCAATACAACTAGATCACTGATGCCAAATGGCACTACCCATATTGAATAATTCGCTTCGAATTATAAGGAGTTGTTGGAAGTTTGTATGTACGAGTACGTACACTGGCACGATAATTATGTTCATCAGTAACTCGGTGTCAAAGCTTCTAGTAGGTATATTATCCACAATGGATCCTTCTGAAGTGTCTGCGCAGAACCCACATTTGGGTTGAATTTGAGGTAAGCAAAATTGTCATTCAGATTTTGTTACACTTTTTAAATACATTACCCTGTCTCTTGGATCTAAAGACAAACATTATAAATCTTTTTGTAAAGAAGCACGTATTTGTTAGCGCTAAAAACGACACTTTAGCATGCAGGTCACACCGCGAACTAATCTGGATTCTAATCCCGTTGCGTCTTCGCGTCTGTGGTATTTCCATATACATATCTATAACTTAGAGTATCTTTTGAGTTCTAGTAACATGCAATTCATTTTTAAGGCTCCATGGTCAAAAACGCCAAAGACATTATACGTAAAAATTCAATCATTTTTACTGGTCGTCTATGGACGTTTTCACTCTGATGACGACACGACACTTATCGTGGAGAGCTAACTTCATACATTTAGTACTGACGCTTTCACACTTTGTCGTCGACCACAATGATTTTGTTGAAGTATGCGTGGCATGTCGATATCGTTTAGATGTCGTGCCAGTGGACACAAACGCCATAATGTGAGTTTTTGTCCAGTAGCGGACTACTGCCGGCTGATATGATTATGATGATCCGGTTGTATGTCTTATAGAGGTCTATTTTGTTGAAATTTTCATAAATTATCTAGGGATTCGTTTTTAATCAGTTTTTTGAATCACTAAAACCGTAACGAGGTGCTAAAAGCGCTTTAACATTGTATTTACCATCAAATGATCCTCATCGACCTAAATCTTACGCAGTACCTACAGTGTTGAATTGATACAGAAGCATACTTTCAATCTGTGAACATGGGTTTCCATAAAATGCGGCCATCTTGACATCACTATTATTAATTTCATTGTTTTACGCGGAGACTTGGCGAGCCTCATTAGTCTCTTAGTAATTGCATTATTCATTGAAATTACCCAGCAGCACGGGAAACAAACTAACTCCACATAGATTTTCTCGTGGTGACACGGTTTACTTACTCTCGTACAATACCACACCACAGCATAATAGATACGAATTGACAGATACCACATTGTCCGATACAGAAGTCAAAATCACTTGTTTCATCTCAATAGTTTTGATACCAGCTGTTCCACAGAGGTCATCAATTTGCTGACCGTCTTAACGGTGACGTTCTTTTAAGAAATTCAAGTCAAAGTCATAAGCTAGGAGTCGTGAAGAGAAGTGATTGCAATCCGAAGGCGTCACGAAGATGCTCACGCATTTCGTAAGCGCGGCTAAATGTTTCCAATTGTTATGTTCTGGAAACCCATTCATATTGATAACCTTTTCGGAAGGTAGCCTCCTTTTATGAAGGTACTAGTTTCCGCCCGCGACTTCGTCCGCGTCCTATTTGATCCTGTTGATTTTCTGGGATAAAAAGTAGTACGAACCATATGTACTCCCAAGCTTTATACAAATCGGACCAGTAATTTTTGAGTGAAAGAGTAACAAACATCCATACTTACAAATTTTCGCGTTTATAGTATTCGTATGATTTACTGGTTTTGAAAGGGTCTTGCCACAGAATATTGTTAGCTGTAGATTAGCAAGTATAGGTTTATTCGTTTCTGTCTACCGTGATGCTTCTTTCGGAAGTAGTTTTTTGCGTCGTCTAGGTGGAGAATGATCCCGCATGATTTCATTAGAATATTCAGGAATAACTTTTGGATATTATCTCAAAAACGTGTTAAAACCTCATTTAACATTTCATTTGTTTCATGTCAGAAGTCAATTGTTTCTAATTTATAAAATAGTAAGGTGTTTGTACACTGGCACGATACATACACGACACCGACCGACATGTCATGTCAGTTGCTCGAGTAAAAATATCGTTGTCGTCGACGATACAGTATAAAAATGTCTAGTAGTAAATGTATGAAATTAGCTTTTGACAAATCTAATCTAATTTAATCTTTCTTCCACAGTTCAAAGACCAGTAGACATCAAGAACCGACCTCGCATCCCAATCCCTGACGAAGACCCATACAGCATCGCCACCAACGTCAACGGCTCCGGCTCCAGTGGCAGCTCCGGTGGCTACGGCCATAACGGCCAGAACGGCCACAACGGCCACGTAGCTGCCACAAGGGAACAGCTAATGATGCAAATGGGGCAGAGGAAAGGCGAGCGCCCGCCGAAACTGCCGCCAAGAGAGAATGGATACGGACATGCTGATATTCCTAAGGTAAGATAAATGAAGGGTACCATAAAAAGGTAGGTAAGTAGGACAAATGAAGATCGCACAAGAAAACATTCAAATGAATGAGTAAGAAGTAGAAAGAAAGATGGGATTTAATAGTAAGTTTTGGTAAAATTAATATCGTCCATCGACTTTCCAGGGTCACATCGTGGCTTAAAATTGACATTTGTATTAAAATCAAGCACTTGGCGACCCCCCCTTTTAAAATCAGCACTGTAGAGCCTTTTCATTCTACAGTTCACAAAAACCACTGCGTGTAGCTTTGGCACAATCGGAAAAGTCCTCCATTTTTCTTTCCATTTCTTTGAAGTATGGAACCTTAAAAGACACTGGCTTAAATAGGAGTGAAACAAGTGAACGCGATCATGCATCACATTATGCAGTAGATACCGCGCCTTGGAGCATTCTTTAGATAAAATCTTGTGAATTACAATATTTATAGATACCTATATGTCTCTAGATCTAGTATCAACGGATGGGACAAAACGAATTTAAATTTTAGTTTCAGCCAAATCATTTTCCGTAGTTTTTATGACGGTGGACAAAAAAAATCATTATATAATTTTAGCATGTCTCATTGAACACAAAAATAGTTATTTTATTAGGACTAAACAATAAACTCATATCGTAATGAATTTAATTGATGGTAATAAAGATGAATTTTATTTTTTGATTTGATACTCATTGCTCAGTCTGGTAAAAGGTTGAAATGTAAAAAAGGTCATACTTGTGACTTCTGAGGGCTACTTTATATAGCGGTCATCGCTTTATTGGAAACCAAGGCTCTGGTCCAAAAGTTACCCATAGTAAGTATCATAACAAGTCTTAAACTTGCGTATATTTAGCCGCAAGCGACGTACTCTGAAATTAAATTAATGATCCTTTCCTAAAATAAGCCTTCAAAACTCTTTTATGACTGAATAACATTAACTTGATTCCATGCTTGTAACCCATTTCAATACTTAAATAAGATGTGGTTTTGTTCTGTCCAGGCAATTTACATAGTGAAAATTGCAACAAAGGATTTCTACCATACGCAATACTTTTTTGTAATAATGTGGCTATTTTTATTAAGATAATTTAAGGCTGTGTATGATTACCGGCTACTTTGTTTTAAAAAACTTTCAAATTGCCTACGGTTGGACAGCGCTCTCTTTCTTTGTTAATAATCACGTAATAAACTTTAGGTACCTTTAACTAGGTAGGTACTTTCATCAACTAAATTTTAAATCGTGTAGTATTCATATTTAAATGTTACTTACTTGGGTATTTCGGTACGCGCGGGTAGATCGAACTTAAACGCATTTTAAAAAACATCAATACACACTGTAAAGTTTCGCAAATCTTAGGCAGTGAGAATTGGTAAATAAATGGTGGACCACACAGAAAAAAACACGCAAATGTATACAAATCAAATCCATGTAATCACAGGATAATTTTAATGGATTGCAATTATTCCCAAATCAGAAACCACAAAGTATAAGAAAAAGGACACGTGAAATACATTAGGGATAAGGACATATTTTATGCAAATTGAGTTCGTAAAAGCACTATCTTCATGACAAATAAACTTTTGTACTAAACTCCGACGGAATCTTGATGACTGATTATTATAATTTATTATTTTTGTGAATCATTTTGTACTTTATTATTTGAAATACTGCATCGAAAAATATATTTGTGTCGTCATTTATGAAAAGATTCCGTTAATCAATTAGGTACTTATTGAAAAATTTACGTTCAAAATATCCGTCAAAATCTAAACATTTTTGTATAATCCAGATGATTTTTATATATAGAGAAAGTTGTTATATTTTAACCACGCTCTTACGCAACCCTCATGCTTTACAAATAATAAAACCCAAACCGTCCACTTTTACTACCTATTTTGGCATCATTAAAATAATTTTAACTATCTATAGCGTCCATTCATTAAAATATCGATGAACAGATTTCTCCAGACACTATAAAATTCTCAGTTATACAATTATTATGAAGTGAATGAGCAACAAACTGATAAAATTTGTAAATGAATAAGAATGAACAGTTGAATTGAAAAGAATAAAAGACTAGAAGATTATCCTAGAATCGATTTCAATGGAAGCGATGATGAAAAAAGCGAAAGTACATTCCGTTTAGCGACTGTCTGTAACACACCTATAATTGTTGGCACAGTCACAATGGCGGTTCCCGGTAAGGATTTTATCTCTACGCCATCTTATGCCTGGTTTACACTCTAGACCCCGCAAACCCTACGATGTGGGACGACGACGTAGCAGGCAAAATGAGAATGAGAATAGTCGAAAACAAAGCTCAGTGGCTTGTCTTGCTATAGATAATTTTATTGATTACTAAATTCGCGATTAAAAGCGCAATTTTTACCAGGCAACCTTTGGATAGACATGACAACATAAAACAATATAGGGCAAGTTAGGTGGGTTTTTCAGTAAACCTAGTCAAATAATCTTCAATCTTCTAGCAGTGGACTGGACAGAAGATGATAATGAGTGAAGTTACATTGTGTATCATCGCAGCGCTAATCAGCAGAGCTATTGCACAGTGAAACTCTACTCGCTACTGTCTTTCTCAACTTATTAAAATGTAAACCGGTCTGTAAATGAAATTGATAGTTTCACAGATAGTTTCCGATAAAATCTTGCTTTTCCATAGGCAAGGATGTGTCAGCGGCGCAAAGCTGACATTATACAAATGAAACAATGTCTTTTGTGTGTCAGTTTCTCCTGAATATAGGGATATTCAGTGTTTTAGTTTATCGCCGCATATATTCAGATCGCGAAGATACGTTTAGGCCTTCTGTATAGATTTTCATAATACACACAGATTTTTAGTATAGGCTACTTTTAAATATAGGTAACAGCATTGCCAGTTTTTCTTTCATCATCATCCACAGCTCTTATAGGCGTCCCTTAGTTTATACCATCTCGCTCATCTATCTCGTTGGGACGTCCAACATCCACTTCAGGGCCACCATTCAGTGATTTTCCGACTCCACCTGTCATCACCATGTCGCACAATATGTCCTACCTAGCTGCCGAGTTCCATTATCCTGTTCCCGAAGTTTTGGATCTTAGTTCGTCTTCAGATTTCGACATTTAGAACTCTAAGTATGTTTTTTTTACAAAGTTATATGGGATAACATTTTAGATGTTGCTATTTTTATTATCTTAGATGTGCCTACAATATTTTCGTGTCTTAAGTTTTAGCGGTTGCATATCATACCTAACATTTTATTTTGTTGTTTTCTGAATCTGTCTTGTATCGTAAGGTAAAAGACTGTAAACGCCCACCTTACATTTTATTACAAGATTTTTAGTTGCGACTTTCTCGGTTTTACATGTTGCTAGACGCAGTTGTTTCACGGAGGTATTACATGGAAGACATGTTTGGGGTTGGTTTTTTGTACCTAGTACCTAGAGAACTGATGAACTGGTTTTTGTTTATGCTAGGTAGTTAAAAGTCCATAGCGTGGCCAATTATAACTGCACATTTAAGAAAACTCCACATGGGCACTTATTAATTTATGTATTTCGAATGTTATTGACTAAGTTCAAAATAGATTCCGAATTCTCCCTCATCCCTATATTTTAGGGATAAATTTTTATATAGCTTTTCTTTTGTTTTCAGCCGGACTACGATGATATTGACATAAATGGTCGCGTACCAACACAGTTCCCGAGAGGCAAGTCGGATAAGGGCAAAGATAACAAAAAATACGGTAAGAACATTCTTTAAATTCTCTAAGTAATGCACATTATACACACCTAACTTTTATACCTACATTACAATTGATTAGGTTTTGTCAAAATTACGTACTGCCTATACTTTTGAGTCATATTTATTTCTGTCTACATGTTTTCTTTTTTTATTTGCTCATGTCTCCCTATCTTGGAGTACTTAAGGTTATGTCAAGTGTCCCTGTTTCCCCTGACATATGACTCATTGATACATTCACACGTGGATTGTAGATTTACTTATCCTTTCCCTTATCAACAATTATATAAACAAAACAAACAGAGCGTTATTTTTAAGCTTTAGGTAGGTACTCTACTTTTTAAACTAGCTTTATACATTTAGATCCACCTAGACACGGCAAACACCGCTTTTCAGGACACTATGGCAACTGCGATGTCCGGTTTGTTCAACGCAAAGGCCCCATATATTTCACGAATATTGTTGTAAATCTTATAAAGTGTGTGGATATATAAATGATCTGTCGTATGCTCAGATGGTGATATAATGTTCGCACCAGCTATACAGACATATAATATTGTTGTACATGCGGGTTGAACTCATAAATTCGTTGTTGTCAACGGTATCGTGTTCGTTCGAGTGTCGTGGACATGATGAAATGTTTCTCGATTTGCTATCTTTTTGGTGCCCGGTGGCGCCATTACAATCTGGCAGACCGCATAAAAAAAAAATACTCACAACGCATCAACAAAAAAGTAACAATTAAAAAAAATTTAAGTTACGCCGAATAAAATCTTGGATCTTGAAATCGGGAATGTATTGCGCCTATTCTTAACCTACCCACAAATTGGATTCAGCGTGAGTGGTCGCATTTTAGCGTCAGTGAGAGCATTTGTCCATTAACTGAAACTTATGGCCCACACGGTAGCCTTACATGGAAGTAATCCACGGTCCTTCAGGCGCCATTTGCCGCGGTACTTTAAATACTATCATTGCCTAAGAGCAAGACACGACATAGTTGAGCTCCTGATTGGGGTTATTTATTTTTTCGTGTGCTCGATCTTTTACTTTTTTGTTCAGGCTTTAGTTCTTTGAATCCACTTGGTTTGCACCGCAAAGCCTTAAATTCACGAGCACCATTGTTTTGTTGAACTTTACTAACTAATTAAAAGTAACAGATATGAACAAAGGTGGGTTGAATCATGAATACCAGCTTCACTGTCTTGCTGTCAAGTGCGAGATCACGATCCGCGTACCACATACAGGTTAAAACAATTTGACGTTTCTGGTTCATACCGACGCATTCCAAAACGTATTGCTCGTGGTGGCATATTGAATCTTAAATATTACCAAGGTGATCTAACCATAAGTTTGGGGTTTTTTCTTGTTTCTTTGGCTAGTTCATCATCATCATCCTTATTACCCTTATACGCTACGTGGTTTCTGTACAATATGTTTTCTCTTCCACTCATCTCTATCAGCCGTCATCTCAGTGTTCTCTCCTTTTTGACTCGATTCTACTTTCACACAAAACTTTCTTTAAATAAAAAGGTCCGATGGAGAAAGAACCGGTGTTATGAAAGTATCTAGAGTAGGTATTGTAGTAGAGAACTCTACTTTTACTCTTTTGACGCAACTCTATGGCTAAACCTACCCTAAAAACGGTTCGCGTGAGACAAAGGTGATGTTTCGTAAGGTCTCTGGCATTTCGGCATATCCTTGATATTTAACTCGCGGTATTCGGAACGAGGCGTAGGATGCGGAACATGAAGCGCGTACCGTATTCGACTCAGTGAGAATAAGGTAGGCTTCGCTGTCAGGTCATAATAATGCTAGGCAATTGGAACCTGTGCTTGTTAAAGGCTTTGAGACACTTTAGGCTTTGTTTAGCTTACTTTATTTAATGGACTACCGTAGTTATTTTGTTTCTACATTTTAGGCCAGACACAGTACAGTGAACTACAATATTCTATGCGACTGCTCAATGGTTTCGTATATTTCAATAAACAGAAGATCGTAGATACTATGCAGTCATAGCCTGAAGCAGTCGACTGCCTTTAAAGTCATAGTTTTCATTTTTTTTCAATAGATAATGTTAATTTTCCAGATGATCCGTACTACTGCGGCCTGCGAGCCAGAGTGCCGAACTTCGTGAAGCAAAACGGCAAGCTCGTGCTGCCGGCGATGACCGAGCGCCTCACGCTGAAGGACGCTCCGGTGCCCAGCAAGCGCTACAGCGTGGCACACCCCCACCACTTCCCGCCGCACATGCCTCCCTTCGCCCACGCGCCCATGCCCCCTGCTGCACTCTGGCACGCTCGCTCCTACGAGAGTGGAATCGGTGCGTACGATAGACCCCCCAGAAAGGAAAAGCTCATGTACCAATTCTATCCAAACAGGGAACCCCGGCTGCGTCCGTTGATCATCCAGCAGCCCCGCTAGTAGACTAACCCTGCACTTTAATCCCACTGCCAGGCGCGGACTCTTCGCTCCAACCTTGGTATTTAACTTTCTGTTATTACGGCTTCGCTTGGTAGCACCGCCTTACAGCTTCCTCTTTTACACTACATTTGATTGCACCATTCAGCACTTCTAAGTCTTTTAAAAACTTGTTCGGTATTGGGATGAAGCATTCCATGCAAAACAGACTTTTATGGACATGATGCTGAAATAATCAATGTGTAGTTTTCTTTTCCCAATTCGCACTCCATTATCACTAAACTCCACGGTACATCTAACAGAATAATTCTGTCTTTTCTAAGTCTGGCAAGCTTTGCGATCGTTTCTCAAGCTATAGGTAGGTTACTTTTGATTACGTTATACTAGGCTTACCCAAGATATTACAGTTCTTTATTTAACACCCTCTCACAATTCAAGTTAGGTATACTGTGTATCTATTAGTATTGTATTCTTATTAGCTTAATTAAGAGCAACGAAAACGTGTGTTTTTTTTATAAAAGAAGCTTGGAAATTGTCTTGTTTAATTTAAAGTATCAATACCTGAAAAAATAAAGTTCTATGACATGTCGAATCATGACGATTTACGAAAAATGAGCAAGGGCATGACCTACTAACAAATCATTCGTTTAAGATGATAGAGTTGTATTCTAAACTGTTTTTTCTTACAGATGGAGAGCATTACGACCCTTATGCGTTATACGGGCGTCTGCCAGTCCCCGGGCGTGGTTTCCCCCCGCCGCCCGCCCCGCATGCCCGTCATATGTTCATAGGGGAGTGGGATTAAAGTGCTCTACGCTAATTCATCGGCGAATTCGATAAGCTTTTATTTACATAATCTCAAGGATCATTTTAAAAAACTCCTAGTCAGAGGAGAATCTTCAAACGTTGGTAGGTTTGACCACTGGTCGATCCCGACAGTGGCTCGAACCAAAATATTTACTAGTACTACCTATTATGTTAATCTTCGGCGATATCGTGTCGTATCGGCAGCAGTGTTATGAAAAAAAAATGGCTACAATAGGTATTGGCGGACGCTGTTAGGATGATCCTTGAAATTATAACTCGTTTGATTATATCATTTCTTAGTTCACACGAGAGTAATGCTGATTATATGTCACTATACATTAAGTTTTATAGGTACCGTCCACTAATAAGAACAATATCTCCTCACAACTGTCTTGAAGATAATTGGAATAGTGTGTCCAATTTGCTTAATAAGACAGTATTGTCTTGTATGCGAATATTAAGAATTATATTATAATATAACGGCAGACAGATCGTAATCATCTTCACATCTTTTCACAATATTTATTGAAAAAAGCTCACCTATTTAATATACTTAAATTATGAGTCCCGTAACATAATAATGTAGCAAAAGTTATTTCAGTTGTTTGTGATTAAGTCGCAATTAGTTAAATCGACGAACATTAAACTCTCGATAAATAATCTGAATAAATCGATTGTTTTTCGTGCGTATGCACTGACAAGACATCTACACGATATCGACGTCATGTTGACTCGAACGAAAATATCGTTTTCATACCAACATGCAATAATGTGAAAATAACTAGTAGGTACTAAATATATAATATTAGCTCCCCAGGATATCGTGTAGGTGTCAGTATGAAAACCCATTGTTTTTATGTTGGTGTTTAGGTTAATGATGTTTTTTCATCAAACCATTCAGTGATGAATGGTTTTATACATAAAATATATAATCATTTTTAGAGACTTAAATAATATTAAACAGTAGGTAGGTCCTTGATATGATTGAATTGTAAATATTTAAATAAAACTAACGCATAAAAATATGGTAAAAACCTTACCTACTTATTTTTAAAACTTGAAAATAAACGTATGTAAGTAACCCGCCTATATGGGGTCTAGAATAAATAAAAATGTTTACCATAATATTAAGTAACAACATATAAATAGAAGTTTTGTATTAGTTAATAAAATATAGATAGATTGTAGGTTAATAAAATATCACTGCCACTTTTTTATACCTTGTGATAAATAAGGTACTTGTTTTATAACTTGATGATCACAAAAAAACTATTTTATTATAAGTTGTCAATCCTAGTCAACACAGGGTTGGTAAATACCATGGTTTGAATACATTTGTATCAACTGACTCAATAGCTAAATTTTTCCAAAACACGGATTTATTTATTATTTGTTTATTGGATTATTAAAATCAAAATTGTCATATTTATTAGCTTGAATATTATTATGTAAATTGCTTGTAATACATATTTTTATAGTCGTTAAAGTATTTTCTGAGCTTCATTTCTTGTAAATAAATTACAATTTTCTACAATATAACTTATATAGGTACATATTGGGAGCGATTTCACTTTGCACATACTAAATTTAAACGAACTAAAATTAATCTTTGTGCGTTTTTGGTATTCGAAACTACTTCAGAAATCGTACAGTTTTTACTCGTGAAGATTAATAGTCTAGCTAGGCGAATCCATTTCCGTAGTGTCAGCTTTTTGATCTTCAACTACTTCAACTTCTTGGTTTATGGCCTCTGTGACAGACTGTCGCAATTCTGCCAGTCTCTTCTCAGTAGGTCCTGCCAAGTGTGCGCACAAAACTAAATTTTGAGAATTTAAATTTAAAAATTGCAACATATTAAAATTAAACTTGACGTATTTAATATTAACTTTAGCTTTAGTAAGTGGTTAAGTCAAATCGCTCCCATTCTTAGATCAATACTCATTTAATATAAAAATATTATAGTGTGTTGACAATTTAATTTATGGTCACAATTTTACCAATAAAATGTAGAGTAAGATTTTACCTATACCTTAATTTTTTTAAGAAAAGTGGGTTTATATAATTTTTATTTTTAAAACTGAAAATGTTTTATCAATATTTTGTAGTAAAAGGTGCTAGGAAGTTACTTTCAAAGTATTATATATTACTATGGAATTGATACCTGTAATGATATTTATAGAATAATATGTAAATTAGACACTATTAATTTTCCTTATATTTCACATACCGGCACTGGCTAACCGACCACCCTTTTCTAATAAATAGATAATTGTTGGTGGTTCGCCCCTACCCGTAGAGGTTTTGTAAATTTTTATACGAATTTAATTTAGGTGATATGTAGGTACCTATAATAATATCTATCTGTATATCAACATCCGATTATATTATTACGTAACGAAGGGTGTTGGATAGATAAACTATAACCTATTCTAAGGAACATAAAATTATATCTATGTAGATAAATATGAATAAACAAAAATAATATTTTTATTTTCAAGTGTTTTACTTATATTTTATGATAGTAAACTAACACAATAAATCAATCCCTATTTGATATATATGTAGGTAGTGCTTCATCATGTAATTACATAAGTTCATAATTTAATTTATGTGCAAATAATCCCCAGCACCAATCCATTTCTTAATCAAATATTTGATGTACCTTCTCGCTTCTTTTAACTCCTCTGGATCACCAGATCTGTCTGAAAATAGATCTCTGCAATGAGACGAGAAAGGTATAATTTTAGCTGGCGCATCATAGGCAACATCTTCTAAGACGCTCAATTTATGCCAAGGGTCCAATTCTCCGTTTACAAATACTACTTTTGTTACATTTGGCTTTAGACCCCCATACATTTTATTTGTTTTAACAACTCCTTCATTCACCCGTTTGTCATCAAAATCAGGTCCAAACATACCCGTACATATAGCATAATAGAACTCTTCAGGTATATTATACGTAAAAGTTTGCTTGTTTGAATTCGATGTCTGGTAATAACCAAATTCTGTACACGTTTGGTAAAACCATGACCTGGCCCAGTCGTTTTTTGTAATACCTTCAATTATACTATCAAATTCATAGTCGTAGCATCCATATTTCTGGCTCCAAGTGTTTATTTCATCGTATGTAGATGAAAACTTACGAGAACTGTTGTAAATATGCTCACAAGTTTCCTTTATAGAGTTGAGGTCCCCATACTGAGCCTCTGTCATGAATCTCGAAGCTTTATCTAAAATGAATAAATGTTGGTTTTCAAGCTTGTTCATATCAGTTTCGTCGCAGATATTTTCTTCCTCTTTCAATAATTGTATTCCACCATCCGTTTTCAATAGGTCTTCATAACGTTTAAATATCTTGTGTATTTTGTCATGGCATCCTGGTGTGCCGTATTGTTCAAAATCATCGCTTACAGTTTCAAGGTATTCAAAGAAATCCGCTTTAGCGAGAACTGGAGCACTGCTCGAGATCGCTGCATCTACCAAGTCAGGGTACAGAAGTTTCATCCATGCCGCTAAGTTACCTGCGTACGAACCACCGACAACTACTACTTTTGATAATCGAAATAGAGGATTTAACTTTATATATCTTAGGAATTTTGCATTATCTGCCAAAGCTTGTCTTGAGCTCAAAAATTTAAAATTTTCTGTTGTATAATTTTTGAAGGGTTTGCTTTCACCGTAATATCGATGCTCGGATAAAAACATAGCTCCTTTTGTCTCGTTTGCAAGCTCATACATAATTCCAGTTTTCAAGAAACCTTTGCTAGCTCTGCCTTCGCCGTTCATAAACAAGTATACCGGTCCGTTTGGTTCCCACATATCAAGCCTTTGAAAATACCTCATTTTCCACGAGCGCTTTTCACTGTCATTAAAGTGATCCAGGGGTTGTCTAATCCATTTCGTTTGGGCAACTGACGAGTCTGACAAAGTGACTGGATCGTTGATCCCTTCAAAGAGAAAATTTAGTCCGTTTCCATGACCGTGTAGACTGAAACTTGCAATATTGTAACAAGAAGAGAGAAGTACGGCTAGCTCTGCGAAATACATGGCTGTGAATGATCCAATTTTATAAATGTAACAATTTGTCGCTTATGGAATCTATTTATTCAACGTGTACTTCACTCGTAGTAGGTAAGGTAGTAGGTATGTCAGTGTAATTTTAGCATTCCGAATTCCAATTTTATCTAGGTAATGCGGGTATTTCACTGCAGTAGGTACCTAACCTAGGTACCTACCTAGATACCAGAGGCCCTAGTAAGAGTTTACAGTACGTTACAGTAGTTTACTAGTACGAGTAAACTCGTACTAGATCTGTGTGAATACGGTCTATTTATTGTGTGCGCGTACACCAACATTATGTTCTTGATAAATAAGCACATTGGATTCAATTTGAAAATAATTACGTAACTAATAAAAGAACAATAATTACTTTGTTGCATCCAAATATTTAATAGAATATTTATTTGTCCCGTTTGATCCTGTTGATTTTCCGGGATAAAAATTGGCCTGTGTTAATCCCGTTACATTCCAAGTTTCATCCAAATCGGGCCAGTAGTTAGCTTCCAAAACCTCCTGAGAGGTAATCACGAACAAATCTGACAGTCGCCGCGTTACGTAAACCTAACGTATTCAAGTGATATTGCGCGTCAACATCAGCCCGACTGCCGAACGTTGTAGCGTCACCGCGCTGTGTATCTCGGATACGCTAGCGTTACGATACGTTCACGATTGTCACATTTATTCGTAAATTTCGTAATCAAGGCACTGATCCGTAATGAGTAGCTGCAGCGTGATTGAAACACAAACAATCATCTAAACTTTGACATTTATAAAAATAGGATAGGTGTTGTACCTACACTTTTTATAGTCTGTGACAGTCTCGTTTCCATGACAACGCGTCATAACAAAACCTCTCGGTCATTTTCTCACTTGACCTAATTGAAAAGATATTGCACGTACCTAATTATGGATTTTTCCGAGGGCAGTGATCGTGGGCGGCGTTCTGACTCGCGACCAGTTTCAAGACGAGGCTATCGGGAGTACGCTAATAGTGGTTCAGCTGTTTCAAGGTAAGCTAACTTACCTATAAGTTATGATTATCCAGTACTTTTAGATATTTACGCTTTTCACATTAACTATCGGCTATCAGTAAATAAAATAAATAATTACCTACCTAGATGTTCTAGGAACTGTACCTACTCCTTTTTCAAATTATGGTTATCAGTCGTAGAGATTAATTAGGTAGTTTTAGAGATTTTTTACACACAAACCTTGACTAGCAAATGTGAAGGCATCCCATTTTTTTGCCACAAAATCCTGGGCTTTTTACTTCGTACGTCAGGAATTGGTCGAGGTCGTCTAAATTGATGATCACCAACGTTTAGCGGCCGTAGGTCTCTCCCAATACGCGCCATAGAATCTGGTCTTAGGCTCTTAGCATCCCGAATTAATTCTATACATGGACCTGTATATGAGTAACTCTATCCATCAAATAAAATTTTACCCATCTTTGTCTGTGACAAGTTTAAAGTAGAGACGAATATAGACGGTGAAATAAGGACACTTCTACTATTTCACACATTTCTGAATATTTTCAGGAGTAGTACAATGAGGCCTACTTCAGCATACCGGGGTAGCACTGCCCGTATATCGACAGCTGGCTTCGGACCAGCTCCACCGACGGCTAGTCGGCAACCTACAGCTATGACAGGATTCTCTATGGTATGTTCTAAGCACTTTGCCATTGATCACGCAAGCAGTAGACTAGTCGAAATCCTTAAGTTTTAGTAAGTTTTGCGTTGGTATAACGCAAAATTGAAGGTACTTGACCACTTTTACTAGTTATGAATTGATTTCTCAATCATTGTGGTTACCTACTTACCAACTTCAGTCGTCTTAAACTATGTCGCTTCACTTTTGTGTCAAGGTAACTTCTTATAGAAACAAAATTTACAGGAATGGTTTTACAGAAGAATATATATTTTGACATTTTCATTTGCGTGATGGCAGATCGACAGGCCTATTACTCAGCAGGGCATATCAGGCCTCCGTACAGGCACCGCTCGAGGATTCCGCACGAGACAACTCCAAGACAAGAGGTACTGGGAAGAGCTGATGCAAGTCAAGGTTCGAGAGATGAAGGCTGAGATAGCCCGATTGAGCGAGAGGGCAGACGCGGGGGAAAGAGAGAGATCAGCGAAGAAACATTATGAGAAAAGAGTCAGAGAACTGGCCCAAGAATTAACTGGTAAGCTCTTCACCGTAAATAAAATACCTTACAAGGAAAGCATTCACAATATTCTGTACGTTGGATGAAGATTCAACCAGGCACATTGAGGGTTCAAAAGTTTTTCAAGAAGAAGGAACAATCACTATAAAACCTTTTGTAAACAGATCTACAGGGTCGTCTAGCAGACTACAATACAGCGATTCGCATCGTGAACGGCGAAGCTACAAAAGCATCAGTCATAGAACAGACGCGGGAGCTCGAAATTAGCAATCAGAAGCAACAAGAAGAAGTGGAACAAGTATTCATGGAGAAACAACGAAAAGACAACCAGCTTAGACAGTTGCGAGAACAGGTGGATAAGGTAAGGAGTCATGGATTACGAAAGAAGAGTAATAGCAAACGCAGAAATAAGTTGCTTTAAGAGCTGTAACAGGTGTTCGCGAACTTTTTTATAAAAAAAAGTTAAAAACATGTTTCAATAAATATTCCAGGAACAATCCACCATTGTCTCACTCCTGGCAGAGATGACACAGGAGCAGAAAGATCAATACAACGAGTTAGAAGCGACTGCAGCTGCGCTGAGAGCCGAAGCGGAGCAGGCCCGTAGCCAGGTTGATCACTTGAATCGGGAGAAGGAAGAGTTTAGCAGGGAGATTTCTGGATCCCAGGTTAGGTGTTGAATTTGATGGGAAGCATAGTCTGGTAGGGCTGGCACTTGGTAGTATGTTTGAATGTTTAATGTGATTACCAATTTGTAAAGGCAAATTTGGATAACACTCGGGACCATCTTTAATCTTGAAACGCTTATGAAGATTCCTTTCTTCTGTGATCACAAAAGTTAAATTAACGGCCTTCAGTGAACAAAAATACGCAGTGAGCTAAAGTATCTACTCCATGAGTCTTTAACTGTTTACAGATCAAAATCCATTTGTTGGAGCTACATCGGAGATTGGCCGCAGTTGAAGAGAAACGAGATACCATGAGGAACGAAATGAACAACCGTCTTGACCCCCAAGAGGAGAGGGAGAAACTATTGCTACAGGTACCAAACCCGAGCACCCAACTGAAATTACATGAAATTTAATTTCGTCCTGCTATTTAGAATAGAGAGTAAACAGAATAACGCCAGCAACAAACACCTACCGCTCTAAAAACGGCCAGTTGACCCATCTGAATGTATAATCAAGAATGCTGATCAGATAAAGTACACTCATGTAGGTTATAGTCCAGGTGGTATTTTCTTCTGATTTGGCAAGAACCCTTCGGTTTTAGGTGAGAGAAGACAATGCCGCTATAGCATCTTTGGACAGCAATGCAGCGAGTCTGAAGGAGCAAATAAAGAAAGTCCAGGAACTGATTGAACAATCTGAACAGGTAAGTAAGCATACCAATCTTTTTAACCTCATTGGTCTTTCAATTTCAGTTACTCATATCATTCATATCTGTCGGACGTATTTCGTCTATAAATCTTCTAGACCTTGTAGTAGCTATGATCTGAAAGTACCGAACTTTCAGGATCTCGAAGAAGGTAATTCAGAGCGCCACCAGAAATACCGGGAGCTGAAGAAGCGAGAGGAAACCATGGAAATATTTATGTCCACGTACGAAGACAATCTAAAGAAAGAACAGGAGCGAATTGAGAACCTTGAAAAGGACATTGTTTTCGCTTTGGAACACAGCAGGTAGATATGCAACTATTTGCTGCAAGTTTACTAACAAAACCTAAAGGTATTAATTAACCTAAAAGTCTACCTGATTTGGTGGACATAGACCTTCCAAAGTGTTTCCAGGAAGTACGATTTTGGAACTTTAAAATGTCAATCTATCAACAACATTATTATTTATTCAATCTAATGATGAGTATCATGATCATAGCACGATTAGTTATCCTGAAAGTTTTATTTTCCAGTTCCAATATAGACTTGGATTTGAGCGAAATAGATTCGCTGAAACAGAAGGAAGGGTACACGACAACGTACGATGACAGTAAGAAGTCAGTCGAAGCTCTGATGAAGGACTATGAACGATTCCAGGGGAATCTGAAGAAGGTAAGGATGGATAGAAGGTTGAGATTAAAGATACTTTAAAAGATCAATGTGGCAAGATCAAATGAAGGAAATGTGGTGGGTAAGCCAAGTGTACAACTTCTGCGTACAATATTTGAAACAGGAGTTATGTATCCATAGAAAACCTAACATAAATGATTAGAAACTTTATCAAAGTTTATAAATTACAGGCAGAAGCGACAAAACTACGACTGCAGACAGAACTGCAAGCTTTGCCGGAAAAAACAAGGGTTATGAACGAAGAACTCGTTACACTCTCAGATTTGGAGAAACTGAGCGACGAAGGTAAAATGCTTTCATAGACTCTTAAAGTAGCTTGAGTGCTCGCAACGTAGCCACCCCGACATATCGCAGAAAAAGACTGTTTTATGTGAAAGAACGTTAGGCAAAACTCAATAAAGGTATTGTTTTAGGAGAGGAGCAAAAGAAAATATTACAAGTTCAATTAAACCAGCTCAAAGAAAAGCTTGCACCAACAGAAAGCGCGGTGGTTGAAGCAACCAGCAAGTTGAAGAAACTGCAGGTAAGATTAAACACGATCTAATACAACTTTTTTTTACGTAATCCTCCTGATTTTGTTGTACCTTGACTTGTGTGTGTAAAATAAACACATCCAAGCTGAACTGTTTTGTTCTTTTTCATACATTGATACGACAGAAAATACTTATTTTTGTGAACTTATTAAAATATAGGAAAATAACCAATCTTTCATTTCCTAGAAAAGTCTGGACGGCAACGAAATGTACGCCAAACTGAACAGTCTAGAAGAGCAGTTAGCACAACTAGAAACAAGGAAAACTGTTTTAGAAGAGGATATTGCTTCTATAACATTGAAAGCGGATTACGAACCACTAAAGAAACAAGCAATGGACGAGCTTGAGGCATTGAATAAGAAGATTATTGAAGATCTGAACAACGTGAAGTCTTATTAAATGGTTATGACGTCCAGAATATTAAATAGTATTGACTTATTAAAATGGTTTCTTGTTAGTCTGATGTCACTAACGGATTTTTATGTAATGAAAGCGAAATATTTTTGAATTCTTAAATAATTTGTAAGTGAATTTGTTTTTATAGACCTAAATAAATACAAATGAGTATTTTGTATTGCTTTCTTGTGATAAGTGTAGGAAAGACTACTGCTAATTCAGAGCCTTTAATTATTTTATCATAAGTTTGCTAAAGTTGACCACGTTTGATCGTAGGGAATCTAATAAAGAAATCGTTACTCACGCATAGATTTGAGCAGAGATTTTCATACAAAATCTATGGAGTCTGGAACAATGCTTGTACAGTAAACGCGAATGGACATTACCTAGGTACTAAAGTTTTCTAAAAATAAAACTATTCGTGCATTAAGTACAAGTAGGTACGTTAATAATTTAATATCACAGACATGATACCTACATTATAGCATTATCAACTAACACTCGCAATTTTTCAACTACCCACAAAAACGCGACTAACACTAAGGGCGGCTTGCACCAGAATCGCTAAACGCGTTTTTAACTATTAAATAGTATTGAGCGAGTTGTCAAGTCATGTAAATACGTCAGATTTAAATCTATTTAGCTGTTAAACACTGTTTAGAGATTCTGGTGCAAGCCGCTCTTAAAATAGAAAATCTTACATTTTTTTAGTCTTTACAGCATGCAAAATTATTAGACACATTAGCTAAGTCAAGAATGTGCTTGTTGGCAATTTTATATAGCCATATAAATGGCCATATAAAATTAATATTAATATAATAATATAAAATTAAAATTTATATATAAGTTATTTGCGTGAACAGGACAACTATACAATTTTAACCAATTTTTTCAATCGCCATTAGTGTGGGCGATCTCTTTTTTTATAGTCCAAATTTATAGGACGAAGAATTAATTTTAAAATTATTATTATACTTTTTGAAGTTTCAGACGATGATTTTTTTACACACGTTTTTATAACTTTTATGAATCTAGTTGACAACTTTGACAGCCTTGGCCAGTAAAAGTGATAGTTCAGAGGGTACCTCCTTATTGTTCGCTTTGAGCAGTGAACACAGATTGGAAATGAACTTTTCCGACGGCGTGATGTCAGAATCTTGCATCCTGTTCCACAGTGCCAACGCTTCTTTGCAGTTATCTTCACGTTCTGGGGTCAAAAAATATAGGTTTTGAAATTGGATGCTTGTAAAAATTAACTATAGTGAACAGAATTTCTATCACTACAAATCGACAACGAGTGAACCCGCTGGTGAAACGAGCTTTCAGCTTTCAGCGAGAGTAAAATTTCTTCCGAACAAGGCCCCTGAATATGCGTTCAACACGTGTATTTTTATTTATTCACTGCACATAAGCGTACTGCAAAAATGGTAGTCAAATTAGGTGCAAATTTTTAACAATGTCCAGTGTACGAACAGTAATACCACGGACACATTGAGATGGTACAGGTTTGCCCAATACCTAAATCTTAATCATACTACAGATTTTCTCACAAGACAGTACTTACGATGTACATCCAATATAAGTTCATAAACGCGTGTAACGTCCAAACGCCTAAGGTCCCTCGCACACTCGGCTATCGCTTCCAATGCGTGGACTTTCTTCTCGGCCGCGAATCGCTCGCAACGACGCATCAGTGCGTCTGGATGGAACTTTACGGTGGGGTCGAGGAACAACTTGCGAAGGGTCTTTTTGTAGCCCACGTCGGCCATCGCGGATATTAAGGTAAGCTGGAAAATAATTTCTTTTTAACGAATTTGCAGCACAAAAAAGACCAGTAATCCCTTTTCCCCACTCTTTCGTCCATACTCATTTGGGGTGTTAATAAATAATAATATTAATAAATATTCGTGGGTTCGATTCCCACTGACAACAAACATTTGTGCGTGGAAAACATAGATGTTTGTTCTATGTCTGGGTGTTACTATGTATTATAAGTATGTATTTACAAAAAAAAAAGTATATAAGTATTCTATCAGCCATCTAGTTCCCATATCACAAGCTTTGCTTAGTTTGGGACTAGAGGGTATTGTGTGTAAAGTCCAAGAATATTTATTTATTTATTTATTCATGGACATTTCACACGACGTCAACTATGGATGACTATTAACCTGCACATCCCCAGCTCCATGCACTTTCTTATCGATATTCAGCACGGTCTGAGCTAATTTGTTCAGTCTTAAATTGGACTTCTCGTTGTTAAGGAAGTTGTCTTCAGTCAGTCCATCGCTCATGCTTTGCAGGATTTTGCAGAGGAGTTCGTGTTTTAGCGGCGTCTTGTTGTATGTATTGGCGAGGCGGGAGAACTCTTGGACCGCTTCGTGGAGATTCTCACTGAGGAGATGGCCACAAAATAGTACATTGTTGGCCAAGCGGCGTAGGCTACTCATTACACCCGAGATATTTTTGAGCGAGCGAGAACGCTAAATAATTCGAGGGTGTATAAGTAGCCTACACCAAAGGATAACACATAACTTATCATCATGAATGCGACGAAATTAAAAGATTATTTCAATAAAAATTTGTATTCCCCGTTTATCGCTTTTGTCTTCTTTTCGAAACCAGGCTGTGGCCAGTTTCATTTTTAAATTGAAATAAGGAATTCTCACGGAGATAGTACGAGTATTTTACTATAGAATTAAGATTCTATAGTAAAATACTCGTACTATCTCCGTAAGATTCATCTAAGATTCATTACATTTATAAGTAAATGTAATGAATCTTATTCTATTTTCAAGTTTACTTTCGGCCCTTGGCCCGTAAACTGATTATACCACAACTTTTATGACTCTAACTTTTTTTTATACATTATAGACAAACGTTTGACCGCAATCTCACCCGACGGCAAGTGACGATGCGGTCGACGATGCAGCACATTTGCCTAGAAGAAACCTATTCACTCTCCTCTTGAAAACATTCAAATTAAGTGTTCGGAAACACAGACGCCGGTAGAGTTCCACTCCTTGCCGGTCCTCAGGATAAATGATGATGCAAAGCGCTTGGTGCGGAGAGGTGGCATGTCGACCATGCCTGGTACCGTACGTACCTTTTACCTTCATTTCTTGTATAGCTAATTGTAATACTACTTACTTGTTCAAATGCACGCGAATCAGCGGTCCGAGTAACACGTTGCTAGGTTTGCAGTAGCGCAATGACGTGAGTGTTTCCAACATTCTCCGCGCGTCGCTCAGTTTGCCGTGCGCTGCCGTCGCGTCTAGTAATCGCCAACAGTTCATCTCTATACTGCGCCCGCCTACTATGTGCCTGGGGAAGTTATATAACTATTAATATTTATGTATTTAGACCTTATCATTAAAAGAATAACTAAAGCCTGTTTGTAAGTATTTTATTAATATTTTTATTTAAATATTAATGTACCTAAGACTCGATACGGACTCCAATAGCATTATGCCTATAAACCTTGTGGTTTTCTTTAGTGCTATACTATAAAATACATTATGTAATTTTCTTAAATTGTAAATAAACTTTAAAAAAAAGTTGTTGGAAATAGGTTGCAAAGGTTATCCAAAGTCAAAGTAAAAAAAAAAAGTAAAGTAAGTAGTAAAGTATTGCTTGAAATACATGTAGAAAAGATCTCAATTAATAACTAGTGTATCAATGTATTCTGATTATAGTTAGGCGTGCAATTTTTTAATTATAATCAATGTGGTGCAAAAAAGAATATTAATCATTTAATATAAAAAAATATGATCTTTTTATAATAAAGTTCGTATTTCTATAGATTAAAAACGAGCAGAACTTATAGCAGTCACAACGGTATCTCTTCCCTTCTGAAGTATCTGCGCAGAACCTATTTTTGGGTAATTGGAGGTAAGCTAATTTTTCCGCACAACAGTACATGCGAAATCGTTTGTTGCACCTAACTTCAGGGGGATAAAGATCCGTTGTACGTACTGTAGGTAATATAAGTAGAACCACAAAATACCTAATGTACTGAATAGTAATTTTGTTTTTGGAGTAATTTTTTTTTGCCAATAATTTTATTTGCACCATACCGTTTCTTCGATTGTTCGTTGATCAAATCGAAAGCCTTATCGATCTTCTTGCGATATGCCATGAGCGTTGCGAAATCGATGATTTTGTACTCGTCCAGAGTGAAGTTAGGCGCAGATTTGTTCAAATCCGCAAGCGCAATTTCAGCCAGGTCTAGCTCACCTAACTTCACGTGTAAATCGAATATTGAAGCTTTCATACCAGCTGAGAGGAATACCTAAAAAATAAGAAAAAACATTATTTACTTGGTATTCATTTCAAATATATGAGGACTATTACCACTTATTGCCCATTGTCTAGTACTGTTATTTTAATTAATTCTAACTAATTAACTTACATTGGAAGTCTTTGGGGGAGACCTTTGCCCAGCAGTGGGACGAGATAGGTTAAGGAAAAAAAAATTACTTACCCCTTCCCTTTGACATTTCTCAGCCACCTCCCTCGCGGCTGGTAGATTCCCTTCCTTGCAATACTGTTGCAATAGCTTTCTTAACACGCCGCGTGTGTTCATGCCTTTAGCTTCGAGCTCGAACAGATGGGCCTTTAGCGATTCTTCGTTCATTTGTTTCTGTAAAATAATGCAATATGAATGAATTGAAAGTTTATGTACAGTTTATGTACAAAAAAAAAAAGAACGGAAGTTGGTATTGAGATTTTGAATCACACTGCGCGGTAGCTACACTGTTGTGCGACAGATTTGTAACCAAAAATAGAGACTGATTAGTAAATAATTAAGTTATTTGATTTAATACTATTACTCTTTACGTAAACCAAACGTAATCGATTCGCATTGCGCGCCAACCACAGCTCAACTGCCAAACTTTGCAACATCACCGTGCATTGTACATGATACATTTTAATACTCACTGGATGCGGCATTTGCTGTACAAATAGATCTCCATCATCTATCAGCCGTTCATCAGTGATGCTTATGAGAGCATTCCGGAATGAATCTATAGTATCTTGATTGTATTTTTCTGGAAGACGAGCTATGCAGTAGTCGGCGGCAGCTGTTGATATCTTCTGCTCAGTTTTCGATAATGCCTGTTTAATATTTAGATGCAAGTCTTTATTTTGAGGATAATTCAGATTTTTTCAAACTTAATTTGGGACTAGAGGATGTGTGAAATGTCCATGAATATTTATTTATTATTTTATAAATGTGAAGTCTTTGTAGTTTGTTGTGAGAAAATCATGACCTAATGTTGAATGTTACAGAGGTAACACTCAATGTAATATGTTATGTTATAAGCCTATGACAATTGAATTACCTTATAGCATATCCACAGTGAACGAGTCTTATGACATTGCGGCTTCCACCACACCACTCAGATCATAAAAAAATAATACATAGATCTAAACACGGATCGTATGGATAGGACACACACATGGCGGTTCATTCCCACTAGTTACATTGATAGTTCTATTGATGGAACTAGAGGGAATTATTTGTCTCAGTAGTTACATTAATTTGAGATTTTCATGCACAGAAATGTTGATTTATGTTTGTCCCCAGTACATTGCTCAATCTGAGTCTCACATTGGAAGTACAAAAGCAGTATACAACTTACTTGAACCAAAGCCATGAAATCAGACAAGTCTTCTTTCACGCGTCGATTTTGCATGAAGACACACAGGAAACGTCCTAACCAGTCCTTGTTTTTATCTACGGCTTTTTTAACGATGTCTTCTAACGTGAATACCGTGGACTTAACGTTTGAGCTGGTGAGGTAACCTTTTAGTAGAGGTTTGAGGAGCTTTTCAGCGTCCACTTTGCCTTGGAAGAGCTCGCCTGAAAAAAATACAAAGTATCAAAGGATCTAATAAAACTATGTACAGTCAACATCATTAGTAAATGACGATGAGAAAACCTTTTTATTTTATTTTTTAAAATACGACTCAATAGTAAAAACGTTTAATGTTGAAAAATTATATTTAGAGCTAACAATAAAAAATTATGAAATTCTGAAAATGTGATCAACATCTGACGCTGACTGTACCTACTTTCTGATGTGATAAAACAGAACTTACAAATCTCCCCCGCCGCCCTGACTTGTCCAGTATTCAGTAAAGTTTCCATCATTGGCGTGAGTACGGTCGTCACCGTCAGACCGGCATCGGTGAATTTCTTCATCAGATTCTGCGGTGAAGTGAAACTGACGTACGGCAATGTGTAATGCATTATCGTCTCGTAATCCGGCTTCACGTCCATTGTTATCATTGTCTGGAGAGTGTTTAGTATGCCTGGAAAGTGTAGAGGTAATTTAAACATTACAAAAAATAAGTAAGTTTTCTCTTCGATTTTATCTGATGTTTGATCTGATGATGGAGCCAGGAGGTGGATAGTGGAACTCTTCAGTGGCTTAAAAAACCCTTCGAGTTTAGGCTCATATGATTCGTTTTGACAAGTCCAATAGGTTAGGCTTGGTAACTTAGGCGTGTTTTTTAGTGTTTTTAAACTACGAAATTATTTCTAGTTTCACCTCATTGCATACTAATTAACTTTACGCAAAACCACAAGAATAGCTGTTAGATCAGTCAGACTTGCATGCTAACCTTTCTCGCCGTAAGTCTTCGAATTATGCAGTAGAATAGGCCAGTAGAAGTGTGGTCGCAATGGCATGCCTAGTTGCTGCATCCTAGTGAACAAGTCGAGTGCCAGTGGCAACTTGCCGAGTTGCAACGCGGCTTCTGATGCGTTTTGTATCGCTATCGGATTCCGCCCGGAGGCCATCAGTTCTTGGGTAACGAGTCCGATTACGCTTGAAGGCTGGAATAGAGAAATCAATATTTTAACAGGCATAGGCAGGGATTTATTAATGGTAGATTTCCGGCAACACATCGTTTGGAACTTTGTCAAATCGTACATCCCTTTGAAAGATTTACTAACTTTAGTAAGCGTAGTGGTTGGGACAGCGAGTCTTTGTTTCAGTGCTAAGAGTATGATTATAGTTTTTTTGCTAAATAGATTGATATTTTTATGAACAGATATCAAGTTAGACTGCTTTATACCATGAAATTTCTAAAACTTACCATAGAAGCTTTCACACAGTCCCGAACCAAGCTACGTCCATGCAAACCTTGGTCGTCTTTAGGCCCGAAGGACGGTAGTGGTAGGCATTTGTAAATCTCCAAAGCAGCTATCGGATGATTTTGGAATACGAGTAGTGTGGTCACTCTTTGCATGAAAGGTGAGATGGATGGGGAGTTTAGAGTCTCTTGGGGTAGGAATTTTAGGACCTGAAATTTTAGATAATTATTTATGTGGCTTTTTTTGCGTATTATTTTATCTAATAGAGTTATTTGGAGTTGGTTGAAGCTGGTCTTAAACTGCTAGTGATAATAATGATACAAACCTGAGGAAGAGGTCCGTATATGCCAGCAGCAGACAACGTTTTGACTATTTCCATAACATGTGATTCTTCAAACTGCATGCCTTTCTTCACCGCCCGGTCCATTTCTTCAATTACAGCATTGTGCTTCTTATTCCAAATAAGGGAACGGACTTTGGCGGTGTATGTGTCGATGGAAGGTTCTATTTTCAGGGATTGCATCATTGTTTGAACTTCTTGTATGTTTTTTAGGTTTCTGTGTAAAGTTCAATACGTGGTCATAATTTACAACAATGAGTACCTATCAGCTGGCAGTTATCTGAGATGGGAGAGGTGCGGGTTCAGTACTCAAAGCAGGGCAAGCTACGAAAGGAAAGATACTTTACATATAAACGTACGCATCATTGTGCATATTGCGGAAAATCTTTAAATGAAAAAAGCCCAGAATCATTATTTCTGGACATCTACATATCTTTAGAATGTCTGCGTAACTTTGTCTTTTTTAGATCTATATTTTTATGATGCTTAGCAGTGGACATAAACTCAAGTCAGATAAGGTGTATTGATGCTATGGTGACCCTGAGAAAATGAAGCGCTTTTGTTTACAATTATGTTGTCTAACTTACCCAGACTTTCCCTGGCATAAAATTAGAGAGTTGAAAACACTTTCTGTAGCCGCAATCCCCTGTGCTTTCATGTTTGATATCACTTCTGTAGCTTGGTTAACATCACCAGCCTAGAAAATTGCAAATATGTATATTTTCACTCTCAACTTTTACAAGTTACTATTCATTCAAAGATACTCCATAAACACGCCCAATTTAGTTATACACATGTATTGGCTATTACTCCTAACATGTGCTATTCGAGAATCTATTAATATACGCCCCCCTAACCCCCTAGTCTTCTATAAAGGTACTGACAACATTAAATAGTGCTAAGACTCGTGCACTTTGCTTGAATTGATGACTGACTGACATAATGACATTACGATTATAAGTATTCAGATAAATAAGCAGATACATACCTCTCCAAGAGCTCTAAGTATAAGCTCGTAAGTTATAATATTAGGCTTTAGAGGTGCCATCTGATTGATAAATGAGCTAACAGTGAGCGTCCTATTGTTAGCGATGTAGACACGGAGAAGCTCATTAAAATGTTCTGTCATGAACTTTGTGTGAGGTCTGTAAATTGAAAAAAAAAAATACACTTAATATAACTAAATAGACTCAAAAATCAAGAACACAATATTGGTAATTAGGTATAAGCTCTATTTATGTACAACCATGCTTCTGACAAAATAAATACTTTTTTCTAATTTCTTACCAATTTATTTATTTTACCACCCAATATCTAAGTAAGATTTTGTTTGAGTTGACTTACTTCAATGTGTTCCAAACTTGCTCAACAATCACCATTCTTGATGACGGCGATTCATCTGGAAGCAACTCAGTGCAGCATGAAATCAATAGGAGCCCCTGCCTCTTTGTCGAAAAGTTGAGTTCATTCACTTTGGCTATCACTCGCATCAAGTCATTTTTATAAACCCTATTTTTCTGGTGGATATCTGAGGAAAGTCCAGCCACCATCTTCTCGAGTAATTCTTCAGCGGGCAATGGTACAGATGATGGTCTAGCATACTGAGATGATGAAGATTCCTTTGTTTTACAGGGCCCTTCATTTCGGCTGTGTGTTTTCTCGGTGTAATTTAGTAAGCTGGTACTCGACAGGAACCTGCAGAAGGTGTAATCAGTGTAGATTCTGATACCAATGTAGCAATAACACGGCAGTAAAACTAAACTAACCTAGATGATTGAAGATAGGCAGGCGAAACAAATTTTTTATCAGTTATACATTTCTTGATTAGTAGCACTCTTGTTGAACTTGAAAGTTTTATACATTGGCGACAAAACATTTCTACTTACTGAAAAATAAAATTTGAAAATTCAGTTTTATCAAAACATTCAATCAAAACAATAGATTTTGAATTGAAAAGGAAAAAAGAAAGAAGAAAAGAAAAAAAGAAAAGCAAATGTCATGTTGACTGTTGACATTGACAGCTAGGCAACTTATTCTATTTTTGACAGTGACGCGAAAAGAAAAGAAGATTTATAAAGAAAGTAACTTCAATGTCACTGTCAGTCGGTCAGTCTCAGGCTCCAACTACAATACATGGCAACCGGATCCCTGATGGTTGATTGATAGCAATCATGAAGTTGCGCGTCAACTGCATCGGAATCGGCGCTTACGAAGCGGTCGAGGCGTTAGAATTTTCAAACTCTGCGGATGGGTGCGTCCACTGCTTTCTGATTTGGCATTATTATTCGTGTACGTGTAAGATTTTATGGCAAAGAAGTGTCTCTTCAATGAGTTTCCTAGCTGAAAATATTTAACCTCCTTACTATCAATAGAATAGTGATAAAAACACAACAATGCGAGTACCTATCACTGTTTGGCGGCAAAAATAAGACGAGCTCTTTAGTAAAAAGACTTTCTCCTACTACTTAGGTAGGTAGATGACAATGGCCACATTCAGTATTTTGCTACAAAACACCAATTGCTTCTTCTAAACTATTTGGTAATCTGAGAATGTCAAGCACTTATACAAAATTCGAACACTCAGAACTCAAAGTTTAGTGTGAATGAAGTGAAATTCAAATGACGCGTTCACTACGTGCGGATGATGCCATCGATAGAAATACCGGATTCGGACGCAAAAATGCCGATCCGGATCCAATGCACGCAGTCCCATAATAGAAATCAATATGTACCTACAAAGCAATATTATTCTGACACGCCTCGCTCCTATTTCGATGTAGTTAGTGGACGCGTAACCTAAAGCCTCCTATCCTGTATCTAGAATTCCGGATTTCATGTAGTCCGAGTTATAAAAACATCTTATCAGTCTCCAGTCAGTCGAATCAAGTCAAGTAAGTCAATCAATCAAACAAATTTCATTCAGGATTCGTTTGGTTGAGAAGTTACTTAAAAAACTATAGCCTGCTCTCAGGAGCGAACAAAAAAAAAAAAAAAAAAATTGCGTGCGTTTTCTTTCTTTTTTCTTTTCTCAGTTTTCTCTTCTGTCAAATCAAATGCTATCGTGATTCGTGTATGTGTTTTTGTGTTGTGTGTGGAGTTGTGGAGTGATTGTAGAAAGGAAATTGTTACTAATTTTACTTTGTCATGTGGTAAGTCTAGCGTATTTGATATAATGTTCAAAAAAATGTCATTTGGGAAAGTCGTATCCGTTGACCCGCCAGCCATCCATCCTGCCTGCCTGCCTACGCTGCCAGTCTGCTCCACCCCTCCACCTCTCCAAAACGTGATAACTGACACGAAAACTTATCTTGAAAACTTATTACGAGTTTCTCTGTATAACACAATCGTGTAATTCAATTTGATGACATAACCCTACCAGAATGCTTTGAAACCTAACCAGTTTTGCAAAGCAGTTGTGGTAATCTGGGTGTTTTGCCGCCGATGAATCATTGCCGTTGGTGTAAGTAACATAAGTTGTGTCGGCCCTCGGTTTATGTCTCATTGGCTTAGATTTTCCCAGAAAATGCTTCATTAGCTAGGTAGCTAGGTTGCCAGGCAAGTGCCTGGCAACAAATTAGTGTATTTTAGTGACAAGAATTCCAATAAGATTTTATGGAAATACTTGTAACCAGCGGGCTGATTGTTGGTAATTTTGTAAACAAATAGGTAAGTGATCGTAAAATGCTGGTACAGTTTAGTTAGAGCCATACCTCCTAGCAACTCAAATAACAGCATTACCTTCTAACCTCCAACATACTTTAAGTTATATTTACGTAGAAATCATCCGAGCTAAAACCCTGCCTTAGTCATACAACATTAAATGAAATATTTATTTAGCACAAGTATCATTGGGAAAATCCACTTATCATGTTGATATGTTTATTTCAAAATTCTATACCTACTCAATCTAAGAGTCTACTACTTGCATACTACACACTTAACATCATGCTGATGTAGGTACATAAATTTAGATACCTACCTATCTTTACATAGCTACCTACATAAGATATGTATAATGTCCTTGTACTTAGTACTTAGATTAAGTTTCTAGACCAGCTTGTCTAAAAACAATAAATCTAGTTGGAATGGTAACTTACATTAGTTATTCATACCAATCACAATTAACATAAATTACAGTACCTATATTAGTAAGCATTTACAAAGTATTCTGTTTTGGTCTTGATTTCTAGAACAATAAATTTTTATAACCTAATTAGACAACACAATGTATTTTAATCACACACCTTTCAATAAAACACCGTCATACCTCTGCCTAAAATTTAGTTGGAATTTAGATACACCAATCTAAAGACAAGAGCAGTAATGCATGTGGAGTGGGACATGTGACTTTCTATGCTAAAGTCTTTGATCTGCAATCAAGTAACGGCTAACTTTGTTGAGGATGCTGCATTTTAGCCGCTTGGTAGACACTCTTGCTTGACAGTATTCAAAGTGACATCCAATGTGTAAACCCAAATGCCTGAGCCTGGACCAGTTTCAGAAACAATTTACATTATTATATATATAACAGTATAATTTGCTCACCGAATACCAGAATTTCTAAACCTACCTATCAAAAATATTATAAACCCAATACCTGCACCATTGCATGATTCAAACTCAGGGTCAATAAAGTCAGAATTGACACCAATTAGCCTGCATCATCCAAGATACTAGTTATTGTGCTGCCCTAATTTTGGTGAGATGGTTGTGGAATGTGATTGATCATCATATTATTATTTAGCCTGTTCGACTACTTTACATAATATGCATTACATGCTTAACTTAAAAATATAGCTCACCCACTCTATAATTCTTCGAATAAAATATGAATGTGTCCTGTTTAAATAACAAGAATTTTCATGATGATACTTCCCACACAGTATTCATCACCCATGCATGGGACAGTGGTAATATACCTACACTACCTATCTCTCATCAAAATATATTCACTTACATGTATGGTAATGGTAACTGGGTAATCAACTATATTTCTATCTACTTGTAGAAGTATCTATCTACATATTTATCCTAGTAAACATACCTACCTACCTACCTAGTCTACCTAATCTACTATCACAAACACGAGCATAAAGAAAAAACAAAAGTTACTACCTACCTACTTAAACAAAATCAGTTACCGAGGTCGTGTGTAACTGATAAAAAAACTCATATTTACTTAACCAACAAAACAGATAATGAATATCTTTTACGCATGCTTACAAGCTTACGTCTGGGGCTTCAATGGCGCTCTTCCTGGTATGATAGTCATAGATGCGATGCCCGTAGAGATAGTCAGTCAAACAATGTAGATAGGCGACAGAGATAATTCGATTCCTACATGGGATTCTATACAGTATACAGTTGATCTATTTCGCGATGACGGGTTCTGCTATGTTTGTGTGCATAAGCTCCGGAACACTCAGCTATACAGGGATAGAAAGAGACGGAGCGTACGATTAGTGTATGTGCATGCACAACTACAAACATAGCCAAGCTGCCTTCGTGAAATAGAACCACTGTACCTGTGACACCTAGGTACTTACTAGTCATCGTCAGGTCAGGGTCGTAGAATATAAAAGTTCTTAGTATCTACTTATATCTCTATTCTGTACTGAATACATACTTCTCAACAATGTACCTACGTACGTACCACAGGTTAACCTTGATCGCAACATCACACACCCAAATGAGATGTCTTGCTAGGTACATTCCACAAGTTACAATGTACCATTTACGTGGTAAATTCCTAGGTAGGTGCTTAGTTATTATGACGATCACCTTCATAGCTAATATACGTAACGTAAGTTAGGTACTCATTGTTTCCTACCTAGCATACCTACCAGTCAAATATCTACCTAAGATCACGATCACGACTATATTGCCAATTTACCACGTACTAAGTACATCACCTCGGGCTTTGAATAGTGGGTCAATCGCGGATAGACACGTCCTATAACGATAGTTTCTAACGATTTTCTTGCAACCTGACAAAATTTGCATGTTTCAAGGTTTCCAAACCCCATCTTTGCTAAATAATTGAATTAGGTAGGTCCTGTCACATTGTTCTTGTGTATTGCTCACCAATTCACCATGCATTCAAGGTCCAGCAAACAGAGTAATTCGCGGAAACCTGCTATCATTGATAACTGTAAATGTTTTACCAAGCAGATAAGAGACCACTAGGTCAAAAAAAACCCCTCTAGTTTTATTAAACCGATTACTCATGTTTCAACCACGTATTTTTCTAGCGTTTGCACTGTATCCTCCACTGTTTATTCCATTAATTCGCGGAAATAGCTTTTAACTATTCTACAATTTTCTATGCTGATTGATGAAATGCAGATCGTGCGTAAAAACCTATAAGATATTGCTCATTGACGTACTCTTTTGAGGAACATGCTCGAGACTTGATCTTGAAACTCCTGGAATAGACATTTCAACTCACAAACAACCATTGAAAACCCCATTGTTAAGCTCTCAGAGTCAAGTACTTACTGCAGAGTTAGATTCCACTTCCTCGACAGTTCTAATAGTTTTGTTGATATAGTCTGAATGACCCTAGATTTAGAATTTTCGTTTTGGAATCATATCATCCCGAGAATCGGTTAGCAAAATCTGGAATCACAAAACATATAAGCAAATCACCAACGAGTCCAACTTTCTGCTTGTCTCCATATTTCAAACTCGTTATTATGACTCCACTGTCTTTTCCGGTCCATTAGAAGCATTTCCCGAAGTTTCATTTTCCTCTGGCAGGTACGGTACGTGAGTAAAGGGTCTCGTTTATCATGCGCGACGACGACTCAGGCGGATGGCAACCGAACGCCATTCGATACGAGTAATAAGCTGGATGTCTACTACGCAAAGCAAAACGATAGTGACATTTAGCTACACTCTACAGCCGCAGCTGGTAACTGGAGAGCATGCTGCTACGTTGCTTGTCAGCAGTGTAACTCAAAATATCGCTTTGCGGAGACTCTTTTTTTCTTTCTTCCAAGTCTATTCGAATCTAATTCATTTGTTTGCTATGAAGAGTAGTTTTTGATCGAAAACATCCATCCAACCAATTAGGATGAATTGGTTATTGTTGCTATAGGTACTCACTTACGTACCCCATATTCCTATTTGCGAAAATATTTACGCATGCATCAAGGAAAATACATTTTGACATCATCGAATTCGTTGAGGATAATCACTATACCTATTGCTTTAATTAATTGGTGGTGACCTACACGTCATAAAATCTTCATCCATTACCAGCCAATATAGAAACGAACTGCTTAGTAGCTGCTATTGTCATAGAAACAGTTCAACACCTCGAAACATCAAAGGCTGGTTCAAATTGCTGTCTTGTCATGTAATGTCGCCCCGCCCGGCGCTCCTCGCTCGACTACTCCCTCCAGCCATGACATGACATGAGCCAGTACCGCCGCGGTAGGTGATACGAGCGGAAGTCCCGCGTCGCGTGCTCTCGCGCACACGCTGATTGATCAACTAGTCAATCTAGTCATCAGCTCCGAAGAGGGACCCGTTCTCTTAAAAGAGGGGAGTTCAAAAATTAGGAGAAAACAGTGCACAGTGAGCGATCAGCTGTTCAGTTGCAAAATGGAATGAAGTGATGTGCCCCGGAAGTGTGATGTGATAGTGATTTAATTGGAGTACCTATGTTGAGTAATATCGAAGTTTTGGATAATACGGTATGATTCTGTTTATTCTATTCTGTCTTGTTCTAGGAGGTTTTATGTAGAAAGTTGTAATGTCTCAAGCCAAGCCATTACATAGCAGGAAGCTATTTGTCATTCCACGAACGTTGCGTACTTCTTGGTTGTTGGCGGAGCTTAAATTCCACTCGCAAAAGAAACGAGAAAGTATGCTATTCTGTGAATTTTATTGCGGAATTTAAAACCAGTTTTTAATAAAGGAATCTTGCGTGATCTAGGAACTTGAATTTACTCTGTGGTCTGCACACTAACCCCTTTATTCATTGTTTCATGTATTTTTAGCGCGGCTTTATTTGCTCTGTCATGGTCACTTGCATTACAATTAAAAGACATGACATCAAATTTAGCAGCTATTTTAGCTAGCGGAGCTTTAAAAGATCAATAAGACCATTATTCACTTCCATAATCAGATTTAGGTCTTATTTAAAAAAAACCCAGTAGTCCTTCAGTTTTACTGCTTCGTTCTAAAACTGCACGGTTGATTTCATTGGTTTGTAGACAATCCTTATGGTCGTTCCAGGAAACTGCTGAATGAATCTTTTGATAGCGCTTGAACTTGCGGTTAAGTAGACTAGAAGGCAAAGTGGAACCATTAAATTCTACACTCCATTTTACTTAGTTCAAGACTTTAATGAGTATACTGTGAAATATTTCGTTACACGAGTTTTATATTTTATATAAACTCTAGATTTCCCATGATAAAAAAATTGTAATATCTATTTTCTCCTGGGAACTTCTTACTTTTTACTTCAAAAACGTCCAAAGGATGAAATTCGAATAACATTAGAGTCATTGACACGAATTTTCGTGGCGTGGGAACCTTCTATTTTAAGATGATTAGTGCCTCACCTTAGGTAGGTTAGGTACTGTATTTATTACAAAAAGATTCGAAATTATTGACTTTACAGAAATAGTCTCAAAGAAGCTTACTTGTCGAACGCTGTCTCGAACTATTTCTGTTGAATTTTTTATACATTTTACCCAGATACATTGTTTAATCGTTGTTTGTATTTTGATATCATTTATTCTTTGTTTGCCAATTCACACTATAGACTTGTACCAGACATTCTTCTCAGACATTCTTCTGTGTGTTAATTTGGTATTGTTCGTAGTCATTATTACGATGTTCAAAAAATGAGCTCTTAGTAAAAGTGTAAGGTTTTCTATGTTTCTATCAAACCGTAAATTCCTAATTTACTATACTTAGTTGAAAACTTCACCTAAATTAAATCATCACGTTTTAGAGATATACACATTTAATTTTTATATTATTAAATTTCTCATTTCAACATAGGTAGGTTTTAATTTTTCGACAAACCCTGAATTTCATATTCTTGCTTTTACCCACATCAATAAACCTTCGATTTCGGTGTCATCAAAAGACGTGTATTCCGACATATCCGACATTGTTCTCTTTGATCATTTCAATTTCTGAGATAAATGGGACTGGTGTTCACATAATTTGTACCTTTTCTCATGTTCTTGTAATTCCTCTTGGAAGTATTTTGTAACCCTAATGGGTTGTATTTGTATCAACTGCAATCGCTGCAACGTAAAATATTACTATGAATTCATATAATACGACTATACTGAAATATTTGAAGTGTGGGATGTAGTTTGTTCTTCTGACCTTGAGGCGAGTCCCTTGCCTCACTCATTCATACCTAGTGCTGAATGTGATTTCTCTTTGTGAATTAATTTGCTCCGAGAGCTATGCGAGTCCGCTTTGGGACCTCTCATTCATTTTGTTTTTTCTATATTGTAAATTAATGAATACTCTCCCTTAGGATTGTGCATTGCGTTTTCATTTGTTTCGCTTCAGTATTTTCATTAGACTTGAACGGAAATAGTAAATATTGTTGGTTTCATTTTAAAACACGCATTTTCTACATGATCTAAGCTCTAAACTGCTAGTTACTAAACTGCTGACCTATTCCTCTCACACCACTCATCTGCCTCGCACATCTCTGGTGGAAACGTAGCCTTAATCAAATGTGTTGGTTTATGACTTTTACCACTCTCTTGTTGCAGGTTATGCGCGCGAGTTAGATAATCGTGAACGCAGCGGTAGGCAGTCGATTGGCAACCGAGCGATAGGCGACTGCCGTTGTGGAATGGTTCCGGTGTGTTGGCGCTTTGTTTTTCATGTGAGTATGAGTAACCAGCTAGCTTTAGTTAGATAAACGTGTGGAATCGTGTTGAGCTACCCTTGGTAACCAACTATAGTTAAATAAACATATGGATCTGAGCTTCGATCGTAGCTTATACACATTATACGGAAATAGTACGACGACTTCGTCACGTGTGTTCTAAGTATGTGTGAATTTCTTGACCTTTTTAGCCTTTTTTAGCGAAGACTTATAAGAGGTTTGTGCTGGTCGTTTCGCTTAAACTGGTATTTATAAACGTATAAGTGAGAAATGTTGATCCACGCGATTTCTACCACATGCTTTTCACACACATCTAACCCATATTAAATCGATAGCATAAACATATTTAAATCTCTGTGTGTTCAAATAGTAGTCACAAAAAGAGAATTAGAGGAAGTATGTTCTTTAGCAGATTAGATGGCTACACTGTTGGATTTTTGATTATTGATCCTAAATAGTTATTGAAACAAGGCGAACTAAACTGCCCATTTTACGTTCAGAATCCACCAGGTGTTACACGAACGGTTACCTATACATGGTCTGAATAAATTAAATCTGTGAATAATTACACGCACGTATCCTGAATAGGTCTGCGGCTTACCTTTTTGGAGCCGAATTAAACAAGGTATTAAAGACGATTAAGAGGCTTAGCGGTTTCGTTGTTGTTCATTCTGAATAAATTGCGAATTTAGGTATCACGTATGTAATAATTCTTAAAACTAAACTAGACCTGAAGCACCCCTAAGCCAGTTAGATTGGCCACAAGAGTGCTTCGCCTGCAACGCATCTTATTTAAACCTTCGTAATAATTAGAGCACCCAGTTAACTGATAACGTTTTTCCCATCCAATTTACACGTATATAATATACCTAGCTACCGCCCGCGACTTCGTCCGCGTCCCGTTTGTAATTGTTCATGGTACCTGTCTAATGGTACCACGGCAAACAAACGTTTGATTCTGTTGACTTTCCGGGATAAAAAGTAGCCTACGAACATTATCCAGGCTACGAACAACATGCATTTCAAGTTTCATCCAAATCGGACCAGTAGTTTTTGCGTGAAAGAGTCACAAACATCCATACATCCATCCATATTCACGAAGTTTCGCGTTTATAATTATTAGTATGATAATTTATAAGCAACATATGAAATATGTCGTCTTATCAAATCTTAAAATTGAGGTACCAAAACTCTGAAGTGGGCGCGGAAAGATGTTCCTAATTACAAATTACGTCATCCTCACAACGTCGTCAATCAACACCCAAATTACTGTGTGAATTATAGGTCACTGAAAATACCAATATTTCTACGTACTTTAAACATTAATCAAGTAGAAAAAAGTACAGCTAACCAGAAATTATAAGTACAGTAGTAAACTAAAAAGAAACCGCAAGAGATGCTTTCCTGATTGAAAACGATTACGTAGATTGCGATACTGAACTGCTTTGGCATGTGTGGGGTGAATAAACTTTACTGTAAGCGTCCCCTGAAGCTCGACGTAAACACCACTCGCTGGGCCCTAAACTAACAGGGTTGACGCTTTCACTTTACTACACTTAAAATAAACAGTTTTATTTATAGACACGAGAGGCCAGATGACGACGTGATATTATTCGCGTTAGCTGACAACCCTGATTAAGTATTTACAATTTGCCGCTAAATTCAGTCGGGAATACTCAGGAGGGATGAGCTTCCATCAAAACAGTGAAACAAAAGCTTAATATAACGTATTACTGACCGCAAAGCGAAAAAGAGTTACCATCATTACTTTCTTTCTGGTCAACTGAGCAGAGACACAGTTACATTGATATCAGAACAACAGCTGCCAAATTCGATGACATCAAAACACCATTAATAACAGAATTGAGTTGATGGTAAAAATAGAAGCATAGTAAATGCCAGCCGTTGTCGGACGATTTCTGGCTTAAAGGGCTTTCGATAGTAAAAAGCCGATGGTCGGCGTTATGCGATTTACCTCGTTTCATTGAATCTAGACCAATGATGTAGGTTACCTCGTGCGCGTGCGACTTTGACTTCTACTACATTTTGGTAATTAACAAAATCAAAAGTACCATAAACTAAACCTTTACTTTCTGTTTTCACAACTGATTCCATCCAGATGACTTGTTATTGGCTTGGGAATGCCACGGAATGCCGCACAATTGTCATGTCACCTCGCCTTTGTCTTGTAAATGGGATTCTTAATCGTTTCGATTTTACGCACCACGCTCAATCACGAACGGCCGACTAATTGTGGTGACAACGATCTGTCACACAAGGGAAAATAAGAACAACAAGATTAGTTTATGCGCTGTCACGTCTCATATTCCTTGGATAGAGTACCGTGGAAATGGTTGACAGGATATAAAAGCTTCTGGGAAATGGATTATCGAAGATCTTTAGATGATTGGGTTTCATGCGTGTTACAAATGTTGATTTGATTTGATCGAGAACGGCAGCGTGCTCCGTGTACATGAATTGTTTAAATATTAGAGTCCCAGTGCCTTACGGTCCCTTTGCGTTTCCTTCAGGCCGAAGTTAAATGTTAATATCTGCGACCTTTACCTTTACGAAGCTTGAGAATAATGAAGTTCCTGCCTCTTTGGGTGGGAATACAAATTGAAATTAAAGCTACACTTCTAGCTTTTTTTTAAGCTACTTGAAGTGTCCTGCCTTATTTTAAGTGTCACTTTCCATTTTCGCCCAAATTGCTTCATCGCAACAATGTCGCTTTCATCGGTTACTTCGATCTCTTTTAGGTATTCTTGTTTGATATTTCCCCTCTCCTCTGAGATTCAATCTCTCTGATATTACCATCGATCTTGAAAGGCTTCGGTCCTACTTTTACTTGAAAAGTCCGTTGAGAATATTCGATTTTTCAAAGCCCGGCATTGTAGGCGCGCACCCACTTAAATTCCCTGTTCCTATGAAAGGTATGACAGCAAAAAGTTTGTTAAATTGGAGTTGTATCGCCCACGTGCCTCCACCATAAGCACTCTTTCCCGCAGTTGACATTTACGATTACCCCAAGGTACAGCTGACTTATATTTAATACTTTTTTATGCAAACATAAAAGTTATGGTTAATTTGTACCTAGCTGAAGAGTTCGTTCGTATCATGGCTTGTTTGATTTATCCTCATTCTATGTTGAACAATGTTAGGTCAATATTTTGAGATTTAGAATATGGGTTTCCAGAGCTGGCTACTGCCTAACCTATGCAAACATACGCTGATAAAGGTACTCCTATTGAAAGTGATGAATGTGATGATTCACATGTCATAACAACACTATTTTCGACTCGGGTCTAAAGATGGCGCATGGCGCCTTAAATCTCTGATCTATAAAACTCAGGGTACCCTTGGGCCGAAAGGCAGACCAAATATTGTAGGTATAAGAAACCAGTATGCGGTTCGTGAAGTTAATCAACTGTATCTAATCAGCATTTTGGTTCGCTGACTCTGAAATATGAGCAGAATATCAACAAACTAAAGAATATTGAATATACTGTCCAAAATATTGACTCTGACAGGGACAAATCAGCAAAATCCGATTACAATTCAAGGCAAATTCAAGGTGTCGTGTCGACACTCCGACAATGTCCAGATAAACCAATTAGTATGCTGTATTGTCGTGTACGACCGCTGTTTCGCATGTCACCGCTCAAACTGTAAGTGTAGATAGATCGTATCATCGACACGAGACACCGAATAATAAAGACATTCCTGACGACTATAGTAATTGTTGACTGGCTGGCGACAGACTCTCTGAAGGTGCATGTTCGGTTTCTGGTAATTATTGATACAATCTACAAATATTTGTGACGGATTGTGTGTTGTGGTGTTCTTATAATCACACGGAAGTCCGAGGCTTGCCCTCGCTGTCTATGTATATTGTGAACATGTGAATGCACATTCACATCAGTGGGTGCAATCTAGTCACTCATTTTATACATGTGAGAAAGTCGAGCCACTTGGTCAAAACCCAACATCTGCCATGCATAACTAACACACTCATCACACCATATCACGTTTACAAAGTGTTGTAACTAACTACTTGATGTTTTTTCTTTCACTACAGTAACTGTCGAGTAAAAAAATTAACACTATCAATCTGGTAAATTCTACTTTCATTCTTCTTCAAAGCCTTTCAATGTAAGTAGAACCTAGATTGTAGTTCTCAATGTCACAGAAGCTGTATCACGCACAGTTCACACTGTTCACAACTGTGTCAATGAACTTGACCTTCCAAATGGACCATGACATTGAGTTCAAGTTTGACTTCTTAAAAATGCCGTACGCCTGCAGCAAGGTCATTAAAATCGAAGTTTTATAAAATGTAATCAAACCATCCAATGGGGATAAATAACATTTTGGTATCAAATAACTGCCTACATTCTACTTTTGAAACGGTCATGGTCATAATACACACAGTGATATCTCATGAGGTTAGTAGGCGAGCAAACCTCTCCGCTGTGAACTATACCAACAACAGCACTGTAGTTTCACCTATTGCAGTAGAAAAAAAACAATCCATGCAGATAGCTTTATTAGTCTACCACTCAGCGCTGTGTATTATGAATAAATTTACGCTCATCGTTTAGATTTTATTAGAAACGATTTACAACCGTTAATACCGACATTAGAAATCTATGATAATCAGTTATTACTTCAGCTGTGATTAGTTCAACATAATCAGTGAACATGAGTAGTAACAACTTCATGATAAACTGATTCCCTTTAAATAATTCAATTGAGTATTTTCTATCTAGGTACTTAATGTACATTTCAATTCCATAAATTAAAATGATACGATCAGCATCACTGTTGCATTACATTTCAGTGTTTCATTCAGTCACTGAGATATTCGTTTATTTTTGATGAATGCATCAATCTTTAGTTCAAGCACATTAAAGTTCGACGACTAACTTACAAAATATATGTAGGCATCGTATTCTTGGTTATATCGTTTCATTATCCGAATCTCTATGCTATTAAGTTTGTCATTTAATTTAGTTCCTTTCCCGCACAGAGTACCCTTATCAAACGCACGTTGCGTGGGTTTGGGGTTATCATTACCGGACATGGGTTTACATTGTTGTAAATATGATAAAAGTTTGCAATTTACCTATTGTGAATGTTAGCCGCTAGTTTCTCCAAAATTTTCGTCATATACGGTAAAGTCACCTCGTTTGCAGTCATCACTTTGAGATAAGCTGGTAGTTTGGCTTTCATAACAAAGTATTTCAATATTAAAAATCTTTTCTGAATTTTTGGACCGACCGATGTCGTTATCAAGAAGTAGCCCGCATTCACGGTCGTATTGTGTTAGTATTCAAGGTCTGCTGAACTTTGCTCGCAGATATTTTAGATATTCTGTTCAATTGGTTTAAGATATATATGGGTTGTATCAATATTTCATTAATAATGTTACGTAGGTTAAGTAACCTATTATTATAATCCTTCAAGCTCCACAACAAGAAACTTTCCGATTTCGACTCCTAAATTTGAAACGTCGCGCGTCGCATAGTAAAAGGCTACTAAACAGTCTGCTGATGAGTTTTTGCATTAATTAGTCTCTCAACACGGCATAATGTTTGTTTTCCATGTCAACAATTTACAAACATTATCGACATTATAGTCCGTCTATAAAAGTGTCTACAGGTGTCGCGTGACATAAATTCCCATAATCTGATTACGTAACTGTATGTAGGCTTCATTACAATGTTCTTCATCGTAAATTGCATTCACTTCATCTGAGCGTTTCTCATTTTGATCTGAGCGATTGTGTCCTCCAGACTAAACATTTGTAGAGTTACGATAGAGTCCTTCCAAAACTGACTCCAATATCTGTCACCTGAGTTTTTTTTCTATGCTGAGGTCATCTTTTGAAAGGACAACACTGTTTTATTGTCTGATGTTGGATGAACTAATAAAAAGACGTACTAAATGCATACTAAATATTTTCGAATAAATTGGTTCATAGAAGTTATCTGTGTCAAATGCCAATGCTGCTGCTGCAGTACTGTGACCCAAAAACGTAGCCGGATGTGATGCGCATTTTATTTATCACTGATACCTATTACTTACGATGGATCCTTAACTAAGATATAAAGACATTCCATACTTGGCACTGCCCCGTCTTCAGACAAATTACTTTCATTTGGAAAAGTTGTTTCGGTTATGACTTTTAATAGAGTTCTCAACTTGGAGTAATTATCCTTCGAGACTAAATTCATGAAATCGTCCAAATAGAATGGTGTCCTTCAAGTTGGTACCTATGCATTATTAATTTTCCTCGAAGTAGGTACCTCCTTCGTAATCAATCATCAACTGTCGCAAACACAGGTTGTTATATATTTACTTAAATATTCTCAAATACAGATTAAAGGCTCTATCTATAGGCTGCTAACGCAAGGTAAGCTATTTCTTGAAGATTTAGTACATTGCTTAAGTCTTATTCAGGTCAAGTATTCAAAACAGGAGTAGGCGTACCGGTTTCTTGCCTCACTGGAATTCACTGGATTAGGTTTTAGGGTTTATTTTGAATCGCTAGCAATTGATGAGAATTAAATAACTCCAAAGTCCTTATAATTCATTAATGTCGCTCTTCTATCTTTCGAAGAAAATATAAATATTGACTAATCGAGGTCCGTTTAAGACATTGTGTACGATTTTTTTTTTAGAACGAAATCATTTTCTTTTAGTAAGGATTTCTGCTAATTTCTTTCACATAAGCAAGCCTATATGACAAAACATTATTTAGCGTAGAAAATGTTTTCGACCACCGCTGTTGCTAAGCAATCGTCAAATAAAGGAACCAACCGGTACGAAATCGGATTGGATATTTGTCCGCCAATCCGGCTACATCATGATTCGTCACTAGTCAATGCCATTACGTGAGCTATCATTATCCATTTGTTCATTTCCTGACTGTCTTCGCTGAAACGCTGACCGAGTTTCCACATAATCATTACATAAGCTTCGTGAACGTTATCACTAAGTGCACTAGCGTACGGAAGCTAAATCTTCCGCCTTGCAACCAGCCCAGCACCAAGTCGTAAATCTAGACTTGTGTAGCACGCAAACTTAAAAAGTTTGTTTTAAACCCATAAAAAACTTAGGTAGAAGGATGTCCCGTCAAATGTTCAAGCGGCTATTTCATTCAAGAATTATATTTGCATTAGTTGGCATTTCCTATCAAATATCCCATCCAAGAGTAAGCAGAAGAAAAAATAGAACTTTATTAGCTGAGGATTTATAAGCAAACCAAATATTTATATTGATACTTGATTGATACGTATTATATAGTGCTACTTAAAGATGATTTAAAGCTACTATAAAAGACGCAACAATGACACATGCATCACACAATCACATAATTCTTGCGTGCTAGTGTCAAGTCTAGTTTATTGTTCCATAGATTGGAATAAGTCCTAATAAGTGTCACTTTCCGCTAAATATGAGATTACAAAGAAAGCTGTTTGAAACAATCCACTCTCAACCTTATTCTACATAGGAACTTTTCCTCCCATTAATATTTCATTACACGAAACGAAACCAACTGTAACTATCAATTATTGTATCGTAACAGTAAAGTTTTTATGAAGACCTTTTCTTTTGAGAAACTGGTACGGCTGGTTTCAGGTAGTGTATCGTTTTGATATGTGAACGATCTCTCTTAATTTTGCTGTTTCAGCTATCAAGCTGTGTCATCGAAATTTTGTTCTTTACGTCATCAATCCCCTGCTCCGCTAGTTTTAGTATGACGTTCTTCTGGTTTTAATATGTTGCCATAAAAAAATGTCCACATGCTCATTTAATCAGAATTTGCAGCCGCTTTATTACTTTGTTGAGCCCAAACATTGGAAGTAGTTTTTATTTCAGTTGTTATATTATTTTCATGAATGTTTAGATACCGTTACTTCTTTCAATCTTGAATATACCTCTCAAAGCAAGAAGCCTAACATCCCCTAATTTATAGATCACTAAATTCGGAGTTGTTCCAATGTCACCCTCTAATATTCTCTCCCTTGGCCCAATAAATCGTCTTTGGGCAGGGCGGACAATACTGTCGTGTCATCCCAGAGCCCACAGTCAAAGCCACGAAGATAACAGAACGTTAGTGCTTATGTAGCGTAAACCATAACCGATTTGCTGAACGGATAGGGTGAGGGTTTCGATAGGGTTCTACAGCTCATTTCGTGGTCTCGAATCATTTAGACCGATACTTTCCTACAATTCATTTACGTACCTAGTTTTACACATCTAGGTAGGTAATTTGTAGTCGCACAAAACGCAGACCGATTTCTTTAGTTGAAGTTTCAATTTCAACCTTAGTCTGGCTTCGTCGCCGCCGTTCCGCTCTGCCTATTTAATGGTAATCGTTTCCTTTTCTCGTAGTTAGTCATCTGGTATAGCCAGTTGCTTCTGATTCTAATATGTAATCCATAAACCTGGCTAGACTTGAATCATATCTCAAATCCCTAGGTTACGCACTATGACAAATGCCTCGACCTTTATGTCTCCAAATCACGACGTGAAATAACTTGCAAGCAAAGATTTATCGGATAATATCGTGCACGCACAACTATCTAGTGTTCATAATTCAGTGACTAAACATTTCACGAAAGCAACCATTGATTAAATAAAACGTTCTTGCCGTGTCTGTACATCGCTTCATTTGCTTAACCCGGCATGCTCAAGGATAATCGAATATAATCTTAGTTTTAGTGGTTTCCGTAGAATAATCCTCCGTTATCATGGGAAACAGGCGTTAACTGCCTATAACTTTAAGGACTAAATCAACTCACAGAATGGTGTTGAATATTTGTTCTAAAATGTATCTAGTCGTAAGCTCAAAAGCTTCAAACTGGTCACGCACCGTCCCTTGCATAAGCTGGTGATTACGGCAGTGTTTTCATCAAAGGTTGAAAAGATAACGAGCCCACTGCGGCTGAATATAATACTAACATTAAAAGCAAAAAAAGTAAAAAGCAGGTAAAAGCTTACTCCTTGAGTCATATACGGTACGTTAGTGTAGTGGCTTCGATAAGCACCGCTAAAAAGTCTACCAACCCGCTTCCTTCGTGAATGAGATATATTGGTTTCAATATCGAATGCGGTTATCTCGACGGCTTCGCTCGGCGTAATCTCAGTCGTTATGACGACGCCGACGCCTCGTAAAATATTACTCGCCTGAAGCACAACTGTTTTATAGCCGAGAATTTTCTATGAATTATAAATTTTAGTAGTAGTGGTAGTAGTAGAGCTTCTTGAGTACTACCACAGAAACAGAAATAGGTACATTTCTAATTCACTGTACAATTCTTTTGAATCATGTAGGTATGTATTTGACCATTTATGAATTCCAAAAAACGCCATATCAACTGCCCCAACTGGACAATAAAATTTGTTTGAGTCATATACCTATATTTCGCAGAACTGTCCGCTTAGGCAACGTTGTCGCTATTAAATTATTGTAAAGGGTTTGCAATTGCTTATTAAACATACAAGAGGTTACTCACACGTATTATAATTATCATACGTCATGTTATAACCAAAATAGTTTTGGTTCAGCAGTATCAGTTCGATAAAATAATGCCGCGCGCCTTTCTAAATTAATTTAAAATTATTGTAAATATGTATGTCTAAAACATAGAGTATGGTTTTAAAAGGAAAATGCATTGCGAAAGGTTACCTGAAAGCTGAACGCTATATTGAATTAAACGAGTAGTACCTACTCTGAACGAACTCCGACAAAGCTCAGTCTCTATTTGAAAACGGCGGATACGTGAACGAGGTTATGTGAAAGACGATTAGCGTGTCACATCCTCCTGAGATATTTTTTCAGTAGATCAGCTTAATTGATACTTTCTGACATTCCAACTACCAGTTACTATAATACCAATACCTTTTCTCAAATCGTGAGCTCGTGAGCTTTACAATGCAATGAGCAACATTTGCAGATATTTTATGCTCAGATTACCGCAAAATTCGCAATCCTAGCTATTCTGTCGCCATTTTGTCTGTGCGCCGAAAAGTGTTTTAGACCTTGTTCAATTTTGAAATGTTAGTTTAACCGCCAACTTTATTTTCGCAACCACGAATAGCAGTAATCTTTGATGAAATTGTATAGCATTGATGATATTTGCGATGTCAAGGCGATCGATCGATTTATAAGTGCGGTTTTATACCCCTTACAAACACATTACTGTGACTCATACTCTGTATGATTTAACCTTTTCCCCCATATCGTTACGATATCATATTTATAGTAGCTCTAAATATATAAATAATGGTGGTTTTTTTGAAAATGTCTACATTTCTTTTAATATTCATGACAAATTCGTGTACTGCATTTAATCAAAGTTTTATGTTGCTAACGACTTAGGTACTTCATTATTCTTTTTCTTCTTTATTAAAACATATTTGGACATAAAAACTCCAGTCTAGTATACTGTATAACATAATGCACATGTTGATTTTTATACTAAGTAGCAAAGTGATGAGATATGGATCTGTCTGGTTTTTGCTATCCAGGCAGTACAATGCGTCAGCATGGCAATATCGTTAAAGCTCCCACACGGCTGCACGGGTATTTGTCGCGATGCGACTTAAATCTAGGCTCCATAATGTTATAGCTAAAGTCGTATAACGGAGGATGTCGTTTATTGCTTAGGAAGAGGAAACTGTGCAATTATATCTCTAAGCAATAAATTGTAAAGCTATTTTATGAAATATCCATTTCTCTGGCAAATCTTCTTAGACATGCTACTTCTTACTGAATTGCAAGAAGCTAAAAGAAAACACGGAAATATTTTTGTCCTTAAATGGGTATTAATTTCTGTGGGTTATTTAACTGGTAGTCTGGCAATTTTCAAACAAAAAAATTCGATATGCTAGCTAACGCTACTGCTGGTCGAGACTTGTTTGCCCAAAGTCTGTTCCGGCTCGTGAATTTTAAAGCGACGTTGAACATCTGTCTGATTCCTACCAGTGGTCTATTTTTGACCGAATTCTTTGAACAATCCTGTTTCGGATGCGGGTAAGATAGTGCAATACCGTGCCCAATCTGCGATTAAATTTGAAAAACCGATTCTTTGATACTGTTCTTATTGCCCCTTATTTGGTCTTTTGCCTCTTTATTTTATCAGGTTAGTGTTCAATCGATTTTATAGTGTAAACAGGGATCTAGCCAGGGATTGTTTATTCAAATAAAGTCAGTTTTTAATTGCATCTGGTTTGCTGATGTGAAAGAAAAAAAGCATGTTCGCCGTTTACTTTGATTTGATTGTTATTTGGCTTGTTGTATAAACCTTTTTGCTTGCTCAACGTAGATTCCTTAATTGTGTCTGCAACAACCGCAAACTCATTTCATACTCTCGCCAATTTCGGAGTTTGGGCAAATAGTTATCTCGGTAGTCATGTTTTGTTTATATTGCGAAGCTTCGTTGGCTACTGTTGGTATGCTTAGGTTTTTGTGGTTTAGATTGAAATTCTGTTAAAGTCATCAGTTGTTTTAATAACTCTTTTGATTGCTACTATGAACTATGAAACCAACTGTTTTATTTATCATCGCTTTATCCCTTCCGTTCGTTACTTTTCATGCTATAGGAATCTATTTTGCAATAATTTTTGTTATATTTTAGTAAGATATAACGTGAAAACTATGTCTGCCATCCCACTGAGGACATCTTCATTCATAAGTTTTGCAAATATGTATATAGTCGATGTCTAACAAGCTACGGGTCTTATACCGTTACCGAACCGGCCAGCGACGGTCACGGCCTCTTGAATAGCTTTTTTTCTACTAACCTACTAAGGCATCGTGTACAGGTTTAAGTCGTCTCAACGCAATGTTGTTATTGTTGCTATGCTTTCTCAATGTCTGAGAGAGTTCTTGTTTTTGTGCGGTGCGATTGTACTTCTATGAAAGTAAGGGTCTAAACTGCGTGATCATAAACTAATGGTTTTGATAGTTGTGTCGTTTGTTTTAATATGTTTGTTTTTATCTTCGAATATAGTGTGTATAGTCCTTAATGTGAAGTATATGTAGAGTGTACAACTGAAGAAATCATTACCTATTATCATAATTAACGGGACTTTTAAAGTTAGCGCTCGCTGGTTTGAAATCACCAATTAAAACAAGAAAGTGATTTTTTCCTTCTGCTGGAAAGCTTGGCACAGTTTTGGTCGTTACGAGTTAAACTACTGGATGCTCGAAGAATTATGGTTTACATCTGCCGCCTTTTGGGCGCCGTGATTGTTACCTTCGTGCTTCTGTTTTTAGATCATTTTATATAAATTTCAAAGTTCTTCTTATCGTGTCGATTACTGTCGATGTTAAATAATTGTTTGAGTAATAATAAGCTACCTCAACGTATTTTAGAATATCTTTCCGAATAAAATTTGGTACATTTTGGTTTTTGGTATGTTTATTGACCGAGCGAGCGAAGCGAGCGAAGCGTCTCAGTTTCCACATTGGCCAAAAAATTCGTTTGTCCGGATGTCTGTCTGTCTGTCTGTCTGTCTGTCTGTCTGTCTGTCTGTCTGTTCTCCTCTACAGGTCGCATTTTTCAACCGATCTGGACGAAACTTGGTACACAGGTTATATGAATTATTAGATTTTTTTTGTCGTCGGGGATTTTTGATTGGGGGGAAAATAGGGGAGAAAAGAGGGAAAGTTTGCTGTAGCGTTATTTATCGACGGATTTCAATCAAATTTAAGGAGCACACGAAAGATTTCATTCTACACAAGATGGTGTAAAAATATTTCCAAAAAGGGGGACTGGAAAGGGGAAAAAAGGGGAAATTATTTTTTTATTTTTTTTCCCGAAAATTGACTTCTACCAATATCAATGAGACTACACAGTCCTCTTCGCCTTTATGAGACAAATCCGTAGACACCAGATTCGACCTCTTAGGACCAAGGGAACGCGAGTAATCGCTAAAACTTATACCCTTATTTTGCTCAAAAGTCTACCTATGGGCCTATTGGAAAATTCAAGCACCTGAAATTAGATTTACTTAGCCAGGGTAAAAGGGAAAGTGTTGGTTATTGCACGGTTATAAAGGCTCGCGAGGTCTATGTTCTCACAGGACAACTAGTAATATACCTATATCATGTCTGTTGGCTAGTTCATTGGCTTTTGAGTATTTTTTTAAGATCTTCGGAATTTTTGCTTTATTACGTGTAAATGTGTATCTTCTTCGTTATTATTGAATGTTAGTTATCCTACCCGTATCACTTAATTTATAATAACTGTGTTCTAGTAATTTTAATCCAATTAGGTCCATTGATAACATTAATATAGAACAATTGGGTCTGAACTGTAAGGAACACTGGAATGTATTCGCTTATTATTGGCGAACGCCTAATGTCTGTGGGGTGATTTCCAGCCCCAAACTAAATCCAAGTAGACAGGGGGACGAGAGAGTTTTATGTGATGTATTAGTAAATGGATTTCCGTGTCAACAAATTGTCACTATCTATTATTGAGTTTCTGGTGTCGAAACATTGATCGTGCAAGTTTGAACAGAGTTGAAGGTTATCGTACCACTTGCAAAAATTGTGCATGATGTTGCTGCAATGAAACCTCACGTGTTCAAGACACCAAGAATATTTAACGCAATGTACCTAAAATGAAATTTGTACCTATAACATCTTTATGTGGTTGAACTGGTCCTGCAAAACAGTAGGGTTACTTATTGTACGGTGATTAGCAATGGCAATTTATCTGACTGCATCATTGGATTGGCCTGTCCTGTCGGAGGAAATTGCTTGGAAATGGTGAACGCCCATGGCGTTGACCTGACGGAAATAGAAGGGTCGCGCAGGATTGACGCGGGCAGGCGATTGACAGTGTGGTGACGCCGTTGTCTTATGAAACTTTTATTGGATCGTGAATTCGTGACCACACGTGCAGTGGCTTTTTCAGATGATCATAGATGACTGTACACAGCATTCACAGCACGATTGTACGTGCTCGGTGAAACTTGAAGGTTTTTGGTATTCACACGTATTACGGGATTTTAAAAGGTCATGATGAAAATCATATTTTACTCGATACATTGGAAATCTATGGGAACTTTTGAGAACCAAAAATAAAGTAAATTAAATTTAGTGTGTTTGAAATCCTCATAATTCAAAGGTGGTTTGGTTGTAGATAGTTATAGGTCTGTCCTTAAAATTTCATTACGATATCTTCGCTTCATCCACCTCAAAATGATGAATACGGCTCATAAGTCTTCTCGGAACTTGTCACCAATATAGTGGATCGAAGATACTTAGCCTATTTTGGTACATTCCTATCACATATCTCTTCTAAAGAAAGTGGGTATGAGAATATTATGTTGAGTTCAGCTCTTGATGACATACCTACCATCTACTACGACGAAATTTTGGCATCGCGCTTGACTTTGGCTACCAAATCAAAGTTATTTTTGTGTACCTAGTCATTAATATTGCCATGTAATTCCTTGTCCCTTTTTAGCTTCCAAAAACCATTTAACTAACAGTCTTTCAAATAGGTAGTTACTAGCCTATGCTATATTTAAGATCACACGCCGAATCCGAGGCTACTACTGATTCACAAATTGTTTATTCATCTATGTATCAAGAATTCATCCGAAGCTCTCCAGCTAAGTGCCCACTTTGACCGAGTAGTTGGTAACGTCCGAAATGGAAAGAGATTAGTAAAGGACTACCAAAGTGTGGATGTGACAGGATTCTTACACAGTCTTATTTTAGCAGCGTAAAACGCATAATTGTAGCGCCATCTAGCACGCTACATCTATCCAAGATCGCGCAAACGAAGTTACCACGGACTTTGAACATAAGTAATACTACTGACCGAATACTGAATGTAGCTGGCAAACACTGGATGAAAAGAGCCGAAGACCGGGCTCAGTAGCGCGAATTAACAGTAGTTGGGAGAGACCCACGTCCTGCAGTGGACTGGATACAGGTTGAAGATGATGATGATGAATACTACCGAATACTATCCATTGGTCCTCGAACCCCGAGCCAAAAGTCGCTCGGCGTGGAAGATCTTCCCCTTGGGATCGACAACACATATTATCCTACCGTGTTCTCCTTATTATAATAACAATGAAATCTGAATGTGAAACAGTAAAGGCAAAAACACCAGCAATTCCGTATACCATACAGCTTATTATATTCCAAATACGCAAAATTAACTTTAATATTCCTGATCATAAAATGAAATGATCCTAAGGCACGTCGGCAGCTCGTCCTTACCTTCGCACAATACTTGGTATTCAATGTTTGAAACAAGACTGACGAAACTGACATTATAGGGCACCGGCACACAGTGGGTCGAAACACGTAAAACAGGGACATAGGATTTTTTTTTGGAAATTGTGATTTTTTTTTATGCCAATTGAAAGAACTCAATATCCTCATAATGAACCTCTCTATAACATTTTTTCATAAGACTAATACTTAGCGCGAAAATACACAATATTCAAAAATAATGTATGGAGCGCCACCTATCATGCCTTTTTTCTACGAACTTGTGACTCCAAACGCTTAGCCACTACCAAGGGGCCATTATATAGCTATACATCTCTCATTTGACACCTTAATCACGTTCATCGACCCGCAACCTTGCCTGATAATTGTAATTGAAGATGGGTATGTTTTCAAGTACAAATCAACAAAAGTGAAGAAATAATTTTTGGAAATTGAGATTTTTTTTAATGCCAATCGAAAGAACTCAATGACCTCATAATAAACCACTCTATAACATTTTTTCATAAGACTAATAATTAGCGAGAAAATACACAATATTCAAAAATAATGTATGGAGCGCCACCTATCATGCCTTTTTTCTACGAACTTGTGACTCCAAACGCTTAGCCACTACCAAGGGGCCATTATATAGCTATACATCTCTCATTTGACACCTTAACCACGTTCATCGACTTGCAACCTTGCCTGATAAATGTAATTGAAGATGGGTATGCAGATCAAAAAAAGAGAATAAATTGTTTTTTGTCGATGTCAAATGAAACTGTCATTTTTGTTTAATGCCAATCGATAGAACTCAACCTCGTAGTAAACCATTCTATAACATTTTTTCATAAGACTAATACTTAGCGAGAAAATTAACGATATTCAAAAATAATGTATGGAGCGCCACCTATCATGCCTTTTTTCTACGGAGTTTTGGCTCCAAACGCTTTGGCACTACCTAGGTATCATTATATAGCTCTATATCTCTCATTTGTCACCCTAACCGCGTGCATCTACTTGCAACCTTGCCTGATACTTGGTTGGTACTGGAAAATGTTGGTACTGATGGTTTGTACTGGAAAACTTCAATTACATTTATCAGTCGAGGTTGCATGTAGATGTGCGCGATTAGGGTGTCGAATGAGAGATATAGAGCTAAAGAATGATACCTAAGTAGTGCCAAAGCGTTTGGAGCCAAAACTCCGTAGAAAAAAGGCATGATAGGTGGCGCTTCATACATTATTTGTGAATATCGTTAATTTTCTCGCTAAGTATTAGTCTTATGAAAAAATGTTATAGAATGGTTTACAACGAGGTTGAGGTCTATCGATTGGCATTAAACAAAAATGACAGTTTCATTTGACATCGACAAAAAACAATTTATTCTCTTTTTTTGATCTGCATACCCATCTTCAATTACATTTATCAGGCAAGGTTGCAAGTCGATGAACGTGGTTAAGGTGTCAAATGAGAGATGTATAGCTATATAATGGCCCCTTGGTAGTGGCTAAGCGTTTGGAGTCACAAGTTCGTAGAAAAAAGGCATGATAGGTGGCGCTCCATACATTATTTTTGAATATTGTGTATTTTCTCGCTAAGTATTAGTCTTATGAAAAAATGTTATAGAGTGGTTTATTATGAGGTTATTAAGTTCTTTCGATTGGCATTAAAAAAAATCTCAATTTCCAAAAAATATTTCTTCACTTTTGTTGATTTGTACTTGAAAACATACCCATCTTCAATTACATTTATCAGGCAAGGTTGCGGGTCGATGAACGTGATTAAGGTGTCAAATGAGAGATGTATAGCTATATAATGGCCCCTTGGTTGTGGCTAAGCGTTTGGAGTCACAAGTTCGTAGAAAAAAGGCATGATAGGTGGCGCTCCATACATTATTTTTGAATATTGTGTATTTTCTCGCTAAGTATTAGTCTTATGAAAAAATGTTATAGAGTGGTTCATTATGAGGATATTGAACTCTTTCGATTGGCATAAAAAAAAACCACAATTTCCAAAAAAAAATCCTATGTCCCTGTTTTACGTGTTTCGACCCACTGTGCGGCACCGACCCAATTTAGGGTCTCTCGATATATACTCTAAGATGTTTTAATAGTGTTGATGCGTTCGATCTAAAATGGCAAGCGAAAAGTAAGGTAATTGCCCTACTTTTACTTAGTCGCGCACCGATCAGCATTGCGGCTGTCCGGACGTGTATCTCTCTCTTGCAACAGGTGTAGCGTAGCGTATGACGGCTCTATCTAGTAATTTCCTCATTTCCGTGAACTGCATAGCTGTATGCATTGGTTGGTATGTCGGTAAAATCATATTTGCACCATAATTATGTTGGTTTAACAATGCTGGCGTATTATAACCCATCTATTAGTATTATATCACTGGATATACCTACGTTTGCTGTTTTACGGCCCTGCGGCACGCCGTAAAACCTTTATGTTGTTTATCGAACAAATACATGCTTGGACGTAAGCGTCGAAACTATCGTCACGAACGGCGGCGCTCGTCTCTTCGGTTCATTGATAAAGATATTAGTTCCATCTAACTAATATCGTTTGTACAGGACTTTCATACTTCTAATATTAAGTCTCACTTTATACTAACTCCCAAATAACATTATTTTTAGGTCTAGTGAAGCTTTCATCTCTATGCGTAAGCTATCGTTTTTAATCTGTAACCAAATCTTCATCAATATTTATGACAGAGGATGAGTAAAATATACAAATCGATTGTAAAGCTATAAAAAGCTCACGCATGATCAAGTACGTAATTCCATCACGATTTATTATGAAAATATCGTAAAATACCTAGTCCTCGAAATTTTTAGGAATATTCAAGGTCTGATACTTTTTGTCACACTTTGTCGGTGAAGGAGGAAAAACTTTGAAGTGTTTTGTAAAATTGTTAAACGTACCTACGTGTGTGTTATGATACCAAACAAAAAATTAATAAAGTCACCACACTAAAATAGTATTAGAATCTAACTAGATTCTAATACTATTTTAGTGTGGTGATTAATAAATGTATTTCCTCTTAGCAACTGCTAAGAGGAAATACATTTATTAATCTACGGATTTCCCCGATTTTGCAATAAGTACCTGCAAAAAATACTATATTCCTATCGGAGGCAATAGATTTGCGCGCAAAGGGCCCTTGTACGGCTATATTTAGACCGAATCTAGGGCAACGATAAGCGTAGGTGCATCGTGGGATGTACTGATGATAGGTTTCCTTGTTACAAGTGCTTATTATCTACTTAGTGGATCAGATGAGTAACTTTTATAAAACCGAGGTAGAACAGTGGATTTGCATCTAGAACCACATCTGCCTATTAAAATGATTTAACATTTAGTTTTACCTGTGACAACCATTCACCACGTCCAAGTTAGTTCAGTGCATAATGAAAAGCCCGAAGCCTTTTGAGCAGTCCGTAGTGTGACGTTTATACTCATCTCCATATTCAGCAGCACTTTCAAAGTCTATAGGTGGTTCAACGAACTGAAAAATGCCTTAAGCGCAGCCAATTTAGCCTATAAAAAACTTATTTAGTCTAATCGATCCGTTGGCGTAGTTCAGTTTAATGTGATGGACGATATCCGATAAGTGTCAGTAGAGATTGATTAATGATATCACTCGTATCACATCAATTCTGAACGAAATGCATTAGTCCTGATTTCGGATCAAGGGCTTGATTAGCCTGCCGGTGTCAGATAGAAAAACTTTTGAAACTATCATGATTATAAATAAATAACCAGTACTAAAAATTAGAATAGAACTGTTTATTCAATGCGCTGGTACAAAAACTTTCAAATTATTTTAGTTATGGCATTTGAGTTATTGTATTCCCTTTTGGCACACGTATTGTTTTCAAGGGAGAACAAGACTAAGATGTGCATTCAGACTATTTTTGTGTCGTACATTGGAATACACTCAAGACTTAGTTTGGCAAACATATCTATAGTAATTCGTTTTGCTCTGTGAGAAGGTCGTAAAATTTTATCATCGCCATCATCTTGCCAATTTGAACCTTAGCTTTTAATAACAACCTGCGATGGGTAACCACTGACTATTACCATAATCAATGGCTGTTTTCCCCATATCTTGCCGCGAAACGGAATTAGAAAGTTGGCGTTGGCAACTTGAAAATATTCTCGAAAGTGGAGTGCCCAATTCGAAATGTGGTTCGTTGTAGGGACAAAGTTTAATGATTTAAGTTTTTGTTCTGATAGCTGATGACCGGTGTGGTAGAGCACCATTTACTGTTGCAAATAATCACGTATCTGCGTATCTGCGCCATTTTTGGACCATTTTTGGATCGAGTTGAAGGTATGCGAATTTTACCGCACCCTGTACGCGTAATCGTTTGTTGCACCTAACTTGTCTATCTTTGTCCACATGACTAGTTATCAGTTTTCTCTGCCTGTATTAATAATATCCTTTGTTTGGTTTCAGTTGTGCGGTTGAGGAGAGTTGAGCACCATGGGGAAGCTACTGTCAAAGATCTTCGGGAACAAGGAGATGAGGATATTGATGCTGGGTCTAGACGCTGCCGGCAAGACTAGTATCCTTTTGCAATACAAAGCTTAGACGCCACGTTAGGAACCAGTTATCATTTTCATACAAACAATTTTGGAGTCCATACTCCAAGGTCTGATGATAACCAGCAATGATAGAGGATCTAATCATCAAATTTATTTCTTCTGTGTGTACAATAAAGTTTTTATCTATCTATCTAAGGAGATTTCCATGGTCGAGATACCTCTACTTATTTTAACCGTTCACATCACCCAAATCTACAACTCTTCTTATTTTGTTCACTCTTTGATTATCCGAGTCTCTTCCTTTACCAAAACATTCCTGTACAACGAACAAATAAGATTTATTTTTAACTGCATCTAAACGAATTCTGCGAAATAGCCTAGATATAAACAGCATTTGAACTTCACTAGCTAAAATGTTGCCGTGGAGCATCCTAAACTTATCCACATAGATTACGCTCTTGGATAATCCAATTCCGTGCGTGCCTTGATCTAGATCCTGTTAGACCTAAATGGGACCCGGTTATAAAGTTAGGTTAGTTACTATGTAATATATTGTACGTGTGTGAAATTCTAGGTGGAGTAATAGTAGGGTATACCTATCGCTTATTTATACACAGTCTTATTTGGTCAGTTAAAAGGCGATTATGTCCTCAAAAATAACAGAAAGGAAAATTACTTGTACATAATTCCTTGCTTTTTGTATATTTTGTACAGCTGAGGGCGAAGGGGGGTAAAAATCGTGCTTTCCATGCCTTATCGTTAGATGTCTTTGCTCATGGCAACCTGGGACGGATGGTATCAGTGTTCTTCTCACTTCTAGCATTGTGTTGTTTAGGGCGTCTTGCACCAGAGTCACTAAACGTATTTAACAGCTAAATCGATTTAAATCTGACGTATTTGTATGACTTGACAACTCGCTAAATACTATTTAAGAGTTAAACGCGTTTAGCGATTCTGGTGCAAGCCGCCCTTAGTCAATCTTTACTTTACCGATTTATCTAAGTTAAGCGATGTTCTCCACTATCACTATTGGGATGGATGTAGCAATTACATCTGAGCGCTTCCGTGCTTCGGTGAGCACGTTAAACTGTCGGTCCCAGCTCTAGCAGTCGTTAAGCCATGACTGTCTTAAGGCAGCCTAAAAACGCATACGAACGAACAGAACACGCTGTGCTATGTGGTTATACTCCTAGTTATTGATACTCCCCTCACTAGGGATTCCTATTATGAGCTAGGTCTGACTTATTGTTTATGTGACTGTTGCCAATATATCCTTATCGTAAAGCTCAGCTATTTTATATAAGTTAAAATTAGGTCAGTCAGTCACAACGATACCCACGGTCGGTTTCAACGTTGAAACCGTGACTTACAAAAACGTTAAATTCAACGTTTGGGACGTTGGAGGGCAGGACAAAATAAGGCCGTTGTGGAGGCATTACTACACAGGTGAGGGACATCTATTTTTAATACATTTATGAATAAAGGTTCGGAAGGGTCGATGTTTCTTGACGTTTGCTCAATTCAGGACATTATACAGGCTAAGAGTATAGGCACACAATCTGTGACATGAATAAGTGCGGAGTTGAGTAATCTACTGATTTTCTTACACTTTTTCAAATGGTAAAAATCCATAGACGCGCAAACGGATTTAAACTGTATTGTGCCATTGCATTGCATCCATCACTCTGAGAACCTTCATCATTGGAATACAGCAGCGAAACCAGCATCATATTCATATTTCATAATACACCATGTTTTGTCTTTTGAATTGACAACCAGATTCAAATTCGATCGAAAGAGATAAATCACGGTGTAACTATTCCAAGCTTACAAGAGTTTATTAATAACAGGGTAATGATAGTAATTTATTAATCAGGGGGTGTGTATTCACGTTTTTTTTATATAATTTCCAGGAACTCAAGGTCTAATATTCGTGGTGGATTGCGCGGATCGTGATCGCATCGACGAGGCGAGACAAGAGCTCCACCGGATCATAAACGACAGAGAAATGCGTGACGCGATCATACTCATATTCGCTAACAAGCAGGACTTGCCTGATGGTATGTTATAATCGACTCTATCTACAAACACTAAGGGCGGCTTGCACCAGAATCGCTAAACACGTTTAACTCTTAAATAGTATTTAGCGAGTTGTCAAGTCATACAAATACGTCAGATTTAAATCGATTTATCTGTTAAACACGTTTAGTGATTCTGGTGCAAGCCGCACTAAGAACCAGTATTTTGTAATATGAGAAAATGTTGGCAACCGCAGAATGCATTGAGCTAACAAATCTTTTTGATCTGCGCTGCATCGCTTGTTTGAAATAGTCACATAATTTTGAAATCAAGCAGAGTAAACGGACATTATTAGATTCTTGATTTCCTAGAGATTTGAGGAGTAATCAGAGGTAATAGTAGACAACGGATCTTTGTCCCTTTGAAGTATCTGCGCAGAATCCATTCATGTGTAATTGGAGGCATTTTTTCGTACAACAGCACATGCGCTGACAATTGCATGTACCTACAACCTACAATCAGAGGGATAAAGATCCGTTGTGCGTACTGTACGCATTGCAACGTTTTCCTTTACCGCGAGTATACACTGGAATTTTGACGCACGTAATTTTGAAGATCTTAGATTTAAATCTGACGTATTTATATGACTTGACAACTCACTAAATACTATTTAATAGTTAAACGCGTTTAGCGATTCTGGTGCAAGCCGCCCCTAGTCAACAGAACAATCATCACCGAGAAATGTTTCACAAAAACGTAAATAACACAGTCATACTAATGTGAATGTTTAATGTATTTCAGCGATGAAACCCCACGAGATCCAAGAAAAGCTCGGGCTGACCCGCATCCGCGACCGCAACTGGTACGTGCAGCCGTCGTGCGCCACGTCCGGCGACGGACTGTACGAAGGACTCACCTGGCTCACGAGTAACCACAAGTTATGAGCTGCGGAGTAGCGGCCCTTGCAGCCGCGACACGGTATCTAATTATCTAATACTTACATTTTTGTGACAGGCGTCACAGCTCAGTCGGTATAGCTCTGCCTTCCGTGCTGTGGGTCGTGGGTTCGATCCCCACCAAGAACAAACATTTCTGTGTACAAACATAGATGTTTGTTCTATGTCTGGGTGTTACTATGTATTATAAGTATGTATTTACAAAAAAAAAAGTATATAAGTATTCTATCAGCCAACTAGTTCCCATATCACAAGCTTTGCTTAGTTTGGGACTAGAGGGCGTCGTGTGAAATGTCCATGAATATTTATTTATTTTTAACCCCCGACGCAAAAACGACGGGGTGTTATAAGTTCGACTTGTCTGTGTGTGTGTATGTGTCTGTCTGTCTGAGGCAACGTAGCTCCGGAACAGATGAACCGATTTTGATTTTGTTTGTTTTGTTTGAAAGATGAATTAGTCGGGAGTGTTTTAGCTGTGTTTGATGAAAATCGGTCCAAGATTTTGGGGTTTTTAAATTTTTAATTTAATTACTTGTTATATACGCGTCTTGAGTCCGAGAAAGTTTCCTTCACTGCAGTATAACCATCTCGAATTGAATAAAAAGGCTTATGATTACCTACTTTATAACTAACGTGCATTATTTCTAACTAGCTTCCGCCTGCGACTTTGTCCGCGTTTTGTCATAATTTTCTTTGTGTATAAATTTATTTAAACATTTATAATATTAGTAAGATAGGATTGTTTAATTTTTTTTAAGCCTACTCTTTGTATTAGAAAAGGACTTTCTGTTGCTTGAATAACATTAATTTCTTTTTATTCCAGGTGAGGATTTCGATGCCATTTAATTTTAAGCAGCGCAGTCGGAACATGTTTAGTGAACCAGTGTCGATTCTCAATGTACTGTGTAAGTGCGGTTCTAGGACAATAAGCGCGCTCGGGACTCGCATACCTACTACTTAGATAGCTAACCACGGGACACCTCCCACAAATTAATCAATTCCATTATTTAATTCGAAAATTAGATTTGTTGTAACTGAAATTATGATTATTTTTTATGTTTATTTAAAATTACATAGAGTAAAATGATTTTTTGATTTATTAGTTAATGTTTACCTCCATATGTTAGTGTGCGGTGGGTTTACATGATGCAAGTGTTTTTAGCTCAATTTTATAGAATGTCAATGCTTGTCCTATTGAATCGGGACTGAAACGTATGTTTTTTGACGTTTTTTTTATGAAAAAAAAAATCACAAAATCGAGTTTGTTTTGTAAAGTTCTAAGCGTACTCAGTTCTCGATTCAGTTGATTTATAGTGAATCAGCGTGGTTTGATATGCATTAACAAAATAGCATAAAACAAAATTGTAACAATAGTCACTAAAATTATTTTAAAAAATCAGCTTTTCAGTGCTAATGCCTTATTTTCAGACAAATAGCGCCTTTTAATAATTTCACCTAATATGTTGAATCAAACAAAGAACCACAATTTTACTATCATGTGAACCCAGCCTAGTTAGTGCATTGAAATTAAAAAGTGTGCCGTGCAAGGATATATAGTTTTGTAATAGATGCACGCTTACGCTGTGTCTAGAGTAAATTATTACTTTCGGTGGTTGTATGCATTTAGATAAAAGTTGACTAAGATAGGTACGTATGTTATCAGTTTACTCAAGTGAAAATCGAAATCTTACATTTTTTGAAATTTTGAAAATAATTGATTAATTTGCAGGTTGAATGAAGCTGAGTATAATTTTTGGCAGACCGCTGCGTTTGCCTAAAGTCTCTTGGCTAAATGTATGCAATCACCATTTATATTACGTCGGCTATAGATGCCGAACTTGAGCAAGCGAAGGTCAACGAGAGGCTTCGTCAAAAACTATCGAGTTTTGACAGTTTTTGGGAGATATATCTATCGTGACAAAAAGTCTATCGGTTTAGCATCACTGTTTCTGATGTACAGTCGGCTACACATCAACCTATCCACTGGTTGAACTTTGAACTATTATAATTTGAATGTTGCGAATCAGGGATAGTAATAGGTGTAGGCGCGTGGCGCGCAAGCAGCGAGTCTCACATAAAAACATATCGTCCCTCTCGCATGATTCGCAACATTCAAATTATAATAGTTTAAAGTTCGAACTGTTGATAAGTTGATGTGTAGCCGACTGTACGTATCGTGTCAGTTGATAGGTATGAACACAATATATTAGACATCGGCCCATTAACTACAAGCCATTTGCGAAGCCCCTCACTAGTCTTCACTTGCCTTCGTTCGGCCTATATGTACCCGGCATTACAAATCAAGCAATGTACATATTGAAGTATCTAGTATGTACATAATGAGACTTTTGTATTAACTTTTCGTTTTCGTTATCGAGTTTTTCCATTTAAATTAAGATTACGGTTTATTTTCTAGCTCTAACGCGACTGTATTAAATGCTTTCTGCTTTCGATGTGATTTTTGAGATCAGTGACAGTGTGTTGCTATTATAATAATAACTACACTCATTGTGAGCCGCATTTACACAGAAAACAGTTTGGCGCATTTCTCGCATCAGTAAAACGCAAAAACAGAGTTACAAGATCTATAAAGCTCTGAAGCTAATTGTCGCATCGTTCCATCTCGCTCAAGCTACTCACAACTGTACATGCGCAACAGAGACGCAAAATTGTAGAGCTTAACTTCAGTTCAGAGCTACAAATATCCGTCGTGACTATAAAAATGTAAGGATATAAAAAAAACTCGGCCTAAAAGCTCTGCTTACTGGAGTTAGTTACTCGACCAATGAAAATTCAACCTCGAACGTACCAGTGATCAAACTACCTGTTTTCCGTGTAAATGTGGTCTTTTTGATATTGATAGGATAGCAAGCAATAATTAGGGAGAGTTTTATAAAGTTTGTATTCTGATTTAGATCTGCCAAACAATAAAATTGCCTTTATTAGTTTTAGACGTAGATAGAGAACTGAATTACTTTAAACCTGTTAAGAATAATAGATAATTACATAATCATTCCGTAATCATAGAATACTTTATAAGAAATTATAGGAAAGTGCACTTGGTTAGAAAATTGTTCAGTATGCGCTGTTCCGTGCGCCTTTTTACTATGTAAAGTGGTTATTATGTAATTGCGGACAGTTTACAATAGCTGTAAAATCGTTTGTATAATATACAAAGGTGTGATTGCTCAATTATACGCTTGTCGCTTAAGCTACGAACGTACTGCGCGGCACGACGCGACTAAACTGTTTATATGAAATCGTAAGGGATAGATCGCACAACGCGACACTTTCATAAAATCGCGTAATGCCCGCGCCGTTCTGCTGCAGTGCAGTTGCGTCGCGTACGAGTACTTAACGGTTCTGAATTACATAATTCACCACAGAGCGAGTACAATTCACTGGAATCGTGCAGCTTGCACTGGCTACATTAATGTTTTTGATTCAATCGTAGACATATTTACGAAGTATTGTTGCAAGCACTGTCACGTGTGATCTTATAGCTTGCTAGAACCGGTATCACAATTTTGAATGACCGTTTTTTTCTCTCCAAATTTTGACACATTCGGTAAGCTTATTTGAAAGAAGAAAGCAACATTTATTTTCTGCTAATCTCACCTGTTCTTTGTGATATAATTTTATTAGACTTTGCAGATGTATTCTAGAACTTTAGTGTATTTATTTGTTCAAATTGTATTGCATTTGAAGGTAAAACATATTTGATTGAGTAAATAAAACAAGAAAAGTTTTAGAATATGGCTGACGCAAAATATATAAAGATTATTTTTGGAATGTTTCTTACGATTGATTAAAGTTTATGTTACTCTAGATACTATTGATTATTGTAAATGACATTTTATTTGCTAGGGTGAAAATTGAACAATTATTGTGTGCGTCAATAGTTCCGCAGCCTTACACACTGCTTTGTAAAGAGATTTGGAACGAAAGCATAAAATAGAACTATAAAAAATTAGAAATCAATTATTATTGTCGTATTTTTGTACCGTTGTGTACCTAAGCAAAGCAATTAAAAGTATTTGAGCTTTCTGTTCAAGTCTCTAGCAAAATCATTGACGATCGTTATTCACATCGATTTGAAATACAATGAACATACAACCTTATTACCTACGATTTAAAGATCAGCACTCTGTGTGCTTGTCTTATTCCAAGCGCATAGAAAATTTGTTTTGTAAAGTGCAATTGAGTATTACGCACCGTATGTAAAAATAATTATAATGGTATGCTTGGTGCGTGTGGAGCGAATTACAGTATGCTGTATATTGTAGAAAGGTTATTTCAATATAAATTCACCCTCGAAATTTTTAGTTTTATTTTAGACGAACAAGTCCTTCAAGATATTGCAATCGTATAATATTTGATTACGAATACCGGCTGTAAAACAGTTCTATAGTTTTAGTAATGGAAATTGGTTGTTATCTGTTTCAATATTTGTTTATTATGTCTTTCATAAGCCAATCCATGTACATAAATAATCTGCTCAATTTCTTTTTTGAAAACCGTATTAGCCTATTTAAGTTTCTGCGCGTTTTGAGGCCAATACAAGTGTGGGTTTTAAACTTCATATAAATTAGTCTTTATTTCAACATGCATAGGGTTGGTTATGTGAACGTGTCTGTGGAAGCTGCGGTGATGGAGTCAGGTGTGACGTCATCGCAGCGCGGTGGAAGTATTATTTGCAGTTCTTCGTGGAGTTGGACTTCGTCTTCTGGTAGAACTGTGTCGTCGGGTACTCGGTTGTCGTAGTCGTTCGTTGAAAGTGTGCTGAAAGATAACCAATGTCAGAGGTAGGTACCTACCTACATTTTCCAAGTAGAAAAACCTATTAGTGCACGACATGATTTGTACCCACGACCTTAAGATTGGAAAGCGGGGTTGCTACCACTAGGCCACACCGATGCTCTAACAATCGATCCAAAAAAAGAAGAAGGCAACTTACTCGAGCTAATCCCCTGTCTTAGCCCCCGCCAGTACTGAAGTGTAAAGCCTCGCTCGTGCGCCGTGCAGTCTCATGCCGGCCGGAACGTCTTCTGTACCAGATCTAGCTTCGAGGATTGCGTGAAGTGCGCTTTCATTGCTTTCTGTAAAATGACAAAATGATCCAAAGCTACCCCCTCTCTAGGGCTTGGTTAGTAGAGCACGCTAGGACAATCTAAGTAAGTATATGTATTAGGTGCATGTCTGGAATGACTAGCCAGATATTTGCGACAGATAAAAACTGCCTAGGCCTTCGTTACAGTGGTCATCGCTCTTTGACTAAAGTTATTAAACTATAAAGAAGACTGAAGAAAAAGTTACATGATTGTTTGCACTAAGTATGCATTTTGCAAAGGGACTCTTACTCTTTTCAAAAGTGTAAGACTTACCATGTTTGTTTGAAGCATTTTTATTCTTCGTTCCATTTGCTCTGCTGTCAACTGTTGGCAGCGTTAGCCTTGTTACTTCTTCCGGTTTAGATTTGTTCTTATGTTCTAGAATCACGAAAACCAGAGTCAACTGACGAAGACAGACAATAAGAGAAAAAATAAACAGCAATTAGGTAGTTGATTTCTTAGTTCATGTTGAGGACCATCAGCCTCGTCTATTGTTGGATTATTATTGGACACCTAAGTAAACGTGATACTAAAATAATATCATGATGATTGCATGAGCTTGCAACTTCCAGAATTATTTGGCTTGGTATAAATCATCACTGAAAAATTGGACCATAGTTACTTGCGTACAAATTCGCGCTATTTAAAATGTAAGCCATTTTTTTCACCACATTGGGTCACTAGCCTACAGGAGAATCTTACCATTCCTGTTGTGTCTTGTTGGAAAGTCAGAGTAGCCACGGAACAGCGTTTCCAGCTCGTCTGCCGTCATCCGTCGCAGGTACGGCACTCGCTTCAGATCCGGCCGGTGGAGGCTTCGAAACGAGTTGCGATGCTGTGGGAACACCACTTGAAGATGAGATCCTGTTCTATTTGGTTGACCTGCATGCGAATCTCATCGTAATGGGGCAATATGCTTTTTTTTAAACTGCGCTAGTGCTGAAAACCACCCGGTTCTCATAAGAACCACAATAACAGATTTATTGTTTAAAATTCGCTATACCTCGGCAAGTTAAATCATTGGTCTCGGCTTTAAACTGATAAACGAGAGTACCTATCATGGGAAACAGGTAGGTATACATAACAAGTATGTGTGTTATTATTCCTATGATAAATATAATAAATAAATATTCATGGAATTTACACACAACGCCCTCTAGTCCCAAACTAAGCAAAGCTTGTGATAAATGGGAACTAGACGGTTGATAGAATACTTATATACTTTTTTTTTGTAAATACATACTTATTATACATAGTAACACCCAGACATAGAACTAACATCTATGTTTTCCACGCACAAATGTTTGTTCTCGGTGGGGATCGAACCCACGACCCACAGCACGGAAGGCAGAGCCATTACCGACTGAGCTGTGACGCCTGTCTTGTATGATTTGAAGCTAGATTAGATGGAGGAATGAGGAGCAGCACCTTGACTAAACCCGGCGGCACCTGCATCCTCTCGCACGCTTGCGACATGCTGAGGCATTGGATCACGCTGTCGTGCTTCACGGAGATCGCAGACAGCCCGCTGCGGACGAGGTCCTCGTTTATCTGTGAGTATTAAAACCTCGGAAAATCACTCAAACCTTTTTTCCGCAAGGGAATCGAACCCCCCCCCCCCCCCTCTATTGCTTTTCATGACGATAGATCTTAAGCTTCCATTTACTTGTGGAAATTATTAACCTAGTAGGTTACACACACAACAAGAAAACGAAACAAATTGAAAAATAAAAGATTTTCCAACACTTTTGCCAGTTCAGCATCGGCTGATCCTTCGAAGAAAGGACGGCATAAAATATTCAGTTAAATTAAGAGTGGCAGCGACTTTTCATGAATAAAGATGGAGCGAATAAATAAAATGGTAATCAGACGAACTGTCTACGTTTCTTATCACGCAATGACTGAAGCGTGATCGTGAATCATTCGTGAACGTGATACTTGGGTGGCTTCAGTGACATCGCGGCCAGCTAGACGTGATAAGTGCGGATTCAAGTTACGAGGGTGACAAGAAAATAAAAAATGGTGGATTACACAGATCTAACTCGAGTAACGCTCACTAAACGTTGGTAAAATTGGTACCTACTAAATTACGTATTTCCGTTTGAACTTTGTAGCAAAGGTGTACCGCATCATTAGTAAATGATGATGAGACAAAGTTTAAAGAAAGTTTTATAAGACTGAAATCTAGGGACTTTTTATTTTCTTTTTCCTACTATGATTACGAAGTAAAAACTATCCTAAGTGGTATTTAGGTAAAATATTATGACTTGAACCAACACAGTACACAATTTTGAAAAAGTGATCTAAGTACTTCTGATGCTTCAGCGTTACCTACACCATACAAAAAAGAATGTAATCGTAGCCTGTACCATAAATAAAATTGCTAGGTAGGATATTACTGCGTAAAATACGCAAAACTGTCAAGTGCTACGCCTGTTCTACGGCGTAGCACATGGTACACAAGACTTAGACATCATTTGCCGTAGTTATAAATAAAGTGACAGCACGTGAACACACCACGTTTTCAGCAAACAATTTATACGTAGCCCGCAAACGGAGCCCATCAATCAAGGCGGACGGGATGCGAACAGTTGTGGTTTCCCACCCTATATCTAGGTATGAGTATCATATGTGCTATATGCATGATTTTCCATCGTTTAACTATTGTTCAGCTAAATATCGTACTGCGATTTTAAATTAAAAAAATATAGCACGCAATTGAACCAATTTTAAAAGCTTCGTGTTCGAGCTTAATTAAAAAAAATATTGGAATCGTCAGACTGAAATCTGATCCAACCCGTGTTTCGGAATGCATAAATATCTAATTAATTCTGCAAAACTTGGAACTTGGGAGTTAGTTGACCTTTTTGTTTGCAGCAACTTCACAGTTTTACTAGGTAACTAATTTTAAAAACACGAATAATATTTTGTTGCAAAACATACAGTTGCCCACTTAGAGTAGGTTTTACTTAGAAACCACGGTCTATGAACGCTTAGAAAAACTTCAAAAAAAACTGCTTACTTGACAAGATAGAAGTACTTACAAAATACTTCTAAAATACATAGTACCTAACTAGGAACTACGAAAGTTAGTTTTTTTTGTACAAATAAATGATGGAACAAATTCAGTTGAAATAACTTTTTAAATCGTCAAAACGGAAGCTATTACGATGATTGTCCACCGAGATGGAAGGTAAAGGCTATTACCCAAAAGTAGTCTGCAGGGACGTTCAGTGGCGCGAATAAAATAAAATGTCCGACAATTTTATCAAATAAACTAAACACAAACTGCGAAACAGTTGAACAGTTTGGCTTCGGTTTCCAAGGACTAAATGAACAGACTACCATTAAAATGGCAGTAATTTGGAATCTACTAACATCCAGTTTGAAGTGGCTATAACTATTTCGTAACTTGAAACTTTGGTGTTGTTAAACTTAATTATTTTGAAAGAAAGCTTTTAGTTAGTAACCTTCTTCGTAACTCTCAAAGTAGGTACCTCTGCTGTGTTACGTGGTTACTGGTGTGGTTACCCTAATTAGCACCTAATTAGCACTCACCACAACGCGAGTGACGTCAAAGCCTAACTCGAAACTCCTAAGCTTTCTTTTGCCAAGACTGTGCGCTAAAAAAGTAGGTAGGTACTTACCCTATTTCTCCATAGAAATACCCCAATCCCCCTTTACCTTTGGTTACAAAGAGGTTTACACGCAATGAAATCTGCACAAATGATGTCCTCTAGCGTTCCTCTACTTTACAGAACTGAAAACGGGCCTAAAACCTTAGACTTAGGCCATAAAGGCATATTTTTATGTTAGGCATAGATTTTTCTGAATAAACTTTGAACACCTGCAAAAGATCTCTTAAGTAAAGCAAACTAAAAGATCTTCGAAGAGATCTAGCATACTTGGAGACAGTGCCTGTCGGGTTCCGAAAACGAAGGTTTATAATAATTATTTCTGGGTTACCTGCAACTCTTTGCCTTCACAGCACGGCACCAACGGTGGCAGTTCTTCCTTCAGCCGGTGTGCGGAGTTAAGATCTGTGGCGACGCTGTCTCCGCTGGCCACAGGGTTCATGAGCAGTAAGGATGCGTTAGAGGACACCTTCTCTTTTACTTCCAGGTTTGAGGAGGTATCCTGTGAGAGGATTCAATAACAACTCAAATCAGGGGGGCGATTCTAGACCGATAGACTTTTTTATCACGATAGATATATCTACCAAAAACTGTCAAAGACTATGCAGTTTTGACAGTTCTTGGGATATATATCTACCGTGATAACAAGTCTATCGGTCTAGAAACACCCCCCAGGTTTATAATTTGGACTTCCCCTCAAATACAAAGAGCTCCTACGCTCAATCTCCTTCACGATGATTGGAGCATTGATATTGCCCAGATCATTTTTCAAATGGCCAAATCATGGATTGGTATTTTAATATTCTACGGGATTGACTGTGTTAAAGCTCATCTTGGATCAGAAAACAGTATTCTTTTCTTGCACTAGCTACTAGACTACCAAACTATTTTCTTTCAAGTGACCTAGGTACCGGTACCAGTACCAGTGACATACCTTCATAGTAATGCTGGCACTCATGTTGAAGTCGCGGACCATCGTCATATGCGCCTTGTTCTCATGCAGGAGCTGCATCACGCGGCAGGAACGAACTGTTTCGTTTATTTTTGCTAATATGAAAGTGTGGAATTTGAGTGTTGTTGTTTTTTTCAGTGTTCACATTTTTACCGAAATTTTGACACTGGCGTGACTCGGTGACGTTTCTAATTTCAAAATATTTTTATTTCTTTGACAAATGAGTAATTTTGTAAAAAGGATAATTGCAAAGACCATAGTTGGCTTTCAGTCAGTGTCGGAAAGGCCATCGCAGACGATGCAAGTAGATTGGAAAGTGTAGATAAAAAGGTTTTTGTTTTTTTCTAAAAGCGTTTGGTGGACATACCATGGTACTGACGACCAACCCTTGTGATCTTCAAAGGGTATAGAATACTAGCAGTTACCCGCGACTTCGTACGCGTCTACAGTTTCCGTGTACATTATATTATCTGTGCGTGTACCGAGCGGATACTTCTTTGAGAAACTTGACATTACACCTCATTACACCGAACTCGTACTGAAATGTCAAACTGACGTGACATGACATGACAATGAAATCCTCTTGCCAATTGGCGCTGCTAATCCTTTTCGTTCATTTTATCCTGTAGATCCTGTTAATTATTCGGGATAAAAAGTAGCCTATATGTCAATCCAGGTTACAAACTATATATATGCCAACTTTCATCCAAGTTGGTTCAGTAGTTTAGACGTGATTGAAACACAAACATCCAAACATCTAAACATTCGCATTTATAATATTAGTAAGAAAGATAATATCCTAAACTCAACTTGTAGCACCTACAACACAGATTTATACTTATCGAAAACCTACCAAAACATGTTAGTGTACCGCCTAGTGATTAGTGTGCATTGCTCTGCTCAGTAACCGTAACGGGGAAGCCACGATATTTCATTTTAAGTTTTTTTCAGATCACGCTAATGCAAGTTTGTAATATTTTTTTACGTCCCTTCCTAATAAAGAATATTACTTACTTTTATGATGGAAAGGAACTCTTTCCTTTTTATTATCGTGAACGGAATCAAACGCCGATCACGTTTCCACTCTACTCCACTCTACCAAAATTACACCTCACAAGAGCCTACAATCCAAGAAAAGCGAGATTCTCAAAATAAGCAACCCTCTTGTTAGACAGAATATTTACCTGAAACATGATCACTGGTAAAGGTCAAGGGTATAGAAGATTTCAATAAAAGAAAGATTATTTTCGGATATCGTTGTTGGAAATAAAATCTTGTGACAAAAACAGCAAAACAGTGTAAGTAACAAAATAATATCGTAAGTATTTCTATCAAAACAATTTTAAGACTAAAATCTAAACGCGATGAGGGTATTTCCGTTTGAGGCATTTTTGTGTCGCCATTTTTGTAACTTCCGGCTGTCAGTCTCACCTCGCCACATTTTTCGTCAAAATTATTATAACAACTACTAAAATCAGTATAATGATTAGAGTATCTAAGAAAACAAATAGGAACTATTTTCATTCTTCTGATGATCAGATTAGTTTTAATTTGTAGGGGAGGGGGTGTCTTCACTCTTGGGTGATCCGTCTGTGACTTCTCCAGGGACGTAGAAGTCTTTTAAATCACCTGCCTCAGACCAAGTAGACATCATGCTGTTTTTCTGTAAAGAAAAGAAAAATGCAATGAGATGGTACAATCTCCATGTATCTTCGACTTCAGAAATCGTGACGCAGCGGTTAGGGGCTAACCCTGAGAAATAAAGGTTCATTCTACATAGCTACTAATTCAATGGTTAGAAGTTGACCGTCAAAGTCGGAGCGAAAGGATTTCTTGCTTTATATTGATTTCTATGGTAGGTACAACGTGCTGTGTATCGGCATATCTGCGCATTTAAATTGTATATACCGATGCCTTGTATGCTGCGCACCTACTCTTCGATTCCGATCCAGTGGACGCGTAGCTTAACCCGATCGCCCCGCAGTTCCTATGGTTAATAACCGTCTTTCCAAAAGGCTTTCCAAAGTCCATCTTCCGACGTTTTCCGAAAATCGCCGAACGTTTTAACTTTTTAGTGTAAAAATGTGGAGCTCACCCTTCGTTGTTTCTCTTCCTTCATCTCGTGTAGCAATGAGCGCAAAATGCGATGCGAGAGAAACTCGCTAGTGCGTCGCACATCAGCGCAGTCTGAGTGGATTCTATTGTTCACCACAGCTTCAGATAGTCCTTCTACTGCTTCACCCCAGTCCACTGCAAAACCAATCGAATTATTATTATTTGCTATCCAGTTTGTTTTATACATCTGAGTTGTCAAACAAACATACGGCGCATCTGAAGGTAAGCGATTCCCGTAGCCTATGAACGCCTGCAACACCAGATATGTCACACGCTCTTTGCCAACCCTTGAAGAATTTAAAACGCGCTTGTTCTAACCTACAACGTGACTCGTGACTGATGGTCTAGCAAGCAGAACTGGTAATTGAAAACGAGTACAGTATTTGACAGTAATGACATAGGATAGCCTATAAGGAGCGGCAATATAGATTTTGTGATGAGTTGGCATCAGGAGTTTGTTAAAAAATAGCTAAATATTTGACGAAATATTACTTTCACTTCTACAGCATTTCATAGTGGGTACAAGAATCGTTCCTCTGCCTTATCACTTAAGTTGTGAATGTGTGCAGGTATTATCATGATCACTCACTGGGGTGTCTCATATGCGGCAGAGTGACTTTGCCAATAGTAACGTCCATTCCTTTCTGCACACGAAGACTGACTGATTTCGACATGAGTCTAGCTGCTGCGTTCACCATCTAAAATGCACAGAAAGGTTGAAATGGAAAGTGAGGTATTGAGTTCGGTAGTTTAAGATTGATACTTTACCTCAAGAAGCTTCCTTCTTTCAGGAAGCCAGCTGCCAACGGCGACTGGATCTGGAAGATCTTCCACTCGGTCAGAGAATGTCACTTCGGCGAGTTTTGTTTTTGATGGCTAGGGGGATAAAAAGACAAGGCATAAGGGCATATTATGGGCAGGAGATAAGACAGAGAATAATATGTGATAGTTTTACTACAAAATGGGCAGTTGGTAATGACGCGAGTAATAGTAAACAGTGTAATGGGCAGTTGGTAAAGATGGTGGGAGTAAGTGAAGTAAACGATGGTTTAGATATCAGTTTTGCTGTCAATCACAAAATATCTCAGGAAGCCTTTGGCAAAATTGGCTTGTTCAACCAAAATCTTTGGCCTCTTTTCGGATACAAAATTCCAGTCTTTCTAAGCACCTGCGTCATTCAAAAAGTCATACCACAGGAGTAGGAGGCCTGTCCTTGACACTCTTCATGTCAATATCGGTGGTCTCATCTGTAGGTATATCGACAATGTCTCCAAAAGCGATGGTGTTGGCATCGACGTATTGTCTGGCCAATTCTACTGCGATCTGCATTGACCAGCGCGGGACTTTCTTGCTGCGAGACGAATATAGAAGGAAGGAAACTATAAAAGGTTACTAAAAAGGTGTTTACGCGACCATCTGTTCATTCTTAAACATTAATTACACCGTGAAATGATAAGTACATAACTATCTACAGAAGAAAGTATGAAACCATAATTTGTGTGGCTTGAATATCTCCCTTTTGTTTTTGGTGGCGCGTTTCCAAAACGAAAGCACAGATGAGAAAATCTAACAGCAGTCTAACAATAAAATGTTTCTGATTTATGATTAGCGCACACTACTACCTCTAGGTACCTAATAATGATTTCAAGGTCACTAGCGGTCACCATCCAAGGTAACTAGGAATTGAAAGCTGCCACTCTAAAACCACTAGTGGTCCCTGTTTATAATGTCTACTAGGTACCAAGAATTATTACAATTACTTACCCTTTTTTAACTCCACTTGGTCGGAAGTTCTGGAAGAACACGTGCGCTGCCCTCGAGCGCACAACACGCTCTATATCACGTAATAGTTGATGAACCCGTCTTCTGGCAAACTCTATCACCGCTATTTCTAGCATCTGCACAAATGAAAGACGAAGCATAAGATTTTAATCTTTTTATGTAGACAAACGTCACAGCTCAGTCGGTGTAGCACTGCCTTCCGCGCTGTGACTTGTGGGTAACATCTATGTGATGGCAAACTTGGATATTTGTTCTGTATCTGGGTGTTACTATATTATGAGTGTGTATTTAGATGAAAATAATATTTAAGCATTCCGTCAGCAATCTAGTTCCCATATAATATTACAAGCCTTATTTCGGGGCTGGAGAGCGCTGTGTGAAATATCCATGAATATTTGCTAGCAACGTCCATGCACATCAGTAAATTTGACGTAGCTAAACTAAAAAAATGTTACCAATTTATCTATAGGTAACTGAGAAACCACATGAGTATTAGAACAGTGATATTGTTATAATATCTCGAGAGCAAACATCAACTACATCATCATAAATTAAGTACGGGCAATGAAAGCTCAAGGGTTTTCCTAAAAAATTACAAAGGTTCTTTTATCAATTCTGTTTTGTATAGCATACTCCCTAAGGTTTTTCTCGGCTCAAAGACCCATGTCCGAATTTCCAATCGTGGATCCCTTGAAAATAGGGAATTTGCAGCAAAAACAGTTTATTGCCGAGAGGTCAAAATAATAGATCCATACGGCTAGCGAGTGTGCCTACATAAATTACAATATTTTAAGGATTATTACGTTATGATAGAAAAAACTCAATGCTGTCACAACTTGAGTTTATATTTTCAGCGATTATTTTTAGCAATTTAGCGAAAAAAATAACAATAATGGGTTTTCAGGGACTCTGTAGAGTTGGTTTTATTTTAATTTATTTTTTACTTTATCGTAAGCACTGCGGTAAGTTTTAGAACTTGTACTTACCTAACATCAAAAAATTCGAGAACATAGTCTTTCAGGGTGCCACTCCTACGTATAGAAAAGGATTGTTTTTTATTTTTTTTACCTCATCGTGTTGGATCATGTAGCATCACTGCATTAGGTATTTAAAAAACTACAAACCTCATCGAGTATTTTGATCGGTGCTGAAGGTAGAACCGTCTCCAGGTCCATTCTCGCTCGAGCCTGGCCGAGGGTCATCAGAGCGTCTCCTTGAGTCGATACTGCATTGGACATGGCTTCGGCTGCTAATTGCTGAGCTAGTTCAGGACTCATGCCTTTAGCGCCGCGTTTGGACTATAGTGGAAAAAAATGGTAGGTAGAGGTTTTTGAGAAGTACCTACAATTTAGTATTTAGTACAAACAAAAGTCTTCCGATTTCTATGGCTACTTAATGTTTATTCATTTGATTGCTAAATACTGTGGGTTAATTAGTAATTTGTCAATTTTTGATTTTTTTTTCTACAATTTGCAATAGAATTATAATCAATTTACTACAAACATAAATACTTACCTATCTGTTTTCATGTACTTAATAGGTATTACTAATAACTGAAAACATTTTTCAATCTTCAATTCTTTGTACTTTTTAGGCAAACGTTATGGTCTCATTTACAGGATAGATCGCTTTAGTACCTTCTATAGTCGGCCTTACCTTTTCGAATTCCACGCCCATTTTTTTGACCAACTTCGCTGCCTTTGCGGTGCCTCCATGCATAAGCTTCCAGTTGGCCAGCCTGAGTCGTTGGAGCTCCAAATCCGTGTTGTACGCGTATATTTCTGCTTTCCTATTGCAAAAATATTGTTTCACGAACACTTTCTAGAATTTCTTTACCTATTAGGTTACATCTTATATTAGATCTTCTTTACATATTAGGTTACATCAACCATACATGGTTATGCAATTTCTAAGGTATAAATAACATTCAAAGATCCATTGTGACTACTATAGCTGCCTATGATTAAGCTATAAATTAATTAATTTAATTATTAAGCTATAATAGACATAAAAAGAGACCCAAAGCTCGGCATAAATCAGGATTAGTTTCGTGTTATTTTGTTCGCCCATCTGCTACATTGAGGAAAGTTCGTAAACAAAGCCTGTATCGAAAATCAGTGAGAAACGATCATTGAGGCATTAGGGATACGACTTTTACTGGATATAGTAAAGTTTCTAAAGCTAGGTCAAATTGTTTAGCCCAATTTTGCTGGTGGATTTGGAAAATGTATTCCTCTGTTGATACTATTTGATCTTTAAATTGATTTTTATGTGAGCAAATACTTGAAATATTTGTACATAATATTTAGAGAAAAAGTAGTCACTTCAATAACAGCAAAAATGAAATATGATGCTTACTTTGATCTCCTCATAGCTCCAGCCGACATATCCTCAGTATAGAGTTTCAAGAGTAGAGCTTCTTCTTGAAGCTTCTGGTTTTGAGCAGAGACTCTCGCAATCCATTTATTGTTGGCCTGTTGGTGGAAAAAATGAGACAATAAAATTTTTAAGCACGATATCGATTACGCAAAAATGATCATGAAAACTAAAATCGCATTAGATGCGTTATCAGCAGTAACAGACTTGATTTTGCTGATCATTTGAGTTCTTTCTTCTTCAAAATTAACATGTTTGTCGATCCCTGACAGGTTGAACAAATCCTACAAACCAGGACACTAATCGCCTGCCTATTTGCATTTTACTTTATTGTACTCACGTCGTCTTCTTTTCTCTTCTGCTTAGCCTCTCTTTCATGCTTCAGTCTGTTCAATCGCTTCTTCTCATTCGTCCTCCACTGCCGGACCATCGTGATCTTTCTTCTCAGTTCCATCTCAGCAGCGGCTTGGACCCTCTGTTTGATCCTGTTTTGTTTCTCGTGCGCACGCGACGCTCTTTCGCGACGCTGTTTTTCATTGAACTCGGCTAGGTACTTCATGCGGGCCACTATCTTTTTTTCTTGCTCACGGGCTCTGAAACCAAAAATTACACATCATCCATTTCATAGTACAAGGCTAGAATAAACCAGCCTTTCCTTAAGAATTACTAGAATCTATGACTTTGGATTTATTCCATCCGCACCGTCCGGGCCGTTCTACGCTTTGCCTTTTGTTTTGTGGTCGTGGCTTTCAGTTCTACGAACTATGGCCGATGTCTAGAATTTTTTTTAGGTATTTTTAACCATAGCTGTCGGAAATCATTGCCGTCAGGGAAAGAGCCGCCACTTTAATTTGCTAATCTTATAAAAATATAATTTGACAAAAACTTAATTAAGTTGAATCTATGATCAAAGCCCTCAAAGTTCTTTGGAATTCGCAAATTGTTAATAAGCTGCGATAAGGCCTCAATTTGCACCTTCGATGTTTTCTAATAAATTTTCAACCACTCTCATTTGTGGCGAACACATTTCAGCTTTTGCTCGTGCCAACTTTTAACTTAATTGAAGGTATTTTTTCAGGAGTAGACTTTTTTACATAGGCACATGAGAAATGTGTGAAAATATGTGAAATCAGAACAAAAAGGTACGTATACTCACGACATTACGACTACTAACGACATAACGTATTGACAAAGACAGACGCCTACTTAATTGAAAAACTGCCAGTGAATAACACCCGAGCTTTGTAACAAATAAAACACCCCTTATTCAGAACTCATTTTGTATGCATTGTAAAGAACATGCCTCACGTCAGTGTGTGCCGTACTATTCATGCACGTATTTTGTACTACTATGGAATCGAATTGTGGATCCTGATACACGAGGTCCATATTTCCTTTCTGCCACTCCTTGGCGGTAATAAACTTGTATTTTTGCAAATTAACGATGTCTCATACATTTTTCTTAGACAAAAAATCAATTGTCAAAGTCAAAACCATTTTCGTGGTACTGTTTAATCAAAAGGATTAGCTATTCAACCGTCACAAAGCACCCAGTGTCCGTCAGGTACTGATTTGGATTAGCTGAGCTATCTATAGATCGTTTGCAATGGTTCAATAAATAGCTCAACAGTTGTGATTGTCTTTGCGAATATATTGCGGATTGTAATTTTTTTGAAACTAGGTACCTATTCTTTTATCAAAAAGATCCACAATAAATAAATAAATATAAATATTCATGGACATTTCACACGACGCCTTCTAGTCCCAAACTAAGCAAAGCTTGTAAAATGGGAACTAGATGCTGATAGAATACTTATATACTTTTTTTTGTAAATACATACTTATAATACATAGTAACACCCAGACATAGAACAAACATCTATGTTTGCTACACACAAATGTTTGTTCTCAGTGGGGATCGAACCCACGACCCACAGCACGGAAGGCAGAGCTAATACCGACTGAGCTGTGACGCCTGACAATCCGATTCCCAAAGAGTAGAAACGTGTAGTTATGTGTACATAAATGTGTAGTTACTGTAGTTCCTCCCTACGTTTTGCATAGTTGGATTTGTACATGTACACGTCCTCTAGTTATAAGTATGACATTGATATCAGTCTCTGCAGCGTCGCGCACTCCCACGATTCTTTTAATTAAAAAGCTCGCTTGAAAATTCAGCACTTTAAGTTGCACGTAACTCTACGTCATGGCTTAGAAAACTGGTTCAATTTGGAAACAGGAAAAGGTCATCTAATTTTCGCTCAAACAGCGATATTTAGTATTTACCATGGTTTGTGAGTTTCACTGTTTTACGATATCTCGAAACAGTTGATACCCAAAGTAGTTTTATGATGTATCAATTGAATCGAAATAATTTAAATGGCGCTAGACTTCATCATTTGTCATGATCCTAAATCATTTTGGTATTTATTTTGAACTGGAAGAAGGATACTTATGTCGTTTGTACTTGGTATATTCATTTAAATACAGTATGTATTGACTAAAGCATAGCTTTACTTACTAAGCTGAGTGAGGCACTTTTGGCATAATAATGATGACTGTCTTACCATCTATATTAGTTATCAAGTCAGCCTGATGCCTTCCTCTCCCCACATCCTTAATCATCCCTACAGAAACTATCTCCTAACTTCACGAATATTAATCCTGAGGAAACTCCGCAAACTGATCCACGCCCAAATAGCGGCACATTGTAATCAGAACAGCAACTGCAGTTAACAATTTAGCATCGGTAAGCTGACACAATCTTAGTTGATATATGTTTATGAGACAGACAGTCAATGCAATGCTTTGTGTACACTGCAGTATATTAATGCTTTACTTATATCGCAAAAAAGTATTTATGAGGTGAGGTAGGTAGCAGGTACCTACATAAAAAAATGTTTTCATTTTTCAACACGCATTCGTCCGAAGATAACAAGATGAGAAACTCTCAAAAGACTGGAAAGAATATAATAAAGGGGAGGCCTTAGTCAACTGTGGGTGTAATCGGGCGAAATTTATTATGATAAAAGAGTTATCTATCTATCTATGATGATATTGGAGCATGCAGCGTGCCTGTGTTCGCTTGATGCTATCCTCTAAAAACGGGTTTTCTCAAAGTACGCTAAAAGGTACGTTGATATTTTACCAGCACAAATTGAAAAAACAGTTTTATTTGCTTAGACTTTTTCAGACCCTCAAATTATAAAAGAAAACATAGTTACGAAGCTTTTTAGAAAGGCAACCTTTTCAGCGTCTAGCAAATAAATGATTCATTGAATTCAGACTGTAGTAGTGTAAACAGTTCGGTTCAAGTGCTCTCACCTAGATGCATGCAAGTTGTAGGGTTGAGCAAACGTTGCAATCGTGTTCATGAGTTACTCTTCAACAGAGATTCAATACTAGAGATGAATATTTACAGCATTTATTCAAAGTAGATGTTTCTTTAGGTGCTTAGAGTTTGAATGCACTGAAAGGATTCGCACGTGTATTTTAGTTCAAGACTTTTATTTACATAAGCCACTCGAATGCCTGAGCAATAACAGGAAAGCACTAAACAGTTATTTGGACAAACGACTGTATTAGGTATGTCCACATAAAAATAGAATAAAGATTTTTAAGTATTCGTCCAATTAAAAAGAATGCTATTCACAGCTAAACAAATAAACACCTAAGCGAATAAACATTTACCCTTGCGCGGTATTGCGAGGAAACCAAATGAAAATAAGTGTCGCCATTAATCAACGGGCTGTGGTTGCACGTACGAAAGGGCGTCAACACGATTTAATGCGACAATCGTAAAAGTTGCGTATTCGAGTTGCACTGCGTCGTAATCACAGCTCGACTGCGGAGGGTTGTCTCATCACCAAGCAGTGTATCTCAACTACGCTGCCGTTGCGATACGGTTGCTACTGTCACAATGGTTCGCGCTAACCCCACGGGCCCCGTTAAGCTTCCGAGGTCTTCTCACTCCTAAATATACTCGACCGATACTCATTACGGAGAAACGGAGTACCCCAAAGTGTTGGCATTGCAAACAAACCCGAAATATCTTTGGTAAAGAGACCCTTGAGTCTTTTTTGATTGCTTAGATAGGCGGCTGAAAGTGAAAAGTGCTGATAGATAGAACATTATTTTTATCACGCCCTAAATGTTTGACTAGAACAGTAGATAATTCACCTCGTAGGGAAAGGTTGAATTTTTTGTTACGTCTGTATAAATAAACTCATTCTGTCTTTGAACAAAATCTGTGTTGCAATGAAACAAATAAGATGGTTTTTCATCAAAAAATTCATATAAAAGTAGCCTGAATGATGTGAGCGGCTTGATAGTGATTCTCTATTTTCGTATTTTGATCTAGGTACCCCGTAGCTATACTATCATACATCGCCCTCAAAAATGCCTAGAGAAAACTAAAGCGCCGCCATGGAGCAATAAAATACAACCATGTTACTTACTTCAACAGTTGAATGTTAAGAATGCGCCATAAAGTAATTTTGTATTTGGGAATCATTATTTATCTCAGAATCTGTAAAAGTTACCACCTTAATATTTAGGGATATGATACCTCGAACTTATTTCTTGAATTATGTGTTTTAAAAACACAATTATTGTTGAAAATGTTCTGGATAATATATTTTTTTAAATACTTGTATTGCACACATTTTGCTATTCATCTCACGAATTTTTCGATTAGTTGTTTAATTAATTTGTAGTTAGGTAAAACAGTTTTGGTAGGTAAAAAAGTTGCGCTTTGTACTCCTCACTCACGAGAAAACCCTATCTCGTCATCCCCCTCCACGCTCAACGTTATGACACACTCCTAGAAGAGAAAAGTAGCCACAAATAGAACTCCCAATATTGAATCTCTACGGAGTATTGTCATTAGTTAGATGCATGCACCGTGCGTCAATCAAGTCAAGTGATGCATTCATTTAGCTTCAGATATTATCAATATGCAAATGTCGGTTTATATTGAGAGGTTGATTGGCTTCAGCAAACTGATTTTAACTATGTCGCGATATTTAGCTATGATTTAGACTGAAACTAGGCTGACGCTTGCACCCCCATGTCTTAAAAACCAAGAGGCCTACATACTCAGTTTCAAATACAAATAATGTAATATTAACCAGTTATGTAAATAAGCTTGCTGATTTCTCGCGTCATTTACCTACCTACTTGGATCTTCGTAGATCATTGTATTAGGTCGTCAAGTAGGTCATCAACATTAGAGACTCAATGGGTAGTAATGGTACCAAGAAAAAGTTATTTTTACAGTCAAATTAAAAAGAGTACAATAAATTAAATACAGTACAAATTAATACAATCCTTCTCATATTGGTACTAACTAGTGCAAACATTTGGTTTATAAGGATGGGTAAGGTAAATAAATAAATAAATATTCTTGGACTTTACACACAACACCCTCTAGTCCCAAACTAAGCATAGCTTGTGATATGGGAACTAGATGGCTGATAGAATACTTATATACTTTTTTTTTTGTAAATACATACTTATAATTCATAGTAACACCCAGACATAGAACAAATATCTATGTTTTCCACGCACAAATGTTTGTTCTTGGTGGGGATCGAACCCACGACCCACAGCACGGAAGGCAGAGCTATTACCGACTGAGCTGTGACGCCTGTCAAATAGACTCACAGTCGCCTCTTTTCCGCCCACTCGTCAGCATGTTCTTGGGCTACTCTCTCAAGGTGTTCCCTGGCTCTCTCTGCTTTTGTGAAGACTTGGAGACGACGAGCAACGTCAGTCTCCACTCGCTTCAGGGTTAAATCATCCCTTGCCCTTTCATCCTGTTAAAAATATTTCTTGTTAATATGGACGAGCTTATGAATGGTGTGATGAACGCAAATGGTATTCACCTTCAAACCCATTTCAAAACCATCAAATCGTCAAAAAGTTCAGAGTAAAAAAACACTACTGACCAGTTTAATCATCTCCATATGTATCCTGTCCATGAACTGGTTGTACAGATACTTCCTGTACTGATTAAACTCCTTAAGCGAGCATTGAGCACGGCCATCCTTCGTGCAGAATCCCAGGAGCTTCATCCTGTTTCTGGCTGGCTTCTGGGCGAAGTGGTGGGCGAGATGGGGGTCATGCATGGGTACGTAGTCGTATGACACGTTGTTGCAGTAAGGATCTGTGAGGTCAAAGGTAGGCTGTGGTCCGCCACTGCCTAGGCCGAGGCGACGGACCTGGAAAAGATAGGACAATAAGAGCTTCGGAGTTTAAATAGTATTGATTTTACTCTAATTCATTTCAGTATTGCAAACAACGTGCCAACTCAAAGAGCGCTTGCATTTTTGAACATGTTTGTTTGTACACGAGATCTAACATAATATCGATGATTTTCACATTATTCGTAAATCTTTAGCTTTATATTTAAGTTTTAAATTAAGATAATAAGCGCTTTGTGTATACTGTTAGCTTACTAACATAAGTTTTAAACAACAAATTACAAATTAAATTAAATTGCTGTCAACGATTCCAAATTGCTTTGCGTTTTACCAATCCCTTGTGTAACTTGGCAACATATTATAATGGCTCGGTAAGTAGTTCTGGATCTGTTAAACCATATGCATAAATAAATTCAACATAAAATCTCAGGTCAATTCAATAGAAAAATCGTGGTATTTAATTCGAGCACGGTGTGTAAGCAAAACCATCATGAACCGCGCAGGAGAGGCCTTTGGAATACATTCGACACAGCGGAAGAATTTAACTACGCTTTCAGCATTCCTGGCTTTTATATAGTAAAGAGGACTCAACGCAGTGAGGTCGTGAGAGATCCTATGTATTTTTTATACCATACTTGGTTTAGAGTAAAATTTACACACACTTTATCAGCATAAGCCTCTGCCTGGTTTTTCTATATTAACCGATTTCAAAAAAGGAGGAGGTATTTTTTTTAATGTTTGTTACCTCAGAACTCCGTCATTTATGAACCGAGTACCCACTTAGGTTTATCCACTTACTTCAAATGTAAGTGGATACTACCTAACTACCTAACAGTGAAGCTGGTTTTTAGATGTCGTTGTAAAAAACATATGTACCTAATGCTACTGAGGTACCTATTACATACACTATGGTCATTATTTCTGAAAAAAACTTGATTAATTTTTGCCAGAGTTAAAAACTATCTTTCTCTTAATCGATTTTAAATACGCAGCCAAGATTATCAATAACAGTAAATCACAGTTACTGCGGCTATAAATCTCAGGTGTCCCTCCTCGATTGAACCGATACTCGTAATTATCTGCCATACACCCCCGGCTGTGAGGGTTTCAATCAATTTCTTTTCTTCCTCCAATATCAGGTGTTTTACGAGAGATTTCGGTCACGTGATCTTCATAATTTCGTAAATTTCTTTATTCTAAAAGAGTGGATAATGTAATTGTTGAGATCTCCTTGTTTGCGTAATGGTCTACAAAAGCAAAGGTGCCTCGTTAATTAACAGTTTGATTGACATTTCCAAGGTCAGGTCAGAACCAAAGAATATAAAAAAATGGTTTTCTGGTTAGCATGATAAAGATCTGGGACTTGTTTTTGTACTCTACGATACACAGAATACAAATATCTGTAGTGTGTGGTCAAAATTGTGAACTTTATTTATTGAGCAAATAATATCCAACCCCGTTACAGCCCAAACCGGTTCATCTTGTCATGTAAGGTAGGTACTTCTCATGCAAACTGGATACCTACTCGTACATGATTTTACCTTTCACTCCCACCCCCTCACAATGATCAAGAGCTTGTAAAGTGAATAATGAAAGTGAGCGCCTGCCTCTTAACAAATCTGCATATTCAAATACGTTCATGCGAATAAATTAATTTGTAACATCATTAATTTGCTTTGCTATGACATAAGTGGCTATTTAGATCAAATTAGGTATTATATTTACCCATTCTCGATACTTTGTCACAAACATTTTTATTTGATTAGAATGATGAAATTTTTGTATAAATAGGTATGTGCAATTGTTTTAAACTTAAACTGCTATCAGCTAAATGACTTGACTCTATAAGTGTGAGGCACAGAGGTATCAAAAAGAGGGATATAATTATATAAGAATGCGGGTATGTACAGATTTTCTGAGGCGATTTTAGGGCGCGTAGTGGTACAGTCGGCTACACATCAACCTATCAACGGTTCGAACTTTGAACTATTATAATTTGAATGTTGCGAATCATGCGAGAGGGACGATATGTTTTTATGTGAGGCTCGCTGCTTGCACGCCATGCGCCTAAACCTATTGCGATCCCTGATTCGCAACATTCAAATTATAATAGTTCAAAGTACAAACAGTGGATAGGTTGATATGTCGCCGACTGTGCAAGAAAGTTTTATGTACGCGAGCACATAAAGTGTCATGTGTGTAACACATTAGTACACAACATGTAAGGGCGAACACTGTGTGTATGGCCGTGGACGTAGAAAACTATTAACTTAATTGATTATAAGAAAGTGCTTTGTTTTGTCAAGACTAAGTACCTTGTAAATAAAGATGTTCTGTTTCCATCTGTTCTAAGCAGGTTACAAGAACAGAGCGGAAGCTCGTTATAAGCTACGCTAAAAGGTTCTGATATCAAGCAAGAAATGTGACGCAATAGCTTTAAAATTGCTGTCATTCTATTTCACCCTGAGGAAACCCTGTCTAAGGAATATCATATTGTACAAACTAAGTAGGTACCTACTTACAAATAAAATTTTGAAGTAATAGTAGAGCTTAGGCGCAAAAATTTTATAATAGGTAAGCTCGTAAATAAAAAAACGGTTAGGAGATAGTTTTAGAGTAAAAAGTTTGAAACTACAAAAAATCTCCACGTAACAAAAAACGCTTTCCAATAAACAAAACTATTCCAACAACACATTTTTAAATTCATGCAAACACACTGAAAACTGCAATTTACTACTAAGTCAAGACTTTAAATACATTGTCCCTTTAGTCTAGTAAAACGAACATCTCTTTTAAATGGAACGATAAAAGAACGTATCACATGGCACACAAAAGCAACAAAAGAGATTAAAGGATACCTTTTGTGCCGCTTAGGACAAGTATGGAGCAAAGGGTCACTAATAAAGAACCATAAAATACAGTACCCAATGTAGAAAGGAAACATCTTTATCAAGTTAACAAGATGTGCCAGTAAAATAGTCGGGATCTGTAAACGAGAAACAAAGGTTGTTAATAAACTACATTCTAGCAAAGCATTTGCGCAGTTACTGGACAACAAACCATACGAATTCAGTGGAAAATCGACGGGGAAATTGCGGTTACTGTCACTGTAACTGGCATAGTACAGACTAGAACCAGAGTCGGTGGTGGATCGTACTTTTGTTATGACGTTAGTAGAACAAAACTTTTTAACTGGAAGATTCACGTGTGGATAAAAATCCTTGCAAAGACGAAGTCACGCCTTCGTTTACGCTAAGTTACAATACACAAGTTAAGTTTACATTCACTGCATTTATTGCACTAAATCATCTACGATTAAAATTCCGTCAGGAAATAATGAACGCTGTTCATGGGCAACTTTGAGGGTTATGCTACCGAATTTCTTCACAATTGCATTCATACTTTCAAGGTTGACAGCAAAATAAATTACTTGCTTTCTCTAGAGGTATGCTGTGGGTCTTTCACAATCATGTTTTAAAATACCCCTGGCTTCGGCACTAAAAGTGCCGATAACATGAGCTTTATTGCAGATAGTTTGTACCGAGAATTACATTTTCGATGAGCGGTCGACCGTATCGATGGAAATCCAACTTTGATAGAATATTGGCTTCCTATGTTTCGTATGCCTTTGAGTCATTACGGGTCATCCATTTTGATTATAAAGCAAACACTTGATTTGTTTTGAATAAAAGTATGAGTATATAAGTAGTCACAACAGATCTTTGTCCCTCTGTAGTATCTATTTATTTATTTATTAATAGGATCACCAACAGTGTTGTGCACAGAAACAACATTATATTCTTATTCTAGTAGTCTTATGTCTAGTGCAAACACCAATTATAGGCGAACACAACATTCACAATGCAACAGTTAACTTAAAATTAGACTAAGTAAATAAAAGTAAGTAAAGTAAGTAAGTAAAGTAACTAAAGTAAGTAAAAGTACTAAGTAGTATCTGCGCAGTTGCTTAAAAGAGTTATGAGTTTGACTTTGAGAGGGTGTCTATCATCTAATCTTGTATACAAGAAACTGTTTGTATGCCATGTAGGTATACAAACACGTGCAAGTATGAGATTTATCACAAGCTTGGCACACACGTCGGCACGGCCCTTTCACTGGCTGAATACAGGCATTACCATAATGAGACGCCGACGACGGTTATAAAAGGATTTTAAGCGTTCTGGTACCGCGAAAATAGAGAAACTCGTTTTATTTTGCGAATTTTATGAACGGCTTCTTTGTGAACACCCTTTGAACTCTTGACTCTCGTGTTATTTATTAATTTCAATAATATCTTCGTCTTACAGATATTAATACGCGGTATTTTTTTTATTGATAACTTCTCTAAAAATCTGACAAATAATGTAAATGTCATGTATTCCTTATTTTTCAATTCTAAAAGGTCTTAAAATCTATGTTCTTATTCGTACACTGCCAAATTACGCTACCCCTTGCATTGATTTCTAGATTTTGAAAGAAAATTTCTAATAAAATGATCTAAAGATGATTGAAAAGTCAATTTTGCTTACCTAGATGTCCAAGAATTACCACCATGCAAGTGTTTTAAAAAGTTTTGATCATTGAAAGCTCTTCGATATCTACCGATCTCGTTGTAACTAGCAAAGTTGTGAAATAGTTCCATAAATTCATACGCGAAACAAACTTTACTGATAGGAAGTCTGGATTTGAAATGGGGACAGATTATAACCTGGGGCGTATCACTCCATGCCAGCTGCTCTAGAACTTACAAGGTATACTTACCTACAACCATTTCTATTTATAACTTCTAGAGAACAACGAAATCGTGACGTAGCTTGGTCGTTCATAACAGACCTAAAGCTGGTGTATTGGAACTTGTCCATACAAAGGTTGCCTGGAAGAGATTGCTTTTAACATTAAGGTCGCCCATTGTACATACTTCCCATAGCGTTTTTTATTATAATTTTAGGTATTTTTAATGTATTTATATTCGTTTTAAGTGGTGTATTGTATAATAGAGCATATTCTATTTATTTTGCTGTCTATATCTATATAAGCTTTTTCTAAGAAACAGTGTTCAAAAGTTTAAATCTGGACTCCAAGCATAGTTTTTTTTTTCAGAGAAAAACTGAATAAACGTGTTTATTTGCGTCTCACGCCTTTTACTTGCGTCGAAACACTAACCACTGTTTCTCTTTTGGATACAGACCTTAGTCCGTTTCAGTCACACACAGAGATATCACTTAAACATAAGTTGAAATTAGTTGTGGTATCTTAGTTCTACAATACTTATCGGTAAGAGATGTCAATCTGTTGTACATCTCTGAGTCTGGCAGTAAGAATATATTTGCATAACAAACATCTTAACTGAGCTCAGACGTTTCTCAAAGTTATTGTGTGTTGACTTTGTACAGTAACAACTGTGATAATAAGCCTAGATTTACCCAAAATCCTAAAAGCTACAATATTTATGCCGAATTGACTTAGTGCTCATTATAGTCACTGAAAGTTTGATCCAGTTTCTAAACTTGAGCTGAGAGCTTTTGAACTAACTAATTTGAGCTCTAGAAAATATTGAGAAAATACTAACATGTTTTCCAACTTTCCCGCCCTAAGTAATGTATGCCTCAATATTATTTTACTGTGCTAAGACTAGAGGCATGAAAGTTGAAACAAAAGTCTACTCACATCTTCTCCAATTTTCCCGCGTGAAAATATTATCTTCCCCTCCGGCATTTTAGGCACAGGAAGCTTACACTCCAGCCCGAGACGATACCACATCGGCAGACCATTCTTCGGCACTGAGCTCACTGGCTTTGGTATTGAATCAATAACTTTCTTCAGCTCAGTCGGCTTCCGAAGTGTCATCAACGTTGTATCAATATCATTGAGATCATCGATCGCGGTGTCAGATAACTTTGCCGACGACATAATTGCTTTTTTTAATTTAAATAAGTAACAAAAAAATAATGAGAAAAACCGCAGTGCGGCTCTCGCTCCGCGGAACACACTAAAATTTTGACAGAATTCAATGTTCTTTATTCAAATAATGATAAAAAGAGGTTTGTTATTGCGAAAAAAGTATTGCTTTGAAATTACATTCGGCGAAAATCAGATAGAAAAAATTGTATCATTTTATAGAAAAAGCTAATACTTACAAAAGTTTGTTCATGCGAATTACTTCTAAACACGGAAAGTCGCGTCGGCATAACGTAGCAGTCATGTGTCAAATTAGCATTTTCCATACCGATTTACCAACACTTTCTTAAAAATAACATACTTAGACGAGCACACTAATAACCCCGTACTTAGCTTAGCATTATTAGACCTAAAATGAGCCCCCTGATTGTCTAACTATTGATACCATATTGCAAAAAGTAGACGTAGTAGTAGTAGCAGTAGGAATGTGTAATGTGTAGTCTCGCACCTATCTTTCTCTAAAAAATATTAGTGCAAAAGGGACTGTCTGCAATACGGTCAAACCCACGAATATCATGTTTCAGTACACTAGACAATACACCTGTCGTTAGTTGAAAAAACCGTCAGATAGTCCAAAACCTTTTTTTTCGTCGGCGGTACAGGAATCGCAACTTTGAATTGTAGTGGATCTAGTCTAGACAGGGTTGAGCAAAAGTAATGCCTAAAAATGGAGTTCAAGGTCAGTACAGCACACAGGCCAAGGTTCTACACACCGCACCAGTTTCTATCGACAATATCGTAATTCCACGGTCAGCTTCACATCGCTCGGCTCTATTGTTTTGATTTGTATAGAACTAAGGTGCTACCTTGCCTATTTGTTTAGGCTTTGCTACCTGCGAAGATTCCAAGTTCCAATAAACTATTCAAAATGAAATTTTAGTAGAGAGTTTATTGTTTATTTTTAAATTAGATTGTCTTTACCTATCTAGTTGGGTGTAGGTAAGCATTTTATTTTAGCAGCATCCGTGATGCGTCGGCTGCGGGGCATATCCAACCACTACCTGAAACAAATACTTGCGTGCTTTTTACGGTGTATATCTTTTTGCTCTATCTTATGTAATTAATAACTTTTCATTACTTATATTGCACTCTAAGGGCGGTTTGCACCAGAATCGCTAAACGCGTTTAACTATTAAATAGTATTTAGCGAGTTGTCAAGTATATAAATACGTCAGATTTATTTAAATCTATGTTTAGTGATTCTGGTGCAAGCCGCCCTAAATATTGCTGTGATATCTACCTACCGTGTGTAAAAGTTGAAATAAAAAATAATAATTTGAAGTTTATTTTTCTTTAAGCTCTACTGTATTTTCTTTCCTAGAAAGTGTTTCTCCACGTAAAGTCGGAGTACGTTGAGTCAAAGTAATTAATTGGAACTGCGTAATGCGGCAAGTGTCGACTCAAGTCCTTGGATCGTCTGCAAGGGAAATGTCAGCCGTCTCTGATGGCTGTAGGTATGTGTTAAGTATGTGAGCATGGTGGTGTGTGTGGTAACATTCACGGGAAAAACTGACCGCCAAGTGTAATGGATATCAAAAACTTTGATTAATTTTGGAATATGTCAATTTTATGCGATTAGTAATGATTGTCCCTACCCGAGTTTGTATAGTGAAAATTAGTACCTCAGGCGTGTGGTTTGAAACTGCAGTCATAATTTCGTCGGAACTAGGTTTGAAATCGCATTCGCTTCGTGGCGCTTGCGACCGCCGCAGTTTTTTGATGATATCTTGTAAACCAAAGATAATTTCACGATTTTCACTATACCTACCCGCACATTTAATGTCGTACAAACGTCCCCACCCTGTATACGTTTGCTCACATCTTATGATATTTTTTATTAGCAACGTCATCAAACGGTGACCACTTTTAGAAAATCAAAGGCTACAGGTCAACTACCTGAAGTAACTTAGCCCTGCTGAATTTCCCAACGTTTTAAGAAACTAAATGCAGCCACACTTAGAGACGCGCATTTAAAGATAATCACCGCTTAATTACATCTCTTACCAATGAGTAATGACGAACCGAGATAGCACTAGTTTTAACGAATACGTAAGTTTAAGTGACGTCTTAGAGTGTGGCAATGAGTGCGGCAGTTAGTACTGGGTAAGTTAGCTAGGCATTCTATAAAACATATAACTAGGCGTTGGTAATTACGCCTCTGTTTGTTTTTGTTTTCAGCTGTTTTGTACTGGCATTCTCATTAGCATACTTACTCTAGTGACGAGTATTGCTAGAAAACTCTGTATTGTTTTCTTTAGAAAGACCACATAACGTTAAAAAACTTGGAAAGGAATCATTTTCAGCACCCTTACCACGGAACAAAATCAACTTTTACAATAGTGAAATCTACAATGTTTTTAACTTGATAAGTTAAAACTAGATGCTAGTAACTATCTCTTATTTCATTTTTAAACGATTTGGGTAATGCTGAAATGATTTAGGTACCTATAGGTAAAGTTTTTGAACTCCATTACCTACACTTCGCGATAAGGACCTAGATAGATAGAAGATAGAAAACTCTTTATTGTATCTGCACCGGAAATAGCTGCCTGGCATCTAGATCAGTTAATTTCTTCTAAAAAACCCACATTTTCAAAATCCCTTTCTTAATATTATCTCTTAATATTATATCTTTCTTAGGTATTTTGTCCCTAAATACCGATTCGATCGAAATTTGATCGAAAATAAATTATGCTAACGAAATAAAATATATAAAAAAGTTGGTACATTATCTGACATTCTTAGTACCTTTTCCTCTTCGTCATAATTTGTTTGAAACAACTTCAAACTCAATTTCAATGTTTTTCATAGACCTTGAACGTATTAAATATTGTAGTCAGGATAAAAGCATTCTCATCGTGTTGAGAAGTGGTTTATTACAAGTCACAGATCACTGATTATTGAGAAACAAAGCATAAAATCTGAGTATGAAAGATAAATAAATAAATATTCATGGACTTTACACACAACGCCCTCTAGTCCCAAACTAAGCAAAGCTATATGGAAACTAGATGGCTGATAGAATACTTATATACTTTTTTTTGTAAATACAGACTTATTATACATAGTAACACCCAGACGTAGAACAAACATCTATGTTTTCCACGCACAAATGTTTGTTCTCAGTGGGGATCGAACCCACGACCCACAGCGCGGAAGGCAGAGCCATTACCGACTGAGCTGTGACGCCTGATAGGTTAGAGTAATCAAAGTCACCAAACACACAGAAATATATTTTACTACCTACTTCAATATATAAAAATTCTCGTAGTTTTTTTCAATTTCGAAGAGCAAACTCCACAACATCTCATAGGTATGGTTTACACAACCTAATGTAAATATTGACATTCTTTCTTTGCAATACCGAAACCCAGTATCAACGTTCCTAGTCTCTAGACTAAAGATTGTTGGTTTTATACCTATAATATTACATTCGCTATAAAACTGGTTTGTAAAATTATGAATGGCCGACTGGGATGAGATAGTATGTAGGTATGTATGTATCATCATCATCATCATCATTTCCCTGCCCTTATCCCGCGCTAGGCGGGGTCGGCACAACATGTCTTTTTCTTCCACTCGCTCCTATCATTCGTCAACTCAGAATCTACTCATCTCACATTCATATCCTCTTTCACACAATCCAACCACTTCTTGTTCGGCCTTCCTCTACCTGCGTATCCAGTCACACTCATGTTCATAACTTTTTTCGTGATATGACTTTCATCCCTCCTCATTACGTGTCCATACCATGCTAATCTAGCACTCTTCATCTTTTCAACAACAGGCGCCACTTTCAAACTTCCCCTGATATACTCATTCCTTATCTTATCTAACCTCGTTACCCCACACATCCATCTTAACATTCGCATCTCAGTAGCATGCACTCTCCTTTCGTCCGTCTTCTTCGTTGCCCAACACTCTGATCCATACATCGCGACATATGTATGTATGTATGTATGTAATCGTTTGTTTAATTCCCGCTTTACGAAAAACTTGAATTAGGCGTCTGTAAATTTTTTTTTCAGTTATTTTCAGACTAGAATGAACTTAATTTTGGCCTATCAATTTCTATGTCAATCAGTAAGTAAAGATAATTTCTAATTATAAAACTTAATAACTATAGAACTAACCATCAAACGGAATAATTATAGCGCTAACTCTAAAGCGGAATAATTTTAGAGCTAACTCCAAAACTCAAGGTCATTTCAAACTTGCTTTTTTCTATAGTTATTTGGTATCAGACTCTACAGTAGTATACATAAGTCACGAAAATAAGAAAAAGAATCATGCACGGGAGTCAAACTCGCGTCTTAGTCGTACGCGCGTCTTAGAAAGTTAATCAAGTAGTAAAAAAATTGTATGTTGAATAAATAAAATAAATAAATAAATAAATATTCAGGGACATTTCACACAACACCCTCTAGTCCCAAACTAAGCAATGCTTGTAATATGGGAACCAGATGGCTGATAGAATACTTATATACTTTTTTTTTGTAAATACATACTTATAATACATACTAACACCCAGACATGGAACAAACATCTATGTTTTCCACGCACAAATGTTTGTTCTTGGTGGGGATCGAACCCACGACCCACAGCACGGAAGGCAGAGCTATTACCGACTGAGCTGTGACGCCTGTGAATAGTTTATCCCACAGGTTTATCCTGTGTCCCTACTACATCTGAGCTACCACTTACCTCCAGTAAACATCGACGCGATGCGATGCACCTTGCTTGCAGCGTCGGATTGCGCAGAGAGCAGGCGCGAGCCACACATCGCTCAGTTAGCTGAGTCGGGCTCAACTAACCGCGCGTCTCTCACCCGCTCTCTCTCTCGCGCCCGGTAACTTACCACAAAATTCTCACTCACAAGCCAAATAAACTAAATTACGAGTGAAAAAACTCACACCGTGAATGGATGTAAAAAAATGTGTAGCTTGTAGCTTGTGGCAGTGAAAAATAATATTGTTTACAATAACGGTTAAGTTTGTTGAACTTTTTTTTCACGCCGGCTTCAGTGACGTTACGACGCTAACTAGATTAGATACGCTAAGCCTGGTAAATGGTAAGGCAAGGAGAATTCAGCATACAAATAATTTTATTCTCCATCGTACCTATTTAGGGAAATGTAGAGTATTTTATAGAAATCGATCGTGCCCGCTTATCTTTTCGAAACTTGAAACATTTTTGTTGTGATAACAGATGTGTCACTATGTTGTGATTGTAACTGTTTTGTTGTAGTCATAAAATTAACACAATTAAGATAAGTTTTTCATGTTTTGGTTGTAAACTGCTATACTATTTATAACTATTTTTACGATGCAGCCTATTTATTACTTTTCGATACAAAGTTATGAGGAAAACGAAGTACTTAACATACAGCTGTTTCAAACAATTCATTGTTGTAACAACTCAGCGTGTAAGACGAAAAACATACTAGATCAAATAACGATTCGTGAATGAGTCGATAACAAAAGGTATTTTTTTTCAATTTCTGTCCTTGTTAGCAACAAGTTACAAAGTTTTTTAATTTGCAATGCAAAGTTTTTTTGACCCTTATCACCAACTTGCTCGGAGCAGTTAATTTTTGTTAAAGTTTTTGTTTTTACTTCTAAACAAACAACATAACAGAGACGTGAAACAATTGACAATAGACTCTCTTGTGATTCAAGTTTAACCTGTCAAAATACTGAATACTGCTAATTATGTATTTTAATTATTTAAATTAGTTCGGCCTAAAATTGTAACGAATATACCTAGTTACTGGGCTATATTTATTCAAAGATTCAGTTTGTTTACTCGTACTGTTTTAAAATCTAGAGCAAGACTTTTGTACCTTGTAGCGTAAAATAAATAATTACAAGTTACTGGTTTAATTAAACATGAATGTGTAAAGATATATAAAAATGGTAAGTACAATATAAATACCGTGTACTTAGGTAGATAGAGGAAGATCTCTCTTTTTCCTCGTCAGTTAAGGGCGTTATTACAATTTCGATGCGCTCTAATCTAGGAATCTGAGCCGCCACACTATGATTGTAGGTACCTTACAATAAGTGCATGAATTCATGAAACTGCAATTTTAGTATCATTATGAACTTCTAATTAACCTGTCACGTCATAGCGACTGTTTAGAATGTTCTTTGAATAAGGAAATTCCTTTCGAGGAAAATCGCCAAGTTTTCTATTTTAAAATCATACTTTTATCACACGATATTGATTCTAAAAGTAGGGCTGATAAAGCTCTGTTTAGATTCTCAACTGTTTTGAACCCGCAAGTTAATGGTAGAGTTTAAATTACTTTAAATAGTCGAAGCGAAGCGTCAATTTAAAAATTTACTTATAGATTGACGCTTTGCTTTGACGTTAGTGTTCTATGACCCTAAGCGTGCAGGTATGTGGCTACCGAGTACCTATGTAAAAAGAAAGCCCCATAAAGAAAAAATGAAAAAGTATTTTAGTGGTAAATTAGGCAAGTAAATAAAAAAAACTTACATAAACATACCTGTTTTTTTAATAAAAATAAAAACTGGGTCTTCCTTAGCAGACAATAATAAGTTTCACTAAACTAAGCTTACATTTATTACTTATATCCCAGCTCAGAATAGACATACAAGTAAGTAAAAGTTAGTGTAACTAGGAACCTAGTTAAAAAGTAGCAAAACAAACTAAAAATGTTAGGTACTTTACGAAACATAAATCGGACACAATACATAATAAAAACCCTACAAGTGCTCATTGCACAATCAAGCCGTCTATCGTATGTACGGACTGCTAGGGGTGGCACAGAACAGTTATAAGTTTGACGTGTCCGGTCCGTGTCTGTTTCTGAGTGTGTCTGTGTGTGTGTGTGTGTGTGTGCGTGTGTGAGGCAACGTAGCTCCCGAACGGATGAACCGATTTTGATTTTGTTTGAAAGGTGAATTAGTCGGGAGTGTTCTTAGCTATGTTTGATGAAAAACGGTCCAAGATTCGGGGGTTTTTTAAATTTAATTACTTGTCTATTAACTTAACTAAAATAATATTGGGAATTTTATTAAATAAAACGATCTACTTTTGGGTAATTGCAAGTAAATCACTACCTACGGATGACACAGTAGCAGGGGTATGCCAATCAAAGTTGAACTGCAAAGTTGAACTGCAAAGTTTTAAATCATGGTCAGTTCATACTAACTCATAGTTATTCTATGACTAAATAGTGACATTATGACGTCATTTGATGTGGTTTCGCGCATATTTTGCTATCAAGTGTCTAAAAAGAATGATCACGTGGTATAAAATTGTACCACGTGACCTGAAGAAATTACACTGAGCAGTGAAATATAACTTGACAGCAAAAGATTGGCATACGGGGTCAGGACACGTAGGTGACTCATTTTAAGCTAGTCAACACATACGAACGATAACGGTGTTGATGTCAAACATTTATAGAAGCTGAGGTATTTGCGAAGGTGATCAAATTACCGGGCAATCTTCATGGCGAAGTTTATAATTTCAGTTTGGAATTCAAGGTTTTCAATCATAAAATTATTTAAATTGACCTGCTGCTTCTAAGTATCTTTTAGGTATATTAGGTCATTATGACATTTATATTTATGCGGTAAACTTTACCTAAAGGCAGCCAAACACTTTTAAAATTTTGCAGCAAGCGTTTGTTAAAATTTATTTGAAGTGTGGCCGCCGTAAACGGCGTTCGGATTTTTTACGTTGAATCAATGGAATCGTTGAAATTATGCGGCGCCATCTACCCACCTAATATTAAAGTTTAGATGTTTGTGTTTCAATCACGCTGAAATTACTGGTGCGATTTGGATGAAACTTGGAATGAATATGGTTTGTAACGTAATATGTCGGTATGGTATTGTTATCGCTATCCGGCCAACGTGGGGCATAACATAACCCATTTTTCTGTGCCCCTTTTAAATAATATTTAAATAATCCATTGGTCGAACAGCGAACACTATTTTGCACGTTTGGCATGAAAGCATTAGACGATGTTTCATTCGCCAGAAGAGGAGTCAAATTGTAAATTTTTGTTTCTGTCTTTTGTTTGACGGAAAAAGAGACAGATTTTACTGTTTTAGTCTACTGTACCCAGCATCATCAAAGTAAACACAACGCGACACAAATCACTTAATCCTACCAAGGTCCGCCCGTTCAAATATTTTTACATCAGGTGAGACATGCCCTGTTAAACTAAGCTCATTGTTGACACAAAATAATTGAGAGATTAAAGTTAAAATTATCCTTGTGTGATGAAATAAGTTTTGGTGAAGGCCGATTGACCTAGTTTACAAAAAGTTCTTTTAAATTTAATTTTGATGGAGAGTTTGTATTACATAACCGTCTAAAAGACAGCCTATTTAGTTTTAAACTAAATAAATATTTATGTGTCAAGGTCGGGATATTATAAAGAGTAACAACACGCCTTATAAACTGAATATTTTATTGATATAAATATACAGTACTTATGTATATCTAGTTTGTCTTTTCACCAGCTAAAGTCTACCATGCTACCCTGAAGAATGCCAAAGTTTTGTTTAATTTCTGGGGTAGATATGCATTGTTTGAGACAAAGGTTTAAATCAGATGAGCCATCTACGTGTTCAGTCAAATATAAAAAAAGAGAAAAGAAAAATCATGACAAGTATCAGACTACCTACTCAAAAAATGTGAACCTAAACATGACATGAGATCTAGTCACAATAACTATCGAGTGTCGGCCAATACTGACACTAACCAGTATGAGACAAACGACACCCAATTGATATGTATTGAAAGCGAGGAATTGATATCCATGGTCGGTCAGATAGTTAGACAAGACCGTCAACGTGACAAAGCGTTGCAACGAAATAATATACAAAAACAGTGATAATATTGGCGATATAGGTTTTGTCGTTTCGATAGACGCTTTTCCCTTCGATTCTATTCATAGCACAGAAAATCTAAAGCGCACACAAAATGTGTGCGCGAGTTGGGCGTGGGTCAATTGAAACCCATACAAATTCAAGTGCCTGACCCGCTCCCGATCTGCACCAGACCCGCGCACGCCTTCTGTGTGTTTTTGGACTTAAGGTTTTTTCAGTTTTTTAATTTCATGAGTTCAAAGAGTTTCTCTGAGTACCTTACTGCGCTTTGCACTAAACTTAGATTAAAAAACTTGAGTTCTACTTCTTTCCCAAAGACCTTGAATATGAACCGTGTTTATGAACCACAGAAGGGTAGCTCTTACGTGAATATCAATGGTTTTTATGGTCGTATTACTGTCATTGGCGATAAAGGTCAAAATAAAAGTGTTTTGTTAAACTGGTGTCGATGTCGACTTGTCTAATAGGCAATGCACAAATGCACGACTAGGCCGTACTAGTAAATGAAAAGGGTCGCTATATTGATTTGTACTCATAGACAATGTCATGTCTGTGGTAGGCGATGCAACTATAACTTATAATACTTGGTGCGACCATGTGTGCAGTGTTGATAACTGATAAATGATAAAACAGTTAATTTTTTTTTAAATAACGTAAAAGTAGCCTTAAAAACTAAACAAGAAAAAACCACTATTTCACATAAATAATAATGATTTTAAATACTTACTCGGTGGGTTATAATTAATCAGAAACCGACTAAATGCTCTGTATTTTATAAATTACGATTAGTATCCGGAACGGAGTCATTCACCTCATCTCGGTTTGGACTATGTTTAATGTGAAACTCTATAAATTTAGAGTTTTTTTATTCAAGAAGCATCTTAGTGTATTTCATGACTCAGTTACTTGACTTAGGTGCGTTAGTAAGTACATAAGTTAGTCTTTAGTACAAATTTTGACAACCCTGCTACTGTGTCGCTCGGTACATTGGTGACAAAAAGGTTAACCGCAAAATATAAAATTAGTGAGGTAGGGTTGGCTCATATCATTAAAATAAAATGAACTGTTTTCTAGGACTTTTTTTAAGCACACTTCTATTTAATCTTGCTTTCAACGTGAGATAATCTCAAGAGGGGTAGACATTCAAAAATTCTGATACCGTTACATAGGAAACCTCTTGACATACTTTAAGATGCAATCGCAAAATAAAGAATACAAGTGTTATGTTATACGAGCCTAAAAAAAATGCAATATTCGCAAACTCTAACTTATCATTTATCAATATTAAAAGGAAAGCTTTTATTAAGTTTAGCTTAGTGGTAATTTGAAATATACTTGAACCGTTATTATTTTAACTAAATATTTACGATCATTGAACACGAGCACCTTTGAAATAACCTACTTTGGGTTATCGGCGCCGGTAAACCTGTTTTACATATAAAACGCGTCTCTTCTTGCAGTCGCATGGAATAATTCTGACTGCATCGTAATTGTACTCGGTATAAAAAGCAATTTGCTGGTAGTGTTGTATGGTCTTGCAACCACGACATTCGTGCATTACGGAATGGGTACTATGAAAATTTCGTTCGTACCACTCTATACTTTCTAAAGCTATTCAATAATAGTTACCTAGAAGATTACCTACATAGGTAACTAGGTACTTATTTTTTTATACCTATATTTTTTAATGTTACTATGTATTCTGAATGAGCTTACGACGTATTTTAAGTTCCTCTACTTACTTATTGTGAATATTTTTTCAAAGACCACACTCAAAATGGATTCTATGGAAAAGTAAAGTGAACTTTAAGTATTAAAAAATTGAAAATATTTAGAAATGTCTCTGTACAAAATCTTTAATGTGTAATTACTCGTAGTGTGCTCACGGACGAAAAACCCAATGATGTCATAAAAAGGTGTTTCAATTGTGGATTTAACATATCTGTGCAAACTTAAAAGGGTGCGGTATATTTCAAACATTACTTATCTTGTGTTCAAACAAATCTGTGAGTGTACACTCAGTGCCAAATAGTGCTCGTAAGTGTAAAAATTGTGAGCTTACAAAAAATTTTGAACGTACAGTGGTAAGTGAAGATGTCAGAACGATTTAAGGTGACGAAGCATGACGAGCCTTCGGGTAAGGCGTTCAAGAACTACGGCGCGACTTCCGCGGAGAATGATGTCGAGCTGAAGGGGAAACTACTCCCTGATTCAGGTTAGTAGGCTTTATGTTGTGCCAAGAGTAAAAAGTCTGCAATGACCATCTGCATTTAGTAAATTTGAAAAAAAAGCTTTGTTGTAATTTAAGAGTAAGAATATTACGTCAGGTGAGTGTTAGCGATGCTAAGATGTGGCGGATTTTTAATTAAGTTTAAGAATTTAGAAATTATTATTTAACAAGAGTAATCCAAGAAAGCTGGATAATAAATTTCAAGGTTGCTAGTTCAAACAAGAGAACTACCACAAGTCTCAAAGTGCAGCATATGCCACCTATGGACGAACGTTCTGGGTGGGCGTTATAAATAGTTCGTTTATTTTACACTCAAGAGCGGTTATGTACTCATCCGATCTGAATCCGTGAAAATACGGTTCGTAGGACGTAGAACTATTTGTATCATCCGTCATCCGTGGATCTCCAAAACAGAATAAAGTTTTGACGGACGGATTGGGCTAAAATTTTTGAATTTGAATCCAAGATCGGATTAGTCCGTAAGAAAAATCCGATTTTTTTTACTGTAGATTCGTATTTTCTCGAATTCAGATCGGATGTAGTGCCTATAGCAATATCCGAGTTCTATCCGAGTTTTTATATCCATATTTTCACGGATTCGGATTGGATGAGTGCGTAACCGCTGTTACTCTACATTTTATCATACTGAAGTGCATTGGACAGTGTTGCTTTTGAGTTTGTAAGCAGCAATTTTACTGCGATATCGTTCTACTTCAATGCTTTCTACATTACATAGAAATATCAAAAGAAACGTGCCGAAAACGAAGCTTTTTGAGACGCTCTCCTTTCTTTTACTTTTCCTCATTATTTTAACAATACAACATTAGGTACTTCAGGCATCTTTTCGTCGAGTGAACAGTCTTTTATCTACTGGTAGAAAGGTATACTGTCACCATTATCTACCTCAGAAAGTAGTTCACAAAATACGTTGATTGTATCTTCCCAATCGTGTAGTTCCTTCCTATTGACGTTACGTCTTTAGATTGAGTAAGATTTTTAGTGAATATATCTTTCTTTTTTCTGGTTTTATGATGTAAAGCTGTCCAATATTTAGGATCAACATGAAATAAATGAAACGTAAAACCCCATCATCGTCTCGAATGTTCTAAGAATGAAAAATCAACTAAAACTGTTTACAATTTAGTTTCTACAATTTATGAAAGCTTTACAACAAAGCATACCTAATAATAACTTCAATTTCGAAAACTAAATTTTCAGGAACTTTATAATTTATCGGGTTCCATTGAAACTGTTAACTAAATTGTATTCTTAACTTACAGCTTTCAATAGAATTCTATTCTCGCAATTGAAAATTATACAGAACCAAATTTTAACTGAATAATAATAGATAATACCTATAGCTAGATATTTATAAAATTCTTTCGACGACGTAATGATCAAGACTTGGAGTAGGTAATGGGAGACTAGGGCATCATGGGCAATCAACGTAAGTACATATTAGTTTCTATAGAAGTAAAAAATACAAAATTTATATACAGGGTGTCTTGGAACTAGTATGCTAAGCCTGATTCAGTCAGAGCATGATGAGCTAAGAGCAACAGAGATGTAGAATTTTGAAGAACTGAACTTTTTTGCATTTTATAACTTTTTATATAGCCAAACAACTTTTAGGACTCTAATTTTTTTTAAATTTATAATTTATGTAGAAATAACTTTGTAGAGACGTTACGTTGATCCGTTTTAAAAATAACCTAGTTTACGAAGAAACAAAGACGCAAACGAAGTCGCACACAAAAGCAGTTCTTAAATAGGTAGTTAAAATTAGACAAATAAAGCAATGAAAACAAAAGACAAGTGTTCTTTACAAAAACAAGATTGAATACTTCTTGCTTTTACTCAAATAGCTTAACCTTTACCTGATAAGTATGATTTTTTATTTGTTTATGCTAATTTTCGACTTTTTCAAGCTCACACTTTATTCGTTTCTGCTCAAGATGGCTGTAATTTTTTGTTTTATATCACAATCATCTAACGGTCTTGTTATCCTTTTTTTTTTCTTTTGACAAATAGTCCTAGTGACACAATAGGAGCCACTTTACCTCTTAATCTTTATTTCCTTTACCTTGACGCGTAGGTTTTATGGTCGTAAATAAAAGGCCTAATAAAACATTATGTAGGTACTTAGTGGTTATGAAATCATCTACGGAAGAGATCTCCTAAAGATCAATAATGGATGGTTTTGTTTACTCTAAATTTTACTATTTAACATAACAAAATTGATTATCTAAATATTGGGTTATACCTACGCTTTGAATTGAACTTGACTTAGATGAATAATGATCAATGTTTTCCGTAAATAAGCCTATAAATTTAAAGTCTCGAAAAGTGTAAAAATGTAAACCACTTTTTGTGAATACACAAAAAGTGGTTTACATTTTTGCACTTTTATTTTACACATTTTTACACTTTATTTATTAGACAATTTACCCCTTACATTCTTGAAAGAAAGAAAGAAAGAAAAAACATTTATTGCTTTAGAGCTTACGAGCTATATTAAAATTAGATACATAGATTAATTCTCTAAGGCAAAGGGGGTACACTCAGCATGAATGCTGCACGGACATTATGTCCGTGTAGCGCTGATTTTCAGTGTTCTTTGTTTACTTACCTACCTAAACTAGTGGGAATAGTCAATAATTACTGAAAAAATCCTTCAGTATTCTGAAAAGTATGTAAAGTACGACATGGCTAAAGCTAGTGAAAATAGTTTTCGAAACAACTGAGAGTCGAGCCATTTTCCTAAAAAAAGGCAACCCAGATTGAATTGTAAATTCAAATTTTCGCCAGCGCTTCAAACTTTGCAGCGAAACTACACTGTAAAAGATACCTTCAGCTATTGCTGTAAAGTGGAGATTTACTTAAACTTGAACGTTATTGTTTTAGCCAGCGACGAAAGGATTTTAGGTTGTAGTGTATCAAGCTGATATTGCATCGCAGAACGTGTATTAGGCTTCAGTTTAGTCTTAGTAAGATAAGAGCCATTAATATGTTATAAAGGTATTTTCTTCGTACAAAAGGATTGATTATTCAAACTTAGTAAAAACACTAAAAACAACAGCACTTATTTATAATAGCATTACAAAGTTGACCGATACTTCAGCATTTAAATATTATATTTCTTTGTAAAAAGGATCATACAAAAAAAACAGTAAGATCCTGGCCGTAGTTTCTTGCCCGTTCTTCTAGGCTCTGGTCGCGTGGAACTGGCACCTAGAATCACTTAAATATATAAGACGATTCTAATTACTAAGACGACTAAAGAGCCGGAAAAGTTTTTTGCGCACCACTTCAGCCACCGAAGAACATCCAGCCACACTCAAGATCACGCTCTGGAAAAACGAACAACCGCTATCACCTGGTTTTATCCCAAAAGAGCATCTGCCTCCAGGACGAGATATTCCATGGCCAGTGTGGAGATCCATCAATCGGCTCCGAACCCAAGTCGGTCGCTCTAGGGAGAGCATGTGTAGATGGGGCTATCGCGACCCTGCTCTCAGTCAATGTGACTGCGGGGTCCCCATCCAAACGATGTCCCATTTGCTCGTTTGCCCCTTGTGCCCTAACACCTGCACAAGGGATGACCTCATTGATGCCACAGACGAGGGGGTAAAGGTGGCGAAGTTCTACTCGAACTTCGTCTAGTCATACCATTGACACACAAAGAAGAAGATTCTAATTGATCCTTTGTGATTTTATTGAATAACAGATTTTTTCACTTTGATCAATTTCGTCTGTCAAGACTTATCATGGAACTCAGGTTTATGATAATAATAACATTTATTGCTGCACAATACGGTTTAGCAATAAAAGGATTATTATCCATAACAATTAAAAGCAACGCTGAATAAACTCTAATAAGAGATCAAGCCACGTTCAGGCTGGGTAAAGTTTGAACAAACTCGTCCTGTTTGTACCTAATAAAAGTTGGATTATTATGAGGGGACTAACAAATGGAACACCTGGCTTGTAACAACAATGCGAGTACTCAAACCATATGATTTTGGCGAGTGGGTTTTCAACCATATGAATCAGGAAAGGGTCAAACATTATGATTGTGTTGGATGCTAGTTAACACGTGAGAGGTTGATGTTGACACATTAAATACTTAAATAAAGTTATGTACCCATTTTAAAACCTTTCTTCTGAAGGTCACCGAATTTGGAAAATAAGATCACTGTAAGAAGAAGTTCGTGGCCACCTCTGGTGACGGCGTTTTTAGGCCGCCTTTAGGCCTCCGTCATGGCTTCTTGTTACTGAGTTTGGAAAATAAGAACCACTAATATTTTGTGTTAAACTCAGTCGTTTTACCTTAATTTGACCATGATTCTTCTCAGCAAGACCAGGATGGTTAAGAATTTCTGATAATAAAGCTTTATGGAGCAAATATTGTACTTTTTCGACAGATTATGACGGCAACGCAACAGTAGGTCTTATAACTTTTAAGTTTTACAAGTAGTTCTTTTTTTCGACATGCAAAAAAATTTAGTTTCAAAAAATATTTTTGAAAAAATAGCTGCCACCTCAAGGTATCATAAAAAGGTTAGTTCAAAATAGGTATAACAGGAGAACTTGGGCACTAAGCCAAAGCCGTAGGAACCTTGAACGTATAGATTTAGTAAGCTATAAAATATGGTTAGGTTACCAACACGCAAAATATTTAGACAGGTATGTAGATAAATGGCTTGGAATAACTAAATTAATTAATGTATGTTATGTTAAAAACTATAATAATAAGATACAATGATATAAGTTGTACCTAAACACTGAAAAATGGAACCTAATGGTAAATGTATAAGGAAAAACTAAAAACGAAAATCACAACGATGAAATCACAGGTAATGAATATGATCATGTTCCACACGACTGAGTCCAGCTTTAGTGAGCAAATTAAGAAACAAGAATTGTAAATACGCCCATTGATGACAAAAATACATTAGCAAAGGTCATGACTCCCACCACGATGATAAGCTCAGTCGTGTGACCATGAATTCACAAACGATAAGTTAAACTACAATCATGTGACCACGAGTTTAATTTTGTTTATCAGACATCGATATTTTATTAAGTGTAGGTATTAACATATATAATTTCTAAATTATTAAGTATTGTATTAATAAATTATTAGATCCTTTGGTTTCGATTCTTTTTTAATCTTCTACTTACAATTTATTACTAGACAATTCGATTTTGAGCACGCATCAATGAATGTTTTTTGTGGTAATTAAAAAAAATGCTGAAAATTGGTAGCTGTGTACCTACTATCTACCTACTTAGATATTTTGTAGCATGTTATTTCGTATGGTTTTTGTATTTATTCTGAATCACGCACGTGGCGTAATATTTCCTTTGTTTCAGCCATGTTTCAGTGCAAGAGTTATTTAAAGAGCTTTCAACGAACTCATAACTTTGCATTGGCTTAGTTTACTCTCAATCATTTTGAATAAAATTATGTGAAATACTTATAGCCATTTTTGACTAAGATGTTTTATGATTGAAGAAACCATGGATTTAGGACGTGAATCTAAAAAACTTACAGCTCTCTCAATACAAATTAATAGCACCAAAGTCTTGCAGAATACCTACTTCATTCTTTCTAAAAATATATGTTCTTATAACCACGCGATGGAAGTGAAAACTTCTGTCATCAAAAAAGTGGAACGAGAAGTCCCAGATGAGTAGTTCCCGAGATAAAGCTTGGCGTGGAGTCGAGCTGAATTACCCCGTTTCAGCATCACCAACCGCATGGGTTTAGAAATGTTCACGTAAAACACGCCTGAAAAAAAAATTACTTCAAAATATACATAGGAATAATTAGAACAAAACTGGAAAGGGCTAAAAACACGGGCGTTGATGATTGACAGCGATTATTCCAATGAGAATTCCAAGTTGTCTCGGTATTATTCACTGTTATAACTTACGTAAGATATTGCGTACAAATCTGAATTCGAAGCCGTAGCACGAAACTGTAAACTGTAGGTAATTCACGTATTTCACCGATGACTCATTTGAATTTTAACTGAATGCGATAGACGCGTAACAAAGAATCACTGTAGTAAATTATAACTGTAGTTTTCACTGTAGTTTCAAGCCTGGAAGAAATCGCTTTCAGCGATAAGGCCGCCCATTGTACTATTTTATGTTACGTTTTAAGTTTTAGTATGTCACCTGAATTGTTTGTGTGTACAATAAAGTATTATCTATCTATCTATCTATCTTTCACTGTAGTATCACTGTAGTTGTTGTATAAAAATGCTATTTTTAAAAATAAGCTTTTATTTTTGCGTCATCTAGGACCGGAGTCCTAGACAAATCAAACGAGCCCAAACTCGTTGGGGTTGCGTTGTTTTATCACACAGTTCCTATATGGCCACCTTCCAGCTCCATCATCGGATCAGCTTGCCGTCACCATATTATTGCATTGTCAGTATTGTCACCAAAGACTAATAGGTATAAAATGGTACCATCGATGTAATGGAACGACGGCAAACAATATTTGCCACAGTACCATCGATGGTACTGTCTAATGGTACCACGGTAAACAAACGCAACTAAATCGGACATGTTTTTCTTTATTTAATCAAAATTGCGATGATATTTTTACAAGAACAATTTTTATAGTGTCAACGACCTCAATATATTATGATCTACAAACAATGCCTATTTTAAACCGTAATGCAGCTGTTGTCGTGACACGCAGGGCTTTGTATTTTATAGCTCGCTAAAATCAAACAACCATTTATGCACACAAATCAAAGAGAAGTACTGAGTAAAGTAGCCAGAAAAGAAGAAGAAGACTCTAAAATAAAGGCTAGAAAAGAGTTTCATTTTACACTCTTTTTACAAACTAATAGTCCTCCTGACGTGATAACGCGTCGACGACGGGATTTTGCATCCCAGAATATTTTTTTTTACAATTTTTCAAATAGTATGAAGTATCTGCAGCAAATTATTACAATTTCGTTCGAAAATATGAGCTGTTTCTTTATAAATAAGTTGTTTGTATGATTAGATTTTTATTACTAGACGATATTACAGTAAGTCTAGCTATGACACATTCTATATAAAAAGGACACTAGTTGCAGATACAAGACTGAGAGTGATAATATTCGAATAGGTCTTACACACAGCTACAAACCCCACAACACAGGTAAACGTTAACATAATATGCAGATAGGTACATATACAAGGTGAGAGTGGTATCCGAATTATATACACAGCCACACACAACACAACAAAGGCTCAGAGGTACCTAATGGAATAGTCAGATCAAGCTCCCATGGGCTGCAAGACGAAGTGCGCGACACTCTTTAAACGAATTATTACCTCCAGTATTTTTCTGATGTTTTACGAGTTCTTACTAATACGGAATGGTATCTCTCAAAACGCAGATGTTGCGGGTGTACTCACAAAAGTAGTGCAAACATAACTAACCAGTTACGTCTGGGGCAAATCAATGGTGCAAACTTACCGCGGGCAACTGTGAACCTCAGTGAGCATATTCGATCATAGTAACATGACATTTTGGGAAGCAGGAGTTCTCATATTGTTCTCAATGATCTCATTAATAAAGGTGTCGACCTAAATAAACACCAAATAACGTTTATTGGTCACTTCCTGTTAGCTTACTCTCGTGAGCACAACACACCATAAATAGAAATATGAACTTTTTTCCATGTAAACTTGTAGAATTTATAGATGATTTTTACAGCACATGGGGAAAAATCACCAATGTGCCTTATTAGCAGCCACTCAGTATAGTGGTTGGACATGATTTTTGCCTAGCAACTTACAATTCTCTCAGTTTTTTCTGCCTATCCTCTGTAAACAGCTATACCAAATGATTCTAGATTATCAATAGAAGCATCATCACTATCAGTTCAAAAAGTCCTATGTACATGTAGGTACTAGTAAATTACATGTTTTTAGGAGACACATAAAACTGTTTTTAGAATTGATCATGACTTTCCTATAATATTTTCATGCAAGTTGATTCAGTTTTACGACTTATACTGATCGATTTTTTCACGGCTTGCATGTGCCGGTACGGTTGTTAGGTCATACGTTATTATCTACGACCTTTAGCCATGAAAGAAAACGTAATAGAGGCAGATAAACGCACTTTCGCACTAAAGAACAGTTAGTGCAGTTTATACAGACCACAATATTATCAGTAAAACAGTTACTGTATTCATGGCTGCCTATTTGAATTATAAAGAGCCGTTGTTGATATGGCTTTGCGTTATGAATAGTTTTATTGTTTTGTTACAATGTAAACAATTTATTGTTGTCCGCGCCGCATAGAGGTGCTTAGTATAGCGAAATAGAAAAGTAGATTTTACTTTCTTGTTTTGATATTCAATTATCTTTAGAATTTGAACAGTTTGAGAGCGCCACCGTCAAAATTGTCAAAGCAATGTCAAGTTTCTCAAAGTATCCGCTCGGTACACGCACAGATAATATAATGTACACGGAAACTGTAGACGCGAACGAAGTCGCGGGTAACTACTAGTGTCAAATAATTCACTCAGAAAACGGTACATGCGTACGAAGTCGCGGGTAACAGCTGATATAATAATAATCAACACATTTTCCTATGAAATTGCATTAGATTGGACTACAAATTAATTGTAGCGTCCGATAGAGTGTGTTAGCTTCTCTAGTACTTAATATCTCTATGAACAAAATGAAAGCTTTTCATAAACAAGAGCTTTATCTGAGAATTTTGTATAACCTAATAATTTCGTCTCGTATAAATAAAATAGGAATTTTATTAATTTTTGGAATAGCGCGGACGAATAACGTCGAATTTCTTTACGTTTTGGCATCTACTGAGAAAATCCAGCATGTTTTGAGCTTTATCTTCTGTTATTGAAACGATATTTATAATCGTAATCCGACACCAAAAATAATGATTTGAATGTTTTTTCGCACCGCTTCGCACTAGCTGTAGGTACTTGTTCCATGAGAAAAATTGTTATATTGCACCCGGTGTTTTGACTGTTTACCACGTAGGTACCTGACTACTTACCACGTACTGCTTACAACTAAAAATTATTGGTTTTCGACATATTCACTTCAAAGAAACTAATTTTCTTTCCCGCCTTGCTCTCGAAGCTGTTAAACCTGTGACCTAACTAAGTAGATTACCTACCTCCACCCATCTGGTGAAGTTCGTATTGGGGGCGACATCAACGGATTGAGTTGTAGGTACAGCTGTACGTAGCTATGGACGCATTTACACTGAACGCAGATCAATGATCTACATTACATTACAACTGACAGTTTTACTAGTAAGTAAAAAATACAATAAAAAAATATACTTACCTAGTGAGGTATATTTTACATACCTATTTATTCAGTTTGCGCGTATGATATAAAACAGAACGTTGGTTGAAGGTCGCGCTTTCGTTGTTTCTTGAAAACGTCTTGCTATGCCGCTATATTCTCAGGTAGAACCATTATCTATCGTAAGTATTCTATCAGATATCTAGTTTCTATAATACAAGCTTTGTTTAGTTTGAGATTCGAGGGCGTTGAGTGAAAGGTCCAAGAATATTTATTATTACTTACCTATCTTTTCATAAGAGGCTATCTGGGTTTTCAGCACTAGCGGATCCAGGAGAAACTAAGGGCTCCCAAAAACTTACTGAGTGTACCAGGATTAGGCAGGGTCCATAATAACTGGTTCAAGCCTCTTTCAAATTAAAATCCTGGATCGGCCACTGATTATTGGTACCTAGTACCTTCCACTGCTTTCTGTGTAAATGCGGTCATAACTCGGTTGGTTAGTATTTCTCTACCTAAGTGCCAACCAATCTCCTGGTCGATTAATTAGAGTACCGAAGTTAGCACAAATTAATTAAACCGATTGATAGCTGTTTGAATTTGATTAGAACGCAATTTCAACGACAATTTGGATTTAGCCCACTATAGAGTTTTTTAAACAACTGAATGATGGAACAATCCCATGGACCACCTGCAGGGGTATGCCAATCAAAGTTGAACAGCAAAGTTTTAAATCATGGTCAGTTCATACTAACTCATAGTTATTCTGTGACTAAATAGTGACATTATGACGTCATTTGATGTGTTTTCGCACATTTTGCATATTTGCATATTTTGCTGTCAAGTGTCTAAAAAGAATGATCACGTGGTACAAAATTTTACCACGTGACCTGAAGAAATTACACTGGGCAGTGAAATATAACTTGACAGCAAAAGATTGGCATACGGGGGCAGTACGAAAGTGAACTTTTTCATTTAGAGAAACGGCTTTTGAATGTGTATCAATTGGTTGGATTGTCTACCTTTCGTATTTCGGATAGGTAGGTAGGTACATTGGGGAATAAAAATTCATGTTACGTAAACGGTGCCCTTGACCCAAAGGTACTTAACTACCTACATCTCCTTTACTTTTTGCAGAATAATGTTTCAACTGCTAACGAACTCGAATACAGAGGTATGTAAACAATTCGTATAGAGAAATGCCCATTGTTTTTTTTTATAGGGGGAAAGTGGGCAGACATGTTCTAAGCTATGGATTTTGTAAAAAAAAACATTAACTATAATATACTAGGTAGTACAGTTCGCCCCGAATTGAGATCTCGAGATGGTCGCAAAAAGGAAAAAAAACGCAAAGATAAAAATAAATAAATAAAGAAACGTTTCTTTTATAATCATGGATGAATACGAGCACTTGAGACTTACCTAACATATTCCATCTCAAATGATAGACGCAGTGCGATGCCTCACCGAGCACATCTAACCCTGATGTTAAGTGGTAACACTTAACATCAGGTTCCCTCAATTACTCTCATAAAAAAAACTGCAAATCTCGTCGATACCACGATCTAGCTGGTTACCAGTCTTATCCAGTTATATTAATGCTCAACTTTACAATTCTAATTACAGCCCCCGTATTTTTGTACTACGTGATCATTCTTTTTAGACACTTGACAGCAAAATATGCGCGAAAACACATCAAATGACATTATAATGTCACTATTTAGTCACAGAATAACTATGAGCTAGTATGAACTGACCATGATTTAAAACTTTGCAGTTCAACTGAGATTGGAATACCCCTGCTGCTCAACATCTATTATCCAAAACGTTTTTGGAATGTCTACACGAAGCCTTATCCACTTGATTTTTGTGTATTAGATATGACTTTTTTACTCCCTTTTGCACTCTCACCCTTAACTTTACAACCCTTTGGCTGATTGATTATAAGTTATAAACTTATAACACTTAACAGTACTATTCGTATACCTACCAAATTCTATGAAGATCGGGTAAGCGGTTCACAAGCTTTGCTCTCACAAACATACAAAGCAGATTTACCCTAGATGACACTAAGATCTTCGATCAACTAATATTATCATCCATAGTAGCTATAAAAGGACATAATAAAAAAGCTTAAAGTTCTTCGATTTTAGTCTGGGATTAAGTAGTATGGATACAAAATACAAAAAATGTGCGAGCATCATTTTATTTCTCACAGTTAAATTATTAAAGCAACCCAAAGTACAATAAATATTGGCAAGGCTGCATCAGTTACCGGCACGTTGGATCTTAAGCGTTAGACTGGATCCAACTAGCGTACTGGGACACTCGTGTATAAACACTGGGATAGCGTGCCAGTCCACAACGCAGCCTCCAGGAGGAGAGACCCATAACCACGTTGTTGTGAATGAGAGGGCTACCGTCGTCACCATAGCAAGTGTCGCGGCCACCGACATCCAACCAGCCAGCGCACAACATGTTGTTAGTGACAGTCTCACCCACCTCACTGTAGCGATAGGCACACATGAACTGGTTGATCGTCCAGATTTGGACGTGGTTGAGATTGTTGCTATTAGATCCACTTGCCTGAAATAGAATAATAGGTAAGCGGTCGTAACTCACAAAGAGGTGATGAAGGAAGACTCCAATATGTAGAGAATATAATGTGACTATTTATTTAACACCTGGTTGAGAGTCGCACAAGACAGAGGCTGTAGTGATACCAGGCTCAGATGATGATGAAGATTTATTTAATACTAGCAGTTGCCCGCCACTTCGTACGCGTCTACAGTTTCCGTGTACATTATATTATCAGTGCGTGTACCGAGCGGATACTTTGAGAAACTTGACATTACACCTCATTACACAGAACTCGTACCTACTGGAATGTCAAACGCTAATTGTTAGACCAAAGAGGTAGTACTACGCCCTGTCAAACTGACGTGACATGACATGACAATGAAATCCTCTTGCCAATTGGCGCTGCTAATCCTTTTCGTTCATTTTATCCTGTAGATCCTGTTAATTATTCGAGGTAAAAAGTAGCCTATGTGTCAATCCAGGCTACGAACTATATATATGCCAAGATTCATCCAAGTTGGTCGAGTACTTTAGACGAGATTGAAACACAAACATCCAAACATCTAAACATCCAAACATCTAAACTTTCACATTTATAATATTAGTAGGATAGGATAGGATAGGATAAGATAGGATATTAGTAGGATAGGATAGGATAGGATTAGTAGGATGGAGATTTATCATATTTGTTGAGGTTGCTATGTAAGGCAGAATAAGGCACTTGAACCTTGAACCATATCATGCATTTTCCATGTTCTACCTCACAGATACTTACAGTGGTTCGACCCCAGCCAGTAGCCCAAACAACCTGTTCATCAGGAACTATGTAGTTGAGGCCAGCGATCGAAGCGTATTGCACAGCATTGACCACCTGTCGCATTTCAGTTTGAGTTCGCAGGATTGCAATGTCGTTGTTAAAGGTAGCGGCAACGTAACTAGGATGGATGATGATGCTTTGGCACTCGTGGAGGGTACCGCCACTGGCAGCAACAGATGTACCGATACGGACGCGCCATCTGTCGACTGTGTGACCACTGTGGCCAACAAAAAGAAAAGTTTAAACATATCCCATGTAAGACTTAAATTATACATAATAATCACTAGGTAAAATCACATTGTGTGTGAAATAATACACAAAAAAAGGACGAATGACATGTGATGAGAAATATTGTGGTTATAAAGAACAGACTGTGAGAAAAATTATTTTTAGGTGAGAAAAAAAAGTGGAATAGAACGTGCGCACGCAGTATGTAAGATCGCACGTGTATAAGTTAAAATAAGTAAGAAGGTAAAGTTAGACTTACGATAGGCAATGAGCCACGGTCACGACAGATCTGCTGTTGACAATAACACCACCGCAAGTTATCGCAAAAGTGCTCAAATTAGCCGAGTAGAGCAGCGCGGCCATGTAGGGGTACTGGGAGATGGTAGCTACGGCACCACCTATTATTCTCTCTTGGCTATTAGGAGCAGCTGAAAGACAGCATCACCATATTTTTTACAACTAACTATAAACAATTGTATCTTAAATTCCCAGAAAGAAGCGGAAAAAGTATGTGTAAAGAAGTAGCTATTGGTTCCTGTCATATTTTTAAAATGTATAAAGACTGAAAGTCTTAATAACGTTGGAATGTCTATGAACATGATAAATACGGACACATCACCACGGCGCGACGCCGCCGTCGCCGCCTTCGTGTGACGGCACAGAGCCGCGCAAACAGCAACCGTCGGCCGTCATTTAGTTGGAAGGCAATCGCAATATTCAGGGGTGTTAGAAACTCACCAGCCACCGCCGCGAGGGTCAAAGCCACTAGAAGTAAGGTTCGCATGATCACTGATGCTTGAGTCTCAACTATACCGTTACAGGATATGCTTAAGTGTATTTATACAAACCACAATCTCTTAGATCTCAATGATTTATGATAGATAAAGTAAATGATCAAGCTGATAGTAATCAAGCTGATAATCACAATTGTTTTCTTTATTTAAAATAATGAGTAAGCCTCTCCTAAATTCTTTCTGTTTTCAAACATCCTTATTAAATTCGCATATTTTGTCTGTTTGTTTATAGGTATTTTAAGCTCTGATACAGCAAACCAATGGATACGCCCTACCAATAAAAAAGCATGTACACTACGGAACATAATATGGCTGCCTTCTTAGTGGTATTGACAGCAGATCTACCACAAACTCGGAACCAAACATGGCGGCGCTGGTTACGCAAACATAAAATAATGACGTCACAAAAAAAATTCGATGGCACAAAATATTGTCTATCTCTTTCAACACATTCAGTATTTGTTTAGTTAAAAAGAAACAAAATAATATTTGACGGCTTATGTGTCGATTTCATTTGTATAGTAGAATGGGGCCTCTCCATGTTTATGGTTTCCTGCCTCTTTGATTTTAAGTTCCTAGCAATCTAGTTCCCATATTACAAGATTAGCGTTTGGGACTACAGGCATCGTCGTGTGAAATGTCCATGAATATGTATTTGTTATTAATATTTATTTATTTATTATTGTAAAAGTGACCAACAAAAAAATTATGTGAATTCTCGTACAAGTAAAGTCACAGGCAGGACTAGTTATATCTAAAAACGCTAGGTGAACCCCCTAGGTAAAGTACCCACAGTTGTAAATTGTTTTATAGATATTAAAGATAATTTTCTTATCCAATTATCTTTTCTTCCTGAAATCGCTATATATTTTTGATGTAATATCTAGAGTACCTACCTATTATAGTTTATATTATCTGTGCTAGAGGTACGTTACATTATTTAGTGCATGAGTGCATCCTACAATATTTTTGTAATAATTAAATTCATTATATTCTTTGGTACAATAGGTTCTATAGATATTTTTTCAAAACGAATTGAGAATTATTTATTTTTACGGTTATCTTTTTTTGCCATGGTTAGGCAAAGGCCTTTAACATTAACATTAAATACACTCGGCTAGGTATACCTACCACCTCATGGATACTTAGATATATATATTTTTTTTGTTCTTTTACTCTTACAAACAGATTTATTCACAAAAAAAAATTACCTATGACGAATACGGTATTTACAATATTTATAGTTATAGATCAACTTTACATATTGTAGGTACCCTTTACATTTGGGTATACATAAACAAAAGAACATGTAAATAATAATCCTGTGACTTTTTAGTGGTGTTTCATTTCATCCGTATGGTCGAGGTCCGCGATTCTTATTTCGTTTGTTTGTTTACCTTCTTGTCAGAGGTGCATAATTGAGGTTACTAAAAGAGCCAAATACTGAAGTTTCATCACGATGTGCCGGCTCCGTGCCATCGGGGGGCTTTATTTGGCGTTCAGCCAGAACTCTACGATGGTTGTAAGTGCTCGGAAGTGGCTATTATTCACTATCAACAGGTCACTCTGATTTATTTCACTTCACATATAAAATTCTGTAGTTTTGTTTGTATCATTCATATCTTAAAAATGATATCACTGAAAATTTATGCTATGTAGAGTCTAATATAAAAATGTAAGTACTTTACTTATTTATTCATTCAAAATGAAATGAACAACTATTTATGAATAGGTACCCTTTTCATGCTAAAATACTGTATCACGTATTTTGTTTTTTGTGTGTAAAGTTTAGTTTTTGAACTCAATTTTTTTCGTAGGACGTGTTCGTTCCAACAGACACGACATCTACCACCTACACGATATAGACGGAAAGCTAATTTCATACATTTAGGGCGGCTTGCACCAGAATCACTAAACGTGTTTAACAGCTAAATTGATTTAAATCTGACGTATTTATATGACTTGACAACTCGCTAAATACTATTTAACAGTTAAACGCGTTTAGCGATTATGGTGCAAGCCGCCCTTAGTAATAGTCTTTCACACCGTGTCGATGTCACCGATATTTTTTTCGACCAACTGATAATAAAGTCGGTTTACCTTCGTCAGAGAATTAGTATTGCCATACAAAGAGGTAACGTCTATGAAGAAAATTTGATCTACGAAGATACATTGTAGGTACTAGAGTATTTAAGTATAGAGTATTGTAGGTACATCCAATAATTATAGCTAAATTAGTTTTATGATACAGTTAATCACCAATTCGTATTGGTATACAAACAAATTGATGATAGGACTTCCGCGTAAGGGAATTAAAGAATAATCCAGCGTTTGTATGGCTTCTGAATTAAATAGGTCAAAATTCGGCGGTTATAGCACTTATAGCACAACACATTATGGAATAGATTTGTTTAAACTTCTACTAAAATGAGAAGTACCTATTAGAGATGAGACCGTCCATTCTAAAACTGATCGTCCCTCGTTTCAAAATGATTCTTGTGAGAATAGGAATACGGGACATTAAAATATCCGCGTTTTACCCATTTCCTTTGTAAATATAATTTTATTAACAGAGTAGCCCCTTTGTGGCGAATTTTAATATCAATATTATTGAGGTTGATGCCATTTTGTTGAGAAAATCAGCTATAATAATTTAATGATAAGAGTAAACATTGAAACAAAATGTTGCTTGGTAAAGATCGCTGTTAAGAAGAAGTATAAGAAGTATAAGACACATTGTATAAAAATAAGTATACCGCCAAAAACATTTTCAATGTAAAGTTATTGCCAAGTCTATTGTAGGTATTTGTCTTCTAACTATGAATTTTATATCCAGGTAGGTAGCTACCAGTGATCTTTATCCCTATGAAGTTAGGTGCAACAAACGATTGGGCATTACCTACTGATTTGCGGTATTTGCTTACCTCTAGTTCAATCCAAAATGTGTTCTGCAGGAGTATGCCAATCAAAGTTGAACTGCAAAGTTGAACTGCAAAGTTTTAAATCATGGTCAGTTCATACTAACTCATAGTTATTCTGTGACTAAATAGTGACATTATGACGTCATTTGATGTGTTTTCGCGCATATTTTGCTGTCAAGTGTCTAAAAAGAATGATCACGTGGTACAAAATTGTACCACGTGACCTGAAGAAATTACACTGGGCAGTGAAATATAACTTGACAGCAAAAGATTGGCATACGGGGGCTGCGCAGATACCTCAGAGGGACAAACATCCTTTATGACTACTATACGCTTAATGTACTGTTAATTTACACTGTGACATGACGCAGGTCAGTACAGTCGAAGTGAAAAATCATTGCTATTGCAATTATTATTTATGAGAAACTATGAAATGTTCTCAATGTAGGTTAATTATGGTATTTATAATACGAGTGTAGTTTATTCTCGTCTTGTTATCAATGCAAACTGGTAGTTCTTACCTACTATAAACAAGAATGTCACGTGTTGTATTAGTTTCATCTATAGCCACTTTATAGGTACAGGCAATAAAACTTGCATTACAACTGACTGGTTTCTCTATTCAGTAAGAAGCTGTACTAGAAATACTGACATCACGTTAATCTGATATGAAAAACATATACGCAAACAGTATAGATAACACTTAAGCTTGTTAGTAGGTACCTCTACCTACGTATTTACAACTAGCTAAGTACGTGCGCCTTCGAACGTGTGTACTGTTTTTTTTTCAGACGTTTTACACCGGCTCTATACACAGATTATTGCTATACACCAAAACTCGTAGGTACTAGAACCTTTGAAGCAACTGACGTGACGTCCGCGTCGTCCTCGTGTCAAAGTATAAATATAGATAAATAAATATTCAGGGACATTTCACACAACGCCCTCTAGTCCCAAACTAAGCAAAGCTTGTAATATGGGAACTAAATGGCTGATATAATACTTATATACTTTTTTTTTGTAAATACATAGGTACCTAGACATAGAACAAACATCTATGTTTTCCACGCACAAATGTTTGTTCTTGGTGGGGATCGAACCCACGACCCACATCACGGAAGGCAGAGCTATTACCGACTGAGCTGTGGCTGTGACGCCTGTCAAAGTATGTTTTATTAAATTTTTTTGGAGTCTAGTCTATCTAGTAAAGCAAACGGCATTCTAATAATAGGTCGTACAGTCATCTAATTAGGTTGTATAACCAACCAAGTGTTTTGAGAAGCTAAAAAACACGATGATTTTGATTACTTAGATCTTTTCTAAATCGATTATCATCTATTATTTTGACTCGATACTGAATATGGCGGCCGCGCAGCCTGCACATAGTAATGGCTACATTACACCAAGGTAAGTACTAAGTAGGTGAGCACGAGTACTAACTGTAAAATGACTAATTTATTGCCCATTCAATCGATTTGATAGGCGTGAAGATTATTTAATAGCTATTGTATGGAACTAAGGTGCCTATCGTAGGTTCTTGCTATACGCTAATTATACCCGTTATAAATAAATAAATATTCATGGACTTTACACACAACGCTCTCTAGTCCCAAACTAAGCAAAGCTTGTGATATGGGAACTAAATGGCTGATAGAATACTTAAAGGTACCTTTTTTTTTGTAAATACATACTTATGATAACACCCAGACATAGTAACTATGTTATAACTATGCCATAACGCCGAGCATGGACGAGATATGTATTTACTCGTGAGTGAGGAGTACAGAGCGAAACGTTTTTACCAGCCAAAACTGATCGAAAAATTAAAAGCCGTAACAGAAGTTAGGTTTCTTGACAAAATAATAATCCAACAAAAATAGTGTGTTCTTCCTGCAAAACGTATGGGAAACATGTATTTTTCATAAAAAATATGTATATTATCGAGAAAATTTACAATAATCGTGTTTTTAAAACTTATAATCTAAGATTTTGTTCGAAGTATCATCTCCCCAAATAACTTACCTAAATAACTTTAGGTAACTTTAGTAAGGTAAGGTAACTTTCACAGATTCTGAGACAAATTATGATTTTTTAATACAAAATCGTATATGGCACATTCTTAAGTGACTGCGCACGCGCACTACAAGACTGCAACCAGACAATTTACTCTTCGTCAATCGCTAGCCGATATCCAAAATCAGATTTTAATTCAAGTGACTTTTCAAGACGTCAATCAAGAAACAACTTTTATGAGGTCACGGGAGTGTGGTAAAAAAAATGTTCTATGCACACACGGCAACAAGTCAGGTTATACACCCAATACAACCATAACTACGCTACATACAATGCACGAGTACCTTTCTCATCGCCACGTTGTTGGTATGCGATTTGCACCTAATCTCTTACTTAAGCCTTTAATTGGTCGAGCCGATGCGCCGCGAAGCCCCTCAGGACCCCGGTCACGGTATTTGATTTCCTTTAGCTCATTTAAAGAATCGTTTTTCATCATCATCAGTCAAACATCCTCTATTGGCCTGATGTACAGTGTTGCAATAAAAAAATAAACAAATCAGTAGGTGTATAAGAAAAATCAGGATACAAAAGATTGGTGTAGCTACATAAATAGATCGTGGTATGAAAAATGCAATGAAGTCCGGCCTTATCTAGTAAAAAATAAAACTAGCTTAGATCGAGACAAAAAAAAACAAAAGACATTACCATTTAGGTGTACCCAGCGGATTTCGAACGGTTTTGCTTGCCAATAGCACCTACCAGATTACCATTTTGGCAAGCAAAGTGAGACGGAAAGGCGGAGACTGCTTGTAGCAGTTGTAGGCACAGAACTAAACAGAACTTGTTTTAGGCTAAAACAGGCTCTCTGTTCTGTACTTTTAGGGATATAGCTACCTAGCAACTTTCTTCGCTAAGACCCCAGGATTTGCATAAAAATTGGGAAAATTTGCCTTAAGAAATTCCAAAAGGGTGAAATGCTAATTTTTGTGTGTTTGCAGTGCTTATAGAATTTAGAACGGAATTCAATTGACCCTTGCAAAGGGTAGGATAAAAATCAAAGGTAGAGCGTTTACGAACTTTTTTGGTAGAGTACCAACAAGCTTGGCTTTTCAGGGATATGAAAACCTATTACAAAAACCATCGATATATTTTTACGAAATCTAAAGAATGATTTATGCTATAATAAAATTTAACTGTAAAGCATGCTCGTAAGTATGAACTCCTTATGTGTTTATATAAATATAGTTACCTACTTATTTCAACCAAAAACTAAGGAATGTACCTATCTAAATGCATTATCGATACTGAATACGGTAGATAATGAACTCTATCAGCCTATTAACTACAAACAATAGATCGAATAATCGAATCATCAAAGCAGTCGACTGCAGGTAGGTAAGCCAGATATGCCACCGATAAGGTTCTCGCAGTAAAATGATCTTTACCACTCTGAATTAAGATTCAAAATAGCTTCGATAATTTAGATTTTGAATTACGATGTGACATGCAAAGCCGAACGTCTTATAACTTTGCAAATTGGAAATGAGTTACTTGCGTCTCTATAATCCAAGCTTAGAGAGTTTTATATTAGGTATTGCACGAAACTAATAAATCATTACCTACTTAGGTAGCTACTAGTCACACTCGACATTTGTCCCTCTCAAGTATCTGCGCAGAGCCCATTTTTGGGTCGAGTTGGAGGTAAGTGAATTTTTCCGCACAACAGTAGGTACATACATACGCAATCGTTTGTTGTGCCTGAACCAGGGACTGAAAAGGGTTCCAAAGAACCTGTTCGGAACCTGTACTTAGAGGTTCTTGGACAGAACCGGAACAGGAACCGGAACCTTTATGAGAACCCTTAAGAACCTTTATTTAAAGGTTCCTGAGCAAAATTTAAGGTGATTTGTTTGCTTTGGTGGCGGGTAGGAGCTAAAATTATGAACCTCGCTCGAGCGAGCGGTGCCCGCTGCAATGAGGAAGATGAGCGTATTTATTTTTTAATGTTGATCGATAGATTTTTACGTCTAAAACTTGTTTTTATAGTTTAAAAATTATTTATAAATTGATGCATCATTTTCATTTATTTATTTATGCTCGCAGTATACATATACCTTTTTCTTTTTTATTCCTCTCATTAGTTAGTCGAAGACTTGGTACTTATAATATGCTTAATTACTTACGTAACGTTTTCCTCTTATTAAATATGTAACTATATGACTATGTAATGTGGCCATTCGCCTGCTGGTAGGTACAACCTCTGTTTTCTGTTTTTGTTGTAACCGTGTACCTACCTACCTACCTACTCTTTTCTATTTCTTTTAATTTTACTTTTAAGTTTTCTAGGTAGGCATCTAAGTGCTCGGATTGCTGATTACGGAAATGGTATCCATTTTGAAATTCAAGATGGCGGACATTGTTTTTTTTTGAGTAAAGTGATATGGGTGTCGTTTTCGGGATATTTTGGGATGCTGATTATGGAAATGGTATCCATTTTGAAATCCAAGATGGCGGACATTGGTTTTTTTGAGTAAAGTGATATAGGTGTCGTTTTCAGGATATATTGGGATGCTTAATATGGAAATGGTATCCATTTTGAAATCCAAGATGGCGGACATTGGTTTTTTTGAGTAAAGTGATATGGGTGTCGTTTTCGGGATATTTTAGGATGCTGATTATGGAAATGGTATCCATTTTGAAATCCAAGATGGCGGACATTGGTTTTTTTGAGTAAAGTGATATAGGTGTCGTTTTCAGGATATTTTGGGATGCTGATTACGGAAATGGTGTCCATTTTGAAATCCAAGATGGCGAACATTGTTTTTTTGAGAAAATAGATATGGGTGTCGTTTTTGGGATATTTTGGGATGCTGATTACGGAAATGGCATCCATTTTGAAATCCAAGATGGCGGACATTGGTTTTTTTGAGAAAATAGATATGGGTGTCGTTTTCGGGATATTTTGGGATGCTGATTACGGAAATGGTATCCATTTTGAAATCCAAGGTGGTGGACATCGATTTTTTTAATATAGTGATATCGGTGTCGTTTTTGGGATATTTTGGGATGCTGATTACGGAAATGGTGTCCATTTTGAAATCCAAGATGGCGGACATTGGTTTTTTTGAGAAAATAGATATGGGTGTCGTTTTCGGGATATTTTGGGATGTTGATTACGGAAATGGTATCCATTTTGAAATCCAAGATGGCGAACATTGTTTTTTTTTTGAGAAAATAGATATGGGTGTCGTTTTCGAGATATTTTGGGATGCTGATTACGGAAATGGTTTCCATTTTGAAATCCAAGATGGTGGACATCGATTTTTTTAATAAAGTGATATGGGTGTCGTTTTCGGGATATTTTGGGGTGCTGATTACGGAAAATGTATTCATTTTGAAATCCAAGATGGCGGACATTGGTTATTTTGAGTAAAGTGATATGGGTGTCGTTTTCAGGATATTTTGGGGTAAGTAAAGTACTGATTATGGAAATGGATCCTATCTTTTTTGAAGTTTTTGTTTATGAATCGATTGCTTTCGAAATCAATATCTGAGAGTCCTCCTCAGCCATCGTAAAGATTACCCATATCACTTTACTCAAAATAACCAATGTCCGTCATCTTGGATTTCAAAATAGATAGCATTTCCATAATCAGCACCCCAAAATATCCCGAAAACGACACCCATATCTAATTTCTCAAAAAAAAACAATGTTCGCCATCTTGGATTTCAAAATGAATAGCATTTCCGTAATCAGCACTCCAAAATATCCCGAAAACGACACCCATATCTATTTTCTCAAAAAAACCAATGTCCGCCATCTTGGATTTCAAAATGGATAGCATTTCCGTAATCAGCACTCCAAAATATCCCGGGCACGACACCCATATCTAATTTCTCAAAAAAAAACAATGTTCGCCATCTTGGCTTTCAAAATGGATACCATTTCCGTAATCAGCATCACAAAATATCCCGAAAACGACACCCATATCTATTTTCTCAAAAAATAACAATGTTCGCCATCTTGGATTTCAAAATGGATACTTTTTCCGTAATCAGCATCCCAAAATATCCCGAAAACGAAACCTATATCACTTTATTAAAAAAATCGATGTCCACCATCTGGGATTTCAAAATGGATACCATTTCCGTAATCAGCATCCCAAAATATCCCGAAAACGACACCCATATCTATTTTCTCAAAAAAACCAATGTCCGCCATCTTGGATTTCAAAATAGATAGCATTTCCATAATCAGCACCCCAAAATATCCCGAAAACGACACCCATATCTAATTTCTCAAAAAAAAACAATGTTCGCCATCTTGGATTTCAAAATGAATAGCATTTCCGTAATCAGCACTCCAAAATATCCCGAAAACGACACCCATATCTATTTTCTCAAAAAAACCAATGTCCGCCATCTTGGATTTCAAAATGGATAGCATTTCCGTAATCAGCACTCCAAAATATCCCGAGCACGACACCCATATCTAATTTCTCAAAAAAAAACAATGTTCGCCATCTTGGCTTTCAAAATGGATACCATTTCCGTAATCAGCATCACAAAATATCCCGAAAACGACACCCATATCTATTTTCTCAAAAAATTACAATGTTCGCCATCTTGGATTTCAAAATGGATACTTTTTCCGTAATCAGCATCCCAAAATATCCCGAAAACGACACCTATATCACTTTATTAAAAAAATCGATGTCCACCATCTGGGATTTCAAAATGGATACCATTTCCGTAATCAGCATCCCAAAATATCCCGAAAACGACACCCATATCTATTTTCTCAAAAAAACCAATGTCCGCCATCTTGGATTTCAAAATGGATAGCATTTCCGTATTCAGCATCCCAAAATATCCCGAAAACGACACCCATATCTATTTTCTCAAAAAACCAATGTCCGCCATCTTGGATTTCAAAATGGATAGCATTTCCGTAATCAGCACCCCAAAATATCCCGAAAACGACAACCATATCTAATTTCTCAAAAAAAAACAATGTTCGCCATCTTGGATTTCAAAATGGATACCATTTCCGTAATCAACATCCCAAAATATCCCGAAAACGACACCCATATCTATTTTCTCAAAAAAAACAATGTTCGCCATCTTGGATTTCAAAATGGATACTTTTTCCGTAATCAGCACCCCAAAATATCCCGAAAACGACACCTATATCTAATTTCTCAAAAAAAAACAATGTCCACCATCTTGGATTTCAAAATGGATACCATTTCCGTAATCAGCATCCCAAAATATCCCGAAAACGAGACCCATATCTATCTTCTCAAAAAAAACAATGTCCGCCATCTTGGATTTCAAAATGGATACCATTTCCATAATCAGCATCCCAAAATATCCAACACAACACAATCACAACACAGAACAAGCATAAAAAAAGAAAGAAAACAATAAGCACCTACATAATTACTACTACCTAGGTAGGTAGATAGGTAGGTAGGTAGGTCGGTAAGTAAACTCACTATTATCCATATTATTCGTACTACTAAGTCGCGTCTAATCTCAATCTGCTTGCAGTGCCGCGAACAGTGTTCTAATCTGTGACCGTGAAGTACAAGCGCCAGAAACTCAAGGCAAATAAAATAATTCTGACCCCACTTAAACGCATAAATTCATTAACCGGTTCCAGGAACCCGAAAAGAACCGGAACCGGAACAGGAACCGAACCTTTATTGGAACCTTTATGAGAACCTTTAAGAGAACCGAACCCTTATTTGGAACCGGGTTTTCAGTCCCTGGCCTGAACCTCAAAGTGCTGCTAAATAGGGTTGGTGTTTTTAACTTTGCAAGGGTAAGCACATATAGCAACTAAGGTTAGGTCCTTGGTTGCTGCCTCTATCAATAATCCACAGCTAGTGTGCGACAACCCTTAGAATTTTTACAAAAATGTGGCATTTGATGACTAATTTATTATGTCCGTTGCTAACCTGCCGCAAGTTGCAAAGGTACTAACTCATGGAGGATTGACTACCAGTAAAATTTGAATCGGCTGTCGAGCATTTTTGACGGCTATTTGGGTCCGGTCTTATTAGGTACCTAACCTACCTACTTAGACAAAGTAAATGCTTCTTGATTATGTCCTAGCTTGGACGCGTTTTCTAGGCGGCTGTCACAGAACAGACCTTAGCTAGTCCTGCTAAGGTCTAGCCGCCGCCTAGAAAACGCGTTTATATTTTATGCCGAAGGGCCGAATACCGGACGTTATTGTGACGCCCCACTTCACCCCACTTTAGTACTGGCTAATCCGGTAATTGGATTGATCACCCTGACTTGTTAGGGTGACTGCATACGGGCGATGGACAGCTGCAATGTCCCGTGATGTGGAACAATGGAATGAGGGCAAGGTTATGTCATAAGCAATTTTTTAAAAAGTGATGGAATAATCCAACGGCCCACCTGATATTAAGTAGTAGCCTCTGTCTAACAATTCATTGAATTACTGACCACTGAGAACGTGCCCTGCGAGGCCGAGATGCCTACGTTCAGAACCTTCAAACCGGAACACAGCAATGCGAGCATCACTGCTCGGCGGCAGAAATAGGTATGCGTATTAGGTCTACGTATCATTTTTATGTAGGTACTAGGTACTATTAGTATATTTACTCAAACAACCTGGTAATAAAAAAAAAATAAAAGTAAAAAAATGAAAGTGCAATAAATTTGTGTTACTGTTTTAAAAACACTATATCTAAAAAGCTGTAGATAGCTATAGACCGCTATTTCATTACTGCAAGCAATATTGCTAGTATATCATGAATCTGTTTGCTATCGGTGAAAATTCATCAACCTCTCTCAAACATTGAGTGCCTAGTGACCATCTGTCCCCAATGCCTCCAATTCAGTTTGAAATAATTGATGAGTCGTGTTCATAAACCGGGCACGTCCAATGCAACAAGCATTATTAGTGTGTGAGCGTAGCTGCCTCTATACGAATTGGTTCTGCATTTACAAATAGTTGACTGGACTGCTGGTTGAGTTTTATCATAGCAAATATTAGCAAGTGGCAATGGACAGGCCATATTGCTCGCCTCCAACTGACAACCTATGGGAAACGAAGGTTGGATGGCTACTGTAGAGAAGAGTAAGTCGGCCCCCTACCCGACGGACCGACGACAATGATAAGATCTGAAACTGGTGGATAGAGAAGACTCGAAATAGTTTTTACTGGCGAATCTATGGTGTCATATCCAGCATTGGACTTTTATATTATAATGATTATAATGATAATATCGCTTAGATCATCCTAAGGCCTCCTCCAGAATTTGAGAAAGAAAGATCTTGAGGATTCTTTACCAACTCCGTAGAGTCTACATTGTGAAAGTCGCCAGAAGTTGTAGACGGTTCGATAATTCTTTAGTCATTCCAGCCGCTTTCTAAGGATACGACTGATGTTAATCATTCGTTCTCGATTTATTACTGTTGGTATTCAGTCGCAGATCTCAAGATGAGGCTTACAGCCAGGCATTCCGACCAATTAAGGCCGCTGAAAATGTATAAAGCATTTCGTACACCATTCAGTCGAGAAATTCATCGACTTTGCATAATGGAATTCTAATAAAGGAAAGTAGGTAGCTAATAATTTTGTCACAAAAGCGTTCTATACCATTCTGTGGCAGACAGAAGTCTCCAAAAATTCTTATGTAAAACAGGTTGCTGTCGACTTATCTACATTGCAGCTCATGAGCGTAGGGTAACCAACCAGATTGAGCGATCTACACTATCTATAGCATTTCTACGCACATGCATTCTCGATAGAATCCGTGGTGTAAATGATCTTCTAGAGGCGGATTCTGGTACAGCGTTTGGTGGAACCTGGTAAGTGTTCTATTGACTGTTCAGCTTAAGTTCATTCAAGGGATAATTTTGACCCCAATCGCAACCACAAGACCAGTCGTGCTGTGTGATTGTGTATTTATTCAACTTTCTGTGTGAATGCGTGTAAAACCAACTGACTATGTAAATGCGTGTACAAGAATGACGTTGAGTGAGCGCTGGGATAAATTAGAACTTCTGACTTGGAATTGACTTGAATTTGAGGCAATTTACTTGCAATTCGAGTTGTGAGTTTGATAGCGTAGCTAGATAGTGATTGGTTCGATTGGTTGAAAGCTACCATGAAGTAAGTTACCATCTCAGTTTGTAATATTCATCATAATTATAACATAATTTTTGAGAACCGCTACTACTGGACTCTTTCTCTTACTGTATTATGTACTGCCCAATGATTTCCAGAAATTAATAACGATTTTGAGCCTTCTCCATCCGCCGGTGTAACATCGTGTGTAAAGATGACTGTAAATATTTTCAAATTATGCTACAATTTGTTGTAACACCGAATGAACGTAGAAGCGTAATAACAGCCTATGAATTTTGGGTTTGTGATTCTAGAGTGAAAGCTCACATTTTATATTCCGTTTTATTATTGCAGACGCCTTTTTATGAGCTTATCCCTGGAAGGTTGATATTTTGAACACTTTAATAGGTTAGGTACCTATTTTTGCGTGCATTTTCATTTTGCATAAAGAAAGTCCACATTATCAAATAGCCACGCAATGCTTTTATAGACTAATCAAGAGAAGGTATCAAGTTTAAACGTTTTTATTTCCCAAGCACATAAGATTAAAATAGAGGTTTGTTTAAAAAACCCTTAACCCCTCTTAATCGTACTGGTTCAGAAGTTCCCTCAGCGAAACTAATCCTTAATTCCCTTATCAAACGTGGAGAAAAACAAACCCTTCCTCCAGCATCACAATTGGCGAGCTGAAGCCGACCCGAGGGCCTCAAACAATGAGGTTGCATAAAGTGGTTGCTAACTAACAAAACGGGTCACCGGAGCACAATACGCCTTCAACGGGGGTTTTTTTGTGCTTTCATTTTCATTGTGAAACCTGAAGATACCTAAAGAGTGGTCGACGCGGTTGGTTGTATGAAGTTTTCAAGAAAGATAGAATGATGCCTTCATGAATTATTTCTCATTTTCCAGGAACAAGACGGATTTGGATACATAACTAATAAAGTTTATAATTTATGCACAGATTATAAAGAATTTATGTTAATTTCGATGTCACTCCTGAAAAAAGAAGAAGAAAAACAGTTATAACAGATTTCTGACATCTCACCCAGGATAGTTTTGTCGAAATCAAAGAGAAGGTCTAGTACGCATAACAGATCTTTTTCTCTCTGAAGTAAGATGCAACAAACAATTGCGCGTGTACTTTTGTGTGGAAATAGTTCGACTATTAAAATAAATTCTGCGCAAATACTTCAGAGGGTCAAAATATCCGGTTTGACTGCTGTACCTACCTAATGAATGTGGAACCCAATGTGAAGTCTGATAAACTCAAGTCGGCAGTAAAACCAGAGACAAAAACCACTGCAAAAGTATATATCAGTCATTATCTTCATTACGAATGTTTATTATTTTACCCAAAGCTAACGAAGAGTTACTCATTAAAATTGTACCTATCCAAAAGCAGACATAACTCATTATTTTACCTCAACCATCAAACGAAACGTTGAAATAGAACTCCCTGAATTACTTAGCTGATAAAGTACCTATTACGATTCTACGCGTCCCTTCGGTAATCTAATAGATGAAACTGTTTTGTCAACGAAGTCAACAAAATGCCCTTATAATAACGTAGAAGAAAAAATGTCGGTCTAAACGTATTTATTATTGCGATAAGTTGTTAACAAATCAAGTTGTTAAGTCGTTACTTTTTGCGATTTGCACGCGCCTTGCTGCAGGGTTTCGAGAAAATTCGTGCGGTGACATAGACTGATGTCGATTCTTGTTGCATTTTTTTAAACTAACCTAATTTGACAGCACTAAAAATGTTGCCGTCCCTTTCTCATAAACTGAAACTACAGAGACAGCTATAATTCTACCGCTGTCAAATTAGGTTAGTTTAGAAAAATGCAACAACAGAATCGACAGCACTGTCAAGTTTTTACGCATCTTTGTAAAATAAAGTAACGTTATCATTACCATAGATCCAATAAGAATTATGGTCCAAATCAAAAAAGTTTCCTGAATGATAAAATAAAGGTACAAGTTGCGCATGTACAAGTGCAGAAAAAATAGATTGCCTATCTCCAATTCGACCTAAAAATAGGTTCTGCGCAGATACTACAAAGGGACAAAGATCCTTTGTGATTACTATACGTGTTTGTGATCAGATCACACTGATCACCAATCACTTACCATTACTTTTAAGATTTTGTTACAGAAACGTGAACTTAACGCACGGTGATGCGGTATAATAGTGTGTATTACGCCTAATTTATTTAAAATCTTACAAGAACACTATCAGTGCTCTTGTTTATTGCACAAGAACAAAGAACAGTTAATCTCAACCAAGGTTTACCGATAATAGGATTCCAATCCTGGGTCAAGTGGAACGTGATTAGAATTTGAAAACAAGTTGATCTGAATTATGAATTAATGGTAAACAACCGCTAGGAAATCAACTTCCCGATCCGGATTTTGTCATCAAATTCAGTTTAATTTATGTTGTGGCATCCCATTCAACCTATTATTTTTATTTTATTAGCAAGAGCGCACACCAAGATTATGCGACTTGAGTTGACGTGAAAAGAAAAGAGGTTGACGAAGAGTAAACTGTCTAACTGCAGTCTTGTCGTTGGTGTGCGCACTTACTTATCCGAAAAATATGTAGCTACAGTACAGTACAGTAGTCAAAACGGATCTTTGTCCCCCTGAAGTATCTGCGCAAACCCCATTTTTGGTTAATTGGAAGCAGGCGAATTTTTCCGCACAACAGTACATGCGCAATCGTTTGTTGCACCTAACTCCTTCTTCTTCTTTACTTCAGAGGGTTAAGGATCCGTTGTGCGTACTGTACGTCAACGTGACACAAAGATTGACTTCCCAAAATGTTGAATGCATTATATTAATAATGTTGTGAGAACACAAAATTTCCAAAATGTTGAATTTCCACAATGTTGGATTTTCACCATACTGAATTAAAGTGAAGTGAGAGATAAATTGGGGAAGTAGGTATTATTACTTCAGTGCATATCTTAAGCGATAAGCCCATTTTGTTTTAATTAAAAACTATAAACGAGGTTTCTCCTTCATAATCCCTGACCTAATTTGTGTCGGGCTTGTCCAAGTAGTACTCCAACTATAAGACTTTGTGAGTGAATATTAATGCAGTAATATCGAAGGGCGCTTAAAATAGAAAAGTTGTGGTATTTTCTTTTTCAGATATATAAAAATTCTGTTACATCCATGGAAATAAAAAAAATAGGTACAATGGTACTTAGTAGAATTTGATTCGAGCACATACAAACGAATTCTTCAGATTTTGAACCTTGGCGCATTTTTTAGAATACATGAAATTAGCTACATACCAACGGAATATCAAAAGGCCTAAATAATTTTTTGTATCTAAGTTTATACAAAATGATTACATTGTTAGCATTGCCAAGGTTCATCTTCTTCTTCTTCTCTGGCCTCTGTCCGTCATTTCGACAGACAATTTTGCCAGTGTCAAGTGTTTTATTTGAAATAAGTTTAGTCAAGTGGAGTCATACGTCATGTCATTTGTTTTGAAGACAAAATGGTAGATTTTCCCTTCAAAACATGAAAACGAATTCCATCAAATAATAATAACACATAATACACAATTGCCAAGGTTTGCAAAAACCGGCTCCAAACGATAGATACTTTAGACAAGACCAGACTGATATCTAGGTATTCTTTGATAGACTAGTATTCAAAGCTTAGTCTAAACTTTGTATTCTCCAAGGAGTCTGAACTCTCAGCCCACAGATTGTGGCGTAGAGTTCTCGTGCAGACGCGAGATAAGAGCTTGATGCTTCAATATTTGTTGAATAGATTCTATTCATACAAGCCTTTTCCGAGGGTATCTATGCAATCTGTCTAGCTAGAGTAAGTGTATAAGTAATATGCAGAATTCGAAAATTTTTCAGAGAAATCTACGATGTACTTACAGTCGGCTACACATCAACCTATCCACTGTTTGAACTTTGAACTATTATAATTTGAATGTTGCGAATCATGCGAGAGGGACGATGCTGATGCGCTGGGCTAGATACGCACCAGAGTCACTAGACCTTGAGTGACACATCGCAAAAAAACACAAACTTAACTAGGTAGCTATGGCACCTGAATGTAGGTAGAGGTAACTGGGTAGACCAATAGGTGAGTACGTACCTACTTGTTCCAAACTTTTCACGTAAAAAAGCAAAACTTGTTCTTTCGCCTACATTCTAAGATGAGATCTCTCTTCTAAATACAGTTTCAATAATTTCAAATAAAATATCTAATGACCTGGTACCTTTCAACGAAATACGGGCCTCTTCCGGATGTTGATAAACTAAAGGAGATTGCTCATTTATCGTTCCATTGTGAACACCTGACAAGGGTCAGAGTGCCTTGTCACATGATTATGGCTGCTATCTAAAAGGCGCGGTCAACGGCCTAAGTACTCTATGAAAATAAAAAATGTCGTAGTTCACGTGACCATTGATTTTTGACGTTGTATAAAGATTCTTTCTAGATTATAAAATGGCAACTTGGACGCTTGTTTTCTATAGAAATACACTATAATATTTAAACTTGCCACAAACGTTACAAACAGTCAAAGATCTTTTATTCAAAAGAATCACAAGAATCATTTAGAATCGTCTAAAAGTGATTCTAGGTGCCAGTTCCTCGCGAGCTCGCGAAGAGCCTAGGAGAACGGGCAAGAAACTGCAGCCTGGTTTCTAGCATTTTTTTTAAACACCAAACAATGCAGTCTAAAATTTGAATCATTATTTAGGTAAAACGTGACCAAACTTAATTAGTCTCCCCAGCGAGATTCATTACTTCAGATTCAGAAACAAAATAAAGGGTTGCCAGCTAATTAAACGTGGATCTTTACAGATGCTCAAAATAACTGTAACCAAATTCGACTGTTGTATAGAGTTATAATTACAATGAAAAAGACTGAATTGGTTTCCTTTCTCATAATACGTCCTTAAAAAAACCCCTAAAATTCAACCTACAGCAACAACAGAATCCTTTTTCATGCGCCTATTCGAATGTATGGTTTGAGAAGTAGTTATAATGAGCAGAAGAGTGTGGACTCTTCTACTTATTTCTCTCTTCTAATCTGTTCGTTTACTTTGAACCTTATTTTCATGGCAAAAAAGTTTCTTCTCCAAGTGATATGATGAAAAATTTACAGCACTCGAAACATGATGAAATTGTACCTAAGCTACAAACGCACGTGAGTGGACATGAATAATTCAATCAAACAGGCTGAGGTTCAATTTAATTGAATACAAAATACAATTAGCGCTCTCTAATCCCACCTGCCACAAAAATACAAATAAATGTAGTGATGGAAGTGACACTCCGATAGCAAATGATTGTATAGATGAGACGGTGGCACTCGAATTGTATTGGTCTAACTTTAGAGAGCGCCACATATTTATCTTCTTTTATAGCTGAAATGGCAGAGGACCGGCCATGTTTGCCGTAGAATCGACAATAGTTGAAGCAAACTAATAGGTACTCGAGTAGAGACCACGTTTAAGAACACGTAGATACGCTCTTCGGCAAGATGAGATGAAAGTCAAAGTCAAAGTCAAAATTTCTTTATTCAATAAAATCACAAGGATCATTTAGAATGACGATCGGCGAATTGTAGCTGGCAGACATTGGATGAGAAGAGCCGAAGATCGAGCTCAATAGCGCGCCTTAGGAGAGACCTACGTCCAGAAGTGGATCAATATACAATACACACTTGTCTTGTCAGTTACTAGTAACAAGCTGAGGTTACACAAAAAAAACGATTGCCGATTAGAGCAAACAGAGTAATCATGAGGAGTTTCATAACTATACGCTATTTTTACCTGTCAAGAAACAAAGTGAAATATTTTATCCAGAAATTAATTTCAAAATGAAATTGCGATTTAAATTGTTTCGGATTTCATAACTTGATTGTGAAATAATCACGCCTGTTTTCAATTCTATATTTTATGAATGTGGACTTTTTGTAGCTATATCTTTTTCTTATTGTGTTCTGGTTCTGTGGACATACCCTAGGTAGATATTATTTTTAATCTAGGTATAGAGTTTATCAGAGTAGAGACAGTAGGTAAACTAATCTTATCCAGGTACTTATCCTATCCTTCCTACTAATATTATAAATGCGAAAGTTTAGATGTTTGGATGTTTATATGTTTGGATGTTTGTGTTTCAATCACGTCTAAACTACTTAACCAACTTGGATGAAAGTTGGCATATATTTAGTTCGTAATCTAGATTCACACATAGGCTACTTTTTATCCCGAATAATTAATAGGATCTACAGGATAAAATGAACGAAAAGGATTAGCAGCGCCAATTGGCAAGAGGATTTCATTGTCATGTCATGTCACGTCAGTTTGACAGGGCGTAGGTAGTACTACCTCTTTGGTCTAACGACTAGCGTTCGACATTCCAGTAGGTATACGAGTTCGGTGTAATGAGGTGTAATGTCAAGTTTCTCAAAGTATCCGCTCGGTACACGCACAGATAATATAATGTACACGGAAACAGTACTCGCGTACGAAGTCGCGGATAACTGCTAATCCTACTAATATTATAAATGCGAAAGTTTGGATGTTTAGATGTTTGGATGTTTGTGTTTCAATCACGTCAAAACCACTGAACCAACTTGGATGAAACTTGGCATACATATAGTTCGTAGCCTGGATTGACATATAGGCTACTTTTTATCCCGAATAATTAACAGGATCTACAGGATAAAATGAACGAAAAGGATTAGCAGCGCCAATTGGCAAGAGGATTTCATTGTCATGTCATGTCACGTCAGTTTGACAGGGCGTAGTACTACCTCTTTGGTCTAACGACTAGCGTTCGACATTCCAGTAGGTATACGAGTTCGGTGTAATGAGGTGTAATGTCAAGTTTCTCAAAGTATCCGCTCTGTACACGCACAGATAATATAATGTACACGGAAACAGTACTCGCGTACGAAGTCGCGGATAACTGCTAATCCTACTAATATTATAAATGCGAAAGTTTGGATGTTTAGATGTTTGGATGTTTGTGTTTCAATCACGTCAAAACCACTGAACCAACTTGGATGAAACTTGGCATACATATAGTTCGTAGCCTGGATTGACATATAGGCTACTTTTTATCCCGAATAATTAACAGGATCTACAGGATAAAATGAACGAAAAGGATTAGCAGCGCCAATTGGCAAGAGGATTTCATTGTCATGTCATGTCACGTCAGTTTGACAGGGCGTAGTACTACCTCTTTGGTTTAACAACTAGCGTTTGACATTCCAGTAGGTACGAGTTCGGTGTAATGAGGTGTAATGTCAAGTTTCTCAAAGTATCCGGTACACGGTACAAGTCTCGGTACACGCACAGATAATATAATGTACACGGAAACTGTAGACGCGTACGAAGTCGCGGGTAACTACTAGTAGGTAATAAAACTTCTGGATGTCAAATGTAGGTCGGTGATGTGATGAGTGAGGCGTTATAGCGTATCATCTAACATACAGCGATTTAGCAAATGTGCGTTCATCTCGCAAACGAGTCGCTTGTCTCCACAGTGCTTAGGTAAGCTTCCGTTTTCCAAGAAATGATTACCGTTACCTATCTCAGAATACTTAGAATTACAGCAGATAGCAGTTATATCAACTAGCAGTAACCCGCGACTTCGTCCACAAAAAAAAAACCAAAAACATTTTACCTAAACAGAAAAGCGGCAAAAGTAGCCTATGTCCAGGTTACGAACTATAATATATTCTAAGTTTCATCCAAATCGGACCAATAGTTACAGTGTGATTGAAACACAAACATCCAAACATCTGAACTTTGACATTTATAATTAACTAGCAGTTACCCGCGACTTCGTACGCGAGTACCGTTTCCGTGTACATTATTCATCTGCGCGTGTATCGAGCAAATACTTCTTTGAGAATCTTGACATTATACCGAACCCGTAGGTACTCGAATGTCAAACATTAGTCGTTAGACCAAAGAGGTAGTACTACTGCCCTGTCAAACTGACGTGACATGACATGACCTCATCCTCTTGCTAATAATTGGCGCTGCTAATCCCGTTTTTATATTTTATCCTGTAGATCCTGTTAATTATTCGGGATAAAAAGTAGCCTATATGTCAATCCAGGTTACGAACTATATATATGCCAAGTTTCATCCAAGTTGGTTCAGTAGTTTCGACGTGATTGAAACACAAACATCCAAACATCTAAACATCTAAACTTTCGCATTTATAATAGTAGTAGGATAGCATAGTGAGATGTGTGCATTTAGCAATTACAGACATACACGACACGTCATTTCTTAGAGTGATGGATGGAGTGCGATGGTGGATCTGCTCAATGAGGCAATGCATTGTTATAAAAGTTTGCCACTTAATATCAGGTGGGCCATCTGATTGTTCCATCGATATACGCTCATTCCGCTTATTGGTCAATCGAAACTTTTGTATTATTGGTTATGTACTTTTAAATCATTTACGGTGCAAAAAAACAACACTGGCAAAAAAAATTCTTTAGTTTTAAAATTTCTTTAAATATTACTTATTAAGTATTCCGGTTGTTTTATAACGGCAGATGTTATTTAGAGACTCAAAGCTTTATTTAAACAATTTACGCGTTATACTCGGTTAGTTGCTGAGAGAACTTTCAGTTTAATATTGGGAGTCTGATGAAACTCAATTTGCTGTAATAGCTGATAAAGTAGCCTCTACAGGCTACTTTATTAAAAGCAAAAAAGGCAAACAGACATTTTGACTAAATTTTTCACTAAGCAGCAAGCGGATTCCTAAAATCCTAAGTTAAAATAGCTATACCAATACATTATTGTAGATCTCCACGTAGGTACCATAACTAAAATAGATACAAGCGCAAAACTCTAGTGAATATAACCGGGAAAATCTGAACCAAATCCACTTTGCAGAGAACTCGATAGATACATTATGTACCCGCACACAACCTGCCTTTATCAGGGTCGACATATATTATACACTATCTCCTATTACATTCGCTAATGACGTCAAACTGTTGAACAAGCACTCGTGAATAAATTAAACTAGCAACGTTATTCAAGTACGTATCTACTTTCTATCTACTTTCCTATAAAGTCTCTTCGTAAATAATTTATAAGTTTAAAAAACTAGAAAACCCGACTTAAATTCGACTGCAGGCTTCATCATCAGATGATGATGATGATGGCAGTTCATTGGGAATGTTCTGGTGACCGTAAACATCACTAAAAAAAGTCACAGAAAACGAAAATACGCAATTTCGTGCACGTGGATGGCATATTTTTTTTCAGTTATTTGCCAAACTACTTTACCGATTTTGATTTAAATTATATGAGACTTATCAGGAAGTACATACTTTCAGATAAAAAAAGAATTTTTCAAATCAGTTCATAAATGACGGGATGCTGAGGTAACAAACACAAATAAAAAAAATCATGACCACGTTTTTTGAGCAAGCAGATTTAGTGAAAAGACTAGTCAACTATCTAATCGAGGGAGCTTGGAAGAGCCGGGTAGCCTGTAATTACTGGCCGGAAATTGTGTCATCGGCCCATCACTGCACGCTAACTTTGTTTCAAACTGCAGTCCCCGGAACGGGAAAGAAAAGTTAATAGATTTGTAGGTAAGTACCTTTTAGAGGTAGCGGGTCACTGATATTGATGAAATAGTATATTTTGTCACGTAGATCTTCAATTGTTTTACTGCCCGGTATCCACTTGTCGATCATCGACTAATTTTGGTCAAAGTACGATAAATAATTGTTTTTCAATGTTTAAATACCACTCATTCTACGGTATAGTTTACACTGTTTTTTTCTGTGGCTCAACGCGTAATAGCACTTAGATCTATTTGTGGATTCGTAAAACATTCAACCGTATGACGTGCATGCTAAAACGAACCTAATTGAGTCTCCGAGTTATAAAGCTACAACCAAATATTGAACCAAACACACGTCCATTGTGGTACAGAATCGTGACTATTTCTAACTGTAGTTACATTACACTCAGCTTTTTCGCTATAGACAATATGGTGCGACAATTAATCGATACTGACATTATCATGGCAGACATAATCATGGCAGTAACGTGAACGTGTTTAGTACCAAATGCAAGAAATTAGCAACCCGACGATATCGTATAGGTGTCCAATCTCGGCCACTACATTAGGTAGTTTTAATGACTTGACACTTATTATTCCATCTTTAATTTAATCTTTAACCGTATACTATGTTTTAAGTCCGTTACTTTTCTCTAAGGGCCAACGCACATCTATCGACAAAACTGTTTTGTCGCGTACTTAGTGACGTGAAAATAAATTTTCTGTTATAACGAAAACAGCATATGATGAATGCTTCCTCGTCATATGCTGTTTTCGTTGTAACGAAACTCACATCAATTGACACGACAGTCTTTTCTTACGTTTTTTTATTAATAGGTTCGCAAACCAGCCGTTAAAACAATTTAATTAATTAATTAAATTGGCCGAGCGGCCTTCAAAAGCAAACATGCATGCATAAAATTATGTTTACCTATCTATTATAGCATTGTTTAGTACCTACCTATTAAACATTGCTTTATACGCACATACCTAGAGAATGAACTGTGCTTTTTTAATAAATAAGAATATAGTGTAATTATGTAGTGTACTTAATAAAATTATTAAGTATGTTAAACCAATTTGTAAAATAAAATGATTTGAATAAAATGTATTTAATTTTGTATAATAATAATTAATTATTTGAGGATTTATGGTGAACAATTTAGTAATTTAATTTGGTATTTTATCTCTAGGGTAAAGCAGTATGAAGTCGTGAATAGTCATGAATAGTCGTGAATCATGAGTTGTTGCTAATTGGCGACAGATGGCGCTAGTGTAGCATACTGCTTTACCCTAGAAAGCGATGAGTTTTAGTCGCGGTAAATGTTCGACAGTCTTCGTTCGACTGTCACGGTGTACAGTACTGAAAAATGTGTTAAAGTGTGATTGTGATAATGTGGAAAAACTGAATACAAGTTTATTCTTATACCTGGTGTGTTTTATTAGCCCCAAAGGCTAACAAATCAGAAGCTGGATTGGTAAGTTACATTTTGTCTACTTACTTTACTTCGCCCACAAGATGATCGTAAATAATAGTTTATGAATATTATCGACGTAAATTACTTCGGTAATATCAAAGATTGTTTAAGTTAATCAGTGTTTGAATGCATGATTTAGAGCAGTAAAATGATTTAATAACTTGAACCTATGCCCTCGATTAATTTGATTTATAGATAAAAAAAAATAAAATTATAATTTTTAGTTTAAGTTTCGAAGTACCCACTTCACTGAGTGATTTTTTTTCCCGAGTGGGTATTTTCAAGTTTCATCATAATGCTAACTACCTACAATTATTTTCCGAAATTCTGTGGGGTTTTTTTTTTGCTATGCAGAAAATGGACACTGATGACGCGTCTACAGTAAGATCGTCACGTGGTCGTAAACGCCGGTCGCATGGCTCCAGGGGCAACAGCACCAATCGCTCCCGAAGTCCTACTTTGGATCGGGTAGCGCGAGCCAGTCAGCTAGAGCGACCAGCTGGCCACCATCAGCGCAGTCCTGCTTCGCAGCAGCCTGCCAGCCGAGCCGGTCACCGTGAACGGTCTCAAGCGACGCAGCGATCGAGCAGCGAAGCTCGCCTTCGCCTGCGGAGTTCAACTACGCAGCATCCTGGCAGCCAAGCCAGCCCTCACGAGCAGACTCTGACGGCACAGCGGCCTAGTAGTCGAGTTAGCCAGCACGCGTTGTCTCCAACGACGCAGCAACCTGGCCGACGAACCAGCCAGCGTGCGTCGACCCCAGCGATGCAGCGGCCCGGCAGCCAAGCCAGCCGCCATCAACGAAGTCCAGCTACGCAGCGGTCTGGGAGTCGAGCCGGCCGTCTCCTGCGGAGCCCAACTGTGCAGCGATCTGGGAGCCGACCCAGCCGTCGTCGACGGAGCCCGACTCCACAGCGATCCGGCAACCGACCCAACCCGAAGGTACGCCGCAACGTGGCAGACGAGCGGGCGTGCGATGCAGCCGTGCAGCTATCGGCTAGCCCATCAAACCTGAGAGCGCGCAGCCGTGTCAGCCGTCGGGAACGCAGTCGAACCAACCAACGTGCACGCAGCCATGCAGATGAACGAGAGCGCAGCCCTCCCAGCAAGCGTGCCCGCAGCAGGTCAAGTTCACGCTCGTTCAGTCATCGCGTCGAGGTTGCCGAATTCGCAAACGCCGGAGAACGACGTGAGCCAAGCAGTTCTTCGAAGTCCGTTCCTACTGTTCCAAGTGGAGCAACTGTATCAGGTACCGGTTTTCAGTCAACAGATAATGTTATTTTAACACAACTTGTGCAGGCTCTTCAATCAATAGGTAGCAATGCGATTAATGATAAATTGTCTTATCGAAATACAATCCCTGAATTTGATCCCGCTCATAAAGAACAAACAATTGATATATGGCTTCATAAGGTAAATGAGTGCGCGTTAATCTATAATTGGACAGAAAAACAGACTATACATTTTGCTCTACCTAAGTTGAAGGGCCATGCACAAAAGTGGTACGAAGGTCTGACTACTGTAATGTACACTTGGCCAGAGTGGCAAGAAAAATTGAAGTTGGCATTTCCTAGTGATGATAATTATGGGCAGTTACTTACAACAATGTTAAGCAAACGTGCAAAATTTAATGACTCCTTAGAGGAATACTTCTATGATAAGGTAGTACTTTTGAATCGTTGCGGAATTGAAGGCAAGAAAGCAGTAGACTGTATCATATTTGGAATTGATGATCGTAGTGTTCGTTTGGGTGCAGAAGCAGCTCGCTTTAATACTCCAGATCAACTATTGCCGTACTTAAAAAGTGCTCGAAATGTTGCTAGTTTAAACAACAACCTTGATAGGAAGCGAAGCCGCCCAAATGATAATAATATGGACAGGAACCCCGTAAATAAAGATATTAAGGAACGTTCTTCAATTCAATGCTTTAACTGTTCACAGTTTGGTCATTACAAATCTCAGTGCACGAAACCAATTATTAAATGTGACAAATGCTCTCGTTTCGGACATAAAGCTGATAAATGCAATGAAAACAAAAACAGCGTAGGCAATAGCAGTAGTAATCCTTCTAAGTCTGTTTTGTTGGTGGCAGGTACGGACTCTAGTGTGTTTAAATATCATAAGCAAGCACTCGTAAATGGTGTTCCAAAAACGTGCTTTATTGACTTTGGTAGTTCTGCAACGCTTATCAAAGTTTCTGAAGTCGGTAGCATAGACGCCCAGTGGGAGACTGACGCTCAGCTACCAACGCTTAGAGGGTTTGGTAATTCCTCTGTTCAACCACTAGGGAAATGTTCCGCTGAGATTCAGATTGATGGTGCTAAGGCTTGCGTTGATATCCTCGTCGTACCTGACCAATTTTTACAGGAGCCATTGTTGGTTGGCAGGTCTTTTACTGAACAGCCTCACATCATAATTGAAAAAGACAGCGTCTCTCTACACATACGATCGAGTTCTTCGGTCAGGTCAAAAATAAAATTGATTTGCTCTGAAGATACCAATGTTGATGGACTTACCCTAGTACAGTTTGAGACCGAACCAAACTACACTGGGGAGATTTACATTGAAGGAAGCAATAGGTTTCAGTTAGGAAAAGAACACTATCTGGTCCAAGGATTGTTCTCTGTCGTTAGTGGCTCTGGAACAGCGTTGATTAAAGGTTTGTCGTCCCAGTCTTTCCTAATAGGTAAAGGCACCACAATTGCCAGATGTCATCAAGCTGATTCGGCGTCTGAGAGCGTAAACGCTTGCGACGTTCTACGAATAGACATTTCAGAATCTCTACAGACCATATCGAAAGACGACATAAACTCTGATGGAGGTTTAGACGACAAAACAACTGAATCCTTGGTGGACTTGCTAAACGAATATCGCAATTGCTTTGCCTTTAACATGCAGGAGTTAGGTAAAACTGATGTGGTAGAAATGTCAATTAATCTAAAAGATGACGAACCGGTGGTTTATAGACCTTATAGGTTGCCAGTAAGTGAAAGGACTAAGGTTCGAGGTATGGTACAGGAGTTGGTTGACTGTGACATAGTAAGACCGTCCACCTCACCATATGCTAGCCCCATAGTGGTCGTCAAAAAGAAAACTGGTGACGTTAGGCTGTGCGTTGACTATAGGGCCTTGAACCGAAAAACGTTTAGGGAAAATTTTCCTTTGCCGAGGATAGATGATCAGCTGGATGACCTTGGGGGGTATGAGTACTATACCACTCTTGATTTGGCATCTGGGTACTACCAGATTGCGATTAGGGATGAAGACCGGTACAAAACTTCATTTGTCACGCCTGACGGTCAATTCGAGTTTAATCGAATGCCGTTCGGCTTGGCTAATGCCCCTTCCAATTTCATGCGGATGATCAATTTGGTTCTTGGGAACGCAAAAAATATCGCTTCAGCTTACATGGACGACATCATTATACCTTCCAAAACAATTGAGGAGGGACTGTGCAAGTTACGGAAAGTTCTGGGTCTTTTACAGAATGCCGGTTTGACGCTGAAGCTTAGCAAGTGCTGTTTCTTTAGTAGGACTGTTGATTATCTGGGGTTTGAACTCAATGGTGAGGGTATTAAGCCGGGATCTCGAAAGATTGAAGCAGTCCGTGACTTCCCAGAACCAACTAATCAACATGGTGTTCGGCAGTTTATCGGGTTGTGCAGTTTCTTTCGAAGATTTGTTAAAGATTTTTCTATGATCGCAAAGCCATTAACTTCTCTTTTAAAAAAAGATGCACAGTGGTTGTGGAGCACAGAACAGGTGAAGTCCTTTAATACTCTAAAAGACGAATTGTTGCGTAAACCCACTCTAGCGTTGTATGACCCAAATGCCTTGACCGAGTTACATACAGATGCTTGTAAGATAGGTATCGCTGGTATACTTATGCAGAGAAATAAAGCTGGCGTCCTTAGGCCAGTCGCATATTACAGCAGACAAACAACGACCGATGAGCAGCATATGACCGCATACGAACTTGAGACTCTTGCTCTTATAGCATCTCTGCAACGATTCCGAGTATACCTAATAGGCATAGATTTTAAAGTGTTCACCGATTGCAATTCCCTCCGTGCAACTTTTTTAAAAAGGGATCTAATCCCGAGGGTCGCCAGATGGTGGATTTCAATGCAAGAATTTAATTTTACCATTGACTACCGGCCTGGAAAAGCTATGGCTTATGTCGATGCATTGAGTAGAAATCCACCGGCTGGCGACCAACAGGATCCCAATGTGAACCAAGTGGATGACGTGTTGGTTATAACTGATAACGACTGGCTGAGTACTGTTCAACAGGTAGATTCCGAAATACAGCGTAAAATATCAATCTTACAAGATCCAGAGACTGCTAATGTTATAGACACTAGCAAAAATTATGTTGTTAAAAACAGCAAACTATACCGTCTGACAGATGAAGGGGAAAGGTGGGTAGTACCTAAAGGCGTACGATGGCAGATTCTCAAACAGTGCCACGATGATATAGGGCACTTTGCTTTTGATAAAACACTTGCTAAAGTAAAGGAAACCTATTGGTTTAGCAGGATGCGACGTTTCGTAAAGAAATATGTTGCATCTTGTCTCGAATGCGCCTATACTAAGTCTGCGTCAAAAAGAAAGGTTCCGTTACATCCTATACCAAAAATTGATTCCCCTTTCGCTACGTTACATATCGACCATGTAGGTCCTTTCGTAAAAAGTTCTAAAGGTAACACTCACATGTTAGTGATCATTGACGCGTATACTAAGTTCATAATCTTGAAATCGGTTAGAAGCACAAAAACGTCAATTGTTATCGATAAGTTGAAAGAATATTTTAGCATCTTTGGAGTCCCAAAGAGAGTTATATCTGATAGAGGCTCGTCGTTTACTAGCACGAAGTTTAAAGATTTCCTTGACGGACTAGGCGTTAAACATGTTTTGAATGCTGTGGCAACGCCACGAGCAAATGGACAAGTAGAGCGCTATAATCGCACTCTACTTGATTCACTCACAGCTAAATGTGCGGGCCAAGATGAAAAGAAATGGGACCTTTTCGTACATGATGTGCAGTGGGGTCTCAATAACACCCACAATAAAGGCATTGGACGAACGCCATCAGAAGCTCTCTTCGGCACCTCATTAACAGGATCAGCAGAGAGTAGAGTAAAAACGTCACTCGATCAAGATAACAGTATAAACAGTAGTTCTCTTCAAGAAATCCGCGATAAAATTAATGATTACATAACCAGTTATCAAGAAAAGCAAAAGATCCGCTATGACAGTAGAGCAGTCGAACCAAAAAAGTTTCAGATAGGTGACCTGGTAAGCATTGAGAGGGAGATCCCGTCGACAGGTCAAAGTCGTAAATTAGTACCTAAATACCAAGGGCCGTACCGTGTAACGTCAGTGTTTGATAACGATAGATATCAGATTGAGGATACACCGATTACTCGGAAGGGTGGTCGCGCTTATAGTTCCGTAGTTGCGATAGACAAAATTAAGCCGTGGCTGAGTTTCAGTAGGCCAGATGAAGATTCTGATTCTAATAGCACAAACAGCGATGTCGAAAACATTGATGGTGAGTAACAGTCTCATTTATATAAGTACCTAATTGTAGTGATTTGTTTTCAATCTGATTTTGGTTGTTATTAAGGGTAGAGGCAGAAGAAGCTTTTAGTTAAAATGGGAGTCAGTGCAGAATCAGCCTGTAACCATTAACAGTCCCTTTTATATAAGTACCTAGTTGTAGTGATTTATTTTTCGATCTGATTTTGATTGTTATAATTAGTAGTATAGGCAGAAGAAGCCTTTAGTTAAAATGGGAGTCAGTGCAGAATCAGCCTGTAACCATTAGAAATTTGTTTAGAAGGGCAGAAGCGGCCCGTTTCACGAAACAACAAAGGTAGAAGCAACCTTTGCTCGATGCTTGGTAAAGTGGTATTCTGGGCAGAAGCGGCCTGTTACCATGATTATCAGGTATAGTTATACCTACTTGTATAAAGAATTTGTTGTTAAAGATAAGGATTATTGTTAACGATTTGTAAGATCAATTTAGTAGTGCTACCAAGAAGATTTGCATGTACCTACCATACCTACTTTTGTAAAATAAAATGATGTCACACGAGGACGTGTTACTATAGTCGGATGGCCGAATGTTAAACCAATTTGTAAAATAAAATGATTTGAATAAAATGTATTTAATTTTGTATAATAATAATTAATTATTTGAGGATTTATGGTGAACAATTTAGTAATTTAATTTGGTATTTTATCTCTAGGGTAAAGCAGTATGAAGTCGTGAATAGTCATGAATAGTCGTGAATCATGAGTTGTTGCTAATTGGCGACAGATGGCGCTAGTGTAGCATACTGCTTTACCCTAGAAAGCGATGAGTTTTAGTCGCGGTAAATGTTCGACAGTCTTCGTTCGACTGTCACGGTGTACAGTACTGAAAAATGTGTTAAAGTGTGATTGTGATAATGTGGAAAAACTGAATACAAGTTTATTCTTATACCTGGTGTGTTTTATTAGCCCCAAAGGCTAACAAGTACTTAGGATGATTCTCATTAAATAAGCAAGTAACGAAAACAGCAAATAAAAAGAAGCATATCGTAACTAAAAAAGTTTTACTGAGAAGTTTCACATCACTAACTGTTCGACAAGACTTTTTGTCTTTGGTTTGCGTTCTCCCTAACAGTTCTTGTAGTTTTGACATTCCAGAAATCCCTACTGAAAAATCTCCAACAGTGAAAATTTCAGTTTTTTTTTCTACAAATCCAGAAATGTACGGTGTAGCAATGGAGATTTTTCTTCTAGATATCCCTACAAAGTATGAGGTTCCTAATAAAGCATTTCTTATGCTTCCAAAACAAAACATTTACGCAAAAATAATATTAATACAAGTATTATGGTCAAATATGAAGGTTAGCTTCTAATGTATATGCTTCCATCAGCTTCTATCAAAAGGTAACGAGAATTGAGATGAAAATCCGCGTTAAAAATAAGAAAAATGATCCGACGGCTGTCGTGCTTAATCGACCGAAACGTAGGTTAGGTTTAAAGCTTTCACAGGTATTAAATAATGGAAGTCCCTTGTCGTACCAACGGTTGCCGTTTAAACGGTAGCATACCGTTTTATCGGTGCAAATGTGGTCAGTCAACGGGTCATAGTATAGTTTAGGATTTGGGTTAGGGAACTCATTCTACTCAACTAAAAAAATTCTAAAACACTAATATAGGATACGAGCACATCTAGTAGGCTTGATTTTACAATGTCATCTCTATTCTCGAAAGTCTTAGATTTTGTCAATGAAAGATCATTTTAGGACCTTTTATAAAAACGTGGTAAAGTATGGTAAAAATAAAAATTGGGTGTTAAGCCAGTGCCGGTATTTTTTTTAATATTTTTTCTCTGTTAATATTCAATGTGTGTAAGAAATTCTTTTGAATAAATAATAATGGCGTAAAGTTCAATAAAGCACTGACAGGTGGCTCAAGTATGCCGAGAGATATGGGCGTTTGTATGAGGAATGTTTTAATATCCTGGGAGCGCGGCCTGTAAGTCACTGTTCGCTTCGTCGTCTTATCAAATGCCTTCTGAACATTGACGGGCTGCCGTTGAGAAAGTACTTCAAAACGTAACGTAAACACGGAGAAACGGAACGTATTAAAAAAATACTCCATTAACTAAGTAGCTATGTCAAAAATATTTTATTCATCTATAAAAACTTGAATATCTTAAAAACCATGTATACTAGATTAGTGAAATAAATTGTATTTGACAGACAATAGCCTAGCAATAGCCTAGTAGAGATCATTATCGTCAAGACCACAAACCAGAGAGAGTAAACCCTATGCCCCGTGCCCCGTTGGTTGACTCTCTCTGGCCAAGAGGATGTCCTCACGTGTTTTTCCTACACCGTGTAAAAACCTACCAATTTCAATGGACTTTAATTTTACAACCATGGCTACCAAAATCGTGTTGGCTTATAAATGAGAAAAAGCTCAATGTCGGAATTTATTACGACAGTATTGTGAGTATTCCCATCGCGCTAAAACATGAAAATGGATTACTTTTACACAATCGTAATTTTACAGATCTCATTTTTCTTATTTTCATAAAAATGTACTTGTCATTTTGCATTTTGCGCGTGTTTCTGTCGTCAATAAGTCTGTTGACAGGCGTCACAGCTCAGTCGGTAATGGCTCTGCCTTCCGTGCTGTGGGTCGTGGGTTCGATCCCCACTGAGAACAAACATTTGTGCGTGGAAAATATAGATGTTTGTTCTATGTCTGGGTGTTACTATGTATTATAAGTATGTATTTACAAAAAAAAAAGTATATAAGTATTCTATAAGCATCTAGTTCTCATATCACAAGCTTTGCTTAGTTTGGGACGTTAACTTAACTTAGTTAGGTAGTTAGTTTGAGGGCGTTGTGTGTGAAGTCCATGAATATTTATTTATTTTATTTATTATTATAAGTGATGGAGGGGTAATTCACTAACTTTTTGTTAGGTTTGTAACATTTTGTGATATTGCAATGATATCTCAGTGCGATGGGTGCAGTTCAGTACGTCACAGGGCACGTTCAGAGGGAGTGCTCAGTGAGGCAATTGTATTGTTATATGCAGTCGTTACCACTTAACATCAGGTGGGTCATCGGCTGGTTCCATCATTAGTCTTAAAAACTACATCAAACGATTAGAGAAATGATTATAAAATAAAGTTCTTGCATTTCGTAAGTAAATTATGAAAATAATATCACCTACTTTTTTTTTATAAGTTCGAAACCTAGCTTGTTTCGGACCATAGGCGTTGTTCTAAAACAACGGAATCACGCAATAGATCTCATCTCCTGTAATCACATCGTTTTTCAAGTCGATGCTGAATCAAGAACTTATCGTTATTACTTTTCAGTAATCGAATGACTTAAATTACCAAATGGTTTCTTCAAATCCAAAGTTATTTATACGTGTTCAAAGAGACTCAAGTTCATTACTTTTGGGTTATGGTACCTACTGTTTGTGGAACTTTTGGGGTTAGGTACCTACAACTCGTCACTTCGTCACTTTGGGCCGGGCAAAAGTTTTTAATTGATAAGTTTCTCAAGGGTCCTCATTGAACAGAAAGTAATAGTATTTCTTTTTCATCTTTTTCAGAAAACATGTGATGAGATTCTAGATTTCGATAAGAATTTTTCAAAGCTTTTCCCAATACAAAGATGGTGGTGGAACACACTGCCCTAATAGGGCATTATATTCTTAGGGTTTTTTCCTGTGATTTTGTCCGATTAATGCGACTACGAGTGATATTATTTCTCTAGTTTGAGCGATTGCAGAATGGACGTATTTTGACACGAAGCGAAGATAGCTCATTTTAACACTCTCGCGCATCTCAAAAGAGTGTAAACGCGCTTTTGTAGGCTTGCATATCAAACGAGTAGGAATTTAAGAAATATCGAGTTTCGAGTTGGATATAAAGTCTGAAAATCTCAAACTATTGTAATTAGTTACTTGGACAAAAAACTCCCGCTAGTTCCATCAATAGAACTATCAATGTAACTAAAATAAGAGAGCTTTAAGCTAGGTAATATTTTTACCGACGGCATCAAAAATGCCAGAGAAAGTCTCCACGCAGGCCTTCCACTAAATACACAGTAAACAGATACTCAAGTCTCTGAAAATCAATTAACTTAACGTGCGAAGTTCTGGACCTTTCAGAAGGTAATCCATCTTCCACCCGCCAAGAGATAATACCACCTTATTTATCTTAGCTGACCCTGTCATGGGGCAAATTATAGGTTACAAAAACCTGTTGTTGGTCTGCCCCTATAGAACAGAATAAAGGATGAGTCACGTCACGTGTTTTATCTTCTATGCTGTTAAAACTTTTTTTTTAGTTTATAGGCAAGTTTTTGACGGCGATCTCACCTGATAAGTGACGATGCGGGCGACGATGTAGTACGCTTACCTACCTAGAAGATACCTATTCACTCGTCTCGTGAAAACATCCAAATGAAACACAGCCCCCGTATGCCAATCTTTTGCTCTCAAGTTATATTTCACTGCCCAGTGTAATTTCTTCAGGTCTCGTGGTACAATTTTGTACCACGTGATCATTCTTTTTAGACACTTGACAGCAAAATATGCGCGAAAACACATCAAATGACGTCATAATGTCACTATTTAGTCACAGAATAACTATGAGTTAGTATGAACTGACCATGATTTAAAACTTTGCAGTTCAACTTTGATTGGCATACCCCTCCAGACAGCAAGAAGTTCCACTCTTTGGCTGTCTGCATCATAAAAGTTGAAGCGAAACGTGTAGTGCGGGTTAGTGGTATGTCAACCTTATCGTCTCATTTTCGATCCAGTGCGGTGGTCCGATGGTAGAATGAGGATGAGGGAGCAGATTTAGAAGAAGAATAAGAATGTCTGGAAGAGATCGCTTTTAGCGATAAGGCCGCCCATTGTACATTAGCTTTAATTGTTTTATCTTATGTTCTGTTTCTTCTTTGTGTACAATAAAGTGTTTATCTATCTATCTAATAAGCTCTTATAGACTGACAAATATCGTGGACAGTATCGTGGACTTATTTTCATTCTCAATAAATTTAATCTAAACATCACGCCACAAAGCTCAATGCCATAAAGTTCCAAAGTTACAATTATCTCAGTGTCTATAAGCGGCCCCACTTCTAAGTTATTAGTTTAAAAATTAGAGTTCCCAAAATATAAGGCTCTCTAATATCCTTTCCGAAATGGGTTTGGGAATTGGGGTGGGGATGAGCTGAGGATAAGCTGTCATTAGGATTCTAGATACAATATCGTGCCAAATAAATGTTACTTCTAGAGAAAAATATTTAGAGTTACTTAGAGATAAACCAGTGCTTTTGTTATGTATTAAACGCTTTAAATAAAGCTGAAATGACAAGGTCTCTCGTCGAGACAATTGATGGGTGGAAAAAATCACTATAACAGCGATAAGACCGCATTTTTTTTCTATGATAGCACTGGAGTACTATTTGCAAGTCTACATAAATCAAAATATTGACTGCGCTGAACGTTACATACTTACCTATGTGTAACAGCGATAAGACCGCATTTTTTTTCTATGATAGCACTGGAGTACTATTTGCAAGTCTACATAAATCAAAATATTGACTGCGCTGAACGTTACATACTTACCTATGTGTATGGGTGACAGACCTCCTACCACGAGCCTCTTTTACTTCAGGCACGTGTACTTAATATTCTGTGCTTCAGGGCTAATTTAGCAACTGAATGTAATTCTGAAAATTAAATAGATGCTCATCCAGACAATGACAAAACTTCAGACATTTTATGAGCCTGAAAGGAGAATGGCGGGAATCTCGTTACCCAGAATTGCTGGACATCACAAGGGTTGCATGTAACACGTCTTCACGAAGCGTGAAAATTAAGATTTGATTCCTAAAAATGGACGGCCGCTAAGATGCGTACATAATACAATTTAAAATAACTTCCCTCGAGACAACTTAGTACACTGTTTACTTAACCAAGTTCTACTTCAAAAGAAAAAAACTACGTGCTTTACTTTTGAATGTGTAAACAAAACACAGCAAATTCCTTCATTCAAAATTCGCTTGTACCTACAGTATGCACAACGGATCTTTATCCTTCTAAAGATAGATGCAACAAACGATTGTGCATGGTAATTGTGCGGAAAAATTTGGTCACCTCTAATTCGATCCAAAGATTGGTTCTGGGTGACGACTAAACATACCAATATATACATGAATGCCAATTTTGAAATTTCTTGTTCAACATTGCCTTGATACCTATTCCTCTATGAAGTTTTGATTATAAGTATTTACAGAAGAGAGGTTTTTCTGTATTTCCGCTATAGTAGGATCATCAGACGGTCACAATATTGCGGCTACTGCGCCTGGGGCCTTATTCTCACTTCGGCAGAGATTTTACTCTAATAGGGATGACGTCAAAATGACGTTGAAAACTCCTGTCAATAGTGGATGAAACCAGTTTTCGACCGAGATTTGACGTCATCTATATTAGAGTAAAATCTCTGCCATACCCAGAATCATCCTCCTGGCAAGATGATCAAAACGTCTTATCTCCGTTTCGTCCAGTAGAGATGGGCGCTGGGTATTTACCCAAAAGGTATTTACCGGGTAAATACCCGATTCGGGTTTTTACCGGGTAAATACCCAAAATCGGGTATTTTCGCGGGTAAAAACGATTTTCAAAGAAAGTATTACTGTTCTAGAGTGCTTACCTAATTTTATTGGGTTATATAAATAAAAGCAACCAGAAAAAAATAAATTTACTAATGTTTTATGTATTAAACATAAGAAAAACAATGAAACTCCGTATCCGTGCAGCGTCTAACAAAATTTACGCAAAATAAAAACATTTTTTTACCACCAAGTGATACCCTACCTACTAGTGTCTGTCTACCGTATTCAGTAAGGTATCTCTTGGTGGTATTAGGCGTATATTTTGTTAGATCTGCACATTAAACACTTCCAATACATCCTCACTACATCGACCCGCTCCGAAATCCATACATACCTAATAGATATGCAGTACGCTGTGAACCGGTGATTCCTACGAAGGTTTTATTGTCACCGTATTGGATCCAACCATATTTTGGTAGATTTTGGTAGAAAATACTCAAGAACATGCAGGAAGAATAATAATAATGGTCATTGAATAGTTGGTCATTGTAGATTGTCTCTTTCATTTTGTTATGGAACGAGAAGTCCAAGATGAGTAGTTTCCAAGATAAGGTCGTTTGACTTTCAGTTTGAGAACTTAGCCGTTCTAATAATTCTTTGGAAAAATGCGATACTATACGCGTGCTTCTTAGATCTTAGTACAAATCTGACAAGTAGATGTCGCTACGAGTAGTAAACAGAGCCTGGGACGCGCTTTTGAGTGGTACATTTCAGAACCTGCTAAGTAAAATCCTGACTGAAAGCCTGTCGTTTGCACGGTTCACCACGCGCCTAGCTGAATTTATTCATAAGAAGCGTTATAAAGCTAACTAGGTTGCGTGGTGCGCGAGCTGCATGCAGCTCGCGAGCGGTTTTTTTACCTTATACTTTTTTCTAAAAACCCCTACCAATCCCTACAAACCCCTACCAACCCCTACAAATCCTGTAAACCCCTACCAACTTTTACCAAACCCTACGTCGTACTATGTAAAAAAAAATTAGGGTAAAAACAATTGGGGTCAAAAAAATTTGGAGTCAAAAAAATTGGGCTAAAAAAATTGAATTAAAAGAATTTTGAGAAAAAAAAGTTGGGGTCAAAAAAAAATTTAGGGTCAAAAAAAAATTAGGGTCAAAAAAAATATTTGGGGTCAAAAAAACTAGGGTTAAAAAAAATTGAAGTCAAAAAAATATTTGGGGTCCAAAAATGTTTTGGGTCATTTTTGCTGAAGCACCTTGTACCTATACCTACCATGAGTGAGTCAGATAGGAGATCAAACCACTAGTTGAATTTTGTTAATAGTACTGATGCACCTTGTACCCTACCTATAGAAAGATCTATTCGATTTAAGCAATATTTACTAAAGCACCTTGTACCTACCTACATTGGGAGATAAGATAGGAGCATTTATAGGATTTCGGCAACAATACTGATGCACCTTGTACCGGTCCACCCTACCTTTAGAAAGGTCTATTCGATTTGAGCGATATTTACTGAAGCAACTTGTACTCGTACCTACCTACAGTGGGAGATGAGATACGAGCATTTTAGGATTTCGGCATTAGTACTGATGCACCTCGTACCTGTCAACCCTACCTATAGAAAGATCTATAAGATTTTAGCAATATTTACTGAAGCGCCTTGTACTTACCTGTTTTTGTTTCAAGAGCCAACCCTCTAAGTCTTACCGTTTAAAAGTTACGAGCTAACACTCATTCAAGGGGGTGATTAGGAGGAGGGGGGGTTCGTATTTTTCCCATGGTCACCGTCCCTCTCGAAGTTGATCCACCGAAAAAAAATCGTGTCAAGAACTAACCCTCTAAGTCTTACCGTTTAGAAGTTACAAGCTAAAACTCAAAGGAAGGGGGGGGGGGATAAGGGGGGTTTTGTATTTTTCCCATGGTCACCGTCCCTCTCGAAGTTGATCCACAGAAAAAAAACCGTGTCAAGAACCAACCCTCTTAAGTCTTACCGTTTAGAAGTTACAAGCTAATACTCAAAGAAAGGGGGGGGGATAAGGGGGGTTTTGTATTTTTCCCATGGTCACCGTCCCTCTCGAAGTTGATCCACAGAAAAAAAATCGTGTCAAGAACCAACCCTCTAAGTCTTACCGTTTAGAAGTTACAAGCTAAAACTCAAAGAAAGGGGGGGGATAAGGGGGTTTTGTATTTTTCCTATGGTCACCGTCCTTCTCGAAGTTGATCCACAGAAAAAAAATCGTGTCAAGAACCAACCCTCTAAGTCTTACCGTTTAGAAGTTACAAGCTAATACTCAAAGAAAGGGGGGAGATAAGGGGGGGTTCGTATTTTTCCCATGGTCACCCCCACACCCGAGATAGATCCACCAAAAAAAATTGTTTCAAAAACCAACCCTCCTAAGTCTTACCGTTTAAAAGTTACGAGCTAAAAGTCAAAGAAGGGAGGGGTTAGGGGGGGTTTCGTATTTTTCCCATGTTTACCCCACCCCCGAAATACATCCACCGAAAAAATTTTTGTAATATACCAGCGCAAGTAGGAGGACAAATCGATCAGTCAGTGTTAGAGTGAGACAGAAGATACGAGTACCCTACCATCAGAAAGGTATGGTCGCCTGCTTCAACATTTGTCTTTGCACCATACTCCTAACCTGAGTGAGACAGGAGATATGAGCACCTACATTCTCAACCAGCATAAATAATTTAAAAAAATAACTTTACATCAACAACATCTCAAATATTCAATTCCACCAAGGTGCGACCGGTGCAACAAATAAAACAAAAGAAATAAAAAACAAATGTCCTCCCACCAAAATTCAAATAATTAGACGGCACGAGCAGCACGTCAAAAAAAAAATTAAAAATTTAACTAGGTACTAAACCGAGTTTAATGAAAATTAAATGGGACTAATCTGGAAGTATATCCTTTTAGATAAAAAAATAATTTATGAAATCGGTTCCTAAATGACGGAGTTCTGAGGTAACAAACATTTAAAAAAAGAATTCAACGGAATTGAGAACCTCCTCCGTTTTTGAAGTCGGTTAAAAAAACATTCATGTGAACCTGCCTGACTCCTCAAACTCCAAAAGTCAGACTCCTATAGAAAAAACGTATTATTTTTTTATTTTTCACTTTTTTACTAGAAAATAGCTGTATTTTCAAAATAATATAATTGAAATATGTGTAAATAACCAATACTATTTACATTTTAATCAATTGAAGGTCAACAATGACAAATATCTCTTGAAAATTGAAAAAACCCTTGAAAATACCCGTTTCAAGGTTTTTACCGGGTATTAACCCAAAACACCGGGTATTTTGAAAAAACCCGGTATTTTGCCCATCTCTGGTCCAGTGTGACATTCGTGGTGATATACTGGCAATTACCTCTTGGTCCCTCTTTAGTATATCGCCTTGTTTTTCCTTCTTTCGGAAGTATGGGTCACGCTTACTTATATACCCACTTGAGTAGGTAAGTAGCTATTTACCTACTTAATTATCTCTGAAACGAAAAAGGAAAAGAGCGCAAGAAATGTATATATTTTTGTCAACTTCCGCCCTTAGATTTATTTCATTTCATCACTAATTACAAAGATACGTACTTTATCTTACTTATTTTACAAATAAATTGAATCGTGACTTTTCCTTCTACGTCATATATTATTTATTTTATTTATTTATTTTTTTAATTTTTGGAAAACTTACAGCTAGACGAAGTATAGGTAGATACAATAGTATAGGTAATAGTAGTATAGTATAGGTAGGTATATCAGTGTATTGTCAACTTCAAAAGTTCATCACTTTCTAGTACTTGGAAATACTTACATCCTTACTATAAGCATTATTTTTTTATTTGTCTATGCTATAAGTTTGGCATCCGACTATAAATTGCCCATTAATTAACTTTAACTATAGTAGAAATGTTATTACGTTTAATTCAAGCATATTTCTACAATATTGTGATTTTAAGATTAGAGTATTATAGTTTATGAAAGCTTATACTTTTTAATCATAGTTGTAAAATTAAGTAAAAATGTTCTAGTTTCAATCATTTTTTAAACAAACATCATTTACTTCTGATCTTGACTATACCTGAACGCTAGACTTGCTAAATCGATTAACCTAAACGCTACATAACCTTCTAGTCTAACACTGAAATGGCTAATTGACCTTCAAAGTCTTGAAATAATGATACTTATTGGCGTTGGGCACACAAAGGGGCGGGTAGAGTACACCTGAATACCTACTGTGTGAACACGTTCTTCTAAATAAACTGAGTCCAAAGTCTGAGTTTTATTTTTAACCGACTTCAAAAAAGGAGGAGGTTCTCAATTCGGTTGTATGTTTTTTTTTAACCGACTTCAAAAAAGGAGGAGGTTCTCAATTCGGTTGTATGTTTTTTTTTTTTTTTTTTAATGTTTGTTACCTCAGAACTCCGTCATTTATGAACCGATTTCAAAAATTATTATTTCATCTGAAAGGATATACTTCCAGATTGGTCCCATTTTATTTTCATCAAAATCGGTTGAGTAGTTTGGGTTATAAATAGAAATAACTGAAAAAAATATGCCCGGCGCGGCGCAGCGCCTACTATTTTACTGCTAGCAACGATGCAATATGCCAAGTTGCGGCGTAGCGCCTACCATTTTACTGCTAGCAACGATGGACCCTTTGTTCACCTAAATTTTTACATTTTTCTAAATTTGTCAATAAACCCAGTTTGTACATTCAAACCGCATTTAATTGGAGAAAAGCAAAAACCCACCAGTTGTTCCTCTAAAGAATCAACACCAACCACGTGCACCAAATTGCGTATTTTGCTTTCCTGTGACTTTTATGTGGTGTTTATAGTGACTAGAACATTCCCAATGAACTGTCATCATCGTCATCATTATCTGATGATGAAGCTGGTAGTCGAATTGAAGTCGGTTTTCCAGTTTTTTAACTTATAAATTATTTATTATTATTTTTTATTTTTTTTAATGTTTGTTACCTCAGAACTCCATCATTTAAGAACCGATTTCGAAAATTCTTTTTGTATCTAAAAGGATATACTTTCAGATTGGTCCCATTTAATTTTCATCAAAATCGGTTCAGTAGTTTGGGTTATAAATAGAAATAACTGAAAAATATGCCAAGTTGCGGCGTAGCGCCTACCATTTTACTGCTAGCAACAATGCAATATGCCAAGTTGCGGCGTAGCGCCTACCATTTTACTGCTAGCAACGATGGACCCTTTGTGGTGCATACCTAAATTTTAACGTTTCTAAATTTGTCAATAAACCCAGTTTGTACATTCAAACCGCATTTACTTGGATAAAAGCAAAAACCCACCAGTTGTTCCTCTAAAGAATCAACACCAACCACGTGCACGAAATTGCGTATTTTGCTTTCCTGTGTCTTTTATGTGGTGTTTATAGTGACTAGAACATTCCCAATGAACTGTCATCATCATCATCATCATCTGATGATGAAGCTGGTAGTCGAATTGAAGTCGGTTTTTCCAGTTTTTTAACTTATAAATTATCTTGATTGCGAAAAGTGAGTGGCAATTTTATTTTTGTATGGACAAAAATTTTTTGGTGAAACAAAAACTACATTTTACTTAATTTAACCTTTTAAACTCATAAATTATTACTAAAACTGTGATTGTAAATACCTAATTTAGTAATATTTTAGCCAAAAATAAAATAAAATTTTGAAAAAAGGATCTACTTCTGATGCTGACGGTATCTCGTTGGCCTAATTCATTAAGAATCTCGTTATGATATTGGAATCCGAACAGATTAAATTAGTATGCGCGGCGGTCGCTCGCGGCTTGCATTCGCCAACCTCCCTCACTGGCCAATATTTTATTCTGTCACATAATCAAATTATTTTTCATGCCTACATCCATTGATATGGTTTTATTTATGTTAATTGTAAATGGAGCTATAATAGTTCAGTTATTGATTAGTTAATTTCAGGATCAAACACATATTTATTTAGTTTTATTTTGTATCGTTGGAAATGAAATTTCTTCAACCCTTTCAAAACTTATCCAGGTTCAATTACGAACTATTTAAAAGCAAAACGATGTTCGAACTGAGAACTCTAGAAAACAATTAATTAGGGTTCGCTACGGCTCCAAAGAATCCCTTTGACACGCTCTGAGAAGCGACCAAATGAGTTTTTATTTCTTTGTCAATGGTAGCTTGTGGCGACGTAGCTATACTCTGAAAAATGCCTGAATTCTTTCTCTTTGCTTTGAAAAATATTTTAATCAAATTTACGATAGAGGCATAGGTATGTAAGTCAGCACTAATATTTTCGAATGTACTAACGAACATGTCGTTTATTTTGATGTGGTCTATGCATCTCCACCCTATCAACTAACTAGTATACATAGAATATTTCAAATACTTTCTTATGGGCGATAAAATATCATCAAAAAACTGCTAATTCAGGCATTTTAAATGTTCCGGTGGCTGCAAGCACCACGGTGAAGCGCGAGCGGGTTTGAACCTTATTCCGACTAACTTAGGATCCAGTTTTAAATCCCACGCGCTGAGGTGCTAATTTTGACAATACACGTACCTTTAAAGTACGTACCTAAGTATTTATCTTATTTGAATCTCATCATCATTATAATTTCAGGATAGGAACATCCAATATACAGCCTCCTTAAAGATCGACATCGTTTTTTTTTGCGTCATCCAACTGGTCCCATCTATCTTTTCGTATTTACATCCATGCTTCAAGAAAACTCAGTTATGGTTTCCGGTGCTTAGTCTCCAAACAAGAGTACTTTATCCTGTTACCTATAGTTGTCGTTTCCTACCTGGTGGTCAGTTAAAAGATCTCGTTACAAGACTAATAAACTCTATTTTCTGGTTGAGTGTCGGTTGAGGACATGTTAAGGCGCGTATTACGGTCAAACCGTGAAAATGCCCATTTTTGACGTTCTAGATCTCTGAAACTGAAACTCTTAGATAATTTCGATTTATTGTATGGTGTAGAATAGTTATTCGCATTGACCGTAGCGGCCTCGCTTTTTGCAATTTTTCCTTATATATTTAAATAAAGCCAAAATTCCGAAACAAGTTTTTAATAAAACTCGCGCAGACACTTTTTCAAGCTCCTGGATTGAACTACTCTGCAAAGCAAACGAAATGAAAAATATCAACAAATATCTCTTATATACTGCCATTGACCGTAGCGGCCCCGGAATTTAGAAATAAGTATGGGATATGTACAAAAAAAAATCAATTCAAAACCATAAAATTTCCAAAAACGTTCAGAATTAGCCGTTAATTTCTCCATACTACATTATTATTATTAGGTAAAAATTATACCAAAATAAACGTTAGTTCATAATCAATAAAATTGTATACTTTTTATTTACATAATTTATTATATTAATTTGAATAAACGTAATTTACAACTGCATAAAATGCGATGCGTTGGCCGCTCGAATTCAGACGCGCGCCAGCGCTCGTGGAAGGCGGACCTGTGTCGATTTTCTCCGCGCCAAAAAGATCGAGCATAACCGTGCGTGTACACGTGGAGTGTGACTGACTACCTAGTTTTGATGTTAGTAACTTTTTTATTCATGACAATCATTAACACCTGTACATACCTATTGGGGACAATTAAAATCTTATCTTATCTTACCATTTATAATATTAGTGGGATGGGATGCAAAAGTTTAGATGTTTGGATGTTTGTGTAGTACATACGAAATCGATTGTTACACCTAACTTCAGAGGGATGAAGATCCGTTGTGCGTACTGTGCCAAACAGTACAATCTGCAGTGCAATGAAGAACGTGTACTTGAATAGAATAGAAATTAATGATGATGAGCTAAAATGAAAAAATATTTTGATAGGCCTCACAGCTCAGTCGGTACTAGCTCTCCCTTCCGTGCCGTGGGTCGTGGGTTCGATCTTCACCAAAAACAAACATAATTATTTTTTGTGTGGCATCATAGACGTTTGTTCTATGAGTCGTCTAAAGGGTGCCGTGTAAAAATCAAAAAATAAAAAAAAAAAGTTAAAAATGGTGGTCATGATTTTTCAAATTTCACATTAGAATCTTGATAATGGCTGAGGGTGACCCTCAGATATCGATTTTGAAAGCAATCGGTCCATAAACAAAAAAGTTAAAAATGGCGGCCATGCTTTTTCTAATTTTACATAATATTCCTGATAATGGCTAAGGGGGATCCTCAGATATCGATTTTGAAAGCAATCGGTCCATAAACAAAAAAAGTTAAAAATGGCGGCTATGATTTTTTCTAATTTGAGATTAGATTCTTGATAATAAATAAATAAATATTTATGGACATTTCACACGACGCCTCTAGTCCCAAACTAAGCAAAGCTTGTAATATGGTAACTAGATGCTGATAGAATACTTATATACCTTTTTTTTTGTAAATACATACTTATAATACAAAGTAACACATAATGGCTGAGAGGGGCCCTCAGATATCGATTTTGAAAGAAATCCGTTTTTAAAATAAGACTGTTCTTTATAATATTGTGCGCGCGAGTTGACGACAAAAAAAATAGGTTTAATTATTGGAAAGTGCCAAATCACGAGTTTCACGCTCGCGAGTTGACGAATAACTCGGCCATTTGAAGTTGATTTTGACATAATTACCTAATGTGTGCAATGTACCTAATGTTGATCGGTGCTATAAGCTATCACCATGATACGATTCATCAAAATCTGTTCGGCGGTTTCAGCGTCAACTGTGCTCAAACGACAAACCGACAGACATACTTCAACTCCTTCAAAGAATTTATCAAAAAATAAATCAATGTAAGTACAGATTTGTAAAAGTTTAGATAGAAATTCTATCTAATAAAATAAATAAATATGTATATTCTTGGGCTTTACACACAACGCCCTCTAGTCCCAAACTAAGCAAAGCTTGTGATATGGGAACTAGATCTGATAGAATACTTATATACTTTTTTTTGTAAATACATACTTATAATACATAGAAACACCCTAAATAGAAACAGCCATCTAAACTATTATAAATCTTTAGGTACATTGAAAATTTTTATAATTTTAATGGCTTTACTTACCTAACTTCCAAGTACCAAGACTAGTTAGTTAATGTACAAACTCGAGCGGAAAGCGGCTTCAATTTGTGCGTGGGCATTTTTTTTTAGTTTGGCGGCTCAGAAACCGGAATTCGAGCGCGGCCAAACTGCGATAGCCCTCTTAAGACTAGTTAGTAACGGGAGCGGGCTAAACTTGTTACATAACTGGCCTAGTTATTAATAAGTTTCACGTGTGGCGTTAGCACTAGTTTTAAAAAAAAAAGTGTAAAAAGTGTAAAGTGGTGTAAAAGTGGCGAAGTTCTATTCGAACTTTGTCTAGTGTTTGTTGTCACCATTGACACGTAAGAAGAAGAAGAAGACTAGTTTTTAGGTTTCATTTACCTACCTACTTGTTTTACCCTACTGTAGAGTCTTCTAACTATTAAATAAAACACCAATTACAAATATTACACGGATGTCTTGTGCTACGCGGCCTTTCTCCACCACCGCCTGACAGTCAGTGTCAGTCAGCCAACCACAGACACTACAGGTGTAGTGTCTAATGTTGGATTCGACCAACTCCGAATAACGCTATTCTTTAGATTAAAATACAATAAATAAGTGATTTCATAGTAAAATATGTTTATTACACTGTGAACTTTGACAGATGTTGACATTAGATTCTAACGAGGCTTCCCACAGATTGAATCGTGTAGCATTCGTGTGAAGGTTAGGAAAACTTTTTGTTATCCTTATTAATATAAATGTTATTCCTAACCTTCAGTTTTTGATAAAACGACGACGTGCTCACAGTTGACTCGATAGTCAAAGTCAAAGTCAAAATTTCTTTATGCAATAAAATCACAAGGATCATTTAGAATCGTCTTATATAACTAGGTGATTGTAGGTGCCAGTTCCACGCGACCAGAGCCTAGAAGAACGTGCAAGAAACTACGGCCTGGTTCCTAGCGTTTTTTTGTATGATCCCTTTTACAGAAAAATATACATAGTCCCAAAATATTGTGCTAATAGACGTACAGTTTTAGACGCATGTTACTGTAACATTTTATTCACTGAAATTGAATTTTAGTCTTAGCGTCTTTGAGGGCAGCAAGTTTTGTTGAATGAAACTGAGTTCTATTTTAGAGAAAAAATATTAACTCCATTTTTGGTCTTAAGTACCACTTTGTACAAATATTTTAATATATTGTTTTTTAAATTTATTTACCAAGTAAAAACTCTAAACTATACGTTCGTTTGCGAAAACGAGGATTATAGCAAATATTTTTTAACGACGTAGCGTAGTGTAGCCTTTTTGAGTGCAATTGGTTTTAAAACGTCAATGCTAAAATAAGCCCAGCTGCACACACAATAGGGTTACAAAATGCTCCTTCTCTACCATGATCTATTAAATGGTCCCGTCGGGAACCAGACCTAGGATGATTGATGAGAACGAGAAATGACGTAAACTTCAGATAAAGTTGTAGCAGTTTGGTTTGTGGATCTTGTGGAAGTAGTTAAGCTGGAGTTCCGACTGGTGCGACCAAAAATCGCAGCTAAAATCCGAAAAAATCCAAATACCACAATTCTGAAATTATTATAGTCACCACATGGTAAGTACAGAAAAGATTGTAGCTACCATTCAGTTTTATCCGAAACATAGTGATGACGTTAGTTAAATACATAAAGGTACAAGCAATAATCTTTTATGTAAAAAATCTTTGGGTACAATGCACTGCCACCGATAAATTGCTTGAGAACAGAAATCATCAAAAATGTTTTTCAAAAATGTCTCTGGAATTTTACCTCATTATTATTAAGCAAAACTCACTGCCAGTAAGGAAAGTTGAGACATTTCTAAAACTAAGCTAAATGAGGGTTGTTTGGTTAGTATAGTAGGTTGGTAGTAAATATAAAGCCACGGTCGCAAGTCTCATGTATCCGAATGCCACCTTACCATCGTTAGAGGGAGCAATATGTTCGAGGCAGGTATCACAGCCAGGGTCTCTGCAAATACAAACTGGAAAAATAGAAGAGTTTTCCGAATTCAATTTGCTTACTAAAATGTTTTATGTGAATAGACATTTTTAGTGAAATTATCTATTTTCACTACTTTCTGCTCAAATTGTACCATTTTGTCCGTGAGGATATCGTCGTTAAAATCCTACAAATGACAGCTCTTGTTACATTGGTTTCAATTAAAGTGGAGAGCTGGTTTTATAGTGAATCTCGAAACACTACCATGCACAAACAAAACATGCGTCTTGCCCGTTTATCTATTGCAGTTTGCTTTTTATTTCTACCCTTGCTACAGTTTTTTGGTCCAATAAAATATTATTTTACTCTGAATTTTTTTTCTCTTTTCTGTTTTCATCATAAGTTAGATTTTTATATTTCAAAAAGATTCAAAATCAATCAATCAAAAGCAAAAACTTAACTAAAATAAACACACGATTGTAATCTTCAGGTACCGTAGACATTTCTTGGTATTCAAGATACAAAGCTTTGTAAAGCATGTCCAGTCAAAAGCATCAAAGATAAATAAATAGGTACAAGTTAATGTAATTATGAGGCACATTTTACCAATATTTTCTTTGACTGTGTAGTACCTACTCAAAGATATATTAATAACATTAGTATTTTTTCTTTCAGGTATGCTGAGTAAATAAAAACAGGTAAACAAAATATAATGATATAAAAATTTCAGTTTGTGTCATACGTAACGAATTAGCGTTGTTTTTATTGAAATATATATTCGTTAACGTGTCTGAAAAAATGTTTTTGTTTATCACTAACTACCCACACTAATGAATATCCTCATATGTTGGAAATGGGTCTACCAATTTTCACCAAACATAGCTAAGAACCATCCCAGATATATCACCTTTCTTTAAAAAAACCGCATTCAAATCGGAGCCCTACTTTCAGATATATCACCTTTCTTTAAAAAAACCGCATTCAAATCGGAGCCCTACTTTCAGAGCTACAAGCGTACAGACAGGCACACAACGCCGTAAATCTTATAACACCCCTTCCGTTTTTCAGTCGGGGCAATGAAGTGACAGAGACATAACATGATTTATAGAAACTTGAATACCGGATGTCGATAGATCGACAAGGTTATTACAAAACGTTTCGCCCCAAAAAACCGGCTTATCGAGCAAAGATTTGAAATGGTTTTGCCAAGGGATGGTATCGGTACCTATACCGGGTGTAAAATGACCACTGACAAGTAATTAAATTAAAAATTAAAAAAAAACCCCTGAATCTTGAACCGATTTTCATCAAACATAGCTAAGAACACTCCCGACTAATTCACCTTTCAGACAAAAAAAAATAAAATCAAAATCGGTTCATCGGTTCAGGAGCTACGTTGCCTTAGACACACACACACACACACACACATACAGACACAGACACGTCAAACTTATAACACCCCGTCGTTTTTGCGCCGGTGGTTAAAAATGAGAGTGAGCACGTATACGAGCACATGATGTCGCAGCTAGTAGTAGGTACATAAAGTACTGTATGTCTGTTATCCATACGACGTTGAACTGTGAAATTCATTTACTTCACACTCCCACAATTTAAATGAAATCGAAAATATTCTGGCAGACAATACCTGCTTTGTTTTGGTCTTGGTCGCGGGGAAATTGTATTGCTATGGCTGCTTTTGTTCAATTTAAATTAATTATGCATAATACCATTCAAATTAATACACATTTTGACCATTGTACGGTGGTAACAAAATTCAGCTGCTCCATCCAAAGTGCAATACCGATTTATTGTTATTTTCTATTATTTCTGTAAAAAGTACGAATGTATTGATATTGATATTGTTCCCCCGACTCCGTGTTTGAAATTTGTAAAACGACTTGACGCTGGCAGAAATGTCCAACTACGGACGATTGCCATAAAAAAATTATTGTTCCAGAACAGTACGCACAACGGATCTTTATCCCTCTGAAGTTAGGTGCAACAAACGACCTACTTGCCCTTGTTTTAAAAGAATACAGTTTTACCGTGACGAATGGCAATGGACCTAAATGAATGAGGCTTGAATTTATTTATTATTTATTATTACTTAGGTTAACTACAAAAAGTCAATTAAATACATCTAATGATCTAAATTATGTCAATGTTACTAAATAATAAGATTATGTACAATGGACAAAACAGCAGTTAATCATTTCAATAGGTAGTCGAAATAGTACACAGGTTTTAAACAAAAATTAAAATAACGTAACTGTCAGCAATGATTAATAAAATAAACAAACAAAGTCAGTAACACGCATTCATATTCAATAGTTCCTTTCAGTGAATACCTCATTACGCTTGTTGTCGTGAGACACTCCACTGAAAAACAAGGATTTTATTTACCTATCAAGTTTTTTCGGGCGAAACTGCCTCTGTTTGTATCGTAAATAAAAAACTACATTAGTACACAACTTTGTGGCTTACGACTAGGTTATTACGATTTTGTTTAGACCAAAAACGTTAAGTAATTAAAAAAAAATTGGTTCCAAAATACAGTAGGTTCCAACGTACAGTCAGCAATTTAGCATCATTATGTAGATTACTTTTTCAGCCTTTGCTCGGTGTAGGATAGATTCGTTTGAAATTACCATAAATATTTATTTATTTCATGATATTTTTACTAATTTTTTTTATAGTGAGTATAATTACTGTCTTACTTCATGTAACTATGACATAACTAGATGCAAGCACTCTCTTAGAAAATTGTTTTATTTATACATTTTTGTGTCTGCATTTCATGTGCTCAATAGTTGAAAACAGGCTTTTAAAATAGTAAGCAAATTAAACTAAATAGAAAGTAGGACTGCTATCAAAACTAGCTGCGATCTCTGTGCAGTGGTGCATTATTAAGTAATATTGAATAGACTGGACTGTTTTTCGTTTGGATTGGCACCTTGACCGGCTATCCCTGACCCTCAGCTATTTCTGCTTTGTTATGGAAGCCACTCAATTAATATTGTTCGTTGTTTTGGATGAGTTTTGTTGAATTGGTTAGAAAGTTGTTTATAGCGACGTTAGAGTTTGTTCACGGATTATTCACATTTATAAAACATAGGGATTTAAAAAACGTTCTGATTGTTGACTATTTTACTGTAATTGGTGAAGCGAAGCTGCGAAGAGTGCAGCAGCGATCTAATTTTCTATATAATCTATAATCTTGCTACGACGTTTCGTAGCAGTGTGCTACGCAGTGCTACGAATGATGCTACGAATGAAATAAATAATATTTTTTCATTTTGTCCACTATGAAATTACCATTTATTTTTAAAGTTATAGTTATTTACTTAACAGCTTAAAATACAATCATATAAATCTATTAAGACTGAGAGCTGAGCCTAATGAGGTGTTGATTTTGTTAAATAAATAAAAAAGAATAAAAGTTGCTTAGTGTACCTACTTACTTTAAAAACTAAATTGTATCAGCGCCATCTGTTATAAACTCTGCGAACGAGCATATTCTTCTCCGGAATAAGGAGGTTCCAGTTTTGAACACCCAGACTCTGAAAAGCTTGGTTTGCAACTTCATCACTAGATGGCGTCACTTAGTCGCATTAGTTCACTGTGAAATCTACAGATGTCGCTACTGATTTCTCATTACTAGTTTGCAAGGGTAAGTTGCTTTTAATTTCAGCGAATCGTCCAAACTAGGTTAATGAATATTATGAAATTGCTTAATTAAGTTATTTTTAGAGTACATCATCACCATTTAAGGGCAGGTAAGTTTTACCCGCCTTTGCGATGGTACCTACGGTACCTGGCATTCGTACTTGTGTTTCCTACATGAAGGATTTATTATTTCTAAAGAGGTTGGTTTTATATTTATCAAAAATACTTTACGATGAAGGGAGCTCGATCAAAACTAACACATTTTCATTGAATTATCATGCAGTACCCACATTACAACATAGTTACAACGTACATAACGTAACGCTTTGGCGCCTGTCCAAACGGCTTGGTCAGAGCGCGACGCCTTCGAAAAAAGCTGAAAATGAAACAACAATGATTTACGGAAACGTCGCATATTCCCAAAAAACATCACCATTTTCCCTTTCGACACTCATAATTTGGGTTGGTTCTTTGTTCGCTGACAAAGCACAGAGATTAGAAGTGGTTAAAAAAGGTATACGCATAATCTCACAGTTTTCTGACAAGATAATGCACATACAGAGCACGAGTTACAATATATCATTCCTATCTCTACTTCATCTATCTCTTTTCCATTTTTAAATTATTTTCTTCGTTTACGAGCATCTCTATAAACAATGAGCCTATATCCACCCGTGTGCCTCCGCCTCTGAGCTTGCCCTAAGCCGACTGAATACTGATACTGCAAAACGTGACACGTGTTGAGAATTTGTGATCCCGTTTTACGTCTTTTCTTTTAGTATTGTACCTTTTTTGGGTGAAGGCAGCACACGGAAAAGTAGTCCTCTGTAAAATGTTGGTGATTGGAGACTTTTTCAAACTCTTGTTTCTAAGAGAGATCTACCTACTCGTAATAACCTTTTTTCATAGTTATCGCTTACCAAAGCTACATATTATGGTTGTTTGTTCAAAACTACGCTATAGTAATCGTAATCTTAATGTTCAAAAAATGCTAAAAACTTCGATTGATAATCTCGCTTGTACTTAGTTGTATCTTTTAAGAAAATCTTGCACCAATATTTTTTTAACATAAACATGCCTTGACGCCTTTAAAAGGAGATGGTGGGAGAAAGCTCGGGATAAGGAGCATTGGAGTCTGGGGGAGATTTTTGCCCAGCAGTGGGACGAGATTAACAAAAAAAGCTTATCTACAGTCGTACTTATTCGGCTTACGCATCTTACATACAAAGCTTCGTTACTCTTCATCCCTACTCTTGTCCCTACTTCAACAGTTACCAGAAACATTAAATCTAGGTTACAAAAAACTCCGTGTGAAAAAAAAAACCTTAAAACTCTTCGGTAATTCGGATTAGGCTTACAATACAGCGTTCGCGGCCTCACCGGTCGATACAGCTCACCCGGGCTAGACTGCCTGCAAGGTCTGTGCCTATAGCACTGAGTATAGCATTCTCGTGTCTTTAGTGAGTGTGAATTTCAGCAGTACTGGGAAGTTTGAAATAGTGTCAATAACGGACAAATTGAGGAGTAAATGAGTTAGGATCGTATGGGCATCTAAATTCGTAGGTTGGCATGTCATGCGGAGTGAAGAAAGTCATCACGAGGAGTGTTAGTTATGAATGTGGAGTAGGAGAATGTGGAGAGGAATGTAGGAGTAGAGGCACGTCAAGGAAAAGATGGATGGGCTGAGTGAAAGAAGACGTGAGTAGGAAAGAAGTGAACACTGAGATGATGGCAGATAGAGGAGATTGGAAGACAAAAAACAACACCATCTAGAGTGAGATAAAGGTAGAAAGATGACAATGATGATTACTTAGTGGTGGAACTAAATGATGAATGTTAATAAATCAGTTGTGATTTACAAAATGTTAGATAACTTATTTTTAGTCGGGAGAAAAAGATTACAACGTTTGGTGTACCTAAAACCTACCGACGCCTGCATTTCCTCGGTAGAATTTCATTTTTTCAATTCATTGCTCTTTCATTTATAGAAAATCAAGCTTTACGCTCGACGAAAAACGTTTTACAATTGATCTACTACAAAATAATAATATAAACGTATTCAAAAGCCAAAATAGTAAAATGAAGAACTTTTTATATTTGTTTAAACTCATAAAATATATCTATACAATGAATGAAAGTAAAACTTAAAATATTAAATCAACGGCTGAGTTTTTTATTGCTTCTAGTTATTTAAACGAAGCTGCAATAAAAATACCCATTAAAATCAGTTGATTTAAACGTTAAAAAAACAGATTTTAATTTGATAGTCTGATGATATTTGTATATATTTGTAACTAGCGATAATTTATGACATTTGGTTGATGTTTTGTGCTAATTTTTAGTTCATTATAAGGCTCTAAAATATTTTTAAGCCTGGTGTGCATAAGTAGAGTAAACATGGAGTCAGCTAGCATACTCTACTAACTCTAGTAACTCTACTAGTGCCAGCATTAGTGCGTAATGAAGTTAAATTCAATCTTTTCACAAGAATGTACGTTTCTCTAAGTTTTTCTGTTCAAATTTGAACTGTATAGACAAGGGTAATAGTAATTTATGGGATTTCAAAATTGACTTTTGTGATTTGCATAACAATAAAAGGTATCTACTTACGAAATGGCCATAACCCCAAGTAGGTACTTTATTCTACCTATTGTCTACTTTGGTATAGTTAGTACTCTGCTATGATACTATGCTGTTCGTGTCAGACTTTAGCGCCTTTTTGGACTTTTTCACGATTACTATAGATTAATTGCGCTTACCTTATAATTTATTAGTAGTTTTTAAGTTTCCTTATTAAGTTGATGATGACAAAGCTGTCATCATCATCATCATCATCATCATCAAATGTGAGAAAAAAAAAACATTATTTGGACCCATATTTGGAGAAAGTAACAGACTCTGTTTAAAAATGTTTTATCTGTGTATGCTTTTCAACTGTTCTATTAAATATAAGTAAACTAAGAAAGGACCAGTAATCTATTGAACAAAATATTTATTAATCTTAGAATAACCTCGGAACAACGCACTGCCAACACTAATATCCGACTTTTAGCAAACACAGGAAATCAAATAGTTATACCATTCGCTCGCATCCTTTCCTCAGGCTATGTAACTACATAATATTATACATTATGTATCTTAGGATATTGGGGTTGGTAAATAAATCTGCGAGGTACGTTTGTGTGCGTAGTCATAAAACTGTTATTATGATTATTTACACACACATTATTTTCTCCCGGAAGAGAAGAGTAGACTTTTTGATATATTATATGCGTTTTAGAATCTGTATTCAAAATTAAGTTTGTACGATGTTCAGAAATTCAGTAACATGTTTTAGGAAGTAGCATTTGGTCAAAAAATAGCAGTGTTTTATTGTGATAGGAGTTTTATATTTTATCTGCTAAAGCAACTATGTAGATGATCAACATTGTAGCGAGAAATAAAGTTTAGATAACCATTTATATGGCACTTAAAGCGAGCTAGCTTGCACTAAAACGATAATACAAAGTAGAGATCCTTGTTTAAAATAAGAGTAAGTTATTTATGTTTTTTTCATAAAAAATAAACACTTATTCACAAAGAAAACTACAACTAAGTAATAACTGATATACAACATACAACTAACCTCAAAATACACATGAAGCTGTTGAGCTATCTACAGACTGCAGCAAGCGATTCGTTTGCTCTCTTCACTAGAAGTTTATTTCTTAGTAAATTCTAGTAAAAAAAGTTGTCGGGATGTCACGAATGTCATAAAAATCTTTGGATGTTATTTTGCAAGTTTTAGGGCGAACGCAAACCGAAAACAAAACGTCTTGTCGAACAGTTAGTGATGTGAAACTTCATAATTTCTTGACAAACCCTGTCAGTATAACTTTTTTCGTCACAATATGCTTCGTCTTATTTGCTGTTTTCGTTACTTGCTTATTTAATGAGAATCATGCTAAGTGCTTAATAATATTATTAAGTACACTACATAATTACACTATATTCTTATTTATTTAAAAAGGACAGTTCATTCTCTAGGTATGTGCGTATAAAGCAACGTTTAATAGGTAGGTACTAAACAATGCTATAATAGATAGGTAAACATAATTTTATGCATGCTGTGTTTGCTTTTAGAAAGCCGTTCGGCCAATTTAATTAATTAATTAAATTGTTTTAACGGCTGGTTTGCGAACCTATTAATAAAAAAACGTAAGAAAAGACTGTCGTGTCAATTGATGTGAGTTTCGTTATAACAGAAAATTTATTTTCACGTCACTAAGTACGCGACAAAACAGTTTTGTCGATAGATGTGCGTTGGCTCTTAGACATGCCAACCAAATTCTACTTATATTTTACTAGATTCTATCGTTCTTATGAGTTAGTGGCGAACTCTGGTGATGGAGTTTTAGGCCTAGGCTAGGGTCTAGGCCTCCGTTGTCGCTTAACAATTGCTAGAGCCGAGACCGACCATTTAACGTGCCCTCCGAAACACGGACGTGTTCAGATGTAAATACTATTAGCGGTTATCCGTCCAAGTACTCGTAGTAACCGCGCAGAACGTCGATTTACTTAGATAATCGGTAAAGATTGACTAATCAAGCTAAATAGCTTCTATTAAGTTACTTCTTTGCACAATTAAGGGGCTTACATCATTGGGGCTTACCATTTATTCACCAGTAGAGTTAAAATATGACTTTTATTTTTATCCCAAAATCTAAACAAACCTCACCACTCAAGTGTCATTCCCATTATAAAGCAGCCAACTCAAAGCCGATGACGTACCGCATAATACCGGTGTCAATCAGAATTTATATTTTAGCATAAAAATAAATTCCGGAAGGAACAAAAATATTGTTGGAAATTTTATATTGGTTTTACAAATTGTTTTGTTTTTAACCGACTTCAAAAAAGGAGGAGGTTCTCAATTTGGTTGTATGTTTTTTTTTTTTTTTTTTTTTTTTTTTTTAATGTTTGTTACCTCAGAACTCCGTCATTTATGAACCGATTTCAAAATTTCTTTTTTCATCTGAAAGGATATACTTCCAGATTGGTCCCATTTTATTTTCATCAAAATCCGTTCAGTAGTTTGGGTTATAAATAGAAATAACTGAAAAAAATATGCCCGGCGCGGCGCAGCGCCTACTATTTTACTGCTAGCAACGATGCAATATGCCAAGTTGCGGCGTAGCGCCTACCATTTTACTGCTAGCAACGATGGACCCTTTGTGGTGCACACCGGAATTTTTTCATTTTTCTAAATTTGTCAATAAACCCAGTTTGTACATTCCAACCGCATTTAATTGGAGAAAAGCAAAAACCCACCAGTTGTTCCTCTAACTAAAGAATCAACACCAACCACGTGCACCAAATTGCGTATTTTGCTTTCCTGTGACTTTTAGGTGTTTATAGTGACTAGAACATTCCCAATGAACTGTCATCATCGTCATCATCATCTGATGATGAAGCTGGTAGTCGAATTGAAGTCGGTTTTCCAGTTTTTTAACTTATAAATTATTGTTTCGGCGTTTTTGGAATAGTTGAAGCATGTGGTCCTTTGCTAAGTGCATAAATTAGCTAGGTACCTAAGTTAAACTTAGGATTTATAATTTGTTCTGGTATTTAAAGGAATGTGAAATGTCTATGAATATTTATATTTCATTATTTTATAAATGTTATTTCGTGATTTCCGGAATGTTTCAATTGAGTAAAAGTTTAAGTACTTATTTAAAATCTTCATTTCAGAGAGTTCCACGGGCTAAAGTAGCTGATAAATTTGTTGTAATTTCTTTTCGATAACCTTTATACTACCTACCACAATGCATAATAGCTATACCTTTTATGTTATCGAAAAAAAATTACAACAAATTTATCAGCTACTTTAGCCCGTGGAACTCTCTGAAATGAAGATTTATAAAAATAGAACTAATATATAATATATATAAATAATAGAAATAAATAAACTAATATATATAAATAATAATAAACTAATATATATAAACTAATATATATAAATAATAGAAATAATAGAAATAAACTAATATATATAAATAATAGAAATTCTTATAAATTTATAAGAATAGAACATTTTGACTTGCAAAATGCATATTATGCATTTTGCAAGTCAAAATGTTCTATTAAAGACCAATAAATAGCAAAAAGTAAAACGATACCCATACGAGCTAACTCCTCTCGACTCTATGAATAAATTTCACTTTAGCCCCTTTTAACCTGAGCCAATGCAGTATGCAGTTCAAGTTGTTCGGAATCCGCTTACCTAGGCACTTTTTAGTCGAATCTACGGATCTTTAGTCTACTTTATTTTCCCGGGGATTTAACTGCATTTTAACCGACAAATCGAAAAATCATTTATTCAATAAAATCACAGGGATCATTCAGAACCGTCTATATAACTAAGTAATTCTAAGTGCCAGTTCCACGTGGCCAGATCCTAGAAGAACGGGCAAGAAACAACGGGCTGGTTGCTAGCGTGTTTTTGTATGATTTTTTTACAAAGAAATTTATTTAGTATGATTAGGTATGATTATTTTTACTTATATTTTATAAATAAAGGAAAAAATTAAGCTTGGGACGAAGCAGTTCCAACTGGAACTGCTTCGTCCCAAGCTTAATTTTTTCCTAAATAATCAATTTTATGATATGCTTTTAAAAGTTTTCGTTTTATTACGTGTTTGAACTTGCCGATCGACAACTGAGACACATCGCTTGGGGCTAAAAAAAAAAGTTAAAAAAGCGTACACGTTGCTTTTTCAAAAATTTAATTACATTTAGAATTGAGCTGTCGCACCGAACCATTTGGTTGCGATTTTCGAACCTTTCATAACATTGTACCTATCTTATTCAAAGAAAAACTGTCGAAAAAAAAACTAATTAAAGTGTTATGGACCGAGATACATCAGATAAATCTATTGAAGCTTCAAAATAGATATAAAAATACAGGTTCCAAATAACGACATTAGTTTTTTATAATTCTCACAACTCATAAAAAATAGCTTTCAGCTATAAAATTGCATTCCAGATTAATCGCATGCAAATCTTTAATTGATATCCTTTTTAAGCAGTTTTCAGCGGTTTTAAATGCCTTGCTTATACAGGATGAGTCATTCGTGTAAATAATCTTACTTTTCAAAATGGTAGAAACGTTGCACAATGGAGAGCGCTCTACCTCTCTTGGCTCCATATTTTTTGACTCACCCTATATAGTATGCTAATGTAAAAAATATCCCAGACCTAAATCTCAATAGCCATACAATTCAGGATGAAATTTCCCTGGTAGGTATTTCAGGAACTCCAACAAAGTGTTACAATGATTGATGGCCGGCTCCCAGTTTCTTAAAGCTCTCGAGCGCTCAAGGGTTTATAATGATGGACCCTCAAGACGCACGCAAACCCTGAAAAAGTGGCCGATATTTCACCTGGCTCTGCTATTTCTGTATTACACGCTGAAAATGGGTTGTTGGTGGGAAATTGGATTTTTATACTCATTTTCTCAGTTATTACACGAGGCGGCGAAGCTTATTGCTTGGATTTTTTGACTTTGAAAAGCTCTTTAAAAAAAACTACAAAAATTTATATTCGAGATTTTTTTTAGTTTATTTGACATAGCTATTATACTTATTTTTGGAGAAGTGCCAATTTGAGAAAGTATAAATAGCCGTTATTAGTAACAACATTATAATAGGATGAACGAATAAATACCGATTCATAGAGATTTGTTTTTCAAATTATACCAACTCTTAATAACCACTACGCACCCTTAGTCGTTTAGTTGGAAAGTTTTACTGGTTCTGAATAGTTTTGGCTTTATAAAAATAATACTCAATAGGCCACGAGAAGAGACAAGGAAAGCAGCATACTGCCAGTGCGTAGAATGCTGGCACGTAGTCTTGATAAACGTCCTTCAGTAGTCCTGAAACAAACGAAATAATTTTAGTACAAAATATTCATTAGAGAACCCAAAATTATAATCATCTTTCAATTTATCTGAATTTCTTTCGAAAATCTAAAAAAATAATGAAAATAATGATATTGAAACCTCGATCTGCCTACTTTCCTGTTGCAATACCCCTAGACCGGGTTAATAATGTGATACCTACCTACATTGTAACCACCAAAAAACCATGTGAAAAAGTTTGTAAAGTTTCTGTATGGAAAACTATATATAAAACTGCTCATTTTCATGGTCTTTATAACCCACATCTAGCTTATTCAAATATTCAGAATCATGTTGTATATAAAAAACTTTACTTCACTTTGCATAGAACAGTCTTGTCTAACTTATTTTAAAAACATACATTGTTATCTATCCGATCTAACCTTTTCGTAATCTTAAGTTTTTAGATAAAATCGAAAAGATACCTCAAACTACTTATAGTTTTATCTATACAAAACCATTAAGTTTTATAATAAGTAGTAAATGCTAAGATTTACCGCAGTTCGGGTTTTTACAGTAACAATGATTTTGTTAATTTTTACCCGACCACGGTGACGCAAAAAGTAAGGTTATAAGATCAATGATATTCTTTAAGTAAGAAGCATTTCTCTTATAGTGATCATCATGTACCACCTTCCCTTAATTTTTTAAAACCATTTCTCGTTGTTCAATTAACGGCCATTCCCAATAATTCAACAAAGATATTTACTAACTGCCGATAGTACAAAAACAGGCCATTAGCCTTGAAAGTGACTACTTACATTTTTATTTTTATACCTACCCCTCGACCTTCAGTCAAAAGAAAAAATATTTCGCCAACCACTTAGGCCCCTCATATATCATAAAGATCTGTATCGTGGGTTCCGTAGCAATAAAAACGTTTCTAATTTGTCATTGTATTCTGTCGATTCGGTTTCTCATATATCAGCATTAGATTAGTTCAAATCGTAGTAGATATTTCTGCTGAATTGCGAGTACACTGTTTTGCTACACGCTCAGATCAAAGTGGTTGGTAATACTGACAAAGCAGTGTACTTGACTAAAAGTACTCGTACTTCTGTTGTTCGAACTAACTTTTACCCATATTTGTTGAAGGAAATCAACACACTAGCAGCACTTACCTACTTTTTCATGCGGCTAAACATATAAAGCCCACACTTTTTTGTGTCATTTTCAAACATACATCTCGGCCTTATAGTATTATGAGATAGATTTGTGTCCCAGTAGTAGGCAAAGTTCCCTAACTTTCTCCTACCAGCTAGGTCGTCTCCCCAACGCTTTCAATTTAAAAACCAACGCTCACCAATAACCGGAGAAAGCACCACATTGACGAGACCAGCGCAAAGCATGAAGAGGGCGTAGGCTCCCGGAAAGTCATCATGTGGCACGTGGTTGGATATCACCAGTGGACTGGTCACGTGCAGCCATGCCCTTAGTACCCCGAGTGCTCCAGTCGTACTCGCTATCCAGACGAAACTGTGAGTTTGGAGGATTACTGGAACGAAGTATGCGTTAAAGTGTGTGTAAAGTTGCCAGTTTTTCAATCTTGATTGCGTGGAACTGACTTAGATTCTTCGGGCTACTTAATAATTTTCAAGCAATTGAAAGTGATCATACTATCAAAAGCCTGCATTATATTTCAATTTAGTATTTAAAAATGGCTACAGAACCTGGCGAAAAAGACATAAAAAATTTTAAAAAATTGAGTACCTACATAAATAGATAGGTAGGTAATAGGTAGGTACTATAAAATCGATCTCAATATCATTTTAAAAAAATACATCTTAAAACTCAGCGCGTTTTTAGATGTTATTGACAATATCTCAGAAGGTGAAGAAAGTGATAACTGAGAACGATAAGAAGATAAAGTAAACAAAGTGGAAAATTACCTATTCTAAAGACAAATGTCAATAATGTTGATATGAAAAATAATACTCTAGTATTGATGTTTATAATACTGCTGATGAGGGTTAAAACACATCGCCCTGCCACGTCGGCGCCTGCGCATATTGAAATACACGATGCCACTTCCCCCTGGAAGTGAAAAACATTAAAAATCTTAGTCATATTTTCAGTAGTGGACGTTTTAAGACTGAAACAATGGTGATGATGGAATAGATGTTACTACTGGACATGGTCTACATAGAGATTCAGAGTAAATAAACACAGTCACATACACAGATTTCACGCTCCTTGTAGGAATCTTTATCAAAATCAATGTATTTAGAGTGGCTTGCACCAGAATCGCTAAACGTGTTTAACTCTTAAATAGTATTTAGCGAGTTGTCAAGTCATACAAATACGTCAGATTTAAATCGATATAGCTGTTAAATACGTTTAGTGATTCTGGTGCAAGACGCCCTTAATGACGGATCTTGACACTCTGAAATAAATGATGTCGATTTTCAAATATCGAACTTTTTGCAACTAACTCAGACTCAAACGAAAAGAATTACGGGCAGGAAAGACCTATCCTAGAGGTTGTCTGATTTTAAGGTCAATGTCAGATATGATATCAGAACACTCGATGAAAAATTTACAACAAATACAATATAATCAAATAGTGTAGTAGCACTGACCGTATCATATCCATACTGATATAGGAGCATCGGTTGTAGCACAAAGAATGTGATATCTGAGAAGTTCACAAAACTCTGACCAATGCAAATATTTCGATATACTGGATCATTGAGCGCTTTTAAGCTAAACATCTCTATCAATTTATATCTGAAATGGAAAAGTATTTTTATAACTGACTAGTTTGATATTACACATTTTTTCTGAAGATACTCATAGCTAAACCTCTTTATTATTGACCAAAAAAGCAAGCTACCTTAAATTTCTTGTAACACGAACGTTTGTTTCATCTTCTTTATTTCGCAGAAGATCCACGTCTTCATTTTCAGCCACTCTATTTTCTACACCTAAAATATTAGATGTCAATTTTAGTTGGTTACCTTAAAACTCCTACATAATTAAAACGAAAAATACTTGCTGTTTTTTTTCTTCGCGCTGGCTTGTTCTGCATCAGAAGCATTCCAGGAATGGTGTGCAGTGATATGCCCGAAATTATAAGGAGAGTTCCTCTGAAGCCATAGTGGAAAATGATCTGTTTAAGAACTTGTGGATACCACATGAGGATTATCCCTTGGAACGTTTTTATAGCACTCATTACTGTTGTCCTCTTCTTCACGAAATATTGGTTTATTGTGGAATAACTTACGGGCACCATCATACCAAACCCAATGCCTTGTAGCACCCCGAACGTCAAAGGTAACTGGTCGGTGCTGGATATAGCAATTGTTGTGAAAGATCCAAGTGTGAATAGCATGGATCCAATAAGTCCTCCTAGTTGGAGAGATATGCTTTTGGACAATAAGTTGAGTATTATTCCTGTAATCAAAATAACTTCTGAATTTGCGTATGTTTTATGTCATTCATCTGACCTATACCCATAGATACTTACCATATTAAAAAAATTCTTATTAAGTATCTAATTTCAAGGTTATAGCTACTTATGCTCAATGATTTGTATTTATGGTTTTCCTAATAATCCATTAATATTCTGCATAACATTGTTTGCAAGGCAATATAGATTAATTATGATATTATTGTGACTGTTTTGATGGAAATTCACCAACTAAATTATCTAGGTAAGTCATGAATACAGTTGTAAATCGTCGCATATAATTAAGTTAATTTATGCGAAGCTCTAAATAAATAAAATTGTTGCGTAGCTGATTAGAATGACAAACAACACGGTTTTAGGGTCAATGTAGACTGAGAAACTGCGAAATCACTTGCAACATTTTTGCCTGCTAAAAACATGTATTCATAGAAAGTGTGTTCATTGAAATCGGATTCATGATGATAAAAGCAGTTCAAGCTATTAATTGTGTTTTGCTTGGTTAGAGTTAGACCATCATCATCATTATGTCCTTATTACACAGTACGTGACGTGGGTCGTGTCATCTTCTTTAATTTCCCTCTATCAGTAGTCTTCTCAGTAGGTACTCATTGCTTACTTATCCATACCTATCACCTTTTCTACAGTCCATCTTTTCAAAGAAGAGATGAAAAGGTTACCTTTACCTTTTCGTCCATTTTCATATTTAGGTATCTAAGCTTATTTCTGTTGAATTAGACAAGACATACTCGAACCGATAGAAATAAACTGTATGTCGATCTAGAAATAAACAACCATACCTCCTATTGCTAGCATTATTGCAAACACTCCATGTGCTGTCGTTAAAGATTTAGCTGTCGATTTTGTATCGATAATAAAATCATTGTATATCAATCCAAAGGAGTTCACGTGACCAATTCCAGCGATCTGAAAATCATCAACATCATTGAAATTCACAGTAAGACTGTGCACTGTATCTTTTTATCGTCTCTTTTTATCTAAGGCTGCGTATTCAACAGAAGAAACTTTCCTCACACATCTCTGTTCATCATTATGTTTATCTCTGTTTATCATCCGCTCACTTTTCTCAGGAAAATGAGCGGATGATAAAACACTAAGAAGTAAAAATTTGTGTAAAATAGAAAATATTTATGGTCACTGAGGCCATCATTATCTAACTAGTTTACATTTTGCCTCAAGGTTTTTTAAGGAATTTACCTCTGTCATTAATGATTATCATAATATTATATGACATGCGTCATGATAAAAAGGGTATTACAAATCAATAAAAAAAAACGGTTTTGCAACTTGATTTAGATGTAAAAGTTTTTTTTAATAGTAACGGTAATCTTACGTTGGTTTTATTGATTGGAGTTAGAAAATACCCTATATAACCCTACATAATAGTACCCTATATAATATATTTCTCATCTCAAGATAAGTCTTTAAAACTACTTACAAAAGTAATAGCAGTTCCGAAGCAGACAGCGTAACCCCAGTAGTCCTTATCCTCTTCATTGTCCTTTATTTTAATTCTTTGTACTTCGTTCATTCTCACACAGACGCACACAGCGCGAGGGTCTCGATACCACTGCACGGATGTTCCCGATAAAATAATAGAGCGATTATATTACGTACTACACCTATGATAATGTTATTCGTCCTGTATTTGCTTAGCTGTGACAATTGTAGTGTAGAGAAGCAGATAAGAAGACAAGAAATGTGTAAAATGTGAGATCATTCGCTGAATGTGAAATATGAGATAAAAGGATGTTCAAAGTGTTGAGCGTCAGCTAAATTAGTATGATAGGCACTAACAATATGGCATGAGAAAAAAATGGCTTTAGCACGATATTAAATTAGTAGAAAGGTCTGCTAACTTAAGCTACTAACTATTGGATATTCTGGGTAAAACCTACATATTTTTTTTTTAACTTCTTTATTTCAGATAACAAGATCCATAGACTCTATAGTACACGCATTTAGGCACAAAAATATTGGATGATCGACGAAGATAGGTAAAAAAACAAGTTTAACCAAGAAAACATAATCATTATTTTACATATTGATACTGTTATTTTTTTTATTACTGAACTCTTAATATATTTTAAGATGCAGTAATTGATGCAAGAGGAAATATTTGAGAGAATGTCATGTCTGGCTCGTCTAATAACTAAGGCGCCATTTCCACGAGGGAGTGAATCGCGACGATGATGCAACGTACTTTTATATAAACTAAAGTATAAGTATTCTATCAGCCATCTAGTTCCCATATCACAAGCTTTGCTTAGTTTGAGACTAGAGGGCGCTGTGTGTAAAGTCCAAGAATATTTATTTATTTAAACTATCGCCGCGATTACATCGCCGTGTGGGGAGTGGGGACACGTTCATAAGAGTGTTTAGAAGAAATACGTGGCATGACGATAATATCGCCGCGATTCACCCGCACGTAGAGGTGATGCCATCTACTGTTGATATTTTAGAAATCAAAAACCTATAGGGTACCTACTTTACTCGTAATTCTCCTGAACCCCTAGGTATAAGTAGGTAAATAATTAATAATGACTTTTAGAAAAGTAAAAATTTTTTTAATGCAATATTTTATTTAGCTAGCTAGGTTATAAGATATGCAAACTTTGTGACATAAATTATTTAGAAAAAAATATTCGAACCGATTATTAACAAAAACTCGTTTACTAAGTAATTAATAAATTATCGTTCAACGCTTTTTTATAGTGATAAATATATTTTTTTATATTAATGTTACTTGAAAGATATTAAATTACGATTCACAAATAAATTTATTGATCAAAATATTGTTATAGGTACGGCTACCTACCTACTGTTTGAATTTTTACAAGAGAAGTAGCTAGGTACCTGACCAACTTTTTATTACTAATTCTTATTAATCTATTTTAATCACAAGTATGTATATAAGTATTTATGCTTTAATTTAAAATACAAAATAAGCATTGGAATTCTAGCATTTAAAAGCTGCAGTTCTCTGCGACTAAGTAGGTAGGTATGCTTTAAACTAGCGTAAGTACCTATTTAGTAAATCCACCATAATATTTGGCCTAACTAAACTTCATCTTTTTATCAATTAATAATAATATAATATAATATAAGCTTTATTTATACCTTACACACTATATTTAAACAACTACATTTATATAATATACTTTACCTAGTTACGTATTTACTAAACTTATTTAAACTTATTTATTAACTTTACTATCTTATATATTTATTTCACTAGTATTTAGGCAAATTCGTTTTTCTTCCTCTTTTTATCAATTAGCACGGAATAAATAGAATAAGCACAGTTGTAGTAGATAATAATCTGACGCTACTCCAAACATATTTTATTAAAACTAATTTATTCATTAAGGGCGGCTTGCACCAGAATCGCTAAACGCGTTTAACTCTTAAATAGTATTTAGTGAGTTGTCAATGTTTAGTGATTCTGGTGCAAGCCGCCCTTAGTCATTAACATGTTTAAAAAACAAAACAGAGTCAAATCTGGCCAACTTGTGTCAACATCAATAACATTTTTTGTAGACGTGAAGGTCAGTGGTTGATTGATCATTTTTTCATGGCGGTCTAACGTACAGTAGCAAGTTTTGTTCAATCTATTCTAATATCACAGTTTGTCAATTCTAGTGCATAACGTAGAATAAATTCCAGTAACTCAAGTCTGTAAGTTCCTCTCCTTCTTTGCCTTGTTATAATAGATCACTCCTTCAATGGTCCAGGGGATGACGCAGCAGAAATTGCAAATGGCGAGCATCGAGAACGCGATGACGTAACTTCCGGTGTAATCTCGAATGAATCCTGGCGGAAGGAAATATTATTTAATTCTGTAAATTGGAATTGGAATCATTTATAAAATCTCGTTATAATACAATTATACTTTCTTTTTGACATTTGTTAGACCGTCTTTTGACTTTAATCTCAACTGATGAAGATGAAGTGGCGATGAAACCGACGATGGAGCAAGACAAGACGGTTTAGAAGAGACCTATTCACTCTTGCCTTGAAGAGATCCAGATTGTAGTGAGTGATTGAGTTTAGATACCTCCTTTGAGTAAGCTTAATACTTGAGATATTAGTAAGCAACAAAAATTTAAATAATCAGGCCTTTGCATCTAATCTAGATGATCCATATAACGATAACAAAAATTTGAATGTGCATAATGTAAACACGATTACTGAGGTACGTACCTATTTATAATTTATCTATTTCCCACCAATAATAAATGTTTCCTCTTAATTTAGTAACTAGCAGTAACCCGCGTCTTCGTCCACAAAAAAAATATACCTAACCGAAATAAAATAGCGGGAAATGTAGCCTATGTGTTAATACAAGTTACGAACTATAATATATCCAAGTTTCATCCAAATTTGATCAGTAGTTACAGCGTGATTGAAACACAAACATCCAAACATCTAAAAATTTTTTAATAATACCTAGTGGGATTCATTAAAGAATACAATAAGTGGCATGACTCATGCTAATAATAACTGTGGTTGACCTTCAGATATAAAAAACCTGTGTTTGAAGTTCAATTACCCAAAAATTACACACCGTAGTTTACAAGGTCATTGTACCTTTGATTCAGTTACCAGTTATCATTACGGTAATTACCTGCTTACTATAATGAGTCTGATTGTCAGGAAGAATAAATAGTAAATAGTCGACTCGTCATTACTTAGTTACAGTTAAATCAACTTTTAATGGGCGTCCAAATCTACTACCTACAGTTGACTCTCCTTCTGTCTACTAAGCATACGATTTATCGTGTCGTGCAACATCACAACACCAGACTACTAGTAATTGTGGTAGGTACCACAATGGCAGCAAGTGATAGTAACATGCACAGAATGGCCACTCTTCTCTTCCCACCGGAGATCGCTTCCGCACAAGCGAGGGATGTCACATATCGCAATAAACATTGTCCGCAACAAATATTTTAAAATCTAACCTAAAATATGGAGTATCATACATAACCCTATGAATTAGGGTTAGGGTAAGGGGAAAAACGTAAAAGGGATTTTGAGACTTTTTAGGCTACCAGTAGGTTCGGACCTGTTTTTAAACTCTTACAAAGAGTTCTCTTCCAGCAAACGTTAAGATGAGAGATGGGAAAATAGAGATGGTACATTTACATTATTTATATAATCCTTACCAATCATAGGTCCAACGCTAAGGCTGATACCTCCAGCCAGCAACATGTAAAGCCCATACGCAGGTGGGTATCTCTCGATAGGAACGTGTTCTGCCATCACGATAGGCTGGGCGATGTGTACCAGCGAGCGTAGAGCTCCCAGTATACCAGTCAGAATCAAGAGAGGCATGTAGCTTGTGAACTGGACAAATACTGGAACAATGAGGACTCATATTAGCAGTTACTACTAATATGGGCACAGACGACGGTTCATTCGTTAGTTCGTTCTACAAAGAGTTGCGCGTTTACACTAAGTAGATAGTTCTAGGAATGAAATTTCCGACTTTTAATTGAGTTTAATTGATTTAAATTCTGCAACCGCATTTTTTAATTTTATTTCAAAAGATGATTTAAAACCTGTTATTTTTAAGCCCAAGTTTTGTAAACCGAGCAACGAGCCTTAATAATCTAATTTGGCCTTTGCTAATTTCGTTCCCGTTATGAAAGGATCGAAGTGAATTTAATTTACCTCTCACTGTGTTGATCAATCTAATCAATTCCCGATCAGATTAGCATTGAACGGATATGTTTAAATAGGAAAGAAGGTAGGGAATTTGCAAAAAATACTTATTGAGATATATGAGGTTGATGAAGTAAAGTTTTTATAATGAATTAAAATGAAGATAATTGAACTGTATTACTTTTCACCGCCGAAACCGCTAACCCTTTTTATTTCGTGTACACATATGACTAGCTCTCTATCGATATCGTGTAGGTCTTGTGTCGTTGGCAATGTGAAAGCCCTATTATTGATTTATCTCAAAGTAATTACCGATTAATTCACACTGACTTGAACACGCTCGTTTTGAGTATAATCTGTGCAAACATGTGGTTAGTTTTTTCAGATTAAATTATACTAAATGTGTATATAAGGTCATGTATATTGCTATACAAAACCCGTATGTATGCCATGTAAGTAAGGCATAGTTTTGTATTAGCCCGTATAATTTTATTTATATTCTCAGGGTAACCAATGTGTACTTTAAGTTTTTCATAGAGCAGGTAAGATACGTCGCACTTATAATATAAAATTAAATATCATGGCTGACAATCTAGGTACTTCTAGACTCAAAGAAGGAAGAATAGCTGCTACTTATAGATTATAACAAGTAATTAAATTAAAAATAAAAAAAAAACCCGGTTCTGGGACCGATTTTTATCAAACATAGCTAAGAACATTCCCGACTAATTCACCTTTCAAACAAAAAAACAAATTTTTGCGTCGGGGTTTAAAAATGGCTAAAAACATCGTATTTGTGGAGTACAGCAATTTAATCTTTGTTTGAGAAATATCATAGATGATATGACTCAGCATATGCCATGGATATTCTCAAGAAGTAAATGTTGTAATTCACGAGAGTAACATAACTTACCAAGCCTGAAGATGGCAGCGAACAGAGCACCTGCATAGAACATGTGTCGGCTGTTCATGATGAAGAACTGGCCAGCGACGCCGAGGAACAGTCGAGCGCACATGTCCGTCGCACCTCCCAGCGCGATTATATTCGCTATTTCAGACTAAAACAATAAAAATTACTGATTAGAATAATCAGTAATAGGATACAGAAATGTAGGTCGTCCTGCGGCAAGATGGGCGGACGATATCACTGATATCGCGGGCAAAAATTGGATGAGACTGGCGCGGGCTCGTGAGAGATGGTACAAAGAGAGAGAGGCCTATACCCAGCAGTGGGTGAAGTCAGGCTGTGGATGATGATGATGATTAGAATAATCACAGAACAGAGAAACTCTTTCAACCAATTATAATCTTTATTTCTAAGTGTGTTCGTTTTGACATGGTGTGAGTTTAGCTACACTGGTTCTCATACTAAAAAGTCATCATGCTACTTCTATTTACTTCTCTGTTCTGTGAGAATAATCCACTATACTAAATTCGCTCATATAGGTATACGGCGTAAAACCGTGCGCTAAAATACGCGCCAAATACGCTGAAGCTAACGGTGTCGCGTTTGCGCTTTTTATAGATGTGAACTAGTGATACGCTTAGAAAAAACTACGCGATACATTACATTAAGAAGCTAACATTCCAACTCGAGTAGTAACATCGTAGAAAAAAATAGGATATAATATGCCTAGAATTCGTTGACGCTATGAATGAAATATGCAAATAGGTACGTAATCGATACAGTATGTTAATTTAGTTTATTATACGGATTTTGTAAATTATTTCAAAAAAGCTCAACCTATCAAGCACGGACTATGTACCACTATCATTTTATATCAACTTGCTAGAGAATAAAACAAATCCAAATGTACGGTAATGACATGAACGAAAAGTCAAGTCCCATGATCATTGGTCCCATCCTACTAATATTATAAATGCGAAAGTTTAGATGTTTGGATGTTTAGATGTTTGGATGATTGGATGTTTGTGTTTCAATCTTGAACCTTGAAACCTTGAAAAGTGAACCAACTTCGATGAAACTTGGCATATATATAGTTCGTAACCTGGATTGACATATACGCTACTTTTTACCCCGAATAATTAACAGGATCTACAGGATAAAATGAACGAAAAGGATTAGCAGCGCCAATTGGCAAGAGGATTTCATTGTCATGTCATGTCACGTCAGTTTGACAGGGCGTAGTACTACCTCTTTGGTCTAACAACTAGCGTTTGACATTCCAGTAGGTACGAGTTCGGTGTAATGAGGTGTAATGTCAAGTTTCTCAAAGAAGTATCCGCTCGGTACACGCACAGATAATATAATGTACACGGAAACTGTAGACGCGTACGAAGTCGCGCGCGGGTAACTGCTAGTAAGTACATACATTTTTAACGTTTTCTATTTTTTCGCAATTGTGGAATGTCAACTTGACAGTAGACGAAATGACAGACAGAGGCCATATAGAAGAGAAGAAGAAGAATGAAAAAAAAGAATGAAATAAAATTATAATTTCAAACCACCAATTGAATGATTAGTTATTAAAATAAATAATTTATAAGTTAAAAAACTGGAAAAACCGACTTCAATTCGACTACCAGCTTCATCATCAGATGATGATGACGATGATGACAGTTCATTGGGAATGTTCTAGTCACTATAAACACCACATAAAAGTCACAGGAAAGCAAAATACGCAATTTTGTGCACGTGGTTGGTGTTGATTCTTTAGAGGAACAACTGGTGGGATTTTGCTTTTCTCCAATTAAATGCGGTTTGAATGTACAAACTGGGTTTATTGACAAATTTAGAAAAATGTTATAATTTAGGTGTGCACCACAAAGGGTCATCGTTGCTAGCAGTAAAAAGGTAGGCGCTACGCCGCAAGTTGGCATATTGCATTGTTGCTAGCAGTAAAATGGTAGGCGCTACGCCGCAACTTGGCATATTTTTCAGTTATTTCTATTTATAACCCAAACTACTGAACCGATTTTGATGAAAATTAAATGGGACCAATCTGGAAGTATATCCTTTCAGATAAAACAAGAATTTTTGCAATCAGTTCATAAATGACGGAGTTCTGAGGTAACAAACATTAAAAAAAATAAAAAAAAAATAAAAAAAAAAACATACAACCGAATTGAGAACCTCCTCCTTTTTTGAAGTCGGTTAATGATAAAAGATCAGACAAGCTAAATTATAGTTTGCTTTATTCTTACCCGACTCAAGTTAGCTTTGTCAAGGAATAGAGGCTCCAATGTGAAGAATGTCAGGTCGGAGAAAAATGAAAGAGACATTCCAACAATAATGTTAACGTAGACCCAATCCTTGAGAAGCGTCAGGTCAAGGAACTCAGCCACTGTTTGCCTGTGAACCATTCAACAATTAAATTCAAAGTATTTGTAGTAAATATGCAAGAAATTTGGTTAGTAATTACCTAGGTAGAAAAGAAGATCAACTGCTAACTAGCTACTAATAATAAAATTATGAAGTCTTTTAATCGGTATATCGTACCTAGTTCAATGTCGAGATACCATAAATAACCGTTTGCATAAAATTTAGATAAGAAAAAGCATTCTGAGCCTAGCTAGTTTAGAAGTTGGTAATTTATTCTGAACGGTAAAAAGTTATCGCAGTCCCTCGAATCAAGGTTAGCTTTACCCTCCTTCTTTAGCCCCGACGACTTCTTTACATATTTTCAAGACGCTATTTGAATGTAAATCACTAAAAAGATTCGAACTCCTTACCATTTTCCGTCTTTGTTCTTTATAATCGGCATAGGCTCGGCTGCGATGTTCCCGAAATTTCCCAAACTGGTCACGGAGGCAGCTTTGTATATATTTTCAATATAGACGTTATCACTTGAACTGAATCTGTTGTCTGACCTCGCATCCCCGGCAATCAAAACTACAGGAATGCTCAAACGACGGGAATCATCTAATTTCGGCACGAACAGGAAATCCGATCGAGCGTTTTCATTACGATTGATTTGGTATAAGTTCTCGACCGATCTGGTATTGTTATCCACCGTCGGTCCATTCGTAACCTTGAAATTGAATTTCGTTATCTCTTGTTCCACAGCTGGTGTGGGAGGGATCACTGTAAATGAAAATCTGTCAGTTTTGCTAATATATTTTTAATGCGCTTAAAATATATTAGGTGCTGATACTTACACACAATTTTCTCACATGGCTTCATTCGTTTCACCATGTGCCATTGAACAGGATGCATGACTAGAGCCCCAAATATACTGTGGCCTGATATCGCACAAAGTATCGCCAAAGTCCCTCTGAATCCGAACTCCGAGATCGTAAACTTTATGAACAGCGGGTACAGCATTGTTGTCAATCCAATCGAAGCCTTACATAGACTAAGATAGAGTATTTTCTTCTTTGTGAAGTAACTGTTAAAGCTCGTGTAGGATACCGGTATTAGTAATCCCATCCCGAGGCCTTGTAGGAACCCATTTGTTATTATTAGTTGTGTTGTGGATACAACAAATATGGCTAGGAACGATGCTAGTGTGTAAATAAATGCTCCTATGAGGCCTACTTGTCTTAAGGTTAGCCTCTTCAGTGCTATATTTGCTGAAAACCCTGCAAAAACATACGTCAGTCAAGTTTAATAAGTTCCAAAGAACTTGGGAATGTTAATATAAAATATTTTAACTTATACAAACATTTAAAAGTGTCTGATTTGAATTTGAATTGAATGAAATTAATCTATTCGTAATCGTTAGAAATACCTAATAAGAAGTCGGCAACACTTAGTAAATAAGTAAGGCAATAAGTATCTAAAATTTACCATTGTTACACTATAGTATAAAATCGAGCTTTAATAAGTAATTGCACAATTAGGATGAATGGCAGTACCAATGATCAGTGTTTACAAGACCATAAAATGTTTCAATGGCTTATTTATTATACAAAGTCATGCAGGCAGAAGGTCGAAGAATTTGCCCCACTACCCCGAACGGGTTTGGTTAGATTATGAATTTTTAAACCCGCAGTTAGTAAAAATAGATAAAAAATAGATAGATAGATAAAAATAGAGTACAATACGCACAACGGATCTTTATCCCTCTGCAGTTAGGCGCAACAAACGATTGCGTATGTACTGTTTGTGAAAATTCGCTTACCTCCAATTTTCCAAAAATGGGTTCTGCGCAGATTTTTTAGAGAGACAAGGTTCATTGTGACTACTATACTTTTTTAGCTACATCCTCTGTGCAAATATTATTTATTTTTCCTTGAAATAAACCTACGAATCCAGCTATACAATCAGAAGGCGGGATCGGTATTTAATGTCCATTAAATAAAATTGTCAAAATTTTATCTTTATTGATTCTACCCAAAATACCAATCAACGACTATTTAGATTTTATACTAAAGATATCGTTAAAAATTTCAAATCCCACTATTAGATCTTATCGTCATAGATAGAAAATGTTTAAATTGAGACTTAACCTTGAATACGATGCTAAATAAAAAATTTGAGCTTATAGTGTTAATAAGAAACTTATAAAATACTGGTTTTTAATGGTAGTGCTCATTTATTTATCTAAGTGCAAAACTGCGAGAAACGGAAGTTTAGATTACCTACAAGTCTATCACCACAAAATAGAAGATTTGGCTGCACTGAGGTTCAAATTACTCTATTTTGAATCAGTTTAACGACGTTCGAATAACATGTGTTTGTTTAATATAAAAAAAGAATTTACATGGCATAAATCAAAATTAAAATGTATTCCCAACGTTACGGTTTCGGTTGTAGTTTTGTTTTGGCATTACCATTCTTAGTATTCTCTTGTGGAACTTAATAATCTCCATTTTGATATGAATAACAAGCAACAAAACCGTTCTAATTTGTGTAAAATAAATTCCACTTCCATACAGAAACAAAACAGTGAAAGTAAAATTTTTCCACTACGGAAATATTTTGGGCAACTTTTATCCAAAGATCGTATCGCATTGACCTACACACGGGCGCAAATAACACATCCTCTTAAACTCATTTGTATGTCGGTCATAAGTTTTCAGAGAACCTAAAGTTTGGTAAAGTTTTATCTCTTTCAGTTTCAGCTGCAGGTAAGTTTTTGTATTAATTAAGTAGCTACATGGATAAATACAGATCTATGGCTATTATTTACCTTTTTTGTTTAGAAAAACCCGCCATTTGGTATATGGTATATACGTTTGACATCCTAAAGTTTATCTATACAGGGTAAAGTTTTACTAACTTTTACAGATCTATGGCTATTATTAGCCTTTTTTGTTTAGAAATACCCGCCATTTGGTATATTATGGTATTTGGTATATACGTTTAACATCCTAAAGTTTATCTATACAGGGTAAATTTTTACTAGCTTTTTACGGCTATAATATCACTGCAGCCTATATGACATTGTAATCGCACTTGTGTAGGACTCGTCTCTGTTTGGAACTTACCAGCTATAGCTAATGTGACTTGAAATACTCCGTATACTAATGTGACTGCTGCAGTTCCAACCCCTAAATCGTCTAGAAAATCATTGTATATGAATCCAAATACAGGTTGATGCGCTGTGCCCGCTATCTAGAAAAAAAGAAACCATATTAAAAACAAATTATGTCTTTTCTGCTGAAAGCTGGTGAACAATGGAAGAGATGAGCTCAAGAGCATCTAGCATTGATAGATAGATAGATAGATAGATAACATTTATTCACCACAACACAACAGAAATACAGTAAATAGAAGAAAAGGTACTTAACTAAAAATGAACTTAATACTATGTATACAGATAGAAAACAAAAGCTTATTTATAAAAATTAAGTTCGACACTATGTGGTGGTGAAACGGCCTCTGCTCAGCTTGATGATGATAATGGCTTTTTATACTACACACAGAGGAAGATATAACAAGAGCAAAACGTGATGGATAACCGCGTAGTACGCGTGAGCTTAGGAAATTGTTTTTCTTAGTAAAAAATTGTTTAGGAGACTGTGCTTAGAATTTATTGCATTATAATAGGTATAAGCTAGTGGTAGCTAAATAATATAAAACGTCAGCTCGTTGTTCAGCATAAATGCCACTTTTTACTAAAATATTAAAATAGGTAGGTATGGATATAAGTATGAACGATTACCAACCCGATTACTTAATCCTTTTTTGCCTCTTAAGTAAATTATAAAATGTTAAATATCGTAATTTAAAATTAAAAATAATGATTGAGCATTAGCTGTGAGGTTACAAAAATAGTTGTAAGCGTAATCTTTTTTTTATCATTAGATTTGAGTGCATTTTTTTAAAATTTACTAATAAAATTTGTGTATGTGTGTGTTTTTTGTGCATTTTTGCACACTTTCAGCGAAATTCTTAATTTTTTCAATTGAACTCTATTTTTTTCATCTTGAGTTTTACATGTGTGAATCAGTGGGTACAGTAGGTATGTCAGACGTTGTGCAATAAATCAATATTACTAAACATGCCAAATGACTATAGTAAATAGGTACCTACCTAATAATAAATAAATTTATATTGCTAACGTGTTAACGAGTGAAAAAAAAACATTCTGAATCACGATTCATTAATTACCTACTATTTTCCTTAACCAAGGAATAATAATTTATTTCCCATACTGGCAGTATTACCATAATTACCCATATTGCAGATTGCCCTACATTTGACTTGTTTTTTTCACACCATATTGAAAAAGTAATAGAGAAACAATATCACTCATAAACCTATCAATAGGACACAGTAATAGGACCACGAGAAAACACCCGAAAATAATAAATGTAAACGCCATATCCACATTGAACCACAAAGCAGAAAATGTCTGATCTGTCATGGTACTGACAGAAATGTATGAGAATGGCATAGCGATATTCCGTGGGATTCTCTGGGAAGAAGTTTGGGATTGAGTGAACCCACAATATTTTTATTCCCTACAGCAGGGGTATGCCAATCAAAGTTGAACTGCCAAGTTGAACTGCAAAGTTTTAAATCATGGTCAGTTCATACTAACTCATAGTTATTCTGTGACTAAATAGTGACATTATGACGTCATTTGATGTGTTTTCGCGCATATTTTGCTATCAAGTGTCTAAAAAGAATGATCACGTGGTACAAAATTGTACCACGTGACCTGAAGAAATTACACTGGGCAGTGAAATAAAACTTGACAGCAAAAGATTGGCATATGGGGGCAGCAATCGATACGGAATGTGCACAATTTAACGTTCCATATGCTCAGGAACGTTGGACGTGCTTTGGTAAATACGCTGCTAAATAGCGCGATTGGCCCCCAGTGCTATTCTCGTGTTATAAGTATATTTCTTTGTAAAAAGGATCATACAAAAAAATCTTAAGGAACCAGGCCGTAGTTTCTTGCCCGTTCTTCTAGGCTCTGGTCGCGTGGAACTGGCACCTAGAATCACCTAGTTATATAAAACCATTCTAAATGATCCTTGTGATTTTATTGAATAAAGTAATTTTGACTTTGACTTTGAATCAATACGATCATATTGAACATTAACTTGGTTATAGGATTAGAAAAAACATAAATTATTATTATTATTTAATAAAGATAAAGACATATATTTACAGAGGAATGACAGACACAAATAAAATGAAACGATCGCGTGATCGAAACACAAGAATTAGACTAGAGTGACGACTATTCAAACAGCTAAATATTTATCGATCTTTTTTTGTTTTACCTACTAACTATAAAAATAAATGAATTGAAAGTATGGTGATTTAATAACTTGTATTATCATAATTTAATTATACTCTGCTATGATGCATACCTACGTGCTTAGTACGGAAACAGCACTAAATAATAATAAGAGGTGTCAGGGATAATCCCCGGAACTAATATTAAGTTATCTCGAGATTAAGGTAATTCTGGACGCTACGTTGTACAGTCGGCTACACATCAACCTATCAGCTGTTTGAACTTTGAACTATTATAATTTGAATGTTACGAATCAGGGATCGTAATAGGTGTAGGCGCGTGGCGCGCAAGCAGCGAGTCTCACATAAAAACATATCGTCCCTCTCGCATGATTCGCAACATTCAAGTTATAATAGTTCAAAGTTTGAACCGTTGATAGGTGGATGTGTAGCCGACTGTACGACTATTGTGAATTCAATCAATGATTTTCATTGAACAATTAATATGCAGCAAATTTTGTTGCACGATAACCGCGGTTATCTACGAGGAAAAAAAATCCTTTGAGATAACCAGTTATCTGAGAGGAAAAAAATTCTTCTAAGATAACCAGTTATCTAGTATTGGTTATCTGTCAGGAACAAGCCATTTCTTCAATATGCGTATTGTAATACGCAAGATTTTTGTAGGTAAAAAGCGTATGTAATGGCATACTAGGGTTGCCAATTTTATTTAGATAGGTACCAATTTATTAAAAAATAATAAGATAATTTTTTTTTAGAAATTGTACCCGTAATTTCCGGGTATAAATCATCTTGTTCAGGCTTAACATACCTACTAGTTCCGGGACAGCCTGTATTGCCGACTTGAAACTGTTTTAATAGCAAAAACTTTGTAAGTTTTTTCAATGAAACTCAAATTTTCAATGACTGGCAGACAATGCTCTTAGCATTAAGTCCTCCTAGCACTACTAATTTGTGTGAAATTTTAAAATAAATAAATAAAAACTATGAACTTCAACTGTAAATGTTCTGTGTCACCCTGTATATAGTAAATCGTAAATTGCAAATCAACAATAATTTAAACGACCTTGACATGATGCTCCAAAGCATTGTAAGTATTTTCGTATTATAAAATAAAAAAATCCCGTATAAATTAATTTTATATTAGTAAATTATTATAATACATTGCATTCTCAAAGGACACATTTTTTATCGTAGAAAAATTTCTAAAACCGTTTTAGCAATTTTATATGTTCTGTAGTGAAGTAACTGAACCTAATTATGGTCTAACCTGGACCCAATCTGCAACGATTCAACCATTACAGTACCACGGACGTTATGAGCGTTTTGTGGTGATTTCGTATCGCCTCGAGTCAATAGACTTTTTAATTTGAGTTACTTGAGTTCAAAAAATCTCTCGCTATCCTGTAGCGCCTCAGAATAGCGATGGGATGGAAATTGACATAACATAACCAAAGAAAGCGACAAATCGTCACTTGATTAAGCAATTTCCATACATTTAGGTTTATTTTCTGGTAGCACAAGTGTCCTTGGCCTACAAAATTAAAAAAATAAATGAATAAATATTCATGGACATTTCACACGACGCCTTCTAGTCCCAAAATAAGCAAAGCTTGTAATATGGGAACTAGATGGTGATACTTATATACTTTTTCTGAAATACATACTTATAATACATAGTAACACCCAGACATAGAATAAACATCTATGTTTGCCACACACAAATGTTTGTTCTTGTTGGGGATCGAACCCACGGAAGGCACGGAAGGCAGATAACTATTAACTTAGCTCAGTGAACTGAACAGTGCTTAATTTCCAGTTTCTAATCAACATAATTAAAATAATCTATCCTGACTACCGGTACGGAATCCTTTCTATGCGTGACCTGACAAGCGCTTAGCTAATTTATTCATTCATAATAGCATTAGAATATTTGAAATGACTCAGTTGGGTGGTACATATGTCAATAGATAAAAATGCCATGCTTGAATTAGAAACATAAATTGTTCTTTTTTTATATAATATGACGTTCTTTTTTTATCTTATTTTATTTTACGTATTCGTCACGTTCGGAAACTATAAACTTATGTATTTCATGAGCTTTGAATAAATTGTATATTGTTTAATCCTTTAGGTAGGTATCTTTTTTTTATATGGATTCTACTCTAGAATTTTCTCGATGTTTTAAGAACCATTTAAATTTTATGAGTTAATTTTAATACGATTCATAAATAAGTTGTAAATGACAAAGAATGGTATAAAGCATAAACATGAGTTTATTTAAATGTCTATAATAAAATTAAACAGTGGAATTTTACATAATTAGGCAGATCGAACGCAATTCATGTTATTAATGGTGTAATATCTGTTGGCAGGTAAAAAAAGTTTGACATAATCATTAATTATTTTTTAATTGTAATTATTTATTTTTAAAATTTTATGGTTGTTCGGAATAAATACGCAACAATACGGCATATTAATTACAAACACACGCGCGATACATACTCTCTGTCATTGGGTAAAAATGTATGGGAGTATTCATAAAATGTCACTAGTTAGAAAAATGTCATTTTCCATACATATTTTGGAATTCTTTAGTGACTATTAGATATCCAATTTCGCTAAAGGGATAGAATTGGTTTTGGAAATGAAATAATTTCTTTAATTATATAATAAATAAATAAATATTCAGGGACATTTCACACAACACTCTCTAGTCCCAAACTAAGCAATGCTTTAAAAGTAATCAAGTACCTACTGAAGTCTAATTAAAATAGAAAATCCATTAACTATAATAACTTTTATTGGTGGCCATCCATAAGTCTTCTAATTTTACTCATCGATGTGATTCTTTGCAACTTTCAGTACAAATTAAAACAAAAGATTTATTGAGGCTATTCAACATTATTTCTTAGAAAGTACAACTAGATTAAAGTTCACAAAAGGAACTGTAAAAGTTGATAAAATTACTATAAATCAAATTAACTGATGCTCAGGTCAGAACATAACAGTAAAAAATAAGTGTAAAGAATGGTGATAATATTGTTTGTTTTTTTTTAATTGGCTACAAGTCTCGATAGTATGTCAATGATTCACAATAAATATCTATATCAGGGCCAAGTGCGCACTTTGCAGTTTTTTTAATCTGTCATTTTTGTTTTTTAATATCTATCAAACCATCGATCGGGGTAAAGCAAGAAGTCCAAGGCTGTTTTTTTTAATAAAACGAAATGATGAAACAGGCCGATGGTCCATCTTATACCTTTGCCTATAACAATGCATTGCCTCACCGAGCACGTCCACTGAGGACGTGCCCTGTGATGCATTGCACTGCGCCCATCACTCTGAGACCTAAAGGTGTTAAGTCTCTTGTGCCTGTAATTACGCCGGCACTCATCCGGAACACAGCAATGCAAGCATCACTGCTTGGCGGCAGAAATAGGTATGGTGGTAGTACTTCCTCGGGCGAGCTCTTTCACAAGGAGCCCTAATACTGCTATGTTTGGTTACTATGTATTTTTTATACATATCTAGCTACCAAGTACTTATATTTAGTATATTATAATATTTAGTAGGTATGTCATGTATGTATTTATAATAAAAATATTATTTCTGTATATGAACTTATCACATACTCACATGCGTACAGTATTAGTCAACCTGGACGTGACTCTAACTATCCCCTCGTTTTTATGTGACTCTGTGTACTGTGTAATTTCTGCTATAGGACAATTTAGAAGTAGTTTTTGTACTTGTTTTAAGAAGTCTCCGTGAAATACTTACAAATATGAGAGACAGACCGACGCACACGATATAGCCCCATCCCCCCTCAGGCGGGACCATCTCATAGTCATCACTGCACACACTCTCCTTATCCTTACTCGCACTCATTATCACAAATTTTCCGAACCTTTTAAACTATCTCCTCATAAAACCACACTTATATACCACCGCTCAGTTGGTGGTCTTTAAATCCTTTGTTATCGTATACTGCACAGTTGTTGTTTATTTTAGGGCTTAAATACCTTAATTGAGGATACAGCTATTTATTAAACTGCAAATATCATCTTCGGATTTCCCACGAGTTGACAAACAAGATAAAACTCTTCACTGAACTAGGAACAATAAGCTTACGTGCTACATTTTTTTATAAAACAAGTGACTGCGGCAGTTTTGGAGTTTCGTTTTAAATTGTATGTTTTTTTCTTGGGCACGTCATTTATGAATGGCGGTCTGAAGAAGGATGATTGTTGTAAGAGCAATCAGTACGTTGTCCGAGTGTGGTCTACGCGGCGTCTGGTCAAATCAATTTTCTAACATAGGATTAAAATGCATCAACCAGTTTTTAGGATTGCGTGTCTTGGTTATAATAAACTAAATCCAAATTACTTGCACGATACTTTTTGTTGTCTATGATTAGAATGAGCACCAGCACATGAAGTAGACGTGTAGGTACATAAATAGACATAATGTAGAGACGTGATTTTAGTTTTTTATCCATATCGTTTTTGTTATTTTTTGAGTTCTAAAATACATATTTGGTTTTGCAATTTATTACTAGTAAACCTAACTTAACTTGCTAAGTAACGAAATCAGTTGATAAAATATTGCAGGTATGAATTCTGCTTTGCTATAGAGATGGTACACGTTTCAGAATTGAACTAGGTCATGATAAAATATATCCCATCCAAAACACAAATTATGTTAAAAGAAAGCCACGTTTGCTATTCAAACGATGTCGGAGTTAACAGCGTTGAGATCAGAACGGGTGCCAAGTTCCAAAGCAATTTCTTAAATCCTAGCTATAGGAATGCACACCATTCTTAAATTAATTTAGAAAGTTGTATTGAATTAGAAGTGTGTAAACCTCATTGTTTTTGAGATATCAGGGTGTCAAAAGTTGCTCAAAATAGTTGTGTAAATATACACATGGGGGTACATCACTCGTTGCTTTGTCGAACTTGGCTGACGCACTACCGTGCGTCTAGATACACGGATAACATGCAGAAGCAGTGTTTTCAGGGTTTTCCTAGTGATATAATAAGGTACATACAGGGTTTGAAAATACTACCTTCTCATGAAAACACAAAACCTTCAGATTATGTTTTTCGATCAACAAATTAAACTATGACATACTTACCAATAAAAAAAATATTGATCAGTTTTTTGTAATGCATCTTAATAAACATGTAGAAATAAAACTAGTGATTATCATTTAGAAGCGATGCAAAAAAAAATGGAATTTATGTATTTAAAATGCCACCAATGCGAAATCGTTGTTTTAAATTATCATTATGAACTGTTTTGTGTAGAAAAAGTGTCCATATAACGCATATTACCTACACTAATAAAAAGATTAGTAACAGTTGTTGTCAACTTGATAGCGTAAAATATGCGAATATTTTTAAAGTTTTATTTGTCTTTGATAAAACCTATAATCCTGAGGTGTCTTGAAACTTTCGGAAGAACAATTCAAATATCGGAATTAAAATCTCCGAAACTTGCCAACATTGATACGAAAACGCTATTAAAAAAAATACAACTGAATTGAGAACCTCCTCCTTTTTTAAAGTCAGTTAAAATTAGTCCTACAGGTACTAAGCTATTCTTTTTAGTTCGAAACTTTCCGATATCGATCCGATAAAGCTTTCGGAATGAATTCTGAACAAAAATATTTGCAAAAAGATACAATGCAAAGGCTACGCTATATCATTGCTTAGGATGAGAGGATAAAGGTACGTAGTACGTACCGACTTTCAATTCAAAGTCGCAGTTATATATTTTAATCCATTAACAGCATGTTACATCGAAATAACAACCAGCGTGGAAAACAACACTAAGAATTTTATTAAAACCATAAAACTTAGTTTTATGGCTTACGAGTATGTTTTAATAGTTTGATAATTCAAATCTTATTTTTAGCTACGTTATTCAAATACCTTTTAATTAATGTTGCCAGATATAAGGTTTTGTGTTACCGTGTTTAACTGTTTTAAAAATAATAAATCAATATTCATAGACTCATATATTCATAGATTAATTTCACTCACTGCGCTGTCTTGTCCCAAACTAAGCAAAGACTATGGAAATTAGATCGCTGAATTTTAACAAAATACTTTGTCATTTTAAATTATTTATGACATTCTCGAATTAAGGGCGGCTTGCACCAGAATCACTAAACGTGTTTAACAGCTAAATAGATTTAAATCTGACGTATTTATATGACTTGACAACTCGCTAAATACTATTTAATAGTTAAACGCGTTTAGCGATTCTGGTGCAAGCCGCCCTAAGACTCGAACTCCCGAAAAGCTAGATAGATAGTTAATACCTTATTGTGCACCACATAACATTTTACAAAAATGAGAGAAATATACAAACAACGACAATGGGATACGATTAGCGGCCTTATCACTAAAAACCATCTCTTCCAGACAACCTTGGGGTGGACTGGATTGACGAGAACGCTATACAGGACGGTAAAACTACACTTTATATCATGAAGGTATTGCAGCGATTCCTCGAATACGATATTTACTAGTTACAAAAATAATTACAAAAGTAATGCTATTCTTTAGATTTTGAATTTATTATTGTAAAGTTTTTTTACTTTAGCTAAAGAATCATTTAATTTATTCAAAACAATAACTATATACAAATACTTTAAAAAACTGCATATTTAGAAGAAAAAGAAGACATGTATTTGAGAAGTTCTAATTATTATTTGCTCTAATGATTGTACATAAGTTCGAATACCTACCTATTTATTCTACTTAGTATTTCACGAGAAAACGCTATTTTGCTATACAAAGTCTGTCAACATTGGCTTATTCCAGAATTCCCCTGCGTGTTATGTCATTTACATAAGTTTTTGTTTGTTATATCGTTCGTTAGTTGTTAACTGAAATATGATTTAAAATGTTTTACTCTAAATAGGATCTTTTTATAAACTTTTTATGAAACGTTACGATTCAGCTGACAAGTTTATTTAGTAATAATGGAGCCCCAGCTACGATACCAGTTAACCAGCTACCTTCTTCTTTACCTGTGTCAATTCATTAACGTGGAATTAATAACTGGAAAAAATTATTAACTTTTTAACATTTTGTGGTTAGTTACTCCTTAGCACCAGTTTTAGTCGTTATCTATTCGAGAATGAGTGTTTGGGCAAAACAACACTTACACGATATCTATTTTTGGACCAACCGCATGACCAAAAGTATGGGTAATAATTTTTGTGTCCAAGTAAAATTATTATTATTTATTTATTGATTTTAATAAATTTGCTTGATTTGATACTATCTTGTGCTATGGGCATGCCGGAAACTGGTGCCTTGTGAGGTCGTTAAGAAATTGAGAAGCAGGCGTTGTTGATAAAAAATAGTAATTATGTATCAGTAACAAACATTGTGTAACTTTAGTGTTGAATTGTGCAAGCTAAGAATGTAATAGAAAAAGTCCTATTACCATGAAAGCAAGTTTTAAACAGTACTACTGTGCTGTGGGCTTTTAATTATTGAGGTCATAGCACGTACAACACAAATTAATGCCTAGTTTACACGAGCTTAGTACTTGTAATTAGTGCTAAGCGCTTAGTACTAAAGCCGCTCGCCCACGACGACTTTTTGCAGCGATGCTGTAGTGCATTTGGTAAACGCGCGACGGCATCGCTACTGTCGCGCGTCAGTTACGAGAGAAAAGGTACACAGCCAGCGACAGAATCGACTGTATCGATGCGAACGCGCGTCAGCATCGCTGCAAAAAGTCGTCGTGGGCGAGCGCGCTAACTTACTTAGCGATACGTGAGAAGTATGAACCATCCGAGAACATGTAGGTAGGTAGTCTTGTTTTATTTCTTATTTTCAGTTTGTTATTAGTTACATACTACCTACCCACTTTCATTTTATTGTAAAAATTTTTGTGTGTATTCAGTATCAATTAAATAAATTTATCTATCTATCTAAGTAATCATTTATACGTTGGTAGCAAAAAAGTGACCACACATCCGCTCAATAGTTCAAAGTTGCTGAACTATCCATTTCAATTATCAAAATATTTTTAACAGTAGTAGCAGTACCTACATAGAAGCAGAATACATTATTTAGTAATTGACATCTTTTCAGCATGTATTTCAAGCAATAAATATACTTTGACTTTGAGTAAATACCTATTAGTGCCGTATTCCAAATTAGCTAGTGCAGACAGACCGGCGCGGGCGCGCGGCGCCAGCAAGGGGCTTTTCTTTTCTTCATTTGTATTGGTCGATAGGTACTATGTAGTGACAAAAAGTCCAAAACTAAACAAATCTTTTGCATTGATAAATCTTTGTTTTTCGTGTTTTATGTGTATAGTTTTGGGGTTACACTTCGACCATGAATCCTTAAGTGGAACAAAATAGAGTACCCTAAAAGAAAGAAGACTAAAACAACAAAAATAATGACAAGAAATATTATTTAGCTACTTACTATAAAGTTGAAAAAAAAAACACTATTTGGCTTGTCACAGGCCACCAGTGGCTGTGGTCGGTGGCTCGTTTGCTCAGCCTGATCAATACGTTCATTCGATCAATAATTTATATTTACAATAGTGTTGAATAATATTTTAATTGTACAGCCCCCGTATGCCAATCTTTTGCTGTCAAGTTATATTTCACCGCCCAGTGTAATTTCTTCAGGTCACGTGTTACAATTTTGTACCACGTGATCATTCTTTTTAGACACTTGACAGCAAAATATGCGCGAAAACACATCAAATGACGTCATAATGTCACTATTTAGTCACAGAATAACTATGAGTTAGTATGAACTGACCATGATTTAAAACATTGCCGTTCAGATTTGCAGTTCAACTGAGATTGGAATACCAATGCTGTGAGCAAGATATACTATAAGAAAAAAGTTATTTTTAACAAGTAAAATTATACATTATATAGAGTAAAGTTTCTTATAGTTTTACAGATTGCCTACTTAAAGATTTCCATAATTAAGATTTTTATCACTATTTTCTTACGCAATAGGCTGATTAAATGATACTATTTCACAATATTTGTTAATCCCTTGAGATAGGCACAATATAAATTATAGCGGGATACGTCAATAAAAACTAGTCGAGCTGGTCTCCCACCAGATAACTGGCTGATTTTTTTAGAGTTCAGCGGTAAAAAATTAACATGCTAATTCATCTGTCTATTCCAAACACTCACGTCAGCAAACCTCGATCAAATACTTGCTACAGTCGAAGCGCTAGTGTAACTTCCATTGGTCCTAAGTTTTTTAGTCACAACATTCAAAGTTTCCGCTTTCAGAATCCCAAATAGTGGTTTGGCATGGAATTTTTCATTTTCATAAACGCTTGTCAAAAAAATTATATAGGGGACAGGCATTTGTACAACTTATTTAGAGATTAGAGATTAGGTACACCTGGATTAGTTAAATTTTGATTTGATCACCGTTTTTTGTAAACTTACAAAAACTACAAAACTGCAAGGTTCACTGTTATCGTAAGGTAAAAATAACAATATACTGAAAAACGGTCTCGGAACCCAGTAAACATAGCTCCTCACGCGCTTGACTGGTAATTTTTTGTATCAGTTGAAGTGAGCCCATTTATTGTTACCAAACTATCAACATGAGTAGTTTTTTATTTCCTACCTAATTATTCGTTTTTAAACTATGCGTGGAATTCATTGACGTGTCCAAGCTACCGTACCATTCGTATGGGCATTGCTTTCGTAGGCCCTCCTACCGTATAATATGCATCGTGTTCGGCATATGCCATTTATGCAATACTCGGACGTGCAACTAACTACCCCCTTAGGCAACCTCAAGAACTTAAACGAAAATAAGTCTGTCTAAGATATGTTATGGGTAAATAAAACACTAAGTATTCATTCGAGTGCTAGAGCCGGGACCGACAGATTAACGTGCTCTCGGAGCACGGAAGCGCTCAGATGTAAGGGCGAACGCAAACCGAAAACAATACGTCTTGTCGAACAGTTAGTGATGTGAAACTTAATAATTTTTTGACAAACCCTCTCAGTAAAACTTTTTTAGTTACAATATGCTTCTTTTTATTTGCTGTTTTCGTTACTTGCTTATTTAATGAGAATCATCCTAAGTACTTAATAATATTATTAAGTACACTACATAATTACTCTATTCTTATTTATTAAAAAAACACAGTTCATTCTCTAGGTATGTGCGTATAAAGCAATGTTTAATAGGTAGGTACTAAACAATGCTATAATAGATAGGTAAACATAATTTTATGCATGCGGTGTTCGCTTTTTTCGCTTTTTCGTTATAACGAAAACAGCATACGACAAGTGCTTCCTCGTCATATGCTGTTTTCGTTATAACAGAAAATTTATTTTCACGTCACTATGTGCGCGACAAAACAGTTTTGTCGATAGATGTGCGTTGGCCCTTAATGGCACTACCAGTCACAAATCCAAATAGTGCCGCGCAGAACGTGGCATACCTTAGTTAGATAATCGGTGAAGATTGACTAAGCCAACTGCGCCGCGCGCGCTTCTCTAATCTAATTAATTTCATCATTAGGACTGAGATTCTCCTACATAAACAATTGTTTCCCAAGAGAATGCAAGTCCACGCAACAAAGTCACGCAAAAAAGCTAGTTCGTCATAAATAATTCTTTTGACGATGACCTACTTTTCTATCGATTTCATACGAACAACAACGTTACAGATTCATCCCAATCGTCCAAAACCAAACTAAAACCAATTTCACTTCATTTTGCTTTATTCGACTGATTTGATTTCACTGGGATTTTATTTTGTATTCTTTTGTCCTTGTTCTTCTTGTAGAGTAGTTCTATTGACCAGAACAGAATGACTATTGCAAAGCATGACGTCAGCAGGTAGAAGGCGGTAGAGTAGCTGTTTGTTAAATCTCGAATTGCACCTGAAAGTAAAAAATTTTTTTATGTGTTTGCTATTTTAATATATCAGGTACAGTCGGGCTTAGCAAACAATCGCTCTAGTTATATTTTGAAAAAATATTCATTTTTAAATTACATACCTTTTTAAATTAATTAATTAATAAACTAATTTAAATTTTAAATTAATTTTAAATATCTAATATGTTAGAGGTTAGTAGGATGAAAAACTTACCAATAGCAGGTCCAATGATGAGTATTGTTCCACCTGCAACAAGCATGAAGATTCCCATAGCTTGCGTGAACTTGTCCGGCGCCACTGCATCTGATATCACCACAGTGATCAGCACGCAGATGAAACAGCGGCCCATACCGACGATCACGATGTAGATGTAGATCGGCAGCTCTTTCTCGGACCAGATCAAGCCTAAACAAAAATAAATAAATAAATGCACATTTTGGTTCATTATTTTTGACAAGTTAATCAATTCTGAATACAATGATACTTTACGAGATCTTAGTGACTATGTCCTCCTAGTGTGTTCACGCTCTATATCGATTCTACGTCTCAACGAGATGTTAAAACAAAAAAATTAGGTACCTAGTCTGGATACTGTGGCCAGGATAAGGCCTATGATGAAAAGTTCTTGAGTGCCAACCTTCAGCAACCACTTGCTGCCGAATATTAGTACTGTCCTCATCGCCAGGTCTCCGAACCCATAGAGTGATAGAGCCAACGCTACCATGTCCTGAGGAGAACAAAATGTAGAGTATTATTTCCATTTTCATTTATTAGGGCGGATTATTTTTTACTATAAAATACCTGACTGACAAGGTTTGTCTGCAGTAAGAGGGCATGTTTTCAAATAGCACTTCGGTCTTACTTAGAAACTCTCAACTAAAATTCTTCTTGTCTTTATCTAAACAAAACGAGATGGCACTATTTTAGACGGTATTTAACTTTGATAGAAGTTGAGAGAAGATTCCAAGCAAACCTTGTAATGCTTAGACATGCCTCCGGCAGACAACCAGGCATAGGTATTGAGTAGGTACTCATGCATCTTGAGAACTGAGGATGTTTACAAAATGTGGGGCTTGGATCTAAAAATAATCATGCTCATACCTGATTCCATCCAATTGCATACAAGGCTTGGGGTAGGATCAATGAAAAAGTAGCCTCCGAAAAATTGGCCAATGCTGGCCCGATGCAAACGCACGATATTATAAATTTCTTGAAAAACGGTATGTCGATAAAGGTTTCAATGAATTTCCTGAAAAATACGATGGTTTTATTTATCCCATCCATGAATCGTTCAAGAATCTGTACCTATTGAGTGTTTGCACACTGTTATACCGACACCTACACCATACCGACATTTTCTGGGACAAAAGTATCGGTGTCGGTCGACGCCGACACTGTTTGCAAGGGTCTAGCTCTCCGTCGATATTGTGTAAATGTCATATCATCCAACAGGATATCTCTAATGATCTATTTTAAAAGTATAAGCGTGTATATTATTATGTATATGGATCATAAGCTCACCTTAATTTGCTTGGTTTTTCGCTTTCCACAATAACATCATTAAATTTTTCGATTATGGTTTCTGTTGGAGAACTTTCATCAGTCAACTTTATAACTATTCCAGTGTTTTTATCTTCAACTAGGAGCAGCTGCATCTCTGAAACCACAAGTTTGAATCGTCTTATAAACTTAGCAAAGTTAAATAAATCAGGCCCACTTGCAGCTCAGTTGGCTTATAGCTCTGCCTTGCGCACTGCGAGTTTTTTGCTTCAGGGTGTAACTAGATGGCGTTGCGTAAAAATAACCATGAACATTTATATAATTTTTTAATAGTCTTCTTCTTTTCATTATAGCTCTACCCACAAGTAGTAGAAAGAAGAGAACTAATTAATATGTAACGGAATGACATTTCTAAACAATACATCATACATTTTTGACGTTTTTCATTCTTTAGCGACTGTTGATTCTGGACTCTCTAGCAAAGTTGACATTCTCCAGCCTAGACTAGAGAATACAAACGTGAGTAGCTTTCTATACCTGCATCTTTTGACTGACATGTGGTGACTACAACTTCAACCCGTTTTAAATGCCACTCCACCGGGTGCATCAGCAGAACTGCGAATATGTTGTTAAACGTGATCCCTGCTATCAAAGCCAGAGTGCCTCGGAACCCGTACTCGTTGAGCGACCATCGCACGAACAGTGGCGCTGTCATCGTTAGAACAGCTGGGAAAGTTTAATTCATGTAAGGTTATCGAAGTAGTCTTAAATGTATTTATGGTTTACAATGTGGCAAGAAAGAATGATGGAATGGTGGCCAGGAGGCGCTCAAAGACCACGAGACAGGCCACCCAGTGTATACCAAGTAATGGGTGCACATAGGTTAGACTGATTGGTCACCAAGGTGACCTGAGCAAGTGGACTACGACCAAGGCAATAAGATGCAATAAGATGTTGATAGATATTTTCTACAGTGCCGACTTACTCTAGACAGACTAAGCATAACTTGTTACATATATTTTGCTTTGAATCATTTATTTTTAGGGTAGGTATGAATTACTGTTCAGTTGTAAGGTGCAAATAAAATTATCACGCACTTGTATCTTTTGTAACATTTCAATAACTATTTATGTTAATGCAAAATCATTGGTGGAAAATAACTTAGGTTTAGTTACCATCATGTAAATTCTCTCCAGTCGAGTGGGCGCGATTTTGAGGCCAAAATCTCTGAGTGATATGAATTTAATATTTAATGTGAAAGATAAAAAGAAAATAATTATGAGGAAATATTATGTCTACAACGAGTAATGAGTATGCTAATAAAACTTACCGACAACAAACTGAACAAAGCTGAATGCAAACATTATTTTCTTGACAAAATAGTCATTCAATATGGAACAAGCCAGGTTGTATGTAATTCCCAGGGCGATTCCCTGAAATAAGAATAAAGTCATAAAATATTACGGACTATAGTTTTCTTGAGGATTTCTTGTTTTTCAACTTTATGTCTTCCATTTATAAAAAATATTAATATTATTTGAAATTGTATTTCCAAGACAAATGATTGCGCTGTGGCTAATTCTTGATAATTAATTCTGTGGTATTTCGACTTGAGTTGTGGGTATACCATACTCGCTTCTTGTATAAAGTTGTAAAAAAATTGGGTTAAGTATTAGTTTTTGTTGCTCATCATTAAATATTTTTTTTTCATCAGCAAAATATTGCACAAAACCAATAATGGCAGTTTGTTAAGAAAATTTTGCCAAAAATTATTCTAGCTGGTTCCATGCTTAAATCCCGTATGTTTCGTTCTGAATACGAGTCCACACGTGGAGCTATTGTGTATTTTTTCTTTTTACTGAAAAGCACCGAATGTAGGACAAATCAAACTTTTTTGTCTTCTCTGTCATCCCAAAGGACACAGATTAGGGTGATGCAATGGAACAATTTCCGCCATGACTTTTTTGACTGACGCCGAGAAATATTTTATCGTAAAAATGAAAAGAGTTTACTGGTAGCACTCTTTGGTAGATAGTAAATACTCAAACACCGTCTCAGATGTTTCAGTGCAAAGCCTCACAAGAAATGTCCTGTGAGCTAACGCATTAGAGGACATTTCAACTTCTCGCTCGCACATATCAACATAATTAAAACATTATACAAAAACAATGCAAAGGTTTAGCAGAAACTTGTTTAGATCAAAATTATATTTTTACTGAACCTTTGCATTGTTTTTCTCTAGACCATGAATCTATGCCATTTTGCATAACTACATTCAGTGATTTTTTCAAATATATTGAAATTTACGAGCAAGAAGTGTGCCTTTACCATCATTTTATTATTGAACACATATTCTGATTGGCATAATTTTATGTCTATTTCTCATTAAAAAACTTACTGGCAGCACTCCTTGGCAAATAATAAAGGTAACAACAGATTTGGCGAAAATCATCCCGAAAGTTCCCGCGTCCAGCAACAAAGCCGACAATAGCGCCAGTTTCCGACGACTCATTAGTTTCAACAATGAACTGGTGAAAAACCCTGGAACACAAAGCACAATTTCAATGGTGAACTTCGTATGTGACTGGTGACTGGTGTGTTTGTAGGTATATTGTATGAAACAAAAATCACTACTATAAATATCATAACATCGCACCTATTGTACAACCCTACAACTTGCAATACCTAATTAAGATTATCTTGAACAAGACCAACGCGTATTATTCAAGAGACATTATTATCAACCTGGAGAAATCCACTGTTTTTCCCGTGGTTTCACCCACTCCTCTACCGGAAGACCATGCAGCGTTGGCCGCATGTCAGCCGACATAATAATGTCGGCTGACATGCGGCCAACGCTGGTATGTATGTGTATATATATATATGTGACGCAAAACGGACCCTGCTTCGGCATAATATGCCGAAGCCGAAAGGGTCCGTTTTGCGTCACATATTAAGCCTTTCTTAGTTTTAAGTTTTTGTTGTATGTGTTATGTGTCGTAAATAAATACTTTGCTTTCATTCTTCTTTCTGAACGAAGGATCTAACAGTTTTTCTATAAAACCCTATGCCCATCACCATCCCACGATCCTTATGTTTCAAGAACCCTTATTCCCCAGCGTTCATCACTTCGGCGAGTCCCTCTATTTCTAAGAGCTATGCCGATGACCGGAGTTTTTCTAAGATTTTTTTTTAAACTTCTAGGATAGTTTTCTCATAACTTGTCACGTAATAAATGAGTTTCAACCTGCAGATCAATACTAACCTGATATTGCAAAGCAAAACGCGTTGATTCCCGTGAGCACAGTCACTCCGGTTGAGGTCATCCCTATTTCAACCATGAAGTCATTGAAAAGCATACCGAAGCATCCAATAAAAATGGTTGCTGCAGACTGAAAAAAATGTGTCTGAGATGTGAAATCGGTTTTAATAAAAATGATGATCACCTGGTTCAAAATACTTGAATGAAAGTTGAACAGCAAAAATATCTATACGAAAATATAAACGGACTCTGTGAGCGATAACTGACCGGCGGCGGCGCGGCTCGGCGGTCAAGGGTTGATTATAAAGTCTAATTGTGTTTATTTTTTCTTGCCCAGTGCTAGTAGCTACATTGTTGATGTTATTTATGACAACCAAGAAAAAATTAATACGCACGTACATTAAGGGCGTCTTGCACCAGAATCACTAAACGTATTTAACAGCTAAATCGATTTAAATCTGACGTATTTGTATGACTTGACAACTCGCTAAATACTAGTTAAGAGTTAAACGCGTTTAGCGATTCTGGTGCAAGCCGCCCTTAATCGCAATAGGACTTCGCAATAAACTTTGCCTTTTGACAGTTCATCGCTAAATTCACTTGATTTTTCAATAATAATTGTGAAAAATATTACAGTAAAAAGACTCCGGTAGCATGTACCATAGATTCTTAGATGCTATGCTTTCAAATATATCTTATACTACTTACAATATTGACGATGAAGGATACAAATATAATGTAGCCCCATCCTCCATCGGGGGCCACCCATTCATACTTCTTGCTCTCCACATTACCACTCATTATAACTAGCACAACAAAACTACCAGACATTGAAACATCTCTTTATTACTCCAGTCTCATCTATCATTGTTTAAACATAAGTTAAACCTTACTTATTTGTCATCAAAATTAGATGACGATAAAAGCAGTCGCGTGTAGTGCTAGGAGTAGGAATGTGATGTAAGTTTATGACTGTCTACTGTCTTGTTCTATGATACTTCATTAGTAGGTTAAGTTTTTAATATATTAGAAAATCTAAGCACAAACTCGGGTTTTATCTGAATTGCTTGCTGGAGCTAAATCGAGCTTACTCGTTTACATAGTGTGCTCGTTGGGAGTTTTTTTCCATCTGGTTCACCAGTGGGCCAGCCATATAGATATAGATATAAAGATATTGATATTTGCTGGTAGTTAGACCCTTATTTTGTTATCTACCAGTCTCTTACTATCAAACAACTTCCCGCTCGCACATTTCAACATTTTTAAAGTAGGTAAGTAATTATGCAAACCTAAAAAACTGGAAGCACATTGGTGACATAACTTGTATTTTTGTTGAAGCTTTGCATTGTCATTCCCTAGAGCGCGAGCGTAAAGATTTGCGATTTTGCATAATTACTCGTACATTGAGATTATTATGTTCTTCTCTTCTTCTCTATATAATATGGCCTCAGCCACCGTATGCCAATCTTTTGCTGTCAAGTTATATTTCACTGCCCAGTGTAATTTCATCATTCATTTTAGACACTTGACAGCAAAATATGCGCGAAAACACATCAAATGACGTCATAATGTCACTATTTAATCACAGAATAACTATGATTAGTTAGTTAGTATGAACTGACCATGATTTTAAACTTTGCAGTTCAACTTTGCAGTTCAACTTTGATTGGCATACCTCTGCTGTCCGTCATTTCGACAGACAATTTTTCCAGTGTCAAAAAAATGTTGAAACGTTTGAGCGAGAAGTATATAGTTTGACAGTACCCATCCCCTTAAATGTGTGTCATTCAAAATTACACTCTCTCTTGCTATTGTATTAGTGTCATTAAAAATGATTTCAAAATGTGGTGTAATATTTCCATTTGTATTTCATTTACTGACAAAAATCGAAGCTGCATAATTTTTATCCAATGTGAATTAAATGTTTACTTTAAAAGATAATGTATTTGTGTACGCATTATCGTATTTAATTTTGTTCTGGCGATGCAACAGTAAAGGCACTGCCACACGACGTGTTACGGCACCGGCGCGGCGGCGCCCTATTTCAATCACCAATGGGCATGTTTCACCATCTCTGAGTAACGCTCTCCGTTAAATAAAGATATATCCATCTTTGTCTATAGTAAAGATTTATAACTGACAGATTGAGTGCTTCCTGTTTCAACCCAAGATTTTCAACCCAGTAGGTATTTATCTCCTCTCAACCCAAAACATATTCCTCATTCAACCCAATCCATAAAATGATGGCGTAACTATGAGATAGTGAAATAAGCACTAAGAGAAATCACCTCCGATCCCATGGCCTTCTTCTTCATAGGGAGATAGTTTTACCAACTACGTTACGGATTCGTAGCCTATGTAGCTATATACCTACTTAATCTTGATAATTTAGTACAACAATGTGCCTACATTCCTTATTCAAAGTCGTACAAAACGCACTGTGTAGCATTATTTCTGTTAAATTTTGCTGTATAACGCTGACAGATACTTCTACTAAATCTTCTTGCTACATCTAAGTCAGATAATGTGAGTTGATTCATAAAAATCATAAATCTTACTATTTTTTATCTTCTTATCATCATCGCGTTTAGTTTTATTGTGAACTGTTTGCTTATTAGGTAATAACGTAATGGTAGAGCTTAATAATGAGTGACATTACTTCGCATATTTTTTGGAGTAAGGAAGATCGTTGACCGAGAGTTGGTGAAGTCGGGATAAATCTGAATAATCATTATTATGATGGAAACAATGGCGAGTCAACGATTTTGAGCTGTTGCGCGTCGCACGCACACAACGCAACGCAACGTCAGAAAATTGTCAAGGGCAAATTATTAGCGGCATTTTCTCGAGAGTAATTTTTTTACTTCGCTCAGCTGAATGACTTTTACATTTTACGACGAAAAAAGTAATTAAAATGTTCTTTTGTATTGAGAGAGTTGATTAAAAATGATTCCATTTTTATGTCCATTTCCATTTCGGTTTAGCGGTAAGAGCTGTTGTTTATAGATAGACACCGCAGTGAACGATGCATGCATTCCAATTTTCCGAAACCACCTGATCCAATTTCCAACATGAAATAGGTCGTTCTCTGAGGACCGTTTCACTGATCGTTACTGGTGCACTTCACGTAGTACCATTCGTACTCTAGCTGGAGTGGTAGAGTGCACTAAGGCTAATACTTAGATCGATATCCGAACAAAAATACAGTGTTCTGTTACACGAGGGGTTGCAGTATATTTTTATAGTATCATGCGTTAGGATGAAAACGACAAGACATGTAAGGTAATTGCCCGACTACTAGTCACGCACGAAGCAGCGTCGCAGCTACACGTCATTGCAACTCTCAGCGTTTATCTTTCCAGCAACATGTGTGTGTGGCGTATTATATGTGGCGTACTAGTAGGTATTTTTTTCTTTTTGCATTGATATGTCTATAAAATAATAGATGTCGTTTTGGCGTATAACACGTCTTATAAAATGTTTCTTGTTGGTTCTAATACGTATATTTGCGAGGGTGAAATATTTAATGCAGAGTAAAAAGAATCTAATAAGTTTGCGAGCATGAGTGAGAGGTGCTAAGAAAATCATTTTTTTGCGATGGTTTCATTCAATTGAGTCAAATTGCTTTAACTCCGAGTAAAACACTCGGTTTCATCAATATTGGGAGGAAAATAAATACGAGAATGTGTCGTGTAGGTACTCTGTGAGGAATTTTTGCGATATTATATTTCGTTTATATTATGATGTATGCAGTACCAAGTAGATACTAGGTACATCGTTCATCTGAATGTGAATCAATAGAATACTTTCACTTCTTGTTTTCAATGGTAGAAAGAGACGTTACCTAATGGAAATAATGGTGAACAAAATTAATGCTTACCAAATTAATATTCATCATGTCCGATCGGTACAACAGTTTTTCATATTTTTTTATTTCCAACTTCATTTTAGTAATCACCTTTTCTTACCACACTGTGCATCTAATGCATTATCTATCTTTGAATTTTACATTTTTTTACGCTCTCGTAATACAAATTATTACATTATAGGTGTAGCAAATTTGCCTAGACAAAACCTATTCACTCTCCTTTTGAAAATATCTAAATTGTAAGTGTTCGGGAACACAGACGCCGGTAGAGTTCCACTCTCTGGTTCAAATAAATGCTATAGATAAAAAATAAATTCACATGTTTTTCTTCAGTTGTGATAAGATTTAACAGAGTCACATTTCACGCAGAAGGGACCGCAGAAGTGATAAAAGGTTTATTTACAAAATCCTAGTTTATTAAGGTGACTGTAAAAGTCCAGATAAAGCGGCCATATTTCAATTCGAGGCAGAAGGTAATCTCCCTTGAACAATAAATAACCCGGCACCCCCCACGTTCATTACGAGCTCCGCAGGTTGGATACCTTTTAGTTTTAACAGTACAAACTTGACAGCTGAACTAGTGGCTAGTAATATCTACATTCGGGTCTTTTTGTCCACATTTTAAGGGTGTAAAAGTTTATTTTTATACTATATTAGCAGTTAACTGCGACTTCGTACACCGTACTGTTATTTTAAAGGCTTTAAAAGTGTGCTAGGAATTATCCTGTGTAAAAGTTAGTTTTTGAATAAAATTACGAAATCAGCTTATTTTATTTAACTTTTTCTCACCATATCCTTTCCTATTTTGTTTCACCTAGCAGTAACAGTACGAAGGACTATCATTGACCTTAAATGTCTATTATAAGCACGCCCCTAACATGGTCTTGAAACGTGTGAAGCACCGGCTGATATCAACTTGCGTCCTAATCCTTATCATTTTTGTCGCACATTCGCTACCAAAATCCTTCTTTTCTTTTTTATACAGAGTATTTAGGCAGGACAATATACTCTACAAACATTCTATTAAAATAATGCCAAGACTACCTCACACAATGTATTCTACAAACTAGACTTGTTTGGTCGTGCATATTGCACGTGCTTATTTTTTTAAACATGTGCTTATCTCCATCTACAAAAGTACATTTTAGTCCAATATTTTACAAGATTTTATTGAAAAATCGTTTCTTAGATTTGGGTAGACAAAGCTGTAAACCCGTCACACCCATCCACCCTCACTTGCACCGCACCCCTTATTGATCTGCTTAGCACGGTCGGCAGGCGTGCCTTACCTTACTTGTGTGCATTCCTATCTAAGGTGAAGTTCGACATAGCAAATAGGATAAACTTGTTTGGACTGAATATACTTTTGAAGTGTATATTAAAACAGTAGCATTAGTTTACGGTAGTTTACGGTATACCATACTCGCTTCTTGTATAAAGTTGTAAAAAAATTGGGTTAAGTATTAGTTTTTGTTGCTCATCATTAAATTTTTTTAAATATTGGACAAAACCAATAATGGCAGTTTGTTAAGAAAATTTTGCCAAAAATTATTCTAGCTGGTTCCATGCTTAAATCCCGTATGTTTCGTTCTGAATACGAGTCCACACGTGGAGCTATTGTGTATTTTTTCTTTTTACTGAAAAGCACCGAATGTAGGACAAATCAAGCTTTTTTGTCCTCTCTGTCATCCCAAAGGAGACAGATTAGGGTGATGCAATGGAACAATTTTCGCCATGACTTTTTTGACTGACGCCGAGAAATATTTTATCGTAAAAATGAAAAGAGTTTACTGGTAGCACTCTTTGGTAGATAGTAAATACTCAAACACCGTCTCAGATGTTTCAGTGCAAAGCCTCACAAGAAATGTGCTCAGTGGACGTGTCCTGTGAGCTAACGCATTAGAGGACATTTCAACTTCTCGCTCGCACATATCAACATAATTAAAACATTATACAAAAACAATGCAAAGGTTTAGCAGAAACTTGTTTAGATCAAACTTATATTTTTACTGAACCTTTGCATTGTTTTTCTCTAGACCATGAATCTATGCCATTTTGCATAACTACATTCAGTGATTTTATATCTTCAAATATATTGAAATTTACGAGCGAGAAGTGTGCCTTTACCATCATTTTATTATTGAACACATATTCTGATTGGCATAATTTTATGTCTATTTCTCATTAAAAAACTTACTGGCAGCACTCCTTGGCAAATAATAAAGGTAACAACAGATTTGGCGAAAATCATCCCGAAAGTTCCAGCGTCCAGCAACAAAGCCGACAATAGCGCCAGTTTCCGACGACTCATTAGTTTCAACAATGAACTGGTGAAAAACCCTGGAACACAAAGCACAATTTCAATGGTGAACTTCGTATGTGACTGGTGACTGGTGTGTTTGTAGGTATATTGTATGAAACAAAAATCACTACTATAAATATCATAACATCGCACCTATTGTACAACCCTACAACTTGCAATACCTAATTAAGATTATCTTGAACAAGACCAACGCGTATTATTCAAGAGACATTATTATCAACCTGGAGAAATCCACTGTTTTTCCCGTGGTTTTACCCACTGCTCTACCGGAAGACCATGCATGTATATATATATATATATATGTATATATATGTGACGCAAAACGGACCCTGCTTCGGCATAATATGCCGAAGCCGAAAGGGTCCGTTTTGCGTCACATATTAAGCCTTTCTTAGTTTTAAGTTTTTGTTGTATGTGTTATGTGTCGTAAATAAATACTTTGCTTTCATTCTTCTTTCTGAACGAAGGATCTAACAGTTTTTCTATAAAACCCTGTGCCCATCACCATCCCACGATCCTTATGTTTCAAGAACCCTTATTCCCCAGCGTTCATCACTTCGGCGAGTCCCTCTATTTCTAAGAGCTATGCCGATGACCGGAGTTTTTCTAAGAATTTTTTTAAACTTCTAGGATAGTTTTCTCATAACTTGTCACGTAATAAATGAGTTTCAACCTGCAGATCAATACTAACCTGATATTGCAAAGCAAAACGCGTTGATTCCCGTGAGCACAGTCACTCCGGTTGAGGTCATCCCTATTTCAACCATGAAGTCATTGAACAGCATACCGAAGCATCCAATAAAAATGGTTGCTGCAGACTGAAAAAAAATGTGTCTGAGATGTGAAAATAGGTTTTAATAAAAATGATGATCACCTGGTTCAAAATAAAAATGAATGAAAGTTGAACAGCAAAAATATCTATACGAAAATATAAACGGACTCTGTGAGCGATAATTGAGGCGGTCAAGGGTTGATTATAAAGTCTAATTGTGTTTATTTTTTCTTGCCCAGTGCTAGTAGCTACATTGTTGATGTTATTTATGACAACCAAGAAAAAATTAATACGCACGTACATTTAATCGCAATAGGACTTCGCAATAAACTTTGCCTTTTGACAGTTCATCACTAAATTCACTTGATTTTTAAATTGTGAAAAATAAAACAGTATAAAGACTCCGGTAGCATGTACCCTAGATTCTAAGATGCTATGCTTTCAAATATATCTTGTACTACTTACAATATTGACGATGAAGGATACAAATATAATGTAACCCCATCCTCCATCGGGGGCCACCCATTCATACTTCTTGCTCTCCACAATACCACTCATTATAACTAGCACAACAAAACTACCAGACATTGAAACATCTCTTTATTACTCCAGTCTCATCTATCATTGTTTAAACATAAGTTAAACCTTACTTATTTGTCATCAAAATTAGATGACGATAAAAGCAGTCGCGTGTAGTGCTAGGAGTAGGAATGTGATGCAAGTTTATGACTGTCTACTGTCTTGTTCTACGATACTTCATTAGTAGGTTAGGTTTTTAATATATTAGAAAATCTAAGCACAAACTGGGGTTTTGTCTGAATTGCTTGCTGGAGCTAAATCGAGCTTACTCGTTTACATAGTGTGCTCGTTGGGAGTTTTTTTCCATCTGGTTCACCAGTGGGCCAGCCATATAGATATAGATATAAAGATATTGATGTTTGCTGGTAGTTAGACCCTTATTTTGTAATCTACCAGTCTCTTACTATCAAACAACTTCCCGCTCGCACATTTCAACATTTTTAAAGTAGGTAAGTAATTACGCAAACCTAAAAAACTGGAAGCACATTGGTGACATAACTTGTATTTTTGTTGAAGCTTTGCATTGTCATTTTCTAGTGCGCGAGCGTAAAGCTTTGCGATTTTGCATGTACATTGAGATTATTGTGTTCTTCTCTTCTTCTCTATATAATATGGCCTCTGTCCGTCATTTCGACAAACAATTTTTCCAGTGTCAAAAAAATGTTGAAACGTTTGAGCGAGAAGTATATAGTTTGACAGTACCCATCCCCTTAAATGTGTGTCATTCAAAATTACACTCTCTCTTGCTTTTGTATTAGTGTCATTAAAAATGATTTCAAAATGTGGTGTAATATTTCCATTTGTATTTCATTTACTGACAAAAATCGAAGCTGCATAATTTTTATACAATGTGAATTAAATATTTACCTTAAAAGATAATGTATTTTTGTACGCATTATCGTATTTAATTTTGTTCTGGCGATGCAACAGTAAAGGCACTGCCACACGACGCGTTACGGCACCGGCGCGGCGCCCTATTTCAATCACAAATGGGCATGTTTCACCATCTCTGAGTAACGCTCTCCGTTAAATAAAGATATATCCATCTTTGTCTAAAGTAAAGATTTATAACTGACAGATTGAGTGCTTCCTGTTTCAACCCAAGATTTTCAACCCAGTAGGTATTTATCTCCTGTCAACCCAAAACATATTCCTCATTCAACCCAATCCATAAAATGATTGCGTAACTATGAGATAGTGAAATAGGCACTAAGAGAAATCACCTCCGATCCCATGGCCTTCTTCTTCATAGGGAGATAGTTTTACCAACTACGTTACGGATTCGTAGCCTATGTAGCTATATACCTACTTAATCTTGATAATTTAGTACAACAATGTGCCTACATTCCTTATTCAAAGTCGTACAAAACGCACTGTGTGGCATTATTTCTGTTAAATTTTGCTGTATAACGCTGACAGATACTTCTACTAAATCTTCTTGCTACATCTAAGTCAGATAATGTGAGTTGATTCATAAAAATCATAAATCTTACTATTTTTTATCTTCTTATCATCATCGCGTTTAGTTTTATTGTGAACTGTTTGCTTATTAGGTAATAACGTAATGGTAGAGCTTAATAATGAGTGACATTACTTCGCATATTTTTTGGAGTAAGGAAGATCGTTGACCGAGAGTTGGTGAAGTCGGGATAAATCTGAATAATCATTATTATGATGGAAACAATGGCGAGTCAACGATTTTGAGCTGTTGCGCGTCGCACGCACACAACGCAACGCAACGTCAGAAAATTGTCAAGGGCAAATTATTAGCGGCATTTTCTCGAGAGTAATTTTTTTACTTCGCTCAGCTGAATGACTTTTACATTTTACGACGAAAAAAGTAATTAAAATGTTCTTTTGTATTGAGAGAGTTGATTAAAAATGATTCCATTTTTATGTCCATTTCCATTTCGGTTTAGCGGTAAGAGCTGTTGTTTATAGATAGACACCGCAGTGAACGATGCATGCATTCCAATTTTCCGAAACCACCTGATCCAATTTCCAACATGAAATAGGTCGTTCTCTGAGGACCGTTTCACTGATCGTTACTGGTGCACTTCACGTAGTACCATTCGTACTCTAGCTGGAGTGGTAGAGTGCACTAAGGCTAATACTTAGATCGATATCCGAACAAAAATACAGTGTTCTGTTACACGAGGGGTTGCAGTATATTTTTATAGTATCATGCGTTAGGATGAAAACGACAAGACATGTAAGGTAATTGCCCGACTACTAGTCACGCACGAAGCAGCGTCGCAGCTACACGTCATTGCAACTCTCAGCGTTTATCTTTCCAGCAACATGTGTGTGTGGCGTATTATATGTGGCGTACTAGTAGGTATTTTTTTCTTTTTGCATTGATATGTCTATAAAATAATAGATGTCGTTTTGGCGTATAACACGTCTTATAAAATGTTTCTTGTTGGTTCTAATACGTATATTTGCGAGGGTGAAATATTTAATGCAGAGTAAAAAGAATCTAATAAGTTTGCGAGCATGAGTGAGAGGTGCTAAGAAAATCATTTTTTTGCGATGGTTTCATTCAATTGAGTCAAATTGCTTTAACTCCGAGTAAAACACTCGGTTTCATCAATATTGGGAGGAAAATAAATACGAGAATGTGTCGTGTAGGTACTCTGTGAGGAATTTTTGCGATATTATATTTCGTTTATATTATGATGTATGCAGTACCAAGTAGATACTAGGTACATCGTTCATCTGAATGTGAATCAATAGAATACTTTCACTTCTTGTTTTCAATGGTAGAAAGAGACGTTACCTAATGGAAATAATGGTGAACAAAATTAATGCTTACCAAATTAATATTCATCATGTCCGATCGGTACAACAGTTTTTCATATTTTTTTATTTCCAACTTCATTTTAGTAATCACCTTTTCTTACCACACTGTGCATCTAATGCATTATCTATCTTTGAATTTTACATTTTTTTACGCTCTCGTAATACAAATTATTACATTATAGGTGTAGCAAATTTGCCTAGACAAAACCTATTCACTCTCCTTTTGAAAATATCTAAATTGTAAGTGTTCGGGAACACAGACGCCGGTAGAGTTCCACTCTCTGGTTCAAATAAATGCTATAGATAAAAAATAAATTCACATGTTTTTCTTCAGTTGTGATAAGATTTAACAGAGTCACATTTCACGCAGAAGGGACCGCAGAAGTGATAAAAGGTTTATTTACAAAATCCTAGTTTATTAAGGTGACTGTAAAAGTCCAGATAAAGCGGCCATATTTCAATTCGAGGCAGAAGGTAATCTCCCTTGAACAATAAATAACCCGGCACCCCCCACGTTCATTACGAGCTCCGCAGGTTGGGTACCTTTTAGTTTTAACAGTACAAACTTGACAGCTGAACTAGTGGCTAGTAATATCTACATTCGGGTCTTTTTGTCCACATTTTAAGGGTGTAAAAGTTTATTTTTATACTATATTAGCAGTTAACTGCGACTTCGTACACCGTACTGTTATTTTAAAGGCTTTAAAAGTGTGCTAGGAATTATCCTGTGTAAAAGTTAGTTTTTGAATAAAATTACGAAATCAGCTTATTTTATTTAACTTTTTCTCACCATATCCTTTCCTATTTTGTTTCACCTAGCAGTAACAGTACGAAGGACTATCATTGACCTTAAATGTCTATTATAAGCACGCCCCTAACATGGTCTTGAAACGTGTGAAGCACCGGCTGATATCAACTTGCGTCCTAATCCTTATCATTTTTGTCGCACATTCGCTACCAAAATCCTTCTTTTCTTTTTTATACAGAGTATTTAGGCAGGACAATATACTCTACAAACATTCTATTAAAATAATGCCAAGACTACCTCACACAATGTATTCTACAAACTAGACTTGTTTGGTCGTGCATATTGCACGTGCTTATTTTTTTAAACATGTGCTTATCTCCATCTACAAAAGTACATTTTAGTCCAATATTTTACAAGATTTTATTGAAAAATCGTTTCTTAGATTTGGGTAGACAAAGCTGTAAACCCGTCACACCCATCCACCCTCACTTGCACCGCACCCCTTATTGATCTGCTTAGCACGGTCGGCAGGCGTGCCTTACCTTACTTGTGTGCATTCCTATCTAAGGTGAAGTTCGACATAGCAAATAGGATAAACTTGTTTGGACTGAATATACTTTTGAAGTGTATATTAAAACAGTAGCATTAGTTTACCACCTACGCATTTACGCATATTGTTTTGGGAAAGGCGTAAATTGCTGGTTGCTCATTTATTTTTAAAAGTCCAGAAAGAACATTCGTTTCTTGCACACAAAGCTACTTTAGAGCTACAATAGTATTGCTTATTGCTTGATGTATTTAAATAAAATAGTTGATTTCCGACTCTATGGCCCGTATGCGTGCAACTACGGGTTAAATAACCATTTATATTCTAAGAGATGTTTTTAAAAATTGCTCTTTTTTGTAGTTGATGTGGATTTGTACCATGGCTCTAACGAGCTTACCTTTCCCGGCATCGATTCATTATGTATGTCAAGTGTACGTTTGCGTCTCATTTTTCCCTGAACTCAAACGCCACTCATATGAAAAAGCCTCCATATTTTCCAGCACAAAAACTGCTCGTACTTTGCCAGGTAGGTATAGTCAACATCATCAGTAGATGGTGAGATAAGTACCTAAAGTTTTATTCCCGTGACTTAGCTACAATTTGTACATTCTGGAAAGTGATCCATTTTTAATGCTGACGATACATATAGGTACCTACTTACCTACCTGTTTCAGAAACCGAAACACCTCAGTATTTTCTTTCCAATAAAATAGCAAAGCAATAAATTATAATATTGTCTCGTTCACGACCCCAAGATGCCTAATGCCTTTCCTATTAAACGCCATCATGATATTTATGGTATTAATAAAACATGAAAATATATTTCCGAAATAGGTCACGAATTGCGTGAAGCCGCTTATGATAAATAGATTAGACATCATTTATATTGCAAAGGTACGGAACCGGAACGATGGTTAAGATAAGATTTACCTACTGAAAGATGTTGGATGGATATCTCTTAGCTTTACCCATTATACCATCACACCATGCCCCAACTGTGGTGACTTGTGACTTGTGCGGTGGGGGTCCTAGCACCCGATCTCTGCTGGACTCCATCGAAAAGAAGGTAATGAAAAATGTCTCATCATCGAACTAAATCGGATCTGTCCTCCTTTGCTGTTGCGGGTCTGCACGAGGATCTTTCTCACTGACCCACTCCGTGTCCTACTTCACCGTCACGTCCTCAAAGGAGACCATGGCCTACCAGGTAATACGACAATCTGCATCAACTTCACTTCATCATAAATCTGTTAAAATTCTTAAGTTATAAAGTAAGATATTTTTAACTATAGAATCCTGACATAATCTGTACAGATATTACAGAGATAAAACCATTCTAAAAGGTATAATAGGACTGTCATCATGTTTCCGAGAGTGATATTTGCACACTGTATTTCCCTGATCCTAATCATTTCGACAAAAGCTATTCCATTTACTAGCTCGTGATTCTGTGAGTAATATCTCGGGTGTCACCCTGGATGCCGTATCATCTCTGATTTGGCTAACCTCAGTAAGCACCATCCACCTGAAAATATTGACGTTTTCCTAAGACTTTTCATATTCATAGAGTCGGCATAATGTTCAAAGGTGTAGGATGCGCTTATGTCAATTGACCACTGATGTCTAACTCTAAAAACAATTTAGGTATCTAATTATAGGACTGCTTACTAACTATACAGGTAAAATTGAGGAGATAATGATCATAATGAGGAGCAGTGGGGTCCTTAGTACTTGTAGGTACCTGTATTATTCACATTTCGTTGATACTGTGATGTATAATTTCATATTCTCTATTAAAACGATTTTGAATGATGAATTGTCGCCAAGTCTACAGACTTCTTTCATCTATGACGGTTTCGCTTCGTTTCTAACACGTCGCCGTTCTGCTTATGAGATCAGAATTCCGTGCCCCGCGGCCCCGTCGGGTCCTATTTGCAAGGATATTTCAGGAAGACGCCAGGTAGTGAACCCGTGTTAAAATTAGATCATTTTTATGACGAAAATTTTTGGTGGGAGCTTCGAAATGAGATGAAGCAACAATTTTAGATGGCGGGGCCTTACAGATTAATATGGCAAATACCTACTTGTAAGATGAAAGGGAAATAATTATAACCATATCAAAAAGATGAATTACTTTAATTGTCTACGAAACAATAATGAGATAGACCGCATTCACCAGAAATACCTAACTTTAAACTCGCAAAGTGTTGCTGATATATTATTAAGGAGGTACCAGCTTTACGAGTGGAGTCTTATCTTTATTTTTATTTTGTTACAGGTAAGCTTTGTGTCTTCAAAGCTCGCGTGAACATCACAGAAATAGAACGCAAAAAGTAAGAAACGAGAATAACGAACTTTGATAAAAGGTAAGTACCTACATCATGCAAAATTTTTCAATTCAGCAATTTTTTTTAGCCCATACATTTAATTCTGTAAAATATGCTTAGGTATTTTTGTATATTTTCCTATATCACTGCTTATTTATTTTATGACAGAACTTTTAAAAGTTCTACTTGTAAAATTATCGAATAATGTGTGTAATCAGATCGAATTATACAATTTGGTCTTGAAACTGAAACTGAAATCATAGTGCCATGAACTGTTGCATTAAACATTCATACGGCCCCACGCTCGGTACCAAGGGCAAGGCCAAACTTAGCATGTACCTATAACATGTAGGATTCTGAAGGTAAATGGTAAAAGAACTTACTGCGGCCACATTGCCATGCATATAAGCCTTGAAAACAATAACAAAACCGATCCAATACCAAATTCAACCCAAGATGCGATTGTGATAAATTATAATAGCCGTTAGAAAATACAATTGATCATAGACGCGCATTATTGAAAATGACCTTGGGTATTCAAAACCACGACGGACGGAAACGTTACCTTCCAATATATGGATCGGGTGAAATTCGAGGGTAAAGCCTTATTTCGATCTCTTTTAGCAGGGTTTATTGAACCAAAAGGCGGACTTTATCACAATAGGGCCTATCAAAGTTATTCAATTGAATTGAATTGAACGGAAGAAAATCGCAGTATCGCTCTTGTGTATCAGCATTGCCATTCAGCGCGGCAATGCATCCATTTTGTTGGGAACGCTTCCGATTGGTAGAATTGTTATTGCAACAGACGAACGAAATTCAATTTTTTCGTTTATATTTTGTTTATTTGTTACTATAATTTTTATGGTTTTGCCATACAAGTTTATTGTATCAACTAAAGTCAGACTAAAGTTAGGTGATTAAAAATTCATTCGCCCCATTCAAGGACAGAGTAACCCTGAGGCAGTGGGGGCCAAGGCGTAGGTGTATCAGCAGTGGCGGATTCAGAATTTCGGTTTAAGAGGCATTAGGATTTTGGTTCAGCTCATTCCGGACAGATAATCAAGACTAGATAACTGGTTACCTCATTCGGAGGTTGAGGGGGCTGATTATGGTTTTCTCTGACAATACGTGGTAGCCCTGGAACTTGGGGGGAGAGCTTGAGACCCCTAACCCCCCCCCCCCCCCACCCCTCTTCCTCCTGAATCCGCTTGTGTGCTATCAATGACCGTGAATACACCACAATTATGTTAGTTTACTGATTGACTGATACACTACTTTATTCCGTCGTTTTAGCTATACGTTGCCATAAAACCAATTGCCAAGATCGCAGCAATATATTTTTGAGATTAGAACATGATTGCATTTGGCGGTCATGGTTGCGGTGACCGGTATAGACATAAAAAAATACGTAGAAACCTACTTGAAAACTGTTATAGTCGCTACTAGAACTTTTAGGAGCTTTTGCGAGAATTTATTTTGATGACAGAACTACTTCGTACTTACCATTTTGCAACTGAATTTATTTGGATTTTAAAAATTCAATTTGTTAATTGACTTGTGTTGTTGACGATACCTATAATGTTGTTTCTTATCATAAAGATACTCTTTGAAAAGACGCTTTTTACATTTTTCAGACGTAAAAATCTTTAAAAATCGCTATTATAGGTTCATTAACGACCCCTACCATAGGTTTGGTAAGGTGGCATATATTTGTTTATCAACAGTGAATTATAACAAGGTTGGCTAAGTAAGGACGGTGCAAATGGATGACTTTCCAAAACTATTCACCGCTTCTCTGTTCGAAACAGCAAGGTGCTTATGTTTACGAGCCTCGGGGTGACACTTGTACCCATAGCACTGGTTTCTGTAAGCCCTAAGTCTGTAAGCTTATGAGGCCTGCACCCGCAAAGGGGTCCCTAATTAATAAATATTTGTTATCTTATATTCTGTTTAATTAAGTAATAATGTTAGGAATAATAAAGGCTTTTTTATTTTTTATCTGGTTTCTGTAACTAGTACTAAAATGAACAGGATTCTTGAGTGTAAAAATACTGCAAACTTAGTTACATTACATTCACAGGCAACCTTTAAGTATTTTTTTTTTAGAACAAAACGGGAGTTAAAATTTTAGTAATTGCAAATAAAAAAAACTGTGTATTGTTTTATGAACCTATTTGAGCAAGTTAAAATTATACATACGGTAGACTCTAGGGGCGGCTTGCACCAGAATCACTAAACGTGTTTAACAGCTAAATAGATTTAAATCTGACGTATTTATATGACTTGACAACTCGCTAAGTAAGTACTATTTTAATAGATAAACGCGTTTAGCGATTCTGGTGCAAGCCGCCCTAGATATACTAAAACTCATACATTTTTAACGTTTTCTATTTTATAGCCACTATTATGATTCAATGGTCACGTAGCTTAGCTCAAAACTGTCAAAACCCTACATTTTGATTAATTCTAGCGCCAACTTGGTTAGAAGAGAGGCATATAGAAAAGATTTTGAAAAAAAATAATAGAAATCACAGAATGTCTAGTTTTCAAATCTGAATATATCAAGCTAATCCGTACTGACTACCAGCGCCGTTACCGCGGAGAATATGCAGCCTCTGAATGAATTAAAACTTTTGTTAAGGGTACTATGGCCTAGTTTAGTCTCCTAACGCTGCCATATTAGCTTGTTTCGGGGTAGTTTCCCCACAGTGACCAACTCTGTTTATACCGTAAAGGGGTGTGACCAGTATAATTTGCATCGAAGTATTGGCATTTTTCGTTTGTTTACCAAAACGAAAATTCTTAAAAAAGTGATAAAACTTTTACTAAAAGAGATTTTAATAACCATGAAAACAAATTTTAATTTAATTTAATAATATAATTGGTCCTTGAAGCGTTATTTGGTAGGTAATAAAATATTAATATCCTTAAATGTAATCATATAGCCCTCTTGAGGGCAATGTCTACACAGCATTTTGTGCTTCTTTGAAAATAAGATTTTCAAAACGAGATATTTACCATGACAACGTGTTTTATTATAGAGCTTGCAAAATCTAATGCATTATTATGTCTTAGAATATTTCTACAAAAAAAATCTACGACAAAAAAATAAAAGGGTGAAAAACCCTTCAAACTTTTGATTTAACACACCTCCTAATGATTTTACTTCGTCACTTTATCGAGGTTGGATATGGATAAACGACAGTAACCAAAGTCAAGGTCAAACAATCTTTTATTCAATAAAATCACAAGGATTATTTAGAATCGTCTTATATAACTAGGTGATTTTAGGTGCCAGTTCCAGGCGACCAGAGCCTAGAAGAACGGGCAAGAAACTACGGTTCATCAAACACCATCAGGTTAACTTTTGGTACCGTTTATTTTTAAATAAATGAAAAAAAATGGTAGACAGAACACGACACGACCATTTCGTGTGAACCCATCATAAAGGTGGATAGTAAATACCGTGGTAGGATGGGGGTGGCAGTGGCGTTCCACCACCATGCCGACCCGACGTGCCATGGGGTTGAACTGACGCGATCGAAACACTTTGTTGTGCAGAAATATTTTTATTTGACGGGAAAGTGTCTGAAGGCAGAATTGGATGTGCAAATAATGTAGATACTGCGGACGATGAATGTGTTTTAAAAAAAAAACTGAAGGGAAAATTCAAAGTTCTTTAATGTGTAGTTTTTTGGTGCATCTTATTGGGAACCTTTACAAAAGCTATATATAGTCTGTGTCAAAAACTGTTCGTTATTAAACTTTTTATTAGTATACAAAGGAACTGAATTGGGGATTTAAAGCTGTCTAGTTTTGCCAGGTTTTTACAAAACCTAGTTTATAGTTTTGCAACTTATCAGGAACTAGTTATATTGCCATACTGCAAAATTTCATTTTCCTCAGCTCTGCGAAATAATGTTATTTCTCGCAAAAGCTGTCTTTTATAGAAAGAGTGTTAATATTTTCTCAACTCCTCAATAAAATGTGGGAGCTTATTCTTTTTTAATTTCGCAATATATTGCAACATAATATGGCTTTTCGTTTATACACAAATTATATAAAAAAAGTAAATTCATCTAACTGAAACTAATTTGAAAACAATTTGTTTATTTTGAGTAATGGAATGGGTTTCCTTTTCCTCGAGGAAGTCAACTTTCGATGACATTAATCTGTCCATTAGACTTCCGGCATTCATTATTTTCTTTTCCGATTTCTTTGTTCTACCAAATTATTTTCGGAACTGTCTGAAAAACTATTAAAAAGTGAATTTAGTCTAATATTTTAGAGTGACAAAAGTGTGCAAAGAAAATCGGATGTGTCAGAGCAGCTGATCACCATGTTTGGCGGAAATGGGGATACTCCTTTGATGACGCCAGATGGGTACTGCAACCTATCACAAGGTACTGTTTTACTTCAGCAAAGATTTTTTTATCTAGCTTCTTTTAAAAACTTACAGCATGAAAATGCTAGTTGAATACAGGTGGTGTCACAAAAACTCTGATGGTAATACCAAGAAACTACACATAGACACTACACAAAGGGAAGCAAATGCTAAAGCTCGCCTCTGTAACATTTTGTTTATGTGCAATAAAGAATTTTCTAATCTAATCTACATAGCATACTCAGTATTCAGTTAGACTATTCTACAAACAACTTATTAGATGTTTTGATATTGACGATTCAATCTTGCTGTAACAGCTTCGATTTACTGTTCGTGACCTACAGTATAACTTTTAACTCGTGCATCACGCGAGGATACCGCGGGTATGAAGCTAGTTGACTATAAAAGTCAGCACAATATATTTCCTGTCTCTCACGTCGCTTCGAACAGGCGCGCCCTTGATTTGATGGATATCTTTACGCGTTCGTTTTATTTTCTCTTCCGTCCTTGACAGTAAATAATTTCACAAATTCGACAGATTTAATTTAAATAGCACGGAAAGGAATTATGAATCCAATTCTTCTCTCATTTTACCCCGAGGGCGCTCTGTTTCATTTCATCTGCTAACTTCTGTTATAAATGATTGTATCGCAATGAAATATTGCAGAATGACACGCCTCTTATTTCCTCAATTGAGAATTTGCAAAATTAAATGTTACCTACTACCAGCTCAACGCACTAATATAATATAATATTACAGGTAAAACCAAAATTATACAATCTAATAATAAATAAATAATAATCTAGTATCCATAGTACAAGCTTTTCTGAGTCTGTGTGAATTGTCCGAATATTTATTTTATTATTTTATTTATAGTAAAGAGGGGGAGATTTGAAATTGAAATAAAAAATGTGTAGTTTTAAACTTTGATTGACGTTTAACGATGTAATCGTTTATGTTTAGCTTTTTCCGGGATGTGAATTATTATTGGTGTGTTTATGCTTCGCGTCAGTGTAAATGTACCCTAGTAGTTAGTGCCTAAAATTCTTGCTAGTCGAAGTCGAATTACACCGCGATTGTTGTGCGTTGCGAATAAGCCGACCGAAGGTTAGACACCAAGTAAGATTAATGTTTTCTTGTATACGTATCGAAGAAAGATGTTCTACTATGTTCAAAGTTTATTTTATTTCCTGTTCTTGGGTTTCTGTTTCCAGTAATATTATTTTTCAGAAATATCGTGCATTCTTTCAATTCAAATATTTTTGTACTATTTAGGACATGTACATAACTCGAAGTATTATTATATATAGGTTGGACCTGTAACCATATTCTTAAATAATAATAAATTATGACGAAGTTCACGATTTCTGTCAGTTTACAGACATCAGCTGTTTTTTTTTTCTTTACGAAACCGTCCTCCATTTTTGTAAAAACTGTTAAATACTTACCTACTCGTCAGCGTTTTCTTTTAAAAGCTATCTTCGAAATAAGCTGTTTACCAGCTTAGAACAAGTAAAAGCACTCACAAAGGCTGATATGCAGTTTTTCATATTTTACCAGATTCTTCTCAAAGTTTTTTTTTTCATCTGCGGTGCTTTATCGTTATTCTTTTATTTTCTGTTTCGTAAGTACAAAACTTTAGCAAACGTTTAGCATTTATGCATTAGCACCTCTTTATGTTATTTTATTATATTTAGATAGAAAGGTACCTACATGTAAATCTAAAATAAATATGTAAGTAAAATAAATAATAATATGTTGTATTATTTGCTTGCATTTTGCTTACTAAAAGACCATTCATTTTAATTTTAAATTTTTGTTGTCCCAGTTTATTGTAATGAGATGTACCTACAATCAAGTCATAATAACGGTAGGTACCTACAGGAACTTCTTCTTTTGCAGGTTATTTATCTGAATCTCTCTGAATCTTGCTAGAAAAGCGCATGAAAACCAACTTAAATTACCTCGCGGCAAACTTACCAAGTTCTAAAAATAATTGAAGTATTACTTGAAGTATTACTTGAAGTATGTTACCTCGTGCACCGATAAGTTTCCAACTCACCTCGTGAACCATTCCGAGACTATCCGTAATGTATTCCAGTTTTGAACTTGGGATTACAGAGGTTTCCCTTGTGGTATCAAGAAGTTGTTATACTGAGAGATATTTGTAGTAGGTATATTAGGTTATTGGCATGTCATTGGTTCAAATAAGCGTTGGTGACTTAGATCAACTATATGAAAGATAAAGTATCGGCGCATAAAAACAGTCTCGGAAAATAACCGCTCACTTGCAGCGTGAGAGCTTATTTTGATTTAGTTTGGTTTATACTCAGCCACCCGTCTTGTGAAGTTGTGATAAATAGACTTGCAATTTATATTTCTAGCACATGCTTAAGTACATTTTGCTTGATCACAGATATTTTTATAACATCCTAAAGTTACGAGTAGAGAGGGAATTCTTAGTGATTTTTATCTTAGAAAGCTCTTTATGTAGGTAGGTAAAGCAAAGGTTGATTATAAATTATGGCCCAAAAGATAGGGTTTTATTTTTCCTTGGCGCTCAAAATTTGGGAATAACATAGTTAACTAATGTATATAGGTATGTACTAAATTATTAAACAAAAAATTGATACAGATGTATAAAAATTGTTTTTACATTAATAATAAATAAATATTCATGGACATTTCGCACGACGCCCTCTAGTCCCAAACTAAGCAAAGCTTGTAATATGTGAACAAGAAGCTGATAAAATACTTATATACTGACTTTTTTTTGTAAATACATAAGTACTTATAATACTTAGGTACATAGTGATACATAATTACAAACTATTAATCTTCTTTTCAACGATTGCTGCCAGCGGTACTGTACTTCATTATTTAATGTCAAGGTCACGCCTGTTGACGACCCCATCCCTATGGTTGTATCAAGGACGAATATGATAATATCGTTTACCGTAACACAACACAACACGTCAGTTATTTCTATATCGGCTCAAGGTTTTTTTTATGGCTTCTGTCTGTCAATGTCATTGTCAATTGACAATGTGACAGCATACTTGTTGGTACACCATACCATGTTTAAAAAAAGACAAGTAGGTAGTGAATTAGTGATTTAAGTTTAAAAATCTACCGTTTTTTTTGTGATATTTTTTCCAGATTTTACTTAAAAAAGGTTAGCATAGTTTTTACTTCTCAGCAGCGCTTAGAAATTAAAATGTAACATAAAATAACCATAAATAATATTAAGTTATTAACCTCAAGGACTTACTTAATCACTGAAACTAGCTATTAAACAATTATCGGATAAAATGATAAGATTGTGATAATCTAAGCCGAAGAAGTTGCCTATTTGTCAATAACTAAATGAATAATATGGTATTAAAGATAATAATAATGAATATTTTAACTCTACCTAACGTGATAAAAATTTTATACCTTTTGGATGACATTTTTTACGAGTACAAAAACAAAATAGCCTTGATAATGTCATGTTCTTGAATCGTAAAAATATCTACTCTATCATGAAAACACACATGTTTTATGTATGTACCGTGGCCAGTAAGCAAGTTCAAGTAAAAATCGATCCAGAAGTCGGCTGGTTCCGTCATACCTCGGGATTCTTCGGCACCACAGAACAGCTGGCAAGGTAGGTAGATAATTTATATTAATTTTAGATAACTTAGTTTCAATAAAAAAAAATCAAGTTATTCTAATTTATCACAATATATACAATTAACCTTAGTAACTTTTCACCAAAACTTTCAATTTATGAAAAACATCAGTCCTAGGCTCGTATGCTGGTAAAACACTCAAGCACTGATCCGAACTCAAGCACAATAGACTTTTGTATAAAAATCTCTACTCAACTTTATTAGACTTTATTAAATACGAAATCTTAGCTTGGATTCGACCAACTTTTAGATCGGCACTAAAAGCATAATTTGATAATTTCTTAAAAGTATAATATTTTCGCAGTCTATTTATGAATACTGTGGTAGGTCGCAGTGATCAGAGGAGAACTTTTTATTTCCGTTTCGTTTTGTTTCCTTCCATACGGAACATAACTCATCTCATATGTATGTAACATAACTCTGTAACTGTGAGATGATAAGCATAATTTAATTTATTTATTATTAAAATTCTTTATACTATTCCATTTACTTTATACTATACTTTATACTAGGCTTAAATAGGGCTGGGCGGGGCACGTCAGCCGGGTGCCGCCCGATAGGTGGGCAAACATCACCACACCCTGAGTCCCTGACGGACGGTGGTCTCGTGGCCGGCCTAAAAAGCGCTGGCGGGACGACCTGGACGCCTTTGAAAGGAGATGGTGGGAGGAGGCCCAGGAGAGAGAATATTAGAAGTCTTTGGGGGAGACCTTTGCCCAGCAGTGGGACGAGATAGGTTAAGCAAAAAAAAATACTATTCCAATGGGCTAACTTCTTTTGAAATCAGGGTTAAGATCGTGTTAATATAAACTCAAAAGTCATTATAGAAAATTATTTATTTTTATATGCCTAAGCGTTAGCCTGAATCCAAGAAGTGAAACGAGAGACACGAGCGTTGACTCCAGGGAAATAGGCCTGACCGCAACCACGGCCCCAGGAGCAGACACCGACGACGACGCCGTTGTGGTACAGTGGGCCACCGGAGTCTCCTTGGCATTGGTCGCGACCACCAACATCGAGCCAGCCAGAGCACAGCATGTTGGCGGTGATGGTGTCTCCGAGGGTAGCGTAGCGTTGAGCGCACGTGTTCTGGTTGATTGCCCAGATTTGCACGTGGCGCAGTTGCTCGGAAGCAGAACCTCCAGGCTAGATATATAAAATAATCACAAGTGTTAAATGTACTTAATAATAAAACATAACCTAATAATGACACGACATTTGCTCGCTCTCGCTTTTGTTGTCTGTCTCCTGTAATTATTGTAGCACTTGGCATCATTCCTTCTTTGTATTTTATTTTATTCTGTGTTTTAGTGTATACAATGTTGGCGACTCAAATAAATGAACATATAAACGTTTCGATGTCACGAGGATGATGGCACCTAATGACATGGGATGATGATTTAAGGTGTCTTTACATAAGATTGAAAGTATCTAGTATCCCAAAAATTTTACTAAAATTTATGGACTAAATTTAAGAAATAGCTACATGCGTAGATAAAACTAACTAACTAGACGGAACCACGAATAGAGCAGTAGTCACGAAATGTACCCTATGGCTCTCTATAGCTAAAAAAAGCTTTGTAAAAGTGGGTATATAAAGAGCTTATAGGGTTATTGTATGGCTCAAAATGGCACATCAAGGGCGGGTAATTTCAAATTTGGCTTTATTTTTTTTAAGTTAGTCGAAATAAATTAAAAATTAAACTTACTTGAGTAGTGCCCCAACCGGCGGCCCAGACGACTTGGTTGTCGCCGAGGTTGTAGTTAGCACCAGCGATGGAAGCGGGCCTGGCGTTGTTGTTGTGATTGATAACTGAGGCGGTACGCATGATAGCAACGTCATTATCAAATGTTCTTGAGTTGTAGCTGGGATGGATGATATAGGAAGCCAAGTTGTGCACAACACCACCGCTGTTAGCGAAGGTGGAGCCGACGCGCACGCGCCACCTATTTGTGGCGTCACCCCTAAAATGGAAACAAAGTTATTGTTTAATAAAAATATTGCTTGGATGATATTAACCTATAGTTTCGAAAAATGTCAGAATTTGAACTGACTTATGACTGGTATGTACGAATATCAATTATAGGCAAACACAACATTCAAATAGGTGCAATAGTTAACTTAAAATTAGGTAATATTCGAGTTAGCTGCTAGTTTGTCCAAATATATTTAAAGATAGTAAATAAAATCGTAGTTTTATGTCGTACCGATAGAAAACATTGGTTGTTTGATGCAACCCGGGTGCATAATGCTAGTTCTTGTATTTTTTGTTGTGCGAGTATGCTGTATGCTGGAATGCATTCGCGAAGTCTAGCATTTGGCTTGACCTAATAACACTTACATTACGCAATGAGCGGCGGTTAAAATGGCTCTTGAGTTGAGGATGCTTCCCCCACATGCCTGCCAGTAAGTGTTGAAGTTGTATGTGTACAACAAAGCGGCGATAGTAGGGTACTGGTCGATAGTAGTCACCGAACCACCGACAATCCTTTGCGGGTTTCTGGGGACAGCTGCAAAAATATTCAATCAAAATAAATTATGACCAAAGCCAGGTTTTGCTCACGTTTTGTAAAAAAGGCGTTTAAGGTTTGATAACTATATCAGTTAGGTAAGAAATACTACTTTTGTAAAAATAATATTTCTCACCTAATTGCCAGTGTCTTGGGCACGCTTCCGATTGGTACTGATTTGGATCAGTTGAGCTATCTATAAATCGTTTGCAACGGTGTGTAGATAGCTCAACTGCTTCATGTGTATTTTGTACATATTATAAATATTGTAAATACTTTATTAGTCATAATTTTCTTTGTGAATAAATCGTATTCCTAATTGATATAGTTAGTGTTTTTTACAAAACGTGATTTTTCAAGTTAGTGTGTTCAATTACGAAGGCTGTATTATAAATGCCAACGTTTAGATGTCTGGATGTTTGTGTTTCAATCACGCTGTAACTACTGGTCTGATTTAAATGAAACGTGTTCATAACCTGGAACACATAGGCTACTTTTCCCGCTTGTTTTGGGGTTTTTTCGTTTTTTTTTTTCGTGGACGAAGTCGCGGGTAACTGCTAGTGTGGAATAAGTTTGTAACTCGACATACCTGCCACTGCAGCCAGGCACAGGGCTAGTACAAAGACGGCGCGCATTTTCACTATGGAGTTAATACACAACTGTCCTTTTGTAAAATTATCACGTATTTATATTGATGGACCGGTATGTTATGCATAAAATTATCTATTAAATACTCTGCAAAGATAACGATAAAAATTTAATCAGTGCTTGCCCATCGAAGGGTTTCACACTATTATTTATTTTGAACTCACTGTAAAAACACTTCAGTTGAGGACTGGTTAACTTGAATCCTAAACTGTGTCTTTAAAGAGAAGGATAATGTCAAACAACCATCTCGCTCGCACATTTCAACATTTTAGAAGTCTTCGCCGTATAAAGAATAACAATCAATGCAATGGTTCAGCAAAAAATAACTTTTTAATCAGCAGGGGTATGCCAATCAAAGTTGAACTGCAAAGTTGAACTGCAAAGTTTTAAATTATGGTCAGTTCATACTAACTCATAGTTATTCTATGACTAAATAGTGACATTATGACGTCATTTGATGTGTTTTCGCGCATATTTTGCTGTCAAGTGTCTAAAAAGAATGATCACGTGGTACAATTTTGTACCACGTGACCTGAAGAAATTACACTGGGCAGTGAAATATAACTTGACAGCAAAAGATTGGCATACGGGGGCTCAACAAGTTTTCCGACTAAAAAATGTAAGGTGGTACCAAAATTGATCATATTCGCGCAAATTTTTTGGCCAGAAAACATGTTTGGGTCAAAATGAGCGAGAGGGTTCTATTATGTATTCCAAGTTTCATCCAAATCGGACCAGTAGTTACAGCGTGATTGAATTGAAACACAAACCTCCAAACCTCTAAACTATTAGATAGATAGATAGATAGATAAACACTTTATTGTACACAAAGAAGAAACAAGACATAAGAGAAAACAATTAAAGCTAATGTACAATGGGCGGCCTTATCGCTAAAAGCCATCTCTTCCAGATAACCTTATTAGTTACCTTTATTAGTGGGATACTTAGTGGGATTGCGATTGGTTTAGAACAACTAACACACAGAGAGTAATCGCATCGGTTTGCAGGATAGCACGTGGACTAACAGATCCCTAAAAATATGAATGTAGGTATCTATATCTATCTATTCCAAATCTTACTGATTGATTATGATGATCACTCAAAAATTGACTGTGGAACTAAATACACCTAAGTACTAGCTAAACAAAAAAATGTGGTTTCCGCAAAAACTTTTACAACTTTTTTAGTTTGTATAAATATTTTTTAAACTGTAGCTACTAATTTGTAGCTAGCTCATTAACTACTTACTTTTACTCCAAAAATTGCCTGCAACTAAGTATCAAACGTGTACTTCGACTTGTTTGACTGTCGGCTCCCGTAGGTACCTACTAGTGTTTATTAATTGATGTGTTGTTGTTATAATATCATTCTATGAATATTTGTTGTCTACCTGTTTGATAAGTCTTATATAATGCATGCTGTGGCATCCTCTAATTGAAGGAACACAATAGTTTTAAGCCCATTGCCATACATTTCTGTTGTTATCGTGTCACCTTTGTTGGATGTCCTATGAATAAAAATAAAAAAATAAATAAAAATAAATAATTTGGTGTCGTCTATAACCTAGTACTATATTTTCAAGTTCAAGGGGAGCGTGAATAAAATATAAAAAATATAGCTTTGAAGAGTAATTTTTTTAATAGATAAGTAATGTTATGCTGCTAAGTACCACGGCTTACGTCCATTGAAGTGTTATGTGATGCGCCCGTCACCTTAAGGCGCGTATTACGGTCAAACCGTGAAAATGCCCATTTTTGACGTTCTAGATCTCTGAAACTGAAACTCTTAGATAATTTCGATTTATTGTATGGTGTAGAATAGTTATTCGCATTGACCGTAGCGGCCTCGCTTTTTGCAATTTTTCCTTATATATTTAAATAAAGCCAAAATTCCGAAACAAGTTTTTAATAAAACTCGCGCAGACACTTTTTCAAGCTCCTGGATTGAACTACTCTGCAAAGCAAACGAAATGAAAAATATCAACAAATATCTCTTATATACTGCCATTGACCGTAGCGGCCCCGGAATTTAGAAATAAGTATGGGATATGTACAAAAAAAAATCAATTCAAAACCATAAAATTTCTAAAAACGTTCAGAATTAGCCGTTAATTTCTCCATACTACATTATTATTATTAGGTAAAAATTATACCAAAATAAACGTTAGTTCATAATCAATAAAATTGTATACTTTTTATTTACATAATTTATTATAATAATTTGAATAAACGTAATTTACAACTGCATAAAATGCGATGCGTTGGCCGCTCGAATTCAGACGCGCGCCAGCGCTCGTGGAAGGCGGACCTGTGTCGATTTTCTCCGCGCCAAAAAGATCGAGCATAACCGTGCGTGTACACGTGGAGTGTGACTGACTACCTAGTTTTGATGTTAGTAACTTTTTTATTCATGACAATCATTAACACCTGTACATACCTATTGGGGACAATTAAAATCTTATCTTATCTTACCATTTATAATATTAGTGGGATGGGATGCAAAAGTTTAGATGTTTGGATGTTTGTGTAGTACATACAAAATCGATTGTTACACCTAACTTCAGAGGGATGAAGATCCGTTGTGCGTACTGTGCCAAACAGTACAATCTACAGTGCAATGAAGAACGTGTACTTGAATAGAATAGAAATTAATGACGATGAGCTAAAATGAAAAGATATTTTGATAGGCCTCACAGCTCAGTCGGTACTAGCTCTCCCTTCCGTGCCGTGGGTCGTGGGTTCGATCCTCACCAAAAACAAACATAATTATTTTTTGTGTGGCATCATAGACGTTTGTTCTATGAGTCGTCTAAAGGGTGCCGTGTAAAAATGTCAATGTATATATTTTTATTTGTACCTATTTATGAAAAATCATAGCCGCCATTTTTAACTTTCCTGTTTATGGACCGATTGCTTTCAAAATCGATATCTGAAGGTCCCTTTCAACCATTACCAAGAATCTAATGTCAAATTTGAAAAATCATGGCCGCCATTTTTAACTTTTCTGTTATTATATTACTAAAGGACACAGACAACTAAAATCTACATTTTTGATGTCAGCTGTCAAATTCAACTTCAAACGGTCATATCTTGGAAACTACTTATCCTAGACTACTCGTTTCATCACTAAATGACACAGACAACTAAAATATACATTTTTGATGTCAGCTGTCAAATTCAACTTCAAACGGTCATATCTTGGAAACTACTTATCCTAGACTACTCGTTTCATCACTAAATGACAGAGACAACTAAAATCTACATTTTTGATGTCAGCTGTCAAATTCAACTTCAAACGGTCATATCTTGGAAACTACTTATCCTAGACTACACGTTTCATCACTAAATGACAGAGACAACTAAAATCTACATTTTTGATGACAGCTGTCAAATTAAACTTCAAACGGTCATATCTTGGAAACTACTTATCCTAGACTGCTCGTTTCATCACTAAATGACAGAGACTACTAAAATCTACATTTTTGATGACAGCTGTCAAAATTAACTTCAAACGGCATTCATTTAAGATTCTTGAGGGTGACCCTCAGATATCGATTTTGAAAGCAATCGGTCTGTAAACTAAAAAAATTAAAAATGGCAGCCATGATTTTTCATCAAACTTGACGTTAGATTCTTGATAATGGCTGAGGGTGACCCTCAGATATCGATTTTGAAAGCAATCGGTTCATAAACAAAAAAGTTAAAAATGTTGGTCATGATTTTTCAAATTTGACATTAGATTCTTGATAATGGCTAAGGGTGACCTTCAGATATCGATTTTGAAAGCAATCGGTCCATAAACAAAAAAGTTTAAAATGGTGGTCATGATTTTTCAAATTTGACATTAGAATCTTGATAATGGCTGAGGGTGACCCTCAGATATCGATTTTGAAAGCAATCGGTCCATAAACAAAAAAGTTAAAAATGGTGGTCATGATTTTTCAAATTTCACATTAGAATCTTGATAATGGCTGAGGGTGACCCTCAGATATCGATTTTGAAAGCAATCGGTCCATAAACAAAAAAGTTAAAAATGGTGGTCATGATTTTTCAAATTTCACATTAGAATCTTGATAATGGCTGAGGGTGACCCTCAGATATCGATTTTGAAAGCAATCGGTCCATAAACAAAAAAGTTAAAAATGGCGGCCATGCTTTTTCTAATTTTACATAATATTCCTGATAATGGCTAAGGGGGATCCTCAGATATCGATTTTGAAAGCAATTGGTCCATAAACAAAAAAAGTTAAAAATGGCGGCTATGATTTTTTCTAATTTGAGATTAGATTCTTGATAATAAATAAATAAATATTTATGGACATTTCACACGACGCCTCTAGTCCCAAACTAAGCAAAGCTTGTAATATGGTAACTAGATGCTGATAGAATACTTATATACCTTTTTTTTTGTAAATACATACTTATAATACATAGTAACACATAATGGCTGAGAGGGGCCCTCAGATATCGATTTTGAAAGAAATCCGTTTTTAAAATAAGACTGTACTTTATAATATTGTGCGCGCGAGTTGACGACAAAAAAAATAGGTTTAATTGGAAAGTGCCAAATCACGAGTTTCACGCTCGCGAGTTGACGAATAACTCGGCCGTTTGAAGTTGATTTTGACATAATTACCTAATGTGTGCAATGTACCTAATCGATCGGTGCTATAAGCTATCACCATGATACGATTCATCAAAATCTGTTCGGCGGTTTCAGCGTCAACTGTGCTCAAACGACAAACCGACAGACATACTTCAACTCCTTCAAAGAATTTATCAAAAAATAAATCAATGTAAGTACAGATTTGTAAAAGTTTAGATAGAAATTCTATCTAATAAAATAAATAAATATGAATATTCTTGGGCTTTACACACAACGCCCTCTAGTCCCAAACTAAGCAAAGCTTGTGATATGGGAACTAGATCTGATAGAATACTTATATACTTTTTTTTGTAAATACATACTTATAATACATAGAAACACCCTAAATAGAAACAGCCATCTAAACTATTATAAATCTTTAGGTACATTGAAAATTTTTATAATTTTAATGGCTTTACTTACCTAACTTCCAAGTACCAAGGCTAGTTAGTTAATGTACAAACTCGAGCGGAAAGCGGCTTCAATTTGTGCGTGGGCATTTTTTTTAGTTTGGCGGCTCAGAAACCGGAATTCGAGCGCGGCCAAACTGCGATAGCCCTCTTAAGACATAAAGGTGACGAGTTTCATGTGCCTGTAATTGCACCGGTACCCATACCCTGCAAACAGGAACACAGCAATGCGAGCATCGCTCAGTGGCAGAAATAGATTCGGGGTAGGCTAGTACTTTCTCGGGCAAACGCTTTAATTTTATCTACATCAGATCTACTTTATGTACTATTTAGGTACTTAGTATATCTAACCATGGCATCCTCAAAGGATCTTGAGACAGAGTTTTGGGTGTTTTATCTACAACGCCTATTTTTAGGGTTCTGAATCAAAATGGTAAAACGGAACACTTATGGTGCGACTATTTCAGTCCATCCGTCTGTCTGTCACAAGTCTGATACTATTCAAACAACAGCAAATACATAATTGGTTTTTCTATATATAAGTAGATGAATATCTGGATAAAACTAGTGCAACACTGTACAAACATTGCCCAGAAATAGGTGAAGTCAGGCTGTGGATGATGATGATTATGAGATAATGTTTATAAAATCTATTTGACGAGCAACAGTCTAAGTAGTTTATTATTTCACAGTAGCGCATAAGCTTTGATAACGATATCAATTTACAAAATAAAAAAAGATATCTAAATGGGGGTTAGATTACTTCTATGACGAATTTATGATACAAATTCAGTAAAGTAATGCACGAATTTGAATTAATTTTGTAAATAAATACCTATTTGATGAAGACCGACCATAAAGCTTCTCTCTACCTCTTTGTTTTCTCTCTTTCATGAGTAACATGGGTACCGTAACCATGTCTTTCCATATAATCAAGATGAGGTATACAGGGGCTACCTTTAACCCATGACCATAAACAGAGCCTGAGACATGTTTTAGATCGATTTGACTTGTCCAGCATCTTCCATCCCGTCAGCCTAGTTAGCCTTATCCACGGGAAAGACATGGTGAATGGTTATTTAGTACTAGACGCTTTGATAGAGGCGCCGACACCGATTATATTTGTCCGCGTCACAGTCTTAGTCGACAACGCCCTTTGAACCTTCTCTATCCATCGTCTTCCCGTGGGCTTAACAGTGTAGGTAGAGTCATTCTTCTTTCCACCTTCCAGTTCGCGGCCGTAGCAACCCACATTTGCGTGTTTTGCCTTTCTGCCAATGTATGTGCATCTTCAGCTACGAAAATAAAAGGGTTTTTTTACTCTCAGTATAATTTTCTGTTCATCATCATTCAGTCAGCCACGCAATAGTTTTTAATCCAACAGTACGGTATCAAAGTTCATAAAGCAATTCTGAAGGCGGAAGCACGTCCGCCTAGTTATAATAGTGGTCGCCTTTATTACCAGAATCTATGCTACGTGATGCTGCTTACTATGAACCACTAGTTTTCGCTTGCCACTTCGTTTATAAACCTTTTATTTTTCGGACGGACTGTTGTAATCTTCTGTCGATTGACAGCGTTACTTGACTACTGCGAAGTGCAGAAGGCTCTCGACCATATCAAATGGATTTTTGGCAGCAAACGCAAAGGCATCACTAAAGTATAGACCTCAGCTTGAGCTGTTCCTAGATTGGGAGGGACATTATCAGATGCTCAGACAAGAGGGGGCGGCTATGTAAGATTTCTTCGACCCCGCCATCGGGGTTGGTTTGTTTGAAGTGTATTGCCTCCGCATTAGCGGCAGTGATTGCGTCATCCGGGACGGAGGATTACCCTTCTTAAAATAGTACACTTTGAACATTTTTATTCATTTTGGCATGATTTACCACTTTATTTAGAGAGAAATCCTATAGAAATATAAGAGAAAGTGATGGAACATAATGACCCACATGATGTTATGTGGTTCTGGTTACTCCTGCCTATTAATACGTTGCCTTTAGGGCCAACGCACATCTATCGACAAAACTGTTTTGTCGCGTACTTAGTGACGTGAAAATAAATTTTCTGTTATAACGAAAACAGCATAAGATGAATGCTTCCTCGTCATATGCTGTTTTCGTTGTAACGAAATTCACATCAATTGACACGACGCATGCATAAAATTATGTTTACCTATCTATTATAGCATTGTTTAGTACCTACCTATTAAACATTGCTTTATACGCATATACCTAGAGAATGAACTGAGCTTTTTTAATAAATAAGAATATAAAGTAATTATGTAGTGTACTTAATAATATTAATAAGTACTTAGGATGATTCTCATTGAATAAGCAAGTAACGAAAACAGCAAATAAAAAGAAGCATATCGTAACTAAAAAAGTTTTACTGAGAAGTTTCACATCACTAACTGTTCGACAAGACGTTTTGTCTTTGGTTTGCGTTCTCCCTTAATCTTGACTCGCAAAGATTTAGGGAGAACGCAAACCAAAGACAAAACGTCTTGTCGAACAGTTAGTGATGTGAAACTTCTCAGTAAAACTTTTTTAGTTACGATATGCTTCTTTTTATTTGCTGTTTTCGTTACTTGCTTATTTAATGAGAATCATCCTAAGTACTTAATAATATTATTAAGTACACTACATAATTACTATATATTCTTATTTATTAAAAAACACAGTTTATTCTCTAGGTATGTGCGTATAAAGCAATGTTTAATAGGTAGGTATTAAACAATGCTATAATAGATAGGTAAACATACTTAAGAAAAGTCTGTCGTGTCAATTGTTGTGAGTTTCGTTACAACGAAAACAGCATATGACGAGGAAGCATTCATCATATGCTGTTTTCGTTATAACAGAAAATTTATTTTCACGTCACTAAGTACGCGACAAAACAGTTTTGTCGATAGATGTGCGTTGGCCCTTACAGAGCACATCTCCAGACAAATCTCTTTCACAAAGAGGCCTACTGGAAAGTTATGTCTAGCAAGTAGCGTACCTTTTGTGACTTCTATAGGTACTGGGTTAAGTGAGTTACGAAAAACTGGAAAAAGCAACCCCAGCACACGTCACACCTATTAATAGATTAAAATCACCACTGTCTATCGGATAAAAAACGCGGTCAATGACTGAGGAGTGACCACGAACAAATCTGAGAGTCAACGCCGTCAACGCGTACGTAAACCTAACGTATTCGAGTTATATTGCGCGTCAACGCCAGCTTGACTGCTTAACGTGGTAACGTCACCGCGCAGTGTATTTCGGATACATTAAAGTTACGATACGTTTACGATTCACATTTATTCGTGCTGAGACATGACGCCTCTGGTCATGTGAGCCGGTATCGCAATTGTAATGAGTCAATCGAACACTTTATCTGCTGTGGTCTCCAGCATGCAGATGGTGAACAGATTACTTAATTTGCATTTATATTACAGCTACTTTACTGCCCCAGCTAAGTTGGAGATGAAAGCTTTTAAAAAGTTTGGGATTTTTTTAGTTTTTTATAAAGTTTTGGATGTGCCCTGTTATGCATTGCACTGCGTCTATCACTCGGAGACGTACCTTCAAACCAGAACAGAACAATGCGAACATCACTGCGTCGCTGCAAATATAAAATACGGTGATAGTAAGTACGCTTCCCTGGGTGAACTCTTTCAACATACCAGTGCTTAGATTCTCTTTATAACTACTGTCCTTGCAGAGACAGTAGTCAAAAATAAGAGAGTTAAAGATAATAAGATAGTAATGTGCATTGAGACATGTGTCAATACACTTCATAGGGATCTACATGCACAGATAATACATAGGTGTTTGATATAGATGCGTATGTACGAGCACCTCTGAGCGTAAATCGATGACGGCAAACAACAAACAGCAATCCTGAGTGCATTAATCCTGCTGATAGCATTCGATATTCTCTCAGTTATGCAGAATAAACTAAAGCGGTTATACGAGCACATATCTGTGGAGTAAATAATTATAGTGCAGAGATGGTAGCTGGTTTGGGCAAAAATGAAGGACTCGAGTCTCTTGTGAACGGATATGCAGGTAAGTGTTCAAATGTGACTATTGGGACAAAGATTCCCACTAGTTACATCAATAGAAATAGCAATGTATGGTGACTATCTATCAGTTTAGCTAATATATTGATGATTCATAGACATAGACAATATAGACCTCCTATTACATTATCGTTTGAATCCATGAGCACTTGTTTATTCGGCTAGTTAGGTACCATCAGCAAAAGTTCTGCCTTACCACCTTAAGGGTGCATTTTCTGTGAACTGACTAGCCGTTAATTTTTGAACACCAATAGAAGCAAATTATTTCGGGTGTAAAAGTTATGAAAACAATGGGCCGTCATAAAAATAAATAGATGTTTAAGTCTCTGGTTGGTCAAAATAAGAAGACAAAAGAAAAAGGCGAGGTCAGGTAGCTAACTGCTTGCAAGCGAAACAGTTTCAAAAGTGGTAAGGCGGAAATTTTGCCAATAGTACATAAGCTTCGTGTACCCTACGTTGATCGAACCTAGAACTTAGACCTTTATGTAGAACCAGCATTGGTATGCCAATCAAAGTTGAACTGCAAAGTTTTAAATCATGGTCAGTTCATACTAACTCATAGTTATTCTGTGACTAAATAGTGACATTATGACGTCATTTGATGTGTTTTCGCGCATATTTTGCTGTCAAGTGTCTAAAAAGAATGGTCACGTGGTACAAAATTGTACCACGTTACCTGAAGAAATTACACTGGGCAGTGAAATATAACTTGACAGCAAAAGATTGGCATACGGGGGCTGGTAGAACCTTGTAGAACGAATTGTTAAAACAACAGAAAGTACGAAAAATGTCATCATAATCTTATCAGCTTTATAAAATTTATAGAGTCGGCTCTACAAACACTTAACTCGTCATATTAGGTAGATAAAAAATGCTTCACATTTCTCAAAAGTGCTCTACAAACTCTCAATGTTTTTGGAAAGAACATAAATAGGTACCAATATGGATACGGTTTCCTATAACTAAGTTAAGTCAGCTAACTAAAAACTTGAATGTTTGCTGATAATTTATGCAACGAAGAGATATAAAGAAGAGAAGAGAAGAGTGTCACAGAGGCTGTGCGCCACTCGACTCTCGGCACCCCTGAAAACCAGCGCTAAAGGAGCCACCGTGCACTTGCCGCATTTGCTGAGTGGGCTCCTTTTTTACGCATGTTATCGTTTTATTATTAAGTAAATAAGTATGTACCTTATTGTGTGTTGCGTAAAATAAATAATTTCTATTTCTATAAAAATTTTAATGTATTTTTAGGGGTAAATTACAAAAAAATATTGTTTAAAAAGTGTTTTTCGTCAAAAGGGGTGATCATGAGCAAGCATCATTCAGGCAGGCCTCATCCTCCATTAGACATAATTTATCGCTCATTTATTGACCCTCACATAAGATATCACCCGAAATTAAATTAAAAAAATCGTCAGTTAAAAATATCACCTCTCTTTTGCCGCTTAGCTATATTTTTATTACATTTTGATACTTATATACCTACCTAACAAAATTTAGGCTAGCTCGTACAATATGCCCTAAAAATTTGCGCATTATCTTATCAATAGCAGCTTCTGCATTTTATAGATCTCTATCAATATTATCAGATTTTATTACGACCAGTAAATAGCTTGGGTTCAAGACCCTTCTCTTTTGTTTACCGACCAATTTATCAACCAACTGAATCAATGAGCGGCATTCGATAAAGGATAACCTAGTTTAATTTGTATAAATAAGATTTCTCAATACTAGTTAGGACAGTTACTCTGTAATTTCAAGCAATTGATTTGTTTTATCAAGTGTGTGAAGGTGTAAAAAGATGAGACTATTGTCTGGACAGGATAAGGACGGCGGTGCGGCCGAATCGGCACTAATGAGAGGTAGGCTTTGACTTTGACCTTGAACTATTAAACAAAGTTTAATAACTAAAGAACCTCGTCAACAATAGCTTGCTTTGATATTATTTTTGTAGTATATTTTATTTCACCATGTATTTCCAATATAATCTAATTCACCGCTGAAACACAGTGTCTAGTCGCTGCATGTATAGTTGTTGGGACTCTTGTGTTTGTATTTTCATCGTAGCGACGCTGATACCAAGTGTGCGTTTGCGTTAATAGAAAATCCATGGAAGTATAATTTCCTTCCATAACTCCATTGCGGGAATGATTCTTCATACAAAAATATAGTTTAAAACGTAAACTTTGTACTTAGTTGGTATACGTAAAACGTACGCACTATGGTGCGATGATTTTCAATCAGAACAGTGTTATATTCACCTACTTATTAAACAAACAACATTTAATACAAAACGTAAAGAATGTAATGTGTTTTACTAACGAGGGTCCTCATTATTTGAAACAAATAAAAACCATTTCTTTTAACGGCGTTGTAGACAAGCCTTATGTAACAAAGAGATGTTAAGGGTAAGGATCAGATATAATTATCACAAAGTGTTACAACAGACATGTAATTTGAACAAAATCCCGCTCTGTGCACACCGCAGAGTCGGGAAACGTACGATAAAGGGCAGAGTTAACTTTGCAAAACGATAGGCGATTATTTGATTATTTGTCATATTGGATTACACTGCGTGGTGACTTCGCCGCTCCGCAGGTAATGATAGACAACGCACAAGACAACCGCGCAGTATAGCACAAGTATCAGTAAATAATCTTCGTTTATCGTTTCGTAGTAGAAGTTCTGAATTTATGCGAGCGCTATACCTCAGCTGCCATCATGGCGCAATGTCTCTCGAGCTTCGACTTTGTGACTTTATTCTCGAAATAAAGGATCTCTTCTCTTGTAAGCCCATCTTTGTATAGACACTGTTTTGATGTCGTCGTGTCATTTATCACAATACAAATTGTCAGTTTTCGTGTTTCATTAAAGTACTGGAAAATACCATGATATATTTTGTTTATTTTTTATGCGAGTTTACTTAACTTTTATGTCATGAAAATTGCTAATCTCAGTTCAACTCTACCAGTTTTTTACCCGACTACGATGAAGTAAAAAGGAGAGTTATGGGTTTAGAGAGTGACAAATATAGACTTAGCATAAGCAATGTTTAAGTTGAAAGGCGATTCTAAGTAAGACCGTAAGAAAGCTGTGTGAATAAAAACACCGGTCGAGTATTGTCGTTGAGCTGAGCCCGCCGGAAGTAATCCTGAGATTACGGAGGGAGCCGTGAAGCACAAAGGAGAATATTTCTCCAGACAAGAGACGGTATGATACAGAGATAAAAAAATAACGGCACATTTTAGTGATTGACGTGATTTAGGTCAAAGAGCCCCACTCAAGTGGGTACAAATGTTTGTGCAGATGAAATATATTTTTTAACCTGTTTAAAATAACCATAAAAATAATATGCGAAAATTAAAACCATCTAGCGGCGAGAGCGCCGAAAAAGGTATAAAGTTCCATATATTTTGTGTTTTTAATAAATTTACCGTGCACTCGGTTCAGTGTCGGATATAAAAATTTTATTTTAGGAATACAATTGCAAAATACACTTTATTAAAAGTACTACTGTGAAAATATAACTGTTTCAGAAGTAAGAAAACAAAAACATTAAACATAAATTGCATTTAAATAATTTTACTAACAAAAAGCTCATAAAGTAGTAGGTCAGTTAGTCATCATAAAACAACGAATATTTTATGGACTCTTTCCAAACTCTGAGTGCCTATTTCACCATCTCAAGATTCCGCTATCCGGCAGTTATAAATATACCTTTCTCTACTTTCGACTAATCAAAAACAAAGACAGAAATATTTTGATAACATTACTCAAGGATGGTGAAACAGGCCCTAAGAATATAAAAACTTGACAGCAAAATAGTCATCATATTTACCCGACTGACCAGTTGTACAACCAGTATGACAACTGGTTGTACAAACGGGAAGTAAAAGTCCCGTTATTTATTTGTTTATTATTTAGTTTACGTACCTAATAGCAGTTTCGCAAATTTCGCAGCTTCATTTTACATTTGACGCCATCTTTAAATTCATCTTCCTTCCACTCACCTGACAACTTTGCAAAGATATTCAAAACTGTGTCGAGAAATACACAACTTTGCATCGTGGATGCGAAGAGGTATTACTAAATTAACATTTTGTTCTACAGAGTAATAAATTATGCTAATTAACATTATTAGTACTAAATGTTCACATTTCTGAAGACATGTCTGAAAATATACAAAGTTTAGTATTTGCTATCATTTATGGGTGTTACTATGTATTATAAGTATGTATTTACAAAAAAAAAAGTATATAAGTATTCTATCAGCCATCTAGTTCCCATATCACAAGCTTTGCTTAGTTTGGGACTAGAGGGCGTTGTGTGTAAAGTCCATGAATATTTATATTTATTATTATTATTCAAACAAAATTAAATGCATTATGATCTTTATATTTTAACAAAATGACATTCGGAAACTTTTCGAAATAGCTATATACTATATAGCTAAGTACTTATACAAAAAAATATATGTGAGAGATTGAACACCTATTCTAGCTATATTTATGTTAAGAATGTTGAGATGCATATTTTCTTGACCGACCATACAATCAGTCTCGTACTCTCGTAACGTAAAATAGTAGCTACACTACTAACTAGCTGTTTGCTACGAACAGCTACGCATGCTACAGCGCGCTACAAACTTGTGAATAGGAATATTTCTAATTCATACAAACTAAACTACCCCGTTTGCTTTTACATCTTTTTGTTATTTCGTTTGCTTCTTTGTTGAGAGGTTCACTACTAAAAACTTCGATATCATAATGTCTGAATAAATACTACCTATTTTTATTTTTGTTGATTTTTTTACCTTACCTTATCAATCGGTCAATGGCGTTAATATTATTCGAACTTGCAATTAATTCGTTACAATCAACGTAGCAGGCACAGAAAGATTTTGCGTATAATCAACACGCACACAGCTTTACTGCTAGGGGCTGCGTGATGACGTCACGAGGGAGAGGGATATAGTATATCGAAATAAGCGAGGTGTGATAAAGATGGAATATAGGCCAACAGCCGACCTACCTTCTCGCTGATACAGCGGGGCATCCACAGTAGCTTGTAATAAGGTCGGCCATACACAATGCTATCAAATTGTGCTATTCACTATTTTATTGCCTACTTATCGTTATGGCAATCATTATTTTAATATTAACATACCAGAGCATACCATAGCAGAGCACGTTCGCAATGAATGTACACTGAGATAATGCATTCTCATAGGCTTAAGATCTCTTAAGATCTTAAGGCTCTTAAGATAGCCCCCGTATGCCAATCTTTTGCTGTCAAGTTATATTTCACTGCCCAGTGTAATTTCTTCAGGTCACGTGGTACAATTTTGTACCACGTGATCATTCTTTTTAGACACTTGACAGCAAAATATGCGCGAAAACACATCAAATGATAATAATGATGATGATAATGTCACTATTTAGTCACAGAATAACTATGAGTTAGTATGAACTGACCATGATTTAAAACTTTGCAGTTCAACTTTGATTGGCATACCCCTGGTGGTCCTTTAGCGTATTCCATCAGTATTTTTTCTTAAAAAAAAAGGTGGCGAATCTGACTGGTGATAGTTTTTCTTTAGTTTTTACATATTTATAGTCTAGCTTCCGCCCGCGACTTCATCTGCGTCCCGTTTGATCCTGTTGATTTTAAGCGGTAAAAACTAGCATAATGTGTTAATCCAGGTTACGAAATATATTCCAAAACTCATCTAAGTTGGTTTAGTAGTTTTGACGGAATTGAAACACAAACATCTAAACTTTCACATTTATTATTAGTGGGATGGGATTATATTATTATAGAATTTTGTTGTGGATTCACTAATGTGGATAAATCCACTTTCTGCTTCTGCTTGATTTCTGCTTTATTCCGCTATTTTTAGTAGATATTGTAATATCGAATTTTATTTTAGGCTTAGTTTATTATCATTTTAGCTGCAGGACGTGGGATTGTTTTCTGTAACAGAATACAATCCCACATTTCGTACCCGCTTGTTGGCTACCATCCAATTACCCTTGACTTTACCTGTCATCACCTCTTGCAATGTGTCCTGCATAAATAAATATTCATGGAAATTTCATAGAACAAGAAGAAGAGTTTGTCTTGCATTGTAGTTTAACATCCTAGCCTTTCAAAGAGTCGATGACCAAACAGTAATGTATAACTAAAAATACTTATGAAAATAAACTGAACAGCCATGAAACCTTTTATTTGGTCTACGCTAACGTCGCCTAACCGTATCAGTAAGCTGTAAAAGGTATATTGCTTTTTATGGACCGCAATTTTATTTTACGCGTACACCGATCGCATGCGTAGCTTAGCAGTTGGTCATCACATTTGATGTGGTAGCTCTTTGCATCTAATCTAGAATCTAGGTGATTTATATTTATTTATGTCAGGGATTTTTACCCATGCTCTTATGAACGGAACGCTATAGTGCCTAAGACATTTAGATGGAATAGGCTTGCCCATCAGCATCTATACCATCCTCTCAGCCTAATTGTGAAAATGTGACAGTTATGTTACATAAACAAACAATAAAACAAAATGTTTTACTAATTATAGTAAATTGGTAGAATCCATCACTTATTCCATAATAAAAAAGTCTTAGACAAGTTTTAATTATAGTGAGACATTGGAGCTGTACCATAGATTTCTATAAGCAACTGATCCACCGAAGGTTTTTGGGAGTACTTTTTCTTGTGCCCCTAGTCCTCCCTGGATCCGCTGGCGCCGCACAAGACTGGTCGCTCTAGAAATCTCAAGTGACCTAGATGTTTAAACTGAGCTGTGCCTAACGTAAGGAAGTTAAAGATTACCTACTACCAATAACGACACCTAATACATAAAATAAATATTTATAGATACTCGTACGTGTAGATAAATATTATTATTACCAATGATAATGACGATTTTATGAAGGCACCATTCGTTATCATAATTCTTAACAGTAATAGGTATATTATAAAGGAAATATACTAAGGTATAGATAAATATAAACTTATTAATTAGATACACCAACTCTTTTTATTACATCGCAACAATTATAAGTCGAAATTCGAACCCGCGACCTTCCCCTTGAACACAAAACGTAGATACCTACTTTTATTACTTAATTAAACATAGTGAATTGCTTGCCAAGAAGTCGTTGATCACAAAAAGAAACGTTTTTATGGGGAAACTCTAAGCCCTATTTAAAAAATTTCATTTAAAAATCGCCAATAACTAATCCATACTTACATAATATGTATTATTTATAAAATTATTTAGTAACCTTGCTTTACGAGTTTGAATCCCTCATTCATGCAAATAAGACTTTTTTGTATGGGGTTTTTCTCTCATCTTTCATTTCCTTGCATTCAGTCCTTCCTTTGCTTCTTTTCAATGGCTTTCAGGAAGTTTATATGATGGCAGTACTTAATTAGCTAAATTATCCATCCCAGTCACTGATAGAAAGATACCATCAAAAATTATGAAAAACATTCTACAATTGCGCATTCGAAACCTTGCTGTCTCTGTAAAGGACATAGGTTAATTCCTAGATTATACCTAGATTTCTAGTCCAGAATGTGAGGTCGAGGAATGTTGGGAGTCAAAAATTTGAATAACAGCCGGGCTCTAAATTTCATATTGGTTATCGACAAGGTAATTTCAAGAAATGACATAGTAATATTTCGTGGATTAAATTGATAAGATAAAACATATCTTTCTTGTTAATTTTATATCTTGTTTACCGCCGACAGTTGTAAGTAGCCGGAACAGGTGCTTATTCTCCCTAAACCTACCTACTAGTACATGTTAGGAGATCAAACCAACGGCCAGTGGAAAAGGTCGCATGTGAAGTTTTATTGCGTTATCTGTTCGACAGATTCATTGGACCGTCGCGCGTCGTGATGCGGTACATACCTACCTGTATTTCCCATCAAATAATCAAATACCACCTCCATAATTAGTCAAACAAAAAGCACCATTCAATAGGGGGCGCGTCACAGCTCAGTCGGTAATAGCTCGGCCTTCCGTGCTGTGGGTCGTGGGTTCGATCCCCACCAAGACAAACATTTGTGCGTGGAAAACATAGATGTTTGTTCTATGTCTGGGTGTTACTATTGTTTGAAATAAATACATATAAATGATTGCGAATGTTAACTTACACTTAGGCATTATTGAAGCATACAATCAAAAAACTATGTGGCTAAATATTGCAGTCTAGTGTGCGACTCCTAACCACAGTATAATAAAATCATGGATATTCAAGACATATTTCCTACTGAAGAAATCTTGCTTGGGTTAGGATTAACTCGTAAACCCGACCATTAAATATTAAATACCACTATACTATCTAATCACTCCTTTATTACTTTAGACATTCACCTTGAATGTCATACCTACCAGTGTCAAATGAATCACAATATTTTAAAAAAGAATTGAATTTACTTATTTTGTTTCCTTAACCTATCTCGTCTCAATGCTGGGCAAAGGTCTCCCCCAAAGACTTCCAATATTCTCTCTCCTGGGCCTCCTCCCACCATCTCCTTTCAAAGGCGTCCAGCCCCCGTATGCCAATCTCAGTTGAACCGCAAATTTGAACTGCAAAGTTATAAGTTCATACTAACTCATAGTTATTCTGTGACTAAATAGTGACATCATGACGTCATTTGATGTGTTTTCGCGCTTATTTTGTTGTCAGGTGTCTAAACAGAACGATCACGTGGTACAAAATTGTACCACGTGACCAGTTAGCACGCTGGTGACTTGGGCTAATCCCCTATTTTGCCACACAAACTGAGCTGCCTAATTAAAAGTTACAAAAAGCACCTTTTTTCTCAACTGTTTTACGTTTTATTCTATTTGTAGAAGGTTTTCACTGAAAAATTTTTTACGCCTGTACTAGTACGTGAAGTGTGTTCGTACTGTAAGAATACTTTGATTATAAATACCTTTTATTGTACATAGTTGAATTAAACATGATGATTGAACAAGAAATAAAAATTAGTTTAGTTATCATTAGTGAATGTTAAAATATCCCTTGCTCATTCGTTGAGTTTTTAACTTTTTAATACGTGTCACTTTTGCTAAAAAAATGCTAAATCTAGCTTCAAAAATCTAAGTGGCAACACTGTTGGTTGACTTACTCAATTGTCAATCGACAGTGTCATAATATTAACCTGTCATGTCAAACTGTGAAATTGTGTATATCGACGTTAATTCAGATCAATATGACCCGTAAATAATAACAAAATTGGTTTCAGTATGTTTTTTACAAATCAACGCATATGAAAATACAAATAACATTAGCATTAACATAGCTGCAGCTTAAGAACAACAAGGTGCCAGGGGAGAACGGCATAACAACAGAACTTCTGAATGCGGGCGGGTTCCGAAAATATCATTAGCACCATAGACCACATCCACACGCTTCGGCAGGTTATACCTACAGAAGATCGAAGAGTAATCGGCCACTTTGTTTATCGTTTGTAAAAAGCCTTTGATTCAGTTAAAACCTGGGCAGTGCGCCAGTTACCTACTTCAGCGGTGCCAAATCAACTACCGGTATATCGAAGTGTTTGTATTACTGTGTACTGTACACCTATGTAGACTGTATAGTAATGCCACCACGTCGTCCACGTCCATTCGACTGCAATACCAGAGTACAAATCCAATTCGACTGCTAAAAGGCGTGAGCCTTGGAGATGTTATTTCTCCGAAACTGTTCACCTCTGCACTGGACAATGTGTTCAAACTCTTGCAATGAATGAGTATGGCATCAACATCAATAGTAAACGTATCGATTTGCCGACGATATAGTCATCTTGGCGGAATCACTGGAATATCTAAGAATATGCGTGAAACGAATATCATGTCAAATACTCATGGTGCACCTATGCCGGTACAGGTAGAGTTAGCTAGTTGAAGTTGCAATGGGCTGGCCACATAGCTCGCAGAACTGGCTACCCCTGGGGAATAAAGTTCTCAAATGGCGACAGCGAACCAGAAAGTGAAGTGTGGGATGGCCACCAACCCGATGGACCGATGACATTGTATAGATTGCGGGAAGTCGATAGGTGAAGATGGGCCAAAATAGCTTTTTCTGGAATACTATAAGATGATGATAATGATGATTTGTAACAATATTTGATATGATGGGTTTATGTGACCGTTTTGAATTGCTGCTGGGTTAATTATGTAACAAACATTGCGTTCAAAAACTCTCCTCGTGGTTGATCGTATTATTTTTACTCTACTTTAAAATAAGCTCATTGAACACATAAGTACTGAAAAATGTAAGTAGATAAACGTCTATAAAATGCAAAAATTAAGAAATGTTTAACCAATCTGATCTAATAAAATGTACAGAGATCTAAAAAACCAAAATTCGTAATCAGACAAAAAACCGGTACTTCACACAAAAAATTGATGAATTATGTTGCGTAGTATCTGAAACGCACCATGTCAGCATTTCATGTATTTTGTAATTGTTCTGTGGTTTGGTTTCTATTAGTCTATGTTTTATTGACATTTGTTATTTGTTGACAGAAAAACAATATGTATATTTTTCTGAAAATGCTTTGTTATTAATATCTACCTACGTTTACCTATTTACTCAGTTTCGTGTTTTGTGTTGATGCTAAAAAACACCTCCAGCAATATACATTTTGCTTGTGTGTGCTCGTATGTTCGAATCGTGCCTACTTACCACATATTGATAGGTACCTACTTCGAACAAGACTACCAAGGTAAGAATTTTGTATTTATTCTATGAATGTGACTGTTGACTTTCCCATTTTAACATGATGAGAGGGAACCAATTTCAATAGGTAGGCATCTTTAAATTTACCTACCTACATATCTAAAACAAAAATTGGCTCAAACTTATGTAGATTCAAAGTTTCATCCAAATCGGCCAGTAGTTTTTGCGTGAAAGAGTAACAAACATCCATACATACTTACAAACTTTCGTGTTTATAATAATTAGTATGAACTATGATTAAAATGAAGTAGGTATGTCCCGCTGATATTTAATTTCAATAAACTTTTATTTCAGGTCTTCATAATGCATACCTATATAAGACATCTCAGGCGAGGCCTAACATGCTTGAGGTGATATACTATACTATACCGCAGACAGCCGCCAGCAGGCTTCAAAGGTACGCTGTGAAGCTCGCCGCGTACGATTTCAACATTAAATTTGTGCCGACGGAACGAAACGGCAATGCGGACGCATTATCGCGCCTGCCGTTGCAGCATTGCAAAGGGGAGTCTGACAAGAAAGGATGACGCCGCATACCTACATTTTGTGGAAGATAGTTTTCCGATCGGTCACAGGGATGTGGCTAGGGAAACCAAGAACGATTTAATATTAAGAAGAATCTACGGATATCTAATGAGCGGTTGGCCGGATAATCCGGAAATTGAGAACGAAAAACCATACTTTCACAGGAAAGACTTATTTTTTAATTATAGATTCTCACTCGAAGTGGATTGAGGTGTTTGTCATGACCGCGGGCACAACGGCGGCGAAGGTCGCGGCTGTACTGAGAGAGTGTTTCGCTAGATTCGGTCTTCCAAAGCAATTGGTATCAGACGGCGGGCCGCCGTTCACTTCGGTCGAGTTCGAAAGGTTCCTTCGGTGCAACGCCATTCAACACGTTTTGGCTGCACCTTATCATCCTTCCAGTAACGGAGCCGCGGAGAATGCCGTGAAGACGGTCAAAAAGGCTATAAAAAAGGCTATACTTGAAGGAGATAACGTAGACCGTGCACTAAGCAAGTTTTTATTCCAATACCGAAACACTGAGCACGCCAGCACAAAGCGGGCACCCGCCGCAGCCATGCTGGGCCGCCGGCTGCGCTCGCGGCTCGATATGCTGCGCCCACAAACCGCCTACTTCGTCGAGGCCGCGCAGGAATCGCAAGTACGCAATGCAGGCGGCATACTTCGCGATCTCAAAGAGGTTGACGAAGTACTCGTCAAGAAACTTCGCCCGAACAGCACCGTCAAGTGGAAGCCAGGCATCATCGAAACACGCACCGGTGCTGTCACTTATAAGGTACGTACCGAGGACGTGACTAAAACCAGACACATCGATCAGATTATGCCGATGCGTAAAACTAATCGGTTGTCACTCGCTAGAAGCGTTCAGAGCAGCACAAACGACGCTGATGAACCAGAACTAGCTACGGATCCAGCGCCTACTGGGCGCACCACTGAGGCGGCATTCCTCGACGCAGAAGAGTCTCCGTGCCCTTCGACAGCGACGTCACCGTCGACTCCACTGCCACCTACTTTCCGGCAGGTTGATGACGAGGGCGCTTCTGCAAGTCCAACAGCGGGCTATCTTCGTCCTCGTAATAAAAGGCCTAATTATAGGATGTGAAATATAGGTACACTTATACCTACCTATACGTAGAAGTTTTTTTTATTTTATTTTACTGTCGTTATGCAAAACGTTTCTAGCTAATAAGTTCATATCTTGTAAAAATCATTGGGTACCTACCTGGGTGGGTTGGGTACCTTACCTACAGTTTTTTTTTCTCTTGTGAGGGAAAGTACGTAGCTTAGTGCTGTTTGAGGTTTTACCTATTACTATGTGCACTGGATTTACGTAAACTTATAGTAAGAATCTAGGTAGGTACCTAAGTTTAGAGTTGGTTTTGCCCGTGTATCAAATAGGTAGTAATGTAGCTATTCTGATTCATTTATCCATTAGTTTTTATTTTGTTTAGCCACATAGTTTCTAAGAGGGGAAAATTGTAATGTATCCATGTTTACTTATAGATAGTACCTAGGTATGTGGGTACTCGCAAATACGGTTTGCGCTGCCTACCGCAAACTAACAATAAATGAGTCTTGTTTGAATGGTGTTTTAATCCGCATACTATATATTTCATATACTTACACACTTTGCAAAACAAGGTACCACTGTGAGCTGAAATCCTAGCAATGCATACAATGTTTTTTTAATATATTATTGGTTTGTATCTAATAACTGAATAAAACCATGTTGATAATCATTTTAATTTATTCCAAGAGTTATGTCTCACTGCCACAGTCATAAACATTGAATAAAACTGAATTTTGCTTAGTTTTGCAGACAATAACAAATAATTCACTAAAAATAAACTGTAACTTAAACATCACTTGTATGAAAAGTCCTCCCAGCTGATATTTGCTAAGACTGTGTGGTGGTTAGGTATTTTAAAGACTGAAACAAAATAAAATTTAATTTATTTATCAAGTTGTACATTTCGTTATAACTATGCTATAGTTATTACTAATATAAAATGGGATTGGTTTGTCTGCACGGAACAAAAAGCTGGCTGAAGAAAGAGGAATGAGCAATAATAGCCTATGATTTAGTACCTCCATAACTAGGTAGGTACCAAATTTTCACAAATAAGTACTTAGTGCTAGGAGCATTGTCTGCCAGCCACATTTAAATGATTTAGTGCTCAATTATTCTGTAATGTAGGTAGATACTCACTTCCACATCATCATAGGCATGTTTTTCCTGGCTCAGTGTTGGGTAAGTACACATGTTTCCTGTTTAGCATTGTTTTGCCAGAAAGTATTTCCATCAGTTAAGTTAGGGTGTTGGGTACACTAGCTTCAAACTCTATTCAACTTTCTCTTCGTCTCAAAAGTGTTTTATGGTTCTAAGTTCTATTCCTGTAGAAAAAACACTTTGTTAGAGTGCATTTGACAAAATCATTTATATTGCTGTAAATAGGTAGGTAATTACATTACATACCTTTTTTTCTTCCTTATTCTACTAGGCCCTTCATCAAGTATTACAAACAACCTCCTAAAATTACGTAAAAATGTACAAAATTCATTTACAAAAGCATTTTGATGACACAACGCTTCAAGAATACAAATTATGTCAAAGTGGTCAAATGCATGTTAATGTCATGTCATGACGTAATGAATTTCATGTCGTTACCACCTACCTACCTATTTATACTTTTTAACCCTAAGTTAACTATAGAAAATCAAATGCGGGCTTTGTAAAACGGAGTTCAGAATTTTATTTATATTGAAGACTAGCAGTTACCCGCGACTTCGTACGCGTCTACAGTTTCCGTGTACATTATATTATCTGTGCGTATACCGAGCGGATACTTCTTTGAGAAACTTGACATTAAAACTCATTACAACGAACTCGTACCTACTGGAATGTCAAACGCTAGTTGTTAGACCAAAGAGGTAGTACTACGTCCTGTCAAACTGACGTAACATGACATGACAATGAAATCCTCTTGCCAATTGGCGCTGCTAATCCTTTTCGTTCATTTTATCCTGTAGATCCTGTGAATTATTCGGGATAAAAAGTAGCCTATATGTCAATCCAGGTTACGGACTATATATATGCCAAGTTTCATCCAAGTTGGTTCAGTGGTTTTGACGTGATTGAAACACAAACATCCAAACATCCAAACATCCAAACATCTAAACATCCAAACATCTAAACTTTCGCATTTATAATATTAGTAGGATAGCTTTTAACCAACATTAAAAAATAAGGTTCTGAATTAAATTTTAATTTATCGAACTTAGATTAGATTAGAAAATTCTTTATTGCATCTTATAAAAACAGTACAGAGGCGGGCTTAATGCTAATTAGCATTTTCTTCCAACCAACCTTTGTGTAGTGTGGAGAAAAAGGTAGTGCTTATATTAAGGAAAACTTGGTAGGGAGAAACGTCTTTAAAAATATATAAAAATTACCTACATAAAATAATAATACACTAACCAAATATATATATGTATACTACCTAAATACCTATATAAATACATACATGAATTGCTCAACTTTGTTGAGAGATCTGAATTGATAGAAAGTGGCGATATAATTTGGATTTGAAAATACCTAAAGAAGCAGCTTCACGGATATCCACTGGAAGGGAGTTCCACAGGCGTATCGCTCTGACAGTAAAGGAATCATTGTAGAAGGAGGTTTTATGAACTGGGGTTTTGAGGAGAAGATGTTGAGAGGAACGTACGGGGCGGTCGGAACAAGAAAGAGGGGAGAAATGTTCTTTGAGATAGTTAGGGAACATAGGGTTGTGAAGAGTGTTATAAAGGAGACAGAGAATGTGGGTATCACGGCGAAAGCGGATTTTCAAGGTCATACTTGCGCAGTCCGAAGACGTACCTAATGCAGACATTCAGTAGACGCTCCAGTTTATTGAGCTGATCTTCCGTAGCGTCGGAATAACACACATCGGCGTAGTCTATAATCGGAAGTAGTAATGAGTTGACAAGAGTTTATTTGGCTGTGAAACGAAGGAAGTTTTGCATGCGTTTCATGGCATGCAAGGACGCAAAGATTTTCCTACTGACCTCCGTGATATGGTTATCCCAATTTAATCGAACTTAGTTAGTTTTTAGAAGTTAGTTCTGAGGTAACCAACATTTAAAAAAAACATACAACCGAATTGAGAACCTCCTGCTTTTTTGAAGTCGGTTAAAAATATGTTTTTTCTTCAACAAAGTTTTTTAATAAAAAAACTAGATATACAGCGTGTAGCTACAATGGCGACATTAAATGAACACACGGGTAGAGCTACTTATAAGTATTCATAAAAAAAAAAAAAAAAAAATTATAGTCCAAAATAGAAATTTCGAATTTTTCAAACAAACTTAATAATAAAATACGCAACAAAAATTAATCACCCTATGAGTGTCTTTACCTACGTGTTACCGCGCCCGCGCCCGCGCCTGCCTGCCCGGGCGGCTCGGTGGCGGCGGCGGAGCGCGGGGCGGAGCGCGGGGCGGGGAAATCAAGCGACACAAGGAATTCAAAGAAATCAAATAATTTCACTTCACCTTGTTCACTTTACTATTAATTTTATTGTGACCTATGCACCTAGCGCCTTACACTTATTAAATCTTCAAGTTCTCAATGTAGCCGCCGCGCCGCGCCGCCGCCGCCACCACGTCGGACACAAAGATGTAACCGGCGGCGCTGAATATTTGCCCTCACTTTTGATAATACATTTTATTTTATTTTAGCATGAACGTCGTCTTTCACAAAGCCCCATAAAAAAATCAAGGGGCTTGAGGTCAGGTGACATTGGGCCACCTAAGAGCTCCGTGTCGTGTCGTCCTATCCAGTATCCACTGAGCACCAAACATTTAATTTACCCGCTCCCTAGTCGCAAAGGTAGACAGATAAACAAATAATAAATCAAAGCGTCTTTATCGCTGTACCTACGTAGACCTGATTGGGTACTTAGAATAGAAAAGCTAAACTAACAAAACCAAGCGTCTTTTTCGCGAAACATTGAGAATAGGTAGATAATTAGCAAAATTATTAAAATAAAGTGTGTCAAGGACACCGGCCCGCGTATCACTGGCTACTGGCTAGGCAGGACGAGTCGGTCGAGCGGGCGGCGCGGGCGGCGCTCTTCAATAGTTAGCTATCCCTTTCATGCACAACGTCGCAATTTCGGGTGTCCTATTCTAACAATACTTTCTTGCTCTTCATACGCGGTTACACGCGGTTATGACCCGTGAACCCGACAGATGACCTCTGCTCTTACGTACAGGTTGCTCCGAGGCGTTATTTAAGAAAATTGATTTATTTCGATAAATCTTATGTTTAATGAAATAAAAAATATGTCTATATTCTGAAAACGCGAAACCGGATACGCTGGTTAATTTAATGTCGCCATTGTAGCTACACGCTGTATATGAAGCTTTTTAGTTAAGGTTCAAGCTTATTTACATATCCCGTTTGATCCTCTTTAATCCCGTGTGACACGCCTCACAGCTCAGTCGGTAATAGCTCTGCCTTCCGTGCTGTGGCTCGTAGCTCCGATCCCCACCAAGAACAAATATTTTGTGAGTTCAAAAATATACACCTTAAGTTTGTACTATGTCTGGGTGCTACGTGCTACTATGTAATGACTGGTGCTATAACTCCTAAGCCACTAAGAGTACTAGATACCTACTAGATTCTAAATGAGGTTGGATAGAACATACCAAAACAGTAAAAGCTAAGAAACTTACCAACTGGTTATTTAGTAATCATAGTATTATCTTGTTATGGTGATCTAGGGTTAAATGCTGTTTCGTAATGTAATCAACATAGATAAGAAAAACCCGATATTTTCCGAAAAAATTCGATTCGTACACCGTGACAAAAAACTTCTATCAGCTTTTTTATTGCGATTTGGTCTTTGGAATATCAAACAATTTACTGGTCAGCAAAAGATTGGCATACGGGCTCAGGTCGTCCCGCCAGCGCTTTTTAAGCCGACCACGCGACCGACGTCCGTCAGGGACCCAGGGTGTGGTGATAATGTTTGCCCACCTATCGGGCGGCATCCGGCTGACGTGCCCCGCCCGTGAATTTACTATAAAACATAATGAGTTGAAATCTACGTTTCAATCTCATGATAGTTACGGCACAGAAAAAAAACCAACAGTCTGAAAAACACTATTGTAGATTAAAAATTGTATTTATTTACTTTCCCGAATAATAGTCTAACCGGGGATATTTTATTAATCATCTTGTTTTATTTTCAACTGTTATTGAAAATAAAATGTTATTTCTCAAGTCAAATTGAATTGGTTCAAGGGCTGGAGGTGGTACGATAGCGATAAAACTAAGTAAGTCGAACGCTCCAGAAAATAGCTAGCTAGCTTTTAGAGTTGTAAATTGTTCAATAAAATTATATCTTTTAATGATAAATATATCTAATTTTGTAATACTTTTTGAAGTGTCAGTCGTCCAGCGGTATTTAGCGCAGAATAGTGGAGAGTGCTACAAAAAAAATCTGTATCTTGATACCAAAAATACTAAGCCGTAAAGCCTAGTGTACACGGGCAGAATAAACAATAGAGTTAACTAGCATACTTTCTCTACTCTTCCAAATTCTAGTAAACACTGTTCTTAACTTTTCCTGCACTGCACTAAGGAAAATAATAAAGATTTTTATAACATCCCAAAAAACAGGAGTCGAGTGGAATGCGGGTTCGAATCCATCCCGACTTTTGGCATGTTATAAAACTCTACAAATGTTGTCTACCTACATTGGTGTAATTATCAACCCAACCAGGTTAGGAAAGATAAATAATAGTTATCATTGCAAACTATAAGCAATTATAAGTTTGATCATTACCCATTTATCAGTATAGTATTAATGGTAAATCTGTGATATGTAATACGAGTATCTATATGCCGTTTACTGTACCCGTTTACATAGAAAAATTATACCGTGTTTTTATTGACATGAAATTCGAGATGTGACAAGAGATACTCATACCTATTCGTACTACTCCAAGCTTACGCAGCGTTTTACAGCTAACGAGGTTTGAGTTTTATTAATTAGCGGCCAAATTCGGCTGACTCGCCTAATTTTACGCTTCGTCTCGTCAATATTGAAGTCTTCAATGATTTACTTACCTATTTTTGTTTGTTTTCAGGTAATGATCCACTGAAATATACCTACAGAGGAAATCTTAATAAATAAGGTATTTTTAGAGTTTGTTTTTATTTAGAAGGAAAAATATTCGTAAAGAGTTTTTTATTTATACTTCAGCAAAAGGTTTATTTATGCAAATACATTTCCCTTTTTAGTTTCATCTTTTTTCTTCAGAATTTTCGATGGTGGTGCCCTCTATGAGTTGACAGTACACACTACACTAAAGACGGTATATCAAACCATTTCATAATCTAATTCCCTGATAGTACGTGTACACGTATTGAACGCTGGTTAGTAAGAAACACTTCAAATGGGCAAGCCGGAACCATTCAACATCAAAGTTACCATTAAATTCGGACAAGGCCGAATCGCTTTGATAGCAGAGAACTAACTATTATCTAAGCTTTGGTATAAAGACATGCAATTACAATAAAGATCAGTTTGAAGTGGCGCCGCCTAGTCCCTTGGGATGTTTGCACACCATCCGATACCGACACGACACATAAAATAATCAGGCTTTTTGCATCTATGATTTATACAGCACTTTTATGAATGGGACGCTGTAGTAGACCGCTCTGTGTGTGTGTGTGTGTGTGATGTAGTGTGTGTGTGGACATGACACCTATCTATAGCAATATGTTAGGTCAGTTGCTCTAACAAAAATGTCAATGACAGCGCAACAACAAGAATGACACGGTGAAAGCGTCTGTTAAATGAATGAGGGTATCTCTTTGCCGATATCGTGTCGGTGGCAGTGTAAAAAAAGGCTTTGCCCTCAGCAATTTCAGACTTTAAAATATTCTCTAACAACCTTTTCTGTGCAATTTGGCAAAGTTTTGCTCAGCCTCGGTAGCTTCACGGTAGTAAGGGTCTGAAAGTTGTAAGTTTCTCTCATAAACATACCAACAGAATATCTCAATCCTATTAGTTATAAAAAGTTCTATTTGAATCCTGTAGTACAGAAATTTATCACTTTTCAGAATTTCCAAACTGTTTATGTATTGTTAAGTAGGTCATTCACCCATTCTTGTGTAAATATTTTTTTGCTTTTCTGAGCTTTTTATTCTCTAGTGACTCAAGAATGTCAACTTAGTTAGGGCCTCTGATAACTGATGCAGGTACCTATGTTACTGAGAGCGGATTTACACTTCTATAAGTACAGTGGCTTGTTTAGTAGCAGAGTTAACACTGTTCAGTAACCGTAACTGCGAAGCATTACAGCGTTGCTAAGAGCTCATTTACACTTCCGTAAGTACATTTTGAAACCACTTTTGTGCAATTGTGAATTGCACATGTGATACCTTTTCAATATCAGAATTAAGTATCACCTGATGGAATTTCCAATCCAGAAACCACTTACAATCAGATTAAGATTTACTACTATCAGATAAGTATTTATTGGTAGACTAGCAGTTACCCGCAACTTCGTACACGAGTACTGTTTCCGTGTACATTAGTTATATTTTCTGTGTATTATATTATCTGAGTAATATATTATATGTGTATTATATTATCTGTGCGTGTACCGAGCTTTGAGAAACTTGACATTACACCGAACCCGTACTCGAATGTCAAACTGACGTGACATGACATGACATCATCCTCTTGCCAATTGGCGCTGCTAATCCCGTTTGTTTATTTTATCCTGTAGATCCTATTAATTATTCGGAATAAAAAATAGCCTATGTGCTAATCCAGGTTACAAACTACAAATATGCCAAGTTTCATCGAAGTTGCTTCAGTAGTTTCGACGTGATTGAAACACAAACATCTAAACATCCAAACATCTAAACTTCCGCATTTATATTAGTAGTGGGATTATTTGGTAATGAAATTATCTATATTTCTGAAGACTTAAATTGTTTTAGGGAAAACTACAGAATATCTTTGATAAAATAATATTATTAGCATCAGAAGTGGTAATTGATTAATAAAACAATAACTTTACAGACAGAAGATAGTTTACATCTATTTATCGTAATGACATTCATAAAAATCAGGAATAGGCACAAAAACAATGAGAAATCACCAATTCACATAAAACAACCACACGATTCGTATTTAACCACCAAAACCATTAGCAAGGGCCTAATAATAAAGCGACCATCTATTACGACCCAGAAATACGTCTTCCATGATCACCAGCTACCCTGGAGTGTCACCACGACATGTGCTTTCAACGAAAGCACAAGTCAAAACCCTTGAATATGGAATGCCGACGCGTTTATCCTCTTTGGAGTGACGATGACACTTGATCCAGACTGCCTAAGAAAGCAGGTCTGCTAACAATATAATTATGTAGGTAAGTAAGTACATAATAAGAAGCAACATCAAAATAAGATATTTGTCAAAGTATTTATGTTATCATTTCAATTTTAATTACCTCTTTTTTTAATTTTCTGATCTTTTAGTCTGTTATTGTACATAGAATATTGAAAGGTACCTCCTCCATCTATCTTTAAATTAATTTTTGATATAGCTACTTTGTGATATTAATCTAGCTACCTACTTAGTTCATTGAACTACGAACACATCGGAGCCATCATTTCATTATGAAAAACGCCAAAATTTCACCACAATTTTGTATGTAGGTAGGTATAAATTTCGTTGACTTAGTAATCTAGATAACTTTATAAAACCGATACAAGTTTATTCTCTTCATATTTTACGATAGGGTCGAGCCTAGCGGCTGGTGTTCCACCGTCAAATAAATCATGACTGGTGCTGTGTGCAAAGACGACAAATCAAAAATACGAATGTGAAATCTAAAAGCCCCAATACATGTTGGCCGAGCGAACGCCAACGCGAGCCAACGCGAGCGTAAGCAAGCGTAAGCAAATCGGAGTGCTACCATCCACATGTTTGGCAAGCCTACGCAAACTATTGCAAGTGGCCAACGTAGACGAGCGGGCCAACATGTGGACACGGTTGGCCGAGTGCAGGCAAGCGCCTTTGATTTGTGCATGAAAACCGACACGGCTCCGAAGTGAGGCGAGTGGCAGCGAGCGACCGCGAGCGACCGCAAGCGATGACAAGTCACTGCAAATGTACTGTCCACACGTTGGCGCTTGTAAGCACTCGGCCAACTAAGGCGAGCGACACCGAGCCATGGCAAGGCAAGGCAAACGTGCCGTCCACACGTTGGCGTTGGCCTTCACTCGTCGACGTTGGGCCAACATGTATAGGCGGCATAACATTCCGTACAAACTTTTGGCACAGAGGAGTAATCCAACCAAGGGCGCTTTTGAACAAAGTATAAACCGGAAGGCTGTAAATCTACAAACAAAGAAGATAAATTCCAGCCCTGAGCACTAGTTTAAACGTAACTTCGATAGTACACCGTAAATTCCTCATCCATAACTGTTTCTACTCTCTGCAAGAATTCCATAGTGCTAACTAATAGTAATAAATAATCTTTAGTTTTTATTATAAAGTGCAATAATTAACATTAGTAAGGATAATTAGAAACTACACTCGAGAGCAATGATTCCGGGTCACTTAAAGAATGTTAAAAATCTCGGAAACTAAAAATGATAGGTTAATGCAATAAATTGTATTTAATAGACAATGTAATACTCCTTAAATGAAAGTAAAAAAATATGAGTCACCATACATTTTATTAACACAAAATTACATAAAGAAAAAAACTGCTGATCTCTCCTTAAAACAAAAATAGGAAACATGAAATTTTTGAACTTTATTACGATTTGACTTGAATTTTAATACTTCGTATTGCCTCCTCGTGCTTCCATTACTGCGTTTACGCGGTTTGGCATGCTGTACACCAAGTTCCTTATACGATTTTGGGGAATATTCTCCCATTCCTCTGTGAGAGCAATTTTGAGCTCACGAAGCGTGATTGGGGGAGGGTTTCGTTGTTTTACGCATCTGCCTAGCTCGTCCCAAGCATGCTCGATCGGGTTGATATCCGGGCTGCGCGCTGGCCACTCCATACGAGTAATGTTCATCTCTTGAAGGTAGTCATTCACAATCCTACCTGTATGAGGTCGGGCATTGTCATGCATAAATATAGCATCCTCACCTAAATTGACCATAAATGGACCAACATGATCATTGAGGATTTCTTCCACATATCTTACGCTAGTTAAAGAGCCGTTTTCTATGATCACCAGCTCTGTGCGACTTTCAGAAGAAATTCCGGCCCACACAAGTACAGACCCACCACCGTAGGCTACTTTTTCTTCGATGCATGCTTGCTTGAATCTTTCCCCTGGTCTTCGATACACTCTGTGTCTTCCATCGTGCTTGTAGAGCATAAATTTTGATTCGTCGGAGAACATAACTTTTGACCAATCTTCAATACTCCAATTTACGTGGCTCTGGGCATATCTTAGTCTTGAAATACGATGCCCACGCTCCAGTTTAGGGCCGTTTGCAGGTCTAAGGGGTTTTAAGTTAGATTCAGCAAGCCGACGTCTTACTGTCCATGCACTTGGGTTACTTCCTCCGAGGCGTCGAAACTGATTTGTGAGTTCAGTTCCTGTGAGAAAGCGATTTCGAAGCATGGTGTTCACCAAGTATCGGTCTTCTCGTGCTGTGGTACACCTGGTTCTGCCCGTTCCTGGTCTGCGTAGGTTAGAACCAGTTTCTTCGTAACGTCGGAGAACTCTTTGTACTGTTGACAGCGACACACCGACAGTCCTGGCTGTATCGCGCTGACTCCGGCCGGTTTCCAGCATTGTAAGTATTCTGGTGCATTCTTCAGGCGTAAGCGACATAATTTCAGCTTGAATAATGAATATAGAGCACTATCAACATGGTTTATATACCCACATAAATGACAGATTACAAACAAAAGCAAAACCAAATGCTGTAATTTCGTAGTTCCATCTTCGAAAGTGGCCCTTTTTCAAATTTGATTTTTTTAAGATATAACTTTACAATAACTAAGAAGTTTTAATACCTTCATTTAAGGAGTATTACATTGTCTATTAAATACAATTTATTGCATTAACCTATCATTTTTAGTTTCCGAGATTTTTAACATTCTTTAAGTGACCCGGAATCATTGCTCTCGCGTGTATTAATATTGAGTTTAACTGGGAATTTAAAATGTTATTTAATAATATATGTTCAATTTTTCGTTGTAATGTGGTTGTTAACCTAGTGACTGTTTTAAATTGTCGTGCCCTAACTGGGCTCATGTTGAAGCATATACCTAATTACATATGATCTATGTACAACATAAACGCAATAAGTGTTGAGTATTCTTTTCGATGTCATTACACATCATCCCTATTAGAAAATCTCTGCCGAAGTGAGAACAAGGCCCCAAGTCAGTCGCTTTCGGCACTGCAGCTAGAAACTACTGCTACCAGTTGGTATTTCACCGTATTTTCCACGTCACGAGCAAAGCGAAAAGTGCACATACTTTTCACGGTTTGAGATCATCAACTTTCTTATGCTACTGTATGTTACATACAAAGTACATACTATAGGTACACGGTAGATCGTTGTGAGAATTTGTCCATACTATGTTCTAAAATGCTGGAATACAGGAATATTCTAATCCAGACTTTCTTGCACGAATGGGTTCAAACATTGCGCTCTTCTTGAATACCGTGGCGGTAATTGGCAAGTTTCTGGCATGGAATACTGAATACCTGGTTCACGTTGGTTCGCGGTCTGCCCCCGTATGCCAATCTTTTGCTGTCAAGTTATATTTCACTGCCCAATGTAATTTCTTCTACAATTTTGTACCACGCGATCATTCTTTTTAGACACCTGACAGCAAAATATGCGCGAAAACACATCAAATGACGTCATAATGTCACTATATTTAATCACAGAATAACTATGAGTTAGTATGAACTGACCATGATTTAAAACTTTGCAGTTCAACTTTGATTGGCATACCCCTGCTGTATCTACGAGTAGCTTTTATTGCTCCGACTTTGAATACAATTTTGTGCATAAGCCGGCGAGCAGGGCTTATGCATATTTTATGAACGGCCGTTTACACAGAATATTTGATGGCTACACTGTTTTACGCGAATACCAGATGAGGTTAGATCAACCTGCATAATTAATCTATCTAGATAGTTTAGAAGCGTCGATGGTGGTTTAAAACCGAGTTTCAAGAATGCACGCTGAAATTCTCACAAAGAACACACTGATCTACCGTGTACCTATATAGTGTGTACTTTTTAACGTATGTCTACAGTATAAAGTTTAGATTAACTGTGTTTTGTATCCCCATCAGTGAGAATTTCAGTTTTTTTTGTTTCTTGGAATGAAACTAACGTCAAAGTGACAGCTTGTGGTCCATGGTAGTGGAAATTAGGTCGAGGATGATCTAAGGTAAAACTTTATAAAATAAAGCATTTTCTCCAAAACGTATGTACATACCTAAAGTACTAAATGCTCACAGTTTCAGGGACTAAGCTTAATTGTCAGGAGTAGTCCTTTAACTCCTCGTATTAATTTATTACTGAAATTGAATAATCCGTTAAACGCTCAAAGAACATCGAGTTTAATATCTCCGAAAAGTCGTTAAAAACTTGGTATTCAATTAGCTAGATGTAATTTCGAGCTTTTCACGCCCTTCTAAACCGAATACTTGCTTGTGAAAATTATTTCTACAAACGACAACCGGCAATTTTAATTGCGGTACATGAGCAAACATGTAGACAGGGCTCTTTGTTCCCTGAAATGGTATATCTACCAGTTTTTGACAATCCCTTCAATGCAGACAGAATGCAGGAGGTACAAGTTCGATTCCTGCAGTGGGACAAATGTTAGCATGACCGTTGTTGTGACCACTTGTATGAGGTAGAATATTAATATTTGACTTAAATCTATGAATTTTTTGGACAAATCACTAATTCCTGGATTGTCTCTATTTGAGTTCTATTCTGGGTGTTTTAATAAATATAATGACAATGTCATAAACGGGCAACCCGAATGGTATTATTTTACCTCCTTATCTTTCATTGTCAAAACCGTTTTTGCAGTGCGATTAGGTTTCCAAATTATGCCATGTTTTAAATGCAATATAAGTAGCTATTCAGCGCGGCAATGCAGTCAGTGTCCTGGACACGCTTCCGATTGGTACTGATTCGGATCAGTTGAGCTATATATAAATCGTTTGCAACGGTTTGTAGATAGTTCAACTGTTTCATGTGTATTTGGTATATAATATATTATAAATACTGTATTAGTCGTAATTTTCTTAGTGAAATAGAAATACAATGATATATAAGAAAGAAGCCAAACCAAGTAGTTCGGAGATTCTGTCATCAGTAGCGATCTCCAGAGTCGCTTATCGGGTTTACCTCCAAAATATCTCGCAAGTCGCTTTTCGATATTCGTTTCGATCAACAAAACAAAACTCAGACTACAGGCTATGCTTACACTAGTCTCACAATATTACGTTTATGCATGAGATTAATTATAGATTAATTACAAGGATTGTCTTTGACTGTATTGGCACTAAGTCAGCTGGTTGCCCACTAATGGGACCTTAATCACATGCAAATGAGGAGCACGCTCATGAGTCGTTAGTCTAATTGCATCATAGAGAATCACTGCTGCAGAAATGTTATAGACAATTATTCTGCTTCAAATTTATCATATACCTACAGATCTACCTTGTTACCAATAAACCCAGTACAAGCTCGATGCAGGGTAATAGCTAGTCGCGATTCTTGCCTCGTATTATGAACCGTCATTTGGTTTTTTCGATCGAATTGTAAACTGCTTGTCAATTCAAAAAACAAAACACGTTCTAACTAGAGATAAATAAAGATTAGCCCATCTTGATATTTTTGTACCAAATTAACGGAGTTAACGTAGGTAAGCAACAAAAAGGCGGCTTTTCAAAAACAACAACATAACCAATATGATACTAGCCATATCACTGAAGCTGATATCACGATGTTTCCTTTTACCGTTAGTGGATTTGCGCACATACATCATTTTATCTTCGTACCTTATTTATAAAGGTAGCTCATCAATCTTGCGGTCACAACGGGATAAAAACTTTTCTTCGGAAACTAAGCTGACATATCACCTGTCTTCTGGAACTTGTGAACTTTTCTTGACCAATTCGGAAGATTTGTTTCATCTACATACTATATTATTATCTTATATCCAAATATTGGACGAAAACCGTTATTTTTTCTTTTTGGCTGACACGAGATCGTTATGTTAGTAATAAGCGATAAGTAATTGCCTAGTCTTTTACACTGAGGGTACGTAATTACAGACTTGCTACTGACCCACTTTATTAAAATGTAAATAACATGCTACAAATTACAACGTTGCCACAATACATAAACAACAGTACAGACGCTAGAAAAACATTCAATTACAGGCTAAGGGTCTTGGTTCGTTCTCACAGCTGGCTCATCCTTCTTGCTTCGTTCAATTTCTTATTAGAAACATGATAAAAAATGCTGTATTCTTAGAACGTGTGTTTATCGTTTAGCGAAATGGACTGCCTGAACACATCAAACAGAATAAAAAAACAATAAGTTATAATTAATGATGGTCCTAATTGTGTATTACACTCTTTTTTCGTTAACATTTAAATGTGATGAATGACAAGAATATTTTATAGAATTATGGGTAAAAGCCAGTCTTTCATACAGTTATGGGGATATTCAACTTGATGATATTTAGTTTATGTCCATGAGTTTCACTTCAACTTGTATTTTAGAGCACATTTAGTTATCTTACTGCACAAAATGTGTACTGTGGCATATCTGTAGAGGCATCGCGGCCAACTTTGCCTATCCCTTTACATTACAGGCTGGTGCTGTCTCACAAAGAATATTACTTTACACAGCCGTGGGTCTGTGTACATAATAATAAGGGGTAGTCCTGATAAAACGCGTTATTAAGGAAGATTAGGGTCAAAGTTAATAAATAATATTCTGTATTAAAAACAATGTAGCCTTTGAAAGTAGTTCGACTCATTGAAGATAATCCAAAACCCATGCAATGTCCTGACCCAGAGCTAAAATACGATAGGACGCCATCTTGCAAGCTACGGTAATCGTTTACCATCAGACGCTGAGTATCATCATCATTCGTACCCCAACTATACCCACTGCTAGGTATAAGCCTCTCTTTACTCTTGCCATTCCACGTCTGGTGCTACCCTCAGCCATCTGCAGCTCACAACGCTGGCAATATCGTCAACCCATCGTGCTACTGGTCGTCCGACGTTACGAGTATACTCAGAGGTAATAAGTAGGTACTTTAAAAATACAATTTACCTACATTTCTCCATGAAAATACTAAAAAGAACATAACTCATCATAAATTTTGCGTTACGCGTTCTAAACCCTAAAGGTCGTTCTTGGTTCCATATATATTCCAAATAATAGAGTTTCTTGGACTGAACTCTAGAAATAATTATTGTAGCTGAGAAGTCGTAATAATACTCGTGAAATTTCAGTAGTTGGAGCCTACTAAGCCTTAATATTACGAGCCCTTAGCCGCTTCAGTAGGCACACATAATTCGGGAGCAAGTCGGTGCGGCAGACGATAAATACGATTATGTTAAATTTTCCTTGTTTAATTTATCGTTTTCGGGTATCTGAATAAGCCGAGGGATAATAAAAAGCGAAATAAGTAATAAGCAGTGTCATAATGACGAAAGAACCCCTGAATTGTCGTTAGTCCTTGCAGTTGTCACTAAGTTTGATTACTAAGTAAATCGCGCTAATTTTTTAACGATAATGTCAAGACAAATCACAGTTTATGGTAACATTTTTATAGAAAAGACAATTGTGCTGTCATTACACTTAATAAAATGTTCGAACATCAAAAACTATTTGAAAATAGAGTGATTTACTTCCACTCCGATAGTTAATAATCGACCTAGTTATTCCATAAAACCACAGAGTATAATTTAGAAAAAAATTAGAATTTGGCGCCACAATTAATTTCAGAATATAGAACAACTTCAGAGTTATAATTTATAGTTAAAGTACTTAAAATGCCTTACCTTCCACCAAGTTAGAGTATTCTCATTCTTAAATGTTTCTTAATTAATCTTTAAAAAGAAACCTCTGTTATTTCTTTATCCATTGAGAAGTTTACAAACAAACAAAAATACAAAAAACAAAATAAACAAAATATCAAGAGATTTCTTTAAAACGCTACAAATGCTTTCACTCCTCCACAGTATCTCAACTAACCTACCAACCTACATTCCTCGTTTCCCGCTATTTGTTTGTACACCTAAATGACTATATTTTCCTGTCCTACAAACGTCCTTGAATAACACTCCTGACATAGCTTAAAAAGAGACAGCTTGCTCACCTTAACCTCTCGTTTGCTTTGTCGAAGAGCGCTAATTTTTAATGTGAATAAAATTCATAACGTTACATTACCATTGAAATTATTGCATACAGACAAGCATTTACAAAGGCCCTTCTTTGTTATAATTAATGAGTTTTAAAAACTAGAAAAACCGACATCAATTCGACTACCAGCTTCATCATCAGATGATGATGATAATGACAGTACATTGGGAATGTTTTAGTGACCACAAACACCACTTAAAAGTCACAAGAAAGCAATAAGTATACGCAATTTCGTGCACGTGGTTAGCATATTTTTTTTCGCGTACTCTTAAGAGTAGGTACGCTGCGTTTTTGTCAGTGTACCTACTCTTGTCATTGTTGATCTGTTGTTTTTGAAATATGATCTAGCTGATACTTTTTTAATCTATCACTACACATATACGTTACATAGTGTTGCGTAAATTATGCCGATGTAATATTTGGGCCAAGTAGTTTCGGTATAACGAAACGAAAATTTATAAACCAGTAATAAAATGAAGTTTTCCCAAGATTGCCCGACTTGCCCGTTGGGGTCGGACCGTCGAACAGTAAGATAAAGCCTTGCTATGACTCCCGGCTTCGATTCTATGTTTGAACAAACTTTCTGCTAGATAACGGACTGTTATATAACGGAGTTTACTTAGTCTCTGTTACTCACACCAAAATTCATCAGTCAACATTGACTATGAACACAACCTTCTGTGTGTGGTTTTCGATTCGACTCATCCCTAAGGCAAAAGTTTTTGGACCGTGACTATATTTCTATCTGATAATGGATCTTAAATTATACCTTCAAATGACACAGTAAAAATCACCACCCTTTGTGTAAAAAATATCCGAGAGCAAACTCATAAATCAAAGATATACAATAACTATCCTACTCACCATTCTATCCCTTTTTCCCTTTGAATGGTGACATGTCCAAAGCAAATAGCCCTTGCCGATCCCATTTGTAGGAATAAAGCGTAGAACACACGCTACTGTGCTACCGCTTGCTACAGGTGTGCAATGCGATGGTAACATTGAGTACAGTCAGCTACACATCAACCTATACACTGTTTGAACTTTGAACTATTATAATTTGAATGTTGCGAATCAGGGATCGCAATAGTAGGCGCGTGGCGCGCAAGCAGCGAGTCTCACATAAAAACATATCGTCTATCTCGTATGATTCGCAACATTCAAATTATAATAGTTCAAAGTTCGAACCGTTGATAGGTTGATGTGTAGCCGACTGTACGTCGTAATCCAACGCATTCATGCGAATACAACAAGCAAAATTCACCATTAATGCAGAATTACACTCCCCTTGCCTGTGTTCTAAATCACAGAATCGTGTGCTTTCCGCCTAAAAAGGAGCTCATCAAATCAAGAGTCGAAAACCGAACCGTTACCATTTATGATATGATTCTTTATTACGTCAATAACATAACATTTCTCATAAACGTAAACAGACTTTACTAGCTAGAAATCGATTTGAAAAGTACACATAGAGCAGACACTCTACTCTACTCAGTCCACAGATATTTCCAATTCGCTGATCTCCACAGAAGATATCAATGATAATTCATGCTACAAATTACTTCGAACATCTCATGAATAAAGATCGCAATGTGTATTTGTTCACGCCAGTACCTCCTGCCTGATAAAATTGTTATCAAAGTGACGGGTACTGTCGAAAACATAATTCTGTGCGATGGCGGCTGGTATTGTGACGTCATAGCAGCCAATGACAGGCAGCATTGTTTCGATGGGGGTAAGGACACAGAACAGAGGAAGGGATACGTTTCGTTAGGGTTGGTTGGGACTCGTGTTTAGTTTGGTCATTTTGAATACACAACAACATATTGTCAAATCTCGATCACTTATGTAAAAATTTACTAATATTGACTGGTTAGGTACTGTCAATATTAGTAAAAGTACATGTCATGCTCTCAGAAACCTCTTAAGGCTTGGTCACATTAGATTAGATTAGATTAGAAAATTCTTTATTGCACATTTAAAAAACAGTACAGAGGCGGGCTTAATGCTAATTAGCATTTTCTTCCAACCAACCTTTGTGTAGTGTGGAGAAAAGGTAGTGCTTAAATTATGGAAAAATTGGTAGGGAGAAACGTCTTTAAAATATATAAAAATTACCTACTTAAAATAATAAAACACTAACCATATATATATATATATATATATATATATATACTACCTAAATACCTATATAAATACATACATGAATTGCTCAACTTTGTTGAGAGATCTGAATTGATAGAAAGTGGAAAATTACAAAGTTTTAGCAATATTTTACAGAAGCTTAAAGTTTATTTCAATTCCAAAATCTGTGACACAACGCCATTCCTCTCGGGCCTCGCGTCAGTTACAACAGACCTTTTATTCAGTGACGTGAAGGGCACTCGTTGAGATTGTATGCCTGTATTTAGGACACGGTACGCTTGAGACCACAAATCAGGAGGTGGGACATTAATGTGCTTTATATTCTCCGAGATGTTCCGCTTTATGGTTATGTGTTTACTTATGATACGACGTGCGAGTCACTTTATTCTAGACGTTAAATGCTAACTACTGAAACTTCGTGCAATTTTATGTTTTCAGTGCATAAAACTGTGTGGATCTACCATACGCATTCTCGCCATGTCTAAAAAACCTAAATTCAAAAATCTTCAAGAGGTCTTCAAGTTTTGAAACTAGTTTTCATAATCATATTTTTCTACGACCGCTTAAATTGGAAACTTTTTAAGTTACCAAAGGTATTTTGGTTATGGGTACTGATTTTTACATCCTTCATAAAACCAAAGATTTCTTGAAGAAAAATAAAGTAAAAATAGCAGAGTATGGAAAACACTTTTATCGCATATTCGCTTTTACCGCAAGTGCCGCAAGTTTAAATATTATGGGCGCTATTCGAGAACTTTACTTTTCGAGAAATCGAAGGCAGTTCAGCGTTATTTCTCTGTATAGTCAGAGATAGGGTCACTGGCAGTGACGTGAAAAATTGGGATCAGGCTACCATCATCACCGACCTTCGGAAACTCGGGCCTTTCTCGGCCCTTTACAATAACCAAATCTATGAATTTACGCACATTGCCATTTAAATAGGCTCTCAAAGCAAAGTAGTTAAAAACTAATATCTTTTTTACGGTAGTCGTTATATTGATAGTAATGATTCCACTGTATTTATAAAACTTTGAAGAGTGATAGGTATTTATGTGAATAAATTCTAAGTAGATAGATATACGATAAACTCTTGACTCTAGGTTCAAATACTACTTTTACGTGAACAGCAGCCCTAACTGGGGGTTCGCAGAGCCCCGATAACTTTACAGCGTTAATAGTCGTGAAATTACAGGTGCTCAATGAACCAAGCGGCATTGGACGCAGATGCTTGAACATGTGATAGTAAATTCCTATCGTCATTTCTAGGTACATCTGGCTGATCTTACACTTATTTTGTTGACTGTACTCTTTGTCAAGGCTTTTGTTTGTTTGCTCGTTTGTTTTTCTTAACCCGTCGCATTGGTTAGGAATACTTTATGGCATTCGTGGGAGTTGCCCATTATAGCTAAAATTGCCTATACTAAAGCTAACCTATATGCTATGCCAAATCATGAACTATTTATTCCCAGATTCATCTAACTCGGTCCAGCCGCTACAGTGTGATTTTACAAATTTTTTTTGTTATAGAAGTACTTACGATTACTTATCAAATTGTACAAGTATGTTTCCGGTAGCTATCATAATAAAAAAAAAATATTCATGGACTTTACACACAACGCCCTCTAGTCCCAAACAAAGCAAAGCTTGTGTAATAAGTAATCACCACCGGATATTACCCAGGCAGGTACTGAAATTATTAGTTTATTAAAAATACCTAATTAGTATCTATTTGAGTACCAAGACTTAGATCTTACCTACTGTTTATGTTTAACGATTTGTTTTATTAGATTTGATTTATCTGATACCAATAGGAGCTAAAATAGTTAGCGAACAAAATAATATTTTTTCTTATTTTTTTAGCAAGTAGGTAGGTATTTTGATATCCCGGCACTACACACATGAAATTTATCAAAAATATTCTAGGTAAAAGTATTTTGATTAAATCATATTTTGTAAGTATCTTTGAATATATTATCCTGCAAGAAAATATTTGGCAATAGGGCAAGTGGCGCGACCTTCTGAAGCCCTTTTCCGCCCGTTATCTTTGCAACCGATCGTGTCAAATAAAACGGCAATATCTGTTTGTGAGACATTGTTAAAGCATCTTCGATATGACAATAAAATTCATACAATGTTACATCAAATATATTTTGTGACGTCACTTATGTCGGCTACACACGTTCCGATAAAACTGATCATATATACCCGGGTTTGATCAAAATTGGAAGGTGTGTAGTCGCCGTTAGCCAGTTCGACGAGTTTGATGATCGGACTCATTCCTATGATTCCACTGACAGGCAGAAAAGTTAGGAGTCTACTCCGCAAAACTATAAAAATAGTAGAACTTTACTGACTGGCAACGTCAACTTGACTGCGGAGTATCAGTACCAAATCGTTTCAGAGTGTAGTGTTGACTCAATTGAGTTCTAAAAATAAGTTATTTTTTATTTTAATGTGTTGATACGGTATAAAGTCAGAAATGTGAATACTTAGAATGGCAAACAAGGACCGTTGCCAAGATGGTAAAAGTAAAACAGGTTCATCTGCTTTTAGTATTCACGCCTCACTACCTTTGACAATTTTATTTATCTGGTAGCCATCATGATGTCCAATTTGCTTGTACAAAAGCTGACGCATACAATAATAGCTGCATAAATTATGGCCCAATAATATTGTGCTCGTACCTACTAGTGTGAATACCGTTGTTAATTATACCAGAATTTTAATTAAATGGAAAACCGACACAAATGGATTTCGACAATTATTCCGCTCAAATTGCAAGCGGCTGATGAGAATACTAATCGCACACAAAATTGTCTGGTTAATGATTAAAGTAATATTCGTTAAGATTATTCAGAGTTGTATAAAATTATTACATTGATAATTAGACAACTCAGTGTCAATAACAGTGATTTATTCGTGTTATCAACGTGAAAGCCGATTTACACCAACATGATTGTGGCGAGTCAAATATGGGAGGTGATCCTAATAGACTTTTTTGTCACGATAGATTTCCCAAAACTGTCAAAAACTATCGAGATTAGACCGTTTTTGGTAAATATATCTATCGTTATAAAAAGTCTATTGGTCTAGAGTCTCCCCAGAGCTCCATACTACACAGCAACGCATGTAGTCGAGTGATTCTTGCCGCGCAGTACTTTATAAGTAAGTAAATCGAGACTTTTGATTTACTCATACATCTGTCTTGTCCTGATAATGGCTGTAGTGGTAAACGAAATATCTGGGATTTGAATAATACCAGTCTCAAATGATATTAAGGGCGTCTTGCACCAGAATCACTAAACGTATTTAACAGCTAAATCGATTTAAATCTGACGTATTTGTATGACTTGACAACTCGCTAAATACTATTTAATAGTTAAACGCGTTTAGCGATTCTGGTGCAAGCCGCCCTTATAGTCAAAAGTCCAACTGTCCACTGCCTGACAGTTGAACCTTAAAAAAATACCTGCTCTTTTCCTTTTGTTTTCGCCGATCTCAAATGCCTATTTACATTTTTGATTCTTCAAAATAATACGCGTCGACGACGATTTTAAGCTAACAACTTCAAGCATTTATTTTATCATAAACGCAGTTTCGCTGTTCTATTTTGAAACTTAAAATCTTTTAGAGGTCATTAAGCGACTATGATTCCAACTTCATAAAATGCAGAGTTCACGTCAAACCTTACAAACCCCCATAAAGTTTCCGTTGAATGTGCAGTACGTGGTACTTCGAGATTCCTTCTGTCCAGAAGGGTCAGCTCAAGTAAATGTGAAAATCATAAACGTATCGAGATACATTGCGTGGTTACGCGGCAATGCTTCGCAGTTGTATTGTCACTGCTGCGCATTGTATCTCGTACTCTCTACTTTCACGATACGATGCGGTTGTCACATTTTATCGTGCTTACTCTCCAGGACAATCGAAGCGCTATGTGCCACGATGTTACATAAAACCTTCGCTGAATAGAGTCGTTGGAGTTCCGCTGTAATGAAACTCCTTTATGTCGCTTACTGAGTCAATTTTATTATTGTTCTCCTTTGACCAAAAATATTTTAGAAAAATGTTTTGATGTAGGTACCTACTTCAAAAAATCTTATCTGTGCAACATTTATATGATCAGTAATTCCGCTAGATGGTTTATTTCAATAGCAATCGATATTTAGAATTGATGATATATGATATTTTAGTATTTTAATTAGCGTGCCTAGAGTAGTAAGATCTAGAGCCACTGCATCTACATGGGTAGAGTACCTAACAGTTTTGTTACCACTGACATTTGGTGACGTTGAAAATATTAGAAAGACTATGTTTTAGTAACTTTTCTTTATAATATTTTTAAAATGTGCGTTATTCCCTAAATTAAAAAGCTTTAAATTTTTTTAAATACCGAACTAGGAAACAAAATCTGGCCAGTATTTCAACAACAAAAAACTGGTCATGAACAAGCGATGATAAAATTATTTTTTATCTTGGTTGGTCTGCGAACAGTTAATAATTGAGAAGCTGTGGCCCATTGGGGGTCGGGCACACCATTAATTCAACGGTTAGGGCTGTATTTTCCCATGCTGTAATGTAAATATATACAGTCGGGCGATCTCTTATTAGGTGTGCCCAAAGGAGTGACATATTTTCACCCTAAAAGTATGGTAAAAATATTCACACAACATTTTAAATCATCATTAATGATTAGTAAATATGTTTTCGAAATCGGGTCAATGTAAGAATTTAATAAAAGTTAGGGATGATCTCTTTACTAGGTTTTTTGTAGCTTAACTAACTATACTGCCCCATCTCAAATTACGTCCATGTACGTACAGTAATGAACCCTAATCTGGCTTAGTTATACGCCACTTCTGAGTGCTGATATTTAATTCAGCGCTGGAGAAAAGCTCATGAAATCCTTGCTTCCGTGGTGAGGGGTCACTTCCACCGACTCGATTGCAGCTTCGATTTAGCGTATATTTTATCGCTCTACCGCACCGATGATAAGACACGCGATTTTGCTACGGAGTTTTAAAAGTTATGTTATGAAAAAAAAGTAAGTACCTACCTTAGGTGGGTTATAGTTTCTTCTTCATGGCACTAAAAAAGGAAATACTGATATTCAAACTTGAAGACTGTTTTATAGACCGTCTTTTGATTTCAATATCACCTGATGGAAAGTGACGATGACGCCGACGATGGAGCAAGACGGTCTAGAAGACACCTATTTACTCTTGCCTTGAAGAGATTCAGATTGTAGTGACCAGGAAAGACAGACGCCGGTAACGTGTCTAAAAATAAAACTAAAAATAAACGAATAGTGTTCAGTGTAGGTACCTACAAGTCATACTTTACTGGTCATACTTTTCCGTAACGTTTTGAGCGAGTTCAAGTTTTTTGGACATAAGTATTTAATACTCAGTGTAGTCATTTTCTTACAACACATTATATAAGAATTCTTCAAACAAACTTTTAAAATCTAATGCAACCCCTCTAAACAAATGACAATCTTCAAAACATTCGTTAAGTTTTATTTTAAGTTGAACTGCATGAAAGTAAGCTTTTTCCACAGTACAATAAATAATTCAAATTCTTTTCGTGGTGGTAGCTATATTGAGGTCGAAATATAATAATGAAGGTGTTTGTAGTCCATACCAGCCCCCGACCAAAAACGATTGCGACTGTAAGAAAAATCCACTGAGCTTTTCCGGAGAGGCAGGCGGTGAACGTCAAACTTGAAAAGAAACGGGGGAAACACCTGCCTAGCAGGGGAAGAGCAGTTTATAGCAAACAAGTATTTCTGAAATGCGCTATAAGAGATGAGGGTAGGTGTCATTATCGTAAGTTCTGTGCCAGCGTTTCTATCAGTAAAAAATAATAACGATAGTTTCTCGCGAATCGGTGCGAGATGAAGTGGGAATAGAAAAAGCGGCGGCGGCGCGTCGGCTGTGCGGCGCTCGCCCGGGCCGAGCGTGCGTGCGCATGCGTGCGGCGTGCGGGACGCGCGCGGGGGGAGGGGCGCGGCACAGCCTCCCGGCTGCTGCACTCCGCTGCCGCCCGCCGCCCGCATCGATCCCGCAGGCCGCAGCCTCCGGCGAGCCGGGACAGAACGCGCGCGTTCCCAGCGTTCCGCACGACGCACGCGACCTGCACGCGCGTCGCACGCCCGTCGCGCCACCACCCCCCATACTGTGCAGGTTATAATCGCGCCTTACGTAATCTTTCCGTGCGTATTGACAGGTTGTGTCAGTGCTCTTCGGCTGAAATGTCACACAGAACCTCGTGCAGTTCATCCCTCGCTCGCAGTTCCTGAATCGCATTTATTCTGTAAACATTAGTGTATGTAGCTGTTCTGATATATTATTAATGTGCGAGCGTAGCAGCTACGAGCTACAAACAGCCTGCAGTCTACGAGCACCCGTCGCGCCGTAGCTTTTTCGTTATTGCATGCAAAAGTGGACCTTAAATGCTGAACGTTACGGTTGAAAATAAAATGCAGCAACGTCGTGCTTTTGAAATTAAGTGGTTAGAAATAGACCATTGGGTGCTATTTTCATTTTATCTAGCTACTTGCATCACTGGGTAGTAATCACTAAAATATTTTCATGCAACTATAAAAAGCTTTGAAGTTTAGAGTTAGAATAAATTCGTTTACTTCTTTTAAACATACGAATCTTTTATTTTAATACCGATGCAGGTAATTATGAATGGCAAATAATAACAAAAGATTTCCTGTATACATAGAGCTACTAAGCTTGCGCCAACGCCAGTTTAGATTGCATTAAGGGGTCCTTTGGTTAGTTAATTATGTATGATGGATTAAAATAAATAGTTGTAGTAATGTATTTACAAGACCATAACTTGACTAAAAATGCAGATAGACTGAATGGCATTAGTCTTTAAATACCATCGTAAGCACAACCTCGTGACTATTTGACAAGTCATTCAATGCGTCCGTTACACTCGGACGTGTCTACGCAGACTGCGACTTAAGACGCACAAAGACACATCTGCACAATGTCGCGACAGTAATAATTACTTACACTAACGGACATTATGACCTTATTGCCGAACATGTTAATTACTCATAAAGAGCAAGCCATGTTTAATTTCCGATTAGCACAAACTAACTAATTCTGCTTAGATGATTAGCGGACTCTTGTAACCTCATTACAAATGTCACAACTCTACGAAAACTTAACTCCAAAATGTGCGCCATTCTAGTCTTTATTGCAAAAGCATTAGGTCCACAGATCCGCAGAGTTAAGGCGAAATCGCACGGGATACATCGCGCCTCACCACAATACTACTACGCTAAGTCACGGCGCGTGAACGCAGCGTGATCCCCATTAATTAAAACATCACGTTTAATAAATACATAAAAGTACAACAACACTATGATCATAGAACAAATATGAAGGAAATTCCTAGTAAGAGGTCGTTCTGATCGCGACATTTTTTATTTAAATATTTTGTCGTACGCGTGCATCCGTATTTGCATAAGTTGTGGTTTTTTTGATAGTTTTTTGTGAGTTGAGTCAATATAGTATTTGTTAAGTTAGTCATTGGGAATAACTTATCATTGATTGTTCGGAGTGGGTGCGGGCGGAGACAATACATGTTTAATTTGTCCATGGCAGTAATGCGAGGTGGTGTGCTCGATCTTTAAATTCGGGCGCGGAGCGTTAGTGTGAACCGCGCTTAGGCATGGCTTCCGAAAAAGCGAAGATGGCAGCTGCCGAGGCCAAGTCTCCCTCAAACAAGAGCAACTGCACCTCTCCTGGAAAGAAAGGTACAGATTCACCATCCAACTTAACATCACCTGCTTAGAGCTTTTCAATATCTGCTAGCCATCACCATTACTATGTATTCTTTCTTTAATCTAGATCTTCAAGTGTTCAAAAATAAGTTCTTATCCGTCTTTCCATGCTTTTACTTTCTCTTTTCATTGTCACAATCGTAGACAATTTATTTTTCCACCACTGGCCCAGTATATGACTTCAGTATCATCATTCAAACGTTCATCATCTATCGATCAATGAACACCTTATAGCATCCAACATTCAATCAATTAAACGGTCTGTATTGATTACAGCCACTTGCACTGCATTGACTTCAAATTGAAGGTAAATAACCAGCAATGACTTTGACTGCATCTCCTTACTCGAGCATGACATTGCAAATCACTTTGTGCATTGATATGTTTCCTGGACACTTCACATTATCATCAGTCTTTCCCATCGCAGTTTTACATATTTAAACGCACAAAGGGTTAACCGGGACAATTTTCCAAACTCCGGTCAAAAAGGTTACATATACACTTGGGTAGCAGTTGGCTAATTTTGGTATGGTAGTATCTATGTGGCTGTCAATTTTACTACTAAACCAAAATCCGAATCGAAACCAAAAAAGTCTCGAAGTAGCACGGTTAGCCCCTTGTTCTCTGAACTTTGAAGTACTTCTTTGATATTATCAATAGGTACTTATCAAAAAATTTTCAGTCTGTAGTGAGATGCAGAAAATAAATGTATTTGACCGTCACCTTCATAGAAAAAGTGAAGTAAAGACAACACGGAAACGGGTTTGTTTCAAGTAGCACATGCAAGGCTTCCCGCCTTGGTGCCGAAGCCGGAATCCGCTTAGATCGATGCCAACGTGATTGTAGCTATCTCTGTTATAAATAGTGCAGTTTACACACGGGAATAATCCGTTTGTTTAACACCCTTTAGAACGGCATTTGTGGGGAGTTACTAAGACTTCTTTGTTATTGTATCTACCTACTGTCTAGTCACATCATAATCTCCCGTGCTGAGTATCCATCATTGGAGTTTTCCTGAAAAATTGTTTAACGTAATTATCCACAGCAAAACTCAGAAATCAAGTCAGAAAGCAAAATTCAACTAGTATCTCCAATATTTGAAGCTTTCATTTCGGATTTATAATTATCGCCTTTCGGGAACCTTGTAATAATATAATAATGGCGCTAAAATAAATAATTATCAAAGTAACTTTCAAGTCTTTGTGGCGCGGTCCGACAAGCAGGGCCCAAACTAGAGTCCTTTGTCTCGACGCAAAGACTCTTAATGACTGAAAAGCAAAGCGCTTTTTAGAAGCAATTATAACATAAGCTTTTTCAGGGTCTTGTTGGGGTAAGAACTAATTGTTAGGGAAAAAAGGTTTTGACTTTATTGTCTTGTGTTTGCCACATAGTTCAGCTGCCATTTTGAAAAACTCTCACTGCATAGTAATAAATAACCCAGAATAATTTAAAGCAACTTTTGGTAGGCACTCACAAAGTTTATGTTTCTTAGGAAAACTGAGAAAGCCCCATCATTGTTACATAAACAAGGAGAATTATTGAAAGTAATCAAAGCAAACACTTTCCAAAGTCGCAGGAAATGTAACAAACTTCCGTTCAAACTCGTCGCCTCGCGCTCACATTACTTTGGCGAAATTGCACAGAAATTGCTCCTTTTTCGGCATTTGAAGTAATTGAGCCTCAGTGCCTCTAGCACCAGCTTATAAATCAGTGTCAAATTCTATATCAATTAGATTCAGTTCGATGTTCAAACTTTATTCTAATTACAGATTTGATACCAATCAAACAGCATCAGAAACTAGTGCTAAGGCTTTTAACTTCCATTTTCGTCTGACAGGACCGTTCAGTTTGAATCGGTACATTCGGGGTCCATTTCTAACTTCTCCGCTATAAACTTTTTAAATTGATTCTGCTCCCGAGTCCCGGCCCTCTCCTGGTTACACAAGTAAATAATAAACAAGTCGACCTTGCCAATGGCTAATATTTATTTCAGTGAACTGAAAAGTAGATTACAAACTTTCTCTTGAAATTACACGGCTATTACAAGTCCGCAGAATTCGAAACAAGTTTTCCAGTCAAATAATAATATTTCTGTATTGGTATGCCAATCAAAGTTGAACTGCAAAGTTGAACTGCAAAGTTTTAAATCGTGGTCAGTTCATACTAACTCATAGTTATTCTGTGACTAAATAGTGACATTATGATGTCATTTAATTTGTTTTCGCGCATATTTTGCTGTCAAGTGTCTAAAAAGAATGATCACGTGGTACAAAATTGTACCACGTGACCGGAAGAAATTACACTGGGCAGTGAAATATAACTTGACAGCAAAAGATTGGCATACGGGGGCTGAACTAACGAATCATACTGTACCTAGAAGTTTAATTCAAAAAAGGTCTCGCTGAATTCAAGTGATTATTCCACTCGGAAAGAAAGGGATTAACATCGTGTAGCGGAAGCTATCGTCGCGAGAAAGCATTGTTCTTTTGCTAAGCAGACATGAGCAAATCCTCCGCTGCGCTTTATGTTACAAAAGTGCTCCATCGCAGATCTGCATTAGCTGTGAACGTTTAATCCCGGACCAAGTGAACTCGTTCTGCTATACGAGAGTAAAATGCAATTTCACTAGACTATGTGCTCTAGAAACAGAACTGGTGATAATAGGACCGCGGGCCGAAGAAGATTACGGCTCTAACCCGACGTCTGTCCGCATCCACTAGCTTTTTAATCTAGAAATTGGTTTTCAATTCTGATAGAATACTGTCACAATTTGCTGGGAAGTAATTTCTGCGCTATTCAGTTCTAGCAGAATCCTCTGAGAGTGGGCGCCGCGTTTTTACGGATTTGTGTAAATAGTGTCTGGCTGTGGAATATCTTGATTGCACTTCAAGATAAATTATCATAATCTGGCGAGAGCGGTTTGCTTAGAACTTAACGTTGAGGTTGTATATTTAACTTAATATCTAAAAATAAATAAATTAATTTATGTGATTTTGATTTACTACCTACTTTGGGATTTTGAGCGTGAGTTGTGAACGGTTGTTCGTACTCAACGTTCATACTCTTAGATCTCAGCTATTATAATATTTTCCTAATAGATATATCCTGCACTGATATAACCTAGATAAATATATTTAGACTAAGTACTTATCTATTTTGTAAGTGAACCACAAAAATGGAAAATCAAAATACTTTTCTGCAATAAAAATCTAACATTTGGCTCAAAGATTGCTTTTTACACTAGTAAGTTCGCCCCGAACTGAGATTTTGAGAGCCGCGTCATACCTAACCTACAAAGTCATTAAAAGGTTTAGAAGTGGTAGCTCACGTTATACCTACTGGATTTACCACCTTTACAGTTTTCACTATAGCTCAAAATCTATTAAACTTATAGCAAAAATAAAAACAGTTTTGTAATGTCTAAACAAAGCTATAGATTTTTTTTGTATGACTTTTTTTACTCTATTGGAGACTTATACGTTTATAACTTTACAACCCCTTGGCCGATTTACCTCATAATCTAACCACCAGTAACATTTTAAGAGTACTATCCGTGGACCTACTAAGTTCTATGCTTGACGAAAGTTATGCTATAACAAACATATCTACATACAAACATACAATGCCGATTCGTCCAAGTTGACACTAAAGATCTTTCACTTCGCTCATTTGATCAAAAATAATAGTGTCGTAGATACTTAACCTACTTTGATGTAAAAGCATCTTGAAAAGAGGCAAGTGCATTCATGGCTCACTTAATGACGTCCGCTGAGTCCCTGCCGAGCCCGCGCACAATCTGGCCTGACTTGCATTATAGTGAGGAGACTGGAGTGTCTAATACTGAGTTGAATTGGACCATACAGTTCACAAAGATGCTCTACTGCTACTAATAATAGGTGAACAAAAAATCTCAGAAGTTAGTAGTAGTTAATCGAGCTTCTTGTGTAAGAGCTCGTTCGGGGAAGTACTAGCACCGCACCTATTTCTGCCGCCAAGCAGTGATGCTCACATTGCTGTGTTCGTTTGAAAGATATGGGTGCACACCTTTGTCACAGACTGATGGGCGCAGTTCTATGCATCACATTGGACGTCCTGGACGTGCTAAGTGAGGTAATATGTTATTATAGGCAGTGGTTACCACTTAACTTCAGGTGGGTTGGCTTGCTCCACCATTTTTTTTAACCTGTACTTTCCCACTGCTGGGCAAAGGTCTCCCCCATTACCTTCCAATTCTTTCAATCACCCGCTGCTTCCCACCAGGCTCCGTTAGTTGAAAAAAAATATGGAACTATAAATCGGAAAAGCTACTAAGAATGAGAAATAAAACGGCAATTATTAGAATATTACGTTCTTTACAGACATTATCATATTCCTCCAGACTGCTCATCTAAAGATGTCACAAGAAATAATTTTGTGACATCTAATAATATTACATTTTGCACATTTTATAGGTACCCATTTTTTGCACAGTTTGCATCTGTAAGTAATAGCTTAATTAAATGAGCTCTTGTTGACGTAATTGAGGGGTAGAAAATGGGTAGGAATGATTATTTTATCGGCATGACAGAGCCGAGAACCTTCCATAACGTCCGCCTTAATGGCTCACTGGATGTAGAGATGTTTTAACTCCGACTTATCCAAGTTTTTCAAGCTTTTCCATATTGTATTTCGGATTTTTAGTAGAAATCATAACTTCGGCTTTTCTAGCCAAATTAGTATCGCAAAAAAGAATACAGATAAATCCAGTAAAAATGTAAAGCCAAAAAGAAGAAAAGGCAGGTAAAGTAGGTAATAGCTGATTGATGATGATATATTTATAAAATTTTGAAATGTCGGTCTGTCAGTTTATTTTTATGTTTTACATTTGCCTTTCGATGTTTTTAATTGAATTGAAAAAAAATGCTTTTCCGACTTTTCCTCTTGTATTTTTATCGGGATCCCCTATTAACAAACAACCCTTTTAATGTATCTAGTGCATTAAGCTTGCTCGTTAACCTTTTCTAAGCTATTGAGTGTGCAATTGTGTAATTATACTCTTTTTCCTCCGCGAACCTTTCTCCATTCTTTTCTACTTTTTTTCGATATACCTCTACCCAAATAATGGCAACTTAGAAACCCGTCAGCCAAACCCAGAGAAATGAATTAGAATTCTGTTTTTAGGGCACCTAAAATACCTTTTCACTCACAGTAACCAAAACCATTGTCTTCTGTGTATAAGGGTCTGTTAGACCGCCTACAAGCTCAGCATCTCCGATCTCATTATACAAACACAACCGCGAGATTAGGCATGGACCCTTCATTGGTCTTAACTTTAATCACAGCCTAAACTATTACTAGGTACTAACGTCACCGTTTGGAAGATTAAGAACCTTGCTTTGTTCTCTTGAATTCTATAGGTGTCTCACAGATTATTGGGGTGTCTACGAGACCACGCGGGCTGTCCATTCTGTCACTTTTCGCATAATTGTGTTTTTTGAACCGTAATGTTGTTGCCAGTATTCTAGCTATGTTAAAATTAAAAGAAATCAGAAAACCAAATCGAAAAAAGATGTTCATTTTTATATTTAATATTGAGGTAGGTATTGATGAAAAGAAGTTATTTTGAACTCATCATCATCATCAACCTATACTCGTCCACTGCTGGACGTAGGTCTCTCCCAAGACGCGCCATTGAGCTCGGTCTTCGGCTCTTCTCATCCAGTGTCTGCCAGCTACATTTCGCAGATCGTCGCCCCATCTCGCCGGAGGGCGAACTCGGAGGGGATTTTGAACTCGGGCGGTTGAAATGGTGCCACACTGGAGCTTCATTAAGCGTGTTACGGTGTTATGGTATCGCTAGGGATTCAATATTTTAACCCTTATCACAATACCGTACTTTACCCTCTTGTGACACAATCTACTTGTTTAATTCAGATAATCTAATTTTATTTTTAACATTGTTTCAGGTAAAATACTTGTCTACAAGCACGTCATTTAAAAAGGTTTCGTAAGCTGAATCCTAAGTAGGTACGATGAAGGTTGGTAATCAGCTCGAACAATCTTTTGTGTAACATAGGGGCCTCGCTCCTGAGAAGGTAAAGCTGTTTTCACACTCCAACCGACACGACACTTATACGATATTGGTGGAGTTCATTTAGTATTAGATGTTTTCACACTGCTTGATACCAATATTCGTGTTGCAGCCACTGACATTCCGGTATTGTGTTAGTATCGGCCAGTGCAAACGTCTTGTGTTGAGTCAAAAAAAGGCCTTATGCTCAGTTCGGCAGAGATTGTACTCTGTTAGAGATGACGTCATATTTCGGCTAAAAACTCGTTTCACCCACCGGTGGCAGGAGTTTTCAACCTCATTTTGACGTCATCCCTATTAGTAAAATCTCTGCTGAACTGAGCATAAGGCCCCAGTTGGTAATGCAAATAAGGATTACAGTTCTTGTTATTAAGAACCTGCCCTTCCAGCAAAATGGAGACTGTAATCCATCACACTAAATTGATTTTTTTTTACATACAAAGAGGCTTTTTTTAAAACAGTTGAACTCTGCAGGGTGTTGCCATGACCTAAAACGTTTTTTAACAGCTAAATTGACTCTTAAACTCCTATATATGATTTACAAATATTATGTTTTCTGGATCCCATCTCGGGTCAAATATTTTTTTATCCAGATAGGAAATTAGGGCACGGATAATGTTCGAACGCCATTTGGAGACGAGCCAAGCGTCCACCAGACGGATTTGAGCTCAAATCTCCTGGAAACCGAACCTTAATCCGGCCCAGCAGAAAGCCCACTAAACATTATTCAATTTTCCTCGACTTCAATTTTGAACCTTACGCCAAGGAAATAAATTAAAACCACGAATCTGTTTTCGATAACTACTTACCATTAAACCAGGGTATCGACAAAGGCTTTTGAGAGAACCTGTAAACAGAATGCCTAACAGTATATTAGTTTATGTACTAATAGTTTGAAATCCTTACCAACCAATCTACCAACATGAATTATTCGGATGGGTACGTCATCACTACTGGGGGGGTGATTCCAGACCAATAGACTTTTTTGTCACGATAGATATATCTTCCAAAAACTGTCAAAAACGATGGAGTTTTGACAGTTTTTGGGGGATATATCTATCGTGATAAAAAGTCTATCAGTCTAGAATCACCCCTCTGGTTCGATATGAACGTATCCTTAATATAAACACATTATTTAGGAGCATGTTATGTGTACCTACTACTCAGACACAATTTTTAAGAGAATTGTCAGTAGGTAAATTGAATTGAAATTTCATCAGTGTTTGCAGCAGTCGATGCAAACTACACACTAATGACAAAAAACCGGAAAGTCCGAACAATTTGCTGAGCAGTGGAGCATGACAAAGCTAGCTCCTATATTATCATTTCAAATGCCTCGTGGTCGTGAATCGTATCACATTATGCAAATCCGTCTCTGTGGTAATCGGCTGTATTTACTGCAAACATAGAAAGCATGGAACACTGAACTTGAAGTTAAAACGTTATTTGGGCTATAATTCATAATTTATACATCTGTCTAAAAATTTGTCGTTGTCTGCCGGCGAAGATTTATCGCAATAGATCCAAATCGGAGCATTACATGGTCTTTGTGATTATTTGATTACATATCCCTCGTGATAAGAATAAATGGTATAACAATCCCTGTGTGCCCAGGCACAGAATAAAATTATCTACTTATTGCACAAGTTGCAAACAACAGCTGTTATAATATCATGGGTATTATAAAAGTCGGCAAAGCCTTCTCAGTTTATGGAAGTTCAGTCGTTATCGCAATACCTAGCAATCCTCAAAGAAATTAATAACTTTGATATTTTCACTTCTTTGCCAACATTTTGGCGGAAGTTATGAAAGTCATTATCTGTTTATATGTTGAGAGCATTGCCGGTATATTTACGTGATAAAATTACCCTGAGCCGTTTCACCATTGTTCTTCGAAACAATTTCAGTAAATTTTCGTGAGTATGAGCTAGGGGACATTCTATTTGGTAGAGTTTAAGGCCTCTTTAAGGCCCCTGTAATATTTTATCATCTTACAAACAATCCAAATAATGACAACGCAAATTAAAACCATGCTGTTGATATATACAAAGGAAGATCCAAAGATCAACCTAACCACAAGATACCAGCTGTCTAAACTTAGCTGAGCAGATAGCTTACTTGCGTAGAAAGTGACTAATGATTGAGCCTTACAACGTTATGCCAGGCGGATCTCAACATAATTAAGCCAGTTAAGTAGTTCCAACAATAGCATCAACGCGGGTCGCTTGGCGCGTCAGGGGAAAGCAATTTACTTAGGCTGAAACGTTCCACCTGAACTACCCTGCAGTGTGGCAGGTATTGTCGTGCCTAATTTGGAGTGTAGGATGATAAGAAATGACTGGCTATTAAATTAATGTTAAAACTCTTTAGTGTGAGTAGAATTTATTTTTTGGATTCAGCTAAAATAACATCGAATAAGATAGAAACCGAATAAGAATAATAGTCACGACACTGTTTGATACCATCCCCCGATGTAAGCATCATTCCATCATTGTATAGATAAAATTAGGCTTGACTAGTGTCAATAACTCTATTTCAGCCCAGTCTTTAATCAGCCTAAATCCAGCCATGTTAGCTTCCATGTTCTATGAATTTTACGGTTATTGCCCCATTTCCCTACTACATAGTTTGACTGTTTTTATACTATACTGCCAAACGACATGACTGACGATATTACAGGATATCGTGGCCGGAGCGCTAATATCATACATTTACCTTCTTATTCATATTGGTCGCACAGTGACCAGTCTCTTGTCGTCACTTTTTGTTGTCATGAACCTAATTTGACAGCACTAAGAATGTTGCCATCCCATTCTCAGAAACTGAAACGATAGAGACGGCTATAATTTTATCGCTGTCTTTTGTTGGTTTAGAAAAATGCAACAGAATCGACACCAATGAGTGAACAATAGAGTCGCTATAAAATGACAGAAGATTATGAATAAAGGCCTTACAGACGCTTTCACGCCGCGTCGGCGGGTACTCCGATATTTCTGGTCGAGCTTTGACATATCCGTATCGTGCAGTGTACAAACGCTCTTTGAGTACATCCGTAAACATGAGCAACGTTAGCGCGGTCCCAAATGCCTACTGGTGAGATTCATCAGAGTAATTAATTGCTATAATTTATGGCCAGTATAATCACCGCTCGCAAACACAACATTTAACTACAACTTTGTGATACGCACTCGGCCTTTCTCTAATTAGTTTGGCTTTTAATTATACACTTATATGGACAACAGACACTAAGTAGGTACTTATACTTTAGAAATAATTTTATGTTGTGTCTTTTTCAGGCACTCTAGACAAAAAACGGGCTTTTTTTACGTTTAATTTTTCACATTACTATTTGGAAATCCTCTTTAGAAAATCTAGTAAATATATCATTGGGCTTGGGTTAGGATATCGTAAAAGTTACAAAATGGTAGCTAAAGTAACTCTAATGATAACAACAACGAAATCGTAGTGGTATTTTTAACCAGATTTCATGCATGTAAGTATATGTATAAAACGAAAATGGAAGGATCATTTTAAAAAAAAGGTCTTATTGATTCTACAAGAATCATCTAAGCACAGTCTTATAATGTGAGCTATAAATTTTGGGATAAGGTGTCGTAATAAAAAGAAAATATCACGCTTGTATTGCTGAAAGCAGGGAGTAATATCCGAATGTTTCAATAATACCTACTCGTATTCTATTGAACGGAAGGGGTAGAAATGACAGCCAAAGAATGCTCCAAGTAAAAGAAGCTTGAGAAAATACATACAGATAACATTCATATTGATAGTTCCTTCCTTTGATAACATTTAAAAGCATGATACCTAAGTTATTCATAAACCAAAATGCGGTTTTTACAGATCGTTTTTAAAGTTCGTAAATAGCTTTCATTTTAATTTCTATAACAGTGCTTTCATCATTTTAAATTCTAGTTATCTTCACCAGTTCGTCGAGATTTTATTGTGTATTTTTGGCAATTGATAAAAATAAAAAATAAAATTATATTAAAATTAAAAGGATTCAGCGGATTTAGGCCCCTGACGAACAAGATGTTCATTATAACCAAAATCATTAGCATAATTTTTAACCTTATTTGCATATTTCATATCTTTTCTACAACTTCGTATTAATATTTCGTTAAAAAAAGTATATCAAGCTAACACTTCCTGCATGTTCTTGAGTATTTTCTACCAAAATCTACCAAAATATGATAGGATCCAACACGATGACAATAAAACCTTCGTAGGAATCACCGGTTGACAGCGTACTGCATTGCATACCTATTATGACTATGGAGTTCAGACCGGGTAGGTTTTCAACCTCATTGGTGGCTCCAACAAAGCAAAGCGATAAGGACAAGCTGCTTTTTACTTACTCATTATTTTTTGAAAATACCCAAATACGAACTTTAGACTTAATTAAACTTATCCACGGCTAAAGCGTATACATTTTCCGAATGCAATACAGTACTTTTGATTCTGTCCACTCGGGGCCCAGCGTCCTATGGCCGCTCAGAGGTCTCCTTTACTGAAATGGACTTTCGGCGAGGTAAGATAGCGCATGAAAGCCCTAGGTACTACTTCTGCAGAAATAAACGCTCCAAGGCTTCTACAGAAGAAAAGACAAATCATACTTTATCCCTTTGCCTTTTGTTGGGTATCCAATTTTAATAAAATAAATAAATAAAAAAAAAATCCTTTGTCTGAAGAAGAAAGAGACAGAAATAAGTTTAGCCTACTCATCTATAGATAAATCGTTATCTCGGGCGTTCATGCTAAATCCCGCAGTATTGATAAAATGCAAATGAAAGCTGTCTAGCAAAGCATTGCATTGTACTGGTACATCTGACGCAATTGCATGTTTGACGTAACTGATTCCATTCAGCAGTCTCGGGAGAGCTGTCAGTGTAGCACATCTCAATGCTACTCGATAGGAAGCTATTCGATCCTGACATGATGATCATGCCTAGATTAGTTATGCCGATGGAGAATCGAGTAATAGAGGTATTGACAGCGCGTGATTTCTGATGGAAATAGTACTACCGCTATTCCTCCGAGATCCTCAGTCTTGTTTAGCAGATCGATAAATAGAAAGCCAACTGTCTTTTTTAAAGTTTTTACTGCAGTTTTTCCGCTGAACTCCCTATAACCGCTCTCGGTAATACTTCTATTCGATGTTAGCGGTTGACCGATTTTCCGTAGCAAGTGCAATTCGAAACGAAGGAACTAACTTTAAAAATAAAGCTGAAAGAGTTATAAAGAGGTCTGCAGTAACTCAAGTTGCACAGCGTACACTGGTTTTTATATCTTTTAATTTTCTTCGCTGCACCCCGCTGTTTCTAATGCTTAGGTACTTATTAGTCAGTTGGCCACTGACTCATACGAACGAACGAACAAGTCAGTCATGTTTAGTGATTTTTTACGATTGCATAATAGTTTTGGTCTGATCTGACATCGAAGATTACATAGTTTTCTAGTTCAGCCTAATTTCATAAATGAGGTCGCGTCAAACACTTACCCCATAATTCAATCTTCCCATAGCCCTTCAGCAAACAACACGAGCTTAGACAGGTGCTAACTAACAGGGGCATCCTTAATTAAAACTTTAGGAACAGCTTAGGGACTCAGCAACTTTTTGCCCAAAACTTCTAACAAAGAGTGACGCACACAGCCGATTGCTACATTGTGAGACCCTTTGTAAAAAAATAGTTTATTTTTCTTCAAATGCTAATATTTTTCGCATGTGGATAAAGTATACATTATACCTACTGAAAAGTTCATGTCAAACAACACGAAAATGTAAATAAATAAACTAAGAGCCTTCGCCATTTTAAGTCATAAAATATGTATACCCAAAAATAGCGGGGTTTAGCAGGCCTGACATGGTTCTAACAAAGCTACGAGATGAACTAAAAAATTCAGCAGCCGCATACACGATGCATCGGCTTTTCCTGTCACGGAGCGCGCTAAACTTTCTCCCGCAAATCCTCCTCGAGCAAAACTAAGGGCAAAACGAACATTTCAAATGTGCTGGATTTTAGAGCGTCGACGACGATCTGTGGTTAGCAACTTTTCATGACAAAGTTCGCATTCGTAGTAAGAGAGATTTTGCCCGAATCACCACTGCCAACAGTGTACTAATTCCGCGAAAGGTTTGAGTTTTCGGTAATTATATTGGAATTTGATAAAGATAAATGAGCAAGGATAGTATTGATTGATTGGTTTGGATGGATAAATCAATAGCTTGATTGAGTGAAGGATTTAGTGCGATTTAGCAGATACTTTCTCTAATCGATAAAACATGACTGTTTTCCGCCGTTAATTGTAAATGTTTACACCAACCGTCACAATCGCATTAAAAGCTGATTTATTCGATTTTATTATATATCTACCAAGTAAAAATATGAAACTGCCGACCAGCATATCGTTAGTGGGACAAAACCATCCCTTCTGGCGATCCGCCAGCAAGCCATCCCGGACAAAAATTGTCATCAATAAAACTTATCATTCTTCGTACGCGACCGAATTTTCCTAAAAAACCCACATCTACAAAACAAAGTTGAGCACAAATATTGACGTAGATACTGCGGATACAACATTATAGTGAAAGGAAGATAATACCTATATTCTTTCTTATTTTAGGTAATTTACTAAAAGAGAAAGCGGGCGTTCTATTATTATTATTATTATTATGTTTGCGCTAAGTAAAAGCACGAATACATCAGCAATCTTGATAGAGTGCCCCAATCTTTATTTTTATGGGATGAAACAAGAATAGGTGAAATTGTTCTCAAACTTTAGCCGAGTACACCAAGTCTGAGAACTGTGTCACCTATTCTTGTTTCATCCCATAAAAATAAAGATTGTGACACTCTATCAAGATTGCTTTTCGTTTTGTGGGTCAGCTATCGGTAAACTTATCTTCGGTCTGGCTGTGACACGTCCTATAAAATTGAAACGGACCCGCAATAAAGGAAATATTGCAAATTGAACTGAGCTTATACTTACCCTCGCTTTTATACGTAGAACTACCTTATTCTGGCTCTACGTAAAACTTTGGTAGAACTTACCTGACCTCACAGCTCAGTTGGTTGTTTTACTTTCTGCGATGGAAGTTGTGGGTTCGATCTTCATCGAAAACAAAAAATGTGAGGGACATAGATGTTTATTTCGTGTCTGATGGGTAAGAACTGCGTAGTATGAGGCTTGCTTGTGAAATGTTTAATTTTCTGCAAGATTCTCTTGATTAAAAAAAAAATAAAGCTCTATAGACAAATACAAAAACTTGTGATGAAAAAAGATGGTTCAAGCTAAGAATAAAAATTAATTTACTGCCAGCACTCAGCTATTCAGGGCGCGTTCTCAATGCGAAGTCTCTCGACGAAGTTGAGTATTGCTCGACGATGCGTGCAGAACAAACTTTTCATCTTCGAGACAGCTCTGGTTCTTGGCTAATGTTTTGCTTGGAGTTTGCTAATACGTGTGCAAAGCTTCCATTCAGCGTCTTAAGAGTTTTGTATGGTAAAGGAAATACGGTGGAGCCTTGGTGGAGCAGATATTTTGACGTCAATACCTCTTGGTATAGGTAGGTATAGGATAGCTTTCTATAAAACTACTTTTAATATAATTTTATAGCTAGAAACTTAAGGTTTAAACTCACTACCAAAATATCTCACACTGTTTTCGATAAATGGTCATAAAATGCACCGCAATTTATGGTAAAGGTCATTTTAATTTTCACATTTAACGAGCGTATCGTTAATTTATTTTGCATGTGGCTTTCGTTTAAAACCATCTTTTTAATTGCATAGTCTAGTATCCAGTGTTGGATTTTATTCGTAACTAAGTACTAGATATATTTATTTTGTTACATAAAATTGTTTTAGTTGGTGCCGAACACAAAATAAAATAGGTACAATGAGAAATATGTGTGTCGCAATTAGACAGCGCTTTCATTTAGTTTTTCAGTTTGGTTGGTATCAGGAAGTAAAAGTGGAGACTCTCGAAAAAGTGAACAGAATACCGGGTGTATAGACCTTTCCCGGTAGATACAGGGGATTTAAGTACCCATGAATATGAACAACTTTTCTTATAAAACCATCAGTGTTGGCGAGACAAAAAAATCTGCTGTTTATTCGCAATACATTTTGGGCAAAAATCTATGGAGCCCTGTCTGATGCAGTTTTAATGATTTCAGCTACGAGCACCAACCAAATTACCATGAATTTCCATTAGCAACCACTCGTATGTATCCAGGGCACACTAACATAATTATGTTAGTGTTGTCTCTCGGGCTAATAGCAGCGATCTAAGGGCGCAGCCCTGTTATGCAAACAATTGCAACTGTGTGTTTGCCTTAGGCGTGCACACATACAACGCTATTTAGCATAGAACGTTCACACTACAGCAACTCAACTAATCTTCACAGCACAGTTCAGTCAGATCTTCAAGTATTAGTACATGATTTTGTAACATAATGCTTGCTATAGGCAGAGGTAACCGATTAACTTCAAGTGGGCTATCATATTATTAAAAACATATATCATAACACAACTGCTTGGCTCAACCAGTAGTGCCTTGGGAAAATATTTTTTTCCCTGACACTACCCGGTATCAAAAAATATTTAAAAATGAGAAGAACACTTTTTAGCTAAATGTATCGATTAGCAATCTTTATTTGAATCTTTTGACGTTTTCTTTTTTCGTAAAGCACTAAAGTAACCTACTTAGCATGCTAGTAATTGCCTGTAATCTAGAGTATTAGGTTAGGTAGTGCCAAGTAAGGCGGAAGTAATCCTCGGTTATAGCGCGTTCTCAAAAGATCCTATACCGTTTTATTTGTACCCGATTCACTATTACCCGTAAATACCAATGGAGCGTTTTACCCTTTAAGCTTTACTGCAAAGGCGTAAAGGATAAGGGTCTGTAGTCGAGCTAATCGTGTAGCCCGCCGCCGGCGCCGGGTCCGATACCACATTCTATTAGCTCCAGCTAAGGAGGAACATTATAGTATTCCCATTTCAAAATGCTTGGTCAATAAAAACAAAAGGATAATGTTTCCTTCGATATTTTCGTTCAATGTGACTAATGTTATGCCAAGTTTGGTGTAAAGGTCATCACATTGGTTGGAAGTCAATGTAGAAATTATGTATGGGCAACGCATTCGTGGGAGTAAACTGAAGGTTATACTTACGATATTTAGCTTGAACCGCAGTTATTTTCGTCGGAAAATATAGTTTTTTTTTTGAAGTGTAAAATGCCAAAATATTTAATTAACAGCTCCAGTTTTTTTCCAACAATTGACTTTTTTTTAAATGACAGCGCAGTTTTACTACAAATGAATACAGGGGGCAAATCAATGGTGCAAACGTAACCACGGGAATTAAATATGTGCGTTTCACTGGAAGGACCATAGTGGAATTTTAGGTTTCTGAGCACCTCAATATTTAGTAGAAGTTCTCAAACAATTGTAAAACTGAACCGGTAATTTGTAAAAGTTACGAATCAAAAGTTATAAGCATTTTAAAGTGGTCCCTCGGTTCCACACATGCAATGCTGGGTTCCAAGGATCTAATCAGTATTCACATCTTCTTTCACTGTCTATATTTAGTAGAAGATTTGTAAAAAAAAACTACTTAATTTCAGCCCTTCTTCTTCTTGCAGAGAGACGAAAACACGATAACAAAGTGGTCCCTCAGTTCTACATTGACGAAAATGTTTTTGCGGTTTTACAAAAAAACTAACTGGAATTTTAAGTTTCTGAATCAGTCAATATTTAGTAGAAGTGCTCATACAATTTGTAAAATCAATCAGTAATTTGTAAAACTTACCAATCAAAAGTTATAAGCATTTTAATGTGGACTTTCGGTTGAACACTTTCCAAAACGCAAAAGTAACTTTACAAAAAAACTATAAAACTTAGAGACGTGTTATATAGCTTATCATTTAGTAAAAATTTTTACTAAATATCTACATACAGCAATGAACAATAGACAGAGCCATTATCGAAATATAGCAATTTTAGTTTCCGGCATAGAGATGCAGCCGCGGGGTGACCACACGGCTTAAATTTTCGGGACAGGGAACAGCATGACAGCCGCGCGACGCGACGATTCCACTCTCTGCTGATGCGGGTGTGACTCAATGAAGTCAGCGTTGGTACTCTAAGTACCTATTCATCCATTGTATTTTCAATAGGTGAGTAAAAAAAATCCGATGATTGTGAAATAAATATAAGATCATACGAAAACGGAACGTCAGCGGAAAATCAATACTATTTATACTTAGGTGCTTACCTATCACACTACTCAAACAACTTCGAGAGGGCTTTCGCTGCCCAGTTCAACAATAGAATCAACAAGGTGCTTACCTAAAAAGAACAATCGCTAGGAAAACTTCAATAACCACTATCCCACTACTATTATAAATGTTAAAGTTTGGATGTTTGTGTTTCAATCACGCTGTTACTACTTACTGGTCCGATTTGGATGAAACTTGGAATATATTATAGTTCGTAACCTGGATCAAACACATCGGCTACTTTTTTATTTTTTTTTTGTGGACGAAGTCGCGGGTAACTGCTAGTAATATTATAAATGCTAAAGTTTAGATGTTTGGATGTTTGTGTTTCAATCACGTCAAAACTACGAACCAACTTGGATGGAACTTGGCATATATTATTATATTATAGTTCGTAGCCTTAATATACTAGCAGTTACCCGCGACTTCGTACGCGTCTACAGTTTCCGTGTACACCGTTCTCATTACACCGAACTAGTACCTACTGGAATGTCAAACGCTAGTTGTTAGACCAAAGAGGTAGTACTACGCCCTGTAAAACTGACGTGACATGACATGACAATGAAATCCTCTTGCCAATTGGCGCTGCTAATCCTTTTCGTTCATTTTATCCTGTAGATCCTGTTAATTATTCGGGATAAAAAGTACCCTATATGTCAATCCAGGTTACGAACTAAATATATGCCAAGTTTCATTCAAGTTGGTTCAGTGGTTTTGACGTGATTGAAACACAAACATCCAAACTTTGACATTTATAATAGTAAGTGGGATAGTGGTTATTGAAGTTTTCCTAGCGATTGTTCTTTTTAGGTAAGCACCTTGTAGATTCTATTGTTGAACTGGGCAGCGAAAGCCCTCTCGAAGTTGTTTGAGTAGTGTGATAGGTAAGCACCTAAGTATAAATAGTATTGATTTTCCGCTGACGTTCCGTTTTCGTATGATCTTATATTTATTTCACAATCATCGGATTTTTTTTACTCACCTATTGAAAATACAATGGATGAATAGGTACTTAGAGTACCAACGCTGACTTCATTGAGTCACACCCGCATCAGCAGAGAGTGGAATCGTCGCGTCGCGCGGCTGTCATGCTGTTCCCTGTCCCGAAAATTTAAGCCGTGTGGTCACCCCGCGGCTGCATCTCTATGCCGGAAACTAAAATTGCTATATTTCGATAATGGCTCTGTCTATTGTTCATTGCTGTATGTAGATATTTAGTAAAAATTTTTACTAAATGATAAGCTATATTACACGTCTCTAAGTTTTATAGTTTTTTTGTAAAGTTACTTTTGCGTTTTGGAAAGTGTTCAACCGAAAGTCCACATTAAAATGCTTATAACTTTTGATTGGTAAGTTTTACAAATTACTGATTGATTTTACAAATTGTATGAGCACTTCTACTAAATATTGACTGATTCAGAAACTTAAAATTCCAGTTAGTTTTTTTGTAAAACCGCAAAAACATTTTCGTCAATGTAGAACTGAGGGACCACTTTGTTATCGTGTTTTCGTCTCTCTGCAAGAAGAAGAAGGGCTGAAATTAAGTAGTTTTTTTTTACAAATCTTCTACTAAATATAGACAGTGAAAGAAGATGTGAATACTGATTAGATCCTTGGAACCCAGCATTGCATGTGTGGAACCGAGGGACCACTTTAAAATGCTCATAACTTTTGATTCGTAACTTTTACAAATTACCGGTTCAGTTTTACAATTGTTTGAGAACTTCTACTAAATATTGAGGTGCTCAGAAACCTAAAATTCCACTATGGTCCCTCCGTTGAAACGCTCATAATTAAATTGCTGCAGCAATGCCACAAAACAAAAGAAAATTCAGGGGTAGGTATTTTTGGTGAAAATTCGCTCACACCATAATCCGTTACATTAATTGAGTGTCGTGTATGACGTAGATGATTGCGGAATTAAAATAATAATTGGATTCCAGTCGGATTACGCGATTGGTTCCGCTAGATTTGCCAAATTGGTGACGTGACTCGTATAAATAAATTTATACGAAAGGAATTTTATATTTTATTTTGTAGGCTTCGCACGTGTTATATTTTATTAAATTACATTAAAATGTGAAATAACCACATTTTTTTTCAATGAGAGTAAGTGACCCACCTGTTATTTTGGGGATAATTTAGCTATTCTGACTCATTAATGAAATCATTTTTAGAATCGATTCTAAAGACCCTTCTAGTGATTGCTATGTTCACTTTAACGTATACCTTCGATATTGAAAATATTTTTCGAGTCACTGCACTCTATCTCAGCTTTGCTTAGTTTTGGACTAGAGGGCGTTGTGTGAAATATCGAAGTATATTTATATTTATTTATTTATCAAGTTACATTAGGATTTACCTTGATGAATCGGATTAATTAGTCATAAATCCTTCGAAAAGTCAAAGTTACGTGTGATGTGCCTATAGAACTTGATAATCCTATCGCCTTTGCCCAAGATAATCCAATTTTGTAGTAATACCCGTCTGTTTATTGTTACAATACGAAAACCTATAGCACTGGAGCTACGTTAGCTTGCTGGAACGCAGAGGTAAATAGCAGCGCAACGTTGTAGTGAAATATCAGTCGCTAAGCTAAAGACTACAGGATTATACAAAAAAAAAACGCTAGAAACCAGGTCGTAGTTTATTTGCCTATTCTTCTAGGTTCTGGTGGCGTGGAATCGGCACCTAGAATCACCTAGTTATAAGACTATTCTAAATGATCATTGTGGTTTTATTGGATAAAAGTTTTATGACTTTGACTCAAATAAATTGGAAACATAAACAATAAAATTAATGCACTCTCAAAATATAAACTAGTATAAGATTTAGTACCTATAAGATTTTTGTTGAATGTGGAAATTTCTAGAGGAACTGTTTTTAATCATAATGAGAATTTTTAGCTATACCTATAACCCTAGTGACCAATATGTCAGAAGTCATATTATGTAATATATGTAAGAAGTCAAATTCATCACTTTACGCACAAAAAATCTTACACTAAAAATGTTGGTCATATATTTCCTGGATATGGCAAAACACCGTCTGATTTATATATTTATACTAGAATTTACCCGCGACTTCGTACGCGTCTACAGTTTCCATATAAATTATATTATCTGTGCGTGTAACAAGCGGATACTTTGAGAAACTTGACATTACACCTCATTACACCGAACTCGTACCTACTGGAATGTCAAACGCTAGTCGTTAGACCAAAGAGGTACTACGCCCTGTCAAACTGACGTGACATGACATGACAATGAAATCCTCTTGCCAATTGGCGCTGCTAATCCTTTTCGTTCATTTTATCCTGTAGATCTTGTTAATTATTCGAGATAAGAAGTAGCCTTTTACCATAGAAAAAAGAAAACACAAGAAGGAGCATTTGACATAATTTGTATGAAGGTTTTTGTCACCAAAATGCTATAAAAATGTTCCCGTGCGCATCATGTTCGCGCAGCCCAATGTTGCACCTACAAAACTATTTCCCAATTTTTTGGGGTAATTTTTTTTTGTATAATGCTGCTTACCTAAGTAGGAGGTAACGAAATAGAGATTTATAAATTTTATTAGAAATAAGTACAAACTTTAATAGAGATTTATAAATTTTATAAGAATTAAAGAAAAACTTTTTAGATGATGTACCTATAAATAAAACACAATTTTTTAGTTTATATTTCTACAATATTTATTTACTTCTATATTCTTTCTATACTATTTATATATTTATTTGATAGGTACTTAGAACTTTGGTACTTATTACATAATTAAGTACGAAAAGCGCTATGCGCGGCACCGACTCTTAGGTACTTACTTATACTTACATTAGTTTAAGAACTTAGTTATTAAGGTTAAATAAAAAAGGTTTATTATTTTTGCTTTTCAGTTTTTTCAGCGGCCTAGTTTTTTTGTTTAAAAGTTTTTATTGTATAATTGTTTTTTGATGAGTGCAAATAATACTCTTATCTGACGGTATCCAATACTCAGGACGTGTTTTTTGAACGATTTTTGTCCATTGTTCTCGTCTGAGTATGTCAGCAGGAAAGCTAAAATTTCACAAATATTTTTTCAAAATAACAAATGTAGCGCTCTATGATTAAAAATATCTATTGAAATACCTATGTCTAGTCACATAGTAACACTACACTGATGTGTAGTCACATAGAGATTAATATAAATTTTGTTGGGAAAAAAAGTGTTGGTGTTGTTTGCAACATTATTGAATTGATGGTCATTTTTCTTTAAATTGATGATTCCTTATCAAATAGAGACTCAAATGTGATACTTACCGATGATATGTAATCCCATCTACTTTGTTTTTAGACCCAGGCCAATTTTTGCAAGTGGGAACCACACACGTCGGCATAATTGTATAAAAATATGTTTGGCATTGGAGGTGTCAATGGCCAGAGACTAAATGACACAAAGCACTCCACTATGGTACACTTTTATCCATGCCAAAAAAATGGCTATACACTATATCTGTAGATACATTCTATAATCTGTGCCTTTTACCTACTAACTATATATATGCCAAGTTTCATCCAAGTTGGTTAAGTAGTTTAGACGTGATTGAAACACAAACATCCAAACATCTAAACTTTCGCATTTATAATATTAGTAGGATAGGATAGGATAGGATTTATAGCCTTTCCCAAGTTTTTGCACTTGCCCAATATATTTCAATATGCTAAACCTTCTACGCTCTACGAGTAAGACTCTGTGCATCGGTACCCCATCAATCAATCTGGCATCCCTAATGCTACCGGTATTGCCACTTTATCTTGAGCACGTAGTGACTAGATTGATTAATATAAAAGGGTCAATTGGGAGTTATTTGCTCTCATTCTTTGAAAATTGCCTTTGCAGCTTAATTCAAACTAAGTAATTGAGGACATTTGATTTCTCTACGCGCTGCAAGTAACTCACATAAAAAGGAAGCAAATAGGTATTTACATTTAATGATGATTAATGCCATTTCAAAAGACCTTTTCCCCATGCTCTTGTTTATGGGCATGAGTTTTAATTTTTTTGATGGCAGGCTGACCTTCCATCTTTATCTATACCGTCTTCTCAGCCTAGTTGGCATTACCTAGGTATAGAAAAGACGTACGGAGCTGAGATGACTAAATTGTGAATTTCATGGGCTCACTATATTTTTCCAGCCAGAAGCACTAGCACCTACATAATTATATCGGTGTTGCGACCGAATTCAAAATCATGGTGTTAAGTTCAAAAAGTGTTTCTACTATCAATGGTTCACAAAGCGCATATAATTCAGAATGTTTCAATTTATTTTAGAACGAAGTCGTTTATTTGCTTCAACGTTTTTAATTAAAGAATATTTTGTTGATAATTTGGAAGGCCGCGTAACAAAAGCCCAGCTTTATTAATAAACGGATACTCGTCCCTCTCATTATGTTTATAATTAGAAATCGCGATAAAAAGCTTTAAATTATATAGTTCAAGTCATAGTAGTAGGTACCTATTAAGGTATTGATCAGCATGAAACCGCATAGCATGGTATTGAGCGAATTAATTAATTTCACTAAGTAATTAAGAGTATACCTGGTATTCACCAACACATCAACGGCTGTTTAAACATGACATAAACTTTAACCATCGGGTAAGTAATGTTGAGAGACCGTCTATTTGTTTGTTGCTAAAATATTAGAAAAAGTAATGCGCTTCTGCAACTCGACAGCAACAGGAAGGACAGAAGCAGAGCTATTACCAACTGGAGCTGAATACTCTTTTTGAGAGTTTGTAGAGTCTCCGTTAGGAATATTAGTGTGCGTGTACCGAGCGGATACTTCTTTGAGAAACTTGACATTACACCGAACCCGTACTCGAATGTCAAACGTTAGTCGTTAGACCAAAGAGGTAGTACTACGTCCTGTCAAACTGACGTGACATGACATGACATCATCTTCTTGCCAATAATTGGCGCTGATAATCTCGTTTTTTTTTTTCATTTTATCCTGGAGATCTTGTTAATTATTCGGGATAAAAAGTAGCCTATGTGTCAATCCTGGTTACTTACTATATATATGCCAAGTTTCATCCAAGTTGGTTCAGTAGTTTCGACGTGGTTGAAACACAAACATCCAAACATCTAAACTTTCGCATTTATAATATTAGTAGGATAACAATCCGATTACAGTGATAAAACGCCGCAATATCACATTCAGTGAACGCGCAGGTACAACAAAGCCCAATTATAAGATAGTAATTAAAACGGGTAGGTATTCCCCGCTGGCGGCGGCAGTACAAAGCGCTATTGAAAAAGTTTTTAATTTAATTGTCCAACACGCAAGGCCCTTTGAATCGGGACGTGCGCCGCCGGCCAAACGATATATTTTGCAACGGATAGCGCAAAATTGAATGTGCGCCCGCTGCCGCCACTGAAAAATAATTTATAGAACCGGGGTTATGAAAACAAAAGAATGAAAAAAACCATCGTGAGTACTATTTAGTATTTCAAGCGGTAATAGGTTACATGGAATGGTCACGTATGGAATACCAACGAAGTACCTACTGCAATATTTTAATGTTTAGACCACCGCTTTTAGGTATCCTCAAAAGCTCTTTAGCATTTCTTAGGTAAATAAGTAGGTACCAAGAGATCGGAGGAGATGTGTGAGACACTTAGTAGTTTGTGCAAGGACTATGCTAAATAATAATTTTAAGGTTTCAAAACTCCATCACTGTACGTCGTATCCCGGCTCACTACTCTCTGTAGGAAACATAAAAATATTTTATTAAAAGAGTTGGAAACGATCAAGCATAACAAGAGCGGAGATAAAATAAAACGTGAACTAAACTAAACTAGCGCTGTGAAAGTTGCAGTACAATGTGCAAAGTTGCCTGCGTAAATAATATGCAAAATGTATCAGTATTCAACTCTGTACGATACGGTTATCAATATGAACTTTTTCTATGGAACCAATAGAGTAAGTGTAAAAAAAATCCACACTGATATTTTTCGGAGCGGTGTTTCACCCCGTATCGCGATTATGTTAACCTATAGGTCCCAGCAGATTATCTAAGTAATTTTTACCTATACCAACTTTGGTACACTATACTACTCGTATGTAAAATGTAAATAAATCTTTAGAATATTATTCGTTGTAATATGCCTATACAAAAGTTCACTTGCTCTAAAAAGAATGACCTATTTGTGAAACCTGCGTTTATTGTTTGGAATACCAGCCCGTAAGTACAAATTCACAATACAACGCAACGCAACGCAGAATACACCACAGTTAGTAAGCAGTGCGATGTTGCATGCGCACAAATGTACGATCCGTTTTCATAGAGCCACGTCGAGCTATCGATAATACAATGCACGCCTGAACAAACAGGACCTGCATCGCTTTTTTGCGATATGACTATAATATCAAGTATGTAGTGATTATTAATACCTAATATGGTAGTGAGGTACATTGCTTGGTAAAAATGAGATGGTATTCTTGCATCATACTAGCAAGTAGCAATGTTTCAAAAACGCGATATGTGTAGCAATAATTTATAAGTTTAAAAAACTAGAAAAACCGACTTCAATTCGACTAGGTACCGGTTTCATCATCAGATAATGATGATGGTAGTACATTGCAAATGTTCTAGTGATCGTAAACATCACTATAAAGTCACAAAAAAGCAAAATACGCAATTTTGTGCACGTGGATGGCATATTTTTTTAGATATTTTTATTTATAAGCCAAACTACTGAACCGATTTTTATGAAAATGGAATGGAACCAATCTGAAAGTACATCCTTTTAGATAAAAAAAGAATATTAAAATCGGTTCATAAATGTCGGAGTTCTGAGGTAACAAACATTTAAAACAGCTAAAAAATAGAACCGAATTGTGAACTTCCTCCTTTTTTGAAGTGGGTTAAAAATTGATAAAACTGTGTGCTGAATTCAAATCTACACGCGTAGAATTCAACACGCAGAATCTTGCCAGATTGAAGAGCGGTTGGTTGGTTCTGACAATATTATCTAGATAGAGATATATCAGTGAAACGTTAAGTTTCAACGGACTTTTAGAAAACCTATCTGTTTGCAAGTAATTGCATTCAGAAACTCCTTTGATAAGCAAATCCGAACTGAATCTGCTAATACATCTCTGCTCGTACCCGATTCGATCAACTCAAAGCTGAGATTAGACAGAGAACCGCGCTGCGGAATTGCAACTTCAAGATTTCATCAGCTTATCTCAACTAGGTAGCCAAACAGAACTTAGTTACTTTTCAAAGTTTCAGCATTTACATAGAAAACTAGGACGAAGCTGGTCGAATGCTGACTGGCACGAATTCTCATGAATTATGAAATTCGAGCAAAATTAAATTCACTTCGTCTGTGTTACTTGCTGCCTAAAACACAGCGGCTACATAGTAAGTCAGTACTTCTGATCTAAATGATTATGTAGATAGCTACACTATTTTCATTCGATCAGTAATAATAATAGTATTATTACTGATCGAATGAAAATAGTAGAACTGTTTTGTCGTAGAATGCTGTTTGGGTTGAATCAGTGAACTGAATGAGTTTTAGTTCACAAACGTCCAGAGCTAACGGTATCTACTAAGTACTACTAACAAGTGGACCGTAGTTATACTTATATTTATCAACAGGTGAACCGTGTGGGCAAGTAAATATGTAGCAGACATCACGCGACATCCAGGGACCTTATGCTCAGTTCGGCAGAGATTTTACTCTAATAGGGATGACGATCTCGGCCGAAAACTCGTTTTACCCAATTGGTGACAGGAGTTTTCAACGTCATTTTGAAGTCATCCCTATTAGAGTAAAATCTTTACCGAACTGAGCATAAGGTCCCTGCTTTGTTGGTAAACGCTGCCTAATCCCGCATGACAGGTCACCGCAGTAAAGCTAACGGCTACCGGATATTTCAATGTTGATCTCTAGGTACTTGTCTTTGAAGTTCGACCTTTACTCCCTTTGAGCTGAAATCGGACCGGAATCAAACGCCTGACTTGTCTTCAATCGTTAAAATTGGATTCTGAACTTCTGAAGGACCCATATCTAAATTAGCTTTTGTAATTTAATTTTGTACCTACAAAAAGTTAAATTTAATTATAAAGCAAAGCATTTCTTAAACAAGTAGAATAATGTGTTGCATTTTCTTTTGTAGTTACTCATAGCTTTATAAATAAAAAGATACGGTCGTAAAATGTGTGCATTATAAATAACATAGAGCGACTTTAGTTCGCTTGGGTAAAAAAGACAATGATGCAATCTAGTTAATTCATATTCGCTTTGTAAAATAGTTTCAAGTAGAATCAAGTTTATAGCGTGCCATTAAACTTATTGTTAGAGAAATGAGTGCAAAGTGAAGGAATCTGTAAAGGTCGGACGCTGACATTTTAGCCGTGCCTAGCCTGTGTTGTGGGAAAATGATAAATTGAATTGTACGTACAATATACAAAATACACTCTCGGCAGCACATAATTGAGTTTATTTTGTAGAGGTTCAGTCGAGTGATTTTAAATTTATTTACGGCGCAACGTATTACTGAATCGGTTAAAAAGAAAACTTACGGTAAAGGATAGTAATTACTCCTAATATTTGCTTATTTTCTAAAAGTTTTTAAAATCTTTCATTCATTTACAATTTACATATATTTAGATATGTAAATTTATATATGATCTTTGTTGCTAGTACCTACTTAACACGAATTATTACCAAATCATGCTCTTATTTGGTCAAAAATTACACAAAACGAATTCAAAATAGCCAATACATTGTAAAAGTCTAAGCACCTTCTCAATCTACACAAAAGAAAATAGGATTGAAAAGGAACAAAATTAAAAGCCAAGTTTATTCTTCACGTGCGAACCGAATAGATTCCCTACTCCCCGACGGATTGTGGATAAAATTAAGTCGGCTAGGCGTACGAGTTTACGACAAACTGTTCTGCGAGTGAATTAATTACTTACCCGAATACCCGATTGCTCGAGCCCCTAATTAGACTCGTGTGTTACCACCTTAACGATGCCTATTCCAAGCTCTGCGTGAGATTGTCACAAGTTTAATTTACACAAATATCGGGAAAATAAAATTTTGCAAACGAAATTGCCGGATATTATTGTTGGTAGAATTATTTATTAAAAAGATGGTCTCTCGTCAATCATACAATTGCTACTAAGTAGCTAGAGGCAATTTCTCGAAAAAAAAATTCCTAACCTATACTTATTTTTAGTGGGAATACTAGTGTTTCTCAACTACTTATTGAACACGTTGTGTAGATAAATATAGAAACCAACTTATATCTATCAGATCTCTATAGAAGGAATTGAACGCAAATAAACCCATTCGCCTAACGCAACACAGAGCGTAAAGAGATGTTAATCATAGATATTACTAATACCACAAACTTACCCAATAGCACACAGAAGCACATTATGTAGATGTAATACAAAGTTACGTTCGGCCTTGCACACAACCAGCTTATTTGCCTTCCCCTTACACACACATGCGCATATTTACCGACGGAATAAATATACGTACGCGAGAGTTATGTCTTACATAAAACATTAACACCTTCTGCAACACGGAGGGGAATAATTGTTATGAATGATAAATATTTGAGATGAGTTTTATGTATTCGTAAATACGAGTAGGAGGAACAAGATATAAGATTAGGTATTTTGGGATTTGAAAGACAAAGATGAACTGCGAGTTTTCATGTCATTTTGACGTCATCCCTATTAGAGAAAAAACTCTGCTGAAGTGAAAATTACGCCCCAGGATTTGCGTTGGTTTGCCAGGTCCCATCAATGTGTCTCGAATGCTTCAATATCATGACTCCAGCGTCTTCTAGACCAGCCTCGGCGTCGTCGACCGTCTTCTAGCACCCGCCAAGTGATAATTGTTGCCCATCGATCCCAATGTATTTATATAAATAAAAATACAAAGTGTAATTTCATATTTGTTACTTTTTGCATTCAAACGTAGCGTATGCTCATAACGTGGACTAATAATTTTATTTCCACGATGCAATATCAAACAATTTCGCTTCGGCGGCCGCGGCCGCGCCTCGCGATATTAAATTTTCACTCTGTTTAACCAAAACCTAATTGAAACCTTTGCAATTTTCCCAAGTCTTAAACCCAGCCTGTGTAAGCTTTGTTTGTACCTGAAACAATTCTACAAGTTATTAAGACCGTGTATTTGGCGTGTTTTAATTTTGTAACTACGGTTAGCTCGGTATTATTTGTATATTGGTCTTTTAAAGTAAGGCTAGCTAAAATGGCTCCTAAATCTATCGTCATCTCTTTTCGTGGTTGTGTGGTAAGTGGCAATGACGGAGCATGTTTAAAGTCACGCTAAAATGACAAGATTATGAATAAAGGGATTTCACTATACAATTATTACGTATACTTGACATTATGCTGACGTATAACGTATGCTGACACCCCTATCAAAATACCTTCAAAATCAGTGAAGTTTTTACAGTAAAATTAATAATATTCTACTACATTTCAGTGGTGAATGTAGATATTTTAGGTATATTTCATGATGTTTAAATAGTATTCTTTATTTTCAGGCGACACTGATGAACATGGTCTCCCTGCAGAAAAGGACAAGGGCTGCGATACCAATCTTTATCTCTACCATGTAAGTTGTTACAGTTAACACGGCATAGTTTGAGGTTAAATGGTGCTGTTTGCAATTTCCATTATTATTTGAATCTTGTGGACTAGATCAAGGGGCCTAGCCAAGTTTAAATTCTACAATCACTATTGAATAATCAAACAATATATTTCTAAACGAAAAATTATAGTGGTCACCACGGATCTACGTGACCATTCTCATACATTTTTGTCGTTTTCTATCCATTGGCGATTGTTGGATGTCATCTAATCTAGAGGGGCATAGTCTGGTTAGGAACAATAGAGACAGAGTTAAAAATTAGTCTCTGTCGCAGTATATACAGCCTATTTAGTTTAAGTTCTTGCAGCACGTGAACACCCTGTGTAATAATAAAGTTAATTTACCTGGACTCACGAGTCGGGTCATAATCCCCTGGGGTTACCGCGTAGCCTGCCAACCAACCCCTTCTGTAATCATTCTAAATTAACATTTTTGGTTGTTTCACCGAAACTAGTTGTGGTCTGTGACTGTTGATTAATTTGCCAACGTTAAGTACATTACGTATCACGCTTCGAGGCTCTGGGCGACTACTACGCGAACCCCAAAAATACCTTACAACCAACTTACCAAACCATTAAAATAACCAGCTCACGTTACCAACTTTTGCAATCTATTTAATTCGGTTACATTTTTAATGTTACTCCGTCGACACTTAAGCTTAACTTTGATAAAACTCGTTCGTCAAGTTACTTTACCGGGGTCTTTTATCCCTAATCATTTATTCATTTTATTTCCTACCGAGAGCGGCTGTCCTGTCCCGTATTATCTTATGCGCGACACGCTGACAACAAGCTTAAATTACTTAAGAATTTATGTCAGATTTTTTATTAATATGAACAGCAAACTATTGACGACTGGTACCACCACCGATATAAACCGTACCACCGATTTCATAAAAAAAATATTTTGTAATTTTGTCATTTCTATTAAGTCGTTCTACCATTATATAAATTTTTTGACGTTATGTTACTGATCGCTCATCGTCGTCCTACTGTCATGTCGTGCTGCAAAGATGTCGCTATCGCTTGCATATACGTAATAGACCAACGTCGCTTATAAAAACTCCCACAACATATTCCCTTAATCCTCAGGGTCATTTATTTATAAGCTAATTATCCTCGACCTCGAATTTCATTGCAAGAAACGCCCTTTGAGTTTTACTACCGTACGAATAAACTAAATTATTCTGAGCCGTATGTTACGTTCGCTAGGGCCAATTTAGAGGCAGAATTAAAGTGTGCTCTTGGAGGAAACGGTATAAATCGAGCAGCCTTATTGAAATCGGATTAGGTATTACATAAACCACCGAGACGTAAAAACTCGAGATAACTCGAATATTCGTAGATCTTTGTAGCGCACTTGTAGTGTAGTGGTCGCAACTCTGCCTTCTGATCCTAAGGTTGTAGGTTCAAAACCCATCGGGAATCTATGAAGTTATTCTAAAAATTCTTATGTAATATAATATAATACTAATCTAGGAAGTTAGTAGGTTCCGTGGATTAGTAAGGTCCACGCGTACTAAACTTCTGAAGCCATGATTATGACTTGGCTAGATTAGTTCGTAATCTAGACACTACAGCGTCCCATTATATACATGGGTGAAAAGTTGCCCCTCAAAGCGTCAAAACCATCTACATTATGTCGTAGCTCTTTCGTAGCGCTTTCGTAGCTTGGCGTAGCACGTCCGTAGCCGTTCGTAGCTCGTTACATCGGCGGTAGGTACCTACTTCAATTTCTTGCGCCATTTCTTTAGGTTTCTCGCTTCGCTCGTTATCGTTCCTTGTACTTACGAGTTCAAGTTTCATTTCTTATTTAAAATGAGAGCAAGAAATAAATCACATAGAAGAAGTTCAATGTGCTACGCCATTTTTTAGTACGTGCTTAATAATAAGGTACTGCCCCCGTATGCCAATCTTTTGCTGTCAAGTTATATTTCACTGCCCAGTGTAATTTCTTCAGGTCATTTAGTCACAGAATAACTATGAGTTAGTATGAACTGACCATGATTTAAAACTTTGCAGTTCAACTTTGCAGTTTAACTTTGATTGGCATACCCCTGCAGGTATATTATTACAATATATGAATAACATTATTATTATATAAACCCTTATTAAGATAAAAACACAAGCACGAGTAAAATAAACCATGTAAAAACACTCGGCTGTCCTAACAGATAAAATAAAGCTGTGTACACACCCACTTATGTAAATAACGAGATTAAAATTATTCTTTTAACAAATGTATTTAGGTCTGAAACGAGTGAAATTAATAGGCAAAAGAGGCTGAATAACTCTTTTTTATGTGAAAATGTTGTATAGGATTGCCTTGTTTTTATTTGCGAAATTATCTTTAATTTCATATCTCTAACGTTAATTCCTAGTTAATAAAATGGTACCTAAAAATATTGATGAAAGCAGAATAAAGATACAACTATAGATCATGAGATCAGTCTAAAAAAACCGTAAGTTTTGTCAGTTTAGTAATTATGATAAAAAGTTTCGGTGCACAGTTCCAGTGTACCACAGAGAGTATTCAGTAAAACTCAACGACCCAAGAGATAAGCATACTATAAATTCACGTCATGTCGAACAAAGTTAAGGATTTATAGCCCCTAACCACCAGTCATAGGCTAGACCAGAAGGGTTACAATCTAGAACGCATTTCAGAATATATATTTCAGAATATGATACCTAAAAATTTTGGTTTTTGTGACCACGAAAATGGTATTTGTTTTAATAAAATAGTAAAAAAAATATTGGGTTTTTGTTGGGATATTACTTAAACACAAAATGACTGCATTTGTGCTTTTATAATATTCTAACAATTTCACAATGTTATTTTTATTAGATGTTATTATGAGCGTTACCCCTAGTGTGTTGAAGTTTAATAAAATCTTAATATTCAATTTATAGGTATCTTCAGCACCTGACTTAAAATAGATGTCCCTACGTAGGGATAGGGATAAAGTACAGTCAGCAATATAGGTCAATTAACAAATCGAGTTTTAAAATCCAAGTAAATGCAGTCGCAAAATTTTATAAGTACGAGTAGTTATATCATTATAATTAATTTATACATATAAATCTGCTTAAGTTTTTGCGAAAGCTAAAAAACAACTAGTCAATATCTTCCAAAACATAGACCATCTGAAATTGTTATTCAACTTTGTTGCTCATTGTACACCATTCCAATGTCCTTGTTCCCAATACGTCGATGTATGAATTGATTCAATTCAATTTCACGTCTACCCAGTTTCTAAGTAAACTCGTAAAAAGCATAAAGGTAAGCGCACACCTGCGGCGCCAAAATGCGAGTACTTGGTATAATCCCTGGCACCCGTATATACCTTGTATATATTCGTACGTACAAAAACCTCGTATATAATTCACGCGCCATTTGCGCACGGCGTGACTTCTACCTTACGTAAATTGATAGCAATACTGGAGATGGATTTTTTGCGATTTGCTTCACGCAAGCTTCACGTACTGGTTTTATACAGAGTTTAATAAGAACGTCGGTGGTAAAAAGGTTTTGACATCGTCGCTGTGTCAAATACAGAGATAACAAAAGTTACAAAAGTACAGACATATACACAGGTACTTTGGTCAAATAGATAGCTTCTAAGACCAAAGTCATAATTCTTTTATTCAATAAAGTTATAGGGACCATTAAGAATTGCCTTATATAACTAGGTGATTCTAGGTGCCAATTCCACGCGACCAGAGCCTAGAAGATTGCAGCAAAAAACTAAAAACCTATTCCTAGCGTTTTTTTTTTGTATGATCCTTTTTACAAAGAAATATGCATACTTAAATGCTGAAATCCTACAATCCTTAATCCTTCCTTCCTTCCTCTACCTTCCTTTCTTTTTTCTTTTTTTTTTCTTTTCTTTCTCTTCCTTTACTCTACCTACTCATGATGCTTAAAAATCTACCGTCTTACTTAAAGAACTGAATAAATATTTTCGTATTACCCCAGAAAGTTCAGTTCTGTTTTTCCAGTGGTAGACAAATATAGCGGCATACTGTGTAAATAGGTATTTTTAATTGCACATTGGCAGCATTTAGTCCAGAAAAATACGTTTATGAGCTATAAAATACGCCATGATACCCTTTTGATTTGATTTGACAAATACACAAGTACTTACTAAGTACAATGAGTCATCACAAAGCTACAGCAGGGAAACCTATCACATTTTATTACTTGATCTTACTATTATGGAAATAGTTGTTTTTATTGTGTTCTCAATTCGTCACTCTGTAAGGATAATAACAAAAACAGTTGTAAGTGTGCATACTTGCATGCAACATGATCACGGGACTTTGCTTGTAATACGGAATCAGACCACTCTTAGACTGAGGAAATAGTGCAATACCTGCCCTTCAAACCATGGACATCAGGTGGAATAATCTGATTCATTCGGAAAGTGTTTTCGGATTGATATCGGAAACTTTAGAAGGAAATTTCGAATTCTCTATTTAAAACCTCCTTCGAAAGTTTCGAAAAGACTTTTCAAATAGTAACAGCCTGTGTAAATCATGGAACTCATACGAACGAACTCTGTTTAACTGTTTGAAACAACCAAGCTACCCCATAAGCACTCGAATCGAGTCAAAATAAACACATATAAAAGTAAAACATGAACACAGATTTTCCGTAAACATAGAACAAGTTGTAGCGCCACAAACTTATAAGTTGGAAGTCGTTTAAGTTCTATCGAAACAGGAAAGTTTTCACAGAATTCTTGTAGTTGTAATTTAAGGGTACACTGTTGGCCTTAACTAGATAAAATTAAAAAAAATAAAACACTATTAATTTTAGTTACCAAATTGGTGGGACCTGCCAAACCAGAAAAAATCTTGGGAGCAAATGAAGGAGACCGTTGCCCAGCAGTGGGACCACATAATATTAAGAAAAAAAATTGTGGTTTTATGTCATTTGTTTTACCAAATCCACAGCCCATGATATTATCACAGTTATAATCCCTATCAAATCAATAATTTTAATGTATTTTTAAAAATACATTCCACCCTTAAATCAATCCATCAGAAAATGCAACTGTTTCATGTGTATTTTATAAATATTGTATTAGTTGCAATTTTCTGTGTGAATAAATATTCATCATTGTGTCGTTAATGTTCGATAAAACCTGCATGGGTATTAAACGAAATCACGAAGCATCCCCCCTTAAGGCTCATATCACGGTCAAACAGTGAAAATGCCCATTTTTGACGTTCTAGATCTCTGAAACTGAAACTCTTAGATAATTTCGATTTATTGTATGATGTAGAATACGCATTGACCGTAGCAGCCTCGGTTTTTACAATTTTTCCTTATATATTTAAATAAAGCCAAAATTCCGAAACAAGTTTTTAATAAAACTCGCGTAGACACTTTTTCAAGCTCCTGGATTGAACTACTGTGCAAAGCAAACGAAATGAAAAATATCTACAAATATCTCTTATATACTGCCATTGACCGTAGCGGCTCCGGAATTCAGAAATAAGTATGGGATATCTACAAAAAAAATCTATTCAAAACCATAAAATCGCTAAAAACGTTCAGAATTAGCCGTTAATTTCTCCATACTACATTAATATTATTAAGTAAAAATTATACCAAAATAAACGTTAGTTCATAATCAATAAAATTGTATACTTTTTATTTAAATAATTTATTTTATTATATTGAATAAACGTAATTTAAAACTGCATGAAATGCGATCTCAGACTCTCAGACGAACTCAGACGCGCGCCAGCCCTTGAATCGCGGCCAAACTGTGATAGCCCTCTTAACTTTGACTCAGTTCTACACACGCCTAGCACCTGTGTTCGTAAACCTAGAGATGTTAAGTCACCATTGTACTGTGAAGTTTCGAAACTACAGACTGAATCAACTTGTAGGTAAGTACCTACTAAGTTTTACCTACTAACCTACTAACTAACTACTAACTATTCGACTATATAACTAGGTACCTACTAACTATTTAAGTAGGTACTTACGCGAAATTCATGTGTGATACAAAGGCATCAACAAGTTTAATTTGCAAAGTGAATGAAATTTTGACAAAAGCATTTTGAGACATTATATATTTTATTATATTTTTTATTTGGCTACCTCTGCCTATTACCTCAAAGCAAGTGCATTGATCACGTGCTCTGTGAAACATTGCACCGCGTCCATCACTCTGAGGCAAAAAAGGTGTTAGTTCTCATGTGCCTGTCATTGCACCCATACCCTTCAAACCTGTTAGAAAACTAGACCATAGCATTTATAAAGTTCACTTCGTTCAAGACCAGTTCATTGGTATAACCCAAATCTAAATACCACTGCCCATCAACAGAGTTCGTCCGAGCTAGGCCGCACGAGTCTTGTTAGCAGTTGTTTCGTCGCGCACTTATCCGGGCTTAGATCCGAGCGGATATTGGTTCGGCAAAGGTGGCCTCGATCGTGGCGAAGCACCCTCACTGAGGCTTCATCATGTCAAGGCTAGCGGAAGGAATGCGAAAGTTTGCTTTAAAACATCTTCACTAAGGTCAAGCACTCTCTTTCGCGCTTCGGCTTGTTAATTTTACACTTAATTATAAGAAGGCCGACTCGAGTTTATTAAGTACACTTATTTGCTTGTCTGGGTTTCATCTTAGAAGTAAGAAAAATAATTGATTTTCGCTACCTTCTTACTCTAAATCTCCTCGTAGTAATCGTAGGTACGATTTACGATAGCTCCGCCCATTAGTTCGTCCAAAACTGATCTGTGGGGGTAGTTTCGGTGTGTGCCTGGGGATTACCGTGGTGAGCTTATTGAATTTCATTTTCATCTACTTTTAGCTGAATACCAGTGGATCAACTACGAGTATGTAAATTATTATGTTTGGATTCGAACGCCTCTTTAAAATAAAAAGGCGGGGTCAGGTAGCTTGCAAGCGAAACAGTTTTAAAAATGGTAAGACAGCAATTTTGGTGATAGTACACAATGATCTTAAAAAATCTTTGATAGCACAACCTGCAACGAGACCAACACCTACAGAATACCTAAGTGCGAGTGAGCTAGAAAACAATCGTAAGCATAATGATATTACGGTAGTACGTTACCTATCGGGTAATATAATACCTACTGATAAAACCTGCTGAAATACTCTTTCGCCTGCTATTCGCTTGCTCTAGGCCAGCATAAAATCCTCATTCGACTAGGAACAAAGAACATCATTATGGTAGCGGTGCCGGATGCCAAATAAAGTGGCGAATGATGTCGACAGAACAAATTAAAACAAATAGGAAGAGCCTGCGATAAATTGTTTGTTGTATGCCTTATTTAATGACCAACATTATTTACGACGGACAATGATTGCTGTTTTAAATGAGTTATTGGACTTTATATTAATTTGGTTGCTTCTTTTTAGGCGGTTATTTGAATTCTGTTTAGTCTGTGGTGGTCTGTACTTTTATCAAGCGCGAGTTTTTAAAAACAGAATCTTTCTAAAAAATAAAATTAAAAAAGTATAACCATATTTTTAAAAATAGAATCACTAATCCTCATTATTTCTTTGAAAAAAAGATGGGCTGGTGTAAAAATCTTTATCATGTGAAGAAAAATCAACAGCACAGGAATAAAATACCTAGAGGTAGTATTATTTTATGTTGTGAGCAAACCTGGATTTCCTAACTAATTCGCTAGTTCATGTTTTGCAAATGATTGTTGGTAGTTAGTCGAGTTTCTCTATTTCTCTCTGGACGGAGATGAATACAAATTGCTCAGCGCATTTGTTCTAATGCGAAGCAATTATGTAACATACCCATTCGTAAATAATATAACTGGAGACAAAATGGAGCAATGGGGCTCTATGCAACTGTAGTCTATTGACTTTTATGTGAAAAAAAACATAGTTTCATAGATAAATAAATTTAAAGAGTGACGAAACAAGCTAGTGTCACAGAAAAATAATAGTACAACTAGAATGTAGAGCGGTTACCTCTGTATATAACAATTGCATTACCAAACCTTTGATTTATGGTTATTGATTTAATTACTACAACTAAACATACTAAAATAAAAACTCAAAATCCAGATTAGGCTCCCTAACAAACTAACATCAAGTTTTCCGCAAGAATACTGATTTGAAATTAAATGAAGATTTTACGCTCTACAAATTCCATAGCTTTCTTATCATCAATATCAAGCATCCGTATTTAAGAGTCATGTCCTAAAAGTACGTTTGCACATACACGACATACGATGGTGACACCATCCCCAAGAAATGTGACGGAGCGCGATGCAAATGCTCTCTAAATAATGCACGAGAATTCGAAGCAGAGAGCTTTCAACGACGTAAACGAAGCTGAACAGGGGCTTGCATATCTGAAACATCACCAATTTATCCTAGGTAGGAGCGAGACACGAGACATTGCTTTATTAGACTACCTACTTATCACACGAACTGACTTTGCAGAGAATACCTGCGAATTCCATTTTTCTTCGACAAATGACGTCCATATTTCACGACTGCTACATGATCCAGCTCCAACTTTATTTTGATACCTTGCTCGGGAACTTTGACGACAAGATAAACTCCACTTAGGAGAAATCGAAAGTTGTTGAAAATATTATATAACTGTCCACTTTCTAAAGAATATTCGCGAACACTTGGTATACATTTTTATAGCAGAGTAGAATTTTTCCGGCAAAGTTCCAAGTTCTCGCTTTAGTAAACACTTATGATGGGAAAACTTAAAATGATACCCGGCATGCTGGCTCTCTGAAAATTGTGAAAGTTGGAACCAGTCACTGCCCCGCTATCCAAGTTTTATAACTTATATTAAAATATACACTGGCTTCAATTTCGCAAATCTGAATAGCAAGTTCAGTCTGTTCTGCTGTTCTAGTTCCAATAATCTTTTATACGGACTTTCAAAACGTAAGAAGCCCCAGCTTTCTTTTGATGATCCAAGCAAGACAAATTGACTGTATAGTACTCAAGTATTTAAAACCTATTATTTATTCCTATAGGAAGAAATCGAAGACCGGCCACGTGCGGCCACGTTCCTCAGTTCTCTCGCCGACTACTCCAACACGATTCCCACGGCTTCGGCGGCAGACCCTGACCTGCCGAAAGCTGCCCCCGCCGCTAAGATGGGCACTCTTATCGGAGTCTACCTACCCTGCATCCAGAACATCTTCGGCGTGATCCTGTTCATCCGTCTTACGTGGGTCGTGGGGACAGCTGGTGCTATTCAAGGCTTTCTTATTGTTCTCATCTGCTGCTGTACGGTAAGCAATAGTTTTTTTTCTATGAGTAGGTACATCAAACTGACCGTGTGAGTCAGAAAGGGTACCTCGATAGATAAAAATTCCATGACTAACTTTAGGTTCCTTCAAACTTGCATTATGATGAATATCGACGTGTTCATATACTTGGTACCTACCAAGGAAAAACATTCGCAATAGGAATAAAAAAAACATTTTCGAGACTCCGCCAATTCTGTACCAACAAGCAAAAAACAAGAATTAAACTGAATTGAGCTCGTAGACAAACTTAAATCATATTTATTTGTTCAACCAAATAAATCATAACTTCAATAAACAGAAAACAAAAAATAATATTCTCAAATCCCAGCGGGGTTTCCATCTGAAAGCCTATACGCTGCCCTGATTACATTTGTTACGCTACATGGCTGTATTTCTCTTGAGACTGTGCCAGCTTGTTCCAGAGCTTCAGTACCAAGGTGTCCACTTACTTCGATGCCAGCAACTTATCCAATTTAACTTGTCTCCAAGCATATTATATTTGTGACTTGTTTTATTAAATGATGTACTCACCATTGGGGATAGCTAACTGGCCGGATTGAAGTGGCAACAATATACCGTTACTAGGCAAGACTACCATATTCTTGGGACAAAGTGTTATTAAATCATAACATAGTATGGTAGCTAATAGTTAGTAGATAAGGTATTAATAGACCGACAGTGATTGGGAAAAACAGAGCTTTCTTTATAAACTATCTAATCTAATTCTTGTTCACTACCAACTTATGTAATGTAGATCTAGAAATTATTATCAGGTATTAGGTACACGCACACCACACCTATAACTGTGTACCGTACTTTTGAGTAAATAGAATGCCATGTGGATACTAAAAAAACTTTGGCAGCAGTTTTTAAAGCAAGCAAGATACTTCTTGCTGTGCCCTACTGTAGGTAAACTGTAGTATTCACTATAACTTTGAAATGTATACAGACGATGCTGACCGCGATCTCGATGTCTGCGATCGCGACGAACGGAGTGGTCCCCGCGGGCGGGTCCTACTTCATGATCAGTCGGTCCCTGGGGCCGGAGTGTGGTGGCGCGGTCGGCATGCTGTTCTACACGGGCACCACGCTCGCTGCTGCTATGTACATCGTCGGCGCGGTGGAAATCGTCATGGTAAGTTCACATAGTTTAAATTTTTGTCAATGTTCCGTAGACATAACAAACCCACTTTATCGGCCGGCCTCTCGAGCCACGAGTTATATATTCCCACCAGCTGTGTTCCAGTGTGGTTTTGTTACCTAATACCTTAATATAAGCGCATTTAGGAGAGACCGCATAGCCCCGGGGGTCCACGCTACCTGGCTTGCTACCGGCGGCCCCCCGGGACACAATTCTGTATTTAATACGGACAGTAAACCGTACGCCTGGAGCACTAATATTAAAGGAAATGTTAGTGAACCGTACAAAAGGTTGGGCTAACAGTTTTGTCTGCTAAAGCGTGAAGTTGAATCTAGGTATTTTCAAACGGAGCGTATAACCGCCTTAATTGCCCATTTGTTAGCGTAATAGCCAGTTAAATTACCAAACTTTTTTGCATAACACGCATAATTATAAATTATTTAAGTTTTTATCTCACTTTCCCAATGAAAATGCGGGTGTTTTTATAATAGCAAAAGTACAATACTTTTGTTATTTTTTAATTGAGTTTCAAAATGTATTTGAAACTTCTTAAAAAAGTTTTACCGGATAGTTTTATCATTTTACCTATTTGAAATTAAAGTTTTCCGTTCAAAAAGATCCAACCATAACTTTATACAATTCGATAGGTAACCGTATTGTGCAAGTTAGCAAAACTTGTTAGCCTCAAAGGCTTCGGTTGTTAGCTCGGATCCAGCGGCATGATAGCGGGCACGTTCTAGCTAATTGGTTGGTAAATTTAAATTGGTGGAGTGATGTCATCAATATTGTTACTCGTTTCGATTTCGTAGGTGGTTTATTGGTAGGTGGGAGCAAGCAAGTAGAGTAGAGAGATAGATAGGGTAGAGGATAGCTTAAAAAATCTTGAAAGATCTTGTTTTATGAGAAGCTAAATTATTCGTATCGTGAATGACGAAATGCTTATTCGTAACAAAAAGATCACGAATAAAACATTTGATAAAATTGGGAAACACTGCTCTATTTTGGCTATGGGTAATAATTTGAGCCCCGTACTGTCAATGTAGAGCCATAATATTCTACGTATTAACAATTTCGACCTTGATAAACGCCTACCTTTTATAACTAACTGCAAGTTATAAAACTGAATAAACATTATCATCCAAACAGACTTACATGGCACCGTGGATATCGCTCTTCGGCGACTTCACCAAGGACCCAGAGGCGATGTACAACAACTTCCGCGTGTACGGCACCGGCCTACTCCTCATCATGGGGATGGTTGTCTTCGTCGGCGTCAAGTTCGTCAACAAGTTCGCTACCATCGCTCTGGCCTGCGTTATTCTCTCCATCAGTGCTGTCTATGCCGGGATTTTCGTCAACTTCAACGGAATTGATAATCTCAAGTGAGTTGAAGATAATTTCAATACTAGCTCTACAGTAGATTGAGTATACTTAGGTATTACTGACAGTAATACCTACACATGTCATTCTGGTGCACGTAGTAACTGTAAATCTTTTGTGATGTCACAATGACGATTTATCGATAGTGTCATGCTTAAAAATATTATCAACCGTTTTTAAGCATCTGGATTGTTCTTAGGATGTGCGTCCTTGGCAACCGACTTCTCAAAGACATTAAAATCAGCAACTGCACAAAGGACATTAACGGAGAGTTGTATCAGCTGTTCTGCCCCAACAACACCTGTGACCCCTACTATGCCACCCATAACGTCTCTATTATTCCTGGTATCAAGGTAAATATAACTAGATTTTTTCTCGAATCAAGCATCCGCGATTTTATTTTTAGCTACCAGAGCTCTCAGTAACCAAACTAAGGCGCTAGAAAGTATAGTACCTACAGGCTGTGCATTGATTTTTAGTCAGTCGAACAATTTTATATTACGCAAAGTATTTACATATCGAAGCTTATTCACCAACTTTTAATTTATCAGGGTTTGGCAAGCCAAGTATTTTTCGAGAACTTGCAAGATTCATTCCTACAAGAGGGACAGTACATAGCTTATGGCAAGGAGCCCGAAGACATCGAGCAAATGGAGCGTCCGACGTATAACCAGATCTACGCCGACTTATCGACCACTTTCACGATTCTTATTGGAATATTCTTTCCATCTGTGACTGGTATGCATAAAATTGACTGCTTTTTTGTCTTGACAGTCTTTGAATATTCTTACATCATACTAATATTATAAACCCGAAAGTTTGTAATAATGTATGGATGTATGTTTGCTCCCCTTTCACACAAAAACTACTGGTCCGATTTGGATGAAACTTGGAATACATATAGTTCGTAGTCTGGATTAATACATAAGCTACTTTTTATCCTGGAAAATCAACAGGGTCTAATGGGACGCGGATGAAGTCGCGGGTGGAAGCTAGTTGCTCTAAGTATATTTTTTTCGCTAAAATAGTCTACAGAATCACCAGCTATATTATATTCGCAGGTATAATGGCTGGCTCCAATCGATCGGGAGACTTGGCCGATGCCCAAAAGAGTATCCCCATTGGAACAATTTGCGCGATTCTGACAACGTCCACGGTTTATTTGTCGTGTGTATTGCTGTTCGCTGGGACCGTCGATAACTTGCTGCTTCGTGATAAGTAAGTATCTGATTTGCTACCATGATTATGCCTGTTATTGCATCTCTGCTAAGAAAACAATTTATTTTTTCTTTGTCCTTCTCACTAGGTGGGATCGGCATAGCATGTTCTATGTTTTTACAGCTAACAAAACAAGTGCGTTATCGATTCTCACAATGGGACAAATGTATGCAATGTCCACTATATTACTATACTTACTATACTATATTTACTATATTTTTTCAGGTTTCTGTGTTCTGTTTCTGAATCTGTGGTGTCGCCACTGCATGTGAATGTTAAGTTATTGATGAAAAATACCAAAGAAACCATTCTGTTCTAGGTTCGGTCAATCCATCGGTGGAAAACTAGTAGTGGCAAACATGGCGTGGCCGAATCAGTGGGTGATCCTCATTGGTTCGTTCCTCTCCACATTAGGAGCTGGTCTCCAATCCCTCACGGGAGCACCGCGTTTGTTGCAAGCTATCGCCAAGGATGAAATAATACCATTCCTTGCTCCTTTCGCCGTTTCTTCTAAAAGGGGTGAACCTACACGGTAAGTAAAACTGACTGACTTTCAAAAAAAATAAGTATTATTAAATTTTTAGTTTTTTTAGAGTCGAAAGATACCAAAATAATTGTTCATTTACCTAAATATGATCATTTACCCACTTTAGACACGTTTGCGCTTTTGGTAAAGAACTGCTTCACTGTTTTGCTTTGCTATTTTAGCGTGATTGATTTTCTGGCTCAGATTATAGAAAAGTACTATATTCTAAGTCCTCTGGCAATCTTGCTGATATAATGGTCTCCATTTTTTGTCTCACTAAATTATTGAAAACAATAAATCATACTTAGTATATTTACAGGGCCCTGCTTCTTACAATGATGATCTGCCAATGCGGCATTCTGCTCGGAAACGTCGACATCCTCGCCCCTCTGCTTTCCATGTTCTTCCTCATGTGCTACGGATTCGTGAACCTCGCCTGCGCCTTGCAGACCCTGCTCAAGACCCCTAACTGGAGACCTCGCTTCAAGTATTACCATTGGTAAGGAAGGCAGACGACGTTGACGACAGGGTTTTTCTACTCAGAGCGTAAAGTCAACCGATCTGAATTGTAGGCCACTGTAGAACCTTTTGAAACCAATAGGTAAGTCATAGCAGGATACTTCAATCTTGACATCTTGAGGCATTTACTCGAGAGCTTTTAAATCAGTGGTATTTTCATCTAAACAGTTGTCCGTATTTTAGAGGGCACATTGACTTATAAGCCCCATCTAAAGTAGAAAATCGTCGAGCCTTGACGTAAATTTTCAGGGAGCTTATAAACTCTGCCAACCACGAAATAGCGCCACACTCATTCAAGCTTACTGTTTATGCTATAATATTAGAAGTTTTCATATAAAAACATTCACTGATCTCGTTTTAGACCTAATTTGATCCTAATCCTAATGTACTCACCAGGTCCTTATCACTGGCTGGTCTAGTGCTCTGCATCTCCATAATGTTCATGACGTCGTGGTTCTACGCTCTCATCGCTATGGGCATGGCTGGTCTCATCTACAAATACATTGAGTATCGCGGGTAAGAAAATTCAGAGATTCCATAATTCACAGAACAAAAGCCTCTGAGTTCAAATAAGTACCTTGTAACTAATGTGTGACAAGTAAGACAATATCATTCCTCGCGCTATAAAAAGAGACACACTGCGTAGGCCTCAAGATAAACTATGGTGGATACAAAATCCAGAATAACTTTACGCCAGTCATTTGTTTCTAGAGCTGAAAAGGAATGGGGTGATGGTCTCCGCGGTCTGGCACTTTCAGCGGCTCGCTACTCTCTCCTGCGTTTAGAAGAAGGTCCTCCTCACACCAAGAACTGGCGACCTCAGATTCTGGTGCTGGCCAAACTGAACAATGAACTGATGCCGACTTACAAGAAGATGCTCGCTTTTGCCAACCAACTGAAAGCTGGTAAATAAAACTTGATCAGTACTGAAAAGTTAAAACACGTTTCACACAACGCCACCAAGTTCCAAACTAAATAAATATCTGGTTTCCAGGCAAGGGTCTGACGGTGTGCGTGTCGGTGTTGGGCGGTGAGTTTCCCCGACGCGCTGGAGAGGCTTCTACGGCGAAACAGAATCTACGTAAATGCATGGACGATGAGAAGGTCAAGGGATTCGTGGATGTGCTCGTCACCAACAACATTCCTGAGGGACTTAGTCATTTGTGAGTATCTGAAATATACGAGGGGCGTGTTGCATTGCGTGGGGCTCACTAAACATATTCCTCATTGTACCTCGATTCATCTTTAACACGTAACGGTTTACGCCGCGTGCGAAGCAACCCATAGATCCATTTGAATATTTGAGCTGCATTTGAACTAAAATCCAACACCAAAACAACAGTTGACACAACTGCCATGAAACTGTTGATCGACTCGTCGTTCGACGTGTCGTTGAGTAACAGTTTAATTACATAAAAACTTAACACTTTGAATTTCAATTGTAACACTTTCGTAACAAATTACAGAGTTCAAACTTGCGGTCTTGGAGGGCTGAAGCCCAACACTGTGATCGTGGGCTGGCCATACGGCTGGCGACAGTCGGAACAGCAACTGAGCGAGAGTGGTGAACCGAGATGGAGAGGCTTTCTTCAGACCGTGCGCGCTGTGACTGCGGCACGTATGGCCATGCTTGTACCGAAAGGCATCAACTTCTACCCCACTTCTACTGAAAAGGTAAGTTCCTCTACTTTTGAACCACCAAAACCGTACGTCCTGTTACATCAAATTTTTTGATACACTAAAAACAACTGTGATACGTGTCCGCCATATTGTGTTTCATATTCGCCATATTTAACCACAGACAAAGTAAACGCTCCATAAATAGTAATGCCCCGCGTATGCAAGAGTTGCACGGTATCTTTTAAAAATTGGCTAATAAAAAAAAATGAAAATGAAAAAATTTATTTTGGCACAAAAATAATACTATGTCTTATTATTTTTGTGCCAAAATAAATTTTTTCATTTTCATTTTTTTTTATTAGCCAATTTTATACACAAAGAAAAATAAAATAAAAATACAAAGAATAGGTACAGGCAAGATACAGAGATATTATAATGTTATGTAATATGTAGGTAGGTATAGGTAGGACACAAACTTAAATAAAACAAAACAAACAAAGCAAAAATAAACAAAAGCGGTCCTATGCCAGGTAGGTGCCTAGGTATGCCAAAAAAGCTTAGTCTCAGCTAGTTAATAGTAGCTCATCAGCATTTTCAATACCCAACATCTCCAGGTATCGGGCAACATCGACATCTGGTGGATAGTCCACGACGGCGGCATGCTGATGCTGCTGCCCTTCCTGCTGAAGCAGCACCGCACGTGGAAGAACTGCAAGATGCGCATCTTCACCGTCGCGCAGATGGAAGACAACTCCATACAGATGAAGAAGGATCTCAAGATGTTCTTGTATCAGCTGCGGTTGGAGGCCGAGGTTGAAGTTGTTGAGATGGTAAGTTTGGGCAAAAAAATGAATTTAATATCCTAAATTTTCCATGTAATGCCTTTACTCTTTGATTCTAGTTTGTAAAATCATTTTGCTAGGTATTTACACTTTCTATAATATGCAACTTTTCATGCAGACCGACAGCGATATTTCCGCGTACACCTACGAGCGCACCCTGATGATGGAACAACGCAATCAGATGCTGCGCGAACTGAGACTCAACAAGAGAGAGGCTTTGGGAATGGTATGTTTCAATTCTGCTATTCTAAACCTTTGGGTATCAATAATGTTCTTAATCCTAAAAAGTAGTAACAAACTATAAAAATTCCCAATATTCAATCAATCTCTTGGTTTTGCTCTATCTATTTCGTCAAAAAATGTATGGCTTTGACGCAGATCGCTACCTAACCATCACCGAGGGTTGAATATTGGGTTTGGCCGTAAGCAGATTTACCCTGTTCCTATATTGTTCGAGTATCCGAGCATTGTTGGTAGGGTAATCTCTCATGTCATTGGCTGGCACTTTAGCCAATTGAGATGATTAATTACTCTACTGAAATGAAGCTCATGGTTGCTCAAAGGACGGTTAGGGCCTGTTTCACCATTCTCAAGTAACGCTATCCGTCAAATAAAAATATTTCTGTCTTTGTTTTTGTTTTTGACTAGTTAATAATAGAGGCATGTACATTTTTATCTGATGGATGAGATGGTGAAATAGATACTTTAATGTAACAAAAAACTCGCTTCTCTATCTACCTATGTGTTCATTGGTGTGAGGAACTATGATATCTTCAAAATGCTTTTTAATAACTTATTGTACATAGCTTAATGTGTAACAGAACTAACTTGTTTGTCGGTTGCAACGCAGATGCAAAATTACGCGGACTATGCTGAGGAAAAACAGCCTCTGGTAACAAGGACTCTTTACCCCAATTTAAGTCCACATCTAGCTATTATTTTGATTACGTACTATCCCAATCATTTTACGTATGTGTATGTTAGTTTTTTTTTTAGCTTGACTCCTTGATGGTAGATAGTCTCTAATTATTTTAATCTCTCACTGTATCCATCGCTCTTTCAAACTACGTATTCCATATTTATAAGCCTTCTCTAGCTGTGAACGCTTAGCAAATTCACTGTATGCTTTTGGTGTTAAAATATTCTACTGTTTCTACATTTTTTGAACACGCTACTCATCATTTTTAACAAAGTCTTACTTAATAGACAAATAAACCAAACAAGCATACCATAAAGGCATACACTTTCTCAACAGTTTAATCTCAATACTATCGATGCCTAACAAGAATTTCCCTTCAATGAGAAAAAAGTACGAGTTTTTCTCTTATACATTTTGAAATATTTTAGGTTACTGACTAAATATAGATAGGGTGCAAAAAGACAGCTCCCTAAAACTAAAGTACACTTACCTACTTATATACACAGCGCTACTTTTACATACTACGGTACAGTCAGCATTATGATGAGACAAAGTTTCAAAAATGTTTTATGACTGAAAATTAGGAGCTTTTTATTTTCTTTTTCCAACTAGATTAAAAAGTAAAAACTCTAAACTCTATCGTAAAAGTTTAAAAAATATAATTTGAGCCTTAAACAATTTTGAAATTCTGAATAAGTTATCTAACTCTGATGCTGACTGTACTTAGATCTTATGCATGCAAGAATGGACTGGAGTTTTCAGGAGCTGTGTAAGAAATATACCGAATCCCAATTTTCACAATTTAAAAGAAGTTTGCTAGACAATTTTTATATACAATTTATATAGCATTAGAACAATTTAATTGTAATGTCCGACTGTCCAACCAACAAAGGACACAACCTATAGGTAATCATTCGCAATAGTTCCGTCACATTAATTAAGACATTCATTATGAGAATCATATCAGAATAATAACACACTATTACACTCGAGAGCAATGATTCCGGGTCACTTAAAGAATGTTAAAAATCTCGGAAACTAAAAATGATAGGTTAATGCAATAAATTGTATTTAATAGACAATGTAATACTCCTTAAATGAAAGTAAAAAAAATGAGTCACCATACATTTTATTAACACAAAATTACATAAAGAAAAAAACTGCTGATCTCTCCTTAAAACAAAAATAGGAAACATGAAATTTTTGAACTTTATTACGATTTGACTTGAATTTTAATACTTCGTATTGCCTCCTCGTGCTTCCATTACTGCGTTTACGCGGTTTGGCATGCTGTACACCAAGTTCCTTATACGATTTTGGGGAATATTCTCCCATTCCTCTGTGAGAGCAATTTTGAGCTCACGAAGCGTGATTGGGGGAGGGTTTCGTTGTTTTACGCATCTGCCTAGCTCGTCCCAAGCATGCTCGATCGGGTTGATATCCGGGCTGCGCGCTGGCCACTCCATACGAGTAATGTTCATCTCTTGAAGGTAGTCATTCACAATCCTACCTGTATGAGGTCGGGCATTGTCATGCATAAATATAGCATCCTCACCTAAATTGACCATAAATGGACCAACATGATCATTGAGGATTTCTTCCACATATCTTACGCTAGTTAAAGAGCCGTTTTCTATGATCACCAGCTCTGTGCGACTTTCAGAAGAAATTCCGGCCCACACAAGTACAGACCCACCACCGTAGGCTACTTTTTCTTCGATGCATGCTTGCTTGAATCTTTCCCCTGGTCTTCGATACACTCTGTGTCTTCCATCGTGCTTGTAGAGCATAAATTTTGATTCGTCGGAGAACATAACTTTTGACCAATCTTCAATACTCCAATTTACGTGGCTCTGGGCATATCTTAGTCTTGAAATACGATGCCCACGCTCCAGTTTAGGGCCGTTTGCAGGTCTAAGGGGTTTTAAGTTAGATTCAGCAAGCCGACGTCTTACTGTCCATGCACTTGGGTTACTTCCTCCGAGGCGTCGAAACTGATTTGTGAGTTCAGTTCCTGTGAGAAAGCGATTTCGAAGCATGGTGTTCACCAAGTATCGGTCTTCTCGTGCTGTGGTACACCTGGTTCTGCCCGTTCCTGGTCTGCGTAGGTTAGAACCAGTTTCTTCGTAACGTCGGAGAACTCTTTGTACTGTTGACAGCGACACACCGACAGTCCTGGCTGTATCGCGCTGACTCCGGCCGGTTTCCAGCATTGTAAGTATTCTGGTGCATTCTTCAGGCGTAAGCGACATAATTTCAGCTTGAATAATGAATATAGAGCACTATCAACATGGTTTATATACCCACATAAATGACAGATTACAAACAAAAGCAAAACCAAATGCTGTAATTTCGTAGTTCCATCTTCGAAAGTGGCCCTTTTTCAAATTTGATTTTTTTAAGATATAACTTTACAATAACTAAGAAGTTTTAATACCTTCATTTAAGGAGTATTACATTGTCTATTAAATACAATTTATTGCATTAACCTATCATTTTTAGTTTCCGAGATTTTAAACATTCTTTAAGTGACCCGGAATCATTGCTCTCGCGTGTATTTGTTAGGTTTTTATTTTGTCAGGGAACCTAGAAGTATTTTTTCAGTCACGTCTCGTCTTTTACTTTTCGATTGGTTGTTTAAGTAACGTGTAATTAAGTAAAAACAGTTTTGGTAGGTAAAAACGTTGCGCTCTGTACTAATCACCCACGAGAAAACCCATATCTCGTCATCTCGCTCCACGCTCGACGTTAGGGCACCCATATACCTAACGAGTACAGTGGCGGTACAGTGTACTCGGCCTAGTAAACAAATCGTGATTCTAGTAACTTTATCACGACTTTGTTAGGGGCGAACTCAGGCTAAGCACTCATCACGAACCAAGCACTCGACCGAGGAACTGTCTCGCCACTGCAACCGTTAGGTGTGTAATGCAAGAAATGGATGAACAGCAATTCACTATAGCTATCAACAAACAGGTGCAAGCAATAGTGGACCACCACCACGCCGATGTCAAGACAGCCAGCAAGGTTCGCTTCGCTGAGCCCGGCGCTGAAGCCGCTGAAGATGATGCACCTTCCCCTCCTCTCACCGACCCCGATGATAAAGACAAGGATGAAAAGGTGATCATATCTACTTATTATAGAAACGACATTTTATTTGACGACTCTTGCTTTCTTCTGTTGTGTGTTTTCCAAACCTTTAGGTATGAATGAACCTCGCAGTAAGTTCTTTGTTCTATGGTTTACCTAATACTCGAATGTAGCTATGTGCAGAAGCTGGCATGTAATCATCGGGCAAAATATGATTAATTCGATGATAAATAATAAAAAAAAAACCTAATTGAATAACCCACAATAGAAGAAAAGCTGATTTCAATAATGTTGCTTAATTTGTCGAGAAAGATGAAACATAGAGAGATGCAGTGCTCTCTTTATAAGATGTCGTTTTTTGTGTGATATTTATTAGTGTGACTAGATGTTGGGCTATCATTGAAATCAGAATTCAATCAATTAAAGTTGAGTATAAGTTCTTGCTAGATCAATTGCAGAATACAGTGTTTTCATCTAATGCACAGTTTTGAAATTGAGTAAATTAATTATAAGTAGAAACTTTACAAGACATTGAGACAGATGTTCTGATTCAAAGACAGTCTAACAAATGATACTTTTTAAGGATTATAACATCAAATAAGTTGGATAATGAATGATCAACTAATTACATTTTGAGGAAAGTTTCTGGGTCTGCTAATTATATTTTAAAAGTCAAATGATGGTAGGCCCCTTTAGGTGTTTTTAAGCACTCATTGCATAAATTGGCTTTTACGTGCTTTTTACACGTTTTTATGGTTAACGTTCTTGTTATAACAGAGCGAAACTATTAGTGATAATATTTTGCTTGAAAAAAGCTAGCAAATGATAGACATTCATTTAGTTTCCAATAAATTCAAAAAATCAAGATTGGTTTTTATTTAAAAAAAAATTCATTGTTTAATTTTAGTTTCATATTTCAGTTTGCGAACTTATGACATAAAAAACCGAAAAAGATTTTTTGTTTTATGAAACTTATTTACTTATTTTATGGTTTTTTATCCATCCTAATGTAATCACAAACGAGTCCTAGCGAATACACACGGCGGTGGTCATATGTTTGCCGAGTTCATTCACATTGAGTTTGTTCACTTTAGTTTGTTTCGTTGTTCACAATTCCCTAGGAACACGTGTTGAGGTCAAACCTGATTTTCTCATGCAGTACCGTGTGTAGCTGATGGCTGTTGAGATCTAAAAGGCTTATGCCCGTCCCACTCCTGAAAGTGTGTGTATTTGAAATTTAGGGGAGGGGTGCGCATTTCCAGCTTGTACGATCTCTGATAAAAGATTTTGGAATCGCAAACAGCCGTCCGGTACACTCAAGTGCTTTTTAAACCTCAAAACGTGTACCGTGGGATAGATAAGTTGAATGTCCGTAGTGTTTTATGTTAAACAATTTAAATAATATATGACATCCCGTGTTTTATTCGCCTTGAATCCGTCATGTGCAACTATCGGGAAACGCGCGCAAATTGGAATTTACAATGAAATGGGTCTCGAAATTGGGGATGAATAGGAAGATTTTCGGAGTAGTTTGTTGCACATAATCGATTCAATGTGGGACTCGCCCGATGAACGGTCGCAGAGCGAGGACGCGCCGCCATCCGACGACAAGAACCGCGACGCCGCCAACGGGGACGCCCTCAAACACAAGCCCAACGTGTCCGACATCACACCGTGAGTTACCTTCTCTTTACTATCCTACTTGTCACTCAATTTGCCTTACCCTAATAATGAATGTAAAAAGCGATGCGTGGGAAATAACAGAATTAAACTGAATTCATAGCTGATGCTCGTAGCTGATGCTCTTAGCTTCGTATCCGAGATAGATTAAAAGCAATCAAAATATATATTCCAAGTTTCATCAAAACATCCAAAGTTAAATGATTGTTTTATTAAACTATTAGTAATCGGAAAGACGTTAATCATTCGCTATAAAATATCAACTAAGGTGACGCCGACTCACAAAAGCTTGGAGCTTTTGTGAACCTTTTCCAATGATTTTTTACATTGATGTTCATATAATTTCAATGAACTGTGCACACATGTCATAGCAACTCCAGTTACGGAAACATAAAAGTCGTGTGAGGTCGCACTCTGAAGTTCTTGCTACGGCCTGTGCCTGTAAAAGTTGCTACATGATTATCGCTGTCAGCAATCGTCACACGATTACAACAGAATTATAATCCGTGCGAAAAAAACTATTGAAATAGTAACATATTGTTGTGTACCAGGGACGAAGGCACAGTGCGGCGAATGCACACCGCCGTGAAACTGAACGAGGTGATCGTGTCGCGGTCGCACGACGCACAACTAGTCATACTCAACCTGCCCGGCCCGCCCCGGGACACCAAGTTCGAACGGGAGTCCAACTGTGAGTATTACCCGACAGACTACCGCATTACGTAACTAACGACAGGTTTGCGATTAGCGTTATAGGCTGCTATAGAGACGTCAAGTTCGAACGGGAGTACAATAATAGTTAGTCATAGTCATAGTGAGTTTACATTTAAGCTGCAGTATTGCGCAAATTGCGACAGGTTGCGATTAGCGTAATAGGCAGTTTTAGGGACACCAAATCCAAGCCGGAGTTCAACTGTGAGTGTTTGAACAAAGAGTTTGAACACATTGTGAACTTCTACAGATTAATATGATGATGATGTAGGAAACAGGAAAAAAATTGGATTTAATACAATAGACAGTAATAAATGGTCCGTAAACCGCACTATCGTAGCACCGTAGACCTTAGCGTAGCGTCGTAGGCACGGCGTAGCTTCGTAGGCATCGGACGTAGCACATACGCTACGAAAGTATTAATTCGTATTTTTTTTTAGAGAAATGAACTCTCTCAAAACTGATACTTACGTACTCTATCACTATTGCAGCTTAAAATGCGTTTATTTGTTTTTTTTCTTTTGTGTTTTGTAGGCAACGAGTATTTAGTAAAATAGATTATTAGAAGAATTTTATTAATCGATCCATTGAAATACAGATATGGAGTTCCTGGAGGTGCTGACCGAAGGCTTAGAGAAGGTCTTAATGGTGCGCGGCGGCGGTCGCGAAGTTATCACCATCTACTCATGAACGCGCATCCTACCACTAAACACGCTGAGCCGTACACTAGAGTTACGAGATCTCACGAGTTGTGTTCCTTCACGAGCCCTGCGGTATTATGTAATTTTTGACACTTTTGCAATCACTTTTGCGCAATTTTGCGCAATCAATTTTGTACTAAAAAGTGATATTTGACCGAAGTGATTGCACTTACTGTCATGAACTACATATACCACTGCCGTACTCTTATCTGTACGCTCGACCCACGCGTCTCTCTGAACTCTTTACCTTTGTAAAACTTATTTGTGATTCTACAAGTGCTGCGCGTACGAAGACCGCTATCGAAAGACTGCCGGGACTGACGTCATAGCCCCTTTTACACTCTCGCTCTACCGCGGTAAACACATGCGAGTGAAAGAGAAAAACGCTTTTCTATCGAGCAATGCCTTTTTCATTGGTACAGGATTGCGCGCGACAAAGAACGCGCTTATAAAGTGGCTGTGTAAAAGGAGCTAATCTATAATTGAATTCGTTTGTGAATGTTAGTTCTACTACGATATTTTGTTGAATTTACTGTTTCGAGTGGTGTTGTTTTGGAGTTTATTCACTGTTGTACAGATATTTATAATGTATGTATGAGTATAGAGATGAGCCTTAAATTGTCGGTTAGCTCTAAGTTTGTTGTGTTATTAGACTATTTAAGAATTAATTTAGGTAAGTAGCGAACTCTCGGTTATCATTGTGCTATCGTTTCTTTAAACGACGTATTAGTACATTGTAGATAGTTGTTTTGTAGCATTTTTTATGATTTCTATTTTGTTAAAATGAATGTTTAAAACGACGTAGATAATTTGTAAACGTTTACATATGTGATTGTAAATCGTGAGGGTTTCTACATTATATATTTTGTAAGTATAAATTATTTTGTTCTAAGATGTATCATCTGCTCAACTTAGAACTTACCGTGGGACTGAAGCGTGGACTATACCAACAAACTGAACATCTGTGTCGAAGCTACTTTAAATCTTAAATTTTCAAATAAAATCTAGTCACTTTTGACGTAGTTAAAAAAAAAAGGTACACCAAAAACTATTTCTATTACTTTGAAGGTTTATATTAAAATGAAGGATCTGTGTTACCACAACATTTCCTCCAAGGGTTTTATGGCGAGTAGATTCAAATATCTCAAATAGAAACGTTCTTTGAGGACAGTTTGAATAAAATATTTTAGTATTAATTAGTAACAAATGTTATCTATAGATTAAACGTGTTTTATTCATCGCGATTGGAGCGATTATCTTGGAAACTTATGGCGCACATTCGCGTAGGTAGATTAGGTATAACTTACTGTGATCATTTGTATGACCTGCTCGGAATCACTGACATGATGATTCACGTGTCAAACCTTTGTCCGGATTCATTCACAATTTGTTATATGAATATGGACTCTGTGGCATTTAATTAACTCTATTAATCTGTATTAGAGTCTGTCTTTATGAACTCAACCAAAATATTCCATTTAACTAGTTTAACGGAAAGTTACATTTCCAATTTTCCCATCAGTATTTTCATATGAACATTCCTTCGCAGTCATAGAACTTAATCTTAAGATAAGTACGTATTTTAATCAAATCTCTGTAAACTCGAGTGATGTAACGCTAAAGGCGGCAGTCGTCGTAACTGGAATGTTACATCGATTACCTAAAAACTAAAATAACTTGTCAATTTTCATTTCCATCACAAATAAGTTAGTCTCAATCATAACTAATAATAACTAATATTAGATACTGCCAAATAGGATTCGGTGTTGTAAAATATATCTCTAGGATATAAGTCAGTTGTCACTTAAAATAACCTTACCTACTACTTTTTGAAATTGATAAATTATTATGAACGAATATGATAAGAAAGCCTAGTGACTAATGTTAATTTTATGATTATTAGCGAAATTAGACGGTAATTTACAAAGATACCATGTTAACTAATAGGTACTCAATTATTAGAACAATTTCATCTAGGACTTTATAATGTCAGATTTAATATACAAATTGAATAACTAATTTAACGTTCGGAACTATCTCCAAGAAGCATGCAGTTTCAATTTTATTGCAAAATTAAATGCTATTTTAATTTCCGGTGTTGGTTGTTGTTGCCATAATAACGTTTTAAGTATAATAAATAGGTCTTGAATGGGATTGGATGTTTTCGTTTGAGAATAATTGTCTGTGGTCTGGTGCACCCCCAGATCTACAGGGTTATTTTGTAAAATGCGCTAACTGATTTAGAAACGAATTTGTTACAATATAATAACGAATTATTGACAAAATAAGCTATTGAAGTTTTGCCTAGAAGGCTCTACTTTTAGCTACTTCTGCGGTTCGCGTGCAAAAGATGTGCACGAAACGTGAGTGCGAAACGATCAATGTCGCGTGATGTTGAGTGTTCTGATGAGATTTGCTAGAGACATTTTATTCATATTTTAAATTTTACATCTGCAAAAATAAAAAATAAATACTTCTATACGAAGTTATTTACTACTCTAGTATACCACATCGTATCTAGACAAGTTTACGCATTCTACAATAAATGATTCTGATTTGTACATCTGTGCGGTGCTGTGCCGTAAGTACTAGCCACTTGGCCTTTGCGTTACCGGCAGCGTTGCCTCCGCATATTGCGTCTTCTAAAGTCAAAGATATTTAAAATAACTTAATGTAATTAAGTATAAATCATTCTAAATTATTCATATTAAAAAATATTATACGGAAGTCTTAATTTCACTTGCTTTATCACGTAGTGATATAAAAACAAAATTCTTTTAAAAAAAAATAGTGATCACATATCTTCCTTTTCTCATGAAAATATTTATATAAGTATTTTAAATCTACATAGATAAATGATATGGATAAAAAAATATTTATGCCTTCTTAATTGATATACTTACCTACTACCTACTTATGATAATAATTTAATTGAAAATAAAATTATATTACATTACTTAAAGGAAATTCAATATTTATATACGATTTGCATAGGTAGGTAGCTATTGTTTGCATGAGTACGATTATATTTAACCACGGAGTAGGAAGGTAGGACATTAAAATGTAAGCTACTTAACTACAATACACGGGGTGTAAAAAGTAACTTCTATAGTATAAATAAAACTACGCTTCGAACCTTCGAAGGCACTTTTAAGAATTTCCTTAACAACTTCATACATAAATGGTGATGCACTTTTGTATGAAAAACAGTCGTAAACTGCATATATTATTCCGATTTTGTTTTTTACACACTCTTATTTAAAAGTAATTAGGAGTAGTACAAAATATTTATCTAAAACCTAATTTGAAATAACATTTTAATTACGAATTGTTTTCTAGTAAAATAATATGATTAATGAAACTCTTATACCTACCTAGTGAACGCTTGCTCTCATATTCATTAAGAATTAAAATTGAAACCTGATATTTAGTTAGTACTTTCCTAGAAAGTACAATACTAGACTTACAATTCGCTGATGTGCCAAAACCTCATTCAAAACTCCATTAAATTGTTGGCAATACATCATTTGAGTAGGATATGGCAACCTACGTCGTAAGTAGCATAGTTAGCCTAACATTAGGTATTTTTGTAATTTCAGCAATCTTTCATAAGTCCTTTCGTATAACTTATAATCTACATAATTAATATACTAGCTAACTGAGATTCATGTTAGATTTCACATTAGATTGCTGTCATGGGAATGCACATTAACTTTCAGATTAGCTTTTAAATCGTATTAATCCATCATGTTAGCGTTAAACATCAGTCGCTAGTCGTACTTAATACAATAACCTCTATATTACGTATGTCGCGACAGGTCTCCCAGAAGAATAATAGACAATCATTGTTATGCATCGTCACTGTTCAATACAAAAAGTGACGATTGATGATGCAGGGGATTTCTGGAATAAGCCGATGATTTGACAGTTATTGTCTATTTACCTGTCGCGAGATACGGAAATCCATGCCTTCTACAACTTCCAGCATTGAGGGTATTAAATAATCAAACCCAGAATGCGACTGTGACCATTTTGACATTAAATCTGTGTAAATTTAATAGTTACCTAATTAGATATTAGGCTGTGAGTCAGCGTACTTTCTTTACGATTCCATGTTCAAGCTAGAGTTGCTGTGATACACCGTGTTATGGCTATAACGTTATAGAGTAGTCATTTCTGGCTAGCAGTGGGATCATCGACTTCATCTGCTAAGCCACACTCTACCGAGATTTCACTGAAGTGTTATTTATTACCTCTAAATTCTATGCTAAATTTAAACCAGACACGAGTTAGGTACCTACTTTATTTTGTATCCTCGTTCGTACTTTTGAATAACTCTAAGATAATGAAAAATTTTAAAGGCTGTCTAATAGTTTCAAAATATTACGGATAACTTTGTAAACGAAATTGTAATATTCTGACGTGCCTCTGTTTACCCCTTTCAGACTTTCTCAGAAGATTTTGAGTCATAGAGGTCTGAGAGGATGTATCGGCTGTGCCTGAGGTTTCAATTATAATCAACCAAACTAATTCTACCTTTTACATAATAAATGTAATAGAACATGTTTCTGATCTATCGATGGGGTGCTGAGTCAAATAGATTACTAGTCTAACTTCAACTACTGTAACACCCATGATGATGTATATTTTCAAATTAGGTTTTGCTGTGCTAGAAACACTTACATTTTGGTCTGGAACGAGTTTCTTCAAAGTAATATTTCGAGATAAAGTTGTATTAAGAAATTATTAAAATATTCAAATAATAATAATTCTAGTGAAATTAGTCTGTGAGTAAATATTATAAGGAAAATGTTAAGAGTATAATGAAATAAAATTAATAATATTAGGTTGTTGTTTTATTATTATCCATTGGCATTTTTACATGCATTTTAAGTAGATATATATAAATACACACTTCTAAAAGTAAATAACATGACTAGAAAAAAATAAGTTGTAAAATTAAATATTCTTAAACACTTTTTAGAAGTATTTAGTGGCTTTCATTATTATCATTTCAAACTGATGTTTTGCTTATCTATTAATTAAAAGTTTACTAAATATACTAATGTATATTAAATATTAAAAATATAACTAACTAATGATCTTAACCATTAAACTAAGCAATTATGAACTAATGAATCCAATACTACAGAATAAAATTGTACAAAACAGGCACATTAGAAGTCTCTTAATGATTTGGCTCCTTTACCATATAATACATAAAATAATATTCTAGTCCTACATCAAGTTTAAAAATAGTGCACTTACATATTCATACATTCTTCAGCATTGTTAAGGCTATCCTCAAGGTACTGCCTCATGCCATTAGTATTACATGATGTATAAAAATTACTAAGAACTGTATACTTTAAGGACACAACTTTCATACCCAAAATCTTTAGATGTTTTTTCCTCATTGCTTGGTGCCCCACCAAGTGTTCATAATCTGAACAGTAATGATCTGGTAGGTGTATTAATACAGCAATATTTTCATTTCTGGCTGATTGAGACTTCCAGTTAAAAGTGTTATTGACCAGACCAGCTGGGTGAATCAAAATGTCAATAAGGTATGTGGCATCTGAGTAAATGTGGGGAACCATAACAGCAGTGGACAATTTGTAGGGCCCACCAGCCACACTGGAAAATATATCTTCACTTTTCTTGATTATGTTTCTTATTCGAGGATCTTGGGGTACATCTTTAGTCCACTGGTTTTTGGGCAATAATGGACCATGATAATCTGAGCATTCAAGGGACAGAGCAGTGTCAATCAAATGAAGCTTTTTTACTAATTCCGCATTGTTCACTCTAATCAAGATTTCTGAACTAAACAATCGGTTAGCCAGCTTCAGTGGGTACTTCTCAACATAAATAAAAGAGAGCAGAATGGAGCAAATATCATCAGTACAAAATTTCCCAAAGTCTTTATCTAAAATAGTCTCTACCAAGGCCCAAAATTCTTGACTTTGCTTTGGATCAAAGTTGAGGTAACCAAATGGGTAAATAATTGATTTCAAAAAGATATTTGGCACATTTTGAGAGTTATTCAAAAAATATTCACTGCAGACTTTTAGAATCAGCTCATTGCGTATTTTAAAATGTAGACTATAGTTCAGGATTCCAACAACCAATACATGGGAGTTAATTTTAGAGCCTTTTAACTTCATGTACTTTTCTACAGCCTTTTCCACTTGGTGATCTGTGTAGTTCAGTCTGGTCAGCTTTGAAATGATATCCAGCAATGAGTCTTGATCAATAGCATGGATATTAGAGTACAACCACGTCCCAACCACAACAAATGACTGCGCAGAAATATATTTCTGTTGCACAAATGTTTCAAGGATATCTAACATTACATTGATATTTATTTTAAACCAAAGATCAGAGAATTTCTGTTCTAGTAAAGCAAGTATAGTTTTTCTGCTAGACTTCAGTCCATGTAGCACTTGAAATACTTTTCCAATATTGTGTTCATCAATTTCCTTTTCTCTTTCAAAAAATCCTACCCATAGCTTGTCAATTGTCTCAGAATATTGGGGTTCACACTTATTTCTGATGAGGAACTCCATAAATACACAGAGTTGCTCAATGGATAGCTTGTTGTCAATGACTCTCAATAGTATTTCATCAGAAAACTTTGGCTTGTAAAGTTCCATAAATGAAGACACTGTATTCAATATGTTAAGTATTGTCTGTGTATCTTCAGTCTTCATTACGACACGAATCAGTTTATCTAAAATAGCGCCTTTAGCTAAATTAGCGTGCATGGTTTTGTTAGTCACACTTGGCAGTGTCGGGTTCTTTTCCAAATCGTAAATTCGTTCCATAGCACCCAAAGCAATATTAGGAGTAATTTTTGTGCATTTAGTTAGTAGAGCGAACACTTCTCGCAAATCGATGCACTGTTTGAATTCTTCCTGTATCATGTGGTAGTTGAGAGAGTCTGTTGTAGTTTTGGGGGACTCCGTGGCTAGTGATTCGTCGACTTCAGATATGTGTTTCAATCTCCGCACCACAAGGGGAAGTTCATGGACGTTCAAGCCATTTTCTATGAAGATAGTACTGCTACTATATTGCGTTTCATTTATAGATTTCTCGTCACTGAAGCTTCGGCTAAAACATGTTTGAGGAAGAGGTGCTCCTACAGAAATTAGAGCACTGTTAGCTTTTAGACACCTAAATACTAAAGACATCGTTTCAGAAACAAAACAAACAATAACAAATTGTACAATCTCGCTGGTAGAAAAATAGCAAATAAACAGACAGCTAGACAGCAGAACAAACACCTGATGAGAGCTGGCTGAGTATAGAGGTGTAACTAATATAACCATAACAGGTATACGGAACAGCGTTATTTGGCCTAAAGCGTTATAACAGCTATACGCGTCGCCGCTGCTATGTTATTTTATAACAGCCAAATAACAGTCTCGCGAAAAACGGGTGCAGGCAGGCGGTCGATGCAAAAGTTGTCTTCTATAAAAAATATCAGCGATTTTCATTTTGAATTAAACGCAAATTTTGAAATTTTGACCATCATGTTTCATAGATCGTTCATTTTTTATGAGCTCAAGTCTGGTTGGAGAACATGTTATTAAATAACATGATAACAGCCAGTAACTATTAACGGCATTGAATCTGTGCCGTTCCGCAAATAACAGTAAAACAGTTTAACACTATAACTTTGGCCGTTATAGTGTTATCCCTGTTACTGGCTGTTATCATGTTATTTAATAACATGATAACAGCCAGTTTCAGCTTCGACAACAGAACAGACACTGACAGGACATGTGACAGTTTCATTTCTTCATCGTGATCGCCGTTCGCTCACACCTCTGCGCCATGCCTCCGGTGGCGTGGCGTTGGCTTGGCTATACGTTGGTTTGTATAAGGCGAGAGTGAAAGGAAAATAATTGAGTCCGGTTATTGTACAACCATGGAATGCACAGCCTGGGAAAACACAACCGTGGAAAGCACGACCAGGATTGCACAACCCGGGAATTCATTAATCACTACCTACCTATAGAAATCCGTAGCCTTGCCTGTTATTTGACTGTTATTTTATAACAGGTATGATAACATAGTATCACCAGACCGTTATATTCAATAACACGCATATGAAAATTTGACTGTTATATTACACCTCTAGCTGAGTAAGTGTCACATTGACATGTCCAGACACTGACTGTCGATTGACATTGAATGACCTGTTATTTTGACAGATGTCAAAATAACAGATGCCATTCTCTCGCGTCGGATTATGTAGGGATATCGAGTAGGGATTATGTTATGACACAAATGAAAAAACACGATAAACCCCCTCTATGTGACTTTTCTTGACGTAGTGGGAATTATGAATATAACCAAACTATGTTTTATATTAATTTTTTTTATCAATCGTAAGTACGATAACCAACCAACCAAGTACGACCAAGTGGTCGTAATTGGTCGAAACTTGAAAGCTTGTAGGTAAACTAAGTACTTCGTTTTAGATCAGATGCGCTGCGCGAATAATTATGGTATTTGAAAATGACGATTATGGTATTTGAAAATGACGACTGAAAAGTTGCATGACAGTCTTTAGTCGTCAGTTGCACAGTCTTTTAAGCGAAGTGACGACTGCGACGAGCATTATAAAATAATGCTCGTCCCAGTCGTCACTTCGCTCCTTGTAACCTATTCTCATAGTCCGTCACCCCACCCATAACTTTTCTAAAAACCACTCTGAAAAGTTCAAATTCAAGTAAGTGTCAGTGTGACGATGATGACGACGACAACATCGACGACGACGAACGGTTGTTCATTCGGGGGCTGTATTTTCCACGGTTGTGAAATGATGATCCCAACAAACCAACCATCTTTGTGTCAAATTGTGACCCTGACTGACCACACTGCCTGTCAGTTTTGTGCATTTTGTGTCTATCTGTAGCGTAGGTAGTGGGAAAGGTATTTCTATAAGCTCGACTCGGCTGTCTATCACTGTCCTGTCCGTCATGTCAGAGAGCTTTCATATTCACGTTTTGTCTCTGATATAGCTCAATGCGTTTTGTTTTGTTCACTTCACTTTGCAATTTTTAGCATTTCGTTATCCGAATTCCATCAAAGCCAGCTAAACGAAAAGAACGCAAAAATATAATATAAAAGTCAAAAGATTTTCATTTGTATAAGTAAAGTAGGTACCTAATCTAAAACCATGAAATCAAACTAGCATACATGACAGACAGGTTCTTCGTTAGTGTCGAGATAAAGTTTACGCCTGCAACCGGCGGCGCGCGGTGTTTAATTTCGTGATTGAAAACTAGAAACAAATCAGCTGACCCAACCGCGCGGATAGTAAGCACAGAAAACGACCAGCCGTAAGTAGTTATCTAATCTTGAAATGTTTCATAAATTTACCTACCTACATGTTATTACTACCAAGGTAGGATACCTCCTACTATATCAAAGCACCTTGAGTTTGTAAGTAGATAGGTACCTACTCCTGACATGACTCTGGATTACCTTGAAGATATAAGATAGGTACCATACTTCAACCTATTAAGTTACTGTATCATCCCTCACAGCTGGTAAGTACCTAATGGTGTGGATTCAATAGATATAAACATAATTACTTACCATAATTAAATGGGACAACTACTTAGCACACTACCTACTTATCTACTTAGGTAGGTACCTTTTGTATCAATACTCTCTTAACAAGAAGCAAATGATATTCTCCTTTTCTTTTCTACGGCTACATACAGTACCCACAACAGCTCTTTAAACGATTGTGCATGTACTGTTATGCGAAAAATTTGCTTACCTCCAATTCAACCTTTTGGAACCCGTTTTTATGGGTTCTGTGCATATACTTCAGAGAGACAAAGATCCATTGTGACTACTAACATGGCTGTGAGAGTTCCAGATATCCAAAATTTCATTTTATATGGTACTGGCAATATAGCTAGATTCAGTAGGTACCTAGGTCACAACTGACAACTTATGTATGTAAAATATCATTTTTATGGAACACAGCTGTTATAAATACAGTTGGTGCAAATTGTCAATGAACTGTTGGCTAATAAACAAAGTTATTTTACGATGCCGACGGCACGGCATACTCATAAAATACTAATAACAAACCATGCAATAATAGTAGGTACTTCTACAAGGACTTCATGTAGGAACCTCATAGAATTGATAGAGCATTAATTGTACAGTAGATACCATACACTAAAAACTGTAGAAGCAACAACTTCATCAGGATTAACCTACCTAGGTTTCGAAATGGAAACTGCATTTATTAGCTATTAGGTATGTAGTTACAATTACCTAATATGTAACTGTTGCATACAAAGGTACGAAATACCTATCAGATTATAATAAAGTATCAAAAACAAGAGTTTCAACAAGGTACAAGTCATTAGGCTAATCATGAAATGATTACACGTGTTTTTAAGCGTAGAGTATAAACGACTACCTACCGCAATTTATGACTACGCTATTATTGCTCGATTTATCTACAGGGTGAAAAAGACATATGTCGAAAACTGGTTTTGCGCAATTTTTCAGTTCGAGTCCTCTCGATCGAAGTAGGTACACCCTAAGGATTTTGGTTCGTGATCTTTCTCTAGGCATTCCTAATATAGTTATTTTTATTCTGTTAAATATAATAAATAAGTAAGTATGTATGTATTTTAGTTTTATTAAATTGTAATGGATATACATATTTCACGTTCCACGAGACGAAAATGAAACCGCAAGCAGGAACTATTTCAATATGGTGTTAATTGAATTGAAAACACACTGAGTAAACGATCTACAAGTAGGTACTGTTTCTCATAATACTCGCAAAGCACTTTTCATACCTACAATGCTCAAGAGAATTTTGCAAGCACCCTGCACCGTATCATGCAAACGAATACTAAACAGCTTGCCGTCTCTAGTAGGCTACTAGAAGTTGAAACCAACGTACGTGGTGCTCAATGCTACGTAAAACACGGGCATAAGTGCTGTCATGTTTGTATACCTTCCAATTTAAACTATAACAACACTGCCCAGTGCCCACACTCCAATTAGCACTCGAGACTCTGTCGACAGCTACAGTTTTACGAGGACAAATCTCAGTGGACATAGAATACAGAAAATTTTTAGATAACATATTTTTAAATGATTATCTTGAATGATAAGTATAATACCTAGAGTTGTGTGCCTTGTCCGGCTTTATCTAAACAGTTTTCGTAACATTCATTATTAGGTGTTGAATTACGTCGGTTCTGCTTGAATCGCGCGGTGTTAAATTACGTAGATTTATAGAATTTTATTGGTTCCGTTTCTGAGTGACAGTCCCCGAATAGTTTTTGCACAAGCAAGGTGAGTGAGCTAAAGGGTCTGGGGCAAAACTCTATGGAGCCCAGGTCCCGATTTTTTTAAACTCGCATTAATGAAACTTTCTTTGTTACAATGTACTTGTAACGTAGTTTTAATATAAGTAATAGTTTTATTAAAAAGCAACGGGAATACTTAGTTATTCGACATCCAAACTTCGACAAAAAACAAAGGTTGTCTGCCAGGAAATGGTATTTTTCGATGACTTAATTGACAGTTTGTATTTGTATGACTTACTAGCTTTCACCTGCGGCTTTTCTTGAAGTTTGTGATAAGTAATAGGTAATATCATGCTATCGTTTGTGACGTTTGTTAGGTATGGTTGTTAGGTAGTTAGCAATTACATCTCAGTTTGATAGGTAGATCATATCTAATCACTAGGAACATACAACATCGACCAAGGTCGGTTGTTATATCCGCTTTTTATGTTATGGCAATGTTATTAAGATCTTCGCTAGCTTCGTTTGCTCGATTAGCAATAACTTTTCCTACTGCAAGTTTTGCTCGTCGTCAGAATCTTCAGTTTCTTCTTCAATTACATGGTTTAGGAACATAGCTGGTGCGACAATACTGTCTTGATGCCGTGCCCAGCTAAGAAACCATATAACTGTCATAACATGGGTGCAACACAGCCAACTGTTCTGTTGCCCACAATGCAGCTACAGCAGTACCCTAATATATTTTCTACGTTGTTGCGGTCAGCCGGTTCACTCTCAAACATAACGTAGCTATAGTAGATTTTCCTACTAACGTGCCGTGACTTGATTCTTGCTCTAATTAAGATTGGAGTAACTCCTCTTAAATCGGCATCGTTTAGGCGTATAGCGAGATATGGTCACAGCTGGCCGCTTATAATGTGGTAGCAATATGGTGGGTTGCATTCTATTGTTGGCGGCAGGTATTCCCAAAGGTGCAGCAGGTAAAGGAGGTGGTTGTGGGATTCCTGGATTGGGCCCGAGATGTGGCTCTTGTTCGCCAATTTCGAGCATATCCTGAGCTGAGAAACTGAGCTCTACTAAAACATCGTCTACATGCTTGATCATTGTTATTGACCTGAAATAAAATATGTGTGGTTAGTGATAAATGGCTTCATTTTATTGTTTCACATTATGTTTTACTATCCAATAGGTGTACATTTACATGTGCGCATGCGCAATGCTAGTACCCTCAAACGGTGAAAGAAAACATCGTGAGGAAACCCTTGGTTTACTCAGTTCCACAGTGGTTTGTGAGTTTCAAGTAGGTAAGTACCTACTGGTAACATTTTCAGGACAAAGACAAGTTACCTACGATTATTTTGTTTTACATCTACATTTCAGCGAGATCACGCAGTTGTAGGTAGGTAGAGTAGAGTAGGTAGTTACTTTGGGTTATTGGGGGTGGATATGCGACGTTTTCTTGAATATAAAATAAACCTATTTTAATGAAAACTTAAAAAACTTATTCCGCGCAGACGAAATCGCGAGTAACAATGCGCTAGTAAAATAAATAAATAGTAAATAGAGAAATCATTTTACCTGGTACGGAATAATCCATGACGCTATTATATTTCCTTCTGCGGTATTGTAGATGGCATAAGATCTAGATCTCAATATAGAGCTTCCACAACCTCGGCATACTCTTGTGTGTCCATATGCTCGAGCTGCAGCTTGGCCAGGATTGTTTAGTCGATTTCGTAATAAAACCAAACATTCTTGGCATAAGTTGTTATTAGGCGAAACCTACGAATACAAGAAGTTTTGTATAAAAAGTGTGAATAAGGCGTAAAGGAAAATAAGTAAGTAGGTAAGGTAGGTAGGTACTTACCTCTTGTAAATAAGTTTTAATTATTGAGAACCTTTTAAATGAAAATATAAGAACTTATACGAATATACTTTTTTTTATACAACTCAGTGATGGAACAAGCCGATGGCCCACCTGATGTTAAGTGGTTACCTCTGCCTATAACAATGCATTGCCTCACCGATACTTAACTCATTAAAATGTAAGAAGCTAGGTAGTTAGGTATAAGCATTAGCACCTACCTAAGTTAGTCATAAGGCGACCCATCTAGCGTACCTGTGTAGCTACATTATCAAAATATCAAAAACAAACATGCAGGCGGGTAAGTTACTCAACAACACTCGCTCATTGTTGAAGTTACAGAACGTCTCTACGCCCCATGCTTGCATTGCTTAATGTGTTATGGACGCGCTACAATGACACATAGGATACGTCCTCTGTGGATTGGACTTGTTTCGTCACTCGTCTCATAACAATAAAATAAAATAGCACAAACATACCTGAATTGGGGCTATCCACAATGACACAGCTTCAACAATATTAACTGGTTGAGCCTGCACCAAAAATCTTCTTCTTCTAGGGCCTAAACATTTGTACAATTGATGCACCGTTCTCCTTCTTCCATATTTTTTATCAGTTTAAAAATCCGGAAAATCAATAATAGAAAAGCCAAACAAAAAGTATAAATATAGTTAGTATAGTTATGCGTGCGCTTTTCAAGTTCTCAGAACACACTTCGACGGCGTTCTTTTTTTAAAAAAAAGTTGTACATGGCCTGTAGTGATTGGGAAGAGGTGATGGAAAAAAAAGGTTTTACCTAATCTAAATAATACTTCATGTTTATTTTATTAGCTACATTGTCACTTGTTTTGTTAGATACCTCCCTAGATAAGTATGTAGGTACTTACCGAACAAAAAAAAATTATTTTATTTGATTTCCTTAGTATTATAGTAGGTACACTTACCTACCTCAAGAAAAAAATTATTGTTTAGTTCGGAGTTTATCTGCCTTGTAGTGGCCTTGTAGGTATATAATGAGTCAGCAAACTGTCCAAAGAGTCTCTAGACTTTTCTAACCCTCTATTAGGAATGAAAAAAAGATGTCACCGTCCCGGTTTCTTGTCGTGTTATCAAAATAATGACTTTTTATTACATTTTTATAATTCCCGCTGCAATAGAGATTTCGATAGAACAAATAACTACTTAAAAATAACAAAACTAATTTACTGCCACATTAAATTGTTGCGAGTGGAGACCTGCGTTGCCCCAGATCTTTTGTAGTCTATTTAAAATGGTTTTGTTCAAACAAAGGAAGGTTTTTCGTTGTTTGGAAGAAGATTTCACGGTATGTTTATTTACGGTTTTTCCTGGTAGTGTCGTAGGATGTCGTTCCTCTGTCCTTGCTGCTAAGCATGTGAGTGAGCTATGAGCTTGATTTCATGTACTTATGTGATCAAACTCATGGTATCACTAACTGTACCGTTAACAACAATAGACATACCCAAGACGTAATTGTTCGAATTTTGGAAAATCCAAAATAATTAAACCTAAACGTTTTGAAATCAAGAATTACGAATGGAAATACCTCTGATATGAATAGAATGGGTTAGCTAGCTATTACCTTACCTTTAGAAGTAGATATCTCAGAAGTACAGATACTTTCCAAAAGCAAAAAGCACTTGCTTGCAAGAAATTTACTAAACTCCTTCCTCTCTTTATTTTTACCTCTGTTCTACTAAACTGCATAATTATTGCAACAGGTTTATCTAATATCAAGAATTTTGACCTTATCTAAGGAAAAATCGGCGCGTAGAATCACTATCCATCATTCAACGTCAACATTTTGTTTGTATCCAACAAAAGCGAAATACTTAGATTCTAAAAAAATCAGTTGGTTAATCGCTTCAATGGATTTCGGTTCTGAGCTTCAAGATTTATCTTTTTTGAAGAGTCAGTTCCGATCTTCACGGGTCTCAAAGTCGTTTATTCCGACTATGGAAAGTAGATATATTCCCTTATCTATAGTAGTGTTATCGCCCATACCGTGAAGATCATTCACATTAAATTACATTGGTGTCAAATGTCTATATACGTCGTAGTGTTTAATCTTTCTATCATCAGCATAAGTAGATGTAGAAACATCTCTCCAAAGTCCAGAGTGCATCTGGAGATACTTAGCTTTCTACTTTGAATAACATCGTATAACGACTAACCCTCGCTTGTTACTGGGATACCTGCGTCTTTCGGTTCGTGATTGCATCACGAGAACCTCATCAAATCTCACAATACTATACAGCTGTCAGTTCTACGAGTATTCGTTCACTATCTGTCCATAATCCGTGTAATCAATCACTAACATCTATTGAAAGCATAGAAATGTAATGTAGAACTAGGGCGTCGTGATTCTAGAGATACTCCTCGACCTACTCTGTCTAATACATATTCAATTCCTTTGTGACAACGTTGAGATTATTGAACTGCCTATCAGTCAAGCACTCTATACATACAGCCTATAAAATAGAACAATACCCTAAGCGGTTTTCCTTGACTGCAGTGAAAATATCCAATTCTTTCCAGATGGGTATCCTACTGAAATGGGGTATAGCTGGGGTTGGCATGATAACCCATGACTTCCTCACAGCCATGGCGACGCTGCCCGCGGACCAGCACAAGGTTATAGCTATCGCCGGCAAAGACCTGGAACGTGTTCACCGATTGGCAACGCTCCACAAGATCGGCACAGCATATGAAGGCTACGAATCATTGGCGCGTGATGATTCTATAGGTAAACCTAGAGTTTTGATATGATTAACCATACAAGCGCCGTTTTCATATCACTAAGTAGCTGCGATTTTAGGGTGAAATTACAGACAGACAGGATTACATGTGTGACGCTCTAAAATTTAAACGATTGTATAACCACATTTGGGTAGTTATCAAAGATTTAAAAGTTGACAACCACAAACTGCGACTCCATGCGGTTATAAAGACTTGGACGAAGTCTAATAAGTCTAAAACATATCTGAAACAGTCAATTGTCTTAACAAATTTTCATGAAACCGTGATAGAGCTGATCAAATCGATTTGACATACCTACCTTGGATTTTTCGGTATAAATATTAATGTGTAGGTATATGCCGAATGTAGTTGTTAAATACCTATATATAATGAAACTACAACTCAGTGATCCTTCGTTGGCTATTTTGCCATAATGAAAGCCTTGAGGCTTATAAAATCCGTGAATTAATATGATAACGACTTTCTTACTTTCTAAATACTCTGATCCTGAAAACCCTAAAAAAGTAAACCATTTTTAGATACAAACATACGGTGAATAGGTTTGGTTTACTTCGGAGAGAATATTTATAGCACAATTCCATCTGGTTCGATTTCTATACATTAATTTTTACTTCAAGTAAATCTCTTGAGTCCATTTAAACAATTACAGCATTAGGTACTCACGTAAGTACGGTAGGTACCTCGCAAATAAACTTAATAAAAATAGTTCCCAGTAGGTACTGTAATGTCGCAGTGTCCTTACTTCCAATTAAATCTATTAACCTTGTTTCATAACAGTTTAAATGACATGCTCAGTCTTAATTACTCGAATGTACATACATTGCATGGCGCCTGCGCCTATCGCGAGATTTTTCTATTTTCCTGTTGCTTCCGGTACCTGGGGGGGGGGGGGGGGGGTTACAACTTTACTGTGAGACAATTTTATTTCCGGTTGCTGATCTCGATATTTTATGCTAATGAACCAAATAAAAAACAATAGTTAATAAAATGTAGAGTGTAGACTCTACAGTCTACTCTACAGCGTAGAGTATGTATTATTTTCAGGTTCCGCGCAACAATACATGCGCAAGTTAATTGCACCTAACTTCAGAGGGATACAGATTCGTTGTACGTACTGTACATGTTTGACTGAGAATTCAGCTGTTTATCAAACAATTCGAAATAAATTCTGTTGGCTAATTTTATCAGTCATCATCATCACCTTGCAGCCATATTTCATACGATTCTTCTTTTGTAAATAGCTATTTATTCTTTGCAGACATAGTATTCGTGAGTGTACTCAACTTGCAACATTACGAAATAACAAAACTAATGTTGGAGAGTGGTAAACACGTGCTATGCGAAAAGCCGATGGGCATGACTTACAAACAAACTAAATCGCTGGTGGATCTCGCGAGGGAGAAGAAACTCTTCCTTCTCGAAGGGATGTGGTCGCGGTTCTTCCCCGCTTATGACGCTTTAGACCAGCATATAGCATCGGGAGGGCTCGGGGAGATATATCACATCAGCATACTGTTCGGTGTGGAAATTAATGACATTGAACGAAACTTGTAAGATATATCATTTTCTTTCACTAACTCTCTGCATTTTTGTACAGTCCCGAACGGATCTATTTAATAAATAACATAAATACCTACATTGCATTCAATTTACATAATTAACCGACTTCAAAAAAGGAGGCGGTTCTCAAATAGATTCTATTTTTTTTAATGTTTGTTACCTCAGAACTTCCGTCATTTATGAACCTATTTGAAAAATTTCTTTTTTTATCTAAAAGAATGTGCTTCCAGGTTGATCCCATTTAATTTTGATCAAAATCGGTTCAGTAATTTGGCTTTTAAATAAAAATAACTGAAAAAAAATATGCCAACCACGTGCACGAAATTGCGTATTTTGCTTTCCTGTGACTTTTTAGTGACGTTTACGGTCACTATAACATTCCCAATGAACTGCCATCACCATCATCATCTGATGATGAAGCCGGTAGTCGAATTGGAGTCGGTTTTTCTAGTTTTTTAAACTTATAAATTATTTACTGCTCATGTCGTGACTATACAAAAATTATCTAGATCATGTTCTCATTCTATATTGGTTTTTACGGACTTCAAAAGCATGGGCCTTCTAAAATACATATATAGCCTGTAAATATCTATCGCTTAATGCTTAGCCCAAAGATGCATGTAACTATACTCTGTACCCTTTTAAAACTTCCTACGCTATGTACATTTTAACCCATCCCTTTCAGAATGAAGGATTTAGGCGGGGGCGCAGTTCTAGATCTAGGCCTCTATATGCTACAGCTAGTCCAGTACATATACAAGGATCCCCCTACAGATATGGTATGCACAGGACATATAAGTAAAGCTGGTGTAGACGAATCAATATCCTGTTCTTTGAAATATAAAGATGGTCGGACGGCAACGCTTTCAGCGCATACGAGAGCGAATATGACAAATAAGGCTGAGATTGTCGGGACTAAAGGAGCTGTTGCAGTAAGTTTTAAACCTTATTATAATTTGAATAGTGTCTGTTATTGATTACAGGGCATAGAAACGAAATTATCAAGCTCTAGTTTCAATATTGGAGTTTTGTACTCTGCTTGGTACCAGCCTAAAATAAAACCATGTTTTTTTCTTTCAGTTGGATTACTTCTGGTGTCCTACAGTGCTACACATATCGGCAGCGAACAGCACAGAATGGACGCTTCCGAAAGGGAAATACAAATTCCACTTCCACAACAGCGCGGGGCTCGGGTACGAGATTCAGGAGTGCTGGGACTGCTTAAATGAAGGTGATTTTTTTTATCAACCTGTGAAATTCTACAACTTTTTTTTACCCCCGGAGTTATGGCGTATTGCCTCAGATTATTGTTTAAGTCTGCTTAGTATGGCGCTGCTGGTGGATTTCTACAGGTTATCGAGTGTTGCGGATCTTTGTCCGACTAATAACCAAAATGGAAGGCCTAAATACAATTTTTTGTTGATCAAAATTATTTTCCACCAAATAAATTGCCTAAGTACACCAAAAATGTATTCAAAGAGTTCCAATTGTTTACTCACAATGTTTTCGTCCTTTATGGTTTCTTGCGCGTGCGCATAAATGGGTCACACACAGCACTTATTGGCACGCCAATAGCCGGACACGCGATATTTAGATCAATAAGTCCGTTGGCAACAACTTCAATGACAATCGAAAGACTTATGGTCTATCTGTCCAAGACTTATGAGCCGCTGACGCCGCATCATGCAGCTGTAAATACCAAAAAGTCTTCAATTTAATAATTTATAAGTTAAAAAACTGGAAAAACCGACTTCAATTCGACTACCAGCTTCATCATCAGATGATGATGATGATGATGACAGTTCATTGGGAATGTTCTAGTCACTATAAACACCACATAAAAGCCACAGGAAAGCAAAATACGCAATTTCGTGCACGTGGTTGGTTTGATTCTTTAGAGGAACTACTGGTGGGTTTTTGCTTTTCTCCAATTAAATGCGATTTGAATGTACAAACTGGGTTTATTGACAAATTTAACAAATGTAAAAATTTCGGTGTGCACCACAAAGGTCATTGTTGCTAGCAGTAAAATGGTAGGCGCTACGCCGCAACTTGTCAGTTGTCATATTGCATCGTTGCTAGCAGTAAAATAGTAGGCGCTGCGCCGCGCCGGGCATATTTTTTTCAGTTATTTCTTTTTATAACCCAAACTACTCAACCGATTTTGATGAAAATAAAATGGGACCAATCTGGAAGTATATCCTTTCAGATAAAAAAAGAATTTTTGAAATCGGTTCATAAATGACGGAGTTCTGAGGTAACAAACATTAAAAAAAATAAAAAAAAAAATAAAAAAAAAAAATATACAACCGAATTGAGAACCTCCTCCTTTTTTGAAGTCGGTTAAAAATTAAACACAAAAGCATGTCACATTCGCGGCTTATGAGACGGTAAATACCCGGTTTTTACGATCCCAGACTGCAAACATGCCAAAACAATGCTAACGCGGGACGTCAGTGCAGATCTACTTAGAATTTAGAATTAGAATTAGCCTAAATGTGTGTACCTAACGTGATTTTTTTCCAAGGATTCCCCAGTCTGAGATCGCAGAGAATGTCTAGTCTACCGACCGTGCCAATAATTTATTATTCTACATATTCCCCGAATGTTTCAGCTCTCTTTGTTTATTAAAATATTTCTTGCTGGAAACAAACTCAAATAAGAAAATGCTCACATTTTTGTAAACATTGTTAACCGGCTGTTGACAAGCAATATAATTTACCGTCGCCGTCGTAAGTAATATTTACTCGGTCCTGAAACTACAATAAAACATGAGACATTCATTTAAATAACGCTCGTGAAGATTAAGCGCGTCTTTCTGACGTCAGGACTTTAAATGTAGTTGGTAATTTAAAATCTCGTGGAGAGTTTTTTCCAACCGATAAGAAGATAGTCGAAATTATTTTCTTTATTCGCATTTCGAATTTACCCAATGTTAATTTTTACTAACCTCACAGTTCAGTCAATAGCCATGTAAATTGTGTGTTGGATTACGAAACTACACATTTTATACCACTAGATGATGGAACAAGCCGATGACCCACCTGATGTTAAGCGGTTACCTCTGCCTCAATGCATTGCCTCACTGAGCACGTCCACCAAACACACATTACCACATTACACAGATTACCAAAATAAGATCCCCTTTGAGAACTAGAACAAATTGTGAGAGATAAAACTGTTTATTCTGTGTGCACCACAGTATTCTGGCACAATGAAATAAATACTGATACAATAGTTGCACAATTTTGAACTAGATTGCCAATGTAAAATGTTAACCATTGTTTTTTTTAATTGCAGGTTTGTTAGAAAGTCCTAAGATGAGGCTCGACGAAAGTGTACTACTTTCAAAACTGACTGATACGATGCGGGCGCAAGTTGGTGTCATAGATGCAGTATGAGTCTACGAATGCTAAACAAAATGAAGTGAAAACGCCAGTATGTATACAACTTTAATGTATGACTATGTACCAGTACAATTTTATACTAAGTGATCAGATTCTGTTCTGGTTTCCACAACTGAGCATATCTATCAGGAAGTAGTAAACCAAACAAGCGTAAAGATAACTTTATGAACGAAAAAAGTTACATTTGCATTCATGAGTTGGATTTAAAATTAAACAAGATACATGAGGTCTCAAATCAATAATTTTTATGATAATTTAAAATAAGTATAAATCTAGCAGCATTTTTTTGATGCATCTAGGCTAGACCTAATGAACAAAAATTCTCTTGCGTGGTTTACTAACTTAATATTACCTAGAAATTAATATAAGTTTCTAACAATAAAATAAAGAGATAAATATAGGTATGCTGAGTTGAGAGACGCACAATATAATGCTAAGTGCCAGAGGAACAAAGCTTTGTGATATTTATCCAACTTTGCCTTAAATGTTTTTATGCAAAATATTTTAAATTTACAGTATTTACCTCAACTGAACTGTGATTCCATGTGTGTTGTGAGATGATAAATTATGAATAAATATAAATTATTATTTAAAGATCTTGTCTTTTTATAAAAGAGAAAATACAAAATTCAAGGTTTGATCAAAAAATATATTAGGTATCCTCCTCATGAGATAAATCATAATTTGTACAATAAATAGGTACCTACATAATACCTATGTAAGAATACTAGGAACAACTAAAATGTATGGTATTATTAACTAAAGTTAAATGTTAATTTTGTCTTAATTTCCACTATTAGGCACATTTTCACGCTACTACCTACGTGAGGAATCGTTGCACTTCATCAATTTGTTGGAGCTGGTAAAAAAATTACCCGCGTAGATCTTATGGCCTACATTTTGACAGTGATCAATAAGACTGCCATCTAGCGATTTATTTATCGAAACTCTCGAAGACCTTGCGGATGATCGCGGCACCTTCGCGGATCTGCTGCTCGGTGATGACTAGGGGGGGTGCTAAGCGGATGGTTTGGCCGTGGGTTGTCTTAGCTAAGAGACCCGCGTCGCGCAGTCTAAGACAGACTTGATACGCAGGAATATCTATGGGAAATAGAGAAAAGAAGTAGAAACAGTCTGTAAACAACAGCAGTTAATAAATTTTGACACTAGTTAGACAATACACTTGGACATTCAAGTCAAAAGCTATACTTAGAAACATCAAGAAACATTAATGCTTGTACTGCATTGGGTGGGCATTTATAATACAAAACTTTTTTGTTCTAGTTCAGTTACCCAGAGTACAAAAGCATATCGCATATCTGAAGCGACATAACTGTATCGCGCTTTAAATATGTAATGAATAATTACGTACTGTCGTTGGCGACAATAGCACACATAAGTCCGCGGCCGCGAACTGTGGTGATGTAAGACTTGGGGATCTTACTGAGCTCCTCACGGAATATCTTTCCAAGCCTCTCCGCATTTTCTGGCAGTTTCTCTTCAAGTAACACCTGATAAAAAGATGAACAAACGATGATTTTGACAGGCGTCACAGCTCAGTCGGTAATAGCTCTGCCTTCCGTGCTGTGGGTCGTAGGTTCAATCCCCACCAAGAATAAACATTTGTGTGTGGCAAACATAGATGTTTGTTCTATGTCTGGGTGTTACTATGTATTTACAAAAAAAAGTATATAAGTATGTAAGTAAGTTCTATCAGCATCTAGTTCCCATACTACAAGCTTTGCTTAGTTTGGGACTAGAGAGCGTCGTGTGAAAATGTCCATGAATATTTATTTATTTTATTTTAATCTGATATAATCAGATATGATATTTGACGTTACTATGGACAAATTAGTCCGTAAAGTCGGGAGTCTTGAGAACTACGGAAAAATGAAAACTTTTTTATTAACAAAAAAATGTGGGGCTGTCGGATGTCCCTTGAGGTGCTTCACTTTCAGACTTCCACTTGACTCTATTTATTGGGACATCCTGTATCCTACTAATATTATAAATGCGAAAGTTTAGATGTTTGGATGTTTGTGTTTCAATCACGTCTAAACTACTGAACCAACTTGGATTAAACTTGGCATATATATAGTTCGTAACCTGGATTGACACATAGGCTACTTTTTATCCCGAATAATTAACAGGATCTACAGGATAAAATGAACGAAAAGGATTAGCAGCGCCAATTGGCAAGAGGAATTCATTGTCATGTCATGTCACGTCAGTTTGACAGGGCGTAGTACTACCTCTTTGGTCCAACGACTAGCGTTTGACATTCCAGTACGAGTTCGGTGTAATGAGGTGTAATGTCAAGTTTCACAAAGTACCGCTCGGTACACGCACAGATAATATAATGTACACGGAAACTGTAGACGCGTACGAAGTCGCGGGTAACTACTAGTATAAAATATTCCCTGAAAATAGCATTCGGCAGAATAAGTAGGTACCTACCTTGATAGCTTCAGTAGCAACTGCACACGCCAAAGGATTGCCGCCGTAAGTCGAACCGTGAGTTCCCGGTTTAATAACCTAAAAAATGAACAATAATAAATTGAAGTCGTGACTAGCCCACATCTAACGCCACTTAGCAATATTATTCTATTTATATTACTTTTAATGTGTTTTGCTTTAGTTATCAATAAATAATTCTTTCTTTATTTCATCAACCACTAAATTGAGTTATGTATTTACCTACCTACGTAGATTGATTTCGTCGATGTAGGAAGAAAAATAATACGCGCATGCTAGATACTTATGGTAAGACACCTTTGTGTAGGTTACCTAGTTGAATATCTGTACCTACTAGATACTTACCGTCTGTTGATTTATTTGTCTTATAAGATGAGGAAAAACTTACATCCATAACACTATTATTTGCGAACACTGCAGAAACCGGCAGCACTCCCCCACTAAGTGCCTTTCCCAGAATCAGCACATCAGGCTTCACGCCTTCATGCTCCACCGCTAAAAGCTTGCCGGTGCGACCTGAAAGTTTATCCAAAACGTAGGTAAGCAAGCATACTTACGACTAATTTATTATACTTAGTAGGTACCTACTAATTTATTAAGTTTTCGCCATTATTTTTAAGAGCTGTGGATTTTGTTACTCAATAAAATAAAAATAGTAGATATTCCATCCCATAGACAACAAATCTAAATCAGTTTTTATCATACAGCTAAATGTTGGAACCCATACTTATGAACCTGATTCTTTCTCTGTCACATTTTTCAGTTTATCACTTTTTTAGGTACGTCAGTACGCCAAGATAAAATAGGCAGGTTTCCATACCTAAGCCAGTTTGAACTTCGTCAGCGATCCAAAGGACGTTGTATTTCGTGCACAGCTCCCTCACTTTACGCAGATAGCCGTCATCTGGTACTATCACTCCTGCCTCTCCTTGGATTGGCTCCACCATGAACGCGGCTACTGTTGGGTCTTGAAGCTCTTTCTGAACATAATACTTACTAGGTACATACAAAATATCATGAGAACTCTAACATCTAACTAAACTAAAGTAATAGGTAGGTTAAGGCACCTTGTACTAATATTACACGCTGTTCTTTCCATGTACATGAAGATGTAGAAATCTATACTTAAAGGATCATCCATCACAGTTTCGCAGATGAAACAAATCAGGGTGAACCAGATCTTTTTCGTTGGTCGTTCTATCCTTTGTACCAGTTATTACTGGTATATAATCTCTTAATGTTATTTATCTTACACCATGCTCGTGTACTTTTTATTGCCCTAGTTATACTACATAAATAATAGGCAAACAAGATTAGTCTGCGACAGTAAATTTTACAGTCTTCATTACACTATCACCTTGGCTTAAAAAACCTTGTAGTTATGAGTGCACTGACCTCCAAAGCCGGTATATCATTGAAAGGGATCAGTTTGAAGCCCGGCATGAACGGACCGAAGCCTTGGTAGCAGGTCGGGTCTGATGAAGAGGAGACAGCAGATAGCGTGCGGCCCCAGAAGTTTCCTTCAGCGAAGATTATCTGGAATGTAGTAAGCATCTTGTATTTATAAGATTTCAATGAACAGTTTCCAGGCGGTTCTGTCTTCTCCCTGTCTCAGGACGTGGTTACAGGACAGTGTGAGCCTAGTCGGCCGCGAGGTTTTTCCGTCCGCACTTCTAACCGGTTTAGTGCATATTTGAGAGACCTTGTTAATTGGCGATTGTTTACACTACCCAATCATAAAACAAAACGAATAATTGTGTCTTACCTTAGCCTGTCCTTCAGGTATCTTCTTGACTTCATAGCCCCACTTTCGTGCAATCTTGCATGCACTTTCTCCGCCTTCCACGCCGGTGTTCATGGGCAGAAGCCGGTCAAACCCGAAGAGTTCTGTCATAAACTTTTCATAGTTTCCCAGCTGGTCGGAATAGAATGCCCTGAGGATATAAACGAGGTTTACCTATTTGCTTGCGCGCATCAGAATCTGGCTGTCGATACAAAGGGCACGTGGGTAAATGGACTTGAAAAATTTAGGGTTTCTTCACTGATAGATCAGCACTTCGTACACTCCTTGCAATTTCGAGATTTGATCTATGCACCAGTCGGTACCTACACAATAACCTGAATGTATAGGGTACCTACTAAGTCCTTACACTAAGTACTTAACACAAAATAAACTTTTTTCTTTCTTTCTTTTTTACCTAGAGACAAGCGTCAGTTGCTCAGCTTGCTTCTTCAGTGCCGCAATGATCCTCGGGTGGCAGTGACCTTGGTTCACCGCCGAATACGCGCTCAGAAAGTCATAGTACCTCTTGCCTTCTACATCCCACACAAACACCCCTGAAAATTAATTAAAGTAAAATTATGGACCTTGTGAACTTTCTGTAACACATACCTACCTTACTTACCTACATGCTTATTATTTGTTTACCTATGAAAGACCCCAATTTTCGTTAGGCAGGTTTCTTTTTGAGGCTCTTCAAAGGCTCTCATGGCTGGTCAATCGTTCGCAGATTTCACATTACTAGGTAGGTTAAGCATTGGAAAAAGATTTGAGTAGGTACCTACCACTAGGTAGGCTAGGCAGGCTAAGACTACACGCCAATCTCTTTTTACACCACGTTTAGGTTGGCTGGCAGAGAATGCTTCAGCATTAAGTCCTCTTAATTCTTTATACCCTCCCTTTGTATATATACGTAATATTTTTGTGCAATATAGTATTACCTATATAAATTGCGTGCGCGCGTTGGTTAACACTGTAAGTGCAGTAAGCAGCTGAATTTAATAATAAATAATAAATAAATAAATAAATAAATAATAAATAAAATCATAATAAGTAGGTACCTACTTAGTAGAACATGATTAGTTTATTTAAATACCTACCTAATTATTGTAATAAGCAATTTAGATAAGAAGTTCACAATTTCTGCTATCATTGTCTTAGATTAAATTTAAGCTTATAAATTGATATTAATTTAAGTAGGTACTAGTGTTATAATATCTGTGCTATATCTAAGTAGATAAGTACTTACAGTCAGCATCAGACAGAAGTAGATCACTTTTTAAGAATTCCTAAATTGTTAGGGAGGTACTGTTGGCTCTAATCATAATTTTTTACCTCAATACTTTTACGATAGAGTTATTACTGTTGGGAAAACAAAATGGAAAATTTCTAGTTTCAGTCATAAAACATTTTTTGAAACTTTTGTTCATTATTTTACTAATGATGCTGACTGTACCTACGCGCCTTGAACAAGAATAAAGTCACCAGAAGTTGGTAGGACTTTTTCAGAATCAAGACGAAGTTGGGTATCGTTGCTCCGAAAGCAGAAGGTAGGAAAGTACAAAGGGTAGGTAACTAGGTTGGTACTCTAGGTAACCTGATTATAAGTACCTACTACCCGCCCTTTAAATTCAAACAAAATATTTTCCTGACTTACCCTCGCCTTTGGTCAGAGCCACGGGAACAGGAGCGTAGTTGCGGCATCCGTACCGGTCTTCCAGAGCGAAGATCTCTTCGGAAGAAAGTTTCTTGTTTGCAGACATTCTGGAATGCATGTAAAAGCTCGTTGAGTTTTGTGCGCAAGAGATTTAATTTTCTAAATTATAAAAGCGCAATGATAAATCAACATTCAACTTACGGAGATAATTTCTTCGTGAAATCTTCTTAGAAACTGAGGCAAATATTTAAACAAATTATCTTTTATAGTACTTACACTGTGTGACTTACGCGGTGTACACAACACACCACACAATACTTAGGTACCTACCTACTAACTAGACAAAATTAATAGATAGATGAAATGAGCAATTTAGATTATACTCGTAATTAAAAAATAAAAGATAAGAAATCAGAAATCAGATTTTATTGTTTTTCCACTACCTACTCAAAAAGAGAGGACAAGTATTTACCTATCTCCCAATTTTTAACCGACATTAAAAAAGGAGGAGGTTCTCATTAGCTTGTTTTTTTTTTTAATGTTTGTTACCTTTTTGACCTAGTATTTCAGATTGCACTAATTTAGTACTAAATAATGGCATATTAAAAAATCTAGAATAAATAATTCTATGTGTATGCTGGGGACATACATCACCTACACATGTTTTTTTATGGCATACAATCTCCAATACAGATATTTAACACTCAAGGTCACAATCTGAAAATTATTTGGCTAGGTACTTTTATTTTTAGCCTTAGGAATAGTAGGTATTAGAGCAAATAGGTAAGTAGGTATAGTAGGTATTTACCTGAACGTTTATAACTCTGACCTTAGCAGTGAATAAACTCAAGTTCAAGATTATCTCGGTTTACTTCGAGGTCTGCGGCGTCGAAATGTGAGGCTGCCTCTAAATTTAGCTAGCGAGCGACTGACTGAATGAACTTTTAGATATCGCGACACAACATTCCGTAGGACAAATACCACATTGTTACTGTGCGACTTGTGACTCGAAGTTACGTCATACCATCTCGGGCGGGCACCCTGGAGATAGGTAGTAACATAGTCTGTAGGTATCATAACTGACCCGCGCGGTGCGGCGGCCGTTAGGAGCCAGCGTCCACTAAAGCTTTACAGATTTAGTGGACGTTGCAGATGAGAAAAAGAAAATAAAAATTAAAGAAACAGAAAATGTGTAGGTAAATAGGTGCCTACTTGTTTGTAATCTTTGCTTCATCATTCCATTCTTCACTAGGTACAGCCTAGGGTTACAAACTGCGACAGGCAAATTTCAGAGCAGTCAGAAAATATAGTTACCTTGGTAAATTAAGGACCTACACTCGAACAGGTCTTCATAATTTTAAGGCATCGCGCTTCAGTGCTTCATTAGCAGTATTCAGTTGTATTCAGCGGACACTGGGCTTTACTAGTCTTTACCTACCGCAAACACATTCACCGCTATACGCTATTACAAAGATTATTTATGTTTCTGATAAAACTGTTTTTGTTATTGGGACTAAAATAGTTGTCATTTGATAACTTTATAGCCTCTAGAGAAAATAGTGCCGCTACAAATGATTTGTTTATTTATAGTTTCAGTGTTACTTGTAAACCAACATAACTAAAAAAAAAACTAGTATCTGAAAAATATTTTTTTAACTGATCTCTTTTAATAAGAAGGTATACAATACACTTCTCTGAACAATCTGCATTTAACTACATATCAAACAATAAAGGCTAACTAAGGACTACATAATATTATATCACAACAGAATACTAATTCCATGGTTGCTATTAGAAAACACTAAATTAAATAAACACTACTCACCCAGTAGGTACCAATGAGTAACTATGAAAAAAGTATCAAACACGGTACCAATAAGTATTTGCAGATTATGCCTGTCCCTAATAAATCTGCCCTACTGTGGTTGGTAATCTAATCCACAACTCATTAGCCGCCAGTTGCGCCACAGGTCAATTATTTACATTCATAGAACAATTCTACAATACCTTTTTACAATCATTGATATATCTTCAATATCAATAAAGAAATAATTTAATGTCTTCTAATTTGTAGTTTGCAAATACTCAATCCCACATATTTTGAAAAGTGACTTATTAGCTATAGTTTATTACATTAGCTAGGTGGATTCTAGAGAATATGAAGCTTTATAAAAAAATTAAGGTTTATCCTTTGGAGCCCCTCCATAGTGGTATTCTGAGTAGGTAGGGAATGACTGGGCACCCTTTTTCGGCACAGTAGGAAGGGAGCCTCCATCAGCCAACCTCTTTGCTTCAATTTTAGCTGCATTAACTTTTTTCAGTTGTGCTATGGCAACATTCTTAGCTATTTCTTCCTCTGTAGGTGGCTCAACCCTGTAATACAGATTTGATTTATAAATAATAATTAATACTCATGAAAATTCAATTTTAGACAACACCCTCGGTGAAGCTTTGTACATGTCATCTATTTCTGTCTTTTGTTTATGTCCTGTGTTGTGTGCAATAAAGAATTAAGAATTAAGCTTTTAGTGTCAAGTTGGATGGATCGGCATACAAACAGTATGTTTGTTAGAGCATAGCTTTAGAACTGCTTATCTGATCTTCATATAACTTGTTAGGTCTACAGATAGTACTCTCGTAAGATTGAGGTAGATAGGCCAAGGTTGTAAGGGTCCAAAGTATAATTTAGCAAATCAGAATTTTTTTAGCTTAGTTAAGGCCGGTATTAGATGGTACATTTATTTCTTTCATTTTCGATGCTTCATCGATGAAGCATCGAAAATGACAATGAACGCATTTTTCATAGTTTTGCATCGTTTTTTTAACTATATGTTATTTTATTAATATCAAAAAAAATATTCTACATAATATTATAATTTTTGTACCTTGTCATTCTGAGCCAAGCCTGCCATTCTGCAGGTATGGGGTCTTGAAAGTCAAGCTCTTTGGGTGGATCATACCACCGACTGGCCTTGCGCTTACCAACGCTGGGATCAGCTGGAATTTCATAATACTGATTTCCTATGTAATCCTTTCCTAGAAAAAGAAAGCACCTATGTAAGCATAGTATTTTATGTTATGGGTGGTTCCACAGGGCCAACATCTTTGTCCAATGAGTTATGTTATACTCACACAACTTGTTGATTGTATGAAACAAGTCACATTGGATTCTTGATAGATTCTTTGATGAGGGGAAGGGGAATGCCGCCCTATGATTGTCTACTATAGGTACTTAATTAGATTTCATCGGAGGGTGGGTATGGTAACTAGATTTTATCGGAGGATAGATAGGGTACCTAACCTACCTAGAAACTTACCCATATGATTTCCACGAATCTGTCTCGGTCGTAATGAGTTTATGAAGTTTTTAAACACAATGCGCCATACATATCGCGACTCTCCAGACATCTGCAAAAGTAGAAAAAGAAAGAGCAACCCAAAAATAGAGACCTAGGTAGGTACTTCAAATCTACAATTATTATTAGTTGCCATGAGCTCTACATAAAATAAAATGAATTTAATTTCACAAATACCTAAGTAGGGTACTTAGAATATAGAATAATCTGAGAGTAGGTAAGTATATATACTTACCTACTATATATATTAAAAATAACAAAATAAATAGGTTTTAGCATACTTCTAAAACACGTGAGTGTATCGTTGCGAAAACACTCCAGAAATATTAAAATGCCTGAGAATGAGAAGTGTAAAATAAATAAAAGCGAACGAAAACAATATTATAATCCACATACCTGTAGGTACGCAACAAGTAGGTACGCAAAGAAAAGAGAATATAATACCTACCAAGTACGCAACAACTTATTATACTCTTTAGTATGCAATTCTAATGATTATAATCACAAACTAAAGATGCTACGCATATTATAATATATTATTCTTCTGCTTCCTTTTCTTTTAACCTAACCTATACCTACTTATTACTATATAGGTATGTATTCTTTGTCTTTTTTTTTATGGCAATCGTCCGTCCGTAGTTGGACATTTCTCACATTTCTGCCAGACTCTTTGTATATTATTTATGGTTATGGCCTTGGCGGCGTGGCCCTGGGCCCTGGCCTCTGTCCTGTAAGTAAGTAGGTCTCTGATCCAAGTCAACGTCATCTGGTACCTACCATAACTATATTTGATGGAATGGAATTCGTTTTCAAGTTTTGAAGGGAAAATCCATCATTTTGTCTTCAAAACAAATGACTTGACGTATGTATGACTCGACTTGACTAAACTTATTTCAAATAATCCACTTGACACTGGCAAAATTTGTCTGTCGAAATGACGGACAGAACAGAACCGAGGCGAGGCCATATAGAAAGAAGAGAAGAAGAAGAAGTTGTCGCGTACGAAATCGAAACAAAGTTCTTCAAAATATTTATAAACTATAAATTTCAATCAAAAAGTTTTCTTTTGTGATAGTATCGAGACGCGTGTACCAACGTTCACGTATTTATCATGGCGAAAATGGCTTTTCAGCATCAAGCGGGGACGGCGATGGAGTGTCTTAGCGTAAGTTAGACCACTCCCAATCCCAACTCATAGCTTTTGTTCCGATGATATTTCTTGCTGATGATAACTGTATTGTACATTTTAGATACCTATAACACTCCAAAAAGAGGCTGGGGTAGACCCTGATGGCCGAGAAGTTATGAAATGTGGATTTAAAATAGGCGGCGGTATAGACCAAGATTTCAGAAAAAGCCCTCAGGGCTACACTGATAACGTAAGCATTATAATAATAATTTTGTAGTGGAATGTACCAACATAGTTGATGATTATCTACTAAAGTACCTACCTAATTATTGTATGTAATTCTCTTTTTAGGGCATATACGTGACAGAAGTCCATGAAGGGAGCCCTGCAGCTAGAGCAGGGCTGCGGATGCATGATAAAATACTACAGTGCAATGGCTACGATTTTACAATGGTAACACATAAAAAAGCTGTAAGTTATATAAAGAAACACCCTGTCTTGAATTTACTAGTTGCTAGAAAAGGAGTTACTTCAACTTAATACCCATTGCATGTATCTATTTATATAATTTATTATTTAATAATTTATGCCTATCTTTGTCTAGCCTAGCTAAGCATGAAATCAGAGTAAAAACCAACAGTTACAATAGCATTTATTTGTAAGTTCAACACAAATAGGTACCTACCTATTTTAAAGAGCAATCAAGTATTAATCTGTTCATTTAAATTAATAAGAGGTGGCAATGAACTTTATAGAGTATTATGACAAGTCTTTATACATACTGTTATTTATTTTTATATACAAATAGATAGATTTAGTTGGTAGTTAATTGGTTGTCGGTATTGCTATGTTGTTGAGTCATTGTCCATATTATGTATACTTACAGTGTTCGTACAATTAACTTAAAATGGTTACCAGTTAAGCTTATACATTTGTAATTTTGCATTTTTATAATCTCCAATTTTAGGTAGCAAAATGAGAAATGATTGAAATGTTATACCTACCAATAAGTAATAAATTTTTTGTCACAGTAGTATTTAAATATTTTGTTTAGAAAATATAAAAGTAAAGAGAATATTATGTTAAATGTAATGAAACAATTACAAGTAGTAGGTATGTGCCAAATCATTGAGATTGTAGAAAAGGAAGAATATGACACACTATTATTGTAATGTTACTCATTGTGCAAACCACACCTCAAATGTGTTTATTTTTGTTAGGAGCAGACTTTATTAATGTAATTTATTAATTTAGGAAGTGTGTAAAAATGTATAAAGTCAGTCATTGCATATTTTCTGTGACATTTCACTAGGTAAATAAAACCTTAGAAGGTTCTAGGCAACATAATTCTTTGGTTTTTTAACTATACTGTTTTATGGTACTAAATTTATGGCTTTGACTAGGTAGATCTTTATATAAAAAAAATGTACCTACTATGTGTGTAGCTATAAGTTAAGTTTTCAGATAATATAAGTGTTATAAAACAATGGTATTTTATACAAAAACTAGAGTTTCTAGAAAACATTTATTATATTGAAACAACAAAAAACTACATAGGTACTTCTCTAGAATCAAATTTTAGCTGGTGCTAAAACTGGAAATAGTTTTTGATAGGACAGTACATAACTGACAAAGAAATAATTTGGGTAGGTACTAAGGGGTGTATTCTGACAAGGAAATGGTTTACTCGAGTAGAGATTTTCATACAAAAATCTATGCTTGAGTCCACTAAATGCGAACACGGGCCAAGTCTATGCTACAAGAGATATAAGTAAGTTAAGCCTTTGCTGGGGGCCAGTCCCACTGGCCTTTAGGGGGTTTGGCCATCAAAGGTTCCCAGGGTTTCCAGTTCAACATCTTCCGAGCAAGGTTCAGTTCATTTTCAGCCTGAATGATTAGCTCCTCAGCCTGTCCACAGTTGATCCGTTGTTCTATTTCAAATACATCTTTAGTCTGTAAAAATTACATGCACGTCGAAAAATATTAATTTAGACTATTAGATGATTCTCTTTTATTCAAGTTATTATAAATAATTTAGGTAATACCTGTGTCAAGACTGCAGCTCTTTCTCGTACAATTTGCTCAGTGTATTTTCTATAAACTGATGTTTCAGGCATGTTTTGTAGAGTCCTCAAAATCTTTCCGTAAAGTGCTCCCAAAGTGTGGTGTGGGTTTGCAGCAACAGCTAAACCCATGAGCCCAGTTGTCTGCAATATGAAGCACGAGTTAAAACTAAGATCTTGGTCAATAATTACATAAATGTTACAGTTACGTCAGTCCGGTAATGGAAGTATCTACCAATCGATTTTAGTAATTCGTACCTTTTTCAGCATGCCCATTTTATGATTTTTAGTTTGGTTACACAACACCAGTCACCAGAAAATAAACACTAGTTAGGTAGTTAATAAAAATATTAATATCCATCAACCAACCACAGTTGACTGAGCTGACAGTGACAGCTCCAGCTCTTGTCAAAGATTTTTTTTATCTTGGCTGACAGTGTGGCCGTAGTTGCCAACCGGTAGCTACCTACCTCAAACTACTTGCGCAGGTCTATTGGCTCGAATGCATAGACTTATGAAGTAATATCATAGACAAATAAAAAAATAGACCAGCAGACGTTTAGAAAATATCGTAACCCGAAAATGGATTAGACATCTCACGCCTTCAAAGGCGTGAGATGTCGCTGGGGGTATCGAATCGGTAATAAATCAAAACGGTGTTTATTTTCTTGAACCTCTGGCGCGCTGACACTATAAGCAGTACGGAAATAAACGGCAGATGGCGCTATTTCTAAATTTTGCAAAGCGTATACCAAAATTCGGTTACAACGCGCGCGACGTTGACAACTTGTGCTATGCAATGTCGAACGAGCGAGATAGAGCGAGTCGCTCGCGATGCAGTCTGGATGCAGAGCGGCAACAGCGCTCTGGTCGTATCAAGCTAGTAAAATAATAGATGTTTCGATTTTAAACCTGACGCCTTACCGCCAAGTGCGTTTGTAACAAAAAAATACAATGATATTATATGAAATCTTAAATGTTTTTAGCTTGATAAAATAAAACATAAAAGGTAGGTAGACTTTTAATTACATATTATTAAAATATCACACCCAATAGGTACTTGTTTAGTTATGTACTAAATACATTACCATACATTACGAACCATTTAGGTACGAACAAATAAGTTTTCTGCGGGTGGTGCCTAGGTCTTTTGTTCCTAGGCTATCCTGTTCTAGTTTTACTACCTACCTACTTATAAATAATGGAATAGGTATGTCTGAAGAAGGTAGGTAGGTACCTATAGGTATATTTATCAATATAAATATTCTAAAGTAGGTATATGATTGATTCTAAAAATTTCAAGGACGTAGTTGCGTTGCGACTTATCATTAAACTTGGTGGTAAAACGGCTTGTCTACTCATTAGCAGTGCCTTGATCACGAATAAATTTGACAATCGTGAACGTATCGTAACGCTAGCGTATCCGAGATACACTGCGCGGTGACGCTACAACGTTCGGCAGTCGGGCTGATGTTGACGCGCAATATCACTCGAATACGTTAGGTTTACGTAACGCGGCGACTGTCAGATTTGTTCGTGATTACCCCTCAGTACCTATTGCCGAGTATAGCACATTTCTGCTCGAAAGTAGTCGTCGAAAGTCCAGGTCGTCATGCCAGCGCTTCCTCGGGCGGCCGCGACGTCTTCTACCCCCTGGGGGTATCCAGCCTGTGACTCCTTTGAGCCCACCTTTCCGCTACTTTACGACCTACATCGGCGATTCCAGTTTTGGAGCGAAGTATTTTGTTCCGAATTCGATCTATTCTTTTCACACCTAAAATACTTCGCTCCATCACTCTTTGGCAAAGTAGTCAGCGACCACGTCTGAGCACCGTAGGAGTGATAAAAAATATATATAAGAAGGTTCAGACTATCGAAAGAAACCACACAAATACTTTTGCATCAAATCTATAATCAGTTAAAATTCGATACCAACAAGTAAAAAAATTGAACAGAATTATAGTCCATAACGGGAAGCACTATTTTCATCACAACCACAACACAACCAACCAACTACAAAACAAGAAAATGAAATAATGAGGAAGATGAGTTAGGCATTTTTTCCTGTTTTTATAGCTTAAATCAAAAGTCTAGAAGATTGTAAGGACAACTGTGAAAGAATTTTGGCGATAGCTCAAAAACTGAATTTTCTACGATTTTTTAAAGTTTGGATTTTCAAAATCTGTTTTTAGCCCGGCGATTTCGCGTGTGACGTATGCAGGGTCCGATCGCTCACCCGCGCGTTTTAAGCGTTTTCTGCCTTTACGTTTCTATTTATATTTCTGATAAATAGGGAGAAAAGTACCAATATTTTTATGTAATATTGTGCCTCTAAGTCCTAAGGACACGTTTAACGCTTCAGATAAACTTTTTAACCACCGACTGAAGAAGAAAGGTGTTCTAAGTTTGAGGCTTTTTTGTGTCTATGTGTCTGTACCTTTCAAGGCTCGTAGCTCCAAAAAATCACTCGTAATTTTTTTATAACTATTCTTGAAATGGAAAGCAGATAAATCTGGCATAGTTCTAAGCCAAGTTTGGTAGAAATCGGTGCAGCGGTTTTCAAGTTATGAGGATGTTTATCAGCCCTCGACACGCATTTTGAAGGGTTCTCAGGCATATATTGATTGTAGTTTGAAACATTTGGTTCTTATACCAGTATAACGTGAGCTACTATTTCTTAGTGTTTCATTGATTTTGTATATCAGGTAAGACTGGTAACGAGCAAGATTGTGTTATCGACGTGATTAGCAATGTTTTTAACCCCCGACGCAAAAACGATGGGGTGGTAAAGTTTGACGTGTGTGTGTGTGTCAGTGCGTGTGCGTGTGTCTGTGCGTGTATGTGTGTGTGTGTCTGTCGAATGCGCGCGTTGGTGCGCGTGCGGATGCGGATGGTAGTAGTCTAAGTCACATTGTCTACTAAGGACGTGCCTAGTGAGACATTGTACTGTCAAGTACAATGCCTCACTAGGCACGTCCTTAGTAGACAATGCCTACACATACATATAGTGCAATGCCTCACTAGGCACGTCCTTAGTTACGAAGGACGTGCTTAGTGAGGCATTAGCAATGTATTGCTTAAGGACGTGCCTAGTGAGGCATTGTACCTACTGTACAATGTCCTTCGTAACTAAGGACGTGCCTAGTGAGGCATTGCACTATATGTATGTGTAGGCATTGTCTACTAAGGACGTGCCTAGTGAGACATTGTACTTGATAGTACAATGTCTCACTAGGCACGTCCTAGTGTAAGTCACATTCTTCTTCTTCTTCTTAGCGAGTCACATTGTCTACTAAGGACGTGCCTAGTGAGGCATTGTACTTGACAGTCCAATGCCTCACTAGGCACGTCCTTAGTAGACAATGTGACTTAGACTACTACCATCCGCATCCGCACGCGCACCAACGCGCGCATTCGACAGACACACACACACATACACGCACAGACACACGCACACGCACTGACACACACACACGTCAAACTTTACCACCCCATCGTTTTTGCGTCGGGGGTTAAAAACATTGCTAATCACGTCGATAACACAATCTTGCTCATTACCAGTCTTACCTGATATACAAAATCAATGAAACACTAAGAAATAGTAGCTCACGTTATACTGGTATAAGAACCAAATGTTTCAAACTACAATCAATATATGCCTGAGAACCCTTCAAAATGCGTGTCGAGGGCTGATAAACATCCTCATAACTTGGAAACCGCTGCACCGATTTCTATCAAACTTGGCTTAGAACTATGCCAGATTTATCTGCTTTCCATTTCAAGAATAGTTATAAAAAATTACGAGTGATTTTTTGGAGCTACGAGCCTTGAAAGGTACAGACACATAGACACAAAAAAGCCTCAAACTTAGAACACCTTTCTTCTTCAGTCGGTGGTTAAAAAGTTTATCTGAAGCGTTAAACGTGTCCTTAGGACTTAGAGGCACAATATTACATAAAAATATTGGTACTTTTCTCCCTATTTATCAGAAATATAAATAGAAACGTAAAGGCAGAAAACGCTTAAAACGCGCGGGTGAGCGATCGGACCCTGCATACGTCACACGCGAAATCGCCGGGCTAAAAACAGATTTTGAAAATCCAAACTTTAAAAAATCGTAGAAAATTCAGTTTTTGAGCTATCGCCAAAATTCTTTCACTGTTGTGTTTTGGACGTAAAAATCTATCGATCTACATTAAAAAACAAATACGCTCATCTTCCTCATTGTACATGTAAATAAAATCGTCAAAGAGAATACAACACAACACGCAGGCCAATGACACTTTGTATCAAAAAATGACAGTACCGTTCCGTTTTAGCTTACTTGATGCGTAGAAAAGATAAATTTTCTTAGAAAAGAAATGCGTCAATCGTTTTGTACGTTTAACGAAACGTAAGGGAACTGTTTTCTGTGGTTATACCGACCATAGAGTACTGATATATACACACACTAATCGAGTTTAGTTTAAATTATCGTCAAAACAGCTTGGTGCAAGATGCCACTAAACGTAATTTTGCTAAACACTTTTAACGATTTAAACGTGTTTAGTTAAACGTGTTTAGGCTGAACTTAAACGACATTTCGTGCAAGCCGCCCTAGGTGTTTTATTTAGAAGGTTCATTTGTTCATAGTCCAAATATTATGCACAGACTAAAGTGATGTGCTAAAGCCACCCTAGAATTTGGGGAACGAGTGAGCGGTATGGACTAACAATTCAAATTATAATTTTGACACTATAGTAAACAGACACTGACAGAATTGTGACCTGTCGCAAAAGCCGTAAATCAAGAAGGTGAAAACTTATTTTATATAGACGCCACCTATTAGTAAAGTTATGTCATTAATTTGTACACTATCTTTCAATTTGATGACCACCTAGGTGATCACGCCTAGGTGGCGTGGCGAAAAATATGTTAGATAATCAGTATGAAATAAAATCGTGATAACTAAATAAATGAACACCATTACAGATTCTAAAATAAGGACATAATTTTTGATGAATTTCAAAAATAAATTAATGGCGTTTCTTTTGTTCTAACGGCTACTTGAAGCTTAAGTCGTCGTCGACTGTAGCGTCATCCCCAAATACGCATGGGAACTAGCCGGTTTTGCGAGTCACGCTCTAATATATAGGGTGTAGCAATCTTCGTGTATTCATTAATCGATGGTAATATGGATCGATTGAATTCAACATTAACAGGCTTGATAACACAGTGTAACAGACGCTGCCATTCATATTAGTAAAAAGAAAAAGACAGATTAGTTATGTAGGGATTGACTAAAAAATAGCTTTGTAGTCAAGTTTGTAGATGACAATTTATCGATTAATTTATGTTTAGCGAGTTTTGGTTAAGACTTAACTAGTCATGTCATATGTAATGTAACCAAAACCCGCGACCCGAGGGCTGGTGATTATCTGGGCCAGCGAATCAGCATTGCTATTCAGCGCGGCAATGCAGCCAGTGTCTTGGGCACGCTTCCGATTGGTACTGATTTGGATCAGTTGAGCTATCTATAAATCGTTTGCAACGGTGTGTAGATAGCTCAACTGCTTCATGTGTATTTTGTACATATTATAAATATTGTAAATACTTTATTAGTCATAATTTTCTTTGTGAATAAATTCATTGTTATTTACATTGGTTAATTACGGCAATGTACGAGTAGGTACATAATTTTTTAGTAACCAAAACTCACTAAACATAAGTTATGAGGTTATTTGGATATATGTGTTAGGTACTGTATACGATGTCTGCAAGTAATCTGTACTGATGATCAAATTATTAAATAAAATAAAATAGTCTTCCTGAATAAATTTACCTAGCCCAGCTGCTGCAGTGCTGCTTGGCTTGACTGACAGACAGAGCAGTACAAAAAAAAAGAGCAGTACATAATTAGATCTTGCTTTGCGTTGTTTGGTTGGTTTGGATGGTTTGCTGCATTTTTTCCGGCTTCAGGCTTTTTTGTTCTTTCTTTTTTTCAGTTCAGTTCAGGTTCTTTCTTCACAGACTATCTTTCTTTCTTGTCAAAGTCAAAGAGCAGTTATGTAGTCTGTGGGTGGACAGAGTTATCATATCAGTTTTTTTATATGCTTGAAAAGTGTGATGTGAAAAATGACGATATTGTGTTTCTTTCGAGAGACCATTTATATATTACAATCGAACGTTCAAAATGGATTTAGTGAAGCGATGTAGTCTACATATTTTACATTAGATATAGATAGACGCGTTGTTGTGGATTTTGTACTAGTTTTCACATCACAGCTTAGCTGCAGATAGATCACTCACAGCACAGCTGAAAGGTTCTCCGCGTTTCCCGTCTTGAAGAGCAGAAGTCTTGATCTACCACTAGCGAATCAAAAATCAAAACTCTACTTTTGCGTCGCCCAAGGAACCAAAACCCTGAAAAAAGGTACAAAATAGTTGGTTTTTTGTAAAATCAATAGATTGGACAATGCATTACCTATGAATGCATGTTCTGATTGGTGCAGGGTTGGGTGTTTTATTTTACAAAAGTATGTGAAGTTAAAAAATGTATATAATCATTACTAATCAATTAACCCTCAGAGTCTGGAAATAAAAAAATTAAGCTAAGAAAACCACATTAAAACCATTTTCATCAATCATAAAAATCAATAAATACAGATGGAGACTCTATCAGAGGCGCACGATGACAGTTCAGGAGCCAATCCAAGCAGTGTGAAGAGTGAGGATGGCAGCCCTCCTCCTGATGGTGATCGAGGCTCGCCTCCCCCTAACTGTGCCATATGTCTTGGGAGATGTAGAAACAAATCCTTCACTGACTCCTGCCTACATCAGTTCTGTTTCAAATGCCTAGTCACTTGGAGTAAGGTAAGATGGAACTCTTCATTCTTAGTCTGTTTTTGGGATTATGTGAAGAAACAAACTAATGTCTCTTCTGATATTGAATAGTGGTTCTAATCCATGGGGTAGCAGAACCCAAACCTAATTATGTTAGCAACCACTAAAGCTACTGACTCAAATTTTGAAATAGGTAGTTTTAAAACTTATTTTTCAGCATGTGAGAGATGTTACTAATATTCTGTGATTTAGGTAGGTATTTGGGAGGTTATGAGAAAGAAGATGTTTGTTGTGGGGTGGAGTCATCTTCTCATTTCCTCAATCTGTATTCTAAACTGGCTTTTAGCACTCCTTTTAAAAATTAAAACAGAGCCTTTTCACATTTCGAAAATACAACTACTAATGAAAAAAAAAAAGTTGAAAGCTGTTAAAGCTCCTTTATTTATAAAAATAACGCATTTCAGGTTAAAACCGAGTGTCCACTATGCAAGCAAGTTTTCAAGTCGATCATACACAATGTCCAGTCAAATCATCAATATGAAGAATACCGTGTGGAACAACGCTTGCATGAAACGGACCGGATTGAGATTAATGATCTGGTCACAGCTACCAGACGATTTCGATACAGGTAAGTCTTCAAAGTCTAAAATTATTTATTGCAAACATAGATGTTTGTTCTATGAATTAAATAACTATGTATTTACAAAAATATAAATATAAATATTTTATCAGTGATTTAGTTCCCATAGCTTTGCTTAGTTAGGGATTACAGGGCTTTGTGTAATGTTCGTGAATATTTATTTACTAACAATCTTTTTTTCCTGCTCTAATTAGTAGGTACTAAAAAGAGATTATAACCAATTCAATAAGACAAGATAAAACTTAGAGGAGTTATCTAATCATGATGACTTGTTAGTTTTATAAAATTGCAAAACATTTCACAATGTTTACTAGCATAGCCGGTTACTAGCCCTGATTACTCTCAATCGATACCTAGATGGGATGACGTCAAATTGGAGATAATTTCCCGGCATACTATGATAATTTCGGTTGATAATTTTCCCAGAAATATGACGTCATATATCTCAATGTCATTGTTGAATGTTGCTATGCTACTTTTAAAAACAATTGTTTTATTTTCTATAACATCAATTCTTAATAATTTTATGGTATTTTCAGGACCACCTTGACCTTTCCCCGTGGGAGGGATCACATTGCTCTTCAAAGACTGCTGATGCACTACCCCCCGCTGACGGCGATGGTGGGCATGTCACGTGATCTTCCGGGGATCACGCCCGCGGCCCTGCCTTCGTCGAGGCGTCGTCGATCTCCTAGTTCATTCCGTCGCACCGTGTACAGGCATAACCTATGGGCTCGTCCGCTGCCCGATTTCACCGGACGCCACAGGGATTGCACTCCGGAGTTTTACAGGTTAAATAATGTGATCATCTATTTATGATTGTATGGAGCACCGATGGTCTAGAGGTAGCAACTCCGCCTTCAGAATCCTGAGGTCGACTAGGCTGAGAGGATGCTACCTATAGATGCTGGATGAGCCTACTCCATTTAAACATGTTTCAGGGACTGCAGCGTCTCGTACCGAGCGTCACGGGGCAGCTTTCGATACCAGGCAACCAACTGCTGGAACAACATTCCACCACCAGAATGTTTAAATCAAATTTCATATTTAAAAATCATAAAATTAAAAATTTAAAACATCAAAAATCACTTAAACTATTGTTGATGAGTCAGATATTAAGCACACCTTTCACTTACTGCGATTATTATAGTTGACTTTATTATTGTTTAATTTGCAGGTTCAATGACTCTCAGATGCACCGACTAGTGCCCTGGCTGGACCGCGAGCTGCACTACCTGCTGCTGGAGAACGCCGGCCACATCACCTACGTGCAGTCGCGCATCCTCGACCTGCTGCCGCGCTACCACATCACCTCGCCCGAGTTCCGCGCCGAGCTGTACCGCTACCTCGGCGCGCGCACCGACCACTTCCTGCACGAGCTGCACTGCTTCGCCTCCACGCCTTACGACCTCACCGGCTACGACCGCAACGTGCAGTACACCACCGACTCGCGCATCTCCAACGCCGTCAGCGACGTCCTCTCCAGCTCCGACACGGAGAGCGGCGACTCCGACATCGTGGTGGTGAACGAGCCGCCGCACCACGCCCCCTACCGGCCCTTCTCGCCAGCGCCGGCGTACGACCAGCACCCGGGGCCCTCCGCGCCCGTCTACCCGCGCCACCACATCGCGCCCGTTGACGAGGCGCGCCGCACCCTCGTCATCCCGATCGAGACCATCTCGCACTCCGACACGGACGACGACGAGGTGATGGTCACCGGGTACATCAAGCCGCCCAGCCAGCGCACGCCCGAGGTGGTCGACCTGCGCGACAGCGACAGCGACGTCGTGCTCACGGAAGATCCCGCGCAGCAGGCGCGCGGCTTGGTGCAGCTGATGTTGTCGCGCGCGCACCCCCCCCGCCCCGCGCCCTCGAGGAGCGACTCGGGGAGCTACACGCCGCCGCCGCCGGCGCCGCCGCTGCCTGAGCCGCGCGCGCGCCGCCGTCGCAGTTCCAGCAGCTACTGTCCCAGCTCGGAGCGCGACTACTCGCCGTCGCTGACGCCGAGTCCGCGCCGCGCGCCCCGCTTCAGCAGCGACGAGTCCAGCTCACCGGAGAGGGACGCCTCCCCGGTGCGACGCAACAAGCGAAAGCGCACTCGCCGCAGCCGGGACGCCGACCGAGAGAGGGACGCCGTCCCCCCGCCCCCGCCCGCGCCCCACCGGACCCCGGAGAGGGATCCGCGCGAGAAAGATAAGCGCAAGAAGAGCAAGTCCACTAACGGAAAGGGGGTAAAGTCTTCCCGGAAGGCGGACGCGGCTCCGGTGCGAGCGGCGCCGAGTCAGGAGGAGCCGCAGCCGGGGCCGTCGTCGCGGACCGACGGAGAGGAGGAACGACTGTTCCGAAGAGATCACGCAACGGATACGAGGGTGACCGAGTCCACTAGCGCTCGAGAGGACCCGCGACCCGAGCCGTTATTGTTGCAGTCTGAGCCGTCGACCTCGCGACCCGAGCCGTCGACCTCGCGACCCGAGCCGACGTCGTCGCGACCCGAGCCGACGTCGTCGCGGCCCACAGGAATGCTGGTCAAGTTGTCCAAGAGGAATGATAATTTGGAGTCGAGAAGGGCAGGATCCGCTCCGGAGGTCCAAGAGGCACCTCAGCGGAGGACGTCCTCGTCTCGACCCGTCAAGCAGCAGAAAAGATCGCGCCAAAATGAAGTGAGGGAGTCGCAGAAGGCCGAATTTAGGGCCGTAGCGCAGCCGACGTCGCGGGTCGAAGGCGGCGGCACATCCGGGACCTCAAAGAGGAAAAACACCGACGAAACCTCCGCTCGTCGAAACAGCCGAGAGAGTAAGAGACTAAAGAGTGTTGTAAAAAAGGCAAGCAGTTGGAGTTCTGCCGTCGCAGGTTCTAGTTCGGCTGGGTCCGCCTCGCCCGCGGGGGCTTCCGCCTCGAGTTCGTTTCGCGCCAGTTCAACTAAACCGCCTAAACGCAACATATCTCGTAAGAGTAGTGACAGTGACGCGTCCGCGCCATCCAGCCCTGACTTTACCGATTCTGACGATGACATTCCCCTCAACCTTACCATCAAGAGGTCGGCAGGACGTCCTTGATCAATTTTACAATTCGAGGTTGGTTTAAATGAACATTAATTGTTGCTCTTTGTTAATGGTTTAAGAAACAATGTTGCTAAATTAACATTACGACATCGATGTCGAGAGAATCGGTGCATGGGTACCTTTGTCTCCTCTGGAATATATCCAGATAAAATAAACACCTACCTAAGAATAATTTATTTTAATAATTTGCTAACCCATGATGTAATTAAACTTCTAAACACATTGTTTTGACGTTGTGCCCATTAGACAGAGTTACTATTTCGAAATATGAAAAGTTCGTTACTATGGGTTTGGTATTTGGTTTTATTGTTGATTTGAGACTGATGTCTTGACCTTGAACTTTATGTTCGGGCAATACTTAAAGGTGATGACTATTCGTAGTTGTTGTTCCATGAATTAGGTTCAATACCGGTATTATTAATGTCATGACATGTGTATCCCAATGCAAGACATCCATTCACTGCAGCTTAGTTTTTAGATAGTTGCAGCTTGTACCACAGAATTTATTGATAGAAATTGTGGTGTTGCTCAACACGTCATAAGTGTAAATAATGTAACTGGATTTTATTTAAAGTTCTGTGTTGTGTACATACATACTCGTACTATTAGCTTGTACTTATGCAACCTGGCTTTTAGTATCAGTTTAATTACATCCTGTAATAAATGTAAATACTTTCTATATATTCTGAATTTTACTTTCACATTGTATTCAAAACTAAACGCTTAGAACGGAGTTTACCATTATATGCGAGTTTGAAGGACCAGTTTTACCCAAAATCAATGTGATCATGATGAACGGTGCACACAACTGTGCCAAAATATCGACAAATAATCTCGCGAATCATAGTAGACACCAATTTATGCTTAGTAAATAATATGTTCATAACCATAGGTATATGTACACTTTTTTTTTTTTTTTTTGCTATTGAAAGTAATCCCCACAAAACTTACTCAAGAGACTAACAGAAAACTTTATGAACTTTTTAATAGAAAATAAGTTTTTCAGATTTCTTACTCTTCTCTCCTGAATTAGATTCAGAAAACTAATAACATAAAAAAATAGGTAACATAAGTAATTATAATTCAAATGTAGTTCTGTAGTACTTGATCAAACTTGTAATAAAAATTACAAAGAAGGTTGTTTGTCACATAGGAAGACGATGAAAACCAACAACTACTCAAAATTACCATATTAATTTATTGTACGGGTATTTTTGATGAAAAAATTTAGTGATTTTGTTTGGGAATATTATTAGTAGGTAATTTCTTTTGTCTTTACTTTACCGCTAGCATTTAATTTTTGTATAAGTAGATATGATAGTTTTCTTTGTAATTTATTGATTTTATGTAATTATATCTACATTAGATGGATGTACACATTTCTTGCCTTTTTATTTCACCTAGCCCTTTCTATGTATTTGTCATTGAATTAAAAAAACCAAAGTATTCCTAAAATACTATATTTTCTCAAATCTTAAAATCATATACATTTTTATAAAACTTCAAACAGTGATAATAAAAACATTCTTATTTAAAATAATTATAACATCGGCGCATTCGCATTGCTCACATTAGGTTTTATTTTTTTTTAAGTTTATTTTTATTTATCATCAGAAATTATTACTGGATCAGTCTGCCTTGGCAGTAGGATGAAAATATGATCAAATAAAATATTGAGATCATCGTACTATAGGCATCCAGATAATACTAAAAGTAATATCAGTATGTGAAAAGGTTTGATACTAGACGAATTTCTGTAGCATAATGGACTGAAATAGTTTTATGAACTAGATACACCCGTTAATTACGTACTATGTTATTCTATATATTATTTCAACCCTGTTGTTTTATCGCCGATATCTAAAAACTACCTATTTGGAGCGTCCACAGATCTTGAAATCGCCAAAAGAGGATATTATGAGCGTTAACGAAATATAAGAGAAATCGTGATTTCAATAGTAGGGGAGCCCAAGCGGGGATTTCGGGATTTACTAAAGCGCGGCAGATTAATATACAGGGGGATACCTTGTACCCGGTTAAGTACCTCCACAAAACATGAGGCCCATATATAAGGCCGCCCGTGAAGGATACAGGATCAGATTAGTAAAAAAAAATTGACCATCAGAAATTCTCGAGCGCGTCAGATTAAGGTAGGGTGAGTTAATTACATCCTAAAAAGTGTATATTCCACTAATCTGACAATTTGAGAGTGACGTAAAAAAAGGGGAGGGCAACAAAGTTGTAAAAAAAAAACGTCATCTCGACATTCTCGAGCGTAGCTAAATTTTTTTTATTTTGAAGGAAATAATTCAAGAATAATGAAAAATATAAAATCTGACGATTTCCGCAAGCCGAAATAACAAAAATTCGTCGATAAAGTTAAATGCGTGCAGCTGCGTGATGCCTATATTTCCTTCTCCGCGTTTCTATTCCTCTCACACTCTTTCTCTATCTATTACTCTCGAGCTTGAAAAACTACGTCGATCCCCACCAAGCTGGTCAAAAGCGGTTGATTCGTTCGAGAGATATCGTGAACTAAAGAAACCCGAAAAAGTGTTTTTTCGGGATTACTCCGAAATTTGTGGCTCGATCAATTAAAATTGCAAAATTACTTATGAGGATGATAAAACTGCGTCGAATTGCGCCAACCGCGTGAAAATTGCTTGATCCATTCAAAAGTTATTGCGGTTTGAAAATTCCAAAAATAGTGTTCTATGAAACTTCTATCAGACTTTCGAGCTGGGAGAGCTCAAATGCATAGAAATATTATTTCTTTGAACTCAGCGAGCTCAAAATCCTACTCCTACTAATATTATAAATGCGAAAGTTTAGATGTTTGGATGTTTAGATGTTTGGATGTTTGTGTTTTAATCACGTCAAAACTACTGAACCAACTTGGATGAAACTTGGCATATATATAGTACGTAACCTGGATTGACACATAGGCTACTTTTTATCCCGAATAATTAACAGGATCCACAGGATAAAATGAAAAAACGGGATTAGCAGCGCCAATTATTGGCAAGAGGATGATGTCATGTCATGTCACGTCAGTTTGACAGGACGTAGTACTACCTCTTTGGTCTAACGACTAACGTTTGACATTCGAGTACGGGTTCGGTGTAATGTCAAGTTTCTCAAAGAAGTATCCGCTCGGTACACGCACAGATAATATAATGTACACGGAAACTGTAGACGCATACGAAGTCGCGGGTAACTGCTAGTATCACATAAATTATATTTTGAGCTTAGAAATGTCATAAGTTCAATTTTAAGCACCCAGGAATGGAATTAGCGGGAAGTTGCAGGGATGGCCTTTAAGGTGAACCGTTTTTCTAATTTTTTTTTGTCAGATCAGGAAAATCCCTCTAGATAATCGTCAGATTATGAGACAGTACGTTTAGAACATAAAGATGAACCATATATATCTTAATCTGACGCGCTTGAGTATTTCAAAATGGCGAATTTTTTTTGCACATTATGAAAATGGCCGCGAGTTTGCGTCCCATCAAAATCGTCAGATTAGTGAATGAGAGCTTTTTTTTGGTGCACTTAACGCTCCCTTAGAAAATCTGACGCGCTCGATTAATTTTTTTTTTTTTCATTTTCAACCCTTAAATACAACCACCCCCATCATGCAAACGATCAGATTAACATACGTACATTATTAAAAATACGTAGGACATTGATGCTATCAATATCTGACGCGCTCGAGGATGTCCATGCAACAGTTTTTTTTTACATATTTAAAAATCTATAGCCGCTTCCCCCACCGATGTAAAGGTATATATCATATAACATTTTTTTCTTCTTATCATCTAAGCTTTGCATCCCAATAGGTCTCTACGACGCTCGAGTAAATCCCCATTTAGCATCGTGGGCTCCCCTACTACAATGTTAAAAGTGACGCAAAGGTTTATGATTCTATAGCATTATTTATAAGAAGCTCTACCCAGGACCGAAGAGACCTTGAATTTACAGTACTCTGTAGTTGCATCTTAATTTTTTATTTACCGCTAAGCACCAGCATTATACCTAAAGCCAATTACATTTTAAAATTAATGCATTTTATGCGTAAAGTAAGTATATATTTTATAAATTTTGCGACATTATGACACGCGTCCTCACAACAAGAATATCGAATATTTTATTCGATATAGCTCCCGAACTAGTGATTTAAGAAAAAGAATAGCTTTAAACCCAGCAGAGAGATCCACCCAGTAGGCACTTTAAAATATATTATCATCATCATCATAGTGCATAATTGACTACTAGTTAGTATTCTTTCGACTTGCTGGGTCGTTCGATTAAATTAAGCAACGTTCAGTGCTCTCACCGTTTGGATAGGTGACCTGTGCGTTAAGCTGTTGGTCCCAGCTAGCAGTTATTATAGGTCATGGCAGAATCAAAACCCTAACTCGTGCAAAACCGTGCACCATTGGCAGTTGTATGTGAATTGAGCAGAAACCTGTCTTGCATTCAAAGATGCATCGATTACATTCGATAATGTAGGTAGTATCGACATTAAAGCCCGCGCATGAGCAACTTTTGCCTCCGCAACTAATTTGTCTATCACATCAATCAAATCTACGGGTTTGAAAGTGCGCGACGCGTAAGCCGAAATCGACACAAACAAAAAATATTCTGAGAAATTAAGTGCTCGTGCGCGAGCTCTCTTAATCGAGACAACCGTGATCGAACTAATAGAATACTTAGTACAAAACTGTACACCTTGTTTTAAATAGAGAACCAACCGGTTACAAACTCATATAAGCGTTTCAATATCGTGTCTCAATTTAAACCATACCAAGCTGTTTTTTTTTGCCCCGGCGCGGCTTCGTTTTTTTTTTCAATATTTGTAGTCGCTTTCCTGTCCATTTAAAACAAGTTATACCTACCTAAATGACATGTGCAATCAACTTGCACTAATAATGTAAGGTAACCATATTTCTTAAAAGTATAAATGAAATGCAATGATCTACACAGCACTAACTCCGTCTGAAACGTCACAACCTATGAATAAGCAAAGAAATACGTACTAATATGTACTTTATGAACTTATTGAGACACTGGCCTTGCCGCTTACTAAACTACGGTGTCGACTAATCCTACTAATATTATAAATGCGAAAGTTTAGATGTTTGGATGTTTAGATGTTTGGATGTTTAGATGTTTGGATGTTTGTGTTTCAATCACGTCAAAACCACTGAACCAACTTGGATGAAACTTGGCATATATATAGTTCGTAACCTGGATTGACATATAGGCTACTTTTTGTCCCGAATAATTAACAGGATCTACAGGATAAAATGAACGAAAAGGATTAGCAGCGCCAATTGACAAGAGGATTTCATTGTCATGTCATGTCACGTCAGTTTGACAGGGCGTAGTACTACGAGTTCGGTGTAATGAGGTGTAATGTCAAGTTTCTCAAAGAAGTATCCGCTCGGTACACGCACAGATAATATAATGTACACGGAAACTGTAGACGCGTACGAAGTCGCGGGTAACTGCTAGTAATGGTTATAATTATGACAGAGTAGCACTTGTAACTGTTACTATTACATAACTAATATAGCTATCTCTTTCCATAGAATTATGTTCTCGACCATAGGAAGAAAGAGATAGACGATATTAGGTGGTACGACCCACTGTCTACCAAACCTGTATAAATTTGTCGATATTGCTGTCGATTCTGTTGTTGCATTTTTCTAAACTAACTTAATTTGACAGCACAAAAAATGTTGCCGTCCCTTTCTCATAAACTGAAACGACAAAGACAGCTATAATTTTAGCGCTGTCAAATAAGGTTAGTTTAGAAAAATGCAACAACAGAATCGACACTACTGCCTTCTGATTGCGTAACTCGCGATAAGTCCGTGTCATTGCTCTCAACTATAGTTATGATGGTACAGAAATAGCCGTTTTAGCTGCTCGTGTCTGTCGCGAGATACGTCATCAGGGAGTATTTAAAGAATCTAGACAAATGGCAATCAAAGCGCTTGTTAAACATTCTCAAAGCAAGAGTATCTTTTGGAAGTCCAGTGGGCTTAAGGCCTAAATTCCTCCTACGCAACGACGAGGAATTTAGGTGTAATAGTTATCAGTTACCTATGATATAATGTAAGTGACCAGCGCATACGCCTAGTCTAATGTATATTGTATGTAGGGTATTTACGATGGATTAACTTCCACTACTGTGTTCATGTGCTGTGGGTGCGGTTTGAATTCCACCGTCTCCTTCCATACTAGCTCTGAAATTATAAAAATAATAGTTTATCAATTGGTTCAAAGAAACAATGTTAGGTCAGTGAGTCATGGAATCGAGCAATGACTAAACAATACAAAATACTGAGGTATATGTTTTAACGAGGGATTCCCCTATTTGTAATATTTGTTCAGAGCAATCAAATTGAGCTATAAAAGCTTGGACAACAAAAAAATACGTAAATAGTCTTCTTCCTAGATATTACTCCTAGGGCGGCTTGCACCAGAATCGCTAAACGCGTTTAACTCTTAAATAGCATTTAGCGAGTTGTCAAGTCATACAAATACGTCAGATTTAAATCGATTTAGCTGTTAAATACGTTTAGTGATTCTGGTGCAAGACGCCCTTAATCTGTTATTAATAAACTCGATGCGAGCTTGGAATAGTTACACCGTGTTATCTTTTGCAATGACAAACAGATTCAAATTCGATCGAAAGATACAAAACACGGTGTAACTATTCCATGAAATTCCAAACGAAAAATGGCGTCCAATTGTTGTTACCTTTCCATTTGTCGACGGGCAGTTCCATATCCTCGAAGCTTTGATCATACTGCGCCGAGATCGGCTCGTCTGTCGGGTCCGCGTACTGAGACAAATACTCGTGAGCAAGCGCTTGTTCAGCCGTGATACGCCTACAATGTAAACATTTGTTTATAAATTATTAAAGTTCACCAATCTTGTTACAAATATGTTATCTACTTGCAATGATTTATGAGCTACATTACTCATAAGAAATGTAAAAGTTATGTTTGATCTCACAGCCGAAATTGAGCCTTCGAGCTAAGATATAAAAATCAATAATGTTAAAAACTAAATCGGAGTTTATGATGAGTGTACGGTCTAAGCAAACCGCACAATATTCCTGCATGTTCTCGCGGGTCAGCACTTTAGGCTGAGGCGTGTTGTCGTGATCAAACCACGAACCAAACCAGTTGAAAACGATAACTGAGATCGACAGCACGTCTTAGCTGCGATCACAACACAACTCATAACGTATCTACTTAACAAATATATACTACAAAACAATTAAACAACTATTTTACTACAACCACGAACTTTATAAGATTGTAGGATACAGCTCCTACATCTTAGTAAGTTCGTGGTTGTAGTAAAATAGTTGTTTAATTGTTTTGTAGTATATATTTGTTAAGTAGATACGTTATGAGTTGTGTTGTGATCGCAGCTAAGACGTGCTGTCGATCTCAGTTATCGTTTTCAACTGGTTTGGTTCGTGGTTTGATCACGACAACACGCCTCAGCCTAAAGTGCTGACCCGCGAGAACATGCAGGAATATTGTGCGGTTTGCTTAGACCGTACATGACCTTTTTTGTTCATCGTAGAGTTGTATGCATTGTTTGAGAATGTTTTAGGTTTCTCGTTGAAGTTTTGGTAGTTTCCAAAAGCTTTGTTCGTTTGTTGAAATTTGTTGTTGGACTGGCCGGCTGGACTACGTTGTTGTTGGTTATCGTTAGTAGACCTTTCTTGTTTGCGTCGTGTTGACTCCAACGATGTAAATTTAGACTCCAAGAAGCTCATAAATTCAATCATAGTAGGTAGTTCTCTTGGTTCTTTTATAGATTCAATGTAGTCGTTGTAGGAGTCGGTGTCCAGTTTTTGTGAGAGTAAATGTATCAAGATGGGATCCCAAATAGAGATGTCGACACCGAGTTTTTTAATAGCGTTCAAGCACTCATTTGTTGTGTCATGTACCCTCTTGATATTAGTAGCTGATTGATATTGTAAAGTTGGCAAGCTCAAAATAGTGTTGAGATGCGAAGTAAATATCAGCTTCTTGTTGTTATATCTGTTGTTGAGTATGTCCCAGCATACCTGGTAGTTATCTGAGCTGATTGTTAGATGCTGAATGAGTTTTTCAGCTTCTCCCTTGACCTTGGTTTTTAGGTATTGCATTTTTTGTGCACTGGATAATGTACGGTTTTCGTGAATCACTTCGGTAAATAAATCCTTGAAAGATGTCCAGTGCTGGTATGCTCCAGAGAAAGTTGGTAGGTCCATTTTGGGAGTTGATTTTTCTTTATGAGAGACAGACCACATTTTTGTGTTTATGGCTTTCTTCATTGTGTGGTATTGTTGTTCGTAGATTTCAAAAATCTGTTCGTAATTTGGACATTGACGACCTTGTAGTCATCCATGACTCTAATTTACCAGCAGGTAAATGGGCACTAGGCAGAGTAATCGACCTACACGGAGGAAAAGACGGTTGTGTACGAGTGGTCAGCGTACGAACAAAAAATGGGATCATGAAACGACCCATCACAAAACTATCTAAGCTACCCATTACAAAAACTGAAGAAAATAAGCAACAACACTAAACAACGAAGAACAATTCGGTGTGACTACAGTCGCACAGTAAACGCTGATCAAAGCATCCACTTCTAAAAGGTCAAAGACATGCATCTTATACGCGACGAGTGACGACGAGCTTCTAAGAACTACGGCACCTACTTATATCGCTACGCTACAAAAAACATTCAAGTACCAGTGGCAGTGTGAAATGAATGAAATTTATTAAGTTAGATTAAGTTTATTTTTTGTTACTTTGTATTTGTTTATTACTTTTATCTCAACTTGCCCTCGGGAGCATGTACGGTCTAAGCAAACCGCACAATATTCCTGCATGTTCTCGCGGGTCAGCACTTTAGGCTGAGGCGTGTTGTCGTGATCAAACCACGAACCAAACCAGTTGAAAACGATAACTGAGATCGACAGCACGTCTTAGCTGCGATCACAACACAACTCATAACGTATCTACTTAACAAATATATACTACAAAACAATTAAACAACTATTTTACTACAACCACGAACTTTATAAGATTGTAGGATACAGCTCCTACAATGAGTTAATGCGCGATCTGTTTAGTGCCAGAACGAATGTGTTTTATGTGTAGGTAACGCTTGGATAAATAAGCAGACAAATTCTGACCATCTGGCCATTATTTAATTTTGCATGCCAATGCCGATTTACACCAATAATTAAATATAGTAATAAATCATTGTTGGGCCAATAATACACCTTCCAGATAGTAAGGTGGTCCGCCCGAACATCACAGAATATGCGTCATCCGATAGGTTATGGGCCCAACCACTTTTTAACCCCCGCCGCAAAAACGACGGGGTGTTATAAGTTTGACGTGTCTGTGTGATGATTGCTCATTTTTGGTACCTCTATAACTTACTTATCGGAGTCCAACTCAAGCATGAGCTGCAGTAAGTTGATAGCCAGCGGGTTGGCGCCGCGGAACACGTCGCAGAAGTCACGCTTTTTCAGCTGTGGCAGCGATTGGATGTAGTTCCGAGCCTGCAAACGATTTACCGATTTACCAAAAGACGAACCGTGGGACGCGATGTTAGAATCGGGAGAAGTCGATGGACGGAGGCACAAAATCGTTGTGACTGGAAGTCTATGGGAGTGTGCAAACGGTTTACCGATTTATGCGAAGTGTAGGAAAACCCCAACTCGATCGTCCAATATCATTGTTAGAATGGAAGTCGATGAATGATAGCCCAAAATTCCGTTCTTTTGATATCGATGGTAGTGATCATTTATAATCATTATCGATAGTTATACGGCCGCCTCTAAGACCTTTACGGAGGTATTAGATAGATAGGTAATAGGTAATCAAATTTGGGAAGAAAAGTATGAATACAAATAATAGATTACCTACAATCTACAAGGCTTCCTACATGCACACATTCATAACATAACTTATTAATTGAAACCAATTTTACACATTGCGGGTACCTATTTGGATATTTCTCTTACAAAATTTTTCGAAGAGCAGACCCAATTTTAAAGCTTTGATAACCGGAGGTTATAAGGCCTCTATAAAAAAAATATTCATGGACATTACACGCGACGCCCTCTAGTCCCAAACTAAGCAAAGCTTGTAATATGGAAACTGGATGCTGATAGAATACTTTATATACTTTTTTTTTGTAAATACATAGTAACACCCAGACTTAGAACAAACATCTATATAGAGGTATTTGTGCATGAACTTTCATTTTCGGTCACGAAATACCTGTGTAGGTTATAAGTATATCTTATTTTCGTTAAAAATGCAAATTAGTCGCATAAAAAAACATGTTATTGCAAGGCTGCAATTTTAAATGTTATGTCATCTAAAATAATTTAAACTAAAATAAATTAAGAACGACTATCATCATGCCATTACTATTTCATAGATGAAAGAAATATTTTAATTATAAGACATCTTAGCTAGGTATCTTTTATTAACGACCGCACCCAATGTTCAATCAACCCTTACAATAGTCCGTAAAACCAGATATATTATTCTCCTTACCTCTTCACTTATGATTTTGTCTACGGTCTCTTGCTCGGGTTTCCCGCACAAAAACAAGATCCTTGTGAGATGGTCGATATCTGCACGCATGTTAAGGTTACAAGCACCAAACTTACACAAGCTACTAATACAAACGACATTAAAGCATGTTATTGCGAAGCATAATCCTCCCGCTTAGGTTACAGCCCTTAAGTGACACGATAGATTGGGATTGAAAAAACACCAAAAGGAGTCGCATCCACGCTATCGTCCACATAATTCTGGGCCCATAACCTAAAAAATACTCCCACAGAACCTTGAGCAGTCTACTTACAGACTCGGAGGATATTTTCTGCATGAACTCCTGAGCTGGTGTGCCGAGAACCTCCATGATCAAGTTCAATTGATGGATATCTGTCTCGTCAATTAAGAAAAGCCACAGATGACATTGACTAAAAGCTAGCTAAAACTAATTAGCTAAACTTAGAATGAAATAATAATAAGCAGTCTATTTTTCCGACGTGGATTGTATAGTAGGTATAGAATGTGCGAAAGTTTTGATATAAAATTGTGAAAAAAAATTGAAGGGAAAATTGTGATTATGCTATAAGCTTATACCAGCATTGGGAGAAGTAAGGCTGTGCATGATGATACTGACGTAGCCAGCAACATAATATTAAATCATTTAACAAATTGTTTTATTAAATCCAAGGAAATGCGTATAAAGACATAAAGATCTAAGTACCTAAATTCTTGCAAAGTTACAAAACAAATATTTTAGTCAACAGCTTCCAAAACATATTTTAGACAATCTTAACCTGTTCATCAACTTTATGTTGGTGACTGTACCTACAACCCGTTCTAAAACGAAAACAGAGTAGATTTAAAATTAATTATTTTCGTACTTATAGATTACATTCAGGGCAAATGCCCTCAAATATTATTTGCATACCTTTCTATATAAATTAGATTGAGTAGAGGAAAAAATTAAAAGCGTGTCTTGATGAATGAGTTATTGTGTAACGACTAACGAGTTCTAATGATCATTGGCTGAATAAATTACTCTGTCAAAAGACGGGACAGTTGACTCATTTCTGTTTACAGCTCGTTTTAAAAACAATGTTACCAGTGACTGAATACATTTTGACTTTTTTTAGAAGACATTGATTTGGCACATGATTGGCGAACGAAAAGTTTGTCGCAAGTACACGCGAGAGCAATGATTCCGGGTCACTTAAAGAATGTTAAAAATCTCGGAAACTAAAAATGATAGGTTAATGCAATAAATTGTATTTAATAGACAATGTAATACTCCTTAAATGAAGGTATTAAAACTTCTTAGTTATTGTAAAGTTATATCTTAAAAAAATCAAATTTGAAAAAGGGCCACTTTCGAAGATGGAACTACGAAATTACAGCATTTGGTTTTGCTTTTGTTTGTAATCTGTCATTTATGTGGGTATATAAACCATGTTGATAGTGCTCTATATTCATTATTCAAGCTGAAATTATGTCGCTTACGCCTGAAGAATGCACCAGAATACTTACAATGCTGGAAACCGGCCGGAGTCAGCGCGATACAGCCAGGACTGTCGGTGTGTCGCTGTCAACAGTACAAAGAGTTCTCCGACGTTACGAAGAAACTGGTTCTAACCTACGCAGACCAGGAACGGGCAGAACCAGGTGTACCACAGCACGAGAAGACCGATACTTGGTGAACACCATGCTTCGAAATCGCTTTCTCACAGGAACTGAACTCACAAATCAGTTTCGACGCCTCGGAGGAAGTAACCCAAGTGCATGGACAGTAAGACGTCGGCTTGCTGAATCTAACTTAAAACCCCTTAGACCTGCAAACGGCCCTAAACTGGAGCGTGGGCATCGTATTTCAAGACTAAGATATGCCCAGAGCCACGTAAATTGGAGTATTGAAGATTGGTCAAAAGTTATGTTCTCCGACGAATCAAAATTTATGCTCTACAAGCACGATGGAAGACACAGAGTGTATCGAAGACCAGGGGAAAGATTCAAGCAAGCATGCATCGAAGAAAAAGTAGCCTACGGTGGTGGGTCTGTACTTGTGTGGGCCGGAATTTCTTCTGAAAGTCGCACAGAGCTGGTGATCATAGAAAACGGCTCTTTAACTAGCGTAAGATATGTGGAAGAAATCCTCAATGATCATGTTGGTCCATTTATGGTCAATTTAGGTGAGGATGCTATATTTATGCATGACAATGCCCGACCTCATACAGGTAGGATTGTGAATGACTACCTTCAAGAGATGAACATTACTCGTATGGAGTGGCCAGCGCGCAGCCCGGATATCAACCCGATCGAGCATGCTTGGGACGAGCTAGGCAGATGCGTAAAACAACGAAACCCTCCCCCAATCACGCTTCGTGAGCTCAAAATTGCTCTCACAGAGGAATGGGAGAATATTCCCCAAAATCGTATAAGGAACTTGGTGTACAGCATGCCAAACCGCGTAAACGCAGTAATGGAAGCACGAGGAGGCAATACGAAGTATTAAAATTCAAGTCAAATCGTAATAAAGTTCAAAAATTTCATGTTTCCTATTTTTGTTTTAAGGAGAGATCAGCAGTTTTTTTCTTTATGTAATTTTGTGTTAATAAAAGTATGGTGACTCATATTTTTTTACTTTCATTTAAGGAGTATTACATTGTCTATTAAATACAATTTATTGCATTAACCTATCATTTTTAGTTTCCGAGATTTTTAACATTCTTTAAGTGACCCGGAATCATTGCTCTCGAGTGTATATTTGCATCCAATAACGCCTACGCTTACTTTAGCATGAATTATTGGTTTGCTTTATGCGATGTTAGTATTAGAAAAACTAAAATTATGCAGTTTGCTATTTAATGTTGGTGAAAATATAGGTAGGTAGTATATGTACTAGTAAAATGCAAATAATAACTCGGTCTATATCATGTCCCGCGCACTACAACGTCCTGTCCATAGCGATATGGGTGTAAAGTGACCCTCGACGCTTTATCAGATGCCTAAATATTATGCTTAAACTGTTTGCACTTCAGGTACTTGCCTAACTACGCGTTACGCTGCGCGCTAGATTTATAATCTTATCACTCAGATAACTCTGATTATGTTGTGTAAACATTCATAAAAATGGGAGATTTTGAAGCACAATAAAAACCGTGACATTCAGAGAGATACATGAAATGTGGATGTTAAGAGAGGGTTTTGGTATAAATATCACATAAAGGGGAACGGTATAATTATAATCTTAGAAAATATAAGTAGTTGTCAAAGTCATCTTTTATTCAGTAAAATCACAAGTATCGTTTAGAATCGAATACAATGTATTTTTAGCTGCCACTTTCTCGTAACCAGAACCTAAAAACTTTTAGTTATTCAACTCCTCGCTTATTTGAAAATCGCTATTGAAATAACAGAATCATTTGATTTTAAAATCTTGACAAAAAAGATATCTGTACAAACCAAACCACTGTCTAAAATAATATTGAGTCATAAACTGTACTTGAGACACAAAATTATTTGGCACACTACATACAAGGCTAAGATAAATTCATCTATTTTAATTAGTCTAGTTTGGAATCGTCAGAACCGATACAAAAATACTGAAACTGCTAATACCTACTAGGATTGGTTGTGCCTTCTATTCCGTGCCAGCGCTAAGCTAATCACAAAGTAATATCACACAATACCTAATGTACTAACATATACCACAGAATATTAATAGTCTGTGGTATTATTATAATTATAATAATACCACAGAAAATAGAATAAATTTAATAGAAAATTCGTATTATATTCTTAGTGTACTGCTACTTGGTACTTTGCAGGAACGAAAAATTGAGGGTGTGTGATTGTTACTTCTCTATGAAGTAATTATTGTTTACCGACAGTGTCTAAGCCACTTAATTAGTTTGTTATTAAAAAGGATACGGTCGGTGCCAGGGAACAGAGTTCTGCCGGTAAGCAGTTCCGCCATGATGCAGCCGACTGACCAAATGTCTACAGTTTGGTTGTAGTGCATCCAATTGAGCATTATTTCAGGCGCCCGGTACCACCTAGTGGAAGGTTAAATTTATTAGTTGTGCTTTTATTTTTAGTGTGTTTACGTAGAGAATAATGATTGGAATAGGCGCTGTTGGCCTTCTAAGAAATTAGACAATGTGTGAGATAATATTCTATAGCAAGCATTTATGGATCATAAATTATGATACACCTACTACTTATTGGCAAATATTGTTTTTCTTGATTTAGTAGTAAGAAGAAATCTACTAAAACTTTGTAATTTATTAGTCAAGTTTTAATAGAGTATAAGGATTAGGTTTTCCTGTTCAATTATGTGCTTCAAGCATTTTTACCTTGTGGCAACATAACCAGTCATTTCCACTTCTGTGGGTCTGGCTAAACCAAAGTCTAGAATTTTCAGCTCACAGTCTTCATTTACTGCAATGTTTGACGGCTTCAAGTCCTAAAAGTGAAGGATGTTGTAAAATAATATGAAAAAAAAACTGTTTGGCTTATTGAACTGTTCAAAAACCAATTCAAGGCAAGTAGTCTTATCACATCTACAACAGATTTATTATGCAAGCAGTATAATATAGACCATGCAGCAATATGGGCCATATTATTATTCCTAAATATTTTAGTTGAAATGTTGTTTTAGTTACTTACGCTGTAACAATTTTCTCAAATTTCAATTTGTAGGTAAAACTTTTTATAAACTCACCCTGTGAATTATTCCAGCAGAGTGAATATATTTAAGACCTCTAAGAATTTGATAAACCAAGAACTGTACATGGTCATCTGAGAGCTTCTGCGTGCGAATGATGTTGTTCAGATCAGCACCCATCAAATGTGTCACTAAGTACACTTGCTGGAATTCTTCTAATGTCTTTTCAGGGCTGAAGACATCTAGTAGACCTGTGATGAATTTCACATCTGTTAATTTTTGTATGAAAAATTTAGTACCTAATTATCTGATTTTTGTATCAGCTACTTCCATAAGTACTCCTATATCCATATAATAAGGATTCAACATAGAGGGGGTGTCTTATAAAAGTACAGGTACAAGTATACATTTATTTTCTTTGCTTCTTTCTAACAACGATTTCAGGTAAAAAAACGCTGATATCAATCTATTTATTAGAAACGATAATCAATTTATTACAAACAGTTTAATAATACTATAAGCAATTGCTATTAAAATAAAGTATTTGTGGGGTTGTACTGCTACATAAATAAATTATGTTACATACCAATAACATTCTCATGGTTCATATGTTTCAGCATCCGTAGTTCACGATAGGTTCTCTTTGCATGGACTGCAGACTGGAAAGGCCTTGCTAGCTTCTTGATAGCTACTTTCATATTATGCAGTGTGTCGATAGCGGAACTAGAACGTAACGCATGAATATATTTAGTCAGTCACTACCTTGTTAGAGAACTTGTTCCACCCACGTAGAGCAATGTACCGAAATAAAATGTTAGACATGTGCACGTAAGTAGATACATTCCTAAGCAATACTTTATTTAATTTTAATGTAGTACATTCGACTCGACACAATAATTCGTGTTTATGTTATTATTAAAAACTGGCATCATGCCTAATTTGTTAACAAAATTACATACCAAACTTGACCGTAGGCGCCTGAACCTACAGGCGTTAGGGCTTGATATCTCTCCGGTACGATCCATTCTGTTTTATTAATTTCTACTTTGTGATAACGAGGCATTATCGTTTTGTTATTTTGGACTTTTATTCACAGGATTGGAAATAAATAGCAATAAAAATAGTAGAAAATAGAAATCCTGCACAATTTCACACAATCAAACAAATCTGAATTCTGAACTAATCAAATGTCAATCAAAGAGTAAAGTTTTTTTTTATGTCAATTTGGTTTTTCTACTTCTTATTATTAATATGACCTCTGTCCATAGACATATATTATGTAATATGAGCCAGTTGAATCCCAATTCACCATCTCTTTAGCTTTATCGAGATCGCGAAGCTATTTAGTAAACCTCTTTTTCCGGATACTAGTTGTGGTTGTGATACTAGTATGGTAAATTACCCAAAACAGAGATACCGACATAGTGATGTCTATGCAACATTTCGAAAACAAAAACCAAACCATAAACCAAGAAGTTGAAGATCTTCGGTTTCGATTTTTTAATTTTTCCATTTCATTTCCGTTCCTCCTTTCCTATCACTTTCCTATTTCCGAGTAGTTGTACTAAGAGTTCAGTGAAAAGCAGGTGAAAATAAAATAAGACCATGGCTCAAACTGCGGGTGTAAAGCCCATAGCGATAGCTGGTCGTGTGGCTATTGAACGGGAGCGTTGTATTGGTATGACCGATGCCGAAAGAGCTTGGCGCAAGCAATGGCTAAAAGATCAAATTTTGTCTCCCAATGAACCGGTGTATGTTGAAGAATATTGGAAGGAACGCACCAACCCCATCCGCCGTTTCTATCGTAAACCTTTGGATACGCTGTTTACTAAACTTGCGCCCGTTTTGGTAAATTAGTTACATAACATTAACCTTATTAATCAGCTGTTGCTGTAAACAAACTATATCACTACATTCGATTTTTTGTAAATAATATCAAGACAAAATACTTAGGAGGTTTGTGATAGATTATCTTGTAGTGTTGGTAGGTACTTTATTCAAAAAATTTGAGTTGAGATTTTTTGACATGTTAAAATTTTTTTCAGGGTACATCTCGTGCAATCGATTATCGTTACATCACTGGAAAATTTGGTTTGATTGCTGTGGGCATTCTCTGTACTCATTATTACTTCAAGTATAATGGCAATGTAAGTACATTTGTATTGTAAGAAACCTATAATTGAAATAAAAACCTGCTAGGTAAGTAGATAGGTACTGATTTGATAATGTTTTAGGACTGGACAAAGAAAGGTGGCTGGAGAATAATAAGAACTAAACCCACAGTCCTCCCAGGGCAGCCCGGCTTCCCTTACAAATCTGAACGCTGTGTGGGAGCTGATTATGCTGACAGAGGATTTAAGAAGGCTGCTATATAAGTGTGAGAAAAGAAAATATTTAACCTACTGTTTTCACTTTAAATGGTACAACATTAAGCTGTTACCAACTTGGCAATATTTATTAATTGTAAAATAATAGTCAATAATAAAATAACTAGAAATATGTACATGTATTTTTTATGATCAGGGTTTCTTATGCAAAGTGTATTCCTTCAGAATTAAAAGCATGTAGCAATTTCATGAAATCATCAATATCCATGGTTCTGGCTCTCATTTGATCTGCTTCACAGTTTGACAGTATATCTTGAACCTTTTGTTTTATATCAAAGTCTTCAGGTATATCCTGTAAATAATATATTTTGTTAGGAGTATATGTAAGTACATGAAGTAATTTTTTGGTAATGAGTGAGATTATATTTTATTTGTTCGCCAATTACCTTATTGTGCAAAGAACAATGCACTCTGTAATTCTTGTCTAGAACGGCCATTGTGGTTGAATGCTTAAAAGCAGCTGACAGAGTTTTGTTTTTCCTCACGAATGCAATTCTTGTCAGGCCATCCCATTCCACAAAGTTTATCGGAGGTGGGGGATTTCTGGGTTCTATTCTGACCACACTGGACTCTACTTTTGGTGGGGGTCTAAAATTGTTCTTACCAACCTGTAATAAAAAAAATTATTGAAAAAGGTTGTCTGACAATAAAACATGGTAATGGTTATTTCAATGTCAGTAGAAAAATTCACCTTCATGAGCATATCAACACGGGCCAGTAACTGTGTATTAATGGACAGTCTGCAAAACAATTTATCTCCTGGTTTAGCTACCAATCTTTGGGCAAATTCTTTCTGGAACATAAGCACTGCACATCTGAAGAAAGGCCTGTGCAGTAATAATTTGAATACTAGAGGAGAACTTATTTGGTATGGGATATTTGCCACACAGATGTCAAAAAATGGGAGTTCTGTCTTTAGAACATCCCCAACAAGTATTTGCAATTTGGCTTGGTATGGAGTTCCTTGAACACGTTTTTGCAGTTCAGCAACCAATCTGAAATTAAATTAGGTTTTTTTTTAAATTAATCCAAGTATGCAATTTGAAAAAAGCAAGTCTACAGATACAGAGGACCCTGAAATATGATGGGTCAAAAGGTCAAAACCCATTGGGACATGGGACCCAAAGTCAGTTATCATAATGTATTGGTCAAAAAGTATAGAATAACAATTTGAAAAACTACATAAGTAGGTACTCACCGAGTATCAATTTCACAAGCAATGACTTTCTTAACCCTGTCTAACATTTTGATGGTCATGTTACCAGTACCAGGTCCGATTTCAAGAGCAACATCTGTAGGTCTGAGTCCAGATTTGTCCAGCATGGAAGTGATAATGAGAGGATTCTTGAGAATGTGTTGACCAAAGTCCTTGTTGAATTGGATCCCTAGGAGAATCAAACGTTGAAGAAGAAAGGAAGTAACTATTCCAATAATGTATCTATGGGTGGCACTCTCTAAATGCTAAATTAAGAAGTAATATTTTATAACCTTTAGCATTTCATGCCATTGTAGGAACTCACCTTGTTTTGCAACTTCATTGTGGATTCGAGTTTTCTTTTCTGCTTTAATTTTAGGCATTTTTACAAGCGCAAGGCACTCGTTCTATTAATTGTATACCTATTTAAAGAAAAGAAAAAGTGCTCGAAAACAAAAAAATATTATCACCACACCACACGTTTTTGGCGCTTTGTTTCACAGACTTTGTTTTATTAAAGCACAGTTTTGTTTACACTTGTTGTCTCAACCTAAGACATTGTGTAAAAAGAGAAAGCTGTCGTTTATGCTACACAAAGAAAGATGTATGAGACAGACTTTTTCACAAAATAAATGAGACTACTCTCGTAAACGGCACTGAAGAAATAAACCATAAATTGATATTCTATTCTACGCGTTTTTTTTTTTTGCCATTTGACTACTATTGTTTGTGTCTGATTTTTGCTCTGGCAATTTTCTTTGAAATTTTGGCATGATTGATCTTTTACGGGACCGAGTGAAATAAAAACCGTTTTGTGAAATTATTATGAAAATGGAGTGGAAACCAGAACAAGAAGGACTGAGACAGATTCTTACACTGCTGAAAGAATCTCAATCACCGGACACAGCTACTCAGCGAGCTGTACAACAAGTATCCTTTTCATGATCACATCGATGCGACTATCGGCGTGGATATTTCTTGTTACTTTTACCGCTCTTTATCCTATTTATATGCAGTATCCTGGCTGATTTGTATTTGTTTTTGTGATTTTCGTCAGCCAGTTTCATTCTTACAGTTATTGAGGGGGTTTTCGTTAGGTTCCGACGCTTGCGATAAAATCGATTTTTCCGACATGACAGTCATTGACAGCATTTATTATCCTTACATTGTTATCTCAGAAACTGGAAGAACTGAACAAGTATCCCGACTTCAACAACTACTTGATATTTGTTTTAACCAAGCTGATCACTGAGGAAGAGCCTACAAGGTCACTCAGTGGTTTGATATTGAAAAACAATGTGAAGGCCCACTATAATACCTTCATGCCTGAAGTAGCAGAGTTTATAAAGCGAGAATGTCTATCTGCTGTGGGAGATCCATCCCCACTCATTCGTGCTACTGTGGGCATCATTATTACTACTATAGCCAGCAAGGGGGAGCTGACAGCATGGCCGGAACTCTTGCCAGCCCTCTGCAACATGTTAGACTCTCAAGACTACAATGTTTGTGAGGTATGATGAACATTCAATTTTCATAACATGTTACCTACTCTGAAACAATATTATGAATGTCCCTCATATAACCTATATTCTGCATTACTTTGCAGTTCTAATTCAAAGCATACTTTGTTACAGGGAGCATTCGGGGCATTACAGAAAATATGTGAAGACACAGCAGAGTTTCTAGACAGTGATGCATTGAACAGACCTCTAAACATCTTGATTCCAAAGTTTTTGCAGTTTTTCAGGCACTCTACACCTAAAATCAGATGCCATGCCATAGCTTGTGTAAACTACTTTATAATGGGTAGAACTCAAGCACTTATGGTTCACATTGACTCTTTTATTGAGGTAAGAATCATTTAGTTTTCTATTGATTTCCAGTCTTTTTCTAATTCACTAACTTCATTTTGATGTTCTGCAGAACTTATTCCATTTAGCAGCAGATGAAGATCCCGATGTCAGAAAAAATGTCTGCCATGCTCTGGTACTACTGTTGGAAGTTAGATTGGACAGACTCATTCCTCATTTACCTAACATTATTGATGTAAGTTATCTTAGGAAACCCAATATTAGAGTAAAATAACTTGGAATAGGTAGGAAGTCAAAATAAGCACATTATAGGCACTTTATCAACTAAACTATTGTTGGTGAATACATTGTTTCAAATGTGATTTCAGTAACCTAGTTTACTCTCCTATAAATAATTTCCTGTTTACACTTTATGGAGTAAAGTAAAACAACAGTAGTTATTCATGTTTCACTGTGTTAGTTGCTTGCTGGTGGATAGTGTAAACTTTACTTATTTATCTACTGTCCACCTACTGTTCTTATTGAAGTGTAAACCAGCCTTCATAAAACAATTCTCTCAAAACAGGTGCTAAGTCCAAATGTGTGTCCTAGATTTTATACTACTTACAAAATGAGTTGTATTGTGTTGTAGATAATTATATTCTAATCTTTATTGAGGACTTAAAATGTAAACATAATGTACTTGGCATAAAAGTTACAGTATAATTAGCTTTACAAATTGACAGTCTGCAATTTGTTTGTGACAATCAATTATTCAACATAATACAAGATTAGTTGAAAAGTACAGCCAAAGCTATGCCACTTTTAATGCCAATAAAGATTATATTGTTTGTTCCAGTACATGTTAGTGCGCACTCAAGACTCTGAGGAAAAGGTGGCACTGGAGGCCTGTGAGTTCTGGCTGTCCCTGGCAGAACAGAATGTCTGCCGAGAGGTATGTTGATAAAAGCAAAGTAAAAAAACTAGCTAACAGATGTTATTTTTTCGTACCTTGTTCTCAAGCGTTTTTTTGTACTAATCTACGAGACGCACGCACTTATTGACAGGTCTTGGGTCCTCGACTAGCGACTCTGCTGCCAGTGCTGGTCCGAGGCATGCGCTACTCAGAGATGGACGTGACGCTGCTCCGCGGCGACCGAGACGATGACGCAGACGAAGAGGAACCGGACCGAGAGTCTGATATCCGGCCGAGGTTCCACAAGGCGCGCTCTCATACCATCAAGCATAATGGTAAGTGTGTAAATCCTCGGTCTAAGGCTTGCATTTCTCTTACGCTAACATCATTTGCTGACGTCGTTCGAGCATGCAAATGATAACTATACGAATGACATACACAGGAGACGTGGCGCGGGTGAACAATAGTATCGCTCTCACTGACTAAGACCAGCGTGAGTAAACCTCTTCACGGCGCAGTCTATGTTACCTTACGATACGTTTACGATTATAACATTTCCGTGCTTGCCCCCAACCTACAACCCAGTAGTTAGTATTCTGTATGACGGGCTAAAGAGGCTTTATTTCCAGCGGGTGCTGGCGACAGCAACATGTCGGGTGGTGGCGAATCAGATGATGACGAAGACGGTGGCGAAGCGGACGACGGTCCACTGTCCGATTGGAACCTTCGCAAGTGTTCCGCCGCCGCGCTCGATGTACTCGCCAACGTGTTTGGAGCCGATCTACTGCCCGTGCTCTTTCCCATCCTGAAAGAAACGCTCTTCCATGAGGACTGGGTCATCAAGGTAACATTACAGGAGATTGGAAAACTTGTGGTAACCAGTTCACTGTCCGATTGTAACTTTGGCAAGTGACCTTCCTGTCAGTTCATTTACATTTCTGCTGCTCTGATACACAGACACTAAGATATCTGTTGCTAAAATGTCGCCCGCATCTCCGCACCATATTTCGAATGAACGTGCCAAGAAAAAAATTCAACTGCGCGGAAGACTAAAGTTGTAGCACCTTTCAGGAGAGCGGTATCCTCGCTCTAGGCGCAGTAGCAGACGGTTGTATGAGCGGCATGGTGCCCCACCTGCCCGACCTAGTGCCCTACCTCGTGTGCTGCCTGGCGGAGCGCAAGGCGCTCGTGCGAGCCATCACCTGCTGGACGCTGTCGCGGTACTCGCATTGGATCGTGAGCCAGTCGCACGATCTGTACTTGCGACCTGTTATGACTGAGGTGAGTCCATCTTACCGCAGAATTTATGAACAAAGGCCGTATCTATGCGTACAGTCCGTTTAACCAGTTTCGACCAGCATTCACCTAGCACAGCACCTGAATCTATCTCTAGAGGAGCCTTTATTTCGAGCTAGTTTATAAAATCTAAACAGTGAGGTGTTTTACATATGACGTATACCTTAAAACAATCTATGGTTTAATACAGACAAAGAGCTAAAGGCCCGCCTACTGAGTCATCACAGTTTGCATATGCTATAAAATCAAAATTATTTTACATTTCAAAACTTTTTTCAGCTACTAAAACGAGTGCTCGACAACAACAAACGCGTGCAAGAAGCAGCGTGTTCCGCCTTCGCTACTTTAGAGGAGGAAGCTTGCACGGAACTAGTGCCGTACCTCGGCTACATACTCCAAACCCTTGTTTATGCCTTCAGTAAATACCAGCATAAGAACTTGCTGATTCTGTACGACGCAATCGGCACGCTCGCTGATTCAGTGGGTCATCATTTGAATAAGCCGGAGTATATCAATCTGCTGATGCCGCCGCTTATCAATAAATGGAATGTGCTGAAAGATGAGGATAAGGATCTATTTCCCTTACTGGAGGTATGTTAAACTTTTATATTTACATGTGATTTTATTTGATTTTAAAGAAATTTCTGCTTCATACTAACCAAACTCATGAATACCAAGAGTGAAAAATAAATTATTTGTGTTCGCGACAACATAATTGACAATCCTTCCTATTAATTTGGTGAACTAGGTAATTCTAAACATTTGAATCACATGCCCTGTTTATTGTATAGCTAAAACTTTTATTTTTCAGTGTCTTTCATCTGTAGCGACTGCATTGCAGTCAGGTTTCCTGCCGTATTGTGAACCGGTGTTCAGGCGATGTGTGTCTCTAATTGAGCAGACTCTAAACCAAAATATTGTAAGCATTACTCTTATCAACTTGACCTATTTGTTTTATAAAGTGATAGTAGCTGATTACAATAACAATTTAAAGATACGAAGTATATTTATTAGAATCACAGAACATAGATAAATGATAGCGCAAGGAAAGTCATTGCTGCTTTTGTACTAATATTTGCTTAATCAAATAAAAAACATCTCAATGGAACAGCAATGAATAATTCTAAAAATCTCCAATAATCTTCTATTTAATTTCACCCTTTTTCTAAATATTTTCTTGTGCATCTGTTACTAAAAAGTCCCTCTTCTTTCATGTAGGACCTAGTTAGGTTGTGTAATACGTTCGTTAACATACAGCCAAGCATAATTTACATGATGAAAAGTCACGGTCATGTATTTTTTAGGCGAACAATCAAAGTCCAGATCAATTCGAAGCTCCCGACAAGGACTTCATGATAGTAGCGCTCGACCTACTGAGCGGCTTGGCAGAAGGACTCGACGGGCACATTGACGCGTTGGTTCTCAACTCGAACCTTATGCAATTACTGTACCAGTGCATGCAGGATCCGATGCCAGAGGTATACCTTGTATGTAACCTTGCTTTATTACTCTCGGGGCACCGAGCGCATAGGGAACTTTTCATTTTGAAGGTACGGTGTCCTGTAATTACTACTAATGAACGCTGCTTGCTCGGTCAAAGTTCATTTGCAAGAATTTCATATGTGTTTATATTCCGTTGATTTTGCGTAACACGCATGCATTTTGACGAAGGTTTTTTATTATTTAGTTGAATTCATTTAAAAAGTATCATCAGTATCTATTTCACAAGTCATTGTAAGTGTAATTTTGACCAGTTTAATTTAGAAGGATATTAAATTTATTTAACACTTATTTTATTTGTTTATTTATAATGGGTTACTTGGTTGTTCAGTGTTTTGAGTAGAAATTATTTTGATGGTTGGAGTTTAGTTTGTTGTATTATTTTATTGTTGGTTAGTTAAAACAATATTTTCGATCGTATTTATTGCTAGATCTACATTACATAAGTAGAGAATCACGCTCATATTTTTCGTAATTTTAATATTATAATGACTGAATCACATTTGCTTGACTGGTGAATCAGCCATTATCATAATGTTTTAAACTTCTTTACATACTGGAAGAATACAAAATAAAGTGATGCAGTTTTGGTAACTCCAACGAATGTACCTTATTTATTAGGCACTGGGTTTCTTAACCAATAAAAAGATATGGTAAAAATATAGTGAAACTGTAACAATAAATAAAGACACTTTGCATCTAATTGTCTAAGACCAACATATAACAATTTATACAGCTTTATGATCGAATTATTCATATCCCGACTAACGGAATGCTATATGTGGGACATGTTTGTGTAGGAGAAACAATACAGGAAATGAATAATCAAATAACCTGTTCTACATTTACCCAATTTATTATCCTTCATCGCAGCTATAATTCACTAACAAATGGGTGATGGGATTCTTTATTCATACTCAACTATAATTCTTAGATTTGTTTATCTGATACAGGTCCGACAGTCATCGTTTGCCCTGCTGGGAGATCTGACAAAGGCGTGTTTCCAACACGTGCATCCGTACATACCCGAGTTCCTGCCCATACTAGGAATGAACCTAAACCCTGAACTTATATCAGTGTGCAATAATGCCACTTGGGCTATTGGCGAGATCAGCATTAAGTTGGGTATGTAAAACTCATTTTTACAGTTCAAAAGCTGGTGTAGAGAAATAAAAAATGGTACTAAATGCTTTATTATATTTCAGGTCCTGAAACGTCAAAGTATATCCCCCTCTTCCTCAATCACCTTGTTGAAATCATAAACAGACCCAACACTCCTAAAACACTTCTCGAGAACACGGGTAAGTGTCCTTTGAATACACATAACACTATGTATTCTAATAAATATATTAAAAATACTTGCAGTAGAAACACGATATTTTGTTTATTGTTTGCTAGTATAATTGCAGTAACAGACTTTCTTGGTGGCAGTCATGTTTTGGATTATATTGTTTAAACATATTATACGAATCTTTCTATGCTTTATAAATACTATATTAGTTCCCTGTGGTTCATGTTACTCATCAGACAATCCCCTTTTATGTTTAGTGTGTCGTCTGCTAAACATATAATTTTGTTTGATTGAAAATGAATGTTTTTAATTTACACCATATTGATGTATTATATTTTAATGATTTATTCAAATTATCAGTTATCAATTGATTAAACGTAACACAATGTAGTCGCCTATAGGCTTATTTTAATGTTATTTTGATTTATGGGGTCACAACGGGATCTAAATTTTCTAACAAGCATTGTAGTGCGCCTTGAAAGATGGCCCACGAACAAACCTTAATAATAATATTATTTCCCACCATTTTTTTTTAAATTATGATATTTCTTGATCGCCTGATTTTTAGTTGCAATTTCCTATGTAATAAAACTAAATGTGTATTGGGTCATCTTTCAAAGATGAATTGTCATATTTAAGTTGATAGAGTTGATGAAATTGTTTCACGTTTTTTCCATTAGTAACACTGATTTGTTGCTGTTGAATTATGTAATTGAATAATTATGTTTTGGATGGGTTGTTGATTTGTTTTCTTGGTTTTGTTCTCGGTATGTCGTGGGCGTGGTTTGGCTGTAGCGATTACTATCGGTCGGCTAGGTTATGTGTGCCCCCACGACGTCGCCCCCGTATTACATCAATTTGTACGCCAGTGGTCTGTAGTCATTTTTTTTATTATTACTTTATATTATTACTATTACGTTAATATTAAATAAGTTATTAACCTATATTATTTCGATTGTGGATGGTGTTTGTTCGTGGCTTATTAATTAATATTCTTTCGTATTTACAATGTGTTTGTAATTTGAGTTGAACCAAGCATGTACGTATACTGTTTGTTGATGACCCAGGGCCGCACTTGAGAGACTCAGACACCGATATATTGAACGGGGTGGCATTGTTTTGATCATCTTATTCCAGTGCTGTCGTACCTACTTTGTATGTGTTGAACACCATCCGCTTTCTAAAAGTATTTACTGCTAAATATCTATATTATTTACCAAACTGTGAGACGTACATTTGAAAAAACCTAGTTTGCTGTTCCATCCCTATTATAATTTGGCAATCCTTCTAAATATTTTTGCCTGTTTTAATAAAAAAAAATGTTTTGTTTGTTATCTTGCAGTTTGGGATAAGTACCTATGAGTTTTCCACATAATATATATTTTGTGTGCATATCTCAAAATTCTCTTCACTTTTATATTTAGTTATTCATTCCAACATTTTAAATTGAAGAATTATCATAACTTTGCTTCAGTATTAATCTTTACACGTTTTTTAATAACTACTAGAAATTACAGTGGACTGATATTTTGAGAACCAAGTGGCTCGATCTCAGCCATATAAGATGAAAGATTATTTGAACTGCCTTACACCCTTGGTCCTCAAAGCGTCATGAGCTGTTGTGTACCGGCGCGGTGCGAGCTGCGTGTAACCCTGTCACATCGCAGGTGCACCTCACTGCGGAACATTCGAGACAACGACGAGAAAGACTCTGCGTTCCGCGGCATCTGTCAGATGATCCAAGTGAACCCCGGCGGGGTGGTGTCTGACTTCATGTTCTTCTGCGACGCCGTGGCTTCGTGGTCGCACCCGAAGGACGATCTCAAGGAGATGTTCACTAAGATCCTGCACGGGTTCAAGGCGCAAGTGGGCGAGGAGAACTGGCGCCGCTTCACCGATCAGTTCCCGGTGCAGCTCAACGCGAGGCTCACCGCCATGTGCGGGATATAGACATTACTACTTCGTTATGGTAAGTCATTTCTTTTCTCGGGACGCTTGCCCAAGCTAGAGGATGCCCGCAACGTTACACACAACACGCCCTGCCTTGCCTTCATTTAGCAGTAAATTGCATTCCATAGGTGACAAATTGTATTATGTTCTAAGAGTACTTACCGGTTTCGACGCAGTGTTTTTCTTTTGCGTGAGAGAGTAGTGGCATTGCTCACAGATAGAAGTAGAAGATAATGCTGTCGATTTTGTTGTTGCATATTTATAAACTAACCTAATTTGACAGCACTAAAAATGTTGCCGTCCCTTTCTTGTGAACTGAAACGACAAAGACAGCTATAATTTTAGCGCTGTCAAATTAAGTTACGTTTAGAAAAATGCAACAACAGAATCGACATTGATTACCTATAAACTGTGTTGTTGTTTTAGGGGAACCAATGTCAGCAAGGGTCGGGAAGACATTGCGGGTGACGACGTCACCCTTGCGCGTAGGGCTCACGACACAAACCGCGCCGCCGCCGCCGCCGCGCCAACTGACCACCTCACTGCAACTTACGTTCGTACCTGATTCACATTTCAACCAAAACGTGTGCCAACACTCCGGTACAATACAAGTAAAGCTACATGATGTTTAGTGGTGTTTTCGAAGGCGGCTCGGAAGGCTAGACAGTAAACGCACAGAGTGGGCCGAGGGCACGGGTGCTAGCTTGCTGTTTCGTATCGTGTCGTTATCGTACGTCGCGTACTCGCGTCGGATATATTATTGGAAGCTACGCGGCTTCCACGCCGCAACAAATTCGCTCGGATATAATAATGCATGAATTAGTGATAGTTTAGAACTCGGTTGCTGAGACTTCTAATGTAATTTGTACTAAATCGATAAGTAACTACATTAATTTTGGATTATTTCATTGCTACATTCTTATGAACTCATCTAACTGTCAAGTGAAGCAGTATTGTTTGTTGTGAATGTGAGTGCTTAGGTTGAAAGTAATTTTGAAGCTTGATTGGTATTTTCTTTTTGTGGTTTGTTTAGTTAACATGATGACAGTCGAAAGCGAAACCATACTGTTGTGCAATTGCAGCGATATGCTTGGAATAGCTCTTAGTTAGTATATAGGTTGACTGACTATGTTCACTGCTCAACAAAAAAAAGCCGTTTTTATTTTTTTCTGTTAGGGTCGGACTACACTGTCGCGTGCTTCAGCATCGTGCTTATGCAAATAGCGTGCTGACATAATATGCTGACGGTGTCGAAGCATAGAATGTACCTTCTAAATGTAGTTAATCCCTTTATAATTAACACTGTATTTTTCTATTTCTTCAAATCTTGGGAGTGTTATTCTCGTTTTTCAAAAGGCATTTATCTAACTCCACTAGGTTTTTCAATTATAATTTTAGTAGTTTATATAAAATTTGTATGTTACTATTATTTTGTATAAATTACAAGACTTAGTGAAATCGAGAATTTATGTCAGCTGTGATTTGTGACTGGTTTTTTTTACTAATATATGTGTACGGTTACAATGTGTGTCTGTGTAGATATAATATACTGCTTTGATAGATTTTATGACGGCTAGATTATCTGCTATATTATATACCAAATAGTATTTTTACGTTGTATATTGTTTAACCGCATTTGTATGATTGTGTTGCCCGCGGAGATGAACACTCGTTATATCGACGACTTAGCACCTCTACCATAGACGAAACTATGGTTTATGATAAATCTGCGTTACTTGTCTATGTTCCGACTGGTAATCGAAGTGGGCAACTTTCATGATTGATATGAATTAAAATATATTTGTGCATATTATTAAATATTATGTTTATGCCAATACATATTGCAATGTATATTATTATTATTATATGCAAGTAAATTGTTATTTTTTGTTTTTTAAAAGCTAAAAGTCTGACTTTAAACACTTGTTATTTTATGTCATTTAGTTCTTTCAGATATCGGGATCTGAAATCTAGTAGTTCTTGTGAACATTAGTTTATTAAAATTGCAACTGTAGTAGATATCTATTTCGGGGACAAATAATAACATTCCGTCAGATCTAAATTATTTTTGACGCACGTCTTGTATGAGTTTTTTCTTTTGTTATTATTATATACATGGTAGGGTACTTTTATTTTTGTGCAAAATTAAAACAATTATTGTATATTTTCACGTCCCTCAATCCTTGAAGTCCCAATCAGTTCCTATCCTGAGTCCTGTCTAGTCCTATCCCTCATGTGCCAACGAATTCCGGGCAATGTGCGGATGTATGCAATGCTCATCTCGATGTAATCACACGACAATAGATAGATCTAGTATACTAAGCTGCCAGCTCGCCACGCCTACCGCCGCGCGCTGGTACGTTGGCGCGCAAATTCGTAACAACCTGCGCCAATGTGGTAGCTTCAAGTAAATCAGTAGGTACCTTACTTAACTGCATTCATCCACCCACCACGTTGTCGGTACCCGTAGTAAAGGAATAATTACCAAAATTTACCGTTTAAGTAACTGTATTTTGAGACAAATTTGTGAAGCATTGTTTATTTTTAAGTAGAATCCATTTTATATGAATGTTACGGGTCACCTCGTAATTTATTTTTAAGGTTAGTAGGTTTTATCGTCTGATTTATAATTGTAGTAGATTTTGTTTATTTCCTAAAAAAAAAAAGAAACCGTGATAATAGTTCAATAAGTGTTTGCATGCATGTTTGTGTGAATGAGACGGCATTCGTAAAGGCACTCCCTTCCTTGAGGCATAGTTTGTATTACTACGGAAATATGTTGTATGACGAACTTGTGATTGTCGATAATTTGTAGGTTATTTGCGTTATATATTAATTATAGCGTTTTATATATGAAATTTTACTTAAGTATTTATAATATTGAATAATATAAGTATTTTGTATCTAAAAATCTAATATGATTAGATAAAATATCGATTTGATAAATCTCATTGTCGAAATGCACTCACTTATATAAATTTAACATTATTTTATGTCCCACCTAATATGATGAACTAACTTAACAATATTTCTTCAAATAGCATTAGTGACATTTGATTGTTTTTTACATATTAATGAATGCGCATCGGCAATGTGATAATATGTTGATTACTACTAAAAATTCATATTATGTATCACACCGTCATATTTTCATAACAAAATATTTCATGTACTCTGTTATATCTATATTTTTGAGAAAAATTAAACAATAATAATAATAAGTATGTATATTTAAATCTATATTTTATTTACTATAAAGTATGAATTCGTAACTTATTTTTATTTATTAAATTATAAAAAAATCATACAAATCACTAGGTACACTACATTATTTTTATTATATTTTGTTTGTTGTATTCTTTGAATATTTTTGCATTGTCAGATATATCAAAAATCGCGTACCTATTAACATTTAAATAGTATTTATCTTAAACCAATATGTGTCACGAGTTATAATCTTAAAATCGTTAAAGTTGATCTTTCACACAAGGTTTGTAAATATTTGATGGAACATAAAGTGAGTACAGATAAAACTATGATGTAGGCTCTATCTCTTTATGGCCTAATTTATTAGGCACAGTTGTTTCAAAGTTTTGAAATAAATTACTATAATTTTTGTAAAAGTATTTGGAATTTTATAATCTATTTTATAGAAAACATTCTGTACTCATTTTATTTCGATCACACAAAATTACGAAGGTTGAAACTGTTTGCTTTTCATTATATTATCCATGTTCTAAAATATAAGTTTTGGTTGTAACACGAAGACCTCACAATAGACATTCTTTTACCAAACATTTCGGTAATAAAACACTCATTGTTCGAATCTAGTTTTTATTTCTAATCTTTAGTATTATTAAATTATCGATTCAAAAATATCATTCTAAACGCATGCATGTAATGCATACCTGTTACCTATAGGTATATCGAAGGTCCAGCGCATCTAAGGGGCTGCCTATGTAGAAAACTACTCAGATTGGACTCTACTATACCATCTTTGGCTAAAATTATTTGTGCATATTAAAAGTTACCTAGTATCGAGCATTAATTTGACCACTACCCACGAAATCTCTAATCTAGGGGGTGATTCTAGACCGATAGATATTGTTGATAGATATAGAGATTTTATATCTATAGGCAATTATATCATATCACTTGAAATCTCTACAAATATCTCTACTCCACGCTAAAATACGTATTCTAGCCGGCAATAGACTTTTGCTTTAGTAGATATATCACAAAGGAGGTTTATTCAAATAGTTCATTTACACTAACACCGGTTTCCACAGACTATCTAGATTTTGTTTACACCGAAATGCGTTCAGTTATTATATACATTTAGTATTTAACCGAATAACTTTATTTGGTCGTAATAAAAGTTATATTTTCTAGTAAATGTTTTAATAGTAAATCTCATTGTTGTTTTAAAATAGGTATTTTTGTACAAATACTCATTTAATAGTAATTTCGTCTCACATTTTTCACAAGAAATGGAATGTTATCTTGACCTTCTGCCTGCACAAGGGGGGGCAAAAAAAAAAAGAAGAAGCGGCAATCAGAGAAATTTTTCCAAACAAAACAAACATTTTCATTTCAATTTCCTTTTGATTTTTATTGTTTACTATTAAAATACTTAGATAATTACCAAAAAATCGTTGCAGCTCGAAAAACTCCGTTCATATAAACTATTTGAAGGCACATTACGAGAGAAAAAAGTTTAGTGCAAATGTGATTTTCGTGCATTGTTGGATGAGTCCTCCTGTGGATGCATCACATAGGGGAAAATTCCCCATGCTTGGTATTAGAAAACGTGGCAAGAATCATCCATGAAGAGCAATACATAAGAAACAACGGTTTTGGAGACAGTGATTTGATAGTGTTTGATAAACATACCTACTTACATTTTGGACTAGGTATATGAAAATAAAGAAATATTATGTCTACTTATGTCGTTTTAATTAATTTAAAAGTGAGTAGGTAGGCTACCTAGCTTGTAGTTTTATTCCCGCATCCACTGATCATTTAGGCAGGTTTAAATTTGTAGCAAAGGTAGGTAGTCAGAGTAACATTGAAGCACACAAGTTTTCTAGGGGCTGCGCAGGCTTGTGGGGGTTACCTAGGTAGTAGGTAAAATTTCAGCGGGCGCTTCGCCTAGGCTCTAGGATACAAACAAGAGTCAATTTCAGCCTCCACAAGTTGATTTCGCCACATATTCTATGATAAGTTCGTCCGTTTGGATTTTTACCGAAAGTAGATTTCTATTTGACACTACTTAGGTAGATACTGAAATGTCTAGTAGAGATCTCAATATCTACTGCTGCCGACCAGTCGATACATGTCTATCGGTTAACGGTCGATATATATCTACAGTGATATGTCCAGAATACGATATCTATTGCAAATTTTTATATCTATTGAAATTTGACACTTTGAGGGATATTTATCTATCGTGATAAAATATCTATCGGTCTAGAATCACCCCCCTAGATGTACTTACGAGTTTGACGTTCAATGTCATCGAGGCTTTTCCTATAAAACAACGGTTTTGGCCGGCCGGCCCTCGCTGAGATCTCAAGAGCACCAGGAATAGTGAGAACTTTTACTGTACGCCAATGATAGATTCTATCGAAAATGAAAGTTTCTGCCTCTGAGGCGGCGGTGGAATCGGCGCGTAGGTAGTCAGCAGTGCAGCTAGCAGGTTCCTGCACAGCAACGCTGCTGGAGGCGCCGACCCCGGTCCCGGCAGCGGGGGCGCGAATGTGCGCTCGAGCTCTGCGTCGGCGAATGCACGTCGTCGGCGCACGCGCTCTGTCCATGCGGGGTCACTCGCGAACACGCGGTCGTTACCTGATGGAATAGGGTCAAATAAGACGGTGGCAGTGCAGTTTTAGCTGCCGACTACTGCTCTTGAGTTGGACTGGGCCATTGAACATGCGTCTAAGCTCGTTTTTGTACGCTCGCGTGTCGCGAAGAACGTATCGTCCCACTTCTCTCTGATCTAGCGTCAAAATAAGCTAGCTAAGATACCTATGTGTCGGTCTGTCGCTCTATAAGATCTTTCATCGAATGTAATGAACAAAAGCTCCCTATTTTCATTCTCTCAACCTGAATCTACCGTGTCCCTAAGATGGGATACAATTCAAAGCAAAAGTGTAATAAAACGTAACCGTTTTGGCACCCGCGGCGAGCGATCATTCAACAAGCGGAAAGACATGTTTACAGTCAACAGTGTAATCGGACACCCCACAAAGAGCCGCCTCCGCGTTCTCTTGTAAAACAATCTTCACACATTTTTTAGAGCCCATAAAAATAGTTAAAAGAAATTGTACATAGTTTTTTGTTTTTAAAAGTTTTAATAGACAGTGAAATGTTGCCGAGTGTTGGATGACAGCTTTTGTTCTGTAATGAACCGGGGACATTTTCAAACGACTTCACATTTTTTATTACACTCAATTCTATTTCGGTAGTTGAAGTACGAGTAGGTACTCGACAAATCAGGACATTTCTGATGAATCAGAAATATCCTGATTTGTTAAATAAAAAAACATTTCTTACGTTCAGTTCAGTCCGACGTCCGAAAAAGATGGATTCAATAATCTATTACATAAGGGCAAGCGGCCTATAAAATAAATAGCCACCACCGTGTCGAGTTCCTTGTGCCTGTCTTGAGGAATATAAAAACAATCTTTAGGTCGCTTCTCATAATAAGATGGGAATGGCAAATTTCTACAAAACTGGAATCATCTCAACATTCTTTCATAAAGAACCACTTTGGTTGGAGCTTTCTCTCGATACTTAGGTAAGCAAGAGAAACCGCAGTCGCTTTACACCTTTCGTTTTACGAGGTTGCACTTTTGTTGTTATTCCTCACTTAACATCCATCAAAATTCTACGGCTTCTCGGTCAAATGTGTGGAGCTTTTACCTCCCTGCTTCTCAGTTCCAAAGACAATATTTATCCAGCTAATTTGAATTTAGCGTTTCGCCGTAGAAACGAAACACACGACAGAGTGGACTCCGTTACTGAAATAACAAGATGGATCCCTGCTCTGTCAGTGTTGATTACATTTAAAATAACATGAGGTATTCCTTATTGTCTGCCTACACATGTTCTGACAAATTAGAAGTGGTAAGTAGTTATTTGCATGTTCTCTGTGCTAGCAAGCAGGCTAAGATTGTAAAGCTTCTTTTCAAAATACGGACTTCCTGAAACGGGAGACGACGAGGCTTATCGATCGATTTATAAATAATAATTTATAATCGATTCTTTTTTAACAGGCTGTGCGTGCACTTAGGTACCATTTTGCAGAAGTCTGACAGCCTGACTCTTATGTTGAGCTGGGCATGGTATAGTTATGTCAAGCAAGATAGTCCTATTACGGGACTTCTGCCTTAGACTTTGCTACGGTATTATACTTACCAGCACTATAGGTAATGTTTTATAAAGGGACAAAAAGACTGAAGTCATGTTCAAAAGCCAGACTTCGTAATGTTTCCTACAAACTTACCACTGAAAACATTCTGCGGATGGTGTGGATAAGCTCTGGTCATCTGGACGCATCGGAGTCTTGCGCGGTAAGCACGCTTCCTAGCAGCCAACGCGGCTGCATCACCATCCCGGCCTTCGGACCCTGCCCCTTGCTGTCTGCGGAGCGCCACCTACGTGATAACAATGGCTTCGTTTGTTTGCTTCTCCGTATACTTATGGGGAAAGTGTTTACAGAAAAACCGCTAGGTCCCCTATAGCTTCAACAGTCAGATGATGGGTGGTCGTTGGGTGCCGAGCGCTACTACACACTAAGGGTTTCCAAACTACGCACGGTCTACGACTTTAATAATGAACAGTGATAAGGCGAGCTCTTCGCGATTATAGGACATTATATGGGAGTGAATAGTGATCAAATAAGGACCACGAACCAGAACGGAAGTGTAGGACGTGGGCCCGCACAAGATGGACCGATACGTGAGACCGATGACATTGTGAAGTTTATGAGGAGTTAGTACCTATTTAGATGGAGAATGCTCGAAATAGTTTTTCCTGGAAAATGGGGGAGGTGACAGTAGTAGGTAGGTGCGTTAGGTGTCATGGTCCATCATCAAATTTAGCCAGATCACACCACGAATACCTATATACCTTGGACGAATACACCTATATACCTATGTGGGTAAGTATTGGCATTTACTTACCTACATAATGCGATCAGCGAATGCCCAAATGGATGAAAGCCGGTGGAGTAATTTTGTTCCTACCTGAGCGGCCATGACACGTTGCCTCTCGAGGACCAGCAAGCATCCTGGGCAGCGGCAGTCCCGCCAGCGACACAGCCGCTTGTGTCCCTTCAGGCACGAGATCACTCCATGATTCCTGCACCGCGCACACTTCGGCGTCCTCAGCGCCTTACGAGGCCCACCTTCAGAACCCTCACTTGGCATCTCGATCACAGTTCCATAAGACGTAGGTGCATTGCAACACAGACACTACGCGAAATGGCTATGAGGGCACGTCATGTTCGCACTGGAATATCGTTTTAGGGATTAACGGCTGCTGCGACTTTCAATTCGGAAATGTTCCGCTGAAGACTGAACGGAGAGTCAAAGCGCGGTCGCTCCGCCCTTCCTCCCTCGCTATTGGCCGGAATAGTCCAGTGGGCGGACAGTCCTATACAAAAGCTCGTTGTTCCTATTCTGTTTTATTTTTCATAGTAAAATGATACATTTCATGTCCGAGATTTATAAGTTTCTATGATTTTATTGTTTGCGTTTGATATCTTCTAAGAATGTAAATCATATCGCAATTAAAAAATATTTTATAGTCTCTTGTCTTGTCTCTACCGGGAATTTGTGATTATGCCAGCAGCGCCAGCCGTCTCACGCTACTTTCAATTTATATAAAGTTACGTAATTATTCATAATAATATGATAAAATTAATGTTTGGTGGGGGTCATGCGCGTCCTAAGCACTTGGTTTCGAAAAACGGTCATGGTAGAATTGCAGATGATTTGATTGATAGTTATATATAAGTAGGTAGGTAGGTACCTAACTCAACTTACCTACCTACCTACCTCCCAGCGAGTACTGAGATAAGTACAAAAGCAACAGATACTAATCCAATTTCGCAGGGCGATTGCCAATTAATTCTCAGATTTCACTCGCCCAGTCGCCCCTGTCCACCTTCTTCTGTATCAATTGTAATTATTCGATATCGTCTAATATTCCACACCTTGTGTTTATTCCTATCGTAATAGAAAAAAAATAATTCTAAAAGCAATAGGTATTTACTTTTCTAAGAGATACCAAAACTCAAAGAACTTTAAAAAAATACTCGTAGGGGTAGGTACTCGTACCTATGAAAAGAACACCATGCAAATTGCTGGCACTCATACATCGTTCGCAATACATCGCTTCATTACAATCACGTTGGAATCACAAGCTCCCTCATTGTTTTATCTCGCTGGTACATGCCTATAGCTGTGTCAGTTTATATTGGATAAATTAATTTAGCGGTTGAATGCGCATTGTGCAGTGTGCATTGCTAACAATCCGATGTATGGCCTTATTATGATTTGATTAGGACGGCTCTCCACCTAAACTACCAATCAAACCAAGAGATGTTTAAAATGTGTCATAACTGCGTAAAATATTGGTTTTAAAATCGAGCAATAATATTAGTGAATTTTGGGAATGATCTATACTTTTTCGTGTCGTGTAAAAGTATCTTTGAAAGTGAATGTGAAAGATGAGCCGACTGATTGATAACGTAAAGCTCGTTATCAGTCCGTTATATATCTTATATCTTAGCCTGGATACTGGATAGCGAGCATGCTACTGGCATTGCCGATGTGTAAGTATAGTATAGATAGAAGACTTGCGATGGAGTGTGGATTACAGCCGCTGAATAACTCTTTGTCGGAATCAAAGTCAAATGCGTTTATTCAATAAAATCTCACTGAACACTTTGAATCGAAATTGAAACACATAAATTATTTATAAAAAAAATATATTGAACTATTTGGAGCTAGTTCTCTCGAAGCTTGTGTCTTTTACATAATTCGATTAAATTTTTTATGTTTATATCTTTAAACTAATTTCTTAATAATTCTTTGGGACCCATGTTATAATTTTCACGAATAGTCCTCTTCTGCAATACAAATATAATTGTTTATATCTGCAGCACTCCCCCACAACAAAATGGCGTACGACATAATGCTATGAAAGTAACTGAAATAGACTAGTTTTGCAGTATCCACATGTAAGGACGCGGATTATTTTGACTACGTATGCTGCAGAACTAAAACTTTTCGACAATTTATCTATGGGCCAGTTTGAAGCTTATTTTCTAGCCTAATAACGGATGGTCCTAGTATTGCTCCTTGTGGTACACCTATTTTTAGCACTGACCTACGGCAACTCTTTGAATTCCGTTAGGAGGTTCAGCATTTCGTGATCGGTGAGGTACACTTGCGGCTCCTGTGAACAATGATTTTTAAACTAATTTTTCAATCTAGCTCCCATTATCACAAGCTTTGCTTAGTTTGGGACTAGAGGGCGTTGTGTCAAAATGTCCATGAATATATATTTAATAAGGCCTACGCAATACACGTCATATTATGCTCCCTTTTCTTCTGTCTTAAGTAAGTAATAATTGTTTTGAGTGATCAAACGCTCAAAAAAATTTTAACTTTTTTTCTACTTTTGATTGGTAAACTTATTGAATCAAAATGATATTTTTGCTGAACCTTTGCATTGTTATTGTCTAAAAATTGAAGGTTTGCGATTTGTCATAATAACATTCACTGATTCATGTTTAGATATGTTGAAATCTGCGAACAAGAAGTTGTTTGTCGGTTCCCAACTCACATTATGGTCCATCTTCTCAAAGCACCGTCTCAACGTATCTTCATCTATGTCCTGCGTATAGCTATCTCCGAAGATATCGTACTCCCTTGCGAAGTTTATTCTCGTGTCGCGTTTGATCGCCAACATATCTAAAGGGGTGATATTGCAGGGTTCGGTTGAGGGGGGTAAGCTTCGAAGCCAAGATGTCGTTGTGACGTCAGCCTCTTGAGAGTCTATGATTCCGCGAGCGCGGTATGTAAGACGGCCTGCCACGCATACCCAAGTGTCGGGACCTGAATATAAACACTTATATAGAGCATAGATTTTGAATTTCTAGTTTCCACCCGCGACTTTGTCCGTCTGTCCGTTCATCTTTCCTGTTCTATAGATCTTGTTCATTTTTCGGGATAAAAAGTAGCCTCTTTGTTATTCCAGGTTGCAACGTGATTGAGGGACAAACATCTATACCTTCACATTTAGGTATACCTAGCAGTAGGTTAGGATTGTATAATATAACCGATTTTTATTTTTACGCCTGGCTCAATAATAAAATGGAACTGCTATTGAACTGCTAGTAAGAAATAGCTTATTTAAATGTGGATTTTACAGAGAACTGTTTAATAGTTTACGATGAAACTCACCATAATTAGCCACAACTTTCCCGCTGTGCGTTAGTACGATCCTGATCAGCTCTTCTCTATTACAATCCTCGTCATCAGACAGCAAGCATAAAGTCCTATCTTTAAGTGCTTGCGATGTGACCTCTACATCACTGTGAGTGACCTTGAAGTCCGCTGGTACTTGGAGCACGTTGGCCGGTCGTTTCTTGCGTAGTTTTGCCACACCCTCGCTAATTTGATCCTCGTTTATACGTTTTGTGACCATTTTTATCACGGAACCTTTGTTCTGTAGAACAAAATAGGTTTTTAAAAACCCGCTACAGAAGTCTAGAACGGAAGAATTCATCGTAAATCTAGCGAAAATGGAATCTGATGGATGTGGAAAAAACGTTCGGAACCATACTTTTCATATATCTACTTAGGTACCTATAGAAGTAAATCATTCAAAAATAAAGTGAAATGTTGCTAGTTTTAATGAAATAATTTTGATACTTTAACTCATTCATTTATGATTTTCTAATGATGATGACTGAACTCACCCCCACAAGCTTATCGAACTCGTCCAAACTTAAAATGTTCTCGACCGGTTTATCTTCTCTGATTTTGATAACACGAGGGAATCGCAGAGTGTGCGAAGTAGCAAAGTCCGTGCTTCGAATCAACTCCGTGGCTCGAACCTGAAATAAAACTGCCATTTTAAATCTCTAATCTTTTGATTCATTTCACATCCATCCTTCGATCAACTATATGACATCCATCAGATTTATTTCGTCAGATCTTGTATTTTGTCCTCATTCGACAGATATACGAATGTGTAATTAATAATGAATTCATTATTAGACTAAACCTTCATTACGACATGTATAAGTAGTTATACTTACGATATCCCAGAAAATACTACCACCATCATAGGTAGGTACCTATTTCTGCCGCCGCACAGTAATACTCACATTACTGTGTTCTAGTTTGAAAGGTATGGGTGCCGGTGCAATTACAGGCACATGAGACTTAACAGCTTTATGTCTCAGAGTGATGGCCACAGTTTAATTCATCACAGGGCACGTCCTCAGTGAACGTGCTCAGTGAGGCAACGCATCGTTATATGCAGAGCAATAGCGAGTGATGTAAATACTACCTGTAACACAATGGAGTGTTCGGGCAGTATCCACAAGTCTGGTTTTATTTTGTTGAATACGAGCAATGGCGGCGGCGGGCAGTTTCGGGAAATCTTCCAGTTCTGCGCTAAAAATGCGCAAACTCTTTCTCTTTCGTCATGAGAGAGTCCGGTCGACACCCGACCGACGCACACCCAACGATGTGGGGCTTCTCCTGTCAATTACATAATTTTATAAACTGATGGCCTACTTACCTGATCCTGTTTATAATAATGCACGGAGACTGGAGTGTACTTACCTACCAGTGAACTCTTTATAATATGTGGACTTTAATTATGGCATGGTCCTATTTTGAGTAGAAAATATTAAGGGCGGCTTGCACCAGAATCACTAAACGTGTTTAACATCTAAATAGATTTAAATCTGACGTATTTATATGACTTGACAACTCGCTAAATACTATTTAAAAGTTAAACGCGTTTAGCGATTCTGATGCAAGCCGCCCTAAATCTATTTAAATTATATTTATAGCCAAAAAAGGTACACAGTGAAGAACCATCGAAGAAGATGGGAATAATTAGGTAGGGTTTGTTCCTTGCAGATACACAAGATTTAGATAACTGGTTATCTGTGAAGAAATATTTTTCCTCCAGCATAACTGGTTATATCAAAGGATTTTATTTTCTTTGTAAATAACGGACAGTTAAATTCTAAGGCTCTACCACCGTTTTTGCCACCAGACAGTGATGCGCGCATTGTTTTTGGATACGGTTTTAAGGTAATAGGTGCCAGTCAATACAGATAGGTACACGAGAGAGACTTAACATTGTATAAATTAGTATAAATAGATATATTATGTAACAGGGTTTGAGAAAACTTACCGTCACCCACTGAGTCAGCGCACGCGACAATAAAACTCTTAGCGCGGCCTTGCCTCTTATTCTCCGCTTCATCAGCCCCTATTATCACCAGATCGAGATCTTCTGCTGCACCCTCGGTGTACTAAGCATAAGAAACATTTAATTGGACACATATTCTTTGGTGAAACAATGCTCAAGCCTGAATCGCGACTTAACAAGGGTTTTTTTTATTTTCATTGAGATTAGACATAAAATCTATAGGTAGGTACTCAAATCTCGATGGTTGAAAGGCTTCCATTTTCGGGCATCCGCATCCATCATGGACGATTGCAATACTATAGTATCATTTGCACTGTAGTATTAATGTTGCACTCGTACATAGTATGCACAAAAGATAATAATAATGTTGCAATTCAAAATTCTAAATCTGGCAATGTTGGCAACATTAAGATGGATAACCTCAAAAATGTTACCTACCTCAGGTTTGACTTTATACCATCCAGCGTTACGTTTGTTGGCGATGTAGTACGATTCTATGTCTTTAACAACAACGCCCTCGTCTTGGCTCTCTATAGCTTTATTTAGAGCGTCTAGAATGTCTGAACTGAAACCAAATAATTCAAAACTTTTGGTCACCCTGATGTTGCTATTATGAATGACATGCTATCAGCAAAATCAGGGTGGACTTTAAGTTCCAAATGGCTTTTAAACTGATTTATAATTATGAAAAGCCTATTTAAATTAATAATAACAAAGCATTAGGTAGGTATAGCATTACATTTCACAGATAAGTATTATTCGTATTTTTGATGAAGGGTCCATGTAGCCTGACTTGCACTATTCATCTCGGTACGGCGAAAACTATAGGTAATGCTGCAAAATTATTGAATTAAAAAAGCTTTCTGTGTTTATTTTGCGCGTCAGCCAGATCGAAGTCACAAAAGCTTGTAAAATGTAAATGTAGATAGGTAGGTACAGATATTACTTACTTTTGCTTGACAATATATGTCTTGCTATGAAGTATCGCTCCTGGCACCTCTGTGAACATTTTATCCAATATTTTGATTCTTTCTTTCAACGGTAATCCTCCCTTATCAGGAGGGCCGACTAGACTCTTCCCGTTGTAGTAAAGAACGTCAAACGCACAAAAACACGGCCGAAATTGGGATCTGTCTGTTATTTTTTTAACGTCGAAAGCCATTCCTGTAACAAAACGGGTTTGGAAAAAAACTTTAAAAATAATTTAACAAAAACAAAAAATATCGTCTTCCTAGCGAATTTCCCGGGTTTCCTCCTTGTTTCCTCTCACAGAAATCTTCAGTGAGCTTCCCTAAGTAGGTAGGTAGGTATATCAATTCACCGATGAAAAAAATTTAGTACCTAGTAAGAAAACCAAGGTAACGAACCTTTACATCCAAAACAATCGTTCGCCTTATGCCACCCCATCATCTCCCCGTCCAATATGAAGCTGGTAGCGGCGGCGCTGAAGCAATCCTTCAAGTGTGGAGTCAGCAGTCCCGACTCAAACGTCTTTCCGTAGTTGCTGGAGTATGAATGACCTTTGCGGGAGAAATATTCGAACTCTCCATTTTGCATGTCATTGTGCATCTAGGGAAGAGAATAGCTTGGAAACTCTTCAAGCGATATTTCATTGCACTCAGTAAAATAATATACATAGCCCTATAATGGGCGGTAGGTACACAAAGGCGTGAAGCAGCGGACAGACAAAATATCGTTACCAAATGCAGGGACCCTCACTTTCAAAATCTCAGTACCTATACCAACATATTCGTCGGTACCTACCTGAAATCTTTCACCATCAAATTTCTCCTCGATCAGATAGGTCCTCCCGGCTGGCAGATGGTTCACATCTTTGACATCCAGCCGCTCTGATAGCATGGGACTGATGGCGTGGAACAACTGGATGCCCATCTCTAACGGCCGAGTGTTGCCCTCTTCTAGTTCATTGCATATCTTGAACAAATCGGTGCACGACGACGGTTATACGGATTATGGTCAACAGATGCAGAGCTGACTTAGCCGCGAGTTTCTTCACGTTGTTTCCTAGGAAGCTGACAGTCAATACGCCATGGTACGGACTTCCTAGCGTTCTCTTGCCTGTCATCAGTGATTCATAAATAAATAAATATTCAGGGACATTTCACACAACACCCTCTAGTCCCAAACTAAGCAATGCTTGTAATATGGGAACCAGATGGCTGATAGAATACTTATATACTTTTTTTAGGAAATTAACTACGTAGGTACGCACAAAGATACGTCCACCTATACTGTTTGGACTTTGAATCATTAGAAGTTGAACGTTGCGAATCGTGCGAAAGGGACAGTGCGTTTGTGTAGGGCGGGTTGCGAGCGCGGCGGCGGCGGCGCGTGCCTACGCCTACGGCGCTCCCTTTCCAACGATTCTCTGCATTGTATATAGCGTAGTTAGGTTGTACCTATTGGGTGTATAACCTGACCTGTGGCCGTTTGTACCTACCTTGGATAATTTCCCGCAAGTGTCATAATATTCCCGCGCATCAGGATGGTAGCAGGACAGGATTCTACTGGATTCCATCTTCAGCTTTAAGTCCTTGATCATTATTCGCAAAAACCATTTCAAATTATTTGCGGTCAAATTCCTCGCAACGTGACTGAATAGATCCTCCAGCATTTCTTAAATTTTAAAATAATATAAGTAGGTAGGTACCTACCTAATTAATTAGAGATTAGAGGTACCTATGGACTATGTTTGTACATTTTCATAGAGAAACAGAAATTATTATTAGTTACCTACCTAGTGGGAAGGACAGTGTCTGTCTATCCGAGGCAATATAGGCTTAGGTAGTAAAGAAACCCCATTATTACAGACCTTTGTAACGCAGTAGCATCTTATTTATATTCTGTGACGAGATGAGTGTGAGTTTGTAAAAACATGTCGAATTTACAGTTTTAGGTAAAGGTTTTACCTACTTGTGTAGGTAGAGTAGGTACCTAACAGGTTATATCTATCTACCTACTCAGATATTAGCACGACTGTCCTTCTTCGTGATCTGAAGTCACAGATTATAGAAAAGGTGTAACCAGAGGCAAGTCTAAATTGGATCATGCATGACATGTATCGCCCGAGGATGATGGACTCTTGAAACGAAACAAAGAAATATACTCACGCCCTTTGTTTCCGGCTTCCATATACGCTATCTTATCAAGAATATCATTAATATCTCCGATATTCAGATTACTAGAAGTTTGATTCAACCTATTCTTGAAAACAAAGTAGGCAACGCTGGCGAAATCTCCTTCTTGCGTTGTGCCAACCGACCTGAAGTTCAGCAACTTTCTGCCGTCATTTGAATCTTTGTTTATAGCCAGTACTTTCACTAGAAGAGCACCAAGCTTGGATTCCTTTAAATTATAGGCACCCCTCTCTTTATCAAGACTTGGGACCAATAGCCTAAGGATAGGGAAGAAACTTGAGTTCTGCAAACAATACAACGCACATTGAGAGTTAATGTAGGTACTTACTGTGACTGTGATACTAACTGTTAAATAAAGTGAAATTTATTTTATAAGCACCTTTTCTTCAATAATAGTTGCTGCTTTTAATTTAAAATCATTAATGAAATTGTTCAGAATTTTTTCTTTATCTGGTTTCAGTTTCTTCTTGGCTATCTGTTCTAGGACCATACACAGTTCTTCAAATTTTACTGAATTTGCAGGAATCACTTGGGTGGCCATTGCTTATTTTTTCTATGCTTTTGAACTAGATTAGTGTTTTGTGGTAGGTACTTATCTAAAACAATAAAAATCAAAAGTTAGCAAAGCTTATTTATTTACTATTCTATTACAAGATATTTTAACATATATTTCCTTGCTATTTGTGGTGAGTTGTCCTTAAAAAGAAAATACAAATTATAGGCAGTTTCTTTTGTCAAGTTTATATCCCCATGTTGTGCACAATGGGTAACATTGCTGGAGGCTAAAGCCTTTTCATAGTACTCCACAGCTAGGTTATTGATGCTCAGCATTTGATAGGCTCTTCCCAAGTTGTAATATGTTTCCTGATCACACTTTCTTAGATTTCTATATGTCATTAAATAGGCCATCCCCTGCAGCACCAAATTGTGGTGCTTATCAACTGTTCTCTGAGACGCCATTACTAATATTGTGATTGCAATCAATAGTGCAGACATAGGATCCTTACACAGATTGTGATGTTCCAGAAAATATTTGAGTGCTACAAGATACCTGCCAGAGTTTAAAAAATTGTTGCCCAAAAACAAACATTTAATAGAACTAAATTCCTTCTTCTGAAACAATCTTGATAGAAATTTACAATGTGTGTTTTCATCTAAATTGTTCATGGTTAGATTCAGTAAATTCCAAGAACGGGAAGACTGTAATTTTGTAGAAAAGTCTTTTATAAACCTGAATGCCCTTTGGTGATCATTATTTAAAATACAAGCCTGAAGGCAATAAAACTCAATTTGCGAACGATGAGTAGATAAGGTCTTAGAAGTGATAGCACCAAAAGCTAATCTTTGCATTGAAATGTACTGTTTCAGCTTATATGCCACATGAAATAAGTCTGTGAAGAAATCCCATTCTTGTTCAGGTGTCAGTACAAACCCTTCATCTTCATCAAATTGAATGTCATCATCATTGCTGGGATTCTCCCCGCGTACTGCTCGGAATGTTTGAATATGATCACTTGCTCCTTTTACTCGTAAGGCAAGTTTCAATTCTTCCAGATGCCTGAACCTTAAAAAAGTCCTTGATAACAAAGCTTCACCAACTTCTAGATATTTTGTGAGCCTATTGTATTTTTTGAGGCAGTGACATTGTTCATACAGTAAGCTGGCACTTACAATACAATGGTAATCTTGCTGTAAAATTTGCAAAGCATCATCAACATTACCATTTCTCTCAAGTATTGTAAATAGTTTTTTTCTGGCATCTGCATGTTGTGGTGCATATTCTAATACCTTGTAATAGGAGTTGATGGCTTCATCCTCCCTTCCTAGATTATGCAAACATTCAGCATGCTTGAGCCACACTGCCCCGAGGTCATAGTTGTCATGTTTCACCAACGGGTCCAGTAAAAGGAAAGCCAGCTCATAGTGTCCATGGGAAGAGAGCACTTCCTCTATATCCATATACAAATCACCAGCTGCAGCTACATTATACTTGTTCATAAAATCCTGTATGAGGGATGCAAAGAGATTCAATGCTCCTAAATGAATAAAACATATTAATAGTTTGCACCTGAGATCTATGGGCAAATTGTTTGGTATGGAGCATTTTAAATAATGTGTTTGCTCTTCAATTTTTCCATCATTATTTTTTACAGTGAGTATTTCAGCTTCAATATCAACTCCAGCGTTTGCAACAAATATCTGTAAGCATGTGTCATATTGATTTTGTGCAATAAGAAGCTCTAGAAAAATGTTTAAATCTTCTGGAACAAAAAGTCCTGGACATTTTTTGTATGCTGCCCCCAATACCTCTACAGCTCGTTCTATTTCATTGGTGTTGTGGTACATCGTAGCAGCCAGTTTTGCATACTTCATTATGGTCTCTCCCTCACTTGAAGGAAGTGAAGTAACTATTTTATGATAACATTTTACCCTAGATAAACTCAGACTGGTAACAGGGTAAGATATTTCTTCTAGTTTGTCAATGAACTCTAACCTTATAATATGCATTTGTAGGTTGTGTGGCTGAGCCCTAACAGCTCTTGTATAACAAATCATTTCTTGCCTGAAATCAGCTCGTTCTTTGCATAAACTGGCTAGTCTTAGCCACTCATTGGCATCAGATGGGCTCAAATGTGCAGCTATAAGAGAGAACTGTAAATTTTTGTCTTTATCATGTTCATATATCTGGGCTAAGGTTTGGTACGGCTCAGAAGCTGTTGGTACCTGTTTAATAATTTCATGGCACATTTTTTCTGCTGTCTCTGTGTCTCCTCTGGCAAAGCGTAAGTTTGCCTCACCCATCAAGCCCATCAGAGCTGGAGACAGGCGGGTGATTCTACGAGTGCGCTTCTGAGGATTCTTTTCTACCGTTGAAGACGACTGCTGAGGTTCATCTTCAATTCTTCTGCTTTCATCCATGTCTTCCTCATCGTCGTTTTCATACCATTCGCTGGAATACTCGGCAAAAGTCATTTCGCCACTCAAGTACTTGCTAGTGAGTTCTTTTTCGATATCCATTTTATCTGTCCCACCAGCCGTAGATGGTGTCCCCAAATAGGACAAATCCATACCTATTACCTTCTCTGTACCCAATTGATTTCTTTCTGATACAAACTGACTGAGGCAATTTCATAGAATTCAGCTCCTACTTACTGTGGGTTTGTTTACACTGCCGAAGCCGAAACATTACAGCAAAACATTTACAAATACAATATTTTGTACAAAGCAAAGCATCAATCAACTTCAGCTTCTTGGTTTATCTAGGGCACAGACCATTGAGCTATATCTATGGAGTAGCCCCATTCTTCCATACAAACAATACGTTATACATATATCTATTAAATCGACACATAAACGTCAAATATATATTTGTTTCTTTTTAACTAAACAAATACTGAATGTGTTGAAAGAGATAGACAATATTTTGTCCTTTCGAATTTTTGAAAAAAAATTCTGTGACGTCATGATTTTATGTTCGCATACCCAGCGCCGCCATGTTTGGTTACGAGTTTTGTGGTAGATCTGCTGTCAATTACTGTTTTGTTCCGGATGTTTTTGAAGATTTTGTGGAAAGTATGCGAAGAAACTAAATTTCAGTCTGTTATAAACTTTACGTAAGAATAACAATCATGCCCAAGTGTTGTGTGAAACAGTGCGGTGCAAGGAAAACCAATAATCAGCCAACATTATCTTTTCATAGGTTAGTAACCATTTTTCTGTTTTTGTGAAATGATTGTTGTATTTCGAGCTCAATGTTTGGAACAATTGGTGATAAATAAAGAATATGAAGGCTTTTGCTAGTCGTTTGTGGCTCTCAAGACGTTATTTTCTTCGTCATATTTGGAGTTGTTTGTTTACTAGTTGAATAGTGATGTGACATAGGTACCTACTTTCAAGAACCAACTCGATTTTGTGGTTATGTACTGTAAAATTTTATTTTTAACTTAACTTACCTACTTCCTAAGTGTAATGCTGCAACTTTTGTATTACAGGTTTCCTGCTAATGAAATTTTAAAAAGAATATGGTTGGAAATAATCGGAACGTGAAATATTAACCCCCAACCTGAGATAAAGGTTGTCTGCTCGATGCACTTCGCGGAATCATCATTCAACAGAACTTTAGATGTTGTAAGATTACGTGACGGTGCATTACCATCATCTTCTCATTTGGTAAGTACCCTTATTTTTACCTACTTTGAAAGTATGTTGATACTTATGCAAGAATAGAGCCAAAAGTACGTCTTTATTGTCGTACTACCATATACTGGTCCATCAGTCAAAAGTACAGTTATGAACAAAATTGTTTTTGATGAGCTGTCGATAGCTGTAGAGTAGTGCAGAGTGTGCCTACAGAGAAATAAATTTTGAAAATAAAGTTTTATATCAAACACTGGCAGATTTATTTATTATTGCATGTATAAGTTTAATACAGAACATGGGTTATGTATCTAGTGCACAAATTATAAATGAATCAGAACTTAATGAATAAATGACATAGGCACCTAATTGAATACTTAAAAATTAACACGAAATTGCCAATTCTGTTTAGGTTTCTTTACCTACCTCAAAAGGAAAAATGAACTCTTATAATTTTAATAACAGATAATAATTGTGATTAAGTTTTGTAAAAATCAATCATTGTTTATTATTTTCCAGCCGTGTCAAGTGCGTCCACAATCTACATTAGAGTTGAGTTTGGACTCACAATCTACTTCCTTCCAGCCGTGTCAAATGCGTCCACAATCTACATTAGAGATGAGTTTGGACCTTGGACGAATACACCCAAGGTTTGGACTCACAATCTACTGCCAACATGATGGCAAGCTTTTTGAACTTTGTTTTTATTTATTACAAGATTATAAAGATAAAGCCTCCTGAAGTTTTTTTATTATTTTTAACTGAGAAAAGTTATAGTTTATATATATCTCCACATACAACGTCCAGCACACTGGTGTGCGCTGATTGGTATGGAAACACTGAGCGGATTTTTTGAGAAGCTTGGTCTCGTCAAGCTTCCGCTCAGTGTTTCCATACCAATCAGCGCACACCAGTGTGCTGGACGTCAGACGTATTGCACACTGTAATCTCGTACTCGCCCCTCAGGTGAGCCGCTGGCCTGTGTCGATAGAACCACCCAGTTTTTATTTCTTATCTTTAAAGGTGAATAATATATCTTCAACTTCTTGATTTATGGCTTTTGCGACTTGTTGCCACAATTCTGCCAGTGTCGAGTTCCTAGTATTCATTTTTAACAATAATTTTCCTACATTCATTACATAATCCTAGTATATTAAAATTACCGGTAAAAAAAACATTGAAATCCGAAAATACGCCCTTAAAAGAAAACACCTTCTGGTTACGCTAGGTTGTAAAATGAGTACAATTACATAAAAGTTCTAGTAGTAGTTTTTTATTAGGTGCTTTTAATCTAACCAATTTTAATATCGATATATATAAATAATAATCGATATCATTTTCGATAATTCATAGCAATCGATTAAATCGGTAGCGGCACATCACTTAAGAAGGCAGCCATATTGTGTTACAAAAATTACCACGCTTTTTTCGTAGGTAGAGCGTATCCATTGGTTTTATGAATCAGAGGCACAGACTAATAGGAATAGGATGCACTGCATGATGCACGTGTCAGAAAGGGGTACCTTTCTAAATAAAGCAAATATTTTAAAATCAACTAAATCGTATATTTAACAAATATCCTACAACTGATTACACTTTTCTAAGCCAATTATAATTTTATTCGACAAGCCACGTTATTTTACACGGAAAACTTTAACACTTTAAAAATAGACAGCTACAAATATCACAAACTACTTATCTTATTCGACAGAAGTATATAAAGTACTCAGAGATGGATATGACCACCAGGGTGCAGAGCGAAAACTGTAATGTGCTCTTCTCGAGCCTCAACACTGGAATGCCATTTCAATATGGCGTCCGGTAGATATCGTTTGACCTACATTCGCTCTGCATCACTTCTGACTACCAATTTATTGCTAAATAAATTGTAACTAATGTCGAACCAGACATTTAAAATTACAAAATGAATTATAAAGCAATATCTGAAGCAATTACATTGCAAACTGAATATTATTGAAATAATCATTAATCAAAAACAAAATAAATCACTGCATCGCAAAATAAATACTTAAAATCAAAAACAGTAACAATTATTTCTAAATAAATAAAATAATGAATTATCATAACAATTTTAAGACTTTAAACCAAAGTTGAATATTATTTGAGAATCAGTTTCCACATCCGGCGTTATTAGCTTATCTTTTACAAAATTCAAACTAATATAAAGACTTACAGAGATATTACTACTATATAGTGTTATCATTAAATTAAAAAGAAAAATAACCGTGACGATTAGTACCTATATACGTCATAATTATTTACTGACTATGACACGGCCATTCTGCAAATTACTTCGTCCCCGAAGTACACCTAGTTCCTTTATAAACCCATCAGCTCGGCTGCGACTTGCGAACTACAGAAAACGTAGTGCGCCCGGAGTCCTGGCATCTCAAAGGTTAACGGAGTAGACACTTATCTATAAATCATCGTAAAAGGAATCTGAAAACAAAAATATTGTTACCAAAAATTTAAAGTTTCTACCTATTCTTACGTATGTGTATCCTGAACATTTACACCTATTAGGAAAAAAAAATGCTATTCAGATTGGGCTGTCATGCTAAGTTCCATCGCGTGTTGGTATCGCAATGTCTAAACTCGCACCAGGCCAACCGTTCCAACATATTCAATACATATATATATTTCGATCATTAGGCTCGGGCTGTCGACTGTCGCGTTCCGTTCCATCGCACAGTCGCAACTACTACGATGTCTAAACTTCACACCAGTCCAACCGTACCTACCTACTCTTAAACCTACTAATAGGGCTGTCGACTGTCGCGTTCCGTTCCATCGCACAGTCGCAACTACTACGATGTCTAAACTTCACACCAGTCCAACCGTACCTACTCTAGAACCCACTAATATTTTATCAAAGTTTGGCTGTCGTGCTCAGTTCCATTACTGCTGCTACGTAATGTCTAAACTGAACACCAGGCAAACAGCAGCTTGATAAATATCACACTAGTAAGGTTACCTAGGTACTGCGCTATTATAATAGTAGATGCTGTGACGAACTTCAGAAGAAATAGGTTAAAGACTATAACCTCTATACACGGTACCACTCCGTGTAGTTTTTTTTTTTATACTAACTTGGGACCTACTGAGGGTGTCTGAGAGAGGTAGTAAGGAGAACGTCCAACCATAAACAAGTTACGGCGAAAAAACCAGTAGCCTTAGTACATTGTACCCGTTATAGGTCCATTGTACGTTGTAAAAAAAAAACAAAACGCTTGGCCATTCTGCCTCACTACTACAAAACTAATTAAATAAATTGATGGCACGAGCTATAAAAGTGCGGGTAGTAGGTAAACGACTACTGAAAATAAACGTTTTTCATAGAAAATCTAAAACCAATTCGTGGGTTTATGGTTGAGGGTAGGATTCAAAAACTTTTAGAAAAAGGTCGTGGCCCATAAGGCCTTTGAAGATTCTCACCAAATAAGAACAAAACCCCGAAGGGCCTTACCACATTTTGTCTCCGTCCGAATTCCACTTTATTTTAGCGCAGAACTGATTCAAAGTCTTGCACTATGCTTCGGTAACCACAGGAACTGCCACGTCATCTCGTCGTTTTATAACGTCTCCAGATTTTTACGACATCGGCATTTCATATCTGAAATATTCGAAAAACAAATGTTAATTTTACGTGAGCAAATAGGTACCATCCCACTTCTGATGTCAGAAAGGGGTACCTTTCTAAATAAAGCAAATATTTTAAAATCAACTAAATCGTATATTTAACAAATATCCTACAACTGATTACACTTTTCTAAGCCAATTATAGTTTTATTCGACAAGCCACGTTATTTTACACGGAAAACTTTAACACTTTAAAAATAGACAGCTACAAATATCACAAACTACTTATCTTATTCGACAGAAGTATATAAAGTACTCAGAGATGGATATGACCACCAGGGTGCAGAGCGAAAACTGTAATGTGCTCTTCTCGAGCCTCAACACTGGAATGCCATTTCAATATGGCGTCCGGTAGATATCGTTTGACCTACATTCGCTCTGCATCACTTCTGACTACCAATTTATTGCTAAATAAATTGTAACTAATGTCGAACCATACATTTAAAATTACAAAATGAATTATAAAGCAATATCTGAAGCAATTACATTGCAAACTGAATATTATTGAAATAATCATTAATCAAAAACAAAATAAATCACTGCATCGCAAAATAAATACTTAAAATCAAAAACAGTAACAATTATTTCTAAATAAATAAAATAATGAATTATCATAATAATTTTAAGACTTTAAACCAAAGTTGAATATTATTTGAGAATCAGTTTCCACATCCGGCGTTATTAGCTTATCTTTTACAAAATTCAAACTAATATAAAGACTTACAGAGATATTACTACTATATAGTGTTATCATTAAATTAAAAAGAAAAATAACCGTGACGATTAGTACCTATATACGTCATAATTATTTACTGACTATGACACACGCATGATCTAGGACTTTTGTGTGCGCTTTTGCCAGCGAAGCGACGAACGCACCTGCCTCCATATGCCAATCTTTTGCTGTCAACTGTCAAGTTATATTTCACTGCCCAGTTTAATTTATTCATTCTTTCTTTATTCTTTTTAGACACTTGACAGCAAAATATGCGCGAAAACACATCAAATGACGTCATAATGTCACTATTTAGTCACAGAATAACTATGAGTTAGTATGAACTGACCATGATTTTAAACTTTGCAGTTCAACTTTGATTGGCATACCCCTGCTGCACTGAATTCTGAAAAAAATTGAACTTCAACTTCTTTTTTTGGTTTATGGCATCTGTGGCATTACTTTACATATTGTCATCTTCTTGATTCCGATTCCGAATCCATATTAAATTTGGTTCACGGCGAAAAAAAAACACGCGCCGTTGGTTGACAGATGGTACGGTTGGTGAGACTTGCTTGTTTTGGTTCTTTCTTTGTTTGCTTGTAACCAACTTCATTGCAAACTGCAGTTTCTTGCAGTGCTTCCACTTTAAAATATTTTTCCCTTCTTTAGGGAAAAAAAGATAAATTATTTTCTTTAGGGGTTTATGGAATTTTGACGAAAAATTGGACTTGAGGTTCTAACTCTATTTTATACTAGCAGTTACCCGCGACTTCGTACGCGTCTAAGTTTCCGTGTACATTATATTATCTGTGCGTGTACCGAGTGGATACTTCTTTGAGAAACTTGACATTACACCTCATTACACCGAACTCGTACCTACTGGAATGTCAAACGCTAGTTGTTAGACCAAAGAGGTAGTACTACGCTCTGTAAAACTGACGTGACATGACATGACAATGAAATTCTCTTGCCAATTGGCGCTGCTAATCCTTTTCGTTCATTTTATCCTGTAGATCCTGTTAATTATTCGGGATAAAAAGTAGCCTATATGTCAATCCAGGTTACGAACTATATATATGCCAAGTTTCATTCAAGTTGGTTTAGTGGTTTTGACGTGATTGAAACACAAACATCCAAACATCTAAACATCCAAACATCTAAACATCCAAACATCTAAACTTTCGCATTTATAATATTAGTAGGATAGTAGGATAGTATTCGCTCATGTCAAAGAGTATTTTTGTTCTATGAGTAATCGCCAGTCGCTACCCAAATAAAACAATTTCTCAAAAGAACCCTTTAAAACATAATTCTGTTTATTTTAGCTAATTTAACTCCTAACTGTATGTAATGATGGAAGGTACTCACATTTCAATAGTCGTGGAACCACGGGACCAATCTATTTTTGAACTTAAAATGTGAAGTAAAACATACCTATATGAAAATAATTTTTATACATACTTTCTCCATTGAGCGGTAAAATGAGACAATTCAACAATTCGGCTTACTATGTAAGTACCTACCTACCTAGGAGCAAGTGCCACTGCGGTAGACACAGGTGGTTTTACACGCATCCAAAGATCGAACATAAGTCCACTAGACCCACGACTACAGTTAACAATGTTTTGTGGATAACATATATATTATATGTATTATATGGATATTTTACGTTGAAAATACACGTGAATTGACTATGATCCCCTAAACAAGGAATTTAGGATTTTTTAGGGATAATGAGGAAGATGAGTTAGGCATTTTTTCCTGTTTTTATAGCTTAAATCAAAAGTCTAGAAGATTGTAAAGACAACTGTGAAAGAATTTTGGCGATAGCTCAAAAACTGAATTTTCTACGATTTTTTAAAGTTTGGATTTTCAAAATGTGTTTTGAGCCCGGCGATTTCGCGTGTGACGTCAGCCGGTCCGACCGCTCACCCGCGCTTTCTAAGCGTTTTCTGCCTTTACGTTTCTATTTATATTTCTGAAAAATTGGGAGAAAAAAACCAATATTTTTATGTAATATTGTGCCTTTAAGTCCTAAGGACACGTTTAATGCTTCAGATAAACTTTTTAACCACCGACTGAAGAAGAAAGGTGTTCTAAGTTTGAGGCTTTTTTGTGTCTATGTGTCTGTACCTTTCAAGGCTCGTAGCTCCAAAAAATCACTCGTAATTTTTTTATAACTATTCTTGAAATGGAAAGCATATAAATCTGGCATAGTTCTAAGCCAAGTTTGGTAGATATCGGTGCAGCGGTTTCCAAGTTATGAGGATGTTTATCAGCCCTCGACACGCATTTTGAAGGGTTCTCAGGCATATATTGATTGTAGTTTGAAACATTTGGTTCTTATACCAGTATAACGTGAGCTACTATTTCTTAGTGTTTCATTGATTTTGTATATCAGGTAAGACTGGTAATGAGCAAGATTGTGTTATCGACGTGATTAGCAATGTTTTTAACCCCCGACGCAAAAACGATGGGGTGGTAAAGTTTGACGTGTGTGTGTGTCAGTGCGTGTGCGTGTGTCTGTGCGTGTATGTGTGTGTGTGTCTGTCGAATGCGCGCGTTGGTGCGCGTGCGGATGCGGATGGTAGTAGTCTAAGTCACATTGTCTACTAAGGACGTGCCTAGTGAGACATTGTACTGTCAAGTACAATGCCTCACTAGGCACGTCCTTAGTAGACAATGTGACTCGCTAAGAAGAAGAAGAATGTGACTTACACTAGGACGTGCCTAGTGAGACATTGTACTGTCAAGTACAATGTCTCACTAGGCACGTCCTTAAGTCCTTAAGCAATGCATTGCTAATGCCTCACTAAGCACGTCCTTCGTAACTAAGGACGTGCCTAGTGAGACATTGTACTTGACAGTACAATGTCTCACTAGGCACGTCCTAGTGTAAGTCACATTCTTCTTCTTCTTAGCGAGTCACATTGTCTACTAAGGACGTGCCTAGTGAGACATTGTACTGTCAAGTACAATGTCTCACTAGGCACGTCCTTAGTAGACAATGCCTATACATACATATAGTGCAATGCCTCACTAGGCACGTCCTTAGTTACGAAGGACATTGTACAGTAGGTACAATGCCTCACTATGCACGTCCTTAAGCAATGCATTGCTAATGCCTCACTAAGCACGTCCTTCGTAACTAAGGACGTGCCTAGTGAGGCATTGCACTATATGTATGTGTAGGCATTGTCTACTAAGGACGTGCCTAGTGAGGCATTGTACTTGTACAGTACAATGTCTCACTAGGCACGTCCTAGTGTAAGTCACATTCTTCTTCTTCTTAGCGAGTCACATTGTCATTGTCATGTGACTTAGACTACTACCATCCGCATCCGCACGTGCACGTCCTTAGTAGACAATGCCTCACTAGGCACGTCCTCAGTAGACAATGCCTCACTAGGCACGTCCTCAGTAGACAATGCTTCACTAGGCACGTCCTTAGTTTCTGAGGACGTGCCTAGTGAGGCATTGTCTACTAAGGACGTGCACGTGCGGATGCGGATGGTAGTAGTCTAAGTCACATGACAATGACAATGTGACTCGCTAAGAAGAAGAAGAATGTGACTTACACTAGGACGTGCCTAGTGAGACATTGTACTGTACAAGTACAATGCCTCACTAGGCACGTCCTTAGTTACGAAGGACATTGTACAGTAGGTACAATGCCTCACTATGCACGTCCTTAAGCAATGCATTGCTAATGCCTCACTAAGCACGTCCTTCGTAACTAAGGACGTGCCTAGTGAGGCATTGCACTATATGTATGTGTAGGCATTGTCTACTAAGGACGTGCCTAGTGAGGCATTGTACTTGTACAGTACAATGTCTCACTAGGCACGTCCTAGTGTAAGTCACATTCTTCTTCTTCTTAGCGAGTCACATTGTCATTGTCATGTGACTTAGACTACTACCATCCGCATCCGCACGTGCACGTCCTTAGTAGACAATGCCTCACTAGGCACGTCCTCAGTAGACAATGCCTCACTAGGCACGTCCTCAGTAGACAATGCTTCACTAGGCACGTCCTTAGTTTCTGAGGACGTGCCTAGTGAGACATTGTACTTGACAGTACAATGTCTCACTAGGCACGTCCTAGTGTAAGTCACATTCTTCTTCTTCTTAGCGAGTCACATTGTCTACTAAGGACGTGCCTAGTGAGGCATTGTACTTGACAGTACAATGTCTCACTAGGCACGTCCTTAGTAGACAATGTGACTTAGACTACTACCATCCGCATCCGCACGCGCTACAACGCGCGCATTCGACAGACACACACACACATACACGCACAGACACACGCACACGCACTGACACACACACACGTCAAACTTTACCACCCCATCGGTTTTGCGTCGGGGGTTAAAAACATTGCTAATCACGTCGATAACACAATCTTGCTCATTACCAGTCTTACCTGATATACAAAATCAATGAAACACTAAGAAATAGTAGCTCACGTTATACTGGTATAAGAACCAAATGTTTCAAACTACAATCAATATGCCTGAGAACCCTTCAAAATGCGTGTCGAGGGCTGATAAACATCCTCATAACTTGGAAACCGCTGCACCGATTTCTACCAAACTTGGCTTAGAACTATGCCAGATTTATATGCTTTCCATTTCAAGAATAGTTATAAAAAAATTACGAGTGATTTTTTGGAGCTACGAGCCTTGAAAGGTACAGACACATAGACACAAAAAAGCCTCAAACTTAGAACACCTTTCTTCTTCAGTCGGTGGTTAAAAAGTTTATCTGAAGCGTTAAACGTGTCCTTAGGACTTAAAGGCACAATATTACATAAAAATATTGGTACTTTGCTCCCAATTTTTCAGAAATATAAATAGAAACGTAAAGGCAGAAAACGCTTAAAACGCGCGGGTGAGCGATCGGACCTGGCTGACGTCACACGCGAAATCGCCGGGCTAAAAACAGATTTTGAAAATCCAAACTTTAAAAAATCGTAGAAAATTCAGTTTTTGAGCTATCGCCAAAATTCTTTCACTGTTGTGTTTTGGAAGTAAAAATCTATCGATCTACATTAAAAAAAAAATACGCTCATCTTCCTCATTCGAGATTCGAGAGCAAACTAGGGAAAAACAAAAACCTAAAGTGAAAACACCGGTTTGTTGTGAAAGTGAAATTCATTCATCAATAATTCAATAAAAATAATAAGTACCTACATCTAATAATTTGGCTGGTTTAACAGCTGGCTGTTCTGGTCACAGAATAACATATCCTCGTTCTGGTTCATTTGGTGCGACGGTTACGATTTTCGGTTATGCATATTATTTTTTCCTATTTCAAAACACTACCAAAATCCTGTCGTAAAGTAATATTTATAAGAAGGTATGCCATTGCGAATTGCGATTTGCGATAAATACAAAAAAGTAATTTTATTGGGTGTTCCTCCTCCACCTGTTTACAAACTATATTCCTTCTAAAAAGTGACTGAGCGCTTGCTTGCTGCTGCTAGGTAAGGATCATTTTAATTTTGATGTAAGTATTATCAACTTTGATTTGTATAAACCTTGTAAAATCTGCTAGCTGGATGTTGTTTCTACCTACTTATGTGCTACCTTATAGGGTACCTTGACTAAGCAAAATTGCTCACTCTTCAGACTCTTTGTGATTTTAAGTCAAATAATAATTAATTAATTAATTTATACCTATTGTCGCGCCTTTATACTATGCTAGGGCTATCACAAAACGGTGACAAGCCCTCGCGACAAAGATAACATGAGGATGAGATTATGGGTTGACTTATCGTCATGTGCACTGCTTCGCAAATGATTTTACTGCCCTAAGCTGGCAGAAGGCCACGTGGTCGACCGTGTTCTCTTACACAATCACAAGCAGTTACGCCTGTGAATGTGCCCGGATTCCAGCCCTCTCAGAACTAGGCTGTTCCAGTCCTTCAAAGGACAACCGGTTGAGCTTGGCTGTGCCAAGTGCTGCCACCATCCTTCCCCACGAGCAAACACCACTTCCTCTCATCCGGTCGACCACAGCCATGTGGCTACTCCGTGCCTCTGATCGCTATCAGAGGCACATCCCTTCGGCTGAGCCCGGACCCTTAGTACTCGTGAGATCTGATGCACCAACTAAGATATTCGAAGGTCATCGGTTTCCCAGCCGGCTATACCCCGGGACTCCCAAGTACTAATGCCCTTCTTCGAGCTGTGCTCGATGGGCTCTGAACCAAGTCAGAAGCCCCGGTACCCGAACGTATACAACGTTCTTCCCCGATCGACCGAACTAGTCCATGTACAAAGGTACGCAAGTAGACTTTCAGATTAGTAATCGCGGAGAACAGATTTTATCGCGGAACTGTCTTCCCAAAATCTCACTAGCCTCTCCGTAAAAGTAGCAGGTTATACGCTAGCACTTACCCTGTGGCTATGGGCTACCTTACTCCTCCACCCCAGTACTACCATGTACTTCTGTACTCGAACAGGGTAATCGTTCGACTCCACAACGTCTCAACTCATATCCAGACCTTTTCCTCCCAGGGTCAAGGTTAAAAACTTCTTCTCGGTGGTGCGCACAGATTTGCGGTCAACCCTACAAAAGATAAAAACAGGCGAGAAAAAATACCAACCTATTGTCGATTTAGAGTTGCCAACATATAAAACTGAATTTCGCCAAAGAGAAACTTACTTTTGTGTCTGTGACCTCGTGCATTGCGCGACACACCCAACGAAACAAAGATTTCACTTTAGCAGGGCAAGCAGATGACGTGTCCATTCCAGGATTTGCTCCCTTGCACGGATGGCAGCGCCCTTTCTACTTCGTTATCCTGCAGAGGACTTTCTTCAGCCACTTCACCTGGGCTGAAATCTTCCAACGGTAAATTCCCATCATTGACGTCATTATTACGTCCTGAATCGTCTGCCTCACAGACAGGTCCGGTTTCCATCTGAGAAGTCTTCTCAGGACCACTGGCTGCCATCTGATCACGAGATTGTATCTCACTTTCTTGAACCCGAAATGAATCTGTCTGGGTTTATTTCTTCAACCATACATGCGCTGTACTGACTTGGTTCCTACTCGACTATCTGAGGAGGCTGTGGACTCTCTTCATAACCCTCCTCCAGAGGATAGAGATGTCCTATAGAATGAGTAAAAATTGAGCCATCGACCTTACTTTTGCGACTCGACATGCGCCGTCTACACTTTCTAGTAGGTCAACAATTTTACCAACTTTCCAATTCTGTCGGTTCTTAGAGTCTGCTTTAATCCGCACGACATCTATCCCACCTGTAGAACTCGGTTGTATCTGATTCCGGGTTGCTTAGGCGAATGTTGTGATCTCTCTCTCAAACAGGTGTGATACTGCCCTATAAACATTTTCTTAAATTCTTCAAGAATATTAATTACCTTTATACAATATTCAAACTTCAAACGTTATTTATTCAGAACAGTGTACTTAGATCAAATTACAAGCTAAAACGATGACACAGCAAAAGTTATAAACTGTGTATCAATTTATTACTAGAGGGGTCAATTTATAACTAAAGGCATTGTCAAAATACCTTCTTTCTGGGATTCTCCCTGTGGCAGTAAATCTCCGCAAGGTTAAGAGGCATTTTTCTGCAGAAAGATCTTTCACAATTTCAAGATAAAACATCCGTACAGTCAGACATTAAAATAAAGATAACCATCTTTGTCATATTTAGCGAACTCACATACAATGGACCAAAGTAATTTATGAAATAGATGAAAAGGGGTCACTGAAGTTCACTCTTTCTGGTGGTAGGGCTGGTGTATCTGGTAATTTGCAAGGATCACCATGTTTCACATTGCTGGCTTGTCTTGAGCATCTTAGTCACTTTTGCTCTACCTTGCAGTATCCAGTACCTTCTTCTGACAACACTCAGCGTGTGTGAAGCACCAATATAGTAATTACTGTCATGAATTTCGATGATAAATTTATTTGAAAACTCATAAAATTAGCACCGGATACTTCATCTCGTAATTCATACATAATCTCGTAATATCTCGTATTATGTTAGCCATGCGACCAACGCAGCGTATTAAACCAGCAGAAGCCATAAACAAAGCTTTTTACTAGACGAGTTTTCTTGCCTACCAGGAAGTGTTTAAGCTGTAATTTTTTAATTTGTACAGTAGAATTGTCTTTATTACAGTCATTACTAGTATCTCTTTCTTTTTCCTGTAAGTTTTCACTCTTCATAAGGACATTGTGGATTCTGGTTAACTCCGACCAGTCATGAGGCTCCAACTCACCTGGACTGCCCTCCAGGGCCTCCCCAAACAAAAAGAAGGTGCTGCTTGCGCAGCAATGAAGATTCACTAGCTACTGCCATTCTTCTTCTTTTAGGTGCGTTGTATCAAAACAAGGTTAGACTTCGTAAGGACATTACCTATTTCTGTCTGTTGATGATGAAACTTAATCTCATTGACCCTGTTTGCTACAAATGGTGGTACAATTTCTAACCATGCAATAACTATTTGACTATCCGTCCACAGATATTCTTTTTCAATTAGTAAGTCTAGATTCGTTTTCACATACTTCAATATTGCTTCCTATCAGCAAACCTAGTAGCTCCAGTTTGGGTATCTTCTAATCATCTCTGTCTTCAATTTGTGAAATACGAAACTTTGTTATCACCAAAGAAACTGAAGTTTGTTGATCTCCTTTTGTCTTTAAATAAACGACTGCTGCATAGGCGGCATGTTTAGATGTATCAGTGAAACAATGTAGTTCATAAGCTTTGGATAACTGGCAAGTTAATATATATGTACCTACACACGACCACAGGTCACGTTATAAACCCAATACAACCATAATTACGCTACATATGCACAGAGTTGTTGGAAAGGGAGCACAATAGGCGTAGACACGCTCTGCGTCCGCAGGCCATCCTACACAAACATACTGTTGTCTGTCTCGCACGATTCGCAACGTTCTACTTTTAATAGTTCAAATTCAATCAGTATAGGTGGACGTGTCTTCGACTGTACCTTGGAAGTTTAGTTTCCATCCCAGCCTTCAGGTCTATCAGTATCTTCTCCAAAGAGGTTGTGTTAGGTTTTCAGGCAATGCTACATCCCATTTCCCCTCTTCGTTGCATAATTATGTTCTGGAAAAAAAAAGCTTTATTGGCAAATCAGCGGGCATACAAAACCGCACGAGTCATACACTCTGGCTAGAGTATGAGGAACTTTTCTTTTGGTGGGTACCGGTGTGTCAGGGTCGAAGTGATTTTCTGATACTTTCAGCTTCAACGTATCTTTTTGTACATCCCCTGACAAACCAAGAACTTTCATTTCTTTGCACTGTGTGGCTTTGCGATGTTGTGGAATTGTATCCATAATCTGTTTGCTATTCGAAAACCCATATCTTGTGTTCACCGAGAGCTACCCGAACCTTGACCTTGTTTGTTCATACATGTGATTATCTTCTTGGACAAACTCAGCTCCTGTTACTAAATTATCAACTTAGCATTTTGTTGGCTATAGTCTTCAGTAAGTTTCCATTTGATCGAGTCATGTGATGCCTGATCGTCGTAGTGAGTAAGAATGGACTTTATTATCATTCCAAAAGGACAATTACCTACAGAAATCAATTACAGAAGCGCAAATGCAACAGGTTATCATCTGTGCTGTGGCTGGTTGGTTGAGATTTTTGATCCACAGGAAATTTGTGACATCTCTATCTTCTTGCTGTAATCCAACTTGAAGAAAAGTTTTTTCTACATCTGCAATAATACTAATTCCTTTTGTCCGAAAGCTAGAAGGAGCGCTGTCAAATCTTTCAAAATTCACTGTATAAGCATTAATTGAAACTTTTCAATCCTGTTGTCTTTGTTGAGGCATCGAAGACAAGCCTTCTTCTTTTGCCCTTCTGTTTCACCAAAAAATATATGAGGAGGAAGGTGATGAATCAATTTGGCTGGAGCTTTGTTAAATTACCTCTATGATTCTAAGATCCAGCTGTTGTATTCAGTCAAGGACTCTTCATCTAACTACATAATTAAACTTCTAATAATTAAAGTACATAATAATTAAACATAATTAAACTTCTTAATCTTCCTGTGGCAAGTCCAAAGTTTGACTGAATTTCAGGGGGTTACTGTACCCAAGGCCATTTGACGTAATGATCAGGTTCGGTACTGTACATTTTCATTAAAACGACGAACCACATGTTCTTGCTTTGTCGCCTCTGGTAAATCGGATACGTCAATGCTTTTTAATGACCGTAAAATTTTATATGTATGTTTCTCAATAGTAAATCTGGTTCGGCTAAATATGGACAACTAGCTGACATTGGGAGTAAGTAATGACAAACAAAACGTCGCTTTCCAACTGGCTAGTGCTACCTGACAGCACCCATCCGAAATCTGTTTCAAGTTAGGTATGCTTGCATCAACTGTGCTTATCCTAACCACGCAAGAAGGAACAATAGAGGTCAATGCCCACAAGTACATCAATCTTCTCACCCACTGTATCATCATCAGCATCTATATCTACATTATTATGTTTGAGTTTGCTACTGGAACACGATCCGTTATACGTGGTACACTGTTTACCTGTATCTTTCTACTGATACCATGCTTGGTTTTTTATAATGATGTTTGAAGTGGGGCTGGTCATTTCTTGTGGGGTAGCAGCTCAGAATGTATATACCAGAAGCAGATTCTTCCTTTCCATTGACGGTTCAAGGTCTCTTGCTGCTTTTGCTGTAAGGTATCTGCGCTGCTAGTTGATAGGCTAAATGTTCGGTCCTCCATTGAACCAAGTAGATGGAACGGCTTCTCAACATCTTTCAGCTCCCTTGAATCAATGTTGGTCTTGAACCTGTTCCAGAATTCACTCCACTGAAGGATGTCTCCTTTGAACTTGGCTAACCCATTTTTTGGAAGTTTCGAAGAAGAGCCGGGCATCGCGACAGAAGTCTTGATAATGACATACAATAATAATAATTATAATCAGTAATAGCTAGGTAATTGTGCTTTATCTCCAATTCCTCGGTCTCAATCTTCTCGTTCATAAAGTCCATAGACTGCCACTTTGAGGTGCTCGGAACTCGACCGCAGTTCCTTGTTGAATGCTTTGATTAATTATCTCCGATGATTCGCAATTGATCTTAATTTCATCCGGCTCATGAAGAGGTTTTCTTCCGATATTTGTCCCGTAGGTACCTACCAAAGTCGTTCCGTAGCTTGTTAATTACTTATATAAACTTTTGACGTCGCATTCTCAGGCGGGGTTTAGACACCGTGTCCATTTTTCTCAACTGGAATTTACACTATATATAAATACTAAGTTTCATCTGCTACGAATATTACTATAATACAAAATATTGGTAGCGCATAATGTTTAGGTACTTACGGTTTATCGAGCTATATTTTGATCGGTTCACAAACAGCCAAGATAACGTTTGAAACGTTTGCAAGTTAAGAATATGGTTAGTGACCCAAAACACTCGACTGGTTCCTTTCGTACTGTTGACTGAAAATAAGAACAGAGTACCTAAGACAAAACGTAAAAACAGTATTATTTTTGTTTTGCACATCAAAAGAGGCAGGCAGGTACACTTGTACCTTTTCAGAAATTACCTCAAGCTATTCAGCGATTCTCTTAGGTAATACTATTCGTCGGCAATTGTCACTTTCACTACCTACCTACTTCTATGTAAATTACTCACTGATATTCCCATAAACACAGAATAAGATAAATATAGTATTCTTTATTGTACATAAAAAATACTTAAAAATAATTTACTTAAATATACCAAAATTGGTAGTAAAACGCCTTAGGAGGTAGATACAATAGGCGAATTACACGAAAAGAAAATGTTTCAAATTTACCGATTTAACCGATCTTGACAAAGCAGAAAAAGTAACGTTGGGCAAAGGACGTTGAACTTTGACACGACGTGGCGGCATCTTTTAAAATTTGTTCTCTGTTTTCTTATAACTACATAATCTTCATTTCTTATAATACATCGCTTACCAAATACACTATACTAGAATTACAGTGTATATTCTTAAATAAGCTTAATGTAAACCAATAATACTAAATAAATTAAGGTTTTAAATATAATTCTTAAACCGGAACGTTCCGTAATATTAACCATAGACAAATATATAAACTAATAAAACCTTAGACACGTCTGTCTTCTATATCGTTGCTAACTTCCCAGAAAAAGGTTTTTTCTTTTTTAAGGGGGACGCACATCTTCAATAAATATTGAAGACATTGATAAAAAATAGAAAACGCAAAACGCATAATAAAAACGCAAAAAATATCCGTTAAAAATAAAACAACATGCACACTATAGACGCAAAATGCATAATATTATAAACGCAAAAATATCGGGTAAAAATAAAAGAACACGCAAACTCTATAGACGTAAAAAGCATATTATAAACGCAAAAAATATCGTGTAAAACGGGTAAAAATAAAAAAAGAATAAAAACGAAAAAATGACACCAAAATATAAACGTAATGGGAAAAAGTAATAAATAAAACAACGTACACTCTTATCAATATTTATATTTCCCATCTTTTCTTTTGTTGAGTAATAAAAAATAAAAAATCTTTATATCTGGAGAGAACCCGAACGCATCAGGCTTCTCCAAACATACTTCGACCCAACCCTGTGGTTGGGACCAGAAAAAAAAATCTGGCATCCAAGGGCTCCAGAGATCCCTGCATCTCCACCATTTTTGTCGCGCCTTTATACTATGCTAGGGCTATCACAAAACGGTGACAAGCCCTCGCGACAAAGATAACATGAGGATGAGATTATGGGTTGACTTATCGTCATGTGCACTGCTTCGCAAATGATTTTACTGCCCTAAGCTGGCAGAAGGCCACGTGGTCGACCGTGTTCTCTTACACAATCACAAGCAGTTACGCCTGTGAATGTGCCCGGATTCCAGCCCTCTCAGAACTAGGCTGTTCCAGTCCTTCAAAGGACAACCGGTTGAGCTTGGCTGTGCCAAGTGCTGCCACCATCCTTCCCCACGAGCAAACACCACTTCCTCTCATCCGGTCGACCACAGCCATGTGGCTACTCCGTGCCTCTGATCGCTATCAGAGGCACATCCCTTCGGCTGAGCCCGGACCCTTAGTACTCGTGAGATCTGATGCACCAACTAAGATATTCGAAGGTCATCGGTTTCCCAGCCGGCTATACCCCGGGACTCCCAAGTACTAATGCCCTTCTTCGAGCTGTGCTCGATGGGCTCTGAACCAAGTCAGAAGCCCCGGTACCCGAACGTATACAACGTTCTTCCCCGATCGACCGAACTAGTCCATGTACAAAGGTACGCAAGTAGACTTTCAGATTAGTAATCGCGGAGAACAGATTTTATCGCGGAACTGTCTTCCCAAAATCTCACTAGCCTCTCCGTAAAAGTAGCAGGTTATACGCTAGCACTTACCCTGTGGCTATGGGCTACCTTACTCCTCCACCCCAGTACTACCATGTACTTCTGTACTCGAACAGGGTAATCGTTCGACTCCACAACGTCTCAACTCATATCCAGACCTTTTCCTCCCAGGGTCAAGGTTAAAAACTTCTTCTCGGTGGTGCGCACAGATTTGCGGTCAACCCTACAAAAGATAAAAACAGGCGAGAAAAAATACCAACCTATTGTCGATTTAGAGTTGCCAACATATAAAACTGAATTTCGCCAAAGAGAAACTTACTTTTGTGTCTGTGACCTCGTGCATTGCGCGACACCTATCTACCTACCAAATTAATTTCTTGTTGGTTGTAAAACATTAGTGACTGTATGCAATGATATTCACTGTTGATGACATATATTATGAAAAAGGATAATATTAAAACCCCTTTTACAGCTAACACAAAAATGACTGAGGTAGTAAATACCATGGACCAGCTAGCTGACATTGAGGAAACTCTGGCTTCTACTGAACTAAAAAATGCAAATGAACCTCCAATAAATCTGTTGGACATGCCAGTTGAGGTGCATAAGGGTCTATAACTAGTGTTTTTCTTTCTGTACTTTTGACTTCACCTAAACCTTTATATCTTTTCACAGATCATACTAAAAATATGCTCTTTTATAGATGCATATTTTTTAAAAAACACTGTTGGGAAGGTCTGTCAAAGGTTGGAAGATATTATATTAGATGATGACCTTTGGAAATACTGGGTTCGTAATAGAATCAAGGGAAACTTTCCACCAATACATGACTTGAAAGCATTTGAAGAGGAGCCTATAAACTGGATAGATGTTTGTGCTGATATGGACTTTGAAAGGAACAAATGGACCCATTCAATTGAAACTGTGAGACACATAGTTGTGAAAGAAATGCACTATGCTTCTGTGGATGCTGTTCTCCTTGTGAATGTTAGTACTTGAAACCAAACTGATAACTGACTTCTAATACTAGGCAATAAATTGATGAATCTTTATTCTTTTTTATCCAGAAAGGTGAATTGTGTGTATCAGGCGGAAGGGATAGGAGTATGGCAATATTAAATGTCTCTGACATTATGTCCTCTGAGGATGGCTCTGAGACTGTCTATGCCAATACTAAGCTCCGGCAGATTAGAGAGGATGCCCACACTGGTTGGGTCTGGGATTTGTCTCCTGACTATCCTGACTCTGCATCCATAGTCTATTCTGCATCTTGGGATAACAGTGTCAGAGCATGGGACTTGGCTACATTTGAATGTATAGAGAAGTTTTGGTAAGACTCATTATTCTTTTTCTAACTTCTCTCTGCTTATGTAAAAATATTATAATAATTTTTCAAATTGACAGGTGTAAAATGTCAGTTCTCTCTGTGATTGGTAGTGGTAAGGAAGTGATTGCTGGTCTGTACTCGAAAAAAGTATTACTGTTTGACCTTCGTGCTGGAACTTCACCCACATGCTACTACAAACCACATAAAGGCCCTGTATTAGGCCTGCATAAACACAAGAATTTGGTAGCATCAATAAGTGATGATAAGACTATGGCTATATGGGATAGAGTTGCAGGAAAAGTTCTGAAGAGTCACATCAAAATGCCCAATGATAAAGCATATCCAGTTTGCATAAGTTGGAGCCCCATGGCCTTGTATGTCGGCGATTCTAGAGGGTGCCTGCATCTGTTCCATCCAGAAGAGTTCACATACATTAAGAGCCATGAGTTGTGGGAGCAGCCGCCAATAATAAGACCTTCTCACAAAGTAGTTGGCTGCCTCCAAACTGATGGAACCATGATTGCTTGTACAAATAGAGCTGAAATAAAGTTCATGTATAATTGTTATCCACCTGAAGAATATTCTTCAGTCAAGAGTAGCACTGTTGATATAACTAAGGTATGGACTATAAATATTATTTTATTTATTGTATTATGGTTATAAACATAGGTAAGTAGGTAGGTACTTTTAGTCTTGTATAATAAATGATTACCATACTGCCATACAAACATTAAAATCATAGATAGCATCATCTATCATCATCATCATCATCATCATCATCTACCTAGGTATACTATGTAGTATAGCTGATTTGGGTTTACTTAAAAAGTTGTTGCTGCATATTGTAGGTAGAGTGTAGGTAGTGCATTCAAATCATATGGAATAAGACTATTGGGTTGACAATAATATCATATTATTCTTTGTTTCAGCTATGTTATCAAAATGGAGTACTCTGTGTTGGAACATGTGACTCAGCCCTAGAGTTTTGGGTCCCAGATGTTGGCAGAATGGTAGAATGATGACTTTTCTTATTATGACCTAAACTCAAACAATAACCAACTCAATATTGCTGGAATGCGTAATAAATTACCAATATTTTATTTATAATAGTGTAGGTAGGTAACTACATTTTTAAAAGTTTCTGTGATACATAAAAGTACATAATAGTAAGTAATCAAATAAAATAATAAAAAATGTGTGTTATGTTGGTTCCTGTATACTCATTGGAATCAAAAACTATCATGAACCATCCGGAATACATACCTATACTAGGTGAGAATGGACACACACATTATGTACCTCTTGGAGAGATAGCATCCCGCTTCAGGACGAATTTAATTTTATTGTAGACACACTATGTACCTAAGGTAATTAATTGTATTGTTATAAAGGAATTCAACAACTATACCAAAAATGGTACATTATATTATTATTATCTTATAGCTTAAAATACTTAATGTGCTGCTAATACATTAACGATCTCTTTTTACTAACATTTTTTATCAATAAATACAAAACCTAAGCTGTGTTTCGTTTTCCTTACATAGGATAAGAGTAGGTAGATAGAAATATGTATATTAGCACATTTAGGCCAAAATGGATACCATATACAATGTTAGTTTTAATTTACTTAGCCTTATTTTAAGTTAACTGTTGAATTGTGAATGTTGTGTTCACCTATAATTGGTGTTTGCACTAGAATAAGAATATAATGTTGTTTCTGTGCACAACACTGTTGGTGATCCTATTAATAAATAAATAAATAAATATTCCTAGTGTTAAAGTATGATTATTGTAGATTAGAACCTCTATGTTCAATATCTATGGTTTTATGAATGACATAATATTGACAATGTAACTTAGTAGTTGATTGTTGAGCAGTGTACTATGGCGATGGTTTGAAATTGAATAAAACAGAATTATAAATGTTCTACTGCGTTTCTAGTTCTTTACAAGATCTCTGATGATACAATGGTGAATATAAATACATGGTTTTTAACATGGTAGCAGAGCATGGTTGAAAAATATTCAGATTGAAAAAGTCGCGTTAAAACAAAAGAAGATATTTTTTTCACAAACGGAAAATTGTGAAATAGTGCATGAATACCATGGAAGGTAAAGAGGAGTTCCGACTGCCCATATTTGATGGAGCAAATTATGACAAATGGAAATTCCGTTTAAAATTATTTCTAGAAATGAAAAAATGTGTTAAGGCAATTCAAAATAAGACAAAACCAGAAGAACTTACAGAGAGTGTTTGGGACGATATGAAATTAAAGGCAGCAAATTATATTGTGAATAGTATCACAAACACCCAACTGGATATAGTTATCACCGAGAGGACGCCTTATGAAATGATAGAAAAATTTGATGATATATCCTATCCTATCCTATCCTACTAATATTATAAATGCGAAAGTTTAGATGTTTGGATGTTTAGATGTTTGGATGTTTGGATGTTTGGATGTTTGTGTTTCAATCACGTCAAAACTACTGAACCAACTTGGATGAAACTTGGCATATATGTAGTTCGTAACGTGGATTAACATATAGGCTACTTTTTATCCCGAATAATTAACAGGATCTACAGGATAAAATGAACGAAAAGGATTAGCAGCGCCAATTGGCAAGAGGATTTCATTGTCATGTCATGTCACGTCAGTTTGACAGGGCGTAGTACTACCTCTTTGGTCTAACGACTAGCGTTTGACATTCCAGTAGGTACGAGTTCGGTGTAATGAGGTGTGTAATGTCAAGTTTCTCAAAGAAGTATCCGCTCGGTACACGCACAGATAATATAATGTACACGGAAACTAGACGCGTACGAAGTCGCGGGTAATTGCTAGTATATAATAAAGGGATGTGCCAACAAATTGCTGCTAAAGCGTAAGGTGCTTGAAACAAAATTCAAAGAAAATGAAAATCCATTTGAATATCTCCAAATATTCGAAAAACAAATAAATGAATTAAAGAATGCGGGTGAGACAGTGTCAGAGGAAGACAGACTAAACTACTTACTACTATCACTACCAAGCGGGCTAGAACATATTGTAAATATCGTGGATGCCATGCCCAAAGAAGCACAGACTGTGGAGTATGTAAAATCAAAGATTATGCTGGATTTTAAGAAAAAAGAGATGAATATAACAGAACAGTCATTCGCTAGTAGTTCCAGATCGTATGATAATGTTGAAGATAACAATTGTTTTGAGTGTCACAAGCCAGGCCACTATAGAAGAGATTGTCCAAAGTTGTATAAAAATCAGAACTACCGTGGAGGACGAAGAGGAGGTCGCCGAGGCAGAGGTGGACATAACAGAGGATACAGAGGTTATAGAGAACGAGGTAATAACGAACGAGGTAATAACAGTCGAGGTAATAATGAACATACAGGCTTTAATGTAGAAGTACTGGCTGGAGAAAGAGAAATTGAAACTAAGGAGACGATAAATTGGCTAATTGACAGCGGATGCAGCGATCACATTGTAAACGACGATAAATATTTTTGTAAGTACAAGAAATTAGATAATCCGGTAAAAATAAGAGTAGGAGATGGTTTTGGTCTCATGTCAGAAAAGATAGGCAACATAATGATGAATTTTCAAGTAGGACGTCGTTCACACCAAATAGAAATACATAATGTATATTATGTACCAAGTATGAAAAAGAATTTACTCAGCGTATCGAGTATTGTGAACAGAGGTAACATGATAAAATTTAAAAACGAAACGGCGGAAATTTATAATTCAAACTACGAAATAGTATCGGTAGCAAAGAAAAATAATAAATTATATGAATTAGAAGGAAAGGTAATTTATAATAATGATGGAAATAGTTCATACACGACTGATAAGATGATGTCTGAGAAAGAGAAATGGCATAGGATTTTAGGTCACGCTAATTTTTCTAAGTTAAAAGAAATGTGTAGGTATAATTTACTAAACGGTTTACCCGAAAAATTAGATGAGAATTACGTACAGTGCGAAATATGTTTAATAAATAAAATGACGAATTTACCATTTGAAGATAATCGACGTAGAGCCACTGAGTTATTAGAGATTGTGCACACAGACGTCAATGGTCCAATAACGCCGACAGGAAGAGACGGTAAGAAATATTTTGTTTCTTTCATTGATGATTATAGTAGGCAAGCTCAAGTTTGTGTAATTAAAAATAAAAGTGATGTTTTTGAATGTTTCAGGACGTATGTGAACACGATGCGCAATCAAACAGGCAAAAGAGTAAAAGAAATGAGATGTGACAATGGTCGTGAGTATCTTAACAGAGATTTTTATACGTTCGCAAAACAAGAAGGAATTTATATCAAACCCGGTCCAGCATATACACATCAACTGAATGGAGTAGCTGAAAGATTTAACAGGACTATTATGGATCGTGCAAGGTGTTTGATGTCTGAAGCAAAACTTAACAAATGTTACTGGCCAGAATGTGTTTTAACAGCAGTGTATTTAGGAAATAGATTACTTACCAATACTGCTGAAAAGAAAAGTCCATACGAAATATTTTACGGTCGCAAGCCAGATGCAAGATATTTAAAGATTTTTGGAAGTAAATGTTTCGTGAGAGTTCCAGAAGAAACCAGAACATCGAAGTTGAATCCAAAGGGAATACAAGGTATACTAGTGGGATACACGGATACTGGATATAAGATTTTAGTCAACGATAAAATAGTAATAAGTCGCCATGTTACGTTTATTGAACCAGATGTGCAAGTTATAAAATTCCGAAATGAAGAAACAAATGATGAGTCAAACGAAGAAGAACTCCATAAGAAAGAGGAATCAAAGAAAGAAGATTTAAATGAACTTGATGAATTTTATGACACAGTGGAAGATGAAGAAGATAAAAGACAGACAGCAAGTGAAGTTGAGGAGATTATACCAAGCCGCCCAAGAAGAGAAAGAAAGTTACCTGAGAAGTATAAGGATCATGTAGTGTATGTAAATGTGTGTGATGCCGGAGTACCTGATTCTTATGAAGAAGCGATAAATGGCTCTGAAGCAAAACTATGGAAAAATGCTATGGATGATGAGATTAATAGTCTAGAGCAAAATAACACATGGGAAATTGTGGATGCCCCGAAGGATAATAAGATTATAGAAGTGAAATGGATTTTCAGAATAAAATCAAATGGCAGATATAAGGCACGAGTAGTAGCAAGAGGATTCCAACAGGCTTATGATGAAAATGAAGAAATATACTCACCTGTTGCAAGAATGATTACAATGAAAGCTTTAATGTCGATAGCATGTGTCAAAGGCTGGTATATGGAAAGTATGGATGTAGAAACAGCATTTTTGAATGGAACAATCAAATCTGAGGTATACATTTATCCACCAGATGGGTATGATATTGAAAATGGAAAAGTATGCAAATTAAAGAAGGCTCTATACGGCTTAAGAGAAAGCCCGAGAGATTGGTATGAGTGTTTTCACGAATTTATGACAAGCATCAAGTTCAGAAGGTCAGATTATGATTATTGCATATACACAGGATGTGTAAATAAAGCAAAAATATTTTTGTGTTTATATGTGGACGATATTTTAATTTGCGGAGAAAATGTTAACGAAATTAAAGAAGTTAAGAATATGCTGAAAAATAGATTTCGAATGAAAGACTTAGGAAAAGTGAAACAGTATTTGGGAATCGATATTGAATATGACCCTAAACAGAAGAAAATGACATTAAGTCAAGGAAAATATATTGAAAGTTTAGCGGAGAAGTTTAATGTGAAAGAAGCTAAAAAGTATGAGACACCGATGGAACAGAATTTGTCGCTTGAACCTGGTGAAGTAAATGATAATCTGAGGTACAGAAGTTTAATAGGAGCACTTTTATATGTTGCAAGTGGTACGCGACCAGATGTGTCTTACAGTGTGAATTATTTAAGCAGATTCCAAAATTGTTATAGTGATATACATTATAAATATGCGTTAAGAGTTTTAAAATATTTGTATTTTACACGAAATAAAAAACTAAGTTATGATGATGTGTTTGATGAAACCTTAGATGCGTTTGTAGATGCTGATTGGGCAGCTGATAAAAATGATAGGAAGTCGACCACAGGAATTGTAATAAGAGTGTACAATAACCCTGTAATGTGGAAAACGCATAAACAAAAGATAGTGTCGAGAGCGTCGACTCACGCTGAATATTATGCGTTGGCAGATTGCGTAGAGGAGGTTTTGCCGGTGAAAGGAGTTTTAGGCGATTTGGGGGTAACAGTCAAGGGTCCAATTAAAATATTTGAAGACAACAGTGGTGCCATAGCTCTTTCCAAAAACGGTAAATTTTGTAAAAACTCTAAGCATATTGATATTAGCTATCACTTCGTGTATGACTATGAAAAGAAAGGGATTATTAATGTAACTAAAATAAATACTGAAGATCAGTTAGCAGATATCCTTACTAAGTCACTAGGAAAAACAAAGTTTCAAAAACTTAGAGATCTTTTAAATATTAAGTAAGATGTTAGTTAATTGTGACTTAACAAATGTTAGTAAGAATTTAATTAGGTGTGTTATGCAATTGTTAATTTTTGTTATTATTGTATAACGAGAGTAAGGATTTTAAGTTTGTATAATTTAATTTAGTATGTACTGTGTTTTTATTCTACAAAATCAAGGAGGTGTGTTAAAGTATGATTATTGTAGATTAGAACCTCTATGTTCAATATCTATGGTTTTATGAATGACATAATATTGACAATGTAACTTAGTAGTTGATTGTTGAGCAGTGTACTATGGCGATGGTTTGAAATTGAATAAAACAGAATTATAAATGTTCTACTGCGTTTCTAGTTCTTTACAAGATCTCTGATGATACAATGGTGAATATAAATACATGGTTTTTAACACCTAGTACCACCTATCATTATTATTATGTGACAAAACAATGACGGGCAACCATCGAGAGTGCATCGAGATTAGTCGGTTCGGTCCATGTAGGTTGATGGTCGATGTCTTCACTGTCAAACGTAGTCAAACCATAGAGGCACCAAGCCGTTTGGCTTGGTGCCTCTATGGTAATCGAGCTTGGTTGTTTTGTTTGATTGACTGACTGAAGGAAAGCCCATTTTGACGGGCGACGACGAAACAAACGAACTGTCAGTTTTGTAAAGAAAGAAGAAAAATTGTATTTTCGTTTCGTTCGCCATGATCAGTCAGTAATTTGTGATTTTGTAATGGATAGTGTTCAATAGAATTACTGATAGTATATTTTCAAAGCACCATCATGAACGGGCTAAGTTTTAGTGAACTGTGTTGTTTGTTTTGTTGCCCGCCGTGCCCTGGGAAAATTGCGGCGAAGCTGGCTTTTCTGCCTCCAGAACCAACGTATGCATTCGCACCTGATGAGACGGGAGCTAAATTTTCATTGACTCTTACTGAACGTGCAGAGTGGCAGTATTCAGAGCGAGAAAAAGAGAATATCGAAGGTTTTTACTCTAGAACGACCAGGGGCAACAGAATCGCATGTCTCTTTGTTCGTTGCAGCCCAAATGCTCGCTTCACGATACTATTTTCACATGGAAATGCTGTTGATCTGGGACAAATGAGTTCGTTTTATTTAGGGTTAGGTACCAGGATAAACTGTAATATATTCAGTTATGACTACTCTGGGTATGGGGTGAGTGGTGGGAAGCCTTCTGAGAAGAACCTGTACGCTGACATCGATGCTGCGTGGCAGGCTCTCCGCACGCGCTACGGCATCAGTCCAGAGAACATAATCCTCTATGGACAAAGCATTGGAACTGTACCCACTGTGGACTTGGCTGCCCGCTATGAGGTTGGAGCGGTTGTGCTACATTCCCCGCTCATGTCTGGGATGAGAGTTGCTTTTCCAAATACCAAACGAACTTGGTTCTTTGATGCCTTTCCCAGGTAAGTCTGTTTAGTGAAGCCTTACAATTATTATTGAAAAGATAAAGAGCAAAGAGAGACTGCACATTAGTGCACCTCAGTAAACATTCAACTTTACTACATAAACATCTTACCCTACACTCTCCCTGTCCAATGTGCAGCATTATTCACAATTATATTAGTCTTATCAAAATAATAATGTAGGTACATTGGCTGTGTGTTAAGTTTATACATTTTATATTGTAAGTCATCCTAGAGGTGACTCATTATTCATTTATCAATGTTGCTGTTATACAACACAATAATTTGTATGTGAAGTCCAAGCACAAGTGGTCATTTTGATTGTTTTTCTTGATGCATAAAGGTTATCATTATCAATAAAAAAACAAGATTCTTTATTCCAGCACAAGTTGTGCATTTTCACTTATCATTATTTTACTTTCATTGTAGTTACCACAGTAGCCCAGATAGTAATTAGACCTTGAATTACTTGCTTATGCTCACTCGACAGAGACATGTTCTTACATCATTAACTGGATCAGCTACCATAACAAGAATCACTATTTAGTGGAAAGTTACTGCTATTGAATATGTATTGGTTGGTACATGTCAAATATATTCAATAATTCAACTTCAGTTTTTTGCAATATGTATATTTTCATAAACAGAAATGAGTATTTTGGTTACAATTAAAACTAGTTAAGATAACAGTCTATTACTATGAATTTATTTAATTCTGAAAGAAAGTGAAGGAGTCAGCATATAGCCCATCCAATGTTATGTGTGTTACCTCACAGCGCACATTCATTAAGGATGTGTCCTGTAAGACATCACACTGCATCCATCTCAGGAGTTAAGTCTCAAGATCTTATATAATCATAATATGTATGACACACTCAGTTCTTATGTGACAAATGCCTAGTTAATAGGTATTGATGACTCATCTCAAAACTGTGCATCAAATATCTTTTTCTAAAATTAAAAATGTTTTTTATCCTATTAGGGTATGTAGTAGAAAACCAAGCCTATTGTGAATGGCCTTGAAATTTTATCAAAAAAATTAAGCAGGGCATATTATCATGTTTATCTTATCAAACCTAATTATTCATCATGATCTTTATAGTTAAAATGTCTACTCATAATTTTATATTGAATCTATTAGCTTTTCTAGATTTCTTTTGCCTCAGAAGAATAAGTTAATATAATATCTGTGGCTCTGAGACTGCGAAGATCCAAATGTATTGCTTTGATCACAAAATTATTTTCAGCAACTAACAGCCTATGAGGGTGCAGTTGCATTTTATAAAAAGCTAAACGTAAAATTAAAAAAAGTAAAATTGGTAATGGTAGTAAGAACATGGAATTTGTATCATTATGTACTTTATTGGAAAACATAATATCAGAATAAATTACTATTAGTATTCTTTAAAATCACTCAAAATTGCACAGTACCTGTCTGAAATCTAGCTAAAATATGACATTTGAGGACATGCTATATTGTATACTATAAGTAATGTGGTAAAAGACATCTATCTTCAAACCAAAATTGGCTTGTTAGATCATTTAGTTGTAAAAAAAAACAAAATAGGTACAACAGTGCAAGCATCACTGCTTGGTGGCACAAATAGGTACCTAATAGGAGCTCAATCATCATTTTCCACAGCCTGACTTCACATACTGCTGGTCTCAGAAGTTCGTGCCATCCACGAGAAATGTGGAGCGTCCTGCAGCGAAATGAGCAGACAACATCGTCATAGTCGTGGGCCGAGTTTGGGAAGATTGGCTCAGGATCGAGCTCTATAACTAAAAGAAATATTTTCCTTCTATTACAGTATCGACAAAATTCCGAAAGTTACCTCGCCAGTTCTTGTGATTCATGGAACTGAGGATGAGGTGATAGACTTCTCCCACGGGCTTGCTATATATGAGCGTTGTCCGAGAGCCGTTGAACCCTTGTGGGTGGAGGTAAGATAATAATGAATGTGTATCACCCTATTTGGTAGTTCAAACATACTTGTTATGATACATTCTGATTTTAGTGATTCAAGTCTCAGTGGATGAAACTTAATTATGTAGTTTTCGTCAATAGTTTAATTTTTCTTTTATTAGTCCAGTTTTTGGTAAATCAGTTTTCTAATTATTGTTCATTATCAGCTTACTTATTCGAAGTACTTTAGTTTGAGTATAACATGATGGGCAGCATTTTATCCAGGTACCACGCAGCGAAACTGCTTACGGAAACATACTAATGCGACGCATGACTGTGATGAATTAAATGAAATTACACAAAAATTCTTAAGAGTTTAGAAAGTTTAGAATAATTGTCGCTAGTGATCATTGGTTATCTTGTTAGGTCATTGATTAAGTAACCTTGGCTGAAGGTCATTGATGGATGTTGATAATATGGTCTTCTTGCTCGTATAGTGCGTGTGTGTAGGTATAGTTAGCAGCCGGCAAACAAGTTGAACTGCCTGTGCAGTCAACCGCTAGTATGTCCACGTAAAGTTAATGCACGTCAATATTTTATTTTACCCTTGCCTTCTGCGCGCAAAATATTATTGTGATATAATAATAAGCTGACAATAAGTCCGTTTAAATGTCATATTTCCAGGGTGCTGGCCACAATGACGTGGAGTTGTTCAACCAGTACTTGGAGAGACTGAAACGGTTTGTTTCAGTGGAACTGCTCAACTGACAAAGACTGCCGGCCTCTGGCCAGACTACTCAAGGTATGTTTTTTTTTACTAGTTATAGTAAAGCGTGCTATCGTAACGATCGCGGTCCTACCGCGATCGTAACGATAGCACGCTTACCTACCTAGAAGATACCTATCCTACTAATATTATTAACGCGAAAGTTTGTATGTATGGATGTTTGTTACTCTTTCTCGCAAAAACTACTGGTCTGATTCGGGTGAAACTTGGAATAACAACCTACATATAGTTCGTAGCATATGCTACTTTTTATCCCGGAAAATAAACAGGACAAACGGGACGCGGACGAAGTCGCGGGCAGAAGCTAGTAAGTCATATTTATTTGTTTAATTAATGGCATAGTGTTATCATAACACTAAGAGTTGTAGGTATTATTTTGAGTTATTTGCTATTTGCTATTTGCAAAAACATTTTGTGAATTAAGTTTAATTTTTATTTGCCTCTTATTTTCTGTTTGTTGTTTTTACTTAGTAATGTTTCATGTTTGTGTGGTTATACATATTTACTCATTTTTTGGCCGTAGAACCACAGTCGTGGTTCACCTGCGTGGAGGGCGTGCAGGGTCGAACGTGGTTCCAACTATAATCTTATGAGATCGCATTCAACGAGTTGCTAATTTTTGGTGAGGCGCCCCCCTAAAGTGTGCATCGCTATTACAGGAGACGACCAAAATCCCGCATCCACCGTGAGCTCCGGCACCTCAAGTTCGGCCGCGGAAAGGCTCCTCTAGCTAGCGGGGGCCGGGCCCAGCCGGGCCGGCCCCTCAAAGAATTCAAAAAACGGCTCCGCGAGCCCTCGCCCCAAGGAGAACGGCCGCGCCGAGCGCGACCCGCGGCGGGCACTCGCACACAACATCAGCATCAGCGTGAGCGAACCGGACTCGCCCGGAGCGCGCCCGCGGCTGCACCTGCGCTCGCTCAGCGACGTGACGCCGGCTAGCCGCGCGCTCGTGGCGCGCGCGCGCAGCCACTCGGAGCGGCCGCGCGTTGGTGCCGGCGCCGACGCGTCGCCGGGCCGCGCGCGCACGCCGCTGCCCGCGCCGGCGGCCGCTGCGCTCGCCTCGCCCGCGCCGCGGCTCGCGCGCTCCGAGCGCTCCTCGCCCGACCCCCAGGTGCAGCGCGCTGCGCTCGCCGGCGACCCTTGGCGCAAGATGAGCTCGTTGGACGCGGACCCGTGGGTACGCGCCGAGGGGCGCCGCGGCCGCCTCGAGCGCCGCCCGCACGCGCACGCCTGCGAGCCGCTGTGCACGTGCGAGCGAGGACGCGCCGCGCCTTCGCCCGCGCGCGCGCCGCCGCCCACGCCTGCGCCTGCGCCGGAGCCCGCGCCGCCCCCTCCCGCCGCCCTCTCGCCGGCGATGCCCGCGCCCGCGCCGAACCCCCTCCTCGAGACAACGTGCTGAATCGTCCCGCGAGGTGTATAATTGTGTGTGAAGCGGATCGCGGTGCGTCGACCGAGGTGTTAATTGCGCGTCTCCGCTCGTGTGAGATCGGCACGGTGACATGAATGTATCGCCTTGGCGCGCGATACGAGCTTGTACGCGCGGAAAATGCGGCCGTTTCGTAACAGCCCTTCCGGCGTACGCGTCGGTGATTCGCCTCGTCGTCCCCTCGATGTACGAGTATTATTAGTGCGAATTTTGTATCCGTTTAGTATGTAAGATTTCAAAATTATAAATGTATCATATTCGATTATTTGCGAGGTGTATGTACGTTCGGATTTCGATATGAATGTTTCCATTTAATAATGTAATTTTATATAACTTTGGGCGGTTGTGCGTAGTAATACCGTATCTGTTTTAGGTTATTTTTCATTTTTAGACTATGATAATATTATATACTTTAGGATGGCGTTATCAGACTGTCTAGTTCCTATAATTTTGTTTTACACCCACCCGAAAAAAAACGCACAAGTATAACGGTGAGAATAAACAATTTATTTCAATATTTCTTACAAAATTACGTGAACAAGATAGGTAACAAGCTAGCAGCCATGTTTTAATCATTCATTGTAAATATAATCTTAAATTATGATGAAGCACAAATAATTAAAATGGGATAAACCCTAAGTTATTTGTCAATTTCCGCTATTAATAAAAGAAAACGACCAAGATTGTTAAATTCTAAAATATCTAAAATAAGCCAAGCAATATAACTAAGTAACCCATTTTCTTATAAATGTTTACGTAGTTTAAATTATTATTATCCACATACTGTAACAGGAAATTATCTGTATCTTCACAAAGACTAAAGTATAGTGAAATGTTTGATTGGTTTTGTCAAACAAAACTTACGAAGCTGCAAGCAGCGATAGGAACATTGCCATTCTCAATATTTCTATCCTTGATTTTGTCTACTAAAGGTGGGTACCTAATGTATCTATAGCAACAATTGTTTATTTCGTTAAAATGTAGTGCTATCGCATAGCGATCTACGTCAAGAACCCAATAATCAACTATCGTTAAAGGTGGTAGTCATCCTACCGTAAAAAGTAAATGGCAGGTAACTGCTAGCATTACAAACTTTGCGAAGATATTGACCACTTCCTCCTGCTGAGAAAAGTAAATAGAAAACCTGTGATACATAGGTACCTACCTACCTAAATTAACTGTTATTTTAATGAGGTCTATAAATACATTCCAGTGGGTAGTTATAGTTAACCAGTTGGTTTGTCGCGGGCTGAACTCGAGTGGTCCTACCTAACAGGCAAATGTTTGGATTGTCGCTGTAGGTATTTAAAATGTCATTGATAATAATATTGCCTCGTATTCAGGGGACGTCTGTCTCGCGACACGAAATCTACGTGTTGGGCGACGTCGCGTGGTAGGGGACGACGTCTACGTGTCGCGGGACATGTTCCGTGTGGACCTCGCCTCGCACGACTTCGTATCCCGCGAGAGTCGCCCGACATCATTTGGATAGTGAGGGTGGATGTTGCTCAGTGTTCCGGAACTAGTCTGTGTCAGTTGTGTACCTCTTCGGGCGACATCTCGAAACAGTTGCAGTTGAACAGAACAGTTGCAGGTCCCGCGACTTTGTCCTCTAATGAAGACAAGGCTACCACCTTTGCGTCGATTCTTTGCGTTGTAACCTAATTTGACAGCGCTACAATTATAGTTTAAAGAAAGGGTCGGCAACATTTTTAGTGTTCAACAACAAAATTTGAAACCGATGGCTATCTTGGCCGGACTAATAATTTAATACAAAACGAATCTCATTTTTTATTTTTTAAATAAATTGTTTATTTTCTTCATTTCTCTTTATTTTTGATCCAATCAAGACAATCTTTGTTTGTAAAATTCCTTTTGTTCCTACATCAAAATTAGGGTTGAAAAAACCCTAATTTGGATTGGATCAATAGGTAGGAACTCTTATTGTTTCAATAACCTGTAGATTGTTTAAAGGCCTTTTAGACTTAACTAACTTTAGCTGTATTTTGGCAAAAATTAAACTAAGTTTTTGTTTTTACATAGGTAATAGATTTATGTTCGAATCATGTATGGTCATTAAATAAACCAGTCTGAATTTTCATTTAAACTTGTAAATACAGGTTAAGGAAAATACAGGGTGTCGCAAAACTTACTGTAAAGTTGGGGTTGTTATGTGCCAGATTAATTTCTCAACATTTTCGACCAAATAAAGTAATAGTAGATTATTAATTAAGGGATAAAGCAATGACTTACATCGTGGGCTCTTGAATCCCAAGGTCGCGAAGAATTTTAGTGTTTACACCCGAGCGAATGTCGAAGCGAGGGTGTTGACTAGGATCCATATAGTGACAGAGGGATTCAAGCTCGCACAAGACTAAGACAGCTTTGCCCCCGTGGATAATAATCTACTCTTATATTAGGTGGGGAGTACCTTACCTACTTCTTAAATCCATGTTTCTATTTGTAAAATATGAATGTACTTACTCAATATATCTCACCAATTCAGTGTAAGTAATATTTATTTGTTAATAATCTGGCACGAAATATTTAAGATTTTAGGCTCAAGGTCAGACATTCTCAAACAAAAAAATTATAATTTTTATGCATTTTAATTTCTCAAATCAATTTTTTATCCTATGTGCTATTAATATAATTTTTGTATTGTTCGAGTTTTTGCAATAGTGGAAGCAGAATTAATAATAAAAGATAATAATGCATTTTTGATTTATTTGTATAGTAAATTGGACTTTTATTTTTATGATTTTGTCACAACAGGCATAGCAATGTAATGATGGTTGTAAAGTCCATAGCTATTCGCATTTATTACCGCTCGAGCATAGATTTTTGTATGAAAAACTCTTACTCAAATCCATGCTTGAGTACCTAACTATTTATTTATCAGACAGAATACGACGCGGTGATTTTTAAAAACAGTGTTGTTGTTATACTTACTCCTTCTTTTAATTTGATCATTGGCTAAATTACTTATTAATAACTATCTGGCCGTGATGACCAGATCACGGCATCCCCTTAGACATTCTTACAAGATCTGAGGGGATGTCTTTGGTGCATGAGGAATACACAGTCGTGTTATATAATACTTTTACGGCGATAAATATCACTGGCGTTCCAGGATTTTGGTTTGCGAGGGGTTTGTCCGGTAGCCCCGGGATTTTGGGGGGTAGTCTCTAGTAGTAGTCCCTTCCCCTGTGGAACCGCTAGTGTATCCTGGTTCTCAGTGGCAGGTACACAGGACGCAATGATCGTTTAATTCTGTAGGTACTAGAGTCATCTCGCCAAAACTAAATGATTTTGTACGTCCAGCTTTACCATGGTTTTATTCACAGAAACTATTGTACCTACCTATGTACATTTAGTGCCATTAATAATTACCTATCTATAACTACCATCTGCTATAATGGTTTACTCATTCTTATTCTTAGTTTTTTGTTTTAAATGTAACTTTAACCTTCAAAGCTAAACAATGCTATGTATCTACCTACATGGGATGAATAAATGTCTTAGTTATTATAAAAATAAAATAATGTTTAGGTAATATTATTTCTATGTTGTATTATAATATAACTTTTAATAAATTAAAGTGCACATATCTCAACAAATCTATTGATTGTACGTATACCTACGTATGTTTAACCAGGACCAAATATTATGTAGATAAATAGGTACATGTACCATACCACCATATCCTAATAAAAGTCTTACTTACCTGTAGGTAGGTACCTACTACTACCTACTTAGTTCGGTCGTAGGTAGGTATAGTAGTCACAAGGTCACAACACTCGCAACGGATTTTTGTCCCTGAAGTATCTGTGCTCATTTTTGGATTGAATCTGTTTTTTAGCACAACACAACTGTAAACATAAACATGCGCAATTGTTGTTTGCACCTAATTTAAGAGGAATAAAGATCCGTTGTGCGTACCTAGGTACCTACAACTGTATCCTACTAGTTAGTGTTGTTTAGGTAGGTAGGTACCTACTTAAAATAGAATGTATTACATTTTCTCCTTTATAAAATCAGACACCATCCCTGCAATTTCACTTGAAGATTTTAAAACAAATGCGTGTTCTACGTCAACTTCTTTTAACATAAGTTGTGGCTCAAATTGCCGTAAATCCGCCATATAGTGCACGGGCACCCATCCGTCTGAAGGACTGTACAACACATTAGTCATACCTTTGATTATTTCAAGTATTTCATTATTCAATGATCGAACATTGTCCATTTCATCGTAAGCTAAAAACAATACTTTTTCTCCTACTTTAGGACTACAAAACTTCAGCATTCTTTCCGAATATATTGAAGGCAATGAGTGCCATTTCAAGTAATAGCCTATAATACTGTTTTTAATCAGATCCGGTATTACACTCAAAAAAGTGAATAGCATCATAATAAATACATGCAACCTTCTGATAACGTTATTTAAAAATTTACCGTTTCTGCTTTTTGCCATTTTTTGTATTGTAGGAAAGAGCATGTTGACAGAAGATACTCGTGATATCATGTTCTTATTTTTCTGTAGCAATTCAAGAATGAGCCACGATCCGATAGAATGGCCAATTAGATGTAATTTGCTATCTTTATCTATGTGATTGTTGATAAAGTCAAGTTTGTGCTGGATTTGACCTTCTAGATTAAATAAATGTTCCTGTCCTTTCAGCACGTTGGACTGTTTATCCGGTACCTCATCGTGACCGGCATGACCTGCGAAGAATATTATTTACAATGACTGTAGGTAAAGGTAGGAAGGACAGCGTCTATTAATGTCTATACATACATGTAAGTACCTACCTAACCTACCCACTTAATAATAATAAGTGTGGCAGGCAGGCGTTTAAGTCACCGATATAGGTATAGGTAGGTACCATAAATCTATCACACAAGGGTCCGGAACCCTAAAAACAACTTACCAATAACGTAAGCAGGTAATTTAGTGTTTTCATGTAATTTCGCCGCAAACTCCGTATAGAAATCAGCGATTCCCGGATTACCGGTAATACAGACGATAATATCTGACCCCTTATTGTTAAAAGGAGTTCCCCAAGAAATGAGATGAGTTTGTACTTTGTTAATAATTTTGTAACTTTTATTCATTTTTACAGAAAGCAGCACAGTTCCTTGCTGTTTATTCGCACGGCACGAGTACTCGCTCGCTCACTCACAGTCACTCGCGTAACTGCTCGTCACCGTCAAGCGGTTATTACATTACACAATCTCAAGCACGCTAACTAGCATCAAGCGTAGTGTAATAAGGGAAAGACAGGTAGACTGACTTGCTAGTAAAGCACGGACTTGTTAGCCTGACTTGATATTGCATGGTGTAAGACTGGCTTGCTATTACACTGCGCTAGATATCGCATGCTTACTCATTCGAAAGGCGGACGTCGTCGTTGACGGGCGTCTTGAAAAATCTTTCGAAATGACGGAAAATGGCGGTAGCTCTTACCGCGACTATTTCAACAAAATTTAAGAAATAAGAGATAAAAATATGAGCGAATCATACTCTTTCACCCATATTTTAGTCATATACCTATCTGTATGATTTTTCTCCCATAAATATGGCATGTCATGATAGATATCGATAATATCGAAGATCACCTCTCGTTTTGTTCGTTCGTTCGTTCGCATGGCATTGTGTAGGTACGGCACCGCGAGACACGACCCTCCTCTGCGGCTGCCGGACGCTGACTGAACGGTCTTACTGTCTTACTCTTATTACACCATGCAATATCAAGTCAGGCTAACTAGTCCGTGCTTGGAGCAGACTAGTAAGTCAGTCTACCTGTCTTTCCCTTATTACACTACGCTTGATGCTAGTTAGCGTGCTTGAGATTGTGTAATGTAATAACCGCTTAAGCACGGACTAGTTAGCGTGCTTGAGATTGTGTAATGTAATAACCGCTTCACAGAGCTTTGATCAACTATAAAGCCCCCAATACATGTTGGCCGAGCGAACGCCAACGCGAGCCAACGCGAGCGTAAGCAAGCGTAAGCAAATCGGAGTGCTACCATCCACATGTTTGGCAAGCCTACGCAAACTATTGCAAGCGGCCAACGTAGACGAGCGGGCCAACATGTGGACACGGTTGGCGGAGCGCAGGCAAGCGCCTTTGATTTGTGCCTAAAAACCGACACGGCTCCGAAGTGAGGCAAGTGGCGGCGAGCGACCGCAAGCGATGACAAGTCACTGCAAATGTACTGTCCACACGTTGGCGCTTGTAAGCACTCGGCCAACTAAGGCGAGCGACACAGAGAAATGGCAAGGCAAGGCAAACATGCCGTCCACACGTTGGCGTTGGCCTTCCTTCACTCGTCGACGTTGGGCCAACATGTATAGACGCTTTTATAAACTCATCTAATCTCCATTCCATCCAACAAACAAAGCGTGGTGGTCCTTCCTTCTCTCTCTTTGGTGTGGTTCGGTTTGGCTTATAAAATTTGTATTGTAAATATGAGTGATAAAAAAAGAAAAGTCCTCTTTATTTGTCTAGGTTGGTACCAAATACAGAGATTTTTTTATACCAAACAATACGCACGTGTAGGTACGTCTATTGTATTGTATATGATGTTTATTTTCTTTTAGGAAACATTTGTAGATCACCCATAGCAGAAGGTGTGTTCCAAAAAACAGTAAATGATGTGAATCTAGGAGATCAATGGGAAATAGACAGTGCTGCTATTGGAGGATGGCATGTGGGGAATCCACCAGATTGGAGAGCCACTGATACCATGAAGAAGCATAATGTGCCCTATAGTAATCATGCAAGACAAGTAAGACACAATCTTACTACCTATACCTACTTTAAGCTTGTATGCTGACAAAATAATTGAAACCTTAATATTTTTGGCAGAACCTCTACCTACTTACTGTAGGTATATACCTATTATCTATGCTTGAGTCTTTTCTCGGAATTGCTACCTACGAGTTACAAGAAATGAGTTAGGACTTAGGTACTGATGAAAGGAACATTCAACTTTTACCTCTGTTAGCAACAAACTAATAGGTAGGTACTCAGTGTATTTTTTATAAAAGAATCCACACTGGAACCTTATACCTACTCAGTTCGGCAGAGATTTTACTCTAATAATAAGGCCCCCTCCTGGTCTATTGACATAAATAATAATAATAATAATAAATATTCATGGACATTTCACACGACGCCCTCTAGTCCCGAACTAAGCAGAGCTAGCAATAATTGGGAACTAGATGCTGATAGATAAATATCTCTCACCAATGAGTAATGATAACTAATACTTAAGTAGTAGGTTTTTAAACTTATAAGTCACACACTTACAATTTGAATGATTTCAAGAGGAGAGTGAATAGGTTTCTTCTAGGCAAATGTGCTACATCGTCGACCGCATCTTCACTTACTATCAGGTGAGATTGCGGTCAAACGTTTGTCTATAATTTATAAAATAAAAAAGTCATTACTTTTAGTTGACATCTGAAGACTTCAACCACTATGATTTCATATTTGGAATGGATGAGGAAAATATGAAGGATCTGAAAAGAAAAGCTCCTAAAGGCAGTACTGCAAAACTTCTTTTGTTTGGTGATTATGATTCTGAAGGCGATAGAATCATAAGGGACCCATACTATGTGAGTACACAGTACATACCTACAGTCTACACTTTTTACAATATGGTTGGCTGTTCTCGGCAGTCTTGAAGTTATTATCTGTTCTGATGAGCAACGGAACTTTTTCAAAATAATATTAGGCTTGCACATTACCAATAGCTTACTTCAAGAGGCGTGTTGTTATAGGTAAACACTAAAATGTTATCTACTTATCTATAGTTAGGTACATAGGTACCTATTTTTATTATAAAGAGGTAACATTACAGTTTTGGTTGAAGTATGTTAGGTACTGAAAACTAGGTAACAAACAAATTCTAATTGGCACCTAGAATCACCTAGTTATATAAGATGATTCTAAATGATCCTTGTGATTTTGTTGAATAAAGAAATTTTGATTTTAATAAACTAATTTTATTATTTCACTTCACTATTCCTAATGTTTTGTGATAAAAACTTTTAAAATGTTTAATTACAGGACAGTGATTCTAAAGGATTTGAAAAATGCTACCAACAGTCAGTGAGATGTTCCAAAGGGTTTTTGGAACAACTTGAAAGACAAAGTTAAATTAAGTTTATCAATGTTATTTATTACAATCCCAATATTTATCATCTTCAATTATTCTAAAAAGAGTATAAACTAGATTTTTAATGAAAATATAATAGCTTTTTATTTAATACATAGGTAGGTACCTTAAAAACAATCTAAAAACTACTGTAGGTATAAATTTTATTGATGGGTTAGGTAACCACCACACATACAACAATAAAAATGATACCTACACTAACATTACTAATACTCATATCTAGTATGTAGGTAGGCACATGGCGAAATCTTCATTTACTTAGAAACAACTAGATTAAAATAATAATTTTCAATGAATCTGTCCATTAAGATAGGCTTATCATCATTAGAGTCAACATAGCAGTAATCTCTTGCTAAGCAACTTATTCTGAACCTGTTTGGTTCAGATTTAGCTTTCAATGACTCAATAAACCACAATAACGTTGATTCAGAACAATAATCCTCAATGCTTCTAACATAAAAAAGATCTCGTTTTGATAAAATACCCTGTGATATAAGGATTTTCTTATTGCTCTTTTGATTTATGATTATTGGCTTCTCAATATTTTCTTTCTCAGCTTGTACAGGAGTTTGCTCTTGGCATATTTCTTGCTGTATGGGCTTGTTTGTTATTCTAACAGGCTTGCAGTTCCTCAACCAAGGTAATTCAATATGGTTGAATCGAGAATCATTTAGATATGCAGGAATTTCAGAAGTTTCTTCGTATGAATCTGTAATATGTAATTTCATGCGAATACATTTGACTTCATTGTGTAACCTACCTATAAGAAATTGAGTAGGTAGTAGGTACCTACCTAAGACTTCGATCTACCACCTAAGTAAATAAAAAATAGGTAAATCTAACTAACTAGGTATATAGGAAGTTCGTCCAAGGTAGGAAGGTACCTACCCAAGTAGAAAGAACAAAGAAAACGTAGAACCTACCTGGAAGTTCGTCATCGCTCTCAAGAATGCTCAACGCATCGCAATGCGTCGGTCTGTAACTTGATAACATGTTGAATGGTAATGGTAAGCCAGCAATATTAAACTTTTAGGTAGGTAGGTAGAAAAAATACTAAAAACACGAGGTCTAGATAGATTTGATACGATTGATTTAGTAACATCGAACGAAACGGAAATAAAATAAAACGTAAATAGGTAGCCAAAAAGCATCAAATTGACAATAAAACGAAGGTAAACAAACAAACAAATTAATGTCATGATGACAAGTTGCTTATAACATAACTGTCTGTCATACCTCGACACTGCTGACAGATACATGACATAGAAGTAATATGGACTGGAGTGTTGTATTTAAGTAACCGACCGGCGGTTACTTAAATACAACACTAGGGGCGGCTTGCACCAGAATCGCTAAACGCGTTTAATTATTAAATAGTATTTAGGGCGGCTTGCACCAGAATCGCTAAACGCGTTTAACTCTTAAATAGTATTTAGCGAGTTGTCAAGTCATACAAATACGTCAGATTTAAATCGATTTAGCTGTTAAATACGTTTAGAGATTCTGGTGCAAGACGCCCTTAGTGAGTTGTCAACTCATATAAATACGTCAGATTTAAATCTATTTAGCTGTTAAACCCGTTTAGTGATTCTGGTGCAAGCCGCCCTTAGAGTACGGAAGACAGTTTTTTTAGGGAAAGCAGGTGGAATTGCCTCTAGAGGCGGGATATAAGGGTGGCGGAAAGGGGGGGAAGATTTGCAAACCTTCCCACCCCTGGTAACAAAAAGTTGAGAAAACGTTTATGTAGGTAGTGAAAAAAAATAATAAATAGAAATCAACCAAACATAAAACCTTTCCTCGGTAACTTGGATTTCTGATGAGACGCAACGCAGTAAGTAAATCAAAATATCGATAAACTAATATCTATTTCTTATCAATAATACATACAGCAGATTTCTATTACATTTCAATATAATAGCAATAGGTAGGTACTGTTATATTTTTGCCTCATACTGTATAATAATATACGCAGAACCAATATATTCACACGCAGATTTGTCCGCGGACTTGTCGCCAGCGATAAGTCGGCCGGATGAGCGCGCCTGTGAATGCCAGCCTTAATACGTTCTCTATACCTTCTCCCTCTACGTACGTTGTTGCCTAGAGTTAAGAGCCAACCTAACGTTTTTTTTTTTATTTAGTTAGATGCACAGACTAATAGGATAGGATGTTAGATAGCAAGCTGCATGATTTGAATTTAGAATTTGACGACCATAATGTACCTGTAGTGCCTACCTACTCGCTGGCCAGTAAGTAGTACTTTAGGCAGCACCTAGTACCTAGATCGTCACAGGCTCGACAACAAGCGGTGTGTACAAGCGCACGTCCAACCTCGCCCGTGGCTCGCGTAAGACTGACTCACCGCCTTACTTCACTCGCGTGCCCGAGACCGTGGATTGTATTAGTTGTCTAACACAAACACTACATCTCTATCTTATTAAATTTATTTTATTACGCTATTGCTGTTTACCGTATTAAGTACAGCTCGACCAATGAAACTAAAGTGATAGAAACTGTTGTACACATTTGGTCAAGCTCTAGTCAAAGCTAAATTGGATCAACCAACACCGTTCAATCAATCCTCATGTCAAGTATCATTTGACCAGCTTCCGTTCAGCAAATATTCACCAATCGAATACATTCGAAGTAAACAGCTTCAACCTTCAACTAGCAACCAAATCTAAAACCAAACCAAAACATCTGGTTTGAATGTCAAAGCAGTTGAGAAATCAACTATCAGGAACCAGCACATATAATTCTAAATAGGGCTTCACGCACGTTCTTTGTAGCCTTGTCTTAAAGCGATTCTAACATCAACACATCAATAATAGACCAAAGCTCACTGTTTTTTTTTTTTTTTTTTGTTTTTGAAACCCTGTTGGACAGACTTTTTCGTTATATCATCACATCAATGATAGATCAAAGCTTCATCATACATAAGTCGTACTCATTGCGACTCCAATCCAACTCCCATGACGAAGAAAACGATGAAGACTACATTGAAATTCTACATTGACTCTACGTTGAAACTCTACAAGAGATTAAACGAGACTTTACATGATACTCTGCATTGACTCTACATCGACTCTACATTGAGACTCTACATCGACTCTACATTGAGACTCTACATCGACTCTACATTGAGACTCTACATCGACTCTACATTGAGACTCTACATCGACTCTACATTGAGACTCTACATCGACTCTACATTGAGACTCTATATCGACTCTACATTGATACTCTACATTGAGACTGCATCGGGACTCTACATCGCTTCGATACTTGCTACAATGCTACAAATCGTGTTCGGATCATAGATAGATTAGTTTTAATCTAAATATGACCTTTGCCAAGTCCGAGGCGCCTCCCGCGCAAGACTGATATAACGAAGTTTGCTAAACTAGTCCCTGGAACACGGAGTGGAACCCGGAACTGCAAAGACTACGTTGCAAAGTACGGAATTCTCCAACAGATCAATGAACACTCAACAACCAAGGGACTCGGAGAAATACCAATCCACCAAATCTACCTTCAAAACGAATACGCCTCAGGCAAAAGGATATGCTGGAGACAAACATTGATAGTACCAGTCAGGCAGCCAAAACAAAAGGCATACTATCCAGTGAACTTGCGCGTACCATCGGATACTTAATAAGACCTGACAACACGTACACCAAGACGGACGATGAAACCAGCGAACTACTGCTTGAAACGCACTTCCCGGGATGTCTAATATCAGACTCTTCCGAATGGGGAGCACACAGCGAACGAGCAACCAGTAGTCAAGATTGGACCACCGCTCAAAACCTGATCAACAAAGAGAAGGTAATTTGGGCCATCACCAGCTTCCTTCTTTTCAAATCGCCAGGGCTAGATGGAATCTTTCCGGGCCTTTTGAGGTGGAGTGGCGAATTACTAGCCGAACGCCTAGTAAACATCTTCAGAGGATGCATCGCCCATCGCTATATACCTCAGAAGTGGAGGGGGGTGAAGGTTATATTCTTACTAACTTGGTAGGAGCGACTACACAATGGCGAAATCCTTCCAACCTATTATTCTACCATAGAGAGTATGAGAGACATAGATTCCTAGAGAGGATATGTGACCAGGAAATCAGAGGTAACACTTTCCTACGCCAACCGCTACATCCGCAACAACCCGCCTATAGCCCAGGCAAATCAACAGATTCCGCACTCCATAGCGTAGTCTCTCGAAATGGAGACGGTTTAGCCACAAAACAACCAACTCTGGGGGCCTTCATAGATATAGAAGGTGCCTTTGTCAAAACAACCTTCACTAGCATAGACCTTGCACTAGCAAGATACGGTGTCGACCCTACGCTAGCAGAATGGACAAACAATATGCTTAAATACAGAGCAATACAATTCACAGTAAACACCCCAACGAGGGGCATAGTGGTGAGAGGCTGCCCACAAGGCGGCGTCCTCTCGCCCCTGCTATGGAACATAGTAGTGGACGAACTCATCCGAAAACTGGACGGCCGCGGGCTGTTCACAGTGAGATATGCAGATGATCTTGCTATCCTCACGACTGGATGCTTCGAAAACGTACTCTGTAGCCTGTCTGTGCAAGCAGCGTTTAAAACAATTGAAAGCTGGTGCACTAGCCATAGCTTATCAGTCAATCTCACTAAAACAGAACTGATCATGTTCACACACAAAAGAAGCCTGGGAACCCTAAAAGTACCAAAGCTCTTCAACACTGATCTCAAGCTAATCAACGAAGTCGAGTATCTAGGGGTCATACTGGATAGCACTTCTTTGGAACAAGCACCTTGACCACAAACTCCAACGCGCGAACTCCACATTCTTCCAACGCGGTAGAATGCTCGGAAAAACATGGGGTCTTTCGCCAAAATAATCCGGTGGCTCTATACAACCGTAATAAGACCAGCACTTATACACGGAGCAGTTGTATGGTCGACCAGAACCGAATTCACGACCGTGATAACCAAACTGCAACGCTTTCAGAGACTGGCATGCTCTACTATAACAGGTTGCATGAAGACCAAAGAGATCAATCAGGAATCAGCGAAGTACGAGTCTACACTGATGGCTCAAAACCCAAACAGAGTACAGGCGCCGGAGTACACTCGCTAGATCTCAACATTAACATATCAATGACACTAGGCACACCCAGTTCCATCTTCCAATGTGAATGTGCAGCCATTTCCGAAGCAGCAACAGCAATCAACAGGAGAGGAATCGCTGATTATAACATGTGGATTCTTTCAGATAGCACAGCCACACTCAAAGCCTTGGAGAGCCACAACTGCACCTCCAGACTCATACACGAAAGTCACCTTGCCCAAGAGAGCATCGCCTTAAGAAATGGGTTAATCCTACAATAGATGCAGGGACATAGTGGATCACTGGGTAATGACGCTGCAGACGAGTTAGCCAGAAGAGGATCGGAAACAATATCCGAGGGGCCAGCTCCTTTCCTTCCTCTACCGTTCTCTCTGCTACGCACCTGGGTGCGTCTGAAAACCCTACAACCACACAACACATGCTGAGCACGTACGACTGACTGCAGACAGTCAAGAGCTGCAATTCCAGCCATCACACCGAAACTAACACGCCGTCTACTAAGCCTGCAGAGACTGAATCTGAAAATCATTGTGGGGACCCTGACAGGACACTGTCCCTGGAACAAACACTTTTACAACATCGTAGCCACTGACAGCCCACTCTGCAGAGGCTGTCTTACCGAAGAAGAATCAGCTGCTCACGTAATCCTGGAATGCGAGGGCGTAGCAATACAACGAACAGAAATCCTAAGCAACCCCAGGTCACTCTTCCAAGCCTGCGAAGCCCTCAGGAAGCTACTGTACTTTTGGGAGGAGTTAGGCTGACTACACTCCTAGCCAGAACATCCCCCACGCATAATGGACCATCTTTGAGTCTAAATCCGGAAACGGGAGTCCCATAACATAACATGACATAACATGGTCTACGATTTAAGTATTTTGGGATGACCTGTAAATAGAAAGGGATTTCCTATTTCACAGTGAACCGTTTCCAATTAAATGGGGGTGGTTTAGCCATTTTCCAATTTGCGGAGCTTTTTATGCAAATTTCCAATTAAATGGAGGTGCTAATTAGTACCAATGTTCCCAGTTAAGTGGGTACCTACACGCGACCCCAAATTCTCAATTAAATGAAGGTATCATTTTGTACCAACCAATCTTCCCAGTTAAGTGGGTACCTACACGCGACGCCAAATTCTCAATTAAATGAAGGTATCATTTTGTACCAACCAATCTTCCCAGTTAAGTGGGTACCTACACGCGACGCCAAATTCTCAATTAAATGAAGGTATCATTTTGTACCAACCAATCTTCCCAATTTAGTGGGTAGCATAAGTTACGTTCCCAATTTAATGGAGGTATTCTTTACCAAATGTTCCCAGTTTAGTGGGTACCTGTTTCCAATTTAATGGAGGTATTCTTTACCAAATGTTCCCAGTTTAGTGGGTACCTGTTCCCAATTTAATGGAGGTATTCTTTATCAAATGTTCCCAGTTTAGTGGGTACCTGTTCCCAATTTAATGGAGGTATTCTTTACCAAATGTTCCCAGTTTAGTGGGTACCTTAACTTAACTTTTTCTACATAAGTTACTTACAGTCATATTTAATTTACTGACTACGTAAAAAGATAACAGAGTAAGTACCTAGTAGGTAAGGTAGGTAGTCAAATAGGCACTCAACCAATTTTGTAGATAAGTACCACTTTTATTATTACTTTTAACTACCATGTCCTTCTTTTACCCTGTAAATAACGTAATTCTATTCACTGACATTTTATTTTGTTCATTGAGATAGCTACACAGTTTATAACTTTTGCTGTCTCATCGTTTTATCTTGTAATTTAACCTATATGTACCTAGTTCTGAATAAATTACGTTTGAATTACATTTGTAATTAATTGTCGTCATAGATAGATAGATAGATAAATCCATTTATCCGACACTGAACACACATACAAAATCTATAATAAAATGAAAGTGGGTAGGTAGTATGTAACCAATGACTAAACTAAACAAACTGAAAATAAGAAAAACAAGACTACCTCCCTACATGTTCTCGGTTGTCGATGGTAATAACTAAGTAGGTATCTAAATAAAATGGTGCGTAATGCAAGCTTACGCTCGCGTTCTCGGCCAGCTGCGCCTGTGCTGCCAAGCGGTAAACAACAATACCTAGACTAGGTAATAAAACTGGTTTGCCCGCCTACCGGCATGAAACTGAATAGTTTTTATTTTCGTGCTAAGTACCGAATGCCATTTTATTTTGACACACCAACATCTTGTTTACGTTAAACATATCGGTATATCTCTATTTTATAAACATTTTTTTTTTAGTTATTTATAACCTTACCTTTTTACCTCGTCGCCACATGTAGTGCCTACCTACTCGCTGGCCAGTAAGTAGTACTTTAGGCAGCACCTAGTACCTAGATCGTCACAGGCTCGACAACAAGCGGTGTGTACAAGCGCACGTCCAACCTCGCCCGTGGCTCGCGTAAGACTGACTCACCGCCTTACTTCACTCGCGTGCCCGAGACCGTGGATTGTATTAGTTGTCTAACACAAACACTACAGTACCTATAAATAAAATCTGGAAAATACCAAGGAGAGGAACCTAAAATACGTTTTGAACAAATTATTTATTGAGTTATGCATTATGTGTGTGTTCAACAGGATCTACCTTGATTATTTCGAGTTTTCCTTCATTATCTAAAGTCAGTCTTTTTAAACGTTTATTGGTGTATTTATTCGATTTGATGGTCTGCAATCCAAAGTTCGCCAAGTCTGGTAGTGGAGTTTTTATATATCCTGGATGTTTTCGCACTATTGAAAAGCACATTTTATACAGAAACCGAACTGTGAAACCATCTGGAAAGTGATTCAGTAACTCCATCCATCTTATATCGCACCATAGTTTGTAGGACGAGTCTCTTAATCTGTAATGATATAAGATGGTTACAGTAAAATTATTATTATGGAGATACTTATCTCACCTAGACATAGTAATAAATTAAAAAAAAATTTAAGTCTAAGATTGGGTTAAGCTCTAAAGTACCAGTAAGTGCCTAGGTATTTACTGGTTAGTCAATTTAACTCATTCAGGCGTAACTTTATAGAACTTGATTAGAATAAACAAGACGTATGTCGACCGATCATGATTTTTTATATTTAGATTTACGGAGTAATTCAGGCTCTAGCGGATTGCATGAATTATGCACTCGATTGGTAGGTACAGGTACTCACAATTTAAACAGCTTCTTTCTTAGCTTGTACAATTTGACATCACATTTCACAAATAATTGCACATGTAGGTAGCAATACCAAAAAAAATGCAAATAGGTATAGTCTCTGTCCATTTCCTCTTCTAATTTCAACCAGAAGGACTTGTCAAATGTTTTGTATTTCAGTTTGTTCAATGGCAGTTCTGAGTGAAATAGCATTCCTTTTAAAAACTTTTCAGCTTGTTTTATGTTCCATTTAATTCTTCGTTTCTCCTGTTTATCTACAAAAACAACAGTTTAAATACACAGTTATACCAAAACATAAGAAAACCACTTGATTCTGGAATGCAACTGAATGGTATTAATTAGCCACAGATAGAATGTAAATAGCTAAGATCAAATAAAGTTGCCCTGCTACCTCAGTTCAATGTCATGTTTGGAGGCAGAATTTAGGACAAGGAGCATGCAGATGATAATAATAATAATGAGTTTGCGGCATGATAAATTATACCTGATTGGAGTGCTGTCCGTCTTCTGTAGAGACCTCTTACATGCCTTCCTAGCACTACAGATAATATTGGGGGAGCCTTGTCAAGTTTGTGCATAAAACACACTTCAATAATTTTTTTTTCATACTCATTGTACACTCTTACATCCGAGTGTTCCCTCAAGTGATAAAACTGTATGTACACAAATATTTGTTGCAATGTTCTTTCCAAGCCACGTGCCAGATATGCTGCAATGAAATGCCTGACTCGCTCCTTAGGCATGTTATTTTGTTTCTGGCGGTTTTTCCAGCCCACAAAAAGGCTCAACTTGTCAGGCACATCATATTTCTGAAATAAGCATTCAAGAAAATTACACAATATTATCTTATAATCATGTATTGTAGAAGGGGTAGGCGGAATATTGAGAATATGTATAAGAATATTGATACCTTCGTAAATCTTCGCCAATTTTTAATAATCTTGTTGTGTTCATCTGACGTAATTTTATCAGTGCGAAATTTTTCGGTTTCAGTTTCATTTCTTTTGTAAAATGGGCGATGTATTTTTACTATCGAGCTAGCACCCTGATACCAAGGCTGCTCCCAAGTTATTTCACGGTATTGTAGTTTTGTCATCAATAACTGAAACGAAACACTTACAAAATAAGTATAGTCGGCTACACATCAACCTATCAACAACGGTTCGAACAACATTCAAATTATAATAGTCCAAACAGTGGATAGGTTGATGTGTAGTCAACTGTACATAACGATAGTAGGTACAGACCTATTCGGAGCCACAGAAAATGGTTTAGTTTAGTTGAAGAAGTAGAACGTTTAGATAGATACTTAGGTACCATTTACCTCCATGTACTCCTCAGCTTCAGATTGGCGTTCTTCAAAGTAAATAAGCACTTTTTCAAAACTGGATGGATCCGCTACATCTTCTATTTCATTAGCAAGCTTTTCTATTTCCATAATTTGTTCGTAAAAACAACAGATTGATTTCAATTTGTATCCCGTCTGTCCGTAACACACATAACACAGACTATTAGGGCTAAGCTAAGCTATTTTGATTTAAATTTTGATTGAGTAGGTAGCTAGCTGGCTGGTCTCAGTGGCCTCCATTTTTGACATTCCGAATAAATAAATGTCAGATCGGATCAGACATTCAAGTAAATAGGTAGGTACCACCATCGATTAATAATTTTTTGGTCTATGGTACTACCTAAGTTAGGATGATCTGTCAAAACTACAGTCAACTTCAACTTCTTGGTTTATGGCTTTTGCGACAGGTTGTCACTGTTCTGCCACAGTCAAAACGGAATTACCTGCTTGCTTCGGTCAGTTATTGTACAACCAAGAAATGCACAGCCTGCAAAACTCAACCAAGGAAAAAATGTTTATTCACAAAGAAAATTACGACCAATAGGTACAGTATTTACAAGATTTAAAATATATACTACAAACACATGAAGCAGTTGAGCTATCTAGACACCATTGTAAACGACTTATAAATATAATATAGACCAAGGAATAATTTATGTAGGTACACAGACGAAACACAAGCATGGATTAGGGTTAGGGTTGTACAATAACCAGACCGAAGCAAGTACCGTTTTTGATATTTTGACAGTTTGAGATGTCAGTTTTGATAGTTACAATGTCAGAATTGTTTGTAGGAATAATGGTCGCCATTTTATATTATATGAGATTATGAGTTGTAGGCTTGGGCTTGTGTGTGTTTGTGTTGTTGTGACGTTGTGTCCCTGTTTTATTTTATAGTTTTATAGCAAGCACCACAATGAAGCTAATACCTACTGTTAAATATATAAACTTTATATTTAATTTGCCCATTGCTTTGTAGATATAGAATAACAAAGTAAACCAGTTTTTCTGAGATATCTCGGTTTGTGTCATCGAAGGGCCGCAAAAACACTAATAAAGTGCTCTGCTATCATTGGCTTTAGATGCAGTGCAACATGTTGCAGTGATTCGCATCGCAGTTCGTCGTTTACGTACCTATACATCCAAACAATAACACTATTCTATAGGCCCTTAGAGCGATAGAACATCTAGAGTACCTAGCTAATGCTCGATTACTCATGAAATACATACCTACCGCAAGATGTTCACCTCTCAAGATAATGGAACTAAAAAGGTTTTCCAAAAGCCTAATATTCTTCGAAAAAAATCAAAGGCGAAGCGAGGAGTCCAAATATATACTGAACCTCCGGTCAGTAAACCTCTTATTTCGGCGCATAACAGACACAAGGTTCCTGAACCAGCAAAGATAAATTCCAGAATTGTTACAACCCAGTTGTTACCAATAGTGGATCATGGAGCGAAAAACACAGTAGTATATAGTGCAGTAGCATGCACAGATGAAAATGCCCAGGCCAGACATGCAAAACCAAAAATTGGAGCAACAACCAGTGAAGTTAAAAAGCCTTTCAAAGATGTGGAAGCTACATTAGATGAAGATAAACAAAATAACACTTTTTTGGAGTGTGACCTCTATATAATCAAACCTACTTTATTACAACAGCAAGACAACTGTAATGGTGAGTACAAACTGGGATGGGGCTGATGTCCATAATGATGTACTGGTGTGGTAGAACAGTATGGATACAATGGTGAAGTCCCATTTCGACCCTTCGTCCCTTCTCCCTTTGGTGAAACCCCTCACTAGCCCTCGCTTGCTTTCTTTCGGTCAGTCTGTCCCCACCATAAGATATTTTCCAACATTCTCTTAGAAAATGGTCAAGCATGGTTTTATTTATTTACAGATAATGAGGAGGAACAGAGTTCTTTGAATATTGAATCATTTTTAGTGGATAGCCCAATAAAACAGGTACCACAGGTAAAACTAACATATAAACTAAATGTTTGCATGCTCTACAATCTGTTCAATCCAATTCTAGCTGATGGTAAGCCATAATGATCTCTGGTTATCTTTATTTCAGAGTAATTCACCCACTCTCTCGGCCAAGAAAACAGAGTCTGAAATCGAAAATAAATGGTGCTCTAATTTTATAAATGATGACCCCAAAGATACTGCTATATCTAGTTTTTGTAAGTTTTTTTTCCAATATCTTATATATAACCAATATTAATTAAACATTCCGAAGCATCATCAGCATTGAATATCATTACATCTTGTGGGCACCCATACATTATGGTCACAAGTTTGTGTCTACAATCTTTGCTCGGACTGGTGACGGTTGTGCAGGCATTATATTAGTTTAGAATATTAATATGGTAATGAAGTCTAAGTTTTGGTTTTATTATATTGTTTCTATTACCCTGAGACATAGAAACTGGTTAGAAGTCAAAATTGTGAATTCAAAACTTTTTTACAGATGGAGATCAAATCAGTAAAGTTAATTCTGATGTTGAAACAAGTCCTTTACAAGCTTCCAGCGTATTGGCGCAAGATATTATACAAAACTGTTTAACTAGTAGAGTGGTCAAGTTTAAGGTTTGTATACTTTGCATTTAATATTATACTGTCATGATTAAAACTCATACCGCTTGATTGTTCTCACTATGTCTCACAACTATGAAATATATTGCTTGTTATCTGGGAAACTTTATTCTCACACTACTTATTGGCTTTACCGCATAGTAATTCAATATGGCGACAGTAATTTAGCAGTAGGTATAACCTAAAATATTTATTGTCAGAGTTCTTTTTCAGTGTGACATGCCAAACTGCAACAAGAGTTTCTGGAACGAAGCAAGACTTCAAAAGCATCAAGCCATTCATAGCAGGAAGAAGGACAACAGTGGATCTACAGTGGAGTGTCCTGTGAACAAAGTGGACAGTGAAGGCGTGGAACAGAGGTGCGGCCGAGTGTTTGCAACTAGGGATATCCTAATCAAGCACTTGAATGAAGACCATGAGCCTGAAGATGCTGCTTACAGGTATTTATCATATTTAATATTTGTAAATGTGAACTGCATAATTTCACAATTTATTTATTTGAAAACAAAAGCACGAATATCACTAGATTACAAGACGCTAGCTTAACGATTGCCTAGATCCATTGATCGTATTGTAAAGATAAATATATGACATGTCGCAATGATGTCAGATGCGTCCATTGCGGGCGTCGGTTCTGGTGGGCGACGGGCATGCGCATGCACCTGCAGTCGCCGTGCACGCGCGCGCTCACCTGCACCTGGGAGGGATGCGGCCGCGTGTTCCGGCAACCGTGCCGCCTGCGCGAGCACGCACGCGCGCACACCGGCGACCGACCCTACCCCTGCGACTACCCCGTGAGTACTGTACTATAGCACGGCGCGTGTTCCGGCAACCGTGCCGCCTGCGCGAGCACGCACGCGCGCACACCGGCGACCGACCCTACCCCTGCGACTACCCCGTGAGTACTGTACTATAGCACGGCGCGTGTTCCGGCAACCGTGCCGCCTGCGCGAGCACGCACGCGCGCACACCGGCGACCGACCCTACCCCTGCGACTACCCCGTGAGTACTGTACTATAGCACGGCGCGTGTTCCGGCAACCGTGCCGCCTGCGCGAGCACGCACGCGCGCACACCGGCGACCGACCCTACCCCTGCGACTACCCCGTGAGTACTGTACTATAGCACGGCGCGTGTTCCGGCAACCGTGCCGCCTGCGCGAGCACGCACGCGCGCACACCGGCGACCGACCCTACCCCTGCGACTACCCCGTGAGTACTGTACTATAGCACGGCGCGTGTTCCGGCAACCGTGCCGCCTGCGCGAGCACGCACGCGCGCACACCGGCGACCGACCCTACCCCTGCGACTACCCCGTGAGTACTGTACTATAGCACGGCGCGTGTTCCGGCAACCGTGCCGCCTGCGCGAGCACGCACGCGCGCACACCGGCGACCGACCCTACCCCTGCGACTACCCCGTGAGTACTGTACTATAGCACGGCGCGTGTTCCGGCAACCGTGCCGCCTGCGCGAGCACGCACGCGCGCACACCGGCGACCGACCCTACCCCTGCGACTACCCCGTGAGTACTGTACTATAGCACGGCGCGTGTTCCGGCAACCGTGCCGCCTGCGCGAGCACGCACGCGCGCACACCGGCGACCGCCCTGTACTATAGCTAGCGTATTGATGCGGTACAGTGATGTTGTTGTTTCAGAACTGCGGCTGGGCGTTCCGTTCTGCGAGCAAGCTGGTGCGACACGCGCGGCGGCACACGGGCGAGCGCAAGCACGAGTGCGCGGCGTGCGGGCGCGCCTTCCCGCGCCGCGAGCACCTGCGCGACCACGTGGCACGGCACCACGCGCGCGACCCCGCGCCTTGCACGCATGCAGGTGCACTACATCAACTGTACCGTAGTCATGGCAACGCGCGTGCGCTCGCACAACATCTATATTCCGAAGAACGCGCTGCGGTAGTAATGCGGCGATGTGTGCGTCAGCTCCATGTGATCTGTGGGTTCACGCACAAGAGTCGAGCGCCAGTTTCGGCCGAGCCGAGGGGATGAATGTCACGGTTAACAAATAAAGCCGCGTTCTGGCTACGCACTACGCCACCAGACTGTTATGCGGCAACCTTGTACAGCTGTTTTTGATCGCCTTTCATCATTTCAACCGTAGATTTCTTTGCTAGTCAGATGTAAGCACAATCTCAATCTAGAAAACAAAAGCACAAGCAATGATATATATATTTGTGATTGTCAGGCTGTGACGAGACATTCGCTAACAGCAGTTTACTTTACCTGCACATGAAGAGGGCACATCGGCCGGACGGTAGCAAGCCGGCTCCCAAGAAGTCTCGGCCGAAGAAAAAAGCACCCACAGCCGATGTCATTGTGGTATGTTAACAACGCTATATTAATATAAATAAGACCATGAGCATGTTACCATCACGCAAATGTTTGTTCTCAGTGGGAATACAATCCAACACCCACAGCGCGGAAGGGAGAGCTTTACCTATTAAACTGTGACGCGACAAGTTATCTCGCTATAGCTAGTTTTCGTAACATATAAAAACTGTCCTAAAAGTGTAGATATTGAAAATAAGTTTTGCTATCCTACTTCCTACTAATATTATAAATGCGAAAGTTTAGATGTTTGGATGTTTGTGTTTCAATCACGTCAAAACAACTGAACCAACTTGGATGAAACTTGGCATATATATAGTTCGTAACCTGGATTGACATATAGGCTACTTTTTATCCCGAATAATTAACAGGATCTACAGGATAAAATGAACGAAAAGGATTAGCAGCGCCAATTGGCAAGAGGATTTCATTGTCATGTCATGTCACGTCAGTTTGACAGGGCGTAGTACTACCTCTTTGGTCTAACAACTAGCGTTTGACATTCCAGTAGGTACGAGTTCGGTGTAATGAGGTGTAATGTCAAGTTTCTCAAAGAAGTATCCGCTCGGTACACGCACAGATAACATAATGTACACTGAAACTGTAGACGCGTACGAAGTCGCGGGTAACTACTAGTTTTATATAAACATACTTATTTTTGTGCTGTTATAGCATAAATTAAAAAGGCGCCAAACTCGATGGCTTCAATTGATCGACCGACACAGACTCGTGCGATAGTTCGTGCAAAGGCCTGATTATTATTATTAAAGAGTAGTAGTTATCCGCGACTTCATTCACGAAAAAAATATAACCTAAAAAAAACCGGGAAAAGTAGCCTATGTGTTACTATGTGTTGCCAGGTTACGAACTATATTCTATTCCAAGTTTCTTCCAAATCGGACTAGTAGTTACAGCGTGATTGAAACAAACATCCAAACATATAAACTTTGACATTTATAATAGTAGTGGGACAAATAAATACATGTGTAATTATTATCAGTTCTTAGTATTATATTTCCAATCGCAGATGACCTTAGGGGGTGGAGCGGTAGTCAAATATAATACTGGCATCCCCGATTACTCATCTATGGCTGATGAGATTGAAACAGCCAACGCCAGTGCTATGATCACGCCTCAACCACAGACAACGGACAATGGCTTGCCGGAGGTAGAGGAGTTTGTCTATGATTTGGAGGGGAAGTGCGCTCGAACGCATTGCACGTGGCCATTGCAAAGGACGAAGGACCAGCCCGAGCCAGCTTACACTATTGAAGAGGACACTCAGGTATATTTCCTCATGTTATATAGGGTGGCCCATTTACAATGGCCCCAATTTTTTTTTGATGGAGGACAGATTGGTTAAAAAAGTGCAATATGTTCCCTTTTTTGAAGCCCCCCTGTTAGTGACAGGGGGACAGATCGAACGGTATTATCCCAACTGTCCTCGAATTAAAAAATCAATGAACACGTACACTCAACCCAGGCCGAATAAATTATGAATTAAACAATCATAGTCTGATAACGAAATGAAATTAGAGTTACACTGCGGCAACAGCACTTGCGGAGCGTCGCGTTGTTGATGTCTTACCGCGCAGTGTAACGTATCGAAAAACCTATAAACAAGGATGAACAAAAACATGTTGTTTTGCAGGTGGAACCGTCAGAAGGCTCCGAGAGCAACATCTACACGGTGCGAAGTGACCTCTTCCTTCATGGAAACGTGCTGATAAACGAAGACAGCGAGTAAGCACTAACCTTATTCTCAAGTAGAGTCTTCAAAATAGAATTTCCAAAACGTAGATTTTGTTTCGAAGAAAATAGTTCTCTAGTTACCTGCTAGGGGCGCTTATCGTGTGACTTGACTACAAAAACATCTTCGGTTATCGACTAGGTTTTCATAAATTTGATACCAAGTAAAACTCAGACTACGCTCTGGAAAACATTCAAAAACATTATTTATAAGGTGTGTCGTAAGGTTATTATTATTGTTGACATTTTCCAGGTTCATTATAAGGGAAAGTAGTAACAGAGCGGCGAGCGAAGCGGAGGACACATCGAACACGGGGCAGCTAGATGGACTGGACCTCATCGACTCGCATCCCACCATTGATCTCATGCAGGTAACACGCATTCTGTTTGAGTCGCTTCACACATCTGCCTTCAGCGTTGTAGACGCTTGGCGCACTCATGGCCCACCTGAGGGGCGAGTACAAGTTTACAGTGTGCAATACGTCTGACGCCCAGCACACCGGTGTGCGCTGATTGGTATGGAAACACTGAGTGGAAGCTTGACGAGATCAAGCTTCTCAAAAAATCCGCTCAGTGTTTCCATACCAATCAGCGCACACTGGTGTGCTAGACGTCAGACGTATTGCACACTGTAAACTCGTACTCGCCCCTCTGAGGTTAAGTGGTAATCACTGCCTATAACGATGTATTGACTCACTTAGCACGTAAACTGACGAAAAAAAGAAAGAAAGAAAAAAGCTTTATTTGACAACACATCGTAATACAAACATAAAACAAAAGATGACAACGCGCCCTGTGATGCATTGCACCGCGCCCATCGCTTCTAGACATGATGTTAAGTCTCATGTGCCTGTAATAGCACCGGCACCCATACCCTTCAAACCGGAACACAGCAATGCAAGCATAACTACTTGGCGGTAGAAGTAGGTACGGCGGTGGCGCGGTGGTAGTATTTCTCAAATAGTAAATCATTTATTTGCGTGAGTGTAGGTACAAAAGTTGTTATATTATAATATAATTTGATCCTTTACAATCTACCTCAAGAAGGTGTGCAAACTTCAATAAAAATCTAATAAATAGAATAAGATCAAATAGGTACCCAAGTCAATATACAATTTCTTAAATAGTAATAGTTCCATTCCAAAAAAACTGGCGTCAATGACAGTTATTCTATTTGGTTGTAATAGTGACTTAGTTTAAAGCTAGACGGAACTGCGTGTAATGTTCTGCAATATGTATTATAATGTATTGTTATTAGGAGGAGCTAATGTACGCTGACGACGCAGCTGTGGACGAATCTTCATTCCGGGTATTCCTGTTGAACGGGGAAGAACTCGCATAAAGTGCGTACATGTTCTAAACTAGCAGTTACCCGCGACTTCGTACGCGTGTGCCGTTTACGTGTACCGAGCGGATTCTTTGAGAAGCTTGACATTACACCGAACCCGTACTCGCCTGTCACACGTTAGTCGTTAGACGGCTACACCAAAAATCGTACTATGTCCTGTCAAACTGACGTGACATCGTCCTCGTCAATTGGCGCTGCTAATCCCGTTCGTTCATATTTGTAGGTCCTGTTAATTATTCGGGGTAAAAAGTAGCCTATGCATTACGAACTATACATATTCCAAGTTTCATCCAAGTTGGTTGTGTGGTTACGACGTGATTGAAACACAAACATCGAAACATCTAAACTTTCGTAGTTACGAGTATAATATTATTGGGATATACTTACTACAGTTGAACCAAACTGACCTAAGATTACAAGAAGATCTCTATCATTTTAATCCGGGAGTTCGAAAACGTTCAATAATTCAGGGAGATGTGACGTCACATTCAGGTTTTATGCTCAGTGTTCGTTGACAGCTGAGAATAAGAGAACGCATTATAATCGAGTAGCCTTCTTAAATAAGCATGTATGTTATAGTGATGTGAATATTGATTGTTGTGTCTTAGAAGAAAGACTTCTCGTGCTGGAAATGCAATTACGTAACAGACGAATATTTAATTTATTAATTATCAATAGGAAAGCGTCCAGCAGGTCTTCAGAGCTGAAAGTTCATGTGATTCTCAAATCTTTGCTATTTGGTTCATAGGTGGTAGGGTTTGCCGGTAGTGTAATATAGTCTAGTGTCATGTTTAATGTGCTTCCAAATTGCATGAATTTCTATGCGTAGCTCGGAGTAATAAATAAATCGATATATACTTCAAAATGCGTGTACTATCGAATAATACATATAATATATCGTATAATGTAGCCAAGATGTCTTTAAATTATGGCGTGGCGGTGGATGAATAAAATATTAATAATTACAACAATAAGCAACCCCTATCACAGTGCCTAGGGTTAATCTGACTTGTGCTAGTAGGTTCTATTATGTCAGTTTACGATTAAATTCGATTGTGCGTTATTTGGAAATATGAAGACAGTTTCAGGTCAAAAGGGTAAAAATAATGAGATGAATTTTATCAACTAATCACAATTTTTGCTGTCATTTAGCTAAATGGTTCAGCTTTCCGTATTTAAACTGAAAGGTACAGTACGTACAATGGATCTTTATCCCTCTGAAGTTAAGCGCAACAAACAATTGCGCATGTACTGCTGTGCGGAAAAATTAGCTTACTTCCAATTACCCAAAAATGGATTCTGCGCAGATATTTCAAAGGGACAAAGATCCGTTGTGCCTGCTATACTCAACTATTAATTCTACTTGTCACATATAACGTCTTTGAATAGTTTACACTCCTTTTACAAGATTGTAGAAGATGATAGGTAATGAAAATGAAGTGAAATAGGCTCACTACAGTATCCCACAGGAACGTTGATGGGTAGGAAGGGGTAGGGGGTATCCCTACCCCTTTCCAAATCTCTTGGTCTAAAAATATCCAAGAGTCTGACCACATCCACAATGTAGATATCATAAGTGTATCTGGAGTCACCAAGGCCAAAACCACATTAAATAAGGTTAATTCGCAAGCCATGATCTCTTGTACCAACACTACCAACGCGAATTCAACTTAGTTGCTATAAAAATAGTGGACCAAAATATGGACCGTATCAGGACGGGATAAGAGTCATGAAATCAGTCTGATCTGAAGAGTGTGTGAGGTCTGTTTTTCTTCATAAAGTCACAACCCAAAATCTTTCCTGTTTCAATTTTACTCTATTTTTGATTAAGTATAAGGTGCAATAAGTCTTTTTAAAAATATACTATTACAATTTATATTAAAATAGTCAAATATATCTTAGATATTTACTTCTCTACTTAAATAAATTAATATAAATACTTAGGTTTAAGTTTTGACCAAATTGTTTCAGTGAATTTAACTTCTAAAGTAACTAATAACTTTTCCTGCACATTAATTTAATTGGAACTTTTTTCCTTGTCGACTATTAGGTTTTTTCTATAAACATACCATTAAATAAAAACAGGTGGTTTGCTCAGTCAATATAAACATTGAATATATTAAGTATACTTACTGATAAATCATGAATATAATGTTTTTTATTAAAATATGTTGTCGCTATGTAGATTATCACTAGTATGTTAGTATGAGCCAAAACAATAAAGCACAGATTAGGGATAAAACAGCCTTACCGTCATTTCCAATATAAACTACAAATAAATAAACATGAAGTTGAATATTTTTAAGGGACTACAATTTTTTAAGCGCAACTATACCCCAGTAAAACCCTTTATAATCCGTAGTACAATATTGGGAATGTATGAGGCGCAGCTTAATTTGTAAAAATGTATGCCAATTTATGGTTATACAAAATGGACATCACTTGATAGTAATACTTGACCTTATACGTACTTATATTGTACGTTTAATTTAGTTTTATTTTGTATAACGGTGGCGATTCTGTTACAGCAAAATAACAAAAATTACGTAAAAATATAAAGGTCTTATCATGTTTAAGCCAAGGTCCAAATTAGCCACCACCCACCTCAAAATATACCACCACAATGATGTCGATTCTGTTGTTGCATTTTTCTAAACTAACCTAATTTGACAGCGCTAAAGTTATAGCTGTCTTTGTCGTTTTAGTTCACAAGAAAGGGACGATAAAATTTTTAGTGCTGTCAAATTAGGTTAGTTTAGAAATATGCAACAACAGAATCGATAGCATTGACAATCTTAAAATTACCTAAAGTTAGATTTTTATTTTATTCAGCTGCGAGTACTTTTACGACAAATTAATCGACATATTTTTGGAGCTGACTTATTTGACGTTATTTGGTTAAAAAATTATTATTTTAGGATTGTCATTTATGAGTGTTCATACCAATTTGAACCTTAGTGTAAACATAATTCGAAATTTTGTATTTTTATCACTTTTAGTTAATTACAACGGGATAACAGAATTGCCAGCATTGTCAAGAATTGATCTCTAATGAATGCCTTTTAGACATAAGATTTACTAAAAGTAGCATAATATCTTGATATTTGTGATACTTATATAGCAAATGTTGTTAGTTATGCTCGTATTCCTCGTACAAGTGTTATTTAGTTTAAATAGGTTGCAATACTTACAATTTACAATTAATATGACATTAATATGATTGTAATTTCACTAAATTACGATTGTGTATCACGTTCACACACTGATACTGCTCAGTGCAAAAAAAACCTTGTATATTTCCCACTGACTTGCTACACTGTAACTACGACGTAACTGGTGGGGATTTCTGGAAAACAACTAAATTACTGGTGGGGATTCCTGGAATATAGGTACCTTTGTAATCCGTAAAAAATGAAGTGCTTACAACTTCAACCTGTATTTTGAATGTAGATCTTAGCTAAGTAATTCTTCTGCATTTACTTACCCATTTCTGTATATTATGTCAAAATCTTTGTATCAACAACACACACAAAAACAAACAAAGTGTTTGTACAAACAAAGTTCCATTTGTAGTACTTTCCCCAAAAATATTTCCAAATACGAGATAAAACTCGTTTTATAATGAGAGGGAGTGTAATGTGGGGGATAGAGCGGGATGGCTGTACAGTACGTAGCGAAATAAAGTATGTACTGAAAGTATAGGTAGGTACTGATTTTTATGAAAATCGTTTCAATGCAAGGTGGCAAGTGTCTTTGGACAATATTATGTAAGTACCATTTAGTGAGTGTGTAACCGCCTGGCGGTCTATTTAGCTCTTGATTTTCGCTTGTTTTAGGAAAACTTGTAATTCGTGTAAATAGATTTATATTAGGATTTACTAGGAATATGTGAAAAAGCTTATTTTTTGAGACTGTTGTTCCAAATTATATATGGTCGTGATGATTATCACCTTAAATTATTTATCTAAAAAGTATTTCAAAATTATTTTTCTATACTTACGAGTTTTATATCGGTTGTTTCTATATTTCGTTAGTGCTTTGTGAACGAGTCCAACAGTAGGTATACCTAGACACGCTAAGTCATTTTATTAATCACATATCATGAATATTTTAGTTGTTATAACCTTGTAATATTAATTATAAATTGTTTGCTTTGTGTTATGATGAGAGTTTTGCTATTAAGGTACCTAATAAATGTTTTTTTTTTCACTAAAATATGTTTTTATTTTTTCAATTAGGGCGAGATGGTTAATGTCAATTATTCAATTATCGTCTCGCTTGCACATTTCAACATTTTAAAGAATATTATATCACTGAATGTTTCTGAATACTACAACTGAAAATCCTGAAAATGTCGTTCAAAATGTCGTTCAAAATGTCGTTCAAAATGTCGATCAAAAATATCGTTTTGATCCAACCAAGTTTTCCGATCAAAAAATATTCTAAAAGTTAAAAAACTAGAAGCAGTTTTATAGTCAATAATGATTAATAAGTATACTTATTTCGTAATAATTGTTTTTATTTGAGCGCAAATAGTTAAAAGTAAAACAATCATCTATATTAGGTACACCAATAACATATGAATGTTTTCTACAATAACTATTATAGCTTTAAAACATCCTTTAACATATTGTACAATTTCAAAAACTATATGAAAAGATACCTATACTAAGCTATAGTCCATTGTACGTTTCCATGATTCAATTGTTACATAAAACAAAGCATTAAAATGTTTGTTGCGACTACCTACCGTACATATTACAAAGCGGATATTTAAAAAATTGCTCTATATATTTAGAGTAATTTTTTAAATATCCGCTATTTTTTTTTTGTTTTTGTTTGTATGTATGTTTTTAATTATGTAGGTATATACCTACATAATTAAAAGGAGGTTAGTGCCTAGTTAAATCGATGGGAACCAATTATTATACTCATGGTCATACACTCGCTAATACTCACCCACACACATAGATGCTACGCCAAACAAAAACAAATGCGCTAAATTAATAAAACATTTGTATCTGGAATTCGAATTCATATTTTATGATCTTACCATAAAAAGTCATGTTTGTTTTTTAAGTACCTATCAATCTAAACTTAATAAAATAGTTCTAAAGACAATTCTTGTAAGGTATACCTAGATGAGGTTTTGTTTACTCAAAATGAGGCATTTTGATACTTTTCTTTACAGTTTTAGTCATTGAAAGCTAAAATTCATCGATACATATTCGCTGAACTATGTTGAGTTTACAGTTATCGATAAAGTTAACATTGTAACTTGTATCATTATCACGGTTTGCTCAAAATTCTATAGCAACTATCGAACGAGACTACCTACCTACTTACATATTGAGCTCGATAATAAGTAGGTTCAGTTGAGTAAATATCTAAAGAGTATACTTAAAAATCCAAGTATACCTATTACTTGCTGCCTTACTAATGCGAAACTGAAATGAACATGGACACCATAACTCTGATGGTCATTTTGACAATATTTGCAAGGGCTAGAATGTTTTTTGAAACATCTCAATCATTCCGTATTTATGTTATCAAGTAGGTATTTGACTATTTACAATTTGCTTTATAAAAATTATCACCATTTGCATGTCCTTTTCAATACACTTCGGCTTCGCGCGTTGTCTTATTGAACCACAAAAATTGTCACAGATATATGAATAGAGTGGAAGTATATACTGTCATACAATTCGTGTAGGCATGTGCTGGTCTGGCGGCGTCAGCGGCAGATCATGGCTCGTGGTTCTTAATAGTGCTGTGGACATCTTGTCCCGGCATAGTGCCACGCCCCACAGTAATGCGTAAAGGATCAGCAAACCAGCTACGGAACCAGCAATGATGGTGCCAGCACGACGACCTTGCCGCCAATCCAGGATCTCGTAGATGTAGGGGTTACCATTTCTGCAATAGGGTGAAATAGGTATACCTACTCGTGGTTACACTATGCTGAAACTATGTTGGGATAATGGGAAAGGTTATTGTTAGAACTCATGCGATAAATTGAAATTCTACAATATTCTGCATCGATATAAATAAAACTATTGTATTGCATTGATGAACGAAATACCTAAATAAACATCGCTTCTACAATAAACTACAGTAGCAAAATGTAGGGTTTCCTGTAATTAGAACGGCACTTGAGAAAGAAAATTTGCACTAAATCAAAAATAATATAAAATAGCTCTCAAGATGAACTTCTCCGGGCATGAAGCTGGCTATAATAATCACTGACAGACAATAATTGATTGAACCAGTGCCTGTGCGCAGGCTTTTGTCGGATTTTCAAATGACTAAAACTCATAGAAAATTTATCTTATCTTATCTCATCTTATCTTATAGAAGCAATGCTTGATTCTTTCCGACAGGCGTCACAGCTCAGTCGGTAATAGCTCTGCCTGCCGTGCTGTGGGTCGTGGGTTCGATCCCCACTGAGAACAAACATTTGTGTGTGCCATACATAGATGTTTGTTTGTTCTATGGCTGGGTGTTACTATGTATTATAAGTATGTATTTACAAAAAAAAAAGTATATATGTATTCTATCAGCATCTAGTTACCATATTACGAGCTTTGCTTAGTTTGGGACTAGAGGGCGTCGTGTGAAATGTCCATGAATATTTATTTATTTATTTCTTCAATAAGTGGAACATACCCGTCAGTGCCTCCAGCCGCAAAGTAAATTGCCGAGAAGGCTGCATACCACAGCCCCAGGCCGAGTGGCTGGTAAAGATGCAGAACCCGCACTGGTGTCCGTGAGATCAGCAGCTCGATCGCCGCTATGCAGGAGTTAAAGCCGTGCGTCGCTACATCCAGCCAGAACATTCGCGGAATAAACTCTTCAGGCTCTGAAAACCAACCAAAATGGGTTATGAAGGGCCATTGTCTATGAACACTCGAGTCGATATCATACGGAGTTATGGAACATGGCTGATGAGGATAGAGGTATACCGTGGTTACTAGTAAGGTTTTATGGGGTACCCCTCATCCTGGATTCTTTTTAACTGCGAGTGGACAAAAAAACTACGATTAATTGATTAGTAGTGAATGTTCTATTGTAATGTAGTTTGTAGATAAAAGAAATCGGTTAAAATGTATAAAAAAATGTAGGTATGCACACGGCATGAACGTGAGTGAATGTAGCCTAACCTACCTAGTGTACCTAGGTATCTATCCTATACTTACGTATGTAGATATAATAACAATTTGCGTGCCTCTAGTACATACGAGTACAATATGCATTGTTTACTGTATCACCATTGCTCTTGAATATTTCCTTAAAAGAGTAGTAAACTGTGAAATATTGTATGGTAAATAAAATACAAACCAGGATCGTAAAGCAGGATCCAATATAAAGCGGTGATCAGCAGCGCAGTGGATATCGATACGTTGTAGAACAGCCAGTACATCCTCACGTACCATGGCAGGAATCCATCGGCATCTGAAACATTTATTACAAATAACAGTTAGTTATGTTATGTACCTGTTTACTGACTATTTGAAACACGTGCTTTACCTAATCTATGAAGTGTGGTGATGCGAAGCATTTCACTCTTATTGGTTGAGATTACCTACACTTTTTACCTAAGCTGAACGCTTAGTTTGGCCTTCGCCGGTAAACCTAAGTAAGATTTATTTGTTATCAATTTTAATAAATACTACCTACTTAAATACTACCTACTTTTATATTTTTAAGTTTTTGGGTTACTTTTCCAAGACGACTCATACTCGTAAATTTAATATGCGTTCGAATTCATTCTTTTAGAACGAAATAAACCTACTAATTTTAAACTCTCGAAATCATTGATACTTGTGCGCAATCGCGGGTCTAAATGTGAACAAATTCTAAACGCATATTAAAAACTAATTAAACTAAATAAAGTCGTGTAACGTTGCATATAGCAATGAAGAGTCAACACAGTGACGAGACGGAAATGATCAAATTATAGAGGTTGAGTCTTGCGTTGCTAACAGTAACATCTGAAGGACGCGCGTTGAAGTCTTTTGAAGGGGGCCGTGCGTGTGCGATGTGATGTAATGTAAGTTATTGCGTGTAGGGTTTCGTAGCAGAGAATTCCAAGTATTGGCTTGGACACCGCATTGAGATTGAACGCGACTCGCACAAGCAATTGAAATGAATACTTACGTATCTACTTATTAGTATCACCCTATTACTAGTAGGTTGACTTAGGTATTTAGTGTTAGTTCTCTTTAGTCATATTTACTTATCTTTTCCTAGTTTTACACGGTAGTAATTAATTTGTTAGTTAAATTAATTTGCTGCACTGAAACTACAATTTACCAACAGAATTTCTTAACCATTCTTACAAGAGCGGGTCGAAGCGCCTAATTAAAGTTTTCATTGTGATTACTATGCCATCACATCAAATTAAAGTATTTTAACCCTACATAGACCGCAAACAAAGATTATTTTATAAAAAAAATTGTCTTATTATAACCTCCTATTTGATAATTGTGATTTCCTTGTTAGACGCTCTAAATAAAATAAATAAATAACTTAATTTTTTTTAATATCCTTTTGAATAATGACTCTACAATGTATTTCATACGTTTAACTTGACTTGTGCATTGCGTGTTGTAAACAGAATCCAGCTATGTTTTTATTGCATGCCTCGATACACAGGAACTGGTTTCAAGTGTTCCTAAGAATAGTATACGCCGTAGTTCTTCTTTATTTTTTGCTTCAGATACCTAGATACCTAGAACAACGCTCTCGTCTCTTGAAAATCGAGAGATAAAGAGTCCTATTGCAGCATTTTGGGCATCAGGTCCTAAAGAATCGTGCAAAGTTGACATGTCGGATTAATCATTGGTGTATGCTGACACTGATTAATCAACTTTAATAGATGAATGTGGTTATTATTGCTTTTACCCTGGTGCAACGTATCTAAATGCACTAGAAAGGTACAATTTAAGAGTCTTGCAAATAAATTACAGTCAGATTAAAATCGGCGTAATGAACTATCGCTCTGTCAGCGCATTACCATTGACGAAGGTGTTCTAGCTGCTATGGACCGAAACTTTACATCTAGTTTACAGTTCCTCATGGAAATTTTATCTATAAATGTTAATGTTCATACGTTTTAGTCAAGACGCGGTGTGTGTGTTTCAGCTGTATTAATAAAGAGTAGATTATGAATTCAGTAGTACATAAATTATGTTTTACCATCCTGAATAATTTCATTCTTATTTTGATGGGACTGCTTTGTGAGAATAAGCCCGCGGGTCCCATACAAGTTAGTTTACATTTATAAAATTACGTGTTACCTTTTGTCTCTTCGATAAATCTTTTATTCAAGTAAATTGAGTTGATTTTCAAGTTTTTAAAGCAGTTGCTAGGTCAGAAACCCTCAATAACCGGTCTGCTGCAGGCCCATCGCCAGAGTACTAACTGGTTTCCTCACGATGTTTTCATTCATCGTCTGAGAGCATGGGACAGATGTTCTTTTGAAATGTCAAAATCAAACCAAATTCAAACACACGACTGAAGTTACTAACATAGACAAACAGTGTGCGTTATCTAAGTATAGATAGATTACTAGGTACCTACAGATACTTGGGTAGTGAATGTCGTATAGACGATGACTACATAGCGTAGTTGCGTGTCTTAAAAATAGACAAGTACTAAAAGAACATTTTCTCTAACTGGGTCAGACAAAATGCTATTGCTAAACGAGATTATCTTACACACCGCAGTGAATTAATTTGGTGAAAACTAGTTCTTACTATAAACTCTACTACAGGCATTATAAGTAGGCAAAACGTTGGTAGAGTCGGGATACATGTGAAAATAGCTTACCATGTGGAGATTTGCACAGAGCCATCAAAGATACTAGAGCTCCACTCAGTTCCATCATCGTGACCAACAGCAATCCCCAGTTGGTTAAGTATATCAACCAGTATGGGTTCGCTCCTTCTACCACCGACCATGTGAGGACCCCTACAGCCACGGCTGCCAGGATCAGCCGCACCACCAGTAGAGGAATCGGAGACTCCCCTCGTTGCCATGACGATGCGTAGAAGTCACTTAACTTGTCATTCCCCGACACCCACAAATCGGATAGGGTTACAGTTTTCCTATAACATTTCACCATTTTGACTATCAAAAGTTGAGATCACAGAGACATTTCACAGTGATGGATGACAGAGCGAGAATGTGAGATTAGGCAGGTAGATATGTAACAAATCTGAGATAAACACTATCACTACTTGCGGGATAGAGCATCGAGCATATCGATGAATCGCTATCGTATCGCGGAAAATGGTCTTATCCTGCTATTTTAATAATTCGGTACACTGTATAATTTTACGGGTGAATTGCACTTGATAAGGTTGATTAGATAGTGTGACTCCGGAAATTCGTGGTAAATAAAAAGGGTTTAATAAGCGCGGTGGTTGCGAAGGCGCGAGGCCTCAGCGGCGCGCATTCGCGGCGGCAGACTCGGTTGCACACTGGTTGAGTCTGGTTGGCCGTGCCGCCTCCAGCCGCGGACCGGCTCGACTCGGCTGTTAGGTATTAAACCACCTGCAATACCTACACTACACTAAACTTGCGTAAACCTTAACCTTTATGTAATCACTTGTTTTCTAAACTGACCGGGCTGCGTCAATATTTTGCAATTAAAACATTGGCTAGCTAGAGATGGGTATTTTGAATAGACATTGTGTGTTAATTTTCCTTGTAGGTGCATAAGTACCTAGCTATTCACAATTTTTATTGCCATGAATATATCTATCTATTATTACATAAGTCTAATGTTGTATAAAAAATTCAGCTATAGGTGCTTATCTACTTTTAAAGATTGCAGAGAAATCAAACATTCAGTCATGCTAATCTTAACTTTAGAAGAAAGTACATGAACAGGTGCATATTTTATGGTTCGTCCACTTGCTTACGAGCTGTAACTGTGTACCTAGTACCTACCTACCTAACTAGCTATACATGTAATTATGTATGTATGTAGATATCCGTGTATTATTATATTAAGTAGGTACTTATTCTGTGCTATATGTGAACATGTGAATGTATTATCAGGGAAACGTATACTATTGGATCCTTCAGCTTATGTCTATGTATGTGCCACAGATTATAGTGTTTTCTATATTCTAAGGTATGTGCCTAGAATTGTACAAGAGACAGACGTAAAAACCCCACCAAAACTAATACGATTATATCATGAAGATAGTTAAATAAATCCACAATCCCTTGTTATAATCTATGTATGGCTTTAACGCCGAAGGATTGTTTAGTTTCCATCTCAGGTTTTCATGTTGGTTATGTACTTACGAAAATTCACTTAAACTTATAGGCATGGCTGATTAATCTATTCAGAGACTAATAGTTGTGTTCGTATAATAATAATTTACGAATATATTTGATATGATATTGAATAAACTTGAATAAATTCTTGGTTTTATGAAAACTTGAATAAATAACATAAGTAAGCCAATATTTAGGTAATACTCGTAGATGACATTCGACATTGACATTGAAATGATTCGCATCGTAGAAGAAAAGAGGTAGAAATAATATGCAAAAAATACAAAAACAATTAAATAAAAAGGTCTGTTTGTTTATTTGATTTACAACTCGGCTGCTGCAGACGAGGTGATATTATTTTTAAACTACCTTCCGTCCGCGACTTCATCCGCGTCCCCTTCGGCCTGTAATTTTTGTGATAAAAAGTAACCTAGGTTACAAACGTATACCTACGTACGTGTATGAAGGTTACGAACTACAAATATTCCAAGTTTCATCCAAATCGGATAAGTAGTTCCAGCGTGATTGAATCAATTATGTGTTAGTTTTAAGTTTTAATTTAAAATAGTATCTTATATTATTTTTCTTTTGTGTGTACATAGTCGCAAATAAACCCTTTGATTTGATTTGTTTTCGAAATGTAAAAATTTAGATGTTTGTGTTTGAAATATCCAAACATCTAAACTTTTACATTTATAATAGCCAGTAGGATTGCATATTAGGGACTCTGCAACATCGGACAGGCTAGAGACTTCTGAGAATATTAAACCTGTCCCACTGATTTGTTAACTATACAAGGTTTCACGACGCTTGTATGCCATGATAATAAAAGAAAATTAAAAATATATACATGTAAGAATACTTTGCCGACATTAGGTATAACAGAAGTTGATACTTGCTTTTAAAATTATAGCTTTTCTAGAAGTGTTAATATTTTTTATTTTAATGGGCCGGTAGAGCCATTGTAGAGCCTGATTTTTTCATTATCATCATCATCATCATCATATAAATCTTTTTGTGCCACTATTGGACATGGCTTCTTACACATAGGAAGCCGGCTGTGGAACAATGAGTATATTTACATTCAGCTGTGAATGTACCCGTACCGTTAGAACAATGGAAAGCAATTGTAAAATGTTTTTATTCGATCTCAATATAATACCAAGATATTTCTAATCGACGTAGATTTGTGATTATAACACTGTGCTTATTTTATCAACACACATTGCCCTACTGCGAGGTCTCAGCGTCAACAGACTTTCAGTAGATGGTCGGTTTGGAAAATTAAATCATACCTATAATAAGTATGTAAGCAATAAAATGTTTCCGCCATAAGTTAGCAATGTATAAAGTGGTCTATTCCCATAGTTACGAGAGGATCCGAGCCAGGCATACCTAACCTACCCAAATGAAGAAATATATGGTAGGCAGGTACGAAATAAAAACCAAATATCGAATCTTAAAAAAAATATATTTACACGAATTAAGATTCGAGTTCTGTCATTTGTAAAAGCAACATAGCACATTCATTTTAATTGTTTTTCTTGGTCTTTAGTGAGTATTGTTCTTTAATTTTGGTGGAATTTTAACCAATAATACTTGCAGTCATAATAGCATAAAGTGTGAGCCATTGGAATAAATGTGTATTATTTTTTAAAATAAATGTTACTGTTGATGGTATTATTAATGATGACGAGACAAAAAATAAAAATAAAAATTCATGACTTCAAACTAGCAATTTTTCATTTTGTTTTTCCAGCTCTACCTACTACTTCTGTCGCTGGCTGTAAATCGCAGTTTTTGTTTTGCAATTATCTAGCCCTGCACTGTTTATGACCTAATTACACACTACACTACACTTAAGCCTACACAGTCTGCACGGGTCTTCTTAGATGATAGGCTTCTTCAACGTTTCCCTCGACTGGCTTCATCAGTTTCCTAGCGACGGCATCACGGCTTGCCGCGATTCCGACGGTTACCAGATGGAGCAGTATAAGCAGCACCCCTGTGATGGCACACACTCCGATCGTAGTGCCAGGTTTTGCCCAGTTTATCACAGGATACACCCAGCGGTCACCATCACTGAAACAAGAAGTGGGTGCCTGGTTGATAAAATTATTAAATACACAGGAACAATTTTATTACACCCGAGATATTTTTGCGTACGAGCGAGTTCGATGGTGTAATTATGAGTAGCGTTTACCCGAGGATAACACATGACTTTTCATCATGGATGCGTGGAAATTAACAGATTCTTTCAAAGAGTTTAGTTCCCAGTTTCCCGCGTTTTCGTCTTCTTTTCGAAACCAGAAAACCAGCCAGTTCCATATTTGAATGGAAACAAGAAATTCTCACGGAAATAGTAAACACTATGGCGTATGTGTGTGTATGTAATGAGCCTCATTCTATTTTCAAAATTGCTTTGCACCGTATTTTAAGCTACTATGAACTACTTTCCGAGCAGGAATAATAAAAAAGTAATTGGCCATGCATGTGGGACTTGAATCTATGACCTTCCCCTTGATATGCGGATAACACAGAATGCAGAAACCATTTTTATTTGGAAATAATCGGCATGCTTTTTGGCAATTTGTATTTTGTATCTTGAATAGCAATTAAAGTGACGTCGTTAGGTTTGTTACCAACCAGCTGTACCAACTTATAAGCAAGTCGTAAGTGTTGCAAAGTCTAGCGTTTCAGACAGAAGAATTAACAAGGCCATACGAGGGCAAAACTATTTTATTATATTAGCAAATTTACACGTCTACAATCTTAGATGGAGCGGAATAGAGAGATAGGTGAAGGAACACAGCACGCGTGTCGCAACGTCATGACAGTGACAGATACAATACCAATCAACATTGTTATCAATCAGTCAGCCATAGATGTTGCTAGTCTAATGTTAAGAATATACATTTCAACAGTAAGTCCAATTTGTCAATTGATTCAAATCGATCCACAGAATACAGAAACTATGATTGACCTATTGACATAGATCAGCCGAAACAACGTGCCTTCACTTGCCCTGCGCTACTGTATAAAGCTACACTATGTATGTGCCACCAATCATCATCATTTCAAGCAACGAAGGTATTATAGGCTTCCATAAACTTCATGAGTAACTTGGTGAGTTGGTCTTAATTTTTCATATGTATGTAGGTGTAACCAGTGTTATTGTCTGTAGTTAGGTTAGCACTGAAACTATTTGGTGTTTATGTATTGCATTACAAATTACAATATAGGCCAACACGCAACAACCAGTCACGAAATCTAACTAAGTATAACATGAAACCATTGTTCTGTAGAGGAAGTTTGGTATACCCTCACTCTATCACATCGCTGATCGTGCTTGTCTTAGCTGCCTGCACTGTACCTAATTTATTTTTTATTTTTATAGATACCTATGAAGGCTTTAATGGCGAGTCTAAGTTTTGACGGCGAAAATTAAAGGTCGAAAATCCAGTTATGGAGAAATATGGTTCTCGATTTACCCTGCTTGAGGCGTTTCTCGTGACCTTATACAAAAACATCCTCGATTTTCGACAATCAAATAAAATGAAATTCAGACTACGGGACAAAGATGGATTATGAATTGTGTTTACGGATAGTGTTTTCTGTCATTTTGTTTTACGTCGATAAGATTAACTTACATATTGATACCACCAGCCCAGTAGTACACCAGTCCGAAAGCCACGTAGCAGAGAGAGAAGCAAATAGGTTGGTATACGTGAAGGATTCGAGCCGGATGTGAAGTGGAGATCAGCAGGAGGAACATCACCAAGGAGTTCAGACCGTGGACGGCGATATCCAAGCCATGACTGAGCTCTTCTTCTATTCCAGCTAAAACAGAGTTTCACAATGATTTAACTAGCGTAATACCTGTAAGTATAATTTTAAGAAGGAATTTATTAATCAGACTTAATTGTTCATTATCTAAGCATAAAGGAATGTCATAATAATAGGCATAATGCACACATACCTAATGGGCCAACTTTTGAGCCTAGGTAAATGTGGAAACGGGAGTCCTATCAATGTCATATTCAAGTCCATTGGCTGGACATACACCTCCCCAAAGATTTTGAGAAAGAACGATTTTTAGTCTGTTTCTATAGGTAATAGATAAAAATATTTAAGTAAACATAAAAAACTACGATTTATCGATGATACAGCATTGAACATTATTTTATCTACATATGTTATTCTATATTCTAAGTTCTAAATTCTAAATAGATCAAGATGGTCGCCACAAAATTAATTCCTATGTGATTAATGGGTACCATATACTGCTCCTTGTGGTAAATTATCCATACATGATTGCAGTAAGTAAATAAATTACTAAGTAAGTTTTTGCCCTAGATGCCTTTGTTTTTTTATCATAAATGATAATTATTAGATGTAGATTGACGTCATTAAAGGGTACTTGGCGCTTCAAGTTTTCTTCGATTATCCTGTTGCACTTCGTTAACTATGTAAAGCTAAGTGTCCATTGGGTCGGAAGCGGAGCGTACGAAGCGTCTGTATTTATAATTATATGCGCAGATATGCAGATCCAGTGCATGCTGTACCTAGACATCGATACAGAGCAACAAATCCTTTAGCTCCGTACGTTCCGATTCGGAAACTAGTTGAGAGAGTCCTAGCCGGCAGTGTGAACAGTCAGCGATCAACTATTAATATATGCATCTCTTTTGTTTATACGGAATGTATCAATTGTACGTTTCAAATAGCCGATAGTTAGTCGTTTTCTCGCTCGCGGTGGGACAACTGCCTAAACCGCAGTAGATGATTTGGAAGATAATATAAAAATTGTCTGTCTAATGACTATTTTTAGAATATTTTTTGATATGAGAGCAGGTTTTATCGATACTTTATACGAATGTGTATTTCATCAGTAAACTTTTTTAACAATAACTAAATAACCTACAATAATCTTACTTATTCCTCAGATTTATTTACTTTTATTTACTGCAAAGAAAATTATGACTAATATACAATATTTATAATATGTACAAAATACACATGAGGCAGTTGAGCTATCTACACACCGTTCCAAACGATTTACAGATAGCTCAACTGATCCGATAACAATATTTACTGCAGATTATTATTTATGACTGTGCAGCGTGAAACGTGCTTTCTATGAAATCTTTTCCCTTCAAACAAAGTTCATCTTACCTTCATATAAAACAGTCCAGTAGAAGATAGTAATGAGGAACGCGATGGGCACAGCGATGTTGTGGAGCACCCAGTATGTCTTCACGTACCATGGCAGTACGAACTCGGCGCCTGCCACAATAACAACGGCAAGAAGTATTTACAGTTGATAATACAGCTATGGCTGTAGTTGAGTAATGTGACAATAAAACTATGGTTTTAATTTAGCGTAGATTTTAGAAATAATTACAAAACTTTGTTGCAGGAGTAGTGTATAATTGGGTTTTCTGGATCAAATAAGATCCAGAAAATCCCAATTATACACTATTCGATCTATTCATCTATTCATTTTCTTCGATTTGAAAACTTAGCATGAAGCGTATTTGAATAGATCATCGATTCAAAAACTTGACAGCACATCTATTCATTATCGTCTATTCAAGAACTAAATAGGGCTTACTTGAATAGATTATCGTTTCAAAAACTGAAAAGTTATCTATTCATTTTCATCTATTTGAAAACTTTATACGAAGCGTATTCAAATATATCATCATTTCAAAAACTTAAAAGCTCATCTATTCATTTATGTCTATTCAAAAACTTAACAGGTCCAACTTGAATAGGTTACCTATCTATTATATTTAAAAAACTAAACAATACCGTTATTTCAAAAAAACACAGGCATTGTGATTTGGCGTTTTGTTCGGTAAGGATAAAAGAAAACTTATTATATAACTTTTACTTCATTTTATTTCATAATAACAAAATACTTACAGGCTAACACGGTTAAATTAAATTATGTATTAAGCTAGAAGTACATTAATATTATTATCATCATACCATTTCTTAATGCATAAAACATTTTTCAGTGCACATTTTTTCTTATGATGTATACAGTTTAAGCTATTATTTGCTGTTTCATATTTATTTAGCAATTTAATAAAATTAGGACAACCTTTTTCACCAACATCTATAATATCGCAGTTTTTGCACAATTCCTGAATCCACTTTACTTTTTCTTCACCTTTTGTAACAATTCTTTTATTTAATAAATATGGAATTATAACACGCTTAAAATCTTTATAGTCAATAAATCCTTCACTCCAAAAAAGTCCTCGATTATTCTCTAGCCATCGTACTTGTTTTTTTTCCTCCGTGGATAAACGGTTGTATGGATAGGGTGGTTTGATAATAAATATTTGTGTGATTCCTTTATATAAAATTGCAAATTCTTTAATTATAAAATGATTATTGACATCTTTGAATCCTTGAAGATCTACTATTCTTAGATCACAATTCATGATATTTTTTTTACAAAATTACTTAGTGGTCTATATTCTATTATACAATCATTTAAAATGAGACAATATGCTGCTGTCTGATCGGGTATCTCTGAATTGCTTTCAAGTTCCACGCGTACACTAATTACAGGGCCTGATTTAATGTTTTCGTTCTGTCTCGAGCAATCGATTACAAATAGTGGTGCTTTTTCTATAAACTCAGAACCACTTAGCAACGGCTCACTTCTGCTTCCATAATAAGACTGTTGAAATTTGGTATATTGCTCATATATTAAGGCAAATTTTGAATCATTGAAATTAACATTTAAACTTTCATAAGGAAAATATGTAGAATTGAGATATACTTTAACATTTCTTAAATTACAGTGATCAAAACGCGACATATCTTTTTCTGCTAAGTTTTTTCTGTTCGTTTGCAGACCTATTATAACATATCTAGGTTTTTCGATTTGTGATGATGTTTTAATTGACCATGTATGCTTAGTAGTTTGCGGTAGTAAAGGATACTCATATAAATCCCAATTTCTGAATGCAAAACGTAAAGGACGATCTTTTTCTAAAATCTTAAGCAAATTTACTTTTTCCTTGTCAGATACCTTAACATGCGGAACACGCCACACTAACTTGTTAATTATTATCTCTTCGAGAATCTCTCCTGGTGGAATTTTTACTGAGTTTATATCAGTATTGCTGCGTAATAATATTAATTCATGTTTACAGTTAATGATAATTTTCTTATAATCTTCAGCAAACCCTAAGAAACTGCTTAGTGGGATGGAAGCTGAGAAACTGCTTTTAGTTTTCGTTCCATTTACATCCCATCCCCAAGACTTTGCTATTTTGGCATCATTTTCATTAAAAGATAATAAAGCTTTCATAGTTGTAGTTATTCCGGCATTTTTTAATCTATCTATTTCCACTCCATTAAGTTCATAACGAATATCTTGAAAAAGAAACAACAATGGATTGTTAGTGAATTCTACACTTGTAACTTTTTGTTTTGTATCTTTTTTCACTATATTCACTGTTCCTTCTAAATAAAGGGTGCTGGCTGATGGTAGTATGTAAAGATCTTGTTGATTGATAGGTATACGAATTTCATCGTTTTTATTAAAACTTGTTACATATGGCTTGTATGAATGGTATTCGATACTATCAATGGTATTATCGTATATCGGTAAACATGATATATCTAGAATGCTCATTGTCGAAGTCCAATTAATTTCAGAAATCTTTTATTTTCTTCAGTTATTTTAATTAGCTTTTTAGTTGTTCCTTTTCGGATTGTTCGATTAACACTGACGTGTTTTGGTTTTGCATGACTATATTTATTGTAAGCAATCATCTTTTCTTAATATGTAGATATAGCTGAATTTCTTCTCCACGTAAATTAATCAAATTATTTTTAATATCCAATAATCTGATATTTATGCAGCTAACATTAGTTTGATTGACTGGAAAATATATAATGTTTTTTGGTATTTCAATTATTCGATAACCTGGCGCAACATTGGGTGAAAATTCGTGAATTATATGACTTGATTTTCCATTAATATATGATCCACTCACTATATCACACTCGATTCTCACCACGGTTGTTGATAAAATGTTGACTGGAAGCTGAGACTCGTGTATTATATTGGGTGGTAAAGTTTTTTCACTAAAGCCGAGTAACGTACCAATAGAATTGTCTTTTTCAAAATGTATATCTTTAGAACAAAAAATAAATGTTTTCAGAGTGTTGTTATTGCAAAACAAACTGAAAGTTGTTCCTTTTTTTACACTTGATTTTAAATAATCAGATATATCCTGGAGTTCATATGCACCTTCAGGTATTTCTACACTTTCGTTATCTCCATAGTGAAATTTATTGTTTTTACTATCAATATTGGGAATTGAATTAAAAGTGGATAAATGCAGCAGAGCACATTCATAGTCACCATCAAATTGTAATGCAGGGTAAAAGTTAGTTGATAAAGTAGATGAATCACCAGTTATAGACAGGGTGAAAGACATTTTGCAAATGAAAGAAATTAACCCAGTTCTCAAATTTATGTTATTTGTTGAAGTCAGTTAATAGGTAACCCACTAAGCTGTATTTCCATATAAAGTTTTTTCCCAAAATTCATGAAGAAATTTCAGACAAAGGTGTCCACAATTGAACGTATTAAAACTTTGGTAATTACAATAGTTATATGTTATATCATTAGTTTTCAAATATTTTAATATTTCTAATGGTGGCTTCAAATTTCCAAAGCTATCGAAATACTCGTAATAATCAAAATATTTTACAAAGGCTACCCAATGTGTCCCTCCATTCTTTGAACTGTCTAAATTAATAATAGCACACTCAACGTCTTTTGTTTTTTTTGGCAATGTATCTCTCATAAAAACACCTCTAAAATAAGGTATGTTTTTAGAAGCATATTTGAGTAAGTCTATATTAGTTAGAGCACGGTTGGGTAACCGTTTCATTAGTTTTTTGAGTTTTTTACAAATATACTATTTCCTTTCTTGTAAGGTTTCATGTATAAGCCTTTGCCTAATGCAATAGATTCCATCGCTCGATTATGTCTTTGAGCTTCTTCTAGATTTTTGGTTGCTGATTTATGATCATTAACGGCTTTAGCAATACCTGCCGCTCCTCCTGCTAATGCACCGAGTGCAGAAAGTCCAGCAAATATTGGTATCAGTGGAAGTATACCACCTGTTTTCGGTAATGGTATAATGCGAGGTAAACAAACTCTTTTTTTATTTTTTTTAATGAGCTTTTTCGCAGCAGAATATGCTATTTGTATAGCTTTAGAATTAGTTTTAGGTTTCAATTTCTTTAAGTGAGTGCGTACTGTAGACACAATCGATTTAAATGATTTTGTTCCGGCACCATGTTTTAGTTTGGTTTTCATTACTTTACTCACTAGCCATGAAGCTAATTTTTCTCCTTTTCCTGCATTTTTGGATTTTAACCGTTGTTTTGCCATGTTTAACAATTTTAAGTCGGCTTGGTGTCGATCCTCTAAACTATTCGAATTATATGCAATGTCGTGTTCCATACAAGCATTATCCAACTGATTAATTCCTTGATCACCTCTCAGTAATCGTTTTTCTAATCGTGTTCCAGGTCCACAATAATTATAACCGGGTAAATGTAGTTCAAAAGGTAAATTATTTATTAAAGTGTTAACTAGTCCACCACCTCGCATAGCTAAGTTATTAATGACCTGGTTACACTTGTAAGCATTATTATATTTTATACACTTTATTATTCAGGAGCTTAATATTGCATGTTTTTCAATCCAGCTATTTTCACTACTGGGGAGCCCTAACCATTTGACAAAAAGTTTTTTACCTTTTTTTCTTATCACTTTTTCAATAAGATAAACATTAGGATAGTTTGTTTTCTGCAGTTCTTGTTCATAAAAGGTTCCTAATATCGGTTGTTTGTGCAAATCCTCAATTTCATAGGTAAAAGGTACTGAATAAATTACTTTATTAACTAAAAACAATTCAGTGGACCAGTTTGGGGTATACCCTTTTCCGAAACTACCTTTATACTTGCTTATACGTACATAATCACCAACAGAAAATTTACTTTTCTTACTACTATTATAATTTTTAGTTTGAGACTTTTTTATATTAGACATTACTATTGCTTTATTTAACTGGTTTATTTCCTTTGGTTTATATTTTGTTGTCCGATGTATTGTATTATTGTAGTTTGTAATAACGCTTTGTAAAGTTTCTCCAATCCACTTGTAACTACCATTTAAACTAAAACATTTGTGTAGTTTGCTTTTTATAGTTTTGATAAGTCGCTCTACTATAGAAGCCTTTTTTATGGAATATGTAGAGTAATGATTAATTTCATTGGAGATCATAATTTTTTTAAAATCATCATTATAAAACTCTGTACCCTTATCCGTTTGTAAGTTAACAGGTTTTCTATGAGCTTTGGCAAGAATATTATTAAAAGCATTTGTTACTTCAGATTTACATTTTGTTTTTAATGGAATAGCCCAAGCATACTTTGAAAAGCAGTCTAATACTACTAAAATATACTTAAAGCCATTGTTATAACTTTTATAATTTTGGTAATCAATTAGGTCTGCTTGCCATAAATCATCGATTCCTTTCAATACAACAGATCGTCGAACAAAATTTCTACGTGCTGTTTTATGAATTTCATTAACTACTTGTAATTTACTCATTTATGAATGTATATCAAATGTTCTTATCCTTATCCTTTGCATAAAAATTTTCACTAAACTGTTGAATATGTTTTTCGAAGTCAGATTTAATTGTATTAATTATATCATTAAGTTCTTCCTTGCTTGCAAATGATTCACACTGCTTATCAACGTATTCTTTATTGACGGCGTCGTTGGCGTCTAGAGGGCTTGTAACACCCGTCAATCTTTTTGATTGCAAATCAATTTCACCTTTCAACAATGCTTTGTCAAGGACTTCGAAGAATTCTGGTAAACGAGATCGTTTGTGAATAAAATGACCAAATTTATCCATACTTTTATTCTATGAACTAATCAACGTTGAGGATTAAGATCAAATGAAACTAAGAATAAGGTATCATCTTATTTATTATGTTATAATACCGTTCTCCCGCAACTCTTCTATAACAGATATTATTTCGTTATCTAGCCCTGTGTTACCAGCTTCCCGAGAAGCTATCAATAGTTTTAACCTATCAATTAACTCGTTAGGATCATCCCAGTAAACGTAATCGACATGTTTCTTCCATTTTTTCAATGTAGGCAACCCTTGACCTTTATATAAGTTAGAATTACTACTGTCAGTAGTACTTGCTGATACCTTACGCATTTTGAACAGCGGTTTTAAAATATTCATGTATTTTTGACCCCTATTACTTCTGATTGGTTTATGTGGATCATAATCTCTTCGATGAACATTCGTTTCTAGTAACATCAACTTATAATTTTCCATATCTTCGTTAGTTATTGTAGATAAGTCGGGCTCTTTTTTGAATAGCAGCTCATTTATGCCGATTGTTTTTTTAAATTTATCTGGCCCAACTTGTATATATTCGCCAGATACAGCTACATGTGCTGATCCCATCATGAGTTTACCTCGATCATTTCTTACACCAAAAGGAACATTAACTAGAGCTTCGGAAGACTTAGACCATGAAGACACATCAAAACTTGGTTCACTTAAGGCAGATTTAACTGTTTTGAATGATTCATTATTTCTTTCATCTCCATTGTCATCTTCAGAATGTTCAGAATTATCATAATACTCTCTTGAATTATCCGAATTCCATGTCGTAAACTCATCTAGCTCAGTATCGGATTCTCGCTTTTTTGAAGTTTTATTTATATCTAATGGACTTGATCTTTCGATCTTACCTTCATTTTCTTTCGAATGTTTTGTAACATCAACCATTTGATTTAGAGAATTGGTGATTGGTTTGAAAACAGATTCTAAGACAATGTTATTCTTAATTTCATTATCTCGCATCCGTTCAACTTTTCTTTTAACACTTTCTGTAGCTTTCGCAATTTGACTTTTCAATTTTTTTTCCATTTCTTTTTGTATTAATAAATGTTTAAATTTTTAACAATGATTAATTATAACACGTTCCAGTCTTCAACGGAGTGTTGCTCAACTGCGTTTAATATTAGCGGCTACTGTGTTATTATTATATACTTAATAAACTGATATTTATTGATGCAGTGCCCTGACTAATATGTCTTCTATTCAAAAACAACGAATGTGTCAAAGTTTTTTCTATAGCAACCCTTATTTTTTTCACAATCTTTATTTATCACTAAATAACTATAGGGCTCTTTCCAAATATTTGAACACATACTTCGAAATTCTTGCCATGTTAGATCGGTGTTAACATGCTCATTATAAATATGTTTCATATTTATATCATCTTGTTTAAAAAGGACTATTAAATTTGCATTGTCTCTAACCAGTTGCTTAGGTATTTTACTATAAGTTTGATTTAAATAAAAACAATCTATGTTTTTATGTCTACCCATTGCAAAATAACTACGTATATTATTTTGATTTTCACAGGCAACATCGTCAAATATAATTATGGAGTTACATTTTGCTGTCTCTGGACTTAAAACATCATCATTTGTATGATACTTAAAAAACTTTAAAGAAGGAACCTTTTTTAAAACTTGCTCTAAAAATATGTACTTTGGTTGGTAAAGAGTTTTAGAATACACGTACACATGTTGAAAATGTAATCCGTTTTCGTGTAGAAGTAGACCGATCATCAAATTAGTTTTTCCACAGTTTGATGGACCACAAATTATGCAGCGTATCGTGTTTGGTAAAAGTTTACCATGACGAGGGATGCGTTTTTTAGAATCAATGGTAACGTTATCGAGTTTTAACGTAACCGGCTGTTTTATGAACTGCATTGTGAGGCAATCTATGATTAAATGATTCAAAAATTATAATATGCACTAATTATATAGACATATTTACAATGGATTGATGTAGTTTCCCGAATATACAGAACACATTTCTGAAACAGCGAGAAACTATGAAGTATAGCAGACACGATCTTAATGTACTGATAACAAAAATGCATCGATATTGCATTCGGATTTCGAGTTTATCAAAGTGCACACGTTTCCCTAGTGGTTGAGGTAAGTTTATAAGTATTTTTATTTAAAGTTGGGAAACACCGAACTTTGATCTAATTACATGCTGTCTCTATATTTTTTTTTTTTTACAGAAAATGAATAATACCTTTGATGATGATGACGATAACCCAATCACCAACCCATTTTATTACGCGCAAAATATGGATGCCGTATACGAAACTGAGATCCAAAAACTTCAAAAAGAAATACAAGCGGAACAAATAATAAAAGATTTAGAGGCTAGTACATCAAATAAAGATATTGTTGAAAACAAGAAGAAAAAGTCAAGATTGTCTTTTAAAAAACCTATTTTTAAGCCCTCCACTTGTAGCAGTACTGCATGTACATCATATGTTTTTCGTACGGAAGAAGGAAAAGCGCGTCATTTAATAAAAATAAGCATTGAAGATACAGCAGGTACGGATTTCTGTGAAACCAAAAAAACAAATATAAGTGCGCAATACGTAGTGAAAGACAGTTATGATGAAGTTCTGCGCGATGCAGAACGATTAATTGACAAAATGATTAAAAAAGTAAGTGTAGTTGATAGCAACATATCATATAAATAAAATATGCGCGTGTTATAGTTAAGATTAATACTAGGTGCTTGAATTTTATAATATACAGGGTGTCAAAAGCATACCTACATATAAAAATTAAATCGGAGCCTAGTCCTTCTTAGTCCATTTTTGAGGTTGGTCTTTAACACCCTGTATTTTACTAAACATTATATTCATAGTGTAGATACCTAAAGAGATAGAATATTTTGTATTGTACACCACTTATATAATAATTAGTAATGTAATATTACACAATTGATATTAAAAGACTCGAATAAAAAATGTTTGTTTAATTTAAGAAATATCAATTTAAGATAAGAAATTAAAAACAGAAATGAAGTAGGCTTATTCTATATCGTAGTGAGTAGGTATTCATTTTTAACTAGGTACAAGTAAGTACATAATAATAAATTGAATGATGTAGAAGACAAGATTATTTTAATTGCCTGCATGGAGTGAGTAATTTTGTACACCCTGTACATTAAGTAGTAGATACCTATTAGAAAAAGTATTTTCAAGCACTGCATTCGTTGGTGATTAAAACAGATAAATATAGTTGGAACAGTTTGATAAAAAATAGTTTTTTTGAACCCCTAAATCATGAAATCAACTCATTTTCATCACATGCCATTAGATTATCCTCGTAGCATTATAATAACCTTCTTTTGTTATTATAGTTAGTTGGATAAAATATGTCTTCAAACTAATGTGAAGCTTCTAGCGAATTGCAACCCGAATCACTTTCCCTACAAGGAAGTCGGCGACATTCTTTGTGCCGGTGTGCATCTTACTTGCGATCTTTATATCCGACTTTAATAATAAAGAAAGGTTATGATTTTAATTTATAAGTCGTCATCATCATCATTACGAAAAGATATTTTTTAAGTAATTTTAGTTCGTATTTTATAAAATCCAGCACATCTAGTACTTATAATAATATTGATACAAATTATCATAAATTATAATTTACTTTTAAAAACCTACCTACATAGCTAACATATCACAGGTTTTGGACATAAATATTAAAGTAGGTAGATACCATGATACAAATCATTGCTGCATTCCTGTAAATCTCTCTAAATAGTTCTCTAAATAGGAGGATGGCTCTACTTCATCGGTATATTTGTATAACACCTACAAACTTATAACTTGCCTACCATCTTCATTGTGAATGTAATTTCGCATATAATGATTAAGGTTCAAGTTACTTTGATTTGCTCTTACATTCGCTGCAATCAATCAATAAATCAGTTTTTGCTGACATAGGTTTTTAACACAAATGAAATGTGTACAGATAGTTTGCACACTAGTAAAATAAAAAAGCATAAATTGATCTTGGAAAGCAGGAGCGTCACCATTTAGACTTTTGTTGTCCAGCCAGAAACAAGTGGATTTTAGTGTTGTGATTACTGAAGTGTTAGTTACAAAGCCACGAGAAATGTGAGTATAAAAGTTCATTATTCAAATAATAAATATATTCGCTTGAATAGATCAGTATTCAGATACATAATCGGCAGAATAGTTAAACATACGCACACTTGTCCTCATGTGTTAAGTTTTAAAATTACCTATGGGGGAATTTAGGTGAATAGATAATAATTAATTAAAACTTACCTACTTATAAATACTAGTTTTATAGGAATTTAAAGTTTTACAAAATACAAACAAAAATAAGAGAAGTATTCTGAATAATTTTATAACTCGTTTGATGGATTCAAATAAATAGTTTTATAAAATTCATTTGAATTCAATGTATGTATTATTTATACCATACACGAACTCAGTATGAATTAACATATGAGTATTTAAATTTCAATATTATTATGTTTTAAATATTATGTTTTTCATTTCAGGTCTAAAATCGCGGATCAAGTTTTTCCATCGGACGAAGGGTCGGGAGTAGAAGAAGGAGAAATAATTGAAAAGAAAAAGAAAACCAAGCCAGTTATTAAGAAAAAAAAATTAGAAGAACCATCAACATCAAGGTATTTTCATCATTCAGTGCATTAAGTTTTTGTGAAAAGATCAGTAGTTAAGTAGGTATTCAGCAGTACATTTTTTCATAGGTAGTTATCTATCTAAGCCCTTTTGATGAAAATTATTATGTAGTGTGCTTGGTAATTAATTGTCTCACACAAACTAGTTCATCGTTCCTTTGTATTTATTAAAATATTTTTTTTTCAATTTCAGATCTAAACATGCTTATACTCCAACGGACGAAAGCGAGGAAGAGGGCGAAATAATAGAAGTGCCAAAGAAAAAAATAAAATCCGCTGCTCCAGCTACTGCAAAGAAGCTGAAGCCTTCGCAGTTAATCAACAGGTAATACCATGAATACTTAGGTAAATAGTGAAAACTCAGTAATCAAGTATCGTGGCCATCCGATAATTTACTATTCACAGCGAGATTATTTAATTTCTTGCATCAATCATCTCATACATAAATAAATAAGTAGGTATGAATAGTAAGTTTATACATAATAGTTTCAAAGAGTTAATTATCTATCGATTACGCGTACTGTTTCAATATTTGTTTTTTTATACAAAAACGCCGTGTATTTATTAAAATGTTTACTTTTAAATTTCAGATCTAAGCATACCGATTCACATACGGAAGAAAGCGAAGATGATGGCGAAGTAATACCAAAAAGAAAACACAAATTATCAGCTCCAGCTATTAAAAAATCGAAGCCTTCATCATCAACCTGCAGGTAAATACCCTAAATAGATACTAAAAAATCAGTCATCAAGTATCAACTCAATAATTATAATTTAGTATTCACAGTACAATTATTCTATTTGTTGCATCACTCATCGATTTAAATAAGTAGATTGAATTTTAATTTTGATTTTAAAAGGCTATATAATCATCAATTAATAAATCTTTTACATACTTACTATCGATTACAGCATTTCAATGATTGTTTTATATTTCAGACCAATGAAACCAACAATGAAAGATCTGTTCGGAAATGATAGCGACGATGATGACGCCTCCACGACCGTTGGTAAAGAACCCCCTAAACTTGCCTGCTATATTACACGCCGCGTGGCGAACGGCTACGCTAAACAGTTTCATCCTGAGAAAAAGGGGGCCTTATACGTAGAACTCAAAGTTTATGAATGCAGCGAAATCGAATCGATTTCGCCAATGAACAGATGGCGCCAAGCCATCATCGCCTTAAAAACACGTACCGAAAATACAGCAAAGAGTTGGGGGCATTTAGCTAATTATGTGAAAGAGGTGCGCGATGAGTTCAAAACTTGTCCTACGAACTTCACTAACTATTCTTAATTTCTGAAATAACTCATGATTAAGAATACTTAGTGAAGTTGCGTGCACGATGCGTGATACAATCAGTTCATTATTAATTAAATATACCTACATTACTTTTTAAATCGTCTTGAATGAATAGACAGCGCCGAGCTGTCATAGCGTTGAAAACTCGTGGACACCACAAATAGCTGAAGTCGTTTAGCAAATTATGTAGAAGTGATACGTGATGAATTTAAAACGCGCAGATAGGTAACCAATTAGGTAACTTACTTATTACCTTTAAATAGATTCTAAGATCCAATGTATCGAAAACATCAATGAATAAGAATCAACACTCCTCAGATTAAAAGATTAGTAATTATTCATACTATTTGTTTTTGTTTTCAGCTAATTCAACCGCACCGTGTTGTTATACTGAATCTGATATTGAAATATTGAAAGATGAAATATTGAATAACAGAATAAATAATAACGAAAATAGCAGTAAAATGATTTTATGTAATGAATGCAACGTTCAAGTAGTTAAATCACGTTATAAATGCCATATACGAACTAATATTCATAAATCGAATTGTTTAATGAAATCTGAGTTTAAAAATATAGATATCATAGGTACCGCTTTTAAAAATAGAATTAGATCATATCGAGTAAATCCATACCCAGAATCTGAGTATTGCACTCCTGAGGCATTTTTATATGAACACGAAAATGACGTAATTAAACTAATTGAATTATCTCTTAAGAAACATACTTGCATAAAGGTGAATTTTGAATTGTTTGCTCTATTTATACTACCTAAAAACGAATATTTGTCAAGGCAGTTAAAATCATTTAACCTAAAATATTATACAGTTTATAATAATACTGATCTATCTGAACTTTATTTAGAAGTGATTGAAAATTTAAAAAGGAAAATGATTGAATTTGAACATTGTGAATCAGGTTGGTCTTTTGAAACGATTAGTCATTTAGAGATCAATATTAATAAATACTGTCCATTGCGAGGTGGATCATTCATTGACTTACCATCTTGTATAAAAAATACGAAAAGTTGTATAAACATAAAAACGAATGACGACTATTGCTTTTTGTGGAGTATTGTTGCTTGTTTATATCCTAGCAAAGTAAATGTAAATCGAGTAAACTCATATCCTCATTATTCAGAAGTTCTTAAAACACAAGGTCTAAACTTTCCTCTAGCGCCAAATGATATTAAATTATTTGAAAAAATGAATCCAAATATAAGTGTTAATGTATATGGTTTAGACGATACATACAGTGTAACTGGACCATTGTATGCTTCAAGTATTCGAAAAGATAATCATATCAACTTATTATATTTCGAAAAGTCAAGTAAGCGACATTATTGTTTGATTAAAAATTTATATAAACTAGTACGAAGACAAATTACTCGACATCAAGGTAAATCATATTTATGCGAGCAGTGCCTTCAATTTTTTACCAGCAATCAAAAATTTGAGTCTCATAATTGTTCGAAGGTTTTAACTGTATTACCTGACAACAACATCTTGCAATTTGAGCATTATGAACGACAACAAAAAATAAATTTCGTAGTGTACGCTGATTTTGAAAGCCTTTTAATAAATCATAAAGAAACAAGTAATACAAATACACTAAAATATAAAGTTCACGAACCGTCTAGTTTTGCTTATTATATATGTTGCGCACACGATCAATCCTTAAACAAATATAGGACTTACAGAGGTCCTAAGTGTGTTCAATATTTTATAAAGCATTTAATAAAAGATGTCGAAGACGTATATAAAATACTGGATGATATAAAGCCTATGACACCATTGACTATTGATGAAGAGAACGAATATAAAGTAGCAACTGTTTGTCATATTTGTCAGCGGTTATTATTAAATGACAAAGTTAAAGACCACGATCATATAACAAAAAAATTCAGAGGGCCTGCACACGCTTTTTGTAATATAAACTATCGTATTTGTTCATTTGTACCTGTGATCATACATAATTTGTCGGGCTATGACTCACATCTTTTTATAACAGAACTATCAAAACATCCAGGTGATATAAAAATAATACCAAAAACAAAAGAAAAGTATATCAGCATTACAAAATACCTCCCAAACTATAGAAAAAATAAAAGTAGTTCAATGCAAATAAAGTTTATAGACTCCTTTCAATTTTTAAGTACAAGTCTGGATAATTTAAGTCAAAACTTAGATAAAAAAGAGTTCGTTCATTTATCAGAGATAGTTGAAAATGAAAAGCAGTTGAATTTGATAAAAGTGAAAGGAATTTATCCTTATGATTACATGGATTCGTGGTCTAGATATGATGAGTTAAATCTTCCATCAAAAGAATGTTTTTTTAATAGTTTGAAGCAAGCGCATATTACAGACGAAGAATATCTTAGAGCACAAAATATATGGCTGGAATTTAATATTAAATCACTTGGAGAATTTACTGATTTGTATTTGAAAACGGATGTATTAATACTATGTGACGTTTTTGAAAAATTTCGAAATACTAGTTTGAAATACTATAAACTTGATCCCGCTTACTATGTAAGCTCTCCTGGCTTAAGTTGGGATGCTATGCTTCTTTATACTAAAGTTAAACTAGAATTAATTCAAGATTTGGAAATATATCAGTTATTGGAAAGAGGTATACGTGGTGGTTTAGCACAATGTTCTCTTCGACATGCTGTTGCAAATAACAAATATTTACCGAATTATGATGAGTCTTTGGATACCGAGTATTTAATATATCTTGACTGTAATAATCTTTATGGTTATGCAATGATGAAAAAGTTTCCAATCTCTGAATTCAAATTCCTGACTGAAAACGAAATTAATGCTTTTGAGATTTCAAGTTGTGCCATCGATGATGAATACGGTTATATTCTAGAAGTTGACTTAATTTATCCGGAACATATACACGATGCACATAGTGACTTGCCATTTGCTCCGGAAAAATTTCAGCCTCCGGGTGGTAGAACAGCAAAACTCATAGCGAACTTATACGATAAATATAACTATGTTATTCATTATGTACATTTAAAAGAATGTCTAAAACAAGGCCTAAGATTGAAAAAAATTCATCGAATTGTATGTTTTCGACAGCAAGACTTTTTAAGAAAATATATTGAACTAAATACTGAATTACGGAAAAAGGCCACATCCACTTTCGAGAAAGACTTTTTCAAATTACTAAATAATGCTATATTTGGTAAAACGATTCAAAATAAACGCAAACAAGTAGACGTTAAACTGATATCTTGCTGGAAAGATAATAAAAATAAAACTAATAAGTATTTGGGTGCTGAAAAACTTATCGCAAAACCAAATTTGAAAAGCCTGGCTATATTTACAAATGACCTTGTAGCAATACAATTAAAACCAGAAAAAATTGTTTTAGATCGGCCTATTTATGTCGGGTTTTCTGTTTTGGAGTATGCTAAAACCCATTTATATCAATTTCACTATGATTTTATAAAACATAAATATGGAAAACAAGCAAAACTTTGTTATACTGACACAGATAGTCTTCTTTATTTAATAAAAACTAATGATTTTTATGAAGATATGAAAAATAGTCTTGAATATTTTGATACAAGTAATTATTCTTTTGATAATGCATATGATATACCATTGATCAATTCTAAAATACCGGGTTTGTTTAAAGATGAGCTTGGCGGTAACGTTCTTTGTGAATTTATAGGATTGAGAGCAAAACTTTATTCCCTAAAAAGTCTTGACAATCATATTAATAAAGCTAAAGGTGCGACCAAGGCAGTTACTAAAAAAATTACATTCTCCGATTATCAAGATTCATTATGTCATAACAAAGATTTAAAATGCAAAATGAATATGATTAAGTCCATTCACCATACTCTCTATTCTCAAGAAGTGAACAAACTAGTACTGAACGCAAATGATGATAAACGTCAAATTTTTAATAAGATTCTAACCATGCCATGGGGTCATTATAAAGCCATATTGTAGTTTTATCAAGAGTAAGTTAATGTAAATTTTATTATTAATATGAATTTATGTTTATGTTAAATTACAGATTACTAATGTTACAGTTATAGTTTTATGTTGTATTGCATAACATTTTATTATATTTTGTCATTTGAATAAAGAAATGGTATGATGATAATAATGTCAATGTATTTTAAGCTTATATTTAAGTAAGTATTTTATTATTATGAAATAAAATGAAGTAAAAGTTATATCTTAAGTTTTTTTTAACCTTACTAAACTAAAGACCAAAACACAATGCCTGTGTTTTTTTGAAAAGATGGAAATAAATAACAGAACTGGTTAGTTTTTTAAATAGATAAGTAATCTTTTCAAGTTGGACCTGTTAAGTTTATGAATAAACGAAAATGAATAGATGAGCTTTTAAGTTTTTGAAACGATGATCAATTTGAATACGCTTCGTACTAAGTTTTCAAATAGATGAAAATGAATAGATAACTTTTCAGTTTTTGAAACGATAATCTATTCAAGTAAGCCTTGTTTAGTTCTTGAATAGATGATAATGAATAGATGTACTGTCAAGTTTTTGAATCAATGATCTATTTAAATATGCTTCGTACTAAGTTTTCAAATAGATGAAAATGAATAGATAACTTTTCAGTTTTTGAAACGATAATCTATTCAAGTAAGCCCTGTTTAGTTCTTGAATAGACGATAATGAATAGATGTACTGTCAAGTTTTTGAATCGATGATCTATTTGAATATGCTTCGTACTAAGTTTTCAAATAGATGAAAATGAATAGATGAATAGATCGAATAGTGTATAATTGGGATTTTCTGGATCTTATTTGATCCAGAAAACCCAATTATACACTACTTGCAGGATTACAAGAGATTATTGTGGTTGGTTAATGCAATGACTCATTTTTAGACCAGTTGCTTTTTTAGACAAAATGAGACTAACCCCTTGATTCAACCTGAGTTTCTCACTTCGGCAGAAATTTTACTCTAATAGGGATGACGTCAAAATGACAGCGAAAACTCGTTTAACTAGTGAGTGAAACGAGTTTTTATCCGTGATGTGACGTCATCCCTATTAGAGTAAAATCTCTGCCAAAGTGAGAATAAGGCCCCAGATATTTTGAAAAAAATATATCTTGAGAAATACCTACCTAGCAAATACTCTTTTAAATAGGTTGTATAGGACACATGAATCGTTTGCTTACTTATAGGTCCGTAGAAGTAGCACCGCGCTGAAACCAAAAGTGCAAAACCGGTCGCGAACAAAATCACTGTCAGCCCCCAATGCGTGAGGTAAATGAACCAGTACCCATATATCCCATTCACTATGTATATTATCATCGAAGACAGCACAATGCCCAACGAAGTCAAGAACAGTAACGTCCGCCAAATCAAAAGTGGCACGACAGATCGCGTCGATTGCCAAGCACTTAGGTAAAACTCAAACGGCTTCGGGTGCTGTAACACTAACGTCCTCAAATCGAACTCTTCCTTAAAATACTTCTTCACACCACTCATCTTGACAATTGTTGTTTGTCTGATACTTTACGACGCTTGAAATTGTTATCTATTACTACAAACCGATACGGTATCGGATTATCTAGTTGGCTCACTCCGGTTATCTGCAAATAAACTGCTGCCAAATCAATGTTTGGTGTTGGTAGATAGGCAATTTTGGGTACGGTCATTCCATTGCATAGCAGCATCGACATAGCAGTGACATATACGTCTACGAGTCGATTTACTAATATCGATTCGATATAAACATGAATAATCGAATCATGTACAACCTATTTATTTGTTTCTAAATAAAGGTTTCTGTAGCAGAACTCATTTTATTAGATACCTGAATTTATAAAAAGATATAGTTTTTTTACTATCAATCAATCAATCAAATCAATGAATAATAATAATAAATGATTAAAATCAATGCAAATTTTTTTTCAGCCTATTTATTATTTACAAAAGATAAAAAAGTAAGTTTTCAAACATTAAAATGACACGGATCATAACTAAAGGCCACAATCATACATTTTACCTAATCTGACCATGAAAAATCATTGGTTCTATGTTTAATAGTCACAAAGGATCTTTACCCCTCTGAAGTTAGGTGCAACAAACGATTGTGCATGTACTGTTGTGCGGAAAAATTCACTTTGCTTACATGCAATTCGACCAAAAAATGGGTTCTGCGCAAATTATAATACCTACTTCAGAGGAACAAAGATCCGTTGTGCCTACTATACCTAAAGTAATCGTAATCTAATATTGTACATGTGTAAAAAGTAGTATAAAATGCTGTTTCTCGGACACGGTTTGATCAAGATACTTATATCAGTTTTAAATACATCTACACCATGTTCATAAATTATCAATACAATCATTTTTATAACTTTGTTCTTATCAAAGTTCGTACTTAGGGTATTAGTCCACGTTCAGTGACACCATCATAATATTAATTACCTATTTAAATTAAACTCCGATTTTAATAAAAAAATTAAAACCGGGTCTTGGTATAACTGTATTACTGTATCTATTTTTAATGAGAACAAAGGATGGAACGGGTATACCTGATGTTAATCGGTAACATCTCTCTACAACAACTTGTGCTTCACCGAGCACATCCGCTGAGGCCGTTCCCTGTAAGGTATCACACTGCGTCCATCTCTGAGGCGTGCGGACTGTTTGTGTTTTGCATTTAGCTAGTTATATCTATCGTTGGATATAGATAAAGAGTTGGATCTGTCCGTATATCTCCTCGTCAGAGCGTTTCTGCATGTGGATATTGCTACCACGAAGCAGTGCATCAATAGGATCATGAAGGCTGAACCCAGGGATGTGATGGCTGCCAGGCCCGGCCGCGACCAGTCCAGCATGGGGTAGATGTACACAGAGTCATTCCTGTGGGTTAGAATTATAGTGTTATTTAAACTTTCACAATCAATAATAGCTTTAGTTAAACAATTTTAAATGTATATAGTAGTCACAACGGATTGTCCCTCTGATGTATCTGCGTAGAAGATTATGGGCATATTTGAGGAAAGCAATTTTTTCCGCACAACAGTACATGCGCAATTATTGTTGCACCTAACTTCAGAGAGACAAAGATCCGTTGAGCGTATTGTTATATCGTAGGTGCTTCGTAGAGGACCGCGTTGATGTCTTTTGTAGCGCGTAGAGACAGTGCTACGTAATTCGTAGACCTTAGAACTAGGATTTTATTTTATGAACCCCTGTGTACATAGTTTGGACTTTGTATTATTATGGACTCATTATGACCTCAACATCATCATATCAGCTAGCAGAGGTCAATAACTAGTGGATGATTCTTCAGAGATTTGTGTGGAGAATCCAGCCGTGAGCTAGAATATTTTACTTTAGCTTTTTAGACTGTGATACTACAGAAAAGATCATCTGAAATTGATATTACTTACAGTCCAAGACCTCCAGCGTAGTAGTAGATAATGCTGAAGATTAGGTAGACAATGCCGACGAGCAGCGCGTGATGGAAGTGAAGCAGACGAGAGGGATGGTTGCTGGTAACCAGCAGGACCATCATCAGCACTGAATTGATGCCGTGGATGAAAATGTCCAAGGTCTTGTTGATCGCGTAGTCTTCTGAATGCAAAAATACATGGTCCTTTATGAAAAATATTACACAGTTCTAGTAGACACAACGGATCTTTGTCCCTCTGAAGTATCTGCGCAGAACCCATTTTTGGATAGTTGGAGGTAAGTGAATTTTTCTGCACAACAGTACATGCGCAATCATTTGTTGCACTTAGTTTCAGAGGGATAAAGATTCGCTGTACGTGCTGTAACTATTTGTCGAAGAACCTAGGTGATGTTTCAATTAATCTGGGCCTTCTCTAATCTCATTGATTCTTTAAGGCTTCTTGATGAATATAAATGTATAAAAAAATATTTCTAAATAAAAATACAATTCTCTATTCTCAAATTTTTCTAGCTGAGTACTTACAATATTATTATTTTATTTTAGGATGTTGTTTCAAACCAAGAACGTTGTTTGTTGTTGTTGTTTTAAACAGAAATCATAACTTCTTAGAATAATAGCAGTTAGTTCATTTCTTTTGTTTTTTATGGAATCTTTGTTAAGTTACAATAAAACATTCGCCACTGGAGGCCGCGGGTTCATTTCGTCGAAAATGAGCTAACTGGTATCTTGGTATGTAGTTATTTTGATGAACATTATGCTCAATATAAAATAAACAAATTAATATTCAGTCTCACACTAGCACTCGCTGATGATTTAAATCTGACATCGAATTTATTTTGATTGTTTATTATGCTATTGTACTGATGTGTACCTACTTTTACTTCTCGTGTAACCTGATTGTTTAAAACTATGACTTTTCCAAGTGTATTACCATAATGTATCTAACAGAATGAAAAAAAAAATACACTAACCAAAGCTAAAGCTGGTAACTACAAGATATATTCAGAAGATAGAAGACTGAAATATTTTTAAAAACCAACTAGCCAACAATATTTTATACTTAGCAGGCAAGGAGCGGTTTTCATTTAATTGTGTATCATCATTTTGTGTATAATTGTGTCAATAATAAAATCATAACGACCACTTTATCTTGTCAAGTTGAAATTTAAACCAGTTTGCCGCGACAATACCGTGAAGGAAACCTGGCTAAAGACTAACGGCTTGATTTTTTTTACAAAACCTGGATATGGTAATTCAATAGCTGATACCAATATAGCTTGACCTTCACCGCTTAAAGTGAGGAAGGAAGGAAATCCAAGTACCTACTTTATTTATAGGGAAGGTAAAACATAGATTTAATTATTAATTATTCCGTTGTGTTTCCAATCAGGATGATTTGTTAAAAAATAAATAGTTGCACATAACTCTTCCTTCATTCGTCTAGGATTAAATAAATAAATAAATAAATATCCAGGGACATTTCACACAACACCCTCTAGTCCCAAACTAAGCAATGCTTGTAATATGGGAACCAGATGGATGATAGAATACTTATATACTTTTTTTTTGTAAAATACATACTTATAATACATAGTAACACCCAGACATAGAACAAACATCTATGTTTTGCACGCACAAATGTTTGTTCTTGGTGGGGATCGAACCCACGACCCACAGCACGGAAGGCAGAGCTATTACCGACTGAGCTGTGACGCCATTACCTTGTAATTTTCCTGATTACTACCTACTAAGTATAGTAACTTAATTTTTTAAGGATAAGCTCTCTTCTCCTGTTCATGCATTTTTGCCTTTAGTAATTTGTAAAAATGTAGGTAAGCAGATACCAGATCACAAAACAAATTCTCGAAATTCTGGTTTCAAAATTAATATTTAAGTAGATTGTTATTTTTCAATGCAAGCAAAGAAAATTAAGTACATACTTAAAGTATGCACAATGGATCTATATCCCTTTGAAGTTAGGTGCAACAAACGATTGGGCATGTACTTTTGCGCGGAAAAATTAGCTTACCTCCAATTACCCAAAAATTGATTCTACGCAGATACTTCAGGGGGATAAAAATCCGTTGTGCTGTGACTATTATTACCTATTTACCTACTTATAAAGTATTTTAAGACGTAGGTACGCTTACATGATTTAAAATACGGTGAAGCTTACCGGTTGCTCCTGTAAGTAGCGTCCAGTAGAACAAAGTGATGAAGAACGCTATCGGAATGGTGAAATTGTAGGTCACCCAGTACATCTTCACATACCACGGCAAACCGAATGTTCCATCTAGAATAGAATAGCAGAATATTGTACAGTCGGCAACATAAGTTCATTAATAATTTAGGATAGTCCATCTATGTATTGGGAATTAATGGCTATTTTGTTCAGTAATTTTTGCAACAGTTTAGTTTAGTATTTATACTAATTTAAATGATAGAATAACTACTTTTAACATTTTTCGATTTAATTTACTTGTTGTTAATCGACTAATGACGCAGAGTGTACCTTACCTACCTACTCGACTTTCCTTATGTTTGCTTCAAATAGCATCATAGCCGGGACAAGTGACTCGTTATAGATAAAATTTGATTATATTGATATTGAGAAATATTTTCATATTATGTGTATCGAGCTTGTATCGAGGAATCTAAATGTAGATCCAGTAATGTGTTATGTGATACGCGAATGGGGTACTTTTTCTGTCACCATTGTAGGATTAATACGTACTTACCTAATATTGCACGCAAAAGTTCGGTGTAGGTACCTACGTCAAAGGGATCAATAATCTGATTACCTAATACGACTAGGTTCATAGAAATTTTGGTGAAACTTATCTTATCTGACGATGATTCATCAACAATACCAGCTCATAGGGAAGTCTTATCGATATTTAGGATTCCTAAACTAGGAAAAGCCCTGAGTAGGTTCGTACAAGAATTTTACAATCAGCAAGGTAACATTGTTGGACTCTGTAGATCACTTAGAATTTGAAATTAAAATAAAATTTTTGTCCTCATAAAATCTATTCAAAAATATTTAAGTGAATTCATTTAGATATTTTTGAATAGATTTTATGAATAAGGAACTAAGAATATTCAGGTTATTATATAAGTACCTATGTGGATTAAAATCACTTACCAATTGGTCCTCGTATCAAAGTACAGAAAGACACTAGAAAAGCCAGGCCTGCCGTGGCAGCTATGAACAAAAGTCCCCAATGCGTTAGAAATATGAACCACTTTGATATGTGCATTGCGCTACTCATCATAATGATGGACGTTATCACAATCCCGAGACATCCCAGGAACAATATCAGCCTTATTAGGAGTAACGGCATCACCGAGTTACTTCTTTGAAAACAACTTATGTAAAACCGCGTAGCGTCTTCATCTTCTAGTCCGAACATGGACCATTGAAATTCCCTTTTGAAATACTTTTTCGCACCCATTTCGACGTGAGTGTATGTCAAACACGAACGTGCAAACTGAACTTCACTGAACGACTTATCAATGGTTCGTTTCGATTGTGTTGTCGATTATCCCTACAGCTTCGAAGATAACGTTGAATTAAATATTTCTTGATTTCGCGAAAATATTATTCATTAGTGACTAATTTCAGTCTCAAAGATACACATATTTTGTGATTTTATCTTGCTTCAAGAAGGATTTTGGTTATCAGCACGCGCGGAAACTATTTAATCTATATCTAGTGAGTAGATTGTTTGACAATTTTTTTTCGAATTAGTGTGATAATGAAAACGTAAATTTTATACAATACAAAGTAAATTAAAAAGAAAATATGGTCAAACATTGCTCGCGTAACAAGTTGCGGGTTAAACTACAAATTCATGTAATATTTAACTATTATGATACAGGTTCATTGTGTTCAGGAATTTACAGAAAACTGACTCAGAATGCTCTAGCCAGGACAAAGCTACGATATGGAGTGGCATAGAAATATTTACCTATTGCGCGATTTTGAGATGGACGGTACTCTAATATAGTAAACAATGCAATTTATTTATGTAAGTACGAAATAGGTAAGGAAACCAGTTATAATTTAAAACGGAAAACCATGAAAACGATAAATCAAGGAGCTGTAGATAAGCAAAACCATGGTTTGGTTGAATTAAATAAAATTATTTACCAGTATGGAAACTTGATAAAAAGCCTGGAAAAAAATAATATGTCTTGTTGGATCATAATACAAATAGCAACATTCTTACAGATTTTATTTATCTCCACTATTGTAAGTACATGTGCAAAATCATTACGTTATGTAAACAAGTTCTTGGTCAAAACTAAATTAAGTTTATTAGTAGGTAATTCTAACTAGTACAATAGGTAATTTAGTGACTACAATCACAGTTAGCTTATTTTAACACAATCTTATTTGACATTTCATTTTACAGTTGTAGCTACTTAATTAATTTTTAACTTAGATAAGTACCAAATACTATTCTACCTTTGCATCTACACTTAAATATAGCACCTAAGATTATGTCGTTGGTTTCCACGTGTTGTAGTGTAAGTATAGTTCTGCTCTATTTAGATTCAGTCATAATGAAATAGCTAGCTAGTTATGACTGAATTTAAATTCATATTTTGTCTGAATCTAAACATTTTCTCTGTAGCTTATTTTTAGTTTTTCTTTTCTGATCAAAGTACGCACTACCGTTAGATAGAACGCATGTTTTGAAACTTTATTATGCACCTAAGCCAGTGATTTATTTTGACGGAGTGGCCGTCTAAATAAATTAAGTACATTAGGCAACAAAACAATCAGCTAGCAGTATGGAGTCGAATATTGCCATCTTACGATTACATTTTTCTTTTGACAGATTCAATGTCTTCTTCTAACCCGTTGTGATAAAGGATATTTTGAGTACCTTATTTTCAAACAAGGTAAATGGCCGCCTAATGCGCATTGCTGCTTAGTTTGATTAAGCTAAGATTGGCTAGACTCGTCTACTAAAATATACTTTGGTAAAGCTACACTTGGTATTATCGTTCAAGCGCCAAAGCCGTCGTTGTAGATCCCTGTGGGATCTCTCCGCCGGCACCTGACGACGATGGCGTCTCTCGCCGTCGCTATGCCAACCGTGAGGAGGTGCATGAGGGCAATGAAGAGGCCTGTGAGAGTGATTACCACCATCGTCAAGTCGGGCTTCGACCAGTCCACCACCGGGTAGACGAAAGGGTTGCCCCATCTGGAATAAAAATGACACGAAATGACGTTCTTCTAGTCACTAGTCTCTGGTCGCGAGGACCTATAATCAACTAGTATATAAGTAAGACAATTTTTATGTTTCTTGTGATTTTGTTGAATAAAAGATCTTCGACTTGATATTCTTTCTCAATTATTTTAAGACATACAAAAAAAATAATGTATTTAATGTGCAATCTGGTTCTAAATTAAAACTTGAACTTTTATGTAATTGTACTTCATAAAGGTACTTATATCTTTTTGTAACATTGTTTAGGAATGGGCCTTAGTACAGTACCTACTATCAGATTTTTGGCGATGTCTACGAGTTCGGGTGCGTCATGGGTTCGATATAATTTAACACATTTACTTTTCCAAGCCAATGCCTTTCCTAATGAATTACCAGTAGGTAATATAGCCAGGCAGATCTATGGCGATTCAAGGATATGAGCCTTTGGTGGTTAACAAACATTTGCAGACTTTAAAATGCAGTAAGTAAATAGCATTATTTATCGTCCATTTAGAATACGTTTGCTTGCTCAATACGCTTTTGTTAAGTCCACGATCAGTCAAGGATTTCTTTGCAAAGTTGCAGTCTTACAAAGTTTAATGTTAGGTACGTGCGGTTTCTGTAGGAATTTTGCTAAGTTACTCCTACTAAGTATTTTCACGAGGTCTTTACTGTAAGTATTTATGAGTATTTCTAAAGCAGAGTTAGTACCTAAACTAAACATTCGCATAACTATAGCAACATAGCATTCATAACTTATGTAAATCAAAACTTCCTCATTATCTAGAAACGTTTTCTTTGAACTCACAAAATACGTAAACCATTCGCTAAAGCTGCACTAATAATTTTTATGATGCCGGTCAGAATAATTTTTAATAGATTTAAAATCGGCCTTTGAATATAATTTAGATGATTTATACAGCGTCAGGGGCCACATTTTGCTCATGCCCTTATCATGATCAAAAAGTGGACAGTGCCTGGGACATAATTTAGATGGTGTAGGCTTGCCCAGCACCTATACCATCCACTCAGCCTAGCCGGCCTTAACCACTGGAAAGACAAGATATAAATGCGGAGCCGAGTAAGTCGTGGATTCCTCACGATGTTTTCCTTCACTGTTTGGTTTGGCGCACATAAATTTTTCGAATAGAAAAATTGGTGCACGGCCACATTTGAACCCACGACCTTAGGATCGGAAGGCGAGTTTGCTACCACTATACCACCGGTGCTCTAAAAAGATAAGATAACTTAAATTGAATATTAATTTACTACAATATCTTTATCTACATAGGTATTCATGGTAGGTATCTACGAGTCTAACTAGGTACCTACGATAAAAGGCTTCTCTATAATGTGCACATGCTTATCGATCAACGTATTTATTTATTCATTTTTGGAACTGCTAGGTTTATTTGGCCCTTGGCTACAAATTAACTTTGCACTTTTTTAAATTTTATTTGTGTAAGTACTTATTTTGTCAATGGTTGAAGGTCAAAACTTCATGCAACGGTAACTTTGCAACATCTAATGCTGTTCAATAAGATGATGTCGCAAAAGACCTTGATTCCGCTAACTATGGAGTATCTGATATGTCGGATGGAGCAGGGGCATAATTCCTATCAAAGGTTGCGCTTGACCTTATCGAAATGGCTGGTTTCATGCCATGAAATATAGCTACTACGTCGAAATGGCTTTTTGTAACATTGTAATTTGTTGGCTTCGGTCCGCAACGTCGTTTGCATGTTACTTACCTAAGTATGCTGTTATTATGTTCCTACACCTATACCATAGCGCTCTTCATTTATTTCCAGATTCATTCAAATGAAACCATCACAGCGGACACGAAATGTGAATCCAGCACCCGAATATCTAAATTTCGTTTCATGTAATTAACTTTATTCAAGCGTATCCGATTGAGTGTTTGCCGGTTGGTTGACACCCAGGCTGGTGCTACTGTAGGCCGTAGACCACGACATTGAATCTTTGTGACCTCCAGCCACAGAATAAACAATAGACGATAACAGCATGCCATCATGCTCTTGCGCAATACACGTGACAATCTCTAGCGTCGTCGTCGATGTTTATAATAACACTCACGATCTTGACTTTTAGATTCTATGTACTTGTTTAAATAATATTTTGATTACAATTTACGTCTCGGAAGGTCTATTGCCGTGACAAAATAAATGCAATGCAATGCAATGCAACCAAGGTCTATGAACCTTCTAACTGTTTACCAATCCATTCAATATGCCTTTGTTTCTTGTTATATTGTTGAAGAGTTCTTGAACAATTTTATTACAAAACTGAGAGGATTACTTCAATTATGGTTTAAAATTGTTGTTTACTAATGAGCAGGTGTTGATAAAAATGTGGACTCACGGATCAGTGCCTCCAGCGAAGTAGTAAATCACAGTGAACATCATATAGGCTGCGGCGAAGTACAGTGGCTGCATTATATGCAGAAGCCGGCTGGGATGCGCCGAGCAGACGAGCTCCACCAACATCACCACGGAGTTGATCCCGTGCACCATCACGTCCAGCACCGGATTCGGCGCGAAGTTCACTATGTTACTGGTAGCTGGAACATTGAAATGCTCTGATGAGAAATACAAACTGGTCCGATACCTTGCTCAGGCGAACTCAAGCAATAAAAATGTTCAAAACTCAAACATTTACGCTTACTACATTTACTTTACTCACATGCTTTTAAAACAGCCCAGTAGAATACGGTGATGAGGAAAGCAACAGGAATAGTAATATTGTACAGCACCCAGTACGTTTTCACGTACCAAGGTAGTCCGAAGGTAGCGTCTGCAACACAACATTAATCACATTGTACAATCTGCGTAAGAAGTATAGAATAACTTTTTGGAATTCCAAAACTGTTTACTCATTGTTTTTTTACCATCATTTCCAGATAAAGTTTTGGAAAAAAAATTGGCTAATTATCAGTCAAGCATAAAACATTTTTGTAATTTTGGTTCATCATTTGAACCACGATGATGACTGTACCTTATATGTACAGTCGTTGGGAAAATCACATGAGCCTTCAAGCTAACGACTGTAAAATGTTGCGCCATTAAATTCTCATAAACTAATGTTTTAAAAATGGTTATGGGTACCTTAGATTTTACATAATGGTGGAATATTAACCTATTTTGCTGGTGTTAGAACGTTTTAGAAGTCACAATATTATGTCATTTAGATTTCTGTAGTTTCCGTTGAATGAGCTCAAGCATCAATCAAACAAAAGCCTCGTATCTAAGTACCTAGGTAACCATCTTGTATTTAAAGATAAGGAGAGTTAATGTGCAGTATAAAAACGTTGGTAGGAAACTATGTTCCGTAATAATTAATTTTATCTACTGACTACTTTTTTATCGATAATGGTACTGACCAAGATCAACCAAGAATCCACTTATTTTTTTGCCATTTAGGCATTTATTTACCTACGTCAAAACCTATATAAGTAATGTTATTTTTACATAGCAGTTTTATAAAAACTCGTAAGTAGTTTATAAAAAAAAGTAAGTGCTAGGAAACTTACTTTGTTTGTATAAAGAAACGACAAGGTATAAAAACTGGTGATTAGTGGTTACAAGTGTTACATCTCGTTACTCGTTTTTATTATTATTTTTACCTGTCTGAATATAAAAAAACTGTTGAATGATGAATGATGAACATGATGAATATAAATACTGATATTCAACAAAGTTTTTATTAAAAAAAGATGCGCGATCCTTATAAATCCAATACTAAAACATTGAGGTTAAGCCTGAACCAGTACGAGGTCGGTAGTCGACCGCGATGGCACGTGTTCCCGATACAAGTAAACGGATATCTGCCATAAGAGATTTTTGGCCATAATAAACAGACAAAAATCCTCACTTGTTTCTTGCCCGGTCTTCTATAGGCTCTGGTCGCGTGGAACTGCACTTAGAATCACCTAGACGATTCTAAATGATCCTTATAATTTTATTGAATAAAAGATTTTTGACTTTGACTTTGGCGACTCTGCTGAGGGTTGGAGTGAGTGACTATTCGGTTTAAACGTGGTTGGTGGTAGAGGCGTGATACCCGTGAGCGACGTGGGACGAACGTTTGCATAGCTAAGGAACAAATTATTTTTTTTCAGTTTTCCAGTGAGGGCACTTTAGTTTAAAATGTAGAGTCTGTTGACCTCTTGAAGAACCTCTTGAGAAAATTGAGCAATGAAAGAAAACTTGAAGTGATCAATGTCAAGGTGATAACTCTACACAAGCTACAAGTAGGTATATTAGTGTTTGTTCTGTGTAAAATTGCATTTATCATGTACTCCGGTAAAGTTTTTAGACAACAACATAAGACGTTTAATAATATGAATATTATAAAAGTTACATGAGCAGATACTTAAATATTTATATAAGAGTCTTAAAAAGCGTACCAATAGGCCTTTTATAGTAAACATATCCTGAAACCGAAGTTGAGAAAGCCATTGTTATAACTGTCAGCAATAAAGCCCAGTTTGTCAGGTATATGAACCAATAGCCGAACCCAACCACCGAAGTCATGGCCAGGGTCACAGACGTTAGCAGCACGCACGTCGTGAACAGGAAGAGGATACTCCGAAGCAGCAGCAACGGTAGCGATGACCGGTTGCTTTGCCAACCGCTCACGTAGAAGTTGGAGGGCGAAGGATGCTCCAACAGGCACATTCGCCACAGACATTGTTTCTTCACACAGTTCACGCACAACATTTTAACACTGATAATCCAACATTCACTGAGCTACAGCCGAATAATGCTTTAAAAAAACTTCCTCTTACAATTTTTTTGTTGCGTGAACATAATTAGGTACACGATAACCTTCACATTATCAGTGGTGTAGCTAAACGTTATTTACAGTAAAGTCAGTGTTTTGTACATCGTCTAGTCCTTTTTATCGTTGTTTGAGGACTGACTTACAATCAGTAATGCGCGAAACGCCGGAGACTCAAGATAATAACCTATCTGGTTGGGGTTGGTATTGCCTAACCCCTGTCCGGCCTCTCCCCGATGTAGATTACCAAATAGTTACTACGTCATCAGTGAACGGTACAACAGCAGACAAGTGATTAATTTATTCATTGCAACTGCGCTGTGCTGCACCATACCTCAAAACGCATCGATAGCGCGTTCAAATTTTGCCTGTGGCGACATCTTGCTAAGTTTGTGGTACTAATACACATTATGGCATGAATCAAAGTTGGAGTATTATTTGAACCACCAACGGCTTCATCAGATGATGATGATGATGATGATGACGGCGGTTTTTTGGAAAAGTTCTAGTGACCGTAAAGACCACTAAAAATAAACAGTCACAGAAAAGCAAAATACGCAATTTCGTGCACGTGGATTGCATATTTTTTTCAGTTAAGTATTTTTAGTTATAAGTCAAACTACCGAACCTGATGAAAATTTAATGGGACTAACCTTGGAAGTACATCCTTTCAGATAAAAAATGAATTTTTAAAATCGGTTTTTTAAATAAATGACGGAGTTCTGAGGTACCAAACATTAAAAAAACATACAACCGAATTAAGAACCTCCTCCTTTTTTGAAACCGGTTAAAAAAGTAGTTAAGTAGGTACAGTTTATTTGGATTAATATGAAATAGGCTAAAATAAAAGAACTTTACAATAAAGTCATTTTCACTTTTTTTCGCCACAGTACTGACATTGATTTAGCGCATACATACTATTTGGTAATCTACATCGGGGAGAGGCCGGACCGGGGTTAAGCAATACCAACCCTCTGGTTGTCTGGTGTAAAGTAACTTTACGTATCACTTTTTTACGAGAGGGCGCGAATAAAGTTTGCCCTTCAGGGTTCTATATTTGAATAGAATTGACCTACATTACCTGTGACTATGACGAAACATATGAACATTATGTTAAAAATTCTCAATGCTGCTTCATATTGCACGTGTTAATGCCAATCTACAGGTTTCCCACAATACAATTCCTGCGTAATTGAATTCTTCGAGTGTTTGTCATTTCATTGTGTTCTGTGGGAAGTTCAGACTTTGTGTGAAGAAACTAAATCAGTTTAGGTCACTAAATACTTTTAGTACGGAGTTTTAATTTTATTACTTTTATCATGGACTGAGTAATGAGTGTCGTCGATGTGGGCGTCATGTACTACAATAGTTTTGGATCAGGCACATGCATGACGTGCAGCGCGTCTATTTGCGAGCAAGAATGCAGCTACGAAGCCAGCTCGGTCGTAGGTGTGTCGGTCCTGTCCTACCACAAAATATATTGGTATCTTACCATAGGATAGGTATACCTACCTAGTCGACAAAGCAGAGGTAAGTTGGTATACTCTGCCGGTCTGTTTCCAACCTAAATTTGGCAGTATCTCGTGCATTATAAGATTCGCACATTCTTGGGAAAGCATAAGTCACTTGGAACGGTTGCGCTTTATGCTTTTGTCTCTTAAGCAAGGTATTTGATGGACGCACTTTGTTCTAAGAACGCCTACAATAGTAAATAGAAGCGTCACGTCGTGCTCACAGGATGTAATATGAAACACTAGATGGAGCAATGAGTTATTAGTGCCGCATCGGCGTATTGTCAAGTTGCTTATCAATTAGGTACTGCAAAACTATGTCCTGTGCATTCATTTGCTTCGTTGTCGAGATATCGAGAAATTCAAGGCTATTTGGCATGTTATGGAGCAAGAGAGGTCTCGTGTATCAACGGGCTTGAAGTATACCAAGCGTCGGAGAACGGCTGAGAAATTGGTCTACGAAATCGAATACTTTGTGAAATATAGTTACCTTTCTGCACTGACTACAGGAAACTTCTGGGAACTTTGAAGTTTCAATATCTTATTTCTGTATTTGAATTACGTCTTTGATAAAAAAGCATTTTACCTGCTTGTCTTCCACAAGGTTGCCTCACGGTGACCACAATGCCGAATATTGATTCCACCACAATGAACAGCAGGCCCCAATGCGTCATATACAGGAAAAACTTTTCCGTCGGTCCCCAGAAGAAGGACATGGACCAGAGAAGTACAATCAGAGACCAGAGGAGGATCGGCAGCCTCCACCATAGCGGGGAGATTTCTTTAAAGGCGCATGTTATGAAGGAGTCGTGTCGGACATCAGTATCTTCAATAATCCCTGCTACGCAGTAAGCTCCTCGCTTCAAGGATAACCGCGTCATTTTGTCGGATGGAGATTTCAATTGAATATTTATTTTGTTTATCTCATAATGCGTCGGTTAATATGAAGACTGGAACAAACAGAATCAGAATTAAGTGGTTCATCAAGGTGTTGAGCTATGTAAATATTAGGATATATGTACCTCTTATTGCATACTGCCCCCGTATTCCTATCTTTTCCTGTCATGTTATATTTCACTGCCCAGTGTAATTTTTTCAGGTCACGTGGTACAATTTTGTACCTCGTGATCATTCTTTTTTGACACTTGACAGCAAAATATGCGCGAAAACAAATTAAATGACATCATAATGTCACTATTTAGTCACAGAATAACTATGAGTTAGTATGAACTGACCATGATTTAAAACTTTGCAGTTCAACTTTGCAGTTCAACTGAGATTGGAATACCCCTGCAGGTTTGGATGAATGTCTTAAATAATGCGGATTACCTTCTAACGTAAAGCCTATTAAGTGTTGTTCATTGACCCTGAGAGTTGACCTAGAGAATCTTAGTGTATTTTTAGATTTCTGATAGATTTGATCGAATTCTAATATTAGTTTATAGATAGGTAAATGTAAACATTGTTCTGCCATACTTGTATTAAGTACTCTACCCAAATTAAAATTTTACAATCGTTAGAGAATAGAAAACGAATTTATAGCGATAAGTCTAGATAATCTTGGACATTTTTAACTTTTTATAAACTAGGTTGTAGAATGTATTCAAACCGGAACACAGCAATGCGAGTACCTATCACTGTTTGGCGGCAGAAATAGGTATGGTAGTAGGTACTTCCGCGGACGAGCTCGCACACAAGAAAGAAGCTCTACTGCTACTATCTTTACAGAAGAAGATAATTGCTATTATTGTTTTATGTGTTCAATTAACATGGCCTTCAATGGTCATAGGTTTCACATTAAAGTACCAAATGGTTACGAAATTAAGTTTGAAATTGAGCAATCGCATGATAGCTTGTATTTAACACCTTACCACCAACTGAAGGTTTTTATAGCTATGTAGCTATACTAATCCAGCCAATTCTAGATATTATAGCAACAGCTATTTAAATCTTAAAATAAAGAAAAATAAAAAAACATTTAACCGAGTCGCCATTCTACCTACAGTCGCTAAGTAATCGAAAAAAATACAGAAACATAGTAATAAACGTGTTGATAATGTCTGAGAGTGATAGGCCAAGTGCGATGCATTACAGGACACGTCCTCAGAGGACGTGCGCAGTGAGGCAATTAGTAGTAATTGTTATAGTGGTTACCACTTAACATCAACTTAACATTAGCTTGTCCCGTCATATAGCAGTATAAAAAAGCTAATGACCTAACTAAGCAAAACTAAGTACAGAAGTAATATTAGTAGCAAAACAATAATCCGAGCACGAAATCCTTGGTATTGTTTTGACGTTGCAATAAATTCGCAAAGATTTAGCTCGAGAATCTCTAGTACCTATTGTTTTACTTAGTTAAACAATCTCAAGGGTATAGAAAACGAGGAAAATGTGTTCCTATTATCCTGACCTTAGGATGTAGTTATATCGATTTGTGCTGTGAGCTAGAGGATGCGTTTATTATTCGTTTCTCAACAGCCGGGCGAACAGGCCGTTTCTGCATTTTTTTTTTGTTTTTTTTTTTTTAAATACCTATTACTGGAGATTTTACACTTTTTACAATTAAGCAAAGCTTTATGGCATTATGCACACATGATTGTGTGTGCTAATATTTTACAAGTAGCTCAATTTTTAGTAAAAAAATATTGCGAATGTTCAATGAGAGAAAAATGTCTCTAAGTATTTACAATTGCAAATTATTGTAGTATGTTTACCTACTATGTTGTATTAACAATTGAAGAGTTAATGTAGAACAATAGTAATTCTATCAAAACATCTCTCTGCCGAGGTAGCTATTCACGGACAGAGGCCATACCTAGGTATACCTAAGAACACCTCTAAGAAATAAATAAATATTCATGGACATTTCACACGGCGCCTTCTAGTCCCTAACTAAGCAAAGCTTGTAATATGGGAACTTAGATGCTGATAGATTACTTGTTATACTTTTTTTTTGTAAATACTAAATAAAAAAAGAAAAGAAGAAGAAAATATTTACTCGGCTCGACGGGGTGATCTTTGTGCAGTACGCGATGGTACGACAGACAGTACGAAAATATCTATTCCGCATGCTGATATTTATTGCATCTGGCTCCTCTTGTAATAATTAGATGCTGTTTATAGATGAGTGGGCTTCGCGTGACGAACTCGATTGCTAGTTATAATCGCTCAGCATAATTGTACTGCGCAACTTTCTGATGTTTTCTGTTAGAAGTCAATGGCATTTTTGTTTATTACATAGGTACTAAGTTTAATATATTTTTTTCTTTAGTCTTCAATGTTTTTATACATAGTATTTACTTAAAAAAAAATGATTTGAACTTACCTATACGTCGCAGTTAGTCGCAGTAGTAGATAAAAAATTGGCTTTTAAAACAAAGGTGGGCAATTTTCTCAAGTCTTTCTAAAAAGGCACTGGCGATTACCGTTACCTAGGTAACCAAGACTTAACTAAAGTTTTCAGCTATTTCAGCTCACAGGTAAGAATCTATGTATTTTAATTTGTATGTAACGTAAAGTATCGACATCTATCTAACCGATTTAGTTGATTCTGTATTACCATTTTGCTTATCGTTCGGTCGGTACCTACCGCAAGCAGTTTGTTTACTTGTCTATGGTTTTTTGTAGGTATGTTATGTACCTGTAGATGCACATTTTTTAACTTATTTAGGTACTTTATTTACGTAGTCTTAACAGTATCCTTTTCGATCTTTTAAGGTAAAGGCGTCTAACCTAACTGGTTAGATTAAATACGTATTTGCTTAACTTTTGGGTCGAGGTTTTCCTCTTCGGAAAGTAGTTAGATTTGATAGGCTTTTGCGTTTTCTTGGCGACCTAGTCCTAGACTATCTGGTAGGTCTGAGAAACCCAAAGTACTTGCTTTGCTTATTTACTTGTATAGCGCTCATGTCACTAAAATCCTTCGTGAATATACAAAGTAATCTAGTAGTATTTGCTGTTGACCATCAGGATTCCCGACTCGACATAAAAGAAAACTGGACTGAAAAACTGATGATAGAAAACAAGTTAGATATCTACCTACTGGATTTAATTTAGTGGAGATCTTGGGTAACATCTAAGTTATATTTTAGGTCAACCCTCAGGAAAATGCAAAAATATTCTTGTTTTACAACTTTTCATAAAATAAAGCTTACCTCTACAATCACAGAAAACAATGTCGCGATAACACTTTTTATATTATTCCCAATTTACGCGATTTTCTTCTTTTTTGGTTCGTGGTTTTTTTCTGAATTTTTTTGCTCCTGAGTTTTTCTCCACGAATCCGTGAATTCGGAATGGCCGAAATTTTCTTTTGTTGTGGAAAAGCGCGCGTATTAGCGCGCGAGCGTGGCGCGACTGGGTTTCCCGCGGATGCTGCGCGAGCGCACGCACCGTGCGACCGCGCTCAAGGCGAAGATCCAACCTTTTATGTTTTTTACGAAGCCTTTTCACGCGTACAAAGCACTAGGTACTGTTCAAACCCCTTGCCCTGCGTCGTTCTGTGTCATTCACAGTGGTTCTGTCCCCACTGACTGGTGGCAATTGGGAACTGTTTATAGAATGAATCCAATTTGTCACTGGTGATCCATTCTTCACCAGTGGGGACCACTGCATTAGTTAAAAATGGAAATACCGTGGGTACCTGGAATTTCTTGATGTCGTCGAGTTATCCGGTACATCTCTCCAAGTAGATATCTTTTTTTTTTTTATGGCAAACGTCCGTAGTTGGACATTTCTGCCAGAAAGTAGATATCTTATTTAGTCCATCTAGGATTACGATTCTTGGACCCTGCTCTAGTCACTCTACGATGATTTTGACAACTACCTTTGTACTTACATATGTTTATGTTGACTACCTATGATAAGTAGAAGTAGATAGGTTCACAATACAAAGCAAAGTTTAATAACCCCTAAAAGAATGTATTCAGATTTTATATTTTGAAGGGCATACCGCCACAATGGTAATGTAGGCATGTATAATTAAATAATAATACTTTTTATTTTATTAAGGTTGTGTGCTATGATGCCAAAAGGCAACAGTAATATACTTTAGTAAAAAAAATGCTAAGCTGCAAGAATCTGACACATTGCGATGAAAATAAAATTAACTAGGTAAAAACTACTACATTGTAAGAGTAAACTTTAGAAATCCAGTGCTATTTACCAAACAAGTTACCCCAGGAAGTATTTTTATGTATAAAAAAAAACAATGTCAAGTAAATGTTGTACTGTATGTAGGTAGCTAAAGTACCTACTTAACTAGTTTTAAACTTTAGGAACTTCTCTTAGTTTCTTACTTTAATCTCGCTGTAGGTACCTAAGTACAGCCAATAAAGGAAAGATCAATTGAATTAGACCGTGTTAGTAAGTACTTATAATTGTTAAGTACCTACCTATAACAAAGCTGTGTTTGTTTCATGTGGGTAAATAATAAAATTAGTTTATTTATGTATTCCTTTATTAAATACTAGCATCCACCCACGACTACGCCCGCGTCTGGTTCGTCCTGTTAATTTTTCTAGATAAAAATAATTAAACTATTAAATTCCAACTTTGATCCAAATCGGACCAGTACAGTGGTTGCAGCGTGATGGAAACACAAACATCTAAACTTTGACATTTATAATATTAGAAGGGTTATAAGATTATAACTGCCATCGGCTAGGAACTACTCATTAATATCATTTTATTATAAAAAATTAACTAATATCACTATTTAATTTAAGCTATTTAATACGTGCATAAATTACAATAAAATATAAATGCTGAAGATATCTTACACGTGGTTTAGGTTCATTTCAAACTAATAAAACGCATTGCAACAGTGAACTCCAAAAACGTATCAACTCATGACTGATTGCAATCCAAGTGACTGTCAGGTTGTCACTGATGATTTCAAGAAACATACAGTACGCACAACGGATCTTTATCCCTCTGAAGTTAGGAGCAATAAACAATTGCGCATATAAATACTGTTGTGCAGAAAAATTCGCTTATCTCCAATTACCCGAAAATTGGGTTCTTCGCAGATACTTCAGAGGGACAAAGATTCGTTGTCACTACTAAACCTAGGTCGTCCAATCAAAAACTGCATGCTACTCGTGAGTAAATGACACATCACTTGACATACAAGTGAAGTGTCATTTATTAATCATCGCATTGCATTTTCAACTAACTGGTTGTGCGTCAACGCCAAGAAAACGGTAAAAGGACGTGCAGTTTTAGACTGGATTATTTATCGTTATTTCTTCATAATTATTTGATTATCACAATATCAACATTGCTTATAATGTAATTGAAATACATTCACAAACGTCCTTCGTATTAAATACGAAATCTAATTTGTATTATTACAATTATTTAAATAAATTCTAGCTGGGCAGTAACATGCAGAGATACCTAGTTTGAAACAATTTTTGAGATTAGTTATAGCAGATCCAAACTAGACGACGCAATTTTTTATTTTAGATTCTGCGTAATTTGGCGCTGTGTTGCCAAAAGTTCTCAAAAACAAAGCAACGCTGCATCGTACGAAAGTCACACTACAAATAACCCACAAACACCTATTGCCTTTGTAGGTACTTGAGATAAAAAAATATTACAACGTACCTAGCCTATAAGAAAGGATCTGCTTAACCCGGAACTGTCAGATCTAGAAATCCGTGAGATCTTATTTATATCGGCAGGTACTATATCTGCTAATGTGAAGGCCGTTGAAGTTTTTTTTTTAAATAATTTTTACTCCTCTTTCACTTCATATGAAGGTACAAGCTCATTTTATGTGAGTTTTGCAGAGTGCCTGCAGTTTGCAGATTGACAGGGGCCAATATTCATGAAAAAAGTGTTGGTTTAAAAAGAAATGTTCTACTACTTTTCTCATTGAATTGACTTAATTCAAAGACTTTTTGCTGACTTAACGCACACTTTTTCAACCTAGATACCTACTTATTTTTATAGAAATAGGGCTTACTTAGGTCACTGATATCGCTTGACTAATGAGCTAGGTACCCACACGGCTAGACTTATAAATATTTATTTATTTCTCATATTACATTAAATTTTACAATAGATACACAAATTCATTAGGTACATTTGATACATTACTTACTACAATTCAATATCCTGATGAGTAAATAACTATTTATAGTGTGATTTTTGGTGTGATCAATCAGTCAGCGGTAGTCACATTCTGGGATACCATTATAAATATTATTACCTTAAGTAGTTACTCCTTCTCGGTAGGTACTATGTTCCATAAAAGAATCTGAAATGTAGGCCGCTGTAGACCTTTTCAAATTAAATAAAAAACAATGAGTAGAATTACTTAGCTGAGTGAAATTTTACAATGAGTCACAGATATGATGATCATACTATGATCATTATTGAATTATAGCAAAACTGCATTATAACGTGCGATTCAATTTTGCTATCAATCGTTTGAAAGAGTTTTACAGTTACTTATAATTCAGATTATTCACTTCAAGTATTGTGACTTAGCTGCTACCTTAGAGTAAAGTTAGTCTTATTCTCGCTAGAAATCTTTGATGGTGATAGACCATGCTATAGTATTAGGCTCGGCTCAAAAGTATCTTAAAGCTGGCAAAAACATTGGACAGATTCCCTGATATTCATCTGTTTGTTGGTGAAATAGGTGAATACTAGTACAGATTTTATAGGGGTAGCGTTCGTATTCATGCGACCATATAGCTGTCAGTATGGGGGCAACCAAGGGGCCTCCTATCTAAGGGCCTGTCAGTTTAGAAAATTATTGACATAACCCTATCAGATAATTAGATTGGTACGTGTTATGGTCATAGAGTATACAAATGTCTACAGTTAATACATAGCTGTCAGTGTGGGGGCAATGCTAATACAGATTTGTAAGGCCTTAGAGCCGCCTGTCAGTTTACGTAATTGACTCAACCCATTAGTGTGAGGGTAGTGTTATGCAGTTAGGTTTGTACGTGTAATGGGCTCTAAGGACGTGAATGTCCACAGTCGACACAATAGCTGTCAGTGTGGGGGCAATGTTGCAGTAAGATTTGGCAGTACCCTGTCAATGTGCAGGTAAAGTAATGCAGTCAGATTGCGACCGTCCCTTGCGTAGGCGCCGGGCAAGTCGCGTCCGTGCCATCGCTAGTGCCGTCGCGAACGTGTGTGCTAGCACCATCACCACGGCGCAGAGTGTCACGAAGCCTATCGCTGAACCTGCAAGTTATATTGATAAATTGTAGAAACTATGTGGAAGTGAAAGGACTGATCTAAATGCTGGTACAACCATCTCAGAACAACGCCATCTTTTCCATAAACATTTCTACAAACGTCATCAACGAGAAACTAGATTTTTTCATAGCAAGACAAACTTGACTCGTCTAACGATTGCCGAGGTATATCGGGCTACACTATAAAGATTTGTGTTTAAAAGATAGATATACGAAATGATAAGAGCAAAGCCGTAAATTTCTTGCCTGTTCTGCCAAATGGCAGTGAGGAATTGGCGCCTAAATTCACATAGATTCGCCCAGTAGAACGCGCTAGAGAATGGAAATAGTCAAACTTACCAGGCTTATTCCAATCCAGTACTTCGTATATAGCGTGCTGCCCCGTCCGGTCTGTGCCACCAACCGTCCAGTAGAACCAGCTGAAGACGCCATACGCGAATCCCGTGCCAGCGCCGTACAGCGCATGCGCGGCCCGGATCGGATGCGCAGTCACTGCGAGCTCGCAGAGCATCATCAACGAGTTCCCTCCGTGGACAAGGAGGTTTAATGCGTTAATGTCGTGGATTTCTGCAAAGAGGTGAAATAGGTACTCAATTTTAACGACTTCTGTATGTACTGTGCAGTCAGCATTATGACTGAAAACTAGGAACATTCCATTTTATTTTTCTAACTATGAATAAGAGTTAAAAACTCTATCCTAAACGTAGTATTTCAATACAAAGTTATGACTAGAGTCAACAGTACACAATCTTGAAATTCCGAAAAAGTGATGCTGACTGTACAAGGGCCATGAAGATACCCGGTCCCGTTAGGTGTCACTTTTACATTAGCCAATGAGATGCACACACAGCACATTTCACAGGCACTGTGATTAAGTACCTACTTAGAGCATCGTTAACGTGTACCCTCCTCCATTGACAAGGAGGTTTTATGCGTTCATTGCACGGATTTCTGCAAAGAGGTGAATCACTAAACTTTAGCGACTTCTAAGTATATCTATCTACTAAAACCACACCTCGGACACTCTTCAAATATATGAATCTGACAAGTTTGAATTACCAGATGATTTATTGGTGCACCTAGGGTACACAACATTTGTAGTTACATGAACAACGGTAGGGTCAGAGTCTTGCCCGCGTTTACAGAGTAAGGAGTTCGTATGTCCTCCTTCGTGCTATGCAATCTCCTTTTTGTGAAACGGTGTGAGATTATTTTAACCTTGTAAGGACAGCTTCGCTAGACACTGGTAGTCCAGTGACTGTCGGAAATCGTCAGACGATTACCTACCCGTCCGAAAAAAATCGCAGTCTCACCCGGAAAAACTTGTCTGGTATTCCATAAATAAGAAAAATACAGTGTAACTACCATGTTCTGTAATTGTTGGTAGCGTGTGAGTGTACCTCTAGTAACCAGTTTAAATACAAATACCCTTTGTCAACATACCTCAGTAGTTTGTTCCAATACGGGCATAACATGTCCCTAACCTAAGTAAGACCTGTTTTATTTCTGAAGAAAGTTACACGTGCTCGCTAAGAGCCAGATTATTTTTAAAACGACTGAATACCTGCTTTTATGTTACTGCAAAGGTCTAACGTTTATATTACCCTAAATCTTAAAGCTGCTATTTTTTCTCTCACTAGGTACTAAATTAAAATCGGTGAATAAAAAAATTGTATTACCTACTATTGTGTGAAACTAAAAAATATAAACCAACACAATTACCTAATTGTTATTATTATTACTAATACTTCCATGATTTCTCGTGTCACATCACGTCTCCTTTTTAACTTTGAGTCAGTTGGGTGAAGTCATGAACTACATAGGTAGGTCAAGAAATTAGCAGTAAAAGAGGGTTTTTGCTGTTATAACAAATCTAGAGCCCATAGTTTCGAGTTTTATATGGTTTGATTAACGAAAAGTATCGAAGAGCTCGCAGTTTTTGTATGTAGAAAAATAGTTTTCGACTAGCGGGAACTCTAAATAAAACTCGACTACAAAGGACTCAGAGCTTCGAGTCGGATATTCTTCTCGAAAAGGAATGCGAGCAACACCATACTTTCAGCTAGAACTGTAACCATTTCGTTTCGTGTGGGTCCCCATTTTATCAGCTCCATGCTCTTCAAGATATAAAGCACTTGGATTTAAATGACTAAAGGTCACCCATCTATGCGTTGAACGTTGCTAAATTCATAATTTATTTACTGACCAGGGTTGTGTACAGCTGTCCAGTACATTAGAGTGATTACAAAGGCGAGGTCAGTTGCTATGTTGTGGGCAAGCCAATACGCGCGGCAAAGTAGAGGCGTGGAGAGATCGTCTTCATCGCATGCTGTAAATAGAAAATACATTATTTATTAATTAATTAATAATATTATTCAATCAATCGATTTACAACATCATCACGCATCACAATCATTAATACATAACAAACAATGCAATAGATTTTATTATGAAACTATCGATATTTATAATTGTTTCTGCTTCAGTATAATACAACTTTAGGAAAATAAACAAGGAAGTAAGTTTGTAGTCATTAATCATTACTATTTCAATAGTATTATCTTGAAAGCTCCGAGAAAATTGACAATTCTCGATCAATAGAAAATCAATTTAAGCGACTGTCAGCCTCACTCAAGAGTCCTTCACTGTGTACCGTTGTACTTCTGTTATTTTATTGTTGTAAGTATTCATGTCATTTTGCTTATAAGTACATTTTTGATGTACATAATTTATTCTTTTAAACATGGCTGGACCGCATATCACGTTAAAATCCAACTGACACTAAAAATATAGAAGATATTGGATTTGTTATTTTTAGATCATTGTGCAGCAAGTACTATAGGTATCTATTCTATGCCTGGTAAGTAGGTACTGTTCACTCAATGATGGTAGGGGGCCAGGGTATTACTGAATCGCGAAAAGATCAGGCTACAACCAAATTATAAGTGACAATGCGAAAGTAGACACTTTGACAGCATTCTCAGGTTCCAGTCTGCCACGTTTCTAACTGTTTTAAAGGCACTCGAATCTGACACCAAAAGGAGCTTGTCTTGCAATTGCTTAGGTATTTGTTGGTTTATAAATGGAATCCAAATCACACTACAAAGGCTGAACTACACAACAAAGCACCCCAGCTGCGCGAGAGGAAGCAGCAATAAACATTGAACCAACAAAAGCGAAGGCAGCACGTTTGGCTAAGAACGTTGAAGGCAAGAATGAGGAACCAATAAGGATCAGTTGAAGCATAATGCTCAACGACCGCACGACTGGGCTCTTAATTGACGCGAAATTGTAACCAATCAACCGTTTCTGACCCCGCGCCCCTGCCGATAAATTGAATGCCGAATTTCTCGAACACATTCTATCGAAACTTTTATTAAAATATTTGTTATCAATGAAAAGGATATTCAAAAACTTTCCGTTATTAAGTCCAACAGCTAAGTATGACTAGACTTTGCTGGTTGAAAAAATAATTGGCGAAAACACGTGTCTCGGCGACCTGTGACATTCGTCGTTTTGATGTCCAAGACACGCGATCGCTTTATTTAATTTAATTGGATCGCGGGAGGCGGTGGAGAACTCAAGGGAATTCGTGCAGTAAGTACAGTACCGCGCCCACGTTTAAGCAAGTCGCCTTATAAAGCAGGTTTCCCATAGCCTATTAGTATCAGTGTTAACTCGTGGAGTATCGGCTCTAGTTGCTTAGCACAGTAGACAAGCACCGGCAATCTGTATTCCACGTAAATGCGGCCAAGCTCATGACATTGGGTAAATTGGTCAGATGCGGTTTGGTAAGTATCCTCACTTCATGAACACGCGTTCTCAGATTGTTCATGGAATTAATGGTTGATTAGATAAACGTTAGATGAGTCAGGTCAGTGTGGGAAATTTACTAGTTTTCGACAGTAGATGTCATTATCATTTCGGAGTGTTCAATCATTTTGACTGTAGAAGATGGATGTTCGAATCAAGAGATTTCAACGGTTGGTATACTTGTATCTGAATATAAAGCTTTTACATTCAATTCTAAAATAGTTTTTCTTCGAATAATTACCTAGACCTAGTTTCACGTTTAAAATCGCAATGACACATTTCCTAGCTGTACAAGTGGGATAATTATTTCCACAGTACGTACATCAGTCAATGCCCGCAGAGCAATGTACTAGCCTACTAATAGCATAACAACTTGGTCGTGAAGATTTCATACGACTGTAGTAGGTACCTACATACATTACATACATTGTATATTTTTTTTGCGTAATACGGATGAGGTCGGTCCCTATTAAAAACTGAAACCACATCACTTTAGCTTTGTGGTTGTTATCCCTTACATGTCTAATGTTTTCCTGTAAAGCGGTTGTTCCTGATAATAAATTAATTGCGTGTGGGTGTTTTTACTTCACGATAAAATGTTCAGTGAGCTAGACGTTGATTAATCTTTACTCCTCTACGTTCTAATATGAGATTCAGACCATTTAACCAGAAGTGTTCCTGTAGGTCCAGTCTTAGACTTCCAATGACGTGATGTCCTTATTAAGTGTCTAACCTTGACAACAGATGAAAAGGTTGCGTATGTCCGTTGGAAAATTAACCCAGATTAGCGTAGTTCTCACATAAATGTCACATAGTACCTATTACTTCTTAGCTCAGAGCACGTAGATACTTCTATGAGCGTTCATGCAGTGTTAAACAGCTAGTGACTATTTCTAACCATCTCTATGACTTTGTCTAAAGCTTTCGCATCATGTGAACCCATGGTCTAGAACGCAGGCTTGTATAATCTCGGCTATTAAAGCCAAACACTGATACCGTGTAAGGTAAACGCACTGTATTGACCTCCGGAATTGGTCCTCTGTCGTGGTACTACATGATTCAACGTCTGTGTTGTCCTTCACACAGAGTGAAGCAAGTTTGAGCAAGAGCCTATGCAAGTTCAAGTGTGAATCACACTTAAAACTTGCTCCGTTGTTGTGTGATCATAATTCATAATGCTAGCGATGGGGATTGTATTGGCATGCATTACTGATAATGTTATTAGGGCCGTATTTGCACATAAAAACTCGTGAGTTTTTTTGTTGTTTTTTCAAACATAAGGAGTAGAGATTTTCATAGCAAACTGCCTAAATGTGGATATAGAATCTTTGCTTGATTCTCGTCTCGATTCGGGGTGATTCTAGACTGATAGACTTTTTATCACGATAGATATATCTCCTATGAACTGTCAAAACTCCATGGTTTTGGACAGTATTTGGGAGCCATATAAACGTTTATGGGCATGAGCATAGTGTACAACCGGGAAGGATGTCCACCGTGTCTGGTGACCTGACTAGTCATGAGATCATTTATTTGAAACGGTACTTACGTTGGCTGTAATGCTTCTGAGCTTTGAACTTGTGAACTACAGCAAGTGCGAGAGCAGACTGGACCATTATCATGAGGTAGCCCCAATTAGTGAAGTAGATGAACCATTTGTAGTAATTGATTTCCTTAATGGGTCCTTCGTACCTGGTCGGCAGACGCTGGCAAGCAAAACTAGCGATGCCGATTGATGTTATCGTGATGAATGATATCCACCTGGAAAATTAATATTTATTTCAAGGAACGCAACCACAGATAAAGGTAAGTAAACCTTTAAAACTATTTACTTAGACAAATAATGAATCAATAGATAGATAGATACCTATTATGAGTATGTTGTAATACCTACGCTATGTACTTAGTATCACACAGATTGCTTATTCTATAAGTATACTTAGTAGGTATTGGTAATATCAATAAGCAGGATAAAAGTTAACTTTTACTATTAATTTTTATCCTTGATTGATTTAACTTACAATTATAATCTTTTTTTAATTTTTATCAATAAAAACATGTGATAAAACGATATCATTTTTGCTTCAAATTGAAACTAATAAAACATGTATAAATAAATTAAATTAAATTTTGATTTTCCTGGAGTATGTTAGATACCTGTAGCAAATAAAAGTAATTTTGAAACGTATTACCTGTACAATAGGTATATATTTGAAGGTCTGTAGCTACACTGCCACTGGCTACAAGCGAACTGGTAAACCTTCGAGTGCTCCAAGATTAGTGCTCTTCGACTGGCGTTCCACATCCGCGCCAGCATCGCTGGCTTGCATGACTTCTGCATTGCTGCAAACCATTTTAAAATAAGGAAAATATTGACATACCCACATAATAGGTACACTTTATATCGTAAAGTAGGTTGTGGCTAAAGTGGTAAAACTTTGATAACCTATGGGGTTAAATGGGCAGAGAGGTGAATTGGAAAATTGTTACGCCTGAATTCACAATTTTTTTTCCATCGTATTGAATCGCCAGTGCAAACGAATACGGTAATGCGAAGCGATAAGATTTATGAAACCTTTGATAATGGCCCACGGAAAACCTGTGCGTTACTTCTTACGTAACAAACATACGCTATTCAAAACCGTGAAATATGTGTACGGAAGATTGTTGTTTTTGCGAATTTTTAATTTATATACCTACGATTCTACTACACGGCGCGGTCTGACCGCCAAGTGTAATGGAGTTCAAAATTTTTATTTTTATTGACTTCTTTAGCATTACCTAAATTACATAAAACTGAAATAAGAGGTAGTTAAAACCAGCAACTAAGTTACAAACATTGTAGATTTCACTAATATTGTAAAAATTTTCACTAATATTCTATTACATTTGGTGGTCAGACCGCGGTTCTATAGGTAAATTGGTATTTATAATGACTGAGAGGCCTTCAGAGATTGGTTTAAAAGTTTGGCAATATTGGGCTAATATTTTACGTCAAGACAAACTGGGACATCAAACTGCAAAATATTGAAGTCAAGGTCTTTCGCTGTTTAATTGTAGAATTGTAATAAGCACGTGTAAAAGTACTGACGTAGGTACCTACTCGTATACGAAATAGTATCAATAGTCGTACCTAGTCATTGGCAGCAATAGGCAACCCTGCGAATAACATATCTGAGACTAAAATTCTGAGGTACCTATCTATCTTATCCTCTACGTGCTTATTCTGAGGATATTTATTGAGAAATTGCGAAAATAATTGTTTGTGACCCATTTACTAGATACTACATAACAAAACAACAAAATTCCAGACAGATGGTCTCTCTAAAACTTTTTGTCTAGATTCAGAGATGTGTCACTGTTTCAAAATCACGTGTTCCGCCGGCTTGGTGTGCACGCGATCAATAAAGGCTTTAATTGAGAATACGCAACGTTATATTTATTATGTCCAATGCGATAACAGAAAAGAACAGCGATCCTTTCAGAGCAGAGACGAGTTTCTTTCAATCTGATAATAATATGCAATTAAGATAGTTACGATGAAAGTGATTGAAGGGTAAATATTGTATTGATTTTATAACGGTGGATCACGTTCTGTAAAATATCTATAAAATTAACATCCAACACAACAGTCATTCATATCATCAGTCCTGCCTGCCTGACTTCATTAGGTGAGCAGCTATCCTCTTAAGTCTGCCCCCGTATGCGAATCTTTTGCTGTCAAGTTATATTTCACTGCCCAGTGTAATTTCTTCAGGTCACGTGGTACAATTTTGTACTACGTGATCATTCTTTTTAGACACTTGACAGCAAAATATGCGCGAAAACACATCAAATGACGTCATAATGTCACTATTTAGTCACAGAATAACTATGAGTTAGTATGAACTGACCATGATTTAAAACTTTGCAGTTCAACTTTGATTGGCATACCCCTGCAGGCAGGACTTTTCCTATAAAAAACTAGTGGTTTCCTACCAAACCTAAGGAAACATTATCAGAATAAATATAAATTCATTTATTTATGCAAGTAGACATCTGCAACCCAAGCAACTTGATTGATTCAGACAGGTCAATATGACAGATTGCTAAAAAAACAAAAGCATGTGCCAAGTTGTCGAAGTGGTGAGTGGACAGTTCAAGTGGCCATCCATGTTTTATTAGCGTAATTGTCGTAGCAACTAGCAACAGGCCTGCCAATTGACCACCTGTGCTCAGGGATTAGCAGATGGTTCAGCTCGCAGTTCTGTGGCTTTGTTGTATATGTGTGATATCCGCCGGAGGGGCATATTCCACAATGATACTCGTACCTGACGCAATGTGACAGATGTTCAAAGCTTTTTGGGTATATCACAATGAACTTTATTACGCCCGAATACTGAAACACCACCTAAAACGACCCTGCCTCTGTTTTATATCACCCATTGATAAGCAATGGGTGGATGGCAATAATTTAGGTATTCATGAAATCCAAGTAGCGTTTCAGTACCTATTCAGGGGGGTGATTCTAGACCGATAGATATTTTATTACGATAGATAAATATCCCTCAAACTGTCAAATTTCGATAGATATAAAAATTTGCAATAGATATCGTATTCTGGACATATCACTGTAGATATATATCGACCGTTAACCGATAGACATGTATCGACTGGTCGGCAGCAGTAGATATTGAGATCTCTACTAGACATTTCAGTATCTACCTAGTGTCAAATAGAAATCTACTTTCGGTAAAAATCCAAACGGACGAACTTATCATAGAATAAGTGGCGAAATCAACTTGTGGAGGCTGAAATTGACTCTTGTTTGTATCCTAGAGCCTAGGCGATGCGCCCGCTGAAATTTTACCTACTACCTAGGTCACCCCCACAAGCCTGCGCAGCCCTAGAAAACTTGTGTTCTTCAATGTTACTCTGACTACCTACCTTTGCTACAAATCTAAGCCTGCCTAAATGATCAGTGGATGCGGGAATAAAACTACAAGCTAGGTAGCCTACCTACTCACTTTTAAATTAATTAAAACGACATAAGTATACATAATATTTCTTTATTTTCATATAGTCCAAAATGTAAGTAGGTATGTTTATCAAACACTATCAAATCACTGTCTCCAAAACCGTTGTTTCTTATGTATTGCTCTTCATGGATGATTCTTGCCACGTTTTCTAATACCAAGCATGGGGAATTTTCCCCTATGTGATGCATCCACAGGAGGACTCATCCAACAATGCACGAAAATCACATTTGCACTAAACTTTTTTCTCTCGTAATGTGCCTTCAAATAGTTTATATGAACGGAGTTTTTCGAGCTGCAACGATTTTTTGGTAATTATCTAAGTATTTTAATAGTAAACAATAAAAATCAATAGGAAATTGAAATGAAAATGTTTGTTTTGTTTGGAAAAAATTCTCTGATTGCCGCTTCTTCTTTTTTTTTTTTTGCCCCCCTTGTGCAGGCAGAAGGTCAAGATAACATTCCATTTCTTGTGAAAAATGTGAGACGAAATTACTATTAAATGAGTATTTGTACAAAAATACCTATTTTAAAACAACAATGAGATTTACTATTAAAACATTTACTAGAAAATATAACTTTTATTACGAGTTACGACCAAACAAAGTTATTCGGTTAAATACTAAATGTATATAATAACTGAACGCATTTCGGTGGAAACAAAATCTAGATAGTCTGTGGAAACCGGTGTAAGTGTAAATGAACTATTTGAATAAACCTCCTTTGTGATATATCTACTAAAGCAAAAGTCTATTGCCGGCTAGAATACGTATTTTAGCGTGGAGTAGAGATATTTGTAGAGATTTCAAGTGATATGATATAATTGCCTATAGATATAAAATCTCTATATCTATCACCAATATCTATCGGTCTAGAATCACCCCCCAGGAGTTACTCACGCAATTTCGGATTAGTCGAATGCTGTTTAAATCCTGATTTTTTTAACGAGTGGAAAATAAGGTTTGTTATCTAAATGGATATTCAGTTGAAAATGTCTTTTTGACATAGACAATTAAGTACTCATGGCTTCAATAGAATGCCCTTGAGCATAAACATGGACTTTCAAGCCCTGTTGGCCGCTCATTTGATGGCTGATTTTAGATGCTTATCATGGATAGTGTTCATAGTCAGCAGACCGTGGTCATGCACTATATAGATCTACTATGTTATCTGCAGCAGAGTGGTACCCGTACCTTTGTATTTTTATCTCCAAGGACGTTGCGAAAAGTACCTAACTTACCTACTAACTCAATTTTCCTGTGGTTTTCTGTTATTAATTTTACGTACCTATTTATTTAACCTAAGGTATACTAATATAGTAAAGTAAGTGTTGGTGTTGACGCATCACCGATGCTTAAGTCTACATAGGTCATACATTACGGATATTTGTCCCTCTTCAATTATCTGCGCAGAACCGTTTTTTGGGTCGAATTGGAGGTAAGCGAATACTTCTGCACAATAGTACATGCCCAATCGTTGTTGCACCTATGTTCAGACGGATAAAGATCCGCTGTGCGTACTGTGCCTCAGTGTCATGCAACAATGTAGTTTTGAAACCTACAGGCACGGATTGGAAACACCCAGTCTAGAAGTAGTATATGCGTTGATATGCAATATTATAAGACTAATAAAAAACGATTATGAGTACTTACTAAGTACATAATTATAATTTAGAACACAGTCAAACTCCGTGAAATTATTAAATTTTGTCAATAAGTATTTCTTCTTCTTCTTTAGAAGAAGAAGAAGTATTTCAAAATGTTGTAAGGAATTTTTAGAAGATTAGAATGAATGATTATAAACAATATGTCTCTGCATTTGTTTACAATAAGTACCTACTTATATATTTTTGAGTAACTTTTCGAAAATAAGTTAGGTAGGTAAGTACAAAATATTTGGTGGATGTGATGTATTAAGTTGACCATTAAAAGTATACCTATTTATTTGCATAAAAATTAAAAAGGTGCCAAAAACCAACTTAGTAGCTGCTTAGATATTTAAACAATCCTAAAAAAGTTTGTACGTCAAAGCTTCCCACCCTTTCCCACCGCATAAGTACACATTTAATATTATCTGTGATTGGCTAAGTAGAATCTTATTTTATTGTAGGGACAAGGTTTTGCCGTGAATATAGTGTTTCATTGCAGGAACGCAGAAAAGTAATTATTTTTTAGGTATACTACCGAAGTTTATATTCTACACGATGGATTATATTATTCTTTCTTACCCAGATTCAATTTCGGAAACTTCATGCCTGGCGGCGCGGCGGCCGAGCAATTCAACTAATGTATCAAAACAAATGACGAACGTATACAATGGGTTGCGTTGCGTTGCGTTACATTGCCATGTTTTCGATTGAGGAATGTAAGATTTCGCGATATAAATGGAAGAATGCATGTGCGGCTGTGCGCATGTACGCGGCTTTACTGCGGCAGGGGGACTTCTCGGTCGTCGGTTATTAGCTCTCCGCAGCCGTAAGTCCATTAACTCAATAACAGGACAAGCCGACTACTGAGTTCCGACTCCCGGCTCCCCTGACGCAGCCAATATCCACACGTACCTACTCCCGAACTATCGATTTACACCACACTTGACACTTGAAATCAAACGGACAAATGGCCACCTAATTTAGAGCAATTGGTTGCGGCGACAATTTGACCATCTATAAATTTGAATTTATCGACATTTTAATGTATAAATGAATGTTGAGGACGAATTTGTTAACGTAGATTTTTTACCTATTTAAGTAATAGGTTTTGGTTATACGAAAAAGGCTTACATTTGTTACGGAATATGAGGTAGACGACTGTGCAAATTATTGTGTACGAAATGAAACTTGTTATCAAAGCCATAACGCACTGCCTGAGAGACGAGCGCCGGGTAACTAACACATATCAATGATCGTTTTCCTTCGGCGTTTATTGAAACAGATTCATAATATTGACAATCAGAACAGTAAAATAATTCATACTTAGCTCTTACATATAACATGGACCTTGTTCGACGAATAGAATAATCAATACAATATCCTGAAATGAAGCTGTTATCAGACAACGTGCTAAGAAACTTTTAAAGGAAGGCTTTATATGTCCTACGTATTTTTATTATTAGTATATTTTATTACAAAACCAGTGGCATATACAAAAAACTCACCAGTATCTACCACAGCCAGCTTCATAGGAACTAACACCACATGTTTGGTACACATTATAACAGCCTTTTATTATGCCGATAATTTTTAATTTATTTATATAATGTATAATGATTACTTTTATATAAAGTCGTTATTTATTTCGCGCGTAGTTTGGTTAGAATGCACCGGACCGCGCCGCGTCGTCCGTATATGTGCGCTCTCGTCGCGTCGTGTACTGCGCAAAGGTACCTACTGCGTGCGGCGCGGTGTCGGTAGACAAATGCAAAGTAGGTATGCGACAGTGTGCGGTACGGTACTGTACCGTACCGCACACGTACCGTACCGTAACGTATGTTAACCGACCACTCCGCTATCACACCGGGCACACCGGAACTACATTTCCGAAGAACGATTTTGGGCCTTCTTCATCCACCTACTTCAACCCACATAATAACACTTTTAGTATGCAGGTTATTTGCTGCAATGTAGTGACCAAGGCCATAAGAATTTCAAAATTGCTGGGTAAAGTGGTGAAATGATTTTTTTTTTCAGATATTAAGATTTTATCAGCCTATGTTTTCTTTGGATTAATGTTTTAAAAACCATAATCCGCGACGGATTAACTTTCACACTGTTTTTTCAAACTAGTGTGAAGGATAAGAAAACTTTTTCTTATCCTTCACACTGGTGTGAAAGATAAGAAAAAGCTTTCTCAACCTTCACACTGCTTTTATGTCACGGTCGTGGTTTCGTTATTCGCTGTAATTATTCGTTTACTGCTTTTTTGTTACACTGTTTAATATTAGGAAACAAGAAATCAAACATCTGACTTATTCATAGCTTTGCGTTAACATCTATATGAGCGAGCACACATATAATTTAATATATGTATATCCATCAAGGGACGACGGATAAAACTATGGGTATTTCTCACAGACCAAACACTTCGGCATAAAATATTTTTATAGTGGGTTATCTCGAAATCGTTGAAAAAAAATACTATGAAAAGGGTCTAAAAAGTTTTAAATATTTTTGTAAAATAATTTATAAGTTTAAAAACTAGAAAAACTGACTTCAACTCAACTTCCAGCTTCATCATCAGATTGTAATGATGATGACTGTTTATTGGGAATGTTCCAGTGACTATAAACACCGCTCAAAAGTCACAGGAAAGCAAAATACGCAATTTTGTGCACGTGGTTGGCATATTTTTTTTCAGTTTCGAAAATTAAATGAGACCAACCTGGAAGTATATCCTTTTAGATAAAATTTTTTTTTTAAATCGGTTCATTAATGACGGAGGTTTGAGGTAACAGACAAAAATATGAAAAAAATACAACCGAATTGAAAACCTCCTCCTTTTTTGAAGTCGGTTAATTAGCTTGTCATACTTGTTATGAGTTGAGCGGTAGTCGAATTCGAACCCGCAACTACTCGAATGCGTTACCAATTTCGCTCGACTAGTAATTCTACTCGACGAATAACTTTGCTAAAGTAAATGTAGGCAGCCATCGAAGAAATTAATTCTTGTATCGAGCCACCCCACAAGGGCAAGATGCGAAATGTAGACGGGTGGTGGCGCCGGCTTGTCGACTCACCCATACCACTACTTACACCCAGCTTGTACTGAAACTAAGACGTGACCTTGTTTAAATATGTTTTTATCTTTATTTATCGTGGTTCCCTGCGAGGATTATGGTAGTTCCACAACATTTTTATTTCGAAGATTTTCAGACGTTCGCTGAAATAAGGTTTGGATTTATCGTAGCACTGAAAGTGTACCTTCCATAATTTGTTTTGTTGTTATTTATTTTTATCACATTTTTATACAAAGTTAATAAGTAAGATCGTGTATTTTAAAATAAAGAAATTCCCAGTACCAACCAAGAATGCAATCGGGTATTTCCTTTCCACCGGTCAAATCCAGAAAACAGCCTAAATAACATTCCCCGTTATTAATAAACTCGATGCAAGCTTGGAATACCGTATTTTATCTCTTTCGATCGTTTATCTGCTTGTCAATGCAAAAGACAAAACACGGTGTCACTATTCCAAGCTTACATGAAGTTTATAAATAACAGAGTTAGAATTGAACTAAAAATAAACCAAAGTGCCAAAAAGGCAATCTGGTATTTCCATTACTTAACTTCAAACTACCTCCTTATCTCAGTCCCACTCAGGAATACCTACCTTATCTATCTGTGACTGCTTTGTTAATAAGAAATTTGTCTGTGTAAGCATAATTGACAAAGCAAAAATGTACCACAGATTTCTATTTGAACGTAAACACGATTAGGTGTACTAATTATGAGAATGCTCGGGTAATTTTGATCAATTTTCTAAAGAAATATGCCATGTGGCGTACTTAGTCATGGGTAATTCCGTAGGGAGAGCTAACGGCGCATTTACATTACCCCGTCGGTCGCGGCGGCCGGCGTCGTGTTGGGGTGATTGTGTCGTGCGTCGTGGAGTGTAAATTATTATAGGATTTATAAATTTTTCACACTTACTGCACGACATGATCCCACTGTGTCGCATTGTGGCCCACAAACATGTAATAATTCTATGGGATTTCATTACTCCGTTTAGTTAATGAGACTGAATTTGGTACGTCAAAATTCGTATGAAGACTTTTATCATGAATACCAAAAACCAAAGAGAACTTATTCCAAATCGATGTTTCGAGGTCACTACCTCTTTTATACTAGTTTAGTACCTAGTAAGTTTTTTATGTGTGTGTGTTTTTTATCAGGATTGAGGCCAACACTAATTTTAGATAAATACATAACATTACCTCATTATGTGGTACCTTATCTAACTACTATTCGTGTATGCAGGACATACCTTTTTTCATCAGTATCAGAAAAAAAACTTGGAAATCGGACACTACTTTCATTTGTTTTTTTCCTTTGCAAGTGTGCCCTATTTATGAATTTATAACTTCTTGTGTATTGTGTATGTGCGGGCAAACTTATGAAAACTAGTAGTGGTTTGTTCAATATTCAAACTTTTTTGAGTATGAACCTAACCACGCCGAAACCATTTTGGACTGCTTTTTGTTATCCTGCAGTTAGTGTGTAGAGTATTATCCTTGGGGACAAAGACCAAGCAATCCTGCAAATCTGTTTGTTGTCCTAATGATTCATATAATTAGGTCACTCATCCAACAGATAATTAAATAAAAAATTAAAAAAACCCCCGAATCTGACCGATTTTCATCAAACATAGCTAAGAACACCCCCGGCTAGTTCACCTTTCAAACAAAAAAACAAAACGAAATCAAAATCGGTTTATCCGTTCAGGCGCTACGTTAACTCAGATAGACACACTCACACACAGACACGTCAAACTTATAACACCCCGTCGTTTTTGCGTCGGGGGTTAAAAATTAAGTCTGGGTGCGATGTGACACAGCGCAGCGTGGCGGGGCGGGTCGGTATGTCGGTTTGGTGCTGCCTGGTCCGGTCCTATGTGATTCCAATGTGACTCTAGGATAAATTTTTTGTCACTTCTCATCTTAGGGCGGCTTGCACCAGAATCGCTAAACGCGTTTAACTCTTAAATAGTATTTAGCGAGTTGTCAAGTCATACAAATAGATTTATACGTCAGATTTAAATCGAAACCAATCTTAAGCCTTGTGTGATTGAATTCGAGGAAGGATTCGCTAAAACTACTGTCAGCTAAAAAGTCCGAGCTTTTCCAAGAATGCAAAATAAAGAATCATCTCTCCGCAGCGAGCGTTCATGAATATTTTTACACATGACAAGGCAGTACAAAGAGCACTTTAGGTACAGAATACATTATTAGGTAGGTACTCTACTTACTTGTTCTGCTATAAGTATGATATTTGAGGGTAATTTCCCCGAAACATGTTTAATTCACATCGAACAAACAAACATCAATGACAGAGCAAACATCTATGTTTTCCACATACAAATGTTTGTTCTTGGCGGGGATCGAACCCACGACCCACAGAAGGAAGAGCTATTATCGACTGAGCTGTGACGCCTTCATGAAATCGTGGAGTTAAATCAATTCAACAAATCTTCAGATGAACGAAATGTTGGGCGACGCGGTGGCTGCATTATACAGGATGTAACATTTAAATCGTTCAAAATGGAAAAGTTTGAAACTATTGTAGTGTTGTATTGAAAAAAATGGTAGTCATTTTGAAAACCTACTAAAATAAAAGATATGACAACAATACATTTTATTACTTTTATTAATTTTAGACACCATGTTTCATAGTACCGACTTACCCAATCGATATCTAAAAAGAAATAGTGTTAGATTTATTTTTCAAAACGTCCGAGTTCGATTTCCGAGCTGAGTACAAGTTTTTTTTAAATAAATGAACGCAGTTTTCCTTGTTACTAAAATCGATGACATGATTCCTAAGAACAGATCTTCGTATGTCTTATAGTTTTAGACTTTCCTGTACTGACCAATTTAAATGTTACATCCTGTATAGTAAGTACTAGCAGTTACCCGCGACTTCGTACGCGTCTACAGTTTCCGTGTACATTATATTATCTGTGCGTGTACCGAGCGGATACTTTGAGAAACTTGACATTACACCGAACTCGTACCTACTGGAATGTCAAACGCTAGTCGTTAGACCAAAGAGGTAGTACTACGCCCTGTCAAACTGACGTGACATGACATGACAATGAAATCCTCTTGCCAATTGGCGCTGCTAATCGTTTTCGTTCATTTTATCCTGTAGATCCTGTTAATTATTCGAGATAAAAAGTAGCCTATATGTCAATCCAGGTTACGAACTATATATATGCCAAGATTCATCCAAGTTGGTTCAGTAGTTTAGACGTGATTGAAACACAAACATCCAAACATCTAAACATCCAAACATCCAAACATCTAAACATCTAATCTTTCGCATTTATAATATTAGTAGGATAAGTAAGTATCTATATTAAGTTGTCCAAGGGTTATCGGTCGGTGCCTTCGGTCGCTAGTCAACTAAAATATTCATTTCCATTAGAACCACCCCCGTTGGAAGGCAAATATAAAATTAAATTGGGAATCTCTAACGAACTGAAAAAGGCTCTATTTTGTTTAATTATTTTTAATTTTTGACTCGTTTTGATAATTTCAAGGAACCTGAGTAGGTCATTCAAGTGCATCTTTCTTTGCACCATATTTAAACGAGGTTGTAGTGTATAGGAAAAAAATTATTCTAGTAAACGTGAATAATTAAAGACTTAAGTATAAGCCCAAGCTATTCAGAAGCTTACGGTAGAACTAAAATATGTAATCTGCTCCGTGATACTAGTCTCACCGACAATACTCTGCTAATTGTAATTAAGTACTCGTTTAAAGTATTTACATGAAAAGCTCGATGCGCAAGTCGACGAAAGTTTGCTTTCACCTTTTTCATTATGAAAGAGTCGCAGTGTGTTGTGAGCGGGCAGCCGACCTAGATCGTGTTCGCTCGATGCCGGCCGAGACGCTGCCGCCGCCGCCGCCGCCGCCGCCGCCGCCGCCCGCCCAGAATAGACGCAGCACGTGTGTCCGCCGCGATACACGCTGCGCCGTGCTTTCAGCGCGACCGCACGTACTAAATAACTTTACAAACACAAGAGTTGTGATCGTCAAAAGTAACCATCATTCGGGTTGTACATGATCCCGTAAACTATAGCCCAAAACCGTAAACTATTTTTAACTCCGGGAAACTATAGTGTTTATTGTGCGTGTCCGTCGTAGTGACCTTGTCTGTTATCGCACGCTTTTCAACTTTTTCTATAGTGATAATATTATTGTGATGTTCCAAGTAGCCTTTTAGGAGTATTATACCTACAAATATTGCAACCATGTGCCTTTAAAGTTATTTTGAGGAGTAAGACGTGATTATTCGGTGCGCGTCGAATGAGTCATCGAGATGCAATGCATAAAGTTTTCCTTACTTTTGGTGCTCTTCTTGGCACCGGAACCCGCCCCTGCCTGGAGAGCTGACACGTAAGTTTTGCTTACACTGTTTTACTAGCAGATCCAAACAATATTTTTATATTTATAATTGATACCTAATTTATTGTTACAGTGTTAAAACATGGGCAAGAAACTTGGGCGATGAGTTGTGGAAACTCAGTGAATCCCTCACCAAATCTGATCAGATTAGGATTGTAAGTAAAGCGGATTCACACCTAACTTAATTATGTTCGAAGAACATTTTTTAGCTTGCAGGTTATTTTTAAGAGGCCAAAATGGTTACGATAATATGTAATATTTTATCCTGCAACGTAAATTATTTCTCAATTTTTACCTGATACAATGTATACAGAAATACAAGCAAATGAATGCGAGCGTAAAGAAGAAAGATGGACAACAAATTCTCGAGTCTTCGCTGCGCTCTGTCAGTACTATGCTCATAAGGAAAATCAATGCCGTCAAGGTAAGCCAAATCTCAGTTGCTTTTCACGGGATCGATTATAATAATCAAATATATGCGAATCCGTCATAAATGAGTAGGTTATTTAGTTTTAAATTATATTGATGTGAAATTAAAACTAAAATTTGCTTTATTCTCTTACTTTGTTGATACTGAGGTCGTATTTTACAACCGATCTGGATAAATCTTGGTAATAAAGGTTTTAAGATATAATTATTTTGTCGTCGGAGATTTTTGATTGTAGAAGTAAGTAGGTACTTCTTCCAAAAAAGGGCAAGCAGATCTCGGTATCTCCGTCTTATGAGATCCGATTTTGATAGTTCTTTTTTATTTGAAACGTGTTTGATGATTATCTTCGTTGCAGTGTATTCACGCGAAAGCCGAACAGCTAGCCAGGTCTTTTGACTACAACTTGAGCGAGTCTGACAACTCGTTTGAATACTGCTCTGCGAAGTACTCAGCGTTCAGTTACGAGGATAGATATGAACCAGAAACAGCAGAGAAATGGACGATACCAAAGTTCGCTGAGGACAGGGAACACTACCAAAACGTTTCGCTGGAAAGAGACTCCCATTTTTATGATATTTATGTAAACACTAACAATAGTTGTGTCCATGTGCCTACAAATATTTTTTATCTAGGTAAGATGCTTTAACAACATGCAAAACTGTTTTAGATATTCAATTATTTAGATGTATTTAGTATATCGTGCTTGTTTCAGAGAAAACCGCCTTAAATGCTATTCTATGGTCTAAAGGCCTAAATGAAGTTTTTACACAGAATTACAAGTCTGATCCGTCTTTGTCGTGGCAATACTTCGGTAGCTCGCAAGGTATTCTGCGATTCTACCCCGGTATGCCGTGGAACAAAATGGAAGTAGACACATACGACTGCAGGGTCAAGTCCTGGTATATTGAAGCAGCCACATGTTCCAAAGATGTCATCATCCTATTCGATGTCTCAGGATCAATGACTGGTTTTAAGAACTACGTTGCGAGAAGAACACTACGTTCTCTTCTAGATACGCTGTCCAATAACGATTACGTGAATGTGTACACTTTCAAGAAGGAAGTGGCGGAAGTAGTTCCATGTTTTAAAGGTCTCGTTCAAGCAACACGAGAGAATTTAAATACGTTGAGGGATCGACTCGAGCCTACAAACGAGGGCAAGACGCACAAAGTTAAATTGGATGGAAACGCTAACTTGACACAAGCGTATATAAAAGCTTTTACGACGCTGAAAGAGGTGAGTTCAGTCTTTAGGGCTTTTGAATTTTTAAGAGAAGTTTTCTGTTTGTTTAATTTAGATTTTATACCACTTTGCAACTGTTGGACCCGTCGGGAATGAAGAAGATATCATTAAATTTATAAACACTGCTGTCAATATTGATTTATTTTTATATTTTTTTCAGAGAAGAATAGAACAAAAGTGCAACATAACGAGCACCCAAGGATGCAATCAGCTGGTGATGGTCATCACGGATTATGTTCCCGGCAACCTGACCGAAGTTTTCGAAGAGTATAACAGAGAGGTGGTGGATGGCAACACTTACATACCAGTCAGGGTGTTCACGTACTTGATAGGAAAGGAGGTGACCAACGTGAGAGAGATACAGTGGATGGCGTGTTTGAATAGGGGTAAGAGTTTGTTATATAGATTAGAAGCATTTGTCACAACACTGATAGCTATGAGGTTTAAATGAAAAGACAAGTGCTGAATAGCAGGCGAAATGCTACAAAATATAATCTGCCTTCCGTGTTGTGGGTCGTGGATTCGATCCCCACCAAGAACAATTTGTGCATGGAAAACAGACGCCGGCAAGGAGTTCCAATCATTGGCTGTCCGCATCATGAAAGTTGATTATAAAAGTTGTTATTTTATTTAAATATAAAACAAAGTATAGGATAAGTACTCACGGTTTCATATTCTTCAGGTTTTTTCGTCCACATCCATTCGGTGGAAGAGGTACAGCAACAGGTGCTGAAATACATCAACGTCATCGCTCGTCCGATGATCTTAGAGGGCGCTGACCCGCCTCCCACTTGGACACACGCTAACATCGACTATACAGTATGCCTGAAATTATAATACTTATGAGCTGATTACACGTAGGGAGGGTGGCAAGTCAGTAAAATGATACACGATCGAGATAGTAACGCGGGGACTTTTCTTCGGACGCACATTCGGTGATTCGCTGAGAGCAAATGCTTCGCCACTGTACTCGTACTCGGTACGAGTAACCAGTTAATTTATATCGAATTTCTCTATATACCTACTGTTTTTTTTTACTTTTCTAAACCATTTCCAGATTTTATAATTTTATAAATAGCGTTAAAAAACTTTTCTAGTAATACAAAAGTTGCCAATCAAAGATGTCAATGGGTTTCAAGACATAAAAAGCGTTCTGCTGCATTTTTTTCAATCTCACTCACTAAAACCCTTAACTTCCAAAAATATTTGCAATAAATAGTTTATTTTTTCCTCCACAGAGGACCACAAAATGGGGAGTGAGTTTTAGTGATATTGAAAAGGTAAGACTTATCGTTCTACTTTCGCACAGTACTCCACCGAATTGTGTTCTTGTATTCAACAGTTTTAATTATTATTATTTACAGCCTGATGAAGATAAGTTGGTAACGTCAGTGGCTATCCCGGCATTCGACTACATTCATAACGAGGACAAAAAAAATGCAGTGTTGTTAGGCGTGGCTGGAACCGATGTGCCTATAGACAGCATAGCCAAGCTTGCACAACCTCACCAGGTAAGTCATTCCACGAAGAGCAACCAGCTTAAATAAGTATTCCGTTTGATCGGAACACTAAAAACCGATGGAGGAATAGCGTCCGCTCTTAAACTGGGTAAACTTCAGTTATTTTGAGGTAGTTGTTTAGTCGGTTAATATAGAACTATTTTGCATTTTCATTTTCAACATACAATTTCAACATTTTCAACTATTTTTACAGCTTGGTGTCAATGGGTACTCCTTTATCGTGAGCAACAACGGCTACATCTTGTTGCACCCTTTGCTGATTACTACGGTGGGTAATATTAAAGCTAATCTTTTAAAATATCATTTTTCAGTTCGTAGCTAATTTAGTTATTACTATAATGAAGACATTTGAACCATTGATCTACCTACAATCCATAATATTGTAAAAATACGAAAAAGAAATCGTATTAACTCAAGTATCTTTACTCAACTTGAAACATCGAAGAAGGGCTTGCGCGCTATCGAGTTCTACAAAATAATCACTCAAATATGTAGCTTGAGCTCTTCAAAGTACGAAACAGATTACACTGTAGCATTGTAACAATTAATGAATAACAACGATAAAACATTTCAAAAAATATCTTGTAGATAAACGGCGAGCTTCAAGAAAACTACAACAGTGTAGATTTCGTGGAGGTAGAACAAGTGGATGACGGGAAGAGGTCTCGTGAGCTAGGAGAACAGATTAAAAAGCTAAGAGAACACCTTGTTTACGGCGATGAGGGCTCCATGAAGCAGATCAAAGTGCTGTATCATTACGATCAAATGAGGTAAACAACAATGATTTTAAGATATTAGAAAAGCATGTATTTCGCAATAATCATGTCTGATGATGGATCATACATGAGGTACCTAGTGGACAAAGAAACTACTGCTCCTACCAAATACCACACACACCCACAGTTGAGCTATCTACAGTAGACCGTTGCAAACAATCTATAAATAGGTAATTTGACCGATCACAATGAATAATTTACTTACAGGAGGATATCTAGAGTACAGCATGATTATTTCTTCAAGAAGTTACAAGGCACCCCATTTTCAATGGGCATCTCTCTTCCTAAAGGATATGGTGACACTGAACTATTACTGAAGGACAACCCTCTGGAGGCGAAGCAGGGAAAAGATGTTACTGGAATCAACGTCACTGACTATTTTAGATTCAGCTACAGAGTACATCCCGATTGGTAAGATTTGATGTATTTTACTCAAAAGTGAGTCTAAACTATAATGTGATTGGTAGATCATTCATTTTAGCACAGAAGACTAATTATTTTAGTTCCTTTTTATCATATTTAAGGAAGACAAAAATTTAACGTGGTCTAATCTTGTTGAACGATGTATTTATTTATTTTAGGGTTTACTGCAAATACCATTATTTGGAAGGTCATGAAGCAGAGAACCCTGAGATGGAACTCTGGAGGTTTTTAGTAAACCTTTCAGAAAACAAAATTGATATAACGAAAAAGCAATACACTGAAGAGGCAGAGAGTACGAAATTTTCATATGAAGGTATGTTTTCGAAAGGTACCCAAGAGGTTTATCTAAGTACCTATATGTTTTCGCTGAATTGATGTTTTTGATTATACCTAATTTTATATAGTTGTCACTGTATGTAAATATTGTTATATTTTGTTTTCAGATAATTGCGGCAACGATACTGAAACTCGAGGTACAGAAGATTACTACTGCAACGAAGACTTAGTCAAACAGTTGGTATTCGACGCTAAGTTGACCACTCCTTACTTTGAGACCTGGCATGCTTCTAACGAGGAGAGAGCTCTGGCCAAGAAGTACGATATAAGTGTGCGGTTTATAGCTACGTCTAGCGGTTTGACGCGATGGCATTACATCTTCGAAGATGATAAAAACGAAAAAGTTTCCGATACTGGATACAGACAGAAGGGTTATAAAGGATGGTAAGTGTTTTCTCATGCCTGTATTTATAAAAAGTATGTATATAAGTTCTCTGTCAGCTATCTCGTTTAAGCTTCTTGCTTAGTTTTATGCCAGATGGTACTGTATAGATTGTCCATCAATATGTATTAAGTATATGCTCTGATAAAGTTTGTATAAGGACTTGATATTCACAGTCCTATCGGTTTTATGATTAAAGTCACAGTAAAAGTTCATAAACCCCTAGGATTTTCGGAGACAATCACACTACTGCCATTGAAGAGACGTGGTATAAAGCTGCCGTACTACAGCATATGATCAACAAAGAGTCCCTGGTGATAGCCACTCGCCTTCCAACCCTGGATGACATCATAGAGAATAAATATAAAACTCCAGTGATGAACGACGACGGAGACATCACCATTACAGCCAGTTACGCCATTTTTTACAAAGATGGAGATTCTGAAACTCCTGCGTCTGTGGTTGGCTTCGAGTATTCGTTCGTGAGTTTCTACAAAAGGTTTTTGGAAATAACAGAATCTACGCTAAATAAAAATGAGGTAAGTTCTTTGATATTATTTGTAACTACGATTTAGAAGCAAATTTGAAACAATATAACTTATATGTTGTACAAATAAAATAAATTGTTCAAAATTCTAACCTGATACCGAATTCTAATTATTTCAGGATTTAACATGCAACGGAACAAAATACGACTGCTACGTCATAGACAGTTCTGGATATGTGGTTATATCAAGCGACAAAAAGCAAGTTGGCCTATTCTTCGGTGTCATCGATAAATACGTTTTACACTCTTTCGTCCAGGAGAAAATATTTGAGCATGTGGAAGTGTTCAACTACCAGGCTTTGTGCCCACTGTCAATACTTCCCCCAGAGACGAGCAGCTCTTGGTCTATCATAACGGTAAGATCTAACACTTTATTTATTAAGTTAAAAAATAGAAATGTATATAACCACATTTTTTTTTATTTTCAGCCATTTACGTTGGTGAGAAACTTCTTGAGTTGGTTGTTGACGGAAGCCATTTTCATGATGTACAATTTGAACGAATTCTCTTATGGGGCTAGTGTATATGATGATCCTGGTAAGATAATTTTATCAATATTCTTTTCGACGCTGAATCTAATAAATAGGTATAATAACAAAACAACAGGAACTACAAAATTTAATCTTTTCGTCACAGTTTATATTAGATAGATTTACTTAGTTATATTTTATGGTTGTTGGTTGGCTGGATGTTCTAAAATTGTAAATGAAGCTTTGATCAGTGTCCACTTCTTCTATGTAAGAGCATATCTGACGGCTTTTGATGCAGCTTTCCTTGTCTCAGCTGCAATTTAGAGCAATGTTTAGGGTTGTACTAACCATACGGCATGTTTCAACAGTGCTTAGGTGTTATAGCTAGGAGCTTAAAGACTGATGTTTAATAAAAATACGCTTTTGTATAGACGGGCTGCTAAGACAGCGTTGTAACTACAGCACAGAATCTAAAAACCAGTAGGAAATGATCTAAATAAATCCAAAATCAAGATTTATACGATGACCAGGCAGTGTTCTACGTCACCGCATATAATAAGATCTTTCGTAGTCAATTATTTGTACGATTCATACTTTGAACATGCGTGATATTTTTAAAAAGTGTCTCAGCTATAATGAGTAATGTGAGTAAACAATCTATTTATTTAAGTACATTATTAAAAAGGAGATCATCTAAAAATAAACTAACACGTTGACTTAGCTGACACACTGATTATATGATCGCATTATTTATTTATATAATTTATAATTATATAATTTAATATCGTTGCAAGCTCCTCTAATATTTCCGCTTATCATAACCGCATGGTCGTCTCACAGACTATATCGATGAACTAAAGAACCAAGCGCCTACAGAAGCACCTACCACCGCTGCGCCGAAGAGCAACGAGACAATCAATACCAAGGATAAGGAAAAACCCTTCTCATGCGATCATCGCATCAGCCTCTACTACCTCAACCAAACGTTTTTCTCCGACGCTATGGGAGCTTTTCCAGTAATCTCCAAGGATGTATCAACCGATTGCCATCCCCCGTATTGGGCATCATATGTTCCAAAAACTAATCTTCTACTCGTGGTGATAGAGAAGGAAGATAAAGAGTACGGTGAAGAATGTGAAGAGTCTCCGACAACAAAACCGGTACCAACCGCCAGCTCGACTGATAAGCGAGAGCCCTGCCATAAGCTAGACCTGGGAGGACTACAGCGACGTAGACTGGAAGGCTGCTTCACCTATAATGAGAGGGTAAATATCATTCTGAATTCTATCGCTAGGAAAAAGACAATCTCGAAAAATTCCAGAATCTGATCTAAAATTGACGCGCGTTCGCTTTTCAATGTATTCGAAACCGTTGTTTGGATATGACCTTAGTATAGTCTATGAAATCTGTCATTATGGTGCGCCTGCCCACCACAGTCGATACAGACAAGCTATGCAAGTTATCTTAGAGCCCATCGTAGGGATCAAGTAGCAACAATGTCGCCGTAGCTGAAATTGGCCAGGAAGACATCATCATCACAGACAATATAGTTAAACTGCTTAAGGGAGGGGTAAAACGCTGGTCTTAAATAACTTTTTGTTTTACAGGAAAAGGATATCCGTGATTGCGGGATAGGAAGCCACGTCCGAGCAAATTTCCTGATCTACGCCATCACTACACTCCTGGTCATTTTAAATAGTTTTTAATCGCTATTATTATTTACTATTATCCATTCGCCGGCCTTGTCTACTTAATTTTATACTTGTTAAATCGATACTTCTAATGCATTTGTATTGTACTTATACCTTTGTTACTTTGAAATAAAACTTGTTGCACTATTTTTTTAAGTATTAATGTAAATCCCTTCTTAGATAGGATCGGTTGAGATCTGAACTGAACTTAGAAATATCTCGAATTTACAAAAACTGCAGTGTATCAGTAGGTCTCGGTCATACACTAAATAGATACCTACAAAAAAACTCTACAGCCAGCAAGATAAACCTTTTTGTTCTCTTGGAGTAGGTACCAATGGCGAAGGAAACTTTTAAATTCCTGATTTTGTTATCTTCAAAAGAACTGAGAATTATAATTTTGGTTTAGCATTTATTTTTTAGTTTAAGTACATACTATTCACTGTATGTACTTACAGAGAATACTATGTAAAATTTAATGCAAAACATTTCCAACCAGAACGTTATCTTCTTTAAAAATAAAAGACTGTCCAAAAGAGAACAGCGCTGTCCTCTCCAGATAAAGTGTGTCGCTTCCTGACACCCTGACCCAGTCAACAGGAAAACAAATCGATGCTCGGCGCAGGTAGAACTGCGAAATTCAAGCACACACACAAGGTAAAGCCACGCCAACACATGCACAAGTACTGAAAGCACAGTAAAAACGCGCAAGGAAGCGCGCATGCCCAGACTACGCTTCTGTACGCACGCGCTCTTCAACCATTCTTATCAGTTCAAGTGAACAGAAAACCAGCTCCCAAAAATACAATATGAAAATCGTTTTCTAATCAGTGAACAATAAAAGAGTGTGCCTGAAGTGATTCTAATGTGCAAGTGTCACGGTCTCGCCGTATTCGTCCTCCTAATATTGTCCCTGGACTCCAGGAATTGCTCGGCCAGCGCGCAGTATGACTCCCCTGGCAAGATCACGCTCAATTCGTAAGTTAAAAAATAGTAATTCATGACAATTGATACTAAGCTACTAACATTTCAACCATTTATTCATTATGTAGCCAAATAGCCTAGCAAAAAACAGAAGTTGGTGTATTGATTTTAATGTTCACTACTAATTAGTTCAAACCGATCATTAGTGTGGCAAACAGATATTTTTCGAAAGTATTCTACTCTTTGTTTTATCAATGATAACGGGCTAAGTACGAGTATTTGTAGGGTGCAAGCATGGGCGGTCAAACTCGGCACAGAGCTATACCACTTTGGCGAATTCATTACGAGGAAGAAGGAAGTTCAGGACGTAAGTACCCACTGATTGTAACACAAACAAACACTACCTAAGGATAGTGTTTGTATCAGACTATTAAATTCAAGTTTTATTTATTCTTTAGAGCTTCAAGTCAGCTCAAATAGAACCGAGAGATGGAGAGAAACTGGTGCAAAGTATGGCAGACGACATTCGCGCGATGATGGAACTCAAAGTTAGTGCTGTAAAAAGGATCGTAGAAGCTGCCGAGAACATGGCTTTCGACAAACAAAACGAACCTGTGCCAGAGGACTTCCAGTTCTTCAACAGTAAAGAAATGGAAGAACCGTGGGATGAAGATACAGTTTCCACTACAACTGAACAGGATTTCAATTTAGAGAATTGGATTGTTCGACCGCCGAGCAAAAATATACATTTGCAGCCGAATCCTCATTTTTCCAATATTCCTGTGAATACAAATTTCAGTAGCGTTCATGTCCCAACAAACGTTTATGCTTGGGGTAAGTTACTTTATATTATAACCATGGATATAACTTTAAGCAGATTCGTATTACAAGTGGGTATACTCGTCTACCATAAGTACCTACATATTATTTTATTTAATGTATATGCAGCTGTTTAGGTAAATACCTACTGTAAGCTTTGAATCATTTATATTTCAGCTACAGAAGTGATAAAAGGTATTCATTGGTCTGAAGGACTTGACGAGCACTTTATCGATAACTACATGAGTGACCCTACGCTTTCCTGGCAGTTTTTCGGCAGTTCTACGGGCTTTATGAGGCACTATCCTGGTATGATTCTAGTATTGTATCTAAACATAAACAGTTATTTTTCTGTGAGAGTTCACGTAGGATATAGATACCTACTTATATATACAAATCATGGTATGATAGCTACCATTTATAACCTAACGAAGTTACCTAACAAAATAATGGCGAAAAATGTGTTTATTATTTTAGCAATGAAATGGCGTGCAGATCCCGTTGACATCTACGATGCACGTACTCGCGCTTGGTACATGGAAGCGGCAGCCAGCCCTAAGGATGTAGTAATATTGGTAGATCGCAGCGGGTCAATGACCGGCCAGCGCAGGGACATAGCAAAACACGTTGTCACTAATATCTTAGAAACACTTGGCAATAACGACTTCGTAAATGTACTGACTTTTGCTGATACTGTGGAAGAAATTGTGCCGTGCTTCGAAGATTCTCTTGTTCAGGTATTTATTTATTTATTTTAATTCATAGGACATCCAACAAAGGTGGCACGATAACAACAGAAATGTCATGGCAATGGGCTTAAAACTATTGTGTTCCTTCAATTAGAGGATGCCACAGCATGCATTTATACATTTGTAGCTTTAAATTTTAGAAAATCTTGATTGGTATTTTTTTTATTTCGATTAATGTTGACTAATAGTCTTGTTTTGCACTCACAGGCAACATTAGCAAACATTCGAGAGCTAAAACTTGGGTTGGATAATTTCGATACGATGGAAATAGCAAACTTTTCAGCAGCATTGACAAGAGCTTTTGAGCTGTTAGAAATATACAGAAACAACAGCGGTGGAGCCAACTGTAATCAGGTAAGCTACTAGCATATTTAATAAAAAACTAACTTGATTTTTTTAAATTTTTAGATATGGTTAAGTATATAATTATTGTTTTGTGTTAGGCAATAATGCTAGTTACGGACGGCGTCCCATACAACTACAAGGAGCTTTTTGAGAGATTTAACTGGAAGTACGATACTCCAGTAAGGGTGTTCACGTACCTGATAGGGCGTGAGGTAAAGGTAGTACCACTTCAGGTCTTACTGTGTGTGTAGTCATTGTGCTACCTGCATAATGCTCCCTCTATCTTGCAGTACACCCAGAACGTGGTATTTCTTCCCTGTCTATACCTACTGTTTTAATCTGTTACTTGAGACATGATATTCTGTGACATTATTATTTTATATCATCATTTTTGCAAAGTCCTTGACTTGGAAATTTATAATTACGTTATTAGGGATTTCGTTTATATAACTAAACTATCTATCGTGTCTCTGGCAACATCCTCTTTGTAACCTTTCTCTTTAACCTAAAAAGACCAAAGATCAGTGTCTTTGGACTGGTTACAGCGCATGTCTATCTGTATTTATGTAATATATAAATGTTGTCTGTTACTGTTATCCTTCATCTTCATTGCTTTGCTTATAGTGTAGTGATTGATTGTTGAGTTGTTTTATTTGTTATTGTCTGATGAAAATGTCATGTGAATGTTGCATGAGTATTTCAATAAGTATAGTAGAAGGGCAGTACAGAGATATGTTATACTATCTACGCTGCAGATCACAAACTCGACTGCGGAGTTTTACCAAACTATATAACTTCACTCGTTACTGTTCCTTCTTTTGTACTTAGCTAGGTTAGAACTTATAGCATGTGTTGTGGTTTATTTTCTTAGATTTAAGTATGTTTGTTTAATTATTAGAAGTCTCTAATCCAATTTATTCTCTCTCTTACCTATTTATATTTTTGTAACTTTTGTACGAAATCTTTTGTCAAAGCCTTCTTAATGGCTCATAATTTTGTCTCGGTAGTATGTAAGTGTCGTAGACTTGAAGATAGGCAAGCCTTTAATGTTATAATGTTTAGTAAATTGATCACTAATAGTAACTCACAGAGCTGCCAGGACATCATCATAACACTTAGGTAAATAGTCTACACTACATTTTAGAACAGGGGGCTCCAAAGATTTAGAATTTGGTAAATTAACAAGATTTTGTCTAGGTGGCGGATGTGAGAGAAGTGAAGTGGATGGCATGTGCTAATCGAGGGTTCTACGTGCATCTAAGTACACTAGCAGAGGTCAGAGAAAGGGTATTGGAACACGTCAATGTGCTGGCCAGACCTTTGGTTCTACAGAGGGAGCTACATCCTGTGGTGTGGACGCCAGTTTACGCGAATGTCACTGTAAGTTTTCTAATCGCATTTGTGTTCATACGGCTTCAGTTATTCTACTTAGTTAAGAGCACAAACAAACAATATTAACTCATCTATATTTTTAAATAATAACAAACAGAACGAAACAATACGTAAGAAAATGTAAATTAGAGAAAAAAACAACTCATATTATGTGGTGTCATAAGATGAGTCAGCACATTTTTTTACTGCCACAGCATTAAGGACAATTACTTCCCTAACGTTTATTGGATGATATCGTACATTAGGTACATAAGTATGTGATTTTGGTAAAAAAAACTGCTAAAGCTGACTGTCAAGCTGAATTTGACTGACTGACAGGCTGAATTTATATCAACTGTATTTTCTTCGCATAAATGATAAAAAAGCCTCAATTTTCGGTAGGATCCCAAAGTAGCTGACTACTTATGGGAGCAACGTGAAAGAGCAGAACAGAAAGAACGGTTCGTTAGCCAGCGTCAGGATAAGAACCTCTTCAATTCAGATCAAGAACAGCATCGTAGATGGAAAATAACCCAGGTACGAGGCATTTCCTTCCTATTAATAACAAGTAAATTATTTATACAGAATACCTAGTTGATGTAAGTAAAAAATAGTTACAGACGTTCGCATTTAATGAATTAATCTAATTATGGCGAAAGCTTACTGACATTGTGAAGTGTCTATTTATAAAACGAATATTTTATTATGCTACATTGTTATTTTATCGTTAGATGAAACAAGGGCAATACAGCGAAATCGGGAACTCTCACTATCAATTGATGACTTCAGTATCAATGCCAGTTTACGATCTTCGCCACAACGAGGTATGTGATATTCCGAGACATCTTGAAACTGATATACAAATCTTGGAACTTCCCCAAAAAGGCACTTGAGATATTTTTGAGGTGGAAAACGATTCGATTGATTCTATTTTAAGTCTGCAATTTTACGCTGTTGTTTTTAATCCGTTTTCTTTTCTCGACAATATCAATGCCTGTATGTGTTACGTCTTTTCCAAAATTCCAAATTCTCCATTTCTTGCATGAACAAGTCTGTCATCTTTTCAAGAAGATTATTTTTACAGATTGGTTTTCTATTTCCTAATAATTGGACGTAAGCTCTATCTCTTCTGTTAATTTATATTCTCGTTATAATCTCTTGCTTCTTAAACATTTAAGTATTCTATTAATAACTTCGTTTTGTTTGGTGGTTTCCCCTCAGAACATCACAGAGAATGTACTGATAAATGAAGCTTACTGGGTATCGGTTACGAAAGAGGTACTACTACACTTAGAAAGTTTTGATGATTTAATGTAAAGTTTTTGCAAGATACGAGAGAGTTTTTATGATTTAGTTTTTTGGATTTCAGTAACGATAAAGAGTTATTTGGCCCCGTTAGCGATGCATCTGTCCTCGATAGATGCTGACGTTGCTGCGGCCCGCAGACGTTGGCGGCGCGGTTGTCAGTCGCCGACTGACCCATGCCATGCCCATTGTTGTTCGACCCTTTTGGCTTACTGTAGAGTAGTAGTTTCTACTAGATAGTAGGCGTAGACCAATAGGGTGTTATGATCGACTTTTCTATCAATCATCAAATTAATTTTTCTATGCAAGAGTTATGATATTATCACTACACACACTATCTAATATAACAAAGTAATTTTTGCCTGATTTTAGTGCTGTCTTTGTAGAGGCATTTTTTGAAGATTGACTCGTTAAGACATGTAAATGTAAATATTTTGGATAAAAGTATGGCGCTGCCCGACGTTATTACTCGTTATGGGGCTTTTGTTACTTGAGCATTGCGTGCGTTTCAGCTACCTTTCAAAGAATGATAATATATCTTTAATATTTTTAACAAAATTTTAATGATTACTCCTTGGAAAAGAAAATATTTTAATTCTAGTGGAAGTTGTTACAATGCATTTATCTGTATGTTATTTATTTTAATTGCATTCGTTCGACTACAACCAATCGCAGTCCGTAGAGGAGAACGGCCCAAAAGAGGTAGGCCCACCACGCTCTTACAACTAATATACAAAGACAGTGAACGGAGACGCATGCAAGGAGATGGATGGCACAATTATATATAACAATACAATTGGCTTATCGACGAACACAACTACTGAAGACTTATCCACGACCACAGAACTAACGCAACAAAAAACACCAAATTATTATGCCATCGCTTCCACCAATAAAATGAATGGTGAAACAGTAAATTGCTGATATGAATCGATGTTATAGCAATGTAATTAATTTAACAATGTCAACAGATTCTTTCATGGATTCGTTTGAAAGGGTATTTACATATCTACGCCAGAAACGGTAGTGGGTTTCTAGAATAAAGAGTAGCATTTTAATGTAATGATTTACGGTTTAACTTTTTGAGTAGATTTGCTAGAACCTGTAATGTGGATTATATAAATTAGAATCCTTTAAATCATTGTTCTATATAAACTAATATAGAACTCGCCTAACGGGGCTTAGATGCTAAACATAACGTAAAATTGCTAGCTATAAGCCAGATTGTCAATTTTATAATTAGTAGAAAATGATGGCATATAAAAAGCCAAATACGAATAAATAGTAGTTAGATAATTTACTGTTTGATACATAACAGACATAATTTTTGTATTGTTATGATGTTTTATAGCATTTTTGTAGATTTTGGAAATGATGCGTAGATATTAGTTAACTTTTGCGAAAATATTTTTAACAATAACCCATGAAGGCTATTTTACATTTTAAAATATTTTTTTAATACTTTTCATATTTTAGAACCGTATGTTCATTGTTACATTAAAATTAAAATATTGCAGATGCGTATTGCTAGATTATTAGGAGTGGCGGGAACAGACGTAGCACTCTCTGAAATTCAAACATTGATGACGCCCTATAAAGTAAGTACTTATCTTGTTATCTCTACTAATATTCAAATTTAAATTTCCAGACTAAGAGTAAATACTGATTTTAATGGTTTATTTTGCAGATTGGTGTAAACGGATATGCATTTATAGTGACTAATAACGGGTACATACTGATTCACCCAGACTTGAGGCCTGTGGTATGTATGTTCGCTGAATTTGTTAGGGATATTGTTACTTTATTTTGCAAAAAGTTCTCAAAGTGATATTTTTTTTAGTTTCAGCAAATTTTGAAACCAAGTTACAATAGCGTCGATATGTTGGAAGTTGAGCTGTTTGATGATGACAGAGGGCCAAGAAACTTTAGCAAGGAGTTAAATACGGTAAGCAGATATGTATAGCAGGTACCAGTAGGTAGGTATAAATGCTTTTGCTAAGTAGAATAGGTAAGGAAATACAGTTAACAAAACCTTGGATATGAGAAAAATATGATTTTCAGTTACGAAAAGATATCATCGACCAAAATACGGGAAACCAGATGATGAACGTCAAATATCATCTTGAAAATATGGTAAGAAACTACTTAATAATATATAACTTCGAAAATAAATTTAATTGAGAGAGCTAAAAGGGTTTTAAATGGCATATTTCAGAAACGTATTTCTCGTGCCAAAAGACACTTCTACTGGACTGGTATTGCCGACTCTCCTTTCACGCTGGTGGTGACGATACCTGACAACTACGGCAGGCACCGAATAACCCCACCACCGACTGATGACATCCACAGACTATCACTCACATCCAAAAATATATCAGCTAAACAATATCTTTTGGATAAATGGAGTGTGCATCCTGATTGGTAAGTTAGGAAAAGGAAAAGAGACTTTAGAACTAGTAGTTCCCTCCGAACTGAGATCTCGCGATGTTTCTAAAGAAGAGAATAAAACGCAAAGAAACATTTCAGTTAGTTACCAGTCTTACCTGAACTACAAAGTTATTGCAACTTTAAGAAACGGAAGCTCAAGTTATATTGAGATTTTTGCGACATCCTAAAAGTTATAAGTCAAGCAAGCGGGATTCGAACTGCGACCTTCCCCTTGATACGGGGACCCTGATTAATGTACAACTATTTGGTCGATTTACCTTATAATATTACTAGTAAACTGTGGTAGTACTATCGGTCGACCTACCAAATTCTGTGCAGATCAAATAGGCAGTGGTTCGTAAGTTAACAAACTTACATATAAACATTTAACGCCGATTTGTCCAAGTTCACAGTAAGACCCTCGCTCACTCGATCAAAAATATGTCACAACAAATAATGGTTTTCGCAGGCTGTATTGTCGCCGCTACGGCCACACCTTCTCGACTCCTGAAGAAGAACTACTGTACTTCCTTGAACGGGTGGCTAAGCCTGGATGGAGATGGCCAGCGAAACCTCGACCACCGGAACATCATAAAAACAAAGCTGGGCATGAGAAGCATAACGGTAACCCTACTTGCGTCAAAACAGAATTAATTAAATTATTAAATTAGGCAACTCACGTCGGAAATGCGAACTCTGGTAAGACGGTAAGACGTAGGTAATGTATCCTCTACGGTTCACAGCTCTGACAGTCCACAGTACAGGTTGAACAGTAAAAGCTAACCGATTGAATATCTACATTGCAGGATCTCCCGAAGGCAAGGAAAGGGGTAAGGTACCAAACAGCACACCAAGGAATGAGTACTATTGTAAGTATTAAAACAACCGACATATTTACATACATATTTAAATTAGGACCTTCTGATGATTACCTACACATAACCATTCAGGAAAAGATGCAGCCAAGTTATAGACTCTAAACTTGGCTGCATTTTGCATAATATAGAGAGAGTTTCTCTATAATATAGAGAGTAAACAATTTAATGAGTATTTTTATTCAGGCGACCATGGACTTATGCAAGCTTTGGTATATGATGCGAGAAACACCGCATGGTTCAACAAAAGCATATCGGACTCTGCCTCAGAAGAAAAAGCGTAAGTACCTTACCTACTTATTTATGTTTTAGCAATATCAGTCTTAAAATATAGGTACAGTACTTAGAATAAGGAACATAGATGGGCGATTCGATAGATCTACCTAACTGTTTCTACTTAATTACATGCATATAAATTAATTGTCGACATTCGTTTTATAATTTGCACCTGGATAGCCCATTGACAAAAGTGATCGGATTATTGCCGAGGTAAAGTAAACTAAAGGATAATAATATTAACAATGTGCATGAATGGTTTCGTTTCCAATTTTGACGATGACAGCTCCCGTGGGATTCAAAGAACTTTGGTTATGAAAATGTGATAGGATGTTGTTATTATTTACCTGCTGGATAAAACGGTTTGATTTTATATATTTCTTGCTTAAATAATAATGTACAGAAACGCTGCCGAAGGAAGGTACTGAGTATGACATATATATAAGAATAGGTAATCTCCGAAGCAACCGATCTTTATGATGACCTGACTTTAATATGGACATAAACTGCATCCCCCAAAACCTCTTATTAAAAACAAAATATTATTATTATTTTATATATTTTTTATTTGTTCTAGGGAAACACAGATTTAGCTCAAGCATTCTTATATACACGTTTCTTAATTTAGATCTCATAAATCAATAAATGATTTGATTACAGGTCTGAATTCATTCAACGATTCGGATACATCGTCGCATTCCTGTCTACTCACAGCGGCCTAACGAGATGGCAGAACCATCCACCTAAGGACCATGACAATGAAAAGTAAGAACGAACACGATACTAAAATAGGATCTACTTATGTATCCAGTATACGAGGAACTAGAAAAAAAAATTGAGTAGGTAAATTGTTATTTTTCTATCGAAAAACAACAATTTACCTACTCAATTTTAGGCAAGACTCACAATATTAATTGTTTCTAGACCAGAATTTGGCAAGCAGTTTCCACGAGCTATCGACGAAGTTTGGTACCGTCGAGCAGTCGAACAACATTACGTAGATCCTCTCAGCTACGTTTACAGCACAGAACTGAACACAGAGAAGTTCCCACTGAACGTCAGTCAAGCAATGGTCACGGCAGCTCACGCTGTGTTTCATGGTGATGGACATAAAAAGACACCAGCAGCGGTGGTTGGTTTCCAGTTCAAACAAGACCGACTCGCCGAGTGGTTCAATAATATTACATCCTCGGTAAGTGTCTGCCTGTCGGAGTGAACAATTGTAATAACTCGCAATAGCTCACGAATGAAAATCATGGGAATCAGAACAATTGACTCCCTTACAGCATAAGTAGAACAAATAAACAATTTACTAATTCACTGCCAAACAATTTGCAAAACGGGTCATCTAGGTGGCCTGATTGAGAGCTTGAGAGCGGTTTGGTTTGGAAGAAAAAACACGATCGTCTTGCTTTTTGATCTGACAGAGAGGATCTAATTTCGCAGGGGGAACACGCAGGGAATTTTTTGGATAAGCTGATCTAAAGACATATAAATTTAATTTTAGTGTGAACATAAGGACTGCGCAAACTGCACGTCGGACAACTGGGACTGCTTTTTAGTGGATAACAATGGCTGGGTAATTGTGAGCAAATATGAAGCTATGACGGGACAGTTTTTTGGCAAGGTAAGATTTGTGGTCAATAGGTGGACTTGTCAACCTTACAAGTCGGGAGAATGGTTGGCAAACTAACATAAAAAATAAACAGTATTCATTTAAACTAACTTCAACAAAACACTATCAGATTGAACAGGAGAATTACCTAAAATAAGCATAGACCAGGGAACAATATAATCAACTATTGAAACTAAACCCACGGATAGTCAAACAGATGTTCATGAACAAAAATATTGGCAATTACAGGTTCGACCGGATATCATGATGAAGCTGGTTGCAGATGAGGTCTACAAGCCAATACATACTGTGGACTACCAAGCTGTTTGCTTTAGAGAGAAAAAGACCACGAACCCTGCATCCATGCTTTTAGGGGTAATTATCTATTATTGCGTCCAACTATGGCAAAATATATTGAAAATAGATTTAGCAACTTGACCATTGCCAAATGTTACTTTTCAGCCTTTGGAAAATTTGCGACTGGTGATGGCTTGGTTCCTTACGACATCAGTATGGTTGTATAACTCCATTTCGTCAGGTTTGGCACAAGCTTCAAGCTATTCCTTTGACGACGGTAAGAAAGTAGCAAAAAAACCATAAATATTTAGAATAATATGTATGTTTGTTCTATGTTTAATGTACCGATTTATTCGAAAGAAATTCCAAATAACTACTAGATAAATGGTTAGTGTTGCAAGACGATGTTCAGTATCGCTCTATGTTGTCAGCCTGGTCTTTTCTGCATGACAACGAGCACTGAAAAATCTATCCTATGCTTGGATCTATCTAGAAAATATATTAGATATACTGTTGCTTACTTCTGTGCATGATGATCGATTACACAACGTACCTATATAAGACACAATAGTTTGATTGCACCAAACAAATGAAGTCACATATAAAACTAATAATCTTAGGACAAACCTTCATAAAAATATCCTGAAAATTAAAATGCATGTTTTATACTGACACACAAGTCAAATTATGTAGTTGAACTGTATAGCAAACAAAATTAATAAAATGGAGTCCACGATTGGTTTTAGTTTAACTAAAGTAGTAACGACTCCATATTGGTTTCAGAGTATGTTACACCCACCACCGGTGAGTTTTAGTGCGAGCACATTAGAACATTTTGTAGATTTACTAAAATGTAATATTTTAGAATCGATAGAATGAAACGAAGAAATGCTTGAGTCTGCTTGAGTTTCCACGCAAGGTTTTAGTTTTTGCGTGGAAACTAAGCAATTCCCTATCGAAACATTACATTTACCTACATCTAATTGTTGGTTAGAATCAGAAAACAATACGCAGCGCATGTTAGCTTTTAGTGAACGTGTATTTCAGTTGTTTCATGGATCGCTTCTATTTCTTATAACATATTCTATTTAGGTCTACCACTACAATCTGGTAAAAATATTCTATTTAACTCAACATTTAACTATATATAGTAAAAGCATGATTTTAAAGTCTTGTCTTTTTTAAGGAAGGCTGTTTTTATTTACATATTTTACCCTCGTTTACAATCTTCTATAAATATCTAGTCCTTCATTGATTACTAGCTTCAACTTTAAATTTTGTGGATATTTATTTTAAAGGAAAACGCTTGAGGACAGTTCTCAGTCATTTTTAGCATGCTAACTTTTCTCGTAATTTCTCTTGCCATAATCTTTTACTAATAGTCTTTCTACAACAGGATCGTACCAGAGTTACGAAAATGACGAGGAAGATGATCCTATGAACCCGAAATCAACAAACGTGCGTGTCGTGGAACGCGACTTCGACAAACTGGTCTTGATAAACAGGACTCGGCCTACGCCTTGCGACCGAGAGATGTACCTTTACCAACTAGATTACAACAATTTGGATCAGAAGCTGAACAAGCAATTGAAGGATTGCGAGAGGCCGTTCTACGCTCAGGTGGTGAACTACACGAATATGTTGATGGTGATAATAGACGCCACTTGTCCGATGATCGAGGTGCCGATTCTGCCTGTGGACGCGACAGAAGTGAATTACAACGAGACGTTGCCTTGTTTGAAGCATATGCATCCGCTGTATAGAAAGCAACCTAAGTCGTGTATCAGGAATCATACGGAGGTAAATAATTTTATATTGTTTTCATACCTATCGCGGGTTATATATATACTACTCCTGGCCGTTATCGGCTACGGCGTCATGGATGCTGCTTGGTGTCTGCGATGGGCTCTAAGATGACTAGAATAGCCAATCTTGGTTTTACTCGCGATCATTTTATCATCGCGGGTTATACTAGTTTCAACGATACCTACTGGATGGCATGATATACTTGAAGACTTTGTAACCCATAATTCAATCATTATTCTAGACACTAGCATAGAATTTTTTGCTAGTTTGCTAGTTTGTTGCAACTAGTGCATGAGTAGTCACTCATGCTTTTTTTTTTAATTTGATCCTAAAACATAAGTTTTGTCTTTGCAGGAGAGCAACATTGATATGTGCGGACGCGGCAGTCTATTGAGCCAAAACCAATTATGGATTCTGCTAAGTATAATAATAGGGCTTCGACAAATGTTAGCATAGAAACTACTCAAAATTTACAAATTACAGATACAGTAGAAATCTAATGTAATAGATGTCTATAAATATTTCGTTGATGATTGAAATAGTCTATTGGTAGCAGAAGAATCTAAGTACTTGTTGGTAATTCTTACATGGTAGGGTAGATACAGTACATCCTGCATAGAGCATGGCTTAGCACGAGTTAATACAGCTGTCGCATCGACAGCGAGTCTGTATCAAAAAGTTGTCCTATTTTCGAGCGAAATGGTTGATTCTTGCTAATACTCGACTTGAAGCCGATCCGAAAGTGTCTTTAACACTTAGCGAATTAATAAATTGGTGTTATTCTTACCTGTAGAATAAGTAGGTAAATCTTTTACATGTCATTTAACATATCAAAAGATAAGTAAGTATTTATTAAAGTTCTTATCGTGCCACAACTAGCAAGCAATTTCCTGTATAAAAAATTTAATACCATTCATATCAATGATAATTAAATATTTTACTGAATTGTGCAAGTGTGACAAAATTAATATAGTTGTATTCAAATTTATAAGCAAAACAAAGTTTTCAATTTTTTTTATTTAAATTTTCATTCTAAGCAATATTTGAACTGGCAAGAAATTGTGAAATTAACAATAATAAAAACAGCTGTTTGAAGGTGTTAGATAGAAAAGGTAAAAAAATTATAGCTTTTGTAAGAAATTCTGCTATTTACTAATTAAATAATTCATATAAAATTATTATGTTGTATAGTAGGTATATTGTAGTAAGTACCTATATTTGGCTATTTTCGTTAGTTTGACTTAAATGGTTGCCTTTGCTCCGTCCTCCTGGCAATCTACTTAAATATTTTGACCATTGATCTTTTTTTAAGAGAGTTAGATTGGGATATAAGTTTTAAGTAAGAAGTATTAATTTTAAGTAGAACTGTATCCCCTTATCATTATTGTTAAATATTATAAAGTTTAGTAGAATTACTTTTGAATCTCTCTTTGAATTATTTAATGTATTAAACTTTTTACTTATTAATGAAATGTGATTGTTTTTTGGTACAAAATAAATACTTGTATGGTATGACAGTTGCTTTTTATTACAAAATCTACGAATAATTTACATTCTAAAACTAAATTCAGTAGTCTATTTATTTACAAATCACAAACTATGTGCAAAAATTATTTTACAGAATTTTGCATTAACAATTAATTTTGTCTTACTTAACATTGAAATTACTGTAGATTATATGACAATAAATATTGAAAACCTGTTTTTAAGTAGGTATTTAATTTTGTTTTCTTTATAATTTCATATTTTTTAACTAAAACCATTTCAACAATTTCTGATTTCAAAAATTCACTTACATTTAGCTGCTAGTGCCCTCAACCTGAAAAAATAAATAAAACATGAGTACTTTTACCTATTTATTTATTTGGTTTATCATCAATTTTCAAGGGGTTAAAAATAGTATGGAAGATATTACCATAAAAAAAAACAACATTTGATTTGATCCCATCTCCATGACTCAGGAGAGCTTTTTATGAATTCAAACTATTTTATGAATTTTTTGTAGTAATTACAGACCTTGTACTTCTTTGAAAACTCATTGATCTCCTCCATAAGAGCCTGATGACGCTGCTGCCTTAGCAAGGCTTCTTGGAGTTGTTCCAATTGCTCCCCACCTTCCATAAACCCTTTCAGATTGTGCATGCTGCTGCCTCCTTCACGGTGTTCTGTCACTCGGTCTTGAGGGTAGTTGTAGGTACGTATTTTTTCATTTCTGTTGCCAGATCCAACCTGAAAAGGAAAATATTAAGGTTTTAGAAGAAATTTGGCTTGGCAGGGTCCCACTTTCTCATTTGATTAACCTATGATTATGAAATAAAAATAAATAAGGCTTTTTATTTAGAAAGACCTTTTAAACCTTGTTAAAAAGTACAAAACCATGTTTGTGTGCATTAAAAATAATTTAACCATGTCTGACTAGTAGAAATAGTCACTATTCTATGTACTATCGGCAAAATTTCCGCCTTACCACTTTTGAAACTGTTTCGCTTGCAAGCAGTTAGCTACCTGACCCCGCCTTGTTCTTTTGTCTTCTTATTTTGACCAACCAGAAAAGTATAATGGACAGAAACACTAGAGGTAAACATATGAACTGACCTGTGACTTCCTTTCACTATTAGTCTTAGAAGATTGCTCTTTGATCTGCTTCTCAAGCAACAATGCTCTTAATTTCTGAAATGCTATTTCCTTGTTTTTAATTTGAGACCTGCCTTCTTGGCATTCCACTGTAGTGCCTGTTGGAGTATGAACCAGCCTTACAGCGCTGTCTGTGGTATTTACATGTTGACCACCAGCACCACTGGCCCGTTTGGTCTCAATAACCACATCACGGTCCGAGATTTCCACCTCAATCTCACTTGGCTGCGGGAGCACTGCTACAGAAACCGTGCTGGTATGAATACGGCCTCCCTTTTCTGTGGCAGGAATCCTCTGAACGCGATGCACCCCTGCTTCCATTCTCATCAGCTCTGGTACACCATACCCAGATAATAGCATTGAAGCTTTTCGTAAGCCACCAATGTCCGAACGTTCCAATGTGGCAATATCTACCTGCCAGCCTTTGTAGTTGGCATGCGATTCGTATAGCTCAAAGAGTTCGCGAGCGAATAACATTGCTTCTTGTCCACCGGCGCCGGCTGTCACCTCCAATAAGACACCGCCATCAGTTAGCTGCGGTTCCAGGAGGATAGACAGCAGCTCGGTATCCATTTCTTTCACACGCTTTAGATAGATTTGAGCTTCTTCTTTTATCATCTTCTGCATTTCACTATCGCCTTCTTTCTTATTCAACTCTTTCAAGGACTCGATGCTGTCGTACAAATTGATTCTTTGTTCTAGTACACTAACGACAGGTTTTATTTCTTGTAGGCGCCTCGATTCTTCCATGCTTCTTCGTAGTTTAGTGTGGAGATCCTCATGTTCGAGTATCAAGTGCTTGAGATACGTCTGGATGGCAGGGTCCGAAAGATTCACTGTGGCTTGTTGTGAGTAGCATTTGTAAAGCAGTGAAAATTTATCACAGCCCATAAGCGATCGAATAAAAGGTATCCTCGCTAACGCCATGGTCTCCGGTCTCCAATTAATTCACGGAGAACTTTTTATTTTAATCCAAATAAACGAGAGAAAACAAAATATATATTTTTTTGAATTTGAATTTTGAGTTGTCAATTTTAGCAAAACTTGTTTTTCTTTGGTTTGATTGATTGAATTGATTGAGGTTAGAAAATCGAATCGAATCAGCCGAGTTGAAACTGATTGACATTGATTGGTAGACTGACATAATAATGACATAACCACAACGGAGTGATTGATATGGCATGCATGGCTAAATCAAACATACAAAGTCATTAACAGGAATAAATATTTTAGGTACTATGAGTGGTGCCATAGTAGGTGAGTTAATTTTGGAACTTTCGGACCTAGGTACTCAGTAAGCTGAAAGGAAAAAGCAAAACAATACAAGTGTTCATGAGCTTTTTAGCGACATCTAACGGTTGCATTACCAACAAATTTGTTTTGCTACTCAACGCTTGGTGGCGCTACTAACTGCTAAGCCATTATTCAGAAACTCCTACTACCCAGATAGTTTTATGAAGCATACCAAACTATACCTACAAAAAATATGTTTTACAACTTTTTGTTTTATTTGAAACGCATTTAAATTTCGACCGCCTGTTTCATATATTGTAAGTTTTTCGAGAGTTCGAGTTTGAGAATTTCACCGGGAATACACAAGCCTTCAGCCCGTCGAAAATCTTGATATGTAGTAGATACCTAGGTACCTGCACCACTTTTATGACACCGCAGGCTCTGCAATAAATGTGCCACAGCTTTGCAGTAAACTGTACCTTGGTAGGTTTATGTGCCTACCCTTAGGAAAATTAAGTTACAAAAGCGCAAACCGCACTTAATTACCTCGCCTTCTGGTTTCCTGTGTCAATTTGTTACAGTGCAATAAATTCCTGGCATTTTCTAGACACGTTACCACATTCACCGCAAGGGGGCAGCACCTATTGAAGCCTATTGATAGGTGCCGCAAAAACAGCTTCCTCTTGCAAACCGCAGGTCGTCACTTGCGTTTTTCTACATTCTCTATGGAGTTATTAATGTTAATAATGGTTAGGCAACGAACAGCCTGTGTCGCTGCCGCCGCGCGCCGTCTGACCGCACTTCCTTTTCTATTGAAAGAAATAACCGCGTGTTCTGTGCACACTTAAATGTACCTACCTGCTATGAAGCCTATCAAACCAATCGGTATTATTTCGTAATATACGACATACCCATAGCCGATCCTACGCAGGTAGGTATAATGATCACACTCGCGCATTATATCGGACATATCAAAAACTACGAGCCCCTACGTTACTATACCACCAGAAGGAACCATTATTCTAATATTCGTTACAAAATATTATTCACCTATATTATGTAAATATTTCATCCGTGCTTTTTGGGTCTCATCAATGAACGTTTGCCAGAACACACAAAAAACAACACCGGCAAAATAGAGTGATTGAAACATGCAGATATTTACTGATTCGTGTCTAAAATCGGCTAAAGAAACAATGCGTTTCGATATTTTCAATCTTTTGTATCGAAATGGAGTTATAAATAAGCGCCTAACGCTACGACCTCTACGAAACCGCTACGATTTTGCTACGGTTTTTGTAGCAAATGTTGCGTTTGTTCTAACATTTTTTGGTCGCTGAATAATTGTGTATTCAGATTACGTAACTTAAGCAATTTTCTCTTTGATTCAAAGAATGTCATAAAAGCCACTATTTTGTAACATAATAGCATATAATAGTAAGAGTAATAGTAACTACTACGTACACACAATAGTTAGCTTAGCAGTGGGTAAGTAGAGCAGCTATTTCGGCTACATACGTAATTGTTAAAATTTACCTGTTCAAACCGCGATTCGATGTAAAAGGAGGCAATTACAAATGTTTCGCACGCCATCCCTTACGGCGGAGACCACAAAGAAACGGTTATCTGCGGTTAGGTAGTAGAATTGATGCAAAATTAATTTAAAATTAATGGTCTGCTTTAAGTAGGTAGGTATTAGGTAGATTGTTACTTTTTACATCAGCTGTTTCTTACATCGACCTAAAGAAACTCTCTAACTAAACTTTCGCATTTATACTCATTTATAATAGTGGGATGGGATGTCAAAGTTTAGTTGTTTGGATGTTTGTGGTATCCCACTACTATTATAAATGTCAAAGTTTAGATGTTTGGATGTTTAGATATTTGTGTTTCAATCACGCTGTAACTACTGGTCCGATTTGGATGAAACTTGGAATATATTATAGTTCGTAACCTGGATTAACACATAAGTTACTTTTCCCCTTTTTTTAAGTTACATTTTTTTCGTGTGTTAATCCAGGCTACGAACTATATATTCTAAGTTTCATCCAAATCGGACCAGTAGTTACAGCGTGATTGAAACACAAACATCTAAACTTTGACATTTAGGGCGGCTTGCACCAGAATCGCTAAACGCGTTTAACTCTTAAATAGTATTTAGCGAGTTGTCAAGTCATACAAATACGTCAGATTTAAATCGATTTAGCTGTTAAATACGTTTAGTGATTCTGGTGCAAGACGCCCTTATAATAGTAGTGGGATTAGTCACTAGGTAGAATCAACTGGGTACGGCTACTTACGTACTACCACATTGTTGCAAGTCTTGGAATAAGACGGCGCGACGGCCACTACGCCACAGAGGTGTTCTACAACATTGTAAGTGTAATCCAGTTATTCACATATCACTACCTAAGTCATTGCCTTGTAATTTATAGCTTACCTAGTACCTAATACCACGCTAATACGACTCAATTATATAAACGTAGCCACAAAGGCAGCGCTACCCACACAATCACTACTAAGTTAATGAATAAACACCATCAGAGCACAATGGTGCGACAATTAAACTGCCCCTGTGTGTGTGAGGCCCTATACTTTACGACTGCTGCTCGAATAAAATAGAAGCACATAGGTAGGTGCAGGAAACGGTGTTCTACACACTAAATTGTTTTGAAAATTCCGGTCCAAGTTATTGTTTAGTGTTGTCCAATAATTTAGTAAAATAAGTTTATGTGTAGTACTAGTTTTGAAACTAGATGGCGCTGGTAAAGTGAGACGATTTGTAGAACGCGCTATCGTTGTGTTTTGCGTGGTGAGGCCCAATGCCTCGCCTTTGAATAAATATGCTTCGATTTCTACCTACTTTTTTCATTATACATACCTACATACCTAGACCCTGATTTGGATTCTATACATGGTCCTATCGAGTCGGATGTTGGTCGACATATTTTTGAGACGAGCCTTGGGCGTACGAAACTAGGGGGTAATCCTCTAAATGTGCGCGCACCGACCGACCGATCCCGTTACAAGGAACGTGTCGTGTGGTTGTTTGTTGGGCGAGAGAGTGGTACGGGTCAACCCCGACCACAGTCAGAGAGCCGCAAGAGTGCGGAAAGGGCAGGGTTTGCCTTTGCGCGACGTGACGTCATAACCTCGACGTACTAACGGCGAGTGACGTCACAACCAACCGTGACGTGAGGACACGTAACGGTAGCCGTGCCGTCACAGGCGTGACGGAGGCAGGACGCAAGGGTGACGTCATCCTTCAGGAGGACACTCAGCACAACAACGACAAGAGTGGTTTGTCAGTGAAAAATTGTGAGTACTTTTTGTGATTTATTTCGTTGGAGTAAGGTTCAGTTTAAAAGAAGAAATTTGACACTTAGAAAAATTTGAAGATTTGGACTTGTAAAATTATTGTGCATGATAGTTAAGACTTAGAATAATTTAGGAAAAAGTGTACAGACGGGGAACCTATGCCCGATTTTAGAGCGAATCTCAAACACTTGTAAAATTTTTAGGAATTTTTAGAGACTTAGAAAAATTTTGTTGGCTAGTTAGGGACTTAGAGCGATTCTCAAGTTTGAAGTAACTTTCAAGATGTCTATGGCTTTAGTTAAAGGTCAGTTAGGCTTTATGGCCGCGATTGAAAAGGCGTACGAAACGTTCAAAAAGTCACCAAAGGAGCGACTTCGTAAAGCATCTTATTTAGTAACGCGCATAGAGTCTTTAGAAGAGAAATGGAAAATAGTTGTAGACAATCACAGAAAGATACTTGAAGTGGAAGACAAAGAAATAGAGAAAACTACTTACATGACAGAGAACGTGTTTCAGGCTATGGAAGAAGTGTACATAGAGTATAAGTCAGAGATGAGAGAGGCTTTAAGTGAAATTAAATCTTCTAAGCCATCTACACCAACCCCATCATGTTCGCACACGTCATCAAAAGTAGAGTCCAGTGTACGATTGCCCAAAATTATGATCCCTACGTTTTCCGGTTCCTACACAGAATGGACAACTTTTAGAGATTTATATGTATCGTTGATCCATAACAACTCTTCAATTGACCAAGTACAGAAAATGCATTATTTAAAGGGTCATTTAACTGGAGAGGCAGAGCAACTGTTAAGGCATGTGCCAATAACTGCAGCCAGTTATGACGAAGCTTGGTCAACTCTCAACAGTAGATACAACAATAAGAAATATTTAGCAAACTGTCTGTTGAAGCGTTTTATGAATCAACCCAGCATAGGTACCGAATCAAGCAGTGCAATTAAGGATATGTTAGATGTAGCAAACGAAACGTTAAATGGATTGAAGAATTTGGGAGTCTGTGTTAGTTCGTGGGATACCATCATCATTTATGTCATTTGTTCAAAGTTGGATTCAGAGTCACGGAAGGAATGGGAGATGAAGATAAGTGTGTCAGATGAGTTGCCGACTTTGAGTCAATTGCGTGAATTTTTGGAATCTCGATTCAGAGCACTTGAGTTCATGGATCCCAAACCAAAGACAAAGCCAAATTCTTCGACCCAAAAACCGAAGGTACTGCATGCATTGTCAACCGAATCCGATGCTGCGTCTCAGCCCAATTGTCCATATTGTAAGAAGGATGAGCACAAACTAGCAAATTGTAAACAGTTTTCAGCAAATAGTTATGACAAAAGGCATGACTTTGTTCAGACGAACAGTCTCTGTTTTAATTGCTTAGGTAGGAACCACTCCGCCTTCATTTGTCGAGCCAGTTTGAGGTGTCAAATCTGTAAGCGCAAACATCACTCGTTGCTCCACCCAACCCCGAAATCATCATCAACATCATCAGCTTTAGCCAAATCAAAGTTGGAGGTAGAAGTCAAGTCAGCAGTAGAGAAAATTAAGGCGTCTCAAGATGACGCGTCTTCAAGTGTGAAGGCACATTTTTCCCAGAATCAGGGAACTAAGAAGCAGATTCTGTTAGCCACAGCGGTTGTAGGAGCTCAAGCAGAGGACGGTCGTTCACGGCTGCTCAGAGCTCTTGTAGACCAGGGCTCGCAAGCGTCCTTTGTAACAGAATCAGCAGTGCAGATGCTGGGTCTCCGGAAGATTTCAAGCAAAACCAGCATTTCCGGAGTGGGCGGCGACAAAAGCAATCTTGCTTCCAAGCACATCGTCATGGTGAATCTTCAGTCGCGTCATGATCCCAGCTTTGAACTGCAAGTACGTGCACATGTATTAAGTGCCATCACGAGTCTCCTTCCGTCAGAGAAGGTGGAATATTTGGAGTGGCCCGAGTTAGCAGATATCGTTCTCGCCGATCCCCAGTTCCACACGCCTAGCAAAATCGATATTTTGCTTGGCGCAGACGTGTATGGAAAGATAATCCAAGAAGGCTTGATCAGAGGTCCCAACGGCACACCGATTGCTCAGTGTACTGCGTTGGGCTGGATCTTGTCAGGTCCCACACAGAACACGCATATTGATGAGGCTGAGAATGATCGGCACTGTCATCATAATGTCGTGCTAAGTATGCATTCTTGTGTGGATGAGTTGCTCAAGAAGTTTTGGCAAATCGAATCCGATCTCGCTGATACCAAAATTCTTACTGAAGAAGAAAAGCGTTGTGAGGAGTTTTACAGTCAAACTACTCAGCGAGATGGAACCGGACGCTACGTTGTGCGATTGCCGTTCCGCGAGGAAGATCCTCAGTGTAAGTATGGGAAATCTAAGGAAGTCGCCCTTAAAAGATTTCATCATCTTGAAAATCGTTTTAAGAACAACCCTGAAATCAAATCAAGATATTCTGAAGTCATTCATGAATACTTGGACCTTGGACACATGGTACGTATAACTGGCGAGGATTGTAACAAGGCAGATGCTGTATATTTACCGCATCACGCCGTTATACGTGAGGATAAAACCACTACCAAGGTCAGAGTAGTGTTCGACGCTTCATGCAAGGGAAAAAATGGAGTCTCCCTTAATGATACACTGATGATCGGTCCTACATTGCAGCAGGATTTGCGTCATATCATCATTCGTTGGCGTATGCATCCTATATGTCTCAGCGCAGACATTGTCAAAATGTACCGCCAGGTGGTTGTCGCAGAAGAAGATGCTGACTTTCAGCGGCTGGTGTGGAGAGACGATCCGGAATCTGAAACAGAAGAATACAAATTAGTAAGAGTTACATTTGGTACGTCACCTGCTCCATACTTAGCTGTTAAGACGCTGCAGCAAATTGCAACCGATGAAGGAATGGAATGCCCTGACGTAGCGGAGAAGGTAAAATCAGATTTTTATGTAGACGATCTGTTGACCGGTTGCCAGACTGTAGAAGAAGGTAAGATTATATACAAGTACATGAAAAGCTTATTGAGTAAAGGGGGATTCGAATTGCAGAAATGGGTATCAAACAATGAAGAATTAGCTGCGATAGTGACGGATCAAGAAGGAATTCAAGATGGAAAGGTAGACATAAAGATGGATGAAGTGGTGAAGGTGCTAGGGCTTACCTGGGACAAAAGGTCTGATGCTTTCCATTACTCCGTGCAACTTCCTGTTCTGCAGAATCCTATCACCAAAAGAAAGGTTATTTCCAACATCTCACGCTTATTCGACCCATTGGGATGGGTGACGCCTTGTATAGTAGTCGCCAAGGTGATGATCCAGAAGTTATGGCTCGCTGGAATTGATTGGGACGATGAGCTCCCAGAAACATTACTGGAAGAGTGGCTCGCATATGAAGCAGAGCTAAAGAACATCTGCGATGTGAAAATTCCTAGATGGATTGAGGCTAGAAGTGATGATTCCTGCGTGGAGCTTCAAGGGTTTTGTGATGCGTCTATCGCCGCTTACGCTGCAGTAGTTTACTTGCGGACTATTGATGTAAAGGGTAACATCCATGTTAACCTAATTGCGGCAAAGACGAAGGTAGCTCCGACAGCGCAAATCTCGATCCCTCGCCTGGAACTAATGGGAGCAGTCCTGTTAGCTAAGTTAATCACAGATGTTGCTAAGCTTTTAGGTATTGACAAAAATAATATTCACGGTTGGACCGACTCTACTGTCGTGTTAGCGTGGCTTAGCAGTCATCCCAGTCGTTGGTCAACGTTCATCGGCAACAGAACTTCGGACATATTGTCAAGGTTAGATAATGCACAGTGGTCCCATGTTCAATCGGCTCAGAATCCTGCAGACATTGCATCGAGAGGCTGCACACCGTTGGAGCTAGCTGAAAATAAAATGTGGTTACAGGGACCGTCGTGGTTAAGAGATTCAAAGGTTACTTACCAAAGGCCGACGTCTTCTACTGATCTGGAGCAAAGGAAGGTCAAGGTCCATCTTGTAGCAGCCGGTGATGAGTCGTTAGGTGATCCCAATCTGTGGACAAGATTCTCAACGTTGCGAAGATTAGTGCGCGTGGTGGCTTACTGTCAAAGATTCCTGAAATACAAAAGAAATATTAAGTTTGAACCATATTTAACAAGTCACGAGCTTAATGAAGCGTTAGAAGCTTGTATAAGACAAAGCCAGTTAGAATTAGAAAATAGCAAAAATAAGCTGAAATCGTTAAGCCCGTTCCTTGATGACAAGAAGATTATGAGAGTGGGCGGTAGGATTGAAAACTCCAACCTTCCCAAGGACACGAAACATCCCATAATTCTTCCGCATAAAGGTCATATCACAGACTTGATAATTGATGAAGCTCATAGGAAAACCTTACATGGAGGTCCAACTCTAATGCTGAACCATTTGCGAACGAGATATTGGATAGTCTCAGCTAAAAGCCTTGTCAAGATGCATGTGCGCAAATGTGTTGTATGTGTTCGACATGCAGCAACAACGAAGACTCCATTCATGGGTCAGTTACCTACCTGTAGAGTTACACCAGCAAGGCCGTTTCTTCATTGTGGCGTCGACTTTGCCGGCCCCATCAATATCAGAATGTCTAAGGGACGAGGCAATAAATCATATAAGGGATATTTGTGTATTTTTGTATGTATGGCAACTAAGGCCATACATTTAGAAGTAATTAGCGATCTGACTGCTGAAGGATTCATTGCAGGCTTCAAAAGATTTGTGGCCCGTAGAGGTCACGTAAGTGATATGTGGAGCGATAACGGGACGAATTTTGTAGGAGCGTCCAAGGAACTGCTCAAACTCGTCACCGCTGAGCAATCATCAGTCGCTGTAGAAATACGAGAATGGTTGAGTAGCAACAGCGTAGTGTGGCACTTCATCCCAGCCCATGCGCCAAACTTTGGAGGGCTGTGGGAAGCAGGCGTGAAGGCCACCAAGTTTCATTTGAAACGAGTCATAGGTGACTCTACGCTCACTTATGAAGAGTTGACAACCGTTCTAACCCAGATCGAGGCGTGCCTAAATTCTAGGCCATTGTCGATATTGCCTAATAGTCACAGCGAACCAGCACCATTAACTCCGGGACATTTCCTGATTGGAGAACCGTTAGTGATCGTACCTGAGCGGAACTATGAGCTAAGCAACATTGGCTCACTGAGACGATGGCAGGTGACTCAGAGAATGGTGCAGGATTTTTGGCGAAGGTGGTCCAACGAGTACTTGGTACATTGTTTGCAGAGGTACAAGTGGTCAAAGCTGACTCCAGAGCCTAAAATTGGTGATGTGGTCTTGGTCAAGGAAGATAATCTTCCTCCAGCTCGTTGGATGTTAGGCAGAGTGGTTGACAGGCATCCTGGCTCAGACGAGATCACTAGAGTGGTCACGTTGAAGTGTGGTCAATCTCTCTTCAAGAGACCTACTTCAAAATTGTGTGTTTTGCCAGTCACAGACTGATGTATTTGTTTAAGATTGTTAAGTTTAAGTTAAGTTTCTACACTGCTATTAAGCACTTTATATTGTTTAAGTTTCACTGTTCACAAAATTTAAGTAAGTTTTAAGTAAGCTCATGTTGTTAACTACCCCACAGTGTTCATGGTGGGCGGTAATGAAGAACAATCAATGTCGTTCTTGGTGGGCGGTATGTTTAGTGTTGTCCAATAATTTAGTAAAATAAGTTTATGTGTAGTACTAGTTTTGAAACTAGATGGCGCTGGTAAAGTGAGACGATTTGTAGAACGCGCTATCGTTGTGTTTTGCGTGGTGAGGCCCAATGCCTCGCCTTTGAATAAATATGCTTCGATTTCTACCTACTTTTTTCATTATACATACCTACATACCTAGACCCTGATTTGGATTCTATACAGTTATAACTATGTCTAAAACTAGCAAAGAGGTTTACTCTTGGACGAGTGTATTCGTCCAAGGGTTTACTATTATTTTATTTTTAACCCCCGACGCAAAAATGATGGGGTGTTATAAGTTTGACGTGTCTGTGTGTGTGTGTGTGTGTGTGTGTGTGTGTGTGTGTGAGGCAACGTAGCTCCCGAACGGATGAACCGATTTTGATTTTGTTTTTTTTTGTTTGAAAGGTGAATTGGTCGGGAGTGTTCTCAGCTGTGTTTGATGAAAATCGGTCCAAGATTCAGGGGTTTTTTAAATTTTTTATTTAATTACTTGTTCTTTCTAAATATACGACATTAGCTCTCGGACGATATCGCGTAGATGTCTCGTTAGCAGTGTGAAAACACCCTTCGGCTTATGCTGTATCGAAATTCATAGACTTTTTGGCGGTCTCAATTGACTTGGATTCAGTACGTAGACGTTAAGCACCGTCTTTTGGTAAGGGAGAAAAAATTTGATATTTGATGCGTGTGAAAATGATATAATGGTGGCAATCCTATGTAAATGTTAATTAACTAATTATAATTTTATTGCATCAAAAGTTTACGAACTGTAATTAAACCAACTACGAATCTCTCATAATTTCCCTAATAAAATATTTATGTATTGTAGGAAGGTACTAATGTAGAGTTTTACGGAAATAAGAAACCATGGGGGTCATAAAATAGGCATGTTTCTTATTTATGCAAAACCACTTACATAAGTTATGATATAACCCTCCTTTTTGCTTCGTCGTAGTCGGGTAAAATATAGGAGCAGACGCACTAGTCCATCAAATCTAGTAGCCAGTGAAAAAGTAATGAAGTTTAATGCTATTTACCATTTTAATACGCGAGTTTAAAAATAGTCATACCTGCAGGGGTATGCCAATCAAAGTTGAATTGCAAAGTTGAACTGCAAAGTTTTAAATCATGGTCAGTTCATACTAACTCATAGTTATTCTGTGACTAAATAGTGACATTATGACGTCATTTGATGTGTTTTTGCGCATATTTTGCTGCGTCAAGTGTCTAAAAAGAATGTCACGTGGTACAAAATTGTCAACATGAAGAAATTACACTGGGCAGTGAAATATAACTTGACAGCAAAAGATTGGCATACGGGGGCTGGGTAATTAATAGATGACCACACATTTGTATTACCATTCTGTGATGGTGCTAGTACAGTTACTTGCACGTGCGGATGTGACTTGCAAAGACCTTGTTTTTGATTTCTAGTTTCATACACTTGTAAGTAATGGGTCGGTAATTTTAACCTACATCATATTTTTCTTAGTATACGTAAATAATAGCATATTTTGATAAGTAGGTAGACTATTTACCTAGCCTAGTAGGTACATACCTGACCGATCATAAGCAACAATCTAAAAAAAATTGTAAAATGGAAATAAAATGGTTTTGCCTAGTTTCTCTAATAATTACAAAAATGGGTTTGACGTATTGGCTGGATCCATTCGGATAAAACAAGATCTTTTCACCATTCAAAAGCTGCGTACGTGAGCTAAGTTTAAAATATCACTACAATTTAATTGTCACAATTATGATTTTGTGGAAATATGTACTCTTTTTATTGAATTTATCACGCTTCGTATAATTTCCCCAGTAATTGATACTGTGTCGATGCAGCCAACAGCGCGGAACCCGTAAGCACCTACTTACAAAAACCCGAAGAAATCATTCGGCTTCAAAGATCTTTTTACAGTATTAGACGCGATATCCGCGATCCATAAATTGCAAGATAAAAGTAAGGTAATTGCCCAACTTTTACTTATTCGCGCACCGAAGAACGGCTGCACTTCAGTCTGTCCGATGGTGTAACTATCTTTGTCTCTTTCTAGCAGAAGTGTGGTGTATGACAGTTTTAGTACTTTCCTTTTTTCCACACAATGTATAGTAAGCATGGGTCATTATCATCATCATCAACCTATATCAGTCCACTGCTGGACGTAGGTCTCTCTCAAGACGCACCACTGAGCCCGGTCTTCGGGTCTTCTCATCTATTGGTTCGTCAGCTACATTTCGCAGATGGTCGCCCCATCTTGCCAAAGGACGTCCTATACTATGCATGGGTATGTAAATAAAATAATACTTACGGTATATTTTGGTACAGATATGCAGGCGTATAACGCATCTACTTGTAAAATGTCGTTGTTCCGCACGCGTAGTACGGGCATTTGTGTGAAATATTTCATTCTAAGTAATCGCACAAATTGCCTTCTAGTTTCTACATTTCCTTTCCCCCTCGCTGGGGTTCCGGTTCGTTTCCGAGCTTACTAAAGCACCTATTCCCGGCAAATATTGGTTCACTCACCCACACTAAAGAAAAGGTTTCTAGGGTAACCTGAGTAACTCTATATATTTTTCCTTTCCACTGACGATATAAACTTGTTTTGTAGACAAAAACTACAAAAAGTTGCGGTCTCGACTATAATCCATATGCGCAAACAGAAATTTCATATTTCTAAAAAAATATTTGACAACTATCGCTCGCTATAGCAAGTTACGGTACCCACTCAATTTTTTATGAAGAGGCTTTATGTCCTAAATTCTTCTAACGCGGTGGATTAAATTATCGGGCGGGTGGACTCTTCGTGTAGGCATTAGATGTGGCCCATTTCCGGCGTGAGTGCAGTTTTCCCTACCTACTCATATTCCATTTACATGGAGAGATTTTCGTGGATGTGTATTTTGTCGCAAGAATGTGCATGATGTTATCGTAGACGATAAACTGACAATCGCATTCGCATTTGAGCAGACAAATTAGTCAAACAAGGTGCAATGAACGGTGGTCTGAGAGAGCAAAAGCGATAGGTAAGTTTTTAAGCTTGCATGGTGGTAATATACGACCCTTTAGTTACTAATTTACTATTTTATGGTATAAGTAATAGTGTAATATATAGGTGAGCTTCGCACGTACGTTTTTCCTGCGGATAAGGCCAACTGAGCTAAGAGGATGGTAGTGCTAAGCAACCACTCCATCTAAATCATGTCCCAGCTACGACAGCGTCCCGTTCATAGGGGTTGTAAAGGTGAATAATGGCACCTAAAGCTGTATGAATAATTTTGATTGAGGCCTAATTATTATTATTATATGTGCTCTACCATCACAATTAAATTATTGTTTGTGATAATCGTACCTCCGATATTTCGTTCCGTGTAAATGACGCATAAATAAATACGGTGCGTTTGCGATATAGCCTCTACCACTTCACACTCACGCGTACTAAGCAGCCACGTAAATCCACTCAATTTATGGGTTTTAGTAAGTGCAAATATTTCTTTAATATCGTGTTCTCAATACCTTTTTATAAAGTTATAAAAAAAGACATAAATAAGTAGAGGGCAGAAGTGTGGGGTATAAATGTCTATAACTTTTGCACATTAGCCCAAGACAAAAAAGTAGACTTCACCTCGGTTATGAAATAACACTAACTTCGACATAATAAGGTCACATATTGTACCTAATTCCAAAAAACCTTTCTAGTACCAATTTAGTTATTTTGTATATTCTTTGTAAGTGGTGACAATAAAACATAGTCTATCCATCTAAAGAAACGTTTTAGGCGGGGTTCGACTAACTCCAAATAACACTATTCGTTTGATAAAATACTATCCGTCTTTACTTAAAACATGTCAAAAATAAGGACGGCAATATTTTATTCTAAAAAATAGCGTTTTTCCGAGTTGGTTAAATTCGGCCTTAGAATACTTATCAGGGGATTCAAGAATATGTTTGTATCTATGCGAAAACTTTTAAAACTTAGGTATTTTTACACTGACCTCACGTCAGGTGAGTCAGGCCAGCACGGCAGAAAACAATCGCAGTGTTTGCACCTCGCCTAATGGTCTATTAGGCTTCGACACTAATGCCCGCATGCAATCTCCTTTTACTAAACTACTCATCATCATCATCATCATCAACTAATTGAAATTACTTAACGGATAGATTCCAAGCCCATGACAATGTGTAAAATAATTTATTAAGTCTTTGTGATCTTGTTGAGGCTCTCTAAAATACTTAGGTAGGTACTTATACGTTCATTGTCACTTTCCCGCAATGATAACGAGTCAATAATCAACGAAAACAGACGACAGCCGTTCACTAGCTAATTCAAGGACTAGATTTGGTAATCTAATGCCCGGTTTCTGAGGTACATTTATCGGTAGTTTATCTGTTCGTTAGTGCTATTGGTTCAATAACTTATGAAATTGCGTTTCCGAACAACGCAATGTAAGATAAACTCCGTTTAAACTCGGATTAACTTAACTGACCAAACAGTGCCGTTTATCAGTTCCATAACTTTATTTGACGCCCTAATGTTAATGTTTGACGCTTAGTTTTGATGAATAGTAGGTAGGTACGGTAGGTAGTGAGTGAAAACTTCATAATACTACGTAATTATTACCTACATAGCAGATATCGCTGAAGAAAATAATAAAAAAAAAATTATTGCCACGAATTTTGGCTATTTCAATAAGTAGCATCTTCTCATTTTCAGTTAAATTTTTACTCCGTTTTTCCATAGTTACGACAAAATAAATACCGAAAAACAAGCGAAAAATACCACGCCACAACCAAACAAACACAACGCGCGCGCAAGTGTTTCATTTGACACGGAGTTGACAATAGTTGACAGTGGTAGTCCCTAGAGGCGCTGATAGATAGCCAATGACTAGATTTTATCCTTAATTTATAACCCAAACTACTTTTCGAGGCTTAATTTTAACTCTAAAAATAATATATGTTTGTATTAAATCCTATACTAATGATTATTTAGAACGATAAAAATATTAAAGAATTCGTCCTTAAAAAGAGCCATCTAGTGGCGTGATAAGGAACCAGCTATCGATTGCATAGTTATTGAACGGCTCATCGTGTATTCGGAAACGCAATGATAGATAAGCGACGTTTATCCTATCCATAACTTTATTGAATCATTTGCTAGTGAGAGTTTATGTGAGATGTTCAGAAACCGGGCATTAGAGGACTAGCATTTTTGTACTGCTATTTCTTGATCAAGAACTTGCAAAATTATTTTTTATTCCAAATTCTTAGAGAACATGGTTTGCTGCACTTGTTGACACAATGAAAACTGCTTACGAAAACCTCTTGCTAATCTAAAAAGCGCTTGTATATCTAGTAGTGCGGGTGGTTCCAGCCGTTAGCACGCGACGCAGTACTGTAGATAAGCCGCCAATCTAATAAGTTGACTTTAGTAATTACCTGAACATGGACTAGTGGGTAATGGTCGGTGCGCGTGTAGGCTTTATTGTAAGCCTATATTTATTTACTTTGATAGTGGTGACCGTTTTAAACCAGTTAAAAGTATTAGAACTAATATCTAATGGCCATGTTCAGACTATTGTGAGTAGTTGGGTAATAGTATGTACTCTATCTACATTATTTATGCCTACGAAACATCACATTAATCACGGCTTTTGAATGTTTTTTATATCATCAATTTAGAATCAGTTTAGTCCAAAAACCCGCCTATTTTATGACAACAACAAAAACGCGTTACCGAATTTGTCTCCCAGCGGAACGCAATTCCGCATATTTATGGCTTACCAAAACATTTACCCTATTATTGTTATGTTATGGCTGTATTAAAGTGCTATAAAATTTATGATGCTTGCGAAAAATTCGCTGCGTGAAACAGAGCTTTTTGCTGAAGTTGTAGAGTTCAATTTAGTTTGTTGCGGTGAGTTTGTAGGGTAGGATGACAAACGCGTTCGTCCCCCCCGATTACGATGTCGCGAGAGGCGAGAAGTCACCGTGACGCGGAGTCAGCATATTGTTCGACGTTACCCCACGCTCCCCTGAGTTATTCCATGGGTAAAAGGGGTACAAGAATAGACGTATCGTGACAAATTGATTGTGATTTGGTGTCGTACAACATTGTAAACGGATTTTAATTTAATTTAACGGAAACGTTTGCGTAATGGTTTTTTTTCTGTTCTACTAAAAATCAAGGGTCCGTGGCATAGACTCCGTGAAACTAAATATTAATTTAAAATATTTCATTTAATACTTGTATAAATATTTCTTTTTTACAACAAGAAATAAATATGTTTCATTAAAATTTAATTAATTTTATAATCAGCCTCTTTCAAGTAACCTCTACTAAATTCATAGCTGAGTAAAACAGGGCAAAAACCATGTGAAAGGTAATTTCTGGTGTACACTGGCAACAAATCAAACAGAGCCTCGGATCTTATCCATCATGACAAGCAGGAGGCGGGACGAGTAAGAACCTCATTAGACGCTCAAGTGGATTAACTTCTGGATTGATACAGCAATGGGGAAGCACGTTTGGTATAAACCCAAATGTAATAACTGTGAATGGCATACCAACTTTGAAATTCGTTTGCGCATAAAGATGTGTTAGCATAATCATGCGTATTAGGCATAATTTACTTTTGTCCTAAGTATCTTATAGAATAATTTTGTTAGGCATATAATTATTTTAACTGGATAATTATTTTACGCATCACATTTATGCATAACAAAAGGTGACATTACACATAATATTTGTAATGAGCAACAATCAAAAAACTATTTGTGTCAATATTATACGAATCAGTAGTGAAAGATCATGTATTTGGTAAGTACCTACTGCATCCCTATATTTCTCAAAGTCGGTCTTAATAATTGAATATGAAAAATTTGCTACTCTTAGGAAATAACAGTAAAAATAGTCTCTTTGAGTCGTATAGGCAATGTTTACGAGCCTGTTTAAGTGAAATAAATAAATCAATGCATAGTCTCAGCGACGGCAGTGCTATAATTTGTGAAGGATGCCTGCTCAGCCTGATATACAGCTTGCCTGAAGCTGGTTATAAGCAGGGTTACACAACGTTTTCTGCGCGGAATACGGCACTTGAGAATTTCACCCTTAAGGCTTTACACATAGATAGGAGCGGATTACTGTAAAGTGAGAGAAAAAAACCATAGAGAAAAAATCTACCCGACATGCGACACTTTGAAATGGGAGTTAATGATAAGTAGGCAACTCTACCAGGTTTGCCAATCAACCAAACGGAGAGGATAGCTATCGAGGTGGTCTTGTCATTGATGTAACATCCTAAAACCAAGTTTATTTTTAATTAAATTCAAACGTTATAGATGTTAGGTATATTTTTAGTCAGGAAGACAACATAATAAGATGTTTAGATATTTATTTTTATTAACCAACGCCAACAGCACATACTTATAATAAACATAAAATTATTTAAAACTGCAATTAAACTAATAGAATGTGTGCCAATTGCAGACATGCGCATGCACAGCATACTGTTTATAATTGAATGTATAGCCAAGACCCTATGCAACACAGCCTTATACTAAAAATAGGAATAGAACGAGCAAAATGACTAGTAAATTATAAATTACTGATCGTTAAACCAGTAAAGTGGGACATAAATTATAATTGGTTTAAATTATTTTCTTAGCGCAGTTTTACATTACGTCTATTTGCTAATTAGTTTTGTATTGTTCTTGAGACTTTCGCATGAATGAGTTTAGTGAAATACGTTTCCTGTGAATAAAGAAATGCCAAGACAGTTCATTCAGTTGCCTTATTCAGTAGCTCCTTCAAAATGATTAAGAACAATTTTAATTGCTTTACTTGAGTGCCTATAAGTTTACCTGTCAATAAAATATGCAGAACTTTTTCTATCACATGTTTCCAGTATCTCGTGCATAATCACGATGCTTACGAGTAACTATATTCATAGCAATTTCACGGGTGGATGTGTGATTTTTCACGTTTTCTCTGAGAGGCTAACGTGACCCGGAGCGGGCTCCATTTATGATCGGTACACCGAAATGGTCGACAAATGGCGGCCAAATGAGAGGCTTCATCCGCCGATGCGGGCCTGGGCTCGACTTTTTTCAAAACCAATCACAATATTTACGAATGTTTCAACATACATTTCTGGTTTTTGTGGCCATGTTCAAAACTTTCGTTGATCTAAAGCGGCTATGAGTGGCTTGTGAGTATCTTGCATCGTGTGAATGTGTGTCGGGTTTGGCCTGAGGCGCATTTGATTATACGTTGAGAGAGGGCTAATCGCACTCGACGGGCGAACACCTCGAGATCAAACACGACGCGCGCCGCCAGATATTTTTGTTTCTATTAAACAACACCCGACGTAATAATGTTTAACAATCGTGCAGCGATAATTTGAACAATGAATCTGTGGAGCTGTTTTTGATTTTATAAAATTGTGATGTAACCTACCTACCTAACCTAGTACAATATTACGTAAATATTGAATTCTTTGCGCCTGACGACGAATTTATTTACATAGCATTTTTGTTCTTTTACTTTTATTTGTGAAGATACTAGATAAATAGATAGATAGATAGAAAATACTTTATTGCACACCTTAACCTAGGGTCTACTATAACATACAAAACAAAACTTAACTAATTGTACAATGGGCGGTCTTATCGTTAATGAGCGATCTCTACCAGACAACCTGGGACGGAATGGACTACGAGGTAATAAACTAGGGGTGCTATCTAAAGATAACATAGAAAAATTTTAGAAACATGATTAATAAAATTTAGATATACTTAGACACTATAATTTTATGGCAAGCAATACTTATAACATACAAAATAAAAAGCAAAGAATAATAATATACATTTACCTACATACATACTTGCACAAGATTAAGGGCGGCTTGCACCAGAATCGCTAAACGCGTTTAACTCTTAAATAGTATTTAGCGAGTTGTCAAGTCATACAAATACGTCAGTTTTAAATCGATTTAGCTGTTAAAATCAAGCAAGTCCAGTCAGTGACAGCAACGCAAATAATGCAAAGTCAAAGTCAAAATTTCTTTATTCAATAAATTCACAAGGATCATTTAGAATGCTCCTTGCTCCTTGACCATTGATACTATATGCATCAAAGTGGATTTAGTTATAGGAACTGAATTTTAAAACTAATATTTTGCTATATTACAATAATAATACAATCGTATTGTAGGCAGGAAATCTTTTTACGGTCAACTTTCAAACTCAATTTTGACGTAACAGGACGAAATGGTCAAATCTTTTGGTTAGCAGAATATTGTACCGCCGTCACCGCCAAGCTTTACGTCGTAAATATAATAAACAGATGAACTAACGCAAGTTAATTGGTTTTACAGTAACTTGAAAAAGTCTTTATAAAGTTTACAATACAATTACTTGTCTCAAGACACCAACATATTTTGTGTATGGGAAAAAATGAACAAACTTTAAATATTTCTGCCTCTAGTAGAGTAAACCGACTCCTTAGCTTTCCCTGTTCTCTTTGAACAGATAAGTGGTCATCTCGGCGGATCTGGGATTGTTATTAAATATTTGTGTTGTGGTGCAATTAGCAGCTGCAGCTCAGCGGCTAATTTATCTGATCTCTTAGTGCTCGATGCGTAATTTGAGCCAACTAATAATAATTTAATACACTATATCTGGCATTCTTGGTTACAAGTCTTGGAATCAAGAATCGAGTAGTACCTACCTACTATATTGTTTTGACGACTACGTGTCTGAGCTGAAAGTCGTATGTTGAAATGGAATTATACGTGAGGTTCTTTAAAGGCTTTCATAATGAGACATAATTTAAGCCTTCAGTTTTTTTCTGTTATCCTTAGGCACTATTTTTTAGTAGCTACCCTAAGCAGCTTTTTACATATTGTATGCGAAGTGTAAATTACTTTAATATGAGTATAGTATATTTTAAAACTTAAATCTCATCATTCATCCTTGGCCTAACGATACATTAACGTGGCGTGAAAATAAAGAGCATTAGCATCTATTTACACCGACACAAACAATGCAAGCGCCATTCACACCGAAACAAATGTTATATATTTTTATTATATGTTATTTTCACGATTTTGGTGCTGTGTTACGCTATTACTGGCTAATATTAATATGAAATAAAAAAAATGCATATTTATTTCAAAATTATGCATTGTTTATGCGAGCACCTACCACGGAACGCAATATGACTTATAGGAATAGATTTGAATTTTATAAATAAAAAATATATAGGTAATTTTAGAAAATTAATTAAAATTTTAGAATTTCAGTTTCCAAAATAAATCCAAATATGCAAAAGCTCACCCGCTGCATGTTCGTTGAATATGCGTATATTACCCTGTGCCTAATCACAACAAACGGATCTAGTATTTCGTGATCGGGGCGGGTCCATTGCGTATTAATGTACCACCGATAAACATCTCGCTTTGTGCTCGCCGGCCCATTGTGAGTGCCGCTGCGCCCGCGCCGCCGCGAGAAAACTCATTCTTAATAGACAATAAGGAACGTTAGCGTTTAGCGTTTTTATTTATGTAACACAATGCTTGCACTGAGACGTACAGTCATCAACAGGACTGGTTGGACAATGAGCCGTTTTTGATGTAAAAAAAAAATGGTATTTACTAACGTATTCATTAGGAACGCGATGACTGATTTGCGCTAATATGAGGTCATGATTTTTGACAAATATTTGGGTGAGTCGATTGGATAAGTATTAGATACTACGTAAGTAATATTGTTAATATTAATTTAAGTGTATTGAAAGGACACGGTCAATCCGACATATTGATGTAAGTACTAACAATTAATGAATTAATTTTTATTTGAACAGTCATTTAATTTTTTTAAGACAATTTTCTGTGTAAGAGCCGTGTAAGCCGTGTAGCCGTGTAAGCCGCACTGAATTTGGTAGATTCACTGTCATTTCAAAAAATATTATTTAAACTGGACATTATAGATGTCCAGTTTAAAAGGATTTTATGAATAACAAATCGTTGTCTATTGTTTTGTGGAGTAGACCTCCAATCCAAACCACAGAATAGAAATAAACCAGGGTGCTAAATCGTTGGTCGACGCAAAAAGTTGCATACTTTTTGTTAATGTTTAATCTCTTTGGATACATAATTACTGGGGTTTAATTTCTTGCCAGAGAATGACCATGGGCGTGATTTATAGCCTACCCAAAGTGTACGTTTTACTGGTTTGAATTTGTTAACTAAATTGTTAGAACTTGAATTTAAATTACACGAATGTAAATACTATCGGCAAAGCCCATGTTTTTATTTATGGACCAAATACTACCTAGTACCTATAGTACCCTCCAAAAATAAAGATTCTTTTTCAAAAACATTGGTTGTTATTATAGCAGACGGTTTCATAATGACGGTGACGCTATCGCCAAATTTATAACTAAAAACAAAATTATCATTTTATAATAAAACATTTTCATTAATAACCCAAAAATGTAATTTTAACGATGAACACAAAATCGTATTCATATTACGCGTGTATTTTTGAATAGTTAGTTTATTCGCACCCTCTTGCTTTAATTCAGAGTTTTTTGATGCATATTGAATCATTGATTTATTGATGCAGTCATTGCACATATTGAAAAAGCTCTGAATAATGATAGTGATGTGTTCGATCGCCGCCTGTCGTACATCATCCTATTATTTGCATCAACTCAAATCGGAAATTGACTGTGTAAGTAATACCTACAAAACCAATTACAATGTGGACGAAATTACAGTAAAATATGCCTTGGACAATTTTACATACAGACAAATGCCTTGTAATTTTGTCTGAGTTTCTGCATTCGTTTGTTTTTGATATTTTGCGGAACAATAGACAATTTGTGTCATGCGACTCTACTTTTTTGCTTGCAAACTTTTCTAAAAGTTGGTGGTCGTAATCTAACGACCGTTATTTAATTGGATAAGGGTAGTCTTTTTGTAGGTAAGTATAGCTTGAATTTCTTCATGAATGCAAAATATGTTCATTGAAAAAACTGTACCGTACTGTACAATTATTATGAACATTATCATATCTAAGAATAATACAGTGCAGTCAAATAATCAAATATTTATATTTTGAATAAATGAAATTAGAGATAATATCTATCAAATAACTATAGCGTCACCTAAAAACTGCTCATTCATGGCTTCTACCAAAGTTTTATTGTATAATTGGCGTATTTACAACTGACCTGAATGAGCACTCACGACATGTTCCCAGAAAACGTTATAAATCTGTAAAAATTACCACAAACTTCTGTGCAAAGGAACCGACTTTTGTCGGCAGCATCTCCGTTGTTACTAAAACTCATTACATTCTACACTGCTGAGTATATGGAGTCGCATGTTGGTAGTTCTTAACGTACCGAGCATTGGACTTCGTTGTCTTGTAAAACTTCGGGTCTGATCCTGAGGCCAATAAATGGGATAAAACACCTGTGCATCTGCCGACTGTTTATGAGTTTACAACATTACACCTCCCGGTTCCCTGCCTGTGATTGCATGATGAAACCGTTTATGGGTTTTTATTAGACAAAAACGCCAGTCAACTACAAATTAGATACAAATAGTTGAATTAGGTCGTATACTACATAGTTTGTAGAACTTATTATAAGAGGTTAATGCTGGGTGTAACGGATTTCGGCCAATACTAGTTGAAAAAAATGTGTTTGGTTTTTTGTTACATTCACAAACAAACTTCAAATAAATCCTATTATTTGAATGAATCCCAAAGGCAAATAGAAAAAGTGTGTCTGAATGCGGCCACACCGGAGCCGACAACAATGAGCGTCAGTGTCGGCGGCGGCCGGTAATCCCATCGTCATTAATAAAGGTTCTTCACACGTTCAGTGTTAACATGACAAATGCAGCGGACACAAAGGCGGCGCGCACGCACTGCGGGGCGCCTCACTTTGCTCCCGATTAACTTTCTCAAATGAGAAACCACACAAATAGAACATAGACACCGATCTCTACAGAATGCTTTACTGCTTAAATAATATTTACAATTCTAATTTTTAAGTCGCAAAAGTTATTACGCAAACTCCGGATTCCGTCCGACTCAGGGATAAATCAGATTAATATTACAAATATGATAATTTTGATTTACGGCTCTGCCGACACATATTTCAATTAAGTTTTAAATCATAAAATCGAGAATCAAAATATAAAATTTGAATGTTTATTAGATTAATAAAGTTAAATTATTCAATCAACTAATAGAGGCTCACGGGTTTACTCACACATGCGAATGGCCGTTCAATATACAAATAACTCGTTACTATGTCATGTTCCCCTCGCTGTCTGCCGGCCCGGGGCTCCTGCAATTATTGCGAGTAGAAAATTAAATTAACACACACGCATGTCGTGTTACTCGCGGAGGGTAAACGACCAGGGAGAATTGAGCCCCGCTTTTTTGAAATTGGCTGTTTTATGCGGTGATGAGGCATACGAAGTGGATTTTTTTACGATGGTCGGTGGCACCGGTCAGCCATTTTGCTTCGTGCACTAATTGCAGGCCCTCAGTAGTCATTTCATCGCCGGCTACGAGGAACGTCTTTGTACTTATTGCATTTGCGGTTGTACTTTTCGAATTAGCACTTCCATCACTTCCGCTCTGCCCTATTGTTATATGATTAGTAGTGGCATCACCGGCCATCTGACGCACAAGCATCTACCTGCCGATATCGTGATCAGAAGGATATAAAAGGAGGCAAATCGAATTCGACTCGACATAACTGCTGTATCGAATTGTAAGGAATTCCGAAAACTTGTGAAGTGTTGCCTAAAATTGAGCGTGGTAACCGATAGTTTGATGCGGCTCCGTTAATCGAGATCAGAGTTGATTGGAACCAATCAAATGATATTTATGAGCTGTGTTTATAGGAGTCCTGTAGGGTTGATGTGACCTTGACCTCGAAGGCACGGATTCAATTCTATCCTTCGTATCGAATCGCTCCGCCACGGGCTGGTTTGATTGGGTTCCTAATGAAAAGCAAATCGAATGTAATGTAGTAAGAGGCCAGTGGTATGGTTATGTTTGATGCACCGGCTCAAAAAGACGTATGTGAGATGTAGAGAGTTCCAATATCGTTATAAACTGGACAATTCATAGGTATGGCGAGGTATAGTACTGGACAATTCATAGGTATGGGAAGAGAACACATCATGCCCCCATTCGGTTTTTTATTTATACGTAGGTATTTCACTCAGCAGGTTCAATATGATCGAATAGTTCTTAGTTATTTGAATTGATAAATCTCAAACTATTGGAGGGTAATTCCCTTATTTAGTTTATTTAGTAAAAATATCATTGGTCATAAGTGCCTAATTTATTTTTACATTTTTTACTAGCTTTTTTCTCTGAAATACTTCCTACTCCTGAATTGTGTACGGAATTCAGTACCTAATTGTTTATTTATAATATTTTTCCCCGTCCATCTTTGGTACACAAAGTTATAGGCAATAATAAAATAATTATCACTTAAATTAAATTACTTAACTGTTGATATTTAATGTGCATCTTCATTGGCGTAGAGGCCGTAAACTCTTGCAGATAGCGTTTTTGTACGTATGTTTATTACTGTTATTTGCATAGTCATTAAATATGTTCCTTATTACACCAATTTAGACTAATCCATTAACCTTCAGATAGGCTTTGCTAAATATCAGTAGCTGAATATAAATAACTAGCTTGATGTTATGATTTGATTTATCACTTGAATAAAATTCGCCTCCTTCTAGGGTTCCGAAGTCTGACAAGGAACCTTCATTGCTTTATTAAATCTGTCCTAGAATACAGATACAATTGTTTTTTCGCAGACCAATGGTTTTTATAAAAATACATAGCTGTCGTATTAGTTGTGTGAAATGTCCATGAATATTTATTTATTTATTTATTATTACTTATTAATATAAAATAAATACCCAATCATACTTACTAAGTATAATTAGCAAAAATATTAAATCCTTTTATTTTTATAATTTTTTGTAAAGACTCCGCGCCACCTAAGTAGTAAGTACCTACTTAAACCACTAATTTGAAATACCTGAAAAGTAGGTGGTAAAATAATGTTCCAAGAGCGATGGCCAGTGATTTGCTTCTTCTTCTTTTCTTATTTAAGGACTCTGTCCGTCATTTCGACACTATTTTGTCTTCCATCGTGACGGCTAGACTGACAGCATTTGTCATAACTTGCCAATCTCCGCATTATTACGTTCATCGTCATACATAAGAAACATGATTGTTACAAGTGTTCTGTGGTACGGACAAACAAAAATAAAAATTTATGATATTTTTTACCAATAACTGGGCTTACAAAAACATTACTCGAATTGGCCATCGTTATTTAATTTGTATCGATAATCAGAGGTTGGTACACCTAATAACCTCCTTAAATATTGATTGTTGGCCGACGCTGGCTCAAGGAAGTTGTGCTAAGCTATAATTTCAAAAGTAATTTCTTCAGTGTTGGGCAATATTACTGCTAAGTTGTTCGAAACAAAAGAAACAAGTATTAGGCAGTACCTACCCAATTAACATGTTGTATGGCACAATTTATAGAAAATTATTGTTTACAATCCTGACTTCGTTGAGGTTGTGGATTTTTAAATACGGTACAGATCAGCAATCGCATGATCAGTGGAGTGATCGCCAATGTGGTCAGCAATCAATAAGCAATACAAATATATTACTTTAACAGCAGCTCAGAGACGTCATTGTACCAATTGTATTAGAAGCTGTCATTGTGCCATTTTAAAGTGTTACTGACATTTGCATGATACTGACTGATTGCTGACCACATTGGTGATCGCTCCACAGGTAGCCCAGCCATGTGGCATTTTATGTGGTATGTGGAAGCACAAAATAATGAAAAACAAGCTGACGTAACCTGTCGATAGCTTACCCGATCCAGATCTTTGCTAATCAGAAGCATCCCTAAGACACTGGGTGCATTGAACTCTCTGGCAATAGTTCAATAATTTATTTGTAAGCATATTTTACAGGTCAAGCAGGTTTTTTTTTTACAAATTTATAAGCAAGCGTTTGACCGGACCTGATTTAGGAAGATTCGCTCGTCTCTTGAAAACATCCAAACTATATGAAGGCGGAAACACAGACGCCGGCAAGGAGTTCCAATCTTTGGCTGTCCGTATTATAAAAGTTGGAGCGAAACGCTTAGTGAGGGTAGTAGTATGTCAACCATGAATGGATGTCTCATCTCCGTTCGTTTGGTGGTCCGATGGTAGAAGGAACCAAGGTATATTAATATCACTGATGTAATACAAGACTAATGAAAACGATAGGTATGCAATTTGTGTTATTTGAATCGTTTAAATCACAAAATGATATCATTAGCGTGGCTTGAAATGTCCCCGCCCATACGCTTTGTACCACTCTCGTGCTCCCCTACATCCGGTCCCGTTTTGTAAGGGGAGAATTCATTTTATAAGGTTTTCATGCAATGATGGCTCATCGATAATATTATTTATCAATTCAATGCTTAAACAGATTTAAATTAATAAATTTAAATATAGAATCATCGGTGATAGAAAATCAATAAATTCTACTGTTGTTACTTTTACCGTACCTACTTGGTATAGTTTTTTTATCTACCTTTTTTGGTACACTGTTTTATCTCAGAATTGTTTCAATAGAAAAATTGTATCTTTTTCAAGATAACTTTCCGTGTAGTCAGACCGTTTATTTCCTGATTAGTTTTCACCCTACAAACGTATAAAATTATCAGAAAACGGATGTTTACTAACATCCACGATAATTACACGATTTTTGGTACACTAAGACTGCGACTTACTAGTCGCAGTCTTAGTGTACCAAAAATCGTGTAATTTAAATATGTCGTCTGCGTCCATTAAGAGATATCCATTGCGTTTATCGAATCGCTGATTGCAGAGGACTCGAGAGCGGACTGGCGCGGCGGCACGCGAGCATATCAACGAAATTGAATTTCTATCCAAATTACTGACACGATTGGACGAAACCGAGCGGAACCGACCGAAATCGACACCAGCACAACGGTCCCGGGGCACGCGTCCGCCCAAAGATGCACAGACTGTCCATACGAATATGTGTTTCTTCAGCGGATATAAGTCGATGTTACCTCTTTGCCATACAAAGAGGTAAAGTCACCAGCCTTTTGGACACACTGCCTGCGGTCGATGATTTGAACTTTGTTTTCTACCTGTAACTATTAAAATGTAGGAAACCGAGTTAATTTTAATTAAATTTAGTTAAGGATTTTGTTTTCTTATGTATTTAATGTAAATATTGTTTTATATGTATCTGAACCTCAGCGGACTAAATAAAAGTGGAATAGTTAATTTTTTTTTCAGATTCCCTCCATATGTTTAACAGAGCAATAATTTAAGCGTTTTAATGTTCGTCGGATATCGGAATTTGTGGTAAATAGTAATCTAGATACAGGGATATTGCGTCCTCTGCTTTTAGGTACCATCATTCGGTAGAGCTGTAAGAGTCGTCAGACAACCTTAAAAATGTCGTCATCGTTTCAGTATTATCACTGAGTCTAGGTAGATAACTATTATGTCTACCAAAATGAAACGGATGACTAATATTGGTAATTCTTCACAATGCTGCGATGTCCGCTTCATGTCCGCTGCATGTGCACATACACTTAGGTACTTCGTGAACATTACACTATTAAATAGAACGTTTTTGTTTAAATCCGCATCGAATCTTTAATTTGAATACTGTTGTTATACCGGGCCAAGTTATTTACGGTTCTCATTGTTAACTATCATGCGACCATGTTTTTTAAACCATCATTGATAGACAGAAGTACGGAATGTGTTTATTGTTTCACGCTACGTTCAATATCAGAATTTCACACTTTGATTTGAAATTTAAATTGAGATTTTTATTTTCTGTCGATTAATCGGATTAAAAATGTAATTTCTCGTTGGATTCTTTCAGTTGTTGGAACCGCTGTTTCTATGTGGTTTCAAACTCAAACTTTCATAACCTAATCTAGAATTTAGATGTAGTGATCTAGACTACTAAATACTAGGTTAGGACAATTGTTTAGTTACGTAACAATAATAAAGTTCTAAATTAAATGTTTCTGATTAGAAACAATAAGTTTGAATCTATTTCAGTCGGTATTAGCTCTGCCTTCCGTGCTGTGGGTCGTGAGTTCGATCCCCACTGAGAACAAATATTTGTGTGTAGCAAACATAGGTGTTTGTTCTATGTCTGGGTGTTGCTATGTATTATAAGTATGTATTTACAAAAAAAAGTATATAAGTATTCTATCAGCGTCTAGTTCCCATATTACAAGCTTTGCTTAGTTTGGGACTAGAGGGCGTCGTATGAGATGTCCATGAATATTTATTTATTTATTTATTCATACCGAAGAATCACAAAAAAAAACTGGAAACTGCGTTACGTACTTACGGTACGATTGACCGATACAACAACGTGTGCTATTTATTTTAAAACATCGCCACACAGCTGCTGCAATTTCTACAATTTTCTACATCAAACTATTTCAAGGGAGAAATTGGAGAGCATTACTTACAAAAATCGTAGACATATGTACAAAATAAGGTATTGTACTCTACTTATTCTTGAGTAACGACAACGTTACTAGTAAAGTACAAACTTTTGTGATGGTGAAATCTATTTTTCCAAAATGCGGTTTGCTTCACGGTGTGTTACAGAATCATAAAATAAAAATAATGATTGTTGTGACGGGCTTCCCGCATGACAAAATACGCGCATTTATTCCTGACAACAATGTAGTGAACATCGGTTTAATGACCGTGTCATGCAGCTGAAATTACCCCTTTAGGAGCCTTTAAAATCATGTTCACTTTGTAAGCTTCTGATATCATATTGGACGGTTATGTTATGATATAACTCGGAACTCTACGATGAAATCTACTTCCAGTTTTAGCTTTTTCTATCAAGTTCATATTTACATTTAAATTAAACTTTTCACCTATTTTTGCTGAAATACCTATTTAACACTACGCCATATTGAAAATGAAGGTATAATAAATAAGGTGCAGGAAATAACTCTTATTCAATAAAATCACAAGGATCATTTAGAATCATCTTATATAACTAGGTGGTTCTAGGTGCCAGTTCCACACGATCAGAGCCTAGAACAGAGAAGAAACTACGACCTGGTTCCTAGTGTTTTTGTATGATCCTTTCAACAAAGAAATATACTAAAGAAAGATTTTCTAATCCAAGTTTTTGGCGGGGTATTCTTTAAATAATATGAGCTTATTCCTTAGATCCACTGACCGACTAAACTGCTTACCTAATCGTTGTTATCTGGCCTAGAAGGCGGACTAAAGAAAGTGCCGCCCCATTCCCCAGATATCTATCTCGAGGATGCCTCTGGCTCGTCTACACTCACAGCCAGCCTGGGACTCCGGGCAGCCACGGAACAAGATATAACATTTAGCGGTGCTTTACAAACGGAATATCTAACGTTTGATTAATTCCTCACGAAACAAAGTCGATGTACGCTTGGAATAGTTACACCGTGTTTTGTTTTTTGCATTGACAAGGATTCTAATTCGATTGAACCAAACACGGTTTCACGATTTCAAACTCACATATTATATCGACTTTATTATAAAAGAGCAAGAGATTCACGCTCTGACGTTTGAACGTTTTTTGTTTTGATGATTAAATTTTAACAGAAGTTGAGATGCGATTATAAGTAACCCCATAAAAAATCTTTGTTCGCTGTAAGTTTCTTACTTGAGCCGACAGCGACATCTACCGCTTTCATAATCCAATTACGAATAATTGTCGGTAAACTGACAGTCGAGATAGCGATTTATGTGGTGATATTTCAGCATCGTTAATAAATTTATGCTTGTTCTTGCCTTTAAATTGTACCGACCTCCATTAAATGTATTTGATTCGCATTATAGCTCTTGATATTGACACCGTGTTATACAACAAAGGTTTAAGGGGAGTCGAGTCAAGGGAAAATGTTAACAAGTGACAAGAGTTTTTTTGAGATGGCTTTTTACGCACCTTTTATAAGTAGGGCACACATGGTAAACGCATTGGTACGCTGAAAGCTTCAAGTTAAAAAGGTGCTACTAGTTTTGCAGAACTGAATGAAAAAATAAAAAACCCTACGAGCTTAATGGGAGTTTTTTTTATCAAGAACCATTTAGACAAAAGCATATAACGTGACCACTGGACCGTGTTACGTCGATCTATTACGCGCTATACATGCAGTAAGAACACTCAATGTGAATATTGTAGGTATAAAAATACCCTTATACCTACGTATCTCTGCTTAATTCTGTCAGTATTGACACCCAGTAATCGAGCGAGAATTTAGCGCGCAATATCATATCATAATACATACTAGTAACTACACTGGTAAAACTGGGTAAAACCCAGCGGGATAAATAAAATAGAGGGATAATAGAGTGGTATGAACAATGTGCAGACGAGGTATGAACTAAACACCTATAGTGGATATTGTATCCGTATCCTCTCAATAAAAAAAGAAGTTGCTATAATTAAAAGCATAAAATTATTTGGCTTTACGGCACCCTTATGCGGTGACTACATTGTTTCTTGGTACTTAAACCTATCAAAGAACCTTCTAGGTCCATGAGGATGTCAATGGTGTTACGATCAAGAAGAAGAGGTGTTTCTTCTAAAAGGAGGCCGTTTCCTTTTTAGTAGCTTAGGTTACGTAAGGAGTTTTTAATGATAATCTTTTTAGGAAGAAAATTAAAAACAAACGTAATTGATTGATGAACAGTAAATTGTCGTTAAAATTATTCTGGAACTCATGTAAGAGCAGGTACGAATGGTACGATTATTTGACAGGCGTCACAGCTCAGTCGGTAATAGCTCTGCCTTCCGTGCTGTGGGTCGTGGGTTCGATCCCCACCAAGAACAAACATTTGTGCGTGGAAAACATAGATGTTTGTTCTACGTCTGGGTGTTACTATGTATTATAAGTATGTATTTACAAAAAAAAAGTATATAAGTATTCTATCAGCCATCTGGTTCCCATATTACAAGCTATGCTTAGTTTGGGACTAGAGGGTGTTGTGTGTAAAGTCCAAGAATATTTATTATTTATTTATTATAAGTACCTATAGCGTGTGTAATATTACTTTGGTGTAAGATATACTCCATGCCGGCTACCGGTCACAGAGCTTTCGTTTAATTGCGGGGTTCCGGTACATAAATTGCTACATAAATTTTATTTATGTAGGTCGTATATTTTATACTATGAGTTTTTCGTCTGGCTCGTATATAACGTGCGGCTACTTTGATTTTGATGATTATCTTTTCTTTTACATACAATTAGGGAAATTCATGGTTTTTTAAAAGTTTAACCTCTGGTTTACTGCCTGTTATATAGCGGAGACCGTGGTTTTCCAAGCAGCAAAAAGGAAAATTCCAAATATTCTTTTTTATCATAACCTCTTCAATGTTTTCAGTAGGCATAACGTTTCTACTATGATTTCGAGGCAATTGTTTGTGATTCTTGCATTGGAAATTGAAAATAACGAGGAGAATATTATTTCCTCTTGGATGTGAACTAAGCTTTTTTTTTTCAATATTGCCCAGGCTTTGTGATAACTAATTAGGTAGGTTGATAGTTAGCCTCATGCTTTGTCGTTGATTATACACTCCAAATAATTGGAGTGAGTGGCAATCAATACCTGGTCTTCTTCTCTTATATATGGCCTCTGTCCGTCATTTCGACAGACAAATTTGCCAGTGTCAAGTGGATTATTAGAAATAAGTTTAGTCAAGTCGAGTCATACGTCAAGTCGTTTATTTTGAAGACAAAATGGTGAATTTTCCCTTCAAAACTTTAAAACGAATTCCATCGAATAATAAAAACACATAATACACATATATTCCAATGGCTCACACTTTATGCTATGACTGCAAGTATTGGTTAAAACTCCACCAAAATTAAAGAACAATACTCTCTATAACACCAAGAAAAACAATTAAAATAAATGTGCTATGTTGCTTTTACAAATGACAGAACTCGAATCCATACCTTGTCTTACAAGCTTGGCTAAGCCCTGCAGGGGTATGCCAATCAAAGTTGAACTGCAAAGTTGAACGGCAAAGTTTTAAATCATGGTCAGTTCATACTAACTCATAGTTGTTCTGTGACTAAATAGTGACATTATGACGTCATTTGATGTGTTTTCGCGCATATTTTGCTGTCAAGCGTCTAAAAAGAATGATCACGTGGTACAAAATTGAACCCCGTGACCCGAAGAAATTACACTGGGCAGTGAAATATAACTTGACAGCAAAAGATTGGCATACGGGGGCAGTGACATAACGGTCACGTGCATGACAGTATACAACAACATTATTAGATCGTTATAGCTTTATCAAGTACCTAGAGTCTTGGAGTAGACTCATCTCTCGCACGAGCTATCATTTCGCCAAATAGTAAGCATATGCCACACGTAGATTTAAAGCGTGCCTTTCAGTGTCCTTCACAATGTCGTGGTTTGCAATAAAGATGGTTTATAGCAATAATGAGTATAAACATGGGGTACCGGTTTTTTTCTAATATCAAATATTATTACTCTCAAATACTTTATTTACCTTTTGGCAACCAAACAACCTTCTAAGGTGGCAGGTTTACGATCAATATTTATAATCCCTTTAGTCGTAAAACGTAAATCAATTAAAATTGTTTTCATAATACTAGGAAATCAATCTTTTGGATTTATTTATTCAAAGATTAGAAGATGAAACTCTTCGTAACAGTATTAGCTGCGATTTAATTAGTCAGAAACGCGGATATGTTGTAACATACCTACTTTTTAATATTTTAAAAATTCATTAAAATCTCATCTAATTTCTAAACACGAAAGCAATAAAGTCATAAGATTTCCGGGATCACAGAATACTGGTGCCTTTCTTGTTTTATTGCAACGGTGTGTAGATAGCTCAACTGCTTCATGTGTATTTTGTACATATTATAAATATTGTAAATACTTTATTAGTCATAAGTTCCTTTGTGAATAAATATATATTTTTATTGAAGAATTCATTCTTTCAACAATCTTTTAATTAGGTACTACTTAGAAATAAGATGGGTATTAGACGATCTACTGCCAATGAAAAAGTGTCAAATTTTTTAAAACTAAATTTTATAGGTAATGCTACGACGGTGGGGATTACTGGAAAAAAACTGAAATCTCCACTGGTGGGGATTTCTTAGTGGGGATTTCTGGAATATACCGTAATATTAATAGCTAAGCTCTAAATAATATGATGTACCTGTACATACCTTTTGGGGACAAATAAAAACTTATCTTATGTGCTCACTATTTGTCCTTTTACTAAATTCTGTCCATCAATTCAATACTTAATGTACGAATTTTTGAATTGATGGACACAATTAGATCACTAAGAAGTCCTGCCCCCGTATGCCAATCTTTTGCTGTCAAGTTATAGGTATTTCTTATATTTCACTGCCCAGTGTAATTGCCCAGTGGTACAATTTTGTACCACGTGATCATTCTTTTTAGACACTTGACAGCAAAATATACGCGAAAACACATCAAATGACGTCATAATGTCACTATTTAGTCACAGAATAACTATGAGTTAGTATGAACTGACCATGATTTAAAACTTTGCAGTTCAACTTTGATTGGCATACCCCTGCAGCTATTAAACCGGGATCAAACCTAGATTTTTGTCATAAAATTATGAATCAAAATATAGACTCTATCACAATGGAATAAAAATCATCCAACTCGGTCGCCGGCCTTGTTTGACCGCCTTGTGCACGTGTAGTCTTAAAATAGTCGTCTATTAGACTATCGTTTCCTATTAGACTATCTATATCTATCAAACTATAAGACAAACGCTCGAGTTCACGACTCACGGCGCCCTCATTAATTCAATACAGAATTATATCTTCATCGACTACTGTACCTACTTGGCTCCTTCCCTGTAATTATCTCATATTAAGCCCTATTACCGCGTACGACGTTCCATCAATATAATACGTTGCCATTCCAATAATCGCCCTTAGACAATAGCTGGTGAATTGCACACACATTATATCGTGTGTGCGATTATTTCAACTTGCCGTGTGACGTTTGCAGATACTTTTTGAAATAGTTAAAGAGTTAAAACATTTTTGCAAGAAAGTCACAAGATTTTTATGAATGTTTTTATCAAGGCTTAGTAGTTAGTTTATGTTTAGGACTAGATTTATAAGTCTAAAAAACTAGAAAAACCGACTTCAACTCGACTACCACCTTCATCATAAGATGATGATGATGATGATGACAGTTCATTGGGAATGTTCTAGTCACTATAAACACCACTTAAAAGTCACAGGTAAGCAAAATACGCAATTTCGTGCACGTGGTTGGCATATTTTTTTTCACTTATTTCTATTTATAGCCCAAACTACTGAATCGATTTTGATGAAAATAAAATGGGGCTAACCTGGAAGTATATCCTTTCAGTTAAAAAACAATTTTTGAAATCGGTTCATAAATGTCGGAGTTCTGAGGTAACAAACATAAAAAGAAACGCAACCGAATTGAGAATCTTCTTTTTTGAAGTGGATTAAAAAGGTAACATGTTATTCGTCAGTATAAAATGCAAATAGTATAAAACGATGCGATTTCGCAAATATTCTCGCATGCATGATGCATGAGCGTGTTAACTACGCCTTATGACGGCTCCTTGTGTAATAAGTGGAAATTTCTATGAATTTATCATGACCAGTGACCACTTTGATAACGTACATGCTTTGTGCTTTTAGATACTTTGATTAAATATGCATAGCGTGTAGTTTTGCCGCGGTGAATACGTTTAATATATTTGCGATACTTCATGCCCTTTTCAATTCAGGTAGAGCCCGCCCTGGAGCGATTCGAAAGCTATTTGCGATTATTTCCGAATTTCATTATTGCGTTATCATTTCGTTAATCACTTCGATGGTAATGTGGGAGTTTGGACTTTATACTTTGTAGATACAGTTTATTTTCCAGTGTGGTGTTTGTGTTGAAGTAAAGAGATGAAAGATACCGCCACCATTTGTCACTAGTTTGGGAACGAGGTGGCGGAGTAAAGTGGCGGCCCGCCCTGTTTGCACCTCGGCCTGAGGCCTCCGTTTTCTTTTTCTCCGAGTGGAATTTGAACTTAATGGAGATTCGGAGACCATAGCCAATCACTCCGTCATCAAAATAATGGAGAATTTACTTGGCATAGTTAGCAAAAATACCAAGAATGAGTGGGCTACGGCTGACTGCTTATGTATCTAATTTTATATGACGGCGAAAATATACCTTGGTTTCAAAATACTGCCCGAGAAAATGACCGCCAAATGAAAACTAAGTTTTACGACACTATAAAGTAATAAGGTAAGATAAGTTTAACAATTACCATGGCACATCTTGAATATGCGTTTAATATTGATACTGAATATATATTTTGAAATATATATACCTAAATGATGGAACAAGCCGATGGCCCACTTGATGTTAAGCGGTTACCTCGGCCTATAAGATTTAATAATAAGTATTTTTTAATACGTTTCCGTAACGTGCCACTACAACTGCCGGAAACTGTACTAAGATTTTATTAGACCTATCATTTCGAAATGTTTTATAAAACTGGCAGTACGCTCGGTGGAGTAATTAAATAATTTGTGGTAGTAATGTGGAGTGTCCGAAAACATTAGAAGAAATCGCTAAATCGTCTATGAGAAAGCGAGTACTATAATACAATATTTACATAATTTATTCTGATTGAGAGCATTGTCGATTTAAAGTGATATAACCAAGTCTCGGAATGAGATTCTGAGTTATAAACTCATTAGTTTATCATTTAGATGCATTAAACTGTCAACTTTTGTTGGTATTAAGAAAATAATATATTTATCATTCAAAGTTTTAGGAAATCATTATCATTTGAATAATTTGAGTGCAAAATAACGTAAATCTTTATTATTATTAATTCTAACCCATATTATTAAAATCTTGGAATGCCTATAGCACCCTGTAGTTAGGTTAATAGACGTGAGGGTTTTGCTAGAAAAGAAAGGATGACAGGTACAGCTGAACTAAGATGAAGTGGTGCACACCAAACATTTACTTTCTTACAAAACTTATACGTTCACCTTTTGAGGTTATTCGACTGAACTATCGAACTGAACTATCAAATTTATATAGATACTGTCTTTCAGGACATGCATCGGTAATGCCCCAGGTTTTACCTACATGGATGTCAGCTGCTGATGGTAACGGGCGTTTTCACTCTGCCACCAATACACCTACATAATATGTTACCGTAACTAATCTCTGTATAACAAAAGCAAGCGAACAAAAGCAAGCGAACAAAAGCAAGCGAACAAAAGCAAGCGAACAAAAACAAGCGAACGATAGCAAGCGAAAACAAGCGAGCATGCGTGGACGTTCTAGCGAGAATGAGCAAAGGCGTGCGAGTGCCTTTGATTACCTTTGCTTGCCTTTGCTCGTGTTTGCTTGTCTTTGGTCACGCTCCAGTCGTTGTTGGTACATCAGTATGGACGCAATGGTAAAGGCGAGCGAGCGTGTGGCTCCCATCAGCCTCGCCTCTTCCCAGTTTTTGCTTGCTTTCGTTCGGTCAGACCCTCATTGCGGCATAAAAATATAATAAAATGTTCATATAGATATGGTTTTGAGTTAGGTGGTTGTGCGTGAGAGGCCTATGATACAATCTTCGATATTAAACTAATATTTAGGCAACGCTTTGCCGCGAGCCGCCTCATTTGAATAAGGTGCGGTCTCGCCATGACTTGTTTTATAGACTGCTTCGTCATGCCCATTATATTTAGACTTCATGGTTTTGAACAGTGTGGATTGTAAAAGTTCAGGATAGCTTATCAGTACCATAATTCTTACGCAGATTACGCAGGTCATCTGTTCTACCGCGAAACTTGAACCCATACTTGTCGCGTCTCAGACTGTTAAAAAGTCACATAGGTCACGAGGTCTCATAGCAGCGAATGATAAAAAACTAAATTCTCATTGGATCGAACACAATGATTTGATGTTTATGTTTTTAATTTTAATTTATTGCTAGCGTATAACGGAACTCTATACAAAAAATGCTTAATAATTGTACAGACGCATCCTTCGTCAAGGAAGTCTGTAGACGCAGTGGCAAAACCGCGGCTTTACGCTCGCATGTAGCAGTAAATATCATAATCATAACCCATTAGTCAGTTAATGTTATGTCCCTGCCGGCCGCTTTGAGCTGTTTTATTATAAGCTATTAATTTCGAACGATCATCCACGGGTTAAATCGGGCTTTGTTTTCCATCAAACGTTTTGTAAGGTAGCTGCAATTTATTACATTGGAGAATCATCTCACGGGGATAACGTGTACCCACTGAGTATTACTATAAAAATATATAATGTACATGGCAAGGTGGTCTTCGTAAAATGAATATTATTGATTTGAGATTGGCGAATAGCTATAATAGCTAGGAAATCAATCAAAATGTATTTGTAAATGTAGGTATTGTTTGTGTATTATGTATTGTATGTGTCAGCGTGATTTTGCAAATAAATGTTTCTTTCTTTCTTTCAAAATGTGTAGAAGACTTGGAATATGAATTCGTAACCAATAAACACAAGCATTTTTATCCCGAAAAATTAACGGGACGAATGAAACGCAGATCAAGTCGAGGGCGATGTTACCAGCCAAGATGACATCATACCTACAGTTCCTATAGAATACAAAACGACAAAAATGTATGGGAACGTCACGTGAATTTTTAATTATTATACTTACCCAATGATGAAAGTACTAACCAATTATGTAATTGATTATGTACATAAAACATCGATGATAAAACGGAACGGCTACTTATTATAAAGATTTACGATTAGGCGCTTATAAAGGTCATCCCAATAATTGTTGTGGCAATTTTTAAAAGTCACACAATGTTATTCGTATATTGGTATTTATTATAATCAGGAAAACAACATTTGATATTGATGCAGAATGTTTTATTAAGACCCAATTTATGCCAATTTAGATTTAATTAAAATCATGACAAATAAAAAATTACGCTGATTGTTTAAATTAGTTTTAAAATAGCAGATATAAAATTTCATTTTATATGATTGCGTTGTAGTCTATTAATTATGTGAAACACAAGCATTATAGTCATTATTCTACGAAACTGGCCCATGACTTTATATATCTGGTCTCCAGATAGATAAAATATTTCCTCGTAGCTTACCCTTCTTCAAACCTTTTGATGGTGTCTGAGGAACCAAACTTTTTTATTGGGGAAATATCATCACTGCTTAGGGGTACCGGGGGATCGGAGGCGAAGATGGTGAGCCGAGAAGACGTTTGCGAGATGATCCCGACATCCAAGAGAAGGATTAGTGGAAAACTGCAGTGGGAAATAATTATGGTCTTGATTATGCACCCTCGCGTTTCCATCCAGTGGAATATGTTAGTGCTAGGACTTATCCTAACTCAGCAGTAATACAGCGCAGGCTAACATACAAAACCATTTTAGCTATAATATTAATATTTCGTTTTAAAAGTAGGAACGTATGTTTAGGGCGGCTTGCACCATAATTGCTAAACGCGTTTAACTCTTAAATAGTATTTAGCGAGTTGTCAAGTCATACAAATACGTCAGATTTAAATCGATTTAGCTGTTAAACACGTTTAGTGATTCTGGTGCAAGCCGCTCTTAGTGTCGTTACTAAATATTATATATTTTTCTGTTTTTTAAAGTCGCAGCGTGCGGAGAAATTCGCTTACCTTCCAATTCGACCCAAAAATGGGTTCTGCGGAGACACTTTCAGAGGGACAAAGATCCGTTGTGATTACTATACCTACTCTTAAATGGATTAGAAACTTAACAGTACATACGCATAGTGTTGCAACTGAGTTTTATTTCTATTTATTAATGAACGCAAGAGTAATTGAACAATAAACTGATTTGGCACGGACCATTAAAAATATTTATTAATATAGAGACGCTTTGTTGATCGCAGCATGCTCAAACCGCACTTTCAATTAGTATTTCGTCAAATAATGTTAGAGGAGAAATATTAAACAGTACGCACGCTGTTGTTTCTCACCTCTAGTAATGTATAGTTTTTATGTATGGTTCATACATGTAAACTGGGCATAGTAGGTATGAAGTTCATATATGAACTTCATATATGAAGTTATATGAAGTTCATGTATTAACATTAGCATGAGTTCATACCATGAACTCATGCTGATGTATTTCAGGGCATTTTATTAGTTAAAACTTGTGACCCTGCGCATCTGTCAGCATTAGAACGAAGCTTATTTTCAGGGAAAAATAATAAAATATTATATACATCATATTTATCATTATTATGAAAGTTCTCTCTCTATGAAACCTTTGATCTTTACAAATATTACGCGATGATTCTATAAAAAAAAAAGCTTACGACGGTAATCACCACCGTCTACGGTATGTAGTAAACTTTCTAAAATGTGATGAATATGTATAAACCTTTTCTGTGGTTTTTGCCTTCAAACCTTTCAAAAATATTTTAGTGTTCTCCACATATTATTTTCTCTCTTAGATCAAAACAATACCAAGTCAGCGCAGAGCAATAACTACCACGAGCGGCAAACGCGGCAAAGACAGCAAATAGCTGCGCGTGCGCACACAGACACCTTCGTGTGCTCGTGCGCCGTTATCCGATTACACACCTTACACACCTTACACTCTGATAACAAAGTATAGGAAAGAGCAGCGATATCTCGTTTCTAACAATATTGTCTCTGACCAATTGTAATCCTCCTTGATTGGTGGAATTATCTGGTGTCACGGCATCGTTGGTCATGAGTGGTCATGTGACTGCCTCCTGCCTCACCGTACAGTCGTTAGAGATTAGAAAACGTTGAAAATTAATGTGAATGGTCACGTGCATTTTCGCTCAGAAATATCAATTCAATACAGATTGTTTTTGGTATCAACTTGGTTAAGTGTCACACGATTTGCTGGCGAAAAGGCTCTTAAGGCCCCTGTTATCCTGAGTTTCAGCAAACGATACCAAGCCACAGCGTGGAGCATCATTAGAGCAGGGGTTGGAGTGTCGTGTCGTACCCCATTTCTATAATTTGTTAAAACGCAAAGCATTCGTTTATCGAAAGCCAGGAACAAAAGTGCTGATGCCCGTCTTAATTAATATGATTAATGATTCAAATGGGCGGCTCTTTTTGAACTCGGGTTACTGTTGTAATCGAGAAATAAATTAATTTTATTAGTACTTGTCTGAATCGATAATATTCAAGAAAACCGCGACCGCTTTATATTTTAGTTTCGAAAAACGGAAGGGGTCCTACAAAAGTAGGGCTCCGTATTAAATTTAGTTTTTGCGTAAGAAAACTGGTGAATCTGAGATAATAATGTTTGGTAAAAATTGGCGCAGCCGGTTCCTACTTATGAAGATATATTCATCAGCTCTGAAAGCCAGTTTCGAGGAATCAGAAAATCGATATAGAACTAAGAAATATAATATCTATATTGATTTTCTGTTTTCTAGAAACTATAAACTTGGCTAGATGAACTGGATTGGTCTAAAATAAACGGATGACATATTTTTGTAAACTTCATCAAAATATAATAGAAGCACAGAGGCCAATGACGCACTCAAATGTTCGATGTTCCCGGTTCGTTACGTTTCTCTAATTTAAAAATTGGGCGTTAAAACTCACCGATTATAATTTAAATTTATGGCATTATGCATAGATAAAAGCTTATAAAAAGGAAATTGTGACCATTTATGATGGGCTCTAACAAGGTAGAGCTCCGTAATGGATGTTACTGTAATTTTTGTTTCATTAAAAATATTGTTAACCAAATTACTTATCAGTAATCTGTGAGTTTTATGAATATTTTATAAGCTATAGGCGCTGACAAATCGGTTTTAACACTTATTGGAAATTGAGCACAAGCCATAAACTTGCGTCAGATTTAATAAATTAAACGTGCAATTAGGAGTTTGAGCGATAAAACAAATAGTATTCGCGCGGACTTGTTTTGAAACATAGCTATTTATTTTTATTTTCCCATGTTTCTAATCTAAACTAACGCTGAGAGGTTGTTTGTTATACCAATTTGAAGCTTTGTGCAAAGCGCGGAAGGTTGTGTTCGGCGTGAGGGAGTGGATGCCTCGGGCTGAGATCGTGGTCGAGATAATTAGAGGCCGCGGCGCTGTGGGAGCCATAAAAACGGCAAATTGACCGGCGGGATAACCAGAAAGGCACAATGTGTTAGATAATAATTTTCAAATTACAGGTTATGTTGGTTCGCGAGTCCGACGAGCTCTTTTTTCTGGACGACTGAGGTGCTAAGGGCAGGCTAATTATTATTTGGGTATCGGAGCGGGATTTTAGTGCACCTGCTACCTGTATAAATATTTATTATTCAAAAATGTTCAAACGCCAATTTTGATGGATTCCAATTTATGCTGGCCAATTAAAATCTGGGTTATGGGTGCCCGATATTATAAAGTGTTTTGATCATAATAAAAATAAACGTATGAATACTGATTATGGGAAACGAAATCTCATCGGCGAGGTAAACTGTACTTATCGTTCATGATCACAATCTCTACATTGGTTATTGGCAGCCCATCCTAAAGATGTTTACGAAGTTGTACAAAGAATTCGGAGTCATTCACACTGAAACAAGTTCAAATTGGCCACGCATTGGTTTGATACGGGAAACAACCCGCACCCGACGCAGCCAGCTTGTCTCCGGGTTTATAAGGGCAGCACAGTACTGTGTGAAGTTGCTATTTTATAAGTAGCGTGAATGAACGCTTCATATTGATCCTTAGTCCTAGTTTAGAACAAATAGAACGTCATCGGGTAGTCAGAGAATCTGTTTTAATTTGTACTGCGGTTTCAGTGGATATTAATTTCCGCAGACTACCCCTATTAGGTATCCTCTAGGATTCATAAATAACCTGTTATGCAAAATAATTACAGACCCTTTAACTACGTTTACTATAATCTATATCGAAGAAACTAATGTAAACGATAATCCACGTGACTATTTTCATACTTACCCACCTAGCTACTTGACTTTTTCTGTTCTCTAGCAACTGATACTTGGCTAGTGAAGCAGATGAATCTATTTATCTTGTTATTTGCGCTAAGTCGTAAAAAAATCTGATAGCCTACGTTAATTACAATGATTTCAAATTTATTTCAAAATATGTAAAGTATGTATTTACAAAAAAAAAAGTATATAAGTATTCTATCAGCCATCTGGTTCCCATATTACAAGCATTGCTCAGTTTGGGACTAGAGGGTGTTGTGTGAAATGTCTCTGAATATTTATTTATTTAATAATCAAATTATCTAATGGTTTTAAGCACGAAATAAAGCGCTGATAGTCATTCAACCAATAAAATGTATATTTGAAAGTGGGTTGTTTGTCAGTATGTAAATGAGATGTCCCCTTGATGACATAGTAGAGACAATAGAGTGTCGCAAGGGGCGCGCCCGGCGCATCATTGGCCTGTGCTTTAGAGGCGGGACACGCCTCTGGAACCGCGGGTAACCACGGACTCTAGTAGATTAATGCGGGGAGCTCCAGGACTATTGCTTAGAGCTCATGATAGAGTGAGCAATTGAATTGGATAACAAGTAAAATGTGGACGAAGTAGTAAATGATGGTAGGGGAAAAGCGTTCTAAAATGCTGTATGAATAACAACTCGGTTAGTTTTAAGGTTGTGCTGTTTTAAGAGTTATTACCTCAACGTGTGCGATTTCAAACTTCGGTCATAAGATCGTCGGAATAAGGTTCAAAACCTCACGCGATTAAAACCACCGCAACATTAAAAATGTCTGAATGAGCATTTTTTTTTATGATCTTTTAAACTAAAGATTATTTTTCAAAAAAAAAACCAGTTGAGAACGCTCAAACAATTGTTGGTACGTATATTTATCTAATTTTCTACCTGCTTATGCAATTATCTAATTTTCAATAATATGCACCATCTTCGAAATCTAGATCAAAAACTCAAAAAAATAGTGGTAGCTTTGGGACTTTTCTGGAAATGTACTAAGGAGACCAATATCCAGCACTAAACTTTTTTAAGCTGATACGATAATAATTAATAAGAAAAATGTGTTGAGTTAATTATGATTAATAAGCAATTTTTCACGGTGTAGTACCAATACCAATCTAACACAGTTTTCTTTGTCGGCCCCAAATGTAATCAAACGAAATCAAATTTGATTTCTGCAGGTAGAACAAATCTCGCCACATATCCCAGATTGTTTGTCCAGCAATTTCTCGATCCGTGTCCCAATACAATTGTGTTTGTCAATGATAAATGGTCACAAGCGGTGCTTTTCATCCCACAAGCTCAAAAGGCGCCGCTGAAGGAAGTTAAAAAGCTATTTTGAACTGTCATGTGATGTACATAAGGTTGAATCGTGAGTGGAAGGGTATAATTACAACACAGGACTAAATGATACGGTGCTAATCAAAGCTGGGAATAAACGCGGATAATGTGGTTTAATATCGTTTGAAAGGAGCCTTTCGGCGGGCAGTCGCATTCACTCATAATGAGTTTATTCAGGATTTTAATCGAATGAATCGTAAGTAAATAGTGCAAGAGAGCCCGAAGCAGCAGGGGCTCATATTAGTTCTCTTGATTTCTACTTCAGTTTTTTATGTACCTAAGGTGTTTCCTATTATTATTAACCCCCGACGCAAAAAAGACGGGGTGTTATAAGTATGACGTGTGTGCGTGTGCGTGTGTGTGTCTGAAGCAACGTAACTCCCAAACGGATGAACCGATTTTGATTTTGTATTTTTGGTTTGAAAGGTGAATAAGTCGGGAGTGTTCTTAGCCATGTTTGATGAAAATCGGTCCAAGAATTGGGGGTTTTTTAAATTTTTAATTTAATTACTTGTGTAAGATTAAAGTTGTATAGAAATACATTTATTTATAAATAATTTGAGCCGATACTTGCCTATTTCATTTAGTGACCACGAAGCGCTTTCTTAATCAATCTTCATCGATTTAGCGTGGTCACTATTTGGATGGGTGGCATTAACATCTGAGCGCTTTGGTGCTTTGGAGGGCACGTAAAACTGTCGATCCCGGATCTAGCACCCGTTAAGTCACGACGGACACGTCACCAGAGTGAGCCACTAACATACGAACCCTGTTAGGCTTTTTCTGTTTTTGTTCTAACCATATAGCTAGTAAAGAGGTCGACTAGAAAAAATAGGAAATGGTTTGCGGCGTGACATCTTTCATATAAGAAAATTATAATAGTTTCAGCGCAAAAAACGATCATAAAACACCATTATAAAATAAAGTCCAAATGACATCAAAATAAAATGATAAATCATCATCAACCTACCGATCTACAATGCTAAACGGTGATTTGATTTCAAAAGTTGAATTCAAATTGAAATTTTGACATAATGAGAATATACATTAAGCGGTACACAAAAGAAAGGCTAATGTTTAGATCGGATCGTGAACTATGGACCACAATAGCGAGTTGTGAGAGGTGTGGCCGTACATTCGACACGGTGAAGACATCCGTGACATTAGAACGAGGAGTTGGAACTAGAGCTGATTCACTAACGTGAGATACAGCCCCCGTAGGTATGCCAATCTTTTGCTGTCAAGTTATATTTCACTGCCCAGTGTAATTTCTTCAGGTCACGTGGTACAATTTTGTACCACGTGATCATTCTTTTTAGACACTTGACAGCAAAATATGCGCGAAAACACATCAAATGACGCCATAATGTCACTATTTAGTCACAGAATAACTATGAGTTAGTATGAACTGACCATGATTTAAAACTTTGCAGTTCAACTTTGCAGTTCAACTTTGATTGGCATGTCTTAACCGAAAATCAGTAGTACCTATACAAAACACAGTCGAAATTGATTTCCACTGTGTTTTGGATTGCGATAAATATGACTTTCAAAGTATATTTATCGCTTGAAATACATGTTGTAAGTACAGGCACATAAGACTTAACTCTTTTATGTCTCAGAGTGATGGCCGCAGTGCAACGCATCACAAGACAAGTCCTCAGTGGAGGCAATGCATAGAGGTAACCGCTTAACATCAGGTGGGACATCGGCTCGTTCTATCATTTATTTGTATAAAAAATGAAAAGATATCAATTGATAAATAGTATATTAATGTATTCTGCTTATATTTTATTGGGCGTGCATCACAGACAACAGATAATAATATATAAGACTATCCCTGAAAACTTTAAGTGACAATATTAACCTTTCCTATGAAACCAAAAGTGTGAGTGCAAAACAAAATCAGTACTATTAGCAGCAAATCTACTTGACTTGGGCAAACTTGCTAGTAAACACTGTAAAACGAGTATTAGTTTGCGTTTTGTTTTTGCTTTTAAGATGTAATTTTTCACATGTACACTTTGTAGTTTGTCTGTTTCCTTTAAGAAGTTCCAAAGCAACTGCGTAACTATTATTCAGGCTTATGATGGCCTGTCTTATGCTTTTGTTAAGCTCAATTAGTATTTATCTTCGTTTAGTTTGAATGAAACAGCGTGGTTTGTATCAATATAAACTGTCACTCAAAGACAAATAAATCAAAATGAGCTTTTTCAATTAGCGTTCAAAGAACAATTAAACGGATTCTTGTGAAACGGCAATCGTTATATACCGGCCGTTATAAAAGAAGTTTAGGTCAGAAACATTTTTCCCGAAGGCTTTATTATTGTAACTACTAACAGTTACCCGCGACTTCGTACGCGAATACCGTTTCCATGTACATTATATTATCTGTGCGTGTACCGAGCGGATACTTTTTTGAGAAACTTGACATTACACCGAATCCGTACTCGAATGTCAAACGTTAGTCGTTGGACCAAAGAGGTAGTACTACGTCCTGTCAAACTGACGTGACATGACATGACATCATCCTCTTGCCAATAATTGGCGCTGCTAATCCCGTTTTTTCATTTTATCCTGTAGATCCTGTTAATTGTTCGGGATAAAAAGTAGCTTATGTGTCAATCCAGGCTACGAACTATATATATGCCAAGTTTCATCCAAATTGGTTCAGCAGTTTCGACGTCATTGAAACACAAACATCCAAACATCTAAACTTTCGCATTTATAATATTAGAAGGATGACTTCTCAAACATTTTCTAGTCCCCATCATAGTCATCTAGTTCCCATATTACAAGCATTGCTTAGTTTGGGACTAGAGGGCGTTGTGTGTAATGTCCGTGAATATTTATTTAGTTATTTATTATTTTTCTGAACCATAGTTTTTAATACCTACGAGTCGGTACCTTGTTACAGTAACTACATCTACATTTTTGCTTGAGTAGTCTAAGATTTATTTCTTCTAAAACTGACAGCTATCGATATTAGATGCCTTTTTTTTTATAATATTTGTTACCTCAGAACTCCGTCATTTATTAACCGATTTCAAAAATTCTTTTTTTATCTGAAAGGATATACTTCCAGATTAGTTCCATTTTATTTTCATCAAAATCGGTTGAGTAGTCATAGTTGAATTGAAGTCGGTTTTTCTAGTTTTTTATAAAACTTATAAAATAAAAGAAAACCTTAGCGTTAGTGTCTTCGTAATTGTATAAAATTATTGATTTACTGCAGTCTTAATAAATATCTTGGCTTATATTGCTTTTTGTGGTCTATGAACATAGTGCAAAAACATGAGATGAGAACATGTAATGAAAGATAATTCATAAGATGGATCAGTCCTCTTTTTGTTTGTTTAGACTTGCTAGATGATTTTTAAATAGTTATTAAGAATACTAAAATTGTTATTATAAGCGTTGTTATTTTGGTGAAATAACCAATAATACTTAACATCAGGTGGGCCATCGGCTTGTTTCATTCATTTAGTTTCATTAAGTTTTATAAAACAAAACTTGAGGTCGTAGCATAAAGTGTGAGCCATTGGAATAAATGTGTATTATTTGATGGAACTCGTTTTAAAGTTATCCACCATTTTGACTTCAAAACAATGACAGACGTGACCGAAATACTATTTCAAAATTATTCAACTGACACTGAAATGTATTTTACTGAAAAAAATTTCTGTCCAAATAACGGACAAAGGCCATAAATAAAAAGAGAAAGAGTTTTAGGTCATATTCGTTCTATAAAAATATAGCATCACTGACGACAGTGGTCCCGAGAAGATTTATTATGGCACATAAAGACACACAATGGTACGGTCTGAATGCGGTGAGAGCACGGTAAGTACGGTCTGAGTGCGGTCGCAGGCTATGCGGGTGCCTGCACGTTTACTGCCAATCATTGTTTACTGTTTGCTTCAAACACCGGATTTAAGGCGAGGTTTTCTTACAAGCGACCGTTACGGTCCTATAAGCAAATAGACTCTTTATCAAAAAGATTTTTAGTCAAACTAACCGCCTGCCGAAAGGCCCTCTCAAACGATATTAAAGGCCTGTTTCACCAACACTCGTAACGCTATCCGTCAAATAAAAATTCTTCTGTCTTTGTTTTTGACAAGTCTAAAGTAGAAACGGATATATTTTATGGTGAAATAGGCACTTAGCTACGTAATCCGCGATTATGCCATATTTCTTTGTGGATTAGGCTAAGATATGGGTACCGGGCAGGATTACCAACTTATCCCAGACTTGTTTTAAAATCCCCTTTGCAGCCGAAAATAAAAAATTAAAGGAAAATTGTTTAAAAGTATTTGGAACAAAACAATTATATCCGTTATGAAACAGATAAACGCAATAAATAAAAGTAATTTATGCCGATACTTAAACAGTAAACCGTTAAATACTATAAATTTTTGACTAAAAATTGCGGTTACTTTTTACTGCTAAATGTGATCCGCTTTATTACGGCAGTCGCTTTTAGGAAACCCTGGCTTCAGATACTGTCACTTTGTTATTGAATTGGTCATATTGTACAATTGGTATGTAACGTAGACAGTATGCATATTTTTTTGGCATACATTGCTTGTTACACATGCAAAAATGAGATTAATCAGCGACGTTTAGGTCAAACTGTACCTCTCTCGTTCAAATTAATAAAATGGAAGTACCAAACTACGATGTCACATCATACTAGTTTACAACCATAAGATGAATACTACAGTTAATGAAAGATACTTAAACTTTTATAATCAAAACCATAATACAAAACCCATTAGATACGAAAATGATTACACCGACGGACCCTATTACAACACAAATGAACCGTCAAAAATCAACATGATAAGTTGTAGTTAATTACAGTTGTCAAGCCGAAATCGTCGAAAACTGTCCGAGTAACCTGAAAATCATATGAAACTGAGTTAATCCCTGCAATTAGGCGTTCGTTCATTATTTTTTACATTCCAAATCCTCCGCCGCCGAACGGTCTGCCGGCAATCAATTAAAACAATATTTGAAATAGTGCTCCCAAAAGAAAAAGGAAGCGAGCTATAAACATTCCGTATTATGTCCATCGCAGTCTTCCATCTCCTTCTATCGCGTGGATGCATCTCGCTCGCACTGCACCGCGCCGGTGCGTCTACGCGCGAAGATGCGTTGTCGATGAGTTATGCTTATGAGAGGGTCGTGTTACCGACAAAGCCTTGTTTGAGAGCTTTGAGAGAACCCAAAGTAATTAACTTCGATTTAGTTATGATTATAGCTTCGGAATTATCTTGAGTTTTGGGGAATGACTACTTATAATAGCGTGTAGCATGTTGCTACGGCGTAGCACTTTCGTAGCATTGTGTTATCATAACTTATACTAAAAACTTTAACTTTATACTAAAAAACGCCTTTGTTATAATGCCCATTTTCAATCTAAACAAAAAAAATATTGGAAAAATGTATTATGTATTTTTGTCGCCTTCAAACATTTCAGACAGGGTTTTTCAATGTCATTCTTAAGAACTTTTCTAAGAGCATTATATTGCGAAAAGGTACTTGTTTTGTTACATAAAAAATGAGTTGAATCACGGAGCTGAGAAAAGCTCTCAGCGGCTCGCGTGCGCCCCTCGATTGAACAATGAATAATAAGCAGCAACATCATCTATCCATTTTCTTTTCCACCCCAAGAATAATAGTACCTATAAGAATGGAAACAATTGAAATTTAAATATCAAGAAAAATACGTTTCAGTAAGAGGAAATATTAGTCGAGGTGAATTGAATCAGGATGGAGTTAGATATTATTCTTTTGTGATAAATTGTAATTTTGAAAACGTAACTGAACTGCATACATTTCGTATTTCTTGATATCCTTGAATGATTTGGTTTCGGTTTTAAATTACTTGAAAACCTATTTATTAAACGCTAAATACTTATTCTCGTAATTGTATTCTGTTTTTTCATTCATCGATTTTTAAAGAATTAAAACTATAAAATATCTACTTTATTAGTTGAAAATCATATTATATGAATTAAACGTATAGTACCCACTATAATTTATAGGTACTGTGACTATGATGAGATTTTTTTTAATATCCAACCTTATTATTGAAAACACAATAGTTTTGCATGTTGAATAGAAATTCATGGTATAAAAATATTATGCCAAGGCGCTCCCTATCATAGCCAAACTATAAATCAAAGCAACTTCCCTCGATTATATTTCGGCGTTTAGAACAATAGCTATTATATTCAAAGCAAATGGACGTACTATTACGGTAAAGCATTGCTTCCGGCTATCGAGCCTTTCATGTTATTCTGGGTGTTTACTACGCAAGACAATAAAAGAAATTACTCATGCAGTTTTGTGTTACACTGCCCGGCAACTAAACATTCCGCAAAAAACTGCGCAGAGCTTACAAGACGGGCGCGCAGTGTAACTCAAATATCACTAGCGAATCTTTATTCATCGTTTTTCGTAGTAGAGGCTAACATGTCAGTTGGTTTGATAAATGTAATTATAGTCTGTCTGTGGGGTGTCTAGTTTATGTGATTTGCCATCTTCAATGGATATTTATGACTGTTTATAATCAATATCAAACTTTTATATGAGAGCAAATAATGGAACAAGCAGATGGCCCACCTAATGGTAACCTCAGTCTATATCAATGCATTGCCTCACTGAGCACATCCACTAAGGACATGCCTTCACACTGCGTCTATCAAGCTGAGACCTAAAGATGCATTGTTGACAGCAATGCGAGCATCACTGCTTGACGGCAAGAATAGATATGAATAAAAGATAATTTATGAGTTTAAAAACCTAGAAAAACCGACTTCCATTCGACTACCTGCTTCATCATCAGATGATGATGATGATGGCAGTTCATTGGGAATGTTCTAGTGACCATAAACACCACTAAAAAGTCACAGGAAAGCAAAATACGAAATTTCATGCACGTGGATGGCATATTTTTTTCCAGTTAGGTATTTCTATTTATAAGCCAAACTACTGAACCGATTTTTGATGAAAATTAAATGGGACCAACCTGAAAGTACATCATATGGTTCATAAATGACGGAGTTCTAAGGTAACACACATAAAAAAAATATAACCGAATTGAGAACCTCCTCCTTTTTTGAAGCCGGTTAAAAAAGTTCTCGAGACAGGTTGCAAATGCTTGAACGTGCTTGTACGCCTACATGGATTTATTCTTATAATTATTTCTCTAGTTACGATGACATTTTTACTAAATCGCCAGTCGCTCATGCGTCGAGCCCCGCCATTGGACCACTCAAGCCACTAATCGAGTTTGTCGGCCGATGGTATCTCCAAACCAAGCGTTAATAGTAGGTAAGTACCAACACCGCCGAACGCTTTGAACTAAATGAAAATGTTTAATTCATCACCAAACGTGTCGGTGTTCATCACCGTCAATATTTATAAATTAAGTAAGTGGAGCCCGATTGGAGGAAATAGCGGTTTTCACATTACCACCGACACGACATGACACCTAACTCTATCTACACGATATCGGCGGAGAACTAACTAATTCTTAGTAGTTATCTCGAATAATCCCCGCCTGGACTCAACCTCGACTCGACTCAACCTCAAAATCCTGTTTGGTAGGTTGTAGTCGTCAAAATCACTACCAAAGAACGATTTTGAGGTCGAGTTGAGGCGAGAATTATTCGAGGTAAGACTATGCATATGGGTTTAATATCAGGACCTACAGCGTTTGGCACCGACGCTTTTTACTCGAGCCACTGACATGTGACAAGCCGTCACAGCTCAGTCGATATAGCTTTGCTTTCCATGCTGTGGGTCGTGGGTTCGATCATCACTGAGAACAAACATTTGTGTGAGGCAAACATAGACGTTTGTTTTGAGTGTTACTGTGTATTTCCAAAAAATAATAATACAGGTATTCTATCAGCAATCTAGTTCCCATATTACAAACTTTGCTTATATTGATCTAATCCCAAACTTAGCTTAACTAGCTTTGCTTAGTTTGGGACTAGAGGGCGTCGTGTGAAAATAAAGAAGAAAAAAAAACTGGCGTTATGTGAAATGTCTATGAATATTTATTTATTTATTTATGTCAGTATCGTGTAGGCGTTGGTATCGATCAGTGTATAAACACCCAATGACTTTGGGAAACTTTTTCTTTCCAAATTGTAGCACTGTGTTGTGAAAACCACTTATTGATACAGTTAAGTGGGTAGCGTTCTCGAATACATAACAGTTAAGCAAGCTAATAGTTAGTATACCGCAAATAGCTTTAACTCAAACCAAATCCGCCTTTAAAGATTTAAAGAAATCCTATCCTAAAAATAAAAACATACTAAGTACTTATTAGGTAGTTTAATTACCTACACTACTCTAATTTATCCAATTGGATCAACATAAAATAAATTATTGCTATGCGTTCAATACAAACACTATACCAATCATCTTTATTCATAAAACTCGATTTTCCGAAACAACTTCCATTGTAACAATCAAAAATAGAGCAGCAGATGTTTCCAAGTTATTCAAATCATTTTTTAACCCTTCTAAAAACATCTTAGCATAAATAAAATCAAAAGCATTCAGCATCAAAAGGTTTAATGAAACTCATATTTTAATCCAAACATTCAATTCAAATCAAATTGAATCGATCAGCCACGCTCATCATCATCATCATCATCATCATCATCCGCAGCCCGATCTCACCCACTGCTGGGTATAGGCCTCTCTTTCATTGTGCCATTCTCTGCGGTCCTGCGCCAGTCTCATCCAAGTCCGACCTGCGACGTTAGTGATGTCGTCAGCCCATCTCGCTGCTGGACGACCGACACTTCTCTTTCCTGTCCTCGGTCTCCATTCCGTAACCGCCCTACTCCACCTGTCGTCACCGCGCCTTGCCATGTGGCCTGCCCAGCTCCACTTGAGTTCCATTACGCGCTTGCCTACGTCGAAAACCTTTGTGCGTTTTCGAATCTCGACATTTGGAACTCGGTCTATCAACTTTATGCCGAGCATGGAACGCTCCATGGCTCTCTGTGCAACTCTCAACCTGTACACAGCCTCCTGGGTAAGCGTCCATGTCTCGGCACCGTAGGTCATAGTGGGCAACACACACTGGTTGTAGAGGCGGGTTTTCAGACACTGTGGAATTGTAACAGATTTCAGAATGTCTTCCAGCTTCCCGAATGCAGCCCAGCCAAGTTGAATCCTCCTTGAGATATCTATATGTTGATGTTCTTTGCCAAAAGAAAGCATATGTCCAAGATAGACGTATCGGTCAACCATCTCAAGCATCTCATTTCCCACTTGGACCATAGGATCTGAGATGTCAGAATAACGCTCATACAAAAAACTAATTGAGAACAATCAACAGCGCTGTAACAAAAAATAAAAAAAATCTGTCATTGTTATTGTACAGGCTGTTCCTGATGTCGACTCTACAGGCGATTCTAAAATGAAAAACACAAATCTCTCCGCGACAATTAAAATCAACGAAAATTGGTATTATCTTGTTTATAATGTTGGTTATTTGATAAAGTAAAAATTACTAGAACAACCTGTATTGTAATAATGTTTAGAAAGAGTCCTTCACACCTTTTTTGGCGCGCTAACATGACAAATGCGATGTCTGCGGCGGCGGCGGCGCGCGGCGCGGGTCAAAGCGGGCGGAGCGCCGCGGGGCCTCCGACCCCTAATATTAATTATCTACAACACTACGAACACCTTTTAGGAGATTATCGCACTTTTTAATGGGTACATCTCCAGATCTAGATATCGACTTGCAACCGTGGCTATCGTGTGCCTTTTCACATACGCTCGGTTATAGGTAGTTGGCTGGTCATTTATTTTTGCATGGATTAACGCATGTAAGAAGAGCTATAAAATTTTTGGATTCTTACATTTTTATTAAATTGTCTGCATTCGTAAACTCCACTAATTTTGTGAATTTACACAAATGTCAGCCATTTCACCTGCCAAGTACTACCTACAGCAAATACGCGAATACACCTGTTTATAAACAGGATATTACCGTTAATTTTCCGCTAAAAATTGAACGTACCCCCTATTTAATACACAAAGCTGTTCAAATTGCCTACCTGTATCCGTTATTGCTTTATTCGAATGATAGAGAATTAAATTAATTTTGCGGTGTATTTAAGAACCGCGTGGCCCCGGGCGACAGCGCCATCTGTTGCGGGGGCTTAGGTACTACAATGATATTAAATAATAATGATTGTAGCCAGAGGGCTGATTGGACGATTATCGAGTTGGTCCATTGTTGCAACTCTGTAAACGACCCGTGACACTCCGATGCACTTATGACGGGTCAGCTTAACTATTGGCCGGAAGCGCAGAGGTCATGCTTTTATGAAAGTAAAATCGTTTGCATTAATATTACATTTTTTGAATTGCACGATTGTGTAACGCAGTGATGAAAATACATATTAATTAGTATTTTAAATGAAGGTAATACTGGTGGTGTTTAGTTAAAAACAAAGGGCGATAATTTTCACAACACAATGTTGTAAGTAACTCATGAAAATGACTAACCAATAACTAGCGTACCGCACGTGTTATAAAAACACACTGAGAGACCCCTTAGATAGTAAAATTGGATTTATAAGACTCACACAGCAGTGGAAAAGTGAACAAAGTAAAGAAGACAAACACACGTCAAATTCTAATTTAAGGTAGGAGATTATACCAGCTGGTGATTCAAAGAAGATTTACAATTTCAATTTGATATTTGAGATCAATGCCACCGGCGGGAACCAGCGCCGATATAAGCCGACTACACAAATAAATAATACACAACAACAAATATTGTAATACCCACGAATGTGCCAGTGTGTAATGATGCGGGCCGAAACAAATCAAATAAAATTGTGACCAAGCGGGGACGAATTTAAGGACCAATGTCGTGCCACAAACACTGACCGAAATAAAGTTTCTTAAAACTCAACGATGTGATATAATTTTTAAGGCCACTCCATTGTAACACTTACCTCAAAAACTTTAGGGTAAAGATTTGTATGAGTGATATGTAAACGTTAAATTTTATGAGAACATTAAAGTTAAGTGGGAAATCTGAAAAGGAGAGTTAAAACTCCGGCGAGCAGATGGCGGTGAGCGTTGATACAAACTCAATTATTTACACTCAATAAAAAGGACATTATATGACTTTTAGAATTAAACTCGCTGAGGAATCGGATGAGTCGAGATGTGCCGACTGTTTACGAGATAAGAAACTAAGACAAGTATACATTGCCTGAATGGTATGCCCATTTAGTCAATGTTGGAGCTAGCAGACCCTGCTACCATTGCGTGCTATAATTTATTCCAATGGCTCATACTTTATGCTACGGCCTTAAGTATTTTTGGTTAAAATTCTACCGGAAACTTAACAATAACACTCACAATTATATATATTTTTTTTAATTAAAAGAAGTTCTTTTAAAAATGTCAGAACAGTATCTTATAGGATGACGTAACGTGACGTAACGTTTGGAAAAGTCTCAGAACAATGGAAAAGTCATTTCAGTTTTTTTTTTCTACAGATGTAGACGACTTAGCTTATTTAACTGTTAAACACGTGTAGCGATTCTGGTGCAAGCCGCCCTTAGAGTACAACTTGACCATTTTTATGTACCTACTCTTACGGATTCTCGAAATTCTTCTTTTTCACAAAAAATAACACTTATCTTATAATACGCCATGGTTAATCAAAAACTTTTATGGCGTCCTCGATTCCGTCACGGCAAGTATCTACAAATGGTAAAAACAGGCGATGAACCACAGGTAGGCGCAAATATTTGTGAACAATTTGTAGAATTCACACTTAATAACTAGATGGAGTTTTTCACTCTGTTCTAGGGTCCGGCGCGGCAACATCAAACACCGATCATTAGGTCCATGGTGTGATTGACTCCACGGGATATTGCAACAGGTGACAGGGTAACAAATACCATGGAGATATGATGGTTTCTTTTAATGGTGTGATTTGGTTGATCGGCTATGTTTTTTCGAATCGGACATATTATTGTGTAGGTAAAGTCTAGAGTTATCTACAGACTCCACCTAGCTAACTTTACAAAATTTCAGTAATTAATTGAAAATAAAATCTGAAATATGCTTAAAGATATGGTATTTCATAGTAACTTTAAAATATCTAATAAAATATCTATATTTTAATATTTTTAATAGGAAATAGGTATATTTTCTTGTAATATAATTATTAGAACAAGAAAAATAGAAACTTTGTCTAATACTATTTTCACAGTCAAAATTACGAATGCAAACCAATACATAATGCATTAGGTATTTCTAATATATATATTTTTTTTTAATTAACCAATACAGTCCCACTGCTGGGCAAAGGTCTCCCCCCTCGTCTTCCACTTCTCGCGATCTTTGGCAAGTTCCGCCCATTTCCGCTCGAAGGAGTCCAGGTCGTCATGCCAGCGCTTCCTCGGGCGGCCGCGACGTCTTCTACCTCTAATATATTAAGCAATAAAAAATACCTTCAATATTTCAAGAGTATAATTTATCCTTTGTTATAAACATTGAATTTTAGAATTTATTTTTGTAACGAGCGTAAAATTTTCGTCAACCGTAACCAAACCGCGACACAATATGACTTTAATTGTACCGTCCCCTTTATTTATAACTCAGTGAATTTATTTTTCACAGTCGCTCTTTTTATAATTTAGTTTTGTAACAATTCAGAAGGCGACATTGATAAGGGTTGTCCGAATATTGAAATTAAATATAATTTTTACTGTGCCTACCTAAAACATCAATTTATGTCTTGCCTAGTCAAAGTTACGAGGACGTTCTAGCTTTTTTTCTCGAAGTAAATTCCGTTGTCTCTGAGCTAATACACAAAGTTAAAAATATATACAATTTGTACTGCAGTTAATATTAAATTTTTTTTTGTGGTCGCAATTCGTTCGTCGCGCCTTTGGTTCCACTGTCACAAAAATTCTGAGGAACAAAGTTCGATGATTTCTGTCACCATAGTTTTATAAACGCATTTAAAATACATATTGTTAGCTACGTGTAAATAAGAATCATATTAATTTTAACTTGCTGTAAAACAATGAAGTACGTAACAAAATAACTCTACCTTTCAGAATTTTTCTGCATTCTGCAGACAAAATACGGTATAAAACAAAAGAAATAATAGTATCAAGGTAAGTACTTCAGCTCACCATCTTGTCCGAGCAATTTGTGTAAGTTATTACTCAACTCCACGCCGACAATGTTCAGGTGGTATCTACCAGTGGCTTTGATAGAAGGGACATATTTGGAATACAAAGTAGGCTGTAGCGAGAATTTTTTTAAAAGCTGTTACCGTCACATGCCCGAACTTGCATGATAAATTGAACTTCAACTTCTTTTTTCCTGCTTTTTATGTTAACATCATTGCAAAATAGTCTCTTTTCAGTTGTCTTTAGAGTCATTAAGCCCATTTTGTGGAGATGTGATGAAAAAATTAAATATTACCAACCGAATCGGACACTATGGTTTTATAATCAAAATTTTTGGATTCAAATTCGTTTGTTTATTTAGTGAATCTGCACACTTACTTTTTCCCATATCTTTGATTTTAATTTTTGGCTTTTTACAGTTTTACATAATAGTAATCTAAATGTTGTTATACGCATATCTGCAGAAAAAAAACACTGAACGCCAGGTCAAACACTTTAGACCGTTTTGCTTGCAGTCGACGTAATCCTCTTTGTACCAATATGTCGTCGGATGTTTTTTAAGAAACAAAGGTTTATGGTTTAATATCTCTAAATTATATAGTGGTAAAGATGTTACTGTCTCAGACTATTGAATTTAATGAACCTATTGAAGCACCGACAGTTTAGCAGCATACCGTCCTGTAGGTTTGGACGTGGTATGCGTGCCAATTTTACGAACTAACATAATTTTGTAGTATCCGGTGAAGATATGAAATAGATATTTTTAATAGCTACTGCCCCCATATTCCATCTTTTGCTGTCAAGTTATATTTCACTAGCCAGTGTAATTTCTTCAGGTACAATTTTGTACCACGTGATCATTCTTTTTAGACACTTGACAGCAAAATATGCGCGAAAACAAATTAAATGACATCATAGTGTCACTATTTAGTCACAGAATAACTATGAGTTAGTATGAACTGACCATGATTTAAAACTTTGCAGTTCAACTGAGATTGGAATACCCCTGCTGAGTTTTCATTGAATAATAATAATGCTAAGAGGGCTCAAGAACCTTTTGCGGCTCCCTTAAAAGCTTTGGGTTTTGGTATACCCATGGGTGGACAGAATTTGACAGAGAAAACTCTAAAAAGCTAGCGCCAAGCTCCTTGTACGAATAGTGCGCTTACTTGTCCAAGTCAAACCAAACTGAAATCTTGAATCCACCATTGCTTGAGATTCAGTCTTGCGCATTTTTTTGTAGCTTATTCTATTCTAAAACTACGAATCCGACCTTTCTAAACCAATTCTGCCTCCATCTAGTTATCATTCTCCAATCGCTAAAACTAATCAAAATGTATCGAAATAATATTTCTAAGCGAGATAAGTCACGTGACTATAGTTAGACTTTTGAATTTTTCTATTCTCTAACGATTGAAATGTCTAGAGAAGCTAAATAATTTTAATACTTTTTTGTTGATGCTCGTTATATACTTTTGATAGTTTTTGTTGGTACTCTAAGTAATAATCTTGATAATCTACCATCATAAACAAACAGATCAAGTTTTAATTAGATTACCGTTGGCTAGAAATTACGCACAATCATTATGTCTATAAATAAAAGCACATTATAATTATGTAAAGCAAACTGAACAATAATTTGAGAGCAGCTTTGCCAAGTAATGTCATTAGTGTTCTCTGGCAAATACACTCAATTGCAGTTAAACCTGTATTTCTGGATCACAGACGAGCTAACATCTAGACTTGTGATGTAGTAGAACACTTCTCTGAGCAAAGGGCCAACGCACATCTATCGACAAAACTGTTTTGTCGCGTACTTAGTGACGTGAAAATAAATTTTCTGTTATAACGAAAACAGCATAAGATGAATGCTTCCTCGTCATATGCTGTTTTCGTTGTAACGAAATTCACATCAATTGACACGACGCATGCATAAAATTATGTTTACCTATTTATTATAGCATTGTTTAGTACCTACCTATTAAACATTGCTTTATACGCACATACCTAGAGAATGAACTGTGCTTTTTTAATAAATAAGAATATAGTGTAATTATGTAGTGTACTTAATAATATTATTAAGTACTTAGCATGATTCTCATTAAATAAGCAAGTAACGAAAACAGCAAATAAAAAGAAGCATATCGTAACTAAAAAAGTTTTACTGAGAAGTTTCACATCACTAACTGTTCGACAAGACGTTTTGTCTTTGGTTTGCGTTCTCCCTAATAGGGAGAACGCAAACCAAAGACAAAAAGTCTTGTCGAACAGTTAGTGATGTGAAACTTCATAATTTCGTGACAAACCATGTCAGTATAACTTTTTTCGTCACAATATGCTTCGTCTTATTTGCTGTTTTCGTTACTTGCTTATTTAATGAGAATCATGCTAAGTACTTAATAATATTATTAAGTACACTACATAATTACACTATATTCTTATTTATTAAAAAAGCACAGTTCATTCTCTAGGTATGTGCGTATAAAGCAATGTTTAATAGGTAGGTACTAAACAATGCTATAATAGATAGGTAAACATAATTTTATGCGTAAGTACGTCGTGTCAATTGATGTGAATTTCGTTACAACGAAAACAGCATATGACGAGGAAGCATTCATCTTATGCTGTTTTCGTTATAACAGAAAATTTATTTTCACGTCACTAAGTACGCGACAAAACAGTTTTGTCGATAGATGTGCGTTGGCCCAAAGGCAACTTTTTAAACTGTCAAGATTTTACTGTTTTGCAATAATGGTCAAGTGTGAATCAAACACCAATGAAAATTTCGATTTTGGAAAAAGAGATGCTGGGTTATATCCGAAAGTGCAAGGGTTAAATAATACCTAAATAAAAAGTGCCGGCGAAACAAAAACAATGATTACCTATATTCCTCGAGTTTCTTCCTATTTAGTGTTTACTATGGGGTGCTATGGGACTAAACTTCGAGGGTCATTTTCACAAAGTTATAACATCAACTTTAGAATACAGTTTTTAACAAACATAATTAGAGTACTGTGATATGAAGAAATTAGCAAGGAATATAACTTGGGTCTTTTCAAGGCAAGAGTGAATAGGTGTCTTCTAGACTGTTCTGCTCCATCCTCGGCCTCATCGTCACTTACCATCAGGTGAGATTGTCGCCAAAGGACATTCTGTATTATATAAAAAAAGAATAGTCTGTTTTTGTAAGTAAATTAAGCAGTTTTTTTTATCAGTTCACAGAGGCGTTTCTTCTACGTAAGCACTACCATCTTCTCCATATTACACAAAGGTTAGAAAACTAATGCTAAATAACATTAGGTTAGCCGTTTACAATTTTATGTTTACAATAAATAATTTTCTAATCTAATCTAGTTCTCCATACACAAAAGTTTTGTCATTTGCATAACAATAGCGGATACAAAATGGCAACAACCAGAATTTCTAACTTAAGTACTATGGTAAATGAGAAAATAAGATGATATGTTTAAGCGGTATGTCCATGCATTGTATCTCACTGTAAACTTAAATGTATGTAAATTCAAGAGCAAGAGCCTAGAGCTTACTCCGCACCTTCCAGCTCCCATCATATCATCATTATCTGTTTCAACGGGCACTAGAAACAAGAAATCTAGCCAACGAAATATAGAAACGAATATTTAAAGCTTTGGTTTGTCAGGTTGTATTTGTCAGAAATTGATTTAAAAAAAGCTGTGTCAAGCAATTTACAATTTACATTACTTATTCATTTCTAGTCAATAGGTAATACTTACGAAAAACTCGAGAGAATTTTTTTATTTTCGTCTTTTTTTTTTGAAGTCATTTAGTAAAGCAATAAAGATCAGTTAGCAGCAGTAGTTTTTTAAAGGTAGATAACTAAAAAGTTATCAAAAAAACTCATCCTAATAGATAGGTACTTAAAAATCATAAACTTTACAATTACCTATGTACCTATGTACTAAGTACTATATATTTCTTCTATTATACCATACCAGCAGGGGTATGCCAATCAAAGTTGAACTGCAAAGTTTTAAATCATGGTCAGTTCATACTAACTCATAGTTATTCTGTGACTAAATAGTGACATTATGACGTCATTTGATGTGTTTTCGCGCATATTTTGCTGTCAAGTGTCTAAAAAGAATGATCACGTGGTACAAAATTGTACCACGTGACCTGAAGAAATTACACTGGGCAGTGAAATATAACTTGACAGCAAAAGATTGGCATACGGGGGCAGTACCTATCTAATAGATTATTTGCAAATTGTTATTATAATTTTAAACACACGCAATCACAAAATCAATTTACAAATGCCACTGTTTTATTAATATCTTGCATTAATAACATCGAAAATCAATAAAGAAAATCCAAACGAATGTCAGCCATTACGGATTAGCTCAGATATAACTGCACGCCACGTCGGGCGCAGATTATCTATATTTATCCACTCTTTCTCTCTCGCGCAGCATCAATAAGTACCAACTTCTTTAATCATTGCAATTTCGAAACAAGCTCAAGTGTTGTCGGTGTCGAATAAATTTTGTATAATGTAAACGTGATAACAATTTAAATTCCTCTGTAACGGGTCCGAAGCCGACAAAAACAACAAACAAAGTTAGGGGCGCGCCATTGGCTCGAAGCGCGCGAGGCGGGACCGCGGCGCGACCACACCCGCCCAGCACGCAGTCTCGCTCACTCATCCAGTCCTTATCTACCACTCCGCTGTGAGAGACGTGTCTCTGAAACTTTTCACCCCTGAAGTGACAGTTACTGTTAACCCTCGCTGAAACTAAACGTGCTAAGCCATGCCTCGGCCGACACGTGAATCATATGGTGATCAAAAACCACCCTTCTCGTACATAGCACTGACTGCGATGGCGATCTGGAGTTCCCCGGAGCGCATGCTGCCGCTGTCGGAGATCTACAGGTTCATCACGGACCGGTTCCCGTACTACCGGCGCAACACGCAGCGCTGGCAGAACTCCCTGCGCCACAACCTTTCCTTCAACGACTGCTTCGTGAAGGTGCCGCGACGTCCCGACCGGCCCGGGAAGGGCGCCTACTGGACCCTGCATCCGCACGCGTTCGACATGTTTGAGAATGGATCTCTTCTCCGCCGACGGAAGAGGTTCAAGCTGCATAAAGGAGAGAAGGATAGTTTGAATGCTGAATTGACCGCGCTTGCCAGTTTTAATAGAGCGTTTCTGGCGCGTCAAGCTGGAGCACCGCCGCCGCCGCCGAGCCTGCCGAGCGGGGGGTTGTACCCACCGACATCATCGTACATGCCAAGACCTAGTCCAGAGCCACCAGAACTGGTTGATACAACAGCGCTACTGCCCATCGGGCCTCGACCGCGCCGCGCGTTCACCATCGACGCACTGTTGGAGCCTGAGCCTCGTCGGTCGACTCCCTCACCACCGCCGATGATGCCTCCTCACCAACCACATTGTCCACTGCCACTGCCCCCGCCCTACCTTTTGGCTGCTCAGAGGTATCATGCTGAACTGCTGGCTGGCCTCCAACAGTCCTGCCTACCCCCGCTGTGGACGTGGCGGGATACTAGTCAGCTCTCACACTATACCCTTAATTCATGAATGGTAAGAACTTGTCTATTCACCTTATTTGAAAAACATGATGTAATACTGGTTGAACGCTAATTCTTTCTAACCGAAGCTGAAGGGCACCTGCACACTGACCGGTACCTACCGACATTTCGGTGGCTCGAACATAAATATCTGTGTCGGCAGCGACGCGGTATCCAATCCAGTACTAAGGGCGGCTTGCACCAGAATCGCTAAACGCGTTTAACTCTTAAATAGCATTTAGCGAGTTGTCAAGTCATACAAATACGTCAGATTTAAATCGATTTAGCTGTTAAATACGTTTAGTGATTCTGGTGCAAGACGCCCTAAATGCATAACCTCTCCGCTCATGTCGGTGGCAGCGTCAAAACTGCCGATCTGTGGTTAAATATGGCTTTAATTGCGTTATTTTCAACTTTTGAGCTAATTTTTTGGTATAATTTATCAATACTGACAAAAACACTTCTTAAAAAATATCCTACAAATTAAAATTAGGTAATTATCTTGTGGGGCTGCCGTAAAGGTTTGGCTTTAACAAAAGTTTCATTCGAAATTATCCCTCAAAGATCTATGAAAACCTGAAAATTAAATTACACCATGGTATTACAATACTTAAGATACTTAGGTATAACCTAGTTTAATTTGAATCCATATAGGTATTTTTCACTCTACGGCAAAAAGATAAATATTTTTATGCATAGCCACAGCCCACAGGCACTCCCGTAAAACGTAAAAACCAAACTCTACCTTATTTCTTGGTTAACAAGACTCACAATAATTTTAATTTGGATTCACGCCAAATTCCAAAATGGCGGACTATACGAATACTGCTCTTGGAAAAATAACTGGATAATCTCCGTTGAAATACTTAACTGCTTTTAGATTATGACAGTCTGAAAAAGATTTATTGTTTGTCTCTAAACATTATCTAAAACACTTAGGTACCTACTACAAAATTAATAAAAACTTTGTGAGAGACTTGAGAGAGTGAACAATTTAAGCTATATTGTATGTATGGGCCAATTTCAATGATCATCATCATTATGCGTACAAAGTTGCGGGTATCAGCTAGTTATAAATAAGTATGTTTTCGTTCATCAAAAATCTGGTATAAGTAGTTAATTTTTAGCTATAATTTTTAGGGTGGAAGCTTGCAAGAACCTTAAGTTTTCATAATATCACTAAAAAATTTTGAAAATTCAACTCTTATTCACTCGTATACAAATTTATCACTTTAGATCAAAACCTTTGTAATTTGCAGTAATAACGCTAAGAAGTTTTTTTATACAACTAAATGATGGAACAAGCCGATGGCCCACCTGATGTTAAGTGGTAACCACTGCCTATAACAATGCATTGCTTCACTGGAAACGTGCCCTGTGATGCATTGCACTGCGCCCATCCCTCTGAGGTTAAAACTAACCACGTAGGCCTAAATATTACCGGTGAGAAAACACGTCTTAGTGTAGAAGAATAGTCCCAAAACTTAAACGGACTCTTTAGATAATTTACCAAAAAATAATTCAGATAAAAAAAACCATGAACTTTTTTTTTTATAAATAAGAAAACTGTTTTTTGTTTGAATAAAGTAATTGGTATAAAGTTATCTTGACAGGCTGATCAATTTTGAAATTGAAATAAATAATAATTGAAAGTAGACTTCAGTTTTTGAGAATTATACTTTTACATCTTGTTAAAAAAAATTCTGTTGGCACTATTCGTAATTTTCAACCTCATTCTTATATAAGTCTGAATCATAGTTAGGAAAAGAAAATGAAAAACTGCTAGTTTCAGTCGCCAGATATTTTCTTATACATTTCGCTATTTTTCGAACAAAATTGCGATTCACGCGATTGCCAAGATCTGCGGACTGTAGGTACTCGTAGATAGGTGTCGGTACTGCAATGGAAGCACAGACTATCGGTATATCTACTTATCGTGCCTCAAAATGTTTATCTAGTGATTGAGCTTGTTTTTATCGATCTGTCGTAAAAATATAAGTTCCATGTTTTTTAAGAATTTTATGTCGAATGCTCCTCCATCGACAATACATTTATATTATTAAAAATTAAATCGTTACGGCAAATAATATTTGCCACAGTACCATCGATGGTACTGTTCAATGGTATCACGGTGAACGTACCTACGGTTATTGTAACCAATAAGAGAAAAAATATTCGTAAGATTTATTTGAGACAAAAGTGGTGCTCAACGGCGGAAAACAATATAAAGACTAAAGAGAAGATAGATAGAAAACTCTTTATTGTACTGCACCGGAAATTAGATATTAGACATAGTTCTATAGTAAAGCGAAGTACAATGGGCGGCCTTATCGCTATGAGCGATCTCTTCCAGGCAACATTTGGATGGACTGACGTTTGATTAAAAAAAAAATGGCATATCTATAATTGAGTTAAAAACATTTTTATTTACCGCCATTAAAGCTCTGAATATACTATCTTTTTTATCAAAAAAATTTAAACTGATTGTCAATGCAAGACACGTATAATTTTCGTCGGGTTGGGTTTTTAGCTTACGCCCGCAACATTCCAGCGTGATTGAATTTAAATATCCAAACATCTAAAATTTTACATTTAGAATATTAGTTGCATTAGCAAGATAGGATAGGGTTAGGTAATCTATTATAAACTCTATTACATGTTTACATTATTATTTTACTATTAAACCCGATGTAAGTTCTAAATTAGCTTGTGCTATGCCGGGTTTTTAGGTAGGTAATCAGATCAGAATATTTTAAAAACTAATTCTAAAACTTTTTTTTTGTCCTCAGGTAAAGCAGATTACGGCACCAGATCTCAAAAATACATTGTTGTGCATTCATGCTATGCACTACTAGTTGAGATGAGTTCACCCTGATTATCCTTATTTGAGACAAATTGAGTAAGTTGCTAACTAAACGCGGTACAGCGATGAGGTTTGGCAATGTTAGTTTCACTATTCTTTCTCTTTTCAGAACTGAGTACAAGAAGTGAAAAAAAAAATTGCTAATCCGCTTGATTTAAATTTCGATTTAGTTGAACAATATAAAAAGTATGGAAGGTACTTTCTTACATTTTCTCAGTGCTGCGTATATTAACACATAGAGACAAAGATCCGTTGCACGGCAGACTACACAACTAATTTTTATTTTTAGATGATGAATTATGAAAGTAGAGTTGAGTAGTGTTTCCTTTTGAGTAAAGTAATTTTTGTCTCTCATTGTTGTGAAAAGAATGAACCTATCTACTAATAATGGATCTGCAGGGGTATGCCAATCAAAATTGAACTGCAAAGTTTTAAATCATGGTCAGTTCATACTAACTCATAGTTATTCTGTGACTAAATAGTGACATTATAACGTCATTTGATGGGTTTTCGCGCATATTTTTCTGTCAAGTGTCTAAAAAGAATGATACAATTTTGTACCACGTGACCTGAAGAAATTACATTGGGCAGTGAAATATAACTTGACAGCAAAAGATTGGCATACGGGGGCTGCTAGCACTTTCCTCATTATATTAAAAATAATAGTCTCATTTTGTATTTAATATTTTGTCCTCGTAGATAAAACATATCTACTTTTAAGTCCTTGGTAACAGTCTAACAGATACTGTGGTGTTGTTGTTAGCCTAGACTTATGTTGAGTGAGCATAAATATTTTTAGTTGAATTAACTATTCATAATATTGACAAATTGTATTGTCGAGTTACTTGACAATACGTCTTTTATGTGAATTATCTTGATATCATAAAATATTCTTCTTCAATTTATTCGTCTTCAATTAAAGAAGGAGATTTACTTGTTTAATGTTCCTATAAAACAAATTAAATAACTGTTTATGACATTCTTCATCTTCAATATTTCTAAAATTCGTAAAGCAAAAAGTTGTTATTTCTTATATAAATCAAAATGTAGCTTGTATCTACAATATTTTTCAATAATACTTATTCTAGAAACCTCCTTAAATTATTGCCATGTAGGAAAAAATTTAGTATGAAAGATGGCTATGGCCTTAATCTGACAAAAATAAGCACAGATTTTTTAATTTTTCAACGAAAAAAAAAATTATGCTTTTGTATCGATTCCTAAATGAGTAACGCGAGTCTACAATATGTCCAAGTAGGTATATTGATGAAATACAAAAAGGTTACATGCAATAGTTTGACATACAAAGAACTCCGTAAAACCTTTATGGTAAAATTTGGTAGGTTGCGCTATTTTTTACTGTTATAAATAGATCAAATCTACATAAGCGACTTGAACTGAATTGTCCTATTTCTTGTTTATATTTAAATAATTTATTTCTAGTAAATGTTGGCTATGTAAATATTTTGTTGAAACTGTGATATTTAGATTAAGTAATTATATACAATTTATTGGAAAAAATATTTAAGATTCTGTACAGTACTAGTTGCTAGAATATAACTATTAGCATATTTATTCAATTAGTGAATAGTAGAAAATAAACAGAAAATGTTAACTGTTATTCTGAAGTTTTTTTTATTATTCTTTACTTGAGAAGGCCAAGGTTAGTTTATATCATTTTTATTATTAAAAGAAATAGAAATAAAAAAGTATTTATTATACGCCGAACCACAATCAAAAATATAGAGGTAACACATTAAAATACCAAATCATTAAAACAAATAGGACTTGGAAAAAGGACCGTGCCAGAACAAAATTAAATAGATATTCCTTTAAATAACTACGTAGATATAACTTTTATGAAATGGTAGTTTTTTATTATTGTAGTTTCTCAGAGTTTTTAGATGCGATTGGGTTATAAAGTTGATGTCTATTCGATTCGAACACTATCTATTTCGCTACCTATATTTTCTGTAATATCTTTTGTGAAACCATTTTTATAATTATAAAAGTATTCTTCGTTATAAAGTCAATGCAATCAAATTAATGTAACGGTTGGGGCTTATACATTTATTAGTAATCTTAATTAATGGTATGGCATTTATTTATTTAAATGCGAGTTCATATTTAGATAGCTAAATTAATTAAAATAAAGATCGGTGACACAATGAAACTGATTCAATAAGCCACGTGTAAAACTACAGACAAAATAATTATACTTTCAGAATTAAGTTCCTATAGTACTTATAAGAACTTATAGGTACTTGTATTTTAACCTGTTTTCAATAAACTCAATGTGACCTTAGAATTCTTAGTTACACCGTGTTTTGTCTTTTTCGATCGAATTTAAATCTGTTTGTCTATGCAAAAGACAAAACACGGTCTAACTATTCCAAGCTAATATCGAGAGTTAGGACGGCTTGCACTAGAATCACTAAACGTGTTTATTAGCTAAATCGATTTAAATCTGACGTATTTATATGACTTGACAACTCGCTAAATACTATTTAAGAGTTAAATTTACGCGTTTAGCGATTCTGGTGCAAGCCGCTCTCAGTGTGCTTATTTAATTTGTTCACAAAACACCATTAAATTTTTGTTATTAAAAAGCGGACAATACCGAGGCGCTAATTCTTTTTTCAAAATATACACAGCACTTGACAATTTTCATTTTAATTTGAGTTGTTCAAAGTCTCAAGCCGATTATGAGACTCGAGTTGTTCATCATTATAGAGGTCTTTAAATAAACAATGGAAACTTTCTTCATTAATTTTCATTATGTGATTAACAAAATCAGTCATTTGTAGGTAATGTTTCTTTGTTAGTAAATTCTTTTGATGAACGCCGGCCTGTTAATGTAGTCTTAAATAATTACTTCCGTGATTACTTATTGCTTAGCGAATAAATTGTGAAACAAAAAACTTTCTTGGTAAACTACTAGCTACGTTGGTAAAACGCAATTGTTTTGAATGCCAACTTTAGTAATTGAAGTCATTTGCATACCTAAGTAAAGTACTATATTTATTCACAAAGAAAATTATGACTAATAAAGTATTTACAATATTTATAATATGTACAAAACTTTACCTAAGTAAAGTAAGTACCAGAAATATTCAACTGCTTCATTTATACTCGAAGTATAGTAATGATTATTTTGATTATACCACAGACAATATAATACTAAGTATACATTATACTAAATGAAAGTCATGGTCACAACGTTATATTACACTAATATTAGATAGTGTAAAGTAGAAGTACACACGGCCACATGTCAGGTTAAACACTCAATACAACCATAACTACGCTACATACAATGCAGATAATCGTTGGAAAGGGAGCGCAAATAAGCGTAAGCGCGCTCCGCGCTCGCAGCCCGTCCTACACAAACACACTTGACTGTCGTCCTTCTCGCACGATTCGTAGCGTTCAACTTCTAATCGTTCAAAGTCCAAACAATATAGATGGACGTGTCTTCGACTGTACAAACCTAGTACATAACATACATAAATATGTATCTACCTACTAAGTTTTCTTCTAAAGATATGTGTGCAATCTTGTGCAAGATCACGCGCCTTCAGGTGTAAACTAAGACGTTAAAACTGAAACAATAGTATCTAGAAATTGTTTAATTGTTAGCTCTTTGCACTCCACATTGAAAGGGACAAAGCGCACGCATGTCGGCAGACGACAAACGATATGTTGAGGCACGTAGTACGCTCAGCTTCATGAGTTACGTGGTGGTACTTCCAACCAATGATACAGCTGGTGAAATTGCACTAGTTCCACGAGTTCTTTTTTAGAAGTGAATAAATAATGATTACTAACATACAAGAATCGACAAATATCTAAGAAAATATGTAAGGTGCACGAAACACACTTCAATGCGCTTTGACTTTTACCTCGTGAAGTATCCAGCAACAGTGAATCTAGCCCAATTAATAGATGTGACACTTAAGTAAAAATCTAACTGTTTTACAGTTTACCAAAGTAGGCATTGCTTGCGCAAGTAAACCGAAGAGCACAAGGTTACTAAAACGTGACAATAGTCTGAGGCTGAGTGTACAATCCAAACAGTCGGCACGGGCTCTGTCGGCGGCTCTGATGGCGGTGTCACAACACCGCGTTGTGTGCTGCACAATATGCTGCGCCGGCGCAACGAATCGCCCACAATACGACCCGCTATGCAAAGCCTGATGAAAGCGGAGCCTTTGTCCGACGGTCACCGCCGAGGTCTTCCTAAGCCTTGGGAACGTATCTTGGAAAACCTTTCTCTAAAATACGTGGTGCGCCGTGGCAATGATTTTCCCTACAGGGAAGGGAAGTACCCTGTAGAAAGCGCGCGTCAATTTAAAGCTGTGCATTCTATTTATTCACAAAGAAAATTACGACTAATACAGTATTTACAATATTTATAAAATAAACAAAATACACATGAAGCAGTTGAGCTATCTACAAACCGTTGAAAACGATTTATAGATAGCTCAACTGATCCAAATCAGTACCAAACCAATCGGAAGCGTGCCCAAAACAATGGCGCATTGCCGCGCTGAATAGCAATGCTGATGCGTTATGTTTGGATGCATTGAAACGAGTGGTGGATATTTAGCTATTTGGATAAATTGCCATTACCGGTTGTTTCACACTGCCGTCGACATAACACCTACCCGATGTCGGCGCAGAATTAATCTCATACCACGTGTAGATACCAGTATTCGTGTTGGAGCCACTGACAATTTGATATCGTGTAGGTATCGGTATTGGCATCGGCCAGTGTACAAAAACCTAATAGGCTTTATATCGAAGCCCTTCTCTCGCTATTGATATAGCGATACCATACAGGAGCCATACCACACAATCATAGAGCGGCATCCACATCCCGCCTATCTGTAAAATCTGATTGCGAATCACACTTAATCAACTGTCGGTTTTTATTAATCTATCCTTCATTAGACACTACCGTCTGATCCCTCCGCTTTCAATTGAAACAATATTAAATGCTTTGCCGGCACAAGAATAAAATAAAACGGTAGAACCATAAACATTCCACGTTTATATTCGACCTCTGAGTCGGATAGTTCTTACTCTCTTTGTCTTATAAATGTGTCTCGCTCTAACTGCGCCGGATCGTCTGCGGGTTCCTCTTTAGGATACAAGGGAGAGAAAAAAAAGTATTGCTCATAATGTTTTAACAATCGGGATATAGCCCAAGTTTAGTGCATTCGAATGGCGATCGATATCGAGATACACAATACCTTTTAAAATTGACTTAGCTAGGATAAAAAAATCAGCTTGCTCAAAGTGCTGGTGGTAAATCATATTTCTATTTTAGAACGAACCTTTTGAAAGTTTATTTTCTGATAAGCTCTGTCTAAAATACTCTCAAAAGTAGCAAAAACCTCGCGAAGATATAGAAAAGCTTAAAAAAGCATTAGAGACGATTTAGCACAGACAAAAGACTCAGGTAAAGCATCACTATATTGTACTTCCTACCTACCTATTCAATGTTAGATAGAGTATCAACTAATGTCCGATGTTAGATTGTGATGAATGTTTTATCTCTGTAAAAGTGCCCGTAAAATTAAATTTTAATTTAATCTATAATTTAAAAATACAAAAGAAAATTCAACATTAAAACTCCAAACCCGTGAAACCCTAAGGCTTCATCAGCATTTTTCATCCGTAAATAAATTTCACCGAAAATGAAGTGTCGGCTACTAAAATGGAGGATCGTTTGAATACATCAGACCGGGGTGCTGGCTCCAATTTAATTTTCCTCCTCGGGTTAGTTATAATTGAGTCGATTCGTTCTATGTCGGCAGAAGCCAGCCGCTCTGCCAGAAATCGATTCCTTTTAATTGATTCTTTGCACTACGATTTATTGTCTATGTTCCTGAAAAATGCTGCAAGATTTTATAAACGTGGCAGAGTTAAACTTTTTGTAATTCCAATTTGCAGACCACTTCATAAAGTACTGCGTCTTTTTCAGTGCTTGCATAACCAAGGGTAACAATCACGCTCACCTTTTAACAAAAAAAATATCTACTTACGAAACCCTTCATCATCATTCACAAAAACAAATTATTCTTTTCATAAATTATATTTATTTGAACAAAAAATATTTTGTTCTGAATTTGAATAGCATGAATTTGCGATGTTATTATCTGACTGACACAGAGGAATTGGTCACAGTCGTCCTCAAAGGCCGCCGTAGCCGACAGTGAGCCACCTACATCGGCGGCCGTCGGCGACCACAAAGCCTTCGTCATATACAAATAAATAACGTCGGAACAACAAATATTTTAATAACCAACTCCGAAGAATTGTTCAGCGTTTAGCTACGTGTATGCGTGACACTGGTCGTCTGTCGCGTACGACACCTGCATACCAAAACAAACTGAAGCAATTTCGATCTTCAACCACATGCAAACAGATGTCAGTTCTCCTCAAAGCTGCGCTTACGCAATGTAAGGACGCTTCAGACTGCATGACCAATGTCAGTGGAGATAAAAGATAGACTTTGAAATGTTGTTTTGTAAAACATTAAGTTTTATAGCGGTATGGAATTGCCGATTGAAAATTGGAAAGGTAAGCGTGAAACGGCAGATGGTGTGGACGTTGGCACGTTTCAAGATCAAACAAAGAACACTATTCGATTTTACAGCTGGCCTATCATTTTTAGTAGTATAGTAAGTAATAGTACTAACATCTTGCGGATTTCCTTTTCAGCGCACACCGACTTATAAGTAAACTTTAATTTTTTTCTTATAAATAAACTTTCTTAGTTAGACTTATTTGTAGTAAGTGGTACTGTTACAAAATATATATTTAATGTCCTTCTACTAACATCTGTTCTGTGGCCTTACACAGAGTATTTAGGTAAGTAGCTACATGAAATTGCTTACTTTAAAATGATTTTATGAAACTTTATTCGCAGCCCCATACTGCTCACAGAATTTACTGAAAAAACAGCAGCTTTAATGACACGTATGAAGCTACAAACAGGCTCCAATAAATTGAACGCGATTCATTCCATGGCTGTCGCTAAACTCATTTAATAAGTTTATGTTCTTTTATGTAGTCAAGGTGGTCGATAATAAAGGAAACATGGGGTTGGCAGACATAATGGCGGAGTCATGAACCACAGAGCACATAGTAGTCAGTAGTACAAATTAATTTTACAAAAGAAATTAAAACTCTCTACCACGAAAATCTCCTTAGATACTCTTCGTCATTGCTGGTCATCATCAGACCTTACAGTATGAACTTCAGCGTACTATATCTCGTTGCTTCGAGGTGAACTAAATGTTTCAAACTGCAATTGTGCCTGAGATTCCTGACATCTGTGTCCTCGTATAGAAACGCAACGTCGTCATCTTATAACACCCCTTCTGTTTTTCGGTGAGGGGTTAACAGACACAAAGTGTGGATCTCTGGTGCCTATTTGAATACACCGTCTGGTCAATGTGAGCGCTGCTGATGAAAACTACGTGGCTGAAACCTTGTTTGGTAGGTACTAATCTACCAAAATTCATGCAAAATTATCTAAGACAGACTCAGACGTTCACTTGTCGCATCCGTAGGTAGGTACTTTCTATTAAAAACAGTGCAAGTGTGAACAGCTTCATGCAATGTATTCTGCCGCTAGAACACCCGTTTTTTGTCGGACCCGACACCCGACAAGTAGAGACAGGGCGTTGCCATTTCATTTTGATATTTAAAGCAACACGGTATAACTTACAATAAATCGAACGCCGATACAAAGTGCGCTGGCGGCGGAGTGCAGGCATGTCGGAGGATGAGCACAGACTCGCAGGCACCAAAATACATTAACTTTGAAAATGCAGTGCTGTATGTAGTTTACCGACCCATAAAATAAAGTAATTAATTTTAAAATCTTGACGCTGATAGCTGTGGCAAGTGCAGACTGCAAGTTTATTGAATCTTTTGAATACGATAAGAAAATAAAATAACTATTCAAAGGACAGAACAGAAATGATCACATTATGGCGGTTCCATCGATAGCAAGTAGCTTCATCTTTACTTTGCCCTAATACAAATCTGTTGAAACTATAACACAGTGAGTATTCTAGTTTGTATTTAGACCTATAGACCACCACGCACCATCCATCTTCCGCTCATTCACGGTTAGAAAAACAAAAGGCTCGCATAATAGCATCGCTTACTAATACCGCTCACGAAATGGTCCGCTTTCATCTCGCGAGCTTTTTCGCGTCTTTTTGGCCCCGAATCCATCAATTCTCTTGATGGATGGAGCATTCGAAATTCAAATTCGCTAAATCTTCCCACACAGCGAACGAAAACAGGTCGGGTCGTTAACAGAGTATCTATACGCACCACGAAGGTTGCTTTTCTTTTTTTTTCGTTTGGCGTGAAGATATTCGGCCTGGAGGTGAGAGGGGATGTGGTGCGGGGGTGCGCGGGGCGGAGGTTGCGTCGACGCAGACGCACGGGCAGCAGAACATGATTACAGGGCTCGGCCGGCTAATCACTGCTGCAACACGGTCCGGTCGGGACGTGGAGGGTACGGCGGCTAGGGGTTTGATTCTCATCTATAAATTGATCTAATTTAGTTACCATGCTCTACGTAAGTATCTTTTTATACTGTACTATTAATTAGCTCTAAAACTCAAACTGAACAAAAAATGATGGCCAGAGCAAAATTTCCTGGTACACGCGCGTAATTTCTCTCATTGTCGTGGTAAAAGTAACGAGGTTTTGTTCGCCTCGAGATTTGGTTGCTTCTGGAATTTGCTACTTACTCGCAATATGTGGAAACACGCAAGCGGGATTTCTCGCCAGAATTTCTAATTCAAGATTTATCCAGGTACTAGAAAACACCGGTCTAACACAAAAACATCACAACGTTTATCGACAATTGTCTAAAATAATCTCATACTGCATTCCCGATGCTTCGACTTGTACAGGTTTACGTTTTGTGCGTTTTTAGGATCGTTTGATGTTTTTATTTTCTTGGTACACATAATATTAGCAACCATTGAATACTTTCTCGCCGCCGTACCTCGCCGGACCGGCTCATTGTTGTTAATAACAAACAAGACAAAAGTCTTACCACTAACAACACACGTTCTCCACATCTCGCTTTTTTACCGACACCAACTTGATAACTCATGGAAATATGATGCCTTGTCCTGGATAATGCTGGGTGAAGCTGGACAACCTCCAATCGACCATCGATTAAAGCCATTAGACTTAGCCTGCTGATTTTGTGGAGTCGTTGAACTTTTCGACGCATACGCACAGTGCCTAGTGTGAACTTTACACCTTATCAAGTTTACCTAAACTATATCTCGTAAACTTTTTGGAGATTTGAGCAGCGCCTCGAGCGGGAAGTTTTGATAACTAATGTTGCTCTATACAAAAACATTGTAAAGCTCACACTAGCAACACTAATTTATTACGTTTGTCATAATAATTTCTGACTAGAGTCATATAAGAAAAGAAGAAAAAGATTAGCTACTTAAATATCAACGTTGAATCTTGAGAAGGTACTACATACATACGTACCTAAAGGGATGCCTACCACGCCACCAAATTGCAGTAGATATAAGTACATAATATTATTGCAGCACAGAATAAGTTCCTATCTATATCATAAACAATCTACTAGATATGATATACAAGCGATTCTGATATTACTATTAACAATGAAGAGCTGTCTGAATAACTGTAATTAACATTATACTTACCTACTCATATTTTGTATACAAACTCAACAGTATGTCTCATTACTTTAATAAAAAAAGCTCTCATATTTGTTCATATTATGCTCATGAGTATACTTATTAAGTGCATTGTGTATTATATACACTGTTCCGCACTGTGACTGCTCAGGTGCCTGTCAGCAGCCGTCAGCTGTCAGCAACGCTTGTCAACAGAACTGTCATGTCATTTTAAACTTTAAAGCCACAATATTGGAGCAGTCAACCTTTTGTACCTACATCTGAAAAACAACTCATTATACTATATTACTTTATATAGTTGCAACAATAAAAAGGTTAATTCTCTTGATAAAATGTAGTTAAGTAATAAGAAATATTATTAAGATTTGGTAGGGATGTTATAAAAGTTACAAAATGACATCTCTTTTATCAAAATCATATAAAGTTTACTAAGAGAATTACCCCTGTGCTTTGTAAATTCATTAATGTATTCGGCGTCTTTGTGCAGGAATCAATCTGCCTCCATTTGTAATGTGAAATCAGTTCCAACTCTGAAAAGATCCTGCTAATGTGCTTTATTTCTAAGAGTATTAAAAAGTTGTAGAGCTGGTAGACATCTTCAAATATCTGGATCCTCAAGGATCAAGATACCACCTCTTCTGCTTGAAAATAGCTTGATCCTGTGAAATAAAGCCATCTTGTTTAATATTCAAGTCGAAAGTGATAGGTAATGCATGTGCCAGCAAATTTTAGTCGTTTTTACAGTATATATTTGGCGAGAAGTAAATGTTGAAGTACTATCTATGTTTCTATATATGAAAAACATTTTTAATCATTACAAACCTAAATTCTGGTGAGCTGTTGAATTAAAACGCATAAAAGCACTCTGTTCAATGTTCGTACATTAATGCATAGTTAGCTCATATCATACTGCTCTGCTATACTTTTCTTTTTTATTTTGCAAGTGAATAAATTGTTGCCAGTATTCATTGTATTTTCAGTGCAAAAATTAAAATCCATTCATAATAACGGCACTTCAGAGATACCGTGGAACTGACATAAGATTTGTCATGCCCTGACTCCTTGATCCTTATCACAATCACATTATTTATTAATATTAATCTGCTTCTTTTCATAATGACTTGATTAATATATTTTTTATGTTACAGGACAACAGAGATTTATTGGAAAAAAGTTTATAAGTAAGTATTGACAAGATGTATTTCGTGAAATTCAGAGAAAGGTTTTTGTATTATTATAGGAAGCGTGTCATCAGTTTGTTAAATCACTTTTCTCATAAAAAAATAGTGTCTAACACTTATATAAGTAGTTATTTGTTTACTAAGAAAATTACGACTAATACTGTATTTACAATATTTATAATATTTACCAAGTAGATACACATGAAATTTAGCACTTTGGTTTCAATTTGTTTGCTAAATAGTGTTTTAGTACCTACCTACTAAAATGTGTTTTAGTTGGTTTTTATAAATAAATAAATATGTTTTTATTGTACATATATTTCGATCCTGGATTTTTGGGATTACACGCGCAGATCGGATCAAAATACCACTTGTTCAAAGTAAACAGCACATTTCCGCTCCAACCCTTGTATCATTAGCCGGTAGTTAGAATCACATTTATGGCCAAACAAAGCCGGGTAACCGTAATGTGTAAATAAAGACAGGATCACAACAAGTGGCGCTTCGTCAGGTGGGCTAATCCTCTTCGACAATATTTAAGGCCGTTTTTGTACAGCCTTGTCAATTTAGGTGGTAAAGGGTCCGTGTAATTGTGTCGAAATCTAACTTTGGTGGGTTAAATGGACTTGCAGAAAACCATATGAGTTATTTTATTATTTAAACAAGTAAAATAAATAGCTTTACGAATAATAAAATTATTAGTAGCTTTTTACTGCTCACTAATAAATTATCTAATAATTATAGTGGGTCAGCTGTGTAAAACCAAACTAAACTATTAAATATTGTAAATACTGTATTAGTCGTAATTTACTTTGTGAACATTAAATATTTTAAAACAAAATGATTTATGACAAAATCTTCCTAATTTATTAGTGATGGCGTAGTGCAGTGCAATGCATCACAGGGCACATTCTCAGGAACGTGTTCAGTGAGGCAATGCATTTTTATAGACAGTGGCTGCCACCTAACATCAGGTGGGCCATCGGCTTGTTTCATCATTTAGGTGAATAAAAAAAATGGATCACTTCTTGCTTTTCCAGTAGATCTAACCGATCTACGAGTACATGTAATATGTGTTTAGATACATATAAATATTTATTTCAAATCGGTTTGAAAATATACAAAATCACAACTTTCTATAGCACTTCGTTAACAAACTGCTATATTGAGATTTCTCATAAACAATAAAACAGTAGTAAAATGATTCTATAAAGGCTTGCGTACCTATTAATTAATTACAATAAAAACTCGTTATTATAAACGTTTCTACACTTAGTTATTAAAAGCAACTAACAATTAAACGCAATCGTTTTTAAGTATTCTTAAAACTATGCAAATGTTTCTTTTGATTACAGCGAAGGTTTGTATGGCAGATTTGTGAGGCAAGAGCTGATTGGTCCATCACACTATTTCGACAGCATGGAGCCCTTATAACGAGGGTGTCTTTTGTTTAGAGAAACGCTGGAAGATATACCTAATCACTGTATTGTAATAAAGGAACTTTCATTCCACCAAAAAACCGTTTTACAAATTCATATATTTTAGTATAAAATACATTCCGACTTTGATTGCGCGTTTCATGCTATCGTGTTTTTCAAGAGTTCGAAAGTATGAGTTAAGATTGCAGCAATTACCTTTACTAATTTTCATAGACCTTTGCCCAACAATGGGATGAACTATATCGAAAGAAGAAAGAAAAAAGTACTAAGAATAAGAAAAATATGTAAAAAAATGTAGCAATCATGCAAAAAGAAATCAAGTATAATTAAAAAGTATACTGAAAATAGTTATAGAAGGCTTAAATAAACAAAAAACAGAAAATTCATACAAATCAAGCGTTGCAGCTACTCTGGTCAAATTATTAAGAGACAATTAAATTTTATACATCTTTTCTCTAAATATTGTACTCGTATAACGTAAATAATGGCAGCTTAGCTAGAGTACCTACTACAAACTCAGAGGTCACTACAATTTGCACTTCTAGATAAGTAGTAGGATTATATTTAATATCTCTTGTATATTTTCACCACGCTATATTAATCGACGTGTACTGTAATCTTTATAAGTAAAGTAATCTTTGAATATTTAGCTGTTCGCGTGCAAACATAAAATAAATCGAACATTAATGACTAACGCGATTTATCAAATGGATATTATATCGACACTGCACTTCCTTACACGCAGTACTGTTTAAAACATTATGATCACGGTATTGAACAATTATAATTTAAAGTTAAGTTATAGAGGAAAATTACTTGGTTTTCCAAATCACCGATATTTATTGTAATGCCGTCGCTATATTTAATGAGCGTCGGTTTGTATCACTCCTGTCAACATAATCATTGTCTAAGAACTATTCTTACCTACAAACTACATACCTAGCAATTTTTTTATTGTAAGTTTTCGTAGGACCGTCGTAGAAGTTCGTAGCACGATGCTACGCAGCGTAGGCCTGTTGCTATAACAAACGATAGTAACGTACAGTATGCACAACGGATCTTTATCCATTTGAAATTAGCTGCATCAACGATTGTGCATGTACTTTTGTGCGGAAAAATTCACTTACCTCCAATTCGACCCAAATATCGATTCTGCGGTGATAATTCAGAGGGACAAAGATCTGTTGTGACTACTATACTATAATCTTTGTATTTGCTGTTGATATGCATTTTTATATCAAATTAAAAAAGAATAGCAACACTAAACAAAAATATCAACAGATTAAAAAACCAAACACAGTGCATAGACTGAGAAGAACCCGAAATGCATCAATAACAAATAGGCCTGAAGTAACAATAGTTACCTACGTGTCAAGTCCCACACACTCGGTATTACAAACATGGGACAAAAAAGAGGTCGAATCTTAAACGCAGTCGACAAAAACTCTAGTACAAAACGGTACCGGTCGAGATCAAAGTGCCGACGACCAGTCATTTCACACCACGGCCGGCAAAGCATCTACTGAAGCTTGTATTAAATAAAATATAGATATGTTTTATGCGTCGTCTAAAAACAAGCTACAAAGTATTACAAATCAGTTTTGTTTAGTAGTGAAATTAAATCACATAAAACAGAAGTGAACCTATTGGCATCTGTATTTTTTTTTACTGTAGGTATATTTTGGTGGCTCAACATTAAGTACCCTTGACCTAACATTGCTTTTACTGTTCTTGTGTTATGGTTACTAATGGCTATATTACTTTCTTGTTTATATGTGTTGTTGATATAATCATAATATTCAATGAAAAAAATAAGTTCAATAGCCGCACAGTAAATAATCTCAATCTAACTCAAAAATTAATTTAGTAAAATAACTTGTCTCTTTTTTATTTAGTCAAATCACGTCACTAAACACGGATTTATGACAACATCACATCACATTAGGAGGAACACAATCTAAACTATGCTGTATTACTACTGAAATAAAGTTTTCTTTAAGTTTTTGAAGTTTTTACTTATGAAAAAGGAACAACAAAGGATTTCAAATTTTGAAAAAAAAAAACGTGTTATTAGCTAACGATTATTATCTTCATGAGAATACCTAATTTTGACAGATAAGCCAAATTACAGCAGGTATTTTTCTATGATAAAAATTGGATTCGTCTTTACCTTACTCTACGTTTTGTAGCTCTGATTGCCACACTTAGAGACGTAGTTAAAAGATAATCAACGCCAGTCTATAGAGATCTCTAAACAATAAGTAATAACGTATGGTAATAGGTATTTAGGTAAGTTTAAGCAATGTCACTAATTAAGCTCATAAAAATCTGATCAAATCCGACTTTCACTTATAGCAAAACACGAATAGATTTCATAAAGAAGCCGGTCGTTTTAATGGATAAGTTTAAGGCCTTCCTATTGTTTTAAATTAATTGATTTCAGCCGTAAAATTAGAAAATACAGGATTTCCTTATTACCATGGGCTGGTAATAAGATGTTTAAACAAAAATACAATTTATATTTTGTGTTTTTAAGGAGTTAACATATGGTATGAAGTACTAAAATTATGTACTTGTTGATAAACACACTCTCGGCACCCCTGAAAACCAGCGCTAAAGGAACCAACGTGCACCCTTAGCATTTGCTGAGTGGGTTCCTTTTTTACGCATTTTTTTGTTTTATTATTAAGTATCTATGTACCTAATTGTATGTTGCGTAAAATAAATAATTGCTATTCTATTCTATAAATAAGTTTACATGCGCACTAGGCTACCAGTCAAATTGGCAGCGGTCAGAGGTCGACTTGCAAAATCCAATTGCGATATATTTTGCTGTAACGAACTTTTAAGCCATCTCATATTTTCTTTCTTTATTTTGTGTTAGCTAAATAATGTTGAATATGCGCTAATAAGATAAGATACTTTATAAAGGGCACTCTAATGAAATTGACACTCCATACTGCAAGGGCCAACCAGCAGTGAAATTGACATAGAGAGAGGAAAACTTTGAAATTGAAAGTTCAAGTTGATAACTTCAGAGGGATAAAAATCGTTTGTGCGTACTGTAATTTATTGTAAATGTGAACTTAGCTATGAAAGTCGCTGCGACCACATCCGCTTAGTGCGTTCGCGCTCTAAATATAACTCAAAGTGGGTATCAAAATACATCTATCATTCATTCCTATCGCAGTCACATCAAATAAGTTAGTCTGTCTACAAATCAAGTTTAGGGCTTCAAACGAGTACCGGAGGGGGCGGAGCGCCGCACAATCACCGGAACCACACTGCGGGACGTCTAGCGCCCATTCGCCGACGATACCTGTACAGTCAGCAACAAAACTAAACAACTCAACATAATTTTACAAAAAAAATTGCTAAAATAATAGTCCTTGAGTAAAAATAAACAATTAGATTTCATCACATGAATGACTTACTAGAACTACCAGAATGTTGATATACTTACTGTAGGTTTTCTTTATTTATTTCTATAATATAAATAGTAATATTAAATATTGACATAGGTAATAATTTTATTAGATACATCTACCGACCTACCTAAAAGTAATCTTACCTGACCTGAAACTATGTTCATATTAGTAAATAAATTAATATTCACGGACATTTCACACAACGCCCAAACTAAGAAAGTTGCTATGTGAACTAGATTTAGGGCGGCTTGCACCAGAATCGCTAAACGCGTTTAACTCTTAAATAGTATTTAGCGAGTTGTCAAGTCATACAAATACGTCAGATTTAAATCAATTTAGCTGTTAAATACGTTTAGTGATTCTGGTGCAAGACGCCCTTAGATAGAAAACTTTTTTTGACACCCGACATAGAACAACCATTATGTTTGCGACGCACTATGTTTGTTCTCAGTGGGGATCGAACCCACGACCCAGATAACGGAAAGCAGCCCCCGTATGCCAAACTTTTGCTGTCAAGTTATATTTCACTGCCCAGTGTAATTTCTTCAGGTCACGTGGTACAAAATTGTACCTTTGTCTAAAAAGAATGATCACGTGGTACAAAATTGTACCACGTGATCATTCTTTTTAGACACTTGACAGCAAAATATGCGCGAAAACACATCAAATGACGTCATAATGTCACTATTTAGTCACAGAATAACTATAAGTTAGTATGAACTGATCATGATTTAAAACTTTGCAGTTCAACTTTGATTGGCATACCCCTGCAGAGCTATACCCACTGAGCTGTGATGTCTGTCAATTTTGTGTCTGTGCATTTGTATTTCATATCACCTTATGATGCTGACAGTACCGCAGACTACAGGACTAGGACAATAGTTAAACCAGAGACTCCGTGACGACATTGTTCTTTCAATTGAAGATCGTTAATTGAATTTTGATTGAAATAGTTTTTAAATACTTGCGATGAAGGTTTTACACTCAGGGCGGCTTGCACCAGAATCACTAAACGTGTTTAACAGCTAAATAGATTTAAGTGCGGCTTGCACCAGAATCACTAAACGTGTTTAACAGCTAAATAGATTTAAGTGCGGCTTGCACCAGAATCACTAAACGTGTTTAACAGCTAAATAGATTTAAATCTGACGTATTTGTATGACTTGACAACTCGCTAAATACTATTTAAGGGTTAAACGCGTTTAGCGATTCTGGTGCAATCCGCCCTAAATCTGACGTATTTATATGACTTGACAACTCGCTAAATATTAGTGATTCTGGTGCAAGCCGCCCTAAATGCCATATTTTATTTTAGACAGTGTTGTTTGCTTATGCGTTCGGTAAATTTATGCTTAGATGCGGGCGTAATACTTTTTGGGTCTATAAAATAATCAACCCTTTGCATCTCATCGAGATTATTTTTATAGCGTCGAAGCCAGTTTTAGAGTAAGTATGCATTATTGCTTTACTATCGAACATATCGAAAAGGCTAAAGTACCGACAAACATACGAGCACATAGCAGATTAATCCAAAGTGATTTTTCAAAAGTTCATTGTATGCATTTTACTTTGAAAACTGAACTGTCTTAAAACAATGATCGAGTTACGAAGATTTAGCTTTAGTTAACCACCAAGCTAATAATGTTTGATAAAAAACTGCCTAGAAATGACGACGAAGGAAAACGCAGGAATATTACAAGAATTACTATATTTACATCCAAATTGGTTCTTCATAACACTGTATAATTAGCCATCAAATCAAATGGTTTTTTTTTTCAAGTGAAAACCTCACTCAAGGCTTCGTAATGATAACCCAAACTGCCATCACACATTTGAGCGGAAAAAAATATGAAATCTCATAACAAACAATAAATATTTGTAAAGGCAGCTGTTTGAGATACGTCATTACATGAACCTAAAATAATAATCGGGGTCTCTTAGCACTTCTGTTGGTGTTTTTGCTTTGAACACCTTTACTGGAAAGGCCCTAGCCTATAATTTCGGAATTAATATCTAACACATTGTGCCTATCCGTTCGTCCGTCGATTTGCTGTTTTTATAGCTTTTCTGACACCGTAACTGCTAATTATTTCTGCCGTGGTATCGCCTCAAGGCTATCCAAAATCAACATAACAATCAAAAGTCGACCATCAACTTTCCTTCTTAAAGTCCAGTTTCTATTGCTTTTGGTGCTTTTGATTTTAATCTTTTAGCTAAACGTTTGTGGCTCTTTTGGAACTTGGCTATTTTACGATAAGAACGGTATTTTTATAGTCTGCGTGTTGGTTTATTGTTTTTCTCAATCTCTATAATCCATTGCTATATTTCGTAAATATAAAACATATATAGGCAAAGTTTTTCAAAATAATACGATAGCCACTTGTATAAACATAAATAATTTACGTCACAAATAATCGTACTGTGGATATTGTCTGGGATTTCCAGCCAGAGGCATAAATCAATATTCAATACAGTGACATCATCTTTCTCACTTCAACGGTTGTGCAAATATTCAAAGGATCTATCGATAAGTAAATTATAATTATTAGTTTGTTAATGACGATAGTATATTATGGGCATCATTAAAGGCCACATTTCAAAATTATATTTATTAACGCAACAGTTATACTTGTATTTGTGACTCAATTACGCAGTAGCGGAAGTCATAAGAAAATAGAAATAAATGTTAGTATCGGTATTTTTTGTGACTTGGAAAAGCATATAAAGCGAAAAGTCACAAAGTCGCAACCAACGAAGCAAAACTACTTATGCAAAAAAGATACTTTTTATTTAGAAAGAAGTACTTATTGAGTTTTGCTCCTTTTCGTTTCAGAGACTTATTAAAACGTGATTCTAACAAGTATCTTCCTTGAATAGAAATTATTGTTACATTACGTCACTTCAGTTATGTTTGTGAAAAAATGTATGAAAAGTAGATTTTTGAAGTGCTATAACTATTTGGATAATTACCCTAGATCGCATAATAAACATTGAAGAGAAACACACATGTAAACAAACGCAAAGTAAGAATATTTTGTTTGGCCAGCACTTTCAGATATAGCCCAAATGTATAGGCAGCTGAATGATATTTCTGTTATCTTGCAGAGAGTTAGTTTGTCTTTGGTTCGTTTTTCCCAAGCAAAACTGCATGTGGAAACTAGTTTGTAATACTAAAATGTTTTCGAAAAACGTCGAACCAAAAGTAGCACAACGGATCTTTGTCCACCTGAATTTAGGTGCAACGGTGTGTAGATAGCTCAACTGCTTCATGTGTATTTTGTACATATTATAAATATTGTAAATATTGTGTTAGTCATAATTTTCGCTGCGGAAAAATTCGCTTTCCTCCAATTTGACCCAAAATGGGTTGAGCTGCGCAGTTCAGCAGGGGTATGCCCATCAAAGTTGAACTGCAAAGTTTTAAATCATGGTTAGTTCATACTAACTCATAGTTATTCTGAGTCTAAATAGTGACATTATGACGTCATTTGATGTGTTTTCGCGCATATTTTGCTGTCAAGTGTCTAAAAAGAATGAATGAAAAGAATGATGATGAAGAAATTATACTGGGCAGTGAAATATAACTTGACAGCAAAAGATTGGCATACGGGGGCAGAGGGACAAATATCCGTTGTGACTACTATACTCTTCTATTTGTATTCTGTTATTTCATACCAAAAACCTTCTTAATTCCGTAGAATAAGGGCTTTTTTAAGCCGTGTAACAAGGATACATGACTCAGCGTTAGAGTAAGTGCAGCCTACCACGGAGGTATTAGGACACAAACGCATTTATCCCGCTAAATTAGACTGTGCGACCACCAGCGGAGATGCTCCATTTTTACCTAAATATGCTGAATTATATGGCAGGCCATAGTTTCTTGCCCGTTCTTCTAGGCTCTGGTCGCGTGGAACTGGCACCTAGAATCACCTAGTTATATAAGACAATTCTAAATGATCCTTGTGATTTTATTGAATAAAGAAATTTTGACTTTGACTTTGACTTTCGAACCCAGCGGAGCAGCATTGTGTTGATTGTGGTAAGTTCGAGGATGGAGAAAGCTCAATATCATTTTTGCTGGAAATCTATGGAGAATGTATAATATATCAAGCGCCTTCTAGTCAATCAAAATAAATAAATATAGTATAATCATATTCAATACCCCGAAAATGAGTAATTATTCATTTTCGGGATTTTTTTTCAAGTTTTACGTATTTTAAGTTCTACTTGAAATGTGATCGGTATATACGTATTTTTTTCTGGTAAGTAGTTGCACAATAGTCGAATTTTTAAATAAATTCATGTTATCCTATGTTATGTTTAGCTACAGTTTTACTAACAAGTATTTTTTTGCATATATTGAAGTAAATAGGCCACTACAGTGGACTGGCTGTACTTTGGAGAAGTTGACTTTATTTTTGAGTTGTAACTTATTGGTATAATCCGTGTAACAAGGATGCTGATGAGTCAGCACATCCTGATGAGTGCGGCCAATACCACGGGGTTATTAGAACACAAACGCGTTCGTCCCGGCAACTTAACCCGTGAAACCGACCACCGTGGTTCATTTTTTACCATTTACCGACCAGCGGATTATAGGCCCTCCCACGAAGGGTTGGTTTTTCTTTACCATTTAAAAATCATCGGTGTAATTACAGGCACATGAGACTTAACACCTTTATGTCTCAAAGTGATACAGTGCAATGCATCACAGGGCACATCCTCAGTGGACGTGCACAGTGAGACAGTGCGTTGTTATAGGCAGTAGTTACCACTTAACATCAGGTGGGCCATCGGGCTTCGGCTAGTATAAAAAAATCATTCTGAATTTTTTTTTGTTTTCATCATCGGCTATACTTAAATGTTTTATTTTATTGCAGTTAATTTACTAATAAGAATGTGAAAGAAAATGGAGTGATATTTTACTTATAGTAAAAAATAATTTCCTCATACAATTATTTAGTTTAGTTTCCTATGTACCTACATCATAAGTACCTAGGTAATTAAAAAAATATTTTGGGGAAAAGGTGCGTGGCAAAGCTCAACTCAAGTCTTGCCTCGATTACGCCTAAAATATCCGTCCGTCATTTATTTATTAAACCCTTCGTTTGAGAGACACTTTGTTATATTAAAAGTTATGGCAGTGAAGAGTTTCTTACATAATTTGTAAACAAATATTAGTCGTAGACTTCTTTCCGGCTTTATTTATGAAAATGGAATATTTAGTTCCCAGCCAATAATATTCAATAATCATGTTTTATTCACGAAGTTCCATTAGTAACGTTTTTGATATTTTTATAGCGAATACAGCCATAAATAACGGGTTTTTATTATTGTACAAAATGATGCAAAGCGCACAGTAAGTGTAGGCATATTGTGTCACATTAATGTAGGCGTTGTCTCCTACACTCATGGATATACCAACTTTTTAAGTTAGAATCATAATCGGGTAATATATAAATAAGTTAAACATATTTGAATTTATCTATTTAATAATACTATTGATTTATAACAAGTAAAACAATATTTACAATAGGACATACTTACAAATGACTGTTTTATGAACAATAAATCCATCTGAGTCGTATATTATCACTAAAATAAATAACAGATCCTGCATAAAGATAGGTACAACCTTTAACATAATTAATAATAGTATTTAAAGTATATACAATAATAACAATACACAAAGTGATAATATTTTAAACTTTAGAATGATTGCATAGTATTTACTAGGCAGTCGATTTATTTTCATATCACCATACTGCGACGTAGAGCAGATATGGAAAAAATATAGAAAATACACGGAAATTCGTGTATTAGAATTGCAGAGCAAAATATTTCAAATTGCTTCATTTTTACTGAGATCGTTTCTTATTTTAATAATCATTTAACTAATCAACTAATTGAGTAGTGAGTCATCAGAAATTTAGCTTCAGACGTTAGGCCTATTTAAATATGAATTAGATCTACCTAAGTATAGGAATTATGAGCAAATTGTGGTTTTGCTTTCTACCAATAACGATGTATTTAGGGATGAGCCGTTTAGGCCTCTTTTACGACACCTAACATCCACAAACTCTACTTTTTCTATGAACATCTCTACCCTAACTTGCACTAGGAAAATATACACTTCACAAATAGTCATAAATCACTCAATCGAGTAGAGTACTTACAATCTAACATTGCACATATCACCGTAGGCGGGATGGGTTTGCTGTCATGCGACGGGAAGCGGCGGCGGCGGCAAGTAGCACGGGCGCAGCGCGTGTGCCGCCGCCTGCAGCAGCTCAGCATGATACCGCTGAGCAGCTAAAGCATATGGAGATAAGGATAGCTCCATCCGAGGCACCATATGCATATTCACACTAGCTTGACTCATCATAGGCTGATGCGGCGGCGAGGGCGACAGCCGTGGCGAATCCGGCTCAAGCAACGCTTCGATCGTAAACGCTCTTCTCGGTCTTTCTCTTGGCAGCATCGTCATCGTTGCAACCTCCGGTAGTTCTGCAGGCTCTGGACTTAACTGAGGACACATTGCTGGTGTGTATAAACTTGCACTAGGCATCGCAGCCGGCGGCGGCGGTGCACCGGCCTGTCGCGCTAAGAATGCCCGGTTAAAACTTGCCAAAGCAGCTAGTTCTGCGTTCAGGTTATCCTTTTCACCCTTCTGCAGCTTGAACCTCTTCCGTCGGCGGAGAAGAGATCCATTCTCAAACATGTCGAACGCGTGCGGATGCAGGGTCCAGTAGGCGCCCTTCCCGGGCCGGTCGGGACGTCGCGGCACCTTCACGAAGCAGTCGTTGAAGGAGAGGTTGTGGCGCAGGGAGTTCTGCCAGCGCTGCGTGTTGCGCCGGTAGTACGGGAACCGGTCCGTGATGAACCTGTAGATCTCCGACAGCGGCAGCATGCGCTCCGGGGAACTCCAGATTGCCATCGCCGTCAAAGAAATGTAGGAGTACGGAGGTTTTTGGTCACCATACGATTCGCGCGAAGGCCGCGGCATGTTCACAACCCCGAATGACAGACAAATTGAAATATAAGTTTTAAAATTGAATGCAAGACACAGTGGTACGGTCACGTCACTTCGATGCGAGGTGTGAAGAGGCACTGAGGTGCGGGTAGCGCCGCCCGCCTGCTCTCGCACTCCGCTGCAGTGTCCCGCGCTCGATACCAAGCGTCTCCCATTGGTAGATCCAACAGCCAATCAGAAACCTCTACTTACAGGTATGATGTCGGCTTTCGCTCCACTAACAAGGAATTTAAATTGATATTATGTTTATATTGCCTCCAAATATCTTTTGTGATGACACCGCGTTTTATTTAGCGTATGTAAATTACAGTGATACAGAAAGAGATTTGAATTATACACCGATCCGTCAGTGAATGAGTATTAATGTTCCCAGCATTATAATTTAATCGGCGAGATGAAACACTTGGTAGATAATCAAATGGATATGAAAGGTGCCCACTTTATTATACAAAACTAGACAAGATGTGGGTGAGTATGAGTACGTACTTACACTTAATACCTATTAGTCATAAGAAGTTGCTGCACTCAACATTATCTATGTATTTATGTTATTTTACTTTCCACTGTTAGTTCATTCATTAGAGAAATTATAGCGTACTTCTTTCTCTCACTAAGATTTATATTTACACACGTAAAGTTGATTGTTTGAAAATTTAAATGAAATAAAAATTTCCATCAAGCATGAAAATATATTCTTAATTCTAGTAATAAAACTAACCATTTATCATTGTTGATTTTTTTTTCTTTTATGAGCATGATCATACGGTTATACATTACACCTTATAATTTTTGGTCGCAAAAAAAATGTAGGTAAGTAAAGTACACTAAGTGACCTATACTCTCTTTCTTTAAATACATCATAGCAAATATTTCACCAGCTTCAGGTCAACCCCAATAAATAAATATCAAAAAATAATAAATCAAAAATAAGAAACTAAAATTAATTCCATGAAAGACTGAAATCAACTGATAAATAACATGCGCATTAAAATTGGAAATGAAGTACCGATACCAATATCTCGGACATATTATATGAACTCACCTCAAAAAAACTTATAAACCTACTAATTGCAAGGTGAAAGAAACTCTATATAAAAGTTATAAGAGTTATAATCCAAAGGGTTTACTTCGACTTAGGTCGTTTTTGGTATTGAGATAACGCAGGACGTATGAAAGGTAAAATGGTGCGAATTCGTCACGGATGGTTATCGAGGAGGCTGTCGATAAAGGCGGCATGTCGATGTTTCATTACAGGGGCCAACGGGATCGTAAACTGGAGCTCTACTTTTGGTGTTTTCCAGAACACGGCTTGTAATTGCTTTCATTTACGCCAGTATAAAAACAACCCTTGTCAACATAGGACAGATTAAACTTTTAACCGAAACTAAACTTTTACTGTCATACTTATAATCGCCTCTCAACTTAATCACATTGTTTGTCACTATTTAAACAAAATAAGGTTAGGATTAGACTAACTTCGAAAATCACTATCCGTCAGATAAAATATTAACTTTTGACAGAAAAGAGGTGAGGTAAGCCCTTTAAGCCGGGCTTGTACCAGAATCGCTAAAGGCGTTTAACTATTAAATATATAGTATTTCGCGAGTTGTCAAGTCATATAAATACGTCAGATTTAAATCTATTTAGCTATTAAACACGTTTAGTTATTCTGGTGCAAGCCGCCCTAAGTAGCTAACTTTGCCATTTTGTGGCTTTGTAAGCAGATCTATTTGATGAACTTTGTCGTAAGATCTGTGCCTCTTTTTAAACGACACGAGTACCTCTCTCTTCTAATTTAAGAGCTACGCTCTTGTCGGCGTAACATATGCATTTCCCGCCAGGTTCTTCTCTTCAGGGCAGCTTCCTTGACGTCCTTATACGTCAAGGACGTCAAAGGACGTCAAGGAAGCTGCCCTGAAGAGTACCTTATTATGAAAAAAAAGCTTTTAGTAGGTAGGTAGGTACTGTTAGTAGGTTTTAGTACTGTTAATTCGTTGGTTTTAGCTTCCGCTGTGCTATGACCAAATAAATCAAACTATAACATTTGTAACATTGATTTCAACGACGAAGGCCACGTGACCAAACAAGTTACTTAAAACCTTTTATTTTGCAAACATTTCATATTTTTTCGATAACAAAACAATGAAGTTGACACAGCTTGGCTCTTACTGCAATAATTAATTCTAAGCGAGTCTAAATGTACTCAGTAAAGCTCTCATGGCGGCGTGTTCGTCGTTACTTGCATATTTTTTAAGTAGATCGTATTTTTTTCGCGCGCCCCGCGACTTAGCCATGGGGTAATTTATTATAAAAAGTATATTGGCCTTTTAACGACCCTTTTAAGCTTTCGCACTTTGAAGATGCCGACGAAGATAATCTAATTACCAATATGCATTTCAAGGATATGGTAAAAGTAAATATGTAGTTGATTGGTGAACCTGAATTTTGTACTGGTAGATTCACCGTCGAATTTTCATCAAAAAATACCTATACTTACCTAGGTATCTAACCCTCACCTTCCTGCCCCCGTATGCCAATGTTTTGCTGTCAAGTTATATTTCACTGCTCAGTGTAATTTCTTCAGGTCACGTGGTACAATTTTGTACCACGTGATCATTCTTTTTAGACACTTGACAGCAAAATATGCGCGAAAACAAATTAAATGACATCATTATGTCACTATTTAGTCACAGAATAACTATGAGTTAGTATGAACTGACCCTGATTTAAAACTTTGCAGTTCAACTTTGATTGGCATACCCCAGCTGACGGGTCATCCTCAGTTGTCATGTACGAAGTAACCAAGAGGTTTTTGTATTTAAATACAAAATATATTTTCCATCAACTTTACTTTACTACTTACTTACTTTACTTTACTTTTTTACTTTTTTTTTTTTTTACTTTATTCACTCTCTTTGCTCTCGTTTTTGGTGACGAATGGGACTTTTTGTAAAAACAATTCCCAACTGTCACCACGGGGACAGAGATGGTGGTGACAACTGTGAAAGACCCCTTCTCACTTATAATTCTCGCGAGAAACTGGACCTAGAATCACATAAAATTTTGTTCTTATAAAAAACGATACTAAATGATCCCTGAAATCTCAAAGAATAAATTAGCTCTGAATCTAGATGAAAAAATATTTTTAATAGGCGTCACAGCTCAGTCGGTAATGGCTCTGCCTTCCGTGCTGTGGGGTCGTGGGTTCGATCCCCACCAAGAACAAACATTTGTGCGTGGAAAACATAGATGTTTGATCTATGTCTGGGTGTTACGTATAATAAGTACCTATGTATTTCCAAAAAAAAAGTATTTAAGTATTCTATCAGCCATCTAGTTCCCATATCACAAGCTTTGCTTAGTCTGGGGCTAGAGGGCGTTGTGTGTAAAGTCCATGAATATTTATTTATTTAATATAAAGCTCATCAATGAAATCTTACTTATAATAAGAGAATCATTACTAACAGTTCAACCGTCTGTAGCGGTGTAGTTTTATTTATGAAGATTTTGATGGCATTATAGAGGCTTGAACTTCAAAGTACTATCGCCCCAGCTGTTCATCATAACTTTATAATGCCAGCAGACATGAACACATGGCAGTAGGTCCTGAATTATTGAAATTGACCTTTGTTTGATGGACTTGTATCAAATTATTCCTGCATCAATAACACACGATGTAAGTAGAATATTCTATCATTTTCCAGTCACCATTACGACACATCCACTAGAAATAGATGAGTAGGTTTCATCTCTTAGCATTCTATTACGTTACGATAAACGCCAGCACTTTGACGTGCTTTACTATGATGTTGCCATTGACTGTACTTACTTGTCATGGCATTGGTTGGAACTTTAGGAATATCATTTTTATTCAAATATATTCCGTGGCATTCTCTCGTGGAAGAAAATTGGGATTGAGTGGAACTAACCCTTAAATTATCGGCGTATAAATATGACGTTTTTATGCTAGTGAATTTATCATGCATTACAATTTAATTACTAAGTAAGAAGTAAGAAATCTATAATATTCAATATTATGTTGTAAAGTTAACCAATCTTAATTTTTTTTAGTAATCAACATCCTGAACTTATTTGTATTCCAGCCGAGTAAACAACTATTATTCATTGTGTTATCGCTCCAAACAAACGCTTTTAAATCAGTCTGTTTTTTTGCTTTGTTTTATTTTATAATTATTTATTATTCCTCAACCAAAATAAATATGTCAGCAAAAAAATAATCTAAAATAGGCTGCTGTAAGGCCAGTGTTTGACTTTCTTATCAAAATAGTTTGTTTTATTTATTGCACTCGTATATTTGCACAAAAATAACAGAAAGTTTCAAAAGAAAACGCTGTAATAACGAACTTGCAAGTTAATGTTAGTTTTGCTTTAAGCAAACGATGCCAAAGTCACGTCAGGGTAATACAATCGAGCACGAAACTATACCACATACTCCCACGACACAGACCAATCCAACACTATTCAGCAACCAACGAAAAGTCTGTATGAAAAAAAAGTGAAAAGCTAGTGAAAAACAAACAGTGTATGTCGAAGTTGGCAAAAAGTGGGTTAGATGAAGTTTTTGGTAGGGAGGTTTGACGGAAACGGAAGCGCCAGGTTGTGTTGGTAATGAATTTGCAGGGCGGGCGCCGCCCTAACAATAAATTAGGTCTATTCTTAACCGAATTCACATTTTTTTTCGGATGGACTATGATGCTGTTATAATCGTCTGACGATTGCTGACAGTATTACCGGACAAACCGAATTCACAAAATACCTATGTTCTAATTACATAGAATTGTGGTGAATTTTTTTATAGATACAGGTTTAGAAATATTTCGAGAGATTTTCTTGGCCTCTCAAAAGTTAAGGCACGCATACACGCTAGGAGCTAAAACCACTAGTAGACCATCAGCCGGTGGTTTAATGAGGTTGTCAGGACGACAAGAGCTTACTGCGGAATTCATTAAAATGAACAAAAGAAAACATATTTTGTAACCTATTTCTTGACTATTAGTATTAATTAATGTAATTGGTTTTAACACCGTGTTAATTAATTGAATTGAATTGAATAAAAGTTAATTGAAAAAGGACATAGAGTGCTTACAACTCTTCCACGAATTCCCCAAGCAAGCAGCTGGCCCATCTATGGACTCAGTGGGAATAACCCACTTTTAGAGAGGCAGTGCAGGTGCCGTGCAGTGACTAAGATGCGCTACTACGAGTATTTAGTGCAATAACTCTTACTACTATAGGTAAGTGTTAAGGTACGGTTAGGAATAAACCAATAAATTGCCGCATAGTTTTCATGTTTTGTTTTTTAAGCTTCAGTTTGACTTGAATAAGCAATGTGCTCGCGTGCCGACTCAGGGAAAACAACACTTGCAACGTTTCATCGATAAATTAAATTTTACTTAAGTATTTCGGTAGTAAAGTTGTTTTAGTGTGTTTTTTATTAAGTTTCGTGCGGGTGAAATATGCCCAGTTCTGTTCAAACAGTTTTGGAACGTTTTTTTTATGGCTGGTGCGAGGGAGAGTGCTTATGGAAAACTTTTTCTGTTACCTTGACATGTTATTTTAGAACCTAATTTCGGTAAAATATGTCACGAAAAAAACAGCCTTTCAGTTTTTGTGGTACTTAAGAATGAAACAGGTAGAAACACGTCCAAGTTATATTTATAGTACTTACATTAGGTACCCACAATTTGATGCAGTACGACATCTAAACCCATCGGTTCTATAGTATGAAAATTAATCGATTAGATTTAAATGAATAATGTAATTAATCACTGCTAAATAAAGAATTAATATTTTTTTATACATTATAGACAAACGTTTGATCGCAATCTCACCTGATGATAAGTGACGATGCGGTCCACGATGTATCACATTTGCCTAGAAGAAACCTAATAAGAATAAATATGTATTTCCAAAATATTAATATTAGTGTTATCATCGTGTCTTTGGAACCCACGACCACGACATTAAAATATGAGTTAGCTACCACTAGACCACCAGTCAGTAGTGGTCAAACTGTACATCTTCGTAATAGTAACAAAGCGACCGTTATACGGCTATTGTACAAAATTCAATTTGTAGAGCCGACTGACCACAACTACACAGTAACTGCTACACGCAGTATCTTCGCTTGACGTGTAGTTTGAGAGGAAAGCGTGGTCACCAGTTTGCTGGGTCACCGCTTAACTGACTGATACAACTGACTGTCAGTTGTATCAGTCAGTTAGTTGTGTCGGTTGTATGGAGATCGGAGACATTTTGTATCAGCGCTCTATGAAACTGACAATATCTACTCCCAGACCCAAGGTACTGCAGGCATTCCTTTACCATCTCGTGGGAGAGTAATACAAAGAGATAAATTCAAATTCTAAAAATAAGTTCGATGCTTAGGTAATCGTTAGCATCCTATTCGTTTGTGGGTATTGGGCTAATTTTGCATATAAATACAGTACGCACAACGTATCTTTATCCCTATGAATTAAGGTAGTTCCTATCCCTCTGAAACGATTACGCGGAAAAATCTGCTTACCTTCAATTCGCACAAAAATGCACAACTACTTCAAACGGACAAAGATCTGAGATCTGTTGTGACTACTATCTTATCTCATCTCATCTTATCTTATCTTATCTATTATTATCTAGTCTTTACATAGCATTTGTGAACGTGTTGCTGTATAAAATAGTTTTAAATTTATATTAATAATTCTAATCTAATGTATATAATCTATAATTTTGACATATTTTGTAACCTAATTCTTGACTATTAGTATTAATTAATGTAATTGGTTTTAACACCGTGTTAATTAATTAAATGAAATAAATGAAAAAAAAATAGCAGCATAATTATTAGGGTCTGTTGCTTGGGTTTTTTTAGATTCGTTCTTTGAAAATTGATTCGATCATCAATTGAATTTTTTTTTTTTTTGTTTTTTTGTTTGGTAAGTTAAAAAAGTGCGTTTCGCTAGGATACTGCGTTGCGTTGCGTTGCACGGCGCGGTGGCAGTGTATGAATAGCAATTATTTTGTTGATTACTGCCGCAGCCGCGTCTAATAATTCACTCGTGGACTAACCTCTGTAATTACGCGGATGGAAACGTCGGCTCACCGTTTGAGATAAAAATCGGACTAGGGCCAACGAAGGGAAGGTGCAGATGTGGCTAAACTAGAAATACATTGAAAAATCATAATGACGGCGTTTTGAAGCAACAAACACACAACGGACCTTTTTTGAGACATTGAGAACTTCCTTCTTTTTTGAAGTTGCTTAAAAATACACAACTGCAGTTCCATCATGTAGGAATACTATAGTTCCATTCGCAGTTATACAGTTAAGTTGGTAGCTCAGATTATAAAAACTATATTCTAAGGTTGGTAGGTACTTACATTATTCAAATCTTAAGAGCTTTTACAGAAAGTTTGAAGTGACTGGTATTTCACTAAAATATCATGAAGATACTGTACCAGGTATGTCTGCTATCACACCTTTATCCCACCAGAATCATTTCCGTACTTCTTGCACCTGAGATATGGTATTTTTTGCGTTGAACTATGATCGTGTTGACTATCTGTACGCAGCCTTCACTACTATCCATGCTAGCTTGCCGTTCAGTAACGACCTTCCTTCCTATGAAACGGCCGCCACCTTTAGCGGTACTAGCAGCTGTGACAGAGTTAACCATATGATGTTATTCGCTATAAATGTTTTTGCTGCTCGTTAAAAAATATTAAAGTTGAATCGCACACAAAGGAATTCTTAATTTTGGACATAAACAAAAGACAGAAATAGATGACATGTACAAAGTCGAGCTTAACCCTAACAAGAGTTTTCTTCCAGCAAACCTTTGAGGCTAGAGAGATGTGACATAGAGGAATCCCTGTATGTTGCCTAAAATTTGGCCCAGATTTAAAACTATTCTCTGAGAATCATATTATTCACGAGCCTTGTTGAGTTAATACACAGAATGGCTGTGGTCTTCAGCGTTAGAGGAAGGATTCGGCTATAGAATGAGTGTTCGCTACATTACGGTCGTCGAATGACGAGAACCTATTTGAAGGCATGAAGCTTTACTCTACTCTACGTAAGTAATAGCAGCCTACGCACAAACATAAATATTTATTCATCTAATGAACACAAATCGCCGAATAATACGACATTTCATTTGTACGTTTGACCGAATAGTGAAATAGACGGTTATTAGTAATGATTGTGGAGGTAATGTCGGAAAACATTGTTTTGTTTCCGAAATGCTGTACTTTTTTTATCTCTTGATCAGTAACGTGTATTTATTTAACAAAAAGCGAAAATGTTATCCTGGGTCTCGACCGCCACTAGGAACTGAGCGGAGCGGAGCGATGACAGCTAGCATTAGATAATCGAAGTACCTAATTTAGGTACTTCGATTATCTACACTTCTATTAGGTAGCTATATGCTTTTTCTTAAGTCAATGTGGTTTTTATAATTATGAAGAGTCTACTTGACTCTCTTCATAATCTGTAGTAGTTCGCTCTGTTCGCGGTGGAGATTCATTTTGATCGGGTGGTTTTAGTCAGTTACAAACTTTGGATGGAGAGTAAAAAAAAACTTTTTCTATAGGTACTTTCCAGTATTTCCTACGCAAAGGTTTAAATACGTAGTCGTTTCTTTATCACGCCGTTCATGCTAAATAGATTTTGAAACCTTAGAACCAACAAATCAAAATTTTTCAACCGAAATCATTTTTGTCAGTTTTATAAACAAAATTGATCAAAAATGCATTAAAAAGAGAAGATTTTCTAAGAACGCCGACTAGCGGCGTTTTGGTCAAATTACAGGGCTTCACCGAACTACTCGCTTCTTCCAAACGGACTCTACCTTGCCCAAACAATCGAATTAGACTATAATGACTACGATCTATTTTTGTTTAAAACCGACTCAAATTACACGCACGTGAGTAAGTGTGTTTTTGTTATTGTTTAAAGAAGGTCACTATCATTGCTGTTTGGAGATGTGTACCTTAAATAATCAGAACAAAAACCATAAGCGTTGTCCTCGTGCTTGGTGTACCGGGGTCTTAAAGGTTCTTGTTTGTGCAAATCTGAAATCATTCTCAATATATCTGCTGATGTAACAGATAATTGACGATACATTGACGCCTACACCACCATAAAACGGTTCAATGTACGTAGATAATAGCCTTCAAATTGTGTTTTGTGAGGCACGTTTGCGGTTCATTTAACTGACTCGTATGCACTGAATTACGATGATTGATGCTCAAACCAGCAGCTCAAAAGGCTGACGTCATTTTAATACTGCTACTTTGGTTACAAACAAGATGTGTGTACATAAAAAATCTTATTAGCCGGCCGAGTGAACCCAAACATTGAACAAAAACCTATATCCACCTACACAAACACGTCGGCTCGCTACCAATGATTACCGTACATTATAAAGGGTGAAATAAAGCGCATTCCACACTACACGCTATGTTCGGTAGTGCATGTCACAGGTCGTGTCTAAACTCATCAATCTTGGCTCCATTTAATTTGGAGAATAGAGCTCTCCTCGAGCCGCGTAAAAGGCTGCCCGGGACGAAACAATACGCGTTCGCGCGCACAATAGCCCGGCCCGCAAATGGAATACGGCCCGCAACGCCTTTGTCGATCCACAAAAGAAAGGCAATCATTCGACATGAATAAATCTTTGAATAATGGGCATCGGCCGCGTATAATGAAATGTTTTATGTATCGAAATTATCGCGTATAAATCGCTTTTGTACATCCGCATCGCTTCGCACTTCTATGTAACGTTTTTACGTTCGTTCCGCGATTTCGCCTGCACTTGTTGACGCTTAATCGACCGTTGGAAGATAGCTGGTTTTTGCGGCATTAAATAGATTACTAAAATAAATAAAAACGTGCATTGTTGCTAAAATTAACTCAATAAAGTTGTAGCTGAGTCAGTAAGCGTGCGAAATTAACTGAGCTGAACGGCCATTGTGTTTACCTTAGGAAGGCATTAGCATTCAGTATCGACTTCGTAATGCTAGGTTTACGCTTAACTTTATGGCATATCGGTCTCATGCTTCTAATTATAATTTTAATTAAATGTAGATAAGAGATAAGATTGCCAACGGTAACATTGATAATGTGCTTTTTACTCAGAAGTATGAACTTAAAATCTGATAATATAAGTAAATAGTGTACAACTAATTTTCTTTTACAACCGCAATCTTCAACGACTTAATGTAACTTCGACTTAATGTAGTACTTATGCAGTCAATGAAGCCATACATACCTACTTGGGTACTAGACAAACCTGAAGTTCGATCATCAAAATATAAAACGACCGGAAAAGCAAAGCGATACAGTGACATCGCATTTTCTCAACGACGAAAACATTCATTCATTTCGAAATGCCTTTCTCGTTGTTTTCTCGCTTTGCTGGAACATTATTCCAGTAAGGTTCGAATCTAATTTTATTATAGCTAATTTCCTAAAAAACCAGTCACCGTCATGGCTTGATGCGGCCCACAGAAATGGGTAAAGTAATAAAAAGATAAAAATCCGAATTATATGTGTACGATATCTTCGACTTACTATAGGCAGGTGTAAAAAGTTCGAACGTGCATCTAAACTCTTCTTAGACATACCTAACTGAAAAATCCTGAGTACCTACCAAGAGTTGTTCTAGGGATAACAGCCGTTAACTTGATTTTTGTAACGAGCACAGAATTCTTCCACATGACGACTCTACAACAACAAGAACTCACAACCAGAATGAATAAAAAAATTGTTATTGACAAAACGAACGTTTATATCATAGCCGTTTTACGACGGCAACAGTTTTCTTATACTATAGCTGGAGGTTTGAATCGAATGGCATTAATTAAGGCTGTGATGGAGTGAGCGAAGCGAAGCGGCACGGAGGACTCGCTCTTACCAATAAATCAATTTAATGTAATTTAATTTGAGCGAACCTTCCTTCGGCCGCTTTCATAAAGTCACGCAATGCTCCGTTCCTACTTTTATGGGAATAATTTTTGTTATACCTTAATTCTTGATTGCATTATGGACTTGGGTAGTAAACTGCGTTGTAAAGCCAGTGGAGTAGGTATATTCAATTTCAGACAACATTTGATAAAAAAAAACCGTACGGTAGAGATTGTTGCTTTACATCTAGTTTATTGATAAGTCTTATATAATGCATGCTGTGGCATCCTCTAATTGAAGGAACACAATAGTTTTAAGCCCATTGCCATGACATTTCTGTTATTATCGTGCCACCTTTGTTGGATGTCCTATGAATAAAAATAAAAAAAATAAAAAAAAAACATTTCAGCTAAATAATACATAAAATAAACTTGTGTACTAAACTATTTTTTCTAGCAAAAACCTTCATACAATAGAATGAGCGATCCCAAAACCACGATCAAAACGTCTTGATCTGAGTTCAACCACAAAGAAGACCTCACTCAATTTCAGTTCGAAATCCTAGTAAGTATAAAATAAATTAAATAAAAATAAATAAGTTCATAGTTTTTTTCTATCTAATAAATTGAATTAATTTTCCCCAATATTGAATTACATTTCATTACCAACAATTTGTCACACACAATGAGAATACCAACAAGCCTTCAGCTACGAGTAGGTACCGACCACACAGGGAGCGCTCAGTCACGATTCCAATGAGACCGGAGATGAGTTGACACCCTTGAAATGCTTCCAAATCTTCTAATAGCATGATTTATAGAGCAAATTAAACATTTGACTTGCCGTGAATTTGATGCTGAGTGGATCCGTCACGCACGGAGCTGGACGGACTATGGATCCCGGTGCGCGTGATTCGTACAATCGCACACAGAATGCCATGCTGGTTTTGTTTTGTCCCTCCCTAGACTTGGCAATAAGACTCTCTTGCAAGTTCTATTTTGAAGAGAAATGGATTTAAAATATTTTCAAAATATTGGTAGATATGTCACTCCGCTGCAAAAAGGACATAGATTTGACTTTTTTGTCCCATCTGCATTGGTATGCCAATCAAAGTTGAACTGCAAAGTTGAACTGCAAAGTTTTAAATCATGGTCAGTTCAACTCATAGTTATTCTGTGACTAAATAGTGACATTATGACGTCATTTGATGTGTTTTCGCGCATATTTTGCTGTCAAGTGTCTAAAAAGAATGATCACGTGGTACAAAATTGTACCACGTGACCTGAATAAATTACACTGGGCAGTGATAACTTGACAGTAAAAGATTGGCATACGGGGGCTGTCCCCTTAGGGGTACAGATCCGGGTGACAGAAAGAAACAATTCAAATATGTGGAGGTACGAAATAAAAATAAGTTAATACATTTTTCTACGCTCTTACTCTATGTTGACGAATGAAACACGTATAAACCATAATTCTGTGTGCCTATTTCACCATCTCATTATTACGCTATTCGTCAGTTATATCTCAGTATCTAAGACTAGATAAAAGATGGGTATATTTTTTTCTGACGAATATTTTTATCTCAACAATAGTGAAATGGGTCCTTAATCTTTAATTTTATTAACTTATGTGGGTCATTTATTTTCTAACCTCAACAAAATCGATGTCAATTACGAAGTTTATTTGAGCATTTTTTTATATTTTTACGCTCTTTTCATTGAAACTCTTTGGCCGCGATTGTACACTCAGTAGGTACAGAGCAGTAGATACCTACATTACAGCACTACCGCCTTCCTCCAGGTTTTTTACAGTGATACGTCGCGCGTGTCCGTGAGAAGCGATTACTAGAGCGTTTCAGCATCTCTCTAACAGTAGAGAAAAAATAGTAGATACCTATAGTAGCTACCTATGTATAAAAGTTTCACTTCGATACCTTAGTTTCTGAGCAGTTGGTACAATTCCTATTCGTGCAATTGATAAAAAAATTACGATTCACATAATTTTTGTCATGGATTCGTATAATACCTTCAGCAGGAAGTAAAGGACACCAAATTAACTTGAAAAACCAACATTGACAGCTCTACCACGCATTTGGTCCACAAAATAAATCGAATAGTGAAACAATAGACATAGCAGAACGAAATCTTTGGTACCTTTGCCCACCAGTGGGACGAAATAGGTCAAAAACTACCCGCAAATGACACCAATGCTAAAAATTATTTGGCTTCGGAATTCCAGTGCGAGCTTATGTCACAGCATAGGTAAGTGAAGTACAAAAAGTTATGTTTCATTTGAAATTATTTATTTATTTTTATGGCAAGTTTTTAAAGAGTGGCACAGGCTTTCTAACAGTATCTGTTCTTGAAGAATCTGTCGTGAAAGTCCACAATAACAAAAACATGAACAAGAACTCAAATCTTTGATCAAAAGCAGAAACGCGCGCAGCGGACCGAAAAGTTTGTTCAGTTTTGCTAACATTTGCAATGGTTTGTTTATTTTCTGAGACACTTGACCATGATTCGTGAAAATGTCACCTTGAAATTAAATAAAAGGATAACGAACTTAACGATTTCTAGTTAGTTTTTTTTTGAGACTGAAGTATTGCTAAAAAGGTGTTCTAAAGTACTGATTCTACTTCGAAAGTACTCTAGTAGTGTAGTAATTTCACTAAGTACCTATCATTTATTTTTTATGGTAATCTTTTTCATATTATCTGGATAAAACCAAAATTTCAATCTCGTTCAATAAAATTATTCGGCAAAAAAAGATATTACTAAGACCGTGTATTATTAATCGATGCTAAGACCTAGTTAGACGTACACACTCATAATAGGTACGTCTGATCGGTAGAAACGAATTACAATGTAGATATTTTAAACGGATTTCATCATGTTTAACCACAATATTCTGCTTATTTTCAGATCGCCTGTCACGGATGGTAATGAAGCTCGAAGACATATTTATGGAAATCTTGGCAAAGATATGTGGTTAGTTCGCAGCGAGGCAATCACAGCAGATCATCTAATATTTGCTGAGCAACGAGAGCCACAACTGCCTATTGTTAGTGCCGCGGGCTTACACTGGATACACTGCACTCATACTACTTTTCAGAATACATGGTGCTACTAAAATCGGAAAACAACTATTGATTTAGAGTCAAAATCAATCGTTGTTTTCCGTTTTTCTAAATTTTAGACAAATCAATAGTTGTTTTCCAATTTCTAAAATGATGTTAATTCTGCTGTTAAAATTATAGTTGCCTCTGTCGTTTTAGTTTATGATAAAGGGATGGCAACATTTTTATCAAATTTAGTTCGTTTAGTAAAATGCACAGTTTTGACGCCATATTATGTTTACGGTAACACCCGTATTAAACTTTTAACTAGGTAGCTAATTTCGGAATAATGGGCAATTAATTTTTATGTGCATTTCTAAATACCTACATCGATTTATTGTTTGCATTCGTAAATTAAAAATTAAAAAGTAATTAATTATTCAAATGCCTACAAGCAGAGACGTTTTGACTTACCGTTTTTATGCGTTGACTATCGAATAGTGGTCTTTTTTTTTCTCTAGATCAAAATTTGAATTTGTATTCAATTGAAAATAATTCGTTAAAATTTTCACAGATAAGACATCAACGCGTTACACTCTTGCGTCTGTCTACCTACAGTACCTACTCACGACAATTATTCCACGTAGATGTACCATGATCACAAAATACAAAAACATTTATTATCACGATGATAAACGTCGATTAATTATTGCTTATTTTAAATTATCGCTATTTTAAAAATATTTATATATTTTTATTTTCAAAGCGTATTTTTTATTACCAAAACAAATACATCCTGTAGGCCAAACTCCGAGTACCTAGTTGCACCGAGTCGGGCTCATCGGCGTCATAATACGCAATTGGAACTGACTGCATTGTTAGCCACAGAATACTGCATGAATGGTAAACTTGCGCGTCACTAAATGGCACCGGCAATGAACCTGTGTGCTGGCCTTCGAAGCACCATACGTCGCTGTCATTTCAAAAAGTAATATGTAAAAATAATTATTCCCATCTGTCACCCTAGGGGGACAGATCGGACAATATAGTCCAATATGTACCTCTTTTTGCAGCAGGGTGATAGATGAAACTTAAAAAATGAAAATGTGCCAGGGAGATAGATCGGATTTTTATGTCCCAACTGTCCTCCAATAAAAAAAAAGGGAATACGTATTATCCAAAAAAATGTGACAAAAGACTGCTTTTTGAATTGACCACACGACTAAAAATATATGACATTATGAAGATGATTTTCCAAGATATTCCAGTTTTCATAGATGACCCAGAATTTTTGCTTTCGACTGTAAATACAAGCTATTAGTGAAATAGGTAGATACTCGTTTTATGATGCTAACCTTTATATTCCTAGCCTACTCATTAAAACTCCCCTAGAACTTATCTTACCCACCATCTTCTTAAACCCCACAAGACACTAGGTACTTTGTAACAAACATCTTTCAAAATTAATGACTGTGACCGGCGGCAGACGAAACAAAATTGGTGTCACCGCGTGAATTTATCGTCAATATCTACCCAAAAGGTGTTCAACAGAAGGGAAGAAGGGATGCCCGCGGGTAAACGGTGCCCAATTTGATCATTTCTCTATATTAATTACCGAAACAGCCCTCCTGGCATAACATAAATAACAAAAATAAAAAGAGCAAAGTGCGAACAGAACTTTTACCTTGAATATTCTGTATCTGTTTGGGGCAATAGAATTTTTTTGCCTGTTTCAACATATCTGAGTAAAGTTATTCATCAAATAAAATTATACCCATCTTTGTCTTTGACAAGTCAAAGTAGAGACGGAGATATATATAAATTTGACGGATAGCGTAATCAATGAGATGGTGAAATAGGGGCTTAGAATAAAATACTAAAGGGCGGTTTGCAAAATCTCGATCGCATAGAAACGCCTCGCAACTTCTGTCAAAAGTAAATCAAGTGCCCACTCGTTTTGTTTAGATAGTAACAAATGGTAACAGGGAAATTTTAACTGTGTTTAAGTTGATAGGCGATTAGTACGATGGTGCTAGCCACCCTATTAATAAATAAAAATATTTTTTTTAATACTGATTTCTCATTTAACTTTTTTAATACGGTGTTACGTTTATTAGAACCATTTTTTATTGCAATAGTAAGTACTACCTATTTCCTTTCTAAAGTGATAATTTTTTAAGTGATGATTTCATCCTGATAACTTAACTATGATACTTATTAATGATAACTGAATCCTGCTGAAATGAGTCTTGCTTGACAAGCTGCATAATTAGGGTTATTCTTCACTTTATTTGTGTCACAGTACCCTAATATTACGATCACTCCCTATCCCGGGTCATTTCGTCACGGCGTTGATTCCGTTACCATCCCCTACCTAAAAGCCTAAACGAGTTTAGCGATTTATCTTTTAAAACCGTAGTGTGTAATGTCCATTAAAATGGCTCTTTCTCACCTGCCTTATATTTTAAAAATTAAATATATAAGTCCTTGTTTTTTTAACTTTGATGAAGCACATCCGGTAAATGTTTAGTTAGAAGGAATAAATACTGTGAAAAAAAAAAAACAATGTAGTATAGATTCCTATATAGGCATTTTATTTATTGAATTTTACTATGTAGGGGTGTAACTATTACCTACATGGTTGAGAAAATTTAACAAAAATTAACTCATATTAACTATGTAGCTTAGATATTTATTAAGTTATCTGGAAATTTATTCAGATTTACATAAGATGACATATAGAAATCTAAGAAGGTATTAAAAAAGTTATATATAAATCAAATTAAATAAAAAAGTGCCTGTACCTAATGGTTGCTCTATTTATATTTACCTATGATAAATTATGGAAGAGATTTTCTACAATTAAATACTACCTTAGCCTAAAAATAAGGTAACATAAAATAAATAAATAGTACATACTCAACTTTTTACAATTCAGAAGCACAATCCAACTTTATAAAGCGTCCGACGGCGGTCTTAAACTAACACTGTTGTAACGAAAATTTTCTAAACTCTGTTGAAAGTTCAGGAACTGAAGTGGATTGTACGAGGGCATTGGCTGCATGAACATAGGGGACCATATCGCGGCTGCTATAGCCAGCAGTTCGGGGTGGTAGGGCACTGGGGGTGCACACACGTTTCTACCCTCACTAGGTTTCTCTACATCACTTGCTAACAAACTGTCTATGGTGAAGGATTTTTTCGGCTTCGTGATTGTAGTGTTCATGTGGATATTTTCACACGGCTCCTCATAAGCCGGTAAAGGTGGAATTCGTGAATTATTCGCCAGGAACATGTTATTGAAGTTCGCTAGAGCAGCGATTTCAGCATTCGTGTCCTTCTCTCCTTTTTGCAGCCTGAACCGTTTCCGTCTGCGGAGTAGGGATCCGTTTTCGAACATGTCGAACGCGTGCGGGTGTAGGGTCCAGTACGCACCCTTCCCGGGCCTGTCCGGCCGTCTCGGCACTTTCACAAAACAATCGTTGAAGGAGAGGTTATGCCGTAGGGAGTTCTGCCAGCGCTGCCGATTCGTCCGGTAGAACGGGAACCGGTCCGTGATGAATCGGTATATCTCCGAAAGCGGGAGCATTCTCTCCGGCGAACTCCAAATCGCCATCGCGGTTAATGATATATACGAGTAAGGTGGTTTTTGCTCGCCGTAGGAGTCGCGCGGTGGCCGCGGCATGATCGACAGAGCTGAGTAAATCGCGGTGCCTTTGGGTTTCGGCAGGCGTGGCCTCGGTGGGCGGGGTATAATATGGCTCCGCCTAGAACCCCCACCCTTTGAGGCTCGTTGTCGGCAGATACGATAACGAGAATGCCACTCAGCAAGCAAACCGCACCGCATCTCCCTCCGGTGCTATCATTATGCGCATGATTGACTGCGCACTTACCTCCTGTTGGTTTTATACATGGTACCTAAGGGCCGCTAATCTCAGATCAGGGCTTAAGTGCTTTCAAGTCTAGTTCTACTCGTATTTATGAGACGGGATAGCTAATTAAGTAGCCTATCTATCTCTTGCTTTATTAATTTTAAAATTAGATGTAACTTTGTATAAAACGTTGATCGAGTGAGTAGGTAGGTAATCCACCAATTTAGATAATTTAAATAAGTTTTCGGCTGCGCTGAAGGTTTTTACGAACAGAAAATGGAAAAGCTATTTATTTGGCTAGTCTGAATGCATTAATGACTTTAGGTATTTACAGATTAAAATTATTGAAATAAAATAAATATCAAGCATAATAAAGTTTATAGGGTAGGTGGTATATAGAGTACCTACCTACCTATACTATGGTAGGTAGGTCTTCAGTGATTGATTTGCTAGTATGCGCTGAATAGATTTTTAATTAGCATATTTATTTATTTACCTTTTAGACTGCATGCTTAAATTATAAATTCATTACATTTAACACAATTTGAATATTATCTAAAAATCCAAACACACGAAAAAGTTTACCTAGCGCCATCTGTTGTCCAGTAGCAGAACTATACCACAAATACTTTTAAAAAAAATCATTGCATTTCTAAAAGTTATCTAAACAACTAGTGGGTTCTAAGAGTATATTTTTTTATTACTTTTTAAACTCTTCAAATATGACACTAGTCCAATCATAGCTGACTTCTAGTGAGATTGTTATTCCAATAAGTGCCTATTCCACTAAAGAGGTGGTTCTTCTATAATTAAATCAATGTCTAATAGGAATTGCCTTATGGCTTCTGCTATTCTATGACAGGAATAAAAAACTAGTTTTACTAACAAACTTGTTTTACTTACAATAAACTCCAATTACACTTGATTAAATATAAATACATTTCAAAACAAAAGGTAAATGTTCTAAAATCTCGGGTATGGGTTGTAAACATTTGAATAGAAAATAATCACTGTTTTCTTGAACATTTTACAACTTTCCTGTGAGCTCGGGCACTGCTTTGAACAAATCGGCCACGAGACCGTAGTCGCTAACCTGTAACAAGAACATTATTATATTTTCATCATTAACATTATTAATTTCTAACATTTTTTCGAAACACATAGGCTGCTTTTTATCCCGGAAAATCAACAGAGAGGCGATTACGAGTTGACAATGTAAAAACCGGTGTGAAACGTCTGACGCCCAGCACACCGGTGTGCGCTGATTGGTATGGAAACACTGAGCGGAAGCTTGACGAGACCAAGCTTCTCGAAAAATCCGCTCAGTGTTTCCATTCCAAGCAGCGCACACCGGTGTGCTGGGCGTCAGACGTTTCACACCGGTTTTTACATTGTCAACTCGTAATCGCCCCTCAGGATAAAACGGGACGCGGACAAAGTCGCGGGCAGAAGCTAGTGATTAGGTATTTTACAAATAAGTAGAATTTCTTCTGAAAGAGCTCGTCTGGGGCAGTTCTACCACCGTACCTATTTCTGCCGCGATGCAGTGATGCTCACATTACTGTGTTTTGGTTTAAAGGTGCCGGTGCAATTACAGACTTAATTTCTTAGTGTAATAGTCGCAGTGCGAAGTCTCATAAACCACGTCCTCAATAGACGAAAAATATGTAGTAGTTTATTGTACTTACCTAGTAACAGGAGACCAACCAAACATTACATTATCGTGTTATTATTAATTATGGTTTTTGTTTAAAAACTGATTTCAGATATAACCCGACATTGAACTATTAGGTTCTGATAATTAAACTTATTGTAGAAGCCGCCACTAAGATAAGATTTTTTATACATAGTAGTTAAAATAATTATGTTAGTTTTTAAATATTTATTAAGGTACGTCACACATACATAAGAAATGTGTTTTTATAACAGTTGTTTCTAAATTGGAATTAACAATCGTGGGTAGTCCAAATCATAAAATTGTCCCATGCCATGCCAATCAAGATAGACAGACCAAGAATAAATATATTAACTTGCAAAATAACTTAAAAAGATAACAGAAAGTTTAGACTAGCAAGTTTTGCTGCAATTTTTAGCAAGTACTTGCGGTATTTTTTCTGTTTTGAAATGTCAAAATAACATGATTTGAAATCGAATTTATTTTCTCGCTCGTCTTATCTTCGCTTATGGTCTATTTTGTGAATTTACCTGGAAGATGGGCGCTTCAGGGTCTTTGTTGATAGCAACAATGGTCTTGGAGTCTTTCATGCCAGCGAGATGTTGGATCGCGCCGCTAATGCCCACAGCGATGTATAGATCCTGTAATAAAATCACGATTATTATAATAATATGTCGCGCCACAGAACTAATGTATACTACATTGTATTGAAGATATATTTCCGCTAGTTTATACAGTAGTTTGTACCGTCGAAGACACGTCCACCTATACTGTTTGTACTTTGAACTATTAGAAGTTGAACGATGTGAAAGAGGGACGACAGTGTGTTTGTGTAGGACATGCTGCGCCTATTGCGTTCCCTTTCCAACGATTCTCTGCATTGTATGTAGCGTAGTTATGGTTGTATTGGGTGTATAAGCTGATCTGTGGCCGTGTGTACAACTTGATATTGATTTGGTACAATCTATTGAAGATACATGTACAGATGTGTGCAGATACATACAGGAGCAACAATCTTGCCAGTCTGTCCGATCTGCAGGTCGTTGGGCACAAAGCCGGCGTCGACGGCAGCGCGAGATGCACCTACAGCCGCGTTTAACTTGTCAGCTAAGTCGTACAGCAGCTTGAAGTTATCGCCAGACTTCAAACCGCGCCCTGGAATAAGTATAATGATATAGATTTTTTTTTCACTGCTTTAAATCTAGGGTCATTGCTGATACGAGTTGTATAACTATTTTGGACAACAAGTTATAATTATATTAAGAAAAAATAAAATCAATTATGTTGTATTAAGCCAATCCACTGTACTTTCACTGAACTCGCGCGTTAGTTTTTAATAAACTGTTTCAATCATTTTGTGTGAAATGTTTATTTATTTTCAGTAAGTTTACTTACCGCCAGAAATAATATTCTTAGCGCTAGTCAACTCAGGCCGATCAGACTTAGAAAGTTCCTGAGACACAAACTCAACGAGATCGCTCTTGTAATCGCCTTCCGGTGCCTTTTCCACTGCGGCCGAGCCTCCCTCGAGGGAATCCGGGGCGAAGGCAGTGCTTCGGACCGTGATCACTTTGACGGGATCCTTCGCTTCTAATGTCAAGACTGCGTTACCTGAGCAAGGGAAAATAGTTAGCATTTTCATTACTTAAATCTTTTAAGTTTATTCAGATTTAAGTAACTAGAATTTTTTTAAATAAAACTAGAAGTCTAAAAGAACTGAACTGGCAAGAAAAGTTGAATGAGTTGTAAATTTTTAATCATTTAAGTAATTTAGTTGTTTGAACCTCTGAAGCTTTGTAATAAGGGTTTGTATTGTATTTTTGTATGAAGTTAAACTGTAGTAAGAACTACTACCTATTCTGTGACTGTTACTCGCTGGAGTTACACCTCAGCACATCAAATTGTGAACCAATCTGATTATGGCTAAATAGCAGATCGCTGATAATTTGGAAAAAAATATCTGTGACAGTAAAATACAAACATTTCATTAAATTCAACCCCCTCAATTCCTGGTTTCTCTAATCCGCTCTTAATGTGCCTGAAAAGCATGATGTCTTTAAGACTGTAAAGAGTCTTTCCAATCCAATAACTTACCCGCATAAATAGTCCTAATAAAAGTATTAGCATCCTTCACGCCGATGATATCAGTTATCGGAGACACATCCAATTTAGCAGCCACCCTAGGTAGAACTGCTTTGCCCAAAGCCGTGGCTGGAGCAAGAATGTGGGTAAACTTGAACTGGTTCTGAGTGGCAATGATTAGAGGCGTCAGGGTCTCAGCGGTGAATCCTTTGAAGACATCACTCTCCGCGACCAGGATTTTGGAGATGCCAGAGGCTTTGGCTATCTTTTCTGCAGCCTGGAATTTTAATGAAAGAGATCAGAAATTTTTTTTGGAGTTTTATATAATTTTATACAATAAATAAATAATATAGGAGGTAAAATTTCCATTGTTTTTATTTGTAACCTTTTGTTTCATTCAGTGCATAATTCAAAATGAGAACTTAGATCTATGAATCTCTTTTTTTACAGCAAACTTACCGGTCCACATTTTGTGCCAGCTACAAGGACAGTAACATCCCCACCAATTTTTTTTGCTGCGGTCAAGGCATTCTGTGTGGCAGGAGACAAAACTTCATTGTTGTGCTCAGCTAGGACTAGGGTGCTCTGCAGTCTTCTCAACTGAAATAAGATGAAAATTACACAGAGTCACATAGTTACATCCTAGACTTAGGTTGGGTATGAACAAGGTTGGTTGGCAATCACTGGTCTGGAAAAGTAAAGGTGGAATTCAAAGCACTTCCATCAAGGGTGTGGGTTTCTTTGAAACAACTAGGCTCAAATACCTGATAATCTAACATAGACCAAGTAAGGCAAGCTTATCTAACTAAATAAGGAATTTTAAATTGGGGAGTACCAATGCTGACATACCTGTGTTGAGTAGAGCAAATGCCTGCTACTAGGCGCAAACATTTTGTACAAGCTAATATCAAAATCTGTACAAAATATCCAAATTTACAGTATTTACAACAAAAATTGAAGGAAAGGTTACAAAGTCCACAAAATTGAACTTCACTTCATATGAACTTTTTTTGAGTCCGGTTATTGTACAACCATGGAATGCACAGCCTTGGAAAACACAACCATGGAAAGCACAGCCAGGATTGCACAACCCGGGAATTCATGTACAAATGTACATGAAATCCATGGTTGTGCATTCCTGACACGTGCTGAGATTGCACAGCCTAGGATTGCACAGCCCAGGAAAACACAACCATGGAATGAGGAAGATGAGTTAGGCATTTTTTCCTGTTTTTATAGCTTAAATCAAAAGTCTAGAAGATTGTAAGGACAACTGTGAAAGAATTTTGGCGATAGCTCAAAAACTGAATTTTCTACGATTTTTTAAAGTTTGGATTTTCAAAATCTGTTTTTAGCCCGGCGATTTCGCGTGTGACGTCAGCCAGGTCCGATCGCTCACCCGCGCGTTTTAAGCGTTTTCTGCCTTTACGTTTCTATTTATATTTCTGATAAATAGGGAGAAAAGTACCAATATTTTTATGTAATATTGTGCCTCTAAGTCCTAAGGACACGTTTAACGCTTCAGATAAACTTTTTAACCACCGACTGAAGAAGAAAGGTGTTCTAAGTTTGAGGCTTTTTTGTGTCTATGTGTCTGTACCTTTCAAGGCTCGTAGCTCCAAAAAATCACTCGTAATTTTTTTATAACTATTCTTGAAATGGAAAGCAGATAAATCTGGCATAGTTCTAAGCCAAGTTTGGTAGAAATCGGTGCAGCGGTTTCCAAGTTATGAGGATGTTTATCAGCCCTCGACACGCATTTTGAAGGGTTCTCAGGCATATATTGATTGTAGTTTGAAACATTTGGTTCTTATACCAGTATAACGTGAGCTACTATTTCTTAGTGTTTCATTGATTCTGTATATCAGGTAAGACTGGTAATGAGCAAGATTGTGTTATCGACGTGATTAGCAATGTTTTTACCCCCGACGCAAAAACGATGGGGTGGTAAAGTTTGACGTGTGTGTGTGTCAGTGCGTGTGCGTGTGTCTGTGCGTGTATGTGTGTGTGTGTCTGTCGAATGCGCGCGTTGGTGCGCGTGCGGATGCTGATGGTAGTAGTCTAAGTCACATTGTCTACTAAGGACGTGCCTAGTGAGGCATTGTACTTGACAGTACAATGTCTCACTAGGCACGTCCTTAGTTTCTGAGGACGTGCCTAGTGAGACATTGTACTGTCAAGTACAATGCCTCACTAGGCACGTCCTTAGTAGACAATGTGACTCGCTAAGAAGAAGAAGAATGTGACTTACACTAGGACGTGCCTAGTGAGACATTGTACTGTCAAGTACAATGTCTCACTAGGCACGTCCTTAGTAGACAATGCCTACACATAAATATAGTGCAATGCCTCACTAGGCACGTCCTTAGTTACGAAGGACATTGTACAGTAGGTACAATGCCTCACTAGGCACGTCCTTAAGCAATGCATTGCTAATGCCTCACTAAGCACGTCCTTCGTAACTAAGGACGTGCCTAGTGAGGCATTGCACTATATTTATGTGTAGGCATTGTCTACTAAGGACGTGCCTAGTGAGGCATTGTACTTGTGCAGTACAATGTCTCACTAGGCACGTCCTAGTGTAAGTCACATTCTTCTTCTTCTTAGCGAGTCACATTGTCATTGTCATGTGACTTAGACTACTACCATCCGCATCCGCACGTGCACGTCCTTAGTAGACAATGCCTCACTAGGCACGTCCTTAGTAGACAATGCCTCACTAGGCACGTCCTTAGTAGACAATGTGACTCGCTAAGAAGAAGAAGAATGTGACTTACACTAGGACGTGCCTAGTGAGACATTGTACTGTCAAGTACAATGTCTCACTAGGCACGTCCTCAGAAACTAAGGACGTGCCTAGTGAGACATTGTACTTGACAGTACAATGTCTCACTAGGCACGTCCTAGTGTAAGTCACATTCTTCTTCTTCTTAGCGAGTCACATTGTCTACTACCATCCGCATCCGCACGCGCACCAACGCGCGCATTCGACAGACACACACACACATACACGCACAGACACACGCACACGCACTGACACACACACACGTCAAACTTTACCACCCCATCGTTTTTGCGTCAGGGGTAAAAACATTGCTAATCACGTCGATAACACAATCTTGCTCATTACCAGTCTTACCTGATATACAAAATCAATGAAACACTAAGAAATAGTAGCTCACGTTATACTGGTATAAGAACCAAATGTTTCAAACTACAATCAATATATGCCTGAGAACCCTTCAAAATGCGTGTCGAGGGCTGATAAACATCCTCATAACTTGGAAACCGCTGCACCGATTTCTACCAAACTTGGCTTAGAACTATGCCAGATTTATCTGCTTTCCATTTCAAGAATAGTTATAAAAAAATTACGAGTGATTTTTTGGAGCTACGAGCCTTGAAAGGTACAGACACATAGACACAAAAAAGCCTCAAACTTAGAACACCTTTCTTCTTCAGTCGGTGGTTAAAAAGTTTATCTGAAGCGTTAAACGTGTCCTTAGGACTTAAAGGCACAATATTACATAAAAATATTGGTACTTTTCTCCCAATTTTTCAGAAATATAAATAGAAACGTAAAGGCAGAAAACGCTTAGAAAGCGCGGGTGAGCGGTCGGACCGGCTGACGTCACACGCGAAATCGCCGGGCTCAAAACACATTTTGAAAATCCAAACTTTAAAAAATCGTAGAAAATTCAGTTTTTGAGCTATCGCCAAAATTCTTTCACTGTTGTGTTTTGGACGTAAAAATCTATCGATCTACATTAAAAAAAAAATACGCTCATCTTCCTCATTCATGTACAAAAACAATGTACATCAATTCCAAGGCTGTGCATTCCCAGCACGTGTCAGGAATGCACAGCCCAGGAAAACACAACCATGGAATTCATGTACATGCTCCTGATTGGTCGAAAGCGTTTAGACGCAATTACACAGTAAAAATGGTACCTACTAGTGATTAGATTAGACCACAGATAAAAGTTGCAATCATTCGATCAAATAGGTAAGAATCTGAATGTTTGAGCTCTCCTTGTCTACGGAAATGGTCAGTTTTTTTTTTTAATTTGGACCTACTTGAACGAAGAATAGGTAGGAACCTATACTTTGTTATTTTTCTGATGCTCGTATCAAATCAAAACTGACATTGTCGTTAATGCAATCTCAAGTCAGGCTTACTGATAGTGATGTAACGTGACGATTTGAGTTACCTATGTTGAACTCGAATTATTTTAGTTAAACTGAACCTTGACTCGAGCCGCCAATTGGGTTGAATCAACTAAGTACGTATGCAACGTAAGTGGTTAGAGAAATTGGTGCTAGATTTTCACTTGTATGACTTAATATGCATGCAAGTCCTCGATGCGAGTCAATTCAAATAACTTAAGTTTGAAATAACTGAAATCGTCACGTTACATCACTATCGGTAAGCCTGACTTGAGATTGCATGGTGTAATAAAGCTTTTACCATCGGATGACATTTGTCATTGGATGCGTAGCATAGCATCTATTAGTTTGTGGTCATTGGTTTAGCCGCACTTTGTGTAGGTAGGTAGGTTCAAACCCGCAGCGGGACGATATCGAATGGGCAGGTTAATTTCTCTAGACACGGAAATTCACTTGAATCTTCAGGTTGCTTGGAAATGTCTCTGCAATACCTACGTCTGCCTTTAACAGGGAATCAATGTCAATCAAGTTCAATCAACTAGGTACTTACCTATTATAAATTTATTTCCCAGCCTAATACCTATAATTGTTCCAGACTTTATTGAGAAGACCTGGAATTAGAAGAAAAAATATACCTACCTACCTAGGTACTTGAAAACAAAGATACAACCAGCAACACTGGCTGGCAACAGGCTGAAGAGCTCCACGTAATAAAAATGCCAATCTTATGTTAGCGAAGGCTGTCCAGTCCACCAGTAGACATATATGTATTATGATAGATAGATGTATTATGTACGTACTAAGTACCTAGTAGGTAATGCCCTTTGGGTATCATCGCGTAAGCGGACAGTGACATTCTCAATTTGAATTATATTGAGCCATTTATTCTAAACTAGCAGTTACCCGCGACTTCGTACGCGTCTACAGTTCCCGTGTACACTATATTATCTGTGCGTGTACCGAGCGGATACTTCTTTGAGAAACTTGACATTACACCTCACTACACCGAACTCGTACCTACTGGAATGTCAAACGCTAGTTGTTAGACCAAAGAGGTAGTACTACGCGCTGTCAAACTGACGTGACATGACATGACAATGAAATCCTCTTGCCAATTGGCGCTGCTAATCCTTTTCGTTCATTTTATCCTGTAGATCCTGTTTATTATTCGGAATAAAAAGTAGCCTATGTGTCAATCCTGGTTACGAACTATATATATGCCAAGTTTCATCCAATTTGGTTCAGTGGTTTTAACGTGATTGAAACACAAACATCCAAACATCCAAACATCTAAACATCTAAACTTTCGCATTTATAATATTAGTAGGATAGGATAGGATTATTACCTAAACAATTATTTTAGTTTATAATAGATACTGTGACGATAGCATTAATTATTTTTGGCTAAGTAGAATGCATACACCGCCACATGCCGTTGCGGTAATGTCAAATGTCAAATGCATGACAATAGTTGTTGTTGTTGTGCCATTGTGTTGAAAGAATTAGCCAGACTAGACCCTGCGTTACCGGATCTAGCTGTTACCAGAGTGGACCACGTGGAGGTTTCTTTCTCCCACCCCCTACTCATTTGCCCCTTGTGCCTTACCACCTGCACAAGGGATGATATTTTGGACGCCACAGACGAAGGGGTAAAAGTGGCGAAGTTCTATTCGAACTTCGTCTAGTGTTTGTTGTCACCATTGACACGTAAGAAGAAGAAGATGACAATAGTTACAGAATTCTAAAAAAAGAAGAAGAGGCATTACTATTATTTTTCTGACAGATAATTGGTAGCGGGTACTTATTGGATTGGATCTGAAAAAAAAATACAGGACTATTGTAATTTACTAAGACTGAAGTTTTATTCACAAACCAGTACCCATGAATGTAATTGGCCATTACACTTAGCTCTGGAACTGAATTAGGTACCTACCTAGATACTGGGAACTTTATATACCTAGCTAAGAAAATGAAAACTAGTTGGTACCCATAAGAAAATATAATACCCATAGTACCCATACCCATATAAATATTTTTTATTAAAAATACCTAAGTACCTAGGTACCTACCTACCTCATGTTTTATTTATAAAACAACAATGTGTTTGTTTTTTGTGACAAGTTCAGGATAATTATTAGAGTTCTGATAAATTTATACATTTCATCATCAAACAGTCATCTTTCACCCATTCAGTCAGATTTAAAACTCCTCCCAAAAACAGAGAAGTTTTCTGGGAGCTTTGCAGGCTTAGATGAGAAATAGTGGTTTCCTAGGATTTTTTGTTGTTAAGTTGTTCATTACACCCTCGCCTTCCAGTGCTACATGGGCAACTGATTCTTCTTCAGACAGGCAACCTCTGCAGAGTGGACTGCTTGTGGCTCTAAGGTTCAGCCTGTGTAGGTTTATTAAACAATCTGTCAGACTAGGTAGGTATGCATACCGTGGATGTCTGCGCAGTCTTCTTGTATCACAAACTACAGTCTTGTATCTACAATAGAAACTGTTGGACTGGCACGAGCACATCTCTACTGCGGTGTCCCATCCCTATTGACTCTCTACTCCATGGTGACACGGCAGCCATATTGAGAACTTTCATTCACATTCCTCTACAAAGTGTTGTGTGTGCGTGTAAATTCATTAGAACATTAAAATAAGATAAATAATAGACTTGCTTGTGAAACCATTTATTAGTAATTAAAGTTCATGCTAATAAAGTCGAATGTAAAATACTGGTCCGTTCTAAATAAAAGTGGAAAAATCCTCTAACAAATGGTAGCAGAGCGTGGTTGGGATCATCATGGCCACAACTTCTCATCAAATATCGCAATACCGTATCGAACTGCTAAATAGAAATAACTACGATACGTGGGCAATACAAGCTGAAGCGGTACTTGTGAAAAATGGTTTGTGGAAAGCCATCAGTGATTTGGGTCACTGATGGCTTTCCACAAACGACGCCGACGCCGAAACGGATTTGTTGTCGCGATCTGAATTATTTCTCCTCATATCGCCCACAGAAATACGACAACGGTGCCTGGACAGTGGGTGTACGTCCCACATGACCGGAACGGCTAAGAAATTCACTGAAATCAAAGCCGGACAAGGCAAGCTGAAATTGGCATCAAACCAAAGCGCTGAGATAAAAGGTACGAGGATAGTTCTAGTAAATTATAAAAATATAGACATTAAACTCAATGATACCATTTATGTACCTGAGTTATCAACAAATTTGCTGTCTGTTGCTCGTATAACTGAAAGAGACCATACAGTTTTGTTCATGGATAAAAAGGCCTATATGTATAGGATAGCCAGGAAAAAACTGTACTGACTGCAGACAAAAAGGAAGGACTTCATCTGACTTCTCTCAAAAGATTAGAAACAAATGAGCAGGCAAATAATATTTCTGAAAATGATTTAATGAAATGGCATCAAAAATTGGCACATTTAAATGAAAAAGATTTAAAAAATCTCGCATCTAAAATCTAGTACCTAGCCGGTTTAAAATTTAACAAAAATGAATTATTTCAGAACTGTGAAACCTGCATAAAAGCCAAGATGACGCGGTTACCTTTTCCCAAAAATGATGGAAAGAAATCAAAACAGATTTTGGAGGTTATACACACTGACTTGCGTGGACCTATGCCGCAAGCAACCATTGGTGGTGCAAGATACATCTTAACTTTTATTGATAATTTCAGCCGCTATTGCTATGTTTACTTCATACAGAAAAAAAACAGAAACATTAGAAAGATTCAAAGAATTTAAAGAAGAAGTAGAAATACTTAAGAAAATAAAATAAAGTTTCTACAATCAGATAATGGTACAGAATATTGTAAAGAATTCAATAAATATTCAAAAGAAAATGGTATCCAAAGAAGACTATCAGTGATATACAAACCGTAACAAAATGGACTGGCAGAAAGGAAAAATAGAACCTTAGTTGAAAAAGCCAGGTGTATGTTGATAGAGTCAAAAGTTCCAGAAGTTCTGTGGGCAGAAGCTGTATTCACTGCAAATAATATTGTGAAAAGATGTCCAGCAAAAGCTCTGAATGGAGAGACACCCTATGTGAAATGGGTTGGCCGCATACCATCTGTAAGACATCTACACATATTTGGATCAAAAGTTTTTACACTCAACAAACAGAAGAAACACAAAAAGTTTTTAGCCAAAGCAAGTGAAGGTGTGTTTGTTGGATATGCAAAATATAGTAAAGCGTACAGAATATACCTACCAAAACAAAATACAGTTATTGTGCATAGAGATGTCAAAGTATTAGATGGAAAAATGTACTATCAAAACGATGATGTCCAAAATGGTCTACCTCTCCTTGAACTGGAACGACCTGAAACTGAAAAAGAAAGCATTAATGAAGAAAAAGAGAAAAACTTATCTTTTCAGCCTTCTTTATTTCAGCAAAGTAGAGAAAGTTCTACTACTGATGATGATGGTGATCATGATTAGACAATGCACTCTTTCAGCGAATATGAAGATGACGATGAGGTCGCTATAGATAAAACCGTAAGTCCACAAAATGTTATCTTACATCATCAAGCACAACCTAGCTTGGAGCCTAGCTCAGGTACCCGTCCTTCAAGATAGAAAAAAACCTCCTGTGTGGTCCAAAGATTATGAACTTGGAGGTACAGATGAGTGCAACTACATGTGTGAAGAGATTGAAGAACATGATATTAAAAATGATAAAGAATGGCAGGAAGCCATAAAATCTGAAATAAGGTCTCACATAAAAAAATGATACTTGGAAAATTCTACAAAAAGAAAAGAATTGTAAAAATATAGTAGATTATAAAATGATCTTGAAAGAAAAACTTGGCCCAGATGAAAAAATAATCAAGAAGGCAAGATTGGTGGCTCGTGGTTTCACTCAAAGACCAGGAATCGATTATAATGAAACTTATGCCCCCGTAGCCAAACTGAGTTCAATCAGAACGTTGTTGGCACTTGCAGTTGAGCAAGATCTAAGTCTACATCAAATGGATGTTACTACTGCATACCTAAATGGTGATCTAAATGAAAAAATAATAACGAAAAAACCTGAATATTTAAAAGAATATATCACAAAAATAATGCTGGATGAAAGTGAAAATGAAAATTTAGAATTATTCAACAAAGCCAGAAATATGCTACAAGATTTAAATAAAATAAAAGGCGAAAAAGTTTGTCTACTACAAAAGGCACTCTGTGGCTTGAAACAAGCTGGTCGTCAATGGTTCTATAAGTTAGACCATGAGTTGAAAAAGATGAACTTCAAATCATCAACAGCTGATCCATGCATTTACACAAAAATAGAAGGCACAGATAAAATAATAGTTGCAGTATATGTCGATGATTTAATAATAGCTTATTCAAATGAAAGCTCATTAATTAAATTAAAGAAGCATTTAAATCGAAGTTTCGAAATGAAAGACATTGGAAAACCAAAACATGTACTTGGCCTTGAAATAAAACATGAGAAAAATAAATTAAAAATAACCCAGAAAAGGTAGGTATATTGAAAAGGTTTTGAAAAAATATAACATGGAAAATTGTAAACAAATAAGTTCTCCAATTGAACCATCAGGTTCCAGGTTTCCATCTGGAAAAATCTGAAAATTGTGACAAAAATATTCCATATCTAAATGTTCCAATTAAAACTCTGATGTACCTGTCAGTGGCAAGTCGGCCAGAAATAGCTTATTCAGTGAGCTACCTGTCACAGTTCAATAACGCTTACAGTGAAGAGCATTTTAAATATGCCAAGCGTATTTTGAGGTACCTGAAAGGTACCATGGAATGGCATGGTACTATGGCATGGCTGATGCCGATTGGGCTGGCTGCAAGATAGATCGAAAATCATACTCAGGCTACTGCTTCAAGTTTGCAAATGCTTGCATAAGTTGGGAAGCGAAGAAACAAAAAATGTGTGGCCCTATCAACAGCTGAAGCTGAATATGTAGCTCTAACTGAAGCTGCTAAAGAAGCTATTCATCTGAAAATGTTATTCAATGATTTAGGCATTACTATAAATAATGTTGTACTTTTCAGTGACAATCAAGCTGGCCAGAGACTTTCCTACAATCCAGTAATCAGTGGGAAGTCCAAGCACATAGAAATTAAACAGCATTTCATCAAAGAATGCGTTCAACAAGGAACAACCAGCATCCAGTACAAACCTACTCTGGAAATGGAGGCTGACATTCTCACAAAGGGTGTTCCCGGACCAAGGCTTCTGATACTGAGGGAGCTACTTGGCCTATCATGAGCGATGAGCTCGTGAGGAGGAGTGTTGGACTGGCACGAGCACATCTCTACTGCGGTGTCCCATCCCTATTGACTCTCTAGTCCATGGTGACACGGAAGCCATATTGAGAACTTTTACCTTCCCCTACAAAGTGTTGTGGGTGCGTGTAAATTCATTAGAACATTAAAATAAGATAAATAATAGACTCTTGCTTGTGAAACCATTTATTAGTAATTAAAGTTCATGCTAATAAAGTCGAATGTAAAATACTGGTCGTTCTAAATCCAAGTGGAAAAATCCTCTAACAAAACCATCATATTGGGTTGTGATAAACTATTACTAAGTACTCCAAATTATAACTCTAGCTTCTACGGTTCAGCTCTGGTGGCCTACGACAGACAGACACCGGAGTGAGGCCATAAGTGTTCCGTTTTTCCAAAACTGGATCGGAATACTAAAAACATCGATTTCGATAAGTAGGTAGGTATGGTAGATATGAGCGTCACGCCGGCGCGCCGCCGCCCCGGGGTTTGCACTCGCGCCGCCGCGCCGCCAACACCGACCGTGACACAAACCTAAAAAGGCATAGTAGGTCCCGGTTCTGGCCTCATATCAGAGCCCAGTCCTATATGGAGATTTATAAATGTTTGATTTGCACATTCTAATGTACCTGTACCTACTGTGTTTTGTCAAGTATTTCATTTCATTTATAATTCAGGTATCCTCACCGAGTTCAGATCCCGGTAATCAAAATATTGTTTTTGCATGTTTAATAATTAGTTTCATTACCCGTTTGACCCCCCCCCCCCATAATGGTCCCTAATTTTAGAATATTTGAGATACCTACCTAGTGTATTCCGTTTAAAACTATAAGACCTAAAGCATCATATTTTAGTGCTAAGTTAGTTTCTAAGCTTAGGTAATTTTTTAGTAATACATTTTCTTTTACGTTTATTCTCGAAATAGTCAGCGTTTTTGTCAATAAATAGATAAGTAATAGTCTTGATAAAAATAAATGTAAGTAAGGAGGTATCTGTGGTTAGATGCAGGCGCAAATCAAAAAATACAATCTTGTGACGGATCTCATGGCGGCGGTGCGGTGCATGCATACCTACTACCTAGGTACTCAACTTGCTGACAAAATAATATGAGCGTTTCAACGGAGGGACCATAGTGGAATTTTAGGTTTCTGAGCACCTCAATATTTAGTAGAAGTTCTCAAACAATTGTAAAACTGAACCGGTAATTTGTAAAAGTTACGAATCAAAAGTTATAAGCATTTTAAAGTGGTCCCTCGGTTCCACACATGCAATGCTGGGTTCCAAGGATCTAATCAGTATTCACATCTTCTTTCACTGTCTATATTTAGTAGAAGATTTGTAAAAAAAAACTACTTAATTTCAGCCCTTCTTCTTCTTGCAGAGAGACGAAAACACGATAACAAAGTGGTCCCTCAGTTCTACATTGACGAAAATGTTTTTGCGGTTTTACAAAAAAACTAACTGGAATTTTAAGTTTCTGAATCAGTCAATATTTAGTAGAAGTGCTCATACAATTTGTAAAATCAATCAGTAATTTGTAAAACTTACCAATCAAAAGTTATAAGCATTTTAATGTGGACTTTCGGTTGAACACTTTCCAAAACGCAAAAGTAACTTTACAAAAAAACTATAAAACTTAGAGACGTGTAATATAGCTTATCATTTAGTAAAAATTTTTACTAAATATCTACATACAGCAATGAACAATAGACAGAGCCATTATCGAAATATAGCAATTTTAGTTTCCGGCATAGAGATGCAGCCGCGGGGTGACCACACGGCTTAAATTTTCGGGACAGGGAACAGCATGACAGCCGCGCGACGCGACGATTCCACTCTCTGCTAATGCGGGTGTGACTCAATGAAGTCAGCGTTGGTACTCTAAGTACCTATTCATCCATTGTATTTTCAATAGGTGAGTAAAAAAAATCCGATGATTGTCAAATAAATATAAGATCATACGAAAACGGAACGTCAGCGGAAAATCAATACTATTTATACTTAGGTGCTTACCTATCACACTACTCAAACAACTTCGAGAGGGCTTTCGCTGCCCAGTTCAACAATAGAATCTACAAGGTGCTTACCTAAAAAGAACAATCGCTAGGAAAACTTCTATAACCACTATCCCACTACTATTATAAATGTCAAAGTTTGGATGTTTGTGTTTCAATCACGCTGTTACTACTTACTGGTCCGATTTGGATGAAACTTGGAATATATTATAGTTCGTAACCTGGATCAAACACATCGGCTACTTTTTTTTATTTTTTTTGTGGACGAAGTCGCGGGTAACTGCTAGTAATATTATAAATGCTAAAGTTTAGATGTTTGGATGTTTGTGTTTCAATCACGTCAAAACTACGAACCAACTTGGATGGAACTTGGCATATATTATTATATTATAGTTCGTAGCCTTAATATACTAGCAGTTACCCGCGACTTCGTACGCGTCTACAGTTTCCGTGTACATTATATTATCTGTGTGTGTACCGAGCGGATACTTCTTTGAGAAACTTGACATTACACCTCATTACACCGAACTCGTACCTACTGGAATGTCAAACGCTAGTTGTTAGACCAAAGAGGTAGTACTACGCCCTGTCAAACTGACGTGACATGACATGACAATGAAATCCTCTTGCCAATTGGCGCTGCTAATCCTTTTCGTTCATTTTATCCTGTAGATCCTGTTAATTATTCGGGATAAAAAGTAGCCTATATGTCAATCCAGGTTAAGAACTAAATATATGCCAAGTTTCATTCAAGTTGGTTCAGTGGTTTTGACGTGATTGAAACACAAACATCCAAACTTTGACATTTATAATAGTAAGTGGGATAGTGGTTATTGAAGTTTTCCTAGCGATTGTTCTTTTTAGGTAAGCACCTTGTAGATTCTATTGTTGAACTGGGCAGCGAAAGCCCTCTCGAAGTTGTTTGAGTAGTGTGTTAGGTAAGCACCTTAGAATATAGAAAACACTAGAAGGCGCATTTGACATAATTTGTATGAAGGATTTTGTCACCAAAATGCTATAAAAATGTTCCCGTGCGCATGATGTTCGCGCAGCCCAATGTTGCACCTACAAAACTATTTCCCGATTTTTTGGGGTAATTTTTTTTTGTAAATGCTGCTTATGTACCTAAGTAGGAGGTACTGAAATAGATATTTATAAATTTTAATAGAATTAAGGAAAGACTCAGGACGTGTTTTTTTGAATGATTTTTGTCCATTGTTCTCGTCTAAGTATGTCAACAAGAAACCTAAAATTACACAAATATTTTTTCTAAATAACAAATTTAGCGCTCTATGATTAAAAATACCTATTGAAATACCTATACCTAATGATGTTAGTCATAAAGATTAATATACTTAAATTTTGTTGGGAAAAAAATGTTGGTGTTGTTTGCAACATTATTGAATTGATGGTAATTTTTCTTTAAATTGATGATTCCAAGACGATTCCTTATCAAATAGAGACATAAATGTGATGTATGTTATCCCATCTACTTTGTTTTTAGACCCAGGCCAATTTTTGCAAGTAGGAACCACACACGCCGGCATAATTGTATAAAAATATGTTTGGCATTGGAGGTGTCAATGGCCAGAGACTGAATGACACAAAGTACTCCATTATGGTGCACTTCTAACTGTGACACAAAAATGGCTATACATTGCATCTGTACTTTTCTATAATCTGTGGTAAGCACCTAAGTATAAATAGTATTGATTTTCCGCTGACGTTCCGTTTTCGTATGATCTTATATTTATTTGACAATCATCGGATTTTTTTTACTCACCTATTGAAAATACAATGGATGAATAGGTATTTACTTAGAGTACCAACGCTGACTTCATTGAGTCACACCCGCATCAGCAGAGAGTGGAATCGTCGCGTCGCGCGGCTGTCATGCTGTTCCCTGTCCCGAAAATTTAAGCCGTGTGGTCACCCCGTAGCTGCATCTCTATGCCGGAAACTAAAATTGCTATATTTTGATAATGGCTCTGTCTATTGTTCATTGCTGTATGTAGATATTTAGTAAAAATTTTTACTAAATGATAAGCTATATTACACGTCTCTAAGTTTTATAGTTTTTTTGTAAAGTTACTTTTGCGTTTTGGAAAGTGTTCAACCGAAAGTCCACATTAAAATGCTTATAACTTTTGATTGGTAAGTTTTACAAATTACTGATTGATTTTACAAATTGTATGAGCACTTCTACTAAATATTGACTGATTCAGAAACTTAAAATTCCAGTTAGTTTTTTTGTAAAACCGCAAAAACATTTTCGTCAATGTAGAACTGAGGGACCACTTTGTTATCGTGTTTTCGTCTCTCTGCAAGAAGAAGAAGGGCTGAAATTAAGTAGTTTTTTTTTACAAATCTTCTACTAAATATAGACAGTGAAAGAAGATGTGAATACTGATTAGATCCTTGGAACCCAGCATTGCATGTGTGGAACCGAGGGACCACTTTAAAATGCTTATAACTTTTGATTCGTAGCTTTTACAAATTACCGGTTCAGTTTTACAATTGTTTGAGAACTTCTACTAAATATTGAGGTGCTCAGAAACCTAAAATTCCACTATGGTCCTTCCAGTGAAACGCTCATAAAATAATATCTACACCTACATTTGGACTACAAAACAAACATAGCGCGCGGCGGCGGCGGCGGCAGCGCGGTGCGGTGCGGTGCGGCGCGCGCGGTGCATGCATACCTACCTACTCAACTTGCTAACAAAATAATATCTACAGCTATACCTACCTACATTATAGACTACTAGCAGTTACCCGCGACTTCGTACGCGTCTACAGTTTCCGTGTACATTATATTATCTGTGCGTGTACCGAGCGGATACTTCTTTGAGACACTTGACATTTAACCTCATTACACCGAACTCGTACCTACTGGAATGTCAAACGCTAGTCGTTAGACCAAAGAGGTAGTACTACGCCCTGTCAAACTGACGTGACATGACATGACAATTAAATCCTCTTGCCAATTGGCGCTGCTAATTCTTTTCGTTCATTTTATCCTGTAGATCCTGTTAATTATTCGGGATAAAAAGTAGCCTATATGTCAATCCAGGTTACGAACTATATATATGCCAAGTTTCATCCAAGTTGGTTCATTAGTTTTGACGTGATTGAAACACAAACATCTAAACATTCGCATTTATAATATTAGTAGGATAGGATAGGATAAAACAAACAGCGCGCGGCGGCGGCGGCGCGGTGCGGTGCGGTGCATGCATACCACCTACCTACTCAACTTGCTTACAAAATAATATCTACAGCTATAGGTACCTACCTACACTAGTTATCAGAAATCAGAAAATTTTTATTGTGTAACTGTTGTACAAAAGAGATCATAAGTAAGTAGTACAAGTTTTTACAGTTTGTCCGTTCCGGACGTACAATAAGAGGGTAATGAGTAAGCTTGCGCACCCAATAATCAACAAACTGATATGTCCTGTCCTGTGAGAACATACACCTCGCGAGCCTTTATAACCATGCAATAACCAAAACTTTCCCCTTTCTAAATTTAATATCAGGTGCTGGAATTTTCCAAGAGGTACCTATGTAAGTTTTAGCGATTACCTACTCGCGTTCCCTTGGTCCTACCTAGGAGGTCGAATCTGGGTGTCTACGGATTTGTCTCGTAAAGGAGAAGAGAATACCCTACCTAGCGTAGTTTCATTGATAAAGGTAGGCGTAAATTTTCGGGAAAAAAATTAAAAAATAATTTCCTCTTCCACTTTTTTTCCTTTTGAAAATATTTTTACACTACCGTGAAGAATGAAGTCTTTAGTGTGCTTCTCAAATTTTATTGAAATCCGTCCATAAACAACGCTACCTACAACAAACTTTCCCCCCAATCAAAAAACAGTCGACAATTATTTTTTAATAAATTATGAACTTGTGTGCCGATTTTCGTTCAAATCGGTTGATAAATGCCACCTGTAGGCGATTACTGACTTACTGACAGACAGACAGACGGACAAAAGCATTTTTGGCCAATCTCGAAACTGAGACGCTTCGCTCGCTCGGTCCCATGCCCGATGAACGGGACTTGCATTTTGTGGAATGTTTATTTTTACTCGCAAGATTTGATAGGTAGGTAGGTATATACTTACTTACCTACCTAACTACATATCGTTGGTACCTGATGATGATGCAGTCTGGACTGGAGCTGTTCTAGGTAGGTAGGTACTTATCCTATCCTATCCTACTAATATTATAAATGCAAAAGTTTAAATGTTTGGATGTTTGTGTTTCAATCACCTCTAAACTACTGAACCTACTTGGATGAAACTCTGCATATAAGTATATAGTTCGTAACCTGGATTGACACATAGGCTACTTTTTATCTCGAATAATTAACAGGATCTACAGGATAAAATGAACGAAAAGGATTAGCAGCGCCAATTGGCAAGAGGATTTCATTGTCATGTCATGTCACGTCAGTTTGACAGGGCGTAGTACCAACTCTTTGGTCTAACGACAAGCGTTTGACATTCCAGTAGGTATGAGTTCGGTGTAATGAGGTGTAATGTCAAGTTTCTCAAAGAAGTATCCGCTCGGTACACGCACAGATAATATAATGTACACGGAAACTGTAGAGGCGTACGAAGTCGCGGGTAACTGCTAGTGTAGAATAAAAAAGATTAGGTAGCTAGGTACCTAAGAGTACTTTAGAAAAAATCATGACGATATAGGTACCTACCTCATCCGAATGAGTAGGTATAGGAAGGTACTTACTGCTGCTACTACCTACCTAGGTAGGGTAGGGTTGGCTCTTCTACGTGTTGAATTTCGAATAGGTACCTACAATGTAATAAGTAGGTAGGTGACGACGAAGTGATTTGTTGATGGAGTCAGAAGCCGTGCAACAGAACTCCTTATTGAATAACAGCAGGGAACATGCACACCTATGCCCACCATAGTACCTAGGTAGGTAGGGTAAGTAGATACACGTAGAAAATTCTTGATACCTACTTACTTAGGCAGGTTAAACACCTACCCGGCTCATGTGTATCAGCTCACGGTATAATAGGTACCTATACCTACTGTACCTAGGTACTATATAGGATTACACTAAAAAAGCTTAGGTATAATAATTACTTGAGCTCGTACCTATTTGTTATTGTCAAATAAACCCAATAGTTCAACTGCAGTAAGATACCTACAAATGATATAACCTTACCTACATAGGTACTACCTACCAACCCAATGGAGTTGGGCAGGACACCTGGCGAGGCGAGGTGATGACAGGTGGAGTAAAGCTATAACTGAATGGCGTCCCAGAACAGGATACAGAAATGTAGGTCGTCTTGCGGCAAGATGGGCGGACGATATCACTGATATCGCGGGCAAAAATTGGATGAGACTGGCGCGGGGTCGTGAGAGATGGTACAAAAAGAGAGAGGCCTATACCTACTCAGCAGTGGGTGAAGTCAGGCTGTGGATGATGATGATGATGACCAACCACTACAAAAAAATACGAGCTTTTCCCAAGAGGTTGGTATCTAGTAGAGCCGTGTTGGCCGAGTGGAATTGTACCTCGACTTTCGATCCGAAGGTCGTGGGTTCAAATCCCGACCGTGCATCAATGCATTTTTCGTTCGGAAAATTTATATGCGCATTAACACGAGCTTTACGGTGAAGGAAAACATCGTGAGGAAACCCGCGGCTTAGTCAGCTCCGAACGTATTGACCTTGTCTTTCCTGTGGGTAAGGCCGACTAGGCTGAGAGGATGGTATAGGTGCTGGGCAAGCCTACTCCATCTAAACATTGTCCCAGGCACTACAGCGTCCCGTTAAGTGTAGGCATAGGTTGCCTCCTGACGCTGTATAAATCATCTTCAATAGATGTAAAGGTATCTAGGCATCTTCATTACAGCTTCACTATGCTGGGGATATACACATCTGGATTAGGCCCTCCCCTAGGTAGGTACTACTATTATTATAATAGTCGGTGTACCACGGCAATCCTTCAGCCTTTTGACAGGCGTCACAGCTCAGTCGGTATAGCTCTGCCCAGCTCTGCCTTCCGTGCTGTGGGTCGTGGGTTCGATCCCCACCAAGAACAAACATTTGTGTGTGGCAAACATAGATGTTTGTTCTATGTCTGGGTGTTACTATGTAATATAAGTATGTATTTACAAAAAAAAAAGTATTTAAGTATTCTATCAGCATCTAGTTCCCATATTACAAGCTTTGCTTAGTTTGGGACTAGAGGGCGTCGTGTGAAATGTCCATGAATATTTATTATTTATTTATTCTAAGTAGGTAGGTTAGCTACTTCGGAAAACGCTTGCCGGGTATCCGTGTCCCATTATTGCATGACTCCGTGCTGGTTCCCAGGTGTATTGCGCGTCAACATCAGCCCGACTGCCGAACGTTGTAGCGTCACCGCGCAGTGTATCTCGGATACGCTAGCGTTACGATACGTTCACGATTGTCAAATTTATTCGTGATCAAGGCACTGCTAATGAGTAGACAAGCCGTTTTACCACCAAGTTTAATGATAAGTCGCAACGCAACTACGTCCTTGAAATTATTAGAATCAATCATATACCTACTTTAGAATATTTATATTGATAAATATACCTATAGGTACCTACCTACCTTCTTCAGACATACCTATTCCATTATTTATAAGTAGGTAGGTAGTAAAACTAGAACAGGATAGCCTAGGAACAGAAGACCTACGCACCACCCGCAGAAAACTTATTTGTTCGTACCTAAATGGTTCGTAATGTATGGTACCTAATGTGTCAGTACATAACTAAACAAGTACCTATTGGGTGTGATATTTTAATAATATATAATTAAAAGTAATTAAATTAAAAAAAAAAAAAGTAAGTAATTAAATTAAGTAGGTAGGTTAGCTACTTCGGAAAACGCTTGCCGGGTATCCGTGCCGTGTCCCATTATTGCATGACTCTGTGCTGGTTCCCAGCGCTGGAGGTATTTGAGTTCTCTTTCTTTGTGGGACCTTAGGTTACCTAAATGATAAGTAACGTACCTAGTACCTACCTACCTACTTACTATTATTATTCCTCGAAATAAACGAAGAAAATTTTGAAAATCATACATTCGTTTCATTCTTATCATAGCAATCAAAGCAACTTAATAGTAGTGGGATGTATATAAATAAATAGCTAGGTACTTAGTTCTTGAGATATAAACATTATGATCATTCTAAGAGATTGGTATTAATTGTAATACATTTTATTGAAAATATTTTGGTGGTTCAGATTTTAGCAGTAGGGTTCTTTGTGAAAGAGCTCTTCTGAGGAAGTACTATCACCATGTCTATTTTTGCCGCCAAACAGTGGTGCTCCCATTGGTGTGTTCTGGAACAAAGGGTATGGGTGTAGGTGCAATTTGCAATTACGGGCACCTTTACGTCTCATAGTAGTGGATACAGTGCATTGCTTCACAGGGCACATTCTCAATGGACTTGTTTTGCAAGGTAATGCATTGTTCTTGAGAGGTAATGATTTAACAGTTGATGGGGCATCAGATTGTTTCATTACTTTTTCTCATAAAAAAGACATGCACAGATACTACATAGTGTGAATTAAAGGTATGAATATGATGAACACCTTTAATTGAAAAACTTAGCTCTGTAGGAACTGGACCAGCCTCAGACGACTGACTGCAGTCACATTATATGGCTTTATACAGAGAATATATAACTCACAGCCGCACTAGAGAGATGTCACTTAAACATGAGTAATACTTGTAGGTACTAATATTTTGTGGCATTACTTGAAATTAGTGGAGTCTCTGTTCATCATTGGTAAGAGATGTCAATAAAGGGTTAATTATCTTTTAACATACACACTCAAAGATGTGTGTTTGTTAAAAGATGATCAAACCAGAGTGTGATAGTCAGTTTCAAAATTGAATGTTCTTACCTTTTTTTTTCTGTACATTACTATACATTAAGTGCGGCTTGCACCAGAATCACTAAACGTGTTTAACAGCTAAATCGATTAAAATTTGACGTATTTGTATGACTTGACAACTCGCTAAATACTATTTAAGAGTTAAACGCGTTTAGCGATTCTGGTGCAAGCCGCCCTAAATATTGAACTATTTAATTATACTTACAAAGCAGAAATAATGATCGAACTGCCAAGAAGTTGAAGTGATTACATCAGTTTCTGCCTTTATAGTGAAATGTCTCTCACAAACATCTTTTTCATATAGACAAAATCACATTCCGTCTTACTGCTAATCTTCAATTATAACCCATGTCTTGAGTTGATCAGGTTACTTATTTAGATTCGACAAAATATGAAGTAAGCCCCTGAAAGAAAATAATAGTTAACTGTTTGTTATATTACATACTTTATTTTTAATACTATATGATGCTGTACATCATGAGGAACTATCTGTAACTTATAGGACACTGAAGTGTCTAGGAAATATTTTAGATGGAGTATGTATGCTTGACATCACCTATTCCCACAGCTTAGCCAGCCTAAGGTAACCAAAGGAAAAATAATGCTCAATGTGTACGGAGCTAACTAAACACCACAATGTTTTCCTTCACCATTTGAGAACACTGGTTTGTATAAGTAGTTTATTAAGTAGGTATTGAAAAAATAATACAGCAACTCTTTAAAAAGATTAGGTATGTAGGTATTATAATCAAGAATGTACTAGATAATAATATGTGACTAGGTTATAACAGTTACCTATAAATAAATAACTAGGTAAGGTACCTATTATGGATATAGGTCTATACAAGAAAATATAATACATTATATAGTAGTTGCTGGGTGCAATGGTCATATATAAATTATGAATATTGCCCACTAGGATCTAATATGAACATGGTTTGAACTTACATGGGATTGTACATCTACACGGAAGGCACAGTGTCTCAGCACCAATTCTTCTAAACACTATATCCATTTTTACCAATAATAGGTGGCCACGTCCACGGCATTCCTTGAGCAGATCATGAGGTAGGTAACACAATGAGTGGTACGATGGACACGCGAGCACGCAAGACATGGACGGCATGTGGGCACTGCTTGTCACTTTCAGATCAAACCACGTCTACCTAAGTTACTCTTGCAGAGGTTGATTTGTGTTCGCTGGCGGCTAGGGCTCTTCTAAACTGGCCAGGGTAGTTATAGTTAGTGACCAGGGGGTAGCTTCTCTATGTAGTCCAGGGTGTATTTGGCTGTTCATAGAGCGAGTAGATCACCACTGTCGTTAGAGGATGCTGTAGTAACATCAAGCTAGGTTTTTCACCTTTCTAAAACGCTCTGGATGTTGTATTGCAACAGCATTCGAGGAAGTAATTTTTCTGTAGGTATGGATTACCTATGGATTTTTCCAAGTAGCATGCAGCTTTTCATTGGACTTATAAAGGAGTTAAAATTAAATTAGGTAAACTACAAATACACTGAAGTTGAATGTTGATCATGCAATAGCAGTGACAATAAAATGATTACAAAGATCATCAAGGTTGAAAATTTCTACTTGAAATTCACTGATTTACCAATCCAAGGTTGCGCAATGTTTGATTCACAGATTATAGAATTTTAATAAAAAACATGAATGTTCAAATTCTATTGGGTGTAAATGCAGCCTAGGTGATGACGTCATTTGGCATCGAATTCCAAGGTTGTACATTCCATGGCTGTGCTTTCCAAGCACGTGCTGCTATTTCACAGCCATGGAAAGCACAGCCTTGGAATGTACAGCCTGGGAATTCGATGCCATTTGGCAGCCAATTCCATGGTTGTGTATTCCCACCCTGTGCAAAACATTGTACGGCCTGGAAAGCACAGCCCGGGATTGCACAGCCATGGAATTGGCGACCACTATGTACATGAATTCCAAGGCTGTACATTCCAAGGCTGTGCTTTCCATGGTTGTGTAATCATGGCACCCCTTTTTTTGACGGACGACACGACAATCAAATCAAACCAAACCACATCAAAGCAAGACAAGGACATCAGAGCCGACGGAAACTAAAGAAAGAAAGAGCTAGAGAATTAATGTCAGACCGCCAGCATTGCACAACAAGGAGATAAAGTGAGGTGCGTGTGTTCACCGATTCATTGATTTTTCAGAGTTTAAAAAATCGAATGACCCTAACATAGCAAAGTATTGATTTATAAATAGCTAATGATTACCCTCTGGGCTCTGGCTGGACTAAGGTACCTATCTACTATTAAAAATATTATTTGGTGTAATTACTATTATTTGAATGTGAGTGAGAAGACTACGAGTCTAGTTTATGTTATTTTTATTAACATAGGTATCGATGCATTGCGTTGCGTTGGCGTGCGATAAACAATGAAAGGCCATCACTACAAACATCAAATTGACGTAATGTCATTGTCAGGTGATAGTCAATTGAATTTTTCTTTCTTTCGCACATACAAATACAGCTATCTCACATTTCATTCTTTCATTCCATTCAAGCATCAGCTGTTTGTGTACGACGACTACGTACCTACCTACGCGCAACGGGTGTAATTGGAGGGGGAGTAAAAGGAATGGTGGACGGTGGTTGTTGATTGGTGGAAAATTGTCAATTGATTTTATTGTTATTACTTTTACTTACCAACTTTATTTATTAATTTTTATATCTCTTTCGAAGTAACACTTCTCGTTAAATTACAATTTTCACACTATCAAATTACTAAATTGTCGTTTGTGTTTTGTTTCTATATTAGCAGTTCTAGTTATCCCAGAGCTAGTTTTTCTAACAAAACTTATTTTACCGTTTCATCGTCGTGAATCTTCGTTTTGTAAAAGTTATTATGTCTTCACTGCCTATTGTTTCAATCACAAGACGGGAAACTCTAAGTTCAAGCCACAGGTTGCACAGGTATGAGAACTCCACCGGCTGGCAGATAATGTTTCAGCATTTGTATAAAATTTGTGTAATTTTATGCAATAAAGTAATAAAACTCCACAAGAAAATTGAAGACTAGTCTTCAATTAATAGGCAGTTGATTGGTACCCTAGGTATCAACTGCCTATTCTATTTTAGTTTTTTTAAATGCAATAAAAAAACTACATAGTTCAAACCAAAGTAGGTCAGTACTAAGTACTCTATATCTTACTTTCAGTCCCTTTTTGTCTGATGAAGAAAACCAAAAAATATTTGGAAAGTGCAACAACCCTAACGGACATGGGCATAACTATGTTGGTAAGTTGAATCATTAAAAAAAAACCATAATTTTTTTTATAAATCTGCTGCTCTACTTGAAAACATCTCAACATTGATCTAAAGGAATCATAAACAGTGTTTAACTTGAGAGACATTTCTAATTAGACAGCTAATTAAGCCCTTATCCTGTCTTTTGCATTGACAAGCAGATTCAAATTCGATTGAAAGAGACAAAACACGGTGTAAATATTCAACCCTTACATCAAGTCTATTATTAACGGGTTTAGAGGATATGTTCAGTGAGGTACTGCAGAGGTATCCACTAAACACCGTTGACCAACGTCAATACATAAGTTACATAAAAAACATCATTTCAGTTCTGGTGACAGTGAAAGGACCTGTTGACCCTCACACAGGAATGGTGATGAATGTCCATGACCTCAAGCACTATATTCAAGCAGCCATTATGGACCCATTAGACCACAAGAACTTAGATCGGGATGTTCCATACTTCAAAAATGTGGTAAGCTAATTGGTAGCAATTAACAAATAGATAAGATAAAGATGATGATTTATTACAATGTATTGTGTAATACTTTGACTATGAACTGATTGTATTCTCTATGATGGAGACTACACTATGACAATTTAAAAAATAGAACTGACCCTAACTAACCCAATAAAAACCACGTAGGCCAAGACCATAAATTAACCATAAGCACAGACAATATGCATGCCTGTAATTGGCACACATTCTACATAATAATATAGTATAATTATTGTATTTTAAGATTTTAAGTGTTTTTTTTTTCGGAATGTGTATTGTGTGTTGGCGTTGACTATTGAATAAAAATTAAACCAGCTTTAAAAAATATTGAGAGTAAATGGATTGATATCATAACAGGTCAGCACCACAGAAAACCTGGCTATCTTCATGTGGGATCAACTTCAAAAGGTGATGGAAAAACCTAATTTGCTTCATGAAGTAAAAATTCTTGAGACTGAAAAGAACCATGTAGTGTACCGAGGTGGTACAACTTACCCTAGGAAGAAGTTTGACAAGCTATCGCTACACCCCAATCCTAACCAACACAATGTTTCCTCCGACTCAGATTAAGAAAAGACATACCTACCTACTTGAATATTATTGTATTGTGAATTATATATCAGAACTGTTTAGTCTAAGCTTGCCATTTATATTTTTTTAGCTTTTTGAAATAAACCATTCCATGAATCTCTAAATCTATTATTTTTTTGGCCAAAGGGATTATAAAAAATACAATTGAATAGTCATTAAATTTATTATAAAAAGTAAGTATCATGTCAAACATTTTTGATAATAATTTATTCTTTAATTAATTTTTAGTGAAGAAATTCCAAAAAAGGGTAGGTTGAACTGATGAGAACATCATTATTTTCATGTTTAGCACTCAAATTTTTTATATTTTATTAAGGTACATTTTGAGCTAATGATATAAATTCACTTGAATTTACAAAGTTGTCTACATAAAGTGTATCTGATATTTTAGTCATATCACAACCAAACAAAAGGTTATCAATTGAAAACATGATGTATGGATATCAACAAAAATTTAATAAGTAGGTACTCTTCTAATACAATATGTCATGTTATTATTGTATAACAAGGTTAAGACCTTTGAGAGCAGAAAATGATAACTTAATTTGATAAAATAATTCTCTTCTGCAAATAAATACCTACCTACCTAATAATTCCTGAATAAGTAATAAAGAATTTAATTTGAAACCTTAATTTAAAAATATTCTTTACTTACATAATATTTACATTTTATGCTATATTTTTATATTGTATGTATGTATATGTATTATGATTTTGAACCATAGTAAAAATATATGAATTATGTGGGAATAATAAATATAATTATACTAATTGAACTTTGCGCCAGTTATGTAGTTGTACATCTCTTGTAAGTAATATTGCTTTAAAAACAGCTATAATACTGTACAACTAATACATCTATGCTTGTTAATTTATAATTCTACCCAACTAAAAATATTTTATATCAATCTTTGTTATTAATCTTATAGGTACCTAATAATAAAATGTAAAATAATAAACAAAAAAACTCTAAATACGCATCACAGATTAATCGACTACATACACTACCTACATATAAAAATAAATATGTTGTCATTTCTAAAAAAAAGTGTACATACATTTAATTAAATACTCAATGACATTTTCTACACATAATGGAAAAAAAACTGCAGCGATCTTTTGAAAATGGAACTGTAATTTTGTGCCTATATAAATTACTGCTTGATCATAATGAATGACACAATCATGGCAATGCATGACAAACTCACTGCTGTGCTGACAAGAAATAAAAGTAAAAGTGTCCAAAGTGTGAAGAAATGCGTCCATTTATAAAATGTCATTGAATTCAATATTACATTTTTATCACATAATAAATTGTATAACAAAATACAATGAACAATAATAGTCATATTCAGAAGGTATAACTTTACCGCTTGTATTCCAAAAAAAAAGTAAGTTTTTTTATATTTCTCAATGAAATACCTACTGCCAAAGAGTTTCGATTTAAATATTCACATTGCATTGCACTGGAATACAAGCATAGTTAATGGCTGCCCCAATCTCACCTTGATTCAAAGTAGCCATCATTAAATTTATCAAACATGAGAGAAAGGGCAACATCAGGTTCGCAACATTCTTGAATATGGCCGGAATACTAATTAAAAAACTTACATTACTTTATGCAGATGCCTTGACTCCATAAATTTGAACTCCAAAAAATAATAATTGGCAACATTCTTCCTCAACACATCCTCAGATCTCTTGAATTTCAATCAGCCTTTTCAAACAAATCGGATCACAGTTCTGGATATTCTTTATGATCAAAATTTATATGTCCAAGTCGTTTTTGGTATAAGGTTTCTTAATAGAAATGTAAGGGATTCCCAATTCAAAGTCGTTTCTTGGCCAGTATCTCAGTTGCGGCTTTTGTTCCGGTCTTTCTTCAGCTGCATTGAGGTAAGCACACAGTACTAATGCTGTATAACTGGCTATAAAGATGAGTATGTGCCAAACTCCGTGCATATATGGGAAGTCGATGGAAAGCCAAGCGTCACAGAACAGCCGGTCTATGATCCAGCAAAATATGGCAAGGAAGCACACAGCGATGCATCGCAGGCCGAGTCGATACACGCGGGGACATTTTATACTGTAATCAGAAACAGGGATAAAGGTAGAAGTAGGGGTAAGTAAAGAAAGCTACACTTATCCATCTACGAAGATAAAACCTATATTCTGTTATAAGAAATAGTAGAAGTCTGTAGGTATTTGAATCCAACTGATTATCGGTAACATAGCAGCACCACCTTTTGGCGAGTAGAAAAGCTGAAAACTGCACAGCGCCATCTATAAGTCAGTAGTAGTAATTGTAAATATAAATGGCGGTAGGGCACTTGACGGTGTTTTACAAATGATATTTATTATGTACTTGAATGTACATGAGAAACTAAATATTACTTACACATGTAATTCTCTGTAGAGAAGTCCGATAGAAGGGATAACAAGTGTCATTAATGCGAATGCGTTCGCAACAGGGTGCATCACTAGGAAACCAGTTGATATCCCTGAAAATATGCTCAAATAGAGCGACAGGATACGCCTGAAAAATACGCCAGGGTTATAAAAACATTCTTCTCTAAATATTACACTCTATAGGAAATGGGATCCTCTAGAAATTATTAAAATTTGTACTTGGTGAAAATAGAAAATAAGTAAACTAAAGTAATGATTTGAGACCACATTGTACTAGCGCAATGTAAGGCACAAACGCATAGGTATTCAATCTATTGGTAGGTAAATTAGAGGGTTTTGTTTGACCCAAAAAGATAACAGATTCATAGATCTTGCAATATAGGCTTTTATCACTGCTCTAAAGAGTTAAAATTAGTATGATAAATATAAAATGATAGTAATAGCTATTTCACGGAGCCTGGTGGGAAGCAGCGGGTGATCGAAAGAATTGGAAGGATATGGGGGAGACCTTTGCCCAGCAGTGAGAAAGTACAGGTTAAAAAAAAAGTAATAGCTAATAACTAGCCTGGTTTGTAAAACTATAATAAGCAATGATTATAATCATACCTACCCTACTAATCATAATTACAAAAAAACTACAAGTCTGATAATTACCTGCTTCCTCTGATAAACCTTGGGAAATATCGCCTAGGAAGAAACATTGCGTATGCCGCCATAAAAACCCACAGTATTGCCAGCTCATCCAGCAATTGCCCTGAAAAATAGGGAAATTTAATAATACCACAAAAGAAATAGGTAGGTAAGTACCTACCTACTTTAAACAGTGGCAAGTATATAGCTATCAGAGATCTTTTATATTTCCTATAGTAGATGCCTACCTATAAGTTAGGTAGGTAGGTACTTGTCACTATAAAAACATGTCCTCAATTTATATGGACAAAGCTGATATAAATTGTTACCACTGATATGATCTGCCCTACTTTTAATTTTATTTAAGAGGGCTATCACGGTTTGGCCGCGATTCAAGGGCTGGCGCGCGTCTGAGTTCGTCTGAGAGTCTGAGATCGCATTTCATGCAGTTTTAAATTACGTTTATTCAATATAATAAAATAAATTATTTAAATAAAAAGTATACAATTTTATTGATTATGAACTAACGTTTATTTTGGTATAGTTTTTACTTAATAATATTAATGTAGTATGGAGAAATTAACGGCTAATTCTGAACGTTTTTAGCAATTTTATGGTTTTGAATTGATTTTTTTTTGTAGATATCCCATACTTATTTCTGAATTCCGGGGCCGCTACGGTCAATGGCAGTATATAAGAAATATTTGTAGATATTTTTCATTTCGTTTGCTTTGCACAGTAATTCAATCCAGGAGCTTGAAAAAGTGTCTGCGCGAGTTTTATTTAAAACTTGTTTCGGAATTTTGGCTTTATTTAAATATATAAGGAAAAATTGTAAAAAGCGAGGCCGCTACGGTCAATGCGAATAACTATTCTACATTATACAATAAATCGAAATTATCTAAGAGTTTCAGTTTCAGAGATCTAGAACGTCAAAAATGGGCATTTTCACGGTTTGACCGTGATATGAGCCTTAAGTTCATTGGTCTCTAACCCTTCTAGAAAGAAATATCGTTGATAATTTATTTATTATTATATTTTGGTGATATATCGTCAGTACCTACAAGATTATGTTTTTTTAAAGCTCATTTTAAAGTTTCTTTTTAAACTCTTTAAATTGTAGATTAGTATAATTAAACCCTCATTAGTAACTAACTTTTGTCTAATAAAATTAAACTGTAGATGCCTATAGTTTTTAACCTTCTAACGTCATTTTGTCGCCAAATGAAATGGTGATGGATATCAAAAATTTTGTCTCAAAATATTTTTTACAATGTTAGTAAAATCTACAATGTTTTTAACTAACCAAATTAAAACCAGCTGCTAGTAACTAATTCTTATTAGGTCATAGGACTACTGATCAATCGCTTACTTTTTGCCAAAAATTAACTTACCTACTAGGCTCAAGGTGGCATGAAAGTACGCTGAGCTTATGCCAACTACCATCAAAAGCACCCATAGTATGTTTATAGCGGGGTTGCAGAACTTGGAGTACTCTTGGAAAAGATGTATGAGCACTGGCGGAAACAGGAAGAAGAGCACATTGCTGACCTGAAATATTTAAAAAGGTTTATTGGGTTTTTTATATGAAAGATAATTTCGTTGGACAAGCTTTGTCCGACACATATCAGAAGTTTTCAATGGGGATTTGAAATTTTTTATTGGAAATCCAAAAACACTTGTCAAATGAGGTAGAATAGCCCTGTAAAACAAAGTTCTGTTTTTTCCACAGCTTTGGTATGCAAGAGAATTATTTTTTCAATTTAGTGTGAATGGTATTACTGTAACATAATCATGTATGGACATAATTTCAATCTTGTTTACCCCCAATGGTGACTCATACAAAATACTAAAATGAGACACATTGCCAGTGTAAGTATTTTTTTAAGCCTAGGCATACACATAATCAAACAACTCGGTACTAATTAGATAAAAAGCTCTAAGTTTATATTCATATTTGATGTAGGTACTAATAACAGAGTTTGAAGAGAATAAAGGCTTAGTAGGTAGGTTACCTACCTACCTGTATGCAGCTGAGTAAACCAAACCAGTAAAAATGTAGATATCATGAAATAAACTTACAGTGTTGACGAATTCAGCGATTACTGGAGATATAGAGTAGTTTGACTCGCACCAATCCACCGGTGAACTTCCCCGTTCCAGATGAGACCACATCACTTGTAAAATAATTTCTTTGTGCTTATTTTAGAACTCTTTGTGTTATTGCGCTTTGCGCCCGCAAGAATATTGAATTCTAAATGAGAAAAGTACGCAACTGAATGGAAATCCACCTAGATTTCATAGATTTATGTTCACTTACACAATTCAATTTATATTTTATAGTTGTAATAAAGAAATATTGCTGTGAATTTCATTTAGTTTACAAAAATCAAAATAGGTATGTACCGAACCAACAGTGGGTAGACTGTTTTGACGTGTGTATTCACTATATTGTATTTCTAGAGATGGGGTACGGTATGGTACGAAAACTAACTTTAAATGAAGTACTTTAGTCCAGATTCTTAACGAATAGATTCATGTATTGAACATATCCAGCCTAGTTGAATCAGCTCTATCTATCGAACTATTTATAAGTACCTAACATTCACGTCCGACGTGCTCTGATATATCTAAAAGGAGATCTAATGAAATATATAAAGTACCTTCGTGTAGCACCTCATTTGCACAATGTTTTTGGAATTTTCTTTCTCCATTTTTATATAATCGCGTTAGCAAAGTAGTTCCTATTAAAGATAAATCTAAATATATTTGCTCAAAGATCCTGGATGAGTTTTTGCGTAATTTTGACTATGATAAAACTGAGAAATTTCTTCAAATAATCCAGTAACTACCTAATTATAAAACTGAAATAAATCAATGCAACTAATAAGCTTACCTACATAAGTCTATCTACTAAACTCTGACGTACCTATCCACTATTTTAAACGATAAATATATTAATATACCTATCTACCGTACTGGTTTGTTGTATTGTTGTATACTTACTTCGTATATAAATAGTTTCTATAAGCACTTACCTACCTGCATACTATGTCCTACATATATTTTGTTAAATGTCTAAACTATAAGTAATATTTACCACAGAAGTAGATTTACTAGGTACTTGATAGTTATGAAAACATGATTTGTCTACATTTTTTACTTATACTGCCCGCACTATTGTTTTACATTCGAGCCTGTCGGCTCGACAACAATACTCAGTGCTCTGTTCAAATCAAAATGACCCGTATTCCTATAGGACGAGAATCACTAACCTTGCCGTAACACAGTTTCAACTAGCGCGGAAGAGTACCTATGTGTTCTTCTACTGTTTGTATACCTACCCACAAAATTTAATTAAATAATAACTTTGATTTATATAACGTTCACAGGCATCTTATACCTAAGTAATTAAAAGTGTAACATATTGGCCTAAGTAGCTACCTAAAAAACTGTTTATTTAAGGGTGTAAATAAATTATTCTTTATTCTTTATTAACTATTTTTGTGATTCTTGGTGAAATGAAGAGCCCTTATTTCAGCAACATAAAACATACACGTAGGTACTAGGTACCTACTGTAAGAAAAGTGGATGTACTAAGTATTAGATATAGATACCAACCCTGTTTTTTGCTCTGAATAAATGAATTATTACTACTAGTTTACAATATAAAAACTAAACAGCTAATGAAATGTGACTTTTACTTGCATTAATAAAGTCCAGATGCTGCCCGTTACATAATTCAACTATAAATACATACCGTTATCAGGCGGACCATATTACGCAAAATTGCAGCATTTTACGGTATTGTTGTTATTATATTCTTTATCTTGTTTTAATTTTAAACTGTTTATCTTCCTGTACCTAGTTTTGTTATTGTACTATTCATTTTTATCTCTTTTGTAAATGTGTACTTAGAGTGACTGTTTAGATGTACCTACTACCTGTAGATATTAATTCTGTAATGTTACTTTTAAGGTTAAATAAATAAATACTAAATACCATAACACAATAATACGTTACGTTATTTAACGTAACCATCCCATCTCTAACACGAAGCTTGTCTATCTGACACTGACAATAAATATTTGCTGTCAGCTGTTGAAAAAAAGACCACATTCAATCCGTATTCAATCGCACCATTCGAACCACAGAATACCAATAACCGTAACATCTTCGCAAACAAGGTGGTAACTTACCTTACCTACCCACAATGATAGTTTCAAAAAAAATACTAGCTGTTGTGGTACTCACCACAACTTCACGAGCCCGTAGCAAACAGCCACGCTGCATTTTCCGTTCACCAAAGTTACAAAGTCTCGCGTTGATCGTTGTAAGAATATGTAATAGGTACCTAGGTACAGGTAGATTAGATAGGTAGGTACCTACTGTCGTTGGCCCGGACGCACTTACTGCTGTGGCCTCTTGTGACTGATGAAAGGTCCCCTGGTAGGTACTAGAGGCTAGTAAATCAGAGGTACACTTCGTATCAGTAGTAGATAACTTGTTCAGGATTTAAAAGTTGCGGTAAGTATCTACTTTCTTAATACTTTTAATCATAATTTTATTAAAACTTTGTCTCATTTTCATTTACTTATTAATGACGTTGGCTGTTGATTGCCCGACGCACATCGTAAGGCGCTTTGTGACTCGCAAATTATGACTTTTCACTGAAGTCTCATAATTTGCACTGGCTCAAAAGTTTTCAGCAAGTCGTTTTTAGTTGTTGAGCCCTCTGATTCATAAAATCAATGAGCCCGATTATCAAAATTATCGTCGAGTCATGTCACTGAATGCGATGGAGATTGTACCTCTATGTACGCCTTCCCTCCTATAGTATTGCCAAGGTGTACCTAACCCGATAATATAATTATAGTAGGCAAGATTATATAATATGTATTAGATAAGTACCTATGACTCCAACATCATACTTAGTAGGTACTTACCTTAGGTACCTACCTAAGTACCTACTTATCCAATGAGAAACCTAAATTATGCAAAATTACTAAAGACGCATGCAGGTAGGTATATAGATGGTTTTGATTTCCTCACGAAATGCTGCGTTCCGTACATAAATCGAGCGTTGGCCTATAGGTCGATATTTTCATGACCCAATAGATTAGATCGCCATGTCCATATGAAAATTCTGAGTTAAACTTATTTACAATTTTGCTGATTTCTTAAAGTATTGCCAAATTCTGATAGAGAGTGACCACCATGGATCAAATATATCCTCTTGCAGGTGGGTTCGGTGCCTAGAGTTTTCCCTGGATAGAAGTGAATCATGTGGCTCCGAAGGCTTGACGAATCTGCGTTCCAGTTACGGCTATGTCTGTCTGTCTGTCTGATAAATACTCTCGTAGATTTGAGTAGAGATTTATCATACAAAAAGCTATACTTGAGTCCGGATCATGCGAATATGGGCCTAAAGTGATAATAAGACCATCCGAATGGCTACATACAGGGAACGTAATACAAAGAAAATTTGCGACTTTTTGAAATTCCGTAGGCACCACAACGACATCCTGCGCCAGCCAAGACTTCGACTTCCTAAATTATTGGGTAGACCAGACCATAGAAAAGGAAATTTTAAGAGGCAAAAACCTACGAGAGCTGAAAAAGCGGCCAAGTATCCGACAGGACAAATACGACGTCATTAACATTGGCAACACAAATGTTTTCCGTAAAAAGAAACGTTCTAAACGCAGGCAAGTACAAATTAAAATGTATGCGACTGTACCTGGTCAACCTATCTTCTCAGTCTGAGGCAGTAGGTAAGTAGGTACGTAAACTTTAGTAGCGAATGTAACCGTTTAAAAATTTACAGAAACAAATCTCCACCTAAATCCAAGAAAAAAGGACGGAGGAACTCTCCACAACGTAAAAACTCACCAACCAGATTATTTCCAAAACAATCGAAATCGGGTCGCCATCGTTGTTCTTTGAGAATAGCCGAATTATCAGTCCCATCAAAACGGCAATGCATTGACACTTGGCGAACCAAATACCATGTTCTACCAGGGATTATGGTAAGAACCCCTTAGGCTAAAAACAATCTATCAACCATTGAGATGGTATCATCTAAAATTATGGTTAAGAGCCTACAATACTCCAGCTCAAATCCAAGTTTCACGGCCCATTCGTGCAGATACCGCGCCGCGCACTCGCAGCTATCTCACTCGCACAGTTCATCACGCAGCGCAGAGGTCACGAGTCGACCGCACGATAGAGTAAATACACAGTTATTGTACCGAGGTATGGAAATAAAAAAATAAATTATTGTACAAATATACTAAAGCGCCGTAAGTAGTTATGATACACAGTTATTGTACACCCAGTAGGTATGGAAATAAAGTGAAAGGAATATTGCAGAAAAGTGGTCCATAGTTGGCCACTTTTTCTAAGGCCTGTGGCACGGCTCATGATCATGCTAAATATTGTAAGTATTGACAGGCGTCACAGCTCAGTCGGTAATAGCTCTGCCTTCCGTGCTGTGGGTCGTGGGTTCGATCCCCACTGAGAACAAACATTTGTGCGTGGAAAACATAGATGTTTGTTCTATGTCTGGGTGTTACTATGTATTATAAGTATGTATTTACAAAAAAAAAGTAGGTATATAAGTATTCTATCAGCATCTAGTTCCCATATTACAAGCTTTGCTTAGTTTGGGACTAGAGGGCGTTGTGTGAAATGTCCATGAATATTTATTTATTTATTGAATTAGTAGTAAAAAACAAGGAGAAATCAGAAAATTTTATTGTATTTCTAGAGGGAGATCTCAATTCGGTTGTATTTTGTTTGTTACCTCAGAACACCGTTCGCTTCTCTCACTCGACCAGATCATCATCATCGCTTCAGATCATTTGATCTGAACCCATTTGGGTTGTATGCTTATTCGAAAAATGGGAAAACCTCAGGAGGAAGCTTAATCTACATCTTATATGAGAAATATCACGCCTATTTACATGCATTTATTTATTTACATGCACATCATCGGGTGGGTAGAATGCTTGTTTGCCTACTCATCATCAGGTGGGCTGAACGCCTGTTTGCCTACACATCATCAGGTGGGCTGAAAGCCTGTTTACCTACACATCCTCAGGTGGGCTGAACGCCTGTTTGCCTACACATCATCAGGTGGTGCTAATTACGGAAATGGTATCCATTTTGAAATCCAAGATGGCGGGCATTGATTTTTTTTGAGAAAAGTGATATGGGTGTCGTTTTCGGGATATTTTGGGGTGCTGAATACAGAAATGGTATCAATTTTGAAATCCAAGATGGTGGACATTAATATTTTGAGAAAAGTGATACGGGTGTCGTTTTCGGGATATTTTGGGGTGCTGAGTACGGAAAAAGTACCCATTTTGAAATTCAAGATGGCGGACATCGAGTTTTTTGAATAAAGTGATACGGGTGTCATATTCGGGATATTTTGGGGTGCTGATTACGGAAATGGTATCCATTTTGAAATCCAAGATGGCAGACATTTATTTTTTTGAATAAAGTGATATGGGTGTCATATTCGGGATATTTTGGGGTGCTGATTACGGAAATGGTATCCATTTTGAAATCCAAGATGGCGGACATAGATTTTTTTGAGTAAAGTGATATGGGTGTCGTTTTTGGGATATTTTGGGGTGCTGATTACGGAAATAGTATCCATTTTGAAATCCAAGATGGCGGAAATTGATTTTTTGAGTAAAGTGATATGGGTGTCATTTTCGGGATATTTTGGGATGCTGATTACGGAAATGGTACCTCTCCATTTTGAAGTTTTTGTTTTAAAATCGATTGCTTTTAAAATCGATATCTGAGAGTCCTCCTCAGCCATTATAAGGATTACTCATATCACTTTACTAAAAAAAATCGATGTCCACCATCTTGGATTTCAAAATGGATACCATTTCCGTACTCAGCACCCCAAAATATCCCGAAAACGACACCCATATCACTTTTCTCAAAAAATCAATTTCCGCCATCTTGGATTTCAAAATGGATACTATTTCCGTAATCAGCACCCCAAAATATCCCGAAAACGACACCCATATCACTTTACTCAAAAAAATCTATGTCCGCCATCTTGGATTTCAAAATGGATACCATTTCCGTAATCAGCACCCCAAAATATCCCGAATATGACACCCATATCACTTTATTCAAAAAACTCGATGTCCGCCATCTTGGATTTCAAAATGAATACTTTTCCGTAATCAGCACCCCAAAATTTCCCGAAAACGACACCCATATCACTTTACTCAAAAAACTCGATGTCCGCCATCTTGAATTTCAAAATGGATACTTTTTCCGTAATCAGCACCCCAAAATTTCCCGAAAATGACACCCATATCACTTTACTCAAAAAATCAATTTCCGCCATCTTGGATTTCAAAATGGATACTATTTCCGTAATCAGCACCCCAAAATATCCCAAAAACGACACCCATATCACTTTACTCAAAAAAATCTATGTCCGCCATCTTGGATTTCAAAATGGATACCATTTCCGTAATCAGCACCCCAAAATATCCCGAATATGACACCCATATCACTTTACTCAAAAAATCGATGTCCGCCATCTTGGATTTCAAAATGGATACCATTTCCGTAATCAGCACCCTAAAATATCCCGAAAACAACACCCATATCATTTTACTCGAAAAAGTAAAGTACGCTGTCCTGGATTCGAAAACGCAGTAGGGGAGATAAATTCTGACAGAGTCAAAATGTTCCTTCATTTTGGCAAAATTCATGTTTCGATTCGAATGGCTCCAAATACTGGAGGTCGAATTCTGCTAATAGCGGAGATACGGCAAGGGGGTTACAATATCTCTGAGAGGAGAAGAGGGGGTTAATGCCCCCTCTGGAATTATAACTACTGTTAGGTATAAGTAGGTCAATAAAAAAAATGATATAGGGGGGTTGCAATATTTATTTTTGTTTTCTACAATCTTTTTATTACAATTCGTACAACAGTTCTACACACTTCACGTGGAGATAGGTACTATCGGCAAAATTTCCGCCTTACCACTTTTGAAACTGTTTCGCTTGCAAGCAGTTAGCTACCTGACCTCGCCTTTTTCTTTTGTCTTCTTATTTTGACCAACCAGAGATCTAAACATCTATTTATTTTTATGACGGCCCATTGTTTTCATAACTTTTACACCCGAAATAATTGGCTTCTATTGGTATTCAAAAATGAATGGCTAGTCGGTTTACAGGAAATGCGCCCTTAAGGTGGTAATGCAGAACTTTTGCTGATGGTACCTACCACATACCAACTTAGTAATTAGACTACAAATCTATGGTACTCATCCAATGAACGAACATGTCGAGAAAGATCAAATTCGTTTGTCCTTTGCGCGTCGCAAACGCGTAGCGCAGCGCGTCGCGTATTCATAAATGCCTAAACTTGACGTCGTCAAATTTCAATATGGCCTCATAAAGTCCTAACCAAAATGCGTACCCGCGGACACCTAGGTAGGTAAAAAACATTTTATGACTCATTTTAGATACTTACTTCAATATATTATTCATGTTTTTAGCAATTTCTTTTCTCCAATCCCTACCCTTTTTTTTGTACTGGTTATTTCCCATTTTACTTGACTTACTTATAATTTAATAATTTTACGTATCTACGTAGGTAGGCGTGCGAGCAAGCGACGCGGGTTCCCTGTTCGACTGCCGGAGTTAGACTGAATCTGAGCAGTTGCGACGTCTCACGCGCAATATTTGAGAATTTAATTTCTTAAAATTCAAAAAAAACATTTTAATAAATCTAAAACATATGATGTACGTGTATTGCTAAGTTGAATTTATATACAAAGTTTCAATAGTATAGGTAAAGTATTGACTGACTTCTGTGGTTTCTTAGTAAGCTTCAGAGGGAAGTTTGGGATTTTTTTCTATCGAGAAAATTTTTAGTAATCGTGTTTTCACATCATATGATGTATCACAAATATTCTCAACTGTAATATATATTTTTTTCAAAATGATTGATTCAGTACTTTTAATGATATGCGGGATCAAAAATGAGAGATTGGGGTACTATAAGCTCTTAACAAAGTTTTGCACTGTGGTAGGAGTTTCCTGTACGCACAGGAAACCTACACGAAGGTAGGTGTTCAAATAATTTCGAAGTTCATATTGATGCCATTGTGTTAGTTAGGGCTTACGACTCGCTAAAATTATTGAGCACTGTCCCTATTAGTATTTCCTTACAACACAGATAGACAGACTACGGCAACACGTTATGGATTTGACTCCAGTTGTAAAAATCCCAGATGCAATTGAATGTTTCAAGAGGCATAAGAAAATGGAAAGACGAAAAAACAAAGAAGCTAAGGAAAAAAAAATTAAAAGGTACCTAACCTCCATTGCCTCCACTAGTTAAAAGCATTGCAAAGCATCTCTTAGTCAATGTCAAGATCTAGTGACAAGAAAAGAAGGGCAGATCGATATCGAAGAGTAAGAAAGTTCATCGACAACAATATTTAAATGTTTCAGAGAAATTAAAAAGTGTGATAATTGCAATGATAAAACAAAGAAGAAATCCACGAAAGTACAAGAATGTCGATACCTCTGCGCAATATTCGGGCACAAAATTGCAAAACAATTAAATAAACCCGTGCAAATAACTTTGAATACAGAGTAAGTAGGTAATTATTATTAAGAGTTAAATACCTACTTAGTAAGAACAAGGAGTACCTAAATCTACCTAAGTCCCTACCTAGTCTATAAAGTTATTGAACAAAAAACATTTACAGATTGCAAAAGATATCCAACGTTGTATCTATTGAAATAGAAAAGCTCTTGAATAAAGGTAAAAGAGCTGACAGTAGAAATATTAAAAACAAGAAAGTACAAGCTGAAGTTTCCAGTAAAATTGCAATCTGGATCTCAAGCATATTAGACGAAACAGCGTATGCAATTTTGGAAGATCAACTGAAAGGTCTACTCTTTGTTATTGTTATGTACCTACATAATAATATACTTATCTACATAATAACTTGAAATTAAATTCAAATCCATATTTGATTTAAATTTTGATTTCAGACCTTGAAGAAGAAGTAGGCCCTGTATTAGATTTGATAGACGATTTGGTTGATAATGTTGTGGTAAGTGATATTTTAAGGTGACGACGATAATATTGTTTTTGAAATAAACCTAATAATTAACCCTACGTTACAGGATGTTTGTGAACCTGAGCCAGAATTCATAGAAGTTTTGTCATCTTCGGAAACATACAATATAGAATCATCTACAGATGATGAAAGACACGAAGAAACTCAAGATGACGACAATCTATCAGTTGAAATCGACGTTTTATCAGAAACTGAGCCGGTTGAATTAAATCTGGATGATTTTATAAAAAATGAACTTGATCATATAATTAATTCATTCGACGGAGACATTCCTTCTGATGTTGAAGATATTAATTTCATGGACGACGTTGAGAACCAAACAATACAAAATAATACTGAATTTCACGACATAAAGAATCAAGCTCAACATAATAACATAGAATTTGAAGGAGATAAAGAACAAAACGAGTTTGTAGATGCTAATGATACTTTTGAAGTGCCTTTGACCGAACCTGATACTCAGACCGATATTGACATTTTACATGCTGAGAATAAAGATGGCAATTTAGACACTGATCACGAAAGAGATGCAGATCCTGATTTACCCATCGATTTAGTTTCCGAAGATGACAGTAACAAAAAAGTAAAATTTTCTGACGGTAATACTGTATCTATTTTAGTTCAAGTTTCATGCTATTAGTTTGATTTAACTATTGAAGGAACCTACCTAATGAAATAATTTATAATAAAATATTTCTATTTTTTTAGTGACGGATGATAGTACAACGGAAAAACTAATATCTGAATATTTTAACCCTGACCAATTTCCCGCACCAAATAATAATTTGCTCAGTGAGTGTAAACTAACTACTAACAATCCTAGTGAATGATTACACTGGTATAATTATTATAATCTTATTTTAGGCAACGCAGACGAATCCTGGCCAGAAGACTTGGTTCCACCCATTCTCAGACCTAGTGAAAGCGCCAGCAAATCTATCACTTCATTGGGAAATATTATGGAAGCAGAAGAAAGGATGTCGATTATGTTTGATGATGACGCTAGTGCCAAACAAATAAGAGTACTGAACGATACAACGGCTGATGAAAAATTCAAACGGCTAGACGAGAACGCTGATATTTCGAATGATAGCACAATTAATTCAAACATACTAGATAAGATACATGATATAGCAAACACTAATAATGAGCAGCTAAAAGACCAAGATGATAAAGATGGAATAGAACTAACTGATAAATATATTATAAGCATTAGTAAAGATGGAACCGTTTACACAAAAGACCAAGAAATTGAAAAAGATGAAGGATCGTATAAAAAAGGACAAAATATCGAAGAAGACAGTACCGAACAAACAGAGAAATATACTGTCGAGGATGGAAAATCATATACCAAAAAGCGACCCATTGATACATACGGAAGAGAACAAAGTAATCAAATAATTGAAAAGAATGAAGCATATACAGAAGCACAAGACTTCGAAAAAGACAGTACTAAACTAACTGATACTGATGAAGATGGAAAATCATACACAAAAGAGCAACTTATTGAAAGATACGGAGAAGCACGAACCAATGAAATGATTGAAAAAGACGGAATAACATACACAGAAAAACAAAACATCGAAAAAGAAAATAGCAAACTAACTGATAAATATACTGACGAGGATGGAAAACCATACACAAAAGAACAATTCATTGAAAAATACGGAATAGAACAAACTAATCAAATAATAGAAGAGAGAGATAAAACGTATACAAAAGCACAAGACTTCGATAAAGATAGTACCAATTTAACGGATAAATATACACGCAACGATGGAAAAACGTACACAAAAGACCAACTCATTGAAAAATACGGAATAGAACGTACTAATCAAATAATAAAAGAGGATACAACATACACAGAAGTACAAGACATCGAAAAAGACAGCACCAGGCTAACGAATAAATATATTGGCGAAGATGGAAAAACGTACGCAAAAGATCAACGCATTGAAAAATACGGAACAAAACTTGCTGATCAAATAATTGGAAAAGCTGTAAAATCGGTCCAAAGAGATTTAAGCCATCTCGCAACTGATGATGGCATTCATCGACCATCTACTGACTCAATCTTTCATCATGATGTTCTAACCAAACCTGTACCATATGAACAGAAACTGGAAAAAATATTAGAAGAACAAGCAACGCAAGTAGCAGTGCTATATAAACTGCTAGAAGACGAAGCTATACAAGTAGGACTGAAAGACGAAACAAGAGTTACATACAAGAAAGAGGAAATCGAAACGGCTGATAAAGAAATAAACACATCGTTTTCATTAGTTCCACGAGCAGATAAAAGCACATCAGTAGTGAGTCAAAGTCTAGGAGATATCACGAAACGTCTCCAAGGTGTGAAAGCAAATGACATGTTCTCGTCTTTGAGAATAAAACCAAGAGTGGACTATAGTAAGTTATTAGTACCTGTACCTATAACAAAGCGTAAGTAATACAGTCTCGTTTGATTTTTATCTAATGATAATTTTTACCTTTTACTTATTTAACAGAAGTCCATAAAAATTCTGCACCATCTTGGGTGACCCGGAATTTTGGAGAACCTACTGAATCTTCTTACACAACATCGCAACACCAAAGTAAGTTTTACCACCACTAATCAATCTAACCATAGCTGAACCCTTACAAGTAGAACTGTACCCGATAACATAACACCATCAATAAGAAAAGTACGTACCTTACCTACCTACATTTAAAACCGACGCGACGACGCAATGTACTCTGTATTTTTTTTTCAGAAAAAGGATCCTATGATAAAAACATCCGTTTGTGGTGTAAAGATCTGGAGAATGGCTTCGACAATCTTGAACTGTGGAACGGTTGGATGGAAAACACTGTAGAAAGATTAAAAACGATGGAGATAAATAAAGGTCCAGTAGATGCTCTTATAGTTACATTTGATTTTGAGCTGTTTCTAAATAGTTGTCAAATTACAGCCAGGATATGCAAAGACAAGTCAAGGGAACAGTTTGTAAGAGACTGGTTGCATCTAAAGAAAAACGTCGATGTCGATGTTTTGACGTGGACAAAGCTGAGCAAAAGCACCCGGGAAAAATTAAAAGGCTTCAGGAAGATCTATCAGAATTTTGAGGTCAGTTATCGAGTCAATCCAATCCATTTCAACTATACATTTCTGGTTTGAGCTTATTTCGACCCTCAAACCAGAAACAAACTGGTACCAAAATGCATCAAAAAGATAAACACAAGAAGAAAAACCAGTAACGTTTGCCTACAGCCATAGGGATGTTTCCCAACCTGTATGAATTTACAATTTTTCAGACGCCACCACCACCACCACCAGAACCGAACAAGGTTTGAAACAGCCATACATAATCTCATAGAAAACAAGGGGATTACAAAAGAAAACCGACAATAAATAAACTACATGAATATCCGACAAAGGTTTACTCATAACGCGATGTAGTCAAATACAAAATTCGCAAAATTGATCAAGGATGCATATCCGTCTCCTTGCATGAAGGTGGGTTCATGCAAGGAGACGGATATGCAACATAAAAACTAGTTTTCCATACCGTTTAAATATTCCATTCCATAGTTGGTATTCTTATTATACTGTATCTTAGTTGTTTCACTTAAAATGCACATTAACTTGATTAAAGTCATATTTTCTGATTACACCATCACGACAGCCTGTGAGAATCCACTTGCCGTTGAACGCCACGTCTCGGATACCGTCACAGTCAGATCCAGTTAGGTATACTCGTATCGCGTTGTGGGCATCTTGCAACGATATGGCTGTACAAATACCGTCTTGTCGGCCGAGTATGAACATTTGGTTGGGAAGCGCTATGATGCTTAGAACAGGGTTGGATGATTCATGCCACTGCTTCAGTATTGTGCCATCTAAAAGGTTTATTTGGACGACCTGAAAGAAACATGTAAAGTAAAGATGGGTAATGAATCCGGATAGCTTTCGTTTCGACGATGATGTCACCTCTGTCATTTTTTTATGACAATAAAATAAGTGAAGTTACGTATAATCTGATGTCAAGGGACACGGGACATAGCTCTGCGTTCATCTCTTTGAGACTTAAATATGTTAAGTATCATGCACCGGCACCTATACCCTTCAAACCAGAACACAGATGCGAGCATCACTGCTTGGCGGCAGATATATACTGTGGTAGTACGTCCCCGGACGAGCTCTTTCACAAAAAATCCTTACATTACTAGTCTGTTCGAAGTTTGTCGTCTTAAGGCACCTTCGTACAGGGATTTTAGAAGCAGCCATTCCTTGTCTAGACTTTCTTTTTGAAGCAGACTCTAGACAGCCGATCATCATAGATCATGTCGTGAGCTCGAATCCGGCAATGAAGCGCAGGCTACCTAGTCAAAGTAATATTTGCAAGACTTGAAAAATAAGTTCATACCATTCCATCATGGCAGCCGATGACAGCGGTTTGATCGATAGTAGCGCACGCATTGCACGGTGCCTGCAGTTGCTTATGAAATAATTCTTGTCGTCGCGCAATGTGCGCGCACACTACTAATCCATTCTCGCAGCCAATTATCAGTAGTTTGTTTTCTGTTCCGATCTAAAAACATGAAATATTGATGGGTTTTTCTCTTATGACAAAAAAGTGACGGAAAAAGCAGAAGCAGACAGCCCATTGGATGGAGCAGTTATTACAGTGGAGGACATCCTCTGTTATATTGCACTGCGTTCATCAATCTACTAAGAGATTGCACCGGCACTCGTACTCTTCAAATTGGAACACAGCAATAATGGGAGCATCACTAACCCTTTAACAAAGAGCCCTATTGCTACGAAATTAGAAGCGTTATTCACCTCTCTTTCAGTTTCAAGTGTTGCATGGTCTGTTGTAGTAGCTATTGCGCAACAGTTAATAGTTCCACGTTCACTAATAACGTCTGCTAAGACTGACGACTGGCCAACATCCCAAAGTTTCGCAGAGCCATCTCTAAAAAAATATTTTACAATCAAAACTCTGAAATAACTAGTTACCCCGTTAAGGTTGCTTTTCCACCAAATATGCAAGTAAATGCGCTATGTCCGAGGAACAAATCAACCAACAGTATCACGTCATCTGTCACTGGAAATGATACTATTGGTGGATTTTTTCGTCGGACATCGCTCGTCCGACTCGCACATCTCTAGGTGGGATGAACGATATTGTGAAGATCGCGGGATGCCGGTGGATGGAAAATCGTTATTCCTAGAAATCTATGCTGGTAGGTATCGTGTCAGTTATGTCCAGTAGTAGGTAGTTCATCATTATGATGTATTTTCTGCTACTTCTGATACCTTCAAAATCAAGTTTGACAACTGCTGGCTGTAAATAAATCAGCAATTGATAATCATTATAATTACCTAGGTAGGTACCTACTTGAAATTATTATATCAGTATGAGGCTGCGTCTTTTTTTTAGGAGTACAGATACTTACAGACCACTATCACCTTCCGATTGCTTAATGTACCTAGGTATTTTGACTAACCTGCTCACGGTCACAACATTCCTTCCTTTTTCCACAATTGCCACATCGGTAACAGCCATCTTATGACCAACCAGTACTACAGGATTGATACCATCCTCGGCAGACCAGATTCTACAGGAACCATCGGCTCCCGCGGATATGACCACCAGGCCGGATGGGAAGAACCGGCATTTGTAGATTGGACCACCATGGCCTTTGAGATCTCGGATAACCTCACCTGAAATTAGTGAATGAATGCTGATGAAAAAGAAACCCACATTAAAATTAGTATACCATGTACTACGTAGGCAGTAGGTACTAGGGCATGCAGTACCGGTACCAGTCTCAGTACCGGTAATTTTTGGCCGGTACTGGACCCGGTACCGGTAATTACCGGTACTTTCGATACTTTCGATACTGACCCAAATTTAATTAAAAAAGGACTAGAATGAAGTAAAAACCTGTAAAAATAGCGAATTTTGGCTATTTCTAATTTTATTGTTACACTGGCAGCCTAAATTAGCCCACTGGTGGACATAAAGTCCCCCATAAAATTGCGGGAAAAACGATTTTAAGCGTTCTTTATCTACATACCGACTTTACACAATCTACATAATAATATACAAAGTCGTTGGTTCTTTGGTTATGTGGTCATTTTTCGCATTACCTTCACGTGGCTATGGAGCATGGGTTATAATATCTTTACCCCAACAAATGTTAGTTCTACTAGCTATGCGCCCTGCGCCAAATCACAATTCCTCTTCCTCCTTAATCGTTTCCCCATCGTTGGGATCGTGACTCCGTGCATGGAATCATTGGATAGCTTTTTTTCGTCTGTCACGGTCTACAGCTTGATAGATCGCGACGTTGGCGGATGTCTCCAGCTGTTCGGACACCTGGACAGACCAGCGCTTTGGGCTCCTCCCTCTTGCTCTCCACTTTACCTGTTATCAGAAGTTTCTCCATTTTCTTCGTATTTCTGCGCGCAATAATGTCCGTATAAGTATCCGGTGAAGGCAAATGGAAGACAGGCATTGGGCACGTTCTTTAGTATGGAGATGTTAGGTCTTTTGGCCATCCACAGAACCCTCAGGAAGCATATCCAACTACACATTTCAAAAGCATCGATGCACTTGCGTTCATTGGCTTTCATGGTCTACGTTTCAGTATCGTAGAGAAATATGGAGAAGACCAGTGTGCGAATCACGTGGACCTTCGTCTTCTTCTAAATGTTGCTCTCCCTCCATATTCAGTTATGTTGGTTCACCACTGTCTTGTCCATGCCAATACGACAGCATATTTAAAGTTTGCTTTTTAGAAAGAAGAAAAAAAAGTATTTTTATTTGCTTATTACATAGGTTACATTGGCACAGGATGAGGTTCATACAACAGGAACCAATGTCTTGTTGTATGTTGTCTGTTGTGTGTATCCCTGGTTATTGGACCTAGTTAAACATGAAAGATTAATACCAAAACATAGATTGGATAGTTACTATTTTTCCTTTGTTGTTCATAGATGAGGTATCGGAATTCTTCGACAATTTTATACTCTTCCAGTGCATTCGACAATTGGATGGACTCAAAACGATCGAGAATCATTAACTTGGTCTTGTTTTTGTTAAAAGCCCGGCCTAAATCGACTTTAGACGCTGCAGAAGGGCAACCATTTTGGACTCCGTGGATGCGAACAACGTCGTATGATCATCGTATCGTAGGTTAAAAATTTTGACGCCTCCAACTTCAACACCGACATTCCAGACGTCTCAGGTCTTACGCATGTGTTCACCATTATTTGTATAGCATGGGTGCCTGGTCGTACTCCTTTCTCAAAAGTGAACGGTTTAGTCGTGCAATTCCCCAAAGTTATAGTAGCATAGCCGGATTCATAAAGGTTTCTGATAATAGTCTCTATATGTTTGGGTACTCCAGATTCCTCGAGGACAGACCAGAGGTACAGTCGTGTTTCAGTTCGTGTTTAAAACCAATAAATTGTGACTACGGCTGAGTCCTATAGTCATCACTGGTAATCTGGCCATTGCATCTAATCTAGATGATTTATACAGCGTCAGAGGCCACTTTTCACACTATGAACGGGACGCTGCAGTGCCTGGGACATGATTTAGATGAAGTAGGCTTGCCCAGCACCTATACCATCCTCTTAGCCTACTTGGCATTACCCACAGGAACAACAGGTCAATAGTTATGTTAGGTGAGGTTTGTTGACCTCTATAAACGAAGTTGAACCTAACTACTAGAATATTTTGACTCAAATCAACAATAGCCCTCAACAACTCTGATAATATCACTCGATATAACGTTTTCTATGATCTTATTGCGTCAAAACATTTTATAACTCAAAAAAATAGATGAAACTTTACCCAGAGTGTATGTTTTTGAGTAACAAATCGACAATAAATAACAGAAAAGTTCAGTATCGAAAGTATCGAAAGAACCGAGACTGGCTTCGTGAGTACCGGTACCGAAATTTTTCTAAAGTACCGGTAATTCCCGGTAATTTCGATACCGAGAATTACCGGTTGCATGCCCTAGTAGGTACCAAAAAGTCTGAGAAGATGTCTGCCATGCCTACATAAATGAAATTAAAACTTAGATTTAAACAATAGGCTGGAACAGGGTGTTAATGTGTTGGTATTATAGTGATTTTATTTATTAGAAAAAAAAACTCACCTGTTCTAATATCCCATACCAAAAGTCGGTCTGCTTCACAAGACGATACACCCATCATAGCACTTTCACTCCCATTTACAGACAACACCCCCCTATCATGCATTTTGTGGTCTTTAGTTGGTGCTACAAAAGCTACTTTAACTCCGGAACTTATGTGCTTCAGAACAAGGTTTAAGTTGCCATGGGATATGTACTCATAACTGTCTGGACAGTTTATCTTTATTTTTCCATCAGTCTGGTTTACTGTGGTTGTAATATGTTCATGAGTGCTGCTTTGGTCACATGTTTTAAATGATACCCAGCATTGCTGAGAGGGCAATCTACAAAGCATTCCAATAGAAGGTAAGTACATAGATACTTATTTATTTTGAGGTAGGTAGATTACAGTCGGTTAACCTGAGGTAGGTATTCATTTCGGGTAAGTTATGTAGTAGGTATTCTATTGTTACACATGTATGTATAAATAGGTCCATGTCCCTGATGTTAGAATAGTATAATAGGTAGGTACCTAACTTTAGTAGCAATAACAGAGAGTTGGTATTATGACTTACCTTACAGCATCATTCCAGTCACACTGAATAGCGAATCCAGGTATTTGATCTGACATCTTGAAAATATGTGAGTATATACCTACTAGTAAATTTACTTCCAAATTCACCGGAAAATTAGATTCACTAAAACAAAACTTATTAGTGTTTTCTATATTCTAAGTAGGTAGGTACCTACAATTTGATCACTTAAAAAGTTCAGCAGCCTGATCGACGACTCGACGCGACGCAGTCAGGGCGAGCAAGCAATTTTCAGATACGCTGTACAAATTAAGTAAAAGGGCAGAACAGATATTTATTATTTTCTATAAAAGAAGAAAAGAAAAGAAATGATTTGCCATTTTTTGAAATCAGCAGAATCAGCTGTAAACTGTTAATGTCGGAATATAAGTCCACAGACTTATTTCAATTTCGTGGTTTTACGGCTATACAGCTTTTGGGACTTGTTGCCACAATTCTGCCAGTGTCTGTTTACTCTAGTGTCATAAATAAACGAGTTGAAGGTAAGGAAAAATAAGAATATGGACAGTAACATTTTTAAGAGGCTGGAAAGGTTTCCGGTTTACCCCTGACATGACAGATACAGCTTGCTTGACTGACAGTGATAAAAACGTTCCAGAATGACTGACAGCTGACACGTCAGCGGCGCAAGGTCAAAGCGAGGCGAACGTGAGGTGGTCTTGCGCAACGAAGACTGCGCAGTCTAAGCCGTCTTTCAAAACTCAAATTCAAATTCTGTATACGGCGATTTGTAGCATACTCACCGTGCACCCGCAACATCTTCGGCGGGGCGGCGGCGGCGCGAGCCCAACACGCGGCGCGTTCGGCCCGCCTGTGAACTCGCCCGCAAATTGCCAATGTGTATGTGCCAATAGACTTATAGCAATAACTGCATCACTATGTTCACGGTGTCGTATCGTATACGTAGTATATGGCAGTGGCGTAGTGGCAGTACGTACGTTTATGTAATGCACGGTAGCTCACGAAGTTGAAGTCGGAAAAACGATTAAAATTTTTGATCTTACCCGCATTTCCCAAACAGTCGTGCGTGTTATATGATGAAACTGTGGGAGGGATAGGGAGGGATGCAATATATGAAAATGAAATAAAAGAAGAAGAGAATAGAAATAAATAAATAAAGAAGTTGAAGACGTTGAAGTTGTTGTGGTGGGCGAGTCGAGTTGTGTGTACGATAATATAATTTTGCCAGAATAAATATCCGCCGTTATATGCTTCTGAGCCCCGTAACACTTTATCAGGAACTTAGCAAAGTAATGTGATGTTAAACAAATACGATATCTACGATGCATTTCTCAATTCCTGATCTGCAACAGTTCCACGACGATAATGGGATATCTTACACGGTACATATTGTTAGCCAATTTACTTTGTGCTTTATACTTACTATAATATATCACCTTACTGTAAGCCTTTTTACAAAACCATCGAAAAATATTTTTAGTGAGTTTTCACAAAACCATTTAAACAAACCTACCTAGGTACCAAGACACGACCGTTCCACCTAGTATGTATGAAAAGTGGATTGTCTTGTTGTCATTTACTTACCTACAGTATGTAGTCTTTCCTGTGTTTTTTTTAATTTTTAATCGAATGTATAATACGAACTAGTACCTTTGTCTCCTTAACCTTTACAATGCTGTGACACATACTTGCCTTTTCTTTCTAGGGCTATAACATCTACATTGATGGATTTTTTCATTGTGCTGCACGCTACAAACAGCTGCTTAGTCTCCACGAGCAGTTACAAGCCCAACATTCGTATTTTAAACTGCCACAATTCCCACCTAAAAAGTTGTTCCTTACAAGTTCCCAGCTTGAAGACAGAAGGACTCAACTAGAGAAGTATATTCAGTTAGGTGAGTAATTGAAACATACCAATATTATGACACCATCCACTAATGGATGAATTCTTGACTAAGCAAAGATCAAAGGTTAACGAGGTTTTTCTGAATAATTTTTGACCAATACTATTAATTTTTGTTATCATCACCGTTATAGGTGAATAAATAGTATTGGTTAGTAAAAATATATCCAATTAGTTAAAAGCTATAAACAAGTATGTAGGTATTTGTAGCAATCGAAACACTCAGAGATGTAGGTATGTTTAAAGATTATTTGAACACCTATTGATATCTCTTAACAAATGAGTAATGATGAACAGAGACACCACTAATTTTAAGTAATTTTTTTTTAAGTACTGACATTTTTGAGTTTTGTAGTTAGTATAGGTAGTTGTATAATGCTAAAGTGGGTGAAATACCTTTAGATAGGTGGGACTTAATATTATTACTCATAGCTTTAGTGATGAATCAAATTGAATTGACTTTTATTGGTATGTTTCATTAGTTAGGTGAGAATCAAATTACAAAATGTCTATTATTATTTGTTTTCCATGCAAAGATATTTTATTAAAATTTGTATATTATTTTTTGCAGTGGGCCAAAATCCTATCCTGGCAAATTCAGACCTTTTGATGACATTCCTATTTTCCGCCCAACAAGAAACTCACAGTGTCAAAATGCATGAAGTTGACATAGAAATATCACTAATGAATGGATACAGAATACCTCTTTCGGTATCATCGACTGATTCATCGAACACAATATTAGATATTGCATGTAACTACGTAAACCTGCCAAAAGAGTTGACAAAATATTTTTCCTTGTATTTATTTAACTGGAGTTACGCCAAGGATGGTCAACCAGCTCTAAAAAAATTAGAGGAATATGAATCTCCATACATATCGCAGAAATATGTGAGGCCTGATGACAAAATTGTATTGAGGAAAAGGTAAATTTGAAATTACTTTCATGGTATTTTCCTATACAGTATTTTAGTGTTTGTTTAATTGAAATGTTTGTACAATAGATAAGTGATAATGTAACTTTCAAAATTATGCATTAAGCTCAAAATCAACGTGCAGTACACACAACGGATCTTTATCCCTCGAAGTTAAGTGCAACAAACGATTGCGCATATAACAGTGCGGAAAAATTCGTTTACCTCCAATTCAACCCAAAAATGGGTTCTGCGCAGATAGGTAGATACTTCAGATGGACAAAGACTCTTTGTGACTCTTCTATTTGTAGCGCACTATGAGTACTATCCTAGATCGCATGTAGCGTGCTAGATGCTGCTATATTAAATACTTATACATATTTTTTTTATATTTTCAGCTACTGGGACACATGCTACGATGTAGACCTGATGATTGATAGGGTATCTCTTGACATGCTCTATTTGCAAATAATTGAAGAGCTAGATCTTGGCTGGCTTATAGCAGATCAACAGACAAAAGACATACTCTCTGCTTACGAAGGGAAGAAACAAAAACGAGAGGCAAGTTTTTTTTAATATTTTTGATCAGGGAATAAAATGAAAAAGTTTTTGAGTACCTAATTATAGCATTATACCTCTCTATTATCTGTGCTAACATGTAATAGTTAAAAAAAAACATCATAGATTCTCTTTATCGTTGCTGGTCATCAGACTGTGGAGTATGGACTGGAATTTATCAAAGAAGGCTTTGACATGAGCGTAATTATTTGCCTAACACAATATGACTGAAATTCCTGTAAAACTGGGAGTCCGAGCTGATGAATAAAGAGTTTAAAAATAGTTTAAAAGGTGAAGTAACAAAAACAATTATCTACCTAAAATGAATTTTAATCAACATTGAAACGAAATAGTTATTGATAGGTCATTCATTGAACTAATTTGTATAAACAAACATCATTATCTGTTATGAATGCTGGTTTTATAACGGACGTCGCGTCAGTTGAGTACCTAGTACCTACGTAGTAAGGCTTGTTAGACTTGTTAATTGGGTAGTTGACATACATAAGTAAACTGCAGTACGCACGGATCCTTTATCCATCTGCCCCCGTATGCCAATCTTTTGCTGTCAAGTTATATTTCACTGCCCAGTGTAATTTCTTCAGGTCACGTGGTACAATTTTGTACCACGTGATCATTCTTTTTAGACACTTGACAGCTAAATATGCGCGAAAACACATCAAATGACGTCATAATGTCACTATTTAGTCACAGAATAACTATGAGTTAGTATGAACTGACCGTGATTTAAAACTTTGCAGTTCAACTTTGCAGTTCAACTTTGATTGGCATACCCCTGCAGAAGTTAGGTGCAACAAACGATTGCGCATGAACAGGTGCGGAAAAATTTGCTTACCTCAAATTCGACCCCAAAAATGGGTTCTGCGCAGATAATTCAGAGGGACAAAGATCTGTTTTTCGGCCGCAGCATCAAACTACGTTTTTCCGTGTTAATTTTTTTCAATAATATTAAGTAGGTACCTAACTTATAGCGTTTTTCTGCGAAACCTGTACACGATGGTCTTTGGTGGTGATACAAGGTATCGACTAATAGAAATATTCTTGATTAAAAGCATTGGAATTGCAGTTGTGTCATTGAACACTGGAATTTTATCTGACTCATCTGTGTGAAAATGATATATAATTATCATGCCAGACCGATTCTGATAACATTAGGGAAAAAGGTTTAATATTTAAATATGATAAGTTTATAATAAAACACCCCTTTTAAGGTGTATCAAATTATCAATCATTGATTAAATACTTACCTACCTAAAAGAGCAGAGGGTTTAGCTAAACAAAAATAACAAAGGTGTGAAATATCTAAAAATTAACACCAGCCTTATTTAAAGTATGCCATCCGGGTCTTAAGTTCCACAATAGATAGATAGATAGATAATACTTTATTGTACACACAAAGAATTCAGGTGACATACAAAAACTTAACTTATAATAGCACAATCCACATGGTTGAAATAATTCTTAGGATATTAGAATAACAAACTCGATGCGGTAAATCCTGGCTTACGAACTAAGCTGTATCAAAACCATAACTATAATTCGTCCTCCTATTTCAGTACATTGAGTTGGCGCGAACGCTGCGTTACTACGGCAGAATACCGGCAGGAGAAGCAGTCACAGACGCCATCAACGTTGGAGGCAGTTCGAGTGAACCTTCCCATAGAGTGCGTTGTTCACTCGCGAGCAAGGAACTAACGTTGCAGAGTATAACGCAACCTTCGAGAGAACAGCGGTATAAAGTAACGCGGATGAGATGCTGGCGGATCACTACTCTACACACTGTAAGTTATATCCAAATCATAAATCATGTTTAAATAAACTGGACAAGGCGCAAGTTTTATTTGCGCATGCTAGTGTTCCGAAAGATTCGCTTTATAACCAGCTCTCCACTTTACCAATGTAACAAGAGCTCCCATTTGTAGGATTTTTAATTACGATACGGTTCAGGATAGGCTGGACAAATAATAATTGTGGTTTTTATTTAATTTCTCGAATTCAGTTAACTTTTAGAAGTTGCCTATAGTTTTCATTTCATGAGACCATTATGATACAGGTTTTCTGAAAAAATCACCCATTTTTGCCGGGTACTTCACGAGAATTTGTTGGGTGCCAAGTTTCAAACCAATAACGAATGCATAACATTCTTCAATGGTTTGGTATATAACACTATGTAAATGCTACCAACGTTGGCAGGCGAATGAAATTTTTCATTAGAGTGCAATTTTCACTAACAACGGGATATACATATACCATGATTTGTGAGTTGGTTTGGTTTCCGATATTTCGGCACAGTTGCATGCGCCATGATCACGGTCTTTGCTTACAAATCATAGTACATATCCCGTTGTTAGTGAAAATGATATTCATTACCATGATAGTTTCAAAAATTTATAGTGCACTTGCTAGAAACAGAATGGGTATTTTTCAGAGTAAGTTGGAAGGGAAACAGCGCTAGCGGGGTAAACGAGACCCCTGCCAGTGTAATCTCCGTACATCCTCAGATCAAGGGAGTTAGTTCCTTGAGAGTTCGAACTTATAAATATTTTACTTTGCACTGATTACTTTCTTATAACAATTGATAATATCGTTATTATCTCATGATCCGTGTGACCGCCGCCGTTTGGTTGACAATGCTAATTACGAGTATTATTCACATTGCGTGTCTGTTCTGCGTGATCGCCATCTGGCAATTTGCGTTCTGAGAATTTTGATAAGTAGGTACCTAATGCCTCGTATTCAAGGGGTCAAAGTCGCGGGACATTTCGGGCGACATCTCAAAAACAACTGGTGTGTGTGGACGAGCGATATGTCTCGCGATTTTATCGCCGGACAGCCGCACGGAAGACATGGTTATAATATCTCGCTAGTGGCCCTAAACTTAGTCATATTCGGAGGACATCCCATTAAAACGTAGGCAGAGACAAGTCCAAAGTACGTACTTCGATCGGTTATGTATTATTCTTAGGATGAACTAAACCTCTACGCGTTTAGTCAAACGTAGTGTAACACGCCCTCAGGCGAGATGGGGCGACGATCTGCGAAATGTAGCGCAAACACTGGATGAGCCGAAGACCGACCTCGTTTTGGGAGAGACCTACGTCCAGCAGTGCTCTGATATAGGTTGATGATGATGAAAACACTTTTAATTCGAACCTTTATATATGTACCTCAAATTCCCTTGTTTTGTTGGTGCACGATATTGGGGTGTTTTTACATATTATACATTTAACAAATATTGATACATTTTCTTGTAATTACAGATTGAAAACCCGCAGACAAATGGCCATGGTCCACTGCTGGAGGAACCGAATAAGAACTTCGAGCTTTCGTTCGAATATCTCATTAGCAAGGACAATCTTATATGGATTACCTTGAAGTCCGAGCATGCGACGTTTATCAGCGTATGCTTACAGGTAAATACAACTAGGTATAGTAGTCACAACGGATCTTTGTCGCTTTGAAGTATCTGCGCGGAACCAATTTTTGAGACGAATTGGAGGTGTGCGAATTTTTCTGCACCTGTACATACGCAATCCTTCGTTGCACCTAACTTCAGAGGGATAAAGATCCGTTGTGCGTACTGTACAATTAGTTCTTATAGGTAGGTAAAGAATTGCGCCTCGGTTATCCTCGGAAATATGTCGACTTTATCCCCAGGCACGGTATACATGCTCTCAGATCTTGGTACCTTGTGGATGTTAGGGGGGGTTGTCATTGGCACGTCCAAACATTACATTTAGCATTATACCCACATTTTGCAGTAGTTTTTATTCCGTACAGGTTGCAAACCCGTCGCCGCTGCTAAAATACTAATTGATGAAATGGGGAATTAACAACTCTATACGCTTCCAAGTACATAAATTCCGAAAAGAGAGATTCAACTTTTTTTTTATTTCCAGTCGATTGTGGATGAGTTGATGCGTCAGAAAAACGGCACTGGACCAGCATCGCCCCGGAACAGCAAACGTAGCAGTCTCACCTACCTGCGCAGAGATGGTTCCAGTCAACTGATCACGCCGTCTACATCCAGCGACACGCTCAGCTCTGTCGTGAGTCTACATTTATGTTCATAACTATACAATTCTTTAATAATCTATTTAGATAAAATCTATGTAAAAAAGGCCTAATCTAGATGATTTGCTTTGTTAATCATCACCTTTTATCTCCTTATCTAAGTCAAGCGACGCTCTGTGCGGTCAGTATTTGGATGGGTGACCGCTAGTGGCATTTACATCTAAGCGCCCCCGTGCTTCGGAGGACACGTTAAACTGTCGATCCAGGGTCTTAAAGTCGTTAAGCCGCGACGGAAACGGCCTAAAAATTCGGTTACCAGAGTTTGCCACTAACTCAACGAGCAAACGAAGGAACAGCATCGGAGGCTACTTTTTACCCCATACCCGGGACGCTGTACTTAGTGCCTGTATTACTTGAATTCGCTTCTAGAGGAAGATCAACATTTACCTATGAATTTGAGAGAGGGTGGCGCCAATGGCGTAGATTCATAGAACACGAGCAATCGTTTAGTTATTGGCAATTTGGCATAGGCATGTTATGATCCCGGATGGATGGATTTGTCACTGGATGAGATTATAAATATCCTTTAATTTTCTTTTTCAGAATGGAGACTCAGTCAACTCCGGCAGTTCTCGTGAGATTTTCTCAGTGCAAAAACTGACTGAAAAGTTCGCCTCGGTCGCTTTCAAATCTGGCAAGGACTGCGTCGAAAACAACGCATTTGAGGCAATCGGAGATGACGAATTGTAGATTTTACATTTCCATGTAATCTTGTAGGTGATGTGCCGACTGTTTTTACCAAAAACGTAAATTCCTTTAGAGAGAGTCCAATCTAAAATTGATCCTTGTTGGTAGATGAATAAGTAACATTTTACTTTGAATGGGGTTCTTTATATTTGATGATCTTTAGTCTACTAAAATGCTTCTAGAGGCCTAGTTGGAGGAGTATTTCTTTCCGACCCAGTTTAGTCCGCCATTTGGCTGCGTTGAAATCGAAGACGTTATAAATACTAAAACGTCTCACCGCATTTCGCATCTTAAATTCGCGGGATTGAATTCATTTTACAATGCACACTCTAAAGTTACTACCAAAATAGTCGGTACATCTCTAGTAGTAATCCATAATCGAATTTATATGCATCAGCATAGAGCTGACTATCGTGAGTATAATAGTTTATACCTAGATATTTGGAATAATTCTTTCAATATTCAATACCATATTTCTTACTCTAGTTTAGAATAGGCTCAATTTAATTTTATTTGGAATGAAAGTTCTTTTGTTCAGATAACAAAAGTCGAGAGCAATTTGTTAAATCTCGCTTTTAATTGTTTTATGACCAACCAAGCTCTCATAGAGACTGTTATACACAGTTATAATCTCGAATTGCATCTTCCAAAGAATAACCTTCAATGGGAAAAAGTTGCCAATATTTTAGTTATAGATGTATAAATGTAATTTCATTTTGTTATAAAGAAAATTGTACAGTCCTTCATTACTTATGTAGTTTAATAGAATTAATTTTATTGTTAAGAAAGTGATCTGGCGATGACCATTCAATATCTTTGTATCATTAATTAATTATTATTGATGCTTGCCATACAAATAATGTAATGACTTTATTAATCGGTCACAAACTTTTACCAATATGTAAAGAAATTATGGTCTATCTGCATTATTATAAGTTGGCAAAAACATATCAGCAAATAATGCTAGGAGTTTATAAAAAGCCTAATTTATTTATTTAAGTATTTAACATGAGTTATGTATGTAAAATTATCGTTAATTCATCCTAAAATCATGCCTATCATTAGATTAAAATAAGTTTTTATTATTCAACTATTATTATTTGGAGGGACCATGTTTTCTATCAGTACCATATTTATATTATCCCCCAATTCTTGGAGGCTATAATTTATGTTATGTTGCCATATTTTATACCTTTTTAAATTCATTCTTATACTCTTCTATTTTATATACTATTGTAATATTAATAAAACTGTTTCTATTACATAGATCGTGTATTTTGTTAAGTCTCCTTTACATTCAATAAAGTAAAGCTACTTTTGAAATAAAATAAAACTGAAACTTTTGGAACTGCTAAGTTTTAAAAATAAATAACATTGAATTGCAAATAAGTGAGCTAATATTCTTTCTCCCATTCTTCTCTCTCCAAGCGTTCTTTCTTTACTTGTTCTACAACAGGGGTCAGGTAAAGTTTGTCTTCTTCATACTTTGTCCACTCTTCTTTTGGAAGAATGGTCTTTTGCAGGGAGAGTTGCATTGCTCTGACCATGCGAAAATTGCGCTCATCAACAACATGTGATGGGATGCGGCGTAGAGCTTCTGTGACATCTTCAGTCTCATAAAGGCAGTCGTCTCGAAGCAGACCTGTAATGTAAAGGTCAGTAGTAGGTAGCCTTCCTTAACAAAAGTGGATTGAGTAAAGAGTAGCAGGGGATTTGCTTGAGAATTGTAACATAGCCAAATCAATGAGAACCATTGATAAGATGGCCAGACAAAGTTCACAAGGTATTTGGATTCTTTACATTGTCTTTAGGTAGGTACAGCACTTAGAAATTGACTTGTTTGTAGAACATAGGTAGTTGTAGCTGAGAAACTACTCATAACAGTTAATTAACTGGCACCTGACATACTCACGTGTTACGTACCATATTTGTTAAATCCTGACATGTTGTATGCCCATCTCTTCATGTTATCTGCGAATAAATAAGGATAATTATTACATAATGGGAACTGCTTTCGGTTAACCGAAAGACATGATTATAATCAAAAGAGACTCACTGCGAACGACAGCTGTGGTCCTGAAAGCCATATTTGAAAGCTTTTGTGCTTCCTAGCGAGACGTAACACCGAGAATGTGAGGAAATTAGATAATTTTCGAGATTTCTCCCAATTCAACGGGGAACCGAGCAAGGAACAAAAATGTTAGACTTCATTGTCAATGTCATGTCACTGTAAAAGATAATAACAGTCAAAGTCAAATCAGATAGATGTCAAAAATTTTAATTATTACTGTCGATATTTTTGATATGTCACTGCCAAACTTGTTTGTTTTAGTCAAAGAGGTAGGAAACCATAAACATGGAGAGGCCCCATTCTACTATACAAATTAAATCGACACATAAGCCGTCAAATATTATTTTGTTTCTTTTTAACTAAACAAATACTGAATGTGTTGAAAGAGATAGGCAATATTTGGTCCCTTCGAATTTTTTTTTGTGACGTCATGATTTTATGTTTGCGTAACCAGCGCTGCCATGTTATGTTCCGAGTTTGTAGTAGATCTGCTGTCATTACTACTAAGGAGGTAGCCATATTATGTTCCGTAGTATGTACGCTTTTTTTGTTGGTGGGGCGTATCCATTGGTTTTTGTATCAGAGGTTTTAGTGCTGCCAGCACGAATACCTAGCCATGGCCGCCTCTAGTAGGTTAGTGCCACAGTCACCCTGTGCCACCCTCTTCTCCACTCTGCCTGCCCACTCCTTGGAATTTGGGAATTATCTGCACAGCACAATGCTGGCAATCAGACAAACAAACAAACAACACAACCAAGCAAGCAATGTAAATGTCAGCCAGCCAGCAGCAAGCAAGTAGCAAGACAGTCAGCTGATCGAAAAAGTACGATTTTGTTTTTTTGTGGTTCAGTTCACATCACATTTCCTTTGTGTGTTCTATTTTATCTACTTACATTGTAATCAGAAATGAAACGATAGTTCAGATTATAAAACACCGCTTAGAAACTAAAATGTAGGTATGCAGTCCTTTTGTAACATTGTTATCGAAGTAGGGTAGACTTAGTGATAAGCTTGCGCGTGGCCACTTCGTGCTTCTTATCAGTCTGTTTGTTTTCTTGACTCCCAACTGAGTCGTCGGTCGCTCGACCTCCTAGTTCGTACGTTATCATCAGCCAATATAATGAGCCGCTGCACGTAAGCCGTTTAATTCGTCTGCTTTCGTGTCGCGGTCACCACGTCTGACTTGCTAGTGATTTACTTTGCTAATTATTTATTGTAATACATTCCAACTCTATCACTTGCATAGTGTCGACATCCCAGCTACCGGTTCTTAGTGTTTTACCATTGCGGTGATTTTTCTCTCCAACCTGCATCCAAGAGGAGGAATGCCAAGTGACTGTCGAGACTGTATGGGGATTCGTTATCGAACCAGACCCCTGCACCAGACCTGGAAGTGGCTGCATCAGACCATCGCCCTCCACGAGTACTTGATCTCCCTCTCCGCGGGTGACACAGACGCTTGTTGTGCTAAGCTGTAAGCTAAACGACTAACTAAGGACTATTTGAACTGATTAGCTTATATTTAGAATAACTTGTATAGTGTAATTAACTTTTAGAACGCAAACGTTCATACAAAAAAGTGCCCGTTTCAGTTTTGTTATCTGAACTATAACAAATAAAAAGCACACAAGATGGCTCAAGCTTTCATGAAGAAGATGGCAACAACAAGCGCTTGCATCATGGTCGGCCTGACCAGAAGAACCAGCGCAAGGAGTCTGGTCACCAGCACCAAGATGGTGTCAACTAAAAAGGATAGAGAATTGCCACCGGAGGGCGAGGTCACCAAGTCTGTCTTCATGTCGCAATCCACTGATATCTACACCAACTTGGCTCTCGAAGACTGGATGTACCGCAATATGGATTTCTCTAACCACCATGTAATGATGGTGTGGCGCAACGAGCCTTGTGTTGTGATCGGTCGCCACCAGAACCCTTGGCTGGAAGCTAATGTTCCTCTCCTGAATGAAAGAGAGATCGCACTGGCCCGTCGCAACAGTGGTGGTGGTACTGTGTACCATGATCGAGGCAACCTGAACATCACCTTTTTTACTCCTCGTGAAAGATACGACAGGAAGTACAACTTGGAGCTTATAAAGAGAGCACTGTACAGGGAGTTTGGAATTCAGTCCATCATCAACGAGCGCCAAGACATTGTGGTTCGAGATAAATACAAAGTATCCTTTTCGAATAACATTCAGCTCTAAACAAACAGACATAGGTCTTATGATAATTCAGGATATTACTATCAACCAGTCTATTTATAGGTCTCATATCAAAGGTTATCATTATGATACCTAATAGATGCCTATGAGTATGTTTGTTAAATAATTGAATGTTTCTCATAATATTTGTTCAAAGCAAGGACACAATAGTGAACCTGGTAATGAAAAGTCAGTACTATTGAATATTATTCACTATTAAAACTTATATCATTTTAGAGAATTCTTATAAAAATTGTAAAGAATGATGATATTGTGCATTATGAGTTGGTAACTCACTAAACCTTTTACTGGAAATAAACGAAACAAGGGTACCACACTCTTTAAACATAAGTACTTACCTATACATCACAGTTACAATTAAATCAATGTATAAAAAAGTTCGATTCTGAAATTCTTAAAAAAATATTGGCATTTCTGTATCTAATTACAAACATTTTATCCACATCTTCTCTCAAAATTAATAGTATCTAGATAAAATGTAAAAAAGTTTAGAACGCAGTATTTTCCTGAACCAAACTTAGGTGTCTGGCACAGCTGCCAAGCTTGGAAGACTGACCGGCTACCACCATTGCACACTTCTAGTCAACGCCAATAAGGCGGATCTCAGCAAGGCTCTTGCGAAGCGTGAGGTGAGTTTACACATCAAACTGTCACTTATTATGAGCACCCTAGTCGTTTCTATAAACCAAAGAACATAAATACCTCGTACAGTACCTACTCAACGGATCTTTGTCCCTCTGAAGTTAGGTGCAACAACATTGCGCATGTGCGGAAAATCGCAAAAATTACTTACCCAAAAATCGGTTCTGCGCAGATAATTCAGAGGGACAAAGATCCATTGTGACTACTTTACCTCTTTGTTTTGGAAAAGACAAGAGAGCCCGTAGGTATTTTATTATGCTGATTTGTGAAATGCGATTCGCAATTTTCATATGGAGGAAATTATTTTGGACGTGCGGAAAACTCGGATTACACCTAGATGTAGTTTTAATCCACTCTTTTGTAGACAAATGACTGAAAGGCGCTCATGCTAAAAATAATTTATATTATTTTGATCTTTTTAAATCGTAAACCATTCAGTAGGTGCTTGTAAAACAATCCGTAAAATTATGGGCATAATTAATTGTGATTAACTTCTGTATATTTCCACTGTTCTATATTGCGATTTCCACTTGCTAATTATCATAATAATTTATTGTTGTCAACTAATTAAGTTCATTTGGTTTATCTCTAAGATACCTACTCGTCGTGGGTGCCTACTGCCTAATAAACTATGACCTCTAGTCGATAATATTTTTGATAAAATATTTTTAGGGGCTTTGTTCGCGAAAATAATTTTTCAGCGACACATTACCTTTTCGATATAAAATACTAGGTAGATATTGGTTACAATACTGCACCCTTATCGCCAAGTGAAATGGTAATAGGGTTCAAAATTTTGGACATCATTTTAACATCCTTAGCATTACTTAAATAATTTAAAACTGAAATGAGGGATAGTTGCTTGCGGCTGGTTGTAAGTTCAAGTTAAAAACATTGTAGATTTCACTAATATTTAAAAAAAATAAAGTTTTTGATTTTCGTGAGAGAAGTAGATTCAGAGTTGACGAATGATAGGAGTCAGCGGAAGAAAAAGACATGTTGTGGCGACGACCCCACCTAGCGTGGGATATAGGTATACGAAACCAAAAGAATTATATAGATTCTAGCCTGGAACTGATTAATATATTATATTTGGGGGTACCTAGGTATCCGTTCTAACACTACAAATTCTACATCAACAACTTTGGACAGAATTATTCCAAAGTTACTTGAATATTTTTGTTAGTATTTATAAACAGTTGCTATCTTAGTATTGATTGGTAATCAATACTAGAGGCCCTTGTATTTTTACATATTCAATAATGTTACAGGTCACATTTACATTATCATTGTGTTGTGTGAATCATTGTTAGCGCGAACAAAGCGTCAAAACTGAATTGTATAAATGATGCAAGTGAATACTGCAATATTTGCCACTTGAATGAAGTTTCCATGACATGTGACTTTAACCCTTCTTTATTGTTCATTTTTATCTGAGTGTTTAACCTGGTTTGTCGCTCTTTTTAACTGCATTTAAATTGGTTTTATGATAACTAGTTTTAATCCTGACTCTATCCCTATCCTATCTTTCATTTGTATGCTTATGATACGCGAGTTTCCATCCAAAATAACTAGGTATATTTATTGCGCGTGTATTTGGTCTGATAGACACTTTTTCCCAATAACCTGCGCATGCACAATGCGACCTTCCCTCGCATCATGTTGTGTCTAACCCGTTTTTCCTGTGTGTCCTTCCTCCCGTCCATAATGTAAGGGTTTTATTTAATTATTTAGCATGGCATACAGACAAACGCGACTGCATCCCAGCCGTCTCCTGTCGCAAATCTCTCTGAGCTGGACAATCGCGTGACGGTGGACAGTCTGCAAACTGCCGTGGGCTACGAGTTTCTCAGAACCCCAGCGCTGCATTTAGAAGATGGTGGGCAGAACCTGATCTCAAAGCAACGCGGTTTTCAGTTCGTCAACCCTAGCGATGACTGGTTCCCTGGTGAGCATAGTGTACAATTTACGTCCATAATAAAGCATCTATAAATTATAGCCGTGTCTCCAAAAATGGCTGGATCTACTTAAATATTTTTTTAAACTCTCAAATCATGATAAATATCCCGTTTTTGGTGAAAATTACGTTCTTAATCATTGTAGTTTAAAAAATTTTATGTTTTAAAACGTCCTAATTATAAATTTAACTCCTTAAATTTAACTTTATAAAAGATCTGGGGCAACGCAGGTCTCCACTCGCAACAATTTAATGTGGCAGTAAATTAGTTTTGTTATTTTTAAGTAGTTATTTGTTCTATCGAAATCTCTATTGCAGCGGGAATTATAAAAATGTAATAAAAAGTCATTATTTTGATAACACGACAAGAAACCGGGACGGTGACATCTTTTTTTCATTCCTAATAGAGGGTTAGAAAAGTCTAGAGACTCTTTGGACAGTTTGCTGACTCATTATATACCTACAAGGCCACTACAAGGCAGATAAACTCCGAACTAAACAATAATTTTTTTCTTGAGGTAGGTAAGTGTACCTACTATAATACTAAGGAAATCAAATAAAATAATTTTCTATATACTTATCTAGGGAGGTATCTAACAAAACAAGTGACAATGTAGCTAATAAAATAAACATGAAGTATTATTTAGATTAGGTAAAACCTTTTTTTTCCATCACCTCTTCCCAATCACTACAGGCCATGTACAACTTTTTTTTAAAAAAAGAACGCCGTCGAAGTGTGTTCTGAGAACTTGAAAAGCGCACGCATAACTATACTAACTATATTTATACTTTTTGTTTGGCTTTTCTATTATTGATTTTCCGGATTTTTAAACTGATAAAAAATATGGAAGAAGGAGAACGGTGCATCAATTGTACAAATGTTTAGGCCCTAGAAGAAGAAGATTTTTGGTGCAGGCTCAACCAGTTAATATTGTTGAAGCTGTGTCATTGTGGATAGCCCCAATTCAGGTATGTTTGTGCTATTTTATTTTATTGTTATGAGACGAGTGACGAAACAAGTCCAATCCACAGAGGACGTATCCTATGTAGCATTGTAGCGCGTCCATAACACATTAAGCAATGCAAGCATGGGGCGTAGAGACGTTCTGTAACTTCAACAATGAGCGAGTGTTGTTGAGTAACTTACCCGCCTGCATGTTTGTTTTTGATATTTTGATAATGTAGCTACACAGGTACGCTAGATGGGTCGCCTTATGACTAACTTAGGTAGGTGCTAATGCTTATACCTAACTACCTAGCTTCTTACATTTTAATGAGTTAAGTATCGGTGAGGCAATGCATTGTTATAGGCAGAGGTAACCACTTAACATCAGGTGGGCCATCGGCTTGTTCCATCACTGAGTTGTATAAAAAAAAGTATATTCATATAAGTTCTTATATTTTCATTTAAAAGGTTCTCAATAATTAAAACTTATTTACAAGAGGTAAGTACCTACCTACCTACTTACTTATTTTCCTTTACGCCTTATTCACACTTTTTATACAAAACTTCTTGTATTCGTAGGTTTCGCCTAATAACAACTTATGCCAAGAATGTTTGGTTTTATTACGAAATCGACTAAACAATCCTGGCCAAGCTGCAGCTCGAGCATATGGACACACAAGAGTATGCCGAGGTTGTGGAAGCTCTATATTGAGATCTAGATCTTATGCCATCTACAATACCGCAGAAGGAAATATAATAGCGTCATGGATTATTCCGTACCAGGTAAAATGATTTCTCTATTTACTATTTATTTATTTTACTAGCGCATTGTTACTCGCGATTTCGTCTGCGCGGAATAAGTTTTTTAAGTTTTCATTAAAATAGGTTTATTTTATATTCAAGAAAACGTCGCATATCCACCCCCAATAACCCAAAGTAACTACCTACTCTACTCTACCTACCTACAACTGCGTGATCTCGCTGAAATGTAGATGTAAAACAAAATAATCGTAGGTAACTTGTCTTTGTCCTGAAAATGTTACCAGTAGGTACTTACCTACTTGAAACTCACAAACCACTGTGGAACTGACTAAACCAAGGGTTTCCTCACGATGTTTTCTTTCACCGTTTGAGGGTACTAGCATTGCGCACATGTAAATGTACACCTATTGGATAGTAAAACATAATGTGAAACAATAAAATGAAGCCATTTATCACTAACCACACATATTTTATTTCAGGTCAACAACAATGATCAAGCATGTAGACGATGTTTTAGTAGAGCTCAGTTTCTCAGCTCAGGATATGCTCGAAATTGTCGAACAAGAGCCACATCTCGGGCCCAATCCAGGAATCCCACAACCACCTCCTTTACCTGCTGCACCTTTGGGAATACCTGCCGCCAACAATAGAATGCAACCCACCATATTGCTACCACATTATAAGCGGCCAGCTGTGACCATATCTCGCTATACGCCTAAACGATGCCGATTTAAGAGGAGTTACTCCAATTTTAATTAGAGCAAGAATCAAGTCACGGCACGTTAGTAGGAAAATCTACTATAGCTACGTTATGTTTGAGAGTGAACCGGCTGACCGCAACAACGTAGAAAATATATTAGGGTACTGCTGTAGCTGCATTGTGGGCAACAGAACAGTTGGCTGTTGCACCCATGTTATGACAGTTATATGGTTTCTTAGCTGGGCACGGCATCAAGACAGTATTGTCGCACCAGCTATGTTCCTAAACCATGTAATTGAAGAAGAAACTGAAGATTCTGACGACGAGCAAAACTTGCAGTAGGAAAAGTTATTGCTAATCGAGCAAACGAAGCTAGCGAAGATCTTAATAACATTGCCATAACATAAAAAGCGGATATAACAACCGACCTTGGTCGATGTTGTATGTTCCTAGTGATTAGATATGATCTACCTATCAAACTGAGATGTAATTGCTAACTACCTAACAACCATGCCTAACAAACGTCACAAACGATAGCATGATATTACCTATTACTTATCACAAACTTCAAGAAAAGCCGCAGGTGAAAGCTAGTAAGTCATACAAATACAAACTGTCAATGAAGTCATCGAAAAATACCATTTCCTGGCAGACAACCTTTGTTTTTTGTCGAAGTTTGGATGTCGAATAACTAAGTATTCCCGTTGCTTTTTAATAAAATTATTACTTATATTAAAACTACGTTACAAGTACATTGTAACAAAGAAAGTTTTATTAATGCGAGTTAAAAAAAATCGGGACCTGGGCTCCATAGAGTTTTGCCCCAGACCCTTTAAGTTTCCTATCCAATATTGGATTCTAGTACCTACCACAAACTCCAAACCATTTGTACCAAACTGGAATAAATTCCCTCTAAGATGTGCTGTCTGAAATTAGCACATACTTCTCTATGTGAAGACGTTAAGACGTATAAAAGACTTTCTAAGTTTGCCGTGTTCCTTACCTACCTGCAGCCGTACCGAGAAGCGTAATGTAAATCAATTTCCAATGGTAGTTTTTATAATCTTAGTAATCCAAATCTTGTAAAACTGAAATAGGTGATAGATATTTTATAACAAACTGAATGAAAGGATATTGGAGGTCTTGCCTTGCTAAGTGTGTTTTTTCCTCAATGTCTTTCTCTTGACCAGGTCTTGAAGAGTTGAAGAACGAGCTGGTAGGTTGGGACTGGAACTTCGGTCGCACGCCTGTCTTCACCGTCAGTCGTACTTTCCCCGTTCCATCAGAACTGCTCGCACCGGCCACAGTCTACGCATCTACTCAGGAGCTGGCCATCAATATGACCGTGGAGAAAGGTATTGAGATTTATGGTGTAATTTTGATAGGTTTCTCGAGTCTATAAATCGCGTAGATTAAATTTTAATCAATATTCTAATATTAAACCTTAATGATTTTCGGTTCCTTTCGTTCAATCATATCATTTTTAAAGTGAACAAAAGAAAGTTAGCTAGTTAGTGGACCAACTTTGGTGATAGAGTTTTTAAGGTGTCCAAAGCGACCTTCATCCGTCACGAATAAAGTTTGGTTGTACAGATCCTAAAAAAAAAGGATTTTAAAAAGCTTCCTCTGACATCCCCAAGGATCAGATCAACAGTCAAGAGAACTGGTTGGGCGCCGAGGATTACAATCGTCGTCAGCATATTTAATTTAATTTTCTTCTGCAGGTCTCATCAGTGACGTAACCCTGAACATCCCCAAAGGTCTGGTGGAGTCCGGTTTCCACGGCGAAGCGTCCGTCATAACAACCCTCAAGGGAAAGCCGTTTACTTCTGAAGCGCTGAATGCACTTCAAGATGCGATGCTGACGCGCCACTTGAGCGGTGATGTCAGAAAACTGGACGATAAGGAGCAATTCGTCGCGAAATGCTTCGACCAAGTCGTCAATACGAACTGAGATGCTGCTATAAAATGTGTTACGAATAGTGTATAAAGTTGTAAATAAACTGCTATCTTACAAGGCCATGTTCACGTGTCGAATTTTTATTCTTAGTCTTGGATTGTTTATTTTTCTTATTATAGATTGTAAAGGTGATGAATCTATCGTCCGCCATCTAATCGTACCGTGAATGTGGCCGTATAGTTGATAGTGACGTGTAAATAATAATCTGTGTATAATGTCCTTTTAAATTCTTTGTCTAAAATACTCGTTTGTCTACTAACGATTTCTGTTTTTCTTCGGTATTTTGTGTTAATCCGACTCTTAGACTTGTTTTAGTTTAGTGTTATTTATCATTGTAGTGTAGCTTAGCATTGGAATTTATCGTAGATTTTCGACTATTTTTAATGGTGGATTTTTTTTTGATATTTTTAGTACTTTGCTACGCATGAAACTCGCGAATGCACTACTGTGCGCGCCACAAGAATGCATCATATCATTTGTTGTAAAATTATGTTATAGCAGATTTTAGTTTACTCATAACATTACCTTTTTATCGTCCTTATCGAACATGTTTTGTAGGTTGTATTACTTGTATCGTGATTTAACCATATACCCATTTCACTTGCATAATTAATTTGCAGTATTTCGCATAGCCCCCGTGCGGGGACTTTTTTGTATGGAATGGATAGATTTTATTATACTTTTACGTAGCTTGGTATTGTGATAACACAGGAGGTTATTAAGTACGGCATAAGGAATATAATATTTACTTAATCTTAGGTTGATTCGTCACGAACTGAATGTTTAATACCAATAAAGATTTGTAAAATTTAATTCCTTTTGTACTATTATTTCTAACAGGAACTTGTAATTTTAGGAGTGGCAGTCAACGTTGTTAGTTAAGAGACAAAGTTTCAACAATGATTCTAAGAAATAACAGGTATTTTGTAATAATATAATGAAGAAAGATTAAAGCCAATATATTTTTTTTTAATTCTGATAATGAGTGATCTACTAGTCAACTTCTCATGCTGACTGTACTACTTAATGTAATTTTCTTTGTCTTAATTTTGGTACTTTGTACCTACACCCTAATACGACTGAATATGCAAGACAGAAAACCTACACAATACGCACAATATTAATTAAGTACCGCAGGAGGCGTATTCGTAAGAATAAGGAATGAAATATGGCATGTAAAAAGCAAGAATTATTTTTTAAAAATATAAGCTATCTAAATCTAACTCTTTAATTAAAGACGTCTCAAGGTGAAGGCCGTACCTACCTACTTAATTTTAATGAAGCTATCACAAATACTGTAGGTTATTTAAATAAATAATCTTAATAAAATAGGCAATGGCGGCGGCGACGCGACGTAACCTGTCCTTCCACGTAGGTAGATAACACACTGATCTCTATCAATAGATACGAAAGACTTTGTATTTTTCGTGTGTAGTAAGTGGGTATGTAATGTAGGTACATGTACTGTTAGCATCTATAACATTTTTACATTAAAACCTAAAATTGGGGTTCCTTATAAATCTCGGTAAGGACCTCCTATTCATGTACGTCCACTCCTACTTATTACCAGCTGAATTATTCACCTACTCTACACCAGTTCTTGCAGTTTTCGCTTCAACAAGATTGCGATGTGATGATAAATTGTTACTACCTACTGTGGGCGAAAAACGCAAATCAGTGTCGGATTAATGGAAATATGCGTTTACTATGTCCTCGTGTAGCAAACAGGCTCTTCCTCTCGCTTCAGCGGTGGTGGAAGCCTTCTCTCCGGCGATACAGCCAGTCCGCGGCAGAGCACAGAGGCGCGCGCGCACGCCGCCATATTGAATGTTTGTTTCCATGACAACCGCGTAAACATCCGCGGAGCTTTACTGAAAAGTACGTTCGATTTTTGAAATTGAAGTCTGTGTTGTGATAGTTCTGATCGATACGCAAAAATAGGCCGTATTTCTTTCATAAAGTAAGTTTTTTTTTAATAGAGTAATATGCATAAAATATTTGATGATACCATTGATACTTATCTGCCTGCTAGGTACATAGGTAGGTATTTCATACTCACCATACCTATCTACTTCATCTTTTTGGTACTTGAAAACAGACTTGACTCCCATAACTTAAGAATTAATTAGGGCCCTAATTGCCTGTAAGATTCTCATTTATTTGTACCACATACTGAGGAGCCTCCTAGGTTTTTTGCTTAAAAAAATATAAGAGAGTTACTTTTGGCTATGTAGTATTAATTGTTTTTTGCTATGACGGCCATATCACACCAATATCACCCAACATACCTAGTTACATGTATGACCTACCCCACTAGAAAGCCGTCGTCAGTCCTGTGTTCAGAAATCAAGATTTCCTTGTAAAATGCTTGTTGTTACAATAACATAGGATTTTACTACCTAGGACATTGAGTACCTTCTAGGTATTCGTAATAACTCCTTTGTATTCAATTAAAAATACAATTAGTAGGATGTTTATTTAGAATTTTAGAGCCAGCTAAATAAAACCGACTATTTATGAGTATAACAAGGATATTTTTTGTGTAGGTAAATAGATACCTGTTTGTAATGCTATTATTTAATTGTTTAAACAAAAAAATCCATCAAAATAACAAACAAGTCCACGGTCGTCTCAATCAAGACCTCTAATTATATTTCGTTTTAAGACAACAAAAAAATCTAAGTCCAATAATAGCTTTATCTTTGTATGGAATGAAACCTACAAACTACGCAACTCTATAATTCTATCTCCTTTTATAGTCAAAGAATAATTTCAGGACCTATCTTTTGTTTCTTTTATTGTATCACCTAAACAGTACCGTGAGAACTCAACTTTTATCAAACAAAGGTCAAATCGTTCAAACTAGTTAGCAGTAACGGGCTATACCTAAGACAAAGATGGATTCTATTTCCGTTTAGAAATCAACCAGGCAATTCAATTCATAAGGCAATTGGGTAAATCCGAGCCAACTTCCGGACAAATAGTCATACAAAAGACTTAAACGCGCTCCAACGGCTGGATTTATATCGCAGTTTAGTTTGTTCTTTTGATTTAAAAATCTAATAAAATCTGATTTATTTACAATCTTATTTTAAGTAAGTATTTCAGATATTAACTCTTTTTTTTTTAATATTTAATGTAGGTAGAGTAAGTACTTCTGGATTGCTTGTGGTGTAGAGCACGAGGTGGCATTTTCCGATATTCATAAAAATAATATTTGCTTTCAGTGGAGCGATTATCGATGCTATCAGCAATCAGTCAGCAATCAGTCGTGTATGTATCGATGTTGTCAGTACCATGCATCCAGCAAATATCAGAAAAACATTTTATATATTCTAAAATGACTGCTATGTTTTTGTAATTAATCTCTTCTCGATTGTATACATACAAATTATATTGCTGCACTAATTTTTTATACCCTGTATGTATTAAGTACTTGTTGTATTATATTAAGTGCAAGACAGCTATTAGGCATTGCAAAATTTGAATGATTAAAGTATCATTAGGTTCGTCCCAAAAACATACCTAATTCAATTTAAAAAGTCGTTTGTAAGTGACTTTTATGCACGTAAGTAGTTCATTTCATTTACATATTGACCGTAATTGCTAATACGATAGTGATCATGATTGAGGAAGGCACGTTACCATCATTTAATTCATGTTATCTAGGAAGAGCATCTTGCATCTATTGCACAATGGTTCACGGAATAGCATCTATAAGCCGTTTTAGACAGAAAACAGAAAGCAGATGGTTTATCGACAGATTTTACAGATTGAACAAAATATACTTTAGGCAACTGCCGCTAAAAAAACTCTAGCCTGGCTGGAGTTTTCATATAGCCCTTGTAAATCGTGTCCCAGGTACACACAAGCACAACAGCGCGTTGTAAAAAGTCATCTCATCTCTGATGCGGTATATCTCAACTAAAGTAAGGAAATAGGCACGTTTAGGAGGACCTCGTGCCCGATGGACCGATGACATTGTTTAGATCGTGGAAAGTCGATGGAGGGAGAAGGCCCAAAATTGTTCTTTCTGCAATTCTATGGGAAACCTATGCCCAGTCTTGTATAAAAAAATTCTCTATGGTGAACTACTGCAGGCTGATATGATGCAGGTAGTGAGCGCCGGTCAACGTTTATTACTAAGCTTTCTGTGTAAATGTAGCCTTTTATGCAATAGACTGGACTCTCACAGAGCTTACTAAATAAACTCCTTGCTCCATGCAGCCTGTTCAGAAGCTGCTTGGCATTATAATTCAAGAGCACTGTCGTGTCTGGGGCCTAGCCACAACTTATTGCACGTATTGCATCGTTGCGATTTCAAAATAATACATCCACAAAATACTGTAGGTACCTATGTTTACCAGCTTTTGAGAATGAAAAAAAACGTGAACATACCTACTATGTACCTACGTGTATCAAATGTAATGTACCAACGACATTATACAATAAATTATGCATTTTAGCGCTCTGAAAATGGAAAGGTACAATCATCGAACATTTGGAAGGGCTAGAGTACTACTGACAAGCGTAAAAAAAGCGTGCCGTGAATATTATTTATTTTAGGTAAGAAACTAACTTTGTTTCTTTTTACAGGAACCTATCAGAAGAAAATGGACAAGGACAAGATTGTTTTTAAGGTGAGCAAAAAGCATATTATAATTTACAGCAGTTTTTTCTTCAAAAATTGGACTTAAAACTTAGCTTATTTGCTTTATTTCACAAGAATTTTCTGTTTGAAAAGTCCAAGTAGGTATTTGAGTGGTATAGGTTAAAGTAGAGTGCCTTAAAATGGCCTAAAATAGCTTAAATCTAAGTACCTAATAATGACAGAGAAGCTTCAAACAGGGTAAATAATCAAAGCATGAAACCACAAGATGGTACTCAAATGCGGATCCAATTACGTAAGACTAGACGTAACTCTGAAAAACAACTGCACATACAAGCGCGTGTCAGGATCGCACGTTTTAATAAGTAGTGCATCATCATTCATCACCATACATGTTTAAAAAGTACTATTTTTAATTGAGTTTTAAAGTGACGTAACGTGTGTTAGTGTTCATACTCGTAGCTTACACCATAACAGTCTGGTGCTAATATCTAGATCTGAATGATTTTCTTAGCAAAGGGGTTGCTAATCACTAAGGCCGGTTGCCCACGACGACTTTTTGCAGCGATCCCTGATTTACAACATTCAACTTATAATAGTTCAAAGTTCAAACAGTGGATAGGTTGATGTGTAGCCGACTGTACCAAAAAAATTTTTATATTTGGTTTCTTATTTTTATCTCGTCACTTTTGAAAGGAGCTGGTAGGAGAAAGCTCGGGATGAGGAAAAACTAAATAAATAAATAAATAAATATTCATGGACATTTCACACGACGCCTCTAGTCCCAAACTAAGCAAAGCTTGTAATATGGTAACTAGATGCTGATAGAATACTTATATACTTTTTTTTTGTAAATACATACTTATAATACATAGTAACACCCAGACATAGAACAAACATCTATGTATGGCACACACAAATGTTTGTTCTTGGTGGGGATCGAACCCACGACCCACAGCACGGCAGGCAGAGCTATTACCGACTGAGCTGTGACGCCTGTCACTGAAACAAACTGAAAGTCTTTGAGGAATAATAACTCTGTACTATTGTGTATTTTTCATGAACAGTGAGTTTTAATATCCAGTTGACTTTAGTATAGTGTATAAAACTTGCACCTGTCATTGTGCAAATTGCAAATCCACGATTATTGCTTCATAACTGAGTAACTCTTGAAGATTCGTTTATAACTAAAAAATAAAATAATAAGAGTCAAAATTGTGTTGCAACTTGCAAAGCGTGCTCGTCGCCTAGAGGTCACTGTTATTAACACTAGACGGGACAAGTTACAAAATAATGAAATTAACAATTGCTAAGTCAATTAGAGACAGGGCAACACTGTAGATTTCACAGGCTCATTATTCACCTTGGACAAGAAAGACTTAAAATATAAGGCAAATATTGACTACACTTATTCTAAAAACAAAAAGTTATACAGAGATTACCTATATAAAGAACAAGTTTCTTTTGGCATGGGGTAGTTTTGTCTGTACCGTGGCCATTCTCTTTCAATTGCCGTGTTTAGCTACATATCCTATTAGAATGATGTTTGAGCTATAGATGATTATGATGAGCATACATGTTTAGTTAGTGTTTCTCTACAGGTATTTTATACTTGCAAGAAACAAAAACACAACAGATTTTTTCTTCAAGTGTGCAAAAATTGTACCACTACACAAAATAGATTCTCAATGTGTTTATTGCAGATATCAAATTCGATTTAATATAACCTGATAAAAAAAATATGATTAAACATTACTTTTTGTAAATAAAATAAATATTTATTAACTCGTAGTCTATGACACAAACAACATACCGTTATTTATTAAATCGTATATCTTACACCTCTATTGTAAATTACCATAAATACATGATCAACTACGAAAGCTCATGATACCGATAGAATTCCTCAATCCATAGCCGTGTGTCATAATAGGGTATGTCGTGAGATCTGTGCATTCTTTGATCTCAGTACAAGGTAGATCCTGCAAGGCTTGGCATTCACATTGTTGATCCTCTATCGCTGCAATAAACGAGAATTTGTAGAAATAAGTCACTTTTACATTAGGTTTTTGTTAAAAAATTCCATTATCAATCTGGGAACAAAGAAAATGAGAAGGTATGATAGGTGAAATTAAAAAAAAAACTACTTAAGTGATAACAAAAACGATACAACACATTGCAGTATCCACTCACACAATAGTGATTCAAGTAGCTTGGACTACCTTTTTCTGAATTGTCCTATTAGAGGCTAAGTAGGTTTTAAGTATAGAGTATATACTTACATACCAATAAGTTCGTTAAAGTACCAATATGTCTAAAGTACAACTGACAATCGAACTGATGTCATTCTCACGTTTTTGGTCCAACAATTATGGCAGCTGGGAAAACTATCTGTCCTAGTTATTTTGCCAAAGCACTAGCCATAAGTGGCAACAATGTACGTACCAAAGTTAGATGAATAAATATTATTGGCTCTACCACAGAACCAGACATTTTTAATTATGCTATTTTTATATAACAGCTAAAACCAGCGCTAATAAAATAGAATACTCGTTACTTTTCAAAACCAGAATACAAGGCCGTTGAAAAGAAATAAAAGATGATACTTACTAAACATAGATATATTATAAACATAAACATAAACAACATAGATAAACATAGATATATAGATTTATTTTATATAACTAAAATTAAATGATGGAACAAGCCGATGGCCCAGCTAATGTTAAGTGGTAACCATTGTCTATGACAATGTATTGTCTCACTGAGCACGTCCCTGAGAATGTGCCCTGTGATGCACAGCACTACGTCCGTCACTCTAAGACATAAAGATGTTAAGTCTCATGTGCCTGTAATTACGAGATAATAAATAAAATAAATAAATATTCATGGACATTTCATACAACGCCCTCTAGTCCCAAACTAAGCAAAGCTTGTGATATGTGAACTAGATGCTGATAGAATACTTATACTTATATACTTTTTTTTTGTAAAGACATACTTATAATACATAGTAACACCCAGACATAGAACAAACATTTATATTTTCCACACACAAATGTTTGTTCTTGGTGGGGATCGAACCCACGACCCACAGCACGGAAGGCAGAGCCATTACCGACTGAGCTGTCAATTGACTACGTTTGAATTTAATATGAACTAGCTAGTGTAAATATAAATGGGTTTAGATTAGACGAACCTCTGTCTAGTAGACCTACATCTTCAAATATTTCTAGAAGGTACCAACAGATGTAAGGGTGATTCTGGCAAACCACGTTTGTTTGAGGCAATATTAAAACTGATTTCTTACATTATCTGACGGAGATGATCGCATCGCCGTGTGATCAAAACGGGTTCGATCAGCCTCGGGTCAAGGTTTCGATAACTCGGCTTTCGATTTCTTTATTGTACCTCGAAAAGTAAACAACCTTTGCAGACGAGAAGGAATTTAAAATGATACAAAAATAGTGTGATAATATGTGTAAGTACTTCACAATCATAATTATAAATAAATAAATAAAATAAATATTTTATGGACATTTCACACGACGCCTCTAGTCCCAAACTAAGCAAAGCTTGTAATATGGTAACTAGATGCTGATAGAATACTTATATACCTTTTTTTTGTAAATACATACTTATAATAGGTACATAGTTACACCCAGACATAGAACAAACAACTATGTTTGCTAATTAAGCGACAAAAGTGGCCAATGACCGATTATAATCGGCCATTGGCCACTTTTGTCGCCTAATGCGAGTGATCTCATATTTTTTTCACAGATCAGCGGTATTATAAACATAGTTACTGGTTTATCAGATTGAATTGAATCAGATAATTCATCATGTCATGTCATCGATGAAAAAACGCGGAACATCGACGTTGGGATTGATTCCGACAAGGCGTTTTTACTATAGGAGTGGTTACAAGTTTATGCGTGTTTTGCACCAATAAGTAGTAATATAGTGCATATGCACACCGCAAAAAAAAATGTTATAGGTTCTATCACTAAAATAAAAAAAATCTGCGTTAGTTAACTGACGGACACTGCTGGACAGGTGGCAGGTAACTGTTCACCATCGGGTGGGTCATCCGTTTGTCCCATGATACATTATTTAATTTATAATAAAAAAAGTATATTTTAAACATATTTAATAGATTACCCAAACCAGTCTATAGCCATGACTTAATGCAGACACATTAATTAATTAGACGTTGAAAAATAGTTGCATAAGTGATTTTGTTTTGGGCTTGAATAAAATCTTCGCTAAGTAGGTACTTACTTACCGACACCCTATGGCAAGTTCAGCTTTATTTTAACGACAAAAATAACACCATAGCAAAATGCTAAAGGGCACTTGCTTCCCAGGGCAAAAATGCCTAAACATAATGTCAGGGACACAAAATTCATATCGTCGAGTCGGGATTCTTCATTATTTAAATTGAATCGACAGAGTGTGATCTGACATTGAAAATTGTAATACCGAATATTATTATGAACATAAAACGTGACTGAGTCTCTTTCCCAGGTAAGATAACATGACAGGTCGCCCACACTTTGTCTGTTTGTAAAGCACTGCTTAATTAGGTACTTCTGGCTGCTTTACACATTCAAGTAAGTTTCACTGCACAACAACGACGACTTGACTGCAGAGCGTTACGTCTCCACCGCGCAGTGTAATTCTACCACCATTCGCTGTATTCATAAGAGTGTAAGTCAGTCACTAGCGGAGATTTAATTTTATTTGACCTTTTGGAACATGTCTGGCGTTTGCCATTTCTGGATACGCTTTTAAAACTAGCATGAATCTAAGTACTTAGCCATTTTTTAATTTATTAAATTCCTACTGCTTAAGAAGGAGGTAAGTAACTCATGCAGCGAGTGACTAAATCAAAATCGAATAAAAATTACTTATGAGATAAGAAAAACGATCCCGGAATGAGGAAGTTTGACTTATGATAGCTCCGTAACCCTTGTCAATTTTCGAGTCCCACAAGAAATACACTAGGTCGAACTACATACAAAAGCTTAAGTATTAGCGTTACTACGTAGCAATAGCAACAGAAAGGCTGCAGCTTCGCTACAATCTCTTCAAGGCAAGAGTGAGTAGGTGTCTTCTAACACGTCTTACTCCATCGTCGGCTTCATCACCACTTTCCACCAGATCAGATTGAAGTCAAAGGATGGTCTATCAAATGTAAAAAAATCTTGCATTCTGTCAGTTAAATGGATATTTTCAATAAATTTTCACTTTGACCGACTTTTTTCTAAGTAAGTATCAAAAGTGCGAAGCGGCGATATGCGAGTGACTGAGAAGTGATAAGCGAGAGTAACCTTCCAGGATAAGTACGAATAATAATTATTATAAGTAATTGACTGCTCCGCGTTTGATGTGCTACTGCATTATTCATATACATATTTATTTATTTTTAACCATAGGATCTTGTAGAGAACACTTAGTTAAGTCACTTTTATACAAAACAATATAGAAAAAATCAATAATAAAAGAAACTAAAAGTTAATTATTTTACACGTAATGTATGGGAAGACAGGCAGCACTGTAGTGTGTCATACTGACTAGGTAGCTCCTAATAGTCCTGGATTTAGTCTCTATTGATCGTGACAAGATCAGCCTTCGTGGGCAGAAACAGGCGAATAAATTATAATACAATAGTGTGTTACACCTGACACGTAATTAATAGGTTTCCATAATGTATATGAAGATATGGGTGCAAATATGCATAGTTTAGAGGTTTCGTGACTGCTGAGTCCTCTGAAGTTATGAGACAATGATAGTGTTTATTGATTTTACATTTTGATTTTGATTTTATCGGATTGATTTTACCATGTTTAGAATAACAAAAATCTCAGTCGCTGCTGCAGTGAAGTAGAGTTATTTCAAATCACTATAGATTAAAAGAAAATAAAAAAAAAAGTATATAAGTATTCTATCAGCCATCTGGTTCCCATATTACAAGCATTGCTTAGTTTGGGACTAATAGAGGGTGTTGTGTGAAATGTCCCTGAATATTTATTTATTTATATTTATTTATTTATTAATGAGTTTTATCTACCTAATTTGTCTAACATCATAATTTTACATACAAAGTGCACATAGTATTTACTCGAAAAGAAAAAAACCTTTCACGTCCTAAGGTAAACCCTTAAAAGATTGACTTCAAAATGGCACGCTTATTTTGAAGTCAATCTTGTGAATGAAGTGAACCTTACACAGAAGTGACCCAATAAAATTAAGTACCTACTTCTTTAAATCCAAAAATAACTTGATGTTGATATATTTTGAAAGTTGCATCCAACCTTGACGAAGCCAATTAGGTAGTTCATCTGTGTGTCAGGTTGAAGGGGCACGGCATAACACGACGTGATAGATGCCCGTTTTATCTTCACGATTGACAGGTAACTTTTTGCCCTCATAAACTAGAGTTTACTAACGATTTTCCAGTATAATCACTAGGTTCACTTTAATCTCTCATCGAATGTTATCATACGTGTCAGAGTAGCTCGAACAAAAATATCGGTGTCGCCACTGATACGGTGTGAACGAGGTTCTTAAAATGTATCCTTGTTATTAATAAACTCGATGTAAGCTGGGAATACACCACATATTTTGTCTCTTTCGATCGGATTTGAATCTGCTTGTCAATGCAAAAGACAAAACACGGTGTAACTACGCCAAGCTGACATCGAGTTTTTTATACAACTGAAAGACGGAACAAGCCGATGGCCTGCTGATGTTATGTGGTAACCATTGCTTATAACGATGCATTGCCTCACTGAGCATGTCCTCTCCGGACGTGCCTTGTGATGCATTGCACTGCGCCATCACTCTGAGATATAAAGGGGCATTTATTAATAACAGGGTAAAAGATTAGCTTTCTTTTGCGTTGATGGTAAGAGATTATAAGCTCTCCGTCACGTCGATATCGTGTCGGAGGCAGTGTACACGAGTATGATCTCAGTAAGTAGATGCTGTATTACTTTCACTGTAGACTTCCTTACAGATGTCATCACATTAGATGCAATGTGTGGATAAACTTGACAATCTCTTCCGCGTCACTGTCGCAAATTGTGCATAGATAATGTTTTTCGATTGAATGCATAGTGACCATAAGATAACCTTTGTCATTTGTAAGAGCAAAATAGCACATTTATTTTAATTGTTTTTCTCGATGTTATTGTAAGTATTGTTCCTTAATTCTGGTGGAATTTTATAATACTTGCGGTCGTAGCATAAAGTGTGAGCCATTGGAATAAATGTGTATTATGTGTTTTTTTTATTTCATGTAATTCGTTTCTAAGTTTTGAAGGAAAAATCCACCATTTTGTCTTCAAAACCAACGACAGCCGATTTGACGAATGACTCGACTTGACAAAACTTATTTCAAATGATCCACTTGACACTGGCAAAATTGTCGGTCGAAATGACGGATAGAGGCCATAACTAGAAGAAGAAGAATGATAGACCTTTGCTAAGTCAAAGCTATTCTTGCACAAAACAAATGATTGAGTATGAAAACCTTTGCTTTTTTTTGCTAAGACCTGAACATCAAGTTTTACGATTTGTGAGTTATCCCGTTTTAGCGAAAACTATGTTCATAACCATGATAACATCAAAAAGTAAAGCTTGAAATGTTTATAAATGCAGACTTTCATCAAATAAGTCGCTAGCTAGATTGACAGGTCCAGTCACTTTTACTGCCAGTTGATGGAATTTTATAATCGTTTTATTTTCAGAATGATATAGTAAGGCGCGACCTTCGATTGTGACTTTAGACGTCTGATAACATTGAGCGACCTGGTTATCAGTGTTTTAAAAATATATTTGGAATCACTGTTGCGTAACATATCCGTAGAAAATAATATTATGCCTACTTATACTATAAATTAGGTACTTATAAAGTTATTTGCTTCGATGATTCTTTCTCGGTATGTTAGGCCAATGACTGAGTTAAATGACTACGGACCGCGTATTGTATTTAAACACGGTTTGGTCTATGCAAGGTCATGTTATTTTTCACAAGACGTTTGTATTTGATACATGTAAATATTAGCCTACCAGGAAAAAAATATGCAAGTTACCTGAGCAAATGTGGCAAAAGAAAATGCACAACATCCTTTTTACTACGCTCTACGGTCCAATGCGAAAGTTCTCCGTGCGACTTTACTAGTCGTGTGTCGTGATAACAAGTCGCGTCTGACACTTTTATTAGATATTTAATCCCTCATCCGCAATTCAGCCCAATTAATCAAACACTCGGAAGTTATGTTTATTTATAAGAAACTGATTTAATTCCATTTGATTGAATACTCGACATTCACGACTTTTTAATCTAACATCATTAATTTGTTTGGTTGCGTGTTTTACTGATTGGAAAAGAAATTCACGAATTAAAATAACAGTTCATTAGCGATTTACGATTCTTTAAATAATTTGAGCAAACACCACTATCGGTTCAAAAGTGGCTAATTTGGTAAACAAACACTCTTGTTTATATAACGAAGTATTTTTGCAAACAGAAAACTTAGACTTTGACTGGGCCGTGTCAAAGTGTTATCACAAGTTTTTACGTATTTAAACATTTTATTGAGAGCTCATAATGAATTATCACTAGCTTACATGTCATTTCAGTATTATAGGACTATTTAGGGCGCTCTCATCAAAAATTGTAATTTAGGTAACATATATTTGTAGAGTACTGCTCTAGTATTAAGTACTACATGAGGGTGCTGCGACGTAGATTTGTCCTGTCAATACATGAAAGAGGTTTTTAGAAAACTTAGTAAGCAAGGCTAGCTTATCCGACTTACAGTAGAAGTGTAGTAATGACGACAGCTCAACATCGTGTTGCGTCGTCACCGCGCAGTGCAACTCAGAGCTTTATCTTCACAATTATTCGTGTCAACCCCCCTGAAAGACATGATACAAAACTGATTACTCTATGAGGGTAAACTTCATTTCTTACTATTGCGTCGTGCGCCACAGAATGATCTATTCGGCCAGCGTTATCTGACCGTGCTGGCCTCCTCCAAGGGTTATCAGGGTCTAGTGACATCCTCCCGTCCCCCCAACCGACACGGACATAGTCACACGTCCTATATTGTTATAAGTACACGACAGTCACATGTTAATGTCACTTATGTAGATAGATACGCAGTGCAATCGCGTGTTTCTTTGCATGTGTTGGATTAACGATAGGATCATGCTAAGTAGTCTACCTAACTTTACGACGTCGCATGACTTATCCGGATAAAACTTGAATAAATATAGGTTTTTGATGATGCCTCAATTTGTTTCAGCAATGTTGGCATCGTATTTCTATATTTTAACCGTCTTCAAAGAAAGGAGGAGATTCTTCAATTCAGTTGTATGTTTTTGTGTTAGTTGCCTCAGAAGTGAATTCCGTCATTTATAAACCGATTTTAAAATTTTAATTTTTATTTAATTTTATTTATTTATTTAACTTCCCAATCATCGAAATCGCGTTAATTGCGTCATTCACAAGACAAGCTAAATTTTGAAGATGTAGAAGACAATCAAAACTGTTGCCATAGAAGACCCTTCATCATCGGGGTTACGCATACCTACGCACTCCTCTTATGCCACACCTAAAGTAAAGATCATTATAAAACAATCGATGATAATTTTAGTTGTGTCATAACATCGGCAATAAACATCGTTGCAACAATAAAATACACGACTCACCACTTGTACAATTGTATTTTAGATTTAAAACTAGGACGGGTAACCGCTACATAATAATTTCAATGTATTTTCTACTGAGTGCCTCTTCACACACATGATTAGCGATTACCGGCACTACGAAGCAGCACAATGAAACAAAGAAACACTACCAGTTTGATCTCAGAGCATAAATGTGAATGGATTTTTAAAACCATAGACATAGCACGAACTTTAATTTTTTTAGAGTGGTGTGCTTCTTTTTATCAATGCGGGCTAACTAAAACAAGCTAATATTTTATGTAGGTTGTTCTAAAATCACGCTACTTGCCAATCATTGTTACACAATGTAAGCTGTTGAGTTTAAAAGTCAGTGGGCTAGCTACTGGCTACTGGTTCCTGACCGCTTCACCGATTATCTCATTTTAAAGAGCATCTTAAACTTTCTGTCTCGTTAGATATACTTTGAAGTTATAAATACGTATAAGCTGGTACATGCTAAGATGTAGCAGTAGCGTTGATAGATACATTGTGATACTTTTAAAGTGAATAATAAAACCTTAGTCATGTAAAACAGTAAAACAATAAAAACGTTCGTAATGAAGCTATGGAGGTGTTTTTTCTAAATCTTACGTCATGACACCGGACAAGTGCAAATAGAGTTCCATCACCTCGCATAATATCAACGACCGAATGAAATTCGTACCTTTTACCCTGTTACATAACCTAAACCTAATAACAGTCTTTTGTCTTTTATCCAAATTCTTTCCAAAAAGACAAAAGACGGTGTAACTCCTTATTTTATTCATACCTCGTATTCTGTGACTATTCCGAAATTATGTCGCGTTTATTGGTTAGTCAATGGTTTATAGGTAACTTTTAATAGCTACCTATAGTAAAAAGGTTGTAATAATGTTGCAAGTGGATAGTGTATGTGAATCAAGCTATTGTATTTCTGAACTTCTGTCTAGCGACAACGAACTGTTATCGAACATTACCTATTTATAATTTTCCAGCGTCTAGAGATATGAAATGCCAATAACCTTATTGCAATCTGGTTTCAGTGCAATTTGGTGTTTATCAACGTATTTTTATTGATAGATTTCTAGAATTACAAAATAAACTTCATAATATAATGATAGTAAAAGTTACTTGGAATTTTTGATAAATAATACAAAATTCATCCCAAAATATCAACAAGGATCTTGGCAGAAATTAATTTGATCTACCATAGATTACAGACTATTACAGATTATTAGGTTATCAACTAATATTTATATTTAATTTACTATAAGTTAAAGAGCTATCTATAAATCGTTTGCAACGGTGTGTAGATAGCTCGACTGCTTCATGTGTATTTTGTACATATTATAAATATTGTAAATACTGTATTAGTCATAATTTTCTTTGTGAATAAATATCTTAAACAACTTTTTATTAATTCACAGCGATAGTTTTAATAAATAACATTTATTTACTATATGAATTGTGTATATTTTTTCCGACAAGAATTCTAACTTGGGGATTACTAAATTAGGCTAAATTAGGCGTAGTGTCTACGCCGTAGCTAAAAGTATTCCTGTGCTACGCCGTGGAAGTACTGTCGTCAAGACAATTTAAAATAATGATTGTGGCTTATGATTTTCAAAATATTCAAAATCGTTGCAACACCCTATTCGTTTTTCATCATATTTCAGTCTTATAAAAAGGTTTAGTTCACTATCGCTAAGCTCAGTTTTAGCTTGCATATGAACTTTTTCTGAACCCTAAACATACCTGAATTAAATTCTATGATAGTTTGATAGTCCCAGACCTTGTTTCAAATAATTTTGACTCGATTTTTTGATTTTTTAGACAATGAGTGCATCGCTTAAACACTTTCAGATACTGTTCCCAGGCCTTGCAGCAATATTAAACAAAGCCCAAACGACGGTATCTCATTTATAAAATTGCCTAAGCCTTACTCTTAATTTTAATGTATTTTTCACAATACTTTAAGGGCCAACGCACATCTATCGACAAAACTGTTTTGTCGCGTACTTAGTGACGTGAAAATAAATTTTCTGTTATAACGAAAACAGCATATGACAAATGTTTCTTCGTCATATGCTGTTTTCGTTATAACGAAACTCACATCAATTGACACGACAGTCTTTTCTTACGTTTTTTTATTAATAGGTTCGCAAACCAGCCGTTAAAACAATTTAATTAATTAATTAAATTGGCCGAGCGGCCTTCAAAAGCAAACATGCATGCATAAAATTATGTTTACCTATCTATTATAGCATTGTTTAGTACCTACCTATTAAACATTGCTTTATACGCATATACCTAGAGAATGAACTGTGCTTTTTTAATAAATAAGAATATAAAGTAATTATGTAGTGTACTTAATAATTTTATTAAGTACTTAGGATGATTCTCATTAAATAAGCAAGTAACGAAAACAGCAAATAAAAAGAAGCATATCGTAACTAAAAAAGTTTTACTGAGAAGTTTCACATCACTAACTGTTCGACAAGACGTTTTGTCTTTGGTTTGCGTTCTCCCTAATGATAGACGCATACCGTAGATAATTACTCAAGCGTGTAGAAGTGAAATTATTCGCGTACCGTTTCTGTCAAGGCGAGTGTGGGAATTACTAATGAAACTCTGTAGCATTTGTCAGTTCTTTATCGATAAAAAACTATTTCTAAATTATAGCCCTTATTACTCAAGTTCTGTTTATTCAAGTTACTTGAAAATTTGTGGGTGAATCAGCTACGTCCAGACATCCTATTTAACACCTTTCCTTTTTTGCAGTGGTTAATTATATTAAAAAATTGAACAAATCATCCTCTGTTTGTTGCTGATTTGATGATGATGATTAGGCTTGGTTTTGAAGGTTCGCTTCTGTGCACAACACCATTACTTGTAGAGGCGTGCCGCATTGCGATGAGATCTCGCGAGGGCGGTGACTAGAATGCCTGTGAACTTTGCCTGACCTCAACTTGGTGCTCGCGCTTCGTCTAGATCAGGGTTCCTCAAACTTATAACCCCATGAACCCCTGTTAAAGTTCCCAGATGACAGCGAATCCACCCCCCCCGGGATATAAATTCTATAGGTATGGCAGAAAATAGAGCTTTTTTATTACAAGTTTACAAACACTGTGTCTTATAGAAATGTGTGTAGGTATTAAAGGTGGACTTGTTTTTTTTATCGCAAATTGAGTCAGTTTTATGAGTAATTTTAGTAAATTTGTTTACCAGCCCTCAAGCCATTACTTTAATCTTTCGCAAAACCTTCTACTGTCTAGCCCGTTCCTTACCATAAATGATTGATTTGCATGATTTGTGTTTTGTCACTTCATTTATTTTCTTTTACCGTCAAATGGCGAACCCCTAAGGGTTCGCGCACCCCACTTTGAGTAACACTGGTCCAGATTATACAGCTTTGTGCTGTGAGCATTAAATCACCTTATTTAGTAGACTAGAGATATTAATCATGCCCATAAGTGGCGGGACGCTGACATTGCGTTTGTAATATTTTGTATTTGTTCGTTCCGCTTGACATTCTATTTTGTAGTGTCTAGATTTTTACCTAGCTTTGAAATAAGCTTGATATTGTATCCAGGTTTTGTAGCTAAGTACTGCAATTTACCACAAATACAAGGTCTCTAAAAGATTATATTTACTACATATTAGAACTTTCGTTTACCTAAAGACTGTAGATACTGGCTGTTCATACAAAAGTCTATCCCAGCTACAGACTAACTTTGTATTAGAAGGAACATCCGTATCTACTGTCTTTACGTAAACGAAAGTTCTAAAATGTAGTAAATATTGCACATTAAAAACAAAGTACCTAGTTTGTAGGTTAGGTACCTAAGCTTTGAATATTCATATTGTGTTTTTGAAATAATGACAGTACCTAACGCAGCATCTCATAATTGCCCTCACTTTGGTGTTGCAATTTTTATGAAGGTACACATTGAGGTCGGTTGCACCACTGACGTAGGTACCAGAGTACCTAGTACCTACCTACCTACACATATAGCTAATAAAACCACGTACGTGACTTGTTCCTGCGCATCCTTTGTGCGATTTGCCCCACAGATTAAGATCTGATAATTCTGCTAAAAACATTACTGAAAGTCATGTGACGTCACGCGTTTGACCTACTATATGCTGAGCCGAAAATAACAACCAACTAAATAAAAAAAAATCGCTAAGAGTATGTGTGACCATGCACAGAAAAGGATTCCTAGGTCAGGGCCGGCGGCTCGACAACGGTAACCAAATGATCCCTTTCAGTCGCTTAGACATCGAATGAGACGTCCGCGAAGCTTAAAAAAGTGGCTAGCAGAAACTTGAAAGGAACGATTCTTTTTGGTAAAGCTGTAGGTTTATTCTGTATCACTATTTCTACAACAACCTCTATTTTATTTTCTAATAACTACCTGCATAGTCATTAGTTTTCTCTAAGTAGGTATCAAAGTAGATAATTATTTCCTGTATTTTATTGTAGCTTATTAGTCGGGAAAGGAGCTAAGTAATACTACATTATTAGCTCCACTGTGTAGCGAGACTGGCGCCATTTGTGTCACAAAATAATGTTAAAAATAATAGTAGATGATCTAATATTGCACTTACGTATACGCTGGGGAATAAGGTATTTCCCAGATAGGTCCTACCTTACTATACCAAAGTCAATATATTTAGTTAACCAGTTTACTCAAAAACTGGCACCAAATCAATTCATCTTGATTCCTGAAGCCTATGTTGTCTGCATCATGTTTCGAATATCAGATATCGTATCAATAAATCATCGGACAGCGTTCGCTGAGAGTGTAATGCAATGGTAATCGTTTTGAGAAATCGATCCTTCAAGATAGTATCGATATGAAATGAAATCGTCATGCTGTCTGGATGCTGGATGTCTGTTTTTGATTGATCTGCAAGTCACAGTGTAAATCCATACTTTCTTATTTGTTTCTTTTGAGCCAGTCGAACTCCACTTTGTAGGTGTTAGGTATACAGCAAAGGCGCTAGAAGTGCGAGTTCTATTCCTGGCATTGTGCTGAGACGGATACATCAAATAATAAGATAAAAATATCTTGTAAATACTTATTATAAATTCTAATCACTTTCCTAAAAAATAGTCAAGACAAGGATCAAAAAGACATCTAAACCAAGGTTTGAAATATGCAGCATGCAAAGCATGATAAAATATGATGAATAGATAAAAGCCGCCAGAAAACCGGTCTTCAGTAAATTCGTCATATTATTTTAAGTATTTAAGTGCCAGTTGCGTAAAAAGAGCTCGCTGGAATCTTCTGGCTGCATTTACATAGAAATCAGACTGTCAGCGCGCAACTAGTTTTCAGCTGAACCAGCGGCTCATCAATCTGTCACTTGCTATGAATAAAATAATGCACAATCGCGTTCGTTCTCTTCTAACGTATATTTCATTTCTACCTCTACTTATTGATAGTCTCGTAGAGAATAAATCGTTCTTTACGAATAGGTACTTAGTAGGTACTTACATAAATAGATGTTCTTAGCGAAATTGTTTATCCTGGCTCAATAGGTGATTAAATTAGATTTGCTGTTTTTTAACCTTCGATGCAAAAACGACCGGGTGTTATAAGTTTGACGTGTGCGTGTGTGTAACTACCTATTCATAATGCACTAGCTCCTGTAGTTGTGCTTTTCACTGGTCTCCATTTTATTTTTCAATTTTGTCACATAAAAATTTCAAACAGAACAGCTGTCTCTTTGCTGGTAGATGCTGAGCAAAGCTGGTGCAACCTGTTTTTTGCGTAAATTCGCATATTCAGACGACAAGTGCATGATGAATTTATAATAAATCAAACTTGCAACATCAAAATATGCAGCGGACTGTCTGAGATTTAAATTCTGCATACTTATGTGCTTACTACTTATTTCAAAATATTTAACTTCAACGTTAAATATTATTGATACCTACTCACTCGTAATAAATGAATCTGACCCAGCTGGCTGCGAAACAAGTGTTTGTAATTTGTTTTACAATTATTTGTATTTCTTATAACTATTTTCAGTATACTTTTTAATATTAAATTTTTTATTGTTTGCTCGATTTCCACGTTTACGTGTTTTTCTTACTTTTTTCCTCCTGCATAATTTTTTTTTTTCCGTTATATGTCATCCCATTGTAAAAGCAAATAAAAAAGCCCTTACTTGTTCACACGTGCGTTTGTCACCGGCATAATATCTAAATTCAATTTTCAAATTGATTGCAAAATCAGCAAAACGTACAAAACAGCATTTTTCAACCCGTGGAGATTGGTCTTTAAACTATAAATTTTCGACGAAAGTGATAAAACAAACACATGTTGCTCATATCATCATCCCATCACAAACCACGTCATCCAACTCAATGTAATTGCCATCGTAACCCTTGACTTTGGTGATAAGGTCATTTTTGACCTCGCGATAATTTTCAGCTCTATCAGGAAAACTGCTCACCTTATTTGACCTTACGATATAATTTTCCGTGATTTGAACAAAGGAAATGACTTGTTACTACCTACGATACGATAACTATACACTTGTGTTCTCTCATATCTTATCATGATTGTTTGATGACGGTTAGACTCTCTTATAAGACCAGCTTTTTATGAATCTATTTGATTTTTGCACACGCATTCTGAACCTTACTGCCATCAATTATAATGAATAAGTTGAACTCTGAAACTAGTCCACTTTCCTTGCTCACCATCTTAGGTCAAAATAAAAACTTAATAAAAGTATTCTAACAGGTCGATGCTGATAAGTTAAAAAAATAAGTAAAGGTAGGTAAATTATTGTTGTCTCGTATAGCTTTTTCAAACTAAAAGTAAAAGGATAAATAGGTTCTAGGTTAGGATAATAAAGTTACGTAGCACTGTACACAATACACACATAGAGCACTAAGTATAAGCTCAGAAATATTTTGATAGATTATTATTTGAGTGAAGTAGTAAGTACTTAGGATTGTTACGCAATACTAGCTGCATTATGCTCAGGCTATAAAGTCGTGCTTTATTTATACACATACACTACTTACCTACCTGTTTTTCGCGGAACAATTTTGCCAGTGTCAAGTGGATTATTTGAAATAAGTTTAGTCAAGTCGAGTCATACGTCAAGTCCGACCGATATAGTTTTGTGGTGTACTAAGATGGTTGCGATAAAAGTCCACGTAATGTCAAATTCAAGAATGAAGCTAATGGCTTTATAGGGTTACCCGAAGCAAAATTACGCCCTAGCAGCCGAGACTACTAGGACTTTAGACTCATAACATTAATAAAATTAGTGCAATGCATATTATATTGTATACGTTTGCATATGTACTGACGGCAAGCATGAGAATGTGAAAAGGCCTACTGTGTCTTATTGTTATTAAACCTACCAGTTTGTACGATAGGTACTTAATAAATCATTGTATGTACATAATAAGTACAACAATACAAAGATCTTGATTAAGACAGGACTCGCGTGAAAGTGGATGGGACAATGGCGTCACTACAATCTAGTTTCTGACGCAATTTATAGAGATTGTAGGTAAAGTATACAACATGCAGGAAGTAGAAGTTAATAGACTAGGATAACTGTATTTTTAATTAACATACCTATATGGTAGGTAGGTACTAATTTATGCTAGTTATTGCAGTAAGGCTCATATCCGCACAAAGATTAAGTCATAAATGATACTTGTTACGTAAAAATATCAAGTAGAAGCATAAATAGTTAGCGCAAAGTAAAAATCTATCGACAAGACGTTTAATTCGTTATGTTTTTACAAGTACAGTCTAATACACATCAACCTATCCACTGTTCAAACTTTGAACTATTATAATTTGAATGTTGCGAATCATGCGAGAGGGCCGATATGTTTTTATGTGAGACTCGCTGCTTGCGCGCCACGCGCCTACACCTATTGCGATCCCTGATTCGCAACATTCAAATTATAATCGTTCAAAGTTCAAATAGTGGATAGGTTGATGTGTAGCCGACTGTACAAATGCAGATTACTCAAGTTATGACGCCGTGATGGGTGATTTTTGTAGGTAAAATACATTTATTACGCGTCTCCAATCGAATATGTCGCTCGCTTGTAAATTGGCATCTCCACAAGATTTGATTTGCACACTCTGTTACCAAACTGATTGGTAGTAAACTTTCAGGTCTTGCAATCTAAACATTTATAAAAAATGAGTTGATATTCAGTTACAACAAATTAGCTATAGTATAATATTTTCTACGTCAATAATCACAAAGTCAAAATTGACTTGTGACCTTATTGAACGTCGTGAAATGTCTGAAAAGGGTTATTGATTACTATTATTGGTCTACGAAGTCTGGGTAGGTCAAGAGTATTTCCTTGTGTGGTTTTGTGAGAAAAGGTCGTTGCCTTGCTATTGAATTCGATTTGTATGCACCATCAATACTTGAATGGAAGACAAATGAATAAATATTGTATTATCTAACATGTATTACGCAGTAGGTGCAAGAAATATCATGAATTTTTATTAACATATTTATTTATTAACATCTGTAGAAGTTACCTACAATTGAAGCGAAAGGTTAGAAAAGTACCAGGAGAGCAGAACTGACCAAGAGGTGGAGTAAAAAAATTATTAGTTCTATACTAGTTTAATTAAAATATCTGTAGTTCTATCAATAGACTAGCTAGAACAAATATTTTGTCCCATTAGTTACATTCTATGAAAAGAAATGTAATTACTAGGACAAAAAATTGCCACTAGTTACATCAATAGGACTAGCAATGTAACTAGTAGGCATGGACCATACTAGCTACCAATATACCTAATAAATCAGAGTCTACATTTAATATTGTGTCTACTAAAAAGATATGAATTACTTACGTCAAATAGTTTAATACCATAGATAAAATCTTATCAAAAAAAATTGTATTTTCAACTAGAAACAACAGTCAATACCGACTATATAAATTATTCTGCAATAGGTCAGCCACCTTTGTGTTCAAATACATTCGACTGCTCATAAATACTTTGGATAGAATCTAAGTAGGTAGGTAAGTACCGTTTTAAAATTTCATTGGGTACCTATGTGATTTAATCAATCAATCAGGTATACCTCTTCATTTTAATAAGCATGCTACAGCGCGTAGCCAGAAATCGGAATCACGTTAGTAGAAAATGTTAATCATCTAGTCCGATTTGAATAAAGCTTGAAAAAGTGGAAGAAGTAGCGGGCAGAAGCTGGTATTTAATATAAAAAAATATAAGACAAAAACTAATATTTTTATGTGTGTGCGCGTACTATTAAATAGTCTCTATGTATGTACTTGACAGCTAAACTAAAGCACAAAGTCAATTCTATAATTATTTTATTCTAGAAACGACGGAAAACTACTCGCAAGATAAAGATAGGTACCTACCTAAATTGTTGTTATCTAGGAACATAAGATAAATTAGTTACCTATCGTACCTACTATCACGCGGCGGCAACGAGGTGTTATCACTAGCCTAGCGTGACTGCATATTCATGGGATACTAGCCTCAACCCGTGGATTCTCTGCACACAGCTACACATGAGTCGAAACGAAATAAAATTATCCTTGAAAAAGTTTGTGTTTGTATAAGATCATTGTTAGAATATGAGTTTTACTTAAAATAGATCATAGTATCTGAAAAATTGCATGCTAAGAATCGAATGGTCCTAATATGCGTTACATAGATATATTTTTATGCTGTTTCCAAATTAGGTAAGCACAAGATCAACTAAAAAAATTAAGTAATTAAGCATTCAGAAATCGTGTTTGTTTTGTAGAAATCAGTAGTTTTATTTTTTCATAATTTGTTAAACGATCCACAAAGAGCACAAACGATCCATAAAGAGTTTGCGAGATGCGTCACAAAATTAATCCCTGGGTTTAGAAATCATTGTTGATATATTTTCTAGCGTCATAAAACGTAGCTAACCTTATATAATTTACATTTTAAAATTGCAACGGTGTGTAGATAGCTCAACTGCTTAATGTGTATTTTGTACATATTATAAATATTGTAAATACTGTATTAGTCATAATTTTCTTTGAAATAAATTTAATACCAAAAAAACCCCCTACCAACCCCTACCAACCCCTACAAACCCCTAAAAACCCCTACAAACCCTACAAACCCCTACAAACCCTACCAACCCCTTGAATACCATTTACATTTAATAATAAATAAATAATAAATATTCATGGACATTTCACACGACGCCCTCTAGCCCCAAACTAATCAAAGCTTGTAAAATGAGTTAATTTGTTGTTAATGAGTTAGAATATTGTTGTTTACGGTAATAAATATAATAAAATATAGTTAGTGGATGTCATAGGCCGGAGCGGTTGCCCGTGACCGCAGTGACGTCACGGATGGTCAACGGACAAAATAGGTGATGAGTAAAAACCGATTCTCACGATAATGCTCGTTAAGAATGATTTATGATCGAAAATTTTATTTAGCAGAGCAGAGAAATCTCAAAAAGTTTTAGATGCGCACTAGATATCAAGATACTCATTGGTTTGAATTTTACACACGTGATAAAATATTATGACAAAATTGGTAGGGACAAAAAAAATATTTTTAAGGAGAAAAGGCGATAAATCATCCGATTATGGCCCACCTGATGTTAATTGGTTACCTCTGCTTTTCCGGAATCTTTTACGAAGAGCCCTACTAACTAACTGCTCTAAAAGTTGATGAGTAAATTAATATTCATTATTTAAATTAATTATCTATCACATTATTAAGCTACTAAAAATATCAGATTATAGAACATAAGGGGCTATTCATTTAATACTTCAAAATTATTGGTTAATTACTAATTGGATTTTAGTACAAAGATTGCCAACTAAGGGCGGCTTGCACCAGAATCACTAAACGTGTTTAACAGCTAAATCGATTTAAATCTGACGTATTTGTATGACTTGACAACTCGCTAAGTACTATTTAAGAGCTAAACGCGTTTAGCGATTCTGGTGCAAGCCGCCCTAAATAATTAGCATGTAGGTAGTGTGTAACTAAGTGGCTTCGTGCGCTTGCGCAGCCTTCAAGATGAACGCGAACGCAGCTTTAGAGCTTACTGCAATCATGACCTTACTCGCTATTAAAAATACATTGTATAACATCTATTTAGATGTTATAAAATGTTTTTCATGTATATGTCAGTCAATACATCAGTAAGACCAGATACGCGCAGCCTATAATTAAACCTTAGATCATCCTTTCCTTATGAATCCTACTATGGATGTATGGATGTTTATTACTCTTTCATGCAAAAAATACTGGTCCGATTTAGATGAAACTTGGAATACATATAGTTCGTAGCGTGGATTAGCACATAGGCTACTTTTTATTCCGGAAAATTAACAGGATAAAACGGGACGCGGATGAAGTCGCGGACAGAAGCTAGTATTTTTATATAAAAGACATAAAATATTTTGTAGCTAGAGGTAAAATGTACACCCCGGAGAAGACGGTGGAATGATCTCGAAAATCATATTCTAGTCGAGAAGTGTCGAAAAAATGGAGCCTGTATAGTCCAACTTTCAAAATGTAGAGATGCACTAAAAAATCTAAAAATAACATTTAAAATTCAACTTTTATACATTCAAGTCTACGAGAATGAAGTCAAGCGTTTCACTAGTTTACAAAATCAATGAGGAAGTATTTCTGAGAGGATAAAAACAACGCGATTTGCAAAACAAAAAGTTTTAGCGTCTGCTTATTGTTCAGATAATAACATACTTCGATGAAAAAAACTTGACTATCTATAATCCACAGTCAAGCTGTTATTATCAGATGCAGTTTAGGTATACTCGAACCTTAGTTCTCAAGATACAATGAAATCAATGGCATGGCTATAACCTTTTCTTTTACACTTAGGTATATTAACCATCATTGCAATGTCCAAAACCGAACGCTACCTACTACCTACTGTATTTAATACCTGTACATACCTATTGGGGACAAATAAGAACTTATCTTACCCTATTTATAAAGAAATAATAATACTCAAACCATAAGGGAGAACGCAAACCAAAGACAAAACGTCTTGTCGAACAGTTAGTGATGTGAAACTTCTCAGTAAAACTTTTTTAGTTACGATATGCTTCTTTTTATTTGCTGTTTTCGTTACTTGCTTATTTAATGAGAATCATCCTAAGTACTTAATAATATTATTAAGTACACTACATAATTACTTTATATTCTTATTTATTAAAAAAGCACAGTTCATTCTCTAGGTATATGCGTATAAAGCAATGTTTAATAGGTAGGTACTAAACAATGCTATAATAGATAGGTAAACATAATTTAATGCATGCATGTTTGCTTTTGAAGGCCGCTCGGCCAATTTAATTAATTAATTAAATTGTTTTAACGGCTGGTTTGCGAACCTATTAATAAAAAAACGTAAGAAAAGACTGTCGTGTCAATTGATGTGAGTTTCGTTACAACGAAAACAGCATATGACGAGGAAGCATTCATCATATGCTGTTTTCGTTATAACAGAAAATTTATTTTCACGTCACTAAGTACGCGACAAAACAGTTTTGTCGATAGATGTGCGTTGGCCCTATATAACCATTTTCCTCAACATGGTATAATAAGCAAGCACCTAAATACGAAACTCTAAACAAACATCATTATGTCTTTTCTACATTCAAGCAGACCTTAGCACATTTTACGATTCTATAAAATAAGCATAATGATTCAACAAACTTGTAATCTTGACATAGAAAATTCATCTTCATAAAGTTGCAGAGGTACCTACTAAATGAATACTAAAACGCCTATATGAATACTAAGGTGTTATATAATTATCCATGAAGGTCGGCCGCATTGCTTAAACAGATTAAAATCTACTATACTAAACAGCGTGTGAAGATACTGTAACCGGCAAGATAGAGCTCTGTGGAACTACCACTTTAGGAGGCATTGCAGTAGCAAATATCCAGATTTCGGGACATTGACATGAGTCATATTTGATTGATGGTAGAGTTTGCCAGCAGGGGTATGCCAATCAAAGTTGAACTGCAAAGTTTTAAATCATGGTCAGTTCACGCTAACTCATAGTTATTCTGTGACTAAATAGTGACATTATGACGTCATTTGATGGGTTTTCGCGCATATTTTGCTGTCAAGTGTCTAAAAAGAATGATCACGTGATACAACATTGTACCACGTGACCTGAAGAAATTACACTGGGCAGTATAACTTGACAGCAAAAGATTGGCATACGGAGGCAGTTGCAAGTGCAACCAAAAATCAGGAAAGAGAAGTTGAAGTTGATGCGTTGGCCAGTTTATAATTTTCACGTCCATCCTCAACTAACTACAAAGTATGGAGTTTATAAATAAGTTGAAACCTTTATGTTGCGCCTTGATTTTACGTTACTAAAACTACTGCTAATGTAAAACTTTGTATGCAATTATGCGCTGTTAAAATCTTAACCACTTTATCGGATGAGCACCCATGTCTAGACATTTAATCAGACTTGCAAAATAGTGGGCTCTCGGTGCAATAAAGGCGTGGTGAACTAAGTACAGTGCTTATCACAAAATAGAACAAAAATTACAAGAAGTACTCTTTATAAAAATCCCAATTATATTTTTAATGCACCAAACTTTATTGAAAATACTTGCATCGAAAGATGAAGACTGCCTCTTATAGGCTTATCTTTTGTTACACAACAAGTCTTATCAAATGACCCCCAGTGGCTACTAAGTATCCACAAATATTTCGTCGAGTAACATAACACGTTATAAAGTAACATCTTTCATACATTAAATTGGGATTCTTATCAGATCGTTGCTACCGAATTTACCGAGCAGACTGAGAGATAATTTTACATTTTACTGAGTGTTGAGTTGGTGTGGGTTTCATTTTATTATGGAGTCAAAATGTGAGTTATACTTTCTCAGAGCAACACGTTGTAGCGATTTTGAATATTTCTTGTGCGTATTACTTGTTCTTGTATGTTTGTATGCATACAATTTTCAACTTTAGTTTTTAGATTTAAGTCTAGTTTTTAGTTAAGGTTGTCTAGAAGAAATTGTTTTATACGGTAAAGCCGTCTGTTGTAGGACAAGTTGTTTCTATATATTGTATTACTTTGTAAAACTGTCCACAATAAAGTTATTATTTATTTACTTAGAGCCGTATTAGTACAAAATTCTCATTCAGACTTAACTCAAGAAACGTAACTCAAGCATTGAGTAAATATTTTCATAAAAACTGTAAAAACCTAGCTATAATTCAGTCTCGATTCAAAGCGTGACTTTCATGAAAATTGAGAAAATCATAGTTGCTTCAAAAAACTTAGAAATCTGAGAGCACGTCCTCAACGGACTTGCTTTTTAACCCCCGACACAAAAACGACGGGGTGTTATAAGTTTGACGTGTCTGTGTGTGTCTCTCTGAGTCTAGTTTTGTTTTGTTTGAAAGGTGAATTAGTCGGGAGTGTTCTTAGCTATGTTTGATAAAAATCGGTCCAAGATTCGGGGGTTTTTTTAATCTTTAATTTAAATTACTTGTTGAGGTAATGCATTGTGTTGGTATTTCTCATAAAAATATAACCTGAGGCATTTATTGGATCCTTTGTACCTACAGTGAGTGTTTGTTCGATTGTCATTCAGCATCTATTGGCAAGTCTGAGCTTTGGTTCAGGGTCGTAGAATCAGGTTCTCTTGAATAGAGCATGGAATTCGGCACTATGAACATGCCTGCATTGATCTCCGGTTTGGCAGGTATTGTGAAATGCATTGTGATGTTTGGCGCCTCGGTACTAGTTATGCAGTTATTAAATATGTGAGTACAAGCACTGTGAGCGTATGATTGTATTGTAACTGCATTACTAAACTATTTTAACTTGACGACTGACATGCAATCTTTTTAGGGTCCTATCAGACACCGATGGGTACCCGGCGCGACGTGGCGCGGCGGCGATGTGTAGGTATGGATACGTTATCTTTCACACGTACCGACGTGACTTGCCCAGCAAACCCATAAACTTCGCAGCCGGGTACCCGGTAATCGGGACAACCTGCAACCAGACGTGTGAAAAGAATCCTAAGCGATTAAAAAAATCTAATGGAACGCAGAATTGAGCGAACAACAGAAAGCGGTCACGAGTTCAAGCGCTCTGCGTAATGTTATTTTTCCCGGAAATAAGGCTCAAAAACACTTCTATGGATGGATCCATCACAATGCAAATAAAGCTATTATCACACGTCAAACGGCAAGATAAAATGTACAGTTTTGATTCATGCACTAAATAGAACCTGCAGCTATGGACACAATCCTCCGCCCTAATCGTGTAAGATTAACCTCGAGGTGTCAGCAGTAGGTTTGAATATGTTTGCGAAGACACACAGACGAGACACTGTCTTTATGTTATTTTTTGTTCTACAACTTAACTGACGTTAAGCGGCAACCACTGCATTGCCTCACTGAACACGTTCACTGAATATTTTAACGATTAACTCCGATTGGATTAGGACTCCAGATGTTTGTTTAAAGTCTTAGAACCGGATGTAAGCTTCACTATTATTTTGATGAAAATAAATAAAACATGCTTTACTGATTACCTACGGGTTTGATCACATTTTTCATCTCGTAAGTGCTGTGCTTATACAGATGTTTAATACAACTAATTACAAGCTCATAAATGCTTGTAGTATAATATACAAAGTTTACACCCAAGCGTGTCAAGGTTTCACATGCCTGAGTCATGAGGATGCAGCATGTGGGCCGATAAGCGAGCATTGTCAGCTGGTGTCTTCACACCTACTTGCTAATTAAGCTTTTGTGTGCATTCTTATAAGTACCTACTTGTACGGATGCGGAAGCATGCACGTTTTAGGCGCTTAATTATAATCGCCTCTCAACTAAAACACGGTTTGACAGAAGAACTTTTAACAGAAGTTGAGAGGCATCATACACCATGTACTCAGTATGCACGATGGATCTTTGTCCCTCTGGCAATTCCCTTGGGAACCGTAACACGTGTTGTCAGATTTTTGAGATTTTCATCAATAAAAAATACATTAGTTGAGTGGCACATCGATTTAAATCTGTAGGGATCTATAGAGAAAATGACTAGTGGTCTGTTTATTATATCAGTAACAGCACCACACTGAGTTTATCGTAAAAGCAATCAAATAAACGCCAATCATCACTTATCCAGATATCAACGTTGTATGGCAATATTAATATAAATATTCCAGCAATATTGCTTACCACGTATGAAAATATAGCTTTCAGAGAAATGCTTAACCAATAAAACTGATAATTAATATATTTGATGACAGCCAACTGTTACATAAATACAGACAATGTTTCTGATGACCTTTTAGATAGTGATAATACTGCGTAAAATTGGAAGTTATATCGACAGGGTACAATAAGCAATAGTGAGGACACGTCCGTCCACAATAAATTTGGAAAGCATTTTGCTAGCGCTTATTTACCTGCTTTACTTATGTCTCGGTGATTCTTAAGAATGTATTAAAAAAAATATATAGCTAAGCTCGTCCGTTCGTTCGTTCTTGGATAGGAAGCCTGATTTATGATGGCGATCATCAGAGGGATCAAAATATTCATAAGTTTTTGGCTGAGATGTCATATAAGTGTATTTTTACTAAATTTTGTTAGGAGAATAATTCTTAGAATTTATGAAATGGGACAGGGATTCAATAGAGCAGATAATCTTTCACTAGGCAGAGCACGTGTTTTTTCCATGACTGTGGTCTATGGGAACTTTATTGGTCCAAATATTATGAGAAATCACATCGCGATGTTTGTCATCAATGGTTAAAATACCAGTCCGTAGGTGTCTCAAACATTGCTCACGACTTGCAATTTGCATGCAAAATACGCATTGTTGTAGATTTCACAACATTTTCTGAAACAACGCAACGTGCCGATCAATAAGAGCACGCAATAGTGAACAATGTGAACGTTTGTTTTTGCGGAGTTAAACGGCTATTTAAATAAATTGTGCATAGGGATTCCGCAAGAGTACGATGTAGGTACAAAAAGCCGGAGTTTTGTAAGGACGGTTATGTTTTGTGTGGTTACAATTGGCGTCTGTCCAATGTGCTATGCGCTAAATAATGTAATATGTTTTTTTTTTTTGCAGTTTTTTTTTTATTCTGAATTTATTTTATTTGTTTCAAAATAATAACTATATAGAAAATAGCATTTTTAACAAAAAAAATACAAATTATTAAAATGAACTCTGAATTCTAAATGCTAGAGATAGAAAACAGAGTTCAAATCACCGACTGCAGGCAGGGTGCCCAAAAGGCTGGCAACGTTACCTCTTTGTATGGCAATACTAATTCTAATTAGTATTGCCATAAATAAAATGTAATATGTTGATTCTACTGTATGCACCTTAGCTTTTTTATTTTTTTGCTGTTTTAAATAATACATAGTGCTATTTTGAGTCGATATCGAGTCTGATTCGCAGAGCCTAATAACAACTGTTAGGCATAACGATGCAAGCACTAAACCATTTTAGCTTTACTCTTTATTTTTATTATCATCGGGCGAAAATTCTGGTTTATAAGTAGGTAGCTAAGTAGTGGAACATTATTGTAGGTACTCTATAGTGTAGTTAATAATTTAGCCACAAACATTTGACCATCGAGGCCGAAACATATAATAAAATATAGGCGTAGAGTTTCATACCACAGTTAGTAGGTACATTCTACAAGACAAGTTCACAGCGTTATTTTTGAATATACGGATTCTAATTTTATTCATTGTACACATAATAATAGTAACAATTTAGCAATTTAGGTATGCATCACGAAGTTTCTCAGTCAACAAAAGATACGTAACCTTTGACATCGCAAATTATTGAACTTAGATCATCATAATTCAAATTCCTATTATTTGCGAGGTATTGTTTATTCACGGTCTTGCAGTACCTACAGGTACCTATATAGCTTACCTATTATAGAAGTGAGGGCCATCCTAGGTATAACAAATATTCAGAACACGCCTTTAAATACTTTAGTTTAAGGTTGAAAATTGTTTCTTACAAATACAGCCACCGCTTTTTAGTTATTGGAGGTTAGCTATTCAGTTGTATATTGTATCTATTAAATAACCGAACTTATGTAAGCATCTGAAGGTTGTTCAGCGTATTGAAGAAGCTAGATATTGTTAAGTTCTTTAGTTATATGAATTATGTATGAAACATAATAATTATGAAGCTTTTATATAAAACTGGTTGTTCGCCTAGAATGCATGGTCATTTCAATCAAAAATCCCTTGAATATAGATAAACAAAATATAAAATATCTAAAACAAAGCTCACCCTGAAAATTTACTCTGGTATCACAACAGGTAACGCCATCTCTTGAGATAAGTAATTACTAGCAAAAATATAGAGGGCAAAGTAAAGACTAATATTTATCGCAGGTAAGATTCTAGTTTGTATTGTAGTCTTCGTTTCACATAATTAGATAGGTAAGTATCTCAAAATATAAATTCATCGTACAAAATAAAAAGCAGGGTTGAGCGTGCAGTTTAGAAGCACTTTGAGAATAAGAATATATTTTTGTATTTTTTTTTTTTTTGCATTGTTTCTCTGAGCCGGATGTTTTATTGACTCGCTGACCTCATGAGCCATCAACATAATCTATTTTATAAAACGATCCAGAGCTGATGCCAATAATACTAGTCGTGACCTGCTACTGAGTGCTTAGTAATAACTTTTAATTGAAATTGAACCATCAGACGTCGACAAACACTGGTTTCGAAAACTTTAATAAAATGAGCTTTTATTACCAAATCGGCAGGTAGCATAACATAGCATACAACTCTAATAAGAAGTTTAAAAAAAACTGGTGCTTTTCCAGTTTTTTTTTGTCTAGTTTCTAAATTATTGCTATGTTTTGGGAAAAAAATCTTTACTTTTTAGATTTTCAGTAATATTATTGCAATAATACGAAGGTACTTCATGTCCACTCTAAACATAGATTTGTCATTGTGGCATGACCACTGCAAGAAAGATGAAATTCACGTAAACATTTTTGGCCATATCAAAAACTTACGCTTACGATGTGTTTAACAAAAGATTACGGGTACCCGTAAACATGTTTTTGCCGAATTCTAGAATGTTCTTACTCTATGAATACACTGATATACTATAGTGACATAAACAAATTGAGACAATCATTTATTTAAATTCGCTGATGGTAGAGATAGGATTTGACCTGCCAGATATGCGGATGCCATTTCAGTTTTTGTAAGTAGCTACCTAGTTATAAGTACGAGATGCAATGCAACCTTAACCGAGCCTTATTTACGAACACGAACTACTAAATGTCTGCTTAACTATGGTTTATCCCCCTGAAGTAAGTTGCATCAACGATTGCGCATGTACCTACTGTTGCGCGGAAAATTCATTTACCTCCAATTCAACCCAAAAATCAGCTCTGCGCAGATACTTCAGAGTGAGAAAGATCCGTTGTGGGTATTGTATGTCTGTGATAATATAATAGTCACTGACCGCCCTGAATATTGCTGACCACTAATACTAAAGCCTACTCTACGCTGCGTATGCCTCATTATCAGACTAGAACGTCTTTTTGTCAGGCTTGCAAAGAAGTTAGAGTTACTTTCGTGTTTCGAATCGATTTTTTAAGCTTATGATTTTTACGAACTTTCGTAACGATTAAATAGTTTAATCATTCGCCTGATGACCAGCGGCACCAAAGAATCGATGTACAAATGTCAGACAAAGGTTGGAGATTGCGCTCGCGCATGGCTCCGTGGAATCTAATCACGCCTATATGCCAATAAAACGGTAATTTACCACGATGTAAGCATGAGAGCGAGTAAATTGCCATATAAAATGTCGTGGGTATCGACACCAACCCACCATTAATGCACCTAACTTTACTGCGACTCCAATAGGTACAGTTTGTATTCACAGTCTCAAGCTACAAGTGACAATCATTGCACAGTTTAAAAAAATCTTCTGAAAATGTCTTAAACTTCTTTTCATCGCTTGGAAGTATTTTCTTCGTTATAATATCTTTGACGACTTAGATTAGAGTCTAGACTTTTGATCCGGTACCTTCAGATTACTAGACTCAACTAAGTAATCTGAAGGTACCGAACTAGTCTCTAAAAGCGTGGTTGTACTTGATATATTCTTGTTCATGACATGCATATCATTATGGTGCCAACTCTTAATAAATGGGACTGCAAGCTGCATGAGTGTATTGGATAAATTCGTCTAAATAATGACTCAAAACCGGCTTCAAAATTCCTACGCACCTAATGGCTTAGTAACCTCGTGACTCGTCATTCAACAATCAAGATCGCTATTATGATAAATCTATTTAATATATTCAGCAGAATAGAACAATTCATGAGCCCTTTATACAGGTGTCAGCGTGCAGAATAAATCTTAGAAGGCAGATAATGTCACGTGGGTCATAGTTCATACATATTTAGATTCATGTTACAATAAGATATTATTAGTATTCAAATAAATTATTTGTTATTATGAAAAGCTAGGTCGTTTTTATAATAGCTTTATCATTAAGTATGTAGGTTTGTATTATTGATGTAAAAATTGTAAAATGGATTAATTTAATGACCGTCACCAAATAATATATTCGAGTTCTACGGTATGATTTATTAAGTTTGTTTTTTAGTAAATTTAATGCGCAGATGTACCAGCTACCTGGTATAAAAGTTATTTAATTATTACAAACTTAGGAGTGAACACAGATTATAGTGTTTTCTATATTCTAAGGGAGTGAAATGATTAATATTAGGCTATAAATCTTACTCAGCTCCGTTGAGTTGGTAGGACTTCATTGACAAGAAGCTGCAGTACTTTTGATGGCTGACAACTCCGTTCATTTAATTCACTCGTAGCATACGAGCCTATATTATTATATCAGAGAAGAAGCAGATAGAAAAATCATAGTAAAATGTGATAGCAATTATTTCAAGTGATGTAAGCAGGCTCATAAAAATAAACAGCAACAAATATCAGACACTAACGGTGTTATAGATTATCAAATACATAACAATAACAAACGGAAAGACATAATATTTATTGTAATAAATTTAATAACAGGCATAATGTTACGAAACTTAACCTTTTGCATCGATAGCCCTAATTATACTTTTTGTAGAAACGTTGCACAGTAGATACTAGTAATTAATATTTCCGGACGTTTTGCAAACGTTACATCACGTTTCAGAATTGCATGCATGTTTGATTTTAGATTGACATTATGATATAAGAAACTCAAAAAATTTCTCACCCGACATGGCACCTAAATGATATCGGACGTTTTCATACTGAAAACGACATATCACGTAACTATACCAACGGAGAGATAATCTCATAAAAGTAATAGATGCTTTCACATGTCATCGACGACAACGATATTTTTGTTCGAGCTACCGACATAAAATATCGGTATCGTGCAGGTTTCAGTATCGGCCAGTGTGCAAACGCCTTATGATGAGAAACCCAGAGAATGAAACCGTATGATAGGATGATCTGTGATGCATTGCGTGCGTTACGGGCGTGTTTGTTTCAATTGTTTTGTTTTGACATGTTTATTTATGTAACGGTTTGATGAGAACACGATGAGAGTAGCTCGTCTGAAGTCCATGCCAGATCGTAGGCGACCAGCAATCACAAAATAAATAGTTTCACGGATGTCAGAAGATACTCATCTAAGTTTTCCCATAAGTTTTTAACTTCAGAATTTGACCGGATTGATCGTTACTTTCTGCAGAGGTATGCCAATCAAAGTTGAACTGCAAAGTTGAACTGCAAAGTTTTAAATCATGGTCAGTTCATACTAACTCATAGTTATTCTGTGACTAAATAGTGACATTATGATGTCATTTGATGTGTTTTCGCGCATATTTTGCTGTCAAGTGTCTAAAAAGAATGATCACGTGGTACAAAATTGTACCACGTGACCTGAAGAAATTACACTGGGCAGTGAAATATAACTTGACAGCAAAATATTGGCATACGGGGGCTGATGCACTTTTGACTTTAGTTTGTAAGCGCATACCATCTGAAGCACGGCAATGCCAGTGCTTGGTGTTCAGCGAGACGAATGTATTAATTTTTTTATGGCAGCATTGCCATAGTTACTTAGATTTTATTCATTTTTAATCATTGTTATTATATACAACACTGTTCATTATTTATTAACCGACGAAATTACTCTCGATTAATTACTCTTGTATTAATTTAGTGTTATTGGCACCGACTGTTCTAGTTAATTAAAAAAATTAAGTTATTTTATTCTGGCATACATTTTTCTGATAACTTGCGCCCGGCTTTAGCAGCTTACATAATATTACCACAGATATTACTTAGCTTCTAGTCCGCGGTAATGAATGGGTGACTTTTGACTTTGTCGTCTATGTTATCGATTCTATTCCATAATCCGACGCTTAATAGTTGCAAAACTTGACATAACCTATTTGCGTTGTTGGTTGTGTCATTTATGGTAATTATTAGAAAATAATTTAGAAATATAATTGGACCGTTTAGTAAAGCGTTTTGTTAGGAAACTGCACAAAGTGCTGCACATAAATATATTCTAATGATAGTATTAATATAAATTATTAGATTTTAAAACAACATTAACATCGTTCGTTTCGGTAGATTAGATCATCAAAGCTATTTGCGTTGTAGATTTGTCGTTAATTTTAAGTGACCTACCTACTTATTAAACACTCCCAAAAAAAATGGTCGTTAAATAAATATTCTTGGATATTTCACACAACGCCTTCTACTCCTAAACTAAGCAAAGCTTGTAATATGGGAACTAGATTGCTGATATAACCCTTACATAGGTTTTTTTCTAAATACATACATATAATAACACCTATTCCTGTTGAATCTTTGAATTAGTATACCTACCTATTAACTATAAGATCCTAAACGATGCCGAGTATGTGATGTATGGTGGCGTCAACTACAAAGATAAGCTAACCTAATGAACATCCATTCGCACACATCAAACATTATTAACACCTAATTAGATGTTTTATTTACGTAACATACGGCTACTAGGTATTTAATTTATAGTTATAACTTAACGTGATTGGTCTGGACGGGAAATCGGTAGTTAATTGGTGTATCAACATACTGACTCATAAATATCAACTTTTATTTGCATTTCATAAAGAATTGGAACGAGAAATAATAAATCACAATCAATAAAATATTTTCTACGTAACAGTAAGTTATTTGAATTGTGGAGAGAATGATGAAGTGCCTACGAGTACCTACTAACATACTTACTATAAAATAGTATTAAAATTAATATATAAAAACGATGAAAATATTTGTGATGAGATTATGAGATAATAGGTACAAGTAAAATAATCAATTATATTTTTCTACTGCATTTTTTTAGATTCTAAATTAATAAGTGTTTTACACACTTTAAAAGCAGATCATATACCTAATTAAAATTCAATAATGGAATTACGAATAAAATTACTACAGAATTAATTATTTGGAACCACAGGGAGTGTGCGCGTTGATGTCTTTTGTATGAACAAACTGCATTTCATACAAATGTTGCTTTGTTTTAGATGCTACTGATGAATATCGATACCTACTTTGCATTGACAACGTCCGTTTTCCATATTTTAGTTTACTTAATCATCTTCTTTCCACTGTTAACTATAAGTATTTAGAATTTTTATTCCGTTTAGAATTTTTTTAAAGCTATGGTGTTCGACTGATGCGTTCTCACCTACCAGCTTCACGTGTAGCTATCTCTGTCTACCTACCAATTGTAAACAAAGGTCTTCTAAAACGCAAAACTTAGATGTTTTCAAGAGGAGAGTGAATAGGTTTCTTTTAGGCGAATGTGCTACATCGTCGACCGCATCGTCACAAATGTGACATCTTGTGGCATTGCTTAGCTGACAACGAGCAACAACGTTATCAGATGAGATTGCTGTCAAACGTTTGCCTTTATTGTATAAAAAAAAGAAACTTCATAACGAAATTATCCATGAAAAAAAAATGTCTAGATGTGACTAGAATTGGCGAAAGAGTTCGTGATTTTCGTAGGACAAGTCGTAGTGGGTTGCATTTAGCCTATGACCTAGGAGTCTCTAAAAGTTATATTATAGCCGAAGAGCTAACCGCAACGAATTTCATCACGTGTCGTGGGACATTTCGGCAGTCGCATAATCGCACTCGGTTTTCTAAGAGCCCATCACCGTATTATTATTGTCTGCCGTAAAGCTGAAAAAAAAAACAAATTACAAAAAATAAATATTTCTCTTGATTTTCACAAAATATAAAAGAACATCTCGTTCTCTACACAGTTATAAAAAAACATGATAGTGAACTATACAAAAAAATTACTGGCTGCACAAATTTCTACCAAAGATGGCTAAATAAATAAATTTAATTTTTTGGTCAATCTGTTAAAAATACGCTGTTGGTAAAACAAAGCTCTACTGATGGCGATGTGATGTTTATGTATAGCTACAATAAAGAGTATCTAGTTGCACAACAACACTTGTTTTATTCATCTATACTAGTTAATGCTAAATAGTGGGAACTACGGTTTGTTTCCATTACACGTTGATTTAACTTATGTTTTTGGTGTAATAATAAAATATGACTTTATTCACAAAGAAAATTATGACTTATATAGTATTTACAATATTTATAATATGTACAAAATACGCATGAAGCAGTTGAGCTATCTACATACCGTTGCAAACGATTTATAAATAGCTCAACTGATCCAAATCAGTACCAATTAGAAGCGTGCCCAAGACACTGGCTGCATTGCCGCGCTGAATTAATTAAATTAATTAATTAAAATATTGAGTGGGGTAATGGACGCAGCTATTGCTCCGCTATGAGAATCAGCACTCATCAGCACAATCAGCAATAAAATACGCGCTTTGTATAAAATTAACTCATGTTCTTTTCTAATAAGATTCCGTGCGATATTATCATTGATTAAGGACTACACTTCATTTTGCTACCGTCGCTTTGCGGTTGTTTTCAACTAGGCCACACGAAGTTTCTGAATGGACGGAGAGCCGTTTGGGAATCCACCAAGTTGCATTTGAGATACCCAATAAAGATCAAAGATAGAGCAATGCATTGAAATGTCTTAATTTCGCAGTAGCTCACATTGTCTCGAGCCCACTGGGCAATGCGAATCCAAACCAAAATTATCTAGTAAGTATGTTCTGGATAATAGGTTGCGTAAAGTTTTTCCACGGTATTTCTCGACATTGTGTGGTGCAACGGAGGTAGTCGGTTCAGTCGTCCGCGCCGCTTTGCACTGTCTACTACTCAATCAATTGATAACCGCGTATGTGCATTACAACCTGTGTTTAATTGTGCTGTGGAAATTCTTATGGATGCGGTTTGTTATAAAGTGAAGAAAACGCCCATTCTCTATACATTTGGCTGAGATTGCGTCCGTGAGACTCCTTTTAATGCCTTAACCTTGATTTCTATAGCCGGAATTGGTCAGAAAATTCTTGGAAAAATCATGTCCAAGGTCTATTGTTCGACGCCCAAGTTTGGGTAGAGGAAAGTAGGTAACAAACAGCTACATCATAACTATCTACTCGAAAAATATACATATATTCGTCGTATAGAAATATACGAAATAGTCGTATAGTATCTAAAAATATACATATAGTCGGTAAATAATTACTTACTAGTTTTATGACTCTGTTCGTTGAAATCAAATACATAATCACTAAAGTCAAGTAGGTAGGGCGGGCGGTCGCAACTAAGGCGGCGGCGAGGCACCGCCATATTGTTTTGGTTTTGTCTACAGCGGGCGGTGGTTTTAACCAATTACAAACGATGAACTGTTTTTATCTGGCGTCTTTCAAGTAGATACTTTATATTTATCATCTTCATAAAAAGATTTATTAAAATGTTTACTTTTGTACTCATATAAACCCAATCTATAAAGTTTATAGATGTCATGATTTGCTAGGGACAACGCGAAAATTTTAAAAAGGCATCTCAACTTTTTTTAAATCCATAAAAGGTGTAATAACCGTTGTGATTTCTCCTGTAATTACTGCTAACGGTCAGTGTGAGTTAATGACATGTCACAGTTCAATGCTCCAATAATTTGATAAGCTGCAATCTACGCAAATCACTGACCACGCACCCTACGGTTCCATCATTGTAACTGTATTGCGTTGATTATTGTGGTAAAGAACCCGTTTGGTTTAGGGTAATACTTCATAGGAACTGCTCCTTTAGTCAAATTAACATTTAAATAATTTAGAATACAGTTTATACAGTACGCACAAGTCGCACAACAGATCTTTATCCCTCTAAAGTTAGGTGCAACAAACGATTGCGCATGTGGTGTTGTGCGGAAAAAATCGCTTACCTCCATTTCGACCAAATATGAGTTCAGCGCAGATACTTCAGATGAACAAAGATCCGTTGTGATTGTGACTACTACACCTCCTATTTATTAGGGTGGAACTTCAAAGGAGTTGCGTATTGCGTTGCAAAGTTTGCGAAGTTAGTCAAGTAGATTCTATGAGTATCTTACCTACAACCACTAAAATAGAAAACTTCAGCCCCCGTATGCCAATCTTTTGCTGTCAAGTTATATTTCACTGCCCAGTGTAATTTCTTTAGGTCAAGTGGTACAATTTTGTACCACGTGATCATTCTTTTTAGACACTTGACAGCAAAATATATGCGCGAAAACACATCAAATGACGTCATAATGTCACTATTTAGTCACAGAATAACTATGAGTTAGTATGAACTGACCATGATTTAAAACTTTGCAGTTCAACTTTGATTGGCATACCCCTGCAGAATAGTGACGTAACTTATCGTTTGGAATTTTCATGTCTTAATAATAAACATTTTAATAAGTTGCCTATCACTGTGTTTAGTTGGGTGATAGGATTGAGTGGACTACACTAAAATTTTGACCTTTGGACCCTACTATCGTGATCTGAAATAGCTTTTAATTTTCTTACTAAGATAAAGGCAAGATGCCGTAAAAGATCAATGATTTATAAATCTAGCTATTGGCACTATCATGATGATGTTCAGATCAATGGCACAAATAAATGATGAGTACCTAGAGTTTGGCTCTAAAGTCGTGATGTCTTGTAAATAAATGACTTCTGATCCTAAACTCGTGAGCTTGAATAAAGTTTGCAGGTGTACAAATAGTATTTACCTATAACGTGAACCCAAATACCCAGGCTTTACACCGTACCCGTACTCGCGTGTCAGACGTTATACATAAAAACTCGTTCTAGGTCCTCTGAAGCAACTGACGTGACGTCATCCTCTTGTCAAAGTATGTTTTATTGGCGCTGTTAATTCCGTTCGTTCATTTTATCCTGATGGTCCAAAGTGAATGAATGAGGTTTTAAAGCGACATCTAGCTTATCGGGAATCAAACCGACAACTTTGGCGTTTTAGCTGGACTCTTGGCTGGCCAAAGTATGCCATAATATAGATGAGTGATTAGTTAGTAAGGCGACCGCAGAACTCGCTCAGTTGTGACGATGTTACTGTATGAATACCGCTACGCATTATGGACTACTTGACGCCTCTTACTACTGTGCTGTTTAATTAAGGGATTGTTTAATAAGTACGTACTTAAGTACATATGCTTATGTGAATTATAGAAAGAATCTTAGGTACGATTGCTTAACGACATTTCTTTCGAATCAAAGAACTTTACGGTACGCTATCATATAGTAAGCTGATTGTCAGTAACGTCCTTGTAAAGTACTTTCCCACAGAGATTGTGATCACACTTGCCTTGCAAAACAATAACTTGTGATATTAAGATTCGAACTCTTTCGAGAGGTAGGTATTTTAAAAACCTAAAGGTAGCCTAGTCTTGAGCAACCTGGCTAAATAGGTACCTAGTTTATGGATTCACAAAAGCGACCCAAATAAACTTACTGTGTAACTTTAGGCGCAGAGTTGCTAATTAAACCAATTAGGTATAGGTACTCTAGAAGTTTATTTTACAATGTAGCGTTATGTGGAACTAAACAGTATAAATACGAAAAGGAGACTTACCCATTCTAACATCATCAGAATAGATAACTACAGTGAAGGCTCAGTTAATTTATAAACAAGCTAATAGATTCTTTTTAGGTCTTGTGTGGTATATATTTTTTTATAAACATATTATACGTTTTTGCATATTAGCTCGAGCTCATTAAATTTTGTATAAAAACAACCGGTGTGACCTGCTGCTAAAGGTTGCCTAGCAAATCTTGTTAAGTCTTGCAAAAGATTCCTACTAAAATATAACAATAGAATTAGGTATTCACAGATTGTGCGCAATTTCGGTACAACCTTTCGGTACCCTTTCGGTTTATTTTGGTAACATTACCATAAAATTAGATTATACTATTCGATTCAATGATAAAATGATGGCTGGGGACGAACCGAACTTTATCTTAGGCACAACACAAAGCACATTGTATTACAATAATAATGGAGGCAGTTGTGAAATACTTGACTGCGCCTGCGCATAGATCAAGGACTAGGTTCGGCACTTGATGTTACAATGCGAACGATTAGATGGATCGTAGGCTCTGTTTCAGCATTAGTCAGACGAGGATGGAATTTTTATGAACCACGTTTACCTTCCTACAGTTTTTTATTACCAACATGTATAATTAGATAAGTTGTTGGAAATCTGCAACGATTAGCAGTCACATTTTACAACTGACTTGCAATGCAGCACTCAACATTGCAACATAGAACAAAAAATTTTCTCTACACCAAAACTGCACAGCAATTACGCTCAGTCGTCTACAAATCCGTTGATGGACGTCAAGCTTAGATCTATCCACGCCTCATCTTAAATCAACTTGTAGTCGGCTTTGTGTCGCAATATAAGTGAATCCATTACAATACTCTTTGACATTAATGGATTAGCCAGAGGATGGCTAGGGGATTGGTCAGTGTGGTAACCAGTAGGTACTTACTGCTCGTGAATATATCGTAAGAGGTTCGTAAATTCAGTAAAATACAGAGATGCGCCTACGACAGTTTTAATTTCGCAAATGCGTGGGAGGTAGGTACTCACTTTTGTACTCTGGGTTTATTTTGGTAGCTAGGTCAATGAAGATATTCTGAGTTTTGTAAGATAATACAAGAATGAGTAAAAATACAAACTTGCATCACCAACCGTAGCAAGTAACCCAATCCAATTTTGAGAGACGATTTTTTACAAATCTGTAATTATAATTATTTTTTGGAGATAAGTGATTAAAACTATTAAGTACCCGTTTACTAAAGGGTTTCAATTTGCCCAAGAACTGTTTAATCTAAGTACAGTACTTCTTTTGGTTCTATCACGGTACGTCAGGCATGTTATGTATGATCACCAGGAAAGCAGGAAACATCTACAAGATGTTCATCACTATCCGCACATCAGTTTATAGATATCCATCTGTTCTAGTAACGGAACATTCTGCACACACGGGCTCCGTTGCACAACAGACGCAATTCACTCTCGTTGTCTCGCCGCCATTGTCGCGCACGCGCTTTACTGGGAACTTTCCCGCGCAGGCGCCGCAAAAAGCGCGGGAACAAAGCCCTGGCAATAATGGCCGACATAACACCACAAAATGTTATCTGTACAGTATACTTTTGGAATTTTCTCGTAGGTGTAAACCTCCAAGTACTTGGATAGGTACTAAATTCTGTAAGCACCTACACTTGTTGCAGAAAAGGTATTTTCACACCAAAATTATGTTGATTTCGCAAAAACCCAACGTAATTACACAATTGAGAAATAGTTAGCTAGTATATTAAGTATATTAGTTAGGTATTGACAGGAAAATATTCGGTTTTGATAGAGATAAACGAAACATTATATCGCTATATGGTAGATGTCAGTGTGGTCCAGTGTGGACGTGCATGCCACAATATGCAAATTGTTCAATAATTGCTTATTTTTATCGGTGCACGAACAAATGTGTGAATAGGTTGAAAATGCATAAACAACGGGAAATTCTTTGCGGATTCAACCCATCCGTTCTGAATAATAACTGCACATTTTACAGCTAAAGAATTGACTGTTTCATCAGTATAGAATTCGCTTGAAACAACAAACAAACAATCCGCATCTATAGTGAGTGCTTTCATTCATGCTGACAGTGAGATTGATTGTAGTTGACAGGTTGTGCTCAACAAAGACAGTGTAATCAGCACATCATCTCGGATCACAGATAACGTTGCATAATGGCCACATAATGAATTAAAACTTACACAATGATTGCGTTGATCGAGCGCTAATTCGAGAGCCGTCACAGAAAAGAAAGAAAATGGTGAACGGGAATTACGTACTATACGGAGATAGACCATCTTCCGAGTCCGAAATAGTTGACGATCATGTACAAACACGGACCACAGAACGTAAGAACCGACGTAAAGCGAACAGAACCGCAAATGAACTTCAAAGAACTCTTAACATGGCCCAGCTGGATAACGAGACCGATTCTATCAAATACGAGAAAAAAGTAAAAGAACCGAGACTCCTGCGTTATGTGTCAACTTCAGACGTAGAAGAAAATTTTGTCAATGAGAAATTCGAAACGTATGATTTGAAACCAACCGAAGAACGTCCGAGGCGATACGCTTTTCAGAAAAAGCCGAAGAATCCTGCAGATGGTTCTGTGAACTATGCTTATTCAAGATCCAGCAGTAGTTGCAGCTCGCCCAATGGAAACTTACCAACAATATCGGAACATGGAGAGCAATATGGAACCTACAGCGTTCGATCCATGCCGTGTCCAAAAGTCGGCGACATCATCAGCGGGTACGAGACCAAGTCTAAGATAGAGAAATACTTCACTAAGCCAAAAGACGTCAAGGGCTTTGCTGCTAAGGTAAGCTACAAAGTAAGTGAGCCTAACACCTATATTTTCATAATTATAAAATGACAGTGTGTGTGAATAGCCTCGTAAGGTAGCCGTAACTAAAATAAAAGATACTGCTGTGAACTCAAATATGGAAAAATCAGAAAATGAATTTATAAATTGCTCTTCTTCTAGTTTGAAGTTCTCGTAGCGATAAATTATGCTATTTGTCTATGTATTGATAAATTGGATAAGATTATACAGCGAATGAGGTTGCATAACTGCACAAAAGATCGATGATATCTTGTATTGGAACACGAATCGAAAATAAAAGTTTTTTCTTCTGCCTATCAACTTAATTTACGACTGTGTAGTATGACATTTTGGTTAATTTAACGACCAATAAAATAATATATTACCGTGATGTTATAATAATGCCCAAGTTATTATTCTAAAGTAGGTTTGTATATTGTTAGATCACGCTAGGTTACAGTTTTTTTATGTCTCATTTTTAAGTGCGAAAGAATAGAAAGTAGAATCAGTTGTATTCTTTCTTTAAAAATGTTTGTTTCGTCTATTCTCTTTTTCGTTTTAATCACCTATCTTCTTTTTAGAACTGAGATTTGTATTCTTATTTTCACAACACCTAGGTAGGCTGACATCGTGTAGCCCTACCTAATATACCTTCATCATAATTGTCCAGGTACTAAATACTTGCTACAGGGTATTTATTTGTAACTAGATCATGCATGTAGTTGATTATCTGAGAGTACTTATAAAATGTTTTCCGTGTGTAGCATGTCGGGCTGCCAGTATATTCAGCTATTACAGTATCGTTGATAATTAACTTAATGCATCTACTGATAAGTTAGCAAACCGTTTAGGACATACTTTAAGGGTGCGGTCATACAGCTGTGGAATAAGGATTTCGGTTCGGAAGGGGCTTGACCCACGATTTTGGTTGAGGAAGGGGGCTCGACCCAGCTTGTTAAGGTTTTCACTGACAAATCTTGTTCCACCCTTGAATAGTTCTAAAGTTTTTGAGGTTTTGAGTTTTTGAGCCCCCCAGTCCCTTCCCCTGAAAGTAATTAAATTGAAAATTTAAAAAACGCCCGACTTTGATACCCATATTGAGGTATTTGTGAAAAAAAATGTAATTCGCCATTTTGTGGCGGCGGCCATCTTGAACCGATTTTCATCAAACATAGCTAAGAACACTCCCGACTAATTCACCTTTGAAACAAAAAAAACTAAATCACAATCGGTTCATTCGTTCGGGAGCTACGATGCCTCAGACAGACACACATACACACAGACACGTCAAACTTATAGCAATCCGTCGTTTTTGCGTCAGGGGTTAAAAAAAGCTTTGGTAGTGGTAGTGTCAGACTTCATATAGCTTTATTTGTTTCTGTTACCAAAGTGGTGCCAGTTTTGTATGTGAACGCTCCCTAAATAGTAGTTGAAAGGTACCTACTCGAGAAGCAAGCACCACAGGTGGTATGTACAACTGTAGGTACACCGTACATGCTATTACAATATTCTCTGACATAAAGGAGGGTCAAAGGAGTGTTTATTGCTGAACATTTTATGGTCTTGTAAATTAGTAAGGAAATGAGTTCAAAGTTTCACTTTTATATTCAAACTGGTTTTTCCAATGGATGAAACAAGTATTGTCAAATAAAAACAATTTTATGTGAACGCTTGGTATTCTCTCGTATGAAAACCGAAATAAATTGGTAGTCATATTTGGACGAAATCACTTTTTGATAGTGATGAGATGGCTTTGTGAAATTGTATGGGCTACCTAATACAAGTATGATAGCCAAACGATTACAATAAAAATCTTTGACAATAACGTATGGAAATACATAGTAACATCGTTCATTATTTACTTAATTAAATGAATACCGCTTATAACGAATATCTTTATGTATTTACGATACCTACTAATACCATTAGTGCGATTTAAAAGTCACTATATAAGTCGTTTTATGATGTTAATGCAATCACGTATGGAAATTTTATGAGTTTTCTATTCAATATTTCATATTTAACTTGAGAAATTCGACTCTACGCTCGTTTGTAATTCGATAAGTAACTACATTTAGATGATGTGATAATTATTAAGTGCGGCTTGCACCAGAATCACTAAACGTGTTTAACGGCTAAATCAATTTAAATCTGACGTATTTGTATGACTTGACAACTCGCTAAATACTATTTAAGAGTTAAACGCGTTTAGCGATTCTGGTGCAAGCCGCCCTTAGTGTACATCACGTTATAAATAGGTACATAAGTAATCCTAGGATGATGCCAGCACGTTGTAAAATTGAAATTATATTATTTTGCGGACTAGTTCTTATTCGTGGTGGGGAAATAAGATGCGCTGACGACCCGCATTGGAGCGTATTGTGCATTGTGCATTCACCGACTATTTAAATAAATAAATAAATATTCATGGACTTTACACACAACGCTCTCTAGTCCCAAACTAAGCAAAGCTTGTAATATGGGAACTAGATGGCTGATAGAATACTTAAATACTTTTTTTTTTGTAAATACATACTTATAATACATAGTAACACCTAGACATAGAACAAACATCTATGTTTGCTACACACAAATGTTTGTTCTAAGTGGGGATCGAACCCACGACCCACAGCACGGAAGGCAGAGCTAATACCGACTGAGCTGTGACGCCTGTCAATCATCAATTTAAAATTTAAACATCAATTTTATGTTATATCTTAGGTATTATGTCTTGTCCACAGGGCTCTCACCCCGACAGCCTGTACAGAGTGCCGGCCAGCAACGGCGTCGGTGGCGACAGGATGGCGCGACTGCTGCGCGTGCTGCGCTGGCCCGTCGCCCTTGTTGCCGTCTGCATCGCACTGGCGGTCTTCGTCTACTTCCTCATGCCAGGTAATTAACCTACATGGTGATCAAGGTGTACGAGGAGTAAACATGACCTAGATAGAATCGAACAATCGAAAATAATTTCGAATTTTAATTAAAAATTGTTAATATGCATTGAATCTTGTGTATAATTCCATATTAAACTTATATTGATACTACATAGTGAAGTGTACGTAAGTAGGTACTTACTACTTAGGTAGACTACACACCGCATGTGGTATCGCTCGCAAATCGTCAGTGTGATAAGGCTTTATGTAATAATGATCCATCGATTGCGATTCATGCATCTTTGTAATATTTATGAACCAACACTTTCAAACGAACTAAAAACGACTTGTAAAAATAATTTCGTTTATTATATTTTCTTTTATTTGTAGCAGATTTTATCAGTTACTTTATTTTACTCATAGATCAAAATAAGAAAAGTTTTACACCCAATGCGCAGAATGAACAAAGTGAAAGGTAAAATCACAAAAGCTTTAAAGTTACTAAAATAGATTAGGTACTTATCTTCTAGTTATAAGAGTATGTACCTACATTTTTTTTATACATTATAGACAAACGTTGACCGCAATCTCACACCTGATGGTAAGAATGAGAATGAGAATGAATGGTATGAGTACATAGTTACATAAAAGCTAAAACATTGGTTGTATTATATTGGTGTGACGAATTGATGATTGCCAGATTGAGTCATTTCACCAAACCACGTGTGTGGAAATGAAAAAACCCAAATTCAGACTAAAGATGCCCCAAGTGAGGTCGTAGGTTAAGATCACACGTAACAGTGCAATATGGTCACGTTACAAAATATTAGCTTTATTGCTCCATCGAAACCGTTCATGAATAAAATCAGCTGTCTCATATGTAAACAGAGTACCAGTTTTGTCTCAAACTTTAATGAAATAAACATAATACACCCTATAAATAAACAATAAAAAGGACAAGATTAAGGCTTAAAAAGGTGCAATTAAAACCAGATTTGCATATCGAAAGCTTGTAATATTAATTCCACATTAAATGCACCCGTTGCCCACAAAAGGAAGCTACGCCATCATAAAATAACTTTCAAAGCAATTATAGTCCTTTTCATGTGCTTTGATAAGCGTGAACTTTTCGCCAAACATTTTGATATCTTCATAAATATTCAGCCGCTTTCACACGCGAAGGGTTTTAATAAAAATATTTTAAATGGGCAAGTAAAATTGGGCACAATATGATTTCATTGCGTGGGGTTCCACAGTGACCGGATGTGGTCTCGTATCTCCTTTTGTCGCTCTCAATTGTCTTTTTATATGCCAGGGGTTCGTAAAATGGAAAGTTGACCTCCAAAAGCGTCTGTTTTAAATGCATCTGTGCTTTAAAAGAACAGTTCTACTTTTGTGTTTGGTGTTTTTTTAGAAATCGATGCAGATTTTAAGATGTTAGATCAGATATCATCACTTATTATTTTTAATCCGTAGGATTACATCTTATTGCGTTCCCCGAATCAACATGTTGTTGTATAGATTTCATCGAGTGGAGAAACTTAAATGCTTGACCTCTCTTGACCTCGCTTTCTTCCTCTTATCACTGTAGAATTCATAATTAACACTTTTATAGTGTTATTTTTGGTTTTGGACCCTTTATTTGCGCGTTACAACTTTGGTTAGAAGTTACGTTATACGAACAGGTACCTACTCTATTTATTCTAGATTAATTATCCATTTCTCATAAACTGAAACGACAAAGACGGCTATAATTTTAGCGAAAAATGCAACGACAGAATCGGGAGTATTGATAAAGTACTTACCTATGTACTTATTGGTAGTTAAACTATCTTATTAGTTACCTACTAGGCATTATAAATACGCTATGAAATTCGAGTTGCTACTGTTTAAGTCTCAGCAAAGTCAGGTGTAGCCCCTAGCTAACACTTATCTCTAACTACTTTATTCAACTAGAGTCTAACCATGCTAAACAAGCAGTACTTAAAACATCTATAAGTAGGTAGACAACCTATTATGTGTATTATGTCTATCCACAACTCACGTAAGATGTACATTATTACATACCATGAGCAAATCCTTTTGGGGTTGCCTAGTTAGTTTGTTGAAGAGATAGTGTGGTCATACTCTAGTGGGAGGTTTCTGTCTACTAAGGTAAATTAGCCAATGATTATTATTGTCACAGCCTAGAGAGAAACGGCAAAATCAGTTCTTAAACCAAATAGATTAGCGTTGTGAAAATTCTGTCAATGTTATAACTACTTATATGCTCTTGGTTTTTAAAAGCTTTACGTCTTAGAGTGATGGACGCAGTGCAATACCGTACATCGTCAGTGGACGTGCTCTGGTGAGATATGCAATTTATTTCTTTTAGGAAGCGGTAAAAGATTAACATCAGTTGAGCCCATTGCATATTTTGACACTTATTCTCAAACGTTTATGACAAAAATTCATGGATTTATCCAGGGCAAATTATACAAGCCATTTCCTCCACCTGTGCTACTTATAAAGCCCGCAGCACCACAGACTTGCAAACTACTTAAGAGTACTACTCTACTCACTTATGTAAGGTAAGGTATAATCACTTTAATTATCAGTTGGATACGTATGAGCCGAGAACGTGGCTAAATTGCATCCCGTTTGCAACCACGATCTTATTCCACGAATTTCGTGGTTCAAAAGAATTCTTGAACTAGAACTTAGGCTTGTATTTTGATAAAGAAATCGTTACTCAAGCAAAGATTTGAGTCGAGATTATAATACAAAAATCTGTGCTAGTCCTTGTGAGCGGTAAACGCAAAAAGTAAACACAAAAGAAAATAATATTTGGTGTTGGTCCCGAACACATAGTTCGTATTATGTTTTTAATACTTATATATGTAAGTTTATTTTATAAAAGTTTCTACAAAAGACATCAACGCGCTCCGTGCAAGTAGTGTGAGATTTTTGAACTTGCTATACTATTATTTTCTTTTGTGGGACGTAGTGCTAAAGTGTTGGCATTGGTGGTCCCCGTTCTACCCTCTCTAACTAGAATAGAAGACGTTTCCTAAGTCTAGCTGTAGACGCATACACGACTATAAAATGACTGCTTCCTAAAACCCTTTGTTATGTTTGTGAACAAGAAATTAGGAAATAATAGGAATGGATCAATCAAAGAACGATATACAAATTGATAGACTATATTTTATAGTCCTATAGTGCTTTGTCTTTGAGATGTTACAAAAGAGATACCTAGGTTAAGTTCGTTTACTGTCGTTCATGATGACATTCTGACCCTTGCTTTCACTTACTCATCAGGAGGGATAGGAAAGTGCTACATAATCCCTTTCTTCAGTCAATGTAGAGTACTTACCTAACAAACTGTTTGCTACCTCATACTTATAATTTATAGGAAGTCGTCTATGAGTCTGCATCTAGTCGCTATCATAGAGATCAAACGTGTAAATCCTATCATACTCGAAGATATGGTTGTAACGACATAATCTGAATCCTAAAATTGATTGTTGTATAAACCTATAAATCTTACGATCTTAGTAAGGAAAGCTGTCTGGTAAAAGAACAATACAAATTGCACAATAGATAGCAGCAGCTTATACTGATAGTAAAGCTAATCTTCAAAAAAATATTTATTTAACTAATAAAAGTGAATTCGTCGTACACTAATTCATCCATTTGTAAGCATTGTTAAACATTCCACAATATTGTGAACGGCGATGATATTTTTATGTGGTTTTATTACCATTCACAGATTAAACTATTTTATGTCTAAATACGTTTATCGTTTAGAGACATTTACGGCATTGAGAAATTGGTATGCATTATGTCATATTAATTTTCATTAAAATAAATTAAATAAAAGTAGGTTGCTGTTGTAAAGTTATTAATCCTTTCGATGTGTATGAGCTGTACCTAATAATTATTCGAATGGATGACTTGGTAACTTTTGGAAATGATATTTATTGATTTTTAAAAAGTGAACAATTAGCAATTGGTTACAGTTAGCAAAGTAACAAACCTGTGGAACTAGACAAATGCTTTCGGGCGATGACAACACTGTTTTACCAGGCCTGACTGGTAGTTTGGTTTTTACGTAATCAGTGACCCAAAAGATACTTTGATTTCAGACAATATGGACCGAAGCCTCATTTCCGCTAATAGAACGTACTGGGAACCAGTCGCCGCTAGTGCATCACATAACAGCCGCGGACAACACAACGCCATCAAAAAACCAGACACCTTACATTCGCATGGTATGAAAATTTGTCTTTGAGAGTTTCCAATTTATAGATTTGCTATGATTCACATTATCTGTTTGAAGAGTGAGTGTTTGATTGTTTCGTGTATTTTTATTTATTCAATGCATTGACTGTGCACAAAGGTGTTTTTTTTGTTTACACTTTGTATTGTTACGGCACATTTGCACTGCAACATACCTTAATTATAAAATTTTACAGCTTAGGATGTATCGTGAACAATGCTTTGAACCCAATTATTGCAGGTACAAAAACGCCGGAAATTGATTTCTATGATGCTGATAATGAAAAAGTCGACTTCACATCCATAATAGATACAATCACAGAAACAAATCAAAGAAAACTGCCCATTGAGCCAGTTTTCCCAAAACATATTGCTCCTGAAGTTCAATACGGAAATGAGAAAGCAGATTCTGATAAATTGAGAATGGCAAAGGCTTTAGAAGAAACCCAACTATCTCCAGACTCTACTATTAAACCACATATTACGCAAAAACCAGAAAAACCCCTAGCGGTTTACTTCAAGGAAGGTAATGCTGAGACTACGACTACTACGGAGACGATCACCAGAGCGGAAACCATTAATGAATTCACAAACTACGGAGACAAACAAACAACAAAAATAGTTGAAGAGATTCCGAAGAGATTCGTTAATAAGGAACTGTTTCTCAAAGTAAAACCATTGAACGTGAAGCAGTACTTGGTCACTGAGCCTGCAGTCACATCTGAAGCTGAAGAGTTCGACGGGTACCAACCAGTGAACGTCAATTCCAATTTCACATCAGGTCATTCTAATCTTTTTGGTATTTCTATTGAGGATGCTGAAAAGATGAAGTCCACAACACAGAACTCTTTGTATAACACAAGAGTGTCACCCACACTTCCCACGTGGCGTGATAGGGATGACTCCACCACTAAAAAGTATCCAGTCAATGTTAACTACGAGGGTAAGTCTCTGAGCTTATTGAGGGCGCATGTGGTGTTGGAAAATCATCAGTCGTAGCGTGAGTTTTTACTATACCATTTTTATTATTCCACTTTATTACAAAAAGCGTGATCATGGTTTTGTCTTGTACTTTACTACTAATGCATTTTCATGCGCTAACTATGGTTCAGATAAGTTGCTTTGGGATTTTTTGTTAACTGAAGGATGTTGAGTCGATAAAACTTTTTATGTATTTCTTTTTAACTAGGTATTGAAAACATTATTTCACCATAGCTCCACCACATTTACATGACATCAATAGCCTTCATTTATTAATTCGTTTTTGTTCAGTACAATCTTAGTCAAACTTATAGTAAACAAGTAGGAACGTTTATTTGCCGGACGAAATAAGATATGGCCCATTTTAGGCAAACTTTATTTTCGTATTCCAGTGCCTCAGTGTCGTTCAACTCGCCAACCCGTTTGCCGAGGAGTCCTGCCCTACGACCTCGCCGGGTCTCCAGTGATAATAGCCGGCGTGGAGGTCACAGCTCTCCTGCCTCAAATAGAGTACTTAGTGGCTACGAACTGCAGCGAAAGGTTTCAGCAGTTCGCGTGTGCATTGATGGAGCCCGAGTGTAGCCCACCACTGTACCCGCCGAAGCTGCCTTGCTATAATCTTTGTAAAGGTGCGTGATTGTCTACGAGCAAGTTGTAAAACGTTTGCTATTACTTTTTTTGCAGTGATGGAACATTGGATTGGTATTTCATTCGATGCAAATATTTTATTCGTAAAAAAATATGGTTTATAGATGAAATGATAAAATAAGTTAATTCTTTTAAAATTTTTTAATTAACCTGTTTCGTCCCACTGCTGGGCAAAGGTCTCCCCCAGAGACTTCCAATACTCCCAAATAAATTCTTTTAAAATAAAAATAAAAAATCAGCACTGTCTTTCCCAGCCACAATAGACTTTCCCTCAGATGTCTTGACTTAATTTTGCTATTATATAACCCTTTATAGTTAGGTATATTCAAAAAACACTTCCCCTGGAAGTCAGCGACCGGACTTTAAATGGAAACTATGATGATGTTTAGGCCTAGATAGTACCAGATACAATCAAATAATAAAAAAATTTAAGTCAACAGCATATAAGGGTCTTGCTAGTCATAAATAAATTTACAAACTCTTTAACCATAAAAAACTTACCTAACCTACTAATTGAAACTTCGTCTATAAAAATTACAGCTATCGTAGACAGTTGCGACGGCCTAATACCCCGCGAATTAACTCCTGCATTCAACTGTGGGCAGTATTCCCGCACTAACTGCGTCGACGCAAGGATCCCGTGCCACCCGCGGGAGTACGCCTGTCGGGACCAGACGTGTGTGCCGCGAGACTGGATCTGCGATGGCAGTCGCGACTGTCCTGGAGGGGAGGACGAGGCTTCGTGCTCTATTTGCGAAAACAACGAGTTCAGGTAACTTACTAGTAGTAGACCCGTCATTTCATCTCAATTAGTTCAGCCGTGATATATGAAAATTGGTATGGACTCTACCAACACACGACATCTGTTTGTGTAAGTTGTTTGTATGTATTTAAGTAACTGCAAGAGTTGCTTGTGTGAAACAAGTCATGTTATCGTAGACGCTCTACAGCATAGCCAAAGTGTCTAGGGATTAGACTACGAGTAACCAACACATTATGCTTTCATGATCAGCATTTATCAATCCATTACGTGCCCTTACCAAAAACAAACAATTTCCAGATGCGCCAGCGGTGGTTGCATCCTAAAGCGCTGGCTTTGCGATGGTTACGCTGACTGTCCCGGGGGCGAGGACGAGATCGAAGGCTGCGACCGACATGAGCCGGGAGAACCGGGGGAGGAATCCGCTGGGTCAGCACCCGCTCCAGCTGTAAGGCGACCGAACCGGCTACCTGCTGGCGGTAGAAGTTCTGACTTGCATAGAACTGGTAAGATCACCCAATTTGAGAACAGCATACAAGTATCGGGTATATTAAGATCGCAAAACAAAACGCTATTACTGTTGGTTCCATAGAAAAATTTGTTCATAAAGATTGAGTATGGTCTTATTACATCCTGTATCATCCTGTACATGTTTGAGTGTGGTGTGTAGTGGAGTGGGTCCTTGAATCTGGTCAGACTACGAGACATGAACCACATGTTATCGACTTGATACGACATACTATAAAACTTTGTAATATAAAGAAATATACATATTTTTACCTAGATTTTTACTGTCCCCAACATTGTTCCTTCTGCCAATTTGTGGTTTGTGATCGAATCAAATCTCTACCATGAAAATATTTTCAAGTAGAAAACAAATAGAAGCTTGATAAGATATTCCAACAAACGTACCTAAGTTATTATGACATTGGGGAAGATAAACCTTAATTTTAACTAGTTTAATTTTGTTGCAGGAGAAATCGACAGCAGTAAGGAATTGCTGATAACAAGCGACACTAGCAACATTTACAAACGGAACTTCACTCGCCGACCTTCGCCATCTCGACTGAGCCCCTACACCCGTACCACAATGTCTCAAACTACAACGCAAAACCCAGAACCCGTCTCCGAAGCAATTAAACCTAGAAAGCACGAGCCCAGACGGAAACCAGAAACTCCAAAAACTACACAAAAACCGGAAATTAACGAGTCTCAAGAAGATGTGAACATTGGAGACCTGGGTTTCTTAGATGATATCAAGAAGACTAGTAAGGAGGTACCACCCAAAAACATGGATCCGAAAGCTCTCAGAATGAAGTCGATGACAGGAAGGGTGCCACCTCCTACCGCAACTGAAAGTGCTCCAACGAAGCTCGATAAGTCGATAAATAAACTAGAAAAGGTCATCAATGGCGCTGCTTTGCTAAAGGTAAGGTTTTGAGAAGTTGAGGTAAGATAGTGGCTGGTACTATCTCAGAGGTGAACTCGCACGTGACTGGCGTGTATGCAGATGACTTGTAGGAAAGAACCTAGTTACATTGTAGGAGGTTAAAGTGTAACAAAATCTTGCGAATGAACCCACTCTCTGGTTTCCGCTTAAAATTTGCATGCATGCATATGAGTACATCGGATGACAATGCAATATTATTATGATATAGAGCTGATTTGATGATAGAGCCGAAATGTGGCAATGGGAACTTTGTAATAAAACGACGGAACCCCATTGAGTTTGGACTCGTTTAATTCGTGTTGACAAGGACTTTGGTCCCCAATAATATTCAGGATCTGACAATGAAACTGGAAGGTGGCCATACGAACTCTGCAATCTGCAATTAAAACACCTAAGCTTGTTTTTAAAAAAAGCTTGTCTTCATTACAGAAAGCAATGGCTGAAGAGGAACCAGACTCTCCGGAAACCAACAGCACGTTCACTGAGCCTGAAGAGCGAGTACAAGTGACCAGAAGGCCCAAGACATCTCGTATCGGTTCCATCAGCGCCCACGCATCTCCTTGCCCTGTCGGTGAACTGCGCTGTGTTGACGGAAGGTGTATAACTTTAGCTCAACTCTGTGATGGAACCATTGACTGCACCGACCATGCTGATGAGGATAACTGCTACACGTGACCGTTAACCGGCTTTGTGATGTGGTAGTGGACTGGACTTTTGAGACTTTGGTGCTACCCGCGTTGTGATGGCCACAATGTTTGATGTTCAATATTATAGTGTAAGGTTAGGTACCTACCGATTTTTTTTTGTATATTGCAATGGAAAAATAAATCCTCCTTTGGTTTGGCTTCAGTTTATGCTGACGTAAAAAGGTAAGTACTGAAAAGTATTAACATTTAAGTAGGATTTTAAACATTTACAATGCAATTTTATAAGATAACACAAGGTAGATACATAAAGATTTTGTATTCTCAATAATTATGTTATATTTAAAAACCTAATGATTAATAGGTAGCACATATACTTCGTTTTGTGTTTTTTTAGGTATATTCTCAAAAGCCCTCTAAGTTTAGTTTTAAAATTATGAGATAAGATTACGCATTTTGTAAATATGTTACTAATAAAACTGTTAATTATTTATAATAGGTACCTTAGTATTATAAGTTGCAGTGAATTGTAGGTAACTACTACTATACTATTATATACCCTCTTTGAATTGATAATAAATTGACTCTACCACTCTATTTGGTTGGTCATTCTTTAGTAGAATAATATGAATTGAAATTAGTTTTTTTTTTCAAAGAACTTTTACAGACAATCTCTGTTAATAAAATACTTTAATAATTGATTGTTTATCAGAGGGAATGGAGTGCCTAGTTTTGTATTGCACTACGAGTAGTAAAGGAAAATTAACCATAACTCCACAAAAATCTAAAGAATTTAATCGCAGTTAGTAATGCAAGTATTTTAGGAATTCCGTCCATAGTAATTAGTAACTTTGTAATAGGTTTATGTTGATATTCTAGGATAGTATGTATTTGTGTGATTGTCTACCTATAAACTTGTGGAAATTGTAACAAATAACGATCGAAATCCAAAGTAAGGTCATAATAAAAAAATTTGAAAAATGGTCAATACCAGTACCAACCTACTTAAACCAGTTTATTATTATCTGTGCTAATAAAAACATTTAGCAAAGTTATTATTGTTGGTAGGTACGACTTCTTACAATAAATAATTAGCATAGATATCTACTTATATTTCTTAGGATCATTAATAATTATTCTACATTAATTAACCTAAGTATTTTACCTGTAGATTTTATTCTATAATCAACTCTATAAGTTTTATACTCACAATAAATTCTATGCCATGTTATTATAGGTAATAATAATGTAAAATGTATTATTAAAAAGCTGGTGTTTTTATTTAAGTACCTATCTACTTTACCTACTCGTAATGTAACTAACAACATTACATACCACTGCAAAGAATTTCTAAGGTACCTAAGTAAGACGTTTTTGACAGATGTTAATCAAATGCTCTTTTCACTCCTAAACGATTTTAGCAAGATCTTTAAATAATTCATAAAAACTAGGAAATAGGTACCTAAACATAGTAACAGCTCCAAAAATGCAAACATCAGCATCATGTCTATTTTTTTTAATTTCTTCTAGCAAAATCTAGTGAAAAAATAATTGGGATTTTGTTTTAATGTCATAAAAGTCACAAGTAACTCTTATGTTAGGTATCCTAATAAAATTGCAATGATATTTTTACTAGAGAATGCCTCTGTAAAACCAGTCATAAACAGGCAATAAGTAATTACTAATGTTTACGCTTTGTGATCACGAGAGATGATTCATACAATCTGTTGAATCGTAGGTATCCCAAAATACCAACTCTACAAAAAATGCCATCCACAAAAAATCTTTACCAGAACAACGTACAGTTCTACATCTCTACAGATATCGCGTCGCTTAGTATCTTTAGTTACCAGCCCAGCTTTTTTATTTTCATTCATAGAATCGTGATCTCATCGGTACCTACTACCCATTTTGGAAGTCAATCGAGACTTGTCATTCGTTTTGGGTCGTTTCGCACTATCTAAGGTCGTCCGGTGCAATATTGTTTCCTTGAAGACTAGTTTGCAAGGAAGTACGGAAAGACCTACGGTTTTTGTAAACAAGATAACTTTATGATACTCAAAATCAACCACAAATCAATCCTTTTTCTATTTATTGGCAATTTCTAAGAATAGCTAAAAAACTGTTTCTTCGACAGAGAATAAGACAGAGGGGCACGTCAGAAACTTTTAGGGAACACTCATCAGACTAATACTTTCTCCGGATCTAATTTGAAAAATCCTAGTTTTTGGATAGAATTAAGTACCTAATACTTAGTAGGTATTTTTAGTTACAGATCTACTTGTGTGCTAGGGGCCGTTGGCCCAAGCAATGCTGAAATACCTAAAGGTAGAAAATATAGAGTAAGATACCAATCCTATTTCGTGTAACCAAGGTCTAATAAACATGTTTAAACTTTATATAAAGTGGTTTACATAGGTATGAATAGGGCAGGCAGTGTCATCGACCGAGCTAGAAAGCGGTGAGTCACTGCTCAGACAGATCGAGCGAGAGTCTAGTTGAACTGGCTATGAGGAATCTTTCGCAAAAACCCGTACTAGTAACCCACCTGTCTTTATTAGTCCTTGGTTGGGTAGGAATAAAAATAAGGCAGTTATCCTTGCAAGGCTGGGAAGTAACAGGCTCCCATCAGCCTCTCATTCCCATTAAAGCTATTTTAGTATGAGTTGTGCTACTTGTTTTAAGAGTTAAAATTATGCTTACCTGGTGATTTATTTATGGGTGCAAAATGATTAAGGTTTTTGTTCAGTGGTAATTTATGTTATTCCGGCGATTATAAAAATAAGACGGAATTATTTTTTTTCTTTCGAGTCAAACAACAGTTTGATTCTCTGACAGGATCTTGTATAATAGGTAGGCTTGTAAATGGTATTATGTTAGAGTAGGTACCTATACCTACCTAAGTAGATACCGACTGACTTCGGTAAATCTGTTGACTTTTCTGAATTTTAGGGTTGCCCAAATAATAAATAATTCACTGGTTCATTTATTTCTTAGCGTGGTCAAACTCTAGAAGGTAGGTAGGTAGGTACCTACCTATGTTTATATACTGAATAAAATAAACCATCTATCTACGTAGGTAACTCTTTAGAAAGCCTACCTACCACGGAGTGGACAAACCAGTCTAAAGTTTGTTTACCTCACGAATGCAATGTTTATTTACTTTCATTCGTCGCAACCTGCAACATTCGCAATGGCCGCTCTATTGTTTTGTTTTGTTTTAAATAAAATAAATTACCTACTTTTTATTACGAGTAGCTTGCTGAATCGATTTAGCAAGGTTCTATAACACTTCTGAGAAATCGATTAGGTAGAGTAATGTAGAGTACATTAGAAGGAAAATGTTGTGATCTGAAAACAACATCGTATTTTTCCCCATATTTTTCCCCCCATTTTTTTTTATCTACTTAGGTACCATCTACCTACGACTCGTAGATACTACGAGTACCTATTAGGTATATGTGCATCTCCATAAATATTTTTACTTAATTTAAATGAAAAATTACAAAAGTTTTCACAACTTAGGGTTAGCTGTTCTAAACAGGTTCTACGCAATCCCGCCCGCCTTATGAGCGTGCCGTCCGCCCTATTTAATTTAATTATGAATATTCTTACAGACGAATAAAAAGACATTTAGGTAGGCCACTCCCGGATACATCGGGTTGATTCGGGTGGTTAAAGTAAGTACCCATCAATAGAAACAAACCTTTTCTATAGAAAAAAACAGTGTTAGATTGAAAATTTTTGTATATTTTAGCCAAGTAGGTATTGCAAACAACTCACCAATTTTTATGAAAACAATAGAATCATGGACCTTTGGGAATAAGCCAACATATCGACATCTTTAATGAGAGCCTTCACATTATTTGTAAATCTTTAGCATTATATTTAAGTTATAAATTAAGATAGTAAGCGCTTTGAGTAAACTGTAAGCTTGCTGTCATATGTTTTAAACAATAAATTAAATTATATTGCATGAAACCGCAGATTTTTACGCGCTAACACAGGTAGTGTTTAAGTAGGTACTTATATGTATTTTTAATCTTGGGATACTCTATTAAGATACTAGTAACCTATCTCGAAGAACAAACACAAAAGAGTCAGTATATAAGCCTCACTTACCTACAATTAAAATTACAATAGTGATTTATGTCACCTCTGTCTATTGTTGTTTGTTAGTTAGTAGGTAAAAAATACCAATTGAACTGGTAGAGTAGGTAGAGCACAGTAATCACTAAACATACCTGCTGTATCGTTGATTCATATTGTAGATAGATAGATAGAAATAATATTTACAGACCACATGACTCACCACGACGACGCCACTAAGTACTTTACCAATTGGCTATAGGGTTGACCAAACAAAGTTTACGTACCTATACTCAAAAGAGAAAAGTATTAGGACTCTACCAGAGTGTATCCTTTCTAGAGTGATAGATAATTAGGTACTCGATGACGACCGCTATCCGGCAGGCGAAGGGTAGGCCAGTCTCTCTTCCAATGAACCGACGTTATTATGAAGATCCGCAGAAGATTGGTGGATGGAGATTGCTCAAAATGTTGTAACACTCCCCCCCCCTTAGCTAACCTAATTTGTTTTTCTATTTTTAACTGACTGACTAACTAACTAACTAAGGGAGAGATTAACTAAAAGACTAAAAGATATTTAGATATTAACCTAAGAGAGAGATGAACCTAAATCAATTTAACCTAAGCAATTTAAACTAATTTTAATTACGTTGCTTTACTTTAATCTTATGACTTATAACTAACTTAATAACTAACTTATTCTAATGGCCTTGTGATCGTATAGTGGTTGTGATTAGGACGCCTACTATTATGAACCGATAGGAACTCAGATACTTTAAGGGAATTATGATGAGATCTCTTTTAGTTAACCTATGAATCTACCTAATATGAAAGTAACGTTTTCCTATCTACACTAATCCTTATTATCTATCTAATCGTTGCTAATAAGAGTAAACCGTAGGTAGAAGTTTAGTTAATCGCGAGGGTTATTCCTACTATTGTAGCCTGATAAATAAAATATAATAGGTAGGTAAAAGATACATATTATGTAAATCCTAGATAATTAGAGGTAACAGAAGTTATCTTAAGTAGATATGACTCATTATCAATGAGATCCTTTCATGAATCTTATATAGAATGGAAGACCTAAACCTCAATTGTTTTATCAAGTAGGTACTAGCTTTAGGAAGAAATATATATTCGGAAATATAAAATATTTGGCTTTGCTGAATTACACGTAAATAGAAAAGCCATATTTCCTTCAGTAGAAAACTACTTATAAATTAATATCAAATATATAGAATGATTCTAAAGTCTCAGAATATAAGTTTATTATAACTTTGTTACTAGAATGATGTTAAATTGTGTACTATGAAGCTAATGTATTTACAATAGTATGTATTTACATTAGAGTGACGCTCCTCCATATAGAATGATTCTAAAGTCTCAGAATATAAGTTTATTATACTTTGTTACTAGAATGATGTTAAATTGTGTACTATGAAGCTAATGTATTTACAATAAATGTATTTACATTAGAGTGACGCTCCTCCATATAGAATGATTCTAAAGTCTCAGAATATAAGTTTATTATACTTTGTTACTAGAATGATGTTAAATTGTGTACTATGAAGCTAATGTATTTACAATAGTATGTATTCACATTAGAGTGACGCTCCTCCATCCGCGCCATCTAGTGATTTTCGACACCAGACTACGAATACATATTATTCACATGTATTCGTAATAAATCCCCTCTTCACAGTACACTAAACTTTAGCGGATGTGTGATTAAGAATAGGGGAATGAGTAAAATCTATTTTTACTATTTCACTAAACTGAATCCAACATCAGTGCTACTATGGATTAACAAAGATCATGAAACTAAATTATCTTTAAATAACTTTAGTTACTCAAAGCCAAGATAGATCCATGCAATTTTATGCTGCAGTTAAAAGGCAGCTTGTTAGAGAACCACTTCTAACATCTGAATCTAAATTTAAGTAACCTTCCTAGTTCATGGTTCACTCAAACCAGTCTTTCTAGATAGCTACGACAAAGCCAAGATAAAAGCAATAGAAGTAGATAAGGTCAGTCACATAGCTAATATAAAGTAACCCTAGCTTGAATCGGCCTAGGGTACTTCGACAACGGAAGTGTCTAGCTTGACCACATATACTTCACGTAAATTAATAGGTATCGGACTAGATAGAATAGATCATAGACTCTTTGTAGGTAGTTATCATCCCTTTTCCATAAGTTCAGAATAACCACGAGACACGCGCTCTAGAGTAAGATAAATAGTATCTGTACAGACCTTAAAACATTTGAGAATGACTTTTCCTTATAGCTTCTCCTTCAAGCACATAGTTTGAGGAAACCAATCAGACAGGTCAGTAAAAGACAAAAGGTTGAAGTTAAATGTCACTATAAAACAAATAGTCAATGCAAGACTACAAGACAAGTAGGAATAAAGGTTCCTTTTAATTTTAATAAATACTTTACTGAATTTGAAAGATATAAGAGAGAGCTACTCAAGCTGACTCAATGGCACAATAAATATTACCACAAGAATAATAAGTGACTTTACTATGATTAAATTCAAAGTTGAACAATAAAAGTAATTTGATAAAATTAATCTGATATGGTAGGTAAGACTATCTATTGTAGTGTATGCATCTGTTCTAATCCAGACTTAATATCCGAAGGTAAAATAAGGTAAAGTTAGGTTAAGTTGTAAAAGCTTAAGTTTCTAAAATCATAAGGTTCAAAGTCTGAAATTCAAACTAGAGGTTAAAATCCTAAGGTCTTAAAGGTTAAAAGGTTTAAAGTCTAAAGCTTAAAAGTCGCAGATGATTCTAAAATTCGAGTTTGTCAAATATTCAAAGTCGCTATCGCTTAACACAGGAGATAAGACGCTGTTCTACAATGTAGTATGTACTTATCTAACTATAGCTCGTCTTATAAGTAGGTATGTATTATGAGGGTAAGTACGTAAAAGTAGTCGTAACTAAGTATTGATCCTATCTACTAGTGTATGTAAAAGTAAGCAAAATAAGTAAGAATATGTAATTAAGGCATTAAAATAAACTTCTATGAAAATAACTGTACTATCAAGGTAGTAAGTATGTAAAGACAAGTGTAGTATGTAAATATATAACTACAATAATTCTCCTTACTTCCATTGTTGAACGCAATATTAATTGAATGCTCATACTATGAAATATAAAACAAGTAATAAGAAACACTAAAAATAACACACAATATCTCAGGTAAATCAAATAAAGAGGTACACACACATTAGGAAAAACATAAAACACAATATTTCATTTAACCAATTAGGTACACATATACACAGTCAAGACTCTGTAAAATGCGGGTATTTGAAAATATAAAATTCCTCGAATTAATCCACGTTGAATCTTTATCTGGAACAAATGCTAGAACCTAGGGAATCCTAACTCTGTAACCCCTCCCCCCAGATCTCTTTCTTCTTGCTCCAGATCTTCAGGAAGTTTTATTCCCTACAAGATCCTGTTTGCTGTGAACCTAAGGAGAAATAACATCTAAAATCTAACTCACTAAAATAGTGCTGTAAACGCAGGTTTCATCTTTAAGTGAAAGATTATTTATCGGATAACATATAACTTGAATCGAACAAGATTACAATTATCCTAGAATTCCTCTGTCATTCTTGTACTTGCTGCTTGAACTAGATGTTTGCCTAGAACATGTATCGAGCAAGCCTGTACATTAATTTTCTATTCTAAAGATCCTGAAACAAACACACAGTTATAATTCAAAGACTTACCTTGAGTTCCTTGGTACTTACCAGGGTTTGTCACTGCCTAACCAAAGGAAAATTGAAGAAAATATTTAAATTAACACCGAATTTAAACCCCTATCACTTCTAGCTGTAAAGAAATCTTACTATAGCATCTGCTTGACTCACTTCTAAATGCAAGATATCAGTCAGTCAGTCCCGCACAATGGTTTAGCAATCCTAGTTTGCTACAAGACATGTGCAATGAACCCAGGTCCATTTTGGTCCGACTGTCTGAACCTTGCCCACTAAAAATAGCATCTGCTTGAACCTAGCTACTTCTTACTCCTCTGAAATTCTCAAAATTAATGACCCCCATTTACAATTTGTACGCCTTTTTATAAGCTTTGCTTCCGTGCGTCACAAAGCCACTGCCTACTTCATAGTTAGTATGCGATCCCCGTCTGTTTAGTTGCCTGCCGATTCGCTGCCTCCCGAATCACCGCCGACTCAAAACGATGCCTACCATTTCGTATCAAAACAACTTTTTATGATGGGTGCCATTCGTCCGGCATCCAAATATACCCCCAGATATAACTCAATGTATACCTAAGTTGGTTCATATAGTCTATAATAGTATTGTTCTTTTTGGATGTTTCTTTTGGTTCTAGACCGTTTTCTGAATGAAAGATGGTGTCTAAAGACACTAATAGCTTGTATCTACTCTCCTTGAAAATATCTACATTCTACGTTACGTTTTTCATACTGTATTTATCAAAATTCCCTACTGTGTCGCAATAAAGAAGCCGACCTTTATGAGATTCTGAACATAGATAGTTTAAAGCATTTACTACCAATTTATTCAGTTTCCAACTCTCAAATGTACCTAGATCTATCAATCTGATAGCCTATTTTGGGAGGGAAACCGCCTGACATTTTTATGAGAGCAATTCGCAAATGTCATTGCGAAATTCTAAATGAATTATTACTAAGTACAATTAATGAATATAATTTAACTGCTACAACTATGTATACCTTCTATTATATTGAACCTTACTAGATCAACTCGTCTTGTTAATATTATTCATTCTTTATACTATGAAGTTAACGGTTGCTACAGATTCAGTATGTCACACTGAAGATAGTTTCATCGTCCGGTGAAAATTTACCGAATCTAGCTAAATTAAGGTTAAACTAACTAAATAATTTGTGGGATACCCAAGGAACACGGACAGTCTTTCTGGACCGTTACAGCCGACCCCAAAGTTATACGAGGTGATTAACTTATGAACCGGAGTAAAACTTTCCCAAATTAATTTCATTAATTAAAATAAAACACAAATTATTTCTCTCTTGAACAATCATTATTGGTACAAATTTTATTTGTTGATTTCTAGTTCCAGACAAATATTTTGCAATGACTTGCACAGATTAGATCTATGCTAGCCATCACATAAGTAATGTTTTTTTTTTTATTTGACGTGTAAAATTTAAACCGAAACCCCAAAATGATGTGAGTTTGATGCCGTTTTATAGCTATAAATGAATACAACCACGAAATATTATCATTGCAGCGAGAACAATTGTTAAACTGTGTAACGGAAGCCTGTTGTGATCCAGACTCAATCCTAGTGATATAATGTATTTAGCTCTTTAGCCCGTCTATTGACTCTCGCAATTCGTAACTGAGTTTATCATACATCACCCTTCACAGTCCAAATTAGATCCTCTAAAGCGCGCAACCATAACTTAACATGATCGAACCATCCAACGTAAAACCGATCTCAAAATAACAACAAATTGCAATTCGGAGCATGTGCAGTGTGCTTAATCAGAACCTAATTTGTATAGTGTGAACTTGTATGAAATCAGCCGAAACTGATGAAATTGTCAACTGACCTAACCTAACACCAATAACTCCTTCATACAAATTGTTTGTCAAATGTAAAGTTTGTCCAGATTTAGAAATCAAAAAATATTGTCCTATTCCAAGATTCTGTTGAAATCTTGAGCCCCTCAAACAGTTAAAATTAACATAATTCTCACTCGTTCATCACACAATGTCTCGATCCCAAATTTTACTAAGATTCATTCAACCTTTCAGAACTCCAACATCCGTAGTCATTCATTATACCCGCAAAATCAACAGATCGTATAGAAGTAAGACTGTTAAGAAATCGGTACCATATTTGTTTATATTCATTTAGATATTTTTATGATTTAGTTACAAGTTAAATTCCTGAAACCCCAATTCAAAAGGCAAAACATGAACAAAAGAGGAAGAATTTGAAAAGGAACAAAAAAAAAATTTTATATCTTAGACGTCAATTACTAAATGATATCCTCCTTATTTGTATAGATTTGATCATTACCCATATTATACAAAATTATTGGTTAAAGAATAAAACTAAAAAAAAATTCAAGCAAATTGAAGGTTCCATTTCCCTTGATTACATGATTGATCAACCTGGTAATTTTTCAAACTATACTTGTGTCCTTGAAAACAGAACTATGTACGAAACAGAGATCAAAATTTGAATCATATTTCATATTAATTGAAATCTTTAGTACGCAATCCTGATAGTATGAAACCCCGAGACTCTTACTCAAAATCTCCCCACATAGAACCTACATATTACAACCTTCTTGCTATTAGTCACCAAAACATGATGAACAAGAAATTCGAGTAAGTATACATAATGAGGGTAGATAAAAAAAAATTTTATTCGTGCACTCGTGTGCTAGCTTGTGTAACATTCCCTACTCTTGATTTAAAATAAAATAAAAATGTCGTATTATAGTGTTTTTTTTTAAACAAGGTGGGAAAATATCCAGTATTATGGGACGTCAATCACCCACAATACTATTCCCATAAAACGGCAAAAATCCTCCATCTCCTGGATGATATCAATTCTTCGCGCCCTCCTGCATTATCCATTGAAAAGTTGAGATTAATGCTTAAGCGTTACCGACAATATTTGAAACCAACAAAGGTCTTATTTCTATTGATATAAATGTAAAAAAATCAATATTTTGCGTAACAACTTATACCAGAACCTAGTACGTAAGTCTTCCGAAGTGCTTCTAATTACACAGATTCAAGCATAGTCATAATTTATTACGTTAGAGTGTTTATTGTTACTTACTACATTTTATACTTACCGACCTACTTACTTACCACATCGCATAGTGTTTGTTTACCTATATACCTAATGAAACCTTACATCTGTATCATTTATCATGAATTAAATACATTTTTTTTTTTTTTTTAGCTTTAATTAGACTCTATTATATATATATTATGTTTATGGTTTTATAACTATTTAGTTTTGATTATTGGTAGATATGAGTAGTTCAATACCTATTAGCTAAAGTAAGATAATAAATTTAAAACCGATCCAATGATTATGTTATTAATTATGCTTTATGTTTATTAATTTTAATTATCAAGAAACTAAACCATCAAAAATGTGACATTTACTTATTTATATATTATAGGCAACGTATCATAACCTAGATAGATAGCTGTAACTTAGCTAGGGCGGGTGAAATCTAAATCTTATTTTTACGCTTATTAGGTATAACTCAAGGTGAAAATTGTGGACAATTTTATCTAAATGCTTCCAATGTACATACAGTCTATCTGACCCTAGCTACGTAAAGAACTAAACTTAGTCTCGAATAATTATGACTGTCTTTCCTTTTACAACCCCATTTACATAGACAACGTATCAACTTAAGTATATATAAAAGACTATCTTTAGAGAATGCTAATTACATGAAAAGTCACACACGCCTCTGCCTAAGATAAGAACTCCTAATCCAAAAAGTTCAAAGTTATAGTTTAAAGTTAAAGTTCAAAGTTAAAATTCAAAGTCAAAATTCAAAGTCAGAATTTAAAGTTGAAGTTCAAAGTTAAAATTCAACGTCAAACTTAAAGTTAAAATTCAAAGTTAAAACTCAAAGTTAAAATTCAAAGTTAAGATTCAAAGTTAAAATTCAAAGTTAAAACTCAAAGTTAAAATTCAACGTTAAAATTCAAAGTTAAAATTCAAAGTTAAAATTTAAAGTTAAAATTCTAAGTTAAAACTCAAAGTTAAAATTTAAAGTTAATATTCAAAGTTAAAATCTAAAATAAAATTCAAAATTTAAAATTCAAAGTCAAAACTCAAAGTTAAAATTCAAAGTTAAAATTTAAAGTTAAAATACAAAGTTAAAATTCAAAGTTAAAATTCAAAGTTAATATTCAAAGTTAAAATTTAAAGTTAAAATTTAAAGTTAAAATGCAAAGTTAAAATTCAAAGGAAAATTTCAAAGTTAAAATTCAAAGTTAAAACTCAAAGTTAAAATTTAAAGTTAAAATTCAAAGTTAAAATGCAAAGTTAAAATTCAAAGGTAAATTTCAAAGTTAAAATTCAAAGTTAAAATTCAAAGTTAAAACTTAAAGTTAAAATTCAAAGTTAAAATTCAAAGTTAAAATTCAAAGTTAAACTTTAAAGTTAAAATTAAAAGTTAAAATTTAAAGTTAAAATTCAAAGTTAAAATTCAAAGTTAAAATTCAAAGTTAAAATTTAAAGTTAGAATTTCAAGTCAAAATTCAAAGTTAAAATTCAAAGTTAAAATTTAATGTTAAAATTAAAAGTTAAAATTTTAAAATTTAAAGTTCAAAGTTAAAAAGCAAAGTTAAAATTCAAAGTTAAAATTCAAAGTCAGAATTCAAAGTTGAAATTCAAAGTTAAAATTTAAAGTTAAAATTAAAAGTTAAAATTTTAAAATTTAAAGTTCAAAGTAAAAATTAATAGTTAATAGTTAAAGATAAAGATAAAAGTTCAATATCTAAGGTTTAAAATTCAAAGATTCTAAAATCCCAAAGTAAGTATGAATAAATAAACGTAGTAGTAAAATAAACTTCTCTATGTTTAAGTAAGTCTAATGTAAATAACCTTTATATCTAGATCATAATTGCTTAGCATCAAGAAGGTAAGTAACTGACGCAACTGACCGATTAATGTTGTAAGTATGTAAACTCCGGTGTAGTAAGTTGTTATCTACCTATAGCTCACTTTGTAAGTAAGAATGTAATAGAAAATAAATGAAAGTAAAAATAACTGTTACTAAGTATAGATATAAGGTATACTAAAGCAAACTTCTAAAAGGTAAGTAGCTGCACTATCAGAGTAGTAGGTAAGTAAGAACAAGCCCAAATGTGATATGTAATTATCTAACTATAGTCCACTAAGTAGTACTGTAAAAATGGTGTACAATAAAGAGTTTTTAATCTATCTATCTATCTAGTACGAGGATAAGTAGACATAGAAGTAGCCGTCACTAAATAATGATTCTACCTACTAGTAATCTCCAAAGACATAGGCATTCAATAAACCAGTCAAGTATTAGTTCTCAGACAATAGGTATCTCAGAACTACCCCTATTTTTATGCTAGACTTATTCCTCTATGAGAGTTGAATACTTATAACCTAAATTACCTACTATTAATTATATTACTAAAATTTTATTTTGTTACCTATTAGTTTACCTAATAGTTTACCTATTAGTTTACCTATTAGCTTACCTATTAGTTTACCTATTAGTTTACCTATTATTAATTTCTCAACTAATATTTTAGTAAAACTACTTATTTAAATTAAATAGAGTTAAGCTCAATCAGTCAATGGTTATCCCACGCTAATATAATAAATGAACCTAAAAGTAACTAATCTGTAAATATAATTTATTTACTTACGACCTTTCTCTAACTCTTGAAATCTCGAATCTATAAATAATTATTTTGAAATTCTAAGTCATTTATTTACGACCCCCCGCTCATAAAAGTATAAAACTATAAATAACTATTTTGTAAATCCTACATTATCTATTTACGACCCCACGCATTTACAAATATGGATGTCACTTAATCTTACCTCACCAACGCAATAATATGAAACTCAATTAATTCCTTTACATTACCTATTCACTACCTATACGCATTAGTTTTGTCTAATTTAAACGAATAAAATCTAGAATAGAACTTCTAAACAGAATGAACTAAAATTAACCGATTTACCTAATAAACAGTTATAATCTAAATAAAATTAAGAAATCTCAACACAAAACCCCATCCTTTATTACGGCAACAAATTGTGCGAAAAAGTCGCACTATACAAGATTAAAGTAAGCAACAAATTAAATGAAACATGAATTTAATGGAAATAAAATATGAATTTAATAGATAATAGGTATGATTTGAATATAAAAATGATTTAAGCTACTGTAAATAACCTAAAATCGATATCCTGGTCACGGCACCAAATTGTAACACTCCCCCCCCCTTAGCTAACCTAATTTGTTTTTCTATTTTTAACTGACTGACTAACTAACTAACTAAGGGAGAGATTAACTAAAAGACTAAAAGATATTTAGATATTAACCTAAGAGAGAGATGAACCTAAATCAATTTAACCTAAGCAATTTAAACTAATTTTAATTACGTTGCTTTACTTTAATCTTATGACTTATAACTAACTTAATAACTAACTTATTCTAATGGCCTTGTGATCGTATAGTGGTTGTGATTAGGACGCCTACTATTATGAACCGATAGGAACTCAGATACTTTAAGGGAATTATGATGAGATCTCTTTTAGTTAACCTATGAATCTACCTAATATGAAAGTAACGTTTTCCTATCTACACTAATCCTTATTATCTATCTAATCGTTGCTAATAAGAGTAAACCGTAGGTAGAAGTTTAGTTAATCGCGAGGGTTATTCCTACTATTGTAGCCTGATAAATAAAATATAATAGGTAGGTAAAAGATACATATTATGTAAATCCTAGATAATTAGAGGTAACAGAAGTTATCTTAAGTAGATATGACTCATTATCAATGAGATCCTTTCATGAATCTTATATAGAATGGAAGACCTAAACCTCAATTGTTTTATCAAGTAGGTACTAGCTTTAGGAAGAAATATATATTCGGAAATATAAAATATTTGGCTTTGCTGAATTACACGTAAATAGAAAAGCCATATTTCCTTCAGTAGAAAACTACTTATAAATTAATATCAAATATATAGAATGATTCTAAAGTCTCAGAATATAAGTTTATTATAACTTTGTTACTAGAATGATGTTAAATTGTGTACTATGAAGCTAATGTATTTACAATAGTATGTATTTACATTAGAGTGACGCTCCTCCATATAGAATGATTCTAAAGTCTCAGAATATAAGTTTATTATACTTTGTTACTAGAATGATGTTAAATTGTGTACTATGAAGCTAATGTATTTACAATAAATGTATTTACATTAGAGTGACGCTCCTCCATATAGAATGATTCTAAAGTCTCAGAATATAAGTTTATTATACTTTGTTACTAGAATGATGTTAAATTGTGTACTATGAAGCTAATGTATTTACAATAGTATGTATTCACATTAGAGTGACGCTCCTCCATCCGCGCCATCTAGTGATTTTCGACACCAGACTACGAATACATATTATTCACATGTATTCGTAATAAATCCCCTCTTCACAGTACACTAAACTTTAGCGGATGTGTGATTAAGAATAGGGGAATGAGTAAAATCTATTTTTACTATTTCACTAAACTGAATCCAACATCAGTGCTACTATGGATTAACAAAGATCATGAAACTAAATTATCTTTAAATAACTTTAGTTACTCAAAGCCAAGATAGATCCATGCAATTTTATGCTGCAGTTAAAAGGCAGCTTGTTAGAGAACCACTTCTAACATCTGAATCTAAATTTAAGTAACCTTCCTAGTTCATGGTTCACTCAAACCAGTCTTTCTAGATAGCTACGACAAAGCCAAGATAAAAGCAATAGAAGTAGATAAGGTCAGTCACATAGCTAATATAAAGTAACCCTAGCTTGAATCGGCCTAGGGTACTTCGACAACGGAAGTGTCTAGCTTGACCACATATACTTCACGTAAATTAATAGGTATCGGACTAGATAGAATAGATCATAGACTCTTTGTAGGTAGTTATCATCCCTTTTCCATAAGTTCAGAATAACCACGAGACACGCGCTCTAGAGTAAGATAAATAGTATCTGTACAGACCTTAAAACATTTGAGAATGACTTTTCCTTATAGCTTCTCCTTCAAGCACATAGTTTGAGGAAACCAATCAGACAGGTCAGTAAAAGACAAAAGGTTGAAGTTAAATGTCACTATAAAACAAATAGTCAATGCAAGACTACAAGACAAGTAGGAATAAAGGTTCCTTTTAATTTTAATAAATACTTTACTGAATTTGAAAGATATAAGAGAGAGCTACTCAAGCTGACTCAATGGCACAATAAATATTACCACAAGAATAATAAGTGACTTTACTATGATTAAATTCAAAGTTGAACAATAAAAGTAATTTGATAAAATTAATCTGATATGGTAGGTAAGACTATCTATTGTAGTGTATGCATCTGTTCTAATCCAGACTTAATATCCGAAGGTAAAATAAGGTAAAGTTAGGTTAAGTTGTAAAAGCTTAAGTTTCTAAAATCATAAGGTTCAAAGTCTGAAATTCAAACTAGAGGTTAAAATCCTAAGGTCTTAAAGGTTAAAAGGTTTAAAGTCTAAAGCTTAAAAGTCGCAGATGATTCTAAAATTCGAGTTTGTCAAATATTCAAAGTCGCTATCGCTTAACACAGGAGATAAGACGCTGTTCTACAATGTAGTATGTACTTATCTAACTATAGCTCGTCTTATAAGTAGGTATGTATTATGAGGGTAAGTACGTAAAAGTAGTCGTAACTAAGTATTGATCCTATCTACTAGTGTATGTAAAAGTAAGCAAAATAAGTAAGAATATGTAATTAAGGCATTAAAATAAACTTCTATGAAAATAACTGTACTATCAAGGTAGTAAGTATGTAAAGACAAGTGTAGTATGTAAATATATAACTACAATAATTCTCCTTACTTCCATTGTTGAACGCAATATTAATTGAATGCTCATACTATGAAATATAAAACAAGTAATAAGAAACACTAAAAATAACACACAATATCTCAGGTAAATCAAATAAAGAGGTACACACACATTAGGAAAAACATAAAACACAATATTTCATTTAACCAATTAGGTACACATATACACAGTCAAGACTCTGTAAAATGCGGGTATTTGAAAATATAAAATTCCTCGAATTAATCCACGTTGAATCTTTATCTGGAACAAATGCTAGAACCTAGGGAATCCTAACTCTGTAACCCCTCCCCCCAGATCTCTTTCTTCTTGCTCCAGATCTTCAGGAAGTTTTATTCCCTACAAGATCCTGTTTGCTGTGAACCTAAGGAGAAATAACATCTAAAATCTAACTCACTAAAATAGTGCTGTAAACGCAGGTTTCATCTTTAAGTGAAAGATTATTTATCGGATAACATATAACTTGAATCGAACAAGATTACAATTATCCTAGAATTCCTCTGTCATTCTTGTACTTGCTGCTTGAACTAGATGTTTGCCTAGAACATGTATCGAGCAAGCCTGTACATTAATTTTCTATTCTAAAGATCCTGAAACAAACACACAGTTATAATTCAAAGACTTACCTTGAGTTCCTTGGTACTTACCAGGGTTTGTCACTGCCTAACCAAAGGAAAATTGAAGAAAATATTTAAATTAACACCGAATTTAAACCCCTATCACTTCTAGCTGTAAAGAAATCTTACTATAGCATCTGCTTGACTCACTTCTAAATGCAAGATATCAGTCAGTCAGTCCCGCACAATGGTTTAGCAATCCTAGTTTGCTACAAGACATGTGCAATGAACCCAGGTCCATTTTGGTCCGACTGTCTGAACCTTGCCCACTAAAAATAGCATCTGCTTGAACCTAGCTACTTCTTACTCCTCTGAAATTCTCAAAATTAATGACCCCCATTTACAATTTGTACGCCTTTTTATAAGCTTTGCTTCCGTGCGTCACAAAGCCACTGCCTACTTCATAGTTAGTATGCGATCCCCGTCTGTTTAGTTGCCTGCCGATTCGCTGCCTCCCGAATCACCGCCGACTCAAAACGATGCCTACCATTTCGTATCAAAACAACTTTTTATGATGGGTGCCATTCGTCCGGCATCCAAATATACCCCCAGATATAACTCAATGTATACCTAAGTTGGTTCATATAGTCTATAATAGTATTGTTCTTTTTGGATGTTTCTTTTGGTTCTAGACCGTTTTCTGAATGAAAGATGGTGTCTAAAGACACTAATAGCTTGTATCTACTCTCCTTGAAAATATCTACATTCTACGTTACGTTTTTCATACTGTATTTATCAAAATTCCCTACTGTGTCGCAATAAAGAAGCCGACCTTTATGAGATTCTGAACATAGATAGTTTAAAGCATTTACTACCAATTTATTCAGTTTCCAACTCTCAAATGTACCTAGATCTATCAATCTGATAGCCTATTTTGGGAGGGAAACCGCCTGACATTTTTATGAGAGCAATTCGCAAATGTCATTGCGAAATTCTAAATGAATTATTACTAAGTACAATTAATGAATATAATTTAACTGCTACAACTATGTATACCTTCTATTATATTGAACCTTACTAGATCAACTCGTCTTGTTAATATTATTCATTCTTTATACTATGAAGTTAACGGTTGCTACAGATTCAGTATGTCACACTGAAGATAGTTTCATCGTCCGGTGAAAATTTACCGAATCTAGCTAAATTAAGGTTAAACTAACTAAATAATTTGTGGGATACCCAAGGAACACGGACAGTCTTTCTGGACCGTTACAATGTAGAGAATATTTTAAACTGGACATGTTTTGGAATAAAGCAATTTTAAGATACTTCGCATATCATACCGCATAAAGGTAGCCTAACCGCATGGTGCATGACACTTTCAAGTAGGTACCTATCGGGGGTTGATTTCAAAAATCAAAACAACAAAAGATGCTGTGTTGCTTGTGAGATTTGTGAGGTGGTATGTCGGTGGTAGCATTATAAACGTGTGTTGTGTTGTGTAGAGTAGTAGGTAGGTACCTACATAGGTATACTTACTGCCTACGTTGGTTGGTGAATCATTTCTCAGAATTGACCTTGCTATGAGTCATTCGCTGGAAGGCAGAGTCGGGGATACCGCGCCTGTCTGCCGGGCAGCTCGCTGCTCGCACGCCGTTCACTGCAGCGCATTTTACTAAAATACCTGTGCTATTAAAAAACATTGACTTTACTCTACACGTTTTCATAATGGAATTACGGAAATAAGTGAACAGTTTCACGGCATACAAATAATCGTTGGTAATTCGTACTTCTGACGCTGGATAATAATATCATGATAACAACCATGACGTCATTCATTTTATTGAAGGTAAGTCCACCTAAAATAATAAAATATTTAATTAAGTTGTAATAGGGTTAGCATTTGTTTGTAAACGCATACATAACATTTTAAGTTTGATGAATCATCCAAAAATTCTTATCAGTTTCTTACTTGACTAAAGTAGTACGCGCGTGACGTATTCAGTTTAATCCGCCTAAATTAAGAAATAGCGGTGTTGTTATCGTCTGTCTCTTTTTAACGTATCGAAATGGCGCTCAAGAATATGAAGTAAAATATTTACACAATGTCTTTCCATTAACATGGCTTTTCTCGAATACCTGTTGCAATGAGTTAGAATGAAATAGAAATAAAAATGGCGAAAAGTTTGATAAGTTTGTAAACTTTATTTTATTTTGATTACCACGATAAATAAAGTGAAGAATAACTCATTTTCTGCCTTAAAAAATTTCATACAAATAAAATTTGAGTAGGTATTTCATTTGCTTTGAACGCACGAATTAAACATTTTGTAAGTGATCAATAAGTTTGATGTTGAGTGTCTTGGAAAATGTCGAAAAGTTCTCCGTTGATATTCTGAGGAAAGTCTACAGCCAGACTGACTTGTTGAACAAGTTTTCAATTATCTTTCCAGACCAACTCTTTTTTGTTGAGGATGAACAGAGAGGATAACGTTAACTGGTTTCATGGGAAAATATCACGGGATACTGCTGAGAAACTTTTGAAAGAAGGTCTGTATCTAAAACTTAGTGGTTTACATTTTGCTGTTTCAAAAACATATCATGTATCATGTTTTAATATTTTTCAGAGGATGAGGATGGTGTATTTTTGGTTCGGGAAAGCAATACTTCTCCAGGAGACTATGTTCTATCGGTTTTACATCAGGTACGTAGAATACTAATTATACTAAAGTATTTCTTTGTTGTCTCAAACATGTTTAGAACTTAATACCAAGATTTAGCTTCAAAGGTTTGCTTAAAGAAAACTCTTGTTAGGGTTAAGCTCGCCTTTGTAAATGTCATCTATGTAAGTCTTTTGTTTATGCCCTGTTTTGTGTACAATACAGAATTACATTTGTTTGTGTTGAAAACAAGGAAAATTAATTTATAAATGTTACAAATGACTGTGATTTCCGTGTTATGTTATGTTATGGGACTCTCGTTTCCGCATTTAGACTCAAAGGTGGTCCATTATCTCTTTCTAGGGTGAGGTAGTGCATTATCAGATCCGCAGGCACGGAGAAGATGCCTTCTTCTCTATTGAAGAGCATACCACAGTGCATGGATTGGATACTTTGATACAGCATTATAGAGGAGACTCCAATGGGCTTGTCACGCGCCTGTCAATTGTTTGTAAAGGACAGCCCCCACCACACGAGTCAAGGACGCAGGGCACCACTAACCTCTTGCATCGGTGAGTAACCTTCAATGATACCATAGAAATCAAAGCTAAATAAAAAAACTTAAGAAACCTTCACTGTGCCTGAGTACCGAACTGGAGAGAAGTGAAGCAAAATAGATACCAGTAGCGGGCTATTGTGTCGGACGGAGGCGAAGACCCACTTTGGTGTTGATGTGCCAGGATAGTAAGTAAGAAACCTGTAAAATGCTTGGTGGTTTCTTACTTAAGATTACCTAGCTATCTACAAAACAATAACTCTCAATAGAATTTTAGTTATAAGGGCCTATTTTATCAATATTTAGTAACAGTGTTAAAACTGACTTTGTGATTGATTTTAAATATTGTCTACTCATGTGTAAAGTTCCATTTTACTATGGAATAAAGCTCATTGAGCTTAAATGGGTACCCCAACATCTCATATCCTATCTTAATTGACAATTTAATTAAAAAACGGAATAAAGCAATTGTGATGCTATCTCTAGCTCTAGAGGAAGTTCTATTAAGAGAGTGCTTTACCAATTGCCCTTAATTTTTCTTACTGTTTACTGACCGAGTAAATTGAAAGCCACATTCCTTGTTGTATTTAGAAAACATTTAAAATTTTTGAACAATATAAACTTGTAAATATTTCATTAGTCGTAATATTCTTGTGAATTTTTATTGGTCAGATGGTTTAAAAAAACTTTATCAAAACAATTAATTAGGTAGGTACCTACCTACTTATCTGATGTTTCATAAAAACCTTTTAGCTTTTATTTTGATAATGTGCGCAGAGAAGTTTATGTTCTGGGTGTATTTAATAGGTAGACTTTTGTTAAATGCCCATTTTTGTATTAATATTCATAAAATGAAGTGCATGTCTCATGTTATTATTATTATTCCAAGCACTTGCAATAACAAATCAGGTTGTTGCCCTCAATATTTTACTCACGCTGCACTAAGTAATTGTACTTTATGTGGCAATACCGCTGACAAGCATTATTGGCGATTTCCTGTTGGACATTGTTCAATAAATAAGACAAGTGGCAGATAATACTGCATGATAAAGCCGTTTTACACACTGTAATACAGTAGCGAGTTATGAAGTGTCAGAGTTACATTGCGCGACAACCAAGACTCGTCCAGTCTACGGACGTCATCTTACTAATCTTGTCAGCTGTAAGTTTTCCTAAAATTACAAAATAAAATACTCATAAACATTTCCGGCGCGCTTCAACAATATGACCAATATATTTATTTATAATAATATCAGAATACCAAAATATAAAAAGTCCTCTATAGGCGATAATGTTATGAAAATATTACATGGTCATCACGTGATTTACACATAGCATTAGGATTAACCGTCAAAGAAACTAAACTTAGTTTAAACTATATAAAGAAACAATTTAATAAGTTTATCATGTCATGAACTGGGACGGTTTCAGTAAACTGAGACCCTAAAAAAAATATTCAAATATTCTTGATCCTTAAACACCTTTCCATTATTATCCTAGTAACTGAGTTCGCCTTCCAGATTAAAATGAGAGTTATAATTTTTCCTATGTACTTACGCCACTCACTGATGTAGGTAAGGTACCTACTAACTACACGTAATCAATATCTTCGAAAAATTTATTTCATCAGTGTTAATACCTCAATCAATATACTTTCGTGTCGCAATCACAATTAAAATAATTTGTGATTGATAGTCTGAAGCAATGATTAATTACAATGTCTCCATTACGCCAAAAAAAGCAAACTATGGAACACAATAACCGGTTAGCATAATAATTAATGTGTAATTAAACGATAGCGGATTCTGCGGTACCTCTACTACTGGCTGCATGGAAGTTGAACTTTTTTTTCTCATTATTATGCATTACATGCAGTACGTAATATAAGACTCTAAAATGAATTATGAACTATGACTTAAATTACACACTCTATAAAAATATATCCACTGCAGGTCATACACGTGGCGTTCAAATTCTATGCCGACCACCACTCTTGCCGGAACCAGAGCGATGTTACGGATGTGGTCAGCAAATGTCAGTAATACAAACAGACAAGAACCGTAATACCTTTTATTGAGGTATAGTTGATCGAAGGGATAGTTGATACCTACTATATCATTGATGGGAAACAAGCAAACAAGGAACGTACATAGGGTACTCATACATAGCACGTAAAAGATGCGTACAATACTTTTTTTGTTTTACGATATAAACGTCTGTCTCGTTGGTTTTTTTTAGCATTCACTTGGTCTGAATCCGGCACAAATTGTACATAATGAATCATTAACGTAAACATTGAATCATCAGCAAACACAGATGTATCTTGAGTCGCAATGGTTGCCATCATTCTGTCAATATCATCAAGACATTCTCGGCCAATGACTAATAAAAAGTTTTAAATGATTATACAAACCTAATCACTTGTGTTAATATTAGCGATTAGAGTTAACATCGCGAAACATACAGCAAAGGTGCAAAAAATTAGTAAATAAATACACTGAGGTAGGTACATTGTGTGTACACATGTTACACAAAATACTTTTTTAAAAGTCCGTGTCTGGAAGACTCGGTTTTGGCGATAAAATTTCTCATTGGCCAGTTTTATTTACTCGCCTGTTGATCCTTTTATTTTATTTGGTTTAAGAGTACAATAAAGAGTTTATTTAGTCATTATATAAAGAGTTGTGAGATTAATTTATTTCTCCTTTGTGAGCGCTTGTTTACAACCATTCATCGATCTTCATTTTATTTTGCGCTAGAGTTCGATTCCCTTCCAAGGACAAACATTTGTCTGATAAGCATAAATTATAATCGTTTTATTCATCTGGGTATATATAAGTAAGTTAACTTAAGTTCCTATCAGCAGTTTTTTAACAATTACTTTCCAATGTTTGGATAAGTTTGAGCAGGAATACGCGATGCCCCGTTGCAATTTTGTTCGATGCGGAATAGTCGAACGGGGTTGAACGAGCGAAAGAGATCATATTATACGTGCAAAGGGCATCTATGAGCCGCCGAGAGTAAAGCGTTTAATTGGTAAAGTAGGGTAGCTAGAGTCGTTTCTTCAACCATACCAAAACCAAAGCTTCTACACAAAAGTACGTTCTATTCTATTATTTATGTTCTGTGGTGTTTGGCGCCGCCGTGCATTGTCCATCTATTTGATTACTTCGCATTACCTTTCTTTCATGAACTCCACAGAGCCACAGAAGCAGGCGAATACAACATAGTATCCCAGCTCCTAGCTTGTGGGTACCGCAGTCGCGATGCAAAGAACCAAGATGGTCAGACGGCTGTGCATTTGGCGGCGCGCGCGGGCAGAGATGACATCCTCGCGAAGCTTATAGAAAGCGGTGCTACGGTCAATGTACGAGATTCGTTCGGATATACACCCCTACATGTGAGTTACCATTTCAAATTCGCATAATAAAAGGTCTAAATAGTCTTAATCGTAAGAATCTAATAAAATTGCTGCTAATAAGTCTGTTGCCGTCTCTTTTCGTTATCATGAAAATCATAATGGCAAGTATAGCTATTTCATAGAGGCGCTTACGTTTAATGCCCGGCTTACATTTCATGTTGCTTCATCTACAGTTCCTCCTTTATGTAAAAAGGCCTATGTTCTTATAAGACATGGATGAAACAACCCGGTTATACTTAGAAAAACAGTGAACAGAAGCTAATAAATAATGGGCATAGTTCGATGAAAAGGAAAGTTAATTGTAATTTGTCAGATTTTAATGGTCTCAAAAAATAGACAATCGAGGGGCAGGTACTTGGGTTATAAAGATAGCTACTAAGATCAAACTATGAAACTTTTTTGTAGATTGTTATGCTAATTTTAAAGGTGTTTTAGACTTGTGCTCTGTACCGAATCACTTGAAGAACTAAATAAACATTTTATCTATTTTATTTCAGTACACTTGCCAAAACAACTTGCCGAGCACAACGGAATTGCTCATCAGTAAGGGCAGCGCCAACTACCAGATGAGACACGCACCGACCGGCAAAGTGCCCTTACATGATGCCGCGCAGAAAGGACACATTGAATGCATAAAGGTATCGTTATAAATCAAATCTTTAATAAAATCATTTAATTCAGGCAACTTTATTGTGTGTCTTTGTAATCTTTTTTTCGCCATTTACATCATATAATAGGAAGTTTAATAAATATTCATCATCAGTCAATAAACCCAAAGCCAGCTCCAGTTCAGACCGATTAAAAATAATAACTTGTTTAATTGCAAAACGAAGGGCGGCTTGCACCAGAATCGCTAAACGCGTTTAACTCTTAAATAGTATTTAGCGAGTTGTCAAGTCTTACAAATACGTCAGATTTAAATCGATTTAGCTGTTAAATACGCTTAGTGATTCTGGTGCAAGACGCCCTAAATGTCTATTGCAATCGCAGGTACTGCTAAAGCTAAGAGCCCCAGCACACCCGAGAACGTTAGAAAAAGACACACCCGCCGAACTAGCCAAACATTATGGACACGAAGAATGTTACCAATTATTGAGTAAGTTATTTTTACATAACGATAGAATACTCTGACAGTTTGAAATAGTAAAATAGGACTTGTGTTTGCAATACTCAGTGACCAGAGGGGCGAGTACAAGTTGACAGTGTGCAATACGTCTGACGCCCAGCACACCGGTGTGCGCTGATTGGTATGGAAACACTGAGTGGAAGCTTGACGAGACCAAGCTTCTCAAAAAATCCGCTCAGTGTTTCCATACCAAGCAGCGCACACTGGTGTGCTGGGCGTCAAACGTACCATTTGGTGACTTTACACTTTTTTGCCGCGCTATTCAAGGGAATTTTTATTGATTTCAAAATAAATTACAGAAAATTACCAGCCCGAAACCCCCAGAACATCAAAAGCCCTCTGGTACCACGGCACACTAAACAGAGACGAAGCAGTGAAGACATTGCAGGAGTACTGCAAACAGCACAGTATAAAGGACAAGGCTTCTGACGGAGTTTTCCTAGTGCGGTACAGTGAAAGGCACACCGGCGCATATGTGCTCACGATGCTGAGCGAAAACACACCTTATAACTTCATTATTAGGAATAAAGTTAGTTGAATTCTATGCGGGTCTTGGGTGTGTGTGGCAAACATAGATATTTGTTCTATGTCTGGGTTCGACCAACTCGGAATAACGCTAATATGTCTGTCCTTGTTTTTGACAAGTTTAAAGTAGAGACGTATAGTAATTTATCTGACGAATAGCGTTATCCGGAGTTGGTCGAACTCGGCCTAAGTATTATAAGTTAAAAACAGCAATCTAGTTACCATATTACTTATATTACAAGGTTTGCTTAGTGACTAGAGGGCGTCGTGTGAAATGTCCAATTGAGCTAAAAGTCGCGCAACGGGGAAGTGTTTCACTACGCGATAAAATCCGAAACTAGGAAATTCGTAGGTTGAATCTAGGTCACTGACATTCATCTTAGAAGCTCCAACCAATTCACCAACATAACTTTCAGAGTTAGCCCTTATAGAGGCACTTTTGTCATCTGTCGCTTTTGAAAATACATACAAGTCCTACTTCGCTAATAAGCAAAACTATAAAACATTTGGTTATAAGAATTTCTAAAGATTAATGTATGTTTCAGAGCAACTGGTTGTTTATCGATGACGGTCCGTACCTCGAGTCACTGGAGCGGCTAATAGAACACTACAGCTCAGTTCCCGACGGTCTGCCCACTCGGCTCACGGAAGCCGTGCCGCCGAAACCCAAGCCACCTTTGCCTGAAGTGAGTATCTAAAACTCCAGTTGAACTGCAAAGTTTTAAATCATGGTCAGTTCATACTAACTCATAGTTATTCTGTGACTAAATAGTGACATCATGATGTCATTTGATGTGTTTTCGCGCATATTTTGTACAAAATTGTACCACGTGACCTGAAGAAGTTACACTGGGCAGTGAAATCAGTTACCTATTTATTTATTTGTTCGTTTTCAAAGTTTTGAAAATTGTTAGTATCTATTATAAATTATACTGTGTAGCCTTGTACTCGAGATAAGCAATTAATTTGATATTACTTATTGTATTTTGATGTGCTCTATAACACCTACTAAGGGCGGCTTGCACCAGAATCGCTAAACGCGTTTAACTCTTAAATAGTATTTAGCGAGTTGTCAAGTCATACAAATACGTCAGATTTAAATCGATTTAGCTGTTAAACACGTTTAGTGATTCTGGTGCAAGCCGCATTAAGAGTAGACATCCCTAGTAAGTTTTTGGCCGCCATTTTGTCAAGATGGCGGCGCTTCCCGCAAAATTCCCGAGTTGGCGAAATAAAATGTCTAAAGAGCACATCTTCTATCATCTTTATCACATCCCCCGAGGTTTAAGAACCTGCGGAATCATTCATGAGTCTATAATTTCGTTGTCTATTTCAGTTTTCAACAATGCCACGAACAAAGAAGTCTTCCCCATCCCGCGTCGCTCTGAACCAACCCCTATCTCTAGTCAAACACGATATACTGAACTCACCCAACGCTCCACAAAGCAACATGTTCGACCTACTCACCAGAAATCTATCCTTTTCATCAGATTTCAATAACGATAGCCTGAATAATAATGATATGGAAGACAATGATACATATAAGGTTCCGGGGAATAATACAGCGGTGGTCTCGTTGGCAGAGAACTATAATGAGATATCTATCAATGCTGATGGACAACTCTCTACGTTGCAAGGTTACTCATTTGATTATAATAACTACTTTAGTTTATAACCCCTTACTGTAAAAGAGGGGTGTTATAAGTTTAAGGCCGCAGTGTGGCTGTCCAGTCAGATAGATAATATGTAGTCTTACTAATGATTTCAATGCTGGGTTTATTCTTAAGAAAGTTCCGAGTTGGTTATTAGCTATTGCGTAAAGGTTCAGCAAAAATATAATTTTGATCGAAACAAGAACGTTTAAGGTTTTAGCACACTTTTAGTTTACTAGATTTGCCACTGTAAGCTATTTGCTTATTTTCCCCACTTTTTCCATTACAAAAGTTAATGTTTGCAGAATTCATCTCCATGAGCGAGCTAACCTTAGGCGCGGTTCTCGGCGAAGGGGAATTCGGTTCAGTACTGCACGCGACATACACCCCTGCCGATCAGTCGCCGCAACAAGTTGCCGTGAAGACATTACACATGCAACACACGGAGACTAACCAGAAGGAGTTCTTATCCGAAGCTAAGCTGATGATGTCGCTCCGGCATCGGTGTATAGTGCGGCTTATTGGCGTTTCTCTGGTAAGTTACAGAACATTCTAGAGTTCTTGAACAATCTAGCAGATGGCAGTGGATATACACACACATGCAAACCACTGAGACTACACCCAAATGTTTGTTAACGGTGGGGATCGAACCCACAACTTATAGCATGGAAAGCAGAGCTATACCTACCAACTTAATTCTATTTTTTTTTAACTGTGTTTATTTTACAGGGTCCCCCGCTAGCAATGGTTCAAGAACTAGTACCGCTAGGTTCACTACTGGAATACCTACTCCGTCAGACTGACAAGTCATTCTGCTACGAGTTGCGTCTGTGGGCGTGTCAAGTGGCAGCCGGGATGAGATATCTAGAACGAAGGAGATTCGTGCATAGAGATCTCGCTGCAAGGAATATACTGCTAGCAAACAGGTAACAATAACAGTGGTAAAAGTAGATAAATAAGAATGTTTACGAGCAGCTGTGCAGAAGTAGTTTGTGCAACCTCATTCCAAAAAAAATTGCTAGTAACGCTCGAACAAATTAGATATATCTATGATCATCATCAGAACCTAATAAAATTCATACTTATCGAACAGAATGACCGTTCTATCCACATTAGCATCCCAGATCCTCTACATCTAATACCAATCATTATCATACCTTGGAGTCCAGTCCAAGGTCTGATTGCTAGTTTCTGTAGGAGATTAAATTAATTAAATTAAATATTCAGGGACATTTCACACAACACCCTCTAGTCCCAAACTAAGCAATGCTTGTAATATGGAAACCAGATGGCTGATAGAATACTTATATACTTTTTTTTTGTAAATACATACTTATACTTATAATACATACTAACACCCAGACATAGAACAAACATCTATGTTTTCCACGCACAAATGTTTGTTCTCAGTGGGGATCGAACCCACGACCCACAGCACGGAAGGCAGAGCTATTACCGACTGAGCTGTGACGCCTGTCAAAATGATCACATTTCCTCGTTTTTTTGCAGAAATCAAGCCAAAATCAGCGATTTCGGTCTATCCCGCGCTTTATCCACCGACAGTTCGTACTACAAAGCGAGCCGCGGCGGCAAATGGCCGATCAAGTGGTACGCACCGGAGTCTTACAACTACGGCACATTCAGCCATGCGAGTGATGTCTGGAGCTACGGCGTCACGCTCTGGGAAATGTTCTCGTTTGGCAGTCAACCGTATGGCGATATGAGGGGGATCGAGGTACGCTAATTTAATCTCTATGTCGTTACAGTAAGGTCTAATAAAATTTGCAAGAGCCATTATGAATGATTAGTACTGTCGACCCTTGTATGAGCTAAGTACAGAATCGTCATGATGACACTAAGGCCTATACCCAGCAGTGGATGAAGTCAGGCTGTGGATGATGATGATGTATTTCATACAAAATCACATTGTGCCCAGTGAAGTTTCAAAAGATAGCATGTTGTTGAGTTTCGTATCAAGTATTTGCTCACATCAATCACATCATAAGCAGTGAAAGATGTGTGTGCTAAAGTCTATGCCAGTTATCTTGTTTGTATGGATCACATTTTTACTATGTAAACTGGCTTGTATGGATCACATTTTTACTATGTAAACTGGCGAACATTATGTTATTTTTACAATTTTATTATACTAAAGTGTTCCTTGCGACAATTGTAAACGTATCCTAACGCTGGCGTATCCAAGATACACTGCGCGGTGACGCTACAACGTTTGGCAGTCGAGCTGGCGTTGAAGCGCAATATGATTCGAATACGTAACGCAGCGACTATCAGATCTGTTCGTACATTATACAATGATGTCGATTCTGTTAAAACTAAAAATGTTGCCGTCCCTTTCTCATAAACTGAAACTACAGAGACAGCTATAATTCTAGTTCTGTCAAATTAGGTTAGTTTAGAAAAATACAACAACAGAATCGACAGCATTATGAACTATTTCTGACACATAAACCATGAGTGTGTATGACTATAATAATATGTTTACGTAGGTATACAGATTGGTGCATATTTACTTATTTTTTCAGGCAATACAAATAGTTGAAAGCGGCCAGCGTCTAGAAAGGCCGGAGGACTGCCCCGATGAGATATACCAAGTGATGCTAGATTGCTGGGCGTACAACCCCGACCTCAGACCAACCTTCAGCCAACTCGTCGATGTATTCTCGCAGCACCCCGACTACGTTAATATCAGTCAGCTGATTCTTGAGAATGACGATATGCAATAGGCAGTAAGTTTAGCCAATCAGTATAGTTTTTTGGGAAAAGTATTTTGATGTTTTGTATGCTTCAATTTAGCTACGGTTAGAAAGTGCTTGCATTTTATTTTGTATTTTTGTAGATAGCCAACTCACGTTTGGTCTTCCTGTCAGTTTGTATCTGCAGTTGCTAAAAATTATATACATAATTTATTTAGGCTAGTGTGTCAGTATGTAATATAGATCTGAAGGATTATAGTTATTCCCGAAGGGGTAAGGGGGTCATGCTGTAAGGACACAAGCTGTGCTTGCAGCAAAAGTATTATTATAAATGAGTTACGTAAGTAATCAGTAATATCATAGACATAATTCCTTATATGAAAAAGTTCAGATATCTTTCAATTAATCTGTATATTTTATGTTTCATTCTGCTAAAACAACGAAATAAAGTTCAAACCAGCATTTCATACATAATATACTTGGGTATACAAATAGATAAGGATAGCTAAAGTATTTTGTTATTTTATGAATAGATAATTTATCAGAAAGAGCTAAAATGCGTGAGACTAGTCTCACGCATTCATAAATTCATAATAACTCTAGAGTTATTATGAATTTATGACACGTCAAGATGTGCCTGAATTTACTTATAAGTTGTATAAAATTAAAAATAGGTAAGTTAGCATTAGTGAGCTTTGTAAATGCAACAAAAGATCTTTCTAAAGTTTTTATAAATCAATTTTATAACTTGGGTAGCATTTTAACCTCTAGGCGGCACTTTGTGTTGTATTCACAAACCATTTCTCAATCAATTTATTCGCCAGCGGTGTGTTTGCTTATATTTTAACTGCTATGTTTTTTTACGTGCATTTCGCAATAATGTTCCTTTTGATTACCAGAATACATATAGTAATAAATAATAGAAATCTACCAGAATTTAACATTCCATTTTACAAAGTTTTGTTTTGCATTTTGCGAATAATATTATGTTTTGTAATAACGATTGTACCTAATTTAACATATCTCTTTATTTTGTTAAAAATTATTTCACGACGCATATACATAGAAATGTGTCTTTTGTTATATTTGCCGTGTTTGAGTAGCATTTTCCTAATTATATTTATTATCATGTATTTATTGGAAATGCCATACATTTGAGATCAAATCAATTGCCATAAGGTTGTGTTTTAGAATGTACAAAAAAAAATATAAAGTTACCCAAATTATATATTTTATTATTACTTTTAGTGCCTATTTCACTATCTCATGGCTACACTATCTGTAAGAAAATCAGAGATGGTGAGGTAGGCCCTTAGAGAATTTATATTAAATTCTATGAGTCTGACTTAGTTTGTAATAATGATGAACTTCTTTACGTAATGACAGATCATTTATATGTTACTGAATCAAAATGTGATAATGGTATTTATAAAATAAATAACAATCCAATATAAAAGTTGTATTATTCTTAATTTAAAACTAAAGTAGGAACGTAGGTAATTGCATTTCCCTTTCATTTATCATGCACAGCCAATACCGTAAACTTAAATGCACTTAATTTTTTGATAAGCATAAAACGCACACATTAGTCACTGTCTTTTAAAACTTAAACATTCAATCGGAAGTCATGATAGGGAGGTGGCGGTGTTTCAGACCTATCGGGTACCCGGATAGCATCAACTTGCAACCTCGCTTCCGTCACGCCGGGAATCCCGTACGGCGCGCTTCTATCAGGCAGTGAAAGTTGTCGCCGGAAAAGCGGCGGAGTCTCCGTATCAGGGTTTATCAACGTGCTCCAAAGTAAACTGGTTCTCATATCGCCCTCCATTCTAGCCCTTCGTCTCGCACGCCGCGACTGAGGTCGCCAGCTGTTGAAAGGTATAAGGCAAACTCGTCGCAACCAAACATACGTGCCGACTATACCCAGCGCCAATCCAATCTCTAAGCCAATTACGAACGCCTGTAACGCAGAGAACTCCTTATCAAACTTCTCCAGTGGCGTTAGGGGTTTTTCATCGGGCAAAATATTGGTGTTATTTTCAGAAACCGTTATATTCCAAATCTTATCTAATAAGATTTCTTCTCTTTCAACAGGCACTTGAGATATCATTTTCTCTGACATCTTTGGCCTAATTCTCTTGCATTGCTTCGCGTATGTGATGTCGCGTGATGATATCCAGTTCTCGACTCCGATAAAGTCTGGGTTGCATTGCCAATAATCGTTTCTTAATTCGATTCTTTCGAGTTTACGCATCGGTTGAAGGATTTGAATGCTGATGCTGACCATGTAGTTTTCACTGAGATCTAGCTTTCTCAGGTTTGGCAGGCGACTAAATAGTCGGTCTGGTAAAGCTTTTATTCGACAGTTGTTTAAATTTAGCACCTGAAAAGAAAATAATAGTAAAGTATTACTAAACGAGTTACGGAGACTCAGGTCACCTAAAGAGAAGTCATTGTGTAGATGTAGGTACAAAGAAAGAAGGTCCATTATAACATCCCGGTTTAAAATTTGGCCGTGTCGTCCAACCATGGTCTCTCCTAAAGGAACAAGAACAAACTGTTCTGAAATCGATACCTACTTCTGGTAAGCACTGAATGAGATGAAGGAGGAATAGAGTGATACTCTGCTAAAGAGTAAAAAAGATGGTGATTTCTTACCTGTAGTTTAGTATGCATAACTATCGGTTCATTCTTCAGCGATTCAAACACATTCGACGATAGATCCAGGTTCTGAAGCTGCGGTGTGTCCCAGAACAGATCCGACGGGATATACCTCAGCCTGTTGTTGCTCAAGTCTAAATGAGACAGCTTCTCAAGACCAGCAAATGCATGTAAACCAATCCAGAATATAAGATTATAGGATAGATTGAGCACTTCTATTGATGTGTATCCGGATTCCTGAAACCAAATTAAAATAAGCCATTTTTAGTTCCGCTGTCCGCGATAAGTTTCGCATTCGCAAAGTTAAAGTGAATTTACCTTGAAACAAAAGTTATCCAGCTCACTGATAGCGTTATGTGTTAGATGGTACACTTGTACAGCAGTGGGCACTCCTACATTGACATTTACAATGTTCTGATCAACACATATAGCTCTATTGAGGCCATTGTACGAATCACAATCACATTGCTTCGGGCACAGTTCACTCACAACAATATTTAGAACACAGAATAACGCCGCTGCGTGTTTTAACGCCATTTTTTGTAATGTCTTATGACTATTTCGCGAGAAAACACTTGCATTGTGCTATGCAATTATACGTTGTATTGTTGTGGCAGTGACGTGCGCCGATTTCACGTTAAAATGGAGCAATGATACACGCTTGATAATACAACTTATCCGTTGCCTGCACGGTGATAAGATAACAATGTAATAAAATACCTGTTCCATTGAATGTCGATAGTAAATACAAAGAACGCTCTTTCGAAATGTGTATAATCGGTAGGTATTTATAAATCTATTAATAAATGCATGAGATTCCACAATTCTTAAAATAATGACTAAAATTAAATAAATTACTGATAGTGAATGGCATTGAACTTATTAGCTAATTCATTAAATTACAATTCATGATTTGCTCTAATTAAAATTATTAGATCACCTGAGACAGGTTCCAAAAATACTGGATTTCTGATTCTCACCGAAAAGTGGCTATTGCGAGATACTTGTACCTAATGAACAAATGGAAATATTCTCGCAACTAGTCCATGGTGGACTAATGACCGTGTACTGAGTCAACAATGATTTTACACAAGTAAACTAATAGAAATAATATAGATAATACATTCTGGCACAGCTACATCTCCTTACACTAACTAAACAAAGTGGAGTTTTGCCGCGTCGAGTTAGGGTAGCACCGTTTCAAAGTGTAGTCGATGCCTAGAATAGCGTTCCTGATGTCATGTGCTGTCGCGCTGACGGTTTCAAAGGAACTGACCAGTCTGTCTACTGCCAAAGCCTGTGAGACAATACACCTTCTATATTCATTTGCAACATCCTCATATTTCTATGATAAAGTAAAGGAATATAAGCTAATGACCCACCTGTTAAGCGGTCACCTCTGCCTATGACGATACACTGTCACACTAAGCACGTCTTATATACTCATCACACTTCGTAAGTGAGACGTAAGGATATCAAGTCTCATGTGTCTGTAATTGCATCGGCAACCATACTCTTCAAACCGGAACACAGCAATGCAAGCATCGGCAGAAACAAGTAGGTACTTCCCCAAACAAGGTTTTTCACGAAAAGCTCTACTGATTGGAACTGATTGGAACAATATTTTTTCTAAATTTGGAAACAAATCTATTGTAGCAGGTGATTTTAACGGACACCACTCAAACTGGTCCAACAAAATAGATGCTAGAGGATTACAATTATTGGACGCTAGTACTGACAATAATTTTGTAACTTTAAACAACGGTGCACATACAAGAATCAGATTAGTAAATAATGTGCTTCAAGAAAGTTCCCCCGACATAACATTTGTATCCACAGATATAGTAGTCCTCTTTAAATGGTGGGTGACAAGAGAAAGTTTAGGTAGCGACCACTTATTTATCAAGACTAGTCTAGAGTACTCAGACCCTCCATCTTTTGTTAAACGCCGTAATTTTAAGCTTGCGAACTGGCAGCTCTACCATGATACATGTAAAACTAGCTTTTATGAAGATAAAATACCTCTAGGTAACGATGTTCAAGCAATGTATGATTTTTTTATTAATACCATGAATCACTCTGCTGATAAAAGCATTCCATTTCTTAGACTCTGTACAAATCCAGCGCGTTCGTTTAAGCCTAAGCCTTATTGGTCACCTTATGTGGCACAGGCTATTGCAATGCGACGTTTAGCTCTTAAGAATTTTAGGAAAAATCCAACCCCGGATAATTTAGATGTAATGAAAGAAAAAATTGCTTCTGCTCAAAAAATTATAAGACAAGCGAGGACAAGTAGTTGGATGAACTTTTGCGCAAAAATAGATGAATCAACAAACTCCTCTGATATGTGGAATAAAATGCGTTGGATGAAGGGTTTGAGAAAAACTCGTACTCGTGCTTCGAATGAAAGTAAGTTGCAATTACTGCAATCTTTAGCCCCAGATTTTGTTGAGCCTCCTTCCCCAAAATTTATTTCGATTAATACCCAGCTAGAGAGTGAGTTTTCTGCGCAAGAGTTTGACAGCTGTCTTAAAAAAAAAGACACAGCGCCAGGGGAAGATAATATCACATACTCTATGTTATATTATCTACCCACCGAAGCAAAACTATTTCTACTCAAACTTTATAATTTAATATTCAAGCAGGCAGTAATACCAGAGCAGTGGCGTAATATAAAAGTTATACCTATTCCGAAACCGAATACTAATGAATCTACACCTAAATTTAGACCTATTTCATTAATTTCATGTGTTTGTAAAATCTTGCATTCTATGCTAAATCGACGCCTAGAATGGTATGTTGAAAAAAACAAGATATTGGCACAGTCAACTTCCGGTTTTCGAAGAAGTCAGTCAAGTCTGGACTGCATAGTCAGATTGGTCTCACAGATACAGGTGGGCTTTGCCAATAATATACCGACTTTGACATGTTTCTTAGATATAGAGGGAGCGTACAATAATGTGTTAATTGAACAACTAGTGGTAGTATTGGATGAGTTGGAGGTTGGTGCAAGAATATGTAACTACCTATACCAATTCTTAAAAAAAAGATATTTGAAAATTAAGGAAGATGATGACGATCAAGCTCTGATGAGATGGACAGGAAGAGGTCTGGCGCAGGGGGACCCGATCTCTCCCCTTTTGTTTAATATTATTACGTACAAGATAAGTCAATCAATAAATAGTGTGAACACTCTACAATATGCCGATGACTTTGTGTTTTTTATTCAGAGCAGTAACATTTCGAATAGCGTTATTGATATGCAGGACTGTATCACTGCAGTATCCTCAATGCTAGGACAAATTGGACTGGAAGTCTCTCTCTCAAAGACACAAGTGTGTTTATTTAGCAAGCGAAGAGGTAGAGATCGGGTGGATGTCGAGGTTGATAGTCATATGATTCCGGTTGTGGACTGCGTTAAATACTTGGGCGTTTGGCTTGACAGAGCGCTACGTTGGAATAGACACATTAGAGAAATCCAAGCAAAAACTGCAAAAACTACAAATATGCTAAAAATTTTGGCAGGAGCATCGTGGGGTGTACACCCAAAGCACCTGCGTAGATTATATATTTCTTTAGTGAGAAGTAGAATAGATTATGCTAGTTTTATATATGACAGTGCTGCAAAAACGCATCTCCAAAAACTAGATAGAGTGCAAAATGTAGCACTGCGCGTTGTCGGAGGTTTCATTAAAACCACACCGATTCATGCAATGGAATGCGAATTATGCCTTCCGCCACTCGTTCTTCGAAGAGAATACCTAGCTACCAAATATTGTCTCAAGGCTCAATCGTGGTCAAATAACATAACTATTAAATCAATCAATAATTTAGAAAATGTAAGTAATGCTGCTTATTTCCGTAGAAATAAAAAATCCTTACTTGTAGATATTTATAGAGACACTAAATTGGAAATAATAAACTCATGTAATCCTTTAAAAATGTTTACTTTGGATACGTGGATGTCCAATATAAACATGAGTTTTATTCACACTAAAGTTGAAAGTATTATTGAGCCAAAAGATAAATATGATAGTACAGTGCTTAAATATAATACGCTATACATGTTAAATCATAAGTTTGAAGGTTGGCACAGAATATACACTGATGGTTCAATTACAGAGGTTGGTAGTGGAGCAGCATTTTATGATCCGATATTCGATGTCAAAGAAAGTTATAAGTTTGTTAACTCTTCATATAATTGTATTATGTCTTTGGAACTTTTCGCGATCTCAGAGGCTCTGTCCCATATAATTAGTACAAGACTTAGAAAGGCTATTATTCTGACAGATAGCAGAAGTGCCTTACAGCATGTGGCTCGTTGTGCCTCTGGCCACAGAGGCTCAGCGATAGCTTACAATATTTTATATAAAGTCAGACTATTAATGTCAGGGGGAGCGTCTTTGAGGATGCAGTGGATTCCATCACATGTTGGTATAGCTGGTAACGAGGTGGCTGATACGTTGGCTAGAGAAGGAATCTCATCTGGTACTGAAGTATATCTAAAGCCTGAGTATTCGGAAATATTATTTAAATATAAAAACCGCATAAGATCTAAGTGGAAAGAAGATTTTGACGTTATTTCTCGTGAAAAGGGCATTTGGTACAAGACGATCCAAAGTGAGCCGCCTCGTATACCATGGTTTGCCAATACTAGGTTAAAAAGAAAATATATTGTAATTGCACATAGACTTCGCTCCGGACATATACCATTAAATAGTTTCAAATATTTGTTAAAATTAATTGATAGTCCGAATTGTGAAACCTGTGGGGTTAGAGAAGATGTATACCACCTGTTGATGGAATGTGTCCGGACTGAGGCTATGAGGGATGATATTTATACAATGTTAGGAGCTAGCCGATTCGACATGGGTCTGTTTCAGGGTATTTTGGCTTCGCCAACGTCTGACGAGGCTAACATGCTCTACCGGCTCATTTTTGAGTTGCCGATAGGGAACAGTGAGTCTTGAGACAATACTGGGAAGATACGATGGAACTGACATCGTCTTAACAGACGCTAAGTTCCGTAAAAAACAGATTTAAAAAAAAAAAAAAAAAGAAAAGCTCTACTACTAATTAAAATGTAGGTACTAGTCTAAGGTACTTGCCAATGATTTAAAAAACTCGTACTCATACCTGAACGTGCGAGGCTTCAGCTATGCTCTCCATCGCTTTGGAATTTGTAAGAGATGCTTGCGCCATCTGTGTCAATGCTGATGCTTGTTGTCCCATCACACCTATCTAGAAAGTATACATTTTATAGAATATCTATGTATCTCAGTGTCCAGCAGACACGGAAGAGTAAAATAAAATTATTTTGTTTGTTTGTTTGTTGTTCTGTTGAATAAGTTTATAAAAAAACTAAAAAAACCGACTTCAATTCGACTACCGGCTTCACCATCAGATGATGATGATGATGGCAGTTCATTGGGAATGTTTTAGTGACAATAAACACCACTAAAAAGTCACAGGAAAGCAAAATACGCAATTTCGTGCATGTGGATGGCATATTTTCAGTTATTTTTATTTACAAGCCAAACTACTGAACCGATTTTGATGAAAATTGAATGAGACCAACCTGGAAGTACCTCCTTTCAGATAAAAAAAGAATTTTAGAAATCGGTAATTGCATCAAATCGTATTACAGCAATAGGACATAAAGAACCTACGCAAAACCGACACGCTACACGGTGTAAAAGTGTCTTAGTACTACATTTATGAGATTCGGTATCCGCGATATCGCGTAGGTGACAGTGTGAAAGCACCATTCTCACCATATTTTCAAGCATAGTCAACTGCCGCTCTTCTGTTTCAGTCGGTAAAAGCCGGATATCCGCTTCGCTATCCCCTCCCTTTATGGAAACGTCTTCATTTAATTCATACGAGTCATCACCATTACATGGCTCCTGTTTTACTGCTTTTTTCTTTCCTGCAAAATATGAGAAACAAAATGTCCCACCAGAATCGAACTTACACTTGTTTTAGTTGCAGGTTACGCCACGGAAGTCGTGACTTTCTAATCTTAAGTATTTATAAAAGACTCAAAATATGAAGAGATTTAGCTAAAAAGTGGCTTTTTACAGCTTCGAACTTACGTGATCTATATGGTTTGGCTTCACTCAGTTCAAGTATTTTCTGCTCTAGTAGTGTGAGGGAACTCTTTAATCTGCCTTCCTCTATTTGTTTCTCTTTTGTCATTGTAAATCTTTTCTTGTCTGACCAGAACTAAAAGCAGAAAATAGTTTCAATAACAAGTTATGGCATCAAACATTTTACCTATTTATTGCAAAATAAATACCAACTGGGAAAAAAAAATTGCATCCAGATAGATTAATATTGTTATTTTAGTACACTTTTTTTTTGATTAATCATTGCTGCTGTCCCCGTGCTGGACAAATGCCTCCCTCTTTTGTCTTCACTAGTCTCAGTTCTGTGGCGAATTCAGCCAATCTTTACAAATATGTCCAGGTCATCCCAACACCGCATCTTCCATCTGCCTCAGCTGCAACTTTCATCTACCTACAGTGATGATCTTGGCCCACCTCTCAAGTTGCATACAGGTATACTATAAAATATAATATAGGAATGTAGACTTACCTTCAACCATCCTTTTGAAGACTTAACAGACCCTTCAATTGAGTTGATTGCTTTGGACAGCTCCAGCCAGAATTTCTTATATTTTGATTGGCCAGGCCCGAGCCTCTGCTTTTTGTTAGCTAATTCTGGATTTTTCTCCATGTACTCCACCAAAGCTTTGACTTGGGCTAGAGATGGTCTGGAATACTACATTACAAAATGTTTCAGATTAGTACATAAGAAATGAGTGAATATGGAGATGGTGGTTGATACAAGAGAATGGAAGGAAAAGATAGATGCTAGTGCTGCAGGTGTCCATGGACAGCAGTGACCACTTTCTATAAGGTGGTTGCTTGTATGACAGTCATGGCATAAAATAATTATTGCTTCATGTGGGTCTAATATAACTTGAACACCACTGGGGCACAACAATTACCTACTTAGGTGTGAGAGGAATATGCTATGGTGCACACCCCGTCGTAGGATAAATTAAGATGAGTTTAGCTAGGTGAGTATGCTCAAAGGTGTAGGACATAAAGCCATTAGGAGAAGTATATCTTCGCAATGGTTTTGTTTGGGTGTAGTTGCTGAGAAATAAGGTATTTCAACCACGCACAGTATTCGATAGTCGTGTTTTTTAGTGTAGAACGTAAGGGTGAGTGATTTCCAGTCCCAGTCTTAGGAACTCAAGATACAAACAATTAAATTGACATAAAAAACTCACGTTTATGCGACTTGGATTATCCGCTATATCTTCTTCATCTAAATGTCTAGACATTTCGCTTCAAACAATTTACAATACAATACAACCAACAACACAGTGAACACTGAGCTATTCAAAATATTCAATTAGAACCACAAAAACAAAAACAAAACACCTAGAGGCAAAAATCGGCAAAATCCACAAAACACAAAACAAAACATTTTTTTTTTTTTTTTTTTTTGTTCGCTCCTGAGAGCAGGCTATAGTTTTTCAACCATACCGCCTAGTCAGACGTTATATTTTTTCCATTGTTATTTTGTTTATGTGTTTGTCTTACGTAATTTTTTCTAAGTAGAAATTATATCAAATAATGATACACATCTGAGTGTTTTTTTTTTCTTCGTCTATTTTGACTAGGTATACGTTTAGGCACATACCTAATTATAAATTATTTACATTTCCTATAACTATACAAAAGTATTAATAATATTATTTACAACTAACGATACTTTACAGAGACATAATTATATCTCTGTTACTGTATTAATAATAAACTTGTACAAATGAATGAAATTTGACTCATCCTTGAGCAATTCCTGAATGCAACGCGGGACTAAATCAGGTTCACGATAAGTTTGAAGCAGTTCATCTATCAATACAAGGCGCTGAATATTGAAAGATGAACAATCGAAAATTATATGATTTACAGATTGAATTTCTCGTGATTGGCAATAATCACAATAAGGGGAATTTATCATTTTTAAACGATGGAGATGATAATTCAAACGACAATGACCAAATCGCAAGCGGCAAACAGTTGAGTAAAACTTTCTGTTCATGAAAATTTTACCTTTACAGAACCTGTTACAAAATGTTGCTTTATTATTATAAAAGCTCATAAAAGCTAATTTCTAAATAATTTGGGAGAGTTGGTATTTTATTCTTGGGTTGTAATAAATCGTTTAAGTATATAAACCATTGAAGAGAAGTAGATAAACAAGGTGTGTATCAGGATAGTGGCATCAATCCCAGTGCACTGATGCTATGCAAATGTATGCAAAACCGCACTGAACCTAGGTTTACCCGCGGTTGCACACGGCGTTAGATTTCACAGATTGACTCTAGGTAGTGTGAAGAACATTTACCGAATTCATAGGCTGAAAAGTTAAATATAGGCAAAAAATTGGAAGTCTTTGGGAGAGACCTTTGCCCAGCAGTGGGACAAGATAGGTTGAGAAAAAAAACGACTGAAAAGTCCAACAACAACGTAATCATCGAAGTTTGCAACATCTTTCATCAACATCAACATCAACAACAACTTTCTGTTCATGAAAATTTTACTCTTACAGAACCAAGGTACAGAATCAATCTGAACATCCAAAGCAGCATGCCAGGAACCCTTATTCTCAACCTGTGTACAGTGATACGAATGTCTCCCCCAAGATTGACACATTCGTTGTCTTAAAAGACTTACAACGTCTGTGTATGGTAGAGCTACATCAGCGTCACCATTCTCAAGATTAGAATCTATAGTATCTGCTAATTTAACTATAGTGTTGGCTAGATAATCCGCCTTCTCATTACCCTCTACACCTTTATGCGAAGGGACCCACGCAAAACATACATTAATATCAGAATCAGCCAGCTCAACCCACAGTTGTTTTATAAGAAAAATGATGTAGTTAGTATCAGCATGCAGTTTATTGTTATTTAAATTTTTTAAAACACTCATGCTATCACTCACCACAACCCATTTAGTATGACCTAAGTTACGATTTTTAATATGTTTTAAAGCACTCAGGATTGCAACAGCTTCCGCAGTAAAAATACTAGCGTTTTTATCAATTTTGTGACCGACACCAATATTCAAAGATGGTTCAAATAAGGCAAAGGACACAGCGTTTTCATTTTTAGATCCATCGGTGTAAATAAATTTGCAATCTATAAACTCGGAGAGCATTACATAAACTTCTTCTTTTGTTGACAGATCATTATTGATCAGTATATTAATTGCTGGAAATTTACTATTAAAAGATCCTTCGTAACAAGGTAGCATAAGACTTGATTGATAGATGTTTAAATTTTGAAGAAAATTTAGAAAGTATTGGAAACCCTCTAACATGTAAAATGGTTTTGAGCCAGGCTGAGCGCTGGACAGATTGGCCAGAAGAGCATTGCCAGAAACACTGAAAAGTTTCAAGACGAATCTTTCTTTTAGAAAGTTGAAACGAATAGGAATTGGCGGAAGTCTGCATTCGATTTGCATTGCATTTACAGGAGTACTCCTAAATGCCCCTGAAATCAAACGCAGGCATTTGTTTTGAAAGACGTTTATGCTATTTACAATTTTTACATCTGCAGCGTAACAAAAGAAACCATATTCAAAATGGCTGCGAACTAAAGATTTATACAAGGTTAGTAGTATTTTTGGGTCTGCACCCCAATAGGATCCAGACAAAGACTTTAAAATGTTGTAAGCTTTGTTAGCTTTATTAATTATATGCTTAGTATAATTCATCCAGGATAAATTATGGGAGAATAATACTCCCAAAAATTTAACCTCCTGTGATACAGGCAAAGGCAAATTATTGTACTGAATAACTGGCATATCAATAATATGCCTTTTACCAAAGACAACAACTTTAGATTTCGATGGATTTACATTAAGATCTAGATAGGAAAAATATTTATTAAGCTTTGTCAATGCATCATTAACAATTTCAGCTACTTGAGCTAAACTTGTTCCCGATGCATAAACAACCAAATCATCCGCAAACTGTAAATTTTTGACTTGCGAACCCAATATTAAATTTAAACGACGTATGTACAATATAAATATTAAAGGTGACAAAATACCACCTTGACATACACCTACAGAGGATAACCTCGGCCCATATAGATGTCTATTGTATTTTACGAAAACTTCTCTATTTCTCAAAAAAGCTTGAACCCAATTGACAATTTTTCCAGGAATACCTATTGATAGCAATTCTCGACACAGTACATCAATATTGACACTATTAAAAGCGCCAGAAATATCGAAGAAAACGGCCAACAAACGATTGTTTGCAGCCAAAGAATTATGAATATCAAGTTGTAATTGACAAATACTTTCACGAGCTGAATGATTTCTACGAAAACCAAATTGATTTGACGATAGAATTTTGTTGTGTTCCACATAAAATTCCAAGCGTTGTTTTAGCAGTTGTTCAAATATTTTACCGACGCATGACGTAAGCGCTATAGGACGATAGGAATCAGGACATAGTTTGGGTTTATTGGGCTTCAAAATTGGTACTAAACAATCGATTTTCCAATCAGAAGGTATGTCGTTATTTGTCCAGAGTGAATTCAAAATCATTAGAAAAATTTCCAAACCATTACTATTCAGTTTCTTAAAAATAATGTACGGTATTCCGTCAAGACCAAAAGCTGTATCTCTTCTAGAATTAATCGCAGATATTAGTTCATTAGTTGAGAATTCATCGAGTAAAAAGGAATTGCTGGTATTTACACTAATTGAGTTATTACAGTATTGTCTGGGTGACACGAAGTCAGGAGTATACTTCATTAAAAAATCTAAAATCCATGTGTCGTCTTCATTGTCGTGAGAAATGTATGTTTTATTAAATTTACGAATAAATTTCCATATTAAAGAAATTGGGGTACAACGATTAAATTTTTCACAAAGGGAAAACCAACTTTTTTGTCTTTCTAATTTAATGGTTAGTTTTTTAAGAGCCCGAAGTCTCTTGAATTCACAATAACTTTCTTCTGTTGGATTAGATTTAAAATTAAGATACGCTTCTTTGGAATTTAAAACGGCATCAGAACATTTCTGATTCCACCATGGAAGGGGTGGTATTTCACCATTTCTAAGACGACATGACTGCTGACTGACACTATTGACAGTGACAATAGAAGAGCTTGCTAAATTGTTGCTAGGGATAGATTTCGCAACTGCTGTACGCAAAATTTTACAAAATACTTGATAAGAATCTTGTGGACATCGAGCATATATTTCAAAATCAACCAACAAGGTATCCATACAATCATTAAACACTTTCCAATCTACACGTCTATAATTTGGGTAGATGGGCAAATGTTTATTAGTACAATTATTAGCTGAATTATTACTATTATTGTTAAACAAGACTTTAATTATTACAGGAAGATGATAACTAGTGCCCAAAGGACTATCATGAACGGACCATTCACATTGCAGTGACAAAGACGGCGAAACCATTGTCAAATCTAGTGCGTTTGGACGCCACGACAACGAACCAATTGTCGTCGCTTGACCATCATTTAACAGAACCAAATTGTTTTCATCAATGACCTCCAAAACCTCTCTCCCACGAGGAGAGTCAGAGCCACAGCCCCAAGATGTATGATGGGCATTAAAGTCACCTGCAAGTATTAGTGGCCCAGTAATCGACTTTATTAGTGCATCTAATTTACTTTTGCTAAAAACTGGATTACTATTTGTTGGACAATAAAAACTAAGAATACTTATCTCCTTTTTGTTAATAGTAACTCTGGTACAAATATTTTGCAGTGAATTATCAAAGTAAGTAGTAATGTTAGAATAATTTAAACTATTATGAATTAAAATGGCTACTCCATTGTGATTGTTACCACAATCATTACGTTCGACATTGTAATGTTTTATTTTGAATTGTTGGTGAGGTTTAAACCATGTTTCTGAAATTATTGCTATATGAATATTATTTGTATAAAGAAAATTAATAAATATTTGCTTATTACTGTTTAGACTTTGTGCGTTCCATTGCATAATGTTTAAAAAATCCATTATGCAGATGGAGGGAGCTTATTACTGAGAGTTTTTTTTAGGGTCTCTCTGATAGACCCAGAATTTATTGGAACATCTTTGTTGCTCATCATCTTTGTTATTGTTTCAATTAAGATGTTTATAAAAACTTCTGACTTCATTAAATTATTTACCTGTACATCAAGGGTTCTTGCAGATAGTTGTGGAAAGGATTTAGAATCAAAAAGATCCGAATAGGTTACAGTTCTAGACTTGATTTTGTTTTCTTCTACCTTCTGCTTTTTAAGAGGACACATTGAAGATATGGCTATGTGGTTTCCATTACAATTTTTACATTTGGCATTCTTTGGGTCAACGTGACACTGGCGGAAATTGTGTTCCTCGGTGCAGATAGAACACACTTCAACGTTTTTACAAAACTTAGCAATGTGGCCATACCTCATGCATTTAAGGCACTGCTTCACAGGAGGTATGTACACTTTTACCTCATGCCTCCAGGAGTCTAGGTACACATGTTCCGGGAGAATGGTGGAAGCAAAGGTCACCGCAACTGCCTGTGTGGGTAGAAAGGCAGCGGCACCATCGCTTCTCACTCTGCGCATGAAGCGTCTCACCTGAATGACATTCCTTGAACTGCCGATCAGTGAAAATATTTGCTTGTTAGACATCTCAACCGGAACCGAGGTAAGAACCCCAGTAACTTCGGTATCACCTGCTGGTATAGTAGCTTTAAGGGACAGCTGATCAAGAAGTTTTACATTTTGTAAGAACATGTTCGCATTGTTAGGGAGATCAAATGTGATCCCTACCTTAAATTTGTTGATGGACCTGAGGTGCATAACACCTGAGACACCATGATCTCTTAACCCTTTTGAGAGGGACATACGATCGCGATCAGTGAATGCTCTATCTTCGGTTTTATGAGTCAGAAAGACAATGAACTCATTTTTTTTAGAATCCTCGGGGTACTTACGCGAGTACCCAGAGACCTTAAATATAGCATACTTATCCGCTTGCTTATGGTTCTTGTTTTGTGTTGAGCAGTCTACTGATACTACCGACTTCACATCATCTGTATCCGAAGAATCAGAAGGCGACGTCTGCAGCGACTCATCAGGGGGAGGCGGCTCCTCCTTTCTCCTCCTTTTCTTCCCCATCCCGGACCACAACCGTGAGCTTCCTGGTTTGGCCACCTATTCACAAGTATTCCGGGCTAACCCAGAAGAAAATTTACCTAATTTTAGATAAATAAACGAATTTTTTCCCAAAAGCGCGCCTTTCCACTTTGGTAGTTCCCGCCTTTTCCTTCACAAAACAAAACAAATCTGTCCAGCCTGCCAGTTATTTACGTACAACCATGGAATGCACAGCTTGAGAAAACACAACTATGGAAACATTCTTCTTCTTCTTACGTGTCAATGGTGACAACAAACACTAGACAAAGTTCGAATAGAACTTCGCCAGTTTTAACCCTTCGTCTGTGGCGTCCAAAATATCATCCCTAAAAAATACCAATAAATGGAAACACTTATTGGTAGGGATCGAACCCACGACCCCCAGCGCGGAAGGCAGAGCTATTACCGACTGAGCTGTGAGTGAGTGATGCCAGTCAGTTAATCCAAAATTCGACATTATTTGCAGTTAAGTTGACAGCAATCGAAAAACTTTGCCTGAGTTACTCTGAAGCACCAAGTCCACTGACACCTTGGTAATTAGTTGACCTTTATTTATTAGCGTTAGGTTGTTATAATTATTTCTTGATAAGACTAGGTGTTGAGCGTTAAAAAATATTTACATTTATATAACAAAAACTAAACAATTCAAGAAATAAAAACTAAAAATTATATACAACAAATTACGATCTATAGCTATGTAACATAGTCTGTGGTACCTATGAGGATAAAACAAAAAAAAACATTAGAACGATTATGTAGACCTATAATAAAATAAGGCCTTGGAATATTCTGTAAAAGAATTTGAATTATTTTGAGTGCTTTGTTTACTTGAACTTTCTAGCTCTTGATGACGTACTTTTTAGCATCTAGTTTAGTTCCCAGGTGGCCAGCGGCGGCGTGGCGGGGCGGCGCGGCGCGGCGCAGCGGCGATGGCGGCGGTGCACTGTACATATTGGTGCTGTGTTTTCCATGGTTGTGAAATGATGCACAAAACAAAATAGGATGAGCAAGTGGGGGCAAGGTGAAGGAGGTGAAGGTGATGAATGACTTTGAAAGACAAAACGGAAGACAAGATAGTATGGACTTAAGACTTTCGCCTGGCCGTGATGGCCAAAAGGAAAAAAAAAATGAATGACTTTGACTGAAATTTTGATATGACGACAACTGACATTACACATGTTAGTGGTAACCATGAACCTTACTCTATGGTGGTAACATGTGTAATGTCAGTTGTCGTCATCATCAAAATGTCAGTGTTATGTTATGTCAGGTCAGGTAACCGTCAGAAGAATCAACAGACCACCAACAGACAGAACATAGCGGAATTTGCTTTTTGCATTTTACAATTTTGTTTGATTATTTCGATTCGAGAGCATTCGAGTGTTGGAAAAATAGTGTTTGTGGAGCAAAACAAGTTTTGTGTGTGTAGTGCTACAAAAGTAGGTAATAATAAAGTTCTGATAACCTTTACCATAAATGTATTTGAAAAAGTAGAAAATAGGAAACACTCAGCCAACCATTCAGCTGATTATTGTTTATATGGTATCTAGTTCCTTTTCAAGACTAATCTACTTTTTTTTAGCCATGTACTCTTTCGAGGGAGATTTTAGACGTAAACCACAGCAGAACCTTGGTGGAGCAAGTTCCCAAAGAACTGAGAGAGATGCTCTCATACTCCAGTTACAACAACAAAGGCAAAAAAGGGAGGTTAGTTACTTGCTTTACAAGGTTTTTGCTTTTTTTTGCTGTGCTAACGTAATATCTGGATTCACATCTTTTATAACAAATTCTGTGTTAAAATAAATGACTTGCCGCAAATCAGCTCAAGACTTGATGCAAAGTCACCTCCAGAATTCTCTAAAACGCTGACTCACTATGTATCATGCACCAACTTACTTCATGTTATGAAACCTTGCCTTTTAGTAGACAAAATCACCTTGCACTTTTCTGATTTGTTTAATTCATTGGCCATATTACACTATCAAGATTATCCAGATTTCTTCTAGGCTTCGGTCACTGGAAACTGGCACTTCGAGTCACAAATCTAAAGAATCCTTGTGATTTTACTGAATAAAACATAATTTTGACTTTGAACAAGCTATAGCTGTAAACAACTTTTTATAAGAACATGATCTTTTGACTGCAGGAACACAGGAAAAGGTTAAACAGTACAATAAAAATACAAGCGTTCACTAGAAGTTACTTGGCGCGTAAACATTGCAAGCAGTATGAACGGGACGACTTTGACAATTCATTCCCTAGTGTGAGCTCTGATGATCTGCAGTCGTTGTCGAGCCTTGTAGCTAAACTGTTGTTCTTCTTTGATGAAAAACAAGATCTAAATAGACTGGTAAGAAAGAAAACTTTTTGGTTAACTAAAATACTTTAAGGGCGGCTTGCACCAGAATCGCTAAACGCGTTTAACTCTTAAATAGTATTTAGCGAGTTGTCACGTCATATAAATACGTCAGATTTAAATCGATTTAGCTGTTAAACACGTTTAGTGATTCTGGTGCAAGCCGCCCTAAAAAAAAATATAGGTATCTTAAAAAAACAGTATATAAGTATTCTATCAGCAATCTAGTTCCCACTAGCTTTGCTTAGTTTGGGACTAGAAGGTGTTGTGTGAAATGTCCATGAACATTTATTTTTATTCTGTGTTGTTTTAACATTATATGAACCTGAAGCCTTAAAAAGTTAATTTATGAAAACAATAACTAAAAATTTTAATCTAAAAGTACATATTATTTTCAGGTTGCCATATCACAATTACTGCTAAAACAGCAACATTACTGTTGGAAGAAATTATTCCAAAATGCAGGATCTTGTATCCAGCTTCGGAGGCTACTCTTTCTCCATCTTCGATTGTTACGCACTAACTCTGAGGTATTTTCAGACAAATTTTCATTGAAAATTGTCAAAAAATCAATGCTTGAGGATTGTATTTTATTGACCATACAAGGCTTAGAGCTATTGCGAGATTGATTCCTTTTTTACTTTATGATGTACTTCAATTTTTTTCCATGCAGTTATCTTTGGCAGTACCTCTCAGAATGTTTGAAGTGTTCACATCAACAAACTCAACTGATTTATCTATGGATGGTGAATACATTGTCGGAAATACGTTTTTATATCTAGTGAAGCGAGGTAACTATCAAACTTAACACTTCAGTTCTCATAGAATAACTAGTCCTTCTAAATGTCCCCTGGTAACACTTTGTGAGAGTATATAAAATTGTAGATGCATTAGTCATCTTTGCTACCCATTACTCTTTGCACGAACACCCTAGAGTCTAGCTAGGCAATGTTTCTTTCTACTGAAGAGAAGACAAATCGTACTTCATCTCTTTTGTTTGATGCAAAGAGAGGGAAATAGTTTTAGTTTACTCTTCTATAGACAAATCGCTGTCGATTTAGCCCTAGCGAATTAACATACGTGTTTTAGCGCTAAACCTGTAGACAACTATGAAAATTACGTTTTGTCTCATATTATGACTTTCTCGAGATTAAGCGACTTACGATTTCCTAACTCTATAAAAAAATATGGCCTTCTATTTGACATTTGGCACATTATTTTCACAGGGTACTTCCAAGACCTATGCATGCTGATAAGTCAAAAGTCGCCCCCATTATACGGACCGTCGCCAAACCCGCCCACACCTTTCTGCGGCGCGCTCTTAGATCTAATCCAGCGGCCGCTAGCTTTGGTCTCAAGGGTTGACGTACCGCACTATGAGTAAGTTATATTCTAACGGTAATATCAATGTGATAATTGGATTTACTTCTACAAAAAAATCATTGTACAAACAATAAGATTTATAACGGGTCTCTCTGACCACAACTAGCATCAGGCTAAGAAACTAAGATGGATCATTATAATAACAGTTTTAACAACTTTGTTTAATTTCCAGCGAGACAGTAATGACAGAATTCACCGCAGCTTTCCTCTGCAATCCATATCCAGAGCCAGTTGAATTATTTGTAATACCTGCACTTGCCCAAAACGCCGGACATAGACTACCGTTCCTCTCGCTTGTTCGGTGTCTGCAAGACGACACCAAGTTCCACTGCCGGCGACTGGTCAATGACTCGTGGCTACTGCATTCTGTGCTGTCTCTGGAGCCGCCGGGGTTCGGTGAGTGTTGCCTGGCTTGAGTGTTACAGTTGCTTCTCGCTCATCCGGTGTCTGCGAGACACCAAGTTCCACTGCAGGCGATTGATTAACGAGTCGTAGCTGCTGCATTCTAGGTTGTCTTTGGAGCCACCGGGTCTCGTTAAGTGTTGCCTTGCTATAGTGTCATAGACAGCTACTTCTTTCTCATCCGGTGTCTGGCAGACGTAAGCAAGTTCCGCTATCGTTGACTAATCAACGATTTGTGTCTGTGAGACATAAGATAGTTTTTAAAATTAAAATACATTTTTTTTTTTTTATTTGGAAAATATGTGCTTTATATACTTAGCTATAAACTATATGTATATTAACTTATATAATCTCTTTCAGTGAACGATATTCTTAACATAGACAACACAAAACTACCGAACAACCCAATCGTTCTTGAGTATCTCAAAGTAATAGCAAAGCTGACTGTTAACGTTTGCAACAAGAAAATCACGTACGAGTATGAAGACTCGTTATATAGTCAAGAAACTGCCGCTGATAAAGATGATGAATCTGATGATGAAATAGAACCAAACCCTACGTCATTGAGAGAACAAACATTACTAACTAAATGTATAGAACTCTTGAATGAGCCTGATAGGATAGTGATGAGTACTTGTTCGATGATCACGGAAAATGCACTGACGGAAGAGTTTCTAGATAGCGCGTCGGAGATCTGCCATAACTTGCTGTTGAGCCATCGGATGGCGCTGCATAAGTATAGGTATCTCTCTTTTTGATTCACTTAACCAAAAGCCTTGACAAATAAATAAATAAATATTCATGGACATTTCACACGACGCCCTCTAGTCCCAAACTAAGCGAAGCTTGTAATATGGGAACCAGATGCTGATAGAATACTTATATACTTTTTTTTTGTAAATACATACTTATAATACATAGTAACACCCAGACATAGAACAAACATCTATGTTTGCCACACACAAATCTTTGTTCTTAGTGGGGATCGAACCCACGACCCACAGCACGGAAGGCAGAGCTATTACCGACTGAGCTGTGACGCCTGTCTGTCGACTGTGCCTGACAAAACCAGGAGATTTAATTATACACAAATGAAACATACTAACAAACGCGGAATTTCACTGAGAGAAGATTGAAAATAAGAGCTCACTGTGATGCTATAAAAACGATTACGAACTAAAATAATTAAATATTCACAGACCCTCTAGTCCCAATCTAAGCAAAGCTTGTACACTTATATCCTTTTTTTTTTGCAAATACTTAGTAACACCCAGACATAGAACAAATCCTACTAATATTATAAATGCGAAAGTTTAGATGTTTGGATGTTTGTGTTTCAATCACGTCTAAACTACTAAACCAACTTGGATGAAAGTTGGCATATATATAGTTCGTAACCTGGATTGACACATAGGCTACTTTTTATCCCGAATAATTAACAGGATCTACAGGATAAAATGAACGAAAAGGATTAGCAGCGCCAATGAGGAAGATGAGTTAGGCATTTTTTCCTGTTTTTATAGCTTAAATCAAAAGTCTAGAAGATTGTAAGGACAACTGTGAAAGAATTTTGGCGATAGCTCAAAAACTGAATTTTCTACGATTTTTTAAAGTTTGGATTTTCAAAATCTGTTTTTAGCCCGGCGATTTCGCGTGTGACGTCAGCCAGATCCGATCGCTCACCCGCGCGTTTTAAGCGTTTTCTGCCTTTACGTTTCTATTTATATTTCTGAAAAATTGGGAGAAAAGTACCAATATTTTTATGTAATATTGTGCCTCTAAGTCCTAAGGACACGTTTAACGCTTCAGATAAACTTTTTAACCACCGACTGAAGAAGAAAGGTGTTCTAAGTTTGAGGCTTTTTTGTGTCTATGTGTCTGTACCTTTCAAGGCTCGTAGCTCCAAAAATCACTCGTAATTTTTTTATAACTATTCTTGAAATGGAAAGCAGATAAATCTGGCATAGTTCTTAGCCAAGTTTGGTAGAAATCGGTGCAGCGGTTTCCAAGTTATGAGGATGTTTATCAGCCCTCGACACGCATTTTGAAGGGTTCTCAGGCATATATTGATTGTAGTTTGAAACATTTGGTTCTTATACCAGTATAACGTGAGCTACTATTTCTTAGTGTTTCATTGATTTTGTATATCAGGTAAGACTGGTAATGAGCAAGATTGTGTTATCGACGTGATTAGCAATGTTGTTAACCCCCGACGCAAAAACGATGGGGTGGTAAAGTTTGACGTGTGTGTGTCAGTGCGTGTGCGTGTGTCTGTGCGTGTATGTGTTTTTGTGTGTCTGTCGAATGCGCGCGTTGGTGCGCGTGCGGATGCGGATGGTAGTAGTCTAAGTCACATTGTCTACTAAGGACGTGCCTAGTGAGACATTGTACTGTCAAGTACAATGCCTCACTAGGCACGTCCTTAGTAGACAATGTGCAAGTACAATGCCTCACTAGGCACGTCCTTAGTAGACAATGTGACTCGCTAAGAAGAAGAAGAATGTGACTTACACTAGGACGTGCCTAGTGAGACATTGTACTGTACAAGTACAATGCCTCACTAGGCACGTCCTTAGTAGACAATGCCTACACATACATATAGTGCAATGCCTCACTAGGCACGTCCTTAGTTACGAAGGACGTGCTTAGTGAGGCATTAGCAATGCATTGCTTAAGGACGTGCCTAGTGAGGCATTGTACCTACTGTACAATGTCCTTCGTAACTAAGGACGTGCCTAGTGAGGCATTGCACTATATGTATGTGTAGGCATTGTCTACTAAGGACGTGCCTAGTGAGACATTGTACTTGACAGTACAATGTCTCACTAGGCACGTCCTCAGAAACTAAGGACATGCCTAGTGAAGCATTGTCTACTGAGGACGTGCCTAGTGAGTCATTGTCTACTTAGGACGTGCCTAGTGAGGCATTGTACTTGACAGTACAATGTCTCACTAGGCACGTCCTCAGAAACTAAGGACGTGCCTAGTGAAGCATTGCCTACTGAGGACGTGCCTAGTGAGGCATTGTCTACTAAGGACGTGCCTAGTGAGGCATTGTCTACTAAGGACGTGCACGTGCGGATGCGGATGGTAGTAGTCTAAGTCACATGACAATGACAATGTGACTCGCTAAGAAGAAGAAGAATGTGACTTACACTAGGACGTGCCTAGTGAGACATTGTACTGTACAAGTACAATGCCTCACTAGGCACGTCCTTAGTAGACAATGCCTCACTAGGCACGTCCTCAGTAGGCAATGCTTCACTAGGCACGTCCTTAGTTTCTGAGGACGTGCCTAGTGAGACATTGTACTGTCAAGTACAATGTCTCACTAGGCACGTCCTTAGTAGACAATGCCTACACATACATATAGTGCAATGCCTCACTAGGCACGTCCTTAGTTACGAAGGACATTGTACAGTAGGTACAATGCCTCACTAGGCACGTCCTTAAGCAATGCATTGCTAATGCCTCACTAAGCACGTCCTTCGTAACTAAGGACGTGCCTAGTGAGGCATTGCACTATATGTATGTGTAGGCATTGTCTACTAAGGACGTGCCTAGTGAGGCATTGTACTTGTACAGTACAATGTCTCACTAGGCACGTCCTAGTGTAAGTCACATTCTTCTTCTTCTTAGCGAGTCACATTGTCTACTAAGGACGTGCCTAGTGAGGCATTGTACTTGCACATTGTCTACTAAGGACGTGCCTAGTGAGGCATTGTACTTGACAGTACAATGTCTCACTAGGCACGTCCTTAGTAGACAATGCCTCACTAGGCACGTCCTCAGTAGACAATGCTTCACTAGGCACGTCCTTAGTAGACAATGTGACTCGCTAAGAAGAAGAAGAATGTGACTTACACTAGGACGTGCCTAGTGAGACATTGTACTGTCAAGTACAATGTCTCACTAGGCACGTCCTTAGTAGACAATGCCTACACATACATATAGTGCAATGCCTCACTAGGCACGTCCTTAGTTACGAAGGACATTGTACAGTAGGTACAATGCCTCACTAGGCACGTCCTTAAGCAATGCATTGCTAATGCCTCACTAAGCACGTCCTTCGTAACTAAGGACGTGCCTAGTGAGGCATTGCACTATATGTATGTGTAGGCATTGTCTACTAAGGACGTGCCTAGTGAGACATTGTACTTGACAGTACAATGTCTCACTAGGCACGTCCTTAGTAGACAATGTGACTTAGACTACTACCATCCGCATCCGCACGCGCACCAACGCGCGCATTCGACAGACACACACACATACACGCACAGACACACGCACACGCACTGACACACACACACGTCAAACTTTACCACCCCATCGTTTATGCGTCGGGGGTTAAAACATTGCTAATCACGTCGATAACACAATCTTGCTCATTACCAGTCTTACCTGATATACAAAATCAATGAAACACTAAGAAATAGTAGCTCACGTTATACTGGTATAAGAACCAAATGTTTCAAACTACAATCAATATATGCCTGAGATCCCTTCAAAATGCGTGTCGAGGGCTGATAAACATCCTCATAACTTGGAAACCGCTGCACCGATTTCTACCAAACTTGGCTTAGAACTATGCCAGATTTATCTGCTTTCCATTTCAAGAATAGTTATAAAAAAATTACGAGTGATTTTTTGGAGCTACGAGCCTTGAAAGGTACAGACACATAGACACAAAAAAGCCTCAAACTTAGAACACCTTTCTTCTTCAGTCGGTGGTTAAAAAGTTTATCTGAAGCGTTAAACGTGTCCTTAGGACTTAGAGGCACAATATTACATAAAAATATTGGTACTTTTCTCCCAATTTTTCAGAAATATAAATAGAAACGTAAAGGCAGAAAACGCTTAGAAAGCGCGGGTGAGCGGTCGGACCGGCTGACGTCACACGCGAAATCGCCGGGCTCAAAACACATTTTGAAAATCCAAACTTTAAAAAATCGTAGAAAATTCAGTTTTTGAGCTATCGCCAAAATTCTTTCACTGTTGTGTTTTGGACGTAAAAATCTATCGATCTACATTAAAAAAAAAATACGCTCATCTTCCTCATTGGCAAGAGGATTTCATTGTCATGTCATGTCACGTCAGTTTGACAGGGCGTAGTACTACCTCTTTGGTCTAACAACTAGCGTTTGACATTCCAGTACGAGTTCGGTGTAATGAGGTGTAATGTCAAGTTTCTCAAAGAAGTATCCGCTCGGTACACGCACAGATAATATAATGTACACGGAAACGGTACTCGCGTACGAAGTCGCGGGTAACTGCTAGTATCTATATATACCTAAGTTCTATACCTATGTTCCTTTCAAATAGGTCCAGCCAGTTACTCAAAACTTTCGTATTTTTTTTGAAACTTAGGATAATATTATTGGGCGTACTTTTTCATTAGTCTTTTATTTCAGGTTACTGTACACACTAGCATTCAAGCCAGTCTTCCTCCGCGGTCTCTGGCGCTGGCTCACCAGCATGAGTCATGAGTCCTCATTCGGCGGGTCAGTGACTCCCTTACTCTCCGCGCTGTCAAGAGGGATGGGAGCAGACACCAGTGTTATACCTGTCAACAAACTGTTGGCGCCTTTGGCTGTTTTCTGCTCACTATTCGATCTGCTGATTGGAACTCTTCATGATACGGAGTTCTGTAGAGATGTGGATGATGAAGAGGATTTGGGATGTGAGTATAATTCATGTCGATTTTTGGTCGGTAGTCACAGAGTAACTAATAGTACTATGTACTTTTCAAGCGCTGTAGAATTCGGATTTACTCGTAGATTCCTGTTTAAACCCAATTTATTTTCAATAAGGGAGCAATCAAATAAAATTCTAGAAAGGTCTATTATAGTCTATTTACTAGACAAAACGGTCGGCGGATCTTGGCAATCGTGGGGTTTAGACGTTTCGATACGTAATAGAGCTTTTTCAAACAAAATTGTGCTAATTTTTTTTTTACTTTTGTTTGTCTAGATTGCTGACCGTACAGTACTGTGCTTAATAATAATATGTTGTTCCCAGTGGCTAGCATACCGTCCGCGACGTTAGCGGGCGGCCGCACTCACGCGTTTGAGTTCTCAGAGCTAGGCGCCCTCTGCCGGGCTTTGAGAGGAGTCGGACTGGGATTAGTGGAACTAGCTTACCCAGAGACAAGGTAATATTACAGTATATTTATCAGATTATTAGCTGGCTTTGTGTAAAATGTTTTCCAACTCCAACTAAGTACCCCATATAATTTGTATGATTTTTTTTCATTCATTAAAGTTTTACTACCATGCCTCCTATAAAGATTAATCCCACTACTAATAAATGTCAAAGTTTAGGTATTTAGATGTTTGTGTTTCAATCACGCTGTAACTACTGGTCCGATTTGTCCGGATGAAACTTGAAATATATTATAGTTCGTAACCTGGATTAGCACTTTTCCCGCTTTTTTTTAGGTTATATTTTTTTTTAGTTTTTTCGTGGACGAAGTCGCGGGTAACTGCTAGGCAATAATATTGTTGAAAATATTGCAGATCCGCAGCCATTGGACAATACAAAGACGCGGTTGGAAGCCCTAGTATGGAAGATGCGGCTAAGAAACAAACGCCGGCTTGGTCGCATCTTTTCAAGGTATGGTTTTTATGGGGTAGTAGTTTATCCATCAGTCTATTAATGTGAAAAGTAGAGTAGGTATTATTTCTGCTCCCGTTTGGTTTCATTAAAAAAGGTGTTCATATAAATGAATAGGTACCTAACCTACTTACACCCCCGAAGTTAAATTTTTTAAATTAAAATATTGAACGCCTATTTAGAAGCAGAATACATTGATACGCTCTATATTAAATTGTCTGTACAGATCCCATCCACTTTGAACAAGGATTAGATAATTAGAGTGATAATTAAACAATAATAATTTGTAGGAGGATAGGTACTTACACCCATGTTTGATTATTTTAATTTTATATTAGTTGTTATTTTAAATTCTGAATTTTAATCATAATTATGTACCTACCTAATGTTTATATGCCTGATCGGCTGGACTAGAGAAACGTGTAAACCTACTAACATTCTTGTAACCTAGCTTCCATAAACAATAAATATCTTTATCTTTAATTGTTTTATAAATAAATAAATAAATATTCTTGGACTTTATACACAACGCCCTCTAGTCCCAAACTAAGCAAAGCTTGTGATATGGGAACTAGATGGCTGATAGAATACTTATATACATTTTTTTCGTAAATACATACTTATAATACATAGTAATACCCAGACATAGAACAAACATCTATGTTTTCCACGCACAAATGTTTGTTCTCGGTGGGGATCGAACCCACGACCCACAGCACGGAAGGCAGAGCCATTATTAGCCATTTTGACAGGCGTCACAGCTCAGTCGGTAATAGCTCTGCCTTCCGTGCTGTGGGTCGTGGGTTCGATCCCCACTAAGAACAAAGATTTGTGTGTGTGTGGCAAACATAGATGTTTGTTCTATGTCTGGGTGTTACTATGTATTATAAGTATGTATTTACAAAAAAAAAGTATATAAGTATTCTATCAGCCATCTGGTTCCCATATTACAAGCATTGCTTAGTTTGGGACTAGAGGGTGTTGTGTGAAATGTCCCTGAATATTTATTTATTTATTTCCAGGTGGTAACGCACCTGATGCGCGCGCTGTACGTCCGCGACGCGCGCCTGCAGTTCTTCGGCGCGTCCTCGTGGCCGGTGGAAGGCGTCGTGAGCGAGGGCTGCGGCGGAGTGCTGGCCGTGCGGCGCGCGCACCACGCCGCACGACACGGCCACGCGGCCCCGCACCACGCGCACGCCCTGCCCGTGCCGCCACGACACTCGCAGGGTAACACCGAACCCACATACCAACAGGGGGGTAATCACCAATAAATCTGACAGTCGACGCGTTACCACCTATTCGAATCATAGTGCGCGTCAACACCAGTTCGGCTACCGAGCGTTGTAACGTCACCGCGCAGTGTATATCGGATACGTCGCGTTATGATACGTTTACGATTGTCATATTTATTCGTGATCACGTTCACAGTGCACGTATGCTGAGTCAGGGACCTAATTACCCCATAATTATTGTTTAAGTTTTACTGTAGTTTAAGGTAGGTACCTATAAGTCTGGGTTAATAAATTCATTTTCTTTCTTTTTTTCTGATCAGGCCACAGATGTGTTTGTGATTACACCTCGTTCCTGGCTTTGTACGTTATCATAACGTGGTGGGGGAAGTTTTCTGTATACACCTTACATGGCAGACGGATTAGTGACCGTAGTGTTTTTCGGCTATTTGTGGATATTTACAATATATTTTTTATTTCAGAGGATGGACCACCGCTAACCGTAAAAGAAATGCGAGCAGAAATTATTTTGAAGGAAATTCCGTTTATCGTGCCTTTTTCAACTAGAGTTTTGATGTTTCAAAGTTTATTAGCCAAGTGAGTATAGTTTCTAAATATGTTTAGCTGTAAAAATTTCGTTAATTATTTAAGTATTTAATCTTGTTTTACACCATTATTCTTGTTTTAGAGAGAAGATTGACCACTGGTATGAAATGACGAACTTCAATGAAGGTCCCTCAATAAATATTAGTATCAGAAGAACGCATTTATATGAAGATGCTTTTGACAAACTTAGTCCTGAGAATGGTACGTTCTTACAACTAAAGGATATGTCAATATTTTAAAAACAGTTTTTTAATGTGTTTTTTTATAATATGAATCTTGGTCTTTTTATTATCCAGAAGTGGGTAAAATTTGAATGATGATGAGAAAAGCATCAGTAGATGAAAATTAGCCAATCACAAATCAGCTAAAACAAAATGGCGCACGCGATGCCAAACCAGAAACAAATTAGTTACTCTGTAGACAGTTACTCTGTGACAGCATTAAATATATTGCTGTCCTTTTCTGATAAACTGGAACGACAAAGACGGTTATAATTTTAGCGCACTCAGGCCTTAGTGACTTTGAGGGCAACTGTCTAGTTTTACAAGTTTTGAGTTGTACTAATATTTCTCATTTGTATACAGAACCAGATATGAAATTAAAATTGAGAGTGCAGTTGATAAACCAAGTTGGCGCGGAAGAAGCGGGCGTCGACGGTGGTGGATTGTTTAGAGAATTCTTATCGGAACTATTAAAGTAAGTAGGTACTCCTTGTCTTGAGTATTATTAATAAACTAGCAGTTACCCGCGACTTCGTACGCGTCTACAGTTTCCGTGTACATTATATTATCTGTGCGTGTACCGAGCGGATACTTCTTTGAGAAACTTGACATTACACCTCATTACACCGAACTCGTACCTACTGGAATGTCAAACGCTAGTTGTTAGACCAAAGAGGTAGTACTACGCCCTGTCAAACTGACGTGACATGACAATGAAATCCTCTCGCCAATGTGCCGTTTTGCCCTCTGGCTTACTCCTGCCTACCTAGATATGGCAGTGGGAATAAAATACAGGGGTTAAAAGTTATACAAGTTTTATTAAAAAGAATAAAAATCTAAAGTAGGCGACTAAATAAATCAATCTAACGGGCACACAAATTTGTAAGGTCGTGGTGAGCCTATTTGATCTGTTTCCGTAATTTTAGTGAGAAGCACTCCCCTGGGGGTAGATCCGGGCCGAATGGTGGTGGGCGATCCCGAACGGGGTGAGCGGTATTCCAACTTCCCAATCCTCTTCCAACTCTTCCAGTTCAAGTCGTGTAGGAGATCAAACCATGTAGGAGATCAGACCATGTAGGAGATCAGACCATGTAGCAATTCAAGCCAGGTAGGTAGTTCAAACCGTGTGGAGGTTCAAACCGTGTGGAGGCTAAAGCATGTAGCCATACGGGTGTTCCCTATTTCGGGAATTCACTAATACGCGAACTTGAAACTTTTTACTAAATCGTTCAGCCGGCTAGGGCGCACGAACTGACGAAAAATATGGGACTTTAAAATCGCTCAGCTGGCTAGAGCGCACGAGCTGAGCAAAAGTGGCGCGACCTTCGCGCAACACGGTGTAGGTCCGACTCCCGGAGGCGTGGGAGCAAGTCAGCCTCGCCCGACCCCGCTGCTCCAAAGTAACGGTGCATCGCGAATTTCCGAATGCAAACGACCGCACCCGATGTTTACCGAAGATTTGAATTTTAAAAGGAAGTGTCACTTAGCACGACTATTGTCTCTTTCTAATTAAACGAAAGTAACATGTAACAAATTATTGTTACACCAATTGGCGCTGCTAATCCTTTTCGTTCATTTTATCTTGTAGATCCTGTTAATTATTCGGGATAAAAAGTAGCCTATATGTCAATCCAGGTTACGAACTATATATATGCCAAGTTTCATCCAAGTTGGTTCAGTGGTTTTGACGTGATTGAAACACAAACATCCAAACATCTAAACTTTCGCATCCTATATATGCCAAGTTTCATCCAAGTTGGTTCAGTGGTTTTGACGTGCTTGAAACACAAACATCCAAACATCTAAACTTTCGCATTTATAATATTAGTAGGATAGGATAGGATAAATATTCATGGACATTTCACACAACGCTCTCTAGTCCCAAACTAAGCAAAGCTTGTAATATGGGAACTAGATGCTGATAGAATACTTATGGTATATTTTTTTTGTAAATATATAGGTACTTATAATACGTAGTAACACCCAGACATAGAACAAACATCTATGTTTTCCACGCACAAATGTTAGTTCTTGGTGGGGATCGAACCCACGACCCCATTATATTTGCAACGTAAAAGAAATAGTTTCTCATGCCACAGGGCTGTACTTTGGTGTAAATATATTTTGACAATAAAAATACCCCTAACCCTGGTATATCATAAAAACAAAAAAATAAAGGTTTCAAATTGATTTTTTAATTTTCAGATCAGGTTTTGACCCAAATCGAGGGTTGTTCCGACTGACAAAGGACAACATGTTGTATCCAAACCCAGCGGTTCATCTACTGTATGACGACTTCCCGATGCATTATTTCTTTGTCGGAAGAATGCTAGGCAAGGTATGGCTAATTTTCATGATACTACCTTCCGCCCGCGATTTCATGCGCGCCCCGTTAGATCATGTTGATTTTCCGGCATAAAAAGTAGTCTATATGGTAGTCCAGGCTACGAACTAAGTTTCATCCAAATCGGACCAGCAGTTTTGCGTGAAAGAGTAACAAACTTAACATCCATACATACATCCATACATACTAGTAGGATTTACTTATATTTGGTTAACAAGCATTTTATGTACAAGCACAAGTTTCTAGGTATTTTTTATGTTAGTGCATAAAATACACAGAAAAATAATTCCTGTCAAAATAAAACAGCCAACTCACACACACTCAAGCACTCTGGATTTTAGATTCGGACAAGTACCTACAGCTTAGCAAAAACGTCTTGAAACGGAACTAAATATCATTCATTCACTCATCACATACAAAATAATGAACGAATTGGTTTATTACAAAGACAGTGGCGATGTCAATTCTTTCTACTCTTTTCCACGAACAAAACTACAAACTTCTTTATAATATAAGTACAGTTGAAGATTTGAACGGTGCCTATTTTATTCATCTTCTTCTATTATTCGACAGGCGTTATACGAAAATCTTCTAGTAGAGCTGCCCCTAGCTGAATTTTTCCTCGGAAAGTTATGTTCAAGTCGAGAGGCCGGCGTTCATGCGTTGGCATCATTGGATCCCGTGTTGTATCGGGGTCTGCTACAACTAAAGGCACACCGAAGGCAAGACGTGCCAGAACTGAATCTTGACTTCACTGTGTTGAGCGATGAGTTGGGAGAACAAAGGGTATGTACTTATTTATCAAATACAAGAGAGAATCTTCAATTAAGAATTTTCGAGTTATTCTTCTTTAGTGTTCTATCTTAATTAATACCTACTACAGTTCTTCTGTAATTTTTTTGATGTTAATATTTATTTGTAGTTTTGATCAAATAATTTTTTTTCTAGGTTGAAGAATTGAAGCCTGGCGGTACAAACATTCCTGTCACAGCTGAAAATAGAATAGAATACATTCATCTAGTCGCAGATTACAAATTAAATAGGTAAATATATATAAATAATTAAATAAATTATGGGCATTGTATACAGCGTTATCGAAGCAAAGCTTGTACACGCGGCCACAGATCAGGTTATACACCCAATACAACCATAACTACGCTACATACAATGCAAAGAATCGTTGGAAAGGGAGCGCAATAGGCGTAGGCGTGCGCCGCGTTCGCAGCCTTCCTACACAAACACACTGTCGTCCCTCTCGCACGATTCGCAACGTTCAACTTCTAATTGTTCAAAGTCTAAACAGTATAGGTCAACGTGTCTTCGTGTATACTATGGTAACCAAATAGCTGATAGAATATTGAGATATTTTTTTAATACATATTCATCCAAAACAAATATCTATGCTCATCTGCTCATCAGCTCTTGCTTGTCGATCCCACAAGCAGCAGGGCGTGATGCGCCCTAAACAGTGTGTCTACGGAAGAATAGACTAAAGCTAGTCCTGTCTCTGCTTTCGTCAAACATAAGAAAGGGACGAAGTATGATTTGTCTTCTCTACGGTAGATAGAAACGAACTTTTGGCGCTCATGCGTGCAGAATACAGAGATAGATAGATAGAAAACTCTTTATTTATTTTTGTACCTACACCATAAGGTAATTACATATTAGACAGAGCTTATGATCAGTCGCACAGCATCACTGTTGTAGGCTAAACAAAAATTTAAATAAAAATGTGTTGTTTACTTTGTTTTAGACAAATAAGATCCCAATGCGTAGCATTCAAGCGCGGCCTAACCTCCGTGGTGAATATCGACTGGCTCCGAATGTTCTCGTGTCGAGAGCTGCAGCTACTTGTGTCGGGGGCTGAAGTACCCATCGACTTGGTTGATCTCAAAGCACACACCTTATATGGAGGTAAGTGAATAGTGAATGTGAGAAGATTAGTTGATGATATCCTGTTCGATTTAATATGTGTTTACTTTTCGCTGTGTACTATAAAGAATATACATTATACTTGGCGGTCAAACAGCAGGTTTTTTTTATAAGCTTTTATTTTAACCTAAACATACAAACATTTGGTATGTTTGTTTGGTTAGGTCAAAGTTGACCCACTTCCCGATGGCTGATTTAGCTGAAATTTGGCATACCTATTAGTTTTCGGTGACAATTAAATTATATGGTGACAGCGAGCTGACCTGATGATGGAGCCGGAAGGTGGCTATGGGAACTCTGTAATAAAACGTCGCGACCCCATCGACTTCGAGCTCGTTTGTCTTGATTCTAAATGATCCTTGTGATTTTATTGAATAAAGAAATTTTGACTTTGACTTTGATAAGGATTCCGGTCCTAGACGCCGCAAATATAAAACCTTGTTTTTAAAAATAACATTTAAAAGAAAAACTGGAGGGATGACCTTGACGTGTTTGAGACGGATTGGTGGGAAACCGCCAAGGACCGGGAAAAGTGGAAGGGTTTGGGGGAGGCCTTTGCCCAGCAGTGGGACGAAAGAGGCTAGTATAAAAAAAAACTTATTGTATATGTCGATGGTGTGTGCAGGTGGTTTCACTGCATCACACCCCACGGTGCAGTTGTACTGGCGGGTGGTAGAAAAATTCGACGATGTACAGCGACGGCAACTCTTGAAGTTTGTCACCAGCTGCTCCCGACCACCGCTATTAGGATTTAAGGTAAACAAGGACCTTACAATACAATTTACTTCGTTTGCGTGGAGTCAATTGAGATTTGATACAAGTGATTTTTCAAAAACTACGTTTTTAAGAGCTCCGAAAGTAGGTTTCCAATTTCAATGCGAAAGCTAATTGTTGTAGGATGGTTTTCACACATGTTTATTAAAATTAGGTGCAGCTATTAACAAGAGAATTCATCAGCTCTAAATCCCAGTTTTGAAGGCATAATTATTTGCATTCTGAAACATTTGGTTGCAACTATAACTTCGTCATCATCAGATCTTGGAGTATGCACTTCACTATGTCAAATCCGATATAAGTATGGCAAATATACAATGTAGTATATCAGATTTTTACTTTTGTAAAATTAACTTGTACAGTCGGCTACACATCAACCTATCAACGGTTCGAACTTTGAACTATTATAATTTGAATGTTTCGAATCATGCGAGAGGGACGATAAGTTTTTATGTGAGACTCGCTGCTTGCGCGCTACGTGCGATCCCTGATTCGCAATAATCAAATTATAATAGTTCAAAGTACAAACAGTGGATAGGTTGATGTGTAGCCGACTGTACTAACTCAAGTTGTTTCATAACCGGTCTATATTTTCGGATCTTATAAAACTCAAATTTTATTAACAGGATTTACAACCCCCGTTCTGCATACAGTCAGCGGGCCTCGTAGAACGCCTGCCGTCCTCTTCCACATGCATGAATCTACTGAAGCTGCCGGAATTCCCTTCCGAGGAGTTGTTAGCTGAGAAGCTACTTTACGCCATCCAGTCGGGAGCGGGCTTCGAACTCAGCTAAGTAAGTGTCTGTAAAGAAAGAGAGAAAGATAAAAAAGAAGAAGCTTTATTCGACAACACACCAGAACGTAACACAAACAAAAAAAAAACAAAAGTATAAAAAACTATATGTTGCCAAAAGGGAGACAGCTCAGCATTATTGTTGAATTGCTAAAAAAAGTAGTTTAGCGTTTAGCGTTAGCTGTAGTGTTTGGCATACATTACTAGCTTCTACCAATATATTTCAAAAGTAGTTTGGTATTTTCAACAGATCTAAAACAGTCTGACATTGAATGTTATTGTTGCAGGTATAACGAACAAGATCTTTCCAAAATGTATATTGTAAATAGGTTTTTCACAAACGTATAGAGTAATAATAGTATCATTGTATCTCATTGTGATAGTAGAATGTTACGAGAAACTTTGTCTATTAGTAGGTATTTGGGTTATGAGTTTAGTATTATAATATTCTTCCTGCGTTTTATCTTGGGGAATGAAAATCTTCCTATTCTTGTTTTACATTGTTTAAAACCGAGCTGTCAGTCGGCATGATAAAACGCAGGAGTTTGTTAGAATGTACATATTATTATTTATTTTTACCCGGCTATGTTCAATACACCGTGATATTTTGACTTTCGACTCCCGAAAAGTTTGTTGTCCACAAACAGCGAACATTGGAATATGGACTTTTATGTGTTATTTCATTGGTACTTTGAAAGAATTGCATGTTCAGGATTCAAACGTCATTTGACAGTCTTTTTTGAAGGCGTTTATAGTCAAAAGAAATCAGCAAAGATATTCTGATTCATTCGGAAATCCTTTTCTGGCTCATATCGGAAAGTATACTTACAAGAATTTAAGTAGCGATTTTTTTTTTAAATATTCATGGACATTTCTCACAACGTCCTCTAGTCCCAAACTAAGCAAAGCTATGATATGGGAACTAGATACTTAAATATTTTTTTTTGGTAAATACATACTTGTAATACATATAACACTCAGACAGAACAAACATCTATGTTTGCCACACACAAATATTTATTCTTGGTGGGGATGGAACCTACAACCCACAGCACGAAAGGCAGAACTATTACCGACGGTGCTGTGATGCCTGTCAAAAAAAAAATCGATATCTCCTACACCTCTCTCTAGCCTCAAAGGTTTGCTGGAAGAAAACTCTTGTTAGGGCTAAGCTCGCCTTTGTAATTGTCATCTATTTCTGTCTTGTTTATATCCTGTTTTGTGTGCAATAAAGAATTAAGAAAAAGTTTCCGATATCGATCCAAAAAGACTTTCCAACTGCCTCAGATTAATCCTAAATTCGGTAAGCTATTGTCACTACTAGTCCACCTGTCACTTCCAGTCCACTTGGTATGTAAAATGCGGTACCCAAGCATATAGACGTCAAAGAAGATATAAATAAGTTCACCGAATAAATGAAATAGTCAATGCCCCCGATTCTGTTGTTTCATTTTCCTAATCTAATTTGACAGCAATAAAACTTTTGCCGTCCCTTTCTCATAAACTGATGCGCCATAGATAATTTTAGTGCTGTCAAATTAATTTAGGTTAGAAAAATGCAACAACAGAATCGGGGACATTGTGCATTTTAGACTCTAAAATGCACAATGTCCCCGATTCTGTTGTACCATGGTACCAGGCTTAAAGGCTTAAAAGTACCATACTCTAAAATTTACAGTATGGTACTTTTAAGCCTACTTGGACATTTTATTTGTCTGATCTTCCCAATCTTGAGCTGATATTTTCAGAGTTCGGTGTTATACCGAAATAATGCCGAATACTGGTTTAGTATTATGTCCTTGAAGACACCATCCGCAAAATTTATGCTATAATCAAAGAAAAATAACTAGAAAACTTTTGAACAAGTCTTGATAATGTAAATAAAAAATCGAATTTATATATTTGGATATACTTAAACAATGTATAAAAACTATATTTTCGTTTTACACCTTTCAGATTACAACAGATTGTAAATATAATATAATATATGAAAAAACATTATAAAATAAATTATTGTATAGATAACTGAGGAGTGTCAAATTTTTAGTTTTTACAATAGTGTAAGTAATGCATACTTACCTGTCTACTTAATAAAAAAAAGTGAACAAATACTCAATCTGCTTTTATTAATCCAAAAACTAAAAGATAAAGGTCTGCAGTCTGAGAGATGTGGCGCCTACTAAGATTAAAAATAATATATAGACTGATTAAAAACCTATTCAGCGCGCCAAAGTATTTTATGGACAGTTTCAAACCTTTGCTCTTAAACTATTCGTATCACGTACAACAATAACATTGTTGTATTGTATTACACTATGAAACTCTTAAACCCCTTTTGAAATATCAAGTGTCACTTATAAAACTGCATAGCTATGATCAATATCTCCCCGGGTCGGGACGTGGCGTGAAGATCATTGAGATATGCACGTGACGGGAACATACGATGTTATCATGCTGTAATTACACAGGGTGGGAAATGTGCCTAAAGGATTATGAAAACAGGCACGGATCTCAGACTCAATTCGCAAGAAACATAGAGACGTTAGAGAAACGTTCAAGTATTACATAAGTCTGAATAGATAGATGTTAGTATGGATATTATAAAACAAATGATAATCATACTAATATTATAAATGCGAAAGTTTAGATGTTTGGATGTTTGTGTTTCAATCACGTCAAAACTACTGAACCAACTTGGATGAAACTTTGCATATATATAGTTCGTAACCTGGATTGACATATAGGCTTCCTTTTATCCCGAATAATTAACAGGATCTACAGGATAAAATAAACGAAAAGGATTAGCAGCGCCAATTGGCAAGAGGAATTCATTGTCATGTCATGTCACGTCAGTTTGACAGGGCGTAGTATTACCTCTTTGGTCTAACGACTAGCGTTTGACATTCCAGTAGGTACGAGTTCTGTGTAATGTCAAGTTTCTCAAAGAAGTATCCGCTCGGTACACGCACAGATAATATAATGTACACGGAAACTGTAGACGCGTACGAAATCGCGGGCAACTGCTAGTGAAACATAAAACTGCAAACAATTCTGTAAAGTGAAGTCTAGATATAATGAGTAGGACCGTGCCCTCACTGTCGTTGGTCTGTCCATCGGTAGTGTCAGGTAGTACATTCCTAGTGCACTGCAGAAGGTAGTTCCTCAAGAAAAGCCCTCTCAGAGGGTGTTGAACTCCCCGACACATTTCAACCAGATCTTGTAGGGCGGACCGTTTCCAAGCAGGCCCTATTTGTACCTAATGATTATTAATGAGTACTTCCTAAAAATGAAAACGAGTCTTCCATAAAATCCTCTTAATCCAACTCTTCTTTATCAACGCAAAGATTTTTTTTTCATCGTTATTAATGAAAAAGTACTGTGGGAGTGCAATCCGATTTTTTTTTCTTTTATCGCAGAAAGCATAATAAATAACAGATTTTAATATGGTGTTTAGATAGCTGTGTTGTTACACCCTGTATTATGTATGTTGCGACCACCAACGTTGATATACAAGGTGTAGGTAGGTATAATAATATTTTTGTCAAAAAAATGCGCGTTAAAGAAAATACAGTTAGACCGTGAAGATCAAGATACCTGGACTAGCTATGTGTAGTACGCGGCGCGACGACGCGAGATTGTATCTACTTTTGCGACCACCGGAGTTGATGACATACCATAATATGGTATGATTTCTTTTTCTAATAGTGCTTATAATCCGATGGGAAAACTTAGTCCGAAGTTCACCAACGTAATTCGCCGATGGTTATCAGATGGAATAAAGTCAAAGTCAAAATTTCTTTATTCAATAAAATCACAAGGATCATTTAGAATCGTCTTGTATAACTAGGTGATTCTAGGTGCCAGTTCCACGCGACCAGAGCCTAGGAGAACGGGCAAGAAACTACGGCCTGGTTCCTAGCGTTTTTTTTGTATGGTCCTTTTTACAAAGACATATACTTATAACACGAGAATAGCACTGACATTGATAAATATCTATCTATTGTTATTTTCTAACGACCTTGCGACCACCAGAGTTGACCGATAGTACTTGCAACCCATAAACCATAGCTAAATTCGACTATGTCTGTTCTCATTTTATAATTACACATTACACTAGTCTATTCGTCATAATTAATTACAATAAGCACGTAATAACGACATGCTAAACAGTCGTTTAACCGGATCGTAGTTGGCTGGTAAAACTTGAACGTAAACGGCGTACAGTGTGAAGATAATCAGATAATTAAACCCAGATTTGACACAGAAACACAGCGAACCGTGTAAGCAACCACCGGAGTTGCAAACTGGTATTTTGCAAAGAAGCGTTGTAGAAAGATATAAAATAAAAAAATCCCAAAAATATTATTGATGATAGGTTTACTGTGAGCAACTTTATCCATTTGATCAAAATTGAACTTTTTCAATCGAACAAAAATGATACGACAGTTGAGCATTGCTAGGATTTGATCCAGAAATATTTTTGACACCCTTATTACAGTATCAAGAGATATACTTCGTTTTTCGTTTCGTAATAACGTTTAGATTAGTGCATGGTTTAAACCTTGATTTAAACCTAGACTTTCTTTAGTCCTCGTTTTGGAATAAGAGGGAGTTTTGAAATAACCCTGTATTTATTGTTAGATAGAGTTGAAATGTGCTCGGAATCTGAGCCCGTAGTCGTTGAAAAGTGAGTCGCAATTTTTGTATGGACAAAAATTGTTTGGTGAAACGAAAACTACGTTTCTCTATACAAAAGGCCATGGGGCAATGCAGGTCTCCACTCGCATCAATATAATATGGCTATAAATTAGTTTTGTTATTTTTAAGTAGTTATTTGTTCTATCGAAATCTCTATTGCAGCGGGAATTATAAAAATGCAATATAAAGTCATTATTTTGATGACACGACAAGAAAATGGGACTGTGACATCTGTTTTTTTCGTTCATAATATAAGGTTAGAAAAGTCTAAAGACTCTTTGGACAGTTTGCTGACTCACTAGGCAGATGAACTCCGAACTAAAAATTTTTTTTTTCTTGAGGTTGGTACCTAAATAAAATAAAATATTTTTTTGTTCGGTAAGCACCTACATAGGTACTTACCTAGGTAGGTATAGTTAATAAAATAAACATGAAGTATTATTTAGATTAGGTAAAACCTTCTTTTTCAATCACGTCTTCCCAATCGCAACAGGCCAAGTAAAACTTTTTTAAAAAAAAGAACGTCCCTCTATAGTTTTTGCGGGAGTTCTGATAGAACTTGAAAAGCGCACGCATTTGTACTTTTTATCTGGCTTTTCTTTCATTGATTTTCCGGATTTTTAACCGATAAAAATATGGAAAATACCGATAAGAAGTATAAGAACGGTGCATCAACAATATGTTTAGACCCTAGAAAGAGAAGATTGTAGGTGCAGGCTCAACCAGTTAATATTGTTGAAGCTGTGTCATTGTGGATAGCCCCAATTCAGGTATGTTTGTACTATTTTATTTTATTTTCATGAGACGAATGACGAAACAAGTCCACTCCACGGAGGACGTACCCTTTGTGGCATTGTAGCGCGTCCATCTCAGACGCTCAGCGAACTATACAGAGCTATGATGGATGTTTCTATATGTGATAAAACCCGAATCGAGGAACTCCGTAGAAGAACTAATATCGACATATTAGTTATTTTAGAGTTTTGTTTGTGTTTATTTTTTTATTGTACCCTGACTTGTACTCATACCTAAATAAAATGCAATTCATTCACTCACACCACTACTATCGTTTGCTATTATGTTTGAGTAGGTAGGTATACCAAACAAACGTAACAAACGATAGTATATATGATATTACTTATCACAAACTTCGAGAAAAGCCGCAGGTGAAAGCTAGTAAGTCAAACAAATACAAACTGTCAATTAAGTCATCGAAAAATACCATTTTCTGGCAGACCATAAAGTAATATGGCAGACAATCTTTGTTTTTTGACGAAGTTTGGATGTCGAATATCTAAGTATTCCCGTTGCTTTTTAATAAAATTATTACGTATATGAAAACTACGTTACAAGTACATTGTAACAAAGAAAGTTTCATTAATGCGAGTTTAAAAAAATCGGGACCTGGGCTCCATAGATTTTTGCCCCAGACCCTTTGCGAATCACTTTTCGCAAATCAACAAAATAAAACATACACTCGAGAGCAATGATTCCGGGTCACTTAAAGAATGTTAAAAATCTCGGAAACTAAAAATGATAGGTTAATGCAATAAATTGTATTTAATAGACAATGTAATACTCCTTAAATGAAAGTAAAAAAATATGAGTCACCATACATTTTATTAACACAAAATTACATAAAGAAAAAAACTGCTGATCTCTCCTTAAAACAAAAATAGGAAACATGAAATTTTTGAACTTTATTACGATTTGACTTGAATTTTAATACTTCGTATTGCCTCCTCGTGCTTCCATTACTGCGTTTACGCGGTTTGGCATGCTGTACACCAAGTTCCTTATACGATTTTGGGGAATATTCTCCCATTCCTCTGTGAGAGCAATTTTGAGCTCACGAAGCGTGATTGGGGGAGGGTTTCGTTGTTTTACGCATCTGCCTAGCTCGCCCCAAGCATGCTCGATCGGGTTGATATCCGGGCTGCGCGCTGGCCACTCCATACGAGTAATGTTCATCTCTTGAAGGTAGTCGTTCACAATCCTACCTGTATGAGGTCGGGCATTGTCATGCATAAATATAGCATCCTCACCTAAATTGACCATAAATGGACCAACATGATCATTGAGGATTTCTTCCACATATCTTACGCTAGTTAAAGAGCCGTTTTCTATGATCACCAGCTCTATGCGACTTTCAGAAGAAATTCCGGCCCACACAAGTACAGACCCACCACCGTAGGCTACTTTTTCTTCGATGCATGCTTGCTTGAATCTTTCCCCTGGTCTTCGATACACTCTGTGTCTTCCATCGTGCTTGTAGAGCATAAATTTTGATTCGTCGGAGAACATAACTTTTGACCAATCTTCAATACTCCAATTTACGTGGCTCTGGGCATATCTTAGTCTTGAAATACGATGCCCACGCTCCAGTTTAGGGCCGTTTGCAGGTCTAAGGGGTTTTAAGTTAGATTCAGCAAGCCGACGTCTTACTGTCCATGCACTTGGGTTACTTCCTCCGAGGCGTCGAAACTGATTTGTGAGTTCAGTTCCTGTGAGAAAGCGATTTCGAAGCATGGTGTTCACCAAGTATCGGTCTTCTCGTGCTGTGGTACACCTGGTTCTGCCCGTTCCTGGTCTGCGTAGGTTAGAACCAGTTTCTTCGTAACGTCGGAGAACTCTTTGTACTGTTGACAGCGACACACCGACAGTCCTGGCTGTATCGCGCTGACTCCGGCCGGTTTCCAGCATTGTAAGTATTCTGGTGCATTCTTCAGGCGTAAGCGACATAATTTCAGCTTGAATAATGAATATAGAGCACTATCAACATGGTTTATATACCCACATAAATGACAGATTACAAACAAAAGCAAAACCAAATGCTGTAATTTCGTAGTTCCATCTTCGAAAGTGGCCCTTTTTCAAATTTGATTTTTTTAAGATATAACTTTACAATAACTAAGAAGTTTTAATACCTTCATTTAAGGAGTATTACATTGTCTATTAAATACAATTTATTGCATTAACCTATCATTTTTAGTTTCCGAGATTTTTAACATTCTTTAAGTGACCCGGAATCATTGCTCTCGCGTGTAGATTACGGGTTTAGTTGAATTTTCAAGTTTCATTTCGAACTTTGTATTAATCATCTACAAGTCTTGGTTGTTCGATTCCAAAACATTGATTTCTCGCTTCTTTGTCGTATGATAGAATGCAGCTTCCATTGACGAACAGCTTATTAATGGCCCTCATTTTACACTGCCAAAACATTGACGTGCTTCTTAAACAAGATTGATTCTCGCATTTCTAAAGGATTCCTTCAGATAAAGCCTACGTCCACTAAAGCGTCCTACGTTTATTAAAGCTTAAAGCAAAGTTGTATTATAATTCTAACGCAAAGAATGAATGTTTTATTTATTTTCTTGGTGGTCTACAAATCGATCTCATTGCAATAAGGACATTTTTAGGTAAATCAACTATTTTGATTTTGTATTGTAAGGTCGGACATCAGTTGACGCTTTTTTTATACAACTAATGATGGAACAAGCCGATGGCCCACCTGATGTTAAGCGGTTACCTCTGCCTATAACATTGCATTGCCTCACTGAGCATGTCCACTGGGGACGTGTCGCTGAGACTCTGAAAAAAAATATAATTTGTAATATAATTTGTTATAGTGTCAAGTCGATATAAAAATGCGTTAAGTTTACTGCAAATATTTTTTTTCTGATATATGAGAAAAAGCTGCCAATGTGCTTATATTCGCAGCTTTTTATCTTATTTTATCTTAGACCAGCGCTTCAGTCGACATTGTCTTTATTTTTTATGTGCTGTTAACCGCTACCCAAGATCGTACCTACATGCTGGTCAACTCAGTTTTATTGGACAGGTAGACTCCATCATTCGTGCTGAATAGGTACCAATTCAATTAAAGATTTATTGCAGCCATCACCTTTGCCACGGATTTATGCCCCAGTCTACAGCGTCTCATCAAGTAGGTATACATACAAATCAGACAGCGCGTTTAGGATAGTTATAAATGTCTAGACCACTTGTAGCTGCTGAATTTTAAACACTAAACTATTTTTAAGCGCGATTTTGCATTATCCACTCTTGGCTAAACTGCCTAACGTTTATTGTAGATCAAAATGAAGCAATTACAGTCGATTCCGTGTTCCCTTGTATCTAGTGTAGGTATTATTAGGCTGTAGTGTCGAAAGGCTGACAGCAGTTTGAGTTCTGCAAACGAAGCAAATTCTCTATTATTATCATACATACTTTTTTATGAGAATATAATATTTTAGACTAAGACATTGGTACAGGTAAGTAAAAAAAACTTAGTATTATTTACGCTCTGGTAATCTATAAGGAAGGCCCACATTCAGCGGTGTTCAACCTTTGGCTGAAATTATTTTGATGAAGATATTAAATTATACTAGGTAAGTAGGTAGGTATTGAAAAGGTTTTTCAACTTATTGTGTAAGTCCGCCTTCAAACGACGTTGGTGGCCTAGGAAAACACGGAACTCAAGGTAGATACCTCAACTTTATTATATCACAAAGTAAGCCGCCTCACTTTACAAACGTTTTAGCAACGTTTAAAACTTTACTATCGTTAATTTTCCAAACGAGGCTAACAAGCTCATTTACTGCAGCTAACTACACTGTTTTGTAAATTATAGAGCTAGTTAGTAACCGTGAACTCGACTTTTAGCTCATCAATAACTTAAGTAAAATAAAGTAGAAAAGATTTTTTTTAAAAACTCTTAGTCCTAAGATCTGAAATAAATAAATATGTAATAAATGAGTCCAAATTAAATAACAAATCCTAAATCATATGATCTGAAAAACTAATAGATTATCTGCATTAGGCAATGAACTTGTATCTAGATAAAAAAATGAATTATAAAGTACTACTTAGAAGATTTCAAAGATGCTACATTCTTAGTGCACTGTGGCTTGGTAGGTGCACTCGATCCTTCCCTGGCGGGCCAGCTCTCGCCGCCATTAGGGTTTTGACAGTTGCAATCAATCAGACCTGATGAATGAGGTTCGCGGAGTTCGCCTGTGTGCGGTAGCGGATAATACGTGTGCGTAGGTACCGCAAAGCAGATCTCTTGTAACAATATTGTTAATACCACCCACGTGACGATAAATCACTCAAAAAAACTAAGCTCAAGCGTGACTGAAATATATTTTTTGACACTCTAATACACTTGAAAGCTGTTTCCGAATACGGGCATAAATTCTCTATCTTTGGAATACGTTGCAGTTTAATTCCAGCTCTGTATTATTGCAGGTACTAAATTAGGCAATCGATACAAATCAAATAACCATAATTTTGTTTGAGAAAAAAATAGTAGAACTGTTAACTCCATTAAGGGCGGCTTGCACCAGAATCGCTAAACGCGTTTAACTCCTAAATAGTATTTAGCTAGTTGTCAAGTCATACAAATACGTCAGATTTAAATCTATTTAACTGTTAAACACGTTTAGTGATTCTGGTGCAAGCCGCACTCATCATTTCCCTGCCCTTATTCCGCGCTAGGCGGGGTCGGCACAACATGTCTTTTTCTTCCACTCGCTCCTATCATTCGTCAACTCAGAATCTACTCCTCTCACATTCATATCCTCTTTCACACAATCTAACCACTTCTTCTTCGGCCTTCCTCTACCTGCGTATCCAGTCACACTAATGGTGCAAGCCGCACTAATAGTAATAAAACATTTTCATTCTTGATTATTCAAAATTATGCCACCGCTCTGAAGAGCTGTCATCTTTGAAGCCTCAAATATTACAGACAGGCGATTCAATACACAAAGAAAATCGAAAATTAAGTTGCAGTCATCAGAGGAAAGTCAACATCAGTCTTTGTCAATTTCTCGTAAAGCACTGCACTGTCAGAGTATGAGTCACCTCAGCCCACCGGGCGGTAGGCACAGCGCATTTATGAAGGAAGCAGGTACTGCCGTATCTGCCCTGCCAATCTACAGTCTACTCATTAGAGTGTTTGGTAGTTTCGAACCCATAAAAATGACAGTGTAGTCTTCGTAGGCAAAGAATGAAACCGGGAGTCCTGCTGTTCTCGCTTCGCTTTCCATCAACAGCTGATGACTTGTTTCTCTTATTACGCTCTTTCCTTCGCTCTACATGATCAATATCTTCGCAATGGCGGATCCAGAATTTTGGATTGGGAGGGGCTAGTATGGTTTTCCCTGACAAATCCTGGTCCAGCTTTGGATAAAAATAGACCCGGACCTTGTTTCCCCTAGCTGGATCAGTTACGGTCTTTGCATCACATTCACTTGCTGTATCTCTCAATATATGTCAGACTCTCTACTAATCAGCTTTGTTTGTGATTGCATTCATTCAATACCAATGAAAAGGTTTTAAAGTGTGTCCGTCACGTCGCTCCAATCGCGCCTAATGTGAATTAAATGACCGCTCCATATCTATGGACGTACTGTAATCGTTATTAAGTATTTAAGTATCATTATTTGCAAATCAGCTGCCTGTTAAGTATGATTCTTGGCATCAATAATGATGGCATAATTTGCGAATCAACGATGGTGGAACCCAAAGACTCAGGGACTGTATTTGAGGTAAAATTCTCTACTTGCAAACCCAAACTTAAGGGTTATTCTCTGTACCAATCAGTTATCTCCGTCAACTCAGTCCGAAATGAGTCAACAAGAGCAAGCTCTAGAGTAATTTTCGGACTTATACAATACTAGCAGTTACCCGCGACTTCGTACGCGTCTACAGTTTCCGTGTACATTATATTATCTGTGCGTGTACCGAGCGGATACTTTTTTGAGAAACTTGACATTACACCTCATTACACCGAACTCGTACTGAAATGTCAAACGCCAGTCGTTAGACCAAAGAGGTAGTACTACGCCCTGTCAAACTGACGTGACATGACATGACAATGAAATCCTCTTGCCAAGTGGCGCTGCTAATCTTTTTCGTTCATTTTATCCTGTAGATCCTGTTAATTATTCGGGATAAAAAGTAGCCTATATGTCAATCCAGGTTACGAACTATATACATATATGCCAAGTTTCATCCAAGTTGGTTCTGTGGTTTTGACGTGATTGAAACACAAACATCCAAACATCTAAACTTTCGCATTTATAATATTAGTAGGATAGGATAGGATTAGTAGGATATGATAGGATAGGATTTTCCAGTCCATAACAACAATGTTGCTTTTCGCTCCGTACATGAACGTGAGGGTAAACCCCACTAGATGGATGGTAGCTATAAACTGTTGACGTTCACATTAGCAAGCCGCGCACGCGCACGTGACTTCGCACAAATTCGGCAAGTGCGCAATGACACAGACGAATTCAATAGTATCCTAACATGCATTTGTTTCATTCTGAAACTTTACTGAAACATAGTTATTGAAGTCAATGGCACATACGAGCGATGTAATGACCTTTCTAATTTAGTAGAAAAGCTCATCCTATCTAAAATTCATTGGTTTCATTCTGACGATACTGAAGTGTATTAAAGTTTGTGGCTCATACGAGCGATTTATTTCTCACTTATATAGAGAAGATCATGTATCAGCACTTCTTACCTACACTCGTAGGGTATTCGCGGTGAGTAGATGGAGCTTACGGTCCATTTGGAATCTTAGAGCATCAGAATAAAACTTATTTTACACTACAAGTCGATTCAGAGTGAGAAAAGTAAAACATTAGCTTACTTAGTAACATTCCTTGACTGCAGCCGTGGAAAGTACACGACAGAATAAGAATAGTGGATGTGACGAGCATTTTAAACACTAGCCTCTGTTTCGGCAACCTTTAGGTCTCCTTGAAACTTGGTAGAGTATCACCTTAAATAATATTAAAAGCACATTCAAACTAAGTACAAAGTCATAAGTGTATGAATTTATGTATTAAATACAGTAAGACAAATATTAGGTAGGTATACTATTTGACAAACACAAATAGGTATGCATTTAGCTCTATTCTTATATGTTGAAATCAAAAACAAAACAGAAACTTATAGCATATCAGAATTAATTTTAAAATAATATTTCTCTAGCTAGATGATTAATTACTCTCTGTAAACTTATAAAAAAACCTAAGAATTAAGCTCCCCATAATTGCTTACACAACTAAACAAATTGAATGCGTTCCCAGAGCACACACCCATCATTACACGTCTACAAAACTTCCTCGTACGATCTCTATAATTATAGGTCTAGGCCTACAGTTTACGAGTTTCTAGGCAAAGTTACCTGTATAATAGTAAGTCGCAAAGCTTTATGGGGAGCCTACCGATGACCTTCCGAGAAGCAAGTCTTTGGAGAGTCACCTTTCTTTACAGGGTGTCCTAAAATAGGTGCCACTGGTTCCGTATACTTATAATATTCTGGATAAAAACTTTTTTTAACCCCCAACGCAAAAACGACGGGGTGTTACAAGTTTGACGTGGCTGTGTGTGTGTGTGTGTGTGTGTGTGTGTGTGTGTGTATGTGTGTGTGTGTGTGTGTGTGTCTCTGAGGCAACGTAGCTCTCGAGCGGATGAACCCATTTTGATTTCGTTTTTTTTTTGTTTGAAAGGTGAATAAGTCGGGAGTGTTCTTAGCTATGTTTGATGAAAATCGGTCCAACATTCGGGGGTTTGTTAAATTTTTAATTTAATTACTTGTTACATATGATAGACCATCTTTTGACTTCAATCTCACCTGATGGAAAGTGATGGTGAAGCCGACGATGGAGCAAGACACCTCCTTGCCTCAAAGAGATCCAGATTGTAGTGTTTATAAAAGACAGACGCCGGTAAGTTAATCATAGTTAGATAATTTATAAAATTAAAAAACTATAAAAACCGACTTCAATTCGACTACCGACTTCATCATCAGATAAAGATGATGATGGCAATTCATTGGGAATGTTCTAGTGACGATGAACACCACTAAAAAGTCACAGGAAATCAAAATACGCAATTTCGTGCACGTGGATGGCATATTTTTTTCAGTTATTTCTATTTATAAGCCTAACTACTGAACCGATTTTGATGAAAATTTAATGGGACTAACCTGGAAGAATATTCTTTCAGATTTTCTCAACCATCTGTTTATCCTTTCTCAAAATAGAACCATGACTATTATTGTTGGACATCCTATATATTTGCGGGACCACCCAGAAGGCACAAAGACATTGTCATCTTGTCAAACGGATTTGTTACAACACTTGTCGCTATTATTTCAGAGCACGTCCATTTACAATACAATTAAGCTATCGCTTTTGAGCTTTTGTTGAAGGATATTGTCTTTGTTCTAAAGCAGTTTGAGTTGTAGCAATAATGATAGAAAAGCGTTTGCAGGATAATTCCTAACAGCTAATTCATATACTAATCTTAAAAAATTTAAATACAACAATTTATGCAGAAATGAAACTGAAAATGCTTATGGCTTAGATAGGCAACCTTTAAGTCGTTTTTTTTTTTGTTTTTTTTCTATAAAACTATATCATGGCCCACCTGATTTTAAGTGATAAGCATTGTTTATACCGATCCAAATTAAGTTTTTTTTGGGAAGCTTTGTATTGATATTGTCTAAAAAATTTTTTGTTTGCGGTTTTTCATAATTAGATAGGTAATTCCATTTAGTGATTTTATATCTGCAAAAAGTTTGAAATGTGCGAGCGAGATAGTTTTTGACACTTATCGTAAGTAAAGGCTTCACTAACATTGTGTGAATTCCGCTGATGTACCTAACGCAATAATCCATTTTATTGCTTTTAAATGAACACTTAGTAATCCGGTATTGTTTTATCGTCGATTGTTACGTTTGTTGGCATGGGTTCAGAAAGCGAACAGCGGCGGCGGCGGCATGGCCTGATTACGTTTCGAGGTGATTGCCATAACCGTAGTGGCATAGTGCGCACCGATGCACTAGATTTGATCTGACGCGAGATCGCTCCGACCAGCTATCTATTTCAATTTCACTGGAGCGCGCGATATCGTACAAATCTCGGCCTTATTCTGTCTGCCAGTCGCGGCCCACGGCCTGCGACGGACCACCCAAGGCGACTCACAACCACTCCTAAACATAGCGACTGTCTATCTGTTTATACTAAACGATACAAACAAAATCGGAGTGTCGGCCCCACTGATTCATTATAATTTTGTTTTCCTTTTGTGTTTTATATTCGCATTCAATCGTTGACATTTCAAATGATTATAAAACCTTATAATCACGTCATAAGCCACAATCGGAACCAATAAAATATATCATGTCGTCGTAAATGAGCACGTAAATCGAGAGACGCTCATTATTATGAGGTCGTAACGAAGAACTTAATTTACCCGAATAATAAAATGAGGTATGTGCGTTAGGTCATCCCATTTGCTCGACCCAACATTCATTGTAGGTGCCAGACGGAGATTTGTAAACTTGATTGTTATTGGTGCGTTTGTTATTTTTGGCGGAATTAGCACGACCGTCATATTTCACGAGAACTGGTAAAGGGAAGGATGTCGCGGTCGCATACCTGCCTGACCACCAGAACGCTGGAATCTTTGATTGAGATGGACTGTAAAGATAACATTTTTAAATAAAAAAATAATTAGGTATTTAGAGCATTTTATATGCCAATTTGGCTTGAATTTTGGCAAATAATTTAGCCTCTTCATTCATCTGTAGGAATTATATGCATGTTATGCAGATTCCACGGATTTGTACACGCATTTCTAAGATGTTAAGTGTGTTTATGTGATGTTAGGTACATAATGTACAATGTCCCAAGAGCTTTAACGTCTCGACATAGTTCTGCTAATATTCTAGACGCGTTTTAGTTTTCCTATCCCAAGTTGTGAATTTGTGACACACGATATGTGGAAGTACTATCGCATTCAGAAATATTAACAAGTCAATATTGTAAACACTGCGATTTCTTATCACTGGAACGTTAAGTATCTGTACCTAGTACCCAAGAATGTAACGCATTAGATGAAAAATGATGATTTAAGAAATCGCCTATCATTGTGCTGTCGTGTAAGATGGAAAGTACTACTATTTGTATTATCCGCACAACTGTACAGAAAGCTTTTACTTTAGTGCCTGCCGTAATAAGTCTTGCTCTGTTGTGTTTGAAACGGTGTTGCCTCTAATGCTTTTGGCTTTTTGTTTCATTGCACCTATCAGTCTCGCGACCGTCGTGGGTGGTATAACCGACGCACTCTTCCAAAAAAAATATTCTCAAAAGAAAATTAGTCCCTCTAAAACATGGATTGGACATGTGTTACTTTTTTCGCTTTAAAACATGTCTCACCAAGATTTATGGTCCCGTTCCCTTTCCGATATAAAATTGTGGTCAAGTAAACGTAAAAGTCGGGGCTTAATTAAAGCGCTCGACTATATATTATCTTCGCGTGGTGTTTAAATTTTTTATCGCATCGGTTTGTTTGATTTCAAAAATCCTTCTTAGAGTATTTATTCGGGGATTTTGTAGTATTTTACAGAATGATAAGGATTGTGTGCGCTGCAGGTAGAGCGTAGGACTGGTAGCGCAAACAGCCAACGGCTACTGTGCGTCGCGTCGACTCGTCCTGAGTACATAAACCAACATGAGAGGGTGCAGTAACAACACTTCTCGAAATACCAAGTTATTACAATTCTCCGATATTTTACTTTTTATGGAACATAAATAAAGTTTTGTTTATATGACCTTCGGTTATTTATTTCTCGCACTTACCCCAGTTTTAATGTTGTGTTGGCAGCGTTACATTGTTCGAGTATTTTGAATACAATGAATGCACGAGATTGTGTTTAAATGCAGTCATTATGTGTTTTATTTAAAAACTTTAACGTTCTCTAAAATAAGAGATTTAGTAGTATTTACATAGAAAGGAATTAGCGTCTTTATGGTAGAGCGTATAGAACATTCCAATTCATATTTTTGAATACTACCTATACAACTCACATTTTTTTTTAACACAACCCTATTTTTCAGCAGAATAATTTTCATAACAGAATAGATGTAGATTAGTAGTAAATTAGTTTTGTAAGTTAGCTATTATATTGTTAGTGTGTCAGTGTATTGTTAGTGTGTTAGTTTATTGTTAGTGTATATTGTTGTGCTGTTGTGTGTGTGTTTTCAGAATAAATGTTTTTTCTTTCTTTCTTTCTATGTAGTAAGTACCTACGTATGCAAAGTTGAATATTATGTAGAGACTCGGTTTTATAAATAAAAATATTAATTAAAAAGCTTTTAGATGAGTTTAATATGCTTATTATGTACTGACCTAATAGTGTAGCGATTCTCGATTATGTTTTTTGCCTATTTTTCTATTCTGATCCTGAATTATGCTATATCATGGTGACACTCACCTACAACAATGCGAAACGTCTCAGTGTCTCCAGCGATTCGACTGACAGGAATAATCTGTTGTTTATCCTTTACCACTCGAGTTGACAAGGGCCCGCTAAACTTTAGCGCAAACAAGCTCATGTATGTGTTGGAACGGGAGCATGAAATTATACAGGGTATTGTTGCTACGAAAACATTTGAAACAGGGAAAGTTTCAAATATTTCTTTAAAATTATATTTGTAAAGCAGCCTTTTTTAAAATTCTTTTTTTTTAAATAGGTAGTAATAAGCTAGGTACTATAAGAGGGAACAGCTTTAGGGCTTTTACCAGATGTTCTTAAAGAAAAAGCATTTTCTGAATGGAGTGGTAGAGGAATTGGCAAATTTTAATAGAAGTAGGAACTCTTCTTTAAGAATTTTGGATGCAGTACGTTTGAAAGTAAATTGATGAAACTGTCATTGGAGCCCTCATCTTGAAACATCAAGGTTCAATTACTTTGATCCTGGGAGGGAATCTGGTACAAACTCCCACGGAGAGCCGCACCGAATTAATGTCAATAATCGGAGTGCGATCACGACGGCTGGTGGAGTTACAGCTTATTCTGTGAAGACAGGAAGCACGCTCATAGGCGTGACTGCGACCTAGGTAGCTGTGGGATTTGTTTCCACTGATGTTAGTAGATAAAGGATAAAGTGAAATTTAAATTTTTTGTTGATTGATTTTTGGTTTGGAGTTAGCAATTTGGTAAAAATACTGGATAATACATTGAAAAATGGTAGTAATAACCTATTAAGTACTGTATGTACCTATTTGTTAATAAAACTTTTAACCAAAACAATACCCAAAGTACTATGTCTTGTCTACCTACTTAAATTCTTTAATTGATTTACGATGCCGAGTTCAGACAATCTCAGCACTAAACACTATAAATCGTTTACTTTTATTGTGCATACTAAAAGCGACACAATTGTTATGATTATATTGACCTTGTGTCCCAATAAAATTAATAATCGTACTAAAGATCAATAAGAACCGAATAAAATCGTGAAAAACATTCAAGCTCTTTCATGAATTTTGAAACTTATTGTATTTGGAGTACTTATGAATAAATTATATTCTATCTATAGCTCTGTTCTCTTTTTTGTCTTAAATGATGGAACAAGCCAATGACCCATCTGATTTTAAGTGGTTTGGTTACCTTGCCCTATTGCCTAATGCATTGCCTAACCGAAAACGTCCACTGAGGACGTGCCTCGTGATGCATTACACTGCGTCCATCACTCTGAGACATAAGTCTCGATGGCCTCTACGGCTAAACGCAAGACAGATATATCAGCCGTCTTCATCGTGGTATTTCTTGTTTCCGAAAGCACTAGGTATAATATAAAGGTGGTCGGCGAAAAACAAAACTATTAACAAATAGAGTTTGCAAAGCTATTAACAAAATACAAGTATCTGAAAATAAAATAAGTAATATAAATTCTAGTTAAGCGTGCTACATCGTCGACCGTATCGACACATAACATCAGGAGATCGCGGACAAACGCTTATCTATAACAATAAAAAAAAATATAAACTACGTTCAAAATTAATACTTTTCGTATATGGTCATTGATCAATGGAAACAAGCAAAGCATAGATAGATTGAAGAGTGAATTATCGATGTCGCGGTCTGAGTTTGTTCAGCCGCTGAATGCCACAGACAAAAAAATACGAGAGCGACATCCTGCCCTTTGATTAGATTTCGGTTTTTCACTCAGTAACTCCGAAATTACGCGCTAATGATTGATTATTCTGTTTACTCTCAATTTTGTTGTATCACTGTTTGGTTTTCCGTGGGAGGAATCATACAAAAAGGTTTCGTTCGACCAACAGGGTTCTGTAAGTAAAAGTTATACGTAGAATCGTTGAACACATTTGCGAACCGCATTCAATACGAACAATATCCCAATCAGATGTTTATAAATTCGCCATGAATGGTTACAAATAGAAATATGAAATGATCTAACAATTCACAATGTTAACAAAAGATACGACCACCCAGATAGCAGTCTCAACTGTGGGTGACTTATGGAGAAGTTTTGCAAACAATACAATAGCAGGGTATAAGATGACTCAATTAGTAGATGAGACTATTATTTGGTCTGTGGGATATAAAACCTGATGCACAATAGACTGTAAATAGTTGAGACAAGCCACAGAGGCTGATAGAGACGTTTAGACCATTAAAATTCAAAGGATGAGATTTATAATGTTGTTTACTATCGTCACTAACATTTGTTTTTTGGCCTATTTTTACTGTAAAGTTTGTCACAGATTATGTGATTTCTAAAAAAATGTATTGCAACTTCGCTGTTGCTGTTCATGGTCTACTCTGTTTGATGAAAAGCGGACTTTTGAGGCAATCTAAAGGGATACATGGATATTTTCTATCCATATTTTCCCGCAAACAAAACTAAAAAAAAATAATGCATATCACAAAAGGCTAGAAAAGACATCTTTCCGGTTCATTTTCTTTTGATCCCATTTAAAATTACTCAACATCTCTCTATTAATAGGTACTCCTGGCTCTCACGGTTCCTTAATAGACACATGAGTGAGCAGGGTGCGTGACGAAAGTATCTAGCAGAGGGAGGAGGGGGTTGGGGGGTGCACAGCCAAAGGGCGTACAAATTGATTACGGAGCGGTGACGGCTGACAGGCCACCCACGACGCCTTGCCGCAGAATAATAAACAGTCGCGATACCTTCCTTGATGCAAGTCTTTGTAGGCAGATACAGAGGTCGTCAGGTATGGTCCATTCCCACTAGTTACATTACTAGTTCTATTGATGGAAGTAGTGGATTTTTTTGTCCCAGTAGCTGAGAAACCCTGATGAAAACAAACTTCACTCGTATGCTGAGTTTCGTCAAGTCTATGTACTTTTTTTTATTTTTAGTTCTTCATCGTCACATGTCAAAAAATGCTTAGGACTTTCAAATTTTTGATTCGAGCCTTACATTCAAGAATGGCTGAAAATAATAATTCGATCACTCTACATTTTTTTGCAATCAAAACAATTAACATTGACCTACCAATGAAATGATTCTACCAATTCCAACATCGGTCAAAAGTCTTGACCGTTATAAACTATCAATAAAAATGCAAAAGATAATTTTAATTGCATTTTAAATATTTTTTATCATTATTAAACTTGTTTTCTGTTGGAATTTGAGTTGTCTTCCAATCGACATTCATCAGAAAAGTATTTACGAATACTATCCTCATTCCTCATTTAGTGCGAGAATCATAAACATTAGAAAGCCACAATATCTAAGAGCAATACGATAAAGCTAAGGTGTCCACTAGTGGATCCAGGGGAGCGGGTTATACAAGATATTCCAGATTAATAAACAACAGAAAAATTATAGACCTACCCTCGAATTCATAAAGGATGTAGAGGCTCGTCTAGAGGCGCATTCAGGCGAAACAACAGTTTCACGGACTGTTCAGTGTTCAGCATCTGTTTATGAATTTGGAAGTAACAGTGTCGGTTTATTTCTAACAAAGTTTTGATATTTGTTATCAACGTTTTTTCAAGCAATATTTCTATTCTACTAACACAATATATTCAACTTGTTTTACTATGAGGAGAGCAAACAGAAGATTGCCTGTGGTTGCCTAAAAACACTAGAAAATAAAAAAGTAATAGAACTTAACTTTTACTTATGTAAATATTTTTTTCTTTGTTTGTCAGCAAGAATGTACTTTACTTATTCTTTGAAGTAATTGGCTGAAATTTTCACACAATTTTTATGTTTATAAGATTATTATCCCTTTAATTTCAGTGACCGAATTGTAAAGGTTTTGTTCACACTCAGTGCTTTACAACTGTTTTATTATAATTCTTTCTACAATAGTCTACAAAAACAATCCCTAGGATCATAGAACCACCCTAATGGTGCCGGTAGCTCACGTACCTCCTTCCTGCTATTATATTCCTTAATTGCCCCTGGATTGGTCATGTTATTTCATTTTATGGTATTGCGGTCAGATTTAATTGTTTTTATGTGCGTCTGTTTTTTGTATTAGTTTTGGATGATAGGTTGTAGGTGGTCTGCGTTAGGTTAGTTTGTTCTGTGTTGTCTAATTATAAGTAGGTAATTATGAAATGAAAGAGGTTCTTGTGTGTAGTTCTAATGAGGTACCATCTCGACCTTTAACCACTGCGTCATGTGACAGCGGTTTCCTCGCGTTACATATTTCTTCTGCAGTTCCATATTTTATTTATAATAAAAATAGAGTGACCGAAACATACAATCAGGTTCTAGCGACAACTGCACTGCACTAGTGCTCACCTCTAATGTTTTTTTTTATACAACTGTTGGAGCAAACCGATGGCCCACCATTGCCTCACTGATTTGCGCAAAACTGCTATCTAAAGCCCCCAGTGCATTCCTGATAAGGCACGCTGCATTGGGATGAAATCCACATCATATGTCACCGAGCGTCATTCAGAGATGATCGATCTGTTTTCGCTCTCGTCGATCAATGTCCACTTTTTTCAGTTTTGTTCGATTCTCTGAGGATTTTCTTCACTACTCGTGACTTTATAGGCATTGCCTGACAGCCTATGAGATATGATTTGTTATAATAATGGCCGCAAACGCGATGATCAACTCTATGATTATTCAAAGAGCGTTTTTGATGAAGGCGCTACGCATCAAAAGTATTGAAGTTGAGTATTGAGTAGAAAGTTTTTTTTTTTCAGATTAGATCTGTATTATTTAGTAAGAGTATGGGAAAAGAAATGATGCTGATGATTTGTGCCGAGCGGAGTAAGTATCTCATTGGTAGGTTCATCTTATACATCCGGGAGATGTACCGTGCCAGAGAATTATAGCCATGTGCACAGGGTTGCTAAGGGTTATATTTCTACCTTGGACGAATAAGCACACTTATTCGTCCAAGATTTCTACCAACTTACCAGAAGAAAGAGGAAGAACCTTGGGTACCTAAGGTTCGGGCTAGATAGTACCTAAGTACATAGTGAACCTGAGCAGACATAATTTTTTTTGGATGCAAATATTCTTTGGGCTCTTAAAGTTTTTTGAGTTTTAAAAAGGTTCTTATTTGCGTGCTAGTTGTACAATCGACCATGTCCAGGAGTCACGTTAAGTTTTTTTTGGTTCCGAGTAAGCTACTGGGCATTAATGAAGCCTGTCGAAATGACCAATAAGGGTTCAGGCACGAAATTTAAACACCGGTAAGCATTGAACCACATACCGACGTACAGTTTGGGTGCGACGTAAGGCTGTAGACACATTAAATATATATATATATCTATATATGGACTTTACACACAACGCCCTCTAGTCCCAAACTAAGCAAAGCTTGTGATATGGAAACTAGATGGCTGATAGAATAGTTAAATGCTTTATTTTTGTAAATACATACTTATAATTACATGGTAACACCCAGACATAGAACAAACATCTATGTTTTCCACGCACAAATGTTTGTTCTTGGTGGGGATCGAACCCACGACCCACAGCACGGAAGGCAGAGCTATTACCGATTGAGCTGTAAGTACATTATACATTTTTTGAGTGAACTTTTGACTTTATTTTAGGTAAATGACTTATTTTTTTCTATTATTAAAAAAACTCTTTTTAATAATAGAAAAAAAATCTGAATGAGTTTTTGTGAATGGATTTTATGGATTGCTTTATAATTGCTATAAGTCGTTTACGTAGTCTAAATTGTTGTTCTCTAATAACTTTTTAGACATTATTAGTAAAGGTGTGACAGAAAAATTTATCGCAGACGGACGATTTATCCAGCAAAATCCTGACCATCATGTTATTAGTACAAAATTTATGGGCTCTAGTATTCTCTGGCCTCCAGTGCAAGACGTTTTCTGATAGTCAAAGGTCTAAATCTGGTCACTGACCATGCAGTGGATCTTGAGCGTAAACTGTATGTCTGATCCCTTAGCTTTACGTAGCGGTATTTCTTTGTTCTTTCAACCTGGGAGGCTACTGGGTAATAAAAGTCCGTACCAAACAATGGTGACATAAAAAATCAGAATTTGCAACAATGACGCACGTAATGACATGCCTACGTGACTGAGTTGAAGATCCTTGGTGTGTGATCTGTAAATATTAGTGCTTATATAGCTTCTATTCAGAATGCTATGTTGAATCAGTTGTTTATTAGCGCTATAAACAGCTCTCTGATAGAACGCTCACAGGTGTAAAAACACAGCTGGCAAACAAGTAACGTGTTTGTGCTATTTGCAAATAATCTTACATTTATCTGTTTAACTTTCTTTGCTTACACACGGGTATTAAAAACATCAACATTGCAAAACTCTTGGATTATTTTATAAACCTATGTGCAAAAGTTTTCCATCTGTAACGGCTATAGATACAAAGAAGTCTAGGTCTACCAAGGAAATACACACTTTAATGTGTGACATCATGTATGGTTTGTAGGTACTCCTGGCCTGACGCCTTATTCTCAGTCCGGCAGAGAGTAAAATCTCTGCCGGACTGAAAATAAGGCCTCTGATGAGATAATAATAAATATGAAATGCCACGACATCTTCACGGACCCTTGAGGATGTCGAGATAGAGGCTCGTAGTATAATGAATTCACCGCAGTTTCTTGTATGCCCAATGTTTGCTGACATTGAGAGCTACGTTTTCACTGTTCGAGTCATGTTTTTGAATTGGCATAGCACGTTTGACTTCACAGACTAAGGCCGACTTGGACCAACTCCGAATAATGCAAGCTCAGGGGAATCAGGGTGAGAGAAAACGAGGTCCAATATTCTGAGCGGAAAACTATCTGCTAAAGATTTTCAAACTCAAAATCTCATCTTATGATAAGTAGTTATGGTTGATCATTGCCACGGCATAAACCATCTTATTTCGGTTACTCCATCCCTTATTTTGGAATTTATTTTCTTAGTTGGACCACGTTCTAGACCACGAAAGATACCAAAGTCTCCATTTCGTCGCCGGCAAGTTATCTAAGCGAATCGAAACTACGCGTTTCCTGTCGACGATCCGGTATTCAAATCAGGGCGAGTTCCCTTTCAAACGACACCGACAGCCAGACGATTGATGACCCCACATTGCACGTATTTGTCGCGCTTGTAAGATATTGCTTTACTATATGTAGTATGTTGTACTGAGATACTGGTTTATATTGAATTTCAATATCCAAATACTTCGTAGCATCAAAAAGATTGTTTTTGGTTGGCAGATATGCGGCCTAGCCTTCGCCTCTTTGTTTAAACTTGGTTAGTTTTGTTGAGAGTTCCACTAACTAAATTGGCCATTAAAATATATTGTCATCTCTTTTTGTTGAAATGCAAATGACAAAGACAGAATTAGAGTCTTAGGGTTTTTTCTAGGTAATATAATATTTTTTTTATTTTTACCCGAGAACGCGTAGGAAAAGGAGGGCTATGATTGTGTATAGAATCATCATTCGGTTTGCCTTATGCAGGATGAATCAGCTAACATGTACCAAGTGAAGTGGTAATGTAGAGAGCTGCACATGATACGCATTGGAGCTCTTCACCACTTCGCGTGATTATCAAAAGTGGTGCTTCATTATTAAGGTAGTATTGAAAGCACGTTGTGATATTTAACATACTTACTGAAGTTATTCGATGTAATTTGTCTTTGGATTGTTCGTTCATGCTTTGAAACTGAATGAACGAACGTTTTACTTATAAATAATTATATAGCTTGGCTGTTATCACTCTGAAGTTGGAAGATGGAATTAAGTTATAAATCAAAATGACTATTGGAAGTACTCGTGATGTTTTTGCAGCAATTATCTCACTCTCCGCAAATGAAAGCACTACACTTATCGACTGGCAAATTTTACGGTCCGCGACTTTTTGTGCTTGTACTTAGCTATGATATACTTTAAAAAAAATATTAAAGGCATATTCTGTGATAAATGTCTCTTCATTTCTGTGGTGTTAGTGATCCAAAAGTAAATTATAGAGGGAAGATATAACTGGTTTTGGTTCATTCACGACTTTAGCTTACATAAATAATCCAGCATTACGAAGCCAACCTTCAGTTCGTTGGAATCGGATCCAGTCAGCTCTTAAATATAAGCTCGGAAGAAATCTATTCCTTTAAATTGTACGTTTATTGTGAGATTGTAAGCGGATTAGAAAATTAGCGTCATTGAAGCTGATCGGAGTATCGTAAAGTGGGTAGTTTGCGTCCGCCTACACTGTTCGGCGGACCAGGCGGGGCGGGCGAGAGCGCGGGCGATGTCACGGGCGCGGCCGAGGCGCGTGTCACTCGCCGCGATTCCTGCAATAATCTCCTCGAGCGATTGCTCTATCCGGTGACGGAGTAAAGTATCGCTAGCTGATTATTGTGTTTATTTGCGCTATGTGCGCGTGTGGGGGTGGATGTGAGTGTGTGCATGCGTGCGAGCGGTAGTGGGCCACCCAGCGCGCGGCCACACGCGGAGCCCACCCACGTGGCAGGGGCGCCGAAGTCGCGGCCCGCGGCCTTGCCATCCTCCGCAGCTCTCCGTCGCGGGGAACCCGCCGCGCCGCTGTCCGATCAGCTGCTGCATTCTGATTGACATTTGACATTCTCCCGATACCATCTGGAACGGTAGAGAGATAACTGTTTGAACTTTCTTTTGATTTCTACCGCAATATAAGTATTAAATTAAAAGTTCGAGCGAATAAATCTCGCCATAGCGACGCAACGTTCACAAGTAGGTAGGTAATTAATCTTCTGAATGTCTCTTAAATGCCACACTGACAAATTGTATAATTAAAAATAAATTAATGGCATAAAGACTTCACAGTGGCAGTAATCGATAATTGCAAAACATTTGCCATGAAAGAAAAAAGCAGGCCGCAGTTGTGGCCACCTGACGTGAGCTCCGCGCGTGCGCGTGCGCTGCCGAATTTTGCCACTCACCGTCCATTGAAGATCTGATTTAATTCAGCATTATGATTTCTAAACCAGAATAAACAGACGCGAAGTTTGTTTACGTTCAACTTGGAATATCAGATGTTTGTATAATTGAGAGGATAATTTTATGGTTTTGATCTTTATGCCAGATAATTAACGATAGTTGATTTAACCTTGTTTTATCATTGCGGCGTAGAAATTTCAATGTTGTCTCACATTAATAGATATGTGTTGTACTTTCGCTCTTGTAGGTAAGGTAAATGTAATAATCATAAAGATTGTGTTTCAATCAACATTACCCAAGTAGGTATTTTGAACTTCTAAAGCATTTATACGTGATGATTCAAAAATATATTTCGATCTTAAAAAATATTAGAACATCATACTAGTTTATATTATCTGTGATCATACTTAGGTACACAGAACACCTAATGTAGTAGATATTAGAAGAATAATTATATACATATATCTTTATAGGTAAGTAATACTTTTGTGTCTATCTAGGTACTGCTATTACTTAAAAATATTAATATTATTTCTTGCATGTAATTTCTATATTTTGTGTGTACAATAAAGTTTTTATCTATCTCGTTAGATAATGTTGCACACAGTAAAATAAATGAGTACTTACAGGTAAGTATTATTTTTTTACCAATAAAAAGATTATAAAGTTCTGAATAGGTAAGTATAAATGCAACTCGTGCATACTAACTATAAATAGGCAATCAAAGAGAAGACGCGAAATGCCCGAAACGATAATATGAGTGGTCGTTACTATTAATATTCTTTTTTGATTGTATTGAGTCCTTTTATCGTTATTTTATTGAATTGGAGATCTCAATTAGGAGTATTATCAGTTTATGAAATGGTACATAAGGATCAAAATAGCAAACTTTTTAATCGCGGGTTCAAAAGACGAGACAAAACGGCCGGAAACGCGATCCTTGCTAATCGCGGTATTTTTTTAAGGTTTCAGCCTAATGTCTTCATAGCCAGGAGACTGATGGCGCCCTGGTTGGACACGCCCTTCATTTCTCAGTAGCGGCGACTTTAAAGGGCAAGCTGTAGATAATAAAGACATTTTAAAAGATAAAAGACTTGTATGTCGCCTTGAATAAAGTTTTACGCATGTTAGTTTAAGCCTCCGCGTACTGGATAATTTGATATGGCTGAGAACCGCAGCATTAATTGACTATACCTATAGGAAAAATTTATTTATAGATAAAAAATGTATACACTTATTAATACTGCTCTTTATAACATTAGAAATAATTTTACTGCATAATAACTGATCCAGCGTATCACTGTAGTTCACTGTATACGAAGCCTCTAATAAATATCTAAAATAACCAATAAAAATATCATAAGATTATACCCATTTGTCGTTTTTATAAGCTACCAACAAGACTAATACTTTTATAAGTATCAAATATCTAACCTTTTCAATAATTAGGTGACCTGCTCTCAACGAAATATCTGTTTATCGTCCAATCATTTGCAGGGAACTAACAAATTGTATTCCCTTTCTCGGCTGATTGGTACTAATGCCTGACACGACTCCGAGGTGGTCAAAAGGTAATTTTACAGAAACTAATGCGGGGTTTAACGAAGAGGTTCTGAGAAGATACCCAGGGCGGTCCCTCCACAATCAAACGAATTGACAATGTAATAAATGTCGACCGCTTAACCACTGCCGCGTTGGAAGTGATCTATACCTACTCGATTGATACAACACTTGAGAGCTGTAGGTAACATCATCAAATGTTGGTCCACACCTGTCAGTGTAGTTATTATGGAATTCAAGATGGTAATTTAAGAAGGCACCTTTTAAAATTCACTGAAGCTAACTTTTACTAGACTCTACGTACGCTAAACTTTTCAAATCATTTCACCCCTTGATCTTATAGATTTCACTCAATAAAAAATATTGTGATAGGTACGGAAAGCTTACTTCGCGTAGCATCTGTAGCAGTGGGCGCTACGAGCGCTACGCGTGCTACGAAGCGTAGCTTCACAATAAAGACATCAACGACACGCATTGTGAAACGAAGCAGATACAAAATTGAGTAATTTACATTAATATTATCTTTTCACTATAAAAGTATCATATAAAAGCCTTTTTACTATAAAATTACGGAAAACAACAATAAAATATAACGTTTTAGTATCGTAATTGCTAGGTTAAGCTATTTCGTTACCGTGTGGTCGTAAAACTTGGATATTTTATGACCTTAAAGTTGATGACTTGTCATTATTTCATTTTACTAAAGTTTTTAAGGAAATATGGGTTATAAAATTATATTAATGAGTTTTTTTATCCAGTTTTAATGACCACCAAAATTCACATTACTTATATAAACAAATTATTTCTTAGTGCTAATTTTCATAACAATTTTTTAATTAATCGTAAGTTTTGAACTGCATAAAATGTACGGTATCTTACTACTTATTTGAGGGAATATTCTCAGAAAGAGCCTCTACTACTAAATATCTGGTGCATGTAGCAATCCGGTTTTAAATAAAGTCATTACACAAAATGAGGGGTATTATTTAATTATGTACGCTCTGCGACACGAAGACGATTGTTTTTATACATGCTCTGTCGTCGAAAGTAAAGCTTGTCTGCGATAGTTATTTGTTTAAAAAAAAGATACACTATATGGTATGTATGTGGCCACAAATATAAAGGAGATACAGTGACGAATTATTTTAATGTAATTTAGGTAATAGAACAAGCCGATGGTGTATTTAATATTCTTACAAAGCACGTCCACCATCATTTGTTACTGCTCCATCTTGACCAAAATTAAAATTAAAAAAAAAACTGTACTTACCTAATATAAAAACCATAGTAGCTAGCTATAAGTTTTAATTATGTTCATCAAATAAAATGTGTCTTCAGTGAGAATCCAACTCACAATCTACCGTGGAGAACGTTTACAAAAAAAGGTTTCAAATACCTACATATAAGTTTTGTTAAATAGCTATATTTGTCTAAAAGGTGGTCTATAAAATTGTAGGTTTATATTTCGATATTGTATCTTATGTAAAAGCATACCAATATGAAAACTCGTATACTCGCATCTCTATAGGTTACTTATACATCTAGGCCCAATCTTTTGGTTCTCAACGGGTTGTTCCGCCATCTTGCCCGGCATTTTGTGTGAGACCACCCAAGACCTCACCATATTATTTTATTGTACAATAAACAAATTTATTGCTCCATATGACTATTTATTTATTAAGAGGTTTTGTTACTGACGCTTTGAGATTTGGATTTTGGAATTGAACAAAAAATATGATGCACAGTAGCAGTTACACAATACAATGTCGATTGTATTGTGAGACTATCTATTTGATCCAGAATAATTCGAGCACCGTAGATTGGATATACTTGGGTAAAGAATTATTTTATTTCCCACGCAACTGAGAACTCATCTCGCCGTGTCTAGTTTTTGCTTACGCTATTACTCGGCTAGATATTTTTAAAAAGGTGAGTCTACTTTACTAGTAAACCGACATTAAAGTCAAGATATTTTCAATTAATTCACAAGTAGTTTATACAAAAATGCAGTACTACTGGGTGTCAAAATATTACTCCCAAAAACTAAAAATTCATAATAATATGCAAGTTCTCAGTTGAGTAAACTACACAGTTACTACTTATAAGTATTATAGGTTTTTAACTCAGGCAAAATACTTTATTTTAATTATCCACAGAAATGAATTATTTATAATCAGAAATGAATTAATAAGAGACAATAGTTTATCTCAACTAGGTAAGCAATATTTTCAGGAGGGCTGGGAATAGTCCTGTGTAAGTTTTCAGGGATAGACTTTTCACACCCTGAACCTATAATTTATTAAAAATATTTAAAATTGGTACTTAGGTACTTCTTTTAGTAATGCGAAGTTGCTTTTTATCGTAATCCCCATACAAGGGAGAGCAGCTGTGAGCAACAATGTCACCACTACTAGTTTCGTCAAGTTTTAATTATTCAATTACTTATATACTAAGCAATTAACAAGGCAAGCTAATTACGACTTCGTGGAAAACTTGAAGAATCACCGAGAAATATAAAAGTAGTAGAAGTAGTATAAATTATTTATAATCTCTTCTAATTCCTAGCTTCAACAAGAGAAGCGACATTGATTAAAATAATTAAACTATCTACGGATACACGTTAGGGGACCATAAACATTAAGATGGCAACAAAAAATAGATTCCGGGCTTAGAGTATTTATAAACAAGCTATGGCACAGTCAACATCGTAATTGAAGTAAATTATCATAAGGAGAAATCTTAAAAATGTTTTATATATTTTAATAGAATAATTTCTAGACTGATTAGTATACTATGCATTTTATAGGTGGATGACCTACCTATACATTCACGATTAACTCGTACATTCCGTGTACGAGTTAATTTGCTTCCGATTGGTACTGATTTGGATCAGTTGAGCTATCTATAAATCGTTTGCAGCGATGTGTAGATAGCTCAACTGCTTCATGTGTATTTTGTACATATTATAAATATTGTAAATACTTTATTACTCGTACATAGTTAATAAATAAATAGATATTCATGTACATTTCACACAACGCTCTCTAGTTCCAAACTATGCAAAGCTTATGGGAACTAGATTGCTGAAGAATTATTTTATTTTTTATTTTTATTCATAGGACATCTAACAAAGGTGACACGATAACAACAGAAATTATTTAAAAGGGTTTTAAGTGGGTACCTACTACCTACTTAGTCTGAATTGTTTAGTATTTAACGATAATTAGCTTCACATTATTCATAATAGTAATGTCTAGAACCTACACTAAGTACTGAAACAGCCTGATCGCTGGTACGAATTTTATTGTAGGTCGGTGGTGTAAAAGGTTGGTCTTCCCTTTCCAAGCAGCATTATAAATACAAGCACTATAATAGCTAGGTGCGTTATTGATTTATGAGGTCCTCTCTCTCTCTCTGCACTCTTCCTGCATCCACCAAACGACACCTTGACGTATTTAAATGAATCAACATATTTTAGGTTACTTAGTGCTCGAAGCTAGAAAATTAAAAATCAAATCATTATAACCATGATATTTACTGAAGTATCTACTTAGTATAATTATGTTGATTATGTAAAGTACCATTTTACATTATAAAGTAATTTAAGTATTTTTTTTAATAAACATCAGTTTGCTAATATTTTGCTTAATTAGAGACTAATGAAAAAATTCATAAAACACTTTTAGCCGCAGTAGACTTATCTCATAGTACAAAGGATGTTTTTTTAAGAGCTTAAAAACAAGATTTACTATTTACGACAGGTTGGGTTTAAAAGAGCTCATAAAACTACTAGAAGAATCTTTATTTTGGCCTGGAACTGCCTCTTCGGTGACTAGTTCCTCGTTAACCCTTGTATTTATCTTGCGGCGCGGCGTCTGCACTCTCCTCGCTAGCTTCTGCCGGGGTGTCAGCATTTTCCTCGTTAGTTTGCACCGCGACGTCAGCCCTCGCTCCGTTAAATTGCGTTGCAGCGTCAGTACGCGTTCTGTTAGCTTTCATCGCGGCGTCAGTAGGCGTTCTGTTAGCTTTCATCGCGGCGTCAGTAGGCGTTCTGTTAGCTTTCATCGCGGCGTCAGTAGGCGTTCTGTTAGCTTTCATCGCGGCGTCAGTAGGCGTTCTGTTAGCTTTCATCGCGGCGTCAGTACCCGTTCTGTTAGCTTTCATTGCAGTGTCAGCGGTCGCCCCGTCAGCTAGATGCTGTGATACATAAAATTCCGTTGTTACTTGCACCGGCTCATTGTCCCCTTGATCCTCAGGTGGTGCTACGACGTGACCCAAATTTTGCACAAGATGTATTCGTGCATGCGACAAACCAGCCGTTTGAAGTCGCGTGGCTACACCCGTCATCTGAATCGGCACCACACGATTTTTTCCAGCTGGTTTCTTTAGCGGAGTGGAAATCTTGAGGTAGTTATCAGGAGTCATCTGACAACTTATCAAATTCAAGTCAACATTTTCCGCCATTGTGTATATTTTTACGAGCTTTCGCGAAGCCAAACTTTCAAGCACGTCTCTTTCCAGTCTTCGTTTATATTTTCCTTTGACAACTATGGTGTCGTCGACCACTTTAACAGTCAAGTCATTCGGGCAGAATTGTTCTACGTCTACTACTATCTCTTGCGGGTTGGAAGTTAGCAAATGTTCTGATTGACGCCTTCGGAACACTGTAGGTTTTTGGTCTGTTTCTCCTTGGCCAAGCAGGATACACTCAAGTGCTGCCGCCATCCTCGATCCAATCATACTCCTGGGTACACGTATGTTAACACTATTTGGAGCTTCTACTGGTTCTTGGCCACTGGCTGTTGAATGTTTCGACATGTTTTAAGTTAAAGTATTCAAGAGCTGTTTTCTATCAGCGAGTGAAATGTCCGAACTGAAGACAGCGTCACGGGAGGGTCACGGGAGGGTCACGGGAGGGATGCGCACACTGGGCTGCGCAGAGCGTCAACGCCCAAGATTTTCAGAAGTTGCCAACCGTTTAAGAGTTGTTTTATTTTATTTATATAAAAAAAAAATTATGTGTCTCGTTTCGAGATTTCCATCTATGTATTTTCTTTTACAAAATGTAAGCATGTGTAAGTTTGGACGAGTTAAAGATATCCTCATGGATTTTGCGTTTCTAATAAAGGTATGTCTACCATGCGTTTATATTGTGCTATGTCTTGGTACAATCCCTCTGATATTTATGTATCAGTACTACTTATAGCTTGCATTATGGATGCAGTAGGTAGTACCTATGCACGTAGACTCGTTCGTCAGGATAATTGGTTTTTATTGCTCTTTTAATCATTACATTAATTCATTTAAATCAGTATCGTTTGCATATCATTAGATTTTTAAGGAGTTTCATTGATGGAGCGAGCGAAGATTTTAGTGTTAACTTGAGTTTTGTACGAAGTGAAGGTTGAAATCTTGCAGCAGGATATTTTACATGGTCCTCTTAAGTTCTTTAAGAGGAGACCACCTTACACTACATTTTCTAGTACGCCAGTCTGTCAGTAAATCCTTACCTAGCTGTGTTTCAACGTCCGTGGCACTTTTGCCATGAACGTTAAACATAGCACTTTTAAAAACGTAATCAGATTGCGAACCTACCGTAACAGATACAAGACACATGAGGAATCGTAGGAACATCTTAGATGCATGTCTGCCAAGAAGATGATGGAGACAATGACCAGATTGACCACCCATGGTGATGATTACTCGATTTCAACAGGTTCAGGAGCATTATCTTTCGACAAATCTTTTTGGGTAAAATTATGACAAAATCAGATAGATACTTACCTACAAAATACTTTCATATCATAAGAAAACTACAGTTAAAACACCGTTGCTCAGGTTGGAAGATGAGGCTTATATTTCAAAACTAAACTAAAGTATTTTTTGGCATACTCGAAATGCAACGTTTAAAGATGAAACTTAAAAAAAGCGATGTACGAATCGCATCGCAATCGATTCATGCTTGATGTGAGCTTTCGAGACGTTGTAATAAAAATGATAGATCGGGCTTTAATAATACTGCGATGCGTTTTAGAAAATTGATGTAGGTAACAACACTGGTTTTATTCATAACTCAGTGCTTCCAATTGTACCGTTTTTTCATGAGCTTTTACATGAACTTTTTATGACTTGAAAATAAAACGTAAATGAAGAAATAGTTTATGTAAAACACAGTTGAGCTCATAATAATGCCACATAAGCAATCTTTATTCTCACATTCATGTCATACAAAACACATGTAGTCGGAGCAATTATAGTACACTATCGCTTACACGTAACGTTATAAAACAACAATTTGTTTGTGTGTTTGTATATCGTACGTCTAAGTCGGCAATTCATCCAATTAGCTGTCTGCCCGCGGCAGACCACCCACGATCCTCGGCTATTACACATAAATTACAAATAATTTGGAAAACTTTATTTTGTTTCGAATTGATTGCGGTTAGAACTTAGAAAGCGAAATGTAATGTAGACTCACAATACTTTTTTATATTTTTCGTTCTCTAGTCCTCGCTCGCGCTTGCTTGCTCGTGCGCTAAAATATTTCGAGTGTACTCGTAATTATGAGTAGCCTGCCCCCGTATTCCAATCTTTTGCTGTCAAGTTATATTTCACTGCCCAGTGTAATTTCTTCAGGTCACGTGGTACAAAATTGTACCACGTGATCATTATTTTTAGACACTTGACAGCAAAATATGCGCGAAAACAAATTAAATTACATCATAATGTCACTATTTAGTCACAGAATAACTATGAGTTAGTATGAACTGACCATGATTTAAAACTTTGCAGTTCAACTGAGATTGGAATACCCCTGCTGCACCCCTTGACAAACATTGTACTATTAGTATTCAAGTTGGGTTCGTCTATCGTATTGTATAACCCATACATGTCTTATCGCAGAAAAGCCATCTAATCTTACATCGCGTTTTTTTTTCTTCATTTTACGAGTGCAATAAAATCGTGTTAGGTATTGGTGACTAGCTTCTTTAAAATACTCCCAGTCACATGCCATACGAAACAATATTAAAATATTTTTAAAGCATCTAAAGGCACTAGTTCACTAGGCCTAAGTTTTTGTAACAGAAGACATTAGAAGTAAGTGGCCACGTTCAGTTCAGTTCAAAGAGACCAAATTACAGCAAACATTAACTGTAAAAGATCAAACTTTTTCTTCTAATATTCAAATGAAAGATGAATTTCCAGTTTATCTTGAAATAACTTCATGTCAACGTCATATCATGACAAGCTATGCTACTGAACTCGTCCAACGTTGAGAATACCGAGCGAACGGATAAAATGGTGCTCATCGCAGTTACTTCGAAGTAAGTACCTATCCAAAATAATGAAGCGCCAAGTTGGATCAATTACACGCGTCTTCAATCGAGTTTATCGGATGCATACGTACTAAACCAGCTTTTTATTGCAAGCAGTATCGAAATCTTTGCGTGAATATTGTATCGATGACTATCATTTTTATTTATATGCAACGCTGTTTTCGATTTTCATTTATCTTATTTTATAGTAGGTTTAAGGGAATGCAGAGGAACCTAATTTTTAAATAAATGAAAACTTAAACTCATCAGTGAGTCCTTTCACAGACTCACTTGCTTAAGTAAATAGGGGTCAATATTATCCTTGTATTATTATACCAAGTCAATCAAAACTCCTGAAAATACCTACTGCATAAAGTAACAGTGTGTATGCAATCATTAGGATGCGGTGAAATCAACTGACACAGTTCTGCAGGGGTATGCCAATCAAAGTTAAACTGCAAAGTTCTAAATCATGGTCAGTTCATACTAACTCATAGTTATTCTGTGACTAAATAGTGACATTATTACGTCATTTGATGTGTTTTCGCGCATATTTTGCTGTCAAGTGTCTAAAAAGAATGATCACGTGGTACAAAATTGTACCACGTGACCTGAAGAAATTACACTGGGCAGTGAAATATAATTTGACAGCAAAAGATTGGCATACGGGGGCAGCATAGTTCTCCAAGTTTGTATTTATGCGAATGACCAGATTGTAAATTACGTTCACTGTCGTAAATTCTTCAACGTCGCGGTCAGCGTGAGGACGAACCACTTTTAATTTTAAAGTAGGTAATGTCTTCCGCGATCGGAATTTTAATGCAATTTTGTAGCTAAGTTTTAATTGGACACTCGAAGTTTTTTGGTTCTATTGCCCGTTATGTTAGTATGGAGAACAATATTTTCATTACCATCATTCACTTAATCTTTCATTTTTTTTTTCATTTTAGTGACAGTAAATGGAGGAGTATTCAACTAGAGGTAAGCAAGCAAGCAAAAGTTAGGTGTATTATGTAAAAGACACTAGGATTAAAAAAAGCAAGTTCTGTAATGAAGACTGATAAATAAAAATCTGATCCGGCCATATATTTTGGATAAGGCCAAAAATAATAAATATTAAGTAAGTATGATTACGTAAAAACTAACACTAATTTCATGTGGGTGGTGTAAAAATACAAAATTCAGATATCAATTTAAAGTTGTTTTTCGGAAAAAATAGAAGAGATGAAAGAAGTCTTAGATAATGCGAATTTTATTGTTCAATCCAACAATCGTAAATATAGATTTTCGATTATAATTGAAATGTTCCATTCTCATCTCAATTCCATGTCTACCTCACGCGAGCTTCTAAGAAGATGTATAAGGTGACACCCCGCTGCGTTTTCGCCCGAAGTGTCAAAATGTCCAGGTTAAACCACCCCAAAGAATTCATGGACCTTGTACATCCTCAACAAAGACTGCTGAAGTAAGTTGAACCTTGTCCTCTAGTGTAAAAGTGTTAGTTTAATCTAAAACCCGTTGTTTAATAGAGATGGTTACGGTGCCTATTAATGTTAGATTGATATATCCCTTGCGATGATATTGGTAAATCGATCGTATATGACGTTTCCACCTCTGCTTCTCGGAAAGCTACATGAAATCTGTGAAATCGTCTTGTCGTCAAATGTCGTTTGAGATGTCAATTAGTGGATTAGTTGAACTTGGTCATCTACAAATTCAGTTATTGTAATAATAATGTCGTGAGATGAAGATTACAATCATTATGTAATTCGCGAAACTGGAAATTGCAGCCTCAAATTCAAAGAGTTGTTTCACTTTTAACATTCCTAGATCCTGATAATGATATTTGGAGGATGCAACAATCATTCAGTGTGGCCGCTAAATAAATTCATTAGTTAAATCACCGTCGGCGGCGTTTTATGTCGGTAACTTCAAAGGGCCAGCCGCCGCCCTGCCGCCGGGGGCGCGTTCGACTTTTTACTCAGAAAACTCTGTAAACAAAATGATATGGTGCGTCCGAATGTTTGATCCGCCTTTATTATCTGTATACAGAGGAAATGTTTAACTAGCGAACGCACTCTTTGTGGTAATTGTGTATATATTATCTTCCATGAAAATGAACAAACAGCTTTGAAGTGTATCTCAAGCACGCGGCTCAATTCATTTGTCATTCCGAGCTAAATGCTAATTCAGCCAGCAGAAAGTGGGGGGCTCCGTACTGTACCGTGCCAACAGCACATTTGTAGGTAGGTAAGTAATTTAAACTGTTATTTTCTCAAATTTTTGATTCAGCATCATCACATTATAGAAAATGTGTAGGTAACTTGTTGTTCCTCGTGATTCGGTGGCACTCGTAGCAGCTTCATTCAATGCTTTTATTTTGCTGTTCTTCTTTTCGCTCTCCGGTTGGTGCGAAGGGGACGGGAGTATCACGTGTGTGGTCCTCGGGCGCGCAGACTCGGCCATCTCCGTAGGTATTCGGGCTCCGTCGCGCTCAAGTACGGCAACATAACCGTTCGAATCGTGATGGCGGCTCCACAAACAACCAATGTACGCATCGAATGCTCTGATCAGTGTTGCTCGAGTCGTGCCACTGTTGACACGTTACCGCGTCGCCGTCACTTTCGTAATGAAACTCGGTTTCGTTTCGTGCTGCAAACTGCAAAGTGATAGAAAGTGACGAATACGAGTGTGCAAGTGTGTGGTTATGTGGCGGCAAGTGATATGACAGCGCGCGCCGCCAGACGGACTCCGGCCGTCTTCATGAGGATATTGGTGACAAACCTGGCCCCGAGATCATGGTGGCTCCCGATTCCGAGGCTTCTGCGAATCCTCGGATAGTGGCTACCGCACGCGAGAGCCCGGTCGCCGCAGAGGCGCGCCACAGCGCCGACCTTTACATTCGTACGAGCTGGGTGGACGCCGCTCTAGCACTCTCCGAACTAGAAAAGGTGCAGTGTTCACTGGATATGCGATAATACAGTGTCGTGTTTCGGTTGTCATATTGCACGTGTGATTGTTTTTCTGCGAATGCCAATCACATCAAAGAACGTTGAGCGCAAAGCGGTGGCGCCGACTGGTGGTAACCGTGCGTACTATCAAGGCCGCGCGTAATTTGTAAAATCAAGGACAAATTATTAAGAACCTTGATTACATTAGCTTAAACCCAGACTGGAGCCTGTGTTGTGCTGTCGACATTTGAATCACCTATTGAAATAAATATATCCTACCCGCTTTAAAATTAACACATTGTTCAACAACCGTTACTTATTAAATAGGATCTTTCTGTAATTCAGTGAAAATAGGATAATCCCAGATACCTACTTATATCTGTTCCATCCTCCATATAGCTATTCATAATTGAATGATCATCACAGATTATTTGGATAACGAATTCAAAAAATCCGATAAAGGAGTCGTTTTATAAGTACTTACCTACCCACAAGGTTTACAAAAATGTATTCACATTTCGGGGAAGGTAACGAAGGTAGCGGTTTCCTAGAAGGCCGCGAGAGTGCCCGGTGGTCTCCATCGCACCGTTGCCAATTGCTAAGCCTGCAATCTTTCAAATTCTTTAGTAGTGTTTTCTATGAAGTAATGAAATCCAAAGCGTTTCGGCTTCATAAAACTCTTGAATTGGCAGTGTTTAAAAATCGAAAGACACATCGGGAGAAAAACACAAACAGCTGTAATCTGCGCTGAGGTTAATGTAACACACCTACATTCGGCTTTAACGTAGGAACTTGGTCGGTTGTATGCAAGATGAAGCAATTAAGGCCCAGTGGGAGCGAGGAGTGGGGGCCAGCGCACGCGCAGCGCATCGGCGGCGGCGCCGATAGAGACATCAACGCGGGCGCACGACAACCAGTAGAGATGGAAAAAAGGAATGGAGACGCTATCGTGAAAACTTATCTAAGTAAGAAAAAAAACACTAACTATAAACGGTCTGTATCACAAAATAGAAACGGCAACAAACGTAACATTTGGTTTCCCAAAGTTTTTGTACGATTTCTTCTAACAAATGCTAAGTTTCGTTATAACGGTTACCAAATACCTGGGCGTAACACAGTTTCCAACAAGAAAATATATTATTAATCAAAGAAATAATCAAACTTTAATAAATGGGTTGAATACCACGTGTTGGATCCAATAAAGTTATTAAATAATTTTATCAACTGTAGAATAAAAATAAAACAATTCTATTCCACGAAGTTTATGTCTGACAAGACCGCACAGAGCTCACCTCGTGGAATTGAGACATCTTGTGGTTTCCGATCTTTCATCCCGTTCTACCTTAGTAGTCCCGTGGATTCTTTCCTTTTCTTTAAAGGTTTGTAGTATGTCCCGTTTCTTCTTGTTTTTCCCACATATCGTTTGTCTTCGTCCAAACATTACGTTCGCCGCCGGGCGGTCGGCAGCTGCGCTGGAAACGTATAATGACTTTACATGGTCAATGTTTAACAAAAAAGCTTTTTGGAAGATAATTAGGTTAAAAGCTTTCTCGTTATAAAAATCTAAATTGACTGTCAATAAATTCATCAGGCCTATTATCCAGTGGTTAACCACGAGATTGGCAGCACTTATGGTATCGAATTACCTGCTGAACTCAACCTTACCACGAACCGAGCCAGTGGGTTCCACGACACGTGGCTAGTGGTTACACCTTGGCTAAACACATCACTGCACAATAACTAATTTTCTCCTTGGTTGATCGTCGCCCGACTCAGTAGCACCCAGCTGTTGCAGATTGCATAATAAAAATATTTTCACAGTGAGAAACAGTTTTTCCAAACGATATATTAATAATAAATAAGTTGTACGTAAAAGCCATATTCGCAGTGGTCACAGAATGATTCTATTCCAAATCGGATCCTATTCCAAAAATCCACAATCACTTCAAAACGTCTTCACCATACACGCATAATTTATACATCAAAGTTTATGATAGGTAAGCTTAGTATAATACGTTACCGATAACGTTTGTATCATGTTTGTATCATATGGGCAACAGAACCGGTTACAGCATTCACCTAACATGGCAACTTTCTCGAGATTATTAAACTTTTTCCACTTTTGATTGATAAACCACTACAGCTCTAATACCTTCAATGGAGGAAAAGTTAGCCTACATAAGTAGGTAGCTATTTAGATTAATATATTTTGCAATCAGTTATTGAAAACGGTTTGAGAAAAAAATCTTTAAATTTTCTAAATTATTAAAAAAGTATCACTTACGAAATAGTGCGGATTAAAAAATCATAAACCAGCCAGCAGCACTGCCTGACTATGCTGTTAGAAATCACATATCTTAAAAAATCCAAGGACGCAAAAAAATAAAACAATAAAAAATACAATAACGAAGTTGAAACCAATTTTAAGTGAAATTCAAATGAAAAAGTATTTGCGGCCATAAAATAAATGCTCAGCATCAAACTGTATTCAGCAGTAAAATGAAGATTGATGAACAACTATATCAATTTGCAATATTATATGTATTCTATGACAGTATTGGCGCTCAAAAAAATTCAACTGATCTTTAGCAATTAAAGTGTTTGTTTTCGATGTTTAATAGCCTTATCTAGATGGAATGCTGCTTGTAGCGTAAGCGGTATCCAGAAAGTAGAACACCATAACGTGAAACAAGTTTGGGTACCCGTTGTTTTTAGAGTAACTGACCAATTTATTATGTTAAATATATTTAATATATATTTTTAGGAAAAATCCAGTACTTAAGAATCAGAAAGGCTATTTTTTGAATGTTAATTAATCTCTGTTCCGAAATTCGTTAGGCAGTAATATAAATAGCGACCTAGGAGACTACTCACAGCTGGAGACTATGCATCTATTACATCTTAAGATTTGTTTCCCGGATGCAGCTAAATGTTTGTCATTATGCTTCGTTCATTCTGGTTTGTCTTTGAAATTCAAAAGGCTTGCATTATGTATTATAATGGGATAATGGGAAGTCTCCGCCCACGTCCCATTATATGCAGATATCCGGAACAATATGCTCCGCCATCGATGCAAGTCAATGGATACTGGATGATTTGCTAATCACGAGCTCTGGAATGTAGTATTTAACTACTAGGTACGCAACATATCAAGATAATAACCGAGAATTACATGGTTTGTATAGAGGATATTTGTACGACAATAAAATAAAATAACCCTCAAAACATAAAATGAGTTAATCGCAGAACAAGTAATAAAACAAGACGATATTTCTTTCTAAATATAGCTGCAGACGGGAGATATTAAACGAAATGAATAATATGCCGGTGATAAACGCTAGCACAAACAAAAATACTATCAGAGATGTTGTGTAATGAATCACGCCAGTTGTAACGTTGACAATAATAGCCAATACTTACAAGAATACATTGCAATTGTAATCAAGATCTTTATGGCATAAAATTTTCCAAAAATAATAAAAACTCAATAGCTAAATGTTCTACAACATCGCAGCAATAATAGATTTAGATGTTGAACATGAGACCCAATCGGGATTAGTAAGCAAGATTACACGTAGTGCCCGGCCGTGAGAACATGTCCACATCCGTAGGTAGCAATCTTATCTGCAGGAAACGCATTCGTCGGCGCCACCACCGCACCGCATCGCGGATTACGCTAACTAATCCTATTGCCTGAGCTGAGTACCTCCTATGTTACGGGAATATGTAACAAATGTTATGCAACAAGTTCACGCATCGTGGTAAGCCTTAGGGCGCTGAATTCGGTAACTGAATGAAGAGGTTCAGTAATAGGTTTGTGCAAGCGATGCGGCTGGGCATAGTGGATGGCGTGTTGTTGCGTACGCTCCACGTGGGCCGGCGGGTGGCGCGGGGGAAGGCAGCGCGGGCGCATTCCGGCCGTGACGTCACGCCCACCCAGTGCGGCCGACATTCACCTCGTCGTCCGTTCGACCGCACTGTGCGTACCAGTATCAGAGAGACTCAGCTGTATGTCTCTATTATTGCTTCGGTTTATTTATCTAGGATGCTGACCAACTTTGTTTTGATGAGTAACCATTCGTCAATATTACAAACGTCGCGGCCGAGCCCAAAGTGAACTATTTCTCAATGAACCTTAGTAATTTAAAATACCTATCCTACTTCTCAAGCGATGCCAATGATTGTTATGACAATGACCTTCACTCCGCTTTGTTTCAACCACTACTGGAATGTGTATGAGGAAACAACAGATTTTACTGAAGAACCAGAAAAGATAAATAGCGACAGCATTGAGTCGTAAAATTGCCGGCCGAAATAGCCGAAGTAATTTTAGATTAGTTATGTTTCTAATAAAACCATCCATCGAGTATTGTAAATGCCAAGAGACAAGATAGAGAAGTAATGTTGTCCAGGATGCTATTAACGTTGGGTCTGGGGAGCGGTCTCCGGCGAACCACCGATTGAGTTATTATTATGCAATTAGTAAGCGCTTCACGAGATTCGGCCTGTGTCGGCTGATCTCGTGCGGCCGCCGGCTGTCGGCTGTCGGCTGGCGCATGGCGGCGGGAAGACGAAGACGAAGACGTGGCGCCACGGGTGCGCTCGCGCAGCCAGTCCCGACTGTCATTAATCACAATCAACTCAGAAATTATTTCGACATTTAAAGTCTTCGATGTTATTATACCTATCTCCCGCCATACGATCTCATAATCCTGTATGTTTATTGTTATAACGTCATCATAGGAATGGAAAAACAATAACAGCGATGCAGCATGACAAAGAAACGACTACTAGTACAATTTAGCTAGTTTAATCGTCATTCACGAAAAAAATCCATTTGATTTTTCCAAATTTTGTCATAATATCTAGCTTGGAGTGTTTTTTTGAAGGTTTCTGAACAGAACTCTTCAATTTACAGGGAAACATCGAAGGCGGGCGGACGTCGCTCTGGATACGTGCGTGGCTGCAGGAACAGCTCTTTATCTTGGGCTGCTTCCTTCAGGGAGACGCGGGGAAGGTCCTTTTTGTGGCCATCCTCGTGCTGTCTACCTTCTGCGTCGGACTAAAGTCTGCGCAGATCCACTCGAGGGTCGATCAACTTTGGGTTCAAGGTACGTTGCTTTTAACAGTTAGGAGTTCTTTTAAGTTTATCGGTTATATCTAAGAAACGTAAAGCACATCGCGATAAGCCGTGGTGGCGTATTGTGCATATCGTGGAATACCAATGCACCGGGTCGGGTTGTCTGTCGAACCGCTTCCGTCTCGTGGAGACGTGCGTAGCATGCCGCCACAGCCGCCGCCGCCCCGCGAGTACTGTAGAGCCGCGCCGTGCACACACCTTTACATCTATAAACTTACATATTAAATTCAACGATCAATAGTCTCGAACGTGCGCCTGCGTCCGGTGTGCAACTCTTTTTCAAACATAATCGTGTTCTGTCTGATTAATTTATTTATTTCTAAATTACTTTATTTGCATTTCCATATGGATAACTGATGCGGACCGGACTCTTTACTGTAATAAATATACAAAATGTAATCGTTATGATAAAATATTACTCAATTCATTATGGCATATGAATACAAATACTTATGTTTAATTAATACGTTCAACATACTAATATTTTACAGCATATTCATTAGTAGGCATTTTGTGCGTTCTATTTATTTAAATTAAATTAAACAGAATAATTTATAATAAAGATGTCAAAGATCACTTATTTTAATTTTATTCGTAACCTTGGAAATATGGGTGGTCTTAAACATAATAATGTATCATTATGAACACACGTAATATTGAAAATTTTTGCATAATAAGAGAGTAAGTACAGGGTGTAATAAAGTGCTCCTAAAAATTTCGGTTGATGGTTCCATAAAAAAGGTGGGTAGACATCTCATTGTTACACTCAGTACCATTTAATTCAGTTTCACTGAATTTTGGTAAGGTATTCTTACTTTTTTAATTACTTTTTGCCGACATCATAACAAGAGGTCACATAAAAATTCAGTGCATTTTAATAAAAGGAGGTTTACCTATAGTGAAACGTTTGATAATGAAGTATCCGTCGATAGTCAAAACCACCTCCAAAGCTCTGCTGTGTGCAGAAAGTCACCATAACCGGTTTACACAGTTGTGTAAAATCTTGTTTTATATCTGAGTAATTTCCTAGTGACATTATGAACTCGAGAGGCGGAAGCTGAAAGTGTGATCATATCCGGGTATCTAGGCGCAACATCCCATGTAGTTTAGTAGCATTCACTTGATCACGGACCGTGTATGAGAATACACGGTTTTATAGTGTCAGGATATTGCTACTTTGCTAAATATTGAACGGAAAACGTCATCGAATCGTTCAGTATTTCCGGATAATTGTAATATAGCTTTTGTAACAATTTGTATTGAAATGATAAAATAAATTCTATCTAACAAATTCTATCTATAAAATAATTTAGAAAAAGAACGATTTAGGAAAAGGAAACGACAATTCGTTTTATGTTCGTAAGTAGCTCTCATACTCATAGCAAAGAATTAGGATATGAATATTCTAACATTCATCTTATTTAGATTTGTCAAATTGTCAAAACTAAGAAATGTTTGTTAGTAGGTTTGCTTTGCAAAATATCGTTAAATCCTCCTTATACCAGAATGTTGAGATTTTGGTCATTACACAAAGGAAGTCGTCGATTTTATTTGATCCGGCGCACCTGCCTCAGAAATACACGACCCACTACGTGGTTTGGCAATTTAATTTTAAACAAAAACTCTCCGTCTACATTCACAACATTACAACTCTTTCAAAAAAAATATGCTCCTGATATCACTTACAGTCGGTTCAAAATAAGAATCGAATAAATACTCATTTGAAAAAGGCAGAAAGTTATAAGAAATTATGACTGTCAGTTCAAAATAAGAAACGACTAATTTGAAAAAAGACAGTAAGTTCAAAAGAGATAAAGGATCAAGATACAAGACTTGTTTTAAATTGAGTCGTAGATTGAACATAATTCTGCAGATAGCACCATGATCTTCATATAAAACATTTCAGAACTTCTAACCATCATTATTATCGCACCGGATATTAGGTATTATGATAAATTATAATTTATTGATTGGTTATATAATGATGAACGGCTTGCTCGTAAACGCCTCAGTATAATTATTGGGGCCGATAAGCGAAGAAGCTTTTAACCTAAAACAAAGTGTGTTTAGAAATTAACGAAACAATAAGCATAAGCGCCAAATTTTTTTGCATGTTGAAGGAAAACTGCGGAAACCAGTGAGCTTTTAGCAGCAGCGATGTTCTTGCAACCTGTCTGTTACGTACGTATAGAATACTTATCATGTATAAGATGAGTTGGATAAAAACCCAACCAAATTTTGTTGTGTACCTGCCGGTAGGCTTTTATCGAACATAAAGTAGAATCTTGTAAAATTTATTCGGAGTGAAGATATTATTGAAATCGATAAATGTAAATGCCCATTTGTAAGATCTCGGCTACTGTCCAAACAATACAAATACAAAGTTACACAGTCTCACAAAACGTTATCGCGGAACAATGGCCGCTCAGTTAAACAATGCCGAAGGACTCAAGTCGCTTAACAACTTAATTAGGTGGCCCGCGGCCGCCCGTAAATATCCCCACGTGAAATTACGACCTATAAAACTAAAAAAATGTATAACATTTCTATTGACTCACAAAAAACGAGGAATCTGATTGTCCGGCCCGCTTTGTGTGAAGACGCCTTGCTGTGCGTTGCTCCGAACCGCGAGACCCCAAGCTTTATCTTGCTGGTAACATTTTCAAACGTCTCAATCGAAAACTAATAACTGAGGTCGAGCTCTCGCTATGTTGGTGCATAGCTGAACACCACCGTTTGAGAATGATTACTGTATCAACTAACTGCAGAAAACGACTTACGGTATTTTAATTGATCCTCTCTCTATTATACATTAGTGATTCCTGAATTTTTGTAAACTGTACCTTTCTTTAATACTGTAGTTGTACTTGTAAGTCTAGGCAAATAAACAGGAACAGTATGTAACATCGTATTGTGGTTTGTGTCCGGACTATGGACCGAGCGGTTGCAGCGGCCGTAAAGGACGTGGTTTGTTTATTTCGCCATCCATCTGTTGTCTACGCTATGGCTAATTTGCATAGAGGGCCAAAGGGCTGCGAGGGGTGCGGGGCCAGACCACACGGGCTCGGCACGGCGACGACACGCGGGTGGGCACAACCACATGCGCGAGCGCACGTATTGCCGCGCCCCCTCCGCCGATCCTCCGCAACGTCATTCATTGCGATTGTCCGCGCTGATCTCTCGCTACCACATCGAGTAGAAATGTTGTCATTATCAGCACACACGCATCGTGAATGCAATAAAAGGCCCGAGTGTCGTATTTTACTCTTTTGCCGGCGTACAACGACAGATTTACCATTCGTCGAACCCATTATTCATTGAACGGACGGGATCGAGGATAGTTATGCGGAATAATGTAACGTTCATTTCCATTTATGTAGCTGTTGATAAGAGTGAATTGTTTAACTTATAAAAGACGCCGCTCTGGTCGCCGGCGATAAAATGCGGCGAGCGTGAAGTGTGAAAGCTGCGCACGATCATACACGTACAGTTGCGTTGGCGATAACCTTGCTGACCTTGTCGTGTTTCCGTGCTTGCTCCCGCCCTGAGGCGTTGGTTATCCCTCTGTGGTGTGTACAGAACGAAAGAAAGTAAACGAAGGCTAGCGAGGGACTTCGCCTATGGGAGATGGGATGGAATGGGACTGATGACTGTTATCTTTACTGATATACCGACAAGATACATCTGTATGGACACAGCGATGATGTTACCCACCCCATATTCGTTAAACTTTCAGTATGTTTGGCTCATTTTTAACTGTTATTTGAATAAACATCTAATCTATACCGAGCATTCAAGTGGTCTTTAAGAATACTTAAATTAATGCTCATGCGATACAGCACCACCGAATGAAGGCGTCGTAAATCGCGCCTACGACTCTGGTAGGTGTTAAAATAGAGGCGCCCTGTGCGGGCCCACCGAGCTCGATTCCATTCCACTTGCTTTATGATAATCCCTAATATCCGGCATGAGTGCTGACTATGTTTAGCTCAGACGATTACGAAACATTGACCGCCCTCGCCCCTTTAGTAACGATTCTGCTTTGTAATATCACAGGTAATGAGTGACTGCTATGAATCTCGATTCAATTAATATAGATATCAAGTTTACTTTCAACTACGGGTGGGTCCCATACTAAAAGATCGCTTAGTAAGCTCTATGCCTCTACGCAAATTTTATATTTTGCCAAACTTTTAGCTTACCCTCGTATCCGTTAAAAAAACCAATGGAATTAGCTAGTATAGCAATTTACCACCACTTACAAACGAGTGACGTTTAGCTGACAGGTGGGTTGTGCATGCATAATCGGATTTACAATTTAATTAATGCAAAAAGGGTTTTGAATGGCTCCGGTTTAAAGACAATGATTCAAAATTTGAATATTAATACATTAACATGGAACAGGAAAACTGTCGTTTTTTGTTTCTCTTTGAAATATAATAATCTTTATGATATAAAATATTATTGTACACATTTTGGGCATCATATATCATTTGTATCTCGGATGCTAATAACCTTGCCGTTTATTTTCGTCATGTTTGTTTATTCTCGTTCTCCAAGTAACGAATAGCAGTCACGGTATAAATTAGCGACAAAAATAAATAGCAGAGCCGTGGACGTTAAGCCGGTAACATGTTTCAAAGATGAAGCGATGCTTTCAACTTATCCCGCTGACGTTTGCTTATTAACGATGCGATAGTGGATATAGATGTCGTTAAGTTTATGTGACGTTAATGTTTTTATAAATAGTCAATATGCAGGTGTTTTGAAAGGCCTTATTATGTTGGCAGATGTAGATTTTAGTTTGATTAATTTTAAAGTTGATTATGTACTCTCAGTATAACGAAACGTGATTTTATAAACTCAACAGATTTTTAACACGGTACGTACCTAAAAGGTTTTTCGCTACCCTTTTTTTCTAACACCTCGAGATCGTGAACCTAATTCAGCACAAAAAATGTGACAAACCGGTTCAAGAGTAAATCAGCAGAGCTGGGTGTTAATTGGAACGAATTCCCTCGTCCTGTGATAACTGACAAGTCATCGCTGTACGATGTGGGTTTTCGATTAAAAATAAACGAAAGATATTCACAAAAGGTTTTATAGCATTTGGTATCGTGCTGATCGTTGCAATTAATTTTTGCATAAGAAACTCTTGCAAAATGATAAAAGAAAATATGATGTGGCATTTAAGTAGAAAAAACTTTTGCAACGCAATTACCTATTTTTTTTAATGCTTGTTGATCAAAACTTACGACTTAAAGTTTTCAGTTTTAATGGCAGAAGGCTAAAGACAAAAGCTCTCCTAATTGGTTTAGATCTAATTTTTCCACACATGTTTGTACTGTCGTGTCAAGACTATTCTTAACCATAACTAGGTCATCGTTCATAAACCTAATAATCGCCCATCGCGGATCAATTCTATCTAACTTATTCAGCGATCTGAAACCGGTTAACGTTTTAGTGAGCTTCAGTCGTAGCTTCACAAATAAAAACTGTTTGCGATAAATCACTGTGGAGACGTGTTAAGTATCGCAGGTCGTCGCTACGCTCCAAGCAAATGTGTCGACACTCACCAATAACCATAGACGCGGATGGGGTGGGGGGAGGGGTCACTAAATATAGACTCGTTTTTATAAGCAACTTTTTCTTGTCATTATCGTATTGCCTGAGGGTTCCTACATACCACAGAAGTTTAATTAGCTTACGTTTCAATCTGTGAATGAGTTTAAGATAAAAGTGGTTATTGTTGCATATCAAAGTACGTAAACTGCAATACATCGTTCATTATTCTAGACATGGTCACACACGACACGACTAGACACGTGAAAAATATAGATAAATATATAATAAGAAAAACGTAATTACCTAAAGTTATAGGTTAAAGCACAGTTAGGTAGTTGAATTAATTGCGAATTGAAACTGCAAGATGAGTATGATAGATTAGATGGCTTATTCCCAGAAGTCCATGATTCTATTGTTCTCTATTTCCCAGGAGGTCCATGAAAAATATTTATAGAATTTAAAATAATTATGTCGGCAGATGTAAATCAAAGTGCATAAAGACTAGGTACCTCAGTCATACTAGCAGATAGGTACTGGCGTTGGTAAATTGAGAAATCTCATCCATAACAGACCTCGCATTATCCAAAGATTTATTTAGATGGACAGCTGCAACGTGCTTCTCATGAGCAATTAACAAAAAAATATGTGAATGTGCGCTTAATTACATTTTCATTAATACTAAATCAGGATTTTTTGTGCGGCAGCGCAAATTGCACACTAATTTGCTATTGTTTACAATGCGGTGTTGGGCTGAATATCAATGAATGGACAGAAATAACCACATAATTTATGTATCCTACAATAATGTACAATGTAGAATGTTGTTGCATATTAGGTAAATGTGTATTTGATTATATAGTGGACCAGAATCCCAGAATGCATGCTACCCCTGTGCCAAATTTCATCTCGATCGGTCAAGCACTTGCCATGAAAACGTAATAAACAGATTCGTTTTATTATTTAGTACCTATAGGTTTTGGGCGTGTTACAAAAAGTTTGTGTCCATGTTTACACGCAGGTATTTTGGTATCTAGTTTTTATAAATATAACTTGTTGTTCACAGAGGGTGGAAGATTGGAAGCTGAGCTGCAGTATACGGCGAAGGTGCTCGGCGAAGCCGACTCCTCGACGCACCAGCTCATCATCCAAACTGCCAAAGACCCTGACGTATCCTTACTGCACGCTGGAGCGCTGCTTGAACACCTAAAGGTATGAAAAACTCAGGTATTTTTCTTGTATCTCCGATAATTTTTTTGGTGGATTGCACCTGTAGAGCGATCACTGATGCTGTCAGCAATTAGTTAGTAACATGCAAATGTCGGTAATACAAATGTTAAAATGTTTATTGACGGTTTCCGTTGCACAGTGAAATTTAAATCTACTATAACGTCTTGCTGATAATATTGTGCCACAACGACATACTTATGCACTTATTAGTGCGGTGAAAATATTCAGGTACTGCTAAGTTAGCTATAAAATTCTGAAGAATTTTCTAGTAACCTTTCCATTTCTTCTTAGAATACGTGCTTGGTATAAAAATATGCATATTATGCAGCGTTTAGTTTTAGTGTCATAAACTATCTCTAATGTAACTCAAGTAGTCTTGTAATGGTTTTAAATTATGTTTCCATTTGCAGCTGCATAGGTACATTATATGAAACTAGATATCAATTTGTTATTTTTACGGTTCATACGATAAATATAACTATATGTCTTGCCCAGGTGGTCCACGCCGCTACTCGGGTGGCAGTTCATATGTACGACATTGAGTGGAGACTCAAGGACCTCTGCTACAGCCCTAGCATACCAGATTTCGAAGCCTACCACATAGAGAAAATCTTCGATAATATCATACCCTGTGCAATAATCACACCTCTTGACTGCTTTTGGGAAGGATCCAAGCTACTTGGACCTGACTATCCTATTTTTGTACCGTAAGTATTTTTTTCATTCTCACCTTTACCTACTTTACTTTCTGTACCGAAAACATCTGACCAAAAAGCTTGCACTCGTCAGATATGACATGTAAAACAATTCTGCTACTGCTATTTTTATGTCATGTGGTCCCTCGCCCTGATTTGAACTTACGAAGTGACATGCTATATTTAATTTTCAGAGGCCTTAAATTTAAGTTTCAATGGACGCATCTAAACCCCCAAGAGATCGTCGAAGAAGTAAGAAAGATGAAGCTCCAGTTCCCGCTGAGCACGATGGAGGCTTATATGAAGCGAGCTGGCATCACGTCCGCCTACATGAAGAAGCCGTGTCTCGACCCCACCGATGCTCATTGTCCAGAGACGGCTCCCAACAAGAAATCAGGCCAGGTGAGTTTGTATTTTATGCACATTTACATAGATGGTAAAATTGTCTGGCCATTGCAGTCTGTCTAGCTAAGGAATTATCACCATGACCTTAGCCCGCAGCAACAACTTTTATGTTATATACATGATTTTACAAAATACTAAAATCAGAAATAGGTCAGCAATTGGACTACTTTTACCTACTAGCTTATTTCGATAAATGGGATTTCTCGTTCAATAATTTGTCGTGCATTATCGTTAAAAGGAATTGTCAGTTTGTCACGCATGCGTCAGACCTACATTAGGGGACTATTACGACTCCCGGTCCTTTTATGAAGACTTCAATTTACGGCAGTTTTACTAGCGCATAAATAATCCCTGTAGAATCACGACAAATAAAATAACTTTATCGAGGTGAAGGCATAAAGTTTAAATACTTTCCATAATAATAAAAATATTTTTGGAAACGGTAATAAGGCAGGATGAAAGCGATCGCCGGCGGGCAGATGGTACGGCGACTACCTGCCGCAGCCGAGGCCAGCGAGAGAGCCATGCCCGGGCTACTTGTATCATCAGATATCATCGCAATGCCCGGAAACGTTTATTTTGCAACCAAACAACATCATTTATACGCCCAGAGCCCAATCAAATACCTTATAAAACGATCTAACGTCTTGTAATAAATCGGGATGGTGCATGCGAGCATGCGAGATTGTCCCAGAGTACAAGTTTAGTTGAATTGGGCCGGGAAGGGATCGTTTTTGTGAGAGGAGTTCCGCCACCCACGTTCGGCGAAGAGCCGCTGCGGCCGGCATTGTGCGCGCCGCACCGGACCCCGCATTATACGGGCGCATTGTGCACGCTTCAATGCCCTCCGCTATCGCCCTCACAATGACACTATTATATCAATAATGCTCACCACCCAACACAGCCCGAATTCCAAGTAAGCCTCGTAAATTTCATCTCTGGCTTACTTTGTTACCTTAATGTCGTTGTCCGGTGACGTAATTACAACCAAACAGCTTCATTCTAAAACTCACAAAAGATATTCAGTCTCTTTTACTTTGAAAATGTCTTTCTAAAACACCTTTAGCGCACAACAGACCACGGTAACAGGTACACTGCAGTTATAAAGGTGTCGTGCATCTAAATGCAACCTCTTCACGGAATAACTATCTTGAATTCAAACAGGTTTACGCTTAATTAGCTCGTGAAACACTTTACAAAATGCAGAAAGAACTTAATCTTCGCGTAAATGCGGCAGCCCATTTAACACACATAATTAACACGTCTAGTGTTCTTAACTAAAGGAATCTTTTAATATGCCCGACAAACAAATTATAAAGGCATGTTTCTCAGGTCTTTTTAAAAATTAAGAATTTATATCATTCTTTGTTGTGTTGGAATTTTTCCGAACTATGCGCATCTCGATAATCATGTGAGTGGCCGTAGATCGACTACCGTCACCAAAGATCAAGTGAGGTAAAAGAGAAGGAGGGAAGCCTACTGCAGTGGAAAGATATAGGCTAAAATAAATTAATAATATACTATTCCACTAACCAATTCGGAATAATATGTAATTTTATCAGACAAAATTTGCTGAATTCCACAAATAAACTCTTTTTTTGCATCAATCGAAACGTTTTCTTTGTAGATCCCCGACGTAGCAGCAGAACTATCCCACGGCTGCTACGGTTTCGCAGCAGCCTACATGCATTGGCCCGAGCAGCTCATTGTGGGCGGTGCCACCAGGAATGTAACCTCAGCGTTGCGCAGCGCGCGAGCCTTGCAGAGTGTAGTGCAACTGATGGGCGAGCGAGAGATGTACGAGTACTGGGCGGATCATTACAAAGTGCATCATGTTGGATGGACGCAGGAGAAAGCGGCTGCTGTTCTTGACTCGTGGCAGCGGAAATTTGCTGCTGTAAGTTATGAGTTTCTTATTTTTCTCTCTTGTTGGCATTCAACGTCAGTTTCCTAAGTAGGATAAACTAATGTTCCTGCCCCCGTATGCCAATCTTTTGCTGTCAAGTTATATTTCACTGCCCAGTGTAATTTCTTCAGGTCACGTGGTACAATTTTGTACCACGTGATCATTCTTTTTAGACACTTGACAGCAAAATATGCGCGAAAACACATCAAATGACGTCATAATGTCACTATTTAGTCACAGAATAACTATGAGTTAGTATGAACTGACCATGATTTAAAACTTTGCAGTTCAACTTTGATTAGCATACCCCTGCTGGCTGCTTTCTGATTAAGAAACTGAATGTTTAATAAGGATTACATGGTCTACTGCATTTTCTGTGAAAAATTCTGATTAGACTGTGACGATGGTTGCGGGAAGTCGCTGGATAGAGAAAAACCAAAATCCTTCTTTCCAAAAATCGATGAGGGAGCTTATGTCCAGTAGTGGACTATAAAAGACTGATATAAATGATTATGAGGCACTACAGCATCTCGTTAATAGAGGCATGGATGTGAAGTTGATCTTGATGCCCCATAAATTAACAAACTAGACTCTTTAATACCTTGTTGCATATCAGAAGTGGGTGTTGAGACGTTTTAAAAGTTTATTGCAATAAAATGACGGCAATATGCGTAAATTTTATTGTTATTCACACTGCCCTCTGTTTCATTGTTATTATCTTCCCACTTTGTTGTTAAATGTTAATAAAAATACCGATTTAAATTGTATAAAGATATGAAACTAAGTAGTTGTTTATGTGTTATTTCAGGAAGTTCAAAGAATGATGACAACAGAGTCGGTATCACCATCGTATAGTTTCTATCCGTTCTCGACGTCGACGCTCAACGATATTCTGGGAAAGTTCTCGGAATTATCTCTGAAGAACATTATTTTAGGATACATGTTTATGGTGAGTTATCCATCGGTTCGCTCATTTGTCTCACTTTCCTGACGTGCTTTCTAATAATTAGTCTAAATTCGTAGAACCGTGAATTAGGAACTGGAAACGGAAAAACCATTTTGACGTATTCTGTCTTCATTGTCTATAGGATCATGGTTACTTTCACATGGCTCTTTATTTTGTACCTACCAAAAGAGCATGGACTAATTCAATCCTATTCAAGGTTCAAAAAGAAACCTCTTTTTTTATGGCAATCGTCCGTAGTTGGACATTTCTGCCAGCGTCACGTCGTGAAAAAAAAAGAAACCTTTTCAGATGCTTGTTTTCTTTTTGTTTTTATTGAGTTTATTTATGTTATGTTTATTTCCAGTTAATTTATGTTGCCATAACGCTAATGCAATGGCGCGACCCGGTGCGCTCACAAGCGGGCGTCGGTATCGCTGGAGTTCTACTACTATCCATTACTGTGGCCGCTGGCTTAGGATTCTGTGCTTTATTAGGTGAATAATTTAGGTTTCTTTTTATTTCTTGCTTTTGGTTTTTTTTTATACAACTAAATGATGGAACAAGCCGATGTTAAGCGGTTAGCTCTGCCTCTGGCATTGTCTCACTCAATGTATTGCTCGGTATTTGTATATGGATTTTCGAAAATTCTCGCAGCTTAGTTGGTATCGCGCTGTAGGTTGCGGGTTCGATCCCCACCGATAACAAAAGTATTTTTATCTCTCACAGGCATACCATTCAACGCATCCAGTACGCAAATCGTGCCATTCCTAGCACTAGGTCTGGGGGTTCAAGACATGTTCCTTCTCACTCACACATACGTGGAGCAAGCGGGAGATGTGCCGAGAGAAGAACGAACAGGCCTCGTGTTGAAGAAGAGTGGCCTCAGTGTGTTACTGGCGTCACTTTGCAATGTCATGGCATTTTTGGCAGCTGCTCTATTGCCGATTCCAGCATTGAGGGTCTTTTGTCTCCAGGTTAGTTCTGTTTTACCAAATCCAGGCCGGGATGTTCAGGGTGTTTATTTTTCTCTCACTATTTAATTCAAAAGCCCAATGGTTATGAAGTCGGTAATAGATAATGTCAACCAATACGCGTTTATGGCGTAAAATTACAAGGATTACCAATCTATTTTAACCTTTGATATGCTGGAACGTAAATCCACATGAGACGCTATACATTTTCTATTGTGTCTGGTATCGAAGCATTAAAACGTCTTCTAAACTAAGTCATTTTAGGCATTTAAAACTTTGAGAACAAGCTAGAAACTTATGGGTTGGTTTAACGTTTTTTGTCCCTTTGATCATTGTTAAAAAACACTTGAAAAATCAACTCCAGTGACATAATATTGCTCTAACACCGTGAAGTCATCTCATAATGTTCTTTTTTACCTACTTTCCGCAGGCTGCCATCCTACTTCTGTTCAACCTGGGCGCGATGCTTCTAGTATTCCCCGCCATGATATCCCTGGACCTTCGAAGAAGATCTGCCTCCCGCTCTGACTTGCTCTGCTGTTTAACGCCAGAGAGTCCACTGCCACGAACAAACAAGAAAATCGCCGAACGATCGCGAACTAAGAATGGAAAGACTGATACGGTACGTCATTGTTTCTTCATGAGAATTCGGTGAAACATTTGTTTTAAAAATTTTAAAAAGTGGTCATGCATGCTCTGACTTTATTAAATTAATTTGAATAGGTAAATTTTCTTAAACGCTGTGTGCGTAGCACTTGGAGCAAAATAATTATTGAAAGGGTTGGATAACTTTCAAGGTTTTCTCATTGAAAAACTGACAATAACAAAAATTTATTATGCTTGAGTGTGGATACAGATTGACTCCTGTGCCTAAGCACATTATGAATCCTGTTAGAAAACAATCATCGTCGTGAACTAGTTTACATAATCTTAAGGTTTGTTTATTTGCAGGCTAATTGGAAGGACACATCACGACAGCCGTTAGATCCCGAAGAGACAGGAAACGCAGCAAATAAAACTTGCTGTCTCAGCATTTCGCTCACAAAGTGGGCGCGGAACCAATACGCTCCTTTCATAATGCGACCATCTGTTAAGGTAAACTTCCACTTCAGTACTCTCATTAACTTTCAAATGAAGTCTGGTTTGTGAAGTTCTAACTGGGCTTCATTGTTGCAGGTTACATCTATGCTAGCGTTGATAGCAGTTATTATAGCAAGTGTATGGGGCGCAACAAAAGTCAAAGATGGTCTGGACTTGACCGACATAGTTCCAGAAAATACAGACGAACACGAATTCCTCTACAGGCAAGAGAAATACTTCGGATTCTACAGCATGTACGCTGTAACTCAAGGAGACTTTGAATATCCCACAAATCAGAAGCTCTTATCTGAATACCATGATCAATTTGTCAGAATACCCAACATTATCAAGAATGATAACGGAGGACTCACCAAATTCTGGCTCAGCTTATTCCGAGACTGGTTACTTGATCTCCAAGCGGCGTACGATAAGGAAGTCGAAAATGGTTGCATTACGCAAGAGTACTGGTGCAAGAATGCAAGCGACGAAGGAATCCTCGCATACAAACTTATGGTTCAAACCGGTCACGTTGACAACCCTATCGACAAATCCCTGGTTACAACAGACACGAAAAACGGTCATAGATTAGTAGACAAGGACGGGATAATAAACCCGAAAGCGTTTTACAACTACCTATCAGCCTGGGCTACTAATGATGCATTAGCTTACGGAGCGTCTCAGGGGAATTTAAAACCACAGCCAAAAAGATGGACGCATTCTCCCGGAGATGTTGACCTAAAAATTCCTAAATCCTCGCCACTTATTTACACGCAACTACCATTTTACCTATCTGGGCTCAGCGATACAGAAAGCATAAAAGTATTGATAACCGCCGTCAGAGAATTATGCATCAAGTTTGAGGCGAAAGGACTGTCCAATTTCCCATCTGGTATTCCGTTCCTGTTTTGGGAGCAGTACCTGCATTTGAGGACATCTTTGATGCTCGCTTTGACCTGCGCATTGGCTGCTGTTTTTGTGGTAAGCGGAATTTTCTAATTTACTCGTCTATTCCCCAAATCTTTTTTATTTTTCTAACAGGTTATGGGCCCAGACAGTGTATTAGTATTTTTGTAGCATCTGTACTCCGGGTTCCCGGGTACAAAGTTATAGACCAGCCTTTGGGACAAATGATTTGATGAACTGCAAATATTTGTTTTGTATGGTTGGTGTCATCGTGGCATTGTTGAGATACAGGGATCAATCTGATCACATGCTATAATGCACACGTATGATAAATTACCAAATAAATTTGCGGTTTCTTTTTATTTATTTTTTTACTTTATGATGTTTCTTCAACAGGCAGTAATGGTGCTTCTACTGAACGCGTGGGCCGCAGTGCTGGTAACTGTAGCACTAGCGACATTAGTCCTGCAACTGTTGGGAACTATGGCGTTGTTGGACATCAAGCTGTCTGCTGTACCGGGGGTGTTGTTGGTGCTTGCTATTGGACGAGGTGTTCATTTCACCGTGCATTTGTGTTTGGTAAGTTATTGTTTTACATCATTTGTGTAGGTTTTTTTATCGGCTCAGGTTTTGTCAAATTATACCTACTTACCTTAATACTTACTTAAATCATCAAGAAAAATCAAATCTGGATCGCAGATGAATCTTATCCGTGATTTCCGTAGGTAGATATTGTCCACAATTTAAAAGTGACTACATAGTCAAAAAATAAGATTTGAGTGAGACTGATATTTTGATACATAGTTCATTTATAAAAATAAAAGGGTAGGGTAAAATACTACATAGTTAATGTTTTAGAAGAGGAGGATGGATTTTCAACTAGTTGTTAAACTTCAGCAGAACCTAACCTGTTCCTTCCTTCACAGGGCTTCGTGACTTCTATCGGCTGCAAGCGTCGCCGAGCGTCCCTTGCCCTGGAATCAGTTCTAGCCCCCGTAGTCCACGGCGCCATAGCCGCTGGTATAGCCGCCTCTATGTTGGCAGCCAGCGAGTTTGGATTCGTAGCCAGACTGTTCTTAAGGCTTCTTCTAGCGTTAGTGCTACTCGGCCTTATCGATGGACTGCTGTTCTTCCCGATTATACTGGCGTTACTAGGACCTGATGCAGAGGTATGTAGACCTTAAATATTCTAGTCCTTTATATGAGTTCAATGACCAGTCAATATGCAATATGTTCACCATGCGTTTTTGTCTGTAAAACATATAAAGTATGTGTTATGATACCTTCCAGTAAAGGTATTTTGCCAATGTCAGTGGTAAAAGTATAATGCAATAGATTTTTTTCAAACTCGTATTGTTGCTTCTATAGATAAAGATTTTTATATTGATGGACACTTTGACCCCCCGAAGTTTTCGGTAGTGGTCTTATCATACCCGGTATTGATTCACTCTCTCACCTTCAATATGACGTAGATTTATACTAGAACGTTCCCTCCAGGTCAGACCACTCGAGCACCCAGAACGGCTCTCAACTCCATCACCGAAGAGCTCACCCATCCACCCTCGCAAGTCCACTTCCAACAGCAGCAGTGATAAGACCAGACCTGGGAAGTCTGCTCCTCGACCCAGCGCACCTTCACTCACCACCATTACTGAGGAACCGCCTAGCTGGCACAGCTCAGGGCAGTCTGTACAGTCATCCATGCAGAGCATAGTCGTCCAGCCAGAGGTTACCGTGGAAACTACCACATACAACGGCAGTGATTCTGATGGAAGGTCAACACCTACGAAGACCACGCATGCTGGAGCTATCACTACTAAGGTGAGATTCTTACTCTAAATTCCACTTAGACTGGTCAGTAGAGGTAAGGGCCATCCTAAAACCAAGGTAAAATGATACAGCAGATACCGTGCTTAGGACCTATATGATGACTTACTTATCATCAAAGGAGCTCCTAAACTAACCAAGAGTTCCAGCCAAAGGTCGTGGTAAAAACTGCAGCAACAAAAATGGATGGTCTACACTTAAGAACCTGTCTAAGATGATATTCTTAGACCAACTGGTAAAAAGCTAATCCAGAATAAACTGACTCCGCAGCTAAACTGAAAAGTACAACACTTCTAAGGTGAAATATATTTAGCCACCAATGGAACTCTTGGTTTGGAGGGAATTGGTCTAGATGAAAGGTGGACAGCAACTTATTATGCAGTAGAATAAGATGGTTATAGGATCATTGGTACTTCTTGGCATATTAGGGTTTTTACTTGTTGATAATTCTAATCTTTATAATTCTGATGATTAATTGTATCGTTTATCACAGGTAACTGCCACTGCCAACATAAAAGTAGAAGTAGTGACTCCTGGCGATAGGAAATCACGTCGATCCTACCACTACTACAACGATAGGCGCAGGGACCGCGATGATGACCGGGAAAGAGACCGGGACCGGGACCGGGAATACCGGGACAGAGACCGAGATCGAGACCGGGATCGAGACCGTTCCAGGGAAAGGGACCGTAGAGATCGGTATAGAGACGAAAGGGACCATCGCGCATCTCCAAGAGAAAATGGACGGGATTCGGGCCATGAAAGTGACTCTTCCCGCCATTAAAGTGAGTGTTTCGTCCCAAAGTGACTCTTATAGTATGAGTAGAAGTGAGAATGACACTTGTCGTTTTAAGTGTATTAATCTGATCGAAGAATCACCGACATCTTTACCTATAAAGTTTCATGTAAGCAGTGATTGCGAGTTTGCATTTTCACTTTTAATTTGTACCGTAAATCAGTATTACGGCTGTAATTCTAAGTGTAGGGAGGGTAGGCTGATAACCGATGCAAGGATTAAAAATGTAGGTACTACGCAAAAGTTTCCATAGAGATTTTCACAGGGGTGCCTTTTTGTTGTACAAACAATTTTTCTTTGTATGAGAGCCTCGTGCAAAAACTATATTTAGTGTGTTCATATAATTTTGTATTTACCTACAAAGACTTTTCTTAGCGACCCCAACAAATGTCTATTTTTATAAAGACTGGTCAATAATTTATGAAATTATATTGCTTATAATGGTCAAATTACAAATGTGAGAGGTTATAATAAATAGGTTCAATTATTTCGCTTAGGCTCAGTATGCAATTAGGTTATGATATTATTTATTGTGTATGATCTTTTTGTAACCAGCTAATCTCCGATAAATTGTACAAAATAATTAGATTTTGGTAGGATGTAGCTATTTATATTGAGTAGCTAGATTGTGTAGCTATTTATGAGATTACTTAGATATTTAAATATCTTATTGTATTGTTGTGATCTTTAGGTAAAAATAATTTGAAGACTGCATTTTAACAATCAAAACACAGTGTGTTCTAAAATCAAGAACCTCTTTATGGGGACCAAACGCGCTTTTAAAATGTAAAACAATTATACATTTTAGACTAAAAACAATATATTTTGTTTTATATTTTAAGTTTCGTTTGTGACGCAGCTGTAAATCCGATGGATTTAAGATTAGTTTTGACAAAAATGTCGTAGATAAGTTAACCAGTGGTCCTTAAGCAATTTGTTTATAATGATTCTACTGACCTCAACATATTAAAATTGTAACGTTTGTGCAAAGTACTTATTAGATTATATTAATTTATACGTACCTATAATTTAACTATATTCTGTACATATAGCTCTAGATATATTATGTAAACTTGCGACGTGCCTGCAACCATTACATAATTGTGTATCATTTATTTTTATACAATTTTAACTGACATATTGTCGAAAAACTGTAGGTCATAATCGATATGAAGCGGTTACTAGTTAGTAGGCTTGTATTAAGTAATTAACAATAACGATGCACAAAACATTTTTTTGTAAAAAGACTTCTTTGAATATTTAAAATTATGTCAAAACTCATCCTTGAGTATCGCTATCCGTCAGATTAAAATATTTCTGTCTTTTTTGTACTAGTCGAAAGTAGAGACAGGCATTATTCATGCCTGGATGACTCGCGTGATCAGAAGATGGTGAAATAGCTCAGGATACTTGTTAAAACAGTTTTGCCGTTTTTTTTCCACTTTTAAATTCATGAGTTTTAACTATATCTGTGTTTGTTTAACTTTCTTTATTGTAAAACGAAAGTTATTGTCGACTGTATTGAGAAAAATAAAATACATTACTGTATACATACTCCATGCATTTTATTATTAAAAACTTAAATATGTACCTACCTATACGCCATATTAAGTGATTTGCAATCTTTCATTTGCAGTGCATCCACAAATGAAATTAAGCATCGGTTATTTTACAAAAGTTTTGAATATTTAATTGTACTTAGTACTTATGACTTTTATAACATTGAACAATGAAAATTGCTGCTTATTCTGTTTGAGGGATATCATCAAAAGTTAGGTGTAATGAAAGCAATCCGCCGAGCGTACGGTGATCCGCTTAGTGCAAATTATAAGAGGCTGGAATTTCGGCGGTAGCAACGCCTGCGACATTCCTTAGAAAACGGGAGCGCGGGAATCAATAAAGGATTTCCTGGCGCCGTGCCCACGCATGTGCGTGGCGGCCGGTGTCGCGGCCGAGCCTCGCACCTTCACCGAGGACAAACGACAACACTACAATCCAGCTGCAAAATCCCAAGCACAGCCTGCACGACCATCGTCATTCAAACGTGCGTCTTCGGCAGTTCAGCGACGCCGAAGCGAGCCGCCGGAGGCTTGGAGGCGTTCGCACCACTCGCTGGCCATCAACCCTATGCATGAACAAATAAATCTGAGTAATAAGTAGTAGGCCGGTGCGTTATTGGGCGTATGATTCGCGCAGCGTCACTGCGGCTGCGGGGCGCGCGCGGGTGCGCGGCGGCGGCGGCGCGGCAGTTCCTCGGAGCGCGCCGCTCTCGACACCCGATGAGTCACGCTTGAGCGGCCCTCCGTAGCCTGTGAGGCGCGACTGACGGGTAGTGCTCCCATGCCGGAGCGCGCAGTGCTGTGTGCCCGAGTGCCTGCCATGTGGATGCGATGCGGATGAAAGGCACCGTGATGCCGCGCGCGCGCGCTGCTCTCCTCCTCATCGTGCTGGCCGCTGCCGCCGCTGCCAACCAGCTCGAGGATATACCCCACAACGAGTAAGAGCATTTTATTATAGTCTCAACTACTTAATAAGCTAAGTTTACAAAATATTGGTCCAACCGATTATGCAAGTTTATATTAGATTAAAACTCCTTGGCGTGCCCCAAAGCTTGTTACATGAGGATTTGCTTTCTTGAAATCTAATAAAGCTCCGTAACGCCAGTTGTTACTACGAAGTTTAGTGCATAAGCTTGGAAATAGTACAATATGAACCCATGTGGCCCAGTGGGCCATCTGTTTATAATAGCCATCCCCAAAGACCCTCTACGGCGTAGACCCTCTACGCTAGTTGTGCAAAACATTCGATCTTTTATTATCACGCGCTTGACTCATGATTTTTAGATGTCTCTCAGCTAGCCAAAATTTAGATGATACGTAGGTAGGTAGTTTATTATTGTCCCTGTATAAAAAACGCTACGTCAAATATTAAACATTATTACGATCTCACAACACTATTATGTGAAAACACTATACTATCGAATCACGTTTCCATTACCTCCCTACAAAAACGTTGAAAGACCTTGCAATATTCGATAATTTCCAATCCAGTCATTGACCTCTGGATTACACTATGCTGTCTGGTTGATATTTTTGTTTGGTTGTAACCAAGGCACCACCAGTCATCACGAATAGGTGTTTAGGCCTAGTTTAGTGTTTAGGCTTATTTGGAAAACAGTAGGTTTTTTAAGTTTTGCAAGAAGTTGAAACCGTTGTCCAAGTAGAAAAATCCATAGGTGCACAACCGAATTTGAACCCACGATTGGAAGGCGGGGTCGCCACAACTAAACCACCGGTGCTCATCATAAAATGTGTATTGCTGATGAATAGGTGTGTTGCTCATAGGAACGCCCACTACGCTAATATCTATGAAAGATCTCGTTTTTGAATTGCTTATTGTATATTTGTAAACCCGTGGCAGGCAGTATAAAATAACGGATTACTTAGAGAAAAACTAAACACAATAGAATTTGGTAGAGTATGTATGTGCCACGAGCTACTTGAAGTTTCAATATTAGCTAAAGTATGCACTGAAGTGTACTTTTTCTCAATATCCGTACATTAATCTTCTTATGTGCACCTGTTGCAGAAATATTCGCGGCATTTTTATGCTCTTTATGACATGAAATGATTAAGTCCAGGGGTATTCCAATCTCAGTTGAACTGCAAAGTTTTAAATCATGGTCAGTTCATACTAACTCATAGTTATTCTGTGACTAAATAGTGACATTATGATGTAATTTAATTTGTTTTCGCGCATATTTTGCTGTCAAGTGTCTAAAAAGAATGATCACGTGGTACAACATTCCAAGTACCGATACTTGGAATTCGTTACTTGTTCTCTCCTCTACTTTTTGTAAAAGTCTCAATTCGGGTTTTTTCAGTTTTTATACTTAGACCATTTGCAATGTAACGGCAGCATGGTCCGGAGGCATTGCGGCTAGCAATGTAGCTCTATATCTTATTGGCAGCCAATTATAGCAGCATGCCCCGTGTACACCATACCATTGTATACTAGTTATCTAGAACTATTATTGCTTACAATCACTGCTCAGATTATGTGTTTTCTATATTCTAAGAATCACTGCTAGCGTCTCGTCTCTATAAAATTCTCTATAAAACAAATAGCAAGAGACTCGTCAGTCAGCTATTAAGTGCAACCCTAAGCGACCAATATGAATAAGGGTTAGTCCAGAAAGTATCACGGTTATAGCTACATATATTAAGTACCTATGTATAGTAGGATATTTGATTTTTTTTAATTTATTAGGTTTAAAATTTTGCACACCGCCGTTCTATATTTTTCGTCATTCCTGTCCATCCAAAGGTTGTCTGGAAGAGATCACTTTTAGCGATAAGGTCGCCTATTGTACGCTCTATTTTTATGATTCTCTCTTTCTGTAATTTCTTTTTTCTGTGTGTGCAATAAAGTTTTTATCTATCTATATTTTAAGTCAAATATCAAATTTTAACTTGTTTTGATTCAGGATGTCTTCTAGATCGTAGTCACAGGCATAATTTTAATATTTTGGTTTACAAGCCTCGTAAACTGCTACACGGAAAAGTCTCTGCCGACAGTCGCAAGATAGATCAGCGAGTGATGAATGAACGTTCAATTCGTTTGATTACATAATGGAGAGTCAGTTTCATTTATAAAAGTCAATTTCCTGAAATGGAATTGCAAGTCATAGAACTTTATAGGAGGGTTCATCATTGACGTAGATAGCATTTCTGATATAACCATATTTTAACCATCTCGGTTAAGTACAAGATTAGGTGTAATTTGACTGCGAAATCATTTGAAGTTCCAGGGTTTAAGTTTGCGTTAATTTTTAAAACAAATTGTCTTTTAACTGTTTATTACTATGATATAAGAAAACATTAAGCTACCTAATTACTTACAAATACATTAGGAACTTGAGATTAAAAACTTGAATTTCATATAAGAAATCTGGTTGTATCTTTTGTTTCGTAACGTCTCTTATCGTAGCAGTGCACTAGGTCGCTTAAACTGTGAAACCCTCATAAAAACATAACAGCAATGTTGTCGCACCATAGAAAAGCCATAGCCGATTTTACGATACCTGAAAAAAGTGAAGAAAACCCCACTCCTAGTGGGCGACTGTCTGTAGCATTTCGCGTAGGTGGAAATACTATTTTACACATCTCGAACCATGGATTAATTATTTAATAGACTAGTCTAGTAGTATACACACACATAGACATAATAGGTACAGAGACTACATTACTGGGTGTCCTAGAACTAGTTTAGAGTGTGTTATTTCATTTATTTGACTATCACTATGTTTTGACCACGATGACCTACTCGTGACCTTGCGATATGTTGGCTGGCCTGATAGTACAAAGTCACTGTGACAGTACTCTGTTTGTAAATTAATAAAAAACAAATCGAAGTAAATTATGTATAAGTATTCATTATTATCATAATCTTTATGCACCTCTTATGAATCCAATAATGCCAAAGCGTGTCTGTTTGTGTGTAACGTTTTCAAGACCCCGTGCGTAGTTGGGTTGGATCTACTAGTCCAAAATATTTCACATAAACAAGAAATGATAATTGATGTTTTTCATTTTAGAAGTAGTTCGAGTCACTTTCGAATACCTATTCAAAACCTAGAGGCATAGCAAGATTGGATAAAGTACCGAAATCCAAAATGATTAGCGAACAAGTTGACTTTTAAACACCTAGCTAAGTACATTTCAATTTTATGATCACGTGCAACGAACAAAAGCTTTATCAGAAGTATCTCAACTCAGTGAAATGGGAAAAAAATATTGGTAAAGAAATTTTCAAAATTTAGAGTGACTAGGTGTCTTCTAGACTGTCCTGCTCCATCGTCGGCCTCATCGTCACTTACCATCAGGTGAGATTGTGGCCAAAGGACATTCTATATTGTTTATAAAAAAAAACTCAGTGGAGATTCAAAGATCTAGAAAAGTCTAGGAATATATACTGCTACGTCGTAGCACCGTAGCATACTTACTACAAAGGTAGTCAGTAAGAATTTTTGAAAAATAAAAACTCTTCCCTTTTGTATGACCTAATGGAATAATATACGAATTAAAAATAAAAGAATACCTTTTACTCTCAAAGCTATTTATTATAAATACCAATAAATTTATTTCTACACAGAAATGCGGATACCGAAGTGTTCTAACTGTACCGTTTGTCCAAAGATCGGAAATCTAAAAAGGCCGAGGTGCACATTGCGTAGGTAATGTGATTTTGTACTGATGGGAGTTAACTCAATTGAATTTATTTGCTTTATCAGTTTTCATGACTCAACCCAATCGTACCCTATTAGATTTCTCATACTATGATCTGTTTCCAACGTAAATATTAGCGGGGCGGCACGCGGCGGGACGGGGCACATGTCAAAGGCGCCGGCTACGGTATTGATCTAGCGAGGAGGGGGGAGAAGTGGGGGGGTGTCACAGCGGGAGCCGGAGTGAGCGTACTACGGAGGCTGCTTTGTTGCCAGTTTGTTGCTGCCAGTTTGTTGCTGTTGCCAGTGTTGTCGCACTCGGCCAGATCTAGCCATTGCAGTGTCCATTTATTCAAGGTTCATTTTTTTCAGCTCTATTTTTTTTATAAATTATAGACAAACGTTGACCGCAATTTCACGTGATGGTAAGTGACGATGTGGTCGACGACATAACACATTTGCCTAGAACTCTCAGTAGTTTAATTTTTCCAGTGAAAGTTGGGGTTGAGAATACTATGAAGACTGCCTTGTTGTGGTCGCATTCGTTCAAATCTAGCCAGTGGCCGGTCATTGACGGTCATTTGGCCAGATTTTATTTAGATTGAACCTTTACTGGTGCTATTGTTTCAGTGGGAGCCGGGGTAGAACGTTTTGAAGGCTGCCTCACTGTTGCCAGTGTGGTCAAATTTGGTTAGATTGAGCCAGTAGCCGGTCATTGATAGTAATTTTTTTTCAGTTTGATTTCTCATTTCTGTGTCTTTCGTCTACCATAATTTTTATAGTAGAGGCTAGCTACCTTTATATTCCCTGTCGTTCTTCCTATTCCAATAACAATTAAACTTCTTTATTCACAAAGAAAATTACGACTGATACAGTATTTACAATATATAAAAAATACACATGAAACAGTTGAGCTATCTGCAAACCATTGCAAATGATTTATAGATAGCTCGATAGCAATATCAATTTCATTTTGATCATATCAAGTTTATTTTAGGTTAGATTAGGATTAGATGATACTCTTTGAAACATCCACCGTATTTATCCTTTTTGGTATTGAACCTGTTTGAACTGGCAACTTCGCGTAGGTGGTAGGTATACCCACCGCGGAGGTTGCTTTACGTTAGGGCGCGTCTGACACCCTGTCTGTCGTCTCCGATCCGACCGCTCTCTGATTAATAAAATAATTGGTACAGACTACTGACTGCAACTACACTTGAAACGCTTTTAGTAGTTCTTGACTGTTAACTGTGACAGGCGTCACAGCTCAGTCGGTAATGGCTCTGCCTTCCGTGCTGTGGGTCGTGGGTTCGATCCCCACTGAGAACAAACATTTGTGCGTGGAAAACATAGATGTTTGTCCTATGTCTGGGTGTTACTATGTATTATAAGTATTTACAAAAAAAAAAAGTATGTAAGTATTCTATCAGCCATCTAGTTCCCATATCACAAGCTTTGCTTAGTTTGGGACCAGAGAGCGTTGTGTGTAAAGTCCATGAATATTTATTATTTAAAACCCAGGTGCGACCTTAATTGTACTCGAATAGCAAATCATAACAAGCAAATTGAATTTTAATCTAATCTCGAACTTAACTTAAAATCAGTAAAGGTAGATTCGACGGAACTACACAGCATTTACTTACTTAACAACTTTTTTTTTTTTTTTTTTTTTTTTATACATTATAGACAAACGTTTGACCGCAATCTCACCTGATGGTAAGTGACGATGTGGTCGACGATGTAGCACATTTGCCTAGAAGAAACCTATTCACTCTCCTCTTGAAAACATTCAAATTGTAGGTGTTCGGAAACACAGACGCCGGCAAAGAGTTTCACTCCTTGGCGGTCCTCAGGATAAACGTTGAGGCAAAGCGCTTGGTGCGGACTGGTGGCATGTCGACCATGTATGGGTGCCGCGTCTCCGTACGTCTGGTGGTCCGATGATGGAATGGGGATGGGGGAACTAACTCATGGAGTTCTAACGCACACTCTCCAAAATGTATCCGGTAAAAGACCGAAAGACTGGCAACTTTTCGCCGATGTTCGAGGCTCAGGAGCTTAGCTTCGACCAGCGTATCGTTACCAATGAGCCTTTTGGCTCGTCTATCAATGGTCTCCAAGGCCTCAAGCTGGTATTTGGCCGAGCCATCCCAAAGATGAGAGCAGTACTCCATACACGTTCGGACTTGTGCTTGGTACAAAATAAGAAGCTGTCCCGGTGTGAAGTACCGTCTCACCTTTGACAATATACCTAGCTTTTTCGCAGCTGTTTTGGCCTTGGACTCAATGAACGAGCCAAAGTTTAGCTTAGGTGTAAGTGTAAACCCTAACAGTTCGAGCTGGTCGGATATTGGCACGGATACATTTTGGAAAGTAGGAGCCAGGTGGAGTTGACTCTTTTTAGCAGAAAATAGACACGCCTGGGTTTTCAAAGTATTGAACTTGACAAGGTTAGCGTCGCCCCAATCCGCGACTGCTCTTAGGGTCAAGTTCAATCTATCAACCATGGCCTCTCTGTGCGACTGGATTTGCGATCCACTGGATCGTGCCGCGGGTATGTATCTCTCTACAACTGTGCTGTCTTCTGCGTACCCAATGATACCGGGCTTAAGGAGATCATTGATGTGCAGCAGGAAAAGTGTTGCAGAGAGAACTGACCCCTGAGGGACTCCGGCATTAATTGCCATGTGATCAGACGAGCAGCCGTCAACGACTACTCGAATTGATCGATCCCTCAAGAAGTCTGATACCCATACACATAGGTCAGTGGATAAGCCAAATCCAGGAAGCTTACTTAATAGGCTATCATGCCAAACCCTGTCAAAGGCCTTCGAGATATCGAGAGAAACTGCAAGAGCCTCTCCGTTCTTCTCGATAGCCTCACTCCATATGTAAGTCACATATGCTAGAAGGTCACCCGTAGACCGATTTCGGCGAAACCCGTATTGCCGGTCACTAAGGAGGTCGTTGCCTTCGAGGTATGCCAGGAGCCTATTGTTGAGTATACGTTCCATACTCTTACAGAGTATGGAAGTTACTGAGATAGGTCTGTAATTGGCAGGGTTGGCACGACTACCTTTCTTGGGTACAGGCTGTAAATTAGCAAGCTTCCAGGATTTTGGCACTTTACCTGTCTCTAAAGAGAGGCGGAAGAGGCGTGTCAATACAGGAGACAACTCTGGTGCACAAGTCTTCAAAAGAATAGCTGGAATACCATCTGGGCCACTAGCTTTATTCACGTCAAGATTGCGTAGTGTTTTGCGAACTTCCACCTGCCGGATACGGATATCAGACATATTCGTCTCGCATCCACTAGTTGCAGCTGGAAGGATTGCGCTACCAGGATCTAGACGTGAAGATTCCGCAAAGAGAGAAACAAATAAATTTGCTTTCTCTGCAGCGGTGTGGGCCAGTGATCCATCAGGTTTCAGCAACGGAGGCAGTGAGGGACTGCAAAAGTTCGATTCAACTGATTTAGCTAGGGACCAAAAAGCTTTACTACCCGCGGGGTATGAGGCTAATTTACTCCCTATTTGACTAATGTGGTCGAATCGAGCCTTTCGCAGCGCCTTTTTGCAGGACTTGGCAGCTTTGTTAAAGGCTTTCTTCCGGTCTCGAACATCAAACAACTTACGGTTTCGAGCATCAACCCATGTTAGGTAAGCCTCATGCAGATGCGCCTTAGCACGGGAACATTCGGCTCCAAACCAAGGGTGAGCTTTGCCGGACAACGGAACATCTGCAAATGGAATGAAATATTCCATTGCCTGATGTATCACGTCGGTCACAGCATCCGCACTAGTTGAAGGATCGCCAGAAGAAAAGCAGACAGGCTGCCAAGGAAAGGATGCAAAGAAAGACCGCATCTCATCCCAATCTGCTGACCTGTACCGCCACACTCGCCGGGTGCCTTTAAGGCTGGGGTCGGGTGGGGAGTATGCCGATACAGACTTCACCAGACAATGGTCGGAGCTACCCAATGGCGGGGCTACCGAGACCGAATAACGGTCTGGATCTGTTGTCAACAGAAGGTCCAAGCAGTTAGCTGTATGGCCATCAACGTCAGGTATCCGGGTCGCCTCTTTGACAAGCTGGGTGAGATTCAACGATAAAGCGAGTTTACGCGTTTCTCTCCCAGCGTGGTCTGTAACCTGGTATGGGAATAGCCACTCGTGGTGGTGGGCATTAAAGTCTCCCAGGAAAACCAGTTGGGCAGTGGGATACATTTGTTGGGCCTGATCAGCCTTGTCACTGAGATATTCTGTGAGCCTTGTTGTCTCCTGGTCTCCGCTGTGCGATCGATAAACACAGGCATAGAGAATTTTCTCTGTACCTATGTCTACCAGAACCCAAAGTGCGCTAAAATTTGAGTTTTCAAGGTTTTTGAGGCGCCGAATACAGATGTCATCCCGGGCATATAAACATACACCCGCACGTGGTTTGAAGTTGTGCTCCAGGGTGTACCCTGGGTAATTAAGATAACTCACGTCGGATGGACATCCAATCTGCGTCTCCGAGAGAAACAAGAGGTGTACTATTACTATTAAAATTGATTTGAATCAATTGGCTACCCATATATCGAGAAGCTTGACATTATACCAAACTCGTACTCGCATGTCATACGTTTAACACCGGCTTCATACACCAAAACTTGTACTAAGCCCTTTAAAACAACTGACGTGAGGTAGTCCTCGTGTCAAAGTATGTTTTATTGGCTCTGCTAATCCCGTTCGTTCATTTTATCCTGTAGGTCCTGTTAATTAGGATTTATAAGGTGAGAAGCCAAAAACAGTGAAATTCACGTGGAGCGCGAATTCGTGCCTCATCAAAGCCTTTGCTGAGCTAAACCGATTATAGAAACAAGATATGTACTTTAAGCGGATCATTTTAACGATAAAATTACAGTCCTTCTGAATTAGGTAGGTGCTCTTACATTATCATCATCACCTTGGTAAATAGGATCTATCTAAATAATATTGGATGGGTATGGTTACCAGATAAAAACGTTTGGTAATATTTTTATTGATCAATGTTCTTAGAAATTTATAAGTACCTACGAGATAAATAAAAATAATTAGAAGAACCTAAGTAAAATAAAGCCCAGAGGAAACACAAAACCCAACCTACAGATCCCGGGAGACTAAAAGACAATAACTTCAGAGTCATAACAGATTTATAAAGCCATTTTCTCTGAGCATTTCGTTTTGGCGGTGCTCCGGCTTGAAGGGCGGACGCTTGCTAGCACCTGCCGACCCAAACGAACATTTTGAACAATTTTAAATTCCGAACTGGTGCCGATGACGGCCGAACTTGCGCGAACAATGCCGCGAAACATTTCCTGATTGCTAATGAGGATATTGAACAACTTCTACTGAAATGGACCTTAAGTTTTGTAAAAGATTCTTAATATCATGGTTTCTAAGTAATTTGACCCATACATACTACAAGTATGTGCTGTCAAATTACTTGCGTAAGTTTTTGTATGCAAACTGGAGCTTTTTAACGACCTTGTTTTAGTATATTTAGTAGGTACCTGTAAAATAAATACTTAGATAACTGCTATTTTTCTGAAAGGACTTTTTTCTATAAAACTTAATACTTTCCAAGAAACCTGTTTATTTATCAAAGCCATTTTTCTCTAGTAGCAATGGATTTCTAGAAAGCGCCAAGAGGGTTTTTTCGAGACCTTAAGATGAAATGGAAACGAAGCTGTGACGTTTTGATATATTTGTTAGGGAACACAATAGAGAAAGTCTAATTTAAACGGATAAAATAAAACTAGTTTTCCTGTAAAAAAATATCCTAATAAAAGTCTAAGTACATCAAAAAATACAGAATCAATTTTATTTCTATCCAGGTTAAAATCAACATCAAAGTTTCCATTAAAAATTGGTTCGGAATGCGGAAAGAGGTGCGAATGAATGAAAAACACATTTTCAATCGCGACCCTCCCTGGTACCTCGGAAGTACCCCGCCATTAATTAAATTCGGATCACCCGGACAATGACGGCTTTTATATTTCTAGGGTTCGGTATTCAGGGTACCTTTACGTGGAGATGTGGCATATGACAGCTCAGAAGATGTTTAGGAAATTAAACGAATTTCTCTGTCTTCTGCAAATCAAATACTGTTAGTAATCGATTCCAAAAAGTAGGAGGCTCATAAGACTATTTCATTTTATTTTTATACAACTATATGATGGAACAAGCCGATAACCCACCTGATGTTAAGCTTGTTATTTAATTGTGTGTATAGCACCCTCTCTTACTTATGACAAAATTCGTTGATCATTAAAAAGTTTTTAATTTATTCTGACATTTCTAGTACTTTAATCTCTTTGGTCTGCCAGTGTTTTTATCACTGTAACACAAAGAGGTAGGAAGCCATAATATCAGAGCTGTAACAGGATTAATTGGCATCAAAACTGTTTTGTGTGCAATGTCTATTTGCTCGTTGGCTGTAATTTTTTTTTGAAATATTTAAATGCAAGCTAAAATATTTTCAAAAATTAAGAATCAGTCCAATTGAAGGATTTGTGAAATTGAAAAAGACCGGGACGAATGGATATTGGGGGAGATCTTTACCCAGCAATGAGACACAATAGTTTAAATAAAAATAAGAAGGAATAGGGGGCCCTTACTGCCCCGTTCCAAAAATCCACCTTATATAGACAAACGAAATCGTGCTAATAGGTTTTCCAGAACCTGTCAACTTCTCATCCACGTTTTGTATGTAGAGAATATGCTTGTTATCAAATCATAACGTATAAAAAAAGGTGTTTACTGTTACAGAACCATGTACCTATCGCGTCGAGCTCGTGCGGGACTGTATTTGTGTCGCACTTCGACTAATATAAATCGTATAACCTTTGAGAACATTTATATCACAAAAAAAGGGGTGGCCAACGAACTGGAAAAAAATGCTTTACCTGCTTCCCCCAATCACATTTGCTTCCCGGTGAAAGAATTATGGTTTTTTTTTTAAATAAGGTATCCTACCAGAATAATAAATAAGACATGCGTTTTAACTTTGATTTATGTTACTTCTAACGAAAATGATTGTTGTTTTAAAACGTGTTTCTTTTGTTTCAGAGTGAAAAATTGGGCTTTGAAATTCGGGGTGGATTTGTGGGAGTTTGGAAGACATTTCACGAAAATGAATCAAATACAAAATGTGAGTATAGCATTTTCATTATGGAGATATTAGAAAACATAGCTATGGATTAACTGAAACATGATGATTGCTTATTGTACTACATGTAGGTACATTTATTTATACAAAATCCAAGTTCGCGTTGATACGTTTGCATTTACGAATATGTGCCATAATAAGGTACCTACACTACCTACGTAAACTGAAACTCTTTGAATGTCGAAAGTAATTTTTTTTATGCACGTTTCCGTATACCAAGAGATTTTCGGCACACTCTTTTCGGCTTTTTTTCAAGCATGCGTAAAAAGGAGCGTGTGAATTTTATCCTGCAAGCACCTACAAGTTATCGGCAAAGCGCAACTAACTAGCCTCATCGGACGGACGCGTTCGCACAAAAACTCCAAGTTCACACACCCCCTCTGTTTCCCCACCCCCCCCCCCTCCGGATCACTCCTCCGTCCCGCGACCCAGATACGTGTTCGACCAACCCGCCTGAGATTATAGAATTTGAACCACGAAATTAAAAAGAAAAGTAAATAGCAAAGACAAAGTTTCGTAGCTGAATGCTACGAGACGTAGCACTTTGTTACGATGTTTCCTGTTATGGCGGTGTCTCAGCGATGATTAGGTTGCATACAGGATTCTGGAAGATTTTTTGGCGACCGTGTTGCTATAATTAATTTAAACAAGGCAAATGTCAATTGATGCTGTAACTAAAATTGCGTTATAGTCGATGATTCCAAAATTGCGCTTACTCAAAGAATATTTCATGCCAGCCCCCGTATTCCAATCTTTTGCTGTCAAGTTATATTTCACTGCCCAGTGTAATTTCGCAATACAATACAATTTTGTACCACGTGATCATTCTTTTTAGACACTTGACAGCAAAATATGCGCGAATTAAATTTTAATGACATCATAATGTCACTATTTAGTCACAGAATAACTATGAGTTAGTATGAACTGACCATGATTTAAAACTTTGCAGTTCAACTTTGAGATTGGAGTCGCTCCCCCGGTACTAATCATAAAAGTACCATTGCTGTGAGCCTTATCCTAAAATCAAAATTCTGCAAATAGCTCCGTCCAAGTAATATAATGTTTCGTAGAAGAAACTTTTCCATCGGAACTTATTCAATATTACTTACGCGGCGTCTGATCGACCTATCTAGACTATCGTGAGATAAATCTTTTATAATATTAACTTTGTTGTTTCTCCACCGTGTCGATGAGTTTTCAGTTCATTAGGTAGTAAATACTTATCATGATCATTCATTTTTTACCTTGAACATTTAAGCGATTTCATTGAAAGCCATTTTATTTCATTATAAAATTACAAACGTATAATTAAATACATAGTAAATACATAGTAACATAGTAAATTATTATATCTAGTTCTCTTTCAGATAACTGAAAAAAAAAAAAAGTATAAAGTAAAATAAAAAACGTAAAAAAAAGTAAAGTATGTGGTTGCCTATAAAGGCACATACTTTACTTTTTTGCCTCACACTCATGATATGTAACAAAAATAGATAAGTACTTATATGTTAAATTATGTTTCTTTCTCATATATAATAAAAAACAACTTAGTAAGACTAATAAAGCTCGTACCACGGTATTCAGATGTGGAGCATAAGCATGTGAAATCTGAAACTATCTAAAATTCAAAATCATGATAAAACTCAAGAGTTAGATTAAACCGCAAGAAGGACTGTGACTCAATTTTTGACTCTTTTCAGTGAAAAACTGATAGTAAATCTTGTGTTTCGATACAGACGCCAGCACGTACTAAATACCAGCAAAAATTGGCGGTAGATTACTAGGATAGATTAAATCAGTTTTATTTGATAAAATATTTTCAAAGTTTGTAATTAAAAAGAGTTACATCAGTCTAGCAAAGTTTCATTTAAATCAGTCTAAAGTAGACTTAGTACGAACCTTTGCTAAAGTATCTCGTATTACCTAATCCCCGCCACAGTCCGGAATAAACATCTGAATTTCTAAATAAATATTGTAGACTTAAGTTACAATGTTCAATAAAATCATTGCTGATTACATACAAGTTCTCATAATTTTTGTCCCACCATATACCTATCATCTATTTTCTAATCCAAGATGATGGACACTGGTATTGTCTTTATGGTCTTCTCTTTCAATATCCCATTACTATTATAAATGTCAAAGTTTAGATTTTTTTCTTTTTTTTATTCGTGGACGAAGTCGCGGGTAATATTATGTTCCAGCAGAGATATGCCAATCAAAGTTGAACTGCAAAGTTTTAAATCATGGTCAGTTCATACAAACTCATAGTTATTCTGTGACTAAATAGTGACATTATGACGTCGTTTGATGTGTTTTCGCGCATATTTCGCTGTCAAGTGTCTAAAAAGAATGATCACGTGGTACAAAATTGTACCACGTGACCTGAAAAAATTACACTGGGCAGTGAAATAAATATAACTTGACAGCAAAAGATTGGCATACGGGGGCTGCACCGAACGTGTATAAACAAAACCCCTATTTTGGGCTGATGATGTATCTAACAACCATTTGCAAATTCACTCCCTGGTCAGGTCTTCACGTTTACCAAAGAGCTGAAAGCTGTAGGTGCTACAGTATTATCGTACTTATTATCACTTATTATCGTACTATTTACTGCCTAAACAGCATTACCAATCTCCATTTTTTCAATCGCATACTGCGCCGATGCGATGTTTAGAGTGAAATGAACCAGCTGCAGTTTCTTAGACTGTGAACTCCAGACGGTTTCACCTTGGTCCGCCGCGCCCTAAGATAGGTATATTGTTTCTAATCTTTTTGATGACCTCTTTTAGGGACCTTTTCGCTGCATTGCAGAATTTATTATTTACATAATACTGATTTCACATAGATGAAGGTTATCTAAGAAAATTCTTTGGTAATGTGTGTTTTTTTTATATTAGGCATTGAGCTTCGTTAGACGAGCGCATGTGGCTGTATTTTATATCTTTACCTTTTATATACACAAGGTATTCGTGCCTTTCCTTTTGCAAAAACTAAAAACTTACTCGTATATGTTCTTTGTAGACAAATAAAGAAATTTTAAGTAAGAAAAAGTCATACACTGACGGATGACGGTATCTAGTTTCCTCTTCATGTAGCCTTCAATCTTCCACATTGTTCCACTTCAGCCCCATTACGTTAAATCTCGCCTGTTCTCACCTCGTTCTACTTTGATGGCTAGCCTTCACAGTGTTAAATTAGGTTATACTCGCTGAGGCCGCCAGAGCGCGCTAGTTGCGTTTCCTGAAACACTCTCTCAAAAGATTATGAACAATGAAGTAACTGTTTGTACATTTTATGTCAACAGAGGGTCACGAACAATGATTCAAATTCAAATTCATGGTAATACGCGAGCAACGGATAGTGTAGGTAGTTTAGGTACCTACTATTTATTTATTTTATGAAATTAAAAAATATAATTTGATGAGCAAATAGATCGTATGAAACTGTTTGAAGATAGAGCAATGTTTCTTGTGCTTTTGAACCTGAATTAAATTAGTTCACAACCTGAAGGGCGATTACGAGTTGACAATGTAAAAACCGGTGTGAAACGTCTGACGCCAACCACACCGGTGTGCGCTACTTGGTATAGAAACACTATGGCTTGTTTACAAACTTACCACATTGTAAAACTCATTCATTGTTTTATTACCTACCTAGATGTAAGTTTGTTAAATTTAAGGAAAATAAATAAACTATAAACTATAAACTGAGCGGAAGCTTGACGAGACCAAGCTTCTCAAAAAATCCGTTTTTACTTTGTCAACCCCTCCCCCCTTTCGCCCCTTTCCCCCTTTCTTTTTTTTTTTTTTTTTTTTTTTTTTTTTTTTTATCGCCCCTTTGACGTCATCCACTGCTAGGCTGCTTAAATATATCTGGCAATAGAGACCACTCTTAATCCAATTACCACACACACAATTAAATTTAGTTGAATATGTGATCCGATGGGCGCCAGCGGCTGCACAACGGACGACGGGGACACATACCTAACAAGGAACCTAAATCCAATTATAGCAGTTAATTTAATCGGCTTTGTACGTCAGCACCACTTTCAATGGCTTCTGATTAATCCTGTGTTTTTGGGAAAATTACGTTAATGTAAACCGTAAAGGCAGGCCCGAGTGAAATGTGAAAACAGTTTGTGGTTACGGATTCTCTGTTTAAGTTTTGCGGTAGAATCGGTTGGATTTAAGTTGTCTTCAGGAGGGGCGGCTTGCACCAGAATCACTAAACGTGTTTAACAGCTAAATAGATTTAGATCTGACGTATTTATATGACTTGACAACTCGCTAAATACTATTTAATAGTTAAACGCGTTTAGCGATTCTGGTGCAAGCCGCCCTAAGTATTTCAAAAGTTTTTGGTAACAAAAATATCAACGTTTGAGATAACAGGCATAGTTCACATACTCGTATAGCTACTTCTTACTATTGTATAGAAAAATTAATACATTTTTATTGGTGCACAAGAATACGTATGTAATGTACGAATAGATGACCGTGGAAATTCCGTTTCATCACCAAGTATTTCGTGAGTGTGACACCTCATTTTTTTCATAATAATATAAATTACTAAAGCTAGAACTATTTTTCTGTTCGGCTGTGACCTGTGGTGACCTTCTATAGGCAATTTACTCTATTGGCGCACTAAATTTTAGTGTGCCAATCTAAACTCTATTTACACCACCTTCTGAGGCCAAAGGCCACAGCTTAAAAGGTAGTTTTATTAGTAAGTTTTACGGAACTGCAGTAAAATTTGTTTTGGCACGGCAAAGGGTTAAAAAGACGATTCAACGCAATACCATGGTATTTTGATAAAACAAACTTTTAGTGATAAATTGTGTGGAAGTGCCTAATCATAGAAAGATATGTCTATGTTAAAAAAAATTAAAGCCTCAAATTTTGCAAAACTATCCAGTTCTTAAAGTTAATTTACCACCTACTAAGGTAAAGGCACCAAAATCCGTGGTATTCCAAAAGTGGCACCTTTCTCCGTGGTATTTAGAAAAACAGCATTTACTTCTGATTCTTAGGTTCTTTTTTGTTGCAAAAGTTATTTGTTATTAGGAAATATATTTTTTTATATATAAATCTAAAAACGAGACTTAGAACGGGCTTACATTCCAAAATAATTGGCTAAATTTGCAGCGGTAGCTGGTTCAAGTGCACTCTCCATACATTTTTGCCTCTGTGCACGAGAGTAGCAAGCTTTTTTAAATAAGGGTTATTATGATTTTTTCTGTTCTAGGTTATGATTTTTAGTGTTAAATTTTCGAAAGAAGTATATTCTTTACCGTATGTAATACATGTTTAAGTGGTTTTTTAATTTTAATGAGGTAAAATTACATATTGAAAAAACCACGGCATTAGGGGTCAAATATTTCACCTAGTACCTAATTCCGACGTATGTGAAAAATTTACCTCGGAATAGCAATTTGAAAGACCTATTTTTATTTTTGAATTTCACAAACTGGGATTAGGTTTTTGTGATTTTAACAATAGATTTGACAAATCAAATAGTCGATTGAGACTAAAACCTTATTTCGAGGTATACTTTTTAATAATCTTTACGAGTTATAGCACATCAAAAGTACCCTACTTATGTATTTGTTTATTGGTTGTATAGAAAATTATGTTACGAAAATATTTATTTTCCACACATAATTTGGCTGCATGTTTTATTAAGAAATTAATCTTTAACAAAAGTTTTACCAATTTGACATCAGCTAACATTAAGAATGGTAGGTATATAAAAAATTTTGGCTTTTAGTAGGTACTGGAAATTAGTTAACAGGATTTTTTAGTCTCCACAGCTGTGGGTTGGGCGGCACTCTTTGTAAATGCCGTCAAAGCAAAATCGCCCTTCGAATTGCACTGTGGCGGCGACGGCACGAGTGACAAAAGTGTCAAAGACACCGCCTCGAAGCGACGCACGGCGGCGGTGTCTTTGACGCGCCGCCGGCGTCTTTGGCGGTGTTTCCTTTGTCGGCACCGACACTCATTTGCCTTGCACGCGTCGACCACGCTTCAGTCTTGCGGTGATATTTGTACCATTTGCACGCTTGGTTTTATTTCTTCGCGAAATGTCGTATTTATAATGTGGAATACTATAATAATGTTAATAATGTGTTAATGTGTATGTGTGTGTGTGTGTGCTTAAGAAACAGCAAAAGTATTTTTTTAATTTATCACACGGGGAGATTTTCCCGTTATCAGCACTTTGTGTATTTATCCGGGTTTCCTATCACAGGATGAAGATAATAGCAAAGTTGACGCCGCTGACGTGTGAAAGGTTGAGTTACAAACATCCAAAGAGGTATTTAAAAACTTTTACATTCATAATATTAATAGCATTATGGCACTCATACTAAACCACATTTAAAGTTTTATTAAATAATAATAGTACTACCACCAAAAGTGACCTGTATTCCTAGAGAACAATCAAGTTAATCTTTCTAACATTATTTTATCAGTTTGTTGCTGTCGTTTCGTATACATTTTTCATACCTCGCAATTAGGTACCAAATACCACGGAATAAGGATTTTTGCCTCGGAATTGGGCGATTTCGACTTGATTTACATTTTATTTAATTTCAAATAGAAATATAGGTCGGACCGTCAAAACTTAAGTAGTTTCCAAAAGTAAAAACACTAGAGCTTCTGATAACAGAAACCGAACCTTCAGAAAGGTACAGTAAATGCTTAATAATAAATAATTTATTCACAAAGAAAATTATGACTAATAAAGTATTTACAATATTTATAATATGTACAAAATACACATGAAGCGGTTGAGCTATCTACACACCGTTGCAAACGATTTAATAATAATAATTAATAATTGATATCCTTTCGAGTTTTAGTGAAAATACCACGGAAACAGGTGCCGTTACCTTAGCTTCCCCCCCGCGACTTCGCCCGCGTATCGTTTGATCCTATCGATTTTCTGGGATATAAAGTAGCCTGTGTGTTAATCCAGTTTCATCCAAATCTGTTGTTGCAGCAGCATTGAAATACAAACATCCAAACATCTAAACTTTGAAAATAATATTAGTAGGATCTAGTCGTTATATTACTGGACTAAAACCAGCATACACTATGTTGGTAAGCACTAATGATAAACTATATTCGTTAGAAGTGAGCCTCTTTGCTTTGAGAAACTAAAAGATAATTTGCAAAAATAATACAAAGTCGTTTTTCAAAATTGCACCCAGTTTTTTTTTATACATTATAGACAAACGTTTGACCGCAATCTCGCCTGCAGGGGTATGCCAATCAAAGTTGAACTGCAAAGTTGAACGGCAAAGTTTTAAATCATGGTCAGTTCATACTAACTCATAGTTATTCTGTGACTAAATAGTGACATTATGACGTCATTTGATGTGTTTTCGCGCATATTTTGCTGTCAAGTGTCTAAAAAGAATGATCACCGTGACCACGACCACGACCACGTGACCTGAAGAAATTACAGTGAAATATAACTTGACAGCAAAAGATTGGCATACGGGGGCTGATGGTAAGTGACGATGCGGTTGACGATGCAGCACATTTGCCTAGAAGAAACCTATTCACTTTAGTTTGGCTAAAATGAGGATCTCTACGCTAAAACGAGGAGCAAACTGCCAAAAGCCTTTCTTGATATTCAACGGCGGTTTGATAGTGACATTCCCATCCTACCTACATATTCAATTCATGTGGATCTTCAGTGCCATCTAAAACAATGTATTATGCAAGTGAGACCCGTTCCGTCGACACCCGGACATTCTTTGCCCCTTTGCACCCACACTCGATTAAAGGTACCTTCAAATTAAGTTTATTGAGTGGGGCAGCTGGTTTCTCGTAAAAAAGTATGGCCTCCCTTCTGTTAAAGCCATTATTTTGGGTTAGACTCGCTCCTAGTGATTGGGGGGCAGGAAAAGCGCTCTTTATTGTTGCAATTGCTCAGCGTAATATCTTTCTATTTTTATACGGAGTTCAATGTTCGGCCATCCACGACCAAAGTATTTGATAAACGAAATGAAAAAAATTTAACTTAGGAGAAACACAGAATGTCCATTTTGTTGCGTTTGTTGGCAGAAACGAAATTTCTGGTAAAAGCACGAAGTGGCAACGCAGCTTGGAGCGCATTCGAAATTCAATAACAAAGCAGCACGAAGCGCGCGCCTCCGCCGAATAACAATAATTTGGCAGGCAGCATCCGCCAAATTCCGGATGTGTTCGTTCCATTTTTAAATTTGACAGGTCTCGGTCGCCGCCCCGCCCTCTGACGATGAGCGCGGTGGGTACCAATAACTCAACGCGTAATGTAGCGCGAATGCGACACGATTGTTGTCATTTTCGCAAATTATGCGAACGCTACATGCCTGCCGATGTTTATCTGTGCTCGGGGAAGCATTAAATTACCCGTGTCTGCGCTGTGTAGATATTACTTGCGCTACTCTATTTAGTGTGAACTATTGTTATGCTCATCGACCTATTTTATTTATTCATTTGTTGGAGGATCGTTAGGACTCGAGCTCTCTAGAGGGCAATTTAAAATGTAAATTTTGTTTGTGACAGAAATACCACGAGTACAATGTGGAGGTGGTTCGCAAGGACGGGTTGCTTCTCGTGCGCGAGTTGGCTGCAGAGGTCAAGAACCACATGGACTTCAAAATCAACGCTGTTATGGTTAGTAATACATTTAAAAAAAATAAGTTCTTACCTATAAAGCTACTACGAGGTAGCCTGAACCATCATCAAAGAGTTCGATACATAAAAGGATTAGTTTCCTACATTTTTACACCATAAGGGAAACATAATGAAATATAATATAGCGATAAGGCCGCCCATTGTACATTAGCTTTAATTGTTTTCTCTTATGTCCTGTTTCTTCTTTGTGTACAATAAAGTGTTTATCTATCTATCTATCTATCTATAATGATGCGTAGGTACTTAATTCAACGAGTCCCGAACACTCAAAGTCAAAGTCAAAGTAAAAATTTCTTTAATCAATAAAATCACAAGGATCATTTAGAATCATCTTATATAACTAGGTGATTCTAGGTGCCAGTTCCACGCGACCAGAGCCTAGAAGAACGGGCAAGAAACTACGGCCTGGTTCCTAGCGTTTTTTTTGTATGATCCCTTTTACAGAGAAATATACATAGAACACAAGAATAGCACTGACATTGCAAGTCGAGTAACTCAGCAACAATCTACGCAATAATCTCCGTTTGACGTGAAGTGCGCCTAATTGACGCAAACTAATTGAATTTAATCAGCGGATTTTGGAAATCCGCGCAATTGCATAGAATAGGGTAGCGCAGGAGAGGCCGTGATACTTGTACCTACATAAGCTTTAGTTTCCTACGAAACTTCGGGAGCTGAGCAATGGGAATCATATGACAGCCGTTATAAACGTGTAGACGATTTTGACTGTTACATACATTCAGTTAAGTACTAATATTTATCGCTAATGCAATGATCGTCGCTTCAAGAACTACTTATTGTTTGGCGGAAACTTTTAGAGCATTCTTTTTCTACCGTACTTTCATAGTATTTTTTTCGTCAGTAGAAAGTTACATAATTTATCAAACGTGGTCTGAGATTTGACGCACTTTTTTAGGGAAAAATTAGGGATTTTATATCGAATCAAATAACTTTTTTACTTAGAATTTTTGCCGGTCTACAGAAAAACTTGTATCAATTTGATAGCATACGTCCATCCATCATCATTGATGGAATGTAACTTTGGCTAAAACTACTCCACCAGAATTAGCCACCGCTCACACAAACTTCCATCTACTTGGCTGGCCACTCGCCAGTCCTGCCAAGAAGGCTTAGAGGTGGTTGCCAACAAAAAAAAAACTAATTAAGTATAAAAGGAAAAAATTGGTCTCTCACCCACAAGGCAAATAGTTAAAATCGTGAGAAGTGTTCCCATAATCTAACTACGCTGAGGATTAAACAAGTATACCCACGTTGAAGGATGCACCCTCGGATTGAGCTCAGTGTCTGTAATTTGAAACGTCTATCTCGCTCGCTCTCGGTAGATTTATTTAACAAATCCTGGATCGTTTGAGTTGAGAGAGCCATCTAATCCATTAATGTTCCGTCCAGTACAGCTGCCGTGGAATCTAATCTTTCCACCCTGTATCTACAACACGTTAAAGTTACGTTCAAATCGACTGACTGTAAACTGGTATTTTTCAGTGCACTGTTATTTGTGTGACTCCTTGTATCAAATGCTGACAGCATTATACTTGATAGTGGACAGTCATAAGAGGTGAAAGAAGAAGAAAGAAGAAGTAGCAGTAAACTTTTTTATCATCCATTCTTATACGACTCCTTGCTAAAAGACTTTACCGAAAAGTATTGTATTTATATTCAAATCTCTAATTTCAAAGTTGCCTACTACGGTACACTGTTCTCACAAAGATCCAAAAAGTATTAAAACTGTGAACGTACTCTGAGAAGTAGAGAACGCTCCACTTCAATATAGAATTGGGTCGATTTGCGAATTGCGAAGTGGTAAGATATTGCGGTGACAAGCGCGAGTTGCATTAACATATTCAGCAATGGTCGATGGAGAAGTTAGGTTGAGTTTACATTGGTGTAGCTGAAGGCCGCTGAGCGTGTAGCAGAGCGACGCGTGGCGTAGTGTATTGCATTTTTCATAAACTTTATGCTATCTACCTATCACCAAAAGTTCAAAACTAAAATAACAAGAGTTTTCACAGCCCTATTGAAGCTACGGTTCAGCTGTCTGTCCAATATCGAAGGAAAGTTAATCTACTGTCTGCATTTCTTTGCAGACAAGCATGACGGACATTGCACTTGAATAAAGCTAGCCACGCGTGCCTTTCTCAAAGCTCTACCAGACCAGCGGCAATGCACGCTCCTTGGAATGCTTGAACGCCTCACTGTACCAAATTCGCATCCTTACTCCTACCCCCTTCCCACCCACAGAACTCACGACCACTCGTCTTTCGCGATTTGCTACACCACACCCGCCGATATTGGAATTCTTTTGAATCTCAACTACTTCTGTTGCCCGGGCAAGTTTAAGTCAGATGCAAAGTTGACTATTTCCATGGAATAAATCTTTGAAACTAATATAGAACCCTCTCTACAAAGCTGAGAACATAGAAAAGATAATAATTTTGACGTAGGTAAGTTTTTTATTTTAATTTAGTCATTTAGCTGAAATGTTCGTCGTGCGTGAGTAGGAAGTTTAATGTGTTCAATTTGAACAAATCACTCAGCTGTGAGTGATGCGCTGAACTCATTAAAATATGAATAATTCGCTCAAAATTATATTTGATGATGGTAGAGTATGCAAATACATTTATCGTATGATAGATTAATTTATACATAGAACAAGAGTTCATGTCAACGCATACCTACAATAGATTTATAAAATCAAAGTGGTGAGTAAAAGGGCACACTAAATTCGTGGAAGTGTTCCAATTTCGTAAAAATACCGAGCTCAGAGCATAAGTATTCATACTTTTACATAAGTAACTGGTTACTAATTGAACTCCTCGTGACACGCAAGTAAAATACCCTCTCGTAGACAACTCCAGGCGAAGTTTGTTAAGCGCTTACTTACGTTTTGGTAAAACATGTAATAATTCACGCAGTGCAAAGTTCAACAAAGTTGGCTGGGAGGGATGTTCGTGTGAAAGCCAAGTTTACTATGGAGCCGGTTACACAAGTGCGAGGGTCTGCTATACGGGTTTTAGAACAATTACTATCCATGACGTCATATGGGATGAAAAAGCTGTGCACCTACCTGTCTGTCAAAATGCATTACCTATGTATACGTGCTATTACGCCGCCTGCGCCGCCCGGCCCCTCAAAGCGATAAAGATCATTCTTCTAAATAAAATGCTCCGTTGTTACTTGTATAGGAAGGAAGGGTGGCTCTCCCATATCAAGGCCTAAAGCCAAAGTAATCACTTTCTTAGTATCTTCAGCTTCTATCTTCAATGTTTTGTCTTTGTTTGTCGCAAACCGCAAGCGACTTCCGCCTTTCCCGCGTTCTACGCGGTAATTATTCGATCACCTCCCGAATGTCATTTGCGGTTTTTGCCAGCACTCTCCTTTCTGTAAAAGTTCGCTTCTACCCCCACCCCTCTAATGAAGGCCTACAGGATTCAATTAACCAGAGGGATTGGAATGTTTTGTGATTTGTGCCCGGTACGGAATTCCATCAACACGCTTCATTCAATACCTTGTAGCATTCCTTGAAATCAAATTGATGGAAAACTTCGATTCAGAGATTTTTGTTTTTCCTCGCCCGGAGCTTTCGTGTTATCTTACAAAATACTTACCTACCTAATCTAATTTAAACGTAGGTATGTAATGATGACATTTGACAGAGGATACTTTTATCATAACACGACGCAGAAATAATGGAGTTGGTACAGCACAAAGGTAAATGACAATTTCTTTATAAGTACAGTGTTAGTACAACATAGACTGATAACACTGAGTTGAGCTCATAATTTGCATAATCACAGAAATTAAATCGTTTAATTATTAGATATCGGATAGTTTCAGCGTATAATGTACAGGTAAACATGCAAACGAACCACCGTTTTAGGGTAAATTCAAAGGAGAGAGGGCGACGCCCGTCTGCCTCGAATTTCTATCTCCAGTGAGCCTTCAGCTAGAGCTGTTTGGCGTCCGGCTTTCTTCAACGATATCGAACAAAAAGTACTAAAACGTGCCCCAGATTTTCCTACATTTCCTTTGCTTGAAATAAACTAGTCTATGTCTAATGTATGAGAAATCCGTTAAAAATATGTGGTGGGTTTCCTCAGCATTGACTATGGAACCAACCAGTCAAAACTCTTGCATTTATTAAGAATTTCGTCTTAATCGAAATAACATTTTTTCACATATTATATTTAATTTTCTGATAGAACCGCCTGTTTCCAGCACCATAGCTGCAGTGATACTTTCTCTGTGTTTGCATTCTTACTACGCACTCTCAATTTGAAGCTTTGCTGGAACTCGACTCTTCTGAGATTGTGCAATTCTTATAGTGAGATCTTGCAATAAGGTTTATTATCCTTTGGCTTTAGTGCTATTGCAATTATAATTAAGTAATTATTAGTTGACAAAATATTAATGATCGAATACTGTGTGGTACGACAGTTTCGTGGGTTGAAAACACACGTTATATATGTGGATGTTAAGTTCGATTTACCTACGTTGCCAGTTTCGTTCGAATAAAATACTTTTGATAGTTTATTTTGTAGTGATGAAGAGTAAACTTAGTTTAGATTAGGTACCTCTAACGCAATCGATTTTTATAGGACTATGTAACTATTCACGTAGGTAGGTACACTGACGTAACTATTTTCGCTCCATCATATTTTAATACAGTAATTTACCTTCACTAAAGAGGTACCTACTATATATCCCGCTATCAAAGCAACCGACTCCTTTAAGTTGAGAGCATAGTTCACATTCCTGCGCATCTACTCGAAGTCGAGCTGAATTTCAGATGAAATTACTGAGAGAGCGGCATCGATTGAGTAATAAATCATAATAATATAATAGGTATAATGTAAACAGTGCCGGGATGAAACCCACCCTGAGGCTAACCCCCGCCCCTGGCCGCCATGCCGCCATGCCGCCGCCGCCATGCCCGCTCAACCACCCGAAAAAACACAATGAAATTAGGACAAAACTCTACATTTAAAGAATACAAAAACATGAAAAAATGTTGTTTAAGTAATGAATAGAGGGGCTGATCAGCAGAACAATGACGATAGGAGTGTGTTTGGGTATTGCCTCGGAACATACTCTTCATGATTAAAAATGACTTATAGTCTGATAAGTACAACTGCCCACGATTCTGTAGGTGTATTATTCTAAACTAAACTTCGACATAACCTGGTACCTGTGTATAAATTATTCTCTGATACGATTAAAATATGCCCAATATTTGGCCATATAAGTAGAGTCGCGAAATGCGTTGATTTAAAATTGATACAATCAGCCAAAACAGCGTTTTTATTAAAAAACTCAACTCAATCTCAGATTGAAAAGTTATCTTTAGCTACGTTGCATAAAGAACACATTTTTTTTTAATAAAAGTTTACGTTGACGATGCTCGGGCCAAAAAACTTAGTCATCCTTAATTTCAAAAAATGTACTGTATGTAACACAAATAAAGCTCAAATCTAAATGCTTTACTTTGAATCGGGTTGGTTCGAGTCGCTATAAATTGATGCCGATAAAATGTAGCACATTTTCACTACATCATTACCCTATTTTCAGCATGCAAAGGAAGTCAATTGTACCAAATTATAGCATTTAATGTACCATTTTCATGATTCAACCAGCAGCACAACCAACCATCTATATCTACGTGGAGCTAGATTGTTATTATGCGTTTATAAAAAGTTTAAACCACGAGTTTGATTATGCGATTATGCGTTTATAAAAAGTTTAAACTCAAAGAAAAAGAGGGGGATAAGGGATGGTAGAATCACATAAAGAAAGCAGCAGAAAGCAGTAAAACACGCCAATGACAGTCGCCAGTCGATATGGACGCGGTGGTAATGTAACGTACGTTGTAGATATTTTGACCAGTATATATATATATATATTATTTATTTATTTAATTAACTAGAACGGTAGGTGCCAAATAAACTAATCAGTACTTATCAATAAAAAGCTGAATACCAAAAAATGATTTCTTGAAAATAAGCTATAGTAAGTGCCGATACTAATTGAATATCGACGGCCCATCCTCAATAGATGCCTAATGACCCCACCACACGTCCCAGATTGGTCCGGCGAGAGTTTGAGCAAGCAGAAATTGTTTGATTGGTCGCCCATTCAACAAGATCCTATTTGAATTATGTCTACGCTATCAAGAACTTCTCATCGTACCACAAGGAGAGACCTTCGGTATTTCGGTCTAGGTACTTTCGCTGTTATTTACTTGTTTTGCTTTTAAAAATAAGTTCTGCTTAAATTGTTGTATGCGTAGTTCACGTAACAGTGAATTTTGTCGATAACTAGAAAATTCGAAAAAAATTAGAGATAACATGAACTACAGACTACACCAATCTCTACACGTTTTTACTGACGAACACCAATTTATTTTCCATTTGCAACTCGTTGAAAATGTGTTACTCCAACTTGTTTTCATCGTTCACCGTTCACTGGGAATGTTGGTAACATACTCGCTGCTTTGAAATTCGCAGTTCCCACGTGCTTTCCGTGTTCCTTGAAAATACTCACACACGTCAGCACAAACAATTTGTCAAGCTGCATACTGTCAAATAGACGCATGCCTGTTACAAAGTTACAAGTTCCCGATGCAAGGAACTATCGCACTGGATATTTGAAATACCAGCATTGGTATGCCAATCAAAGTTGAACTGCAAAGTTGAACTGCAAAGTTTTAAATCATGGTCAGTTCATACTAACTCATAGTTATTCTGTGACTAAATAGTGACATTATGATGTCATTTAATTTGTTTTTGCGCATATTTTGCTGTCAAATGTCTAAAAAGAAATTACACTGGGCAGTGAAATATAACTTGACAGCAAAAGATTGACATACGGGGGCAGCATAAACTTAGCATCAATTTTGTAAACCGTATCAATGGAATTTAATGGAAACTGTGACAGTTTCAAAACTATGGCACTGCACGTCCGATTGGAATGCATGATGTAAGTATCGTCTTCGTAAAGTTTTGTAGACGTTCGTAGCACTTTGTAACAAGGTTGCTATTTCGAAATTAGTTGGATAGAAGTATCGAAACTATCACAGTAGAATCAATGTTTACTTTATTTTACATGTCGATGGTTTCATAATTTGATAAAGCGTCGCTACGTCGTCGTTGCAGTAGCGTACAAGCGTTGCCCACAGCATCCGCTTGTTAGGTAATATGTTACGCCTCGCCGTTGTACCTATACGATAGGACACAACATGTGTATGCTCAAATACCTCGGCTAGGCTGAATGCAAGGCGCACCGCCAAATTCCGGAGGCATGCCGCAGGGCGAGGGGGTCCCCCCTTGGCCCAGGAACTAGACCGCTGCACTTGCCGACCTTAATGCCGCCATCAGCAAATTGCGAAACACCAGCTGTTTGTGACAAGAAATCTCTGACATAATCCACGCCATCGAACCGCAATCAACATCGGAAATTGCTCCTAAAATCATCTATTCACTAGAGCAATACAAGCTTATAAATTCACACCATTGAAATTTTAAGCTGATAATATCCAATGTCTCAGTTTTTATGATATCGTTACGATTTAAAAGCACGTTGAAAAGTGTTTTCGTCTATTCGACGCGATTGCTTTTAAAACGTTCGTGACGGGAGGATCGAGCAATATCTGTCAGAGCGTGTAGAGGGTTATTAAATACCATCTCGGGGCTGAGTGCAGCGTGACCCATATCCAGCCGCTGCACCGCCCGACTTATACGAGTGGACTTTATTGATTCGCAGTCTTGAGAAGATACTGCGTCCCACTCGCACCCGCCTGAGACGTGGTCTGGGTAGAAAGGGACTCCCGTAGGCTACTTACTCAATATTCCGAAGGCGCCAGCTCGCCTGCAATGATGGGACGCTTAGCTAATACGCACTGTACCTTTAAGCTAATCTTAAATTGTATGTCTTCCTTTCAAAGGGTTAATTCAACCGATTCATTAAATGTTTGATGCACCTACGCTATTTAAGAAATCTAATATTTGTAAAAGTTATAATAGAAACACACTGGTAAACCGAAATTAAATTGCTCTATTTCTTAGCAAATGAAAAAAAAAATAGTTTGAATTAAACATTTCACAATTGTTACTGTAGTGGCAAAGTGCGCCAGCAGCGAGGAGTGTAAAGTTAAATAGAAATCTCGAAGTACCCGCGGAATGTAATCTTTTCTCGTCTTGAGTTCCGCTAGCTCTATACCTCTCATATTATGTTACTATGCTAGCACGAAATGTGACAAAGCAAGCACTGGATTTTTGCTCATTATAATCTCGTAGCAACGCCTACGGCGTAGCAAAACCGTAGCTCTACGAAATTCACCAAATTGCATAGTCCATGCATTACAAATAGCATGTTATTCATTGGCCACATTAAAAGTAACAATTTTAAATATTGTTTGTGTGGGATGCTTCAGTGAAATCAAACGGCGCCGAGTCAATGAACTCTACATTGTAAAAGCTCGATTTTACCACAGCAAATGCCCATCTCTGATAAATGACACGCTCGAGTCACCATGTAAACGCAACTTTGAATTTCTATTCAGTTGATGTTGAACGTTATATATATAAGAAGTTTTTAAATCGTATTTATAATAGATTTTTAAGAGCAGGTAATTTTAGTATCTATACGTTTTTATTATCGTCGAGAGGATCCATATCCGATTCCCAGGAAGTAGGTACCTGTATCTTATATACAGTACACAGGCTTATGGTTTTTCCAAAGCATACTTGAGTTATAGAACATTTCGATGTGCGCTGAAGCGTAGGATTACATTGTTCGCGTCACAAAGCCAGGACGCGTCAGGTCCCGCTGTCCGCTGGCACAGTTCCACTAATACCATTCCTATTATGGTGGGTCGCTATTACGTATCTGGGCTTTGTTGCTCTTTCTTTTTGCAAAGTAGAAGTCTTGAAAATTGTAGGTTGAAAACTGGATAAGATCTGCCGTAGTATCCTATAGTAGTATCCTTTGACAAGCGTCACAGCTCAGTCGGTAATAGCTCTGCCTTCCGTGCTGTGGGTCGTGGGTTCGATCCCCACCAAGAACAAACATTTGTGCGTGGAAAACATAAATGTTTGTTCTATGTCTGGGTGTTACTATATATTATAAGTATGTATTTACAAAAAAAAAAAAAGAGTATAAGTATTCTATCAGCCAACTAGTTGCCATATTACAAGCTTTGCTTAGTTTGGGACTAGAGGGCGTCGTGTGTAAAGTCCATGAATATTTATTTATTTATTTATTTATTTATAGTAGTATGCAATAGGTACTTTATTCATAATAGCGTTTATATAAAACAGAAATAAATAACCATACTTAACTGTATTCATACAAAAAGGATTATTGTTGCATGTACCTATCTCGACTTACACCTTTGCTATTTCATATTTGGCGAGTTCTGGACGTAAATACAAAAATAAACAACTTGTGATATCAAAAGCAGACGAACAACGCTGCGTCCGAATGTGGGTTGAACTTAGCTCCACAATAAGGTTGAAAAATCGCGGGATTGTCAGCCGCGAGCGTCGCCAAGAAAAAACGACGCTTACATTTCGCACTTAATGAAACTGTAGCTGAAATAAAATAAAGAAACGACGTATTTACGAACCGGCACTAACCATTGTTCAGAGAATTCCCGCCTTTTCATACCGCGGCTAATGGCCAGGGATAAAATATTTGAGGTGTAACGAGATTGCTAATAGCGCTACATTTATCATTGCTCGTGAAGAATCAGAATGGACACTTTCCAGAGACTGTTACTACAGCAAAAATTGGCCACGATAATAAACAAAACTTGGGTAACTGTGTTTGTAATCAGTGGGCTCCTAAACCGTTTGACGTTTACATAATCTACACATTAATAAGACCGAAGCAAGATAAACACAAAGGAAGGAACGGATCACTTGTCTTCATCTTAGGTTGACCACAATTTCAGCGAACTCTCGGGTATTATATTTCCACGAAGGTAACGTACCTTCTGCCGTAGCTACACGATAATCAAATTACGTAAAATAATTACTGAGCTAACATCTCATATCTCCGGAGACGTATCACCACAGACTCTGGTCCACAATGCTAATTGGGACGGTCCGCATCCAGAGATTCATTTAACAATATACCCTAAGGTACAGACTACACGCTCCTACACACTGACTTAGAAATTCCACGAAGTGTTTTTGAAGAGCGGTTTTCAGCGAGTGTGTTATTAATAAATAAATTCAACCTTATCTAGACACAAAAATATTTAAATTAAACTGACTTTACAAAAACTTGCAGAAGTATTTCTAGATGTTTATTAAAAATTCACAAACTTTAACAACAGTATTATTTGTATGCGTTAAAATAAATAATGAGATGCAAAAAAACAGTAGGTACTATACAAATACCTACTATAGTTTTGTTTTCCAGTTTATATCATAAAGAATGGATCATCGTTATTACTTATAATTGTGTTCTAAGGGTCTGTCAAGACATACAAAACGATTATGCAAAGTGTTCAGTGAGTCTGTACCACCTTTAGTAGTCGGAGTCCTTTCGAAGCGCTGCAAGTGCAAACACGCTAGGCGACGCGCAGTGGCGGCGGCGGCGGCGGGCGCAATGCAAGTTTTAATTACTTCGCCCCTCACTTCGCAAGCTTGTTCCAACGATGGGGCTATTTCGTCTCACAACTAAAAACTCTCATCTATAAACTGTGTTCTCTCCTTTTTAAACTTGAACACAAAATAATAGTGCTGGGAACTGGGAAAGTTAAGGAAATAAAGGCGTTTTTTCGCGCGTAAAGCGATGAGTTTTCATTATTCTGGAATGCTTTGTTGGAAGCTTGGACTAGGTATTACAAAAGAAAATATAGTTTGAGATGCGACAGAAAATGAACCTCAAAGGCATTATGTAAATATTTATTAAAATTTTGTGTATAAACCTATTACAAAAGTAAATTGCAATCAGCCCGCCGTGCAGAGAGCTTTTAGTGAAAAGCTTGAGAGCGCTGGAGTTTTTCATACCAAAATATGAGCAAATATTTTCAGATTTCTCATATTTTCAAGCGATTTTGAATTCTAGAAAGGTCTTCGAGCATACAAAGTAATACCATAACCTATTGTCGTAAAGTATGGATAAAAGGGTTACCGAATGTCAGCCTGCGAGTTGACCTGAGCAACCTTCAATTTTTACGTAAACGAAGCGAAGCAGACAGGGTAATGGCCTCCTTCGATGTAAATTATGTACTATGGATGTCATTATACCTTCAGTCTACATCATTGAGGCTTGGATACGTAATGTCTTCAACTCAACATTTAAATTGATAACTTAGTGTATTTTGTAAAAATGTACAACACTTTGAAGGTTTTTTTCGCCGCTTAGCAAAAATGGACAACTCATATAATATGTCAACACATATCAAATTTATTGTTAGAGAATTAGCCTGCGTTGGAAAAATCGTAAAACGAAAGTTTTGTATCTAAATCTAATCAACCTGTTCACAATACCAGAAACTAAAACCATAAAGAAAATTTATTGCACAATTTAGCGAATCAAATGCTTTTAATAAGTTCAGCCACTAATGCTCTCGAAGACAAAAGCCATCGATGAGTCTGATTCCACTCGAGCTAATTGCCAATTGTCTACTTTCAGGTTCTCTTTTCGTTCTTTGTTCACTGGCGGCGTAACATTCAGTATAAATCTACGCCAAGTTGCATAGTGAGACCACAATCTAAAATTTTGCCTGACGCAAAAGTTTACGCACGTGAAGTGAAAGGAAGAAATTAATATCCAATATTTTACCTTGATAAAATATTAAAGGAAAATACATTCTTGAAGGCAACCAAATAAATAGCCTGTGCCTCCGATGACTGGTCGAATCGACCCCTGTTAATCATATATTAGGACTGTTGACATTGATTTTAACCATTGTTTGTTTTGTGTAAAGGGTCACCGAATTTAGTTTGGTTTCTGATGAAGAAGGAAAAAAAAGCTCCGATTTTGAAAACTCCTGGCCTCGGGGCTATAATTAAATCTATTGTGTAAAGATGCTTCAGGTTTTGAAAGACACAGCTAGGGCTAAAAATTCCGTCATCAGAGCCAACTATAGCTCACTGTAAAACCGTATTTTAAGGAGTCTTTGGTTTGATTGCAGCGGATCATGGACAGCGCTGAAGCTGCGGCATTGTCAGCCGGCAGCGGTGGAAGTGACGGATCACCAGGCAGCTACTACGACGCGCGATGGCTCAACGTCCACGCTGATGACGGAACGCTAGCTGCAAAGGCGCGAAGACTGCAGCTCACACCAAGCAGACATTTCGACCACATCGGTGTGAATACCAGCTACAGTGCTGTGCTGATGCCACCGTATATCAATACTGAAGGTAAAGCTTATAATACCAACTAAACAAAATGTACCTATCCACCCACATATTATGTGGTTCTTCACACATGATGCGAGTAGCGTCTCGTCAATCAAGTACAAAGATTCTGACTTGCCCTTTGAATTTCTAACAACATCAAAGTTTAATTTACTCGGTACGTCCACACACAAGTAGACATGTAGAGAAAATTGTTCAACGAGCTTCCAACCCCTAAATAATGAAACGTAGTACATTGTTGACACACAGGCTGGGGGGTGACAGCAGGGTGGCGAATGATAAATGGACAGATTGACATATTTCTGCCTATTAGTGACGCTAACATGAACGCTTATTTCAAAATTATATTTTACTATTGACTCTGAGTGGTAATCATTTGACCTTACTAATACGTCAATCTAGTAGAGAAGTATAAACTTGGGTTTTTACTCATCAAAACCAATACCTACCTATTGTCGTGTGATACATAATATCTTATTTTTCTACCTACCTACCTATCATCGATGATATTGTTACAAGTACAATGTTATGGTATGTTTCATCAAAACAAGAAATATTTATTTTTAATTTAATATATTTAGTCGTTTATTAAATTACAAGCCTCGTTTGTGAATTCTTTACAACTTTAATTACATTTAACACCTAGTCGTAAAATGAATTGGATAGGCCCTGCCTTATTAAAATGGTTTATGGTTACAGAGAAATGGGTTTATTTTATGACACGTAGTTTTTACCACGGTCCAATTTCTAACTTACTTAAAATAAATAGGACTGTTATCTCATATTCACAATCTTAAGAGAGATCGCTGTAATTTTTTCTTGACAACCAACTGTAAATACGAACTAAGTGTACTTATAAGTTTAGTGTGTGTAAGTGTGTGTGTGATATAAGTGTAGATGCTTATATTGATTAAAAGTTGACTGATAGATTTAGTAGCAAAGTACATTTTTGTCAATCAAATACTTTTTCTTTACTCCGCGCTCTGCGTGAGCCGATATACTTTCGTATATAGATAAGGCAAAATTAGGGCTATTTTATGACACGGGTATACTTTGTGGCATCAGGAGTAACGGCCACGCCTGTGCCCCGAAGTCTGACCCTCCCTGTTCGCAGAGCGTTATCTTAATTGCTTTATTTCACATCACCTATTCTAAATAACCGCTCTAGGGAAAACAACACGTGCTGTAATAAGATTTTAGAAAGCTCAGAGACGTACAGAAAATGTGGAATATACAGAAAAGGCTGTTATTTGGAACTTCAGTCAATTAAGTATATTTGAATGGTAATTATGTAGTAGGCATCTGTGAATAATACAGAATTCTAAAATAGGTACATCGTGGAGTCAATATTTTTGTAGATTATGTACAACATAACAAGACTTCAGAATTTTTAGGATAAGTACGTTAGATACTTAATGTTGATGCCACGTCCTCAAACTAATTTCAGCAAATTCTCCCTACGCTTGAAACGAATGTACAAACGAATTCCAACGGATATTCGTTCTAAATTCACCCTAAAAAGAATTAGCTTACTTTACGACGTATAACGAAAGAAGACCCCAAAAATCATTTAACCTACGTGTTTAATCCGAAGGGCGTGGAGGGCGCACGTTTATTTAACAAGCCAATGAACCACATTCATGTAGAAAGCCGGTTACTTTCCGGTTTCAGACCGGAAATAGCTTCATTTTTCGGACTCTTCACAATCATTGTGTTTGAGCTAGACTTTGATATGAGCTTGAGTTCGTAAGGCAATCCAAAAGTTTGCAACCTTCAGTAACCTCAGTTGAGCGATAGGTTAAGCCCCGGATACACTAGGGGACATTTTATCTCGCAACATGATGCGTAACACTCAATCTACGTGGCGCTGAAACGTTGCACGGTTCCGCAGCATGCACTGCAACATTTTACGTGACACGTTGCTTGCTTCCGCTTCAGGAGCGAGCGCACGAAAAGTTCCGCGGCATTTGTTTTGGGGACATTCCACGTAGTTGTTGGGCATATTACATGTTGCTCCATTTGTCCCCTAGTGTATCCGAGGCTTGAATACTACCAATACCGAATTGTTAACAGAAAACAGAAGACTATCGGGTAAACCGGCGTTCATTTATTTTTTTCTTTCAACCTCCTTTCATTCTACGTAAATGCGTCAGGGCTGTAGCACACAGCAGAATCATTAATTTTTCCGGCGGAAGGCTCAGGAGAAAGCAATCACGACCACCCAATGAACCAAGTTCGCCAATTACTCTTCTTTTAATGGGTAGTTAAAGAAATTTCCCTAATTGGTCAACCCCGTGCCAACACTGTTGCGGGTTCCGATGTAATAACAATTTGCTGCATTCATGCATAATAAAGAGCAGTGGATGATACCCGATTAACATTTTGCTAGCTGTTTTGAAATTTTGTATGTGGCAGTTGTCATGACTGCACTGCACTGGTGAGTTCACTACTGTACAAATACAAATTCATTTATTTACCAAATGAAATTTACATAATTGATCAAAATTACCAATGGTCCTCGAACTACGTCTAGCCTGTGTCGCAGGAGGCCGAAAACACTAGCTATAATGTAAATACTGATCGTATATATCCTGATATATTAGGTCAACTTCCGTGGTATATTTTGTAAAAAAGTCAAACAAGTTTAACAAAGAAACATAGTCAACTTGAGAATGTACTCCTTTTTTGAAATCGGTAAAAAATAAGAAGCGACGTCTAATACCACGTTACGACTGATACGATAGCGATAATAATATACCGTTTAAATGTATGCTAATGTAACATTTCGTGCCGATGCGATGGAAATGGTACAGTCAACATCATAAGTAAATAGTAAGACAAAGTTTCAATAAAAAGTGGTCAATTTGTGATGCGACTGTACTGAAAAGAACTAAGTACCTATCTAAAATCTAAAATCTAAATAGTTCTTTTTCTGTACAGTCACAATAGATATAGAATCTAGATCGTTAATTTAATCTTTGTACCTTCTCTTCAACAGACGCAGAAGTGCAGAACCAGATAGCCTGGTCAGAGCACCTGGACCCTCTCTTTGTGAACAACTACGAGATCGATGCCACGCTGTCGTGGCAGTACTATGCCTCTTCCAGCGGCTTCATGAGAAGATATCCTGGTAAGTTCGGGAAAAATTACTTGGAATAAAAAAGATTAATCATTATCGTCCTTCTTCATAGATTTCTAGAAAGATAAACTCCGAAGAAAATGGCGCTAGAACTTTTATAAGCATGAAAACTTTATCACCCGAGATTAGTATTTTTCATAGTGTTTTTTCAAACCGTATCAATAATGAATAGTTTTAGAACCGGTAGTTTTGATTTGCAATGACTAACACAATTTTGCAGCAATGTCCTGGCCTCCAGAAGATGGCTACTCTCACCACGCGCGAGATTTCTACGACTTCCGATCTTCAAACTGGTTCGTTGAAGCTGCCACCTCACCAAAGGACCTTGTCATTCTGATCGACGATTCTGATGACCTTGGCTCTTCGCACTGGAGACTGGCGAAGGCGACTGTGTCAGCGCTGCTGGATACACTGGGACCCAACGACTTCGTCAACTTGTACCGATACAGCGATGCGATTACGGAAATACATTCCTGTTATACGAAAATTTTGGCTCAGGTGAGTGAAATTGAATAGTTTTAATCAACTTTTGGTAGAGCCTCGGAATGTAGAACCAGTATTTTGAGGAACGTGACCTTGGTCTACTTTAAGAGCGGCTTGCACCAGAATCGCTAAATGCGTTTAACTATTAAACAGTATTTTGCGAGTTGTCAAGTCATACAAATACGTCAGATTTAAATCGATTTAGCTGTTAAATACGTTTAGTGATTCTGGTGCAAGCCGCCCTAAATATTAGGCAGAGTTAAAATGTGGTTTTATTTAGAACATTTCCTACCTACCCTATATTATTATATTATCTTGCTCATATTTGTAGTATATGAGAGAAAGCATGAACAAACTCGAAGACGCATTTGACCAAACGCATAAAGTTTGGCCACGTGTGGTGTTGCAATATACCGCGCAAGACAATAGATTGTTGGATGCTCATCTCAGAACGCTCGACCGCTCTCTATGAGGGTTTTTCACATAACAACGCCTTTTCGCCGAGCTTTCCGTACAAAGCAGCGTTGGAGTGAGAAAAAATGGGTAAAAAAACACAGCAAAAATATTTTTATCTACCGGTCACCTCCTGTAATCTACCTGTGAATCTACTTTAGCAAAATATTTACTTACAAAGAAAACAAAAAGATTCGTTTCCAACGAATAGGTATCGTCATAAATAAAGAATCATTCGGTATCGCATTACTTTATATTACTTTCCTTCTACTATCCCAACTCCCAAATGTAATTCAACCATTACGCCTACGCAAATGGTATTACAGCATTAAAAATGTTGATATGTGCCAACAAAGTATAGACCGTATCCAATAGTAACAAAGACTATATTTCAGTGATACGTATAGACTAATAAACACCGTTTCAAAGAAAAAAATTATATAATTGAGCATTTTACGAGTATCGTAATAAGTTAACGACTGAATCCGTGAAAGGTGTGATACTTGAAGAAATTTATTGTAAAAAATGCAATCCGCTTTGACTGAAAGAATATACTGTCTTCGGTTAAAATACTGAAACTTTTTTGTGAAATCGATACGGCAATATCAATTTTCAAACTACTAATGCAATCAAGGTTTCTATCAACGTTTCAGCTTAAAACTCACACTAGCAAGCCAACTATACACGACCGGCTCCATTTACATAAAGTCATCACAATGTCACCTCAATAACTGCAAGTATTAATTCACTGCTATATAACGCTCATAAAAACGTAGAAGCTTTTAAAACAGCCATAACAAATATCGAACGGAAAAATTGTGGTCATCAAATGACGTGGATACAGAGTGAATTGATTTCTCGTGGGCGATGTAATGAAATCAACGTTTCGTTTCGAATTTTTTTATCAAATCACCCTTTTACTCCTACATTTTGTTGGCAACTTCCCACATGAAAAGAGGGATTCAATTATGAACCCACGTAACTTTGTTTTTGGACACCGCATGCTCGTAGATTGTGCAGTAGTTAGCGAGTTAGGGTTGCAGCTGACTTTTTATAGGTTAAAACGGTTAAGTAGCTAAAATACCGTCATCATTATGGATTAATAGCTAAGCGTGCTCCACCATAAGCTGCAGCTCCATTTAGTATCAGGTGAACTGGCAGCCAAACGCTTTACCTATCCCAAAAAATAGGAGGACCTATTAGTATTATCAAAATAACGCTAAGTATAATTTAAGGGTAGTACGGTAAACAGTTTTACTTTAAGCTTTTACCAATAGATGGCGTGGCACAAACTGAAACATCGGCAACCCTACATAGTTTTAATAAACTCCATTGCATTGCCAGCGAGTAAACAATCGGAGCAATTAGACGATAACTTTAATTAAAAACAAGGGCTCGCACCGGTATATTGTGTATGTCAGTGATTTAGACATGATGGAATTTCCGGTATTGAAGCAAAATAATTGTTAGACCAGCTTTTTCTTGTGACTCAGATCTCTTACACTAATATTTAAAACCTATGTTAAGTGTCTACATAGGATCATATTTATGTACATTTTACAGAAGATGTTGTTAGAGAGTTCATTCTAATAGCACTTATTATTAGTTTTTGCTTCAAGCTGTATTTTTACTTTATTGTTATTTCAAGCGAGCCAAGAGAGGTAACAACACACGATTAAAACTTTTTTATTCAAAGAATCTTTTGCGCTACGCCGCCATGTCGTAGCAATGTGCTAGGCGTAGCACGTAGCACATACGTAGCAGTGTGCTACGCACCTACGTAGTACACATAGTACGTTACCAAATCAGCGCTTTAAAAATAAGCAATATTACAGAACATTGCCAGAAACACATAAACACCAGACAGGTAACTTTCCGTCCTAATGAACAGGTTTCCCTTTGATGTAGCTACAAACAAAATTAATTTCAAGTTTAGCTTACATAATCAGACCCAGATACCTATTCGTATTTTAAGGGTTCAATGAATAATTAATCTAGTGAAATAATAGAAGGAACACAGCTACTCTTACCTTTTTGAATATTTACGAGTATACTAGATTATGGTATAAGACAGGGTATATTTACTAATACCACAGATATTATAAAACTAATACTGATCAAATCGAATAGAAATGTACATTTTTATTTTATTCATAACAAATGCTCAACAAACAGTAAAAATTAAGTCCTCTCTTTGTATAGAATTTGTGTAATTTTGTGCAATAAAGTATTAAATAAATAAATAAAAATCCAAAGCGTTAACCAGTAGGTACCTACATTATATAATTTTAGTCGATCTGGTGTATTATTTAAATACCTTTTACATTGAAATATATCTCTTGAGTTACCTAATGATCAGAATAAAAATGTAAATTGCCGTAAATGCAGGTATTGCGTGTCGCATTAGCTTCACGCAGCGATACCCATCTGTTGTATACGCAGGTTAATGGAATCAATCAACCCTGCCTTGGTTAGGTCATTCAATAGACGACGTGTTCGAGTCATCTAAACTTTTATGAGAAGAGATAGAACAGATAGACTTGACGATGAACAGACGAAAGGCGATAACCTCTGCCTATAACAATGCATTGCCTAACCGAGCACGTCCATTGAGGATTATGATGCATACTGCGTCTATCGCACACAAACAGCATGACTTGTGAGTTCTCTAACCTTTTGACTTCGACAACTAACTCTTCGTATATGGTAAGTTCTTTTAATACGACTACTATTTTTAATACATTATTCTACTACGAAAGCCAAACGAAAGCTCAATGTTGGGTTATTTGTATACTTTTATGACCTATAGCATTATTAGGCTACCTTCAAAAATTACGAAATATTATGGCGTTGTAGCAGCTAAGGGCGGCTTGCACCAGAATCGCTAAACGCGTTTAACTATTAAATAGTATTTAGCGAGTTGTCAAGTCATATAAATACGTCAGGTTTAAATCTATACGTTTAGTGATTCTGGTCTAAGCCGCCCTTAGTTTTAAATAAAAATAATAAATACACAAATATTATTTTTGGAAAAAATTAGCTTGTTCCCTGGTGAATTAAAGCCGTATGTACGATCCTTTAGTTAGATGCTCACAATGAGAAGTAGAGTAAAAGGGAAGTACACGCAGTCTTGCCCCGCCCAACCACTAAGCACCGTGTAAAGTACTATAACACAAAGTACTCTTCCACTGTAAAGGTTTTCTTGGGAATTTATGAAAGCACTTACGGGTAAAGTATGCTTTATAAAGTTGGGGCGACCACATCAATAAATTGTCGCTTTCACACGTCGTGATGGAGTGCCACTAAGTAGGAAGTTGTGAATAGAACTGTTTGACACTTTGTAAGGTTTGTCAGGCTGATTGTTTTTCTGATGAGAAAACTTTGTTTAGAAATATATTAAATACCCAACAATCAGGCGTCACAGCTCAGTCGGTAATAGCTCTGCCTTCCGTGCTGGTCGTGGGTTCGATCCCCACCAAGAACAAACATTTGTGCGTGGAAAACATAGATGTTTGTTCTATGTCTGGGTGTTACTATGTATTATAAGTATGTATTTACAAAAAAAAAGTATATAAGTATTCTATCAGCCATCTGGTTCCCATATTACAAGCATTGCACTCACCATCACTTACCATCAGGTGAGATTGCGGTCAAACGTTTGTCTATATTGTATAAAAAAAAAAAAAAAAAAAAAAAAATTGCTTAGTTTGGGACTAGAGGGTGTTGTGTGAAATGTCCCTGAATATTTATTTATTTATTTATTTATCACATAAATAGTCTTTATTGATTTTCCTGTGTCATGGTATGTATTATAAGAAACTTCATAATACAAAAATAAAGTCGAACTCATTATTTTAGTAAGCTAAACTTCTTCAGATGAAAATTCTTTTATATTTTTCAATGACGCAGCACAAATTGGCTTAGTTTTACTACATTGGCTTAATCAAATATGAAGTTTGAAGCTACACTGCATGAGCAAACACAATTTTTGTGGAAACAACAAAAAATATATATAAAACTGAATTATATTAGGTACGTATAGATTTTTTGTGCGCAACATATTTTCAGGATTGGTACCTACTTATGTTTAAATGGAAAGAGTATGCCACAGCTACAAACATAACGTACCTACTACACTCCCAGTCCATCAAATCATACTGCGGTTTTTAAAAACACTAAAAAGCGTTTATTAGTCCACAGATGCTAATACATCGCTATATATGAGATACGTCTTTGAACTGGCACAAGCGCAAACATTCATTTTCCTTGCTCCACTGCTAAGTTCTGAAGGATTATCTGAAAACTGCCACTCCAGCACAATCAGATGTGCTGGCGGGCATGCAAGTGTCAAGTGAAGTTGCAAGGCCGATATTGCGCCCCACCTGTCACAATCTACGGGCTCTATTTTCTTTGTGGCGTAAATGTTATTCAACTTCGCTGTCTGAAGTGAGCGAGATAATAGTCTCCTTGAAATTTTCAAGTTTAACATGTTGTCACAAGGAGATCACAAGAAGAACTTATGAACTGGCAGCTATGATTATAATATCAACTGGTTGTCGAAATTACTCTCTTCAATACAGAGAAATAAATTCGTGGATACAGTTCATAAAATTGGATGTAAGAAAATTCTAGTAGGTTTTCGAAGAATTTGACAGAAAAATTAGGTAGGTACCTACGGAATCTTATCCTACTTCCTATCCTACTAATATTATGAATGCGAAAGTTTAGATGTTTGGATGTTTAAATGTTTGGATGTTTGTGTTTCAATCACGTCAAAACTACTGAACCAACTTGGATGAAACTTGGCATATATATAGTTCGTAACCTGGATTCACACATGGGCTACTTTTTATCCCGAATAATTAAAAGTATCTACAGGATAAAATAAAAAAACGGGATTAGCAGCGCCAATTATTGGCAAGAGGATGATGCCACGTCAGTTTGACAGGACGTAGTACTACCTCTTTGGTCTAACGACCGTTTGACATTCGAGTACGGGTTTGGTGTATGCTTATATAGAGTGTATAGAGCTTCTATGCTAATCGGTCATCAGCATGGTGTAAATAGTGTATTTTCTCCACAATGCCATTTCCCAATCGTATTACGAATTCAGTAGGTAGGTAAGGTAAACATTCTCGCATACCTAATTCACCTATATATTGCTATATTGTGTGGAAAGGTAAGTGTACCAAGTTGTAAATGAAATAGCGTTCAAGCGTTCAAGTCAATACACTGAAGAGTGCTTAAAGACTCGAAAGAGGCTTCTGATCCTCGAACTTCACATATAAGGTCCGACGATTATCTCAACGGCAAGCATTTTGAAACCCTGAATTTTTATTTAATACTTTTGTTTAGAAAAGCTTTTGCTATAAAACCTAACCACGTTTTTCTGTCTCTCGCCTAGCACACTAAACTGAGAAAGTCGAGCCTTATATATTAAGTTTTTCAGACACAGCTTCAAAAAGGTTTTAACTGAAAACTAACTTTTGAATATATTTTTCCAAACTATAGTTAAAATCTATATCTAAGTGCCTTTTTCACTATCTCATGACTACGCAAACCATCAAACAAAAATATTTCCGTCTCTATTTTAGACTTAAATATTTTTATTTGACGATTTATTTAAATATTTTTAAGAGTAATTATTATGATGAATAATGATTAAAGCTAATAAAAAATTATCAAAGTCCGAAAAAGTAATCAACTTCTTATACTGACTGTAGGTTCTATTCGTTTATCGCAAATGGGCAAGCCGATTTACGAATGAACCAGCTGCATACCTATCGCAACGAGCTAAGCTAAATTAAACTTTGTATATTCAAGTTGGAATATGTTCGTACTTGTATAGCAATGTTTGTTCACATTAACTGAAATGTTTCAATAACTTACCTTTCCCTCCGATCGAAGTTAGATTAATGTGTGCAGATTTCAAGTGTATTTTGTTCAGATGTCATGGGATATCAAGAGTTGAGTTCCTGTTTATATATTTACGGTATTAGGTAAAACTTTGGTTAGATGTTAAATGAACTAGCAATAAACTATGATACAAATAAACTATGGCTTCATCTGAGAGGATAAATTGATGGATATATCCCAGAAGTCCCTACTGAGAAATCTCCCATCAGTGAAGATTGAAATTTTTTTCTCCAGAAATCCCCATTGGCTACGCCGTAGCATGCTACGGTGTAGCAGTAAGGATTATGTCAATCAAAACGTCTAAATAAGAAATTCTAGCAATAAAATCAATTCAGCTCATGCTAAAGAAAAGCTCGCTATTCGCACTTTGCAGACTTGCTTTATAATCACTTGTCAAGGTGCCTACCGTGAGTTTTTCTATTGTCTGTTGTAGCAATAACATTCTTATTGTAAATTCTGCGAGAGTAATTACTGGGAACGAAAGGGTTACGTCGCTCAAAGGACCCGGGTATCCGAGCCATCTCATTAATTGAATTACCCATTTACGTTGGTTTATTTTAAAATTTAAACTCAGTTCTAGAAAACCCCGTCTGAGCTCGATACTTTTACACTACACTGGTTCCATTATCCCACAAAACCCGCTGTACGATAAGTTGTCGATGTATCTAATACGTCAACTTTCCGAATATCTATATAGATAATACATTCTTCCAACTCATGAAAAAATATGTGGTCTAGTTTTCGTAAGTAGGCATGACTTTTGTGCATTTTACCATTTCGCAGTAAGCGGGTCTTTCTTTCACGTACAAAGCAGCGTTCGTACTCCAACATTGTGTAACGTAGTCTTTCTTTTTTCCCAGGCTGTTCCGGAAACTATTCGCGAGCTGAAGACCTCATTATGGAACGCAGAGTTGTCTGGGGGCGTGGCCAACTTAACTGGCGCCCTCGCCACTGGTTTTGAAATATTACACAGGGTAATTATACTTTGAGAATACTTGGTACTTATGTAGGTACTTATAGTTCTGAGGTATGAGTTTTCTGATTGCTTTTTACATTGAGCTGCTTGTAAAAAAAGCTGTTGAATTTTGAAGAGTTTTGATTACCCACCATAATGTTTGGTTTATTCCTGTTTGTTTTTAATGCTACGTATGTTTTCGTAGAAAGGGTAGCTCGTAGCGCGTACGTAGACCCTCGTAGCGCATATCGTAGCAAGCATTGAAACATTTGTACTTGTACTAATATTGTCGCAAACCTTCAATACCAAACCAACCAATAAAAACTGCAACTCATCCGTACATTTCAGTACAACCGCACTGGGCTGGGATGCCAGTGCAACCAAGCAATTGCCGTGATCGGCGCTGGCGGCGGTTCCAACGGCGTGAAGAGTGTATTCAGAACTTGGAACTGGCCGCACATGCCAGTACGTATATTCACGTACCGAGTCGGGGGAGATGCGACTGCCGGGCATACTATGAAGGACATGGCGTGCACTAATAAAGGTATGTTGTTTCACTGATTGCCTTATTCGCGATAGGTCTGCGATAGGCGAAAATAAACAATCGTTGCCTGCATTGGTTCGCTCTATGGCGCGTACAACCATAGCCGTGCGCGAAAAGTCGCACTTGATTTTGAAAATGAAGAATTTATAATGAAGAATGTGTAAATGTAGGCACTTTTCAGCCAGATAACAAAACAAATGAATATTTTTTGCAGGATTTTACGTATCAATCAACGAGCACTCAGAAATCCGTTCAAAGGTGCTTCACTTTATTGAAGTTCTGGCTCGACCTCTGGTGATGTACCAGACAGTACATCCGGTGCATTGGAGCCCTGCCTACGTTGGAGGAAGGGTAAGGAACTAGATAAATATCATTCCTTTCAATTCTCGAAAAATACGCTGAAGAGTAGTTAATGTTCTTGCAGTTCCAAAAAAATTGTTATTTTTAGGGTTTTTAGGCACATTTTGCTTGGATATTTTATTAAAATATTTTTTGTTTACAGAGTAGTAACCTGAATGACGACGGGATGGGCCAACTGATGAGCTCAGTCACAGTACCTATCTTCGATAGAAGAAACCATACTGTGAGTGCCCAAGATATTTTTTTATTTAGCCTCGCCTGTTGCCAAGTTTTTTTACTCGAATTACTGGCTGGTAAATTTACTACCACAATAAACAATTTAAAAAAAATACTAAGTTCTTTTTTCAAATTTAAAAAAGTTTGGTGCAATTTCTTATTTGGCGCGATTTTCGGGCAATGATAAAAAATTGTATTTGGTTTTGCAGCAGCGGGAAGCCAACCTTTTGGGTGTGGTTGGAACCGATGTCCCTATTGAACAAATAAAGAAGCTCGTGCCACCATACAAGGTATTTTTACATTTAATAATAGTATTATTTCAATAAATCAAAATACCTATCTTCTCATAAAACTATGTTTTTTTACAGTTGGGAGTAAATGGTTACTCTTTCATGGTGGATAACAACGGGCATGTTTTATACCATCCAGATTTGCGGCCATTGGTATGAAAACACTTATTTAATTACTTACGTATAAGTTGTTTAATATAGGTACGATCTGTATAACCGTAAACCCCAAAACGCGTATAATCAGCTTTTAGTAAAATATAAGTTAAACTTTTAAGTTCATTAGTAAAATAGTAAGTAAAAGCGCTTATTGCCCTGAGAATGTACATTATTTTATTGTGTAGATTAATTTATTTATTGCTTATTTTTCGTTGTTACAGCATACGAATGAGGAAGTAAGTATACGCAGCTGAGTTTGTATTTAGTTTTTTCGCAATTTTTATTTTAACTTTTATTCCGACAACTTTTGCTGAAAAAAAACTATTTTTGCAGTACACGGAAACTTTACGCCCTCTATACTCAAGTGTGGATCTTACTGATGTGGAGTTACTTATGGACGCTGAAGAAAACTCCAGGGTCAACCTAACTTCGTTGTTGCTCGATGTAAGACACATTCCATCAGTTTTGCTAAATGTTAGAAGAAATTAATTGGGAATTCCGACTTGAAAAACAAAATCTTGATCGCCTTAAATTTTTATGAAACAACTAGCTAATATTTCGATCAGTACTGTACTAACACGCTCTTTGCAGCGAATTTCTGTAGTAAAAATAATTACTTAGTAAAGTAACACAACACATGTGGTTAGAATTCTACTAGCAATCGGCTTGTGTTTGGTTTTTTACTCCAATCTTAAGAATAATTTCAAAATCCCGAAAAAAATTTCAACATTTTTAAGAGGAACTATTTGCCCAAAATCCAGCTTCGACATGACATGATAGAGCAACGCGAAGGTGAAACAGAAATCGGAGTGAAGGTCCAATACGACAGCATGCGGCGAGTTGCCACGAGACGACAAAGATACTTCTACAGTCCAGTGGACGGCACTCCGTTCTCATTGGCCGTGGTGTTGCCTGACGGCTATGGGATGTATGACTTGCTGTCTGAACAGGAGGTCAAGCACAGTCCTGTTAGCGGTGAGTATCCCAATATATGAGAATTTTTCAAAATAGGTGTGGAGAACCAAGGTTACTAATTTCTTTTTCTCTAATTTTTTTACCCTTCTCAGTAACGGAATACTTCAAAGGAGAAAACTGGAAGATTCATCCTGACTGGTAGGTGCTTTTCAATACTATTTCCACAAATATATATTCTAACTGAGATCTCTGGCCAAATCATCACTAATTTTTAACTTACTGCTGTATACGAACACACGGCATGATACAACCATTTTCCATTTTATCGTTTTACCCGCGACTTCGTCCACGAAAAAAACAACAATATATATATATATAACACATTGAAAAAATGCGCGAAAAGTAGCCTATGTGTTAATCCAGGTTACGAACTATAATATATTTCAAGTTTCATCCAAATCGGACCAGTAGTTACAGCGTGATTGAAAAACAAACATCCAAACATTTAATTTGACATTTATAATTGTAGTGGGATTGTTTGATCGTAAGCTCATAAAGTCAATCCAACGCGAATAAATCTTTTATTCAGTCGAATCATAAGGATCATTTTAGAATAGTCTTACTCGGTGACTCTAAGTGCCGATTCCTTGTGACCAAAGCCTAAAGGAACGAGCAAAAAAATTACGGTTCCTATTGTTGTTGCTCACTTGAATGCTGATGTTCATAGAACTAGCTAAAAAGTATTTCTTCCTTACAGGGTGTATTGTGAATACGCATCTACCTCAGACCAAACATTTAATTCGCCAGAAGAACAGCTGCTCCACTTCCTCAACCGGGCAGGGAAACCCGGCTGGAAGTGGATGTCACTGCGACCACGCGCACTCACTTTGCACAACGCGCATAAGAAACAAGAAAGGGATTCTTATTATTGTAAGAACCTTAGTTCTGCCATTTTATATTTACGATGAAGATCAGTGAATTTTATAAAGATCAGAAACTTACTGACGATGAACGTGGCATATATTAAAATTTGTTAAATTATTGTCTCAGAAAACTATATAATGTCAATGCCTTATTCAATTCTATATTAGATCCAAAAGTGTGTACATTACATTCTGTACATCTAGGTAAATAACCATCAAGCGAGCTAACCTATTGCCGTTCATTTTCAGGTGATAAAAATTTAGTTCAATCGCTCATCCGGGATGCAATGGTAATCAAAGAATTGGACGCTCACATGCAGCACGCTAGCCATCACAACCAGTAAGTGACATTATATTTACAGCATGTCTAAATGCACTATTAAAATTATATCTCCCAAAGTAAATTTATGAACAAGGAAAATAAATGTGGCCCCAGAATTTAGACACCGCTATAAAATAGAGCAAAGAAGTCTAAGAACCGTTTATGAATAAAGAAAACGAAATTGGCCCAAAGTTCGAACCTTGCGGTACACCGCTTTTAAACACTTGCATGACAATATTGCAAATCTTTTTAACTGCACTCCTATGTTAATTTTATGTTGTTCACTAATGGTATTATGTGTTTGTCACACAAATAGCCCGATAGCAACTTTAATGGCATTACTTACAAGGTAACGTAACAACAATCTTCGTAATGGTTGTAGATAATGCTAGTAAAAAGATATAGCTAAGTACAATTATGGAGATCAGCAGCTAAGTACATTATTACTGTACGCACCTATGCAACGTTAAAAGTAATGCTATACGAAAGGAGAGATTACGTTACATAGTAAATCCGATGGTATATTGTACGGCACAAAATCATGATTTTGTCGCGCTAGAAACGAGGAATGTGGAGTGAAATGGAGAATCAAAGAACAGCTGATTTCTAGTACAGGATGGAAGAATTTGTTAGATTTATTTCGTGTCTCGGTTGTTTTAATATTTTTAAAGCCTCCTATGGATTCAGGTAATTTTTATTTGTGAAAATCTGATGTTTAGCTGGCCAAGGATTTTAATTTTCTTTTATCATTTGTGTTATCTTCGAGTGTTTGGCTTTTTTCACGGCTCTTTAATATAAGTGAAGGAATCCTCCTCAGTAGCATAACTTACAATACAAGTACCTATAACGATACCTACTTTTGTTTTTTGCACAATGAACACCTAAAATTCTAGAAAGAGCCGTAAAACGTAATGTTATGGTAGGTACTCTGTTTTGTATAAGTCGACATTTTGCTAGAACACACTAAGCACACCAGTGTTGTGTGATCCTCTATTGCTGATTACCTGCTACGGAGGACTTGAAACACCACCCTAAAACTCCGAACTTTTCAACTGATATCTTTGCTTGGAACCGAATGTTATGTAAAATAAGACAATATTTTTGCAGACAAGGACGCTTTCACAAGTTCCAAGTGACGCTTTCCTTCATCGCAACCCGAAGCGGCCTTCTCAAGTGGACCGAAAACATGAACACATCGAGAGGATCGGAGTCGTCTGAAACGTGAGTAACTACCAACTGTGTTTTGTAGCCATTGTTATATTTTTTATCTTTACTCTCACGACCATTTTACCTAGTGCTTGAATTATCAATCTTTATTAATTCAAAATCAAGCTGAATTGTCATTGAAATCAAACCCTTAGAATTTGTCCTGCCACCAAGAGGTGCCTGCCACCTGGCTTCTTTGCCAACATATTCTACTGCCCCAGAACACTTATTATTCAATATTTCCATCTTTTTCAGGCATTTCAGCGAAAAATACTCAAGAGCCTTCGATTCGGAATGGTACAAGCGTGCAGTGGAACATCACGCCATAGAACCTGAAAGCTTTGTGTTCTCTGTGCCGTTCCGCGATGGCTCTGAGGCAGAGGACTTGAGTGGAAGACCACCATTGGTTCTAGCCACGCATGCTGTGTTTGTAGAGTCAAGAGCACATCGAGCACCGGCTGCGGTTGTGGGATTGCATTTCCAGTTGGACTCGCTGGCGAGACACTTTTTAAACGTCACTTCTACAGTAAGTCCAGCATATTTTGAATCATGTAAACCTGGTGTTTTGATCAAGCAGGTCGCTTAGACATATAGACATGATACATGTGATCCCCGAAGCTTTAAACACCAGCTAGGTAGGTAAATATTCTTTAGAGTCATTTAATATTTTGTGAAATATCTCCATTGTTTTTTTTTACAGTGTACAGCTGGAAGCGTTTGTAAGAAAACTTGTGCTGGCGACGAACTCGACTGCTATATTCTCGACGACAATGGTTTTATCATCATTTCTGAAGACGTGGCACAAACCGGGCGGTTCTTCGGACAAGTGGACGGCACTATCATGGATTCATTGGTGCAGGACAAGATTTACAAGAAAGTGACTGTTAATGATCATCAAGGCAGATGTCCGGATGCTAGAAATCCTTTCAGCGGTGACGCTTGCAAGATGTCGGTGAGTACACTCACATGTTTCAGATGTTAGTATTGATTCGGCTCCTAAAATTACGATCATCTGTTATTGCATTCCACAATATATCGGTTTCCAAGATTCTGTTTTTTTTTTGCAGCCATGGAAACCATTTTCATGGTTTGGAAGCTATATCATGAGCATGATAGCCATGTGGTTCCCGCTATGGCAGCCTGCAAAGGCACATCCTAATAGGGCGTACGGTGACGAAGACTCTGGTAAGCACGTCTATCGAGGACGCGCCCTGTGAGGTCTTTAACTGAATCCATCATTTTCATCAGACGCCTAAGTCTTTAAAAATAGTGTTCAAGTCACTTCTTAGAAAATAAGTATTTGAGATCCAGACTAGTGCATGTTTTTGAACATTCGTAAAGTACACAAGTCAAGAAACATTCTTTTGATTAGAGACTCCAGTAAAGTTGCTTATAGAGTTGCATCTTACAGCAGATTACGAAGACTACGAAACCGATGACGGTGAGAATGGAGACGGGGTTGACAGAGACCACGGAACGTACGAGATTATCATCGACGGGATGGGAGAGACTTCCCGGGATGGAGGACCGCGCATGCCACCGCCGATACAACCTGGACCAGGTCGGTTTTTAATTATTAGAGGTGTTCTCTCAAGTCGTACATTTACATTTCTAACTGGATCGAAATAGCTCTTGTTGTTCGTGGAATTGGCTAAGAGCTACGGAGTGAAAACTCCGTAGTGCCCCGTACTAAGGTATTCATATTGTCCATAATATGATTTCTTATGATGATGTGAATACACGATCTGTAAATTTTCTATTACGAATTATTTGATAAATGTGACAGGACCACTCCGCGAACCGCCGAGAGAAGCAGCAAGGTCGGCGGCTGTAAGACCATGCGATACAAGCGCAGAACTGTACCAACTGCAGTCAACGAGGCTGAACCAAGCGCAGCCGCTGAAGGGGAAACTCACCAACTGCCATAACTCTGGCTGTGAGAGGTGAGTTTCTAAACTTTCCGCAGAATTCTAAGATGCATGATTTCTTCATTTTATAACTAATCTTCTAGGCTTGGTCCCTTGAGTTTCTAAGAAGACTGAGTGATCCTCGTGACTTTACTAAACACGACATTGCATAAATATATTGTTTATCACTGGATGGACTAAGTATGTAATGCGTCGGAAATGAGTGGGTGGGGTGAGTGCTAATGACGGCTGATAGAGGAAAATAGAGGAAAGTTCACAGGTGGGCCCACCCATCGTAATGAGCAGGAAGATGATGTTATCAGTTAATCAGATTCACGACTAAAACTACGCTTCCAGGCCGTTCAGCGTGCAGAAGATTCCCCACAGCAACCTGATATTACTGGTGGTAGACACGCTGTGTCCTTGCGGTGCTAAACGGCTGGACGTGCGCGCTCGTGAGGCGCCGCCGCGGGTCGCGTGCCGCCGCGCCGGCTCCAGACACCGACGCCGTCCGCAAGCCTGCGTTTCCTACCACCCTGAGGTACTCTCAATCTTTAATTGGAGGCGAATAAGAAATCTCAGGACCCTGGTGGACCCTGGGGATTGAAGTTTTACAGTTGTGATTTTAGAGATTCGCCCCTGACCTTGAATTCCTTAAAGTGACTGTCTTTTCTCATTTAAACATTAACTGTTCTTCAGGAAATCGAGATACAATCGTGCGGCCGCGGCGGACGCACCCAGCCTCTTTTCGCATTGCTGGTGATGACATCGATACGACATCTCTTCACCACGTGACTGCAGTACTAGCCATAAACATATTTACATCATAGAACGCGACCCAGAGGCTTTCTACACCCACTATACTGTACCGTTCAAAGTTCAACCTTTTACAGAAAACTGTGATTAAGATTGTTGGGTTAATTACGAGATTTGAATCTACAATTTCTTTGGGAATTAGTCATTATAGAATGACTTTTAAGCGATAGGGGGATGACACTCAGAGATTTGGATTGACTCTCGTAAATAGTTATGACAATGTCAATTTTGTCTTGCATATGAGTGGGAAGGCTTCGCGGGATGGTCCGTTCAAGATAGAGTTCATAGTATGTTTGGGAACAGTTTGTATGTTGTATGCGTCGAGACGAGGTGTGTTGAGTGTGAGAGTTAGAGGGAGAGAGCCGCATCGGCAGCTATCTCTGTCTCTCGTTGCGGCAGTCTGTCTCTACGGCACGCTATTTGTACGAATATTTCGCAAAGTTAGAGTTTTGAACAATTTACCGACTGAAGTTTTGGTCCGACCAAATGAACTTTGTATCTTGTTTTGAGACAGGAATATCTATTCGGGTTAGGATACGATAACTAATATTCTCTCCTCTCTGTTAAGTTGTCATTTTCATATTGTAATAATGCAGAAGCATAGTGCAGTAAATATGTAGGTAGGAAAATATCTTGTTATTTAAATCGAGGATTATCAAAAACTTGAAAATCTAATAAAATTATAGCTAATGTTAATAGATATTGAAAGATAATATTAATGTACATTTATTAAAAAAATATCGTTTAAAACTGTTTTAGAAAAATTTACCTATGTTGAACCTAACTCGATTTATTTCCTTATATCTATCATTCGAAACAATCGCAAGTTTATTGAATAGTTGCATAGTTATTAATGTAAATAAAGAATATGTACTTATTATGTTTGTAGGCAGTTTGTTTGCCGAGTTAAGTGTGCCCTTGTAATATTGTAATGTCGTTTAGTCTTCGTTGCTGCATCACAATTATACTTGTTTACTAGTTTAGAAGCATATCAAAAGACAATAAATAGGTATGAGGGAAATGGAGATATTGATGGGACTCCCGTTTCCGCATTTAGGCTCAAAGTTGGCCCATTATGCGTGGGGAGGGAAATGGAGAAGTGTTCGCAAAGTCGAAACCTAATTATTTAAAAAACTTAGTTTGTATGGAACATACCTAATATTTTTAAACAAACCCACACTGCGTTTGTCCTCCAGTTTGGTTTTATAATAAAAGAGGAATAAAAAAGAAATATTTTAAAATATAAAGAGGTAAAGTTTGATAGAGATAATGACATATACGTATCCGCCATTTTGAATATATCTTGTTCACAAAATGGCCGCACGAGAGTGCGACATCGTGGTTGATGCAATGTGTATTTGTGATGCGGTGTAAGGCGACCTCCCATTTGTCTAGTCGTTAGTGATTTTCGCCTAATCTTCGAATAACGTCTAGAAACTGTAAACGGTTTCACATCTTTACTGTAAATATTTTAATAACTTTAATGGCCTATAAAATTACGATTTTAAGAAAGTGTGTTGCTAATGTTTATATGTCGTTCGAATTCGACTTCTGTCTGTAAATGGTTCTTCATCGGTCTGTTACATTCGATTCAAAAGCATACTAACAAAAAAAACATAAACTTGTCATTACTTAGACAAAAAAGTTTCCTTAGGCTAATATCATTGATTTATCATGTTATTTGAAGTTCTTGAAAATTAACGTACGTACATTTTTTTTTCCAGAAGTTAAGCATATTTATCTATCCCGTTTATACCTAAATGTTACATAGCAAAGTCATACTACCCTACATAGAGTTTTATAATCTTTATAATAGAGTAAGATTATTGCTACTTGTTATTGCCCTTATTTTGCATTTTGAAATAGTACAAATTATTATGGTTCGTCAGCTCTAAGCAACAGACAGTTCTCTGAAATATCTAGTCATTGGGTGCCAAATCACGTTTACAGTTAAGGATTGTGGATGGGACCGATAAATCGTGATACGCAGAATGTATTCATAGAGTTGTAAGGGCAATAGCAAGCTTGGCGATCTAGTGGGTTGATTACAGATTTCTACGTATCCTTTTAATTACACGAACATTTTTGCTCGTATCGTATTCCATGATAATACGCAGTGAACCAGAGTGATGTGGAAATACGCGTATTAAATGTGTAGTAATATTTATCTAATGCGGAATAATGTCCGTCAAAGCGCACAATTCATCTAAAAAATCGTGCAACGTTAGGATTAGTGTGTATTTATCAATCACTCCATTAATCACGATCTTTTTAATAAATAAAAACATTAAAATAAAAGAAACACTTAAAAAGTGGATATACCTACAATGACAGTGCCTGAAAAATGATACGGTTTAATAAGGCCTTTGAAACGAACAATAAAATGCACAGTGAATATTAATTACTAAACATAGTTGTGCTAGTTTATTACCAATATATCCACTAGTTTTAACTGTTGTTCAGTCCCAAATATCACCTTTAAAATACTGACATAGTAGATCACTGTAATCAACGCACACAAACATAGCCATATCATATCGTAACGCAATACATACTCACAAACTAACGTTACTGTCGGTGGACGCTTTTGATAAATTGTACATTTTGTATAAATAATACAGTAAGGAGTCGATTTAATGGCGTAGAGATTGTTTTACCTGGCGAGTGGCGAACGACTGGCGTATTGAGAGTGCTTCTAGTAAGCGTCGTGTCTTCCATAGCAGTCGGACGCGGGGTGGTTACCGTTAAGGTGGATTGCGATTGTAAGCAGCAGGTCGCTTTAGTCGACACATTATGCAAGGTTTGTGGCAAGTATAGTGTTGGATGGAAACATATTCTATACAGGGTGTAACATAATATCCCTATAAGACCGAAAAGGGGGTATTCTACACGTCATGGCGAACAATATTTGTTCTACGACTTTAAATATTTTTAAGTTTTTCATTCAAGAAAAGCGTCTCAAACTTTCCTTAAAAATAGCATTGCACACGCGTTAAAGTGTCTATGTGTGGGTGCGACGTGATAGGAGGGGGCATGTGCATGTGTACTAACAGGCTGGATACATACGCAAAGCAAATAAACACTTAGGGTTGTCGCAAGTTTCTAAAATAAAAAATAATAGAATTTTCAAACATGTTGTATTTAACTTTTGCACATGCCAATCTATTCACGTGTTTGGTCTGAATACTCGTAAGCCTCTTTTCGGCTTATAGGGACAATATGTTACACGTTGTAGATTACAGATCGTTTTGAACCAGGACGTGGCTTTTATTTATAAAATACAAATAATAAGTTTCATGATTCTTCTTTCTTCGACTGTCACTTACGTTTGCGACTGACGCTAGACGATCGAAAATCTACCTTTACGCCTAAGTATTAAAGATAATATTAGCGTATACTTTATCATAGCATATACAGCGTGTAGCTACAATGGCGACATTAAATGAACACACGGGTAGAGCTACTTATAAGTATTCATAAAAAAAATAAAAAAATAATTATAGTCCAAAATAGAAATTTCGAATTTTTCAAACAAACTTAATAATAAAATACGCAACAAAAATTAATCACCCTATGAGTGTCTTTACCTACGTGTTACCGCGCCCGCGCCCGCGCCTGCCTGCCCGGGCGGCTCGGTGGCGGCGGCGGGGCGCGGGGCGGAGCGCGGGGCGGGGAAATCAAGCGACACAAGGAATTCAAAGAAATCAAATAATTTCACTTCACCTTGTTCACTTTACTATTAATTTTATTGTGACCTATGCACCTAGCGCCTTACACTTATTAAATCTTCAAGTTCTCAATGTAGCCGCCGCGCCGCCGCCGCCACCACGTCGGACACAAAGATGTAACCGGCGGCGCTGAATATTTGCCCTCACTTTTGATAATACATTTTATTTTATTTTAGCATGAACGTCGTCTTTCACAAAGCCCCATAAAAAAATCGAGGGGCTTGAGGTCAGGTGACATTGGGCCACCTAAGAGCTCCGTGTCGTGTCGTCCTATCCAGTATCCACTGAGCACCAAACATTTAATTTACCCGCTCCTTAGTCGCAAAGGTAGACAGATAAACAAATAATAAATCAAAGCGTCTTTATCGCTGTACCTACGTAGACCTGATTGGGTACTTAGAATAGAAAAGCTAAACTAACAAAACCAAGCGTCTTTTTCGCGAAACATTGAGAATAGGTAGATAATTAGCAAAATTATTAAAATAAAGTGTGTCAAGGACACCGGCCCGCGTATCACTGGCTAGGCGGCAGGACGAGTCGGTCGAGCGAGAGGCGCGGGCGGCGGCGGCGCGGCGGCGCTAGCTATCCCTTTCATGCACAACGTCGCAATTTCGGGTGTCCTATTCTAACAATACTTTCTTGCTCTTCATACGCGGTTACACGCGGTTATGACCCGTGAACCCGACAGATGACCTCTGCTCTTACGTACAGGTTGCTCCGAGGCGTTATTTAAGAAAATTGATTTATTTCGATAAATCTTATGTTTAATGAAATAAAAAATATGTCTATATTCTGAAAACGCGAAACCGGATACGCTGGTTAATTTAATGTCGCCATTGTAGCTACACGCTGTATAGGCTCGCATCTTCGTGCGTTGTGCGTATATTTTGAACAGCACACGCGAGATTTAGTTATAACTATAGACACAAAAATACCTCGTTATGTTACTCGATAGCTAGACAGAATTAGCGTTTATTTCGCGTTTAGTTCATGGACATATCAATTCAGGCACCAAATGATACTAGCGTAAGCGGTTTTTGAATTTTTTCGAATTGTGATTTTTCATATTGTATATTGATTATTAGGGATTTTGTCAATGAGGATAGTTTTCTTCATAATTTATAACAAAAATAAAATTTTACTAAAGTATTAATTACTTATTTTAAGTAACTGCAGAAAACTACACCCAAAGACAGAAGAATTACTTTTTTTTTTTAATAAACACCTAAATCTATATAAAATATAATCCACATTGACAAAAGGCCTAGTTAAAATATTGTCTAGTACTCGTACGCAATAAGTTACTGAAGGAGTGATCTTTGCCATTCTATTTGTCGGTGTATGTACAATTTTTACATAATAAATCAAATAATTTACGTTAATCTTGGAATAGATCTCAGACTCTTGTTAAAGCTTTTAGAAGTATATTCAAAATTTGTAACAGTACATTTGAAAGTTTGGCAAATCTCAATGTCACCTTGTAAATTGTTTTGTCTTGTTGCTTCGACAAAGAAAGAAAAACAGAGTCGCAGTTTACTACTAAACTGATATATTCAGTAGGTACATACAATGTACTGTCAGCGAGAAGAATAGACAGAAAATTGTATTTATTCAATAATCTTTATCCCGACTTTAGCAGGTAATTGTTAACTTCAATTTGCACATAAATTGGGCTTCAGATGGATCTTGAAACAATAAAAGCCTAAAATTAAATCGTTTACTTTTGTTGTTGACTGTACGTAATATTTGCACGTATTTTTTGCTACATAGCATCTACGTGAGCGTAAAACCATTATAAAATGTACCTTTTCTGCATACCGTTGGGGTAATTATTGTTTTAGTTGAACAAAACTCTGTATTTCTATCTATTCCGAGCATATTAGTTAAATAGTTGTATCATTGGGCACGACCGACTGTGAACATGGTTCTAGCGTAATTCTAGTAAAATTACTGTTCTTTTTGTTAATTGCCAGTTCATGCTATAGATAAACAGTAATTAAAAAAATAAAGTTCTCTTATAATATTGTGATTGGTTGTTTTATTTCTCTTCAAATTACTTTTTTTCATCATAAGTTCAAATATTTGAAAGCATATTCGTAAATCTATTTTTTTTTAATTAACCTAACTCGTCCCACTGCTGGGCAAAGGTCTTCCCCATATTCGTAAATATACACCTCAATAAACGTATTGCTAACTGGTGAGTGACGATATCAATAAAAACCCGAAAATAAGGTAATAAATACTAGTAAGTTTTATTTTTCTATCAGATAACGGATGTTTTACACTCGTACGTGTTGTCTTAATGCCTGTGTCGTTAAGTATTCGACAAATGTCAGACAAAAAACGACGAAAATCACCCGGCTTCTACCAAGATATGCCTGAAATTCTGCTCTTTGATTTATTTTGTTCGTGATTATGACGTCTTTTTCAATGATATTTGTCGAACTTTTACGTAAACTACTTTCATGATAAATCATATTGCACGTAGCAATACAAATCGAAATTGTCAATATTATAAGAAACTATTGAATAAAGAAAATATATCTCACGATTACATATATAGACTGGCAGCGAACACAATATCTCTTTTCAGCTGCTTGATGGCTTCACTAAACTTGTTCTCTAGGTCTGTATTGCCGATGTTTTTGGCAGCTTGGCACAGCTGTCGAAGCACCTCTTCCAACCTTCTCATACATCTGATTATGGATCCTGGAAACAAAATACATAATTATAGGAGTGCCTTGAATGTACTTACGCGGAACAAGCCAATGCCACCTACTTTTATCTATACAACTCTACTAAATATACACGTATACACACATCAAGTATATTTCTTTGTAAGAAGAATTATACTGGAATCGCTATAGGAACCAGGCCGTAGTCACCCGTTCTTCCAGTCTCTGATCGCGTGGAAGTGACACCTAGAATCACCTAGTCTACATATAAGACCATTGCCGTATAAATACGATGTCTCAACTATAAGAAATGGAAGATAAATGCAAAACCGACAACAGTAGTAGAAAATCAGGCAAGATCTCTCTGACGGGCATTACTAACTTACAAAGTTGTGAATTATTTACCTTCAAAAACATCAGTCATCTTGCATATGTGCAAGAAGGAAGCTCCCTTAGTCCACGCCAGCACCACGTCCATGAGCGTACACTTGAACTTGCTAACGTACTCATCTTCATCGAGATCCATTTTCGCATCTATCGCTACCTTCGCTATTCTTCGGGCATATTCCTGTAAGAAAAATAACATCAAAACTGGCAAAATCTTATAGGTATTATAGGTTACCGTGTAGGTATATATATTATATATGTGTAGGTATATATAATATAGAGTAGGTAATGGTAGGTATAAGATATAATTAACATAATGAATATAGGTATATTAGTTTGAATGTGCACACTTTGTACACCGCCGTCTTTCTGTTTCTGTTTATCCTCTCTATCCAAAGGTTGTCTGGAAGAGATCGCTTTTAGCGATAAGGCCGCCCATTGTACATTAGCTTTAATTGTTTTCTCTTATGTCCTGTTTCTTCTTTGTGTACAATAAAGTGTTTATCTATCTATCTTATATTCATCTGTTATTTCTCATCGCCACTGACTGACAACTATCAACTCTATACCTTCAAACATAAGGTTTAATATTCACCTGTAGTTTTCTAAGAACGCCTCTCAACTCATCGCCACTGACTGAAGCCTGAGCGTTATGTTCGTCGCACACAAAACAGCTGACCAATGCCGCGCTCTGTTCTGAAGAGAGTGGGTTAAATACTCCGTTGAATATCAGCTCGGTTAGGAGAAGTTCGTCTGCACTGAAAATTAATTAATAATAATAATCAGGCCTTTGTATCTAATCTAAATGATTTATACAGCGTCAGGATTCACTTTTAACCCACGCCCCGATGAACGGGAACTTGTAGAAGAATGCAGGCTGTTTTAACAGCTAGAGGGGGTAACACCAAGTACTGATTGTGTACTGATTGTGCCCAAAAATACGGCATATAAAGACTATACAGTCTAATTACTTACATTTTCAATATGGCAAAAGAAATGGTTAATTTTCGTTTTTGAAGATTCTGTTTTTTTTATTGAATTAATGTTATTTTTATCCGAAATATTGCCTATTTTAATAAAATAGTAATTAAAATCATAATAAATACAAAATAAAATAGTTTTTATACATATTCGTCTCATTTTCACAGCTCAGTCGGTAATAGCTCTGCCTTCCGTGCCCGTCGTGGGTTCGATCCCCATCAAGAACAAACATTTGAGTGTGGCAAACATAAATGTTTGTTCTATGTCGGGTGTTACTATGTATTATAAGTATGTATTTACAAATAAAAGTATATAAGTATTCTATCAGCATCTAGTTCTCATATCACAAGCTTTGCTTAGTTTGGGACTAGAGGGCGCTGTTAAATAAAAGGCTAAATGAATTTTGTAATGTAAAAAAGGTTTTATTGAAACCAATGTAGAATGTCGACCGCCATAGCACGGACGAAAGGGAAAAGTGACATTAATACAAAATGGCCACCGGACGTGGCTAGAGAAAAAAAAAATTAGTGTTGCTATCTACTTATTTACTTATTTCTACTATTATTTATGTTCTGTATTGAACATAAGTTGGGGCGGGCAAAGTGCACCATCCATAGTTAACTAAGTTTACATTTTAATATTGAGTTTAAGTTATAAATTATTTTACATAAATACTTTTTTGAGAAAATATATAGAAGTTTTGATATAAACATAGATATTTTTATTTAACACAGAAGGTGTTACACAAATTTATTTACTTTATTTTTAAATTAAAGCTAACTTATTTTTTAAGAAATTAGTTATTTTAACTAACTTAATTATCATTATTAATTTAACTTAATTATCATTCAAAGGCAAAGGACATAGTTTGTTATAGGACCGCATGTAAACATTATTTTTAGGTCCCATTCTCACTTCTGCTACCCTGACTCTACCATCCGGTCCAGGTAAAACTTTTACAATGCGCCCCATGGGCCAATTTAGAGGAGAAATATCCTTTTGTTTGACAATCACTAGATCTCCTACTTTTAAATTATCATTGCTATATTTCCATTTAGGTCTATTTTGTAGGGACGTTAAATAATCTCTGGACCAGAGATTCCAAAAATCTTGTTTTAATTTTGTACATAGATCCCAAAATTTTAGTCTATTGATGTTTTTGTTGGTCACGTCTAACTCTGGGTAGCTTGTAAGTGAGGTTCCCACCAGGAAATGGCCTGGGGTCAGGTAATTTAAGTCTGAAACATCACCACTCAAAGGTAGAAGTGGCCTTGAATTTAGAATTGACTCTATTTGGGTGAGTACAGTATTGAATTCTTCAAATGTCAAAGATACATTTCCAACTACTCTCCGTATGTGATGTTTGGCACTTTTCACACCGGCTTCCCAAAGCCCACCAAATTCGGGAGAGTAGCTAGGTATATACTTGAATCTAATAAGTTTGGTGGAGCAAAAATTTTCTATATTGTCTACATGACACTTAGATGAATGTAAATCATACAATTCTTTTAATTTCTTAGAAGCTCCTTTAAATGTTTGTGCATTGTCACAATAAATTAAGGATGGCAATCCTCTCCTAGCTATGAATCGCTGAAGGCATGCCAGGAAAGCTGCCGTGGTCATGTCACTCACAAGTTCAAGGTGGATTGCTTTAGTAGCAAAACATACAAAGAGTGCTACATAACTCTTTTTTACTATAGGCTTTCTAATACGCGCTACTTTAATGTCAAATGGGCCACAAAAATCTACACCCGTTATTTCAAAGGCTCTACTCATGGATATTCTTTGTGAGGGTAGAGAACCCATTAATTGCTTAGCAGGTACTGCTTTTAGTCGGAAACATTTGACACATTTGTGCACAACTTTTTTAACTTCTCTGATGCCATTTAATAGCCAAAACTTTTGAGAGAGTGAACTTAACACTAATTTTGCGCCAGCATGCAGTAGTCTCAAATGTTCCCTTTTTATGATTAGATTGGTAATGTGGTTAGACTTTGGAAGAATCATTGGGTGCTTTTTGTCATAGGACAAGTTGGATGCATTCTGGAGGCGACCACCTACTCTTAGAATAGTATTGCAGTCTAAGAAGGGGTGCAGACTAGCCATATGATTTTTTATTTGACTTCCTTTCTCTAACAATTGAATCTCACTAGAAAATGCTTTATGCTGAACATGTCTTATAATGACTAGGTTAGAAGACTGTAGCTCTTTCGGCATTAGTGAACCAACCAATTTATCATTTGGATTTAAAGTGTTGTGTTTGAAACGTAAGAGTAGAGCAACTACTCTCTGAAGTTTATTAAAGTCTGAGTATTTTTCAAAAATGTTATCTGAAATTTGAGCAACCTTTTGTTGCAAATTGCACACATTGTTTTCAATTGTGGGAAGATCAGCAATATTGTGCTGTTCATTGTTTTTAATTGAGGTAGCATCATTGTGCTGAAAATTTTTATCTAACAATAAGGATGGACCAAACCACCATAGCTGGTAGTCCTGTAATTTGTGTGGAGCAATGCCCCTTGATAGTATATCAGCTGGGTTATCAACCCCTTTCACATGTGACCACATAAAATCTTTAGTTAAGGTTCTAATTTTGTTGACTCTATTGGAGACATAGACGCCTTTCAAGCTGTGGGAATTTATCCAGGCTAAGACTACCTGTGCATCAGTGTACAAAAACACTTTTAAATCTGGATATCTAACAAGTAGAGTCTTATGGACTCTAGAAGCAAGTTCTGCAAGAAGAAGAGCTCCATTGAGTTCTAGATTTGGAATGGTAAGTTTTCTATTGAGAGGTGCGACGCGGGACTTAGAGCACAATAAACTGACTTTAACCTGTCCAGTATTGGATAAAACTCTGAGGTAGAGACAACAACCAGTTGAGTTCAATGAAGCATCTGAGTATCCAACAAGTTCTACTGACTCTACATTTTTTATATCAGCATTGTTAACTGCTCTAGGTATTTGAATAGTACCCATATCTTTTAAATTCATCAAAAACTCTTTCCAACATTTTAGAATATTATCAGGTAAGGTAGAGTCCCAGTCAACCTTTGACTTCCAGATCTCTTGCATTAACAATTTGGCTTTTACCACAATGGGTCCTATCAGACCAAGAGGGTCAAATATTTTTCCAATGAAACTTAGAATTTCTCTTTTAGTTTTAAGATGAGTATAGTCATCAATCATTGGACATGAAAATATTAATGTATCCGCAATAATATTGTACTTCAAACCTAACGTTTTAATTATATTGTCCTTATTGAGGTCAATTTGTTCAAAATATTTTACATTGTCAGGTAGGTCGTTAAGTAACTCTGGAGAGTTGGAACACCACTTGTGTAAGCTAAAGTTACCTAATTTCATCAACTCAATAAGCTGGGTTTTCAGCTCTAGCATGAGCGCTACACTGTCAGCTCCACTTATGACGTCATCAATGTAAGTACTTAACTTTAGAGCGTCTGCAGCCATTGGGTACCTATCATGATAGAGGTTAGCTAGCTCTATAAGACATCTCGTGCTTAAAAAGGTAGAGGCTTTTAAACCATAAGTTATTGTTTGTAACTGTAAGCAAATAATGGGTTTGCTTGGGTGATCTCTCCAAAGAATGTTTTGTAACGATCGAAATTTTTCATTAATAGAGCACATTCGAAACATTTTCTCTACATCACACATGAGCGTATAGCGGTAGGTACGAAAGAGTATCAGTATGTTAAATAATTCATTTTGAACTATAGGTCCATTTAACATGACGTCATTTACTGAGAGACCATTTTTAGACTTCATATTCCCTCCGAAAACTACTCGCAACTTTGTTGTTTTGCTACTCTCGTTTTGAACAGCATGGTGTGCAAGAAAGTACACAGGATCATTCAGGACATCGTACTGACTTATGTCAACTTCCCTGGCATGACCCAGCTCTACATACTCATCAATAAATTTTTTATACTTTTGAAAATATTCTGGATTTGTCTCAAACTTTTTCTCAAGTGTGTGAAATCTTTGCAAAGCAAGTGAAAAAGAATCACCAATGTTTAACTCTTCTAAAGGGCAATGTAATGGAATGTCAACTGAAAACTTGTTATTTTCTAGCTTAACTGAATTTTGAAAAATTTGTTCAGCTTTATCAAACTCTAAATTTTTATCATTTACATCTTCAGTGACCTTTTCAGATAGCCAGAAATTTTTCATGATGTTTTCCAAGCCATCATCAGTCGTTCCTTGAACAACAAAGTTTGAAACCAAATTCACACTTGACGAGTTGATTTTACATTCATTTTGAATTGTACCAGTTACAACATGACCAAATAATGTGTTTTGAAGTACAAGACCGTTTTCTAATTTAATTACACCATCAATTATGACTTTAGAATAAAAATCTACCCCTAATAGAAGGGCAATTTCAGATGGTTTGTTGAAATCGTTATCAGCAAGCTGCACATTTGCAGGTATTTTACATTTTTTCAAATCAAAATAATTTTGTGGTAAATTTGTAGTAATGGTATCTACAATGTGACATTTGATTGAATATTTTACATTTTTTATAGATGATTGTAACAAAATGTTAGCGCATTCATTCACTTTATTTGGAGTATTGCCCAAACCAATAATGTTAGAATCTTGAGCCATAGGTGTCAAGTTCAATTGGCTTACAAGTGTACGCTTTACAATACATACTTGGCTACCACAATCAAGTAGCGCTTTAACTTCAATTTCTTGACCAGATTTGTCAATAAGTTTTACCTTCATAGTAGGCAATAAAATGTTAGTTTCATTTGTGGATAGATTGGAATGTAATGATATAACCTCTTCCTCTCTTGGCTTTTCCTCATGCAATAGAGTATTGTGACTATCCTTACAGACCTGACATTTGAAAGAATATTTGCACTTGTCAGTGTGATTTCTTAAACACGTAGTACACAACTTATTATCAGTGGCAAACTTTATACGCTGTGAGGCTGGAGCCAATTTGAATTTAGGGCATGTATAGATTGGGTGATCATTGCTGCAAAATATGCAAGACCGCTTTGAATTTGTTTTGGTAACAATATTGGAAACCTTGTTATTGTTATTATTTAATTTAGACTTACCTTCATAGCAGGTACTCTTCTGAGGAGAACTGTCCTCCAAAGCAATTGCTCTTTTTTCTAAAAAGGACATAAATTCTTCCAATGTAGGTAGGTTGTCCGGAGACGACCTGTCGAGATGGTATGCTCTATTAGTATAGCTATCGAGCTTGCGTGATAATATAGATATCAACAGCATGTCCCACTTCTCAACAGGTTGCTTCAGATTAATTAAAGCATATAGTTGTTGACGCACATCAGATATAAATGATCTGATACTTGCCGCAGTACCCTTTTGCATTTGTGGAATGTCCAAGAGAATATTGATATGGTTCGAAATAATTCGCGTCTCATTGTCAAACCGTTTCTTTAATAATTTTATTGCTTCAGGGTAAGATTCATTGACAAGTGGCAAGTTAATAATTATAGCCAATGCATCAGCTGTTAAATATTTACGGAGGTAAAACAACTTCTGTACGTTTGACAAGGATGAATTATTATCAATGACAGCATTAAATAGGTCCATGAAAGGCTTAAACTGAGCAAAATCTTTACCATCAAATGTTGAAATTTCTATATTGGGCAATTTGCAAGTAGAAATGGAATGCCTTTCAGAATCTACTCTGGTTTTTAATTGTCTTAATGCTACATTGATTTTTCCTAAAACAGAGAAATATCTATCTTCAATCAATCCTACAGATTCAATATCTTTTTCATCTAAGTTCAATATATCTAAATGGACACTTTCATAAGTCTTTAGGGTATTCACGAGTTTCTCTTTTCGCGCTTCTAACGTGTCAATCGTAGATGAAGCCACATTGATCGGATCGTTTATAAAGTTTTCAATACGTGTAATTGTGGACTTACATTGGGCTCGTTGAGCGCGTAGCCGTTTCAGTTCAACCTCGGAGGCCGGCCTTTGTCCAAGCTCGTTCGTCGGCATGGTAACGAAACGCAGCACTTACTTACGATTAACTTGTTGCACTTTTTGACAAGCCGCACTTCTTATAAACACTAAACTTCTTAGATCTAACCGCGAAACTCGACGAAACTGCTCCAAAATACGATTCTTCAATAATTTTTCCAATGTTTACGTTTGTGGATTGTTTGTTTACAAAATGTGAAGACAGTGACAGATGTGACCTGACTTGACGTTTCTGACGTTTGACGTATCTTCACGATGAGTGACGTTTCCCGGCGTATGTTGGCACAACAATTTGCTCAGTTGACCAACTGAACAAACCCAACGAAAACTTCTCGAACGAAGACCTCGTTCTATGTCGTGACGTCACAACCAACTTGTCTTTGGTCGTAAAATTTTTCGATTCACCGTCTTTTGGAAAATGATGAATGCCGATGATTTTCTTCTCGAAATTATAGATTCCGATGATCAATCGACGATGTAGGCGTCCCCTCGCAACTCGCAAAAATGCGATTATCATGCAAGGAACGATTTCTTGAGGTTTCTCCGCCCGCGTAGACCAGCACCCCAACGACTCGATTTTGCACACAAGTCGCCGAAACACAATTTATGATGAACGCACAACCGAGAAAACACTACTTTTACTTTAAACTCACTCGAAGGACCATAAATTTTAGCCTGTTAAATAAAAGGCTAAATGAATTTTGTAATGTAAAAAAGGTTTTATTGAAACCAATGTAGAATGTCGACCGCCATAGCACGGACGAAAGGGAAAAGTGACATTAATACAAAATGGCCACCGGACGTGGCTAGAGAAAAAAAAAATTAGTGTTGCTATCTACTTATTTACTTATTTCTACTATTATTTATGTTCTGTATTGAACAGGCGCCGTGTGAAATATCCATGAATATTTTTTTTGTAGCGTTCCTCTTAATACGTCCATGAGTGTATCCATTCACTTACCTGCTCAGCTCACAAGCGATCCTGCCTTTCATTTCGATAACATCGGACGAGTTACAATACCCCATCCGTCTGAGCACGCGTTTGCGTTTCTTCAGCTCGTCCATCTGCAATATGCTCTTGGCTTTGATGAGCTCTGCTTTAGCTGCGTTTAGTTGGTCCAAAACTTCCTGTTTCTTCTCGTATGCGGCGGTGAGCGCGCCTCGACTTTTGTCATTGTGAAGTACGTGAGAATATAACCTGGAGGAATTACTGGTTTTTAACACCCGAATTCGAAAGTGTTATAAGCTCGAGTCCCCTTTATTCATATTCTCCTGTCATTTTAGCGCGGTTTTAAAAAATGATATCACTTGCATGACAACGAAATGAAACAACATATTAAGCAGCCATTTTAGCTAGCGCAGCTTTAGAAGACTAATATATATTCCTTAGTGTTTATGTCTGTGTCTGACATCGTGCCTCTGAAGCTAATGTACCGATTTTAATGTATTAAAAAACTTAATTAGATCTGACTCAGAACTACATAATGTTTGGTAGAAATCGAGTAGCCTTTTCCACGTTATTAGGGTATTCATCAGCTCTGAAGTTTTGCAAGAATTTCAAGCATAATTGCAGTTGAACCATTATTTTTTAACGCCCAACGCAAAAACGACGGGGTGTTATAAGTTTTACGTGTCTGTGTGTGTTTCTCAGGTTTTTTTTTAATTTTAATTTAATTGTGTCAGCAGAAATGCAGTCAGAACTCTTTAACAAAGAGCTACTATTTCCTTACCTTTCTTCTAACACTTTGATCTTATCAACGCACTCCGTGAACACAGAGTCATGTATCTTCATATCCTTGATAGGGTTCAACTGCGGCGGTCCATCCGGAAACCGTTTCTTGACTTCCCCGATGGTCTTAAGCACGGATTTGCGACTGTCGGCAGGGCGCAGGTCTTTGGGGTAGTAAACACGAAGAGAACTTATCTGGTAGATTAGTGTGTGGAGGACTGGGACCACTTCGATGTCTCCTGTCTAACAGACACATTTTGGGTATATCCTACTAATACGAGTATTATAAGCGCGAAAGTTTGTAAGTATGGATGTTTGTTACTCTTTCACGCTAAAACTACTAATCCGATTTGGATGAAACTTGGAATACATATAGTTCGTAGCCTGGATTAACACATAGGATACTTTTTATCCCGGAAAACTAACAGGATCAAACGGGACGCTAGTTGTTTGTTTTATAATTGATTCTTATATTCTACGAGTATCCGAATCCTTTAAACTACTGCCGTCAGTATTTATCACATACCTATTACTTTTATATTTTGTTCACCAACTGTATATAGAATTTAGACCTTCTCGATTTATATATAAGGTGTAATTTACCTCTCCAGGCGGGCAGGGTATATTCTTATCCTTGTCACAGTCCTCAGGTTTCTTGACATGCAGAAGTATATCGACCACGATGCATGCTTCTGCTGTCAAGGGGTTAACTTCTTGACCCTTCGCCCCCTTGTTGGTCTTATGTCTGAAGTTCACGATTATACCCCAATCGTATTCGTATTTTTCAGTTTTCACCTAAAATATATTAAATCATTATTGATTTATCTTTTGATAGTACAAAGTTCGAATCGATTAATTAGAGAATAAAACCTGCAAACTGCAGATTTTATGCTTTTGAAAAAAAAACAAATAATGAAACAGTCGTCACTATATCGTCACTTCTCATCAATCGTGTCACAGCGTGACTCATTGGGATTTTTTTTTCAATTACCTACCTGTTGCAATCTTTTTTCAGTAAAAATCTGAATGTGAATTTATACTGAATTTAGAAACTGAATTTAGAATGTGAATTTTATTTAGAATCTGAATTAATTCGTTGAGAAGTTGAGAATTTATTTCCAAACGGGTAATAGTTTGACACGATTAGGTGTGACACGTTGGGATTGTTTTACAGCGTGTGTGAAAAAGATACTTGCTTAGAACGTACATTTGCTAAGTTTTTATGACGTTTCAGAGCGGCTTGTTGACACCAACTACTCGTGATTTTATTAAAAAAAACAGTTTGACTTTGCGAGAGAGAGAGAGATTTAGCAAGTATTGTGTACCTTTACAAGGCGTCCCGGTTGTAAGAAAGGCTTCAAATACTGCGGCTGAGTGATAAACGACCTGAACTGATTGCCAAGTAGCTCCAACTGCGATCTAATGCTGCAGTACGAAGCTATAGAGTGCTGGTCCTCGATTGATAGACTCTCGTACTCTTTCTGTTTGGACTTCACTTCTGTTGGAGGGAAAGAGATGGCTGTAGTTATATGTTGTAACGCTGTAGAAATGATCTAAAATAGATGTTACTTACTTTCAATGAGGTCTGGTATAGCAGCTTGGTTTTGGAACTGGAAGAAACTTCTTTCCAACATATACTCTGGATTGATTTCTTCCACTCTCAATAAATTCAGCACCTACAAGAACAAAATTCAATTAGATCTTTAGATTTTCATGAAATAAATCTCTTGAAAATGATTAAAATTTCAGCGTTTTTACGCACTAAGGTAAGATACTTACATTATTTATTACACAATTTCAAATAGGTAGTCCAAACTTACTAGTATCACAGACATATCCAATGTTTTAACCTAGTATTATAGATATTTGAGTTGATATTGTAAACCACGCTCTAAATATACAAATAGACAAAAATATATGAACTTCTAGAACGACATTAAAAAATATTATTAATTAAATATAAGAGCTACTTAACAAGGAAAGTATTCTTTAAACAAACCATATTGTACGTGAGATGGAAAGCTGAGTTGATAGGGTCAGCTTTACCCTGCACCATGCTTTTGACAGAAACAGGTGTTACTTTCTCGTCTAACATTAGAATAACTATGCCTTTGTCGTCGAGACCACGGCGACCAGCGCGACCAGACATCTGGATATATTCTCCTGATGATATCTGCAAAGTTTTTTATAAATAAAGAATTCCAAAAATTTAACTAAATGTGTACAACAGATTTTCCTCTATTTTTTTCTTTTGAACTTCTATGAGTAGTAGTATCGTATGACCGGATCGTAGAAATGGAAAATCAGTTTATCTACCCCAACGAGAACCCGTTATTTTGTTTTATTCCCGTTAGTCACAAGTCTCTTCGTGTCACAACGAGACAAACTGAGACTATTATCTTTTCTATTAATCTTACTTCCCACACGCAAAGTGTTTTACTTACAAATCGCACTTCTTTTCCGTCAAACTTCTGGCAACTTGTGAACACCACAGTTCTAGCGGGCATGTTCAAGCCCATAGCGAAAGTTTCAGTTGCGAATAGTGCCTGTAAAATATACATTGTCTTATTGAGTGTATATGTATATTATGTATAAATAAGAAGATGCAGATTTTATGATTCAAGAATACTATTTTATTAGTGATTTAGATAAAAGTATGAAAAATAGAATACTGATTCATATGAAGGAGATATTTGCTTTGGTATTCCACTTATTTGAGGTACAGAGCAGATACAGTATAGTGTTATTTAATAAATAATAATAAATAAATATTCATGGACTTTACACACAACGCCCTCTAGTCCCAAACTAAGCAAAGCTTGTAATATGGGAACTAGATGGCTGATAGAATATTAAATACTTTTTTTTTGTAAATGCATACTTATAATACATAGTAACACGCAGACATAGAACAAACATCTATGTTTTCCACGCACAAATGTTTGTTCTCAGTGGGGATTGAACCCACGACCCACAGCACGGAAGGCAGAGCCGTTACCGACTGAGCTGTGACGCCTGTCATTTATTTATTTATTTGGGTGTTGGGCAGGCCCATCTGAATACTAAGTGGATTGCTACTTTCTTAAACTTTGAATTATTTATTACCTTGATAAGTCCCAAACCGAACAGGATTTCAATGGTTTCCTTCAATATAGGCAGCAAACCGCCATGATGGATGCCTATGCCACGTCGTAACAAAGGTATCACGTTCTCAACCTGAGGCAACTTCCTATCCTCCTCTGTTAGCACGTCCATGGCGTTGTTGAATACTTCATCTACTAACTTCTTTTCTTCAACTGTAAATATTGGTTTATTTCAATAAAATTGCGAAAAATTTATTATGATTCAAATTAGGTACTCTATGGATTGAAACTTATATTACCCAAAAGTTGTCTGGTTAGAACCGCATTTTGTGTTAGGTTTGTAAGAATTTTAAACCTTGCTTTTTTTAGATTTGTGTTGTAATCTCTAGTATAGCAATCTTACACATATGAAAATCAACCAAAATAGTTTCCAACTCACTGGTATTGAAGTCCAACTTCGCCATTTGCATAGCGTACGCCTCACATTCCTTTTTACTAAAGCTGAATATGATCACAGGTGCGAAATTCCTTTCCATAATCATTTTGACAATGTTGAAGATATTTGTAGTATTCTGGTTTCGGCCCGTTAGGCCTCCGCGACGTCCTCGGGCGTCGCCCTTGGCAGCGTCGCCCGCTTGGCCTAGGACCGCCATTGCTGTGTTAAAATTGTCTTCCTTGAAGAGACCCTATGAGATATAAGAAATATGTTTAGCAATGAGTGATTTTGGATATTTAAAAGATTTCACAACAGTTGTTGTGATCTAACAAATATTTCAGAGCTGAAAAAGAAAGATTTGGACAGTCAAGCAATTCAGTTACCAAGGTTTGCCACTATCCACCTCCTTATCCAAACTCAATGTCCCACTGCTAGGTAAAGGTCTGTCCCAAATCCTTCAATTTTTCCCGTTCCTTAGCAATGTTCCAGTATAAACATATAAATAACCACTCAAATTCTATAAGCATTATTGGGTAAAACCACAAGGCACTAACCTTTTCATCAACCACCAAATGTATTCCATCGCCGCCAGCAGGGAATATATAATGCTGCAATGGTGTGGGTCTGAACTCGGTATACACCACATGGCATGGCTGGGAGTGCAGTCGACAGACCCACTCGGCGAACTGACGCGCGTTGGGTATGGTGGCCGATAGAAATACATAGTGCACGTTGTCTGGTAGAAGAATTAATGTTTCTAGGGAATAAGTCATCTTTTAATATTTACAAGTCATTGAAAACCATAAAGATTTCGATCTATGAGGTAATGCGGTTGATAAAGGTAATAGGTATACTAAATGAGATGGCCACAACACAGTTAATTCTACAGCACTTAAAATGTGGCATATGAAAACATATAGTTGAAAACAGCATCTGTACAACGAAAGATATTTGACAACTTATATACATAATTATACAAAGTAGTTTCTGATGATATTTCTAAAATAACTATAGTCTAACAAAGTTAGGAAAAAAATATTGTTACCTTCCCAAACAACACCACGTTCTTTGTCCCTCATGTAGTGAATCTCATCAAAAACAACCCATCCCACTTCTCGCATAATTTCCGAACCTCTGTATAACATGTTTCTCAGAATCTGAAATATATAAACTTGCTAAATTGCAATTTAAAATTCAAAAATGTTGTGCATTTAAAAATAACATCATCACGAGGATCGTATATCAAACTTCAAAATTAATAACAACTTGTTCGAAAATTGTCAGTCTTTATCATATTAAAACGGAACAAGAGTGACCTACCTCAGTTGTCATAATAAGACAAGAAGCAGAAGGGTTGATAGTGACATCTCCAGTGATGAGACCAACATCATGGAACTCCTCAGAGAATTCCCGATATTTTTGATTGGATAGGGCCTTGATAGGTGTTGTGTAGATTACTCTTTGTTTGTTTTTTAGAGACAGAGCTATTGCATACCTGAAATAGCAAGATTTCAAAACAAAAAATTAGATTTACAGGTATTATAAATATAGGACGCCTAAATTAAATCATTTATTGAAAGTTTAAGAGTCAATTTACAATTTGTCAATGACAGTGGGAGTACAAGTACAGTGATGAGCCTGCAAACCAATCTCACTACTGTCTGATGGGTTTATATCACTTCACAAAATACTCAACCAATGTAACTCAACTTTATGAGTACAGATAACCAATTTGTACTGTCGGTTATCTACGAGGAAAACCTTCCTTTGAAATAACCAGTTATGCTGGGGGATAGTCTTCACAGATAACCAGTTATCTAATCTTGGTTATCTGCAAGGAGCAAGCGGTGAGATCCTTATGTACCAGACTATCATTCAGTGATATATCAACTGCAAAATATGTTCACTTACTCAACAACTGTAAAATGCCTCAAGGGATGGCAAGTACTTGACTTAGACCAAAGAATGTTCTTTTAGTATTCAGAACAGTATATATGTCTATACTGTTCTGAATGCTAAATACTGTTACTCTCTGGAGATACACCTCAACACATCAAATTATGAACCAATCTGATTATAGCTAATCGCCTAAATAGCATGGACAAAAAAAACTTACTCAGCAACCACAGTTTTACCAGCAGAAGTGTGAGCTGATACCAACACTGACTGCAGATTGTCTATACATTGAATAGCCTCTTTCTGGAAGGGATCGAGTATAAAACTGTATTGCTTAGCTGGCTCTGTAGTTATCGGTCGCAACGGGTGGAACTCCTGACTTGGTGGTATTGCAACTTCATGGGTGCAACCTTCATGCGTCTCTAGTGTGTGTATAACGATGCGGGAGCTTAGTAGATCAACACTGAAATATGAATTATAAATTTTTACACAACTCTCTCGAAATATATCCTCCAAAGAAATAACGTATTACAACATGAACTCACTTGATATCACTGATTATATCCTCTTCCTCATCAGGTTTGGATTTTTTTGTGATGGATGTGTCTGCATATTCAACTTGTTCGTGGGCACGCTTATTTCTGACCACTGCTGGTTCCTCTTTTGAATCGCTGAAAGTTTAGAATTATGAAAACCTACCAGTTGTATACATAGGTACTGCGCGTAAACAGCGCTTAGAGGTTATGTTGGACTTACGGATCTTTTGGTTCTGCCTTCACTTCAGGAATTTGCAGAGTCTGATTATTCAAAGGTTCATCAAAACAATCAAAAATGCTGTTTACATCAGCCATAATCGATCAAATAAAACACAAATTCGATGACAACAACAAGTCGATCCAAAATCCAATTCCCAATCCGCGTGAAACGCGTGAAACAAACACACGAACAGCACACACACACAACACACACACGCCACTGACCACCACACCACCGTCCACCACACAATGTATGACAAATGACAAACAGACATTGACACTTGATTGACAGAATTGAAATTGATTGATTGACACTATTGACAGAGAGAGACCGAGACTGCAGTCCTTAGGGCCAACGCACATCTATCGACAAAACTGTTTTGTCACACACTTAGTGACGTGAAATTAAATTTTCTGTTATAACGAAAACAGCATATGCTGTTTTCGTTATAACGAAACTCACATTGAACGATTTCGAATTAGCCGAACGGCCTTCTAAAAGCGAGCACAGCATGCATAAAATTATGTTTACCTATCTATTATAGCATTGTTTAGTATCTACCTATTAAACATTGCTCTATACGCACATACCTAGAGAATGAACTGTGTTTTTTTAATAAATAAGAATATAGTGTAATTATGTAGTGTACTTAATAATATTATTAAGTACTTAGCATGATTCTCATTGTGACGAAAAAAGTTATACTGACAGGGTTTGTCAAGAAATTATGAAGTTTCACATCACTCACTAACTGTTTGACAAGACGTTTTGTTTTCGGTTTGCGTTCGCCCTTAGCACTCTGATACAGAAAACCAATCAACAATGTTTATGGTTTCCTACCTCTTTGCAAAGTACAGTTACATGGAGTGGAAGGCTGGGGGGTTCGAATCTTGAACGTGAATGACCAATCGTGAATGACTTCGTCGTCAGAAAGTAGCCTAATATATACAACGGCTTTTTTAAAAGTTTTTGTACAACAGCATGGCAACATTTTGTATGAGTCAATGGTCACGTGACTTGCAAGCTTGGTTTTCGTGTAGTTTGATTGGTTGTTGGCGCGCATTATTATTTTTCTTCGTGTTCTGTTCTACGCTTTGACTCCGTCGAGTGCGTGCTCGTGCAGTTATTTATTTTTACATTCTAGCCCGGAATCGTGACACAAAAAGTATTCAACAATGTCGTCCAAATCAAAAAAGACTGTAACAACTTCGTCAAACATAAGTGTTGTGTCATCCGTGCAAAGCCCACAACAATCAAGCACCCCCGTCGGTAGCCGCCCTTCCAGCTCTGCCGGCCGGCCCAACAGCCCCTTGAGCCCTACAAGACACACTCGCCTGCAAGAGAAAGATGCCTTGCAAAATCTCAACGACCGCTTGGCGGCATATATTGACAAAGTCCGACAATTGGAAAGCGAGAATTCTGGCCTGCGTCGGGAGATCCAAACCACACAGGAGGTGGTCACACGCGAGGTTTCTAATATCAAGGGAATGTACGAGCATGAGCTTCAAGATGCCAGGAAACTCTTAGATGACACATCGCGCGAAAAAGCAAAGTTGGAAATTGATATGAAAAGGTTGTACGAGGAGAACGATGATTTGAAGAAGCGGTAAGTTTTATCTTATCTTGAATAATCAGTTTCACAAAACATACAGTGCATAATATCGTGCTGATCGTGTCCGCCTGGCATTTAGGCATTGATGTCTATCAAGCCATCAAGGTGCATGCAAGTATTCCTTCCGGCTAACCTTAGTGTTTACGTCATCAGCGGCGGCGGCGTGTCGAGCGCGCGCGCCGCGGCCTCGCTTTTACGACACTGTGACATCATACTCGGATTTAGCCTAGTAATATCATTCTTTCAATAATCTCAATAATATGGAACCCTCATTGGCAATATTTTCACCATCAATATTTAATGGTTCTGTCAATGTTTGTAAACAACTACTTGATATTAATTTGTGAACTTCGGTTATCAGTAAAGTAGCATTTATTTTCACCATGATCATATTTTATCAAGACTATTTCATTGAAAACACCATATTCAATAGTAAGTTCAATAGTAACATCAACACTCCCATCTATTTATATCATGGATGTATGTATATTTGTTTTCAAAAATAAAAAAGATTTTGTAAAAATTAGTGAAACACACAACATAAATACCCGCCATAAAAACAAATTATATCTACCATATTCAAGAATAAAAATGTTAAATAAAAGTCCATATTACATGGCAGTCAAAATCTTTAACAACCTACCAAATGATATTCAAAATGAAACAGAAATAACTAAATTTATAAGAGGATTAAAATCATATCTAGTCAAAAAATGTCTCTACTCAACTGAAGAATATTTTGAAAAAGAATAATATTATTATATGTACCTACTTAAGATAAGTTTAAGCGCCCAAATATAACATTTTTGCGATACCTGAAAAGGGTGAATAAGTTTTAAAGTGCCTCTGACTTTAGCATAAGACCAAATTGTAACACTTATTTTGGCAAATAAATGTATCTTGTATCTTGTATCTAGTTAGATTCTATTGGATTAGAAAAGTTAAATCAAAGTTTTTATCATAGAAAATCAGTATCTGCTGCTACTGCAATTCATCCATAGGTACCAATACTAGTTATTTATGTATTTATGTATGTTATTTATGTTTAGATTCAGGAACCCAACTTGTATTTTTAATTCATGTCAAGGTAAAATATTTTGATACTCAATTGTATCATAAATATGAACATTGTTAAAATCATTTTTTATATTTAGAGTTGAGTCACTGGTATGACTCAACTCTAAATTCGAAACAAATTAATTCTCAAAAATGTATTATTGACATACCCTTGATGCATACAAATGTTTAACTATGTTATTTGGGCTCAATAAGGAAAATAACAGTATAAATTCAAAATTCCACAAAATAAGTAGGTATACTTAAAACTAACATAAGCTGAATGATGTACCTGATTGTACCCCACCTATTCTTGTGAGAATAGGATTCGATTTAATTTTTTTAAATCTTTGTATTAAAGTCTCGTTAAATTATGTTTTATATTCAAATAAATATCAATATCTGAGATTTTCAATTTACATGAAACAACATGCAATAATAAAATTAATGCATTGTTCTATGACGTGACTCAACATTCATCCATTAATTGAATTCAGTTACAAAAAACGTCACTTTCCCACATTTTTTATTGGAGCATAATAAATTAAATGCGAACCTCAAAAGTACATCTTAACAAACGTGAACATTACCTATCTTTGAAACTGCAGCAGAACTTGTTTGCTCACATTATCTTTCGATACAAACAGCAAGTTACCTTGATGCAGTCATCATATTACCATTTTCGTGTGTTGACGGTCACCGGTGTCAGCCTTAGAAAGGTCGCGGTCGAGTTATTTTAATATATATTTTATTGAGTAGAAACACGCAAATTGTCATAGCCACAAATTCATGTAGAACTAGAAATTGATTTTTGTAACTCTAATCACTGAAAAAGCACAAGCTGACTCACTAGCTGGCTTGCACGCAAGTTTGCTCGCGAGGATAATGTAGATATCTATCGATGATAGAATTTTTAGAATCGTTCACGAGTTCCTAATTTTACCCCCTACAAACATACAAACAAAACCACAAACTTTTATATTGGTTTGGTACCTAATATAGGAAGGATATATAAACAACTCCTCAAAAGCTCCTAGGTGTATCGCTAGGTAAACCTACAGAGTAAAATTATTTTGGATTGTTAATCTTTCACCTTGTTCTACGATCGCGTGACCTCTGAAACGACGAATTCTTTTTGCAACCAGGTCAAGGCAGCTGTGTCATTATGTGAAGCTTGTATGAAACTGAAAAACGTACTCTTCAGTTTTATCAAGAGTTTTATTCATTATAAAACACATTGCACCTGTCGCCATATTATTTCGGTAAAAATTCGAGTTCCCGCACTGAATATTAGTACAAGTAGTTCCCGCCAGGCTGAGATCGCCGAATGCCTTCAGCGGCTGTTGACTCTGAGTGACGTCATACACCCTACTCGCCTCACTGCCCACAATATTAAATAGGAGGTGCTTATTGACGCTTTAGTCAAGCTAAATCGATACACATTCCCATAATGTGCTTATATGTATGTATGTATTACAACAACTTTTATCGTAAGTGGATGATAGTGAAAGGACATGTGAACAGTTTTGATACGGGCACAGAATAAATAATAGTGACTTCTGCATAATAAATAAGCTAACTAGGCTAATTATTTTAGAAATAAGTAGGTACCTAAATATATTTGAAACATAAGCGATGCTTGAAACGGTCAACGGTTTTGACTACCGTGCGAACTATTGTTATAAAATAGACAAAAGGCAATAGGTATAATAAGATCATACAAAATTAAATACCTTAAAAGTGTAAACGAGGTTATTAGTAGTTTATCAACTCGACGCAAAAGTAAATTGAAGCATTTGTTATTGTTTTCGTTTGTGTAACGTAACGCTGTGTTGGCGCTACCATTTTAGACGCACCCTAATATAAATTAAATGACCGCTCTACCGACTCTACACTACACCGAACCTAATTTTTGAATTTATTTACTGGACGTTGACCGTTATCTCTATTATATTGAGGTACATTTTATTCTGTATTGTGATCCTATAATAAATCATTGCATGTTACCAATAGACCCAACGTAATCTCTGTGTCATACCATACCGTATACTCTTTTTCATTGACAAGCAGTTTCCAATTCGATCGAAAGAGACGAAACACGGTATCTATTCGTGTACATCGATCGGGCTTATTCTGTTAGGCGTAAACTTAGATTTACAATGACGTAACCGCTGTATTTATACGACGTCGAAATACGACGGAAACTGAATTGTGAATTCAGTACGAATTGATTTTAGTGTTGATGTCTTCCTCAAAGTATGTTTGCCGCTTCATTAGCCAATAAAAGCTCGTTACGTCATAGCTTCTTCTAAATAAAAGTTCAGTCGCGTAGTCGGAATAAATTCTTGCTTATTGTAAACTTCAGTTCAGACAAAACACAAAAACCACACAAAAACATTTCAGTGCGAAATACCTTCTATAAAGTACTGAAATCACTGGCCAAGTAGATATCAAACTTATAAGAAACAAACTAGTTCGCAACTAGTTCGCAATTTAACTGAAAATAACTTGCTCTTTAATCTCCCCCACGTTGTTATCTAACACGCGGTCAAGACATTATTCCGCTAAACTGGTTTTATGGTTTAAAAAACGATCGATTTAAAAAAAGTCTGAAATATATCTAACTAGCATTTATTTAATGTAGGTATGTATATTGTATAAACAATCAGATCGTGTATTTATTTTTGCAATGTCACCACATCAAATACGCTAGGCTCTATGTTGTGCTAAAAATATTCAAGGAATTTTAGGGATTGAGTAGTTTCAAATCTCTGAAGACAATCCATTAATATTATTGGCATTTTATCATTCTTCAAGCGGACGTTATATGTGATAATGTAATCTATATTTATAATTCGACCTCAGTGTTTTTTCGGAAGCTATACAAGATACCCTTTGGACAAAATGTCGTCATCGGTCGCGTCATACCTATATAAAAAATCTGTTTACACAATACGCCATCCCACCATGCGGTGGTGACACGAACTAAGATATAATCCCTCGATAAGTACGTTTTTATCGCAAGCTTATTTCCGTCGTCTCGTGACCTACTTCATAGCTGTATTTATTACCCCTTTCACTAATTTATGTCTACCATCGGAAATCGGCCAAGGACTCCATGCGGGCTTACAGTCTCCCACGGCACGCTCGAAAGTTTACGAATCGCGGGCTCGACGGAAACGTAGGGAATCGACTGTATCACGCACAAAATAAGTAACACAAGCAGTACAGACATTGAACGTAAATGAAGGACATTTTCCGCATAAGGTAGACTTTTCATCTTCCGCCTTGGTATTTTGACGAAAGACTAGTGTGTCAGTATGTCTAATTTACACATAAACATATTACCTAGGGTTATAAACATAACCCTAAAACGGATATGAATGCGGTTTCAATATTGAGTGGGCTGTTTGTTATGGTTTTTCTGGCAATCAATACAACATTTGTGTATAAAATGGGTGAAAGGGCAGTTCTACTCTAGTTCTGCGCAGTTCTAATAGGATTTAAGGTAGATTTGGTTCACTTTCACGAAACCACCAACTGATCATACATATAAATCATGGTTAACTGAGGTTTAGAAAAATTTAAGACTGTCGCAAAAATAGTTTTGATGGCCATATTACTCGGCGAACTAACAAAATATTAAAACCCGCATTTCCTAATGTCCGCCAATCCTAAACGTTCACTCTTTTTCGTGCATTTACTGCTTGTAGTTCTATAACTTGTGTTTGTCGTTGGAAGTTCTCTTAAACACACGCGGTAACCGGATAACGTGTGTTTACAAAAACATTCCGTTTGGTTACGCAAGTGCCACGAGACACTGGTTTGGATGTCATGGTTTCAGAGACGGTTACGGCGGCAATATGCTTAAGGATTTTTGATCGTAAAAATGGCATTTTAAATTATTATAGTGCGTTAAATGAATACATAACTAAAGGTGTAAGGGATGTGTTGGAAATAATGAATAGTCTCACTATGCGAATCTTGTATCTAGATATTTTTCTGATACCTAAGTGTAAATTGGAAACCACAACGTTTTATTACTACGATAACCTATCCAATCTAAAAATGAACACCACTTTTAAGCTTTTAAACATTTGACTGTACGTTAATGTGACGAAAACTAAGTGAAAATACAGTCACTTCAGTTTTAAATGAGACTAGTGAAGTAAAAGTAAAGCAAAATGTTTCTTTATTGAAACGAAAAATGAACATGTTACAAGTTGAGACTGACTCTACCTTGCACCACACATGTACCACAAGTACATGTGTGGCACTCGCTCCCTACATTTTCGATCTGTTGTTCACTATTTTTCTATGATCCATTCGTTAATAATATAATCGGTATTTATTTTCAGACTGGACAAGAAGACTAAAGACTGTACTCAGGCGGAGAATTTGGCGCGCCACTATGAGTCTCGCTTCAATGAAGAGTGTAACAAGTATAACACCGCTGTGGCCGCCATGAAGAAAGCTCAGGATGAGGCTAGGGTGAGTTATCTTACATAAGTAAAGTCTGTTTTTTTTATAAATCTGTTTTATCAACGCACTAATGGGGCCGACAATAGCAATGACAGCCGTTCTAGGCCTCAAACTACATTCTACAAACAAAATATACAAACTTCCAGTATATGTACTATTTATATAAAGGCAAGGGCTTATTTACTGAATGAAGCACCGATGACAAAAACCTATTGCATAGTAATCAATATATCAAACGATCTATGACATATCAATATTATCAAGCTCACTCGCTTAACCTATTTATAGAGAAGTGGTTTCATTGATGAAGTTCACAAGGATTTTATTGTTTTTTGCTACTTACATACAGTTAGTTACTTCTATAAAGAAAGTATTTATAAGGCCCGTAATGATCATTAATTTGCTCAAGCACTGAGGGGCGAGTACGAGTTGACAATGTAAAAACCGATGTCGAACGTCTGACGCCGAGCACACCGGTGTGCGCTGCTTGGTGTGGAAACACTGAGCGGATTTTTTGAGAAGCTTGGTTTCGTCAAGCTCCCGCTCAGTGTTTCCATACCAAGCAGCGCACACCGGTGTGCTCGACGTCAGACGTTTGACACCGTTTTGTACGTTGTCAACTCGTACTCGCCCCTCTGATCCGGACTCAGATTAGCTGAGTACAGGATTCAGACATAAATCAATACTCAAGTCACGTTCTTATTTAGAAAACAAAATCTCAACTCAAGGATTTTCTTTTGAAAAATGAAAGCTGAAATCTATGTACACACGCACATACACACACACAGATTTCGATGGTTGAGTATCGTTTCAAACTTGACTAAACTTCGACCCTCAATCCACATTTCGGAATCAAAGTTCGACTCAAATCAATGCTCAAATATTCATCCAGACTTAAGTAATTAATAAACCCCAAGACAAATTACAGATTTTCTAAATAACTGGTATTGTATTTATGAGTTATATTTGATGAGTTTAAAAAAATCGGAGAAACAAGAGTTCTTTTTCTTAGTCCTCTGTGAATTCGTTTGGCAATTTATATCATTAGGCAAACATCGCGGAGCTTGCTTGGCCAATATTTTTGTTTGCAAAAGTTATGAAGCACGCAATTTTTCTTTGTAATTTGTTTGCTGAACACAAACATGAAATATACACATTTAGGTGATCAGACTTTCTGAATACTGAATAAATTACTACTAGAGGCTTCTATCTGAATTTGATCATATTATGTGTCGAAATTGGCGTCAATGCGCAATTCCTATTCAAAAGACATTTTGAATTTCAAATTTTTATGAAACAGCTATGCCTCAGCTTCGCCATAAAAAAACCTGCAAATAAACATTTATAAGCCACGCCCTTCTTCCAGGACTTGGCCAAGGAACTTGAAAAACTTCGCAAGGTATACGCCGACACCCGCAAGACCCTTGAAGAGGAAATGCTTTGTCGCATTGACATGGAGAACACGGTGCAGAGTCTTCGCGAGGAGCTGTCCTTCAAGGACCAGGTGTTCCAACAAGAGCTGCAGGAAACCCGCACCCGGCGCCAGGTCGAGATCTCGGAGATCGGTCAGTATTTTTAATTTTTATATGGTTCGAGCTTCCAACCTGTGGGCGTGTGTACTAGACTAGTTTTGTTTTTACAGATGGTCGTCTGGCCCAACAATACGAGGCGAAGCTGCAACAGAGTCTGCAAGAATTGCGCGAACAACAGGAAGCTAACGTGAAGGCTAACCGAGATGAGATCGAAGCACTTTATGAGAGCAAGGTATCAATTATAACGCACGACAAACAAATTGTCCTTTGGAACAAAGCTGCGCAGAACACAATTCGACATAACAATTGCATTTTATGGAACGTTGAAACGCCATGCGCCATACTCACAGGATAACTTGTTTGTCGTAGGAGACATCGTTTCTACGTTTGTTATTTTAGGTATTCTGTGGTTTTGGGAGACCAACGTGTGACAATTCTTGCAATAAAAAAATTCTCCATAATATATTTTTTTGAAAATACATGTTTTGCATATATTTTGCTATTCATCTCAGGGACAACACACAATTTTTGTTTCGTTTTTGTTTTGTCAAGAAACCTAGTAGTAATTCAGTATTATCTTTTAATTTTTCGATCGGTTGTTTAATGAACTTGTGATTAGGTAAAACCAGTTTTGGCAGGTAAAAAGATTGCGCTCTGTACTCCTCACTCAGGAGAAAACCATACCTCGTCATCTCGCTCCACATTCGACGTAATTCTTAACTCACGCTTGTCTGGTGAATAGATGAAGAACCTACAATCGGCCGCTTCCCGCAACAACTCGGCCGCCACCGTCGCTGTGGAGGAACTCCGCACTATGCGCACGCGCATTGACTCACTCAACGCTACACTCAATGATTTGGAGAACAAGAATGCTGCACTCAGCGTAAGTATTTTTTAACTTTTATAAGTAGTAGTAGTTAGGGTTCTTTATAAAAGAACTCGTCCGGGGAAGTACTACCACCGTATCTATTTCTGCCGCAAAGCAGTGATGCTCGCATTGCTGTGTTCCGGTTTGAAGGGTATGGGTGCGCAGTGCAATGCATCACAGTGCACTTCCTCAGTAGACGTAATCCGTGAGGCAATGCGTGATCTTAAACTAACAAAAATATTTCTAGATTTAGTTCCACAACAGTGGAACTTGTGGACAAACACTACTCGAAAGATTTTTAAATTACTATTTCCGGTAAGTTCCCCTTCGATTGTCTTCTCGAGATTAAATTAAACGAACACATTGAGCTGCGACTCCCTTCTTCTTTGCTTATAAAGTTACTGATATGAGCTAAAACCTCAAATTCATAAACGATTTTTTTCTCGCTAACACACGTTTTACTGGAAAAGTTGTTCATTTTGATGGGTACTTTATTCCACGAAATTTTGGGGTGTGGTCTTATTACACTCTGAACATTAATTGAGGTGTAATTCTGCTCTTACACTTGAGATTATGTTTACCATGCACGAGGTCTACAGCAAGACATATTTGGTACAGAACCACTGCCGTGAATTGGAGCGTCAGTTGGAATCTGAGCGCGCGCGTCACGCGGAAGACTTGGCATCTCTCGAGCAGGAATTAGCTCGTCTTCGCGAAGAAATGGCATCGCAACTACGCGAATACGCAACGCTTATGGATATCAAGATCACGTTGGACCACGAGATCGCAACCTACCGCGCGCTGCTTGAGGGAGAAGAAGACAGGTATGCCTACATATACCGCAATGAACTTAGCCCGAGGAAATATTTTCGCAGTTGTGCTAATGCACACCGCTTATACTCGTACAATGAAATTCACTATTAGATAAAGACCTCCAATCTTATTTCCGGTAAAAATAGTTGAGCCTTTGCAGTCATCATTCGAGAACGTTCTGCTCACTAATTACTGTGTGGTTAAATTTTTAGGTAGGTATTTAGCCAATTAAGTGGTGGAAGTTTATTTATTTAATCAAATGCTATTTTTATAATACAACGTTATTTTGTTTTAAGCTCAGGTCTATAATTAACAAAAACTCGTATATAAACATGCTTTCGGAAATCTAGAATCTAAACAGATTTGATCCTCTTCCTTAATACTTGTAGTTGATTCAAGTGCTGGAAGCTAGTTAGTACCTGTATCTTGTTACAGGCTGAACCTGACCTCCCAATCACCGAGTCGCGAGTCCCACCTTTCAGCCAGCAATGTCAGCTCTGGTGGTTCTGTGCACTCTCGCATAACGCCGTCCCGTCGCGCTACCCCGCTGAGGGCTGCTCGTAAACGTACATTTTTAGAAGAAAGCGAGGAGCGCAGTCTGCAAGACTTCAGCGTGACGTCCAGCGCTAAGGGAGATTTGGAAGTCGCTGAGGCGTGCCCTGACGGTAGCTTTGTGAAGATCCGGAACAAGGGAAAGAAGGTATTATATCTGCTTGTAAACCTTTATATTGATATGGCAACACGAGGGATAGTTTTTACAGAAATTATGAGTTAATTTGTACATTATTTCTAAATAGACGTGCAATAAAAAACAGCAATAAACAAAACACCTCATAGGCTCAGGCTGTTAGAAATAACGCGCTAGTTTGTTGGCGCTCTCTTGATATTTGCTCCGCAGGGCTGACTTCTGAATACATAGTGTGTTTTGTGTGTGCATAAAAGTACAGTTTAGCAGCTTAAAAAAATGTACAGTACGCACAACGGATCTTTATCCCTCTGAATCGTATTACGGCAGACTTGATACATTTGATTTTGTTATATGATAGGAGCTGAGCCTCGGCGGCTACCACCTGGTCCGCAAAGCTGGCGATCAGGAGACGCAGTTCAAGTTCCACCGCACCGTGAAGCTGGAGCCCGGCGCCGTCACCACGGTGTGGTCGGCCGACGTCGGCGCGGAGCACGAGCCGCCGCTCAACATCGTCATGAAGGGACAGAAGTGGTTCGTCGCAGACACCTTCACTACCCAGCTGCTCAACACTGATCAGGAGGTAAACATACTATATATTACTTTTGTTACAGATAATACTACACTACAAACAAACAGTAGGTAATCTTTGGAACAACTGAACCGATTCTAAAAATATTTTACTTATAACCCCCCAGCGAAAAAGAAACCTGACCTCATAGCTCTGAAGAACTCTGATTTTCATTGAAATCGGCAAGTTATGAAGAGTAGCTCGAAAAACCAATTTAGAAAAATATCAGGCATTTGCATTTTGAAAGTGTTCAAACGTTGACGAATCCGAGTCCATAAACCACCAGTTTCTTGCCCGTTCTTCTAGGCTCTGGTCGCGTGGAACTGGCACCTAGAATCACCTAGTTATATAAGACGATTCTAAATGATCCTTGTGATTTTATTGAATAAAGAAATTTTGACTTTGACCACATGATTAAGATAATCTAGGGCAATTTTCAACTACGTATGCGTTTCTCCGACATTTTAAAATAATAAAACATTACATTATAAACATATTTTAATATATACAGGAGGTAGCGATTTCGGAGAGACAGCGGCGACAGGTCAGCACAAGTGCTCAGCGACATCGCGAGCTGGCGCACAAATACCCTCGTCGTGACCAGGTACTGAAATCTTATTTTAGAAATCGATTCATTCATTTATTATTTCATGTTGTATAAGTACAGATCTTATGGTAAATATAAATGACCCCAAGATGACCTCGCTGGGTCTACACTAACTATATTTAAATTTATGCCTGTAAAGCTCAGTACATAATAGGATGCATAAGTATTAATACATTTTTAGTACATATGCCATAAGGCTAATCGGAACTTGTTAGGTAGTTGTGTTTTGTCTGACTAGACTTTAGAGTTTGGCGACTATAGGGACTGTTTACAGCATTCAAAATACTCCCGTAATTTGTAAAAACATTGCAAATGCAGCCTAAAGAATTCGTCATGTAAGCCTAATATCTAATTCACATGAGAATTAGATATTAGGCTTACATGACGAATTCTTGAGTCATGTAAGAAATTACATGACCGACTCTGAAATACTTTTTGTTTCTTCTAGCTTGGAGAGATCCGCGAAGGCGATGAGAAATGCCGTATTATGTAAGGACTACCGTTCGGTGCCTCACTGGAGCCACTACTGGACCAGACACGTCTATAAGCTAGTTGTTGCAGACTGAACATTTCCGTACAACCATAATAATGTACACCAAACTATTGATTCTAAAACTGCAGATAGTGTAAGGTTTAGGCCTGAAGGATCCAATAATTTACTTTTAAAAGAATATGTAACAACGTTAGAATAGAAATAATGTAGTATATATAAATAGTAATTATTACTAAAATATGTAACGTGCGCAGTACGCAATTTTAGGTGTTAGAAGGACACGAAGCAAGGCGATTGACAAGATCTATTGAGATCTTGGCAATCGTGAAGTTAGCCGTTTTGATGCGCAATGGTTCTTTTTTTTTCACGATCGCCGAGATCCGGGGGATCTCCGCACTAACACTAACGTTCAAATAGTTGTAAAAGATTCACGAAAACTCTACCATAGTAGGGATTAGATAGGTACTTACCCAACGTTTATTAGATTTTTCTAAAACTACTGCAGTTTCAAGAATTAAACAGTGAATAAAAAAAATAGAAAATTTTATTACGCGATATTACAAATTGAGAGTCGTATAAAACAAGAATCATGTCAGTGTTGAACTGAATATAAATTGTGTACAATATTATGGCGCAAAATGTTCAAGATCATTATAAGAATAATATTAAAATTAGTACGTAAGGTACACAGCACATCTAGCGAGGTTAGAAGCTATGTGTTAAGATAAGAACATTTTACATTTATCGAGATCATTAGTATTGATAAAAAAGATAAATCAAGCTTATTGTATACTTTTATGTAGATTAATATATTTCGCCAACACACAGATAAGTTTCTACATCTACACTGCCTCCAAATTTTTTTCCATAAGGATGCATAGTGGACAAAGTACAAACAGTTATATTCACGTAGAATTGATAATTTTTTTTTAGCTAAACCCCACCCTTAACTTTACTTCACAAATTATTTAGATTATAAGTAATATTATTTCATATAATTATAAAAATCCATAACAAAATCAACAACTAAGCAGTAGGTAGATAAAATATACATCGTAACTATTATAGACGCTGGACTAGAGGAAATCTTTTTTAAGATAAGTTTCAGTTGACTATCAAACCTGTTACAACAACAGAAGGTAGAATAAGTACCTATAACTCCGAATGTTTTTGTATTAAATCTTATGCATTGAATTTTCCAAATCAATATAGGTGCAAGTCTCAAAGTAAAGGCTCTGGTTGAAGAAAAAAACGCATTTATTTTATTTCAGTTTGTCTGTATTTTATTCGTATAACATTATGTATTTGTAATTGATTAAAAATAATGTTTAATAATTTAAGTCAATGCGTAATTCACATTGTGTTTGAGCCTTATAACATTGGCGATTACACTTGCAGCGAGCAAGCCATACAAAACACGCTGCGAGCGAGCGAGCGGAATCGCCAGTGTGATAAAGCTCTTTGTTCTCCTATCTAAATAACTGTGAGGATAGAATCTGATTTATTTGTTTCATCATTCTGATGTTCTTTTGGTTTTTGTTTAATCATGGGATAAATTTGTGGAAACCAGTTTCAATTACCCAGCCCCACTTTAACAAACATGCATTATTTTTAAAAATAAATTTCTATCTAAGTTTAATAAATTGTGAGTTTTATTATTTGTATCCTCCTTTTGTAAAAGATAGGTAGGTAATTCAAGAACTTATGATTATCAGCATCAGTCATCATGGTAAATCTCCCCTTCAATTTAACCAATCACACAACTCGTCAATCCTGAAAACTGCGGGTTTCTTTTTTAATTTACTTTGGGATTATTGAGATTCAACCGGGTCATACTTCAGCGCTTATTAGATTGCACAATCTCAAGCACGCTAACTAGCATCAAGCGTAGTGTAATAAGGGAAAGACAGGTAGACTGACTTACTAGTCAGTCAGCACGGACTAGTTAGCGTGCTTGAGATTGCATAGTCTAATAACCGCTTTCTCTGTTCTGTGAGGGCCATTTGTCTTTGGTTTGCGTTCTCCCTAATATCTTTAAGAGAGTAGCGGATCGCCCTGGCTCCGCGCACGGGTGGTGTTATAGTAAGGAAGGATGATCCCTAATTTTTTTATGTGTATGTCCCCAGCATACACATAGAACATTTTAGAGTTTTGAATATGCCATTATTTAGTTGAAATTTAATATAATAGCCTATGTCACCGGGAGATAGTGTAGCTTCCCAACGGTGAAAGATTTTTCAAATCGGTCCTAGTTTCCGAGCCTATTCCAATGCAAACAAATCTTTCCTCTTTTACTAGTATGGATGTAGTACCTACAGATCTATCAATCATATCATATGTCAAATTGACAACTTTTTGGTCTTGTCTTGTCAATGAAATGAAAACCATACCAAGAAAGACTGGTCGTTGTTTTGTTTCTAACCTAACAACTCAGATCTCCGCCTTTTGTTTTGCTAAAAGACTAGTAAACTAGTACGCCAATACACATAGACATTGGCAAATTCGTGGTAGTCCTAGCCACCGAACAGCCAGAACAAAAAAAAGAAGTTGAAGCTGAAAATACACAACATAACCTCAATTTATTCAATCAACCTCGGCGGGTGTACTTCACTTCTTTATTGTTGTTTTTATCTATGAACATAAATAGTGTGCAAAGTGATTTAGCTATTTATATTCCTGCGGAGTGCGGACAAATATCAATCCCGAACGGTAAGTACTTTTTTCAGATAGTCTAGAATATCTCTGCTGAATTAACCTAACAAGAGAGCCGGCTAGTGGGGTTACGGCTTAGGTATTCTTATTCCACCTAGACTAGAGTAATATGTAATAGTCAAGTCTCATGGATAACACTGTCTGTTTATGGACCCGTCTTCACTCATTTTAGTATAGTATTTCTGGCGCTTCGGCGTCTGCTGCCGCAGCACAGCCCTTATGGGTTGGTCATTCTCTTCATTCATTCACTTCTCCATCTGCCTACCACCTTTAAACATCCTGGAATGATCTTGAGTATGTAGGTAGGTACCTAAGTATACTATGTGTCTTGAGTCCCAAGAGATCTGCAGGACTTTTTAGATTCATTTTGGACCAGTTTGTAGGTACTTGTAGGGAGGACTTATTTCCACAACTAGGCCGCAGGTGGGCCCTTTTTGCATGAAGGAGTTTTTATGTATACTACAAAGTTCACATAAACTAAATTTTTGTATGGAGAATAGTCATAGTTTACGTGAACTTTGTAGTATGTATAAACAATTGTAGTTAGGAATAAATTTTTTACAATATTACAAAATCTAAATGGTTGTAAACATGGTTATTGAACTCCATTACTAGTTACACTTTGCTCTCAGTCTGCTGGTCTAAACAGATAGATAATAATTAGGTAATTCAATATTATGACGATAACACATTAAATAAAACCTCAAGCTTGAGGGCTTTTACCCTCAAAGGAATCCACATCCCTCACTAACAAATAGGTTAAGATTAAAAAACTACTAACACTTAAATTATATGTATAATATAGAGATAGAGATGCTAATATGTTAAGTTGTGGAAATAAAAAGCTTTATAAAATAAAAAAAACCCTCAAATAAAGCTAAAAGTTCCTAACATTGAAAAACTTGATAGGAAACATCAGTTTTAGTATGAATTCTAGTTTGTCAAATCCAAACGCTTTGAGTTCTCCTCAAGGCTTGGGCTCTGACCAAGGCTAAGAACCATCTCAAAATAATCAACTTACTTACAAAAAAATTGCATTGACATCAGACCATTACTTTAGTTTCTGAGGTCACAGACAAATTAAGGCCACAATATTGATATTGATAGGACTCCCATTTCCGCATTTAGGCTCAAAAATTGGCCCATTATGCGTGGGCCAGCCTAACTCCTCCCAAAAGCACAGAAGCTTTCTGGGGGCTTCGCAGGCTTGGAGGAGTGACGTAGGGTTGTTTAGGATTTCTGTTCGTTGTGTGGCTACGCCCTCACATTCCAGGATTACATGGGCAGCTGATTCTTCTTTGGTAAGACAGCCTCTGCAGAGTGGACTGTCAGTGGCTCCGATGTTATAGAAGTGTTTATTCAAGGGACAGTGTCCTGTCAGGGTCCCCACGATGATTTTGAGGTTCTGTCTCTGCAGGCTCAGTAGACGGCGTGTTAATCTCGGTGTGATTGCTGGGATTGCAGCTCTTGACTGTCTGCAGTCCGTCGTGCGAGCCCAGCGTGTGTTGTGTAAGAGTAGGGTGTCCAAACGCACCCAGGTGCATAGTTGAGAGAATGGTAGAGGAAGGAAGGGGTTTGGCCCTTCGGATATTGTTCCTGATCCTCTTCTGGCTAACTCATCTGCAGCATCTTTACCCAGTGACTATGTCCCTTTATGCCTAAATTAAGGCCACACACTAAGGCATTAAACTTATAACATCTCGCTATTTTTCATTCAGGATTTTAAAAAACTGATATTATTCAAGAAATTTTGAAACAATATAAGCTTACCCTAAGCTGGGTGCCGCTAGCTAACATGAGAAGCATTTTTGTTTATACAACTAAATGATGGAACGAGTCAATGGCTCACCTGATGTTAAGCGGTAACCACTGCTTATACAATGCATTGCCTCACTGAGCACATCCACTGAAGGCGTGCCCTGTGATGCATTGCTCTGGGCATGTTCTGAAAGTGAGATTGATGATGTACCTATTTAGCAGAGAAATGAAATATTTCATAGCAATATCGGCAATATGACATGCGGATCCTTATACCTTGACCCAGGAGGGCGGTGCGACGCAATAGGTCAGCAGTGTGCGGCGCGCGGGGGTATGTTTGGGCGCGCGTAGTAGCGTAGGTACTAGGTAGTGACGTCAGTGTGAGTATCGACCCATACGGCCGTCACAACACCCCCCGACTACGGTTGTTCCGCGCATCTACGCATCGCGCCGCTTTGCCCGGAAGTTTGCCGACTCTAATAGAAAACATTCATGCCATGCCGCCGTCCGAAAATATATTAAAAAAGTACCTACTACTAGTAGTTCACTTTCTCATGGTAAAAGACCAAAACTCATCCCTCAAAAAAGAAATTACATTTATCATCTCATGTCGGTAAATCTTAATATTTACCGGTAAAAATGACACCCAAGATAATAATAAATATTCATAGACATTTCAGACGATAGATACGGGCTTTTACAGTAGCAGATACACCCATTTATAAATAGGTAGGTAGGTATTATAGCTGTCCAGCCCGTGACTTTATCTGAGTTTATTATGATCTCATTCCAAATAGTTTATAACCATTTGAATCTCTGAAGCAATGCCTGTGTAGGATCTGAAGCTTATCTTGGATCCCTATCCTTAAATTATGAGACCGCGGTCCAGTTATAAAGGGGTCCGGCTGGTTTGAAGTGAAAACAAACCAGAAAAAAAATATCGCGTTGTTATTTCAATAAAACTCCCTGAAACCTACCCAGAAGCGTACTTACCTACACCCCCGCAAAGCCCTCAGAGAGTCGAATGGAATTGCGCAGTTCGCACGCGGAAATGATCGTGGCGCATTATTGTTATTGCGTGACGAAAGTGGAGGGTTTTTGTTTTGGCATTGTAATGATATCGTTCATTTGCACTCACAAACTAATGGATCGAATGCTGACTTGTTTTTCCACTACGTTATGTTTGTGTAAGCTATTGGTTGGTGCTTTTATTTTAATCAAGGTTATGAATAAGAGATTGCACAAACCTCTAGAGTCTAGAAGAATTTAAGAAATAAGGGTTTATGGCAAATAACAATTACTTGTCATTTAAAACCCACATTCAAGTCAAGTGGTCTGATTCTATTCCAACAACTTACCCAATAACGCGTTTACCTGTAGCAAACAGATACAAAAGTTATACTAGGTAGGTACCGACAATGTATGTACACAATTATTACGCAGCAGGATGCCCCCATTTCATCCATTGTAAAAATTCCATAAAAGGCTTTATATTTGCAGGGCGTGTGTAGTATGTACACAGCACACACGGGGCCCTTTGCGTTACCCCTCACTCTATCACTGTCAAAGCAATGTATTGTTTAACAATGTAAACAGTTCATAACAACTGCGAAGAAGCCATGATAGCGTTCCCTTGAAGTTTTTCCGGCATCCGTCCTTGACCCAATTGGAAATCCTCTAAAAGCTAAACAAGGGCAGAAATATTCAGTCGTGTCTCGCTCAGACAAGGTTAATGACGCAAAAGTAATTCACAAATATACACTATCCGAAACGGATTATCTACTTAATCAGTTACTATGTAATTTGTGCTTACATTTGCAATTGTTTCTAGGATCCGATGCCTTCCAATTCAACCGAAATATTAAGATGACAGAAAATTTTAAAGGGACTCCTCCGTTTCTGAAGCAATTCAAAAAGATTCCCATCTACGTTGTGGAAGAGCATAATGAAGCTTTGCAATTCATATATTCGGCAATCGGAGCAAAGAAACTCCCAGTGGAAGGAACCACTTTGGTGCACTTAGATGCACACCCAGACATGTTAATAGATCGGAAATTGAAAGGAGATGATGCCCGCTCGGGTAAAAAGCTTTTACCATTGCTACAAATAGAAAATTGGATAGTGCCAGCAGCGGCAGCAGGACATATAGAAAAGGTCGTCTGGCTACGACCACCCTGGGCTAAACAGATATCCGACGGCACCCGACAAATAAACGTAGGAGATGATCCCTCTGGATTTCTTCGCGTGGATAGTAAAGAACCCTATTACCTCTCAGACGCGCTGTACTCGTCAAAACTGATAAATAAACGGAAATTCACGCTCACAGTTGCAGAACTTTCGCAATCTTCCAATAGCGTGGACCAAAGTTGGGCGCAAAACTTAGCATCCGATCTAAACGTGTCGCAGCCGTACGTTCTCGATATTGATTTGGACTTCTTTAGCACCGGCAATCCTTTCCTAGCCTTGTATAAGGATATCGACTTGTACGATCGTTTGGAGCCAATATTTAATTTCGAACTTCCTAAAGCTGACGACAATGCGGAAGCTGTACAGAAAGTGATCCAATCTCGGGAACGACAACTTGACGAGCTCGAAAATTTGTTCAAACATCTCGAGGATAATAATAGTCTCGAGTCGTATAAGGGGGAGAAAACGAAATTGTATGATATGGTACGTGGTTTGAGGAAGTTTTACATAGCTCTTGTTTATACTTTCGATTTATATCTTCTTAGGTTTCAGATGTCGCCGTATTAGTGAGCTTGGAAGCGGAAAAACTTGGAGAACGGCCTGATTGGTGGGCTGTATTTGCTGGAGGATGTACGAGGGATCAAGGAGGTCTTCCGTGCCACATCAGTACTGACGCTAAAATCCTAAGCATGGTCAAACAGGACTTGATGACGTTTCTTCAGAATCTTCCACCGCCGGTTTTGGTAACTGTAGCGAGATCCACAGATGATGGATATTGTCCTCCTGATCAGGTTAGTACAGTTACACAGCTAGGAAATATCTAGTAAGTTGAGCAACTTTTTTCCGTGTGAAAAACATAAGAGAACAAGTGCAATACTTCTTCATCTTTTGCAGGTTGAATACATCCAAACCCTGGTTCTAGAAACTCTTAAGAAATTATACGATACTGACGATCCACAACTGCATTACCTCACTGTCAATACAGGTGATTAGAATAATATGGTGCTGATGACCTATCAATGATGGTAGTAATTGCCAAGCACGGTAGAGATCTTCTAGGATCTTTTGACCTTCAAGATTTGTGGAAGCAACTCAGGGGTCAAGACTATTAGGTAAAATGGCCGTTGAACGACTTGTGAACTCGCTCTTTAGTCAAATTGATAACAGCAAAGTGTACAAACTAGACTATCTGTCGTGTAATGTTATGATAAGTACAATGCTTGAGATTAAAGGGCGTTAATTATTATTTCTGGTTTAATTTGAGCGTGAAATTGTATGAATATTAATGATATGATATTGACCTAAAATTCCGGGACGTCGCATTGTCCTAAATACGTCGGAAGTTCATCTAGATTCATATAGCGTTTTGCAACATTTGGTGCAATATATAATTCCCAACAGCTGAACGTTTTACTCCACCTATTTATAATGAGCGTTTTTATTTACTGCCATGTTACAGGCAGTGAAGTGATTTGATACTGAACTTATTCTATAGTAGTTCGGCGACGCTTAGTCGCAGCTAGGTTCCATTCAGCTCTACTCCAGTGCCAAATCCCATCCCGTAACTCACTATGTAATGTGCTTGTACGCTACAATTTATCCGTAATGTTGCCTTTGAAAATAAAAATATTTCAAACTGTTGAAAGTACCTACTTGCGGTCAAGAATAAATGCAGTGTGCAATGGAATTGATACTCTCTTGACAAAAAAAAACAAAGACAATGAGACATGCTCTCAAATGGCTGGTCCGGTTCTAATGGTGTTTCACTGATGCGAAACCCAACCTACTAAATGATCATGCAGTAGTCTCCTAAAAGTTTCATTTCTTAACTTCACATTTTTCAAGTTATCATTTTATAAGCTCTACTTACTTGATTGGTTTTCCCATGTTGATATACATTAAACGCTTTTAAAAAAAGCGTAGGTTGCCTATAAATAAATGCATCATTTTGCCTGGAACACGCAATGGAAAAAATCACGCGTTGTGCGGATGATATCGACTAGCTACTTTTATCTCACACTCTTAAATTCTACTACGTAGTATTTATCTAAAAATATTTGAGGCACATCGCAACACAACCGAACTGCAGTGTGGGTAGGTCATGTGTGAGACAATGTCCACTGTGTGATGCTAGTGTTCTCCTTAGTTGCACTTGAATCATCTGAGGAATAAAAAATATAAACAACTAGCAGTCGGATAATAGTACGTTGGCAACCAATGGGCGCTACAGCAGAGGTCGTCTGATGAAAAAGAAAAACTTCTTTGTCCATCATCTAAAATGAAGTAAATAATTACAGTACAATTCCTATAAAATAAAATTGGTTTATTGCAGGTAACCTTCATACAAAAAGCACAAATACACCCATATCAAATAAAAAGTTATATAAAAAAAATGTGTGATGTCCTATGTGTGACGTCTATTTTCTCCACTGCTACACCGTAGCATGCTACGACGTAGCTGGTGGGGATTTCTGGAATATACCAATTAAAGTAGGTAGGTTCATTGTATTCTGAGATTGCATCAAAAAAAAGGCATGCCATTAGCGTTTGGTCTTTCACTACATACATACTACATTCAAATGGTTCCGAAGAAGAATACCCCCTACAAACTGCAACTGTACCTCTCTAGCTAGAATATTAAAAGTTGGTAGGTAGGTACCTATAGATAGACTATTCGTATTAACTTATAGCCTCGGTACGAGTAGAGATCTTTAATTCTTTATTATTTGCTCAATATAATATCAGTTGAAAGCTTCCGGGAAATATCTCTAATTTTCTGTCCAAATTGCAAAAGCGCAATAGCTCTTCCATATTTGGCATGAAAATTAATGTGCTTGAAGTGCTTTCTAGTTATTATAATATCATGTAACATAAACCATAGGATTGTCTTGTACATTTTAAATTATTCTGCTTTGACTGTACAGTCTTTTAAAAATGTAAAAGTTCTATTGAACTCTAACATTTTTTAAGAATCTCTTTCATCTGCCAATGGCGTCGACCTGATACCCAAAAATTGGGCCAATCGATGGCCAATAAATAAATAAATATTCATGGACATTTCACACGACGCCCTCTAGCCCCAAACTAAGCAAAGCTTGTAATATGGTAACTAGATGCTGATAGAATACTTATATACTTTTTTTATACACGCTGCTGGCCAGTGGCTCTTAGTGAGTCTAGTCTAGGGGATTCATTAGTGTTTATTTTATAGTATTGGGTGTCTTCTCGTAACCAAAACCAGGCGAGTTTCGCATCGAGACACTTACTCCATCACAACAAACCTATTACGTAAACATAGCTAATTGGATTTGTAATTTTCAGTCAGTAAGTGGGGCTGCCAAGGTGCCGGGTGACACCTAAGCAGGTCAATTAGCAATAACAGCCACCTCTAAGACGTATTGACGCCTCCTCCGCTGCGAACCATTGCCCTTGTGTTGTGAATATGATGAGTAATATTTTGATAGGTCTTTGCTATATATCTCTAGAAAACTATTTCTTTCATCGCTGTTTTGTATACACTGCTAGGCAAAGGCCAAAGTCAAGAATTAATTATTTAAGTAAAATCACAAGGATTTTTAGAATCGTCCTTTATACTAAGTGATTATAAGATCCACATTCGCATTTACTGCTCAGCTACTGATCCGGAATATTCCGGACAAAACCTACGAGCCAGTTCTTCGCGACCAGAGGGGCGAGTACGAGTTTACAGTGACGTCAGAAGTATTGCACACTAAACTCGTACTCGCCCCTCAGAGCTTAGAAGAACGGGCGAAAACGGCTTGGTTCCTATCGTTAATTTGTAGGTAAGGTACGATATTTATTACAAAGAAATATCGAAAAAAACCCTGCCTCGTCAGGCACCAAAACAATGCAGATACATTATTATATACGCATAATAAAAACATGGTCTGATATCAACGATGATTGAACAAACAATTCGGTCCTTCGATTGGGGGCGATTGGGGTTAACTACAAATCGAACAGTCCACATCGTACCACACCACAATAAATATTTACCACCATACGTAAACTTGGGTGGATTATAGGTAGTACAAAGAATTACATAATAACTCTAACCGTAGGTATGTACTTTACTACAGTGGGTTGCCTTGTTGTGTGATGTGTGTAAGTGTACCTACCTAGTATTTCAGTTCATTCAGGTGTAACTAAACTAAGTACCTACCATATTTTTTTACTATACGATCGCTGGCATTCGTGAAGTTAGCCGTTTAGATGCGCAATGGAGCCTTTTCGAACAAAATTGTCATCGCTTCCAAACGGCTAACTTTAGGATTGCCAAGATCCGCCGAACGCACTGTATCGAGGTTTGGCCAGCCTTGCGTGACATAAATGCCGCCGGGAAGTCAATTACCTGCCAATCCTGCGATGCATTAATTATAGAAGATTGTTTATAGGTAAGTATTATTTTTTTATTTTTTAGATAGCGCTAAGTACATACTTGTAACTGTTGGTAGGTAGGTTATTAAAATTAATTGCTATCGAGATCAAGCCAATAGCGTAAGTGTAAGTAGAGTCGGCAACATAAAGCCGAATAACAAATTAAGGTTTTGAAATCCAATTAAATAAATGCAGTATGTAGGTATTGTAGGTAAAATGAAAATAATAAAGAATAAAGACAGGAGATAATTTTTACGCTGGTTTTGGAGCTTCATAATGTAAGTGCTTACCATACCTACATAAAACATGGAACTAGTGGGAATTTTAGTCCCAGTAGTTACATTTGAATGTTAAAATTAGGTAGGTACCACATGAATCATGAATTTGAAATCCTTATAAGTACCTATAATCATCTCAGCAGCGTTGTAAAATTCTTAAAAATGCGTGGAGAATTATTTTTTTCGTATGTAAGAAAACTAAAGAAACATATCGTACTTAGCTAAATCGTGTAGGTAATTTTTGTTTCAAGGATACAACAGTTAAATAATTATGGAATAGTTTATGGCTCCTCACAAACATGGCTCATGGTGACTGCACGATAAGGGAAAAAAACTTGCTTTCATTGATAAACGTTGCTTGCGTAGGTAAACGATATTTTTCAATGGCAGTTGATAAGCAGTGGCGCCCGTTCAAAGATAGACGTCCAATACCTACATAAACTTTGTTTGCATAAAGGTCAACTGCTGCACCTGATCGAAGTGGGACAACAGTTTTAGGTACCTATACCTACCTACTGTTCATGATGTTCTAAACTAGAATCAAGCATAAACAGTTATATAATTGTGCACAAAGAAGAAACAAGATACACAAACAATAAAACTCAATTGAAAAAATCTTTTCCAGACCGCCATATTGATTTACAGTTCTCAATAAAAAACACTAAGTTTTTCCAACTTACCTACTCGGGGCAAGTTTATTTCACCCTGAAACATTATATAACTTCTTCACCATGATTTATGGTCATTATTCCCGAGTATGGATGGACTCTATTTCAAATCTTTTCAGATTTGATTATCTTTGAGATGAAACAAATGTTTCAAACTGCTATCTTTTCATATCCGGGGTTCATTCTTATTTTTTTCAGTATATCACAATTTCAATATATCACAAAGTTTTCAGCTTACTTACAAAAAAACTACATAATTTTTTTTGGAGTAGTGATCGGTAGATGGTAAGCGGATACCTCTAGGTACCTATACTAACCAATTCATTAAGTACCTACCTCATAGCACCATGTCCTTTGAAGACGTGCCTTGATTGATATAATTAGTCATTACTGTGATCTATAATAATGCTGGCTGGCCTTCGAGTGGCTGGCAGATAATGCTTTAGCATTAAGTCCTCCCTTTGTATAGAATGTGTAATTTTGTGCAATAAAGAATGAAATAAATAAATATATTATTAAGTAGCTCTTTTAGCTGACAAAAGCCAGCTCAAATTGTTGTGGAGTAGGCTATATTTATAATGATTGACCGAAACTCTTACGATAATTAGAGGCACACAGATTTCCGCTGAACTTTGACTATCCAGTAATTTGCTGATAACACTTAAATGTCAACAACAAAAACCCCGATATCAGTACATATATGTGAGTATCATAACATAAGGCTGAGCACAAACGGGTCACCGACCACAGCCACCGGCGGCGGCGGTGGGTGCGACAAGCCAGTAGGGCTACTCTCAACAACGGTGGTTGAGAGTAGCCCTACTAATCCGTGGATCCGATAGACACGGATTTCGACAGAAATCGTTTCTTTTTGTAAGTACTGACAAATGACACGATTTCTGCCAAAATCCGCGGATCCAGTAAATGTAGGAAGTAGAAAATGCAAGGGATCATACAAAAAAACGCTAGAAACCAGGCCGTAGTTTCTTGCCCGTTCTTCTAGGCTCTGGTCGCGTGGAACTGGCACCTAGAATCACCTAGTTATATAAGACGATTCTAAATGATCCTTGTGATTTTATTGAATAAAGAAATTTTGACTTAGACTTTTACATGAAAAAGCGTATGAACTGTAGGGAGGGAAAGTTCATAAAACCAGCTAAAAGCGTGTGAACTGCTTTTCCCAGTGGGGCAACCGGTGTTTGTGGTCGGTGGCCCGTTTGCGCTCAGCCTAAGTATAGGTATGATATGCTACTAGGTCTCAGACTCTCAGTTGGTATATTAAATTTGTACTCTGAACTCTACGTACCTTTTACCTACCTGGTAAAAGTTACCTAACAATACGCAGGCTACCAAGCAATACCGGGTGTAATAAGACTTAGGTACCCTTACCTACTATACCTAGGTACCTATCAATTTGAACAGCTTTTCCCATAGAACCATAAAAATCTGTTGTTCCATACATTTTTGCCAAGTAAGTTGCATTTTGTATGTAACAGCCAAGTAACAACTACCTATATACTTTGACCCCCGAAATACATCATGTATAAAGGTTTACACTACTGCCTGTTCAGTGCATTTAGCGTTATTTGCAGTAGGTATTTCACACTAGGCGTAATTCTACACTAAACCTAGAATACGAACTAGTACTATCAATAAACTCGACTACACGTGCCACTCTGCCACGCCTACTTTTCCACGGCATACTGCATTCTGCATCGCAAGCAAACCAAACCTCAGAGTAGTGCACAGTCAACACAGAGAATCCACTCACCATCCTTTTTTATTAGTTTGTAAGGTGTACAAATAAAGAGTATTCATTCATTCATCCCACAAACTCAAATCCACGATTCGCTCCAAAACCGGACGACAGAGCAACTGAGCAGCTTCTGGACGGGTGGAATTCAAGAGCTGCAGGCTCATTTTTACAGATTTCAAAAAAGGGAGGTGTGTCTCAATTCATGCTGAGTCTTTGCCTTAGCGAATGGGTTAGTGAAAATCTTAATTAATTAAATTACTAATGTATGCATGCACATTCTGTATAGTTATTAGGTACCTAAGGTACCTAATAAATGTTTTTTCATTCTTTCTCCTTTCTTACAATTCGTATTTTGCGTTTCTGTATCTTTTCAGTGGTGTTTACACGCTCATATCACTAAAATAATATCAATGAACTGCCATCATCACGCTGAAGCCGGAAGGTAGTCGGTTTCCCTAGTTTTTTTCAGTTTGCTGCATGTAGGTAGGTAGTCTATTTTTAAACTTCCTGTGATTTTACCACAGTGTAAATATGTAGATTGCTGTTCATACTTCTACAAGCAATAGGGCATAGTTTGCTCCATTATTTCGAACATTAGGTAGGTACTTACAACAATGAATGTACCAATAACACACTAAATACTATGTAGGTACCTACTTACTTACCTATATCTACATAGGTTTTGTACCTACATAGGTACCTGAATTGCGTTTTTTTGCACTAACAATGCACTAGGTACTTGCACTGACTGAAAATAAAACTTCTACTTGGACAAGGGGACCTAACGTGTAGGCACGGAATAAATAATAATCTGATGATAATACGGTGTACCTAGGTCAATCTTTGCTATTACTTTGTATGTAAAAGAATGTCTGTTCGATGAAAGAAATTATGCAGCTGTTCCTACCTACCTAAACATACACAGCTAGGTATTTTTGTTCTCTGCATAAGTAGATAGGTTACTGTAGCGCTCAAGATAAGAAGCGTAGGTAGATCCTACCTATCTACCTATTTATCTTAGTGCAAATAAACATGAACCGACCCATTGAGTGGGTAAATAGCAAGAATCTGGGATATCTTGCGGTATTGCTGCAATGCGGCATAGGTGCACGGAATAGCAAGTGGATCTTCGTCGGTCAGTTCACTCCATGGTCAGAGGCTGGTAGGTAGGTAAGGCACCTAGTAGAATAGGTATCCGCATGCCTAGTGTGTGTGTACGTACATAAATACAGGAACTAAAAGTTCAAGTTTCGAGATTGAGCAGCGCCCGTTATAAGTTTACGCAGGCGTAGGGTAGGTAATAGATGTTTCTGATGATTCTCCATACAAGTTTACGTGACTTTGTAGTAAGTAGGTAAACGTAAAACGTATACAGTAGTAGTAGGGCTGGTTAGAGATTTGCTCTTGCAAAGTTGCAGTTTAGGTATCTACTTATATACTAGTTTATAATATCTGTGGTTTAGGTATGGGGACCCCAACGCCATTCAATAGTTAGTGCACTTACATTACATATTTAGCAAGATGCCTAGTTAGGTACCTAGATACTTAGGGATCTACCACTACCACTAACTACCCCATAGAAGTAGGATGACCTAGTGGGCTATTCTGATTTATTCGGAATTTCGGAAAGCCTTGACGGATCCACATCGGAAACTTTCTTTAGACTTTAAACTTTACGTAGGAGATATTTTCAAGTTCGATTTGTTCTTCGAAAAGATTCCTATCGATCTGACCAGGCTTTCCGATATAGCTAGCTAGCTAATCAGAATTAGCCCTACCACCTCAGGTCACCGGACTAGCCGAAAAATAAGCATACGGGCAAGCAAACCGCATTCCTTGTGGTTCGACGACGCGCGACGGACGGCATGCATGATGCATGGCATGGGGTTGTGGTGGATAGGATTTCCATTAAAAAGGCCGTGTTCTGTATCATATCCACGTTTTATTCTCGGTTCAAACTACTAGAGAGTGTTGCTAGCTACAACTTCCTAAAACTACCTGACATGCTAAATGTTACCACCTTATTATCTAAACTATTCACGACATCCTCCCCACACAAGATCCAAAGTATACAAATTAGTATTCATTCAATAAATTACAATAATAAATCTACAATTACATATAGATCTACGGGGCCGGTTAATTATTACAATGTCAAAATATCATTCAAATAGAAATGTCAAAAGAAATACAATAAAATTAGGCTATAAAAATTATAGGTATATCACAATAGTGCTCTACAGTCAATAAGTTTACATAATAATATGTACCAGTCTTATATAAATAAATCTGTGCGAATAACACACTGTCACTATTGATCATCTTACTGTATTAGGTACACTGCAATAAACATTCTGTCTTAGCATGTCTTCAAAATTAACATAATATCACAATATTATCTAATAACTATTGCTCATCAAAACACACATCGCAGGTAAGAGCACATACTTATTCATTAAAATAATTAAAATTACCTACGACACGAAAGAACACAATTTTAAAACCTAAGCAACTGGTGAAATACTCTTATAAATTGATTTACCATGTATAGCGGTCGCGAAAGGCGATTGAAACGTAATCAAGGAGGTCTAAATATCTAACACTGCATCTGAACCGAAATATGTTACCTCCGTCTGTACTCGCTCTCTACGCCACTCATCCGTGACCGTCAGTTCCAGCAGATAAGGGCTGTGGTGAGCTCTTACCCATACACCAGTCGCCGTCAGCTCTCGCGGCTTGTGACATCAGCACCTGTCAACAGTTTGATTAAAATAGGTGCCTACACTACATATTATTAGAAATAGGGCATGTAAAACGTCACAGAAGTGGTGAATCTCAAAAATCATTAGGGGTCTGGTTGCTACATAGTCAAAAGGTACCCAAATTCTACATAATATCTTCTACCATCTTGTGAGTCACTCCCACCATCCTCCCCACCACAGAGTTCTTGGTAGCGAGTATCGCCACCTGGTAGGCTGAGGGCTGGCGTCGGTAGCAGCCTCTATTTCTGTCCAATATTCGTCTGAAAAAAAAAACTAAACACAATCTGTAAAAAATGACGTTCATACGACTTCTTCGAGTTACAACGATGTAGATTTATTATAAAAATGCTATTGTTTCGAAATCTCTTCAAATCGGGAACTTCATAGTGTATACTCTCTCTCATATTTTTCTTAAAGATGATACAACTCTTCTCTTTATGAGACCTCCTATTTTCCGATTCAGAAATCATTTTCTAAATCAGACAAAAAGATTTGCGTCCATGTAGATAGAGTTTCTCGTATCTCCGTCGTGCGAGTCGTTTAACTATTTTATTCCTTCTAGAATCTGGATTTACGAAATTCTCCTTGCCTTCTATTCTTGGCCTACATCTGATCTCGTCCTTTCTCGCTCGTATGATACCTTCGTCATCCAAACTTGTGCTCATAGCCGTTGGTACTTTTCGTGTAGAGTCTATACGAGGAGCTGTCACCCTGCGCGAATCAAACCTGGCTTTGGCCATCATGGGCTTTGCTTGTCTATCCTTAAAACCATTCCATGGCCACCCATTTCGTCCCATCGTGGAGCCGTCGTACGTAGGCTGCACACGCTTTCTGGTACTCGGTGACTTGATGACGCGGCACTCGTGTAAATAGTGACTTCTCTCTACACATACCTCTGTAGCCTTTTCATTGATGTAGTCTTTCTTCCACTTTTCTAAGACTTTATCATAAAATTCTCGTTTACCTGTCAACTTCTTCTTCTTTTTAGTTGACTTCAGTCTCTTAGATGCAACTTCGTCATTTGTGTTGAGCTTTGGACACCCCTCTTTCAATGGTAGCGAAACTTCATAGTAGCCTTGTGCATTCACTGAACTGTTATTGTTAAACACGGTTAATGTTTTTGTTTCAGCTATGTTTACTACCTGCTTTTCACATGGGTATTTTGATCCTGCTAACTCCACACTACACAAATCTTTAAGATTTGTTTTCGAAAAGCATGAAACACTTGTGTTGACTGAATTTTGTATTGATATTGGGCCTTGTAATGTCCATCCTAAATTGGTGCTAACAGCCTACCTATTTAGGTTGTTACCTAAATTAACCAATTTATCTGAAATAATGGACCCAAGGTAATCAGACCCAATCAGGAGACTAACTTCAGTGTCTGCAAACTCTAAATCACTGATCTTAATATTTAAGTCTCGCAACTTCTGGACTGTGTTCACATTCTTAAGTTTTGGTAGGCGTCCACAAATATCAGCCTGCTGTAATGCATTGATTTGAATACTAAAAGTGTCTTCCAAATTGCTCACCTTTAAATCAAAACATCTGTATACCTTCGCAGGCTGTTCAACACCTCCAAATAACATGTGCCCAATCCTTTCTGTGCCAGTCGGCTGCAGTCCCAATTGCTTGACCACTGCAGCTTTCACATATGACCTCTGTGAACCGCTGTCCAATAATGCCCGCACCTTCTTACTCTTCCCTTCATGGGTGACGTTCACAATCAGCGTCTGTAATAGAGTCATAGTGTTATTTCTGGCACAGTGTAGTACATTCTCCGATGTACTACTCTCAACACTCTTATTATGTATCTCTGGACATAAAATTACATAATGACGTTTCTCACATGATAAACATTTGACAAAGATTTTACATTTATTAGCCAGGTGCCCCTTTCTAAGACATATGTAGCAACAGCCCTTCCTTTTGATTGCCTCCTTCTTCTCATCTAAAGACATCTTGCTGGCTTTTATACATTCAAAGGTATTATGGCCGCTCTTGTCACAAAAACAACAACTACTACTATTATTTTTATCTAAGGAAAAATTCTTACCAATGCACGGCTCTGAGTTTGATACTAATGCTGCTGCTGTAGGTACCTGTGGTTTCCTGGATATTGACTCGCTGTGGAAAATGGGGTTAGATGCAGTGGTGTTAAAATCAGACCTAGCCAACTTGATTCTTTCCTCGGTTTCTACTTCAGATTTTAGAAAAGTAAGTAAATCTGCCAGTTGATTAGTTGACTTACTAGAGTTTGCCCTATTCCAGGCCAGTAATAAATTTTCTGGAATGGCAGACTCAACCAGAGGATAAAGGATGGTCTCATACTTTTGTTTCACAATGCCTAATGATTCCAATGATAGTAAATAAGTTGATAATTTGTCATACAAAGTTCTTACCGATACCTGATTCTTATTGTGGTTGAGGACCAGACTTAGCAACTGCCTAACATACACTTGTATTAGAAGATCTTCCCGTCCAAACCTCGCCTGTAGCTGCTCGATGGCCTTGTTGTAGTTGTCTGCCGAGGGGGGGAAACTTTCAACTAAAGTACTTGCGTTGCTGCCCTCCTTCATCGCTTGTATCAGGTACTGGAACTTGTCCTCGTTGGTCATCTCTGCATCATTGTGGATCTTGCTAAATTGGCCCCAAAATCCAAGCCAATTTTTCAGGTCATCATCGAACTTCTTGAACTCTATTCGTGGCAGCTTGTAATATCTTGCTTTCGCATCCTGCGCAGTTTTTACTGATCTTGAAGTCTGATTCGATGAGACGCCTGCTTGAGTCAGTCTTCTAATTTCGCCCCACTTGTGTTGAAATTCTTCTGCTTTGTCCATCTCTGCAGCATATTCCTTTTCCTTAAAATCTTCAGATTGCAACAAACGATCTTGAATTGATTTATCCAACTGTTGCAATCGTATTGTTTTCTCTCGTAGGTAGTCGGCCTCGATGCTGGCATGTGAGATGTCTCCATTTTGTAAGTGTTCTTCCACCGATACTACACTTCTACTGAACAATCGCCTCACTTGTTCCCGTTCCCGAGCTTCCTTTAGTGCCGTAACAGCTTCCATGTTGTGTGATCAAAGTGTCTTCCAGAAAAATTTTCACCTTTTGCAACGTGAGCGAGGTTACTCAGAGGTTATTCACACAACGCCGTTACCGGTCAAACCCAGGCCGGTTGAAGTTTTGAGCTTCTGGTTATCTGCTCATGGCTTCTAGTCTTCTAGTAGTATATTCCCACGGTCGCCATACTATGTGGTGGATAGGATTTCCATTAAAAAGGCCGTGTTCTGTATCATATCCACGTTTTATTCTCGGTTCGAACTACTAGAGAGTGTTGCTAGCTACAACTTCCTAAAACTACCTGACATGCTAAATGTTACCACCTTATTATCTAAACTATTCACGACAGGGGTGGCTGACGATGACGGCGGCGGTGGACGGACGACGACGGCGGCGGCGCGGCGGCGGCGGTGGCGACGACGATGGTGGTAGTGGTGGGTGACGTCGGCCGACGCACGGCCCCGCGCCCCGCGCTTGATGATTCCTTTTCTTTCCAGCGCGTGGTCGCGTTCGCCACTCTCGCCGCATCGCACTCACTCGCACACACACACATATACAGAGGGCCAGCCAGCAAGGCAGGCCACCAGGCCAGGCCGGCCGATCGGCGCGCGACGGCGGCGCGGCGCGGCGGGCGGCGGGCGTGGCGACCGACGCAGTCGTTCGCGCGCGTCGTTCGCGATAGCTTGTCTGAGAGTTGTCCGCATATTCGCGTGCTGTGTTTTGTTTACAATAGTGTTATTGTTGTTGCGCATTCAAGCAGCCTGTGCTCTGTCTGTGATCAGTGCCAGTGAAATCACATACCTACAGTAGTTCTGTGCCCCAGGATTGGTTGATACTGTTGAATTGTGGATCGCGGTGAACCAGCCACGGCAGGCGCCGAGCTCAGGTACCGCATACCGTTTCGTTTGTTTTCGATCTGATTACGGCTAGGCTAGTCCGGTTCGTTGGTGTTTGTGTTTCAGTTATAATAAATTATGCAGGTGTGGTGAATGGGAACACGTGACGGGCGTGTGGTATGATAGGTACGGCAGCTCACCACGTGGTGGTTCGCTCGGTGTAAACAAGTCGCGCGCGCCCTTCGTGCGCGGCTACTAGGCTACTGCGTCGCGCGTTGCGGATGGCGGGCAACGCGGCGGCGGCGGCGGGGCCTGGCTAGCTCTACAAAACAAAACAACTACGGTACGCGCCGCCGCCGTCGTATCGTAACTCGTAAGGTCTCATAACAATCTCTCGTATAATTTTACTTATAAACGTGAGGTTGTGTGAAAATTAACTACTAGGTACTAGTTGTCCTATGAGAACATAGACCTCGCGAGCCTGTATAACCATGCAATAACCGACACTTTCCCCTTTTCCCTGGCTAAATCGAATTGCAGGCAGGTGCATGAATTTTCCAATAGGCCCTACCCTACCTACCTATGTAGACTTTTGAGCAAAATAGGGGTATAAGTTTTAGTGATTACTCGCGTTCCCTTGGTCCTAGGAGGTCGAATCTGGTGTCTGTCTACGTATTTGTCTCGTAAAGGCGGAGAGTACTGTGTAGTCTCAGATATTGGTAGGAGTAAATTTTCGAAAAAAAAAATTATTTCCCCTCTTTTCCCCCTTCCACTCCCCCCTTTTGGAAATATTTTTACACCATCTTGTGTAGAATGAAGTCTTTAGTGTGCTTCTCTAATTTGATCAAAATCCGTCGATAACCAACGCTACAGCAAACTTTCCCCCTTTTCTCCTCTATTTTCCCCCCAATCAAAAATCGCGGTCGACAAAAATTTTTTTAATAGGTAAATCATAATGTGTGCCGATTTTCGTCCAAATCGGTTGATAAAAGCGACCTGTACTGTAGGCGATTACTGACAGACAGACAGACAGCCGGACAAAAGCATTTTTGGCCAATCTCGAAAGCGAGACGCTTCGCTCGCTCGGTCAATAACTAATAAATAAACAATTATTATTTGTGTGCATTAAACTAGACCAACTATTAGATATAATGGGGAGGTAGGTAGTAAAGTGCTCTGTGGACAAGTACCCTTGGGTAACAAGTTTCTATCAGTAGTACCTACTACCTATTATGTATAAACGGTAAAGGTACCTATATAGTACAACAGCTTGTACCCGTACATCAAAATGTGTAGGTAAGCACAAGCACTAAGCACATAATAAAGATTATAGTCTGAGCAAGCAAATCTGATAGTACTTACTAGTCCTTGATCTGTTGATCAAGCAAAACCAGTGGTTCTCTACTTACTCTAGCATGGAGTTTTTACTTTGATCCGTTTGTTGTACATAATATTCTGTGGTTGGGGTAAGAAAATCCTTTAAATGTAAAGGAAGTCGCACACAAAGCGGCGGCGTCAAAATGATCGTCCTGTTTTCGTGTCGCATTTGCATCGCATCGCATCGATGTCAACTTACCTACCTATCAAAGGTACATTGTATTGCACATTATACCTAATTACCTACCTATTTAGGTACCTAGGTAGCAACTAGTTTCATGACCATGGCACGTTGTTTACCGCTAGCTTTAGTACTCCTGTTTACCTATATACCTACCTACTTACCTTCTAACTATATAAAAGAGGGAACAAACCAACTACTTGATAAGTAAGAAGTACCTCACCTACCTATACTAACGTAGGTAGGTACCTGGAGTATGTGCGTACCTAAATTGTAAGTGTTTTACAGAAATCATAATAAAATAAAACATTCAGAGGTTGATTGATAACGATAGGTAGGTAAATCTGATCGCGTAAGAAAGCCTTATCTACTTATACGTATATGTACATTACATACATAACGTAGTCAATGTATACTTAGACTAGACCTACTTACAAAGGTACTTTGAAGTCTTATCAAAAACAATAATTTCGTTCCAAAAACAACATTCTACATCGTGCGCTTGACATTGAAGTGCGCCCGTTGATGTGATACTGATGTTTTTACGCTGTAGGTATAAAAATTCAACTTTTGAGCTGCGTGGTGCTCACTAAATCTTCTTTGTGTGTAAGTGTGTACCTTTATGATATAGCGTTAGTGCGGCACGAGGTCATCGCCCTCACCACTACACGCGGCGTAAACAACGATGCAGCGCGGGAACGAACGCTCCCCTACCTGCGAAGCCGCTCACCCCCAGTCCACCATACACAGGACCTTGGCTTGGTGGCATGCATGCACCCTTCTGAACAAAGCTGGCCACTGTAGTCCGGTAATGCTGTCAGCAATCGTCAGACGATTACAACAGCATCCTAGTCCGTCCGAAAATAAAGAGACGAATACTTATTCGTACAAGATAGGTTTCCATAACTTCCATTCCATGATAGACTAAAACAACTGTCAGATAAATCACGTCTAAGAAATGAGAAAATTCCTTGAAAATATTCAGACTACTTACATAAATTTTATTATTCTAAGATCCGGGTGAAGCAACTGATCATTTAAATTCTTTACTGTAAGAAAAATACCTACCTGCAAATGGTCTTACACGTGTAATGAAGAACAATCTGATTTTCGTCTCAAACAAACATATTTTACTCAGTTAATTTATAATCAAGCATGACATACATATTTTATGTATCATGGTTACATACTCATTTGTCGGTAAGTATTACAATATCTAGGTCTAAAAATCTACACGGTATCAGTAGGTAAGGTACCTATACCGACTGCCGGGCGCCCGCTTCTCTGGCGTCACGGTGACGTAGCTATTGTACATAAAATACGTAGTTTAGTTATTCTACATGTCATTAACACTTAGGCACAAAAGGTAGGCTAAAAGTTATTTTTGGCGCCCCTCTCGGCCGTCTGGCGCTTCTACGGATGGTACATTCATCCTATTGTGTTATAGGTATCCAGTATTCACTTTTATTCGCGAAAACAACCGGCCTAAGGTCACTTGTAAACCGTTTTGTTTTGTTATTTACGTTTTTCCGTCTGTAGACGTCATCGAATCGAACCAGTCAAGCCAAAGCGCTGACAAAAATGCAGTAAATGTGCGACCACGCTTATTGAAAAGTTTATAATAGGTGTGCCTCCTGAACTCAATCATCTAACTGCATAAAGCGAGACACCCATTCATGGTTGGTATTTTGTATGTTATGCATGCGTCAATATTTATTACACGGACAGCCAAATAGTGACACTTGCCATGCTCAAATCTCCATACACAAATTACACAATACATGTCAGGTGAGATAGTAGAACAGAATAGATATGACATAGTGGTCTAAAAGGCTCAAACACGTCAACGTTTTCCTATATGTATTGTAAATAACTTATAAGTTTAAAAAACTTGAAAAACCGACTGCAATTCGACTACCGGCTTCATCATCAGATGATGATGATGATGGCAGTTCATTAGAAAGGTTTTAGTGACCATAAACACACTACAGAAAAGCAAAATACGCGATTCGTGCACGCGGATGGTGCATCTTAACTAGTTTTCCAGTTATTTCTATTTATAAGCCAAACTACTGAACTGATTTTAATGAAAATTAAATGGGACAAACCTGGAAGTCCTTTCAGATAAAAAAAAATCAAATCGGTTCATAGATTACGAAGTTCTGAGGTAACACACATTAAAAAACCCCGAATTGAGAACCTCCTCCTTTTTTGAAGTCGGTTAACAAAAGGTTTAAAATGGTGCAAGGAAGAAGTATCGCTAATAACAACCACAAAAATACACCTGTGTACATAGTACATAACATAGGTACTATCGGCAAAATTTCCGCCTTACCACTTTTGAAACTGTTTCGCTTGCAAGTAGTTAGCTACCTGACCTCGCCTTTTTCTTTTGTCTTCTTATTTTGACCAACCAGAGATCTAAACATCTATTTATTTTTATGACGGCCCATTGTTTTCATAACTTTTACACCCGAAATAATTGGCTTCTATTGGTTTTCAAAAATGAACGGCTAGTCGGTTTAGAGGAAATGCGCCCTTAAGGTGGTAAGGCAGAACTTTTGCTGATGGTACATGGGTAATTTAGAAATTCTACATAGTTAAATAATTTTAAACACTTTCCAAAAAGTCCATTCCGGCTACCTTGTCATTTTAAAAAATGCGATGAAACGTGAATTAATTTATTATTGATTAATTTAAAATTTAACAAACAAATCTTTTATCAATGCAAACTTCTTGGTTTCATTTAACGTTTTTATAAAGTTCAAAAATTAACAGACCATAAAGGTCGATGCGTCAAATTAAGATTTCAATCAAAGCCAATGTATGATTTGTAGCAGCGTTTTTGTTTTGCGATTTGATGATGAATCGGATTCGAGTTTTGTCATTTGTAAAAGCAACATAGCACATTTATTTTAATTGTTTTTCTTGGTGCTATTGTGAGTATTGTTCCTTAATTTTGGTAGAATTTTAACCAATAATACTTGCGGTAGTCGTAGCTTTAAGTGTGAGCCATTGTAATAAATGTGTATTATGTGTTTTATTTATTTGATGGAATTCGTTTTCAAGTTTTGAAGGGAAATCCACCCTGTTGTCTTCAAAACAAAAGACGCCGACTTGACGTATGACTCGACTTGACTGAACTTATTTCAAATAATCAACAAACTTGACACTGGCAAAATTGTCTGTCGAAATGACAGAAAGAGGCCATATTATACTCTGATACATAGTTTCCTACCTCTTTGATATTATAAGAGAAGAAGAAGATGATGAATTATTCGAGCAGAATTTAATATTTTATAGTGATTTTTCCTGTTTGAAATAGAGAGCTTGTGCAGTTTTACGGACTAACTCGGTAGTAAAGTAAGTCATCTAGAATCTACCCGCTTGGCCTACAGCGCGGTTTCTGTTGTGCGCTGCTACTGCCGCAGTCTGCATCTTCAATGAGTTGGGTTGTGTGAACTTGTGTGTGGTTCGTTATTGCATAATTGCCCGGTGTCTGACTGTGATTGGATTAGTGTGAGCATAGTAAGACTGTGATTCCGAGATCAGCTAGGATTAGTCAGTAAGGTATTTCTTAATTGTTATTTTCCTGTTACGGGTGTGTCGTGGGAATTGCGATGGCTCCCACGCTAATTACCGTCAGTCTTTATCCACTCATTGGCCTTTGCTAGACATCATTCCTGATCAATGAATTTAAATTCATCAATGAAACTACTATTGTTGTGTTCATACAATAAGGTTGCTGCTGACAATTCGCAGAGAACAGCTATTGTGTGCCAATGTCAGATGGTTTATAATTTCCAGCGTTAGAAACATTAGCTAAATAATAACTACTGGATCTCAAGCTCTGCTGTTCATTCAAGAGTGTCTGTTGAGGTGACGGGGGCTATAGGCGGGAGGAAAAAACACAATCAAAAAAGATGTTGATAAAGTGGTAAAGCGTATCGTCTGTGGAGACGCCAGCATTACTTGTTTTTGTCTTCAGACTACTGGTGAATTCCACCAAATAACTGTACGCCCACGCCAATGATCCACGAGCCTAGAAATACTTGGGCGATACACTCTCAAGGAACGAGCCAAGTCAACTGGAACCGGAACCTAGGCCGATCCATGTCATTTATGTTTGTAACGTGTTGCTTTTGTTCCAGCTCGGGTCATGTGGGCAGGAGGCGCGGGGCGCGCGGCGTGATGTGCGCGTGTGATCCCCGCTCGCTGGCGGTGCTGGCGTGCTCGCTGCTGCTCGTCGCCAGCGCGCACGCCGCAACCGACCACAAGATAGCACAAGGAAGTGAGTTACCTACCATTTTAAGGCGCGTATTACGGTCAAACCGTGAAAATGCCCATTTTTGACGTTCTAGATCTCTGAAACTGAAACTCTTAGATAATTTCGATTTATTGTATGGTGTAGAATAGTTATTCGCATTGACCGTAGCGGCCTCGCTTTTTGCAATTTTTCCTTATATATTTAAATAAAGCCAAAATTCCGAAACAAGTTTTTAATAAAACTCGCGCAGACACTTTTTCAAGCTCCTGGATTGAACTACACTGCAAAGCAAACAAAATGAAAAATATCAACAAATATCTCTTATATACTGTCATTGACCGTAGCGGCCCCGGAATTTAGAAATAAGTATGGGATATGTACAAAAAAAAATCAATTCAAAACCATAAAATTTCTAAAAACGTTCAGAATTAGCCGTTAATTTCTCCATACTACATTATTATTATTAGGTAAAAATTATACCAAAATAAACGTTAGTTCATAATCAATAAAATTGTATACTTTTTATTTACATAATTTATTATATTAATTTGAATAAACGTAATTTACAACTGCATAAAATGCGATGCGTTGGCCGCTCGAATTCAGACGCGCGCCAGCGCTCGTGGAAGTCGGACCTGTGTCGATTTTCTCCGCGCCAAAAGATCGAGCATAACCGTGCGTGTACACGTGGAGTGTGACTGACTACCTAGTTTTGATGTTAGTAACTTTTTTATTCATGACAATCATTAACACCTGTACATACCTATTGGGGACAATTAAAATCTTATCTTATCTTACCATTTATAATATTAGTGGGATGGGATGCAAAAGTTTAGATGTTTGGATGTTTGTGTAGTACATACAAAATCGATTGTTACACCTAACTTCAGAGGGATGAAGATCCGTTGTGCGTACTGTGCCAAACAGTACAATCTGCAGTGCAATGAAGAACGTGTACTTGAATAGAATAGAAATTCATGATGATGAGCTAAAATGAAAATATATTTTGATAGGCCTCACAGCTCAGTCGGTACTAGCTCTCCCTTCCGTGCCGTGGGTCGTGGGTTCGATCCTCACCAAAAACTAACATAATTATTTTTTGTGTGGCATCATAGACGTTTGTTCTATGAGTCGTCTAAAGGGCGCCGTGTAAAAATGTCAATGTATATATTTTTATTTGTACCTATTTATGAAAAATCATAGCCGCCATTTTTAACTTTCCTGTTTATGGACCGATTGCTTTCAAAATCGATATCTGAGGGTCCCTTTCGGCCATTACCAAGAATCTAATGTCAAATTTGAAAAAGCATGATCGCCATTTTGAACTTCTTTGTTTATGGACCGATTATTTTCAAAATTGATATCTGAGGGTCACCCTCAGCCATTATCAAGAATCTAATGTCAAATTTGAAAAATCATGGCCGCCATTTTTAACATTTCAGTTTATAGACGGATTGCTTTCAAAATCGATATCTGAGGGTCCCTTTCAACCATTACCAAGAATCTAATGTCAAATTTGAAATAGCATTATCGCCATTTTGAACTTTTTTGTTTATGGACCGATTGCTTTCAAAATTGATATCCGAGGGTCACCCTCAGCCATTATCAAGAATCTAATGTCAAATTTGAAAAATCATGGCCGCCATTTTTAACTTTTCTGTTTATGGACCGATTGCTTTCAAAATCGATATCTGAAGGTCCCTTTCAACCATTACCAAGAATCTAATGTCAAATTTGAAAAATTATGGCCGCCATTTTTAACTTCTCTGTTATTATATTACTAAATATATTACTAAATGACAGAGACAACTAAAATCTACATTTTTGATGTCAGCTGTCAAATTCAACTTCAAACGGTCATATCTTGGAAACTACTTATCCTAGACTACTCGTTTCATCACTAAATGACAGAGACAACTAAAATCTACATTTTTGATGTCAGCTGTCAAATTCAACTTCAAACGGTCATATCTTGGAAACTACTTATCCTAGACTACTCGTTTCATCACTAAATGACACAGACAACTAAAATCTACATTTTTGATGTCAGCTGTCAAATTCAACTTGAAACGGTCATATCTTGGAAACTACTTATCCTAGACTACTCGTTTCATCATTAAATGACAGAGACAACTAAAATCTACATTTTTGATGACAGCTGTCAAATTAAACTTCAAACGGTCATATCTTGGAAACTACTTATCCTAGACTACTCGTTTCATCATTAAATGACAGAGACAACTAAAATCTACATTTTTGATGTCAGCTGTCAAATTCAACTTCAAACGGTCATATCTTGGAAACTACTTATCCTAGACTACTCGTTTCATCACTAAATGACAGAGACAACTAAAATCTACATTTTTGATGTCAGCTGTCAAATTCAACTTCAAACGGTCATATCTTGGAAACTACTTATCCTAGACTACTCGTTTCATCACTAAATGACAGAGACAACTAAAATCTAAATTTTTGATGTCAGCTGTCAAATTCAACTTCAAACGGTCATATCTTGGAAACTACTTATCCTAGACTACTCGTTTCATCATTAAATGACAGAAACAACTAAAATCTACATTTTTGATGACAGCTGTCAAATTCAACTTCAAACGGTCATATCTTGGAAACTACGTATCCTAGACTACTCGTTTCATCACTAAATGACAGAGACAACTAAAATCTACATTTTTGATGTCAGCTGTCAAATTAAACTTCAAACGGTCATATCTTGGAAACTACTTATCCTAGACTACTCGTGTCATCATTAAAAGACAGAGACAACTAAAATCTACATTTTTGATGACAGCTGTCAAATTAAACTTCAAACGGTCATATCTTGGAAACTACTTATCCTAGACTGCTCGTTTCATCACTAAATGACAGAGACAACTAAAATCTACATTTTTGATGACAGCTGTCAAAATTAACTTCAAACGGCATTCATTTAAGTTTTTTGAGGGTGACCCTCAGATATCGATTTTGAAAGCAATCGGTCTGTAAACAAAAAAAATTAAAAATGGCAGCCATGATTTTTCATCAAACTTGACGTTAGATTCTTGATAATGGCTGAGGGTGACCCTCAGATATCGATTTTGAAAGCAATCGGTTTATAAACAAAAAAGTTAAAAATGTTGGTTATGATTTTTCAAATTTGACATTAGATTCTTGATAATGGCTGAGGGTGACCCCCAGATATCGATTTTGAAAGCAATCTATCCATAAACAAAAAAGTTAAAAATGGCGGCAATGCTTTTTCTAATTTTACATAATATTCCTGATAATGGCTAAGAGGGATCCTCAGATATCGATTTTGAAAGCAATCGGTCCATAAACAAAAAAAGTTAAAAATGGCGGCTATGATTTTTTCTAATTTGAGATTAGATTCTTGATAATAAATAAATAAATAAAATAAATATTTATGGACATTTCACACGACGCCTCTAGTCCCAAACTAAGCAAAGCTTGTAATATGGTAACTAGATGCTGATAGAATACTTATATACCTTTTTTTTTTAAATACATACTTATAATACATAGTAACACATAATGGCTGAGAGGGGCCCTCAGATATCGATTTTGAAAGAAATCCGTTTTTAAAAGACTGTACTTTATAATATTGTGCGCGCGAGTTGACGACAAAAAAAATAGGTTTAATTGGAAAGTGCCAAATCACGAGTTTCACGCTCGCGAGTTGACGAATAACTCAGCCGTTTGAAGTTGATTTTGACATAATTACCTAATGTGTGCAATGTACCTAATGTTGATCGGTGCTCTAAGCTATCACCATGATACGATTCATCAAAATCTGTTCGGCGGTTTCAGCGTCAACTGTGCTCAAACGACAAACCGACAGACATACTTCAACTCCTTCAAAGAATTTATCAAAAAATAAATCAATGTAAGTACAGATTTGTAAAAGTTTAGGTAGAAATTCTATCTAATAAAATAAATAAATATGAATATTCTTGGGCTTTACACACAACGCCCTCTAGTCCCAAACTAAGCAAAGCTTGTGATATGGGAACTAGATCTGATAGAATACTTATATACTTTTTTTTGTAAATACATACTTATAATACATAGAAACACCCTAAATAGAAACAGCCATCTTTATAATAGTTTATTATAAATCTTTAGGTACATTGAAAATTTTTATAATTTTAATGGCTTTACTTACCTAACTTCCAAGTACCAAGACTAGTTAGTTAATGTACAAACTCGAGCGGAAAGCGGCTTCAATTTGTGCGTGGGCATTTTTTTTTAGTTTGGCGGCTCAGAAACCGGAATTCGAGCGCGGCCAAACTGCGATAGCCCTCTTAAGGCGAGAAGTTCCCTTAATTTACCATCTAGCGTGCAAGCAAATTGAAATCTCAAAGCCTTCGAATATAAGCGTTGTCGTCATGCCACGAGACTTTCAATGTGAAGAATTCGTATGAAATGAAAACATAACCTGCAGTTTTGAAAACTCCTTTTCGAAGTTAGGTACAATGTTCCGTTGAAGTAAGTGCTTCTGTATCTGTACCTTTGACTTTGACAACCCTAGAGGCCTCTAGGTTAGATAATTAGTACTCTCTCAGGGTCAAGGGATGTCCGACGACCGCGAGGCAGACCACAGTGGTTACTCACATTTGCGTAACACCGGAAGGAGTGGCGTTGTAGATAGGAGGTATACCTAGCTGTTAGTGCCAGATTAGATACGTCTCACTGCGGTACATGAATGAGATGATCCGATGCACCTAGACTATTCCGCCGCCGCCGTCACCGTCTAGTTTAGAGATCATCGTTCACAAAATAACGTGAACTGCGTCCGTTTAATAATTAAAATATGATTGTACCTTATTCATATTCTTGTAATAAGAAGGCCAAGAAAGTTAATGTAGTTTAATTATCCACCTTTTTTATGCAAACAGTTGTTATGTCTCAGAACACCGAGCACAAACACCTACGAGTAAAGCACTCGTATCGCTGACTTGCCGGATGTTAGCTAAGACATGCGCGGACGTTGATCCGGTGCGCGCTGTTCGTATCACCATGTATCACAGAGGCACCCATTTATATATCAATATTTTTTGCTCTATTCGTTGTACGCGTGCTATTGAACTCGCGCAGTGTAGTCCACTTTATCGCTTTCGGTACGTCAGATAAGGAAATGTTTGTTTGTAATTCTTATTCGTTCTGAATCGAACGCCGCGCGCTGTCAATGCCGTGATTCGTGGCATAGCATGCCACTCGATGATGCGCCTGTCTGAAACCTTGTTTAGGAGGTGAGGTGCCTCTCGATATCTTTTGCGAACCGTCCCAGAACCACTCGAGCGTGTAATAAGTATGCGTATATTGAACTTTGCAATTTCAAATTAATTCTTCAAGTTTCAACGCTTTTCAATTAAAAACGTATAATAAACAAATAAATTAACATACCATGCAATCGATTGCCAGTCGCAATAACTTGCCTTCATTTGTAAACAGAATTTTATTGTTTCAGTGTTTGTATTATTTTCATCAATACGTACTTTAATTGCTGGTTTAAATTAGGTAAGCATGTTATTTATGTCATATCCTATCTTTTTTATTCATAACAGCAGACAAGGTCATTGTTTGAATTTGAACCTGATCCCTTGTGACCTAGCGCAGAATACTTACACAACAGTTTTATTTCCTCTATGGGAAAAGTACCGAGAACATTGTAAAGCCTACCTAACAGCCTGACACTCGCCAGACATACAGCCACGATACGCGTAAGGTCGGCCACATACAGTCGGAATTCCGTAATTATATCACACACATAGGTGTACGTCTATTTCCGTTCAGAACGACAAGGCTCAGTTTTTGACGAACAGGCTACCATGCGGAATTCCGGATGAAAAACGGATGATTCCGGAGAAAACTACGAACGGAAAACTACTGTATGTATGTGATAGGCCCATGGAATATTTGTATAGAGTTACTGCGTTCGGAATTCCGAATCAAAATTCTGAAACGGAATTCCAACTGTATGTGGCCGCTCTAAAAGTCAAAACAACAGCGATGACTTGTGGAAATGGCACAGATTACATTATTCTTTTTCCTGACTTATGTCATTTCAGTGAGCAAAGTGGCTTGTTTCCATTAGATTTTTCTTGACTTTTACATGCATCTTACCGAGAGCCTGACTTTGGAAGGTATTTTATTTAATTCTAAAACGGTTGAACCGGACTTTGCTAGTTTTTAGCCTCACACGGGTTATTTTGCTTGGCAACATCCAGCACTTACAATTTTACCTAGTTCCTTGGCCAATTTACTTCTTGTAATTATTTATCGAGTCGATGTGCTCCTTAAATTAGACGATTATTTTAATAAATTTTGTCACTTCGACGTGTATCATGTTGTGTGTGATATTTTATTTTTCCAAACACCAGCTGTCGGGTTCAACGACCGGCGGCATCACCCCTCGATTATTTTAGTTTTGACATAAATTTACTTATCGAAGGGTGAAGGGTTGTCTGTCTATTAATAAGTTAGATTGTTGACTCTTTTAATGTGAGCTGACAGTCCTGAAAACACAGCTATTTCTAGTAAACGTTTATTTAGACTTTTCAGTTAGTATTATGTTTTGAAACTAGAAAATACATTTAATTGAATAACTTTTGAGTTAGGTAGGTACTGCTAGGTACTTGCACAAACTTTTATGAAATGACTTTCATTGAGGAAGAAGACAGAATAGTATTATTTAAATCCACCTGTAATTTAACTAATTAGTTGTTGGACATTCAACTTCAACAAAATGAAATACCGTTTAAAATGTTGATTATCATGTTGACAAGTGCTCGCTCATTCACGTCAAAATAATAGTAGGTAATTATTTTATTATGAAAATAGCAAATAGTTAATTAACTTATTAAATTGATGCAAATCGAGACCTGAAATACCACCTTTGTAATACTAAACTAATTCTACAAGCACATATTTGTTTGCGTGGTTGTTGATAAACACTTAAACTTATAAATAATCAAATTACGTAGTTCGTGTCTAAGATAGAAGCGTACGTGGGTTGCCCAATTTTGAAGTGTGATAAGCATTTAGTATTGTACAAACATTATCAGTGATAAAATTATCGATGGCGGCGCCGAGATACCTGCCTATTTTATCTTTGTAATTTTTTAACACTGAAATACTTCGGTACTTTTGTTAAAATAAACATACATTCATAATATTATTCGCGAAAGTACTAATAAAGCATGTTCTTAATTTTCCTACGTATTGAAGTCTAATCGTTACGGCGGCGTGCCTTTGCTGCGTATTGATTTTAGATTGAAATAAATTGGTCAAGGTGCAAGTAAAACTTGCGTAAATAACTATGTAGTGTTCCTAGTAGATACTGCATAATGATGTTTCCTCAATGCATAAACCAATAATAGTTATAAATAAAAATAACTTCCATTCCAAAGAAATTACGATACAGTTTAGTTTGTGTGTACACCAAATAATGTTATTATTCGGTTTGATTTAATTTTAGAATTTTGTTAACTTTCCATGTTGCAAATACTTAGGTGTTTTATTTTTGAAAATATCCTGCGTGATACACATAAAATATATATTTAGATGGATACTGAGACATCCAGCTTGGAATTAAATAGGTAAGGGAGTTATTGGTTTCGATTATGTATTTGACAGCGCTAAAATTTAATAATAGCAGTCTTTGTCGTTTGAGTTTACGGGAAAGAGACGTCAATATTTTTGTTAAGACCATGCGCGTGCGCGTCTCAATGTTTCTTTAATTTATTATTGATATATAATCAACTCTGCTGACATTTAAAATCTCCGTAACTTTACTTTCATTCATTCAAGATCATTTTATTTTTGGACGAATTTAAATCTAGTTTATATTCAGAACAGACTGAACTAGAAACGATAATAATGAAAAATTCATGGCACTGCCAGACAAGAGACAATGATTATCATATCATTATTTTTATTATTAAACTGTTATGGTAAGTTAAGTAAAACGTCTTAAAAGCTCCGCTGTGTCCAATTCCTGGATATATGTGTATATTGTGTATAGATTAGGTATTTATGGCAGGTACAATATTTTTTTTGTCTCTTAAATCGACAGAGCTACAAAAAACTGAAAGTATTAATTCACTTATAAATGTGTTTTCAAACTAGTTTTTTCAAACGTAGTAAGTCTTGATCGATGGGATACGAAGTGGTGGAATTGTAGATACAAAAAAGTCAAAAATTTACTGAAAATATCTATAAAATGAAATCTTAATAAATGTAGTTAACTCGCAATTTTAAGACCATGCAAGTAGGGTTACCATATCTCAGGATTTGTCCTGAGATTTCAGGATTTTTCGACTCTTCTCAGGATTCCGGCCGGATTTAGCAAATATAGTGATAGCTCAGGATTTTCAATAAAACACAGGTTACATTTTAAAGATCTTTCTTATTAAACTACTAAAAATAATTTTCTTTTGGTAACGATTGAACAGTTCAAATCAATACTTATTTATCAAAGTAAAACAAACTAAAAACAATCTTCTTTTGGTAACAATTGCAGTTAAAATCAATACTTATGTATTAATTTAAAACAAACTTAAAATAATCTTCTTTTGGTAACAATTGCAGTTAAAATCAATACTTATTTATCGAAGTAAAACGAACTAAAAAGATAATAATACGTTTTTGAGAGAAAATTCTCAAGGTGTAGAAAATCTCAGGACTTTTCCATGGAAATCAGGCCTTTTCTCCGGACTTTTGGTTTTTTCATCTGGTAACCCTACATGCAAGTAGGTATGTCTAATTGTTACATGAGTATTAATTAGATAAGTAAGCGACAACATCCGTATTGAATAAAGCAATTTACATATTAAATGCATACCTAACATGACACCCGTCTGCTGATTCTTAAATTAATGTTGTGCATTATATTAATCAAATAGTGGTCTTACTCTATTGTAAGAAAACTAAATAGTTACCTGAATGAAAACCTACGTAGCAAATAATAAAAAAAAAATCGAAGACGCTTGTATACTTGTCATGTTGGTCGTTGGTCATAAGTTTATTATAATCTCTGATTCAGAAAACCAATGGATACGCCCCACCAACAAAAAAAGCGTACATACTATGGAACATAATATGGCTGCCTTCATAGTAGTATTGACAGCAGATCTACCACCAACTCAGAACTAAACATGGCGGCGGCGCGGCGCTGGTTACGCAAACATAAAATCATGACGTTACAAAAAATATTCGAAAGGACAAAATATTATCTATCTCTTTCAACACATTCAGTATTTGTTTGGTTAAAAAGAAACAAATTAATATTTGACTGCTTATGTGTCGATCTATTTTGTATAGTAGAATGGGGCATCTCCATGTTTGTGGTTTCCTACCTATTTGGTTTATTATAATCGATAGAACTGTCATGTTTCTAAAAAAATCTTGCTATGATCCGGTTTCTTTCCAAGCTTGTGCATCTCGGTTGTATTCGGTACGTGACCTAGGTTACTAAAGTGTTGGTTACACATGCACTGCACTGTTATGCTATACATGATACGGTTGCACATTATCTGTATCTTAGTAGATAGATATGCAACGATAAGAACGTAACAGTGATGTAGGTAGTGCTACTAGGTAATAGGTACCTAGAACTACCTAGAACTACGCAATCAACGAAGCATCGATAGTGTGTGACCTACGAGTACCACATTTACGTAGGGTAGGGTTCGAGTACATACACTACATACTACTTGTAGGTATGTAAGATTGCATCCATTCAAAGCACAGGAATTTATCACTCTACCCTCTTAACTTTTTTTTGTACAGTCAGCAGGCGTCACAGCTCAGTCGGTAAAAGCTCTGCCTTCCGTATTGTGGGTTCTATTCCCATGAACAAACGTTTATGTGTTGGTAGACGTGGATGTTTGTTCTGTGATACCTATTGTACCTATTAATGTGTTTTACAAAACAATGTATAAGTATTCTATCAGCAATATTCCCATAGTACAAGCTTTGCTTGGTTTGGGACTAGAAGGCGTTGTGTGAAATGACCATGAATATTTATTTACCCATACGCTTCCTTGTAAAACTCTTGTAGCAAAACCTACCTTTCTATTTCGTGATATTTTTGCACTTTTGTATGAGCACTCTGAGCAAGTCACCTTGAAAATTGGATAAACATTTACCTAGGTAGGTAGGTAAGGTACCTACTTGTTCTTTCTGGCGCATTAGTCCGTAGTATAACTTATAACTAATATTCTGTCCTACCTACCTAGATAAGCTCGTCAAAGTCGGTAAACATATAATTTCAAATCGTAAATTTTTCTACCTGCTTGAAATTCTTGCTTGACACAAAAACAATTTTATGCTTTCCTGCCTGTGTAGTGTTTATGACCTAGGTATAAAACATTTTTTCTGTTTAATTAGCTATGTTTTGACGTGGCATTTCCTTGAATAACTCAATAGCGTGTCGAAGTGTTGTTTTTTTACTGGTTTCGCCTGGGCATAGAACATAGGGCGGCGCCATAATGGGCGGTCCGGTCGGCGGCGGCGCACCCAATGTTTTGGTTATGGTTTGGTGTTCCAAACGTCGTCGTCGTCGGCGGCGGCGGCGGCAACATGCGGCATCGTCGTCGTCGGGTCACTGGCGCATGATAATGTTGTGTATTCAACTAGCCTTATAAAGTGCAATCACTGCCTGCTATGCTGTACAAAAACTGCTCTACCTAACTTTAAAACTTACCTACATCAATAATAAATCTCCTGTAAATGTTATTCATTTATTATTCTCTGAAGACATAAAAAAATATAAAGCGGCAGCGCGGCGTGGCGTTCACAGTAGACACCCGGTAGATGTTAGTTTAGTACTTCTTCAGTCTTCATAACTCAGTATTTATGATTCTTAAATATCTTTGTTATTCCAATGTCGCCTTAAACGCAATTTCAAGGTTTCGGCGAACGGCCTCTTTCGTGCGTGCGAAAGATTACTAATTTTAAAATAGCTTTGTTTGTGCTCTGATAAATGATAGCGCTGCGCTGCCACCGCCGCGCGCGCCGGCCGCGCTGCTGCCATTCGTTACATACTACAACACTCAAAGTCAAAGTCAATAGTAATTTATTCATAATCGCTTGGATCATTTTGTAATACCTACGTAAATGAATCAGACAGCAACAACAAAATCACTCCCTGGATTTTTTTAATAGGGTGTGTGTTGTGTTGAATGGTGCCTAATGCCTATCATACAAACTGTGTTTATCGCGACTAGTTTGTAATCTATGTATACTACTGATAGCCGAGATTATTGATTAAAAGCTAGCCAGCCTGTAACTATAATTTAAAAGAGGAAAGATGCGTGTCAACGCGCTTTAACATAATAAATCAGCTAAGGCTGGATCCATATTACATTGACTGATTTGATTATTCATTTCATTACATACTGCTCTCGATTATTGAACTATAGTGTCTTTAAAAAAATTTAGATTTTTATATCGACGTATTTTTTCGAACGCCATGCGCCATGGTTCTTTGTTAATTTACCTGAGTTATACAGAAACCGATACTCGTGATTTATTCTCACTTCATATTTTGTACTACTTGTCTTTATTTGCCTAAAGATTTGGTTATAACTTCACCAGTAGGAATTTCCGATACAAAATTAAACTTTTGAATCTGTTCAGTTCTATTTCGGTACGCAGATCTGTTTACTTTTCTAATTACAAGCAGTAGAAATAGACACTGAGCGGCTCGCGTTTAAATTTATCTCGTCCTATATTCTAAACAATCGTGGAATATAGGTCACGGGACTCACAGGGTTGTTTATCTCTGTGACATGCCCTATCTTTGCGAGACAGCTTTACATTAAATTCACCTATTTAATAAATTTTACATGAATATTATTGCCTTTCTGCTGAAAAAGTCTGATCTTCCTAATCAGCCAATATTATAATTTTACAGGTCTTGAATGCGTCTCTTTCGGATTGTTTATCTAAACGTCTTGACTATATTGCAACAGTCGCCGTGCTCATTGTTCACGAGACCATCAAAAAGTTTAAATATCGTAAGTAATTACAAATTTATTAAATTTTATTTAGGTGTATGTATTTGTTTCTTTTATATAAATCATTTCTGAATGCGAAATAATGTAGGTAATGTTATGGTAATCTAAACACGCTAAATCAAATTATTGGCATTTCTGGGCAAAAAAATATTTTGAAACTGAAACTATCAAAACTAGACAAAATTATAATCAGCAAGTAAGAAAGCATGAGATCAAGGTTCCTCAGTTTTTTGCTCTAGGTCCTTTGCCGTTACTGTACTACAACTTGACTACAATAAAACCTTTGCAGAGCGCTGAGTGCTGACAGGTATATCATTTTTAGAGTTCTGAATGTTCTGATACCTAATATTTACCCTTGGATATGATAGTTTTAGAACTAGCGAGCGGTATTAGTTATATACCGAACGGAACGTCCACAACTTATTACGACATGTCTACATTTTCACCCTCCTTTCGCTCTCCTAATTGACCGAACGAGCGAAGCGTCTCAGTTTCAAGATTGGCCAAAAACTGCTTTTGTCCATCTGTCTGTCTGTCAGTCAGTTCTTGCCTACAGGTCGTATTTTTCAACCGATTTTGACGAAAATTGGCACACAAGTTCCTTGATTTATTAAATTTTTTTTGTCGATCGCGATTTTTGATTAAAGAGAAAATGGGGGCAAAAGGGGGGGGGGGGAAGTTTGCTGTAGCGTTATTATCGTACGATTTCAATCAAATTTGAGGGATTAAAGGGAAAAACTCAAAGGGGATTTTGAGACTAACCCGTAATATAAATGTTCCGAGTCTAATCTGAACTCTTAGCAGGTGTAACCGTGGGCAGTTCTACATATAGTCGTACGCTCTAGTCAGTAGTGTAGGAGAGCAAATGTTTGTGAAATTTTACACCACGCCTCTGCAGGTTATTTATCGGAGTTTTATGGCGAAGTACCGTCATTCTTACAGCTCTTTCTTGGCTCTTGAACGTCTCGTCTGGCTTAAAACCTAAGCTCGATAAAGCAGATATTTTTTGTAAATGTTCCCTTTTTTGAATCAATCAATCCTTATTTATGATGGGTATGTAGCTAATCTTAGAATACTTGTTGTGTAATGTAGTGTAGGTTAGGTAGTAACGTGGGTCGATTATATTATATTCCGTGAATATTTTTTCAAGTCGTCGTCGTGAGAGATGGTACAAAAAGAGAGAGGCCTATACTCAGCAGTGGGTGCAGTCAGGCTGTGGATGATGATGATGATTTTTTCAAGGATAATAAATGTTTCTATCTACTAAAGTTTTCATAAGGCTAATAATCAACCGGGTGCGATGAACTAGGTAAGTACCTAGATGTATCACAGTAGTATCAGATTATCGGGTTACAAGCCTCGGGGCCCCGCGGCCCCGATGGGCAGCAGCGGTACAGTAGCCTCTGGTAGACCATCCACCTCTACGGCCAACAACCTCCATTTACCTCCGCTGACTGCGAGGTCCTCACGCACGAGGTGTCGCGGTCGCCGACCTATCATCGTCATTTTCGCGTCACAATTAGTACGTCTAGTCTAGAACTAGGAAAGTACACTAACCATATCAGGGCCCGAGATTGGTATGCGTCACGATAATTTTTAAAGCTAATAAAAAATATTAAAAATTATGAAATAACCTATTTGTTAAATTTTATAGTTTCCCGCAGCAGTTATTTTTTGCCTCAGACTAAGCAAAACTTGTACTATGGCAGGGTTTCTCAAAGTGAAGTACGTGAATCCTTACGGATTTGCCATTTGATGGCACACGACAAGATTTAGGAAAAAAGTTGAACAAAATTTTCGATGAAAAACAATCCACCGCATTCAATTGATTAATTAATCAATTAATTAATTGATTGATTAATGAGTTATTCCTGTTTCGGACTACCAGTCTTCTATAATACAAATTAACACCCAGAGACATACATCCATGTTTGCCACACAAAAATGTTTCTCAATAGGGATCGAACTCACGACGGAAGGCAGAGCTAATACCGACTGAGCTGTGACGCCTGAAATGATTCTTCAGGCAACTGTTAAGAACCTAGTGTTAGAATGATGTTCCCGAAGTGGACCTCTTCTACCCGCATTCAAAGCTGTAAGCGTTGGCGATACCATACGACTGCTAAAACTGCCGCATGGTACTGCAAACGCATGCGCACAGTTCGCTCCACTTTGTTTTTGCGTTCAATGTCAGTGTATCGGCACTATTTGGCACGAGCTTGTGTCACTCCATAGAAAACTACTTATAATAAATCTCTCACAAGTTTTTGACTGCGGGCAATCTTATCAGAAAATAAGTAGGCGCTTAGTTGCGTTGATCCGGTTGTAGTTTCTTTAAAGTATCTGCAACGGTTGTAAAAATGTACTCTCAGAGTGAAAATTTCGTTGCTTAGTTATTTAATAGGTGATGTTCATACATAACATACTGCTAAATCTTCTGCGATCTCTGCTAATTTTATCGCGTCGCGCATAATACTATACGTAACTTGCTTGGACGAGGCCAAAGGACGGTTTGTTTAGATTCTCTTACCAAAACACGCACCCAACACAAGACGATAAATGTTAGAAATATGTATACCGATAATATATATGTTTTCATAAATAAAAGTGTCAGAACAAAAACACATAGCAGAAATATTGTTTTCCGCAAAAATATTAACGCTCTCTATTAATATTTATCGAGAATTGAGTAAGTAGTTATATTCAGGTAGGTATACTTATTGACGGTAAGGACCAAATTCTAAATGCTCGTGATTCTACCAAGCATTAAAATGTACCTCCCACACATAATATTAACAATCGGGATTTTTTAGCAAATCAGAATTAGCTATTCAGTTTCCTAAAATATCCTGGCAAAAGTTCTAGGCCTGGATATAATTGGATTCTCCTGGAAATAGCTTGTCGCTCGTAAATATAGTTTTAAATGAGATAATTGCATGACGAAGAGTCAATGCTGACACGCGCGAGGTGAACGAGCTGGGCCGTCATGTTAGCAGCGTCATGGCAGTCACGGCACGACGACGACGAGCAGAATGCTTCGCTATTTCCGCAACAAGTGTTGTTTTGCAGAGAGAGGCCCCCAGCGGGCGAGCAATCGTCACGTCATGCGCCAGCCAGCGGCCGGCAGGCAACCCTCACGCAGACTGCGACGGTTTCCGAACGGAGCATTTTTCAGTGCCGACGACTGCCGGTAAAACCGGCAAAATATACCTTTTCGAAAGCTATATTTTTTATGCCAGACGAGATTCAATCTGAGATAGACAGATTAGGTACAAAAAAGCACAATCTAAACCTGAACGAGTATTCCAACTTTGAGCGAATTTTTCCATTACCACTGAATTACTTACCTATGTAGAGATTATTATTTCGGTGTAAATTGTTTATCACCAAAAACTATTCGATTCGTGTGCCATATTACCTACATACATTAGAAAGTAGAGAGCTTCTAACATTTTTGGATCAAGTTTCTGGTCGAGTTTAGATTAGGAATCTTACCAATATTATACAATTTCATAAACATATAATTTGGTCATTATATTCATTGAAAAGTCTTTCGACTTCTCGCTTATATTTTAGCGTTGTATTTACACAGCAAATTTACAGTTTGCTGTAAAATTTTCATGGCTTGTTTTTTTTTTGTTTGGTTCAATATTGGTGACTGGCTACCGCCGCGGTTTCAGTTGCGTGGGCACACGTTCATTGTGCAAACAAATACGACACGCACCACCCTTGTCTTGACCTTCATCCATCACTCTGTCTGCTACTAACCTATCACCACCTCAACTTCAAAATATCTACCTACTTAGATAGAAGTTGTTATTATCATCTCGTGCTACGTTATTCATGAGTGTTAGATTCTCATTTCATGTGGATATAACAAGCACCTATCCAGCGTTGAATAATTCAATTGAACGGAAAGAGATCTGTTTTTGTTCGGTGTACTCATTTTCATAAAACAGCGAATCCCAATCAGAACGGTTCAACTCTCCACGTTTACGAAAACATAGAAATTTAAAATGAGCTCACGGGTCATTGGTTCGTTCTAGTCTGAAGCTGCTGTGCTGTGGCTTTTCTAGCGTACGCATACTCGATTACTCAGTGGGTCTTCAATTTGCAATATATAACTCAGTCATTTTAACGATAGCCGCTACTAAAATGTTTACTTGATGGAAGTATTCGCTCGGAACCGGTCGCTGAGGACGGTTTGCGAGTGGAGGCCGCATTACACTGTAAATAACTTGAAAGTAATCTATCTACAAACTTTAATCTATTCCTTTAAACGTAGATTAGATTTGGTTGATAGGTTTGATTTAGGTTTGGTTGGTACTATTGGTAAGTTAGATTTATGTTGAGGCGAAGAAAATATAACAGATCGACTACTTGCAGCGTCGTTCGCTTAGAAACTCAAGGACATGATAACATTTTTTCAGAAACTAGTTCACACGATCTTTGTCTAGACTTGGTTATTATCATAGTCACGGTTAAAAGAAAGATTTGCCAGTGGAATAATTTTATTATAATATAACATAGCGTTTTTCTTTTCTTGAGCTCTTAATCTGGGTATTTTCTAGTCAGTTTCATTGGCCACTTTTTTGTCGAACGTCACAGCACGTCACGTACGATATTACCGCCACGCCAAAATGGGGTACCAAAATTTATGGGATTGTATGGAGACGTTTTATGACGACGGAAAGCGACCATAGTGACATACCATCACGTTGAAATAATTTATAAGTTAAAAAACTGGAAAACCGACTTCAACTCGACTACCAGCTTCATCATCAGATGATGATGACGATGATGACAGTTCATTGGGAATGTTCTAGTCACTATAAACACCACATAAAAGTCACAGGAAAGCAAAATACGCAATTTGGTGCACGTGGTTGGTGTTGATTCTTTAGAGGAACAACTGGTGGGTTTTTGCTTTTCTCCAATTAAATGCGGTTTGAATGTACAAACTGGGTTTATTGACAAATTTAGAAAAATGTAAAAATTTAGGTGTGCACAAAGGGTCCATCGTTGCTAGCAGTAAAATGGTAGGCACTACGCCGCAACTTTGCATATTGCATCGTTGCTAGCAGTAAAATGGTAGGCGCTGCGCCGCGCCGGGCATATTTTTTTCAGTTATTTCTATTTATAACCCAAACTACTCAACCGATTTTGATAAAAATAAAATGGGACCAATCTGGAAGTATATCCTTTCAGATGAAAAAAGAATTTTTGAAATCGGTTCATAAATGACGGAGTTCTGAGGTAACAAACATTAAAAAAAAAAAAAAAAAAAAAAAAAAAAAAAAACATACAACCGAATTGAGAACCTCCTCCTTTTTTGAAGTCGGTTAAAAATCGAGGAGCTTCTCAATTCGATTGTTTTTTATTATATTTTTTTTATATTTGAAAGGAAAGTTCAGATTTGTGCCATAAAAAATTATTAACAGCGGTTCAGTAGATTGGCATCAAAATAACTGGTAAAAATTTGTTATCCGCTTAAACGAAATGGCGTTTTGCTTTCGTGCATCTTGTCAGTGGTGTTTAGTTTACGGTCACTAGAATAATCCCAATTATTGCCATCATTATCATCATCTACTGATGAAACCAGAACGTAGTCAAATTCGAGTCGTTTTTACAAGTCTGCACCTTAAGCTTTTACTGTTGCGATTGTTGCGATACTGGATCTCGGTAGAATGGCAGCAGCATGGCGGCGGAGAGAGGCGGGCAATCTGCAGCCTGGCTGCATTCCGAGCGCATTCCGCTGCGGAACCGGCGAACGACCTAGTCGTACCCGCAAACTTGCACCGATGGAATGCCATATCCATGTCAATTAATAACGTGATTTATAATGTATTATCATATTATGTAGTGTAGTATAGACATCAGAATGTTTCAGCGAGTCAATTATAGGCGTACTAATAGTAAAATTAAATGTATGTATCATGTTTCTGCTAGGGAAACTTGCTACATTGTCGACCGCATCATCACTTAACATCAGGAGATAGTATTCAAACGTTATGTTGTGTAAAAAAAGTATATAATATCTTATTTCATTAATTATTAAAGAAATAATAATTGAGGGCAATCAAAATAAAGTTAAAATATCACGAATCCTTCGAAGGCGTACTAGGAATTTTGCAACTCCTCAACCCCTTTAACTGAATAGTCCATTAGTGCACAATATATATTACTGTCCAGTTCACTTTTAAATGTGGCGTTAACGCAACAAATAATAGCAGCCTTAGAATCGCGAGAATGGACATCCGACATTATGCGAACATAACGCGCAATAAAGCTCTCCAGGAATGTCGTAAAAGTGGGGCATGTATTAGGGCTGCCGATTCATGATCGTAAAGGGTGTTTAATTAAATCTAGGTATAGAACTTAAGAGGGCTATCGCAGTTTGGCCGCGCTCGAATTCCGGTTTCTGAGCCGCCAAACTAAAAAAAAATGCCCACGCACAAATTGAAGCCGCTTTCCGCTCGAGTTTGTACATTAACTAACTAGTCTTGGTACTTGGAAGTTAGGTAAGTAAAGCCATTAAAATTATAAAAATTTTCAATGTACCTAAAGATTTATAATAGTTTAGATAGCTGTTTCTATTTAGGGTGTTTCTATGTATTATAAGTATGTGTTTACAAAAAAAAAGTATACAGCGTGTAGCTACAATGGCGACATTAAATGAACACACGGGTAGAGCTACTAATAAGTATTCATAAAAAAAATAAAAAAATAATTATAGTCCAAAATAGAAATTTCGAATTTTTCAAACAAACTTAATAATAAAATACGCAACAAAAATTAATCACCCTATGAGTGTCTTTACCTACGTGTTACCGCGCCCGCGCCCGCGCCTGCCTGCCCGGGCGGCTCGGTGGCGGCGGCGGGGCGCGGGGCGGGGAAATCAAGCGACACAAGGAATTCAAAGAAATCAAATAATTTCACTTCACCTTGTTCACTTTACTATTAATTTTATTGTGACCTATGCACCTAGCGCCTTACACTTATTAAATCTTCAAGTTCTCAATGTAGCCGCCGCGCCGCCGCCGCCACCACGTCGGACACAAAGATGTAACCGGCGGCGCTGAATATTTGCCCTCACTTTTGATAATACATTTTATTTTATTTTAGCATGAACGTCGTCTTTCACAAAGCCCCATAAAAAAATCGAGGGGCTTGAGGTCAGGTGACATTGGGCCACCTAAGAGCTCCGTGTCGTGTCGTCCTATCCAGTATCCACTGAGCACCAAACATTTAATTTACCCGCTCCCTAGTCGCAAAGGTAGACAGATAAATAAATAATAAATCAAAGCGTCTTTATCGCTGTACCTACGTAGACCTGATTGGGTACTTAGAATAGAAAAGCTAAACTAACAAAACCAAGCGTCTTTTTCGCGAAACATTGAGAATAGGTAGATAATTAGCAAAATTATTAAAATAAAGTGTGTCAAGGACACCGGCCCGCGTATCACTGGCTAGGCGGCAGGACGAGTCGGTCGAGCGGGCGACGCGGGCGGCGGCGCGGCGGCGCTAGCTATCCCTTTCATGCACAACGTCGCAATTTCGGGTGTCCTATTCTAACAATACTTTCTTGCTCTTCATACGCGGTTACACGCGGTTATGACCCGTGAACCCGACAGATGACCTCTGCTCTTACGTACAGGTTGCTCCGAGGCGTTATTTAAGAAAATTGATTTATTTCGATAAATCTTATGTTTAATGAAATAAAAAATATGTCTATATTCTGAAAACGCGAAACCGGATACGCTGGTTAATTTAATGTCGCCATTGTAGCTACACGCTGTATAAGTATGAGTTTGTACATTAACTAACTAGTCTTGGTACTTGGAAGTTAGGTAAGTAAAGCCATTAAAATTATAAAAATTTTCAATGTACCTAAATATTTATAATAGTTTAGATAGCTGTTTCTATTTAGGGTGTTTCTATGTATTATAAGTATGTGTTTACAAAAAAAAAGTATATAAGTATTCTATCAGATCTAGTTCCCATATCACAAGCTTTGCTTAGTTTGGGACTAGAGGGCGTTGTGTGTAAAGCCCAAGAATATACATATTTATTTATTTTATTAGATAGAATTTCTATCTAAACTTTTACAAATCTGTACTTACATTGATTTATTTTTTGATAAATTCTTTGAAGGAGTTGAAGTATGTCTGTCGGTTTGTCGTTTGAGCACGTTTGAGTTCGTTGACGCTGAAACCGCCGAACAGATTTTGATGAATCGTATCATGGTGATAGCTTATAGCACCGATCAACATTAGGTACATTGCACACATTAGGTAATTATGTCAAAATCAACTTCAAACGGCCGAGTTATTCGTCAACTCGCGAGCGTGAAACTCGTGATTTGGCACTTTCCAATTAAACCTATTTTTTTTGTCGTCAACTCGCGCGCACAATATTATAAAGTACAGTCTTATTTTAAAAACGGATTTCTTTCAAAATCGATATCTGAGGGCCCCTCTTAGCCATTATGTGTTACTATGTATTATAAGTATGTATTTACAAAAAAAAGGTATATAAGTATTCTATCAGCATCTAGTTACCATATTACAAGCTTTGCTTAGTTTGGGACTAGAGGCGTCGTGTGAAATGTCCATAAATATTTATTTATTTATTATCAAGAATCTAATCTCAAATTAGAAAAAATCATAGCCGCCATTTTTAACTTTTTTTGTTTATGGACCGATTGCTTTCAAAATCGATATCTGAGGATCCCCCTTAGCCATTATCAGGAATATTATGTAAAATTAGAAAAAGCATGGTCGCCATTTTTAACTTTTTTGTTTATGGACCGATTGCTTTCAAAATCGATATCTAAGGGTCACCCTCAGCCATTATCAAGATTCTAATGTGAAATTTGAAAAATCATGACCACCATTTTTAACTTTTTTGTTTATGGACCGATTGCTTTCAAAATCGATATCTGAGGGTCACCCTCAGCCATTATCAAGATTCTAATGTCAAATTTGAAAAATCATGACCACCATTTTAAACTTTTTTGTTTATGGACCGATTGCTTTCAAAATCGATATCTGAGGGTCACCCTTAGCCATTATCAAGAATCTAATGTCAAATTTGAAAAATCATGACCAACATTTTTAACTTTTTTGTTTATGAACCGATTGCTTTCAAAATCGATATCTGAGGGTCACCCTCAGCCATTATCAAGAATCTAACGTCAAGTTTGATGAAAAATCATGGCTGCCATTTTTAATTTTTTTTGTTTACAGACCGATTGCTTTCAAAATCGATATCTGAGGGTCACCCTCAAGAATCTTAAATGAATGCCGTTTGAAGTTAATTTTGACAGCTGTCATCAAAAATGTAGATTTTAGTTGTCTCTGTCATTTAGTGATGAAACGAGCAGTCTAGGATAAGTAGTTTCCAAGATATGACCGTTTGAAGTTGAATTTGACAGCTGACATCAAAAATGTAGATTTTAGTTGTCTGTGTCATTTAGTGATGAAACGAGTAGTCTAGGATAAGTAGTTTCCAAGATATGACCGTTTGAAGTTGAATTTGACAGCTGACATCAAAAATGTAGATTTTAGTTGTCTCTGTCATTTAGTGATGAAACGAGTAGTCTAGGATAAGTAGTTTCCAAGATATGACCGTTTGAAGTTGAATTTGACAGCTGACATCAAAAATGTAGATTTTAGTTGTCTCTGTCATTAAGTGATGAAACGAGTAGTCTAGGATAAGTAGTTTCCAAGATATGACCGTTTGAAGTTGAATTTGACAGCTGACATCAAAAATGTAGATTTTAGTTGTCTCTGTCATTTAGTGATGAAACGAGTAGTCTAGGATAAGTAGTTTCCAAGATATGACCGTTTGAAGTTGAATTTGACAGCTGACATCAAAAATGTAGATTTTAGTTGTCTGTGTCATTTAGTGATGAAACGAGTAGTCTAGGATAAGTAGTTTCCAAGATATGACCGTTTGAAGTTGAATTTGACAGCTGACATCAAAAATGTAGATTTTAGTTGTCTGTGTCATTTAGTGATGAAACGAGTAGTCTAGGATAAGTAGTTTCCAAGATATGACCGTTTGAAGTTGAATTTGACAGCTGACATCAAAAATGTAGATTTTAGTTGTCTCTGTCATTAAGTGATGAAACGAGTAGTCTAGGATAAGTAGTTTCCAAGATATGACCGTTTGAAGTTGAATTTGACAGCTGACATCAAAAATGTAGATTTTAGTTGTCTCTGTCATTTAGTGATGAAACGAGTAGTCTAGGATAAGTAGTTTCCAAGATATGACCGTTTGAAGTTGAATTTGACAGCTGACATCAAAAATGTAGATTTTAGTTGTCTCTGTCATTAAGTGATGAAACGAGTAGTCTAGGATAAGTAGTTTCCAAGATATGACCGTTTGAAGTTGAATTTGACAGCTGACATCAAAAATGTAGATTTTAGTTGTCTCTGTCATTTAGTGATGAAACGAGTAGTCTAGGATAAGTAGTTTCCAAGATATGACCGTTTGAAGTTGAATTTGACAGCTGACATCAAAAATGTAGATTTTAGTTGTCTCTGTCATTTAGTAATATAATAACAGAAAAGTTAAAAATGGCGGCCATGATTTTTCAAATTTGACATTAGATTCTTGGTAATGGTTGAAAGGGACCTTCAGATATCGATTTTGAAAGCAATCGGTCCATAAACAGGAAAGTTAAAAATGGCGGCTATGATTTTTCATAAATAGGTACAAATAAAAATATATACATTGACATTTTTACACGGCACCCTTTAGACGACTCATAGAACAAACGTCTATGATGCCACACAAAAAATAATTATGTTTGTTTTTGGTGAGGATCGAACCCACGACCCACGGCACGGAAGGGAGAGCTAGTACCGACTGAGCTGTGAGGCCTATCAAAATATCTTTTCATTTTAGCTCATCATCATTAATTTCTATTCTATTCAAGTACACGTTCTTCATTGCACTGCAGATTGTACTGTTTGGCACAGTACGCACAACGGATCTTCATCCCTCTGAAGTTAGGTGTAACAATCGATTTTGTATGTACTACACAAACATCCAAACATCTAAACTTTTGCATCCCATCCCACTAATATTATAAATGGTAAGATAAGATAAGATAAGATTTTAATTGTCCCCAATAGGTATGTACAGGTGTTAATGATTGTCATGAATAAAAAAGTTACTAACATCAAAACTAGGTAGTCAGTCACACTCCACGTGTACACGCACGGTTATGCTCGATCTTTTTGGCGCGGAGAAAATCGACACAGGTCCGCCTTCCACGAGCGCTGGCGCGCGTCTGAATTCGAGCGGCCAACGCATCGCATTTTATGCAGTTGTAAATTACGTTTATTCAAATTAATATAATAAATTATGTAAATAAAAAGTATACAATTTTATTGATTATGAACTAACGTTTATTTTGGTATAATTTTTACCTAATAATAATAATGTAGTATGGAGAAATTAACGGCTAATTCTGAACGTTTTTAGAAATTTTATGGTTTTGAATTGATTTTTTTTGTACATATCCCATACTTATTTCTAAATTCCGGGGCCGCTACGGTCAATGGCAGTATATAAGAGATATTTGTTGATATTTTTCATTTCGTTTGCTTTGCAGAGTAGTTCAATCCAGGAGCTTGAAAAAGTGTCTGCGCGAGTTTTATTAAAAACTTGTTTCGGAATTTTGGCTTTATTTAAATATATAAGGAAAAATTGCAAAAAGCGAGGCCGCTACGGTCAATGCGAATAACTATTCTACACCATACAATAAATCGAAATTATCTAAGAGTTTCAGTTTCAGAGATCTAGAACGTCAAAAATGGGCATTTTCACGGTTTGACCGTAATACGCGCCTTAAACACGGGATTTTTGATCCAGAATCTCGCAAAATATCAAAGCTTTATTTCCCAAAATTATATATATCGAGAAGGTCTTGTTTGCACAAATCCAGGAAAGTTTAGAAGGGTGGTTAGTTAACAGGCAGCCCTGGCCCTGCATATCTTGATCCCCTGAACTGTGGTGGAACGTGGAGTGGAACCCTCATTTTTCAACGCTTCCGGGTCGACGACCGTCTCTCCGCGACCTTGACGACTACCTAGCCCTTTTGCGCATTTCGTATTTGCTCATAAACTCGATACCTATCATTCGTACAGTCGGAAATAGAACGTGTTTTTAATAGCCGAGTCGGTAATTAACTTTACTATGTTTTGTGGCGTTTTCTAGGAGCTAGGTACTTTGAATACCAATTCAAAATTGAATTCACGAAGTCTCGAGGTATTTCTTATTTGTGTGAGTTTTTGCTTCTTCGTAAATCTATAAAGTTCTGACAGTAATTTTTTTCTAATCTAGTCTATATCCAACATCTTTTACATCGAAAATATAACCGAAAATTTGAACATTTTCAGTGTAAATTAAACACACCATCCAAAATTTTTAATTTGGAGTGTTTTTATGGATAAACAAACGTCCGTTTTTGCGAACTGTACTTGTTTACAGTCTACGATGTTAGCTAGAAGAATTTGATAGAAACGTGGACGGCCGTCGTCGATGAAGCGACCGTTAATGAGTCACCGTCAACGGCCGCGACGTAAGCAACCGGAGCTACGCCCTCCGAGGCCGACGCACGCAAATAAAACGCGCCTCACATGGGTGTACCGCCGCGGCCGCCGCCGACTCGCAAACAATCATTCTGGCCATGTTTGGGGCAATTGTACCCCCATTATTAAAAGTCCTGTCTAAGGCGATTCACCCACCTAACCAAGCAACACGCCGCGTCGCCGCCGCCACCGCCACTGCGCTCCACCTTGGCGCCCACGACAGCCGCGCCGGCGGCGGCGGCGGCGGGGTTGAAAAAGTAGAAAAACGCTAGTCTTTGATGATACCTATCTCGTTAGTTAAGAATTAAAAAAATACCTATGTAAGGTTTTTTTTTTTCAAGAAAACAGGTCTTGTTCTAAATTTTGGCTAATGAAACATTCCAAGCGCTAATGCCGTTGTGAAGTTATAACGCATTTTAGGTTAAAACCCGCTTCTATTGAGATTTTCATAATATATGATCCCTAATTTTACCCCTTAAATATCTTTAATTTTCAGAATATTTTTTTCATAATATTTTTTTCATAATATACCTACCTGCAGTACCTAACCTACCCACCGTGCCGACTAATCGATATGAAATAAAGATATTCCAAAAAAAAACATGTAAACAATAGTGACATGCACAGCAGTTGACAGCTCTTGAACTCGGTTTAGGTTGGCTAAACGCCGAAAATCGGGCGGTTAGAATCTGAACTAAGTTCAGCTTGATCTGGATCAATTTTGTGCCGGTGAAATCCGTTGAACTCGTTTAAGCGCCAGAACTGAGTTTAGCGTGAGTTAATCGCGTTCAAATAAAACGGTGAAATCGAGCCTAAGAATTCCGGGTTGTAACAAACTATTACTACTCCAAATTTCAACTTTCTAGCTTGTACGGTTCAGGTCTGGTGGAGATGACAAACAGACTGACAGACAAACATCGGATAGAACCCATAGTGTTCCGTTTTTATAAAATTGGACCGTAACACTAATAAAAAAAAATACATCCAACCCAAAATCTCAACGAGGTTGTACATGTTAACCGGAACAAGAAATCTAGTAGAGTATAAAATCTTTAAAACATGCGTACGCGCAACATGCGGGTAATTATTTTCAGCCTCGTATTAACATAAATATTTTTATTTATCGAGCTCACGGATCGGTCGCATGCGCCTATATTGCTTGTCTGCGTTATAGTCATAACTTCAAGATAAAGCATTAGAGGAACAAACTAAAATGATGATTTTTTTTAAATGTTGATTGTCCGCACAATAACGATTTGTGAATTTTGTGATGGTCGATAACACAATTTATCGTCTTACATGGAATATTTTAGGATTCAGGTTAGGACTTTCTTAAAAAAATATATTTTACTACAATACGCTTCGCTATTATCTAATTTAGATTCGAATTCATAAAAGTGGATAGATGCTGACTTAAAAAAATATTTGAAAAGTATCACAAACATTATTTATTGATCGAGTGAGCGAAGCGAACAAAGATCGTGTCAACTTGGGCAAATTGGCGTTGGATGTTTGTTAGAGCATAACTGTCGAATCACTTATCCGATTTTCATAGACTTTAGTAGATCTACGTATTAGTATTAAGTTTTACTGTTAAGATTATGGGGTAAATCGATCACAAGGTTGTAAAGTTATCTATCAGGGTCCAAAAGGAAGTAATTAAAAATAAAGTGATAAAAAAATTATTATTGTGTCCTAATGAATTTAGACATTACAAAACCGTTTTTATTTTTGTTCTAGGTTAAAATGTCAGGTAAGACTATAGTACTCACAACGGATCTTAGTCCCTCTGAAGTACCTATCTGCGCAGAATCGGTTTGTTGGGTCGAATTGGAGGTAAGCGAATGTTTCTGCACTACAGTACATGCGCAATTGTTATTGCAACTAATTTCAGAGGGATGATAAAGATCCGTTGCGCGTACTGTAACTAGCCAGATCGCGGTTTCGATTCAAATCGAAGTTTAACTCAGCTATAGTTAAAAATGTTATTTAGGGCTTTATTTTCATTTTTGATAACTTCACGAGATCTCAGTTCGGAGCGAACTATTTTAAATCTGGAGCTTTGTTTCTGAAGCTGATATTTTTCGTGGTTTATATGCTTTTGCTGTCTACGTACCTAATTCTGCAGTTCTTCTTCTTACGTGTCAATGGTGACAACAAACACTAGACGAAGTTCGAATACAACTTCGCCACTTTTACCCCTTCGTCTGTGGCGTCCAAATTCTGTTGTTGAAGGATTACAATTGTATTACTAGTAATTATATAAAAGTATTTATAAATCTGTCTTGTCGTTATTCTTGTGAGATGTTTATATTTATTTACGTCGCGCTCGGGAATAAGACAGACCGTAACGTAACCAATTCCTATAAAGAATTAAGATAAAGAAAGGAACATGGGGAACTAGATTTTCACCGTTGTTGTTGATCTCTGTCATCAGACACGCCTCATCAGTTTCCAACGACAACAAGCTGTAACTTTGTCTGTAGCTCTAATAGCTTAGCTATGTCAGCGGTGGTAGACAGACAAAGGGAAAACATAATTGCGTTTTGCCAAAACTCTGCCGGAACACTAATGTAGTCTGTCGATAGTCGGATGTGTCGCATTATCAGAACCAGAAGGCGAGGTCGGATTAGGCTTCCATTAGGGAGACATCTGCGCGTCTTGCGTAAATAAATAGTGTTAGTGCGGAAATATTGGGTCGGATTTGGAGGCAAGTCACGTGCGCGGGACCGGGTCGGCTCGCGCCACACACACCGTTCCTCTTTTATTACATGGTACCCGAATAAAACGTCCCCAAAAGAAACTGTGTTCTCCAACGGTTCCTTCCTACATTATACATACTATTATTATTTATTGAGGTTGTCGTATATGTTGACAATACGTTTGTTCACTATTTCTAGCTAGCTTGATGTCGTTGTTTTCTTAACGTCGCTTTCTTTTATTTGTACATATATATCTAGCTCCCTAAGGCAAATCTACATAGACTACTTCAGTTTAACGTGCTTTAACTATATTCCCAATAGTAAATTGTCCCTTTTATGGATTCTTTTATGTTTCTTGCTAGAATCTAGTTTCGTCGATAAAACTAAGCTTTACCAAACATAATTGGGTTACCTTGCCCTAGCCCCAGGTATTGTGATCAATTGAGCGTTAGTGTATCGTAGCAGTCTTGTTTTACGATCGTGACCCGAATGTACGATGGCGCGTCTTTTCTTTACTATCAAATTACCATTACATTCCCGCTAGATATTCAATTTCGGTTTAAATATTTTATTTACAGACAGCTGTTATAGTACCTATAGAGCGATAAATAATCGTGCCTAATCTATTTTTAATGAATATACTGAACGCAGCATCCTATCATGAATTCCATGTTCGTATTCTATCCATTCATCCCCATCAAAAGTCGTTATTTACCCATAGTCTTCTTTTTTGCTTACTTCTACAGGTATACCCACCGTTCCAATCTTTATCTTTTTACACGATGGACGTAAACGCGGCGAATACAGGAGGTATTTGCTGCGTTTTTGTTAAAATACTCTTGTAGAACACGTGCGTTTTATTTTATTTGAAAGAATACTGTCGAAAAGTGGAGGCCCACTTTTTGGGATTTTAACACCAATAACGCTTAATTGAGAACTAGCAGTTACCCGCGACTTAGTGCATGAAAAAAAATATAACCTAAGAAAATAGCGGGAAAAGTACCCTGTGTTAATCCAAGTTACGAACTATATACCAAGTTTCATCCAAATCGGACCAGTAGTTACAGCGTGATTGAAACACAAACATCTATACTTTGACATTTATAAAATACACGCGAGAGCAATGATTCCGGGTCACTTAAAGAATGTTAAAAATCTCGGAAACTAAAAATGATAGGTTAATGCAATAAATTGTATTTAATAGACAATGTAATACTCCTTAAATGAAGGTATTAAAACTTCTTAGTTATTGTAAAGTTATATCTTAAAAAAATCAAATTTGAAAAAGGGCCACTTTCGAAGATGGAACTACGAAATTACAGCATTTGGTTTTGCTTTTGTTTGTAATCTGTCATTTATGTGGGTATATAAACCATGTTGATAGTGCTCTATATTCATTATTCAAGCTGAAATTATGTCGCTTACGCCTGAAGAATGCACCAGAATACTTACAATGCTGGAAACCGGCCGGAGTCAGCGCGATACAGCCAGGACTGTCGGTGTGTCGCTGTCAACAGTACAAAGAGTTCTCCGACGTTACGAAGAAACTGGTTCTAACCTACGCAGACCAGGAACGGGCAGAACCAGGTGTACCACAGCACGAGAAGACCGATACTTGGTGAACACCATGCTTCGAAATCGCTTTCTCACAGGAACTGAACTCACAAATCAGTTTCGACGCCTCGGAGGAAGTAACCCAAGTGCATGGACAGTAAGACGTCGGCTTGCTGAATCTAACTTAAAACCCCTTAGACCTGCAAACGGCCCTAAACTGGAGCGTGGGCATCGTATTTCAAGACTAAGATATGCCCAGAGCCACGTAAATTGGAGTATTGAAGATTGGTCAAAAGTTATGTTCTCCGACGAATCAAAATTTATGCTCTACAAGCACGATGGAAGACACAGAGTGTATCGAAGACCAGGGGAAAGATTCAAGCAAGCATGCATCGAAGAAAAAGTAGCCTACGGTGGTGGGTCTGTACTTGTGTGGGCCGGAATTTCTTCTGAAAGTCGCACAGAGCTGGTGATCATAGAAAACGGCTCTTTAACTAGCGTAAGATATGTGGAAGAAATCCTCAATGATCATGTTGGTCCATTTATGGTCAATTTAGGTGAGGATGCTATATTTATGCATGACAATGCCCGACCTCATACAGGTAGGATTGTGAATGACTACCTTCAAGAGATGAACATTACTCGTATGGAGTGGCCAGCGCGCAGCCCGGATATCAACCCGATCGAGCATGCTTGGGACGAGCTAGGCAGATGCGTAAAACAACGAAACCCTCCCCCAATCACGCTTCGTGAGCTCAAAATTGCTCTCACAGAGGAATGGGAGAATATTCCCCAAAATCGTATAAGGAACTTGGTGTACAGCATGCCAAACCGCGTAAACGCAGTAATGGAAGCACGAGGAGGCAATACGAAGTATTAAAATTCAAGTCAAATCGTAATAAAGTTCAAAAATTTCATGTTTCCTATTTTTGTTTTAAGGAGAGATCAGCAGTTTTTTTCTTTATGTAATTTTGTGTTAATAAAATGTATGGTGACTCATATTTTTTTACTTTCATTTAAGGAGTATTACATTGTCTATTAAATACAATTTATTGCATTAACCTATCATTTTTAGTTTCCGAGATTTTTAACATTCTTTAAGTGACCCGGAATCATTGCTCTCGAGGTAGTGGGATGTGGGAATGCAATGCGACACCAACCACTAAGAATATAACATCAAAATGTTCCTTTCCTTCATTAAAATTCCCACGATGTGGTTATGATTTGTTACGTAGTGCCTCCCAGAGTTGTACTCTTTTCTTCCTCATTGCGTATGCTCCGCGTTATCGCTGGCGATAAATTCAAGGAAAATTGTACACTAGCCATTTACGTCACATACTGGAAAGTACAGGTGTTCTCGAACTTTTGAATGCGTTGCGTTGCGTAACTTGAGAATTCCCAAGCCGCACTCCTTAGGCCTTTACATTTTTTAAAGTTATATTATAATATTTAAGACAATTCTGTACTTACCTACCTAAAAAGTTGTTTATATTTTGTACTGCTCGGTAATCAACGGTCGACATACAAACATAGATAATGCACTATCCTCTAAATAATATCCTCTCGGTCTGGGTTACATTTATTTTTAAACGTTTTCATAAAAAGGAAGAGGGAATATTTAAAAGGATTCTTCCAGATTACTACTATAGAAATTTCATTCATCAAAATCGGTTCAGTAGTTTAGCTTTTTATCAAAATAACTGGAAAAAATGTGTCATCCACGTAAATGCTCCGCTCCTGTCACTCATCAATGGAGTTTACGGTCACTAGAACAATCTCAATAAACTGCCATTATCATTATCATCTGATGGTACAGCCGGAAGGTAGTTAAATTGAAGTCACCTAGACCCTTTATTTTGTTCAGTTTATGAGGTTAATGGGTTATTCATCTGTGGTCAGGAGTGAGCGTTAATCGGATCGGATAATGGCACAGTATCAAACCGCAATTTGTGTAAGCCTCGAAGCCGGCTGAATGCAAATTATTACATCCATAATACAAAACAATGACCATATATGTTGTAAAACACTGGGTCGTGGAAAATGGTTCACGAATGGTGCAAAACTATAATAATAATATAATATAAGCTTTATTCATACCTTACACACTATATTTAAACAACTACATTATATAATATGCTTTACCTAGTGCAAAACTATAGTTTCGATAATCATAATCACCCGGGAAGCGCAGAAAATATTAAGTAATATTTTATTTAATATTTTGTGGTACCTTACCTACATTGTTTCATACTAACATACTAATTAACATCAATGTTGAAACACCAAACATCTACCGACTTCTGTCTTTCCTCAATACTGGTATACAGAGCTATTAAACTGTGTCGGGACCTATACCTAGTTTAGTTGTTCAATCTCATCATAAAAATGTATTCATAATCTTTTACCATCGTCGTAGGAACGGTGCATGTGCGTTGAAATCTTTTACTCCGTACTGTGACTAGATAAATCATAGCCAGTCATTTATAACAAATAGGGAGCGAGTGAAATACGAGTATCGTACAATGGTGTTGACTTTCCAAATATTCTATTTTCACCGTGATCTGTGTGTACATTATTGTCTCATGGTTTGTTAACATATCGTTAGTGTTACTAGTGACTCTTCGCTAGTCTTCCTCTACTGTTTGTTTACTTTGTATTATTGTTTTTTCCATTTATTGTTTTTTGTTACTAGTTTAATAATATCAAAAAATAAAATGGCCAATTTGATCTTACTAATTCGAATGCATGCATAGCATTCATACATATGGAGACACGAGTATGTTTTGTTATTTTATACCCACCCACTAGGTAAATTTCTGCTCAAGTAATAACATCTGATTATGCGCAATTTTAAGCAATCACTGATTCGACTACTTATACATTACCAGTTTTTTCTAAGTAAAGGTTCAGAGCCCGAAGACTGAGTTTTATTTTGTTTTGCGAAAAGTGATAAGCAATTTTTGTATGGACAAAAATCGTTTGGTGAAACGAAAACTACTTTCTCACTACAAAATTTCGCAAATCAACAAAATACAACTCAGACTACAGGCTCAGGGTCGTTGACGTATCGGTAAAAACCATGTTTATTTAGCCTATACGTCAGCTGGTCGGCCGCGGTGCTAAGTACCCAGATTTTTCGTCACTGACTTGATTTAGTAAGGTACCTACATAATATATCATGTTGTTTGTTTAATCAGATTGTCGAGCACAATTCCATCAGCAGTGTCCGTGGGGCCCCGATCGGGGTGACGTGACGACGACGTCTCAAACAAAACATTGTGACACTTTTATCTACAAGCAATTATAAAAATAAATCAAGCAAAACAACAAAACACGCACTTTCTTGAAAATAATAACGTAAGCAGGTTGTTGAGTTTTTTGCTTGTAATGGCTTCTCAACATTTTGCTTTAGGTATGTTCATCTACTAGACGTAGACGCACGGCAGTGTAACTTCTCTATATTTATATTTATAAATCGACTGAACCATAGAAGCTCGATAGTTGAAATTTGGAATCGAATGAAAGCTTTAAACTTCTCTAAAAGAGTCTCGTATAAAATTTTTTTTTATTAAAAACTTTGACGAACAAAATAAAATATTTAGTGGTGATTTTTCAGAAAACCTATATACTATAACGGTCTCATGAAAAGAAAACTATAGGCAACTTCAACCGTATCGTCATTAAAAATCCTACAAATGGGAGCTCTTCTTACATCTCGGAAAACTAGCATGCGCAAATAAAACCTGCACCGTGACCAGTTAATTTTTAACAGAATTGTTAAGTTTTGTTTAGGATTTGATTTGTAAATGATTAATGACCAATAGCTTCGTGTAGAAATGGTCGTGCGTTGCGCGTCCTGAATTTAATGCTTCAAATCCTGTTATCCTGTTGAATCTTATGCGGCTATACCACGTACGTCTGTCTAGCCACAAACAACATTATGCACTCAGCCAATGAAGAAGAATATTTTCGTATTTACGGACGGATGTAAAAAATACATTGGCTTATGCGTTTGTCGTAATGAATGGTGTGAATGAACAGCCACAATAACATGGTGATACGCTCCGCAGACCATGTGAGGCGATCATTGATATATTCATTCACAGGCCGGAAACATAAATCAACGTTGCGAAGACCCGGCCGAGGACCGCGACGCACATCTTCAACCTGCAATTGCTCCTCAACGCTTTGTGGTCATAATAAACTCCACTTTACTCTATCGTAAAGCGTACAGCTTTCTAATGCATGTCGAATAGGAATAGGTCAATGCTTACCGTAATCATATTCACCTTGAAGTGTTCCAGCTCTGCCTAAACAAAAGCTGTATGATACAGCCGGAAATAAAACATGTCACTATTGAACGAACACACTAAAGAGTGCTCTGTTCAGCATTTCAAGAAATTAGCTGGAGAATTGTGTCGTGTTAGCGGATGTCCGCCAATAAGCAAGTGCGCGTGCACTTGCTTGTTGTGCCGTAAACCGCCTCGCACGTGTATCTATCGGGCTAAACCTATTAGAGTGAGGCCAATTACTGGTAGACAAGCGAAGCGGTACTATTTGCAGTGAAAGTGCAGTGAGTCATGCGCACTGCGATGTCGGAAATAGAGCGCATGCACCGCTTTTGCTGCCCGCCTTTGCATTGCTGTCTGGCTGGACATCTTTGTAGGGGCAGCGGCGTGGCGCGGCGCGGCGGCGGCGGCGTGCAATGTTGCATTGCATTGCATGCCTAGATTGCACGCCAGTCGATCTGCGGGAGCTGAAATCACGCTATCCAATCAATAACAGAATTTCTTAATAATAAATAATAATTAATTATTATAGTTCAAAATAATAACAAGGAACTTCTTCGCATGGTTGGTAGAGTCGGTATTCGATATATTATATACTTACCTAAAGATTTTACTATTGTTTTCCTGTCTACTCTGTATGTAACCTTAACATTGACTTGTAATAGGACGCAGTGTTACCAACTAATCTGTAGATCAAAGACTTAATATTTCATTTCGCTCATCTTTCAGTTGGTTTTTGTTTTCCAAAATTAGGATGGATCCTCTAGATCAAGAGTTTTTGACAACTACCTTTTAGAGTGTTGCCTAAAGGCACGGCCATTTTGAAATCTTCTGAAAGTATCTGAACAATGTTTCACCTTTGTATAGTATCTTATAGTTTCTGTAAAAACCGTCTCCCAATTTAACAGATTGGGGGATGTTATTAGGAAGCTACTGCTCTGAACTTTCAATTTAGTGGGGGGTCGTGACCCACAAGTCGCGGGTGGAAGTTAGTCTATTATGAAATAAGAAATTACTAACAGATTTCAGAAGGTATCTAAAGGTTAGTAATTAGTTTTTCCAAACATACATTAAATAGGTGATTGTCCGATGTTTTATTTTCAAATGAACCATAGCAGTATTCGAATGATTAATTTTTATCTGGCGTGCCATAAAATAAAATTTTATGTACTTACTTTATGCCTAATTATTTTCCACAATGTTGTGATGATATCCAATGTGCAACCGCCAACTACATAATATTATTCATTCAAGAGATTGATTCGTAGATATTTTATGTTTAGCGTATCCGAGTGAGTACTCCGTGCACAAGGTATGCTATTGTTAAGGATGCCATGGTCGTGATGTGCATTACACACCTCGTCTACATTCTCATGCACATATTATTACGGGTTGTATACTACTCATACACTTATGCGTGTATTATGTATGACTCAACTCTATCTACATACTTTATCCGTTGCGCATCGCCGCATCGCCGACGAGCGACTGAATGACTATAATTTTACAAAATTATCGTACGACGTAAATCCGATCTGGAACTCCACCATTAATAACGAGCCACGCCGCGCGTCGTCGCGTCGTCCCCGTACTATGAAACTCTACAGGGCTACAATTTTATGCCAGTCTCGTAATTATCGAGTCACACACTGAAACTGGAAATGTTATTTTTGAGTTCCTCCGCACACTCCGCCCGCAGTGATGTCGAGTCATGGTACGAGGGCCAAGGGTGCGGGTGGCGGAGTGGAGGCTGTAGTAGAGCGTAGTAAGCGCGGTGAAGGAGGCACGGAGGAGAGGGAGGGTTCTTCGCGTTCAATAATGCTGCTCGGTACTTATAAGCGTTGTAGTGATGTCAACTTTACACAGGTTCGGTTTTAATTCTTGATTTTTTCGCCCATTCCCATGAAAACAGAACAACATAGAAAATAATGCGTCTGTAATGTACTTCATTGATTGTATCAGTTCAGTTGTATATCTACGTTTGCAAAACAAAATTCGTACATTGCCAAGGTTCACAATATTATCGATGTTTTATCGATAGATAAACAACACTATTCCGCGAAGTTGTACAATAACATTCCTGACTATTATTATCCGCTGGACTGATTGGCTGAGGCACGGTTCGCGGGAGGACCGGTGCCGTTGGTGGCGGCCGGCTATCGGCTATGCGATGCGACGGAGTTCATTTGCATCGCAATGCACGGTGACGTGTTAGCTTTGTGCAGAGTGATGCGACTTTGGTCCTCTCCCTCCTACTCGCCCCCTTTCTATGCGCCACATGTTTGCGTGGCGCTACCTTGGCGCCACCAACCGCAATAGATCGTATCTGCAGCACTAACCACATGTAACTTTTGTATGAAAAATACGTGGTTTGGTTACTTTTGCTGTACAATTTAATCAAGCGAGCGAAGCCAACTACAATAACTATGAGGCGTTCTAGTTTTTTCAAAGCAATTCTCTGTAGCTGTTCTGAGTTTTAGAGATACTCAGTTGTCTACATTATCTAGTTTTTGATTTCTAGTTTCTAGTTATGGATATAGGATGGGATGAAGTGAAGTGTAGAACATGCGTCTAAAGGTGCCATGCCCGCCCCCCCATGCCGTAACGTGGATGTACGCGTGGCACTGTTTGTTTACTATGGATCGAGGCCGCCATTTCGGTTTCCCTCCCGCGCATTTCGTGCACATGCGCACTGGAAACAGGATCGACCTTTGGTTCTTCAGATGCGATACCTACCTACTAACAGATCCGGCTCAGAACCAACTCACAATAACTACGCAATAAGTCGACCTTGCCTTGCACACTGCTGTTAGGTATCTAAGTAGATTACTATTGCTCTTGTTTTTAAGACTCTGACAAGCGTCAAACCTTTGTTCAGTGTAGGACAGATTCTGCATTCGACAGATTCGCTACTTCGCTGCTCGACAGATTTGTGAATTGGGCGGATTTTTGTATTCGACAGATTAGCTATACGGCAGAAAATGAACACTTGCGTACAGAATACTGATCAATGCAAAAAATAACTTCTCGCTCCCACATTTCAGCATTTTTGAAGATATCAATTCACAGAATGTAGTTATGAAAAATCGCAAACAACCAGTGTTTAGAAAACAATACAACTAACGGTTCAGTAAAAAATATAATTTCGATCCAAACAAGTTTTCCCAGCGAAAACTTGTTTGGATCGAAACAATAGAAGCGTTCAGTGTAATACAGGCACATCGACACAAACCTATTATACGACGTTTCGTTTTTGGGTAAATCAGCTTTTAAGGCACTCCTTTGACAACATTGTGAATAGCTAAAAATAAAACACATTTAAGGGCCAACGCACATCTATCGACAAAACTGTTTTGTCGCGTACTTAGTGACGTGAAAATAAATTTTCTGTTATAACGAAAACAGCATATGACGAATGCTTCCTCGTCATATGCTATTTTCGTTATAACGAAATTCACATCAATTGACACGACGCATGCATAAAATTATGTTTACCTATCTATTATAGCATTGTTTAGTACCTACCTATTAAACATTGCTTTATACGCACATACCTAGAGAATGAACTGTGCTTTTTTAATAAATAAGAATATAGTGTAATTATGTAGTGTACTTAATAATATTATTAAGTACTTAGCATGATTCTCATTAAATAAGCAAGTAACGAAAACAGCAAATAAGACGAAGCATATTGTGACGAAAAAAGTTATACTGACAGGGTTTGTCACGAAATTATGAAGTTTCACATCACTAACTGTTCGACAAGACGTTTTGTTTTCGGTTTGCGTTCGCCCTAATACGGCTGGATGCATATTGCGACTAGAGTCTAGTAATTCTTAGTCTAGAATCTGACTAAGAATTAAAAATTAAATAAATAAAAATAAATAATAATAATTTCTTGTTTTTCTAAGATTACAATTTATCATACGTATATTTATATCGAATTTAAATATGTACTTATATTGACATTTCACTTATTAGATGCTGCATGGCATGTCTCGTATTAACTGGATTGATAGGCACAATGTTATGCTCTAATACTTCTGACTCAACGTAAAAACTTCAAAAACGGTAATTAGTAATTACCATCAATCAACACAATGTATGTGCGAAATTCTTTCAGTTTGTTTGTCACGCTATGTAGGCTACACGGACAACACTCTGTAGAAGAAGACGAACATAGGTTACTTAATATCGCGGGAAAATATCTTCGTCCCGCGGGAAAACTAAGCCCACGCAGATTAAATCTCGGGGAAAAGTTAGCTCCTTCTAAATCCGAAATAAAACAGCCTTAGTGATACGAAAAAATATTGATACAAACGGTGCTGTTAATATGGAGCTTCTGTGTGTAAACGTACCCTAACTCGTGTCGCACGCATCGCACCCAACACAGACAGAATTAGATTAGGTATCCGATTAGATTAATTTGTTATTGTTTTTGCGAACATTTCGATCATTGACCACGGCCTCCCACGGACTCGGTAATTAAGTGGGCAACCTCATGTGGGTGCTTCTATTTACTGTTAAAGTTAATTTATCGCAGAAAGTACATGAGTATTACCACAAAAATGTTCAACCGATATAGATTGGATACCTTACCTACTGTAGTTTGAAATAGAGGGAGAAGGGATATGGCTATTGGATAGTTATCAAACAAAAGGTATACCTATGTATGTATATATTTCAAAACACTTCACGAAGTATAAAATAAATAATAATGTATTGGAAAAGTATGGTGTGGTATGTGGCCCATACTGTGTAATAGATGCATGATTATTGCTTTTGACTGATATAAATTAAAATAATTAAGTAGCTAAATAATAAGTAAATAATTAAGTAGTTAAATAATAAGTATAACAGCGTAACAAGATCATAATAGGTAGGTAAATTAACAATATAATAGATAAAAGAGGTACGACCAAAACGTACGCTACAAAACAAACTGTAAACATGCTCATTTACAGAGCAGCATTTCATGAACGTTTGTTTTGACATTTATTGCGTCACTCCTCAATTAAAATTCATTTCAGGTTACGTATTTGCCGACAATAATGTATATTATTAGCTACATAATACTAATAATTACAAGAAATATATAACCGTACCTACTACTTACCCTTTGCTAAAGAATAATGTACTACTATGTTGTGCAATAACTACTACGCACTGCATCACATGGCATAGATTACATTTATAAGCTCGTAGGTACGTCAAACGCGCAAGCGCAACTGCGTATAAACGCAGTTTAATTCGCTGGTATTGATATCGCATTCAGCATTATGATAGTAAACAACAATTTTATTGCATGAGTCATGAGACTCAATTAAGATTAATCTATGTGTGTACGTTTGTTGTGTTTAGTCAAGGTTATAGCGCCCTGCTGGGCCACAAATGGATAAGTAGTTCATAATACACCATAAGTTTACAAAACTCTATGCAAGCATATATTAGAAATTATATAGTATAATTAGAACGTAATAAGCTACTAAAAATATCGACGACGAAACGAGCTTGTACATAAAATGTATGAAAGAAAAAGAAATAAAGTTTTTGAAAACTATCAAATCTTGTACAAGACTGCCAAAAAGCCTTTGAAAGATGTCCTGATAAAACTTTTATAAGCGGCCGTCCGAATCTGATTCTGGAAATATGGGATCACGGTCCTTGAAGTGCCTGGCGCGTATGATTTGATTTCTGGTGTGCAAACCCTCGTTCCGGAAAATATATTCAACGCATTATAATATACTGTAAAGGGGAAGGGTACGGGAGTATACTCCGTACTTGTTAGTGAATTTTGTTCAATAACCACCTTAACACAACCCAATTTTCTGAAGGCCTCATCCTCTATTGGCTGGTAGATTACGCAGGGTTATATTATAACAATGTAGTGCAATGGGTAGGTATAGTATAGGCCAACCTGGCTGAGATATGAATGATATTTGTTATATCGAAAATAAAGTTTTAACTCAAAAGTTGTAAGTAAAGAGAACAGTTTAAATTCACACTCTGCATAGTGACGTTTTGGGTAGCAACACAGCGGTAGTTCACATGGTAACACTTGCATATTATTATGGTTTCTGTATGGTAACTAAACTAATTCGCGTGCGTAAACGAGAACGTGACCAATGAAACGCGAATAATTAAAAATTACACAGTATCTACTCAAAACATTGTATTTCTGTATACTAGATACTTATAATATACGATTTCGAAATAAATAGGTACTAAATTATAGTCTTCAAACGATTTGTAGGGTTTTTTTCTGATTCAATTACGATCAATAAACTGCAATTTTTCCACATTTTCGACCCCGCGTCGAATTTTTGTATTTATTCCAAAACTTTATAAATTAATTCCTCGTTGAGAACGCTTTTGAACTTAGCCAATTGACATTACTATAAGCCATAACGATGTTTTTTGTTTCAGTTTGTCCGTCAATGGATATCAGGAATTCGCTGGAGCATATCCACAAACTGGAAGGATGCCGCGTCATCGAGGGTCAGCTCAGCATCGTCCTGATGGAGCAGGCTACCCCCAAGGTCTACGAGAATATAAGCTTTCCAGAGCTCAGGGAGGTCACTGGATATGTCCTTATCTATAGGTAATTTTTTATATGGTTTGATTAGATAGTGCCTACGGAAGACAATAGCACGCAACACATGACTGAACTTTTCGTCATGAATCATAGATTACCGTCATTTTTATCTTAACCCACCCACAACACGTTTAGAAACACGTTTGGTCTCTTCTTCTCGACTCGTCTTCTGGGTTACATGGGAAGAGTGTCAGTTTATCAGTGACTGCCAATTATACAGCTTCCGTCATGGACGATTTTTTTATTTAATTTCCGTCCGTTTATGATAAAAGGTCATGTGTTATCCTCGGGTGTACGCTACTCATAATTACAGTCTCAAGCTATATATGGTAATCCATGCAGCTAATTCTGAAATTATTCATGAAGCATAAGGGCTTGTCAAAAAAGTTTCAAATGTTCCTAGATACCTAGCGTAGAACCTACCGAGATACAATAAAAAGTTGGATAATTGACCGAAAAATTAAAAATTCCTGTCGTCTTCAACTCTAAGTGACTATACTTATGTATGCAGTAAAGGCTGTTTAGCTTGCATCGATTGAACTTAATTAAAATGTTTCGACCATTACAATGCTAACATTCATTCTGACATTCACCATCTAAATAACATACCTGTGGGAAATACCAGTCGAGTCTTTCCCATTGTCTGATTGGCACATTTCCAGGCCTTCCACATTTTGTTTTCCTGTTTGATATCGTACAAGTAATACCTTGTAAAGTAGTACATACTATAATGCTATCGATTATAGTTGATCGAAACGTATTTTTAATCATATTTTAGTCGTGTGCTACAATAAAACAATAGTATACAACTGGCGATAATAAGAAACAGCGTCTATCGAATGCTCCTGCCGAGGACGGCCCTAATCTAGCTAGTGAAACGTGAACTAGGCCGCTACGCAGATCCAATGCGGTTTAGTCGATCTGCTTTATTCTTTCCACGTTTTTCATCTCAGTATCTCTACTGTGATGAAAAACGTGGAATGATCCTGAAATTACTAAGTTGTAGTAATTTCAGGCATATACCTACATGGAAAGTAATCTATCACGGCGGGTGTCTAGGGAAGTTTTAGTAAAAGAAGAGCTCTTTTTGACAGAGACCTACTAAGTGGATGCACTGCAACCATCAGCGTGTATTCTACTATATTAAATGTCCGTGGCCAGCAGTGGTTTTTAGGGGCTGCTAAAGTGGCTGCTGAAGATCATGATATATTATGTATTTATATTGTTTTTTTTTTCGTTTCAGGACGAAAGGTGTTCGTAACCTCGGCGACTTGTTCCCGAATCTCACCGTGGTGAGAGGCATGCAGTTGTTCAAGGATTTTGCAATTGTCATATTCGATAACGGACATCTTGAGGTACCCTTTCATTTCATACGACGTTGAGCGTCAAACAGCTTCTCATTCGCACATTTCAATATTTCTAAAGATATAATCTATGTACTTATTCACGAAAAACCACAATCAACAAAGTTGTGTTTGTGTTTTGGACGTGAAGGTGGTTGGTGAGATTCGAGTTCTATCATTTTCGGGAGTACGATAGTATTTTATTTTTATTATTATTCTTCGTGGCATTGTGTTTAATTTCTGTGGAATTTTAACCAATAATACTTGAGGTCATAGTATAAAGTGTGAGCCATTGAAATAAATGTAATTTCCTTATTTGATGGAATTCGTTTTAAACTTTTGTAGGGATAATCCACCATTTTGCCTTCAAAACAAAATGACAGCCGACTTGAATAATTCCATTCACTTGACACTGGTAAAATTGTCTGTCGAATCTACGGACAGAGGCCATAAATAAGAAGGTGGTTTGTACGAGACTAAAAATTGGAGTTATATTCTATGGGCTAACATCTTTTGCTACTCAAGTCAAGGTCCGGAGTGGGTACCTATTCAAAATGTGATAACGAGCGACCATCACTGCTGCTGAAAGCCTAGCTGGTTTCTTCGCGATATTTTCCATCACAGACCAGTAAACATTATGTAATAAATACATAATGTAAATAACTTAATCGACTTTGCTACTCCTGTATGAATGTCAAATCTATTGCGAAATACCAGGACATATTGCAGGTCAATTATCGATTGACCCACGTGAAGTGTCCCAATTTGGGCCAATGATATATCCAAATTATGCACCCACATCACAGAATAATGTAATGTGCCGCGTGGGACGTTCTCTATTTATCAAGCGCCTGTGGTAGTTGAACCCATCACATGCCGTAAATTCGCCTATTTGTTTCGAACTTTGGCTTTATGCCCCACGATTGTATGAAGTGGGTCGAAACGGGAAGTAATTTCAGCATACGTGCTGGGTTTGCTAATGATGGGATACATATTTCATGGAAATGAAGACTTCAATGCGTGCAACGTTCGATATACATTTAAAATATTGATATAATATATCATTATTGGTTCTACTAATTATTTATAAGATTAAAAAAACTAGAAAAACCGACTTCAACTTCACTACCGGCTTCATCATCAGATGATGATGATGGCATTTCATTGGAAATATTCTAGTGACCGTAAACATCACTAAAACGTGACAGAAAATTATTTTGCTTACGTTTTTTGCTTTTTTGTGCACGTCCACTGTGTGTGAGGACGTGCTTTGTGAGGAATAGCACTGCGTTCATCAAATAGGTCAATGTATCATAAGAAGAGTAGATATGAAGACTTTTTATTACAGTCGCTGGGCCTTCGTTCGCTGATGGCGGTGGAAAGAGGTGGAGTGCGGATCGAACAAAACGACCGTTTATGCTACGTCAACACTATCGACTGGAGCCGCATCAATTCTGACGACGCAGAGAATATCATCAGGGTAAGGAGTTGAGGACATCACTTGACCAGTGACACTTTTTAACACATCTAAGTTTTATACGAAGCTCTTGCTACAAGCCAATTTTAACATAATTATTTTAGTTGATCACAAAATATATAACGATTCCTTTGAAAAAACCTTGTGGTTCTCAGTAGTTGCTCAACCGAATTCCATTATACTTTCTCCGACGTTCACTCGAGCATATTTTTATACATATAGGCGCGGAGGAATGCGATACCTAAGGATTTTTATTTTGGTTATCTGAGGACTTTATTTATTCAAAACAATAACTATATACAAATACTTTAGAAAACTGCATTTTTAACAAAGAAAAATTTATTAAAATTTTTGTTATTGTAATATTGTTGGCTTGTTATTGTAATATTTAGCTAAGCTACGGCGGCTTATCGTAGCCCTATATATCGTGTGTATTGTATATCACTGTCACGCGCTTCTGCCTTGTCACGTGGTTTAATAATGAATGAATGACAGCATCGTTTGCGGTTCGGTCAATATTGTTGTCCGTTGCCAAACTTGTTTCGGTCAGCGGACCGTGGGATTTATACGTTATTAGTTCCGCCTTGGTACCGGTTATCGGTTTACTGCGAATATTGTAATACACTTTTGTATATACGCTTTGCGTAGGTGATTGCTGTATATCCTTTAAATCTCATTTTGTATGATTACTATCCGTAAACACAAATTCACACAAATACTCTAAAAACAAAGAATTTGCGAAAACAAACGTCTCTATGAGTTGAATACATAAACAAATCTTACTAGTTAACATGTAATTTTATGAATGAGAAACGGTGAAGACGAGATTTAAAGCAGTGATTTCTTTTACACTAGGTATGTACTTTGCAATGGTTTTTTCCCCAAAAAAGTTTCTAAAGAACAATGGCTCGCGTGCCAAGTAACGGAACTAAATTCAGACAGTTTTTACACTGTTTTTCGTACAATGATAACGGGAACTGACAGCACTAACCTATTGCAGTATTTATTTGGTTCTCATTCTCACAGATATTTCATGACGACAATCAAAATAAAATGACTTTTAACTAAAATAGAGAAAACAGAATTCACTACAAAATCTCACTACAAAATCTCGCTCTAGTTATGTATTGTACCATGTCAAATGTTGTGTTGTGATTTCAAAGTTAATATGTAGTTAAACATCTGGATAAGTAAGTGCAAATTGACTCGCTCACCGAGTAAGCCTCGCTGAGAAACCAAAAAACTAAATTTTACGGTTTAGTTTCGCAACTGTAAAACTTTTTGCAAAAACTATATTCCAATTTGTAGCTTCAGAATTTGCTGAAGTAGCCAGCCTTATGCCTGACGTACGGACAAAGCCATAAAGCGCGAAACACACACACAGGTAGGGGTGCAGGTCGAGCGCGGGTTGGGTGCGGATCGGGTCCGGGTCGAGTGCGCGTGTATTCCGTTAAATTTATATAGACGACAACACAGAACGCGTGCGAGGGTCTGGTGTAACCCATACAAATTCAAGCACCCGCGCACGCATTCTGTTTGTCTTAGGCTTTAGGCATCCGTTACACCTTGGTTTGGAACCGTAATGAAACTTAATAGTCCCTAAAGACTATCTCTGATATGAATAAACCGAATAAAAGCTTGGAATAATTATGCCTACTGTGTTTAATATCTGCTTGTCAAAACACTGTGTTTATGGTAACAGGGTTTGAGTTTACAGCCTTACTTATAATGTCGAATTGTTCCAGCGTAACTACGATACTCGGTTTTGCGGTCTGTGTCCAAACGCACAGAACCTTGTGGAAGATCATCGTCAGTCGCTGACGCAATGCCCCACGGATCCCAACGGCCGGCTACTCTGCTGGGATGAAAATAATTGCCAGAAAAGTATGTTTAACTAGTAGAGTGCCCGCGGGTTGGTTCACGTTGGTACAATTGCGTTAAACCCATCCTTAGATTAGACCGAGGCGAGGCTGCATTGATAGCGAAGCGACTAGGCGATTCTATTGAAAGAAAATTTCTATAAACAGCGGCAGCATTACCTAAGCGACAACAATAAGGCGTCGCTGTCAGTGCGGTTTCGGCCTTACCTACACGATGAATTTTGCGCTCATTTTCTTTCGTAGGACAGTCTCTTATAACCTAAGAAACTTAACTACTTACTTAACATATAAACTTTTGTCTTAGGTTATAAGAGGGAGTCTCATTTCAACAAAAAAAATCATTGTTTTTCTAATTTTGGAAATTTAAATTTGAACATATTGTGTTTCATTTCTAAAATGCAAATTCTAAAGTGAACAGTTAGACATTTGAATAGTTATTGTAACTAATGCGAAAATAGTAAGTATACAAATGCTCCTTACATTACATTTCAATTGATAGTAACAAAACATGGTAAAACGAGTTTACAGCGGGTCCTTGTAACAGACCAGAGAAAAAAAATCATTTATTAGATCAAGATAGTGAATGTAAAACTAACCTATAGCTAATGTTACAGGCTGTAACATTAGCTATAGGTTAGTTTTACATTCACTATCTTGATCTAATAAATGATTTTTTTTAACTGTAACTGTAACTTACAGCATGTCCAAACGCGTGTGGTAACCGTGGTTGTTACAACGGCTCGTGTTGCCACACGTCGTGTCTCGGCGGGTGTGACGGCTTAACAGCGCGCGATTGCCACGTCTGCCGCAACTTCTCCTTCGGATACGAGAAAGAACGAATCTGCGTGGACCGCTGCCCCAACGGAACTTACGAGGTAATTCTGACTGTTACTACCGGTACCTACTGCGCGTCGTGTCTTTCATGTCAGCTTGCATACGTTTAAATACTTCTTCTACACGAATCCTTCGCCGGTGTCTATTGTAGTTGGTTTAAAGACCATATTAGCCAGTTTATTGCTATTGAATGGTTTTTTTACAATTGCTCAGAAAGCCAGTTTAGCAGTAGCAATAAATGAAATCATAAAAGCAAAGCGAGTTATCCCGTTACTTATTCCATTCGTTCGCTTTATAGCAATCATTATAAATAATCCCCATTAATTGAGAGATTGAGACGCTTCATAAACATGCCAATTTTGCAAATTTAAAACGTGATATCATCGCGGTTGCAGTTAATGTAACTGCACATTTTATTGTTTTATAGGAGTTTTAAACTTACGTTTTATCTTGGGAAAATTATTTCCAACTGAAGACCAGTGTTGTGTTGTAAAACACAGCAAATGCTGAATTGAGCGCCAATTAGTGACTAAAAGGTGGACGGTGCGTGCGGAGATACACGTTTTCTGTTTTGTGTTTTATTTTTTTATACTTAGCCTTGTTTATGTATTTCATGTTTTGTCCGTTTACGTTTTACAAATAAATTATTTTTTTTATCTTTTTTTTTCTACTTAAAATCTACGACTAACCTTCGGTAAAGCACCATAAAATAAAGATTATTCAATAAAACTCCTTGTGCAGTTATTTCGTCGCTGCGTGACTGAACAAGAATGTCGGCTGATGCCGCCGCCGCTGAAGCCCCCGGCGGGTTCTACAGACGATAACTTCCCTCGCTTCGCGCCCAGCATAAAGGCTTATAAGATACACAATAATCGGGAATGCACGTATATGTGTCCTAGCGGATTCATTGAAGTAAGTTCTAATAATGGTATATCTTTATTACTCCCCATGAACATTCATGAACTGCTATGACCAATTTTGAGTCAGATTACCAAAGTTGAAATGAAATGGTTTATTTGCTAGACATTATGGTTACATGTTCTTATTGAAGTATCTAATAGGTTTCACATGTTTCACCAAACACATCGGCATGCTTATGTTATTAAAATCATTGATTGATCATTGCAAAATAGCGTAGCCAAGTGGGTCATAATCACGATTGTCACATTTATTCGTCACTGAATATATCTCAATATTCTACACAGATGTGTCCTGGGTCATCGAACCCACAAACTAATAGCGCTACCACCTGTAATCATTTTGTGTATTTATGTTCAGGTGGGCACTATTCACAACGCCACGTGCAACACGTGCGAAGGTGGTTGCAAGCGGGAATGTATCGGCAAAAAAATAGATTCTCTGGCTACCGCTGAACAGTTCCGCGGGTGCACTCACATCAAGGGCAAGCTCGAGATCACGCTACGATCTGGTGGTGGTAAGCAATCTCCCTTTCACATTCGGTGACTGCGGAACACAACAATAAATCAGCCAATAATCGCGTACGATCGTAGAGCAGCGGTGGTCATCTGGTAGTGACCTCGCCTTCCGATCATAAGTCGTGGGTTCAAATCCGGTCGTGCACAAATGGGGGTTTCTACTCGGAAAATTTATGTTCGCAATGCCAGTGCTCTCAAACGGTGAAGGAAAACATCGTGAAGAAACTCGCGGCTTAGTCAGCTCCGCATGTCTTGCGGATAAGGCCAACTAGGCTGAGAGGGTTATATTATAGGTGCTGGGCAAAATCTGTAATCCAAATCATGTCCCAGGCACTGTCGCGTCCTGTTCATCGAAGCATGGCTGGCCCCTAACACTGTATACATTATCTAGATTAGATGCAAAAGACCTGATTATTATTATTAATAATCATAATACCTAAAATCATATAAAACGATTCTAAATGATCCTTGTGATTTTATTGAATAAAGAAATTTTGGCTTTGACTTATTATTTTAATCGCGTACCTACGGATTTATAAATACTAACTGCATATTTATTCCGTATACGGTATTACACGCTGGATAAAGGCATTGGTTTATTCTTCCTTTGTTTATTCTAAATGATCCTTGTGATTTTATTGAATAAAGAAATTTCGACTTTGACTTACTTTTGACATAAATATACAGTTGATTAAATTAAACTGGCAAAATTGTCTGGACAGACAGAAGCCATGAAAAGAAAGTGAACTTGCACCTGTTCTTGATCATAATGAATGTTTACAGGCAACACTCTTGCTAGACTAGAGTCGGCTCTTGGAGACATAGTTGAAATCAACGGGTGGCTGCAAGTATCTCGTTCCTACCCTCTCGTCTCCCTCATGTTCCTCAAGAAGTTGAGGAGGATCACGGGCGTGCCCTCCGCCGAGAACAAGTGAGTCTGTAATATTTCTTACATCTATTAATTTACAGTACATTCCTACATTCCTCCTAATATGTATAGGTATAATAGGTATATGTTATTTGTGTTGATGTGTACCAGTTGCGCCGTGATGTTACTCTGCCGAGGTCCAGTCTGAAAACCAGCGCTGCTTCCTTACCCCCGTTCGGGAGTGGCATAAAGCTGAGACTGGACCTGTTTGACAGCAATTTGTTTTTGTATTGTATTTGTTTATGTCTGTGTTTTTGTGTAATGTCTGTCAAATAAATAAATTCTTATTCTTAATATTATAATAAAAGTCCTGAGACGAAGTTCTGAGGTAACAAACATAAAAAAATACGACCGAATGGAAGAACCTCCTCCTTTTTTGAAGTCGGTTAAAAATAAACGATTTTGAGCCTTCTATTCTTAGCAGCCCTCGCCCCGCCGTCACTGTATATCGCCACCAGAACCACTTGTACTAGGTATAATGTATGGCAATATTTCAGAGGCAAAGTGTTGCAAATTCTCAACAACCCAAATCTGGAGCTTCTCTGGGAATGGGACACTCACGGTGAAATAAAAATCTCTGGCGGTACAATCTACATACACTTGAATCCGAAACTCTGCTACAACCAGCTGTTACCTCTAAAGAACATGACGAGCAACCCTCGATCCAACTTTACCGAAATCGAAGTCTCTGAAGATAGTAACGGGAACCAGGCGTCTTGTAAGTTCACATTCCTTTGAGGTTAGTTGCGTTTGTGACTTCGATTCGTCACAACATTTCTAAAAGAAAAAGTTGAATAGGTACTTTACAATTTAATATTTTAAATATATTTTCATTCGCTATTTTCATCAAGTAGTTAAAAAGATTTCAAACTTGTTTAAATGGCTAAACTAAAACATGTTAAAAATCTAAATGTTGTGCTCAAAATGAGCTTTGACCTTTGAGAAACACCAGGTAAAAATGACTCATGTATAGACTTTTTTCCTTCTGCAACAAGTCTAGTCATATTACCACAAAATGAAAATATCTAGAGTCTGACATCGCCAAGTTTGCAGCGTTTGGAATATTGAAAACATAAGAAACACAATCTGTACCGCGAAACGATTTGGCAACTTATATTAATGAAAGTTACTAATTAATGTTAAGTTGCCCATTTAAATGCAAACGTAACTTGATTAGATTATACTCCATAATGGGCTCGATTCTGTTGTTTGATTTTTATAAACTAACATAATTGGACAAATTAAAAATACCATCCCTTTTTCATAAATTGAAACGACAAAGATGACTATAATTTTAGCGCTGTCAAAGTTAGCTTAGACAAATGCAACAACAGAGTCGGGAGCAATACATTCCAAATATCTAGTGCAATGCTAACTTATGCCATGTTTATTATGCTTTTAAAGATTGTCTGGAAGAAATCGCTCTTTTAGCGATAAGAATGCTTATTCATATCTTCTATAATCTTCTTTTTTATTTTTATTTGTTTGTAAAGTGTACACAAGCCACAGGCCAGGTTATACACCCAATACAACCATAACTACTCTATACAATGCAGAGAATCCTTGGAAAGGTAGCGCAATAAGCGTAGGCGCGTGCCACGCTCGTATCCCGTCCTACACAAACACACTGTCGTCTCTTTCGCACGATTCGCAACGTTCAACTTCTAATAGTTCAAAATCCAAACAAATAGGTCAACGTGTCTTCGTGCTTTCAATAAAGAGTTTTCATTCATTCAATTAATTTTGCAGGTCTACCCGGGCGCATGACGCTGTCAGCAACACAGTTGACTCGCACAACCGTGGTGCTCAGTTGGGACTCGTACTGTCCGGACGATTTGCGCAAACTGCTTGGGTATTCCCTGTATTACATCGCTACGGAGCAAGATGTCACGTTATATGAACAGAGGGATGCTTGCTCTGACTCGTGAGTATAATAAAAGTTGCATGTGTATGTGGTCATTAGGGATTGTAGTGTTCGAATGTAAGATTTCACTCGATCCATCCATCTCTTACCAACATTCACATCCAAGACCCTTATTGTTACATGCCATCCCTCTTTCTCTACTCTTACCAACATTCACATCCAAGACTCTTCTTGTTACATGCCATCCCCACGCATGATGTGATCATAACATGCTAGCTTGCTGCTCCTCATCTTTTCTCCCACTGGCCACTTTCAAACTTCCTATAATATACACATTCCTAATCTTACCCTATTTTCTCACGCAACATTCGCATTGCTGCCGCATGTAGTCAGCATCTTTTTCAGAATTTCGAAATTGTTTGCTGTTGGCTCTAATCATGTTTTATCATCTAATCATCAAAAAAATCAGAAATTTCCTAGTTTTCAGTCATAAAACATTTTTGAATCTTTGTCTCATCATCATGTAGTAAGGATGCTGAAGGACAGTCAGTTACTTAATAAATGACTTCTTTCACAGGTGGAACGTCTTCGACATAATCGAAGAGGAGAACCCAACACAGAATTCAGATAAAGACAAGGAACAAGTTGATAAAAATAAAATCGAGAAACTCGATCCCTTTGCGAAGTGCAACGCTATGCAGCCTCGATTCCGGTTGCTGACCTCACTAACACCCTACACCAGATATGCAGCGTATGTCAAGACTTACACAACTCTGCAAGACAAGAAAGGCGCTCAGAGTCCTATCATTTACTTCAGGACTCTAGCTGGACGTGAGTATCTGTAAATTAAACCTTATACTTGCTAGATTACGATACCTTTTAGTCTGACAAAGTTCAGGTTCTTGGTAGGGTAACCAAGGATAATATTATTATATATTTGTCTAATCTAATCGTTCGTTCGTATGAGCATGGACCAAATAGTTTTTCTTAATCCATGGTATGGAGTTAGTGGCCAACTCTGGGGACTAAGTTTTTAGTCCGTCGTTGCTTAACGGCTGCTAGAGCCGGGACCGACAATTTAACGTTTAAACAACCTTTCTGTATTGCTTGCGCTGTGGCATATCTCACGACTTGACACAAAGAAATTTTGCGGGTATAAACCACACCAACTTTATTTGGCTGTTCAAAAACAATTTTGTTACTACTATAAGTTTCATAATGTGCTTCTGAGAAATATGTATGTAATCTTTAACCACAATTTGTGATCAGAACCGAGCCCGCCTCAAAACCTGGTCGTGGAGAAGGTAGACTCGCACTCCGTGGCCATGGCGTGGGAGCCGCCGCTGATGCCAAACGGAACCATCATACTCTACCACGTCGAAGTACAAGCTAACAGCTACAACGAGGATCAGATCATGGTGGGCCGGCATGCCACTACAGACGTTTGCAGCAATCGTAAGTAGGGTTACCATTTAGGAATTTGAAAAGTCCTGGCAAAAAGCCGGACATTTAGATAAAAGTCCGGACTTTTTACTCACAAAATGGAAACATACCCTCTTAGTTACAGTGGTATGGTAGGCATGGTAGCAGACGCTCACATAACGCATTGCGAGGGAGGATTGATAGTTTGTAAACGCAATAAAAGAATTATTGTAAGTTTATTGTTAAAGAAGACTTTGATTATCTATTTCTGTCTTTTGTGTTGTGTGCAATAAAGAATTAAGAATTAATTAAAGACTGATTTGATATTAAATTACTTATTATGTAAGTAGTTATATTAATCATATTCCATCTAATTTAAATAAAAAAATCCGGACAAATTAAAAGGCCGGACAAAGGCCGGACAAGAGTCTAAAAGTCCGGACATGTCCGGACTTATCCGGACGGATGGTAACCCTAATCGTAAGTGCCTATTCTCACCGTACTTGGTACAAAATGCTTTAAAATTAAGCTCTACTTTTGTCCGAACTCTGTTGAATAAGTTACAAATAAAATCTAAAGTAATAAGTACACAACAATCTCTAAAAACCTCAGACAAACTTGATAAGATTTCATAGTGTTTTTATAGTAAGTTTTGGTCTAATCTTTTGATTAATAAATAAATACAAAACAAAAACAGCTTGAACAACTTCAATTTAATTCGTTGCTCACTAGGAACACTAAACACGTCGTTGTCGGCCCGTCTATCACCACTCTGAAAAATAAAAACATAAATGTCCCACTACTAATTATAAATTATATGTCAAAGTTTAGATTATAGACGTTTGTGTTTCAATCACGCTGTAACTACTGGTCCGATTTGGATGAAACTTGGAATATATTATATAGTTCGTAACCTGGATTAACACATAGGCTACTTTTCACACTATTTTTAAGGTTACTTATTTTTTTTTTAGTGGACGAAGTTGTAGTTAACTGCTAGTTATTAATATTTGTAAGTTTTTAATGCCAATGTTTTGATCCATAGCGTCAGCGCTCGCCAACCTTATAGCGTCCCGCGTAGAAGAATCGTACAAACCGGAAGAAGTGAAAACAACAGCTGACGATGTAAAGAACGGTTCGTGCGCGTGCAAGGAGGAACCCAAGCCGGTCGTCCGATTCAACGACAAAGCAGAGCAAGAACGAGTCGACAGCATTCACTTCGAGAATGAACTGCAGAATTGGGTCAGTATTACTCAAGATCTAGCATAAACAACACACAGGCACAAACTTATTATGTATGTTAGTATATTGCTCAAGTTGCATAATAATATGTTAGTATAAAAGAAGTTTATATCCATAAAATTGCCAAGACGATAAAATGACTTATTTTGATAAAGATTAATGTATTGGGCTTAGTAAAAACTAGAGTAGGTACACATAAGTATCAAATAAAATTCATTTCGCTTTTCACAAATAAATGAAAGATAACTTATACCATAGAATATTAGTAAGGACATGTACTATATCGTGTCTTTTTATAGATCTTACACGTATCTATAACGGGGTACAAAGGGCACGACGATAAAGCTAAAATATTAACGCCATTTCTCGCCATGGTCCGATTTTGTTTTGGTATTGAGATTATTACGAACTGAAAACCAATTTTCATCATAATAAAACATGGCCTATGGGATTCCGGAACAGTGTAGGCTCTACATAATAGTGGAATTTTTTTAGAACCAGTCCAGTAGTTCCTCTTTATTATATTAGTATAGATAGATAATAGATATACACATACATACAAGTATCTTTTAAAACATTTGTCTATGCGCCAACAACTTTGAGAAAACCCGATAGAGAGACTTCGTCTATCCACCATCATGGTGTCATTATAATAATATCACAATCTTTTGTGTTAAAATAGTCGTCTCCTTAAACCATTAATTGAATTCTCAGGTTTACAGAAAATCGGAGAAGCCAAAGATAAAGAATCTGAATCAGTTGCTCAATATTATCAATAGTACTCGCATCAAGCGGTCAGTCAGCGACAAGAGCATGACCACTATGCTTGTCAAACTCACCAAGAACACCAACCCACTGCCCGGAATGAAGCATTCCAACAGTACTGACGCAGAAAGTAAGTTTAACCTTTCATAGTTTCATAAGAGGTATTCTCAGGTTTTTTTTAGCCTCCTTATTTATTGTTGTGATGTGCTGGGTAAGAGTAGAACCAATCAAAACATTTTTATGTTGTTAGGTTTTGGAGGGTAGATATTTGGATATATGTGAGTTTTTCTTCAGTTCGCATTTCAAAATAATATAGATCTACTCTCAAAACCAGTTGTAAACATTTCAACATTTCTGGAAATAAAATCTGTTACCAAGTCTTCCAGGTCAAAATACTTAAACTTGAAGAAGTTTATGCAATCAAATGAAATGTTTACATCGATTACGGTCGTGTAAACATTCGATTATTAAGTTATTAGATTTTTGTGAGCAAAGTTACATAAGTTCTTAGTCCAGCACATGACACGATATCCGTTTCCGCTTACGCTTGTGTCATGCTTGCATCACCCTCACGATCATCTTAACATTCTCGTTTCAGTCAAGTGCAGTCGCGCCGAGCCTAAGGTTTGCATCGTTATGGATCATAATACAGGTTACTACACGGACATAAAGTTTAATTTCATTTGGCTTAGGCAGATCGCATGTGACGCCATATTTTCCATGGGAACATGATCGATGGTTTTTTTTATACAGCAAAATTGTTAATTTAGATACTGCATGTGTATTTGTGTAGTAGAATAGATGCATTTTTAAGCATGATAGTAGAAAAATGTGTCGCAACAGCCAAGTTAGTACTTTTACCGAGAAAATGGTACCAATTCTGTTGTTTCATTTTCCTAAACTAACCTAATTTGACAGCACTGAAATTGTTGCCGTCAACTGAAATTACAAAGACGGCTATAACTTAGGTAGGGCCGTCAAAGACTACTAAAGAAAATGAAAATAGTTTAGAAAAATGCAGCAACACAATTGGGGTCAATGTTGCAATATTATTCTATTATACCGATGAACCATGAAAGGTTACTTATTGAAATACAATTGACAGTGATCACTGTAAGTGTCAACGATACTAAACACTTATTTATTACACTGGTAGTTCGCCCCGAACTGAAACCTCGCGATGTTACCAAAAAAGAAATGAAACACAAAGAGAAATTTTTTTTCAACTATGGCCGAGGTAAACTTTGCAAATCGCATCGATTCCGTAATCTAGCTCGTTAGCAGTCTTACCTGAACTACAAAAACATTGAAATTCTATGAAATGGAAGCTCACGTTATACTGGTTTTACCAGATTTTCAATTTTCACTATAGTTCAAAATTTGAAGCTGTTTAAGCTCGAACAAAAGTAAAAACGGTTTTGCAATGTCTAAACGAAGCCCTATAATATGACATCCCATGTGACTTCTTGTACGACTGAATTTTTTTCTTCCTTTTGAACACATAATTTAACAACCCCTCGTCCGATTCAGTTCATAATCCTGCCAGTAAACTATGGTGGTACTATCTGTCGACCTACTAAACTATACTCTAGTCTGATAAGCCGTTCGAAAGTTATGCTCTAATAAACATACAACGCCGATTCGCCCAAGTTGACACTAAGTTGACAAAAAGCCTCAAAAATCATTCTAAATGTCGATCCTATTTTCAGACTACGTAAAGTCTCTGTACTACGAACTGGACAACAGAACTCGTTCGTTAGTCATCAAGAACATGCGACACTTCACTTGGTACACGGTCACCGTCTGGGCTTGCCGCATGAAAGATCCGAGAGGCGAGACAGAAGAGGTGTACGCTGAAAAATGGTGCTCCGACAGAACAACGAACACTTTCCGTACTCTGGAGTTAGGTAAGCACTATGAAATACAGTCAAAAATCTATGTGGTGATGATTCACTTGAACGTATGAATGCAGACCTAAAGTTTGTTGATATTGCTGCTATTTTACTGCAAATATTCATAATCAAAGCCACAAATAGCGCAATGGGCACTTATGCCATAGAAATCCTACTAATATTATAAATGCGAAAGTTTCGATGTTTGGATGTTTGGATTTTTGTGTTTCAATCACGTCAAAACCACTGAACCAACTTGGATGAAACTTGGCATATATATAGTTCGTAACCTGGATTGACATATAGGCTACTTTTTATCCCGAATAATTAACAGGATCTACAGGATAAAACGAACGAAAAGGATTAGCAGCGCGAATTGGCAAGAGGATTTCATTGTCATGTCATGTCACGTCAGTTTGACAGGGCGTAGTACTACCTCTTTGGTCTAACAACTAGCGTTTGACATTCCAGTAGGTACGAGTTCGGTGTTATGAGGTGTAATGTCAAATTTCTCAAAGAAGTATCCGCTCGGTACACGCACAGATAATATAATGTACACGGAAACTGTAAACGCGTACGAAGTCGCGGGTAACTGCTAGTGTCAAATATATTAAGAGTAAAATAAATTAAGTAGAAATAAGAAATTGTTTAAAGACAAATTGAAGAAGACAAAGTTAGAATTATATCTTAAATAAATAATTATAACTGCAGACAGCTAATTGTTGTTTATTAAAATAAATTTTCCACGTTAGTAATTCCATACCTAACCAACCATTAAACTTTCAGCCAACGCGGACGTTGTGGAAGACGTGCAAGCAACAATAGTACCGTCCAACAAGACATTGCCTGAAGTGAATGTTACCTGGGACCCGCCGGTCAATCCCAACGGATTCGTGGTCGCTTACAACGTCTTCTATTCGCAAGTTGTAGATACCCCACAGGTATGTGATACGTGAGTGGCGTGTCTGAGTTTTGTTCTCGAAAATCGAACCGAAACGCCGACTTTATACAAAAACAATTTTCGAGAATGAACTCCGACTTTAGTCTATGTATTTTTATTTCATTATCGTTCACGACATTATTTGTAATCTGGTTTTCATAGCAGAAGCTTGATAGCGATGTGTGAAACGTCAACCGATATTTATTCATTTATCTCCCAGAATCAAGACTCTGGCTTCCAAAGTTGCGTCACAAAGGACGACTACGAGTCCAACAACCACATCCACACGCTCCGAAACATGTCGCCGGGAAACTACAGCATCAAGATAATACCGATCACTGTCCGAGGACCGGGCAACGTGTCTGCCGATGTTTACGTTTACATACCGGTAAGTTGCTCATCCATGAAACTTGAGGAATTGGGAAGTTGGAAGATGGAGAAGCTTCAAAATCCCATCCCCCGACTTAGAATCTTTAAGGATCTATGTCCAGCAGTGGATTTTTCAGGATGTTGATGATGAAGTCTTGATCGACTAGCAGTCTTGGCAGCGTCTTGGAAGTAAAAGCGTTCATCAAGATAATTGGCGCAGTCGGTACAGAAATATCTTACCGGCTACGCCGTTTTAGGCATGAAGGTTTGTTCAGTACAAACATCCTACAAAAAGGAAAAACATAAAAACTAACTACTAATAGACCGCAAACATTACTGTGTTCTCTACAACTCTGAAGGATGTTGATCATGAAATACTGAAGGATGATGTGCGCATGAGCCTTAAAAGTAAGTCAATCTTTGTTCTTACTAAAACGAATACCAATTTTCTCAAAATTGTTATGTTTTAGGAGCGAACGGCAGAGTACGGCTACGAATGGGCCTGGGGCGTCGCCATCGCTGGATGCATCATGATTCTCATACTCGCCGGAGTATATTGGTAAGTCTCTTTAAAAGGAGAGAAGTACAGAAAACTATTTATATTTGACACAAGAACTTATTGATAAATTTAAATGTAATTATCGACTCGGAGATACTTGTGTGTTGATCTCCGGGGATTCTGATGACTTTTGGAATATTTCTACGGGCTCTTATCCAGAACACAGAAACCAGTCAATACTGTGACTCGTCAGGAAAAAATCCCAACGAGTCACGGTGTGGTGCGGGTGACATTTTTTAAGAATGATCTTACAATTACGTGCACTAACTTCCGGTGCATCGTAAATTTGCAAAAAATATCGCCTGCTAAAAATGTATCTTGTTTAGGTACGTGAAACGAGGTTTCATGCCGAATGCGGAAGCGCACAAACTGTTCGCTACTGTGAACCCCGAGTACGTGTCTACTGTTTACGTACCCGACGAGTGGGAGGTGCCGCGAGCCAGTATCGAGTTCATCAGGGAACTCGGACAGGGATCATTCGGCATGGTAAGTCGAATATGAAGGAATTATAAACGAAAACAAGGGAATCCTTTAATATCTATCTGTATAATCATATAATGCTTTTAAAATGAATTTTCTTTTTTCCTCATTTCTTTATTTCCGTGTATTTTATTCTTGTCTGTTGGCACTAAGCAATCACGTCCTCTTATACTATGCCTTATACTAGATACCTACTATATCCTCAATGGTCTCAACGGAAGATCAGCGCAGGTTACTGCAACCTGCACATGCTGAGTTGGGACCATTTTGCGACTATTTATGTATATCTATTTGTTTATTTATCTGTTTATTTATTTATATCTATGTGTTAATTTTAATTTAGAATAGTAACTTTTATTAAGTATTTTTCCTTTTCTGTGTACTTGTATGGTCGCAAATAAACCCCTTTGATTTGATTTGATTTTGATTTGAAAGTTAATTGACGTTAGTACTTACGGCTGCATTGAGTCGATGCCATTATGGGTCTGAAAAATACGCAAGACTTTATGAACTACTTCGTCTACGTCCCTTTTTCTTCCTGTTGATTTTCCGGGATAAAAAGTGCCTTATCTGTTAATCCAGGTTACGAACTACATACCGTATTCCAAATTTCATCCAAATCGGATCAGTAGTTGCAGCGTGATTGAAACACAAGCATCCAAACATCTAATCTTTGACACTTATAATACTTATTCCTGGGATTAGTGGGATGGGATGAAGAAACACAGATTTTGGAAGATGAATTTTTCGGTAAAAAACTATTTACCCATATCTATTCCAGGTGTATGAAGGCCTGGCTAAAAACCTAGAGAAACACAAACCGGAAACTCGATGTGCTGTGAAAACTGTCAATGAACACGCCACTGACAGGGAGCGCATCGAGTTCCTCAACGAAGCATCCGTGATGAAGGCATTCGACACCTTCCACGTGGTGCGGCTGATGGGGGTGGTCTCGAGAGGTAAACCAAATAATGTTTACTAGCTTCTACCTTCCGCCCGCGACTTAATCCGCACCCCGTTTGATCCTGTTAATTCCCCGGGGATGAAAGTAGCCTATGTGTTAATCCAGGTAAGAAACTACATAATATAATATTCCAAGTTTCATCCAAATCGGACCAATAGTTGAAACACAAATTGATATTTATAATATAAGTAAGATATTTTTTTTAGATTTGATTGTGAAAGTTTTGAGAGAATCTCGCTCAAAGATTTGTATTATTATTTTTTAGCTGTAATAAAATAACCACAAATACATTTATATTTTGATAATTAGGTCAGCCTACATTGGTTGTGATGGAATTGATGGAGCTGGGAGATCTGAAGACGTACTTGCGATCGCACCGGCCCGACTCGGAGAGTTCGCTGCCGAAGAAGGACGGGGTGAACACTCCGCCATCGCTGCAGAATATACTGCAGGTTTGAATTTTACTACCTCTGACTCCCTCTAAGATGCGACAACTGTCAAACAAGTTCTCGCTTGCACATTTGAACATTTTTGAAGATATCAAATCACTGATTGTAGTTATGGTAATCGCAAACGACCAAGTTTTGGAGAATAATATCGCAAAAGTATAATTTTGATTCAAACAAGTTTTCTAAACAAAAATTAGGTTAGGGTCCCCTGACTTTATCTCAATAGCGTATCTGGTATACTATTTTTATTCCTTTAGATTATATAATAATATTTTGAATTTCCAGATGGCTATAGAAATAGCCGACGGTATGGCCTACCTATCGGCCAAGAAGTTTGTGCATCGCGACTTAGCGGCACGAAACTGTATGGTCGCCGGCGACCTCACGGTCAAAGTGGGGGACTTCGGCATGACCAGAGATATTTATGAGACTGATTACTATAGGAAAGGCACCAAGGGCTTACTGCCCGTGCGATGGATGAGCCCCGAGAGTTTGAAAGATGGGGTAAGTCTGACTTTTATCAAATTATTCAATTTATAGGTCCTTTTTGTGCAATACTACTTACCGTTGTAGACGATACGTAAATATAATTAAATGTCATTATGTAATAAAATGGTTTTTCCAGGTATTCTCCAGTAATAGTGACGCGTGGAGTTACGGCGTCGTTTTATGGGAAATGGCGACACTCGCTATGCAACCATATCAGGTGAGATTTTTCATTAAAAATGCCCTTACGGCTCTAAAACTAAAAATCGTTAGAGCCTCATTTTCTTTTTATTGTGGCTATTCTATTGCTAGGGTGGTCACGAATTTGCCAATATGCATTTTTGAGTTTAAGCACGTTTAGGCAAGCGTAGTGTAGGACGCCCTCCGGCGAGATGGGGCGACGATCTGCGAAATGTAGCGCAAACACTGGATGAGAAGAGCCGAAGACCGAGCTCAATGGCGCGTCTTGGGAGAGACCTACGTCCAGCAGTGGACGAGTATAGGTTGATGATGATGATGATTTTTTGAGTTAAAGCCTCATCGATCGTTACCTTGTTGACATTGACTGTCATAACTTGTGTAAGAATGTGCTGACTAGATGTATTCCCGCAGGGTTTGTCAAACGAGCAAGTGGTCCGGTACGTAGTAGAAGGCGGCGTGATGGAGCGGCCCGAGCACTGCCCCGACAGGTTGTACGAGCTGATGCGCGCGTGCTGGGCGCACCGGCCCGCGGCCCGGCCCTCCTTCCTGCACCTGGTGGCCGACCTGGCGCCCTCGTCCGCGGCCTACTTCCGCCACCGCAGCTTCTTCCACTCCCCGCAGGGACAGGAGATGTACGCGCTGCAGCGCTCCGCCATGGGTGAGTCACATTACTATTCTCTAGGTAAGTCACCTAGAGTGCCTTCCTTCACCACTTTTCGTGTCTTCTGAACTACAGGTAAAACAGAGGGGTAATCACGAACAAATCTGACAGTCGCCGCGTTACGTAAACCCTCTGATATAGAAAACCAATGGATATGCCCTACCAACAAAAAAGCGTACATACTACGGAACATAATATGGCTGCCGTCTTAGTAGTTTTGACAGCAGATCTACTACAAACTCGGAACCAAACATGGCGGCTCTGGTTACGCAAACATAAAATCATGACGTCACAAAAAAAATTCAAAAGGACAAAATATTGTCTATCTCTTTCAACACATTCAGTATTTGTTTGGTTAAAAAGAAACAAAATAATATTTGACGGCCTATGTGTCGATTTATTTTGTATAGTAGAATGGGGCATCTCCATGTTTATGGTTTCCTTTCCTACCTCTTTGCGTAAACCTAACGTATTCGATCATATTGCGCGTCAACGCCAACTCGACTGCCAAACGTTGTAGCGTCACCGCGCAGTGTATCTCGGAAGCGCTAGTGTTACGATACGATTGTCACATTTATTCGTGATCAAGGCACAGTTAAACGATTAAAGTATTTATTTTTGAAATATTGAAGCTTTTGTTGAATCCTACTTTTTCCACACCAAATTATAACGAATCCAACAGCGCTCTTTGTCTTGCACTATCTAGGAACAAAGCGTGTGTAAAAATCATATTAAGGTCTAAGGTACATTGTGAATATCATTGTAGCTCTCGTCGTAGCCAAGCTGTATCTGCAATTTTATGTGTGCCCACCGTACATCATGTAACTCTACCCACACTAACCAAGATACAAGATACATTTATTTGCCAAAATAAGTGTTACAATTTGGTCTTATGCTAAAGTCAGAGGCACTTTATCACCCTTTTCAGGTATCGCAAAAATGTTATATTTGGGCGCTTAAACTTATCTTAAGTAGGTAAATATAATAGTATTATTCTTTTTCAAAATATTCTTCAGTTGAGTAGAGACATTTTTTGACTAGATATGATTTTAATCCTCTTATAAATTTAGTTATTTCTGTTTCATTTTGAATATCATTTGGTAGGTTGTTAAAGGTTTTGACTGCCATGTAAATTGGACTTTTATTTAACATTTTTATTCTTGAATATGGTAGATATAGTTTGTTTTTATGGCGGGTATTTATACCAATAATGGTGCAGTATCAGTAAATGATAACATGGTGTCACCGTACTAACATAAAGATATTTTTTCCCACGGCTATGCGATCGACGCTTGCGCCTAGTCAGCTGCGCACTAACCGTAAGTAAACTACTTGCATGTTGCATTCACACCGCGCCAGTAAAACACACTTTACACTCACACTATAAAAGCTAGTTCAAAAGGTACCCTGATTAATTATCACGTGATAGTTCTGCGACAATTGTTTTGAGGATGAGAGACGAAACAAGCAAATGCCCCTCCTGATGTTAAGCGGTTACCTCTGTCTATAAAAGTGCATACTTCGCATATCACGTGTACTGATCCTCTACCCTATGCATTGCCCTACGTCACTCTGAGAAGCATTATTGCTGTAAAATGTAGAAAAAAAGTTTAACAACTTTTTGTATGGAATCAACCGGGTGAATGTGAAAAAAAATCAGCTGTTCCATACATTTGATTCAAACAGCAAATTTTTTCATTAACAATTACTTTAAAAGCTGTCGCGCATTCACTCCATCCAGAACTTGATGATGAAATATCTGCTATCTATCCCTTAGTTATGGCGCTGGTGTGAAACATTATGCACCTCTGTTATCATTTCCTGAACAAACCATGTTCATAGTTCTAATTAGCACTAGGCACTAGGTGTAGCGTTTTCTCCTAGATGCTCTGATCATGCTATGGATGTGAACAGAATCTGTTGTGTGGATCTCACATGATTATTTTTAACCACCGACGCAAAAACGACGGGGTGTTATAAGTTTGACGTGTCTGAGTGTGTGTGTGTGTGGGTGTGTCTGTGTGTTTGTCTGAGGCAACGTAGCTCCTGAACGGATGAACTGATTATGATTTTGTTTTTTTTTGTTTGAAAGGTGAATTAGTCGGGAGTGTTCTTACCTATGTTTGATAAAAATCGATCCAAGATTCGGGGGTTTTTTAAATTTAATTACTTGTTACATGTATGAACTGTCACAATCACAACCAAGGGATTTGTTACTGTTTGTTGCATATTTCTTCAAGCATATCTTACAGATGAAATAATTACAAACACAACGCCGTTTTTGAGTTTCGGTGCAAGTTCAAAAATGTCATTGTTTGTCTTTTAAGCTTTTTTTCTAAACGCTCATAAACTGTAGTTTTTACATTTTATTTGTTTGAAAATTGAGGCTTATAATGAATAAATTTATAGGCACTTTTGATCAAATAGTCATCGGTGAACGTTATCTAGTAGTGTTTGCCAATAAAAAGTATCAATGAAAAGGAGGAGAGGTATATCGATGAATTTCTTAGGGCTTAGTGTATCAAAATAATAAAACGAATTCGTGGGGCATTACAAAATAAAACCGGAATATTAATGGACTTGAGACCAAACATGTAGATGACACCTTATATTTTGCTAAGGAATTTAAATTGTTCATCCTTGTCTAATATACTCTATCAAGGAGTTGTATATTTAAAAGGCTATTATTGTATTCGGTTGGACGACTTTCTCATAAAAAAAAAAGTTTTGAAAAAGGTAATCTGTGAGAGAGAAGATGAAGGGTCTCGTAATGTAACTGATTGGTTTGTTCCGCAGAAGAGGAGCACGACGGTCCCGTGGTGGGTGCGGTAGCGACGGGTTCAGGCTCGAATCTGTTCGGTGTGTCGGGCAGGCTCGCGTCCTGGGTCCGCGAGCTGTCGTCTCTGCGCTCGCGCACGTCGGAGGACGCGGCCGCCGAGCCCCTGCAGCCGCTGCAGCCCGCCGCCACGCTGGCGCCGCTCAAGGGCCCCAACGGCGTGCTCCGCGACACGGCGCCGCCGTAGCCACGCCTGACCCGGCGCTGACACTGAGACTCCAGTGAGTGTGTACGTTCGATGAGGCGCGCCCTGCACTCACGACACTGTGGCATTATCTACCTCAGGCCGGTCGCCACCGCGGCCGGCTCTTCGAATCCTAGTTGTAAGCGTAGCTAGAGAATTATTCGACGCGTTCTTTTATTTATTTCGTATACGTACGTTTTTATAGCGCGCGACCGGAGCCGCGCGTTATCTAACATTTGTAAAAACGTCGATGTATAATATATTTTTAGCGTTAGTTATATTTGGCGACTGATATTATTGTTGATGTTACGTGTTACCGGGCGGCGGCGGCGGCGGATGGACCTTGAGGCGAGTTTCGAAGCGAAACATGTAAATATCGACGGTTCCACTGCAAGCATATAAAAATACACGTTCCTATTACCATGTTACTATTAACTCGCGTTACCTATAGCTGCAAGAGCTTTGAAAATCCCCTCTCGGGTTGGCCGCGGTCGGCACCCGGCCTCCGTTTCTGTTAGAAAGCTGCTGATTCGACTCTAGTTTAAATTTATCTGTGAGGGAAAGCGCTTTGATCTTCTCTGCATTTACTACGTTCATTTATTGCACAAGAAGTGTGCACACATGCAGAGGGTCACTTCTACACTAATCTACATAGTTGATTGATTCATTTAAATAGCTGGCAAGTAGCAGCGATACGTTTCATTTGGTGTGACGTTTAATAACAGAATATATTTTGGTGAATGGAAGTTGAGTCGACAGGTTCGAGTCGGCATGGATCCTAAATAGCTTACCTCATATTGTAGTTTGTATTGATGTCATCGTTGACATAGCCTATTAACGTTAAGTTTACTGTGTAAGATGTGTATGTATAGTTTTATAGTGCGGCCGAGATCGTGTACAAATTAATTTTACTGTTATTTTGACGTATAAATATCGGTAACAATACCGTTTTGTTCACGTCAATGTTGTTGAAATTAATTTTGTTAGAAATACATACCCTACGAATTTGTCACTTGCCTTGTCGACGCATTGTTATTATTAAAATACTCAATTATTCATACCGAACACAAAGATGCCTGATGTTTTCATACAAAGCTATAAAATACCTATTTGGTGGATTGTATAGAAGTTAAAGAATTTAGATTTTGTATTGTTATCATCAGCGTCATTTATCGAAAACGAAATACAAAAAATATATAGAAGCCCCAATATAATAAGTATACCTACATGTATATCTGTAAATGACAATATCATTAAAACCCATACTAGAATAATATTAATTATTTTACTTATTGTGTCGAAACTGATGTGTTCTATAATGACTAAAATGCAATAGACATACCTGCCATTTATTGTTATATGTTATTACTGTGACTTTATTTATTAGTGAAGAAAGTATTATAATGTAATGTAACTTATTTATCGCCAAAATAGTGCATGAATTAACTTAATACTTTATAGATTCTTAGGTAGTCTGACATCTACTTAAATAATCATAATGATAATTATATATTTTGTGATATAACAACACTAATAATGCAATAACTGCAAAATGTTATAATTAAATAGTTAATATCAGTACTTATAGTATCTACTATCTACACTATTGTAAAATGTTGCAGCTGGTTTCAACTGCACCCTGCGCGGTATTTAACATATTTTTATATAACAAATATTTGATATGTACTTGGCAGCGTATATTATTATTGTTATTTTTTTGTATCGTGAGAGATATTTCTATTTTTAACTACAAAATGTTCAAATTTAGATTTTTCATCATGAAACATTAATTTTGAAAGTACAGATTCAAACTAATTTTTATTTTCTTCTTTACACGCCAAATATTGGTGACCCGTACTTCTTGTATCTTTTATAGCTACTTATTTCATGGGATGCATAATTTAGGCATAGTCTCCAATACAAAATTCTAAAATGGTTCATCATAGTATAATTGATTTAGATTCGAATATGATCGCGAGGAAAACTTTAGTATATAAATGTAATAATCGTTTACAATTAAAATTATCATCAATTGAATAGCTATATCAATACATAAGTAAAATATACGCTAGCTACATTATTATATTGTAATTTAACGATTGATAATTTGTAATGATTACTGTAAAATCTACCAAAGTTAGACTCCAATATACAATACTCTTAGGTGCTGTGTCCGGGCTAGTGTTGGACCGGCGCGGCGCTAAGAGCAGTCACCAAGGCTGCCGGCGACTACCGATAGCGTCTAGGTACCTACATACTAAATTAGGTACAGTAGATGCATATCATTCTACAGCTATTGCAAGATTTGGAAGTTCGTACCGATGAGCGCTGGCGGATAGTCGGCGGCTATCTCCTTGGTACATGTCCTTATGTAACGTTAATATAGGGTATAAAACGAGTGCCTTCAGACATCCAGCCTTCAAAGGAATGCGGGATTGTTGATTGTGTGAAGTGGGCATGATGAAATTATGAACACAGATGGTATACGGTTGATTCGATCCCATTTGTGTGTAATGTAAAATTGTTGTAATTATTGAGTAAACTTAAAACTGATTTTTCATATCCGTGAATTATTTTGTTCCTTGTCAACACAATCAAGAACCTATGCCGCAGGAATTCGATTCAGTAAGGTTGGTTGTGGGAATGTGTGTAGTGTATGGCTTGCCGACACTTCTGTAATGGTTCGTTGTAGCGTTACCTTTCATACTGCGATGTAGCTAACCTAGTACATTATATTGATTGCAGTATGTCAAGTAACGGGCAGTAAGGCGCGACTTGTATCGACGCGCGCGCAGGGCACAAGGCACGTTGCATCAGCGAGCGAATCATTTCATTATCGGAATCTTACTATTTTTGTCCCAAAGTCCAAATCCAAATATTCGTTTAATTTTAGCAACTGCATAGTGCCTTTTGCTCAATTAATGATTGTAGATAGGTACTTCTACATGTAAGCGTACTGTGCATTTGTTATAGCCATAGTTCCACATGCCTTGCGGTAACAGCATTGGCGTAGATAACACCACCAAGTTATGTAGACACTCTGTAAACTCTGAATAGTTGTACCCTGTTTTGTTCTTACTCGTACAAACAACTTCAAATTAGGTTGAAAGAAAGAGACCACACGCGGTAAGCACAACTATTCCGAGGATTATTGGTGGTGGAGTAATGTTGCTACAGTTAGACTAGTGGTGTTGGCCCGTGCCAAGCATACAGTTCCTGTACGAGCGAGCTCAGTCACTTTTACGCGCTCACCAAAAATAAAGACAAAATTACACATTCTCTCGACTATCGCCTAACACTCAGTTAAATGTGACGGAAAACGATGAGTTCGCTATACTTAGTCTATAACGTGGTTGAAGCCACACTGAAAATCCTATGATGTTCCACAAAGTCTGGTTGTGTTATGGTTGAACAGTGTGGTTATTTGAGTTACACTTGCGCAATACAAAGCCTAGTCTCCTCGAACGGTGTACGTATAGAAGTGTTAATGCGTGAAGTGAAGTGGCTGCGGCACTGCCTCGCACAACGTTGCCTCACACAGCGCAGTTCCCTGCGGACTATACTATTTAATACTTCTTATTTTATCAGTATTTATCTTTCATGTGATTTACAATCAACCAGGCAGTTACATTACCTCATTTTAGTATGTAAAGTATGCATATTGTTGACTGATTTTATAATTTCCAAATGGTTTCCTAGTGTGATTTGTGAGTGTGCGTGTGATTTGTATAGTGTCGGGGTAGCGTTGTGCTATATGCTCAATTTAGATACCAATTCACCAAACGATTGAGATAGTGTACAATTTTATAATTAATGAGAACCGAGTACCTATTAATAATAATTTTAATATTTATATTAATAAAAACGTTATAAAAATTAGCAAATATAGTTTTGAATATCAAATGTATCCTGTGAACCCTCAGTTTAACGTATTTTATATCAAGTTACGATGCCTATACATTTTCTCGAAATAAAATTGATTTTTGAAATTGTAAATTGTTTATTTTAGGTAGAGAATGGATTTATTTGAGTTTCTTCTTTTTATTTTTATCTTGATCGTGTTTCTCTTTGAGTTCCTTTAGATCTAGTTTAAGTGGTTTCCTGGGTATCTTACCTGGGACCCTGCATTCGCAAGGCTCATTGTTTGCGTATCGTATCAGCAGACATACTGTTCTGAGTGCGCCCTCTTCCCCATTGTGGTTTAGCTTCCTCAGATTCTTTATGTAATATTCTGGCATTTCATGTTCTGTGGCTCCGAGAATTATGATTTCTTTGTATGTCCAGGAAGGCCATCGTTCCACTGGAATTTCATCATTGTCTCCTCTCGGTAGAGGAATGACTTTCTGCGTATAAGCGCGACACGTGAACGAACCCATGTAAGGTGTGAGGACTTTCACATATTTAATGTAATACTTCTTTACTTCTACTCCTTCTTGTCTGGAAACAACGATATCATCATGAATGACGTACGGTACTGCATTGTATTATGTATTAATATATGTGAATATGGTATCGTATTGGAATTAGATAGGTAGGTATGAGTAGGTACCCCGCATGACTACAAGCATTCTATGCAATACCTACGTTCTGTGATGAACTAAACCTACACGACTATACACGTCCGCCATCGGACCGTCTTAGGTTTTGTAATGGGAATCTTACTCGTTCAGTCTCATACTGTCATCTTCATGCAGACGCCAGATGACTCCCCACACGTGGGCATTGGCAGTGGGCACCAAGGTGGCTGTCGGACCGCCCCAGAACGATGAGTATTTGATGAAGTCTAGTCTGTAATTCTACAATAGCACATTCCTGAGAATCATCACCAGGCACAGCACACCTTGTATGTCATTGGAATTGTACTGATTGCTACTAAATTGTAAACTCTATTATGATGGGTTTATGTAAATTACAGACAAGCTGAATATAAACTGCAAGCCCGACTGTGGCGTCCGTTTGCAGTCCTCGCAGTAGTGCTAAACTGAAGAAATTTTGTCAGTTGCAGTTTATGTCGAATTCTCTGATTTAGCCCATCTCCTGGAGGAAAAAATTAAATTCCCTAGAAAAGTTACACTACCTAAAAGATATAGCAAATAGTAGATAACCACAGATTATAGAAAAGTACAGATGTACTGTATAGCCATTTTTGTGTCACAGTAAGAAGTGCACCATGATGGAGTACTTTGTGTCATTCAGTCTCTGGCCATTGACACCTCCAATGCCAAACATATTTTTATACAATTATGCCGGCGTGTGTGGTTCCCACTTGCAAAAATTGGCCTGGGTCTAAAAACAAAGTAGATGGGATAACATACATCACATTTGGGTCTCTATTTGATAAGGAATCGTCTTGGAATCATCAATTTAAAGAAAAATTACCATCAATTCATAATGTTGCAAACAACACCAACATTTTTTTCCCAACAAAATTTATATTAATCTTTATGACTACACATCATTAGGCATAGGTATTTCAATAGGTATTTTTAATCATAGAGCGCTAAATTTGTTATTTTGAAAAAATATTTGTGTAATTTTAGGATTCTTGATGACATACTCAGACGAGAACAATGGACAAAAATCATTCAAAAAACACGTCCTGAGTCTTTCCTTAATTCTATTAAAATTTATGAATATCTATTTCAGTACCTCTTACTTAGGTACCTAAGCAGCATTTACAAAAAAAATTACCCCAAAAAATTGGGAAATAGTTTTGTAGGTGCAACATTGGGCTGCGCGAACATCATGCGCACGGGAACATTTTTATAGCATTTTGGTGACAAAATCCTTCATACAAATTATGTCAAATGCGGCTTCTACTATATTCTAAAAGCATTAATAGACGATCGAACTTGTCCGCCCGAACCGCCGGACCGGTACGGTGCGCTCGACACGCCACACCACCGCACCGCACACGAGATGGTCCAGTGTGCTATCCGTGCTTGATCGCGTCAGACATGCCTCCAACCTTGTCAAAGGAAGCTAAAATAGCTTTAATTGCGGCAACCGTCGTAGCTAGCACGCCTATCCAAATGCAAAGGAAAAAAAGGAAAGAATGGGCAAAATTTTATTTAAGATACAGAGACTCATACAGTCATATTATGCGATATCCACTTTTCTAATATTATTTCTAATGCTTGAATGCGGGCGTCTTTGTTACAATAGAGTTCGTGGGAAGAATCCCATAAACATGGGAAATCCTTATAAATTTGGATGATTTCTATAATCAACTTTTTCTCCGTAATATTTACGGCTTCTTGCTCCGACGCCGCCGCCATTACAACTTCGTTACGCGTGTCTCGCTCGGAGGCAGAATTGCGACTAAAGCGCTAAACGGTGCGGTGCGTGGGCCACACGAGCGGACAACGCGCGAACCGCACCAAATCCTTTGGCAGAACCATCGGACCGAGCGGACCGTCAATAATAATAATAATGTGCGGCGGACCGATGTACACACTATCGAATATGGTCCGGAGCGCACCAAGGTCACGGTACGGTGCGATCGTCTGTTAAAGTATTAACAGACGATCGCACCGCACCGTGACCTTGGTGCGCTCCGGACCATATTCGATAGTGTGTACATCGGTCCGCCGCACATTATTATTATTATTGACGGTCCGCTCGGTCCGATGGTTCTGTCAAAGGATTTGGTGCGGTTCGCGCGTTGTTCGCTCGTGTGGCCCACGCACCGCACCGTTTAGCGCTTTAGTCGCAATTCTGCCTCCGAGCGAGACACGTAATATATATGGTTTCACCATTTCCAGCAATTCAGCAAATAGATCAGAACTCATGCGAAGGTATATACGAAAGTCTTCATCGTCTAGTTCCTTTATCAGTCGCATATGACTGTATGAGTCTCTGTATCTTAAATAAAATTTTGCCCATTCTTTCCTTTTTTTCCTTTGCCTTTGGATAGGCGTGCTAGCTACGACGGTTGCCGCAATTAAAGCTATTTTAGCTTCCTTTGACAAAGTTGGAGGCATGTCTGACGCGATCAAGCACGGATAGCACACTGGACCATCTCGTGTGCGGTGCGGTGGTGTGGCGTGTCGAGCGCACCGTACCGGTCCGGCGGTTCGGGCGGACAAGTTCGATCGTCTATTAATGCTTTTAATGCTTTAAGTAGATAACCTACAGAACTTACATCTAATCGAGCGATGGAAACAAACTCTGCCGACGGAGTGTGCATATGAATCCTAAACGTTAATAAATTACCACCATAGGAGAAGTATAGAAACGTATTTGGTTTGTATATTTCTGATTTCATCATTTTCGTAGTAAACTAAAGTAGCAAATTGTGTTCAAGAGTTTGTGACTGCTCCTGTCATTTTGGCGCCTGTTTTTTACTGATGGAAGTACGAAGTACCTACTTCTTTTTGTATAGGTACCTACCTACCACTGGTTGTAGGTAGGTAGGTATACAAAAAGAAGTACCTATGCATATTGAATTAAATCAGAGCTTTGTAAATATTCAAGTAGGTTTATGTAACCATTTTATTTATTTTCTTCATTTGCTCACTTATTCTTCTTAGAATCACTGTTTAATTTCTCTATCATTTTAGCAGACGCTAATTGTCCATTATGAGGAATTTTCTTCAGTTCTGCGATGTACGAAGGGGGTAGTTCACATTCCTTCGCTCCATTGATTATACAATCCAGATACGTTATGCAGGGTCGTCTTTCCATGGGCAGTTCTTCGCCGTCTTCCAGTGGTAAAGGATTGATTGTTTGTTGGTAGGTCCGGCATTGCACCTTGAATCCATCTGGCGTGATCACATGGACTGTCTTCGCGAAGTACCAGTTGTTTTCAACGCCTTCTTGCCTTGGAACAAAAAATAAAACCTGTTGAAAAAGAAGTGTAACACTACGGCCGCACCTTAGTGAGTAGTGACTTCTTATTAGAGCATCCTGTAGAATAAAGTATGTATACCGGATGAGTAATTTATGAGCTTGGAAAACGACAATATTTTACTGCCGACTGCTGGGATTCCAGACAGAAAATCAATATCCTGTGTCTTCGAGATCTGCGCTTCGACATTCCTATCAGAGGTTAAACTACGAGTAGATACTTGCACTTAGTTATGGGAAAATAACCACGTCCTAGACGTAATAGACACTATTTTTAGAAAAGATAAAACTTCTTTAAAACTAAGTTAATCAAGCAATCTAAACTAAATAAAGCAAACTAAATCAAGTAGGTAAGCAAGAGGAAATCCTACTAACATTATAAGCGAAAGTTTGTATGTTGCTTGTATCTTTGTTACTCTTTCACGCAAAAACTACTGGTCCTATTTGGATGAAACTTGGAATACATATAGTTCGTAGCCGATTAGCACATGGGTTTTTTATCCCGGAAAATCAACAGGCTCAAATGGGACGCGGACGAAGTCGCGGGCGGAAGCCAGTAATTAATAAATAGAATAGAGTTTACTTGTCCAATGCAGGCAAGTCCTTGTTACTAAGCCTCCATATTGCTCCCCATATGTGCGAGGATTTAGTTGGCACGATGGTCGCTGAAGCTCCTCTCCAGTGCTCTGAGTATTTTATAAAATCTAGATGATGATCCTGAAAAACAATCAAATATGTACCTACATAATATAAACTAACACCCTCTAACTGAGGGCCCAAGGGCCTACGCCGCCGCCGTACCGTAGACACTCTACCCTTACGGACGGAGGTGCTACGAGGTAAAACACACCCGAACATGAAGCATATTGAGGAATCTATGGTACCTACCTACTAGAGTAGATAAACATACAATTTATTATCAGTGCGTCGAATCGAAGGTCATTTATGTAGGTAGGTACCTACCTACATATTGTTAGGTACCAGCAAAGAGGTACCTACCTATATAAAATAGCGTTTTACCAGATAGAAGATTAAAAATAAATAAAACTTACTTCAAGCCTGCCGATGCCCAAGAATTCAGCTGTTGGATTGTTTATGCGGATTCTTGTTTTCAATAAATTACTGCCATATGCAAAGTATAGGAATGTGTCATTGGTTTCTTCAAACATTTTATGATTTTTCAAACTTTTAGGTACCTAAGTACTTATTTGTGTTGAAGAACTAAAAGTAAATGCAAAAAATCTACCTAATTTGTATTCTCTTTTGCACATACCTACTATCTAATCATTGTTTACATTCTAGGATTCTGGATTATAGACAATTGCATTATATTATGTACTACATTTTCCATATTGATATAACTTTGTTTCCGGTTTTTTTGTAAGATATTTAGCATGAAATGAAATGTGTGAGCAATAAGGTGCTTTAATTTATGCATCTCTTGCACAAAACACAAAATTTTGATAGGTACAAAAGGAGGACTATGCTTGCATTCTCTAAAAGTCAACCAGTGCAGTGGTGGACGTGGGTGGTGGTATTAAATGTGGATTTATGGTTTTCCTACTATACAGTAGGTGGTAGGTACAATCATGTTCGCCAACTTTGAAACGCTTTACATCTAGGTAGTAGGTATATTTAAAATAAAAAGAAATACGATATGTAGTTCCGATCAAAATGTATTCTTGAAAACTTTAGTCTTATCGTGTTTCCGAGTACAATATTGCACAGTGGCGTAGATCTTCAAGAGTCGTCGTTCTACAGCTCGGAAATGCTCCTCAGTCGCGATTGTCTCTCCTTGAGTCGCAGAAATTAATTTAATCGTGTCCGTTATACTACCTCCGGAAACCATCTCTAACTGCTGCCATGTTGATGATGACAATCTAAAATAAAACATTTTTTTTATCCCGCCGTTAAAAACTTGTAAGTATGCCAAAGCGTTCCAAGTATTTAAAACTCTAGAATCTTGTAGTCACGTGCTCTGATTATCCCGTTTAGACATCTTCAAGACTAGGTAAGTAGTATGTTTTCTTGGAACTTAATAAATATCTATATTGCTCATATATCATTTCATATATGACTTTAATAAATTGACAATGTGGAATAAAATAAATCAGCGAAAGAGCGAGCATGTTCTGCCGTGAACAGAATCTAATCGGGAAGTATACATTTTTAGCATGACGGTAATGGAACGCTAAAGGGCAAGAACGGCGGCAAGTTTAAAATCAAGGACACACTACCCCAGCCAATAACTAAAATAGTTCACGAGGCCAAACTAATCTAACATCGATAAATACTTACATGCAGCATTGATATAATGGTGCCAAAATATCCATTTCGTCTATTGTTGGATTTCCTAAACCTTTGCCATTGTCTAATAGAACTATTTTATCTTTATAGACTTCGTATCGATGGCGATCTCCGTTTTGTATGAGGAAGTCGAATATTGCGATGTCTACCAAGTTGAGTATTCGTTTGGTGCTCATCGTTTTGGATAGACGACTGAAACAAACATGAATTATTATATTGTCTGGAAATAATTACAGCCTTTTCATTCAAAGATGCTACCTACCTAACCTACCCATGTAGCTGAAAACCGACTTATCTAGAACTCTGAAAAGGCTACCATATTAAATATACTAATCATAAAATACTGAGTACATTTTGCACTTACTTACAAAAATCATTGTCTTTCTCCCAGTCCATCTTCTTACTAGTATAAGATCTTCTCCATGGTGATTTGTGTATTTTGAATTGTTTGTCCAAGTAAAGTATTGCAGCCCCTTCTATCTCACCATTGCTATCAGGGCATACTGTCTCGTTTGGTTTGCAGTAGTAGCATTTTCCATAAATACAGAGAGATCCATTTTCTAAAAAAAATAACTATGTAATAAATAATATAGGTATGATAATAAGAGGGCTGACATTGCAAAAACATGTCTGGCAAACACTGGACGAAAACAGAAGAAGAAGAGTTCAGTGGTGCAGCCTGGGTACCTATGTCAAGTAGTGAACAGACATTTATGTTACATAGTGATGACAAAAATTAATACGGTACAATGCTAGTTTTTATCGAACTCTATAAGACAACATACCGTTTTTCAGCATAGTTCTCTTCAATCCAGCAGTAGCAAAAGGGACAACATCCTTGCTCACATGTACCTTTCGGATGGTAGACGGTGCCACCCACTTGAAATTCAGCACCATTGCCAGGTAGTAACCAAAGACCTCAGAGTTATGGCGGTCAAAGCCGGCATAAATACTGCCTCTGACCACATGGGTGAGGTTGTATCTCTTCGGCTTGAAGTAGAGCTTCTGTTTTCCCTTTGAAAGACAAATTGAAAGTCAGAATATCAAAACTCTATTATGCTTAATCAGAACTGTAATAAAATCTTTGCTATTATTTTGATACTATGCTAGTAAACCTGGTGGATGAAGATCAACATCTATTAGCACAGTGAGCTACTTCTAAGCTATGTGAAGTTATAAATTAAGTAGTCTATCATTTAAACTAACTTAGTGGTTCTGTGAGAACAGAATGAACTCTTGCAAAAGTTACAAAACATCATCATTTCCCTGCCCTTATCCCGCGCTAGGCGGGGTCGGCACAACATGTCTTCTTCTTCCACTCGCTCTTATCATTCGTCAACTCAGAATCTACTCCTCTCACATTCATATCCTCTTTCACACAATCCAACCACTTCTTCTTCGGCCTTCCTCTACCTGCGTACCCAGTCACACTCATATTTATAACTTTTTTCGTGATATGACTTTCATCCCTCCTCATTACGCAAAAGTTACGAAACAAATAAAGTTCCTAAAAGGGACATTCAATGTAACGGGTGTTACAGGTTGTTCACTTTTACACACTGTTGTTGGAAACATTAAATTTACTAAGTACGTTCGTTCATATATTTTGTCTGTGTGCTAGTTTAGTTTGTTCGCTCTCTACAATAAACGTCAACTGTGCAGCACATCGTATTTTATTTATTAATTGATTTAAAATCACAGAAGCCACCCTGACCACCCCTAGGACCTACATTTTCCATATGGTCCTTCGAGCCGGATTTCTTGGGATATCAGGAAGGCAAAAAGTGTGTGTGTGCATGAAGATAGTGAAGACGAAATTTGGATCTACATTGGTTTGGAGTTGGCCATCTTGGCCACGTTCCCGTTGTCTCGAGGTACCCCCATAGCCAAGACAACAACGCAACGTTGTCCATAACCAATCAGCGACGTGTTTGTTCAAATAGTGAGTGCCATCACCACTCGACTCGTTCATGTTCGTTCAACCAATCGTTCAACAACAACACTATCTTCACGTTTAGAGGGAAAAATAACACCTGCCACGCGGCTGCGCAGCGCATTGCGTTTCGCGTGTTACACAACTTCGTTCGACTTTCGACTCCGGCGCCATATTTGTGTCGTCAAATTCAACAACCTGTGTGAAAATTCTTGAGACATTTATTTTTATATTTTATAGTCTTAGCCATAGTGCATCAAAATGTCTGAGACCAAAAATCAGGACGAATTATTATTGAAGCGAAATATCGCCAGAAGAGGGGCCCTAAAAGGCTCCCTAACAAGGATTCAAAAAAAAATTGAAGGCGTCGGTTTTGCCGATGTATCAATGCAAATGCTTATTTTATTAGAGGAAAAAGCTATTAGTGCCTTTGGTGAGTACGAAACCTTAAATTTAGAGTTAGGGGAGAGTGACGCAAGCGAGGATCCTGAGGTTACCGAATTATGTTATTTTGAATGCATTGCGGCCTTGCGTACCCGTATCTCTGAGCTCACAAAAAAGGGTCACACTTTGCCTGAGTGCACTGCGCATTCCTCAACCACTAAGCTAAAGCTTCCGCACGTCAACATTCAGTCCTTTGATGGTAAATATGTCGAATACAGACCATTTATTGAGCTATTCAATGCTTTCATAGACAGCGATAAAAACCTCACTGATATTCAGAAATTTTTCTATTTGAGAGGGTTTCTCCAAGGAGAAGCTCTCGATCTGGTTAAAAACCTTCCTATTTTAGGGTCTAGTTACAGGGAATCCTTGAAAATTCTGTCTGAACGCTATGATAATAAGTTTAAAATTATCCATGATCATTTGTGTGCTTTGTTTGATTTAACTTCAGCGACCAAAGCTACCGTTACATCATTGCGTTCGCTCATCTCAAATAGCAAGCAACATCTTGCTGCGCTTAAAAACCTGGGTGAGCCGATTGATAAATGGGACAGTATTCTTGTATGCCTGCTTGTAAGAAAGCTGGATCCTACCACTGCCAATGCATACCACCTTGCCTTAAACCAAAATCATAACTTGCCACGCCTGCAACCAACCTATAACATGCTTGTACAATTTCTAGAGGGCCGTGCCCTTGCCTTAGAAAATAGTGAAGCAGGCAAAGAGTCAACATGCAGCAACAAGTCAACGGGTTCTACGGGGAAGGTATCTAATGTGGTCAATGTAAAGGAAGCAAAGTGCCTCTTCTGTGGTAAGTTAAATCACAAAATATTTGCTTGCCCCAATTTTATGTTGTCTTCAACAAAGGAGAGGTTAGATTTTGTCCAGAGTAAAAAATTGTGTAGGATCTGTCTAAATTCACACACAGGAAAGTGTAAATTTCACTTCAAATGTCAAAAATGTAAGTCGAACCACAATACCTTGCTACACACCGAAGGTGAAACAGAACAATGTAGTGAGGTAAGTGCAAGTGTAACCAATGTAGGTGCAAGTTTGAGCTCAAAGACTCAAGTTATGTTGCCAACGGCAAAAGTCAAGCTCATATCAAACAAGGGCCAAGAGATCATTGTTAAGGCTTTATTAGATTCTGCTAGCCAATCCTCATTTATCACTACTGGCATTGCAAGGGTGATAGGTAGACCGCTGTTGCCCAACCACACTCAAGTGGTGGGTATAGCCAATACTGAAAAGACAATCCGTCATTCTATGCAGCTTGACATCTTTTCATGTGTTTACCCATACAAGGTAGAGGCCAATTTATTAATAGTGGATCAGATAACATCAAAGTTACCTCAATGCCCCCTTGATCTCTCAAAAATTAAAGTGCCTAAAAATATAATGTTAGCCGATGACTCCTTTCATATCACAAGCGATATAGATATCTTACTGGGTGCTGATGTGTTTTTCCAGACGCTGTTGCCGCGGGATGACCAGCTAGTAGAGGAAGGTGGGGGAGAATGTGATGCTGCACAACCAAGATTCGTCCATACACAATTTGGTTACATAGTAGCGGGTAGTGTGCCCAGCTCTTCTACACAAGGCTCTGCTGTTGCTCTTTTTTGTCAGGAATGTGAAACTGACATAGGTAGTGCAATATCCAATTTTTGGCAAACAGAAAAAATCCCAGAAATATATGCGGAACATACGTCTGAACAGCAATACTGTGAGAAATATTTCACGGACACTGTCAAGTTAGAAAACAAACGCTTTGAAGTTTCAATGCCCCTGAAGCTACCCCTTTGTGATATGAACAATGTATTAGGAGATTCTCTCAGTCTAGCACTAAAAAGATTCTATAATCTTGAAAAAAAATTGCAAAAAGATGCTCAATTACATGAAGAGTACAAAAGCTTTATTCACGAATTTATTGAATTAGGCCATGCCTGCTATGTAGACATTACTCTCTATGATCTTTTAAAAGATCCAGTATACTTTTTTGCTCATCATGCAGTCATAAAGCAAGATGCAATAACCACAAAATTACGAACTGTGTTCGATGGTTCTATGAAGACTAGTAACAAGGTTTCTCTAAATGACCTGATGTTGAATGGGCCTATAGTCCAACAAGAATTGTTTGACATCCTATTGTTGTTTAGGCTTCATAGATATCTCTTCATTTGCGATATCAGACGGATGTTCCGAAATATTAACATTGTAAAATCCCAAAGACCTTTGCAAAACATCCTTTGGAGGGACACCCCAGATGAGGAAATCAAATGTATTCAGTTATCCACTGTTAGCTATGGACTAAAAAGCTCTTCCTGGCTAGCAACTAGATGCTTGCTCGAGTTGGCTACAAGATATGGGAAACAATACCCATTAGCTGCTCCTGCATTGTTAAATTCAACATACGTCGATGACGTATTGCTCTCGGATGATAGCTTATCTAATATTATTGCAATAAAATCACAACTGATTGATTTACTAAGTAAAGGAAGTTTTGAGTTGCACAAATGGTCAGCTAATCACAAGTCTATCTTGATAGACACCCCAGAGCAAGAGCAGAGCTTTGAAGATTTAGAGCTAAACAAGGACATAAAAACCTTAGGTTTAAAGTTTAGTATTCAAACAGATTCCTTCAGAATCTCATGTCCTCCCTCTAATGAAATTCCTAAAACAAAGAGGCAGATACTGAGTTATGTAAGTCAGTTCTATGACCCATTAGGTATTGCAGGGCCAGTCTTTGTTCAAGCCAAGATAATCATGCAAAAATTATGGCAATCAAATGTAGATTGGGATTCTATACCCACACCTATTTTGCAAAAAGAATGGTTACAATTTTACAATAGCTTGCAACAGATGGCGCCACTTAATATTCCAAGAAATGTTTGCCGAGAAAATAGTAAAGTTATACAAATAGTCGGCTTTGCAGACGCCTCAACCACAGCATTTGGTTGTGCGATTTATCTGAGAGTCACTGACAAACAAGAAAAAACAACAATGTCTTTGCTCTGTTCAAAATCAAGGATTGCTCCTAAAGCCAGTAAATTATCAATTCCTCGTCTAGAACTGAATGCTGCGCTGCTCTTAGCAAAGTTAAGTAAGAGAGTACATGAGGCATTGAGCAAAAGAGTAGAAATAGAAAGTGTAAACTTATTCAGTGATTCACAAGTAGTATTGGCTTGGCAAAAGACTGATCCAGCATTGTTAAATGCTTATGTTGCAAACAGAGTTCAAATGATAAATGAATATTCAAAATCATATCAATGGGCATACATAAAAACTGACCAAAACCCAGCAGACTGTCTAAGTAGAGGTATAAACCCTACCGAGCTGCAATGTAACCAACTGTGGTGGCATGGACCTTCCTTTCTATGCGAGGCAAATTATAACTTTGATAAAAATTCTAGTTGTGATATACCCCAGGATTTACCTGAGGTCAAAGGTTCCATGAAAAGCGAGCTTGTGTGTGCAGCTACACATGACAAACCACAGTCATTTCTCAGCTCACTATTAGAAAAATATTCTGATATAAACAAGATAGTAAATGTTCTTTCCTATATTTTAAGATTTTGTAAGAATGCAAGGTCAGGGTCTGATAAGATCAAAGAAAACTTTGTAAAGTATGCAGAGGCAAATCAGGCATTGCATTTATTAATAAAAAATGAACAACAAAAATATTTTCACCATGATCTAGCTTTGTTGCAAGCAGGTAAGCAAGCGGCATCCTATTTGAAATCCCTAAATCCTTTCATTGATGCTGAGGGTCTCCTCAGAGTAGGTGGTAGGTTGCAGCATTCCTCCTTACCGTACAGCAAAAGGCACCAAATAGTTTTACCTAAAGAGTCTACGGTTACTCACCTAATTATTCAAAATGAGCATTTGAAATTGTTTCATGCAGGTCAAAAACTAGTATTAAGTAGCCTTCAACAACGCTATTGGTTAGTAAATGGTTTAAGATTAGTAAAAAAATTTGTTTACAAATGTACAACATGCTTTAGGCACAAAGGTGTAACTGCCAAACAGCTGATGGGGTCACTGCCCGCTGATAGGGTCAATGTACACAGATGCTTCATGAAAGTAGGCATTGATTTTGCAGGGCCAATAATGATCAAGCAATCTAGATTGAGAAATGTTGTAACAACCAAGGGCTATATATGTGTATATGTATGTTTTGTAACAAAAGCCATTCACATAGAATTAGTGTCCAATCTAGAAACAGAAACCTTTTTGTCAAGCTTCAAGCGCTTTATTGCAAGACGTAATGTACCATCTGATGTTTATTGTGATAATGCAGGCACCTTCAAGGCAGCAAATACCCAGTTGTCAGAACTTTATAAATTAAATAATTCTAAAAAACATCAGGCACAGGTTCAAAATGTAGCCTCAAAATTAGGTATTAAATTCAACTTCATTCCTAGTTACTCTCCTGTGTTTGCTGGGCTCTGGGAATCTGCTGTAAAAAGTGTAAAATATCACTTAAAAAGAGTACTAGGCTCTCATGTTCTAACTTATGAAGAACTGTATACTGTATTAGTTCAAATAGAAGGTATATTGAACTCAAGACCAATAACTCCAATGTCATCTGATATTGAGGACCTTTCCTACTTGACGCCCGGGCACTTTCTCACTGGTGCTCCTTTAAATTGTATCCCTGAGCAGGATATTTCAAACATTCCAGATAACAGGCTCAGTTTTTGGAGAAAATGCACGGCTTTAAAACAGCATTTTTGGAGATATTGGTCAAAACAATATCTAAATGTATTACAAAACCGTCCTAAATGGAAGGATAGTGTACCTAATGTAAAAGTAGGTGCTCTGGTTATTTTGCGCGAGTTAGATACTCCGCCCATGACTTGGCCTATGGCTAGGGTGACCAGAGTTTTTAAAGGCTCGGATGGCCTAGTGAGAGCTTTAGAAGTTAAGAAAGCCAATGGTAATGTCCATAAGACATCGATAACAAAAATCTGTATCCTTCCTATAGACTAAATGAATTAAGTTTAATTTTAACAAGTAAACATAATGCAAACTGCATAGTCAGTTAAGTAAATTAATAGCACAGAAACTCATGTGTCTTTTGTTCTAGCATTCAGTAATTTTGAAATGTACAGCTAGACTAAGTCCTAACAATAGATTTAATAAGGATATCAAGTAAAGAATCACTTCTGTAAGATGATATGATAATTCATTCTGTAGCTATGCTAATCTAAATGTATAACCATTGTTATGAGTTTCATATCTATCACTTTTAACATAGTGTAATATCCTATGGCATACCATGTCATTCTGAGTCATGTTTACTCAATAATGTTCAATGTGTTCAAGCTTAGGATTTAGTAAATGCGAAATGTAACTAGCACTAATATAAGTAGGTACTAAGATAAAAGATAGTTCCTAGTATTCCTAAACATAATATTAAATTAATTTTTCAAATATACAGTCCACTCTCTAGCTATCTAATATTGTGTAACTAAGGAGCTATTCTTCAAAAGTAATGATAAAAATAAAATACTGTTTTCCATGTAATCATTTAATAGGTATATACATACTTGTTTCTCGTAGGGGAATATGTTGGAAACATTAAATTTACTAAGTACGTTCGTTCATATATTTTGTCTGTGTGCTAGTTTAGTTTGTTCGCTCTCTACAATAAACGTCAACTGTGCAGCACATCGTATTTTATTTATTAATTGATTTAAAATCACAGAAGCCACCCTGACCACCCCTAGGACCTACATTTTCCACTGTTTAATCAATGATTTTTAAGGAAAGCATAATTATCATTATTAAAGCATAGGTAAATGTAAGTGTATGACACATGTTACATAGAATGACCCAAATCATAGTTGGAGTATTGTCCAACATTGTTCATCAAGTTGTGATGCTGATGGTAACTGATAAACCACTGACCTCTAAGAGAAGTAACAACTTCAACTGGGTTCCCTTTGGTGCATTGTCCACTAAAGCTATCGGTGAGGTTCGGATGGCTTGCAGTATTCGACCGGGAGATCCATTAGTGTGCGGAAATAGTGACTCTACATTGGACCACTGGAAAAAAATTAAATATTATTATGCTGCAGAATAAATAATTTATAGAACAAAGAGTATTTGAACAACCTTGAAATAGAGCAGAAATTAATTCAATACAGAATGGCTGTAAAAAATATAAAAAGTTATACTCACATTTTCAGCATCTTGCCATAAACTTTTAGTATCTGTAACCATTGGTGATTCAAACGATTGAAGAAGACTGCGTTGTATGGGTAGATACTTTGGATTTTTGGTTTTGTAATGACTAGGTAAATAATTAAGATGCTCAAATATTTCTTTCAATATTGTATCGGGAGTGAGATCTAATTTACTAGGAACAAGGATACTCTGCGGCTTAGTCAGTGCAGTAAAGGTGTAGAAAAAATATATATTTACAGCCACAAGTAGGAGTAAAATAACAGAGAAGCCGAATGCATAGTTCAGAGACATGATTACCTATATTTTTTATGACTATTCGAGTTTATTTACAAAACTGTAAGTTCAGATCTATGTTGCATTTGTATTGAGATAAGAGACTCCACAATTATTATTCTTGTAAGTAAATAATTTACATACTATGTAACCGGTATGTTCAAGTTTGTTCTGCCGGATGCTCAAACATTTTCAAACGATTTTTTGTAAAACACTCAGTTTGATTGGAACATCGCGAGATAGTTCAAAAAAGGGTTTGGTCGAGGTTATAAGTAAATTAAAATAAACAAATAGGACTGCAGCCAGCCAGTCAGTCGAAATCGGAATAAGTAGGTACTTATTTCATTTATTTATTTATTTAGCTTGGCTCATGCATGGCTCAACAAAACAAACAAAGTGGATTTATCGATGAACGCTTTTTTTACGTCAAATACTTGTCAAATAGGTAAGTCAAATTAAAAGCTGTGTGTGAGTGAACTGTGCGCCTGTCGTCGGTGCGTGCGTGCGAAGGCTAAAGTGCTGCCAGATAAAAAACTTAAACCGCGTTACTCTGACCTGACTGACGAGCGACGCGACGACTAGTGCTTATGCACAACTGCTTACAGCACAACAGTGACGAAATAAAGTGCTGAAAAAAGCAAGCACTAAATCTTAAGTCAAATAAAAGTTCTTGTATGTGTAGGAGTGACTAGTGAGAATATAAAATACGTGCTAAACAGCCCAATTATACAAAAAAAAGCAGAGGATCTGGCGCAAAATTAAATAATGGCAGCACTGGTATTTAGAATGACAGTGACATTAGTACTTGCTATGACTTTGACAGATGTGCAGTAGTACCAACCAAAGAAACTGTAAGGACAAATCTACCGGTACAGTGGTAGAGCTACAGCTACAGTACAGAGGTGACCGTACACAACCGACAACCGTACACGTACGAAGGTCTGTTGTTGAGACGTGTGCGATTGCCTGGTTGGTGGTAGAACGTATTGGAAATAGAGTAAGTTATCTGTAGTATTCTGTCATAGACCATAGCTACCGATCATAGAGAAGTAAAGAAAAGGTTCACTCTAGTTCACTCACCCCAATGTGTTCAACTCGTTCGTTCTTGTCTTGCCTGTCATGGCGTCGTACGTAATGTGTAGCGAATAGGTTTCCATAAAATGTAATAGATATAACTTTCCTAAGCTTAATAAAAGTATTTGATTGTGCCATGGAATTCTTCTTTATTCTATAGGTTATGGGCCCAGAGTCCTAGGTCAGTCAGATCGACAAAGATTAGCGTAGGAAAAGTTGTAGGAGTCCTCGTGCCACCACAGAAAAAGGCTAGGCAAAAAGAGCGTGGAAAAGTGTTTCTAAAGCAAGAACACCAAAAATATAAAGATGACTACACAAGTAAACCAAATACCTAAATTGGAAAATGAAAATTTCTCGAACTGGTTATTTCGAGTGGAGATGGCAATGGATGAAAAAAGTTGTAAAGATGTTATAGAGAAAAATATAAATCTCGATGACAAAGATGTAAAGAGCAAAGACGCCAAAGCAAGAAACATAATAGTACAAGCGTTATCAGACAAGCATCTAGAATATGTAAGAAAAGCAGGAACAGCCTACGAAATGATAGAAAATTTAAAAAATATTTTTGAAAGAAAAAGTACATTATCAAGCTTATACCTGAGAAGAAAATTAATAAATTTAAAATGCAAAAAGCAAGACAGCGTAGAAGAACACTTTAACAAATTTGATACAATAGTCAGAGACATAGAAGCTAATGGAAGTAAAATGGATGAGAAAGAAAGAGTGTGTCAACTACTACTAAGTTTAGAAAATGCTTATCAGCCGGTCATTACAGCATTGGAGGCATCTGGAGCTGAGCTCACAGTAGAGTTCATTAAATGCAAAATGCTAGATGCTGAACTTAAAGAAAAGAACAATAAAGACAGTAAACAAAGCTTCACAAAAGATTATGCTTTTCAAAATAGCTCAATAAATTGTTATAACTGTGGAGAGCCTAATCATTTTGCCAGAAACTGTCCTGGCAACAAGTCAGCACATAATCAACAAAAGAGAGGAGGAGGTTATCAAAGAGGACGAGGCTATCAGAGAGGAAGAGGCCATCAGAGAGGCCAAAGTAGCTACAGAGGAAGAAGTGATAATAGAAATTCAAATGCAAATTTAACAGAAGAAATAAAAGAAAAAGAATCATTATCATTCATAGCGGCACAGGCCCATGCAGTAACAAATGGAGACAGTGTAAATAATGAGATAAAATTTGTGATTGATTCCGGTGCAACACACCACATGATAGATGAAAAATATGAGAAATATATGACAGAAATAAAAGAGATACCTGAGATAAAAATTCAAACGGCAAATAAAGCTATGTTGTCAGCAAAGAAAAAGGGAAAAATAAATGGTATAACAGACGATGGAGAAAAAGTCACTATAAACGATTGCTTAATATTAGGAAACCTATCCCAAAATTTAATATCAGTGATGAAACTAAATCAGAAAGGCTTCAATGTTGAATTCAACAGGAATTCATCAAATATTAATGATGGTAAAGTAAAAGTAAATGTGGACAACAATGGGAAACTTTTTACTCTACATTTAAATATGAATAAAGGCAACGCATTGGTCACAAATAAGACGGATACCAATTTATGGCACAGAAGACTAGGTCACCTAAATCATGCAGGTATGAAAATACTGGGAGTACCTTATTCAAGTATGAAATGCACAGTATGCATGGAAGCAAAGGGAACACGATGCCCTTTTACTCCAACAGTAAAACCCAGAACAAGACGAATTGGAGAATTGATTTATTGTGACATTGGTGGACCAATTACACCAGAAACCATGAATGGAGAGAAATATTATCTGTCAATAATAGACGATTATTCACATTTCACTGAAGTACATTTACTGAAAAGAAAGGATGAAGCAAAAGATTATATTATGAGTTATATAAGAAGTCTGCATAATGATGGTTTTTATGTGAAAAGAATAAGAACAGACAGAGGCGGAGAATTTGTGAATGAGGAACTAAAAGAATTCTATAACAAAAATGGTATAAGACAAGAAACCACATGTGCGTATACACCACAACAAAACTCAGTCTGTGAAAGGATGAACAGGACACTAGCTGATAGAGTAAGAGCTATGTTATTAGAAACTTCATTACCTAAGTACCTATGGGGCGAAGCGATCCGTGTTGCAGCATACACCATAAACAGATCCCCCTCTAGAGCACTCGATGGAGACACACCGGCCAATATATGGTTTGGAAAGAATCAACTAGAGAGACTGAGAGTCTTTGGTTCTAAAGCGTGGTGCATGATTTTTCCAAGGCCAAGTAAACTAGAACCTAGAGCAAAACCTATGATTATGATTGGATATTGCGGTTCAGGGTACAGATTGTGGGATCCAAAAACAAATGAGATAATAATATCGAGAGATGTTCGCTTTGATGAGACCGACTACAAATATGATCATGGAGAAAGACATATATTTTTAGAGGAAAGTGACACAAATGAGTCCAGAGAGCAACCACAAATAGAACAGGAAGGAAAAGAGCAAATATCAAGTGATGAATATGAAAGCTCGGATGAAAAAGAAGAGAATATTCAAACAACAAAGAGACAAATTACAATGCCAAAGAAATATGAAGACTATGATATGAGTAATGTAGCCTATGCATTGTTGACAGAAGACCCTACAAGCTACAATGAAGCAATTGAACAAGGAGAGTGGTCTGAAGCTATACAGAAAGAGCTAGACGCACATAGAAAGTTAAAAACATGGGAAGAGTGTGAATTACCAGTGAATCAAAAGGCTATCGACACAAGATGGGTATTTCGTACAAAATCTGATAATACTAAAAAGGCAAGACTCGTTGCAAAAGGTTTTCAGGAAGAAACAACACAAAATGTCTATGCACCAGTAGCCAGAATGACAACAGTAAGGTTATTCTTAAACAAAGCTGTTCAGGAAAATTTACAAGTCAGACAACTCGATATACCAACAGCATTTTTGAATGGAAAATTAAAGACTGATATATTCATAAAATACCCAGAAGGAGTACCATACAAAGAAGGAAAAGTACTGAAGTTAAAAAAGGCACTATATGGACTAAAAGAATCCCCACGATGCTGGAATGACACATTGAACAATTTCCTGATAAAAAATGAATTTGTCCAGTCACAAAGTGATTTTTGTCTTTATACTGCAAAGAGTGTATACATATTAATATTTGTAGATGACATCCTAGTAATTGGAAATGGCCATAACATTATAAAGAAACTACAAGAAGAATTTCAAGCAAAAGATATGGGGAATATTAGCAAGTTCTTAGGCCTAGAAATAACAAGATCTAACGAAGGAATGAAAATAAAACAAACACAAATAATCGAGAAACTTTTATTAAAGTTTAATATGGTGGACTGTAAGGGCATTGATACACCTGTGGAGGTCGGCCTGAATATTAATGAAGGGGAAGAAATTATAAATAATGTTCCATACAGAGAACTTGTCGGATCATTGATGTATCTAGCAACGATCAGCAGACCAGACATCGCATACGCAACAGGATATCTCAGTAGATACATGCATTGTCCAACACAGACTCTATGGAAAGCTGGAAAGAGAATTCTCAGATACCTGAAACAAACAAAAGATACAGGATTAGAATACAAGAAACAAGAAAATAATCACTTGCACAGTTTTTCAGATGCAGATTGGGGAGGAAACCGAGATGACCGCAAAAGTATCAGTGGAGTAGCCATATTTCACCGCGGAAACTTGATCAGCTGGAGCTCAAAGAAGCAGGCAACCGTTGCACTCTCTACCGCTGAATCAGAGTATGTCGCAGCAGCACAAACTGTAAGTGAAACAGTGTTCATTATCGAAGTGTTAAAGAACTTGGACTGTGACAAAAACTTACATTGTTATTTGTTTATAGACAATCAGAGTACTATTAAAATGATAGAAAGTTACGAAAATAGTAAGAGAACCAAACATATAGATATAAAAGTTCACTTTATAAAGGATATAGTAAACAAGGGTTTATTGATAATAAAATATGTGTGTTCTCAAGAAAATAGTGCTGACATGTTTACCAAATCGTTTTCGAAAGTCAGACACCAATATTTGTGTAAATTACTTGGTTTAGAATAAGTTTTCAATGTGTAAATTGTAATGTTTACTACCTTGTCAGCACAGATAATAAGTTATATGAATCAAAGAATGTAAACAAAGATTGCTAAATTATGATTTAGCAAACAAGCAAGCAAGAGGAGACTTCTTCTTCTTTTAATTGAAACCATAACATATGTTAATTGTCAAAGTCAAAATACGATTGATTGTCAAATATTTTAGAGTTGCCATAGTATTGTTTTAAATTTTGTTAGCAAGTTAGCAAGTCATTTTTGTTTTATATAAGTTTAAAAAAAAAATTAGACTTGAACTTGAGCCGGGGTATTGGAAATAGAGTAAGTTATCTGTAGTATTCTGTCATAGACCATAGCTACCGATCATAGAGAAGTAAAGAAAAGGTTCACTCTAGTTCACTCACCCCAATGTGTTCAACTCGTTCGTTCTTGTCTTGCCTGTCATGGCGTCGTACGTAATGTGTAGCGAATAGGTTTCCATAAAATGTAATAGATATAACTTTCCTAAGCTTAATAAAAGTATTTGATTGTGCCATGGAATTCTTCTTTATTCTATAGAACGTAGAGCTGCACCCCGCTGTATGCGCGGCCTTGCCTACGGTGCCGCGGCGGCGGCGGCGGCCTTCTACTCTGCCTTACCGCCGCCTTCCGCCCCTATAGTATTTCTCTATGCGCGGCGCCGCCGTCCTAATTCAAATTCAAATTCTTTATTTACTAATAATAAAATAACATTGCGTCGTCCAAATTATGAGCTATTATTTTCCATTCGGCCAGTCACTGACAACCTTGACAACCCAGCAGTACCTACTACCTATTATATATATTCTGTGACCCAGTTTCAAAATGCAAATTGTTCCTAGTTTCTACTAGTAGGTATTTGGTAGTAGGTATTTATATTATGTAGGTAGAGAGTTGAGTTGTTGCATATACCTACCTACCTAATTTAGGTACCTATATTGAATGTCGTAGGTAGTATACCCACGCTCTACACAATCTCTACTAAATAATCTCAAAAGCTCTATACTTAATATAATAATAAAGAGTGAACATAATTAATAAATTAATTAAATAATTAATTAATAGCCCACCAAGAACAAACATTTGTGCGTGGAAAACATAGATGTTTGTTCTATGTCTGGGTGTTAGGTACTATGTATTGTAAGTATGTATTTACAAAAAAAAAAGTATATAAGTATTCTATCAGCATCTAGTTCCCAAGCTTTGCTTAGTTTGGGACTAGAGGGCGTCGTGTGAAATGTCCATGAATATTTATTTATTATTAATTATTGCTGAAGACGGCTGAGGCATTTAGGAAGGTCGGTAGGTAGGTAGTCGGTGGGTAGGCTAATTAAGTAGGTAGGAACCTACTTAATTAGCTCGTGCAGTTAGTTTAAATAATAGTACCTAATCAAAAAAATAAATTAATAATAATAAATTAATAATATTTAATAATAGTACGTAACGGTGGTTTAAAATATTTTTAGTACCCAATCACGACTTCACATTACAGCTTCAAACGAACAAAATCGATCAAATCAACACAGGCACAAGTTGTATCGCAACGCATATTGTGCAAACGAATTTGTTTATCTAGCAAACGTTTGTAGAATGTGGATGCAGGGGATGTTTGCGCCGATACTAACGTGATTACGCCCAATCAGCAGCGTCGCCGCCCTAATTGAGCGCCCCAGATGCGAGGGCGGGCTTTTTTAACATCTTGTGCAAACACCACCCGGTAGGGAAAGCTTCTTTTGGACGATGCATGTGCACGCAAAATGTTTACCAGTCAATGAGTTACGCAAAATCATGAAAACCTTTTCTAAGGTTCGAATTAAAAAAAACTTTTTTTATTCGGCCCTTAGAATTTTTTTTTGTCGCATTTAAATTTTTTTAAGTACACTTTTTGAAGCCTGTACGACTGTACGTGTATATAAGTACGAGAGGGAACAAGTGCCAAGTTTTTTTGGTACATATGGTTTTAAACAAAGTTGCTACACCAATGAACGAACAAACACAGTCAAGTACTTCAGGCTCATCATCAATCAGATCTACAAATGTAGAAACAATCTTCGGACCCGACCCGCCGCGGTAGATTTATAGCCGTGTTGAATCACAACTCATCTGTAACAAGATGAAGCATTTACGGCACCTAGCTTTCCCTGTTTGTATCCAAATTCGAATAGGAATAACAAAAAAAGTTGGTTTTTGTATTTGTACTTTGAAAATTACTTTCGTAGGTAAAATTTTATACCGTTACCCTATAAGTACCATTATTTTACTTTACGATACTTCGTTTGAAACGGTAAGAATCTTAGCCGATACGAAACAGCAAGTAGGTACCTACGCAAGTAGAGCGTCTACGTACGTTGAAATTCTAGGATCACAGATTTAGGTTATACTGTGAGTAGGGTATTAGGTAAAAAATACTGATAAAAAAAGTGTAGTTTAGTTTATTTTTCTAATTGTAATTTATGTAAGTAATTAAATACACAACTATGAACAGACAAATTTTAGAGACTAAACACATAGTTATATTATTTATATTTACATAATTTATCAAATAAGTATGCTTTTTATAATAGATTTATCGAAACAAAGAAGCAGACACGTAGAGATCAAGTTCGTCCATCGTAACACTATCACAGCTTAATAATTTACATTCCTTTACAATCCCATTCTTTGGTCATTTTATACCATTCTCACGTCGCATTATAAGTTATAGGAAACCACCTTATATACCACTTAGTTTTCAGTTCACTTTACAAAATGTTAGCTAAAAATAAAAATCGTCGTTTCAATTTATTAATTCCATCTTAGTTCAAAACTATTTGAAATCGCTACGTATGTTTTATTTTGTAACATTCTGCATTTTGAAACTTGCTTCTAATCTGAACAGCAGCCTATCCAATAGCGTATGTAAGTATTTTTAACGCCCGACCGAAAAACGGGGGGGTTTTATAAGTCTGTCTGGACTGGATAGTTTTGGTAGAATTGGTAGAAGATAGATACCGTGTCAGAAAAAACTAATATTTTTTTACAAACAAATAATACTAGTAGGGTCTACCTATACTGACACATGTCATGTTCTGTCGTTCAGTCCCCATACCACAAGGAATCGGTATTGAATATTTCGCTTGTTATGTGTCAGCAGCAGGCATAGTAGCCGGTGTGGGTAGTGGCGGCGAGGTTCGGGCAGCGTTGGCAGCGAGCGCGGCCGCGTGCCGCCGCGCCTTCAGTCGCAGGTCCGCGATGGAGGACGAGCGACAGCGCGCCGCCAGCGCTGCAAGCCCCGCGTACGGAGGGCACAGCGCAGCCGCCGCCGCTGCTGCTGCGCTCGCATACTGTGCACAATCGGATTTTCGATAAAAGGTTGACACGGCGAATTTAAAATATAAGACACTGTTTAAAATTAGATACTTATTTAGAAGATACTCTGTAACTAAACCTTCGTAGAGTCTACACATTGACTCCTCTTCTGAAAGAACTTGCTAGATGTCAAAGTTGCTGCAGAAAAAAGTTACGCTAGGGGTTATGGGGCGTTAAAAGCAAGGATACATAAACTGGTACACACGATACGACCTCAGCTGTTGGTGTTGCCATGGCCAAAAGTATTCCTTTCCGAAATTCCAGAACACCTGTGGTATCTTTATACCTTTGAAACAACAGTATTAAACTAAGAGGTGTCATGTGCAGTAGTGGTGGCCTGGTACTGCCGTCAGCCGCAGTATCAATACGGTTCCAGAGAAATGCTTTTCACAGATTCAACTTGAAACAGTTACCTGATGAGCAGCGGCGGACAGAATGGCAGAGTCGAAGGGTGCGAAGGCGGCTGGAGGTGGATGTGACGCGAGAGGTGACATATGCTGTGGAGGTGGTGGCCTGGGACCTGCCGATAGTCGAGGTACTGACACGTACGGCGCCACTCGACAAGGCTCCAGAGGTGTGCCCCCACCACTCACTAAGAGACCTGAGGGGTGAACCACGTATTTAACTCTCTGATTGTCTCAATGAGATTGAATTATAAAATATCAAGTAAAATTGGTATTCCGTTTCGTCAGTGTACAAAATATTATGTGATCTCGATCGAAATAATCAGACAAAACACTGCTGTTTCTTTAAACTCTGATGTTGATAAAATCGGCATTTCATATTTTTATTACTTTCAGATTCTGTAGATTGAAATTTCGTTGATAAACGCATTTGCTTTTTGATTCCAAGCATTCAACAACGGTACTACAATCCGTGCTACGTTACGTAGCACCGTAGATGTAGCGTAGCACTTTTTGTAGCCAACCGTTTACATCGTCTTTGTAGAAATAGAGCTAAATACAGAGCAGCTGAATAATCTCTCTTATCTATTCACGATTGAAAACAGAAAGTCAGTAATCCAATTGGCAGCTCTATCGATCCGGGATAGCCCGGATTGGCAGTGACAAACGAGCGCGGCACCGGCGCAAATCCTTGCAGATCTGAACCGAACACTTAATTAAATTGATATTTAAGTAAAGCATAATTTGCTCGTAAATTAAGAGTTGTTTATAGCCGGGGGCGAAGTGGCCAATTAATAAATTAACGAGGATCTCGATCCGCCCGGCTTGAGGTGTTCGTCTTTAAATATTCATTCATTTAATTGCTCTTTGTTAAAGGTGCTTCTAATTAATACTGTAAGAGTGGCTTACTTTAGTCCAAAACAGTGAACCAGCCACGCGACTTAGAAGCGCTCTGTTTTCTTTTTTTACTTAGGGTTTTCAGATTCCTATATACTACCCAACGTATTACTATTTTTTTTTAGTGCACTTTATTTCTAAAGAATGTACCTACCCTAATATGATTACAATCTAGCCACAAAGTGGGCTAATAAGTAATTTAAAATTAACTTAAATTGCTAGAATTGCTTAATCTAAGAACGTGTTCATTAACACGTTTCTTATTGTCTCTATTTAGGATTTAAACGTGTTACTATGTTTAGTGATTATTTCCCGATTGTTTCATACGTTGTTCGATAAAAACTCTTTGAAATTGCACTCCACACAGTCGTGTAAAATGTGAGTTACAAAGACAAAACCTACTCAAGGTTGACTTACTCAACCCGATTTGGAAAAGAGAAGCGTTGATATTCTTTAAGCATTTTTTAAATTCTGATACGGAGAAAAGTGAAAATACAGAAAGATATTTAAGCTGGTAGGTATTTACGTAGCAGGCGGGCGAGGGCGGGCGCAACGTTTGCTGTAAATCAAAGGCTCTCCGGTAGCCGTCGGCATTATCAAAATGGATGCTCCCTACGTGTATGAGTTATTTCCATATTTGACACAGAATTACTTTCGAGAAGTGCCGACATAAATACGAGCGTCCGCCGCCCGCTCCCTGCGGCCGCCATGCATTTATTTGATTAACTCAGAGTTGTTTAATTTAATCGAATTAGAAGGTAAGCCGTGCCACCCCACCTCCTCTCGCTTATTTTAAAGCGTTCCGAACATCTTTACAGCGGTTTCTGCGCAATAAAATACCGCCACCCTCGCACTCGGCGAATAACTTTACAATTTTATGAACAGGGGAACAATTAAGAGTCTGTGTTATTCTTTTTTTCTTAAATTTCACGGCTGCTGTGATTGTTTTCGGCCGGGACCAAGCTCCGCGAGATTCATGACTTCGTCGAATATGAATTCTTAATTTTATGAAGATTCAACTCCTATTCTTTATGATTTAATGGGAGGCGAAGGAAAAATACAGCTTGTTCTCGCGCTAAAACAATTTGTTCTGGATTTACGAGCGCAGTGGGTACTTAGGTAAAATACCTAGAGACGGTCGGTACTTGAAGTAAACAAAACCAGTGGATAGGATATACTAGGTATGATAACTTATGAAAACTATCAATCACAATGACAGTAGTTTCAAAAATACATTACATTCCAAACACTCTATCATCGCTTCAACATTAAAGCCACAAACGATTGCGTAATCAATAACTGCTCTAAAGCTCGCAGCTAAAGGGGCATAACGTAACAAATAACCGTTTCATTTCACTTTACATGATTATTCTCGTGTTACTCCGAGAGTGCGGGGCGCGGGGGGGATAAGTTAATAAGACATTTAGCAGGGGACGGCGGGATTGCGTCCGAATGGCTCCCGCGGGGAATCATTTTATTCGATTCCGGCGAGCGGCTTTTTTCCGCTTTACGCTCCGTTTAGCGGTTCCTACTAGCAATCACGATAGTGCGATCTCAAACAGAATACACGACAGTTTCTACAGGCAGATGTCTTAAGATGGTATAGAATATCTGTTTGATAAGTATCATTGTTCTACTCGGGAGCCATCATCTCTAATTTGTGTGCAGCAGTGATTTTATGAGCGGAGACAGTGAGAACCGCAAAACGAGTGTGATTTGAAGTGATTAGATTACGCCCGAGCGTGTTTTTGGTGTTATTGGGGTAATAGGACACGGCTCCTTTTGATACTTATTTAAATCTATAGATAAGTGGAGACAATATTGGTATTTTAAAAACAAATGTACAGTTGTAACTCTTTTAACAAATATATTGATTTAACTTTATGGGCTTCCCACTAAGTACCTATGAGTAATTTAATTTCGATTCAATTACTCATAGGTACTTCGATTTTTTTGTATAGGTACATTACGCTGTTTTTTACGCTCACTCTAGTCCTAGTCCGTCACCATCAAGTTTGCTTACAATCCGCATACATTCCGAGCCCACGAGACTCTTGACCCTCGCGAACCAATGGTTATTTTTCTAACTGCCGACACGACATCTACTACACGATTTCGTCGGAGAGCTAATCTCATACATTTAGTACTAGACGCTTTCACACCACCGCGCACCGTGTCGATAATTCTTGTTCGAGTCGCTGACATGTGGGTATCTTAAAGGTCGGTATCGGAAAGTGTGTAAATGCCCATTCTTGACCACGAGAGCTCCGTATCGCTAAGTGCGTTGTGCAATTCCCTGAATTTATCGCCTTGCGTCGTCTTCGGTTTTTTACCCGGATTTTTCCGACCCTGTGCGATTCTCGCCCGCCATTTTAATTATTCATCGGTGTGAGTTATGGCCGAATTAAAAAACTGTTAGAGTCGTGCAGCGCCGGCGGCGGCGGCGGCGGGGTAATCGAGTTACAGAAGTCCTGGAATACATAATGTTAGATTTGGGTCGTGGGATGAAGAAAACAGCTGGGCAGATCTTACCTGGTGGTAAGTGACGATGAGGCCAATTATGGAGCGGACAGTTTAGAAGACACTCTTGCCTTGGCAATACCCAGATTGTATTTTCAGAAAGACGGAAGACAGCAACGAGTTTCCAGATGTAAGCTTTCCTAGTAGGTATACATACCTAAGAAGGTAGGTACTACGTGTATTGTTCTATGTAATTTCCTCCTCTAAATGACACCTTATGAGAATAAATTGCTATCTGCGTAGCTCAAATACGTACGTTACAGAAATTAATGATTCCGCATTTTTGGTGGTAAAACGCTGGTCACTCATATCAGTTTGCAAGCGTTGCAACTCAGCAATCGTAAAGTCCTAAATCGTAAAGAAATAAAATTGTATGATTTCTGCTATGAGTCCTGCTAAGACATCAGTGTTTCATACTTTCATACTTATTTTTTACCATCTTCATTGTACCTACCTACGCATGTAATAAGTTAAGGAACCTTTTGTGTAGAGAAAATAAATGAGTTATTTATTTATTTACTATTCATACTGATTTGAATTTCAGTATCTTCTATAGTTAGAAGCTTCTTTAAAAGGTTTTTTTAAAAAATAGACACCCATAAAGTGAACAAGCTATGTTCCCTCCACTGGACAACTTTAAAACTAAAGCCATTGGTACTTACAACTTAACTTATACCCAAGATCTATATTCGCATGACCAAACTGAAATTGTCGTGCCAACTTGGGGAAGCTGGTTTGCCAAAATCATTCCAAACTGCAGTTTTCTACTACATTAAGCAGCATAATTTTGAATATTGCTTAAACATTTGTTACAGCTTTTAATTGTTATAAATGGTTTATGGTTACTAAGTTACGAAATGATGGAATATTATGGAATTTATTTTGTCTGGAATACGCAGATTATTATTACAAATGTGAGCTCAATATGAAATGTCAAAGTTATATGTAAGTAAGTAAGCGTCCAGCGAGGGTGTTGATTATCAAGCTAACATTTCCCATTTGAATAATTCACTGACTTTTAGTTGGTGATCCATAATAACAACCAACCATCATCGCCACTGTGACTCATGTTTGCTAAAATCTAAATCGAGACTTACGGCGGCTTGCTCCAGAATCGCTAAACGCGTTTAACTCTTAAATAGTTTTAGCGAGTTGTCAAGTCATATAAATACGTCAGATTTATCTATTTAGCTGTTAAACACCGTTTAGTGATTCTGGTGCAAGCCGCCCTTAGCGGCCGACCTCAGAACTAGAACTAGATTTCAAATGGAAAAGAATATACCTTTGTGCATTTGACTCTCGTGCTTGCGGCATTTTGCTCTTCTGTTCTGGAACCAAACCTGTGAAAAAAATAATTTAGTTTAGATGTCTTAGGATTCATTTCGTTTACAATTTCATTTGGTATTAAATTTTTGTTTTAACCTGAAATATGTACATACCTACCATTTATTTCAGTGATTTCATTTACTATTTCAGTATCATTATTTATTATGCTTGAACATTTCGTAGACCGTGTCTACGCCGTAGCTGCGTAGACCGTACGTAGCACGCCTGTTTATCCAGTGTAGTTTCCGTAAAAACATCGTATACGAGTAGATTGTACTTGTTGTCCCTTCGAACCTACTACGTTTATGTAAAGCCACGCAATCTACATTAATAGTAGTTAGTTCACATTGCAAACACGGGTGGTAACCGCATTAGTTAGAGGGCACGTCCTACTGATTGCGTCATGCAATGCATGCCAGTGGTTGTATGCAAATTGTTGATTGGTGAATCATATAATTGACACTTTGATTGGATTTGATGATGATGTGTGTTTAAAAAAAACAAAACACATTAAAATCATCTTAGACGTATGAAGTTCGTTGACATGAAAAAAATTCGTTGAAGTTGGGTAGTCTATCCTTCCTATCCTATCCTACTTAAGCCGGGTGCGACCAACTCTGAATAACGCTATTCTTCAGATAAAATACTATCCGTCTCTACATCAAACTTGACAAAAAAAAGGACGGAAATATTTTAATCTAAAAAATAGCGTTATTCAAAGTCGGCTAAGTAATATTATAAGGGCGGCTTGCAACAGAATCGCTAAACGCGTTTAACTATTAAATAGTATTTAGCGAGTTGTCAACTCATATAAAAAAGGCAGATTTAAATCTATTTAGCTGTTAAACACGTTTATATTCTGGTGCAAGCCGCCCTAAATGTCAAAGTGTAGATATTTAGCGTTTGTGTTTCATTACGCTGCAACTACGGGTCCGATTAGGATGAAACTTGGAATATATATAGTTCGTAACCTGGATTTTGTACATACATGAGCATAGGCTACATTTTATCCCAAAAAATTAACAGGACGGTCGAGACGCGGACAATGTCCCGGTGCTGAAGCTAGTAAGACTAGTAGGAAGAGTAGTAGTATCTCAATAGCAATCTGTAATTTTAGAAAGCCATAGTTACCATAACCCTTTATTCAATAAAATCACACGGATCATTTAGAATCGTCTTATATAACTAGGTGATTCTAGGTGCCAGTTCCACGCGACCAGAGCCTAGAAGAATGGGTAAGAAACTACGGCCTGGTTCTTAGCGTTTTTCTGTATGATTCTTTTTACAAAGAAATATAACTCCACCTAAGTAATAGTAAGCTATCATAAACCAGCCTTAGTTTTCATGAACCGTGATTCGCACACGACAGACCGAAACTAACAAGCATTCATTAACACTGATTACATAGGACAATACGACTAAATAGCAAGCAAACACACCCCGCGAAAAACAACTGTTTCAACTCATTTTATTATGTCTCTTTATATTGTGTAATTAGGAAATGTGATTTTCGTTCTTTCGAGGGAAAAAATCAACCTTGTTGATTTTTCGGGGCATTTAGTTTTCAGCATTTTCCTACATACAGGTCAGCAATGATTTGGTGTCTCTTTTTATGGCGGCAGCGTACAAATAGATATTTAATGCCTGGGCTTGATCCAATTTATTTGAAGGTGATCGTTATTAGATATCATCAAGAATCAAGAGCTATCAAAGAATTTAAAGGGAATTAGCCTGGGGCTATCAGACTGCGCCGTGTTTCGACCATCTCTATATAACGCTATCCGTCAAATAAAGATATTGCTATTTGGTTTTGACATGTCTAAAGTAGAGATAAAAATATTTATTATTGGTGGTTAGTGTTATTATGAGATGGTGTTGGTTTGATGCGAAATAAAAAAAATGCTGTTTATAAACACTCGCGTCGTAGAAAATGGTTTATGAATGCTGCAAACCAGTCGATTCGATGATCATATACCCGGGAAAGGCAGAAAATATTAATAACCACATTGTTTTTAATTTTCGCACTAAGGCGAACTATTCAACCTCTTATAATTTATCCGTAACATTTGCTTATGATAAAAAGTACGAGAATATCACGGAAAAAAATTCTCATGAATGATGTGTAGACTGTTGGTAGAGCACTTACTCTATTTATAGTTCACAACGAATCTTGGTCCCTCTGAAGTATCTGCGCAGAACCTATTTGTCGAGTTGGAGGTAAGCAATTTTTTCCGCACATCTACATGCGCAATCGTTTGTTGCACCTTTTTTTTTTTTTTTTTTTTTTTATTTATTTATTCATACAAATTACTTAAAAAGATTAGCTTAAATATTGTACCCTAAAACCACAATAAGGTTTGTGTGGGTACTCACACTCGTCGTACATGTTACGAATTAACAAATACAATTAACAAATACAATGTTAACAAATACATCTTCAACACAATATTGCAATTCGAGGCTTATTTATGAATACAGCTACTACCTACCATACCTTCCCAGTCGCGTAAGCGCCCGAGTGCATGGCGGGTGAGATAGACATACAAGCTACCTACTAGAATGAAAGGGACGAACTATCGGACACAGGTGGCCAGCTGGAATCGAGCATAACAAGTTGTAAACGGTCATACAGGGTGAAACAAAATGGGTTAATAATTATATGAATTGAATTTATTACCTACTATTTAGGTGTATTTAGTTAGTAGTTAGAGGTTACTCATAAAGTGTTTTTTAAATATGTTTTTATAATTTCTATTGTTAAGTTTGGATTTAATTTCTTCAGGGATATTGTTTAGTAGGGTCGGGATCAAGAATGTTGTGGTTTGTCTCCCATAGAAATTTCTCATTTTGGGTATCTTTAATTTTTTCTGTAGAATTTTCCTAGTTACTACTTTATGTTCGACGGGTTTTAATTGATCGAAGTTCTGAAATTGTTCAATCAATAGCGCCATGTTTACTTTTTCATGCACCGGAATGATGCTACAAAATTTAAATATACCAAAGTAGTTATCTTGGAACTTGGTTTTGAGATTTTTGGGTAAAATTAGTTTTAATATTCTTAATTGCAGATTACGAATTTGGTCCAGGTATGTTTTAAATGTTCTACCATAGCTAGTGATACCGTATGTAATAATAGATTCCGCAAGTGCGGAGTACATGTTTAGTAGAACTTTGTAGGGCACTTTTGGTTTAATGATGTAAAATTTGGCCAAAATCGCACGAAGCTTATCACAAATCGAATTGACATGGGGCTGCCAATTGCACCTATTATCAATTATTAAGCCCAGATATTTATGTTGCGAGACTTGTTCAATTTCAGGACATGTACAGTTAGGTATAGGCACGTGGAGACAAAAATGGCTGTGCGCGACTATCTTAAACGTGTCACTGGAGAGTACGTGTGACGAGTGCACATGAATCGTTTTGGTTTTCTCGGCGTTCATAACTAAACCGGCATCATGGGCCCATTTCGCAACTTGTGTGAAGTCGGTTTGCAGGATGCGTGCAGCAGTATTAAGATCTCTGTGTGAGGCCATCAGACATGTATCGTCCGCATATTGATAAACTGCACAGCATTTGATTACATTTTCCATATCATTGACATAGGCTAAGTAGTGCAAGGGACCCAGAACAGAACCTTGAGCGGTGCCTTCAGTTACCAATTGTTCGTCACTGAACTCATTTCCTATTCTAACCTTAAATTTCCTTTGACTAAGATAATCTTTACACCAGTTCAGCAAAGGCCCCCTGACACCCGAGTTGTCTAGCTTTTTTATGAGAGTATCATGCCTTAGTGTATCGAACGCCTTACTAAAATCAATAAACAGCAGGATAACGTGATTTTTATCATTAAGTTGTTTGTAAATTTCATCCGTGAATTTAGAAAGTAGAATCGTTGTTGATTTATTAGGCTGGAACCCGAATTGTGAGTCAGAGATAACGTTATGTTTGCCATAGAAATCATGTATCTGATTACACACATACTTCTCAATAATTTTGTCTATTACTGGGAGAATTGTAATCGGTCTGTAGTTGGTGATTTCATCATGTTTACCCTTTTTATAGATTGGTCTGACTACCCCGGTTTTCAGTTCACTGGGATATTTTGCATGCTTGATACTTAGATTAACGAGTCTTGCTATGGCCGATACTATTTTGTCACTTACTGCCTTAATATCAATGCAACGTATTTTATCAACACCAGCAGCTTTCTTAGGATTTAAATTTTTAACTATATTAGTGATGTTACGATCAGTAGCATTTTTAAATCTAATGGATTTATTTTCTGGAAACATATATGTAGATTCTACAAGCAGGTGCTTGTCACACTGAGGCATAATATTTTTTACACTAGTTTTAAATTCATGAGCAAAGTTATCCGCTAGTTTTTTGGTGTCTGTTTGGTTTTTCTTAAATGCGTTCAATATGGCGTTATCTATAGATTTAGCAATACGTCCGGATATATTGTTTAGGATATCCCAAAGTTTTCTAGAATTATTTTTATTTTCGTCTATTTCTTTTAGATAATAATTATTTCTACACTTTTCAATAGTTTTGTGAGTTCTGTTCCTATGTTTGTTATATTTTAATCTAAGTTCCATATTAAAACAATCATTTGTCCATTGATTAAATAGATTCTCTTTTTCAACACACATTTTATTTATTTTAGCATTTATCCACGGGTATTTATTTCTTTTACTGTTAGTATTAATTTTTTTTGTGTATGAAGCGTTCTTATAGCAATTTTCGAAATTATTTTTGATGAACTCGTAGAGCTCAATAGGACAATTGAATTTCTGCGCTTCATTCCAGTCAATATCATTTAGTGTTTTACTTAGCTTATCTTGATCTAAAAGTTTTATCTGGATTGTCTCACCCTGTATAGGTGCAAGCCCGACACAAGACAAAGCGATCATTCGATGGTCGGCCATTACAGTGCAGAGTGCAGCCGAGTGAAGGTCTACCGTCCGCGACTTCGCAAAAATGTGGTCAATACAACTACGAGTAGTTTTATTCAGTCTCTTCTCAATTCTAGTGTATTCCGAAATCGCAGGCGAGAGACCACACTCGGACATGCAATTAACGTAGGAATCGCGTATGCAATCGTTACTTTTCAGATCAATATTTATGTCACCTAGAACATAAAGATCCTGTCGTTGAAATTGAGGTGTGGAAAAAAGATCCCTGATTCCTCGAATGAACAAGTGTTTACTACAGTTCGGTGGTCTATAAATAGCACAAACTAGAGCTTCATAATTGTGTGGTGTTAGTATTTTACCCGTTAAGGATTCGCAATGGGGCAGTGAGCTATTTATTTGGTGAAAACTGTTGTTGTCATGAATATACATAATTACCCCCCCACCTTTACGGTTTTTACGAAGCAAGCTATACATATTATACCCTGGAATGTTAAAGAGTGTAATCAACGAGTCTCTTATTCCTACCTCCGTTAGGATTATAACATCCAGCCGACTCTTTGAAGAATTAATCACTTGCTTAATCAGACTAAAGTTTTTTGTAAGGGATCTAATATTTATATGAATCATAGTTAAGCTACCTTGGGTTTTAGGTACTTTTGAGGTGAAGTCATTAATGTTTAGGCATTCCGTTAACTCAGAGATGAAATTAGAGGACATAGGTATATATTAAGGTAAGTAAGGATTGGAAAACTAATTTACTAGAATCTACGCTTCTTAGAAAGTAGAAAAACACACACCCTTGGCCCCTTAGGATGCTATTTGTGTGAGATCCTCCTCACACCAGATTGCTAGGGGCTTATCGTTATCACCTTTTTTAGCCAGCACTTTCCCTGCCTGAAACCACACATACTTGTAGGATGGACGTAACTTTTGCTGCGCGTTCCACAGAAGGGTCTTGTTAGACTTGGTGAGAGCACGCCTCACTACCACCTTAGATTTTGCTGCTTCCTGCTGGATGCCGGGAACTACGTGCTCCGCCAGGATGGGCTTATCCTCCTTCTTGGAAGCCCGGGCCCAGTTGGTGGCGAGCTCAGCATCAGCTAATTCCACTAGGAGCGGGCCGTCAGATCCATTCCTTCCATCAGCACGCTTCACATTTATTATGCGTTTGTCATCCAACTCCAACAATTTCGCCACGTTACAGGTTATCTCTTTGATGTCTTCGTTCACCGATTTGGGAACTCCAGCAATCTCCACCTTTGTGTCGAGGTTACTCTGCTCCAGCTTCCTGATCTGAACCTCAAGGGAGGATACCTTAGTTTCCAAGTGTTTGGTTTTGTTGACAATGTAGGTTTGTTTATTTTCGATCTCCTTAATTTTTCCATTAAACGCTTCCATCATCCCACTGAATTCCTCCATCTTTTTCCCAAAGTAGTTCATAGAGTCCTCGAAAGGTTCCATTTCCTTGCCTACAATTTTTCTCACTTCGGATGAGATGTCTCGCAGTAACTTTCGAGTATCTACTGTGCCCAAAGTCTGGGACACGGCCCCGTCTAGATCATCTTCGTCATCTTCGTCTGGAACAATTAGCGAGGACTTCTTTTTAGGAGAGTTTCGGCTGCACTCTTCGCAGGTCCAATCCAGGTTTTCTGAGTTACGCAGGGCGGAAAGCTGTTTTGTTGGCAAGCCGCTACACAGCTGATTGGCATGTACTATCTTTCCACACTTGCTGCACTCTAGTCCAGGGCTCCTTTTAGTGATGTTCTTCTCACACAGGTCACACTTGGTCATCTTGGATGCTTGGTTTTTTTTTTCTTACGAGGGTAGATAAATATAGGTTCACTGGAAAATCGTACGTATTTGCGCAACGACTAGTCAGAGCGACGGCTCTGTGACGAGTGAACTGACTAACCTAACCTAACTTCAGAGTACTGTATCTACTTTCAGCTAGAAGAGAAGTCTTATAATATGTGAGTGGATACTTTCTATAATAAATATAACGGCACAAAGTTCTGATGTAATCTATAAATCCAAATTTGCTCTAATAAAATAAAAGTGAGTTACTTGACACTAGTTAAGACTCACGCTACGAAATGCCCATGCATTTTGTATCCCTTGGACATTAGATGCGGCACTTAAGAGGGCTATCACAGTTTGGCCGCGATTCAAGGGCTGGCGCGCGTCTGAGTTCGTCTGAGAGTCTGAGATCGCATTTCATGCAGTTTTAAATTACGTTTATTCAATATAATAAAATAAATTATTTAAATAAAAAGTATACAATTTTATTGATTATGAACTAACGTTTATTTTGGTATAATTTTTACTTAATAATATTAATGTAGTATGGAGAAATTAACGGCTAATTCTGAACGTTTTTAGCAATTTTATGGTTTTGAATTGATTTTTTTTTGTAGATATCCTATACTTATTTCTGAATTCCGGGGCCGCTACGGTCAATGGCAGTATATAAGAGATATTTGTAAATATTTTTCATTTCGTTTGCTTTGCAGAGTAGTTCAATCCAGGAGCTTGAAAAAGTGTCTGCGCGAGTTTTATTAAAAACTTGTTTCGGAATTTTGGCTTTATTTAAATATATAAGGAAAAATTGCAAAAAGCGAGGCCGCTACGGTCAATGCGAATAACTATTCTACATCATACAATAAATAGAAATGATCTAAGAGTTTCAGTTTCAGAGATCTAGAACGTCAAAAATGGGCATTTTCACGGTTTGACCGTGATATCCGCCTTAACGCCAATAACGACGTAATCGCAATATATTGCTGATAAACGCGCACTTGTTGGCTTCTGCCAGCTAATTACGTGCATTAGTAATGAAGAGGGGAGAAGCTTTTTTTCGTATAAGAGTAAGTAATTGAAAAAGTAAATTGTGTGTCCAGAACGTGCCCTGTAAGGCAGCATTTTTTTCATTTTTGTTATTGTTATGAATATAACAATACAGGCACATTGTTTCATGTCTCTTTGTAAATGACCCTTCAAACCGGAACACAGTACTGCCCTGCTAATTGTAATTGCAGTAATCGACATTTTTGTGATTTTCACTTTTTTGCAAAAATGACATCCCAAGGGGATAATCTATACGTAAAAAATATATTTACACGTTGTTTCTTATTAAAAACATGTTTTTTATGTAACATGAAACGCAGTACTTGCACCTAAATGTCGCTTTTGCTAAAAAGATCTGCAGCATTAAGCATGTGCTAGAAGATTATGCAGTACTTGCTACGTTTACTGTACAGTACTGCATTTTCATCAAGTTTCTGGGCTTGCGAGCATTACAGTATTACTAAGATTAAATGCAGTACTAGTGTTTATTACTGCAAAATCACCTAGCACGTGCTCAATTCTGCGTTAGTAGTAAGCAATTATTTTCTATTTTCATGCCTGGTACTAGTTAAAATTACCTACATTTTAACTTCTGTCAAATATTTAAGCGACTAGGAGACGAAATAAAACAGAATTTAGGTAGGTATTCAAAAAACAATTTTAATTTTTTTATTATTCTTCTTATCACAATCAAATTTTTGTTTTTTTATTCATATTTATACTCAGTCTATAAAACTAGTTTCACAAACATTTTTAGGTATTATAGTCTTTAAACGTACCTTTACTCATCAAGTTATCATTCTTTTGAAATTTGAAATATACAATAAACTCAGAGAAGGTGAATGTAAAGTCCATGGATGTTCCGGACTTTTACAAGTATGAAGATCATTCATCTCAATATAAATTAAAAAAAAATGATGAAAGGACGTACATAAATAAATAAAAATACATAAATAAAATGAGGTAATATTTAGGTGCTAAAACTTTTTACTTCTAAGAGTTTGTTATAAGAAGAATTGCTATTTTGAGTACCTACCTAGATTAGATTTTAAGTGCCATAACATAAGTTATTGTATATTTCAAAAGAATGATAACTTGATGAGTAAAAAAGGTACGTTTAAAGACTATAATAATAAAAATATAATAATAAAAATGTTTTTGAATCTAGTTTTATAGACTGAGTATAAATATGGATAAAAAAACTAAAATTTGATTGTGATAAGAAGATTAATAAAAAAATAAAAATTGTTTTTTGAATACCTACCTAAATTCTGTTGTATTTCGTCTCCTAGTCGCTTAAATATTTGACAGAAGTTAAAATGTAGGTAATTTTAACTAGTACTAGGCATGAAAATAGAAAATAATTGCTTACTACTACCGCAGAATTGAGCACGTGCTAGGTGATTTTGCAGTAATAAACACAAGTACTGCGTTTAATCTTAGTAATACTGTAATACCCGCAAGCCCAGAAAGTTGATGAAAATGCAGTATTAAGCATTTTATCTAAACAAGGCCATAAAGTAAAGATAAAAATATGTCAATAGAAGGCTTGATTTTTTTACTATTTTTAGGTTACACTTTAAAAGTTATATAACGGAGATTGCTTGCTTAGATATCAAGAAATATGTTTCGCGCGTTTATCTCGAAACCGCCATTTTGCAAGTACTGCGTTTGCAATAAGGAGGGCAGAGTAATGAGAGCATCACTACTACATATTTTCTTTAGAGTTCTCAAAATTTATTTCAAAACAAACATAAATACCACACTTCATATAGGTCTGTAATCACTACAGTTTGAATGCCGATCCGCACGAGCCAAGTGTAGAATCACCCTAAATTCCGAATTACAAGGGTAGCCGTGTTGTGTTTGGCTTAATTAATATTGCACACCATGATAGCAAGTGTGTGATGATATTGTTATTGGCGATGACAACGCACATTATTGTTTATGAGTGGACCTTACTATAAACACTGATAAACACAGAATTATGATAAACTACAATGTGTTTGACTTGTAAAGAGAAATATGTTTTTATAAAAATACCTGAAGTGGTTTGCCGGCGGCTTATCGATACTTGGCAAATGTCCTCTCATCTTACATGAAAGCTCCATGCAGAGAAACGCACTATGTTTTGTTGAAAAACTCTAGTATTACTTAGCAATGCTGTGAATACAACTCATTTTTATTTGGCTTCGCTATGCCCGAGCTGGTGACCTCCTCGCTGAAGACGCCAGGTTGGTGCGCCTCATTGACCAACTACTAAACTAGATCTGAGGGGCGATTACGAGTTGACAATGTAAAAATCGGTGTGAAACGTCTGACGCCAACCACACCGGTGTGCGCTGCTTGGTATGGAAATACTCAGCAGATTTTTTCAGAAGCTTGGTTTCGTCAATCTTCCGCTCTTATGCTCGTAATCGGCCCTCAGAGGGGCGATTACGAGTTGACAATATAAAAACTGGTGTGAAACGTTTGACGCCGAGCACACCGGTGTGCGCTGATAAGTATTAAAACACTGAGCAGATTGTTTACTAATCAGTGCACATCGGTGCGCTCGGCGTCAGACGTTTCACACCGGTTATTACATTGTCAACTGGTAATCGGCCCTCTGTAAGGTGACTCGTGTTTACCTGTACTCTAGCTTCGCTGAGCCCAAGTCGCTGGCTGAGCTCCTCACGCATAAAGGCGTCGGGATAGTGCGTCTCGTCAAATAGTCTCTCCAGCTCCCCAAGTTGCTCCAGCGTGAAGTTAGTGCGAGACCGTCTTTGCTTTCCACCTCCGTTCCCGGACCCACCGTTTGGGGACTTGTCTATTGCATCTGGGCAAAAATACATCATTACTTCTAATACATTTTTCAAACGTTGCGATGCTTAGTTGCTACCGTTTCTAAATGCTCTTTACTTCATAAAAACCACATTATCACAAAAACATAAAATGCAGATCATCAGATTAATTAGGACCTATTAATTTAGGTAAGCCGTGTTGGCCGAGTGGGATTGTACCTCGACTTTCGATCCGAAGGTCGTGGGTTCAAATCCCGACCGTGCATCAATGCATTTTTCGTTCGGAAAATTTATATGCGCATTAACACGAGCTTTACGGTGAAGGAAAACATCGTGAGGAAACCCGCGGCTTAGTCAGCTCCGCACGTATTGACATTGTCTTTCCTGTGGATATGGCTGACTAGGCTGAGAGGATGGTATAGGTGCTGGGCAAGCCTACTCCATCTAAACATTGTCCCAGGCACTACAGTGTCCCGTTAAGTGTAGGCATAGGTTGCCTCTTGACGCTGTATAAATCATCTTCAATAGATGTAAAGGCCTATTATTATTAATTTAGGTAGATTAGTATGTATTTTACAGTATATCTTTGCTGTATATTATTTTCAGAACAATTACTCATTGGTTTAGGAGGTGGGCGTTGAGACAGCTACACAGTTTATAACTTTTGCTGTCTCATCGTTTTATCTTGTAATTTGATCTATGTACCTAGTTCTGAATAAATTACGTTAGAAAAAAAAAAAAAAAGATATATGAGTTGTCGTGTGCCTCACGCATTACCTTGGAGCTCTACGCTTTGACAATAACGGTAAGTAATCAAGATAACACTTAAATTAATTAGTCTTACAAGTCTGTAAATTAATTCATCACCATCAATAACAGTTTGAAACAACCATCAATTAAATTAAGGCACTAAGTGAAACAAAACGAAATGAATAAGCCGTTAATGGATATCCGGAAAAGACTTCTCAATCAAATAAATCACGAACACTTCTCAAGTGTAGGGGGGGGCTCAATTAATCACCTAAAGTCTCGGTTCTAAGACGCAGGACCTTATGCCCTGGAGACGAAAGGGGACGGAGCCTGTCCTGGCGCCGCCCACTGAGGATAATCCCTCCATTTACATAATTGCGCTATAAAAAGCGTCTCAATTTGGGAAATTGCTCCAAATGACTGTTGGATGTCGCGCTTGGTCGCTCGTTTGTGAGGTGTGAGTCTAGAAGGTAGTCACAGAAGGGTACATGTGTATCTGGAATGAATGTAATCGAATCTCTCCAGTCTCATCCAAGACTCGTGCACTTATGCTTTGGTATTTGAAATACAGTAAAACGTGTCTTTGCCAGTGTTCTACCAGCACTATATACAGTGCGCAAGAAGATTGCTTTCGAAACATAACTACACAAGACCATAGAAAAATTAGTCGTCTTATTGTCTATTTTTAACCAACTTCCAAAAAGGAGGAGGTTCTCAATTCCGTTGTATGTTTTTGATACTATCAATATCTGACAAATTTTATGACACATCACCACGGGACTACGCCGCCGCCGGCGGCGTGTCGGCTCACGGCAGCAATCATAGATAGATAGATAGAAAACTCTTTATTGTACTGCACCGGAAATCATCATCAATCAATCAATCAATCAATCAATCATCGGCTGTCATTTGTTTTAAGCCAGGTTTATACAGGGTATTCATACTATACACTATTTTTCGATTAGGAGGAGTGAGGATCCATTTCGAATCTGTCATACTCAGATAGTCACTTTGCTTGCATTCGTTAGCTTCACTTGCTAACTAAAACAAACAATGTAAGTAATAAAATCTTAGAAGTCATTTTTTTACATTACCACCGTTAAGTAGACTTTCAGTATGAAAGTGGTTCATTATTAGACAGATACTTAATTAAAAATAGTTTCAAACAACTGCAGAAAATAATACAACGGTAATGAAATTTTATTTTATAGAAATGAAAGCAAATATGCATTTTTTCAAGATCGCACAAGCGCTACAAAGAACTACAATTAGGCGTAGCATTTGGCGTAGGCGCGTAGCACATCGTAATTATTGAATGAATGGGAAGCTTTATTTTCCAGATAGCCAAGTAAAACAACAGATGAAATTTAATATTAGCACACACAAGCGCTACGAAAAGTTTTTATAACGTAGCACTCGGCGTAGGCGCGTAGCACGACGAAATCCTAACAAAGATGTATCAGCAGATGACATGGAAATAAATCTGTAATTTCTAGGAGAACTTTAAATTGAAGTAGCTATATAACATGTCTTATATAACACTAGCAGTTACCCGCGACTTCGTACGCGAGTACCGATTCCGTGTACATTATATTATCTGTGCGTGTACCGAGCGGATACTTCTTTGAGAAACTTGACATTACACCGAACCCGTAAGTACTCTAATGTCAAACGCTAGTCGTTAGACCAAAGAGGTAGTACTACGTCCTGTCAAACTGACGTGACATGACATGACATCATTCTCTTGCTAAATTGGCGCTGCTAATCCCGTTCGTTCATTTTATCCTGTAGATCCTGTTAATTATTCGGGATAAAAAGTAGCCTATGTGTTAATCCAGGTTACGAACTATATATATGCCAAGATTCATCCAAGTTGTTTCATCAGTTTCGAGGTGATTAAAACACAAACATCCAAACATCTAAACTTTCGCATTTATAATATTAGTAGGAAGTAGGTTAGGATAGGATTTACTTATATGTAACTAGCAGTTACCCGCAACTTCGTACGCGTCTACAGTTTCCGCGTACATTATATTATCTGTGCGTGTACCGAGCGGATACTTCTTTGAGAAACTTGACATTACACCTCATTACACCGAACTCGTACTGAAATGTCAAACGCTAGTCGTTAGACCAAAGAGGTAGTACTACGCCCGGTCAAACTGACGTGACATGACATGTCAATGAAATCCTCTTGCCAATTGGCGCTGCTAATCCTTTTCGTTCATTTTATCCTGTAGATCCTGTTAATTATTCGAGATAAAAAGTAGCCTATGTGTCAATCCAGGTTACGAACTATATATATGCCAAGTTTCATCCAAGTTGGTTCAGTAGTTTAGACGTGATTGAAACACAAACATCCAAACATCTAAACTTTCGCATTTATAATATTAGTAGGAAGTAGGTTAGGATAGGATTTACTTATAAAATATGTAATACTTTACGTAGACCTACGTAAAGTATTACATATAAGTAAATTGTACATATTTACATAATATTTACATATAAGTACCTACTTAATTGTATAAATAGGTATGTAGGTACTGACTTTTTTAAGTTAAACTTTTCTTTGGCTCTCTAAATAAAATTAGGTATTTATTAATCTACCATTGTTTGCAACACATATCTTAAAAGTAACCCACTTTTATTAGCCGGCGGCGGCCTTCACGGTATCAAATAGGTAAGGTACCCCAGTTTTATTGTCCCAAGGGACCGCAGTGCACAAAAAAGCGTGTCACGTACTTATTTAATATCTGTACCTGCTTAGTTTATCTTGTTTTGAGTCAGTGGTGTCGTATTACGTACTCATCAATAGTAGCACGTTTTTGTTATGTGCAATGATGTGATGATTAATTGACGTTATCTAAATATCCTATCCTATATCCTACTAACCTACTAATATTATAAATGCGAAAGTTTAGATGTTTGGATGTTTGTGTTTTAATCACGTCTAAACTACTGACTTGGATGAAGCTTGGCATATATATATAGTTCGTAACCTGGATTGACATTATAGGCTACTTTTTATCCCGAATAATTAACAGGATCTACAGGATAAAATGAACGAAAAGGATTAGCAGCGCCAATTGGCAAGAAGATTTCATTGTCATGTCATGTCACGTCAGTTTGACAGGGCGTAGTACTACCTCTTTGGTCTAACAACTAGCGTTTGACATTCCAGTAGGTACGAGTTCGGTGTAATGTCAAGTTTCTCAAAGTATCCGCTCGGTACACGCACAGATAATATAATGTACACGGAAACTGTAGACGCGTACGAAATCGCGGGTAACTGCTAGTTTCTCATAATTCAAAAATGTTATTCTAATAGAAGTTCGGGAGCCTAAACGTGTAGGCTTCATAACAACACAAATCTCCGTTGTTGGGTACAAAAATAGCCGGCGGCGGCGTGGCCCGACGACAACAGAAAAGACAAGGTAAAGATAATAGTTATTCGTCTATTACTTAGAATAAAATTATAATGTGTTCACTTTAGCTAAGTATTTTAATTGTAATGTATTTGGTATCAGATTGGATTAGTATGTTTTTAATTAAATAAGTAGGTTAACGTGACCAGTAGGTATGTAGTACCTACCAAGTTTTCCATAATATAAGCACTACCTTTTCTCCACACTACACAAAGGTTGGTTGGAAGAAAATGCTAATTAGCATTAAGCCCGCCTCTGTACTGTTTTTAAATGTGCAATAAAGAATTTTCTAATTTAATCTAGTGGATGAATATAATAAAATTGGGCTACATAAAACTGTTGTAATCCCTCAGTTTCCGTACATATGACTTTCTATTTTGACCATAATAGAGTAAACTCTTGTTATTGTAGTTGTCATTCATCGATAAGTATTTTATTTATTTATTTACATTCTTCATTTTAGAAGACTTTTTACGGTGCTCTTGATTTTTATGCAAATAAATATACGCGAGGTGTGCAGATGTTACTTTGATACGAAAAACCGAATAACTGTCTCAAAAATGCCATACATAAAAAGATGTCAACATCAAACTCACTCACCATGCCTATGATCATCATCATCGTCCGTCTCCCTCTTACACTGCTGCGTCGGCACGGGCGAGAGCAGCCAGTTCCTCGGCCGTTTCGCCGGTGGCGGCTTCTCGTCCAGTTCAGTGATATCCACTTCCACATCATCAGCATCATCAGGGTCCGGCTCGGAAGGAGGCGCGGGCACCTCCCCGCCTTCGAGGGACTTGCTCACGAAGTCTGCGAGACGCTCCATCAGCATAACTGCCGGGACACGCGACTCGCGCGCGCCCGATCACACTAAACTGCAGCGACCGCTACTCAGTGTACGCCCAACCTTTTTTCGAGTAACCCCTCAGAACATTCCCGACTTTATTCCCAGCCTACATGACCTGGTTTCCTTTGCTGGACATGGAAAAGGTGGAGTCTCTCTCCCCGCCCAGTGGCGAATATGCCGCGCAGGCGCCCGCCTATTCTCTAAGCGCGTAGCATCCGTGTGCTCTCAGCAGTTGCCCGATAATACACGCCTACATTATCGTTATATTGAAAATGAATTTTTAACAAGTGTTGTCGGTGAGAACAGGGAAGTGTGAAGTATAAGTTGGTTTAGTTATTGTGGCGTTTATACTGATTTTAAGTTGAGGTAATGTACCGAGCTTTACCGAAGTAGTGACGTTCTATACTACCAATTAAATGACCATGTAAAATTATGAGGTTTTATTGTAAAGAAACTAAAGCAATCATCATAATTACCTACAAATACAATAAACTAGTACGCTGACACTAAAACTACGTAAGTACCTACAAACTGAATAAAACCTAACAAAGATTATGTACCTAAGTACCTCGTAATAAATATTATAACAATCTACGGATGTTTAGATTAAACTAAACATCTGCGAATACAATTCAAAATATCTATCAAATCATTTTTGTTTGTTTCATTGAAAATTTTGATTTGCATGCGTTTTAATGAATGAAGAAAAAGGAATTACTTTAAAAAATCTTTACAAAACTTTGTCATTCCTCCAAGATTCCTATAATGGTGTAAAACTTAAGTTCTGTATTCCAAAACAACAATTGAATTCTCGACATATTTCAATGAAGATGTTTGAGTATCGGCCAAGTACGAGTAAAAATCTAAAACAGGGTTAAATAATAGCCGCAGTAATACCGAAGCCTAGTCGAAACTTATCATTAGGATGGTTCAGTAACGCAGATATAGCACACGCCAGCTGAGCGCGTTTCCCTCCCAGAGCGCGCTGCAAAGTGGCACCCACCAGTCCGTCCGAGTCTGCGGAGCCTCGCACTGTCCACTCCTCAGTGCGCCACTCGTAAGCCAGGGTGGCTACGGCGCGACGGATGGCGAATCCAACCTGATTAAATAACTTTAGTTGTACATTTTGTAGCTAAAATCGTATATTTTTAACCCAACACTAAAATTGGCGCCGCGCGCCGGCTACTCATATAATTTACGTCGGTTACCCAAGTATTGATAGATGTTTCCTTATGCACCATCCGTATTCAGTTTAAACTTTAAAATGATGAAAAACGTAACATGAAACTGCGGACACTCAGGTAAATAATGTCCATGGGGTTATTTTTTCTGTTTTTGCAGCACCGTGCTACTTGGTGCTTTGGTGCTACAGAGCCATGCCAGTTTGAGTTTAATCTTTATTTTTGCGTGGACCAATATTTTAAACTTGAACCTAGAAACACAAAATAAGCAAAACAAAATGTACACTGGCGTAGCAATGTAGAACTTGATGCGGTGGCTGCAACATTTATTTTGCAAAGAGTCAAATAGTAATCAGGAACGGAGGGATGGCTCTATGTTTCGTAAAAGTGATTTCTGACGTTTTATTTCGCTACTTTATGTTTCTTACCTCAAGCATAGCAGCAGTCGAGAGATATGGCGTGATGACTCTCGCATAGCACAGGTCCAGGCCGCGGTTGCCGAGGGTTGCACTGACGGAGTGGTTGTCATTAGCCCAGCGACCGGCGCCTGATGCAGAGCTCAACTCGCCTATGTGAGAGCGCGCTACTACTTCCGCGCCCAGGGATATCTGCTCCGTTATAGCCTGAAGAAAAATTCAATGTATAATAGTCCTCTCTGGGCTCTACCGCTAGAGAAAGGCTTCCAAGGTATGCTGAAATATGTAAAGTCACCTGTAGAAAATGTACAGCAATAAATTCTTTATTCACGGCAATCACTGACGTCGTAAAGCTATTGAAGTATGCGTCCAAAATGCTCTCGAAGCTATAAAACTCAGCATCAGCTATTTGCGCCACCACTGTCGCTCTGGTCCCCAAAGTAGGGCCCACACGGAACTCGCAACTCATCTGCCCACCTGGCGCTGCTTCCATCACGAAGTACGGCACTGCTGACGGCTTCTTCTTATCCACATAGGACAAAAGAAGCTTGTACCCTCCGGGAGAAACGGAGCTAAACGATATAGAATGCCCTAAGACCCAGTTGTTCGTTGAACTCTGCTTGACTGAAACGCAAGCCCCTTCGAAACACTGGGGTAGCCTGAACCGAGCTGCGTTATGGATGTGGCGGAGAAGGCCAGGGTTGATCGCTCCTGCGGGAAGTTCATCCGACTCTTTTGTAGGTCCACAGACACGTCCCGTTCGAGAGCCGGTGACTCCAGCGCCGGTCTTACCGCGGTCGCCTGCAGTGCACTTTGTACCATCCGGTACATTGCATGCGCACTTTGGCCGAGGAGGCGCGTCCCCGCCGCCAGATTTGTCCACAGGAGGACATGGAGGGAGCGGGGGCGGCGGGGGAGGACACTCTTTCCTCGGCGAGCTAGCTCTTGTCTCAGGTTTAGAATCACTTTTCGCGTAAATTGCCTCAAAAAACTTTAATTTCAGTAAATCCGATAATGAAATTGTAGAGGTCCTTGTTGGCCTATTGTTATCCATCAATATTGCTATTTAATTAATAAAAAACTCAATAAATAAATATGTAATAATAGATTGCCTATAAACCTGTTGAAGTTTGACACCAAACATCAAAGTTAGATATTATTTGACAAATTATCATTCAGTAAAAAGTTAGCACAACGGTTTAAAAATGGAAGATATTATACAAAGAGAACATACCCCCCCCCCCCAAACTTGTGTCGGGCGTCGTCGTCGGTGTCGGTGCTGTGCTTCCTATCTACCGAGCATAATTTGGTGGTTACTCAGATTACCTACCAAAGGTTCATTATTCTGAAGGTGGTTAGTAGTTGGTACACCTATTTAAACCACAAGATGAGTACTAAAAATCATTCAAAACATTATAGAGGGTTCCAAGATGTTTCATTCGAATTCAAATTCTTTATTATTATTAATATAATAATATTACCTACAGAGCAAGCGTTCATGAAGTTATCACGGCCGCCGGAAGCAAGCCGGAAGCGGAAGTCTTTGTTTTCAGGGGTTTCCCCTCACTAGGGTCATTGGCTCATTTTGTTTCTCTCTAGAATTCCAGTTGTTATTGACAAGAGAGAGAGAGAGCACTATATTTTTCTTTTTGTACAAAAAACCCTGGAACAAATCTGTCAAAAACTGTAAAGGCCGCTCCACATTCTCAAGAGAATCTCGCGAGAACGCGAGAAACATGCGAGAAACGTGAATGTGGAACCGATTCTCGTATTCTTCTCAAGTTCTCGCGTAGTTCTCCGGTCTTTCTCCACTTTTTGTCGGTATTTTGGAATATGGAGCGGCCTTTAAGGCCGCTCCATATTCTCACGAGACATTCACGCGAGAATCTCCGGAGATTCTCAGCGAGAACTGTAGCGAGAACTTCTATGGGTACACACTCTCACAAAGTTCTCAAATAGTTCTCACTACAGTTCTCGCGCTCGATGACGATGGACGCAGAAGTAACCGCTGCGACAAGTTTATTGACAAATTTCAACTCAAGTTCGTTTGTCCAAGTTACGCTCATATTGACGCCACGTGGTAGGTACACAACATACAACCGTTCAAGTCGGCGGCTCGCGCGCTACTGAGAAACATGCGAGTGTGGAGTCAATACACGTTCTCGCGCTCCTTTGTCTCGCGCCAAAATACCGACAAAAAGTGGAGAAAGGCCGGAGAACTACGCGAGAACTTAAGAAGAATACGAGAATCGGTTCCACATTCACGTTTCTCGCATGTTTCTCGCGTTCTCGCGAGATTCTCTTGAGAATGTGGAGCGGCCTTTAAAAAATATCAAAAGAATATTGTTCTGTCATTGTCAATGTCATTCATAAAACTTTTGCCCTTCTCGCCCTCAGTACATAACTTATTTTTATTTTGTTTTATCGGTTTTATTTTCGATTCTTTATTGTTTAACCAACCAATTTACCAATAAATGCCTATATAATATCAGCGTTCAGACTTAAGTACCTATGTAGATATTTGTATGACCGATAGAGTGAAAAAAAGATTAAAAACAGTTTACCTACTGGAAGTGGACGAACCTTTGTCTAGGTGTTGGGGAAAACCCAGAGATTTGCTAAGCAATTTCTACTGCATCGAAGATGACCAGCATCCACAGTAAGATATTCGAGATGTTCAAGAATCTAAAATCTGATGCTATGCCAAAGCCGCCACGGCCTGGCCGCCCGGAGACTGCGCAGGATCCACCAGATGCAGACTTAAATGACGAAAACATTGACTCTACCAATGAACCTGAAGAAATTATCGTTGAGTCTGATGAATCTGATCACGAAGCAACGAAGAATGAGAAGCCCAAGTTCAAGAAATCCTTTTTTAAATCTAACAAGAAAGATGGCAAGTCAGGAAAGACTGACAAAACTGGTAGTAGTAACGTCAATACTCAAGGTGCGTAATTTACCTTATTGTAGTTAGTGAGGTACGAACCGACACATCAATACAATAGCTTGAGGGAAGTTGGTTTACAGAAAAGTCTAAAATCAGTCAGAGGAGGCCGATAACCAGTAATGTAGGTACTTCTCAACCAGCTGTGAATACTTGTTAATCTAAAAACTTTCTAGGAAATGTTGACCATGTGTATGGATCACATTTGTTTAGGCTACTTCATAAGTAAGTAACTGAACCATTATCAAATAGCAGGATTATCTAGCTAAACCACATACCTACATTCCAGAACCACAATAACAATTTATTATAACTCTTATGATCCCAGTCAAAAAGGTTTATTTACCACCAACAGTACTTATTATATGACAGTATGAATCCTTTTATGATGATATTTTAGTAGAGCTAGAGTATTTTAGTAGAGCTTTGTGAAAGAGTTGCTCCAAGGTACTACTCCTTCTGTACCTATTTGTGGGATATCTTTGTTTGTGTCATTTTACTAAAGGCTGTATGATACATTCTATGGTACTAAAATCTTTCTTACACTGGGTACCTACTTACTTTTATTGACTTGTTTTCCAGCAACGGGCAATGTGATCAACATAGTTAACTCAACGCATGTTCGATGGGGCAACGACTACTTCATGGGCTCTACAAACATGAAACCACCAACTAACACCAACTTTAAAAATGCACAAGACAAAGAAGAACCTATTGAAAAGAGCAACCTTATAATGCTGTTGTTGGAGGCTAAAATAAAGGTATTTTGAAGTGTCAATGACTGTTCTATAAGCTATGCAAACAGTACAATACACTGACAGCCTATGTATATCCCTTGGTGTATCTAGAGGGCGTCGTGTGAAATATCCATGAATATTTATTTATCTAGTCTATTTTTAATAGTGTTAATTGTTGGAGCACTGACTTATAAAACCTTGTAATTTATGTGACAGTGAAATCGGTTGATACTTAGCATATGTTAAAGTAGCATGGCTACTAGCTGCTACAGGTATTAAAATATTGCGTTTTTATTAACAGCCAGAGCATGTGTTCATTGACTATGTGTCAAAGAATCTTGGAAAAAACTGGCACAGTTTCTTCAGAACTCTGGGATTCTCGAAAGGTGCTATCGAGACCAAGGAAATTGACACGGCAAGCTATGGCGTTTCAGAGGTAATTTGTTTGTTAATTTTTATGAAAGTGGCAGATAAAGCCTACCTGATGTTAAGCGGCTATCTTTGCTTTACAGTCACAGGGCACATCCTGACTCCGTTGAGTTTCTCGCAATGTTTTTCTTTACCTTTTAACCACAGGTATTTTTTCAGACAAATTTATTATTTAATGTTTCAGCGTCATAATTCTACAAGGATCTCTTTCTTGTTCTTATGCCCCTTTTCCTATTTTGTCTAAGGTCACTTAGATCTTAGAATAAAACTGTGATAGGATTAAGAACACTATTGGAATTTCAGGCTCGTTACAAGCTGTTGATAGACTGGATGAACGATGATGCAGATGGCAGTAGAACCCTGGGCCGTCTCGCCAATTCCCTCTGGGAGGAGGGAGAGAGAGAGTTAGTGAAGGAACTAGCGTTGTTGTACAAGAAGGCTAACGGCAAGAACTAGGGAGTGAGCAAAACATTTAGACTTATACTCGGAAATAATGCTGAAATCTGAAAAATTCAAGCACTGAAATTTTGTCAGAGATTTAATATTTTAATTCGTAATAGTAGTAAATGTAAGTAAAGGCATAATAACAATACCGACAAAAATCAAGGCAAGATATTTCTAATTTTCTGATTAAAACCAACAGCCTTCCTAGGTACTTGTAGGTATGTGATATTTCTATTAAAAGTTTTAAATATTGTTGAATTGCATCTGTGATTAACAAACATTGATACTATTTACACTTAAATTAATAATCTTCCAAATTGTGATATTAGAAATTATCTAAGTAGGTAAGTATCTACTTACCTAAATAAATTTCTAAGAAAACTTTTAATGTGCTATTTAATTAATAAGTCTAGTCAGGAAAATGTAAATCTAAAGCACTTATTATACATTTTATTAGGTACCTAAGTACTTACAAGCAGTTTTATTGAAAATTTATTATTAATAAATTGATAATAAATATTCTTTAGTTAATAAATATTTTTTATTTATGTAAATACAGAACTTTAATTTAAATTTGAAACGTATTAATTAAGTTAAGTGTTATAATTATTACTTATAAGGATAAGGCACCACAGAAAATAAGTTCATCCCCCATCCCCAAATCTTTTAAACAACTTTAATCTCTATTTCCAAGTATTACAGTTTACATTAGATAATTACCTAAACTATCAAACAAAACAAAATAACTACATTATCTATGGTCTGAATATTATGCGGGTTATCAGTTGACTTTGTACACAAGTGTACTTTTGTCATACAACCACTGAGAATTCACATCTGCTGTCACTTGTTATTTGCTACACTTTAGTTGGTGACAGTCCTTCAGTTTGTGTGTGTACCTACTATGCCGGTCTTAAACCGCGATGGATTGAAGATCGTCGATGTGGATGTGAAAGATGTCCGGTTCCCTACTTCGCTCGGCGGTCATGGTTCTGATGCCTTGGTAAGTAAACACATTACCATAATCAGTCATCTTTTCTTTTTTTTATTTACCCAGGTAAGTACCTACTTGATTTTATTACACGTGTAAAACTTATATCACTAAAACCGATGATGATCTTTTGTGAAGGTCATTCTGCTATTTTATTTCAACTTGTTTTTGCAATAAATGTTTTAAATAAAAAATATGCTCGAGTTTAAGTCTGCATTAAAGTTTCATATTTTTTACAAGCCAAAGTTCATAAAAATCTACAAATTATTTATTCCACAGCATACCGACCCAAATTACTCCTGTGCCTACGTCACCGTCCGAACTGAAAGCGGTCAGAGGGGCTTCGGTCTAACTTTCACCTGCGGTCGAGGCACCGAGGTCATTGTACTATGCATCAGGTCTATGAAGAGATTTCTCCTGGGGAAGAATGCAGCTGATATATTTGGGAACTTCGCAGATTTTTGGCGGGAAATTACGAATGACTCGCAGATGAGATGGGTAAGGAAGACCCCTCATAAAATCGTTGAATATCTAATGAAAGCCTAAAACATAACTAAAAGAGCCTCATTTTTAGATTTTTTATTAAAAAACCTTGGTACTTATCTCTTGTTGCATTGGTTTCATCTAAAAGTGAAGAGCTAACCAGGTTTTAAAGCGGATCTTTCACTCTGAACCCTACCATGCGCAAATAAAACTTGCGCCGTAGTGTAGTACAAGAAGTTTTTAGACTTAGCTCATTGGTCTTGGACTAGTTAGCTTTTCAACTATACTTCTGCATTAAGGAAAGTTCTATGGACCTTGCTAGACCTACCTAAGTGCAACTCTGAAAACCTTACCAAAAGTGCTGTATTTTCAGATTGGCCCAGAGAAAGGCGTGGCGCATTTGGCGGTGGCCGCCATATTAAACGCTTTGTGGGACTTGTGGGCACGACTAGAGAAGAAACCGCTGTGGAGGCTATTGACTGACATGGATCCGGATGTAGGTACCTAACCAAGAACTAACTACCTACCTTAGAACACATTCACTTGTAAATGGGTTAGCTCTGTAGTAAATGGACTGTTTTGCTTAGTAAAGCCTTTTTTAAAAGTGGTAGTAGGTAACCTAGTAGGTTCAAACCGCAAAAAGTTTGGACAACAATACCCACACGAGTCTTGTAAGTCTTGTTACGCGTCCAAAAGTGTAGTCCAACCTAAGTTGGTATCTGCTGTTATCAACATGTTTTGTTACCAAACGCACACAAATATTGACCTCAACAAAAACACTACAAATGAAACTACTTACTTACCTATTTATCAATCTTTTTCCCGTTATCAGGAGTTGGTATCGACTATAGATTTTCGTTACATAACCGATGTTATTACAAAAGAAGAAGCGATACAACTACTGAAGAGTAAGAAAGCAGGGAAAGAACTGAGAATTAAGTTTTTGGAGGAGAATGGGTATCCTTGTTACACTACTCAAGTCGGTAAGTAATCATAAAATGGATTTAAAAAAAAATAAGAGTACCTACTTACCTAGGTATAAGAAATTCTTGAAGAACGTTCACGATCTTGCTAGCAGTAAAGCAACACTAAATACTTTAGCATTTTGATATATTGATCTAGTATGATTTTTGATAGGTCCAATTTATAAAGAGCTAAATATCACAGTCAGCTCATCAGTCTAACCAAATGATCGTTTCGTTCTGAAGATCTGGTTGACGTAAAAAAAAAAGTTACTTTACACTGTTTTCTATTTTTCAGGATGGCTGGGCTACAGCGATGAGCTGGTGAAAGAATTGTGCGATAAATATCTTAGTCTAGGATTCACGCATTTCAAAGTGAAGGTCGGACGCAATTTTGAAGATGACTACAGAAGATGCAGCGCTGTTAGAAAGAATATTGGCAATGATAAGTTTTTGGTTAGTGACAACGATATTGGTAAAAGTGGGAAGATTTGTGGCAAGTTTCTCGGGCGTGAAGCGTACAAGTTAGGTTCCAGACACACAATTGAATCTAGTCGCAATCGGGCTGACGTCTGAAAAAATGGTGACAATCTCAAATCGTGAGAATCAATGGAACCAATTTCAGGAGACACGCCTATCCTGTAAGAGAACTATAGTCATAATTTTTACGAGCACGATTGATAGGTAGGGCTAAAGCTGTAGAGGATTATGAAACACATCCTTCTAAATTTGTCATTACCTTTTCCTCTGGGTAGGTACCTACATAAGTAGTCGGGTAGTACAAATAAAATAAGGCATTTTGTAGATGGTTGATGCAAACCAAGCATGGAGCGTGGACGAGGCAATAGAATGGATGAAGAAACTGGCACCGCTCAAACCTATGTGGATTGAGGAACCCACTTCGCCTGACGACGTTTTGGGGCACGCGACTATCTCCAAGGCTTTGGCGTAAGTTTTACTGCAGTTGCTTTTCTAGAAGCTGTGATACTGTGTGAAATTTAAAATCAACTGATTTCTGCAAATAGTGGACGTTCCAGAGGTTTTCACACAAGTCCAATGCCCATCTGCCAGAACCTCAGGGCCAACCATTACCCACTTAGACATCTTCAAAGACCTTGATTACAAAGAGATCTTGTGGGAAATGTTTATAGTTGGATTTGCTTCTAATTACAAAGTCCAGGGATTTTCAACCGCAAATACCGTACGGGATTACAATATTATAGTGAACTCAACCAACTGAAAACATGAAACTAAAGATAGGTATAAAATAGGAACTGAGAGCTCTGGTTTGAACTACGACTGAACAGATAAAATCCACTCGTTTCCAGGCCTTACGGCATTGGAGTAGCGACGGGGGAGATGTGCGCGAATAGAGTGATGTTCAAGCAATTCCTACAGAGCGGCGGGATGCAGTATTGCCAGATAGATTCCGCACGCATCGGCGGCATCAATGAGATTCTGTCGGTTTATCTGATGGCTGAGAAACTTAAAGGTACTTAATCATTATTCTGTCGACTTGTTCGATGCAAGATCTGTTAATATTAGGTTAATAACCCTGGGTTATAAATTGATCATTAGAATAATGTTTTATTCTCTGCTACGTACGATATGCTTTTGGCTACTTTTATGACGAACATTGGTCATCCGGTATCCTCCAGGAACTGGGTGCCTGCCTACTGCCTCCTATGACTATGAAATGCAAAGATTGAATTTCACTAAATCCCCCCCTAGGAGAGGCCCTACATGTTTCTGAATTCCAATGATAGATAACCTCAAAAATCTTTATTTACCTGGCTGAAATCTATAGGAATTGCAGTAGAGTAATTTTAGGTGTGGAATTACTCAACTTTGGTCCTGTACTGTAGTTACTGTATTATTTTTCAATAATTTCGATTTTTTTTTTGTTTTAGTAAAAGTATGTCCCCACGCGGGCGGGGTGGGGTTATGCGAGATGGTGCAACACCTGCAGTATTGGGACTTCGCCAGTCTCTCTGCGACGATGGAGGAGCGACCGATTGAGTATGTGGATCAACAACACGAGCATTTCGTGGATCCTTGTGTTGTGGAGAACGCGAAGTACATGGCCCCGAAAGTAAGTTTACCTATAGCTTTTCTCAAATAGAGATAAACTTTATTGTACACAAAGCAGAAACGGGATACAAAGAGAATCAAAACTATTGAATACATTGAACGACCTTATCGCTAAAAGTGGTCTCTCAGACTTCTTAGACTTTCAAAACCTTGTCCGATCATTTTGACTTATTCTATTGAGTCCAGTGAAATCGTTAACCTTATTTTTCTCTCATTTTGTTGCATCTTATAAGTATCTAATATTTTTAGCGTTTTGCTAAATTCATGAGATTGAGTATGAACGTTTGATAGCGTATTTATCTAACATTTATTTTGTCTAGGTACCCGGCTACAGCACTGAATTCCTACCAGGCACTTTGGAAAAGTTTTCGTACCCCAACGGCAGTGAATGGAAGCGAATGATCAAAGAGGGCATATTCCCACTCCCCGATGAGGCTGAACTAGTAAACGCGTAATAAAACAAGGAACGTATTACAAATTATTTTATTTTCTTACTTTTACGACTTATTTACAACCATTTCATGGTGTTATTTTTTAAATTCCCTACATTGTTTCGTTGCAGTCTAATGAATAAAATAATTAAGCTAAGCTGTTTCGTATTTTTTGTTTTGCCCTTGGCCGGAACAGCCGTGTTTTTACCTGATTTGTGACTGATAGAATGTTGTAAATAGTCACTGATTACAGTGATTACTATCGAATATTACTGCCGATTTATAAATTAGGCGCGTTTGTTTTAGATAGTCAGGTTCATATAAAATAGGCACTATTACAACATGCATTGATATCGACTATTCATGTCTTATAAATTAGTTCATAGGTATAGTGTAAGGTCTTCTTTATCCATGTTACTTTGTCTAGGTGACTCCTAACTCCTAGTGCCTACGACTTCTTCTGGAAAGAAAAAGCACTCAGCTTTGACTGTTTGGGAGCGTTTGCAATCGGCGCATCAATCCCATTCGTTTCATCGTCCAACTTTCTTTTCTGACTACCCTCAGCCGTTCCGTTCTTGGTTTGCACAGCCTTGAACATTCTTACACCGGTTCGTGTTAGCTCTGAAGGGGTTAAGTCTGGGTTTTGCTCTTCTAGAACTGATTTGTTACGTGAGAACCAATCTACGAATGATTCGTTGTCCAATGGTTTGAGTGGCTGTAAGGGAAATATTTACAGTGTTTTTATATTTTTGTGTTAAGGTGAGTTGAGTGGTGCCCATTGAATAGTTATTCGGTTGTTTCTAATCTACTGATTGTCGTCGATTTTGCTAATATGTTATTGTACTTAGGGCGGCTTGCACCAGAATCGCTAAACGCGTTTAACTCTTAAATAGTATTTAGCGAGTTGTCAAGTCATACAAATACGTCAGATTTAAATCGATTTAGCTGTTAAATACGTTTAGTGATTCTGGTGCAAGACGCTCTTAGAATGTAAGTTAAGCTTTTATCATTATTCTTAGGAGCTGTGGATTTTGTTATTCAATAAAATAAAATAAAATCTAAATGACTATCTTTTATATGTACTTACGTCTTTATTTTCTGGTGACTCAGTGGAATGCACTTCTACTAAGGTTCTTTCTGTCAGACTGAGTGGGCTGGGTGCGTTCTTCGAAGATTCCTGCTTTTTTCTAAACGGGTTCCTTGCGCCACCCGGTGATGATTTTATAGGCTGGAAGTCGAACAGATTTCAAATGTAGGCTTGTGTTTTAAATGTATTGTGGTAATCAAATCAGTGAATTTTATTCTTAGGAGTCTTTAAATAATATACTCCTGAAAACTTTGGCTGGTATTTAGCAAATTACTTAATTTTAAAAAAAAGCGGCTGCTCCATATAAAATGCAATATGCTTCGTAAAAATGTATGGACTAACTGATTTCTTTTTAGTAATTCAATGTAAGTTGTTCATACGAAGTTTTCGGTATACATACCACAGGTTTAATAGGAGTAACGTTTTCAACCTTCTTCTCCTTAGTCTTCTGTGGGATAATAAGACTGGCATTCAAGTCCTCTGTACTCGTGACGTCATAAGTCTCTTTTGTATCTAACTCTTGGAAATGCGAGTTCTGTGCTACATTCAGTCTATCATCTCTCTCCCAGGATTCGGCTAGGTTAGTCAGCTTGTCTGCTAAATGCATTCTTCCCAAACGCGATGCGTATTTAGCAGCCAGAGGCAGGAGACGGTCGTCTTTCAGTATTTCCATTAATTCTAACGCCCGCTGTTCTATTTCACTGCGGCATGCCAACTGAAAACAAAAATGGATACTTTACTTAAACAAGTAATTAAATTAAAAATTTAAAAAACCCCCGAATCTTGGACCGATTTTCATCAAACATAGCTAAGAACACTCCCGACTAATTGACCTTTCAAACAAAAAAAAAAACAAAATCAAAATCGGTTCATCCGTTCAGGAGCTACGTTGCCTCACACACACACGCAGATACACGTCAAACTTATAACACCCCGTCGTTTTTGAGTCGGGGGTTAAAAGTAAAAAAATATTGCTGGATATTTCAATAAGCCATTTGCGAATAGTGGATGAAATACTTGATCATAATAAATATTAGTCAAATAGAACTTTCAGACAGGAATCGAAACTATAAGAAATACCAAGTGAGCAGAGTGAGTCTTGACTTTTATTTTATTGATTTTCGAAAAGCGAGAATCGAGAAAGAGAGAGAGAGAAAAATCGTTTGCAAATCTCCCGCTAGAAGCACTTATCCAGTGTTCATACGAAAGATATCGCGAGTCGCTTTTCGATATTCATTACTCTCCACTAAACAAAATTCAGGGGCAGTGAGAACACTCTAGACGTGGAAATATTCAACTCAGTTTGGGCCCAAAAGTGGCGAGTTTTTCGATTGCCCAAAGACTTCTGAACTGCTAAGACCAAGATCTTTTAAATTATCTTTAAAGCATATTACCAGCATATCTCGATATCTGTACGGTTGCCTGGAAGAAATCGCTTTCAGCGATAAGGCCGCCCATTGTACTATTATAACTTAAGTTTTAAGTTTTTGTATGTCACCTGAATTCTTTGTGTGTACAATAAAGTATTATCTATCTATCTATCTGATAGCAGCTAAGCAACAATGAGTCTTACCGCAAACAGTTTGAGTGCAGTTTCCCTTGCAGCTTTGACGTCTACATCTGCCGTGGTGTGCGCCCATCGGATCAACTGTTCTTCGTATTGACTTTTCTCTGTATCTAACTCGCATAATGGTATCTAGAACAAACCATACAATTTAGTCTGGGAATATTAAAAAATGACACATAGTGTATACAGGGTGTCACAAAACCACTACAGAAAACTTCGGGGGTTAAAATAAATACCCACACTATTGGTACCACAGAGAAAGTTGTTCATATTGATGCCCCTCGAAGGGTGGTCTTATTTCACCCAGTATTGTTTCTGTTGGTAAGTTAGTAGGTAGGTACCTACTTTTTTTACAATTTAAGTATGTTATTCATGAATCTGAATCCAAACTAGCCTTTCTCGTATATCACAGATTCTGAATTTTGATTACTACTACATCAGAGTTTGATAACTTTTCCAAATTTTGAATTATAGAATAAAGGTATGTGAACTTGTTTCCAGTCAAACATTGATTACACCCACCTCAGTATGAATATTTAGCAGGTCATGTCAATAGAAAATAAAATAAATAAAATAAAATAAATAAATAAATATTCATGGACATTTCACACGACGCCCTCTAGTCCCAAACTAAACAAAGCTTGTAATATGGGAACTAGATGCTGATAGAATACTTATATACTTTTTTTTTTGTAAATACATACTTATAATACATAGTAACACCCAGACATAGAACAAACATCTATGTTTGCCACACACAAATGTTTGTTCTTGGTGGGGATCGAACCCATGACCCACAGTACGGAAGGCAGAGCTATACCGACTGAGCTGTGAATAGAAAATAGAGCTAATGTATTTAATACAGACAGACGCGTATCTTGGAATAATAAGTAGTCAGCTGAAAATAACATCTGTGTGTAAATGAAGGACTTACTTGTATATCTAATTCCATGACAATCGGCTTTGGTACAGTCGCAGGGAAAGAGGCACCGCGGCATAATATTGAGCGTATTTTCTGCGTCGGTTCAGAGATCTGTAAAATGGTTTTATTACACAAAGGTTGCAAGGAGCAAGTTGAATTAGGTTTGCCTATTCATGCAGTGATGAGATTACTCCCAAATTCAAAAATAATATAAAGATAGATTATTTATTTAACCACCACAAAATTAACAAAAAAGAAAAAACAGATAAAAAGAACATAAAACTAAAATAAAATTAAAAAAAGACTAAAACTAAATTATATTAAATTCTCCTGAATGGTGGTGAAATGGGACCTCGTGGTGTTCGTGGCGTAGCTGGCTCAGTTAATCTTCACCGATTATCAAAGTTAAGCGACGATCTGCGCGATCACTATTTGGATGGGTGACCGCTAGGGGCATTTACATCTGAGCGCTTCCGTGCTTCGGACTGTCGTCGGTCCCGGCTCTAGCAGTCGCTTAGCCACGACGACGGACGCATACGAAATTACTTTATTGTTAAAGTCTGATGAATTGAAGGAACGAGTATGTATGGTTACTTTCCAAGAGTTCTTGAAAATAGTAGAGTAATTATGATCTACGTATGTGTATCTATTTATGAAGTACTTAACGCTAAAGTAAAGCTATTGTAATTTGCACGTCAAGTAGGTAGTAAACAACAGATAAGTACCTTTATCAAAGGATCTGCTGCATAATAAAGTTAAAAGTAGTAGTTACTTATAAGTAGGTAAAAGTAGGTTGAAGAAAATAACAATAATATTATTATTATGCTTGCAATTTATTATGCAAGCGACCCCTGAGTGCAACGCAATTATCACCCCTTGATCTTACTGAAATAATATTATTCACAGCTATTTTTGCAGTATTCATTTACAAGTCAACTAAGTATTAAATAAATAAATAAATATTCATGGACATTTCACACGACGCCCTCTAGTCCCAAACTAAGCAAAGCTTGTAATATGGGAACTAGATGCTGATAGTAGAATACTTCTATAATTTTTTTTTGTAAATACATACTTATAATACATAGTAACACCCAGACATAGAACAAACATTTATGTTTTGCCACACACAAATGTTTATTCTTGGTGGGGATCGAACCCACGACCCACAGCACGGAAGGCAGATCCATTACCGACTGAGCTGTGACGCCTGTCACAGTATTATTATTGAATAGTACCTATTTTCAAAGTCAAAGACATACTTTCATCATCATCGTCATAAAATGTCATGAATAGGTACGTATTTATTTATTTACTAACTTCGTATGCGAGAACCGTTTCCCGTTTCCTTGTACATTATATTATCTGTGCGTGTACCGAGCGGATACTTTGAGAAGCTTGACATTACACCGAAACCGTACTCGAATGTCAAACGTGAGTCGTTAGACCAAAGAGGTAGTACTACGCCCTGTCAAACTGACATGACATGACGCATGACATCCTCTTGTCAATTGGCGCTGCTAATCCCGTTCGTTCATTTTATCCTGTACATCCTGTTAATTATTCGGGATAAAAAGTAGCCTATGTGTCAATCCAGGTTACGGACTATATATATGCCAAGTTTCATCCAAGTTGGTTCAGTGGTTTCGACATTATTGAAACACAAACATCTAAACTTTCGCATTTATAATATTAGTAGGATAACACTCTGAAAAAGATCACTTTTGGACATAGACCTCTTTCCCATCCATATTTTTTTATACCACTAAAGGATGGAACAAGCCGATGGCCCACCTGATGTTAAGTGGTAACCACTTCCTGCTATCTTAATAATGTCGTCGGTTCATCAGATGGGGAGCCAGTCTACGCTTCCCTTTCGGTTCTTGCTCACCCTTGTTTTTTTTTATTTAATCTGGACGTGTTTACAAATGTCAATGTTTTTAGGTAACTTAATAAACTAGGAATAACAACTATAGAGATATCGTGGTAAAAATTAGAGATAATATTTTACTAGACTTCAAATCGGAACACAGCGATGCGCGCATCACTGTTTGGCAGCAATATAGTAGTCACAATGGATCTTTGCATTTCTGAAGTATCTGCGCAATCGCTTGTTACACCTAACTTCAAAGGGATAAAGATCCGTTGTGCATATTGTACTATAGTTTTTCAATATATTTGATGATAAATACTCACAGAAACGATGTACCAAGAATCCGAAGCACCTCTAGAATGGTTGTTAGTATCGCATATCGGCATCCAAACCCCACTAGCGACGTCGTACAGTCTTACAATACCGGTGTTGTCGTACCCACATGGCGAGCCCACGTCTGTGGTTCCGAGCCACGCCAATCGTGACCCTGGGGTTAGGGGCACAGGGACGGTTTTGCTTCGAACTTGTCGACCTGTACAATAATTTGTTTAGCATATGAATAGGTAATTATCTATTTGACTGTAGTTATTATGTCTAGGTATAGGTGAAAAAATTACAACAAAATAGATAAATAAATATAAATATTCACGGACATTTCACACAACGCCCTCTAGTCCCAAACTAAGCAAAGCTTGTACTATGGGAACTGGATTGCTGATAGAACTCTTTCTGGAAATCTACAGAAAAGGCCAATAATAATATAGGATTTTAATTTGACAGAGCTAATGAAACAAAAATTTTATGCATTGTATGGCCTGGATTATTTCTTTGTATTATTAGGTTTTTTTTTTAATTCTTTGTACAATATACATTTGGTTGATATTCACCATTCAAAGCGATAATATCCATAGCGAGGTGTTGGTCCGAATGTCCAGGATCGGTACTGTGGTACACAGCTAGCACTGTTGTGTTGAATCCCGCTAGAGACACCACCGGACCGGCCAGTGAGATCACCTGGGAATTCATTCTAATGAGACTAGCATCCAATACTCAATGTATAGAGCTTACTGTGTGAGGTTGCGAGTTCGATTCTCATCGAGAACAATCATTTTGTATGATAAATAGATGATTACGAGAGAATTAGTATTGCCATACAAAGAGGTAACGTTGCCAGCCTTTTGGGCACCCTGCCTGCAGTCGGTGATTTGAACTCTGTTTTCTATCTCTAGCATTTCGATTTCAGAGATCATTTTAATAATTTTTTTTTGTTAAAAATGCTTTTTTCTAAAGTATTTGTTTAAAGTTATTGTTTTAAAAAATAAATATTCTAGAACTTCTAAATAGATGATTGTTTTGTGTCTAGATGTTATTAGTAGGTACATACTTCTGTAAATAAGTGTAAACTTGGAAAATGAATACCTACCATGTTTTGTCTCTTTGATTGAATTTTAAAACTGCTCGTCAGTTGTCAATACAAGAAAAGACAAAACATTCTTATATATTTGCAGCATTTCGAGGTTCGCTGGGTAGGGTAGGTAGCTATATGCCTTATCATTTACATGTTATTAGCATTACGTAAGGTGTCTGTGGTAACTTGTAACATTAGCGTCTTAATAAATAAATTAAAATTCGATGATAGATACTTCATTACACATTTCTTTTTTTTTTCAAAAATAACGCGATTAAAGCGTTCATAATACGCAGTAGCATAACATACATAATATGCATTTAATTTACCTGAATGCATTTAATTACCAAGTTACCATACAAAACGATGAAATATTAAAATATTTTCATATCAATTTTCAAATAACAAGATAAATATAACCAAGTTAGAACCGTGAAGGGTCAACTCTAAAATAGATGACCGGCTTCTAAATCTGGGTAACGAACTAAATAAAAAAAATTGGATGTTTTCAATAGTGAATAGGTTTCTTCTAGGCAAATGTGCTACATCGTCGACCGCATCGTCACTCACCATCAGGTGAGATTGCAGTCAAACGTTTGTCTATAAAATATAATATAAAAAATGGAACCCGTATAAAATAAATACTTGTATCGATTGCGTCACTTCTGTGGATATCAACCGTAGCATAGATAATTACATAGAAACGATAATTATCTTTAAACAAATTAATGTGACTCGCATGAACTGTATGAACTGTATGAACTTGCTTGATTGAAATTTGTAACTAACCGCTATTCCCTTTGAACCTAATAAATTTATATTACGTACCCTAAAACCCTTTATCCTAGTATACTTTACAACTTAATTGTTTGATCGCACAATGAACAACAGTCTGTATTTTTTAGACACTATTATTCGTCCAAGACACTATCCTGTCCTACTAATATTATAAATGACAAAGTTTAGATGTTTGTGTTTCAATCGCGCTACAACTACTGTTTTGGATGAAAGTTGTAATTCGAAGCCTGGATTAGCACGTAGGGTACTTTTTATCCCGGAAAATCAACAAGATCAAACGGGTCGCGGGCGGATGCTAGTACCTAATAAATATACTGCTAAATCTATGTGTGCTAAATGATGATGACATTCTACATCACCATCATTACAGATTTGCAAGTCATGGACGATTACTCGTACAGGAATGATTATTTTATAATAACGAACATCTTATCTATATTATTATGGTGCAATTGAAACGCAACTTCAAAGTTACTAAGATCAGTTATTTATGACTGGAAACTGAATTATGTGTCCGATTAAAATGTAAGGGATTCACTTTATGAAGATTTTCTTTTACAGTAACATATACAAAGACTCGTTGAGTACCGCGACTCAACGTTTAAAAATTGATTACAATGCAAGGGATATAAAGACCCTTTCCATACCATACGAACAATAACGTAGCTTATTTTAATTAAACGAAAATTATAACCAGGTATATAAGTTCTGATGTTCCCCACATTTGAATTTGCAAAATGGGAAACCCAGGAAAACTCAAAACAGGTAAATTACAGAATTGCACAATAATGTCTAGTTTCCTGATAGTACGAAAGCATGTTGAATGAGAAATTAAATCAATACCAATACCGTTGCTATCCGACCGTATTACAAAAACATAAGGTTCAAAACTGCATAAAGTTTTTCATTCATGCACAACGTATTTTTCCTCAAGGTGATTGCCTATGTCAATGATCAATTTTGAATAGATAACCATTTTATTGTTGTCTACATATTTACAAGGCAAGCGAACTAGCGTAAGATAAGATAATATCTCTGATGCGCAGAGACAAACATGAATACATTATTTGCAAATATTAAGTCTGGGCAAATAAAATGTCATTCATTATTTTATAAAAGGTTTTCAACTAATAGGGAAATCAGAAAAAGGTATGTTATGTTATAGATCGCAGATAACGAACAATAGAGAATGATCACTTACATGAGCGTGCGTCGTTTAACTTCCATACAATTTTATGCAAGAGAGACCGTCGTATAATACTGTCTCGATGAATACAGTACAGACAGTTGATACTTGTATTTTCAGTGTCCATAGTCGGCAGTACAGTCTCAATAGTCACATACTACGATGCCTCTTACTAGACTTGTTACTTTACAGGTTTTCCTTACTGAATTTGTTACTAAACCAGTCTGTCTTACAAAACTTGTTAAACAATTGTTAAATATCTTAGTGCCCATAGCAATAGAGTGGCAGTCGGCAGTACAGTCTCAATAGTCACATGCCACGATGCTTCTTACTGAACTTGTTACCAGACAGGTCCTCCTTACTGAACTTGTTACCATCGCCCGAAATTGTTATAAACTTGTTACCTGTCTCTGAGTGCCCATAGCAGTGAAAAGCCTCAACAGTCTAGCGTTCGTCGCGCACGCCACAATGCCTGTCGCAGCAGTAATGCACAGTATCTCTTCAGTGTCAGGTACAGATGCGCTCCATTCCTTACTGCTTCCAACCAGAGATATGCAGACTAGTTTACTGTACAAAAACGGATTTATTCATTAAATATATTAAAACACAGTTAAAAATAGGATGAGACTAGTAACACTAAGAACCAGGCCGTAGTTTCTTGCCCGTTCTTCTCGGCTCTGGTCGCGTGGAACTGGCACCTAGAATCACCTAGTTATATAAGACGATTCTAAATGATCCTTGTGATTTTATATTAAAACACAGTTAAAAATACGGTTCGCACTTGGATGAGACTAGTAACACTAGGAACCAGGTCGTAGTTTATTGCCCGTTCTTCAAGGCTCTGGTCGAGTGGAACTGGCATCTAGAATCACCTAGTTATATAAGACGATTCTAAATGATCCTTGTGATTTTATTGAATAAAGAAATTTTGACTTTGACTTAGTGCAGGGTCTTGGAAAGTGACACAAAGAGGCCTATACCTAACTGCTCAAGTCGGACTGCGGATGATGATGATATACGATCATTCTAAAGTGGTACCTAATTTTAGTTTATTGATCCTACGCTACGATTAGCGTAGGATCAATAACCTAGAATTAGGTATTCGTGTCAATTCTGTTGTTTCTTTTTCTTATTAACATAATTTGACAGCGCGAAAATTATTGACATCCCTTTCTCATGATCTGAAACGATAGAGACGGCTATAATTTTAGTGTTGTCAAATTAGTTTCAATTCTAAAAAACAAGAGTATAATTATGTCGAGTATCTAGACAGTTTAGGTTAGTCTATGAAACCTAAATGTGATGAAAACAATGATGCAAGGTGTTTTAAAATTACGAACGCTGCAGGCGCAGATAATTTGGTTTGAAGCATGAAGGTTACATTACACCTACAAGTAATTAATCATTCTTTTCTTATCTTGAAGTGTTCGAAGAGTAATAGAATTAGTTTACATTGACCAAAGTATATTAAGTTATTATTACTATGTAATGAAGTAGAAAAAATTGATGAGACTGGCGTCGTAATGGTACAAACAGAGAGAGGCCTATTACCCAGCAGTGGGTGAAGTCAGGCTGTGGATGATGATGATGAAAAAAAAAACATCGTGAAAACCCCATCCATATAACAATAACTTAAAATAGCGCTAGGCACATATGCGACTGAACTTATTGTACACAGAGACGTCACTTAAAAATAAGTACTATCGAAAACTTTCTGTGTAATGTCAAGGCTAAGCGGTGATTATTTTTAACGTACCTCTGATTGTGAGTGTAAGTAAGCATATTCTGATTATGACAATTTCTTCAAAATTGTTTCTCAAACTCAGTCGTGTAGTAGGTAACACCCTGTATTCATATCTTACCTTGGAGTCTCACATGCTAAAGCCAAAACTGTGGTTGACAAGCTCGCCATAGTGTGATTCAAGTAGTTGTTCAAATGTATTCCATGGTGGACATTCGTATCATGAAACTCCACATCGATAGTTGATTCGCCATTCTCGACGGTATGGCAACGGACTATTCCCACGTCATTCCAACACATGTATCTGGTAACAATAAGGTCGATTATACTAAGGAAGGTGCGTAGTTAATTGTTGTCGGAGTATGCGCTAATGGTTTCGAAGAATGGACTAATAGCGTGGGAAGTGGGAGCAGACAATACGCTCTAACCTAAGAAAAATCAAGAAAGAAAACTGGCACGAAATCAATACACGATTGAGTTTCAATTTTGGAATATGAACCTTCAGGCGCTTACAGATTGAGCACATTTTTAGGTGCGCGAACGCCATTATTTGGACGCTAGTATAATATGCGTTTCTTTTTATTAAAACGCGCGTATGCGAATCCAAATTAGATCAGCCAGTAATAATTTGCGGCATTTTTTGTAGCGGAGTTTATAAGCACATCTCTGCATGTAATACATGTGATTATAGTGGGTATTACAATGACGTGTGTAACAAAATGCGCGAAAAAAACGCACAATCTGTGATTCCTAAAGATAGAAGTTGTGATATGTAGTCAGCAGCATATTTCTTTTGTATTTTTTGCAAGAGTTTAGATCATTTACGACGGCATTTACGTTCCGGTTTGAAGGGGCGCAGTGCAGCACAGAGCACGTCTTCATTGGACGTGCTCAGTGAGGCAATGCACTGTCATAGGTAGTGGTTTCCACTTAACATCAGGTGGGCCACCGGCTTGTTCCATTTTTTAGAACATAGAATAAAAAAACAAATGAATGAAATTTGGATATTATAAACTCAATTTGTTATTCAACTTATGTTGCAGATTGTACGCACGAAAACAGGTCGACCTATACTATTTGGACTTTGCACTATTAAAAGTTGAACGTTGCGAATCATGCGAGAGGGACAGTGTGTTGGTGTAGGACTGGCTGGCGAGCGCGGCGCGCGCCTGCGCCTATTGCGCTCCCTTTCCAACGATTATCTGCATTGTATGTAGCGTAGTTATGGTTGTATTGGGTGTATAACCTGATCTGTGGCCGTGTGTAGCAGTCTAGGATACCTGTGTTCAAGATGTCCAGGAGTAGCAGACGGCTGGAACGGTCCCTGAGCTGGTACAGTGCTCGGCGCAAGCGCAGTTTGTCTCGAAACCGGCCTAGACTCATCCTGCGCGGTCACCAACCCGAGTGTCTCATTTTTGAGCTTTTCCAATGAAATAGCGTTGTCATCATCACTTTCGTAGTTTTCAATAAGGTTGTCCAAGTCGTTGTTGTCTATAAAAATAATTAAAAAAACTAGGAAAACCAACATCAATGTACCCCACAAAATATATAAATAGGGTAGGTTTTGTTTTAACTTCCACTCCCAGGTCCCACTTTAGGTAGGTAAATAAATGTTCAGTTCACCATCATCTCTTTCCACCATTTCCATATCATCTTCATCGGCGCCGCTGTCTTTCCCGTAGCAGTTCACTAGAGCCCCTAGCTGACCAGCCACATCACAGTACACCAGAACTCCATTGCCTGTTGGAATTAAAAGAAATCAGATTATTCCTTTGGTCATGGTAAACAACGTTTGTATGACATTAGAAACTATGAAGTTTTTTATTCATGAAATGCCTCTTAAACTCTCTTCCAAAATGGCCTGACGCGTTATTAAAGTGTCTACTTCACACCCACGAGTGTCTACTTGTGGGTGTAGAGACACATTACAAGTAGAACACAGTGGAAGACACTTACTTTTTGGGTTCCAAGCCATAGCAGAGACATTATGGCTTGTAGGATGTTCTATTATCCCTATGCAAGTGCCGGATTCTATTTCCCAAATGGCTATTTGACCAGCCACTGTGCTTCCGGCAAGGTATTTGCCACATGGAGAGAATAGGCATTGGGAGATTGCACATTTTATCTGAATAAATAAAATAATTTAATTTAGTCATGGTTTTGTGATTGAGCAATCAGTGGTGCAATTTAATAATGTATTAAAGTAGCACAGTAAATTTTATAATTAGGTCTTTTTTTGACCAGTAAGACAAGTGAAGGTTTTTTTACAGTAAATTTTTTTTTTACTTATGACCTAAGCTTTTTTTAAAGTCATATGTAAGGCATGTCCTACTAGAAATTATTTGTTTGATTATAATGTATTGCTATAGTAAATTGTTTTTTGGTTAATATTAAAAAAGTTACTAACTGAACTATGTGTGAATGACATCCTCTGGCTCCAACTTTCACAATGCAGTAAAATAATCTCCCTGTTGTTTGGATATGCAAGGTACTTTCCATCTGATGGCTCAAAATCCATTCGACCTGGTAATAAAATAAGTTTTTGTTCTAGAATAATGTGTAAGGGTAGATAGTTTTGTAATAACTACACACTAAGGCTTAATTAAAGTGTAATGAGTAACCATTGCCAGTCGGCTACTTTTCTTGACAGTTGCCTTCATCTCTACACTAGCTATTTTTTACCAGACTACAGAGGGTATTGTTTTTAGAACTTACAAAATTTAACTTTATAAACTTACACAAAACTTTAGCAGCAAAGAAAGTATTAATCTTTGGGATGCAAGAAGTCTCCTTGACCATTTTCTGATTATCAATATCCCATATTCTAAGCATGCCATCTCCACAAGCAGTGCTTGCATACTTCATTTGAGGACAGATTGCAATGCTGAGCACTGGCCCTTTATGTTCAGACATTACAAACAGAGGTGCACCTCCTTCAACGCTACATATTTTGGCTTCCATATTCTCGGATGAGCAACCCAGAGCCTGCAAGCAAAACTTTTGTTGCAGCACACTGTCCTAGCAGTAGCAATATTCAATTTATATTTATAAATACCAACTCACCTCAATCTTACTTGTGGATTTAATATGTGTGACTGGAGCAGTAAACCTAGTGACAATACCATCTTTATCAAAGGTTGGGTAGGTGTACGCTTGAACAACATGATTGTCTGTGGCCACATAGAGACGTTTCTCTTTAAAGCAGACGGCTAGGGCACTTTCACCGACGCAGTGTGAGTTAGGATCATCGTCTTCGATGTCCACCCATATTCTTACATCTCCGTCATGCCCGCAGGTTATGATGTGACTGGAATCGCAAAAAACGTACGAAACTCAAGTATTTTTAACCATCATGTAGGTACATAATAACACCAGCACTAAACAAATACAGGCAGACTACAAGAAAAATCCTAATGAATGCTTTTGGAAAGTTCACCCAAGGATGTTAATTATTAGTTCACCTTCCATCTTCACTGAAACAGACATCAGTGTGGCCTTCAGCGTGAGCGTATCGTAGTGGTTTGCTATCAATTTTCATGGTTTTATCCCAAATGTGAACAACGTGTGAAAATAACAGACACAAACAACAAGATTTCTAATTGTTTCCTTTCAGGTTCTTCACTTATTCAGTCAAATATCAGCTTTACTAGAAGAAATAGGTAGGTAATCGCAGCTTCGCAGATGACCCCCTCAATTAACAAAACAAAACAAACACCAATTTGGCGGGAAAACTAACGTACGTACCTACTACGTAACTTCTGTCAAGTGTCAGCTCAGCTGTGTCAGTTATGCATGCTCTGCTCATGCACTACGCTCATGCATGACAAATATGACAATACGTCATTCATTACTCCCTACGGTCATTACAGTGTTTCCACGTTAAATTTTTATTTTTCCCTAGTTTGCTCTAGAATTATCCCGAAAATTCCCTAAAAACTTTAAACTTGATGGACCATACCCGGACCGTAGGAATTTCACGTATTTTTAACCGGCTTCAAAAAAGGAGAAGGTTCTCAATTCGGGTTTTTTATTTGTTACCTCATAACTCCGTCATTAACCGACTTCAAAAAAGAAGGAGGTTCTCAATTTAGTTGTATTTTTTATGAACCGATTTCAAAAATTCTTTTTATCTGAAAGGGTGCACTTCCAGGCTGGTCCCATTCAATTTTCATCCAAGTCGGTTTCGTAGTTTGGCTTATAAATAGATATAACTGGAAAAAAATATGCCATCCACGTGCACGAAACTGCGTATCTTGCTTTCCTGTGACTTTTTAGTGGTGTTTATAGTCACTAGAACATTCCCAATGAACTGCCATCATCATCATCATCTGATGATGAAGCCGGTAGTCGAAATAAAGTCAGTTTTTCTAATTTTTTAAACTTGTAAATTATTGTTATATTAAACAGGTAAGTTATCCACAAAACCTTCTTTAGGTTTTGTGGATGTTAAAATGTGTGTGTTAAAACCTTCTAATTTTTTAAACTTGTAAATTATTGTTACATTAAACGGGTAAGTTATCCACAAAACCATTTTTAGGCTCGTATTCTGTCTGATAAAAAAAATTGTTACATAAGCATAGATTTAAGTAGGTAGAGATTTTCATACAAAAATATTATGCTTAAATCCTGATCGTGCTTGAATACGAAACACGAATGCACCCTAAATCAGAAGCCGAGGCATTACTTTTTACACCTGTATGGGTTCTATCTAATGTTGAGAAATCTTTTTATTTGAGTTTTATGTGAAGAAGGCCAGTAAAGGGTTTTCTTGATGTCTTGTGTGTAAAAACAGCGTTAACACCTCAAGTCAAATTTTTCCCCAAAATTCCCTAAATCTTTTTCCTAAAAAAGAGAGAAATCCTTAAAGTGGACTGCTTCATTGCATATTACTGAATGAGTTGATTTTGCCACTTCTGATTCACAGAATAGCTCACTCATTCATTCGACATTTCATTCAATAGGTATGGGACAAACAAAGCTGTTTCATATTTTGATCGTTTGTAGAATATAACAAAAATATTATCCTAGTAGTATAATGTACCAAATAAACTAACCAATTTTTGTTCACTCATCTCTTTTTAGCGCTGGAATCCTTGAGAATCCTTATTCATTCCTAACTATTGCTTTTTTAGCCTTTCAAGCTCAATTTTAAAATCGCAAATAAACAAAACTTGCGACTCCAACACTGCCCTCGTAATTGAAAACACAGTAACTTGGGAAATCACATTTTGTAAAAAACGTGTAGGTATAAGGTTTGATAACTATATCAGTTCGGTGAGAAATACTATTTTTATAGCGTTTTTTACAAAACGTGTATTTCCAAGTTACTGTGTTTTCAATTACGAGGGCAGAACACCTAACAAAAAAACAGCTCAATGTAGGTACCTACCTACGCCAGAATACTGAAATGCTTTTTAATTAATTACCTATTGATAGGTATCTTTTACCAATGGGTTATGTAAGACCGAGGCAGGGCCATTTAAGTGGTGTTTTGAGTTGTATACACTACATCTCTACTTTAAATATTATATCAGAAGAAAACCCCATTCCAATGTTCCCGCACTTGGTTCACTCAGTTCAGACAGTACAGTCTTCAGTAGTTAGTGAAACCTATCGATAGCCGGTAGTGTGTTAGATTTTCATTATCATTTTACGAAAGTGTTACAATAAGGTAAAAATATTTAAATCTAATAATAGGTAATTTGATTAGTATGTATTTTCGCGTATAAAAATATATTGTCAGTAATATGAACTCATTTTGATGTTTCATCATCCTGTTACTGGCCTTGGCTTTGCGCGTTTTTTAGAATAGGTGTTCTACGGGATTGATTCGCAAATACTTAATATTTTTGGCGAACATCATCGCATAGTGTGAGGTTTGGTGATGTAAAAAACTGCACGTAGGTCACACGTTGTCTTGTTTATTATAACCTATAATAATTTTATTTAAATAAATATTAAATAGGTACTTACCTAGGTGTTTAGTTTAAACAATCAAACTGTAATTAGATTTAGGTAGGTAAGTAGTTATTTTGTAAATTAGTGAAAAATAAGACTTTATAGGTACGCTTTCATTTTATTTAATTAACCACCCATTTATTTAGATGGAGAACGGATTCTTAGAACAAAAACCAGGTTTTGCCACCATGGCAATCCATGCGGGCCAAGATCCAGAAAAATGGAACTCTGCGGCTGTCGTACCACCTATAGTTACGTCTACAACATTTAAACAGCCAGCTCCGGCTGAACATACGGTATGCAATTAATATTTAAAATATATTATAAGTTACCTACCAAAATAAGTAGGTTAATACTTAAAAAGTAATCTGGGTATTGAAAAAGAATTTCACTTCCAAGTAGCATATGAGTAATTTTTAAAAACCATGTAAGTACCTACTTAATAAGAGTTTCTTTGAACTATCTGTATTTTTAGTTTGTACGAAACCTTCATAATTATTTTAAACGTACGGAGGGAGTTTGACATCGTAATAAAATATTTTAGTATACCTACCTAACTAAAACGTACGATAATTTCACAAACAATATTTTCGCAGTATTTTTCCAAAAGTGGCAGATTTTTTTTTTTCTATTAAATCCGTCCTTTCTGACTTTCTATTTCTACATAATTATACCTAGGTATTATTTTGGAGAATCCTGGATTTATACTATGTACATTTTAGGGATATGAGTATGGCAGATCAGGAAATCCAACAAGAAATACCCTAGAGGAATGCCTTGCTGCATTAGATAACGGGAAATATGGACTAACTTTTGCTTCCGGTCTCGGAGCTACTACCACTTTAGTCGCATTACTTAGCAATGGTGATCATGTCGTATCTTCTGATGATGTATATGGTGGGACAAATAGACTACTAAGGTAATAAAAGTCAATAGGTATTGCTGAATACAACAGATATTCGTCCAGTATTCACACTATATTTAAATTTTCAGACAAGTGGTATCGAGAATGGGGATTCAAACTACGTTCGTAGATTTTACCAACTTAGAAAAAGTAAAAAATGTGATTCAAGACAATACTAAAGTGAGTACATATTTAGTATTCATAAAAATACTAAAGTAATTATAAGCAGTTAATGTGTTTGAAGTGATAAGAATAATTGTAGGTGGTTTGTAAGATCCCAATTTCATGTTGATATGGCACGCACTGACTAACGAATGTGTAAGTAGGTAGTGTGTAAGTACGTGGAAAGTAATGATGTAAACCACATGAACCTTGCAAACACAGTTTTGTTTAAGAAACTTACCTACTTGAAACCAAAACAATCTTTATCTGAAAGAGTATTTGTTTCGTTAAGCACCAGCTCTCTATTATTACTGAATAATCGAAGCAATATAGATAAGAATTGCAGATAACGTTACTGCACCATTCAAATGTAGTACCTATTTCAAACAGTAGGCACTTAGAATTTCCTACAGGTATTTCCCTAGCCAGCAATTATGAATAAAAATACTAACAGATTCTACATACATTAATGGATTACGTATTCCTTTTTCAGATGATTTGGATTGAGACTCCAACTAACCCCTTGCTGAAGGTAGTTGATATTGCTGCTATTTCTAAAATTGCTAAAGCCCGCGGCGATATTATTGTAGTCGTAGATAACACTTTCTTGACATCATACCTTCAAAAGCCGTTGGACTTCGGAGCCGATATAGTTATGTATTCTTTAACAAAATACATGAACGGTCATTCTGATGTAATAATGGGTGCAGCTATTGTCAAAGATGAAAAACTCGAAAATAAACTAAGATTTTTACAAAATGGTAAGTTTTTCATATCAGTATCATTAAAAGAAAGATAACAATTATATTTTTTTCTGAACAACTACGTTCAAAGTTGTATGAATCATAAATTTATTATGGATAGGATAGGTACATTAGGTACCAAAGGATCCGTACCTACCTACTAATAAAATATTTTTATGTAGAGTTACGAACGCTTTGTAAATTTTATTTATCAACCAAATTAATTTGCCAGATGATGCTGATTCCAAGAACATTTTAAAAATGCTTAGTTTTTGCCATTAGTAAAAAAATTATTACTCAGGTACTAAAATTTTAAACCGCTGCGCTCTGTACTAATAATCGATAACATTATTCAGCTATTTAAATAATTGTTATTTATTACTAACAGATAATTTCAACAAGAGTTAATTTTAACTTATTTAGCGTTTATAAGTAAACCCCAAAATTGCTTACCTACGGAATATTTTAGTAAGACATACATCGGAAAATCCTTAATTATGCGTGTGCCAGTCATCTTCTGACTCACGTATTGCCTACCAATTGTGTCGGTAATAACTTCACATCACCATGACAATAAGTGCAAAAGAGGCGATAATTTAATATTTTTTTAGGTACACAGTGTACACACGTCACACACCCATTGAAGATAAACTATTTCATATTTAAATACATACCTATTATAAAATTTAGACTAAAAATGTATATAGTAAATCTTTAATTTATTTTCTTACTTTAAATTAAATCCTTAAAATTTCATGATAAGATTCAATGTATTCTAAAGCACCCTTGAAATTGTCTTTTACGATATTAAGATCGCATTTTCTGTTAATTATCTTACAGCAATGGGAATTGTTCCGTCACCGATAGATTGCTATTTCGTCAATAGGAGCTTAAAAACACTGGCATTGCGTATGGAGCAGCATAAAAAATCATCGATGATCATAGCAAAATGGCTGCAGAAGCACCCTAAAGTTACTGAAGTTCTTCATCCAGGTAGCGATACGTTAACAATATTTATATTCACTTATATGTTGATATTTTTAACCGATTTAAAAAAAGGAGGAGATTCTCATTTCGGTTGTATTTTTTTTTCAATGTTTGTTACCTCAGATCTCCGTCATTTATGAATCTATTTGAAAAATTCTTTTGTACATTACTACAGTAAATCTTATTTAAATTTTATATTTCCAGGTCTTCCAACGCATCCACAATATGACATAGCGAGAAAACAAATGACTGGGCATTCTGGCGTATTCAGTTTTAAACACACCGGAGGATTGGCAGAATCTAGATTATTCTTATGTTCTTTGAAGGTTTTCACACTGGCTGAAAGTCTGGGAGGATATGAAAGCTTAGCTGAATTACCGTACGTTGTTACAGCATTATACTCGTTATATAATAGCAGAGAATATTAGTAACAATAACGTAATATTATAAAGCTTAGTTAGTCAAGCAAAGCTAAGTTGTTATTCTATTTCTTATTTTCAGATCAGTCATGACGCACGCTTCGGTACCAGCTGAACAACGAGCTGAACTTGGTATTACAGATTCCCTTATAAGAGTTTCTGTCGGATTGGAAGATACTGAAGATCTTATTGATGACCTAGACCAGGCATTCAGACGAGCGTTTAAGGCCGTTTAAAAAAACTTTGTTAACTAGAGCAAATTTTATCTACATCGAGTACCTAGACTTTGCTTTGAAAGTAAAAACTCGTCACATCCGTCAATTTCATAAAATTGTTTATTTTTTATTACTGTCTTATAAAGTTGTTTTAGTTTATTTAATACTGTTTACTCTACGTTGATAAAAGTTTCTCATAAAGTAATAATGTTCTTAAAAGTTATTTTTAAATCAACATGTTTAAGATGGTATCGGAGAATCTCTTTAAAAAAAAACATCGTTTAGAATCTAGTAACAGTCTTGTAATCAATTTATTTCAATCAAGCACTGTCGTTCAGGCAATTTACAATTGTTATAATAGTTAAAATCAATAAAATATTATCACACTTCAATCAAGCTAATTTACAACACAACACAATACACAAAAGATTTTATTAGGCCGAGAAAGGTTATATTATTTATGCATGTGCATTTTTTACGTTCCTCGTTTATACAGTATTTTACTAACAGATGATAATAAGGTCTACCTCATTTCGTGATAGGTAGGTAGTTTTATGGATACCCGTGTGAGGTAGGGGTTTTATTAATTGAAGATTTGTTAGTGTTCACAATTTAATATAAACTCCAACCCTGTTTTTATATAACAAAATACAGGTATCACCATTCTGATCTGATGTGTCAACAAGTATCCATAGGTACTAACTAGTACCTTAGTTGCACTTTAGTTGACATACCTAGTAGAAAAAGGTGAGAATAAACATAGGTTTTTACAAAATGGTAAGTTACTTAGTTCCACGATTTAATGTCTACTACATGTGGAACATTTTAGAATTATTTTTTAATCATAATAAAAAACAATTATGTGGGAATAAGACAGATTTAAATTAATGTGTGTACCTATCCTATTTTCCTTTATATTACATCACCTATTTTGTGATCATTCTAAATTAAGTCTAAAAGATTTAATTTAGGTAGCCTGTTATAATTTGTTATCGTGTAGTATAATAGTAACATAATTAATAGTATAATTATTAAAGTATTTCCTTATCAAAATGTAAAATGTTTACACTAAATATTTGTCTGTAAACGTATTTTCAGCTATGTTAATTAAAACAAAAAAATATTTTTTTTACAATAAAACTGATAAGATTCTGTCTTGGTGTGTTTAATTTCAATTTATAATATTTTTAGATAGGTCATTCACTCACCCAATAGGTACCATAATTAATTTAATCAATCTTATTTCATGTCGTAGGTACCTACCTAACTACTTATCTACTAGTACTATTAGCTAGTTGGAAATAAAACGAAATAGAAATTAGAGGGTGAAGTGTATTTATTCACTCTCTAAACATTGGAGTTCTGGAAGAAATGCATTTTGGGGCATCACTACGAGTCTATTACTATTGGTTACATACTTACCTACCTACCTGGCCAATCAATATGCGAATTCATTCAATCGGTCTTGAAAGAATGAATGGATTGTTGACCAACTAACTTCCTAGTTCATTCGCTAATTTAAATAAAATAAAGGGGAGGTCATCAGGAATCCTATTACATCTTAAATCTGGACTTCTATTATTTCACAGACTTTACTTCCATCCATTATTACGAGTACCTACAAACAACTAGTGCTTAAAAGAGGTTTTAGGATGTAAGTACCTACCAATCTTTCTCGTGAAAATACTCGACCTTTAAAACTCCGATTTGGGTCAGAGTCTAGGTCGGTATAGGTACTAGGTACATGGTACCTGTACCTTACCTACCTACTCGGTTGGGCTCGTAAAAAACGGAAGACGAGGATGTATGGTCTTAAGACTTTAGCCTAGCCGTAACGGCCGAAAAAAAAAAATTGATTGGGCGCTCGGCCGAGCACTCGCTTAAGCGGTTATTACATTACACAATCTCAAGCACGCTAACTAGCATCAAGCGTAGTGTAATAAGGGAAAGACAGGTAGACTGACTTACTAGTAGCAAGCCAGTCTACGTAGATTCTAAGCACGTGCTAGTTAGCGTGCTTGAGATTGTGTAATGTAATAACCGCTTTATGTAGATTAGATACCTACTTACGTAAGTATGTTTCTAAAACGTTGGTAGATTTCAACTGTAACCTACCTTCTATTCTACTCTGCACACCACTATAAGGTAATGATTACACCTAACGAGTACAGTAGCGAGACGAGACAGTACTTGGCCTAGTAAACAGATCGTGATTCTAGTAACTCTCCTACTAGGCCGAACACTCCTCGTCACAGTGTTCGTGTTCATACTAACGAACCGGGCACTCGGCCGAGTGTTCTCGACCTGTACTAACCTACTGAATGTAGGTATCGATGAAGATAAATATATATTTACTATCTACTATCACCGAATAGATTTACTATACCAGTTATACCACAAACAACAAGGTTGCCATTTTAGCGCTTTCGGCGTTGTATAATTACAGAGTTTTTGGCGCCTAGAGCAGTACTAAGTACCTACTGAATGTTACCGACATTCAGTACTAAAGTAGTTTTAGTTAAGGTGCCTAGTCGTAGATAGATTTACTATGTCAGCACAGCGAGCACAACTACAAATTATAATGAACCTATCTTAGACAGAACCATAAATCAATTAACTAGACTGAAGCAGTGGGACTGTATCTCAGTACCTACCTAGGCACTCAATGCAGAATTTTGGTTACTAGGTACACCAGTAAAAACTGCAACTTAATCTGGCAGTACCGTCAATTGGGGGAATTTAAGGCTCATATCACGTTCAAACCGTGAAAATGCCCATTTTTGACGTTCTAGGACCTCTGAAACTGAAACTCTTAGATAATTTCAATATACTGTATGATGTAGGATAGTTATTCGCATTGACCGTAGCGGCCTCATTTTTTGCAATTTTTCCTTATATATTTAAATAAAGCCAAAATTCCGAAACAAGTTTTTACTAAAACTCGCGCAGACACTTTTTCAAGCTCCTGGATTGAACTACTGTGCAAAGCAAACGAAATTAAAAATATCTAAAAATATTTCTTATATACTGCCATTGACCGTAGTGTAACGTTCGATTTTTAGCATATTTCCTTAAATGTACACGTTAAAAAAAATCATAGTAATTTCCTCGTAAATGTACCTACTTTGAATCTCGCGGGAGATATTTTCAAATTTCCTTTCATCGAGATAGTATCATTATTTTATTGTTTTTCGTGTTGGCAACCCCACCATAGATAGGCGAAACTTATGTCTTTGCAAATAAGCTCTGATGAAGCAAACGTTTTTATCTTATCAAGCATTCGTAACTCGATTCCACTTTCGTAGTCATATTATTTATTGAAATCTTGTCAATTTGTGCGTTCGTACGTATCTTTTCTTGGTTCTTTAGCAGATTCTGTTACTCTGAAAACAGTCATCCATCTGTCAAATCGACTTGACAGAACGATCAAACTTTGCTTGAAGCAAGCAGGTCATAGATATTGATTGATGGTGTCCAGTCTCTAAAAAAAAGAAAGAAAGAAGGAGAGAGCTGTATTGGAGGGATAGAGTCAGAGGATTGGTTTGAAAACTTTAAAATTTTAACGAGCGAACAGAAACTACCTTGATATTTTCTATAAAATTATAACTGTTCTTCCCAAGTAAATTGAAATCTGAAGGGATTTTATTGTGGTTCGTTTACGAAATTGAGGAGCGAAAGTTCTGCGCGTCCGCAACTTTTCGATTGGTACCTATATCGCTGCGTGCGATCCATGTTACCAGCTTCCAGCACAAAGGTATTTATGAACTTCCATCGTAGTCCCAGTTGAGCTCAATAAGAGCTGAAGGAAGCCTTTCATGGTGATTAATTTCCTTCTCTCATCTTCCTCAGAGTTGCGCTTTATCTGCATACACGGATCACACCGTAAAAAGGATTTGTGAACAGGGCGGCATCGCGAACGATTGTCCACCAGATTTTTGAGTTCATCCCGACATAAAAGCCTCAAGGTATTCGTAGTAAACATAATGATAACTCCTATAAAATCACCGTAAAAGTAGGGCTCTGTAACATACTAAACATATTTCTTTATTTTGCCTATCACAGAGAGGCTGTCAGGTTGCGATCAGTCTTCTTGGTGCAGCCAACGAGCTGGCCGGGGCTCCACAGCGATAAGAAACCGCGGAGACTCGAGAACGTATTCCCAACTCCCTTGAAATACAGTTTACCTCCAGCGGTTAGCCATTACTACAGGTTAGTTAGCACGGCGGGGGAAATTACTCAAGAACTACATTCGTCTTGGGGTCCAAACGTTCGCCATAGGCTCAGGACGGTCTACTCCTCACGTATTCAACGTTTCGTTAGGCAAACCTCAGTTTGAACTGCGGCAGAGACCAGACGTGCACCTCGACCCTTATTCACTTATTAACTTCAAATTACTACTTAAACTCCAATTTAATACCATTATCTTGTGTCTTATAGTAAGGATTAGCATTATCTCTAAGTTATTACCAATTAGACATATTTTGTGTATAACACTTATTTTTTTTTAAATAAATTTTAATAATTTTGTTCTGTAAACTTTATTTGTTTCCTTTTGTAGTTAGTTTCCCTAATTAAGCAGGAAATATTGTTACAGTAGCGGCCCCGGAATTCAGAAATAAGTATGGGACATCTACAAAAAAAATCAATTCAAAACCATAAAATTGCTAAAAACGTTCAGAGTTAGCCGTTAATTTCTCCATACTACATTAATATTATTAGGTAAAAATTATACCAAAATAAACGTTAGTTCATGATCAATAAAATTGTATACTTTTTATTTAAATAATTTATTTTATTATATTGAATAAACGTAATTTACAACTGCATAAAATGCGATCTCAGACTCTCAGACGAACTCAGACGCGCGCCAGCCCTTGTATCGCGGCCAAACTGTGATAGCCCTCTTAAGACTGGAGTCAAACTTGGGACAAAAGTGTATGCAAAATTAATTTGCTCGTTGCGGCAACACTAATGTAGATATTTAAGCCATTTTAAGCCATTTTGCTGTCAAATCACCCGGAGCTGCAAGAATATTACTCAGGTATCGCAAAAGTTTGTTATTATTAGCCTAAACTCTTTAAAAATACGATAGATCGTTACCTGTCAACTAAGAAATATAAATAAGCTGTAAAACTTTGTTTGTCTCGGCTTTGGGAAATATCATAACCTCACTTTATGGCCGTAATTTTGACGTTTACTTCGTGACAGTGCTACCAACCGTTCAAAAATAAAACGAAAAAATGTTAAGGTGTATTCACATTAGGGTAAATTGGGACAAACACATTTATATTTCCTCAAGTGGATGATGAGCAACTAGTTGCTCCGGAGAATGTTATCTTATAAATTCATCCCCTGAATATTTCGAGAGGAAGACATATTTTTCCTAAGTTTATCAAAGAATACTGTTGTTCTTAGTTAGAAGTGCCTATAAAGGGTTATGTTTTTGTTAATCTAAAATTGTTAACTGATTGCTCATTTTATTAGGCTAAGTAGATATAGAAATGAAGCCAATGAGTGTGAAAAATACGATCTCTTAAGCTTAAGTTGTATTTTGATATTATTCTTTATCATAAATGTTTAAATGACGATCTCATATAATATTCGAAAGATGGTAATTTTTGTTTACGTAATTTTTGAATTTCCTATGTTACTTTTGATACTAACTCCTTATAAATGATTACATTTTTATATTTTTGTTAGGTAAGGATAGTATATATCTCTAAGCTAATATATATCTCTTCAGCTTAAGTCAATAAGACTTTAATTTCAAACTCAACTAAATTATTTGGTTAAGTTAATTTTAAAACAGAATTCTGTGATTTTTTTTAATAAAAATCTTCCAATATGAATGCTGCCTTATAATTTAGGTCACCAGTGATTTAAAAAAAAAATATTAAATGTCTCAAGTTAAAGATACAGCAGTGTAACTAGGTTAAAACCTGTCAAAAGCATAGGTGTCCCAAATTACCCCTTCCTACAGGACAACTTGGGACAAGCACTTTTAAAAATATATAATAAAAACTAACGCCAGAATCGTTAAGCTCACATGGAAATCATAAAATATAAGCGCCCACTGTAATTAAAAAAAATGAATCAGATAATATATCTAAAGCAATGATTTTTATATTTTTTTTGTTCTTGAAGTTGAAAATCGTCCCAAGTTCCCCCATTTGACGGTACCTACTGACAAACGATAAGTTAGCCAGTAGCTATCCCTCTCTAGCCTTAAGGCTCATATCACGGTCAAACCGTGAAAATGCCCATTTTTGACGTTCTACATCTCTGAAATTGAAACTCTTAGATAATTTCGATTTATTGTATGATGTAGAATAGTTATTCGCATTGACCGTAGCGGCCTCGCTTTTTACAATTTTTCCTTATATATTTAAATAAAGCCAAAATTCCGAAACAAGTTTTTAATAAAACTCGCGCAGACACTTTTTCAAGCTCCTGGATTGAACTACTGTGCAAAGCAAACGAAATGAAAAATATCCACAAATATCTATTATATACTGCCATTGACCGTAGCGGCCCCGGAATTCAGAAATAAGTATGGGATATCTACAAAAAAAATCAATTCAAAACCATAAAATTGCTAAAAACGTTCAGAATTAGCCGTTAATTTCTCCGTACTACATTAATATTATTAAGTAAAAATTATACCAAAATAAACGTTAGTTCATAATCAATCAAATTGTATACTTTTTATTTAAATAATTTATTTTATTATATTGAATAAACGTAATTTAAAACTGCATGAAATGCGATCTCAGACTCTCAGACGAACTCAGACGCGCGCCAGCCCTTGAATCGCGGCCAAACTGTGATAGCCCTCTTAAGCTGTAGTAACATAAATGATTACAGCACTTGACTCTTCTACCTACGTTGAACAATCATTGTTGTTCGGTTTAGCGCAGAGTTTGTCGCGTTATTAGTGCGAGCAATCGTTCGGCGAGATAAAAATTAAGGTCAAGTAAATTAAATTGTTCAGTGGACAACAGTTCTTTTTTTTTTCAATAAAACGTAAGTAAGTCTTACTTATCTTTATTATGAACCTAGGTATTTACTGTATAATTAAAAACGTAGATAAGTAAGTACTTGTAAATGCCTAGTTTTTAAGTCTGATGATGATGTGATAAATGAAATAACATGTTAGGTAGGTTAAAAAAAACTAATAAGGTAATATTATTTATTGTAACCACATCGATTCCCAGATGCCTATCCGTTGGGGAATCGTGACCGCGGCGAAGATCTGCAATGACTTTGTCAACGCTGTCAACTCCTACCCTGAGAAAGGGGACATGATTATAGCAGCCGTGGCAGCCAGAGATAAGACGAAAGCAACAGCGTTCGCAAAACTGCACAATATTCCTCAGGTCTTCGAATCCTACCAGGCGTTGGCTACTAGTAATGCTATCGGTAAGTTCTGACAAGTGACAAGACGTCCATAACAAGTCAAACTTTTTATTTTTAACTGACCAACCCTAAGCCTAAATCTACCTATCACAGGAAAGAAACAGAATAGGTAAGTCAGTGTAGCAGTATCATTCATGATCAGCTGTATAGAATAAAGAAGAATTCCATGGCACAATCAAATACTTTTATTAAGCTTAGGAAAGTTATATCTATTACATTTTATGGAAACCTATTCGCTACACATTACGTACGACGCCATGACAGGCAAGACAAGAACGAACGAGTTGAACACATTGGGGTGAGTGAACTAGAGTGAACCTTTTCTTTACTTCTCTATGATCGGTAGCTATGGTCTATGACAGAATACTACAGATAACTTACTCTATTTCCAATACCCCGGCTCAAGTTCAAGTCTAATTTTTTTTTAAACTTATATAAAACAAAAATGACTTGCTAACTTGCTAACAAAATTTAAAACAATACTATGGCAACTCTAAAATATTTGACAATCAATCGTATTTTGACTTTGACAATTAACATAATGTTATGGTTTCAATTAAAAGAAGAAGAAGTCTCCTCTTGCTTGCTTGTTTACATTCTTTGATTCATATAACTTATTATCTGTGCTGACAAGGTAGTAAACATTACAATTTACACATTGAAAACTTATTCTAAACCAAGTAATTTACACAAATATTGGTGTCTGACTTTCGAAAACGATTTGGTAAACATGTCAGCACTATTTTCTTGAGAACACACATATTTTATTATCAATAAACCCTTGTTTACTATATCCTTTATAAAGTGAACTTTTATATCTATATGTTTGGTTCTCTTACTATTTTCGTAACTTTCTATCATTTTAATAGTACTCTGATTGTCTATAAACAAATAACAATGTAAGTTTTTGTCACAGTCCAAGTTCTTTAACACTTCGATAATGAACACTGTTTCACTTACAGTTTGTGCTGCTGCGACATACTCTGATTCAGCGGTAGAGAGTGCAACGGTTGCCTGCTTCTTTGAGCTCCAGCTGATCAAGTTTCCGCGGTGAAATATGGCTACTCCACTGATACTTTTGCGGTCATCTCGGTTTCCTCCCCAATCTGCATCTGAAAAACTGTGCAAGTGATTATTTTCTTGTTTCTTGTATTCTAATCCTGTATCTTTTGTTTGTTTCAGGTATCTGAGAATTCTCTTTCCAGCTTTCCATAGAGTCTGTGTTGGACAATGCATGTATCTACTGAGATATCCTGTTGCGTATGCGATGTCTGGTCTGCTGATCGTTGCTAGATACATCAATGATCCGACAAGTTCTCTGTATGGAACATTATTTATAATTTCTTCCCCTTCATTAATATTCAGGCCGACCTCCACAGGTGTATCAATGCCCTTACAGTCCACCATATTAAACTTTAATAAAAGTTTCTCGATTATTTGTGTTTGTTTTATTTTCATTCCTTCGTTAGATCTTGTTATTTCTAGGCCTAAGAACTTGCTAATATTCCCCATATCTTTTGCTTGAAATTCTTCTTGTAGTTTCTTTATAATGTTATGGCCATTTCCAATTACTAGGATGTCATCTACAAATATTAATATGTATACACTCTTTGCAGTATAAAGACAAAAATCACTTTGTGACTGGACAAATTCATTTTTTATCAGGAAATTGTTCAATGTGTCATTCCAGCATCGTGGGGATTCTTTTAGTCCATATAGTGCCTTTTTTAACTTCAGTACTTTTCCTTCTTTGTATGGTACTCCTTCTGGGTATTTTATGAATATATCAGTCTTTAATTTTCCATTCAAAAATGCTGTTGGTATATCGAGTTGTCTGACTTGTAAATTTTCCTGAACAGCTTTGTTTAAGAATAACCTTACTGTTGTCATTCTGGCTACTGGTGCATAGACATTTTGTGTTGTTTCTTCCTGAAAACCTTTTGCAACGAGTCTTGCCTTTTTAGTATTATCAGATTTTGTACGAAATACCCATCTTGTGTCGATAGCCTTTTGATTCACTGGTAATTCACACTCTTCCCATGTTTTTAACTTTCTATGTGCGTCTAGCTCTTTCTGTATAGCTTCTGACCACTCTCCTTGTTCAATTGCTTCATTGTAGCTTGTAGGGTCTTCTGTCAACAATGCATAGGCTACATTACTCATATCATAGTCTTCATATTTCTTTGGCATTGTAATTTGTCTCTTTGTTGTTTGAATATTCTCTTCTTTTTCATCTGAGCTTTCATATTCATCACTTGATATTTGCTCTTTTCCTTCCTGTTCTATTTGTGGTTGCTCTCTGGACTCTTTTGTGTCACTTTGTTCTAAAAATATATGTCTTTCTCCATGATCATATTTGTAGTCGGTCTCATCAAAGCGAACATCTCTCGATATTATTATCTCATTTGTTTTTGGATCCCACAATCTGTATCCTGAACCGCAATATCCAATCATAATCATAGGTTTTGCTCTAGGTTCTAGTTTACTTGGCCTTGGAAAAATCATGCACCACGCTTTAGAACCAAAGACTCTCAGTCTCTCTAGTTGATTCTTTCCAAACCATATATTGGCCGGTGTGTCTCCATCGAGTGCTCTAGAGGGGGATCTGTTTATGGTGTATGCTGCAACACGGATCGCTTCGCCCCATAGGTACTTAGGTAATGAAGTTTCTAATAACATAGCTCTTACTCTATCAGCTAGTGTCCTGTTCATCCTTTCACAGACTGAGTTTTGTTGTGGTGTATACGCACATGTGGTTTCTTGTCTTATACCATTTTTGTTATAGAATTCTTTTAGTTCCTCATTCACAAATTCTCCGCCTCTGTCTGTTCTTATTCTTTTCACATAAAAACCATCATTATGCAGACTTCTTATATAACTCATAATATAATCTTTTGCTTCATCCTTTCTTTTCAGTAAATGTACTTCAGTGAAATGTGAATAATCGTCTATTATTGACAGATAATATTTCTCTCCATTCATGGTTTCTGGTGTAATTGGTCCACCAATGTCACAATAAATCAATTCTCCAATTCGTCTTGTTCTGGGTTTTACTGTTGGAGTAAAAGAGCATCGTGTTCCCTTTGCTTCCATGCATACTGTGCATTTCATACTTGAATAAGGTACTCCCAGTATTTTCATACCTGCATGATTTAGGTGACCTAGTCTTCTGTGCCATAAATTGGTATCCGTCTTATTTGTGACCAATGCGTTGCCTTTATTCATATTTAAATGTAGAGTAAAAAGTTTCCCATTGTTGTCCACATTTACTTTTACTTTACCATCATTAATATTTGATGAATTCTTGTTGAATTCAACATTGAAGCCTTTCTGATTTAGTTTCATCACTGATATTAAATTTTGGGATAGGTTTCCTAATATTAAGCAATCGTTTATAGTGACTTTTTCTCCATCGTCTGTTATACCATTTATTTTTCCCTTTTTCTTTGCTGACAACATAGCTTTATTTGCCGTTTGAATTTTTATCTCAGGTATCTCTTTTATTTCTGTCATATATTTCTCATATTTTTCATCTATCATGTGGTGTGTTGCACCGGAATCAATCACAAATTTTATCTCATTATTTACACTGTCTCCATTTGTTACTGCATGGGCCTGTGCCGCTATGAATGATAATGATTCTTTTTCTTTTATTTCTTCTGTTAAATTTGCATTTGAATTTCTATTATCACTTCTTCCTCTGTAGCTACTTTGGCCTCTCTGATGGCCTCTTCCTCTCTGATAGCCTCGTCCTCTTTGATAACCTCCTCCTCTCTTTTGTTGATTATGTGCTGACTTGTTGCCAGGACAGTTTCTGGCAAAATGATTAGGCTCTCCACAGTTATAACAATTTATTGAGCTATTTTGAAAAGCATAATCTTTTGTGAAGCTTTGTTTACTGTCTTTGTTCTTTTCTTTAAGTTCAGCATCTAGCATTTTGCATTTAATGAACTCTACTGTGAGCTCAGCTCCAGATGCCTCCAATGCTGTAATGACCGGCTGATAAGCATTTTCTAAACTTAGTAATAGTTGACACACTCTTTCTTTCTCATCCATTTTACTTCCATTAGCTTCTATGTCTCTGACTATTGTATCAAATTTGTTAAAGTGTTCTTCTACGCTGTCTTGCTTTTGGCATTTTAAATTTATTAATTTTCTTCTCAGGTATAAGCTTGATAATGTACTTTTTCTTTCAAAAATATTTTTTAAATTTTCTATCATTTCGTAGGCTGTTCCTGCTTTTCTTACATATTCTAGATGCTTGTCTGATAACGCTTGTACTATTATGTTTCTTGCTTTGGCGTCTTTGCTCTTTACATCTTTGTCATCGAGATTTATATTTTTCTCTATAACATCTTTACAACTTTTTTCATCCATTGCCATCTCCACTCGAAATAACCAGTTCGAGAAATTTTCATTTTCCAATTTAGGTATTTGGTTTACTTGTGTAGTCATCTTTATATTTTTGGTGTTCTTGCTTTAGAAACACTTTTCCACGCTCTTTTTGCCTAGCCTTTTTCTGTGGTGGCACGAGGACTCCTACAACTTTTCCTACGCTAATCTTTGTCGATCTGACTGACCTAGGACTCTGGGCCCATAACCTATAGAATAAAGAAGAATTCCATGGCACAATCAAATACTTTTATTAAGCTTAGGAAAGTTATATCTATTACATTTTATGGAAACCTATTCGCTACACATTACGTACGACGCCATGACAGGCAAGACAAGAACGAACGAGTTGAACACATTGGGGTGAGTGAACTAGAGTGAACCTTTTCTTTACTTCTCTATGATCGGTAGCTATGGTCTATGACAGAATACTACAGATAACTTACTCTATTTCCAATAAGCTGGTAGGTAACTGGTAGGATTCTGAAGATCGTAATGTGGTCTAACTCAACTCTACCTAAAATTGAGTACCTTCCTACCTAACCTTTTTGTTCCAGACGTTGCATACATTGGTGCCCTGAACCCTGACCACTACGACCTGGCCAAACTATTCCTAGAAAACGGCAAACATGTCCTCTGTGAGAAGCCACTGTGCATGAACTTCAAGCAAGCACAAAGCCTCATAAACCTGGCTAGGAAGAAGAAACTCTTCTTGATGGAAGCCGTTTGGTCCCGATTCGGGCCAGCTTACAAAACATTAGAGAAGGAAATAGAGGCTGGGAAACTGGGAGACATCAAATTCGTGGAAGTGAACTTTGGTGTTCCTCTTGAAGGGGTCGATAGACTCAAGTAAGAGTAAGCTTTTATAGAGAGACTAGACGCTAGGGATCTGCTGAGTTCTTTTTGCATGAGTCAACAGCAGAATCTTATCAAGTAGGAGATAAGGTACTGATTGAAGATAAATGGCATGAATCAAAATACTTAGGTAGGTACCATTTATCACTTTATCGTAAGTATTAGGTACCTACCTAACCTACCTATTTTAACGATTACGTACCTCGAAGCCCTAATGCGATAGCTGGGTATTACATTGGGAAAACCACGTAGAAATTAAACAAATGATTTAAGTTTTTTTAAGTAAGTAAGATAAGTATAAATTTCAATTTTTCAATGTAGTACCTATACCTACCTATTTACTTATGAGAACGACAAGTTAGGTGACTATCGCTATGTACTCGTTTTTGTATAAGTATAATTTTAGTTTTTGTATAATCTTCAAGTAGGTAAGGTATCTAGGGCGGATGTAAAAACATCAAATTGATATGAGTTATCAAATGCTTGAGTTGATGAGACTTGTAGGTAGGTACCTAATTGTTGTTTAGACAAATTTGTTAAGTAGGTACTTATACCTACCCCACCACACTAGTGCATAACAAGACAAAGGAACCATAATTTCATTACAAAAAACGACATTTCGTAAACTCATGTTTTTACGCTTGGCTCTCTAACCCTTCAAAGTATTCAATGATCAAGCCGAAGAAATATTGAGCACATTTCTTACTTAGGTACGCCCTCGTCTAAGCACAATTGTACCGTTTCGTTTTCAAAGCGCCAATGCAATGTCCGTTGATATATTATGTCGTTGGTAGCAAGTATGATACTGTAAGTAGGTACTAGGTACTTAGTACCGTAATTCTGTTGTAAGAACTAACAAAATAAATCTATCTATTTGAATTTATTTTCCAGCCAAAAAGCTCTAGGCGGAAGCGCTTTACTAGATATCGGAATATACACCTTGCAATTAGCGCAGTTCATTTTCAAAGAGGAGCCTAAAAAGGTGACAGCCGTAGGCGAACTAAACACAAATGGAGTCGATGTAGTGGACACTGTCATTTTGGAATACGATGGCGACAAGAAAGCAGTAATTAACATACATGCAAAACTTAGGCTGTGGAATAAGGCTACTATTGTTGGGACTAAAGGACGCGCCACGGTATGTCTGCTTTACTTCAATAGGTACAGTAGAAAGTAGTGGAAAGACAGTAGCGAGTCAAGTTAGCGTTTCGTGGTGGAGTTGCCACGCGATAAAAAAAAATACGGATGCGGGAGCGAGCAAGTAAAGTTTTACTCACTTGCTACTGTCCTTTTACTTTAGGAGTGTAAATGCGCTCTTAGGTATTCCAGCCTATTCTAATATTTTTACGATTTGTTTGGCCATTTCGAAGACTACTGATGCGGTATAATGTTACTATGTCACCTGTCACCTCAGCATGATCAGCATAAGTTAAGGTATGGTAGGTAGGTAGGTAGGTAGGTACCTAATCTTTGCCTAGGTACCTAACCTACCTAACTTCCTACCTATAATTTTAGACCATAATAAAATTTAATAAACTCACTTAATAATAGAACGTTTTCTTTGTAGCTGGAAGATCCATTCCACTTCCCCACTGACTTGATTCATGTTGACGGAACCAAAGAAACCTTCACTTTGCACCCGTCGCCACTTCCTTACAACTTTCATAACAGTGCTGGATTGGTCTATGAAGCTTTGGAAGTTTGTAGATGTATTAAAGAAGGTGGGACATTGGATTTTTATTCATTCAAATTATTTTTTGTAATAGAAGGCAGTAGGGAATAATTTTTAATCATATTGAGGGAGACATGCTTTGTTTTTATAATTTGTAACTTTTTAATTGACGGGTGTGACAGCTCAGTCGGTATTAGTTGTGCCTTCCGTGCTGTGGGTGGTGGGTTTGATCCCCACGGAGAACAAACCTTTGTGTGTGGCAAACATAGGAGTACCTGTTTGTTCTATGTCTGGGTGTTACTATGTATTATAAGTATGTATTTACAAAAAAAAAGTATATAAGTATTCTATCAGCCATCTGGTTCCCATATTACAAGCATTGCTTAGTTTGGGACTAGAGGGTGTTGTGTGAAATGTCCCTGAATATTTATTTATTTACTAAGGTTTTATGTATTTTTAATAGTATCTTTTTTCAGGCCTAATCGAATCCCCACGTATGTCGCACAATGACAGCCTTATCCTGGCTAAGCTTGAAGACACCATTCGTCAGCAAGTTGGAGTGCAATATGATGTTGATGAGAAAGAATACCCATAAAAACACATTCTCTTTGAATGTTTCTAGTTCTGACGTGGGAACTACAATGTAGGTAGATTCTTCTGAAAAATTGTGCACTGATTTGAGATAACCTAACTAAGCTACTAGGTACCTAATTTTTTTTATTTAAATATGTAATTTAGCCTTTGCTGTTTTATTTGAGATGCCTAGTGAACCAAAAATTGGTAAAGATTTTATTTCGTTTAACTTTTAAATGACCGAATAAGTAAATTTTTTCCATTACTTAAATGTTTTATTACTTTTCAATAATGGTTGTCCTTTAAAATTGTTTATTAATAAAATTACTTATAAAAACCTACATACCTTACATAAGATTTATATTATTCCTAGTGTCAGCTAAGTCATATTGCCTAAAATATCTTCCGACTAGACATATGAATAAGTTTAATGGACTGGCCAATTTTACAGCATCCTCTCCTTCTGGATCAAGGTGAGACCTGAAAACAATATAAAGATTATTATAATCAATTTATTGGTGAAAGTGGTAAAAGTAAAATTACATCATTTATACAGAATTTACCAATGACTTCGAATGTATGAAATCAATTATAAAATGTGGGTTTATGTTCAGTTGTATTTTTACAAATGGTTGTTGCCAATACTAGTAATTATAAAAAATAATTTCACCTTATTTTTGCACATTGTCGTGCAATATCTCTTAGTAATCCATGAGTTTCTGATAGTATGGGTAATTTTATACATGCCATAAATGTGTAAAGCCATTGTCCTGAAAATTAATAAAAATATCAATACTAAAATAAATCCAGAATTAACCTTATTACAACAAAATATGAGTATCTGATTGTATCATAATGTCAGCTTAGAAAAGTAGTTGGTGAACATAGGGCTTTTCCAGAGATTGCAAGCTTCTATCCTTGTATTCAACTTGCTCATTTTGAGAACTATGTTGATGCTACTAATTGCTATAAGTAAAGAATACTACTGATAAATTACCTGTTACATGTTCTATGGTGTCACCATGCTTGACATTATTCAAAAACTTAAGAAGTGTCTGCAAGCCATCATTTAGTACTTTAGGTTTCAGTCCTATAACTCGTGACAAGCAAGGCTCGTGCGTTCTAAAAAATCTTTTAAATCCTCTATAGCACTGGTCATATTCAAAGGGTACTATTTTAGCATCTGGATGTGACCTCATTCTTGACACATACATTCTGCTTTCTGAGAAGTCTGCTACTTGAATATTTTGCCATTCTATTGTCGGTTTCAGTTTATCTGGTGCAGGCGCTACAGGTATCTAAAATTTTAAGAAGATTAGACTGTTTCTAATATTTCAAGGAGGTCATTTACTACCTTCAACATTAATTACCTCCTCCATATTCGGGGTTTGGTTTTTAATACTCTCCTCATTGTTATATTCCTTGTATTCAACTAATGCAGGAATGTTTTGGCGCTCTACTATCACTTTTAACAGGAATTCTTCTCCAGTTGTGGGTTGATCTTTCAATTGCACATTATCGCTCACTTGGAGACAGGGTCCTGATGGACCACAGTCATCTTCACCATCTTTTTGACTTTGAAATAATTTAATTTGAGACATAGTAAGTACCGGTAGGTACCAACCTAGGCGTTATTTGTAGGGTACTAGGTAGGAGAGACCTAGGCTGGGGATGCAATGTGGTGTGTAAGGTGGGGAATAAACCTAAAACATTATTTTGTTCTGTGCAATAGCTCAAAATAAAACTTGAAAACAAAGAGTAGGTAGGTCATACTGGTCATAGAGAATAGAATACACAAACTACAGAAGCTACGCTATAGAATACAATTTGATTTGATACGAAGATTACGAAGGTACCAGCGTAGGTACGTAGGCAGCCCGTACACGCTCAATCTGGATAGCGATAGGCGGCGGCGCGGCGATCCAAATCAACGATCGCGATCGAGATTAACCGTGTACGAAATTTATTTTGTATTAAAAAAAATGGATTGCGATCTGGATTTCAAAATATTTTGAAATCCAGTCGCGGATCGCATCAGTCTTGCAAAAATGGACATTGATGAGACACGCTCCCCGTCGCTGCCGATTGAATCGGAGAATGAGGAAGATGAGTTAGGCATTTTTTCCTGTTTTTATAGCTTAAATCAAAAGTCTAGAAGATTGTAAGGACAACTGTGAAAGAATTTTGGCGATAGCTCAAAAACTGAATTTTCTACGATTTTTTAAAGTTTGGATTTTCAAAATGTGTTTTGAGCCCGGCGATTTCGCGTGTGACGTCAGCCGGTCCGACCGCTCACCCGCGCTTTCTAAGCGTTTTCTGCCTTTACGTTTCTATTTATATTTCTGAAAAATTGGGAGAAAAGTACCAATATTTTTATGTAATATTGTGCCTTTAAGTCCTAAGGACACGTTTAACGCTTCAGATAAACTTTTTAACCACCGACTGAAGAAGAAAGGTGTTCTAAGTTTGAGGCTTTTTTGTGTCTATGTGTCTGTACCTTTCAAGGCTCGTAGCTCCAAAAAATCACTCGTAATTTTTTTATAACTATTCTTGAAATGGAAAGCAGATAAATCTGGCATAGTTCTAAGCCAAGTTTGATAGAAATCGGTGCAGCGGTTTTCAAGTTATGAGGATGTTTATCAGCCCTCGACACGCATTTTGAAGGGTTCTCAGGCATATATTGATTGTAGTTTGAAACATTTGGTTCTTACACCAGTATAACGTGAGCTACTATTTCTTAGTGTTTCATTGATTTTGTATATCAGGTAAGACTGGTAATGAGCAAGATTGTGTTATCGACGTGATTAGCAATGTTTTTAACCCCCGACGCAAAAACGATGGGTTGGTAAAGTTTGACGTGTGTGTGTGTCAGTGCGTGTGCGTGTGTCTGTGCGTGTATGTGTGTGTGTGTCTGTCGAATGCGCGCGTTGGTGCGCGTACGGATGCGGATGGTAGTAGTCTAAGTCACATTGTCTACTAAGGACGTGCCTAGTGAAGCATTGTCTACTGAGGACGTGCCTAGTGAGGCATTGTCTACTAAGGACGTGCCTAGTGAGGCATTGTCTACTAAGGACGTGCACGTGCGGATGCGGATGGTAGTAGTCTAAGTCACATGACAATGACAATGTGACTCGCTAAGAAGAAGAAGAATGTGACTTACACTAGGACGTGCCTAGTGAGACATTGTACTGTACAAGTACAATGCCTCACTAGGCACGTCCTTAGTAGACAATGCCTTTACATACATATAGTGCAATGCCTCACTAGGCACGTCCTTAGTTACGAAGGACGTGCTTAGTGAGGCATTGTACCTACTGTACAATGTCCTCCGTAACTAAGGACGTGCCTAGTGAGGCATTGTACCTACTGTACAATGTCCTTCGTAACTAAGGACGTGCCTAGTGAGGCATTGCACTATATGTATGTGTAGGCATTGTCTACTAAGGACGTGCCTAGTGAGACATTGTACTTGACAGTACAATGTCTCACTAGGCACGTCCTAGTGTAAGTCACATTCTTCTTCTTCTTAGCGAGTTACATTGTCATTGTCATGTGACTTAGACTACTACCATCCGCATCCGCACGTGCACGTCCTTAGTAGACAATGCCTCACTAGGCACGTCCTCAGTAGACAATGCTTCACTAGGCACGTCCTTAGTAGACAATGTGACTCGCTAAGAAGAAGAAGAATGTGACTTACACTAGGACGTGCCTAGCGAGACATTGTACTGTACAAGTACAATGCCTCACTAGGCACGTCCTTAGTAGACAATGCCTACACATACATATAGTGCAATGCCTCACTAGGCACGTCCTTAGTTACGAAGGACGTGCTTAGTGAAGCATTAGCAATGCATTGCTTAAGGACGTGCCTAGTGAGGCATTGTACCTACTGTACAATGTCCTTCGTAACTAAGGACGTGCCTAGTAAGGCATTGCACTATATGTATGTGTAGGCATTGTCTACTAAGGACGTGCCTAGTGAGACATTGTACTTGACAGTACAATGTCTCACTAGGCACGTCCTAGTGTAAGTCACATTCTTCTTCTTCTTCTTAGCGAGTCACATTGTCTACTAAGGACGTGCCTAGTGAGGCATTGTACTTGGCAGTACAATGTCTCACTAGGCACGTCCTTAGTAGACAATGTGACTTAGACTACTACCATCCGCATCCGCACGCGCACCAACGCGCGCATTCGACAGACACACACACACATACACGCACAGACACACGCACACGCACTGACACACACACACACGTTAAACTTTACCACCCCATCGTTTTTGCGTCGGGGGTTAAAAACATTGCTAATCACGTCAATAACACAATCTTGCTCATTACCAGTCTTACCTGATATACAAAATCAATGAAACACTAAGAAATAGTAGCTCACGTTATACTGGTATAAGAACCAAATGTTTCAAACTACAATCAATATATGCCTGAGAACCCTTCAAAATGCGTGTCGAGGGCTGATAAACATCCTCATAACTTGGAAACCGCTGCACCGATTTCTATCAAACTTGGCTTAGAACTATGCCAGATTTATCTGCTTTCCATTTCAAGAATAGTTATAAAAAAATTACGAGTGATTTTTTGGAGCTACGAGCCTTGAAAGGTACAGACACATAGACACAAAAAAGCCTCAAACTTAGAACACCTTTCTTCTTCAGTCGGTGGTTAAAAAGTTTATCTGAAGCGTTAAACGTGTCCTTAGGACTTAAAGGCACAATATTACATAAAAATATTGGTACTTTTCTCCCAATTTTTCAGAAATATAAATAGAAACGTAAAGGCAGGAAACGCTTAGAAAGCGCGGGTGAGCGGTCGGACCGGCTGACGTCACACGCGAAATCGCCGGGCTCAAAACACATTTTGAAAATCCAAACTTTAAAAAATCGTAGAAAATTCAGTTTTTGAGCTATCGCCAAAATTCTTTCACTGTTGTGTTTTGGACGTAAAAATCTATCGATCTACATAAAAAAAAAATACGCTCATCTTCCTCATTCCAGAATACACACGTCCAGTATAAGGACGTGCCAGTACAATGCCTCACTAGGCACATCCTTACGCAATACATTGCTAATGCTTCACTAGGCACGACCTTAATAACTAAGGACGTGCCTAGTGAGCATTTTCTACTAAGTACGTGTCTACTGTTCACACTAAATACAGCTCTAGCCCTTCTCTAGCCTCATGTAAATCCATGGCCTGTGGCTTAAATATCAGGCAGATGTTGCGGCGCGTGTTGTCGCGGCGGTAACGATACACTACACGGACTGACGAAATCAAGATTGATTGTGTAATGCTGTGCTGTGGCGCGATCCTTGATCGCGATCGAGCGAGATTGATTGATCGCGATCCAGATTGAGCGTGTACGGGCTGCCATAGAACTAATAGGATAGGATCCTTTGATTGACTTCGCGAAGAAGGAAATAATTCTACTTAGAAAAAATTACGTAAGACAAACACATAAACAAAATAACAATGGAAAAAAAAATATAACGTCTGACTAGGCGGTGTGGTTGAAAAACTATAGCCTGCTCTCAGGAGCGAACAAAAAAAAAAAAAAAAAGGAAGGAAATAAATAAACTATAAAAAAAAAAAAACATAACCTCCAAATGCCAACAACAAAACAATCAAACAAAATACTTTGAAAATACGAAAAGAAAACGAAGGAAGCAATCAGCAATTTTTTCGTTCGAGGCGTCGTCGTCAGGAAATGACAGGAAAGTAACTTCTTGATTTGTTTGTCTCTCAACTAAACTACCTATACCACCAATTTACAGTACCTACCTAGGTAGTAAATTCTGGATAATAAACCAGAAAAATATACTCTCTCTACTAACAAAGTAATCGTGTTGTTGGGCAATTTGGAAACAGTTGTGCTGAGTTCGCATCGCATTTGGTGATGTCTACATCGAGCAATATTTCTCAGTCAACGTACTCCCCTTCAGAACCAGAAACACCGCAGGTTGGTTTTATATCTAGTTGAGTTGTTTATGATTTCACCCACCATCATCACTGTAAAGTCCTGTGTTTTAACCTTTTCCCTGGCTCACCAATACACCAAGATCGAATACCTCGATATCGGTAGCTCCGCCATTCTAGTGTGTCTGTCTTTAGCCCTGTCTGGCATTTCCCCCCACGACTCCCACGTCATGTCATCCGGACGTACGGATGACATTGACAGGTCGGGAGATTGACACCGGCAGTTACCTCACTTACTTGTGCATGTGAGATAGGGTACAGTATCTACTAAGTAGATACAAACACTACAACCCCTTTCTTATTTAAATATTTTGAATCAACAAAACATAAAGCTATGCCCCATATAGGATCGTACTGTGGTGTGAGCGCACACCTCCGGACAAAGCCCTAGATTACAATATAATTATCATTAGCCTTATGCAATTCGGTACTTAACAAGACACAGACCAATAAAGACACACTCACATTGAATACATACATTTTCATTACACGCTTTCACCAATACCACATGTGATTACATTACAAACCATTTAAATTGGACTTTTGCGCACTTGACATAATATGTCTGAAATAGGTGTGAGTTGTCTACTGGCAACTCATTGTCCACTTGCGTCTCTATGTCCGGCTTCTATTGATCTTCTACTTCATAAAGACCAGGAAGTTTATATATCTCCTTAACTCTTGCAATCTCTTCTCCGCCTAAAACATTCTCAACTATAGGTAGGTAGGTAACTATAGGCGTTGGGTTGCAATACAGAGAGAGCTTATTTTTCTTTTCTATCTCTTCCACGTAAACCTTATAAATTATTATATTTTGTTACGTCTGCATCTTCAGCTCTTTATCTCCAGTCTCCATACTCCTTCCCCTTTTTCCTCTGTCACTTATGGCGATCTCTTACTTGAATCGTCTTAAATCGGACATTTTATGTCTAATAGGGCTCTAAGCACAGAAATTCCGAATTTATTTACCTCCGCTACGAATAATAGTCTAAAAATTATGGTTCACGTCACAGAACGAAGAAAAGAGCTACACTACGCAGGCATTACTTACTAAATCTATCAAGAATTCTATTTTATTATATATATATATATAGAGAATACTTTGGAGTCAGCCCAAACTTTGTTGTGTAACCGGATCTCCTAAAACTTGCTTAGCCAAATTCCATGGTAGGCTTCTAAAACTGTTCTTAGACGTCTTTTCTGATTTATTATGAGACCCTCACTGTGTTTCCTTATTTTAACAGAGAGTTTTCGTAATAAAACATAGGTTTTCTTTCTTTTCCATCCAGTTTGTTAGTTCGATTACAAAATTAATTTTTTCTTTATTTTTTTTGTTTAGTTACTTTCATAGATTTGTCCTAGATCCGAGCCTGACCTCCAGAATTCACATCCGCTATAACTTTACTAGGTATTCATTTACATAACTGACTCACAGTAGGTATCACACCAGATAGAGGGCACTGTCGCTCGTTCATACCTATGAACGACATCCATCGACAACAAGATCTCTCAAACGCTTGGAGGTTCTAGATTCCGCAAAGACAGAGTTTGAACTTCAGTGATATTTCGGAATAGGTACCATTAATACATTAATTGTGTTTTGACTTTGCCTTGTAGTTCAATAGCATAGAAGACTCGTCCTTTTCAGTAGGTAACTTCTCTAAATAAAAGTTAAGGTATAGATATAGGTACCTTGCTTGGGAATGGCTTTCTTTCCTCATTCTTGTATAAGTTGGTTCCCCAAGAAGCAAACATTTTTTTTTTTCTATGTACTGTATCTAAATCTTTCATTAATACTTCCACTACTTTGACAACTAGGTTCGGCAGTATTATTCTTTGTTGTTCCCACAAACCAGAATGTCATATATTACACAATTTATCTTTTTTTTTCGAATATTAAATTCTGGTAATCTGAATCTTTCACAGCGAAGTTAACTTTTTGTTTCAACATTCTGGAAACATTTAAGCACGCACGATACATACATAAAGCCTTTTGTGCTTGTACCATTCGATGTTATAATTTTACACTAACATCCGGTTGCCGCTCTATTATAAGGAAAGCAGTTTTAATGTTTTTCATGACATAAATACATTATTCGAGAATATTTCACACCACGTTATCCTAGTCCCCAACGAATCTTTGGTAGGTAGCAAATGTTTTATAAATATTGGTGATTATTCCAGAGTTTTGCATCGTTACTTAGTGTTTTTTACGTCTACCTACTCATATTTACACTTCACATCGAAAGTTGGCCAAACTAATTTGATGCAGGATGCAGGCGTACAAACATACAAGAGTATAGGAGTTCAAAAACCTCTTAAGTATTTTCTTGTTTATTTCGTCCCATTTAGTTAACACTGATTCCAAATTAAAATACATCTAGGTAAACTAAACCTACCATTTCCTTATCTCTTTTTTGGACTTTGTCATAATATCACGGGTTTTCTAATACAGGTAACCGTATTAAACAACTTTTAAGCTATTTTTTTTTTTTATTTAAGTACCTACTAATTTAGTTATGCTTAGTTTTAATTTTCGGTTTAAGTGTTGTCCGTTTTTTAAGCAAGCCCTGTCTGGTCACCATTGAACGTGAACGGGAAGTCTTGTTTCCTCCAACCAATTTTATGGTACGCTTTTGGTCAATCATCAGCAACCAATTTAATGGTAAGCTCCTAAGTCATATTATCAACCAATTTAATGGTACGCCTCAGGTCAATCACCAGCAACCAATTCAATAGTAAGCCTTCCTAGGTCATCAACCATTTAATGGTAAACCTTGACCGTGTTCAACCAATTTAATGGTAAGACTTGACCTCTGTGCAACCAATTTAATGGTAAGCCTTGTCCATCATGCAACCAATTTAATGGTAAGCCTTGTCCTTTGTGCAACCAATTTAATAGTAAGCCTGGACTCCTGTGCAACCAATTTAATGGTAAGCCTGGACCTCTGTGCAACCAATTTAATGGTCAGCCTTGACTTCTGTGCAACCAATTTAATGGTAAGCCTTGACCAACAACCATGTAACCAGTTCAATGGTACCAAGGGAGAGCTTAACTAGTAATAAGTTCAACTTAATTGCAGGTACTTAAATATTGTAAGTATTGTTTTAAAATGGTGTTTGACTTTGCATCCGCTTGTAGGTACCATTAATTATTGTATTGTATTGAAGCTTTTCCATTATTATTGACATTAATTCGGCTTTTAAAATGACACTTTATTATTTAAATTATGTAGGTATTCTATACTACCATTGCCACATCCTCACAGGGCACATGACCGCTCCTTTAACCAACTAAGACCTAAGCTATTTATTTAAACCATGTATGCAATGAATAAATGAATGAATATGAATAATTAACAAACTTAAATTGCATAATAAAACTTTTATAATTTTGTGTACCCTCCCAGTGATCGCCTATTGAAATAACAGTAGGTATCTAGATAGATCAAGATATTTAACTTACCTACTGAATTCATTTGTAACAGTTAACTAGTAGTAGGCCGTCAATAGGTACTAATAGTACCTAAGCCAGGAGTTAGTATATCAATACATACTAAACAGAATATAGGTAAGTAGTCAACCTCATATACTTATACTAATTTAAAGTTTTATGAAATGCAACTAAAATGTTGCGTAAAATAGACGTAGGTACTAGGTACCCATCTACTGTTCCGCATGACCTTTTAGAAAATCGCTTAAAAACTGCTTCTTCTTCTTTTATATAAATATTGTGGATTTTTAATATAGTTAAGTAGGTGTAATATCTTTCTCAGTAGAATTAGATAACATCATGTTATTGTCGTCCTTATAAAATACTATGGGATAGGTTCTTGTTGTTACCTGTCTACACACAAACAAAAGTAGCAGACTTGCTAACCATTTAGTAGGTACTCATCGGATAAGTAAGTAGGTACCTCTCCTATCCACTTGTGTCAGGCAAATCACACGTCTAGGTAGGCTATCACGTCTGGTGAAACTCTTGAATTATAACTTCCAACAAAATCGGTAGGTAGCTACACTGCACGATCAAGGCGGGTGACCAAAATTGAAATTTTATAAAAAGTAGGTATAGATAGACCCGTTCATTATTGGTAAAATATCAATCCCGCTTTTATCTCCTCATAACAAGTCCAAGTGATTATATTATAATAATATCCATTTTTTTTAAATTATTATTATTACTGCACGTTACGCATTGCCTGAAGGTTAATAAAATTCTACTAACGATTCTTTTAATTGCTGGAACGCAGCTCGACTGCCCCTTCATCCGTTTTAGGTCAATTCGCACTTTACCCTCAAGCCCCGACAGCCGAAACGCAACCGAATCGGAGTCCTTTTATTTTATATGCCTTAGCCAAGCCACAGATCAATCGAATTAGGTATAGTTGAAACAAACAGAAAATCAACCGTTGTAAATAAGTAGTGGAATTGAGCCCGTGAACTCAATTTTTTCCTTAGATTTTTATGCCATCTTGTTGAATTAAGCATAAGTATAAACAGATGTTGGCAATTTTAGTATTTTTATAAATTAGAGAACGATCAATGACATCTACCGTCGCAAAGCGGAATTAAACGTCTAATGCCATTTACCGACGCAAAGCGGAACTAAACGACCAACGCCATCTAATGATGAAAAGCGGAACTAAAGGACTGATGCCCTCCACCGACTCAAAGCGGAACTAGTTGTAGCATCAGATGACTGGCTGACGCTAATGAGCCAACGCGAATGAAGCAAAGAAAAAGGAACGAACGAGGAGTGAAGTGGAGGTTCATTCGGTCGAGGCTTCATGCTTCTTCTTTTGGATGAGAGAAAATACGGCAGCCTAATTTTGTTTTCATTATTGTAATGCAACGCCACCTGTGTAGTGGATGCGGAACTTTTTTGTGCTGTGTAAACATCTGTTTACTATCTAGTGAAGAAATACAATATTGCACATAAGAAAATGTTCTACACAAAATATAAGGAGGGACCCCAATAATAATACACGCTACTTTAACAAAAAAACCAGCACTAATAATTATTAGGTAGGTACCTAATCAATGAAGAATTGTACAGCATCAAATTAAACAATTTGTATCTGTAATGGAGATCGCACGCCACCAATGGCCGAAACCATAATTTACACAAAGAAAAGACATACCTGAACTCTTCTTCCTCCTCCTTTTGAAAATTATAGTTTCTACAGACCTTTATCCTCGTCGCCACTGTAAAGTCCTGTGTTTTAACCTTTTCCCTGGCTCACCAATACACCAAGATCGAATACCTCGATATCGGTAGCTCCGCCATTCTAGTGTGTCTGTCTTTAGCCCTGTCTGGCATTTCCCCCCACGACTCCCACGTCATGTCATCCGGACGTACGGATGACATTGACAGGTCGGGAGATTGACACCGGCAGTTACCTCACTTACTTGTGCATGTGAGATAGGGTACAGTATCTACTAAGTAGATACAAACACTACAATCACCACTATTTTATCCAAGTAAAATAATTCTCAGGACAACATCTTAAGTGTTCATATTTGTAAAGAATTCTGTGAATGTTTTATGGAAAAACAGCAAGTTCTATGTACCTACCTACTTCTAGAAATGACACCCACACTAAGGCTGAACTAATTAGCTGTTTCAGTCATCAATCGATCACGAGAGCTTTTAAACAATAAATCATCCATATGTAATGTGTTCAACTTGATCTCATAGGTATCTACTTGATTTTTGCAGGGTACTACTACTCAAATTAAAATTCAAAACTTCGACCAGTCTCTAAATCATGCAGAACTTGGACTCAGTATTGAACAGTCTTTGAAAAATGCTCAGAAAGAAATGCATCAGAAAAGAATTCAATCACTCCGAAAAGAACTAGATTATCTAAAATCTACAGAATGGGAGTTTGAGCGTGGCTTTATGCAATAATCACATCTACAATGTTGTCAGAAATATCATTTATCTACAACCTATTGGGGTTTTTATACCATTTAGTCACTAAAAGTAATTCAAAACAAGATGACTTTGATGCTGAAGAATGGGTTGCAGAGCAAATCATGGAATTTGAATTTGCAGAACTTCAAAAACAGCCTATTGAATGTGTCCGACCAGACACTCCTGAAATACCAAGGAATACAACTTGTTTTCATCGCACAGGAGTCATTACACACATGGAGTACCCAAATGTTGTGATCGATGGCCAGCTCTGCTTTGATATTTCCTCTTGCACCCTATCTTTGAACATCAATGACAAGGTAACTTATCTAGGATACAAGAATGAAATAGACCGAACTGTCATTACTCGGATACTGGAGAACCATGGAATGGTTTGGGAAACATGGGATGATGAGAAAGTGGAAGAATCCAATTTTAAGATTATTGAACACATCATAGTTGCAGAGGTGGATTTTAGGAAAGAACGGTTGGTTTATTTGAAGGATAATGATTTGAAGTTTAGCCTTGATGATGTGGAAGGCACTATGGTGCCGATCGCTGGTGACTGGTTGGAGTTAAAGTGCTCAGTGCAGTTGGATGAAGATAAGCCATATAATATAACAGGTTCCCAGGTAATTTCAATTATGGTGCTTATAAGATTATAAAATTACAGACTTTGATTTTTTATAATTACACAAAACCATATTAGGTTGTGGCTTATTTAAAAAATATGATTAATTTATTTAATCGTATGACTAATATGATTGGTGGAGTTGGTTCGTTACGAAGATATTTATCAGCTCTGAAAACCAGTATTGAGGAATTCAGGCATAATTTTATTGCAGTTTGAAATATTTAGTTCAAACATTTAAATGTTTTGATAAACTGAAGTCTATACTCGAAGGTCTGATGATGACCAGCAATGATGAAGAGGATCTAAGGAGGTTTTTAAATTTTTGTAAAAAACCACTTTTTACTTAAAATATATTTTGAATTTTGAATATTAAATATATCTGAAATTTGAAACCAGTGTATGATTTCAGGTATTAAAAGTCATCTCTTACAATCCGTTGAGACGCAAAATAAAGAGTGCTATTGTGACTGATTGGAACGGCACACACGGAACTTGTGATCGACAGATTTACTTTGACAAACAAAGTCTACTCAATAGCGTCGAAGTTCCAGTTGGACAAAAAGTAAGTACCACTATACATCTACTAGGTATAAAGTAGTAGGTTAGGTTATCTACTGAACGAAACTGACTGCTTATTCCAGGGTTTGCTAGTTTGAATTTTGAATATAGGAATCTTAAGTTGTAATAATTTCTAGGTTCTTATAGAAGCCATTGAAAGCAATCAAGGTTCATGTTCCTGGAGAGTTATTAAATTAGTGCCGACAGGAGAGAGTGTTGTAGCAAACAAAATTATTGAACTAAATAACTCTTCGCCAGAGGATTCCTCATTACTGAATGAGAAAGAAAAGGGCGTAGAAGTTACATACCCTATAAAGTTTGATAAAGTAGAATTCAAACAAACATCCGAAATAACCGTGCGTGTCACAAACAGAAGCAACCAAGTTCAAATCCTAAATAAGTGGGTAATACTCAGTAAGAAGAGAGATTCGCAAATAAATGTCCACCCAATTCTCACGCGACCCTACAAAATATACCCAGACCAAACATTCTCTCTCAATATCACATGTAAACCAAAATTTTTGGGTGTAGCTAAAGAAAACATTGTCATGCTCTTCAGAGGTTTCAAAGTCGAAAGAGTTGTTGAAATAAATGTAGTTAACCGAGACTGGTCGGATGAAAACACATACTATTCCATACGTCCTACATATTCAGACGAAGATAGAGTCGCTCAAATGAATAGAGTCCGACACAATACCCAGGATGAAATAGTACCAGGGCCTAAACTTACAAGAACTCCTCATTTTGTATCAGTGAAACTTGGCATGTTTCCTATTCCTGATAGAGTTTGGTCCGCGGTTCTTGGTGATTCATCACAAGTACTACACACAGCAGATTACGATAGGGTCATTGTTCAAATTGAAGACAAACTGCCATGTCTTACACAGGACCTAAATGTAAATAACTACACAGACAGATGGCACAATTTGTTATTCATAGAAGAGATTCAAGAAAACATTAACATCCGTGTATATGACAGACCTACGACATTTCTCATCATGTGCCAAGAATTTCTTGGACTCGAAATCAATGGTTTAAGTGAAAGAAGACCATCACTAATTGTAGGAGACAAAGCTATTGTTAAAGATATATGGGACCATAAATCGTCACGTTACGAAGGATTCATACACGCGATAAGAGGTGATCTGGTTCTCATGAAGTTCCAAAGGCAGTTCCAAGAATCATACTCTGGATCCGATGTATCAATAGAGTTCCACTTTAGTCGAACTAAATATCGTAGAGCTCATCAGGCCATTAACCTGGCCATTTCAAACTTAGGACAAGATATATTATTTCCAACCCGACTTTTAGGAAAACAAAATCAAGTGCCTCCTGAAAAAATAGACTCAATTCAATGGTATAACAAAAAACTGAATAACTGCCAAAAAGCTGCTGTATCAAATGTATTATTGGGCCACTGCCGTCCGAAACCATACCTCATCTTCGGACCTCCAGGCACTGGAAAAACTATAACAGTAGTTGAGACGATTCTCCAAATATTGACGTTATTACCTGACAGCAGAATACTGATGGCTACGCCGTCCAACAGTGCGGCCAATATCATAACAGAGAGGCTCATAGAGTACAAGGAGCATATTTCCAACTCCTTCACTCGAGTTGTAGCGCATCATTTGATTGTAAGTGATAAAATCCCGCCTCTGATAAAGCCATATTGCGCTACGCTCGACATCGCCATAGAAGGCACAGCTAAATCGAAGCACGTAACTCAGGACGGAATAAATGTGCATTGCTCTAAATCATTTATCGGACGACACCGTGTCACTATCGGAACCTGCAATACTTTAGGCACTTTGACGCAAATGGGTTTCCCAAAGGGTCATTTTACTCACGTCATTGTGGACGAAGCTGGACAAGCGACGGAACCGGATATAATGATAGCGCTGACTTTCACTGACAAAGACAATGGGCAAATTATACTTGCAGGTGATCCTATGCAACTGGGTCCGGTCGTGGCCTCACGTTATGCTCAAGAATTCGGAATGGGCGAGTCTTACTTGTGCAGGCTCCTTGAGACGTTTCCTTACCAAAAAGATTTTGCTGCTTTCCAGAATGGTTTTAATGAAAAGCTGATAACGAAACTGAATGATAACTACAGATCTCTGAAAAAGGTGATAACTTTACCGAGCCAAATGTTCTACGATGGCTCTCTCGTGCCAAAGATAGATCAGAACCAAATGTGGGTCCAGAAAATCATAGGGGTTATGGATAAGATTTTTGCTTCGGAAAATTCTGGCTCTGGGGGCATTTATGTAAATGGAATTAGAGGTGAGAATGCCAGAGCACAAGACAGTCCGTCTTGGTACAATCGTCACGAGGCATCCACGGTGGCGATGACGACATGCGAACTTTATAAAGGCAATATTACTCCAGATGACATTGGAATCATTACTCCATACATTGCACAGGTAATATTATTTTGTAGTTGTATGTACCTATTCAGGTATTGATTATTTAGTTCGATGGATTCCCAACGAGTTCTCCCAAACCAGACACACCGCGACTTCATCTAGGTCGGGTCGTCCAATAGGTAGTTCGAGATCGTCCAAATCAGCGTGTTTACCTTAGGGCGGCTTGCACCAGAATCGCTAAACGCGTTTAACTCTTAATAGTATTTAGCGAGTTGTCAAGTCATACAAATACGTCAGATTTAAATCGATTTAGCTGTTAAATACCTTTAGTGATTCTGGTGCAAGACGCCCCTAATGTAAGTTTTTTATTTTTCAGATAAAATACTTGCGTATCGTATTCGAATCATTGGGCTTACCGGAACCTAAGATTGGAACTGTGGAAGAATTCCAAGGCCAAGAGAGGCCGCTGATAATAATATCTACTGTAAGATCTTCCAGCTCGTTGTTAGAAGAGGACCGGAAAAATCTGTTGGGGTTTGTGAAAAATCCAAAGAGGCTGAATGTCGCTGTCACTAGGGCGCGGGTTGCGGTCCTCCTTGTTTGCGATCCACATCTTCTGTGCACAGATCCACTGTGGTCCAAAGTTATAAGCCAAGCGGTCGACGATGACAAGTACATGGGGTGTGATTTACCGATTATGTATGATGAGAATGTTAATAAAGGACAGTGAAATGAAAGCTATGATTTTTAGTTTTGTTTCCCCTTCCCGTCTATGGCAAACTGTATAGGTAGTCATCGGGCTTGGAAGCACGTTATAGTATAAATCCTTTCTAAGCATGTAGCATCCATACCTACATAGTTCCCAGTCATAAACTAAAGTAACTACCTAACCTACCCAGGTAAGGACATGGTGGTATAGATACCACCGATACCGAGGCAGTATATGGTACCTCTAAAATGGAAAGTTGAGTAGGTAAGTATCAGCAATTGACGATTGCGTACCTACCTAGTTAGAAAATAAAAGTTGGTCCTACCCGAGGTCCTACCTAGCAGCTAGGCCCTCAGAATATTTGATGTGCTTGACCGTCTGAATAACGCTGGTTCAATGCGGCATGGATATGGTTGACACTGACTGATATAATTTGTTGACAGTGACAAGTAGTTTGCTAAAATTGCTTGCTTGATAATTGATCGAATCGATTGTTAAAAAAAACCTGGGCAGGAAACGAAAATATTTATTCGGATTTCGTGGGTTTTTCTATTTTTTCAGCAGAATTATAATGTCTTTTCAGAAGTAGCATTGCCTATATATATATAATTTAGTCTATTTTGGTTAATAATTCTTCAGAAGAATCTATAAAATGGAAGCAAATGGTGTACTGTTGTGCGATAATCTGATAAAGTGGCTGCAGACGCTAGATCTCAAAGCTAAACATGGAAACCCTTCAGGTAACATCCTCATTACTTCGTCTAGAGCCTGATCCAACAAGCTATCTTCGTGGAAGTTCATTTTCTAGGTTTCTAGAGTCAATGTATGATAGGCAATCTCGTCGCCCACTTGGCTCCGTTTCGTCATATCTTGCTCTCGTTTTAGTTTCAGCTGACTCTTGCCTAATTCGTGATCTATCGTATAGTTATAGAAACAGCCAACGTTCAAATTATGTTATTGCTATGACCAAACTGTTTTTCTGTTATAAAGATGCAAGTCTTGTGAATCATACTTTGTCACTTTTATTGACTAAAAAATATATACATAGGTACCTACTAAAAAGATTGATTGCAATTTTTAAGTACCTACTTAGGCACCTGTGACTGTTTACATAGAAAGCCTCCTGCTGCACTGCGAAGGTAGCTGAGCCATAATCAAAAAGTTTTTGTTGATATATTTTAGAACTTTCTGATGGAGTGGCAATAGCAGAAGCGCTCACACAAATAGCACCTGAATTCTACACTCCTAGTTGGAATTCTAAAATAAAGACAGATGCAGGACATAACTGGAGACTGAAAGTTAGCAATTTGAAGAAAATATTAGAAGGAGTAGTGGGTAAGCTCCAATTAGAAACGTCTAAGTATCCGATGTAAAACAGCCGCTCGATTGCTATAGTTATTCAAAAAAGATAGTGATAGAAAAAATCATATCTGTACTTTTACCTAAAAAAAATTGTGCTATCCATCTTTCATTTGAAACTTATTTGAATTACAACTGCCCGCATATCAAAATCCCCTAAGCAATTAATAGCTATAAAGTTTTTGAATATATATGTGGTGATGCTGTCATTAAACATGGATTCATCATCCTACACCAATGTTTTTTTATTGGTCAAATAAAAGATCATTTTCCTACACAATGTATGTGATTTGTATGATGATGATGAATAACAGAACCCATTTCCAACATACATGGCCAAATTATTCAGTCTTAAGAGCCATTACATACAATGGTATAAAATTTCCGCAACAACTATGTCAAGTTCAAAAACTCTTTCACTTTCTATTGTCTTAATGGCTTTGAATGTTGCAATTAATGTTTTTCCTTCTAGATTACCACCAAGACATTTTAAATTTAAGTCTGCAAGAGTTCTCAAGGCCAGATGTTGTAAATATAGCTGAAACAGCAGATCCCACTGACTTAGGGCGGTTACTACAACTTGTTTTAAGTAAGTTTTTAAAATATTATTTTGTAATAACCCATACAAAAAAACCCCATCTGCTCAATATGGAGTTAGGAACAATTTAAATGAATGTTCCATTTAAAGTCGGAAACAATATAAACTCAATATGGTATATAGAATCCATTAGGTTAACAGAAAAGTGATTTAAAATTTCTACCATGATACTATTTAAATACTATTTAAAACTAATTTTTATTCTCATCTCTTGCACCATTCATATTTTGAAGTGTTCATGTATTCTATGTAAACTAATTTACATTATTTTGTATCAGGTTGTGCCGTAAACTGTAATAAGAAAGAGGAGTATATTACCCTGATTATGGAAATGGAGCTGTCATGTCAGAGATCCTTAATGCAGGCAATACAGGTATGCATTCATAAAAAAAGAGCTCTCAACTCAGACACCTCCTAAGATGTCTTGATTGATACTTAATAAAGAGACCTCTTAATCAAGAAAATTTGTACAGGATCAGGGGCCACTACACCTATTCCCCTAGGAAGTGGACATTGTTGCTTTAGATTGAGTAGTTGTCCAGCACCTCTCAGCTTGACGAAGCTGAGAGACCTCCATGTAACATAGCCAGCCGACTGGCTATGTTACCCTTCCTACATTTAGTTACTTACTATTTGATATAGCACATGCCCACATATTGTATGATTAATTATTGGCATGCAAATCATTTCTATGCTATTGTCTCCTGGGTATTATGAGGAAGTAGACAGTTTACTTTCCTATTCTGTATAACCAATACAAATTGTTTGTCTTTGCACATATTTTTATAACAGTCACAACTGGTACTAGTACCTACTGCATTATTATAGGTAGAGGTAATTACCATCAGGTGAACCATCTGATTATTACATTAATTTTTCTCATAAAAAAAACTAAATTTTATGGGATCATGTGTCGCATTGAGCATTATCGTGATAAAATTGAAGGAAAATACTCCACTAATCGAGATGCAAACCTGTAAATCTTTTAAAATAGTGGTTAAGTAAGAACATGCTTGTGTAACGGAGTTTATCGTTTCTCTTCCTGTAATTTTTATTTTGCTGTTGATGAGTGAAAAAGCCGTCAAAAGTACTTAATCTAGTCATGTTAAACAATAAATTAATCATCAAGCATAACAATTGCATAATTGTATGTAACCGTAACTAATTAGCTACATTTTTCACACTGTTATTTAGTTCAGCAAACCAAACCGCATTTTATAACTACACAACGCAACAAGAAATACCTACATCTTACCATCGAGGAATCTGATTATCGATCCTACGATCATTTACGTCTAACCGTGATTTAAATAGGTCAGTGTAATTTAAGATGCACGTCGATATCCTTCCTTACGAATACTTCAGTACACTAAATATAAAAAACCTATGATTGGCTTTCCCTTTCTAAAACGAAGTGTATGTAAAATGTTTTTTTTTTATAATGTATGCGAATAGTTTCGCGTCAATCAGGAGCCATAATCCGAGTCCCTGGTAGTAAGTAAGGTACAGTCTGTAATAGAGATATTATTTACTGAGAACGAACGTCTACTGAATGCTATTGTACCTAGCTAGGCACCTTTACCTATAAATGCGGTCAGTAAAATATTGTAAACGATACGCAAGTATTCAACAAATGGATAAAATGAGTGACTAGAACTATGTTGTCTTTAGATTATTAAAAAATTTGGCCCATCAGAATATCAGCTGAGATTTTTTTTATGAGTCGGTGACTGAACACCTATAACAACGAATAAGGACGTGCTTTGTGAGGCAATGCACTGCACCTATTAATCTGAGGCATAAAGGTGTTAGTAAAAGTCTAGTGTGCCTGAAATTGCACAGGCGACTATCATTGGTTCAAAAATTTATTCCCCAAGGTAAAATAAATTATCTTGTCGTGGAACTCTATTCTAAATGCTTTGATAACTCAATACAACAGAATCTGGGGCCTAATTCTCACTTCGGCAGAGATTTTACTCTAATAGGGATGACGTCATAGGCCGAAAACTCGCTGGTAAAACGAGTACTCGACATAATTTTGACATCATCCCTATTAGAGTAAAATCTCTGCCGGAAGGGGCGATTACGAGTTGACAATGTACAAAACCGGTGTCAAACGTCTAACGCCGAGCACACCGGTGTGCGCTGCTTGGTATGGAGACACTGAGCGGATTTTTTGAGAAGCTTGAAATGCGATTACGAGTCCGGTGTGGGCTTGCACAGACGTAGTGTATGATCACACGGTGTAAACTTTTTGTACTATTATCTAAGCTGTGACTATCACGATCGTGGTGTACGCCGATATTTGACCGTTATTCTGTTAATTGCGATTACGAGTGGCTTTTAGCACCTCTGCGATTGCGCCGCCGCGATATCGCGGCTCACACCATGGTATTTCTCGGTGTGGGTGTACTAACTGTTAATTATTCTGTGTCAAATATTGTGATTTTACGTGTGGAATGACAAAACGTTCTTTATTTATTATTTATTTTTTCTTTGTAAATTACCATAAATTACCTTGTAGGTACCTACTGTGAAAAAATTGTGCTTGATTTATGTTCTACTACGCTGGGTGGGAAAAGTAGAGCTCTGCCTACGAGAGAAATGCTACGGAAGATGCCAGGAGCTTCCAAAATGTTTCCGACCCCGTCAATGATCTTTCGGAGACCGAGATGTCAGACCGGTAGGCTCAAATACATCAGTGAAGATCCATGCAGAGCCTTGTACTAATAAATGTACAGGCAGACCAAATAAAACCAATCAGGTTGTGGCTTGCACATTTGACCTTGGATTTTGGGATTCCTGATGCTGAGAGAGACCAAGGTACACATTTATAATCTTACTAAGGAGTTTTCACTGATTAGCAAATACTTATTAGTAAGTGCACAACACACAGAGGGTGGTATACCTATTATTCTCTAGGTATAGTTGCCTACCATTCAATGCTTTGTCTGAAATAAAGCTGACTTGTAACATTCTTGTCTTGTTGTTCTACTGGATCATTTATGTACAAAATGGCATAAACCTTTGTTAGTTAGATAGGTAGGTACCTATTGTTTTTATCTTAGAGCTTCTACCCACTAATACTTAGTTTATTCTTTGTTGCAGACAATTCAAAGTAACAAATTGTAAAAGTTACACTACTCGGGATAGAGTTGACTAAAGTGAGATCCTGAGTCAACTAAAGGCATCACCACACGTATAGGTCAAGCTTGCAAAGTCCGCACCAGTCCCTGCCGTGGTCCACATGCATATTTCACCAAGCTGTACCAGGGGCAACTTTTTATCATGGTCCAACTTTATTATAGATACCTATACAAAATATGTTGGCTTGTATAGCAGGGTTTGATCCTTAGTTCCTAAACAGATGCTTTTATTTGAATAAATGTTATAAACATATTATCATACTTAGTGCGGCTTGCACCAGAATCACTAAACGAGTTTAACAGCTAAATCGATTTAAACCTGACGTATTTGTATGACTTGACAACCCGCTAAATACTATTTAAGAGTTAAACGCGTTTAGCGATTCTGGTGCAAGCCGCCCTTAGCATTATTTATTTACCTATTTGAAATTAATTTAGTAAGATTATAAATGTGTACCTTGGTCTCTCTCAGCATCAGGAATCCCAAAATCCAAGGTCAAATGTGCAAGCCACAACCTGATTGGTTTTATTTGGTCTGCCTGTACATTTATTAGTACAAGGCTCTGCATGGATCTTCACTGATGTATTTGAGCCTACCGGTCTGACATCTCGGTCTCCGAAAGATCATTGACGGGGTCGGAATCATTTTGGAAGCTCCTGGCATCTTCCGTAGCATTTCTCTCGTAGGCAGAGCTCTACTTTTCCCACCCAGCGTAGTAGAACATAAATCAAGCACAATTTTTTCACAGTAGGTACCTACAAGGTAATTTATGGTAATTTACAAAGAAAAAATAAATAATAAATAAAGAACGTTTTGTCATTCCACACGTAAAATCACAATATTTGACACAGAATAATTAACAGTTAGTACACCCACACCGAGAAATACCATGGTGTGAGCCGCGATATCGCGGCGGCGCAATCGCAGAGGTGCTAAAAGCCACTCGTAATCGCAATTAACAGAATAACGGTCAAATATCGGCGTACACCACGATCGTGACAGTCACAGCTTAGATAATAGTATAAAAAGTTTACACCGTGTGATCATACACTACGTCTGTGCAAGCCCACACCGGACTCGTAATCGCATTTCAAGCTTCTCAAAAAATCCGCTCAGTGTCTCCATACCAAGCAGCGCACACCGGTGTGCTCGGCGTTAGACGTTTGACACCGGTTTTGTACATTGTCAACTCGTAATCGCCCCTCAGCTGTAATCTTGTGAATAATAATAATAACTTACAGAAGTTACCAAAAAAGCCTAATCTATTGTATTGACATCCGCTAACGAGATTAACTAGATGAGCTTGACTGTAAGAGTTGCCACAAAATATTTGGGATAGTCAAATATAATTATAATAAGATTTATTCGCGCGGTCATCTACTAAAGTGCAGAAATGTGTTCTAGGAGCTGGAAACTCTAACCCTCGGGCCGAAGGGCATTGTTCCTGCAGAGCCGATGGTTGTGGAGTCAGAGGAAGATGTGAGAGAAGCGCTGGCGCAAAGATGTCATGAACTTGACGCACAGGTTAGTGCTACTCATAAAAAGTGCCGAATATGAGTTTAATTCTATCAAATCAAATTTTGATTGAATTTGAAATTGCTTGAAAAAGACAATAATGATATATTTATTCCGTGGTTCCGTGGAAAGATGTGGGAAATAGTATAGCATATAGATTTTTTTATACTGATTAAAAATAATTGGTTTGTATCTGCTTATAAATTATCGGATGAGTGAATATTCTAAGTGAAACTAATTAGTGCATGTATTATAATTTTTTACTGGTATCAGCTGCTTTCTAGTATACGAGATTATTACATATTATAAAATATGTCGTGAATGTCGTGATAGAGAGATAATAGAAACACGCTATGAACACCTTAAATAATTTTGAATAGGTACTCCATAAAATTATAATACGAATAAAATCGTTTGCTTTCTATCACAGTATCTTACGACGTAATCGTTCTGTCAAAAGTTAATCACTACTGAACATAGTGTCACCCCGTTTTGCTTAGATGGCGTTGTGTAAAAAATGGTCATGATTATAGATCGCTTTCATCCGTAATTTTTTTACATTCATTCCAGGTGAAAGTACTAAGAGAAGAGAAGATGACCCTCTTAAGCGAAGTGGCTCGCCTGACAGCTGCTGCGGCGGCCGCAGAAGAAGAAACGGAGTTAGACGACGCAGGCGCATCACTAGGCCCCGCCCATTCAGGGACCCTTCGATACAGCAATATGAGGGCGCAACTCGACACGCTCAAAGATGAACTGGACAAAGTTGAACTGCAAAGAGACGATCAGAAAGCGAGGGCTGACGTTTTGGAACGAGAGCTGGCGATGGTCAAGCTGAAAAATGAAGAGTTACAGGTAGGTTCCTTAAAAGAAAATAGGGGAAAGTGTAAGAAAAACTTGGACGATACGCGCTTTTCGCGATAAAAAGTAACCTAAGTGCATGTTATTCCAGGTTTGATAGAATTCCTGTTGTTTCTTCATGTTTCAGACAGCAGCATCAGAAAATGTAATTTTGAAAGACGAACTGGACGCGTTGCGAGAGACAGCGGCAAAAGCAGCCACTCTCGAGGCAACCGTCGCTTCCTACAAAAAAAGGATGGAAGAACATGTGGATTTGAAACGACAGGTAGAGAGTACAAAATGTTTGTTATCAGTGTGGATCGAACCCACGAACCATAATACGGAAGGCAAAGCTAATACCGACTGAGCTGTGACGCCTGTCGACGAAATATAGATTGACAGGCTTGTTTGTTTGACAGGTGAAGCTACTGGAACGCGCGAACTCCGAGCACGTGAAGCGAGCAATCGAACACGAACAGGCGGCCGCGCGAGCTAACACCTTCCGTCCACAACTCGATCTTTATAAGAAACAGGTACGTTTTGGGACTTGATGGCCGACGACATTTCTATCTCGTATCGGTATAAAGATAAAACCCAAAATTATTAGTTGCATAAATCAATGGGGAAATTGGACTTCTACAAACTGACATAAATCAATATTCATGGACGTTTCAAACAACGCCCTCTAGTCCTAAGCTAAGCAAAGCTAACTAGATTGCTGATAGAATACTTAAATAATTTTTTTTTCGTAAATACTTACTTATAATACATAGTAGGGTGTTGTGCAAATCATATGGTTTTATCTATAAGTACCTACGCTTGTTGGCTTGTTGATTAACCTTAAGGACCATGTCTGAAATAAAACATTTTTTTTAGTAACACCCAGACGTATAAGTCGTATAACTAACATCTATGTTTGCCACACACAAATGTTGGTTCTTATTGGGGATCGAATCCACGACCCACAGCACGGAAGGCAAAGTTACTAACGACTGAGTAACTAATAACCAACTTCAATCTTTTCCCACAGATGACAGAACTGAATGAGAAACTTGACGCGGAAATAATTAGAGCTGACAAACTAGAAATAGAGAACAAGACGCTTAGCAGCAAAGCGTCGCTACTGCAGAGGGAAAGAGACACACTGCTGAAAGAACGAGATACACTGAAGGAAGCTATGGAAGAACTCAAGTGCTCGACCATGACTACGGGTATATTTAGATCTTTCTTTTTTTATCGTGACTGTGAGCTCATTCTAATTCATTCGATCGATATCAGAAGTTTTGAAAGAGGTCGTACTGCTGTGTTTCGGTGCATACCCGGGCAATGAGACTTATTGGCATTAAACACCTTTACGTTTCAAAGTCATTGACGCAGTACTTGGTCTCAGAACACGTCCTCATGGAAGGTGCTCTGTGAGGTAATGCATCGTTATAGGCAAAGATAACCGTTTTACATTAGGTGGCCAACCTGCTTGTCCCATCACTTTGTCTATTAAAAAACATGCAAATGAAATCTAAATAAATGGTTATGCAAAAATCTGTGTTTTAATGTGGCGAATTTATCTTGTATAGATTGGAAGATTTCAGCTGTAAAATGATTTCAATAATAAAATAAATGACCACATGTTACCAGGAGCTGTGAGTGAAGATAATGTATCCAGAGAACTAATACCAACAGATATGAAGGAACGATTGATTCGACTCGAGCACGAAAACAATTTGCTCAGGGAGAATCAAAACGCACAGGCCGGACAAGCTTCAGTACAGGTAAACTTTACTTTTACAATAGTTTTAAGCCATGGTATCAATGCCCTTAGATTTATATTATCACAAAAGTTATGAGTACAACGGGTTTTAAGTTTTAACACACACGGATGCAATACCATTACGCTACAACCACTGTCGAATCTAGGATTTTGGTTCGGGAGGGGCTTGACCCAGCTACTTAGGGTTTCCCCAATAAATACTGGTCTCCTTGGGTAGACCCTGAGCTTTGAAGAGTGGGGGTGAGCGATCACATCCTAGCCTCCCCTAGATCCGCTAGTGGCTACAAAATATCCTGACATGTTTTAGTCTCTGGAAGTTGACTTTAGCTACGGACTAGAAAATATTTTATAATCTACTAGTACCTAATTGTATTTTTTATTTTAATAACTGAGTTAATATTAATTTTATATATAAAATTAAGGTAAGCAGTATAAGTAAGAAAAAACAATTTGAATGTGATCAATATTCATTTATTAGTATAGAAACACAAAGAAAGAAAACGTAAAAATATACATGAAATAAAGATAAAAGAATTTAGTGTTATGTACGGAATGGAATAAGAAAATTACAACTAATACACAGTACAACTAACATTTACATATTACAACGAATATTTAAAAGATACGCCTAAAACAGTTTAACAATCTGCCGTTGCAAATGACAAATAGATAGCTAAATTAGTAACAATCAGAAGCGTACTCGGGCTAAAGTCTTAATAAATACAAAATGGTGGCTGTACTCACTTATAAATGACATTAACATGTTGGTAAAGCATTTAACATAAGTGAAATTACAATAAATTACATTTAGATACATCTTTTACTCACACATATATTATGATAGGTTCTAAATAAACTAAAGCGCTAACCAAATTAGCCAATCTATTCACTATCACTGTCGTGAAGACTACTTGCGCTATGCTCAGTCTCACAATTATCTCGAATTCTTTTCATCTTTGCTTGCTTTACCTCGTCATATGAAGGATATATCTCGTGTCCCTGCTCATTGGCCGACTCCCTCAAAATGTTGTATTGCCATTTTGACAGTTTAATTGACTCGACCAGCTCCAGTGCCTTTTCTGGTGTTATCGTCACAGGCTTTGGGGCTGAGGTCTCACCCGCGATGAACGCCTTTGCTTTCTGCATATCTTCAGGATGCTCCAGTAAATGGTCTATTAAACTAGCAACTTCATTACCTCTCCGTTTCAAACTTTTCAACATAAAAGTTATTTCTTCCAATGATTGTGGCTTTTTCAAGGTATCCAGTCTTCTTTTTTGTGTCTCATTAAAATCTTCAGAAGGTGCTTGAGATTTGGAAGTTGAAGGCATATCTTCATTGTGAGAAGGTTCACAGTCGTCTGAATTTAATTGTTCACTTTCAACTGTGCCAAGATGAGTCCAGGCTATCGGAGTGTCCAACCAGGTTTTGTTTTTCTTTAAAAATCGGGTAAGACTGCGATTGCATTGTTTCCATTTGCTACTAATCCTCCAGCAAAACTTTTGACAAAACTTTGACAATTTTACACTATTTTCTTCATCGAGTTCCAAACTTAGGGTCTCTTTGAGGTGGTTACAAAGGCCTGCACTGTCGGATAATGAGTCCAACTCTCGTCTCATTAACATAAATAAATCAACGTTATTTACTAAACTCTCCATAATTACAATAACTTTTGACAACCGAAAGATAGTAATTCGCGGAGGATGGCACTCGTAATGTTTTTTTTTTTCTCGAATGGACTAAATGCTTGACTAAATGCTGTTGGTCGTACGACGACTCTTACAGCGCTACCGAACAGATGTTATTAATAAAGATAGACCAGACATTTATATAGGACTCACCCCACCCCATCCTTTACCACATTCCTCATTTTAAATCCCTTGACAGTTGCTAGTTAATTAAACAATAGGGTAAATTAGCAGGTAGGTTTTCCGGGCCTTTCTGCAAACTTACCCTTGTTTTACTACCTATTTAATTAACAATAGGTTTGGCGGTAACGAGAAATGTGAGACAATAGAAGAGATAAATATACTGATAACGTAGGTCTTCGTTATACCTAAATAACATCTAAAATGCAAGTGGAGGACTAAAGCTTAATACGTTTTTAGTAGGTACCTGGAAAGACTTCCAGTTATAGTGTAAAAATTGCAGTTTTTATGATAAATAAATAAACATTCATTCATGGACATTTCACAAACTATGACACAAACCACAGATCAAGTAAGTACCTTCAACTTCTTGGTTTATGGCCCAGATCAAGTAAGTTTTATTTATTGTTCTGTGACGCAAACCATGTCACATGCCAAATTATTATTGTCTTGTTCCCCAGTATTGCCAACAACTTCAAGAATGTGAGAAGCTGCGGACATTGAACAGAGAAGCGAACCAGAGGATAATGCAATTGGAAGCGATGCAGGACCCGGCGCACCAACCGCATACAGATAATGACGACAACCACAGAAAATGTAATTTTTTTTCTTTTTTTTTTCTTAACCTCTATTGTCCCACTGCTGGGCTAAAGTTTCCCCCAACTATATTTTTGAGAACAACTTATACTATATTGATCGAAGTATACTTGACTCTTTTGAATGTCGTTAGGAACCAACCATATATGACATGTATTGTATATTGTGGGCCTAGACCTAACTCTGTTCACCGCTACTCTGTATTATGTAACGGTGAAAACTTTGCTGGTTTATGTGATTTTTAAGTTATTACTTATAAGTTTATAGTACTGTTTGTTTCCCAAATAAAATAAAATAAAAAATACTATGGTTAGGAATGTTCGATGAAAAATATTTCATCTAGTCACAGTGAATTGTGGGATTTTAATCCTAACGGGGTGTAAGCGTGAAAAAATAAATATTCATAGACATTTCATACAATGACCTCTTGTCCAAAACTAGGCAAAGATTGTATGTACTATGGGAATTAGATTGTTGGAATACAATTTTTTGTAAAAACATAGTAAGTAAAATAACACCCAGAAACAAACATATATGTTTGCTATCAACCAATGTTTTTTCTTAGCGGGAATTGAACCCACAAATAATTTTAAACTAGAATTTATGCTACAAGCAGATATTATATTGTTAAAGAATTTTAAAAAAAATCATGTGAACTTGTGTGTTTGTAACAGCGCTTCAAGTGGAAGAGTTACAAAGTGCCTTGGCGGAGGAGAGGCGGCGGGTCGTGAAGCTGCAAGAGGCGTTGGCGGCGCGCGACGCTGAAATGCTGGCCACAGAAGACCGCTTCAAAAAAACCGTGGAAAAAGCCAAGCAGGTCGTCAAGTCATTAGACCCTAGGGCTACAGGTAATCAGCATATCAAAATGTTGTACTAATTCTCACTTTTCTATAATTAATCATAACTTTCGGAACGGAAGCGTCACCGAACTATAATTTTCGCAAGTACTTATTCGAAATATTGTAAAGAGGCAAAGTAGATTCTTACGAAGTAGTGGTTCTTAGATGTAAATACTTTAAAAAATATATTTATTTACCTACCATGATTTGCGACATTATATTATATTGTCTGACAAAACAGTTTTATTCTCTCTCGCACTCTATTATTTAAGATAATACTGTCGTATGTTTTTGTAAAAATTTTGTTCGTAATGAAAACTTCATAGATTGTTTGTTTACAGGTCAATCACTATCAGACATAACGCTCGGATACTCGCGTCCAGCGCCCAGCACCAGCACCAGCGCGGCTACCACTGCAACTAATAACAATAAAGAGTGAGTCATCATATCAGTCTGTCAGAATTCACCACAATAAGTGCTTTGTCAAGACAAGAGCTGGTTAGTCTAAACCAGTGGTTCCCAAAGTGCTCCAGGTGACGGGAGACTCGACGGGGTCTACGTTGGCGTGATAAAAAGCCAAATCAATTCTCACTTTTTTTATTTTATTAGTGATTGGAACTCAGCCGCAATGCAAATTTCCATAGTTAGATCTAATCTTCACATTTTTTGTCGAGTTTGAGGGATATGGTAGAAATGTAGCTGCAGGGGTCCACTGGAACCAGCTAAATGTTGAAAGTAGTCTTGAGAGAAAAAGTTTGGGAACCTCTGGGCTAAACCGTGATTTTGTTGTGTCAGATGGAGTGGCAGTGCGACCAGCGCGACCAGTGAAGGTCGCACATCAGACGAGCTGCGACTAGTCGCCTCCGCCTGGTACACTCTCGGCGCAAGATACCATCGAGAATCAGCTGATTCACGCCTTCGTCTGCTCTCTGCCGGCCATTCCTTCCTGGCGCGACAGAGGCTTCAGGCGCCGAGACCCAGGCCGACCAATACTACCACTCCGGAAGGGTTTATGCATTGATATAAGGTTCAAAATGATGTCAGCGAAAGCCAACGCAGGTAAACTTGAGCTCTATGCCTATTGATACTAAGTGAAACTGTCGAGAAAAACATCTGAGCATCGGATGTAGCCGATGGAATACAGAACGCGAGAATACCAGCTCTATTGCTGTAGTAAAATAAGGTCCAAATTTATACACATTTGAACATCAGCTGACTCTCGCCTTCGTCTGCTTTCTGCCAGGCAATAGCATATTAGCAGTGATGTAACCAAACACGTTTGAATACAGAAAGTGGAATTATTAAATTAATTACAGTGATTGTGTCAATTACTGAAATCATCGAGTCTGTGACAGATTTGTCTTTTTCATAGTAAAAAGACACGTTTTATTATCTGCCAACGGAGTGACTTTTTTTAACCTTATTAAAATAATGTTGCCTTAAATGTACGGTGTACGTAGATATGAGAAATATATTGTGTCCTCACAGACTTTTCCTCAAATCTGCTAATAATCACGTAAAAAAATCAAATAAAAGTTTTATTACGGAAAGTTTAATTTATTTAGTCTAATACGAAACCATCTATGGCTGGTTCCAAAATAACTTCTAATGCTGATTGCACTTGTAGCATGCGGAGTACAACCAGGCCAGGCAGGTGGTAAGGATAAAAGAAACTCTATTTTACCATGCGTTGGGATCATATTCCTGAGCATATTCTTTCATTTGTGAATTCATTTATTATATATTATATATAATACGTTAGTTTTTAATTTTATAATCGAAAGTATTATAGCTCAATGTTTATTTTGCTCCTATAAGATGTAATTAAATAGATACCTATATATTTATTAGGACTGTCCAAGGGAATTCATTGATGAACAAAAAGGTACCTACCTATACTAATCGATTTAGTTAGCTATTGGTATCGATTCTGTTGTTGCGTTTTTCTAAAGTAACCTAATTTGACAGCGCTAAAATTATAGCTGTCTTTGTCGTTTCAGTTTATGAGAAAGGGACGGCAACATTTTTAGTGCTGTCAAATTAGGTTAGTTTAGAAAAATGCAACAACAGAATTGACAGCAATATCCCACTACTATTATAAATGTCAAAGTTTAGATGTGTGGATGATTGTGTTTCAATCACGCTGTAACTACTGGTCCAATTTTGATGAAACTTGGAATATATTACCTACATAGTTCGTAACCTGGATAGACTACTTTTCCCGCTTTGTTTTTTTTTTTAGGTTATTTGTTTTTTCGTGGACGAAGTCACGGGTAACTGCTAGTAGGGAATAATTCTTTTTTTTGTTTAAATTCAGAATTAAAAAAAGTCACCGTAAGTTTTATGGAGATGTTTAGCTCACGAAGAAAAAATATTTCGGAATGTATAAGAAAAAATATATATTAAAGTTACCTAAGTTATGCCCGAGTTTAAAGCACATTTCTATATGAATCATTTTGTAAAAATATTAGTAAGTATTTCAGTGGTTATCATACAAAAAACATTATTGTACTTTACTAAAATAAATTATTATTTGTATCAAACAAATAATAATAAATAGGTATATCTCCACCGAATAACTGTAACCTAACGATCAAATTATTTTTTATAATTTTAGTATTTTTCTATGTCTGTAAGTATATCAAAACTACACGATCATGACTTATCTGTACATAGATCTATACCATAGACAGATGGAAGTATGTATTCTGTCCAAACCATGTTCGAACACTACAGAGTTCTTAGATATTGGGCTGCATACATTGCCCCTACCACTGTATAAATCATCTACAATCTCTAGAATAGTCTGTTTAGTAAAGTAAAATATCTCTTGTATCAATTGCACTAGGCTTATTGTTCCCTTTGAGTTATGATCAAAACTGTTGAGCTATTGTTACTAAAGAGCCATCATTTCATAAAGAAACAACACCAAAATTTGGTTTTTGTAGTAGGTATTGCAGATTGACCATTCAAAGTAAAAATAAAATACAAATATACGCAAATTGTGCTCACGCCTTCTTCTGAGCACAATTGTACCGTTCCATTTTAAAAGACAAAGTACATTGTATAAAATGTAGTTGTTTAAGCCAGTGTTCACTGAATTACAGTTATGCATTCAGTCAGACGACATGCCGTATTTAAAAACAGATTATCTCAACTAAATTGTGTTTTTATGCTCTAGTTCAGGCTTTACCGTAAAACATTTTTTTTAAATTGCTTTCTGTATACTTACCGACCAAGTTAAATATATTTTTAGCTTACCATTGCTTTAAACGTATTAAACAGTATCTTGTCTTCCATCTGACATGGGTAACTAAACTACCAATTTTAAGAAAGATAAAGTTAACTATGTAGTTACGTAAAATACGTGAAAAACAATATGTATTTGTGTCTGTATTCTCCAATTACTTTAGTATACTTAAAATGCGTTTTTCACACTCAATTAATTAATCAATCTACATTTAGACGCATGCTTCAGCATAGTGTCTTGCTTGCGTTGGACATCGCATCTTCTGAACAAAATAAGCTCCCTTCGAATAACTTTTATGACAGTCATAGTCGTACCGTGCTGAAACGTGCTTTAACATTTTGTTATTATATTATATTATATTTTCGAATGGACCATAAGCCAATAGATATAATGTTGACAGCACAGTTCCTGTAAAAATTAATATAACCGATAATTTAATCTTTATTTATGTTATTACCGAGTGTTATTGTAATGATCTGTATGTGTTGTTAATCTTGTTATTTTTTTTCCAAGTAAATCGGATTGGTAAAACAAGGTTTTCAGCACATGCCTGCATTTTTTTTTGTAAAATATCGTTTATATCGAAGTAATGAGGAAAATCATCACAATGTAATACAATTACAAAGAGTAACTCCTATCATGTGATTATATTTCCCTAGGTTTAAGTTAAATGACAAACTAATAGATAGTAACAATTATAATTCAGTGGAAGGTGCAAGCAGTGCAATTTATTTGTGTTCTAATATTTACTAAAATGTGATTATTGTTGATAATGAACGTTTTGAGATAATATATACATTTTCATACAATTTATACCTCGTTTTAATAAACTACCTGTAGGTAAATGAAAAACGTGAAGAGATTTCATAATTTATATTAGTTACTGAGATCACAAGCCACTTAAATAATTTATATCACATCAAAAGAAACTACACAACCTAAATTACTTAGGACACACAATTTGGAACACAAAATTAGGAAAGCGTTTAAATAACATAAAAGGTTGTAAACTTTTTACAAAATAAAATACAATATTTTTCAAAACAAATGTTGCATTTCGGGGTTTGATTTTTATAATGAAATTAACTTGAACACCCGGAACTACGAAACTCGTTACTTATTTACAGCTTTGTTCGTTTCAATTATTTACTTTTTATTTTCTTAGACATAACTATCAGAACTTTTAATGTTTCGCAACTAACACATCTGGTGATTTCTAATTAAGTATTCATTGTGGTTTTATAATTGACTGTTGAAATCAAACAACGCCAATCGGTACCTAAATAAATACCTTGAAAATTACTTTCTGAATCTAACATTTATCAAACGAAAAATAAATGATTTGAATGTCTCCAGCGCTGCAGCGTCGTCAAAGAAACGTCGTGCGTGAGAGACATTCAATGCAGACAAATGTACGAATACTTATGCAGTAGAATAACTTAGGTTTTATCGCTTGAGTTAGACATGACAATGAATACCTACAGATGGTTGGCGCTGCGAGAGTTCAACAGCCTGTTTTTTAGATGAGAGCACTTAGCCTAGCGTATCTAATACTATTGGAGATATGGGGACTAATCAAAGTCCTCGTCGGAGTCCGTCTTGAGCACGCTGTCAGAACCCGAGCCAGGCTCGCTGTCCACCGCAATCTCGCTGTCAAACAAACAAGACGATCAGCCTTCAGACAAGCTCATTTGCATATAGTTACCATGTACCCCTCCCGGGACTAGGGTTAGCAAGGTCAACTCTAACAATGGACAGTGTTCGCAGAATAACTAAGGGTTATATTTGGCTTAGTCAGCTCCGCACGTATTGTCTTTACTGTGGATAAGGTCGACTAGGATGATACTGGCCAAATCTATATGGCTTGCCCAGCATCGGTATCATTCTCTCGGAGTAGGCTGCCTACTCCATCTAGGAAATGTTGCAGCGTCGTTCATCGGGGCATGGGTAAAATGTGGCCCCTGACGCTGTATCTAGTTATGACACAAAGGCCTGTTTTAGATTTCTGCTGATTCTGTTAAACACACATGGGGTTGAAGCTTGAGTATACATGGGGTATTGAGCGAAGCGTTATCATGAAGTTTATGAACCATTGTGATAACATGACATTAAGCGTCCCCGTATTTGGCGTGACATTTTTCGAGTGGGTAACAATAACAACACCCACGAATTCCGACCATCGCGTTCGGTGTGGCTTTTAGTGGCAATTAATTTATGAAATAGCGTAATTGTGCAGTTTTATATCGATCGGTTAGCCGTTAGGTAAGATAAGCGCGAGAGTCGTGCAAGTTGTCAATGCTCTCAAAGTTACGAGTATTGAGGCACGAGTTGTAAAATTACACGACATGCATTGGGTTAGGTTTACACCGTGGCTTATAAACTTGCCTGTTCATTTCTGTGTCGGTCAGTTTAATTTCAACGATATTTCTGTTAAAGAAATTAACACATTAGGTATAAAGAGAATGAAATAAGGTTGTTACTTTCGCTAAAACTAAAGTCAGTTACAGTTCGAAGTAAAGGATTGCATACTTAAGCCAGTTGAAACTCTAACGGGCTAATAGGTAACCCATCGACTATGATAGCAAACTTTAAGGTAAAAATTTGTCAAAAATAATTGGTTAGGCTGTCTAAAGGGAGCAGATGGGCTCAATTCTACTAATTTACAACGATTGACGTTCTATTCAGTTCCAACTATGCTTGATATGGTCGATCTAGCGATGTTCAGCTGTGTTTCAGCTGTCTAAAGTTTTTTAGTGGAATTGAGCCTCAAAGGGCTTTATTGTATTGGTGGACTGTATTCTTACCCATTCAGGTCCTTTGTGAGTTGAATGTCGACGGTCGTGGTGCTGTCATTAAGACCGTTGAGGGCTTCGCAGAAATCACTCCCCACGTTTTGCAGGTGCTGTGTGTTCAGATGGAAACCCTGTAAAAAAAGTGTCTTATAGGCTTATTCCCCCACTAGCCAAAATAGGCCGCTAAATTTCCTTTCTAAAACATGCAATAACAGAGTATAAAGAGTTCATCATAAAATTAAACAGGATTCAGTATGAAAAGATATGGGTTGACATAAGTAATTTTGAAAGAAGCAAGTTATCTTAGTGGAATTAATTGAATTATTTACAATTGGCATTCACGCTAGGATATAATCGCGAGATGTATCATTAATTATACGACACGCACATCGGTGTCTATCCAGTCCAGTAGGACCGATTCATACGAGCCCTAGGACCATTCGTACAACTGGATCCGAAATAAAGAACATAAACTTGTTCTACATTAAAGATAGTTGCAGCATACACTATAATAAATCACTTATGAAATAAGCCTAAATCAGTTCTCGCAATGACGTAGGTTTTTTGAGATTCAAAATTGTAAACTATACCTACCTAGTCTATAGGACTACCTATAGACTAAAGAACTATTAACCAAAAAGTTTTTTTTGCAATAAAATCTACATCTAAATACTTGATAGTTCTATGGTAATCCGAGATTTGTTGCATCTCGGAGGCTTATCGAGCAGATCTGCCGACTGCGACTGGAATAGCATGGACACCGCTAGATGTATTAGCCCACATGCCCTGCTTAGCTAAGTATATCGTTATCTGATATCTAAGCCGTCATTTCTGCTTGAAAAAGCGAGATGTACGGATTGGTTCTTCATTTTAAAATGACGCGAAATATCTGCAGGTAATGTTGCGCGTGGGTGCTTATGCAAATGTAAAATAAAAATGATAAACGCGCTACATTAGAGAACACACGGCTACTATCTCCAGTCGTTCAATTGAGCCACAGAGCACGGACAGAGGAGTGTTTCTTCTCAGTTGTAATTTAATTGACACGTAAAAGACCACCCTGTACGGAAAAGCATTAGTTCATTGTTGGTCATGCTCTAATTGTAAAAAGCTTTCATTGTTCATTGTTTTTTTTATAACGGGTTGTAAAGCGCGTGAAATCATTTGAAGCAACTGTGAATGGTTCCTGACAGAAACCTACTATATACAACTTAAATAAATGCAGAAGGTCACCTTAAACGGTCCTCTATCGAAGCCACAGAACGACGCTTCCATGGTATAAGACCTCGTGACTCCAAGATGTCTCCACACTGTCACACGAGCAGTGCTCTCCCTTTCTCTCTCCACACGAAAAGAGCACGAGCCCAGTGCAAAAGCTGGCGATATCCGATGCATGAGAGCTGGCAGCATCTAAACAAAAAAATAATGAAGATTATTCTTTGTCGGTGCTCGTCCATGTCTTTAGTTGAATTAAAACGCTGAACAAAAGGATCAGATATTCAAGATGGAACAAAACGAATGATTGATTGTTGCACGGGTATGGGAAGTTTCGCCGATGACTCATAGTGGCTATATTGAGGACCACATCGTAATCCGATTACTTCTTATAATCTCGAACCTAAAAGCACTAAATTATTATGGTACCACAGTAGAGTTTCAAACGTCTTCCAAGACTCTGCGTGAGGTCAGGACGATTTTGTACGCAGAGTAACTTACAAGGTATTTGACAGGCTCGTCCTGGACGAGGCGGTCGTTGCTGCACCAGCTCTCAGCGCCGGCACATCCATAGAAGAACACGTTTTTCTTACGAGAATGGCCGTGGTAGTCGCAGTATACCAGCGGAGGCTTTTTCCATACGCGGACTAAGTACTCTATCAGACCCTGTACACCAAAGAAATTAGTTACTCCTATATTTTGAAGTAAGCCCTACAAAAATGTACCATCTATCTAGCGTCTCGTAACTGAAGAGACTCGTAACTACAATTGTCTTGTCTTTATAATTTTAAGCATATCCAAGCATCGCTATAGAGTGGCACTATAAATAAATAAAGTACCTATGATTACTTGCACTAAGGTTAATGTATGCCTATGAGATAAGCGGTTTCGTAACGGATGTTGTAGAGTTGCAGCGCAACATACCTACGTGCATAGCACATTCAAGTAGGCCCTCTGAAACTGAACATTAATGTGGAAATATCATGTAGCGTTACTTCACCTTGGTATGGTAAATAGAAGGATGCAAAACGGGACTGGGTTTGCACCATCGTCGATTTAGATCTTCATTAGTCAGTCCGCATCGATGGCTGCAACAAGAAATTACAATTTACTGTAAAGATAACCGAGAAATCTCGTCGATAAGTTAGCGCCGGTATAGCTGGATATGTCTACTGCATTGAAATGACACGCGCGTCTTTAGTTAGAGGAACTCATATCACCCAGTCGAGATTTATCCCGCATGCCAGGAGAATACCTTACAGTTACGATCTATCGGATCCGCATTTACAACTTAATTCGAGGCTTCGATCGTGCTGTTTTACATGGCTCTTAGCTATTGATTCCACCTTTGAAAGTACCCTTGTAAGCATAGCATACAAACTAGTGTTTCATACAGCTTGGCTGGGATTAAACCCATAAAACATTCGTTGTTAGCTGTGGCACAGAATATTAGGCTGTGGTGTCTGATAATAATCCTCGAGGCGGTAGAGTTTCCTATGTTTCGAGATAACGTTATGCCAGGTCTGACAAATTATTTTATTCTAAAGTCAAAAGACAGTTTCGTAACGCAATCTACTCTAGTTCCAAATAAAAATAAATAGAATGTACCGACACGTAGGCATTCGTGCATCTCTATAAAAGGGTTGTGCTGGTCTCACTTGCGCGTGAGAGTCCCCGAGAGCACGCCTCCACGATCCCGATGTTGTCTGCTTCAAAGAATTTATTTTTGTATTCAGTGCATAGGTACCGTGCCGACTGCTTGCCTAATTCGCGTTAGTTTTATTAATAAGTATGGTACAAAAAAACCTCTTCCGGGTAGGAGACTTTAGTCCTTGAACGACTTCTAAACAACCTGACCGTATTACCTTCCTATCTAATTACCTATATCGACTTGAATCTGGTGTTATTTTAACATACCTAATTACTATGCCGGTTTACAGTGGTGTTATCATAACTCTCTTGGCATAATTTCAACGAAGACAGGCACAATTGATGTTTGTTTTATGTTTTTCATGCCCAAGATGCTATTCATATCAAAAGGTCACGAAAATTTTGTAAAACGCGATACGCCTTATAGCACTTACCAATACTAAAAAAATCACTCTATTTGACTCTACCTTTGCTACTGTGTCGATTGTGGAAAGAACGACATCTCCAATTGTGTCATTATCTACAGCTAGGTAAACTTTAGTGCGTCTGCAATCTACGACAATTGACTACACAACTCTCCCGTTATTAAAGGGCAATTCTTATGTACGTGCTTCCGACATAATCGCAATCAGCAAGGCACCCGGTAGAGCTTAGAAAAGCACTCATCATAAGAACGTAACTGTACCAGTTAATATTGTTAGCAACATTTTGTAAAAAAAAAACCAAAAAAGTCCAGTTCCCGAAGAGTCCGCAGGCAAATTTAAAATTCACACTACAAAGATCAAGATAAGAGGAAACATCGACAAATTATTTCTGAGATAAAGGCGTGCGTTTCGCGTGCCGCTGACTTTAATGATGGGGTGAGTTTTATCGGAATTGCAAAATTTGTTAATTCGTATGATTTAAAATCTCGTATCGTATGTCTATTTGCGGTTCTGCAGATCAAGCCGTGTAGCGCACATTTTTTTTCCTGGAGAGCAGTCTGGCTTTCGTCCAATTAGTGGTCCGGTGGAGGCGCATCATTAGCGGCGGAGGCCGGGGTCCTCGACTCGGAGCCGCTCGGGCACGTCCCGCCGCCGCCACGGCCGCTCCACGGCCTTCGCGAACCGACGACGCGCGTCGACCGGTTGCGCATCTTTTACTCTAATCACGAGAAAAAAATAAGATCTAGGTAGGCAACTACAGAGCATGCGCGAATGAAAGAGAATAAGCGAAAAGTTGCACTCCGCCCGCCCCGTGTTTTATGGTGGATTGTTGCGGTATCGAACAGGGCTGTCCATTCTAAAGCGCTCTTGCCATACTTTTATGAGATTTTGATCAAAAAGGGGTTTATCGTTTTAATAGGGTACATACCTTAACTTTGTAATCATGATTCAGCTGTTTATTTATTTAGCTACCTGCTTTAATTGATTCGGTTTCAAAACATGACATTTAGGTACCTAGAGGAGTACATGAAAAGTTTTGCTCATTATTCAACCCTCTCAAGATCTATCCAAGTGTTCTGTACACACTTGATGTTACAAAGATGCAATCAGTTGGTTCAAAAGAGACATCAACATTTCATTAATGAGTAGGAGTCCTCTGAGAGGCTCAGTGCCGGTGGCGCATGGCATGGCGCTGACGGGCCGCGGCTGGTTCAAGGGTCTGCCTGTGCAGATCTATTTATAGCGTGCGCCGCGCGATGGTATCGCAGCTCGCCTCACCCCTGCCTCCTCGATCCACCCCCTCCTGCACCCTTCGCATAACGTTCAACCGGACAAAATAGACTAAATAAACCTAGCCATTTTATTTATTCCACCTATTTATATCATAACGTCCATTGTCTCTCTCTACCTCAGCTGGAATTCGTAGCCACGGGGCAATTCCAGTCTTTTGCCAGCGAACATCGTTAATATCATCAAACTGCACTTCGAGGTACCTACACATAATTATTGTTAAACTGTATACAAGTAGGTAGGTAACCCTATAAAAATATAATGAAACTTTTTTATAGTCCAATACCGGAATATTCTATTAAACCGAGTATGTGTAATAAATCGTCGAAGATAAACATCAATAATGGAGAGGGCTATAGGCGGTGGGCTCGGTACACGTCACGCTCATCCGTATTCAGAGTGCGGAGGCTGTTTCCTGCGCGCGCGGAGAGGCAACCGAGGAGGGTACTCGACGATAGTGTTAGGAAACGTTAGATCGCGAGCTCCCCGCAGGTATGGCTAAGCCGCGCGCGGGATTCGCTAACCGCCGCGCCGCCGCCGCCGCCGTCGATAACTCTGTATTCCGGGCAAGCACCGGACACGATGCGAGTTATTTACGATAGTCGCGAGACAATCGTCCGGTCGCCGCGCTTATCCGGTGCACCTTGACAATAACATGACGTGTCTATCTTTATTAAATAGCCTCCTCTGGAAATTAACACACGTGGCTAGCTTGTATTTATAGCACCGTTGAATCATTCGCGAGGAATGGCGGTGAACATTAGTTTAAGAATGTGGGAGTTGTCGCCGTACTCTCCGCTCTCTGTGTAGGTACTAATTTATCGTCTCGCTTCGATGTCGTTGTCTACATAGATGGGAGAGGTGAAGGTTATGTTTCTCGTAATTTGTTAAGGAAACATTCCCATGTGTAGGTTTATAAAAACTTCCAAAAGCTACACTACAGAGACGTCGAGTTAGATTTTTATTAAGTACTTAATTACAAGCTAAAGATTAATTAATTATTTAAATTAAAGTGAACGAGCGACCGGACTGGGAATGCCTTCTTTAGGTTAGATAAGATGCCTGCAATTTCAAATTACACATTTATTGTTGAACTTCAAAACAACAAGCGATTTTTTGTGATGCTTACGGCGCAAGTGTCGAACTGAGAGAAATTATCAGTTTTGTGATGAGTGATGACTTTACCTTAAAATTAAAAGAATAAAAATAATACGTAAACATCATTGTCTCAGAAATTATACTGCCTATATGCCTGCTGTATATGTAATACAGCGATTAATCCTAGACAAGTAAATATTGACATATTTTTTTCAGACTTATTGAAGTATTTCTATACTTACCTCGATTTGCTCGGGGGGCCCTCTGATTCTATAACATGGGTCTAGTGTAGGTGACCTAAGGTTCCGCCTGCATAAGGAATTAACCTTTGAACAGTATCCGCGCTGGCCCCGATTGTCCTGAGACTCACTGCGCTACTGGTCGTCGAGATGAAGTAACGGTGAGCGGTTCGCTAATTGATTTTATTTGCTGGGTGCTGGCGGAAGCAGAGCAATTCGCCACAAGACGGTTCAATGACACGGCTCTCTGGCGACACTCCTCACAATCGGAATGCAGCCACCATTAGCCACAAGAGCACTTTCTTGCAAGGGTATTTATTATTTTCACAGTTCTTTTAGCCTGGATTGTGTCGTCAGGCTCTTACGGCGAGTTATGGACTGTATTCTTAGCCGGTAGGTACAGTGATATTAATTATTATTTTTTTCTAAATATTACTCAGGCATTTGCAGTACCGGAGTCTATTTAAAAACTACGATAAATTTTTTGACCACAGGTCAATTATGTAAATGTAAATTAATTACTGTCAACTTTGCTGTATAAAAAGGTTCTTGTTTGAGTACTTGATGTGGATATAATATACTGCAGTAGTGCCTAACTGCGTACATACTTAAACGTCGCTCACGTCCATAGAACGATTCTTAGCTGTGTGAAGATCTAGTCATGATTTCTTGACCATAAATGTATCCTGTAGGAGTGGTAGGTTCTCCATCTAGGTAACTGGTGATTCTGGTGAGGTGATTCCAAGATAAAATGGAATAATTACATCAATACAGAAGGTGGTTTCGCTGCAATGAGGCCTATAGATTTCAATATTGATTTTGATGACTAGAACCTACCTATATTGACTAGGATAGGTAATAGGGTGCTTGTATTTATACAACCCGATGTAAATAATAACTTTTGTCAAACAATTGGGTTCGTATTGTCGTAGAGGAAAACTGAGGGACTCATTGAAGAAGTATCAATTGAATACAATCGAGACAATCCAATTCACGAATATCGCATTCGGTCGTGCTGTGACGCCGACAGTGATACACCGCGATAAACCAACATAGTAAGCCGCCGCCGCCGCGCCGCGCCGTCACCGCCCTCAAATAGACTGCAACGCAATTTTTTACTGATTGTTTCCAGTATCGTGATTCGATAACGTGATGCACGAATATCGTGAGCCATCGAAGAATATTCTTAAAAGCTAAATTCTATAAGCTCCTAATCGGGAATTCATAAAAAGTTTAAATTGAAAATAGAGTAGGTAGGTAACGTGGCTGCGGCTAGGGGTCGAGCGGATGAGCAGGTAATGGAGGGTCGGCGAGTGCCACAGAGGGCACCGCGCGGAGTGCAGTATTTACATAATAGCGAGGACCGGGCGGCCTTGGCGCATCTCTCGACTCTTCGGACCTTAAAGTTTGCCCACATATTTACAGACTTAAATTATGTTAATATTAGCGTAAATATCTGCACGAGTGAATTGCAACACAACGCAGCATTGGTAATGATTCATCGAGGTTTAAGCTCGCGGTTCAAGTTCAATGGTGTCAGCGATGAGTCGTCGCGTCGGTCGCTGCGTCGTCGCCGCCGCGGGTGTCGTTGACTCCGATCTATTAGGTACAATGATGCAACGCAAGAGGCAGAGCGTGAACTATTCGCACGAGAGGAGGCTCCGCGCCGCACAATGCAGAAGCGGCCGCGTTGCCTACGCCGATACGTATAATAGGTAATTTTATATTGCCGCAGGTAGAGCGCTGCATTTAGCGCCGCCCGAGAATTGCACTCTTTGCCATCATAATTCATTAGTCCGCTCTGTTCACTCGCATTATTTATGAACGCTTAAGTTTTGTGAACACTTTCTTAGCAGGCTTTCAAAGTTGCATTTCGCTCAGAGTGCTAAATAATGAGAACGTTTCAATAGAATATCCGAGGTCAAGGTTTTCTAAGATCGTACAATGTTTCTTTCAACAGCGTTTCAAAGGATTACTTCTTGTTCATCCTTTGATTTATTGGCTGGTAAGTACCTAAGTACTTATTTACGAGCCGACTGAAAGTGGTGTTAGTTGATGTAAGCGGCCGGGCTGGAATGTTACAATCTGTAGGTACCTTAGATGAATTGAATAACATTATTTTAATCTTGTGTTTTCACTGGACATTTTACAAAACCCTGGGCCTCAGTTGTAGGTATATTTAAAAGCAGCTAATGAGTTAGCGGAGCTAGGGCGGTGTCGGGGGGCGGGCGAGTTGGGAACTCGCTCCATTTCCCGGAAGGTCCGCAGTTGTAGTTTAATTGCTGCGCTGATATTCTTATCCCTGTAATATAATAAGTCAAGATGCGATCTGAACATGCACATCATCGTATGAGAGCGTGTTCGTGCATCACTTGCGGAAACTGACGCTCGTTTTAAACTGAACTGCTATCGATTCATAACAAATATTAATCACGTGGTATAAAAGTTTACGACGGGAATTTATGGCTAGCGCGTGTGAAACAGCAATGGAGCGAGCGATTAATGGCAGCATACGAGGAAGATATGTGCTGATCATGTCCGTCGCAAAACGTTGTGTGAAAGCAATTCTGCAGGGAATCCGGAAGCGTCGCGCTGGAAACAATAATTGTGTAATTGTGTTGGGCACGGCACTGCGTCGCTACACTCGTGTATACTCCTACGCCGTCTTGTCACACCCATCCCTGCCAGTCAGTATTTTACCTTCAAAGGTTAGACCGTGTATCATGAATGAAAGCTGTTTAAAATATTAACGAAGAGCTAGTTAGTTAGACTAGAATACAGGGTTTATCAAACTCGTTTGTACACCCCACTTAGAGTAACCCTGGGCCAGATGAAAACCAAATCTCCCTTATATCTAATACTCCAAGAACTATCCTAAAGATCAATATCAACCTTTCCATTTCCTGCGATCAAAGCTTATAAAAATACTCAGGATACAGTATGCAAACAAGTTAAGTATAGTGTCAATATTGACAGAGTTAACACAGATAACAAAGAACCGTACAACTGGTTGCTAAACATGAATCAATACCAAAAAGAAGCATTTTTTCAGCATATTTGTGCTTTTGGAAAACCACTCTTATGATTCAATAAGTACGAGTGATGATTTGCAGTTAAGAAAAATTTACACCGTGAGAAAGCGATCGGCGCTACGGAGGAGTCATTCAGATTGGATTTACGATATTTCTAATTCACGTTTACCGATCTTGAATCTATGAGAAAGATATGACACCATAATTAAATACGTAATAGTTAGGGACGGGGGTTAATGTATTGAATTTGAATTTATCGAAGAAATGCCAAGTGCTAGAGAGGTGTAAATAAAATAAAATATAGTTTCCGTGCAAAGACCATCACTGTAATTGTTTCTAAGAAATGATTCAATGTGTATGAATGGTTTTCTCACAGCTATTACTATCAAGAAAGATACTGCATTCGGAAAAGTTTCTCACCAAGAGCTTATTTTCATCATTAAAGCATTGAACCTGCGCTTATTCGACCGTGAATGACCACTAATGGTAATGATCTAACCCTCACATTCTGTTACAGCAGTTCTTACACCATCTAATAATAGGCTGATTCTGAACAGTTTAAATACTAGGAAGATTCAGTTGACTGATTGAAGTAAATGCATTTATATGCATAAATATAACTAATGTATCCTATAACGTGGATTCATTAGTTATATATATGCATGTAAATGCATTTACTTGATGAAACTCTATACATGTACCTCACCGTTTTTCGCGACAAGCAATCTACCTTTATTAACGGCAGCAAGACGCTATCCATTAACACGACATATAAAATTGAAGGTTCGTTCTCATTCAAAACGCAATTACATTAAGAATTTAACGTGATCGTTATTTTTTACATTTAGTTGGTGTTAATAAAATCACAGGGTAAATTGATTGTGCAGATAACGTACCGAACAGAATTTATTGGTGTAGCTGATTGCGAGTGTTGAAGATAGTGATTTCGCTAAATATATTCTCGATGAGGGGTTGTCGGGCTGGGCATCGCCGGGGAAATTATATAGGCACGCCGGGGCACGCTGCGCCCTGACACCTTGGCCGGCGAGCTACACCGCCAATTACCTATAACGGGAAGCAGCTGAACCCAAACCTAGAGTCGTGTCTTCCAGCTCAGCTACCCACAGTAATTGCTTAAACACATACATAACCGATGACGTCGCGTACACGCCGCATCGAGGCAAATCAATAACGTTGCCTGCCTATCCTTATCTCGAGATCAAATATATTGGCATTTGTTGGTATGCTGCCTGCACGGGCTACTTTATTGTACTTAAAAGGCAGTAACGTATGGTGCTTATCTATACCTACTTACTTCTTTGTAAAGTTGTTACTATAACATTGCAAATTTTTGAAATACCTATTCCAATTAAAAGTTAGCGTTACATTTTATGGAGGTTAAAATTCATAAAAAAATATTCTTTACTTTCGGCATCGCTACGATTTCTTTAAATGATGACTCATCCCGTACTTATGTCACTAGAAATATGCAGCATATTTCACTGTTATAAGCAGTGTCATCGTTAGAATATGAGTTGACGAGCCAAGATGGTAGTCAGGCTGCGTGCAGTATGTAAATGAGACATGGTAGTGCAGTTAGCGTTTGATCTCGCGACACTCACGTCTCGTGTCGGGCCAAAAAACTCAAATTGCACCTCAAACCGGTAAGAAGAACAAGCTGATTCGCCATGAGTTACGGCAGTGAGACGACGCCGACGACGCAGAGCCGCGATATCAATCAAATTCCTCTTAAAATGAGTTTTATCGAAAATCAGATACCACTTTAATATTTTGAGATACCGAACTGATCAATCACATAATTTATCGATAACGGAATTTCGTTCTGCTTCAATCACTTTAACAGGATAAATGTGGGATAGCGGATACTATTCTAAAAATAATATTAAAAATGAATATAGATTTATTAAAAGATTCATTAAACGAGATAAAAACTGCACAGAAAAACAAGTAACAACGAAGAAGAGCATTGTGGCGATTCGTTTTGTAAATTTTACGGTGTGTCAAACATGGTGAATAGCATTAAATGATAGAAAAAGATAAAAAAGAGGGGGTAATTGAGCTTTTGGTTCGTTCACCCTGGCATCGCCATCTCACAAGATTAAAAACATAATTTTTTTGCAGCATAAGATGCTAATGAAATACTCGGTGGCAATAAAATATAAAGATTCTCGTTTATTCGATTACAATTAAAGTACTAGTTCAGCTCCTTAGCGGATATCATACAATAATCTGCGGAGGATCTACACGCGAGAGCAATGATTCCGGGTCACTTAAAGAATGTTAAAAATCTCGGAAACTAAAAATGATAGGTTAATGCAATAAATTGTATTTAATAGACAATGTAATACTCCTTAAATGAAGGTATTAAAACTTCTTAGTTATTGTAAAGTTATATCTTAAAAAAATCAAATTTGAAAAAGGGCCACTTTCGAAGATGGAACTACGAAATTACAGCATTTGGTTTTGCTTTTGTTTGTAATCTGTCATTTATGTGGGTATATAAACCATGTTGATAGTGCTCTATATTCATTATTCAAGCTGAAATTATGTCGCTTACGCCTGAAGAATGCACCAGAATACTTACAATGCTGGAAACCGGCCGGAGTCAGCGCGATACAGCCAGGACTGTCGGTGTGTCGCTGTCAACAGTACAAAGAGTTCTCCGACGTTACGAAGAAACTGGTTCTAACCTACGCAGACCAGGAACGGGCAGAACCAGGTGTACCACAGCACGAGAAGACCGATACTTGGTGAACACCATGCTTCGAAATCGCTTTCTCACAGGAACTGAACTCACAAATCAGTTTCGACGCCTCGGAGGAAGTAACCCAAGTGCATGGACAGTAAGACGTCGGCTTGCTGAATCTAACTTAAAACCCCTTAGACCTGCAAACGGCCCTAAACTGGAGCGTGGGCATCGTATTTCAAGACTAAGATATGCCCAGAGCCACGTAAATTGGAGTATTGAAGATTGGTCAAAAGTTATGTTCTCCGACGAATCAAAATTTATGCTCTACAAGCACGATGGAAGACACAGAGTGTATCGAAGACCAGGGGAAAGATTCAAGCAAGCATGCATCGAAGAAAAAGTAGCCTACGGTGGTGGGTCTGTACTTGTGTGGGCCGGAATTTCTTCTGAAAGTCGCACAGAGCTGGTGATCATAGAAAACGGCTCTTTAACTAGCGTAAGATATGTGGAAGAAATCCTCAATGATCATGTTGGTCCATTTATGGTCAATTTAGGTGAGGATGCTATATTTATGCATGACAATGCCCGACCTCATACAGGTAGGATTGTGAATGACTACCTTCAAGAGATGAACATTACTCGTATGGAGTGGCCAGCGCGCAGCCCGGATATCAACCCGATCGAGCATGCTTGGGACGAGCTAGGCAGATGCGTAAAACAACGAAACCCTCCCCCAATCACGCTTCGTGAGCTCAAAATTGCTCTCACAGAGGAATGGGAGAATATTCCCCAAAATCGTATAAGGAACTTGGTGTACAGCATGCCAAACCGCGTAAACGCAGTAATGGAAGCACGAGGAGGCAATACGAAGTATTAAAATTCAAGTCAAATCGTAATAAAGTTCAAAAATTTCATGTTTCCTATTTTTGTTTTAAGGAGAGATCAGCAGTTTTTTTCTTTATGTAATTTTGTGTTAATAAAATGTATGGTGACTCATATTTTTTTACTTTCATTTAAGGAGTATTACATTGTCTATTAAATACAATTTATTGCATTAACCTATAATTTTTAGTTTCCGAGATTTTTAACATTCTTTAAGTGACCCGGAATCATTGCTCTCGAGTGTATATAGATGCTTTCAAAATAAATTTATCAAAGACAATCAAAAAGTTAAGTTTCAGCATCAATAAACTTCTGTTTAGTATCGAATTTTTTGACCGCTTTTAATTCTTGTTCATTTTAATTTATGAGATAAGCCTATCTGTCTTTGTAACTTCATACATACAAAGCTGAGAGGTGTAGTTGAGGTGTGAGGACATAGACAAGACCCCTATAAGCTACTTAAGGTGACATACCTCGTATAGACAACTAAGCACTCTCCTGCAATCTCCGGACTGTTTATAATTCAGAAACATTATCTCAGTTTGCCTATTAAAATCCCTCCCCACTCACGACTGCGGATGTGTTATGGCAAATGCAACATCACGAACGTTTTATTTCATCCAAAAGTCGATAGATGATTATGGTTATATCAATTTTGTAAAAGGAATACCTTTTGAATAAAGAGGGGCATTACGGAGCGATGATGGTCACGAAACACGCCGTGACAGTCTAGCTAGTGGGAATTGTTCCATCCTCTGATACAAAGGTCCAAATTCGAATTTACCTACTAGCATTCTCGAAGATTTTCTAATTTCTAAAATATCCATCAACAGTTCTAGATATTTATACATTGCACTGGTTTTTAGAGCTGGGACATCTAGAATCATCTTCTAGATGTCACCATGAGCATCATTTATTGAACTTTACTAAGTAGTAGGTACCAGAAATCTCGAAGAAACAAACCTAAAAACATTATAATAGCACGCTTGATAGTAAATACAATTTTTTTTTATCACTATTTTATAATAATGTACCCACCTGTTGACCTGTAAGTAATTACTAATAAATGCTTATGACTTATGAGTTTATGACGCAAGGAGGATCATGTGGACACGTTGACAAAATCTTATAGGTATTGTATGTTTAATTTGGTGTCGAAGGAGGGTGCCACGAACAAGGGAACTCTATTATTGGTTGATGATTATGATCCAGCCTTAGAGGTAGGATTGTTTGTTTAAGTTAGTGATCGCGACTGCAACTATTGACCGCTCGATTTGCCAGAACGTGACCGCTCTGTTTAATGCTGCATTCAACACCGTGTGCTTTCTGGGCGGATGAGTCGACTCCATACAAAACGGTCGTGTTTTATTTTGTCTGAGCAGTTTTATTAAAGTTTACTTTCTATTGAATTCATTTACAAATGGACAAGTCTCATAGAGCGTGTGTTAAACTTTTTTATTTTTATCAGGCACTGTTTTGTTTTTAGTGTTCCGTGCCTCAACAGGAAAAATTAAATCTTCATGATAAAAAATTAAAACTGAAGAATTTCGGCTTTCGAACGCTTGAAATAATATCGAAAAATAAAGAACTTTTAAAGAATCATAAACATATAGTATAAAATATGTGACTGAATTGGTGCTGAATGTCAAAAAAGGGATTTTAATATTGAGGATTTTTTTTGCTGTTTTACAAAAACATTAGGGCTCGTTGATTCTGTTTTGGTGGCAAATTATTAATCTTCCTAATAATTGCTCTAGAAGCAAAAACTGTAAAGTATTTAGCAGCAATGTGTCAGTGAATTTTATGTGAAATGGAACATAACAATGTCTTATTTTATTTTTAAAGACGAGTTCGATTACGCTTGCTCGTTTTATAGTAAAAATATTTGCCATCAAATAAAATCTAAATGTATCTCGCACATTTTGAAATATTTTACTTACATGTTCTTGTTTTTTTTTGTATCACACAAACATGGCCGTAAATACAAATTTAGGTACTTGAGTACTTGTATAATAGTTTATTCGCGCGTCCTCAACTATTTCTGTATAATGTGTATTAATTTATTATTTGTTGACCAAAATAATTCTAGTTTTCACCAAGATCCGAGTAAAAATAAGATGGGATGATAAGAAGAGCCTAATAGCTTGTATACAGTACCGTGAGCGTAATTAAGAGAATCTTGTTTGACGATAAGTTAAGAAACAACAAATAAATAGTAAATACCGATTTAAAAGATAGTCTCATGTACTGTACATTGTTAAGCCTGATCATAGGAGTACATTCACTTTATAAGCCTTGATAACCACGGTCCAGGTTGTGTGTTAATTCAACACGAGACTATTCCAGGACACGCGACGCTGAGCCGGATTTCTATTTATTTTGTGTAGAGTGCATTCCAACGCAAGTTTAGCAGTTACATTATTTTCTTCTTCTTATCCTTTAGCACTTCAGGGTTCGATTGTTTATTTTCAATATCCAGATAAGATAGCTAAACAAAAAGAACTTTAGATGAGTCGGAGTTAGGTAAGTACATCTATCTTACTTCAATGGTTTTTCTGTACTTAATTTAAATTGTGATATTTGTCTAATATTTTCAACATGAGTTTACTTAAACTTCTCCATAATTTTTTGATATAAAATCTATTGGCTATTTTACTTTGGCTTAGGGTTAATGTTTTGAAGCTAAAACACTCCACGAAACACGTTTTTATACGAACACTAATGTTTCGGAAACGAAATATTTGTACTTTTAAAAATGCAGTTTTGTATATTATCTTAGTGGTTACATCATTTAAATCCCAATAAAAAGTTAAATTAGAAATCCTACAGTAGTGCACTTGGCAGTCATTAGGGCAGTTAACTCTATAATAGGTCGGGCAGTGCATTTTAATAGCATGCTCTATGTAAATGCCAAAACGCGTCTCGCATCTCGCGTAATGACCATGCAATATTCCAAATGTTATTCAGGACTCGGCGGGCTGTACACTGCACACGTAATTATTTTATTTTGCTGCCCATTGGTACTGCGGTAGACTATTACGCGGTTATTTTTAAAAGAGGCATTATAACGACAGAGAGGAGCGTTTTTATCGTAATCGTGGTAAGCGGAGGAACGACCACCGAGGGTGCACGCATTACACGCAGCTTACGAAGCATTAGAATAATTACTATAGTTTCCCATGGTGATGGAGACAATGGTGGACCGCTGCCAACTCTACGGTTACGTAATAAACATTTATTTAAGGATATGCGAAGTCGCATTGTATTTCTATGGTAATGCATTTAAACTTGCCCTTTATGCATGTTTTATTTATATTTAGTTTTTAAAAAAAGTTTTCAATAAAATACCTTTGATTAATACGTTGCTAGTAAATTTTTTAGAAGTAGAATAATATAATGTAAATAGATATAAGTATGGTAAACTAGGTATTGAATTGAAGTCATAAAAAATATATATCGTGAAAATTGTAAAGGTACCTAGATATAAGGTAAATAAGCATATAAAGTTTTAGTAGAATCGTATTTACGAAGAAATGCAGCCTGATTCCGAGGTCTCGTTAAAAATACCCGTGTATTTTTAAATACCAGACATTTTCATTAGATTTGCCGGGGCGTATTATGATTGCATTTTATTATCTATCTACCCCTATAATAAACATACTTGTCGAGAACCTGCATAACAAGGTACTCGTGAGAATTCAAATAGATGATTTTAAAATAAATATTGCATTTAATAACCTATTACAAGTAAATCATACAACGGGATGATAGGCATAAATTGCCTTCAAGCATATCATATCTACGTAGGGCAGTAACATAGATTATTTTTATACAGTTGGGAACATACACACTCCTAAGCGGTTTTTTCTCAGATACCTCTAATGCCGTTAGGTATCTCTCGGAGACAGGTGAGTGTTTTTCAAGCAGTTCTTCGGAATGTCAGCGCTATGCCAACGCACTCGAACATCAAAAGGAATGATACGATGCAAAAAACAATTGCATACCTATGTGTTGAATGCTATCGATAAATGATAGTGCAGGAAAGTGATTGGCGCAATAATAGTTTAGTTTGGGCAGGCAGAGCACATGCGGTAGGTATTTAAATAGTGCAGCCTTTACTGCCGCTTTGCTTATTAAAAGCTTAAATTAAAAGCTCCCCGAAGCGTACTATATTTAGAAAAAAAGAAATGTTCGTATCGGTCGAATCTCTACGCTCTCTTTCTTCTTTTGCAGCTATTAAAGTAATATTTTGACTTTTTGTGAAAATAAACCATCAATTTAATTTTATTTTATCGAACCGCATCTCTCTGGAACGTAACTCATCGGATGTAAAACAATACCGATAGGTATCGGTTGAATACGATTAAAAAGAAAAGTAAACGTTACTGCAGGCTCTAGAGTAAGCAATTCAACTTTTGCATGGTACATTTTAAGTGTTGCATCTTGTATTGCAAAAAAAATCCAATGTGATGGGGTACTAATATCTAATAAAATATTTATTACTTACCTAAGTGTTCTTCAGTCGATGCAAAGGGTCTATTCAATGTTGTAAATATTATAATGTGTGAAATGCTTTTAGATTATGTGTGTAGGTATGACACATGCTCGAGTTGAGCTGGAACTAATAATTTCAGTGGATGCCGCAAATCGGCGTGGCATCCGTTCTTCGTTATTGATTAGAGTTCTTCTAGATTTGCAGCCGTTTTAAAATTGAAATAATATAAAAGGTAGATACAGAAAAAACTTTTTTGTACAACAAAATATTCTGTTAGGTACTGTATCTGTTTAAATAAATCCATCCAAAGGTTGTTAGTTGTAAAGTGTACATTCATGTACAGTAAAGCCTTTTCATTAATGTATATTGGTGTTTCGGGCGATTGAGTTAGATCGCAATTAAATAATAGCTTAATTGCCTAAGGTTAAAAATAACGTTTGTATTGATGTCAGTTCCGACTATTTTCTGTACTCGGTGACTGTCGTGGGCCGGAGGAGGCCTATCACGCAAAGCAAATAGCGTCCCTCCAATTAACGTGACTTTGAAAGCGGCCGTGGTGTGGCGGCGGCTTTCAAGTGCCTCATCACTTGAAATTACTGCTTTTTTTTTCAGCAAAGATCTAATGAAAAAGTTTATGCATAGTACGTGCATGTTTGCAATAGTATATATTCAGAGTGAGCAAATTACAAATTAAAACGATGAAACTGCAGAAGTTATAAACTGTGTAGGTACCTATAGCATTCTTAAAAATGTTAGTTTCTTATTGAAGCTAAGTACTATTACCTTCCTAGTTTCAGTGAGTCTAATGATGTCCTATATTTTTTTATGTAGAGGAGGCTGAATTGATTTCAGAAAACCAGCTACCCCCATTAAATTATTTAGGTAATAAATCACCATTATAAAATACCCAACTGAAACATGGTGAATGGAATACGAAAATTAATATAATGACAGATTGCTTTATATCCTTAGGCATTGTAAACCTTTTTGAAGGCTGTTGATGATAGTGCTTAATAGTTGACCGTGTCCGGTCTCGTGCCGTGATGTCGTCGATCGTAAACATACGCGGATGAGCGCGTTTATGTCTTTTGTATGGAGCTTTTTTAGCAAACCTTAAATGAATAATAATGCAATGTCCCGTATCAACTTTACAGCTTTTTAATGGGTCAATTTTTATGATCAGGATATTATGATGTTTGATTTTATCGGTGCATCGGCAATAAAAGTTTTGAGCCAGTTAAATGTGTCAGCGCATTTCAGATAAGTCAAATAATAATTAACTCCACGAAATAGCTTTGCAATGAATCGTAAAATACATAGGTACTAAATTCTTATGTTCAAATTTTCGTGGACGTAAATAAATTTTGGAAACGCTGACTCCAACTTATTTCTGGATATAATAATGGGTAGGTTGACTACGTTCCTCTAATGTTTCACTACCTATTTATTTATTCTATAGTCTAGCCCTTGATGAGTGCCACGATACCGTCAGACTAGAAAAAAATACGACATCGACAACCCTTTGGACAAGCAAAGAATTCGCGTTCAACCGCAACAAGAACAAATTGAGAGCGAACAATTGTGCGGTACGATTTGCCGAGATAACTCCCGTGTCGAGAGCGCGGGCGCCGCTCGCCCGCCCGCCGCCGGACGTCCGCGACTGACGACACACCACCACGCCAAGACCGCGCGATCATCCTGCGTGCAACACATCGCTGGGTTTGCTTGCTGAAGTTAGATGGCTTTCTTCGTAGGAAGCAATGGACTCTGCGCGGGCACGTCGCGTCGCCATAGCGGTCCCTGCTAGTGGTGCGCGCGGGACACGTCTGTTATAAGGGGGGGTCCCGGGCTGCGCGCGCTCAGTGCCAGAGTGTCCCGTGTTAGTGCGCACTCCTGTGTCCGCGATCTCATCTATCCCGAACTACGCGCAATCATGCAGCTCGTTTTAGCAACCTGCTTCCTGCTGTTCGCAGCCACTCTTGCACCATCGGCAGGTATGTCATTTTTATTTAATTTTAAATAGGTCATCAGTGCTGACCAATTTATATTAACGCTGCAGGATAAACATACATTCGGAGTGGTTTACGTCATTGTCTGCCGAATTGGAATGAAACGGTGTCTGAAACGCTGATGTTCATGTAATAAATATGACAATAACTAAAGTACATAAATATAAATTCATCGTGATATATGGGTGGAACTTTAGGATTAACAACTAATTTAATATAATATTAAGTGTTATAAAAAAGCATTTACCTGAATTAATAGCTACAAAATAAAACTAATAAGATTTTTCAGGAAGATTCATTTACACCTCTGTTATAATTTAATGAATTCGCTTGCATTCAAGAAGTTAAATAAACTATACATTAAGTACATGAACAGTTAATAAAATCGCTTTGAATTTATACGTAGATCTTTCCGTATACCAAATGATGTTTTCTTAAATTTAGTCCATGGAACAGACAGACAAAGCAAAAATAGTCTTGAATGCAAAGAAAGCAGGAGACATGGGCACACGGCGCCGAGATGCCATTCTATCGCAAACTATATAGAAACAACTCTCTTCTCTCGTAATAAAGGCGGTTTTAGCTATTTACAGTGGTACACGTAGCATGGTGGCTGTTGTGACCTAAGGGTCTACGACCTTCATTGTTCAGCTTTCATTAGAGTACAATGCCTGCTTGGCCGCACCATCACCTTACCAAATACTTCTATTATATAAGTAATTTTTTTTGTGATCGAACATACTAACACAACTTTTTGATAATTTCATGGTGATCAATAGATTTAAGTGATACTTACATAAGTTTCGAAAAACTTGACAAAGAAATTTACTTCATCAAAAAATTCAAATCACAACAGGAAGTTATAAAAATAAAGGACGGAATTTCGTATGCAAGAACGTGGGACCAAACCTTTTTAGAGAAAACAATGATTGCTTATTAAAAAAGTATTTTATAGGTAAGTATTTAAGAAAATTGATCGTATTTATAAAGCTCATACATTACATAATCATACATTAAGGGCGGCTTGCACCAGAATCACTAAACGTGTTTAACAGCTAAATAGATTTATATTTGACGTATTTATATGACTTGACAACTCGCTAAATACTATTTCATAGTTTAGTGATTCTGGTGCAAGCCGCTCTAAAATCTGAAGCAGTCTTCTAGGAATTTCTTCATGCTTACCTACTTTACCCAAAAGTAGATTTTTTAAGTCATACGAAAAAAGCAGTATAAAAATACTGCCGGCGTTTCGTGTGACACTCACCAAAATTTCAAATTCCCTTGCACGTTGACTGTTTTCCCTTTTCTACTAAACGATGGCACGTTCTAAAGACGACTTTACATTGATAACTTCTTTGTAAAGAAGCCTTTTAAGCAGACGTCTTTTACGTACTTATAAACTTTCAATGCACAGTCAATATAATTTAATCTGTTATTACCGAATGGAACTCGTTGCCGTCTTTTGTCTTTCCTGAGAAATATAATCTAGGTCTTTTCAAGGCAAAAGTGAATAGGTGTCTTCTAGACTGTCCTGCTCCATCGTCGGCCTCATCGTCACTTACCATCAGGCGAGATTGTGGCCAAAAGACATTCTATATTATATAAAAAAAAACCGACCATGGTATCTTAAAAGCTTAAAGTTCATTGAACATTAATTACTCAATTAAAAAGGTATATGTAAAAAAAATTAGTACAGACAAATTTAGTGATAGGTAGTCAATTTGTGAAAAAATAATTCTAAATTGATATAAGAATTTTTTTCTTTTCCAAGTTGTTAACCCTTGTAAACTAGGTCCGACGAGTGTAGTGCGTTGCGGTTTTGCGTGTGTTGACTGTTGACTCAAGTGGTTAGGAACGGCGGACGCAGAACAATGCGACGCGACGTCCCATGCATTCAACTTCCTTATGGGAGCTGATAAAAACTGAACTACATACAAGCTTAGGTCACATGCCACAGCAGTTATTAGTACTCGTAGCACTTAAAAATGATATATAAAATTAGCTTTACAATTTAAACCAAGAACCCAAGTCACCTTTCTACTTTCACTATGTAGGTATTAATTAAATATTTTGCATTTATTTTTTTATGTAATGAAGAAAGTTATTCGCAAAAAATATTTAACACATCAAAATATTCGATGTTTTACAAAAATCGCAACACATGATCACAATATTTTGTTTTTTTTTTGACAAAAAATTACATTCTCGGAAAGCGTTTACTTTAATTTTTCTGATACGCTAGTGTTGACAAATCAGACTAAAAATAAAAAAGCTAAGTCAGAGTCAATGTCAAGGTTTTCCTAACTTCATTTAATTGGTCATCTAAATTCTAAAACATAGAGATTCCTTCATCTTTATCGTCTATAAGAGGGGACATTAAGAATCCAAACAAAGATCATTGATCCACGCAATCAACGAGTAAGAGCAAATGCGCTAATGAGGCGTGTCCGCGGTTATCGGGCAGGCTATCTACCGGCGGGTTGGAAAAAACACTACAACGGAAGTCAGCCGTGAAAAAATAGAGCGGGGGTGAGGGAGGGGCGCGACAGGTGCAGCGGTTCATCGGCCTAGGATATCTAGCAAGGCGCTAGCAAGCAAGTCGCCACTTCCAAGGAATGATATTATGGACGGTCCGCGAGTCCGCATTTTCAAGTACCACTGGTAGGTGCCGTAAACGAGCCGAGATTCTTGCGAGAATGCCGAGGAAAGACGCGGGCGATATGTCGTTTTTACATTCCTATTTACATTGAGAGAGTGTCGTTGTAATAGTTTTATAAACTTGCGCAGGTTGTGCAAGTTTTTCAATGCAAGTTACCACGTTCGCAAATCCCGGTAATAAGAAAATTATTGTACACATGATTATGTGGGATAGATATGCTTATCTGTCACATGAATTCAAGGTATGTTCAAAACCGTTTTTTTTATACATTATAGACAAACGTTTGACCGCAATCTTACCTGATGGCAAGTAACGATGCGAAAGACAAAAAAAAATTAAAATGAATATATAACTTTTAGAGGTACTTACTTACTAAATATAGTTGTTCATTTTGATAGATACTTTAACCACCTGAAGTTTTCAGAAGTTCATTTACCCTGATCTTTCGGTTTTGAATCATACAAAGGTTTAATTATGTTACAAGATCAGTTGCATCAGCATTAGGTAAGTCTGTGTTTAAAAACATTGCTTCCAACAATGGATGTTTTGACAGCCTGCATTTGAAGTATGTATGTGCGCTAAAATGAATCACTAATGCTTTATTTTTCTACTTTATTATAAGTAATAATACTTAGTTTAAATAAATCAAGATTTATGCTCGGACGCAGTTTGACTATGATTCCATAGAAAATCATGTTAGCATGTCGGAATGAACTTCTTTTATTTTTTCTACAACGCATCAATATTTTATTGAAGGAATTTTAATAACAAAGTTTATGGCATCATGACTATTATATGAATCGTCCCGAAAAAACCTCAAGCAAGATAATCTTCTACGTGGTGGTGCCGAAAGCAACTAAGTGTTATTTATTGTTATACATTTTGCGTTTTTTGTTGTAATAATCTTGGAAGTAATGTAGTCAGAGCTCCACCGGGTGGTACTATTGTATCAAATTACGATCAGATGGAATCGTTATAATATAAAAACTTCTATAAAACAGACGAGTACACGATATTTTTATTATTTTATTTTATTCATGTTAACGCAAAGGTACAAGAACAACCAATTATCATTATTACGCTATTTTGAATGAAAATAACGTTGTCGAAGTGAGCCTTATGTTTACAACAGTAATAATGTGGAATTACGGGCTCGTTAGTAAGACATTTCAGTGGTAGGTAATACTGGTTTTCGCAAGTGGACGAGTGAGAATGGGATCAGCTTCGGGTTTGATAGCTAAAAATAGTGTAAGCTGCTCTCAATTTTTCCTGCAGAGAGAGGAGAGCGGGGACGCAGTGTCCTTGGCTCGACATTGCCGCGTTCGCGAGTCCTGCAGGTCGGGGCGTACGCTCGACATTATCTCAAACCCTTTTTTGCGTTCCGATCGTTATCCGACCGCGAACATCCCGATCAATGTTCCCACGCTCGTCAGACATCAAAAATCTCGATAGACAATAAAATTGCACTTTTTACTCTACTTTAATTTCGTTTAGGCAATTTAGGGGCAATATTTGAGTCATCAGTGTAAATTACATCGGAAATTGAGATTGGTTAGGCTTTGAAGAGAGCCGATTTTGAATTATGATGGTTCAACGACTTTGTGTAATTTTGAAACAATATTTTGTTGACTTTGAACTCGTGGTTTGACCGTGAAAAATGCTTGTGTAATATAAGGTAGCTCAGTTGCGACTGGTTTATGTTGTGTCATACACTGCGCTTACGTACGTACTTATATTTACTGTATTTTGCACGAAGCCTTTGGTGGCGGTGGTGGTAGCTGCGTCAGCGCAGCAACCAGCGGTGTTCAACTTACATAACCAAACAATAAAAATCTAAAACGGTCTCAAGTCTTTTCTCAAACATTTGTCTAATTTATGGTACGGGTAACCTAATCCTAGAAGATTGAAAGGTGATATTTCACCCAACAGGAATGTAACCCGAATCATATTTTGTGTGTCTTACCCGAATCTTAAGGCAGGTAACGACATATTTTGGTTATAATTTTGTATTTTTTACAGTAAAAGCTCTTAGCATCATCGGTAGGTACGGAAATATTAAGTTGATGACTCTAAAACATCTTGGACTTTTCTATACCGAGATCCAAATAATTCAAAAACTAACATCAAAGCTAAGTAACAGGTATATTTTCGCTACGGTAGAGCTATAAATAATTGAAATAATTCAACAGATCTTCTTAATACCAAACATTTCTCGCTTAGGGAAGATTGCAGTTTATTTATAGGACCAGTCCCATCAACAAGCGCATAAAAAGCTTGTGATATAAACATTCTGCATTCCTGTTTACTTAATAATGGTAAGAACATCTCTACAAGAACTCAGGTACATAAGTAGGTACTAATTAAGGCAGATATTGACCCTGGGCATTCGCAACATGAGTAAGTACTGCAATTACGCTGTCATCCAAGGGTGCAAAAATTATCAGTGCTCCCTATACAGAACTTGATGGGGCGTGAGTTGTCAGTTTTTGTTTAGCAAGGAATACATTATTTAACGCTGATAATAATCATACATAAGTAAATGTTAAGGCATCTAAGGAGCACGCCATCCTTGTCTAACGAGAGATCATTGTATTAAAAGGCTGGCTTTTAGCTTCAAAGAAACGTTTAAAACTAACTTTATAGCATGCCGATTTCTTTTGAGTTTTATTTTTCACAGAACTCTTAAATTTTTTTTTTCAATAAGTATTATATGTGGCTGCGATACGGGACAGATATAAGTATAAAAACAATCGCGCAATAGTTAAAATAAACAACAGATAATTATCATGTATAATGTTTTGATACACCACCGCCAATTATAATTGGTGGTATCAAAACATTATACGCTGTAGAATCATGTAGATATATACGATTCCAGTGAGCCAATATAGTCCAGAATTTTCTTCAACAGTTTTGGAAAGACTGCAATAATATGAACAGCGTAAAAGCATGACGTTACTAGCACCTACGAAAATTTAGGCAATCATATCATAAGCCAGTTGAATGAAAGGAAGTGGTTTTTATTGGAAGACGTCTCTCATAAACAGACGAGATGTGTTTTAAACGAATTGAAATGAGAGGCAAGTTCTGTTGAGCCGTCTCCCTAATGTAATAAGTACGTGGTCAGTATGCGTAAGTGTTCGCGTAACATCTGCTCACTTCCGACAGGCGACGGGTTCATAGCTGATTGACTAATGATATCCGAACAACATTACGCACCATGAATAATTTACTCAAGATGATATTACATCACATTGTAGGTATAGGCGACATATAATACGTGAGTTGATTTTATTTTTATGCAGTTTTAGAATTCGTGTTAAGAACTCTGCGAAACACATGTAATACCAAGATTACTTTTGATTCAAGCATTTTCTACAATATTGTGATAGTATTTAGAATAGAATAGTATTTTTTTATATTTCTAGACATATTTTGTTTTAAAAAACATTTATAAGTACCTTAATATTAAATGTAAGCAAATTGAATTTCGCGCAATTTTACATGCATTATAGACATTTAATTTTGTTTGTTTCATATTAAAAACAACGATATATTTCGTATTACATGAAAACATAGCTTATATCATCAAGTTACGGTTCAGCATCACAATGTGGTATTACGGAACAGGAATAAGGAACATTAATGTTTGTGTACTTAATAAAAATGACCTATATAAATACTTTAATAATCATGTAGGGGAGGCATTGGTGCTGTACAGTATAATTGGTATATTTCCGGTACGTTTAAGGTGTCGCAGTATTTTTGCGATGAATGAGTCAGTTGAAAATTGATACTGTCGTTTATATTTGTCACAGAACGTGCTTGACATTCGCAAGCTTTAGGCCCGCGCCAAACCGTTACGTACATCCGGTGGATGAGCTTGCCGGATATCCAATACCTACATATAATAGTACACACACCCTATCCTTAGACTTAATTTTGAAAAGACAAGCTTACAAAGCCAAGAAAGTTGTCAAAGCAATGACCGCGAGTGGACAAGTGGTGATGAGCCCTTAGCCTTCTTAACTTCGGGTTAAATGTAATTCACGCAAAATTGTGATACCAACAGTATTTTAAGCACTGATATGTACCAATCTACCTACATATATTATGATAAAATGTAAAAATTTAAAATGCTTTTGATCATTTGAGAACACATACAGTGCTATTTGTAAGCTTTGTTAAATTTCTCATACAAAAGATTAGTTTTTATAACCAACAAAAAACGATCCTGGTGGCTATGCGGCGGTGGAACGGCGGGGGGACGCGGATTCGGTGCCAGGCAGGCAACCGGGATACTTGTCTTTGGTTAGATTTTGAGAGCTTGTGGAAGTTAGATTTTAAGATATTTGAGTTAATCTAGATAGTTTGCAATATAAGTTTTGTGATACGCATCTACTAGTGTTTCATTTCTGAGATGGTTTACATCTCAGAAGTGGGATTACCGAAAAATTCCGTAAGTACGCCCATATTATTGACGTCTAGAAATAATAATAAAATAAAGAGATCGTGTATTGATTTTACAACCACGGGGTTAAGTGTAAAAATGTTATTGCTCGGTTGGTTGTTGCTCTACATTTTGTGCTGTGGGTTGTGGGTTCTATTCCATACAAAACAAACATCTGTTTGATGTTTCATTAATATAGATATTTGTTTTGGGTGTAGGTAAACAAGTATAAAAAAAAAATGCGTATACCTACTTTAATATAGACTTTACTTGTTTTGGAACTGATAGTGTTTTATTTGACTTTGTGCATTGTGTTAAATGTTCATGAATGTTTAATATTTGTTTATTTCTGTTAAAAATTATAATTAATAATATAGATATTGGTTTATTTCTTTTAAAGATCACGCAATGTTAAAAGTACATTTATAAACTTTGAATATTCTAACAGCATAGTTTTGTTTAGATCGCGTCGCTATAGGTACCTACTTATAGTTCACAAAGTGTTCCCTGTGCTTGAGTTACAGGGTCACGTTATCGCTACTCACTCAAGTACCTCTGCGGTATGGTATGTCGTCTCGACCCCCACTGACTGATTCTAAAAATAGATTGTTCACTGAAGTTACCTTGATACTTGATATAAAACAAAAAAAAAAGAACAGCAATTTTAATCTCCACAAAAAAAATTATTAGGATATGGGTACCTACACTTATTCTTCTTTTGTTTTGGACGAGCTTTCAGAACAATAGACGGCTGCTGGGTTGGAAACCTCAGAAGTTCGAACTCGTGGTACAAAGGTGCAGAATCAAGTTAAGACGTGCCACGAGAACAGAGGCCGCAGCCACAGAGGGCTGCCTGGTGCTGGGCAACGCCAGGCGAGCCGCAGCCACAGAGGGCTGCCTGGTGCAGGGCAACGCCGGGCGAGCCGCAGCCACAGAGGGCTGCCTGGTGCTGGGCAACGCGGGGCGATCCGCAGCCACAGAGGACTGCCTGGTGCAGGGCAACGCGGGGCGATCCGCAGCCACAGAGGACTGCCTGGTGCAGAGCAACGCGGGGCGATCCGCAGCCACAGAGGACTGCCTGGTGCAGGGTGGCGCCGCCGGGAGAGTGGTCCCAGCAGGCGGCGCGGCCATATGTCAAACGTGATACGACAACAAACATCAGGTCATGTACTTAATTCAATCCCGTATTTTTCTTTAAAGATATCACTGAATTTATGTGTTCTTTCATAAGACGTCTAGCGTCGCAGCCAACAAAATTAGAGCATACCAGTACATTATAAAAATTATAATGATGTCTACCAGAGTTAACACATCAGCAAATTCACGTCTTGACTAAAAGGTAGACGAGTGTGTCTAAGCTGCGGCTGGGATGAGCAGATTGTTATCTATTTCTCTTTACAAGCAGTCATCACTTCCTAGTCTGGTTGTCGTGTAACACAACACAAAACATAACATGACAGTTTAAAATCCATTTAAACAACAGAGGAATCGCGAACAGAGTTAAAGAAATGGCTAACGAACAAAGATATATGATCAAAAGGATGATACCAGTATTTAATTGCCATCGAATTAGAGTGTTACAATGAGATAGAATTATAAAGTGACAAATATTCAATAAAAAAAAAAAATACGTTTCGATAAAATCTCTGGATATTCAGACAAAACAATACTGCTAAAATTATCATTAGACTAGAAAATTCTTTATTGCACATATAAAAACAGTACAGAGGCGGGCTTAATGCTATTTAGCATTCATTTTCTTTTGGCGTTGTTAAAGACACAGGGAATACCAATTTAGATCGTGATATAAATATTTTAATCTTATGTTAACATTGAAATGTTGGTAATGTTGCAGTGTACAAGAAACATTTGTACCGTTTTGTAACTTTGTAGCTAAATTCCAATGATACTCGAAATAGATGCTTAGTTTTTATTAAGAGGTTTTCTCTCCCAGATTTTAGAGGACATACTTAATATTAAAATGTACATGAATTAATTGAAATTTATTATCACAAGAAAATATAAGAATTAAAACCTGATTCTGTGGAAATGACTAAGATGCGGGGTGTAGATTACATACATCGTATAAGGGACTGCAGTGCTAATAAGACTACGAGGTCAACTGCTAGGTTCGTGTTGATACAAATCCAATAAGACGCTCTACTGATGGCTCAGTTTAAACATGGTGGTAATGCCCGTTTAATTTAACCGACAAAAAAAAAAGAGATGGTTCTCAGTTTGGTTATATTTTCCTGAAGTTATAAGCAAAAATGTACATTATGGCGTAGACTGTGGTGACATGTCATCCTATAAAGAAATTCTTTACTATTGCACAAATTTTAAAAGTGGCTTATACAGGCGAAGCTAAGTAACACTAAATAGCATTATCTACTAGTTAACCTTTACTTTCTGAAATGAATTCAAGTGGAGTTTGGTCAAGTCGAATCATTCGTCAAGTTATAAAATTAGGTAGAGTACGTCAAGTCTTTGTCAATGAGAGTTTTCCTTGCCAGAGCAATAATGTTACACGTTGGTAAAACGATGCAAGTAAAATTATTGTATAATCACTATTGTCTCATGTAGTGAGCAATAAAAAGAAAAATATAAAGTTTTCTAAATAGCGCGTAGAATTCCCCCTGATAAAGTATGAATATACGAGATATAAATGCCTGAAATCAAATATCACCTTTTAGTTAATTTATTAACAATAAGTAAAGTACACATTCATTTGTAAAAAAAAAAAAATGTTTGTAAGTAAATGAGTAAAATTTGATTTGGTTTTTGGTGTAGTTAAGTTATTAAAACTAATTTATTTATGAACTTATAAAATTCTACGCATGATCACAAATATGGGAAATTCATTTCAAGGTTTTATTTATTCCTTAAAGGGTAAGTTCAGATGACAAGGGTTCAACGCGCGTTTTGATAATGCGCGTCTACAACTTCATACATTTTATTCACGCCGTGCGCATGCTAACGCAGCTCGAGGAAAATGTCAGCATGAACCATAGATTAAGCTAGGCGGAAGGTACTTATAAAAGAATAAAAATAAAATAATTAAGAAGATACTTAGAAAATAATAGCAATACTTAATAAAATTTCTCTAAATAATATGTGTGAGCATATCAATAGGCACGCAGTAAATTATAATTAATGACAAAAAGAAAAAAAAAAAGTATGGATTCACTACCTACACAAACTAGAAGAAGACATAAACCTTTATTATTTATTGATACATGACTGTGAGCAAGAACTAACATTACCTATTATTGTCAGCTTGAAAACAATGTTTTGTTTTAGTTTTACACCAAATAAACTTGATAGTTTAGACTCGTATATTGACATTTTCGTGTAAAGTCAGATGGCAATGACACACCTACAAAAGAAAGAAGCAGTAAGTTTCTCTACTAAAGACAGAAGTAACGACACAGTTATATCTATACCAAACCAAATATAAGAAATTCAATGTGGCACCTGCAAACAGAATTTACATCATTGTAATAATTACAACGATCCATTTTTAGGTGTTTTTAGATTTATTTTAGCTTTTGTTTTATTGATTGTTTGCTAAAAGCGATTATAACAAAGTAAGACAAAGATTGGAGGCTTGGAGTTTCAAAAGAGGTACTGCCAACATAAACAGATATCTACCTACGCAAAAATTATAATTATGCACATTACAATTCAATGATCAAGTCGAACTATAAAACAGCTCGTTAACGGTTAACAAATTGACAGTTGACAGTTGGCACATTAGCAAAAAAAAAAATATATATTATAATATATTTAGTTAAAATTAAAAAAAAGGTACTTAATTAAGATAACAAATTAAGATGAATCGAGTGTTAACGGTCCAAAATGCACAGTAGATCGCCTACAGAAGTAATGTTCATCATTTCGGACCACACCTATGTAGTTTTAGGAAGTATTTAAAAAAAAAAGTACTTAATAATAATAATGACGATACATGGATTTACTGATCTTAACATGAATAAGAATGTTTTATTTTTGTAACGAATTATCGTTGGTTTCTGCAAAGTAATTACAAAATCAGTTTTGTGTTGTTTCAGGTCAAACGGATAATAAGGTATATCCGCAGTTCGACCTGAATGATAATGGTTATCTGGATAAATGGTTATTTAGCCTTTGGGCACACGTCCAAATGGTTAAATGGTTAAATAGTTATATGGTTAAACGGTTAAACGGTTAAATGGTTACATGGTTAAATGTTAAAATGATTAAGTAATTAAACGGTTTAATGATGAAATAGTTAACTTGTCAAATTGTTTAATAGCTACATTGTTAAATGGGTATTCTTAAGGAGGATTACGAATAGTGCAGTATTTACAATAGTTATTATATTTACAAAGTGCACACGAAATAGTTAAGCTATCTACAGATTGTTGCAAACGATCTACAGATCAAGATTTAGATGTAGATTTATCAACTGTTCCGAATCAGATTTAAATGGGTTACATGGTTAAATGCGGTAAATGGGTCAAATGGGTTGATTGTTAGATTGTGAAATTGACAAATCGTTAAATCAATAAATTGTTACATTATTAAATGAATAAATGAATTATTAAGTTGAATTTGTAAATTGATTAACTGGTAACAAATATTATTGATTTTTAGAAGGTTCGATTAGTAACTTTAATATCAAAGAGCTGTTTAAATTGTATAGTTAGTACCTATAAATTTAATTTTCAAATATTTACGTTGTAATATTTTAATAAAGAAAAATTAAAAGTAATATCATGAGCATTAAACAAAATATATAAAAAAAAATATGGCTATTGTAGGTTATATTAAATAGTAAATGGTAGTAAATTATTAGGTACTTTGTTAAGTTGTCAGACTGTTAAATTAACAAATTGATTAACTGAAGGTTAGTATGTAAATTGATCAATTGATCATTGTTAAAGTTGTTGGTTGGTTATACTGGTCAAACGGTTGAATGGTTGTTGTATCGTCTATTAAATTGATAAGATAATTATGTCTGAATCTTAGGGATAGATATTATATGGGTAAATTGTTTAAAGATCAACAAATTATTATTGGATTGTTAAATTATTTATATTATACGATTGTTAAATGGTTAGATATCTATATTTTAGTATGCAAAGATTAATAATTTTACCAGTGTTCTGTTAACTGATTTATTTATGAAAAATTCTTAAACGATTGCTAAATTGTTGTCAAATGGTTGTTTGGTTCGAAATGTCTGGGACTTTAATACACAAAGATAAAAAAAAAACAAGTAAAAATGGTTAGATCAACGAAGAAATATTCATATATTTATCAGTTAAGAGTCCTGCAACTTAAAATTGATAATCCGTGATAACAGAAATGATAAATTAATGCTTGTTGTGATTTTGCACATTATGAAGCTAAAACTATAACTTGATGATATAAGCTATGGTTTCATGTTAACAATACGAAATATGTCGTCGTTATTAATATAAATATTCTATTCTAATCTAAATATTATCACAATATTGTAGAAATATGCTCGAAGCAAGTTTGCATGTCTTCAGCAGAACTTTTAAGTCAGACTCTAACATATTTGATTGATTTTTGATAATAAGTCACTAAGTTTATAGGTATTAGAAACAATCATTTATTTATCCATAATTTTTGTTATATCAAATAGAAATTAGTACTTAATTTATGTAATTACACTTAAGTACTGTATTCTAATCATTGAGCTTTAATGCCGTTAGTTCTGATGCTTAATTTGGCCGAATGTAAGGTTCCACCGGGTGCGTGTATGAGGACATTACACGTCATCAGGATGGTCGAGTGTAAGCTTTGTTAAATTTCTCATACAAAAGATTAGTTTTTATAACCAACAAAAAACGATCCTGGTGGCTATGCGGCGGTGGAACGGCGGGGGGACGCGGATTCGGTGCCAGGCAGGCAACCGGGATACTTGTCTTTGGTTAGATTTTGAGAGCTTGTGGAAGTTAGATTTTAAGATATTTGAGTTAATCTAGATAGTTTGCAATATAAGTTTTGTGATACGCATCTACTAGTGTTTCATTTCTGAGATGGTTTACATATTGAACAATATAATACTGAGGTTAGTATAACGTATAACTATCTGATCTGATCTGCCAGATATGGACACGATTATCTGGCGATGTTTGGTGGTACCTGCCAGATATGGACACGATTATCTGGCGACGTTGCGCCGGCAAGCTAGCTCATGCTGACAGTCCAATCAATATCCAATATAGTTGAGCTCAGACCTGTACCGTCAAAGATCAACCAACCCTGGTGTTGCATACAGTGCAGACAGTATCGGCAGTAATCGCAATCTGCCCGCCGCTCCTCACTGCAGGACGTGCCTAGGCGATGCACCTCCTGCCTCATCAGTATGCGCGAGCGCAGCCGATACGTGACTCGCCTCGTCAGCCACTCGAGCCGTATAAGTAGGTACGACTGCACGCCTGCCCGTCTTACTTCCACCGCCACTTTCCTAACTATCCCCTTTCGTAAATATATGGTTACTGGCTAGCCGTTACTCAATACCTCGATCAATGGAAATTTCGTTATTGCTATTTTAAAGAACTTTAAGAATACAGTATTGATGAAATTATAGTTCACAGAAAAGTATAAAGTAGAAATTGATACAGAAAACTATAAACAGACGAATAATGATAGGTTTCGTAATATATCACTCTCAACACGATATACCTAAAAGGCGTATAAGAGACAGGGCACGTACTCATGGTGATAAATTGCATTGCCATTAAACTGAGTGGAAAAAGCAATATTTTTTAGAACAAGATTCCTCTACAGAGCCTTCGTATCGTAAGAAAAATCAAGCAAATAGCTACTTATAACGTGCGACATCACTGTATGTATGAGACCACATTATGCATGGATTCTGCTCGCAAACCCTTGAGTGTCTAATAAGCCAATGCAGAGCTCTTCTCAGCAAACTCCGTGAACAAACATACAAACGAGTCTCAATAACCAATTTGAAAGCAATACATTCCTTGTTTGGCTTTAAAACGAAGCTCTTTTGTTTTGATTATGCCCCATATCAGGATTTATCGATGTGAAATATCACAGCAAGCTATTATTAGCTTTGTTGAAAATATTTTGAATAGCAAATCAAATATTTGTAAGGCAAAGTAAAACAATGAGTCAATGGTCGTTGTAGCGCTATTGAACCCAAGTTTCTCTACCCATATAAATTGTAGTTCGATACGAGGCAGGATGCATTTAATTAGATGTTGCTAATCGCTTTCGTGACGGTGGAATAAGACTGGTTCGAGTAGATGCTAATACTTATTTCCACTGGGAACCATTTTGGATGCGCACGCTCACAATAAGAATACAATTTAGCGCGTCACGGCTTTTCAATAGTCTTACAACTCGAATACCATCGTTAAATATTGTAACAAGAATGGGATCTTCTTTTTTATCTTCTTTTCTTAGTGTTCGTGGTCTCGTACATTGTGTGTATGGACGAGGAAAAGCGGCGTTCTTTTTCAGAGTGTAATCCAACTAAATACCATTAACAAAACTTGTTTAATTGTTATCAAGAATAACCACTTGCTAAACCAAGTGTTGTCTAACAAGTGTACAATAATACCGGGTATAATTGATTAAATTCTTTGAATATCGATAGGTAACTTCATGTCTTCACGCGTAATTTTATGATGTGTGGCGCCACACCATATAGGTACAAAGTGTACCTATGTATCTATGAATATTTATGAAATTATTCAGTAACGTAATTCTCGTGTAAACATTTTCGAATTAACGTCTAATGTATTAACTAAGTACCTACTTAAAAGATGTATTCTGCATTAATGTGAATAATTTATTCTACTAATCAAATGTAAGGGTATTTACTGCTTTGCTACTTTTCAGACATTGCGCTAAATATTTTATTGAAAGTCTGCTTAACTACTTATTATGTACTTCTACTCGTACCTACCTAAATATCAAATTTGGAGAGTAATAAAATTCTGGGAGACATCATGAACGATACGGACCTTGTTGTAAAACACATTCGTAGACTTGTGGTGGTCCGACCGCGAACTTTTTGTCTTGTAATGTATACCACGTTCCACCGATGCGAATGCAGCTGCCTTAGTAAAATATAAATTAAACGCACAATATGTGAATATTCATACAACGAAACCGCTTACTCACTGAGAAATTGTGCTGTCTTACAATTTGATTTATTTCCTCCGCCTTTATTCGTGTTTCCTAGTTAGAAATTTGTGGAACGAGGCGTCTTCAACGTATGCGGTGATGATATAATTCAAGAGTATTGCGACGCTGCTGATGACTGTGGAGGCGTTGCCGATCTTAACGTCATATTAAGCGAGATGAATGATCGAGGGGCACGTCGTATGTCGGGGTCATATTCATTCTCAGTCGAGATCTATTGTCGGTTGTCAATCTTTACAACGCCTTCCACTACAACCGGCATTCTATTATGAGCTCTGTGAGAAAATAATACCGTATTTTCATGAAATTATTTCTTTGTTACAGCTCAAAGGATAACGACTATACAGCTGGATGGCGTACAATATTTCATCTCGCGGATGAACCCCTACAGCCCGGAACTCAACTATTTCCTAGCCTACCAGTACTGTAGGTAAGACACAGACAGACCAAGCTACAATGTCATGTAAGGCTAGGATGTGGTGTAGTCTCACGAGATAGCGATCCCAGAATCGCATCGTGACTTGGAATACCCTTATCTGCGGCACCCGTGTCGGCCAGCTTGTACGAGTCCAGGCATAACTACATTCGGATCGGGATTAACAATGCATAAAGTGGGTTCGTTTCGACGCCTCGCGACCGGGAAGTGTTAGGACATTTGCATACCGTTACTTGGGGTTACTGAGAAATCACGGGAACAATATCGAACGATATCAGTACTGGATTGAGGTTTTACAGAACCCTAGCCAGCTTATCAGTAATTAAGAATCACTTTAGTTAGGACGGGTTCAATTAACTCCTATTAAGGCTATTCTTTAGATTGAATATTTCCATCCCTGTACTTGATAAGTAGAGACGGTAGTATTGTATCTGACTGGTCCTAGAAGCAAAGCGAAGAATATAGGAGGATAATAGGGACAGACAATAAATTCTTTATTTTGACTTTTTTTGAAATCTTCCAAAAGCATAGTGATCTCGTCCATCATATTAATAATGGTCGCATTTCCGTGAAGTGGTACGGTTCCATATCCGCAATCTAGATCCCAACACGTGCACGCTCATTGCTGTGAAAGGTCACTAGCCTCGTTGCTCGGTCATCAAGTCCTTGCCGTTGCCGCATCTCTGTCACGAACCAATTTACAGTTTCAATTGTTAGAGGCACTGAGGTTCTTCATTCTATTCTATGTACTTAGCAGAAAGAAAACGATTAAGGTCGTTAAAATATGTCACCGACTCGTCGATCGATAGTTGTGACGAGAATCGAGGTGGTGTGACGACATGTCAACCTTCAGCGTCATGGTCGCAATAACAACATTGCACCCGTGGATAATGCATAAAGTGACAGCTGCGCGCTGGGCGCGTTACGGTTAACTCTGATCGCAAGGGACAAAAACTTACTAACGGTATAAGAAAGTTCAAGATGGTCGTTAGTACTTATTTGTTTGGCCATCATCACCGACGCTTATCGGTTCATAAGGCCCCGGATTGCAAACCGATTAACAATTAGTATCAGCATCGGAATTTTAAGTTTAATATGAGTGGCACGACTTGTTTTGAGCGTAATGAACCTGAAAAGCATCATTAAGGTTTGTACAATAATTTAATAAAGTTTATTAAGGTTATATTTATAAAAAAGGACTGAACGGTTTCCGGTGTCTGTTGGGAGCAAAATAATTTTGGGAATCCTTATTGGACACTGATACTGCAAAAACTATAATAAATTCAAGAGGTGTATAATTTATGATGTTTTATTTCACCATAAAAATTACAATTAGGTGCGAGACGTGTCTCAAATTTTAACGAAGTGCATTTTGTTCATGAATCGGAATTAAAGAGGTGCACTGATTAAAATTCAACAAATTATTGTTCTTACGTTCACTGGGAATGATAATTATAATTAAATTATAGGTAAGGACATATTGGTCGCTGGGCAAAAACAGAGCAAACTGAAGAGAAAGAAAAGAGAAGCCTTTGCCTTGCAGGGGAATACCACATATTTTATTATAAGTGGTCGCTGGATATACGAATACGAAAGGAGTTCTTCAATTCTTAATAATGAAAATAAAATAGGTAGACTGTAAAATTGATGGATATCCATCTACATAATACAACCTCCTTAAAATTCTCATGCTCATTACTTACCGCTCTGTAAAAATTTAGGTAGTTACCTATTTGTAAAAATAGTAACATTACAGTTTCACTACTTTTAAAAAAAATTATAAGTGCCATATATAGATCTTTGGTTATACGACGTCATTGAATGTTTTTTAATCATCTGGAGTTTTCTGAACTGAGTTGGAATGCAGTCTGGCAGTGGCGAGCAAGGCCACGGGCAGACTTAGCGTATAAATTGCCTCCCGATGTCCTGACAAACTGGCTTCGCGGTTTACAGATAGATAACTCGCCAGAGTAATAGCCGTATCGTATACGATTAGCCCTTCGTTACTTAGATACATCACGCACCCTTATGTGAGCTTGTTAGCATTTAAAAACAAAACAATTTGTCCTAAAGACCAATTATTCAGTTCTATCTGATACGTATATAAGAAATACTTCTCATTTTTCAGATCATTAGGCCTACAACTTGCTTCGTTCGAGACGAAGGAGAAGGCGGACTCTATAACGACATACTTGACGAATGCGGGTAAGGAATCGTTCCTTGTTTATTTGTAAAAGATGACTGGTTTGAGTTTCTGACAATGTATTGCTTCAATGTCTTTACTTTGCATTTTTATCACCTGGGTAGGTACTGGTGCTGGGAATTATATTTTGTTCATAAGAAAAGGTTTTATATAGACGTGTAACGTGTTCCAGGCTATAATAAGTATGACTTCTGGACGTCGGGCAACAACCTCGGCACGGACATGTACTTATGGATGAGTACGGGTTTGCCGTTCAATGCAACATTCAACTATATGCGAAGGCTTCCTATGGACGCACCGAGCCAGCATGCTGATGATAGTATGGATCCCCTGGATGTTCCTCAAGGCAGTACCGCCCCCCAACGTACTGCACGTCATGGGTACGTGTCTACTCCTAGCTTTGGTCTCGAATACACATACATCCCTGACTTTCTTATCAGGCTAAAACTTGTTACGAATCTTAACTAATAGTTTTACGGAAAAGCTAGAGGTGCATCTGTTTTTTTAAGTCACCAGATGAACAGTAGCGATTGAGAGTTTTCACGGTTAGTACCTATAGCTGAATTATTTAAAATCTGATTCAACCCTGATAGCGATGAATCCTCTTTGATATATCATTAATTCATTACGCACTAGGTACTTATCGAGTGCCGCGTGGAACAAGCCATACTGGGGATATCAAGGATCCGTTAGTTATGCCGTAGGGCAGTAAAATCTCCGGCTCGGCGCTTTAACCCGTGCACCATTATTAGTACCATCTTGTTCTCTAACTGTAGAATAATTTTCCAACTCATATTGTTTCCGGTTGTGTACGGGTTAAGACGAACGGGATTTTTGTTTACGATTGTAAGTATATTGCAAGACGTAGGTAATTACTGTGTGAAAATTTTCCTGTCCGTATGACAGGGACCGTTTTATTAGATAAGCTACCTATTGGAGTTTCATAATCCCATTTATATGTTACTTACTCGTATGTAAATACGTAAGAGTTTTGTATCGTCTAAATATGCAAAACTTCACGTTCCTGTAACTTTTTAATCACATAGATTTATGTAAAATAGGTAGCTTGTTCCCACGATCCGCACCGCTGGCTAAGATAACTGGTTTGAAAATAGCTCCCTATCAGGAATAATGAATGCTCATTTCCTTGCACCGGTTCTGCGATATGTCCTCATCAGACTATTACGTTATTACAGCTGGGGGTTTAATATGCCGCAACATGGACGTCATGTTGTGGATTCGTAGATCAGATTTTTAATCGGATATAGGTACGAATACGAAGGCCTCGCCTGGGGAGTTTGAACAGGGATTTTATCTACGACGTTTTGCATAAAAACTAGTCGGTATTCCAGAACGGAGCATGTGATGACCAACGGCTGTGTGTCGCTCAAGGCACCGACCTTCCACTGGGAGCCCCAGCACTGCGGCGAGATCAAGGACTTCATCTGCGAGCAGACGCGCTGCTACTACTACAACTACGGCTCCATCCCCGTCTCCTCCGCGCAGGGGTAATGCCAGGTGAGATGCCAGCCGTCTCCGGAGGCCCGCTCCCCAAGCCGCGCACATTTATCACTGGAGCTTTTTGTAATAATAGTATGTCGGTGGACGACATCCTGGGGGTATGTGTGTAGATGGTATTTGTGATAATCCAAGTTGGAACCTTGGTTTGTTCAGCGTGCGGGCCTGTGGGATAAGGCCTCTGCGCAAGCCCAACCACCAAACAAGAGCCCTACACCCAGAAGACACAATGTTTGACTATTTAATTAGATTTGACTCATGTTTAAGCGTCAAATTTTTCAAAATTTATAAAATTATTTGGTGGGTGGGTGAAGGGGGCTTTGCTTGGTATCTCTAGATTAAGTTTTGTATATATATAAAATTCTAACCATTTGTTTTAACGACTGACTAACATGTTTAATTTTTTTAGATAACCCTTGTTGGTTTTTATTCGATCTAACTAAAATGTTTTGTCAACGTAACGGAAAAGTAACGTAATTAATTGGGTTGTATGTATGGACATTGAAGGACAATGCAAATTTAATTTTAATAAACATGACACAAAATTAGCAATGAATACTGTACAACATCTTTCTCACTTTGAAAACTTGCTCTTCAATGTCCCATTTGTCGTGAGCGGCTCTCTAACTCGAGGGTCGTGCGTGTGTTTGGACAGGAAGCCGCTCTCACTGACGACCACGACGACCGCCCACCCGCTGACGTCGTCGTCGCCACTGCCGCCGCGCTCCGAGCACCTGCCCACTCACTTCACCCTCAACGACCTCATCAAGCTGCGTCCCTCCTCGTTAGACGGCCTCCAGTCGGCGCACCTCAAGAGCAGCGGGGAGCACAAGGCGCCGCCGCAGATCGACTCTCAGTACTCACGGTCCGCGGACGCGCACTCGCACGAGCCGGAGCCGGAGCACGAGACCGACCTGAAGGAGGACAAGGAGGAGTCGACGCAGGGTCCGTACGACAACGAGGATGGCATGGTGGGTGACGACCCGGCCGCCTACCTGAGCCACGAGCCGCGCGACCTGGCACTCGACGACGCGCCGTCCACCGCCGAGCCGGACGCCACCGAGCACTCCGTCCACGCCAGCGGCATGCTGGCGCCCCCCAACTACTAGCCCGCCTCCACGTCTGGCTCCGGCTCGCGGTGGATTAACAATGTCCACGAGAAATTAGCTATTGACTCTACCAAAAGTATTATTTTCTCTACTTTTAGACGTTTGTAAGGCATTTACATTAGCGCTCGCTAGGGATGAGACCGTAGGCTCATCGATGTTTTGCTTATTAGATGAGATTTTTAAAATCCCACTTTTAGGGCGCCTTTTTTAGGAATGATAATGGGAGCTTCAAAGGTTTATAAAGGGCAATATGTATTAATATTATAGCCTCGAAGGTGCTGGCGACTCGCTCCCGCGACTTGCCTCCGTCTTCGCAGATGTTGAATATCACAAATATAGGTAGGTATTCCACGTTTAGTTAAGACCTTATACAACGATAAGATAAAATAAGTATGCGACGATCAGATCTCCAGTGTTTTCGAATAACCGTAAATTGTGTAATAATGTATTTTAAGAAAATTAAGTGGACTCTCTGTCGGGACATATCAATCTGAGTAACTGAATAGTATAAGATAGTGTTTATACGTGACGCATAGGTAGATAAATAAGTATAGGTATCATAAGTTGAAACACGTGAATTTAAATAGTAGAGACGTAGAGGAGTAAATAAAGTTTTAACTTTGTAATAAGTGTTGTTTAATTTCCTATTAGATTTATCCACTTTAGACAGACAGATTTATATACCTCCCAAAGGTCAGGTATGCCAGGCAATCTGCATATCTAATGCTTTTCCTGGAAAATATAGGTGAGTCCATGTTCAGCAGGGTTCTTTTTCGCTGAGACCTATGATATTCTTATGATAAAGTACTTACCAGCCATTGATGACACCCTCCACGTTGAGCATAGGTATGATCTTGAAGACGTATTTGGCACGTAAAGATGCGGCTGCGATGGAGTCTCCTAAGACACAGCGAAGGGTTCCGTCCATCACCCAACTGGCGTTACTCTCGCCAGGGTGGACGCGAGCTGTGAGGAATACTATCTCGCGATCCTGCAAACCACGTTGTTTATCATCAATGATGAATTAGTGATGGTCGAAGTATGAGATGGTAGCAAAGGAAAACGGAGGTGCCGTTTGATCCAAAAAAAAAACAAGGAAAGATTGTGCTGTAGATTCAGAATTCTGAAGTGAACTAATTTCTTATGAATGAATGAATGAAATAAATAAAAAATTCATTATTGCACACCTTGTAAACTATTAAAAGAAAAAAGAAGACTTATGCTGACTAAACCAGAACCTACACCAAAAGTAATAAAGTAAAAGACGAGCTTCTACTTAAATAAACCTAATTAAACTTTCTGAGAACTATTGGTAAGTACTTAGCTACCGAAGGCACATACAGAAGCTCTGGAAATCTATGGGGATATGTCCAGCAATGGACGTCTTAACGTTGACTGATGATGATACAAAGACATAAGTTAAAAACTACTACAGGCAGCCTTATCGCTGAAAGTGCTATTTCAGACTGGCTAGAGATCTTGTGTATTGGATCAGGGATCTAAACTATTTAGGAAATCAGTTGGGGTGCACTAAGGGCGGCTTGCACCAGAATCGCTAAACGCGTTTAACTCTTAAATAGTATTTAGCGAGTTGTCAAGTCATACAAATACGTCAAATTTAAATCGATTTAGCTGTTAAATATGTTTAGTGATTCTAGTGCAAGACGCCCCTAAGTGTATAAAATATCTAAGTATAAACCAGATGTTACTCACCACAATAGGATTTGTAGGACTATCTTCAGCTGACACAGTTAGCATCGGCACTTCATTGTTATTCAGAGAGTAGCACAGTGGTTCGGCTCGCAAGTAGGAACCAGGCGGCATCTGTAAGCTCCATTGCCAGATTCTGGTCTGAAATAACATGTTCAACTTCTGCAACTTTTCAACGCTCAAGTTTTTACTGAATACTAACAGTATAAGATGATTCAAGGGTTTTAGGTTGGCAAGGACTGTGTCCCAATTTTAAACCTTCTGTTACACACGCTTCTATAGACTAATGGTATAATCGCTTATCATCAAGCGGGCCTTCAGTACGATTGTTTGCTTCCATATTGGTAATTTTTTGCAGAAATCGGTTGTTGTATTGACTTAGTTTGTGATTTGTATAAAGCGTTTCAGATGTCAATAATTGAAGTCCTGTGCAATGTGCATGCCTAAAAGTGAGAACTTCTTCTGATGATAAAGACGGTACACATCTACGTAAAAATTTTTGGAAATATATCCAACGCACGTGCATATTCATACATATTGAACTGATTGCCATTAAATCAAATTAACCTAAATTTACATTGACGGTGGTAATGGCCAACCACGTGAGTTTATAGTGCTAATTGCATACTCAATCCTGGCAGGGTCCTCTTCATAACTACTTATGATACAAAGTGTTTAAATAAAGCCTTACAATGTTGTGCGTATTTTGTGGTAAGCAAACAGTAGATGCAGTTAATTCCATCAGTCTTATTATTGGCAAAAAAAATTCCAAATATGCAACGAACTATACTTTTAGTCACTAGTCGCGGTAGACATTAACTCAGATCTCTTGGTCTTGTGGATTGTCTAGTATTTGCGCATATCTAAAGGCATGATCAAACATTGTATTTAGCAAATAGCTAGATAAACACCGTATACCTAAATAAGCCTTCGCTTCATTTGAAATACCATATTGATCTCTCTGATGAGAGAAGGAGCCACTGGATAAGTAGTAGGTAACCTTTTAAAATAAGCAGAACAAAATCTTACCATCATCATAGAGTAGGTAAAAGGGAAGTGATACGCGAGGTAACAGACGTCGTTGCTGTGAAGAAACTCGATGTTGAAGGTGACAGTGAGGTAGCATTTGTTGTGGTTCTTCTGATTGGCGTAATGGTAGCTGTTCCGGTAGTAGCAAATGTCTGAACCTGCTCTGATCCAGCCTGGAATTTTAATAATAAGCCATTTTAAGGTGTATTTAATCTAGGATACTTTAGAACGAAACCCAAATAAGATATTGACCAGAAAAGGTTTTTTCATCCAGAAAATGGTTTATTTTAACCTTTTCCAGAGTAATCGATTGAGAAACATGGTCTAATCTTAAGTCTCAGTTTCGTTCTCGAAAAACTAAATGCGGAACGCAGATCGAATTCGAGATATATTTAATTTTATTGAAACCCAGGTTCCCAACTTCCCCGTCATGGCTTATCGAACTTCATATCAGTGTTCCACATTTCGCTATTGAGATTGAAACTTAGGGCTCCGAGAAAATACCAAATGTAAAGTTTTGGTAATCCTACTAATGATGTTTTGTTACTCTTTCACGCAAAAAGTACTGATCCGATTTGGATGAAACTTGGAATACATATAGTTCGTAGCCAGGATAAACACATATGTTACTTTTTATCCAGAAAAATGAACAGGACAAAACGGGACGCGGATGAAGTCGCGGGCAGAAGCTAGTACCTAACATTTTAACACTTTGTATCCAACTAACCTGGCTTCCCCAATGCGGCTTCTTTAACGGAATACATGACGGGTTTCATGCCGAAATTGAACTGGCTGTCAGATTTCTCGCAGTTGACGATGTTGAAGATGTATGGACGGCCTTGTTGCATGTTTCGCACTTCAAAGTAGAACCACTGATGGCGTTTGGATGAGTTTACATCTGGCATCAGGATTAGCTCGTATTCCCTAGGGCCTACCTGAAAATAATGATTTCTAATTTGGTACTTTGTGAATATGTTTATGCTCTTTATTCCTTCCATCTTTTTATGTACTCAAGTGTTAAGGTTCCCAACAGTTCTAATACTTTATTGCAGTTGTAGTGCCTTTATTTTATATAATTTTTCTGCTCTTATCTAACCCAACTTCGCATGGAACCGATATGTGACTTTCCTTATGTCTCCTATATACCTACCTACTTGTAGTGTCAATGTCTTTATTCCAATTTGCGTACAGTTAAAACCTAAAGCATTTCTAGAGTATGCCATCACATTTCTTTTTTGTAATACTTAAAACTATGCGCGTGAATATTCACCTGTATAGCCTTTCGTAGATTGCCCGATTCGAACCTTGACTCAAACGTCAGTCGTGATGAAAAATTGTTTACTTTTGTGATTTCCTGCTCATCGTTGTTGCTCAGAAAAAGGCTCTCAGTGCTGAAACTAAAACGTAACAAAACGTAGTGTAAAATGATGCACGAGGCTTCTCTAGGCTAAGCCTCTTTTCAAAGTATGTTTTCAAGACTAACTAAGATCACCTAGGCTATTTTCAATTTTCCAGAACCAGGACAGACAGACCAAAAAAACATTAATAATATTTTAAGGTTACTGAAATTATGGACGTGGTCCAATAGGAAACGTCTTATAGGTGATGAGTAAGACTATTTGAATTATAGATAACAAAGCTCTTACATACCTCTTTTGTGATGATGGTTCTGTTGAGGTAGCAGTGGTACAACACAGTGTGTCCAAGTCGTAAACCACTTCATTCATATAAGCCTCTGGGTTGATAGCTCTATCCACGCAGGACAGAAGTTTTGTCCTAAACAATCAACTAACGTTGTGAATGGAACTATAGTGCAAAGTATTAATAAAATCTTTCATACCTACTCAAGTTCTTAATGCAGGGATAAGAGTTCACTTTGAACTGGTGTAAAAGATGATTGATTTTACACCAGTCACATCAGTAACAATATGTAGTGAGATAAGATGCACGTTGTCACAACGAGCAGTGATTAAGGAAAACCTAGTGGTAGTTAGGTACTGACGAATAAAACCTATCAGCGATATTGCGCCACGATATTCTAGATACGCGAGGTCTTTTTAGATGACATTCTACAATTGCGGAGAACAAAAGGTTACAGAAATGGCATATCTAACAAAGAAATGAAACGATGGAATCTCAAGTTTGGTTAGGGGGCCAAGTGACCTAGAAATAGAAGCGTACTTAATCAAACAAGTCTATTGTGTACCTGCAAGCTGTTCGTTCCATTTTGTTCAGCGGTTCCGGCTGATTGAAGCCGTGCCCGCCCATCATATCAGGGTAGGCCACTTTCACAAACGCAATGACGCTTCTCACTCGTGACGAAATTGTGCTGTATACGGATGCAAATGAACTGTATTTCGATATGTCTTTGTGGATTTTTAGAGACGAACAGGATGTTGTTGCTGAAATTGAAAGAAAAGGCTAGTAGACAAAGCAAAATACTATGCAAGTATGGTTATATTGCCACGGGGAGGTCCACTTTGCACAAAGTGCATATTGAAATTTCCTTGCGAGAAAAAATATGGAGGATACCTCTCAAAATATGTGTACTTACAAGTGCTTTCATGAATCTTATGATACCCAAAGTTGAGCGAACCAGTTTGAGAAGTTCCCATCACACTGTCGTAATCTGTGTTTCCTAAAACAGCTGTCAGCGATAGGTTCAATGGAGACGACATGGCTCTGACGCCACCACCGGCTTGTGAGACCAAAAATTCTTCTAGAATGGATCCTCGGGAATTAGAACGGCTTTTCACTAGTTTTATTTGCTTATTGTATGAACCAAATTCCTTAAAATAAATAAAGTACCTAAAACCACAAAACTACATTAATGCAAGTCTACTACTATTTCCCTATCAGCGTTCAGTTCATCAGAAAAACTCCTTACTTTTTTAAGTCTTCGATTTCTCTCTCATTAGGATTTATCCAGAGTGAAGTTTGCAAACTATCACCACTCTTTCCGTGCATTTTATCTGCTTCCTCATTGCTCTCGTTCTTGCTATCATGCTCATCGAAGTCTACGTCGGGGAACTCATCAATACCCTCTGTATCTGTATCAGGACCATCGTCGTCCAAATCAGAATTAACCGTTTTGGAGTCCGAATTGGCTGCTTCTTCTTCGTCTTCATGACAGGGCCATGATGCATTTGTACCTGAAAATACGAACAACTTATAACATAATTTTCCAGCACTTTGGTCTCGAACGGTTACGGAAACCCTAATTTCTGCCAGCACCTTCGATTGCATGATACTGGCATAAAATAGCAACAGTATACCGCTGTTTCCAGTCACGTAGAATACCCCGGTCTGCCTTCTTATCGTATTTACCAGTAACAAACATGACAAGCAAATATTCATAACTAGCATTGATTCATAACAAGTCTTCGAGGTTTTGTTTGCGACCTACCTTTTAATATGGGACTGAGGTTGAACATAGCAGGGCTAGAGGTAGGTACAGGTAGCGCTTGGTGTTTCAAGCAGAGAGTGATAACCGAACAGACTCTTGCCAGTAACCCGTCGAATTCAGGCTCATCGGGGCATTGTGAGCAGAACCTGTGGAGAGTTTGCACGTGCTTCTTAGTGCATAGGGCTCGACGTCCAGCTTCTGAAATAGTATGAAGAAATATGGCTGTAGTATACATAGAGGTTGACTCAGATTGGAGGCTTTCTTTGAATTGATTTTCAGATCCTTGTATAATCCTGTAAGAAATGCATCTGACAGGATAGAATAATACGTACTGATATGATCCCCTAACGCAATCCTATTGTAGATAGCTAAATGTGACAAATTGTTATTTGAAGAGTGAAATTGAAACATAGAACATAGAATACGTACTGATATTACACAAGTGTTGCAGCGTCTGCAGAATGTGAGCGCATATCTTGAGCCGCATGCGCCCCTCGTAGCGATCCCATCGGTCGAACACTCTGAGGAGCACGCTACAGAGGCCAGTCTTCACGATCTGCATGCAGCACACCTCTGTGTGAGTTACGCACGGGTGAACTTGCATTATTAACACGTGTGTTTGATTACTTATAGATTTAATAAGCAAGAGGTAGAGTGTAACATTGGTTTTTCACCTTTTCATTATCTCCCTATTGTACTATAGCATCATTTCATAAATTTTTTACGTTCTATATCTTGCTTGTTTTCAAAAGAACATAAAAAACATACAAAAAATAAATGGAAATGACATGCTGCCCTGGCGATTGTTGTCAACACGGCTTTATATCCGACATACACGACTCACTTTATATTAAAACATAAAATTGTTAGCATGTATTTCGCTCAATGTCAGGCTACAAATAATCGAGATCGTTAACCCAGCTTTGCGTCTTTTTCTGAAGAATGCACACGTGCATTGTAAGATTATGTTCCTGAAACCGATCATGTGGCATACTATTCATTCTCTGCATCTTTTTATGAGGACAGAAACAAACATAGTGTTGGGCCGGTATTTAACCTTGTTGTGAATTATTGTGTGTGGGAGGGTGATAAATTAGAGCAGATGATATTGATCATCCAAACAATAGATCGAGGTTTTTACAGATACACTACATAGAACATCAAAAAGAAAACATGTTTGTTTGTCCACTTAACTGTTTTTGCTGAAGTAATCAATAGCATCGAGACAAAGCCGCAGTCTCGCCGTGGGTATGAAGCCAAGGCTCACCAGCACTCGCTCATAAGTCGCTATCACTCCGTCACGAATTAAAATTGATGTTGTGACAGCTGTAATAAAGTATAATAAATCATAATATATTAATTGCACAAACGTAAATAAGATTAAATAAAACGTTTGATCGGCATACCGTTCTTGGCTAATTGCTTCATGATTACTAGTAGTGGAAATATTAGTTTGTTATCCGTGAAGTGTCCTTTTAATATGAGGTGCATTGTCCTGACACAGCCGAGCATTCGTACTTTCACTGCAAATTTTGGATCTGTAATCACATCAAAATACTTCTCAGTAAAAAGTTTCATTTAGTATTACAGCACCGTCTATACATCGAAATTGGAGAACAGTAATTTATCATCAAATAGTAGACATAAACTACAAGATACGCTGGTACATTAAATTATATTTAGCGTCTGTTAACCTCGTGAGCCAAGCGGGGCTAGGATCCAGACGAGATCTTGTAATATCAACTCTGTTCCTGCGTGGCGGTCTCTCTTTTCGTGGATCGTACTGATGACTCTTCTGATGATAGCTTGTGTGCCTTTGATAGAGATGAAGTCTTGAGCAGCTTGATGGCGGGCGAGGTTGTTGGCTGAAAGAAGTGAGAGAGGTGGGTGGCAATACCTCTAGGTGCGAGCGAGGCGACGATCCACACGAGGTCGTGCAGCATGAGCTCGGTGCCGACGTTGCCGTCCCGTTTACTGTGAGTAGCGAGCAACGTGCGGATCACCACCTGCGTGCCGTTTATCGAAATGAAGTGTTGGGAGCACTGCTGCCGCGTGATGTTGTTCGCTGAAAGTTGCCGATCACTTTATTCATAAGTACAATTTTGAAGAGTTTGCATTCAAAGCTAGGTTTATTTTAATGTCCAGAATTAAATCAAACTGTGGTATAACATTGTATTAACTTGTGATGTAACTATGTTAATTTGATCGAATACAGCAGTGCAGTAAAGTAACAGTTGAATCGACAATAGCAGTTTTACATATTGCAAGGCTATCATCAACTGGTCCAATGTCATGCCGCGTGTTAGTAAGCTCGTCTTAAATGCCAGTGGGCAGGACCGCTACTTGTGGAAAGAGTAGGTAGGTACATTACTTATTTGAAATGCCAATGTGTCCCAATAGTTGACATGCAATCATATAGGTATTTCGTTTAAATGTAAATCATAGTGCTTTAGTTGAAGGGTGACGCATCGACGTCACGCAAACAGCCAATTTGGGGGAACAAAAACGTTAACTTTATTTCCTGTTTAGATTTCCCAAAGTGTAGAAAAGCGTGCTGTAGAAAATTGTAAAAATACATGTTATTGCTTAGAATAAGTTAGGAGTTTTAAAAGCTCTATGTTATTTTAAAACAGTTCTGCAAAGTGCACCACACATCACCCACCCTTCTTATTAAGAGATGCAATATTCTCTTTTCCTGATTGAGGAGCTTTGTTTTCTTTGCCTGTCTTTTTGATTTCTTTCTTCTTGACAGCTGGTTCAATGGGAACTGATTTACCAAAACACATTATAATAACTTTTCGTACCTATTTTATAAAGTTTAAAAAATATATCTTGGATATTATTATTGAGATTGGAAATTGTGATGTGCGTACCTGAACATTTCTTTCCTTTTCCTTGTTTCAGACATAAGGCTTCTCTGAGGATGGAGGTTATGTATGTAGATGTGGCGGAGTCTCTTGAGTTCTAATAACCAAATAGTCACATATTTTTGGAATGTGTATGTTTTGCATAATAACAACTCTTTAATAAATGAAAAACTTCAGTTTACATACTTCTAATATGGATAGCAGCATTTGTACAGCCCCCGATTGTTTATTCCATAACTTATCTAATGTGCCCTGACGAATGTGTTTATCTGGAAAAATAGAAATTAATCCGTTGTGACTTCTTCCAATTAACACATAAGCTACGTAAATTTTGGGAGAGGAGGAGGAGGGTGAGTTAAATAATACGGATTTTTTAGCTCTACAGTGATTAGATTACCAAAATGTAAAATGAGAACAAGTAGTGCTACGCGTTCACTGCGTCGGAATCGGCTACAAATCCAACCCTGTTGACACGTAGCTCAAGTAGGTGTTTACCAGATTCTCTTAAAACTTTTAAAAAAGTTTTTGAATGTTATAGACACTTCAAATATTCTAGGTAAAAATAATTAATCCATGTTTATAAAGACATTTACTAACATAATGATGAAACGTAACCGCGGGCATACATCATGTCCACTGCTCGGTTTAACGCCCTTCCGCGTGATCTTTTGCTCAGAACTGGGACCAGTTACAATGGTACTGGAGGCCGTCTAGTGATATTTACCCTTACTGCCACACTCTAAGATGTCACTTAAACATAAGTACTATTTAAAACTAGCGATGTCTCTCTACGTTATTTTATTAATTCTTAATCAATAATTAATCAATTATCATTCAATTGGTAAGAGTTTACATTAGTAAGATATGTATATGACTACGCGCTTATTTTATTAAGCATTGATTGTCTTTTAACGTACATCTCTAGTTTTGGGAGTAGTAGACACTGCTATTTTATCTGTAGCTTCACTAACATCCACATTCCCGCATGATCACTTGTCGCTCTATTGAATCCTTCGATCAACTATTGAATCGATTGTCTCAAGAAGCTGCAGAGCAATAAGTATTTAAGATAGTTCCTATACAAAAGGTTGAACTTTTATGAACGTGATTGCAAAATTAGTATGATGATTACTAAGTCTTAGATGACATAAATTATATAAAAAAAAAGTATAAGTATTCTATCAGCATCTAGTTCCCATATTATAAGCTTTGCTTAGGTTGGGACTAGAGGGCGTTGTGTGAAATGTACATGAATATTTATATCAATTTATTTACAGATTCATACAAACACAATTTTTATATACAATTACGTTAGAAAAAAAATCGTAACTAAAGTTTATGATTACTTATTAATTACTTTTAGATTATTATTTTTACTCTCAGGGTCAGAATACATGCAATAAATCTTTTAGGCAAATTATAGTTTTATTATGCAAATTATTTAGTTTATAGAGCAAAAAGTTACTGCTGATTGGATTGATGTCTTCATTTTCAAAACGGTGCCTTTAATTTTAAATCAAAGTAACCCAACATAGGCAGCTTTATTACCAAGTTATAGATTATAATTAGCAAAATTTACATCAGCTACTTAGCTACAAAAAGCGTAATCAAACCTCTCAGAATAGTTAGCTGTGCTATTTTTATTTCTACATTTAAAAAAGTTTTTTGTTGATAGTTCTACAAAACCCTCCAGCAGAGTACAATGCGAGCTTTACCGCCAAGATTGTAGTTTCTAACCGACAATGACAGGCTCAGTAGCAGCAGGTTGGCAACTAGCCAGAGAGCCACGAACCATGGGCCTCTTCATCTTCAGCCAGCTGACTTATATGATTAAAATTACTCTAGAACCTGCCTGACCAATAGCAACAAATACTGGAAATAACAAGCATAGTGCTATCAAATCAGTGGAAAGGTAGAGCAAAATACAAATACTACACTGTCTTGGTCTGCAGCAACAATGACATGCTGTCTCGGCCGTAATTCTTGGCTGCAAGCCAGTACACGCGGACGTCAGACGCTGGCCCGTGGTTTCCCGTCTTATTTGAAAACACTGTTTTGAAAAACTGTTGACGCCATGGCAACAAATAGAAAGAATATTTTATGCTCGATTATGTCATAACAACAAATACTGACCGAAAACGTGATGCTCTCTATCACTAATGGATGCTAATGTATTTTTCAGTTCTAAGTAATTTTATTTCTTTTCGAATTTCACCGCCACAGCATGTTCTAATTTAATCAAATGAAAGTGTTGAATTTTTATTTTTTTATACTCTATCTATTACAAGTATTGTAGGTACAATTTTTAAGGGTCAAATTAGCCTATGACAGAAGAACATGCATATAGAGTACTCACAGTTATTGAAAGAATAACAACTTTCATTACCATATCGTTGTTTACAAGCAACAGAATGCTATAAATATAAAGATTTACAGATTGACAGGCGTCACAGCTCAGTCGGTAATAGCTCTGCCTTCCGTGCTGTGGGTCGTGGGTTCGATCCCCACCAAGAACAAACATTTGTGCGTGGAAAACATAGATGTTTGTTCTATGTCTGGGTGTTACTATGTATTATAAGTATGTATTTACAAAAAAAAAAGTATATAAGTATTCTATCAGCCATCTGGTTCCCATATTACAAGCATTGCTTAGTTTGGGACTAGAGGGTGTTGTGTGAAATGTCCCTGAATATTTATTTATTTATTTATTTATAAAGAATCACAAGCCAGCATGATGGATCGCCCCACAACCGGTCAATGAAGGGTTTTCACAACTCATAACATTGGCTACGCTTTGCCAGCGACATATTATTGTTCCGGTCCGCAGCTGCCAAATTAATAATTACAGTTTTACTTCGAGATTGGCATAGCAAATCAAAATAAGAAGTTGGCCAATAAAATTCTAGTACCTACCTGTCATTTGCTGGGTAATTTATCATTAAATACTTGGAAAGCCAAAGGCGTATAATTGCTGGTAGGATCGATCGTCGTGAAAAAAAATGCCATGCGCCATCCGGAAGAGATGGGTTAAAAATAGTATAGTACTAATAGATTGTGATAAAGTTCGAGATGTATTAGATACCAGCATTGCTTGAATAGTAACATGTCAATATTACATGATACCCTTAGCATTGGATGTTTGGCCGTTGTTCAAATGTCATATCTCTAGAATGTTTTAATGCACGACAGTACGACTCGTGTTAATTGGTATTTTCTACATTTAAGATTAATTGGCTAATTAAAGAATGCAAAGCTGTGGAAAATACTTAGGTATATTATTAAAAATAAGAAACTTATAGTACAGACTGAAATATCCCACGTATACTTTGGTAGGTACTCGAAGAATATCGGAAAACCAATTGTCAGTAAAATATGTATCACTACGTTGTAAATTATTCACGCTTTTGATTTGCCGGTTTAGCTATTCTATATTTAGAGGTAGAACAATTTGTAGTTAGGTTAACCTAGTAATAAGGTAAATGCTTCGAACAGACTTGATTTACGGTTCAAAAATAGAGCGTGTCTTACGTAAACGTCAATTTAATTATTTCTACGTGAAAGACTGTTTCCAAGACCAACAAGAAGCATATCCATTTATTTGGCTAATAATATGTTGGTTTAATCTTGGCACTATATTCCTTTCGTATGATATATTTTATAGTTGCCTTCAAGTTGATTCTGTCATCATCGCTTGTATACTTCCGGTCTTCGGTTAGTACACCAGGGAAAAATCGAATTCTAGGTGATTTTTTATCATCATTTAGGTATCAACTGGAGAAGTAAGTACATTCGGTTTAAATAAACATGCCAGTAAGTTCTTTATTTGTTCTACCACGATAGTTTTAGCAGAACAAAACGCGTGGTTCATGATTACCGACTTATCTACAGATGTATGTATGTAGCACAATAAATAAATATGCCCTAAGTATGTTTACCTACGGCAGAACTACTTAGCCATTGATCAAAATGTGTGGTTGATATTTCCAATAACAGGCTGTATGAAATATATTGCTACCGGTCCAGCTTAAACACAATTTATAAATAGAAATGTTCTTCAGTCAGCACGTAACCTTAACTAGAATCGGAAGCACCACCCCTTGGTACTGTTAGTACCAGGCACTATAATCAAACAGATTAAAGAAAATCGAATAAATTAATGGTAACACTTAGTGGACCGGCACGGGAAGGGACGCATTTGGCCGAGGGCCCACTGCACCAAGTCTATACGACTTGCACGCACGCGACACCGTTGCAGTATCATATAAGCACCAAATTCAAGGAGGTACTTCGAATATGCTGTTGTTACAAAGGTGAAGGAAAACATCGCAAGGAAACCGTCACACTGACGTCAGTTAGTATTTGCAGTGGCAATGAGTTTTATAATACAATATACCTAACAAGTCTGGAATAATAGCAGCTACTTCAAATAATGAACATGTGGCTAATGGAGTGTGCCTGTGTGCCTCTATGGCATAGGTTACATAGATCTACTCAAAGATTTTGGGGTTTTAGAAGAGGTCAACCGTGCGAAAAATAAACACAGGTCACGACATAGAGTCATGTGTTTTTTCTGTAAATTAAAATATCTAAAAGATCTAATAAGATAAGATAAGATAAGATAAGATATCTAAGAGAGATTAAAAATAATGTTATTAGCTCAAATAATGTCAAAATAATTCGGAAGAAATTATAAATTATATTAATTTCTCAGATTCAGTAGGTGGCATTCGTGTGAGTTTTGTAATGTTACAAGACCCACAGTTAACTCAAACCAGACGTCATAAAATAAAACTGCACTGATAGTATAATTTTTTTATTACCATCATAAATCCTTAAATCGCTATACTCAAACATAAAGTGGTTATAACGGTAGATAAATAGAATATTGCGTGAATATCAGATTCATATTATAATTTGCAGTCAGCGTATGTTACCAACTGACACCAGTGTTTTTATTGCTTTGACATAAAACGAAATGATAAAGAAAATAGGCCAAAGCAAGGTTGTTATCGCACAAAACTTCGATAAAGCAATTCAATAAAGGTAATAATGAACGCTACTGAAAGTTCCAAGGGCCTCCCTTCATGCTGTAAAGCTATTAGCCTGTAAACGACACGCAAATTCTTAAAGTTTCACCAAAGTTTTATTTAGTTACAACAGTTTTAGTAATTGTAGCGCTATTAAGAAGGTTTCATTGGTTTTGAAACTTTTTAATGGAAGAAAAGTGTTATGAGGGTTGCGTGCGTTGCAATGCGATACAATACAACTTCATTTTCTTAGTAACAAAAAATAAAGTTCAATGAAAATATAATGGTTGATTGTATTTCTGTAGAGAGTGGCGTTGAACCAAGAATATATATTTTAGATTATTTGATTGTGGCAGGAGCCAAAGTAAAATTTTGTACAGAGTATTGCGAAGAGAGAGTACTTTTTGAGAACTCGATGCAAATGTTATTATAATCTATTTATACTTCAACCATATAATATACCTCTTATAAGTATTTGGAAATACTTGAAGGGATTTGCTAATAGGTAGGTCCATTACGAGCACCTCCATTAACACTTTCTTTCTTTCTGGTTTAATGTGAGATGTCTTCGAAAGATGTTGTTTGGCAAAGAGCCAAATGTAACTTTTACCGTCCGCGGATCCTCTCAAAACAGCTGAATGGATAGATTTATCTACAGTTGTCTCATCTAGATAACATATATATTACTATACCCCACAGAGTGAAAGTAAAAGTAGGTGCTAGGGGCATGAAATTATTTCCTTTTATGTAAGAATTTAAAAGAATAATGTAAGCAAGTTGTAAAAAAGTTCGTAAAATTTTTATGTAGTACCTATTATGATGTAATTTTTTTTAATTAATCTTGTATTATACTTACTTAGAGACAATATAAATTTGGTGAGAAATGAAATGTATCTCGAAAATCTGAATTATTAAAAAATTTCACAGATTTTACTACTATTTGGTATGACATAATTATCTTTCTACTAGTTAGAAATAATGTGGGTAAATATACATTTCGAGATAGAAATAGCACACGCTACGGAGAACTTCTTTATTGATCGTTAAGCTTTGGTCAGTCTGCTACGAAATGATCTTTGTGATTTCTAGAAACAAAACTACATGTTCTTGCTTACTACATGTTCCAAATAAATGCTTCATTGATTTTAGGTGCGACGTGATTTCCAATTTTACGATCAGCCCAGTTTTATTACTGCTAATTTATAATAATATGCAAATGTGCGTCACAACTGCCTCAATAAATAGAATGAACGCGAGACAAAAAATATAAAATTTACAAACTTTATCTGTTTTCTAGATGAAAGAAGAGACGATATAGTTTATGCAAAGTAAACACACTGAGAGTCATAATGAATGTCATAACCAATTATGGTTTTATAGATACCTACGCAATACAAAAGATTACAAGCTATAACCAGTGCATGGACATTAGGGCAATGGTCATAGCACTGGAGCGTAAAGACTGCATGGACCACCGAAAATAATCATTTTTCAGCAATAAGACAGTGCATAAGACTTTCAAGATTCAAAACACATTTATTATGTAAAATCACATGAATCAATCATCATCGAACTCTTAAACGATGTGCGCTAGGTGAATGCTAGTTGAAACGATTTGGCCGACTGTTCTGCTTCTCTTTGGTTTATGAATTGGGGGGTTAGAATGCAGATTGACCACAACAAGAAGATGGATGAATCTGAAAGTAGATCTCACCGTGTGACGTGAGCCGTGCGTTGATGCGTGCTGTGATGGCGCGGGCCACCTCCGTCGAGTCCGGAGCACGTTGCTGGTGCATTCTGAGCCGCTCGAACAAGCAGTCTGCCGCGGCTTCGTCCGCCATGCGATAAGCTAGAAAAATATTTCGATATACAACGTTCGTAAAGTTTGTGTAGTATAAACTCTACATAAACTTTAAACAACAGTTGAAGTAGCAGTAATTGCATTAGCAAAGTCAATGAGATATCTATCTTTAAACTCAGACAAATTGTAATGGATAGTTTACTAATTCTAAAGTAGATTTTTGTTGTAATTACACAGTTTCATCCTAATCTTTTGGCACATAGTGTAACACATTTATTTTTGAAGAAGCGTCGCGTCGCTCTTTGCATTGAGTTTGTGGTCTGTACCCTAGCCTGATCTGAAGAATTTTTGCTATCATTTCATTACAGCCTCATAATATTTTGATTCGAACATCTGTTGATTGAGTAACCAAGTATTTGATGTAATTCGTGATATGAATAATGTTATTAAACAAACCATATGTGTAAGATGTGTTATTCTAAACCGGAGTGTACCTAAATATTTGAGATTGAAACTCTATTGTCACATAACGTAGGCCGACCAAAACATGAAGGTGTTTGCAACGACACCCAGTAAAGTCACACATGAGTGGTGAACGCGGTTGAAAGCGAGGTGTAATAAAAATGGTAAACGTACGTTTAAGCGAAGAGGGGTCAACTTCTTGTCAAATATGTTTAGTTGTAAACAAACAGGTGTGGTGTGTGCGAGCGATATGCCGAGCTCAGCGCCCCGCACTGGTTGGCGGCCGACTGACGAACAATCGGAAAAGCGGCGCGGGGGCGCGTCATCCGCTACGGAAAATATTTCCTTCTACTGTGCGCAGCGCATCCAGTATTGGATTAATTTGATCAGCTATATATCGGTGAGGAAATGCATTGTTATATGCAGAGGCAACCACTTAACATCAGGTGGGCTATCGGCTTCCGTCATTTAGTTGTATAAAAAAAAAGTTATTTTTGTTGGTACTTGGCAGGTAAGGTACCTATCAATTATTGTATTAAATTGGTAAACGAATTAGAATTTACTTATTTTACAAAATATTTTCGCAGATAATGACTGAAATACTTATATAAGGCTTTTTAAGTTTCTTGAAGACAATAAAAGCTATATAAAAGCTTGACTGACGTATCATGCGTACATGTTTACTATCAGGATGTCAAAATTCAAGAAAAACTTGAAAAACTTACATTTTCTCTTTGGCTTTTTATTTATTTCTTGAGTTTGTGCGGAGGAATCGGTTGCTAAAACATTTAAATCTGAAAATCATAGAAAAATTACAAAATAACAAAAGGAAAATAGTAAGCAATCGATTTCATGGATATTTTGTAAACTTTGCAAGTGAGCATACCTGACATTTCTCATACATTACAAAACATGTAAATAAACTAGGTCACGAGTATTTTTTTAATGTAAAAAGAATACAATCCATTTCGATTTAAATAATAGGTATTTTAGTTTTATCGCACAATTATAAATTTTTGTCAGTTTATTTATAACCTCAAATGTCACCTTATGTCATGCCAGCTTGTGATTTTTTTTCAATTCTGTGTAAGGAGTTTTAGAACAATGAACTCTCTCTAAAAAGGTTTTAATGTTTTACATCATTCAAGACCTTTATGGAAACAAAGGTGTGTTAATCGTCGGTGTAGGATTACTTAGATTGTTATGGTTTAGTTCACTGACCTGAGAACATCTCATATTGAGACGATTTTGTAATTTTTCATCTGAATTAGGCGTGGATGATCCATGTTTATCGTTTTTACTCTCAGGATTTACCTACCATTTCTATACTCTATTCTATGCTCTGAGTAAAAACATTGTACTTGTCTACTGCACACTATATTATGGACAAAATTAGGTATAAGTATATGGGATTTAAATTATCTAAAGTACCTATGTAATCTAAGCGATACGTCACGTGATATTCTATATTCCATTTATTTTTAATGTTTTCTATCACCTAGTGATTGCAGTATGCCAACTAGTCTAGTTTCATAGTAAATAGCATTGAGGTCCACTTGTAAACTATTTAAAACTTTCAATTAGAAATGTCAATGTAATGCATTAATAAAAGTTTAAATGTCAGCTTAGATTTAAATCAAAAGCTTTACAAATCTAGCAAAGGTTACAGCACAGAGTACTTTTTTATACTAGTTACATAATGTATTTGGTTCATTCTTGGTCGTGTGTGATGTACCTAATAGTATAGGTATAATAATAAACTTTTTTTTTTGAGCTTTTGTAAGCTCTACCATATTCTGAGTACATTAATACACTTTAATATCTGCCTATTTGCTTGTAACTTTTTGCAATAATAAAATTAAACTTGAGTAATGGGAACCACCAATAACATTTATTTGCTGTGTTGAGTGTAATATTACTGATAGAAAACTATGACCAGGCAATTTATTTATGGAGGCGTTAAAATAATATTTACGTCAAAGATACAATATTTATAGAAAATATCAATATTTTCTTATTCTGAAAGTCAACATAATCACTATTTATAAACCGGAATCAATTAATATCTGTTTACTTACCGAAGTCTTCCAGATCTAGTAGATATTTTGTAATATGTGGTTTAGAATAGCAGTTTATTTTGCGATAATATCGGATTTGAACTTTATTTTCTGTCTACCAACAACTACAGAGTACAGAAAAGATGAAATAAGAAGAAGGGTAAGTTTGATCAAATCTGTGTTTTCGAAGGGATTGCTTAGTCAAATGAGTGATTAGAATTAATTTTTTTAGAAATCACATTATACACAACTTACAAATATGTAAATATTACTACTTATTTCAATCAATCAATCAATCAAAACGTTCATCGTTTTATTTTTCCACAGGAGCCGCTTTTATCAAGGTTACAAAAAGATGGAAAGTCGCCTGACGTTTTCAACGTCGTTAAAACTCGCGTTAAAAGAGCCAAGGGAGCAGGTAAAATATTTACACTTTTCACGTTTAAATTATTTTCATAAAGACCTGTTCAGTCAGACTTTTAGGGTATTTGCTACTCAGAGCGGTAGCATAATCGAGTGAATAGGCATCTTATAACTAAGCGTGCTACATCGTCGACCGCATCAGTTGAGATTGCGGTTAGACATTTGCTTATTTTGTAAAAAAAAATCACTTATCGGTGGTGACAATATAGTTTCACATTCAAATAATTGGTTTAACTTTCGACGTTATTTTAGGGGGAGCCCTTATAAATGCAATTAGTCGGATTATACATCTGTTAGGGCACTGACGCCTTAGAAAAAACTACGGAATTTTTTTAACCTACTTATCTAATTGATAACAGTGTCAAGGCTCTAGAATATTTGTCAGTAAGATTTAAAAAAATATTGGAACAGCAAATGGCCCACCTGATGTTAAGTGGTTACCTTTGTAAATATTAATAACCAGCAGACGGATATTGAGGACGTTTCCTGTGAAGCATTGCACTTTTTCCATCACTCTGAGACATGATATGCCTATATTTTGGTTAAAACGATGATAAACTGAACATCCTGGGTGGTATAGGTGTAATATGAATAGAAATAGCATTATTTTACTTGAGCGGTGTCTGTCTTGTAGGTGTAATAAAACTGTGTACACACGGCCACAGGTCAGGTTATACACCAAATACAACCATAATTACGTTACATACAATGCAGAGAAACATTGGAAAGGGAGCGCAAACACACTGCCTTCCCTCTCGCACGATTCAATCGTAACGTTCAACTTCTAATAGTTCAAAGTATAAACAGTATAGGTGGACGTGTCTTCGACTGTGTACATGTATCAACTTCATTTTTCAAAACTGAATTGTAAAGTTGTTCATATTCAATAACATTATTTCCATCCACAGATAAGTTCTCCCAAGCAGCCGAGATGACTGAGACAAAAATGTTCCAGATGTACCTTCAACTGTTCAAGAACTTGTGGGTCTCCTCATATGTAGGCGGTGGACATCCCCTACACCCTGACGTACCGAAGCCAGTGATACAGCTGTACAAACAGAGAATTTTATCATTCTTCTTCCCGCCGATTGGCGATGAAGCTAAGAAGGTTTAAATGGAAAACGCAAAAAAAGTTGTCTATGATTTTCTGTTCGTATGAACCTACTTTTGAAAATTAAAAATAAATAAAAAGGAGTTTTTGATTATAAGTTCAGGTTATATTGAGCGCGTAATAAATGACCATAACGCAGGTTTTCAACTCTAGCTTCTATGGTTTAGCTGTGGAGGTGACAGATAGACGGACAGACGGACATTGCAGTGAGACCATAAGTGTTCCGTTTTCAAAAATTGGACCGCACACTAAATATGAGTAAAATTATTAGTTGTTCTCCCAGTAATAATAGCTCTACCTACCAAATCTATTGACTCGGACGTACTCTACTGGGCCTGAGCGGTCACACGTGGGTCAAACGCATAAAGACGACGCGACTTTTTTAGAGGGTTCATCAAAATCGGCTTAGATATAACTTCTACGACGACGAGATGATATAGAGCAGTTAACCTTCCACAGTGTTGTGTTCTAGACGTAAGCGAAGGGACGAGGGAAGGTCGTCAATCTTTTTAATTATTTTTTTATACTTACCTAGAGTTTATTCACTTGTTTATGTCGATGCTCACTTTTTTTACAAAACGTTGTATTGTTGTACCTACCATGTTTGTTTACTTATTCTCTTCAATCGTACCTACCTACTTACACCTTGTTATGAAGACTAGTTTGGTTATCTGTGTGAAGTACAATATCTATTCTGTGATCTTGTGTAAAACATAAAATAAATTAAACATGATTTTATATAGAAATTAAAACCCTGACCATGAACATCTGACTTACTCCTCTACAATTTCTCCTGCGAAAGGGATTTCTGGACTTTTTCTGTTTAGATCCTCTTCATAATTGTTGGTCCTCATCAGATCTTAAAGTATGTTCATCAAAGAGTACATTCAGATAAACTAGATGTTTCAAACTGCAATTATGCCTGAGATTCCTCAAAACAGGTTTTCAGATCTATTATAAGTATATAATTCATATCATCTTGAAAAAGGCTGGACTAATTTTCAACAAATATGGCTGAGAACCATACCATACCAGATCAACCACCTTTGTAGAAAAACCGAATTCAAATCAGAGCCCTACTTTCGTAGTTACAAGGACACAGACAAACACACAAACAGATATAAACACACAACACCACCGTGAAACTTATAACAACCCTTCTGTTATTCGGGCATTGGTTAAAAATACTACTTACCTAATTTATTTAAATTAACCTGAAAGAATTTTATAAACATCGAAATATTTTAAAGTCGACATTTTAGTTCATGATTATAGGGCAGGGTACTGTGAAGCTGTGAAGACTTGATGTCTTTAAATTCTACTTGGTTCATAGATATAAATACAAGGAAACTGGAAGAGATATCTTAAATCTATGTTATGTATTATAAGTACGTATTTACAAAAAAAAAAAAGTATTTAAGTATTCTATCAGCCATCTAGTTCCCATATTACAAGCTTTGCTTAGTTTGGGACTAGAGGGCGTTGTGTGTAAAGTCCATGAATATTTATTTATTTTATTTATTTATCTGGTTATGTGACTATTAAAATTTGTATTATCGAGACTTTTTATTCCTATATATTAACCATATTATAATCACTAATTAAAAACTTGATTACTGATTACGGTTATATAGAAAAAAGCTATATATAGTATAATATTATAAAATGCCTAACGTAGATATTATATTCAGAGATACTTTATAAGGAAAAAAAAAGTATATAAGTATTCTATCAGCATCTGGTTCCCATATTACAAGCTTTGCTTAGTTTGGGACTAGAGAGCGTCGTGTGAAATGTCCATGAATATTTATTTATTTATAAGGAAACTTACGGATTTTTTTATAAATGATCAGTGTATAAGTCAATGTTATAAAAAAGTAATGCACTTAAGTACCTAGTTTGTGACGCAACTGTGCTCACGGCGACGGAGGACATTGATGCATACAAATCCTGAGACACATCTAGTTACATACTTTCATCTGTGTCCGTAGGCGGGGTGTTATTTAGTATATAAAAGAGTAGTCGGAGAATCAACACGCGTATTAAAGAGATATCTCTAGCCCGCCATGAAGGTACTGTGCTCTTAACCTTGGACTAAATACACGACAAAAGCTTTTGTGCGAAAAGTGATTATTCTTTCAATCTTGTGTTGTTTAAAAACGTGTTGACAAGTTTTTTATTCAAAATAGCAATTTGGGCTAGTGCGTTATTTGATTAAAACCAGTTCCTGATGATCCAAATAGGCTACAGAACGAATATTGATCAAGTGATGATGAAGTCAGATATCATTATGAGTGCTGAGTGACTACTACACTTATTTTGAATATTTATAAGTGTCGATGAACTGTGATTGTGTTAAAATAACGCGAAGAAAAGCTCTTACTTCAGTCGTATTATTTAGTGCAATCATTACTTATATTATAAGTAATATCACTGAGATAATACTAAACAGCCTATACCCTTCAATGGGTGCATACGTGATAAATAGATAGATCGAGTAACACTATGTTAATAATATAGGATTGGACCTAAAAGTTTCTTAACCTCTAGGATTTGCTGATAGATGAAGACTTGATTAGTATTTTAATAACCATTTTAAAAGCAAAATGGATATCGGTGAAATATTTTATGCACCTGTTCCATATTTTAGTATTCAAAGCTTTCAAAAACCACTCTAAAATAAATAAACCTATGCCTAGGAAAGAAGAAAGGCTTAGGTTGTCTAGAAGAAATCGCTCTTAGCGATAAGGCCGCCCATTGTACATTAGCTTTAAGAGGCCGTATTAAAATTTGACGACGTCAAGTTTAGGCATTTATGAATACGCGACGCGCTGCGCTACGCGTTTGCGACGCGCAAAGGACAAACGAATTTGATCTTTCGACATGTTCGTTCACTGGATGAGTACGATTGATTTGTAGTCTAATTACTAAGTTGGTATGTGGTAGGTACCTATCTTCACGTGACGTGTATAGAACTGTTGTACGAATTGTAATAAAATAATTGTAAAAAAATAAAATAAATATTGCAACCCCTCTATTATGTAGAAAATAAAATAAATATAGCAACCCCTCTATATAATTTTTTTATTGACCTAACAGTATTTATAACTAGCAGTTACCCGCGACTTCGTACGCGAGTACCGTTTCCGTGTACATTATATTATCTGTGCGTGTACCGAGCGGATACTTCTTTGAGAAACTTGACATTACACCTCATTACACCGAACTCGTACTGGAATGTCAAACGCTAGTTATTAGACCAAAGAGATAGTACTACGCCCTGTCAAACTGACGTGACATGACATGACAATGAAATCCTCTTGCCAATTGGCGCTGTTTTTCTTATGTCCTGTTTCTCCTTTGTGTACAATAAAGTGTTTATCTATCTATCTAAGACAATTTTCCCTTGTGATTTACTAAAGTGTGTGTGTATGGACAGGTGTTAGTAGTTTCAACGTTGTTAGCGGTACTGTCGGGAGCGTCAGCCGGGACTGCAGTGGCCTGGCCAGGGGCGAGGGTGGTCACTGCACAGCCGACCGTGTTCGCCGCGCATCCGACGGCGGTACCAGCGCATACGAAGGTCTTCGGATTCTCCACCACGCAGTACATAAACTCGGTAAGGACTTGAATCGGAGTGATTTGCCAAAAGAGTTCCAGACCAAAGATAAATCTTAGATTTCCTAGTATGAGTAGCACCTAATTGTAAAAATCATCACCACGGTGTAATTTACTCTTATTTACTGAGCTTTAAATCATGAAACTAAGTTATTGACTCAGGTTCATATTTTTAGAAGTTACCTCGAATTTACAACAATCAAAAATATTGGCATCAGTGTCATGATTTTCCTTGAACCTTGAAAGCTTGGTGCCAATTCCGCAGTATGGACACTTTTTTTTATTAATTTTGCATTGCTTTATGATCTATGTCGTGAACCGAGTTGTTGTTTTTTTTCCAGGTGCCATCAGGTGTACCAATCGCTCTACAACCGCAAGTCCACTACCAAGTCCCGCAGCTAACCCATTTCGCGCCAGTGCATCAAACTGCCTACTACCCCATACCTGGGGGCATCGCTGGGGGTTCTTACTACCCAACCAACGTATTTTACCCACCATTTGCTGTTGCACCGGCTGCACCTGGGTTCCCAGGGACACAGATAGTCCCGGCCCCTCAACCACCACAACAGGATACACCAAGCTTTCCACAAGGCACGCCCGGTTTTCCTTCTCAGGGTTCGCCAAGCTTCCCTCCGCAAGGATTTCCTAGTTTTCCATCACAAACAGCTGGAGACGCTGATACTGCAGTGGTAGATTCAGCAGATTTTCCACAACAGTCAACTCAGGATCAACCTCAAGATCAATCTCAGGATCAACCTCAGGATCAACCTCAAGAAAAACCTCAAGAACAGAGTCCATCCACTGAAGCACCTCAACAAGACCAGCCCGCATCACCTCAATTCCCATCTGCGGGCAATTTCCCATCACTTCCTCAAGCACCTTCATTCCCGTCGTTGCCTCAATTCCCTCAGGGATCCATACCACAGTTCCCTCAAGGATCTATACCACAGTTCCCTCAAGGAGGACAAGCTCCAGGTTTCCCATCATTTCCCCAACTTCCGCAAGGTGATGGACAGCCTGCCTACCCATCGCTCCCACAGTTCCCTCAGGGTTCTTTGCCGCAGTTCCCCCAGCTGCCTCAGTTTCCATTAAACCCCAACTTCCCCCAATCACCGACCCCCGCTCCACCCACTTCGTTCCCCGCTGACGCTGGAGGTGATAGGGGTCTTAATGATGAAGACACGATATCTGTGGATTCCGCCTAACTCCTGTGGTAAATATATAAATAAAAATAAACAGATCCTAGTTAGACCATCTTGAAAACCCAAGATAATGGTTCAAGTACCTACTCGTACCTACTGTACTCGTACATTTTGATGAACCACAGAAGCACAATAGCATAATCCCATACTACATTGCTAAGAAAAAACAGGAATTCTCTAGTTTAAAGTTTATTAAAGTATTTTTCTAACACTGCCTTTAATTTAAAACATCACCAGGGTGTGTATTCAGGGAACCAAGTATCAAAGTCTGTCTTGCTGGTGTTCTTGACGAATAGTCCTAGCGCATAGAGAAACTCATTAGGGTACAACTCGGTGGTGAATCGAACACTGATGTTGTAGCCACCGACACCTTCGATTTTCGGCGTTGTTTGTCGACTCGGCAGCATAAGACGAGCACACACTACCGTACACTCTATGCCAGCGCTGATCTGAAACAAAAACATTGAAAAGAAAATAAGGGCCTAGCCACAGCCAGCATTGCAATAAAGTCTTGGGTTCTGAATATGAATCCGGAAAGACGACGAGCCATAGTATTTAAGTATTACCTAGTAACAGTAGTAATGTTACTAAATATGTAACAAGGTCAAGAAGACTTTCACTGTAACCTCATATCAAAATAGCAAATAAATTACCTTCATGTTTACACTCATGATAGCATTCTGAGTAGATTTAACTGAAAACAACTCTGAGTAGATAAAGGCCGCCTTTTGTCGCGTTTTAGCACTTTTGAAGCAGAAGTTCCCGGAGATGAAGGCACGACCACGCCATCCTGACTTCTGAGGCTTTCTTCGTCTTAAAAAATCTTTATGAATTGCAATATCTGCAAGACAATAAAAGTAGGTAAACCCGTTATTGCTGATTTATCTTTCACTTCGTTCCGTAAAACTTTTGGGATGAAAGTAGCCTTTGTATTCATCCAGGTTACGAATTATTCTAAGTTTGATCCAAATCAGACCCGTAGTTGCAGAGTGATTGAGACACAAACATCTAAACATTCATATTTATAATATTAGTAGAATTAGATTTACTGGGCAAAATATTCATTTCCAGTCGCTAAAACGCGTGCTCACAATTTGATGGCGTGGTTTTGAGAAAATCGTCATCTTAGAATAAAAAAGTCACTTACTAGTTCCTCCTTCAACCCTTCTAAAGTTTAGCGGGTAAGGCAGGGGCTGTTCGTGAGCAGTGATGACGTTAATCAACCACGTCGTGTAAGGAAACACGTCGATATAGAGCGGAGGCTCCTTGATGAGACGTCGACGCATAGCCTTCTTTTTACAGAAACCGCCCCCTGCTGCTATACCTAAAAAGATTAAAATCGTGAATATTTTTTACAAACAAATGAATGCACGAAACAGGAGAGAACGATGAGGAATGATGTTTTTGCCATTTGAATTTAGAACAACAAAAGTACTTATCAGTTTTTAGTTTACCAATCAGCTCAAAGGTGCCTTCAGTGTTGTGGCTGACGATGGGTGCACCAGGCCTGATTCCGCATCCTGTGCTGCACAGCACGTGAGACAAACCACTGCCTAATGTCTACAAACAAGTAAAATCTCTCAGCAATGAGGATATCGGCGTAAACATTCTCATGAAATTGGAATAAAAAGATTTGAGAAGATGAGATGTTTGTAGCATTTGGTTGTTACCGTTTCGAAGTTATGCGCCTTACACTCCCTGTGAGTGTACAATTTCAGAGTTTTCTTTCCCATCCTTTCTGAATAAAAGTCATTTGGCTTATCTGGAAAGGGAAAAGTACCTAAGTAAAATACCTTCTGAAATAATTGACAGGTACATGTTGCATCTGATTTACTTTTATTCTCAAAAATATGGTTATTTTCTTTAGTAAAAGAATGTTACTTAATCGAAATAAAACTTATTGATTCAACAATATTAACTTAGTATTTTGTGTGAGTAATTAATACCTACTTAAATGAAAATAATGAACTTACTGCTTAGGTAGTCTACCATGAATACCAACTTATCTCTTCTTTTTTTCCTTCGATCTGTAAATGATGGCATACAAATCGGCATCATGTAACCTGTAACACAATATTTTCGTGTCAGGAAACTAGTCAGAAATAATATAAGTCTTTAGAGTATTTATGATGATAAGCCTCCTCTAGAAATCCTGAAAAATATTCCATCCGTAGGGAAATATCTATCGGAGAAAAAAAATATTAAGAGTTAGTAAAATAAGGTTTACATTATTTTAGACCTTTATTTATAATCTCCTGTAATTTAGAGCCGCTTTAAAAAATGTTCTGTCGTTGTCACTTGCATGACAAGTGACAACTGATTTAGCAGCCATTTTAGCTAGCGGAGCTTTAAAATAATTTATGAATGCTTTGCATTTTGTTAGTCTAGTATCTCCCGAAAGTAGGAAAACTCTGAAAAGTAAAGAAAATAATAGAGCACGATATTGTTAAGCATAATGAAATCGCAAGCTCATTACAAAAACTACTACAAACAGACTCACGCGACTTTATTGGTTGTAATAGTTTTCCTAGCGCCACGCTGTTGCCAACACCAAATCTAGAAAAAAAAAATTGTAATACTTTTTTTTACTGTCGTCACTATTTCCGGATGTCAATAGTTTGGAAATGTTCTAAACAAAGTCATTATATAGCTAAGCGTGCTCCATCTTAGGCTACACTTTTTATCAGGTGTGCTGGCTCTCAAACGCTTGACAGTTAGTCATAAAAAATATACCTGGAATACTCTGGATGTGGTATTATGTTTATGAGTTGCGTCTCAAAGTATGCATAAGGACAATTTATTCCTTGCTTCATCTGAATGCTTGTCATACCACAAGCTTCCTCGTCTCTATCATATTCGCCGAATATCACGTTACCTCTGAAAAACGTACCTACTAAGAAATTGATTTACCTAAGTATACATATTTTCATAAAGTTTTCTGGTAGAGATTTGTAACAAGAAGTTTTGATGAACAATAAAGCATTTTCTAAGCTATTGTCACCCAGAATGGTATATACGACATTACGATATTTTAGTACAGTGTAAAATATTGAAATCTTGAATTATTAAACTTTTTATGAAAAAATAACTACTTAGTAACTGTAATTATTTACCCAGTAAGTATCCAGTAGGTATAGTAGTCACATCGGATATTTGTCTCTCTGAAGTATCTGTGCAAAACCAATTTTTGGGTCGAATTGGAGTTAAGCGAATTTTTCCGCACCTGTGCATGCACAATCCTTTGTTACACGTTGCACCTAACTTCAGAGGGATAAAGATCCGTTGTGCGTACTGTAAGTATATAAAACAAGGTAAACTCACATTTTAAAGTTTTTAAGAAATTTAAGGAAATCAACAGCAGTTCCAATCACGAACTGCTTATGAATTAGCACGACCCTGGGCACTATGGTCATATGTGGTAGTCCAGTAGTCACTGGAAATAAATAATAATTTACTAAAACTTGTATTTACATTGCTTTTGGTGATAATAAAAAAAACTGATTCGTCAAAGTGTGTCGTATGGTAGAGAGTCTATCATACCGAAGCACTATAATATCTGTTCACTTTATCAGTGTAAGGTCTACAAAGTACTATTAAGATTGAGTGTATATTTCCAAATGAAGTATGTATGTTAAGCTGAAAAAAAAAGATGCTAGTTTTCAGTCATATAACATATTTAAAGTAATGTAATCGCCACCTACTTGTAATATTGACTGTAGCTACTTGAATTTGTGGTTTATTGCAAGTATATAAAACAAACGAACCGTGCGTGTATTGCATAAAGCCGAGCCAGCTGAAAGTATTTTTCTTCAGTATTCCATCGGGTGGTTTCAGACCGAAGTCGTCGTGGCATGTAGACAGGTCTCCAGAGGTATCCACGGTTCTTTGGGTTGACACTTTAAAAATACTACTAAGTAAGCTTGATGATATGAAAAAAACATCAGATAAATCGTAAACTAAATTAGTTTAATCAGCACCAAGTCAATATTAATATTAATACGTTACATATGAATGCACTACGGAAAGTGTAAGCGTGCTACATCGTCGACCGCATCTTCACTTAACATCAGGTGAGATTGCGGTCAAAAGCTTGCTTATAAATTAAAAAAAAAATTGTGCTTTATAGTTTAGTAGCTGTCTATAAATAATTTATAGTCTCATATATGTACTGAAAGTAAAGGAACCCTAAGCAAAATTTAAAATTTAGGTACGACCGCTTAGAAATACAGGATACTAAAGACAGTCGTGACCCCATAGAAATTACGTTTTTTACGTCAACTTGTCTAGAAGGAATAATGCAATGAGAAGGAAATACTTACAGATTAATAACAATATTTGAAAACTGAGAGTGTTCATAGCACGTGAGTGAATCTGTAACTGCTAAGAGTAATCTCAGATTTATTTTCATACCTCAATATTTGTTTGCATCGGATGCTTGTTATTTAAAACACATTCAAAATTGTTATTACTTTAAGATAGGCACCTAGTAAGTATTTTAAAAATAATATTTATAAAACACTAGAAACGAGTGGCAGTGAGCATCGCGATGACGGCTGGTAGAGGAGAGTCGAAGAAGAAAATAAGTTATACCGACCCCACCTAGCATGGGATGAGGGTAGGAAGTTGATGATTATTTATAAAACACTAGAATATATGACTGTAAAACTAAGTTTATTTATTTCCGCAGGTAAAAAATCACCAGAATCCTGGCGAGCGTTCGGGCAGCCAGGATATAAAATCTTTTTGTGTTGAGTTCTTTCCGGTGAGGCCGAGTGTGTAGTAGAAGGTGTAAGGGAACCATTCTGAGGAGAATGACAGACTAATGTTGTAACCGCCGACACCATCGATATGTGGCTCAATCAACCTATTAGGGAGGAGTAGACGAGCACATACTATCGTACACTCTAGGCCAGCTGAGATCTGTAACAAAATAATTTACGATATCGGGACCTAGCTACTTCAAAACATAACTAGTTGTATAAAGAGGTCAAAACAGGTGTTCAGACTTATACCTACGCTGAAATGAAGAGACCAAACTTTGATCGCATAAGCAATATAGTTAGAATTTAATTTAATTATTAAATATATACATAAAAATAGCATAAAATAGGAAAACTTGTACACAAAGACTCTGTAAAGCAACGCGTAAAAAGATTTTTTTGCATTGTATCTAAACACAACATCTGTGCCAAACAATTAAATGGCAGAGTGAGTTCAATTCCTGCTCAGGATGAATGAGGACTAACCTTCATTTTCACAGTCAGCCTAGCAGGTGGGTTAGCGTTGACCTCAAACTTCTCTGAGTAGAAAAAGGCCCCTTTCCTTTGTTTCCTGGCACTTTTGTAACAGAAGTTGCCTGATACATAGGTTCGCGCACGCCAACCTTCTTTCTGTCTCTTTCTCCTTCTAAGGAATTCTTTATGGATTCCTATACCTGAAACATAAAATCTTTACAGAATGGGTTTTAAAGACTACAATTTTCGCTCCCAAAATTATTTTAGGCATTCAAATTTAGCTACATACCTATTATTATTTTAATTTTTACCTTCTGAATATCGTTGCACTTGTAGGCTGGTGTTTTTAAATATAATTATGTATTTTTTTACCTACCTTGCTGTACAAATACTAGCTAGGTTGAATCTAAAAAATATACAAAAGTGTAGATGCACTGAGATGCACCAATATAATATCTTTAGTTAGGACATCGTTGGTAACGTTGATTGCAAAAGTAGTTGTAAGCTATTTATGACTGTTTTTTTATAGTTTTGCCACAACTAGAAATTTATAAAAAATTGTTGCATGAATTAGGTATTCCAACTTACTAGTTCCACCTTCAGCTCGTCTAAAGTTTAAAGGGTAGGGTTGGGGCAGCTCGTGAGCGGTGATGACGTTCATGATCCAATTCGTGTAAGGGTACACGTCGATGTAGAGAGGAGGCTCCTTGATGAGACGTCGTCGGTTACCCCGTTTTTCACAAGGGGCACCCCCTGCTGCCACACCTTCCAAATACCAAATAGGGTTAATTATTGCTTGTCGAAAAAAGTCTGCAATATAAAAGTTAAGATAGCTACTTACCAATAAGTTCAAAAGCGCCTTCTGAGTTCTGACTGAGGATAGGTGCGCCAGGCCGGACTCCACACCCTGAGCTGCATAACACATGTGTCACGCCTTCACTGCCCAATTTCTACAAAAGTAGTTTCTACAAAAGTTGGGCTGAAAATTCATCATTTGGCGCCTTCGGAATCGAGCAAAGAACGAACTTACTATAAGAAAGTAGCTACTTAGTAGTATCAATGGTATAGTTAAAGTTATTCACCGATTTCAAACGATGTTTTCTGCATTCCTTGTGTGTGTACAATTTTAGAGTTTTCTTTCCCATTCTCTCTGAGTTGAAGTCTCGAGGCACGTCTAGAAAAAAGTATTATTAGGAGACATAGAAACATGAATTACCTACAAATTTCATTAAAAAAAAATGCAGAACTTACTGCTTATATAGTCCACCATGAAGACGTACTTATTTTTTTTCTTTTTTGTTCGTTCTGCTATTGATGGCATGCAAATCGGCATCATGTAACCTGAGTCAATCAATGTCGTAAAACTTAGTACAACATCTTCTTTTTCATACATACGAAAGTGCTTATAGGAGACAAGTTCAGATGGTGACACACTATTATATATAACGCCTGTCATTTGTCTGAACGTATCCTTGACTAGGTAATCTCTAATCACAGATTTGAAGTGTGCTGATTGTGTATATGTAAACATATGAAATAGAAAGCAGAGAAACCAGAGGCTGAGGCTAAAAAGCTTATAGTTTAACACCCTTACAGCAGATCCCATTTCTTCTAAGTTACCATTGCAACAAATGAACACATCAGACTCACGTGATTTAATTGGTCGCAGAAGTTTGACTAGTGCTAAACTATTTCCTACGCCAAATCTAGAAAACAATAATCAAATCAGATTGGTGTTTCTATCAGAAAAGCTTATTCTAAATCGTTTGAGCATACAGTTTTACGTAGTTACCTCGAATACTCAGGATGCGGGGTAATATCTAAAAGAGGTGATTCTAAGTATGCGTCAGGACACTTCGCTCCCATCTTCAGCTGTGTCTTCGTCATACCGCAATCTTCTTCTTCTCTTTCATATTCACCAAATATTACGTTTCCTCTGACAAAAATAATAGAACTTATCATTTAATTTTCTGAGATACCATACAAATTGTACAGCTTCAGAGACCATTTTTTCTCCCAATAATTAAGGTAACGGCACCTGTTTCCGTGGTATTTTCACTAAAACTCGTAAGGATATCAAATATTAAGCATTTACTGTACCTTTCTGAAGGTTCGGCTTCTGTTATCAGAAGCTCTAGTGTTTTTACTTTCGAAAACTACTTAAATTTTGACGGTCCGACCTATATTTCTATTTGAAATTAAATAAAATGTAAATCAAGTCGAAATCGCCCAATTCCGAGGCGAAAATCCTTATTCCGTGGTATTTGGTACCTAAATGCGTGTTATGAAAAATGTATACGAAACGACAGTAACAAACTGATAAAATAATGTTAGAAAGATTAACTTGATTGTTCTCTAGGAATACAGGTCACTTTTGGTGGTAGTACCTACTATTATTATTTAATAAAACTTTAAATGTGGTTTGGTATGAGTGCCATAATGCTATTAATATTATAAATGTAAAAGTTTTTAAATACCTCTTTGGATGTTTGTAACTCAACCTCTCACACGTCAGCGGTGTCAACTTTGCTATTATCTTCATCCTATGATTGCAATCCCGGATAAATACACAAAGTGCAGATAACGGGATAATCTTCCCGTGTGATAAATTAAAAAAATACTTTTGCTGTTTCCTAAGCACACACACACACACATACACATACACATTACACATTATTAACATTATTATAGGATTTCACATTATAAATACGATATTTCGCGAAGAAATAAAACCAAGCGTGCAAATGGTACAAATATCACCGCAAGACTGAAGCGTGGTCGACGCGTGTAAGGCAAATGAGTGTCGGTGCCGACAAAAGAAACGCTGACAAAGGAAACACCGCCAAAGACACCGGCGGCGCGTCAAAGACACCGCCGCCGTGCGTCGCTTCGAGGCGGTGTCTTTGACACTTTTGTCACTCGTGCCGCCGCCGCGGCAGTGTAATTCGAAGGGCGACTTTGCTTTGACGGCATTTACAAAGAGTGCCGCCCAACCCACAGCTGTGGAGACTAAACAATCCTAATTTCCAGTACCTAGTAAAAGCCAAAATTTTATATATACCTATCATTCTTAATGTTAGCTGATGCCAAATTGTTAAAACTTTTGTTAAAGATTAACTTCTTAATAAAACATGCAGCCAAATGTGTAGAAAATAAATATTTTCGTAACATAATTTTCTATACAACCAATAAACAAAATACATGAGTAGGGTACCTTTGATGTGTGATAACTCATAAAAATTATTAAAAAGTATACCTCGAAATAAGGTTTTAGTCTCAATCGACTATTTGATTTGTCAAATCTATCGTTAAAATCACAAAAACCTAACCCCAGTTTGTGAAATTCAAAAATAAAAGTAGGTCTTTCAAATTGCTATTCCGAGGTACATTTTCCACATACCTCGGAATTAGGTACTAGGTGAAATATTTGACCCCTAATGCCGCGGTTTTTTCAATATGTAATTTTACCTCATTATAATTAAAAAGCCACTTAAACATGTATTACATACGGTAAAGAATATACTTCTTTCGAAAATTTAACACTAAAAATCCTAACCTAGAACAGAAAAAATCATAATAACCCTTGTTTAAAAAAGCTTGCTACTCTCGTGCACAGAGGCAAAAATGTATGGAGAGTGCACTTGGACCAGCCACCGCTGCGAATTTAGCCAATTATTTTGGAATGTAAGCCCGTTCTAAGTCTCGTTTTTAGATTTATATATAAAAAAATATATTTCCTAATGACAAATAAATTTTGCAACAAAAAAAACCCTAAGAATCAGAAGTAAATGCTGTTTTTCTAAATACCACGGAGAAAGGTGCCACTTTTGGAATACCACGGATTTGGGTGCCTTTACCTTATATGAAGATGTGCTATATCTTACAGCTTGTAATTCTTGGGCAAGTTTAACAAATCTGTGGCAGCTCCAATAACAAACTGTTTATGGATGAGCGTGACTCTGGGCGATTTGCTGTGATGCGGCAGTCCCGTGGTAACTAAAAAGAGAAGATTATAAATATTGATCAAGTGAGGAAGCGGCCAAATGGAAGTTATTCGTTTTATGTGTTAAAAATCTAACCGATGACGATGATTTAGGCATAAGATATGCTACATGTACAAAATCTAGGTTAGCGTCATCGTCAGGTGAGATTGCGGTCAAACGCTTGCTTATTTTGTCAAATAAAAATCTCTTTTCGTAGATGGTTACAAAACTTCAATTGCTTAGCTATCTAAGATGAATGAAGGAGTTTTAGGTATACCGAGACACGAAAAATAATGTTAGTAAAAAATGACATGTGAGTCTTGTAGTTCCATGGATGAAGGTTAAATATTATAGGGCGACAATTTTCATGAAGTCACGAGTGGGTCACGGTCACGGTGAGCCTTGCATTTAAGCAAATTTTTAGTTTTTTTTTCTAAAAACAAACTATATGCCAATTTAATAAAACACAACAAAACCTCATAAGAGTTTTTTCCCCAAAACTTTACACAGTGCTCTGTTTACATGTCAGTCAGAATTTTATCAAAATAAATACTACCTATTTTAAATAATTTCACAAAATTGTCTTCCGAATTGACGGATAGAGGCCATAAATAAAAAAGAAGAAGAATAGAGGTTGGAAATGTTTCTTATTCACGTGTTATTCACAAAATATAATTGTATCATACCGTGAGTGTACTGCACAAAGCCGAGCCAGCCAAAAGTGTTTTTCTTCAGCACGCCATCTGGAGGCTTTAAGCTGAAGTCATCGTGGCACGTTGCGAAGTCTCGAAGAGCCAGCACTGGACTTCGGAATGACAACTCTTCAAAATAGGTAAAATAGATCAAGTACTTATAGTAGTCAGAAGCGATCTTTATGAAGTTTATCCCTCTGAAATAAGGTGCAACAAACGTTTGCACATGTACTGTTGTGCGAAAAAATTCCCCTACCTCCAATTTGACCAAAAATGGGTTTTCTGCGTAGATAATTCAGAGGGACAAAGATCTGTTATGACTACTATACGGTCACAGAACTGAGAGGACTGCCTCGAGTACGGTCTCAGACACAGAGAAAGATTCTAGTTTAATAATCTGAGGGTCTCAGATTACCAAGGTACTGTCAGTCGATATGAAATATACGTCACTGTAGAACCTTTTCAAACGAAGTAACTCAATAACGCAATGAGTAACGCGACAGAAGTTACCTATGCCTATACATGTTTCATTGTTTTAATAAATATAGGTATATATAACGGGTAGTTACTAGATTATTAGTAAACAAAACTTACCAATCACGAAAAACATTAGAAAATTTATGGTGTTCATTCTTCATGAGTCAATCAAACACTGGCAAATTCACTTGTTCCTTAAAATTTTGTTTGCTTCTTTTGAAATTGTGGCATGTTGTAATCATAATCATTTACTCTTAATATTGACATTCTTTTAAGAGATATTTGAAAACACTAATCTCAGAAAACAATGCTACTAATCTGATGCAACCCTACGTATTTTAGTAATTCTTATGAAAGAATGCGATGGAACAAGCATAATATGGCCCACTCGGTTACCTCTGCCGATACCAAATCATCACCTCAAAGCCTACGGGCGAACTGTTTCATAAAGTAACCCTTCAACTTCAAATAACAAAATTATAATAATGTAGGCATCGGTTACCTACCTATTATAAATTGTTTTGCCTTTCAGCATAAGTCTCCCTCAGACTTTTTCATACTTTCCGATCGAGTAGTTTTCTCATCCACAAGACACCGGCACTAGCTCTTATATCATCTTCCCTATCGAAAAGGTCTGCCTCTTTTTCTGTTTCCTTCTCTTGGGTACCATTATGTAATAATATGTTTGGTCCATTTTTCGGTATGAACTGTCCATCAGAAGCAAAGCAAATTTTTTTAAACCTTTGATAGTGACTTACATACGTCAAGGTAGAATATAGTAAAGGCATTATATAATTTATAGCTACAACACGAGCAACTACATAGGTACCTATCTAAAATAAAAATACAAAAACAATCATCATTTCCCTGCCCTTATCCCGCGCTAGGCGGGGTCGGCACAACATGTCTTCTTCTTCCACTCGCTTACTTAAAAATACAAAAACAAGAGATCAAAATATTATATTCTATGCTGCATGCGTAAAATCTATCAATTATTATGTTATATTATGATCTCAGTTCTGTAAGTAAATAAAGATTTTGTTTATTTACAATTTCAAAATGTTTTATTATACTTTTGTAAATACAACTTAATATGTATTTTGTTTTATGAAACACAACGTCAGTTAATTTGTTACTTTCAATATTAACATGCGTGTGTTTATTTTATTAATAAGTATTAATATGGTTTTAACTTTGAAATATTTTACGTTTTATTTATTGATAGGTGAGTTGATGACACGTTTCAGTTCTAAAAATTGAGGCAGAAATTATTTTTCATTAAACATGTTTGCAGATTCTGTGTTGGGCTACAAGCTTCACAGCCCACTAGATAGCGTCATATTCGCTACAAATGTTATGGATCCACCAGGTAATGGAAAATAATAATAAAAATATCTGGAAACAAAAGAATTATTTACTTAAAATTAGTTTTGTTTCTCTTCAGCATTACTTATTGATAAGAGACGTCAATTATGTGTTAACATACGTCTCTGAGCGCGGCAGTACCTAAAAATGCAATACGAACTGGATATCGTAAACAATCATTTTAGGTTATAATTTAGTAAAAGTTTTATTAACTCTACTTTTGTTTTTCAGAGGATATTATACACAGTGAATATTACTATGGAAAGTGTACGTCCCGAAATAAAATTTTGATTTTGAAGCATGTCTATAATTACGATGATCTAAAGAATACACTTATTACGAGGGTAATTTAATATCTAGCTTGGTACTTTTATGTCGAAATTAGTAGCAGGTAGTAGAGCTTTTATAGAGCTTCTTGTGAAAGAGCTCGTCCGGGGAAATATCTAATACCTATATATCACCTATTTATGACAGACGTCACAGCTCAGTCGGTATTAGCTCTGCCTTCCGTGCTGTGGGTCGTGGGTTCAATCCCCATACTGAGAACAAACATTTGTGTGTAGCAAACATAGATGTTTGTTCTATGTCTGGGTGTTACTATGTATTATAAGTAGATATGTATTTACAAAAAAAAAGTATATAAAGTATTCTATCAGCATCTAGTTCCCATATTACAAGCTTTGCTTAGTTTGGAACTAGAGGGCGTCGTGTGAAATGTCCATGAATATTTATTTATTTATTATTTCGGCCGCTAAACAGTGGTGCTCGCGTAACTTACTGTGTTCCGATTTGAAGGGTTTTTTATAGAACTAAATGATGGAACCAACCGATGGCCTACCTGATGGGTATGGGTGGCGGTGCAATTATAATAAGACAACTCTACGTCTCAGAGTGATGGACGCACTGCATTGCCTCAAAGGACAAGTCCTCATTGAACTTGCTCTCTGAGCTAATGCATTGTTTGCGGTAGAGGTTACTTAACATCACGTGGGCCATCAGCTTATATTTATCATAATACAAATGTGTGACTTTAACTGAAATTATTATCTTTTTTTTAAGGTACCTCTCGCAGTGAAAAAAATACCACCATGTGTTTACATACGAGCTAAGTCTGATTTTAGCGAAGCTGTAAGATATCACGCCTTCAAATTCAACATTTGCTTGTGCGAATTGGTGTACTGTTATAGTGGAACGAAATACGAATACTTTTATTACGAGTGGTATACTCCTGTTGAAATGATGAAGGAAATAGTTTGGGAACTGCATTTTTATGAATAACTGGCTGACCCGGCGCACTTCGTACCGCCATATTTTGTTTTTTCGCTGGTGGCATTTTCCAAAGAGGTAGGAAACCATAAACATGGAGAGGCCCCATTCTACTATACAAATTAAATCGACACATAAGCCGTCAAATATTATTTTGTTTCTTTTTAACCAAACAAATACTTACTGAATGTGTTGGAAGAGATAGACAATATTTTGCCCCTTCGAATTTTTTTTGTGACGTCATGATTTTATGTTCGCGTAACCAGCGCCGCCATGTTTAGTTCCGAGTTTGTGGTAGATCTGCTGTCAATACTACTAAGAAAGCTGCCATATTATGTTCCGTAGTATACACGCTTTTTTTTGTTGGTAGGGCATATTCATTGGTTTTTTGTATCAGAGGCATTTTCTTATGTTGAACGTCAATCTGTCAATATCAATATATTAAAGCCTCGGAACAATATTAAGATCTCTCACAGTCTTCTGTCTCATTCACTCTTTCACTTTTCATATTATGAGATTTTATAAAAAAATCTGTTTGCATTTTTTTATATTTTCTTTTATACAAACCTTGTCCTAACAATAACGAACATAAAAAAAAAGAATTATCCAATGTAGTGCAGTCGTTCTGAAGTTATTTTATTTATAATAATAATATAGATAGATTATTTTAAGGATCATATTTAGAATCTTCTTTTACTTATGAACCTCTGAGAGTGTTTTTTTTAATTTATTTTTTTTATTAGCTTTTCGCAGCTATGATATCACTGCGGCCTACTGGCCTATTGTGATCGCCACTTGTGTAGGTACCACTCCTATTTGGGGCGTTTATAGTTCACCACTAAATCCTGCAGCAGCTAAAAACTGAAGGATATTCTGAGAGTGTTAAAAAGGTTTTGTAAATTACTGAGATGTTATTGAGAAGCTCTACCAAACTAAAAGTACCTAGTAACTAGTAACAGATGAAAAGAACTTACTGATAATACAAACAATTTTGAAATTCTGAAAAAGGTATCAAAAATTTTATGATGTTGACAGTCAACAGACAGGTAGGTAAAGTTGACAAAATAAAGAAACACATTACTTAGGAACAAGCACTAATTTTATTCAAGGGTTACATCATCTAATTAAATCGTATTAATTACTAATTAATTAAACGTATGTTCTTATCTCTAAGCCTAGATTGTGTCTTTTTATTACCCAACTACGGCGGCGAAGCAAAGAGGAGGGTTATGATTTTGACCGGTAGATAGATAGATAGATATACTATTCTTTATTATTGTACTCCACTTAAAACTAATATAACAATAATAAAGACTCTCTAGGAGGTAGGTACAATAATGGTAGGTATGTTATGTATGTTCATCTGTTCCCTTATAATTATTAAACTACTTATCATAATTTGACAAATGAGGTATCATTGGAAACGTCTTGATCGTCCGCTGGTTGTAGACTATGTGACTCGCATTAAAATGAATATAAATAAATTAATTAATTAAATATTCATGGACATTTCACAGGACGCCCTCTAGTCGCAAACTAAGCAATGCTTGTAATATATGACATATGACGCCTTTGTGCCGAATATGTAGTCATTGAATTCATATTCATATTCCAGAGGATAGCCGTAGTCATCTACGGCTATCCTCTGGAACATCACGATGTTCATAACAGTTTTAAAAGAGAATATTTTCTTGTTTCATACTCTTTATATGATTTTTCAGTAGGTTTTTTTCAGTAGTTTTTATTGTTTTTACCGTTATGAAAAAAGTGTTATAGGTACAGTTATGACTATTTTGGCATAAATAAATAAATACTCATGGACATTTCACACAACGCTCTGAAAATATAGTCAAAATTTTAGTCTAGATTATATTAGACTGTAAAACAGTAAAGTTTAAACTACTGACCAGCCGTAGTGATGGAACACAGTGGGAGTACGAGTAAGCTTATAAGTACTCGGGATGATAAAATTCAAAGCGTATGTCTACAGCCATATGCAGTTTCCTCAATAAATAGAACTCGTGTATAGCGAGGCGTTGCACGGTGTTCATCATATGAACGTACAGCTGCCCCTGGCAATAGTACAAAGGAATGCGACTCTTCAAAAAGAGGATCTTCTCTGATGTGTAGAATTTCATCACTATACATTCCAGGCTAAACCTTGCCGTGTTGCTCATATCCGCTACCACCTGGAAAATTTAAAAAAAAGTTTGTTATAATAAGGTGCCATCTGATAGTGCACCCATTTAAAATTTTTAACATAAGCAAATCTAAATTCTAATCAAAACTGGCCTAAAAGGTTTTTTGTTGTTTTAAGTTCAGATGAAATAAACTTCTATAATTTTTCCAAAGCTAGATTAGATAAATCACTGGAAAATTTACATACATACAGGTCCATTCCCGCTAGTAACGATGCTAGTTGTATTGATATTCATGTTCTATAACTAGTGCTTTTTTTTGGCACAGTTGTTATATAAATTGAGATTTTCATAAAATGTAACTAATGGGAAAAATCTATTTCCACTTGTTACACTGCTTGTTCTATTAGTAGAACTTACATAGATGTATTCCGAGTTACTTTCTTCGTGGTCCACGAAGCTCATGTTGACAACTGACCTTAGATATTGCTTTTTTGTTGCTTGAGGAGCGCAATACCCGAACTTGTATGTGCTGTGTAAGCTGGCTAAAATAAAGATTTTTTTATTTATTAGATTCCTTCTCTAACGTTCTTATTTAGAATTGTTCTCTTTGAGATTTTACCTCTCATTATTTGTTAAATCTAAACTTTTGTTTCTGTTTTTCGTTTTCGAGATGGAACTTTTTTATACGGTGATAAACTTAAGTTGAGAGACGATTCTAAGTAGGTAAAGAAAATCGATCACTGATGATGGTGACCCATTGGTAAAAGACGACATAATTATGTTTTGGTAGATAAGTAATTATGAGGAGAATAGAAAGGATTAGCTGGACAGAAAAAGTAACAAAGATAGAAGTATTAAGTAGAATAAACGAAGAGAGAGCCCTTATAAAAGTTGTTGAGAACAGAAGAAAGATGATTGGACACCTAATACGACATGACAGTTTAATGGGGAATATTATTGAAGAAAAGGTAGAAGGATAGAAAGGAAGAGGAAGACCGCGTACTAGCTATTATGAGCCAAGTGAAGGCGAAGATCGATGTCATGTCGTAGTATAAAGACGTCAAAGAGGCTGCCCTGAAAAGAATAACCTGTCGGGACATGCATTTGTAACGCCGACAAGATTTTAATAAAATATTCCATAAACTGGATCAAAATCTCTATGACGTATGCAAAAAAAACTACATATTAAATTTTACTTCTAGGCAACATATGGTCTTCCACCACGTCAGGGTTGTCGGGTTCTACTCCTGCGTCAGCACTCCTCAGTGCAAACATGGCTTCGTTTGCCGGAACAGCTCGCCACCCATCACAAAAGCCTTTAAACAAAGTTAGTCATTTAATTTTTTTTTATTTTTTAAAAGCGTCCACTTATCGAGTACCACGTGCTGTCTTAGAGACTATAGTCGTCGGTTTCATAAAAAAAATTTGCTAGTCAGAAAATAAACATACAATGTAAAGACAACGTATAGTACTTATAGCAATACAATTCGTAGGAATAATAAAAAAATGTGGAAGTTACTATTTTATAAATAGAAAATGCATCAATAAATTGGTGATACAAATGAAGATTAAAAAGTACTTACCGTTCCACAGGCAAAAGATAATGCAGCAATATAATATTATTGCCATTTTCATGAACTCAATTCTCACAGTCGTACCTACTAACTAGTAATCGTAGTATCGCACATCACAGGTAAACTGATTATGGTATTGCATTCTTTACATTCTCTACTTTTGTTTTGTAAGCATCCTGTTTTGTACTTTACATCCACATATATCTAGCTATTTAATTTTTTGATACATCAACAACGTCATAATTTGGGAGTGCGGGCCATTTAAATGTTGTGTTGTGACTTTGCGACATGATTGTATTTTTATAAAGAAGTAAAACAGCATTTTTAATAGTAAGTAAGTATATATATTTAAAGATATAAAACTATATCAAAACACTTTTATACGTTGGTATTATGTACGTGGCTATATATAAAACTAGCTTGGATAATTTTATTATTATTAATATAAACTTTAATTAGCTTTAAATAGCTACACCAACAACTATAAAATGTATTTATCATCTTACGAACTAATGCTAGTTATGCTGTTCCGTGAACTCGTAGAACTCAAAGGTGCTTTCACTAATGCAAACCACATGCTTCTGGTTGCTGGATCACAAATTATAAAATATATGAATAAAACAAAACCCTGCAAAGTTGCAGTTAAACAAAACAAATAAGACCAAACAAGACTGCTGTTAAAAGAGAAAATGCCAAAAATCCATGTTAAGCCCAACAAGAAGAACAAAAATACGGATAGTCTCAACTGAGCAAGAACAAGATCCATGTCTGTTGGTTTCATTTTTTCATTTGAACTTCGAGATATAGAATACAAAACTAAAACAAAAAGAATTACATTAATTAACAAAATTATACATATAGGTAGCATTATACCAAGTAAGAAAAAGTAGCCTTTCGGATAGCACACGGGCTTATGAATCGAAGCATTGGGAATGTAGCTTTCAAAATCGATTGACAAAACTATAATAACTGGTATCAGCGGTATACCCCATCCAATTAAAGCAAACTTGAACATAAACCTGGATGGTCTACTGACACCTAAAACCCGAACGTATCTAACAAATTGAAGAACAGCAGTAATCAGCATCCACATAAAACTTGCAAGTATGGAATAATGTAGCATAGCTCCCAAGATAATGCATGTCGTTTTATTATTTTCAGATATTTCATAGCCATCATCAACTTTTAGAAATATTCTATCATCTATGTTAGAAATGATTATAAATATAAGAGGTAATGCAATGGCAGTAGACAGTTGTAATAGTACTTTAGTTCCAGCCTTTTTTCTCCAATTCGAAAAGACCATTGCGGTTATCCATATTCCTATTACACCCAACAATGAAAGAAAACTACCTACTAAAGTAATTGCATTCAAAGCCTTGGTATGCTTGTGAACTTGAGAGATTTTATTATTAGTATCGGCACTTTTAGTGGGTATAGATATTAACTGACTGAAATGGGTAAGGTGATAACATTCACAAATGGTAAAATCCTCTTTTGTATAAAACGGTTTTACTGGATAACAACCATTTGTTTTCCATAAACCTAGTGACTGTGTGGAGTTCACCGATTGAAAATCCCAAAAACTGCACATTTTATGAGACTCCGTTTGGTTAATTTGCCTAAATACAATTGGTAACGGATATTTCAAATTAGCCATGTATCCTGGTATGGAAACCCCCACTATACGGCTGTTAATAACACGGTTTTGTACTTCAAGTTCTTGAAAAACTACATCATTTCTAAACATACTTACAATAATATGTAAGTTGTTCGTTCTTATAGCATCTTCCTCGATATCATCGTGAAAATTAGCCCTAAGACTTTTCAAAAGTTGAGCAGGTACCCATGTAGCAATTTCTAAATTTTCTATAGAAAGGACGTCATCTAAAGACGTATTAGCATAGAGTGGCTTTATAACCATATCCGTAAACAAATCTGACTGTGATATTCTGTGAATAGCCAGACCTGTTACATTAGTAAGCTCTGGATAAGAAATTTGAACAATAAACTGAGGTTTCACAGCAACTTGATAAGCATATTCAATAGAATCCAATTTAGGGCTAATTGTTTCTATTTCTAAGACTTTTGTCTCGTTTTTGTTTTGGATAGCTATCATTTCAATTATATCACTTACTGAATTCAGTATAACGTTTGTTGAATTTAGTGTTTGAGCAAGTTGCATATAATTACAATCCAGATTCATAACTCTATCCATAACCCAAGCCATGTTCTCGATATCGCCGATATCAACACAAGATTCATTAGTTTGGGCTTTATTTAAAACCTGCTGTAATGATATCGAAAGGTAATAAATGTCTGCAGGTATTATTGAATCGACATCATTTAAGACAAAACCTAAGCCATCAGTAAGAAAGCTTGTCGTATAATTTTCAGGTACTTGACCCTTTACAACATTGTAAAGAAAAGTGGTCGTTTCTGACGGCACATAGTTACCGTCGCATTTTCCTTCAACTGAACCCCACATACCGCCTAAATGATACGTTCCTTGACACTGTCTTTTTACAGGCAAACCGTTAGATTGCAGACAAAACTGCTTAGGGGCTGATATATGACCTATTAAGGTCATTTCCCAATCAAGAGTAACATAATCATTTGAAGTAGTTGGCAAACAGTAAACCGAACTTGTCAAATTGACAAATGAACAATTGATTAAGGGTAAGTTTCGTATGGCTGTTTCTTTTAAATTATTATATTGTTCTATTAGATTACGTGCTTCATCTTCATAAACGTTTGGTACTGCGGTGTGGATGTGAAGTAGAACCGTGATGTATTCATTTGTTAACTGAAATATGTCCATAAGTAATACATTTTCAACATTTAATACACTGTTAACATTGATTAAAAAATTATCTATGTCTGGTGCATCTTCTACTTCATTCGTATAATTGTAACAATTTAATGTCAAAGAAAAAACGTGAACTTCTTTTCCTTTTGGGTTGACAATAAGTTTATTTGTGCTTATCAAAGAAAAGTTGAACGTATGTCCTTCACACCAGTATTGAGCTGATCGATCGGTTATAAGATCAACAGTATATACGACTTTTTCAATATAATTATCTTCAACTTCTTGTTGCACAAACATGTACGGTATGTCACTAACTCGTACTACTCTAACAAAACCCTTGGCATCAGAAAAACATTGAATGCCTTTATCGTCATAATCGTATTTCCAAAGACCAGATGGAAAATAAATGGTAAGGTATATTTTGTTTTCCTCTGAGTTAAAGTCAAACATTAATTCTGTTTTGTTGTAAGTAACTTCAGCTTTGCAGGCCATGCAAGGCAATTTCGACGTTGAGTTGATGAGTCCTAATGATCCAATTTTATTAATTATTCCCTCTAAATTAAAATTATGTGATTTGTCTACTTTATCTACGTCACTGTGGTTCGTAGTTTTGAACCAACACCACACATTATCAGGTAGATCATATATTTCAGCGATCTTCGTAAAAATGAATCTATTTAACGGATTGGAACTCATAGGTTGCTTACATATTTTATATTCAGTAAAATTATTAAATGATAAACCAGTTTCGGACTTTGTTTCTTCTATGCCAAAGCATGTACCATCATCAAGCTTGTAGCGAAACGCATGGTAACCTTCTGGACATACCGCTGGATAATGAATGTTGTTTATATAAAAACATAAGCTAGGATACGTTTCGGCGCATAAATCCGTTACTATAACTCGTTGTTCAATATCCAAAGCTAAGCAATTTTTCCAGAAGAAATTATGCATTTTCAAATCATCATTGGTATTTACCTGTTTTCCCCAATTAGGGCCAGGAATGGCCCACACAACTGGATTGAAAAGCTTTTGTCTATGCGCTGAGAGCCAGAAGAACCTAGATATGTTAGAAGCTACTAAAGAATCAAATAAAGAATCCAATTCATTTTTATCCAGATCCGTGATGATGGAGGCACCGCCACTGTTAAAACAGGGAAAGTTCCAATACGAGGCAGAGTTGATTTTGTAGCAGTAGTCAGTGTTGTTTTCAGATATTATGTTAAAACCCGGTGGGCATGAGGTCTGGTTGTAGAACTTTTCAACTTTAGCACATGGCTCGACGTCTTCTGCGGCCGGTATCCAGTTACCTTCATCTGTGCAGTTTCTCGTCACTAAGCTATCGTCTCTGTAGCAAAGCGGCTCAGACTCGATGTTGTACGCAATGGGAGTTTTGCTCCATTTTACCTTGATTCCATTGGGAGATTCTTCTTCAGGACAATCCTATAAAAATGAGTTTTTTTTAACTACCAACATGTTACTCATTACTTATGTAATTTAATTAAGTAGAGTAGAATTACCTGCAAACTTTGATGAGAGAACAAAAGTATAACCAAAATACTTAGATATTTTCTCATTGTGAATTAAACTTCTCACATGACATGTGTTGAACACTGAATGAAGCAAAATTATTCCGAAATGCTGCTTCATGCTTCATGTCCAACTGTGATTTCGAGTAGGCACGGCCACCAAAGTATTACGCGATATGATGATGGATGATAGGTATTTGTTTACTTATGTTTTCATACATGGTGCTTCAAATTGCGCAGATATAAAAATATTCGATAAAAAGCTTGAATTTGATTCGTTTTTTTAATTCTTAAAAAATGACAAAAATGCTATCAAAGTATTTTAAATTATTCTATCCTGAAAGTTGAGTAATTCAAAATGCACGCTAAAAATAACTGTCAGCTGCAAACTAGTGCGTCCATATCCTAACCTAAGTAAAGTAAAAAGTGTTTTTTCCGGATGCAGAGCTAGCTTCGAATAGGTTAACACCTACTGTCATTCTGTCATCCTCTTCTTTAGGGAGAACGCAAACCAAAGACAAAACGTCTTGTCGAACAGTTAGTGATGTGAAACTTCATAATTTCGTGACAAACCCTGTCAGTATAACTTTTTTCGTCACAATATGTTTGCTGTTTTCGTTACTTGCTTATTTAATGAGAATCATGCTAAGTACTTAATAATATTATTAAGTACACTACGTAATTACTCTATTCTTACTTATTTAAAAAAGCACAGTTCATTCTCTAGGTATGTGCGTATAAAGCAATGTTTAATAGGTAGGTACTAAACAATGCTATAATAGATAGGTAAACATAATTTTATGCATGCGTCGTGTCAATTAATGTGAGTTTCGTTACAACGAAAACAGCATATGACGAGGAAGCATTCATCATATGCTGTTTTCGTTACAACAGAAAATTTATTTTCACGTCACTAAGTACGCGACAAAACAGTTTTGTCGATAGATGTGCGTTGGCCCTTAGGCACTCTGTTCGAAGAGGATAACTAGGGAGAACGCAAACCAAAGACAAAACGTCTTGTCGAACAGTTAGTGATGTGAAACTTCTCAGTAAAACTTTTTTAGTTACGATATGCTTCTTTTTATTTGCTGTTTTCGTTACATACTTATTTAATGAGAATCATCCTAAGTACTTAATAGTATTATTAAGTACACTACATAATTACACTATATTCTTATTTATTAAAAAAGCACAGTTCATTCTCTAGGTATATGCGTTTAAAGCAATGTTTAATAGGTAGGTACTAAACAATGCTATAATAGATAGGTAAACATAATTTTATGCATGCGTGTTCGCTCTTAGAAGGCCGCTTGGCCAATTTAATTAATTAATTCAATTGTTTTAACGGCTGGTTTGCGAACCTATTAATAAAAAAACGTAAGAAAAGACTGACGTGTCAATTGATGTGAGTTTCGTTACAACGAAAACAGCATATGACGAGGAAGCATTCATCATATGCTGTTTTCGTTATAACAGAAAATTTATTTTCACGTCACTAAGTACGCGACAAAACAGTTTTGTCGATAGATGTGCGTTGGCCCTAAAGAGCGACTTTGAATTTCCAAGTCTGCGGTAGACGGTAGTACATACGTTCTTTTAAAACTTTTAAGAAAAGTTTTTTTAATATTATAAATATGTTGCAAATGAAATAAAAGCATGTAATTGCATAATTTCAAAAATTATTAACTAGTTATCTCGGTTACCGCGGATTTGTAAATAAACAAATATGAGGTTTATAAACAGTTTCAGGATGTTTCTACAATTTCAGATCAGCTTGGACTTTTGTAAATATAAGCTAAATTACTTATGTCCTACCTTTGCTCTGTCTAGATATCTGAAACGCAACTTCAGTGCTATTTCGAAAGGGTGTGTGTATTTTTTTGATGAAAAATGTTGGTTTATTTAAAATATTTTACGTTTTATATTTCGATAAGTGAGTTTCTTACTTACTTTCAGCTGTTAGCCAAAAAAATAAGATAGGACTTTTCAATTTAATATATAAAAATGTTTACAGATTTTGTGTTGGGCTACAAGACTCACAACGCATTGAATAGCATCATATTCACTACAAATATGCTTCCATCAGGTAATTGAAAAATTGTTATAAGAATTGTTACACCAATTTTGTGATAATAATATACATAACGTGACTCTCTGAATATTTTGTTCTATTATTATGAGTTATTTATTATTTTTATACATTTGTTCTTCAGAGGATGTACACAGTGAATATTACTTTGGAAAGTGCGCTTCCCAGGAAAAAGTCTTGATCGTGAAGCATAATTATCAGTTTAGGGATATAAAGAATAAACTTGTCACACGGGTACGTACTTTACCTCTTACCTACGTACAGTCGGCTACACATCAACCTATCAACGGTTCGAACTTTGAACTATTATAATTTGAATGTTGCGAATTATGTAGAAGCGAAGAATGTAGGGCGCGTGGCGCGCAAGCAGCGAGTCTCATATAAAAACATATCGTCTCTCTCGCATTATTTGCGACATTCAAATTATAATAGTTCAAAGTTCTAACCGTTGATAGGTTGATGTGTAGCCGACTGTACATATTACCAGTTTGGTATGTGAAGGCTTACAGACTAAAATTATGATGCATTTTTTCAGGTACGTCTCTTAGTAACCAAGGAACCATCGTGTGTTTACATTCGAGCTAAGTCTGCATTTAGCGAGATTATAAAATATCACGCCTTTAAATTCAACATTTGCTTATGCCGGTTGCTGTATGTCTACGGTGCAACTGCATTTCCACATTTTTATTACGAGTGGTATACCCCTGTCGAAATGATGAACGAGATAGTTTGGGAACTGTATTTTTACAAATAATTCATTTACAATGTGTGGAAAAGTAGTACATTTAAAATAAAATCGTTAATTTTTTCTAAGAATAATCTAAGTTGAAATCAATGTGAAAATGTTGTTAAAAGAGTTCAACTCGCAAAATGTAAGCAAAATTACGTTGGGTATGATTGATCAATTTGAATACATTGGTTCTACATTCATCAAAACTGCCCCCGTATGCCAATCTTTTGCTGTCAAGTTATATTTCACTGCCCAGTGTAATTTCTTCAGGTCACGTGGTAAAATTTTGTACCACGTGATCATTCACATCAAATGACGTCATAATGTCACTATTTAGTCACAGAATAACTATGAGTTAGTATGAACTGACCATGATTTAAAACTTTGCAGTTCAACTTTGCAGTTCAACTTTGATTGGCATACCCCTGCTGTACAAGAATTTTATTAATTAGTATCTCAAAAACGATAAACATCAAATATCTTACAGGTCATACTGGATGATTGTATACAAATCAATCAATGCTACAAACGCTTGAGTTGTCTAAGAATTTATAAACAAAGTGTTATAAATGAAAGAAATATTTGTTTTTGTGAAATCAACATGTTTTTTATTAATATTGTATCAAGATTTTAAGAAAATGTATAAATATAATGTGTTTAGCTTCACTGTGTTATTACTGCTTTTGCAAGCGAAGTGTTAACATTATCATGAAGCCAAATACATTTATTTCAATCAGTTTTCTTCTATCTTTTGGTATGTAACTTTACTTGTAAGGTTATATGAATTTGTTTATTTGGTTCTATAATTGGTTATACGTTACAGTAAGACATATTTCGAGCTGGCAATTTTATACCTCACTGGTAGATTATACACTTACCAACAGTTACCCTGAACAAAGTAAGTATTGCCTTAAGGATTGTTTTAATATGTAGGTACCTACTCTATTTACCTTGTCTATGTCTATTTAAATTCTATTTATATAATATTTTAGGGTCACATTCTATGACCAGTAGGACCAGAGTTTTAGGGTATAATGAAGAAATGGGACTCTTCAGCATAGCATTGGGATCTACCTACCTACATTGTTTTATAAGAAGTTCATATACAACCCAAAGTTATCACGAGCAATGAGCATAGGATTGCATTTTGCCTAAATTTGGGAATGCGACATTTGCATAAGTAGAATTTGTAGAGAATAATAATTTCTCAGATAATATGATTGGTTTTTTTTCTTTCAGGAAGTACTCACAGTGAGTATTATTTTGGTAAATGTATGAAAGACTTGGACAGAAAATTGTATGCACACGTTTATTTAGATCACATAGACGTTGTTGGGAAGACTATTATACGAGTAAGTGTCTACGTCAATCATTAATAATAATCTCGTTTATTGATACCAATTTGTTAATAAATAATTAATTAATTCATAAATAATAATAATAAGCCTTATTATCTAAGTCGTACTCAAAGATCCTAAATGGATACCAAGAGCTCTGGGAAGATATTTACCATTTCTAAGATAGGACTGTACCCTATTAGTAGGTATTTTGGGTTCAAACTTGTCCTAACCGGCTATTCAGTACCAATACCATGTCCAAGTGGTCTGAGTTGATGCAGATGGTGATCCTTATAAGGTCATGTGTGGTTTTCAGGGTTGGCTCAATATACATCGAATTCCTACTTGTATAGTTATCCGTGCCACGTCATGGGCAGAAGATGCATTCCGCAGTACTTCGTACAACTTCGAAATATGCGTGCTACGTATCACATACTGCCATACCCACCAAAGGTATAAGTATTACTACTACGAGTGGTATATTCCAACAGATGTTATCGGCGGTATGAACTGGAATTTATACTTCTATGGACCAAAGAGTTACACTTGGTAAAAAGCAATACTTACGTGCCTAAGTTCTCAAACCAGCTCATAATTATAACCTGCCTACAATCTTACCTAAGATTATTTTGTTACCATTTAGGCTGTAGATTCTGTAGGCTGTAGTGTATTTAAAATACCTGCAACTGGTTTTATAATAATACATAGTGAAAAGAAATTTTTTGTATATATGATTTTCAGTTTACTCAATATTTTCCTAATTTTCAAATATTTTGCACCATCCTGTATTAGATACAGTGACCGAATATATTAGCACCGGTACGTGCCGCTATCCATCCCGGGTAAACGCTGATATCATATCACAGGTACCTAAGTATATTCATTGATTTTACGCCATACATGTAATAAGCATATCCAATCCATCACATATCTGTATTGTAGCAAAAGCTTTTTATCTGGGTTGCCTAAAGACTTGCCGACTATTCTAGCTTTTAGTTATGTCAATATCGATGCGGGAAATTGTTTACATCAGCTCACTAGATGTAATAGAAATAAAAGTACCTAAGTATCCTAGTTCATACACTTTCCTCTTTGATCATTGAACTCCCAATCTGGTAACAGCCCAAGTATCTAAGTGGAGCCTTAGCATTTGTTGCTTCAGAGGATTAGGTACTCATCACTCAGCATTCAAGTCCATCCGAAAAAAGTTACACACTTTGTAACAAACAGATTAGACACATTCATATTAAATTAATATATCTATTTTTGTGATAAGTACCCACATACATTCTGTTATGGCAAGAGCTTATATACCTTAGTGTTATTTTTAAATAGCTTAGGTAGGTACCAGAATTTACATTTAAATTAGCTCTGGTCCATCATCACATGACTAACGCAGCGCACGCAACAAAAGCAGGCCTTGCAAAAAAAACTCCTTTTATCAAATAAATTGTATAATAAGGTATCCAAATTTTTAACTTACCTACTCGATCATAACTCTACTCAGATTTATCAGACTTTAGGCCTCCTTGAGGAAGAGGCGGTGGTGGCACATTGGGTATGGCGGGGTCCTTTGACGAATAATTGAGGACGTTGAGATCACTGGGCTCATTGGGTGGAGACTGATGCACCGATGGATTAGCGGGGGCAGCTGCAGGAGCGGGGGCAGGGGCTAGTGCAGGAATTAACGGTACGCCCGGTGCTGCATAGGTTGGAAACCCTAGGTTCGGGCCTAGCAGGTTTGGTCCTAGACTTGGACTCAACACGTTCGGAACTTGACGATAGAAAGGGAAACTGTATGGGCCCAAGCTAAACGGGTCATAGGGGTCGTACAATCGCACTCCAGGATACGAGTACGCGTAGGGTCCCAACTGGTTGAAGCCGTTGTATGCTGGATTGATGCGTCCTAGCGGTAATACTTGGGACGGTAAACCAAACTCGTTCAAAGGGATGGGTGATTCTGTGCTTGGTGGAGGTGGAGGCAAGGTGGAGCTGTCAGTGTCGGTTGGGCTGGCTGGGCTTGGCGGCTCGACTGGTGGTAGTGCTTCCGTGGCAGGGGGTTCTGCGGGCGAGGCGTCTGTGGCTGCTGGTAGCGCCGGCGGTGATGCTACGGGTCCTTCTGCGTCTTTTGGTGGTGCTGGTTGAGGAACTATGCCCTGGAACATATTAATAACAGGTTTTGCAAAAGTTATGAATATAATGAAGAATGTTATTTAGAAAAGAACGTTAGGGTCGTAGCAACTGGAAACCCATCTGCTTCAGGTTACTCTCGTAGGAAAGAGAGGTGATTATTTTAAGCGGTTATTTTATGTTTAAGTAGATATATTATATGATTGTTGGGGATATAGGCCCTGGTGAATAAGTGAGTTTTAAGTTCAACCAATAACCAAATTAACGCTGATATAAATAAACTTACATTGCCAAAAGGAAACTCTCCTCCATAGAGAACTGAAGGGTGCACGGCAAACCCGAACGGATCGTGTAGTACTGGCTGGTAGACGGGGTATGACTTGCTGGGCTCCAAGTTCTGGTTCGAAGTGATGAGGGCGTTGTAGACTTTCGGGATCCGACCCGGCGCTGGATCAGCGGTTACCACCAGCAGTACTGCACTCAGTAACTGAAAAATAATGTTTATTTATTGAGAATTTGATATATCTCATTAAAAATAGTAATTATAAAACCTTAGGAGAAATACGGGTTTTTCTACATTGCCCTCCTTCTAGTATTGTATCTTCTAACAAAAGACAAGCAAACATAGCCGAACAAGTTTTCAACAACTATGAATTTAAAAACCTGTTTTTATTACTGATAATAATGATTTTCATGATCGAAGTAGGCGCTTTGCGGAATGCAATATGTAGGTACCTACTCTATAATTTTCCTTTACTTATCCACAAACTAGTTTTTTGAATTACATTAAGTGTCGACTGTACGATAGCAATTAGAATTTGCCTTGAACGCTGTTAGTGATTCATATAATATAGGTAGACGTAAGTACCTCTACTTAGCTATACATAGGTAGCAGCTGCAAATTTGATCGCAGGAAGTCAATGCTATCAAATAATAATATGTATTTTTACTTTGCCCTTGTATTTTTATTCTTTCTTGTATTCAAATACTTATTGTTTAGATTTATTTTTGTAATGCGTGTATAGCTGTAAATTTTATAACTTTGGTTTATAAAACACTAGCAGTAACCCGCGACATCGTCCACAAAAAAATAACCTAAAAAAATCGGGAAAAGTAGCCTATGTGTTAATCCAGGTTACGAACTATAATAATATATTCCAAGTTTTCTTCTAAATCGGACCAGTAGTTTACATTAGTGTCCATATACGTGCAGTTTGACTTTTGTAAATCGGTAACAAGGCCCATAAAAATTCATATAAATGTTTAAATTTCGTACACCTGTCAGTTATTTTGTTGCCCTACATTATTACAAGTAAATCAAATATTATTTTCGATTATATGTGAGTAGGTAAGGTACCTATCTAAATACCTACTTCACGCAGTACAGAGCACTATGTATAAGGTTGAAGGTATGTAATTATGGGAATACCTATATAGGTAAGCTAGATAAAATCTTTAAGTTATTATGAATTTAAATTGTTATTGGATAAATACCAAGATCTAGGTGGACTAGCTTGGGTAGGCGCTTACTATAATAATTGGATAAAAATGATTAAATTATGTTTATATGATTTTCCTATGTATAGCTTTGTTAATAGACAAGTCCACCTTTTTGCTACACATATTATTACTAAAGGTATTTGTGAACAGGGTAGTTTGAAGGCAATTTGTTGCTGCAATTGTATAGCTATTTCACTAATCTAAAATTAGCTATTAGGTAGGTAGGTATACGTATAAAAAAGTATAAAATGAACTCAAAATTGAAGTATAGATATCGACTTCAGTTTAGTACTACTACTTGTACTAATATTCTGTGGTACTACTCAACGAAGGAGGTAGACGATCTGGAAAAAGCATTGTCATTTCAATTTGTCACACCGAGTCTGCCTACGTGTACTTATGAGGAAATCTACAAAAAACTTGATTGAATTACAACCATAAAGCGAATTACCTGACTAATATTCTCCTAATAAATTCTGGTGACGACGTTTAAGTCTCCCAAAGGCATGCTGTTATGCACATGCTATAAGGCACTGCTAAAGCATCTTTTTAATTGTGCGACTCGCCACGGTCCTGCATAGTATCATCCAGGTGTGGTGTGACCGGAACGTGATGTTACCGAACAATAACCTCTACAACGAACGTACTTACGGAAAGAGCAAAAATTTCGGATGAAAATTTCTGACGAGCGGAATTGCACCTTACAAACAAATTATTTCGCCGATGACGAATGTAGAGCATGTAGTCTATTGAGCGAAGTTCAGTAAATAAATTTAACTCATAAGCTAAGTTTTAACAATTACCAAAAACTGGTCGTAAAGGTAGTTGTTCTACAAAGCCTCGGCAAGAAATATAACTTTTGAAACTATCATGATATGGTTATAATCTCAGCAAACGTAAATTCTTGCTTTGTTCTGATTAAAACAAATTATATTCATGCCAGTCATATTATATTTAATTGATTATTTAAATTAGTCTAATTCAGACAGGTAGTAGGTAGTACATTCCATTTCTTAGACCTTGAAACTGCCGGCATTGATTGCCTTCCGGTACAGCCGGACACCGCCTTTGTCCATTATTGCGAGAGAAGAACGTGCCTCTGACCCTTGGGTGCCCTTCGCATTGAAGTTCGGTGAAATTTTAAAAGTAAAAGGTAGCTACGGTGGTATTGTGATTTACCACAGAGTTCAGTCTTGGAGTTTTATCACTCAGCACGTTAAAATATTGTGCGTGTTCATTTTAGTTTTTAACTTGGTAGTTTATTCGAGAAGACAAGAAGATTCAGCAAAAACACACTTTGGGTGTAGGTTAGGTAATGCGGTTGTACAGTCATTACCGATTAGGTACCTAATATTCAATGAAAACATTCTCCAAAATACAACTACAAGACAAATCAGTTGTTTTAAATGTAACTATGAGATAGCTGACGTCAGCACAATAATATTGCCATGACCTCCGTCGTCCATTGTGTTCGTCATCAAAGGAAACAAAGGATCGAAAGTCTTGGAAACGAGATGCAGGCATTAAAATTGGGTCTTAGGCAATGTTTAACATTGACCATGTAGAACTGTAATGATTCAATAATAACTTCCGCCATTTTTTTTTGTTTTACGGAACAGATTTGATGAACCTACAAGTGCTCAGATTTTTCTAATTTCGTACAATCCAGAAGAAAAATAATACTTATGGTTCTTCTAAGTACAGGCAAGAAAACAGCTTGAAAGAATATCCTTTCTTACGGTCTAAAAATATGTCGCATTTAAATAAATATGTGGACTGCAGTGCACATCCTATTGCAATGGTATTTATATTGCAGACAAGGCAAGTGAAAGAAGCGTTGACATTTGCAACGAGGTCTGTGCATCATTGTACATTCCCTGTTAAGGCTGCAGGGGTCGGTGACACAGGTTCTATAGGTCTTTTTATTGATGTGTTGTAGACACAGTTGAACTATACGATTCTTTAGAGCTTGAGCAGCGAAATTGTTTCTTTGTAGAGCGCGCTTTTACATAATGTGTGTTCGAGTGTTTTGAATACGTAATTAATGATTTTCTTGGAAGATTGTTTTCACCAGGATTCGCGTAGGTATCTGATGCAATGTACCATTGACACTATTGATTTTATCATAAAAAATGTTTTAACTACACAATTAGGTAAAAAAAACTACGTAAGGTACTTGGTTGGTCAAATTAAGAAAACAAAAGAAAAAGGTGGAGGTCAGGTAGCTAACTGCTTGCAAGCAAAATAGTTTCAAAAGTGGTAAGGCGGAAATTTTGCTGATGGTACCTAAGTTACCCAGGTAAGTTAGGTAGGTATCTAATCGTCAAAAAGATTTTAAAGTGATTTATTCTACGTCCTTGCTCATAGTGTTTTGCTAAGAGCAATGCCTACTAGGTTAGTAAGTATAACTAAGTACAATTTAGTAAGTGGGCAGGCAGTTATGACTTGCGTCGAAATTACATTGAAATCACTCATATTTGGTAGCGTCCACTTCAGGCATTATGGAGATTTTGATCGATGATTTAAAACGAGAAGGAATAATTTAGGTCCTGATTTAATTAGTTTAAATTGGGTGTGTTTAGAAAAAAAATATGTTTTAGTTTCATCGGTTACTATGGCTCTTGGCCGTTTGAGGATTGATCTCCAACGAGACAATGCTCTGAAAATTTCTTATTAATAAGACCAATGGACTTGCTTAATGGTCTTATCAATGATCTTTAAAAATCAGTAAAATTAGTAGATTAGACGGCCCAAAGTTGCCATTAAATTTTTTCTAAGCGTAGTGGTTTTATAGACAAAACTAAAGTGGAATCAACCTTCAACTGACTGTGGGGTTTTCAGATGCGTATTTGACACCAATTGCAAGCCAAGAGCTCGTGAGGACTGTAATGCTAGTTAAGTGGAAACAAACAGGCTATGAGACAAACTGCGAAATAGACACCAATTGTGGGGAGAAATCATTGCGTCTAAAAATGTAATTTTCCTAATTTTTAGCTCAAGCCCACATCTTTCGACATGATTACCTACTTTACGTCACAAACATGCCGCTAAGGTTTTTTTGTCTGACGAAATAGATGGTGTGTGGTAAGTCGTCAGATGATTCGGTACTAGATTACTTTATGTACTACCCAAATTGTTGAAAATAACAAAAAATGCAACCGAATTTGTATGCCGTATGCTTTATACCGAAGAGTTGGTATACAGTTTAACAATCAAAGTACCTACCTATTGCGAATTTATGTAAGATCTAAGTTATGAGCCAATATAATACTTGGTTCTACGTTAGACAACAGTTTAATTTTGTTTATAGGATAGCGTTCATCAAGATGCGTTCAGCAAAGACATAAAATAACTAAACTATGTGAAGTTCTTGGTTCTAAGATAGCTGGCTACACACTTTACACAGACTTGTGATTGATCTATGATTTACGTCTGTATTTGTCGATGGTGGAAGAGCCCTTATATTTTCAAAGGTGTTGAAGTTAAACCCTTAAAACATATTATACTAAAAAAACCCCACTGCGTTCTGTGGTATATTTTTTGTCTGTAAGCAATGTCTGAAGCTTCAGTGTTTTCAGATATTTGTGTTAACCTACTACAATCTAGTCATCCGGAAATAAAACGCCAAAAAATCAATGTTGGCTACTAGGCCCTTCGAATGACAACAAAATAATAGCAAAGCCACATCATGGTAAAAGTTTTTGTTCAAGTTTTAGTCAGCGTTCTATAAAAAGTTATGGGTAGTACTTGCACGTAGCAAAGCCGGGTTCGCAAGTTAGTAATGTAAATAAAATAATAGTCGACTCACGCGCAGGGAGAGAAGGTTGGCGGCCATGCTGGCACTCTGGCGAATGGTCGTGAAGTGTCGTGGAGTGGTCGCGTGGTGGTAGCGCTTGCGCACCTTGTTTGCTAACAAAGAACTTGGGAGTAGGCGACTGGAAGTGAAATGTCAGTTTGTATGGAGGAGTGGTCTGGTAACGGAAATTAGACCAAAGGTCATATGATCTAGCTTCCGCTGTGGTTAAGATTTGCACGAATATCTAAATGAGTTTTTTAATTCATGTACTCGTATTTATGTACTTGTATGTTAGTTTTTTGCTATATAATTACATGAAAAATGCTGAAGAAAAAAAGTTACATATTGAACCAGCATAAAAATGTGTATACCTAAACTGGAAAAACTGTGAACTACAGTATCATCTGCTTTGTGGTATAAGATCGTGATCTGATCCTAGCCTAGTAACGAAGTCAATTGACTAAAAATCACTTCTTGGCCACATCTAGAGAGTCTTAAGTCTCCGCTTGCGTCCTTGCTAGCGAATGCAAGTGCCGTGCTTTGTCCTACTAAACTGATAAGCTCCAAAGCCTCATTTAGGCAGTGCTTATAATAGACGATTCGAACTTATCGCTTGATCTCCGCTTGTCGTTTCCAGTTCATTACTCGTAGGGACATTTGAATATGGTGTTTGATGCCTATCGTGTTGCATGCAAGGGTAAGCCGCAGTCAGCTGTTCACTAGGTTTATAAAAATATCATTGACATTTTCATCAACAAAATTTGGGCCCAGGACATACCATTACCTATATGATAGGGTGATTATTTTATAATCGTATAAATAAATATCATTTTGCTAGTTAGAATAAGTACCTACCTATAGAGCATAGAAGCATAGTTTGTACTGAATCACGAAAGTTTAAAAACTGTTTCTGATAAAACAGGCCCAATTACCCTCTCTATCGCAATCACTCGGTATTACAGTAAAGCATTTCAGTATCGTTCGAGGTTCTCACTTTTGACTCTACCATTTCGATAAGCTACGTTTCCTAGTGATGCCGTAGAATTTCGACAGATGGCGTTGCTAATTTTTTTTTAAATAACAGCATTATTAAAATTGCAATCTTTGGTTTTCGTACCAAATCATAGTATTTTTTTGCATAATAAAATAGAATATTTTTGATATTGCACGTTTGAACACTATATTTCGTTGTAAACAGGATCATACTAAAAACACTAGGAACCAGGCCATAGTTTCTTGCCCGTTCTTCTAGGCTGGTCGAGTGAAACTGGCACCTAGAATCACCTAGTTATATAAGATGATCCTTGTGATTTTATTGAACAAAGAAATTATGACTCTGATTATACTCATAAAGCAAACCTTTCTAACAAAATTAGAGGTATCGTCTGAAGGCCCCGCTAAGGTTTTCGTAAGCAGACATTTTACACTATGTATAAACCTACCTATTTGTAAATCTATACTCATCACCATGATCTATAATGTCTTGAAGCATCACGCAGAAACAAGGAGTCACGGCCGGTCATACCAATTAAACAATGAACCATTTTATCGGCCCTTATCAACTAGAAACACTTAGTTGTATCCACAGATTATAGAAAAGTATAGGTTGTATCTGAGTGTATTCCTGAGTGGGTGCCATCAGCAACAAAAATAGATACCTACTTACAATACTTAACAATTTCTTGGTCAAAAATATGCTCCGAGAACATTTTATATCAAGAAAAACATAATAGTCGTGAGCCCATTAAGCACTTATGCATCTTGAAATAAGTGCGCCTATTAATTTTATGTCTTACTTTAGTTATTTTAATGCTGTTGGTTTTCTGTTTACTTCTATGTATACTTTTGTTATTTACGTCATTATACATACCATTGACCAAAATAAAATATTATATCTACTTACATCATTGATATTAACTGCATTCAATTTCAGATCACGAACTCAGCACCGCACTGTCCCACATGTAAAAACTTATTTATTTTGCCAACAAGTGTTTGCCATGGGAGTTTATTTACATTTATAGTATCATCATCATCAGTTGCTGAATAAAAATATTCACTGTCGGCAGAAGGGCTTCTCAAAGATTTCCAGCAACCTTCTAAAGAGCCTTCTCTATCCATCGACTTCCAGTGGACGGTAAATAGTTTATAGGAGTACTTATCTTATTTATAGTAATCATTATCATCAATAGCAGACTAGAAATTTTCACTTTACAAAGTGGATTTCAGTTCTGACTGAATTCCCATGAGCGCTGTCTATCCGTCAGAGTAAACTACTGTTTTATGCTTTATTTTTCGTTTCTTAGTCGCTATTTCAAATCCTTTATTCCTAGCTGTTATCGTCAGTTCTAAATAAAATACAAAAGTTGGTATGTTTGTCATCATCTTATCAGCCGACAAAAGTCCACTGCTGTACAGAAGCCTCCTCCAAAACAGAATTTCAGAAATAACTTCTCATCCTTCAACTTCTCGCGATCTTAGTCCATCAGAGGAGCGTCCTACACTTTGGGTTTCCGGGTAGTGGTCGTCATTTGAAAGTATGGCAAGTGACTACTTGTTATTTGTTCTGCAATGTAATGATTCTCTTTCAGTTTGGGAAATTGTCGCTGTTCAATTCGGTGTGGTGCAACGGCTGCGAAACAGTCGTTCGCCGCGAACTTGTGAAGCAATGGGTACAGCGTGGAACGCTCCAGTTGCAAGAAAAATCAAGTTCCTATAAGCATTAGTCCTATTGTTAAAATTAGTTCCTATAGTCAGGTATGTATGACAAAAATAATTAAAAAAACATTAAGAATATGCGTCATTTATGAAATACTATTTACAATTTTTATACTTTAAGTACACATATAAATCTTTGAATTCCTTCATAAAATCTTAATTCGTAACTAATATAATAAATCGAATATTATGCTCAAAACAGGAACACAACATTATGTTCATAATTCTAAATAACTCAGAGATGTTCAAGATGAGTTTGTTATACAAAAGTAAGTCAGATGACTAAAACATGATAATGTGGACTAAACATGAGACCAAACACAACATTTTGTCAAATATATTCAAACGGTATATGGCAAGCTCTTCTAAGGACTAGAAGAGGCAGTTGCGGTAGACAGATCACAAAAAAAATTGCGAAAGGACTGAAAAGCAAACAAACTCCGATCCACGCCAACAAGAGCCACGGGGGCATTAGCGCCACTTGATCAAACATAATCACTTCACTTTGAACCTGGTTTGAGCTTCATTGTTTCCTTCCTACCGTGAACGTATTGCACAAACAAACATCACATAATCTATGATCCGTGAACGAGTTTCATAATTACAGTAGTCGGTCGGTTTGCAAGGAGCCCAAACTTTCGTTCAGCGTACAGTTACGAGTGCCACCTAGAACAATAGAAACACATTTCAAATTTTACAGTTTTTAATGCTTATTGTAAATATGCAAATTATTGATGCAAATGCTACTATATTTGCAGCATAATAAGCACATTTGAAGCATTATAATATGCATTTTTACGATATTGTCGGCCATGCATAAAGAGCCATGGATTTATTGTCGATCATTTAATAATTAAGTATCTCTGTTTCTTTTTTTCCATCTCTATTTCATTTTTAGATACTTTGCAGTTTTTGACATTCTAAAAGATAACACCTTTCCACATTGTTTTCGGATGGGTGGATTGACGAATGTTTAGTGCTTTTATAACTCGTTACATTACATGTATTTTTTTAAATAAAAAATATCTGTTCGGGTACTAGCCTTACGAACGACTAGTTAGTATTACAGGTAAAAGTTGAGTTAAATAAATGATAGAATATTGTCTCAAGTGTGTTTGATTCCACTAATTGAAACCTAACAGTGTCAAGATCATAAACCATGTTATTCAATTCACCTTGAGGTCCATACTCGCGTGTAAACACTTCGAAATGTATTATTATCGTTGTGAAATGGATCCAGTTGTATCGAAGGATACTAAATAACATATATATCTAGGTGCACTTTTTCATAATAAATCAAACGTACCCGGAACATAAACACACATTAGACGAAACTACTGATTACTTAAATTAGTTTTGTAACTAAAGATACACAAGCGTGGCTTCTACTCAAACGTATCAAGGCCAATGATGTAAATGTAAAGTACTTTATCTGAGCAGAGTGGATTACGCAGCCGGAGTATCGTATAACCGGTTCTGATGACATTGACGCCCATTGATGACGGCGGCGCCTGCGCATCGTCTTTGTTCAAGAAATGGCCATAACTTTACGTATTTCGTCCACACAAAGAATAAACTAATAATTTTTAACTATAAAACGCATCCATTACTTGTTAATGTTAATGTTAAAACTCAGACATAGAACTAACCATATATGAAAAAGTTATGGCTTGAAAAGATTTTCTATCCCGGTGTCTCGATCAACACGTGGTCCATTATAAACACTATCACTTTCGGTCACTAGCGTATATCCCGGGCTGGTTTACGTGTGGTCCGAGTGCTGACTGCGGCGGCGCGGTCGTGGGCCGCTCGCGCTTGCAACCTGAGGTTTCGACATCATTGAGAGGGGAAGTCGACTCATGGTCGATTCGTCTCCCTCACACACACCGGCAAACCAGCGTGCAATCGAGACCGCTTCAGCTGCAACTGCAGATACCGAGCGCTCAGATCGCGAGTTGTCGACCTTCTACATCCAGTTGCTAATAAACTTTTGCAATAGTTCGTAAATTCCTTGCGCCACTTAGGATAGGTTGTATACCAGGCACTATAGCATAAGGCCATCAATATTCGCAGGTTGTTGGTATCGTTGCGAAATAATAAGGCTCACATTTCAGAGTTCACGGGCGGCAACAAATAAGCTCGTCACTTTGAAGCGGGCTCGATTACAAGGAAACCTCAGCGGTGACAAATGAACTCATTACAGTATCCCGAGATGACTTTTTTCCTGTCTTTGCGGAAAATGGTAAACAACTCTCTCAGGTTCCTTTTAATGTTCAATGAAGTTACGTAATGCCTTCATTAATTAAATTTCAGTGCGTGTATTTTGTAGCTGTAATTGGATCTTGGACGATTCACGGGTCTCGATTGCCCCAAGTTTTATTGCAAGTTTAGGTTATGCAATGACATTATTGGTAACAGTTTGGAACAATATACGGCTGACTTTAAAAGTAGAGTCCGACTCAAAAAGTTATAAAATTTTATTGCAATGAACTCATGAGTTTATCTAACCACGCTTACTTAGATAACTTTGGTAACTATTCTTTAAAGTTTAATTGATCACGTGCGTGTATATCTTAGGTTATCAATTTATCACTAGGTAATAAAATGGAGACTACTCTCGATTATAAAAAGGCAATCACGACTCAGGCTAAAATGACTAACATCACATTTTTTATACATATAATGTATAAAAAAATTATATATACTTAGCTTTAAATATTTTTTTAATAACTTAAGCTATTAGAATACCAGCTTCTATCTATCTATTAACTAATTGCTGTGCCCTAACAGGGTTTATGTTTAGTGCAATAAAAAATTTGAATTTATCAAATCCAGAACACTTTTACAAATACTGAATACCTACCTTATCTATCCCCTCACACTATTATTTGATTGGTGGTATCAATAAATTTATTGTTCTGTGGTGGTATGTAAGGTATAGTTACGTTGTCTTTATTATCCAAAAAGATTTTCTATAGCATTTTGCAAACTCAAAAGATCTGACTGGCATTTATAATTGCGAAAAACAACTTCCTAGAAAACGGTAGTATTCGATTACAATTATTTTGTCTTCAACGCAAAAGAACCCCTCGTCTACAATTAGGTATGTACCTACCCTTTTACAAAGCGAAGTATTTTCTTTCAGGAGTACCTACTCCTCTATCTTGCTGTTATTTTTTCTGTGCAATTTAATAATGAGCCGCTCAAAAACACCTGCGTAAAAACAATCACTTTTTGTTTCCATGTCTGAAAAATGGATTGACAGCGCTAGATATCTTTTCAAGCTGGAAATAGTCCAGAATTAACTAATAGTATACATAATTACATAACGGCCATGTTAATAATAGTGGGTATATTGCTTATCTACCTCATATATCGAGAAGGTTCATAAACAAACGTCATTTGTTTAATTAGATAGTTAAATGCGTCAATACTTGATTCTTGAATACTTGAAAGCGGGAATAAAACTGCTATGTCCTCTATAAATAAGCTATGTACTTTAAGCTATGTCATTTATTGTACCTACCATAACAAAGGAGATTTCTTTCAGCAACCCAACTCTTGAAGGCGTATCCGATCGATCGGTATTAAACATTTGTGGCATTTCTTACTCTTGAATTCAATCCTAGCGCCTAATTATTTCAATAGGTATTGTGCGGGTATTGAATTAATTAACTGCGACTGGTATTGGATTGTCACATCCAATAAAGGTTTGTACTCTTGACGCTGTTTTGTCAGCTAAATGACAGTCGCGTATTGTATTTGCGTGGAAATGCTATCAAATTTTCTTCAAGAGTACCTACGAAAAATTCATCGATATTGGATTGTGATCACCATTGTATTGATTACCTATTTGATTCAAGAGTAAGGATGCTGGTCTATGATACTATATCCATACTCAATCATTGGCCGACATCCAAATAAACAAAAATATCCACGCTACCTGACGTAGATTTAAATTATTTTTATTGTTTAGAATAGAAAGGTATCTAGGTATAAACTCACATCATCCACAAGTACTCTTCGTTCTTGCTGGTTTGCCTCTGCAGTGCCCCAAATTGAGAACCTGTAGAATGAAACAGTTTATTATAAGAAATACATAATAGGTAGGTACCTAGGTACCTACATACTATCAACATTTAATTGGATAGGTAGGTACGTTGGTAATTTGGATATCTACTATCTATCCTAAGTACTTCTATTTACAAAATACTTCATTAGGTACAAAGACAGATAAAACAGTCTAGGACAGGGGTCGGCAACCTGCGGCTCGCGAGCCACATGCAGCTCTTTGGATGTGAAGCTGCGGCTCTTTAGTTCCATACGCAAATATTATATATTTTATAAAAAAAAAACCTTTTAAAAAGCGTTCTGAATCGATTATCGAAAACACTGTGAATATAATTATAGATAGATAGGTAGGTACTATTTTTCTTATGAATAAATAGATTAGTTTTCCGTCATGCCAATCCACGCCCACACACGGTCAATTCTAACTGATCCAATCGGCAGCGTCATGCCAATTGGACGATAGGAAGGATGGTGTATGCCCGGCATAGATAAGAACGCGTCATCATTATGTAACTTTAGGAATGTAGAGTAGGACGTTTTGGGTGCTATTGACGCCATTACGCGTTACGTAGCGTAAACGTAACTTACATCTGCGTAGCAGTACCGTTAAAGCGTTAATGGGTACTTACTTACCTAAATATTATACCTACTTATATTTAAACAGCTGAAAACAGCGAACATACAAAATCTAGTTTTCAAGTTGTTTATTTATTTGAGTCACCAAAGTAAAAATTTCTTTATTCAATAAAATCACAAGGATCATTTAGAATCGTCTTATATAACTAGGTGATTCTAGGCACCAACATTGTATACACTAAAACACAGAATAAAATAAAATTACAAGGAAGGAGTTTAAGTAGAATGGCTCTCTCTTTTAGTAAAGATATGAGTTGGGTAGGTTAGGTACCTATTGTTACTATCCAATCAAATAGAATAGGTAATAGCATACAATATTGCCTATTATTACGGACCATTTACACCTACAGTGCGTTCGATGACCATGTACCTATAAACCCATACATTATACAAGGTGATTCAAAGTTATGTATAGAATCCCAAAAGGAGTTTGACATACATCCTCAGTGAACATGCGCAGTGAGGCAATGCATTGTTATAGGCAGAAGTAACCGCTTAAAATCAGGTGGGCCATCAGCTTGTTCCATCATTTACTTGTATACTTACTTTAAAAAAACAATTTATACGATTATTTACGAAGCAATTATGTATAAATAGGGTATAATTAGGTAACCAAACTAGCCACATATCTAAGAAATTCCGTACTTTACAGCCAATTACAAAGATAATGTCAAGGTTGTCTTTTAACTACGTAGGTAAGTAGCTGTTTTAGGTTTGCGGAAGACTGAAACATATTTATACGTTATGATAACTAAAAATGGTAGTAAATAAACTTCCATATAATAAACATTATTCAATTATTAATCTTATAATTAAAGTTGGAATTGAGAATGTAATCTAATACATTGATGGAAAAATAATTTATTTATATTAATTTATAAGTACCTACATATACATAGTTAAAAGAATGATTAATAATAAGATTTATTTTAGTAGACGCAATTACAAACCTTATCTAAGTACTGTTGAAATGCAAGGTGCATTTTTAGTATGTTTACACAAGAACCAGTAAAATATCTTACCTTACTTTGACACATCCTGTATTTAGGTAAGTGCGTGAACTGCATTAGTAGACTTAAATGTAGGCTAGGTTAGTACCTAGCTAGTGCTGATAGGCAATTTACTAATTGTTACTAACGTTGTTCTGTGGTGCGTTTGGTCACATTGAACCGGTTTCCAATCTCTTCGACGAAGGTTACGCGACGTAACTTGGTACTTCACTTTTGTATGACAGCTCGGATTCTCGCCATGTAGGGTTTGTTTACATAGGTTAGGCTTAATACATCGTTTGCAGCCGTTGTAAAAATATATTAAATATTTAAGTTTTTCTAATGTAGTGTTTGCTAAGAGGGTTATGTTGATTTTGGGTTACTTTATTCTCAGGTTGTATATAACGTTCTAAGTACAAAACAAAAGAGTTTTTATAAGCAATACGTTTTGTAAACAGTAAAATAAAATGATCCTCCCTAGGCTTTCAAACAGGTGAGCTGACACCCAAACAATTAGTTATCTATAAAAAAAAACAAATAGGTACATAAACATACCTGTCTGGCAGTTTTGGGCCTTAGTAGAATTGACGCTGCCGACGCTGCTCTCACTGTCAGTGCGGTTTCTAGGGCTGAATATTAAATTCCACGGGTTGTAACTGACAGTTTGCGTGGATATTGTCTGGTGGTTATTACGGTGATCAGATTTGTTTTTGTTAGAAGAATCCATATTAAAAAAAACTGAAATATTATAGGAACGACGCACGCGCACGCCGGGCGATAATACAATATTGATTATGTTATGGAATGGAATGAATGACACAACAACAAACGTGGTCTCAGTGGGAGAAGCGAGTCAGCGTTGTTATGATCCGAGTAAGCACGAACGTCAGCGGAAATGCCCGATGTTAGTATTTATGCTATGGTGTTATTGGACTTTGCACGGTAAACACGAAGAAGGGAATTGGAATTGCTGCTTCACTTGATTAACCTCGCTTGGAGAATGGTGTCAATAGTTAGCGTGCCATTTGAGGATAAAAATAAACATAAGAAACAATAGAACTATGGATGTTTTTGTATACAAACGTCACATTACCAAAGAGTATTAAATACATAAAATCAATATTTTATTGAATACCTCTTTTGATTAACTTTTTCCAATATCAAATTGAATTATATCTCCTTTGATTAAAACTCCTGACAAGCATAAAAGTCGTTCAAAATTTCACAAGAGCGGTTCATTCTTTTCATACGAATAAATTCTTTAATTTTGTGAAATAAAGGCTTAGCTGCCTAGCTGACTATATAAAAAATAAAATACAAACATGAAAGTACCATACTTGGTGTCATCGAACACGCGGCAGGCGTACACCACGTCGAACTTCATGCTGGTGTCAGCTGGTGAGACCTCCCGCAAAATAGTAGCTGAAGACTTCGAGTGGGATGATGGGTTTACTCCCGCACCACTGACTTACTTCGCAGCTCTGGCTCTGTCTCGAATATTCCACAGAATCAACCCACTACACAGAATCCTGCAGAAAGATATCGATATGCTTATGGATCTGTATCCAGCTGACATACCTTTGAAATTCAGTGTTCCTCTCATAAGGGTGCGTATTCATTCCTGTTAGTCAAAGTCAAAGTCAAAATTTCTTTATTCAGTAAAATCACAAGGATCATTTAGAATCGTCTTATATAACTAGGTGATTCTAGGTGCTAGTTCCACGCGACCAGAGCCTAGAAGAACGGGCAAGAAACTACGGCCTGGTTCCTAACGTTTTTTTGTATGATCCCTTTTACGTTGTTGTTGATAAAACATGTATCGATTTGATAGCACCAAGACAGACTGACGGAAACCGTTTGATGAGGGTCCCGTTGGACATCTGTAAATTATTTAAACGAATATTATTGAATTGTTCTCTATGTAAATATTCAGGATGAACAGTATTGGAAAAGATCATACGCCACAAAGTTTCCATCCAGACAAGAGATCGGAGTGAAGTTTTGGAAAGGAAAATATTTGTCCGCATGTCTTCAAGATTACCTGGAGTATGTTAACCCTGATGTGTTTATTGAAGAAGATGCTGTACTACTAGCTTCATTGGTAAGATCCCTTTTTTAGCTTTTTGGATTATTATATGTAGAGACTCTACCTACTAGCCATTGGAATGTTTTCAGGTCAGTCCTTACATTTATGAGCTTGGACTGAACCAGCTCCAAATTGTTCGGCAACCACTTCCACCTATCCCTAACGATACTATTGTAGAAGACACGTGTCCTTTCAGTGTTACCAAAGTATTCGACCATATTCCTCTAGAACCAGTGCTCATGAAACTCTACAACCTTCAAGAGATTTCCCTAGTCTTTGGAGTCAACGGGGTCCAGGATCAGTATCTGACAAGATATTTTGAATTCTCAATGGGAGACTGCGAATCTCTTTGCCGAGGCTTGGAAGACTTGAGACACCTTCGTGTATTTCGTATCAATCGGAGCAACTTGGACTGTTCCAAAGTTAAGCTTATTTTACAACACCTGGTCAAGATGGAGAGTATTGAAGAGTTAGATTTCAATCATTGCAAGATTGGTGATTATGGAATGAAAGCGTTAGGAGGGTTCATCTTTATTCATAACAATGTGAAAAGAGTCAGGATTGCTAACAATAGATTCAAAGAAGTAGGAGTGCAAGGGATTGCTTACGCTCTGCAGATGAAGCCTGCTGCGCCGATTGAGTTACTTGGTACGTTGTTGCGGAGGACATCATCAATATCAATAAATCAAATTATTTTTTTCTTTATCGGTCTACTTTACACTGTAGGTACACTAATAAGGTAGTGGAACTGTGAGGTTTATATAACACAGTTTTTGTACAGATTTCAGCTTAAATCCGATGTCAATCGAGTGTGCGACGATGTTCGCCGCCGCGTTTGTGCGTTGTAAGGAAAAACCGCAAACGCTAATAGTGAACTCATGCGGTTTTTATGGCGCGTCGGCTGAAAAGGTACTTGATTATGTACCTACTTTATTTTGAGCATTTTATCAGTTTTATGGTTGATAGGTATGTAATACACATTGAGAGATTGCAGTGTTGTTGTAATCGCCAGATAAAAATCTAGTTCACTTGTTTTGTGCACTTGCAATATCTATGTTTGTGAAGTTCGAAAAATGTCACTTCAAGGTGTTTATAGTTATGCCTATTTACTTATTAATTTGCAGGCTCATTTTGAAATTGTTACATTTTGTAGTTATACAATTTTGGTTTAATAAATTTTGCTCTTGTTTTTCATGAATACTATAAATAGTCCTTTATGATTTTTTTATCAAAGAATTGTCTGTACTTAGATTTATGAGAAAATAGAGATATTCTGCAAAAGCTGGTACATCTTTTGAATACTAAATTCTTAAATTCTACGAAACTCTAAGCTTTTCGTAGATAACTGTGATTGATGCTTGAGATGTGGAAGAACTGAGGCTCGGAGGCATAAAGTAAACTCTCAAGTCATAGATTTTTTGACAGTTTCCAATGAAAATCTCTACTCAAATAAAGCTTGAGTCTCGATTCCGACTTGAGCACTGTTTCAGAATACGAGCAACAGTAATATTTTGTACTTTTTTTTGCTTTGATTAGATGGCGGGTCTCCTAAGCCTCAACCGAGGCCTGACTCGACTCGACATGGCTGCCAATGATTTGTCTGGTGAAGCAGAGAAAACTCTCATCCGTGCTCTAGAGCAGAACAGAAATGTACTGAGAGTGGATTTACGTAGAACCCGTGAGTTAGAAAAAAAGCAAATACCGTTTGGTGAAACGAGAACTACTTTTCTCCATACAAAACTTGCGACGCACTTTTGTTAAATTAATAAATAACTCAGGAGACTCTGGTTCATCATGTCCTTCTACAAACTGATATGATGATTATAAACGAATGCTTTCTAAAAAAAGTACTTGATTTAAATTTTAAGCTCTGAAATATCTCCAGAACGCTTTCATAAGTCACTAGGTAAATAAGCACTAATTTATTTATCTATTACACAACATATGTAAGCGTCTGATATCTTATCATAAAAATAAATAAATAGAAGGCAAATATTTGCAGATATTTCGGAAGAAACTCATGCCAAGGTCGAAGAACTTCTAGAACGAAACAAGAATCTGCTCGGCCAAGACAGAGAGCCGAGTGATGAGATACCACCGCTCTACTTGAACGAACCAGAGTACCTGATCTGGGAATACAACCCCAACAATCCTGATTACAAACCTGGACGGTACCCAACCAGAGTTCCAGAAGTATAGAAGAAAAAAATTGCACTGCAATATTTTTAACGGTATTTATTACCTCAAGGTTTCAAATCCGCTAATTTTAATATTTCAGTATTTTTAGAATAAACAGTAGTCATCGCAGGTAGTGGTAATAAATCAGTAGAACTTCAATAGATACTCTTCTCTTACTTGACTTTTTGCGCGACTATTATATTTTATATTTAGTTTTTTATTAGGTCATCAAGTTATATTTGACCAGAGCATTAGTTTTATTCACATGATATTTTATTGCTACTGCGGTAGTAGTATGTTTGTTTCTATTTATTTTCCATTGTGTATAATATAGTCGTTTACAGTTCTAGTGACACGAAGGGTTAAATAGCTTGACCCGTCAAAGTCCAAGCTACAAGTACTATAGTATTTTGATAAGTTTTTATTGTGTTTCTTGATTATTAGTTCTTACTTATTTTTAACTTGTTTTATTTTTACAAAATACCTGCATTTTTTTCCGATAAATAAATGGCAATTCAGTAGGTAGGTATGTGAATCATCATTATCAGCCGAACATAGACTTGATTTGTGAATAAACATCACTACTTCCGTTTTTTTTAAATGTCTCATATTTTTATACATATCCCGTGTCTAATATTTTTGTAAAAATTTATCAAAGGAATATATATTTTACTTGATCTACTTATCATTACAAATAAGAGGCTATTGTTCATATCAAAAACTCGATAAGAAGTGGTTCGCTGACACGATCGACGTCGTGGTACGAGGAGGCTTGAGCTTTCCTTTGTATCGACCACCAGATGCGCCAACCAGCTAAAAATAGCAAGAATTAATACCGGTTTCATATACAGAAAATTGGCAAGTGTACATATTATACCTAGTTACACTTACCAATCGTGTATTGTAAGTGCATTTTATATTTATAACCAGGAAGATTGCCGATAATTAAAAGTTCAAAGATTTTCTAGACTGTTTTTTATCATAGATTTATCTAAATAATATAAGCAAAAAGGAGTAGGTTTCGACTACTTTTGTTTCTTAGGTTTTTTATATCTTTTCCCTAGATAAAAATTGGGGCCAAATTGATAAGAAAAATGTGTTAAAAATAGTGTTCCATCATGGCCTAAATTGCTGTAATAAATTAATTTCGTGTTCATTGTCAGACAAAATGTTTTTCTAAAAGAAATTAGAATAATGGTTTCACAGCTGTTGTTTGCCGAGGGTGATTGATTCACTCACAAAAATTGATAAAGGATTCGTGGCTAATCAGTCAAGTTTTGGTCTGATGATGGTTCAAAAATCGCAATCATCGTTTTAGAAACCCCATTTTTAAAACTTTTGCAGTCTCATCGTTTTAGCTTGTAACTTGATTTATGTAGGTTATTTATGTACCTGTTCTGAATAAACTACGTTTGAATTACGTTTGATAGATATGTGTGTTGATTGAATTCTTTGTTCCGCGATAACTAAATATGGTAACTTGCAATGCAATTTTACTTATTTATTTCTTTGAGTAAGAAGAAGTACTTAGGTAGGTACCTACTTACGTATTATATTGACGAACCCACACATATGACATACGACGCGGCACCATACTGCCATAATCACTAGATTTTTAAAACTATCAAAGCGCCTATCTTTTTAACCGACTTCAAAAAAGGAGGAGGTTCTCAATTCGGTTGTATGTTTTTTTTTTTTATTTTTATTTTTTTTTTTATTTTTTTTTTTAATGTTTGTTACCTCAGAACTCCGTCATTTATGAATCGATTTCAAAAATTCTTTTTTGATCTGAAAGGATATACTTTCAGATTGGTCCCATTTAATTTTCATCAAAATCGGTTCAGTAGTTTGTGTTATAAATAGAAATAACTGAAAAAAAATGCCAAGTTGTGGCGTAGCGCCTACCATTTTACTGCTAGCAACGATGCAATATGCCAAGTTGCGGCGTAGCGCCTACCATTTTACTGCTAGCAACGATGACCCTTTGTGCACACCTAAATTTTAACATTTTTCTAAATTTGTCAATAAACCCAGTTTGTACATTCAAACCGCATTTAATTGGAGAAAAGCAAAAACCCACCAGTTGTTTCTCTAAAGAATCAACACCAACCACGTGCACGAAATTGCGTATTTTGCTTTCCTGTGACTTTTAAGTGGTGTTTATAGTGACTAGAACATTCCCAATGAACTGTCATCATCATCATCATCTGATGATGAAGCTGGTAATCGAATTGAAGTCGGTTTTTCTAGTTTTTTAACTTATAAATTATTAATCGGGCTCGACGCAGCGCGTTATCGAATTCTTTATTCTCCAGGCAGCGAGATAATAGTCGATCGTGTCGCAATCAACTGCACTGAGAATAGTGAGAATGCTGAGATCACGATTTCAACAAAAAGTAAGATTCATCGCCATGTTCATTGCACACAAATCACTTGGAGCTTCGCGTATTCTGACAATGCAATCGGCATTCTCCTTGATAATAGGCACAAGTAGAGCTCATCGCCACATTATTAATAATGCATCTGTGAATTCTAGCGGATTCGAATTTATCTTCGTTTAAATAACTCTAAGGGCGGCTTGCACCAGAATCACTAAACGTGTTTAACAGCTAAATAAATCTGACGTATTTATGTGACTCGACAACTCGCTAAATACTATTTAATAGTTAGACGCGTTTAGCGATTCTGGTGCAAGCCGCCCTAAATTTGGTGCAATTAGCAAAGTAAGTGATAATTTTTTTTTTATCCTTGAGCTTTGTAGTATGTAGGTATGCCCTCAGAATAACATTTGAATCGATCTATATATGTGTTGGATCTATATCTGGGTGTTACTATGTGTTATAAGTATGTATTTACCAAAAAAAAGTATATACCTAAGTATTCTATCAGCATCTAGTTCCATAAATGTAAATGAGTATTTTTTTTTTTTTAAATACCGGTCACACTAAAATATTTCTTTACATCCCCTTACTGTCCCATAATCCAGTACTTATTCGATTTTATGACCTAAAAAACCGTAGTACGGTAAAAGCACTTATCCAGCGCAAACGTGTTTGCATAAAATAATAACTGTACTCGTACATGATTCTACACTTTTAGTTTCACTGATCGAATTACGTACATGAACAAGTTAATTTTACAAAAAAATAAAATGGCCTTACCTTGAAAGTCTCCTCAGATCCTCTTCATCATTGCTGATAAACAGACCTAGGAGTATAGTTTCCAGTTCATCAAAACTCAATACTTTAAATTGAGATTCCATTAAACTAGTTTTCAGAGCTGATGAATAGAATAAATTATCATCATAATTTGCAAACAGCTCCACCAATTTTTACCAAACATGGCTCCATACCATTGACCTTGGTTCTAAATAAAAGCTTTTAAAATGATTAATTAGAAGGGAAGTAACTTTAGCAAACTTATTTTGTAAACGTCAGTGTTACAGGCTTACCCTTTTTCCAGTTTTACTTTTCGAGGAAAAGTTTTCAATCAAAGTTAGTCCTTCTTTATAAAACTCTCTTAGGGAAAGCTAAAAAATAAAAGTCTTACAACTTACACGATGAGAGACATCGTTTTCTACATTCAATGTAGTCTGAATTATCTTACTGAAATCGAAAGAAAACACCATTGTTCTCCTACCAAGATTTAAAAAATCTCTCAAAATAATTAATTAATTATCTTCACAGTTATCATATTAAAGACCACCGTGTTACATACTTAATTTATTTTATTTATTTATTGATACAAATAATGTACATACCTACATACCATGCTAACACAAAAGATAATGTTACCTAGTGTTCCCTACCTTTGAGTCCCCATAGGGCCAACGCACATCTATCGACAAAACTGTTTTGTCGCGTACTTAGTGACGTGAAAATAAATTTTCTGTTATAACGAAAACAGCATATGCTGAATACATCCTCGTCATATGCTGTTTTCGTTGTAACGAAATTCACATCAATTGACACGACGCATGCATAAAATTATGTTTACCTATCTATTATAGCATTGTTTAGTACCTACCTATTAAACATTGCTTTATACGCATATACCTAGAGAATGAACTGAGCTTTTTTAATAAATAAGAATATAAAGTAATTATGTAGTGTACTTAATAATATTATTAAGTACTTAGGATGATTCTCATTAAATAAGCAAGTAACGAAAACAGCAAATAAAAAGAAGCATATCGTAACTAAAAAAGTTTTACTGAGAAGTTTCACATCACTAACTGTTCGACAAGACTTTTTGTCTTTGGTTTGCGTTCTCCCTTATCTTTTATTAGTGTAGTTTGCTGTTAGCAATAGAGACCAGATATTCTGATGAATTTTCCTTAACGGTCTTGTTTGTCACTTGCTTCAAATTCTCAAACGTAGTAAGTATGTTATATAAGTAATGGATGTCTCCAAAGTTTTAGGGTGGCTTGCACCAGAATCACTAAACGTGTTTAACAGCTAAATCGATTTAATTCTGACGTATTTGTATGACTTGACAACTCGCTAAATACTATTTAAGAGTTAAACGCGTTTAGCGATTCTGATGCAAGCCGCCCTTAGGGTAAGTTCAGATGACAAGTGTTGAACGCGCGTATTGATAACGCGCGTTCAACAACTGCATACATTTATACATTTATTTTTTTTACTGCGCAATTGTTGTTGCTAACGCATGTGTACGACCTGAATAAAATGTATGCAGTTGTAAACGCGTATTATCAAAACGCGCGTTGAACGCTTGTCATCTGAACTTACCCTTAGGAAGAACTTTCAGTCATTAATTTAGTTAGGGGAGTATTATTTCTCACATACTGAGCTTTCGGCACGTGATGGACTCCCTGGCAAATAGGGCGCGTACCTTTGCTGAAACAATGTTCAAGTATTACAATTTCGATGCGCTCGAATTCAGGGGCCTTATTCTCACTTCGGCAGAGATTTTACTCTAAAAGTATCTGAGCCGCCACATTACAACAAAGTGCCTACGCACGCATTGAAGCCGCTTTACGCTCGATTATCTTGGTCTGTCAAAAAATCTATGCCTCAAGCCAACGACATTTAAAGCATAGATTTTTGACACATTTGAAAAACCTGTGCTAAAGTTAAGCTCGAGTCTGTGTTTTTAGCAGGCTAAATTTTGAACCAGTGAGTGCAGTGTGCAACCAGCCTAAGCAAAGGGGTTCGAACATTTTTGTATGGAAGCTGGCATATCGATCGGCCCGCCATTTTGAAATTTTTTCAGTGTCCGCGCACGATGAATGTATTATATAAGGGTAGAGGACACTAATACAAGCAAAAAATATTCTATACTAAATTATCCTAGTGTCACGTTTACGAGATATTTTGAGTTAAAAATCGCCAATGAGGTAAATGAGTTTGATTATTCTCAAAATCAAAAGTTTAGAAGATTCTATGGATCACTGTGAAAGATTTTTTGCGATATCTCAAAAACTGAACTTTCTACGATTTTTTAAAATTTGAATTTTTAAAATCTGTTCTAGAAAATTCAGTTTTTGAGTTTTTTTCAAATGGCGGGCCGGTCGATATGCCACAGAGGTTCTATCCCCTTTTAAAACAATACTGACATATTTAGAGTTCACAACATTTTAACTGCCTTTAGAAGTGGTGTGTTTTTGATGCATGCCTCTTTAAACTGCACAATGTTTTGATCTAACCAATGTAATGAATTCCACCATAATACAATACCAAACACAACATTATCGTTCACGTTAATTAATTTGATAACAGCTAAAGCAGAAAACGGAGCAATATTTTACCAGCACTGACAGGCATTATCTCTTCACACCTTTGCCTCATACAAATGTTCGGGTATTTATCATCACGTCGTTTAGGTAGAGACGCAGTCATTATGGGTTAGTAAAAGAAAGAACAAATCCTGCGAATTGCTATAGGTACTTACACTGCAAATATCTGCAAATATTTTTTTGTATTTATTGTGAGATAAGTAAGTCCTCTAATCCTCTAATAAGTATGTAGGTCTAAAAACTTTATTGCTATAAGTAGGTGTTCTGACTTAGAAAAAATATTTATTCTACTTTTATTATCATACCTACTCATACCTAAAACTTAAAAAGAAGTTTGAAGGATTGAAGTAGCTCACTTTTCTTAGACTACGCCCTAAAAGTAGGTTTGGTAAATTGTGCTAATAGGGCCATAAAACATCGAATAAAATACAACTGCAATTAATCATTCCTAAAGAAGTACTGGGGTTTTCTTCATGCCTGCGGTAAGCCGAGAATAATTGCTTTATCGGTTGCTTGATTTGTTTTCAATCGAAATAATATTTACCGATGTTGGCTCGTAGTAATAGCGAATGGTTGCATCGATATATCACTTGCTGAGACCCATTGTTGTTGCTATGCAGCACAGTATGCATCAAGGGTGGTTCAAATAAAAACCACAAGCGGTTTTTTAAAGTATTTGCGCAGAACCAGGTAAGCAGATTTTTCCACACAACTGTACTTACCTACATGCGCAATCGTTGTTGCACCTAACTTCAGAGGGATAACCGTGCGTACTGTACCTACTTACTTAGTTTTGGATATAAGAAATGCTCGCTTTTATTCTTCGAGGTCGGTAATGTGAACCACATAATAAAGCAACAAAATGGGTAGGTACCTACATATTTGTAACAGTGATTATTCCGTGTAGGTTCAAAATGAAAAGACTTGCGTTTTATGTTCCACGTGTCGCTCCAGCAGTCTCAAGCGAGCTTCCCTGAGCAATAAAAAGCAACGTTACGAGAACCGTGCACAAGAACTTACACGAGGCAGTCAGTGTACCTGTGTCCTGCATTCTTGTAGCTGGCTATCTATGTTATGTAGGTACCTTACCTACCTAGGCATCATTGAAAAAAAAACAAGATGTGAGTATGCTGAATACTTTTTATTTTTTTCGTTACGCTAAGTATAAAATATGAATAGGTTATGTCAGCTTATGTTAGTTCACGGACAAGTACAATATTTTTGATTCGGCACTAGTAAAGAAGCCATTTCAAAGCTACCAAAATATATTGTATAGAACAATAGCCGCGTGCCGTGCTACGATACTAATTGCTACGTCAATTGCTACGTCAACTGCTACGATGGTTGCTACGTCGATTGCTACGTTGATTGCTACATCGAATGCTACGACGACTGCTGCGTAATTTGCTAAGATGTCTGCTACGTAGATTGCTGACGCTTTCTTCGTCGGTGCTACGCAGACTTAGGCTGCAAGTTAGATGTAATACAAAGTATTTCAGTTCGCTGTCTCCTGTGTCATAAATAATGCATTCAGTTGCTATAGTTACAGTTGCATAGTTTGCACATGAGTTAGTTTTAATCCATGCCCATCTATCACAAAGCCAACATCGTTTACAAAAGAAACTGAACATCCAATAATAAAAACCTAGGGTAAGCCAACATCGTTTACAAAAGAAACTGAACATCCAATAATAAAAACCTAGGGTAAAACGTTATTTATTGTAAGTTCTCTTAATTCATTACTGGACAAAGAATTCTCATCGAATTCTTCTTTCTATTCAACAAACTAATCACGAATTCGCATTGAGTTTTTTCGTCGAAAAGATTTCCATTTGGGATTCGGAAAATATTTCGCGACAACGGAGAAGCGGTTATTTCCGGTGTAAATTGAAAGGTTGGCTACTAATAATTCATTCAGTGATATTATGCTGAAATCGTATTGCAAAAAGTAACTGGTATCTGAAATTCATAATATAGAAAAGAGGAAAAGTGCTTTGTTGGGTTAAAAAGCTACTCAGAAAAAGAACTTATTTCTTTTTTTTTTGTATGATGGTGATGCAGACCAACATGAGCACTAACCTATGTACTATGTGGACTTAGAATATTAAGTTTAATCTAAGACACTCAATAAAATAATTCTATAACAAATTGAGATTAAGATTGAAATCAAGATAAATGCAGTCGGAAAATGTTATAAGCAATTTAATGCAAAAATAGTCGAAAGATATAATTTTTTTGTTTTTGTTAAATTGCAGTTTTCTAAAGTATTTGTATATAGTTATTGTTTTGAATAAAGCTCCTAAAGTGTAGTAGAACAATCTTAAATGTTAAAAAAAATGTTCATCGAATTATGGTAACGACTGTACCTACTTATAATATTTATTTTCTGGGCTTACCTTACATTACACACTACACATGAGTAAGTATAAAGGGTCCAAAAAGAATATGATCCTGTTTACAAGTTTTGAAAGCTTTACGATAAACTTGACGGGAAATTGGAAAAGTTCCCGCAAACATTGTTTCTTGAGTAAAAGATTGGATATGAGACAATAAGAGTGCATCACACACATGATCCCGAAAATTTGGAGAACAAAGTTTTAATTTTTGTGAGAAAATAAACGTAAGTATTATTTATTTATTATTTATAATTATTAGAATAAATGAGTGCCAAAATGTTTTTGAATGGTGTTTTTCAACAACAATGAAACTATAATATACTACTGATAAAGTTTAGATTATTCTACATCAGAAATCAAGTTAATTGACCGAGCGAGCGAAGCGAGCGAAGCATCTCAGTTTCCACATTGGCCAAAAATGCGTTTGTCCGGATGTCTGTCTGTTCTCCTCTACAGGTCGCATTTTTCAACCGATCTGGACGAAACTTGGTACACAGGTTATATGAATTATTAGATTTTTTTTTGTCGTCGGGGATTTTTGATTGGGGGGAAAATAGGGGAGAAAAGAGGGAAAGTTTGCTGTAGCGTTATTTATCGACGGATTTCAATCAAATTTAAGGAGCACACGAAAGATTTCATTCTACACAAGATGGTGTAAAAATATTTCCAAAAAGGGGGACTGGAAAGGGGAAAAAAGGGGAAATTATTTTTTTATTTTTTTTCCCGAAAATTGACTTCTACCAATATCAATGAGACTACACAGTCCTCTTTGCCTTTATGAGACAAATCCGTAGACACCAGATTCGACCTCTTAGGACCAAGGGAACGCGAGTAATCGCTAAAACTTATACCCTTATTTTGCTCAAAAGTCTACATAAGGGCCTATTGGAAAATTCAAGCACCTGAAATTTGATTTACTTAGCCAGGGTAAAAGGGAAAGTGTTGGTTATTGCACGGTTATAAAGGCTCGCGAGGTCTATGTTCTCACAGGACAACTAGTCTAATTCAATCTACACGCGAGAGCAATGATTCCGGGTCACTTAAAGAATGTTAAAAATCTCGGAAACTAAAAATGATAGGTTAATGCAATAAATTGTATTTAATAGACAATGTAATACTCCTTAAATGAAGGTATTAAAACTTCTTAGTTATTGTAAAGTTATATCTTAAAAAAATCAAATTTGAAAAAGGGCCACTTTCGAAGATGGAACTACGAAATTACAGCATTTGGTTTTGCTTTTGTTTGTAATCTGTCATTTATGTGGGTATATAAACCATGTTGATAGTGCTCTATATTCATTATTCAAGCTGAAATTATGTCGCTTACGCCTGAAGAATGCACCAGAATACTTACAATGCTGGAAACCGGCCGGAGTCAGCGCGATACAGCCAGGACTGTCGGTGTGTCGCTGTCAACAGTACAAAGAGTTCTCCGACGTTACGAAGAAACTGGTTCTAACCTACGCAGACCAGGAACGGGCAGAACCAGGTGTACCACAGCACGAGAAGACCGATACTTGGTGAACACCATGCTTCGAAATCGCTTTCTCACAGGAACTGAACTCACAAATCAGTTTCGACGCCTCGGAGGAAGTAACCCAAGTGCATGGACAGTAAGACGTCGGCTTGCTGAATCTAACTTAAAACCCCTTAGACCTGCAAACGGCCCTAAACTGGAGCGTGGGCATCGTATTTCAAGACTAAGATATGCCCAGAGCCACGTAAATTGGAGTATTGAAGATTGGTCAAAAGTTATGTTCTCCGACGAATCAAAATTTATGCTCTACAAGCACGATGGAAGACACAGAGTGTATCGAAGACCAGGGGAAAGATTCAAGCAAGCATGCATCGAAGAAAAAGTAGCCTACGGTGGTGGGTCTGTACTTGTGTGGGCCGGAATTTCTTCTGAAAGTCGCACAGAGCTGGTGATCATAGAAAACGGCTCTTTAACTAGCGTAAGATATGTGGAAGAAATCCTCAATGATCATGTTGGTCCATTTATGGTCAATTTAGGTGAGGATGCTATATTTATGCATGACAATGCCCGACCTCATACAGGTAGGATTGTGAATGACTACCTTCAAGAGATGAACATTACTCGTATGGAGTGGCCAGCGCGCAGCCCGGATATCAACCCGATCGAGCATGCTTGGGACGAGCTAGGCAGATGCGTAAAACAACGAAACCCTCCCCCAATCACGCTTCGTGAGCTCAAAATTGCTCTCACAGAGGAATGGGAGAATATTCCCCAAAATCGTATAAGGAACTTGGTGTACAGCATGCCAAACCGCGTAAACGCAGTAATGGAAGCACGAGGAGGCAATACGAAGTATTAAAATTCAAGTCAAATCGTAATAAAGTTCAAAAATTTCATGTTTCCTATTTTTGTTTTAAGGAGAGATCAGCAGTTTTTTTCTTTATGTAATTTTGTGTTAATAAAATGTATGGTGACTCATATTTTTTTACTTTCATTTAAGGAGTATTACATTGTCTATTAAATACAATTTATTGCATTAACCTATCATTTTTAGTTTCAGAGATTTTTAACATTCTTTAAGTGACCCGGAATCATTGCTCTCGAGTGTAGGTTATTTCCTAAATAAAGTATACTTATGAGGTAGGTACCTAATGTACCTGCTACCTACTTACTACCTTCCTACCACAATTAGTTCTCGGAACAGCCAAAAACACTGAGTAGTTGCATGAGATGTCAGTGGAGTCTTTCGGTCATGCCTGTAAGCTACTAGTAAAACAAAACTTTGGGATGTTATATAAATCTTAGATAAATATACTTGTTAGTACAACGCCAACTAGGCTATTACTCTACAAATATGCAGCATCTTGTGAATTGAAGACCTTGTGGGCTTTCACGGTTGTTCTACACACCTCTACGTACTATTACGTAGACAGGCCTACAATACATGTACAGTTGGCTACACAACAACCTATCCACTGTTTGAACTTTTAACTATTATAACTTGAATGTTGCGAATCAGGGATCGCAATAGGTGTAGGCACGTGGCGCGCAAGCAGCGAGTTTCACATAAAAACATATCGTCCCTATCGTATGATTCACTACATTCAAATTATAATTGTACAAAGTTCGAACCGTTGATAGGTTGATGTGTAGCCGACTGTACGTATTCATCGGAGCAGCTGAAACACCGCGCGCCTCCACACAATACCTACATTCTGTAGGAAGTCATTATGTTAGCTGCGACACGCGTGGTTGCTGCATGCATTTCACGGTCGGGTCCATTTGTATGCTACAATATTAAAGGTAGTGTTTTGGCAAGGCCGACGTAAATAACTAACACGTACAATCAACATCATTACTAATTAAGATGAAAACTTTTAAAAATACTTTGACTGAAAACTAGTAAGTTAAATAGCACTTTATAATTTTTCAACTATGATTAAAAAATAAAAACATTTTAAAGTACCTAGAACGTATTATGATGAAAATTATAATGAACAATTTTGAAATTCTGAAAAAGTGATCTACCTAATATTCCATTCTACTTTTGAGGCTGACTGTACAATGTACAGTTTAGTGTTTTGAGTTAGGTATGCGATCATTCGAGTTATTGCGGGGTACTACCAGCTTTATGAAATACATGCTCTGAACTGAGAGGTCCCCCTCCGTCGCACCCTCACACTATTTAACTTTAGGTCCCTCATGCCAGTCATATTTTGTATTTTAGGTACTAAAGCGAAACATATCTTCTTTGAACCTAAAAGTACTAATTTACTTATAAGTAGGTACTAAGTAACAAAATTAACGTACGCAAACTCAGTTTATTTCTTACGTAAATCGTAGAGAAGCACTTTGAAAATTGATCGCGAAGGGTGTTACAATTTAATTATTATTCTTGACATAATAAGCACCGCACCTCACGGAACTTTAACCTTACAATAGTTTATGTAGTAGTAGGTTTACACGTAGTCTCAAACTTCTGCCCGTTTGTTACAATATCCTCACAAGATCATACTATAGTGCTTTACTCAACTTTCGTAGTGATTAGTAATTTAGGTTATTATATTATGTACAGTCGGCTACACATCAACCTACCCACTGTTTGAACTTTGAACTTTAAAAATGTTGCGAATCATGCGAGAGGGACGATATGTTTTTATGTGAGACTCGCTGCTTGCGCGCCATACACCTACACCTATTAATAAATTGTCCAAATGCCCAATCAGTTCGCATTGAGGCTTATACCATAAAGATTATTGGAGTAGCCATTTTGTCCTATTCACATAAATTCCGTTTCCGAATCAATAGTCCAGAATAAGATTGGGATGAGTTTTTTGGATAAGAATAGCCATTCATCGAGTGGTGAGAAATCTTATCTAATTGGTGCAATGATTTTGAAAGTAAGTAGGTACCTGCACTGTCATCTACGCATACTATACCCGCCTACTTTATCACTAAACAGATACATATTTGAATATTTTAATTGGAGTACCTAACGTTTTATAATTCTGTGGGTACCTACTGTTAAGTCAGTCAACTTAGTACCTAGCCCGAGAGAACAAACTCAACGTTTTCAACACTTTTTTTTTTTTTTTTTTTTTTTTTACGATGGGAAAATGCGTTACGCATCCCCTTCAACCCGAGGAGAGCCGAAGGGGTATGTCGGGGTCTCCAACTCACTTACTAACGCTAATGAGACATTAGCAAGCGGTGGCCTACCGACTAAAAACCCATCGATCTTCCCTCTATCACCTCAGCGCCAGTGCGTCGTCAAACCACTCGCCATTAGACAAATCGTTCGACGCCACACCAGCACTTGACAGGGTCACGGGGTCCCGATCGGATTCGACCGCGGCTCTGTCGGTGATAGCCCGCCTTAAGCGGACCCTTCTGTTGCCCCTATAAGGGGAAGGGAGATGTCCTGGCGTAACGACATCTCCCGGCGTAAGAGGCCTGTGCAATGCTAGGCTGGGGCTCCCCGCACCCAAATCCAGCTGGCCTTCTTGAGACAGAAGTAAGCGGTTGAATTCCCGCCGCCTTCTTCCGGTCCTCCGCTTGCGAAGCGGATCAGCCTGAGGATCAACCTCCCTGACCCGCTCTGCTGTCTCCTTCAGCAAGATCACTTCCTCACAAAAGGAGACCATGGCTTTCCAGGCTGTTTCACTGCTGAGCATGGCATTAACCACACTTGCAAGAGAAAGGTCCCGTCCCACTTCTGCCTCTAGCGACTGGCGCTGTTGTGCCCAGGCACTGCACTCTTGTAGGGTGTGCTGTGCCGTATCCTCGAGAGCATCGCAATGATGGCATGCCATGCTAACCTCTTTTCTTGCGACTCGATGCAGGTATCGTCCAAAACATCCGTGTCCAGACAGTACCTGCACCAATCGGAAAGTGAGAACACCGTGTTCACGGTATGCCCAATCTTTCAACACGGGACTTATGGCGTCAATAGTCCACCGACCGTATGGCGCGGACTGCAGCTCCTCAAACCATTGGCTCATCGCCACTTCCCTTGCCTGCTCCCTTGCATGGAGTATCTCCTGAGGAGCCAAGCGGTATCCTTCCGCTTGCTTCTCCTCCTTGTGCCAGTATACATCGGCTAGTACCTTGGCCTCCTTTTCCCACGGCATGAATCCTGCTATTACACATGCGGCCCCATGCGACACAGTGCGATATCCCCGCGTGACTCTGATCGCCATAATCCTCTGCGGCTTTCGCAAAAGAGCTCGATTACTGGCATTCAGAGCATCCACCCACACAGGAGCACCATATAAGGCCATGGAGCGGATGACTCCTGCAAAAAGATAGCGGCAAGACGCTTTAGGTCCACCCAAGTTAGGGAGAAGCCGCGCTAGGGCTCCTGCAGTACCCTGTATCTTTGGGGTTAGCAGTCTGAAGTGCTCAGAAAATTTCCAAGCACTGTCCAGAACCAGTCCCAAGTATTTCAAAGTGGTCGAAATTTTGACCTGCACGTTGTCCACTAGGACATAGGCACCAGCTGGCGGCCTACCACCTCTGCCGTGGAATAGAAGAGCCTCTGTTTTCGTCACAGCCACTTGTAACCCCAGTAACCGGATACGTCCAACCAGCATAGTAGAACCCACTGAGGCCAGATGTGCGACCTCAACGTAGCTGTTTCCCCGAGCGATGAACAGAGTATCATCTGCATAGCAGATAATGCTCGTTCGGGGGAGCAGGGTTCCTCGAAGCACCCAGTTATAGCCAATGTTCCACAACAATGGACCCATCACTGACCCCTGCGGAACACCGGCCATCATGCGCCTAGCGCAAACTCTGCCTTTATCATTGAGGTACAGTACGTCGCGCCCCCTCAAGTAGTCTTCAACCAGATTTCGGAGATATAAAGGCACAGCGTGGTATCGCAGCGCCTCGTCTATACACTCGTAAGGGAGGCTGTTAAATGCATTAGCGATGTCTAGCGATACTGCCAAAACACGCTCCCCCCGAGCTACTGCTTCTTGTGCAATGGTCTTTAGGCGCAGTAGCGCATGAATTGTAGAGCGCCCGGACCTAAACCCAAATTGTTCCTCTGCTAGATCTGGACCCACAGATGTCAAATGTTCGATAATACGGGAAGCCACAACTCGTTCTAGCAGCTTGCCCATTTCGTCAAGCAAGACAATTGGCCTGTACCCGGAAGGAGATTCTGGAGGACGTCCCTCTTTTCTGAGGAGACAGAGGCGACCGTCTTTCCAAACTTTGGGGAACCGACCTAATTCGAGGCAGGACTCAAAAAGCGCTATGTATCGGGCCCCTAGGTGCTTCGCTGCAGCTACCACTATACGGCCCGGTACACCGTCCGGCCCTGGTGCCGTTTTTTTTCCACGAAGACGAAGGACCGCAGCTCCAAACTCTCCCTCGGAGATCCGGGGAATCTGTTGAGCCGGCTGATCCACTGGATCAGGAGGAGCCATGTAAGGAGGGATGAGTGGCGAGCAGGCAGGAAACAATCCACAGACGATATCCGTGAGGAGCTGAGGTTGGAAGGACTCGGTAGGAGGCGACTGATTGGAGAGTTTCTTCCGTACCATACGGTACGGACGTCCCCATGGATCCCTGTCGAGGTCGTCGATGAAATCCTTCCAGGACTCAGACCTGGCCTGGGCAATGGCCACTTGTAGGGCTTGTTTGGCCTGTCGGTATAAATCATATAAGCTAGAAGCCTCGTCGGTGGTGTGAGTTCGCCTCCGTCTGCACCGCGTGTATTCGCGACGAGAGGCCATGCATGAAGATCGAAGAGCTGCAATCTCATCCGACCACCAATACACCTGTTTTCTTTCCGGCCTTTTCCCAGCGCGAGGCATTGCAAAGTCACACACTGCCGTTAGTGACTCGCGGAGCTGAATTGCCCTCGTGTCCACTCCACTAGACGTTGCTGGCTCTGGGCACCAGCTTTGTACGATGGCTGCTTCTTCTGCCAATTTTCTATCAAGGCGCCCAACTGACCAGCGCGGAAAAGCTGTTGGATTGACAGTAGAAGTTCCTGTCGCTCCATTAAGTCCATGGGGAGAGGTGACCTCAAATCTTATATATAAGTGGTCCGACAGCGTCTCTTCGTTTTCCAGGACTCTCCAATTTTGAGCACGTGCAGCGATACCAGGGGTAGCAAAGGAAAGGTCTACTATAGACCCGGTTTGTTGTCTCACAAAGGTGTTAGTAGAGCCCTGGTTTAGGAGAACGAGACCAGCTGCCATTGCCCAGTCCATGACTGTCTCACCGCGTACATTAGTTGCAGGACTCCCCCAAGCAACTGCATGGGCATTGAAGTCGCCCAGAACCACGACCTGAGCGGGGAACATTCTCCTAACGACACCGCCAAGATCCCGGAGGCTAGCCTCCAACTCCGCCAAGCTCCTGTTGGGAGAGAAATACACTCCAATGAGCGTAAATTCACCCCATGATACAGCAACATAGCCCGGTCCCCTCTCCTTAACTGAGAGAGTAGGGGACCGGACATTGTTGGGAGCAAAAATAGCCACCGAGCCGTTTGTGTCCCCAGCCCAGTTTGGACTATCGGGTACAGAATACGGGTCGGCAGCAACAGCAATATTTATGGACCACTGCGCCATTACTTGCGTAAGCAAGCTTTGGGCGGCGGCGCAGTGGTTCAAATTCGTCTGGAGGAGGTTGTAATGTCGGGAACTAGACATGCTAATCCGACATCACAACTTCCTCCGTCGCTGGGGCAGGTTGAGGCCTAGGGGCCAACCTACCCTTGACAGCAGGGGGGTCACACTTCCTGCCTCCCATCCTATGGCATGCTGGGCGTCGCATGTCGACGCATACAGCGCAGCGAGGTTCCGGCTCTATACAGGCAGCTGCCTTGTGGCCTTCCTGCCCGCAACGGAAGCATAGCTCACCGCGATCCTTATCAGAGGGGCACATCTGTCGAGTGTGCCCTATGGCCATACATCGGAAGCACCGCATTGGGCGCGACTCTAGTGCAGTAACTTGAGCGGAGCTCCAACCTACAAGAAGCCTACCATTGTCACTCAGTACTACTTTGGCCGCTACAGCAGGGCATTGCACGAGTGCAACACCTGTACCTCCTGGCCCCACCCTGATGTCCCCGACTTTGATACTGTCAAAGGGGCAGCCCGCTTTGGTAGCGATGGATTCAGCAACATTTTCTTTTCTGATAGAATCGTCCAGCCCAGTAATGCGCAGATCCACACACTTTACAGGGCGGACCACTCGGATGACATCGGCAAGGGTTGATCGCAACTTTGCTGCAAGCAGGTCGGCCTTCGGACCACTTGAGGCCCCTGGAAGCTCCATCATCCGGGCTCCAGTGGCTGTCACTCTCGTTCGAACCCCTTCAATGCCCAGCTCCCCAAGGTTTATGGAGGCTTTAGCCATGGTCATGATATCGGCATAAGTGGTTCCCTTTTCCACGGCCTCCGGCAAAAGAGTTATGATCACTGCCGCTGAGCGCGGAATCCCGAGATTTGGCTTCTTGCGCTTTGCAGTTTTGGGAGCAGCAGGCTCTTTACGTGGTTGGCCACTGACAGAAGGTGCAGTAGAAGCAGCTGCCTTTTGCCTGCGGTTCTTCTTCGTTACAGTCGCCCATCCCTCCTCTTCGGCAACGAAAGTTTGACTTGTGTCAACGTTTGATGGCTCTAATCGCGATTTGGCTCTAGGAGCCGTGGGAGCGGCCATTGGCCTTGGCCTAACTGGGTGACTTAATGGCTCAGTCGGAGAGGCTGCAGCCTTAGCTGAAGATGTCAACGGAGTTGACAGTCTCTTTTTGTCCGCTGCCAGTAGTGGCCGCGACACTTTCGCCGGTAGAAGGCGATCATCAAGACCCGCTATGCGGGCATTCACCATTTCCCCTACGGAAACAGTGACCCGGCGTATAACCTCCTCCATGTCTACTCCCTGGGAAGTTCCCTGAGAGGGCGGAGGAAGGGCGGTAGCGGCTTTTTCCCTCATGTTTCGTTCCTCATAATCACGGCGCAGAGCACCTAGTTCCGTTTGCAGGTTGGCCACATCTCGGCTGAGCCGATCGTTGTCCGCACGGAGGCGTTTCGTTTCGTCGTCGACAGTCCGAGATTTCAGAGTGTCGATGATGTCGCGCATAGTAACAAGCGACTGATTTATTGCACTTTTTACAGTGCCTTTCATATTTTTTGACTTGCGAGATTGGTCCTGGATAATTTCCACTTCCTCCAGGGCGCGTTTCCACAAGTCATCCGCAATTAACTCATCCCCACTGAGGTGGGAATAGATTTTATTCTTAGTCTTGGGTTTTACCCCTTGCGGCTGAGCCGCTTCATCGTCACAATACGTTCTCGCTCCAGGCTGGAGGAGAAAGTCTTCTTTGGTCAAAGTGGACCCAGAGCAAATCGCCACAGGGGTGCGCTTTTTGCGTCCTCGACCCGCAGTGGATATCTTAGGCCGCACTGCAACAGACGTTTCACAGTCCGAAACACTGTTTACAGACATGGTTCGCTTCCGACCCGCAACCACGATAGCTTTACTCACCGAGTAATCAGAGTCAGACGCCGATAGGGCTATCAGACTTTGATGCGAGCCACTGTATTCTTTTCTTATACAACTCCTGTCTCTTTTCTCCTTATTTCCTCTAAGGACTTCTTTTTCTCCTTCACAATCATTCTCCAACAGAGAGAAGCGGTTGGTGCCCCCCCCAGAATACGAGGGGCAGCGTGCCGGAGCACGAGGGGATTCTCCGACCGTTGGGCCGGTACCCCCCTGGGGTAGTTTGTTCCAATTCGCTTGTTCCATGTTTTTTTTGTCCTCTTTTTAGGGGTGAGGTCCCCTCTGTTTGGCGCCCTAGCGGTTGGGTTCCCCCCGACCATACATCCCCTCGGCGGGCGCCAGACCAACTGCCATATGGCTATTTTGGGATTTGGTAACCACAAGGTAGGTAACCACTACCTACTGGCGGCTTTAAAGCCTGCCCCCTCTTCTAGCAGAGTAGGATCTCCTTTCCTCTGACTGGCTCCATCCACTGCTCTTTCCGCTAAACGGAGAGAAGCGCGGAGGAGCCAAACCCATTTCCCCCCCAGTGTTTTGTCCGCGCCAGCGTGCCTATAAACCCCATTAGGAAATCTATGGCATACCGGAACCCCCTATCCGCAGCCCGGGGACGCGCCACGTCGGAGTTCACCTCTCCGCCCACTGGGACACCCCAGCAGGTCCGTGGAACGTTTTCAACCCTAACACAAGTCCTCGTTTAGATAGTTAGGTACCTAGTTCGAGAAAGTTACCGTACCGAGAGCTTAGCCTCATTATGGAACTTTTTATAAATATTCTTTATTCTATATTTTCCTTAATGTGATCTAAGGTGATGACCGTGCACTGGACGGGGTATTGAGAAGGTTTTTCGCGACTGTTTTTGATCTGTCTGAAAGTTAGCGCAAATCAAAACCACGCATGGTACACACTGGGCTCTAATTCCGCTATTTACCACAGTTCTACGTTAGTTTCGACATTCTTTTCAGTCTCAACAATGGTTCGATCGATCTGCAGCTTAGCTGAAACGTCACTGTACCGCTGCAAATGGCTTACAACAGATAAAAACTACGGTTCAACTGCGTTTCGTTGTCAAAGTTTGATAGTAGAATACAAAATAGCCTAGAGCAAATTAAAATCAACTCCGTTTCAGATGACAAGTTCGTTAGTGGAATTAGTCCCTCTCGCTCCGTGTCCTCCTTTGACACCTAAAATTGCATAGTCCACACCGTTCAAATAATATTGACTAGAAGGGTCATACATTCTCATTAACCATTGTAAAATATATAACGCTACACGTTTCAGCCCCTTCCTGTAATTCACCAAGTATCCAAATTATGCTCCCAGGGAGAACATTAACCAAACCTATCACATTTCCGCCGACTGAGTAAGGTATAAATTCCTGTTATAAGCCGTTCGGGTATTGAAGATATGCTCCTAATTTATCGTTACTTTCGTAACTAATTGTCCTTTTACCGCTGTGAATAAAGCTTTGTTTGAATGGCTTAGCCAACGAACTCCAATACTTTAGCTAAATCAGTTGCTAGATCGTTCTATTGCAGCTAGTTTCAATCACAGAACGTTTCAATAGCCGTTAGAAACGTTCCCACTTTTTTTTCAAACGCAAAATTTATATTTTCTTATCGATTCAGACCAGTACATTAATCTTAGCCTACCAAAAACTTACAATCTTTTCCTCTTAGTAGGTATTCTATCTACCTACTAAGGTATTTCTAATTTAATCGTTTAGATTAGAACATTGACACTGGTATCGATTCTGTTGTTGCATTTTTCTAAACTAACCTAATTTGACAGCGCTAAAATTATAGCTGTCTTTGTCGTTTCAGTTTATGAGAAAGGGACGGCATCATTTTTATTGACATCAAATTAGGATAGTTAAGAAAAATGCAACAACAGAATCGATAGCAGTACCTACCGGAGACAATGCAAGCCAGCTTTATCTATTGCTCCAATTCTGTTTGATTACCCTTTGAAAAGTTCAAGGTGAACACACGTTACGACCTTACCAGTTTCAAGTAATTCAAATTGTGCCGAGAACCGCTATGAGTAACTGTGACGATGTGTTATTCCTTACAGAGGGGTAATCACAAACAAAACACGTATTCGAATAATATTGCACGTCAACGCAAATTCCACTACCAAACGTTGTAGCGTCACCGCGCAGTGTATTTCGGATACGCTAGCGTTACGATACGTTTACGATTGTCACATTTAATGTAACCGAGATTAAACCGAAGTGAACCGAGATTAAAATTGACATTTGAACTCGATTAATCTGAACTTAGTTTTATTGATCTAGGTTTTGACAGAAAACGGTGAAATCCGGCCTTAATCATGGTCAAGGCAGTCGACTCCTAGCAACAATTTATAAAGCTTTCCTTTCTTGGTTATCTGAAGCCAGTCCATTTTGTATCACATCAAGCGTATGAACATTGATAGAAATGATAGCTACAGAACTATCTACTTTCGTAGGATTAATTTAATACAATATTATGTACCTACCTTCTACGCGTATTGACACCAATAAGGTATAGGTACTTAAACTATAAATTCCCATAACTTCGAATCATAGATAAGATGATGATACTATAAAATATTCTAAGCAGTATATAGCAAAAAGTACCTAAGAAAAAGTTGGTGTCAAAAGTAAAGACTATGTAAAATGCTACGGAATTCAGTGGAGCCTCATTCATAAGCGCTATCTACTATAAACGTGGCTTTAAAATTATCAATTTGTATAAACTGTACACCCATTTACTCCATTTAATATTCCGGACTTTGCGATAAATGAAACAGTCTAAAGGAAAACGTGAAGAGGTTATAAAGACTCAAATCTGTGAAACTACGTACCTTTTACTAAAAAACTATTACCTATATTTATTACCTATATTATATTCAGGTGGTCTAAAACCTTTTGTTGGTGGTAAAAATAAAACCAAAAATTCAGTAATTTCATTTATTTTGTACACTTAACTAATAACATTACATATTTCATAATAACCTAACAACATTTCTTCTAGCGGTAATATTTATTTACATTTTACAACAAAAACTTTGTTAAAATTGGCAACAATTTTGAGCATAAATACATATAAACTAATCATAGCTAGATAATGGTACCGTTGATCTATTTCACGATGGCGGTTTGGCTATGTATGTGGTTGTGATGCATAATTTGCACATCCTGCATGTTGAGTGCTCTAAGGCTTACTCACACATACAAAGCCGAACAGTCTTCGTGATGAAACTCTATGCAAATGCATTATTGTGTGGTAAATATTAAACTTTCAATTGATATTAAATAAGATATTGCTATGACTTCATATTTATTTTTTACATTCGCCAGAAAACTCTTTTCATTCCGAAATAGATGTATAAAAGCAAATGACAATATTTTGACGTTATTACATTTCAACAAGGCTATACTATTATTCGCAATTCTTTGGTAAAAATAACTGATTTTATAGTCCAAAGACGCTGTATTATAATATAGGTGGCTATAGATAACACAGAACGTATGTAACAAAGAGAATAGTTTACGTCGATAGAAAAGTTTACAGAGTGTAACGAGAAGACTATCGAGAACCTAAACGAAAGGTAGTTAGCGATAAAGAGATTTCCTATTCATTAAAGTATGGATAGTATAACATGCTCATTCGGATTTCGGAAATGGTTTTTTCACACCCTGTATTAAACAGTTTTCTTTTATAAATGTATTCGGTGAAGTAGAAACAAGAAAAACGATGAGCTTATAGTAGCTACAAATCACACCTCCAGGTGAAAACCCCGTTAGCTCAAAAAATACCCAAATTGAGTTCATAACTTTTTTATCTCTGGTGCCTAGGTAGGTATTATAAAAAATAATTAAAAAAAAATGTTTTTTTGAGTTACCGGATTTTTCACCTAGGGGTGCGATATGTTAATATTTTATAGTTTTACGATATTACATAATTCGCAACAGTAACAAAGTCCTTATAACATAATTGACTTACATTTGAAACAAACCGACAATTAACAGTCGTTAGTGCCTGCCTACTATAGGTTTCTGTTAGTGTTTACAATATTCATCAAGTGAAAACATGAACTTAGCAACATTTTTTTATATGTATCATTAGAAATCATTGTCTACGGCGTAGCACAATCGTAGAGCTTCGTAGCAAAATATTGTTTGGCAAAGAAAATGTTACTTTTTGGAGACTTTTTTAAAAAACTTTTGGCACATTAGTAGCAGAGTCATTTTCAAATATTGTCCTCGCGTTTTACATTAGGTTATTGAGCGTAAGGAATATGGGAGTAAAATACTGAAATCCCATCACCTTAAAAATGAATGTTTATGCCAGTTTCAATTCAATAAGTACAAGTTTTGGGGCTTATCCGGTTACGACCGAAGTTTCGAGCTCACGTGGATTTCTTTGATACGTCTTCGGCTCGCAAAAAAACCTTGATTACTACGCAAAACTTGACACATTTTGTTTGGCTCAACTTATTGGTATCAATGTCACAAACAGGAATTATTTAGCTGTTCTATATAGGCGGTTTTAAGGGCGTGTTTCCAACATGTAGATTATTGAGTTGTGGTAGGAGAATAGCGGCAGTGGATATTACGGTGATTATGACGAATACAGCTAGTAGAGCTCGATCGGCTACAACTGCGACCTGAAACAAAAAAATCTCGTATGTATAGTCCGTAGCATAAATTGTTCCAGGGGTCACCAAATGGCGGACCCCGGACCGCCGACCCGTTTTGTGCGGACCGCGAGAACACAGCAACTTGCACTACAGAGTACGTACTCCAAACTTCAGCCAGATAGTCCAGAACAAAAAATGACATTTTTCTCATTGATATGTAAAAAAATACCTTTGTTATTTCCGTACTTAATTGCATTGGTTTAATAAATATTTTTTTCTATAAAATTTTGTGCGGACCGCGATAGTCATTTCATTTCTTAAAACGGACCCCGAGCGAAACTAATTGGTGACCGCTGGTTAGTAAATTGAGTTTTTAGAATCTCAATATCCGACTGCATTAGTCGTAAAATGGTACACATAAGCAGTTCTATCATTGATACTAGTAAAACTCTTGTTTACTAGTTTCAATGTTTTGTCTCCTATAGCTGCGCTATAGTTACTAGCGCTATAGTTACTCAACGCTATAGTTGAGAACAGGAGAGGAAAGATGATTGGACACCTTATACGACATGACAGCTTAATCGGAAATATCATTGAAGGGAAGGTAGAAGGAAAGAGAGGAAGAGGAAGACCGCGTATTAGATACATGAGCCAAGTGAAGGCGAAGATAGATGTCATGTCGTATAAGGACGTCAAGGAAGCTGCCCTGAAAAGAAGAACCTGGCGGGAAATGCATACATTACGCCGACAAGAGCACAGCTCTTAAGTTAGAAGAAGAAGAAGCTGCGCTAGATAAAATGGCTGCTAACTATGTTTCATCTCTTTTCTTTGTCATGTAAGTGACAATGACAGAACATTTTATAAATTGACAAGAGATTATGAACGAAGGGCTAAACTCTAGCAAAAGTTACAAAACAAAGTCAAAAGTTCAAAATACATAGTTGGACAATCTTTTAGTTCATCAATTTATGTTGCTGACGGTACATGGTAATGGTGTAGAACAAAGATGAATGAAATTCATTCATCTTTGTTTTCTTTTTTGAATCGTTGGAAAATGGATAAAATACAAATTTTAATTTAACCCTTGTCCGTCATGTGTCATTTCAGAAAGGGTACGATGAGAGACAAAACATGTTACAAAAACAATTTTTTCTGTTACCGCTCAAGCCTGCGGAGTGAAAAAATATCAATAAAATTTACTTAGGCGATAGCGTTAGCAAAAATAATACTTGTCTATATACATATATAAACCTTTTCCATTTTTATCACGCAACATACATCATATTATTATTCCATTTGAATTTTTATAGTTGTTTTATTAAAATTATGTAAATCGAATACTGAGACCTTTATAAGGTTCATAATATTTTCTAGATCATAATTTAAGTTCTGCCCACACAGAACATTTATCGAACATTTCGTTATTTAGTCGCATATTTTGGTTTAGTCGTAGCTACCAAGTTTATATAAAACTGAAAACTGTATTAGAGAGTAGAGATTATATTAAATTATATATAAGGAACATAATATAATATAACATACCGACGTCGCATTATATTAATCTTATACGAGATCGTATACAACAAAGATTTGTATTACTACGGACGTGGGTGGATGTCGGAAAATACGTCTGCCATCACAATATTCTTTTCATATTAAAATATTGCTTCAAATAACTATGCTATGCCATATTGCCGTGAACATATCACAGCTCAGTAACATGTTTTCTATTTCATATAGCGTTAGGGGAGAAAATCGGGCCCCGAGTTAAATGATATAACAAGTAATTAAATTTAAAATTTTAAAAACCTCGGCATCTTGGACCGGTTTTCATCAAACATAGTTAAGAACACACACGACTAAATCGCCTTTCAAACAAAAAAAAACAAAATCAAAATCAGTTCATCCATCCAGGAGCAACGTTGCCTCACACTCACACACACACACACACACACACGCACCCACATGTCAAACTTATAACACTCCGTAGTCGTCAAACCGTAAGTTTCTTTTCTGTCGTTCGGGCGTTTAGTTGCTAGGAACTTTTGTCTCGATACACGTACATCATCAACATCTACATGTTTCTTTGCGGTTTTGATATTTGATTATAATCGGGCTATCCGTCCATTCATCCAATTAGATAGTACTATAAGAACTTGTAATCATATTTCTAGCAAATAAACCATTTCATTCATTTCATTTCATTCATTCAGTTTCGTTAAATTTTTATGAAAATGAATCCTGCCTGTTCTGCATTATAAACCTTCTTCAAAATTATAATAAAAGCTTTATGCCAATTTTTATTTACTACGTGCCTACAATCCAATTATTGTTGTTTGGATTATTATCGTTAGTATCTTTATTTTTTATGGAAGCGACAAGCTTGCCCCGAGAGAACGTTAATTGGAAAAAAGAAAGTACGTAAGTACACCTACAGGGTGGCGACGTTTGAACAACATTAAATTAAAACACAGGTCATGTTTAGTATTAGATTTTAACGTACTAGAGCTGAATTTAAAAGCGTAAATATTTATTTTATCGATATTAACGTTTGCGAGTGGCAAACGGGTTTGACAATATTTTGAAGCGAAGTGTAGTTAAGTCTAGGTAAGCTAGTTAAATGAAGTGTTGCCATCATTTAGCTGATTAGTCTATCAACGGATGTACGTGATAGCGAAGTTCAAATAGGTTGATGTATCAATTTGCCAGTCAGTGAACGTAGACCACATTCATCGAATTTCAGATGTGCTCAATTTCCACTACGCATAGGCATCCTGCCAAGTTCCATCCACCTACGATGTCATAATTAAAATCATATGCTTTATTGAAATATCAGCAACATCGTACCTAATGCAGACGGGATAATACAAAAGGCTCTAAAATATTTTTTATTGAAACAGGATAAAGTCGTAACTCAGTGTGTTTATAAAATGTGAGGTAATATTGAGCTTTCGTTCTCGAAATTATGGAATGTCGTAAATATACAATAATGGCCACAATACTATCAATTTTACATAAGAATACGGAAAAGAGTCATTTTATTTGGGTCCGCCCAATACAAAACGATATTGGAATGGCCGTTTGGTGTAAGGACCCCATCTATACATCAAAACCAACGGCAGATGTTTTTCTTACAGTTTTAATTTAAACACTTGTGAAATATTACTTTTTAAGTGACCTAGCTGGGCATCCAGCAAGTCAATCCAGCTAGTTTTGTGAATCAACAATGATTTTTTAGTTCATGTTCGAAGTACAGTCGGCTACACATCAACTTATCAACGGTTCGAACTTTGAACTATTATTATTTGAATGTTGCGACTGTACATAATAGTAAGTATGCATTGAATACTTCGATCTAAAAAGTACGAATTGGAGTAGGTATCTATAGACGGTCGGTCGGAGTTGAGTTTTCCGACAAGCAGCTTGTTACATCTCCAAAGATACTCGAGCACAATAGAGTTCATTAACGTTGACAACAAATGTCTCAAACGCGAGGTCTACCTACTGGGTCTACTCCACAAAATTATAAGCAAAGTTTCGTTAGTAGCATTTGAGTTATATTGCGTGGTCGTTTTACCGTTGAAAGCAGCCGCGTTGAGTTTTCCCGTGTTGGCGCGCTGTGTAACTCGAAGCGTGAATACTACTCTTTAGTCATCATTTTTCAGTGTGAACCTAAGCTTTCAGTTACTGCTTATAATCTTGTATTATTTCCTTAGCATATTCAGCCTAAATAATTTAGTAGCAATTTTGAAAGTACATAATTGTGTTACTTGTTACACAAGCTGACGGTTAGTCTACCTACCAATACACAAATACTAACATTACTAACATTATATTATTATGTTTCATGTTCCGTGGTTATATAATGATTTCAACGCGTGATATTATATACATTACCTACATCATGAGAAATAATAGGAAAAATTATTCAAAAAAGGAAGAACTAGATTTATCTTCGTAAACAAGTATATACGAATAATATGCAGTTTTTTTTGCGGTCACACTTGGTTCGAAAGAAATAGTTGTTCATACTAATGGGTAATTTAAGCCGCTCGAAGTTTTCTGGAGCAGCTTTATAACACCCTGTATAAAAAAGCCTACGTTTGGAAATACAATAAATATCTAGTTAGAGATAGGGTATACCTTTCTAAAGAATCGATACCCAATTTAGATAATAGGGTTACATAATAGCAAAGTCATATTTTATTTTCACAACTAACGTGCCACATTTTCATAAACATTTTTCCTCTAAGATCGTTTACTTACCTGTAGCCCTGTAGGCCGTTGATTAAAAGTGTCTCATGCCTCGTTCTTGTCGGCGGCAGCTAGATTGCATAGTTCTTAAAAGAACAGTTATTTTCAACATTTACCCAACTGGTTTGTATTTTAAACTTTACGTGCCATGGAATCTCAGCGTCAGAGTGAAACTCTAAAGTGACAATAAAATTATATGATAACTTTCGCTCACGAATCCTTAAACCTTGAACAGGATTTTCGTAAATCTTATCGAAAATCGTAAATTTTTTGAGTTTTGTCTTACAGAGACCTAGTTCGCGCCCCCTGGCTTTAATCTAATTAGAGATTTATTGGCATTAATTGCATTTAAAAGATATGTTTTTAAAATGGCAAATATAGACAGCCGAAACACTAACAGGTACTGAACTGGATTTTGGATTTTAACTAATTCACCTGATAAATCCTAGTTACAAGTTTTTAGTATGAAGTCCACTCTAAGTTGGCTACGCAGTACAATGCGAGCACACGTAGGATGCGTCACTCACTGAAGCTGTTGTAACACTTGTAACCCCAATAAATAACCCCAAAAGCTAAACAAGGTTGTGTGGATGTCATCCGCTCCTAGGTCCTGCCTGAAAATCAGCGCCGCTCTGCTTCTGCAGAGCTACATTAAGCTGAGGCACGACCTTTTTGGCTCACGTCAACGGTGATCAGCACTCACACACATCTGCTTACCTATATAGTATTTTATTTTATTTTATATTTAATTGTGTTAGTACTTTTTTTTTTCTTTCTGCTTTTTTTGTGCTGTACCTACCTGTGATTGTGAACTAACAAATAATTTATCTATCTATCTATCAAATAGGTTCCGATATCACATTTTAGTAAAGTACCTGTTTCCACTCCAAGTTGGCTCGTTCCAGTCTCTCATTGGCGGCTACCCGCTGCTCGTGGCGTGCGGCCGCCTCGCGCAGCGTGCAGCCGCAGCAAGTACAATGCGAGCACGCGCAGGATGCCTCACTCACTGAAGCCGTTGTAACCCCAGTAGGGATCCCTCCACTTGTCGGTAGCACGCCACCTGCAAACATAGTTTCGATAAATATTTCACGTAGACAGACGTAGAAAGGATATGACGACACTTTCTCGTCACTCATAGTTTTTTTTTGAGAAAACATACGTGTATCGTAACGCTAGCATATCCGAGATACACTGCGCGGTGACAGTACAGCATTTACCAGTCGAGCTGGTGTTGACGCGCAGTTTGTCTCGAATACGTTGGTTTACGTAACGCGGCGACTGTCAGATTTGTTCGTGATTACGCCTCTGAATATAATGAAAACTGAACGAAAAAACTTTTAAAAAATAGCTTTTGCATCTTTTTATAAAGTCAATCAAAGTAAATCAATGTTTTACGTTTCTAAAATGTTATTCAAGAAGATTCGCTAATCTATATTCATTAGGTGATTTACAAAAGATCACGATGCGTAGGTATTAACTTTACATTGATTTAATTATTATAGCGATTACTCGTGAAATCCGAATAATCTTTTAGCTTGTTTTGCACTTTATAGAACACAAATGCGAGTTGAACGTGCAAAGACAGTTTAGGTTGTTCAAAAACTTGGACACTTGGAAGAAACAAAAGCGTTTACCTACCAGTCTTAGAAAGTTGAATGTGGTTTAGTACGTGTGGTGCATTTTTTTTTTGCCACGCTTAGTTAGTGAGCAAGAATGCATCCCGCAATTTCTGCTGCATGAACAAAGCGACAAATAAAAAAACTAAGACCGCTACGACTACAACTTTTTACTTATTTTCTCACTCCAGCTTTATACGAGTTTATTTCACTCGCATGGGTACGTCTTTTTACTGCGGTTTTTCTGAAAAGTTTTCATAAGAACTTTTATTTCCAACATGCTGACTTTCAACTTTTAAAACTTGAGTATTTTATTTGATTTTCAGCAAAGAATCCACAGTAAATTGTAGAACCGAGGCTAAATATTGAACACGAAAAATGTCGACACGGTTCAACAGTTTTTTACATGTAAGTCGATCGTGTGGGTATTTACCCACGTGTAATCCATTTGCTGTTGAAGAGTGAAGCTTGCTGATCTGTGAAATGAGAACCCACATGATCCGAACGACGCTGGGATTTACGAATAGGTAATCAAGAAGCACCTGTCACAGCAATAACTAGACGAAGTGTTCACCAATTAATAATAAATAAATATTCATGGATATTTCATGACGCCCTCTAGTCGCAAACTGAGCAAAGCTTGTAATATGGGAACTAGATACCTGATAGAATTTAAATTTTTTTATAGTAACCCAGACGTAGAAAAAATATCTATGTTTGCCACACACAAATGTTTGTTCTTGCTGGGGATCGAACCCATTACCCACAGCACGAAAGACAGAGCTATTACTGACTAAGCCGTGCGTGACGCCTGTCACAATATCTGCAAGATATACTACAAAATCTACAAATGTTGTAGGTATTGCTGTTTATAATTTGACTTCAAAATTAAATAAGAAATTTCCGAGAATACAAGGTGAGTTGTTCACTCGACCAAAGTAAAGTTGTAATTGTAAAAATGCTCTACCTTTTTGGGGTAAAGTGTTCAGGACAAATTAGTCTGGCTCGGACATTATTGGAGCTGCCGTGTCGTCTCCACTAACACAAATTGCTACCTTCATCCTGATTCTGGTAACTATGTTAGTCTATTTATAAATCCTTACAAAAAGGTAAGGTATAGAAAGACAGCTTCTGAAAACTGTGCACAGTTTTTTTATACTTTTTAACGAACCAAAATTCTTGAAATATATTAATTTTTTTCTTTCTTACATGAGATAACTTGTGGACAGAATATACCGAAATAAAAGATTTCTAAGAGTTCCGCACATCTCTAACAAAAGGCTTGATACTGTTAGGGTTACAATGTCGCTTTATCAGCACTATTTTTCTAGCGTCTTGCGTGTATTTTCACATCCTAAAAGAAAACAGCAATTTACGAGCGACAAAAATTCAGACGAAACCTTACTTGAAATTTACGAGATTTTATTATGAAGGATCATAACAAAATATTTGCACGGCCCCGGGTATTAAATTATACCACTCAGCGTTTTTGATGGAGTTTTGTGTGTTGTGATTCGAAAACGATGTTAGCGGTCGCGTTGGGTGCCGCGTCATAGTGCGATTTTATTTCAAACAACATGTAGATGAACGTATATCCAAAATATAATTTAATTTGAACCAACAAAGAGACCTACGTTAAAAACTAAATTGCATGTCAACATATTTTACTAGCCAGTGTTAGTTCGAAAAGTAAATGCTGCAAAATGTTGTGTTTTAATGAAGTACGTATACTTCTTTAGAACATTTGCATCACTAAGCCTCATAAAATGGTGCGACTCTCAAGTCCAGCTCGTGAGCTCTCCAACTAAAGTTGAGGTGAACAGTCCATTCACGACCAGAAAAAATAAAGTTTCAGTAGGTACCCGGTACCTATGGCAACTTTATTTTTTGAACATTTAGAGACGGTTGTTCCCAGTTTTTTTAATTAAATATACTTAGCGTGACGCTGGTGCAATTATTTCCTGTTATATCAAACCTTCATCTTCCACCGCAAACCAGTCCACATCAAATGAAAATGCTGGTTTTTTCACTCTTCACAAAATAGGCTAACAAAGGTGTAATATTCACTATTATTCATAGGTTTGTTCTGCATGTGATGATCAAACATATTCATTTATAATATATACTTATAGTAGTATCTAAAGTTATATCTTACCAAGGTGGTTATGGTTATGGCGAGCGAAGCGAGGCGACGCCGGAGCAAGTGGTGCCCCGTCACATCGCACCTCAGTTTTCAGTCGTGAACCAGTCCTTGGATTCACTTGCACGCCAGATGCCGCCACGGGGTTGTTTTCACCCTGTTACCAGAATTTCGCTTAACTATTTGTGATACAAGTATTTATATCGTTAAAACATTTATTTATTTACAGATACATACAAAAACAATATTTATATACCTACTTACCTAAGAATAATTTATAAGCTTAAAAAAACTAGAAAAACCGACTTCAATTCGATTAACGGTTTCATCATAAGACGATGATGATGATGATGACGGCAGTTTATTGGAAATATTCTAGTGACCGTAAGCACCACTAAAAAGTCACAGAAACGTCAATATGCAATTTCGTGCACGTGGACGGCATATTTTTTTCAGTAATTTTTATTTATAGGCCAAACTACAGAACCGATTTTGATCAAAATTGAATGGGACCAATCTGGAAGTACATCCTTTCAGATAAAAAAAGAATTTTTCAAATCGATTTATAAATGACGGAGTTCTGAGGTAACAAACGAATTGAGAACCTCCTCCTTTTTTGTAGTTGGTTAAAAAATCTCTGATTTCTACCTATTAGTAGTTACGGGTAGAATAGTTCAAATCAATTTGGTTCAAACTATTAAATTTTGTTATTTTTTTTAGTTATATTTTGTGGTTAAATCTATCGGAAACGTGCTCAATACGGCTGTCTGCATTTCTGTTCATCATTTTATTTTATTTAAATAGAGCAATAGTGTATTATGGTGTTACAGAAAGTGTAACACATTGCTATAGGTACCTACATAATGTTATCAGTAACCGTCACTATCAGACACATACACGACAATGTCATACGGCTGGGTTAGGTTAAACTTTGAAAAAAGTCGTAATGGTGACAGGATTTCATTTTCTACAGATTACATTTTTCAAATACCTTTTTATTAGGTACTAGTAGGTAATTATTTCCGAAATTTCGAAATTTGGATAAATTAGAAGGGTGGTAGAGCTGTGGTACAGCCCCCACATTAACCACAAAATCTCAAGTCTGTCAGCTATGTGACACTCGCCCTAGACTGTGTGAGGCAACACGAGCTGAGACACGATAAATAAAGGCTAATTGCGATTTTCGAGTACGTAGCATTTATTTTGTAGACAGTGGAAGCCAAAAAACGCGTTTCACCGCTTGTTAGCTAAAACCAGGTTGCCGAACTAACTTTTAATGGTCGCGAATAAAAATTAACCAATCAAACTCTGAAAAGTTAATACAAAATTTTAATTGCATCAGAGTTTGGATCTAATCTCCATATTTTTTTATCTTTGAATATTTTTATTGGCAATTTTCATATCAACTTTTTACTTTCGGTGATCTTTGGAGCTTCAAATCTTGTCATAAGAATTTGTAATTGTAGGCTTTTAGAACATAAACGCACTAAGCGGCCATGATCGCGACGACCAGTTTGGGGGCGCTACGTGGTCGTCGCGAACATAGTCCTACTAAGCTCACAAATAGTTAGTACACGCAACTAAGTCGGACAAAAAAATAAACTGAATAACCACGGCACATAAAAATTATTGAATCTAACAAAGAAAAAATCGAGTCGCGAGAATTCGGACATAGGTCAATTTATCTTCCCGCCTAGTGCGCGTGTAACATTTGATTAATAGTTCTATTGCGTGACTTAAATTAAAATAAAATAGCCGCTCTTTGACTGCGTATTAATTAATGAAGTATTACAATTACATTTTCTTTGATCTTACCAAAATTAAAACTAGCTTTAAGATACGAGAAGAAAGCATCATTAATAAAAACTGTTCACAGAATATGCCAAGTTCTTGAAAAGGACGAATCATTAATATAAACTATTCACATTTGCCAAGTTCTTCGCCTTATATTTTATCTGGGATGTCCCCTGACAATATTTACGCGGTATTCGGCGCTAAATTCAACGTGAGAATTATTGCCCGTAGCTACTCACTGGGGATTACCCATATATTTCGTATACCAACGATATGTTGTCATGTGAAAACTGATACACTTTCAATAGTCATTTTGTCTAGTTTTACCCTTCAACGTCTAGGCACGAATGTTTTATTTGGAAATGGCGAAATCGGCAAAATATTCGATTGAGAAAATATAGGTAGTACTCAATATAATAATTTAGATTTATTTATTTTATCTAGCTAGATTCTAGTAAAACATGTACAGAGTAACCTATAATACAAGTGCGTTCAATTTTTCCCGTTTAGTAATGATATAACAAAGCTCCTTCAAGTTTTATAATATTTTAACCAACCAAGATAATATTACCAACATACTATACAAATCTCATTATTGTCTATGGCACGTATGTAGCCTACAGCAGCCTATTGGACAAACGTGTGAATACGCTAGGTCACGTGACATCGGCTTTGGAGGAGTTTAGATTGCAGGATGACTTGGTATGGAGAAAATCCGGGACAGGATCGAATCGATTCCTTATGTAAAAGGATTTGATTTTGACCGAAATATTTCGGATTAGAGTGCAATCGTGGCAACTTTTTTTATTTCTTAATTAATGGCTCTTTCTGAGCTGTAAAATAATAATAATCCACTAGCATCCGATACTTAAATATACAAACTAATGAAGGAAAGGAAGGAAGGACGACCATAAGGAAATACACAACGATTCCTGCAATTTTAAGATTATTGTCTTAATATCAAGTCAAAGAACTTAACTAATGCAACAGTATTATTTTTCGATAGCTATATAATGTGTTTATCAATAAAACTTACAGCAGTAAAAGGCGATACTTATATTATTATTTTTTTTCGAAATTTTTGATCACTTCGTTGGTTTTATTCGACAGTAGAAAGAATGATCAACACGAGTAGATGACCCGCATTTTTCTACAATGGAAGACATTGATTTAGATGTTACTAATGAAACTGACGCACACAGAATGTGATTTGTCACTTTCAAGCTATTGCGTATTGCTTCCAAGTCTCGCAAACCTTGACCCTAAAATACGAATAGATAGTCAAAGCTATTTGTCAAGTCGCGATGTAGGCTGGTGAAATGGTTCTGTCATTCTTCAATTCTCCAGATATCCAAGAAGTTTGACCCTTTTGTGTGGAGATTTCAATCTCGTAGACAACTTTTTCTTGGGTTCGCGTTAGTTCTATTTCCGATCGCTATTATTGATAACCTACAATGTAAAGTATTTTTTTATATAAATAAGATACGATCTACTAATGTATAATTTGCGGACGCCATTTTAGATCAGATATCTTCATCAGATGTGTTTGAGACAGCTGAATTGCAACACATAATCAAACTATTGTTCAAATTGTGGTTAAAAATATTACACCATGTTCGTAAGAAACGAATCGAAACGGAACTATTACGCACCGGGTAGTAGGTATTTTGTGACAGGCAAATAACTTTATTTAGCAGGTATTTAATAATAAAACAGGTCAATATTTACAGCGAAACAGGTAGATAATATTATGTAGCAGGATAAGTTACGTACTTTTATCGGTTCAGTGTCGAAGTTGATGAAGAGCATCTTGGCAAGTCGCTGCAGTACCAGCTCACGCAGTAAGGCCGGGACCGGCTGCCCTCTCACTCCTCTACGAGCAACAACACATTTTACTACCCATAGCGATAAGGTTCAATTCACTTTAATTACTTAGAACAGAATGGCATGGAGCAGCGATAACTAAAATGAAATTTTAACAGCACAGGTTAAAATTAAGGTTCTAAAGCTGGATTCAACCAACTCCGAATAAAGTTATTCGTCAGATGAAATACTATTCGTCTCTACATTAAACTTATGAAAAACAAGGACGGAGATATTTTAATCTAAAGAATAGCACTATTCGAAGTTGGTAGAATCCCGCCCAATGAGATGGTAGATATGAAGAGAGGGGATGACTAAGTGTGAAACTTTGTAAAAATGTCGATATATATAAGGTAGGTTTTGATTTTTTCAGATATTGATTAGATACATCAATGTTTGTTGAATGAAAACAAATTAGGAAACGCAAAAGAACGCTTTTAAACATATTTCCAAACAAAATAAGGTCGCAAAACTATAGCCATAACTGTTCAACTAGGTGGACAGCGTGGTTGGTCGGTCGGTAATAGACGAGTATAACAATCAATTCTCATTTCTTTGTATTTCCAGAGATACTCGTTATTCTATCAAAGGTTGGTATTTTAAACATATGTTCGCAACCATGACAGTTTCAAAGTGAGTAATTAATTAGACCACAGTCAGTGCGCAAGAGGCCTTACCTACCTGATTCATGTAATTCAAATTAGCTAGGGAAATAACTTCAAAAGGGGGAAATTGGAATAACCAAGCAACTGTAAAATACTCCACTTAGTTCTAATCTTGTTGGAATAACGACTTCTTATTTTAGTATTATTTTATCGTAAACCGTTTCATGAAAATTCAATGTAAAGGAGGATGGGCATTTTTGAACCAAATAATGGGTTTATATTAACTGCGTTGGTTACCTAGGTTAAATCTATAGGTTTAAATCTAAATGTGATCTTACCTACCATTATGATTCTTGTTTAAAACACATTTTTTGCAAACAAATTGCTCATCTTGCGTTGATTTTTATGCAAATATTTAATTAAATTGATCAATCCGAATTTGTATATCGCGGCAAACAGAATAAAATGATTTGATGCAATACATCAATGTTTAATCCGCTCTGTTTATTAATTAAGATATTTAATTAATTAATGCGGATAACATTATTGATATTGATTAAATCGGCATACAATCGGTGTATAAAAGTATTTATATACAATACTAAAACAGTACCCCGGTGTTGACACAGACGCTTGTATTCGAGTTAAAGTTTTTTTTTTTTAAATTTTGTTTTATAAATCTCCATTGCGTATCGTAGCGGTTAACATCACGATTGCCAAGATCTGCCGACCTTGTTGTAACTTAAACAGCCTAATCCAAGTATGAGGATACAGTCATGATCTAGTCATTGTACTTGCCTGTAAGATATGTTGAGGGTGACAACAGATAGTGAAGCGGAAAATGACACTAAGCACGTGCTCACTCCGTAGTACAAACCTGAAACAATTTTTTCGTGTAAAAATAGGTTTGAAGTACGAAATGATAATTTATTTGAAGGCACTGCCTTATGCAATAAACTCACATAGTGGTATTTGTACCGACAACGATATTTTTGTTTAAGCAACTGACATATCGGCATCCTTTACCCTGGATTTGACCATCTCCAAATAAAGCTATTTTTTAGATAAAAATATTTCCGTCCTTGTTTTTGATAAGTTTCAAGTAGAGACGAATAGTATTTCATCTGACGGTTAGCGTTATTCGGAGCTGGTCGAATCCAGGCTTAGGTGTGTAAAAGCCTAATACCGTAGTAAAAGTACGAGTACCTTTGTACACACCTACATAACAATTTTAAAACAAAGGAGAAAGCGGCAATTGAAAACTACAAGCACGCTTTTATGATTTTCAATAAACCAGAGGGGTAATCACGAACAAATCTGACAGTCGCCGCGTTACGTAAACCTAACGTATTCAAGTGATATTGCGCGTCAACATCAGCCCGACTGCCGAACGTTGTAGCGTCACCGCGCAGTGTATCTCGGATACGCTAGCGTTACGATACGTTCACGATTGTCACATTTATTCGTGATCAAGGCACAGTTCCCTCTCAGTTCAATGTTTACATTCATGTCTGAAATGCAAACAAATGAACAAATAATAATGAAAGCTCGTTAGGTAGTACAAATATTAAAACGAATGGAATATATATCCCTCCATTGACCAAAAACAACAAAACTCAAGGCTGTTACTTCGTTTTCAATCTACAACGTGGATTAGATAAAATAAAACTCTTTAAATAAGCTAATTTGATTGTATAGGATAAAACACTAATTTTAAGACGTGACAAAGATAAGAGTCACACACTTTTACACTTCGTTGGAATTCGAGGGTACGGAGCGTAAGGATTGGTTGCTACGTATCGATTTATATAGTAAAGCGTGCACTGGATCGGCATTTCTGCACATATAAGATTGTAAATACCGACGTGTGCGCTGCATACGCTCCGATTCCGACTCAGTGGACGCGTAGCATTAGTTCGTTATTCAGAAGTTGAGACGGAAGCAAAGATATTTTGGGCACAATTTCATTTTTCAAAAACAATATTTTTTTTTATATCGATTCTGGGGGGTGATTCTATACCGATAGACTTTTTTATCACGATAGATATATCTCCCAAAACCTGTCAAAAACTATGGAGTTTTGACAGTTCTTGGGATATATATCTATCGTGATAAAATGTCTATCGGTCTAGATTCGCCCCCACTTGAATACATTTTTGAATACCGGACTAAAATCATAAAAGTGTGCGGCTCTATTTCATTTTACTAATCGAAAGATAGCTCTGAAAAACATGATACTTACTAATAAGTGGAGTTTTCTCTGTCGGTGGTAGAGTATCCCGGATGGTCATGAGGAATACAGTCATGGAGAGTAAAGCGCTTATTCCGAGGGTAACCTTCTCACCAGATTCCGAAGGCACGTAGAATACTAGAAGAGCTGTAGAAATTAAACATATTTTAGGAACTTTTTCTTTACAAGTATCGGGCTTAACGTTTAACTTTTGGTAGTCCCAAACCGCGGACCTATGCTAAACAATATCTTTTCAATTGTGTCTGAAACCCAAGCATACTAGAAGTTACTTTTTGAGAGAGAAGTTACGAAAAAAATTCGTAAGCAATTAATTGTAATTATATGTTATTATGACAATCCTAAGATTCCTGCTTGTGTCAAATCTCAAAGGCAATGTTAAATTACTAAGGGCGGCTTGCACCAGAATCGCTAAACACGTTTAACTCTTAAATAGTATTTAGCGAGTTGTCAAGTCATACAAATACGTCAAATTTAAATCGATTTAGCTGTTAAATACGTTTAGTGATTCTGGTGCAAGACGCCCTTAGTAATTAGCCTGCTCTTTGGCTAAATTATAATCTTAATTAGGGTATCGTTTAGTATTTTCTACGCTAGATAAAAAAAATCTAGTCATACCGATGTCAGATACTATCTTGTTCGTTTTGTTATACCTTTTTGAAACGCTGATTTATTGATTTTACCAATCTTTTGTAACTTGCGTTCACCGAGAAACTAATGAGGGTGAAAAATCCGGCACATAAGTCTCTGAACCTACTTATCAGAAAAAGTGAAATTTAATAAAGCTAATGTTCAAAATGTCGACGTCAAAGCTGTAACTGTTACAAGCTTATTCACGGTTCGCTCGATACTGGGGCCTTAGCCAATGTACATTAGCTAGGAATCGATTCTATTTCTACAATCTTTATCGCTGCAACGATATCGAAGATAGATCGGGAGACCAATTGACATACAAGTAGAAAACTCCATATCTCCATCCTCTTCTATCAGTCTTTCGCTACTTGATGTCCGCCGACACCACAGAACAATAAATAATATATTTATTATTTATTATTGTGTGGCCGACACATTGCAATGGCCAAATTGTTGGTAATACTTCTTTAGTATAAACAAATGCTAATTTTGTAAGAATAAGTTGTTGTAATATTCAATTTTATAAAAGTAGCCATCGTAATAGAGCCAGTGTAGCCAGTAATGTTGCATTTTTGCGAGTGCGCGGGGTCGGCCACACTCAACAAACGCCATGCCTGGCTTGGCGCGTATTTGTTTGCCTAACCAATCTCGTTTAATCTATGGTTTTCTTACATCCAATGTCAGTGTCTTTCGAACATAGAAAAAAATTCTAATAGGCAGGTACTACGTAATAAGAAGCGGGACTTCTACCAAAAAAACAGGAGAGCATGAAAAAGAAGTTTACCATGCTCGCCACCAATGGCCACCATAATAACAGAAATAAGCCAAAAGAATAGTAGCAATAGCACCTGACAATGACAGGAAATTTTGATTTTAAGTGGCGCTAGCCTAGAGAAAATGAAATAGGTGTGTACTAGGTTATTAGGAATTTAGAATTTTTTATCGATATCGATAAACTTAGAACTAGGTTTTAAAAAATATACATAATTATACTTACTGCAAAATATAAGATTTATTAGTGTAGGTGATTTGAACATCGCTTACATTGTGAATACTAATCTTGACTTTTTATAGAAGACGAAGCGCTCGTGGCGTAACTTGCTAAGTCAATCTTCACCGATTATTCGAAGGTGACAGAAAATCGGCGAGAGAGGGCACTCTATTCCCAATTATAATATTCCTCTATGATTCTATTTCTACAATCTTGATCGCTTCAACGATGTCGAAGTTAAATTGGTAGACAAAGTAACATACGAGAAATAAACGCCTACTCGATCAATAACTTCGCTAATTCTGTCAGTCTTTCGCTAGAAATCACGTTTCGTCTATGGTTTTACTACATCCAATGTCATGTCAGTGTTATTCGAACCTAGTATATTAATTTTGTTTATTTATTTTATTTTTATGTAAGAAACGAAAATTTATGTTTTATTGTGAAATATTTAGATAAAAAATAGAAAAGTGGGCTACCTAGTAAATAAAGTACCCACAAAACCCTGAAAATATAAGGTGTGATTGGATGCAATGTGCAAACACCAGAAAAATGAAATAAATGAAGAAGAACTCTGGCTATGGAGAATAATATTCGATTTTTTTGGATTCCACATTCCAGATCACATTCATAACATGCCACATTGCAGAGGTAAAATATTGTTTGTAGGGAGATACCTATGAGGAAGTGATTTTAGTTATAATCCAAACAGTCAGTGTAAAGCGGCTTACCTGCCTACAAGCATACCTAATATCAAGGGTTATTTATTTTCTCGTTACAGCGGTGTCCTTATAGCCTCGATACACTGATGATATATTAGGTTTTATAACTTATCTAAATACGGTATGTGGAAGGTAGGTAATATTAACATCTTTATATTTTCAGATATCATCTGCCTACATAATAATATGTACCTACTGCTGCACTGAGCCTAAACAAAACATACAGTTATTCTACCAAGTATTCCTACTTGAAAGTTACAACCAACATTCTATGATATTGGAATTTTCGTGGAATAATATTTTTGTGCTCCTTTTTCCTGTGTTAATTTAATTCTGAATAAAATATGTTTTTTCTTCAAGTACTTATGTACTTTTATTTTTTTAAATGCATGCAGGTTAGGTCATGTGTAGGTATTGCTCTTAATAAAATCAGTAGCAAACATCGCCCTTTACTGCAAGGTTTAGTGTAGTAGTATAGGTTTGAAAAAACCTAGGATTATTTCGCGGTCACCTCGGCAGTCACCAAATCGATTGAAACGTCAAAATTTCACCTAAAATCGCCATTTTGTTTCGATATCTACAGGGTTTTGGTTTTCGCTGGCTTTTCTATCGTGCTGATAGAAAACGAAGTGAAGTCGCTTGTCAAAAGAGCCACTTGGCTACGCATTTGTATGGAGATAGTCGTTCGGCTGTTGTCGGTTCGTGCGAGGGAATCGACATGTATACCAATATTCGTTTCGTTGATCACAGACCACGTGATACATCTATGCCTTATGTCAATCCCATACATTTTTGTACTTTTGAAGTCGCCTGTCAAAAGTATTATTTGTATGGAGGTAATCGTTCGCTACTGTCGATTCGTGCGATCGAATGGACATGTATTACATTTGGCTACCAATGTTCGTTTCGTTGACTACAGACCACGTGATATATCTATGCCTTATGTCAATCCCATACATTTTTGGACTTTTCTACTGCCGACTTCGCTTGTCGAATGTTACCTTGGCTAAGGCCTGTCCCGGCAAGATTTAAGACAATTTCGACTTACAGAAAGTCCTCAGAAAATGGAACGTATGTGACGTAGCAAAACTCCGAATCGGAAGACAGATTAAGCCGAAAACAATCTAGGTAAGCCACGGATTTTGTCTGCAAAATCTTTGTATTTTTCGTTTATTTTAACTCGCTAGACTGAATACTCTGAAACTTATTTTCGTTTATTGAATGGCGTTAAATATTAAACACATTGGAAGGAAGTAAGGTAAAGGCACCCAAATCCGTGGTATTCCAAAAGTGGCACCTTTCTCCGTGGTATTTAGAAAAACAGCATTTACTTCTGATTCTTAGGTTCTTTTTTGTTGCAAAATTTATTTGTCATTAGGAAATATATTTTTTTATATATAAATCTAAAAACGAGACTTAGAACTGGTTTACATTCCAAAATAATTGGCTAAATTCGCAGCGGTGGCTGGTCCAAGTGCACTGTCCATACATTTTTGCCTCTGTGCACGAGAGTAGCAAGCTTTTTTAAATAAGGGTTATTATGATTTTTTCTGTTCTAGGTTATGATTTTTAGTGTTAAATTTTCGAAAGAAGTATATTCTTTACCGTATGTAATACAGGTTTAAGTGGTTTTTTAATTATAATGAGGTAAAATTACATATTGAAAAAACCACGGCATTAGGGGTCAAATATTTCACCTAGTACATAATTCCGAGGTATGTGAAAAATGTACCTCGGAATAGCAATTTGAAAGAAAAATTTTTATTTTTGAATTTCACAAACTGGGATTAGGTTTTTGTGATTTTAACGATAGATTTGACAAATCAAATAGTCCATTGAGACTAAAACCTTATTTCGAGGTATACTTTTTAATAATCTTTACGAGGTATAACACATCAAAAGTACCCTACTCATGTATTTTGTTTATTGGTTGTATAGAAAATTATGTTACGAAAATATTTATTTTCCACACATTTGGCTGCATGTTTTATTAAGAAGTTAATCTTTAACAAAAGTTTTAACAATTTGGCATCAGCTAACATTAAGAATGATAGGTATATAAAAAATTTTAGCTTTTACTAGGTACTGAAAATTAAGATTTTTTAGTCTCCACAGCTGTGGGTTGGGCGGCACTCTTTGTAAATGCCGTCAAAGCAAAATCGCCCTTCGAATTACACTGCAGCGGCGGCGGCACGAGTGACAAAAGTGTCAAAGATACCGCCTCGAAGCGACGCACGGCGGCGGTGTCTTTGACGCGCCGCCGGCATCTTTGGCGGTGTTTCCTTTGTCGGCGTTTCCTTTGTCGGCACCGACACTCATTTGCCTTACACGCATCGACCACGCTTCAGTCTTGCGGTGATATTTGTACCATTTGCACGCTTGGTTTTATTTCATCGCGAAATGTCGTATTTATAATGTGAAATACTATAATAATGTGTTAATGTGTAATGTGTATGTGTATGTGTGTGTGTGTGCTTAGGAAACAGCAAAAGTATTTTTTTAATTTATCACACGGGGAGATTTTCCCGTTATCAGCACTTTGTGTATTTATCCGGGTTTGCAATCACAGGATGAAGATAATAGCAAAGTTGACACCGCTGACGTGTGAGAGGTTGAGTTACAAACATCCAAAGAGGTATTTAAAAACTTTTATTTATAATATTAATAGCATTATGGCACTCATACCAAACCACATTTAAAGTTTTATTAAATAATAATAGTACTACCAGCAAAAGTGACCTGTATTCCTAGAGAACAATCAAGTTAATCTTTCAAACATTATTTTATCAGTTTGTTACTGTCGTTTCGTATACATTTTTCATAGCACGCAATTAGGTACCAAATACCACGGAATAAGGATTTTCGCCTCGGAATTGGGCGATTTCGACTTGATTTACATTTTATTTAATTTCAAATAGAAATATAGGTCGGACCGTCAAAACTTAAGTAGTTTCCGAAAGTAAAAACACTAGAGCTTCTGATAACAGAAGCCGAACCTTCAGAAAGGTACAGTAAATGCTTAATATTTGATATCCTTTCGAGTTTTAGTGAAAATACCACGGAAACAGGTGCCGTTACCTTAGTGGCTAGTATATAAAAAGCACCAATAAAAATTATGAACTTTGCTTAGCAAATTGGCAAGGATATCGTGGTGGCATCAGAAATATTAAAATGGATACCTACTTTCAAGGATATACCTACACTCGGCCACTGACCTAAACTAGGGTAAATATTGAATCAGTAATTTTAATTAGTTGACTCTTATTATCAGTTTGTTACAAATCGATTACGACTGCTACGATTTTTTTATATTACAAATACGGCCTGTCTGATAAAAAGCGGTCACATAAGCATAGGCGGCCTAGGCCTCTGTAACGCTTAAAAGTACAAAACGCGTCGCCGAACCTTTGAAAATGTAAAAAGCCCTTTTAGAAGAGCCCCATTCTGTAGCTTCTAGCTAATACCTAAAGAAAGCCGAGAATCTACTGGCAAAGAATCCACTGTACTACATACGAGATTTAAACGAATAACACCCAAACGTCATTGCGGATCCTATTATTACGATGAAAATATCAGACTTTTTATTTGTATTTTCAAAACCACACCTTATCAACTAAAGAATAGATATACCTATCCCATTGATCAGCAGACAAGGTAAGATAAGATTGAACACGTAGAACATCGGCCGTCTCCGCAACTTGATGATGTAAGTGATGTCAGGGTATGGCTCCACGCAGCAGGAGTAGTACTGGTCATGTCTGATCGCGTCGAAGCTGACCAAGTCGAATTCCCCATTGGTTTGGTAGTTGGTTGTATCGCCTTCGTCAAACTGCTTTTTGAGGTCCAGCTGGGGAACAAAGTTATTAATTGGTAAGCAAAGAAGGATGATGAGGATATAAATGCTGGGTCAGTCTACTCTCCTTCTAAATAATACCCGGGCGCTGTGTGTTACATGATTGTCCCGTAGACAGACAACGACAGACGTAGGTTTGTTTATTAATAAACAAATTAGATTATTTTCATTTTTGTTCGAAAGGAATAACTACTTCCAGATAAGTTCTATAAGAAATTCATGAAAATCGCGTATTTTACTTTCCTGAGATTTTTAGTGGTATTTACGGTCACTAGAACATTCCCAATGATCTGCCATCATCATCATTTTTATGAAGCCGGAAGGTCAAATAAAAGTAGATTTTTCAACTTATAATTATTTGGTATTGCTTTTGTTTTACTGACTGAGAGACGAGTTGCTCAACATACCTATCGATAAATAAAAAGCAATAGCAACACCAAATTACGTAAGTACGGGTGAAAAATAAACGAAATGTGTAGTGCAAATATTTGTGGCCGGAAAATTCAATTTCTTGAGCAAACCGGGTTCAAATCGATGGAAATCTCTCTTGGTAAAATGTATTCAGTACAACAAGGTAAACCTAAGTATTAGAATCACAATAGAAAGTAAAATAACGGGTAAGGCGGAAATAAATTCTTATGGTGGAGTGTTCCGAACTTTACAGTGAACCAGTGCGTTTTCACATAATAAGTAATGTATTTGTAGAAATAAAGATGTCGTGACTGCCATTTTGTGATTTACTTATGTAATCCCAACAAAATCCCAATGATATTTTTATTAGAGAATTACTCCACAGGTCAATATCATGAATGTATTCAGCCTAGACTGTAGACCACTCTAAGATCTCTGGGAATAGTGAGATAGCCGTGGGTAAACCAATTCCAAACCGGGAATCTCAATTTAAAAGTCAAATATTACTTCGACGTACAAGTTCGAAATTCTTAGGATTTTATCTACATACAAAAATGTGTTGTTTTAATATATATCTACCTACATATATACTAAATCAGATTGATCAATAAAGTACCTATATACAAGCTATCTGAGCAATATTACTTATTAAAATGTTATGCAAATGCACCAATATTAACAAATTGAACTTTTAGCTTTTTATACGTAACACAGTCCTATTCGTAGGATATAAAACTTTCAAAACAGCAAATGAAATAAACATTATGAAGATGCAGCATTTGATGTCGCACAGTATAACTTAAAATTCTCTCTGCAAGGTGAATTTAAAAGATTTAAAAGAAAAATATAAATATGTGACGTGTTAGCGGGCGTCGAATCCGCTTAGCTCGGCATTTCATATCCAGATCAGTGGGGTATTTACCCAGCATGTTAAAGATACAAAATATCAACAGCTGCCGGTGGAAATCCGATTAAATTTAAAATTCGAACGAGGAATATATTTTTATGAACAATCGAATAAAGGAGAAGATTTTTTATTAAACTTGTGTTTTATCAAAGATGATTTAAGAAGTTTCTATAATCTCTTGAGCTTAGTATAAAATAATTGGTTAGTAATTTTATTCCAGCCGCCGCCTGTAAGTTTTGGTACTGGCTTGACTTCACTCGTCGGAAATTACTTTTGAATCAATTAAATTACTCGCTACTCTTACCACTAATAAATTTAGGAGGAGCAAGAAAGTAATGGCCAAGAGCGTGTCGGACTGCAAATATAGGAAAGGCTTCTGAAACTAGACTTAAGTATTAATTTTCTAAATATACGACTTGAACAACCGTTGCACATTTACATAGAAGTAACATATTTTGCCTATAAAATTAATTTTAAATCGATCCTCATATAAAGTGAACAAATACTTGGCCTTTTATAGCAAAAAATGCGAATGAGCTACTCTCGTCTGTCTGTAGGGCACATTCCGACCTCGACTTTGTGAGGCACAAATACGATCACAAAAAATATAGCTGTGAGCGACCTTTTTGAGTCAGTACCTAACCTACTATAAATCTCACAAATTAGTAGAATTAATAATGAGAACCCAAGTTTTTACGGTAAGTACCAAAAAAAGAGAAAAATTGAAACAAACATTATTAAACGATGTTCGTAGCTTTACCGAAATGTAACGATTATACAAATGGCACCAAAACGGCACTAGGCAATTTCACTAATGTAGCTATTAGTGTCCTGAAAACATCATAATGTCTTCGCCAATGCTCAATTCATGCCGTTAGAAGACGCACCAAAATCTCATTGCGTTCAAACATAGCGTACTTGAATCGTTATACAAGAAAATGGTAGTGAAAATATAAAACATTCGGTTTCGCACGAAAGCACCAACGCAAATATGCCACATCAAAAGTAACTTCGAAAAGAAAAATCTACATTACCGGCGCCGCATGAAAGTGTGTAATTTAAGCGTAAGGCTGATAATCCGTGCTCAAATACAGAATAATATGATATAATTCTGCTACATAATAAAAAATGTAGAGCGTTATACGAACAGTTATTGTTCACAAAAGGACTTCGCCGCTGGCTCGCAGATTAGGCACAATGACATTCCTTCTTATTTTTTGACAATAAACGCCTCTTTTTAGACTACCGAGTAATATAAATATTTACGCAAAAATGAGAGGGCTTGACAGGGGCTAACTTAAACTCATTATGGCTTGGATAATTTTTAGGGTGAATATATTATTTTTCTAAAACATTAATTATAGGTTGAGACTTGAGACGTGTCATAAAGATTGTGCCAGACTTGGGAGCAAATTGCCTTTTATTTATGGACAATAAAATTATGAAACCTTTATCAACCTGACAACAACGGTTTGTTAATCGGAGTGTACGTAATAAACTGCTGCTCTATGGATGTATGGGCTAAGTAGGTAATTTATAGTTACGGTCCTAACTTTAGTTTTTATTCTTTGATTTGCTTATATGATTCGTTCAGTGCAGAACAATGTGATATTGGTTTTTAGGACCTACTTATAACGTGGTCATTACGAGTAGCTTGCCTAATATTTCTGTGGTGCTAGTACAGTCTTTTTTTTTATATAATATAGAATGTCCTTTGGCCACAATCTCACGTAGATCGTGGCTCTACGAACGTAGATCCAAAACGTTTGGTGCGAATGGGTGGAATATGTTTACCAAGTATGGATGGTATTGTGCCGTGCGTCTACTTGTTCTGTGGTGGAAAGGGGAAAGTCAAGTCAGTCAAGTCTGGAAAGTCAGTTTTTCATGGCAATCGTTCGTAGTTGGACATTTCTGCCAGCGTCACGTCATTGAACTGTAGGTATTACAACAGAAAACATCAATATCTCCCTAGTAACTTGAGTTGAGAATATTTCCGAGCGCATAAATAATTAAAGTCGTGTTTTCCTTGTTTAAAACAAGTGTCGTGGAAACCTGCCGTTGTTTTTATTTAACCTTTCACTATAGAACTGAATTCATTTTTTTGCCATGAACATTCGGGCTCCATTTAAGTAATGAGGGAATTTCAGCTTTGTCTACGGAATAAGAATTCCATGTTTATTATTCGCTGAATGTTTTTTTGCTGTAAATTTTTTTATGGTACAGACTACAAGCTGGTCTGGCACAGGTCGGCACAGCTTAAGTTTTAGTGAGGATTGGCTTCAGGCGTGCATTTTTTAATCTCTGCGAATGATTCTTATAGACTTTTGGAAGTTGGCCCAATGAGTTTTGCAAAGTCAGTCCTCTACTTATTTATAACTGAACAGCAGGATATTAAAAATAAATGGTTATTTTTGCTGCCAAGGAATAAGAAATTATAGATATTAAATAAAATTATAAAAAAATATTATATTTTACCCACAGATTTTACCCAATAATTTTCTAGTGCACTATTTTTGCCTTATGAATAATGCTACAATGACAAATGAATACTATGCCGGAGTCATTATTATAATTTCTTGCCAGCGCAGTTTTAACAAAAATATTTGAATTCGTAACATTTTTGTCGTGCCATTACAACAGATTTTTAATCTAGATTTTCCGAAAATCAACGTTACTTCACCTCAGAACGTCCACGATACCCCTTTCACACTGCACAGTGGATTTCCACATGAAATTCTGCACATTGATGTCCCAAGCAGACACTGACTGAAGAGAAGCTAAATTTAACCCGCAAGTTCCCAGCGCGTAGGTACTTCAAGAGAATGTGATAGAATGTTCTGTCCTATCTCAGATTTGGTCAGTGACTCTGAGTTTCTCATATTTGTAACTGAAACTAGGTATTTGTGCCTCTGTGTGTACATAGTTATGCATTCGAATAAAGTTGGAACATCATCATTACGAAGTTTTACCTGAAAGCCATCATAAGTCCAGGATGCCCATTTCATGGTGCACAGTTGGATGTCAAACGGGAACTGCTCCACATTGATGTCGCACACTGAGACATATATTCCGTGGCTCAGCCACGTCACCTCTCCCGTGTTCCGCACTATCACGTTGGTGTTGATCACTGCTGAGCGGTAGTTTGGGTCCGCACTGCAAAACAATCAGAAAAGTCCCAATTCATTTGAACCTTACAGAAGCTCTGTTGTTAAAGTGCAAGAAAACAAAAACCGGTCCGTGTTTAAAAACTTTGATCGTAACTTTTATACACTAAGCATTGCCCAAACCATTTAAAACTGAAATAGAGGACAGAAAACATTTTTAATTTGACCCCGCGACCTTAGGATCGGAAGGCGGGTTTGGTACCACTAGACCACCGGTACCCACGTTATGCACTCTATCAGGACTCACGTGAGATAAACGTTTCAACCACCATAAGCCTTCTCTTGATAAACGAGAGTGAAAAGGACGTAGCTTAATCCATTGATGCGACCCTGTGTTCTCTGAATGGTGGTAGCAATTTTTACTCTGGGAATCTTTTGTTTAGAAAATTTTAACCTTTTTCTACTAACTCAATAATTGAAAGAAAACGGCATTTGATGTTAAATTGGACGAATGAGTTTGAAATTAAATTGAATCACGTTTCAGAATGGCCTTGAGTGGCCTAAAGAGAGGTCATTGATCTGAATACAATGACGTTATTACCGCTACATTGATTTTCGGAACCAACGTCAAAAAGTAAGTAGGTAACAGTAATTCATAAGCTATCAAAATTACACCTGTCGATTACGACTGCCTTTACGGTGAACCGTTTTCGTTGCAAAGTTTTATGTGCCCATATTTTCCGTGTAATGTTAGAAACCATGACGTAATAAGTTTAACGTTCTAAAAAAGCAATATTTGTAGAAGCAAATGAATTAGCTTCGTAAAGTCCCAGGAGTTTTCACTGCCATCATTCATCCTACGCGCTTTGTTTGTAACATTTGCATGTGGCTTTACTTCCGTGCGAATTTAATTTTTCTTGCTGTAGTAGGAAAAATTAAATTCGCTACAGTGCGTTAGGTATAAGGCGATTTTATGTACCCAAGGTAACCCAATGTGTACCCAATGCAATCTTCTAAAACTTCAAGGGACCTTTAAAAATATCAATGAGCGCACTAAGGGTACAAAAACTATATTATGTAAATGCTATAAGTAGGTACTTTTAAAATTAATAAGTCGTTTCAACCGTCACACAAACTTATCATTCCGATGAACATTGGCATTTCTATTATTAGAAGAATATAAAACGTAAAAACATTTTTGCAGTAACAAAATTTTACAATTCAATCAGACACAATAGAAAAACCGGCGAGGCACCAGCCGCTCCATTTCGCTTTAGTGGCGTTTAGTAAAAACGCGATACAAAAAACATGTTCAAGTGGGAAAACGAAGCTTCCATTCCTTTGAGAGATGTCTACCAATCACGGTTTTTGTACTTTGTAGGTGTAGAATATACTGACAGGTACCTACTATCAGGGTATTCTCGCAAGTATACACGGTATACTTGCACGGTATAGTAAGGCGGCACGGTCGGCATCACATCTTTTGGTTGATCTTCAGTGTAAAAATCTACAAAATCGATTGTTGTCCCAAATTGACAAAATATGTAAAAACTAAACCTCTCTTTATTTTCCGCTTGAAATCGTGCTCATGAATAATCAGTGAATAAAATAAACGACAACGTAGATAGCTGTTATGATACTCTCATCAAAGCATTTTATATAAAAAAGATTACCTAAACCATTACTCATTTTTAACGTGCTAATTGAAACGGATAAAGTACATGAAGAACGTTTTATATAACATTCACAGTTAGAAATATAGACCCTTAATTAAGGTACCGTGCATACTTCTGTACACAAAAAAAGCTCATGGATATTATTCGGTACGACGCGACGGTATTTGTTTTATCAATGAAATGTATCAGTTTCGGTACACATTCCAAATAGATCTATTAACTGGGCTTCTTGTTCTATCGTATTAACTTACTATAAGTATAATTAATTTAAATAAGTTTTGTTTTGTGCAAGGGTATACCTGGATTCCACTATCGATGGCCTTCATTAAGTCTTCCTAAGTACAGTTGATGGGCATAGAATACATGCGGTAAGATAGGCCATATCTTGAATAGAAGCTACACACCACCCAGCCGGATTCCTAAACCCCCATCTAACCTGCTTTGCTCGGCAACGGTCGACAAGACTATTTTGGTTTTAACAAATTTTTCTTTCTCTACTTTATACAGACCCCTATTTAGAAAATGTAATTATACTTTTCACCCTGAGGCTAGAGTTGAATCTAAATGATACACAAAGCCGTGGTGTTTCACTGAATTAATGTTTTAGGGGCATTGGAACGCATTCCTGCGAAACCAAGTTACATGCCTCCGGGCGTCGGTGGGATTGTCACTTCCGTTTTTGCTTTGCGTTGTGTTTTTGCTCAGACGGTCACATAAGTAGGTTTAACTCAAATGAAATAAAACGCTTTACGCACAAAATTATTTATCGTACAACAAGTTCTAACATATTATTTTGGTAATGCATAATTTTACCAAACATGGCAGGACTTAGTTTTTTTACACGATTTCTGTTTTAGTATTTAAAATAAGTTAAAAATAGCAATGTTAACGTAACACCTATTTCAGTAGATATTACACGCGAGAGCAATGATTCCGGGTCACTTAAAGAATGTTAAAAATCTCGGAAACTAAAAATGATAGGTTAATGCAATAAATTGTATTTAATAGACAATGTAATACTCCTTAAATGAAGGTATTAAAACTTCTTAGTTATTGTAAAGTTATATCTTAAAAAAATCAAATTTGAAAAAGGGCCACTTTCGAAGATGGAACTACGAAATTACAGCATTTGGTTTTGCTTTTGTTTGTAATCTGTCATTTATGTGGGTATATAAACCATGTTGATAGTGCTCTATATTCATTATTCAAGCTGAAATTATGTCGCTTACGCCTGAAGAATGCACCAGAATACTTACAATGCTGGAAACCGGCCGGAGTCAGCGCGATACAGCCAGGACTGTCGGTGTGTCGCTGTCAACAGTACAAAGAGTTCTCCGACGTTACGAAGAAACTGGTTCTAACCTACGCAGACCAGGAACGGGCAGAACCAGGTGTACCACAGCACGAGAAGACCGATACTTGGTGAACACCATGCTTCGAAATCGCTTTCTCACAGGAACTGAACTCACAAATCAGTTTCGACGCCTCGGAGGAAGTAACCCAGGTGCATGGACAGTAAGACGTCGGCTTGCTGAATCTAACTTAAAACCCCTTAGACCTGCAAACGGCCCTAAACTGGAGCGTGGGCATCGTATTTCAAGACTAAGATATGCCCAGAGCCACGTAAATTGGAGTATTGAAGATTGGTCAAAAGTTATGTTCTCCGACGAATCAAAATTTATGCTCTACAAGCACGATGGAAGACACAGAGTGTATCGAAGACCAGGGGAAAGATTCAAGCAAGCATGCATCGAAGAAAAAGTAGCCTACGGTGGTGGGTCTGTACTTGTGTGGGCCGGAATTTCTTCTGAAAGTCGCACAGAGCTGGTGATCATAGAAAACGGCTCTTTAACTAGCGTAAGATATGTGGAAGAAATCCTCAATGATCATGTTGGTCCATTTATGGTCAATTTAGGTGAGGATGCTATATTTATGCATGACAATGCCCGACCTCATACAGGTAGGATTGTGAATGACTACCTTCAAGAGATGAACATTACTCGTATGGAGTGGCCAGCGCGCAGCCCGGATATCAACCCGATCGAGCATGCTTGGGACGAGCTAGGCAGATGCGTAAAACAACGAAACCCTCCCCCAATCACGCTTCGTGAGCTCAAAATTGCTCTCACAGAGGAATGGGAGAATATTCCCCAAAATCGTATAAGGAACTTGGTGTACAGCATGCCAAACCGCGTAAACGCAGTAATGGAAGCACGAGGAGGCAATACGAAGTATTAAAATTCAAGTCAAATCGTAATAAAGTTCAAAAATTTCATGTTTCCTATTTTTGTTTTAAGGAGAGATCAGCAGTTTTTTTCTTTATGTAATTTTGTGTTAATAAAATGTATGGTGACTCATATTTTTTTACTTTCATTTAAGGAGTATTACATTGTCTATTAAATACAATTTATTGCATTAACCTATCATTTTTAGTTTCCGAGATTTTTAACATTCTTTAAGTGACCCGGAATCATTGCTCTCGAGTGTATTTATGAAAGTTCATCGGAAATCGCATCGGTAGAGCGTATTCCCCGCAGACAAAATTGTAATTACGCTAAAACTTTAATGATAAGACGGTGGCAACTGAAATGTAGTACGACCGATCTGCCTACAAAATAAGTAGCTATGATGGCAATTCAATTTACCCGTTTTTAGCTCACATTGAAGTTACTTAAACAAGTGGATGTGTATTAATTTTCTAAGTATGAGTAGGCAATAAAATAAAACAAAAAATAAAAAAATATATATAATAAAAAAAACTCGCTCAAAAAAATATTAATAAAAAAAAATCGCTGTTGAAAATGGTTTCATAACAATTATAGAGCCATCAGGTACCCGTAATTGAACTAAAAATAAAAATAAAGACATAATCGAAACATTATTAATATTATTTCAAATAATCCAACAATAAGCTCGCTGCTGTAGCGCGCGCGAGAGAAGCGAGCCGAAACTCCGGACCATGTTAAACTGATCGGCAGTGTACCTAGGATGTCTCGTCCTCAACGACCTTCAATTGCACTTGCAAGTAATTCCACTTACTTGTTATAAAGTATAATGTCAGGTCGCCAGACCCTCTCGTATGGTATTCTTATAACCCCGATGCCGTCGAAGTCACTCGTGTTCCACCGCAAGTGGTAGTCCGTCCAGATCTGAGTGATCCAGCAGTTTGTGGTCAGCAGTTGATCTTTCTCCTCCTAAAGAAAAATAAACATTTAATAATAGCAATCATTGCACAGCTGAACTTTTATTTCTAACAGATAAGATCAGCGCGGGCACCATTTTTATGGGCTACTTCTACCACAGAGCTATGAAAAATAGCATTCCGCTTGACCCCGCAGCACCTAAGATGGCGGTAAAATAAAATAAATAAATAAATATTCAGGGACATTTCACACAACGCCCTTAAGTCCCATACCAAGCAAAGCTTGTAATGTGGGAACTAGATGACTGATAGAATACTTATATACTTACTTTTTAAGTAAAGTAAAGTGTGATTAGGTGATCTAACATAATAAGATTTGACTAAAACTTTAAGAAAGTTAGCGCCTAAGTTTATAATTTCTAGAAAATTTGTTCAGAACAGTTGTTCCAATTACTCAATTTATAACTTATTTAGAAGCCGTGGAAGCTATTCTTTAGCACATTGTAGAGCATCTTGTGTTAGTTTTAATTACTTTGAAAGAATTGTAGATACACAATAGTGTTGCAATCTTGCAGTGTTAATAGGGTGGTAAAAAGATACATTACCTACAACGTTTATTTACAGACCTCCAATTCTCAGTTTTCTGCTGAAACTCTAACCTAGGGAAGTGGCCAAATTCTAAAACATTGCTACAAATCCAAGCTACCCAGACATACCGACAGGGGCAACCAACCGTGTCGACTGTGCATTCACCACATCATCAGCTGATGTATGTATAGGCACTGGGTTTTTTATTAATACTGTTATTGTATATTCTGTTAAATCTGTTATTGTATATTCTTTTTTGTAAATATGTACCTTTAGTGACGGTTTAGATATACCACTTCCTGTAGATACTAAATTCTGTAATGTTACTTTTAAGGCTGAATAAATAAATACTAAGTAAATAAATTTTTTTTAATCGGTATATAATTTAAGTTACTTTACGTTACTTACTACGATAACTAAAGCGCTATTCTTAAATGTATGCTGAATTATTTAGCCAAACCCGAAGATTAGAAACCAAACACATCGCTATCCTAAATGAAGAAATCCGGTAATGATATGAACGTTAATAATAGAAGCCCATTAATAAATGCGCGAAAAACGCAAAAAGGTCTTATCTGTTTTGTACCTTTTCATGAATATATTAAGTAATTGAAAATGATGTAAATATCCACTTGCAATACCATTGCATGTCTAAGATAGGTAAAGTTTTGAGGAAACTTGACTTCAATAGATTGAAAGAAGCGGATAAGTACTTTAAAAAGAAGTTTTAATGGCGAATGTTCGAGAGTGAATACCTTCATTGTTGTTTCCACACTTCTATTGTGACTGTTCCAATTTATAATGAGGACCCATATGTTACATACCTGGCTATTCACTGGTTCATAATGGGCTCTAAATAGCATTATTATTTGAGACTTTGCTTAGGATTGGCTATTTTCACACTGCGACACGACATCTGCGCAATATCTGCGATAGGTAATCTATGTATTTCTAATTAACATTTAGTACCTACTTTATACTAATTTTGATTAAACCGATATTTTTATTCAAACAACTGACATGTCGATATACTATAGAGTGAATAGAAGCCAAATAGAGTGATATGCTATTTACATGGTATAAATGACATGGAAAAAAATACATTAATATGTAATAGTGATAACTGTGTGGTAATAATCGCATGCCCTAATAATGAACATGCCATAATTCATTTAAAGGGAATATGTAATGTAATTTAATTTACCCAAATAATATTGAATACTAGCCCAATTGACATTTAACATGAGTTTATATTAACAAATATGGGAAATGAATAAATTGACATAATATAATACCAATACTTATCATTATATTAAAAATAAGAATAAAATGTTCGACATTTTCTATCACTTTTGTTGTGTAGGTCATTTTGCAATAGTTATAGTAGATGTGGCAGCGACTGTACAATGTATTATATTATTTCATTATGCTAGCCAAAGTTAGTACACTTAAAAACTTGGGCTACGAGCTCTCTTTGACCTTTAAAACAAACTAAAACAAATTACGTAACAACCACCGCGCCAAAAAATTAAAGTTTACAAAGATTTTTATGAATAAAAAATAAATAATTCACAACCTTTCAGGCGTCTCTCAAATCTAGATTATAGAAGGTGTATTATGCAACGCGTCACAATGTACGTAAGTAGTTACATACGTGTACGAATTCACTTGTACTGAATGAAATACGAATGCGAGCTTTTCAACAAAATGTTCCTGAACAAAATTTCTAGTCAAACTCCTGCAATGTAAAGGCTTGTTTGAAACGTGAATTTCCACGTGGTCAAAATGATATGCATGGATAAAAAGGAAGCCACGAGTACTTAAAGTTATAGTTGAAAAAAATAGATTTTTCACTCTATAAAAAATCGTTTATAAATATTCGAAAACTTTCTCGGAAGTTGGAAGTTGAACAAAGAACGATTACAGCTTTGTTGACGCATGAATTCGTACAAAAGTGGCCTTGCACTCTTGCAGTCTCATAGCGTGATTTCACCGCCTTTTGGGTCAATGTTGAGTATAGTAATGTAATCGCATTGAAATTTGGAATATATATACCACACTCTAAACGTTTTAAAAAAAATGAGTAGGTCACATACTAAGGCCAATTTTAAATTCAATACTCTGGTGTATTCGACTTACTGTAGTTTTACGACTTTGAGCATCACCACTCCGCCTGAATTTATGACAATTTGGTTTAATTTCCGGGCCACATTTCCCCAACATCATATTTCTTAAATCCACTTTGGAAACGTTTTCAACTCACAAAACATTTTCGTGTGGCTAAAACAAAAGTCAGCCGTCCTGTATGTGATAGAGACAGATTGCCGTTTGTTCTTTTTGCTAATATAGAAACTTGTCGTGTTGTTTAGCGTAAGATTTTTACTCTACGTATCATTTCTTTATTTACTTCACCGTCTTTTATTTTATTGCCAACATATTCATTTTCAAGTCAGGATTATTTCCAAAAATAACATATAGCATATAAATAAAATACACATAGGTAATAACCTAGACATTTCTGTTGCGCCTAGTTTTAAACAATCAATTATAAGCCGATCCCTGATAATTAGATTGAACCACATCAATGATCGTAGTGTTTGTATTTAGACAACAGATAAAAACTGCAAACTCTATGTGAATTTTACGTTTTCATGTAAAGTACATAATACACTCGAGGCATTAATACCGTATCCGCATCCATGTGTAAAGGTATTGCTTACGTATTTACTCTGTTTCATCATAACAATGTAGATACAATTTAAACTCCGAAACTCTGAGTAATAAACCGAACGTTTAAGATCACGGTGGCGGTTGTACACTACAAAGAGACATCTATGATATGCCGACGTCCGACATTATCAGTGACTTGCACAAAAACATCAGTGTAGGCGCCGACACGCTGTGAAAGCATCTATTACTAAATGAGATTAGATTTCCATCGATATCGTGTAAGTGTCGTGTCGATAGGTCGAAAACAACCTTTGCCCAAGCACTAGAGAATTACTCATGGAGCTTTATTTTTCTTGCAGTTTCATTAGTTGCCAATGCCAAGACAGTTTTAATTTTTCTCGGGTTTCATTGTTCCCGGCCACATACACAGTGCGGTGCAATCCACCCCTTTGAGCCTGACCACAAAGCTGGAGAAGCATAGTATGAGTAAATTTATTGCTGTGTTCCGTTCTTATGACAGAACAGTTATGAACATCTGTTCGGTATGATTAACCTACTGAAGTTGTCCATCCGGCTTTATACTCATCATCATCATAAGCCAATCTCCGGTTTTTTTGCTTACAGCTCAGCCGCTTAGATTTGTTTTCTATTTTCTAACGATCGTACAATATCGACTTAGCTAGGGCTCCACACCACACCGGTCTCCCAAGGGATTATAATTAAATACTTATAGTTTTTTGTTATTTTACGTAAATCCAATAAAACCATCATCATCTACAAACATCCTCTAAGTTTTGATAATAGAGCATCTATACGAGTAATAACCTAAAGATAAAACTTAAGAACTATAGTAACCCTAGTGATACACCACTACTTTAAGCAACTGCTTCTCCCCAACAATTCACCTTTTTAGTAAACCTTTTGAGTAAGTTCCTTTTAAGTTATGGGCATAATGTTAAGTCCCTTCATCGATCAAAGCTTTCGTTTGAGTTCATGTTAAACCAAGTCTAAAGGAACTTATAGGCAATTCGATTGATGTGTTACTTGAAACCAAGTACTTTTAGAGCTACCAAGTCCGACTATTCATAGTTTCGAATATCTGTTAGTCAAAGCTATTTTACTTGTATACTTTATCAGTGCCTACACTGGTTACAATCGTGTTGGATATTCCTGTAAACTGAGTGTTGAAATTAGTTTTTTTTTTCATTGTCTTGTTTGTTTAAGGTCTTACCTAAATCGCCTTTCAAACGTGTCTTAAAAGTTGAGAGTATGCAAATGATCAGGAAAATTATGAACTATAACATAACCTCATCTCAACGTTAAGAAGCTACTAATGTAAAAACTAAACAATGAAGAAAAGTGAAATGTCGTATAGCAACAGCAACTTGAGAGTTACTTATTAAAGAGGTGGCTAAGTAATGATCAACTATTTTTACATAAACCATTTTTAGATACAAAAAATACGTTCGATATACAGTGGTTGGTAAAAGTTTTACCAGTTAAAAGCTCTAAAAGAAATAATGAAAGGAAAGTTATATGAAAGTCGAAAGCTTATAGAGATGCATTTGCATCTATTACAATATCGATGAGTTCTACATTTTAAGCGACGGTAAAAATGGGTGATGCATTTTAAGGATTCGTATAAGCCTCTTCTTGGTGGTCGATATTAGTACTCGTAATATTTTATCTTGCTATAAAATAAATAATTCTTAATGCAAGATTTTTAACATTTTTCTTGAAGCCGTACCTACATATGGAAAACTTTTGATGGTAGCTCAATAACTAATTTTAATAATATTTATGGAGAGTAACTTGTAAATAATGATATATTACGAGTACTTGAGTACTTTTTTAATCGTTTTCATGACACCAATCCATATGTATAAATTACCAAACAACAAGAAATCTACACTAAACCTGTTAGAAGGGAAACATAATATAGGTAAAGCTAAAACAATCTTACCACATCGATAATGTGATGCAGCGACACCCCGAAGGTCACCAGGAGAGGATGTGTGGAGTTCTCGACGGGCCGCACCGAGGGATCGTATCTCTGCATCAGGTGCCTGATCAGTCGGTACTCATCGTCGCAGCACACGATATCTGAACAAAAAGTATTACAATATTTCCGTCCTTGTTTTTGACAAGTTTAAAGTAGAGACTGATAGTATTCTATCCGATGGACAGCGTTATTTGGAGTTTGGCGAACCCGGTCTAAGTAGATATATTTTTGTTGACAAGATCACACAAACATAAAAATTTAAATACCTACATATAGACACCAATGCAGTAGTATAAACGAAAAATCTTGAGAAAACCTTGAGTAAGAAGAAACTTAGTGGAACTTTCGGAAAACTACTAAGTTGATAATTATCAAGTTTGCAGCCTTCATGAGGAGTGACCAACTTCTGTGAAGAGAGACTGGAATATCGAAGTTGATAATAATTATGTTTATGCATTGTAATCACTTAGTGAATCATGACAATTATTAAAAAAGTACAACTTATTTTAATTAACAAGATTTTCCGCAAAACATCATGTGTTTTTCATATGAATTCACCTCTTTTTATAGCGTCATTTTTAACATTTATTCGAAGGAAATAAATTAAATATTTCGCCAACTATTTTATTCCGACTATACACTCACACTATTATACACTTCCGACTATTCACTTGCGAACTGTTTACGGGTTAAACTTCCGGAACACACCCTTTCTACAATTACCTATTCCAACGCTTCATGTCCCATTATTAATATCAGTAACCCTTGTAGAGTAGTTAAGTACTAAAACAGGTTACCTCTACATATTCAATTTAACTACAGACTTGTTCTAAGAAATGTACATTTTGTAGAATAGAAACAGGTTTAAACATAGGATTCCTATCTGAAAAGAGAATAAATAAAGTATTTCAAGTAAGACTATCATATGAAAATATACGTACCTACTTAGGTAGGTAGATATTTATTTAGGTCTTAACTATAATGTACTCGTATTTTTGTTGAGCACCTGAGGTCCTCAGAGGACCAATTCACGTATACTGACTACTAATTTGAAAGACCGAATCGAGAACAAATTATACGTTTCATTTTCTTTTTAGCAACTTTCAAAATCAATTTTTAAGTTTTTTGGCATGAAGAACAGCGAATTAGCTTATTTAAATTTTCAGTCTCATAACTATAAAATCATATTATTGCAGAATTTATGAGAACACCATTTTGACTTTATGATACCGGTGATCAGGATTATTTTTTTTTACTTACGATCATTGATCATGATCACATTGATCACCATCTCAGTCTGCAGATATTCAGTGCTGGACTTAAGAGAAACCAATATGGCCGACTTAACCCGATTAGGATTCTTGAAAAGTAGCTCAGATAAGTATGCAAATCTAAAGTGTCCTAACATATCAAAAACTCGTTTATTCAATAAAGAAACAAAGCAGAGGGCTTACAAAACTTTGTAAGACCCCCTCGAAGTTTAACTAGACACTAAGTACTCAGTTACAGAACTCATTTTGTATTCTCTTGGTGTTTATCAATTTGCCGATCACGTATTAATGGAGGGACAAGATACATTCTTAGTAAATGTTCTGATGGAGTTTTATTTGAGAATAGAATACCAATCTTAAGGGCGAACGCAAACCGAAAACAAACCGTCTTGTCGAACAGTTAGTGATGTGAAACTTCATAATTTTTTGACAAACCCTCTCAGTAAAACTTTTTTAGTTACAATATGCTTCTTTTTATTTGCTGTTTTCGTTACTTGCTTATTTAATGAGAATCATCCTAAGTACTTAATAATATTATTAAGTACACTACATAATTACTCTATTCTTATTTATTAAAAAAGCACAGTTCATTCTCTAGGTATGTGCGTATAAAGCAATGTTTAATAGGTAGGTACTAAACAATGCTATAATAGATAGGTAAACATAATTTTATGCATGCTGTGTTCGCTTTTTCGTTATAACAGAAAATATATTTTCACGTCAGTAAGTGCGCGACAAAACAGTTTTGTCGATAGATGTGCGTTGGCCCTAACCGATATAGTAACGTATGTACTTATGATTTGAAATCCAAAAGGATCAGACACATTCAAATAAGCTCAGGCGGGTCAAATCATTTTCAGCTTTGACATTGTGGTGTGACCACAAGTCAGTACTCTTTTTTTCACGTTTAGAATGTCAGATAATGATTTGGTATGGACAGTACGGGCATTGATTTAGCGCATACGTACTATTTGGTACTCTACATCGGAGGGAGGCCGGACCGGGGGTGAGGCGGTACGAACCCGGTTACGATTCTTGCGTCGTATTTTTGAAGTTTCAATTTTGAAGGTTGCATTGGCAATTCGTGCCGCGTCATTATACTACTAATAAATGATTTTAATTTTTAAACCATAAACACTTCTATTTATATTTTGTGCTAAATCTAAACACTTTGTTAGAATATTGGATTAAAAAGTGTCGTAAACTGAACAGCAAATCAAAGCCTCATAATAATACTATCTTTATGATAAAAATATGAGATCTATCTGACACTAGGCAACTCCCAATTTCATTATCACGACCTAGAGTGACATCTTCTCGAAACAATGTTTCGAACAGATTCGGATTAACGTGCATTTTTGTATCGAAATACCAAAGTATTTATAACGTGCGCGTTGAATGGTTAATCACCGAATCGACTGCCTCATTGTTAAAATAAAAGGAATTAATCATTTCGAATTTAACTGAACAAAATGCAATATTTGATCAACTAATATTTTTTTTCTTTTATTTAGTGCACATTATATCTAAAGAATGTAATATGATTACAATCTAGCCACAGCGTGAGCTAATAAGTAATTTAAAATTAACTTAAATTGCTGGAATTGCTTAACTAATATTTGATCAACTTTTGGGTGACCTTTTTCTTTTAATCTGAAAAAAAATGAAATAAAGCCGTCGAACGTCCAAATATTGACTTTATTTATTTTTGACCGTACAAGGTAAAATAATAATATTTTTTGTAAAAATTGCCTTTATTTTAATTACGCTGAAAACTCAATGTCTGTTAGATTGAACAATAATTTGGAGCTTTTGAGCTAATAAATTAAAAGATAACAGACTAGCGGGATTAGACTTGATGGTTAATTGAGTTATACCTCTCTGAATAAACATAGACTAAAACCACTGTTTAACCCTAACCCTATACTTCTAATCAAAAAAATCAAGCCACCTGCATTTTTCATTTAAGTGACGACTAACTAAAAAAGTTTTATTCCACTTAAAAAAAATAATCAAAAGCTCCCATTGAATGATTCTTATTTTTTATGTTGTTAATAAAAACGCAACTTTGAGGTGGCTCAAAGTTGTGTTGCAGTAGGAAATAAGTTCCCGAAATTACCCGAAATTCGAGGAAGGTGCAATATACAAAAATAATAATAGGACGCGAACGAAGTCGCAAGAATTCCACTAGTTACTATATAAATAGAGTTTGACATGATGTGGGTTCCAAACATTTTCAAATACCTTCATTGTTTAACCGAAGTATTGTCGAAAGCCCCATCTGGGTCCCAATAACGACACCTAGGTATTCCAGTCGACAGTTATTGGCCACTGTCATTTTGATTTATTAGCGTGCCGGGCTGAATAACAGCTTGAAAGGACGGAAGAGCGTGAATTCACGGTTTACCTACGCATAGAGTTAGATGAATGTATTATTTCAATCATTGAAAGGCGATTACACCACCCAATGTACTTTTTTTATTTTATTTGGTTTGTGAGTTAGACAATAAAGAGATTTTCATTCATTCATTCCCCTTTTATGAGCAGCTATAATTTTAATGCAAAATTCTGTAGGTATGAATTACACGTCGATTGGGTTCTATTCTAAAGTTTGTACACCACTAAAAACCAAGTCGTGTTCTAGCTACTCGCTAAAAGTATCTAAAAAGTTCACAAAAGAAAGCATTCCAAACTTACCTCTTACGAGAAATGACGCAGCCATCCAAATCACTTGTCGGACCAGATACGACAAGATCATATTGAAATCGGGGGAGGCTCACTTATAGGCACACTTTCATTTTCACTTTCCTAAATATTTCCGGAGTTTGTCTAAAATTGAATCTTCTTGGTTGACTGTGACTGGATTTTAAAAGTGTATCTATGTTGTGTAAAATAATTCCTTAGCGTAACAAAAGATTTACTATTTTTTTACAGCGTTCATAAAAGGTGATTAACGACGCGTGTGTAAGTTGCGAACGTGTTGCGTCGTCATCGCATCGCGCGGAGGCCGCGGTGTCGCTCGTAGCACTGAGCGTCGCCGTAGCCCCTCTACGCCGCTACGGTGCTACGGTGCTACGATGGTAGCATATTTTTCTCTGATTTTCACGAGGATGATACGGCATAAGCCATATATATTCGCATATTTACGCAAGCTTTGCTTAGTTTGGGACTAGAGGGCGTCGTCGTCAGAAAATGTCCATGAATATTTTTTTTAATTAAAAACAAAATTAGTTTTACTGCAAACGTGATGTTGAAATGAAAGGTTTGTGGCAAAGCACTTTCAATAAAAGCTGTATTGTAAATAAATATTAATAATCGAAAGCAAAACTTATGAACATCGTATATTTATAGTTGTTGCTAAATTGTAATTTAATTGACAGTGAAAAAATTAACAGGACAGTAATATGTAGGCTAGAATGTAAAGACTTGTAAATTTAATGAGGCCATAGTAGATACTTTCTAGAACCAATACTTTGTCAAATTGAAACAATAAAAGGCGATGTTTACCAAAATAATAATAATTTTCGGTGAAAAATAAATCAAGTTAAATTAAAAGCCATAAGAATTGTAAACTTGATAACGTAAACTATTTAAAAAAATTTATAAGCTCCATTTTTAATAAGTGGATTGTAAATTAGGTAAACATCAGACGGCGGGGTTAATGGAAATAATAGCAGATATTTGCCTATTATGTCCAAACTCCCAAGGAGTCATCAGGCAAAAATTGCGGGCCACACAAATTATTCACCCGGCCAAATTACTTTTCTTTGTGCTCTAACTAAATAACAAAACTTATTTTTAGAAAGTAATCAGACCTTATTTACTTTTAAAATTGGAACCCAAAGTTGTTGATATCTGGTAAGAGCAGAATAATGAGGATGGTAATAAAAATCGAAAGAGCTACAAATAACTAAAAAATTATAATATTGTACTTTGTAAATACTATATTAGTCGTAATTTTCTTTGTGAATAAATAAATAGGTGCTAAAAACTGTGCTTTCACCCTCGTCTAAGACAGTTTAACCGTTCCAATTTCAAACACCGATGCAAAGTTCAGTGTATAAAATGTCGTTGGTACCTTTGAGAAGTTGTACTTTTTTGTCAAGTTTTTAATGCCACAAGTAATTAAATTAAAAATTTAAAAAACCCCCGAATCTTGGACCGATTTTCATCAACCATAGCTAAGAACACTCCCGACTAATTTACCTTTCAAACAAAAAAAAAAAACAAAATCAAAATCGGTTCATCCGTTCGGGAGCTACGTTGCCTCAAACACACACACAGAAACGTCAAACTTATAACACCCTGTCATTTTTGCGTCGGTGGTTAAAAATGAAGTTGACATAAAAGTACTAGTAATATTTTCGGCCAGTACAGCTTCAGCACAAAGGAAATCCAATTCAAAAGGTTTTATTCAAACAAATAGCTGTTTCCCACTGTTCTTGGCAGTGTTTGAAGTAGTCAAATTAATTTGAGAAGGCAGTGGACGTTTCTTACTACTTGACCCCTCTCAAACTGAATATGTGAGGCTTAGGAAAGTTAAATTCAGCTTTGTTTAGGACTCTGTCTAAAACGACCGTAATAATAGTACCTAATAGCTCTCTGTAAACGAGATTTTCGTCGAAAGTACTACTACCGCACGGAACACACGGGTATCTGGAATAATTTAAATTTTTCAAATTTTATTTATTGAGAAACTTATATTATAGCACATGTGGTATGAATATAGCTTAAACAGAAAAAAACAAGTACTAGGAACTTAAGTTAAAGCAACGCTGAGCATAATAGTGTTTGATATTATTCAGTGTGTATGTATATAGGTAAGGAGGTACACTGGGTGGGTACTTATTTATCACATGCCACCTCATCAAAAGGTCACTAATCTCCACCCTAGGAAAAAACCTGTGTTGCGGAGATTAGTTCTCTGTTGTATTATTCTAGGACAGTTGTGCAATGAACTTAATGAAACTTAAAATTAAATGATTACTAAGTTATAGTTAGTAACTAATATAACAATCCCTTATTTCTACCGATTGCAGTCCAATATCTCGCAGGATACGTTCTCGGTGAATGTGTTCTGTATGGCATTGCTGTAGGTACTTCACATCAGGTCATCATCATCATCAACCTATACTCGTCCACTGCTGGACGTAGGTCTCTCCCAAGACACATCAGGTACTTAGCCCAAAACTGCTTGAATATTTTTACCAAAACCCACTGTATTTTTAAAATTTCATTAAAAAATACAGTTAAGTTTAGTTAAGTTTAATATTGTATTTCAGTTGAATGTAAATTAAGAAGAATCTTTTACTAAGAGCTCGTCCGGAGAAGTTAGTCCGTATTTCTGACGCCAAGGAGTGATACTCGCACTGCTGTGTTCCAGTTTGAAGGGTATGAGTGCCGACGTTATTACCGGCACATGAGACCAGAGTGATGGGCGCAGGTCAATGCCTCACACGTCCTCTGAGGACGTGCTCAGTGAGACAATGTATTGTTATATTCTGTGGTTACCACTTACCATTAGTTGAGCCAACGGGATGTCCCATCATATTGTTGTATAAAAAAGAAATATAAAGAAAAATCAGCAGCATAGCATATAAAGGTGGTACGTAAGTGACACCAATGCACGTGTTCAGTTGACCAAGAGGAACTAAATAATCATTTTATATCGCTCCCGTGTTTGTCAATGTTTTTTCCTGTTTTCTATAGCGGCACCCTTCTCCATGGCAAAGGTAATTTGGCGACACTGTACTAAAGACTGACACTGTACTGCAAAGAGCTTAGCGAAGTTGACAGAAAAAACATTGTGATTCGTTTTAAATCTATTGGTGATTGTAGCAAAGACCATTGCTTTTGTCTGTACTATATAACTATATCTATAACTACATTTTGTAACGATTACAATAGAATTACTCATTTTTTATACAATAGGAAATTAAATGTTTACTGTGGTACGGTCATCAGCAAAATTGGATGAACAAATTGAGTTTAACCATGGCGATACCCTTCGGGATCAACCGAGATCTATCTTGTTTAACTAAATAGCAAAGGTACCTATAGGTACATTTATGCCTATACATAGATGGACTAGGTAACCTTTAAAAATGTACAGTACCTACAACGGATCTTAAAATTCGCTTACCTCCAATTCGACCCAAAAATGGGTTCTATGCAGATACTTCAGACGGACAAAGTTTCGTTGTGACTACAAGTACCCTGACATTTTGCTCACAAGCAAGATTTTTTTTATTAGCTTTTTTTTATTGATCTAAAGATTGCCACTGAGAAAGGCAACGTAAATATTTACTTAAATCCTAGGTATTTGTTTATAGTTTGATCTAAGCGGGTCTCGACAGGGCCTACACATTTGTACCTCTTGGGGTCGAGACTCTGGGTCCGTGGGGTACCGAGGCCCTCCGGGTTTTCAAAATTATTGCAGGGCGTCTAGTCGCAGCGACGCGTGACCCGAGGGCTGGTGATTATCTGGGCCAGCGAATCAGCATTGCTATTCAGCGCGGCAATGCAGCCAGTGTCTTAGGCACGCTTCCGATTGGTACTGATTTGGATCAGTTGAGCTATCTATAAATCGTTTGCAACGGTGTGTAGATAGCTCAACTGCTTCATGTGTATTTTGTACATATTATACATATTGTAAACACTTTATTAGCCAACATAGAAGGGGTAATAATGTATGCTACTAACTGTACAAAATTAATACCTACAGCGACTTTCATTTACAGAGCGAGCCATGTTTGCAGTATATGAGGTGAAAAAAGCATCTTTTATTCCAACCTCACGTCCGGAAACCAATTAGGGTTGTCGCTCAATCGAAGCGAGAAACCAGTCCACTTAACGATTTGCTGCTTGCTGCACGTATGCGGTTCTATGATACGGGTAATGACAACCCTGGGAGGCAAGAAACGGGGTCGAATTATAGTGTTTGGTAAGGAATGGGTTTATTAACATAAATTCAACGTCAAGTGGTCTATAACTGAGATCTAGTAGCGTTTCATGCGTCGCAGTTTTGCAGTACCTGTATTGGTGCGTTTCGAGCGTGCTTTGTGCTTGTAAAGTGGTTCGTCCAAATATTCCAAGTTTATCAAAACTTTCTTTACAATTTTCCTAATATTTGCTTAAGGTAGGCATTTCATTAGAATTGCCAAGCATGCTATTGTGTGCAATTTAAAGACTTTTACCTACTGCGCGATATTTTATTGCTCGAGATGTCAAAACAGTGGTCTTCAATATAGCAATCTACTTTACGAGTAATAGAATTTAATTATTTTGCGATAAAAAACATTATGCCAAAACAATTAGCGGACAGCCCTATTGGTTAGTGCTATTTTTAACCGACTTCAAAAAAGGAGGAGGTTCTCAATTCGGTTGTATGTTTTTTTTTTTTTTTTTTTTTTTTTTTTTAATGTTTGTTACCTCAGAACTCCGTCATTTATGAGCCGATTTCAAAAATTCTTTTTTCATCTGAAAGGATATACTTCCAGATTGGTCCCATTTTATTTTCATCAAAATCGGTTGAGTAGTTTGGGTTATAAATAGAAATTACTGAAAAAAATATGCCCGGCGCGGCGCAGTGCCTACTATTTTACTGCTAGCAACGATGCAATATGCCAACTAATGCAAAGTTGCGGCGTAGCGCCTACCATTTTACTGCTAGCAACGATGGTGGATTTGTGGGTGCACACCTAAATTTTTACATTTTTCTAAATTTGTCAATAAACCAGTTTGTACATTCAAACCGCATTTAATTGGAGAAAAGCAAAAACCCACCAGTTGTTCCTCTAAAGAATCAACACCAACCACGTGCACCAAATTGCGTATTTTGCTTTCCTGTGACTTTTATGTGGTGATTATAATAGTGACTAGAACATTCCCAATGAACTGTCATCATCGTCATCATCATCTGATGATGAAGCTGGTAGTCGAGTTGAAGTCGGTTTTCCAGTTTTTTAACTTATAAATTATTAGAAGATCAAACCAACATTAGGTAGGTTATAAATACATTGTGCTCTAATGTAATGCGATCTTGACAGTCGAAAGCGGTCAGCTCCACTCAATCTCTCTACGAGTATGCTTTTTATATTATTTTAGTGTGAATGTCAGTGCTTTGTATACTTTTCATACATTTTCAGAACAAAGACTTAATTGTGATGAAGCTTGAGTCCAAGTTGGATTAAATGAACTATTTTATTATCTCACGTTTGAGAACACCTCAGGTTTTCGAATTGGAGAACACCAACGTAAATCGTTCGACTAAGTTTTGCGTATTTTCGTATACAGAGCCATCATCAGAAAGCTGGGTGAGAAGTCACCAACTGCGCGCTACAGCTTTTTTGCAAATTTCAATATACCTAGGTATTTTATACAAATACTTAAGAAAATAGCATTTTTAACACAAAAAAATAAAATATTAAAATGAACTCTGAATTCTAAATGCTAGAGATAGAAAACAGAGTTCAAATCACCGACTGCAGGCAGGGTGCCCAAAAGGCTGGCAACGTTACCTCTTTGTATGGCAATACTAATTCTCTGTCCAAGGTAAGCGCCAGCCCTTTGGTCATCCTAGGTATTTTTGGAAGACCAGAGGCATCAAGCTATAAATTATTATCGGAGGCATCAGATAAATAAGGTGTGTTCAAACTTATATTTTTCTCAGCTCTCTTTTTTTTTCTTAACATATCTCGTCCCACTGCTGGGCAAAGGTCTCCCCCAAAGACTTCCAATATTCTCTCTCCTGGGCCTCCTCCTTTTATCATTCAGCTCTCTTATATCCAACTAAAATTATTTTAACAATTGTTTTTTATTAGTAATAAAAATTGTGATCATAATAACCTAACGTAATGAATGAAATGTCCACGACGAAGCGAAGGCATTTTAGAACCACAATTCACAATCCACGGACATCACATTGAAACCCGCTTCTCTGTGGTCATCCAAATGTGAAGTCCAATCAATTTGATAGGCTGTGGACCAATTCAATCGAAAACTTTTAAAACAGCGGAAACAATCTGCTCTCAATACCTACCATTCAAATAATATCGAAATTCGAAATAGCTCTTTATGAGATTATTGAAACCAAATAATTGCGACGTTCATGTTGTATATATCAAACAACCGTGCGGTTAAGCTTTCCTAGTCTTTATACTATTATAATTGTTCAAATTAGTAAGTAGGTAGGTTAGTAGTAGGTAGGTTTCTATAAAAACAACTATGAGCTTTGTTGGATCTCGGTTGCAAACCACATTCGACAATTTAAAAAAGTTCGTTCGAAAGTTCGATATCATTCCATATAGTCGCGGACAATACGATACGAAATAAGTAAAAGAGGTAATATTTGCAAAGAAAATCGAAAATAAACGATAATATCTAAAGGCTTCGAAAACTATTCAGCTTCCGCACCGTCAGGTGGAAATTATTAAATTAATCCGTTAGCAGAAAACGGGCAATGTTTTGAAAACAATTCATCTTAAAATAACGTACCTTCTAGTAGCGTTGTAGTAAAAGTCGTCGGTGGAAGTGATTTGTGATGTAAATCTGAAATATTGCCAAAACACTTTTGATTAGCTACCTGTTATTTTTAAGATAGTTACTATCTATCTATAGGTGGGATATCGGCTGGTTTCATCATTTAGTTGTAGAAAAAAATATCTGTTAAGGTTCAATCTTCACAGCAAAGAGAACCCTGTCTTCATCTAGCTACAATAACTTGACTTGTAGGTGTCCACTTATCAGAATTTACGATTCTCACTGACCCCAATTTTACTAGTTACCTAACTAAGCTGGGTAAGTTGGGCATCAAACAAAACCACCCCTCAAGGTAGGGATACGAATAAATTAGCTTCATAAATCGACTTGCCAACAGCAGGGACGTTTTGGGACCACTCAGTAGCTGATTACGTGAATCTTTAATACTTGACTGATCGAGAGATTTGATATAATAAAAACTCGTTTAGTGAAAAAAAGCGGCCGAAAAATGCAAGACTATTTATAAAACGGAAGAACCAATTTGGAATTTTTTCTACTTAGTATGCCGAGATTGCAAGCTGTGCCTAATCTCTGCCTTTATGTTAGCAGCGTTACAACTTATAAATAACAAAATAATGTCAACATTTTGCATTCCATTTTGATAAAGTCTTTGTTAACTGTTCCGGGTCGTTTATCTAAGAAAAAACGCGTTCACATTCTGGGAAAATATAGGTAGTAAAACAAATTTCTAAATGACAAAGCTAGATCAGTTTAAAATCGAGAGTTCACGGGTCAAGGGCGAGTAGCTAGGCCTATTTCCACCACAACCCGCAATCAGAGCAAGAAACTTACTGGCTACTAGCGACCAATCTATTAGAAGCAAAAGGGCTTAGAAGCTTTTGAAAGGAGTCCACTAGTTCAGGGTGCGTTCTCATTATTACTGGATTATCTAGCTAGGTCTGGGTCCAGCATGTGCTCAATCAACATTGAAATACAATCATAACTAAGAATGCACAGGTATTTGTACTAGATTGTCTGTAGAATTTGTCTTTGGGATTTAACTTGTCTGAAAAGTACTTGAACGTAGAACTGTAGAAGTTAAAATTACTTCTTGATGTGGAATGCTTCTACAAAGAATAAAACAATAGATTACCTGTTTTGTAAACAATTTGGATTTAATCTATATTTTGCGTGTCTAACAATCCTTTAGCATCCTATTTGGTAGTATTACAAAGTTTTGATGAGAAATTATCGTGAGGACGCCTGGCTTTTCAATTTATGTCTTTCATAAAGATCTCTGTATCTTTTCTATATCATTTTCAGGCACGAAAATACGATTTGGTGTTCAGATAAAATAAATATGTATTTCGCGGCCTCATGTTTCTAGACTTTTACATAAAAATTCGTTTTAAAATCTCCTATAAAGTGGAATATAATAGGCGGTTTTGGACAGTTGATGGAAGTTTTGGACACAGAAAAACTTGAACCTAGATTCAAGTGGTCTTCTCGATACCCGGAAAATTACTTCCCAATCTACACCATCAATCACCGTGGGAGTTTCAGCGGGAACTGATTTATTTTCGATGAAAGAATGGGGGACATTCAATTACGCCAGGCAAGTTTTATCACTGCTATTCAAAAGTAGATTCTCAACCAAATCTATTTTTGGAAGGTTTTTACTTTGCGATAAGCTTTTTTCATTCTCAAACTTACCTGCCTAATGCAAAGAAAGGTTATTTTGGTACGGATTTTTCTACGGTCTGACCACCAAGTGATGTTAAGCAAAAACTTTGAAAAACTGATTTGGGTAATGCTAAGGTTGTAAAAAAGTACAACCAAAGTTTTCAAATTCCATTACAATTACACTTAGCGGTCAGACCGCTGTTAAGATTCAAATTAGAAAACTAATCTAGGTAGAGTTAGGTAGAACTGTTTTTGAATCTGAAAGTTAGGTAGAGCTTTGTACTTTCTATCTTTCAGTCACAAAGTTAAGTAGTTTTTAAGTAGTTGTGTGCTTCAAACCACGTCGGGAAACTCCACGAGTGTAGGTACGATGTATACTGGAAAAACGCATACTTACCTATCCTACATAAGGATACCTACCATAAAGATTTCGTATTCGTAGGCATGTACGTACAGTAGGTATGCCGCGCAAACTTCCGCTAAGTTCTCCGCTCAATTTCCCTTTTAGTGTTCCGTAATTCCGTTCTAAGTTTGTACGTACTCTCAACTTATACGTACAGTATGGTGCGTGTATTCCGATACGAAATAATTTATAAGTTTAAAAAACTAGAAAAAACCGACTACTATTCGACTTCTAGCTTTATCATCATCTGATGATGATAGTTCATTGGGAATGTTCTAGTAACTATAAACACCACTTAAAAGTCACAGGAAAAGCAAAATACACATTTTCGTGCACGTGGATGGCATATTTTTTCCAGTTATTTCTATTTATAACCCTAACTACTGAACCCATTTTGATGAAAATTAAATGGGACCAACGTGGAAGTACATCCTTTCAGATAAAAAAAGAGTTTTTGTAATCGGTTCATAAATGACGGAGTTCTCAGGTAATAAACATAAAAAAATACAACCGAATTGAGAACCTCCTCCTTTTTTGAAGTCGGTTACAAAAACCCGACGCGGGTGTAACTCTTCTACTTATTCTCTCGTGGATGTGCTCGTGGCTTAGCTTGCTTAGTCAATCTTCACAGATTTATCTCAGTTAAGCGACGTTCTGCGCGGTCACTACTTGAATGGGTGACCGCTAGTGGCATTTACAACTGAGCGCTTCCGTGCTTAGGAAAACTGTCGGTCCCGGCAATAACGAAACATTTTTTATGAGAACAAGTAATTAAATTAAAAATTTAAAAAACCCCCGAATTTTGGACAGATTTTCATCAAACATAGCTAAGAATACTCCCGACTAATTCACCTTTCAAACAAAAAAAAACAATATCAAATTCGGTTCATCCGTTCGGGAGCTACGTTGCCTCAGCCAGACACACACACACACACACACACACACACACACACACACACACACACACACACACACACACACACACACACACACACACACACACACACGTCAAACTTTATAACACCCCGTCGCTTTTGCGTCCGGGGTTAAAAAGAAATGTAACAAACAGATAGTCCACCTGATGTTAAGCGGTTACCCCTGCCTATAACAATGCATTACCTCATAGTGCAAGTCTATTGAGGATGTGCCCTGTGAGCTAATGCACTACGTCCATCACTCTAGGACGTATAGATTTTAGAAATATTTTTTTCTAAAATCTTTACCTACCTCCCAGAGTTCATTATAAATCAATCGAGGAAAAAAGTTATATAGTTAAACATTCGCATTTTCGTGAGACAGAGCTCTACTTATTTATACTTTGAAGTGACTAGTGTCATCATTGTCCACATCTATTCTGAATTGAATGGACCACAAGGTAGATCTACCTTCAGATTTCTCAAAGCAGACTCGCTGGCAAACTTCCACGGACAATCCCAACATTCCCAACTTAGTAACTAATCCTAGTGTAAATCGTTCCCTTGATTGCATGAATTGGAATGAGCCTTTTCAAACTAGCTTATCAAGTAGAATTTCAATTCATGCAGAATTGGAGATTAGCTGCAGCACTTGATATCTGCTGAATCTGATGAAAAGGTGGAATTCTATGACGATAGAGTCTGACCACGCAAGTCACGCAAATAAATAGGCAACCTCCAAAGTATAGTCAGCTTCATAAGTCGATAAAAAAAATCGAGTTTTTACCAATCCAAGTAAATTCGCAAAATGTTATAAACAGTTCTATCATTAAAATAAATCTCTAACTAAACTCTTGCGAAAGTTGCATAACAAAATAGTCAAAACATAATTGGATAGTCTTGAATCATGCATCAACTTATATTGCTGACTGTACACACGGCAACAGGTCAGGTTATACACCCAATATAACCATAACTACGCTACATACAATGCAGAGATTCGTTGAAACGAGAGCGCAATAGGCGCAAGCGCGTGCCGCGCTCGCCAGCCAGACCTATACCTACCAACACACTGTCGTCCCTTTCGCACGATTCGCAACGTTCAACTTTTAGTTAAAAGTCCAAACAGGACGTGGACGTGTCTTCGACTGTACATCGCCTCAATAACTTTCGCGGTACATGGTACATAGGTTGTCAAATTGTTCGCAGCACAGACGGTGCTTCCAACTATTTATAGATTCAAATTCTATGTAATAAGTTGTGGAAACGAGTATGGTCAGACTCCAGTTTGATAAGGCTTAGTTTCCCACGCAACTTTTTCTGCGGCTCAAGAGAACTTATCAGTGCGATCTAAATGAAATAGTCTCTTCGTAAGTGTCTGCTCCTCCGTTCATTTATATGGCCCAATAATTGGGGATCAACTATCTTATTTGACTTGTCATAGTGCAAAGGTCAGGCTATACGATTAATATAAGCTGGGACATTGTAAATAATCAAAGGAACGCATTGACACAGTTGACATCGTTTACACAGAAAGCTTAGAAAATCGACAATGTTTATACAGGCTGCACTAACGGATTTAGGAGGATTATGGGGTTCAGACCCCCCCTTAAAAGCTCAGTGAGGAAAAACCATTGATTAATAGTTTATTGCTTTTAACAGTTTGCAGACAAGCAGCACACTTTAAAACCATAAAATGTAGGAATATAGATGTTTACCTAGGTAGTGTAACTGTCGATACAAGACACCCATAGAAGCGTCAAGTCACCCCGAACCGAAATCTTGGAGTCACTACAGCTCCGCGTCAAATCAAATAAGCTACTCTACAAAACTAAGTACCTACTATTAGGTATAATATAACTGTCTACTTTATTAAAAATTTTCGGTACTAAATGTATATATATTACGCTTTCGGAAAAGCCTAGACGAGTCGAGTACAGACTAACTTTTCACATATTATTTTTTAATTTCAAACCTTACAGAGTCTAAAAACAATTTCATTTTATGAATTTTAGCGGTTTTTATTTCTCCGACACAAAGGGCGATAGATAGATAGACAATTCTTTATTGTACACAGAAGGAATAGATATACATACAAAAACTTAAAAACTAACTTAATATAACTACGATGATATGATGAACTCGATCGACAAAATAAATAAACTTTATAATTTTAGTGAATGCCTCTAATTGTCGTAAATATGATACAGCGTAGCTACTGTGGCATAGCACTATGGATAGATAAGTACGTAAATACCGAATTAATGAGCGCAGGGCAGGTGTAACGCCCTAGAAAGATAAATCTAGATTAAAAAAGGCTAAGGATTGATTTCAAGAATTCAACTGCGCACAATAATCTGATTTTTGGAGTCAGCCAGCACATAAATAATTCCTTGAAAAGGGCTTGAACGTTCTAAATAATGGCCTTGTTTGGGTTCGACCTTTCTCACCGCTCCGGCGGCGGCGGCAGCGGTAGCGGCAGCGCAATATTATGATGAGGTCTAATAAAGTTAACAAACCTTTTCACTTTTTAAAAAGCCCTTCTTTTATTCTAAAATAATACACCAGTCCTTTGACGCAAACGAAAAATAACAACAGTCATGGATCTGTCACAATCTACCAAAATTATCGGATCGAGTTAAAAATAGCATTTTATTATGAACAGATAAACGTTTCCTATTTAAATCATCATCATTTTGTAATACTTTTATTTTTAATGTATAATTTGTTAAAATCAGCAGTATGAATGACTTTGCGAATTTGGAGAAAACTATAGTGCGGGAGCTGTCCTGTCGCTTGTGTTTGTGCACGGACGTGGTGAAATTGAAGCCTCTCAGTGGGGAGGTGAAGAGGAAAATCAAAAGACTTTTTGATATTATCGTAAGTGTAACTTCTTCATACATATTAAGGATATTAGGTGGATGGATAAGATACCAACCTAGCGTAGCAATCTGTAGAAATATTTAGACCACCAGTCTCCAATTACCAAATTGATGATGATCATGAAGAATTTCTATCTTTGATCTACCTACCTAATCATTCATCATTTAGGTACAAAAACATTCAATACTGTGAGATTCCCGGTATGATAGCGTAAAAGCGAGACGAGAAATTAAGGTCTTTTTTTATATTCCCAGATTCGCACAGACGACACTCTCCCAAAAGCAATATGTCACGACTGCTTGCAGCAAGTAGCAGCTTTACATTTATACGCCGTCAAAGTGGAGAAGACACAGAAATTCCTCGACTTTCACAGACTTAAAGCCGCAGAAGAGAAACGTGCGGCACAAACTTTCGAAACCAAGATGCATCCGATCATTGCAGCGTTGTCTGTTCAAAACATTGAAAACAAGGTTGTGCCGAAACCGAAAACGCCTCCATCGGAGTTTCAGCAAGGGGATGCTAAGCCGAACAAATCGAAACCCATCCCCAAAAAGAAATCGCCTTCAGATTTGAAGTTTATGGAGGCGATGACCTTGGAGGAATTTGCGAAATCGGAGAAAGTAGACAAGAATCTTCTAAGCACAACGTCTAGTGAGAAATCTCCGCCGACTAACGTGAAACATGATAAAAAGAAGGAAAGTAAGGCGGAGCCGGTAGACTTCACAAACGAGAGCCTTGATCCGATAGTGCTAGTAGACGGGCGGCCAGCCAGGCAAGGCGCCGCTTTAGACAAACAGATCACACTCTTCTATAAGATGGAGTGCTGCATCTGCCACGAGAAGGGATTCCACTTCAGGTCGCTAATGAGGCATTACAAGGACAGGCACGGAGTCCCTGGTTATGTGACGTGTTGCGAAAAGAAATTTCATTACTTTTACCCGAAAAAGATCATAGAACACATGGCATACCATTTGCAGCCAAACATATTCATGTAAGAGTTTCTTCATTCTAGGGAAACCGTAGTGGACGAACTACTGTTATTGTTTCAGTAGTGTTCATGTAATGTTTTTGCAGGTGTACAAGCTGCCATCAAAATTTCCAAACATCGCAAGAGCTGGTTGAGCATCAAAGCAATGGAGGGCGTTCGGAAGGAAAGATCATCTGCCCTCGGTGTTCAGAGCGGTTTCCGACGTACCACGAGCTGGGGTGGCATATCGTGTCGCATCGCTCGGACAAGCTGCAGTGCGACTTTTGCGGGAAACAGTAAGTTTTGTTTAAAAAGTAAAATATACATAGGGCGGCTTGCACCAGAATCGCTAAACGCGTTTAACTATTAAATAGTATTTAGCGAGTTGTCAAGTCATATAAATACGTCAGATTTAAATCTATTTAGCTGTTAAACACGTTTAGTGATTCTGGTGCAAGCCGCCCTTAGTATAGGCACCATTTCTTTTCCTAAGAAATGTTTTCCCGTGATGCACTCGTGCTATAGACGAATTATTAATTCGTCCAAGACTCATCCCCTTCGAGGGGATCTTTAATAATAATTTATTTTAGGCACCTAGTCAATTATTAGTGTACCTACTCATATATTTTTAGTCTGTTTTGATGACTTATGATGGGTAATTACTGAATGTTTTTGGAATAATTAGTCATGCAATTATTGCAGATTGAAGCATCATCATCGTAAGAAGACTGTAAACCATATGGAAGACGTCATCCTTTGTTCGCAATGCATACGCACATTAAAAAATATTGAAAAACAAGAAAAAGACATCGTAAGTAGCACTTTTACATCTCTGCTTTCTGCACAATTCACTTATCCCATGCAAATCCGCCCGGCTGCGACGGAAAGTATCGAAGCGTTTCTTGTCAGGGTAAAGAAGGTGTTTTTACTATTTTTTTAGATGCGAGATCCTAAATACGCATCCTATTATTATTATTTTATTTATCCCTATACTTAGTTAGACTTGATATACTTACAAATTTTCTATAAACAACTTTCAATTCCCAACTGATATAGTTGATCGAAGTTCCCAATCGCGGCGAAGGCCTTTGGGTTACCTATCTAAAAGAAACTTCGACGCAAGATTCGGCCTCTAGTTAAAAAAGTTTGTTCTATGGATACTATTTGGTCAGTATGTTTTACTTGCAGAAAGAAAAAGTAAAAGCGAAGAGCAACGACGCCATAACACTTCAAAAGTATCAGAAGTTCAGACAAGCCATGGGACTGTCGGGCGAGGAAGACGGATCCACTGACTAAACTCAAAAAAAAAATCGCAATTAAACCCTAAGATAAAGAATAAGTGTCCAATGTACGAAATAAAAACTGTTGTTACGACAATTAGGTTTATTTTTAAACTTAAAATTACAATTTCACACATACTAGTTATAAACTCGAGCACACTTGTACCTAGTAAACATGTGGCTAGTAAGGACAATCTTATTGTGTCGCAAACAAAACTGTAACATCACCAGTAGGTCTTTCATAAGTATGGTTCATGGTGTGATCGCAAAACGAAATCGCTTATACAAAATGTATTGCAATGACGAGAAAAGATTCCAGCTACATCAGAGTTTTAACATCGACTGAAAAACGGAAGGGGTTTTATAAGTTTGACGGCGTTGTGTCTGTCTGTTTGTTTGTCTATGCCCTCTTAGCTCTGAAAGTCGGGTTCCGATTTGAGTGCGGTTTTTTGTAAGATGTAGCATCACAATCACAAAATGGGGCATTTTACATGACATTACTTAAGACACGACCTAATTGGTAGAGGGCGTAAAAACCATATTCATTCTTTTTGCCCTAATCCAGCCTTCGTTTTTTGACTAAAGATCCAAGCAGATCAGAAATAGCTGGTAGATTGTTGGTCTGATCATTGGCACCTGTATTCAAACTCGCAATGGGAATGTTCAATTGATTCGACGTCCCCTTCTGACCTTTCATATTTCTGTGTTGGGGGAAGCTCGGCATTAACTTCGGGTCGCACGCTGTGAAAGAATAATAATTATTACTTTTGGTCTTAGCACTAACACCTTATTATAGTCCGTAGGTTATTCACAAAGATACTTAACGTCACACTGAGAGACGTACATTAAGGGCGGCTTGCACCAGAATCGCTAAACGCGTTTAACTCTTAAATAGCATTTAACGAGTTGTCAAGTCATACAAATACGTCAGATTTAAATCGATTTAGCTGTTAAATACGTTTAGTGATTCTGGTGCAAGACGCCCTTAAAGATAATTAAAGCTTAGGCTAATTCCCTTTAATGAGTAATGACTTTAGAAGCGTTCGTGGCGTTGCTGTAGTGTCTCGGCGATACGTCAGAATACTGAATCATACCTTTATGCGGGATGTCGGTACTTTAGCAGACTGTTCAGCTTGTCTATAAATTCAGGGGAAAGCTCTTATCTCGCTTTTCACGTTCAACTTTATTATCCACTAACGATATTAAACTTACGCAAAGGCTGTTCCTTGAAGTATGAGCTCTGAAGGCATTCCTCGGCGGTGGCTCTCTTATTCGGGTCATACATGAAGAGGAAGTTTAGCAGTCGGAGTCCAGCGGCAGATAGCCAGGGGAACTTCTGCTTTAGGTTGTTGTACGGCTGTTGTTTTAATGTGAAGTTCTGGAGAGCTGGTAACGCGCTGAACTCAGGCCAGATCGCGTCTGAAGGAGTTCCTGCAAATAGACAAAGTAGGTATACCCTTGTAAGCGAGATATAAAGATAAATAAATATATAGGTTTGTAAATCGTCGCCGTGGAGGTCAAGGGAGTCAAGCCACAGATTTTATGAAAAATGAGTTAACACACACAAAAGCATTTTTTTTACCATCAAAGATGCCGTACTCAATGGGTTTGAGCCACAAAAATCCATTATCTTGAGTGTATTTTAAATTGTCAATTAGTTCTAACACACATACAATAAAGTAGTTAATGAATTTTTGCCGCCAAATATCTTTGTGCGCTGTTTTTATGATTTTGTGGACTACCTCCCTTGACCTCCACGGCGACGAAATATGATCTTGTAGTAGCTACATAATAATGGCCTATCTTTTGTTCAGCAAACAAGAAAACAAAAAGTATATAAAAGATTGAAAATAGAGCAGTATACTTACCCTCATTTTGTTAACCAAGCAAGTATCGATAAGTAAAACCTTTTAGCGTATATACCTTATTGCATAAGGATAAGCCAGTTTTCATTCACCACACTAAAGCACTAGCTAAACTAATTTTATATTACCAAAAACATTTTAGGAATAAAAGGTAGGTTCAACAGGTGCAATTTTCTTTGTTACCAAATAACTAGGATTTCTAAAATTGCCATAAACACAGAGTAACATAAGCAGCTGCTATGAACTGCAGAAGTTAACAAGCTTGACTTACCAAGCAGATCAACAATGAGTTCCAACTGCTCGATCTCGGTCCGTCCTGGAAGTAACGGTTTATTAGCCAGTAGCTCTCCGAGTATACAGCCAGCCGCCCACATGTCCAGTGCCGGGGTTTGTTTGGGAGACTGCAGGAGGAGTTCTGGTGCTCTGTACCAAAGGGTGACTACTCGGGGCGTAGCACAACGGGCGGGTGCGCCTAACCAACGGGCTAGACCAAAGTCAGCTGTAAAGAAATAATTGTAATGTAACTTATAAAACATTACACATATATAAACTTAATAGTGCCTTAAGCCTAGGTAAGGATTAACTAGACACTAGGTTCTCGTAGATATCTATAATAGGAATCGAACAAATAAGCGCATGCACACCACCGGCACTGACAAGATAACATTCTAGTAAGGTGATGCGGACAATATTATTGTCCTTTGCTTTCAGAGAACCGAGTAACAAAGGCCATCAAAAATCTTAAGCCTATACTGATCACAGGTACTCACCAATCTTCACACATCCTTTATCAGTGAGTAGCAAGTTAGACACCTTCAAATCTCGATGTACAATGAAGTTTGAGTGTAGATACTTGAGTCCTTTCAGTACTTGCAACATGAGGCATTTCACTTGTGACTCAGTGAACGGTGAACTCATGTTGTCTAGTAGAGAAGCTAGGTCCTGCTCACAATACTCCATTGAAAGAAAAATGCTGCGAAATTAAATTTGCAAGTTATCATATTATCATCATTCAAGGAATTTTAGTGTATTACTGGTACTCAATTTAGTTTACTGTGGAAAATTTTCCAGTGTTTTATTTATCAAAGAGAGCTTTACATGAGGCACTCTCTAAAAAATAATGGATTTAAATAATTAAATAGGTTTGGTTACAGACATAATACAATCAAGATTTTCTTGCTTGTTTTTAAGTTCACATGCGGGCACCTCAGTTCACCATATCAGGTTCAATGATAATCCCACCTTTCTTATTACAAAATAAATACAGTCATCATCTTTAGTTTGTGTTCACAACAGGTGGCAAGAATTCATAGGCATAGAGAAAAATATTTTTTTTTCTTAACCTATTTCGTCTCACTGCTGGGCTGTCTTCCTCAAAGATTTCCAATTGAAAAAAAAAATTAATCATATTAAAATAGTACACACCTTTCTAGTGATCTGCCTACAAGAACTTCCTTCAGTTGTACAACATTTTCATGTCGACAAGCCATCAGAACTTGTATCTCCCTCAAGCCACTGAGCGGTAGGCCATCCTTCTCCACATCCATCCTCACCTTCTTCAAAGCAACAATATTCCCGTTGAGTTTATCTTTCGCTCGATCTAAAAAACGTCACACAAGAGAAGTGTTAAACTTTTTTGAGACATGTTATTCTGCGAGGAATTAATAAGACGAAAATGGTGTCCTGTAAAACTATAGGAAGCTTTAGTTCAGAGGTTTGATTATCTGGTACTATGGTTCTTTCAGTGAGGTCGATGTCAATAGGACTACAAGGTACTTCACAGGCATGATTGAGAAACTTATCTCTGATAGGTAATAAACTTACAGACAATCCCATAAGTTCCTTCACCGATACGGTTTATTTTTTCGAATTCTCCAACAAATCTGCATCTTCCCAACTGAAATCATTGATTTTTTTAGATAAATCATAGGTAGGTATGAAGTGAAGTGTTGTTTACGTTGTTAAAGTATGATTATTGTAGATTAGAACCTCTATGTTCAATATCTATGGTTTTATGAATGACATATCGATGGTCCCCTAGAAGAAACGTGCAAGAGTTCTTACCGATTTTTTTTTTTATTGCAGATTTGAGTGTATATGGTCACAATACACCTTCTAAATTTTTTTAAGATTTTATTTTTAATTATTTTAATATAAATCAGCTCTTCGAATGTTTGTTCTACGGAAAACAAAATCAGCAATCTCACACGAATATCCTGACTATATACTTTACACACCAGTTACTCTCGAACGTTCGTGCAATGTAACTTTACACTATTATTCGTCGGAATTTAAAATGAACACGATGCTCGTAAAGTGTTTTACCGAATTTTGCAGTTTGATTACGGTTGGTAAGTTTTTGTATGATTTTATTCTTCGATACTTTTTAATCCATGCTTTTGTAAAGAACTTTATCAAAACATAGAAGTTATAATCAAAACCTGTATAGTTGGTTTACAGTATAAGAGAGTTAAGTAAATTTTGGTAACAATTATTAGACGCATATTCGCGTATTTTCTTTCACTTGTAGACTAAGTAAAAGCATTTAAATGCTTTGCAGAAATATTATTTTCTCGTAAGTTATGGATACACAATAGATAGTGTGCGCGGGAGGGGGTGCACTAAGCCATTGCATCACAAGGACAAGCTAGTCGAGTGTGCGTGCCAGTGACGTCGTCGCACAAAAACCGTTATCTATTTTTTTTTTTATTAATTGATATTTATTCACAAAGAAAATTATGACTAATAAAGTATTTACAATATTTATAATATGTACAAAATACACATGAAGCAGTTGAGCTATCTACACACCGTTGCAAACGATTTATAGATAGCTCAACTGATCCAAATCAGTACCAATCGGAAGCGTGCCCAAGACACTGGCTGCATTGCCGCGCTGAATAGCAATGCTGATTCGCTGGCCCAGATAATCACCAGCCCTCGGGTCACGCGTCGCTGCGACTAGACGCCCTGCAATAATTTTGAAAACCCGGAGGGCCTCGGTACCCCACGGACCCAGAGTCTCGACCCCAAGAGGTACAAATGTGTAGGCCCTGTCGAGACCCGCATACTTGCGCCTCTTGAGATCCTCGGCCGAATCTGCTGCCGCACCGGCCCTAGCGGATGTCCTAGACAGATGTGAAGGAGCAAGGGTGTCGACGCAAGTAGCGTCCCACACCAAAGGCCTTCCCAACTCCCAAGGAACAAGAGTCATACCGTCAGGCCGTTTACCATCGTCACGCAGCAGACCATTCGGCTCGAGAATGGCTGGCACGTTCACGCTGGTAAAAGCCCGGCGGATGATATCGTTAAGGCTAGCGTGACGGGATATCCGACCGGCGGCCCTAGTGCACGATAATCCGTGGTGACCAAGCTGTTCGACAGCCGTACCGCACTGGCAATGATGAGGCGCACAGCACCGAGCACCCAACCGTAGACAGGTTGCAATACGGAACGTGACAGGATCCATTAGAGTACCAGTGTTATGAGAGGGAAGAGCTTGCAACCAAAATCCTGACTCTTTTTTAGAAACGGCTAGGAGACGGGCACGATCTGCGGAGCTTGAACACGTTTGTAACAGAGAGTTCCGTGTTAACTCGCACAGAGGCCCGTCCCATTGCCGTTGAGCCGAAAGTGATTTGGGGAGAGCAGAATCGGGGCAAGCTCTATGCCAAGCATTTCTAGCTTCGTCTTTGTACGAAATTTTGAGATCAATGTCAGTAAGAGCCAAAAGAGACGGATTTAGAATTTTTTCTACCAAAGAATTAGTGCTATAGACGGAAGACAAGAATGCTGGTAGGGCTACACTTGAAATTTTGCGAATACCTAAGCCTCCCAATTTGACAGGCAGGGAGGCCTGCGACCATGCCCTGTCATCCAAATAAATATTCAAAACTGATGACAAGTTAGTCTTTATTATGTTGTCTAAGCCTTCCACCAGCTCGCTGTGTTTCCACAGTTGACAACATCGTTAAGAGTATGTAAATTTAGGAACAAAAAGGCAAAACTTAATAATAGTAAAAGCCATGTGGCTATTAATTTTGAGTAATCTGTCTGAAGTTTTATTGAAATTTTGAATTTTTTCATCAACAAATGCCGGAATAGACTCATCAAAAATTGGTGAACCAAGGAGGCGTAGTGAACACTTATCTACAACTGTAATGTTAGAAGCCAAACTATTGAATTTGTCAATTATATAATTTTCATCCACACAAGTTCCAGAAACAAAAAGTTCACATTTAGAAAAATTTAGTTCCAAACCTATTTTTTGAAATTCATCAATGATGAGTTTTAAATCGCCAAAAACTGTGTCCACATCCCCACCTAATGTTCCGTCATCCAAATACCAAACATTGAGCTTAGACTGGAGACGTTGAATAATTGGATGGATGGCAAGACTGAAAATGGCCGGACCTAGAGGGTCACCTTGCTGGCAGCCAACAGCGGACGAAATAACATTGTTCCGGTAGATTAATTTAGAGGGTGAGGCATAACACTGCCAGAGAAAAGGGTAAATTTCGGGAATTTTATTTTTAATTTCATTTAGCAAGGCGCCCCTGTCTACTGAATTGAAGGCATTTTTGATATCTACCTTCAAAATAACCTCCCCGTAATTTTGATCCAAAAATGTACGAAGGGAATGTACCGCGGCCTCACAACCGCCTCGCGAACCAAAGCCTAGCTGAACAGGTCGGAAATAGTCGCCTAGGTAATCGGCTTCTTTCCGACAGCAGACTTTAGCTGCCAGGCGGCGATAGGTGGTGCCTACGGCTATGGGTCTTATCCCGCCATCCTTCTTTTTGAGTGCGCATAGGTTCGCACCGTACAAGAGCTCAGTGATCTCGCCGTTGACTCGACCTGACAACATCAGGTTGATCAGAGACGTCATGTCCCCCAGAAGGACTTCACCGGCATGGCCAGACCCACCAGACAGCAGATCCTTTAGATGCTGTGGAGTCACAGCATCCAGGCCGCCGGCAGAACCACTCTGGAACGACATGACGGCCCCAAGCACATCCTGGCTGGTCGCGTCTACGGCGCGACTTCTTTTCTAGGATAGGATTGGCTGATTTTTTCCCGTTATGGCGAAGGAAGCTGACTGACGATGATGGACCGATGACATTGCAAGCTCGCGGTAGGTAAGTTGATGGTTGGAAAAGGCTAGAAATCGTCTAATTCTCCGGGAATCATAGGTTCAAGGAAAAACCTCTCTATAGAAGAAGTGCACTACTGAAAATAGCTCCAGAAGTGGGTTTCTGGTAGTGCACTGATGATGTGATGATAATGGTTGATATCTCGTAATTTTTAAGCCTAATTCTTAGGGTTCCGTACCTCAAAAGAAAAAACGGAACCTTTATAGGATCACTTTGTTGTCGGTCCATCTGTCTATCTGTCTGTCTGACTGTCAAGACCCATTATCTCGGGAACGCGTGGAGGTATCAAGTTGAAATTAAAACCATATACTCAAGTCTACAGTCCCTTGAAGTTGTGAAAAAAAAAACTCCTAAGTTAACATTAAAAAAAGATACAGCTGTTTATACAGAAAATAAAGTATATTTCGACTCTCTCAAGGGAATCAAAATTTATAGGGTATTTTTCGTTGACTTAGAACTATAAAATTTGGCAAGTAATACCGTCTTACACTACAAATATAGGGAAAAATCTGAAAACTATACATTAGTAATTCAATCATAAAAAAACAAGGGCTAAGCAAGGAACGGCGGTCCAAATTTTGAATAGAGTTAACCGTGTCATGTGGGTATCGTACGAAAGGGCTAACAAATTTTTTATAATAACTATGTACCTACAAATTGGTACGGATCTCTCCGTTGGCGAGTACGACTCGCACTTGTCCGGTTTTTCATATTTTCAGTAGTTTCAGTACAAGAAAGCATGCTTTACAAAACATTATTAATTAGAAAGTTACTTGAATAAAGTTGTAATACATTTTTACACATTTAAAATGTTAAAACAATTACTAGAATAACTATGCAACTAACTAATACCTGCAGTGATAAAATCTTAATATCTATAGAAAAACAGGGCACTAGCATGTTACACTTCAAAGGAACTCTAACATTTCCCGCGAATAACCGTGCATGTGTTGGATACGCAAACGTGCCTAAGTTTTTATCGCCAGAATAAAAATTTAAAAGGGTTTTTTATCAATATCTTAAAAACTAATTACATTTTAATAAAAAATAATATACCAAAAGATAGAATATTTTTTTCTTTTTAATTTTGTTGTACATTATGGTAGCGTATATTTAATGAGCAAGGAGTAATATTTTTTTTTGCGTATTTTAATTCTCCTGAATAGTTGACGATTTGAAGATGCACGTTTCTTCTAGGGGACCATCGATATATATTGACAATGTAACTTTGTAGTTGATTGTTGAGCAGTGTACTATGGCGATGGTTTGAAATTGAATAAAACAGAATTATAAATGTTCTACTGCGTTTCTAGTTCTTTACAAGATCTCTGATGATACAATGGTGAATATAAATACATGGTTTTTAACATGGTAGCAGAGCGTGGTTGTTTAAAAATATTCAGATTGGAAAAAGTCATAAAAAAACAAAAGAAGATATTTTTTTTCACAAACGGAAAATTGTGAAATAGTGCATGAATACCATGGAAGGTAAAGAGGAGTTCCGACTGCCCATATTTGATGGGGCAAATTATGACAAATGGAAATTCCGTTTAAAATTATTTCTAGAAATGAAAAAATGTGTTAAGGCAATTCAAAATAAGACAAAACCAGAAGAACTTACAGAGAGTGTTTGGGACGATATGAAATTAAAGGCAGCAAATTATATTGTGAATAGTATCACAAACACCCAACTGGATATAGTTATCACCGAGAGGACGCCTTATGAAATGATAGAAAAATTTGATGATATATATATAATAAAGGGATGTGCCAACAGATTGCTGCTAAAGCGTAAGGTGCTTGAAACTAAATTCAAAGAAAATGATAATCCATTTGAATATCTCCAAATATTCGAAAAACAAATAAATGAATTAAAGAATGCGGGTGAAACAGTGTCAGAGGAAGACAGACTAAACTACTTACTACTATCACTACCAAGCGGGCTAGAACATATTGTAAATATCGTGGATGCCATGCCCAAAGAAGCACAGACTGTGGAGTATGTAAAATCAAAGATTATGCTGGATTTTAAGAAAAAAGAGATGAATATAACAGAACAGTCATTCGCTAGTAGTTCCAGATCGTATGATAATGTTCAAGATAACAATTGTTTTGAGTGTCACAAGCCAGGCCACTATAGAAGAGATTGTCCAAAGTTGTATAAAAATCAGAACTACCGTGGAGGACGAAGAGGAGGTCGCCGAGGCAGAGGTGGACATAACAGAGGATACAGAGGTTATAGAGAACGAGGTAATAACGAACGAGGTAATAACAGTCGAGGTAATAATGAACATACAGGCTTTAATGTAGAAGTACTGGCTGGAGAAAGAGAAATTGAAACTAAGGAGACGATAAATTGGCTAATTGACAGCGGATGCAGCGATCACATTGTAAACGACGATAAATATTTTTGTAAGTACAAGAAATTAGATAATCCGGTAAAAATAAGAGTAGGAGATGGTTTTGGTCTCATGTCAGAAAAGATAGGCAACATAATGATGAATTTTCAAGTAGGACGTCGTTCACACCAAATAGAAATACATAATGTATATTATGTACCAAGTATGAAAAAGAATTTACTCAGCGTATCGAGTATTGTGAACAGAGGTAACATGATAAAATTTAAAAACGAAACGGCGGAAATTTATAATTCAAACTACGAAATAGTATCGGTAGCAAAGAAAAATAATAAATTATATGAATTAGAAGGAAAGGTAATTTATAATAATGATGGAAATAGTTCATACACGACTGATAAGATGATGTCTGAGAAAGAGAAATGGCATAGGATTTTAGGTCACGCTAATTTTTCTAAGTTAAAAGAAATGTGTAGGTATAATTTACTAAACGGTTTACCCGAAAAATTAGATGAGAATTACGTACAGTGCGAAATATGTTTAATAAATAAAATGACGAATTTACCATTTGAAGATAATCGACGTAGAGCCACTGAGTTATTAGAGATTGTGCACACAGACGTCAATGGTCCAATAACGCCGACAGGAAGAGACGGTAAGAAATATTTTGTTTCTTTCATTGATGATTATAGTAGGCAAGCTCAAGTTTGTGTAATTAAAAATAAAAGTGATGTTTTTGAATGTTTCAGGACGTATGTGAACACGATGCGCAATCAAACAGGCAAAAGAGTAAAAGAAATGAGATGTGACAATGGTCGTGAGTATCTTAACAGAGATTTTTATACGTTCGCAAAACAAGAAGGAATTTATATCAAACCCGGTCCAGCATATACACATCAACTGAATGGAGTAGCTGAAAGATTTAACAGAACTATTATGGATCGTGCAAGGTGTTTGATGTCTGAAGCAAAACTTAATAAATGTTACTGGCCAGAATGTGTTTTAACAGCAGTGTATTTAGGAAATAGATTACTTACCAATACTGCTGAAAAGAAAAGTCCATACGAAATATTTTACGGTCGCAAGCCAGATGTAAGATATTTAAAGATTTTTGGAAGTAAATGTTTCGTGAGAGTTCCAGAAGAAACCAGAACATCGAAGTTGAATCCAAAGGGAATACAAGGTATACTAGTGGGATACACGGATACTGGATATAAGATTTTAGTCAACGATAAAATAGTAATAAGTCGCCATGTTACGTTTATTGAACCAGATGCGCAAGTTATAACATTCCGAAATGAAGAAACAAATGATGAGTCAAACGAAGAAGAACCCCATAAGAAAGAGGAATCAAAGAAAGAAGATTTAAATGAACTTGATGAATTTTATGACACAGTGGAAGATGAAGAAGATAAAAGACAGAAAGCAAGTGAAGTTGAGGAGGTTATACCAAGCCGCCCAAGAAGAGAAAGAAAGTTACCTGAGAAGTATAAGGATCATGTAGTGTATGTAAATGTGTGTGATGCCGGAGTACCTGATTCTTATGAAGAAGCGATAAATGGCTCTGAAGCAAAACTATGGAAAAATGCTATGGATGATGAGATTAATAGTCTAGAGCAAAATAACACATGGGAAATTGTGGATGCCCCGAAGAATAATAAGATCATAGAAGTGAAATGGATTTTCAGAATAAAATCAAATGGCAGATATAAGGCACGAGTAGTAGCAAGAGGATTCCAACAGGCTTATGATGAAAATGAAGAAATATACTCACCTGTTGCAAGAATGATTACAATGAAAGCTTTAATGTCGATAGCATGTGTCAAAGGCTGGTATATAGAAAGTATGGATGTAGAAACAGCATTTTTGAATGGAACAATCAAATCTGAGGTATACATTTATCCACCAGATGGGTATGATATTGAAAATGGAAAAGTATGCAAATTAAAGAAGGCTCTATACGGTTTAAGAGAAAGCCCGAGAGATTGGTATGAGTGTTTTCACGAATTTATGACAAGCATCAAGTTCAGAAGGTCAGATTATGATTATTGCATATACACAGGATGTGTAAATAAAGCAAAGATATTTTTGTGTTTATATGTGGACGATATTTTAATTTGCGGAGAAAATATTAACGAAATTAAAGAAGTTAAGAATATGCTGAAAAATAGATTTCGAATGAAAGACTTAGGAAAAGTGAAACAGTATTTGGGAATCGATATTGAATATGACCCTAAACAGAAGAAAATGACATTAAGTCAAGGAAAATATATTGAAAGTTTAGCGGAGAAGTTTAATGTGAAAGAAGCTAAAAAGTATGAGACACCGATGGAACAGAATTTGTCGCTTGAACCTGGTGAAGTAAATGATAATCTGAGGTACAGAAGTTTAATAGGAGCACTTTTATATGTTGCAAGTGGTACGCGACCAGATGTGTCTTACAGTGTGAATTATTTAAGCAGATTCCAAAATTGTTATAGTGATATACATTATAAATATGCGTTAAGAGTTTTAAAATATTTGTATTTTACACGAAATAAAAAACTAAGTTATGATGATGTGTTTGATGAAAGCTTAGATGCGTTTGTAGATGCTGATTGGGCAGCTGATAAAAATGATAGGAAGTCGACCACAGGAATTGTAATAAGAGTGTACAATAACCCTGTAATGTGGAAAACGCATAAACAAAAGATAGTGTCGAGAGCGTCGACTCACGCTGAATATTATGCGTTGGCAGATTGCGTAGAGGAGGTTTTGCCGGTGAAAGGAGTTTTAGGCGGTTTGGGTGTAACAGTCAAGGGTCCAATTAAAATATTTGAAGACAACAGTGGTGCCATAGCTCTTTCCAAAAACGGTAAATTTTGTAAAAACTCTAAGCATATTGATATTAGCTATCACTTCGTGTATGACTATGAAAAGAAAGGGATTATTAATGTAACTAAAATAAATACTGAAGATCAGTTAGCAGATATCCTTACTAAGTCACTAGGAAAAACAAAGTTTCAAAAACTTAGAGATCTTTTAAATATTAAGTAAGATGTTAGTTAATTGTGACTTAACAAATGTTAGTAAGAATTTAATTAGGTGTGTTATGCAATTGTTAATTTTTTATTATTGTATAACGAGAGTAAGGATTTTAAGTTTGTATAATTTAATTTAGTATGTACTGTGTTTTTATTCTACAAAATCAAGGAGGTGTGTTAAAGTATGATTATTGTAGATTAGAACCTCTATGTTCAATATCTATGGTTTTATGAATGACATATATATTGACAATGTAACTTTGTAGTTGATTGTTGAGCAGTGTACTATGGCGATGGTTTGAAATTGAATAAAACAGAATTATAAATGTTCTACTGCGTTTCTAGTTCTTTACAAGATCTCTGATGATACAATGGTGAATATAAATACATGGTTTTTAACATACGTGTTGAGGTTATGTTTACTTACTATGTCTTTTTCGGGTATTTCCATAGTTTTACCGGTTCTAAATGATATGAGGATGCCCTTTCTGGCAGCAGGCCCTGTTGGGTCCACAACATCTTGACTGAGAGGCTTTTCAGAGTCTATAACAGAAAATATTTTTTTTAAATGTGAAGTTCCCGTTTTGCACCAGTATTTTGCGTTTGAGGCCTAAATAACCAATAAATCACTCACTCTGGCTCATTTTTAGGACGTAATTACATGCGCTGGATACTCTAATCGTTAGAAAACAACACCGACAGAGCACAATCACACACAACAAAACAAAACAGACAAAATAAAATAAAGAAAATAATGAATGAATGAAATGAAGTGAAAATGAACTGAAGAACCGATTGATCAATCAAGCAAGCGGCGGATCAAGCAATCTCCTCTGCATTCATTCAAAAATCGTAGACAGAGCCATAGAGAAACCAAAATTCTAAAAAGAATGAATGGTCATGTATTTTCGAATGCTACGTTTTGTCCATTACTGCATAATAACTGCAGTCAAGTCAAAGAGTACCTATGTATACGGGAACAAAAGTCCGTTTAAAAAAAAAACCTCAATTTCTATTTTTAGTTATCGTTCAATTTCTACGGGTAGAATTTTTTTGTGAGGGAGTTGTGCGTTGCGTCTGATGCGTAGCATCTATTAGTCTGTGTACGGACGGGAAGTCAAAGTCAATGTTGAAATGGCACGAGCACGATTCATGCTTGTCTGTCGAAATGACAGACGTCAAAGGCCACCATATAAGAAGAATTTGATTTGTTTATTTTAAGTACCTACCTTTACTTTATTTATGGTACCTACTTATCAAAAATGGTTTTTTCGAGCAAGATATGCGGCTCAATGGGCAGATTTTGGAGGAAAAAAATGTATGTAAGTGGTTACCTACGTACCTTTTTATTGAAGGACCCTTGGTTCACTGCTTCATCCATTATATTTTTATAATATTTTTTTTTATTACCTACTTATAGAAAAAACTTCGGTGTTTATGAAATAGTAAACCCAGTACAGACAACACCAAGTAGAATGGCACCTGACCACATTGAAAAACCCAACTATGCTAATGGAATAACACGGTCAGCACCTGCAAATCCAGAAGTAAAAGATGTCAACCAAATAAGAGGCATGAAAAGGAGCTGTAAGTTGGCTTCTAATATTTTATCACAAGTTCAAAGTGTGGTGAAGGTAACTATCGATGAACTTTTTAAGACATAGAAAAGTGCTAAATATGTACACAAAGTAAATTAGTTGTGAATTTACAGTGAAACACCTCTGTTTCTGTTTTCATTGTAGCATTTAGATTAAGTTATATTTTCTTGTTGACTTACCTGCTAAAATTACAGCATGGAATAACAACGGATTACATAGATGAATTTGTTCACAACCTATGTATCGAGGCAGGGGCATACCCATCTCCATTGCACTACAGTGGATTCCCCAAGAGTGTGTGTACATCGGTGAACAATGTGTGTGTGCATGGTATACCCGACCTTAGGCCTTTAGAAAATGGTGATATTGTCAATGTTGATATAACGGTAAGCTTATTCCGTTAAACCCTACCATTCTATTTTGATATTCCAGTTATTTTCAATTGCCAGAACAATGATAGTAAAAAATTTACCTATTTTATTTTGTTTTTCAGGTATATTTCAAAGGGTTTCATGGTGATTGTTCGAAAACTTTTCTAGTCGGAGATGTTGACGATCTAGGAATACAACTAGTCAATGTCACAGAGGAATGCCTTCTTGCTGTTAGTTTTCTTCATAAAATCCACTTATATCTATGAACAATGATAATACCTTGTAAATTATGGTTAGGCTAACAACCGAGCATCTAGGTCGAAGCTGAAAATAAATTCGCTACTACGGAGCTTTGGGTTCAAGGCTTAAATTCCTAGCAAGCTATATTTTAAAATAATAAGTAGGTATATGTACATATGAGAGAGACCTTTGCCCAGCAGCGGGATGAGATAAATACAAAGAGAGATTTCTGTCTTGTGCAATGTGCATTGCTGAACAGAGACATAACTACCTTACTTTTACTTAATAATTATTTTATCTTATAATCTCATTTGCCTAGTAAGAAATACTTATGAGATTAAATTTTTCAGGCAATTTTAAAATGCGGTCCTAACGTGCCGTTTACTGAAATAGGCGCAACTATTCAAAGCCATGCAGAAAAGAACGGATTAACAGTACTTCCGGCCTTTCTTGGACATGGTATTGGCGAGTATTTCCATGGACCACCAGATATCTACCACATGAGTGAGTTTTGTTCATTCGCTCAAAACATGAAAAACTATTTGGGTGATTTAGTAAATCCTTGACGGCATGGTAACTAGAAGCTAATTCCATTACGAACTTGTCAACTGAACCGTTGTTTTTAATCTGTTGCAAGTTATTTTGTCCCTATTCTACTATCAAACTTTGTTCAATTTTTTTATCGGTTTTTAAACCATTTTGATCTAGCTGAACAGTGTTGTTTCATCTAAGATGCAGATCCGTCGAATCCACGTCAAACCATTATTGGAACTGTAGGGCTACGCTACTGCCGACCATCATTGTTCCAATGGAACGTCAACCGTTATAAATAGTGGAATTAGGGCCGAACTCGAACATAAATACACAATGAACATAAACGCGATAGATCGATAAAATTGTATGGGTAGCAAGAAACTCTGGTTTAAAGAACGCGTAAACACTACACGTAACAAAGGAGGTTCGTACTAAATGAAAAAGGTTCCCAGCTATGGGCACGGTGACTATTAGGCTTCAGCTAGGTGCTGTATACTTCGACATGGTAAACAAGGCGAACCTTGAACTCTGAAATATGATGCGTGAAGCGATAATCTAAAATCAAAAACTGTTTCTTTCCTAGTAAACGACTACGAAGGGGTGATGAAGCCAGGCATGACGTTCACCATCGAACCGGTTCTTACTCACGGCAGCGAAGACACAGTCATGCTGGAGGATGGATGGACCATTGTCACAGATGATGGTTCTCGAGCCGCACAGGTTGAACACACGGTATTGATTACTGAGAATGGAGCAGAGATCTTGACCAAGTGAATTACAGGATTTTGTAGATTTTTTAAAGTATTTGTGAGCCTACGCACCCTAATATTGCGTTTCTTCATGTCCCGTATCGTCGCGTATATCATAAAGAGTTGTGTGTAGTGTTAGAAGTGTATGATAAAATCATGTTATAATGCCTACGCTTAAGTTTCTAGTTTTGGAGTAAATAAATCAAGATCAAAGTAGCGTGTAGTGTTTTATTTTCTGCTTGATAAAATCTTAAAACTAAAAACATGTAGCTTGATACATTAAAAGCACAAGCACAACAATTATCACTTCTAGTGTCAGTCGATAGATAATTTTAAAGGCTTTAGGAAGGAAAGTTTTGAGTAAGGTGTACTTAATTAATTAAATAAGACAAAGGCGTAACCATCGGGACGATTGTCTCGCATTCCCAGTACATATACTTTACTAACGATCTGGGTATCTTTACTTACATATTCTCAAACAGTTTTGGTCCCATATAATGACAAGCTACGCCTCAAATCAATATAAGTAATTATCCGTAATATAGGAAGAAATGACTAGATATAACTAATGTCTAAAAGGTACATGAGCGATAGGTGGATTTTAGTTTTAGAATAATGTTAAGTATAATGTAAGAAAATAGGTTGATAGATAAAACATTTTTTTTTTGTAAAATAATACCTAAGTATGCAAATAGACTTTTGACTAGTATTTTTTTATGAACACAGATTACCTACCCTACAATAAGTAGGTATTTAATTAATAAATGCAAAATGACTCATAATTATATTTAGTAAAAATTAAGTAGGTAAACGGCCTTATATTCCCAATTTTAAAATTATGTTTACAATATATGGATTTGTAGAATTACCTACCTTTGTGCATTTGACCTTATCCTAAGTAGTAATATAAGTGAACTATCATGCTAAAGTTAAAGATAGTCATAGAGTAAAATACATTAGGAAGAGTTAACATTTTAGGTAAAACAATGGAACGTTCTTTGGGACAATCAAAACATTAGCATAGCGTTTTTATTCTTATCATAATTTTGTATATTTTAAAGTAGCCTATGTTATAATCTTTATACGAATCGCGCACGCTATAGTAAAACCACGTAAATTGTAAATAAACACGCAAGGTTTTTCAAGCTATTATCAACATAACAGAAAACTTGCGATACAATATTAGTTATTAAAATTACGATTATACGTACTAGCTATTGACCATGGCTCCGCCTCATTGTACCTACCTTTTATATAGTTTTCTATGATTAATCATTCCTCGATAGTTTACAATAATAATTGTTGTTGTTCACATTTTGTTCAAAAAAATGTTGTAGGTACAGAGATCACTTTATTTTAAGAAGGTAAATTGGTAGGTACAAATATATTTTTCTTTAACAATACGCTAAGGGTGCTAGGGAAGAATAAAAAGAGTGTATAAAAGTTATTACAAAATTGTTAAAAAGATTTAACAACATACAAAAGCTACTTGCGACAATATACACTACTATAATTTTACATAAACATTTATAAATATATCACGCAAGGTAAATAACATCCGTAAATAAGGATTACCTACCTCAGTCAAAATGAGAATAAAATGTCATCTACTACTCAATATAATAAACGTTACAATAACGACAAATAGAAATAAAATTTAAGAATATCAAAACATGTCACTCTTCATAAAATTTATAAAGCACTTAGCTTCTTGATTACTTAATTTAGAATTCCACCACTTAGGTATTCAATAATATTATACTTAGCCACTAAGGGAATAATATGAGGAAATGTTAATTTTTTTTAAATGCATTTGATTGGGTAGTTTAGGTACCTACTTCTACTAGCCAGCTAAGTAAATAATTAAGTAGAAATAGGTTAACTAAGCAGGTACAGAATGAACGCGAGAATAGTGCTGATTGTGCAACACACTGTGCAAAAATATTCTCATTGGTGAAATTGCCATGAATATTTATTTAAGTGAAGTTCCATGATGATGACACAAGAAAAGTTTCAAGAATTACAAAAGTTCTGCAAACAAGCTTAAAATATCCTATTGTCAATTTTTAGATTATATCTTATATTTGCACATCATACATAAGTACACATAGTAGGTACATTATGGCTTATTAATTTATTATCATCACAGATGATTTACTTGGAAGAAAATTGACAAAAGATTCATTAACATTTAAAGAAAATATTAGGACCAAGGAATAACAACTTTCATATTTACCGATATTTCTGTAAGCTATCTTGTTGGCATATGCTAGAAAATGTTCATGTTTATTCAAAATCACAGATGTCGATAACCAAGAGATACTTATATCAAAAAAGATATCTACTTTTTAATGTTATATATCTCATAATCTTGTCATAATAGTTTTAACTTATTGGCCACAGAATAAAAAAGGTTTTTTGCTTATTGTTTTCTGATTGTATCAGCTTTTTAACATTTATGTTTTCACACCTATTTTTATCCAGATCTTAAATTATAGTAGTTTCAGAATAAAACAGTGATAAAACCAGTAATTGGACTATCTATCTAATTACTCGCTGCTAATATTCTTGTTAATTTTGTAAAAGCGTTGAACATACTCCATCAGGTTAAATACTTGCCCCGGTCCCAAATCTATGTCCATGTTGATGTATTCATCTAAATTATGAGTTGAGCCTGTAAAATCAACAAAAAACCTATCAAATGTTTCATTTCTAAATATTTTTTTATTGTAGAGAATAAAATAACAGTGACCTGTCTATTAAAAAAAAGTACATATTGATTTAAAATTACTCACTTGAGGTGCTTATAGCTGGATAAGGGGGTGGTGGCTTGATCCAGGAACCATCAGGTCGCTTCATATGACGACGATCAGATGCAAAGTGTTGTAAAAACTGCTTTGCAGGCACCACACGGAAGAATCTATAAAAACAAACTCATTATCTCAGTGTTTTATTATTGACAACAGGTTTACCCTGTGACCTGATTGACAGATGTTATAAACCTATTTCAGGCACTAGTCTCTCGTTAGACAGGTAAATCTCACATCAATCTCTTTATACAAGCCTACTAAATTGTTTAGAGGAAATAAATAAATAATATTATATTATATAAAAATAAAGCAGAGAACTCTTACCTGTGAAAATCTGATTTTAAAACTTGATCGGTGCGAAATGTTTCAGTCACATATTTATGAAAGAAGGTTGGGAACGGCAGCTCAGAATCTAGGTCATATACAAGACAGGTCTTGCAGTCCCAGGAGTACAGGAAAATTACATGGTAATCCTGAAAGAAGGTAAGAAGAAACTTTTACTGAAGAGATAAATTCAAACTTAGTTTTGTCTTTAGGAAAGACCCTATGGAGAATAACGAAGCAATGTGGCACAGCACAGTGGTAGGTAATTATAAAAATCATATCTCTATGAGCTAGTAGGTTTGAATAGCGTGACATAATTTTAATACACACCCATATAACAAGACGATCGTCCTCGCGCCCAGCCCTTTGTTTCCACAGAGGCACCGTACGGCATGGATTTGAAATGAAAACAACGTAGCAAGTATCCAGTTCTTCTGGGACTCTAATTGAAACATCTTGGCATAGTTTCCAGACATTTTCTTCGCTGTAAAAGAGAACAACAAAGGATAATACAAATTGATCAATACTTTTACTAACAGCGTAAATCACTATAAGGAAAAATTACTAACCAGTAGCAAGAGACATGAGAACAGTCTTCTCTTTTAGGAAACAGAGGCTTGAGGGATTTATCGCTCTTTTTAGTAGTTTCATTGCTGCTCAAATGAACCTGTGCATTTATCGACATTTTGACGGATGGGTGATAGATAAATAAAAAGTCTAGGGGACGGGGTAGGTAGGTGTTGTGTAGGGTAGGTAGGTCCAATTTGACAACTCTAATGACAGCTTTCAAGATAAGGGCAGGGCAACTTTATAGCAAAAATCGAAAAAAAACTGCGACAATCACGAACGATCCAAAAAAAATTTGACGTGCCATGGTCAATGGTGATACCTATCACCTATCTATCCTTGTTTGTACTGTAGCTGGCTGGCTGTTGTTGTGTTGTCTATGTTTTATGACAAAACAATGTTTTGTCATGGGTATTTGTCAGACTTGCTTGTTTGACTGTTTGTTGCTCACTCACACTTACTCACTCTTCTTTTTCAAATTCAAATTCTTTATACTTATAATAAAATAACATTACTTCTGTCATGCGCTAGCCAGCAATCTGCAAAATTACTATTATTGTTTGTGCTTGCTTTGCTTCATGTCATGCTTCTATCTATCTAAAGGTCTATGTTATTTATTCTGTTCTGTCTGTGCTTGTGTCTGTCAGTCCAGTCAGAGTCAGTACATATGGTACAGTAGTGAGTGAGTGAGTGAATTTATGTGTGTGTACAATACAATTTTAGGCATAAGAAAAGCCAATCTATTGTTTTAGTTAGTCCATATTTTCTTTCATCAAGCATAAAAAGGGCGGTGCGTTGTCCCAGGTTCCGACCGGACTAGCGTATCGTCCGGGCAAATCAGAAATCCAAATAAACTGAGCAAGGCACTGCGTAACTGCGTCTTTCACGCAAATTGGTCAACGCTGACGAAATAATAGTCTCAAGATGACCCGTAAGTAGATATTTTTATCTGACGAAATAATAACTGCTAGCATAATTTGGGCACGGTGGTGTGCCCAAATCATCAGTATCATAGAAATATTTTGTGTGCCTACATAACTAAACTAACCTACCTACCCTTTTTGTTGGACGAATCGTGGAATATTCTAGATTTTTTATGATGCCGTAACTTATTTTGAACAAAGAATAGGTACCTCTACAATTTAGGCTCATAATAACAGAAAATTAGAAATGAAACCCAAGGGGTGGCCCTAAGTAGTAAACAATAAAATTGTAAACTATCTCATGTGTTCATGTAATTTGATCCATTACTAATATTTTCAGGTGGTAACCAGAGGGACCTGGCTCGAGCCAAAAACCAGAAGAAGACGCAAGAACTCCAGAAAAAAAAGAATCCCAATGATAAGGGGATGTCCCTTCAGGAAAGAAAACATAGGTAAGGTTTCCATCTAATTGTGATCATTCACAACCCGAGTCCACCCACTGGTATTGGCCTCTCTTTGTAGCACTCACCATGTACCATTCCAGTATTAGTCTCATCCAAATGCATAAATAGTGGATATACCTTATATTCTCGGATACACTAGCTAGTTGGTCCAGATTATTAAATATTCTACCTAGCTTATTTTGATGCTTATTCCAAGAGGCCCTAGCTTCATTATTAGCCAGCAAATTGTTTAGGATCTTCCAAGGTGTATAGCTGTCAAAATCAAGTGTCTATTTTATATACAGGGATGCTGAGCTTATGAGAGAAAAACAACGAAAAAAGGAAGAAGCCGAAATGGCTACAAAGCAAGCTGCCTAACCAAATGCTCCACTGGGGAACTCTCATAACACTATGCTAGCAAGGACATAGCTAAATAATTATAATTCTTCTCTTATAAAAATTGCATTCAATTTTATTATTATAACTTAAATTTTGAGTTTCACATAAAGCCTTATTAACATTACTATTGTGTTTTCTTTTGTAAGTTGGAAGTAAATGCAACAGTAAGGATGTATGATCTGATAGCCAGTAGGTTTCACAATTAAAATTTTGTCTTGGCATTTATGCAAATTATCTAATATTGACTGAATAGATTTTTTGTATGATAAAACCAAATGTCTCGATTTTTGTACAATAAATTTAAACAGTACAAAATGAGTTCTTATTGTATTGGTGGTACCTTGTTTACATCATAGCGGTATTGTATTTGATAAGTTAGTCAGTAATTTTGCTCTATAAATGGATTTATTAGGCGAAATTATAAACGTTAAGTATTTGCATGTAAGTGCTTACTTGCAAGATAGGCACTCAAATCTATATAATAATCTTGGATCTTCTTTTGTAAGTTATAATTTTAAAATTATTGCAAGTAGGTATAAAGGTAGGTATTGTGCTATGACCTTCACTTTGATTAGCTATGATGGTGTCATTACTCTAGCCTTGAGTTATACTGTCATAACATCGTGAAATCCATGTCGTGAATATAAGTCACGAGTTCTAAAGTACCCGCCTACCAAATTCTAACTATATCCGTCCAGCGGTTTGGGCTGTGCGTTGATGAGTCAGTCAGTGGAAATCTCCTTTATACCTCCTAACTCCTTAACTCTTAACTAAGGCCTCGGAGGCCTAACCTCCTCACGGCATTCTATAGATTGCCTAGGCAATGTATGTAATAAATAGAAATGAAACAAATAGGTATTTCATACATTGCCTAAAGAACCCCGGCATTCTATAGAATGCCGGCATTATACACATTGCCGGTAACATATATATAGATTGAGCAAAGACACGACATAAGAGCCATCATTTATTTTACGAAAAACACATTGCAACTTATTTTAACAGAGTTCAAAAAAAGAGGAATTTCTCAATTCGGTTGCATTTCTTTTTTGTTTTTTTGAATGTTTGTTAGGTAGCTGAACTCCGTCATTTATAAACAGCTACGAGCACATAAACAGATTTGAAAAGAATAACTGAAAAATATATGCCATCCCTTAGAATATTGTGTGCCATCCATATGCACCAAAAGGCGTATTTTGCTTTTCTTTGACTTTATAGAACATTCCCAATGAACTGCCATCATCATAAGCCGGTAGTCGAATTGAAGTCGGTTTTTTTTTTCAAGTATTATCGGAAGATTGTGGCACCCAACAAACAATAATAACCAGTTTGTCTCCTCTAGTTCATCATTAATAGCAAACTATACTTTCCAGTTATCAGCTACCTATTAAAAGTTTAGTGCCTTATGATAAGAAAAGGTTTTATAAAACATACAAAATGTTAGTACTAAATCGAATGTACGTATATTTATCACTGAGATAAGAATGTGAGTAGCAAAACCTTACAAAACTCTAAGCAATATGCCAATGCTTTAAAAAAATCTTAGCTACTGCCTTACATGAGTTACATGTACCTAATTAAGTACTTAACTGGATTCGTAGAATAAAATTGGGATAGGTAGGTAAGTAGGTACTGATTAAAGTCATCAATAAAAATACCCAACATACAATGCTCCGAAGTAGGTATACTACCTCAGTAAGTGATAAATCAGTACGATATCATAAACAAATAATTATTTTGCGTATGAAAAAGTACAGCCCTAGCTGTCTTGTGGGTAGTAATACTACTGTAGCAAGACTAATCGTAACATAACATCGAGTACCTACTTAGGTATAACAACTTAAATATAAAACTAATACCTACTTCAAACAAATCAACTGAAGTCAAAATCACATTTTAACTTAAATTGAAAAACAAAAATAGGTACTTTAGACTGGAACAGGTAACCTAGCCTAGCTAGTGGAACTCTATCCGAATAAATATTCGCTAAACCTATGGGTATTATTATCTAATGCCTAGACCACACTCATCGTGATAACCCGAAGTTTCGCTTTATCGCCACGACTTTGCAGAAATTTCCAATAGGTAAATACATCTGAATCCGTGTCTGACTTTTATTTTGTTGATGCGAGTGGCAGTTTTGTATGGACAAAAACCGTTTGACGAAACGAAAACAAAACTTCTCCATACAAAACTTGCGAATCACTTTTCGCAAATCAACAAAATAAAAATCAGTCTAGGGCTCAGAAATTCAGGCCACTTCACTGGAGCGATTTCGTGAATACTTCGCGGTAAGTGCGGCCCAGGGGTACCTACCTAACTGGAGATAAGGTTCAACCCTACATGCTGCCTCATGATAGCAATCCATGAGGAAGCCTGTAGAGTTTAATCATTTTGGAAGTGCTAAATTCTAGTTCAAGAGTGAGATAAATAATTCTTTGAAGCAACAGTGTCGACCGACGCTGATAACCTATTCATATCACAAAAAAATCATAATCTTAGTATCAAAATCCCAGACAGATGCAAGCTATACTTTCAAATAATACTGAATACAGAGTTCACAGAATGAGAGAGCATGAGTGAGTATGAGGCAAAGTATCCTGAAATGCAATGATAATTTCTTTAGGAATTCTATTTTACAATCGGTACTTATCTAGGAAATTTTCATAAATGGTACCTATAGGTTTCCTACATATTACCACAGATATTCTAATACTAGTACACTGCTGCTTGGACATAATAAAATGGTCATTTAAGTCTCAAGGCAGCCAAACTACTTACTAGAAGTCTTCAATGTTTTTAAACTGATTGTAATAGTTGTAAAAATAGTTAGGTACCTACCTAGTATGTCTTTATTCTTCCCACTGTCTTTCATGGACGAGATGCTTAGATTGTTTTGCTAAACAGCGTAAAATAAAACAAAAAACAAGTCTGTAGATGTGATCCAGCACTTAAAAACGGTACTAAGCATGTCCATTGGACAACGCCTTCTTTTCGAATTCCTCTCTTTGACTATACAATTCTTTGGCTAGTTCTTGAATGTACGGATGTTTAAACTTTCCATCTGTTGCTGTAAAGAACTCTTGTAGCTTCTTGGGAGCTTTCTCACGTTTCTCGTATTCGAATGCTTGCAGGATCATGTCGTACCGATCGAGGTCTTTGGCGAACATCGCTTCGGGAGAGCTTTGATTTTCGTATTCCTGGAAAAAGAAAACAGTAACAAGGTAGGATCTTTTAAACCCACTACACAACAACTGCGGTAGCTTTTTGTGAGAGAGTTCGTGCGGGAAAGTAGGTACCACCGCATCTATTTCTGCCGCCAAGCAGCGATGCTCGCATTGTTGTGTTCCGGGTTGAAGGGTATGAGTGCCGATGTAATTACAGGCACTTTTATGTCTCAGAGTGATGGGCGCAATGCAATGCATCACAGGGCATGTCTTCAGTGGACGTGCTCAGTGAGGCAATGCATCATTATCGTATGATATTTCTATTAATAGCCATCGCCACCGCTGCTAAGCGGAAATGAACGAATCCTAGGTATAGGTTTCTTTTAAATAAGTATCCTATGTAAGCACTACCATTTTCTCCACACTACACTTAGTTGGAAGAAAATGCTAAATAGCTAATCTCGCCACTGTACAATTTTATTTTTGTGTGCTATAAAGAATTATCTAATCTAATCTATAGGTACCAGGATCCAGATAACCTATATATACCCTTTCCTGCCTTTGTTAAGCTGCTTGAGGTTATCACTTCTTAAAATATGTACCTATCTAGGTTAGGTAGATATTCATTCACATTTCACACACTCTCTAGTCCCAAACTAAGCAAAGCTTGTAATATGGGAACTAGATGCTGATAGAATAGGTACTTATATACTTTTTTTTGTAAATACATAGGTACTTACAATACATAGTTACACCCAGACATAGAACAAACATCTATGTTTGCCACACACAAATGTTTGGGTGGGGATTGAACCCACGACCCACAGCACGGAAGGCAGAGCTATTACCGACTGAGCTGTGACGCCTGTCGAAGGCGTACCTACTTGTGAATGCAAGCCATGCCTTTATCTGATGTACTTTATATCTACACAGATGTAATTAACCTATCAAATCCTTTGAACTTAACAAATGTCCGCATTTTATATACTAATTTATTGCTGCTATCATATCAATGCAAGATTGTAGTAACCGCAACCAGTTGCAAGATATTATGATAATAATGCTTAATGCCATAACTTAGTGCAACAATATTTTTTGACTTCGTCCATGTCTCGTTTGATTCTGTTGATTTTCCGGGATATAAAGTAGCTAGTAGTTCTAATATTATAGTAGGACTATCCACCAGATACGCAATGTATGTCTGTCTCTACTTTCGTCTAGTCAAAAACAAAGACAGAAATATTTTTATCTAAGGATATAGTGTTACTCAAGGTTGGTGAAACAGGCCCTAAGTATGACAAAAAACGATTGCCATGATTTGGTTCCCAAGGGATTTTTCTATTCCAACCTTTGTACCCTTTATTGCCACATTCGAGAGATACAGACTTTTAAAACTAGTGAAGTACTTACTTTGTACAAGTCATACATTCTATCACCAGCTATGCCGGTCAGCTCCGCAATCTTCTGCATAGCCTCATCCTCTCTGCGGTGCTTTTCTTCAGGGGAAACTCCACAGTGTGGTGTGAGGTCACCTACTATGCATTCTGCTAGATCATGTACCATTGCTGAAATTGGAGAATTCAAACATTTTAATAGTAGCTCATTAGTAAATAAAGAATTTGATTTGAAATGGAAGGTAAGCGTGAAAAAATGTGTCAATCGCAACCATGAATTGTAACAGTAGAGTATCACATTTTTCTGTGCCCAACATCCTGATATTCTATAGTGCCTATGTAAAAGTAAATAGGAAATCGTGAATCCTTACAATCAAACTTACTGGATGTTCTTTATAATCCAGCTCCTACGAATAGTTCATTTCATTCGGCAAAGTACAAACTAAAATCTACCTAGTAGAATTGTTAGTACTAAAGTATTGCAAAAGTGAAAGTAGGTAGTTCCACTTTCAAATCTACATGACTAATTTATTCTTTGAATAATTTATGTTACCAGCCAGCTTGTGAGAGGGTTACCAATTCTCAGAATTAATAAATGATCCAAACAAGGCATGTTGTGTGCCTTGTGTCATGGCAACATGATATCAGTGTATTCTTATAATACCATTGACACTGCTAAACCACTGGAGATTGTGGTCAGAATTGTATTACTCCTTTGTTTTTTAAACTAAAAGTATACAACATTGTCTAGCAGTATAATATAGCACTTCTTTGATAATAAATACTGACAAATATGACTGCTATGCCTACTCTATCAACAAATCATCTACTGAATAGTAAATTGGTCCATATTTCAGAGGCTCTGGGACTACTGTCTGGCATTTACATGTTCAATTAAAAGCAACTTCAGCTTAATAAAATGATGGCCATCTGTGATAGCTCCTACAGTCCCAGCGGAAGACCAGCATTGTGGTTGTAAAACACAGAAAATGTTAAGATGAGTAAATGGACAATACTCATTTCGATTTGTAATTTTTTTTTAGTTTATGTAGGTATTTCATGTTTATGTGCTTCAAATAAATTTATTTTCTTTCTTTCTTTCTTTCAAAGGTAGGTACATAGTTTCTAAAGTAATCAATAATTATCTTACCAATTTGGAGGCACCTGAATCTGTCTAGCTTAGTAGGGTTGTTCTCATCCGTAAGCAAAAATGTCATCATTCCCATTCGGTACATGTGCCCAGCAATAGATTCACATTCATTTATGTCGCAAAGGAGCCAGCCTGTTCGTTTGACATGCTAAAAAAATAATAACTATGTATCTTTAAGTAAATTTGTTTTACTTACTTACATGCATGCATAGTTTTAGTTGAGTAGGTGGTTAGGGATCAGACCAAGGTACTTAACTAAGTAAACAATTATTTGTGAAAAAAAACTGCATATGAAAACAGGTAATTAGTTTCAGTCTTGTGCCTTGCAGAATCTGGTAGGTACCATTTGATCGATTATTCCTGTAGCGAATGTTGCGATGGGTTCCTGAAAACTTAAACAGTGCTGTTGTAACGAAACGAGGTTTTACCTTTAGGCGGCCCACCAACTCCAAAAACTCAAGGATTTTTGCATGATCCTGAACTAAAGCCATTTTCTTGAATTTGTCTTTTTGAGCCTTTGGAAAGGAAACAGAAGTTAAGAGTTGATTTTGTGCCGTAGATAGAAGGGCGCTATGATTTGTGCTGTTTGTTACGCGAACTCACGCGAACTACAACCACCTACCTACTTACTTTTCTTGTGTGTCAAACAGACAGTGACAGACAGACTACTATTTTATTGTTGGTTTGGTTGTGTGTGTGGTGTTGGGTTGGTGTGATTCCTGTTTGATAATCGTGTTGGCGCTGCTTATTTTTACTTTGTTTGTTTGATTGATTGAGTGCTGCCAACTTGAGTAAGAAAAATAACGTTACACTAGACAATGGAAAAATAAACTCGGAATAGCATTGGCATAGTACAGCATAATAACAACAAGCTCCTAATGCTAATTTCACAATGCGGTACAAATCATGAAGTTATAATAGATGTTTCTATTTTTATGACGACAAAGGCTGCCGCTACGGTACCAGAAAAAACCAAATAATAAAAACCAGCAATAAAGTAGTTAAGTTGGCATCACAAAATCGCTAAATAACGGGTTGTCAATTCGAAAACAGTTGTCAGTGTCAAAAGTCAAATCGTCACGGCTCAGCTGTCATATAATAAAGAAGAAGATTTTGTGTTGCTGTGGTTATGGATAAGGTCTTTGGGTTGTGGTACTTAGATAGGTACCTTCATTTCAAAGCTGCGTGACGCCGCGCCGCGCCCTGTGACTTGTCTTGCTCTACTCTGTGGTTTATTTTGATTGAATGTTCCCGCTTGGTTTAAAGTTGTTATTATTTTTTCATTGAACTATGTACCTACAATACGTGTACAAATACAATACCTACAATACAAAGGAATCAGCATTCCATAACGAAAAACGCCAGGATTTTGGCACTTTGGAAATGTCATGTTTTGGCGTTTGTCAGTTGAATGTTTGTTGTAGGTACTTTTTCTATTAATTTGAGTGCATAATATAACGTAGAATAAAAGAAGAAAAACATTTTATATTGCTTTTTTAAATAATATTAAGTTTGATATTTTGATTTATTGATTGTTTGAGACTGACTGTGATTAAAATTTGTTATAATAATTACCTAGGTATAAGGCTGATTTATACCTAGGTAATTTGCCCCTTGTGCCCTACCACCTGCACAAGGGATGATATTTTGGACGCCACAGACGAAGGGGTAGGCTGATTATGATCTCCTCACAATAAACAAGTAAAATCAATGAAAAAGTGTTGTAATTTGACCATTTTCACAGATTTTCTACCCTGTATGAAAGTGCCCCACGTGGTGTATCAATGTACCCCGCTAGTGGGGCAGATTGATACAAAAGCCATATTTTACTAAACGTCAATTATTTCCTTGCTTTGATAACATAAAAAATTTTGAACTATGACATTATAATACTTAATAATTTAGCTAAACGTATAATACAAAATTTATGAAAAATATTATGTTTAGACCTTAGAATATAGAAAACACTAGAAGCCGCATTTGACATAATTTGTATGAAGGATTTTGTCACCAAAATGCTATAAAAATGTTCCCGTGCGCATGATGTTCGCGCAGCCCAATGTTGCACCTACAAAACTATTTCCCAATTTTTTGGGGTAATTTTTTTTGTAAATGCTGCTTAGGTACCTAAGTAGGAGGTACTGAAATAGATATTTATAAATTTTAATAGAATTAAGGAAAGACTCAGGACGTGTTTTTTGAATGATTTTTGTCCATTGTTCTCGTCTGAGTATGTCATCAAGAATCCTAAAATTACACAAATATTTTTTCAAAATAACAAATTTAGCGCTCTATGATTAAAAATACCTATGCCTAATGATGTGTAGTCATAAAGATTAATATAAATTTTGTTGGGAAAAAAATGTTGGTGTTGTTTGCAACATTATTGAATTGATGGTAATTTTTCTTTAAATTGATGATTCCAAGACGATTCCTTATCAAATAGAGACCCAAATGTGATGTATGTTATCCCATCTACTTTGTTTTTAGACCCAGGCCAATTTTTGCAAGTGGGAACCACACACGCCGGCATAATTGTATAAAAATATGTTTGGCATTGGAGGTGTCAATGGCCAGAGACTGAATGACACAAAGTACTCCATTATGGTGCACTTCTTACTGTGACACAAAAATGGCTATACAGTACATCTGTACTTTTCTTTAATCTGTGGTTTAGACACATTTTATGAAGCTTTAAACTATTGTGTACTGTCTCACTTCCCCCTACCTACTGTTTTTTTCTGGTACTTGTTTAGGTAGGTACTTACTTGATTTTATTTTAGTTTTAAAAAAATTCATTGATTCGAACCCTCAGTAATACACAGTTTTTAGAAACAACTAACAGATTTCCGTAGGTAGATTAGGTACCACCATACCAACATTTTGTCTTATTGACAGACAGAAATGTTGAATTTTCTACCAACGGCTGACAGTTAGTCGAATAGTAACCATACTAAGGTACCTACTACACTATCGATTTTCCATGCTCTATGTAATAAACAAACCAAAATTTCACAGCCTCTTTTTGAGTCACCCTGTATATACTAACTGATTATTATGATCAGTGGTTAGACCAGCAGCACGTACTATGAATCGTAATTCGCGTAGGTAGGTACCCTCCTAGGTAGGTATAGGTACCGCTACGTTATTTCAAATTCTATCTTTGCCTCGAACAAACAGTGAAAATGCGAGAGTCCTCGCCGACGGTCATCCAATTAGATTTAGCTTCAAAATGAGCGTTCTAACCCGTTTAAAGTCTAACAAAGTTCTATTGGATGTATGGAAAGTTGGTTTCGGTGTCAGTGAGTTTGTCTGCACCCTGGAAACGGAGCTGGCATGATTTGGTTGCTGTTCGCTTTTTGTGCAGGTCGGTTCCTCGGTTTTTTACCAAACCATTCATTAAAAGTAAGATTTGACTACTCCTTTAGGCATTAATAACTAGGTACCTACCTACATGTAGGTAACTAGTACTGACCTTGGTAAAAATTTGACAACTTTATCTAATTGAGTGCCTAGAGATATACACCAGCAGCGGTAGGTACAGTACGGTACTTGGAGTTAGCTATTTCGAAATGACTGCGTATTCTTTTGGTCGAAGAATATCCTAAAATAAATGCTTTACTTAATTTAAAAAAAAAACTTAAACAGCTCGATATTTTTTGCTCTCATTTCAATTATTTTTTAGAAATTCTTATTTTCACCGTGATCTCAAACGATCGATGGTGTCTACTATTTAGGTATTTACATCTAGGTATATCTAAGTACATAGCTTTGTCAAAAATTTACGCATCACATTTTGAGATCCTATCAAGATAATTAATTACAAATTGAATTGATGTCAACATCCACAGGCTATCCCAATCCAATTAATGAATATTAATTGCTTGTAGTTCGTATACTTTCACAGCAGAGTGGAAACAGTGGTGCACCTTACCTACTTACATTGAATGCTAAAATAAAGATAACAATCTACATCCTTGAGTCCATGTAAGGGCGATACCAAACATATTCCTTTTCATTTCATATTCTAACTAAGTAAATGTTAGGCAGGTAGGTACTTACCTACTAAAAATTGATTTAGCAAATAGCAAAATCTCGTTAGCGACAATAGATTTTTTAAAGATTTTGTATCGATGTACCTACCTACCTACCTAGGTAAGCAAACATTTTTATTAAGAAATATTTACTAGAGTTTGGCACTATAAATCTTTTTGGGATTGCCCATTTAACGCATACTTGCAGAGCGTGGTCAAACTCTACCTACATAATTGGTAATTTTGGGTAGGCATTCTATGTCTTCATCATCATAATGATACCATAGGTAGCATTCTTCAGCCAAGCCCTACCCACAAAACATCCACAGGAAGTTTACCTAAGCGATTGGTATCCCTATAAGTATTCCTGTTTGCGATTCAGCTCAAGTAGGATTGGCTCTTTGGAGGTTAAACTCTCATGTACTTAGTACAGGTTCTACAGGGATTTCTCCCGATTAAGTGAAGTCTGTTTGAAAACTTGCGAGTCTCGCTAGACTACATAAACTAGGTTATAGGTTACTCAATACACATCTCACGGATATGTATCTAATCTATCTACTCGGAGGTCGAAACTTATTTTACTTTTCTGTTTGTACCTATAACCTTTTACATCGCTGGCAACGTGGCGTATGGAATGTAATATTATTAAAAATATGAGAAAGTGTCAATAATTATATGTTTAAAAAACCAGAAAAACCGACTTCAATTCGACTAGCGGCTTCATTATCAGATGATGATGATGGCAGTTCGTTAGGAATGTTCTAGTGACCATAAACACCACTAACTAAAAAGTCACAGGAAAGCAAAATACGCAATTACGTGCACGTGGATGGCATGTTTTTTTCCAGTTATTTCTATTTATAAGCCAAACTACTGAACCGATTTTGATGAAAATTGAATGGGATCAACCTGGAAGTACATTTTTTCAGATAAAAAAAGAATTTTTGAAATCGATTCATAAATGACGGAGTTCTGAGGTAACACACATTAAAAAAAACATACCACCGAATTGAGAACCTCCTCCTTTTTCGAAGTAGGTTAAAAATAATATTTGATTACCCTCATACACTCGATTTTCTATACAATGTAGAAATGTAGTGGCTCCCTATAGAGAGGCGGATTCAGGCACTGCGCTAGGCCTATGTTCCGAACCACCAAACCCTGAAGGCTTTTGCCTTCAGATCCGTGATCTTATTTCATAATTTTTGTATTTTATTTTTCCAGTTGTGTCGGCGGTAGAATGGGATGCGCCGACACCGTACGACCCTGTCTGGCTGGCCAGCGTTCAACAGTACCCCCCAATATCGCTCAACGAGACCAGGCAATGGGGTTGGGGCTGGGTGTATGAACAAGACGTACAGTTCATGCTATTTACAAGGTAGTAATGTGACGATTCAATTGAAATATTACCAGTTGGGCGCCCTTCGTGCTTGAACAACTAGTAGTATCTTCGAGAAATAATTATTATCCTATCCTACTAATATTATAAATGCGAAAGTTTAGATGTTTGGATGTTTGGATGTTTAGATGTTTGGATGTTTGGATGTTTGTGTTTCAATCACGTCAAAACCACTGAACCAACTTGGATGAAACTTGGCATATATATAGTTCGTAACCTGGATTGACATATAGGCTACTTTTTATCCCGAATAATTAACAGGATCTACAGGATAAAATGAACGAAAAGGATTAGCAGCGCCAATTGACAAGAGGATTTCATTGTCATGTCATGTCACGTCAGTTTGACAGGGCGTAGTACTACGAGTTCGGTATAATGAGTTGTAATGTCAAGTTTCTCAAAGAAGTATCCGCTCGGTACACACACAGATAATATAATGTACACGGAAACTGTAGACGCGTACGAAGTCGCGGGTAACTGCTAGTATCCAAATAAATAATAACGATGGGCAGCGTAGTTCCTAAAACAATGAACATAACATAACAAAAAACTTTGCATGAAATAAAAGCTCAATAAATAAATATTCACGGACATTTCACACAACGCCCTCTAGTACCAAACTAAGCATGCTTTGTTTTGTTTTTGTAAATACTTATAATAAAGCTCTTTGATCTTTATTTTAGGCTGTAAATATATTATCTGTAGTTATAAAATAAGCATTTATTTGTTTTTAATATACAAAAGACATCAACGCGCTCTGTCTACGGCGTAGACCCCAATCGTAAGCCATCATTATGGGAGCGTTTGTGGTGCAATGTCATATTGTAATGTAATTGTATCTAAGGTTAATGGCGGCATTTATTAATGGTTCTGGGTACTGCTCTCTTTACCTATCTAGACATTGGAAGTGATTCGTACCTCGTAAAAAGCACGATTCGGCATAATGTCGTCTATAGATTCTACGGTAAATCTTCAGTCTGGTTACTGTAAGACAGATTTATATTTTCAAACATTATCATGATAGTACACTAAATACTGCCGCGGACGTCCGGTCGGCGGATCTTGGCTATCCTGACGTTAGCCGTTACGATGCGCAATGCGAAAAAAATTCGCATTCGTGCATTACAAACAGCTAACTTCACGTTGTCCAAGATCCGCTAACTGTAGGTACTAGTATTGGCAAGTAGAGTGTAAGTGCTATACTTATAATCGTCGCATAACTTTAAACAGCAGTTACAATCGGCTCTTAGAGATTTCGCTATCAAATAAGTAATATTTTTTTATAAAAAAATCCCAATATTTATTTTAACAATATTAATTTAGAGAGGCGCAATAAAATAAAATAATACATACCTACCTACTTGTGAAGTAAAATAATAATCAAAACTTTCTCTATGCCTCATTCCATCGGTTTGAGTGTATCGTAAATATGTTCATTTATGAGTGTGAAAGTGAGTAGTATTAGTCACAAGAACTGTACGCTGAACCTAGTTACTGCAACGTAAAATAAGAAAATTACTAACCTAACCTACTTAACAGGGTTTATGTTTGATACTCTACATACTTTAACACCTGTTTATGCAACATAAAAGTGCAATAAAGAATTTGAATTTGAAAACCATTTTGTTTATCGTTATTCTTTATTATAAACGCGAAAGTTTGTATGTATGGTCGACATGCCACCAGTCCGCACCAAGCGCTTTGCCTCAACGTTTATCCTGAGGACCGCCAAGGAGTGGAACTCTTTGCCGGCGTCTGTGTTTCCGAACACCTACAATTTGAATGTTTTCAAGAGGAGAGTGAATAGGTTTCTTCTAGGCAAATGTGCTACATCGTCGACCACATCGTCACTTACCATCAGGTGAGATTGCGGTCAAACGTTTGTCTATAATGTATAAAAAAAAAAAAAAAAAAATGTATGGATGTTTGTTACTCTTTCACGCAAAAACTACTTTTCCGATGTGGATGAAACTTGGAGTACATATAGTTCGTAGCCTGTATTACTACTTTTTATCCCGGAAAATCAAACAGGTAGTACTTAATATGAAAGAAAATCACTTACACAACACACCGTAGTGTAGGTAGCTATATAGAGAGAGACGAGTAAGAAGTATTTTCGAATATTTAGGTACTCACTGCAAAGAGCGTAATACTGTTTTGTTTTTAAAAACGAATAGTAAAAAAATTAATATAACCTACTTATACCTAATCGTATAATATCTATGCACCCATTTTGTTTAACAAAATATTTACCAATATAGACGACGTAGGTATAGATTAAGCTACGCAAGCTGGTAAATTGGCTCTGTTCTGCCGTAAAACTTTATTCGCTATTTTTGTATGTCAATCTCGTCCGGTAGTTGGAAAGCAATTATTTCTTCTATACAACGCTATTTTGGACGTGACTTCATTGTTTATTTACGTATTAGACTCGGTATTTTAACGTAATCCTATAATTTCTAAGCGGAAAAGCAAAGTGAAGAAAAAAAGCTGTTGTTGAGGGTCTGAACATGGAAGTTCTTTAGAAAAATATTAACTTAATTATATTAATATTGAGTGTTGTATGTACCTAACGTGTATGTTTTTTATTTCAGGCGAAACCCTTACGATTTTCAAGTGCTGAGGATCAACGACTCGGCTTCTCTAACCGACTCGAACTTCGATTTCAGCAGGAAAGTGAAAGTACTGACTCATGGTTGGTTGAACAATGGTTTTGGACCCATGCCTGAATCAATCAAAGAAGGTAGGCACTTACTGCTATACGATACGACACCTACCTTCATCATGATATCAGTGAAGATACATTTAAAATAGTACACCGAAACAGACAAAATAGTACTAATACTATTTTGTCTGTTTCGCTGACACTCATTAGGCTTATGAAGCGGGCTAGAGATACCAACAATAGCGAGATAACATCGATAAAATGCGTAATGAATGGTATGTTACTATGACCCATAAACCACACGAAAGCTAACCATGACATTATACCAGTCAATTATCGATAAAATACTACCTACCTGCTTTTCATCGATAGCTCGCAGATACACGCGAGAGCAATGATTCCGGGTCACTTAAAGAATGTTAAAAATCTCGGAAACTAAAAATGATAGGTTAATGCAATAAATTGTATTTAATAGACAATGTAATACTCCTTAAATGAAGGTATTAAAACTTCTTAGTTATTGTAAAGTTATATCTTAAAAAAATCAAATTTGAAAAAGGGCCACTTTCGAAGATGGAACTACGAAATTACAGCATTTGGTTTTGCTTTTGTTTGTAATCTGTCATTTATGTGGGTATATAAACCATGTTGATAGTGCTCTATATTCATTATTCAAGCTGAAATTATGTCGCTTACGCCTGAAGAATGCACCAGAATACTTACAATGCTGGAAACCGGCCGGAGTCAGCGCGATACAGCCAGGACTGTCGGTGTGTCGCTGTCAACAGTACAAAGAGTTCTCCGACGTTACGAAGAAACTGGTTCTAACCTACGCAGACCAGGAACGGGCAGAACCAGGTGTACCACAGCACGAGAAGACCGATACTTGGTGAACACCATGCTTCGAAATCGCTTTCTCACAGGAACTGAACTCACAAATCAGTTTCGACGCCTCGGAGGAAGTAACCCAAGTGCATGGACAGTAAGACGTCGGCTTGCTGAATCTAACTTAAAACCCCTTAGACCTGCAAACGGCCCTAAACTGGAGCGTGGGCATCGTATTTCAAGACTAAGATATGCCCAGAGCCACGTAAATTGGAGTATTGAAGATTGGTCAAAAGTTATGTTCTCCGACGAATCAAAATTTATGCTCTACAAGCACGATGGAAGACACAGAGTGTATCGAAGACCAGGGGAAAGATTCAAGCAAGCATGCATCGAAGAAAAAGTAGCCTACGGTGGTGGGTCTGTACTTGTGTGGGCCGGAATTTCTTCTGAAAGTCGCACAGAGCTGGTGATCATAGAAAACGGCTCTTTAACTAGCGTAAGATATGTGGAAGAAATCCTCAATGATCATGTTGGTCCATTTATGGTCAATTTAGGTGAGGATGCTATATTTATGCATGACAATGCCCGACCTCATACAGGTAGGATTGTGAATGACTACCTTCAAGAGATGAACATTACTCGTATGGAGTGGCCAGCGCGCAGCCCGGATATCAACCCGATCGAGCATGCTTGGGACGAGCTAGGCAGATGCGTAAAACAACGAAACCCTCCCCCAATCACGCTTCGTGAGCTCAAAATTGCTCTCACAGAGGAATGGGAGAATATTCCCCAAAATCGTATAAGGAACTTGGTGTACAGCATGCCAAACCGCGTAAACGCAGTAATGGAAGCACGAGGAGGCAATACGAAGTATTAAAATTCAAGTCAAATCGTAATAAAGTTCAAAAATTTCATGTTTCCTATTTTTGTTTTAAGGAGAGATCAGCAGTTTTTTTCTTTATGTAATTTTGTGTTAATAAAATGTATGGTGACTCATATTTTTTTACTTTCATTTAAGGAGTATTACATTGTCTATTAAATACAATTTATTGCATTAACCTATCATTTTTAGTTTCCGAGATTTTTAACATTCTTTAAGTGACCCGGAATCATTGCTCTCGAGTGTAGTTGGCACGTTTCTATTTTTCCCAACGATTCAATTCAAAATGGCCAGAGTATAGTCTGTTGAAATGACCGACAGAGGCCGTCAAGAAGAAGATGCTTTCGCACTTGCACCATATCGGCGTGGATATTTTTGTTCGAGCCTGACAATGTCGATCGATATCGTGTTGGTGTTAGTATCGGTCCGTATGCAAACGTCCATAGTGTTGGTGCCAAGGCTTCAAAGCAAATTGAATATTGATACCCCAAAATATGTATTATAGAGCTGCCAACGTAGCTACATCAGCGCCAATTGGTAATGGTCCAGAATCTAAATAGGTTATTAATCTATAGTGTGGCATAGCATAAGAGAAACTAACAAAACAGAAATAAACTTGAAAATATATTGAAAAATGAAATACACTGAGGTATTTTCTTTCATATATATTTTCATTTCAATACTTTCAGCATACCTCAACGTAAGCGACCTAAACATAATAGTGGTAGACTGGGGCAATGCAGCGATGGTGAACTACATTCTTGCCAGTTACAACGTCGCGTCAGTTGGTAGAATTCTAACGGAATTTCTCAATTTCCTCATTGGAGAAGGAGTTTCTATGGATGACGTTCATCTGATCGGACACAGTCTCGGAGCCCATGTGGTGGGGATTGCTGGAGCGTATGTGAAGGCAGGCCCAATAGATACGATAACTGGTAAGAGTTTTGGTTTTTTTTTTATTTATATACCTTTCAAAATTCAGAAAACCAAAACTACTACTGCGACACTAAAGTGGTTATACTCTACTTATAAGTGATGAGCGTTGATATGATAGCGTAACACATTTACCTATATTGGTCTACGAGTGTAGTACGCGATTTTCAAATAGCTAGTTTAAATAAGTAAGTATAAAAAAGTTTGATTTCCAATGCTCGTCCAATATAAACTGCGGCTGACCGCAACATTCCAGTTTGTCAATACGTATACAAATAATTAACGAGGGCTGATAAATCAGTTCAAAATAAATTAAATGGTTAATTACATTACTTAAATACTATAAATACTTAGGCGTGAACGTTATGGACTCATTACTTATAATAACTTTATTGAGTATTATTATTTGACGAATTATCAAAAGTAATCTGGGTAATTTGTGTAAAACCAACCTAAAATACTTCGAGCTTGAGTTTGACTAAATGGTAGACCTAATAAATAATTTTGCCAATGCTATTTTTTATCATATTTTCATATACTTTGCGGGTACCAAGGACTCCATTAAATTGCCGATAAGTTTCCTGCCAGGTTTCGTAGTCAATCAGGAAAAAAAATGACAATCATAGAGCCGTTATAAAACGACATGGGATTATGAACTGTATATCTACTAGTCCATAAGACCCATTTTCCTTCCAGGACTGGACCCGGCACTGCCGCTCTTCACACTGGGCAATAAAGACGCGCGTCTTGACAAGCACGACGCACGTCATGTGGAGGTTATCCACACATGCGGGGGTTACCTCGGCTTTTCGTCCCCATTAGGGCATATCGACTTTTACCCTAATGGCGGGACTAGACAGCCGGGCTGTGGGCTCGATTATAGAGGTGAGTTAGCAAGTTTCTTCTTTTATCAGCTTCACTTGTCGAAGAAATCTAAGAAACAATAATAAAATCTTAGAAGTCAATTTTAACTTACTTCTAATAATAAGGGCGGCTTGCACCAGAATCGCTAAACGTGTTTAACAGCTAAATCGATTTAAATCTGACGTATTTGTATGACTTGACAACTCGCTAAATACTATTTAAGAGTTAAACGCATTTAGCGATTCTGGTGCAAGTCGCCCTAAGTGTCGTATCGAAATAATTTTATAAGTATGTATGTATATTATGTATAGTAGTTTGGATGACTATGGACAGGAATTAGGATTCAAAACGAAATTAATCTTTCTTGGGCAGCCGAAGACGTTCTTAGGACTGAAAATATCTTGAACATTCGTAAAGTTCAGCCGCACACCGCTTATTTACTGAGATTTATCGCTTCTCTAACGATGTCAGTAATAGATGTGAACTTTCGATCGAAACAGCGTTATGCACTTCACGGATACACGATGCCAAGGTACTACAAGTCGGGTGGTACCTACCCCGTTTTACAAGACCGCAGTGGGAACGGAAAGATTTCACCTGAGTTTCAAGCACCCGTTATACCAACTGTGAAATATTATTTTAACTGAATCTTTAGGCTAGGAAAACTTAGTGGTACCTAATATTTATACAGCAGCCCCCGTATGCCAATCTTTTGTTGTCAAGTTATATTTTACTGCCCAGTGTAATTTCTTCAGGTCACGTGGTACAATTTTGTACCACGTGATCATTCTTTTTGGACACTTGACAGCAAAATATGCGCAAAAACACATCAAATGACGTCATAATGTCACTATTTAGTCACAGAATAACTATGAGTTAGTATGCACTGACCATGATTTGCAGTTCAACTTTGCAGTTCAACGTAGAAGACAAATACACCGCACAGTGCTTAGATTGTTTAATAAATAAAATAAATATTAATGGGCATTTCACACAACGCCTTCTAGTCCCAAACTAAGTAGGTGAAGCTTATAATATGTGAACTAGATTGCTGAAAGAATACTTATATACTTTTTTTATATTGTAAATACTATTCTTGCCGCGCAGAAATGTCCCCTGGACGAGAAATGGTCCTTTTTCAATAAAAGTTTAGAAGAACACTTGTGACAAAGCTGTTTGTGGTTTTTATAAATCGTGTCTGAATTTTGAAAAAGTCAATAATTTTTGATGCTAAATGTACCTACCAGGTCTTTGTGCCCACAACCGAGCGCACATGTTCTTCGCGGAGTCCATCACCTCACAAGTGCCGTTCACAGCTGTTCGATGCGAGGACTACGACGAGCTGTACTACCAGGGCTCCTGCAAGGGGACCGGCGAGAAACTTATCATGGGCGGCTTTGATATACATTATGGGTAACATTTTTATTCTCACCCAGTTTATAAGAGTACCCACCAGAATACTCCAAATAACGCTAAAATACTATCAGTCTCTATTTGAAACTTGTCAAAAACAAGGACGGAAATATTTTTAATTACTTATATAAAAAATATAATTATTCGGAGTTAGTCGAATCCAGGCTAATTATGCTAAAATCGTAAACACAAGCGACAAGGGAGATAATACATTATCCGTTTCACAAGTCAATTTGACTTTTATGCTGACGCATCAGAGTTCATATTTTGATTCATAATTTTTTTAATAGGTAACTATCTAAATTATCCTATCCTACTACATAATATTATAAATGTCAATGTTTATCTGTTTGGATGGTTGTGTGCTGCAACTGCTGGTCCGATTTGGATGAAACTTGGAATATTTTATCATAACTTTTTATCCCGAAAAATTTACAGGTCGAACGAGACGCGGACGAAGTCGCGGGTGGAAGCTAGTGGATAATACATAATAAGCTATGGACCTAGGTTTTACAGCAAAGTAAAGAGATAAAGTACCTAGGTAGACAGAGGCACACTTACTAGACATAAACTCTCAGTTCTAAAAACTGTAAAACCGAAAACAAAATTTCCTAACATAAACTTTACAGCCCTCCTTACAAATCCGCCGTACAAATTACTCGCAACAAAAGAAGTCTATTTCAAGCGCTCAAGTACACGCCATGTTTAATTAAACAACGCATTAAGTTAAATCACTGAGATCAACGTTCATTGTTACAGGAAGGATGGAATTTACTACCTCAAGACGAACGCGGAGCGGCCCTACGCAATCGGTGACGTCGACCCCAATTTATGAACATTGTCTTCGGTATGGCATTTGAAAACCTACCTATAGTATAGGAAGGTAGTATCGAGGAATCGGATTGTGAAAATATTTATAAAAGAGGTTTTGCTTACGCCAGGTTTGGTGACAGATACCGAGATTTTTAAAAATAGAACAATTTTTAAAAAAATCTTAATTTTTTTTTAGGTTAACAGTATGGTTTGAAGGTTGCATTTATTTCCAGAAATAGTTTTTTTTACACCATGTAGAATTGAATACTGGCATAGTCTGGTAGGTAAGTAGAAAAAGCTAAAGAATACGAATTCACAATTTTATTCTGGATGAGTTAGTTGGTAAAGTCTGCATCAAAAGACGAATAAGACAAATATAATGTTTCCCAAAAGTTTTGAACTATTTCGATTGAAAATGATAAATCTTTCATCAGCAAGGAGGATTCAATTTGCTGGCGCACTCCCAAATCTTGGATTATTTTAATATGTTTTCAGCCCAATAATTATCAAGTGTATAGTGATTCTTTACAGTGGAAATATTTATTATTATTCAGTTTGCCAACCAGAGGGATATTCTCTTAGCTAATCTAGTACAAATATCATAGGGATTTTGTTGAGATATCACGAAAGTCACAAAATGGCCACCTGTAACTTTTAAACAAAAAAATCGTAATGATACTTTTTTACTTTTATTAAGAGAATAACCTTCAGCTTAATAACTATTAAGTCGGTCTATAAAAAGATTGATTTTTGTGTTCCATAATTTATTACTTTTTTGTGTAAGTCACTGTACCTATATATGCATTTAGTAATTTTCTAGAGATAAGCTATTTATTTATCGAGATTAAATAATACAATTTAACAAATTTTGATTTATTGTAATTTACCACGTCTTCGTGTTTTACTTTTATGTTTTGTATCATTTGATTTTACGCTATGGAAATCAAACCTCGGACTCAGAGTCAGGCTCTGTCACAGCGCAGACAAAGCCGTCAAATTAAAAAAGTTTCCCAATAAATTCACAAACCAAATCCAGCGAAATCCATCAAATATTGATCCAATTAGTTATACTTACTTCAATTGAATACAGCTGACACTGAAATATTTCACACAGGTGGTCTCCAACAAGGATTTTATTACGCGGCTAAAATGACGCTCCTAAATTACGGTTCCAGTGGTACCTAAATTATTAATCACCCTTTGGGATTAATACATCACTTTAGTATTTCGGTAACTATAGAGAATATCGTTTGTTCATTACCCGCTCGTTGTCGAAAGCACTTTGCTTTCAAAACGCAACACAAGCTTAAAATTGCATTCAGATGCAACCAATTTTTCGTTTCGCTCCACAAACATTGAGTTGCTCAACCGTGCATAGTTAGTCGAAAATTCTATGTATTTGTATTCCCGGTGGGGTGGACCAGACACCGGTGGAATATTAACCGTCGCCCACGAGAAATAATGTAGCATAAACCGCCGCGCCGCATCGGGACGTGCATGAGCCATGCACCACTGGAATATATGCAGGGCTAGCCATCTAGACTAAAAGCCTTTTCATTGTGTCTAAGTTTTCAGTCCTTAGTGAGCAGCACGGAAACTTTGCCAGCACTAAGACTGGTAGGCCAAATAAAAAATACACACAAAGTTAGTGGACTGTACTAATGAATCAAAGAAAATAATTTGTCAACTTTATTTACTTTATTAATAGAGTTTATTTATAACTAGCAGTTACCTGCGACTTCGTACGCGTCTACAGTTTCCGTGTACATTATATTATCTGTGCGTGTACCGAGCGGATACTTCTTTGAGAAACTTGACATTACACCTCATCACACCGAACTCGTATCAACTGGAATGTCAAACGCTAGTCGTTAGACCAAAGAGGTAGTACTACGCCATGTCAAACTGACGTGACATGACATGACAGTGAAATCCTCTTGCCAATTGGCGCTGCAAATCCTTTTCGTTCATTTTATCCTGTAGATCCTGTTAATTATTCGGGATAAAAAGTAGCCTATATGTCAATCCAGGTTACGAACTATATATATGCCAAGTTTCATCCAAGTTGGTTCAGTAGTTTTGACGTGATTGAAACACAAATATCCAAACATCCAAACATCTAAACTTTCGCATTTATAATATTAGTAGGATTACTAAGAATGTATTTCAAAATGATATAGCTTGACGAGAATGGAAATCTTTTAAAATGTTTTTGGTATACTTACCTAGTATTCAAATGTCTTCAGAAGTCAGAAGTTCAGAAGTAAGAAATAGTCTCAGATGTCTTGTCAACCCTAGCCCAAATAATCGCACAGTGCCCAACCTACTCTATTCTTAGACAACACATCGGAAATTTGGACTACTAACGGCACCATCTTGCGTCCCTTCCGATGTGCGGACATTTCGCCTCAATGGTATTGTGTTTAACCGCAGATTGTCGATAAAAGCTCTATTTATACGGTGATGTTGGCACAGACACTTAGAACTAGGGTATTGTACTGAAGTTTCACTTCTCACAAGTTACCAATTTCGAACATCCTTACATCATCGCTCATCAACATCTTTGTATAGTTGTAATAGCTCGTATTCACCTTTTCCTATTATTATAGTGGCTCTATAAAATATTCTGTCTAGTCACTTGCAAATCAAGAAAGATTCCATACATTTTCTTGTAGTTATCAGTGGTAGAGCCTAATATGAAAAGACTACAATAGGTTAAAAGTATTTATGAGCTGAAAATAAATTATCCCTTGCATGAAAGTTAAAAAAGTTATTGGGCCAACGAGAAGTCGATATAAAGTGACATAGGTCGTGTCTGTGGTATTGGCCAACACGTCTTTTTAACTGGTCAGGGAATGGATACAACGAGCTGTTTTCTTGGAAATGTTCAGTACGTATTTAGGCAATTTAAGACCATGTTTATTTTCTTCATTGCATACGATTACTTTTTATATTCGAATGTAGGCCTAATTTAATTATGTTGGGTAATCCCAACATACTTTATCTACTTAATAGTAGAGCTATTACAACATTTGTTATTTTGCGCAGAATCGCTAAATAAATAAGGCCAAATCAAATTCTGCTCAAAATTTTCGTTTATTAATTTAGGTTTTATCATTATACGAAATTATACTTTAACCTCCTAGTATTACGAGTCATTTTACTGCAGCCACAAAATTTCTGCTACAACCGTAAAATTATCAAAAATAACATTTTAGTAAACACAGGCATTCGTTTCTGCAGTTTGAAAAGAAACAGTTCTTTAAAGTATAAATACTGCAGCTTACAAAACTAACAAATAAAACGGAGCGTCCACAAGACTAGGAAAGCTCTTCACACAACATTACCACCCACCTTATAAAATAATAACCCGGACCGTAAAATAAATAAAAGTACAGTGTCTCCGTCACAAGTAGCTTTACAACCAAGTACTTATCACTTTTAAACATAAAATTGTACCGCTCACGCCACAGAAAACTACTAGGTACCTTATAAGCGCTACCAGGCGAAAACTTTTGAATAAATCAAGTGCCGATTTGTTTTAAAAACTGTGGGTGTCCGGATTTGTACATTTTCTGACAGCGTCACGTCATTTTACAAATTCAAACATGGAGTTATTCATGAGTATATTAAATTAGCAATAAACGCATTTGAACTTACTGAGCTGCTAAAACGACAAATAAAACGTGGAACTATAATAACTCAGGAGAGCTTTCTGCTTTTATGATAACTTGAGTGTTAAGCCACTTCTGAAGATGAAGGTGGGTTACTAAACTAACTGAACGTCAGAATTCTCGGCCGCTTCATAACTTCACGTCTGAAGACATCTGGGCATATTACGCTTTTTGTGGCACGCTCTTGAAACGAGAGCAATTTGTTTAATGGACTAGATAGTTGTTGCCTCTTGTTTTCGTGACATCTTGACTATGTTTGCAGAGAATTCAGAGCTTTTGAGAGGAAGCACGCCGGTGAATTTTCTGCACAAACGTATTTCACTTATTTTCTTAAACTATTGAATGGAAGGAATACTATACTTACGTGGAGATTACGATTATTCTGGCATTTTGCTACAAATGACATACTAAAATACTGAAAACTCATTATTTTATTGCGTTCATGTTGTACAAAGGGTCTTGGGTATAATATAATAAATGCTTCAACAAGAGCCCAGTGAGGGCACGACCATTTCAAAAATTAAATCTATCTAATCTAGGTGGTGCTAAGTATTATAATATATGGTTTTGACATTATTTCAGAATTGCCCACTGACCTCGTAGGGATTTCGATGTTTTTATTTTTCAGAATTATTACGCTGCCCGTAGCAATGGAAAGCGTAACCTTAGTATTCGTAGTAGCGTATTCTTATTATTATTCTAACCTACTAAGTTATGTATAGTTTTTAAATAATTACAGCTATAAACCTACTTATAAGAAAGCTATTCAAATATTTTGGAAGGTAATACTTTTAGTAGGTTATGGTACCAGTTAAACCTACTGTAGCAATTATTATTTTAACCTCAAAACTTGCTTCCACATTCACATGCAACTTGGCTTAGTGTTCCCAAATAACCCTCATGTAGAGCTTTATTTTAATGGCGAAGTTATTAAAATGATCACCTAGGCTTAGACGGATGGACCTTACCAACATCAGGACTGCACGTTTGCAGTCAGTAATATTATCCTCACACAGTAGTTAAACAAACATTGTATTGACCACAGTTTTGACGCAAGCTCCCAAAAAATGTATTATCGTAAAGCTACTTATAACAAAATCATTATGGTGGTGACAACACGACTTTTCTATGATAGAAAATGGACGCGCATCTGCACAAACAATTTACAGCTTTGTTTATGCAAATACCCCTGACAATTGAGCTCCAGGAGATTTTAGACAGTAACATAAAAATTTGCTTCTTGGATTTTTCATTTATTTTATTTTAGAACTATTTATTATATTTTTTTTGTTAATGCTATTTTCTTAAGTATTTGTATATAGTTATTGTTTTAGAACTTTAGAAAAACTTACTGTAACATAAAAATTTGCTTCTTGGATTTTTATTTATTTTAAAATTTCACACAAATAGGTAGTGCTAGGAGGACTTAATGGTAAGAGCATTGTCTGCCAGTCTTCCTGGGCGTGCAAAAAGATGGTGTGGCGTGTTTTTAAAGGATTAGAGTGTGGTCCAAAAAGTCTTGTTAAAAAAATTGTAAAAATTGTATTATCTTGGTCAGTGTAACTTTGTTACACTGACCAAGATAAAACAGAAATCTATAAAGATTCAAGTGATCTGACGGCCAATAATACGTTTCCACGGATTTTTTTAAATTAGACTAAGGGACAGTATCTGAGAGAAAGCCCGAGAGCTCCATCCTTGGTTGCAGTCGTATGACTATTTTAAAACTGCAAACATGCAGTCCATCTAAACCTCCCGGTGAAGGTTGTCTGTGAGTACCTTAATAGAAAGGAGAGGTAACAAACTTTAACGCGAGAACACCGCAGTTTGCTCTTCGCTTTAACATGTTAAAAGCCACTAACTTTATATTGCCCTTGCTCTTTGGATAATTACTTGTGGTTTCGAAATGTGGATATCTATACTCGTTAGTATGTAGCTGTAGTTCCATAAAAGCCTCTTCGAGCCTTGGGCGTCGTTTTCAGTTAAGGACTAGCGCGATCACGGGGGCGGGTAGAACTTTTCAAATGAAATAAATATATCACAGCACGGTACGATTTTATTTCAATAAGTAGCTATTTATTCGGTAAAATCAGGTTATCTGTATTTTTTTCAAAACACCGCGTCGCAACTATGTCGTTCTGAAAAATGTAAAGCATAAAATTCTTCATTATTCAATTTGTACTTACACTGATTTGCAAGTACCCTGAATATCGTTCATTTACAAATAACCTTGTATACATATAACTAAGTCATCATAAAACTCAAACCCCAGACAAATGGCACGCTACGAAGACTTATAATAACGATACCTACCAAATTATGTCTTCGAAAACATAATATCCGACTTTGTACACCAATTATTTTCAAAATAATTAATGTTGCGATACAGGTTTAGTTTACACTTTGATGTGGAGTTATTAGAAATAATTTAAATTTTTAGTGCCTATTTGAAACAAACACCATCTTTTTAGACTATTCAAAGAAGTCAGTATCATCGCAATTTTTTGTCACGATAAAATTAACCATATATGAAGCAAGGCAAGGAAAACGACAATTCCACGCAACGGAAATAAAAAAAAAACTAGCAAAAAAACGTAGACGTTTCCTTACCTTTATAGCTACTTAATCCTATTTACAAAATAATATAATGTAGCCATTTGAACTTAGTGGTTAATCATGGACATTCACTTGCGGAAAATCATGGCTGAAAAGTAAGAGGGAATATAGCTTATGCCTCAATAATTACAAAAGAGCACGACGACGTCGTAAAGCTGTTTAGAGCAAAAACCTTTCAGTCATGTAAACAAGATGGAATATCTTTAATCTGAGTAAATAAGATTCAATATCATAGTACAAGCTCAGCGGCATTTTGCATCAAAATTTTGTGTTGAATTCTCTCTCGAACGTCGATTACTGCTGCGCGTACAAAATTGCCATGCATTTATTCAGACTTTTTAATACTACCTCAATACAGTTTTGTGAATAAAATTAAACACCTTCATCTATCATTATTTTTCAACCCATATCGCCTAGGGGTTTTGCAATTCGTTTGAATAATTTATCAGCTAAAAACTACAGTTTTCTGAAAACCGGTGACTGTAAAATTGCTTTTTTCGATTGATTGGATAAAAGAAGCGTTGTATAAAAATAAACTTGCTTAGGTTCAAATTCACTGAATTATTAGAGAAGCCGCGCACGAGCAACTTTTGTCTCTCACATCAAGTACCTATACAGAGAGTACGCGTACTAAGCGACGCTACAGTCGATAGAAATCGACAGAGACAAAAAAGTTTCTGGGCAACAAGTCGCTCGTGCGAGACTCTCTTAGTGGCATTTTTCCTTTAAGCCCTGGATAGGTACACTAGGGGATAAATGGAGCAACACGCTGTGGTACATGCCCTTAACAACTATGTTAAATATCCCCGAAACAAAACGTCACCAGGGGCTTTATGTGAAAAAGTCTTAAGTATTTCACTACCGTCGTCATAAATTATTGTTTTATAGCGACCATTTCTTATCAAACCAGGTTTTAAGGGATATCTTTCCAAGTTAATTAAGATACCTTCATAAACTGACAATAATGAACAAAGTTTAACTTTTTAGATGCTAGACTCAGGAATGATAAAGGGACTGCGCCAAAACCATAAGATTAAAGTCTTTGCGTGATCTCGGAACAAATTGGCCGTTTAATGGGATAGTTCGGAGCGGCAGGCCGGATTAGGCCTTAATGCATTGAGCTACAAACCCAAAGGAGTCATCATTTTATTACGAAAAGTGACGTTTTGGCACCTTCGAAATGTCACGTTTTTATCCTTATCAGTTGTGTTTGTCGTACATTGCAGTTTGGTACTTTAGCCGTCCCAGTGTTCGATGATTAAGCTGTTAATGTAGCTATAACTAAAAAATGTGCTCCTGACCTCGTCTGAGCACATTCGAACCGTTCCATTTTTAGAGCGCTGATACAAGGTCCATTGTATAAAGCACGTCGTTGCCTAAATGAATCAAACTTGCTCACAGACCTTCGTCCAATCGATCTGACATATTATACATTTTCTGGTAGTTAGCGTCCATATCCTTAATATGTAAGGTAAATTACCTAATTTCGGGGTTTCCTAGCCAGTAGGGCAGACTGAAGATAATTTGTTATTATAGTAGTTTACCCTGTGTTAGTCATACTCATAATTCTTTCTTTTATTCCATAAAATCATAAAGATCATTTAGAATCGCATTATATAACTAGGTGATTCTAGGTGCTAGGTCCGTGTTTACTATTTTCTGCCTACAAATGCCTATTCAGGTAGAATAGGTTTACTTTACGTAGTTACTGGTAGGTAATGTAGGTATATAATGTTTTACTTTAGGTAGGTACAATACTTTACCTTAAGTAGAGACATCGTCAGTTCACCATTATAAACCACTGCATATTTTATGAAGACATTCCACAAGCAAAATCTAATAAATTCGAGCAAATAAGATCAAAAATGTAGGAGTAGGTTTTGTGTTTGAGCATACCAAGCAACAACTCTTCAATGTAGGTAGTATCTACAACCAACAACAAAACATTTTATTTTGTTGAAAACTGAATGAAGTTTCAAAAGTTTATAAATATAATGCATGTTTTTGGGAGTCCACCGGATGGTGCATCGCGGTGGGGCAAGCCGGGCAACTAAAGGGCGAGTTACACGCTCAATTTGTGTGTAAATTATAATTTGCGCAAGTATGTACACACGGCCACAGGTCAGGTTATACACCCAATGCAACCATAACTACGCTGATATACTACTACATACATCGCAGAGCATCGTTGGAAAGGGAGCGCAATAGACGTAGACGCGCGCTGCGCTCGCAGCCAGTCCTACACAAACACACTGTCGTCCCTCTCGTACGATTCGCAACGTTCAACTTCTAATAGTTCAATGTCCAAACAGTATAGGTGGACGTGTCTTCGACTGTACGAAGAATGAGAACCGCATGTTGCGCAAACATTTGTAGGGATGATTTTATGACTTTGCCATATTGTGTGACAGCGCACGAGTTGTCATATTCATAGCTAACAATTCATACTTTTTACCCAAACTTTTATCCGCTGTTTCCGCATTACGTGTAGGCAAGCCTTAAGGGAAGTCGTAAGCCTGCGAAAATCCCTAACGCGCTAAATAAACAATGAGAAGAGGTATTTCATTCAGTTTAAAATTTAAAATCCAATAATAACTGTATTTTAGCTTGTATTTGCTGGTTGCTTTTCATTAGGGTATCGTTAGTATCTAAAACTGCGCTGTATTAAATAAATTGTAGATATATATCTTGTCGGGCATAAAGTAGGTTAAGTACGTAGCTTATCTAGACTATCCTATCCTACTATCTTATCCTATCCTATCCTATCCTACTAATATTATAAATGCGAAAGTTTAAATGTTTAGATGTTTGGATGTTTGTGTTTAAATCACGTCTAAACTACTGAACCAACTTAGATAAAACTTGGCATATATGTAGTTCGTAACCTAGATTGACACATAGGCTACTTTTATATCAAATAATTAACAGGATCTACAGGATAAAATGAACGAAAAGGATTAGCAGCGCCAATTGGCAAGAGGATTTCATTGTCATGTCATGCCACGTCAGCTTGACAGGGCGTAGTACTATCTCTTTGGTCTAACGACTAGCGTTTGACATTCCAGTACGAGTTCGGTGTAATGAGGTGTAATGTCAAGTTTCTCAAAGTATCCGCTCGGTACACGCACAGATAATAATAATACACAGATAATATAATGTACACGGAAACTGTAGACGCGTACGAAGTCCTATATAAAATAGTTTTATGAATAAGTAAGGCGAGGTAAGTACAGTCTTAATCACCACGACCACTACCTTAGAGATTTCAATACCGTTCCAATTTTAAAACTAGCTCTATAGCAATGCATTTATTAATTTTCCGAGTAGAAGTGTCTGATCGATAGTGTTGCCCGCAATTTGCATGCTAAAGCCTGAAGCTTTGAGTGTTTTCCGCGTGGAGGCGGCGAGGCGCGGTCAGGCAGGCATTCATTAAAACTGCAATTTATCTCACTTAACTTGCTCACTTCGCTCAGTGATACTTGCCCTTGCAACACTTATTAGTGGGTGTCCGATGGTGAAGTATTTTAGTGTCTATTTTTTAGTTGAAAAGAACCACCATTTATCAAAGTGTATTTTTACTGGATAGTAGCAGCCCTAACAAAGCATACAGGGTCTAACAAAATATACGCGTAAATATAAGTCAAACGTCTTTTTTCCCGTTGCTTTCTTTGGTGCCACTTTGTTGTCGTAACTCAATGATAATTTGTATAGTTCATCATGATAATAAACTCAAATGATGTCAGCGGCCCGATTACCATTAGAAACTGACAAATTACAAGTTAGCGTCTGGTACACTATCATTCAAATGGAAATAATTTATAAGTTAAAAAACTGGAAAACCGACTTCAATTCGACTACCAGCTTCATCATCAGATGATGATGATGACAGTTCATTGGGAATGTTCTAGTCACTATAAACACCACATAAAAGTCACAGGAAAGCAAAATACGCAATTTTTTACGTTAATTTTTTACAATACGGTTTTTGCTTTTCTTCAATTAAATGCGGTTTGAATGTACAAACTGGGTTTATTGACAAATTTAGAAAAATGTTGGTGTGCACCACAAAGGGTCCATCGTTGCTAGCAGTAAAATGGTAGGCGCTACGCCGCAACTTGGCATATTGCATCGTTGCTAGCAGTAAAATAGTAGGCGCTGCGCCGCGCCGGGCATATTTTTTTCAGTTATTTCTATTTATAACCCAAACTACTCAACCGATTTTAGTGAAAATAAAATGGGACCAATCTGGAAGTATATCCTTTCAGATGAAAAAATAATTTTTGAAATCGGTTCATAAATGACGGAGTTCTGAGGTAACAAACATTAAAAAAAAAAAAAAAAAAAAAAAACATACAACCGAATTGAGAACCTCCTCCTTTTTTGAAGTCGGTTAACAAAAGATATTGGGCCAGAAGTCTACTCATCAAAGCGATAAACGATTATTTCAAGGTAAACTGCACGGTTATGTGGCAATACTGTTGTAGGTAAAGCACGCATTATAACTCAAAATGCCTATATTATAAAACTTGTGGTCAATTGGGTCAATTCTAGCAAGAGCTTTCAAGTTTCAAGCTAATTTCTTTTTATTTTCATTTGAAAAATGGAATCATATGGTTCTTAAAATCTTTAATATATACGCTACGGTCACGGATCTAAAGCATAAATTCGATTGGTCTATGAGGACAAACTGAATTGCAGGATTGCAGGTAGCTAGTTACGATACGAGCAAGTTCACTGCACTTTATGGTTATTTCGTACGAGTGCGATGGATAAGCCAAGCCCGAATTTATCTTCACTAGGGAAGCAACATTTATTCGATCGCTGGAAAGTTCATAAAAATAGCATGAACAATTAGTAATATCCAGAATTGTAAATCAAGATAAATACAAGAGAGTTTTGTTCAACAAAAACTGTTACTATTATATCTATTAGTGCAAACTATTTTAGGCTTTTTCGTTCTATACTTCCGCTGTCTGTACTCCTATTTTATAAGCTGTTTGTTTTCCATAAAAAAATAAAATAAAACACGAGGATCATTTTAAATCATCTGATCTCAACCCGACAAAGAACGCGCCTCTTCGAAGTCAAATAATTTAACGGTATTTTATACAAGCAACCATTTTATGCGCGTATTCTAGAAAAAGATCTGGTGCGTATCGTGTCTCAGCGCATTGCTTTAAGAATACGAGCCAAAACCGTGATGAAAACAAGGAACTAAAAACCGGATCAGATATTACTAACCCCTATTCAACACGTCAACACTCGAGCTTGCCTTTCGACGAGTAGTTTCGATACAAACTAGTATAATATTCTGTGACAGAGTTTTTACAGAAACAGCGCACGTCTACAGAAAACATAAGGGACAAACTTCTGCGAGGCTATAATTCAACACGCGAAAACAATGTGCTTTCATGTTTTTACCCCCAAACCCGTACAGTTTCTTCTAAATAGAAAAGTTTTAATTCGTTGTGGCGCGCAATCCTGGGGAAAATCCGTAAGTAGCTACTTATACTTGACTACCATTTGCATATTAGCTTGATATTTTAATTCTATGTACTATTTGGTTTGGACGCGGCCCTATCTAGTACTTACTTACTTTAATTTAAATCTTATCTTGATAGAAAATATAGCACTTCACAGGAATCATTTTTATGATGCTAATTACACAGGCAGTCTTATTTCTTAGACTTGAATTTAAGCTGAGGGCTAATTCTCTTGATAACATCTAGTAAAAATATCATTGGGTTTCTGTTGGAAGACACAAATCACAAAATGCCATTCAATTTAACCTCTATCTAAAAATTCGGTTCAGTAGCATGATAGCCATGAATATAACAATCATGTTTTGAAATTCAGACGATTCAAAATTAGGAACAAATCGATATGCAATGCTGAATCCTATTCCAATTTGTGTGCTCTATCTGTTAGTAAAATCTAAGATGGGAGTTCTATTCATTTGTAAGTCAATAAGCTGGCTCTATTCAATAACATTGGAATAGTGACCGATCCAATTCACTTGGTGAGACCAATTTAATGTCGATTGAAACTGCGGGTCGCTGTAGAATTGCGTGTCGTGTTTGTATATTACAGTCTTTTTATCCACGATAGTGTAGGAGACCGAACGTAATCAAAGTATTTCAATGAGTTTATTAGACGTATAAAGAAAATGCTATTACTAGACGAAGGCATGGGATTATAAAAGAAGCGATAAGGCCATGCTACAGTTTTTTATGAATCGACCGCTTTTCAAATCCCGTTTGTATTTTCCGTTTTCAGTTTAGATTCTTGCACAGAACGCAGAAATTTCAATTCCCGAGCTTTTTATCTGTTTTGCCAAAGAAAATAAGACTGGATGACCAAGGCAACAGTGTTTCCAATTGTGGAGTTGACCACAGCATGCCTAAAACGACTGTGAAGCAACATCATTACACTCGAGTCTGCCTCCGTATGCCAATCTTTTGCTGTCAAGTTATATTTCACTGCCCAGTGTAATTTGTTCAGGTCACGTGGTACAATTTTGTACCACGTGATCATTCTTTTTTAGACACTTGACAGCAAAATATACGCGAAAACACATCAAATGACGTCATAATATCACTATTTAGTCACAGAATAACTATGAGTTAGTATGAACTGACCATGATTTAAAACTTTGCAGTTCAACTTTGCAGTTCAACTTTGATTGGCATACCCCTGCTGGATCTCCGACTATGAATTGCCCATAAAACCTTAATTTAATTCAAAAAGTTCCAAGATCGCTTTCAAAATTCGCGGATGTTTCTACAGTATTATTTTTCTATGTTTATGTGTTCCTTTTGTAATGTGAGCAAATAGAATTCTGCGCATTTTTCCATACATAAATTGACATGTTCTCATCCTGTGTGTCATATTAAAACAAAGATATCTTACGTACGCTTCACATGGGAGCATAGATTATATCATCAAGTTACAGATTTTATTCACAGTGTGAAAAATAAGTCATGATTATTTAGCATCATTTTGGTAATATGGAACACGAATTTTATGGAACAAAATTTTCCCTAATAGGCTCCTATATGACAAAATACGTATAAGTATTCAGATGATTTTACCCGCAAAAATTTCTGGGAATCATTTTGTGGAATAAATGTCTTTTCATATGTTTTAAAAATAAATTAGCTTTTGATATTTTGATACGAGTTCAATGGTCGCAACGTCGCAACCAAATACCGCTTAAATAAGTATCTTCTTAATAATTTATTTTTGTAACAAAAATGTACATACTTAAGATTTGAACAAGGTAATTTTGAATTTTGAACAAGGTTGAAATCTTCCTGTAGGTAAGTGCATAAATACTTAATGCATTTCAACCTTTGGACTTTAAACTCTGAGTGAAACTTCGTCACGTTGAAGCAGCCATAATCGAGTTTTCCATGAAGCTGAAATGTGGTTTGAGAGCAAACACTGGGGAACAACGAACAACTAGTCTACAAGTTGCCGTAAGTACTTTACCTACCTGTGTGGTGCGGTCGCTTGATTTAATATTATGTTTGAGTCAATTCTCCCTGTACATGCCTCAATCAATAATTATTTTCTTAGCTAGACGAATAACGAATAAATGGTAAATATCTCTGCCAGTTTTTGTGTAATGTCAAATTGGCTTTAACTCCCCCCTCCATAAAAAACCTTTCAACCACACCAACCAATGCCATGACAATAAAATCTCTCTGATCACCAATATCACGATCACCTTTGAATCGTCATAAAGTTGTATGACTTTTTTAATTTCATAAATTTGAGGAAGTTCGTCCCAAGCTTGTTTTTCTTCTAAATAATCAGATATTTTATAATACGCTTTTAAAAGAAGATCTCGTTTTATCCCACTACTATTATAAATGTCAAAGTATAGATGTGTTTCAATCACGCTGTAACTACTGGTCCGATTTGGATGAAACTTGGAAATATTATAGTTCGTAACCTGGATTAACACAAAGGCTAATTTTCCCGTTTTTATAGGTATTTTTTTTTCTTTGTTTTTTTTCGTGGACAAAGTCGCGGGTAACTGCTAGTTATGTAGTAAGGTTCAGTTTACAACAAATACGTTATAGGATCGGCCAGATTTTTTAAGGTGACATTTCAGTCGTAAGGTGTGCAAGAGGCATCATGTAGTCCGCTAGCTATGCAATAGGCTCTCCCAACCACAAGAGGCAGTTAAAAGCTCTCGTGATCGATTGAGTTGCCCTCCGCAGGGAATGTGCACTTCAACCACATTCAGCTGAGGCACCGCGTGACAAGAGCTCCGTTTATGCAGTCATATGCACACTACTTGTACTACTATAGAGTACAAATGGAGTACAAAACAGTATAGTATAATTATAAGTATACCAGAAACGCAAATTTTGTGATATGAAATGTATGAATAGACATAACCTTCAAAGCCAAAGATTGAGAAAGATGATCATAGAAAAAAACGTAAAATGTGATAATAAGTCTAATGGTCTTATTCATATCGGTTTTCTAAAGCTATGCTAACTAAAATGGTTGTCATCTCTTTTCGTTGTCATTTGTCATGCATGTGACAATGACGGAGCATTTTAAAAAGCCGCGCTAAAATGTCAGCAGATTATGAAAAGGGGTAAAAGTCAATAATGCCGTTTTACTTTCCGCCCATTTCAACTAAGCTTTTTAGAGTATTTCACTAAAGCTTTTACCCGTTTTATAGGAATTCATCAGTAGTAAGACCTACAGCTATGTTTAGAAGGAAAGTGTAATGGAAGGGAAAAGGGTTTGATTATATCTTTTAAAGTACGGACGCTTAAACTATGCGACAAACAAACTAAGCTTTATATAATATAGTTATATACAATGTAGAAAAACTGTTTGTTTTTTGTCTGTAAATGTCATACCTTCAGATGAGGATAATGTAGTCGCACTCTAGTTTACGCAACACTCGCAAATAAATGTTTTACTTACTTACTTACTTACTTTGTAAAATAGGTACAAAAGTCACAGAAAACCCAATTTTGTACGAAATATCATATCGGAAAATATTGCGACATGAAAAGTATTCATATGCGAATATCTTATTACGAACACGGTCTTTGATGTCTAAATGATGTGAGTTCGATGCTCATTAGAGATACTCAGATCAAATAATGGATAGGTGCCTGAAAGAATTTGATGCTTTCGTTTGAGAGATCCCGTGATTCAGCAGCACCTCTTTGCTATACAGACTAATACAGACAGCGCGTACCGTTCATTGGGGCATTGCTAAAAATGCCCTTATACATTTTCGTCTAGATTACATGCAAAATGGGCTATAATGTGGGCCTTGTATCTTTGAATATGTGTTGCCTGAATTAAATGGATTTGATTTGAAAATACCTGTTACATATTGCTGGTTGGATTTTCAAGACATATTCTAGGAGGGTAAATAAAATACCAGTGATTTATACCAGTGATCACGCTGCTTCTCAAATAAAAAAACATTTTGGTCGCGGGTCCTTAGTAAAAGGTCTCTGTCGGCTGCCGTGTCGTAACGTGCGTGCACTTGTAGTCTTGATGTAACTGATGTGAGGACCAATTAGTACAGAGATAAAATTACTTATGCGCGGCCTGATTGTGTGTCACACAAAATCATTACAAAATCAAACATAATGTCAAAAGATCTACTTATGTGTCAAAGCGTTATTATTTTGAGCAGCCCCCGTATGCCAATCTTTTGCTGTCAAGTTATATTTCACTGCCCAGTGTAATTTCTTCAGGTCACGTGATCATTATTTTTAGACACTTGACAGCAAAATATGCGCGAAAATACATTAAGGCTGGGGATCTGCCAAATTGCCAAAACTAGCGAAGTTCAAAGTGTGTTTAAAAGAAAAGTAAGATAGTAACTTCATTTATTTTGGTTGCAAATCAATATTCAGGATATGTGTAACAATTACATATTTAATTTAGCTTCATTTAGCTGGTTTATAATAGATAAATCTGGGATCAAACACAGCTCTCTCGCGCCCAAACCGTTTCGAGTCAAGTTTGTGCACTCGGATTAAGGAAATGAAAACAAAATCGCAAAAAGTACTCAGCACGTCTTGATGTACATATCCTTGTCTCCAAAACGCCCTGAATACATTTTGCGATTTTGTTTTCATTTCCTTAATCCAGGTGGCAGAAGATCTTCGAAATTTTGGATTTTAAATGGTCTATTCCACAATATTCCCTTGTTTTATCTACAAAACAACTAAACTTACGTATAGGCCAAATATTTAAGTATATAAAAAGTGTAAAATCTTTACTTAAATAGTCTTATTTTTTTTTATATTTAATAATTGCTGAGACTAGTTTTTAACCAAATATCGCAAGAAAATTCTTCAGTGGCCTCTAGGCGGCCGAAACGTTCGGACGTCAGGCCCACGCCAAATTTCTCAGGATTTTTAAATGAAGAACACGCAAACGTCTACTCGACAAAAGTCTACAAATCACGGTTCTATTGTATCATTTGAGTACACTACGTAGCAACATGGCAGTTTTTCTCGCGGCTGCGCGTAACGCGTAAGCAGACCGCGTAATAAGCTCATTTGACATTTACGAACAGTCACAATAAAATTTTATCGAGTAGAACTCCTGGTTTGCCAATTAATACGCATTGAAAGTGGCTTTACTTTTTTCTCTTGTATACATGACAATATCCAACAATAACCATACCAATGTAAACTTAGTTTTTATTTCTTTTAAGTCAACTCCGCCAATCAGTCAGTAGCTGTTATTTGTTTACACGGAAAATAGATTTTTTTATCCTAATTCCAATTAAATTAGGATAAGTAAGTACCTAATTATTATCTTGCTACTGCTCATACTTGTATTGCATTTAATTCAACCTATTTTATTGCTTTTGTAAAAACCTTTTTGTGAACAACCTTATTTATTCTAAAGAAGGATCTAACATGGACCGGAGAGGAACATTTGATGAAAGTAGAATACATAGAGAGAGACATTGCCTTCTGGCAAGACAAAATCTACCATTTTATCTTGCCAGAACGCAAAGAACCACATCCTATCCTATCCTACTAATATTATAAATGCGAAAGTTTAGATGTTTAGGTGTTTCAATCACGTCTAAACTACTGAACCAACTTGGATGAAATTTGGCATATATGCCAAGTTTCCTAAAACTCAATCCAATCCAGTAGGCACATAGGCTACTTTTTATCCCGAATAATTATCAGGATCTACAGGATAAAATGAACGAACAAGATTAGCAGCGCCAATTGGCAAGAGGATTTCATTGTCATGTCATGTCACGTCAGTTTGACCGGGCGTAATACTACCTCTTTGGTCTAACGACTAGCGTTTGACATTCAAGTACGGGTTCGGTGTAATGTCAAGTTTCACAAAGTATCCGCGCGGTACACGCACATATAATAATAATACACAAATAATACAATGTACATGGAAACTGTACTCGCGTACGGAGTCGCGGGTAACTGCTAGTTAACAATATTTATGCAAAAAACTAAAATAAATACTGCTAGTTTTTATTGCACGTATATTTTGGCATACTTATTTCTTCTGAAATTACCTTAGGAAATTACCTACTTACATCCAATTCTGTATCAATGATCTGTATCTGTCTCTCACAATTTGTGTTAAACTCTCCGCAATATGTTAATGTTAAAGATGAGTTTGGAGCAGTACCCTCCCTATCCTTTTTCATATTATTTAGAGAGTTATTTTTCAGTAGTACCTAAGGTTTTAGTTTTTAAGCTTATCTACTACTTATCGATTTGAGAGTTTCCGTAGAATTTACTATGACCTAAATATTAACAAACATACCCACTTAATGTACTTATGTCTACGCCCAGCTACTTTGGATTCACAAGATGAAATATAATTTGAAGATACAATTTGATAAATAAATTTAAATTTGATACAATTTGGAGATAAATGGAGTGTCAGAAAACGAGACCGAAAATCTACTGAACACAATTAAACAACTAGACACAGCCATATAACTCCCTATTGATAATGCGGACATACTTTCATGCTCCAGAGTCAGAAAGATGGATGAGTCTAACAACCATCATCATCATCATCATCAACCTATACTCGTCCACTGCTGGACGTAGGTCTCTCCCAAGACGCGCCATTGAGCTCGGTCTTCGGCTCTTCTCATCCAGTGTCTGCCAGCTTCATTTCGCAGATCGTCGCCCCATCTCGCCGGAGGGCGTCCTACACTACGCTTGCCTAAACGTGGTCTCCACTCGAGTATTAGTTTGCTCCAACGATTGTCGGTTCTACGGCAAACATGGCCGGCCCACTGCCACTTCAGCCTGCTAATCCTCTGAGCTATGTCGAAAATTATGATCAATGATCGTATAACCCCAGAGCCAATCACTGTCGCCGGAATGCCTCTCGAAGTTGTGCAGGAGTATGTCTACCTCAGGCAGACCCTGCGTTTGGGTAGACACAACTTTGAGAAAGAGCTAAACCGGAGAATCCAGCTGGGCTGGGCTGCGTTTGGGAAACTCCATCAAGTCTTCTCGTCGCAAAAATATGTGTGGACTAGGAATGGTCGCATATTCATCCGCAGAGATGACCAATCTCCTGCAAAGCAAGTCAAAAACTATGAGGCACTGGCTGATATGAACTCTATACTGATATGAAACCAGGCTCTGCGAAGTAAAAATGAAGAAGTATAGATCTCACTAAAACTCAATAATACTCTGCCAAGAATATTTAGATATGTGCAGTATACAAACAAACCCCAGTGACTATACAGACTTTTTTTCTCGTCATGGATAATATCAGTAGATAAAGTGACACAGTCAAGTGATATAAGTAGAGACTATAATTTGTTGCAGATTTTAATTTTGACCGGTCTACCTCTAGTGAAGGACACAAAAATTCAAACCCTAATAATAGTAAATATTATGTAGTTTATAAAATACTGTTCAAAGAACTGTAGATTTAGTGATAAGCAATTTTAGTGGTGTAACGGAGTGTGAAAATAAACTACCCCTCAGTAAGTTAGATCCTCATCACCCTGCATTAGATATTATAATTAATGTATGATATAAATGTAATGATACAAAAAATGTTAAAAGGGTAAAAATATGCCACACATAATTTCAAAAAAGTTGATTATTCAAAAGTAACAAAAAACCAATAAATACTTTCATTCCTGTATGATTTAAAACCAATCTTGGCAGATTTTATCCAATTAACTGACTATTTGACACAAACAATAGCGTTCCTTTAATTTTGTTATCATGAATGTTATCATGAGCACTTATTACTCGTATATTGGAATCCAATCACACACTTAGTTATAAGTTGTTCCTTTTTTTTTCCTTAAAAAATAAGTACTAAATTTTTTAAGACATATTTTACCTACATCAAATCTGTTTATGCCTGTAATGGTATATCACACTGTAGAATGTTATAAGTAATATTTTTCTCCTAAATAACAATTGTGAATATGCCATTGGTGTAACTAACTAAATAAATAAATATAAAGATCGCAGTAAAGCATTTTTCAGTTTAGTTTAGTATTCGATAAAATTTACGAATTGCTTTCCGCGCATGTCATGACAACTCGATTCTTCTGTTTTGCACAGATAGACTATCCCCTTAAATGACATCATAATGTCACTATTTAGTCACAGAATAACTATGAGTTAGTATGAACTGACCATGATTTAAAACTTTGCAGTTCAACTTTGCAGTTCAACTTTGATTGGCATACCAATGCTGAGGTAGGCTCTAACGACGACACCTCCAATCTACATACACAATAGTCGATCACGATCACGATCCATCTTCTCCGAACTTGTCTTTCGAAAACATAATGTCAAGTACGACCGAAGGGAAATAATAATTATTACTCAATACTCCATCATAACTCCACATCGGATTAATTTATAGTTTAGTAAAGCTGCTAACTAGTTTCGGCAACTCATTCATACACTACAGACTTAATTAAAGTTGTGATGATGAAGAATCTCTACAGGTGATCTTGAGTAACTTTGATCATTTTACCACTTTGAAAATAATCAGAGCGTTTCAAAAGTCAGCATTGTAAGTACCTAGATATAGATAACGTTTTCCGAATTTCAAAATTGTGTAAAATTTACTCTAATCTTATTTTTTTTTATCAAATACTACTTTTAAGATAGTTTTTACTTCTTAATTATATTACATGAAGGTGTACCGTATTATGCCTAAAATACCTAATATTTATGGACGTTTCACTATTAACTAACCATTCCCAAACCAAGCTTATTTTTTGCTAATGTTATTTTCAAATTGTCAGCTGAAAGTAGAGAAAACAAATACAGCGAAGGTTAATAAAAACGCCTAACCACATTTGTCGTAGAGAATTCTAAGCAGAATTTTAATTTTAAATAACAAAATGAAAGTCTACCGAAAGGTCCTGTCAAAAGGGCTTGGTTAAATACTACAGTTCCGCAGTCCCACACCCTGTAGCAAACAAAATAACAAACAATATTCATAAAAACAATCGTTGGAGTTGCCTTCTGGCTAAAATAATCAGCGAGTAGTATCCAAACAGATACCCGCGCTTTCTGAGGCAACTCACCAAAACAATGTACCCACGGGATGGAAATATATAATTCAGAAATCAACTTTTTGTTTTAGTATCAAGTTCGTAAAAATGGGAATCTCACTCACAGCCAAAAATTAACCACTTTTCTATATACAAAATCATTTTTGGTCGAATTAGAGGTAAGCGATTTTTTAGTACATGCGCCATCGTTTGTCGCACTTACCTTCAGAGGGATAAAGATTCGTTGTGCGTAGGTATCTGCAGATAGCTATTAGAAATCTTGTCAACACTGACACTGCTTGGTCTACTGCGACTGTCTCACTATTTTTGTACTGTAACATCAAAGCCACAAAAGTCTAGTAAATTGTGCATCCATGACCTAAACACTCCCAGTAGGATATCTACCTATGCCTGCTTACTGATGATAAAGGCTTACAACGTATTAAATACGGCTTATTGAGTATTTTACCGACAATTTACATAAGCCAACAAATAATGAGACCCCTCCCTTACCCGAAATGAGATTTGGAATTGATCTTTTCGCCAAGTGAGAGTCTACGGAATATTTAATTTCCGAGAAATTGTAATAAAATATTTTGATGGAACTTTATTCGGAATAAATATTGACATTTTGATTGCTCTTATTCATTTCATGGATTGTGAACGTTGTTAGAGTTATTAATTTGAGTTTTGTGACTTCAATAAATTAAAATCGGTTGTGAATGAAACGATGATAGCCTAAAAAATTAATTATCGAGCAATTGAGATGATATATATAGCAAAATGTTACTTATTTATAAATAGCTGGCTAACCATTGAAGCTTGGCGACAAGTTCATAAAAAAACTGAGGAAAACTTTCGAAAAAATAAATCGCGTAGCATTATGTTTGAGTCTACTTGCCTAAATAATGTTTTTAAACAATTTAATTTGTTCTATACAGTTTCATCAGTGTATGATTATTTAAATACCCACCTAAAACGTTTTATTAACCCCGACGCAAAAACGACGGGGTTTTATAAGTTTGACGTATCTGTGTGTGCGTGTGTATGTGTGTATCTGTCTGAGGCAACGTAGCTCCCGAACGGATGAACCGATTTTGATTTAGTTTTTTTTGTTTGAAAGGTGAATTACTCGGGAGTGTTCTTAGCTATGTTTGATAAAAATCGGTCCAAGATTCGGGGGTTTTTTAAATTTTTAATTTAATTACTTGTCTCTATATTCAAGTTTTAGAGTGAAAGTCAATCTTTTCTTGATTTATAAGTCAATTTAGCGCGTAGAGAAGAGTAAACATAAACAACAAAGCTTGTTCAGCATCATCTCAAAGCACTTCGCCATAGCGTGCAGGCGCCGGCAACAATTTGTGATATTGGTGAATATAATGCCTCCGATCTGAACAATGTTAATTAAGCCGGACGAGTCGGGCCTAACAAATCGACGCCGCCGCCCGGATGTACCTAGTAATTGCGGCGAGCAACAGGCGTATTGCGTCTATTATAGTCGCAAAATACAGTCTGGGAACTGAACAAATAATAAAACTCAAGAGGACCCGAGTTCCAGTCTTACAGACCAAGTTATTCAATGTGAATAACTTTTTTGTGCCTCCACTAGCGCCACTCGTAGCAAGCGGCTACAAACGTAAACTTAGTGCTTGGAAAAGTAAAATGTTATCTCAACAAACATTTCTGATAGTTTTTTCTTTGCTCTAGCGACTGTAAAATATCTGCTTGGACAGACTGCTTTAATAAATTCTTAAAATATAAAGTCCTAACCTAACAAGTTTCCAAGTAATGAAGATTGATTGTAAATTGGATTGGGATATTGTTCAAGTAAAATGTTATTGGTTGGAAAGTGCGGAGTTTAAGAACTTCAAACATATTTTGGTAGAGAAACTTTCGAGTTTCACATAAAATCTATTTGCTGAATCAAAAGCTTGGTTTGTGGTCAAACTATGAAACTATAGATATTTGTTTCTTCGTTTTATGTATTTTAGACTATTTTATTTTATCTCGTAGCATGTTAGCAGTTGATAGAATTAGGTATCTGTCTATAAGTAAGGCCGCTCGCCTACGGCGACTTTTTGCAGCAATGCTGTAGCGCGTTCGACAAACGCGCGACGGTATCGCTACTATCGCGCGTCAGTTCCGAGGGAAAAAAAACACAGCCAGCGACAGAATCGACTGTATCGATGCAAACGCGCGTCAGCATTGCGACAGCATTAGGTACTGCAAAAAGTCATTGTGGGCGAGCGCTCTTAGTTCACAAATCAATAAATTCCACTTTGATCTCACGTGACGCCACGTATTGAATGATGAATGAGGTTTTAGAAATAGGTTTTACAAGAATGAGGGAGATTTCAATACAAAGAAAGCGAAGGGTGATTTTCAAATGCAGTGCAATAGCTTTGTTTTGATGTAGATTGCTGGCGTGTAGGTAGAAAAGTACTTACTTTGCACAGGTTATGAACTGAAGTTACGGTTCTAAGAAAATTGACAAGAAATGTATGGTAAATGCCCATCAAGAAAGTCGTCTATGGAAACTCAGGCTCTCATTACCGCATTAGGTTAAATAGTAATATCATCATTGTATCTTATCGAATCCCTGAATAATTTATTGAGCCAAATATTTTCTCTCAATATAGGAATTTCTGGAATATATCTTAATAATGTTCTCCGGCATCACGTGTGGATTTAAACGACTGAGAACATGAGGTGTGAAAATCGTCGCCAGCTATACTTTGAAATAAATGGCAATGATAATTATTTTGTTGCTAAACGGAGTCCCTTTGTGTTCGGAAGGAAACGAGTTCCGCGAATATTTGTGCGGTGCAAACAATGAGTCTGCAATTTGCGGGCTCGACGACGTTCGCTTTGTTGATGAGAATCAGGACCTTAACAAAATACTGCCTCCGCAGTACTTACCACACAGAAACGAATTTAATTATTCTCGCGGTCGGGAACATGTGTGTTGTGATTCTTACACGCGTTTACAGAAATTTCAACTTTTTTGTTTATGATGGTTTTGACTTGTGCCTTTCGTATCTTAGTACTGACAGCTTCGTTCCTATTTTGTTCAAGTTGAATGGTTCTTAACAAGTATTACAGTTTTTATACAATATAGAGCATTTATAGGCTAAAAGGGATACCTACACTCAAGCTTCTAAATACAAGAAGTTTTAAAATGGTCTCACAAACGGCTAGCCGGCCAGCCAGCCCGCATATGAGTCTACTCGTCTCGTAGTGTGCTTGTGTCGTGTTAGTTAAACTTTATACGATTTCCGGCAGCTAGGAAATCCAATTAGCAATATCATCCGGTCTGAGAGTGTAACGAGAGTGGAGCAGCAATAAGCGCTGGTACAGTTAACACACTGCAAATTGCTGTTAAATTTACTTAAACTGCTTGTGTCTCGGAGGATAAGTGCTGATGCCGCAAATTGGCTATGAGATGGGCCGGCCTTTTGTTTCGCTCAAGCGCGGCCACACGGTTCGATACGGTTTTGAAATGCTGTGGTTGCATGCGGTGCCATAACGCACCGTACAGCCAACACGCATGAATCTGTTACCGAAAAAAACGAGGCTGTATGTTAGACGTGTTGTAGAGATGATAGTACTGCCAACATGTTAGTTTGCGAAAGATGATTGCCTCGTTTAGTCTGAACTCGAAACACAGTGCAGAGCAACATTTTCAATGGCATTATAAGAAAAGAGATAATTGTGTTGCACGATCTAGCACTGTCGCATATCGTCGTCATTCAGCGTTTGCACATTGGCTGATACCAACACTGATTCGGTATCGTTTTATTTGTGCATGTCAGTGAAACGAGATGGCAAAAGATTTAGCAACCATTTTGGCAAGCGTACCTTTAGAAGACCAATATGAACATACTTCTAATGCGTACCGCTAGCTCTGTGACGATATCGTTTCATTGACAGTGTCAAAAAAGCCAATGTTGTAAGTAAAACCAACCAATCAATGGTTGTTTCGCCGTACCGCAACGCGTCGTGTAAAATCACAAATCGCTTTAATAAGTGGTTGGAAATAGGATTTGTCCGTTTAATATATTGTTTTGTGTGCTTTAGTTTAACTCCTACTTACCTTCGATAGAAATCAGTAATTACGTTTTTGTAATTCAGTCATTCAGTATTAGGAATAGTAACCTTTTCTATGACCGTGGTAAAAATGAAACGATATTGAAAAGACTTCTAATATAAATCTGTGGCATTTAGGCTTTGTTGTCTTGCTTCGTTGGGTTCTAGACACAATGGAAATCATTGAAGTGGCTTATCAGATTTCATTTGAAAAGCTCTTGGCACAAATCTTGCATCGGACGTCTCCATCCAATATCCTTGGAGCGTGCTTCAAGTGGAACTGTTGGAAATTGTCATGCCATTCTATTTCTTAGGGTACTAATTCTATGTCTTCTATCAAACTAGTGTTTCAGTCAAAATCAAGTCCATAACTTTTTATTAATTGTTGTGTCAAAACGTGTACGGGGATGTTTAATTAATTTGTACCGAATTACTTACCTATACTTTTGATAACTAATCTTTTTATGTACTTACCAGATAGGTATCGACATTATTTATTAATGTGTTTGCAAAAAATTCGCACATAAATACACCAAACGACTGTTCACATTATTTCTAAAAAAGAAAAGCGACAAAAGCAATCGGAATCCGATAATTATCGACAGCCGTAAATCAAACATAAATGGTATACCATTTCGTTTTCATGTGTACGTTTATGCTGAAGCTTCTAGAATAGCGTTCATTAAAATGACGGTGTTTTTTTGCAAACAGAGTATTTGAAAATAGAACTAAATATATGAAGAAGAAAAAACCGTAAATCGACAATGATTGAGATGATTGTGTCTTTATTTGTTCGACAGTTTAGTTGAACAACCTTATTTTCAAAATCAGCTTCAATAAGGGATCTTTTTTGAAGCGATAAATGGTGGTCATTGTCTGATGCTCTATCAATAGAACAAACAATTTTGTTTTGTGCTCACTTAGATGTAAAGCTCTGTCTTCCTTGGTAATTAGTGGGTGTCAATATCGTATCGCACGTGAGTGTGCATCTAACCAATCACAGACCATTTATTACTTATTTCTTGAAAGCACGTGATTGGTGCACATTTTTTAACCAAATTCCGCAGCCTCCAATGGTCAATCGCGGCCACCGCATTTTAGAAACCCTGACTTTTTAAGAGAGGCCTTGGACAACGCTAAGTGAAGATTTGTGGTCGGTAATAAAATATAAGGTGCTTTACTTTTGTTGCTGTTCGTACTGTAGTAACATTGGGGAATGGTGAGCGTGTTTGATTAGAATCGCCAGGGATCCGCAACAATCTTATTGTTATTTATTACTTGTGATTTTTCGCCAGAATAAAGTACTTTTTTCCCTAGAATAGTCTCAAATGTAGGCAGCTTGCGGTTGATTTACATACTCATAAGTACAGCGGGAAGTTTAAGTAACAGTAGAGTTATACAGCGACAACAACGCAACGCCCCGCGGTCGAATCGAGCGGACGACAGTAGCAGAGTCAAATTTACTGGTTATTTTACTTGTAAGAGTGTAAATCGGCTCTGAAGCTTAAAATTATTAAAAAGTAAATGAATGAAAATGTAGACATTCTTCATAACTTTACCTAACAAGGAAGAGTTCAACATTTTTTAAGAAAGTTGTAAGTAAGGAATGAAAAATCGTGTTTGCAGACTCTCTAACGATGTTGACCCTTGAGATTCATTTTTTAGGATTAAGGGCCCTGTGTCACTAGAAAACTATCTAGGTAGATATCTAGAGTCTACCTGCTACTAATATCAGAATTAGATTAAATAGATGTCTAGGGTCCCCACACTTCTAGATAGGTATCTTGGCTCATTTACTCGAGGTTATTTATTAGACATCAAAAGAAACATTATAATATGTCATCGTTGGTTTCCCGCATGGAAATTTTGTACCCTAAAAAAATATTTTCTGATCAACAACTCGGACAACCTAGTCTAAGGGCGGCTTGCACCAGAATCGATAAACGCGTTTAACTATTAAATAGTATTTAGCGAGTTGTCAAGTCATATAAATACGTCAGATTTAAATCTATTTAGCTATTAAACCCGTTTAGTGATTCTGGTGCAAGCTGCCCTAAGTGAAATAGGGCACCAAAGTTATTTAAGCTTCATTTTAATGACGATCTCTTATACGCTGATAAAGTAAGGAAATGGGGTGGGGTGGACTGGTGTTTTAATTTATGTATTTTTAGAGAATAAGCTCGCTTTTTTTTTTAAGAATCGTCGTTCGTACTCACAAATCATTTTTTATTTATTTTTTTATGTTCGTACCTCAGATTAGCAAATACTCGTTCGTACCTTTTCATCCATAGCTGCCAAGTTATCATGATCTCAATGCACACTATTCGAAAATCGAATGGAGCTTCCTAGAAAATTTATGACAACGCTTGCAAGGCAATAGATACCTAATAGAAATACCCTCTGATACAGAAACCAATGGATACGCCCCACCAACAAAAAAAGCGTACATACTACGGAACATAATATGGCTGCCTTCTTAGTAGTATTGACAGTAGATCTACCACAAACTCGGAACTAAACATGGCGGCGCTGGTTACGCAAACATAAAATCATGACGTTTCAAAAAAAAATCGAAAGGACAAAATATTGTCTATCTCTTTCCACACATTCAGTATTTGTTTAGTTAAAAAGAAACAAAATAATATTTGACGGCTTATGTGTCGATTTAATTTGTATAGGTAGTAGAATGGGGCCTCTCCATGTTTATGGTTTCCTACCTCTTTGGAAATACCTACGACACGCGCGCTTCGCTGTTTGCCTATTTAGAGCATTACCATACTTTTTAGAAAACTATAAAGCTTGCTATGCATCGTATCTAGATTTATTCAACGATGAATCGGATCATTCCATCGGTTTATTGTTTCAAATTCAGTGGAAAGGGAATAACGCAAGTTCGTAGAAATCAGAGTGAATCGAGTCGAGTGAATACTCGTACTCGTGTGACGGCCAGGTTATTAGTCTTTAGAAGTAAGGCTGCGTCACTCTTTGTACGGTTTTGTATTTTGTTCTCTATAGTTTTATGCAGATCATTTGGTACCAAGAGATTCAGATGGGTACTTAGAGCCCGTTTACACTCTCATAAATACAATAACTTGCAAAATGCCTGCACTACACTGCGTGGCAACAACAAATTCAGCTGCGTAACTATTTTGCTGTGTTCCGGTTTGAAGGGTATAATTACAGGCACATGAAACTTAAAACCTTTATGTTTCAGAGTGATGGGCGTAGTGCAATGCATCACAGGGCACGTTCTCAGTGGACATGCTCAGTGAAGCAATGCATTGTTATAGGTGGTTACCGTGCGGTCGAACCACGTGGCCAGAAGCATCAGATGAGCCATCGGCTTTTTCCATAAATGTTAATGCTTAGTTAAATAATAAAAATGTAAGTGGGCCTCATCGAATACTACAGAAGAGCCTTGAATACTTTTAGTACCTACCTACAACTATTGCAAGGGCTAACTAATTTTAATCGACAAAAGTATATTATTGCAAAAAAAAAAACTAGATCCCATCTCTGTTCAGCTTTAAAAGATAATACTACTAATTAAACCCGACATCGCCTGTACAATGTGCACGTACAAAGCTTATCTCACGAAGTTTTCCCGGTCTCAATACCGGATACACCCGATAGATACCTACCCGTGTATTGTCCAGTCAGGAGCAACGGACACGGCACAATCCTTATTACATCTCTTCACACTGAAAGTAGTAGTGTACCTACTTTTATTTGTTATGTCTTAGTATGGAATTAATCCAAGACTTCAAATGTTTTTTAGATCTTTTTAAGAAGCGATGAATCAGTCGTTCGTTCGTATGTGAGTGGCCAACTCTGGTGACGAAGTTTTTAGGCTGCCTCCGTCGTGGCTTAACGACTGCTAGAGCCAGAACCGACAGTTTAACTGGGTTAGTCTCAAAATCCCCTTTATTTTGAAAAGTTAGAATCAAGGGTATCTACTTGCCTTCCAAAGCACGTAGTGCTCATATGTAAATACCACTAGGGGTCACTCATCCAAATAGTGACCGCGCAGAACGTCGCTTAATTTAGGTAATCAGTGAAGGTTGAGTAAGCAAGCTAACGCCTCGTATTACTTGGTAAAATTAACCAGTTCTGAGTAGGACTAAAGTACTAACAAAATAATAAGTTTTTTGAAGCTTTTCCGAGAATGAATTTCACTCCCAATTTGTGAGTTTTCAAGTTGAAGCTCTTGTTGACATAACAGGATAGCTTCGGCAGGGTTGCCTCGAAAGTCCTAAAATAATTAAAGTATACAAAAATCAAAAACTCTCCTGTTGAGTATTTTCCAAGTGTAGAGAGATATTCCTTCCTTTGAAGTTTGTTCTACTCGTATTCGGCAATATAACCACATATTGCCGAACTATCTATAATTTTTTAACGCTGAAAAAAGAAAAACATTCCTACTATTTCATACGGACCTCATATAACGTTGGCAGTTTTACGCAGCCGTAACGTTATGTTGTAGACAGGATAAGGTTATAACTACAGCTCCAAATTAAATTATCTCTGGCTGCGGTCACCGGAAAACTGAATTCTCACTTCCACTTCATTGTGCTCAGACAAAATTATGCTATAAATCGAGTTATATATTCGTTTAATTGGAAAGTCAATTAATTTGTCTGGCACAATAAACAAGGCTATAAAACTTATTTTGCTCGCGCAATATGAGTCGAACGAGGTGTAATTGGATCGAAGCCACTCAGGGTGGCACTAAATCAATTAGAACCGCATTTACTAGCGTTGTTACATGCTTTGACAGCAGAGGCACTCCGTCGCAGCCTCCGCCTTCATCTCCATCTAACTGTATGCGCGAAGGCTCTGAAGGTACACGTAATTCAATTTATGCGATGCTCTGTTCACTACCTTCATTTTCTGTGAACCTGGTGAAGCTAAGTTAATTTGGGTTAAGGAACATTATGCGCGTAAACGAAATTTCTGACATAACATACCTCTTGCCTACCGGGCGAGGATTTAAATGTTTATTTTAGGAAGTGGCAGCAATGTTATGCAGAGTCGAGCGGTGGCCCACGAGGTGGAGAGGAATGCGCGATGAGAGATCGTCATAACATTTACATCTGCTGTGGCTTCACAACTTTGCCTTCGCTTTATTAAATTTTATACATCACCGTGAAAGTTTCATCAGCAAACCCCGAGAGCAGGCATGACCCTGTTAATATGAGAGAGTGATGAGTTAGTGAGGTTTTAAGGTTAGTTGGGGCCAAGCATGAGTGCCTAAATTCTACGCCAAATGTCAGCTGTGAGTTAAAGGATTAGAAACAAGAATAAAATAAATTCCTATACATTTTGAATAATACACAAAATATAAGCAAAACTGTCGCACATGTTCTCTCAGGACGTAGAGCGGATGCTATATAATTAAAATATGGTCATTAGGCTCGTTGATTCGGGTTAAGATGTCGACATAATCAGGCCAAGGGGACTCAAACGGCTCTCGTAACATCAAAGGGCAAGCGGATCTCGACTAGCTCGCAGAGTGCTCAGTAGCTGACGAATGGCCGTTTAAAACTAGCGCTGAGTAGACTGAATTGCTAGTAAGCAGATTTCTAAATCAGAAATAGGTACTGTAATTATTTATTAATTACAAACTAACACCTGAGGTAAAGAAAGAAAAGAAAGAAAGAAAAAGTTTATTTCGTGTCACTAAATAATACAATATAAGTTGGCCGGCGTGACTACAAAAACGGTCGCCACTCAGCATGTGCTATAGTAGCTTGTGACTACTATAACGCTGGTCTTCCGTGTATTCGTAACCTAGTTGTATTCATAATCTGGCTATCATTTTACCTATGCTTATCATGATAGCATACCTACAGCATGAGACTGAGACTAAACAAGAGTGACAGACTCACTTGCGACCAGCCTGAGTTCTAACAGTGGAGGTTGCTGTCATAAAATCCATACAAAGTAGGGATTATACCCCGAAGATATAATGGAAGCTGTAAGCTTTTGTTACTGAAAATGTAAGTTTTTGTTACTTGCTGCTCGTTTGATCGTCAAGTCGGCTTGTTTTATCATTAAATTGCATAAAAAAAGTGTGCATGCAGCCAGAAGCTATTTTCAGACTACCAAGGTCACGACCAGCTTTTCTTCGAGGTACACATCGGTATCGTCTGATAATGATGTTGGTGTCAGGCAATGTGCAAACGGCATCACGAAAAAGTGCCACCATAAACTTTTAAATCAAAGAACTTGATAATCTAGAAACAAAACAAACGCTTGCTTATAAATTTATAAAAAAAAAAAAACTAGAATTCTAGAGAAACTATTCAATATCTTTTCCTCGCAGCATATCATATCAAAACTAAATTTTCCAATTGAAAACTCACTCTTCTGAACAAATTTTGAAGTCTGTGTTTCCTCTGGTTCTATGCAAAAGTTAGGCAGAGCTACGTTGATCTTTATTTCTCGTTTGTTATGTTTTCAATTATTACGACGGCCGTTACTTAGTTATGTGCAATTGTGGGCTTTGGAATTACCTGCAGGGGTATGCCAATCAAAGTTGAACTGCAAAGTTTTAAATCATGGTCAGTTCATACTAACTCATCGTTGTTCTGTGACTAAATAGTGACATTATGATGTCATTTGATGTGCTTTCGCGCATATTTTGCTGTCAAGCCAAAAAGAAAAAAAAATAAAAAGTGTCTAAAAAGAATGATCACGTGGTACAAAATTGTACCACGTGACTTGAAGAAATTACACTGGGCAGTGAATTATAACTTGACAGCAAAAGATTGGCATACGGGGGCTGGTTGAGTTTTAAATCGTTGACAATAGCCTGCACTCAACTATTTCATGTGTATTTTGTAAATAATGTAAGTAGTTACTGTATTAACCCTAATTTTTTTAAATAAACAATTCCTTAGTTTAGTATGTATCGAATCCCCGTTATAACCTTTGTATATGTACACGGACCTACCTCTAGTCACCTCTCTCTAGCCTCCAAGGTTTGCTGGAAGAAAACTCTTGTTAGGGTTAAGCTCGCCTTTGTATACTGTCATCCATTTCTGTCGTTTGTTTATGTCCTGATTTGTGTGCAATAAAAAATTAAATTAAAAATAAATCCTTGTGAGGAAAATGCCGCTTGGACAGATCCTTTGATGCGACCATCAAATGGACGCTGGCGTTTTTCAGGAAATCAAGCTTTAGCAATATACGCTAGAATATCTACGTGATTTCACGGCAAACAAACTTGGGAATCCATTTGAAACAATAATTTTGGTGCAGCTTTACGCCGCACAATCGCGAGCTTGTTTACTGTCGAAGTTAGATGACCTCCGTGGACGTGCACCACTTGAAATACAATAGCAATGTAAAATAAGCTATAACCACTCTGAGTTTAGGTTCAAAATAGCATAAAGACCGATAATATTTTCAGTGATAAAGCGTACTGCGCGCCAGTTTCTCTCAGCCTCAAACGACCAGTGTGCCACACTAATAAGACTGAAATTCGCCTATGTAAATTTTACAGTTCACAGGTTCTTTAAATTCGCACTAATTCCATTCACAATGGTCTCACGTACTCTTTCGAAAGCAACTCGTAAAGTATCTGTAACTCACTCATAGAACATACATCGTGTAACAATGTATTTAACACGCAAAGTTCCAAAGTCAATGAGTTTCAAATAGCTACCTATCGTAGTAAGTCATCAGAAAGACTTCATAAGAATCAGAATAAAACAAAAGGCCTTCGTGTCAATAAATAAATTATTTAATATTTGGTAAGTATAGACCTTGAGACCTTAAAACTGAAAGCCCTCCGCCACGTTTGCCAGAGGTTTCAAAATGATCCTTTTATATCTTACCTACTAATATTATAAATGTCAAAGTTTAAAAGAAAAAAATAAAGAAAAAGTATTTATCGTCAAGTCACACGGAAAATAGGTTAGGTTTAGATGTTTGTGTTTCAGTCACGCTGCAACTGCTGACTGGTCCGATTGTGATGAAACTTGAAATATAATCATATAGTTAACCTGGATCAACACATAGGATACTTTTTATAGTGAAATCTAACAGGACAGACGAGACGCGGACGAAGTCACATTAATTTTTACAAATTAAAGTAACATTTCGCGACTGACAAAAAAAGAGGCGTATATACATTCTTAGCTAAGACGGCCTCTACCAAGTTAATTCAGCCTTGAAGAATAGGACAGTAGTAAGTACAGTCAGCAACAAAAGTCAATTAACAAATGGTTAACAATGTTATTAGCAGCTATAGCATTGAAATTAATCTAAAGACATAAAGATCTACCTACCTCTTGCAAAAGATAACTACAAAATAAATAGTCAAAGGCTCGTAAAATAATAGTAGGACCATTTTAAATTGTTGACCAACTTCTGTTAGTGACTGTACCTACCTATACATTTAAAATCTTGTTCGGTATCTAGCTAACTTCAAAAGAAAAGTTAAATTGTGTTGGAAGGCAAAGTTTTTTATTGTTGTATTAGGCAATAAACAAACCGAAGCGAATTCCCGACCGGCTTACTCTTAAATCAATATTTGAGCAAATGAGATAAACTTTAGCTGTCTTCAATTAAGTTTAATTTATGTTCTTTGAATGGCATTTGTAGCTATTTAAGATGTTTGAAATGAAACCTTTTCGAAACTCTCCGCTTAAGTTTGATATAAAATATGTTCCATACACTATATAATACGATGTTCTTATCCACGTCATGTTAACTTAAGGTAAAACCTATGTTTTTCATTCTGTGTTGTAATATTACCGCTAAGCTTTGACTCTGGATTTTGAACGAATGCGAGCCTAACAAAAGAACAACATTTCAGTGTTCAATTTTTCAGGATAGCAAACCTCACTAACGTAGTGTAAAATAGCGACTTTTGTACAGAAAGAAATCTCTTCAAGGCAAACTATTCGTTTACACTGTAAGTCTGTTTACTTGCTTGACGGATAGTGAACCTACACTATTTCTGCTTTTTTTGTTTAAAAAAGTGTTAGTTTAAACTTTCACAAGTTGCGGCTATAGTATTCGTTGTTTGGTAATTACGGATACGACAGTCGATGCAAATTGTTCAAAATAAAGTTTTTACTGGTACAATCAACCGCACAAAGAAAACAAACTCAATTCAGGTTGAAAACTGTTGTTCTGGATTATCAAAGATAAAACTTTTAAAATACGTTCATTATACCCGTAAAATCAAATAAGTGCTTAAACCATAAAAGCTTCCTTAAAAAATAAATCTATATACAAAAATCTAAAAGAAATCTTTTAGAAAATGAGAATAAGAAAAGTTAAAGTAATTCTAAAGCAATTCTAGGCTTACTTTCGCATTAGGAGGACAAGCCTAGGTCCATCTAGTAAAGCTCAATTGCTATAATTTACCCTTAACAAGGACTTAACTCTCGTTGTCCCAACCAATAAGTAGAATTTTGGCCAGCATCCACAAAATAGTACAGGAAGTTCGATCAATGTACCTAGCTTTTCTGTACAGCTTTGTACCTTTATAGGTATGGCAAGTGTGGGTATTTGCAGACGGAACTATTTCAAAAAAAAAAAAACTTCGTTTTGGTGTGCAAATACACATGCAATAGAAAACGGTATAAAATTGGGCCGTTTATTTATAAAAAAACAGAAGAATGCGTCAGAGCGTCTACATTTTATAGGTGAACTACCTCGGGACATTGCAGACGATTCTAATTTCCGTCAGTTCGTAAGTATCTCGAGTTTGCCGACTACGAAGTTAATAGGTATCTGCGAACTCCACTGTAAATATTTTTTTATTGAGTCAGCCATGAAATTGGTCAGGGTTCAGTAAAAAAGTTACATTATTTCTTTGATTATGTTATAAATATTGTAAATACTGTATTAGTCGTAATTTTCTCTGTGAATAAAAATGATTTTTTTAAATGTAGACTTTGTTAAAAATGTAGCTATATCACTACCGCGCAAAAAGTAACACCATGAGGAAAATATTGCGAAGAAACCTACATGCGTCCTTAGACTAAAAGGAAAGTTCAAAGGCGTGTAGTCATCGGTCAGTAGTAACAGTAACTAAGAAGAATTTATACTCTGAAAGAAACTTTAGAAAGAATAGGTATCGTTTTCCGGAAGCACACACATTAAAAATTAAACTCTAGTTATAAAACCTTAAAACAATTAATTGGAAAATTAAATGAAACCACAGAATGCTTTCCAAATGCAATCATGTAGTAACCGGAGAATTAAATGGAAAAAAATCAACTTTAAACCAATTTATCTTGCGTATATAGGCCACAGACACACTGCACACTCACAGCTATGGCCGTTACAGTTGCAAGAGAGAGAAGGAAAAACTACTGTACTTACGGGAAAAACACGTGAGTTTTCGTTCAGAAATAACATTTTCATACGATTCAATTAGTTTTCTTTTAATTTTTAGAATATAAAAACTCGGCTATAACTAACGGGTCAAAACAAATACATGGCTCAAAAAGTTAAATCATTTTAGAGTTTGCGTAACTAAAATAATGATTGGGCAAAAAATGACACCTTATGAACGACAAGATCTGTTGACGATTATTTCACTACCGATGCAAATAAGGTTTTACTGGAAATGGGATTAAACACCGCAACGCAGGCTGCCGACAGGATTATGGCAGGAAATTAAAAAATATTAATCAAGGAATGGATTGGCAAATTGCAGTTCAGAAGTGAGTATGTAAATAGCTGAATTCAGTAGTGGATACGCTTTTTTCAGATGAGTAGCTGGATTGAATAATTTGTGTGAAATCTATGCTGGACGTAGAAAAAGTACTATAAATAAACTAGGTACCTACCTATATGCTCAATTGAATCTCAATTCGATTTCAGAAAACTTGTAGCACTACCAGGTCCACGATTCAAACCACTAATTTAGTCAAGTCAAATTATTCGTCAAGTCGACTGTCATTTGTTTTGAAGGCAACATGGTGATTTCGGAGCTGAGTGCTGACTTGGTGGACTTACCCTTCAAAACATGGAAACGAATCCAATCAAATAAATAAAATAAATTTCATGTGTATTTTGTACATATTATAAATATTGTAAATACTTTATTAGTCATAATTTTCTTTGTGAATAAATTATTTAATATGATTAATTATAAAAAAAAAAAAATCAAATAAAAAATAGAAAAAATCACATCTACATATTTATTCCACCGGCTCACACCTTAGGTGTACTACCACCTCAAGTATGAAATTAAACAATTATACTGACAATAACACCAAGAAAAACAATTAACTAAAAGTGTTACTCAAAAATGACAGAACTTGAATCAAATCGTTCGATTTAGTTATGACATCACAGTTTGTGTACCCTGTCCCTACTGTCAGAGAGCTGATGTAGCTCTATTCCTTTAGTTTGACCAAAGCTTAAGGGCCAACGCACATCTGTCGACAAAACTGTTTTGTCGCGTACTTAGTGACGTGAAAATAAATTTTCTGTTATAACGAAAACAGCATATGATGAATGCTTCCTCGTCATATGCTGTTTTCGTTGTAACGAAATTCACATCAATTGACACGACGCATGCATAAAATTATGTTTACCTATCTATTATAGCATTGTTTAGTACCTACTTATTAAACATTGCTTTATACGCACATACCTAGAGAATGAACTGTGCTTTTTTAATAAATAAGAATATAAAGTAATTATGTAGTGTACTTAATAATATTATTAAGTACTTAGGATGATTCTCATTAAATAGGCAAGTAACGAAAACAGCAAATAAAAAGAAGCATATCGTAACTAAAAAAGTTTTACTGAGAAGTTTCACATCACTAACTGTTCGACAAGACGTTTTGTCTTTGGTTTGCGTTCTCCCTTAATCGTGAAATCTCTTGCGATTTATGATATCGCTTTCATGGTTATGGAGGCTAACGCCGGAGGCATAATAACTTTATTCTATTATTCGGTCTATCCATGAATATTGTAAATACTTGATCCTAAATACGACCTCATGAATGGAATGTCTAACCGAACTACGAGTACCTACCATCTAATTAAGTATACTAGTTAAATAGATATTTAAATATTGTAATTTTGTTTGCACTTTTGTGTTTTGTTTATGCACATTACCAAAACTTTCTTAATTGCACACAACACAAGACATAAACAAAAGACAGAAATAGATGACAATGTACAAAGGCGAGCTTAACCCTAACAAGAGTTTTCTTCCAGCAAATCTTTGAGGTTAGAGAGAGGTGACTATAGAGGCAGGTCCGAGTACATAAAAGGTTATAATATAACGGAGATTCGATACTTACTTAACTAACGAATCAATATACTTATTTTCGTACTTTCGTAAAATATAACGTATTATTTTCTTACAAAATAACAATATTATAGTAACTTTGCAAATTAACCCACTAAATGCGAGAATATACGTACTTTTTCTTCATTATAATAGTTATTGGACTATTACTTTGCTAGGATATAAAAAATTAGGGTTCCTTGTAGTGCGAGAGCTTAGATTAATTTTTTACGTTGACACTTCATGCAACTTAGTATGGGGTTGTGTTCTTATTTAATAATTTATAAGTTAAAAAACTGGAAAACCGACTTCAATTCGACTACCAGCTTCATCATCAGATGATGATGATGATGATGATGACAGTTCATTGGGAATGTTCTAGTCACTATAAACACCACAGGAAAGCAAAATACGCAATTTCGTGCACGTGGTTGGTGTTGATTCTTTAGAGGAACAACTGGTGGGTTTTTGCTTTTCTCCAATTAAATGCGGTTTGAATGTACAAACTGGGTTTATTGACAAATTTAGAAAAATGTAAAAATGTTGGTGTGCACCACAAAGGGTCCATCGTTGCTAGCAGTAAAATGGTAGGCGCTACGCCGCAACTTGGCATATTGCATCGTTGCTAGCAGTAAAATAGTAGGCGCTGCGCCGCGCCGGGCATATTTTTTTCAGTTATTTCTATTTATAACCCAAACTACTCAACCGATTTTGATGAAAATAAAATGGGACCAATCTGGAAGTATATCCTTTCAGATGAAATAAGAATTTTTGAAATCGGTTTATAAATGACGGAGTTCTGAGGTAACAAACATTAAAAAAAATAAAAAAATTAAAAAAAAAAATTAAAAAAAAAAATTAAAAAAAAAAACATACAACCGAATTGAGAACCTCCTCCTTTTTTGAAGTCGGTTAAAAATTGAATTGCTATCGGAGCATTGAAAATACAATAGGTAGTTCAATTATTTTTATAATAAAAATTAACGAGATGGTAATGGGATTGATTTGAATAGTGATAGCTACCAGTGGTCAGTTCACATTTTCAGGAACTTCACTGGTGTCAAGAGTGGCCATCATTGGTTACAATGTGTCGCGAGCCCTTATATAAAATGAGCGATCATATCTCTACAATGCGCTCTATCTAGCTCTGACTCCAAGCCTTCAGCAATATGACGGACATGATAAAAACACCACTAGCTTCCAGACTATTAGGCTCCTTTGATAGCTTTAGAGTCTCATTTATTGCGTAAATCAGTTTTTCCAAGTGCGTAATCTGGGTATCGCATTTCTTTGCCGTCTCCAAAATATAGGGCATAAACAAGAAGGGGATCAATTGGATTTTTATTTTCAAGTTTTGTGGATTTATTAATTTAATTATTGAACTGAAATAAACTGGTGACTATAAATTGGATACGATTAAATCGACTAAATGTTGTGTAGAAAATTTTAATGTAAATAGTCTTCTATGACAATAACCCTGCAACGTTCAAAATGAGGTAGAATTGAAGGATATTTCACTTTTATGTCCATAATTTTTTTTATTCTGTGCGCTTTGCTCCACTTACTTTTTTAGCAGCTAGTTTTACCGGTAAGAAGGTAAGTAAGTACGTTCCATTTTATATGTTCACGAGACGTGATAAGAGGGTCGCAAGAGGCAGCACTTGGTGAATCGGAGAGAAGCACATTTCTCCTTATTGTAGAAATGGGAGCTCTCTCGGAGATAACAAAATGGGTTCATTTTATTGACAGATTGAACCGCCTAACGAGATATACGATAGCTCCACCACTACCTGCTCACCCAGCAGGGGTATGCCAATCAAAGTTGAACTGCAAAGTTTTAAATCATGGTCAGTTCATACTAACTCCTAGTTATTCTGTGACTAAATAGTGACATTATGACGTCATTTGATGTGTTTTCGCGCATATTTTGCTGTCAAGTGTCTAAAAACGTGTCACGTGGTACAAAATTGTACCACGTGCGTGATGGACCTGAAGAAATTACACTGGGCAGTGACACTTGACTTGACAGCAAAAGATTGGCATACGGGGCCTGATCCTTGAGATGGATAGCTACTCCTTGATTAGTACTAACTACTAGTTGGTAGACAAGCAACATTCTTTTTTTTCCGAGTTTATCTGCGATCAGTTATTGCAACTATGAGCAAATCTTTTGAAGGTTTCGTGTCGGGCAGAGCACTGATCTCTTGCATTATCTTTTCAATAGACACACAACATTAATCAGCCAATTTGACGATCAAACTAGTTTGAAACTAGAAATAGGAGACACAAATAGATGAAGAACTTCAATTGCGATAAAATATAGATGAGAATTTACAAACAGTCATAAATAGAATTGAACAGAATATACAATCAAAGGTAGTCTTTGTAACGAGTCCTACAAATAATTTAATCTGTTTCCATTATCCAATTATTGACGTCGAACAGTAGTGATTCCAAATTAATGAGGCCTTAACGGTGTAAGCATTAGTAATCTATAACTTCACTTTCACTGAGGAACCTATATAAGTGTTATATGTATACTAAACCGAAGGTTCTTTGTTTTATAAAGTCATAGGAAGCTACATGAAAAATAAAAACAAGGTTGAGTCTTTCCGGATAATACATCAAAAAATGTATCCAATAAGGACACCTTTACACTCAGACATTTGACGGAAGCTACTTATAATCACTGGGAGAGATGGAGTCCGGACAAAAGAGATGCATGTAGAACTAGTTTATCCAGATCGAATACAACTCTTAATTCTTAGTAAAATCTCAACTACGCTATTCGCATAGTATTTTTGGATCTTTTGGTATGATTCACGGTATGATTACACGTAGGAATCAGAAAACTTTTATTGCGGCGCACAGTAGAATTGGAAATCAGAAGAGGATAGAGCTGTTATATTTTTTACAACGCGAATCTGGATAGCGGGCACTTGTGACTTGTAACTTGTAACTCGGGTGTTTTCAAAAACTTTAGCTCTTTGTTTGAAAGTCAGTGATTGATTTTCGTTGTTTGACTGTTTGATTGTAACTTATCCATGAAGGAAGAGCTTTGTTCGAATCCCGTCTTCGGTACTAATTACGAGTATTAGGTATGGTATTGATAACATTGTTTCAAATAGGTAGATTGTGAATTTGCGGTCATGGAAATGACCGTAAATATATGGATACGAGTATATCTCGGTTTCTTTTACTAGGTAGAGTACCTTTGCTGCATTGTTTATGTGGCAAGAAAATATGGATATTTCTAAAACGATATGTAAAACATTGCTCTATGGTACCCAACCCAACTGACATATTTAATAAACCAGCCTTACATAAGTCTTGAAATTAATATTTAGTATTTTCAATACTGTGAGACCAAAATTACATCAGAATGAGCGGTCAATTTACCCTAATTGAGGGCTTACATCCAGCAAGGATTTGCCGCAACGGACGTGCTGTTGACTGTCTCCGTTTGGCGTTTATCGCGGCCCATCGGAAATTCAATTATGAACCTTCGTCGCCTGAGTTGTTGACCCCCACATTCACCCCCCACCGGCCCTCTTGGGTAAACATGTCACCCTATCTCCTTGTGCGGCCTCAGATCTTAATATGACCCCCGCTGACGGCGCTCTCATCTAAATCCGAAGGCGTCAATAATTCAATAAATACCTACTTTATCTGTGTGAGCCTGAGATTTTTGAACGGCCTCAGCTACGCGTGTAATCTAAAGGAATGTGATTACGGCGTCGATCATAATAAAAGTAAGTTAAACTGCCTTTGGCGTAGAATTCGTTTACTGAATAATAATCAGGATGTTCTGCGCGTATATCAGTATTATCAGAACTATCAGTACACTTTTAACCCTTTTTAGGGCAGAACTATTTTGTAACGGAATAAAAATGTGTGCGTTAATAAAATCTTAGTTTTTACGAGCTTTTATTTAACTTACCATGTATGTTTGTGTTTGTGGGTTTGTTTAGGTTAAATCTTGCAAACCAAATTTGACCCACTTGCCGATGTCTGATTTAGCTGAAATTTTGCATACCTTTGTTTTGTCGGGTTGGTATTGCCTGACCCCGGTCCGGCCTCCCCCCGATGTAGATTACCAAATAGTTACTACGTCATCAGTGAACGGTACAACAGCAGACAAAAGTGCTTAATTTGTTCATTGCAACTGCGCTGCGCTGCACCATACCTCAAAACGCATCGATAGCGCGTTCAAATTTTGCCTGTGGCGACATCTAGTTAAGTTTGCGGTACTAATACACATTATGGCATGAATCAAAGTTGGAGTATTATTTGAACCACCAACGGCTTCATCAGATGATGATGATGATGACGGCGGTTCTTTGGAAATGTTCTAGTGACCGTAAACACCACTAAAAATAAAAAGTCACAGAAAAGCAAAATACGCAATTTCGTGCACGTGGATTGCATATTTTTTTCAGTTAAGTATTTTTAGTTATAAGTCAAACTACCGAACCTGATGAAAATTAAATGGAACTAACCTTGGAAGTACATCCTTTCAGATAAAAAATGAATTTTTAAAATCGGTTTATTAAATAAATGACGGAGTTCTGAGGTACCAAACATTAAAAAAACATACAACCGAATTAAGAACCTCCTCCTTTTTAGAAGCCGGTTAAAAAAGTAGTTAAGTAGGTACAGTTTATTTGGATTAATATGAAATAAGCTAAAATAAAAGAACTTTACAATAAAGTCATTTTCACTTTTTTTCGCCACAGTACTGACATTGATTTAGCGCATACATACTATTTGGTAATCTACATCGGGGGGAGGCCGGATCGGGGTTAGGCAATACCAACCCGTTTTGTCTTTGTCTTTGGTGACAATTCAACAATATGGTAACAGCGAGCTGATCTGATGATGGAGCCGGAAGGTGGCCATAGGAACTCTGTGATAAAACGACGCAGCCCGATCGATTGATTTGTCTAGGACTCCGGTCCAAGATGACGCAAAAATAAAAACTTGTTTCCATAAATAATATTTTCAAATAAAACAAATTTTAAGCTAGGTTTTTATTAAATGAAATATAGTAGTTTGAATAGATAGATTGGTTAGAAAGATGCGGTACGAATACAAGTAGGTATACCTACCTAATTACTTAGATAGAAGTCACTTTAAATATAAAAAAAAACTGATATTATAATGTAGGTAACTAATGTATGTATGGAGGCCATAATTATGGTGGCCTATGGGGGCTATACAATGTCGTTGATATATTTTGCCACACAAATACTGTTGATATAATTTATACAAATCTTTGCTCCACTCAAAAGTTAATTGCGTCTATTGCATTCCACTTATCGAAGGGTTTCGAGAACCGAAAGATGTAGAGCTATCCTTGTTTAGCTTCGATTTCTAAATATTTTGCACTCAACGCGGCTTTATCATAAAAGCGCCAACGCCGTGACAAATTACCGCAACAATTCAATTAAAATTTCAATTACAACAGCAGAAACCACGGACTCGAAGCAGAAACTGGATTAGTGAATAATAAATACAGGCAAATGTAAAGGTCTTAACTACTTCGGGGAGCTTAGTGCGACTTGTTGGTGGAATAAATTTCGCCCTTTATTTACCGAACAGCCCAATTTGTTGTGACATTTTGTAAAATCATTTTCATATTTTGGAATGTAACAGGTTATTGTAGTCTATTCAGGAAATAATAAAAATCATTTCAAATTAAAACTGTGTAAAATCGATCTTACGGATGGAAAGTTTCGACAGTCTATAGAAAATAATTATGAACGTTTAACCTCTATATTACCACGTTTTGATACCACATAATTGTTTGTTTGAAATAGAATCACGTTTTTTTAATAATATTTTAGTTATTGCAAAGAAAAAATGTTTTATACCTGGTACAGTAATCTTCCAAAATGATTAGATAACTCCAATAATACCTATATTATAGTATTTTTTATGAGATAATAGTCCAATTTGCGAAAGAAAAAACCTTTCAGTGTTATTTGCCGATGAAATGGAAAGTTGCCAAACAATTGTAACTCCGACCAAAGTTTCTAAGTTACGTTTTCTCTCTCGACAAATCAAAACTTTTCTATTTAGTAAAACTTTAGGTAGCTTTTACCTAATAAACATCTTTATTTGCATTATTTAGCGGACAAGTGGAAAACTGTCTCAAAAGGTACCCCCATTTAACGCGCACTGTTTTGCATGTACCTAAATCCTAAACTGAATAAATAATAGCTTACTTTCAGAAGAGTTTCTGATACGACACAATATTTATGAGATAGGTATAGGTCAAACAAAGCTCTTGAATATAATGCCTTGTAATGTGCGATGGAAATCTGGTCCTAGCATTAATATATTCGGAATTATTCATTCGGGGCTATTCGTTCAGCAGGGGTATGCCAATCAAAGTTGAACTGCAAAGTTGAACTGCAAAGTTTTAAATCATGGTCAGTTCATACTAACTCATAGTTATTCTGTGACTAAATAGTGACATTATGACGTCATTTGATGTATTTTCGCGCATATTTTGCTGTCTAGTGTCTAAAAAGAATGATCACGTGGTACAAAATTGTACCACGTGACCTGAAGAAATTACACTGGGCAGTGAAATATAACTTGACAGCAAAAGATTGGCATACGAGGGCAGTTTCTGAAGTGGTCCGAAGTCCGAGATTTATGTCTTGGTAACTTTACCTAAGTAACGTACGGTCACGACGACGACAGCGGCGGCGGCGACGTTCCGCGTGAATAAATCAAATATTTCCACCCCTCCAACTTTACTTCCCAAGATATGCTACGTACGTACTTTAACGTATCTATAGCCAATCGCTTCTCGTGTAAAATATTCCGTCAGTAAAATGCTCCATAAAATGGAATTCAAAACAAGTCGCGTTGGCTCAACCGAGAACACATAACGTACCATATTACACTGAAATAATGAAGTTAATGAAGATTGGTAGCTAGGCGAAGGCCGTAGCTACTTACCCGAGTCGTTATTTCTCATGAAAAACTTAATTAAAATGAATCTCTTTGGGACGGGGAATTTTTGGGAATTAGAAAAATGTTTAAACAAACGTTTGTGCAGGTACAAAATTATCTAATCCCATTAGGCTTAAAAAATAATAAATAAGTGTAGGTTAGTACCTACTCTTTAGTAGAATAATCCACTTTATTTCTTATGGTAATTTTCAGAATATTATAAGGTAAATGAGACGACTCTACCTGGATAGCTAAACTAGGTACACTAGGTAGTCAGATAAACCCTATCACATTTATTGCGGTGCCAAATCTATTACCGTCCACTGTAGGTGTATAAAGAAACCAATATAATGGGCCCGAGACGGTGCAGTAAAAGGTTTCGTTTCGTCGCGAGATGACAATATCTGCAGCCACATTTCTATCGGAAATTTTCCAATTTTAGATATTCCTGCTTATCATTTTCTCGTTGCAATACGGTCCACGGTCTCAATGTACCTACTAAGGCTTCATTTTATTAGAATAGCTATTCCCGTCCGTTTGAGCCGACTTACATTTTCATAAGTACAATACCGAAGTAGATTTACAGTGCGTGGCCACGACAACTCGACTGTGGTGCGTTGCTATATGCCACGCAATGTAGCTCTACACTCTCGAACTTCGTTTAGTGTTTGACGTCACCATTGACACGTAAGAAGAAGAAGACTCTACGACTCGTATTCTTGTATAAAGAACTCAGCGTTACTCAAGCATAAGTTTTAGTAGGGATTCTCATAAAAGACTGTAAAAAAATCTATGCTTGGCATCAGCACTTAAGCAGTAAATGCGAATACTATTGCGTTTGTAACTCTACTTAACTTATTTTGCTATGTTTTCGGAATAAAAACGTGACTGAGTCTCCATTTATCTCAGCTAATCTGAGTGCGGGCCTAGAACTGGACTTTCAGTGTATATAGCAAAAATCTGAGTTTCATAAACTGTCTTCATGCAAGCCAGTCTATAATAGTGGATACTACTGTGGTGGTAGTAATATCTCAGGTATTACCTATCGTTGCAAGCGGGTGCAGCAAACAATGAAAAATGCCAAGATGATCCACTCACTTTTATAGTTTATTTTATAGCACAGTTTTTAGAGGAAAGCACACAGCAAACAGTTCGCAGTATGGAGATGAAGAACAAGATATGGAATTAGGAAATAAGTATGAAAATAAAGCACAGGATTAATTGTTTTAGTAAAAAGCAAAAGCAAGCTACGTGTCGTATATGAGCGTAAGATCGACTGTATTGAACGATTGAACGGTCGGAAGGTAGTAGTGGTTCGCGAGTCTAACCGGTCGGTCCTGCGTGTGAGTTGTTCATTCGCGAAGGAGCGAAAAAGGGCCTTCACTCGATACGATTTTAGCGCACGCATTCACGACTGCCTTCCGACATTACATATTAGGTAAGTACAATATTTGAATTACTATTTAGCTTGTAGTTAGAAATCTAAGTTTTACATTGCTAGTTTAAATTGTTTAATGCAAGTATTTTAAGAAATTTTAATTTTTATATAATAGCAAGGTAAGTATTGTTTTATCTATTTTAGTTTTAAGATTGTAATATTTAATCATTATGTTTTATGTTTCAGGTATCTACGTGTACGTGTTGGCGGAGTAGGTACGCCACACCACTCCCCCCCAGAGACCGTCTTACGGGCGATAATAATCAGGTAGACGTACTCTTCTACCGGAACGTGTTCTCTTTTCAGGTGGACCAGCGGGAGGTGGGACATCATCATCATCGGGCGGCGGAGTATCGGCGCCATCGGTAAGTATGTAGGCAGGCTTCAGTCTTTCTATTGACACATTGACGGATTTCCCTTTTATGAGTAGTGTAAAGACTTTATCGTTCCTTTTCAGTACTACATGAGGTCCAGTGTATGCGGGCTGAAGTGCACCTTTTACCGCGTCTTCTCTGAGGTAAACGTGACTAGCTGTAGATAAATCCTTGAAAATAAATGTTGATTTCTTACAGTGCCTGGCAGCTGGTTGCGGTTGAAGATTTTTCGCGATCAGTCTAAGACGTGCCATAAAATCTGTTATGTCGTCAGTCTTATCCTTGGATGGCACAAACAATTCTCCAGGTAATCTTAGCGGTTCTCCATAGACTAATTCAGCTGGAGAGCTTTGGATATCTTCCTTAAATGCGCTTCGGATTCCGAGTAACACCAGTGGAAGCGACTCAGTCCAATTTGGGTTACAGTGGCATATAATTGCGGCTTTCAGCTGTCTATGGAACCTTTCTACCATCCCATTACATGCAGGATGATAAGCTGTTGTTCGCTTGTGCTCGAAACCAGCCATTTCAGCCAGGTGGTTGAAAAGGGACGATTCAAACTGCCGTCCTCTATCTGTGATTATGGCAGTAGGGCAGCCGAAGCGTGCTATCCATCCGGACATCAGGGCTTTGGCGACCGTCTCGGCGGTCATATCAACAATGGGTATAGCTTCTGGCCATCTGGTAAATCTGTCCACGGCTGTGAGACAGTATCTATAGCCATTTGATACAGGCATGGGTCCTATGAGGTCAATATGCACTGTAGAGAATCTGGCTCGTGGCAATTGGAATGTTCCAGGGGTCGACGATACGTGGCGTGTAACCTTCGCCATTTGACAAGGGTGGTATGTCTTCGTCCATAACATTGTCGACAGTCTTTTCGGACGCCGGGCCATACGTAGCGCTGAGCCACTAACTTTGCGGTTGCGTTAGCGCCAGGGTGACTTAGAGAGTGTAGACTTTCAAACACTTGGCGCCGAAATGGAGTCGTAACGAAGGGTCGCAGTACTTGCTGGCTGTCGTCACAATAAAGTTGAAGCTGTGTTCCAGGAATGGTAGTTCTACGAAAGGTAAGTGAAGTTTCTCCATCTAGTAAACTTTTCAGCTCGACATCGCTCTCTTGTGATTTTGCCAGGAGTAATAAGTCGATAGGTTGTGACAGTTCTTCAATTCTAGAAAGTGTGTCTGCCACGACATTGTCTTTTCCGGATATATGTCTTATATCGGTAGTAAACTGAGATATGTAATCTAAATGTCGAAATTGTCGTGGTGAGCATTTATCCTTTCTTGTAGTGAAAGCGAAGCAGATGGGTTTATGATCCGTGTATATGGTAAAATGTCTAGCTTCCAACATATGCCTGAAGTAGCGGATTCCTTCGTAGATCGCGAGTAGCTCCCTGTCATATGGAGAGTATTTTACCTGCGATGAACTTAACTTACGGGAAAAGAAAGCTAGCGGCTCCCAAAGATCATTTTTGTATTGGTGAAGAGCGGCACCAATTGCCGTGTCTGAGGCATCTGTCACGATCGCTATCTTAGCGTTTAAGTCTGGATGCGCTAGTAAGGTGGCTTGGCACAAACTGTTTTTGCACTCTTCAAATGCCTTTAACGCGTCGCCTACGATGTTCACTGGATGTGAGCCTTTCACATTGTCAGTGAGCAGTGCATGCAGCGGCGCTTGAATTCCAGCTGCTTTGGGAATAAACTTGCGGTAGAAATTTAACATTCCTAAGAATCTTCTTAGTTCCTTGACTGTTTTTGGCACTGGGAACTTACTAATTGCTTCGACCTTTGATTCCAGTGGCTTTATTCCAGCGGACGATACCTTATAGCCCAAAAAGGTCACTTCTGAAGCACCAAACACGCACTTCGAAGTGTTTATCACCATACCGTAGTCACGGAGTTTGCTGAATAGCTGGTGAAGGTGTTCTTTGTGGCTTGCTTCATCTTTGGAGAATACCAAGAAGTCATCCAAAAATGCGTAGGTGAAGTCCAGGCCTCTGGTGATTTCATCGACGAAGCGTTGGAAGGTTTGGCCTGCGTTCCTAAGCCCGAAGGTCATGAATGGGAACTCATACAAGCCAAACGGTGTAGTTATAGCAGTCTTTGCTATGTCCTCGCTGCTCACTGGGATCTGGTTATACGCCTTCACTAGGTCAATTGTGGAAAAGACGTGACATCCCGAAATGTTGTGCGTGAAGTCATGTATATTGCGGATGGGGTAGCGGTCAGGAACAGTTCTCGCGTTTAGCATTCTGTAGTCGCCGCATGGACGCCATCCGTTGTCCTTCTTTGGTGCGAGGTGTAGAGGTGACGCCCATGGACTCTCTGACGGTCTTGCAGTTCCATTTTTGAGCATGGCTTCGAACTCTTTCTTAGCAATGAGCAGTTTGTCCGGGGCCAATCGACGTGGAGAGCAGGATACTGGAGGTCCAGGCGTAGTCCTGATATGATGTTGCGTGTTGTGGCTGACAACGCGATCTTTGCCAGCTGGACGCGTGATGTCGGGATACTGACGTAGCATTTCGTGGTAGCTGGAATCGCCGATCAGTGTCTTCACAGAAGAAATAGTGGTCGACGATGATACCGAAGCTGCTGCTGATGATAGCGTAGTTGTGCTATCGATAAGACGTTGATTACGGCAGTCAACTATCAATCCGTAGTGTGACAGAAAATCGACGCCGATTATAGGTTTAGTGACGTCTGCCACTATGAATCGCCAGCTGTAATCCCGACGTAGACCAAGATTCAACTCGAGATGGGCGAAACCGTAGGTCGTGATATTCGTCCCATTCGCCGTATAGAGTCGATATTCATCGGTTGGAGATCGGCGTTCGCGTAGCATGGTGCGAGGGAAAACGCAGAGGTCGCTGCCGGTGTCAACGAGAAACTGCATCTTCGATCTGCGATCCATCACAAACAGGCGACCAGGTATGTATTGGCTATCGGATGTCGCCATCACCGACTGCCTTTGTAGTTTTCCGTCGGCTTGTAGTCGCAAGGCTTTACGCAGGCGTGAGCATCCTTGCCGTGCTTGTAGTGATACCAGCAGACCGGAAACTTCCGGTAATTTGACTGGGATCTCGTAGTCTTCCTGTCATTGCTACGCTGTCTTGACCTTGACCTTGACTGATTACCTCGTGTGGAAAGGGCTTGCACTTGTCGTGTCAGTTCACTGATTTGCCGAGCCATCGTTTGAACAACATCTGTTGATGCTGACGCTGCTGCTACTTGTGGTGTGCCAGGTACGATTTCATGCACACTGTCTGCTAAGTCCGCCAGTGCTTGAAGGTCAGACGTCTTTTGACTCACGATGATTGGTTGCAGAGCTGTGGGCAGGCGGCTGGTCCAGATAGTTTTAATAAATTCTTCCGGAACTGTAGGTCCTGCCAGGCGCTGGAGGTGGCGCATGAACTGCGATGGTCGGCGGTCGCCGAGTTCTTCGTGCATGAGTAACTGTTTTACTTCTTTCTCTCGAGATGCAGATAGGCGTTTAATGAGTTCGGTCTTCAATCGCTCGTATTTACCCGTTTTGGGTGGTGACACAATGATATCTTTCACTTCGGCGGCATATCGATGTTCCAAAGTTGAAGTGACGTAATAAAATTTTGTGTCGTCATCTTTAATGCCGGACAGTATAAAGTTGCATTCCAGTTGAGAAAACCATACTGCAGGCTCTTCTGCCCAAAACGGAGGTGGTCGTACGCCGACTCGAAAAAGACCTGTCGGATCGTAAGGTGTAAATGTCCTTTGAGGATCGACATTTTTGTTCGACGATGCGTCTCCGCCATCTTTTCCTTCCATGATATTCTTTCACAAAATTATCTTGCTTACAGTTTCGTATGCTCCTCTTCTTTTTCAGCGGGGTCACCAGTGTGGTGGTAGTAATATCTCAGGTATTACCTATCGTTGCAAGCGGGTGCAGCAAACAATGAAAAATGCCAAGATGATCCACTCACTTTTATAGTTTATTTTATAGCACAGTTTTTAGAGGAAAGCACACAGCAAACAGTTCACAGTATGGAGATGAAGAACAAGATATGGAATTAGGAAATAAGTATGAAAATAAAGCACAGGATTAATTGTTTTAGTAAAAAGCAAAAGCAAGCTACGTGTCGTATATGAGCGTAAGATCGACTGTACTGAACGATTGAACGGTCGGAAGGTAGTAGTGTGAGTGAGTTGTTCATTCGCGAAAGAGCGAAAAAGGGCCTTCACTCGATACGATTTTAGCGCACGCATTCACGACTGCCTTCCGACATTACATATTAGGTAAGTACAATATTTGAATTACTATTTAGCTTGTAGTTAGAAATCTAAGTTTTACATTGCTAGTTTAAATTGTTTAATGCAAGTATTTTAAGAAATTTTAATTTTTATATAATAGCAAGGTAAGTACCTATTGTTTTATCTATTTTAGTTTTAAGATTGTAATATTTAATCATTATGTTTTATGTTTCAGGTATCTACGTGTACGTGTTGGCGGAGTAGGTACGCCACACTACTAACAATTACGAGTAATTTTAAAGTGATTGCCTACTTTACGACTTAGACGTTCTCCTTAATTTTGCAGGGTAATGTTTGAAGCGGACACACAGTTGGCAGCGCTCGGTCGCAGAATGGTAAAGGATAAGGAAGAAAGGTCTATGAAAGAAATACAAACAAAGATCATTTCTCTCAATTCTACTGTTCGATAGACGATAACGCTGTAAGAGTCGTCATACAACCATCATTATTCTTGGGAATAAAAATAAAGCATTAATGCTATATTTATATACCTACCCTTATTATGTTATTATTCTGCGAAATAACATTTTTCAATGTTTTTCAGCAATAGAATGGTATGGTGTTGTTACCGTTTTCAATATTCGTGGTTATTATTATGTAGGTAATAAAAATGGTCGTCAGCTATACGCCTTCCTTTGCGTAGTCAGACGGCTAAAAAATACAATATGGTATAGGTACTTTTTTTGCATAATGCCTAATTATTATGATATAACGCATGAATGTATAATGTTATGGGTACCTACGTCTACGTCCGTATGACGTAATGACCGGCTCTTCCTAAGGATTTACGGGCGGGCCGTAAAACCGTCATACTTATTCATGTTCATGTTTATGCTCATTGATATGGGCCGTATAATGGAGATGGCTCTGAAAAGCACATAAAGCGTCTGCAGCTAACTGGACACTCGGCTGCACTTCGAGATAAGCTCATGTTTACCTACAGAATGTAGAAGGTTATAAAGTTACTCCAAGTTGAGAGATCGCGTCGCTGTCAGTTCAAAAAGTCGTAGATATATGTAAAAATGACATTATAGCATTATATTTTCTAGCTTAAATTAATATACAAAGGCAGCTTATGCGAATATTAGTCATAAAACTAAATCAGCTTAAAATATTATAGGAAAGTCAAAGGGTGAATAAAAAATAAAACAGTTTTTTTCTGTTTCGTAATTTCTACGGTGCCTTGAACGCAATTTTCATCGGTAGGTTTTTTTCCCTAATCGCATTTGGCCTCGATAGACTATTAGCAGGTTTTATTAGGTTTAGCTAAAATTTGTGACAATGAACTTGGTTAAATAAAAATGGCCAAAGGTTGATACGATGATAATAGTAAAATATGGTATAGAGAGAGAGCTAACTAAACTAGGTAGCTAGGCAACGGTAATAAGTAAAGTACATTTTTCAGATCAAATGAAACAGGTTGACTAAATAAATAGCACACGAAATACTTTTCATAGGGTACAGAAAAGAACAAAACTTGTTCATATTGCTGAATAAGCTCAGTAATCTATCTTACGCTGCCGCAGCCTCCTACTAATGAGTGCAGTAATTACGAGACATAGATTACATGGGATACAGAGACGCGGCTGGTTGTAGGATTATTTTGTACACGTACGAGCTTATTAAACGTTTGTAAATTTCAAAAGAAAATACTAAATTTTCTTTTCGTTCTTTAATTCCTGGTAAAATGTTATCGCCCAATCCGTGTACCACTTCAGTAAAATATGCTTGGAACTGTACTAACTGTTAGCAAACATTCTATCCTGCAAAGACCAACTACAAACTTGGAATAAAACACGAAATAAACATGCAATTTAGTACACCTACAAGCACGGTAGTTATCCCCTCTTAGATATCTAGGAACTTAGTATCTTAGCCTAGAGGATGTATAAGAAAGGGATAATCAGAGGGGTATGTTATACCTTAGTTAGATGAATCACGACCCTTTTTTGTAGTAAAAATGCTTTATCTAGACACGTATATGTTAGTTAAAGTATTGTCTTATAAAAGCTCTAACCACCAGATAAAAATTAAATAACAATAAGACTACTAAAAATTTGTTTCTGTATTGTACTTTTGAAATTTGGTTCAAAAACGTAGCAATTTGTACGAAGATAAACAAGAGCTTGGATAGAACAGAACCGACAATAGATAAACTACTCTTGAAGTGCAACACAAACGTCCTGGTAGGTATTCGGTTTGTATAAGAGCTCGTATCTATTGGCGTAGACGCGGCTTAACTAGACTGCAGCTATGAAAAACGCGACCTATTTGTAAAATTAAATACAAGGCTGCAGGTGCACTAACAGCTACGGCCGCGACGACCTTCGAGTCTCGCAATGGTAAGCTGTCATAAAATCATGAACCAAAATTGAACTCATGACACTTCATCATCCCTGCCCTTATCCCACGCTAGGTGGGGTCGGCACAACATGTCTTCTTCCACTCCTTCCTATCATTCGTCAACTCTGAGTCTACTCTTTTCACATTCATGTCATCTTTCACACAATCCAATCACTTCTTCTTCGGTCTTCCTCTACTTGCATACCCATTCACACTCATAGTCACATTCATTCCTCCTCATTACGTGTCCATACCATGCTAATCTAGCACTCCTCACCTTTTCACCTTTTGAACTCATGACACTTGTCAAACGTAAAAGATAAAACTTCGTAGTCGACCCTTTATCGCTGGTTGTTCATTTGGCTGCCAAAGCCTATTATTATAAGTAAATCTGTGACTATAACAACTGCACACTTTATAATAGTTTATAATCTCTAGTTTATGCTGAAAGAACCCTATTTCCCTACACCATTCCGGTATTACAAGCATGGTCACAATGATGCCCTGGATGCTCTTTGATCATCTAAACTAGAAGGCCCTTTCACTTTTGGTCGGTAAACTCGTAAATATTTCCTAATAATCCTTTCTGGTATGGGATGAAATGAAACCCGTACAACCTACTCAGATCAAATTAAATATAAGTAGGTAGGTACCTATCTATTTAAAAGTTTAAGGGTAGGAGGTTCTTTGGTCGCGCGTTTTGAAGCCCTATGTCGGCAGTTCATTGAACCCGTGCTCTTACGTTGATTTGGTTTTAATAAGAAATCGATATTATATGTGTTTTATACAGAGTTTAATAAGATCACTCCCAAAAACTTCAATATGCACAAAGTACAGACAAAGGAACAGATGAAAGATATTTTTTTACCTAATACATAAATAATAATAAAAAATATACTAATACATAATTATACTACTAATATATACAATGCTAAGTAAAACAAGAGCAAGTTATAGAAATAGAAATTTAAAAGCTACTTATATAGTGCATACCTGCACAGGTTAGAATATAATATACCTATGTAACTACCTGTTCTTATAATTACCTGCTGGGGAAAAATAAAGAATTATCTTATCTTATCTTAATGAAAGATGTGATACTCTAGGTGGATTTTTTCTCGCATATCGTACATCTCTGTGTAGATACGCAGTCTAATAAACCATTTTGTTATTAGTGTAAGTTCACTCTACATACTCTAGAGTATAATTATTATAATAACGAGCCTGAACTCACTCTGCCTTCAAGTGCTAGTGTTCCTCGAGAGACAATTACGACGCGATAAACCTCACTGCGGTTAGTAATGATGTATTAATTCGCCGTTTTAGCCTACATGCGCACTAATAGACGGCCGACCAAACAAACAAACATTCGGCTGTTTTTTCTAGTGCATAGGGCGTTTGCACATTGGTCGATACCGACAAGAGACAACAAAAAATATCGATGTTGAGGCCAACACGTGTATAAAAGCTTAGTACTAAATGTATAAGGTTTCATAATTCAGTTTATTTATTTGAGTCGTCTTAATGAATTGATAGGTAACCAAAGAAGCAATAAGATTTCAAAAAATACAATGCCGATTGGTTTCATAGCCTTGTAAGGAAAGGTGAAATTGCTTTGTAAATCTTTCTTCACTTTTGTATTAGAACCTACTTGTTATTTTACAGCGATTGTTCTTTACCGCGAGCTTTTTTCAATTACCAAAGTAAATATGTTTTTTCCTGCGAAAAGTATAATAGGAAGTAGGAAAAACTATTCCAGGAAACTAAATATGGAAATGAAGACGCAATATGATATAGATGTAGGCCTTAATTTTCAACTTCAACGTCTTGGTTTATGGCTTTTGCGACTTGTTGTCACAATTCTGCCAGTGTCTGTTTACTCTAGTATCATAAACGAGAGGAAAGTAAGGAAAAATAAGAATATGAGGACTGTAATTTTAGAGCTTAAAAAATTACAATGTCAAAAATGTCATTGTCACTTGCTTGACACGAAAAGGGATGACAACAGATTTAGCAGCCATTTTAGCTAACGGAGTTTTAGGAGACCAATATGAATAAGACCAAGTTTAGGAGGTTCAGCTTATGACAAATCAAACAGAACAATCATTATTTTGGTAGGTAGGTACCTACTTGTTTTTCAAATAATATGAAATAGTTTTTTTTTCAAAAACCTATCAACTTTTTTGCTTAAAATAGAAAGAAAAAGGATGACCAGATTTTGTTTCAGGAGTAGTAATTTCACACCAAAATATAATATTATACCAAGATACCAACGCAACCATGTTTAAATAGATTCCCACTGGAAATTATAGCTATTATTTATGAGCGAGAAGCATAATAAATGTGTGTTCGCAACTTAGCAACGGATGCCTGTGACCTAATAGGTGTGCCTTCGCGAACACCGCCAAATTATTCATCTTGCCGCGACTATGTGTAAGATTCGGGGCGAAAATAAGGTGAATAATCGCAAATGTACTACGACACCATTCAGATTGAGTAAGTAATACTTTTTTAATTTAAATAATTTGAATTATTTTTAAAATCGGACCAAAAACTATGAAAGTAGTTATAATGGTTTATCTAATATTGGATTTGAGGGCTCCACGGCTAAAATGCAGTCTCTTTTTGTTGACACCAAACTGCACCCTCCTGTATAACAAATTATTGTGAGCACGTTGTATAAAAATTTTGAAGTTTAATGATCTGTTTTATAAAAACTTATATAACGTCAAGATCACCTCTAATCAAGACAATGGTATCGATTCTGTTGTTGCATTTTTCTAAACGAACTTAATTTGACAGTGCTATATAAAACTAAAACACCAGGTTATGCTTCTTAATGTTAGTAGAACTATACTAAATAGGTACCATCAGCAAAATTTCCGCCTTACCACTTTTGAAACTGTTTCGCTTGCAAGCAGTTAGCTACCTGACCCCGCCTTTTTATTTTGTCTTCTTATTTTGACCAACCAGAGACCTAAACATCTATTTATTTTTATGACGGCCCATTGTTTTCATAATTTTTACACCCGAAATAATTTGCTTTTATTGGCATTCAAAAATTAACGGCTAGTCGGCTTACAGAAAATGCACCCTTAAGGTGGTAAGGTAGAACTTTTGCTGATAATACATACAGATCACATGAGTTTGAATATTTTTTCCGACAAACCTTTTTTTGCTCGAATTCGCTGGTCCCACGTGTAAACAAAATATTACTTCATCAGCCCTCCGGTGTACGCAACGACGCGTTGTTTGACGATTGTCGTGTCGGACGCGCGACGTGTGCTCCACATGAATGGCGAATCAGCAGTGGATCTAGGAGTCGTGAAAATTTCAAACGAGTGCCGAATATCAATTGCTCTCCTGCCCAATTTTCCTGCAAATTGCCACGGAATATTGCGCCATAGAGTTACAACTAGATATGAAACTGTAACTCGGTCAGTTTTTTAGTACAAAAATTAATTAAATAACAGTAATTACAAAAGCACTGGCCCTGTTATTGATAAACTCGAATAGAATAATAACACCTATATGCTTGGAATAGTAACACCGTGTTTTGAATTTTGCATTGACAAACAGATTCAAATTCGATCACGAACAAGACACGGTTTAACTGTTCCAAGCTTACATCAAGTTTATGGTGACTATGTTGACGAATGTAGACGAATGCAATTTAAGGCAGTGGTATTCTGAAAATTAATCCTCGATGAAAATTACAAACAACAACTCGACGTTACGTCTATCCCGATGTCAATTAAACGTCAAATTATACGTTTGAAAATAGTACGATTGCCCCCCAGACCCCAAGGTAGTTTGCAGTGGAGTTTTGCTTCTATGTATGCGGTCGTTTAGAGGTATTCTATGATTGTACCGTAGACTAATATTTGCATACCACGCCGCACGCATGCATGAAAAAAGTATAGTGAAAGTGAGTTCTGTAACAGGTGTCATTGATTTGGTTTGCTTAGTTTTGCAAATGTTTGCGTTTCGTTACTGGCAATTCTAATGAAATATCTGAAAGTGCCCCAACTGCTGGCTGTAGCCATCTAGTGAAATAACGCCTTTATTTGCTGCGTGAAATATTATGATAGTTATTATCATACTTTGAAGGAAGATACTGAGATGGAAAGATAATGTTATGAGTATGAATGCAAGGGAGCAGAGTTATTCAGGCTGAAACGGGCGTATTACATGATACAAATTACGATTATTTTTCTGAATAGAGTGAGGATTGTAAGTTGTAGTTACAATTAGATTTTGGAGCGAACTCATTTAATATTTTAGGATTTTCAGGATGTTCAATTAACCAAAGAACGCGAATAAGTAGGTCCTGATTACACCAAAATTAAGAATCTACCTAAGTACCTATACAATCGCCGCTATTTTGCACAAGTAGGTTTTAACGAAAAATGCGGCCTCTTAATAAGTAAGAATTTAATTTTAATGACGTAATTTACGCATTTCATCAGTTGTCCAACAACCTACTTCAAAACAATTAAGACCCGTGTACAATTTTTTATTTCGTTTTATGAATTTCCAAAATTGCTCTGTATAATTAAATAATAGAGTGTATAATTACGGGTAGAGTATTTTGTCACGGCCGCCGGCCGGCAGTGAAATGAGCTAGAACATAAAGCCGCCTGCCGCGGCGTCCTACACCCCCAGTACATGGGCGTAGTCAGGGATTGACACGTTTTAATTTTGGGGCAGACAGATAATGAGGATAACCTTACCTATAGCTCATTGTGATCACCACTGGTATAGGTATCACCACTATTCGAGGCGTTCATAGTTCACCTACCACTATTGCAGCTGCTAGAAACTGAAAGATTTTCTCATCTAAACTTAGAGAACGCTTTCTCAGATGTACCTTATATACTAGCTAAATTGCAAAAATGCGATTCCGTTGTGATACTGTGGCAAAGGAAAATGACGAAAGGAATAAAGGAATGAAGGAATTTTATTAACTAAATGATGCAAGACAACCGTCTAAAGTTGTACTTTTTAGGCTTCTAAAAGTAGAACCTACACCTTTCACGCCTCAGCCAACCAATCAGATCGCCACTTATCATAGTCTGGTGGGCCGTAAAAGTTTGCTGTCTTCAAGTATAAAGGTGAAGCAACCTCGCCCTCCTTGCTATCTGGTTTCACCCCTGTCCCGTGTTAATTGTATTTCCGTTCTCTGCCTCGCCCAACCCACTAGACTTATAACGGATCAGGGTTATGCAATTTATTGAAATTTAAAACTTTAATGTACTTAGTAGAAAATTTCTTAATTGATTACAAGGACTCGCTGAGCAAGATAACCGTAAATTCTTTATCACAGAGTTAAGTATTACAGGCTTAAGTAATTATAATTTGCTTTCGTACTCTACCTCTGAAATGAAGAGTTCTTCAAACATTAGTAGGTGTTACTGGGTAGTTTATATTTTAGATCAAACGCAACAAAAATGCCCTTGGTTGGTATTACTGATGTTAATAGGCGACGATGATAACCTTTATAAAAAAATATAGAAATATGTATTTTAGTTTTAAGGTAGATATTTATAAAATGGGCCTTGTATTTTTTACTGTGTTGCCTGAATGAAATATTTTTTTTTTATTTATTTATCATTTACGTTATATCTAAGTCAGGAGGCAAAAGCCTATTTTGGATGGACATCAACATGATAAAAACACTTATTTAGAGTTCCAAGCAACCATTCGAATAATACCAGGTAATACCTAATATTATTTTAAAGGGCAATCAGAATCTATATCAAAGCTGAAATGAAGTTGTAGTGCAATTGCGTCGTGATTCGTATTTGCTGCCTGATGAAATTGGTATTTGACCACGAAATGGTACCCCCCCCCCCCCAAGCTAGAACTCCAGTTAGCGCAAAATAGTGTATGTGACAGATACCTATTGATGACTTTGCCTCTCCATAATCCGAAAATTACCTTGGCACTATCGGGACCAGGTTTGAGTGAATTTATGGCTCGTAAGTGGGTCATTCAGAACAGATGCGCGAAACGAGGTGAGATAGTCAAATTTTAAATTAAAGTTGGTTTTACGTGGTTGAATTTTATAGCTACAAACTCTACCGATTTCTACGACGCTTTGGACAATGGGAATTATCTAAAGCAGACTGACTTTTATCATTTCAGCATAATTTATCATGGTAGAATGTGAGTTAGCATATTGCAGTATAGTGATGCATTATGTGAACTGATATAGGTACGTATTTATGCCACATTATAAATTTATATAAAAAAAATACATATATTGCACAAATGCTATACCTACCTATCATGAGGCAATCCATATTTTTGTGTAGTGGCATGAATTTGAATCCTGTTTGAATACTGTTCTTAGCGACTGTGCCTCTGACTGAATTTGTCTATAGTTTCAATAAAACCCAAAATATCAAGTTCTCACTCATTTTATTTTGTACAATACAACAATATACACGCTAATTGCGAATGTCAGTCGTCACCCATGGTATCTGATTTTTGTGTAGATTTAGAAATATCACGAACAAGCCGCAGGTCCTTTACCTAAAGGATGGCACTTGCCAAACTGGCAGTCGCCATGTCAAGGACCTACGAGCGGAGTGTCAAGTGTATCTAAGTGCCCACTCTGTTACGAGCATAAATGTACTGATAAAGAGATAAAAACATTGACTTGATCTGCACATTTTATGTTTGCACTCTCTTAAGTTTGCTCTCACGGCTGACCCCATCAGAAGATGCGGGATCACCTGTTTTATAGTATTTATGTGAATTTTAGAACCTTGAGTATAAAAATATTGTAATTTAATTTCAGATACGCCGGACTTGCGTTGCGCGGTTTAGTAATACTACTTTAGTATTTGTTGCTGAGAAATAGATTTTTTTATACTAAAAAACCAGCAAATAGGTGTGCGATTTTATAATTTATAACCTATCTCATGTTTTTGTTTAATTTATTCACAAAGAAAATTATGACTAATAAAGTATTTACAATATTTTGTTTAATTGAAATAAAATCTTCAGAAATAAGTATTAGTCAGTGACTACAGATTTAGGACTTTTGCAACACTATAGAGACATCTTTTGCACTTGCCTACCAACAACACATTTACTCGTACATGTGCTACATTTGTTTAAGGTAATCAAATAGGGGTACTAGGTTCACTAACCACACTGTGCTCTTCAAACCAACACCATAATTTCATTACACACAAGTAACATTCACCTGTAAACATGTGAAAATTTAAACCCTACCTTGATTTGCAGGTATTCCTTGTTAGTTATGCCATCCGCAAGGGTTCTGTGTCTCAAATTACGCTATAGATGTTTCTGACATAGGGGCATAGATGTTTGTGACGTATTTAATTGAGTTAATATAGATAAAGCTTTATCAACATGTGTTTACAATGAATTGTTACGGGAAATCAATTTTATTGTTTGAGCCACGCTTGATCTAAGAATAACTCTTTTTTCAAAATATAACTTGTGCGTGGAAAACATAGATGTTTGTTTTATGTCTGGGTGTTACTATGTAATTATAAGTATGTATTTACAAAAAAAAAGTATTTAAGTATTCTATCAGCCATCTTGTTCCCATATCAATCATACTTAGTTTATCATATGTTTTTTAAGCGTTTTTTTTATTTTCCATTACACAGAAGTCTCTAAGTTACCTATTTGGCCTTCATTAACTCCACGTATAAACACAGCCTGATATTTTATTTTATAAGCAGTTACTTTACGCGTAGATAAGTATACGAACTCTAAAATTATGGCGCAAACAGTACGTATAAAGTTTTTGGTATCAGTCCTTTGTAGACGTTACTTCCGCGTATGATTTAATAACATTGTTGAGACAAAAGACTGCACGTGGAACTTTCATGCTTAATACTCTCAGGGGAACAAAAGAACCAGTGGAGGAGCGGGGTAGAGCACGTTAAGGCTGCTTTTCCACCAGAGATGTGCTACTTCCCTAAGCGGTGAGTGAAGCTAAGCTACGAAACTATGTGACCGTTTCCACTAAAACTCAGCTAGTTAGCTGTGTGATAAGGATAGCGTATATAGCACACCATCCATATATCTAGCTGCCATCCTTAGCACGCATCTCTCAATACAAAAAACATAGCTTCATTAAAACCGTTTCCACCAGTACTAAGCGAAGTTAAGCTATAAAAATAAACGATCCCTATTAGGGAGAACGCAAACCAAAGACAAAACGTCTTGTCGAACAGTTAGTGATGTGAAACTTCTCAGTAAAACTTTTTTAGTTACGATATGCTTCTTTTTATTTGCTGTTTTCGTTACTTGCTTATTTAATGAGAATCATCCTAAGTACTTAATAATATTATTAAGTACACTACATAATTACTTTATATTCTTATTTATTAAAAAAGCACAGTTCATTCTCTAGGTATATGCGTATAAAGCAATGTTTAATAGGTAGGTACTAAACAATGCTATAATAGATAGGTAAACATAATTTTATGCATGCATGTTTGCTTTTGAAGGCCGCTCGGCCAATTTAATTAATTAATTAAATTGTTTTAACGGCTGGTTTGCGAACCTATTAATAAAAAAACGTAAGAAAAGACTGTCGTGTCAATTGATGTGAGTTTCGTTACAACGAAAACAGCATATGACGAGGAAGCATTCATCATATGCTGTTTTCGTTATAACAGAAAATTTATTTTCACGTCACTAAGTACGCGACAAAACAGTTTTGTCGATAGATGTGCGTTGGCCCTTAGTGAGTATCAAACACATCCTTAGCTACATAGCTTAGCTTTGGTAGAAAAACACCCTAAGGATGTATGTATAGTACCTGCTTATTTCAGAATGTTCTCAACTAAACTACTGTCATAATTCTGAGAAAATCAGAGTTGAACTTTGCCTCAGTCATTTCAGTTTTCAGTTCAGACTGGTATAATTGAGCAACGCAACTTTTTTTTAAATAAAGAGCTCGGTGGCGTGCTAGATCTTGAAGAACATTTTCAAACTTCCTTTTACATAGATCCGGTTTTCTTAGCGTGCCAAAGGAGGTTCAAGTTTTTTGACCATAAAAAAAGGCTTTCTATGAAATAACATCACGAGCATAATATTATAAACTAAATGCATCTAAAATACTGAGATGACGGATGATAAAAGAGAATGGAAAAAGAAGAAATGCTTTATTTAAGATGGCACATCGTGGTACAAAGTTCTGGTTGGGAAACTGCAATTCATAAGCTTTTCATAAATGCTTAAAACATTATTTATTTTAAAGTGATGGGTGAACGATCATTATAAATAATATCCAATACCACCGTGAATTGCCAAAAAGGGCCGATATTATGAAAGGCTCTTGACGCAGCGTTTTTCAGAGTTCCGTCGACCACCAAAAATAGCAAAGAGGTAGGAAACCATAAACATGGAGAGGCCCCATTCTACTACACAAATTAAATCGACACATAAGCCGTCAAATATATTTTGTTTCTTTTTAACCAAACAAATACTGAATGTGTTGAAAGAGATAGACAATATTTTGTCCTTTCGAATTTTTTTTTGTGACGTCATGATTTTATGTTTGCGTAACCAGCGCTGCCATGTTTTGTTTAGGTCCGAGTTTGTGGTAGATCTGCTGTCAATACTACTAAGAAGGCCGCCATATTATGTTCCGTAGTATGTACGCTTTTTTTGTTGGTGGGGCGTATCCATTGGTTTTCTGAGTCAGAGAAAAATAGTCATATATCATTTTTGGAATCGCTGGATGACATTTATTAAAACTTCTTGCCAGTTTGATTGCCGTCGTTAGAATTTTCTTTTATAGCTATTTTGTCGGTCGTGCGTGGTACAATGCATCCGTAGATCACTCATTTAAATCTAAGCTATGTGTGTGCCAGTGGACTGAAATCTTTTAAATCAAAAAGGTTCCCAGAAAAAAGAAAACGATTGGTTTACTTTAAGAAGTGAGTAAATTAAAAATTAAAAAAAAACCCCGAATCTTGGACCGATGTTCATCAAACACACTAAGAACACTCTCAACTAATTCACCTTTCAAACAAAAAAAAAACAAAATCAAAATTGGTTCATCCGTTCGGAGCTACATTGCCTCAGACAGACACACACACAGACACGTCAAACTTATAATACCCCCTCGTTTTTGCGTCAGCGGTTAAAAATAACTCTAAAACGTTTTTATAAAAATATTCCTAATTTATCAGCAGCCCCACAGTTTTGCAATCCTAAATTATTGGTTTTACAGCAATTACCGAATAGTGGTTAATTTTACGAGTTCCAATAAAATAAGTCTGTCCAGTATAAGTATCTGTTCCGAGACAATTTATGCCGCTACAATTAAAGAGCTCTGAATCACAGATAATTATGTTTAGAGATAGTACACTCCATTGTTCTTATAAATTGAGGATCGGGGGATCAAGCGTATGGCATATTAATAGACCCACAGAACAGCTGTTCTGTGAGTAAACCGGTCTAGGTACTAGTATTTTATTAGATGTTATGTTTATCTACAAGCTATATACTCGTACATAGGTTGAACTACCGCAGCGACTATATTTTCAACTGAAAACAGAAAAATTATTCTTATATTAGAACGGCAACTTACTGTCTTTCGAGCAAACCCTGGTATTTTGCATACATGTATTGAAATTGTGACTAGTGAAAATAGCATTAAAAACTGGTTTTTGTAGAAAATATTATATTTAAAAAAATAGCGCGGGCTAATGGAATAATGATTAAGAAAATGATGACACAGATGCTTTTTTTTTCTTTTTGGAGTGACCTAGCTCCCCCAACTGTAAGATGCTCCTAGATCTTCTTGAATTGCTGGCACTGCGTAATTGTATTCCCCTTAATAAGGACTAGCGTCTTACATCGTAAATATAAAGCGCTTAATCCTATTTAATTTGCTTGTTTACAAAGCCTTAAAGTCGAAACATCGCTTTTTTATTGAGTTTATTCGTTGATCTTTTCGAAATAGGGGAACCTAGTTTATGTATTTTTTGTAATGATGACAAACTGCGCTTAATGCGTGTATAGTAGTCACAATGGATCTTTGTCCCTCTGACGTATCCATTTTTGGTCTACACAGAACCCATTTTTGGTCGAATTGGAGTTACCTAAATATTTTTTTCCGCACAACAGTACATGCGCAATCGTTTGTTGCACCTAACTTCACAGGGATAAAGATTCGTTGTGCGTACTGTACCAAATTTAAGGAGGAGGTATCTATTTTTCTGTGAAATATTTAAATATCAGCGATAACTCAACGCCGATGATTGTTTGTAAGAATCATACTGTATTTAAAACCACCCAGTCGAAAACTTTTTAATGACAACCAATTTTTTTCTGTTTTGCACGGTACTACCTTAGAAACTGCTGCTTATAAGCTCTGGTGATAGTATGTACTACATACATCTAGAGGAAACGTTCTATCTTTGTCCCTTGACGGCGGAGCCTCACTGAAACAACTGAACTTGAATAATTTATCGAGCCCATCCAGTCTCGGCGCTGAAAATGTTATTAAGTTTATTAAGCTTACTTACGGAAAAACGGTTATAACTACCTACCTACTTGTGATACAGTGGAGAATCTTTTTGTTCGCTTAAGAAATCTATGGTAAGACCTATTTTATTCTGTTTTATTCAGTATTTAACATAATATGTTCTGAAAATAAATAAATACTGAATAAAAATGAATAAATAACTGTAGATGCGGAGTGTTTTACTAAAATACTCGTTTGTGTTAATAAATAGTAGTGAGCCGCTCGAGGGTGGCATGTTCAAATATAAACAAACCCTCTATTAATAAACAAAGATTTAAAAATATAGTAGTGTCCAGAATGGGAGTCATTCACCTTATTGATTGGTATGAACAAGGTATGGAACGACCTGTATTTGTTCTACATTTCGAATTTAGACGTTTCCTTCTAGAAACGACTCAGAACATTAAGGGCGGCTTGCACCAGAATCGCTAAACGCTAAACGCAAAACGCTTTAACTCTTAAATAGTATTTAGCGAGTTGTCAAGTCATACAAATACGTCAGATTTACTGTTAAACACGTTTAGTGATTCTGGTGCAAGCCGCCCTAAATGTTCGAAAGCTTACTTAAGATTTTATCAAAATTTATGTTGTTTAATATTATGATCTTGAGTTGAAGTAAATTATACTCGAGTAACATTCACTCAGAATAACAAAGTGTTACGAGATTGATAATATCTTATTTCGCAGAATAATGAACTAATGATTGAGATATACGATATTGCAGTCTAGAATTATGATAACGGACTCTGGCAAAGGGAAACAAGCCAGTTACTGTAAATTATAGAAATAACTATGACCATAGCCATTAATATAACCATTATAACCAATATAACCATTTGTGCGTGCATGGAAAACATAGATGTTTGTTTTATGTCTGGGTGTTACTATAAGTATGTATTTACAAAAAAAATATATAAGTATTCTATCAGCTATCTAGTTCCCATATTACAAGCTTTGCTTAGTTTGGGACTAGAGGGCGTTGTGTAAAATGTTCCTGAATATTTATTTATTTATATTTACAGCATTCTAAATGAGTGTTATATACTGAGAAGCTATTTAAGATGGTATCTTTGAGCTTTTTTTTAACGGCTTTGGAAAATTTTCTTAGCAAATAGATAAATACGGTAAAGAAATAAAATAAACTGAAAAAGCTACTATTTTATTCCCCATTTTTAGAAAGGGCCCAATGGTCCCCCGCTTCCCTACATACTATTTTGCTACACCATACCTGACAATAAATATGAACATGCGGCTAGCATAATGAAAACCTAAAGAAGTTTGTGTCTACTTTTTAATAAAAACCTCGTTATTTTTAATAGATGGTAACACTGATCTGGTATAATGATTTTTGGCAAAATCATGGCAAAAACTTTTTAAGTATTAATTTAAGTATTCTGGCAAAAACTTTTTAATTATCTAAAACATAGACTGGGAAAGTTAAAATATATCTAAGCGAGACACGAGTCGACTTTTACTGTATTGTTTCCCGTAGTAATAAATTACACGTGTTTTTGGTTCAAGGAGAAAGTGAGGTCTACATTATCTCTTCATAAACTGAGAGGGGAACACGTATAACATAAAACAGGTACTATTAGCATAAACACCTTGGTTTTAATGGTTCATTAATACATAGGTTTTATATACAAAGCTTATTTAATATGCTTCAGACAATATTGTATGACATATTTGAGAATATCGATAGGCAATTGAATTTTTACTCACAGAGATTTAAATTTCCTCTTAAATGGACTGATTAAGTTGATTCTGTACAGATTGGATGGCACCCCTTATTCAATTTAAATTTCGGTCGGAAGTGAATTGAAATCTCTTTTGTAGTGAGTCCGAAAGTAAATTAAATTTTATCAAATGCGTACCACATCGAATTGGTGAAGTGTAATTACAATTACGGACCATTTGATGATAAGTCGGTGTCACTTCATATAAAGGTAAGGTGAAAAGGTCTAATGAAATTTACTCAGTGAATCACAAAAGTTACTTAGCGATATTTTATTACAAAAATGTCGGAGAAAACAGCGCTGAAATCTGCAGCACATGGTTTGACAAAAACGCTGTGCTACGTGCCTATAAGTCATGGTAAATGGTGAGATGTCGTCCCACCGCTTTAGCTGGAGCTGCTGAGGCAAGATTTATTGCGTCTACGTGTAGATACAGTTTATAAATCAGGGTACAAAACTCCTTAAATTTTGTTTCAATATCTCGTTGTAATTTTGCTCGATTGTGTCACAGTAACGCACGTTCTAAATTAACATTAATTAAGGTAGGCAGTGACAATAAAGTAAAGTGGGCGACAGTGTAGCGCTAGCCAAGTTAGCGACGCAAATATCCCAATAACCGTAATATACGGTTAAACTTTACCACCTACCCGAATTTACGGGTGAAGAAACTCTGACATACGACGGATTTGATTACGAATCCGCCGCCGACATTGAACACAATACCGCTCGCACGGCACTTTGATATCTCCACGTTTTTCGCATTAATATTTTCTTTCCTTTTTATCAAGGCCGTTTTTACAAATAAGGTATTGTACACGCCTCAGCCGCATGTCACTGCACCTAGGAGCCCGCACGCACACACGCGCATCGCAGGAGCGAGGTGCGGGGTACGGGCGCGGAGGGCGCTGCGAGCTCTCCACAGGCATTCATCGCGGGCGTCCCACATTAGCCACAAAACCGTCTAGAAGTGCGCGCGCGCGCACTCCTACCTACCTACTTCAGAATAAATCTAGATTTATATTTATACCTAAACTCTGTAAATTCGTAAGAATAAATTTGTAAAAAGTCTAAACTCTTATTTGTTACCAACAAAGTTCCCAACGTGGGGCACGAGACCGGGCCAAAGGACGCAGCCGGCCTAGAAGGCCAAACTACGTGTCAAGATCAACGTCCAGTTAAGTTGTGCTTTCCTTATCCATCCTTTATCTAACAAATACCTCCTTCGATCTGTATCGGAGCGAGCTTATTCTCTGAGTAAGTACAGTAGCATTTCTTTGCCACGCGCTGGTATTTGTAACGGGATAGAAATAATTTCTTTTCCTTATGAATGCCAACGTGTGTAATGTATGTGTCTTTATTTGGTGATTTAGCTTTATATTTCGTAAGTGCATAAACGCAGTGTTATCCTATCGCCGCTTGCTTGCGATACCTAATTCACCGAGGCGTTATCTACCCATCGCACAGCTGTGCATTCTTTCGCCTTTCATACATTATGCTGATGCGCCATTTTCCTTTATTGCGCTGCGCTTATCTATGACGACGTAATTCATTAAAATCTTCTTCATCATTCAATATTTACGCCTTGATTATGCTGAATTGATGAAATAGGTGGCTAATCTTCATTATAAATTAATTATTTTTCAGCTAGCATAATTTAAATAAAAAAAAAGTTTTTTATTTAAATAGGTACCTAAGTTCACCCATATTTCTCTATCTTGAATTCTTGAGCCTTGATTCATTTTTCATTTCATGCCCTTTTGCAAAAAATATTTTTCTCTTCCTGCATAAAACATAAAATCAGGAATATTTCGTACGCTATTTCCGTGGATGCCCTATCAATTCCAGGACTGAAGCACGCTTTGCGTGTGGTTGACCACACCGCTGCTGTTGCCGCCACGCTGAGCTGGCGGCGCGCGGCTCTCGCTGCCTTGACGTGCCTTGAACACCGTGCCGTGCCTGGTCGCGCCACGTGCGTGCCGTGCATGACGTGCCCGCTGCCACGCGCTGACACCGTGTCTACGAAGATTTGATCGCCGCTTCAACGCTGGTTTGATGCACAAATTCTTTATTTAATTCATTTCAGCCCCGTAATTTTATCTTAAAATCATTATATTAAATTTTGTAAAACGTGATCTATTTAATCCTGACATCATGTCGACCGGTGATCTCCGCGATAAGGTTGAGGGCGAAGGTTCTTCTAGCGATTCTAGCGAGGCAAAGCAGTTGATAAATATGCGAAGGTCAATAAAGGGACGTCTTACTAGATTTGAAAATTACGTATCGACAATACTATCTTTAAAATTAGAAGATATTAACAGTGTACAGATTAAAGAATTGTCATTTCGTTTGAGCAAGGTACTAACCATGTTTTCAGATTTTGAGGAAATAGAAATTAAATTAGAAAATTTCCATGTCGATTCTAACGAACGTGAGGAAATGGAGGATAGGTTCTTTCTATTGATATCACAGGCTCAGGATCTGATTGAGTCCTTCTCTAAAACACAGACTCAGCATAAAGATTGTAGCAATCATTCTTGTAGGTCTGTTTGCAATAGTCATGATCATAATAACGCGATTAAGTTACCTACGATCAAGCTACCTACTTTTGACGGTGATTACTTAAAGTGGCTTGAATTTAGGGATACGTTTGAGTCTTTGATTAATCAAAATGAATCTATATCAGACATAAATAAATTCCATTACTTACGATCATCTTTAGAGGGAAGTGCAACCATTGTCATAAAATCAATTGAGTTCACTTCAAACAACTATGCTATGGCTTGGAATCTCATGTGCGAACGTTACGATAACAAAAAGGTTCTTATCAATAATCACTTAAAGGCATTATTTAACATGGATCCTTTAGTTCGTGAGTCTCATAAAGCAATTCGTTACCTAATCGATCACTTCTTAAAGAATTTAAGGGCTCTTGAGAACTTAGGTCAACCAATCGATAAATGGGATGTTCTCATTAACTTTATTATATGCTCAAAATTAGATTTAGTTACTTCTAGAAAGTGGGAGGAGTTTAAAAATACTTTATCCGACTTGCCATCGTTATCTGATTTAACTCAATTCTTACGCAATCGCGCGGACATTCTTGAAACCATGTCTCTCAATCGTAATGATGTACCTAAACCTGAACCTAAAGTAGTAAGGGATAGGGATCAAAAGAAACCAGAACACAATGTTCATAAAACTTTATTTCAATCAAAAAACTCTAAGAGCTTCGTAACTTCCTCCGGCTCTAAATCAAAACATAATAGCTTAACTTGTCCAATGTGCAAGCTTCAGCACAGAATAGTAGATTGCAACGACTTTAAAGACTTATCTCTTGAAGTTCGGTTACGCGAAGTCGTAAAATTAAACCTTTGCTCGAACTGTCTACGAAGAGGTCACGTTGTAGAAGACTGCCGTCTGATAGGTACCTGTAGGGAGTGTGGGCAAAAACATAATACGCTCTTACACTCACCCACAGTAAGTGATACTGCCGTGGAATCCAAGGCGATTCCAGTGAGCTCAGTGTCGCTTTCCGCTCAAACGACTGATCAAGTTCTATTGTGCACTGCCTTGGTCAGGGTCATTGACCCAAACAGTAACAAAACTTTCCTTGCTCGCGCTCTTCTTGACTCGGGAAGTCAATCATCTTTCATAACTGAAGCCTTTCAACGTAAAATAGGTATAGTCAGTCAAAAAACAGATTCTTTAAATATATCTGGCATAAATAACTCACGCGTTTCAATAACAGACAGCTGCAAGTTAACAATACAGTCGCTTACGCAGCCTTTTGAAGTCTGTCTTAAATTGTATGTAGTGCCTCAAATAACCGGCTACTTACCCAACGCGCCAATCAACATAACTGAACTTGATTTACCAAACATTCAATTGGCGGATCCAAACTTTCATCTTCCTTCCGAAGTTGACATGCTCCTAGGTGCGGAAGTCTTCTTCGACGTGATCTCTTCAAATCAGATCAGACTAGGACGTAGTAAGCCCATTCTTCAAGAGTCAAAATTAGGTTGGCTAGTGGCAGGTCCTCTTCATAGTCATCATCATAAAAAACCTAACGTTGTTCATTGCAATTTCACCAAAGAAATAAGTGATAGCTTAACGAAGTTCTGGAGCCTTGAGGAAATACCATTTTCAGAACTCACTATATCACCTGAGGACGAATTTTGCGAACAACATTTTCTTGAAAACACGAAACGTTTAGCTAACGGTAGATTTTGTGTAAAAATTCCTTTTCGAGAACCTCCAGAGCAAGCACTAGGTAGTTCATACATAATGGCCGAAAAGCGATTCTTCAATCTTGAGAAAAAACTTGATATTTCTCCTGAGCATAAAATACAATACTCTAAATTCATTAAAGAATATGATCAACTAGGTCATTCGACTCGAGTCTCGCCTACAAAGCCCCTTACAATACCGCGTCTTGAACTATGCGCGGCACTTCTCGGAGCTCGTCTTACAGCTAAGGCGACAGACGCACTCCGTTGCAACCTTGATCGTAAATATTACTGGTCTGACTCCACCATAGCATTAGCGTGGATTAAGACACAACCTAAGCTTCTAAAATCATTTGTATGTAATCGTGTTAACGAAATTCGTGAGCTAACTGCTCACTCTTCATCATCATGGAGATACATACCTACGAACATTAATTCAGCCGACATGGCTTCTCGAGGTATAGAACCTAGCACGCTATCAAATTCTGATTTGTGGTGGCGTGGACCTTCCTTCCTCTCAAGTCAGGAAAAGGAATGGCCACAAGCACCGAACATTAAAATCGAGTTACCGGAAGTAAAAAATACTGTTAAAGTTCATAACATAGTAGATACATCTAACTTCGTAGAATTTGCTAGGTATTCGAATCCGATTAGATTGATAAGAATTTACGCATACGTTTTTAGATTCATAAGTAATTGTAAAAATAAAACTAAAAATAATTCCGTACTGCTGAACAACGAAATTGACAATTCTCGTGAATTCTTGATAAAACAATGTCAATTAGAATCATACTCTTTAGAAATAAATACTTTACTGAAAGGAAATAAACTTAAACCTAAATGCCCTATTTTACAGTTGGCTCCCTTTATTGACAATAGCGGAATTTTGCGAGTAGGAGGTCGACTTCATAATACTAGCATTCTTAAATTTGAACAAAAACATCCTGCCTTACTCGATGGCAAACATCATTTCACAAAGATACTTATGCGTTCTGAACACCTTCGTCTCTTCCACGCTGGACCTCAGTTGTTGCTTAGTTCATTTAGAGATCAATATTGGCCAGTAGGTGGAAGAAACGTGGCACGGAACACTGTTCGCAAATGTATTATTTGTACTAGATTCAATGCAAAAACCATAAATCCATTCATGGGAAACCTGCCTTCAAATAGGGTTTCACCACTTTATCCCTTTCAAACTTGTGGAGTAGATTTCGCTGGTCCGTTCACATTATCTAGCAAAATTGGCCGTGGTAACAAAATAACAAAATGTTACCTATGTTTATTTGTTTGTTTTTGTACTAAAGCAGTTCATTTAGAAACGGTCAGTGACCTCAGCACTCAAGCCTTCATCGCGAGCCTAAAACGCTTTATCGCTAGAAGAGGCAAGCCTGATAACATTTGTTGTGACAACGGTAAAAACTTTGTCGGGGCAAATAATGAATTAGGTAGGGTATTGCGGTCAAGTCTTCGTAATCTTAAGGATTTTTCCGCAAATGAAGGCATTAAATTCACTTTCAACCCCCCTTATTCACCCTCACTAGGAGGTCTCTGGGAAGCAGGCATTAAAAGCGCAAAGCATCACTTAAAGCGCATAGCAGGAAACGCTACCTTAACTTTCGAGGAGTTGAGTACGCTCTTTACGCAAATCGAAGCGATCCTCAACTCCCGACCCTTAACTCCTTTGACATCTGACCCAAGCGACCTTTCCTCTCTCACCCCAGGGCACTTCCTCATTGGGCGGCCACTGACGTCGCTGCCATCACCCCCGACGCCCGACGTGAAGACACGGATTCGCTGCCGATACCGGATGGTCGAGGGACTGCGCCTTCAGTTCTGGGCCCGATGGAGAAACGAGTACCTATCTGAATTACAACAGCGCTACAAAGGGCGCACTCACACCTTCAACATTAAAGTCGGCGATCTGGTCGTATTCAAGGAAGAAGGCCTCCCCCCCCTCAAATGGAGAATCGGCAAAGCCGAGCGCCTTTACCCTGGCACCGATGGCATCTGCAGGGTGGCAGACTTCCTCACATACCGAGGCATAGAACGACGCGCCGTCAACAAAGTCTGCCTTCTCCCAACTGAAGCTGACCTTGACCCAGAAAAATCTTAACTTGAAAGAAGTCTTTCAAGGCCGCCGAAGATGTACACGCCTCAGCCGCATGTCACTGCACCTAGGAGCCCGCACGCACACACGCGCATCGCAGGAGCGAGGTGCGGGGTACGGGCGCGGAGGGCGCTGCGAGCTCTCCACAGGCATTCATCGCGGGCGTCCCACATTAGCCACAAAACCGTCTAGAAGTGCGCGCGCGCGCACTCCTACCTACCTACTTCAGAATAAATCTAGATTTATATTTATACCTAAACTCTGTAAATTCGTAAGAATAAATTTGTAAAAAGTCTAAACTCTTATTTGTTACCAACAGGTATTGTTTCCCTTGGGACAAAATATACATAATAACAGGCACAATATTCGTAGGTAAATATTAGAAGCCGTAGAAAATCAGAAGGTTCGTAATTGCCCGTATTCCTCAGAGATTTGCTTCTACCATACACAGTCGTAATGCGAGCGGGAACTAACCTATTTACCTACCTACATTTTTTGCTCATTGGCTGGCGCCAGACAAAGACGGGGCGCATCAGGGTCCTTTGTCGTTTAACGAGGTGATGAGGCTGCGTCTCCGTTTCTGTTCTTATAAAGCACATTTAAGTGAAATGCAGGTTGCAATCGATCGATATCGGAGCTTAGTGACTGCGCAAGCACAGCATTTTGACGTTGCGACTAAAATCTGCGGCCGACAATTTTTATACATTTTGTTCTATTTTTTCAAAACTCCGAACACTAAACTTGGCGTCATCGTGTCGCCGCGACATAATCATAATAAAAACACGCCCATATCTTATATTTACTGATATATTAATAATTTTAAAATGCATCAGTACTTATTTTGGTTAACTTTAAAACACAAGTGCTTACAACTGATTAAATAGAAAACCCGAAATTAATATAAAGACTAACTAATGTTTTACAGCGAATGAATTGTTTTCTCAACGCAAAAGCTAATAAATGAGTGGAAGGAAAAACTTTCCGGATTCAATATCCCACCAGTTGTGTTATTGTTCGGCACAACTAGTACAACTACTGGTGCTAGCGAAAAGTTGAGCAAGTATGTAGTCCGTACCTACTTAGTGGAGGTATTCGTATCGAGCTGAGAGTTAGTGAACCGAACTATGTTGGACTTTACATATTTTTAATGTGTAAAAACTCAATTTACTCAACAGACGGGTTGGTTAAAAATGCCTAGCATGAGATCCAACGCAACGTAATCCTACAAAAATGGCTTGAAACCTGTACGGATTATCGGTGTGGGCAGGTCCTGCCACAGTCTGTAATTTAGGAAGCTACAAGTACAAACGAGCAGCGCTGTGACTGCGCAAACACAGCGTCTTGTCGCTGTGTCTTGTCATTGTAACTTTGTGTTTGTATTAAAATTGACACTTGCGCCAAATGTGCGGGACTATGAACAAAATATATGAAAACTGTTGACGCTGTGTTTGCGCGGTCACTAAATTGTACTTTATTTCGTTTTAATGAGAGTAGCTATTTATTTTATTTTTATTCTATTGAATAACCAATCCACAGCTCTTAAAAATAACGAAGAAAGCTTAATATTAAAACAGATAGCTAAAAACGGATTTACATTCTAAGTACAATAACATATTAGTAAAAAGCGACATTAGTCACTAGAATACAAACAACCGAATCAATTCGGTTCTCAAGAACCTCCTCCTTTTTCTGCAGTTGGTTGAAAATTAGTATTTTTAGTGGTGTGTTGTTTTATTGCGAGTATTTTAGATGTCATGAAGTGAGCTTTCTGTCTTTGTAGTATTATTTAATCTGCGGTGTGGATAAGATCGCGGCGAGCCCGCACTACTCTCCCATTAGATGGGCAATTTGTTTGGCTACAGTCGGGTAAGCCTTTAATCTCACATGGCACTTCGCTGAAGTGACAGGCGTACTCTAACCTATTTCACTTGAATTTAAAACGTAAAACCGGCATACCTTTTAACTGGTATCAGAAATAGGAGCTCAAAGGTATCCCCTGATTTCGATGATCAAACGTTGCATTTGTCTAAAGGTTTATAGTTCTGCATGTACATTTTTTTTACTGTTATATTTAATTATACTTTTATAGATAATTTTATGACTATTGAATAACTTATTTATTGACGTTATCAGCGTAAACCTTTAGAATCAAACAAATTAATACTTACTCCTAATTTTTTTGCAGACAAGTAGGTGGATATCGTCTTAGTTACTTTGAGATTGAAAAATCAAAGCAGTAACTTAATTCCTTTACTTGACAGTAAACAGTTAATAACAGACAAAATCGAACAGAAGTCCGTTAATCACTGTTCGTTGGTCACCTCCGCGAAATTAGTAATTCGGTCTCGAACTCCAAACCGTCCGCAATCTTTCTTTTACCGAAAAAACGAGTGATTAATTGTTGTAGGTAAGAAAACTAATTTGTAGAAGATCGAAGGTACCTTTGTTTGCTACGAGAGTCGTAGGGAGCTACGAGGAGCTACGACAAGCTACGCCGGCTGTAGCTTTGCTACAAGTGTGAAACTCACAAACATTTTGCTTTGATTTATTTCATGTACACTCCTAACAACTGGTGAAAATATTCCTAACACTGCTATTTTCATTCTCAGAAGATATAAAAACAAAAAAAAATGCAGGCTGCGGCTCAATGACCCTGCGAATATAATATTTCTTATTCTATTACAGTAAACAAAGAAACGATACGACTGTTCTTTTGTTTTGTTTTAAAAATACGACGCAGGCAGGCTACTGCGTCCGATCGACAGTAGATACTCTCTCGGACCATTGCACGTTGAAATTGCTTCAGCGCAAAGCAAACTAATACGTTTTTCACGCCCAACAGCTCAACTATCGAACTTTTTTACTTTTTTTGAATATTCGATACGAGGTCCAGTATAAAAAATACCAGTATCGATTCCTATCAAACATTTATACCAGGCGGTTTGTTTGTTGATAAATCGATGCTAGATGACCACAGCATAGTATGTTTTCTATAGAATATCAATTCTGTTTACAATCAAATATTGAATCGATGTTAATGAATATCAGCACTAACGAATACTACTGACATATCACAGTAGGTATTTTTCTAATTTGAATTTTTAATAGGTTTGGTTTGTTTTTTCTGTAGTTAATTAGGTACTTTATTTTAACTTTTAAGAAAATATGAACATATTATCAGCTAGACAACTTTCACAAGAAATAGGTAGCCATTTTTTACTTCAGTCTTTGCCTCGAAAGTAGCCGAGTTAAAATAAGTTTTTCCTTCTCAATTAGCAAAAACGACAGCTCAGCGAAGACTTAAGTCCAATTAACAAATGTGGAACTTTTGCTTCGTCATAAAGGTCAATTAGCAAAGGTCATATCGCTAAAGGTAACAGCAATTTGTCTTATTTAGTTTCCTTTGAATTTACAGAACGGGAAATAATTTAATATCTAATTAAAAAGCGCGACAATTATAAAGTTTAGGAATATAATTGCGAAAGATGTTGGGGGTTTCTGAATCAGAAATACTTCAACCCCAAATTACAATAGAACCGACTAAACTTAAACCATAGATATGTTTTATCCTACTACATGTTTTGGAGTAACTTATACCACGGCAAGTGCTCAAGCTGCAAGCTTAAAAGCTATGTATGTATTTTAAATACATAAATAAGGTTACACATTCGTCATTGCATATAAGATAAGTTTCGTAGGAAAGACTTATTGGTATTCCAAAAAAATACTTCTCCGATAGTCCTTGACATTCCTTTGTGGACTACAAAATGTAACACCCAAGAAAAATTTGACGTTTAGGATAATGAGAGGCACTCGAAGACGAGGGTTCCCCAATGTGGATAGTTCGGCATTAGGCTCAACTAGACAGTAGGAATTCCTTACATGACAGCTCCTAATCCGCCCCTTCCCCGGGGAACCCAGGATACTTTCACGAGTTGTCATTTGCAGAGAAATATTATTTAAGCAGATTTGGGTTTGTTTTAAATAATTAAGCCGACTCTAAGAAATAACTTCATGAACGTTTTGCCTTTTAACGTAAATTGAAATCGTTGTTCCAGCTAAAAATAGATTAAGTTTCGTATCCTATAATATTTTCTCTTATTTTTCGCTTTTTGTGTACAAAAACATTTATTTTTGAGTAATTTGCCTGTCATAAGCCTAAATTAGGACAACGATATAAATGACTGGAGTGAAGACGTTGCGAGGCGAGATAGAACAATCAAGTCTTTGTTATTTTCATAAATTAGCACAGCGGGATGATAGATGTTTTTCTTTTTGAGAAAAAACTTTTTTGTAAGCATAGTTTTTATATAATTTCGTAGTATTTTGTGTTATCGCAAAGTCGGGGCATGTTAAAACTTATAATTGAGTTTGATGTTTTTTAGCTTAGCTTAGTTTAGGTAAAAACTTTTATACAAAAATTTCACAAATTTTTAGAATCAACATCACCAAAACGTCATGCTTTGTGCCAAAAGCACGTCGAACAGTCTTAAAACAACAGAACCACCAAAACAATATAAAATTTTGTGCTAATCCTTTAGTCTGCGGCGGACGTGTTCGCCTCGCGATGTGTGGTAGCTTTCACGGACCCAATTATAGAGTTTTAACGAACTGCACACAGTTCGCTAAAAGTTCCCCATAATTCGGATTTGTTTAATTGTTACCTACTCTGTAAAGTCAGGGCGTGGACTCGTGTCGGAACCTTGGATGAAACTTTCTGAATGTGCCCGAAAGAGTTGGGGTTAAGGGGATGAATATTTGCCGTGCCCGCATGTAGTTTAAATTGCGTTTCCTTTGAGTGGGGCACAAAGACGGCGGCGAGATGCGAGGAACTTCATCCTCGAAACGCTTTGCCAGCTGCCTTTTTCAGTACAACTTTAAGATTGGTGAAGCTGTACAAAATGAACGTAGAGAAGACCTCAAAGTGTACCTATTTCTTTACTTGCTAACAAAGGCATTTTATTCTTTTGTTTCAAACAAATAATATATTTTATTTTGCATTGTTTAGATTCAATAGGTTCATTTTGTCCGGGCTCATTTTGCATCGCAGTGTGGCCTAAATCTGAATTCTGTATGAATCAAAATGTAATGTAAGTATATGACGCGACTCACAAAAACTCTTTACTCTTTGGTCGGAAAACTTGTTTGGATGTTATTTGATTTATTATTCAAATGATGTACCAAAAAAAAAAAATTGTGTAATGTACGCGTTAGCAAAAATACCAACCAACTTGCTCAATTTTATAATTATTTTAACAAAAAATTTTAATGATGTGACAACGTTACTAACAATAATTGCAAGTCAAGTAAATGGGACAGATATACTTGCAGCTTTTTATTTTCTGGAAATAGTGGCGGCTGTAACAACTTTGCCGATGTAATTTACGGCCACTGATAGGTTGGTAGGAATAATTCACTAAGGTGCAGGTGCACTTTAGTACCGTTCCTACACCAGTCTTAGAATTATAGTCGTTCGACTGAAGAGATACAATAAAAGCACTGCAATCCAATAGAGAAGTTTCCTACTGAAACCTCAAAGGCGAGAGCGGAAGTTTAAAGAAAGGCAGAGTCGAACATTTCAAATAGAAAGTTTCAACTAAGGCTCGATCGAACTGATAAAGCTTTGGTAGAGTTGCTAGACTAGCCGGAAACATCCGGCTTTCAACAATTGTCCGGTGCAGCTAATAGTATTGTATGTTTTATGCAAAGAGCTGTACTAACGCAGAACTTTACGTCTGAATTATACACTGGTTTGCTTTTAAAGATATTTAGTCAGTTGGAAAATAAAATTGACGCCACATTCATATTCTTAGTTGATACCTGCGCTGTGGGGTGCATCGTAGAAGTAACCGCTTATCATCAAGTAGCCTATCTGTTTATTCCATAACTATTTTATAAAAAACATTGTTATTGTCTACAGATTATAGAGTGTTTTCTATATTCTAAGTTATTGTCGTATACTTCTATACGTAGGTACTTTATGTAGGTCTATAACTGTGTTGTCAATGCTTACTATTACGATTATTATCTATGTGTGGGTAGTGAATAAAAATCAGTCTTGGTCAACTCCTCTTTCATTTACGACATGGTGACAGCGGTGCTAAAAAATAATTAAAACAAACGTGAAATAACTTTTCGTTGTTATCAAATCTTTAAACAAATCTTTTATTTATACGACGTAAGTTTATGTTGAACAACTCTAGCTCTAGTATTTGCTCCCGTGATTTCGTGAACTTGAGTGGCTCGTTAAATAATATTTATGAACGAGGGCCTCTTCAACTTCAATAATTTCCAGTCTTTTTTATTTGTTTCGAAAATTTACCTAATTTTCGAGGAATAAATATTTGGTTTGAATTAAGTGTAGCCATTTCAAGAACGAACTGCAATTTTTAAAACAGTAATTTAATATTTGAATAGAGCATTGAGAATCATTTTGCCGTACGGTGGAAACGGTTTTTACATTTTTATAAGTATTTTATAACTATTTCTAAAATCACCCTTTGACAACACTTATGGCCCGTTTGACTATACTTGAGTAACACTATCCGTCAAATAAAAATATATCTATCTTTGTTTTTGACAAGTCTAAAGTAGAGACGGATATATTTATAATTGACGGATAGCATAATCATGAGATGGTGAAATAGGCATTAGTGAAGTCAAAGGATGGTTTTAGATGACAAATTATTTTATCTAAATATTTTAGTAGAACTCAAAGAAAAACGTTGTCCAGCGGATAAATGAAACGAAAACATGATGGTTTATCTATTTATTTCCGTGTAACAAACATTATTTCGTAGAATCGTCTACCTATTAAAATTAGCAATTCGTATAAGTAATCCTAAATCTTAAGGCTGGTTCTACACCGTGAATTATATGCGTGATTATTGACGGTGTAATCCCGGCCTTAGTGAGATACTTACATCTAACCGTCTATGTTACTAGGTATCTACTGGTAGAAATCTTGCGTTCAGGCTTCACAAACATGATCACATGATGCTTTGACTGTATAAATTTACATCAAGCTAGCCGTTTCAGTTCTGTTTTCATTCAAAATAGTGTTATTCGATAGTTTCTAACCACTAGCGGATCCAGGGGGGTGCAGATCCAGCTCTCCTCCCAAAAGATTTAGGTCTACCCCAGGGGTAGGCTAAGATTTATCAGAGAAAACCCTGATAGCTGGGTCAAGCCTCTCCCAAATCGAAACGCTGGTTCCGCCACTGTTACTAACTCGCCAGATGTGACGTGTGAAGTCCGAACAGAGCTAATTATACAAAATCGCCATAGCTACGCTTTTAGCAGTTTTTCCAACATAATAGTTTTGCAATAAAGCTGCTACCCTAAATGAAGGTAAAGTCTGGCATTGCTAAGTCTGCAATGAAATAAATGGATCCCAACATTTTACATAAGTAATTTTGTGGTGTGGTGGTGGTTTCGTGGTTGTCAAATTGTTTTTACAGTACAAACAGGCGGCGCGCGGTGGCGGCGCTTCCAACTATAGATTTCAAACTCTGCCAACATTTTGAGTGCATGACTTAGCGTGTTCAGACTATACATTACTCAGCCATAAATATTACACAAGGAGCTTTGGAAAAAGGCAACCGGATAACGACTTTAAAGACCCCATAAAAAAATACGCGTTGACTTGAGAACCTCCTCCGTTTTTCTGACGGTTAAAAATAAAAAGATCGATTATTCATTGAGAGATATATTACGTAGATTGAAAACCTTTTCTTCCTTGATAAATATGGAAAATACATTGAAGTACATTGAACAGCAAGGTAAAGTATGGTATGGTATGGTACCTGTGATTGTGAACTAAATAAATAAATAAATATATCTATCTATCTATTTCTGTAGAAGACGGCATTGAATTCAGAGTAACATTTCAGATTGTATGAATTAGCTCTCGGCTGAACTCCATTGTGTAAAACTTAATGTTGCGACCGGTCATTAAATAATTTGAATTAAAAACAATAAGAGTATAATAATCCTTGTGCAATTGCCAATATTTTGCCTTTTCGTTGCATTTTATTTTAATCTGGTGTATTTTCTTGCGAAACGCTATACACAGCACTCAAGAATGTCCTTTGCGTTCAAAATAGTACCTACCCTAAAGTGTCAGTGAGTTCTCGTGTTTAGATTATTAGAATACTTAAATAGACACGCAGTTGATAATACTTTTTTGACGAAATAGCAAATAAATTGCAAGCTAACAACATTTAAAAATAACGAAATTTTGCTAATCATTACACTATAAACTCGTAATTGACAGTAAGACAATATTTGCATACCTACTTAAATTACAATAATTATTTATACTAACTATATAATACTCATGATTGTGTTTATAATATGATAGATAGGAGTAAATAAAAAATAATTAGAACCAAAACAATAAAATCCATTGTAATTTCACCGTTTTCTCACTCAAAACTTTTCAATATTGATGATGATGATTTCTTACACTTTTTATTCCGTAGCATGGTATTACAAATTATTTCCTACTATTTTCACCAGTATTTACAACCTTATTCCTCAGACAATAAGGGCGAGTTGCGCTAGAGACTGTAACCACCACCATCGTCTTATGTAAAAAATTGCTAAGAAAAACTTCTTAGAATAGTGGTGGTTAGGTACTGCCGCCAGCGAGAACCTTAAATTCACTTCACAAAGTCTTTACGTTCACTGTACAAAATTCCCAGACTAAGGGCGGCTTGCACCAGAATCGCTAAACGCGTTTAACTATTAAATAGTATTTAGCAAGTTGTCAAGTCATATAAATACGTCAGATTTAAATCTATTTAGCTGTTAAACACGTTTAGTGATTCTGGTGCAAACCGCCCTAAGTATTTGTTATTCTGAACAAACATAAATTTAGGGCACAAGTGATATTTTATGCATTTTTGTGGCTTAAATCTTCTATTTGCAGTTGCTTTATTTTATTTGCGTAGAGTGATTTATGTATACAATTTTTACCATTGATTTCTAAAACAATTCTACAGTGTACACATCGAACTTTTGTTAGCTCATGCACGAAAATTATCATTTAACTCCCTCTTTGCAAAACAAAACTGCTCCGCTTACCTACTTTGAATTGTTTCACTGTGTTGACATTGATAGAGTGAGTTACCACTTGTAAGTCCGGCCCAGCTTACGAGACAGACCCTTGTGCTTTGTATGAAAATACTCCACAAGACCAGTTTCATCATTGTATATCTGCTCTATAATTCTGTTACAACTCAGTCAATATAATTTCAATACAAGTACAATACAAATACAAATATACAAGTCGCAGATGAAAATAAAATTCTATTAGCACGTTCAACATAATTAAATACAATGTCATTAATGTTTTCAAACTTGTAAGTCAATTTATATGCAGGATGCACTCGCCCGGGAAATACATTTTCACTACCAAACTTACTAGGCTGTATTCACAATATCAAAGTTCACAAGTCAGTTGCACACGAGCGCTCTGGGGATTGTTTGCATGATAGAACTAGCAAATAGGTCACTTAGTCCGTTGCACTAATATATTGTTAGACACAACACAGTTTCAACGTCATATTCAAAAAGCACATGTATTATATTTCTACCACAGAGAGAACATAATCAAACACAGTTTCTGGTGAAATTGTCTCACCACCACGAGCTGTAAAAAATGTTCGCAAAGTGCAACACTAGGTCATTGCGGTAGTAAGTTCCAGTGGAACACAAATCTATAATGCGATGTGAAGTGTCACAGCGCACATAACACAGTAGAAGATGTATGCCAGTTTAGCGCAGGCGGCTGTAGCAGATGCGGCCGGAACCGGCGTCGGAGGACCGAGTCTGTTGTTAGCGCGGACCACTTGAGACCGCCAGCGGATTGTGTACAGCGGCTGCTGGCGGGACAGTGCTACCAACCTGAATGAAACGTTGTCATTTTACTTATAGCGTGTCTATGAACGCTCACGTCATTCATAGACGAATCCCGCTCGACTCATAATTTTTGGGATATAAAAAAACATTGCAATGAATAAATGGATGAAAAGTTAAGAGCCATTTGGGTAATAAATCTTTGGAATCTACACAAGGAAAGAGGATCACACATTTATATTTTTTTATCCTGTCCAGAGAAATAAGGATGAGAGACCTTGACCCATCACTGAGATGTTACAAGGTCATGATGGTAGCAAAGTCTTAAAACGTGGTCAATAATAATTTATAAGTTAAAAAACTGGAAAACCGACTTCAACTCGACTACCAGCTTCATCATCAGATGATGATGACGATGATGACAGTTCATTGGGAATGTTCTAGTCACTATAAACACCACATAAAAGTCACAGGAAAGCAAAATACGCAATTTGGTGCACGTGGTTGGTGTTGATTCTTTAGAGGAACAACTGGTGGGTTTTTGCTTTTCTCCAATTAAATGCGGTTTGAATGTACAAACTGGGTTTATTGACAAATTTAGAAAAATGTAAAAATTTAGGTGTGCACAAAGGGTCCATCGTTGCTAGCAGTAAAATGGTAGGCGCTACGCCGCAACTTTTCATATTGCATCGTTGCTAGCAGTAAAATGGTAGGCGCTGCGCCGCGCCGGGCATATTTTTTTCAGTTATTTCTATTTATAACCCAAACTACTCAACCGATTTGAATAAAATTAAAATGGGACCAATCTGGAAGTAATATCCTTCAGATGAAAAAAAGAATTTTTGAAATCGGTCATAAATGACGGAGTTCTGAGGTAACAAACATTAAAAAAAAAAAAAAAAAAAAAAAAAAAAAATAAAAAAAAAAAAAAAAAAAAAACATACAACCGAATTTAGAACCTCCTCCTTTTTTGAAGTCGGTTAAAAAGAACATGTTACAAATGGTTCAATTTAGTTGATTCTGATGAATAAATCCAAACTCAACATAACTGTTGAAGACTTTATCTCCATCTCGTAAAGTAAGTAAGTAGTTCTATATATTTCTTTTTAACGTTTTCTAAACAACCTTTTGAGGTAAAGGTGAAAATGAGAGGCCCAGAATACTATTTATACCAGATTCAGCTACTCTCGTGCCCGTGAAAGGAACGCTTATGTCCGTCCTTTCGACGCTTTGACAGAGATGTTTTCACACGTCGTTATTCCGGATTTACGGACGAAAAAGGAATTTTGGAAACACACCACGTACTCACTTAAGGTGTCCTTATAATATGCACAAAGAAAAAATATCTCTATTTGGTAGATACCTCTGAATAAATGCATGCAAGCGTGTAAGCACGCGTTTGGGCACGTCGCCGTTTTAAGACGAAGGGACATTCATAAATAATTTATCAAATGAAAGATCTAAAGCGTTTTTCCTCCTTTTGGAAATTCTTTAGAGTGGGCTAAAAGCTTACGTCTTCCTGATTTATGTGATAAAGTTGTGAGTTTTTTATAAGGATTAAATATAAGCGTTTTTGAGCATACGCTAAATTACTCTTACGATACATTTAACGAAAATACTGCTTATAAATATTAATACTCTTAATACATGAAAAAGCACAACCTTCAGGAAATCCGAGTGAGGTGACCGTGCCGCTGCAAGACACGCTCTGATGTCGTATGCGAACTTAACCCAGCCCTTACGGCATTAGATATAGGTGAGGGTTCTTACCTAATAACTACAGTGTTGAGCCGCCACGGCAACGTGTAAGTATGGTTCTTATGTCGAGCGCAGAAGGTGTACAATAGCTCGCCAGCCGCGCCAGCGAGACCAGCGTCGCTCTTCGCGCCAGGACCCGACCACTCATGTAGCGTGATGTTCCATGAACCGCATGACTTGTCCTTTGCATAAGTAAGAATTTCATTATATCAAATGACCGCCTAAATGGTGTATTAAAAAAGCTTGGGGAATGTGGGCTATGGTTTACAAAGCTATGTTAATATGACGTGCTTTTAATCACATTATTGCATGATACCACGCTTCTGGTTTCGATTTTTTAAATATTTTTTTTGTATTCAACATTTTTATGTTCTAACCTGTTCTGAAGAGATATCGATGAAAAGTTGCCTCTCAACGTGTGAGTCCAGCACCCAAGTGCACTGCTGGTAGAAAAACTCGTTCAAGCTGCCCGTTACTGATACGTTTTTTGATGAAATTTCACCTAAAGTGTAAAAAATTACATGAGAATTTTAAAATGCGCCGGCGAAACCCTCTCAAGTACGTGAGCAATAGTACTATGAAAGGCCAAAGCGATGAGTCGACGCAATAGCGCTGGTGTAATTGGAAATTTACGATCTTGTTCGAGGTTTTTTTCGATTCAGTGTCACAGAGTGCGAGAAACTGGGTCGTGGTACGTAATTTTCTCGGACACCCCACTCCGGCCGCCGCCGCGCCGCCGCGCCGCCGCCGCGCGCCTCGCGGGAACAATAACCGACGTTTTTCCAAACGTTAGAGACGCGCGCCGAATGTCAAACAGCAATGTTTGTTTTTGCTAAAATGCGTTCCGGGAGCCCATTCGAGATAAATTGCCGATTATCTGCCCCTCTCCCAGACAACTCCATCGAATTACCTCGGGGTTTGTTTTCGTGTTGTGGGGGTAATGAGTTTCATTTACAGGTAAATACGGTTGGAATACAAATGGTGTGTGTTACCGGAGTGGGTGGTGTAGGTCCGCTGACCGCACATGGCGTCCTCGTTGAAGTTGTAGGCGGCCGCGTAGTCGAATCCGGGACTCGCATAAGTGTAGTGAGCTACTGAGTACTCTAGACGAACACTAGTCCAACTCCGTACCACCACCGGGAGCCACGCCGCCTAAGAGAAAATAGAAAGGTGTCGTTTAAAAAATACTTTAGGCCGACAGTGCTGACATAGGTTTTGCCGTGAATTAAGTTTCTCACAATAGCTTTCCCACCTTACTCCAAAATTCAAATAAAGATATACTGCGCCCGTACGTGCGTACGTGCACGGCGTTGTTACGTCAAATACGTTGTGCAGTGGCCTACGCAATACGCATACGTAGCTGGCTACTAAGTAATTGAATTTTCAGTACGAGCCTACGCTCGTAGCCCCGAGCCCGGTTCTGCCTTCACTAATACAGAGGGCGGACGTATGACATGTCACCAGTTAGCGACTGTTTTATGACTACCGAGACATAATGCACTTCGCGGCAGACAGTTATTGCTCTATCTATTCAGCAACAACGCAGCTCGTTACAACATATCCTAAACGCACCGTCGACTCCTGATAGAGCCATGGACTGTTAATAATTAAATTACGCGCTTGTACCTCAAGACCGAATAACAAAGCCGTGAGCGCGTATCTCTTCCCATTCCACTGTCTAATGAATGTGTTTACATCGACAGAAATACGGATAATCCATAGAGTAGAAGGCATCTTGGGAAACGGCGACTATCGCAGCGATAAATGGTTAATCTTGTTTATTCCTTACAAAATTTATCGATATCTAACCATCTTGTTTTGGTCTGATATTATCACATTCTTAAACTTTAGGTTACCTACGATATTATTAAAGCGTATGAAAATACTCTATGGTAAAATAATAAAGCATTCAGCTGCGAGAGAAAACAGAAGTGAATACTACCTTATTAATAATTTAGAGGCATATTTACTTTTGTGTAGCTCCTTGCGCGCTCGGGTGGTCGTTCCGGGCTTTATTGCTGTTACATACTTAATAGTAACCCTCTTACTTAATTATGCGGATCGCACAGCAGGCGGGGTGTTGGTTCTGAAAGGGTTAGCTCTGCTCGTCCTACATACACGCTATAGTAGCTCCGTGCCATGTTAGCGTACGACCCGACCTCACTAACACGATTAATTTATTTGGTGTCGTCTTTTCAAAGCGCTCGCAATAATTAGATCACACACTTTGCTTCCGTCTGATAAAACCGTTAATTTTCAACGGAAGCTCTTTATTTAAACTTTCTGTATTTAAATTTACAATGTTGTACAAGACGGTATAATTCCGTTGAGCTTTACGGGTGCCTGATTTTTCCCGTTGATTACTTCCAATGTTTCCATTACCTTAAACATAGTCAATTTGCTTTGCTGGAAATATTTTATTCAGTTAAGTAATTAATGACCGTCTCAATTTACTGTTCATTATTATCAAACGCATTGGTTGAGGAAACATAACCTCTAATAAATCAAATAAATAATAGAATGTTGACATCTTTTAGGGTAAAACGTGGAAACAATATGTATGCGTGCCAATTTCCGTTACTCAACATAAATACTCAGTAACTTTTGGCGGTTACTCACCTTTACCTGACCTTTGACCTTACTTTTCCTGTTTGCATTGCTTATTAATCTGGTGAAGGAATTTCCGTTGTATTAATCATGAGTAAAGAAACAGTGACGTGGCAGTTGACTGAAGAGAGTGGGCAAGAAAAACATGTTATTCTTGCAGTATAAGGAATTTCATACCTAAGATTTGTATTTTATTTTGTTTTGGAAAGATTTCTGACTTTTGGTTTCATTGCGTGGGAAGTACCTGGAAGTCTCCGCACAAGCAGCACAGATGTGTGCCATCTCCCGCGACCAGAGCAACGTGGTCGTGGTGGAACAGCGGTGTGGCTGATCTGCATTCACAGCCAGCATCCCCACAGGCCGTGCGACACCCACCGCTCTCACTTCCCCCGTTTGATTCCGTACTCCACATACGTTCGAGCCTTTGTATCTAGGTAATCAGAAAAATAGGCATGCACCTAGATTTTTTGTTACTTTTGTGACACCTTGTTTTGTACTGAATTTTTCAACTTTTTCTACATTTTGTTTGGCTTTGTACCGAATTAGTAGGTAGCTTGAATGTTAAATTGTTAAATTTTGTTAATAATAAACAAAATTATTATGTTATACTTAGTTAGCATTAGTGTTCTGAAAATAGAGTTATTTTGTGAAAAAAAAAACTATTGTATTCTCGTGTATTTTTACCTCAATAGTGACACTCTGGTTAGAAGCAGGTATGAACCGATGGGTGCATAGCAGTCTCTCCTCTATGTTCCAGTAGATATGATGATGCGCCGGGGCTGACACGCCACCGTGCGCAGGCGACGCTAGTCCGTAGTGCGTCGCCGCACATATAGCGTCCGGCGACACCGTGCCTTCGTGTTGCTCTACAAAAGGAATCATAGATTTGTCTTGCTGCATCACTTCCTTCTAGGCATAAAGCTGTTTCAAAAAGATCATAAAAGCTTTTTTGGCAGTGTTTCAGGGTAAACTTAGATGTCTTGTACAAAGTATAGGTTCATGTAAGTTCTTACCATCATGAAAAGCAAAAGCACCATCCACGAATTCCTCTTCATCGACAATCTGCGATGTCGCTCGCCGCACCAGTATAGTCAAATTAACACCTTTAGACGTCACGGCCTGACGTATCAAGAACCGGCCCGCAGGATCCCTCGCTTCCCTCGCAGCCGGTCCACAGACCCTCAGTAAAGCGCGATCCCCCCTCTCATACCTTTCCCCTCTTTCTCTTACAAACTCGTGTAACCCTTCCATAATCTCAATATGAGATCGGCAGCTCTGTAACCTGAAAGTAAACTTTCAATCACAAACTTAGTTGGTAAAGTTTCCACGTTGCGTAATCGGAAAACCGGGCCCGATATACCCGCGTGCTAAAGCAGGCTTAACATTCTAAGTAGTTAGCTAAAGGCCACATTTGTATTAACATAATCCTCTTAAAACTTTATAGATGCTCTAAATAGCAAAGATCTACCCTGAAAACGTGTAGCGTTAGTTTATTTCGAGGGAACAAAGTTGGAATAATTACTTGGTATACAAGAGTACGTTAACATGCATTTCGAGAACAAATAAGTGTTAAGTTTCATCAGCAATTAAAACTTCATTGACGCTACAGCAATTTCTTTACAAGTTGGAATGTAATATAATATCTAGCTAACGTCGGAACGCTAAAATGTTCCTTTGAGGCTCTTTTGCTCTTAGGTACTTGTAGTTTAATCTCTATCTATTAAACTTTTAAGAGATAAGTGTGTTTATAGGCAACTTTGTTACGTGAGCATTTGTTTTTGTATTTCTATAGAGCATTCTTATAGAAAACCGATTAACTTTTGCATCACAAGTTCTTAGGTAATGCAAATGTACCAGAACTATATGAACATTTTTCTGTGTCACACATGACTCAAAAGGCTTAAAACTTACCTTAAATTATAATTAAAGAGCGATACTTGCACCACGTCCGTGGGTGCACCAAGTAAATGTATAACGCATTGGGATCGCCATGTTCCGGAGCGGGTGTCAAAATGTCCCGATCGGGCGCCGCCCGCTCCAAACCCGCGAACAGTCGCACCACACCCCACCCGACCTCCGCCATGACTGCTGTATACTTCGTTTGAGACACTGTTGCTTTCTATAACGGCTGCACCATCAACTGTTAAAAAGTAATGGCTAGATAACACCACGGAATTTATCGTGCGAAGGCTGTTTCGTTTGTAGTTAACATAAGTCAGATATCTTTAGTACGCTTGCAAAAGCTGTTGTTTTAAGCATATTTTTACCGTTATTCTAAATAAAGATTTTAGTATTACGATAAAAGTGGCTCATTTCCTTGCTAGAGTTAAATAGTAATATAAAAAACTAGTTTCAAAGTATCGCTTACAAAGACTAGTTTTTATAGATGCTGCTTAGATCTCATTTAATCTGTGAAATACTATTAATCTTTACGAGTGAACTCTGCAATCTTCAGCGTGAGCTCCACAAAATGTAGATAGATAAATTAAAGCAAAAGCTTTGCGGGATAAACAATTGAACGGGATAAAAGGTTTTCAATATACCGAGTCATTGTAGCTATCTGTTTCAACCGCAGTCATTGCCGGCATTAGTGTAGTGAAGCGACACATCGCACTGAAGCAATTATGGTACGAATAACTTGGAAGCTTTTTTATTGCTTTAAGTATTTTATTTGTGCAATTCGTTACGAGATTAATGGCAAAATATGTTATTTCAACGAAAACTGAGATGTATGAATTTACTATGGTTTCAAAATAACATCTTGGCTTTACGTAATCAATTTACAATAACGACACCAAATCTCGGTCCTTGAAATACTAAAACATTATTTTTAAACTGAACAGACCAATCGTTACCGAACGCATCGCCTGGATCTGGCGCTAGAAGAGCCTAAATGTTGTTTATGAAATCAAGGGTAAATATATTTACCATCAATAAAATGCGTAAGTGCAGCCAGTGGCGCCGAGGCGGGCACGATAGTAGGGGGCGCTCCACTGCTCTCGAGCCTCTCTATGAACTCCAGTTTGGCGATGAAACCGTTATAATCGTATGGCGGCACTAATGGTCCGGAACTGCGCGGAAAAAACACTACGTCATGTAAGGAATTCCGGCGAGGTATTTCACGAGACACAACAAAAGAACGAGGGTTCGAATTTCGTTTTATTTGTAACCAATAAAGGCGATATTGTGTTTTATTTTTTGAACGTTATCGGTTCTTGCATAGTTTCGAAACTAAAATGTGAGGGATAGAATGCGAGCGAAAAAATGCAATTTTAGTTGAAAAAGAGCTAAATAGCTTTGTTTCTGGCTTATGGGTATCATCAAATGACGTTGACAAGGGTCTTAAATATTTTAACCTTTTTTACAGCAAAAAAAATTTGTACATAAAACTAATTGATTTTATCTCTGTTAAACATGGTAAAGTAACTTTTATAAAAATAAACTTACTTAAATTCCAGTAGTAAATTAGGCCCTGGATGCTCCAGAGTGGCAGTTCTTTCAGAACATAGCGATGCGAGCAACGGCGCTGACGGAGAACTACCAGCTCGAAGAGTCAGGTAGTCCGTTGTGCAATGACTGTGGAAGACGAGGATTCTTAAGTCATTCTGAACTTGAGTCGTCGCTTATAGTGAACCACAATCTATTCATTGCAATACACGAAACTGTTTGAGCAGTCGCATAGAAGATTGTAATTCGCAGCCTGCAGCAGTCGACAGTGCTGATGCTTCAAGCTACTCGTGAATGCCTGACGCGCAAAATAAAAACGATTGCGTTAAAGAAAACTCACCAATCAAATGACGGAATTCAAAGTGTACACACAGCCACAGGTCAGGTTAAATACCTAACATAACTATAACTACCCTACTACAATGCAGAGAATCGTTGGGAAGGGAGCACAATTGCGCGGCGCGAGCGCAGCCCGTCCCACACACTATAGTCTCTTTCGCACGATTCGCAACGTTCGACTAATAGTTTAAAGTTCAAACAGTTTAGGTTGCCGTGTCTGCGTGTGTACTACCGTAAACGCTAGTCATTGGTTAATTTTAGGCGAAACATTGCAAATCTATCATAACTTTTTATGGTATAGGTTCATATTAGTTACAGGATAATGTTTACTGCTACAATTTTATTTCTCTTATAAAATCGGGCGAATGTATTATAGAGTGATGTAATATTCGAAGCGAAACATCAACCGGTGTTTTGGTATTCATGTTTTGGCAACTCAGAATTCCGGCATAGCCACAAGGCTGAGTTAGAGCAAGGTTAGGTTTTGGTTTTGCAGCCACCTTGGCCTATATAGAGTTAGTTTAGTTGACATCTGTGCTAAAGAAGTTTAGGTTTATACAAAGCCTTTGTTGAACTCTGTGATAGAAAAAACGTTAGAGAAATAGGAGATATGTATAATTTCACTGGTATAATATTTTTTAATGCAGAAAGTCAAAAAAATTAAATATTCTTGATATTTGCTATTCAGCATGTAACTAATTCGACTGCTAGAGTCAAGACGCTATCTTGGAGTTACCAACTATAAAAGTTGAATTTTAAAACGGATAAGATATGAATAATACATACAATTTATTTTATAATCTTATCGAAGATCAACAGCAACATCAATTATTATCTCAGAATTAAGTTTCACGTTTTCGTAGCAAGTTCGTAGCAAATACCTACGTAGCAAGTTTGTAGCATATGCTACGAATATAATAATTTTCATTTTATAAAACGCATCCAGCATGGATATTATTTTATCTTTCACCACTGCATAAACATGTAGCGTGGAAATTAATGGCTACGCTACACGCTCGCAGGATTTTTCGGTGCCCCAAACTATGTGGATGTGTATATTTCATCATGTTGAATAGTGGGTTTTGCCAGCGGCTACATTTACGTTGCATATCAAAAATAAATACCATTGATAAAATAAAAAGTTCATATATTCAGATCTGTTTTGTCAATAATTATGAAGATCGAACCGTATGAAATAAAAATCAACCGAAATTATTTTTCTGCATAAGTTCTATTTCTTAGTTTTATACATAAAACTTAATACATATTTGGAGCAAGTAGGTGTACCTGAGAAAAGAGATATTTTTTAAGTTTGTCTTCATGTTTTCTGTTGATTTTGAAAACTCTAACTTTACCACAGTTGTTTTCTTTTCGTTTTGTAAAATACAGATTCAAATAAATGTTCCGTTTTTCCAAAACTGGACCGAAATACTAAAATCATGGTACTTTTCTGCAAAAGTGTGAACCACATATCACAAAGAGCGTAGTGGTGTTTTCCTCCGCGCTTACACAGGTCGTGTAAGTACTAAATCCGCAGCTAGACTATCTCAATGTGAGCATTGTACCTATTAGTATGTCGGAGAACGTATTACACTCAGATAGTGCTTTTATTTCACCCAACTATCCTTTGAGATTTATCTCTCTGCCGCCGTTCATCTGAGGCGGTTTCAATTTATAGATTAGTTGCTTTCATGTCTTTTGAGTCTGTTAATTTGTGTCTTTGAATAGAAAAAATATCGAAAAGGCACCGCCGTAAGCTTAAGTAGTATCATATTTGGAATATAATATTATTTTGGAATAGAAAACGGAAGAATTACACTATCTCATGTTTATGAAAATATGATAAGTCCTCCAATCATTGAATTAAAAGTAACTATGAGTTGAAGACGATAGATAAACGTTTTTCTAGTTTGAGGAAGCATACAGTAACTTTCTTTTAAGCGTTGGAACCTAAAGAGATAACACGATCCTAGCGTTAAACAATTACGGAACTATCGTAGTTTTAGTGCTAAATTTTTTTGTTTTACGATAATGGCTTGAATAAACCCTTTATTCTTTATAACGTTGCAGCTTATTTATATTTCTGGTTAAAGCGACGGGTAACATTAGACAACTTCTCGCACGCACTTTTCAACATTTTTAAAGATACAAAATCACGGAATGTTATTGTCTAGATCGGTTAATCTAGACAATAACAATGCAAAGGTCCAGCAAAAACATTACTTAGATCCAAACAAATTTTCCGACCAAAAAAATATGCAAAAAGTTATAAAACTAGAAGCAAATGTCAGAAAACTTGTTGTTTCTTGTAACAAGAGTCGTAACATTACCCCGCATACCTATATTTGTTATTTTTTAAGTCAATACGTCAATTTTTCCTTTTTAACCGACATGGGCAATGGGCATAGGGGTGGAATACAGATAGTGTCCGTCTTTTTACCAACAATTTTATTTTTGGTGCACCTTTTAAAAGGTAGCGGGACAAATACGGGTATTTGTCCCGCTTGATAAAAATTTTTGATACAAAAAGTCAGTGATATGACTTGACATGCCAGTAATGCTATTGGGATGACAGCTAGGCATTCAATAGTAATCAGTGATTTTATATTTGTGAAATATTATTTTGTTTAATAATTAGACATACTCAGTACACAAAGGTAAGGTAATTTATATAACAAAGCTTACGTTGAATATTTCAACTCAAGTAGTACTGTAATTATTTTGTGACAACTGTTACTGCAAATATTGTATGAAACGCAAAAAACAAGACTATCTCAAAATCTGATTAAAATAGAATAAATAGAGAACTTTGTAAATGCACTTTCTAAAAACTCCTAGGTGTAGTTATTTTCTAAATCACCTCGGATAGTATCTAAATGTAAATGAGAGTAAACCTTTTTAAGGTTCTTATGCCATTAAGCTCTATTGCACACGTTCACGGAGTGAACCCAATCTCCAAATCTCAATTTTATCCGAATAACATCTGTTACTTTTATAATAACATCAAAATAACGATGAATTTTCATATTGAAATGAAAATACACATTTTGGTTTAATGATTCATGAAACAACTAATTAAAATATTAGTTTTAGGTAGGTACCTACTGTTATTACTGAATTGCTAATTTTATTGCGATAGAAAATTAATATTCACAAAAGTATACCTTAAAAGCCATCCATGTCTCATATTAAGATAATTTCTTTAATAATTTTGAGTTTTACCTGCGTATTGTTATTTTATATTGAAACACAATCAGACACTTATCTTTCTTTAACGTAGAGAAGCTAAAATATATTTCACGTGTCATATAGCTAAGAGTACGTTTGGAGTAAGTACGAGTATAAATCAATCACTGCCAGTGTCGACTCAAATTCAGACTTGTTGTGGTAGTAACCTCATACATTATGATTTTTTTATGATGTGTAATGTACTTCTATTTCTCATGAGACTGTCTTCGAGACAAGGAGATAATCTTACAAAAAGGATTTTGGCTATATGTTTTATAGAATAAGGATTAGGTACTTTAATAATTTATACGTTTTAAAAACTAGGACAACCGATTTTAATTTGATTACCTTCCAGTTTCATCATCAGATAATTATAGCAGTTCATTGAGAATGTTCTAGTGACCGTAAACACTACCACTAATAAAAGTCACAGAAAAACAACATAAGCGTACGATTTCGTGTATGTGGAGGGCATATTTCTTCCAGTTATTTTTATTTAAAAGCCAAACTACTGAAGCGTTTTTGATGAAGTTTTTATGCAAGTAATATTCAGGTAGGTAAGGTTTCATTCAGATTTTTCTGTTAGCAGGATCATTCAACGAAAAAAAACCCTTTACACATATTGTACTCACTTTCTAGGAAGAAGAATAGATGTGAAGATGATCTTGACTCTCGTGTGGACAGAGTTGGTGGCGAAGAGGTATCTGCATCTGCGGTGGGGTGGATACAGGCCAGGGTAGCCTGGACTAGCTAGAACACATGACCCGGGCCCCCGGCATGACACGTCTTGGTAGAGCCAGTCGCAATCTATGAACAATAACAGAAAAATTTGTACTATAAACCCATATATGTTTGTTCTATGTCTGGGTATTATGTATATGTATTATAAGTAAAGTATGTATTTACAAAAAAAAGTATATAAGTATTCTATCAGCATCTAGTTCCTATATTAAAAGCTTTGCTTAGTTTCGGACTACAGAGCATCGTGTGAAAATGTCCATGAATATTTATTATTTATTTAGGCAAATAGTTTGTAAAATGTAAACCAAAATCACAGCACGCATTGCACTCGCATCACACCTAGACATCGAAACTTATGAAAATTAAATAGAGATATCGGATAAAATTTAGAAATGTAAATATAATATCCAGCTTGGTGAATTGTATTTGTATGTCAAATACATTCTTCTTGTTGAAATACATTTGATTCGCTGCAGCACTAGTTGTTTGCATCTTTGTGGTATCCACTAACCAAAACGCACTCGGCCATACAGTTTCACGTCAGAAACCGTGGTCTGCCTTGTATAAACTTGACAAAGCAAAGCAAATGCTTGCTAAAAGCCCAAAGTAAGCAGTGAACCGGTTGGTAAACACGTTCCGTCTGCTCAAGTTTACTCTGGATCTGGTCAAATCCTCGCAGCAGTTTCAGTCAAGCACAAAAACATTGAAGAATACCTACTACTGACTCAAGTGTAACTCAATTTTATAAATCAGGTGAGATTGCGGTCAAACGCTTGCTTATAAATTTATAAAAAAAAATCAGAGAGTCTCGGACTTAATACTTTGACCTCTAAAGGTTAGTTATAAGTATGCAGGTTATAAGTACGCAGGCTTTGACCTCTAAAGGTTAGTTATGGATTACCAATATGCAGGTTAGCAAGTATACCTCCACCGCCACTAAAATAAAATAACAAGAAACTAAGGGCGTCTTGCACCAGAATCACTAAACGTATTTAACAGCTAAATCGATTTAATTCTGACGTATTTGTATGACTTGACAACTCGCTAAATACTATTTAAGAGTTAAACGCTTTTAGCGATTCTGGTGCAAGCCGCCCTAAGACTTTTATCAGGGTAGAGTCAACATTTAATCATCTACTAATTAAAAAGTTAGATACTTTACTAAGTAAGATCTATCGGCAGACATTGCTCTTTTGATGAAAAACATAAATTGAAATAACATTGATGAAAATCACATTTTTACTAATGATGCCTATTTTTATAATGATCATTTTCTAGACTGCGAACTACTTACATGGGAAATAGGCATAATATGTACCACGCAAAAAGGGCCCGCTTGCGGCCTAGTTGCGGCGTATGTACCGTTCTAACCAACGAAAACGTGAGTGTCTCCTAATGTAGGTAGATCAGTAGGCGATAAATGAATACTTAGGTCTGCTGTATTTTCAAGATTTTAAATTAAGCGAATGTCGAACGAGTTATTGCTGCTTTTGTATTCCCAGTGTCCACTATCAGACTAACAAATGGCGCAATGAATGCAAACGGATCGAACTCGCAAAAACAAGCACCTGGCTCCTGTGCTCAACTATTTTTCTAACTTTTACTACACATATAAGTCGAACTTGTTATATTTTTTAGTTCTTCACTTTATTTTAAAAAACGTTATTTTTATAACTTGTAAAAATTACAGTATAACTAACTAGATAGCGTAGGTACCAGAACAAAGCCTTGGGATATTGATATCCAATTAGTAAAAAGATGAAACGTTTAACAATAAATAATATTTATTTAAGTCTGCGAGGCGATTAATTAGAAACTTTGGGTATTTTCTCATCGCATTTCTAAATACACGCGAGAGCAATGATTCCGGGTCACTTAAAGAATGTTAAAAATCTCGGAAACTAAAAATGATAGGTTAATGCAATAAATTGTATTTAATAGACAATGTAATACTCCTTAAATGAAGGTATTAAAACTTCTTAGTTATTGTAAAGTTATATCTTAAAAAAATCAAATTTGAAAAAGGGCCACTTTCGAAGATGGAACTACGAAATTACAGCATTTGGTTTTGCTTTTGTTTGTAATCTGTCATTTATGTGGGTATATAAACCATGTTGATAGTGCTCTATATTCATTATTCAAGCTGAAATTATGTCGCTTACGCCTGAAGAATGCACCAGAATACTTACAATGCTGGAAACCGGCCGGAGTCAGCGCGATACAGCCAGGACTGTCGGTGTGTCGCTGTCAACAGTACAAAGAGTTCTCCGACGTTACGAAGAAACTGGTTCTAACCTACGCAGACCAGGAACGGGCAGAACCAGGTGTACCACAGCACGAGAAGACCGATACTTGGTGAACACCATGCTTCGAAATCGCTTTCTCACAGGAACTGAACTCACAAATCAGTTTCGACGCCTCGGAGGAAGTAACCCAAGTGCATGGACAGTAAGACGTCGGCTTGCTGAATCTAACTTAAAACCCCTTAGACCTGCAAACGGCCCTAAACTGGAGCGTGGGCATCGTATTTCAAGACTAAGATATGCCCAGAGCCACGTAAATTGGAGTATTGAAGATTGGTCAAAAGTTATGTTCTCCGACGAATCAAAATTTATGCTCTACAAGCACGATGGAAGACACAGAGTGTATCGAAGACCAGGGGAAAGATTCAAGCAAGCATGCATCGAAGAAAAAGTAGCCTACGGTGGTGGGTCTGTACTTGTGTGGGCCGGAATTTCTTCTGAAAGTCGCACAGAGCTGGTGATCATAGAAAACGGCTCTTTAACTAGCGTAAGATATGTGGAAGAAATCCTCAATGATCATGTTGGTCCATTTATGGTCAATTTAGGTGAGGATGCTATATTTATGCATGACAATGCCCGACCTCATACAGGTAGGATTGTGAATGACTACCTTCAAGAGATGAACATTACTCGTATGGAGTGGCCAGCGCGCAGCCCGGATATCAACCCGATCGAGCATGCTTGGGACGAGCTAGGCAGATGCGTAAAACAACGAAACCCTCCCCCAATCACGCTTCGTGAGCTCAAAATTGCTCTCACAGAGGAATGGGAGAATATTCCCCAAAATCGTATAAGGAACTTGGTGTACAGCATGCCAAACCGCGTAAACGCAGTAATGGAAGCACGAGGAGGCAATACGAAGTATTAAAATTCAAGTCAAATCGTAATAAAGTTCAAAAATTTCATGTTTCCTATTTTTGTTTTAAGGAGAGATCAGCAGTTTTTTTCTTTATGTAATTTTGTGTTAATAAAATGTATGGTGACTCATATTTTTTTTACTTTCATTTAAGGAGTATTACATTGTCTATTAAATACAATTTATTGCATTAATCTATCATTTTTAGTTTCCGAGATTTTTAACATTCTTTAAGTGACCCGGAATCATTGCTCTCGAGTGTATTTTAATAATATAATGACTACAGTTTTATAAGTACCTACTTCAACAATATCGTGTGATTAAAATAACTGTTATTATAGGTGGGCTTTTGTCTGTAAAACAATACCATGAAGTTCGCATCTTTAATTGACGCTTCAAAGTCTTCAAATCATATTCATATCGCGCGCTGTGGAGCACACTAGCAGCCGGGCATGCTAGTAAATAAGAAGTCACATGTTCCTTATTGTCAGTAGGGTTCTGTGAGTATGTCTATATCTACATAATAATTATGATTATGACTAGTCGGCCAGGGCTGACGAGGGTCGTGCCAACGTCTGCCACACTTGCGCTCCTTCAGAAAGATTTCAGAGATGTACAGAAATTCAAGTTTCTATAAACTTATAATACAAGCAAGGTCTGTTAGCTTCAGAGTAAATAGGGCACGAAGTTGAACGACATAAGTACTTACGTGTGGGCGCAATACAAGTAAAATAAACTTTTCGATTCACCAAGTAAAAAGATCTTTACATTCAACGGAATACAAAAGATTGAAAGGAGGGTAGTATCCCAGTTAAATGCAAATAAATGCCATATTTGCAAAAAAATTAAACACCAAAAATGTTACTAATTAGTTACCTGTGTGGGGTATTCTTGAACCTCCCCGCGGGTGAAACCCCACGCCCTGAGTGTTGCTGAGCGACGTGAAACTGAAGAATGCTAGGAATTGTGAGCGTGCCGTCTTCTCTGTGATTCTGTTGACAAAGGAAACATTTTGAAATGGGTAAGCAGATGCAATGTCAACAAGTTTTGGTTAGGTAAACTAGGTCAGCAGCGTCTACGTAGTATGATACGCTAGAGCAGGCACATATTTCGACATTGCTACGTATGGGAAGTCTTCGCCCGTTTGTAGTGAACACAAATAAAGACCCCATGGACCGTGGTCTTTGTGGATATCCGAATTATGTGATAACGCCCAGGCCCCTGAACTAATACTCACATAATTATTATGAAATCAGTGTCCCGTCCCATCACCTGATCAAACTGATTCCTATACTGATCTGCGTGTTTAGTTATAATTCGATATTTAACTTCACAAGCGAAGCATTCAGTTCCGTCAGCTGACATGAGAGTTTACACAATTCTACGAACTGGCCATAATGCCGAAAGCGGGCATTACTAATTCCGAGATACGACCTTTGTTCAGTCAGAGTCAGTCAACGCTGTGTAAGGATACTCGCTTACAAAGCTAACTGCAAATAGAGTTATTCGTAAATGAGCAGTTACAGCGCCTCTACTCAATCCTATAATGAAAATGATGCTCATTTCAAACCCAGTGCTACCACTAACGAACTAAAACGTGATTATGTATTGTCCAATGGGTCGGATTCATTACCATCGCTAAATACGACGAGCTGCCACTAACAATCTAACAGCGAGAATATTCTGTCACACTCGTTCACTCGACTACTAACGTAAATTGAATTCAAATGCTTTCATGAGTGCAACTGATGTTAATAATGAAAAGGTTTTGTAAAGTTGGATTTTACCGACACAATTCGGCCCGACAGTATGACCAATGGTGGCATTCATGAACAGCTAAACTGATCCTCTGTTGGGACATAACCTGATACCGGTGTTATAGATAATAGAATAGAAATTTGCAGTTTTATAATCGCTAAAGTTCATAATAAAGGTTTTATAGAATAGAACTTTCCAGTTCTTTTAAGTTAATTAAGAAGTTTTTCTGAAGCAGTTCATAGTTTAGTAAGGTCTAAAAATAATCCTACTATTTTATCACGTTCAAATCGCTGGTAAGTTTACCATTGATTAAATTTATTAGAAATTCAGTGAATAATTTCTAAGCGAAACTTAACTATAATGAATTTATGTTGCGCTTCATTACCTAAAATTATGGGAGAATCCAGAATTTCGTGCTCATCACATCAGTTGTTTTCGCTGTCAACTCCATTCGTGTGCATCATGTGTTTACTGATTTGTATTAGATAAAAGCTGGTATTTCACTCAGACAACAATCGGACCTTCCGATCTTTTGCCAGCAAGAAGTAATATAAAACGAGGATTCTGTTTAAGAGAGCTCGTACACGTTTTGAGATGTTATCGATGTGAATGTGATTGCATTCGTTCAATGTTTAGCTCGCTCGGTAAAAGTTTTGAAGATGATTTTAGTTTACGGTATATCAATTTTGGTTTTCTATAAAATCTGTAGCAAAAAGTGTTTCAAGATGGAATTATACGAGTAATATGCACTGCGAGTTGTTTGTACCTACAATATTGCTTTTTCTAAAGAATATAAAAATTCAGTAGCAACAATAAAAATGATCTGAACTGATTACCATTTAAATAAAAGATCTTTAAGATGGAATCAAAGTAAAGAAAAGGTTAACCTCTGAACTACTTGGAACGTATTGTTAGAAGTATAATACCATAGCTTTTTATTATTTACTGTGGTATAATAAGTATGATATGTTTGTATTTATTTTTTTCGTCTATGGTTACATTAACTTACTTGAATTCCAGTGTAGATGCGCCATGGTCTGCAAAAAGCACCACCGGTGGGGTGTAACGTTCGTTGGCTCCACATAGCCTCATCTCTGCCGCGACTCCCGTCCTGACTGCACTTGCACTGCCTAATTGCAGCCATCCTCCTACACAGCTGGAGAGGAAAATCATTTTGATATTTCCTTTGTGATTATGGAAGCTTTCGGGTGTACGTTTTTAAACCATTTTGAAATATTTTGAAGGAGACATGGACGCACATTTATAATGTTGATTTTTTCATCCCGGGTGTGTAAATTTATCATGCTTTTTTTATTGTTAAATATATATGAGGTGCCTTTAGTTCATTACATAGCTGTTTTGTTCCTGTAGTAGGTATTAATGCCGTGTTGACACTAATTGTGTCCCTGTACTGATCTTTTTATTTTAAAACTAGCTTCTGCCCGCGACTTAGTCTGCGTCCCGTTTTATCCTGTTGATTATCCGGGATAAAAAGTAGCTACGAAATATATTGTATTCCAAGTTTTATCCAAATCGGACCAGTAGTTACAGCGTGATTGAAACATAAACATCTATACATTGACATTTATAATATTAGTGGGATGTAAATGTGTTATCGCCGTGGCTGTCTGTGTAAGGATAACTTCTTTAATGAATAAATATTTTGTATTTGTAATAAAGATAAATAAAATCAGTCGTTGCCTTTGAGTTCTTTTCAAAGTATTGACTTATTCTCACAAAACCATAGCAATCTTTTTCAAAGATACTGTTATAATAACGGACACGGTCGGGGTAGCCTAAAGATGTCTCCAATATTCAATTTGACGGGACATTGATCATATAGTCGCGTATGACGAACCCCTATCCAACCCAATACTATCTCCCATTACAGCAGATCTGTCTTTTATCAAACTTTTTCTCCGCTTCTTTATTTGCATTTTTATTATTGGTGAAATCTAACATACCAAAGTTCTCTCAGATCTTGGATTCTAAAAGCTTTCAATGTATTGTAACATTATCTTTTATTCAATAATACTCAGCAAATCTCTTAGGTAAATACCTACGAAGTGGTTGCTCTAGATTGAAATAGTATGTTCCATATTTACATTATATCCCGAACAAGCAAATATTTATTGTTCGGAGATTCCCATTTCATACATCCCTGATTCCTTAGGTATCATTGTAAATGTGTTACAAATATATGCGCGATTGAGAGCATGCCTAAATAAACAGACATAAGTAACGACCGCAAGCCTAAACACGCAGGGTCTGATAACTTTGACCTTCGAATTGAAGAGGCGGTGGCCAGAGGCATTTACTGAGATGTTTTTATAAACAAACAACACATGATGGTTCAGCAGCAATATTAATATATCTCTTACCTGGTACCATTAAATCTTCCCACAGACACCAGCCTGTATATCTGAACTTCAACTCTCTGCCCAGCATCTGGCTGCAGAAAGTAGGAGCATGTCCCTGGACCCTCGATGGATGGCGACTTGATCTGCCCAAAAGTCTTCCCGGATTTATTCTTGAGGATTCGTGAGTCGATTGTAATGTTGCACACTGCGACAAAATTATAACCAAATATTATCTACCCAGCGGAAGTCCTGGAAGGAAATGGGCGAGATCTTTGCTCAGCAGTGGGACAGTATAGGTTAAGAAAAAAAAAATGATCTACCCCTATATTTATTTTGAAAAACAACTCTTCAAAAAAAGCCATAAATTTTTATTTCATATTACAACTTTGAACTAAAAATAAATGTGTACGAAAGCTTTCTTTTTTGCCTCAATTTAAATGAACGTTAAACTGGTAGGTAAGTATAAATTGTTCATCTTTTTACTCTAACCAAGCATATCGAATCTCAGAACCCAAAACGCCTGAGGGGATGAATAAAACGAAAACAAGCTTACCTACGCTTGCAAAAGGCGATTTTAAACCTCTCCGGACGGTTCTATTGTGGAGGTTTGATGTCGGAAGGGCCGGTAATGGGTCGTTATAGACGAAAAAAGGAAAATATTTCGTGAATTTCAATGCCCAGGGGTAGCCCTGGTAGCGTAGTAACAACAAATGCCTTCTTCTCATCATGCGCTATTGTTGGCATTATAACCGCAGAAATGGGTATTAACTCTACATACGAGCATTACCTCTACGTTTGATACACCATACCTCGCGTACTTGACTAATTAGAACACGGTCTGAACATGACGCGGCTGATGGAAACCCAATCAATGTTGGTTTGCTGACGGATTAATAATTTGTAGGACAGAATATAAAATTGCAAACACGTACGGAAAAAGTATAATTTCCACTCTGCACTAGTGTTGTTTATGAAAGGGCATGTAAAAACCTTTCTACCGTGGATAGTGTTTACGTGAACGAAAGTTTGCTTGTTCAGTACTATACAGAATACTCGAGTGAGAAGACCAAGACTATAGGACTCTACTAAAAAGGAATAGGACAAGTACTGAAAGTTACGTACACAGTCTGCACTTTAGGCTTAAACTATTTGCTTAAAACATTATAAGTATTAGCAATTTGAAGTGGGAATGGACCACAGGCTAAACCTCGTAGAACTGAAAACCGATGGGGAGCAAAGGCTCTCGAATGGCATCCACGGACTGGAAGGCGAAGCGTAGAACGAGCACCCACCTATTGGACATTGGATAACAGGAAACTAGTAGATGGAGAAGGCTCACAAACGTTCTTTCAGGAATTCTATGGAGGAGGCCTATGTCCAGCAGTCATCTACAGGCTGATAAAATGATGATGATTTGAAAACAAACTAACTATTAGCGCAGTAGAGCTCCAGGCCGCACTGCGCGCATCTCGTTGGTGCGACGTCCCCGCACGGGCACGCGCCGTCGCGCACGCAGCACGCGCAGTCGTCGCCGCCGCCTGGGCACGCGCAACCCGTGGATGCTTGCGTCCATAGGTCCACTTGACCTGCGAGAGAACGAAGTCAGCAATCTCAAGTAAGTACCAAAAATGTGATCCAGTCAAGTAGTCTAGACGCAAGTAGAGGCTTGCGTCCATAGGTCTACTTGACCTGGGAGAGACAGGAGATTATGGCCCGTCAGCTGCCGCAACTCAAGAATTAACCATCCACGAGCATACCGTCGATGCGTCATATTATGAACGTCTACTTGACCTGGGAGACAACGTATTACTGATTGATTCCTAGACAGCCATTTCAAGCAAGTTTATTCCATCTGAAAACCAGCGTTTGCTTGCGTCTCGATTCAGGTGGTTAAGTTTTTTAATGAATATCAGCATGTATGAGTTTCAATACAATAGTAAACACTTACTACTACCGTCTAGAAATATAGGTGTCCAAGCAATCTGCGCGGAGGCAGCGGCGCACGCGGCAGCCAGCAGCAGCAGCGTTAGCGGCTGCCGCATGGTGCGCGCGCGCAGTCACCGCGCCCCTCGCTCCATCCACCCGCGCCGCCTGCGCATTTGACCCCACACCCACACACACCAACACTTCAGTCACCAACACTCACTCACAATAACACTGCCGATAAAACCCACTTTACGCATGATTCCACAAATCTAAAAGTTCTTTTACTGTTATTACCGCACCTAGTTTATTGCGGTTTTATTACAAATCTCTTCGGTCTTCCTTTTTCTAGTTGATTGAGTTTCGCAATCCCGTCCAACGGTTGTTTCCTGTAAGGAAACTCATTGTGTACAATTTGAAATCAGTGAAGCAAAGTTGAACAAAATAAAAATAAAAACTACTTAACGAAGTGAAGCAGAGGTTTCCACAATTGCAGCCTTGGATCCAATACAAAAGTGCTTCTTACTTGTATACTAAAACGCAACACAACATAAACACTGCTAAAGGTGAACATAAAAGTTGTTTTATCCAGGAACTATCAAGGTGCTTTCATTGTAAATTTAAGTTCCTAAGAGCACTAGCGGCATCCTAATATTAATGTTAGTAAGCACATGTGTTTGAAACTTTTCCCATTTTCAAAACCAGAGTAGATACATCGAAGCTTATAAGCTTCCAAGACTCAAAAATTTATATTTTTAGTTGCTAGAGAAACTATATAAAACTACTATCTATTCTAGCACATAATTAGTATACTTTACCTACCTACCTACAAAACAGAGACTCTAAAAATGATTATATAATCCCGTGAGCGTTTGTTATCAAGGAATCTATGATTTTTGTCTATTGCTTGTGTATTAATTTTTAACTTTTATTAGCACTGTGACGTGATTTCTTTGTTATTCAATTAATGTTAAGTTGTTGTTTGTACCTCATCGCATGCTGTGACGCCCTATAAGTATGGGAGCACTATTATTATGACCCTCGACTAGATTATTTGATACTAAAGTGTACACCCACGTTGGGAGTCCTATTTAAATAAAATAAAAAGATACAGGACTGGTGTTTAAATAAAAATGATGTAGGTATACAAAAAACAATTTGTAATAAAGCCGTCATATGTTTAGGGTACAACGTTTACAAAATAATTTAATCACCAAACATTCACATCAACAGTAAAAACAGCAAGGCGGATCAACAACACCGGCGCGTACACTGTCTACGAACTGACATTGCGGACTCGAGGTGCAAGGCTGACAGGGAAGGCAGGGAGCACTAGGATGGTGGTGATGGTGACAGTGGTGGCACAAGTGAAAACCATGCGGGTGACCAGCGCAGCAGGTAGCAGATATAGCATTCTTCCTTTCAAAGTGGTAGCAACAATTACCCTGCCAGACAAAAAAATAAAACTGAATCCTCTCGTTTGTCTAAGTAGATAAGTTTAAAAACTCGAATTCCGTAAATTAATTAACTTCGCCGGTAAAAAGAAAGATCGTAAGTTGAATTTCCTACTCAGAAAGTTTTGTTTCAGATAATAACTGTTCTGTTAATTACCTCCGAATGAGAGGATTTATGAGCTTAACAATTTTATGTGAGGAGCTTTAATTGAATGTGCGGAATAAATATTTAATCATAATATTTAATCGAGAAACGTGATTATACGACATAATTGAAAAAATTCGCTCGTCGGAAAATATCAGAATTGAACCAGACGGGTCGTCCCTGTGCGAGGCGTAGAGCAGAAGCATCGGATTATAGGCCCCAATCGCAGAGCGGTTCTTGAGCCCTACCGTTAAATAAATCCTATGTGAACCCTCGCCGCGCTCGCTAAATAAACATTGCGGCCAGGAGGCGACGCGATCGATGTCAAAAACATACCAAACAACCGTCCCCAAATAACATCTAATCTTGCGTAATTTGCCCGAAAATGGCTTTGTAGGCCAACCCTATTAAAATTCTAATTCAGCAGAAAACCTGATTCTAAATGTCCGAATCGAGAAGTTGGGAAATTAGTTTTGTAAGTTTATTTATTTGGTGACAGCATAACAACTAGGTTAGAAAGTTGTAAAGAAACTATGCAGCCTCCTAGTTTTAACGTAAAAACCGTTTCTGGCTAAGCAACTGTTATTACTCTAAATTGCAAAAAAATCGAAATCCTAAGAGCATCAAAATGCAAAAGTTTAGCTTTCTATTGAATGTAAATATTACGAAAATAATAAACAAATCTAATTATGTACCTATTAATGTTTATCGATGTGTATTTTTTAGGTAAATTAAACGCACGACACTTTACTCCATTAAATAGGATCTAAGTATAAAAATATAATAAAAAGATTCTACTAGTAGCATCTGCCACGTATCTCCACCGTTCTACTCCAAATTTGAAAGAAATTTATTTAGTTTGGAATCGGATAATAATCATATTCTCGGTAGAGGTACCTAGGTACACACCGGAGCCAAAGTCAAATTCATTTTTCTAGCCGTGAACCGGGTTCGTAATGAAATTGAATTTCTCTGGCGGCGTCACCGACGGCAGTGTGGGGCGTTTATTCGGCTTTTTGCTTTGGCTTCCAAAAGGTTATTGCGTGGGAATCAATTCAGGTGGCGCTTTCCCGACCTCCAACTGAATATTAATCTTTCATAAATAAAGTTCAATAGAAATCAAGTGAACTTTACTGAGAAATGTCCCAAGATATTATAAAACTTCAGTATAATTTCCATTTGCAGATAATATCACAAAGTAGCTACCGAAGAATAATAATTATTATATTAAACGTAGCTAGGTATAATAAACTGTGTATTAAATAATTATTTTAGGTAAGTAACTAATTTTTACGATGCTTTTAAATATGAGAATCTAAAGCGTACGAGTACTTCTGTGTTGTAGGGTTTAGATTAGTAAAATAAACTAACTGGTAGATACCCGTTCATCTTCAGAGTGGTACCGACGAACCTCGTTGTATGGGTCTGCAGTGTATGATGATTCTACAAAGGGTTTCCTGCGCTGACGAGTACCAACAGCAACTTCACATGCACGCCGCATCAGCACTGTAGGTTGATTGCTCTGTAACAATAAAAAACTCAGTTTAGAAAAATAATTTACTCAAAATATACATTTCAACGTAGACAGACACCCCTAATGGAGATTTTCTCTCAAATGTGTTTCAAATCCAATTAATAATCTGTATGAATTTTCAAATTGGAACAAAAGAGCAAACTCGGTAAACACATCTCAAAATTAAATCCGACGTGACTTGAACCCTTGCGATAATATAGAAATCCGCTTACGTGTGCTACTTCCGTCTAAATTCGTTACTCATTTTACGAGCAAATTTTTTTCTCATACTCGTGTGGTATATTTTTTGGAATTCATAGTATTAAAATAAGTTTTAGCCGTGTTCAATCATCCAATATATCTTCCAGAGACACTTCAATAGGTTTTTTTTTGAGCATACAACATCCGAGCACCGGGCCGGCGGTGCAAGGTGGCACTTTTGCCGGGTCACCCACTTTGACGGGGTTCGTGCAAATGACACACTCAATCGACACGTCCCGTGGACATCGGGTGAGGAAATTGGTAGTGCCGAGCATCTTCGAGTGTTCCTGGTCTTGCATACCGTTGCGCTTGAACGCAGTCACAGGCAGCTGGCGCACCTGCAACGGACCAGACAGTTGCCCTTTAGTGCCACCTTTCTTGATTATTTTTATCGCACGACCCGATAAATCAAATTTAGTATTCAAGTATTTCAGTTTTATAAGTGCTCTACTATAATAATCACCCGCTGCCAACATCAAAAGTAAATGAACGTTTACGCACCCATATCTTTATTTGTTAGAGACTATGGCAGCGAGTTTCTTCATCGGTTTGACTGGAATAGCGATCGGGTGATAACTCCACGTAGCTTTATGCCAACATTTTCTAATATAGGAAATGCCACCGCTCTCTACGAATTTCAGATCTTGAAGTCCGTTCCGTTTTAACGCAGATGAAGGTAAGGGACTAGCCTGAGTATCGTTAAATATTATTAGTCAATTAGTCACACAGTAGATAGTATTTATCTAGGATTTTTTATCTTTCTTCTTTTTAATGGGTTGCACTTCTTGCGTTACTTTGGGGAATAGTTTGCGTAAGGGTTCGACGGCGGTATAAACGCAGCACCCCTTTGGGCATTCGCCTGCGCACAAATACCGCATTGCTCCTCTATAACCGTGAATTTGGTCCTGCATTCCGTTTCGCCGGTACGCGGACATTGGGAGCCTACCGTGTCGGGTCGGAACGTACTGTTCCTGAAACCAACAAAACAATAGTGATCCACTCAGGCAAAGCTTTTACGGAGCGCATGCAACGCCTCCACGGAAAACAAGTAAAACCATCTGAATTGTTCAAAGGTTTGTGGTTGTACATTGTTGATTTTTGTAATTTTCAACGTCCGGCCCGCTAACTTGGTATAAATTTCCACGAAACTCGTTACGTTTTCAAGAGTTTTAGCCGCATTTTAAAGCAATGGAAAACACGAATACAAATTAATTCCACGCGACAGCTGCGAAGGAGGCTCTCCATTATGAACATGCCGTTGGTTTCAGAATACGGGTCCCCAATAAATGATAAAAGCTATTGACTGGGAGAATTATAATAATTTTTTGATGTCCAATTAGGACCTTTATGTTTGAGTTTTCAACGCCGTTTTACGTAAAGATACCCGCTGTTTGCGTATTTATTATTCGTATTAAAAATTAAAAAGTTAGGGATATTTTTAAGCTAAAAGTTACTAAAATAATAGTGTTTGTTACTGAAAAATGAACTTACAATGCGGCCATCTTCGTATCTATAGCACGGCATGACATATTTCGTTTTGACTGGTTTGCAGGCAGGATAACAGCAGCTGTCACAATTTTCTGGGGCAGTGTTGGAAGACTTGCGGGTCGGTGGCGGCGAGCGTGGCCTGCGCTGGCGGGGAGGAGACCTGTCTCGGCCATCATCACGGTCTCTGCGGTAGTCGTCATCGCCACGCTGCGGTGTTCGACTTGGAGCCTTTGGTGGCCTCTTTTCACAGCAATACATAATCTGCCCCTTTGGACACCGAGGCAAACAAGGATAACACATCGGTGGATCTTCACAGCACTTCGCCGGGTAGCAGGGCGCCATCAACACTGGTTGTACCGTGTACTCGCCACATTCTTCTGGGTAACAACACGCCATTTTGATTTTTATGATTTAGTATTACTTAGTTCTTTTAAATTTTGATTTTATTAATATTTTGAATTTCACGAAAAATTTTGCTGCATTTTTTCCAAAAGATTGGTAAATTGTCACATTTAAAATGTATTCTCTTTGTGTCACCTTTTTAATTAGGTATATCAAAGAGGTTGAAAGTCACTCGTATAGAAAAAGATTGGTTTAGAATTCTTAGGTTGCATTTAGTTATATTTTTGTGTCAACGAAGTTGTTGTACGTACCCATCACCTGGATTAACACATAGACTACTTATTATCCCGAATAATTAACATGGCTTACAGGATAACATGAACGAACGGGATTAACAGCGCCAATAAAACATACTTTGACACGAGTCGACATCAGTTGCTTCAGAGGGCCTAGTACGAGTTTTGGTGTATAAATACGATGCAAAATGTCAGCAAAAAAGAACCTGTAAACATGTAAGAAGTCGCGGATAACAGCTAGTTTGTCATAACTTTCGTGGAGACTGATGTGGTCACCTAGTCCAAAGACACAGTTAAGTATAATAAGTACCTGAGTACCCCTCACATAAACATTAAAACAAATAACTCTGCAACAGTTCCGCAAACATCCGGCGCCCGATCGTCGCTATCGAGTTGAAATGCAATTTTCTCAATGCAAATCGAACGCCCCAGACAGATTTAATGCCTTTTACTCGCCGGTCCCGCTCATCATTTCCACGGAGGCTTCCAAATGGCAGACTTGTTGGAACTACTAAGGAGCTAGATTTAGAATGGCAGAATTTAAAATGCTCACAAAGCAAAATCATCTTTGTAATTGATAACGCAATAATACTTAATACTGGTGTTAGGCATAAGTGTTAGCTAAAAATATCGTGGTTTTAGGTACAATAATTACATAACAGTGGGATGAGATTACCAGGGAATCAGCAGGCATACGAAAAGGCCGTTATTTCTTGTCTCTAACGGCTGTTTGCGGCTTTACAATAGAAATCCGTGTCATGGTCAAAGCGCATGAAAACCTCTGGCGCTATGCCATTAAAATTCCAATCAATACTAATAACGCAGCCTGTATAAGGTGGGGAAACAAAACTTCAGTGGATTGGAGTATCAAACATCAATCAAACTTAGGTGTAGATTGTTCACCATACGGACAGCTTCTGTTCTAAATAATCACACTCTCGTCCAAGTTAATGTTTTTTCTATCGCGTTTGCATCGTGTGTAGCACTACCTACATAATAACAACAATTTTGACGTAAGTTTTTAACAAATATATTACGAGTATGTTACTAACATTCAAAAGGAGTATCTGAATAAGTAATTCAGATGCTCCTTTTTCACATAAAATAGTTTTAATCGCATTAAAAGTACAGATTTTAGGTTTCCATTTTCTTTATAAGGATAACTTAAGTAATGTACTTATTCAAGAAAAGGTTGTAAGTAGGTATTTTTTTAATGATAGATAGAGCGTTTGGCTGCCAGTTCACCTGATGGAAAGTTTAGCCTACAGACTAGGGTGGAGCAGGCTTAGCTATTATCCACTTTAAATACTATAAATATTTTATGTTTTTATACATTTTATATTTGGTTAGCTATTGCTTCGATGAAACAATGCGTTTGCCTAGGTTAGAGGAATATTAATAAACTGTAAATTATTTCATCCCTCACTCAATATTTTCCCAATGCCCGCGCCCGCACCACGAAAATGCACTCTCTGCGTTTTGTTTGCTGCAAATCTCGCCAACAAACATTTTACTCAGCAGTTTACAAAATGGCGAACACTAGGGTATGTTCGAGAGCCACATTTTTCTCACACCCCACTCAGTGGAGTATTTATTTACATTGAAAGTGTATTTTTATTTACATTATGTACAGTGAAACATATACCGGCAAGAGCAAATCTTTTTATGTTTAAAAGAATAAGTAGGATTGTAAGTGCAAGTCAAGTTTTGATTTTAAGAAAATATTCAGATTCTAATTTACTCAGAATAGGTATTATATTATATGATTAGAATTCCGAAAGATATATTATATAACCATAGGGTACACCTATTCTAAGTAATTTATTACATAGTACCTTTTGTCCAATCAGTCGCTCAGGGTGACAGATCTGGGTGACAGAAGGGAATAATCCGGACATAAGCTCGATTCGTCACTTTTCATTAATAGTACTAAAATGACACAATAAAATTGTAAACTAAAGTTTAGACAGGATGTACTAGCCTACAATATGTTGGTTACTTCGTACCAAAATTCTACATGTAGATTGCTCTGATGAGAAAGCTGTACACACACTGCATCTCTGGAAGTGTCTATTATTTCCAATCGATTTAGCCTTTTCAGTATCTCCGCTGAAACGTACATGATAATATCATTGGATATTTGAAAACCGCCACCGTACTGTAATGTTTAATGTATTTTAATAGCAAGACACTACAAAGGCAGATACGTGATCATTACGACGTGATACGTGACGTAATTTTTTCAAAAACATTAGTTTGACCTTTGTAGTACTATGATTCTACGTCCGTTCGTTCATATGACTTAGTGGTTACCTCTGGTGATGTAAATGCTACTAGCGGTCACCCATCCAAATAGTGACCGCACAGAACGTCGCATAACTTAGATTCACTAAGCAAGCTGCGCCACGAGCGCTTCTATACAATGATTCTACATATAGACACTTTGTAATAAAATGTTGGATAAACAATAATCTAGATTTACGAAAACAAATTACTGAAAATAAAATAGTGGTAGTGCGAAATGTATTCAGGAATTCTTCCTACTAATATTATAAATGCGAAAGTTTAGATGTTTGGAGGTTTAGATGTTTGGATGTTTGTGTTTCAATCACATCTAAACTACTGAACCAACCTTGATGAAACTTGGCATATATATAGTTCGTAACCTGGATTGACACATAGGCTACTTTTTATCCCGAATAATTATCAGGATCTACAGGATAAAATGAACGAACAAGATTAGCAGCGTGAATTGGCAAGAGGATTTCATTGTCATGTCATGTCACGTCAGTTTGACAGGACGTAGTACTACCTCTGGTCTAATGACTAGTGTTTGACATTCGAGTACGAGTTCGGTGTAATGTCAAGTTTCACAAAGTATCCACGCGGTACACGCACAGATAATAATAATACAGAGGTAATATAATGTACACGGAAACTGTACTCGCGTACGAAGTCGCGGGCAACTGCTAGTATTTAAATAAACACCTATTTGCCAATACAAAGATTTTTTCACAAAAGAAATGTGATTTCAACAGTGAAGTGGAAGATGAACGCTTGTAAGTACGTATTTATTTACGATGGTACTTTTTGTCAATAGGCGCGTGGGTTCATTTACGTGATTTATGACCCTTCCCACAAAGAGGGTTTTGTACTTGTGTACCAATCTATTTATCGGAACGTAATAAATTCTGCATTGTATGAAACGTAAGTAATATTATGTTCCTTGGGATTTATGTTTCTATCCGGCAATACTATTTGTATAGGTACAATAATTTCATTTAAAAATATAGCTATTACTCACTCAGAAAATACTGTTTGCTATTTTATGATACGAAATGTTTTCTGTCGTCTTATTCTGCCTTCTTTATGTTTTATGTATTTTAATACTAACTTATTTAAAAACTACTTAGCATATTAATTTTAGTATCGGCTTTTTCCTCCAAAGTTGTGCATTTGAAAATCCTCACAATTGTGGCTGTAGTTTCACTTTTTTTTATACAACTAAATGTTGGAACGAGCCGATGGCCCACCTGATGTAAAGCGGTAACCACTGCCTATAACGATGCATAGTCTCACTGAACACGTCCACTGCATTGCACTGTGCCTATCACTTTTGACACTTATAGAGGTAATACGTACTTGTGAGGTAAGTATTTTGTGTTGTCTCTTATTGTAGTACTTACCTTCTTACCTATGAAGTTAATGTATGCTATAACATCCAATTTATTAGAAGATCCGATTCACTAAAATGACACGACACCCTTCCTTTACAGGAGCAGCACTGAAAATATTCTGTAATTTGTCATCGATCCTGTTTACCCGTGAAAAATTGGCGAAAAGATCGTAAACCGCGCGTCGTAAAATGATAACGTTTTACTGTGCCATACGAACTCAAGTGACAGTATGAAATTGTAAACCTCTTAGTGGCTACAAAACTTCCAAGTCAGTATTTTATTGCCATGTCGTTATTATCATGACATCAAAAAGTTTTATCACTCAGCCATATGATAGCACCATTAAAATGCCCAAATCAAAACAAAGTAAATCCATTTCTCAATAATAAACATTTTGGGGCATTTTGATAGACGTCGCAGCTTAGTCAGTAATAGCTCTGCCTTCCGTGCTGTGGGTCGTGGGTTCGATCCCCATTGAGAACAAACATTTGTGTGTTGCAAACACAGATGTTTGGTCTATGGCTGGGTGTTACTATGTATATAAGTTTAAGGTAATTTTAGAGGTAACGTTGCCAGCCTTTTGGGCACCCTGCCTGCAGTCGGTGATTTGAACTCTGTTTTCTATCTCTAGCATTTAGAATTCAGAGTTCATTTTAATAATTTTTTTTTTGTTAAAAATGCTATTTTCTTATTAGTATTTGTATATAGTTATTGTTTTGATCAATAAAAAAAAAAAAGTTTAAGTAGATATGTTAGCCAACCCATATTAGCCAAGCTTTGCTTAGTTTGGGAGCGGAGGACGTTGTGTGAAATGAATAAAAAAAAGACAAGAACTAAACTATTTTCATAAAGTGCCTATAGAAAATATAACAATGAGTGAATACATTTTTATTTTAAAACTGAAAAAAAATATTCAGTCGTATTCTTACTGCAATCACTTGGACGGAATGGACGGAAGCAACAACGCGCAAGTTTATAGTCATTCGACGTCAAAGAAATGGAGGGAAATATAAAATACTGTGGGCAGCGATACAGTATTGTAATAAGGGACGCAATTTATCAACGACGAGTTTTTTTTGTGTTCGTTTTATAACACACTAGCAGTTGCCCGCGACTTCGTACGCGAGTACCGTTTCCGTGTACATTATATTATCTGTGCGTGTACCGAGCGGATACTTCTTTGAGAAACTCGACATTACACCTCATAACACCGAACTCGTACTCTAATGTCAAACGCTAGTCATTAGACCAAAGAGGTAGTACTACGCCCTGTCAAACTGACGTGAAATCCTCTTGCCAATTGGCGCTGCTAATTAATCCTTTTCGTTCATTTTATTCTGTAGATCCTGTTAATTATTCGGGATAAAAATAGCCTATGTGTCAATCCAGGTTACGTACCATATATATTTCAAGTTTCACCCAAGTTGGTTCAGTAGTTTAGACGTGATTGAAACACAAACATCCAAACATCTAAACTTTCACATTTATAATATTAGTAGGATAAGATAGGATAGGATTCGTTTCAGCAGTGGAAGATTGCAGACGACTCGTAATAACCTGAAAGACGACTTTTATACGCAACCGAGCTTAGATATAACGAACTATTCAGAAGGAAATGACACCTTTTTATGAAAGAGCCATTATTTCGCCGCTAAGTACATGTTTTGCTGGAGATTACAGTGTCAGTTTTTAAGTTCAGAAAAATTCGTAACTTTGCTATCAAAAAATTCGAAAAGCAAAACTTGTATGATAATTATTAGGTAACTTAGTAATGTGGAACTGGATTTAAAAAAACATAAGTATTATTTTTATTTTATTTAATAGACAATATTTAATATTTAGCCAATATTTTAATAGCTAACGCCAACAGTGCATTATTACATTATAACAGTATAATTATTAGGTACTTAAGTTAGAAGATAGTAAAAAACAAACATTGTTGGTTTTTTATAAGCGAAATGGACCCTATTTTAATAATTTATTAGGACATACATTACTTTGCATCATTAAAAAGGAGGAAAGAAGGAGCCCTCTCAGTTTTAATAGGAGCTTTTTTCCCATTGTTTTATGACATTAATAGAGTGCTTCTGTCCACCCATCTCACATTTTACTCATTTTAAACGGTTATGGATCGAGCGAAGCGAGCGACGAATCGGCACACGGAACATGCTAGTGCAGGGACTATTTTCACACGACACCTACACGATATCGAGTCATTTATTTTTTCCACCAACATTTTGGTTCGAACAACTGACATTATCGATTTCGTACAATCTTGGAACGGAAATGCGCTAACTACATGCGTGAGAAGTAACTTTTGGGATCTACAAAATCTTTGTGGTTTTTTTGAGAGTAGAAAACTCTCAGTAAAAGCAAAGAACTTAGTTCTGAGATACAAAATATTCATGACTTTTAAATAGGTAATTCAAACTCAGCTAAAACTCGACAACCAAAAATAACAAGTTGAAAAAAAAACTTTAGTAAACATAAATTCCAAAGTTCAAACACATAATACAAAATTCGCTCTTGCCAAACTTCTTGAATTTTAAATTATTTCCTTAGCACTTTATCTTGTTTAAATAAGCTCGGTACGACTGTTTGCCTGTAATTTTCTTAGCTTTCTTGAGCTTGAGTTAGAACGTAATAATTGCGAAAGTAAACATACGTATTCTAATGTAATTATAATAAAAAAGCCAGAGTTTTTATATCTCGACGGCAAAATGTACTTTTATAACTTCAGAACTTACATTTTTCTGTTAAACTCCGTTACTAAGTGCGAATATTAGGATCTAACCTACTTCCGTCCAAAATTTTCCATAATTTTTACATAGGACATTGCAAAAGAAGACGCTAAAAGAAAAGTTAGCGGTATTTATGTGTTGTGGCCTCGATGTCGAAAAGGAAAAAGTTCAAAAAGAAAGATTTATGCCCTCCACAAAAGGGTTTTTGTTTCATGATAATTGTTTTTCTCTGTTTCCTTGCTAATTGCGAATTTCGTTGGTCCAATGAAGATGTTATCTATCCACAGAAGAAAAGGATTTGAATTTTATTACTGGACTTGAGTTTATAAAAAGTTGGGTTATAATTTTATGTAGTTTTGTAGCGGCTGAAATATTCAATCTATAGAGCTAGCTATCAACAAACAAAACTGTCACAGATTTGTTTTATGAGAACAAATTGTTGGAAATAAGTACTGGAACAAGCAGATGGTCCACCTTATGTTAAGTGGTAACTTCATTTCATTTGCTTCACTGAGCACGTCCACTGAGGACGGCTTTGTCGGGCAGCACACTGCGTCAATTACACTCGAGAGCAATGATTCCGGGTCACTTAAAGAATGTTAAAAATCTCGGAAACTAAAAATGATAGGTTAATGCAATAAATTGTATTTAATAGACAATGTAATACTCCTTAAATGAAAGTAAAAAAATATGAGTCACCATACATTTTATTAACACAAAATTACATAAAGAAAAAAACTGCTGATCTCTCCTTAAAACAAAAATAGGAAACATGAAATTTTTGAACTTTATTACGATTTGACTTGAATTTTAATACTTCGTATTGCCTCCTCGTGCTTCCATTACTGCGTTTACGCGGTTTGGCATGCTGTACACCAAGTTCCTTATACGATTTTGGGGAATATTCTCCCATTCCTCTGTGAGAGCAATTTTGAGCTCACGAAGCGTGATTGGGGGAGGGTTTCGTTGTTTTACGCATCTGCCTAGCTCGTCCCAAGCATGCTCGATCGGGTTGATATCCGGGCTGCGCGCTGGCCACTCCATACGAGTAATGTTCATCTCTTGAAGGTAGTCATTCACAATCCTACCTGTATGAGGTCGGGCATTGTCATGCATAAATATAGCATCCTCACCTAAATTGACCATAAATGGACCAACATGATCATTGAGGATTTCTTCCACATATCTTACGCTAGTTAAAGAGCCGTTTTCTATGATCACCAGCTCTGTGCGACTTTCAGAAGAAATTCCGGCCCACACAAGTACAGACCCACCACCGTAGGCTACTTTTTCTTCGATGCATGCTTGCTTGAATCTTTCCCCTGGTCTTCGATACACTCTGTGTCTTCCATCGTGCTTGTAGAGCATAAATTTTGATTCGTCGGAGAACATAACTTTTGACCAATCTTCAATACTCCAATTTACGTGGCTCTGGGCATATCTTAGTCTTGAAATACGATGCCCACGCTCCAGTTTAGGGCCGTTTGCAGGTCTAAGGGGTTTTAAGTTAGATTCAGCAAGCCGACGTCTTACTGTCCATGCACTTGGGTTACTTCCTCCGAGGCGTCGAAACTGATTTGTGAGTTCAGTTCCTGTGAGAAAGCGATTTCGAAGCATGGTGTTCACCAAGTATCGGTCTTCTCGTGCTGTGGTACACCTGGTTCTGCCCGTTCCTGGTCTGCGTAGGTTAGAACCAGTTTCTTCGTAACGTCGGAGAACTCTTTGTACTGTTGACAGCGACACACCGACAGTCCTGGCTGTATCGCGCTGACTCCGGCCGGTTTCCAGCATTGTAAGTATTCTGGTGCATTCTTCAGGCGTAAGCGACATAATTTCAGCTTGAATAATGAATATAGAGCACTATCAACATGGTTTATATACCCACATAAATGACAGATTACAAACAAAAGCAAAACCAAATGCTGTAATTTCGTAGTTCCATCTTCGAAAGTGGCCCTTTTTCAAATTTGATTTTTTTAAGATATAACTTTACAATAACTAAGAAGTTTTAATACCTTCATTTAAGGAGTATTACATTGTCTATTAAATACAATTTATTGCATTAACCTATCATTTTTAGTTTCCGAGATTTTTAACATTCTTTAAGTGACCCGGAATCATTGCTCTCGCGTGTACTATAAGACGTGCCCGTAATTGCACCCACCCCTTCAAACCGAAACATAGAAATGCGAGCACTACTTGGCGGCAGAAATAAGTACGGTGGTATATCCCCACGAGCTCTTTTGCAAGAAGCTCTACTACTATTCAATTTTATCTTACGGAGACCCCGGCCAATATGAATTCAATAATAATACACAGTCTTATTCAATGTCCCACTTGGCGACAAGCGAGACTCGCTGCGAGGCGCCGGTAAACTCTTTCAAAACTACTCTGACATAAATTGTCACAACTTCTTCAACTGTAATGAAAAACTACTTCACTTATCGTAGACGGGTGAACAAATGCATAGCAAGATTTGGAAGTTTTCATCCATCATATTCGACTAAAACGTAAAGCAAATCTTTCGTGGGCATGAGGTTGACTTTTGACTCTCTTCATTGCCATAAATGCTTCTGCATCCGTTACGTTTGTCACAAAAAATGACACAACTCACTAAAACAAAAATAGCTAGCTAATTATAGTACGCACAACGGATCTTTGTCCCTCTGAAATTAGGTGCAACAAACGATTGCGCATGTACTGTTGGGCGCAAAAATACGCTTACCTACAATTCGACCAAAACCAGTACCAGATACTTTTTTTTAATATATACAACTGATAGAACAAGTGGATGGCCCACCTGATGTTAAGCGGTTACCTCTGCCTATAACAATGCATTGCCTCACTGAGAATGCCCACTGAGAACGTGCCTTGAGATGCATTGGACTGCGCCCATCACTCTGAGCCATACATGTGTTGAGAGTCTGAAGTGCCTGTAATTGCACCGGACATAGTTCAGAAGGTCAAAGATCCGTTGTGAATAATAAGTTTAAAAGAATATAAATAGTTTAGGAGGTGGGCGTTGAGACAGCTACTCAGTTTATAACTTTTGCAGTCTCATCGTTTTAGCTTGTAATTTGATCTATGTATCCTGTTCTGAATAAATTACATTTGAAATTAAAAAAAGTTTTGTGTAAAACAGACCCTGACTCAGCTACGATTGGTTCAGAAGAATTGGATGATACGCGGTTCATAATTAATGAATCTTACATAATTATTATTTATTTTATACGATCAGTCTAATTGAAAATTCATTAGTTGTTTGGCAATTCGATTCCATGAAATCTTAATGAGAAATACGATTATAGGATTAATAACCGATTTGACAACGCAATTTCGTCACCCAATCAAAACTGAACATAGTCACTCGAATCAGTAACACCGGTGCAGTTATTCGATTTGGGTATTTGTATGGTTGCAAGTGAGTTCAACAGTATTCCCAAAAGTACACCTATTTAGATATTAATTAAAACACAATGTATTAACGAGGCTGCCGACGTAATTGAAGCAATTACACCCGTTTGCAAATACAAGCCAGTGTGTTGATTTAATTTATGCTGTAGATATATCTACCTACGTACACGTAATTGGATGTAGTACGTACAGGCTGTTTGTGTATTACAATGTCTGGGTTATGTTTATAGTAATCTCGTAGCAAGACGGCTACGAGCGTCTACGAGGCGTAGCAGTGCTACGCGCATCTGTGCGACCAGAGAATCTAGCATTTCCGAGCAAAGCCAAACTAAAAATTCACCTCTTTGCTTGTCAAAATAAAAACATTATTAAAAATATTTGACAGCAGAGTTTGTTGTGCATTGCCGTTTGGAATTCTTATTCCTTGATCAAGCAGTAATCCTACTTATATTATAAATGCGAAAGTTTAGATGTTTGGATGTTTAGATGTTTGGATGTTTGTGTTTCAATCACGTCAAAACTATTGAACCAACTTGGATGAAACTTGACACATATATAGTTCGTAACCTGGATTGACATATAGGCCACTTTTTATCCCGAATAATTAACAGGATCTACAGGATAAAATGAACGAAAAGGATTAGCAGCGCTAATTGGCAAGAGGATTTCATTGTCATGTCATGTCACGTCAGTTTGACAGGGCGTAGTACTACCTCTTTGGTCTAACGACTAGCGTTTGACATTCCAGTAGGTACGAGTTCGGTGTAATGAGGTGTAATGTCAAGTTTCTCAAAGAAGTATCCGCTCGGTACACGCACAGATAATATAATGTACACGGAAACTGTAGACGCGTACGAAGTCGCGGGCAACCGCTAGTATGGAATAAAGGTATTTGGGCTTTGATGGATAATAATTACCCCTTACCTGTCTACCACAAAATCACAGTGTCGGTTACCATAAACAGCTAATTACTATTAGCATTATATAGATTGGAAGGAAAGTAATTTCCATTGTCCTCCATCTCAGCGTTTACTCCTTATAAAATAGGTCAGTATTGATTTTGTTAACAAACCAAGCTAACCGGTCACAGGGTTCAGGTAATTTTAGTTAAATGGGAGTTTTCTATGAACTGATTGCTGTTGATTCTTTATTTTTATTACGAGCTCTAAGAAGTTTAACTTTGCTAGAAATAACAAGGCATTTTTTAACAAAATAAGAGACAGTCATATATAAAATATTCCTGATTTAGACAAAATAATTTTAACCCTATTTCTGATTTTTATTAGAACCGTTTATCCGCATACCTATTTATTGATATTTATAAAAATTTATGCTCTACTTCTTGTTACTGGTTGCCAATAGTAAATTTTCGACTGTTGTAAATTAAGGGCGGCTTGCACGATGATTGCTAAACGTGTTTAACAGCTAAATATATTTAAATCATACTTATTTATATGACTTGACAACTCGGCTTAATTGTTGAACACGTTTAGCGATAGGGGTACAAGCCCAATCGATATCTGTTATCTTCTGTTCCCGAATATGACAGGTTTCTGTTCGAATCTAATATAAATTCCACGTCATACAATATTCGGTGGTTGATCCACCAATAGTTGGGTACAAATTGAAATACCTTTGCCGACAAACTTGACTGACGTAGGTAATGTAATAAAGCTACTAAAGCGAGGTAGGTATTTGTTATCGGTATGTACTCGTAGGTGTGAGTCGAAGTCAAAACCAGGAATGTGCTAATTAATCTGTTTCACGGAATGCGGCATACGAGTGTGCGGCTAGCGACATAAATTAGAGCAACGAGTATTTTTTGTGCGGTAACAACTCTAGCACTTTGCAGTAAATGATTTATCCAGACATGTTATTAATATGATATTTTTATTAAAAATTATCAACATAATTATAGAACTACCATTAAATTATAGAACAAGCCTATGATCCAACCACTGCCTGTAACGATACATTGCCTCATTGAACACGTCCTCTGAAGACGTACCCTGCATTGGTATGCCAATCAAAGTTGAACTGCAAAGTTTTAAATCATGGTCAGTTCATACTAACTCATAGTTATTCTGTGACTAAATAGTGACATTATGATGTCATTTAATTTGTTTTCGCGCATATTTTGCTGTCAAATATCTAATAAGAATGATCACGTGGTACAAAATTGTACCACGTGACCTGAAGAAATTACACTGGGCAGTGAAATATAACTTGACAGCAAAAGATTGGCATACAGGGGCTGTGATGCATTTCACTACACTCATCACTGAGATATAAAGATCTCTATAAAGTCTCATATGCCTGTAAATACCCCGGTACCCATACCCTTCAAACCGGAACAAAGCAATGCGAGTATCACTGTTTGGCGGCAGAAATAAGTACGGTGGTAGTACTTCACCGGACGAACTCTTTCACAAGAGGCTCTTCTATTACTATATGAGCCAAGCCTTGGCAATCGTCGGTAAATAAAACATTGTCATCTCTAATTTCAATAAAACTGCACCGAGCAGATAGTGTAACCGAATTTGAATTGGCAAGTTCACTCCATACATTAGTCAGTTGAGAAAGGCGTCGACGACGCACTGCGCAAAAGTTTTGGCACTCTCGCTTGCATACAAAAAATGAAAGTGCTCGCGACGAAATGGTGCATTACCAGCCTTGCATGATGCCGTCTGACCTACATCACTCAACGGCATACCTCAATGATACTTATCATACATCATACTTTTTTCTTATGGTATCTGTCTTTTTGACTATCTCGCCTTTTCTTTAAACTAGAAATAGCAGTGTTGTAGTGCCTACCTACTCGCTGGCCAGTAAGTAGTACTTTAGGCAGCACCTAGTACCTAGATCGTCACAGGCTCGACAACAAGCGGTGTGTACAAGCGACACGTCCAACCTCGCCCGTGGCTTGCGTAAGACTCCCTCGCCGCTCTTATCGCCCCGGTTTATATAGCAGCTAGTAAACAAGTGACGTCAGCTGCAGGTGGCTCGCAGGTGCGCCGAGACCGTGGATTGTATTAGTTGTCTAACACAAACACTACATCTCTATCTTATTAAATTTATTTTATTGCGCTACTGCTGTTTACCGTATTAAGTACAGCTCGACCAATGAAACTAAAGTGATAGCAACTGTTGTACACATTTGGTCAAGCTCTAGTCAAAGCTAAATTGGATCAACCAACACCGTTCAATCAATCCTCATCTCAAGTATCATTTGACCAGCTTCCGTTCAGCAAATATTCACCAATCGAGTACATTCGAAGTAAACAGCTTCAACCTTCAACTAGCAACTAAATCTAAACCCAAACCGAAACATCTGGTTTGAATGTCAAAGCAGTTGAGAAATCAACTATCAGGAACCAGCACATATAAGTCTAAATAGGGCTTCACGCACGTTCTTTGTAGCCTTGTCTAAAAGCGATTCTAACATCAACACATCAATAATAGTCCAAAGCTCACTGTTTCTTTTTTTTTTTTTTTTGAAACCCTGTTGGACAGACTTTTTCTTTATATCAACACATCAATAATAGATCAAAGCTTCATCATACTAAAGTCGTACTCATTGCGACTCCAATCCAACTCCCATGACGAAGAAAACGATGAAGACTACATTGAAATTCTACATTGACTCTACGTTGAAACTCTACAAGAGACTAAACGAGACTTTACATGATACTCTGCATTGACTCTACATCGACTCTACATTGAGACTCTACATCGACTCTACATTGAGACTCTACATCGACTCTACATTGAGACTCTACATCGACTCTACATTGAGACTCTATATCGACTCTACATTGAGACTCTATATCGACTCTACATTGAGACTACATCGAGACTCTACATCGCTTCGATACTTGCTACAATGCTACAAATCGTGTTCGGATCATAGATAGATTCGTTTTAATCTAAATGTGACCTTACCTTTGCCGAGTCCGAGGCGCCTCCCGCGCAAGACTGATATAACGAAGTTCGCTAAACTAGTCCCTGGAACCCGGAGTAGAACCCGGAACTGCAAAGACTACGTTGCAAAGTACGGAATTCTCCAACAGATCAATGAACACTCAACAACCAAGGGACTCGGAGAAATACCAATCCACCAAATCTACCTTCAAAACGAATACGCCTCAGGCAACAGGATATGCTGGAGACAAACATTGATAGCACCAGTCAGGCAGCCAAAACAAAAGGCATACTATCCAGTGAACTTGCGCGTACCATCGGATACTTGGTAACACGTACACCAAGACGGACGATGAAACCAGCGAACTTGAAACGCACTTCCCGGGATGTCTAATATCAGACTCGTTCGAATGGGAAGCACACAGCGAACGAGCAACCAGTAGTCAAGATTGGACCACCGCTCAAAACCTGATCAACAAAGAGAAGGTAATTTGGGCCATCAACAGCTTCCTTCTTTTCAAATCGCCAGGGCTAGACGGAATCTTTCCGGGCCTTTTAAGGTGGAGTGGCGAATTACTAGCCGAACGCCTAGTAAACATCTTCAGAGGATGCATCGCCCATCGCTACATACCCCAGAAGTGGAGGGGAGTGAAGGTTATATTCTTACTAACTTGGTAAGAGCGACTACACAATGGCGAAATCCTTCCAACCTATTATTCTACCATCGTTCCTCTTCAAAACCCTAGAGAGGATATGTGACCAGGAAATCAGAGGTAACACTTTCCTACGCCAACCGCTACATCCGCAACAACCCGCCTATAGTCCAGGCAAATCAACAGATTCCGCACTCCATAGCGTAGTCTCTCGAAATGGAGACGGTTTAGCCACAAAACAACCAACTCTGGGGGCCTTCATAGATATAGAAGGTGCCTTTGACAAAACAACCTTCACTAGCATAGACCTTGCACTAGCAAGATACGGTGTCGACCCTACGCTAGCAGAATGGACAAACAACATGCTTAAATACAGAGCAACACAACTCACAGTAAACACCACAACGAGGGGCATAGTGGTGAGAGGCTGCCCACAAGGCGGCGTCCTCTCGCCCCTGCTATGGAACATAGTAGTGGACGAACTCATCCGAAAAGTGGACGGCCGCGGCTCTTCACAGTGAGATATGCAGATGATCTTGCTATCCTCACGACTGGATGATTCGAAAACGTACTCTGTAGCCTGTCTGTGCAAGCAGCGTTTAAAACAATTGAAAGCTGGTGCACTAGCCATAGCTTATCAGTCAATCCCACTAAAACAGAACTGATCATGTTCACACACAAAAGAAGCCTGGGAACCCTAAAAGTACCAAAGCTCTTCAACACTGATCTCAAGCTAATCAACGAAGTCGAGTATCTAGGGGTCATACTGGATAGCACTTCTTTGGAACAAGCATCTTGACCACAAACTCCAACGCGCGAACTCCACATTCTTCCAACGCGGTAGAATGCTCGGAAAAACATGGGGTCTTTTGCCAAAATAACCCGGTGGCTCTATACAACCGTAATAAGACCAGCACTTATACGCGGAGCAGTTGTATGGTCGACCAGAACCGAATTCACGACCGTGATAACCAAACTGCAACGCTTTCAGAGACTGGCATGCTCTACTATAACAGGTTGCATGAAGACCAAAGAGATCAATCAGGAATCAGCGAAGTACGAGTCTACACTGATGGCTCAAAACCCAAACAGGGTACAGGCGCCGGAGTACACTCGCTAGATCTCAACATTAACATATCAATGACACTAGGCACACTCAGTTCCATCTTCCAATGTGAATGTGCAGCCATTTCCGAAGCAGCAACAGCAATCAACAGGAGAGGAATCGCTGATTATAACATGTGGATTCTTTCAGATAGCACAGCCACACTCAAAGCCTTGGAGAGCCACAACTGCACCTCCAGACTCATACACGAAAGTCACCTTGCCCAAGAGAGCATCGCCTTAAGAAATGGGTTAATCCTACAATAGATGCAGGGACATAGTGGATCACTGGGTAATGACGCTACAGACGAGTTAGCCAGAAGAGGATCGGAAACAATATCCGAGGGGCCAGCTCCTTTCCTTCCTCTACCGTTCTCTCTGCTACGCACCTGGGTGCGTCTGAAAACCCTACAACCACACAACACATGCTGAGCACGTACGACTGACTGCAGACAGTCAAGAGCTGCAATTCCAGCCATCACACCGAAACTAACACGCCGTCTACTAAGCCTGCAGAGACTGAATCTCAAAATCATTGTGGGGACCCTGACAGGATACTGTCCCTGGAACAAACACTTTTACAACATCGTAGCCACTGACAGCCCACTCTGCAGAGGCTGTCTTACCGAAGAAGAATCAGCTGCTCACGTAATCCTGGAATGCGAGGGCGTAGCAATACAACGAACAGAAATCCTAAGCAACCCCAGGTCACTCTTCCAAGCCTGCGAAGCCCTCAGGAAGCTACTGTACTTTTGGGAGGAGTTAGGCTGACTACACTCCTAGCCAGAACATCCCCCACGCATAATGGACCATCTTTGAGTCTAAATCCGGAAACGGGAGTCCCATAACATAACATGACATAACATGGTCTACGATTTAAGTATTTTGGGGTGACCTGTAAATAGAAAGGGATTTCCTATTTCACAGTGAACCGTTTCCAATTAAATGGGGGTGGTTTAGCCATTTTCCAATTTGCGGAGCTTTTTATGCAAATTTCCAATTAAATGGAGGTGCTAATTAGTACCAATGTTCCCAGTTAAGTGGGTACCTACACGCGACGCCAAATTCTCAATTAAATGAAGGTATCATTTTGTACCAACCAATCTTCCCAGTTAAGTGGGTACCTACACGCGACGCCAAATTCTCAATTAAATGAAGGTATCATTTTGTACCAACCAATCTTCCCAGTTTAGTGGGTAGCATAAGTTACGTTCCCAATTTAATGGAGGTATTCTTTACCAAATGTTCCCAGTTTAGTGGGTACCTGTTTCCAATTTAATGGAGGTATTCTTTACCAAATGTTCCCAGTTTAGTGGGTACCTGTTCCCAATTTAATGGAGGTATTCTTTACCAAATGTTCCCAGTTTAGTGGGTACCTTAACTTAACTTTTTCTACATAAGTTACTTACAGTCTTATTTAATTTACTGACTACGTAAAAAAGATAACAGAGTAAGTACCTAGTAGGTAAGGTAGGTAGTCAAATAGGCACTCTACCAATTTGGTAGATAAGTACCACTTTTATTATTACTTTTAACTACCATGTCCTTCTTTTACCCTGTAAATAACGTAATTCTATTCACTGACATTTTATTTTGTTCATTGAGATAGCTACACAGTTTATAACTTTTGCTGTCTCATCGTTTTATCTTGTAATTTAACCTATATGTACCTAGTTCTGAATAAATTACGTTTGAATTACATTTGTAATTAATTGTCGTCATAGATAGATAGATAGATAAATCCATTTATCCGACACTGAACACACATAAAAAATCTACAATAAAATGAAAGTGGGTAGGTAGTATGTAACCAATAACTAAACTAAACAAACTGAAAATAAGAAAAACAAGACTACCTCCCTACATGTTCTCGGTTGTCGATGGTGATAACTAAGTAGGTATCTAAATAAAATGGTGCGTAATGCAAGCTTACGCTCGCGTTCTCGGCCAGCTGCGCCTGTGCTGCCAAGCGGTAAACAACAATACCTAGACTAGGTAATAAAACTGGTTTGCACGCCTACCGGCATGAAACTGAATAGTTTTTATTTTCGTGCTAAGTACCGAATGCCATTTTATTTTGACACACCAATATCTTGTTTACGTTAAACATATCGGTATATCTCTATTTTATAAACTTTTTTTTTTTTTTTTTTTTAGTTATTTATAACCTTACCTTTTTACCTCGTCGCCACATGTAGTGCCTACCTACTCGCTGGCCAGTAAGTAGTACTTTAGGCAGCACCTAGTACCTAGATCGTCACAGGCTCGACAACAAGCGGTGTGTACAAGCGACACGTCCAACCTCGCCCGTGGCTTGCGTAAGACTCCCTCGCCGCTCTTATCGCCCCGGTTTATATAGCAGCTAGTAAACAAGTGACGTCAGCTGCAGGTGGCTCGCAGGTGCGCCGAGACCGTGGATTGTATTAGTTGTCTAACACAAACACTACAAGTGTGAAAGTTAGTTCGTCGCGAAATAAATTAGAGCCGAAAATGTCGTCAAAGATTTTTAACTCCCGACGCAAAAACGACGGGGTGTTATAAATTTGACGTGTCTGTGTGTGTGTGTGTATGTGTGTCTGTCTGAGGCAACGTAGCTCCTGAACGGATGAACCGATTTCGATATTGTTTTTTTTTTTTGTTTGAAAGGTGAATTAGTCGGAAGCTATGTTTGATGAAAATCGGTCCAAGATTCGGGGGTTTTTTAAATTTTTAATTTAATTACTTGTTGCCTTCAAAATCAATAACAGCACTAAAGTTTTTTATTGTACACACAACACACATATCGTGTGTGTATAATAAATAAAGTAAAATCATACGTTAAAATAACAGAAAACAGTCATAAATTGAAAAAGAAGAAACCAAGACGCAGGTATCATAACTTCGTTGACATTTTTATAGTGCAGACAAACACTATTCCAAAGAATCACATATCGCAGCTTTTAGCCGTAAGTTAAACATGTAAGCATTTCTCTAGCAAACAGTAGGTAGTCTAACGCACACCGCAGCCTTTTCAACTGGCAATAGATTTTCTTTTTTCTTATAGCTAAACAAAATGAGAGATTATCTGGTATATCAGCTTATTTAAGTGTTGCTTGTATTCTAAAGCTTGAGATAAGTACGATTTATTTGATGTATCAAACTCTTTAAATCTTGAAGTCAAACAGACCTCTTATCAAACTAAGGTATCGTTTGTTTTTGAGCTTCGTTTTTAATTTCCTCTATAATTATTTTATAAAACTGATTTTGTATTATGTAGGTAGGCATGTGCCCTGATAGAAGTTAGGTTATAATCAGGCTGTTGGATCTAATCTAGATGATTTATTCAGCGTTAGGGGCGACTTTTTACCCATGCCCTGATGAACGAGACTGACAATGCCTGGGACATGGTTTATGCAAATTTTATGCAAATAATTATATATAAAAGACCTAAAATAGATATAACACAATAATATCGTAGAAAATATAATTCTCAGAATCGGATACCTTGGTATATTTCTCAACTATGATAATAAATAATAACAATTTATACTACCCGTGAACTCTGTGGAGTAGAGCACCGTCATTATAATAAATGAGGATAAAATACAGGTAAAATATTCCCCTTTAAGAATGAAACCTAATACCAGACCCCTCATTATGTCGTATTTTTCTTCCTGGAAAAGATTAGGTATTTATGTTCTTGACAGCGAAGATTATAGAGCAATAAAGTCATCATCATTGACGTTACACCAAATTAATTTATATGAATATATAATAAATATATTCATATATATTTACTATTTAATTCAATAGTTCAACGCACAGGTATGGTGTAGGTTCCTGCCTATAATCGGCAATGTGTATAAAGGACAAGTTTGAAGTTTGCATAGGGGAGTTTATAAAAGTTTCAGATTGATTCAAGGCATTTCTCTTCCTTCTCACATAATAGTTAGCTAGCTAGCTACTGTCAAGTCTACCTAACAGCATTTTGTTATATTAACCTTTTTATATAATAGCCGATCATAACCAATTGTTAAGATGACGGGTAACGTCAAATAACTTCTTGTTAGCACATTTCCACATTATTGAAGATATAAAATCAATGATCCGACTAAAAATGTGCATTTTGTGTGGTCACATTTTTTGGTTGGAAAACTTGTCAAAATCATAATAATATTTTTGCTGAACCTTTGGATTGTTATTCTCTAGACCGTGAAGCTCTGCAATTTTGTATAAGTAATTATATTTAGTGGTTTTTATATCTTTTGTTACATTATAGGCAATCAACAAGGCAAAGGTTCAGCAAAAATATCATATCATTTTGATTCATATAGCTTTCAGACCAAAAAATGTGCTCCGGTTTGTGTTATCTTCTGGAAACTGTGTAGGTATTTGACAGGCATCACAGCTCAGTCGGTAATAGCTCTGCCTTCCGTGCTGTGGGTCGTGGGTTCGATCCCCACTAAGAACAAACATTTGTATGTGGCAAACATAGATGTTTGTTCTATGTCTGGGTGTTACTATGTATTATAAGTATGTGTTTACAAAAAAAAAGTATATAAGTATTCTATCAGCATCTGGTTCCCATATCACAAGCTTTGCTTAGTTTGGGACTAGAGGGCGTCGTGTGAAATGTCCATGAATATTTATTTATTTATTGATATGCAACCGGTTTTGTTATCTTCTGGAAACTGTGTAGGTAAGATCTCCTTTATTTTAAAGTTTAAAGCAAATTCTTTTATGAAATCTAATTACTCAAAACACCTACAACTGTCTGATTGAGTAAAAAGAATGTTATTCTAATTTGATTTGGAGATGTTGTTGACAGGAAGTATGAGGACAAAAAAGATTCTATTATTTTGTTGCTGTATAAAATTGCTCGTTTTGTTTTCGTGTTTTCCTCACTTGGTCGACGCAGTTGGGTGTAATTTTTCTTCTTCTTCATTTATAAAACATGTCGATACCTACCTACCTAAATATAACAAAACTCTAGTAAGTACCTATTATAAAGTCAAAAAAACACTATAAGTAAAATGGATACAAATGTCGATAGCCTATAGCCACCTTAGTTAACAAAGTACATAGATAATTACAAAATCTTATTTAATTAAACTCGACATTTTTAATAAATAAATCCACTAGTAAAAAAGTTATTACTAAGGTAAGCTCTCTTATAGACATTTTAGAATAGTAGAAAAACTAAACTTACCTAAGTTAGGAAGAACGTCTGTTTTCGTAAAGGGTAATGGTACAAGCAAAAATCATGTGTTTTAATTTCACTAGCTGGTAGGCAGTAGGCATAGGTATAGGTACTCGTAGTATGTAAAAATCAATTAAATATCGATATCAAAACCTACATGCCACTATCAGAGATTAACAATCAAGATAACTCCGTAATAATTTACGAAATGACTACACATACAAATACAGAAAAATAAAACACACTCACCTTGAACCGTGTCTCGCTCGATTCATGAAGTCCACACACAATCTCAATCTAATGTCAAAAACACAGGTTCACTCACGTTCACTTCTAAATTCAAAATTCAAATCACTTGCAATGCCGGTTAGTTTACCGAGTGACGTAAGGAATGGGCGGGCGGATGTCGCGGCCGCACTCCGCCAGTCGCCGGATGCCACTGTAGCCAACCAGCCTGCTAGCTCATACCGCGCATGCCTCCTCACAATAAACCCGAGATCACACTGGTGCCACGCGAGACCTCACACTTGCGACCGATTCTTATTTGTACAGCTTCATCTCCGTCTAATCAATCTCTTGAATGATTCTTTTCACCATCGTTCGATCGCAATTCAAGTATAGGTAACTGACAACTCATCTGAATGGTGAGCAAATATGACATTTTAACTCATTCAGTACATGGGAATTGGGAATACAAATTTTTGACATATGAACTTTTTTTGACTGCACTTTTAGTCAAGAAAAGTTCTGACCTAGCAGAATTGTCTTTTTTAAAACTATTCATGACAAGCGATATATTTTACGATAATCAACTGGTTGATGGCTTCTTTACAGTACTTTTAGAGCGGTCATAGTTTTCAGTGAACTGATGAAACTGATTCCCGGAATCGTTTTACGATTTATTTATGAGATAATAAATTACTTTCTACCAATATTTTCTACGTGAAATTGACTTTAGTTATCAAAAGGTGATCTCATTCGAATGTGTATTCGTAGTTTGTATAAGTTTCTATTGACTATGAAAGTGATATAAAACTTACCAAGAAGTTGAAGTTGACATAAAACTTGGGAGAGATTATTTTAGATCCATTTTTAGTTATTGGCTTGAATTTTCAAATACCAAGCGGTAATTTTAATAAAGTTGTTTCATAACTTTCAGTGTTTTGGCTTCAATATCGATAATGCTTGAGATATCCGTAATATTAAAGGCCTCTGGTCGACTGAGCTTTACTCGATTGACTGAACCTTCTCAACGATAAATCTTACCAAATAAGTCAACCATGAATCTTGGAATTCGATTTTCATGTACCTACTGGTTGTAAGACTACACTATTAATACACGGCAGGTAGAATCCAATGTCCGCTCATAGCACTAAAACTACAATTTATATCTTTAATAATATGTAGTTATAGGTACATTTTGTTTTTTGTTATTGTCAAAACGAAACCTATAGTAAATGCTAATTAGTAAAGGCACAATAAAAATGTACTTAGTATAGGTATACATAAATAGTTATATTTTTAGCATTTTTTTTTCATCTAATCCCTAAAGTTTCCTTTTAATGACAGTTTCAGATAACATTATTACGGTTACGAAGTCGCATTATCAGTATTTAATTTTAATATAAAGAAAATATATGCAGTCCTTCAGAAAAAAAAAACATTAGCCCAGAACGCGACAGTTGGCAACATTGCCTACATAAGTCTAAATCCACCGTATTGTCATTCGCTTAGTTTGATATGTTTACAGGCTCGACGCGGCCGCGGTACGTGATAGGAATTAAGTGGATGCGAGAACCTGCTGTTTTTGCAGTACCTGATAATCAGTTTCTGTGTGAACATCGTGTCCGCAGTTCGTGTTTAGTTTTATTTAATCAAAGGGATAGGTAATGCTCAATGAAATCTAGTAAAAACATCGTGGAGATTTTGTTGAGATGTCATAAAAGGCACAAAAAGACAGCCATGGTTTTCATGACATCCCAAGCACTATCTATCAGATAGAGAAATAACAATAAAAAATGCTGTTATAATTTACGACAGTACCTACTACACCTACAGAAAATTCATAAGTACACTTACCTCGAACCGTGTTTCTGTTCATGAAGTCCACAGTTTATACACAATCTCAATCTAATGTCAAAAGGTTCACTCACGTTCACTTCTAAATTCAAATGTTAACTCCATTTCTAATAGCGAATTAGTATAAAAAACGTTGGTAATAATCGAACGCAGAAATAAAATTCAATGCTATATTAACACAAAAAAAATTTAAGTACAAGTAAAAAAAAAGAATGAACGGTGTAAGTGTCACTCTTGCGCAATCAATGTTACCACTAACAAAATACTGCCCACCGCCCATTCACCCTATCGGGTTGTCAATATGCCAACGATATCGGCCAGCGAAAAAATGCCCCTAGCAACAAAAAAGGAATGTGGACAAATATTTTAGACTATTAACCGGTTTTTAGCTTAAAAAATTATCGCAATACCTAATCCTAGTATTTGCATTACATTGTTTGTAAATTGTAATAATTTCAATTGACGATGGCGGTAAGTAAGTTGACATTTATTAGGCAAATGTGAAAACTGGAGCAACTTCTTACTTATAAACTGCTATGTAGGCTACTCCTTTAGTTACTAATATGTAGTCTCTTGAACTTCAGCGTGAGCCATTATAATGTAAATGGCCACCAATCAATACGAGGCTGAATGGCTTAGTACCTACGATCATTCTAGAACAAAAGAGTTATTAAAACGAGTTTTTTAACCCTTTTTCGATGTAATTATGTTCCTGGCGTCAAAGAATTTTTCTTTGTAGGTATAATTTAATTTTGGAGACTCGATTATGCACAAACCTTTTCATTTTAGACGAAATTGTTTCTTTTTAATTTGTTAATTTTTAATTATGAGCCGACTTGCCAGCGGCGGCGGTAGCGGCGGTCGGATTTGCACAAATTAGCAAATATTCCAGCCAGTTCATACTCCATCAAGCATCAACTACAGAATAATGTTAATTTAGAGACTGATTATGAATTTAAACAGGATAATCAATTTAGGGGCATACTTATGAACGCTGAATAACATCTAAGGTTCACTTTACCACCTTAGAATAAAGCTTTTAGTTTAGACGGAAATATTTTATTCTAAAGAATAGCGTTATTCGAAGTTGGTAAAACCTGGCCTTATAAAATAAACCCTACTGTCAAACGTGTTTTGCTAATAAGCTTAGCTCTACAATTATTCGTCGTCCACCTAAAATATTGACCGACCATTTCTCACTGCTAAACATCTTTAACCCAGCAATTGTCCGGCACATACTTCAATAGTCGCCACAAACCGCCGAGGCAGCTACCCCGACCTAATTAACGACGACCCCCTCGGGGTGAATTAAGCCGCATAAAACCTTTCTGGCCATGACATATGCGAGAGGCTATCGATCTTTTTCTTCTAACATACGAAGTCAATCAATGCGGCAGCTTCTCTATTTTATCAGAATATAAATAGTAGATGTACTATCGGCAAAATTTCCGCCTTACCACTTTTGAAACTGTTTCGCTTGCAAGCAGTTAGCTACCTGGACTCGCCTCTTTCTTTTGTCTTCTTATTTTGACCAACCAGAGATCTAAACATCTATTTATTTTTATGACTGCCCATTGTTTTCATAACTCTTACACCCGAAATAATTTGCTTCTATTGGTATTCAAAACTTAACGGCTAGTCGGTTCACAGAAAACGCACCCTTACGGTGGTAAGGCAGAACTTTTGCTGATGGTACCTATTAGTACCTAGGAGATATTGTTGCTATTTTCCTAATGGATGATGTGCACGAACATATATATTGCATGGCATACTGCAATCAACCGGCATCTGGCAACTAAACAACGTTTATTAACAAAAACTCGTATAGGAAACGAATATAATTTTATTTCCTCCCAAATTTTGAAAGCCCGTAAACAATTTTATTCCTTCGCTTTGATGTAAAAGATTTGGACCGCACAAAGTTTTTATTACGGACCACCGCGCCACAATCTAGTCGTCATCAGACTTGTGACTTTTATACGACTGTTCACATAACCGACACAGTGCCGTGTGGTAAACCACGTGATAAGTCGCGAGACACTACAAGTGTCTCACGGCTTTTACCTATTCTTTACAGAATCGGATTTGATAACTACTTATACAGTTTTATCGCAACGCCAAACGCATAAGATTTGGCCAGCATGTGTAAATGTTTATTATCTAAATCATTCGAAAAGACTGGCTACCGATGAAAACCAGCAGAAAAATAATATTGTATCTAAAACTTATTGGTTTTCATCCACCAAACCTTGTCTGGAATATAAGGTAGGTAAACAAACTCCATGTAATAAACTACATCGCAAGAATGCAGCGTGCTACCGCGAGCGAGCTATACAAAAGCCTTATGAGAAACGAATGTAAAATTTCCATGACAACAGATGCAGCCTGGTGACGGCTGGTTGCATGCTGGTTGCGTCACAATTCATTCACACTTCACAATCCCCTTCAAATATTGCGTCTTCCTCCAACCTTTACCAATGAATTTTGAGTGTCGCCCAACGAATATTGCAAGTCCCAATCCTTGAGAAAAATTCACGGAAATAGTACCTATTTTGAAAGTGAATTTACATATTTTAGGTAGGAATAAAATCCAGCTATGGTTAGGTATTGAATTTTGATTATCGAATATTTCCTGTTTATATCAAAATAAGTGATGAAGGGGACTTTTTGTTATTAACACTCAATGTGATTCTTGTGAATAGGTAACGTCGACCAAAATGTGCACGTATTGGTATTTTCTTATTCATAAATAACTAAGTAGTAAGTTGAAAATAAATCCCGGTTCTCCAAGCGCAGCTCTTTATGAAACCAAAGCATACAAAAATCTATTAACAATGAAAACCGCATCACAGCCAACAGTACCAACGGTTAGCAAATGGTGAACAATCAAAAACGCATTCTTCTTAAACACAAAAGGTTTTTGCTAAAATGTCCGCGCTACCATTTATTCTGGTAACAAAAATGACCGCGATACACTGTGATGAACACGTGATATTTCAAATTGAATGAATAAGAGTGAATACGTTTATGTAGCACTCTGGCCGGTTGCCTAATAGATGAAATATTCTGAGTAAGAAAATAAAATATTCTGAGTAAGAAAATAAAAAAAAAATAAAGTAAGAAAGGAGAAATAGAGTCTAAGCTTCATCTGAAAAGTGGTTACATATGTAACCTTAAAAAACCGTTATTATGAGTGTCAAACATTCAAATAATAAGTAGCCAGGTGTAAATAATTTATCCCCTCAAGAGGTAAATCCTACTTCCGAACGTTACGTATACGTAATACCAATCCCTTATGAATATTTAAATTGGTCAAAAGTTTTTTTTTTCGTTATTGAGCTTCGGCGTCGTCGGTCAGAAGTTTTTCCGGATATTGGGCGTGCGAGCATAAAATACAGTTTTATTACGTTTATTAATAGCAGTGGGGGATTCTGAATTATTATTAAACATTCAGATTTGAACTTAATGCGATAAAAGACATAATAAATTCATAAAATAGGTTCTGACCTGTACCATCGTATAGTTGAGCATAGTTGAGGTGAGTATAGTTGAGGTTGAGCTAAAGCTAGATTCATAGACGCCTAGACAAGCGGCTAGCTGCCTGGATGGGATTGATTTAGAAATCATTCGGTGTAACTTACCATGGGAAAACATAATGGAGTGCTGGTCATCATGATCATGGCGGCCTGTACTTTCAATAACAAACTAAAGTACACGTGTTGGATGTTCTATTTTAATAAAAAAAGGCGGTAAAATAATATGTTTATAACGGAATACATAGTAGATACTATGTAATATTAATTTTCAAGCTTTTCTCCAGTACTTGACGGTAACTGTTTGATACCTCGATAGAGCGACAGCAGATTGCAGGCTACGGGAACTTCTCAATGGAAAACTTCCTAGGGTATTATATTCATAGCAACACCCGCTAACTGATAGTAAAACTTGTGAACGCTTAATTTAAGCAGTCACCATTTAATATCCAAGGAAACTTCACTAGATAACAAAATATATTCAACGCGAAAATGTTGACTTCTTACTTTGTGAAAAGCTTTTCATAAAGTAATGGTCCAATGCTTCAGGAAAATCTTTTGTTGTTACCGCAATCATCATGTTTTTTCGTTTTCATATTCATTTTTATTATTTTTAATATCCATGGCATTTAGCTACGTGTGTGTGTGTGTGTGTGTGTGACGTCACGCTCTAAAAAGTAAAAGCGAAACTAAAACTAAATCAATCGCTAAGTTGCAAAATACCCAACATACAATATACAATATAGTCCCAACTCAATAATAATGTGCAGGTGTTTCGACCTGCGAGTTATTATTCGAAAGTAAGTTTAACACATGGACTCGTTACTATTTGACTATAATCACTAAACGTTCTCCTAATTGCATCTTTATCTGGTCTACTTTTGCATGGTTTATCTGGTCTTAGTTGCAATTAGCAAAACAAAGATAAACATATTCTCGGAAGCATGCAGTTGAAACATGTATTAAAATAAAACTTTCGTGAACACAAATACAGCAAACCATGTGTCCGACCCCAGTATTTTTTACTCAGACACATAATACTTGCACATACACATTGTCGCCAGTCGAGGCACTTCAGCTTAATCATGAGCTATTAGGGGGATTTTTGAATAAAAGAGGGAAGGTATAAATTACATTTTTTCGTGAAAATTGTACCATTATAATCTGATTCTTTTATTCATTGCACAGAGAATTAAATTTACGTCCTCGAAATGATTTGATAACAATCAGAACGATGCATTTAGGTGTACTGCTTAGTTTGTTGGTGTTTTATCTTTGGAATCCTGTAATCAATTCACAATTTAAAAATAATTATTTATAACTCGTAAATGAGCTGTTCCCTGCATTGCTTGTCGTTCTACTCGTATATTTTAATACTGTAGCGCTACTTATTTCTCTACTGAAAAGAATATAAAATTACAAAAAGAAAACTCTACCTGGTTCAATTAAGCTTTCCTCCTACCTCCATTAAAAAGATAGAGAGATTACGTTCTAAAGAAAGTTATTGGAGTGCCGCGGTGATAATTCCCTGATAATAACACTTACAACAGCAGTTCCCAGCACATGGCGCGAACCATTTTCAGTAGATAATAGCGTTTTAATTGAGATGAAGCTCGGTAGAATAGACAGCTATTTCGATGCCTATAAATTTTTATTCATAACCATTATGGCCAATTCACCGCTAAACGTGGATTTACACCGGCGCCGCGGCGGCGACTGTTCTCGTCCCGGTCTGAACAAGCCGGTTTTCATCCTATAGCAGATTACAACGCTCACTGCAAGTAATTGTTATTTTTTTATTCAGAATCAAACGCGCCTGTTCGGAAATAAAATAAATCGAGCGACGTAACTACGCAATAACTAACGACCGTTCCCAAATCTATTCACGCTCTAAATGTAAAATTCATATTCCATTTTGTACCGAGTTGTACATTGTTGACTTTACATTAATAATTTTGTTCGGCTCGACGTTCTCTATTGTTGAGGGTTTCTAGCTAATTTGTCATATTTGCGGCAAATGCGGCAATCGAATGAAAGTTTGCCGTTTATTCACGTTGGCGAGGCTTTTATTAATGCAGTGGCGGCGGCGGCGGCGCATGGATTTAATGCTTCTGCCATCGAGAGCACTTGGGAGATAAAATTGGAAGATCATAAAATTCAACCGTGCGATATTTAACGTCCTGGCTATTAACATGATACATTAACCGGTAGTGTGACCATGACCACCGGAATTAACGGAGCCTGCATTGCTCCGTGACAACTGGCGGGTTAACGACTATTTGCCTTTCGACTACCTATGTTCACCCAAAGTGTTAACGATATAAACTAGTATTTTGTTAAAGCAAATAATTCAGTTTGCATTTCAGCGATGCTGGTGAAGTTGTTTGTTGGTTAAACCACAGAAGGTTATTTAACCTGGATATGGGTACTAGTTTATTAAAAGGTTCGGGATTTTATAAGTTACGGGTAAAATACCCGTGATTTCATTCGCATCGCACGCTTATTTTAAATAATATTTTCGGTATTAGTTTCGCTGGTTTTTACTGTTTTTATCAAAAAGCAACAAATCATTTTGAAATGATTGTGATACCCCTTTGAAGTTGAGGCCCTATTAATTTCCATCATCTTTGTAATCTCTCCGGAGCCGTAGGTAAAGAATAAAATTATTTATAGAGGTCAAAGATTGAAAATTAATTCAAATTTGCTTCTGGCAGGTCATTGTCTAATGAATAATTCATTTAGTTAGCCCGTTAACTTCCTGCTTTCTATTGTGTCTCGATAGGATACAACGAATCGGCTCGATAGTGTCGAGGGACCGTCGACACAAACACTTTCACAAATCTTGCTAATTTTAAAAGGGGTATTCAATAAATTCTACCTACTTTGCTATCACATTTTTGTAATAGCGAGCGATTCATAACTACTAAAAATATCGAAGTATTCTGTAAATACAGAAATAATCATAAATATGAAACGTAGCTTAGAATAACTGGCATAACCTATACGCTGTATGCATCTGTTATTAATCATTTGTAGATAGCAATAATGATATTCTATTTACGATCAGTCAGAGTAGGTTAATGATCGCAGAGCCCTCAGAAAAACCCGCAGCGTTTCGGATTCATTTATTTCAATCGGAAGATAAAATAGAATAGTGTAACGAGCGAAAGTAAACGTGCTAACAGACAGACTTCGTTAGCACTTAAGCAAGAACGCACGCTGGAGTTTGCAGATAACAATGACATGATTGTGCTTGCTCGAATAAATGTTATTTAGTTTTGCTATAATATTCGCATATAGGTACAACGCATATGAAGTTCATCTAAATGAGTAGTATAATGATAAGAATACATCACTACATGCAGTTCAACTGCAAGCCAAGTTAGCAAACTGCAAATGTGCGGTGCGTCTGAATGTGCCAGTGAAACTCGTCTCCCCTAAAGTGGGATACCAACGCTCAGACTATCATTAAACTTTTTACCGCGCAGACCTCTAAAAAGTGCCGTAGTTATTCTGCCGGCACCGCAGATAAATTCTAGAGCGATCGTATCTCCGAAGGCAATTAAGATAAGCGAACATTGTGCTGTCAGTGTAGCTCACTGGCACGTTTAGAGGACGCAGCTCGATTTATGCCCGAGGCAGGATCACGGCTACACCTCTCGTGCTACGTAACCGAAGTACAATAACAGTGACAAATGTGCACTCTATTGCCGGACAAACTACCGGTGAGCTGGCAAGCATTGCCGCGTCTAGCACGTAACGGACAGATTAGACCAGCGACCGAGTTGCCTAGGTAGCTGCCGTGACAAAACTGTATAAAATTATTTTGCTAAATAAGCACATCGCTTATTCAAGTACTGAAGTACACGTTCAGTTGATGTATAAACACGGAGTTTTCAACATAATATCCTGATATACATACACCTTGGTTATCGTAAAAAAATAAAATATACCGGTCTTGTCATACCACAACCACACATGACAAATAGTTCCCCAATATTATACAAGCGACGAGGTATTGTAAAATGCATAAATAATGAAATACAACGGTCTTATCGTTTTGTCCCTTTTCAAAGTGAGGAAATACGAGGCGCTATGATAAGTGGTAGGGAAATACTTATACGGAGTAAGAGAAGAAGGAAGACCCTTTCAAAACGCACCCCAGAAGCAATAAATTTAAAAAGTATAACTCTCGGCCTTTTGTTAACAAATTACATTGGCTATGCCTTTGTCGGATTATACTGTTGGATTCCTTTGCGGCCGTGCGTGCCCTAACCTCTTGGTAGGTCAAAAGAAGTCAGCAGTTGATGATGAATAGCCAGAATTTCTTACTTTATTAAGAACTACAAATCTTTAACTGTTTGGTCTTTAACTTTTTAATTATTTACCTTCTCTTTCGGCGTAAAATAATAACTTAATTTTAAAATACTGCTGCTTATTAATACTTTTTCAAAATTTAATTATCAAAAGTGAAAGCTGGTAGTGGCAGCTACGTGTTTTTATAAAAGACACGTTAGCATTTTATAGATCATTTATTAAACCAAGGCTGGATTTAACGGCCGTTAAACATTACGATACGAACGCTGGTACATACATAAATAATAGCTCAATTGTTCTCACGTGGTGTTGAATAATTTAAGCAAGCATATTACTACGAGGAGAAATCTCTTGACGGGAAATATGTTAGTACTGCATTTAAGCACCGTGGAAAATAATAAGCAAAAAAGGCCCCAAAGATCACAGAACGAAACAAAAACCTCATGCTTTGAAACAGAGTTTAGATTGCTTCGCTGGTCCTGGAGTTAATAATAACAATTATTCTAGAGTACTATGTAAGAGGCTACGAGTGAGCGTGTTAAAGCATTACTGTACACGCGAGCCTGAGTATAACTTGCTCGAAACGCTGAAAAAGAATCTAATTAAAAAAGTAATCACGTACGTTACGGAGGAGTTCAGATTCAACAAAATAGCGGGGGTTGTTCCGTGACAAAACAAAATTGTAAATCGGACGTTTTAAATTCACGTCTTGCACGGCGGAATAGGTGGAGTCTGTTTCGCGTAACGAACGAGTTATCTCCCAAGGGCATCGCGTCAAGTTTCCTAACACGTAATCATTTATGTTAAGGGTTTGTTTAGTGGCTGGCAGTCAGGAGTCTGTGCCAAAGCCCGAATGTAGATAGAGAGCAGAGCGGCGAGATTGGAAGCACAACTTGTAGAGGTCTCGAATGCTACCTCTTTGTCCTCTTATCTTTCCTATTCGGGACGGTACGATGCGAATGCCGAGGCTTGCCAACGATGGAACTGGAGTTACTCTGTAATGTTTACACATTAGGCATGCCTACATTGCTACCCAAACCTAATACGCAATAGTAATTGTAAGCCACGTACGCTGCTTTGTTTATCTAACTAAAGCAATAAACGGTATACCTACTTAGTCATTACAAAAAATAAAGAAACAAACCCCAGAGTTACTTATTACGTATTGCTCTATTCCAATCAAGAATTCGCTGCCGTGAGTCCACTTCAAGTGTCCGGTATAACACCCAGACCAGACCAAATATTTGCAAATCATGCTATTTTGTTTCACAGTAATTGTACCCGCATAATCACTGTGGCGCAGAAACTGCTCTGCAGTGATTATCGTCAAATGATGTCTCAGCGCTTAAACAACAAGGTTAACAGAAGACGTTTCCAAACCACGACTATCCTTTCAGTGTGGCACTTCCGCATAAATTGTGTGCTCAACAACCCAAGAAGTTCCCGCAAACCGATGTCGTCGCGTTCGTGCCCTTTGCTCCAATCATAGACTGGAGAAACAACAACTGGGAGCGAGCTCACTTCATTCCTGCCTTCGCAAGTTGGGGAATAACTTAGAAATTCAATTTGCTAACGGTGAGCGTCGCAACGAAGGCCTGTACCAAACCATTGCAGAACTTAGACATTGCTTACGTCGCTGCCTACGATCTCAACACCGCATGAAATTCACATTGCACCAAAAAACTTTAGCAGACAACTTTGAGTCAGATTGCGAAGTTGGAACATTGTGTATGCGGTAAGAATAGCAGTGTTAATGATTTGTTTATTTATACGGGCGCGGTTTTATTATAAAAAAATTACAATACAGGTTCAAACCATTTGTAAAAAAAATGAATAAATAAAATGAATATATTTTCTAAGTAAAACCGGCTGTGTGATTCTAGGAAGACAAGCTATATCCATTCTAAAAATCATGACTCACCCAGGGGAACTAAAGCATTTTCCGTGAAATCCACGATTTTTCATGGACAATAAACCACCATCTTTGATTTAATCATATAAATGTCTGGTACTCTCTTATAAATAATTCAAAATGAACTTAGCGAGAGTAATTTAAAAGGGATGAAAAATGTGAGGGTAAAGGGGACGCGTCCGAACCATTGCCGACAATCACTCTTGTTTGATGTACGAGTGTTTGCATCTCTATTTCGACTGCGACAAATAAAAGATTCAAGGCTAGAAGCACAGTTAGGTAAGTAAATACAATTTCAAAAACGTAGTAGGTAAATACCATTTCAAAAACGAACACAACTCAAAACTATATATATAAATCAGCCAGTAGGTACTTAAGCAAATCTAAAGCTTGATCGTCCACTTCGTCCATTAAAAATAGGCTTAGCAGGTGATATCATTTCAATCATGAACACGGCCAAAGGCCTGAATAATGTTTACTCGATGATATGTACCTATTAGATTTATAAACACACTTCGAACACTAGTGCGATTTGAGGAAAAAATTAACGTTAGCTGAAAATATAAATATTTTACAGTGCACCTAATCGATAGAAACGTCTGTAGGTCCTTCAAGGTGACAACAAGCCTATAAGGGTCATGCGTAATTAATTAAAAATAGTAAACAAAGAACACTAGGTTGTTCTTGCGTGTCTTAGCTGCAATATTACAGCTGTCAGGGGAGCCATTACTTTTTTCACCTATCTTTGAATTTATTTGGGTAGTCCTTCTTGCTTTATTCAGGCGTGGAAAATACAGCATCTCTCTATTTGCATAAAATATTCAACTTCTTTTTCCCCGAAACGGCTGCACAAATAATTCAAAACAAAACTCTCAGAACTAATAACACATTAAATACGTTCGTGTCAGTTCCCGCCCTTTTCAATTTGTCACAAGAAGTTCGGATATTTTTCTTCGCTCGTATTACCTACCATCTCTTTCCATATCAGATAAATAATAAAATTATGTCGCGTTATTTATTAAACAAAAAGGTCACCGCGATACGTATCTTGAAACTTTTCGCTTCGAATATTCTAACACGAAAATGTGTTTCCATTTTTCCGTAAGTTGAAAAAAAACTGTAACAAACAGAGGAATAATGCAAAAAGTTGACTGCGAAGTGCCATAAATATTATTTTTTGTGTGTAATCGATATTGTCAACGATTTGCCGAGTTACGTGATGGATGTCGCGCCTACCGAAGCTGAAATATTGCGGTGTTTTGTCTTCACTACAGTTTTTTATTCTTTCACAAACTTATGTTTTATTACATTTTAAACGTGAATTACGGCTCTTGGATATTCTCCAAACATTTCAGAGACTTTTTGTTTAGTTGTGGACTGCTCTGTTTTCTTATCGTCAACTCTTGAAATATTTATGGAGTTTCAAATTGTAAATCATTGTTAGTAACAGCAAGTAGGTTTGATTAAAATCTTATAGTAATTGCAAAGCTCTGATGAGGGGGCCTGGGGAGTTGTGTTATAATAAATCATGTAATCAAATAATTCCCTTTGTAATCTGATACAAGCGCTATGAGGCACACTTTCTGACATGAGGTGTGTCTTTAAATAAGAAGTTTTAATTTCCCAAGAGCCGGTGAAGAGCTGAACTGGCAATTTGCTGGTCTGCGTCTCATTATGAAACCGGTTGTTTTCAGAAAAATGTTCCTAGACACTTTATTTTAGTTTCGCTACCTAGAAAAAGAAAACCGATTGAAGAGGCTACGTGTATTGTTTACAGCAATTGCTAGGAATAAGCTACGTTACCTAGTGCTCTCTATTTAATTTAGCATTGTAATAGTCACCTTGTGTGTATATCTGAATAAAAAACTTACTGTTTCTGCTATATTTCTGTAACACATGTAACAAATTCTTTATCAATTGGACAAATTAAAAGTAAAACTTATTCTACACAAACGTAGGTACAACTGAATAGTAGCTATACCGATCCTAATAGCTCTACTTTACCAATGTACATCTGAATAAAAAGCCACGGCTAATGATACACGAGAACACGAGCTCCGGCTGCTAACACGAGTTACCGTGAGCTCAAACCATTACCTATGCATTAGCATTAACAAACCAGGCAAAATCGCAAACGAGAATTGCTGCCTTAATTCACACAAGAAACCTTTGCTCGAACTTCTCCTTTGAGTACTCTAAAGACGAAAAACTCCCAACCGTTTCGCCACTTGCACAATTTATGACGGTAGCTAGACCAGTGCAGCTGCTGTTCTACCGCGAATAGGCAATGACCATTGTAGTTGTGATCTCTTCAACCCCCGCACTGACCCAGAAGCTCAGAGCACTCTAGGGGTAGACGACATGGAGTAGAGTTAAGTAGAAGGTTTAGTTAGAGGCAAAGCAATATAACAGCGAGTTGAAGACGCGACGCGAATCCCTGATGAAGTTTAATTACACGGCGCGGGCGGAACCAACGTTGAAGCAATTGGTTGTCTGGTGTATTAGCATAATCATTTTGTAGCCTACCGAGGTTAACTGGTGTGGTATTAATGGTATAAATGCTAAATTGCTGTTTTCCGATAATCCTATCCTATCCTATCCTAATATTATATTAGTTATACTAATATTATAAATGCGAAAGTTTAGATGTTTAGATGTTTGGATGTTTGTGTTTCAATCACGTCGAAACTACTGAACCAACTTGGATGAAACTTGGCATATATATAGTTCGTAACCTGGATTGACACATAGGCTACTTTTTATCCCGAATAATTAACAGGATCTACAGGATAAAATGAACGAAAGGGATTAGCAGCGCCAATTGGCAAGAGGATTTCATTGTCATGTCATGTCACGTCAGTTTCACAGGGCGTAGTACTACCTCTTTGGTCTAACGACTATCGTTTGACATTCTAGTACGAGTTCGGTGTCATGAGGTGTAATGTCAAGTTTCTCAAAGTATCCGCTCGGAACACGCACAGATAATATAGTGTACACGGAAACTGTAGACGCGTACGAAGTCGCGGGTAACTGCTAGTTAAAAATATAAATTACGCTGAATCTAAAATTCAAATCTCTCGTTCCTTTCGTACTACTGTTTTTGAGAATAACCAAGATAGAATTAAAATTCTTTCAAATTTGAAACGTATGTTTACATCCACAGTCAGCTTAGATGAGGCCGGATTTGGGACATTATTTATAAGTTAGCCCATCCTCACATCTCAGTCAGCCTTGTCCACAATAAAAACATGCGAGAACGTATCCATTAATAAAATGTTAAGTAAGGATTCAATACCAACGAGATAATTGAAATCAATAAACACCCTAATAAAACCCTTGCTAAAATAAAACAGAAATGTATCGGGTGGGAAACATGATGTCCCAAAAAGGGCAAGGGCAGAGATAAAAACGTTAACGGGAAGGTAGTTTCCAACCCTTGCCTTTGAAAGATTTATGGTAGATTATCCCCACAGTATTGGGCTATTAAAATCCGCTTTATATTTTACGACTTGCAATCTCTTTTAAAATACTGGATCCATTATTTCTTTGAACCAAACTTAATGAAAAGTAGTTAAGTTTAAAGCTTAGCGAGGGAGATAAAGCGTAGAATTTAAAGCTGGAATGTTGAACAAGAACTTAGGTAAATGTTAATAAATGAACTACTAACATTTTAACTAATTATATTTGAGCTTTACTTTCCTACTTATTTTGTAGAATATGATTTGAGTGAATGTAAAAAAAATTTCTTGGTAAATATTTTTGCACAATATCGATTAAAGTAGCTACGTGATAAGTACTTGCTCAGGAAAATAGCAAAAAATTTTTGTCAGAAAACTTGCGATTAAATTAATTACCACGCACAGCACACAGAACAAAATTTTACCTAGCTACATAAGTACCTATAGATAACTTGTGAGGTGAGGTGTGACTTTTTAAACAACAAAAAAATACTGGCCAGTTTTATTTTCAACAGCAAATAAACATGCAACTCAACAACATTTTCTGCGCCAGGTATACTAACAAATGAACATCGGGATAAAAAAATAAGAGCAAATTGCTCATGGCAGGAAGTTACGTAATCAGCCAGCTACAAGCTTCCGAAGAATGCATTAATATCTTTGCCGCTACACTTTAATTTATCAGTATTAAAAGCTAGCTGCAACCGTGAAAAATTGTGCCGCGTATTTTAATTTTTTGCCAAGACAGCAACATATAACGTGACAGCGAGATCCCTTGATATAATTTATGTGGACAAAGATCTTATCTCGGGGTGAAAAGCCGAACATAAAATGTGATTAGTGTGAATTTTTTGGTCGTAATTTTCGACAATAAGTAGTAGGTATGTGTATTTCCAGTACTACGAGTAGTTATTACAGTAACACATACACTCTTTGGATCTTTTATCTCAGCGTTGGCTTTGCGAACAAGGGTATGGCAAAGTGCAATACACGAAAGACACAATTAGCTTTATTTCGTAGGTACTAATAAAATCGTTTTTGGCCTGATATCTCGATTTTGCTTACATGTGTAAACGGTTTGTACAATTATCACACTAAAAAATAAATTATATAGGTCGTGTATATGAACAATAAACGAGCGAATTTTGTTTTAAAATGCCTCATTATTACTCCACCAGTGTTACTGTTGTAATGAGTTATTACAACCCTATAGTTTGAAACAAATAACTGAAATTTATTAAACGGATTACGAAGAAATAATGTGAAAATATATTGAACCCATTTAATTTCCGTTTAGTGACAGAGCAGTCATTACGGGTTCATAAATAATGACACGATTGTCGATTGACCTAAAAATTATGAGCCGCGGCGGGTAACATCAGAATGAATGGCCTAGGCTAGGAGGGATTTTCTTTATTTATCGCTACCTATAACGAGAAGAAAAGGGGGGGGGGGGAGGCGAGCAATTAAAACTTCAGTGAATGGTGAGGATGCATATTGTGGCGGTAAGATGTGGCTGGCAATAATACGGCGAGGGCAACGAAGCCTCACCTGGCTCCACTACTCTACAATATTAGCTGAGAATTTATTATTCCGTCGCCCGAACAACGACGGCGACGCGGCTGCTATCTGTATTTTCTGTCAGGTTACAACAACCCAATATTTTTAAGATAAATGCCTTATGAAATGGCAATCTCTACAATATTCCCGTTGTCAGAGCAATGATACGGATTTGATTAGGATTTTAACGAGTTGTTTGACACTTTATTAGGCACAGACAAGTTTTAGACTTTTGTCGCTATGAATTTCCCAAAGTGTGATACATCCATGATATCAAAATATTTTATTCATATAGCCTAGCTCTCACACTAGATCATAACATAACAAGCTTAGAACTATTTTACGCTCTCTAGCTGGATTTTATAGATTTAGGAGACACAGACAGACACCGAAGTGAGATAAGGATTTACCAGAACACTAAAAACAATACTGACCTATTTGAGTAGATAAAAGATGATAAAAACTCATAAGTAACATTCCTCTTGTTATTGTCTAACCATCCAAATCTAATAGCATTGAGCATTGTATTTAGCAAAGTGATCCAATTTATAACACATACCGCTCGCTCCGTCTGAAAGCTAAATGAAAAATTAACCTGTCCGTTATTCGGTATAATTTTAGTCGGTCTAGTCTGACTCAGAGCTGGGGTAAGCTCGCGGCAGATCAATACGGAAATCCAATCTAACTATTTAGTGCCGAGGCCGACTCGGAACTGAAATAAATCTGAACTTTACCTGATGTCTCGTCAGCTGTGTTGGACTGAATGGAAAAAACCGTTCGTTGTTTGATTCATGAGATAGGATGTAGAATAAACACATAGTCCCATAGTTTCTAATGGGTACAGTACAGATGTCAACTAAAATTGATATACACCAGGAGGTAAATAGGTACTTACCCGCAACTTTAGCTTGGATCACTGTACTCCTTAGAATATAGTAGAAGCCGCATTTGACATAATTTGTATGAAGGATTTTGTCACCAAAATGCTATAAAAATGTTCCCGTGCGCATGATGTTCGCGCAGCCCAATGTTGCACCTACAAAACTATTTCCCAATTTTTTGGGGTAATTTTTTTTGTAAATGCTGCTTAGGTACCTAAGTAGGAGGTACTGAAATAGATATTTATAAATTTTAATAGAATTAAGGAAAGACTCAGGACGTGTTTTTTGAATGATTTTTGTCCATTGTTCTCGTCTGAGTATGTCATCAAGAATCCTAAAATTACACAAATATTTTTTCCAAATAACAAATTTAGCGCTCTATGATTAAAAATACCTATTGAAATACCTATGCCTAATGATGTGTAGTCATAAAGATTAATATAAATTTTGTTGGGAAAAAAATGTTGGTGTTGTTTGCAACATTATTGAATTGATGGTAATTTTTCTTTAAATTGATGATTCCAAGACGATTCCTTATCAAATAGAGACCCAAATGTGATGTATGTTATCCCATCTAGTTTGTTATTAGACCCAGGCCAATTTTTGCAAGTGGGAACCACACACGCCGGCATAATTGTATAAAAATATGTTTGGCATTGGAGGTGTCAATGGCCAGAGACTGAATGACACAAAGTACTCCATCATGGTGCACTTCTTACTGTGACACAAAAATGGCTATACAGTACATCTGTACTTTTCTATAATCTGTGCTGTACTCATAGTTTAAATTGAATTTGAAAAAAAAAATCGAGATTACGCAGAGGTATTTATTTACCTTGATTTTATTAAGCAGGTAGGAGGATACATAAACTTAAACCAAGTGATTTTTTCACCAGTAGCAGTTTGTAATTATAGTAGGTACTCGTAGGTACTACTAAACATCGCAGATAAATTTATTATTGCACATTTACAAGCATTTCAAATTCATGAATTCATATAATAAGTTTAAACATGGTTTAAACTCTAGAATATTCAAATAGTTATCTGCAGATCGGGTGATATTGCAAATCGGTTTTATCAAATAGTCAATAGAGGTAAATAGAGTATCTAATACTAATAATAATAGAGAGTTTTTAATACCAATCCATAAATTAATTAATTGTAAAACTTTGTGATAGCTATTGCGCAATGGATTACATAGAATAATAGACCTTACCTTTATGAAACTGAGATGACCGAATCGCCATTTATTTGACTTATTAAATTAAATATCGGGGTCTCCTAACCAGTGCAGCACTTACCTACTTTAGATAAAGAGATAAACTAAAGCGCCCTAATAATTCATGTGTTATTTATTACGAAAATCACAGATGCACTAACTTTTTGTTTGACTTTTACTCACTTCGTTTGATATTTTTTTATTCAGATGATTGTATACATATTGAATACTGTTATTTCACTGGGTGGCAAATTATTTCAGATAAACAATCATTTCTATAAATTTTTCATGAAAGTCTTTCATATTATTTTGATTGCTTTTTGACGCTCTGTTGGACAATATTTTTAGATAACAATGGAGGTTATCAAATATTTTGGGCAAAATGCGGTTTTTGGGGTTAAAATACTTCCGTAAGGCGTGAGTATTTCTCCGTAAAGTCTCGTTAGAGCATGAATAAGTTTCACGGCTGTGCTCAGCGCACCTTTATGTACGTAGGACTTTACACGGGTTCACTCGTGGAATTGTTGACAGGCGTCCCAGAATGAATTATTGTTACGTCACAGGCGTCACCCCAGCCAGACTGAAGCTCGTGACGCCTCGCACCTAAAGACTGATATCCACAAAAACATTTGACGAGGTGACTGTCACTTTAGCGATGTACCTTTGAATCAACTTGACTAAACTTATTTCAAATAATCCACTTGACTCTGCCAAAATTGTCTATCGAAATTACGGACAGATGCCATACATAAGCGAAGAAGAAGTCTGCTGGTCAGCAAAACTGACTGTGACTAAGAATATTCCACAAAATATAGCAAGCAAAAACAACTAGGTTTTTTGAATAGACGTTCATTCTTTTGTTTTAGATGTATGAGTACGAGCGCGAACTTTGGCCTGCTTTAGTGGATGCCGCGCCTTTCTCGACGATAAATTCAGGAGAAATACGAAACTACACCGCGGGGACACGAATGTTATGACGCTTGTTAGAAAGATGATGGAAACGTATATAGATCATAAACTGCGAAACTGGTTCGCCGTCCATCCATCTCCGAAATTAAAGTTTCAGTGGCATTCTTCTGATGGAATGAGCGCACATTTCATGTTTATGAACTCGCAAAATGCCTAATTAAATAAGTAGGTGCTTATATTTTCCCTTTGAAGCTACTAAGTCCTCTGAAGTAAACTCTAAAGAAAAAAATAATGAGGTAGGTATGATTATTTCTTACGACTTTTGCAACTAGGTAACCATCGAGACTGTTTGTAGAGCTTTTACCGTAAACCAATGTTTTACAGTACAATTCCGCAGAGTATTTTTTATGAAACATCTGCGACGGGTAGAATAATCGTACCTACCTGAGATGTAATGACGGGGAGGTATCGCGGCGAGCGAGGCTATTTTCCGCCACGTTGGCGCTGGCTGGGGTGAGCCTCACCCACAGAGTTTTATGTAAAATGACACTTCGCGCCCTTGTTTCCCATCTTGATGTATTAAATCAAACAAATTAAATCAAAATTTTTCGGGTTTTACTGTGCGTTGATATGAAAGGTCTCATCCAATTTACGTTCCACACGTAAAAGCGGTCAAGCACAGCAATTTCTTATTCAAATCTGGTTTATTTTATAGAGTTTGGAAAATACCATAGAACATACTGTGTAGCTACATAGATACCTATACGAAATGAATAAAAAGGTCAAAAGATAACACGAATAACAAATGAGTGTCTTACTGAGTGAGTAATAAGGGGCTTGGAAAATCCACACCGTAAAGTTTACTTTAGTGATGACAAGAACCCGAACCTATTAAAAATAACCCACCCCCGAGAAGCTTATTCTGCATTCAACTTTTAATCATTAGCCTGGGAACTTTCATTTATAAAGGGATAGACTTATAACTTTGATGAATTTAATAGCGACTTGCGAATGAATTATTGAGTTATAAAAATTATAGCAAAGGGTGAAACCACGGCGTGGGGCAGTAGTTATTTAACTAAAGCCGTAAAGTTTCTTATGTCCCAGCGGCGCCGGGGCGCGGGCCGCGGGCCTGCGTAATCAAATAAAACCGAGTACCTATAGGCAATAGATTTACGACACACAAGGAGTGTCCCTCTTCTACTACATACATACACACTTACTTACTACTAACTAATGAAATAGCACAACTTTGTGCTCTAGGCCCTGTGCAGCCACATTTAGTTTCTGTGTAGTTTGGAAACAAAACAAGCATTCATTTGGAAAACCCGGCGGAATCATGTTAGCAAATACTCCTCAATTTTCACGTCGGCTGCTTTCACCACGTTTTCGTTGGTAACAGGAACACCTGAAAATAGAATTTACTTATACAGTAGGTACCTACCTAAGCACCCAGAGGTTTCTAACCTATGTGACCGGAAATAGTACTTACCTATCTGTGTAGTTGCTATGCTAACCACTATGCCTGCCTTATTGAGTTTTGAGTTACGCTGTGATCTTAATATCTAGGCTAATAGTTTGTGTGTTGCCTTGACTTGGTCACAAAGATCAAATAGGAGATGAAAGGACACGTAACGGCCGTAACTATTGTTTCATCCTCAAGATCTATAACCAACTCTATAACTAATAGACATTGGACCATTTTATTATTTCCACCAATTAGGTAAGGATCATTTTTCCATTCTCTCACGCGTTGATGATAAAATATATGGAGAGTGTGGTGGTTTGTCTAAAGTTTTATCCAGCTAGTAATAATATTAAAAACAACGCACATAATATAAGTACTTACAAATATCCAGAAAATCAGAAGCATCATAACCACTGTCTTGCCTTGATGCCTGTGTAGCTACTCTTAGCGAGTCTACAACAACATGTCCTAAGCAAGTCGGAGGTTCTCCTGCCGCTGTAAAAAAGGTTGCATTTAGTAATTTCGTTCACGAAAAAATTAAATATTGTACGTCCTTATGCTAGAGTTTGGCACGGTATTTATACCTTTAGAACCCAAAATACCAACAGGATTGACCGCCTTCTTTCTGAAATATACCCGAAAGTCTTGAGGTATATCTCTAGCTCCTATAATATTGTAGTTCCATGTACGATCTGTGTAGATTTCACCAGTTTCCTCATTGTATATAGTGTCCTCCATCATCCATGCCGACAACGCTTGCACAAAGGAGCCTTCCACCTGTGGACATATTGCACTTTAATACAAATCCAAGCAGAAAACCAGACCAAAATATAACTTGTTTACTTGGCCTAGGTCTAAAGTTGGGTTGACGCTTCTCCCGACATCTTCTAAAACATCGGCTCTCACAATCCATTTAACACCGGTAAGTACATCTATTTCCACTTCCACAGCAGCAATGCCAAATATCGAATAGTCAACCAAACGGGGATCATTCTCACTGGTCTGATAGTTCGCTTGAAGTAATATTCCCCGTCGATCAGCTTCAAAAACCAATTCCTTCCACGTCGCCAATGGCATTGCTGCTCTAACAGGAGCTAGTCTAGCATTAATCTGATCACAGCTACGAATGACAGCATACATACAGCATTCAGAAGTAATACTAGACGCTGTGCTGAAGTTATTTGGTGTTGCAAAATTTACTGCAGGTAACACTGCCACCTTTTCAACTGATACGCGTAATTCATTTGCAGCTGTTTGAGCAACACGTGTATTTATGCCTTGGCCAATTTCAATACCACCAATATTGACGATAACGCTTCCATCTCCGTGGTAAACTGACACTAGAGCCCCATAATTTCCGATATAAGCTGTAGGAAATGCCATATTTGCCAGGCGCATCCCTCGTTTCTTCCAACGGTTGTGTTCATTGAATTTTCTTATATGTTCTTGTCGTTGCTTATAATCCACTTTATCCAAAAATATAGGTACCAACGCTGGTAAATCGTTGTCTTCACGACGATAATTTGCGAAACGTGTTTGTATAGGATCCAAGTCAAGTTCTGCTGCTATACGTTCCATGATATGTTCGATGCCAGATATTCCTTCGTATCCTCCTAAAAAAAGATTATATATTCAGAATTTTCTAATTCTCTTTTTGTAGATTCTCAAACACAATATTGTGACTTTAACTTACACTTTTCATGTAATAAGTAATTTTAGTTCGTTAGTAGGTACATTAGATATTCTATGATATTAGTGTAACAATTACCTGGTGCTCTCATAAACGCGTTGCATGGAGCATCAGTCATGGCTCCAAAGGAATCCACTTTCCATCGTCGACTATCATAGCAATTTTTTAATGAGCTTGTGGCATAAGTATTTTCATTTTCATTTGGAGAATGGCCATCGTTCACGTAAAATATAGCATCCATGTATTGAATTTCACCTTTGTTGTCGACGCCTACCTCAAAATCAGAGATATTAACTGTTAGAAACATTTTTAAATCTTAATATCTTTTATCTACATGAAACTTTTAGTACAGACGAACTTACTTCATAATCGAGTCTGGAGTTGGGTCTCTTTCCTGTAGCACGCATAATATCTCTTAAATGCATAGACATTCGACAAGGAACATTCAGTAACTTGGCAACTAAAGCAGTAGCGCAAACAGTGAACCCACATCTTGCTATCTTACAACCAAACGCACCCCCACATCTTCGGGTTTTAACTATTACTCTGAAAATGAAATTAACATCACCTTTTATAATAACCAACATTCCCACAGTAATCATCTACATTCTAGATAGCTTTGACCCGCGGAATAATTCATTTTTCGGGATAAAAAGTTGCCTATACCTATATGCTAATGATATGATATACTTACTGATTTTCAGGTACATTCAATAGTTGAGCAATTGCAGCCTGAGGCATATCCAACCACTGAGTGGAAGCGTATACTTCAAGTGCATCATCAACAGGCTTAGTAATTGCTGTATGTAGTTCCATCATAGAATGATATTGACGAGGGCTAATAAACTTCCCTTTTATTACTCTCTGGGTATTTACCCCCCTGTCAGTTGGTGTAATTCCAGGATAAGGTATAAGTCTATTTTCTGATTTTGGAGCACGAATAGCATCTTCAATAGTGAACACTGCTGGCTTTTTAGATACTTTTTTATACCTTACATTCACTAAACAAGTTGATTGATCAGCTAAAACTTGAGTTTTTGCTACAACTATAGCCACTGGTTGGTTGAAGAAAATAACTTTTTCACCTGCCAACACTTCTTCGTTTTCAAAAAATAACAAGAAATCACTTCGTAGGATACTATTAACGCCTGGTATATCAGCGGCAGTAAAAACGGCTAGGACACCTTCCACTTTCTAAAAACCACAAGATTAGTTAGAGGCGCTAAAGTAAGAATATAAGTTTACCTTCCTGTTTACTTACCAGAGCTTCAGAGCCGTCAATAGACTCAATGTCACCATTGGTTACAGTCGAAAGAACAAAAGAAGCGAACACTTCGTCTTTAATAGTTGGCATATCATCACTGTATACAGCTTCTCCAGCACATTGAATCAGACCTTCTTTTTTCAACAGTGGCTGAGTTATTGGAAATTCATCTTTATTTGTTTCATATTCTTGATAGCTGCGACTAACTTCTGGTTTATCATCAGTGGTACCACCAGATGCATAAATGGGATTCAAAATATCCTTTGGACATAGCTTTATCACACACTAAAATAAAAAGAGATAAATTAATGATGATTATTTGTTTATAAAATGTTCACCGCTTCCGAACTTTATTAGACGATAAGTTAGATATACCTTATAAAAGAGACTCAATGCTAGCTTCTTTCTAAAATAAGGCGATGGTTCAGGAGGGTTTACATCAGGGTAAATTTCATCTCCCAAACAATGTAAGGCAGACTGCAATGTATTATTGTTAAATAAGTTCTTTCCAACCAAGTATTGTTCCGTTTTATATGCGTGAGTGAACGATGGGCTTATTCCGCCATAAACAATCGATGCCTTTTCTACAAAATCATTGTGTGGATCAAATTTGAGTAGAAATGCGGAGTTTACCTCTGCGTGAGCGTTTTGCGCTCTTGGCGTTATCTGAAATTTAGACATGATTACAACCTTTTAACTTATCTATTAGGTAAATTATAAAGCATTCAACCCACCTCAAAGTTCGTGACCAGAGTTGGCATAATAAATGATAATTATTATTTAATATGCCAACTCTAATATATAAATAGCATAATTTAGAATACCTTGTATGTGACCAATTCATGATGTCGCGATAAGGGAGGTAGCTTAATTTGCGTTATAATTCGACCTTTTAAATCTGTACGTAGGAAATCCAAGAGACTTATCTCCGTCACTTCTATATTTTTACTGACTGAAAATTAAATAAAATCAGATAGGAACACGAAAAATCTTATAGAATAAAACATTATGAATCTTGAAAGCTATATTACCTAATCTGACTATCGCTCCCACGCATTCGAACAATATAAAAATATCCGATTGAAAATCTGGATGTCGATTTTTTAGGACCAAGTTGCCTGCGAGGGTTCCAATCTGGAAGAAATAAGACATTTGCTATCATTTTGAATTTCTTTTCCGTAATATTTTAATACTGATACCCATTTCTTTTTCCAGTATTAAGAGAAACCCTACAAATTACAGTAAGCTTACATTGCGCACTGGGATATGTGCTACTTTTTGAAGGTGTTCGTAAAATATCTTCAAATACCAAAAGTCCTCATTGATCCTCGACAGCTCATGAAATATGTTCATAGTGTCAGTTAAGGAAATATTCGCTCCAAGAACCAAATTAACGTCTAAATAATGTGTGGTCAGCTCTGTTACATTGCTTATGTCTATCAATAGTTCCGGGTAAATTATTGGCCTTGCACCTGCAACAAAAAAATAAGCCCCATTTATTTATCAGACTCCTAGTATGTACAGCATAGCTTATAGTTTAAGGATATAGATGGTACCATCACAAATAGTTTATCTGTTAATTGAAAGATTTCAGTGTTACCTTTTGCAGTGTTTCCAGCTACTAACATGTAAGAGGCACCATCGTGTTGGTTCAACACGTCAAAGATAGATTTCACAGTATACACTGCATGCCAAAGCCTGCCGTCAGACAGGTATATTTTCTTAGGACTAGGCTTGTCCTTTACATCTACTAGACACCAATCCTTGCTAGCTTCATCGCAAGTACCACTACACTTGAGTTTAGTCTTCGGGCACACTGCATCATTGATATCTTCGATATCCTTAATTTTTTTCAAAATGCTTTCACTAGAATTCTTAGTAAGGGATTTGAAGGCTTCCAGTATAGGCCGATAGCCCGTGCAACGGCATAAATTACTGCCGAATGAGCTCTCTACTTCTTCTTGTGTTAGATGGTGACCGCTGCTTTGCATAAGGCTGAAATTATAAGTTTGAAATTACAAATTCTAGGTATATATAAGTATTTAAAACCAATTAAAAACTATTATTCGTGACCCAGATCAAAGTCTTTATAAGTTTGTAGACATGTAGGTACAAATAAAAGTTCGAATTTCAGTAGGGACGAATTTTAGGAGTTCATATTTTGTTAGCTTACCTGTACATACTCATGACAAATCCGGGACTGCAATATCCGCATTGTGAACCAAAATAGTGGTTCAATCGCTTCTGTATAATATTGTAGCCGGTTTTCCTGTTTCCTATTCCTTCGATTGTGGTTATTTTCCAGCCGTCACAAGATAAAATAGAGACTAGACACTGAAAAAAGAAAAATAAATGGAAATACAGACATCTTGTTACATCTCATGGTTCTTGGTACCTACGCAAGTTAACTTGTAGATGTCTAAGAACGGTAGTCAGAGGCACTTCCAAACATTTTATTTGGCACTAACTTAGGGCGTACAAATCAGACTGATATAAATGGTAAAGAAATATATTGCATTCACGGGCTTCTAAAAGTTCAACTTCAGATGAGCCAATGAGATAAAAAAGACTAACAACGCTACTAACGGATACTTGTAGAAAATATAAACTTGGGCAAACAAATCATGTCCCAGGTACTAGACTTACTAGAGCATTTTTTTCATAGGGGTATGGTATGAGTGAAGAGTGACTCCTGGCGCTGTATCATCTTGCTAGATCCAAAAACAATTAATAATAGTAAGTACTTACTGAATTCACAGAAAAGTCTGTAGACTCCTGTGTGCTGGGGTTGATGGCACAAACGTTCACAACACATGCTCCGCAGCCCCCCTCTAGGCACATGTACTTGGTGCCACGAAGTTCTGCGTGACGACGTATGTATTCATTCAGGGATGTGTCAGCTGAGTGTTCACTGCCAGCTGAAAAAGTAAAAATTTCCAGAAATAAATATTTTAGAAAGAAAGAAAATTAAAAAAAAATTGGCTCAGGCATTCTCCGTCCAATATTATGTTTTCCAATGGTTGCTATTCCGCTTTTGAACACCAAGCTTAAAATATTGGTGCTGAAAGTGGAATTCCTCATTTCGTTGTTATTGCTGATGATGATTTAGAGGTGTGACTCAATTACACTGTAACAACTGAACCAATTCTAATTTGGAACACGTAGACCGAGTGTTGACGAACAGCATTTTTTAAATTTTCACTCAGCTTTTCCGTCCGCTGTTTCCAGCGGACGGAAACTCGTTGGTAATTTATGGTTCTCAAACCACACTACGAGTGGGTTTCCGTATATAAACTAGACTCATCAGTAACTAAGAATATTATACGCAGCCTGCAAACAAAAACCAGATTATCTGCAAGACACGTTGTTCTTCAGCTTTGCTTACCACTATATTTTCTTCCATTTATTTCGAAATAAATTCTATCCATTTTGCATCTTATTCACTTTTACACATTGAAATACCAAAACACACTGAAACCAAGTGGAAGTTCTAAATGAGCATATTATTATAATCTCAAGCTTCAATCATATTTACAGCATTATTAAAAAAATTACGAAAAAAAACGGCAAAGTGCAAGCCAGACTCGCGCATTTAAGAGTTCCTTACACACATTACACGAAAATAGATTAGATTAGAAAATTCTTTATTGCACATTTAAAAAACAGTACAGAGGCGGGCTTAATGCTAATTAGCATTTTCTTCCAACCAACCTTTGTGTAGTGAAAATACCTTATTTCATAAAATAAAAAGCCAGACGAGACGACGAGACAATTCGATTATACTTATTATGTATTCTATCAGCAATTTAGTTTCCATATTAGGTACAAGCTATGCTTAGTTTGGGACTAAAGGACGTTGTGTGAAATTTCGGCTTATTCCGGAAATCTCCTGCGTGTTGCCCCTGCGAAGGGGTTTCTGGTTTATAAATATCTTTTTTACGTTTTTAAACATTGGAGTAATCATTCTGCAGCGTTTGTGTGGGAACAAAAGCGTAAAGTACAATTTTAAGTACCTACGGTGCCCTAAAAGATTAAATTGAAAGGCATGACGTACGGTTACCTGCTGTAATTTTGTGCAACATTTCAGTTTTAATATACAGAGAGGAAACTGTTAATCACAAATAATTAATAGTACCCAATTGCTGCTACATAATAAGGTTTGACCGGGCTATTGCAAAATACTTGTAAATTTATCAATAATTCTTCATACCAAACAGGAAAGAGGTTAATCAACAATCTGAATTTAAATTAGAAAAAACGATCCATTAAAAATGTTAGTCATAATGGAAAATCGCAATGAGCTTTGGCGAGCTCTCCAAAACCAGTGTAGATAATGTCGCAGAATGATTCATTTTAATCTAGGATATTATTTTATTATGCCCGTAACATTGGACCTGTATCACTTCAAGTGGGGGTTCGATGCAGACCTTTTACGGAACAACATCATTGATGATGAGGCAACGTTTCAAAAATGTTTTATAACTGAAAACTACCAAATTATCATTTTCTTTTTCCAACAATGTTGCAGCGAAATTTTTATTTTACAGTCTTTACTTAAATATGAAAAATTCGCTTAGCCACAATTCGACCCAAATATGGGTTCTGAACTGCAAAGTTGAACTGCAAAGTTTTGAATCATGGTCAGTTCATACTAACTTATAGTTATTCTGTGACTAAATAGTGACATTATGACGTCATTTGATGTGTTTTCGCGCATATTTTGCTGTCAAGTGTCTAAAAAGAATGATCACGTGGTACAAAAAGAAATTACACTGGGCAGTGAAATATAACTTGACAGCAAAAGATTGGCATACGGGGGCTGAGGAGAGATACTACATTTTATTTTATTTTTTTAAATGGGTAAACTAATGTTTGGCAAAGGTAATGTGACATTACATTGGGTAATGTAAGTTTCCGTGTCAGCCAGCGGGAGAAAGATCAGTTGTGACCACTATAAGTATCAAGGTATTGTTTTTTTGGAGTGCAACTTTTATACGTCCTAACTGTTAGTTAAACTGCTCGACCGTACTTTAGAAGAACGTTAATGAAAGAGCGCCTTACGACTGTGGATTGAATTGTTAAAAATAAATTCATTATACTTAAGAGTAAAGTCGACAGTTGCATTTCATAAGAGTTCTTGTGACTGCAAGGTAGCCTACAGGGGTTGGTTCCTTTAGCAAATCTTTTATACATTATAGACAAACGTTTGGTTGCAATCTCACCTGATGGTAAGCGATGATGTGGTCGACGATGTAGAACATAAAATAATTATGACATTAAATACACCTGCACCTAAATAGGTTTTGTCATAGTTATGGCCACAACTATTCTATATCATGGTAGTGTGGTTATGGCACTAGAAAGCACGTGCCGGCTCAAATTCACAAAATGCATCAGCCTGTGTTCGATTTTTGCGCCAGATAACCGCCAAGCTATTTTGGCTCGAAACAAAACGTATTAGGGCAAATTTTACCTTGCATCCTGTTTCTGATTGAAACTGCATCATGCTATTTCCAACAAAAGGAGTACAAGCGGGATCCCAGATGAAAACAAACAGAGTTGGCTTCTGATAATACAAAATAAATGTCAAGAATAAGTAAGTATTTGATAAAAAAAGCGCTACTGTTAAAGCGCTAAGTTCTTAATAGTTAGAGGACACGACCTAGTTATCAAATAAATATTCATGGACATTTCACATAACACCCTTTAGTCTCAAACTCTTTAAACGCATCGTTACCATTGCGGCCAATCGTTTGCCTATAATTTATAGAAAATACTGGTAGATGGCCCACATGTTAAACGGTTACATTTGCTTAATAACAATATATACCTCACAGGGCACGTCCCCCAGACCCCCAAACCTACGAATGTAGACGTAAACCTGACGTTTTCTGTAGAAAATACTTTCTACTCTTTTATTTATTGTAGACTAGCAGTCACCCGCGACTTCGTACGCGTCTACAGTTTCTGTGTACATTATATTATCTGTGCGTGTACCGAGCGGATACTTTGAGAAACTTGACATTACACCTCATTACACTGAACTCGTACCTACTAGAATGTCAAACGCTAGTTATTAGACCAAAGAGGTAGTACTACGCCCTGTCAAACTGACGTGACATGACATGACAATGAAATCCTCTTGCCAATTGGCGCTGCTAATCTTTTTCGTTCTATTTATCCTGTAGATCCTGTTAATTATTCGGGATAAAAAGTAGCCTATATGTCAATCCAGGTTACGAACTATATATATGCCAAGATTCATCCAAGTTGGTTCAGTAGTTTAGACGTGATTGAAACACAAACATCCAAACATCTAAACTTTCACAATATTAGTAAGATAAGATAAGATAAGATAGGTACCTACTGTCCGATTGACCGGGTTGGGAACTTGCATTATAAATTCCAAGTAATATAGAAGAGATTCCATAAAGAAAATGTAAGTAAATTGGAGAAAGAATCAAAGATAAAGGTCGGAATAAATGTGGTGAGACAGAGAAAAAGTTTCCAGTCCAAATTGACTTTCGCTGTTCTGTTAGAAGTTTCAGTATGCCTCAGTTGTTTGTGTAGCGCCTACTCTGTTTCCGTCAGTCAATTTGTATGCGGTCTCGCTCTAACTCATTAAGTTGATGCTATCAATTCAGTGGTCAACAAAAAAATGTGTTTTTACGAGTGAGGCCTTTCTCTCAACTTGCTCGATGTTGCACACGACCTGCGCACGCGTGCTGTGTATCTATGGTCGTACATATAAATTCAACGGAATAAATAGGTACGCCCCGCGCGCGCCTGACCCGCATCCGTCATCTGTGTTTCTCACTTACCTAATGTTTCTTTACCAGCCTTGAAACTCACAATTTCCACAAAACTGAAAACGGGCGATAAAACGATATTTTAAACTATCAAACTTTGTATTCTAGGTACTTCAGATTCCTTTAAATTGGAAAGAGACTAGATTCAGCTAACTAAACGAAAGAATCCGCAAACTTGCGCGGAAGCCGACCACGAGAGTTCCGTACAAACATTGTAGAAATGAAACTCCTGCACTAAGTATTACTATTTAGAGCTGACTTATTTATTTTTTAAATTAATTTTGTTAAGTACATTTACGATGTTACTTTTTTTCAGTTGTATCACATGTGAATAATTCCCGAAAATTTACTCCTACCAATATCAATGAGACTACACAATCCTCTCCGCCTTTACGAGATAAATCCGTAGACACCAGAATTGACCTTCTAGGACCAAGGGAACGCGAGTAATCGCTAAAACTTATACCCCTATTTTGCTCACATATATGTGAGCAAAATAATAGGCTAATAACTAATAGGGCCAACGCACATCTATCGACAAAACTGTTTTGTCGCGTACTTAGTGACGTGAAAATAAATTTTCTGTTATAACGAAAACAGCATATGATGAATGCTTCCTCGTCATATGCTGTTTTCGTTACAACGAAACTCACAATAATTGACACTACAGACTTTTCTCAAGTATGTTTACCTATCTATTATAGCATTGTTTAGTACCTACCTATTAAACATGGCTTTATACGCACATACCTAGAGAATGAACTGTGTTTTTTAATAAATAAGAATATAGAGTAATTATGTAGTGTACTTAATATTATTATTAAGTACTTAGGATGGTTCTCATTAAATAAGCAAGTAACGAAAACAGCAAATAAAAAGAAGCATATCGTAACTAAAAAAGTTTTACTGAGAAGTTTCACATCACTAACTGTTCGACAAGACGTTTTGTCTTTGGTTTGCGTTCTCCCATAGGCTATGTAAGTATACCTATAGGTATACTTACATAGGTAGAGCCTATTAGAAAATTCAAGCACCTGCAATTCGATTTAGCCAGGGGTAAGAGGAAAGTGTCGGTTATTGCATGGTCATAAAGGCTCGCAAGGTCTATGTTCTCTTATGACAACTAGTTTTTATTTAAAGTAAAACTAGTTTTAGTACACGTTTATCCAATAATAACACGAGATCAGCCGAATTTATATCACAAATATACATGTATAATGGTATTATGTATACTCGGAGCAACTATTTAATACCAGGTACCTACCTAGCTAGATATTTATATTGCCGAAAATCATAACATCAGTCGATGAACCCTAATAAATAAAGTTCGGCAACTAACAAGGCCGCTAAACCACTCAGGGGTCGAAACTTGCAAGATATTAACAATAAATGCCCAATACATCATCTAATTAATTACGTGACTAGACTCATTGGGCTATTGTTACTAGTCTGCGAGCTAGGTGTAAAAATACAGGTTGTACCAAATCCATTCCTTTTAGGGACTGCGTATACCTACTGTGAAAATCGCAAAGACTTTGTTGTCGTTTAGAAACCGATTTGACAAAATATTTTACTTCCAGATTGGTTCCATTAACTGGAAAAAATTGGCCATCGACGTACAGGAGATCGTGTATTTTGCATTCTTGTGACCTTTTTAGTGGTGTTTACGGTCACTAAAATATTCCCAATATGATTTTTTTTTTCGCGTTCACACTTAAGAAAACCCTCAGAAAAAGTTGTCATATCGAAGGGTACTTACTAATTTTCGAAAGCGGTTTTATTACAACCTGTATACCTTGAGTGGCCAGTGAATTATTCAACCCTAAAATACCAGCGCAGATTTACTCACATAACTTTGTTGTTTATTTTATAAATGGGGAACGATTTATTAGTAGGGAGTCCCCATCGTTCCCCATTTATACTGAAGATGTCCAGAAGAAGCTAGAAAACACCTTACTACTACTGGGTTTTATGTAGGGTGCATGATTTGCAACACTAAGTATCAAAACTTATTACAAAAATAACTTCAGAATCTGCCACTTACATGCATTTTCGATTTGTCTATTAGCCTTGCGGTTTCAAGAATCATTTACGTAGATTTTACCACCATACCCTTATATTATACTAAACGGGGCTAATAATTTACTGCGGTATAAGTCCCATAACGCAATAACCCGACAGTGTTAGAAGGATGTAAGCAAAATGAGTGTGGTAAGTATGCGAATATTGCGGTTATTGTCGCTCGACGGCTCTCGACGGAATCTATGCAATCCGCGATCCTCGTGCCCGGCACTATAGGGATGTGCCAAACATACGAGTAGATTGCAAAGTCAAAGTCGAATACTTTACGCACCTTCGTAATCATTTTTTTAAACCTTTTGACCTACTGTGTACTAATTCTAAAAGTTGATAAGTATTGTAAAAAATAAGTATATAAAGTATTCTATCAACATCTAGTTCCCATATCACAAGCTTTGCTTAGTTTGGGACTAGAGAGCGTCGTGTGAAATGTCCATGAATATTTATTTATTTATTGTCGTTACGCCTTTGACTTTTGATGGATCTGAAACGATTTGTACAATAAGTCCGTACAAACTAATAAGTAGAGAGCTAAGTAAGTTGCATTTGTCGGACTCCGAAAATCACTTTACATGCGGGCAGACAAGCGATGAGCGGTTCAGGGATTGCATCTAAAAAACTTAGGACTCATTTTGCTGTATGTCGTGATTCATGGCGACATACTTCAGTCAACTATATCACGACTTGTGGAACAGTTCACTTTAGTTCCATTTTATGACAGCTAAGCAAAGCTAGATCTCAAAAAGTTTACATAATCTCCACAAAAGTAAGTAATATTCGGACTAAACTCCGATGAATACGAGCACTCATTACATCCCTGGCCAGCAATATAGCTTGAATAATGAATACCGAGACCCCGCCATATTGCCCCATTTACTTTTTTAATTTACCGTTATGAGAGAAATTGTTACATACAGCGAAACGATATGCGATTCATTTTTGCTATCATTAACTGTTTTGGCTTTATTAAACTTATGAATTTATTAATAACTTTGGATAATTATTGATCAGTATTTATTTTGATCAGTTTATTTTTATTTATCACATAAAATTAATGATGTAAGTAAATCGTATTGTGTAAAACGCAGAGTGGGGTTTTCATTTATGAATAAGTAATGCAGCATAACGCGCTCATTTACCTACTAATTAAATGCTAATTAGAATCTCTGATTTTATTTTCATAAGCATCGCGTTTAGTTAAACAGATTTGGATACGTATTTGAAATATAAGCCTTGGCAGCACATTTAACAAATGTCTATCTGAAGTATGTGCGCAAAATCCATTTTTGAGCAAGCAATTTTTTCCGCACAACAGTAGGTATAGGTAGGTATACGTAATCGTTTGTTGCATCTTACTCAGAAGAAAAAAGATCCGTTCTGCGTATTGTACTTAAATATCTCAGTTTCGCAACATCAACCAACCCCAGAACATTAGTGACTAACTTTCTAAGCTGGTTCATTACAAAATGATAACATCAACGTATGCACTCACATGGTAGAGCAGGTATCTGATACGTTGAAAGTGAATTTATGTTTTCAGAGTAATATGACAAAAGTGGGTTAGGTAGCTCCGTTATTGATGTTTCGAAGAACGACTAAAAATAAAATCTTTGAAACAACTATGCAGCAAAAATAATGAAAAGCGTAATACGTACCAGTAACAAATAAAACACGATGTGCCCGATGGACAGAACACATAATAAAAGTAGCCGGAAATCGGTTGATGAAAAATGCTCAAGATCGTTCTACTCGTAGTTTACGGAGAAGTCGCGTACAGCAGTCAAGTTCTTCAAGCTACTGATGATAATGATATAAATGTCGTCTGATGCTGAGATGAAAGGGGTGTGTTTTAGAACCTTGTTGTGAGATAAATGCTTGCATTATCTGCAAATATTGAATATAGTTCTGACTGAGCTTTGTGATCTTAAACTACACCGGAATATTCAGAACGTGTCCTGTTATATAACTGTGTTGGGTCTATGCACACACTCACCAAAAAAACCAACTAAGATATTTCTACAAATCAGTGGCATTGAAATTCCCAGCACAACCCTATGCGATCAAAAATAAACACACGGAAAAACAAACGTTATTTCGGAATTGAAACGCGAGAGAATGGGAGATTAATGAAGACGGCCCACCTCGGCCGGAAGCCATTCCTCCGTCGCACGTCGTTCCGGTGCGACGATATCCGGTGCAGCTCAATTTCCGGGACGGTGGAAATTTCCACAGAGTTTTTTATTTGCTTCTCCTGATTCGTACGTCCCTCGTTTTTATCTCTGCTTATCGCTTCTTTACCCTTGATTTGGAAGCTTTTTCGTGTGCCATTTTACAAGAGTTTGCTTTTTTTGTGCTCGGCGCATTTTCGTATTCAAGGAGCATTTGGATATTGTTAAAGTAATGGTAAGACTGGTTGGCCAATACAAGCATACTTCCCCACTGAAAATGAGCAGGATGGGCAGCTAATATGGTACGCTTGAGGGGTAATCTAGGGTCGTATCAAAAGCACGGAGCAGAAACCAAGAGAATTTTATAAGTACCTGAAAAAAAGAAATTTTACAAAAAATAATGTAGAACGTAGGCACATAGGTACATTAGTTTTTACTGAACTCCTTGTCAGTGTCGGCGGTAGATTGCCATATTGTCCAATGAGTATTTTCGTAATGAAATTTAAACGTCAACTGCAGTGACATTCATCTCAAAATCAATTTAGAAATATTTTACCAATAAATAATTGGTTTTTGACCTTTTGCAATATGCCTTGGGGCTGGGAATGCAGAGCAAAGCTGGTCAAACAAAATCCCGCAAAGCCAGCCGTACGGCGCGGCCGCGTCTCTGGCGAGATCAAAACCCCCGGCCCGAACGAGTATGAGGCCCCGCAAATATTCTGTAAGGTTTTTAGATTTCCCCCATTACATTTTACGTAGTTTCAGTATATAGTAATCAAATCCTACCTACACGTTCAAATAAATAACTATGTACCTTGAAAACTCAGCTTGAAAATATACCTCGATAAGGCAGTCCATTGTATCCCATTGTCTTTATTTGAATTTTCTCTCATTTTTTGTAAAATTTTGTGGTGTACAATAAAGTATTATCTATCTATCTATCTGGACACATTATGGTGCCCTCGCTTTATTATCATTCGCATACTTACAATACAACTAATATCCGACAGAAACCTTAGATATTTCACGTCTGGTTTGATAATCAGTTATCTTTATTTAAGTTAAAAATCTCGAGCTTTCCACTTAACTCCAAAAACAGTTTTAGTAATTAATATTTATATTTTTGATATATAATAAACTGACCAGGATCGTTGTGAAACCTAAATTCTATCATAAGTCCGTTGACGTGGACTCAATCCAGTCCTAAACTATCCTGACAGTTGGCAGGACCTTAGTACTTAGGAGCTTATGCAGTACGATCAAGGCTAGGAGTTTTTGTATCTAGTAAGGATTTGTTTGGGACAAGGCCCTTACACAAAATGGACCCTTAATCCACAACACGCACGGTTTTTTATTTTTGTCTTTACGATCCTACCTTTCCACATGTTTACTTTTAAATATTTAATGTTATTTTAGGTGGAAATGGTTTTGATAAAATAAAACGTGCGCCGGCCTACACATTTGGACACTTGACCAAAATAAGCTTAACGAAACCCGTCACCACGCCTTATGCACCGTTGTTCAATGTACAAGGACTTGGAAAGACTGGTGAGAATATTATAATATTTTCTTCTAATTTAAAGGAGAAACAGAAATAATGGCAATATCTACGGCGCCCATACTGTCTATGACATAAGAGTTTTGGTAGGAGAATAAAAGGTGTGCATTGTGGCAACACCTCCTTCTTCTTTATCACTGCTTGTAAAGCACGTAATCATTATAATAAAAATCAAAAATACAAAATAAATACAGTGTTTTTAATATCAAAAAGCCCAAAGGGCAAATCCTTAACACATACAGAACCTTTTCAATGATTGGTGGGTGGCAAACTCGTGCAAGTCTTGGAAAGAAATGGGATGGCTCTGTGTCCAGAAAAAAACTTAATTCTAAAAATAATGTTTATAATTTTTTATAAGCAAGTACAGTCAGTATGCACAACGGATCTTTATCCCTCTGAAGTTAGGTGCAACAATGATTGCGCATGTATACTGTTGTGCGGAAAAATTTGCTTACCTCTAAATCGACCTAAAAATCGGTTCTGCGCAGATAGTTCGGAGGAACACAGATTCGCTGTGACTTATTTTGATGTGTTCGTCGGTAAAAGGTGCACCGTTTACGTCCATACAGGTCCGTACAGGGTGACTCATGGTGTAGTCACGCCGCACATTGAACCACCATATGATAAGCTAAAGGTACCTGGACCTGGTGCTCATGCTCCTAAGAGCGAGATCCGGTACAAACGACCCCCAGCGTATACCATGAGGCCAGCGGCTCGACCACCATACCAAGCATGGGATCAGTGGACGCCACCGCCTAATATGTACTTACCACCAATACCGGTAAAGTGAGTACTTATAAACTTTGAGTGTTTATACATACGCTACTAATATGTCTAGCAAAAGCTCGGAATAGTTGTTTCGGTTTTATCATATTAATTATTGACAAGCAGTTTCAATTCGATTAAAAAAAGATACAAAAGCGGGATCATGTTTATATTTAGATAGCAATGTACGTGATTGATTTGTTACGTCTAATTATAACACGGGCTATTATATAATTATGGGCGACTATCTGCACACCTTGGCTCCCTGACGGTCGGCGACTTCGGGGTCGGCCAAGAAAGCGTTGGCGGGACGATCTGGACACCTTCGAAGGGAGATGGTGGGAGGAGGCTCAGGATAGGGAGTATTGGAAGTCTCTGGGGGAGACCTTTGCCCAGCAGTAGGACGAGACAGGTAAATTAAAAAAAAAAAAATTATAACGCGACTCATCTCATGCCTACATCCTCGGATGAAACTACATCTCATCAGGCCCTTACAGGATCAGCTAATTTAACTAGAGCCGTATGCACATGCCTTCTTCGTACATGGTCTATTAGGACCCTTATTGAGTAGCATTTCCAAGAAGTGTTTTTCTGGAGAGTTGTTGCAATATCTTTGATGTACCAGTGTAGTTATACAACATAACTACCTAGAAAACAAAATCATCGAAAATATGTTATTGCTCGTACTTTATCTCATCTACATGTGTTATTTCTATGTGCGCAATTTCTGTTTCTTTGTTGTGTATTACTCTGTGTAAACTTCTACCTGATTCGTTTCAAATAAACATATTTAAATCTTATTCCTAAAAACAACAAACCTTAGACGAAGGTTTTTTGATTCAGGAAACCACCTGCATACACTCTCGGCTACATGGCACAAGATATAAGAGGTCAGAATTTGCCTGGACCTGGCGAGCATGACCCTAATTTCAACTATGTCAAGAAAAATAAACCTGCCTATACATTTGGCTACCCATTCAAATGTATAAAACCTCCGAAGGCGCCGCCGCCGAACACCTATTGCGAGAAAAAGGTACTTTTATCATTGCTCTACGTGGCTCTGCTTTTACTTGCTTGGGTTATTTATTTTATTTGACAGGTTCTAAGATAACAACTAGCAGCGTAACTCATGACGGCGATTCCGATCGATCGGAATATTGAATTGGATATTGAATTTGTGGATGCAAACCTTGAATGCAAACCTAGCGCCAAATTATTTCAATATTGTGCGGGTATTGAATGAACTAACTGGCATTGGCATTGGATTCTCACATCCAATAAAGATTTGTACTCTTGACGCTGTTTTGTCAGCTAAATGACAGTCGGGATTGTGTTAGGTTAGGTATTGCGTGGAAATGCTATCAAAAATTTCTTCAAGAGTACGAAAATTCATCGATATTGGATTGTGATCTACATTGTATTGGAATTTTTATTTGATTTAAGAATAAGGCTGCTGATTCGTCCACTCGTCTCTATAGCATTCTCAGTTTTGAACTTATTTCGAAGAGATTAAAGTTGAATTTAGATTGAACTATATAAAACTGTTGAGTAAAAAATAGGATTACTATTAAATAGCAAATCTTTGCTTGTAAATAATCCTATTTTATTTATAAACTCGGCAAAGTAAGCGGGAGAAATGTTACTCTCGATTCCCTCAGGAAAATACCATGTTTTATTGTAGCGTGCGTGGTACGAATTTATATGGTAATGTTTACCTTAGATTTAATTAAAGGCACCACGCGAGCGGCTTTTGGGAGCAAACATTTGTCTTGACACTTCAATTGAGTTCAAGGATGTTAAACAAAATTAAGTCTGTATGCGAATTTGATTGATAATTATTTAAATACTCATCCTGTCGGCATAAGCTTTGTTTATTTGGATGTGGTCAAAAATAGAAAAGCAATATTATACAATAAATGTTGAAAGACTGAATAGGGGTCACTAATCACTAGTTAACTACTAACGGTACCTAATTTTAATTTTTTTAACAACCATTTTTTTATGAAGCAAAGTTTATACGATGATCTTTCTCTAATTTTATGTGGTTATCTTAGTTTATCCGTTGAATCCGTAACCCCATGCTCACTTAACCCTTTTGTGCCCGTGATTTTTGAATCTCGTTCCGCATTTTAGTTATTCTTGCATGAAACTCAGACTACGGGTTTTGTCAGGCGTTTTTGATTGATGAGCGGTCTAAAATACTTTTCCTTTCAGTTCATGGTTTCGAAGAGGACCATACCGGCTCCGTCGTTCGGCATCCGTCACAGCCAGTACATGGGCCAACAAGAAGTGTACTTGAAGTCATCCAAACTGGACATTTCACTCAAAAGTGGATGATCAAAAGTGGATGAAAGTGGGTGGTGGTATGTTTTCAGAATATGTTTTGCGATATGGATTTTCAGTTGAGTATTATAACTGATGTTTATGATAGAATACTCGTTGAATATTGCCAGTTGTTTTTTGTTATAATATTAAATACGTAAGGTGTAACAACATGTTTACCTACGCTGTAAATAACTGCATGCTGATATAGCAGCGGGGGCGGTAGCGGTAGCGTTAGCGTTTATGCGATACTGCCATTTAGTTATGTGCTTGAAGAACAAACTTAAGTACTTAATAATGAGCATTTTGATGCAGCGACCGAGCTAAAGTTTTTACAACAGTTTTCTACTTGAAACTTACCAATTCAAGTAGTAGAGATGCTGTGAGTAAAGTGTAATTTAATGCCACGGCCACACTCTAGGAGTATTAAATTGCGATCAAAGTTAATTTTGCCAAGTTTTGTACTTAGTCGGCCAGAGCGCTGATTTGTATGCAATGTTTCACCGGCCACTGTGACGTAAACACTTCTGGCTTTTATGGAGCCACTTTAAACTTCCCGACTTTTTCCGCGCGTTCATACTCAACAAACTCCATTCCATTCAACGACCAACGAGAAATGGACAAGTTTATAATAGCTTCGTTTTGTATTTTATTTCCATTCTGTAAGCTAAGCACGCCTGGCGATTTTGTATTGTATGATTTGCACTCGACCTGAATATTTTACCACTGATGTTAAACTCAATGTTTATGTAAGTAACCGACTTTTTTAATATTTTAAAAACTTAATGCATTTATGAATTCAAGCCCTATACGAGTATAATAAGTAGAGCTATCACTGCTCAACCAAGCTACTATTGAATTTTGAATTTCATCCATTTGAGCCCCTACCTTTACTGAAAATCAAGAAGCGCAATACTGCGCCGGGAGCCCCAATCACAAATAGTAATCGTAGTGCAGAGTACTACAAACGTCGAAGTCAAACACACGTCTCGGCTGGAAATGGCCTTAAACATAGAATAGTAAAGAAGCTATAGAAATGTAACTTCGTTGTGTTTTTTCCAATACGAAGGAGATTAGAGATTTAAAGCTCATTCTGCATCAAAAACGCCTTCTGAGACCTTTCCGATTCACGTCCTCAAAGTTATTTCTTACTCGCCTGAGGGTTGTGTAGCTACTGATACTTGACTCCCCCATTATCTCCCTTGCGAGAACAAAGGTATTTTGCCTGTTGTTTTAGCTTCCTTGAGCGGATGACAGAATACCTATCATTTTGTGTATTAAGTGTTTTTGATTCTCCACTGGCAAAATCTTCTTATCTACCCTAGAGCAATTGGGAGAGCCGATTTATTGACCAAGCAACAGAAGCACTGAGTATTTTGGTACTGGCTCGTAGTTTTGTCGAATTTCATTTCTATTCATTATCTATTTCTCTATTCCAGCATGTTAGTTGTTAGTTTTCGATGATTAGGTTTGCAATGTCATGATAGCCAGTCTAGTTGACTGACGAAGTCAAATATCCGATTAAACTTCTTATTTGGATTTCACGCCGTTGCTTAGATTGATTTCCTAAAGTAAAGGCGTCACTTGAGACTTCACTAGGCTAGAACTAAACGAGTAAAATTCTAAAAGTAAATTGAATATCAATGATTTTTTTACTTACAAATAAAAAAATCATTTATTCATTAAAGCAGGGTTATAAAGTAGTCTTATAAGATAAGATACATTTTTATTTGTCCCCATTAGGTATGTACAGGTTATAAATACAGTAGGTACAAATAGGTACATAATAGCAACAATGTAAGGTATATACCTACAATTAAAACAGCTTACCTGCTCGTCAAGTTGCATGAGGGCAAAATGGTCCCCGTCTCAGCATAATGCTGCACTATACCTAAGTAGACACCCAGGTATAATACAGCGTTGGGTTTTCAGACGAGCATAGACATTATTAAGAATTTTTATAGTAATAATAAAATAGTTGTCTGTTAGCAATGTGATGGGAAGAGGAGGGAGTCTTTTGCCCAGCAGTGGGATGGAACAGGCTGATGAAAAAAAACAGTGTAATGAAAATCTATAGCAATATAGCACTCGCTATTAGGCTATAAGGTTATCGCTATATTGTAGAGAAAATGAAAATAAACTTCAAACAACAAAGTGGCCCTCAATTGACCCTCTTCAAGTTAAAATGTTCTAGGCCACCCCGTAACGCAACTAATGTAAATGCCACTTATGCGGTCGACTATTCAACTCAGCTGTAATAAGAAAATTTCAGCGCACTCTGACCGGCATTCGCATTCGCATTCACATTCACATTCTGCATTCAAATATTCACGGGGACATTCCTCGACATTGCTATAATTTGGCACGGGCACGCTGAATAATGGTAAGTCGCGCTTTTAGCCTATTTCAGATGCATGCAGATATTTGAACTTGGCAGAAGAGACTTCCCGATTTTTCATGCCAAAAACCTAGGTAGGTTTGTTTTAGTCATTACTACTTAGCTTCTGAACGCAGCTTTGCAATAAATAGTCTAAAATGATGAGTCAGGTCACGAGCTATATCTATTCTAAGTTTTATCCAAAGTCTCTGAGGTGTGATTGGAGACCAAACTTCACAAAGGTCCTCGTAACATCCAAATGGCAAACATCTGAGCATTCTCGTCTGGTCTATATGTGAGGCAATTTAGTTGGTAAAATGGAAAAAAGACCGATCTAAGTAGTAAATAGAATTATAAAACGATCTAGAAAACTTTTTTCAGAATAGCTTTTCCCACAGATTCATTGAAAACAGTTTTTGTTTAAAGAGTCCTCGTTAGCGTCAGGAATGATATTTCAAAACTGAACAAAGGTTTGGTTCTTTAGCTAAAAAAGCTCGAATGACCCCTTTACCGGCTACTCCTTTGTCATCGAAGCCTCCTCGCTAAATGTCGAAGAAGATTAATTACCATACAAATGAAATGCCTACAGGACAAAAATGATATTCCCTTACATTGTCTCATATTCGAAAGAGTAAAATTAATTTTCCAGCTGGGATAAACAAATAACGTCCAAAACCCTTTGTCGGTCGCCCATAAACACATTAAACACTGTGTGTACTTCCAAAAGGATGTAAAAAGTTGTACTAATTTAAATAACATTTATAACTGAAACGTGGTTATTAATTTTAATTGAATTTAAGTAATTTCATGAAGACAATGGACTGTAATAACAATAACGGTGCCACAAGGCTTCATCTTTATGTCGATTCGTAATTAATGTGATAACTTACATTTAATTAGATAATGAAATAAATAACATCGAGTCATCGCAGTATATACCAGTCAAGTATGAGTTTTGCACAAACGTGACTAGGAGTCATTGGATAGTGAACGTGTCAAAACAGCAACATATTGGATCCTTGAAATATTTGGAGATTGTTTATTACACGCTCCAACCTCAAGCCACGGGATGAAGTCTCGACAGAAGTGATTATATACTTCGATGCCGGTTTTAATTTAACGCCCCGTTTACACGACGCGACTCGCACCCGCTAACGACCAATTAATGATACCGCCCGTTTAATTTTGGTTTGTTAGAACTTTATAATTTTTGAACTCGGTTTCTTTATTGCAGCTGTGACACAAGAGGTGTGGAATTTGTTCAGCAAAACGTTTTACTTTAGCGCACTTTTAGTGTGATCGGCACACAGTATTAGGGATTGGACTACTTAAGTAGTATTTATTATTACGTATTAATTACAGGCACATGAGACTTAACATCTTTATGTCTCAGAGTGATGGGCGCAGTGTAATGCATGACAGGCACGTCCACAGTGGACATGCTCAGTCAGGCAATGCATTGTCATAGGCAGAGGTAACCGCTTAACATCAGGTGGGACATCGGCTTGTTCCATCATTTAGTGGTATAAAGTAAGTAGGTGTTCGCGGCCAATAATGGAATTCAATGCCAAGCTATTCTGGTTACTGTCTTTTGGTTTATTTGCTTGGCAATCATGGTTTCATGTCATAAGAATAACTCATTTTTGGATAGTTTAATGATTTTTGGACCTAACACCACCAACCAGTCCCTTTTTTATATAGCTGGACGCTATTAAGTAGGTACCTATATATTTTTCTTACTTAAAAAACTAAAAGGATGTACTAAAAAATATCAATATTTTCCAGATACCATTTAATGAGTTAGGAATAAACCTTGTAATATTTACATGTTGTAATATTTTATTAAAAACCATGCATATAAAGTTACGAAACCTTAATATAGGTACCTAATTTATGGAATCTTCAACTGAAAATTTTACCGCAAAACAATTTGTAGTGAAATGACGTCTCTTGTTGGAATAATAATGATCTAACTTTATCCATTTCCTCGCTAACACGAAACAAAGACTTGTATTATTTTGATTTGTTGGATCGGGTAGAAAATAAATTCACATCGGTTAAGTAATATTATAAACATTATTTCAGGTTTCAAATTCACAATTGCCTAGTTCGAACCGTATCGGTTAGATTTATTATTGTTCAATTGGAGTTGATTTCGATTTCCGCTCTTTATTTTGACATTTTGAAAGCGTGACCTTTCCACGGGGCGGGGCAGGAAATATTTGACGGGATTAGGTACTCGTTTAGTGCCTGTTTCTTCTAAATATGGCATAGGTATTTCAATTGAAGCTTTTATAAGTTTTGTTGAATATTTTGTAAACAATACTGTGTATTATATCAATGTATAATTTAATTTTGTAGCAAGCTGCGTATTCGGGCATAGTACTTTGTCAATCGTTCAACGGCTTCTTCATAGCGGGCTGGGGTCTCAACAACGTATTTGCATTTCTCATTTACACCCCACTTCTTATACTCCCTCGAGCACAATTTTCACTTGACAAAAGTAGATACATTTTTAGGGCTCCTACAGAATATAGGTACGATTTTTGATACTTTTATCGCCAGTAAATGACCAAAAACTGATATTTTAACTTTGTTGATACTGAAAGCAGGCTAATTTTGTCTAATTTCTGCACGGTTATTTTGCTCATACACCCTCGCCCTTGATTTATTAACACTTGTGAGCAAGATGCAGTTCAGTATTTCAAAAATCATTTTTGGTGGCTGAAATATGAAAATATACTCTTAAATAACTATGATCAGTTTGGATCTCAATTCCGCATACTAGCATAATATCAGAGCATAGCTGATGTTGTTTAATCTCAACCCGATAGAGTACACAATATCGAACAGCAAAGAGAAAAGAAAAGTAATAAAACCCATATAGTTGAAAGCCAACGCAGGGCTCGCAGTAATGAAATTCCACACAAAATATTATCGCATTTTTTTTTCAAAGAGGTAACGTTATGTTAGTATTGGCCCGGAATGAAACCCAATGTACACATTGATAGTTTATTTTCAAGCTTTATTTTATATACGTTTGGCAGTTTATTTTACGTAGTTTGTGGTCATACATGTAATAAAATGACTGCGACCGCTGAATTTTGTCAGCAACTTGCTTTTCAAAATATCCAAAAGTCAGGGAGGATGGCCTGCTTTGTTTATATGATATATACATACATACAAAATGATCAAAATATTATACTTAATAGAGATAAAAGTGAAATTGAGAGGTTTGCACCTAACAACATTTTGTAAACTCTGGCGATTTATTCATCGGGATCCCTACAAATTACAAGGGCTGTAACCGGCGTCGAAACAATCAGAGCCGATGATCCGGCCCGTGTCATGCAAATCTGGGCTTTGCTAACAATAGATCGCAGCGCCATCTGACGGCAGCAACACGGTAGTTATCGTTCACGTTCTGTTGTTGGAAATTGCTTTTATTGGGTCAATAAGCTTTGTTTCTGATCACCATAGATCGAATCTATTTCGATCCCTTGAATTAGTTTTTTATAAAATGTTTTTGCGCTGCATTTCCAGAAGAATTTAATTTTGTACTGTGGTTTATTAGAAACACCATCTTAGAATTCGTTTGAGTAAATTATCCTAGTTATTTTGAAACATAACCGTGTCTCACTCATGACTAAGATCAGATACAAATATTTTAAAGTTAGGTATTATTTACATGACAAACATACAAAACACACCTGGAAGACAATAAAGGCACAATTTTGCCGTAAATTGCCTCAACAAGAACCGGATCTTAGCAAGTGGCAGTGCACATGTATAATGTATGTTATATGATGCGAGTCAACAATAGGGTGTGTTGGAGTGCGCTGCAGGCTTGCAATGAGTGCTTGTCACTCCGCCACAAATCACAAGTGACAATGTGTCTAGTCTGCCTTCTCTTACCTTCGCTATTCGCTGCCTGCGTCCTTGTCTCGAGAACTTGCACTTGGAGCTTCGCAGAACACGTTCAATGGATGTAGAAAGTATAATGCGTATACGTATACAATTACTTTCCAAGTTTTACTAATGATGTGCTCTCAGGTAGGTGCTTTAAAAATAATAACTAACCACTTTAATGCTGAAATCAAGATTTAAGTTTCCAAACAGGAAGAGAAAGTGTTCAATAATATTTCACCCACAAGCTTCTAACTACACCGTACGTCAATACGGTATACTTACTCTATACAAAGGTACGTGGAGTTATTCCCAGACTCTAACATATTGCAAACTTCAATACCATGACATTGCTCTATCTAGAGTATGTAGAGATACATCAAAGGGCTGCGAAAATTACCACTTTCGTTTTGTCGTGGACTGATACCAATTTGTTTCCCGACCGTTCAGAGACACACAAGGGAACAGAATTTACGGCCTTCTGACCAAAGGGCGAATGATGCGATGCACTTTCCATGTCACCTGCATTGCCTCTGATATATTCATGAGCTTCTACATACTATTAAAAAGCAACTGGAGCAAATTTAAACCCTAAGCCTATCACACGATAGCCGATTTTCATTTTAGAAGTGTTAACTTCATTTGTCCCCGGGTACGGTGGTCTGTAACAAGTTTAGTTGGCAATTCTCTTGTGGCTTGCATTTAAATATTGATAGTATGATATTATTGCAATACAGACAACTCTTGGTTATGAAATTAACCGCACGTCTTAGCATCTTGAGGATAGTTTATTGTTTATTGTTCAGACAGGTATGTAAACTAAGTAAATGTTGATAATTTCTCGTTTATGCCTTTGAATCGGTCTATATTCATTCGGCTAACTACGTCATTCATATAATTAGCAACATCAGACCCTCATCAGAGCGCGTTCGGCGTTATCCTGAAAGCGGCCCTTTTCGAAACTAACTATTGTAAACAGAAAAAGTCTCAGATGCTTAGCTAGCGTGTTTACGTAAACAGGTGTAAAATGGATCGTTATGCGGCCAAATTACCATAATGTTTGTTGTCGAAATATTCGCTCTCCAAAACGGAATATGTAATGAGCAGGTCGAGTCAGCCCAGCAGATTTTACACGTTTATACGGCTTGATGTTCGTTAAAGGTACACCTTAATTTTATGCAGTCATAAATTTAATTCATATTTTGTTTACGGGGTCATCCTTGCGTGAACCTAAAAATGAAAATGACGTGTCATCATAATTCGGTCGAGTAAGCGAGTCAAACAGCTATTCCCGTTTCAGCTGTTAAGTTACTGGTTAAGTAATTCTAATTTTACTTGGACTTTGATATCTACTCGTCTGGTAGTCTGATCCTCATGCGAGTATCATCTCTGAAGAACTCAAAGGTTTCACGGCGAATGATGTTGATGTCCAATTTTAGTAGCGCGTTTTATAAGTAGGATTAGTCTTTCTGTTGGTCATAATGAAGACAAAGTGTGCAGTATTCTTGCAGCACGGCGTCTATTGTGCAGTGCTGGCGCGACTCCAGCCGCGACGGGCTCCATCGCGCCGCTTACATTAATTTATCATGCCCTCTTCCACTAATATTCAATATAAATTATCATTAATTTACATTATTATTATACCATAATTATACACTGTTAGCGTTTCGTGCAATACCATTTTAAGGTTCTATGCTTCCTTATCTTCATTTCCATACAATGCAAGAAGAAATAGTTTAGTAAAAAGATCGATAATGTAGATTTGAGAGGCTGGAATGTGCAGACGACTGGACAATATTTTCCTCCTTATCGGACTACAGAATCGAACGAGGGTATGAAAATTTTAAGCAATATCCTATCTAAGTGTATTGGTTCATTGAAGATTTCATAAAGTCCTGTGCACAAATATACCAAAGTGATAGTAAATAACATGCGAAGATCCATAAGTGCAAAACGATGGAGGAATTGAGACAAAAGAGATTCAGCAGATTTGTGAATACATATTGGGACCTATAAAATGGAGCTCAGAAATCTGGCCTTAAGCCAGCCTTATTCTGTGTCTCGGAGCGGAGGAGTAATACCTACAGTTATCGAGCTCAAATTCAATAAAGTTTACCTTCAAACGAACGTAAAGTTTATCGGCTCGTGGTAATGCCCGATATTGTATACTCCATCGGTATTATAACTTTTTTATATTCCACCGATTGTACTGACTTGAAATTGTGTTCGCGTGGCGGCACTCTAGAAGTTTTGCAGTAAAATCCTGGAAGTACATACGAAACGTTTCTGAAAATAATATTTTTTGTAAGTACTCAAATCCACTTCAAAGTTGGGAAACTACGAGAGTTTACTTATATACAAAATATAGACAGGTATAAATATTAAGCTTGTGTTTTAGGGTAGCTTGACCGCATCCGCATTGGGAACCCTTTACTCTTTTATAGGGGTACAATATTGAAAACCCTTTTGTAAGTGGGTGAATATGAAAGAACAAGCTTAGCCACGGAATAACAAATTACACGTTAACTTTTACACGAAATGTTTTTAATAACACCTCTTTATTTCAAGCAAAATTATAATTTATTTCATAAATAGGTATTTTCACATACCTGTTCTAATGATAAAGGTATTGACCTTTTTAATCCCATTCAAGGATCTATTGTAAGTGTGATTTGCACCCCGTCACATCTAACTCAAGAGTTCTCGAAGTATTTCTACCAATTAGTAAATCGTATTTCCTTCCATACTGTTAAATGTTACCTATCTATTCTAAAACATTTTTGTTTTTACGAGAAACGAAAGGAAAGAGTACAATGCATTGTTCATACTGTACCGTAAAAACTTTTGATTAAATGCAACCCCTCATCTGCATTCTCAGGAAACTTCTCCACCGGTCGGTCAACAAAATAAATTGGTTCTTGCCAATCAATAAAGAAAATGAAATCAACAAGTACGAAAACTTGTAATTACTCTCGCGGTACCTAACAAGCAGCAAGTTACTCTCGCCGTAACAAGCGGCAAGTTACTTTGAAATTAGTTGTACCGTTCGTTGGCACCAGACATTCGCGCTCAACTTCTTTTTATCGCTCTACGTAAAACACGGAACGTTTTCTATTAAAAATAAAACACGGCAGAGAAATAAGAAGCTCAAGTTATGTTTCTTTTTTGTAAATACGAATGCTAAATTCTCGGAATGGAAATCATATATTCAATTCATAAAGTATACAAAAGAAATAAACAAACGACTGAAAGCAATTAGCTGCTATTACTTCACAAGATCCCTCAGACGGGTATTTATTGAGAAATGTGAAATGTGTCGTGAAAAATAAAAAAGCCGCTCTACAAAACCTTTGTAACAAAACAATTTAGGGTGCGCGACTAAGTCCGCTATTATATTTTAATGGATACTGGCTTGCCACTGCAGATGCACAGATATTATAAAGAGATGTAAATAGCTTATAACCTTGTATATAAAAAGACCAAAATAAAATACAATAATGGACGTGCCTATGATTACCCTTCCTCATGTAACCTGGAATGCTACGAAATAACAGGCCATAATCTGAAGAGCCTGAGGATTACAGTCGTGAGCCCATTTTATTTCATTTAAGATGGAAAATAGAAATTGCAGGCTTCGTCAGGTTTCAAAGGCTATGAAAGAAGTCTCACTCTGTGTAAAAGTAGGTAGCGGTCAGTTTTCCCGGAAAATACCTGCGTCACGATAACTGCGGTCATAAATCTGCGACTTCCGAGGAGATTTCTCGTCGCCTTTCCTTAGGAAACTTTTAGGACGCGTGCTCGAGACATCCCGGGCTCGAGAGCAGGCAAACCCGATTCTGACCCACTCGATAAGCTTATTAAAATATAATTCCAGAAATTCCCACAGCTGCACTATTTGCTACGATGATCTTTACGTCGTAGTGTGCTACGAATGCTACGGCGTAGATAGTAGTTTTTGGACTACGACGTAGACGGTGGTTTTCGGAAAAAAATATTGAAAAACCCGACGTAAAATTATAAGAGTGAAGATATTCGGAGTATTTCAACTTCATCAGACAAAAACCAAGCAGGTTAGTTTTTAGAAAGTAGGCATTTTTCACCAATGACGTCGCTCTCTAGAGAAATAAAAACAAAATGGGCAAACATCAATAGACGTTCCATATTATTTCAATAAGTCTACATCCGTTGCTATTAAAACTCAACCACCATCGTGCGGGCTCGAATGACTTTGTAGGATGTGTCTGTCGGGTTCGTAGATTTTTATTAAGAGTTCTTTAGATTTTTTGCCAAATTACGGTACATACCTACAAATTATGCCCTAAGCTACTTAGTAAGGAAACTTATCGCCTATTCAGATACCAGACAATTTTTTGCTACTAGTTATTTTTTCACAAAATATTTCAATAGAATAAATGTTATTGCAGAGATTTCACAACCGAAGTGGCGAAAAATAAACCTAATATCCTGTCCATCCAAAGGTTGTCTGGAAGAGATCGCTTTTAGCGATAAGGCCGCCCATTGTACTCTCTATTTTTATGTTTATCTCTTTCTGTAATTTCTGTTTCTGTGTGTGCAATAAAGTTTTTATCTATCTATCTATCTAATATTTCAAGTAGAATAACGGTCAACAGATAAACAGACCATCTAAAATGTACAAGTTAGTTTGACCTACTTGTAATTTGTACTTACCTACAGTTTACGCAACTAATAGGGTTGTGTTGACAAATTGTGGGAGTTTAATGGGTAATGGTAGTAAATGTAACTACTTGAGGGCAGTTTGCCTGCTTACCTAAGTATAATCTTGATCTTGCCCTGGGGAGAATCCCTGTTTGGATAAAGATACGCAATTGTTGATTTTGTAAATAGTTCTCTAGTGAGTTTATTTTAAAGTTTTAAGTTTGTTAAACTAAGTTTGTTTTATTGTCTACACATTGTTATAATAGCTGATTTTCTAATCTAGTCGAGCAAAATAGTGTCTATCTATGTAGACAAGCGTCACAGCTCCGTCGGTGCTAGTTCTGCCTGCCGTGCTGTGGGTCGTGAGTTCGACTCCACTAAAATCGAAACATTTATGTGTGGCAAACATAAATTTTGTTCTATTTCTGGGTGTTATAATACTTATCATACTTATTATTATTATAATTACTATGTATTATAAGTATTGTAATACTATTTTTTTGTTTGTACCACTCCTAAAAAAGTATTCTATCGGCAATTTAATTCCCATAGTACAAGCTTTGCTTCGTTTGGGAATAGAGGGCGTTGTGTGAAATGTCCAAGAATAATTATTTATGTGGTTCTTATCCCGTAATAGCTTTTATTGCTTCAGAAGGTCTAGTACAAGTTTTGGTATATAAAGTCAGTGTAAAACGTCAAACATGCAAAGTACGAGGTTGGTGTAATGTGAAGCTTCTCAAAGAGTCCACTTAGTAAACGGAACACGCGTACGAAGTCGCAGGTAACCACTAGTCTGGAATAAAATGGACCAAATATTCAGAATTTTAGGAGTCAAACGCCTTTTGAATAGAGGTTCTTTTATGCGAAGCACCAAAGTATTTTACTTTGACACCTACAAATACCAAGGTATTAAACCTTTCCACCCATTACCATTTTCTATTTAAATGAATTGTTCCTACTGAGACACCTATTCTTTTTTTTTGCGTTCTAACGTTTTAGGTCACAGAATAATTTAGCTGCTAATTAACTCACATAATTAAAAATCTATCCTAAACTGTGAATCACGCAATAATACAATTAATCGAAATACGTAGGTACCTTAAAACTGTGCATTTTAGTATATTTTATTACTACTTCCTATTTGGGAAAGTATTCTAAACGAGCTAAGTAACCCTTTATAAATCTAATCTGAGCGATACAGCCTTCATAAACATATTTTCTTTCCAGTTTTTAGTAACGCCTTAATATTATGCAAATAGGAAGGTATAATATTTAATTGCACACTCCGCACCATTTTGAAACGGCTGCGAAAATAAACGTATAACGGTAAAAGTTTCATTTTTTGTGTTTTTTTGTTATTACCTTCCTTGGTGCGGCGTCGGTGAAATACGTGAAGGGTTGAACTTTGTGTACAACATTGTAAACTCTGGCTCTGAAGTACTTAAACATCATAACTCAGGCTGGATTATAAGCTACGCTATACTTAGTTTACTGTAAAACTTAAATAAGAGCATACAAGAGATAATCTCGTTTGCATTTATCACCTTCCTGACCAGGAAGCAAATTATTAAACCTTGGTCTGGGTAAGTAATGTGCAATAAAGTGTTTTTCATTCATTCATTTTAATTTTTATTCGTTCGTTCATTCATTCAATGGTATGATGAAACCCAAAGATATCAATCACTTCTATTATATTATCTCAACACCTTCATGATGTGGCCAACTCTACCAGTTGGTTTGCAAAGTTCTGATATTTTTACGAAGCAGTACTTGAATGTCCGATGCGAATATCCGTCTCTCTCATCCTCATTTCCAGATTATTATGTCGTACACATATCGAAACATCATAAAAGTAATCCAATCGCAAACTCTTTTCCGAAACTCGACAAAATATTTTCTATACATGTGTAATATGTTCTATATATGTGTAATAAGACTCTGTGAAATCAACAGTGTGTGCGTGAAAAAAATCTGCTGTTCTACACATTTTTGGCGAGCAGGTATCGCATTTTGTATGATACAGCTATTTTTTTTTTAACGAATTGATCACATAATCTTTTGCCCAAAGTTTTCAGGATTAGTTTTATTACACCCTGTATTTTGAGACCATACACCTACTTACCCGTATTTATGACATAATGAAACACGGTCGGTTATGAGTAGAACAGCGGCAAAATTGGGGACACTGCCAAGCTTTTTCCACTCCAAAGTGCTCCCTGAATATTCAGTCAGATGGACAGATAAATTATGCATGTTCTTTGAATGCCTGACGTCGGATGCGTGATATTTTTATATACATAATTCGTCTATTCGTATCGCGCATTCTCATGGTAGAAAATAATTTTATTTGCATTTACTTCTGACATTACATAGATACGTAAATTGTACCTACATAAATTGATCGTTACCTGTATTGCTTATTTTTGACTTCAATAAAAAAAAACTAGATGGAAAGTCTTCAGTAGAGTCTGAAACTTTTTAATTAGGATCTGAAAATGTAATTACTTTTTTATATGTACGCTTCAGGTAAGGGCGGCTTGCACCAAAATTGCTAAACGCGTTTAACTCTTAAATAGTATTTAGCGACTTGTCAAGTCATACAAATACGTCAGTTTTAAATCGATTTAGCTGTTAAATACGTTTAATGATTCTGGTGCAAAACGCCCTTAATCACGAAAATTAATAAGTTTATATTTTTTTTACTGTAAGTTCTTGTATATTGTAATTAAAAGAAACGCAACTAATATGTATTTGTAACCAGTGCACATACGCTGAAAATCTTCTGTAAGTAATATCATTATCACACTATAAGAAAAATACAATGTTAAAACAAGTTGGTTCCTAACGGATAACGGAACATTTAACACGGGCATGCCTTCAACTTCGATAACATTCAGTATTCAGAAGAAAATTATTTCGGCACCATTACCTCTCACAGCTGCCACACAAAACTTTTATGTGTTTGCATGAGGATGTAGTCGTGTGAAACACGAACTGTAGTGCCCGACAGTGTTTCAAAAGAGGCTAGATTAAATGGCAGTTCAAATGAGTTCGTGCTAAAGTTTTTATTTGAATTAAAAAAGCGAATGAATTTAGTATGTAGTGGGGTTTCATAATTTTAAATGCAATGAGATGATTTCGTGTTTTAGTGCCTGTCTGAGGATATAAGCTAGGCAGATGTTCCAAAAATTTGCAAGCTGAAATGGCAGTGGGCCGGCCATGTTTGCCGTAGAACCGACATTCGTTGGTGCAAACTAATACTCGAAAGAGACCACGTTTAGGCAAGCGTAGTGTAGGACGCCCTCCGGCGAGATGAGGCGACGATCTGCAAAATGTAGCTGACAGACATTGGATGAGATGATGAGAAGAACTGAAGACCCAGCTCAATGGCGTGTCTTGAGAAAGATCTATGTCCAGCACTGCACTAATATAGGTTGATGATGATGATGGAATATTCCAAAGGTGTAAATACTTTGGCAGTTTGAATTAGATCTTTCACAGGTTTTGAACAATTATGAAACGTTACAGGGCACTTGTTCTTATCTCTCCGCATTTTATTGCAAACAAGTGCCTACCATTTCAATTGTATTGTGAAAGCAAAGCAACCAGCAATGAATATCGCAGAGACCAAGCCGTGTCGTGCTAAATCTGGCGTATCGACCGTTTCTATTCACGGCAACGTAGATAGGTACGCCATGGACATGCACAATGATCTCGAATTTATTCGCCCATTCCACGATTTCAAACCAAATACAGCCGTGTTTTTGGGTCGTGGTTGAATAACAAGCTGAACAGTTTATGTACATTGCAAACACTGCTATAGAGTGCTAAATCGCATTTTGTTATGATTGAGACGAAGTAGGTACAATGTTTGGTTATATACCAGACGTCATATAAGTAATGGACAAAGTTTCAAAAATGTTTTATTGCAGAAATCTAGCAACTTTTCATTTTCTATTTTCAATTTCCATAAGTTATTATTATGATTAAAAATAACATATTCGAAGTCTCATAAAAATCCTAAGGTATCTTAACTACCTAAGCTATGTTTCCATATCTAGATTTTATTGTTCGTAGATATTCAAGTACTTACCGCAAAATGTTATTTTTAAGCTGATGTCCAGATAAACAAACATCAGAATACAAAATTATGTTAAAAGCTTAACGCCAAAATGCACTCACGACACGTCGCCATTTTTGCTTGTCCAATCGAGGGCTTTTAATGCAAATAGCTTGCGACTGTTTGTTTTCGAAGTATCGCTTTCTAGGTTCAAACGAACGACGACGACGAGGAATATAATTCCAGCTTAGAGAATTTTTTTCAGTGAAGCATTATTGGTTGCTGGTTAGTGGATTTGCTACAGTATTCTATCACTTGGTTTAAACATTAATCATCAAAACTCCGCCACGCCCGACTGGTTGAGTGGGCTTGTTTCGTATGTAGATCTATAAATTAAATTTTATTATTATAGCATGCTTGTGCTAATGAGATATTAATGATGTACCAACACAGCACAAAATACGAGTACACTTGTATCGTTCATATGCTTCAAGCTTGCATGATATAAAATTAATTACTGTCTAATTTTTTTAATTTATTTATTATATTTATTAATTTTTGTAATATGAATAATAAAATTTATGTATTAGGTTAGATTGTATTTAGTATGTGTAATAATATGTAATATGAGAACAGGAGAGGAAAGATGATTGGACACCTTATACGACATGACAGCTTAATCGGAAATATCATTGAAGGGAAGGTAGAAGGAAAGAGAGGAAGAGGAAGATCGCGTATTAGCTACATGAGCCAATTGAAGGCGAAGATAGATGTCATGTCGTATAAGGACGTCAAGGAAGCTGCCCTGAAGAGAAGAACCTGGCGGGAAATGCATATGTTACGCCGACAAGAGCGTAGCTCTTAAATTGGAAGAGAAGAATAATATGTAGGTATTTGTTTGGGGTAAGTATGTGTATTTATTTAACTCTAACTGAAACGTTTTTATGCCAATACGATAATTAATGATTGCAAGTGTGAAAGAAAGCTTTGAATTACTCGTACACAGTTCGGTGCAAAAATAAAATGAACTAACTTTAAAATAAAGAGCTAAGGCCATTCTCGTGATAAAATTTTGAACTCGATAATTGAGTTCACCTGCGCGGGAGCTACTGCAGACAGACCTAATAAAAATTCTGAGCTCCTCCGAACAGATGAGCATTCCCTCGAGCGTGCGATGTGAGTAATTAAAAGCTGACTCGTTAGCTGCACCGACACCGGTAGCACGCTGAGGAGTGCGAGAGCCTCACAAATGTAATCCATCCCCTTCCCCCCACCCCTTCGTTTAGCCAGGTGGATGGAACTCAATTAGCAACAATTATTCAGACGACGATACGACGCGAACCCAAAAGTTTCCTCGACTATTTCCTAATTAATTTTGTTACTGCTGACCCCGAACTCGAGTTGACGCACCACTCAACCTTAACGTTTATTTAGCCATAAATTATTTAAAAAGATGTCCCTCGGCTAGTTTTCAGCAATTTCGGAAGACTTATATCAAATGGGGCGACAAGGGAAACTTTCCGATGGTTTTCACGCCCGCTACTACACAGTGGTCCATAACGACCATATAAGGCCGATTGCTTTCTTAAACTTATCCCATTTGTAGCCTCGCGTCGAGGAATTGGAACTTCTTTATTGTGCCGAAGTTGCGAATGAGAGCTGTTATTTCCATTTCTATCGAATTGTAGCCAAAACTAATAAATTGTAACGCTACTGCTGAAGAAGCAGATAAATAAGACCCTTCAGGCTGAAGGTAACGATGGGCAGACGAAAACAGACGAAAACCTATAAAACTAGGGAGTGGTAATTAGGCCCTTAGTAATTACCACATAAAATCTGAGCATGGGCGTCGTAACGTGTTAAACAGCCTCTTCGCCGAATAACTCGATATTCTTATTTAACGAAATCTTTAGGAGTTTGATGGTGACGCAGCAGTCTCAGTACTTGATTCATATCAAACCACTTAAGACGGTGATATGGTATAATTCACCCCCTAAATTATAAATAAGACGAAAACGTTTTGCCCTTGCAATATTACTTAGAACAACGCGTGAATTGGTCCGCTCGGTGTAAAGTCTCATATTAACATAGTAAGGAACCCATTTCCATTATCATCCCCAATTTCGTGCTCGGGAGGCACTTAAGCACTTAATGGATCTCAGCTCCCCGTAATTTACCGGGACGTTGGATTGAATAAAATCGTAAATCTTAACACCAACTGAGCGAAGGTGTTATTACGAAGAATGATTCACCATTATTCTTCTTTGAATGAAACGTAGCTGAAGATAAATAATTATCTCCGAATGAAAGCTCTCCGATTAGTTTAATCGCAAACTATATTTGCAGCAGCTAAGTAAATGATTATGCAATTTTGATTGGTTCCGGTGCTAAATCAGATTGAAATTTTAATCCGTTATGCCAGACGTCTGCGTTAAAATTAGATGGGTAAGTGGATGGTGTGGGTCGATGGCGCGGTGGTAGAGTCGGCAGACTGCACCAATCCACAAATAAACTGAATCAATAGCTATCCAGCGACCACCGCGCCACCCAGCCGCGCCGCATCGCGCCGCCGACCTAATACCTATCTAATTTTTCGTCAACCTGATAAAAATATACCTACCCAGACACCATGAAATGTCAAGCAATTTCGTATATTTTTATAAGAACCTTTACAATTACCATAACATTATTGTCTGAACAGCGGCCTATCTACTGTTGCAGACAGTTGGACATCTCCACTCTGGAAGAGCCTCGTGCGGAGGACGATGAGTGAAGGAATTCTATTCCTTCACTGATCGGCCTCTGTTTTCGACCTACTCTTATTTTTTAAATTCCTTTTTATAATTTTATTTTATTTTGTGTTATGTGTTGTAATATGGATTAAGTTGTCTGAAAAAAAAATTAATTTAATTTAATTTAATTTAATTTAATTTAATTATAGTCATTAGCAAAGATTAACTGCTATTTTAGCATTAAGATCGTCAGTACACACTACTTTTTAAATTGTGCTAATAAATAATTTTCTATGTATAGATTTATCACTTCTACACAAACTGTCTTCAACTCAGAAACACGAAAGTCATCAGTAGTACCATGCCCTTACGTGTTATCACAATGTAGATGGTGTGAACCAGACAATGAAAGCAGGTACCTAGATTACTTGTGAAACGTGCAATTCCATATACATTTCAGAAGCCCTTTGGGAAATACAAACTGTAATACAACCGGGCAATAAAACATTGTTCTGCGTGCTCTCATGTAAATCCCATAACTACATTTGATCCCACCCTCCCTAGGGACTTGTAGTTTCGGCTCGTGCTTGTAGGACTAAAGACGGACTTTACGAAGGTGACAATACTCAGCGGTGTACTTGGATGTAGGTAAGGTAACTTACCTACGCAAACTTATCAATGGGAAGATTTTACTTACAAACGCAATGTTTGCCGTAAAATGCTACTGAAGTAGTTAAAGAGCTTCGAGCACATTTGTGAAAAATACGTGAAGTTGTTTACAAGTTTTTCCCCTTAAAAACTACGACACGTTTTGTTTACATTTTTTACTTTGCGACAATACGCAGGGTCTGAAATATATTCTGATCCCGAGATCAGTTAACTGTATCAGCTGATCACGAACATTGTAGCGCCTGACTGTTGATGCCTTCCAAAAGCCATAACAAATACGGGAATGTGTTAAAACTATTTTATCAGGGGTATTATGATGCTAAGTTTATGTAAAGTGCGTAGGTTTAAATGCAATGTAAATTCTGTTTATCTAAATTTCACCGTATCGGCTAAACTAGGTGATTTTGATAAATTTTGTTCTGAAAACTTTATACCTATGGATTTACTGATCAGATAAGTACCATATTCGTGCTAGGTACTATTACATACCCACAAAACAAATGCCAATAGGTAGAGTGAAGTATTGGAAGGCATTTTATCATACAGATTTCAAGTAATGATTTAGGGTTATGAGATTTTTCATCCACACCAACGAATCCAAAATATTCACATTGTCATTTAGGCTCAGGTTAGCATAATAAAGTCCAATACCCAGTCTACCAGTAGGTTTATTCGACGAATATAAGTACTTGAAAATGTAACCGGATTTTTCAATTCCTTTTTTCAAACTTACTGTTTTTCCAGTTAACCTAAACAGTATTCTTATTGTCAATTTACAAAAAACCCATTAAACATTATTTATTTATGAATATTTGATGCTATTAAATAAGAACAAAATGTAATTTGGCAAGAGTTGAAAAGGAGGACGGAAAGGATAACTGAATTTTAGATGAAATCTGACAGGACTAATTACAAATCCAGTTACTGTTGCGAAATTGTCCGAGTTTTGGATAAGAGTGCCCGTTACTGACATAAATGAGCGTGGGTATTACGAAATTACCCATTTAATTAAAATGTTATATCCAAAAGATGAGCAGTTCATACTGGTGAGCATGTTATTTTTAATTAAGATAATAATTAAAAGCCATAGGTATTATGGCGTGAACGTGTTGAACGTGTTCCAACATAAGTTTATCAACATCTGCATGATGTTGGTGTAGGCGCGTAGGTAACTATGTGGGACCATTTTTTCTCTAGCTAAGTGAGTCCGCAGCCACTAATATGAGTTCGTAAAACCATCACAAATTAGACCCCGCACGCGAGTGACCTTAGTTGCCCAGAAACTTTTTTGTCTATGCCGATTACTATCGGCGGTCGCGTCGCGTTAGAATACTAAACTTGCAATGATAGTGTTACTTGCGCATACAAACCTTGCGCATATTTGATGTGATAGACTAACTTGTTGCGGCGACAATAGTTGATCGTGGGCTCGTGTATGGGATACAAATTAAGATCGGACGATTTTCATAATAGCCCTGGCATACTAAACCTCACAAAGCAAGACGTCTGTGTTTACCAAAAACACCAAAGGCTTTGCTCCCAGCTGCAACTAGGTCAGTTAATTCTTCTAATTATACGGCTAGAACTGCAGTCAACCCGAGGTCTTATAATTTATCACAAAGAAATGCGCAATTCCTGCTTCAAAATTCATGTTCACCCACCTCTATTGTGGCGCATTTGGTGTACTGCAACCTGTATTGCACTTACCTATAGTACCTACATGCTTTAGTATAGGTACATAAACACTTGATTCATTGATTTAAGAATTGCATTCAACAATATTTTGTAGCAGACAGCATCTTCGTGAAAGCAATTATAGCCTTGTCGAGTGTTGACTTGGAATAAAAAGTTTGTGACGAGCTGACGAGCTAAGCTCTGCAGCTTACGTCAAGGAAACCTTGCAATGGTGACTGAACACACTAATTGGACCGGCCAGACACTAAAACCGGAAATGCCAGCTGTCAAAAATGTCTCAAACTGAACAAATTACATAAACATTGTCTGACGAGGAAACAATTGGTGTTTCTCACATTATGTTTACCTACTTGAAATTGTTTTTAATAGCATTAATAAATAGCCAAAGTAATTTCAGTGAGTTCCTTTTAATTACAATAAAACTCACTGTATACAAAATACAGGCGTGGTCCATTTTAACTGAAAATGCGATCGAACCACGTGGCCAGAAGCGGAAATATTTCAATATCTTTGCGCTAATATTTTTATTTACTTATTCATCTCACTGCTTTATAATGTTACTGTTTTAAATAATCGGGCAATCGTTTGATGCATGAAACTCTGAATAAATTTTGCAAAAGCTAATGAAAATCACGAGCAATTTCTCAGCGCGGTTCTATTTACATGGTAATTTAATACAACATTGTCCGTTCGCCTTAATTTGGGAATTCTGGGGAATCTTGGTGGCGGGAGCTTCAGGTGAAGGATATTAGGTATGCGTCAAGGTGTCGGGTGCAACCGCGGAGTGCTCCAACACAGCTGTCCATCGCTGTAATCGGATTAGCTCAGCGTCTCTCCGCTCAGTCTTGACGAGCCAAACGTGTTGTTCCTAACAATCATTAAATACAGTCTTTTTTGGTGTCATGACGTATTCTAGAAGTTCATGGAACAATTTCAACGCTGGTGCCTAGTCGTTGTTAAGAATGCAGCCAGCACAACTTCAAAATCTCTTTATTTTGACTACATTATGAGAAATGGGTTTTTGATTGACCAAGTAATGCAAAGCACCGGTTTATCAAAATCAACCTAACAGAAATTGGTATCCAAGTTACTCAAATTACTAAGTAAGCTTGTTGCTGAGTATAAAGAAGTATTTTTAATAAAAAATAGTTTGCGGCGTTATAAAAGATCTTAACTTACTTTCCTGCAACTCGAGCTTCGTATGGACGCTTACAAAATAATATTGCTCGCTCAAGCTATCACATAATATCCTCGCACGGGTGGATATTTTTCTTCCCCAGCTAGTAAAATAATGTTTAAACTTAAAAATATTAAAATAAGAAGCTTACATGGTTACAAAAGAGTTCTGTAGGTACTCAGGTATTTTTATATTACGGAGCAAGAGATAGCTACAAATGTTTTATGAAAACAAACACTATGAGCTGAAAACTAAACTGTCAAGAATTTAATTAGAAGTAAATAACTAAAATGGTGGAGAACAAAAGAAATTGAACGAAACGCATTTCCATTCTTTCTCTAATTACAGTTTTTGCGCTGTAACGCTTGGCGCGTGGTTTTACTCGCCCAAAGTTTATGAAAAACTTCAGTTGCATACAAACTAGTTCAATTTGCGAGTGTTTTGTAACAAAACCTTATTCACAACAGCAGTTAGCTCGGGAAATAATAACAATTTCCTTACATTTACAGAAAAAAGCCATCGTGTAAAGCTCACGGTATAACTTACATGGTCTTTCCCAGAAACAGTTCAGCACGATTATTAATTTGTATTTTTTTTGACTTAGCACCGCAGGTAATATTTTGAAGAAAGGGAGTTTGTGTTGTATGTTTACAAGAAAGTTTTCGCTTTATAGGTGCTTGCACAAGTGCATGAGTTTCAGAGTTATCTTAGAGTGGTGTAGTGCGCCGATGTTCTACTTACAGCCACGCCAACAACTTCTCAAAACTGAAAGCTACAGAACAAACTTTAGTATTTCAGTCTTTGATTCCTAGTATATCTTGAACCTTCTATTACCAGGGGAATATAAAACAAACTTGTATACATATAATAAGGGAATTTCCGACAACAGCAGTAGGCTGCCATGGCAGTGGTGGTAGTATTTCAGTTTCCTGTGCTCCACTTCAAAGTTTCAAAGATTTACCTACTTTATAACATGTTTCGGACATGTTGTAAGAAAATCACCACTTGGCTTCTGTCCTGTAAGGTTCTGTGCGGTTTGGAGCGCGAACCGACGCAATTAGAATTTGCTATCGCCGCCGCCGGTGCACTATCCCGCGCTTCTGTTTTTCGTGTTTGTTCATTCAATACGTACTCAACGGGAATGCTGATGCTGACTCGATTTTAAAAACCCTATCGTTTCTACGACAAAGAAAATACTCTTGAATGCTTCTGCATGTTTTTCAACTCATGCGGTTAAGTACTATGTAACCGGATATACGTTTGCATGAACTTGCATAGATAAATAAGTCGATGAGTAGTTACGGCATCGTTTCGACATTTTATTCGAAACGCAAGCAATATTTCATCACATTCAACTTGCCTCAAACGTCCCCAACTTCACCGTGCCTCCGCTTCATAAGCAAATGATATGACAAAATAAGAACATCAAAAGTATGCGAGCGGTCGCGATATTATGAGCACTCCATTAAACTAGTCGCAAGTTTTGTATCGCGGATGTGTAACGGGGACCTGGAACGGCCAGAATATTCAATTGGCGTATCGCAGGTTGGCCGCGAGCCAGACGCCCCTGCATACTGATGTGCCAACTTTTACCCGCCGAGTCAGCTCGTCGAGCCGAACACCAGCCAACCTGCCAAACTATCGCGAGTTTAATGAGGTGTCTATAGGGGAACGTAATGACATCCACTATCATGCACACATACCGATGAATCTTATAAGGATGTCCATAACTTTAGATCAGGAAATAAGATTGCCGTTTCCGATTGTTGTTTGTTTCGAAGCCAAACAGGCAGTTCATCCCACTAACCCACTACTATTATAAATGTCAAAGTTTAGATGTTTGTGTTTCAATCACGCTGTAACTACCTACGGTCCTATTTAGATGAAACTTGGAATATAAATATAATATAAATATATAAATAAATAAATAGTAACAAGTAATAAATATTTTAAAAATTAAATTAAAAAAACTTTAGGAAAATAAAATTTTCCTGTCTAAATAGATAAAGTCGATTCTTCACAAGTTTTTTCAATATGACAAAGATTATAATGGCGCCGCAAAGTAAACTATCCGGTTTCATAAATCGAACAACGATCAACTTTGGTTTGATGGATGGGCTCTACCGCGTCTGCTGGGAACGGTAAAGAATTGAAGATAATAATGCCATTGTTTTTTTTACGGTGCTTCCCACATTTTGATGCCAGGTTTTTGCTAGGTACTTAGATAATATAAAAATTGCTAAATTGAAACCAGTCTTAAGGTGCTTTTCCACCAGAGCTAAGCTAAGCTATATAGTTAAGGATGTGTTTGATATCCACCAATTAAAATCAAATAAAATCGTTTATTTTCGACTACATAATAAAAATTATAAATGAAAATACGTCTCAATTTTATTTAGATTTCGTACAGTTGCGCTTACTCGTACGTTGCTTGTCTGTACTGTGGGCAAAAATAGCTTAAAAGTTTAGTAGGTAAAGTTACGATACACAAGATTAGAGTTTTTACTATCAGCTGTACCTTAGCTAGGTACAAGAAGTTTAATTGCCAATGTTTTACAGGCTAGAACTGCATCATAAAAACTTAGCTATTCAGCGGACAGATTTTAGTTAATTACCTAACCACTTACTTACATAGATTCAACGCGACATTCAACGCGAAAGTATGAATAAAATTCGATCGAAAAGAATAAAAAGCGTAGGTATTATTTTCTGTATTCACCTACATTCCCTTTTTCTAACTGGTGTACATTTCACATTGCCTCCCAAGCCATAGTTTTACATTCGCTAGACTAGAGAATAGAAAATAATAATATACGGGAATGGTCACATGACTTCCTTTACTATTTACAGCCAAAATGTAAAATGAAGCTGAAAAATAAACACTTTTTTAATCTCAAAAGTTTACAGTTAGAGTCTGACTCCTAAATGATATGGAAAGGTATCTATATGTAGATAACCTTCATAAAACAATATTTATTCGTATTATGCTGAACTCTTGAATAAAATCGCTTTTACTTCATCGAGAAGATAAAATACGGGAACAAAGGCCCTGACTTTTAATAAAAGATCCTTTGACGCGAGCCTCAGGTAGCTATTATTATAATAACAAAAAAAATACCCCCAAACGTTTTGTAAAATATAAGAAGTCTTTTCAGGTGTCGAGGGATAAAAGGTTTTATCGGAAACAACGTTTTAATTTTTACAAAAAAATAAGTATAGTAACTACAATTTTCTAAAATTACAAATATTTTATACCGGTTTTCTCTGGTATTTTGTTATTTTTTCTAATCGAAACGTTTTCTTTTCTTACAGAGCCTGTAATAGTCTGAGTTTTATTTTGTTGATCGAAACGAATATCGAAAATCTTCGGCGACTGTCAGATTTGTTCGTGATTACCCTCCTGTACTCTTTGCAGGATATCTGCAGGTACTCTTGGTAGTATAAAAAAATCACACTCTACAGATTCACTGCATAAAATGTTACCGATGTCAGCAAGTGCACAAACTAAAAACAGAGTTGTATATGCACGTGCTAACATTAACATGTCTACGTGTCTTCCTGTGCCGTTTCCCATTTATGCTATAAACCCATCTAAACTTTTGATACATTGCTGCGCGGTGCTCTCAGTCACGTGGTTTAGTACACACTATACATGTACACTGCACCGGACCCACGCGGCCCTAACTTTGACTCCAAGTGATGCTCCCGACTTTAAAACGTTCCTCAGTTATATGACGAAACGGGCAGAATGTGAGGAACATTACGAAAAAAATAAAAAATTACGAAAGACTGCTTACTGCTTGTTTCTTTTCGAAATTACAACAAATCATTGTCTGGTAAATCTAATTAGTTTAAAATCGTTGATAAACTATGGACCGAATTATGATTTAATTAATTTACTGAGTAAATTAAAAACATTTTAATTTACTCAGTAAACATTGTGCTTAGCATGTTTCAGGTCATGCTATAAAAAGCAGTGATTGTAATAGGTGATTATTTTTAATTTAAAATTTTGTGCTGACTTAGAAAACTAGGAGAAATACTACAAATCCTTTCCAAAATTTAATTTCCGTCAAGAAAATTATTTTGGTCGGGAGCTTATCATACAACTCCGCCAGGTGTATATCTCGTTAAGAAACAGCGCAAACTGGAAAGTTTTGCCTTCAACTCGTTTATACGGCCCCCGTTATCACGCCCTAGAGGCCTAACCTCTTTCTTACTGCCTTAAGTCTATCCCGCATACCTATCTGAAAGATAAAGTTAAAAGTTTCATAGAAGCTCAGTTCATTATTTTGTCGACTGCAATGTGGGTTGGAATATGAAAAACGTAACAACGTTAAACGCAATAGCAGTGATTTACAGCCAATAATTTCAGGGTTCAATCAAAGATATCGATATAAAAGCTGACACTTCATCTTTATATACCTAATTTGTAGTGAGACTGTATCGAGTAAGAGACCTTTTGACACTTTTTGAGAGATAGCTAATTCCATAGAGGAAAATAACACCCCGAAACAAAAAGTAAAGACGTGACAGGTCGTCGAAGTGAAAGTTCGGGTTCTATGACATCAATCAATACGGATAGGAGTAATAGAAGCAGCTCTCCCTAAACCCCAGAAGTGGAAAATTGATGAGGAAAAACAAACCACAGACGGTAGCCCGATTCCAATAATCTGAGCAATAACAAGTAAACATCCAAAGAAAATTGCTTTTGATTTATTACTGCGAAAATACACCTTGATATTTTCCTGTGACCTTTGATAGCTAACGACAAACAAACTGAATTGTCGATACGTGCTGTATGTGACGTGAATACACTTCTGCTCCCAAATTTTTAAAATTGATGTGTAAGCGCTTTGAAACTACGAAGCTTCGTAAGTCTATAGAGATGAACTGCAGCATTTTATTCGATTGGCAACATTATTGTTCTTTTATTCCTAAACAGTATCAAGCACGTCATCTACGCTATTGATTATTTCTTAATTGATTCCTCTCAGCACAGCTCAAATGGTAAATAAACGATTATTAGCCTTATAAGCCTCCAATTGGGCCAAATCAAAGCCTATGTTTTACTCTCCCTATATACCATGAAATCGTAGATAATCTTCAACGGTATTATACTAACGAATTAGTATTAGTGAAGTGAATTTGCTTCCATTAATATGACAGGAGTTCTTTAATGACTCACCTATATAATATGAATAATATATTCACTTGACTCATTTGCTGGTCTAGGAGCCAGACTTAATTTTATTCGGGCATTAGCTTCCTAATTTTAAATCGTGTATTCTATTGCAAACAAACTATTCTGTAAATATACTTCGTGTGGGGTCCATCATTTAACCCCACATAAATGCTCGCATCATCACGTCGGGGTCACCAATCTCTTCCATAGCCTAGCCAAGATGTGCGGTATCAAGTTGGCGAGAACTACGGCCTATCATCCAGCGTGCAATGGCATGATCGAGCGCATGCATCGTACCTTGAAGGCAGCCATTATGACTCATGGTGGTAAGGATTGGATTTCCTCTCTTCCCATAGTTCTCTTGGGACTACGAGCTGCCTGGAAAGAAGATCTGCAGTGTTCGTCAGCCGAGCTGGTGTTCGGAGAGCAGCTGCGTAGCTGCTCTCCTGGCCTGAAAAATTCCTGGCGAATTTTTCACCTCATCATCTACGGAGGTCGAGTATCCAGACTTTGTTAGTCACCTGCGCCAGAAGATATCCCAGCTGCGTCCCACTCCAGCAGCTCATCACGGACAGCATAAGGTGTTCGTGCACAAAGATTTAGCCATCACTACTCTCTAGGCCTGCTAGACTTGGGTTTAAACGTTTAAAACTCTGAAAAAATCAAGGTGCGGACGGACATTGGAAAACTCTAATGGATTCTAATGGAAAATGGGCATATAAAGAGCGCTGTAAAGTGCAGTTCTATGTTGAACAAGCAACAAAAAATGTGCCTAAACCCAATATTGTACCTTTTAGCGATTCTGGTTATTCCCAATCATCCCTACTCTCCCACCGTCCCCAGATATTTTTATCAAGTGCTCACTATTTAGCAGTTATGTCTAAGCTTTAATTTATCATTGGCTATGATGACAAACTTGAATAGAAATGAAATATCTTTTTTATCAAGTCGAGAGCGAAATTTCCGTAGTTTTATAGATGACCCGGAATTTTTGCTCTCGAGTATATTATTTGTTTATTTTATTTAATTTTAAAGCCTTTCCAGGTAACTTTGCTGAGAATGAAAACAAATATTACTAGATATTAGCAAAGATATTAACTTTAAGTGGTTCCAACTCTCAACATTGCTTTTGCACCACTAGAAAAACATTAGGATCAGTTTAAGTAGGTAGATGGCTTTTGTAAATGACATCAAAGGGCTTATCTAAACGGTAAACGGTTTAATTCTTCGAAGCACAGTTAATAAGGCTCTACGGTGAGTGAGTGCGCTTGTACAAAACCTACTAGTTAACTAACGAACATCGGGTAGTAGATAGATTTCTATGAAATAAGGAGGAGTTGTCGAGCATTAAAATAGTTTAAGGACCTCTTCAGCGCAGTTGGTAAATGTTGGGACCGTAGCACTCATTTAAATTAAGTATTATATTATCAACAGAAGGTTCCATTTTTATTTAAATAAATTGTAGCTATCTATGGAATCGATAAATAAAATGCCTTTTGTACTATAATGTTGTCTAAACCGAGTGAACAGACTGAATCAACTATAAAGATTTTTTTTTATAATTTTATCAAATTCTGATTTTGATGGGGTCAGGAACCCTTAGTTCGCGAGTCTGACTCGCACCTAGCCGATTTGATTATACAGTTGTACAAAATGAGCAAACAAATGCCTACGAAATACCGTTGAAACGTGGGAAACTTCCATTTGAACTAAACAAGGGCGGATAGAGCAACAAAGTCCTATCGTAAACAACGTCCTCATTGGTTTTATTTCAAAAGTTTCGATTATCGCGGTTCACTGAAACGTATTTCAAGTTTCAGGCTATGGTGGCCGTACACCTTCAAATTTTACGACTTTGGGTTTGTCAGTTTTTTCGAACGTGGGCAAATCTCTTCAAATTTGAAGGTGTGTTATTTCAAACGAAACAAGCCAACAAAGTAGTTTCATTTTTCGATTCCAAGTTTGCAACAAGCCTAGCGACAGCGCAGTGGTCTGTCCACCGTGTAGTCAGACCGCTGTAGGCGTAGGCGTAAGCGCAGGTGCAGGTGTAGGCGCCCACGTCTAGATGTCTACGTCTTATCAAGTTATCAAGACTTAGAAATTGGAACAAGCTAGGCTTGTCGCAAATTTTTTTGAACATGTATTAGTGATCTGGAATTGTGACTTCTATTATATTATACACAGAGACGATACGAGCAGAACCAAAATCCAGTAGGTAAGTGTCTAAGTAATGTATTCTAGAAACTCAGTTCACGCTAATTAACTTTGGCTTTCTGGAAACGGGCTGTCTATTTCATCGAAATCGTTCGGAATAATGAAAGCATTTCATTGCTTTTCCCATTGGCAGTTAATAGGAGATTACACACGAATGTGCTTATCAAACGCGTAGTGCACAGTATCAGTGGTGTTATTGTAAAACGTAGAGTACAAGTTGTTTGATATCTTAACAGTTTTAAATAACTATAAACGAAGTCGTAATAATTGTTGCTGTGCATTCTATGGTGTCAATAACTGTCTTTTTCTTTGATTAAACAAAATTCTGTCGTTTATAGGCCTATCTGTGTTGTGAATCTCGAAACCTACACTCAGACCCGGCACAATGGAACTTTGGTAAACGAATCTACATCTTTCTAGGTATGGCAATTTTAAGCATGCTGATATAACTCAAGTGTAGCAAAAACCGACATCAACCACCGCTATTTTATGCTTGTCAAGGTTTTTCAGGCAATCTGTGCCTTGATCACGCACGAATAAATGTGACAGTCGTAAATGTAGGATATCTCTATTTAATATTGTAAAATAAAACCACAAGACTTGGCTTCTTCTCGTATCAAATATATTAGCCAAACTGATAGATGTCACTAGGAAGGTAATACGTCCGTCATGAAGCAAAACACAAATAAGGTTTTACTTTTAAGAAGAAGGATTGCTATCACAATTGAATACAGATTAGTTTTTGTACATAAATTCCAACACGCCCCCTCAAAAATTAATCTACCTAAGTAGGTACCAATTACTTACTATAAAGCCAAAGTAAATCAACTTAATAATGATCGGATCATATTCACTTCCTAATGTTTGCTGGGAATACATCTTGGTCCAACATTCGTTGCTATGGATTAGGGGAAACCCAGAAAACCCTAATCAGACCAATTAATTCATAATCTGAATTAATATTAATTAAATTAATCACAAGCAAATAATTATGTCACACAATCACTTTCTTATTCAAGGCCAATTTTGTTCTGCATTTCTTGGAAGATGAAACCTGGCAACGGTTTGGTTAAAACGTCTGCCAGCTGTTGACCTGTGGGAATGTAATTTTATTTTATTACACTTTTCTCAATTTGTTCCCTTATAAATGATACTTGATTTATATCAACTTGTTTTGTGCGTTTATGATTAGTTGGATTCTTGCTATACGTATACAACCCTTGTTGTCTTCATTTATAATGATAGGTTCATCAATATCCAATTTAATACTAACTGCTAGAGACTTAAGCAATAGTGCCTCCTTAACAGCTTTATTATAATGCATTTAATTAACTATTATTATTTAATTATTATTTATTTAATTCATTACTGAGCCATGCATTCAGCCTCTGTCGATGAGGTTACATTTGTTCTTTGTACTCCGTTATAGAACACAGCTCAAAGAGCCAAAATAAATAGCCGAGTTACCTCTTACGAGAGTTTTACCTTTCCTGTCTCTTGTGTCGCTAGTGTCGCTACCACCCCAATCTGAATCTACATAACCACAAATTAGGTATATGATTGCAGTCTCATATTTTATAACTTAATTTTGAATCAATAGGATCTTTCAAATACTAAACACTTATTTATTGGAGTCCTCTCCTTTAGGTGTTTTTCATTCATTCGCTCGTTTGAAATATTGTCAGAGCTCCTTGTTATATATGTTTGTATACCTACTCAGTATACTTATCATACATTAAACATCCTATAACGTTCCGGCAGGTTGCGTTATATTTTTCATCTCAATTTAATTATGTAGTTGCAAATAAATCCTTTGATTAGATTTTTTTATTTATTTTATTTAATGCATAATTATTAAGTTTACTTTCCATGGGTGTACTGACAGGTTTACAGTCATGCATATTGAATTTACTTAAAACTGTTTTTATGTATGCACTTTGCTCCAATGTTATTTAATTTTCATGTCTAGTAATTTTAATTAATGAAATAGCTTTATTTCTTTTAAATCAGTCATTTTGAATTTAATCATTAAATACCTTTTGAAATTATTCATTGTTTAAATATCAGCGCATACTATGACTAAATCATCTACATGTGAACTATGTATATATTTTTACGCATATCTCCATTGTTTAGCATATAGATACACCTATCAACTGATGAATTCTGAAAGCCTTTTTCTTTAAGTGATCGTTCAAAAACTTCAAACCAACACCTAGCTGCCAGTCAGCCCGTACGGTGATTTATTTAACTTGTTTCATTAAAATCCGTGAGTAGTTTTTGACTGAAACTCCTAGCCACAAGTCGTATCGTTGTATCTGAAAGGTTTTCCAAATTCATCATTTTCGATAGTAAATATAATTTGCAATCTACAATGTTTTTGTTTTCAGGCTTTGGTACTAAAGTTCAAGTATTATTTTCCTTAGAGAGTATTTCATCCCTACTGCGCTTTCCCACTGAGATCTATCATCTCGAGTTTAAATCTCTACGAATAAAATTGGTATTTTATGTAAAACAGACTGAGTACACTCTATGTATCTAATTATCATCGTTTTCATTATACAAAATAGCAGAACGATTTTAAGTCTATTTCTTCTTTTGACCTCAAGATTTTAATCTGTGTTTTCAGTAAGTTCCTTATGATATAGAAGGATTTTGAGAAAGTTTATCCACATTAATATAAGAACTGTGTCTTATATGAATTTTCCTTATGGTGCAGGTACAATAAAGAATTTTCTATCTATCTATCCACTATTTGCTCTGATTCAGTTAATGTAATTATCACGGTTCACTTTGCAAGTGTTACTAGGGCATAAACAATATGTTCATCAGATTTAGACGAGCCTGATTTCGAACTGTCTTCAAAGTCCTGTGACTTTACCGGCACTGATTTCGACATAACATCATCAGTTTTAGTTTGAGAATTTTGGCACGTAGGTATATTTATCAGATTTAAACGGATCTGCTTTTAACTGTCAGAGTTCTGTGACTTTACCGGTACTGATTTCGACATGACATCATCAGTTTTAGTCTCGAGAATTTTCAATATTCCCTTCAGGCTTTAAAACCAAGCCTGCATTGTAGAAAGCTATACTCATCTACAATAACATCTCTGACTATCACGTACCATTCCCATTCCGGATTCCAAATTATGAAACCGATTGGTTCGTAGCCCAAAAACAAATCATTCCATGGTTTTTCATCAAACTTAGCTTTGTTGATTTTGTTGTAAGTTGAACTAAAACCTTTTAAATATTTGATTAGCGGTTTTCTTTTTATCATACCACATTTCGAATGACTATGAAAGTTTTTAAGCTTTAGTTGAGGTCAAATTGATTAAATAAACAGCAGTAAGTGCCTCAAAATACTTTATCTAATTTAGCATCGGTTATCTCAAGCCGACCTTATTCCGTAATGGTTCAGACCATACGTTCAGAAACATCATTCAACCGTAGACTTTTCGGAACTGTCAAGTGGTAATTTCTTTCTCTACACAGTAACTTTTCATTTCAGAAGATAAATAATCGCCATCGTTATCGCTGTATAAATTGACTAATTTTTAAATTAAACTTAGCCTTACTCTTAGCAACGAAATCTTTAAAAATAGCGAACGCATCTGATTTTTAAAAGATATGTAACACAGATATTGATCAATCAATAATACGAAATAGTTTTTGTTGTCAATAATAGTAGTAGGAATGATAGGCTCACAAACATCTGAGTGCACGTTAAATAATCTTTTTTTTTTATTACTTTCATCTTTGGACTGATTGAACGGTTGTCGACTTTGTTTCCCTTTTATACAAGCCTCAGAAAATTCATCTTTTGGAATCACAGTTTCAGTTTGTGTACTCAACCATTTTTTTTTTTTACTGTTGTGACCAAAACTTTGATACCAAAGCATTTATGAATTTTGTCGTTATTGCATACTTGAGAAACTGGCTGACACTCGTTCACAGATGCCATTAGTTCTACAGCATTTTTTTTTTTCATACCTTGTACGATAAGTTTTGTTACCATTTGCTGCTTGCTGGTCAAAAAAAAATGACTCAACCCAGCACGTTGCATCCTTGATACAAATATGTAGTAAGTTGTATGGAACTTCAGGAACAGAAGAGCTCGTCGTCCAAAACTCCTTGAACGCCCTTGTTACTGGTTATCTGCATTGTTCCCTTTTTAGTAGCTGAAATAAATTCACCATTTTAGCAATGGATATTTTAAGTGGTGTTTGCAAGTCAGTGCCGCTGATGAAAAGATCTTCCCTGTTAACAATGTTGTCAGCAGCTCCAAAAACCAACAGGAATGTAGTTTTATTTCCGCCATCACCCATACTTAATAGTCTCGCATCATTAACTCAAAGGCAGAAAAATCGCTAAATCGCTCGACGTTGATGCTTTACTATTTTGTACTGTTTGGGCTGTCCTTGTCCTTTCAGTATTTTTCTGCTGGTGCTCGAAGAGAACCCTTTTGAATAGTAGCAGTCGGGTTTTGCATTCACAAGACATGCATTTATATAAGGCGATTCTAAATGATCCTTGTGATTTTATTGAATAAAGAAAGACTTTGACTATGATGACATGTCACAAACTGTTACTTCTTTTGTTTGTTCTTCTAGTAGAATTTATTTTCATATTTATTTCATAGTTATCATATTTTCTTTTTCGGTACTCATTTCCCGTTCTTCCGGTTAGATTGTAGTACTTTCAATCACTAGACTCATTTTTCAACTTTCATGATCCGAATATCTTGTTTCGAAAAATTCCAAAAACTGCTATCCGTCACTGTACTTTACTCCAATGAAATGACACTTCATATTTCATTTAGTTTTCAAGTAATTGATTTTGAAAAAAAATTGTTGCGTGTTAGTTTTTAAACTTTATAGGAAGCAGTAAAAACGTGTCATGGGCTCCATAACCTGTAGGATATCTCTATTTAATATTGTAAAATAAAACCACAAGACTTGGCTTCTTCTCGTATCAAATATATTAGCCAAACTGATAGATGTCACTAGGAAGGTAATACGTCCGTCATGAAGCAAAACACAAATAAGGTTTTACTTTTAAGAAGAAGGATTGCTATCACAATTGAATACAGATTAGTTTTTGTACATAAATTCCAACAGTAAATGTATCGTAACACTAGCGTATCCGAGATACACTGCGTGGTGACGCTACAACGTTTGGCAGTCGAGCTGGCGTTGACGCGCAATATGGTTCGATACGTTAGGTTAGGGCGACTGTTAGATCTATTCATGATTACCCCTCAGAGCTTTACGCCGACGAATTTGATGACGAGGCGCTTAACGCAAACGGCACTCATAATCTATTCCATCAATGGATGGCGTCAGATAAGATTGTTCCGTCATTATTGGCCCGTAATTAATCTTTGTCAGTTCTCGTTTGCAGATCTGCTCCGGGGAGATATAAAATGTGTTTCAGTGCTATCAAAAGTTATGGACAGTGAAGTTGGGGTACTTAAGGCGCGTATTACGGTCAAACCGTGAAAATGCCCATTTTTGACGTTCTAGATCTCTGAAACTGAAACTCTTAGATAATTTCGATTTATTGTATGGTGTAGAATAGTTATTCGCATTGACCGTAGCGGCCTCGCTTTTTTCAATTTTTTCTTATATATTTAAATAAAGCCAAAATTCCGAAACAAGTTTTTAATAAAACTCGCACAGACACTTTTTCAAGCTCCTGGATTGAACTACTCTGCAAAGCAAACGAAATGAAAAATATCAACAAATATCTCTTATATACTGCCATTGACCGTAGCGGCCCCGGAATTTAGAAATAAGTATGGGATATGTACAAAAAAAAATCAATTCTAAACCATAAAATTTCTAAAAACGTTCAGAATTAGCCGTTAATTTCTCCATACTACATTATTATTATTAGGTAAAAATTATACCAAAATAAACGTTAGTTCATAATCAATAAAATTGTATACTTTTTATTTACATAACTTATTATATTAATTTGAATAAACGTAATTTACAACTGCATAAAATGCGATGCGTTGGCCGCTCGAATTCAGACGCGCGCCAGCGCTCGTGGAAGTCGGACCTGTGTCGATTTTCTCCGCGCCAAAAAGATCGAGCATAACCGTGCGTGTACACGTGGAGTGTGACTGACTACCTAGTTTTGATGTTAGTAACTTTTTTATTCATGACAATCATTAACACCTGTACATACCTATTGGGGACAATTAAAATCTTATCTTATCTTACCATTTATAATATTAGTGGGATGGGATGCAAAAGTTTAGATGTTTGGATGTTTGTGTAGTACATACAAAATCGATTGTTACACCTAACTTCAGAGGGATGAAGATCCGTTGTGCGTACTGTGCCAAACAGTACAATCTGCAGTGCAATGAAGAACGTGTACTTGAATAGAATAGAAATTCATGATGATGAGCTAAAATGAAAAGATATTTTGATAGGCCTCACAGCTCAGTCGGTACTAGCTCTCCCTTCCGTGCCGTGGGTCGTGGGTTCGATCCTCACCAAAAACAAACATAATTATTTTTTGTCGGGCATCATAGACGTTTGTTCTATGAGTCGTCTAAAGGGCGCCGTGTAAAAATGTCAATGTATATATTTTTATTTGTACCTATTTATGAAAAATCATAGCCGCCATTTTTAACTTTCCTGTTTATGGACCGATTGCTTTCAAAATCGATATCTGAGGGTCCCTTTCGGCCATTACCAAGAATCTAATGTCAAATTTGAAAAAGCATGATCGCCATTTTGAACTTCTTTGTTTATGGACCGATTATTTTCAAAATTGATATCTGAGGGTCACCCTCAGCCATTATCAAGAATCTAATGTCAAATTTGAAAAATCATGGCCGCCATTTTTAACATTTCAGTTTATAGACCGATTGCTTTCAAAATCGATATCTGAAGGTCCCTTTCAACCATTACCAAGAATCTAATGTCAAATTTGAAATAGCATTATCGCCATTTTGAACTTTTTTGTTTATGGACCGATTGCTTTCAAAATTGATATCTGAGGGTCACCCTCAGCCATTATCAAGAATCTAATGTCAAATTTGAAAAATCATGGCCGCCATTTTTAACTTTTCTGTTATTATATTACTAAATGACAGAGACAACTAAAATCTACATTTTTGATGTCAGCTGTCAAATTCAACTTCAAACGTTCATATCTTGGAAACTACTTATCCTAGACTACTCGTTTCATCACTAAATGACAGAGACAACTAAAATCTACATTTTTGATGTCAGCTGTCAAATTCAACTTCAAACGGTCATATCTTGGAAACTACTTATCCTAGACTACTCGTTTCGTCACTAAATGACACAGACAACTAAAATCTACATTTTTGATGTCAGCTGTCAAATTCAACTTCAAACGGTCATATCTTGGAAACTACTTATCCTAGACTACTCGTTTCATCACTAAATGACAGAGACAACTAAAATCTACATTTTTGATGTCAGCTGTCAAATTCAACTTCAAACGGTCATATCTTGGAAACTACTTATCCTAGACTACTCGTTTCATCACTAAATGACAGAGACAACTAAAATCTACATTTTTGATGTCAGCTGTCAAATTCAACTTCAAACGGTCATATCTTGGAAACTACTTATCCTAGACTACTCGTTTCATCACTAAATGACACAGACAACTAAAATCTACATTTTTGATGTCAGCTGTCAAATTCAACTTCAAACGGTCATATCTTGGAAACTACTTATCCTAGACTACTCGTTTCATCACTAAATGACAGAGACAACTAAAATCTACATTTTTGATGTCAGCTGTCAAATTCAACTACAAACGGTCATATCTTGGAAACTACTTATCCTAGACTACTCGTTTCATCACTAAATGACAGAGACAACTAAAATCTACATTTTTGATGTCAGCTGTCAAATTCAACTTCAAACGGTCATATCTTGGAAACTACTTATCCTAGACTACTCGTTTCATCACTAAATGACACAGACAACTAAAATCTACATTTTTGATGACAGCTGTCAAAATTAACTTCAAACGGCATTCATTTAAGATTCTTGAGGGTGACCCTCAGATATCGATTTTGAAAGCAATCGGTCCATAAACAAAAAAGTGAAAAATGTTGGTCATGATTTTTCAAATTTGACATTAGATTCTTGATAATGGCTGAGGGTGACCCTCAGATATCGATTTTGAAAGCAATCGGTCCATAAACCAAAAAGTTAAAAATGGTTGTCATGATTTTTCAAATTTGACATTAGAATCTTGATAATGGCTGAGGGTGACCCTCAGATATCGATTTTGAAAGCAATCGGTCCATAAACAAAAAAGTTAAAAATGGCGGCCATACTTTTTCTAATTTTACATAATATTCCTGATAATGGCTAAGGGGGATCCTCAGATATCGATTTTGAAAGCAATCGGTCCATAAACAAAAAAAGTTAAAAATGGCGGCTATGATTTTTTCTAATTTGAGATTAGATTCTTGATAATAAATAAATAAATAAAATAAATATTTATGGACATTTCACACGACGCCTCTAGTCCCAAACTAAGCAAAGCTTGTAATATGGTAACTAGATGCTGATAGAATACATATATACCTTTTTTTTTTGTAAATACATACTTATAATACATAGTAACACATAATGGCTGAGAGGGGCCCTCAGATATCGATTTTGAAAGAAATCCGTTTTTAAAATAAGACTGTACTTTATAATATTGTGCGCGCGAGTTGACGACAAAAAAAATAGGTTTAATTGGAAAGTGCCAAATCACGAGTTTCACGCTCGCGAGTTGACGAATAACTCGGCCGTTTGAAGTTGATTTTGACATAATTACCTAATGTGTGCAGTACCTAATGTTGATCGGTGCTATCACCATGATACGATTCATCAAAATCTGTTCGGCGGTTTCAGCGTCAACTGTGCTCAAACGACAAACCGACAGACATACTTCAACTCCTTCAAAGAATTTATCAAAAAATAAATCAATGTAAGTACAGATTTGTAAAAGTTTAGATAGAAATTCTATCTAATAAAATAAATAAATATGAATATTCTTGGGCTTTACACACAACGCCCTCTAGTCCCAAACTAAGCAAAGCTTGTGATATGGGAACTAGATCTGATAGAATACTTATATACTTTTTTTTTGTAAATACATACCTACTTATAATACATAGAAACACCCTAAATAGAAACAGCCATCTTAACTATTATAAATCTTTAGGTACATTGAAAATTTTATAATTTTAATGGTTTTACTTACCTAACTTCCAAGTACCAAGACTAGTTAGTTAATGTACAAACTCGAGCGGAAAGCGGCTTTAATTTGTGCGTGGGCATTTTTTTTTATTTTGGCGGCTCAGAAACCGGAATTCGAGCGCGGCCCAACTGCGATAGCCCTCTTAATGAAATAGTTTATTACATGTTCCATTTAACCCTTTTCGTGGCAAGCGAGATATTGATACTCAGGACAAAAACATCCAGTATAGGTATCTAATAGGTATTTCTAGTGATTTCTTAGTATACCAGAACATGATATCCAACTGGATAACTATTACTATTTAATAACTATTTAACTCAGTTATAATTTACAAAACATTGTTTATGAACATGCAATGTAGATTTAAACTGGAGTAAATATATTTCGTACTTAGCTAAATTCAACTTAATTATTTAATGTGAGCATATCCATTTCAGCCAGTGTTTGTTGTGTTGTGTAATTGATTTGATAAATAGCAATATCGTTAGTGAAGTTTTAACTGATGATTTGAAACGCGACGTGATTCACGCCGCACATTTCAGTAGAACTTTGTTTACCATATTCAATTTATAGGCTGATTCTAGACTGAACTCTATTTGCCGCTGATGCAGGCGCGCGCGACGTTCACAGACAGGTTACCGTCAAGGCGGGTATTTCATAAACTGCAAATAATCGTTTCGATGGGTATCGAGCCGGGATAGTCATATATCTCTTTTGTTCGAGATTAAAGAGGCGATGGCGTGGGCCGACGCCATCCATCTCCGTTAATGCTGTTTCGACAGGCGTCGCTCCATCCAGCCATCTACCGTCACCGGAGAGAATAAGCCCAGAGCACGCCCGTGATACACGAGCCAAACCCCCGCTGCATTCAAAACTAGATGAAAAGGTACCTTACCTATGAATACCGATTTTTAATCATCGCCGGAATCCTTTCATAAATTGCTCTTTTCAAAGCAGAGAGAACAAAACTCTGGTTTTAACATTCGTTTATTTCAAACATCATTTACTGACGCTGATGAAACGAATATAAAATCATGGTAACAGTTACAGTCTTGCCTTGCATTAATTTGTTAATGCAGTTTCAGTTCATTTGTTTAGCACCAGGTTGAGTAGTACGACGGGTAGGACGAGATGTAAGATGGGTAAGATCTGAAACAAAATGCAGCGTTGAGTTCTAAAGTACTTAATATTTCCAAGAAAAAAAGGAGGAATCACTGAAAAGAGATATCTAAGATTTTGTGTGAAAATATCACAAAATCCGCAATAAAAATTTTTCTAAAATCATCTGAGCCAAATTCAACCTAAATTGGAACGGCCATTTTACCCCGTGATACTTATGTGAAGGTGATTATAAAAAGTAATCTAAACAACCCCTGGATTAAAGCGGTACCTACTTTTAATAACTTTTTCGTGCACTTTGCACGTTCCATAAAATTCAAGTATGATTATTTCTCTCTCCACGTGACACGAATGACTTATTTAATTTTACATAATACCTTTTCGTTTCACATACTTTTTTATTGGGTGATTGTTGTAAATTTCTAAAGAGTTTGATTTACATAATATAAAAACAAAGAAATAAAAGAAATGTGTAATTTCTGTAAAATTAAACCTCGTTTTTGAACACAGCTAGAAGTAGCACAGCTACCAAAGATGCATGATATGCTGATTTGTTTTCCATATGGTCCCTAACAGGAATCAAACCAGCACATCTTGCTATCTATGTATATGGTTGTAAAGTGCTGTATTTTTTTAACAGTTTTTGTTATCAATAGTAGCTGCTGATTGTATCGTCAGGAACTGCCGTAGCTACCGTAGCACCTGCCGTAGCCACCGTAGCTGCATTAGTAGCCGCTGGCTACAAAATCTACGCACCTGTACCCTCCGTAGCCACCGTATCCTCCGTATCCACTGTAACCGCCGTAGCCACCGTAGCCACCGTAACCTCCGTAACCGCTGTAGCCACCGTAGCCGCCGTAACCCCTGCCGTAGCCACCGTAGCCACCGTAACTCCTGCCGTAGCCGCCGTAGCTGCGTCCGTAGCCGCTGGCTAGAGCGCCTCCGACGAAGCCAGCTTTAGCGCCGATGAGTGCCCCTGCACCCAACGCTCCAACACCGAGTGCTCCCGCTCCAAGCGCACCAGCTCCAAGGGCTCCTAGCCCGAGTGCTGCACCTCCTGGAAATCAACGAGAGCAGAATAATAATAAAAAAAATCATGGACATTTCACACGACTCCCTCTAGTCTCAAACTAAGGAAAGCTTATAATATAGGAACTAGATGCTGATAGAATACATACTTTCTTTTTTTTATAAATACATACTTATTATCAATCTTATTATACATAGTACTATAGTTTATATTATCTGTGGTAACACCCAGACATAAAACAAACATTTATGTTTGCCACACACAAATGTTTTGTTCTTGGTGGGGATCGAACCCACGACCCAGAGCATGGAAGGCAGAGCTATTACCGACTGAGCTGTGACGCCTGTCACATAAATTGTTAAATAATTTTAAATAATATGTTAAAATAAACTTATAAATAAACAGCCACAAAATCTGTCATATAAAATCAAGGTGCCAGTTTGATAATTTTAAAAGTAACAGTAGCTTTATTATTTTATGGTAAATCCCACAGTTTCACCAGTATTTAATAAACCTATTTCGCAACTACTACGATTGTTTTAGTATCTAGTAACTAGATATAACAAATATTCTATGGCTCAAGAATATCATTTAGTAGGTATAATATGGAGAATCTTATTATTAGCTCTCGCCATTAGCATATTTATTAGTCGTATTAGCACTTATTATACTCACGTATACTGGATATTTGTTTTGTAACATAATATCTGAGTAATTAATATAATATGCCATTAAACGTTTGGCTTATGTATGAGTATACTTTTCTCCTCAAGAGATTTAACCAAAGAACCTAGGGGGAACACTAGTACGGTTACGGTCGTGAGCATTTTAATTTCATTATTATAAAAGCTATCGCAAGGGACAGAAAGTTGGTCCTTGGAGACTCGACATTTGTTGCGTGTTCGGCACACGCAAAGCAAATACTTTGTAATTGAATGATTCCAATTATTGTTCTTTTATTTACTTTTCTATTAGCACTTTGACGCATAGACAAGCACCATCATGATCACTTAGTACAATGACTAGAACTATTTCTAACTCCTATTTGCTTACTTCGTATGCTTGTACCCTATTAGATAAAAGTAAGCATGACTTTTGACTTTCCATTCCAAATACAATATATTTTTATTCGGACGGGCTTCTTGCCTAAAGACGATAGGTTGTTGAGGAGCATAAATAACTTGGTTCGTTAAAATAGGGGAAATATTTGAATACCAGCTTGCTTAGTTCTTATTTCTATAAATAGTAAACTGTTTAAACAGCTTCATTATAAATTCGTTTTAATCCAACGCTACAGAATCTGGCAAGAACTTACTTTGGGAACTTGAATTTTATCCGATTGCGTGTTGTTTGGGTAATAAAAGGTGTACCTACATAGCTTTGAAACTAATCCATAAAAAATATTTTCTTTGCCATCTGAATTAAAATAATGTTGAATTTAAAATGAATTTCATTTTTCTATTTTTTTTATCCAAATTAATGTTTATATTTAGATACTTATGTGGAGTTTGGGGTGGAGTTGAAGGGATGAAGAGCTTTAATGTTTGTTTTGTTTTTGAGAACCAAGTCTACTTTTCCAGAGACGTTTCTTCAACAAAGTTTGGCAAACAATGGATGAGAAGAGCTGAAGGCCGGGCTCAGTGGTTCATCTTGAAAAAGACCTACTGCGTGCATTAGTGGACTGATATACATAAGTTAATGATGATACAATAATACGGTAGAACTTACCTAATAACAGACTCCTCTTCTGCCTGTTACCCTGAATAGGTTCAACGAAGACCATCTCGTCAAGCTCGGGATGGGGCTGCAAAGCATTAATGACGGGTCCATGCTCCAGCGCCAGGGCTGACACGCACGCCACTAAGACTCCCAACACAATCGTGCACACCTTCATTTTCTGCTGATCAAAACATTATTTTGTTGTTTACTTATTTACCTCCTTTAATTGAGTACCGAGTTTACCTGCCTACCTAAACTCTCGACTTGTAAAATTGCATGTACCTACTATTTCATTTCATTTTGATTAGGCTCTGTCTGAGCACCCTTTCAAACGAGTCAAAAATTTAAATAACAGAGGGTTAATCAAAAACAAATCTTATAGTTGCCGCGATACATAAACCTAACGTATTCGAATCATATTGCGCGTCAACGCTAGCTCGACTGTAAAGTATGTCGTATCTTTTTGAATACAGTAAATTAATTAAGTTTTTATTCAGTAATCTCATTTCTTTTTATCCCACTTTCACAGGTATAGGTAAGGCCGGGTTCGACCAACTCTGAATAACGCTATTCGTGAGATAAATACTATCCGTCTCTATTTAAACATGTGAAAAATAAAGACGAAAACATTTTAATCTAAAGAATAGCATTATTCGAAGTTGGTCGATTCGTGCCTAATAAATTAGAAATAAAGAAAGAAAAACATTTATTCGTAAAGCCACACAAAAAATCTACAAGGTTAGATTTAATTAGGTACAGTAAACTGTCAAGTTTTTATGTTTTTACTCTGAAGAAGTATTTTTCTGGTATTGCTATAAAATTAATATAATACGCAAATTATCAGAACTTACCTGTTAAATTAATCACCGTGTATCACTGTCACACACCGTCACCAATGTGGTGTTCGGTACGATCCTGCTTATGTCTTTTATAGATCAGGACATCCAACCACTGGCCCACAAGTAGGCAATACGTAATATTAAATAGGTATCACCAAGAAGGTGTGCCACCTCCCCGCCTTGAACCGTATACGCAAGGCACGTAGGACGATAGAATTAGAATCCGGAAATGGCCTGAAAATATCTGAAAGTTTTTATAGTGTAGATTAGTTGCCTGCGATCTAAAATGGCAAGTAAAAATTAAGGTAATTGCCGGACTTTTACTTAGTTGTTGCAGCTGCGCCTCACCGTATTTCTAGCAAACAAAAAAACTATGGCAAAATCTTATTGTAGGACTCTTGGTAAAATGATTATAGGTATCTTCTTATTTTGCTTTGCTTGTAAAGTTTTCTGAGAGGTAGTGATTCGTACTCGTGTACCTTTTCTTTTCAGACTTTTTACACCGGCTTCACCTATACACCTAAATTCTATTGATGTCGTCCTTATGTCAAAGTGTGTTAAATTGGCGCTGCTCCAATTCGTTCATTTTATCCTGTAGGTCCTGTTAATTATTCGTTTCATCTAAGTTGGTTCAGTAGTTTCGGCGTGATTGAAACACAAACATCTAAACTTTTACATTTAAAATATTATCTAGCTAGTTGGATAGATAACAATGTTCTAAAACCAGTTGTGCAACCTTGCGTAAGGCGTTCAGTATTCATCACACGATATGAATATATTAATCAGAAAGCAATTCGGTTCAATTGTTCAATTTCATTATTTTATGATTTTTTTTACTAATTTACTAATTAGCCGAAAATTGTAGTGATAAATAAATCTATTGTCAGACCGAGATTAAGGTACATTGTACTCGTAACACTACTTTTTCAGGAGTAATCTTGGCTTCACCCCGGACGACCACGGTTTAAAAATACTTAACAAAAAGTTCCGCTGGACTCCTATTTTATAAAATCTACTGTTGGAAAGAAAAGTGCTAGGCTGTTTAAATACAATATAGTTAACAAATACCAACGAGTATTTATTATGCAGATTCGCTTAACCTACTTACGTATAAGTGCAAGAATCACTGGTATTATTTAGGCTTACCTATACAATATACATGATACGGGATGTAGCTATTACCAGATTATGGGATTACAGGTTGGTGTGTGAATTAGTAACGTGTACCTAGGTATATCAAGTACTTAACTTACCTACGCGCATTAAGATTACTTAACTAAGTATAAAAAGTATTTTATAAAAATACATATTTGTGTCTTGTGGTTGTTTTTTTAATCGCCAATGATTAAGTATGTAAGTATTTAGAAGATCATTGGAAAATGTATTTAATAATTAAAGTGACAAATAGTAGCAGTAAATAAAATTTCAGTTTATAATTTTACATACTTACATATGCACGTTTACAACTAATATGAGTAGGTAAAGCAATATTAATATAATATTTATTTCCGTTACAAGCCAGAGGTCGGTTATTGTCTGAGTACAAAACTCACACCTAAAGGAGTGCCCAGCATAAGAAATCCCATGAAGGCGAACTCTATAATTTTTATTTTTTCTGAAGCTCTTTTTAGCGTACGTAGAGACTCCCATTTGTCACTCATATCCGGTTCATCGACCGTTGTCAAAGAGTTAAAGGTTCTACATTCCCAGATCATGTTTTATTCGTTATCTACAACTTTTTTAAATTTTTTTTTAAACATGACATCATTATCTTATATATGTTTTTTTCTATTTGATTTATTATTATATCTTTGACGGAATTAGTTAGTGCCTATAATATGTAGGTAAGTACCATCTACTTAAACCAAATAAATTTTAGTTTAAGTAAGTAAGTATAGCTAAATCTAGTTTTTTATGTAAACCTTTATTTACTTTTTATTATTCTTATTATCCTACGTGTGGTTTTTCATATTACATAATATTCAACCTCTCGCTAAAGAGACGTTGTTGGTCGGGAGACCAAAGTATTTTTATTTAAGTTATCCAATAAGTGCCGATAGTACTTAATAGGTAAGATGTTGGTTGACTTAGCGCCTAAAGAAGACATTATCTCAATGTGCAGGCCTGCTAGCTATTTTTTTTTTCAACTGCAAAATCAACTAAGAAATTATACCGCCAACTCATTCTACAGGCAAATCGTATTTTTCAGAAGAAAAAAATATGCTTTAGAAAAAAATATTTATTGCGTGTGCTTAAATTTAAGATTCGTTGTAAATATTACAACAAAATGTCGACTTTTACAAACAATTAACCGACTGACTGATTACAGGTAGGTAAAATTACTACATCCTAGACAACTTGAATTGTACAATCAAAATTGTAGAAAAAGGCTTACAATCTTGTTTAATTTTACAGCATTACCTTAAAGATATTTTTAAGCAGACAATTCGGTCGGGTGTTCATCCCATAAAAAATGCTAATGGCACATTTTGAATACCATAAAATTACTAAGGGAAATTCCACTGCTTTAAAATAAAACCACCGCGAGAATAAAAATAAGGCCACAAAATAAACTGCTTATTTGCTATTCGAATGAGATTACTTCACAATTCAAAACAAACTACTGAAACAAATGAAAAAGTTTTCTGTCAAACAAATTGGTCTTGAGCCTTGGACGAATAAGCACACAAATTGTTTAATTACTAGATATGTCATAAAAATTACTATCGAAAATTTTGGTGGGTCAAAGTAGCTAACCACTTATTAATATGGAACAGCAAATTTTTTCGCGCTCACACTTTAACTTCCACAGGAAAAGTTGTTCATATCGATTGGTCTTATTACACTATGTAGAATTTGGCCTCCTACCTTGTTATTCATAAACTCGATGTAAGCTTGGAACAGTTACGTGTTTTGTCTCTTTCGATCGAATTCGAATCTGCTTGTCGATGCAAAAGACAAAACACGGTGGTACATACAAATCCATTTATTTTTGATAACTTTCAACAATAGTTTCATAATTAAACTTTTCAGTTTTCCTACAAGTAAATCAGTCGGTATCAATGTATGTCGATTTTTTCCATCAGCCTCTTAAGTATTAAACTACTATCATATTCTATCTATGATAATTTGGTACAACTGTAAGTACATTTGACTTGCTCACAGAAAACTTCCAATGCAGACAGCCTTAACCGGACCAACTGAAAAAAAATGTATATCAATAAAACATGATAGGAAAAAAAATTAAGCAATTAGGTACTTATGACAAAATTGTACAAACACGTAAATAATGTAATTAAGGTGATTTGAACTCTGTTTTCTATCTGATTTAGAATTCAGAGTTCATTTTAATTAATTTTTTTTTGTAAAAAATGCCGTTTTCTAAAGTATTTGTATATAGAGTTATTGTTTTGAATACCTAATTAAATAATATTAATAATTATATAATGGCGACGAGTAACGTCAAACAAGTTCTCGCTCGCATATTTCAACATTTTTGAAGATATAAAATCACTGAATATCTATTCGCCAAACAAACATCACGCAAAAAGCTTTTAGGTTTTTGCACATTTTTTGGTCGGAGAACTTGTTTGGATCAAAATGTTATTTTTGTTGAGCATTGTTATTACTAATGCACTAGAACATGAAGCTTTGCGATTTTGCATAATGACATTGAATGATATTGTATCTATATAAATGTATGTCAGTCGCCTTAAATCTTAGCACGTGAACTACCAAAATAAATAAATAAATGATTCATAACATCGTATGTAGAGCAACGACACGGATTTAATAATTCATGATTTTATTTTATTATTGCTTCCTCGTATTTTTACATCGTGCTTTTGTATTTTATATGTTTTATAGTTAATGTTATAGAACAATGATTTCGTTTACAGTTTGACTGTAACTGTATGTGTCACTATAAAGAAATCCACTTTCTTTCGATTCCTACACAACATCCACACAAAACATGTTTTACCAACCAAAGCGTCATTGAGTTCAGAGTAAAATTGTATTTTTAAGTAAAATTAAACAGTAAATACAGCCAGCCCTTTACTTTTATGGAAAGGATAGATTCTGCAACTGACATTGTATTTAAAAAAACCTTTCGCTACCTTACTGAGATTATGGCTTCTCCGTATGAATCGGTTAGGTTCAGAAGCCTTGACCTCAATAAACATAATGTAATTTATCATTGTATTTAGCGTGTCTGTTTTAGGCCCTTTTCTCGACAGCAATATTTATACCTACATAATTTTAATATCAATTTGTGCAGCAAAAAAATCGTATAAGATGTGCAAAAACTCTACGTCACTTACTCATGTACTTCCACGTGAGAATGCGCTGGTTCAAAATGATGATGGTCTAGACTGAAAGTTTTTTATAATATATGTAACACAAATCAAGATTAAATATTTTTTGAGCAAAAAAAAAAAACTTTGTGCATGTGCAAACCTTCAGCACTCTACAAATCAATAGCGTGCATCTACTTTGTGATTTAAATAAATCTATGAGACCTAGCTTGGTTTCATGCTTGAGATTTATTTCGGAACTAAATTAAACATTATAGGTTTGTTTACTAAGCATCCGAGAACGATTTGTTCGAGAAGTTGTTTTTTTTATTTTATCACCCACAGTATATTTTTCAAATACTAGCAACAAGCTCTCAAGCTATAAGTGACTCATCGAACTTCAATGTGCTCTATCTTCTACCCAACCCTAAACTCACCTTTTGATTTTAATTTGTGACGCGGGATGTCCATGCCCATGACTAGCATGACCATGACTGTAATACACAAATTTGCCGATAAGCCTATGCAGAATGTCATGGATACAAATCTTACAACTAATTTTGCTGAATCTTGCTGATTTTGATGCTTTGAAGGTGGAACTAACAGTCATTTTATATGACACGTGGATATAAAGACCCTCTCAAACGTTTCACATAACTATTTTGTGTGATAAAAATGTGAGTCGCACTTCTTTCATTCTCATTTCTGTCGATCCAGAGTACGTTTTTTTTTGCCATTATCATCCTTGACATATTTTTTGTTTCATGTTTTTGAACGAGTCCTATGCTGTAAGATGAAGCGAAGTTTGGTCTATAACTAGTATTATAATATATTCTGTGGTCTAATGTTAAATTCAACATCAGCTAAGAATGATGACATCTTGGCCATGATATTACAATGAATTATTTTATTGATTGACAATAATGTTTGGGATTTCCAAAGAGGTTGTGAAATGATAAAATCAAGTCTGAATTCCATAACCTGTTTATTAAGATGCTTTACGAATTCATGTTTAGTTTTATGGTCAGTACACACGTACAAAGTATATTAAAATAAATTATATTAAACAGGTTATAACTTGATATAAATATAGCTTTCCAAATAACAGTGAATTTTATTATTTGATTTATTAATTCGAAAGCATAATGTTCACTTATTAAATTGTTTTATGAATAATGTTTGTTATTGCATGCTTCATTAAAAAAATATTTTGTTATCATCAGATATATATAATTAAATGCGTATTGAAATAAGCATCGTAGCAAGTCAACCCTAGCAAGTTCCTTTATATGTAATTTGGTAAATTAATCTTCTCTTACCCGGCTTTGCTCTTAAGAGCTATGGCTCCCACCACACCGGCTGCGCCAACCTTTACCGCTTTCAGTCCGAGGGCACCTGAAAACAATCATCATCAACACCTATTATGATAGAACAAGCTGTCTGCTTCGTAACGTATTTAAATATAAAACTCGTATAATAAGTACAATTTAGTAACAAATAAAATAAGTAATTTATACCTACCTAGGTAATTTTCTAGTAAAATCAGCAAGTAAGTAAACAAATCAAAGACTAGCTAAAGTTGTAGATGCTCAAATCATCGATAGCACTACAATGGGTTCCCACGAAAATATTTTCCTCAAGGCTGGCACTTATCTGGTGACCTATCTCCTATAGCACAAAGGCGTATCGCGCAATGGATATGGATATGTCCAGCAATGGACCTATCACAATGATAGTTATTATTTTATTATTAAGAATGTAAAAGCAATCATAAGATTCCTATAATCATAAGATTCCTCTGGATATAAGTAAGGTTGATATTCAGGGTCTGGTATAGACGTATAGGTACAGGAAAAAAACATACAACCGAATTGAGAACCTCCTCCTTTTTTGAAGTCGGTTAATAAAAAAATTGACTAGATTCGAAAACACCAACTGGCCGTGAGCCGGCTGTGGACAAAACTGTGCTAAACGATACCGCAGATCTAGCTATACTCACCTTTGTATACTCACACTATTAGCTAGGCACCTACCTATTATAATAATCATAATTTATGTAAAATCGTAGAGTTCATGGATTCATTCGCATATGAAACCGTTTGAAGGATTCGTATTTTTAGAAGGTTATTCTCGTAAACTCGGAAGGAACTAAATATTTAACTAAATTTACACGTCTGTTAGAGCTTCATGTTGCTCTAGGTTTCTAACTTTATCTCCAGTTTGCATAGCAAAATATTAGATTTATTCAGGTTTCTACATAAAAACTCACTATTCCCGTTTATATGTTTATGCTATCATCTTTCACAGAATCCATTTGTCATAAATTTCTTTGGAATTGGTACGACCCTGATTGATAACGGAAGGACTTAAACCCTGTCACCAGTGTTTTGTACGAACTTACCAAGTAAAAGCTTCTTCTTCAGCAAGAGAAGACCTCTCTTGGTCCGTGGACTCCTATCGTGGACTGGTGTATCCTGAACTGCCGCCTCCACCACGTCTATCGCTGGATAGTGCTCGTACTGCGCTGCGGCAACCACGGCGACGAGGCAGGCGAGGATTACTATCGTGGAAGTCTGCATTGTTGTATTTTCTAAAAAAAAAAATTCTAATTGAAATTCTGACTTCAATCGTCATCGGTCGAACTTTCAAGCCTACATTGTGAGCAAAAAATGCTGTAGTATATGTTTGTGTAAAATTTTAAAATAAATATTTTTCTTTTTCGAGCGCATCGCGAGATCTCAGTTTGGGGCGAACTACCTACTAGTTATACAGGCATCTGTCCGCAAGTTATTTATAGTTACAACCTTTATAATTCTTTGTTTCTTTGTGCTCGTTTAATGGTTTCAAAAAGTAACCTACCTACCTAGTTTATTGTAAAAGGAAACCGGTCTAAGCTAAATGTAGTTCGGTTTTCAATGTGAAGGGCCGGGATGCCGCGAAAAGGGCACTTGATGTAATGGCATCTAATTATCAAGCAAAATCTCATGATTTCAAGGGTACCTTTGCGGTTATTTTGGGACATCTCCATAAGGAAATCGTTTTTATTTTATTTATACGAATCTGTTTAATTTTGCCAAACTTCAATACTTACATCTGAAGTATCTTGACCCAATTTCATGCATTTTGCTTCATAATGTGAAAGTTACGATGGCGATTCGGCGACTGCTAAGGACATTATACCTAAGTACCTACTTGTCGAACTAAGGGACCCTCAGAGGTTCAGATACCTAAGTATGTAAGTATAAGTATATTGAATGCAATTACATCAAACATCAGATACGAAGTAAACTACAGACAAATCGTGACCTCAAAACTTTAAAGCTTAGCAAATTTTTTGGGACTTATATTTCCACTATATTTAAGCGTATGTATGTAAGCGATATCCATTACCTACCAACCTGACTCTACCATTGCGTTTATAAATAAACAAATATCAATTTTGCGTAAAACTCAATACAAATACAATCCATGGACTTTTGCTTGCACATTCGCCGATACCTGCACGATACCGATTACCGACATAGTGCGTTCGATCGAACAAAAAATATCGGTGACAGCGGTGCCGCACCCCGGCCAGAAGAACCACGAATACACTGTCTGAAAGCATCTAGCTTAATAGCAATCTGATAGTATTAAATGTATGAGAAGAGCTTTCCGACAATATCGTGTAACCTATACGTATTGTGTAGTAGTGTCGGTCGCAGTATGAAAACAGCCAATTTCAATATTTTGATTTCAATATTTTAGTATGCATCCGTTCCTGTAGGTACTATCATTTTCCCAATGGAAAACTACCAATTTTCTGATTCAACTAGCATTAAAAATAAATATGACATAAAATTCTCGGCATTGAGAAGCACCTAATATAAACGGTGAAAAGATATTTCGATGTAAAAATTGAATAAGAAGAAATGTTGCAATTTTCCTAAGGAGCGTTTCAACGGAAATTGAGACATTTCTATTTGGTTTTCGTTCAACATTTCCTAGCCATCTCCGCCATCACGCGGCGGCGGCGATTCGGTTGCGGTTGGCGCGAGCGAAAACATTATTGCTTCGTTAACTCTACCAACCTAGCACTCAAATACACTTACAATTTCAGCCAACTAGGTACTTTATGTACTTAGGTATGCAATGCACCTACAATGATGGTTTCAATTGAGGATGTGAAACTTTAATAGGTTTTATCCAATTGCTATGCTTAATTTGATTGATAAAACAATTACCTACCTACCTAGTAACAAAACAATATCTAAGGTAAAACCTAAACTACAGTATAGGATCCCATAGAGCGAGTTTCACTAACACTTGCACAGTGCACGCATACATATAAACAGGTTGGTAGTATACCGATGTAATTTAAAGTGTTTCATTGCGTGACTTCAGCGTTAGGCTAAAATGAAATTCAGGCTTACCTAAGTACCTATTAAGTAATTATGCAAATAATTTAAGGTCAACTATGGATAATAACACGGTAGGTAAGAACTTTACTTTTAACATTATTCTAATAAGTAGGTCGGTATGGTAGGGCGCACGCTACAGTATATTTCAAAAAAAAATAGGTAAAACTAGCAACTTGTAATTTTCTTTTTCCAACTAAATAAAATTATCAGAAATGACTACCAAAATTCATAAAAAATATCACCCAAACAATATGTGAACCTATATTGGGTGCATAGGATACATGCTAAGCTTATTAGAAGTTCCATCTTTTTCACGAAAACCCGAAATCCAATTAATCGGTCAGCGCCGCGCGCACCCGCGTAAACGAACACGTTTGTAAACAACACAAGCAGGTAGGTACCTTGGCAATGTTTGGATGTGCACACAACACAGCACTGCTGCAGTCACTGACTCACGGATGACAAAAACCCGTGTTCAATTCTTTTATAGACTGCACGAGCTTCGAGGGAGGGACTGGTCCAACGCGTCGCAGGGTTCAAGAAAAACATGCACGAATGGTTATTGACACTAGGGGCATTGTATATAATATCTGCAGATTCCAGCAATACGGTTCGTTGGAGTGAACCTTGACTGATGTAATTTTGTGCTTTGAAAACGATTCTTCATTTGTTTATAAATGCAAGAATATCGGTTGATATACCAACCCATTCCAAAATCGAATATTTCCGTGATGATTACCTACATTCAAACATACATGCCTGATGTCAGATGTCTGCAAGACCTTTCCCCTTGGCAAAATCCTAATATTGCGCTATGCTCGTAGCGCTATCGAGACGGAGGAATTTTTTTTAAAGAAATAAGCGAGAAATTATTGTTCCAGTCAATTTATACCAACTACAGCAATTAATCATAATGTGCTTGAGTAGGAAGGTAATCAAAATCATTGAATCATAAGTAAATCAAAATATTCAAGCAAAAAGTGGATATTGCAAACACAATACCGATTGTAAACGCTATAACGCTGTAAGTCTGAGGACCAAAGATGGATGAACCAAATAAAAGTGAAGCTTCTTTTGCTGTCAAGTTATATTTCACTGCCCAGTGTAATTTCTTCAGGTCACTATTTTATTTATTTTTATCATTATTTTTATCATTATCATTATTTTTAGACACTTGACAGTAAAATATGCGCGAGAACCAATCAAATGACATCCATAATGTAACTATTTAGTCACAGAATAACTATGAGTTAGTATGAACTGACCATGATTTAAAACTTTGCAGTTCAACTGAGATTGGAATACCCCTGCTGATCTTCTAGTAGCGATTATGAAATTAATCTAAAAATGTATGGCAGTATAACCCCTTACCGCACGATCATCGTTCAAAGGTTGAGGAAAAATATTAGTTTCATAATGCCCACTGGCTTGACCTACTAGTAGGAGCAAAGTCGGGGTTGTTTTATCTTTTTTTCGGTCTCCTCTGTTTCGGGCACAGATTATAGGTGTTTTATATATTCTAAGGTTTCGGGTCACTATGCATTTATCTGCATTTATCTTCTTCGTACCTGAATTTATTTTAATTAAAAAAAACTCGTTGTGTCGTGACGCAGGGCTTACCATTACACTACCGGATATTAATGAGGTACCTACGTACCTATACCTACCATTGTAAACTACGTACTTCCAATAAGGTTTACAATACACGCAATAAATATTTTGTTGATTGATCAGCATTCGAAAGTAAGCGATGGCCGCGAATGTAGGTAATGGTGAAGAGGCACGCATGACAAGAAGATGATTCCCTCGATGGTTCAGTTGATAATCATCAACCTTACCTACTGTACCATCTTCTTTAGGTTTTACCCGCATTTATATTTTACAAAACTTCCTATATAAATCACACCAAAATGAATTCCTGTTTGCTCTAGGTTCCTAAATCACCATAACTAAAACTAAAGAAAATAAAATTATTTATTCAGTTTTTTCAGTTTATGTATTTTTTTATAACTTTATTTGCAGAAAATTAAGACTAGGCTCTGATTAGGTTTCCTTTTTTGTAATTATCATGATCGCTCTACCATTTTGAGAGTTCGCCTTGACTCTATAAATAATTTTTGTACATAAATGATTATTTTTACGGTGATTTCATTAACGATTACTTAACACATTGCGTTAGTTAGGGCGTTTTATAGGCAAAATGTTTACCTAACTCGAAATGTGGTAGGTAACCAGTCATTCAAGTTGTTGGATTTTAAATGATGTAGTTTGTTGTTAGGTAGGTACTTACCACTACCCTATGACAACGACATATCGGTATCGGCCCAATGATGCTCACGATAACCACATGTTTAATTTTGAAATTGCATACTGACGTTTTTTTTGTGTCTAATGATAAAAAAATAAAATAAAATGTTCATGGACATTTCACACGACGCCCTCTAGTCCCAAACTAAGCAAAGTGGGAACTAGATGCTGATAGAATACTTATATACTTTTTTTTTGTAAATACATACTTATGATACATAGTAACACCTAGCCATAGAACAAACATCTATGTTTTGCCACATACAAATGTTTGTTCTTGGTGAGGATCGAACTCATGACCCACAGCACGGAAGGCAGATCCATTACCGACTGAGCTGTGACGCCTGTCACAGATGATGATTCTAAAACCTGTAGTTCAAGGTGGAAAGGGTTGCCTAATTTAATGGAGTTGTGAATTCTGTAATACATATTGTGAGAATATCTTGTTTAGATCAGCTGAGTCACGGTAGCCTTCAATAGTATTCAATGGAACTTGGATATGTTGCAACGGTAGATGATTTTCAAACATCAGGAAGGTCTGTCAATATTCCGATAGACTTTGGGCCTACTCTACCTCTTTTATGTCAAGTAGGTAGGCTTAGAATAAATATAGGTAGATAAATCATGTTCAAACACACAACTAGGGAGGTACCTACTTACATATCTAGCTAGCTTCTCTTTTACCTCAATGTACGAGCATATAGTAATAAATTATCTGTATCTCAACAGGGTAAGAAATTTTGGATGCTTTACTTAGTTACTTACAACAGATCTACCACAGGTCTCTAACAATGCTCACAAACATTAATTTAGTCCTAGAGGATGGTAAGTACTGATACTGAGTTAGATTTTTGAAATACCTAGTAAAAAATCGCGTACCTAAGTGCGTACCTACTATGTTTAAATCAAGAATACTAAGGTGTTGAATCATGAAGTGAGTATAAATAAAACTCTTCGGCTTTTCCATTTTTTAAACATTAGTAGGTACAAAGCCTACTTTATCCATTGCGTTTAGGTATATGTGGGTAGATAATAGTTTTATCCACGTCCATAATGCGTAACTTGGCTCTACGTTTAATCGATTTGACCTTCCGATTATTTGTCCACCATTTGGCTGACCGGGATTTCGCAATCAGAAGAGACGCACCTATGTGCTCATAAATGAACCGCAGAACCTCTGTTGTTCTTGATACTTCTACTTACTATAAGCCTGATAAGGCGTTTGTACTTTGACCGATACCCGTAGGTAAGTAGTGTAAGTACCTATTTAATTATGTCACTTGCTTGAACAAAAATATCGTTGTCGCCACCGACGTCATGGAGTGAAATGCGTCTAGTACCTAACTCAGGTACGGCTTGTACTGTTTTCAAAAACGTACGGCTTTCAAAAAAGAAGGAGCTTTTCAATTCGGTTGTAAATTTTTTTACTTATTTATTGCTAATAAATTCTAAACTCTAGATAAATAAATGTCCGTTACAGAAGAACAACAAAACTACCTAAGTAATTAATTTAAAGTTTCCTAAAATGCCACACTGACAAACCTCGCCGAACATTTACGCTTTATTTTCCAACCTCATTGTGCGAAACCCTAAAAATGAGTTATGGCCATAAATACACGTAATTTACGCAATATTTGCCGTTCAATGGAATAACATGTTTTAAAGTAACGCTCGGGTGCTTCCTTAGGTACCTATATCAAGCGGTATCTTACTCATGTAATTTCTAATTACATCAAATTACGTGGCTGAAATGACATAAAGGCAAAAGACTGCCTTATTTAGAAAGCTTGTTTAAAGGTACCCGTGCAGACCGCAGTCTCATCTTTAATCAATTTAGTCATAACTTCACAAGGGTTATTTTAAAACATAAGCCTCAAATAGTCTGCTCGTTCGGTCAGAGAAAACACTACACACCTTAGTGCCCGACCATTCGGGGTCTAATCTTCGAAAAGATTTAAACTTAAAATACAGATGCGCTTGAGCTAGTTACCCCAACTTAACCTTACCTTTTGAGCACAGTCTGCGCTCGCCATTGTTCGATGGACGAACATTGTCTATGAGTCGTAATACGACTATAATATCTGATCCTTTTGATAAAGAAGTCTCCGGCTCTACCACGTCCCTGACACTGCTCGGTCATGTGTGGGATGTCCCTACTATTACAGTAGTTAATTTAGTATAGTGAAACGTGCCCGACCCCAGCAGACTACGAATCAGATGGAAGGTGCAAACAGCTTACAAATCAGAAGACTTGTTGGTAAAACAGTAAATTACAAACATGCTGCAATTGAAGACCATTTTGTCTTGTTGGTCAAAGAAGTGTGGGTACTGTTTTATATTCTACTAGGTAATTCTACTTAGACCATTATCTAAACATTCTAAACACTGCATTTTGCAAACATTTTGCTTCACTGAAAAAGAAAAAACATCTTTTGGTACCTACCTAGTAGCCGTTTTGTGAGTTTTGCATATTGGAACTCACTGTAGCTATCAGTTCATCGTTCAGCGTAAATCATAAAGTTAAATTCATTAGGTAGGTAAGTACCTACTTGCCTAGGTCAAAGATAATTAGGTAGTACTATTATATACTAGAGTAGTTTATGTAAGTATTGTTACAGGAGGTACCTATACATACATATTAGGTAAGATACTTAGGTAAGATCGCAGAAACGAAATACTTAGTATAAACATCGCTAGGTATTTATTTAGGCAAAAGAGAACTTCGCTCGATGAAGTGGTCAAGAAAAGCAATCTTGAAGAATCTTGGTAGTTTTTCAAATTGTTTCAAAAATCACCACTGCTACAGCAGCGTAGCACACGTAAGGATTGCTAGTTTTTTTTTTGTCAGGGATATTTCATGGATTAATTATAATCCATGACATGTAGGTACTTATGTAGAGTACCTACTAGGTACTACATAACATACCTGTCGCTACCATTATTATTAAGCGCGGCGCTACTTTACAATATAAAGGATGGAAATACAATAATATCTGCAAATTGCTGCGATGCGACGACGTGGCATCGCAGTTTTGTCTTTTGAGCTATACTAGTTTATTACTAAGTGCTACGCAAATCTATGGCAATTCGTAATTTCAAGCTATTTAGGAAGCGGCCTCTTGGTCTAGGGGTATGATTCCTGCTTTGGGTGCAGGAGGTCCCGGGTTCAAATCCCGGAGGGGCCCAGCTTTTTGAAGGGTTTTCTATTTTTTCGAAACAAACACCACCTGTCTTGAAAAATTCTACAGTTCCAAGTTTCAAGAAAATTATATTTTCAGAGTTGTCGCACAAACGAATGTTAGCCAACGACATCTCTATATTTGTCTTCAAAGTATGAAGGATGCCAAAATATTCAAAGTGATTACCTAGATGGCATATCGCCATCAGCGCCATCTACATTTTGTCTACAAGCACCCATTAATAGATAGCGCCATCTGTCCTTTTGTATTTGGTACTATGTAGTCTAATTTGCAGCTGATGGCGCTGCAATCGGTATTAGAGAACAGCTGTTCATGTTATGCTTTTGAAATTGCTGCTAACTTCATTCTGTCTAGCAGCCAGCCAGCCAACCACAATCGGCCATTCATTGCCGTTTGCTTGCTTTGCGACTGCACAATCAAACAAAACAGTGAAGTGAGTGAGAAGAAGAATACGTGTTCAAGTCGTGTCGTGTGTGTCCTACCGTTTTTTTGGGGTAACAATTTTCAATTTTTCAGTAAATATAATATACTAGACTGACCAGTGAAATCTGCCCTGCCATTTTTCCATAGTTGTGATTACTGTAATTTTGAGTTGTTCAAAACTGTGTGCTAAAGAACTTCTTGTGCGTTTACCTGCTCTGCTCCTTTCTTTCACAAAGGATTAGTTGGAGCCCGACGACCACAGACGTTGATTTGGAGCGTGTATTTCACCTTTACATCTTGCGATACGTAAGTAGAACAACACGTTACTATTTTTATCAACTGCGTGCGTTTGAAAGGGTACTTGTTACCTACTGAAAGTAGATGGGTGACTCGAGAAACTTTATTGATTGTACCTTCCTATTTCCTTTCCTTTTCCTATATCAAGGTTCAAAGAAATTACGAAATATACCAATTCATAATGTACCTTTATGTGGAATTTAGACTATCACAAAACTTCGTACAGTGAACTCAAATGAACCTAGAAACTATTTGTTATGTCAGTCAGCTGTTTTGGATGCAGGCTTGGTTCTACATCTTCTTGCAACCACCTATTTGGTTTAGCTGCACAAGCAGGTTGGTATACTATAGGTACAGCCAAACCAATCGTGTGCATCAAAATATAAAACATGATAACCTGAGCTCTGTGCATTGTCTGTTTATTTACCTACTCAATGGATTTCTTCACATATTTATACTTACCCACCCATTGTTTTCATCATCTTGGCTTATCAATGGGTATGTCCGTTGAAGCCTTGGACGAATACAAAAATACTCATAATCTACGGAGTTCTACTAGGTGTTGACTAGAATAATGAAATAACTTTATTCATTGTCTAAAAAGATGCTTATTTAGTCTGTATGCAGCTAAACCTATTCTGGCATTTTCTATTATCTTACCACCACCTTAAATTTATTGATTTTTACTAGATAGTTGGTTTCTCCATGACTGTGCAGCTGGTATGTTGGGTTTAAATATGGTATCTGTTGCTGATCAGTCGAAACACTGATTAATCACACACAAAGAAAGCCCTAGCTAGTCCACCTACTACAAGTACAGTAGGTACCGATGTAAGAGGGTAGAAAGGTTTTAAAACAATCCCTGATTTATTGGGACCATCAGTACAAAGGTTATCAAACTCTTACACAATAGAACTCACAAATAATGGTAAATATCCCATTCTGGTGAAAATTGTGTTATGAAATTCCCACCTAGGTTTACATGAGTCCACACTTATCTAATGAACTTTTTTATCTCACACAGTCGTTTTTAACTTGATAACTAGTCTTTCCCTTCGGGTACCTACTTAACTTACTGTACTAACTGCTGACTGACAGATTGCATCTCGATGATGCATAAAAAAACTAGATCTCTAGATGAATTTTACACTGTAAAGGGTTTTTTTAAGGTTGGTTGCTAGGTCTAACGCAAATACGTTGACATTGAGAAATCCCTGCACGGTCCCGTCCCACGTTCGCAAGTTGAATAGCCTCTTAAAGCGACATATTTGGCTATGTTAGATAGGTATCTAGCTATTCATAGCTATAGATAACCTATCTATAGCAATGAATCTCTTAGTTTTCTGTTGAATATACCTATATTCAACAGAAAACGAGAAGACAAGACGTGTAGTACCTACTACGACTTGAGTTTTCCTTCAAAATGAGTCCCAGAGACCCCACGATCGAAGCGACCCAAATAAAAACAGAATAAGACTTGATTTTTACCAATCTTATATTACATAATCTGCCTTATGTATTTTTCCACGCTTATGAAGTTGTGATTAGTAGGGAGAAGAGAATATTAGTTTGAGTAGTGAATAGAGCATAATCTTAGATTGTATTAGTAGAACAAGTCGAGTAGGCCGGCGCGGCGGCGCGCTGTACACTTCCGCGTAGGAAACTCTGTCATGACATGAGCCTAGAATGCGCAGCCACTTGCCAACCATTCCCACTACTATTTATCAATTAGAAACTAGGCGTGAAACAAATAAAAAACCTTATTGCATTGCATCAGAAATAAATATTTTTATCTACAAAATTCTCTTTAAAACTGTATGATGTTACACTAAACTTTGGGTACCCATAGCGAACATAGCTGTACCTGTAAGTATAAGTAGGTTTAGGTGTGTATTAGGGTAGGAGGTACTGGTATATTCTTGTCAGTTTTGTAATTATTTTCTATTTGCTCTAAATCGAATCTAACAAGAATACTGAGGAATTGCTCTTTCCTTACCAATGATATTCTACTTTTGAGCACCAATCGATTTTAAGCTTAGTGTTCTTATCTCTATGTATCATCCCAGCTTTTTTTGTTCAAGTCTACCTTCATGCCTACCTTCCTATTCCTACCGTATGCATGATGCGCAATCTTGACCCAGATGATCGGTTCTAATTCGTGTCGATCGGTTCATTCGTTTTACAAACATTACGTGCAGTTTGCCGTTAACAATCTGCAGCAAGCAATGGCAAAATTGGCAGACATTTATTGATCCAGTATGTAAGTATTCCGGACGGTTCTAGAGTTATCTAGTGGCATAATTTTAGCGCTACTGGGTTAGAAATGTCGGCCGGGTTATTTCTAACCCAGTGTAGGTACCTATAACAAGTTAAAGTCCAGAGAGTGTCATATTTACCAACATGCGGCGTGTGGCCTGTACTGATAAGCTTGTACTGGCTTCACCATCAATAAAAATTAAGCGATAATCACTAGGTACAGCGTCGGATCGATCGACGAGACGAAAAGTCAGCTTTTGCCTGTCTGGGGTTGTTTAACACCTGGATATTCCCTGATATTCAATACAATTTTACCCATAAAGCTCAGAAAAGTACTTTGGTTGTAGATACGACAAAAAGTGTTTGGATCACTCGCTTGTTACGGCACTTCTCACGGTTCACTTCTTTGTAACGGATCAAAGCATCATCGACTGGCAACTGATGCCCGAAACCAGAAACTTATGTCCGGAATTATTTTCCTGATCGTAAATAAATACAAATAAATAATTCTGAATCATTCACGTAGGTTGTAGATATTTATATGTTTAATATGATATGATGCCATTCTGTGCACTATCTATCAGTCCATTCCAGGCATTCTATTGTTAGACCCTCGGCTGATCTTCGCTCTATTGAGCGTTATTTGTGGTCAGTAGCCATAGTCCATTCCTGACGCAACTTAAGGTTTCCCAAGTTGCTGCTCATCGCCGTCCCACGCTCTACAAAGATCAGCATTCTTCACACGACATTCTAAGAGCTCTTGTACATGATTTCGTATAATAAAAACATTCACTGACTTGCTCTTCAATTCTTCATTGCTGTTTTACACATAATAATATGCATTGCATAATATATGCTTGGTATAGTTTTACATAAAATCGTCGAACTTATAACAGGATTTAGATGTTATCTAAACTAATGGTTAAATCTCACTACGTATAGGCAAGACGCTAGGTGCTAAAACCAGCTCATGATAATATCACTGTAATAAATAATAGTAAGTCACGTATTCAAAATGTAGATTACAAACAACAATACAAGGCCTGATGCAGTCTCTCTCTCCATTCTCTGCACGAAATCCATTCAACACAGAAGGTCATAAGATATACCTTATCCTGACATTTTATACATTGCAGGTTCACTTATTCTACTAATGACCGCATTGTAAATTTAATCTAGTTTAGACTGTTTTAAAATACCAACGTTCCATAACGTGTAAGAACAATCCGATCCAATGCCCTTGTTGTAGTCTTGCAAAGTACGAACCAAGGACTGACTTGTACTTACTACCTTTATTGGGGTTCATGTGTTTAGCTAGCGTTTAGAAAAACGCATACATCATAATAGAGCTTATGCTATTTTTAATTGTTGAAACGAATAAGTTAAATGGATCCATTAGTAAAAGTTAGACACTCGATTAAGGCGACCAATACCATCAGTATGAAAACCGCTAAATGGTAGACCTAATTTTCAATCAGGAGCGTTTCTGCGAACTGCACTGATACCAGTCGTCAAGCAGCGGCAATCGGAAACTGTATCATCGGTGGTTGTACTCAATTACGGGTTAGTCTCAAAATCCCCTTTGAGTTTTTCCCTTTAAGGGGATTTTGAGACTTTTAGTCTCAAAATCCCCTTTATTTCAAAATTTTTGAATCAAGGGGATCTTGAGACTAAAAGTCTCAAAATCCCCTTTGGCAAATTTACACCGTAATAGCATGGAGTTCCGGAACCTAAAAGATTGTACCTACCTAAACTAGCATTCATAAAAATGAAGATTTGGCTTGATTTGGAGGAAATTTTAATAAAAGTACTAGGGTAGTAGAATAAAGTAAGAGGTGGTTCTAATTATTAAAACTAACATTGTGCAATCTATTTTTTCATTATTATTAGTGGCTACTAATAAAGCTATTTATTAAATGTAATAAATAATAAACCAAGAAAGCAAAATACTATCCAACAGGATGGGCTCATTCTGTTGGATAGTATTTTGCTTTTTTGGTTTTGTACTTATTAGCAACTAGCAGTAGCCCGCGACTTCGTACGCGAGTACCGTTTCCGTGTACATCATATTATCTGTGCGTATATCGAGCGGATACATTGAGAAACTTGACATTACACCGAACCCGTACTCGAATGTCAAACGCTAGTCGTTAGACCAAAGAGGTAGTACTACGCCCTGTCAAACTGATGTGATATGACATGACAATGAAATCCTCTTGCTAATTGGCGCTGCTAATCCCGTTTTTTCATTTTATCTTGTAGATCCTGTTAATTATTCGGGATAAAAAGTAGCCTATGTGTCAATCCAGGTTACGAACTACATATATGCCAAATTTCATCGAAGTTGGTTCAGTTCATCCCTCCGTAGACCGAGACATATTCTCGGTGATCCCGAGGACAAGATCACCTCTGCCAACGCAGAGACGATCGAGCCATCCAGTTCGGTTTGACAAAACACTGCACCGATACACCGACCCCGCCGGCGTGGTCGAAGACGTCCCTTAGTGCCCGCCCATTCGGGGCCTAAACTAGATCTAAACTCCCCCCTGGCAACTGCCAACAGCCTGATTAGTCTACCTCTTGACTGGTTCTGCTCTCCTGGTACTTTTCACAAAACCATCTCAATTGATCCGAGAAGAGTTATCTTATATTTGTGTTTTGACTATATTAGTTTTTATTTCTTAACTGGTTGTGGTCTTGATGTGAAAGTGAATTTTGGTACAAATAAATGTGATATAAAGATAAAAATATATTTAGGGTCCAAATATCACGAAACGTGTGTGTGATTTTACTATTTCTAAACATCTGGGACAAATTTGTTTTTCACTCTATATAATAAGCTATTCAGCGCGGCAATGCAGCCAAAGTCTTGGGCACGGTTCCGATTGGTACTAGTTTGGATCAGTTGAGCTATCTATAAATCGTTTGTAACTGTGTCATGTGTATTTTGTAAATATTATAAATATTGTAAATACTGTATTAGTCGTAATTATAAGCTGACTTATGTTAGAAAACGTAAAATTTCGCACACGTTCCGTAACATTTGGACCCTAAATAGATATTTATCTTGTTTTCAGTTACAGTTTCAGCTATAAATAATGCATACCTGTATTAATTAGTATTGTGAAGTTGCATCAGTTAAATATTTAATACGAAATGAATCTCCTTTCCGGAGTCAGAATAAAAATCTCATATAAAAACCTCATTTTGAATGTGACCCGTATAGCACATTTTAGTGATACTAAAATGTATTGTCACACTAAGACCACAACTAACCCACCAGTCAAGAAATAAATAATTCAGTTGATTTTGTGAAAAGTACCAGGAGAGCAGAACTAGTCAAGAAGTAAACCAAAAGTTAGGTAGGTACTTAAGTACAAGAAAGCGAAATACTATCCAACAGGAAGGACTACTAATAATAATGAAAAGATAGATTGCAAAAGGTGAGTTTTAATTAGAACCACATCTTACTTTATTCTACTACCCTAGTACTTTTATAAAAATTTCCTCCAAATCAATACAAAACTTAATTTTTATGAATGCTAGCTAAGTAGGTACATTTTGTTCCGGAACTCCATGCTAACTAGGTTGATAATTTATAAGACAAGTAGTACCTATGCTGGAGGGTGAGGTTAAGGTTCCATTTTTATGTAGGTACTGCTACAAAAAATATTTTGATCATTGAAATGAATAGCTCAGTAGCAGTGGACTAGGTATTTAATTCAAAAAGTAGGTAGGTAAAGTAAAATTAAGATACGACTATTTCGGTGTAATTTTACCCAAAGGGGATTTTGAGACTTTTAGTCTCAAGATCCCCTTGATTCAAAAATTTTGAAATAAAGGGGATTTTGAGACTAAAAGTCTCAAAATCCCCTTAAAGGGAAAAACTCAAAGGGGATTTTGAGACTAACCCCTCAATTACCATCAATAGACTATCCTTATTAAATGCAGCACAGTTGTCGTGTTAAGGGGAACGCGCATATATGTGCATGTGCACGCCGCACTAGACACACGAATTGAATTTTCTTCTAACACGTATATCCGTGCTACGGTACGCCCTGTACCAAACCTACCGCTCGAATTGACCGCTCTACGCTGCTATTAGAAACGTTTTTGAACGGGGGCCCGCTGCTGCTGCCTTTAAGCAATATATTCCATTTTGTCTGCTCTAAGGGACCATCTTGATAAGTCATCGAAGTTACAAGATTTGTCTTATTGGTTTTTTCTGGGGACTCGCTGCATCGAGGATATGTAAGGTTTCATAGCATTTTATACAAAGATAAATAGTTCCAAAAATTGGATTGCTTTACCTCGGTCGCTGCAGTGGATTCGGACAAATGCGCGTTCACCATTAGTGGACAAACAACACTATTAGAGTACAGCAGTACAGTTCACGAATGTACAGTTAACGAATTTAAAGTTAAAATGTATTATTTTTGTTGTGCAAAAGTAATTTTACGCTTAGATTATGAAAGTCCCTGATCTCCGCAATGCCTTTGCCTTATCATGACGTAATTAATGCTAATCATCTACTTGTTCAAGTGCGTTGAAAATCGCTGTTTTGGCAAGACTTATGGACAAATATTTTTTTAGTATTGCATAGATTTAGTAATAAATGGTAATAATAATGTCCATGATAAAAACATTTTCTCATATTTGCCAGGACCTCTAAAAAGCTACCCGTATAATTAAAATCACAGGTACTGTTCTGTATCGGTCAATAAAGCACAATAGGCTTTATACTCTACAAGGGCAGTCAGTCAGTCAGTTTTATCAAGCTGTGGCGCTGCTGCCAGTCTGTCTCATTGTTCCTTATCTGGTACTGCATTGTATGATTTACTATCATTGAAAGTAGATTTCTATTATGTTTTTACTTTGAAAATTAACTGAAAGTAGTAGATAATTTGAAAAAGAATGTGAAAATGTATGGTTCTTGTACCTACAACTTCTAATGCCAGCACATCGCGTTTTTTCTATAATAAAATAGTAGGTACAATTTATCATTCACGTACCTACCCACAAAAAACGAACATCAAAACAACATAGGTACCTACTGTAAAGTCCTGTGTTTTAACCATCTCCCTGGCTCACCAATACACCAAGATCGAATCCTCGATATCGGTAGCTCTGCCATACTCGTGTGTCTGTTTTAGCCCTGTCTGGCATTTCCTCCCACGAGCCTCACGTCATGTCATCCGGACGTACGGATGACATTGACAGGTCGGGAGATTGACACCGGCAGTTACCTCACTTACTTGTGCATGTGAGATAGGGTACAGTATCTACTTAGTAGATACAAACACTACAACCCCTTTCTTATTTAAATATTTTGAATCAACAAAACATAAAGCTATGCCCCATATAGGATCATACTATGGTGTGAGCGCACACCTCCGGACAAAGCCCTAGATTACAATATAATTATCATTAGCCTTATGCAATTCGGTACTTATCAAGACACAGACCAATAAAGACAACTTCACATTGAATACATACATTTTCATTACTCGCTTTCACCAATACCACATGTGATTACATTACAAACCATTTAAATTGGACTTTTGCGCACTTGACATAATATGTCTGAAATAGGTGTGAGTTGTCTACTGGCAACTCATTATCCACTTGCGTCTCTATGTCCGGCTTCTATTGATCTTCTACTTCATAAAGACAAGGAAGTTTATATTTCTCCTTAACTCTTGCAATCTCTTCTCCGCCTAAAACATTCTCAACTATAGGTAGGTAGGTAACTATAGGCGTTGGGTTGCAATACAGAGAGAGCTTATTTTTCTTTTCTATCTCTTCCACGTAAACCTTATAAATTATTATCTTCTGTTACGTCTGCATCTTCAGCTCTTTATTTCCAGTCACCATACTCCTTCCCCTTTTTCCTCTGTCACTTATGGTGATCTCTTACTTGAATCGTCTTAAATCGGGCATTTTATGTCTAATAGGGCTCTAAGCACAGAAATCCCGAATTTATTTACCTCCGCTACGAAGAATAGTCTAAAAATTATGGTTCACGTCACAGAACGAAGAAAAGAGCTACACTACGCAGGCATTACTTACTACACCTATCAATAACTTTATTATATATATATATATAGAACACTTTGGAGTCAGCCCAACTTTGTTGTGTAACCGGATCTCATAATAAAATTTGCTTAGCCAAATTACATGGTAGGCTTCTAAAACTGTTTTTAGACGTCTTTTCTGATTTATTATAAGACCCTCACTGTGTTTCCTTATTTTAACAGAGAGTTTTCGTAATAAAACATAGGTTTTCTTTCTTTTCCATCCAGTTTGTTAGTTCGATTACAAAATTTATTTTTTATTTTTTTATTTTTTTGTTTAGTTACTTTCATAGATTTGTACTAGATCCGAGCCTGACCTCCAGAATTCACATCCGCTATAACTTTACTAGGTATGCATTTACATAACTGACTCACAGTAGGTATCACACCAGATAGAGGGCACTGTCGCTCGTTGATACCTATGAACGACATCCATCGACAACAAGATCGCTCAAACGCTTGGAGGTTCTAGATTCCGCAAAGACAGAGTTTGAACTTCAGTGATATTTCGGAATAGGTACCATTAATACATTAATTGTATTTTCGCTTTGCCTTGTAGTTCAATAGCATAGAAGACTCGTCCTTTTCAGTAGGTAACTTCTCTAAATAAAAGATAAGGTATAGATATAGGTACCTTGCTTGGGAATGGCTTTCTTTCCTCATTCTTGTATAAGTTGGTTCCCCAAGAAGCAAACATTTTTTTTCTATGTACTGTATCTAAATTTTTCATTAATACTTCCAGTACTTTGACAACTAGGTTCGCAGTATTATTCTTTGTTGTTCCCACAAACCAGAATGTCATCTATTACACAATTTATCATTTTTTTTTCGAATATTAAATTCTGGTAATCTGAATCTTTCACAGCGAAGTTAACGTTTTGTTTCAACATTCTGGAAACATTTAAGCACGCACGATACACACATCAAGCCTTTTGTGCCTGTACCATTCGATGTTATAACTTTACACTAACATCCGGTTGCCGCTCTATTATAAGGAAAGCAGTTTTAATGTTTTTCATGACATAAATACAATATTCGAGAATATTTCACACAACGTTATCCTAGTCCCCAACGAATCTTTGGTAGGTAGCAAATGTTTTATAAATATTGGTGATTCTTCCAGAGTTTTGCATCGTTACTTAGTGTTTTTTACGTCTACTCATATTCACACTTCACATCGAAAGTTGTCCAAACTCATTTGATGCAGGATGCAGGCGTACAAACATACCTTATTAACCTTGTTAAGAGTATAGGAGTTCAAAACCTCTTAAGTATTTTCTTGTTTATTTCGTCCCATTTAGTTAACACTGATTCCAAATTAAAATACATCTAGGTAAACCTACCATTTCCTTATCTCTTTTTTTGATTTTGTCATAATATCACGGGTTTTCTAATACAGGTAACCGTATTAAACAACTTGTAAGCTATTGTTTTTTATTTTTTTATTTAAGTACCTACTAATTTAGTTATGCTTAGTTTTAATTTTTGGTTTAAGTGTTGTCCGTTTTTAAGCAAACCCTGTCTGGTCACCATTGAACGTGAACGGGAAGTCTTGTTTCCTCCAACCAATTTTATGGTACGATTTTGGTCAATCATCAGCAACCAATTTAATGGTAAGCCCCTAAGTCATATTATCAACCAATTTAATGGTACGCCTCAGGTCAATCACCAGCAACCAATTCAATGGTAAGCCTTCCTAGGTCATCAACCATTTAATGGTAAACCTTGACCGTGTTCAACCAATTTAATGGTAAGACTTGACCTCTGTGCAACCAATTTAATGGTAAGCCTTGTCCATCATGCAACCAATTTAATGGTAAGCCTTGTCCTTTGTGCAACCAATTTAATAGTAAGCCTGGACTCCTGTGCAACCAATTTAATGGTAAGCCTGGACCTCTGTGCAACCAATTTAATGGTAAGCCTTGACTTCTGTGCAACCAATTTAATGGTAAGCCTTGACCAACAATCATGTAACCAGTTCAATGGTACCAAGGGAAAGCTTAACTAGTAATAAGTTTAACTTAATTGCAGGTACTTAAATATTGTAAGTATTGTTTTGAAATGGTGTTTGACTTTGCATCCGCTTGTAGGTACCATTGATTATTGTATAAGTGTATTGAAGCTTTTCCATTATTATTGACATTAATTCGGCTTTTAAAATGACACTTTATTATTTAAATTATGTAGGTATTCTATACTACCATTGGCGCATCCTCAGAGGGCACATGACCGCTCCTTTAACCAACCAAGACCTAAGCTATTTATTTAAACCATGTATGCAATGAATAAATGAATGAATAATTAACAAACTTAAATTGCATAATAAAACTTTTATAATTTTGTGCACCCTCCCAGTGATCGCCTATTGAAATAACAGTAGGTACCTATCTAGATAGATCAAGACATTTAATTACCTACTGAATTCACCTGTAACAGGTAACTAGTAGTAAGCCGTCAATAGGTACTAATAGTACCTAAGCCAGGAGTTAGTATATCAATACATACTAAACAGAATATAGGTAAGTAGTCAACCTCGTATATACTAATTTAAAGTTTTATGAAATGCAACCAAAATATTGCGTAAAATGCGTTGCGTAGGTACCCATCTACTGTTCCGCATGACCTTTTAGAAAATCGCTTAGAAACTGCTTCCTCCTCTTTCACATAAATATTGTGGATTTTTAATATAATTAAGTAGGTGTAATATCTTTCCCAGTAGAATTAGATAACATCATGTTATTGTCGTCCTTATAAAATATTATGGAATAGGTTCTTGTTGTTACCTGTCTACACACAAACAAAAGTAGCAGACCTGCCAACCATTTAGGTACCCATCGGATAAGTAAGTAGATACCTCTCCTATCCACTTGTGTCAAGCAAATCACACGTCTAGGTAGGCTATCACGTCTGGTGAAACTCTTGAATTATAACTTCCAACAAAATCGGTAGACCAAAATTGAAATTTTATAAAAAGTATAGACCCGTAAAATGGTTCATTAATGGTAAAATATAAATCCCGCTTTTATCTCCTCATAACAAGTCCAAGTGATTATAATAATATCCATTTTTTGGCATCACAAAATATAATAAAATAGATAGGTACTAGGTATCCTACCTATCTAAGTATGACGACACGCAGCACTACACGTCATACCGCACCACCCCGCGCCGACATCCGACACAACATGCAGCGAACATATTAATATCTCTTTTCCTTTTTTTTTTTTTTTTTTTTGGAATTATTACTGCACGTTACGCGTTGCCTGAAGGTCAATAAAATTCTACTAACGATTCTTTTAACTGCTGGAACGCAGCTCGACTGCCCCTTCATCCGTTTTAGGTCAATTCGCACTTTACCCTCAAGCCCCGACAGCCGAAACGCAACCGAATCGGAGTCCTTTTATTTTATATGCCTTAGCCAAGCCACAGATCAATTGAATTACCTAGGTATAGTTGAAACGAACAGAACATCAACCGTTGTAAATAAGTAGTGGAATTGAGCCCGTGAACTCAATTTTTCGCTAGATTTGTTGAATTAAGCATAAGTATAAACAGATGTTGGCAATTTCGGTATCTTTATAAATTAGAGAACGGTCAATGACATCTACCGACGCAAAGCGGAATTAAACGTCTAATGCCATTTACCGACGCAAAGCGGAACTAAACGACCAACGCCATCTAATGATGAAAAGCGGAACTAAAGGACTGATGCCCTCCACCGACTCAAAGCGGAACTAGTTGTAGCATCAGATGATTGGCTGACGCTAATGAGCCAACGCGAATGAAGCAAAGAAAAAGGAACGAACGAGGAGTGAAGTGGAGGTTCATTCGGTCGAGGCTTCATGCTTCTTCTTTTGGATGAGAGAAAATACGGCAGCCTAATTTTGTTTTCATTATTGTAATGCAACGCCACCTGTGTAGTGGATGCGGAACTTTTTTTGCTGTGTAAACATCTGTTTACTATCTAGTGAAGAAATACAATATTGCACAAAAGAAAATGTTCTACACAAAATATAAGGAGGGACCTCAATAATAATACACGCTACTTTAACAAATAAACCAGCACTAATAATTATTAGGTAGGTACCTAGTCAATGAAAAATTGTACAGCATCAAATTAAACAATTTGTATCTGTAATGGAGGTCGCACGCCACCAATGGCCGAAACCATAATTTACACAAAGAAAAGACATACCTGAACTCTTCTTCCTCCTCCTTTTGAAAATTATAGTTTCTACAGACCTTTATCCTCGTCGCCACTGTAAAGTCCTGTGTTTTAACCATCTCCCTGGCTCACCAATACACCAAGATCGAATCCTCGATATCGGTAGCTCTGCCATACTCGTGTGTCTGTTTTAGCCCTGTCTGGCATTTCCTCCCACGAGCCTCACGTCATGTCATCCGGACGTACGGATGACATTGACAGGTCGGGAGATTGACACCGGCAGTTACCTCACTTACTTGTGCATGTGAGATAGGGTACAGTATCTACTTAGTAGATACAAACACTACACCTACTTACTCGTAACTAAATTGCAAAGCTGTCAAAAATTAGCGGTGAGGGTGAAACTTGCGACCTTGTAAGGTCGTTGGCGCTACTTTGCCGCATACCAGGGTGAACTAGGTACATACCCTGGCTAACACAAATCCGAGGAGGGCCGTTATTGGCCGCATACATCTACCTGATGACTTTCTTATACTATATCCGCCCAACTTTATTATAGCATATAGCAGTTGACAGAAACTTACCTAGAGGCTATATTTAATTTTTGGTAAAGTTCATAAGACCGGACCAACACCAAACCAAAGACCTGTTTTGGACATCAGGCGCGGCAGTAAACCGACAGTGGTTTGACCTTGTGCTGTCCATTTCCTCGAACATTCAACATGATCGTGTACAAACTTGCATCAGAATGACAATCTTCTGCGCACATAAATGACCATGCAACCCTCGAATAGCATGAGAGCGCTTCAATAGTTTCGCAGTCAGAAATTGTTTGAACTAACAAGTTTAAAACTTGAGCTTCCCACATATTTGGCACAAAAGTTGACCTTTCGGTCATTGGCAACAGGCAAAAACTCAAGCAACTTCCTCTCTGCACAGTTTGACAGCTGCGCAATGCGACGATATCGCGAGGTCACATGGAAACATAACAGCCGATAAAGACTCCAGATTTTGTTGACCTCCATCGCAAAGTGTTTAATCGCCACCGTGATTAATGATTACATTGTCCAGTTATTGTGTACATTGAAGCAAGATTTGCAATTAAGACTTCCGACATCAACAACTATTAAAACTACCATATCAAATACGTAATAGCTCTACACAATGTCTGGTGTTACAAGTTTACCATGTTACAGACGCTGCAGTCCGTTATCCTCTGTTATTAGATCCTTGGCATTTGCGGTAACAGCATCTATCAGTTAATTACGCATCTAAATTACTTTGTCGAATGTACTGAATATATTCAGCTTACAGAAATAAAATACCTCAATAGTAACCACACAAAAAGCTTGGAGTATGGCCCTAAGAAGTTTGTTCAAAGGTTGATAATTCCAGACTTTTGTCAGCGTGAACTGAAACCAGAGTCTTCGCATATTCATGGCGGTTTACCTATGTTACTTAATATGGAAAAATGCACCTTATCTCTGATGCACAAGAATGGTTTCGTAAGCGTTTCGAATTTGTATTGTTCGTTATAGAAAGTGCAACACGAACCGGGATCACGGCGAGCATTCTAATTGCGTGGCTTCTAAAAAGGATAACGCAAGTGTTTTAATATTGTAGCATTTCGTAGTACACTATCTATAAACATTAAAGTTTCATAACAATTGGAGAACGTCATAGTGGTTGGTTATATACATTTGTAGAGATAAATGTTGCCCTCATTTATTTTATTTAATACCGTCATAATAACTATGATAGTATGTTTTTCGTTTCCGAAATCATTATGTAATGTTACTTTCCCTGAATAAAAATAATGGCAGTCGCGATTTCTATTTGCAAGCAATTTCATGCTAGCTTAGTTGATTAATTTACCTACAACAAAACATATTTTAGAAGTAAAAGTTTTTCCATCTTATAAGTTTTGACTTCTCATATTTATAAATCTGTAAGTACAGCTTTTTCTATTGTCCTTGTACTGACTTTGCCGTTTCATTCCGTTGCTATTTTAAATACAAAACTTGTTATTAGTGCAAACATTTGAACACATCATAATACATACGAGTATAACACCCACGCAGCGCCGCTAAAGTTGTACCAGCTCTATTCGGTCTCGCATTGATCAATAAATCTTTTGCAATAAATCAAATAACTGTTCCGTCTTCGATACATAAAAGTATTCTACACTTCGGAAGGGGCGTTAAAAAATTGCGCAACTGAGATGAATCATCGCTGGAAACGACGCAACGCAGGAGAGAACCGCATGCGACGTTGACCCACGAGCCGGTCGCTCACCTCACCAGCCCCACATACTCTGGGACCATATTGTGGCTCACACCTTGTAAGTACACAAAATAACTTATGGGCCACTTGAAGAACAGTGCCCACTAGTCTGGACATCGAAATGAACAGAAGATATGTCGTTGGAATAACAACACTCGAATAGACAAGAACAGAGAATGATGACCCAAGAGACGTGAGCGGCACAGCCAAGTGGTCGAGTGACTATAATATTGGTGTAGTAAACTCTCACACAGATGATTCAGAGCGTTCCGGTTCGCTATAGTAATGGTTTATTTTATAAGGAAAGAATAAATTTCCAATCAAATCGCTATTTATTGCTCAATTTTCAGATTCAACTTCATCGCTTCAATGATTAGAATTTCATGAACAAAACCTAACAGCCGTTTAGTCTTAAAATTATTACTTTGTAGGTATATCTGGTATCAATCTGTTCTGTCTACCTAAGACCATTAAATATGCAAAATACACGTTCATTATAAAGCTAGAAACTTTAGAAAGTGGAACGAGGAGTAGAGTAGCTATAATAACACTAACACATAACATTGGTTATTTTATAAAGTTGCAAACATACTAGAAAACTAAAAAGTGACTGAAGAGGGGCATCCCTTACATAAAATCTAGCCTTCAGTTTTCTATTGGTTTAAAAGTAAGTACTATGTAAATATATAACCAAAAAACTATTAGGAGATGAATTAAGAGGTTTGCTCAAAAAACATTTCAACGCTGATATGAATAAATGATTTCCTGCAAATAACAATTTTTAGATAATGATCTAGATATGATCAAACTTTGGAATGTGATATTTTTGTGATGAAAATCATCTGCTCTATATTGTTAAAATACAATTACGCTACGATTATAAATATTATAATAATGATATTCTATTGTGATTCTATGTGACGTCGTTATAAATTTACATTTAACCATTTTTGTTTGCCTTATGATAGAGAGAGATAACATAGAGGCACGCTGCGGGTGCCGACATCATTATATTTCAACTAAAACCTACCTTACTAAATAATTTGTATGTATTTTTTAACAAAAGTATGCTTTGATTTTGTTTCTATGATATTTTAAAAAGTGATTCTGCAAAGAGGAAGTCGACTGAAATAGGACTTAATCGATTAGGTCTCTCTGTGGTCGCTCTCTAGCTAGCCAACTCTGGCTTACAGTTTTATCCTACCTGGCCTGATTGAAAACTATACTCGTACGTGTGTGCTCTAACTTAGATTTGAAACATTTTAAACCGAACATATCCGACAGCATGAAAATAGTATACCTACATGTCCTGTGCTCCTGCCGAATCGAGATATATTCAACTGTGGAACTACCCATGGATGGACTGTTTAGCGTTGAAATGGTATCGTTGTCTGAAATAACCTACATTCGCTGTGTTCATTTCACCAGGGTCCGCAAGTCCCGTACGGTGGATTAGGTACCCGTACCGTAATGACCTCCCGATGACGCGACGTAGCGGCACCGACGTACTGTAGATTACTCTCATTATTTGTACAAGAACTCGCACCATTACCGTAATGCACATCATACACTCTTATAATTCAGTTTACGTAATAACATTCTGTAATGACGTCAGCATTTGTGAAGTGAGATTTAACGTAAATATGTTTCGTTCCAGATACATACAGTAATGCCTGCTACAACCTTGTGGGAAACTCCGTGGTAAAGGTAAGGTTTTAGTAACTTTGTTTTCAATAGCCTAGTACTCAAAGCATTGTTGCATTGCTTAGCTACATGTAGATGGTATAGAGCTGTAGGATGGTTCTTTTAATTGCATCATGCATGCAAAAGCGCATTTAGTAGGCAACTAAGGACTGACCGTATGAGTCACGGCTCGATATTTGAACATTTTGTATGCTGGAAACCGGTCCTCCTGGCCGGCGTTCATTGCAACGACGTTGATGTCCCACACATCCGCCATCGCCCCTAACGAACGAAATGCAAAATTAAATTGCGATAAACTCTAGGTACAGGGGCCTTAGCCAAGGTAACATTCGACAAGCGAAGTCGGCAGTAGAAAAGTCCAAAAATGTATGGGATTGGCATAAGGCATAGATATATCACGTGGTCTGTAGTCAACGAAACGAACATTGGTAGCCAAATGTAATACATGCCCATTCGATCGCACGAATCGAGACTACCTCATACAAATAATACTTTTGACAAGCAACTTCAAAAGTACAAAAATGTATGGGATTGACATAAGGCATAGATGTATCACGTGGTCTATGATCAACGAAACGAATATTGGTATACATGTCGATTCCCTCGCACGAACCGACAACAGTCGAACGACTATCTCCATACAAATGCGTAGCCAAGTGGCTCTTTTGACAAGCGACTTCACTTCGTTTTCTATCAGCACGATAGAAAAGCCAGCGAATACCAAAACCCTGTAGATATCGAAACAAAATGGCGATTTTAGGTGAAATTTTGACGTTTCAATCGATTTGGTGACTGCCGAGATGACCGCGAAATAATCCTAGGTTTTTTCAAACCTACTACACTAAACCTTGCAGTAAAAGGCGATGTTCGCTACTGATTTTATTAAGAGCAATACCTACACATGACCTAACCTGCATGCATTTAAAAAAATAAAAGTACATAAGTACTTGAAGAAAAAAACATATTTTATTCAGAATTAAATTAACACAGAAAAAAAGAGCACAAAAATATTATTACACAAAAATTCCAATATCATAGAATGCTGGTTGTAACTTTCAAGTAGGAATACTTGGTAGAATAACTGTATGTTTTGTTTAGGTTCAGTGCAGCAGTAGGTACATATTATTATGTAGGCAGATGATATCTGAAAATATAAAGATGTTAATATGACCTACCTTCCACATACCGTATTTAGATAAGTTATAAAACCTAATATATCATCAGTGTATCGAGGCTAAGGACACCGCTGTAACAAGAAAATAAATAACCCTTGATATTATGCTTGTAGGCAGGTAAGCCGCTTTACACTGACTGTTTGGATTGAAACTAAAATCACTTCCTCATAGGTATCTACCTACAAACAATATTTTACCTCTGCAATGTGGCATGTTATGAATGTGATCTGGAATGTGGAATCCAAAAAAATCTAATATATTCTCCATAGCCAGAGTTCTTCTTCATTTATTTAATTTTTCTGGTGTTTGCACATTGCATCCAGTCACACCTTATATTTTCAGGGTTTTGTGGGTACTTTATTTACTAGGTAGTCCACTTTTCTATTTTTTATCTAAATGTTTCACAATAAAACATAAATTTTCGTTTCTTACATAAAAATAAAATAAATAAACAAAATTAATATGCTAGGTTCGAATAACACTGACATGACATTGGATGTAGTAAAACCATAGACTAAACGTGATTTCTAGCGAAAGACTGACAGAATTAGCGAAGTTATTGATCGAGTAGGCATTTATTTCTCGTATGTTACTTTGTCTACCAATTTAACTTCGACATCGTTGAAGCGATCAAGATTGTAGAAATAGAATCATAGAGCAATATTATAATTGGCAATAGAGTGCCCTCTCTCGCTGATTTTTTGTCACCCTCGAATAATCGGTGAAGATTGACTAAGCAAGATACGCCACGAGCGCTTCGTCTTCTATACAAAGTCAAGATTAGTATTCACAATGTAAACGATGTGCAAATCATTAACACTAATAAATCTTATATTTTGCAGTAAGTATAATTATGTATTTTTAATAAAACCTAGTTCTAAGCTTATCGATATCGATAAAAAATTCTAAATTACACAATTACACAATTCTAAAGTACACACCTATTTCATTTTCTCTAGGCTTCTCTAGGCACCACTTAAAATCAAGATTTCCTGTCATTATCAGGTGCTATTGCTACTATTCTTTTGGCAAAATTATTTCTGTTATTATGGTGGCCATTGGTGGCGAGTATGGTAAACTTCTTTTTCATGCTTTCCTGTTTTCTTGGTAGAAGTCCCGCTTCTTATTACGTAGTACCTGCCTATTAGAAATTTTTTCTATGTTCGAAAGACACTGACATTGGATGTAAGAAAACCATAGATTAAACGAGATTGATTAGGCAAACAAATACGCGCCATGCCAGGCATGGCGTTTGTTGAGTGTGGCCGACCCCGCGCGCTCGCAAAAATGCAACATTACTGGCTACACTGACTCTATTACGATGGCTACATTTATAAAATTGAATATTACAAGAACTTTTTCTTACAAAATTAGCATTTATTTATACTAAAGAAGAATTACCAACAATTTGGCCAACGCAATGTGTCGGCCACACAATAATAAATAATAAATATATTATTTATTGTTCTGTGGTGTCGGCGGACATCAAGTAGCGAAAGACCTTCGAAAGACTGATAGAAGAGGATGGAGATATGGAGTTTTCTACTTGTATGTCAATTGGTCTCCCGATCTATCTTCGATATCGTTGCAGCGATAAAGATTGTAGAAATAGAATCGATTTCTAGCTAATGTACATTGGCTAAGGCCTCAGATTCGTCTTGTCACTGCTCGACACGAAATAGTCTGACACATCGAATTCGTTTGAGAGCGAACCATCGATCGCGCCTGAAGTATTTATTTTTAGTAGCTGCGCTTCTCATTCTTGGCTGTCCCCATGTCAACAGCACTGATCCTTTTTACCTTTACCTCATACTGTGTTTCCGAATGTTCTGCTATTTCGGGCTTTCGTTCCAATTTTTATTCATTGTTTATTTATACACGAGATAGTTAATATTCGATTTCCTGGTATTTTGTTTTAATTTAAACCTGTCAGTATTGTATTGATAATCAAATTTTCGTACATGCACTTTATGCATACCGCGTTTATTTGTACTGCATAAATTGCAACGGTTAACCTGTAATTCTGCTGCAGCACATTTCGTTAGGTTCATGGCAAAAAAATATTATGCACATTGTCAAGTGGAATTTATATTTAAGTATTTACAATAAAATGAAACCCGAGTAGATTTTATGAACTTTATGACGCAGCTTACATAGGTTCATGGCAAAAAAATATTATGCACATTGTCAAGTGGAATTTATATTTAAGTATTTACAATAAAATGAAACCCGAGTAGATTTTATGAACTTTATGACGCAGCTTACAACCCTCGTCTTGAAGTGTGAATGCTATTTTAAATCTTATCATGAAGTAAAATAATTTCGAAGACTATCTATCAACTTTAAATATTGCCGTGCTATGCATAATGTTTAAACGGTGAATGGAAAGTTGAATCAGTTCTTGCGAGCATAGTCATACCCTGTAACCGAAGTCTGAATTCTAAAAACATTCAAAGCTCTCGAAAATAGAATAGTGTCCTGTATCGTGCAGCAACCAATATAACTACTAACACGTTTCATAGATCAAGTTACCGGATTAGGTAGGTTGAAACCTCTTGGAAACGTGACATTTAATCAATCCGGCCAGCGTCACCCATGTTGGCCTCGGGAGCCTTTCCCTCGGTGACGCAGCCAAAGGCCGCACGCGCCTTGAGGACTCAGCGAACCAAATTATCTCTATAATTATAAATTATATCGCGGTTATCATTATTCTGGCGAGCTCTTCTCAACAGATTACGTTAGCTGCAGTTTTACAGCCGAGAAATACGTACCAACATGGCTTTCACACGATACAATCTCGAAATCGCGATACTTTGAAAACCTGCGTTCATTTGCTGCGTTGGTTTTCAATTTGTTGTTTAGCTACGTTTTTGGTAGGTTTCGATTTCCAGTATTAAACATCTCGTATATTTTACGAGTAAGTTCAAGAAAGTGAGATGGCAGTTAAAACGAGCTCCCTACGCGTAGTATTATTTTAATCTATCTGCCGACGTCATCATAATTCGTCTCGATATACCTACAAACTAATTAATTAGCGTTGTTGGTTCAATTGTACTTTGTTAATACAATCACTAGGTAGCTGCGTAGTAGGTACGTCGTTTGTGCTACTGTGAAAGTTATCTTTGCCCATGTCTGTATGTACAGACAGGTACAGACATACAATGGGATTTTTGTTTTTAGACACGTTACATTATAAAATATTTTGAATCGGCTAGCTTAGTTCTTCCGATGGGCTTCAGAAATGTCATGTCAGAATGTCAGAAATTTGAATAAGAAATTACTTACTTGCGTAAAATCTTCCGCAGAGAAATCAACTTTAGATAAATATAAAGTGATACATCATTCTTTCAAGATTTGTTTCCAATTACAAAGCTATTTCAATAAATCGGTATTATCGACCGATACGGCGGCGGCGACGCATGTTTATTAACCTTGACAGCACACCCTGGTTCACGTGGAACATCTTGGAATTTATAGCTAAATTCCACTGCTTTTACGTCCGTTGTTTTACTTTTAAAAGCCACGTGATCGCATTTTAATGAAAATAAAAATGTTTCAACGACGAACAATGAAAGCGGAGTTCATTGATGTTATGATGAACGGTGGACATCCCGTTATACCACAGATACTGCTGCTGAAACATAACCTACTATTTAAACATCAAGTACCTACCTAACTTTAGTTTCTCTTACTACGGTACGCTATTTTTATTATAGTTGTGAGTTATTTTAACTGCAGTAAATTGATTTACTACTGACATTTACACGGATACTTACTAACAGTGATTTGCCTTATCATTACAACAGTTTGTAGTTTAAAACAACGCAAGAACAATCAAATACTTTCGTCGTTGTAGTGTTTACTACAATTCTTGCGTAATACATAACTTATCGCTAAACTTGTGTTTAGCGATAGTGAAGTGTTGTTCTACAATCTCTGTGAATTCGTTCTATCTCTAATTTGAAATTTCTTCTACGGAACACAGACAGAGACCGACAGTGGTGTCGAACTAACCTAATTTGACAGCACTAAAAATGTTGCCGTCCCTTTCTCATAAATTGAGATGACAAAGACGGTTATAATTTTACCGCTGTCGAATTAGGTTATACGTTTTGTTATCGCAACCAGAAAGTGGAAAAAGATTATAATTATGCAACACCTAAAATAATGTCTTACATCATAAATGTAAATATTTTTAACTGATTAGATCACTGACTTGTTATTTCATGTTTCCTATAGAAAGAGGACTTAGAATCGGAGTACTTACATAGATTTAGTATTGTCATGGAATCAAGCGTATTTGTATTAGTGGTGGGAGAACCTATGAGTTATACATATTTACAATCTCTTGTAAGAGGTTGTTGTAATCCAGCTCAGTTTTCCGCAATCCCTTCAATTCCATACCAAACGAACGTGATCCAAAAGAAAGAAAATATATCAGATAACCGAATATTAAAAGTACTTTCGTATCCGCAGTAAATCCTCTATCCACTCTCCCCACAAATACTGTAGCATCTGTAGTGAGTGAAATTTTGGCAGCAGTCCTACTCTGCGAAAACCTTACATAATAATGCAGGTATTCGCCCACGTTAAATGGTATTTCGTTCATTGTATCATACATAATATAGGACGTGAAGTCTGTGTAGATCATGGTATCTTAAAACGCCGTCTAATTATCTTTTATAACAACAAACAACTTTGATGTTCACATCAATCCATTCAAAGTAGAGTACAACGTACTTTCAGCTGGTTAGTTTCCAGATTTACGTGTATTGATTTCATGACAAGAAGGTGAACGGCAATCAGCTGATGTTCCAGTCTTTATAATGTTATTTACACCCAGAAGGTTATATTTTAATGCTGTTAGCTTCAACTAAATCAGACTATTGCTTGAATGACTAATATATAATTAGGAAGATTATTATCTGGATATGAAACCTTTGAAGTTCCTTTTTATGGCTACTGACTGAAGCCTCATAAAACTTTTGTTGATCTGGATTCATCTTGTTATAAGTTCTAGGTTTGTATAAAGTGAACAGTTAACCGACTTCAAAAACGTGGGAGTCTGCTATCATATCTCCCTTTCTTCTCAAGACACCGTTATTGTCGCGAATCTCATTCTCATAGTTTATTATAGTAGCTCTTTTAACACCGTAACTCCATTCTCATGCTTTGACGTTATATTCAAAAACAAATCAAATATGTACCTAACTAAACCATTATAAATATAAAAAGTTTTTGTAGATTTTGGTAGCATTATAAAATTTCACCTTTACAGGACTTAAGTGTGTCTTGCATGATATAAAGTACTTGTTTTTGTTTACTTCATACGCGCTAAAGTTGTTTATAGTTTCCTAAACTATTGCATTGCTACTACCTTAAACTATTTACCAGCGTTATAACAATGTTTATTTGCAACAGGAAGCTAAATTAAAGTCAAATAGTGCAATGCGAATCATCATCACAATCATTGCACTTATAGATGAAACGGTTAGTCCGTCCTGTTTTATCGGCGCCTACTGAACCAAATTAATAAACCTCTTAGTTTACAATTACAATGGATGAACTAGTTCATACTGTTCATGCTTCATTCCAATAATTCGAACTGTTTAATGCAAAATGGTGAAATCATAACGGTGCGGCATCGTGAATAACGGGTGAGAATCACAGCAAATATCCGTCGTGGCCATATACGGCATTTTGCGGTGTTGAAAAAGCTATGCAAATATTTTATACAAACTAAATCTTTTACCCAGTTAATGCTTACGCTACTAAAGAGCTTAGTAGCTATTTTTGGAAATAAAAGGTTATACAATATCAGTTTTAGTCCTTACTGCCTGTGCTGGGGGTCGGACGTAATATTCGTAGTATAATAACACACGCACCACTCCAATAATAAACCAAAGACCACACTTAGTGGTTTACCATATCGTTTGGGTTTACTATGGAGATGATTTTAGTACACAGAATTCATAATTGCTCCATAATTCTGATAACATTTTAGACGTATGAAAGGTTGAAATGAAAAGAAACTAAATTGTTATTTAGAAATACCCAATCTTCATTGTAGAATGAATGACCTCGCTCTGTCCATTATAAGCCCACACTCTGCCTACTTTACCTTACAATAAATCTATTTTGTTTATTGTGAAAAGTTTATCGCTCATTTTGCAGATAAAAGCATTGAGAAGCGAGAAAAACTGAGCTCTTTTTAATGTAAAGAGACAGTTTGTTCGGCCAGGCAAATATAATTTATTTGAAACTTCATATTATATCTTGTGTAAGCGTGTAAGGATTATAGGATAAAAGAAAACCACATATCTCCTTCTCTCGTTAGCTCTCATTTTCATACGAACGTATAACACAAAAGAAAAACAATTGGCTCAGACAAAATATAAAGAGCTTAAAAATACCTGTCAGTAACGAACATATACAAAACTCATTACTTACAGAATAGCTAATTGAGCTGAAACCGTCTAAGGGCCCGTTTCACCATCCCTGAGTCAGTCGCTATCCGTCAGATAAAAATATAGGTACCCATCTTTGTCTTTGACTAGTCTAAAGTAGAGTAATCATGAGAATCCAAAGATGGTGAAACTGGACCTAAATACACTAAACTCATCATAATATTTTAATTCAATACATTCCCGAGAAAAATTGTTGTCGCATGACATGATAGCTCGGCGTTTATTGAATCACCTGCCAAAGGCTTTTCTTGGCAGCTATCATCTATTCATGCAAGTGAACTGTCGTCGTTCAGAGTCGCGTTTTCTTTGAACAATTTACGAATTGCTGTTTTCACAACCACTTCAACATAAATAACGAGTCGCCAAACTCACTAAACGTTCAGCAAATAACGAAGACACTAAACTTGAGCTTAATCTAGTGTTTGTGGTTTGTTTGATGCATGTTTTTGTTGTAGGTGGAGAAGCTTTCTGAGTGGAATGGGCGTGGGGTGAGACACGGACAACATCATCGCTATGACGGAGGGGGAGAAGCAGCAGAATGCTGGCGGTACCAACTCCGCTCCGCAGCACAGGAAAGGGCACAGGTTAGTTTCTTACTTTGGTACGAAACTTTATAATTGTATTAGAGAAATGGGCTAGTTAAAATAATGCAGCAGCGCTGTCGGGTATACATTTACCTACCTATAGTTATTCGTCCTTTTATCCATTCCATGTTGTTGAGTTGACTCGGCGGTTAAAAACCCACGCAAATGACATTATTCCCAAAAATGGGCATCTATTAGTCAAAACGAAAGTCAACTCCGCTCGGTACTTTTCGAAATCGAGCTCGAATCGATACACATAGATAGTCAAAGTCTTCGAAATAAGTAGTTAGTTCAACGGTCTTGTCTTAATAGCATTGTTCTATTCATGACTATAATTTACATAAATCATGTGCCGATCCCAGAGCATTAGTACTTAATTAGATTCAGGCGTTCTTATTTCGTAGCGTATCATGACATGACCCACATATTCTCCGCTTCGCTCTGATTGCATAATGACTTTAGTAATCATCAGTGATGGTACTAGCTCTTTTCATTTCATCTAAATCTAAGGTCATCTGACCAGAAAGATGCACTTTGTTTTGAAAATCCATAGTGTGTACTTATTCTATTTATAAAGTTCACCTCTTTAACAACACTGATTTCAAATTGCTCTAGCTTTCCGATTTTATTAATCGATTATTCAATAATTTGTTACGCTTCGCTATTATTAGTTACATCTAAGTACATAATAGTCAGTTTATCTTATACGTAGGTTAGGTAGTTTAGTTACCCGTAACAGTATAATTATAATTATTTGACAACATACTAGTATGTTAAGATTTTTATAAAAGTAATAAGCAAAAAAGTCATTTCTGCTGTGTGCACATAAAAGACAAATAAGCGATGTATGACAATAGTCTATAGCTTGCCAGATCACGTGTACCTATGTTAAAATGTCTCAGACAAAATGGGATTCCATAAAACAAGATGCCACGTCTGGACATCTACCCAGACGAAGTTATGAGAAAATAAACCAGCAAAGTTTTTACACACAGCTTACCCTATTTTTAGAAGTCTTCATCTCAGACTTGTGCTCGCGTACGTAAAGCCCGCTTTGATAACGTAATTAATGTGGGCGGGAGGTAAGCAGATAATAATTATGTTTATCAAAGAGGATTCTATAAACGTCTTTATTCGAGTAAATAGAATTTTGTCTACGCAAGTCTGAGCGAAATGCTCCCATAAGTTTATAAAATCATGGAGTTTGGCCGTTATTGTCATAAACTTATTGATATTATTTTGTTTCGCCCTTGAAGGTGAGGCCTACAGAACACACGACCCAATTCCCTCGGTTTTGTTAGAAAATTTACGTACCTACTTGTTTATTCGTAGCCTCTAAATTATTTTTTCAACAAGCAATGTTTATCATTAAATCAAAGCGGAAAACAGCGTAAATTAATATTGCTTATCGACATTTTCTTTTTTTTTTTGATAACAAAGCAAGTAAGGGAACATGTATGTCGAAATCAAATTGTAACAGACGTACTTTATTCTTTATCGTGGCCACTCCTCCACAGCACAGCACACGCACGTTTGAGATTGCTTGAAATGCCGTAGATATAAGATAGGCATCAAAACGTTGGCAAACAAAACTTTGTGTTTCATGCGTAAGTTTTTCCGTTGATTGTAGTGTAGGGTACTGCATCCACAATCACACTGGCATGTATCAGCACTTTCATCAGTGAAGTGAACTATCTGCCACGTTCGATAAACAAAAACACGCAATACTTCTACTACTCGCATGATTCATTCGCCCTCGACGGTATAGAAAACGATACCTGACATTTCGGTTCATAGATAACTTTTTGATAACATTGGCACAGGTAAATAATTTACAGTAGGCAACATTTTCACAATCCATCTTGTTTACTGCATCATTTAATAAATATAGTGTCGGCGTTGTTATTATGTTGAAGCGTAAACATTAAGGCAGTATGGTTGTACAAGTACATATTTGCAATGACTGTGTATTCTGTTTGTTAGAGACTTCGCGTAAACGAAATACTGCCTCCACTTGCACTGTGTCACAATTTTGTAGCAGAGCTGTCCCATATTCGTACCTAATCGTGCGTTATTCTCATATCTTTGTATACAAAGCTCTAAGTTAGTCATCCTTGTGTAATGTTTGGTCAAGGCACGCACGATGCTCGTCTCTCAAAATTCGTCAGTGTTAGCAGGTGCTGACGAAAAACGACTTGTTTTTTTCGTTGTATTAAAAATCTGTGACATCGACAGTCTCATGAAATCGTGACTCTTATACACATGGGTTGTTTGAGGAAGTTTTTCCTTCCATAGTATTGTGTAAATGTGAATCCAACATGAATGAAACATCGAGGGAACAGCTTAGATGTTTGCTGGAAAGGTACTTATATAAAGTATTTACTATAGCTTGTTATTAGTATCAATTTGAGCTTGGAAGTGATAAGCCTACTTCGTTTTTTATAGTAAGTGCTTCGTTCGTTTGTTCGTTAACAATGCTCGTCAGCTCCCACACTTTCCTTGTCTTCCATGTCTTGCTTGACGTTCACAAGTACTTTAGCTGCAGTTGTTGTTGATCAGGAAGATTTCACTACCATCATGTTTATTGTTTGCGTAGTCAACCGTAGTTTATTAACGATCCCATTTCACTTTCACTACATCTATCGAAGGCATTAATTCATTGAACTTTATATGGAATTCGATTTGCAATTCACACATTATAAATCCAATAGGTACTGATTTTATAATCTCAATTACAACGTAAATCCATAGAGAGAGCATGGCCTGGCCTGACGGGCAACGGGTTTGGAAGTACCTATTTTTTTACTTTGTGCCTGGCAGCCGCGCAGTCTACCCTGTTTTTGTTTATTAAATTCGTTCGAATCTAACGGCCGCACTCATTGATTTTCTTAAAAGTTTTATTTGAAGGAACAATCTTAATTCACAGGAGGCAAGAATCAATGTACGCCATGACAGGCCTATACGCAGAGTCAGGGTGCGCAGAAGGCGAGGAGGTAGCTGGGCCCAGCACGCCACCTCACCCCACGCATCCACCGCGGGAGTCCATCAAGTGCCACAGCCGAAATCCGTCGACTGGCCTTTGCGACAGGTAAACAACTGCCTACGGTGGTTAATACCAGAGAATTACGAGGGCATCTTGCACGACCAACCGTCCATTCGAAGTTTTTCAATTTGTCTTTTCTAACTTGTTTCAATACAAGTGTAACCTATTACTTCTTCTGTTGTATAACTTTAATATTGCGTTTTGTTTTCCCAGGGACCGCGAAAAATTGAAAGAAAGAGAAAAACCTCCACAGTTGTTCCCAGAAATATTAGACATTCCTCATGACATACGGGACTGCGGTATCTTATCGTGGAGACCGCTATTTATCCAGCAATTTTCTAGTATAAAAGTAAGAAACTCATTTGTTATAAGAAAAGGCTTATTATTGTGATGAGAATACTGATGTGAGAATTGTTTCAGGTATTTGTATTTTTCCTCTCGATCCTGGTAACCCTGCAGCAAGCCTTGAGTTCCGGATACATCAATTCTGTGATTACAACCATCGAAAAACGGTTCGACATACCTTCGAGTCTCTCGGGGCTTATTGCGAGCAGCTACGAGATCGGAAATGTCATAACGGTGATCTTCGTGTCCTATCTCGGTAGTAGAAGACACATTCCTGTATGGATTGCAGTAGGTAAGAAAAACTTGGACCACTGCACTGCACTGGTTGGCCTTTCATACCTGGCATCTGTTTATTCTATATGCCGAACTTTGCTGCATAAACTAGTTGAACTTTGCTACAATTTTATTAACATAATTCACTGATATTGTTAGTTATACTCATACCTAATGTGTGTCTATTTGCATACTGTGTTGTGTTGTGACTATTGGTAATATTGGTGAAGCATTCAATTCTAAAAAGATTAAGAATGTGGAACATGCATGTGGTAAGATTTTGGTGTAGGTTTTATTATTATCTCGTGAGATTTTAACGATTTACGTCAAACCGGGTAACTCACGGCGTATTATTTCAGGTGCGGTGATAATGGGCATCGGTTCTCTGGTGTTCGTCCTCCCCCATTTTATTGCGGAAGTGAACAGTGAAACTTTAGCGAACAATAAGTCTGACGATAACATTTGTCGATTGCCGCACGCTCTTGAAGCGGATATGGGTGGTCTCGGTCGACTGTCGCAAGGGCTGCCTCCGAGTAATCTCAGGCCCGATAACTGCATCAAAGTAAGCGAACTTACTGGTTATTTAACACAACACGTGCACATCTCTTACGTACTTATGCATTTTATAGCTTTGATTGCATTTTATCTCGTTACAAACGAAGTATGCAAATGCTATTTGTTTCCGTACTCCTAACGCTTAGAGATGAATCAAAATCATTCTGAGGATGATTGGGGATTTATTATTTATTTTAGTTACTTCTACCTTGCGATAAGAATTGTCTATGGGGAACACCCCCTACAGTCCTAACTTTCAGCTCGTACCCTACATCTTGCACCCACACTTACACAGTAACACACACATACAACAACAAACAATCGAGAGTTGCAGCGCGTTGCAGAGAGCGCTCTATTATTTTGTGCAGTTGCCAAATGCGATTGCTTGCGCATTCGAAGCAATTTCCACTTGACTTGTACAAGCAAAATACACTACCACTTAACATTTTTGCTAAAGGCAAAATTTCTCTGGCAAATTGCGGCCTAACGCTAGTAAAAAATAAACTAGAACATAAAAAGCTAATGTGTTTATTCTGAGACATTACTTACTAGTCGATTTAAGAACATTCTAGATTTTAATAATATTGTACCGACAACCGATGTTTTTGATTACCATTGTTACACTTCGTAGAGACATTAAGTAAATCAGCATGTATAGCTAAACCACCCACATTCCCCTTATTACTAAGCATAGAAAATCAATGATTTATACATTAACCCTTCGGTACCTACTTATAGTGTCTAATGGGCGTGTTTTGAATTGACAGAGTTCGCCGAGTACTTTCGTGCCAGTCATGGTGTTTGTGGTCGCTCAACTGCTGCTTGGGTGTGGCGGGTCGCCGCTGCTCACGCTTGGCACCACCTACGTCGATGACCACGTTCGTCCCGAGTCTTCAAGCATGTATATCGGTAAGTACTTCTACTTTGCTGACTACTTTTATGCTCGGGGTATTTTCTTAATGGTCTTCTAAAACTGAACTTCTTCTTCTTCTTTTTATTCTGGCTGTTCTGTGGCTAGGGCTGCCACGAATTTGCCAATGTCAGTGTTTATTGGCGTTTACTAGTTTACTAATCTTGTTAAAATGGCTGCTAAATCTGTTGTCATCTCTTTTCGTTGTCATGCAAGTTACAATGATAGAACATTTTTTAAAGCCGCGCTAAATTTACAGGAGAATATGAATAAAGGGTGCATTAATTATTTTAATATGGTGTCTCTATACAGACACAAGTAATTACGCAAATCGTTACAAACGCTTCGGTGGTAATTAAAAATGCGCGATATTGCAATCAATCGTAATCCTTCCAAGATTTTTTACTGTTCTCACTACGACAGTTTTAATAGGTATTTTGACGACTGTAATTATTATGATTACTGATAAAGCTACTCGGCTACAAAAACTATACACTTTAGGTAGGTTGAAGAATCTATATAAAATGTCACTACCTACCAGTATGTCTCCGCTTGAACGTCGAATCGATATTCTAGACTCCACAGTGCTACCTATCTGTATATTTGATGTTTTCGCCATTTTGTCCTTGATCGATAGTAATATTAGTAATGTCACGAAGGTAGATAGTTTTTATGTGATACTGTGAGTGGTGATCCGATCGTAATACCAGTCTCGTAAAATGCGGGCACAACAGGATTAAAAGTAGGCATTGTTAAACTTGATAACCAGACTTTTAACCTTTTGTTTCAGCGTAAATTTTGTTTTCAATGCTACCTTTCGACAATAACTCGCAATCATCATAAATTTTTCCACTGTCGGGCTCTCCTCCTTAAATTGTTAGTCTTGTTGATTGGGAGCGTTTTCAATTCTTTCCCTGTGGCAACAATATCTTCCAGCCTCCAGCTGATAGTCTGCTAAGGTTTCTCGATTCTACAATCATTAGAAAAATCTTAATCCTATATAATTTATTGGAAAACTGAACTCAAATTCTATGAATTGATTTCGTCTCACTGAGATCTCAAGAAGATAATTAAAATTTTGTTTGCGTTAGGTGCATACTGTTCTTTGAACTCTATCTACTCGTATGTCAATAAAGAATTGAGAATATTTACACGTGATCTTCAACTAAGAAGGACATAATTAATTTATTATCCTCCACATTACTTTCTCTATTATCTCGTATTTTTTTCAAATGCTACTTCAAATAAAATATTTCTTTACCCATCACGTATGTAGTATGAGTATGACTAACATTTTATCTACAAGTAGAGGAAATACTAAGGAAATAAGAATCGATTCCAATGAACCTTATCTAGGCTGTCTAGATAACGCTCGATTCATAAATCTTACTGGTAATTGAACCATAACTTCAATTCCTCAGTGTAAATGAATTTATAGCCAAATTCGGTGTGAACTCGCAATAGACCAATAGTCCTAATTCGTTAGATGGGTTCAGGGGCCATTGAACCCACTCAGGTTACTCATACTCATAGTATTAGTTAGCATGTCGTGTCGTGTCCTCATAACGAAGAGCCTGCACCTATGCATTTGTTTGTCGATGCTTATTACTGAATATTTGAACCGCTTGCGCTGCTGACAAAGGTGTGACGGCCAGTTTGTAGTCCATAACTGCACGAACTTGCCCTTTTTACCTTGGTGATTCAATCGGGGAGTGTACTGTTATATGTGAATAATGTGAATAGTGTGAATACCTAAAAAATAATACTTACCAGTTATTTTTGTTTTATCTTTATTGTTTTGTCTGTAAATTCCACTTTAGGTTCAGTCATGCTATTCCAGCTATTCATTTCGTGAATTTCAAGAGTTCTACAATGTTTTGCTTGAATGCAAGGCAATAATTTCAAGATTTTAAGCGAAAATCATAATATTTATCGCATTATTTCTATGTTTTATACTGTTGTGTTCTGTCGCGTGGTAATTCCGTATACATCATGCTTTGTAGCACGATTAAGGTGCCATGAGGCTTCGTTCATGGCCTTGACCTGCATTTAGAACACCCCTCGTTTATCATAACAACCTAAAATTAACTATATCGACGAAAATCTATTGAACTCTATACATACTTATTGGATCTCTTCAATAAAGAGTCTAACAAAGCAACTTTATTAGCACTAACATTTTACTACCTCAAGTTCGTATTAGGTCGGACTGTGGCCTTGGGTTCATGTCGTAGGATAAGCTACAAATACTAGACAGCTTCACCTCTGTAAAGATGTCTCTCAGGTTGAACGGCAGTTCATGGTCAAGCCGAGCTTCGCTAGAGGTCGAGAGTGTTCTGGGCGAAAAGCCAAGTTCATATTTGGAAAGCCACAACGCGGTTTGGAGTGCGCATCGCATCCTGCGACAAAATTTGTGATAATATTTTTTGGGTCAGGCAGGAGATAAAAATTTAATTTGTAAAAAGCCTTTTGATATTTTTGTCGGAACTGGGTCAACTTGTTTGTAACACCATTATTTTAAAAGCTAACCAACTATATTATGTAAACCAAAACCTTGAAGATCGCTACATATATTAAAACGTTTAATATAATTTACAGGGAAGTCTGTAGGCCCTTGCGGTTGAGTAGCATGAGAACAGTGCTACCTGAACTCATGTCGAGAGCCTCTCGGGGACGGGTCACTTCCTTTCCCTCTTCTACAGCGTACCGGGAAATATGCTTGACATTTACGTTACTACTCGTCACTTTGATCACCTCCCACCTGTTAGTATTCATCGTGTACACCTACGTTTGACTACAGCGAACGTAAACATGGACTATCTAGCAAATTCGTACAGCTTTACCAAAATTACTAAAGGATAACGTCAGACGATGTAGTAATCTAGTTGGTTCAATATTTCCGCCTTTCTCTTCTTTCTTTCAACTTTTACTGATACTTTTACCAATTTTACTGATCTTTCAACTGTTACCGACAATCTACCTAAGTGGTACCTGACTTCCGCACAGCACGTATTGATAATGCCGTTCCTGTGGATTGTTAGGTTATAGAGATTTCAGCTTTGCTGCAAGTTTATTCCGTTACCACAAATACTGCGTGAGTTGGGTTTAATGTGATTCTTGATGTTGTACAAACTTTAAGTAAAGGACTCGTGCCCTACACAATACTCACGCTAACTTGCGCATAGATAATTTGTCCAGCGGACAGTGGTCGGGTGTTATTAAATGTAAAGCTGCGTAATAAAATACTGGTTCGGTTCGGCGAATGATAATGAAAATTTATGTGGAAGCTAGCTAGCTTAGACACGCAACAGTTCGTAATGAATTAAAAATGCTAGGTAGTAGTAATACATTACATCATACGTGATGTGATGATACACACAACTTAGGTAGGTATACCAACTCTGTTAATGAACTTTTTACGTGTATTACTTTAAGTCCTGTATTAATTTGTGAAATTAAATTAACTTCGAAAAAATCGGAAGTTGAGAAACGTTTCGCTCGCAGGCAATGCAATAAGTCATTGATATTAGCGGAGAAATTCGCACCGGAACGTGCAAAACAGCGATGACCTACTTTTAGTTCGCAAAGCGAGTTATGGCTACCGCTTTAAATGCTTCTAGTACCTATGTAGGACAAACTGACTGGGAATGCAATACATATACGCATTCAGGTTCTGGTTTAGAAGCAAATTCTATATCTACATACTCGTACACCAGTGTGGCCGAGAATACTGATCAAAGCTCAAGATCCTGAATGCCCTGAGGCTTGAATCGATATTCAAGCAACGACTTTCATAACAGAAACATCGACTATGGGTAAATTTTACAACATTCTGTGCTCGTTTTACTAGACTTGAAATTGTTCTAGCATACTAAAAAACATGCAAAAACAGTTTTGTAATCTACCCAAAAGTAAAACCTACATTTTCTTACAGGTTGTATGTACAGCATGGCAGCATTTGGTCCTGTACTGGGCTTCCTACTCGGCGCATACCTGCTTTCATTCCACATGGACTCCTTCTCTGGTGATATCATTTCCATTGGTGAGCTCCTATTGTTTGCTTGAAAACTTGTTGACATAGATGACTGTTTGATAACAATCCGCTTATTGCCAGATGGCGACTTGATAAACATGGTCGGGTCAGGGCGTATGCTACACAAACTGATGTTACTGTTCGTTTTATAGGTACTTGGCGAAAGCTAAACAAATCCCCTGAGTGAACATTTTAATTAGCGCTGAATTAGGTCACTGTTAGGTAGTAGGTACTAATAGTATTATTGTGCTAATATTAGGTACTTCAGTAGTATTAGTAAGTAAGTAGGTATGATAGCTAAATGTGTTCCAGGTAAGGGTTTAATCATCATTAAAAACCTAAAGAAATCCACTACCTTCTGGAAATATTTAGGTTAGAATCAGCAGTGGGAAATACTAGAAAGACACAGAAGAGTAAAATACGTATTTTTAATTAGCGTTAGTTTTTTTTTTATTCCAGTAAAAAATATTTTGAGCCTACTTTCCGCGAGTTAAAGTCAAAGCCAACTCCACTATTTTTATTGTGGTCTTGGTGGTTATAAGTATTTAACTTTTTTCAGATCCTGGCGATCACCGCTGGGTAGGAATGTGGTGGGGAGGTTTCCTCCTCTGCGGGTTCCTACTTATCCTAGTCGCAACATTTTTCTTCTCTTTTCCGAAAGTTCTGGTTAGAGAGAAGGAAAAAATCAGATTGGTGGAGAAAGCGGCTGTCGCCAGTGGAGCGTCCACTTCCAAGCCACCGCCCAAACCAGCTTCAGACATCAAGGATTCTGGGTATGGGAAGGATATAAAAGGTAAACATCATTCAATATTTTTTATTTATTGTTTCTCTTCATATGATGGTACATAATATACTTAGGTACAGATAATATAATAAATGTTTTTAATCGAAGTATTTACTACATACTAAAATATTTATTAGTCAGTCGAGACATGATTTGCCTAATTAAGTAAGTATATTAATAATATCATTTTTAATTTTATGTAAAATCCACGCTATCTTGATTATATTTTTCATCATTCCTGTCCATCCAAAGGTTGTCTGGAAGAGATCGCTTTTAGCGATAAGGCTGCCCATTGTACTCCCTATTTTTATGTTTATCTCTTTCTGTAATTTCTTTTTTTCTGTGTGTGCAATAAAGTTTTTATCTATCTATGGTTGAAAAAACTTTAAAGGTCATCTTCTCGGTGACCCGTCAAGTGATTGACCGGAGTCTCATGAGGGCCTATGGTAGTACTGAATGTTGACATGAACTGCAATTATTTAAAAGTTCCAACATTTGCCTTAGTCGGTGTGTCTGGTTATGTATCTATAGCATCATAACTTCGAAACAAATTGTCCGAGCTTTGGACATCTACGAAAACTTATATTTCAAGGATTGATTTAGCTAAGTCATTTTTATAGGAATCTCAAATGAGAACGAGGGTACTTGCAAAAGTAAAAATACTGTGTCGCGTTGTGTAGAAATTGGGAAATGTTTATTTTACTTTACAAATATTTTTTTTCCAGACTTGCCAGTATCAATGATGCGTCTTCTCAAGAACCCTGTGTACGTTGTGACGTGTTTGGGAGCCTGTATGGAGCTCATGATTGTATCCGGCTTTGTAGTGTTCCTGCCGAAATACCTCGAGACTCAGTTCAGCCTCGGCAAGAGTCAGGCTAGCGTTTTTACTGGTGAGCTTCATCTTAGTTTATATATCTACCTAGTAGTGTTATTTTTTTGTCGGAACGGTAGGTACTAGATATTTTTTACCCTCGTCGTCTATATGTAGATTGTAGATACAGATACTAATATTCTATGGAAGTCATTGGAGGTTTGTTACTCTGGGAGGTTTGTTACTCTGTTTGTTTATCTTTGTAACTAATAAAACGATTCTGAAAATTCTGTAGCCTATAAATAACATTATTCGACAGGCTATAATTTATTCTGATAAAAAAAAATTTCATTATCTTACCTCAGTATTTGTAAATTGGCTGAGAAACGCAGACTAAGTCAGTGGCGGGTTACCTAGTGCGCTGCACGCTATAGTAAATTGATTTACAGAAAACTGTTGTTTTACGATGCCTATAATGCTAGCATACACATTGGTTGATCGTGCTAATTGTATGTCTATTCATTTTCTTTATTGGAGTTCCAACCTTGACTTGCCACAGTTTTTGTAACCCTCGAACTATTCGTTTTGGTGGAAGCCAAAGGAAGGGCTTCTATAGATTAATGAGAGGGTGCGGATTCGGACCGTAAATCAATCACTCCTTCAAGGTCTACAAAATTATGGTTCTAGTCACGTTATAAGGTGCGGTAGAAACCTCGTTATTTCAGAACTATGACACGATTGTGAAATTAAATGTATAAAAGTAGGTATTCTGTTTTCATATTTGCATCTTTGATTATTTTAGGGTCTTGTTTGTCTGTAGCCTCGTAGCTCCCGAAAGTAGGGCTCCGAATTTTTTTGTAAGAAAGCTGGTTGATGTCATGTTGTTCTATGTTTGGTGAAAATTGGTGCAGCCGTTTCATAGTTATGAGGACATTCATCATCTCTGAAACCCCGTTTTGAGGGATCTTGGTTTATCTTAAGGGGCCTTCTTTCGATTTTGGCCTATTTACATCATTTTTCGAACTCGATTTTTATTACAGTTAACGTTTTACGATTACAAATATAAATGGAAATTAAAGTTTGGTTCAATAAAAATAGAATGCTGGGAGAACATTTTAAATTAGGCAATACACAACTGAGAAATAAATTAATTTGTAACGCATGTCTTCGTAAAATTATCAAAAATGTGAACTTTTCGTCTTGATTTTATCATATAAAAAACTAGTTTAAAGATAATTTAAAAATGCAGTTAAAATGTTTATTTTGTTAAAAATAGAATGCTGGGAAAAAATTGCTGCCCGTTCATACAATATGTTAGAGAAATTAATTTTTGAAAACACCGCCTTTTACGCAATTTTACTCTTCAAACAAACTGTGATTTCTACGAAAGTAAGAAGTTTAAAGTTAAAATACGCATACTATATAAAAGTACAGGTTTTTTTCTTACAAATAAAAATAAAATTATAGTCTTCTTCCATGTACTTATTTTTATAGGATTTTTCTAAAATCACCTATAAATCATGCAGCGCAACGCTGCGAGTGGCATTCCGCGCTGAGCGGCCGTGGAGGGAGGACGTATCGCTTTTCGTCGTGCGCACTATACATATACATATATCGACAAATAGCAGTATCGGCACCAAATTATAGTGTGACCGCGTGATTTGATCCTTCGTGCGGCCGTAGGTACTTGGTAGATGTTTTCTAACTACATTATTTAGGTTTCATAAAATGTCGGTATCTTCACGATATTTGAACTTTTGTAAATAATAAAAAACACTTTTACAATCAAGCACCTACCTACTTAGTATATAGGCCGATTTATAAATTACTCAAATGTACTTACTACTAACTGCTACTTGCCTACTGCCTACTTGCATCTACTTACTGCTGACTGACTTGACTCCTTGTGAAATCGCCCCCCCCCCCCTCCTCTCTACCCCTCTCCAATCCTATCCTATCCTATCGTACTAATATTATAAATGCGAAAGTTTAGATGTTTGGATATTTGGATGTTTGTGTTTCAATCACGTCTAAACTACTGAACCAACTTGGATGAAACTTGGCAAATATATAGTTCGTAACCTGGATTGACACATAGGCTACTTTTTATTTCGAATAATTAACAGGATCTACAGGATAAAATGAACGAAAAGGACTAGCAGCGCCAATTGGCAAGAGGACTTCATTGTCATGTCATGTCACGTCAGTTTGACAGGGCGTAGTACTACCTCTTTGGTCTAACGACTAGCGTTTGACATTCCAGTACGAGTTCGGTGTAATGAGGTGCAATGTCAAGTTTCTCAAAGAAGTATCCGCTCGGTACACGCACAGATAATATAATGTACACGGAAACGGTACTCGCGTACGAAGTCGCGGGTATCTGCTAGTTTCTCATAAAGGTACCACACACCCTATGACGTATATTTGGAAAAAGTAGAATTAGATCGATTTTATCGATCGATCGATTAGTGACAAAGCGAGGAAGGCTCTCACAAAATTTACCTCCCTCCTCCATTTTCATGCCTAAGATGGCGGACATTGATTTTTTTGAGGAAAGTGATATGGGTGTCGTTTTCGGGATCTTTTGGGATGCTGATTACGGAAATGGTATCCATTTTGAAATCCAAGATAGCGGACATTGGTTTTTTTTTAGTAATGTGATATTGGTGTCGTTTTCGGGATATTTTAGGGTGCTGATTACGGAAATGGTATCCATTTTGAAATCCAAGATGGCGGACATTGGTTTTTTTGAGTAAAGTGATATGGGTGTCGTTTTTGGGATATTTTGGGGTGCTGATTACGGAAATGCTATCCATTTTGAAATCCAAGATGGCGGACATTGGTTTTTTTGAGAAAATAGATATGGGTGTCGTTTTCGGGATATTTTGGGGTGCTGATTACGGAAATAGTATCCATTTTGAAATCCAAGATGGCGAACATGATTTTTTTTTGTTTTTTTGAGAAAATAGATATGGGTGTCGTTTACGGGATATTTTGGGGTGCTGATTACGGAAATAGTATCCATTTTGAAATCCAAGAAGGCGAACATGGTTTTTTTTTGAGAAAATAGATATGGGTGTCGTTTTCGGGATATTTTGGGATGCTGATTACGGAAATGGTATCCATTTTGAAATCCAAGATGGCGGACATCGGTTTTTTTGAGAAAATAGATATGGGTGTCGTTTTCAGGATATTTTGGGGTGCTGATTACGGAAATAGTATCCATTTTGAAATCCAAGATGGCGAACATGGTTTTTTTTTGAGAAAATAGATATGGGTGTCGTTTTCGGGATATTTTGGGATGCTGATTACGGAAATGGTATCCATTTTGAAATCCAAGATGGCCGACATCGGTTTTTTTGAGAAAATAGATATGGGTGTCGTTTTCGGGATATTTTAGGGTGCTGATTACGGAAATGGTATCCATTTTGAAATCCAAGATGGCGGATATTGGTTTTTTTGAGAAAATAGATATGGGTGTCGTTTTCGGGATATTTTGGGATGCTGATTACGGAAATGGTATCCATTTTGAAATCCAAGATGGCGGACATCGGTTTTTTTGAGAAAATAGATATGGGTGTCGTTTTCAGGATATTTTGGGGTGCTGATTACGGAAATAGTATCCATTTTGAAATCCAAGATGGCGAACATGGTTTTTTTTGAGAAAATAGATATGGGTGTCGTTTTCGGGATATTTTGGGATGCTGATTACGGAAATGGTATCCATTTTGAAATCCAAGATGGCCGACATCGGTTTTTTTGAGAAAATAGATATGGGTGTCGTTTTCGGGATATTTTAGGGTGCTGATTACGGAAATGGTATCCATTTTGAAATCCAAGATGGCGGATATTGGTTTTTTTGAGAAAATAGATATGGGTGTCGTTTTCGGGATATTTTGGGATGCTGATTACGGAAATGGTATCCATTTTGAAATCCAAGATGGCGGACATCGGTTTTTTTGAGAAAATAGATATGGGTGTCGTTTTCGGGATATTTTGGGATGCTGATTACGGAAATGGTATCCATTTTGAAATCCAAGATGGCGGATATTGGTTTTTTTGAGAAATTAGATATGGGTGTCGTTTTTGGGATATTTTAGGGTGCTGATTACGGAAATGGTATCCATTTTGAAATCCAAGATGGCGGACATTGTTTTTTTTGACAAAATAGATATGGGTGTCGTTTTCGGGATATTTTAGGGTGCTGATTACGGAAATGGTATCCATTTTGAAATCCAAGATGGCGGATATTGGTTTTTTTGAGAAATTAGATATGGGTGTCGTTTTCGGGATATTTTAGGGTGCTGATTACGGAAATGGTATCCATTTTGAAATCCAAGATGGCGGACATTGTTTTTTTTGACAAAATAGATATGGGTGTCGTTTTCGGGATATTTTAGGGTGCTGATTACGGAAATGGTATCCATTTTGAAATCCAAGATGGCGGATATTGGTTTTTTTGAGAAATTAGATATGGGTGTCGTTTTCGGGATATTTTAGGGTGCTGATTACGGAAATGGTATCCATTTTGAAATCCAAGATGGCGGACATTGTTTTTTTTGACAAAATAGATATGGGTGTCGTTTTCGGGATATTTTGGGATGCTGATTACGGAAATGGTATCCATTTTGAAATCCAAGATGGCCGACATCGGTTTTTTTGAGAAAATAGATATGGGTGTCGTTTTCGGGATATTTTAGGGTGCTGATTACGGAAATGGTATCCATTTTGAAATCCAAGATGGCGGATATTGGTTTTTTTGAGAAAATAGATATGGGTGTCGTTTTCGGGATATTTTGGGATGCTGATTACGGAAATGGTATCCATTTTGAAATCCAAGATGGCGGACATCGGTTTTTTTGAGAAAATAGATATGGGTGTCGTTTTCGGGATATTTTGGGATGCTGATTACGGAAATGGTATCCATTTTGAAATCCAAGATGGTGGATATTGGTTTTTTTGAGAAATTAGATATGGGTGTCGTTTTCGGGATATTTTGGGGTGCTGATTACGGAAATGCTATCCATTTTGAAATCCAAGATGGCGGACATTGGTTATTTTTAGTAAAGTGATATGGGTAATCTTTACGATGGCTGAGGAGGACTCTCAGATATTGATTTCGAAAGCAATCGATTCATAAACAAAAACTTCAAAAAAGATAAGATCCATTTCCATAATCAGTACTTACCCCAAAATATCCTGAAAACGACACCCATATCACTTTACTAAAAAAAAAAAAACAATGTCCGCCATCTTGGATTTCAAAATGGATACCATTTCCGTAATCAGCATCCCAAAATATCCCGAAAACGACACCCATATCTATTTTCTCAAAAAAAAAACAATGTTCGCCATCTTGGATTTCAAAATGGATACTATTTCCGTAATCAGCATCCCAAAATATCCCGAAAACGACACCCATATCTATTTTCTCAAAAAAAAAACAATGTTCGCCATCTTGGATTTCAAAATGGATACCATTTCCGTAATCAGCATCCCAAAATATCCCGAAAACGACACCCATATCTATTTTCTCAAAAAAACCGATGTCCGCCATCTTGGATTTCAAAATGGATACCATTTTCGTAATCAGCATCCCAAAATATCCCGAAAACGACACCCATATCTATTTTCTCAAAAAAACCGATGTCCGCCATCTTGGATTTCAAAATGGATACCATTTCCGTAATCAGCATCCCAAAATATCCCGAAAACGACACCCATATCTATTTTCTAAAAAAAACCGATGTCCGCCATCTTGGATTTCAAAATGGATACCATTTCCGTAATCAGCATCCCAAAATATCCCGAAAACGACACCCATATCTATTTTCTCAAAAAAACCGATGTCCGCCATCTTAAATTTCAAAATGGATGCATATCCGTAAACAGCATCCCAAAATATCCCGAAAACGACACCCATATCTATTTTCTCAAAAAAACCGATGTCTGCCATCTTGGATTTCAAAATGGATACCATTTCCGTAATCAGCATCCCAAAATATCCCGAAAACGACACCCATATCTATTTTCTCAAAAAAACCGATGTCCGCCATCTTGGATTTCAAAATGGATGGCATTTCCGTTATCAGCACCCCAAAATATCCCGAAAACGACACCCATATCTAATTTATCAAAAAAACCAATATCCGCCATCTTGGATTTTAAAATGGATACCATTTCCGTAATCAGCATCCCAAAATATCCCGAAAACGACACCCATATCTATTTTCTCAAAAAAAACCAATGTCCGCCATTTTGGATTTCAAAATGTATAGCATTTCCATAATCAGCACCACAAAATATCCTGAAAACGACACCCATATCTATTTTCTCAAAAAAACAAAGTTCGCCATCTTGGACTTCAAAATGGACACCATTTCCGTAATCACAGCATCCCAAAATATTCCGAAAATGACACCCATATCACTTTATTAAAAAAATCGATGTCCACCATCTTGGATTTCAAAATGGATACCATTTCCGTAATCAGCATCCCAAAATATCCCGAAAACGATACCCATATCACATTACTCAAAAAAAACCAATGTCCGCTATCTTGGATTTCAAAATGGATACCATTTCCGTAATCAGCATCCCAAAATATCCCGAAAATGACACCCATATCACTTTATTAAAAAAAATCGATGTCCGCCATTTTGGATTTCAAAATGTATAGCATTTCCATAATCAGCACCTCAAAATATCCTGAAAACGACACGTCTATCACTGTACTCAAAAAAATCAATGTTCGCCATTTAGACTTCAAAGTAGATTCCATTTCCGCAATCAGCACCCCAAAATATTTCGAAATCGACACCTGTATCATTTTACTCTAAAAAGTTAAGTACGCTGTCCTGGATTCGAAAACGTAGTAGGGGAGATAAATTCTATCAGAGTCAAAATGTTCCTTTATTTTGGCAAAATTCATGTTTCGATTCGAATGGCTCCAAATAATGGAGGTCGAATTCTGCTACAATATCTCTGAGAGGAGAAGAGGGGGCATTAAACTGGAATTATAAATACTGTTAGGTCAATAAAAAAATTATATAGAGGGGTTGCTATATTTATTTTATTTTCTGCATAATAGAGGGGTTGCAATATTTATTTAATTTTTTACAATCTTTTTATTACGATTCGTACAGCAGTTCTACACACGTCACGTGGAGTTAGGTACCTACCACATACCAACTTAGTAACTAGACTACAAATCAATCGTACTCATCCAGGGAACGAACATGTCGAAAGATCAAATTCGTTTGTCCTTTGCGCGTCGCAAACGCGTAGCGCAGCGCGTCGCGTATTCATAAATGCCTAAACTTGACGTCGTTAAATTTTAATAAGGCCTCTTAAAGTATTCAGATTAGACAAGCCTGGTGACCAGCATGATGGTGAAGAGGACCTAATTTACAGTATCGTTACAGGGTCAATTGCAATCCCCGGCGCTTGCATCGGCATATTCATGGGCGGGTGTCTGCTAAAGCGGTTGGAGTTGAGACCTAAAGGCGCAGTGCAGTTCGTCCTGATCTCCAACACAATATGCCTGTCTTGCTACGCGCTGTTATTCTTCCTCGGATGCGATAATATCAAGATGGCTGGGACTACTATACCTTATACTAATAACAGGTAAAAATACACTCTGATCATAGGTCTGGTCTCTGTTTGGGTCTGTTTTGATCAGCATAGATAAAGATGACGCAGAAAAGCCAAGATAAAAGTAGTTTTGATTAATTTCTTATTTATTGTCTTTATTTAATTAAATGAGTACGACAAAATCGCACACGTTTTATGAAATAAAGCGTTGTCAAAGTCAAGGCCACCGAAACAAACAAGCAATTTCTTAGTGACTAATGATAACGACAATCAAATGATATATTATACTAATATGTAATGTATTGTTTCTCAGCAACCTAGAACCATTCAAAGTGAATCTCACAGCGGCATGCAACTTCAACTGTCTGTGCACTGAAACGGACATGGAGCCAGTGTGCGGTAACAACGGCCTCACTTACTTCTCGCCGTGCCACGCCGGCTGCGCTGCCTTCTCATCGCGATCCAACTTCACCAACTGTGCCTGTGAGTAGTGAGCCTGTTAGTAACTAGTGAGCCTGTCGGTACAATGCACTGAGATATGAAGCTATTGTGCGGTAACAACGGCCTCACTTTTCACCGTGTCACACCGGCTTCGCTGCCTTCTCATCGCGATCCAACTTCACCAACTGTGCCTGCGAGTAGTGAGTCTGTTAGTAACTAGTGAGCCTGTCGGTACAATGCACTGAGATATGAAGCTATTGTGCGGTAACAACGGCCTCACTTTTCACCGTGTCACACCGGCTTCGCTGCCTTCTCATCGCGATCCAACTTCACCAACTGTGCCTGCGAGTAGTGAGTCTGTTAGTAACTAGTGAGCCTGTCGGTACAATGCACTGAGATATGAAGCTATTGTGCGGTAACAACGGCCTCACTTTTCACCGTGTCACACCGGCTTCGCTGCCTTCTCATCGCGATCCAACTTCACCAACTGTGCCTGCGAGTAGTGAGTCTGTTAGTAACTAGTGCGCCTGTCGGTACAATGCACTGAGATATGAAGCTATTGTGCGGTAACAACGGCCTCACTTTTCACCGTGCCACACCGGCTTCGCTGCCTTCTCATCGCGATCCAACTTCACTAACTGCGGCTGTGAGTAGTGAGTCTGTTAGTAACTAGTGCGCCTGTCGGTACAATGCACTGAGATATGAAGCTATTGTGCGGTAACAACGGCCTCACTTTTCACCGTGCCACACCGGCTTCGCTGCCTTCTCATCGCGATCCAACTTCACCAACTGTGCCTGTGAGTAGTGAGTCTGTTAGTAACTAGTGCGCCTGTCGGTACAATGCACTGAGATATGAAGCTATTGTGCGGTAACAACGGCCTCACTTTTCACCGTGCCACACCGGCTTCGCTGCCTTCTCATCGCGATCCAACTTCACCAACTGTGCCTGTGAGTAGTGAGTCTGTTAGTAACTAGTGCGCCTGTCGGTACAATGCACTGAGATATGAAGCTATTGTGCGGTAACAACGGCCTCACTTTTCACCGTGTCACACCGGCTTCGCTGCCTTCTCATCGCGATCCAACTTCACCAACTGTGCCTGTGAGTAGTGAGTCTGTTAGTAACTAGTGCGCCTGTCAGTACAATGCACTGAGATATGAAGCTATTGTGCGGTAACAACGGCCTCACTTTTCACCGTGCCACACCGGCTTCGCTGCCTTCTCATCGCGATCCAACTTCACCAACTGTGCCTGTGAGTAGTGAGTCTGTTAGTAACTAGTGCGCCTGTCGGTACAATGCACTGAGATATGAAGCTATTGTGCGGTAACAACGGCCTCACTTTTCACCGTGCCACACCGGCTTCGCTGCCTTCTCATCGCGATCCAACTTCACCAACTGTGCCTGTGAGTAGTGAGTCTGTTAGTAACTAGTGCGCCTGTCGGTACAATGCACTGAGATATGAAGCTATTGTGCGGTAACAACGGCCTCACTTTTCACCGTGCCACACCGGCTTCGCTGCCTTCTCATCGCGATCCAACTTCACCAACTGTGCCTGTGAGTAGTGAGTCTGTTAGTAACTAGTGCGCCTGTCGGTACAATGCACTGAGATATGAAGCTATTGTGCGGTAACAACGGCCTCACTTTTCACCGTGTCACACCGGCTTCGCTGCCTTCTCATCGCGATCCAACTTCACCTACTGTGCCTGTGAGTAGGTGTGAGCCTCTAAGTACGAAGCACTCAGACATCAAGCCAGGGTGTGTTAACAACCCTTACATACTAAAGTGACTCGTAACTTCAACATATTTTTAATTAAGTTCAAACTTGTTTTCGCCATAATAAGTTTTTGACCAAGTAAATAAACTCTTGTTATTAAACTCTTAAATAATTTTTTATATTAAATAAAAGTTTACTTTACTTGTCCACATTTAAATGCATACGTTAAATATATTATTTTAGCAGTAAAGTGGCAGAATGATTCCAACTTGGTTGTAGGTACTAAAACGAACACCATAGCATGAATCACGCATAGAAACATGCATTATTTATACGACGCAACTGTTAGTTGCTATCGGCGTACTTTGATTCAATGACAAATTTTGCCAACGCATTAGCATACATTTTCTTCTATCGGAAACAACCACACTGACCCTGACATTGTTCTTATTTTCTACTGTATTTTATCTTCGATATTTTTGCGTTGATAAAGGAAATCCTACTTTTTAAGATGTTCATTCTTGGATTTTATAGCTACAGACCAGTAGGTACGGCAGTGTTTACTAATATCAGCCTACAGATAAAAAAGTGACGTGGCTCGCCTGGTTAACGACCTGTGCCTTATTACGTCCCGTGTCAAATTGCAGCGCCCGAAATAGCATCTAGAAACCTATTGAACTGACACACTCATAGTCTGCGGATTAGGATTTCTAAGAATTATTTTTGAACTGGGTACTTTTAAAAATACGTTCAAAATGCTGCAATTTGAAAAAAAAATATAAGACATTGCCCAGATTGCCCACCATTTGTCTGGTAACGCTCAGATGTAAATGCTACCAGCAGTCACCTAATAATGACCGCGCAGAACGTCGACTAACATATATAAATCGGTGAAGATCATTGATGAATTGAAAATAACAGACACCTTTTAACTTGTAGGTGTCCACGAGAACAGTCGCGACATGGGTATAGGCGGCGCCGCCGTGGTAAGTGGTGCGTCGGCCTCCGCGCTGACCGCCGCCGGCGTCGCCAGAGAGTACAGCGAAGTGACCGTGGTGCCGGTCGCGACCGCCGGCGCGTGCAATCCGCCTTGCACCACCATATTCCCCTTTCTGGTGCTGCTGTTCTTCATGACATTTGTGGTCGCGGTGACGCAGATGCCGCTACTTATGATTGTACTCAGGTATGTTCAACCTTCATCTTTGCATTACCTGTCTATCATCACTTCTGCTGGACACATTGATCTCGCCCACCCATTTTTATGCCAAGACAAACACTTTATTTGTGTAAGTTTAATGTAATTAGAGTTTTCTATACTTTTTTCACCACTGATTCCTGCTAAAACTCCTACAATGTGAAATACATGCTTGCTTATTGTGGTCAGGATTCAGATCTATGGAAATTAAAGGGCTTATTAGATTGTGCAATCTCAAGTCAGACTTACTGATAGAGATGTAACGTGATGAGTTGAATTTTTTCGAACTCGAATTATTTTAGTTAAACTGAACCTTGACTCAAGCCGCCCCAATTGGGTTGACTCAACTAGGTCCGTATGCAACGTAAGTGGTTAGAGAAATTGGTGCTAAATTTTCACTTGTTTGACTTTATATGCATGCAAGTCCTCGATGCGAGTTAATTCAAATAACTTGAGTTCGAAAAAATTCAACTCATCACGTTACATCTCTATCAGTAAGTCTGACTTGAGATTGCACAATCTAATAAGCGCAAACAGAAAATGAATGAACATTGAACATAAACTTACAGATCGGTGAGCGAGGAAGAGCGTTCGTTCGCGCTCGGCATGCAGTTCGTGATATTCCGCTTGTTCGGATACATTCCCGCGCCGATCCTGTTCGGAAACCTCATCGACTCCACCTGCATTCTGTGGAAGCAGTCGTGCAGCGGCGAGAAGGGCGGTCGCTGCTTGTTGTACGACATCGAACAATTCCGGTTCAGGTAGGTAACATTTTTAAAAGAACTTGATTTGAGGCAGAATTAAATTAGAAATCATTTATTTAGAACTGTTTGACGATGTGATTGCGAAAGTTATAGAAACTGAGGCAAGATAGGACTTAGGAAGTAGATCAATGTTGATTGAGGATGATGAGCAAATCACCAAACTCTCAAAGCGAAAATACTTGGTGCCGGTTCCCAGCTCGCTAACCTCTTAATTGGTCCAGATACGTCGGCCTCTGCGGTGGCATAAAGATAGTTGCGTTGGGTATCTTCATGGCGGACTGGTGGCTGGTGCGACGTCGGCGTCACCTCGAGACTTCGGCTCCGTTGGATCCACAGAAGGACTTCGCAGGTTCCATTATCAGCTTGGACAAACGTGAGTTTTACTATACATTTCCAACAGCATAATTAACAGCAATACTGTAGTATTCTTGCTTGCTCGTAACTGCCCCCAGGCGCTGATCTCTTGTTAGTAGGGTCTTGAGGATGTATAAAGGGGTTAATCAGAAGCACGTTCTTTTTTTTTTATAAATTATATGTAGACAAATGTTTGACCGCCTAGAAGAAACCTATTCACTCTCCTCTTGAAAACAAACTTTCATCGTAGTAGGTACAATGTATCATGCCTAGTCTCTCTACACAATGTCGTTTTCTCAGTGTTCGAAGAGCTGCCATCGACAGACAACGCGAGTGGCTTCCGAACCGGCATGACCTCGGGCTTGAGCTCGGCGACCAGCACGCCGATGGAGGGCGAGGCGGCCGCCTTCGGCGTGCACCGCACCGAGTCGCAGCACTCGCACGACTCGCACGCGGCGGTCGCGCAGTCGCGCGTGCTCACCGCCTCCAGGCATCTCCGCAACGACTCCAAGACTATCCAGCTGGAGCCTCGCGCGCGCCAGCACTCCCTCGAGGAGGACAAGTCGCGCCGCGTGGCCCGTTCCGCCAGCAAGGAGGGCCACTCGCGCTCCGCCAGCCGCGACCTCAGCCTCGACCAGCTGAAGCAGCTCGCTCTCCGAAGCATGGAGAGTCTCGACCTGACGGTGTTGCCGCTCGCGCGGTGCGCCGACGAGGAGAGCAAGCGGCTCATCGAGGGCGGCGTGCTGCGGCACCGGCGCACCGGCTCGCGCGACATCAAGCCGCCCGAGACCAAGCACAAGCGCACCTCCTCCCACCACATCACTCTGGAGCCGCACGAGCTCACCCTTCAGATGCAGAAGGGCCGCAGCGTGGATCAGCTGGCGACGGTGCCGCTAGATCCGCGCGTTTGAACACTCTCGAATCTCGATTGCCTTCGAAGCCGTTCGCTTCGCTCGCGGTGCGGTGATCAGACATTGTAATAGTGAAATTTTAAAACGTTAAGTTCAGTAGAGGGTTTATTTTAACCTAGATAAATGAATGAGTGATTTCAAATCATATCCTAGCAGTAATTTAGATGCTTTCATTAAATGATCGAAGTAACGCTCGCATAGTGCAGTTTGTGTTGTAAGGTGGAATTTACTGCAGATTGTTTTTGTTATAAAAGTATGCTTTTGTTGTGATAAATTATGTGGTCATTATTTTTTCTTGTGTACTTAGTTTTTATAAAAAAGTCTAAATTGTTTCATTTTCCCACGCTTAGTTTCTTTGTAATCAATACTGAGTTTTTATGTCCTAACAAAATCGAAATTGATGAGGTGTTTATTTTCATACATGATCATTTTGTTATTTGATCATCTGTCTGCGCCTGTTGAAAAAAAGCTGCTGTTTAGTATAGTGCTAAATTGTCATTAGAAATGTTGTCCTCGCTCATTCGGCTAGGCTTCAAATCCAAATACCTAGTCATATTGGCAGAATTGTATGCAGCTAGTAGTGATAATAAAAATAAATCACTATTACTATTTACCAACTCAAGTGACCTCAAGTGTGATTAGTGTACCTATTTAATATTTTGAATATGCACCCATAAGCACAAAAACCATGTGGACCTTCATGTTTTCCTTCTTCTTTTCTGATTATGATACTCTTCATTCATAATATTATATTTCATATTATGTTAAGGTATAGTAGATAACTAGTAGATACTGAAACCAGTACTAGTAGTAAAAATATGTTCACAACTGCTATTCTCAGGTACAATAGACATCTCTTAGTACTTAGATACCAGCACGCTTAGCATGAGCGCCAAAAACGACGTTTCTTCCTATCGAAGAGAAGACAAATCATACTTCATCCCTTTCTTTTGTTTGAGGAAAACAGAGACAGGACTAGCTTTAGTCTATTCTTCCGTAGACAAATCGCTGTCTAGGGCGCATGGCGCATCATGCTAGCCCTGCAGGCACTTAAAAGCATGTTCATACTCACCTTTTGCAACTGTCGGTGTACCTAGTACCTATACTACTTAACTGGTCTGGTAAGGTAGTTTGGAGTACCCACAATTCAAAACACATGATTCAAATCTCATAAAATGTTTGAAGATTAGCATATTTTTACAAATTGATCTCACTAACAAAGGTTTTCAATTTCAGTTTGCAATAATGTTAAAAACTCGCATGATTTTTTATGCTTATTTTATTAGTCATCTCTTTACTTTAGTTTACGAATATTTTGTTTACGATTTTAGTTAGTAATTTGTAATGTTGCCTTCCAGTTTTTTTTTATAATCAATGAGAAGTATATTATTAAATTGGTAGATTTTTTAATCACCTGTTAGGTAGATAAATATTTATATGCATAAATAAAGTAGGTACCTACCTAGCTGTTGGTTTTAGGATGCACAATAAAAATATGATAACATTTTGCTCATTCAGTTGTAATAAATAACACTTTCATGGACACAATTACAATACAGGTGATTTTACATTACTTTAGGTATTCTTAAGAAACCTATCAGAGAAATTATTAACTTGCCATACCTTGTTTCATGCCATGTCAAGTAGATAATAAGAGTAAAATTTAAAATAAAATTAAGTAGGTACTTTAGTAAAACAGTAAAGATAAAATACTTTAAAAACTGAATGATTGCATTTCAGTTACTAACATGATGTCAAAATTAGTTTTTGTTTTCAAATTATATTTTTTTAAATAAAATTGTCAATTCTTGGGCTGCTCTTTTGAATAGGAATTCAATTACTAATTAGAATATTTTTTTAGTAAAAGATGTGCATAAGCAATATATTTATCTTGAATAAGTATGTATTGAATTAAAAAAAGACAGGAGTGTAAATTTTTGTGACATAATTGTATTTAAGAGAGGTTTAATAGTTTGATATGAAAGAGTGTTTTATCTAAAAATGCCTTATTACTACAATAGGTCTTAAGACTTTATAGATACCTACTGACTTAGATTATGTAATTTTAACAAGTTGTTCTATCATTCACACTGGTGTTTGATAATAGCGACTCTTCTAAACTAATTTGTTGCATTTAGTGATTAATAAAATTGCATACTTATTTTCACCACACTTTTATTTTAAATTAGTTAACATTTAGAAAAAAAATATCTTCTGACATTATTGTTGTGTAGTATCTTGTTACTGGCTTACTGCACATTTTTCACAGCAATTTCTTCAGCCAAATCACCTAGACAAAACAACTTATTTTGATTCTTATCATAGATTTATGAGATGTTTTGAAAAAAAAAAATGAGCTCAAAATAAAATTTTGAAACTAGCAACTTCAACTATGAATAGAAAAAGAAAAGATTTATTTTAAAAATACTACTAAAATGGAAAATTATGAGTAGAACCAATATAATTTTGAAATTCAGATAAATTGATCATCTTACGCTGTACTTAATTTTATCTTTCGTAAATACTTGGGCTTGTGGCCTATTTCTAATGAAATTCATGCCTGTTAAATTTTCAAAGCTACAGCTAGGTACAGTAAAAAATCTAAGCTGTGAATGACTTATGAAGTATCTATGTAACTTATCAACTATATAAGTACTTATAAAGGTCAGAATAATTAAATACACATAATAGGTACATTGTATACTTTACTTTATTTACATAATTATAACAACTCTGGTATCTACAAACTAAACTACCAAGGTACTTCTACAAAATTTAGTCCAACTCACCGCACTCTGCAATAACAACCTTCTTTGAAGGTTTGCCATTTTTAGAGCCTAGGGCTTCCATCTTCTGAACAACATCTAATCCTTCAACTACCGAACCAAAGACAACATGTTTTCTGTCTAGCCAGGGTGTTGCAGCAGTGGTGATAAAAAATTGTGACCCATTTGTGTTAGGTCCTGCATTAGCCATGGATAGAATACCAGGACCAGTGTGCTTCAACTTGAAATTCTCATCTTGGAAAGTGCGACCGTAAATGGACTTGCCACCAGTGCCGTTGTGGTTAGTAAAGTCACCGCCTTGACACATGAAGCTAGGAATGATCCTATGGAACGATGAGCCCTTGTAACCGAAACCTTTCTCACCAGTGCAAAGGACTCTAAAATTCTCAGCAGTGCGCGGAACTTCTTCGGTATTTAGTTTGATGGTTATACGGCCCAGAGGCTCGCCGTCTGCGGTGACATCGAAGAAAACCTTTTTATCGGCATTGGTAGATGCATAACGCAATGCAGCAGCGGAATAAATTGTGCCATTGATAAAAGTACGACGTAATAAAGCCGTGACTGCCATTCTTGCAGTTTTAAAGAAAAATACAATAAACTATGTAGGTATGCCGTGCCGGCCGATCGATCGATAGAAGGATTTACAGGTTATTTATGAGGTTAGGTTATTTTTAATACTTCAATCAACTCAACTCAACAGTCAACATCAACTTCACAAAGTACATTATTTTGTATAAATCAATCAACTTCTTGGTTTATGGCAACATTGGCAACTTCTTTCTTCTTCTTTTCTAAATGGCTTTTGTCCGTCATTTCGACAGTCAATTTTGCCAGTGTCAAGTGGATTATTATTCATTTGGAATAAGTTTAGTCAAGTCGAGTCATACGTCAAGTCGTTAGTTTTGATGACAAATGGTGGATTTTCCCTTCAAAATTTGAAAACGAATATAGGTACCTATTACATTTTAGTATAGTTGGCTTTTTGCGACTTGTCACTTGCTTGTCACAATTCTGCCAGTGTCCTGTTTACTCTAGTGTCTTGAGTTTTGATTCAGTAGGTACCCTACCTACCGTACCTAGACATACCATAAACCTACCTCCTAAAGCCCCCAATACATGTTGGCCGAGCGAACGCCAACGCGAGCCAACGCGAGCGTAAGCAAGCGTAAGCAAATCGGAGTGCTACTATCCACATGTTTGGCAAGCCTACGCAAACTATTGCAAGCGGACAACGTAGACGAGCGGCCAACATGTGGACACGGCTGGCCGAGCGCAGGCAAGCGCCTTTGATATGTGCATAAAAACCGACACGGCTCCGAAGTGTGGCGAGTGGTGGTGAGCGACCGCGAGCGATGACAAGTCACTGCAAATGTACTCTCTACATGTTGGCGCTTGTAAGCACTCGGTCAACTAGGCCGAGCGACACCGAGCCATGGCAAGGCAAGGCAAACATGCCGTTCACATGCGTTGGCCTTCACTCGTCAACGTTGGGCCAACATGTATAGAAGGTATAAAAAAATACTTTCGCTAGGTAGGTATGTACCTATATGTTTTTATCAGATAGAAAGAGGTTATGTACCTATTTAGGCTAGGTTTGTTTTGTTTGCAGTGTTGCCAGATCTCCTGATTTTTCGGGGGATCTACTGATTTTCCCAGAATTCTACTGATTTACTGATTTTGACTGAAAATCTACTGATTTTTTTTCAAATCCTAGCTTTACTTTCAAACATGATAGTAATCAAAATCTGCGTGAAATTAAACACAATATTATCGTGATTAGGTAGGTTGGCACTTGTTTTATTTACCGAAATTGCATTGCATCTACTGATTTTTTGAAAAATTTCCCCATATACATCTCCTGATTTTTTCTGGTCGCATGCTCAGATTTTATAAAAATTTATCTGACAACACTGTTTGTTTGGCTTGGCTTGTCTTTCTTTTTCTTTCCAAAGAAATAAATAGATATTCAATCGGTATTTATATTCTCTTTGTTCAATCGCTTCGCTACAGTAAATATAGATGAACTGAACATTATTATCGGCGTAAAATGTATTACGTTAGAGCAATAATTGAAGGTGGTGTAACACACTTACGCCAATCTCAAAAATTAACAAAACCCAGACACCGTGCTGTCCATCGAGATCAGCTGATAAATCAACAATGGTTTTCATCTAATACACATCAGCAAGATAATACAGGTAGGTAGTGTTCATAATAACTCTATTTAATTTTCTAATAGATGTAAGGTTAATATAACCAAACTTGTAACCGATAGATAATAGATACCTACCTGCTTATCCGATCGCTGCACACCCTACGAGAGACCACAAATAGAGCTGTTGATACCTATGTACCTACTTGTATAAGTACTCCAAGCATTTTTTGTGTGGCTTTAACTTTGCTTTTACATTTTTTAGATGAAATTGTTCAATCTATCAGCAAAGGAGACAAGGAACTTGAAAAGAAGTTGAGAATACTAATGTTAGAAGTTGAGGTGATGCGTCAAGATGGTCGATCCGCACCTGACAATTTGAAATTGGACCAATGGGAACAACTACTGAGTTTAAACACTAAAAATCAACGTTCTCAGTACTTAATGTACCTGTTCAAAATAGAAAAATCCAAAGAGAACTTAAAGGTAGATATTCAAGAATGCTGTTGAAGCTTAGTAAGTAAAACTTGCTGAAGCTTGAGTAAAACAATTTTAATAATCAGATTTAAAATTTAATTTTAAGCTCAAAAAGGAAGCCAGGAGGAAAGAATTTGAAGAAAGCCCCCCATTGATAACAAAAGAATATGAAGATGACCTTTTATATGGTATTCAACATCAATCTTTATTTCTTCGAATTCGTGATCAATCTATAAACCAGATGGACAACTATAGGTATATAATTACCCCCATAATTAACTTTATGATAAATAATCTGAAACATAAAATGACTTTCAAGCCTTTAATACTTTTTGACTTTTCAGGGCTTTGCAGGCAATGATGGGTGGGCAATCAGTTGTAATAGACTGCTCATATGAAGAACACATGGTGTACCGGGAAACATTAAATTCAGCTAAGCAAATGACTTTTGTTTTTGGTGACAACCGCATCCACAAAAACCCATTTAATTTACATTTATGTAATGTTAATATGACAGGACCCTTTATAAAACAGATGCGAAAAAACATTCCATCTTTAGATGAGCCCTGGTTTCCTCTAAATATTCATGAAGAAAGTTATTTGGACATATTTCCTAAAGAAAAACTGGTGTATCTAACTCCTCATTGTCGTGAGGAATTAACACAGTTTGATCATGATGCTGTGTATATTGTTGGATGCATGGTAGATAAGGTATGAAAAGACTTTTTATTCTTTACATGGTCACCGTTACACTGAACTCAATAGAAGACACATAAATTAGGTTGTGTGAAATTTCCTTGAATATTCTATTTGTTTTTTGTCACTCAATAATAATAAAATGCTACTTTCATATAATTTCAGGTAAATAATGAACCGCTTTCACTGGCCAAAGCAAAACGAGATGGGCTTAAAATGGCCAAGCTACCTCTGGATAGATATTTAGAATGGGCTCCAGGATCCAAGAAAAACTTGAATATAAATCACATGATACCCATTCTTTTGGATTTAAAATCAACTGGTGACTGGGAACACTCTTTGCAACACATCCCAAGAAGGAAACTAATGGAGACAAAAATATTTGCAATGCAGAAAAAAATTCGGCAAAATAAGTCGTCATCCTTTTACGAGACATTCAAAGACTTCAAAATGCCAGAACAGATAAGAAAAGGTAGTAACGTTAAGAAAAATAGGTATAGACAGTCCCTATTTGATGAATAAAAGTAAAATAAATAGTAAGTATAGATTTGAACAAGTCTTTATTTCATTATTACACTTTCAAGACAATAATTAGAACATAAAAAAAGAAAAAATCTTTACTGATAATAACTATGTTATAATTTGCAATAGGTAAACCTAATTTTGTACACTAATTAATTCAAAGCGGATTTTTTTTTAATAATTTTATATACAGTATACTATGAAAAGGAAACACCAATACGGTATTTTTTCTGTTAATTTCAAGTCTCAAGTCCAATACATTTAGAAACTAATTAACGACTTGTTTAAACATTCATCTATTGCACCAAGTAATCTTTTAGAGCTATACTTACATCTCAATAATAATAATAATATCTAAAAGAAGAGTCAAGAGCAAATTATTTTTCTTAAACCCATATTATTCATTGAACAAAATTTTTAACCTTTTGAACATCAAGTGGCGTCCGGGCCGACATTATTCTGACAAATATTTTTATTAAATTACCCTAATTTTCAAACTTGCTCTTGGCGCGTCGTTGACATAAAACTATAACTAATTAAAAAATTACTGAAAGCGAACATAAAAAGCTGATTTAATTTAACCAAATTTAACATAAGATCTACAAAATGTAGGAAATATTATCATAAAACGACAAAAAAATGCTTCTTAGCTTAGTTGCACAAACTGTACTTGGAGAAAGATTTGCACTGCAAGTTAACTAGCCTTGTGCTTGAATAATATTTTCTACGTAAAAAGTGCATATTATGCGATCAGATCGCTGCTTTTATAAATTAAGATTTGCATCTATAACCGTCATATAACATATCCATTTCTTTATTTATACTGACAGTTAAAACTATTCAATGTGTGATTCATGTCTATAAAATAAAAATAAAAACATCTCCGCGGCAGACTTTTAACACATAAAGCGAGACAGAATTTGCATGATCATCATAATATGCAATACTAGCTGTTGCCCGCGGCTTCGCACGCGCGGTACCCAGTTATATCTTATAAAGCGGCCGATAACTATACTTCCAGGGGCCTCATTCTCACTTCGGCAGAGATTTTACTCTAATAGGGATGACGTCATATCTCGGCCAAAAACTCGTTTCAACCACTAGTTAACGAGTTTAGATGTCATTTTGACGTCATCCATGCTAGAGTAAAATTTCTGCCGAATTGAGAATTGGGCCACAGTTGGCTTGCACGGGACCTTGAATACTTACCTACCTTAAATTGACTGTGGTGTAGTTGCGAGCATGGAGCATAAGTTGTAGTTAGATAGCGTAGGAATAGATATTCCTACGCTATCTAACTACAACTTATTAACATACCCACATCTTTCAAAAAAAATCCTGCAACACAGGTTTTATTATTTTGTATTTTAAATACTTAGTGGGTGGTTGTGTCATATAAGGATATTGATATACATTCAGGGGTTTGGGCTGGGGGTTGATAGGTAATTCAGGTCTCTCTTATAGATCTGTTATGTCGCACCACTTTCCTCTTACAACTGGATATCAAGTAAAAATCTTAGACCTAAATGAACGTTCACACAACGGACAGTTTTTATTCGACGATGGCGTATAATAAGCGAGCTCACAACATCACAATAATCCAGATCAGACAAAATACAGATCCGATAAAATATACAGTAGTCCGTTTTATATTTTATCGGATCAAATACTCATCCTTTTTATTGGTTCGAAGCCGCGCGGGGCGTGACACAGGGGTGCGCGACGTATGTGCCAGTGGCGACGTCTCTATGTCTACTTTCTGTTAGAACGTACCCTAAGATGAAGGCAAATTGCGCATATCAACGTCTGACGATTGATTTTCTGACTGCTGTTTGATGTTAGCAAGTATCTCGTGCAGATTAGACGGCAAAGCGATGTCGGCCAGTGTCGAGACTGCGGGCGGCGGGGTCATCGGCCGCGATGGAGAATATGCCTCATTGTCCTGTAACAATAAATACTTGTTCTAAACCTAAACTGTCGACGATTCAATTTGGCACGAGTATTGTTTAGGAGATATTTTTGTCGTTGCTAGGAGTTGGTTTTTTTTAGTAGAAAAAGTGATAGAACATGCTCATTATCTGCCAGAGGCCTTATGCTCAGTTCGTTAAGAGATATTACTGTAATAGGGAATACGTCAAAATGAAGTCGAAAACGTTTCACCGAGTGAAAGCATATGGCCCCCGATGTTACGCATTGACCCTTGTGCCATGAGAACAATATGCATTACATCACAAAACACATTTTGACGCACCTTGTGAAGCGTTATCTTAAGCTATTAATTAAAATCATGTAGTTGTTTGGTATACACCTACTACGAGTAAGTATATTGTTACTTTAGGTATTGAGACTACTACACAGTTTATAACTTTTGCAGTTTCATATTCAGAAGAACACACTACCTATCTGCATAATGTGCTCGTCGATTAGCTCGGGTGCACGGTATTTACAGAACAAGATTAAAAATAACATACATCCCCGCCCACGGAGGAGTCCGCCTGCGCCATCTTCATAATCTGCTGCTTCTGCTCCTCGATCTGTCGGTTGAGCTCCTCCATCTTGGAGCGCAGCACGCTGGCGGCGGCGGCGGCGGCGGGCGCGGCGGAAGGCAGCGGGGCGACCACCGCCGGCGCCGCGCCGCTGTTGCTGCCGCTCGAGGACCCGCCCGGGCTGTAGGCTTCGTCGCCGTCGTCTGCGCACGCTGATGCAAATATTACATTTTAGTTTATTTGTTCAGAGTATGTGGATATTTAGATTAGTAGGTATAGCAGTCAGAACAGATCTTTGTCTTTCTGAATTATCTGCGCAGAACCGATATTTGGGTCGAATTGGAGGTAAGCTAATTTTTCCGCACAAACGATTGCGCGCATGTACTATTACATGCGCGCAATCGTTTGTTGCACCTAACTTCACGATCCGTTGTTCGTACTGTACCTACCAGTCAGTGTACCTATCTTGAGAGATTCAGGGCCATAATTAGACTAATTTACAACGGTCGACGTTCTATTCAGTTCTAACTGTGGTTCGATCGATCTGCAGCTGGATCGAAATTACTTAATAAAATAACGATCCAGTTACGTTTCAGCTGTCAAAGTTTGATAGTAGAATACGAAATAACCTAAAGTTACGGCAGTAATACATAAAATAGTAATATATCAATATACTCAAAGGGGTGGTTAGAGGCACATTTTGATATTGCTCTGGAGGCATAACTAATTATTAGGTAGGTGTAAATTGTAACGTTATTTCAAATTCAAGCCGCTTTCAGAATAGCTACCTTCCTCCTCATGTTTTGTTTCATAGTTTGAGAGCGCTGCATAAAGGTTCAGTGTAAAATGTAAGCATACCTAGAGATGCAGCAATTTTGTCCTTGACGGAAGTAGAGAGCGATGAAGCGGGGTAGGTGGGCAGCGGCAATGCTCGGCGTCGTGGAGACGTCGGGGGCGTGTACGAACTCTTGCTCACCACTGGAGGCGTGTATGAACGCTTACGGGACTCGCGAGCCACCTGTCAAATTAAAGTTTACATTCATAGTTCTGAACTATCAGTTAGGAGCAATGTTAGGAGTATACAAATATAAGATCATGCCCATTTTGTCATGCCGTAGATTTAGAACACCACCTCTTGTGCCACAGAGACCGTCGAAAATATAACCTAATTGTTTATAAATCGTACATTTTATTTATTTCCAAGGTCAAGTTTTCTGTCGACAATTAAGGTATCCGATACTAGAGCGTCTTATGAATTTAGTTATTACTATTTGCATTAATAGCAAACGTCATTGCATTGAGTGCAGGTTACACACGGCCACAGGTCATCAGGGTATATATATACAACCATACAACCATAAATTACACTCCATACAATGCAGTGAACCGTTGGAAAGGAAGCGCAATAGGCGTAGGCGTAGGCGCACGTTGCGCTCGCAGTCCGTCCTTTACAAACAGTCATCCCTCTCGCACGATTCGCAACGTTCAACTTCTAATAGTTCATAGTCCAAACAGTATAGGTGGACGTGTCTTCGACTGTACCTACCTGCACTCAATGCGTAATTGATCCAACCTAGCTATTTTACTTTTACAGTAGGTAGTAGGTATCTAACAAAGCAAATTAGGTTCTAAGTTTTAAATTTTCTGTCGATTGTTGCGGGAAATAAACAGTCGAACGTAATTTATAATTTTTATTCACAATCTGTATCGTCATCTGATAAACTAACCTTTGCCGGAATAATATCTTTAGGAATGTTTGGAGCCAAACGCTTCTTTCTCTGTCGAATGATGACTGCGATGAGTAGATGAGTCTTGAGATCGCCGAGGCCGGGTCCGTTCAGCGGGAGGAGAACTGACGGTAAACTCGTATTCGCCGCCAGTGGAATGATGTAGAAATCTTTGATCGTCGCCGAGTTTGGCACCTTTACCACTCCTAACCTAAAAGCCAGAATATCTCACATGTATTACGGCCTTATTTACCAAAGTAAAATAAAAACACATTGGAAATGAAGGGATCAGGAATATTTGGGAACAAGATTTTATTTCATTCACATTATAAATCAATACACACCTATTTCGACTACTAAGATAACTATAAAGGGCGATGTATTGCATTTTTTCCTCGTCATTAGCGGCTTGTAGCCTCAATAGATCGATATCTTTGTTCGTTCCTTTCTTCGTTTTGCCAATATAATCCCAGACTGTTTCTGGGTTGATTCTGCCGACGATGTCGAGCTCCGCGCACAGTTCTTCTTCCAAATCTATAGCGCTGCCTGACACCTGTAATAAACCAGAATGAGTTAGTTTTACGCGGTGATTTCAAGTCATGTTTTATGATTTTCGAAATTAATGAAGTAGACATTACCTCATGTGCCGAAACATAGAATCTTGCAACATCAACCATATTAATGCATCCATTCCAAATAGTTGCAGCGGCGTTATCCACTGTGCTGCTTGGTTCTTGATCACTTTCAGCTTCTGTTGACAGTAAATTATTCGATAAAATGAAGTGAAAACCCCTAGGAATAGCTGCGTATATTAATAGCTTATGATAATACCTGCTGTCTTGTCTTGTTTGTCAAACGTAGTGCTCGACAATATACTGGAATCCAATGTAAACATTTTCGTGGGATCATACTCAATGCCGCTATCCAGTATTTCACTCTTATACGTATCTTCAAATGCATCTTCAGATTTTCTTAGATCTTCTTCTGAGAACGCGGAAGTGATCATCGGCTCGTGCGGGTCATATTCCGGATGAGGCTCCTTTAATGATGCTGATTTGGGCCTCTCTATGGAATCAGAATCTGTAGAACTGAAAAAGGATAACCATTAGTGTCTTGTTATGTTTACACAATTTTGAGATTTAGGTACTTAGTAGTTTAGATTATGCTTACTCAGTCTTAATTTTACTATAACTATCGTCTTGCGATCTCGACCGAGGTAGCAACTTCTCTACGCTTGCGTGTTTGGATTGGGAGGCTTGCCGCCGCCGGTCGTGGTCCTTCGAGCCGGAGCGGCGCCTGGCGCGCCCTCTGGAACTAGATCTCTCCCTCTCGCGACCTTTCGACGCTGATCTAGATTGTTCCCGAGATTTAGATCGCTTAGGTTTATCCCTTGACCGAGACCTATGCTTGGAACGTTCTGAATCGGACTTTTCTTTAGAATCTCTTTTCGATCTGTCTCTGGATACAGATCTTGGTCGAGATTTCTTCTCGGCGCGTCTCGCTGACCGCCGTTCACTTTTCGATTCCTTTTCTCTGTATTCCGACTTCCTCCTGGACGATCGTGATTTCCTGTCGGAGTCTCGCCTGCTCTTTCTCCTGCTGGCGGGAGACGAGTTCCGTCTGCTCTTTTTGGAGCGCATCATACTCTCATCCCGATCTCTTTTTCTACTTTTACCCTCCTTCTTCTCTTCTACCTTAGATTTTGAGCTGAAACGAAATCATTTTTAGTACACCTGTAAATTAACCATTATAAAACTATAAAAGAGCCAAAAATTCAAATCGAAGATATGGAAACAGTAAAATTGCAGATCAACTAAATAAACGATTCTGAATCCAAAAAGAATAAAATAAGAATGTGGCTGTTGGTAAGATATAAGGTATACTCACATCTCTCCTACAGCTTCTCTCGTGACCTCTTCACCTACAATGGAATCATTGAGTGCTGTGACAAGATCTTCAACTGCCACATTTGGATCCAATTCAGTTGAAACCGATTGCTTTGTTTCCATAACCTGAAACCGACATAATCTCGTAAAACACTTGCATGAAACTACACCAAAATAGTTTTAGATAAAGGTAGGTAGGTTAAGGTGTGCAATAAAGTATTTTCTATCTATCTACTCATAGCTTACCTCCTCCCCTTTATGCGTTTTGAGTACGTAAGTCTTGCTGGCGGCCAAAAGGTCCAATTCAGATTTTTTTATCAACTCCAACTGGTGTTTTGACTCTTGGTCTCTCCATTCCGATAGCTCTTGGCTTGCCATTTCTTCAGGGGTCAGCCTTACCTAGAACACCAGATCAATCATAATTATTTTTAAAGTAAATGAACTGAACCAAACATGCCAATAGCAGGCACCTGTCCCTATGGAATGATAGCCGCGTTGAAAGCTACTTACCAACTGCTGCGGTGTTATAGACTTGTTGCATATTTTCTCCCACAGTGACAAGTTTTTCCGATCCTTGATATTGAACACCAGGGATCTGTATTTAGCCTTGTACTTTACGCCGACGTCTCTAAACAAGTCATGTAGCTCGGTTTCAGCGTCAATGGCAAATTGCTGAATCTCATGCGCTGTGAACTTGCCGATTTTGTCCTCTTTCATACGAAGGGTCATCTGAAAAGAAAAACATTTTACTTTACCATCTGTTCTAGATCATGAAATAAAACTACCACTCAATGCTTCAGTCACGTAAACGTTAAGATAACTCATGTGATTTCAATGAATACAATATTGTTTGATGAAGTACCTGTTCCTGCAGAGACTTCCTCACATTATCCCGAATGGGTTCAGTGGTCTTCATGTTCGTCTTGGGTTTGCTCTCACTCGGCGTGTGATCTTTCCTGCGCGACGCAGGCGAAGCCGTAGGCGGCTGTAACGTAATATTTATCGTAGATATGCCAATTTAATACTATAATCAAAATGCAAACAAGGACAAGGTTATTGTTAAAGTGTTTACAATGGAATTTTGGTATTGTTTATTTATGGCATTGTAGCAAAACAATGATCAATTAAAAAAACTTTAAAAAACATCATTATTAATTATTTTAAATCGAGTAGTTTTTGCAATTTAATTACTTAAGTGTTATATTGAATTGTGTATAGTATAAAGTAAATAGGAAACTAGTCTGATTAAAAAATACGAACCCTGCCGCAACAATACTTTAAATTTTATATCAGAAGGTATGTTATTAATATTTTCAATACGGTTCTAAAACACAGCCGCTTCTATCGGCACTCTACTCTAAAATGGTTCGTCTAAAATATAATCTGTATTACAACGTAACCTTGGAGTATGACCGCATGCGACGCGTAAAATTCCACGTGCAGGTATAGTCATAAAATAGTGTTGTACCATGTTTGGCTAACACATCGCGGTACACGATTACTCATAAACACAGTACCCAAATTATTATTACTTAAAACATGCATATTTTTGAATAATTTTTGCTAATCCATAAATACCTGATTATACGAAATAAAATAAATAATATAATAACTACTTGAAGGCTTATTACTTAGGTACACCACGTGTTATTCAGCCAGTCTAAATGCCTTTTCATACGTCCCGGTTGCAGGGTAGCCGGTGCCGGGTACCTGGAGGCGAAGTGTATGGACTTGGCGGGCAAATTACTTCGGGCAAAGGGTCTAACTTGAAATGGGCATGTCCCTACGTTATCTCTCATACGTACAGACGTAAATTGGAAGTCCATACACTTCATTACTCGCAACCGGGACGAATGAAAAGGCACTTAGGACTGGTTGAATAACGCATGGTGTAATAAGCCTTTTACGGCGATTGTTTTGTTGTGTATACTTACTTTTTCATTGGTCAGAGAACGGTTTAGCGAACTTCGTATCAGCTTCCGCGGTGGTTCCGCCAGAGGTTTAGCTGTCGAAGTGCTGGGTCGAGGCGTATCAATGAGTTGTATCGGGTTGGATTTAGGAGTAGTCGGCTTCGGCGACGGCGTCATGTTTTCCCTCCGAGATAACAGCAATCTCCGATCTCTTATATCACTTTGCGGAACTCTAACGGGGGATGAACTCGGTTCAGGGACATTTTTCGGAACCCGATCAAAGTTCAGAGTAGTCTGTATTCTTTTTGGCTCATTCACTATTTTCTTCTTCATTCCAGGTTTAATAGAACTGAGGGCTCCGGGTCGCACGACTTCGAATGTTGGGTTCCTTTGAAGCCAAGACTTTAGGTCGCCGGCGGTGGGAGCATTAGGACCAGCCAAAAGCCTCCCAGATTTTCTTTCATACACAATAACCTATAATAAAATATTCGTGCAACCTATTAACATTGTCATTGTTATATTATATACCTAGTATGAATTAGTTTTTTTTAAAACAAAATGACATCAGGCCGAATTATGTGAGAATTCTTATAAGGCCCAATTTGTTAATTCATAGGATGAAAAAAATTAGCCACGTGTGTATTATTATTACATGGATGGAGCTGAGCTAAGAGTTCACTGAAGTGTGTATTGTAATGTGCAATTTTAGAATAAGTCTTACCCTTGCGTCTGATTTCAGTTTCTCTTGAGGCTTCCCTTCAGCCCCTGATTTGGTCGGAGTAGTTTGCGTGCCGAGTGAGTCCTGCGCGTGTTTCAGTATGCAAGCGTCGCTGCAGTAGATACTGCTGGCGCGAGCTGACTTCTTGCACACAATGCAAGTCGTTTTAAACATGTTCTCTCGGAGAAGTGGACTCTTCAGCGGCCCCGTTGGACTATCCGGAGAATCAAGCTTCTTCTGTGCTATTAGAGTCTGACAAAAAATAGACAGTGCATACTCTACTCACCTCGGATTACAGGCATTAAAATCTGAACATCTACGAGGGTGGATTGAAAAGTTCGCAGCCTCACATACAAGCTGTTATCATATTTTTTTCATACTACCCTCATTTTATTCTTAAGTTCATTGATTGTCACAGTGAAAATTTCACTAAGTGTAGTAGTTCTGGTTTTTAAGTTAGAGAGAGTTTAGTGAGACCAAGTGTAGCGACTTAAAAAAAAATGGAGAAAATTGAACAACGTGCGGTCATCAAATACTTGTTTAAAAAAGATTAACACCGAAAGAAATCTGCTCCATCGTATACGCCTGTAAAAAAATGACTCACAGAATTTAAACGTGGACGAGAGAGCATCGAAGATGACCGTAGGTCTGGTCGGCCCACGACGTCTACAACTGAGGAAAACATCGGAAAAGTATGTGATCTCATTATGCAAGACCGGAGATTGACCATCAAGGACACACGCTATAGGCATCTCAAATGAACGCACACAAAACACAATTGTCAATGAACTTGGATTTTCTACGGTTTCTACTAGGTGGGTCTCTACATTCATTATGCGAACTGCCAAGGAATGGAACGCGTTGCCGTCTTCTGTCTTTCCTGAAAAATATAATCTGGGTCTTTTCAAGGCAAGAGTGAATAGGTGTCTTCTAGACTGTCCTGCTCCATCGTCGGCCACATCGTCACTTACCATCAGGCGAGATTGTGGCCTAAGGACATTCTATATTATAAAAAAAAAAAAAGGTTGTTTTCAGTTGAGCAAAAGCGCGTTCGGCTCACTGCCGAATGAGGAAGATGAGTTAGGAGTTTTATTGAATTACTGCCCCACCCGGCTTATTCTCCTGATTTGGCACCTTCGGACTTTCACCTATTCCCAAACCGTTAAACCTCGGTGGCCAAAAAATTTTCGAATGGAGAGGTCGAAGAAGCGGTAAGTGGGTATTTTGGAGACCATGAGGAATCATTTTTTAAAACTGGTGTAGAAGCTTTGGAAAGTAGGCGGAAGAAATGCGTAGACCTAGATGGAGATAACGTCAAACAATAAAAATATTTTTGTACGTATTTAACTTTTTTTCTTGGTTAGGCCGCGAACTTTTCAATCCCTTCTCGTACTAACACACCAGCTAGGATACTTCAAAAGTAGGATGGTTGAATACATAAACAATGCTTGAAATGCTGTAGTGTGGAAAATAAAACTGAAATTCCTGTTATTTGGCAACCACTGTTAATTTTATCTTTACACATGAGTGAAATTCTTAACCAGTAAATTAAGCTACGATTTGATGTTGTAATAAAAACTTACCTTAGCAGCAGGTTTGGGTGTAGATTTTGTTTTCTTGATGCAGTTCGGGCAGCGCCATTCAATGCCTTGCTCCTCCATCTGTTGGCCCATAGCTTTTGTAATGTTGACGCACTTGCCGTGGAACCAGTCCTCGCATCCGTCACAGCATATCATGAAGCGATTGTTGTGGGGCTGTTTGCAAATGCACCATAATCTGAAACAACATTAAAAAATAATACACATTTTAAGGGCGCGTGTATTGTGAAAATTAACAATTCAGCGTGTGCGATTTCAACTGGGTCATAAGATCGTCGTAATAAGATTCGAAAACGCACGCGCTTCGCAGCGGTGCCACGGCCGCGAAATTAAAAATGTGTAAATTTGCAGTTTTATCCTGTTAACTAAATATAATTTTAAAAAAAGAGTAGAACATCGCTCTAGCAATTGTTAGTATTACTGTTTCAAGCCGAGCCGAGGTGAGCGCTGTCTACAAAATCGACCCAGGATTACAGCAAATCTTGGATATATTATAATGAATATTCTATACCTTTTTTTTATTTTTGGTTATTGCTTGTATTTAGAGATAACCGGCTATAAATTGCTTTCGATTTTAATACACGCGCCCTTAAGAGCATAATCAATCATCAATCAATCATAAAGTAGGTACTTTTCATAATTGTAAAAAACTATATACCTGTAGGGATCATCTTCAGAGTTCCAGCTCTCCTGGGATTCAGCAGAAGTCTTCTCGAGAATTGGTGTCTCAGGGACCTGCGATTCTTCCTTTTTACTTGGCAGTTTTTTGATAGCATACTGTTTGGGAACCGCCTGAATGTGAGGTTCAGGGATAGCAAGCTCAAGCTGAGCTGGGGTGATTGTCACTGGTGGTCTGACCACTTCAACAGCTGTGGATGGGACTGAGTCTATTTGACTCTTGCGTTTTGAGGATCGTGTTGCCGGAGCCTCGATCGGCGGCAGAGTGATTACTCGACCATCACTTCTCACTATTTGTATTGGCTTTTCTTTTGGTTGTACCACCTTCTGAGCTGATTTAGCTAAATTTTGTGAATATGCTTGTTGGAACGGGGACTGAACTGGTTTTGCAGGAGTCTCTGCATTTAGTACCTGCGTATCTATGACTTCCTGCAGCTTATCCGAGTGCTGCACTAAATGGGCAACATGAAGTAACAGATCTTCGGTCAAACCATCTTCAAGGCCTGTCGGTTGCAAGCCCAGATCTAAAGTTGGAGACATTGGGCCGGCTAAGCCTGTGCTATTCATTGAAGTAGGAATTGGTTGAGCTTTCAGCGGACTGCTTATACCTTCTGTATCCTGTAGTATTTGAGCTAAGCTGACATCATCAATTTGAGGAATGAGATCACAGCCCTTTGCCTTATCAGCAGGACTGAGAGCATTATCCTTCTTAGTCACATTCATTCTTGATATCTTACCCTTGTTTACTTCAATGACTCTTGTGGGTTCTGTAGGTTTGCTATCACTTACTTCTTGATTTTTAATTATAATAACTTTAGGAGTGGATGGTGGATCACTTGGTATATCCTTCTCACCTTTACCAGTGGCCTTATTATCTGTGGACACTCTTCTAATGACATCTGGAGTTGAGAACAGAGATGTCATGTCAGACAGTAGGGCTGTCACATGAGCTGGAGTTTTCCTTTCTTTTTTGATTGGCTTAGGAGTTTGTTTTAGTACAGTTTTGTTAAACTCTATTGTGGAAGATGTATTGACAGCAATTTTACTCGTTGGAAGCAGGCTCTCCAAATCTACTTCTTCTTCCAGCTTCTTTTCCACCAATTTTTGAGGGGTTCTAACTTCTTTCACTTCTCTTTTAACACTTTTCAGCAGTTTCAGCTTAGGAGTTGATTTATTATCCAATTTACTAGTTTTGGCAGATTGAACATTTTTTAATATTCGAGGTTTTAGTTTAGTTTTCCTTGGTTTTAATGCGGTTGTTTTTTGATCTTTGTAGTCTGAATCAGAATCCCTGTCGGCAACACTTTCACCAGAGGAGCTTGATGAGGAGGATTCCGTACTCTCCTCGAGTCTTTTCAGGCTATCAGCTATCTTATCAGATTCATGTAATTCATTAGCTTTCATCGACACTGGTAAAGGTTTGTTTAAAACTTCACTACTCTTTCTGATAATAGGAGAATCTGTAGATTTTAATGGAATCTTCTTACCCTTAGGTATTATTTGTTGTTCTAATATCGTGATTTTCTTAGTACTTGGCACTGGTTTGGGTGGCGGTGCATGAGATATCTGAATAACTGGCTCATTGTATGTGGCAATATGTTCATTTCTCTCTCTCTGTGGCACACTCACCATTTGTGTAGGTGATGTAAGTGAGGTGTAGCAATGGTCATTATGGAAGCCCACCAAGCTATTCTCTCTAGTCTCTATCCTCAATGATTGTAGCATTTCTGCACCACTATCTGAAATTGATATTATACGATTGATATTATTATCATATTATTAATATGATATTATACAATATGAAAAATTTTTTACCCATTAAAATAACTTAGCTTGGCCTTTGCCATGAAAACAGTATATAAAAGAAAACTTACCATATTTTATGATACTATTGGGTTCATTGTAATAACTGTCCACAGTGAGTGTGACATGCGGTACTTTGTCATCATCTTCATTTTCAGAGTCGGTCGCATCATCTGGTTTGCCTTCATGGCCAACTCTAACAACACTGATGCCAGAGCTTTGGGAGCCATCGGTTCCTACAAAATATCGACATAGCTTTTAATCTGTTCTATTGCAAGTATTTTGTTAAATACATATTGAATTAGCAGAAAGAAGTAAAATCCTGGAGGTTAAACATATTGGCGCCAAAATTTATAACCAGTGTTTCTGAGCGTTTTAAGCTGTTTGTCAAATAGACGATGAATAAAATCACCTAGACCATAATTTAACGATTCTTTTGATACGGGTGGACACAGAACACGGTTTTTAATTGCGCACAATGTGACGTGGGATCAAGTTGGAGGATATAAACTTGATTTCTAAACGAAATAGCACATCTATCAGAGTGTACTTAGTTGTTTATATGATATTACCCATTACCCATACCGATATGATAACATACCCATTAGAGTTCCCAGTAAATTTTGATCAACAGACAGAGATCCATCCTTGTTTACAATAACAACAACAGAACTGTCTGCTTTCGTTGAAGGTCCATTGAGGTCCGTGTAATTAGTTATCACTGTATTGGACATTTTTCATTGCTATTCTTGGTACCAAGTCTATGCAACTTCTCTATTTATAGCCCCTACAAATTTCACTTGCACCGAGCGCGTCTATATTTACGACGCATCCGATTCCAAAGCACTCTCAGAAGTAGCCGAAGCCGCCATTTTGAACGATTCAAAATTTGATAGATTTTTATTTTACTGAAAAACTATCAACACAGGTTTCACACATCACAAAATAACTGATTGCCACCAAACTTTAGTCAATCGAATAATATTCTGCGCTTTTACCAAGTCAAGATTTAATAAATAGTTGAAAATATTTACTATTTTCCAAAACCACAATGTGCATGCAAGCAAGCGATGGCTAGAGGTGCACGATATCACCACAGATATCACCATCACCACGATATAAATCGAATCGATATTTTATAATATATAGATATATGTACTGTACGCGATAATTTATATCGCTTCAACCCGATATTATCGATTCATCTAGTATCGATCGATATGTATAATCGATATACTAAATATCGTGAGAAATTATCTCGCTTCGTTCTCAGTACAAAATAAAAATAACCTTTATAGCCTTAATAGACTATGCAATCTCAAGTCACGCTAGTTAGCCCGCGCTTAGAGTCTACGTAGACTGGCAAGCTATTACGCTGTGCTAGATATCGCATGCTTACTTATTCGAATGGTGGACGTCGTCGTCTTTCAGACGAGTTACCTATCGCTTTATTCGAGGGCTCCAGTTAGTAGATTTAACGAAAACCCATTAGAAGTGTGGGTAGATTACAAAGTACTTACAGTTCCCAAAGTTAAACAATGTAGCACAAGGTCTACAGAAAAATATTGGTATGAATAGAGTTAATTTGTTTTACCTCTTGGTTTTACTCATATTAAACCTGATCCCTATCTAATATTCAATAATATTTATTAATTATATACAAATCACTTACGATATATCGAAAATATCGATATATTTATATATATATGATATATCGCAAAGTATCGATAGAACACTACGACATATTATTATAAAAAAATATATCGATATTTTTTTACATGAACATCCCTTGCGTTGGCTGGATGGCGTGTTTTTTTTTCATGTCAAGATTGTCAAGTCAATTCAATAGACTCAATAGACAAGACTAGCAACACGATAAAACAATACAGATTATTACAGATACAAAAAATTACTGACCATACACTACACACAAGGAAATATAACAACAAGAAAATGGTTTGTCCATGGCATGGAGGTAGGAAACATATCATATCCTACTTTCTACTAACTTAATAATATAAATGTGAAAGTTTAGATGTTTGTGTGTCAATCACGTCTAAACTACTGAACCAGCTTGGATGACTCTTGGCATATATATAGTTCGTAACCTGGATTGACAAACAGGCTACTTTTTATCCCGAATTATTAACAGGATCTACAGGATAAAATGAACGAAAAGGATTAGCAGCGCCAATTGGCATGAGGATTTCATTGTCATGTCATGTCACGTCAGTTTGACAGGGCGTAGTACTACCTCTTTGGTCTAACGACTAGCGTTTGACATTCCAGTAGGTACGAGTTCGGTGTGATGAGGTGGTGTAGAGTCCGCGCCACCACTGAAGTCTTACGGCAAAAGCGGGAACTAAATTTGACAGTTCCGCCATATTGTCTTGTGTCAGAAATGTTTGCGGAGAGTATTGTTATTGTTTTATGTGAAATAAAGAGCATTAATGGAGCGTAAAGTGTTGAAAAGTGCAGCCCGTGAAGTAATTCTTAAAGTGAATGAATTTTGTAATTTGGAACAGAAGAATAAAGAGTTATTAATCCCGTTAAATAAAGTGCAGATGAGAGTCGCTGCTATGACAGGTAAATTTGAGGGATACCATAGCCGCTCATTTTTGCCTAATTTTGGACTTTTGGTTTCAGACTCCTTCTTCTGGAAAGACTTCTGGAAAACGATTTATCATCGCGCATGCTGGATCAGAAAATGGTTTTGTGCCATACGCGTTGTTGATTTTTAAATCACAATCGCAATCTGCAGACTATCATGATGACATGAATGCCACTAATTTTCTGAAGTGGATGACCGAAAAGGTGGTAACAAATCTACCTGAAAAATCTTTGGTGGTTATGGACAACGCACCTTACCACTGCACGCAAATAAACAAAGCGCCGACAATGTCAAACCTGAAATCTGAATTGCAACAATGGTTAAGAGAAAAAAATATATTCTTTGAGGAAACCTGGACAAAACCAGTGTTATACGATTTAATAAAAAAAAACAAAGAGCCACCAGTATATGCGATAGATGAGTTGCTAAGGGAACACAATCATGAAGTCCTAAAATTACCCCCGTACCATTGCGACTTGAATCCGATAGAAAAAATGTGGAGTTTTACCAAAAGACGCGTTGCCGACAAAAATGTGGCTCAAGACCCCAAACAAATAATTGGGTTAACAGAAGCTGCTTTTGCGAGCATCACAGCAGAAGACTGGCGCATTCAATGCGAGCATGTAAAAAATGTTGAAGACCAGTACTTCAAAAACGATAGACTCATTGATGTGGAAATGGAGAGATTCATAATATGTACAGAAAGTGATAGCGACACGGATTCCGATCACGACAGTGAGTTCATGGATACGAGCGGTAGCGACTGCGATATGTCCGGAATAAGAGCTCTTCGAGAAGAAGAGCATAATTATTGTATCAAAATATAGCTAAATAAAAACGACATAAATACAAAATAATTTGTTTTATTTATTATTATCCTGTTTTATTCAAGGTAGAATGAGTATATATATATATATAGATGTGTGTAGAATGAACAAACGTAGAAACTGGCTTAACTATAATTTTTTAGGCCCTATTGAAAAATTGGTAATTTTTACCTATCTTACTGGCAACATTTAGTTCTGCGACAGCAGCGCCGCGTCTATCGGACTTCAGTGGTGGCGCGGACTCTAATGTCAAGTTTCTCAAAGAAGTATCCGCTCGGTACACGCACAGATAATATAATGTACACGGAAACGGTACTCGCGTACGAAGTCGCGGGTAACTGCTAGTAAAGTATAAACATAATCAATGAATCAGAGGTCCATGGTGACTTAAAAAAATCAAGAAGTTGAAGTTGAGTTGATTACGTATAGTGTATGTCAAATGTCATATACGAAATACGATACGTAGTTACGTTACGTTGGTATCACAGACGTTGGTACCTACCTACAATCTACATACGCTGCACAGCTTTGATTTCACGCCTTCATGTTTTCCAAAATAGTGTAAATTATACAAAATATACAAGATGAGTTACTCAAAGTTCGACCTAACTTTTAAGATAGGCCAATATTTAGACCGTCATCTGGTGTTTCCTCTGTTGGAATTCTTAGCTGCAAAAGACGTAGGTTATAAATTATATATCACCATACTTCCAGGTTCACAGCATGTTTTAGAATATCTGTACCTAGGACATTATTATCTTTTAGAGTATTACTACAGAATAAAGAATTACTACAAGAATTACTACAGAATAAAGAATTTGAATTTGAATTTGAATTTGACTACTTATCTGTTATTAGATTGTCTCTTATTTATATTACAACACTCTATAATTTCAGACTTATGACCAGTCAGAGCTTCTGCAAGCTAAGCTTGATATTTTGAGCAAAACTAACATGATAGATTATGTTATAGACATCAGAAAAATGCTTTATCCCGACGAGGACACCCCAGAGGTATGTGCTTTTTCCTATAAAACTGTTTAGAGTACTGAAATAAGGTTGTTTTATTGAAAAAAATTTTGCTCTATTTATTCGGAACTTGTGATGCATAAGTTTGTGTTTAGCACTCTAATTTTATACCTCAATTTCATTTTAATTAGAATTATACTCTTGCAGTAGTAGTACACTCACTGAACTAAAATATATTACAGGAAATCAAATCCCGCAGAGGTGTTGTTCTGAACCAGTTGCAAGAACTGCAGGATGCAGTGGAGCCAGTGCTACGACTCATGCAAAGAGATGATGTTATGAAGACAGTTGAAACTATGAGAGACCCCAAAACACTCATCAATCACTTGACATCTAATAAGGAGTTTGAGGTTAGACAGCTGTGTTAGTAGAGGAATAAAAATCATTGTTTCTTCTAAATATGAAAAAAATAACTTCTCTTATTTTTTTCAACATAAGCTATGCTAATTCTGTCATTGTTTCTAAAAGGTACTTGTATGTTTCTATTTCAGTTCAAAGTTGAGATGATTGATAGTATGTACCGCCTTGCAAAATATCGTTACGAATGTGGTAATTATGTAGAGTCTGCCTCATACCTCTACTTCTGTCAACTGGTCATGATTCCAACTGATAAGGTAACAATATTGATAATTTGTTTTGTCATATTAGTAACAAATGGCTTATTTTCCATTACTCATTTATTTAATACTTTATTGCATGAAATTACACAAATTTTATACAAAGGGAGGACTTAATGCTGAAGCATTAGCAGGTATCCAAGAACTAAAACCAATATTTCTTGTCAAACAAAATTAAATTACAGTTTACATGCAAAACAAAATTTTTATTTTACTCAAAATAGTCTTAAAATAAAACTACATTCATAATAAATTCATAGTTGTTGATTCAAGTAATATTCATTTTCCATTGACGAGTAGTAATTTTCAACAGTTTCATTACCTGTATAATCCTGTAGAAATAAATAAAAATGATTTAATTTTATATTCCCCATGTATGATAGTTGTGAGGAGATTGATGCCTCACTAGGTGCTGAGATCTGTTACATACATATCTTAAGATGAAAGTCAAGGGCATAACCAAATACAATATTGTCTTGTTCCACTTTGAGCAGTTGTTTGATGTGAAAAGTGCAAAACACACAGTGAACGGGTGCATGAAATTGTATGGGCTTCATGCAACCCACACACACGTTCTGTGTTGTTGTCCATATAAATTCAACTAAATACAACCCGATCCGCACCTATCCTCTCTGTGTTTCGCGTTTAAGATGCTTACAGTGTTGCAAATCCCAGTATCATAATAAGGGTGATGTTTACTTCTGTGGGATATCATCTGTGGTATGGAATTGTACCACTGGCTACACAGCTCACATTGGTACACCAGCACACCCAAAACTTTCCCAGTTATGTTGTGCGTTTTCGTCATAAAATGTCCCATTTTGTACCTAAAAAATTATATAAATTAGTTTAAAAGTTAATTAGCTTCTGCCCGCGACTTCGTCCGCGTCCTGTTTTATCCTGTTGATTTTCCGGGATAAAAAGTAGCCTAACGTGTTAATCCAGGCTACGGACTATCATCATCATCACCATTTTAGCCCGGTATCACCCACTGCTGGGTATAGGCCTCCTTCATGTTATGCCAGCCTCTTCTGTCTTATACGAACTATATGTATTCCAATTTCCAAGTTTCATCCAAATCGGACCAGTAGTTTTTGCGTGAAAAGTAACAAACATATACTTAGGTAGGTACATACAACGAAAGAAAATACGGTTATATTGGGACACACACAAAAGCACAACCATACATTAATAACTACAACAAACAATACTATACAAACTTTCGCGTTTATAATATTAGTAAGATAGGATAGTAGGATAACTAATTCATAACTTTTTGCGCGAATCTTACCTGTGATTGTAGAGTTGCTCATAATTCCGAAACTTACGGTCGCATGCATTGCAAAGTAACATTTTCGGCAAAGAAAAGCAGTAAAATGTCTTCAGCCAAGGACATAGCGGCCAATGCTGCTCCGCTATTTTGTACGATATAAACGCAACCCCGCACGGAATACACTCATAGTTCTTATCAGTTGTATGTATGTTTGAATGACGCAACAGCCTCGGAATGCTGGTAAACACTTTCTCACAATACTCACATTGCAACAGCAATGATGTCTTTATTTCTCTGATGAACTCTTTATTGTCTAGAAGCGCCTTGCAACATTCTGCAGCATGAAGTAACGCTTGCTCTTGTCTTGGCCAGACTTGAAAGCATTGTATGCAAGTCCATACGATTTGCCATCGCGGTTGGAAATCTGATATCGCATGCCTCATTGTGTAATGTCTTCTCAACCCAGTCTCGTATACAAAGCACTTCCCGCAAGAATTGCAAGGAAAAGTGCGTAATGATTTTGGGCAAATAATGTCTAAAATTTCCTTCTTTTTTGTATAGTTAAGGGTTCTATTCAGAATATGAATGTTTTCCATGATTCGAGCGTTGTTCTCTTTCACCTTTTGAAGACTCTGCTCCAGAGGATTCGTAAAATCGAAATTGTAATTTATAACTTGCGTATTTGGGATCGGTGGGTTGGCAAGGTGTGTCGCGTCTGAAGAAGCATTTGCTAAGATTTGTGGTGGATTGATCACATTGATGGAAACTTCATCAACGTGCATAGTGTGCTCATTAGGTTCGCTTTTAAATCTACATAAATAATCCGTGTTATTAATAACTTTAGCACAATAATCTAAATCTATTCTGTTAAATTCCTCGCCAGATACAATTTTTACAACCAAGCGAGAAGATTTTTCTGTTTCCTTGTTTTTCGATTGAATAATACCTTCTGTCCATTCGCCAAACCTGATGCTCGCGTTGTTATCTTCGCCCAGAATCGTAACGTACAAAGATTTAAAGTTTGAGCCATCTTCAAATTTATTTATCAGTATTTTAGCTGTTGTCATTTTTCTTCGAATGACAGTAAAATGACCATAGGTAGCGAAAAGTCAAAATAGTTTGTCTTTGTGGTAGGTACTCATTGGTAAAAACTTTTCTTGTTGAACCTATATGATTGAGCTCGATCTTTTTATTCTCGATCTATTGTTGTACCTGCATTCATCCTTTTAGAAAAACAAATTAAATATTTCAGAACTACCTTCCCGTATTATGGGGTAAGCTTGCCTCCGAGATCCTGGTACAGAACTGGGACGGAGCACTCGAGGACCTCACGAAACTGCGCGAGTTCATCGACAATGGCGGCGCTGGTGCCACCGCAACCAACATGCAAGCTTTGCAGCAACGCACCTGGTTGATTCACTGGTCTCTCTTCATTTTCTTTAACCATGTGAAAGGACGCGATCTCATCATAGAGATGTTCTTGTACAAACCTTTGTGAGTATGAGCTTGCACCAACCTACCAGCATGACTAACCAGATAAACACGTTAAATTCTTAACTACAGTTGTTTTTATGTAGGTACCTCAACGCGATTCAGACAATGTGTCCGCACATCCTCCGGTATCTGGCTACGGCAGTCATCATCAACAGATCGCGGAGAAACGCGCTCAAGGACCTGGTCAAAGTTATACAACAGGAAGCCTACACTTACAGGTGTGTTTGTTTTTTAAAGTTTTAGGACTTGCTTAAAGCCTTATTAGACTATGCAATCTCAAGTCAGGCTTACTGCTAGTGATGTAACGTGACGAGTTGAGTTATTTCGAACTCGTAATTTGAGTTGACTCGTATCGAGGATTTTCATGCATATATAAAGTCATACAAGTGAAAATCTAGCACCAATTTCTCTAACCACTTACGTTGCATACGGACTTAGTTGAGTCAACCTAATTGGAGGCTCGAGTCAAAGTTCAGTTTAACTAAAATAATTCGAGTTCGAAATAATTCAACTCGTCACGTCACATCACTGTCAGTAAGACTGACTTGAGATTGCACAGTCTAATAAGCCCATTAGGCAGGTAAGTACGTCATTTTCTTTGTATGGCAATAATGATTCTTTTTTCTCTTTTACTCTGTTACCACGTTCAAGATTTTTTTACGTGATCTTAATTTACATAGGTAGTAAATATTCGCAGATTGGTCATTGCATATTTTATTTTGTAGAGACCCAATCACCGAGTTCATTGAGCACTTATACGTGAACTTTGATTTCGAAGCGGCTCGTCGGAAACTGAACCAGTGCCAAGCAGTACTTCTGTCAGATTTCTTCCTTATCGCGTGTCTTGAGGAGTTCGTTGAGAACGCTCGTCTTATGATCTTTGAGACTTTCTGCCGCATCCATCAAGTCATCAGCATTGGGTATGTTAATTTTCGTGTTCCAATTTTATGGTTATTCATGCATAAGTACCTACCTACTTCTGTCTTTATTATCTATGACGATATGTGAACGGTCTTCATCAGAGATTATAAATGACTAGCAGTTACCCGCGACTTCGTACGCGAGTACCGTTTCCGTGTACATTATATTATCTGTGCGTGTACTGAGCGGATACTTCTTTGAGAAACTTGACATTACACCTCATTAAACCGAACTCGTACTGGAATGTCAAACGCTAGTCGTTAGACCAAAGAGGTAGTACTACGCCCTGTCAAACTGACGTGACATGACATGACAATGAAATCCTCATGCCAATGAGGAAGATGAGTTAGGCATTTTTTCCTGTTTTTATAGCTTAAATCAAAAGTCTAGAAGATTGTAAGGACAACTGTGAAAGAATTTTGGCGATAGCTCAAAAACTGAATTTTCTACGATTTTTTAAAGTTTGGATTTTCAAAATCTGTTTTTAGCCCGGCGATTTCGCGTGTGACGTCAGCCAGATCCGATCGCTCACCCGCGCGTTTTAAGCGTTTTCTGCCTTTACGTTTCTATTTATATTTCTGATAAATAGGGAGAAAAGTACCAATATTTTTATGTAATATTGTGCCTCTAAGTCCTAAGGACACGTTTAACGCTTCAGATAAACTTTTTAACCACCGACTGAAGAAGAAAGGTGTTCTAAGTTTGAGGCTTTTTTGTGTCTATGTGTCTGTACCTTTCAAGGCTCGTAGCTCCAAAAAATCACTCGTAATTTTTTTATAACTATTCTTGAAATGGAAAGCAGATAAATCTGGCATAGTTCTTAGCCAAGTTTGGTAGAAATCGGTGCAGCGGTTTCCAAGTTATGAGGATGTTTATCAGCCCTCGACACGCATTTTGAAGGGTTCTCAGGCATATATTGATTGTAGTTTGAAACATTTGGTTCTTATACCAGTATAACGTGAGCTACTATTTCTTAGTGTTTTATTGATTTTGTATATCAGGTAAGACTGGTAATGAGCAAGATTGTGTTATCGACGTGATTAGCAATGTTTTTAACCCCCGACGCAAAAACGATGGGGTGGTAAAGTTTGACGTGTGTGTGTGTCAGTGCGTGTGCGTGTGTCTGTGCGTGTATGTGTGTGTGTGTGTGTCTGTCGAATGCGCGCGTTGGTCGCGTGCGGATGCGGATGGTAGTAGTCTAAGTCACATTGTCTACTAAGGACGTGCCTAGTGAGACATTGTACTGTCAAATACAATGCCTCACTAGGCACGTCCTTAGTAGACAATGTGACTCGCTAAGAAGAAGAAGAATGTGACTTACACTAGGACGTGCCTAGTGAGACATTGTACTGTCAAGTACAATGTCTCACTAGGCACGTCCTCAGAAACTAAAGACGTGCCTAGTGAAGCATTGTCTACTGAGGACGTGCCTAGTGAGGCATTGTCTACTAAGGACGTGCCTAGTGAGGCATTGTCTACTAAGGACGTGCACGTGCGGATGCGGATGGTAGTAGTCTAAGTCACATGACAATGACAATGTGACTCGCTAAGAAGAAGAAGAATGTGACTTACACTAGGACGTGCCTAGTGAGACATTGTACTGTACAAGTACAATGCCTCACTAGACACGTCCTTAGTAGACAATGCCTACACATACATATAGTGCAATGCCTCACTAGGCACGTCCTTAGTTACGAAGGACGTGCTTAGTGAGGCATTAGCAATGCATTGCTTAAGGACGTGCCTAGTGAGGCATTGTACCTACTGTACAATGTCCTTCGTAACTAAGGACGTGCCTAGTGAGGCATTGCACTATATGTATGTGTAGGCATTGTCTACTAAGGACGTGCCTAGTGAGACATTGTACTTGACAGTACAATGTCTCACTAGGCACGTCCTAGTGTAAGTCACATTCTTCTTCTTCTTCTTAGCGAGTCACATTGTCTACTAAGGACGTGCCTAGTGAGGCATTGTACTTGACAGTACAATGTCTCACTAGGCACGTCCTCAGAAACTAAGGACGTGCCTAGTGAGGCATTGTCTACTAAGGACGTGCCTAGTGAGGCATTGTCTACTAAGGACGTGCCTAGTGAGGCATTGTACTTGACAGTACAATGTCTCACTAGGCACGTCCTCAGAAACTAAGGACGTGTCTAGTGAAGCATTGCCTACTGAGGACGTGCCTAGTGAGGCATTGTCTACTAAGGACGTGCCTAGTGAGGCATTGTCTACTAAGGACGTGCCTAGTGAGACATTGTACTTGACAGTACAATGTCTCACTAGGCACGTCCTAGTGTAAGTCACATTCTTCTTCTTCTTCTTAGCGAGTCACATTGTCTACTAAGGACGTGCCTAGTGAGGCATTGTACTTGACAGTACAATGTCTCACTAGGCACGTCCTCAGAAACTAAGGACGTGCCTAGTGAGGCATTGTCTACTAAGGACGTGCCTAGTGAGGCATTGTCTACTAAGGACGTGCCTAGTGAGGCATTGTACTTGACAGTACAATGTCTCACTAGGCACGTCCTCAGAAACTAAGGACGTGTCTAGTGAAGCATTGCCTACTGAGGACGTGCCTAGTGAGGCATTGTCTACTAAGGACGTGCCTAGTGAGGCATTGTCTACTAAGGACGTGCCTAGTGAGACATTGTACTTGACAGTACAATGTCTCACTAGGCACGTCCTAGTGTAAGTCACATTCTTCTTCTTCTTCTTAGCGAGTCACATTGTCTACTAAGGACGTGCCTAGTGAGGCATTGTACTGTCAAGTACAATGTCTCACTAGGCACGTCCTTAGTAGACAATGCCTCACTAGGCACGTCCTTAGTAGACAATGCCTCACTAGGCACGTCCTCAGTAGGCAATGCTTCACTAGACACGTCCTTAGTTTCTGAGGACGTGCCTAGTGAGACACTGTACTGTCAAGTACAATGCCTCACTAGGCACGTCCTTAGTAGACAATGCCTCACTAGGCACGTCCTCAGTAGACAATGCTTCACTAGGCGCGTCCTTAGTTTCTGAGGACGTGCCTAGTGAGACATTGTACTGTCAAGTACAATGCCTCACTAGGCACGTCCTTAGTAGACAATGCCTACACATACATATAGTGCAATGCCTCACTAGGCACGTCCTTAGTTACGAAGGATGTGCTTAGTGAGGCAATAGCAATGCATTGCTTAAGGACGTGCCTAGTGAGGCATTGTACCTAACTGTACAATGTCCTTCGTAACTAAGGACGTGCCTAGTGAGGCATTGCACTATATGTATGTGTAGGCATTGTCTACTAAGAACGTGCCTAGTGAGACATTGTACTTGACAGTACAATGTCTCACTAGGCACGTCCTAGTGTAAGTCACATTCTTCTTCTTCTTCTTAGCGAGTCACATTGTCTACTAAGGACGTGCCTAGTGAGGCATTGTACTTGACAGTACAATGTCTCACTAGGCACGTCCTTAGTAGACAATGTGACTTAGACTACTACCATCCGCATCCGCACGCGCACCAACGCGCGCATTCGACAGACACACACACACATACACGCACAGACACACGCACACGCACTGACACACACACACGTCAAACTTTACCACCCCATCGTTTTTGCGTCGGGGGTTAAAAACATTGCTAATCACGTCGATAACACAATCTTGCTCATTACCAGTCTTACCTGATATACAAAATCAATGAAACACTAAGAAATAGTAGCTCACGTTATACTGGTATAAGAACCAAATGTTTCAAACTACAATCAATATATGCCTGAGAACCCTTCAAAATGCGTGTCGAGGGCTGATAAACATCCTCATAACTTGGAAACCGCTGCACCGATTTCTACCAAACTTGGCTTAGAACTATGCCAGATTTATCTGCTTTCCATTTCAAGAATAGTTATAAAAAAATTACGAGTGATTTTTTGGAGCTACGAGCCTTGAAAGGTACAGACACATAGACACAAAAAAGCCTCAAACTTAGAACACCTTTCTTCTTCAGTCGGTGGTTAAAAAGTTTATCTGAAGCGTTAAACGTGTCCTTAGGACTTAGAGGCACAATATTACATAAAAATATTGGTACTTTTCTCCCAATTTTTCAGAAATATAAATAGAAACGTAAAGGCAGAAAACGCTTAGAAAGCGCGGGTGAGCGGTCGGACCGGCTGACGTCACACGCGAAATCGCCGGGCTCAAAACACATTTTGAAAATCCAAACTTTAAAAAATCGTAGAAAATTCAGTTTTTGAGCTATCGCCAAAATTCTTTCACTGTTGTGTTTTGGACGTAAAAATCTATCGATCTACATTAAAAAAAAAATACGCTCATCTTCCTCATTGGCGCTGCTAATCCTTTTCGTTCATTTTATCCTGTAGATCCTGTTAATTATTCGAGATAAAAAGTAGCCTATGTGTCAATCCAGGTTACGAACTATATATATGCCAAGTTTCATCCAAGTTGGTTCAGTGGTTTTGACGTGATTGAAACACAAACATCCAAACATCTAAACTTTCGCATTTATAATATTAGTAGGATAGTAGGATTAGTAGGATAGGATAGGATAGGATAGGTAGGTAATAAAATATTTACTTACCCTCTTATTCATATTGGTCGCTCAGGGTTCCACTAGCCAAAATGACCAATATATCTCTCTCCATCTCTTTTAGTTGCCATGCATCCAAGTGACGACGACAGAGCATTTTATAAATCTGCTCTAAGACACTTGTTACTTGTTCGACGGAGTGGTTGGAAGGCCATAAGTGGGCCCCTGAGAAGGTCTTGTACTTTAGCGATTGATAATATGCGCTGAATGAATTTTTATTTGATTTTACTTCTTTGATGCTGGTTGGCTTCCAGACTGCATCCATCACCATACCATTGAAAGTACCTAAATAATACTGGGAAATCGATTTTTTTTTTTATCCCAATGGATACTAAGAAATTAAATATTTTTGCAGCATGTTAGCCGAAAACCTGAACATGCAGCCAGATGAAGCAGAGTGCTGGATCGTAAACCTCATCCGAAACGCGCGATTGGACGCCAAGATCGACTCCAAACTGGGCCATGTGGTGATGGGCGCCCAACCCCTGTCTCCTTACCAGCAGCTGGTCGAGAGGATCGACTCCCTCGCCGTGCGCTCAGAAGCTTTGTCCTCATTGGTGGAGAGGAAACAGAAGACTCGCGTGTCTGATGTAAGTTACGTTTAGCAATCCAAACATTCATTTTCATCCATCAACAAAATTATTTAACATTAAAGAACTTTGTCTCAGAGGGTATGTTCTCAGTGAGACAATCCATTCTTATAGGCAAAAGTTACCATTTTACATCAGGTGGCCCATCTGCTCTTTCCATCACATAATCGTATTAATAAAGTACCAGCTATTTTACAAATTTTACTGAAACTTAATATAATTGTTTCAGATCCGTTGGGGAGCTCAAGAATTCTAAAAAAACATCAGAAGTTTCATTTATTGTAAATTACTCATAGTAATTTCACATAGCCAACATAATTTACACCTTAGGCTGAAATAAAATATTTCTACATACAGACTATTTATTTTAGATCAGTTTTCTCTCTTGTTGGTTCTCTGATGAACTTGGTATAGGTACCTAGCCTACCTATACCAAGTTCATACTTAGCTAGGTAGTTTAAAATTATGGGAAAAAGTTAAATGCAAAACAAAATGTAAAGACATTCAAGCCACACTGGTAACTAATAAAAATAATGCAGCTTTTAGGGCCAACGCACATCTATCGACAAAACTGTTTTGTCGCGTACTTAGTGACGTGAAAATAAATTTTCTGTTATAACGAAAACAGCATATGACGAATGCTTCTTCGTCATATGCTGTTTTCGTTATAACGAAACTCACATCAATTGACACGACAGACTTTTCTTAAGTATGTTTACCTATCTATTATAGCATTGTTTAATACCTACCTATTAAACATTGCTTTATACGCACATACCTAGAGAATGAACTGTGTTTTTTAATAAATAAGAATATAGAGTAATTATGTAGTGTAATTAATAATATTATTAAGTACTTAGGATGATTCTCATTAAAAAAGCAAGTAACGAAAACAGCAAATAAAAAGAAGCATATCGTAACTAAAAAAGTTTTACTGAGAAGTTTCACATCACTAACTGTTCGACAAGACGTTTTGTCTTTGGTTTGCGTTCTCCCTTATAAAAACAAGAAAATATGAGGGTATGACTTTATTTTGTGTAATATATCCACATATTCATAATGACTATCTACTAATACTACTTATTCATCTTTTGGTTTCAGTGTAATAAATCTAGACAAAATGAAGACTACAATAAAAGTTGATAACACAAAGCATAGAACAAAAACATAAAATGTATCTTCAGAAAATATATCTGTAAATGCCGGAATTTGATTGTACAACTCCTCTATGACATGCTGGTTTCCTTTGGAGCGAGCCATTTTTGTTTACTTCTTTTTGGTTTTCTTTTTTTCTGACTTTGTTTGTAAAGTAGATATTGGAGCTTCAACTGGTGCTAAGGATGAGATGTGTTTGTTTAGTAGTTGAAAGAGCTCTAGGCAAGTGAGATTTCCACTTTTAAATGTAACTTTCTTGATGTTTGCTGTCTCTGAAAAAGTTAAGTATTTTAACATTTGTTTCTGGAAATTAACTTGTATAAGTGCTAGTTAGGCAGTTTTGTTGTTATACTAACCGGCAACAGATGGCACAATAGTGATATCAACAGTAGGTTCGCTCCGATCACACACAACTTCAGTTTTGAGGACACAATTTGGATTTGTCAAGCCTATTTTAGGTGAACTAATGTAGTGCAGAAAATTTCTGAAATAAAACAAGAAGCTACATAGTACAGCTCTTTCATGTTTCTTGCATGTCATTAGTTTTTACAACAAATTTTGGACGAAGAGTTCGAATGAGATGATGAGAGCTCTTGTGCAGGTGGATCCATCCAGTAAACCACTATAATAAGTTTTAGATGTAAGTAAATTACTCTAGAAAATTCTATCCATTTTTACATAGGCACTTATAGTCTTAGCTGTCTGAATAGTAGTGATATCTATGCTTTGTTGCGATATTTACAGACGCTACGGAAGAAAATATTACCTTGTATGGGTTACGTTATCGCCAAAAGGATCGAATTTCACTGTGATTCGCTTGGCAGCCTTTAAATTTACACCCCTTAGTTGTTTTCCTATAGCTGAAACCACTCCGCCAGATCTTCTGAACGTCCCACTAAACGGAATGGACATGCTGCAAATGATAAAATAAATCGATATAAATAGCAAAGCTATTTACCTACACATAACCTCAAAATCTAGAATCCAGATACGACAGTTGACAATGACATCCAATCCGCGGTTGACATAACATTGTGAACAGAAAAGTCATGCCAACGAACGGAACAGTCGGATTCGAGTTCTGTCATTTGTAAAAGCAACAATTAAACGTAATACTACGTACCACAGATCAATAGATGCTACGTACATACGTTCAGGGATAGAATTTTATTTAACCTACTGCATGCAGCCCAATATATATATGACGGCGGCGCGTCGTCAAGCTGTCAACATTCAAAGGGTCTATGGTCAAGGGTGACAAACGAGTTCACTCTAGCGGAGTGTCGTGTTGATGGTAGCGGGGCAGCCATCTTGTGGTGGCACTTTTGGATGGAGGCTAAGAGAGCCAGCGCACCACATCTACGACAAATCGCTTCTAAATATCATGTAAAACAGTAAAACGAATACTATCTTGACTAAAATTATTGTTATTGGCTGTGTGTGATTATACTGGCATAATTGAAGATTTATTTGTGTGCAATAAACCGTTGAGTTTGATTTCCACGCCCACCCGTGTAGCCGCTGGCAACAATGAGTTCTGATAAAGGCCCTGCTGCGCCTTTATCAGAAGTGGGATCGAACGATCTGCAAAATGAAGCAAGAACACCCGATATATCATACGCTGAGAAACTTAAAAAAATATGGAGATATTGCTTACCCAAGTTTTGATCCAACAAACGCCAACAGCACTAAAGAGACAGCAGCTGAATCTGCTCTTGGATTATGGAACCTCATCGAACAAATACCGAATTGTACGATGCCTGAAGAAGTTGCTATATGGATTTGCTATATCGGTATTGTGTCAGAAAGACAACCAGATACCTCGTGAACTGAATGCAAAAAAAACTGTCACGAGTCGAGCTCAATTATACCGAACCCTTGGTGGAATATCATTAAAAATGTCTAGATGCTGAAGCCCAAGAAACTGATACCAAGCGACCTCGCATGACAGATAAATTCCCTTGCAAATGTCATTATTGCGGAAACAGTGGACATCGTATAGCTAATTGTCGCAAGCGACAAAAAGTCGCAAGATACTCCAAGTTCATCACGCACTGGGGAGCAGACAGCTGTAACCTGCTACGTGTGTGGTCAGCCTGGGCACATAGCAACTGTTTGTCCGGATAAAAAAACGGTAGTGGAGTTGTGGTAAAAGAGGTCCGTCAATGTGAGCTCTGCCCTTCCAGAGGTATACTCTGGGAACATCCTCCGGAACGAAGTCATTTTTGTAACTTATTTCAAACAATCCGTCCTTCACAAAATTGACAAGGATTCACGGAGGGCATCGCTGATATCATTGTTAGGTAAGTATTCCGATTATGTCACCGAGGGTATGGAGCGTTTACATAAGGTCTAACAGGGTTTACATTTAATAAATCTCCAAAAAATGCTATTAGCTTCAATGTGGTGAGGTAAAACCAAATTCTCGGAAAATATAAGTGTTAGTAGATTCTCCTCAACCAAAACCAGCTAAGTACTCAGGTTCGGCAATTCTTTGGCCTTGCCTTGTGTCTTTGTAAATTCATCCCTGATTTTACGCGTAGGTATTGTAGGACTATTGTATTCTCTAACTAAATTAAAGGGGCATATTACATGGACTAAAAACCATGAAGAAATACGTAACACCATAATACGTATTCTCACATCTGAGCCATCTAGAACGGCATAACGATGCCAGCGACGCACGTCGGAAATGGAGTTGCGCTGTCACTCCTATAAATTACAGACGCTGGCAGCTGTAAAAGAGGTAGAGCATTTCTTTCATTACCTTTTTGTAGTTTTCACAGGTTGCAATTCTCTTAAGGCTTCGAAAACAAAAAAGATCTTACACCTCGTGTGCATCGTTGGTAGGCTTTCTTACAAGCTTACGACGTTGGTATTGTATATACCTAGTGAAGGACGAGGAATGGAACATGCGGACTACCGCTAATAAAATCTTCTTGCCAATATTGATCCGGTATGTACCTACCTACTCCTTCTGAGAACTTACAAACAAAAAAAAAGGTTCAGTACCTACGTCGAACTTCATCAAGAAGGCTTTCGTGCGAACACAAACGCGATAGTGAGATATAAGATCTGGTCGCGAAACACACTAAAAAAACACTCAACTTGCACCCAACAGTACCTCAAGGACATGATGACTTACTTGAAATCACGACTAATCATTTAAATTATGATGAGGCCGAGACGGCGCCAGATGATGTAGTAGATGAAACTATTGCTAATATGGGTAACACTGCTTTAAATTGACAATGACTTATTGACCGTGTGTTAAAGGGTACTTCTGCGGTTCTACTCTTACACTACCACAGCTGTTTTAGACACTCTCAGGGCATACTCCGATCCTGAGACATGGGATATACAAAAAGAAATAGAAATTTATGCCGATGAGGATAGTCCGTCACCATAGGAAGGTATGTCCGTAAGACATTATTACATTCTAAATGATCCTTGTGATTTTATTGAATAAAGAAATGTTGACTTTGACTTTGACTTTGACATATTGTCGTGTCTGTCGATCCTGGTCTGGATTGTGACATCCGGGCCACACCTGAATAGGTTGGTTGAAGGGATTCACGAGTCCAGTCCAGAAGGTTCTCAGTCGATCCTGGCAGGATTGTGACATCCGGGCCACACCCGAATGGGTTGGTTGAAGGGATTCACAAGTCCTGTCCAGAAGGTTCTCAGTCGATCCTGGCAGGATTGTGACATCCGGGCCACACCCGAATGGGTTGGTTGAAGGGATTCACAAGTCCTGTCCAGAAGGTTCTCAGTCGATCCTGGTAGGATTGTGACATCCGGGCCACACCTGAATAGGTTGGTTGAAGGGATTCACAAGTCCTGTCCAGAAGGTTCTCAGTCGATCCTGGCAGGATTGTGACATCCGGGCCACACCCGAATGGGTTGGTTGAAGGGATTCACGAGTCCTGTCCAGAAGGTTCTCAGTCGATCCCGGCAGGCTAGTGACATCCGGGCCACACCCGAGTGGGTTGGTTGAAGGGATTCACGAGTCCAGATCGGAAGGTTTCGGTAGTCTATGCTATCCGAAGCGTGTCGTCCGGGCCACACCTGGAATGGTTGGTTGAAGGGATGCACTCGCTTGGCCCAGATGTTCTATAACTGGTTGAATGGGTGTTTCCCGTGCGTAGTTACTGACAGGATGGACGAGCGGATGTCCTTGTTACTGTAAACTCCTTGTTCCAGAAATCAACTTAAAGACCGAGGACGGTCTTATGTCAGTCCGGCCGTGACGGCGGCGCGTCGTCAAGCTGTCAACATTCAAAGGGTCTATGGTCAAGGGTGACAAACGAGTTCACTCTAGCGGAGTGTCGTGTTGATGGTAGCGGGGCAGCCATCTTGTGGTGGCACTTTTGGATGGAGGCTAAGAGAGCCAGCGCACCACATCTACGACAAATCGCTTCTAAATATCATGTAAAACAGTAAAACGAATACTATCTTGACTAAAATTATTGTTATTGGCTGTGTGTGATTATACTGGCATAATTGAAGATTTATTTGTGTGCAATAAACCGTTGAGTTTGATTTCCACGCCCACCCGTGTAGCCGCTGGCAACAATGAGTTCTGATAAAGGCCCTGCTGCGCCTTTATATATTTTTTGGCTTGCATTGCATGCATTTTATATTTGACAATGGCAAAATTGTCTGTCGAAATGACTGACAGTGGCCATATATAAAAAGAAGAAGAATAAAAACAGTCACTAATGTCACCATAGCTACTCACAGATGGCGTCACAGGATGGTTCTTTTCTTTCTGATTCACAGAGCGTAGGTAGGAGCGCGGCGGCGCGATTGATTTGATTTCCGTATTCTGTCTGCTAGTGGTACCTCCTCCTCTACACTAATCTACTTACAAGTTCGAGCGAGCCGCCGACACACGATTTGTGCAGTTGTAATTACGTTAATTTAAAGTTTTATTATTTAAAAAAATGTACCTAAGTACATAATTTCATTTCGTAAGTAACTTTTTCTTAACTAGCTTCTGAATTTTCGGTTTATCTAACGAAAATCGAGGCCGCTTAAGTATAAACTTACTAATAATAAATATTCTTCAACATTATTGTATGTTGAAGAATAGTTATTAGTAGTTAAAAAGTTTCAATTCTCTGACTATGAACGAAGACGGGATTAAAAATATCACGATGGTACCTAATGTAATAGGCCTCTGTCAAGTAACATGAATAAATTGTGAAATTATATAGTCACCTCTATTGGGTTTTGTTATTTGAAAAGATGAGAAAATAAGGTTTATTGCATATTATGAAATTTTGGTCGTCATTACATTATGTAAAACAGTGTAAAACAAATGAGTGTACTGACTACATAACCAAATAGTATCTTAACCACACTATAACAAACAATACATAAACTAAAACTTAATATAAGTAAGTAATTTAAAAAAAACATAGTTTTATCTTATAATCTTGAAAAACAATTAGTCTACTTATCAACTATAGATTTACAGACATTTAACACTTAATTAATTTTAAGTTTTTCACTTTCAGTTCATCTTATTGTATAAGTATGTAGAATAATTAATGTGGCCCATTTTACAGCCTTTTGTGGCTCTCATGCGAAATACATGACTTTTTTGGTGATAGCGTGTACTTTGATGGCTCGTTCCATCGCTACGACTGTCCGGTCCTCGCTGCTGGTGGACTGGTGGCTGCCCTCGCCCGAGTCGTGCTCCTTCTCGACGAGGTGGTAGCGCGCGCGGAACGCGACCAGGTGCGCGTAGTACGCGGGCGCCGGGATGGACACGGACCGAGTGCAGCGCACGTACGTGTGGCACAGCTGGTACGTGAGGCACTGCAGCTCGTCCGAGCCGAAGTGATTGTCGTCCCACAACACGTGGTAGTGCGACGGACGCGACGTGCCCTGCAACCGACCACAGTCAGTTATGTACACGGTGCAGTTACCTACTGTACTCTACTCTACTGTACTGTACACACACTGACCTGGATGCCCTGGTGGCTGCACAGGTAGAAGTCGAACTCGGTGGGGTGCGTGATGCCGAGGTCCACGGTGGTACCGGCGGGGATGTTGCCCGACTTGCCCGACTGCTCCTTCTTGTCCGCGCAGAACAGACGAGTGTGGTGACGTTTTTGTACTGCGATAAATGTTACTCCTGGCTTGTATTCAGCTTCCAACTGAGGAAAAACCAATGGTCAAGAATTTATCTTCGTAGCATTACAAAAATGTATTCAGTAAAATCACGATGACTAATTTGTCTTTAAAAAACCTTATGAATTTTCACACCTACAAGAACAGGCATGACGATGCGAAAGTTTAAATGCTACTTACTACAGCCACTACTTCTATTTTTATTTTACAAAGCTGAAAGCCTTCTTTATGGAGAAGAAATGTACTCACCGCTAAACATGCTTCTCTGACAGCAATCAGTTCATATTGCAACACATGTTGGAACTGTCCTTCCGAGATACCGTCCCTATAAACAATTATTCTATACGGCTTAAATCCGCCGGTACTCTTATAAAACATAATCAGTAGTTCTTTAACCATACTACTCATCTCTTGGACGGTATCTTGTCTGAAATCAAAAGGTTTTTGTGAGTACTCCATAGAATGTCTATGAAGTACAAACATGTTAAAAAAGAAATAAAATTGTAAACTTAAAAATAAAATAGGCGAGCAATAATTCAGTAAAAACATGCTATAAATTTTTACATACATTTTAAAAGTGTTCGAAAACGACATTTATTAGCCCTTTGTATTAGAGCTAGAAAAGGTCATGAAAAAAAAAATAGCTACAAGCGTTTTTATATCTTTAGAAAAAATTTAGATCTAGCTATTTTAATTGTACAATAAATTGAAAAGATATTTCATTGTCAGGCAGTGAAGCGCTGAAAATAGAATTGAATAATTTTCAGATATAGTAGCAATTAAAGTATTTTATATTATATGCTTGCTACAAATATCGGTTTGATTTGAACAAGAATTTTATGGGATGCTTCACAACCCAATATAAGTACAACAAATTATGTAAGAATCTTATCACACTGGTGATTCCGCTCCAGGAGAGCTCGCCGCGAATCGCTAGTATTAAGATCGTTGCAAACAATGGGAAAAATTAAAACAAACGAAAGTCATCCACAAAAATGATTTCTGAGTTTTTTTATACTAGATCATTAGTTTTATACAAAAAAATAGCTAGCTAAATCTTGGCTAAAGTTGCGGATCAGTAGTTATTGGTGTATACCTGTGTTGTTGCACGCGCACAGTGGCGGCGTAGCGGGAGGGATGGGCGTCCATGGAGCCGACGACGGCCGCGATGGAGGGCTTCTTGTTGTCGCCGGCCGGCGGGTGCGTCACGTCCACGCCCAGGAATATAACCGGCTCGTTGAACACCTGCACAGGACTGTCTATACTCTACATGCTGTGACGCACGTGACATAGTTATCGGCACATGCGTCACGTCCACGCCCAGGAATATAACCGGCTCGTTGAACACCTGCACAGGACTGTCTATACTCTACATACTGTGACGCACGTGACATAGTTCTCGGCACATGCGTCACGTCCACGCCCAGGAATATAACCGGCTCGTGGAACACCGCATGGTGTGTTGTGCTATAGCTGAGCTAGTAGTGTACGTGTGTGGGGCGCGGAGTAGGTGCACACGGCGGGCTAGCTGCGCTACTAGTTTGTATGAGTATACACGCTGGCGCGGTAGGTACAAGTGTGGACGCGTGCTTCGTTCAGCCTATAGCTGCGCTGTGCTATGCATGCAATACACTGCGCTGTAGTACAACACGAACCTTGGGCCTCAGCGACGGCACGAGGATCGAGTTGATGCCGCCCAGCTTGACGTTGATCTTGAGGCACAGGTTGCTCAAGGTCTGCGGCGACGTCTTGTTCACGTTCTTGGCTTGGACGCACTGCGTGGCCATGCCCAGCACTGTGTCGCCGACGCGCTTCACCTCCGCTGCAAGCGCACACACGCACGTTTACTGCACGAGTACGTTACGTACATACACACACTACACGCACACATGGGTAGACAGGTACCGTAGACGGGCGTCTTGCCGGGCAGCACGACCACCACGAGCTGCAGCGACACGAAGGTGGACTTGAGGTACTTGAACATGGGCTCCACCTGGTCGGGCCCCGTCGCGTACTTGCAGAAGCACGGCTGACCTATTATCGGCATGCCGGCGTCGTTTGAGATCCTCTGTAGCTGCTGCGTGAAATTCCTGAAAATCCGAACTATTTAGTTGTACAAATCAGCATTGCACACGTCATCAGCGTCACCCACAGTCAGACTTCATTTACTATTTGTTATTTAGGCCATCCGATTGAGTGATCACCAACTGCTGCAGTACAATGCCTTTTTCGACCACCATGTAATAGGGAAACATACACGTCTCGGTTGCGAAAGCGTAATTCGCGAGGCCCTAAATAAACCGAATAGAAGAAGAACAGATAAGTTCAACTTGCGTAATTGTCAAGTATGGTTGGTATATAGTTGGTATTGGTGCGTAAATAGATACAACAGGCTGTGCGTGTGCTGTGCACTGACTTGAGCGCGTCCTCCCGCACGGTGCGCTGCGGCGCGAAGCAGGCGATGGCCCACACGCGGATCTCGACGCCCATAAAGAACTGCTTGCCACGCATGTCCCACACGCCTTGATTCGGCAGTGCCTGAAACAAGTGCTACAATTTTAAGTGACAAACAGAACAAAGTCGAGATTGACTCAACTTTGTTCTATTTATTTTTAGTTCATTCAACTGAGTTCAAATGGTGGAGCTATCTACTGGGCGTCTCAGAATGTTATATGTTCTAATGGTATATGACTTTTGTGAATTCCATCATTTTCATTGAAGAGACGTGCAGCTAAGTTGGAAGTGCGAAATAAGCACAATCTAGCAACACAGAAAACTTGAACTTTCCCGCATTCCAGTTCTTAGACACCATGTATAAGAATGTATGTAAGGGCCAACGCAAACCGAAAACTAAACGTCTTGTCGAACAGTTAGTGATTTGAAACTTCATAATTTAAATATTTCATATAATAATTTAAATATTTTAAATATTTATTCATAATAAAAAAAACGTAAGAAAAGACTGTTTTGTCAATTGATGTGAGTTTCGTTATAACAGAAAATTTATTTTCACGTCACTAAGTGCGCGACAAAACAGTTTTGTCGATAGATGTGCGTTGGCCCTAAAGCACTCCCGCTCTAGAGCTGGATTTGTTTTAACTAAACATAGCATAAAACAGTTGTTTATGTTAGCGAAAGCTTGTAGCATTCTAAAAGATTTAAAATGTGCTGTTAATAAACATTCGTAAGAGTATAACTTGTAAGTGCGGTAAGCCCGGCCCACACATATCGTTCCCTTTGCTTAGGCGCGACCTAAACGTGCGAACAATAATCGAAAGAGCTACTCTAAGTGCAATCTACCTGTTAGTTGCAATTCATAATTGCCTTCTTTATTATCAATAAACGCTTTACTCTCGGCGGCTAATACTTAGATGCCCTGACTCTTTCGCTCATTCACCCATATTTTGCAGCGAAAAAAAAAGAAGATCGCGCAGTAACTTATCCACGTGAAAATTAGATTTGTGTGGTCAATGTTAGTAAGTTAGAGATTGTGTTATAACCTGTCCCCCGAGCGACGAGACGCGTCCGCCGTACTGCAGCTTGGGCGGCGGCAGCACGCGGCCGCGCACCTCCATCATGTTGTTGGAGATGGTGAGCCCGAACTCCTTCACGTACAGGTCCGTGTTGAAGTTGGCGCGCCGCACCAGGTTGTTGATCTCGCGCTCCCTGAAACCAACTAGCGCTCTCAATCTGTATATAGGCACGCGACTATTAGCTCGCCTCGCGTCGCACGTTCATCATTCTGTGACTGCAGTGCGCTGTTTCCTCACACTGTATGAAGGCACGAGAGTCCTATCTCTGAAATTGTTCCGACAGATCTAGCGGAGCCTGCACCAAACCAATCTCTCCTCTTACAAACTGTATGGTTCGTACAGCACATACGGAGATTCACTCGCGTATTGCACACTTGGCTTCTGCACCGCAATACCCTGTAAACTAGTCCTCGTCACTTTTATATTGGAGCTAAGGTACCTGTCGGGTGCAGATCTCGCGGTGGCTTTGATCATGGTCGAGGTCTGCATATCCGTCAGCTTCTTGATACATCGCTGTCCCGGGACTATGTTGCACACTTCCAGAGGTAGATACGTGTGTTTGTGCTCCTGACCCACTTGTAAACATGGTAAGTGAGGAAATCTGAGCTTCATCTTATACTTTTCTAAGAAATATTTTGCTACTGTACATTCAACTGTTTGTCCGTTTTCTAATTGAAGAGGAAAGCTGAAAAAGGTGATTGTGGGTAAAATCCTACAAATAAATAGTAATTGGTATTCATTAACCTTTACAAAATATTTACTTACGATTGCATCTGAGCGGGTCTTCTCGTTACATTACAAACTCGGTATTTCCGTTTCATTGTACCACAATGTGTTATTTCTATTTTCAATCCCTTGATTTCTTTCGTGAATTTGACTCTCTGTGAATCCGTCAATGGTTTTCTTTGTTCGTTTATATCTCGAATATCGAGTACTTCACACATAAACTCTATAACAGGTTGTGCTTTGTAAAAAGCTGTTGCTGATACTGTAAGTAAATAGAATGTAAGTAACTAACTAAAAAATGCTAAGAAATTTATTACAATTAAGATAAATGTTTACCATCAATGTTCAGCATCATTTTCCATTGGCTCGGCCTCACAGACTGGTGGAAACCAAACCACACCTCTCGCCCTCCGCCCAGCGGGTGATAGTACCCCTCTGGCGATGAGAAGAACGATCTTCCTACTGGAGTATAAATCATGGAGGGTAGATGCCTCATAACTACATCTAAAGCTAATACCGGGTCGTGGGGAATCTGTCTTGTTCGCCCTTCTAAGGCCTCTTCTAGTGCGGAAAATGACACCTAAAAAGTGGATAGAAATATATAAAACATACATATATCGCCAATGTCAATTTTGTATGCTATTGTACAGACAAATAGGATTCTTGTTTGAATGAGACTATACTTACATATTATTCTGATAAAAATTAATTATTCATAGTTTATACGTGACAGAATAAATTAGTAGATTATTTACCTGTGAGACCCATTTAATTGACACACGAAACACCCTATCCTTGCCCTCTCCAGGCAAAGTAACTTCTAATTCAAGCCTGTCACCAGGAATAGGCAGTGGATCCCTTGTGTACATGTTGCTCCTGCCATCGAACACAGGCTTCAAACCCACAAAGTATTTGTTGTTGCGATCCACCATGGTTTCTACAATGTCTCTGTTTACCTGAAATAAATAATTAGATTAATTTGTTAATAACAATGAGGTTAAATAATTTTGCAATTCAGTCTCAAAATCATTTACCTATATCATTCACCTAGTTATATTAGACGATTCTAAATGATCCTTGTAATTTTATTGAATAAAGAAATTATGACTATGACTATTTTACCAGCAGATGTAACTCTCCTTATTTAACAGATACTTGTGTATGTGCATACACAAATCTGGTGATTGAATCTCACTGGAATTTTCATTCATTAATATTTGATATACTGGAATATGAATCTACACGAGACGCAATACATTTTCTATTGTGTCTAGAATCCAGGTATACTAGAGGTTAAATAAAGAGAGAAAAAGGAAAAGTGACGAACTATGTAGTTAAATCGTTTTTATAAGTTCTCATTTGTCTGTGAAATTTATAATAGATACCTGATTAGTCTAGTTTGAATCCTATAAGATAGAATAGCAGCATTATAATGAAGAGGCGAGATGACATCATAATAGAATGTTATTGTCAACATTTCACCATGACCAGACAACTTTTTCCACATCCAACAAAAACATTCACAATCTAGAACAAGTTTATTTAAAAGACAGCTGCCTGTGCCCACAGGAACCAGTTAAGATTATGCAAAAATGTTGTTAGACAAGTTCAACAACCTTACCTGTTGCTATTACATTACTGTATATTATTTCTTTGCTTGTCTATAAAATGCTTGTCTTTAGAAATAATTTTTTTCTTATTAAAACTATTCTAGAAACCTGTTGAAAAAAAATATCCATAACATTATATTATTTGAATGCTTACCTTTCTGGGACATTTATCTGGTTGAATAAGTACTTCATAATGATGAACATGGCCTCTAGGCATCGATATCTGGAAGTGATTAGCCCGAAGTGTGATGTGCCTTCCTTCATGACCGATATCCGGGCGCCTTGGGCAGGGTAGGTTTGGCAGGTTGAGAGCGGGCACAGGGGACACAACAGGGACAATGGCACCGGCACCACTGGCTACGGCTACCGCATTCGGTGCGGCCGCGATCGGCGGGATGGCAGGGCCGACAGCGCAGGCACCACCGCTTGCCGCTGGGGCCGCGCCCACGCCGCCGCCGCCACCCGCACCACCAATGTCACCTGCTGGAGCTAATAACCACACATCACTTATCACTGCCCCAATTTAAAAAAATATAACATAAATACACTATTCTACTTGACCTCCTTTCCGTATCCAGAGTAAAGACGCCTAAACTGTTGGCCTACTTATTTGTGTTACAAATTTTATCTTGAGTGGGTAAAATATTGCTACGGTCACAAATTGTGGTTTTCTAGATAATTGTTGAAAAACTTTCAAGCACATTCCACGGTCAATTTGTGAGCCTTGGGTTCTTAATAGAAGATAACCACGACGAAACACAGGACAAAATAAATATAATGTTTGCTCGCTGCCACACCTCACCTTGGCCAACAGGAAACATCTTGATATGTATTATTTATTTCTCGCATGCAATGAAGATGTGTAGCACTGATTTTTATAAATTGTTTTGTTCATAACATTGAAGAAGTTATAACATTTGACAAAGAAAGCTTTGATGATCGAAAAGTAAATGAATGGCCTGCACAATGGATTTTTGAATGGATTGGATGGAATGGACGTCATGTTGTATCCTTTCAACAAACAGACATTGATTAATTATACAATTTTGACATTGACAGCGATAAACTGTGTATCTCTATCTATTAGGATCTATGGTATTAGTCGAATTGGATATATGTCAAATTCTTTTTATTCCGTAAAATAATATTACGTTTTTGTGTGATTGGACCTGGTTAAACTTGGCAACACTGTCATTTATCTGTCATCAGGTGGGGTCGACTTTGTTTGACGAGTGCGGTACCTCCCACAATACCTACTTGGGGCTGCAAAGAACAGGGATAGCTGTAGCTCGATCTCGCTCATAGTAGTTGCCTCATCAAACTGCACTAAAACTGTGTAGTTTTGTTAAGTGAAATAATTGTTAATTATTTTTACAATTTATTATATTTTTATGTAAAAATAAACTGCACAATAAAATAAACCATTTAAAAAATAATCAGAATATTTAACATTTTAGTGCAATAATTTTTAGGCAGCGTGCATTTCTCATCAATTTCTTTTTTTTTTTAATTTTTTCTGGCGCTGGATAGGTACTAGTCCTTTTGCCAAATTCTCATCAAATTACTGTCCAGTGTTTCCAGCCAGTATTAGTTGGGAAATTCGCCCTTCGAGATACGAGTAAATATTTTGGTCGAACCTAATATTCGCCAACATCATTGTCACTCACGACGCCAAACTCCCGCGCCATTTTAGATGTTTGAGATAAAAAAAATGATGTGGAAAGCTAAACAGCAATGCCATTGATTTGACAGAGATGGCAAATAATTTACCTATTGCGGCCCGGAATACAACGCAAATTGGAGTTGGTGGGTTCAAATGTCTCGTACTTAGTTGAGCTAAAAAAAATTTTGAGCGTGGTGATGTCGTTTTTAACTATTAGTAAGAAAATGAAAAAAAAAAAACTTTATTTCCAGCAAAACATACAGTAGGTAGGTAAAGGGTATGCAAGGTACATAGAAACCTAGCAGGTACAGTGAGTATCAGATATGAGAGAGTAGGCAGAGTTATTTACCTAAACATTTAGGGGGGTGCCTAGCTAAAGAAATTAGCGCCTCGGTTTACCCATTTTGTTATATATAAAGCAATAAAAATGTTTAGTTACCTACCTAAATGGTTTTATTTAACCTGTCAAGCCATCTTCTGCAAAAAAAGTTCCACACTGTCAGGTCACGGGGGGGGGAGGGAGGTGTACTATGCGACCTAGGGCATTATGGAAACAATTTTTACAGATACATAAGAGTAAGTTTGGAGTGTTCTAAGGCATGATAAGCCAAATTAATAGCCAAGGAGATGGATGATTCAAGATCGATAAGGTTGCCAAGAGGATAAAAGATTGAATAATGTAATGTAGCAATCGTTAAAATAATGGGGTAAAATTTAATTGTGAGTTAGTAGCACTGCAACTCCATGTTTTTCTTTTCAAAAACGAAAAACATGTCCGTCATTGTCCATTGGTGTTGGCTTTTTTTACTTTCGTGAAGTTTCGTCAAAGAAAGATTTCCTATGAATAACATGGAGTTGAGCATCTGCTCCTCCGTTTTCTGTAGTGAAATCTGTGTGTTGTGGGAGATAAGAGACTCGTGGTTGAGACAGTGACTCTATTTAGTTGCAAGGGCTTCGCCCTCCATTTTAACTGTAGTGAAATCCGTGCGTTGTGTTGTGGGAGATACGAGACTTTTGGTTGAGACAGTGACTCTATGTTATAAGGGTTTCGCCTTCTATTTTAGCTGGAGTGAAGTCCGTGTGTTGTGGTAGATAAGAGACTCGTGGTTGAGACAGTGACTCTGTATTTAGATTGGAACTTTGTGATTAGATCTATCTTTCAAATATGAAAGAAAATCAAAGGAAGTGTGTCAAGTGTGGGGCTTCACCGTGTGAAAACCCTGATACCATATTACATCGTTTTCATAAGCCGGGACCAACTAACATTAATCGGTAAGTAGTCTACTGAACACAACCTGATTGTGTCTGTCTCCATGGGAATTCCCATCATATTTTTTCTCATAAAAACTCTGACACTGATTGTTATGAAATGAATATAATAATGTTACTAGGTATAAAAGCCCGATCTGCGGTAAGTCTTTTAAGATTTACCAATTTGTACGGGTAAAAGTTCCAATAGTTCTATGATCATCGTTCATAAGGACTTTTACCACCATTCACTTGGTAAATCTTAAGATTTACCTCAAAGTCACGGTAAATGTTGAAAAAGACATCTCAGTCATGTGATAATATAGGGTGGCATAACAAAGCACATTACCAATCTATTGTGTTTCGTTACTTCCATCGTTAAGACTCCCTAAATATCATAAAATTAGGAGAAAATAGAATAATAGATAGATAATTATTTATTTAGTTCACAATCACAGGTAGGTACAGCACAAAACAAGCAGGAAAAAAACAGACAATAAGAACTATTCGGAACATTTTCATAAGATAATGACATGAAAATTGCTTTGGAATGAAATAAATACTAAATGATGCATGTAATAAATTTCAGATGTGTGTTGTGGGCCAAGTATTGTTTTCCACATGGTTCCTGGAGCTCTCAAGAATTCCATCGCCAACTTCACAGTGAACATAGAATGCTGTGCACTAGACATTTTGAAAGGAAATGGTTCATTGATAATGCTGGTATTAGGCTATTCAAAGCTGCAGTACCAGATGCTGAATGTGACAAGGTTAGTGAGTTTTTTCTATAATAATATACTAGCTTCCGCGCGCGACTTTGTCCGCGTCCCGTTTGATCCTGTGGATATTCCGGGATAAAAAGTAGCCTATGTGTAAATCCAGGCTACGAACTATATCGACGGTTAAAAGGCGACTTGACTCAAGCGACATTTTTTTCAATATTGAGTTATGAAACTTGGAATAAATTATGTATTCCAAGTTTCATTCAAATCGGACCAGTAGTTTTTGCGTGAAAGAGAAACAAACATCCATACATAATTACAAACTTTCGCGTTTGGTATGATAACTAGTTGTTCACCCGAACTAAGATCTTATGATGTTCCCGAAAAAAAAACACAAAGAAGTTGTATAATTTATAAGTTAAAAAACTAGAAAAACTGACTGAGTTATTTATAAGCCAAACTACTGAACCGATTATGATGAAAATTAAATGGGACCAACCTGGAAGTACATCCTTTCAGATAAAAAAAAGAATTTTTGAAATCGGTTTATAAATCACGGAGTTCTGAGGTAACACACATTAAAAAAAACAACTGAATTGAGAACCTTTTCCCTCTTTTAAAGTCGGTTAAAAAGGGCACACAGTTTCTTAACACTACTTGTTTGTTTATTTCAGGTTTTGACAGACCCTGTGTTGGTTACGATTGAGCCTGTGGCTGGTCCATCTTTAACTCTACCTTTAATGGAAAATTTTAACTTATTAAACCAGAGCCAGATGAATGTCGATGGTACAACTACAGGATCGCTGATTACCCAGAAACCAGCAGAAGATGGCAAACAAAATACCTACAATTTGGTATGTATGTATGAAAAATGTATGTAGGTATGAAAAATACATGGTCCTATATGGCCACCAGCCATGGTGGTATAGTAATTCTATTCTTACTATACTGTCTACGTCTAATAAGACAACCAGCTTACCACACGAAATAGTAGATTGTGTCATAAGGGACCAAAATTAGAGTAGAATCCTGAACGAAGCGAGGATTAACACTACACATAGGCACACTCTGCTTTTCATCCCCCTCTATGAGAAAGATAAATATCATAGGCTTTTAGATGTTATTCTCACGATTTGTTCGGTAGTAAATTGTTTATGACAGTTTCTGTGTTTAATTTTACACTTTCTGGTGTTAATGTGGTGTTCTTGGTGGGGAATAAATAAATATATTGAATTTTTTTTGTACTGAGAGTTTGCTTACTTGGCTAGTTTTATCGTTGTTTGTTTAGTTAATAATAGGAGTAGGAGTAAGAAATTTGGGATAGTAAGAGGTATCTTACTCACTTATTTTTTTATTATTTCAGGAGAACTATCGACTTCAGCGACAACGACGGCAGAAGTATTAAAAAAAATGGATGAACTATTTGACAGCGTCAACGCTTATACGCCAGACAGAAGAAGAGGAAAGCCGTTAGCCACCAATATCCAAAACAATACGCGTCATATAGAATTATTTGGGCAAATGAAAGAATTTTTTAAAAAACTGAAGTTTTTGGGGTGCAGAACACCACCCCCTTTACATAAGGATGGATATGGACCATTAACGGATTGGAACAAGTGTGGAAAAATCTTACAACTAAACATAAAAACATAAAAAGTCTAGCCAGAAGAAGGCTCCAGCAAGACCCACTAGAAAACTTATTCGTAAACTTAAATAATAAAAAAAATCAATAAACTTGTAACTTTTAATTTGTTAGGTACCTGATTAGTTTTCGTATTTCACTGCTAGGCCAAGAAAGACAGATTGCTTATAAACAGTTTCTGCTGTTTGGCTTATCTTTTTGTCAAATGCTGACCTGATAAAACTAGCAACGATTTTAACATTCTGTAATAATCTTATGTCAGCATTTTGACAAAAAGATAAGCCAAACAGCAGAAACTGTTTGAACAATTTTAATCCCTGCCAGGTCTGTTCGAAATTTAGCGCTAAAATAGATTGAAACTGCCACCAAATATTTTAAAAGTTGGTGCCAAAAATAACGCCATCTAGTTACGAACCCCCAAACAAATGGTCAATTTTGTCCTGCCATATTTGTATGCAGTAAACGTTCTTCTTGGGTAACAGTATTCTGTGTCTGTCATCGTGCTCGAGTCGATTAAAGTGGGTTATGTCGGAGTTGTTTCGTTGATTTTTTGGTTGATTTTTAGCTTTTATCAAAAATCAACGAAACAATTACTATTTTAATATGTTCCCCAGTGGTCAAGGTGAGTGTGTATATAAGTGTAACTGGAAAATAATGGCGACACGAGTTATGGTAACCTGCTAAAGTTCACATGAACGCAGTGTACCTGTTTTGTTGTTTTGTGCTGTTGTAGGTCTTCTGAATACATGCGGGATAATTTTTACCCGCAACCTTTGTTCCTTACTGTTTGCAGTTCAAGGTTTTACTTCATAAACTTGCTGGGATAAAAAGTGCCTATCAGTGTGTTTTGTGTAGTAGAGACAGTAATTCTGATGTATCATGTATCCCCTAACTATACTGGGTAAGGTTATCGATTGTAAATATTTTTTTCTAACTAATAGGTAGGTACTCCAACAAACAATCTCAAGTAGGTAATTTTCTTACAAATACTAAGCATGCACTATGGTTTGCATCTAATTTGAATAGATTATAACAACTTGATGCAGCTTATCATATAAGTTACAAATGCTTTCATACAAGTGTTTTGTAAGTGGTTGACATCATTCCTGGTTCATAGAATATAACAATAATTATAAAGGTTTAGGAGTCTAGCGACTTTTGGAATGTTATAAAAATCTTTATGATCTTTCTTATTAAGTACAGGATAGTATTACAATATAAAAATCAGAATTTAATCACAAGTTTTAATTGTAGTTGCATCTGGGGAAACAAGCAGCGGTACAGTTGGTGCAGCAGGAGCTGTGACTCCAGGAGCATGTACTCCGGGGGCTGTAATAGCTGCTGCAGGCACCACACCCACAGGACCACTCTCCACCGGTTTGCCCGTGGCCGGAGCCGGTGCTGTGGCCCTTGTGTCCCCAGTTGCACCTCCACCAGACCTACCCATTTTAACCTGCCCTCGGCGACCCAACCTTGGCCATGAAGGAAGACCAATTATGCTCCGAGCTAATCACTTTCAAATATCAATGCCCAGAGGCTTTGTACATCATTATGATGTCAGTATACAGCCTGATAAATGTCCCAGAAAGGTAAGAAACAGTTTTAATTTGAAATCAACTTTGAAACCTTGAATCAAAAACTTTCATTGTTTGATGCACATATAACCTTAAAATTGACAGTATCTGACACAACACAAGTAACTTTTCTATCAGTTAATTTAGTAGTTAGTCACATACAATACACACAATTATCATTGGATATTTACAGGTTTTGAAAAATAGTTTGTAATATTTTTTATGGTGGAATAAATAGGTAATGAGTAAGATTAATGTTTAAAATATAATTTTCTTTGCGTTTCCAGGTTAATAGAGAAATAGTTGAATGCATGGTTCATAGCTACAACAAAATATTTGGAGCCATCAAGCCAGTGTTTGACGGAAGAAACAATTTATATACAAGAGATCCACTTCCTATTGGCAATGATCGAGTAGACCTAGAGGTTACATTACCTGGGGAAGGAAAGGACAGAGTTTTCCGAGTGGCTATCAAATGGGTGGCCCAGGTACACTTACATATAGATTTTTATTCTATTGTAGCTGATTTTTGATTTTTTTGATTTTTACAATCTCATGGATATTTTATGTTTACTTACCTAAGTACCTACTTATATTATATAATAGATCATTTTATATTGTGATTTACCAATAATGAATCACAAAAGTTATCTCACACGTAATAAGTAGGTAGTAGGTACTAAGTACATATGTTCAAGGCTAGAAGACAACGAAAAGTGAACAGTCATTTAAACTGGCCCAGCTTAATTTAGAAGACCAATACAAATATACCCCATGTGTTTTCCACTAAGCTATCTTCTTCTAATGCCAGTTATCTTGTCTACTCCACCAGATAATATTTCTTTTTGCCCTATCCTTATTTTACAAATTCATATTAGTTATTATTGGTTTAAAGTGCTGCAAAATGGAATGCTGTATTTACCTTAACATTTTCCTTATCATACAGTTTTATTCCTGTAGATTATATCCCATATATATAATACTTTATTGCAATCCGAGTTAACATAATGGGATGCTCCATTGTAAAAATAAAAATACTTAAGCCAGCTTATTCATAAAAAAAAAACATTTTATTGTGCTCTTAGATATTACACGATAAATAAGAATTTTGAGACTACTATTTTGGTAATGAGTAGGATAAGTATGTTTTACATAAGTAGCACATCCATCAAAGATTATGAAACAATATGGCAGATTAATGTGTGAGCTGTAATGTTAGCATTAAATCATTCTAGCTCTACCTTAGTGTGAGTGAGGTCAGAACTACATGTGACTATTGGATGCTTATAAATTTTATTTCACCTGCGTTTTTGTAGGTATCGTTATTTGCACTAGAAGAGGCTCTCGAAGGTCGCACCCGACAGATTCCTCACGACGCCATTCTTGCATTGGACGTAGTGATGAGACACCTCCCCTCTATGATGTACACGCCTGTGGGGAGATCGTTCTTCTCATCGCCAGAGGGGTACTATCACCCGCTGGGCGGAGGGCGAGAGGTGTGGTTTGGTTTCCACCAGTCTGTGAGGCCGAGCCAATGGAAAATGATGCTGAATATTGATGGTACACTATCTATTCACTATTGCCTGCATATTATTGAACAAATGGTTCTGAACAATTCATTGTAAAACCAGACTACTATTGGGATTTTTAAAACTAAGTTTGTCTACTTATTTTATTTTTCAGTATCTGCAACCGCCTTTTACAAAGCACAACCCGTTATAGAGTTTATGTGCGAAGTATTAGATATAAGAGACATAAATGACCAAAGGAAACCTTTGACTGACTCACAAAGAGTCAAATTCACTAAAGAAATTAAAGGACTAAAAATAGAAATAACACATTGTGGCACGATGAAGAGAAAATACAGAGTATGTAATGTGACGAGAAGGCCGGCGCAAATGCAGTCGTAAGTATATCGTACTTTGCTGGGATTATGATAATGAAAGTTACTTTTATTGCAAGACTTGACATTAAAAAAATAAAATTTTTAGGTTCCCCCTTCAATTGGAAAATGGACAAACAGTCGAATGTACAGTAGCAAAATATTTCTGTGACAAATACAAAATGAAGCTTAGATATCCACATTTACCATGTTTACAAGTGGGTCAGGAGCACAAACACACGTATCTACCTCTGGAAGTGTGCAACATAGTCCCGGGACAGCGATGTATCAAGAAGCTGACGGATATGCAGACCTCGACCATGATCAAAGCCACCGCGAGATCTGCACCCGACAGGTACCTTAGCTCCAATATAAAAGTGACGAGGACTAGTTTACAGGGTATTGCGGTGCAGAAGCCAAGTGTGCAATACGCGAGTGAATCTCCGTATGTGCTGTACGAACCATACAGTTTGTAAGAGGAGAGATTGGTTTGGTGCAGGCTCCGCTAGATCTGTCGGAACAATTTCAGAGATAGGACTCTCGTGCCTTCATACAGTATGAGGAAACAGCGCACTGCAGTCACAGAATGAACGTGCGACGCGAGGCGAGCTAATAGTCGCGTGCCTATATACAGATTGAGAGCGCTAGTTGGTTTCAGGGAGCGCGAGATCAACAACCTGGTGCGGCGCGCCAACTTCAACACGGACCTGTACGTGAAGGAGTTCGGGCTCACCATCTCCAACAACATGATGGAGGTGCGCGGCCGCGTGCTGCCGCCGCCCAAGCTGCAGTACGGCGGACGCGTCTCGTCGCTCGGGGGACAGGTAAATACCTGCACTATCACATACGAACGTCTCGGAGCGTAGAGGCAGTGAAATGCAGCGATCTGTGGGTCAACATTCAGAGATAGGAATTTATTGTTTGGTGTTAATTACATCTTGCTTGTTTCCATAGTAAGTTAGGTATAGGTACATAGGGACTTTCGATACATTAGTTATTTATTTGTTTATAAAAGAGTCGCTATCGCTGTTTCTGGAATGTCTACATCCCACAAGCTTAAAATCTTTATAATAAAATCAGTTTTAAGATTTTTCCACCCAAACTTTGTGTTATAATATTATAATCCTTCGGTTCTAAGTAGTATTTTTTGTTTTCCTGCCCTTTAGTAACCCTTATCAGCTGTATCTAGAAAAACTAGTGGTTTTCGTTGCTTATCCACAGCAGGCGTTACCGAATCAAGGCGTGTGGGACATGCGTGGCAAGCAGTTCTTCATGGGCGTCGAGATCCGCGTGTGGGCCATCGCCTGCTTCGCGCCGCAGCGCACCGTGCGGGAGGACGCGCTCAAGTCAGTGCAATTACATGTATAAACATAATATAACATGTGGCCAAATCAATATTTGTATGATAAACGTAACGTAACGTCGTCATTGCGTAAAATAAAAATAAACTTTCTTGTCGCATCGTTCCATGCTTGCAGATTTACAGAGCTTAGAATTCGGAGCCATTTTATTATTGTGAACACAACTTACACTTTATAATTTCAATGGAGTAATATATGCGTTTCATTTCAGAAACTTTACCCAACAACTGCAAAAGATCTCAAACGACGCCGGCATGCCGATAATAGGTCAGCCGTGCTTCTGCAAGTACGCGACGGGGCCCGACCAGGTGGAGCCCATGTTCAAGTACCTCAAGTCCACCTTCGTGTCGCTGCAGCTCGTGGTGGTCGTGCTGCCCGGCAAGACGCCCGTCTACGGTACCTGTCTATCCATGTGTGCGTGTAGTGTGTGTATGTACGTAACGTACTCGTGCAGTAAACGTGCGTGTGTGCGCTTGCAGCGGAGGTGAAGCGCGTCGGCGACACAGTGCTGGGCATGGCCACGCAGTGCGTCCAAGCCAAGAACGTGAACAAGACGTCGCCGCAGACCTTGAGCAACCTGTGCCTCAAGATCAACGTCAAGCTGGGCGGCATCAACTCGATCCTCGTGCCGTCGCTGAGGCCCAAGGTTCGTGTTGTACTGCAGCGCAGTGTATTGCATGCATAGCACAGCGCAGCTATAGGCTGAACGAAGCACGCGTCCACACTTGTACCTACCGCGCCAGCGTGTATACTCATACAAACTAGTAGCGCAGCTAGCCCGCCGTGTGCACCTACTCCGCGCCCCACACACGTACACTACTAGCTCAGCTATAGCACAACACACCATGCGGTGTTCCACGAGCCGGTTATATTTCTGGGTGTGGACGTGACGCACGTGCAGAGAACTATGTCACGTGCGTCACAGTATGTGCAGTATAGACAGTCCTGTGCAGGTGTTCAACGAGCCGGTTATATTCCTGGGCGTGGAAGTGACGCATGTGCCGAGAACTATGTCACGTGCGTCACAGCATGTAGAGTATAGACAGTCCTGTGCAGGTGTTCAACAAGCCGGTTATATTCCTGGGCGTGGACGTGACGCATGTGCCGAGAACTATGTCACGTGCGTCACAGCATGTAGAGTATAGACAGTCCTGTGCAGGTGTTCAACGAGCCGGTTATATTTCTGGGTGTAGACGTGACGCACGTGCAGAGAACTATGTCACGTGCGTCACAGTATGTGCAGTATAGACAGTCCTGTGCAGGTGTTCAACGAGCCGGTTATATTCCTGGGCGTGGAAGTGACGCATGTGCCGAGAACTATGTCACGTGCGTCACAGCATGTAGAGTATAGACAGTCCTGTGCAGGTGTTCAACGAGCCGGTTATATTCCTGGGCGTGGACGTGACGCATGTGCCGAGAACTATGTCACGTGCGTCACAGCATGTAGAGTATAGACAGTCCTGTGCAGGTGTTCAACGAGCCGGTTATATTCCTGGGCGTGGAAGTGACGCATGTGCCGAGAACTATGTCACGTGCGTCACAGCATGTAGAGTATAGACAGTCCTGTGCAGGTGTTCAACGAGCCGGTTATATTCCTGGGCGTGGACGTGACGCATGTGCCGAGAACTATGTCACGTGCGTCACAGCATGTAGAGTATAGACAGTTCTGTGCAGGTGTTCAACGAGCCGGTTATATTCCTGGGCGTGGACGTGACGCATGTGCCGAGAACTATGTCACGTGCGTCACAGCATGTAGAGTATAGACAGTCCTGTGCAGGTGTTCAACGAGCCGGTTATATTCCTGGGCGTGGAAGTGACGCATGTGCCGAGAACTATGTCACGTGCGTCACAGCATGTAGAGTATAGACAGTCCTGTGCAGGTGTTCAACGAGCCGGTTATATTCCTGGGCGTGGACGTGACGCATGTGCCGAGAACTATGTCACGTGCGTCACAGCATGTAGAGTATAGACAGTCCTGTGCAGGTGTTCAACGAGCCGGTTATATTCCTGGGCGTGGAAGTGACGCATGTGCCGAAAACTATGTCACGTGCGTCACAGCATGTAGAGTATAGACAGTCCTGTGCAGGTGTTCAACGAGCCGGTTATATTCCTGGGCGTGGACGTGACGCACGTGCAGAGAACTATGTCACGTGCGTCACAGCATGTAGAGTATAGACAGTCCTGTGCAGGTGTTCAACGAGCCGGTTATATTCCTGGGCGTGGACGTGACGCATGTGCAGAGAACTATGTCACGTGCGTCACAGTATGTAGAGTATAGACAGTCCTGTGCAGGTGTTCAACGAGCCGGTTATATTCCTGGGCGTGGAAGTGACGCATGTGCCGAAAACTATGTCACGTGCGTCACAGCATGTAGAGTATAGACAGTCCTGTGCAGGTGTTCAACGAGCCGGTTATATTCCTGGGCGTGGACGTGACGCACGTGCAGAGAACTATGTCACGTGCGTCACAGCATGTAGAGTATAGACAGTCCTGTGCAGGTGTTCAACGAGCCGGTTATATTCCTGGGCGTGGACGTGACGCATGTGCAGAGAACTATGTCACGTGCGTCACAGCATGTAGAGTATAGACAGTCCTGTGCAGGTGTTCAACGAGCCGGTTATATTCCTGGGCGTGGACGTGACGCATGTGCAGAGAACTATGTCACGTGCGTCACAGCATGTAGAGTATAGACAGTCCTGTGCAGGTGTTCAACGAGCCGGTTATATTCCTGGGCGTGGACGTGACGCATGTGCAGAGAACTATGTCACGTGCGTCACAGCATGTAGAGTATAGACAGTCCTGTGCAGGTGTTCAACGAGCCGGTTATATTCCTGGGCGTGGACGTGACGCATGTGCAGAGAACTATGTCACGTGCGTCACAGCATGTAGAGTATAGACAGTCCTGTGCAGGTGTTCAACGAGCCGGTTATATTCCTGGGCGTGGACGTGACGCATGTGCCGAGAACTATGTCACGTGCGTCACAGCATGTAGAGTATAGACAGTCCTGTGCAGGTGTTCAACGAGCCGGTTATATTCCTGGGCGTGGACGTGACGCATGTGCCGAGAACTATGTCACGTGCGTCACAGCATGTAGAGTATAGACAGTCCTGTGCAGGTGTTCAACGAGCCGGTTATATTCCTGGGCGTGGACGTGACGCATGTGCAGAGAACTATGTCACGTGCGTCACAGCATGTAGAGTATAGACAGTCCTGTGCAGGTGTTCAACGAGCCGGTTATATTCCTGGGCGTGGACGTGACGCATGTGCCGAGAACTATGTCACGTGCGTCACAGCATGTAGAGTATAGACAGTCCTGTGCAGGTGTTCAACGAGCCGGTTATATTCCTGGGCGTGGACGTGACGCATGTGCAGAGAACTATGTCACGTGCGTCACAGCATGTAGAGTATAGACAGTCCTGTGCAGGTGTTCAACGAGCCGGTTATATTCCTGGGCGTGGACGTGACGCATGTGCCGAGAACTATGTCACGTGCGTCACAGCATGTAGAGTATAGACAGTCCTGTGCAGGTGTTCAACGAGCCGGTTATATTCCTGGGCGTGGACGTGACGCACCCGCCGGCCGGCGACAACAAGAAGCCCTCCATCGCGGCCGTCGTCGGCTCCATGGACGCCCATCCCTCCCGCTACGCCGCCACTGTGCGCGTGCAACAACACAGGTAGTTACCAAACTATGAGATATTTTCCTGATGAATTCAATGTCCCCTACCTTGCCCGTTGTTGCGCTATGAGCAGAGCATCTTTCGCTGTGGTAAGACATGAATGATATGGCAATGCCATAGTTCATTCTTTAGAATCACATTTTATCTTTCCTTCTGAAAAGTGCTTATCTAGTGAGCATTACGATGATAAAATAGTTTCCGAACTTGAGTATAGTTACAAGTTCTGGTATAAGATTTCAAAATTAGAAGGTGATTTTTGATTTTACTGAATAAATTCAATTGAACATAAATTCTCCTAAAGTGTGCCCAAAGACTGTTTTGATTAAACACACAGTAGCGTTACCTGAATCCATAATAATAAATATTTCTTAATTTTTCATAAGCGTTTATTAATTTATTTTCCTGTTCGATAGGAGATTTTTAAGAAATTATTTGAACTAATAAAAAATATAGGGTGCGTAGGGAGGGAAAGGTTTTGTTGAAATTGCTGCTATTATTTTTGAGTTATTTTTCTGTTGTAGAGTAATAATAAGCAAGCTATTTGCTCGCATTCGATAAACTTTTCGCGGTCTTCAAATGCACATTAAATTTAAACTAATCAAATTTAGCTGAACTAGAGTGAGACACATACAATACCTTTTTTGTATCTTACTCATTTTCTCAAATTTATTCCACTTTATAAAGTATCCATAAGGCCGGCCTTACACTTGTAAGCTCTACTCACGTAGTACCTTACGAGTACAACTTGCATGTGTAAGGTCGGTCTATTATCAACTAGGTCAGCCCCTTGCTTATTATAACTCCTTCTTTACTAATCTAAGTCATACGGATATGCTTCACAAATCAAAGTAAGTTAAGTGACCTTGATTTCAGACAAGAGATTGTGCAGGAAATGAGCAGCATGGTTCAAGAGCTGCTCATTATGTTTTACAAAAGTACAGGCGGATTCAAACCTCATCGGATTATAATGTACCGCGATGGCATCTCTGAAGGGCAGTTTATGCACGTGCTGCAGCACGAACTTACCGCCGTCAGAGAAGCTTGCATCAAGGTGAGTCTGTGCTTCTACTACATTACATACTATCAGCAAAAGTTCTACCTTACCACCTTAAGGGTGCATTTTCTGTAAACCGACTAGCCGTTCATTTTTGAATACCAATAGAAGTAAATTATTTCGGGTGTAAAAGTTATGAAAACAATGGGCCGTCATAAAAATAAATAGATGTTTAGATCTCTGGTTGGTCAAAATAAGAAGACAAAAGAAAAAGGCGAGGCCAGGTAGCTAACTGCTTGCAAGCGAAGCAGTTTCAAAAGTGGTAAGGCGAAAATTTTGCCGATAGTACATATAATAAGCCCAATATAAGTTCTTAGTATTAATTTCTAAAGTACAGGCGAATTCAAACTGCCTCGGATTCTAATGATAAGCATCCTACAATAATGTACCGCATTTACGACCTTGTATTAGACATGTTGGTGTTAGTGATGCTTTTGAGCCGATTAGCACCTTAGCGCGTACCATGTCGTCACAAGCTACTTGCACGTCTTTGGTTGACCGACTAATTTGACTCGTATGATTCAGCTGGAAGCAGAATACAAGCCAGGAATCACGTTCATCGTGGTTCAAAAACGTCACCACACTCGTCTGTTCTGCGCGGACAAGAAGGAGCAGTCGGGCAAGTCGGGCAACATCCCCGCCGGTACCACCGTGGACCTCGGCATCACGCACCCCACCGAGTTCGACTTCTACCTGTGCAGCCACCAGGGCATCCAGGTCAGTGTGTGTACAGTACAGTAGAGTAGAGTACAGTAGGTAACTGCACCGTGTACATAACTGACTGTGGTCGGTTGCAGGGCACGTCGCGTCCGTCGCACTACCACGTGTTGTGGGACGACAATCACTTCGGCTCGGACGAGCTGCAGTGCCTCACGTACCAGCTGTGCCACACGTACGTGCGCTGCACTCGGTCCGTGTCCATCCCGGCGCCCGCGTACTACGCGCACCTGGTCGCGTTCCGCGCGCGCTACCACCTCGTCGAGAAGGAGCACGACTCGGGCGAGGGCAGCCACCAGTCCACCAGCAGCGAGGACCGCACGCCGGGCGCGATGGCGCGTGCTATCACCGTGCACGCGGTCACCAAAAAGGTCATGTACTTTGCTTAGTTTTTGATAGATGAATTAGGTGTCTGACGTGTGGATCTTGAACTCTCTGATATATTCTTTTCCTCGTAAAAATTGTGTTTGGTTATTGAAACTTCTAATTAAATATGTGATTGTATGTTACACTTGGTACGTTTAAAAAATGGCAACTGCAGGGGATTTGTAACGGGAGTTTAATATCTATGCGTTAGTAAAAAATACTTTTGTTATGTGCTTTTATTTGTTGACGGGGACCGTGGCCGCGTCCGCTGATATCATCCGATGCCGCCTTGGCGCGTACACGGTCGTGACGGCTCACAATCAACATTGTACATATTCACTTTTATATGTTTTATTTAGTAGAGTTTATATAAATCAGCCCTGTTATGAGCACAGGACCTTTGAGGCAGCGTTGGCTTTGCCCCGCTACACTGTAACAGCTTATGGCTGCCCGTTATGTTCATTCACACCGTGGTGATGAAAATAATACCAACGGGAAATACAGGTATAAACGCAAATACTACATCAAATAGATCCATTGACGCAGCCTAAAAAATCCCAAATTCTGATGATTTCCAACGCCAACTTATGAGGACTTTGTACTGATGAATTTTAATTAGATTTATTAGCTTGCAAGCGGGGCATTATTCTATATCCAAAGAAAAGCAATAATACTGAAAATTATGTACCTACTCGGAGTTCTAACAAGTGTGTAAATCCATCAATCAAATACAAAATTGGAAGCACGCTTTGTAATGTGTTTTTGTAAATTGTGGCTGCATCGGACAGTTATTTGACATTGTTGTTACACAAAACAACATACAACATAGATGAACATTGAATATTCTCTTGTATTTTTATACCGTTTTGCATTTTTAAGTGTTAAACCGGGCTCGTATTTTCCTACCATTTGCTTGATTGCTGTTTGACAGATACCCACCAGGGGCCTTATGCTCGGAAATATTCTAGATAAGTAGGTATACTAAACGGCGAAAATTTACCAGCAGCGGTTCGAATACATTGAAAACTATCAATTCGTCCGAAACTATAGCATTATGTATGTATATCTAGAAACAGGAGAAAGTCAAGTAGAAATATAGTGTAACCAGAGACACCAATCGATAAGAACTTAAAAAACATTCATGTTAATTCTTAGAAAAATTACCTTATGTAACATAGTCATTTTAGCGCTCAATCAAAACAATTTCCATTAGGCCGACCTTACACGACTTAATAATAAATAAATAATAAACATTATTAAAAAGGTAGTTAAATCTAAAAAAGCTATTGAATAGTCCTTAATGGTTTAAGTACCAAGATTTTATAATATTTTAACTACTGCTACAAAATCTGTGTGAATATGAATTAGGGCCAATAGCGCAGTGGTAAAAGGTGGTCGTGGACTTATCTGCAACGAATAATTAAAATTTTCGTATGGCCGCATTCGAAATACTTTATGGGGTGAGCGAGGTGCTATGTTGCATTTACACTATGAAATTGTAAAGTTCGGTCGTTTGGCGCGCTCTGATCAGAAAAGTTCACCATCACCCTTAAAAGGATAGTTTCAGTGGGTTCCAATTCGGTCAATAGCTTTTGGGATAATAAAAAAATATGTTTTCTGGATTAGTTGAATATCTAGGTAGAATGCAGCTACTTCGCGTCGGTAGACGAGCAGCTAATCACAGACAAGCATCTTTGTAATTATTGCATATCAATTTAAACACAAGGTACCGAGGTTTAGAAATAATATTTTTATGAATAATTATTAGCTAACGCTGTTCACTGTAAGTATTTTTGAATAATGAGCTTTTTTTGACGAAATGAGGTCCCACAGTACTGTACGCAAAATTATACACATGTATTTAGATTTTATTAATGTTAGTTAATAAACTAGTTTTGTTTAAATAAGAGTTGAAACTATTTCTAGATTCATGAATTCTTGATTATCATAACTAAATACCCTGCTATGAAAACAAAAACGTTAGTTGATTGAAAATATTATGTGTAATAATAACTATAACAATGCTTATTTTAACAATCTTTATGTACATTTTTGGGTGAATGCTTTGATTCATCACCTATTTATTAAGAAAACAATGACTTTACATTTATTTTGCAAAAATGAAATATTGTTCGAGGGTAATTTATTTTTAAAGGTACGGCTATTTCGAACATACAGCCACTCTCAAAGACGTCATTTAAACTTAGGTATTACTTAAAATTAGCGTTAAATTAAAATGATATCATAGGAGATGTCAGTAGAGTAGCCCATATTCTTAGTTGTTAGGGAACGTACCCATACTACGTGACCCTTTTTTCACTTTTTAGACCCCCTCCCCCCCACCCCTCGGTGACCACCCGTGGTATAATAATATGCCCAACCCCCCCCCCCCCCCCCCCAAATGTCACGTAGTAATTCATAAATATGGTTTTAAATGATTTTTTTGCAAACATACTGTTAAAATAACACTAAAAATGAAAATTTGTCTCATATTTGTCTATAAAGCATAAAAAAGCGCAAGATTACCCCAGGGAATATTGATTACGTGACGAAAACCTAAACCCCCCCTCTCTCTCTCTGTGACCAAGCGTAGTATTTTGAAGAACACCCCCCCCCCTCCCCCTCCCCCTAAACGGGTCACGTTGTACCTATGGGTTGGTACGTTCCCTTACCTTGAATAATACTCGCCTTGATCTCGAAGTCGTGCTTTGTTTGGTAGTATTTTTGACAACAACGAACAGCACGAATTCGAGGTCGAGTCGAGGCGAGTATTATTCGAGTTAACGACTAAAAATACAGGTCTGAGCAACCTATGTATTGAATATTTTTTAATGGACGTCTCTGAGTGAGCGTGGCAGTTTGTCTTAAGACTATGATGGATTATTCCGATGTACTCGAACGGAGAAGAACACTACTCCAAAGAGAATTATTTTTAAGTGTCGTTTAGCGATAAAAGCAGTTGCATCTTTGTTCATAATACCTAATTATTAACCCTAAAGTTTGAGGCCTTAGACCCCCCGCAGACTGCAAATTTTCTGATCGGTCGATAGTTTGGTCTAAGCTCTGTATGTTCAAGCACAGGTTTAAATATAAATCGAGACTAAAGTACCTACTTACTTCAAACCATGGGTTTTTTCTGAATTATACAGGTGTACCTACTCCGATTTTTAATTTAATGGTGCATTTTTCGTAGGTAAACAAATGATATAAAATTATATTTTTATGACATGCAATTTTTATGAAATAGGTAAATGGATTTTGATTTACCCGTAAACTTATAAAAGCAATACAATGGAAACTAAACTCGAAGTAAAATCGATTACTTATATTTTTTTTAATCTATGACGTACCTACCTATTTAATATTTTTTATTGTCCAAAAGTAATATTTAACGTCGTGTTATAGGGTAGATAGTGTTTATGATAAAATCAGGCATTTTTTAAATATTTTTCAATACAGTTGAAGTATTTACAAAGCCAGTATACATCCCTCTCTAGTAAGTTCTCTTTTGTGCACAGCGACGGCCGCAAGCGTGCGTTATATTCAACTTACCGCACGCAGTGCGATTTCTTTACGGTTTAGTTTTAATTTCAATTTAACAAAGAGTTTAATACCGAGGAGTTCTTTGTTAAAAGAATAAAATGATCTGAACTTTTTATTAAAAAAAGTTTGTAAAAAGACAAAAAATCAAGTAATTTATTTACATTTTACAATTTAATTTAATTACTTACTATAAACGGCAAATAATACCGCCGATTAAGTATTTTAACATTTTATTTATTTTAAAACATCCATGGCAAAATGATGGTGCCCTCTATTAGTAAATTTTTAACAAATTTAAAGTGTGTAAATAGTATTTTTGCAGTTTTCATTATTATATTGAGTTTGGAGTTAAAACGTAAAATAAAATTAATGATGAAGTTTACAAGAATTAATTCAAGTTCATTCAATATACCCGTTACATTCGCCCGATTCACGACGCTTAATTATAATGGTACTACTATTAGGGTTGTCAAGAACAAAATTATAATGAGCTTCCGGTAGCAAATAATATACGTTGGAAATGATAAATCGGTACCATAACTTAGCATCTCATTCATTACATTATCGTAAAGACAGACGGCATGAATTAATATAGAAGTCTTTTATTTTTAAGACAAAAGTGTCGACTTTTCGCTAGCAGGTAATTCAACCCGTGTTATAAAATGTCATGTTATTTAGAAAAGAGAAAAACTATATTGCATATTCTTTCGCTTGCTAACTTTTGTGTTTTGACTTAACAACCTCCCCAAGGGTGTTGAGAAAGAAAAAAAATATCTTAAAGGTTGTCTATACCGTGCTTGGCGAGTACAGTCACCAGTTATTTTGACTAAAACCTGTGTTTATTTTGTCAAAATAATCAATGTCATTTTTGTTTTTTACTTGAAATAAGGTCGAGGAAGCAATGTCGCGATTTTAATTTATACATACAGTTTCATTCGCATTTACTCGGGGTGTTCTAACTTCATACTCAAAGGCCAAATTCTTTTAACGCTCGGTTGTATTTAAGTATTGGATAATGAACTTGACTGTACATAATTGTTGTATGTTGCTGCTTTATATTATTATTAATCGTCATGATAGTATAGTCAATAATTTATATGCAATCGTTTTGTATCTGTGAATACGGCGCCGCCTTATAAAGATACACGCACACGAAGGCTTCAGTGTGTGTGTATTAAATAATTTAACCATAATATATCATGTATGTAATGGTCTTACCTATTATTATTATGAAATGCGAAAAAAATGTATTATCGCATATAAAAAAATTATCATAATTTTTTTCTCACACAGACCCTAGTTTTAATTCTGATAATTAAAAAAAATGGTTTTTATTTATATTTTTTTGTTGTCTTTTGTCTTGTCAAGTCACTCAACTACATAATTAATAATAAAATAGACACATATTTTGCTTGTAAAGTCACTGAATAATGTATTATTTTTTTTTTACTTTGTACTTTAAATCGTTTCAATGAGTGTATAAGGGAGTGCCTAGAAATATCGGAATAGAAATTTAAGAATACTTAAATTATACTACATAGTTTCTTTGAAACAATGTGTCACTATTGTAAATCACCCTCACCATAAAAAGATGAGCCTCAGAAGAAGAAGTGAATGATAATATTTTAAACATTCTTTCTTATCCTCACCAAAATCGAATAACTGTATGGTGATCTTTTTGTGATGAGGTCATTGAATCTAAACAAGAGAAATACAAACTTTTAATATACCTAGTTAAGCTTTACATAAAGTCTATTTTATTCTTAATGTAACTTTGCCACAAATTATTATATTATATAATAAATATAACGTTTGATATAGATTCAATCCATATGTATAATATAAATACAGCAGACAAAACACTTTACATTTTACGTTAGACTTAGAACCGCAATAATCGTGAATAGCCGCGAAAATAGTAAATTTAAATCAATCATAGCTACATAAATAAATTCAGATCGCATAACAGAAAGAAATACTGCTGTTTATCGACACCTTACCCATAATACTGTTTTATGGAATTTTATTGGTCTAAAATTGCTGTAAAAATGTTGATATTCGACTAGAAAGTTGAAATAGCAATAATTTTCTTTTTTCATTTCTAAGCCTTATTTGACAGCACAAAAAATGTTGTCGTCCCTTTCTTATAAACAAAAACAACAAGGACGGCAGTCACGCTACATAGCAACATCTCTGCCGGTCTTACAATCCGCCTAGAACCGAAGATCTCATCGGCCAGTTTTATCTTGTATAAGCACATAGGTTCCTATCTAATTTTATCTTTCTGTTATATATCATCAATTTTAAACGGTATTTATTAAAAGATGTCACAGTAAAGACTTGATCCGGCACTGGTATGTAGCGTGAACGAGACATCTGAATATCGTAGCGAGTTTAAAATAATAGATGGAAAGAATATAATATTTTTATTACATACCTAGGTACTATAAGAATATACCACGCCTCACAATGTAATAGTAAGGTTTTTAATAACGATTCAGAAATACATGTTATGATATAGTAACTCCAATGCGGTTAATTGTATTTGTTACTTAGCTTTTGTTTTGAACAATATCTTGCAATATACGTTTTAAGAATATTTTTGGTATTATCATTTCAGTCCTTATTGTATAAGAGCTACCCATCAATAGGCATCATCATGGGTTCTGCGTACTGACGCTACAGAGTACCTAATCTGTTATGATTTTGATCGGTATGTGGGTATGTAGACGTGATCACCTGTTTCACTATAATAACTCTGTAGATCTTTAGAAGCATCTTGCTCATTTCACTAACTTTGGTAGGTACTTTTTACTCCAGTCTTGTGTATCAGCAGCTTTTGTTCCGCATTCTCGCGGTTTGCAAGCAACTGACAAGTTAATGCTCGTATGTTGCTAAAGAAATCGTTACTCGAGAGTTAAAATTTTCATACAAAAATCTATGCTGAGTGCTTAAATGTGCTCGAGCCGCGTATATGAGCATTTTTGCGTATGCTACGGGACCTTGGCAAGCAAAACTGTTGTCAATTAATCAATATAAAATCTTTTGTGCCTGCAGATTAGTATTTTATCAACACAACCCTAAAACTAAGTATAATTAAATCCACCCCTTTTTTTCACAGGGGTAAGTAGAGATTACAGATCTCCATTTGCTATGATTCAGACACAACTAGGTAGGTACTTAATGTACTTATATTAAATGAAAAAATCATATTTTATGTAATACATAAACTTTATTTAACATTCTCAAAGGGTATTGTAAATAGTGGAAATATTTTTTATAAGTAAGGAAAGCTAAGCATCTTATAAAAATATCATTTTCAAGTAGATTAAATGGACCTAACAGGCATCGGCAAGTTATTTAATATACAAACACTTATATTTCGTAAAATACGGACTTGCAAAGTGTCTTATAATAACTTTTATATAAATTCATAATTTTTATCGATCGATATCCAACATTTACCAAAAGGATATCAAAAATTACTTACAGATAACAAAAAGTTTTAAATGGAATACCTGATGACAATTTACATGGAATGCAAAACTGTAAAACAACGCCCGCATTCTTAAAACAATGCCTAGTCGGAAAAAGAAAATTCAAGCAAAAAATAATTTATGTAAGTTTTTCATTGGGAAGTTTCTTAAGAGCAAGATCTTTTATTTCGCCTAAGCATTGTTTTAGAATACAAGCAATAAGTTTTATTACAAACCTACTTGTGAAAAAATAGTCGATGTGTGAAACTAATAAAGTGAATCACGTTAGTAGGTATACATAGAAATGAGCAGTCTAAATTTTTGCCACGCCGCGGTATATTTTGCAATGCATAGACAACGAAAGCGTGATGCATACAATACTAGTTAATGTGATACATACAGTGCCATAGCGATAACTTCTTACTTCTAGGTGCCGGTACCGTAAACACGACATTTTCTTCAAGGAAAAATAATAGCCTGGCGACCGTTGGATTGCTATCAAGCATTCGAGAAATTAGTAAGTACATAATTTCGTGAGTCACATTACAATACAAAAAAAAACTTATACGAAGTGTTGTATCTACTTAAATGAATATGTCAGATTTATTGGTAATTTTTATGATTTTTTCACTAGCGTTTCTTACAAGAACTACTATAATGTTCGACATTTGTATGATATAGATTAAATCTTGGAAACGTAGGATAAAGTCTTATGGGAAAGACGACGTCACATCTCGGCTAGTGTATAAAATGTTTGACAAGCCTAAACAATGACTTAGCGATGCAAAATAACTGAAATTAGTCTTGTTTAGTGTGCAGTTAGATATTAGAATTCACATATAAAAGCACACTAAACGAAACTAATGAGATTTGTCTAACGCTTCTGAGTTTCCAGATTTGAAGTAAGTGACAAGTTACATTATTTTGTTCCTGCCCTTGTGTATTTCTTGTAGTTTTCAGTAATACAATAATGTGGCCGTAATTTTTTTTTGAAAATAGCCTTTAAAACTTGGACATAATTAACAAATGGTGCACAATGTGTAATCCCAAGAATCAGAAGTGATTTAACCTCACGTCTGTTTTGTCAAAGATTCTAACAATAAACCTATTGCGTCAATTTCGATATGAGATTAAAAGTAAAACTCACAGATCATAGAATACTGCTTTTTACTTAGTTCTGTGGTGAAAATAATAGTGTTAGAAAGAGCGTGCGGCGTGGATAGTGAAGTGATGCTTGTTCAAGGCAGGGGCTTGTTCTCGGGGATGGTTGGCGAGGTGGCGCCACTGGCGGCGCGGCTCGCGTCGCGCAGCGCTTCGTCGAAACTCTGCGTCGAGTTCGATCTGGACGCCACTTTACCCTGGAGCAGATGCAATACTTATTTACGAACTATTACTCTGGTAGATAAACAGCCTGACTATCGTCTTGCACTTTCCCAAAAATTTCGAGTACCTACTTAGAATTCTGAGGTCATTACATCATCATAATCAGCCTAAAGAGGCCTATAACTGCATCCACTGCTTTACCATCACGGGAATCCCGCGACCTCATTCTTGTTGACCCTTCACAATATTATAGATTTATCAAACAATTTGATATGGAGTTTACCTTAACATTTTCATAGGCAGAGCCGACGCGCTCCTCTATGGAGCGGAATGAGTCAGAGTTGCGCATCTGGCCGAGTTTGCTGGAAACTCCGGCCGTGATTCCGCCCAGAATTGAAGTGGTCTTCTCCGTTGTCGTTCTTATCACAGATTCAGTTTTTTGGTATCTGAACAGAAAATATTGTTTTACTAACTCAGAGGCAGAAGAATAAGGCGAAGGCTAGACGTTCAGTAAACATTGCGATTCCGCATTATTATAAATACTGTTCTTAAATCAAATTCCGTTAATAGAATTTACAAGCGAGGCTTTATCAGGTTACTATGTAACGTGTTTCGTACAGTTCAGGCGTGAAATGGATACAGAGGATAAAACTAAAGCCAAGGTATATGGCTTTTATCTAAGAAAGCAATGGCAACAAGAAAGAGAACACATTTGAATTTATTGGCTGAAATTTAAGTACAAGCTCAGCACCGGACACGGCGGCGTGCTATCCGCAATCTCAGAAACATGCCCTCTTCCATTGATGTCGCAATGCGTACTGACACGATACCGTGGTATAAGCTGATTGTCTAATCTAGTGTACTGACAGCATTCTGAGATTCAGAAATCTAGAAATTTTTGGTAAATAAATACTGACATCTATCAATACACTATCTTATACGATCAGTATTCAGTTATCAGTGCATCGGTATTTGGTAAATACTGATGAACCACATTATAAAACTGAACGTCTAGCCTGCACCCAAGGGCTTTTTCAGACCTACGCGCTATTCGCTACCCAGCATACAGTAGGTAGCGAAATCCGAGTGGGTATGTGGTATATATACTACTGTTCTTCTATACTTTGGCGGACCTTTAAGACTTTAATCTTTAACGTCTATAAAGCTAGGTACTACGATGATGAGATTGGTTTGTTTTAGACCACCAGTTAGATAAGTTTCTGGCACTCACGACAAAAACACAAACAAGATAACCATCGCAATCCGAAAAAAATTGTCAAGTCAACAGATGAAAAATAAATTGATAAGAATTAAGAACCTCCATTACTTACTGGCCACACGTGTGGTCAACTGACTCAAGCGTGGTACCAAATGTTTATGCATTAATTATTTTAATTGGTCTCTTGGCGATTTTTATAACAAGTATAAAGTTTATTAAAGTAAATAAACACACTTTCTTTAGGGTTAGAACAGTGAAAATCAATAAAAATAAGCAGTTGTAAACTAGAAATAAAGAGAGTCATGATAAAAGCGTAAGCCAGCATCACAATAGAAATAAACATCTGATTTACTAAGTCTCATAAGTCAGAACACTGATTCCTACAAAACATGGCTAGGAAGTTATGTTTTGATAAGAACTTTATAATGGTGCTGATTATCATAATCTAAATAGAGATGAGACATCGGGAAGAACACACTAAACCTTCACAAGCACCACTCTTTATTTTTATTTAGGGTTAAAAAAACTAAGCCCCACCCCTTGGGCCTTCGCGCCGATTGCCTTACTAAATACAGTTTGAGGGTAGAAAATATTGATTTCTTTTACTCTATGATGCTGTGCTTATTAACTTTTCCACAGGTTCAAGAACAAATAAAACTTACATTGGTGCTTCAGTCACAGCCTGTGTAAGCGCAGCCACGCGTGTTTCTATTGATTTATAGCTGTCGTATAACAAACGAAGTGAGAAATAAAATCAACCAAATAAATGCTACAATAGCCGAGCGAAGTAGATAGATCCGAGGCATTTCATTAGTCATTGGAACACTGTATGGATTCTTGCATCAACTGCAGCTGATAGCGTCCACATTCGTGCAATTGAACGGTCTTAGCTTAGCGGTGCACTATAACCTCACTGTTTCCAGAAAAAAATGTATTCATATTAGTAGTTCAGATATAGTTTTTTAATATTATAATTATTTCAGATTTTTTCGTAATGCGAGGAAATAAGCGGGGTATGGTAAATTTTTGGACTGATTTCATGATAGATCAAAAACTATACATTACAGTAATGGTATTAATATAATAGCCTCCCAGAATCTCAGGTTGAGTATTATTATGTTTTAACTGGTTGCATAAATAAAAGGTTGTATTATTAATTATGTTTTAGGTAGGCAATCAATTCGTATCCGTATCGTACAGCACTTTACAGCAGGTAGTTCAGGCCGGGCACAGAAACAAAATTCAGAGATCTTATCCAGTTAGCGATATTGTCATCAATATTATGACACTAGCATCCACATAACAGAGAAGTGTAGCATAAGACTCAGTCATTCGGTCTTCAGTCATTTGTTTTGAAAGACAACGCCAATACTATCACTTCAACGTGGATCACGTTCAGCGCAAAATCCGTTTAGTTGTGCTTAGAATGATTGAAAATTTGTTTCCTTATAAAACACCTATATGTGTAGCGATTGGTCTATCAAGAACACCTCTATTTGTAAGGTGACTGCTATTGGTATTCTCTCCTGAGATAGGTGAGATAGGTACGTAACTAGTGGGTAATGAAATGCCTCTATTATCTTGTGGTCTTGGCTCGGCTATGGGCGCTAGTTATTGCGCTAATATTTTCGAAGCAAGTTCTATGAAGCAAGCACCGCTACCGCAGGTGTTCTAACCCTCTAGAAATATCATCTATCTACAGTAAACTGAATAGTACTCACACTTGGCTTTCTTTCACGTTTTTCAGTCCTTGATTTACGTCTTCAGTTATTTCCTTCCAAACTGTGATGCCAAGTTTTTGTTTAAGCTCGGAACTTTGACGAATCTGAAATTTTAAAAAAAAACATTTGTATCTAGATCGAATTGATTTTGAATTAGAACATAACTGTTACAAAAACTATTCTGAGCTCAAAATGATAAAATTAAAGCGCTTTAGTTAAACTTAGGTACTCATGTAAAAAAATTGACACAACTGAATTAGATGTGTGTTAATTTTTTAATTGTGCGGTTAAATATTTCCCTTAGGACCAAAACTTGTAGTGCACCTTGCTCTGCAGTACAGTGCGTAGCGTTGCGATTTCGTCCTCGACTCGCGCGAGTTCGCGGCTCCATTCGGCGCGGAGCTGGTCCGCCTGCTCCGGCGTCAGGCCGGCGAGCTCGTCCGGTGTGTGCACCTCGCCGGCGATATTACCGGGCATCGCTTCTTCCGCTGCAAAACGTATTCTTTATACCACAAAACCAGCAACAACGCGACCCACACTCTTTAATAGGGGTTAAAATTATAGCTTCTTCCACTGTAAAATGAATTATTTATACCAAGGGCCGATTTTAATAACTCAGAATAACACCAATTGATGTAGAAGGATATTATTTTAATCTGATGGATAACGAAATCCGGGGGTTAAACTCTTCGTTACTTCAGCTGCTAAACCAGGCTAAACCCCCTTAGCGTGCCCTGCGACTGCCACTAGGGGATTTTTGCGACTGCCACTGTTTGTCTGTGCCCTCGTAGCTCTGTGTGTTTGTAGCTGAAAGTAGGGCTCCGATTTGAATGTGGTTTTTTTGGTTAGAAAGGTGATTTATCTTAGCTATGTTTCGTGAAAATTGATGGAGCCCATTCCAAGTTACGAGGATATTCATCAGCTCTGCAAACCAGTTTTGAGGAATCCCAGGCATCGCAAATTGATATTTGATAAACTGGAGTCCATACTCCCAAGGTTTGATGATGACCAGCAATTATGAAGAAGATTTTAGGAGATATTTCATTTTTGTAAAATTAACTTCTTTGATAGCAGTTCCTGTTACTGTATACTTAATGCATTCAAACAATTTAAATAAATATTACCGTTCGGTGAAAGCCTTAATTTCTGCAAAACTGCAAGAATTTATGAAATTATTCAGCAATTAATGCCAAGGTCTTTTATTTCTTTATGAGTCGCCCAAATATCGCAAACTGTATTTTTTGCCCACGACTGAAAAACGGATAGATTAGGAGTAGGGCTCCGATTTGAATGGTTTTATTAAGAAAGGTGATTTATCTGGGATGGTTCTTAACCATGTTTGGTGAAAATTGGTGAAGCCGTTTCCAAGAGCATGTTCATCAGCTTTGAAAACCAGTTTTGAGGAATCTCAGGTATTATTGCAGTTTGAAACACTTTTAGTAAAGCAAAGCATTGAAATTAGATGAACTAGAGTCTATACTCCGGTCTAAGGTCTGATGATGACCAGCAATTATGAAGAGGATCTTTATTTTTAGTTTAATTTTTTTGGTAAAATTGTTTAAACTACAAGGTTTTTTAGATTTTCTTAGATAACTTTACCTAAGTACTCCTTTTTTGTGCAATTTCTTTGGTATTTATAGACCTACTTACATACGAGTTCTATTTTTTGACTAAAATACTGAGATTTAAACATAGCTACATATAGCTATCTAGGTAAGTAATGTGCGGCTCACGAATCTGATATGTATGTTTTGTTTACTATCAGCACAATGCGACAATGCGAAAACAATAACGTGGGGATTTCTTTAATATTAGAAACTAACCTCCGATTGCGATACCTAAAAACTTCTTGTAATTAGTGTGACTGGACATCTTGGCAAGATAAGGCTTGGAGAGATCTTGGAACGTAACCCGCACGTCTCGCATTTTTTTTTTGAATATCCGTAACCGCCTTCTACGGTTATCCATGTAGAATTCAGTTTCGATGCATAATGCTGAATCTGCGAGGTCCGGTAGAGCTCGCCACTCGGCGTCCGCGTCCTCCGGCAGAGGCCATCTCGGCAAATCCTCCAGTCCGTCGAGCTCCTCCACGGCCACATCGAAGCTCGGCGTCGAATCGTCATCCGGAGGGATAAAGTACGGATCCTCCATATACTCCAAGCTCGCCGGACCCCCGCTCGACTTCCCGTCTTCCATCACTCACGCGGCTTTTGCCTCTACTTCGCCTAGTCTATTCACCCGATCTAACACATTTCTGTCTAGGTACTTAATATAATAATATATCATGAAAGTTATTTTATCGCGGCCGAATAATCTGCACATTGATGTTGCACTGTTAGCATACGGGAGTTTTAATACATCAATTATCACTTGACTAATGAATGAAATTAAATTATAAGTACACTATAAGACGTAATCTATCACATAATAAACATAGTTTCGTAATTCATTTCAATCGTCAGAATTAAATACGTGCGCGGACGGTAATTGACGAAATCTGTATCTTCCGCCACGTCGAGCCGCGCGGGCCGCAGCGAGGTACCTACTCGCCCGTCTCGCGCCGCTGACGCTGCCTCATTGCTCGTATTCGCCACTTTCACCAATAGCGCGGGCTCCAATCTTGGCAATTTTAAATAATGTATGTTGACCTCCAAAATATGAGTGTTCAGCATCTAGACAAAATTCAACTGGCGGCGGTTTAGATTGCGCAGCTGTGAGGGATTTGACCGGCGAACATGCGACTTGAAACAAGTTCTAAGCGGCACGAGTATAAATAACAAAAAATAAGTAGAGGCTGAGCTCACCTTGTGCGGCTAAAGTTTATTGACAGTGCCTGAGGCGAACCGTCGCGTCGTCGCTCTAACCACACTATTCTTTCTTGTGCTTGCGCGCTTGATTATGGACCACAAGAAATATTGCGTCATTTTGTTCCGTAACTTTTACAAAAAGCACTTTGCACGACATGGCAAGAGGCATGAGTCATCGCTCGTTGAATTAGGTTTTAGATAGATTAACATACCTACCTATGTTTATGTAGGTATAGTTATAAGAGAGATGATATCTATATTGTATGTATCGAATCTCCCCGTAGCACCAGCCTGAAGAGACTTGAATCGTGTGAAAATAACAAATTACGGTTAATGATTCGGTTTATACCTAATCACAAGGATATTCTCCTCGTTTCGGACTTATCAGGATAGTACATCGACTGATAATACACCGAGGAGCCTTAGAAGGAAAACTAATCAAGCTAGCCTAACTTGTGTGTACGTACCTACCAGGTAGGTAGGTATAGTAGAAAGATTATGTGTTAGTAAAAATAAGTATATAAGTATTCTATCAGCATCTAGTTCCCATATTACAAGATTTGCTTAGTTTGGGACTAGAGAGTGTCGCGTGAAATGTCAATGAATAATTTATATTTATTTATTTAGTTCTTGCTGGAAACTTAGGTGAGAGTATCCTAGCAATAAATAAATAAAAATGCTTTTTTTGGTACCTATTCCATAACAGATAATGCACACAGAATATTAGAAAAGAATTATAAAATATTTGCAGGTAAGTATAAATGAAAATTATAAAGTTGGTAAAACCAGTATAACGTGAATATTTCTTAGTTTTCTGACCAGTAACACTTAATAAGAGTACTATTCGTAGACCTACCAAACCACCTATCTTGTTCGCTTCCCTCAATCAACAGTTTTAAATTGATTTCAGGTTAGAGCTGCAGGGTGATTTTTATAGTCAACCTCAACTTCTCATTACCAGGATGGTAGTGCTGAGGGCCCTACCCTCGCCCCACATACCACCACTAAAAGAAATTCCTTCCATGAGGATCACCTGCTTACATCTAAGAACACCTCAAATTGGATCTTCAATGTGTCATGTCAAGTCATTCGGCCGATTTATCTTATCTTATTGTAGAAATAGATTATAGCAATGAAACAGTCACCGAACTAAAAATACAGACTCAATAAACAAATTGCAATCAATATGCCTTTTTCGCTTACATACCAATTGTAAATACATTTCATTTGCTTGTTTACTGAATAAGCTTACAGTAATTACCTGCTATGTGCATAGTAGCATAGTAATTATCTTGTGTATGAAAGCTATAAGTATGTAGTGTTGTCAATTTAGTTAGAAAAATAATGTTTTAACAATGTAGGTGGTTTGGATGACGAATAACTGTTGGTTCATAAAATTGAATAGGTAGGTAAGCATCCATAATGCAATAGTAATATAGGTACCTACCCGTTTCTATTGTAAGTAATAATAGGATGTCATTCACAGAACAGAGGTAGGTAGCAGCTTTAATGAATTTCAAATCCCTACCATTTAAAGCCATCATCATAAAATGATTAGTGTGCTAAGTACATTGAACCGTTTGTGCTGGTTGTGCTGAGCACATCTAGAATACAAAAGGTAGTAAATAATCTTGTAGTGCTAATAGATTAGACATTGGCTGCTATTATCTCCTCAGTGTAGCTCAAGTAGAACAAGTAAACCAAAATTACTTAGATGAAGCTAGAGGATTTGCTTACCAGTAGGTACGGCACTCATTGCTATTTGAAGAATTCGTTGATAATGTAGTTAACTGCTTTTACAAAATCTAGCTAGCTAGCACCGGTTTTTAGCCTATTTTCAGTGTTTTTGGAAATCGAAAATTACACAAAAGTAGCAATCGAGAAACCTCTCCAATCCAACCAAATCTCCAGTAAAAAAAGCACAGAGAATAAAAAATGGCGAAATACAAACAATTCTGTCATTTTTCTGTCAAAACTGACGTCTCAAACTGTCAATGTATCAAAAACGGAATTAGCTGCTTGCTTCGGTCTGGTTATTGTACAACCATGAAATGCACAGCCTGGCAAAACCCAACCAAGGAATTAGGAAGATGAGCGTATTTTTTTTTTAATGTAGATCGATAGATTTTTACGTCCAAAACACAACAGTGAAAGAATTTTGGCGATAGCTCAAAAACTGAATTTTCTACGATTTTTTAAAGTTTGGATTTTCAAAATGTGTTTTTAGCCCGGCGATTTCGCGTGTGACGTCAGCCGGGTCCGATCGCTCACCCGCGCGTTTTAAGCGTTTTCTGCCTTTACGTTTCTATTTATATTTCTGATAAATAGGGAGAAAAGTACCAATATTTTTATGTAATATTGTGCCTCTAAGTCCTAAGGACACGTTTAACGCTTCAGATAAACTTTTTAACCACCGACTGAAGAAAAAAGGTGTTCTAAGTTTGAGGCTTTTTTGTGTCTATGTGTCTGTACCTTTCAAGGCTCGTAGCTCCAAAAAATCACTCGTAATTTTTTTATAACTATTCTTGAAATGGAAAGCAGATAAATCTGGCATAGTTCTAAGCCAAGTTTGGTAGAAATCGGTGCAGCGGTTTCCAAGTTATGAGGATGTTTATCAGCCCTCGACACGCATTTTGAAGGGTTCTCAGGCATATATTGATTGTAGTTTGAAACATTTGGTTCTTATACCAGTATAACGTGAGCTACTATTTCTTAGTGTTTCATTGATTTTGTATATCAGGTAAGACTGGTAATGAGCAAGATTGTGTTATCGACGTGATTAGCAATGTTTTTAACCCCCGACGCAAAAACGATGGGGTGGTAAAGTTTGACGTGTGTGTGTGTCAGTGCGTGTGCGTGTGTCTGTGCGTGTATGTGTGTGTGTGTGTCTGTCGAATGCGCGCGTTGGTGCGCGTGCGGATGCGGATGGTAGTAGTCTAAGTCACATTGTCTACTAAGGACGTGCCTAGTGAGACATTGTACTGTCAAGTACAATGCCTCACTAGGCACGTCCTTAGTAGACAATGTGACTCGCTAAGAAGAAGAAGAAGAATGTGACTTACACTAGGACGTGCCTAGTGAGACATTGTACTGTCAAGTATAATGTCTCACTAGGCACGTCCTTAGTAGACAATGCCTACACATACATATAGTGCAATGCCTCACTAGGCACGTCCTTAGTTACGAAGGACATTGTACAGTAGGTACAATGCCTCACTAGGCACGTCCTTAAGCAATGCATTGCTAATGCCTCACTAAGCACGTCCTTCGTAACTAAGGACGTGCCTAGTGAGGCATTGCACTATATGTATGTGTAGGCATTGTCTACTAAGGACGTGCCTAGTGAGACATTGTACTTGACAGTACAATGTCTCACTAGGCACGTCCTAGTGTAAGTCACATTCTTCTTCTTCTTCTTAGCGAGTCACATTGTCATTGTCATGTGACTTAGACTACTACCATCCGCATCCGCACGTGCACGTCCTTAGTAGACAATGCCTCACAAGGCACGTCCTTAGTAGACAATGCCTCACTAGGCACGTCCTCAGTAGACAATGCTTCATTAGGCACGTCCTTAGTTTCTGAGGACGTGCCTAGTGAGACATTGTACTGTCAAGTACAATGCCTCACTAGGCACGTCCTTAGTAGACAATGTGACTCGCTAAGAAGAAGAAGAATGTGACTTACACTAGGACGTGCCTAGTGAGACATTGTACTGTCAAGTACAATGTCTCACTAGGCACGTCCTTAGTAGACAATGCCTACACATACATATAGTGTAATGCCTCACTAGGCACGTCCTTAGTTACGACGTGCCTAGTGAGGCATTGTACTTGACAGTACAATGTCTCACTAGGCACGTCCTTAGTAGACAATGTGACTTAGACTACTACCATCCGCATCCGCACGCGCACCAACGCGCGCATTCGACAGACACACACATCCATACACGCACAGACACACGCACACGCACTGACACACACTCACACGTCAAACTTTACTACCCCATCGTTTTTGCGTCGGGGGTTAAAAACATTGCTAATCACGTCGATAACACAATCTTGCTCATTACCAGTCTTACCTGATATACAAAATCAATGAAACACTAAGAAATAGTAGCTCACGTTATACTGGTATAAGAACCAAATGTTTCAAACTACAATCAATATATGCCTGAGAACCCTTCAAAATGCGTGTCGAGGGCTGATAAACATCCTCATAACTTGGAAACCGCTGCACCGATTTCTACCAAACTTGGCTTAGAACTATGCCAGATTTATCTGCTTTCCATTTCAAGAATAGTTATAAAAAAATTACGAGTGATTTTTTGGAGCTACGAGCCTTGAAAGGTACAGACACATAGACACAAAAAAGCCTCAAACTTAGAACACCTTTTTTCTTCAGTCGGTGGTTAAAAAGTTTATCTGAAGCGTTAAACGTGTCCTTAGGACTTAGAGGCACAATATTACATAAAAATATTGGTACTTTTCTCCCTATTTATCAGAAATATAAATAGAAACGTAAAGGCAGAAAACGCTTAAAACGCGCGGGTGAGCGATCGGACCCGGCTGACGTCACACGCGAAATCGCCGGGCTAAAAACACATTTTGAAAATCCAAACTTTAAAAAATCGTAGAAAATTCAGTTTTTGAGCTATCGCCAAAATTCTTTCACAGTTGTCCTTACAATCTTCTAGACTTTTGATTTAAGCTAAAAAAACAGGAAAAAAAGCCTAACTCATCTTCCTCATTGATTTATTTATCATGCTCTTGATTGGTTCTACTGTTCTATTAAATAATATATCATTATAGCATACATTAGATATAACTCATTTATTTTCTCCACACAAGAAGTTTCTTAACTTATAGGTAGGTACAATGAATATTAGGTAAGAATATTATTTTTCCATTTATTAAGAAAGTGCCAAAAATATTATGAGACCGCATCTGTTTATGCCTGTAATACAATTTATTTCTTAAATGATTTTATGTTGGCGTAACCAGCGCCGCCATGTTTTGTTCCGAGTTTGTGGTAGATCTGCTGTCAATACAACTAAGAAGGCAACCATAATATTTTATTCAGTCCATAGTACACACGCTTTTTTTGTTGGTAGGGCGTATCCATTCCATTGGTTCTATACTAGATCAGAGATTTTCTTGTCCCTGGTCAAAGCAAACATTATTTGTCAAACAAACAAACCAAACCAATCAAACACAAAGCATGCAAATGTGAAATTGTGAAGTGAATTAGTAAATGAAGCAAGCAGTGACAAATCAAAATTGAAATTCTGTGTTTCTCAGTGAGTGTTTCTTTTATCTTCCTTCACTTCGAGCATTGGATACTTATTATACTCTTGAGTATTGGTTTGGTTTTATTTCACTGTATTGTAGGTAATCAGACTAATCATAATCAGTGTTTTGGCTAGTGGGTCAACGGTCAACTAGACTTCTCATCTCAGTTATACATCCTCGATATTCTCTATACTAAAAATCGAAAGTTTAGAAATTAATACAATACGATAGGTACCTACTACACTTTTCTTGATCTACAGGTAAAATGTCGGCTACTGCATTATTCGGGAACTCGTCAGCCCTTGGAGGAAGTTCAGGAGGGAATAAGCATATTGTTGAATTTCGAGCTGGCAGAATGACTCTGAAAGGTCGTATGGTGCATCCGGATAAGAGGAAGGGCCTGTTGTATGTGTACCAAGGAGAAGATTCTCTTATGCATTTCTGCTGGAAAGACCGTACCACTGGAGAGGTAGAAGATGACCTATTGATTTTCCCTGATGATTGTGAATTTGTGCGAGTTAATGAATGCACCACGGGCAGAGTCTATGTCTTGAAATTCAAGTCATTCTCGAAGAAGTACTTCTTTTGGATGCAGGTAATTAGAGTTGATCAACATAACTAGATCAGGTAAGAAAGCAATATTTTACTGAACCTTTAAAAAAACAATCCTTTGGTCTCTAGCTAGTATTATCTATCTATCTAGTATCAAAATCATGAAACAAAATGCAAAAACTTTTCCTGCATTTTGTCTAGAATTTTATGACACGAATTGTTCTATTTTCACAGGAGCCAAAGACTGACAAAGATGATGACCTTTGTCGCCGCATCAATGAAGCTTTGAATAATCCACCAACATCTGGCAACCGCAGCGTGGGAACCAGCAGCACTCAAGAAGGAGAACTGCAGAATCTACTTAACAACATGTCTCAGCAGCAGCTTATGCAGTTGTTTGGTGGGGTTGGTCAGATTAGAGGATTATCTTCGCTGCTTGGAACAATGGGGTTTGTAGAAATAATAAATGACATAATCATAAGACGACTCAATGTCCCTAAATCAATAAAAAAAAAATATGTACCTAAGTGCTCTTGTTGTACTTCTAATGTTGTCTGACCAATAGGCTGGCAGCCTATTGAGTGAGTGCTTTGGTCTATTGCTGATCGTCTTGCAGCACAAATTGTCTGGTCTATCTTCGCTCAATCCTTGCAATGTACCTACTTTATCATCATCATATCAGCCACACACACTGCTGAACAGAACATAAGTTTTACATTTCTCCAATCATCAGTTATGTGAACTTCCTGTTAGGGGGCTGCTCATATATCTATACAAAATAAAGTTTATGTGAACTTTTAGTAAATGTAAAACAGTAAAACGTGCACACTAAGGGGACTGTTGCAGGGATTACTATTGCACTCACAATAAATAATCAATAGTTGTCTCTTACCAATAAGTAATGAAGGTAGGTCCTACTAAAGTCTACCTACCTGTATCCACTGATATAGATCTTACTTGTACTTGTAAGTAAATTGCTAATGTACTTGTATTATCTATATTGTGTCAAATATTTCATTTCGTGTTTATGTGATGTTTCGGGAGTGTTATTTATAAAATGGAGTCCAGCATCAATAGTAAAACTGGTCAGCGGCTGCATATATAACATTTCTGAAAAAGTTAATACAGACAACATTGACTTTACTTACTGTTGCTAAAATTTTCAGTAACAGCAGTACCACCGGTGGTACTCGCACCGGCGGTAGCACGGCCAGCTCGCGCGGCGGCAGCGCCCCTCGCAGCGTGCCCGCCCCCGCCGAGCCGGCGACCCCGCGCGCCCCCGCCCCCGCCCCCGCACCCGCTGTGCCGGACCGCGCGCGCGACCCGCCGCCCGTTATCACTGCCACGCCGCCGAATACGGCGAATGCTACACAACCGCGCAGTAAGTGCTGAAGACACAAACAACTAAAGGAATCGCCACGAGAAACAATCTTGACGATAGCAATCATACCTGTACTGTAACCGAGTTACAATGCGCGGTGACGATGCTGCAACGATTGGCAGTTGAGCTGTCGTTGACGCGCAGTGTAACGCAACATTTGGGTAAGGTAAACATTTTGTTTACCATAGTGTAATGGTAAAGCAAACATAAAATCCGAGTCCTGCGTAGCGTTTCCGTGCAGTGTAACTCCGATATACCTTCAGTTTGCTATTTTCTAAATTCATGTTAAACTAAACCCCTCAAGACATGTAAAAATTAATTCTACAACATACCTGAAGATAGCAGCCTGCTAATGCCCAGAACAAACAGTACAGATCGAAGCAAGTGAATACAATTGAAAATAGTTTAATACATCACTGTTTTGAGTTGGAGAGAGGATTTTTGCAAATGCAGATGGTCATTGGAAATCAATTGGTTTGATCTGTACTCCTATTTCAGTATAATACTTTGAACCTTCAGCTCCCAATAAATTAATCCAGCTGCCTAATAATTGATCAACGATTACAGGTGGTCAAATATTCCTGTCTGACTTGCAACGCTACTTCTCTGGGCTAGGCACGGCGCCGTCGGAGGGTGACAGCGCAGGCGGCACGGGCACCGGCAGCATCGACCTGGGTGCCATGCTGTCTTCCGCGGAAGTGGTCGAGGCGGCCTCCACCCCCGCCAGCACACAGCGCCTCACCCCGCACCTGCCCCCCGCACCCTCCAACGCGCCCCAAGACGATGTAAGGACCACTCTGCTCTCACCGCAGTTTGCTCAGGTGAACCCTTAACCTTAGCGCATTCCATTCTGCCAGCGCTTTCGGCCGGCCACCGCACGTTATCAGAACACGGGCCTCGCCGCGCACCCTGCATCGCGCTCTCATATTACCTAAAAACTAGCAGTAACAGACAACAAGCGATCAGTCGCTTAGTGACGAAAAATTTGATATTACGTATCCTATCGCTCGCCTATCAATGCCAGTAACAAAAAGATAGCATGTTAGTCTGTTGTCCTAAAGTAATTTTCTAATAGTGTAATTTGACAGAAGTATATACAATTTACAGTTTTTGCAATAGTGGCATCCCGAACGTATGCGGCTTTGCCATTCATCGCGTTTCCAGATACAGACGTTTCCTGATAACGTGGCGGGGTGGCCAACGCTACAACGTGCGTGTTCTCGCTTGGGACTGCAATGCAAGGGCTTAAGAGGTCTATCACAAAATGTCGTCCGTATACGAGCGCTCGTGCAGTACCTACTGAGTTCTAGCGGCCGACGACGGATTGCATTTTGTGCAGCTGTAATTACATATTAAAAGTTTTTTTACTTAAATAATATGAATGTAGAGATGGAGAAATTTACAACTAATTCTAAACGATTTAAGTCGTTTTATGGTTTTGAATGGGATTTTTTTTGTAGATATCCCAACTGCATTCGCGCTATGAACATAACTACTTTTTAAGAATTATATTATATTTCTCATTTCGTTTGTTTAGTACAGTATTTCAATCCATGGAGATTGAACAAGTTCCTTTCCGAATTTTATTTAAAACTAGCTTCGGAATTTTGGCTTTCTATAAATAGATACAATTGAATTGCAATTGGCGAGGGCGCCATGAAGTATACTAATAATTAAGTATTATCCACCATACAATAAGTCAAAATTGTCCAAATATTTCAGTTTTTCTGAATAAGAACGCCAAAGAATGGCATTTAATAAGAAAATCACAGTCGTAAAGTAATAGAACTCCTAATATGAGGTTTGCGGCGCGGAAAAGCGCACACCTGAACAGCGTTCTCGTTGAGACATGTTTACCTACTTTGTTAGTTTACCATTTTTTTTAATCAAAAAAAGTACTTGGCACCAAAATAATAGTCAGTGCTGGTTCAAAGAAACCGCCTCGTTTAATAACTTGATCATTGTATGTATTGACATCTAGTTATAAACTATTTTTAAAATGAATAACAAGAAAACGTGGCGTCAGACCTAAGAAACCTAGTTCGAGCAGCTGACCACTTGAAGAGACTCTGATATTTGTGTTACGTCGTATCTTAATAATGCTTGAGCTCATTCAAAATTGCTTTCGAACTGTACCTAGTGCAAAGTTTACTTGCACGCTTCATTTTAACACTGGCGCTTCTAATATTTTAGTTGCGATTTAAAATCTAGCATTTCTAATGACATGATGGATTCAAATTGTTGGTTTGCTTTAATTTGGGTTTGATAATTCAAAGTCTGGAAAGTTTACATACATGGCCTGTCTGTTTACTTGCTCAACCTCACATAACAAATACATACTAATCAAATCTGAAACTTTTATTCCTTTGCTGCAATGGTGGCGCGGAACATGTAAGTTTTATGTTGATGTGTTTTGCATGATATTGGATTGAAAAGTTGATTTACATGGCCTGTCTGTTTACTCTTTGGTCTTTGATGTTTGAAATAGGTAAGTACATTTTCAATTAATTTATGCCATCACATTGTTAACTATACCCAAATCTCGCCACGAGGCGACCTCTCTTGTATGCATATACTTTTTTTTTTGCATGAAATCTATATTTTCCTGTGGTATATGGAATAACCATTTTAAAAATATACTTTACTTACATCTACATACTTTAATCACAGAGTAACTATTTGAATTTATGCATGTGCTTAGTTTTCGAATTTTAGGCACGTCAAACAGCCTCTCACTTGCACATTTCAAAGTTTTAAAATAAGTTTTTCTTTGCTGAATCATTATTATTCTCTAGAATTCTAGAAGCTTTCCCATTTTCCATATTACAGTCAGTGATTTTATATCTTCAAAAATGTCGAATTTTTCGAACGAGAAGCTGTTTCATTACCTGTCTGTCAGGTCACCGCAAACAACCAACTATTTTTAGACCGTTTTTAACTGTACCTACGTTTTATAATAATTTTGTCAACCGTGTCAAGTTAGGGCAGATGTCGGTGCGATTAGAGTATCGCACTCCCGCAAGGTGACAAGCAGTGCCTTGATCACGAATAGATGTGACAACCGTAAACTTATCGTAACGCTAGCGTAGATACACTGCGCGGTGACGCTACAACGTTTGGCAGTTGAGTTGGCGTTCACGCGCAATGTGATTCGAATACGTTAGGTTTACGTAACGCGGCTACTGTCAGATTTGTTCGTGATTATCCCTCAGGTCTTAGAGCCTTATCATTATTATCATACTGGCTATACGCAGGCGATTCCGCTCTCTCGCCGCGGGTGTTGTATGCAGCTGGCGAACTCGCCGTGAGGGAATCGCCCGCAAATCGCCAGTGTGATAAGGCTCTTAAGTCCGAGTCCCACTTGATCGATAACTTTTACATCATATTTTATAAAAAAAAATAATTTGAATTATATTAAAGTTAAAAACGACAAAAATGTCGGTCATTTGATGAGTGGACTTCAATTTCACTAGAGAAGTCTTTTAAAAATAATGTACTGCTTCCTAGGCGGCGAAACAATTCTCATCTGCGTTAACCTCTGGACAGATGGGTCCCGTGATGACGCAGTTTGGGCTGCCGGCTGAAGTGGCTTCGGCAGCTAACACCGGCGATATGCAAGCATTCCTGAAAGCTTTGGAGAACAGTGCGAACCCCTCTTCAGAGGCTAGCGTCTCCGAAGACGACAAAAAAGATGTAAAGCCGAAAGATGAACAGAAAGATAATAAAGGCGACGATAACGATATGGCGCTCGATTGAGAAACGCTATTTACCCGTTTTTTAGTTTCAACGCAATTATAATAGATCTTTGCACTATGTTAATGTCAAATAAAATGGTTTTAATGTGATCAGGCTTTTTTTTTTTTACTAATATTTAATTTGTCCGAGATCAATGTTGTTACCTTTAGGTTGGATTCGACCATCTTGGAATAACGCTATCCGTCAGATAAAATACGATCCGTCTCTACATTAAACTTGTCAAAAACAAGAACAGAAGTATTTTAATCACCATGGTAAACCATGGGAGTTGATTACTCGCAGGAACCAACACCTTAAAATAATAATGATGATTATATGCATCACACAGGTTATATACGAACAGACATGCAAATTATCACACTAACTCCAAAAATACATTACGCACTCATATAACCCGAGCGAGATAAATTACGATAGTAGCTAACCTTTATATCAACCAAGAATATTCTAGTTAATGATAGATAACCAAAGTATAATAATATGTAGTAATTTGACAAAAGTATGTGATATGCTAAGTAATAATCGTATAGTATACTGCGACATTATACGTAGGTACATAGGAGACGAGTAGTATTAGCGCCATCTTGGTTTTAGTTTGAAAAGCATTACTTTTCAGTATACTAGATGGCGCGCGCTACCCATCCCAACTTGCCTGCCTTTCTATGTTATGGAACGTGCGTGCGTGGAATGAGTGCGTTGCGTAGTAGGTCGGTAGGTAGAGTTGATCGAAGGTAGGTACCAATCATAAATGAAATGAATTGGTGCAAAAGTATTCCCCACATGTCATGCCAATGAATAATATGCTCTATATAAAATGACGACCATTACATGAAGAGACCTAGGTTTCAAGTATTCTGGTACATTAACAACATGTTTTCGGTAAACGCTTACAATTTAACCTCTATGGTACTTACAACAAGAGCCACAAGTTGATAGTATTTGGTCTTTAAACATGTTCCAGCTAGGTCGATGTTTTGTATGTTAGTAATACTTTCAATTCATTCGGTTGGGTTGTTGTACTAATATTCATTTCATTCTCCGTCCGCGTTTAGCACAGAGCGCGCGTATGCGAGTTTATTTGGTTATTCAGATAATACTTAGTAGTAAGGTACATTATATCGAAATATTTTTTATATTATAAAGAACCACATGTCTATGCAAGTGCTGTTGTCATTAAGAGCCTACACTACTCCAGCTCAAATCCAAGTTTCACGGCCCATTCGTGCAGATACCGCGCCGCGCACTCGCAGCTATCTCACTCGCACAGTTCATCACGCAGCGCAGAGGTCACGAGTCGACCGCACGATAGAGTAAATACACAGTTATTGTACGTCTAGTACCGAGCTATGGAAATAAAAAAATAAATTATTGTACAAATATACTAAAGCGCCGTAAGTAGTTATGATACACAGTTATTGTACACCCAGTAGGTATGGAAATAAAGTGAAAGGAATATTGCAGAAAAGTGGTCCATAGTTGGCCACTTTTTCTAAGGTCTGTGGCACGGCTCATGATCATGCTAAATATTGTAAGTATTGACAGGCGTCACAGCTCAGTCGGTAATAGCTCTGCCTTCCGTGCTAAGGGTCGTGGGTTCGATCCCCATACTGAGAACAAACATTTGTGCGTGGAAAACATAGATGTTTGTTCTATGTCTGGGTGTTACTATGTATTATAAGTATGTATTTACAAAAAAAAAGTAGGTATATAAGTATTCCATCAGCATCTAGTTCCCATATTACAAGCTTTGCTTAGTTTGGCACTAGAGGGCGTTGTGTGAAATGTCCATGAATATTTATTTATTTATTGTATTATGGAATGGACACAGTAGTAAAAAACCAGGAGAAATCAGAAAATTTTATTGTATTTCAAGAGGGAGATCTCAATTCGATTGTATTTTGTTTGTTACCTCAGAACACCGTTCGCTTCTCTCACTCGATCAGATCATCATCATCGCTTCAGATCAAATGGGTTGTATGCTTATTCGAAAAATGGGAAAACCTCAGGAGGAAGCTTATTCCACATCTTATATGAGAAATATCACGCCTATTTACATGCATTTATTTATTTACATGCACATCATCGGGTGGGTAGAATGCTTGTTTGCCTACTCATCATCAGGTGGGCTGAACGCCTGTTTGCCTACACATCATCAGGTGGGCTGAAAGCCTGTTTACCTACACATCATCAGGTGGGCTGAACGCCTGTTTGCCTACACATCATCAGGTGGTGCTAATTACGGAAATGGTATCCATTTTGAAATCCAAGAGGGCGGGCATTGATTTTTTTGAGAAAAGTGATATGGGTGTCGTTTTCGGGATATTTTGGGGTGCTGAATACGGAAATGGTATCCATTTTGAAATCCAAGATGGCGGACATAGATTTTTTTTGAGTAAAGTGATATGGGTGTCGTTTTCGGGATATTTTGGGGTGCTGATTACGGAAATGGTATCCATTTTGAAATCCAAGATGGCGGACATAGATTTTTTTGAGTAAAGTGATATGGGTGTCGTTTTCGGGATATTTTGGGGTGCTAATTACGGAAATGGTATCCATTTTGAAATCCAAGATGGCGGACATAGATTTTTTTTGAGTAAAGTGATATGGGTGTCGTTTTCGGGATATTTTGGGGTGCTGATTACGGATATGGTATCAATTTTGAAATCCAAGATGGCGGACATTGATTTTTTTGAGTAAAGTGATATGGGTGTCGTTTTCGGGAAATTTTGGGGTGCTGATTACGGAAAACGTATCCATTTTGAAATAGAAGATGACGGACATCGAGTTTTTTGAATAAAGTGATATGGGTGTCATATTCGGAATATTTTGGGGTGCTGATTACGGAAATGGTATCCATTTTGAAATCCAAGATGGCGGACATAGATTTTTTTAAGAAAATGATATGGGTGTCGTTTTCGGGATATTTTGGGATGCTAATTACGAAAATGGTATCCATTTTAAAATCCAAGATGGCGGATATTGATTTTTTTTTGAGTAAAGTGATATGGGTGTCGTTTTCGGGATATTTTGGGATGCTGATTACGGAAATGGTACCTATCCATTTTGAAGCTTTATTTAATGAATCGATTGCTTTTAAAATCGATATCTGAGAGTCCTCCTCAGCCATTATAAGGATTACTCATATCACTTTACTAAAAAAAATCGATATCCACAACCTTGGATTTCAAAATGAATACCATTTCCGTACTCAGCACCCCACAATATCCCAAAAACGACACCCATATCATTTTCTTAAAAAAATCGATGTCCACAATCTTGGATTTCAAAATGGATACCATTTCCGTACTCAGCACCCCAAAATATCCCAAAAACGACACCAATATCACTTTTCTCCAAAAATCAATTTCCGCCATCTTGGATTTCAAAATGGATACTATTTCCGTAATCAGCACCCCAAGATATCCCGAATATGACACCCATATCACTTTATTTAAAAAACTCGATGTCCGCCAAATTGGATTTCAAAATGGATACTTTTTCCGTAATCAGCACCCCAAAATTTCCCGAAAACGACACCCATATCACTTTACTCAAAAAATCAATTTCCGCCATCTTGGATTTCAAAATGGATACCATTTCCGTAATCAGCACCCCAAAATATCCCGAATATGACACCCATATCACTTTATTTAAAAAACTCTATGTCCGCCATCTTGAATTTCAAAATGGATACCATTTCCGTAATCAGCACCCCAAAATATCCCGAAAACGACACCCATATCACTTCACTCAAAAAAAATCTATGTCCGCCATCTTGGATTTCAAAATGGATACCATTTCCGTAATCAGCACCCTAAAATATCCCGAATATGACACCCATATCACTTTATTCAAAAAACTCGATGTCCGTCATCTTGGATTTCAAAATGGATAGGTACTTTTGCCGTAATCAGCACCCCAAAATTTCCTGAAAACGACACCCATATCACTTTTCTCAAAAAATCAATTCCCGCCATCTTGGATATCAAAATGGATACTATTTCCGTAATCAGCACCCCAAAATATCCCGAAAACGACACCCATATCACTTTACTCAAAAAAATCTATGTCCGCCATCTTGGATTTCAAAATGGATACCATTTCCGTAATCAGCACCCCAAAATATCCCGAATATGACACCCATATCACTTTATTCAAAAAACTCGATGTCCGCCATCTTGGATTTCAAAATGGATACTTTTTCCGTAATCAGCACCCCAAAATTTCCCGAAAACGACACCCATCCCATATCACTTTACTCAAAAAATCGATGTCCGCCATCTTGGATTTCAAAATGGATACCATTTCCGTAATCAGCACCCCAAAATATCCCGAATATGACACCCATATAACTTTATTCAAAAAACTCGATGTCCGCCATCTTGGATTACAAAATGGATACTTTTTCCGTAATCAGCACCCCAAAATTTCCCGAAAACGACACCCATATCACTTTACTCAAAAAATCGATGTCCGCCATCTTGGATTTCAAAATGGATACCATTTCCGTAATCAGCACCCCAAAATATCCCGAAAACCACACCCATATCATTTTACTCCAAAAATCAATTTCCGCCATCTTGGATTTCAAAATGGATACTATTTCCGTAATCAGCACCCCAAGATATCCCGAATATGACACCCATATCACTTTATTTAAAAAACTCGATGTCCGCCAAATTGGATTTCAAAATGGATACCATTTCCGTAATCAGCACCCCAAAATATCCCGAATATGACACCCATATCACTTTATTTAAAAAACTCTATGTCCGCCATCTTGAATTTCAAAATGGATACCATTTCCGTAATCAGCACCCCAAAATATCCCGAAAACGACACCCATATCACTTTACTCAAAAAAAATCTATGTCCGCCATCTTGGATTTCAAAATGGATACCATTTCCGTAATCAGCACCCTAAAATATCCCGAATATGACACCCATATCACTTTATTCAAAAAACTCGATGTCCGTCATCTTGGATTTCAAAATGGATAGGTACTTTTGCCGTAATCAGCACCCCAAAATTTCCTGAAAACGACACCCATATCACTTTTCTCAAAAAATCAATTCCCGCCATCTTGGATATCAAAATGGATACTATTTCCGTAATCAGCACCCCAAAATATCCCGAAAACGACACCCATATCACTTTACTCAAAAAAATCTATGTCCGCCATCTTGGATTTCAAAATGGATACCATTTCCGTAATCAGCACCCCAAAATATCCCGAATATGACACCCATATCACTTTATTCAAAAAACTCGATGTCCGCCATCTTGGATTTCAAAATGGATACTTTTTCCGTAATCAGCACCCCAAAATTTCCCGAAAACGACACCCATCCCATATCACTTTACTCAAAAAATCGATGTCCGCCATCTTGGATTTCAAAATGGATACCATTTCCGTAATCAGCACCCCAAAATATCCCGAATATGACACCCATATAACTTTATTCAAAAAACTCGATGTCCGCCATCTTGGATTACAAAATGGATACTTTTTCCGTAATCAGCACCCCAAAATTTCCCGAAAACGACACCCATATCACTTTACTCAAAAAATCGATGTCCGCCATCTTGGATTTCAAAATGGATACCATTTCCGTAATCAGCACCCCAAAATATCCCGAAAACCACACCCATATCATTTTACTCGAAAAAGTAAAGTACGCTGTCCTTGATTCGAAAACGCAGTAGGGGAGATAAATTCTGACAGAGTCCAAATGTTCCTGCATTTTGGCAAAATTCATGTTTCGATTCGAATGGCTCCAAATACTGGAGGTCGAATTCTGCTAATAGCGGAGATACGGCAAGGGGGTTACAATATCTCTGAGAGGAGAAGAGGGGGTTAATGCCCCCTCTGGAATTATAACTACTGTTAGGTATAAGTAGGTCAATAAAAAAAATGATATAGAGGGGTTGCAATATTTATTTTATTTTCTACAATCTTTTTATTACAATTCGTACAACAGTTCTACACACTTCACGTGAAGATAGGTACCTACCACATACCAACTTAGTAATTAGACTACAAATCTATGGTACTCATCCAATGAACGAACATGTCAAGAAAGATCAAATTCGTTTGTTCTTTGCGCGTCGCAAACGCGTAGCGCAGCGCGTCGCGTATTCATAAATGCCTAAACTTGACGTCGTCAAATTTCAATATGGCCTCATAAAGTCCTAACCAAAATGCGTACCCGCGGGCACCTAGGTAGGTAAAAAACATTTTATGACTCATTTTAGATACTTACTTCAATATATTATTCATGTTTTTAGCAATTTCTTTTCTCCAATCCCTACCCTTTTTTTTGTACTGGTTATTTCCCATTTTACTTTACTTACTTATAATTTAATAATTTTACGTATCTACGTAGGTAGGCGTGCGAGCAAGCGACGCGGGTTCCCTGTTCGACTGCCGGAGTTAGACTGAATCTGAGCGGTTGCGACGTCTCACGCGCAATATTTGAGAATTTAATTTCTTAAAATGCAAAAAAAAATATTTTAATAAATCTAAAACATATGATGTACGTGTATTGCTAAGTTGAATTTATATACAAAGTTTCAATAGTATAGGTAAAGTATTGACTGACTTCTGTGGTTTCTTAGTAAGCTTCAGAGGGAAGTTTGGGATTTTTTTCTATCGAGAAAATTTTTAGTAATCGTGTTTTCACATCATATGATGTATCACAAATATTCTCAACTGTAATATATATTTTTTTCAAAACGATTGATTCAATACTTTTAATGATATGCGGGATCAAAAATGAGAGATTGGGGTACTATAAGCTCTTAAGTGCAGTGTATTTGTTGTGTAGGTAGTGCTCATTTGGTAAAATGAAGCGGAATGGGTGTGATGGAATTGATGCTGAATTTCCAAGATGTATGAGTAACCGATGACCGCAGGGCATCCCTGCGCGGAACGGGCGGCGGGGGCAGGGCAGACCAGATCACTGGGTGGTTACTTCGAGTTCGCGACTGGTTCTTTCAACAAAATGACAAGTGAGTATCATTTGAATTCAACAACTTAGGACTAACTACCTATCTACTTTTTTGTTTTAGTCTTCGTAAAATTAATACTTATAACTTAAGGAACTCTTCCGTTTGAAAAATTATTGTACGTTTTAGTCGCGAATTGATAAAAGCCAGAATCATTCATTTATCGATAAGCTATCAGCTTGCAAAAATATCTACCGAACATGATAATTTACTCGCGGTTAGATCTCTCTTACCTATTACTCAGCCCTCGTACTATCTACCTGCTTAGATAACTACTAAGTAATCTCGATACCTATTCTAGGTGGTATTGCCTGATGAACTCATTATTGGGTTCTCTTTGTCTGACGTAAGTAGGTATGATGAAAGCAGGTAAGTATGATTGGTCAAGCTATTTGAATGTAGGTACCTACTAATGTACCTTATTATTTTAAACACTTTAGGTAGCTATGTATAATGTTAATGTACTTAATTTAATTTTATTTCCTGTCGTCACTTCAGGACTTGCCTATCTAAAGGGAAGTAGGTATTCCAATGGTACCACATAATACCTACTTAGGTATTAAGTGCATTAAAACGTTGCTATTGAATGATGATGAACTTTCGGTCTCTCAGTCGTTATACCTAGGTGCCTACCATACCACACAACAAACAACGCCTACTAAGTTCACTTCGGTCGGTCTAAATATAAAAGTTTGAATTGTGAATAAAGAGGCGGTTAGGAGTATTTCGCGTGCGAGAGGTAGCAGCGACACGGGCTCACGGCTCACGGTGACCTCGAGCGCTAGAGCGGGGAGTGCGGGGCGCTGGGGAATCCTTCTGGCGCTGGCGCCAGACCGGCATCGGTGTCTGCCCGCACCCCACCTCGCCCTGCCCCGCGAGAACCCACACCCGCAGCGGCCAACTCAAAATAGATGCACGGTGATTTACGCCTCAGGCGTATGAGTAAATAATGTTGCTTGCCTGCCTGCCTTGGCGTGGCACGTCCGCCCGCCCCCGCCGCATGCCATTCCCGATCTTACTAGCATCTCTCACAATCAACACCAAACCAACCCAACCACAATAATCTTAGGTAGATTGAAATTTATTTATTTAGTACGCTTATTCTTTAGCAGATAATGTACAACCGCAACGATTCTTATTTTGCAACAAGCCACTCAAATATTTCATATGCCACGTCATACCTAGCTAGTACCTAGTCTCACAGAGATGTGATGCAAAGTTCAAGCAATCTTTCTCTCTTCTAATTTAAAAACTAATAGTCTTGTCGGCGTAACAAATTCATCTCCCGCCAGGTTCTTATTTGTAGGGCAGCCTCCTTGACGTCCTTATACGACATGACATCGATCTTCCCCTTCCCTTGGCTTATATAGCTAATATACGCGGTCTTCCTCTTCCTCTCTTTCCTTCTACTTTCCCTGCTGTCATGTCGTATAAGTTGTCCAATAATCTTTCCTCGCCTGTTCTCAACAACTTTTATAAGGCCTCTCTCCTCGTTCTCTCTCTACTCTCCTCGTCAAGCAATCGATTCTTATTTAAATAAAGTAACAATTTTTAGTTATAATCGTAGGTAGTATGTGTCTCCTAAATTCGATATCTTCTGGCGGCGGTGACGGTTGAAAACGAAGCGGTTAGAGGACAAAAAGCGTACACATAGATGCGCTCACGACCAGTTCCACTGGTTCCTCAGTCCTCCACCACCACTGTGCCGTTATCGCCATATTCATTCATCAGTCGCTTTTAATGTTCACCTTAACAAATTCCTGTCGATTGTCATATTGTTTGTGCTATTTTCCTGGAGTTCTGGTAATCCCGTACGCACTTTTCCTGAAGATTCCTTCACATTTGCTTTGTTTTTGAGTTTATATGCTAGTTATGTTACTAAACTATTTATTTTAAACTGACTTACATTCAAATTATTAAACTGCACTTATAGGGGCACTTGTTGGAGGTGTAGGTAAAGTCAAACAGGACGCGCGCGGTGTCCGGTTGTGACATGGCAGGTGCAGTGGCGCCTTTTCGCTGCATCAATTCTTTATGGTTCTGAAGAAGCTACTAAAACCAAGGCTTAAAAAGTTTAGAACAAAAATATTAATAAGATTTAGCAAGTAAGTAGTGAGTGTTATAGTAAATATACTTAAGGTTCCTTAATCTTACACAACATAAAATAATAAATAAATCTAACATGAAACAAAAACGTGACAGTAATGTAGTAGGTAGATAATATTCTTCCACTTGTAGTTTAATTAATTATGTAAATGTCGCAGAGGTCATCGAGAATACAATGACGCGGGCTCAAACATAACATTTAAATAAGTTGGTAGACTTGGTAGGTAAGGTACTTACGTAACTAACTACCCACTTTACTTGCTTTTATTGTCAGTCCCTATATCTACATCTTCGATCAACTATATATCTACATAATATGTATTTCATTATTTCCGAATATAAGATTTTTAAAAATATACTAACATAGGTACTTATAAGTAAAGTATACAGAAGTAATATTCATACAAGTATGGTCCTAATCGTACGCATATTTTTCCTATTTTAATGTACGTACACCTACTTGTAAAGAAGTAATATTTATTTATTTATAATATTCATACTAGTATGGTATATGTATTTACTTACCTTACTAGTTGCACGCCACCGCCTTCGCAATGAGTGTTCATTATTTGTTTTATGGGGCTCAATGCCCATAAAATGTCTTGCACTGTAAATATGCCCATCACATCACCTTTATATTTTTTTAGCACTCATTTCCAGTACCTAACCACAACCAAGCCAAGTGAAACTTCTCAGTACTCCTTAGCAGTCTTCAGGGGAAAAGCGAGTAGTTGAGTTTAATTATGATAGCAAGAAGTTAGCAAAACAAAACTACGCCCCTATAGACATTTAAAAACAACCATCGTATTAGCAGAGGGAATCGAGAAAGGTTCTTGGAAACATTGAAATGGTAAATGTGAAAAAGGCTCGTTATGTGGGGTGGGGCGAGTGCTTCACCCCGAGTCGCGTCGTCGGCCGGCGGCGGCGGCGGCGATGACGGGCGTGTGCTGTGCTGCACAGTATTCTGGGAATCGCACACCCACTGGACATGGCGGTTATTATAAAACAAGAACTTGCTATGATTTGAACATCAATTTAGTTAGATGTTATTCCGAACCAGGTTCGGTATAAAGATCTACATAAAAGTCTTCTGCAGTAGAACCGTAGAACATTATACGATTAACCTTTTAAGATTTTAAACTAGTTTTACAAAAGTTTCAAACCAAGAGAGGTTTAGAAAACGGCTCATTCCTAGTTGTCACCAGTTTCAATGTCCTCAGCGTTTAATTGAAGTAATACTTCATATTAATTTTTTCAGTTTTCCTACCACTGAAGACAACTAGGAACAGTGAGAAAGACATTCTCATTAGTCATCTTAAAAACAACTGACTATGAAGAAATTTAGTTTTTGGCTTTTTTAGTTTTATAATAGTAAGTATTAGATAATATCACACTTATCTGATCCAAAATGCTTTTTTTAGAGGACTATCAAAGACTACGGCGAGAGATTTCGCGTATTCTGAAGGTAAATAGAGAGTGCACTTCGGGTACCTACAGATTCTTCCTAAACATTGGCTCATATCCAAAATTCAAAAGTGTAACAAATATTTGTAGGTATCTTTTATCTACCCACACTGTGACCAGTTTCCAATAAATACGATGTACGTAGGTAAGCTATGTAAGCACTAAGCATGCATAATAAAATAATAAATGATCCCACTCCGCCTACAAAACAATTAGGAGTAGGTACCTCTACCTACGCGCTCACCCTGGTAAATGAGAGGTTACGATTCGGATTGGCAGAAAAATACTCGGTGAAAGTTGCGTATAAGTCCAACAATTCGGCACAGGTGCTACTTTGACTAATACTTACACGGATGTAAAACTCTCGGGTCTGAGAGGATTGTTTCAGTCATTGAATGAAGTACAATACAGAGGAATCAGCATTTCATCAGGTACGCCAGAATTTTGCCATTTTGGAAATGTCATGTTTTGGCGCTTGTCAGTACATTGCAGATTGGCACTCAAATCCTCTCAAACCCTTCTAAGGGCGGCTTGCACCAGAATCACTAAACGTGTTTAACAGCTAAATAGATTTAAATCTGACGTATTTATATGACTTGACAACTCGCTAAATACTTTGTAATAGTTACCTAAACGCGTTTAGCGATTCTGGTGCAAGTCGCCCTTAATTTTATCCCACGTTGAGTTAAAAGTTTGATTAAAAGTACTTACATATTTCTGAACCTAATCGATTGTACGTAATGTACCTAGGTACTTATTAGAACCCTTTATACAACGTGCAAACTGCAAATTACCTACCTACAAATTGATGATCGCGTCATTGAGGAAAGACTCGCGGGCGTTATGAATAGTTGTTTATTTGGTCAAGTGTTACCCGACCGGGCTCAGGCTGACTCACGAGTATTATTGTCACATTCATACATAATAAGGCGTATTTTAGTCGTTGATATGCCAACGCCGGAATTCGCTGCGAATGACGCCATTCTCTTATGCTCGGCTCACATGCTGTGTTCAATGCCTTATGCCTACCTAGTACTTACCTATCTCTACCCATGCATACCTACGTAACGTACAGAAATGTTTGTATGTAGCTATCTACTTGTGGTATCTATCTATATCTACCTACCTACCTACCTGTGTATTGTGTAACCTAATTTAGATTATTCTTGGTGAAAGAAATTAAATTATTCAGGTATTAGTATTAATGAAATGAATGAAAAGAAACCTATTCCTAAGGAACGTAGAGTGAGCGAGATCGCGTCAACTTGGACGAATCATTGTCTGGTTGTTAGAGCATAACTTTCGAACCACTTATCCTATCTTCTTAAATTATTATGATTATGTATGAAGTACCTAAATCGGTCAAGGGTTATACAAGAGTCCAAAAGGGAGTAAAAAAAAAAACAAAGTCGCACAAAAAAATCAAGTGAGGTATCATAATGATAGGCTTTGTTTACAAATCCAAAACAGTTTTTAGTTTTGTTCTAGGTGATGTAAGTACGTACTAGTATTTAGAATTAAGTATAGTGAAAATTTTAAGTTGGTGATGGTGAAACCAGTTTAAACGTGAGCTACCATTTATTTGAGTTTCAAAGAATGTAGGTAGTTTAGTTTAGGTGAGACTAGTAACAGCTAAATAATAAGCTTATTAACTTATCTTATTTAATAAGCTGTTTGTTTTCCACATACAATTTAAAAAAAATCGTGGTATTCATGCGATTTGTAATGTTTATCGCAAACATTGTTTTAAAAAGGTTTCTTTACGTTTTTTTTTGTCTTCTAGAGACATTGCGATATTTCAGTTTGGGGTGAACTACAAGTTTTAAGTTAATACAAAACTTACTAGTGTAAAACGAATTTCAAAAACTTAAGAAAATCAGTGGTCGAGCAGGGTGCGGCTTGTCTCGCCAGCTAGTCCGAGAAGCGGTCGAGCCAGTCAGTCAGGCGATGACCTGGTTCGAAGGGAAGCTCAGACAAGCAAACAAGGCGGGGAGGCGGCTGGCTACGAACGAACATTCTAAAACGCACGATTCACTACCTACCTGCCGTTTGCTATTGTCGTATAGGTATGCAATTATGCATATCTACTTAGGGTACCTAATTAATACCATCTACTTAAGCTAGCAACCAACTTTAGCATGGGTTCTCAACGTTGGCGATAACGCCCCCTTGTGGGCGTTTGAGACTTTCAGGGAGGGCGGGGGGGCAGTTGAAGCCCCAGAAAAAATTAGGAGAAGTTGAGTGAGATGCTGAGAGAGAGCCGACTTCGCAACTGTACCCAGGTCGATTGTAATCGATTTCTGATAAAATTCCCTAGATTTAAATCTGACTTATTTATATGACTTGACGACTCGCTAAATACTATTTAATAGTTAAACACGTTTAGCGATTTTGGTGCAAGCCGCCCTTAGTTGCTGTTCGTAAAAATAGAGACTTGATTTTGCAAAATTCAGGTGACAGGTGACACACGACCACGGCTACCCTCTGAACGTCATAACAAATTCAGATGAGAATGTTTCTTGTTTCATGCTTTTTAGGGCGGCTTGCACCAGAATCACTAAACGTGTTTAACAGCTAAATAGATTTAAATCTGACGTATTTATATGACTTGACAACTCGCTAAATACTATTTAATAGGCGTTTAGCGATTCTGGTGCAAGCCGCCCTGAGTACGTTATTTTTCAGTGACGGGTTTATGTTTTTGAACTTGCTTATTATTAGACTGCATCACAGTAAAATCATTTTTTGTGAAATATAATAGGTAAAGTACCTAGGTATTTTACCTGGATTTTAAGTTCTAACTAAAGGGTAAACAAATAAAGCGTCTATCTGATATTTTACTTTTGAAATACCAAGCCTGCTTGCTACCAATACAGAGACTAGTTTCATGGTTTCCCGCCCACGCGACTTCATGGCGCCCGACCGGTCTGGCATAATTATTCAATAACAGCATTGTCAAATGCTTTATTAGTGGATGAATGCATTGTCTCTGATTCCGGTAGCATCTTGTTCAATAAAATATGTTTGTCACGCGTCATGGTAACAATTTGTAAGATCCATAATCAATTTTATTTACAAAGACTAGACGGAAGACAGAGCTAAGTTCTCTCCATTTCGCGCGGCTCAAGGTCGTGGGCATGACGTCGGTAATGTCGGCACGCTTCCACAAGCCAGCCAAACAACGCAACAAGTGCCTTGTCTCCCACTACGCCACACATACCATACCATTCGCTAAGCAGCTGCTATGATAGTTGCATTACCTACATTTTTAGCTAAGTTGATAGGTGCCCATTTATTACTTCTGCTCTGATACCTACTAGATCATTTGCAAATGATTTTCGATCAACTATATCAAATGATCGTTAGTTATTGCCTTAGAATATAGAAATAATCTGAGGGTATTGCAAACGAGTTGACGTTTGCAAGGCACGAAAGCAGTGAGTGCCGCTGTGTCTACGAGTTTGCAATAGGTAACCCTATTGACGCGAGTAGGTATCATACGACGTTTTTCAATACAGTTGTGGGAAAACACAAATAAACTACACAAAGTAGAAAAAAATCAAATGATAAATTACGTAGGTACCTACTTTTTTATGTTCGTCGTTTAAAAAAGGTCCAGCAAAGTCAATTTCATACTAGGTCGGCATTCTCTAATCTCTATTTAATAAATTACTTGAAATAAGTAGGTACCTAGTTATTACAAACAGTATAATTAATTTTTAAAACCAAATTCAACACAATTATTGCAAACTGCAAAATTTAACAAAAAGGCACGTTCTTGTATTTACACATGGTACGTAGTATTTTGTGTCTAGTCCAGCCAGACAGATAATATTTTACTTTATTAATAACTAGGTTACACAATAGAATTGGGTTAGTCTCAAAATCCCCTTTGAGTTTTCCCCTTGATTTAGAAAAATTTGAAATCAAGATTACTACAATTACTACAGAAATCTCTAACGGAGAATTATAAGTTTCTACAAATTAGTTCATTATTTAAAATAAATAATCTATAAGTTAAAAAAACTAGAAAACCCGACTTAAATTCGACTACCGGCTTTCATCATCATCAGTACATTGGGAATGTTCTAGTGACCGTAAGTAAACATCACTAAAAAGTCACAGAAAAGCAAAATCATCAATATTAAAAGGCCTGATCATTATTTAGGTCGACAGATAGTATTATTATACTTTAGATACTGTTGAGATTATGAGCTAAATTGGCCAAGGGGGTTGTAAATTGTAAAGTTATAAAAGTACAAAAGGGGGTCAAAAAAGATAAAGTGGAATGTCATAATATGTTAGGGCTTCGCTTAGACATTCCAAGTTAAATTGATTTTAAGCTATAATAGTGACTTATCACAACAATGTTAGAGATAAAACTTTCCAAATCGCATAGTTACGGCGATTTAGCTAGTTGAAATATCCAGTATTCACACTATTCACCCAAATTGCATGACTTTTTTAGAGAACGCATTACCTATACTTATTACAATTATTTAATGGTAAATTATTATTACGATCAAAACCTGAGAGGATTGCTTTCAGGCACTAGACAAGTTGACATAGTTTTTAATTGCGACAAAGTAGGAAATACATAGGTATCATTAATAAAATAAGAGAATAGATGTATCATCAGTCATCACCATCTCAAGGGAAGTTTTGAATTTGCTACCAAGACGCGGATAAAGCCAATGATGCCATCGAGGTCACCAAGTTTTCGTCAAGGCTCATCTAGATCTATAAGCTTTGTCTAAGCTATCGAAATATTTGATTGGTGAGGCAATATACCTATACATTATTATACATATATTACAAACACAATAATGTAGGTACGTGTAGGTGAAATGAACATAACATAGTAGGTACCGGGCGATAGACTGCATCTAAGATGCTTTAACAACTTAATATTTTGGCCCCAGAAGACAATTTAAGATATAATTTTCGTCATACACAACACAGTTGTTTGATTTGACAAGCGGCGTTACATTGCAGTCAGTACGGTAATTAATAGTTCTGCTTTGTGTGTGTGTGGGTTCGATCCCCACTGTGCACAAACATTTATTTGTGTATGGCAAACATAAATATTTGATCTATTTCTGGGTTACTATGTATTGTAAGTATTTACTTACAAAAAAAAAGTACTTATTTAAGAATAGGTAACTTACCTACTTTATTACAATACTGTATCAACAATCTAGTTTCCATATTACAATATCTGCTTAGTTTGGGACTAGAGGGCGCGTGTGGGTATTTTTTTTTTCATATAACACTTTTTCAATGTTATTTTGTTGAATACAATCCATGAATTGGCACTATCGCGTGCGTCATCGCCTCCGCACTACTGATAAGCGGCTGCCTGCCTGCCTACCAATTACGAGTATCATTGCAAATAATGTGTTTATTTTATACATTCATATCTCTCTGGTTTCAGTAGGTACCATAGTGTTTCTTTATCTATTGAATATTTAAATAACATAGTGACTTCTCGCGACTTAAATTAAGTGTCATGGCCTTTTCAACCTTGAGACTATACATCTATAGGTAAAGTACTATCTAGGTATACCTACCTACTACTATATAAAAAAGTACAGTTTTTTTTAACCCTAGACGCAATATCGACGGGGTGTTATAAGTTTGTTTGACGTGTGTGTGTGTGTGTGTGTGTGTGTGCGTGTGTGTGTGTGTGCGTGTGTGTGCGTGTGTGTGTGTGTGCGTGTGTGTGTGTGTCTGAGGCAACGTAGCTCCCGAACGGATGAACCAATTTTGTTTTTTTTGTTTGAAGGGTAGGTATAGTTGATCGAAGGTTAGAAAGGTGAATTAGTCGGGAGTGTTTTTAGCTACTATGTTTGATGAAAATCGGTCCAAACTTCGGGGGTTTTTTAACTTTTTAAAGAAGGTAATCTTCGGAACTACTGGACCTATTCTAAAAAATATTTTTAAATAATAAAAAATCGACATAGGCGAGTTCCATGCTCTCCTAAGGTAAGGCTCGTGTTCACCTGAATTAATTAAACCGTTGATTTCGTGGACTAGGTATTAGATTCTCGCGAACGAAGTCGTCAGCTACTCATGCCCGTAGCACACCTCCGCTGCGAAATCATAACAACGGAATCGCAGTAATTTCGCCGTGTCTTGTCCGTATTATAGGAGAAGCCGAACACTAGCGTAACTGCCTGCTCTAACGCATAAACTTGACTATAATTCTATCTCTTTCCCCGCGCGGATTCGTCGATCTGCTCCGACGCCGCGCCGCCGGCCACACTTCCGCGCTCCGGCCGCCATTTCGTTGCGGTGCGGTGGTGCCGCGTTGACTTCGCACGTGTTTGTGGATGTCGACCGCTCCGACGATTCCGCAAATCCAACTACGCTTGATCGCAGCGTAATTAATTCAGCGGCTTCGCTACTCCAATATCGCGGCGGAGGTGTGCTACGGGCGTCACAGTTTCGCTTTTTCTTATTTTCAGAAGCAGGGTGTTGTTAGGTACTTTGCTAGTCCTAAAACCCATATTCTGTGGTTTAATTTTTTTATTGTTTTTATCTACCTACGTAATATAATTTAACAGTTGTCTAAAATGATATTACAGTTTCAGTTTACAAGAAAGGGATGGCAACAATTTTAGACCAGTGCTATCAAAACAGAAAAAAACACATCAATTGATTTGCTACCAATAGATAACAATACAGTCGAACAGAAATCAAACAAGTATAATATTAGAGCAGGTTAGTAACTCTATTCAGTAGTATGGTTAGGTAACGTTTTACTGTTATTTCGATATGGGCTGCAAGTAAGTAGGTAGATTAATATTATGCTCAAGCCTATTTGCAATTGTAGGTAAAATACATAATGAACAGAATTTTGATAAAGAGGTCTCGCTGATAAATAAGTTCACGAGATAAGTTAAATATAGGAAAATGCCAAGTGTAATTTAATCGGGACAAACAACTCTTGGATGTAGGTACTCATACTATGATAAAGATAAACTATACTTAAAAAAAAATGACTTAGGTAAGTAAGTTACCTACTTAGTTATTTAGATTTTAAAAAGGCCGGCTGATTTTACCTTAATCCGGGATATAGTCTTGGTGTCATCAATTAGCTCTATCTATGTGTCATCTAACTAAGCAACCACTTAATTACCATCATGTTGGTACAACTACCGACCTACCTGTTTATATACCTACCTATATAAACAAATGAGAATGTTAGTGGACGTTGCGGTGGTGGTGGCACATAAACCGATACTCGTTCTAGTCGAGCGCAACCGTTACGAAATCAGCACTGCATGAAAATTACGTTGTTGTTTCTGATGTTTAAATTAGGTAGTAGATTAGATACTAGGTAGGTAAGGTAAGTATGTCCTCTCAATTCAAATAATCGTGGAAGTGTTTATGAAACATAGGTACCCTTAAGTAAGTAGGTACATACATACAAAAATGAGAAACTTAAAAATGAACGCTAGACCACGCATTTCTTAAAATTTATTGTATCTAAGTCTACATGCTCAAAAAGGAAATGATGATTATTTTATCAATACTTCAAGGATTAAAAATTACTTAGGTAAGTATAATTTGCTAAATAATTTAAGATGGCACCGTAATCCAGGGTTAAAGTCCGTGCATATTAGGTAGGTATGTAGATGCCTACATATAAATAGATTACGAAGAATAACCGATCCGGTTGCGGTGAAGGAGGGAGATAGATAAAACGCGACATGAATCACTACTTTACAGCGCGCAGCGGGCGCAGAGTCAGTGCGGTGCGGGGGCAGGAGGCGAGAGGGGCGCGGGGGGCACGGAACGAACAAACCGAACCGAACCGACCGACGACGACATTACACAAACAGTCATCCGCGGCCCGACCGAGACGGCACCTTGCCTTATTCCATTTATTACCTACATTGATTCGAATGTTCACGACCACCAGGAATGTACTTACTTATTATATTTTTAAAGAATCAACCGAGTTAAGACGTGTTTAGTTTAAGTTTTTACAAAGAACAGTGTTGTATTCGACAATCATAGTACTTACCTACTCAAGTTAGACCAGTGACGATAAATACAGGTGTGTTTGTGTGTGTGCTGAGTGGCGTGGATCGTCGCGCAATATTAATGATGATTCACTTGCGCGCTGGTGAAATGCAGCCTATCGGACTTGTTGACATTTCCGAAGGCGCCAACAAATGATATCAAGATACACTATATTTACCTAATTCGAGGATGGTGGACTGATTAACACGAGCGCGGTACGTATAAGGTCTTTCGATATACTACTCATATGCGTAGATGTCTCATCTCATGGGAGGTTTCTTAAAGAGATCCGGTTGTAAATTTTATCACACAGACAGCAATCACTTTGATTGAACAATCATTATGCCATCGTATTTTAATTTTATAAAAAATCATTAGTAGGTACACTAGGTACACTTAATAATTTATTTGTATTGTTGGACATTAATGTAATAGATTGGCATGGACACCAAATTAGCGTGTTTGTGGTTGGTATAGTTGATCGAGCGAAGATCTTAGTGTCAAACTGTCAACTTGGGTGAATCTGCGCGGCGCGGAGCGCTGTGTTGTATTGTACCTATGTTATAGCATACTTATCCGATCTATATAGAATTTGTAAATGATAGTAACTACTACTATAATTATGAGCCAAATCGGAAAAGGGATTGTAAAGTTATAGGGTAGACCCCTATAACTTTACAATCCCTTTTCCCGATCCCTTTTTTCCCTTTTACCGGGAGTAAAAAAAGTCATACAAAAAAATCTAGTGAGGTGTCATGATAGGGCTTCGTATAGATATTCCAAAACCTTTTTCTTTTGTTCTAGGTAAAAATAGATTTTGGATTACTTATAGTAAAAATTGTTAAGTCAGGTAATCCAGTCTAACATAAGCTTCCATTTCTTGGAGATTCAGTGACTTTTTATCGATGCGATTTGCAAAGTTTAATAGTGAAAAAAAAACATTTACGTTTTGGGAACGAGATCTTAGTTCGAGGAGAACTACTAGTATATACCTAAAGTACCCAAACGTAATGGAGCCCATAGTGTAGTGGGTGGTGATAAGTAGATAGATATGTAGTAGGTAGGTAGCGAGGAAAGTTGGCGGCGTGCTGGCGGGCGAACAGGCGTCACCACGGCCGCCTGGCCGGGCGCCAGGCCGGCGGGCGGCGGCTGGTGGACGGGATTCCTTTGTCTCATTACAACACAATCATCCGGCTTTTTGTGTCGTCCACAACGTTATTAATTTTATAATTAAGTTATTTTATTTACCCACTGAATAGGTAAATAAAAAAATCACCTACTTATTGGATTAGAATATTTTTGGAATACAAGACCTACATTATTTACCAACCCAGTTAATAAAATATTCTTACTTATCTATTAATAATTTTTACTTAGTAGACTCAAATGAAGTTCTTAATTCATTTTTATCAAAAAATAAAATACATGTACTTCCTACATTGAAATTAGATCTTCAATTCTTCATACAGCCGACCCGGCGGCGCGGCGTTCACTAAAAAGGCTTTCAAACAAACGTCCACAGATTTTTTTATAATTGCAAACGTCTAAGTATATTTAATCAAAATATTTTTTAAAGCTTTCAGTGGGTAGGTACTTGTTATAATAATTATGTCGACAGTCGTGTCGATTTGATAGCAATTACAGTACTACCTTACCTTCGACCTAACAGATAAACATTGCTGGCAAACATTTTAGTTTTTTATGAAGGTAACGAAACCCTAATATGCCTAATGCCTTCACTAGAAACATCATAAATAACGTGTTGTATTTTAGTAGTATGCAACTCACCTAACTAAACGATTTGTATTGTATGTATGCATGTAGGTACTTGCCTACACACACACACACACACACACACAAAATACAAACAAGTGACGTGCGTGCACCGACCGAGCAATCAGCAGTGTTGCCGACGAGAAGTCGAGATTTCGTTGTGTATATCTATGTATACTTATTGAGTCTATTTGTATTTGCTTGCTTCTTATACTTATAGCACGCTACGGTGGATTGCCTGTCTCCGATTCTCAGAAATGTAACGCCTTCTCGGAACCAACTAACATCGTCGTCCACGAACCGAACGGCATAACTCATAATAAGTGAAGTGAAGTGAGCGCCAAGCGAGGTCACTCCGCACAGGGTGTAGTGTCGTGTGTGTCGCGTCGTCGATTCGCTATTTGTCTTTACTAAACCTGCACTAACATACCTACACTTTCTTAAAAATACTTGCTATTAGGTAATCTTAGTCCACGTACGTACTTGTACGGGAAGCAGGTGCCTAATGCACCTACATGTCCTACATCGTGTTATTATGTAGATAAGCAGTTATATTATTAAGGCGACAAACAACATTTTCGTTCACACATTTCAACATTATAGATGATAAGTATACAATCACTGAATTAAATTATGCAAAATTCACGATCAAAATGTGACCAAAAAAGCATATTTTTGATGGGAAAACTAAAAGGCATCGTGCTAGTATGATAATTTACTTATCATAGCGATAAACGCTCGTTTTTGTGTTAGGTACTTTCTAGGAACTTGGGAGAGATAAAGAAATCGTAGAACACAGCTGCTGACACTTGGGGATATCCTCGTTTGTTGAGGCAACGATGCTACGTCACGATGATGTCACATAGCACACCAATAGAAATAGCGCGGCAGCACATGCGCGTTGCGTCAACTCTCTCGACACAACGCAACTGTGTCATAATATTGTGTTGTCGCTGGTTGACTGTTTTTTAAGAAACAATTTAGTCAAAATATGACTATGATTATGTTTATTTATTTATCAGTACCTGCTTATATTTATTAATGAGAGAGGTTTCGATTATCTATTCTATGGTAAAATAAGATTTATAGAGAGCTTAAAAGTTCTAATAATGTCAAATAATCCAGTTACAAAACAAAAATATGAGTAAGTACTGTATTCTTTTTATAATATCACCTACTGTATTGTTTCAGGTACTCAGCTTGCGGGTACAATGCCACTTACGCAGGAAAAACGTTTGGATAGAAACTTTTCCAACAACAATGACCACAGCTATCTCCATAAAAAGTTTAAGAAGATGGCAACTACCATTGCTGTATATCCCCCAAACATTTCATTGGGTGAAGATATCAGACAGAAGGAAACGAACATAGCGCAGAATGCTTGCAGTGCTTCCATTTCTAATGGTAGTATTGCTGCTGAGCATCCGGAAATCGAAAAAGTTAAACAAGACCCCCAATATATAGAAGCTCAACACCTGGAGAAAAATGTACAAACTATTTTTAGTAATGAAAATTTTAGAATAAGTAATGTAAATACTATCGTTGAAATATCTGGTCAGACCAGTTCTACTGATGAATTTTCGAATAAGACTGAGAATCTTGAAAATGATTATATCAGGGATACCTACAACGGAAGCGGAGGCGGGCGGTACATATGCCCCTACTGTAAGTTATCATGTGCCAAGCCATCAGTACTGCAGAAACATATCAGAGCTCATACTAATGAGCGACCCTTTCCCTGTGTTCCATGTGGATTTGCTTTTAAAACCAAATCGAACTTATACAAACATCGGAGATCTAGGACCCACGCCTTGAGACTGCAAGGTGCAGATGTGCCCGTTAACTTAAATGATGATGACATGTCCGGTGGATCTGAAAGCGATACATCTATGCCCCCTGCTTCTATTTCAGAAGCTTGCTCTGAATTATCGAATGTACGGCATGACAGCTACGAATCGAATAGATTTTCGCCAAGCGAATCACCAGAGTCAATGATTGAGAATGTTTCTTCCAACTTATATTTTAATGATAATAGCAAATCAAAATATATATATAAACCCAAATTTAGAGCAGCATTTTATCAAGAGATAGATGAAAAAGAAAAGGTTAAGAAATCTATTTCACCTAATGCTGATTTTCTTACAGAACATATCTCTAAAATTATATCAGACAACGAAGCTATTATAGACGTCATAGAAACGCCACTTCAAAAAAAATATGGTAAAATAAAGCAAATAGCGGAGAGCAAACAGTTTTCCAGTGAAGCTTTGGACGTGAAAACAGATTTTGCCCCACTTAATTTAACAAAATATAATAATGAAATAGAATATCCGTTTCGAAAAAGATCTCACTCAGAAAGTTTTACACATAATGACCAAAAGCATCCATTAAATCCCGAGGGATCGATAATTAAAGACCTTCTTCTGAAAACTAAACTGAATGGTTTACTTCCCGCTTCTAATGAATTATTAATAGATGGATCTCTTTTTGTATGTCCTTTGTGCCAGATCATATTTCGAAGTGCAGACAATTTAGAAACTCATAGAATGTACTACTGCAAAGGAAGCAACAGTAACACGCAAATGAGTATTAATCAGAAAGAAATAAAGTTTGTCAGACATGATAATACTTTTGTAAGAAGTAATTCGGTAAATGTTCGATTTCCAGAGTCACCGCAACATAATAACACGTTAACAAAATCTACTACTTTGAATAAGTCACAATCACTAAGAATGAGACCAGAAAACCTTGTTATCATGAAACAGGAATGCAACGATGTCATTACTCCTTTGCCATCTCCAGGTCCATTACTGGGCAACACGCGACTAGTAGATACTAGAGCGCCTTCAGATTTTGTCAGGAAAAATGAAAACATGAAAATAAAGCCCATGTCCAGCCCAAAGAGACGAATTGACAGTAGATCCGATACATATAGCCCTAGATTGGTGGAAAATATTTCACCCAGATCAGATTACTACAACCAATCTAAAATTCGGTGTATCGATACTAATGCCGCGACACTACGTGCAGTAGAAGAAATGACACAGCATAACATGAAGCATAACAATACTACATCATCTCTACAAATGTTTGGAGGCGAAGTAAAAATTGTTGACCACGCTGGAGGTACAACTACTCTTCGTATCGAGCCAAATAAAAATCAGCTCTCTCCTATACTAATACACCAAAACCTTTCACCATCAAAGCTTGCCAATGATTCAGAAGCAAGCAGTGTTGTGGTAAGATCCAGTTTGCAGTCAGGTGGAACAATGGTTCACAATCCTCCTACTCCATGCGGTTGTGCAACACCACAACCACAAACTCCAAGGCTATCGATGTCATCCACTCCTGGTGCTTCAAGTTCCAATTTGCCTAATATACATGACAGAACCCATTTCCAGTTTCCTCCACTTAGTGCCATAACTGCGTTTAATCCATTAACGTTGCCACCTTTAAGTCCATCTACGTCTCCAAATGGGCCTTCCACCATTTTGCATGGCGGAAAACTGATTCCACATGTACCAGGTATCCCTGGACCAAATACTCCGGGTTTAATAGTAACTCATACCAATGTTCTACCAAAAAGTATTGGAACCAATGATGTCAGTAGAAGTCCTGGTTCACAAACCATGCGTGAAGATTTTCATGGCAGTCTATTGACTACAAGTGTTCAACATGCAAAAGGAGCATCTTCAAGTCTAACAATGCAGCAGTTGCGTAATACAAGAAGTCCTAATAGAAGACTTACTCATACGGAACCTGATAAGATTATTTACAACCATGATATTACACCCGACGGCCATCAATATACTCCGAAAATACCTATTATTAAAGTGAAAAATGTGGATGAATCTAATAGCATTTCGAGACTTATTTCACCAGGAACCACAAAACAAACACACAGACAAGAGGAGACTTTAAAAAGAAGCTACGATGGTTTGCCGAAAACTCCTATTTTTAAAGCAAATGTACATTATGCTTCTAACAAAAAAAGCAGAGAAAAAATGTTTAGTCCTTTAAAAACGACTGATATTAAATCAGAGAAAGACACAAGAAACTTCAATTTTGAGAATTTAATTACAAAAGTAGAAATATATAATAATCAAATACCCAGTTCCTCAGAAGTGCAAAAAAACACGAACGCTCAAGAAACTCCTTTTACAGTTCAAGATGAAAGATCCGAAACATTTTATTTTCAAAAAAATATATCAGTTAAAGTTAATGCTGATGATCGAAAACCCAAATTCTTAAGGCCATCGACATTGCCTCTGAAACCTGGAACTTTTACACCAAAGAGGCATCATGGCATCACGCCTAATTCAAACACTATGCCACTTGTGTCCCCTGAAACGCCACGGCCTGCGAAAGCATACGGACAGCTATATCTAAATGGCAACGCCTACACTTACTTAGGGCTAAAGTGTTCAACAAAAGTCTTCTATTGCACTATTAATCGTCCTCAGCCAACGTATGTTCCGAATCAACACTTTCTGTCTATGTACAGCAACTGGCAGGTAATTAGCTTCATGTTATATACCATGTGGTGAGATCGTTATCAATCACGGCACATTATATGAACATATGACTATGTTTACAGTTATTATCTGAGCTGACGCCAGACCCACTGGGGCTGTCAGCATCGTCTGCTATGTCTTTATATGACTCACGTCATCGACCGCAAGCCGTGGCCGTCGCTGTGATTAAACAGGATCTTATATTGACTCATTCATCAAAATGGAACTCAATTTCAAAAGATGGAAAACAGGTAGGTGGTACTCAATATGTTAATATTAATTAGCAATCATTGTCTCACTGCAAAACCGGGATTAGACGCACAGCACCAAGGAGACTGGCCAAAACTAGAGAAGGCTCATTTATGAATGAGTTACGGCTAAATCTATAGTACTATTACATAAAGAAGCAAAATTTCGTTAAAATACACAAAATTTTCATAAAATTTGGTAGGTCTACGGATAGTACTCTTAAGATTTATTTAATTGTGAGGTAAATCGGATAAGGGGTTGTGGGGGGTAGGGGTAGGGGGTTGGGGATAAGGGTCCTAGCACAATCTAATGCAAGTATGAATTGCATAAAATCCGATCTCAATTCGTTACATCTGCTCTTCAAATTAATAATAAAATCACCTATCCTACATACTAATGCTATTGACTTTGCAGATGATTCAGTCTGCAGATCTGAAAAAACTAGAAGATAGCAAAGGCATGTCTTCAGATAATATTATGACACCCAAGAAAGAATTAGCAGGTGGTTTTGAAAGTAACGAAGAGTACACATACGTACGCGGAAGAGGACGAGGGCGTTATGTTTGCTCAGAGTGTGGAATACGCTGCAAGAAACCGTCAATGCTCAAGAAACATATTCGCACACATACAGACGTCCGTCCTTATACTTGTATTCACTGCGCCTTCAGGTATACTATGAACTAAAACTACCTACACAAAATTAAAAACATTTTGAAACATAATTAGAGCTACAGCAGTTGACCTAAAACTTACTTAATGAATTTATTTTAATTTACAGCTTTAAAACGAAAGGCAATTTGACCAAGCACATGAAAAGCAAAGCCCATTATAAGAAATGTTGTGAATTGGGAATCAATCCAAACGAAGGCAATGAGGAGATGGCCCAGTGCTCAGGCGAAACAGACGATGACACAGAGTCAGATGGTGATGAAGGAAATGAAGGAGAAACTGAATCAAGTGGTAAGTTCTTTCAGAACTTAATATAAATTCGTTTCCTTTTAAATAGAACTGTAGATAAACATGGCACGTGACCAGTATAAATAATATTTAAAATTCGATCCTAATAACTAGAAAACATTGTCAAATGTTTATAAAAGTGAAAAAGCTAATCAAGACGATAAGAAAGAATTATTATTAATTAGCATTATGAATTCGAAGAAAAAAGTGTATAATTTTTAGAGTCATAATTTATGCGTTAATAATAACGGCATAATAACGGCATACACCAGTAAAGTTAGTTTTTGCATAGTTCTATGGAAAGCTTATTGGCGCGTATAATTTTCACGGTTGGTCAATGATCTTGTTAGTAATTATTGTTGGTATGCCAGACAAGACTAGTAGTTTTTATAATGACAAAAATCTACGAAATGATGTATGAACAGAACAAAAGAACTACCTATATAATTAGGTGTGTGATACTCTGCCGCGGAACCACAGTACGATACAGTCTTCATTTTTATATTTAAAAAATGTACGAAAACTGTACGTAATTGACGTCCCAGCTTGGAATTTGTGCCTACGTCTACATTTTGTTTAAGAACAAAATGATGATGTGGTACCGCCAGTTTTCGTACATTTTTTTGATAAATTAAACGAACCCTCCTTTAGGCTATTTTGAATCTAGAATATTTTTATTATCGTGTCTCGGTGCCGGTAATATTTAATTAGGTTTTTTAGTCTAGTAGTAGGTGCCAAGCAAACGATTGTATTGGCATGTTTGTTTTGAGTTAGACCTAATATTATGATGGGTTTCAATTTACAAACTCCACCAATGTGCTAGATACACATTAATTTTGGGTTAGTCTCAAAATCCCCTTTGAGTTTTTCCCTTTAAGGGGATTTTGAGACTTTTAGTCTCAAAATCCCCTTTATTTCAAAATTTTTGAATCAAGGGGATCTTGAGACTAAAAGTCTCAAAATCCCCTTTGGGTAAAATTACACCGAAATAGTCGTATCTTAATTTTACTTTACCTACCTACTTTTTGAATTAAATACCTAGTCCACTGCTACTGAACTATCCATTTCAATGATCAAAATATTTTTTGTAGCAGTACCTACATAAAAATGGAACCTTAACCTCACCCTCCAGCATAGGTACTACTTGTCTTATAAATTATGCACCTAGTTAGCATGGAGTTCGGAACAAGATGTACCTACTTAACTAGCATTCATAAAAATTAAGTTTTGTATTGATTTGGAGGAAATTTTAATAAAAGTACTAGGATAGTAGAATAGAGTAAGATGTGCTTCTAATTAAAACTCACCTTTTGCAATCTATTTTTTCATTATTATTAGTAGTCCTTCCTGTTGGATAGTATTTCGCTTTCTTATACTTAAGATTTCTTGTACCTACCTAACTTTTGGTTTACCTCTTGACTAGTTCTGCTCTCCTGGTACTTTTCACAAAATCAACTGAATTATTTATTTCTCACACTAAGACCACTAAGTTGTGGTCTTAGTGTGACAATACATTTTAGTACCACTAAAATGTGCTATACGGGTCACATTCAAAATGAGGTTTTTTATATGAGATTTTTATTCTGACTCCGGAAAGGAGATTCATTTCGTATTAAATATTTAACTGATGCAACTTCACAATACTAATACAGGTATGCGTTATTTATAGCTGAAACTGTAACTGAAAACAAGATAAATATCTATTTAGGGTCCAAATGTTACGGAACGTGTGCGAGATTTTACTATTTCTAACATAAAGTCAGCTTATAATTACGACTAATACAGTATTTACAATATTTACAAAATACACATGAGACAGTTACAAACGATTTATAGATAGCTCAACTGATCCAAACTAGTATCAATCGGAACCGTGCCCAAGACTTTGGCTGCATTGCCGCGCTGAATAGCTTATTATATAGAGTGAAAAACAAATTTGTCCCAGACGTGTAACACTTTTTTTGCCGGTATTTTTGTAACCGATAAAAACATACATTCGATATTAAAATAAAAAAGAAACATTTGTTTTGATGTAGGCGCGACAAAAGCGCAGAGCTGAACACTAAAAATACATATTTTTACTTCTCCATTAAAAATTATGTACCTACCTATTTTTCAGTGTTTATACCTAAACGTAAAGCATAGTACATTGTCGGTGTGGTTATTTTTTGTGTTAGAAATAGTAAAATCACACACACGTTTCGTGATATTTGGACCCTAAATATATTTTTTTCTTTATAGCACATTTATTTGTACCAAAATTCACTTTCACATCAAGACCACAACCATTTAAGAAATAAAAACTAATATAGTCAAAACACAAATATAAGATAACCTTCTCGGATCAATTGAGATGGTTTTGTGAAAAGTACCAGGAGAGCAGAACCAGTCAAGAAGTAGACTAATCCTACTAATATTATAAATGCGAAAGTTTAGATTTTTAGATGTTTGGATGTTTGTGTTTCAATCACGTCAAACCTACTGAACCAACTTGAATGAAACTTGGCATATATGTAGTTCGTAACCTGGATTGACACATAGGCTACTTTTTATCCCGAATAATTAACAGGATCTACAAGATAAAATGAAAAAACGGGATTAGCAGCGCCAATTGGCAAGAGGATTTCATTGTCATGTTATGTCACATCAGTTTGACAGGGCGTAGTACTACCTCTTTGGTCTAACGACTAGCGTTTGACATTCGAGTACGGGTTCGGTGTAATGTCAAGTTTCTCAATGTATCTGCTCGATACACGCACAGATAATATGATGTACACGGAAACGGTACTCGCGTACGAAGTCGCGGGCAACTGCTAATAGCTAATAAGTACAAAACCAAGAAAGCAAAATACTATCCAACAGGATGAGCCCATCCAGTTGGTTAGTATTTTGCTTTCTTGGTTTATTATTTATTACATTACATTTAATAGCTTTATTAGTAGCCAGCCACTAATAATAATGAAAAGATAGATTGCAAAATGTTAGTTTTAATAATTAGAACCACCTCTTACTTTATTCTACTACCCTAGTACTATTATTAAAATTTCCTCCAAATCAAGCCAAATCTTCATTTTTATGAATGCTAGTTTAGGTAGGTACAATCTTATAGGTTCCGGAACTCCATGCTATGACGGTGTAAATTTGCCAAAGGGGATTTTGAGACTTTTAGTCTCAAGATCCCCTTGATTCAAAAATTTTGAAATAAAGGGGATTTTGAGACTAAAAGTCTCAAAATCCCCTTAAAGGGAAAAACTCAAAGGGGATTTTGAGACTAACCCTTAATTTTAATTTGTAGGCATTGCTACCTATGAGGTTTTAACTAACCCCCATAGCTACCATCAAAGGCTCTTGAGTAGGTAAGGTACTTATAGGTGAAGAAACAATGACAATCCTAATTAAATTTGTATTTTTTTAGATACAGAAGCTTGCAAGTCAAGATTACCAGAGCATGAGGCAGCACATTGCTTATTATCGTTGGGTAGCTCTAGACCGACTTCATCGTCGGCACCTGGTTTGATAACAAGTGCCAGACCTACAACTTATCCTTATACACCCACTGGACTGGAAAATCCTACTACAGAAACACCTGAACGCCGTTTTTCAAGAAGTGAATCTATTGACTCTGAAGATGATGCCGAAAATGAACCCATGGATCTAAGTAAAGCAGACGTCAGAACTCCTAATCCTAGCATAACTGAAATTCCAACAGCCGGAGAATCTAGTGTGTTAGCATCATTAGCATCAAACACCGCAAAACTTCCTCATCATCAATCTCAATGGTCAAACGGAGAGCCCATGTTACAAACATACTTGACGGAAAGGGCACTTTTGGATTCTAAAATTAAACAAAGTCAGTTATCTTGCAGCTTTAGCAAAATAAGAAAAGTCGAAGACAATTCACAATTTGCAGAAAAATTTAAAACAGAAGAAAATAACAAATGCCTTACGTCAACAACAAATAGTTTAGTTAAACCTATTACTACGGCAAAAGTATCAGACGATAAAAAAAATACATCAATAAATGAGGACGACCTAGCTAAAATAGGAAAAGATGAACCAGCCACATCAAAGGATTCTTCTGATTTAAAAAATCCAAATGTTGAAATAAAAAGACACAACTTTCAAAATAGTAGCAACACAGAAAACGCGAAACATGTAGTTTCAGAATATTTAAAACATGCTAGAATAAATTTAATAAAAAATCAAGAAGGATCATTACAGAATCAAGCCGAAACCACAGTGGAAGACCACAACAAAGACAACTTGAATCCTGACGAAAGCACGAAAGTTGAGGTGTTAAATGTATCCGAATCAGAATCATCAATATTGCCTTCATTAGAACATGAACCAGTAGCTAGAAAAGTTGTAATTGGAGTTGGTGGTGTGGCTTTTAAAGTCACCAAGGGAAAAGATTTTGAAAATGTATCTTATCCTCCAGGGCGGCTTATGGAAGATGGACGAAGAGTTTGTGACTTTTGCAATAAAACCTTTACTAAACCTTCACAGTTGCGATTACATCTTAACATCCATTACATGGAAAGACCGTTCAGGTGTAGTGTATGTGCAGTTAGCTTTAGAACACGAGGACATCTTCAGAAACATGAGCGGTCAGGTTCTCATCATAATAAAGTGTCGATGACGTCAACATTCGGAGCTGCCACGTCTTTTAACCCGAGACCTTTTCGATGTTTGGACTGCAATATCGCTTTTAGAATACATGGTCATCTAGCAAAACATCTACGAAGCAAAATGCACGTTATGCGTCTCGAATGCTTGTTTAAATTACCGTTTGGAACGTTCACAGAAATCGAACGCGCAGGTGTCAGCCTAACAGACATAGATACAACGGACTGTGCGAGTTCTCTGGCCAGTTTACAATCACTCGCTAGAAAACTGCACGAGAACGACCCAACCAAGTTAGAATATAGAGAATCTAGTGTTTCGATGGGGGTAGGACCTTCCGTCAACAAGGATTCCTCCGACGATGAAGAAAGCATGAATTGCGAAAATATGTGTGATAGTGAAAAGGAAAGTGAAGTGAAAACTGTTGATAACATTGATCAGAATAATGAAACACGACTTAATTATAGTGCCACAGATATTTAGTGCCAAAATTATGTTAAGTAGGTTTATTGTTGTTATTAATGTTAAAGATGTATGTAATTATTATAAATAATGCTGGGTTGACTCAGAAATTTGAAAACAAATTGATGCGCTTTAACTATATTTTGTATATTCTTAATGTATATAATTCGTCTTTATAAACAACTTGTAAATATGTACATGTAGGTACTCGATGTAGCTATTAAATGGTTCAATCTGCTTCTATTGTTAAGCTCAGTAAACCGTACAGTAACCGTTATAACTCATGTTAAATGAAAGGTTTTGACACTTTGTCTATGTAACCTAATTGAGGAGTCATTTTTTATGACTTCCAATTATTAGGTAAATAGCTTTATGTAATTATATTCTTCCAGAAACGTTTTGTGGTCCACGATCGTAATAATTCTATGCTTGAAATATCAACAAGACATATTATTACCAAAAGTAGCGAGTATCTTGTTAGAATCCATTCAATGTTTTGTATATATTTTTATAAAATATATACTTACTTTATACACAATAGTATATGATAATGTATTTAGATTACAATCTGTAATTTCTACTTCCAAGTCCTGTATTGTAATTATAATGATTGGCATATCAACTTTCAGTAACTAAAATTAGATTATTATAAATCCTTAAACAAGTCTTCCATATCAAAAATAGTAGAACTGTGCTAGGAGTTATCTTACAATTTTTACCTTTAATAGTGTAAAAAATGTACCTAAACGCAAGTGCTTTGTGTAAGTAATTAATATTATTGAAACACCAAGCAACATCTTAATAGAAAAACTTGCTAGCAATGTACTAATATTCCGAGATATTCCCCTATTTTGTAAAAAGCTATAGTTGACATTAGTATCGATTCTGTTGTTGCGTTTTTCTAACCTAACCTAATTTGACAGCGCTAAAATTATAGCTGTCTTTGTCGTTTCAGTTTATGAGAAAGGGACGGCAACATTTTTAGTGCTGTCAAATTAGGTTAGTTTAGAAAAATGCAACAACAGAATCGACAACATTATTAATCATGATTACGTAACCAAGACAATGTCATCTCTAACTTTTTATAAGATAGATTTATGTTTAACTTTAACATACATTTTTGAAAGTTTGTATTTAGCCTTTATATTGTTAAACGTTTATTTGTACATATTTAAATAATCATCATTTTAGCTAATCATATCAAGAAAATACATAGAAAAATATCAATATTAAAAACGCTACTTTTTAATGTCTATTCAAGAATACCTATCGATTGCAACTTCGAATATTTAAATGATTGTGACGTACGTACTATCTACCTACCTACCTAAATACTAGAATAATATTTTGGAAACAAAAACCGAAACATGTAGGTATTTTAACAATAAAAGTTCAACAACCAATGGATGTTACAAAACAGTTAAGTGGTGACCACTGTCTATAACATTGCATTGCCTCACTGACCACGTCCTCTGAGGACGTGCCTTGTGATGCATTGAACTGTGCCCACTACTCTTAGACGTAAAAATGATAAGTCTTATGCGCCTGTAATTACGCCGGTACCCATACCTTTGAAACCGGAACACAGCAATGCGAGCATCTCTGCTTGGCGGCAGAAATAGGTAGGTACGGTGGTAGTAGGTACCTACCTACTTCCCCGGATGAGCTCTTTCACAAGAAGCTCTACCACTTCCTTCCGGATACTTTGTGGTAAGTACTTAGTGATTTCTGTACGATGCGAGTAAAACTGATGGCCCACCTGATGTTAAATAATCTCAAAAACTAAATCTGAAGCAGGGTAGCTTAAGGCCTTTTTACACTATGCAATCTCAAGTCAGGCTTACTGATAGTGATGTGACGTGACGAGTTGAGTTATTTCGAACTCAAGTTATTTGAGTTGACTTAGTAAGGCTCTTACTTATTCAAAATATACAACTTTATTTTGAATCAATAAATTCAAGCGCCAGTATGCTTTACGGGAGTGTTTTATGTGTACTTTGTACTGCTCATTGACCGAGCGAGCGAGGCGTCTCAGTTTCGAGATGGGCCAAGAAATGCTTTTGTCTATCTGTCTGTCAGTTCTCGCCTACAGGTCGCATTTTTCAACCGATTTTGATGAAAATCGGCACACAAGTTCCTTGATTTATTTAAAATTTTTTGTCGATCGCGTTTTTGGTCCGGGGGGAAAAGAGGGAAAGTTTGTTGTAGCGTTATTTATTGACGGATTTCAATCAAATTTGAGAAGCACACTAAAGACTTCATTCTACACAAGATGGTGTAAAAATATTTCCAAAAGGGGGGAGTGGAAGGGGGAAAAAGGAGGATCCCCCCCCCCCCCCCAAAGCTTACGCCTACCTATATCAATGAGACTACGCAGTCCTCTCCGCCTTTACGAGACAAATCTGTAGACACCAGATTCGACCTAAGACTAAGGGAACGCGAGTAATCGCTAAAACTTATACCCCTATTATGCTCAAGTCTACATAGGTAGGGCCTATTGGAAAATCCAAGCACCTGACATTGGATTTAGCCAGGGGAAAGGAGAAAGTGTCGGTTATTGCATGGTTATAAAGGCTCGCGAGGTCTATGTTCTCACAGGACAACTAGTCATAAGGTCTAGCCCACTCTTGATGGAATAGCATGCAAATAACCCTTGCCTACGGGTAGAGTTGCAGCCTGTGAAATGTGAGTCTATTTTCTTGGTGGCCGAAGGTTTTTATTAAAAATCGATGCAGCCGTTTTCCGTGTTTTATCAAGTTTGATGGAATATTATTAACCGAAAAAAGGAGGTTCTCAAATTTTTTCATGTGTGTTACCTCAGAACTCCGTCATTTATGAACCGATTCGAAAAATTCTTTTTTTATCTGAAAGGATGTACTTTCACGTTGGTCCCATTCAAATTTCATCAAAATCGGTTCAGTAGTCTGGCTTATAAATAAAAATTCACAGATTAGCAAAATAGGTACGCATATAAAATCCTACTAATATTATAAATGCGAAAGTTTAGATGTTTGGATGTTTAGATGTTTGGATGTTTAGATGTTTGGATGTTTGTGTTTCAATCACGTCAAAACCACTGAACCAACTTGGATGAAACTTGGCATATATATAGTTCGTAACCTGGATTGACATATAGGCTACTTTTTATCCCGAATAATTAACAGGATCTACAGGATAAAATGAACGAAAAGGATTAGCAGCGCCAATTGGCAAGAGGATTTCACTGTCATGTCATGTCACGTCAGTTTGACAGGACGTAGTACTACCTCTTTGGTCTAACGACTAGCGTTTGACATTCCAGTAGATATGAGTTCGGTGTAATGAGGTGTAATGTTAAGTTTCTCAAAGAAGTATCCGCTCGGTACAGGCACAGATAATATAATGTACACGGAAACTATAGACGCGTACGAAGTAGCGGGCAACTGCTAGTCATACATAAAAGTCATATAAAAGCATACAAATTCGATTTTACAAAGTGGACCGGACCATACTCCTGATTCATAATAAGGTACATTATTTAAATAGCTACTTATTAATTTGTCATTTTCTACCCATTTACATTCAATCCACACTAAGATACCCATTGGCATCGGATGAACGAAATGCTCTATTTACATTAAATTTAATTACTTAGGTTGTGACTAAGAATTTTTAAGATACCAGCAAGCACGGGATGAACAGGATCCAGGAATAGGTATCGACTTCTATCATCTAATAATAAAGTTCACAGCCAAGGTCTGATGATCACCAGTACAGGAGTTATTATGGTATTTTATCACTAGAAAATATAGTTTAGGAAACCAGGCCTAGTGATGGTAAGTATATTGTAGTTAGAAAAAGATTAATATATAAAAAATTTGTTATTAAGTTTTATCCAGCTTTTTATTAGGACCAAAATGTAGGTTGTTTTTCAAGTAGATTGTAGTAATTAGGTAGGCACTCATACCTATCTTAAATCTGCACTGAATATATATTTCTAATGTGTATTTCTATTTTGTAAACTAACTTACAGTAGGTACATTAGGTAAGAGAAACCACTTCAATTTATTTTAGAATACGGTTTTTATTCAATATTGTTGCTTAAAGTATTATAAGAAATGTTATCTGGAAGGTAAATCTTCTTCACTGCATCAACGGGCATCAAAAACCACCACTGAAAGTAAATTAATTTGTCAAAAAATAGTGTCACTATTGTGAAAATAGATTAAAAAATATAAAAGTAGACACAACATTTCATAAAAATTACACCTTAGCTAAAATTAAGGAAACAATGTTATCTACAGGCATAACTCCTATAAAAAAGGAGCATGATAATCTGGTTATTGTTAGTATGAAAATGTGACTTACCTTTAGCAAAATGTTGAACAGTGAACATGCAGTAACAAGCCATTCATAAACAAGGGCCCACTGATACAAGTTTGGTTTTTTTTTTATTGCTTTATACACTTTGCTATGCAGAAACAATCTAATTTGTAGTATATTGCCAACAAAACGTGAATATAAAATTGATGATTTATCCAACAAAGCTGGTTCTAAAGTGGAATTTAGCAAGACACCACAAACAAGGTTCAGAGAGTTCATTTGAACAAATCTACTGTAGCATCTTGTAGTGTGAAAGACTCATAGGTCAATCAAAGAGCAATCATTTTTAAAATTTTTTGTTCAGGGTCATTCTAAAATTGTTCAAGTTAAATCTACTAATATTTATTTAGTGCATCCTGCTACTTCACTCAACAGCAGCTGAACGTAAAGTTATTAGGCATGGCTAGGCAACAGCTTTCAAGCATATTGATAGGTAGTAGGTATGAACATCTAAAGGTACTCACATCTCTTTGTTCTTTTCTTGTACATAATTCTGTAACCACATTCTCTGCACCTGATTGGATCTCTCGGTTTTATTTCATTTTCACGATGGCATTCTGAAATAAAAAGAAACTATGATAATATATAGTCATACAAGTAGAGAAGTAAAATATCACTATGTTTCACATTTCAGAATCTTGTGCAAGTTTACAAAAGATTCAGTTTCTTGCACTGGAAACGCAAGCCAGAAAAAATAATTGCGTGTAAGTATAGATTTGCATTGTGAATGGGTTTTGGTGGAAACCTACATCTATCAGTAAAATATATTGCAATAGAAATGGTTTACCTCCACACACATAAATCATAGGTACTTTCGTAACCGACTGTTCTTTACCCGTGTCCGCCATGCTATACCTATAGGTAAATTCAGGTTATAGATACAGTTTTCGACTCGCTCGCTATTCTTTTCTTGGATCTGCGAGTAAGTAGGTAACTCCAGTAACATAAATATAAAATTGGTAGTACTTATTTACCGTTAGCACTTGTACTTTTCCCGACTTTTCAAAACCAAACCAAAATCCACATTTTGTTTTGGTTGGCCTGGCCAGCATTATTGCTACAAACAACATTATTGCTACAAACTGTCAAAACAAACTGACATCTCAAATTGTCAAAGTACTAAAACGATTAGTTGCTTGCTTCGGTCTGGTTATCAAGTTTTTGTACAGCCATAAAATACACAGCCTAGCAAAACATAAAACATAACCATGGAATGAGAAAGATTAACCTGTTTTAGAATATCAGATTTGTTTGTAAGAATAATGCTCGCCATAAAAATGTTTGCTAATAATGTTATCTAGAACCGTAGGCAGTCAGAGTATACATACCTTTCTCCCTCTCTCTATTGAAAACAGAACTGCATCAGAGAGAGACTGACTGACTCAGCAGGGTCGCCAGGGTCAGACAGAGCAGAGTGTGCGCCAGCCGCCGATTGTTTTTCTTTTGTCTAGTTTGTATTGTGTATTTTAGTCAAAGTACTTACTTACTGTGCCACGAGAATGCATTTCTTACATAATTTTGATCCTGAAAAGTCCGCTCGTGAACGACGCAAACTAACGCGTAAAAGCTATTTCATGAGGTATGTTTTTACTATGGAAATGAGTAGGTTAGAGACTAGGTATAGGTACCACCACAGAAACGGTAGGTACCTACCTACCTAATGGGCTAATGGGTGGTTATACTTACAATAATTTATAAAACAGAGGTCCCCTGAAAAGCAAGAATTAAATATCTTATCTGTGTGTAAAAGTTTCTGATAAAAGTTTTGTTTCAGCAAAACCCATAATAAAAGCAGAGCTATCTACAATGAACGAGGACAATTAGCTTCAACTGGCAAAGATTTGTGTGATTGTCTTGATGAAACCTGCCCTGGCTGCCACTTTCCATGCCCTAAATGTAGCTCTAATAAATGTGGCCATGAATGTCGGTATGTGAATCCCAACATATTACTGTGCTGTAGTGAAAAGATCTGACGCTTGGCAATAAATGGCTCATCAGGAGGAGTTATGTAGCTAATAAAACAAAGTATTGTTTAGTTTAAATAATGATATTTATTTTCAGAGTGAACAGAAAGTGGATGTATGAAAAAATTGAAGTAGAAGGAAATGATTTTGTAATAAAAAATGAATATAAAAATTAACATAATAATCACGTTACCAAGTAGGAATCTACTTGTTTAATCATTGGCTAAAAGTTTAAAGAAGTACTCAACTTCCAATTCACCATCTTCTGGAAGATCAGTACAGTGCACTGCATTATGGATAATGGTTTTACCATAAAGAGCTCTAATCGACTCGGGATACAACTGACGACACAGGTCCTGTAAAGAAATAAGTACCTCTTGTAAATTAATTGGGCAGATTGGATTGGACATGGTTAGGAGCAACAATACATTGATGGACATCTTTATAAGATAAAGCAACTGCATGTGTTAACAATACCCTACTTCACATTGGTTTTGGCTTTGCTACATCTAATAAAGTCTAAAACATGATTGTGTTGTTTGTAAGTATCAATAAAGGTATACTATAGAAAATATTACTGGATCTCTGGGGCCACATAGCTTTCTCAATTGACACACAACATTAAGTTTTGGATCAGTCGCTTTTACTTCTAAAGCAATACACATTCCTTCTGCCAAATGTATGCACATAGCCTGGAAAATAAAAATGATCAAAATATTTAATGACTGCAGTTAATATAAAGTGTCATTAATTATGCCCTTACAAAATATGTAAATTTTATGTTAAGATTTAGTTCACCTCATATTCAGGCAAAACTCCTTTGTACACTTCATAAAATTCTTCAGCATTTGCAAGTTTTACTGGGAACATTGCCATAGCTGAAATGTAGAATTTGCCAGAAGTAGAAATCTGTTCCAGAATAGATCCTACATTCCCATCTATAACTGCATGAGGCTTAATGATGCAACATGCACAATCTTTGAATGTGGCTCGGAACGGGATTCTGGGTATTCCTTTTTCATAGCCAAAAAATAATTCTAACATCTGAAATCATATAATATGAGGTAATGCTAACAGTAAATTATAGTCTCAAAAAACTGATTTGACTGATTGTTTTGGTGGTAGACGAAAATGAATAGTTAGTCAACCTGAGTAGCATCTTCTAAAGTGTTGCAGCCATGCGCTACATTCTTAAGCTTATTTTCTCCATAGAGTCGTCGTAACGTTCCTGGTGCGGCATCGTTGGGTTCTGTGGCGCCCAGGCATTGCCGCCATTTTTTAACCGCTTCCGGCGCTACTAGTTCTAAGCCTATCACTTCGCCGGCTGTTACGTAATCGATGATGATGCTGGGGAAGATTGTGATGATGTAAAAACATGATGTTGTTGGAATCGAGCTGTTAATGCCTAATGAACCATATTTCGCACATTATAATTTTATGTGCAATATACTTATGATTTTTTTTTATTTATTTATAAAAATAACAATACCTACTTACAGAACATCTTCCAATGCGTTATTGAGTTATCAAAGAAAATTGGCAGTTGATATAAGATGGATCCCTAAAACATTATCTACTAACGGTAACATGTTATTTCCAGCGATACTTTTGTATAGCTCCATAGCGAAGTCCTTGCTTATTTTTCCATTTTTCATACGGACGATACGGAATCCTTTTTGCATTATAAAAGTTATAATTTTGCCATGTGCACTCGGTGGTACGGGTTTTATCATAGCAAATGTACTGAAAATAAAAATATAAAACATAACAAACTATAGGTAGGTAGATGTGGGTAGATGATACTTTACCTAACCAAACAACTAAAATGGTACCTAGGTAGGTATTATTGGCATTCCTAATAGGTATGGACTTGGTATTCTGATATTATTATGGTTGGTTTTTTCTTTCTTCTTCACCGTGTTTTCATGTACCTATAGGGAGGTAGGTAGTCGATTCTAGGTTAGGTTAGGGCCTTATCTACAATATTTTATTTACCTTTCCACTTTATTGAATAGAGTTCGCCGTGTTGCTGGTGCACAATCTCGTATGTGCAATAACTTGGAAAAAATATTTACAATGTTACCAATTTGTAACATTTCCAGTCTGAGCGGAGGAAGCTGAACGCGCCTTAGTAGATTCTTCCCTTTTTTCGTGTCTATCACTTGAACGGAATTATCGAAGGGGAAGAAGTGCAGAACCAGCTCTACTATGGCGTCTGACTCCTCGTCAAACATTTCACATAAGAAAGTGTATTTATCAAAATAATCGAACACCTAGAAAAGGGGTAGGTACCTACAATCACTATTTTGCCACCACCGCGTCTTCAAGGCTTTGCATGTAATCTAGATGATTAATGATTATACAACAACAGCGTCGGAAGCCATTTTTTTACCCATGCCCCGACTAACGGAACGCTGCAGTGCCTGGGACATGAGTTAGATGGAATAGGTTTGCCCTTGTACCATCCTAGTCGACTTTATCCGCAGGAAAGACAAGGTCAACGTGTGGAGCCTGTTAACCTATGGGTTTGCTCACGATGTTTTCCTTCACCGTTTGAGAGCACTGACATTGCGCACATAATAATATAGGTACCTACCTATTTTCAGAATAGTAAAACTCATTGGTGCATGACCAGATTTGAACCCACAACCTCAGGATCGGAAGACGGGGTCGCTACCACTAGACCACCGGTGCTCTGTACATACTAACTTACCATTATCGATATTAAAATTTGAGGATTATCTTTTGTTTACCAAAAAAATGTTTAGGAAGATTGCAAAAATGAAGCCTCAGACACTGAGTTAGGTACACTTTATTTTAGTCACAGAAATAAAATGCACGATAAAATAATAATGATGCTCACTGGCATTAATCTTTATAAAAAATCTTTGTTCAACTTCTTCTTGGTTTGCGACAGGGCAGTGTCTGTTTACTCTAGTGTCATAGAGAGTAAGAAATAATTATAAGTTTTAAAAAACTAGAAAAACCGACTTTATCATCAGATGATGATGATGGCAGTTCATTGGGCATGTTCTAGTGACCATAAGCACCACTAAAAAGCCACAGGCACAGAGTCACAGGAAAGCTAAATACATTACGCAATTTCGTGCACGTGGATGGTATATTTTTTCCAGTTATTTTTAGTTATAAGCCAAACTACAAAACCGATTTTGATGAAAATCTAATGGGACCAACTTAAGCGCTGAAATGTTAGGCAAGCATAACAGTAAAATGTATCTCAAGGACAATATCTAACTACTAAAATGTAATGTTATTTTAATGCCTGACATTGTTTTATTTACCGAAACATCTACTGATTTTTTGAAAAATTTCCCTATACATCTCCTGATATTAAAATTTTCTAGTCGCATCCTCAGATTTTATAAAAATTTATCTGGCAACACTGAATGATAGGTATCGATAATCGATACCATATGAGTAGGTACTCAGTAGTATCAGCGTAGCTTCTGTAGTTTGTGGTAGTATCGATTCGATTCATCCCTAGTTTGGTTGGCTTGATTGATCAGAGGGGTGCCATGATTACACAACCATGGAAAGCACAGCCTTGGAATGTACAGCCTGGGAATTCGATGCCATTTGGCAGCCAATTCCATGGCTGTGCAATCCCGGGCTGTGCTTTCCAGGCCGTACAATGTTTTGCACAGGGTGGGAAAACACAACCATGGAATTGGCTGCCAAATGGCATCGAATTCCCAGGCTGTACATTCCAAGGCTGTGCTTTCCATGGCTGTGAAATAGCAGCACGTGCTTGGAAAGCGCAGCCATGGAATGTACAACCATGGAATTCGATGCCAAATGACGTCATCACCTAGGCCGCATTTACACCCAATATAATTTGAACATTCATGTTTTTTATTAAAATTCTATAATCTGTGAATCAAACATTGCGCAACCTTGGATTGGTAAATCAGTGAATTTCAAGTAGAAATTTTCAACCTTGATGATCTTTGTAATCATTTTATTGTCACTGCTATTGCATGATCAACATTCAACTTCAGTGTACCTATTTGTAGTTTACCTAATTTAATTTTAACTCCTTTATAAGTCCGATGAAAAGCTGCATGCTACTTGGAAAAATCCATAGGTACCTACAGAAAAATTACTTCCTCGAATGCTGTTGCAATACAACATCCAGAGCGTTTTAGAAAGGTGAAAAACCTAGCTTGATGTTACTACAGCATCCTCAAGTAACGACAGTGGTGATCTACTCGCTCTATGAACAGCCAAATACACCCTGGACTACATAGAGAAGCTACCCCCTGGTCACTAACTATAACTACCCTGGCCAGTTTAGAAGAGCCCTAGCCGCCAGCGAACACAAATCAACCTCTGCAAGAGTAACTTAGGTAGACGTGGTTTGATCTGAAAGTTACAAGCAGTGCCCACATACCGTCCATGTCTTGTGTGCTCGCGTGTCCATCGTACCACTCATTGTGTTACCTACCTCATGATCTGCTCAAGGAATGCCGTGGACGTGGCCACCTATTATTGGTAAAAATGGATATAGTGTTTAGAAGAATTGGTGCTGAGACACTGTGCCTTCCGTGTAGATGTACAATCCCATGTAAGTTCAAACCATGTTCATATTAGATCCTAGTGGGCAATATTCATAATTTATATATGACCATTGCACCCAGCAACTACTATATAATGTATTATATTTTCTTGTATAGACCTATATCCATAATAGGTACCTTACCTAGTTATTTATTTATAGGTAACTGTTATAACCTAGTCACATATTATTATCTAGTACATTCTTGATTATAATACCTACATACCTAATCTTTTTAAAGAGTTGCTGTATTATTTTTTCAATACCTACTTAATAAACTACTTATACAAACCAGTGTTCTCAAATGGTGAAGGAAAACATTGTGGTGTTTAGTTAGCTCCGTACACATTGAGCATTATTTTTCCTTTGGTTACCTTAGGCTGGCTAAGCTGTGGGAATAGGTGATGTCAAGCATACATACTCCATCTAAAATATTTCCTAGACACTTCAGTGTCCTATAGTATTAAAAATAAAGTATGTAATATAACAAACAGTTAACTATTATTTTCTTTCAGGGGCTTACTTCATATTTTGTCGAATCTAAATAAGTAACCTGATCAACTCAAGACATGGGTTATAATTGAAGATTAGCAGTAAGACGGAATGTGATTTTGTCTATATGAAAAAGATGTTTGTGAGAGACATTTCACTATAAAGGCAGAAACTGATGTAATCACTTCAACTTCTTGGCAGTTCGATCATTATTTCTGCTTTGTAAGTATAATTAAATAGTTCAATATTTAGGGCGGCTTGCACCAGAATCGCTAAACGCGTTTAACTCTTAAATAGTATTTAGCGAGTTGTCAAGTCATACAAATACGTCAAATTTTAATCGATTTAGCTGTTAAACACGTTTAGTGATTCTGGTGCAAGCCGCACTTAATGTATAGTAATGTACAGAAAAAAAAAGGTAAGAACATTCAATTTTGAAACTGACTATCACACTCTGGTTTGATCATCTTTTAACAAACACACATCTTTGAGTGTGTATGTTAAAAGATAATTAACCCTTTATTGACATCTCTTACCAATGATGAACAGAGACTCCACTAATTTCAAGTAATGCCACAAAATATTAGTACCTACAAGTATTACTCATGTTTAAGTGACATCTCTCTAGTGCGGCTGTGAGTTATATATTCTCTGTATAAAGCCATATAATGTGACTGCAGTCAGTCGTCTGAGGCTGGTCCAGTTCCTACAGAGCTAAGTTTTTCAATTAAAGGTGTTCATCATATTCATACCTTTAATTCACACTATGTAGTATCTGTGCATGTCTTTTTTATGAGAAAAAGTAATGAAACAATCTGATGCCCCATCAACTGTTAAATCATTACCTCTCAAGAACAATGCATTACCTTGCAAAACAAGTCCATTGAGAATGTGCCCTGTGAAGCAATGCACTGTATCCACTACTATGAGACGTAAAGGTGCCCGTAATTGCAAATTGCACCTACACCCATACCCTTTGTTCCAGAACACACCAATGGGAGCACCACTGTTTGGCGGCAAAAATAGACATGGTGATAGTACTTCCTCAGAAGAGCTCTTTCACAAAGAACCCTACTGCTAAAATCTGAACCACCAAAATATTTTCAATAAAATGTATTACAATTAATACCAATCTCTTAGAATGATCATAATGTTTATATCTCAAGAACTAAGTACCTAGCTATTTATTTATATACATCCCACTACTATTAAGTTGCTTTGATTGCTATGATAAGAATGAAACAAATGTATGATTTTCAAAATTTTCTTCGTTTATTTCGAGGAATAATAATAGTAAGTAGGTAGGTAGGTACTAGGTACGTTACTTATCATTTAGGTAACCTAAGGTCCCACAAAGAAAGAGAACTCAAATACCTCCAGCGCTGGGAACCAGCACAGAGTCATGCAATAATGGGACACGGCACGGATACCCGGCAAGCGTTTTCCGAAGTAGCTAACCTACCTACTTAATTTAATTACTTACTTTTTTTTTTTTTTAATTTAATTACTTTTAATTATATATTATTAAAATATCACACCCAATAGGTACTTGTTTAGTTATGTACTGACACATTAGGTACCATACATTACGAACCATTTAGGTACGAACAAATAAGTTTTCTGCGGGTGGTGCGTAGGTCTTCTGTTCCTAGGCTATCCTGTTCTAGTTTTACTACCTACCTACTTATAAATAATGGAATAGGTATGTCTGAAGAAGGTAGGTAGGTACCTATAGGTATATTTATCAATATAAATATTCTAAAGTAGGTATATGATTGATTCTAATAATTTCAAGGACGTAGTTGCGTTGCGACTTATCATTAAACTTGGTGGTAAAACGGCTTGTCTACTCATTAGCAGTGCCTTGATCACGAATAAATTTGACAATCGTGAACGTATCGTAACGCTAGCGTATCCGAGATACACTGCGCGGTGACGCTACAACGTTCGGCAGTCGGGCTGATGTTGACGCGCAATACACCTGGGAACCAGCACGGAGTCATGCAATAATGGGACACGGATACCCGGCAAGCGTTTTCCGAAGTAGCTAACCTACCTACTTAGAATAAATAAATAATAAATATTCATGGACATTTCACACGACGCCCTCTAGTCCCAAACTAAGCAAAGCTTGTAATATGGGAACTAGATGCTGATAGAATACTTAAATACTTTTTTTTTTGTAAATACATACTTATATTACATAGTAACACCCAGACATAGAACAAACATCTATGTTTGCCACACACAAATGTTTGTTCTTGGTGGGGATCGAACCCACGACCCACAGCACGGAAGGCAGAGCTGGGCAGAGCTATACCGACTGAGCTGTGACGCCTGTCAAAAGGCTGAAGGATTGCCGTGGTACACCGACTATTATAATAATAGTAGTACCTACCTAGGGGAGGGCCTAATCCAGATGTGTATATCCCCAGCATAGTGAAGCTGTAATGAAGATGCCTAGATACCTTTACATCTATTGAAGATGATTTATACAGCGTCAGGAGGCAACCTATGCCTACACTTAACGGGACGCTGTAGTGCCTGGGACAATGTTTAGATGGAGTAGGCTTGCCCAGCACCTATACCATCCTCTCAGCCTAGTCGGCCTTACCCACAGGAAAGACAAGGTCAATACGTTCGGAGCTGACTAAGCCGCGGGTTTCCTCACGATGTTTTCCTTCACCGTAAAGCTCGTGTTAATGCGCATATAAATTTTCCGAACGAAAAATGCATTGATGCACGGTCGGGATTTGAACCCACGACCTTCGGATCGAAAGTCGAGGTACAATTCCACTCGGCCAACACGGCTCTACTAGATACCAACCTCTTGGGAAAAGCTCGTATTTTTTTGTAGTGGTTGGTCATCATCATCATCATCCACAGCCTGACTTCACCCACTGCTGAGTATAGGCCTCTCTCTTTTTGTACCATCTCTCACGACCCCGCGCCAGTCTCATCCAATTTTTGCCCGCGATATCAGTGATATCGTCCGCCCATCTTGCCGCAAGACGACCTACATTTCTGTATCCTGTTCTGGGACGCCATTCAGTTATAGCTTTACTCCACCTGTCATCACCTCGCCTCGCCAGGTGTCCTGCCCAACTCCATTGGGTTGGTAGGTAGTACCTATGTAGGTAAGGTTATATCATTTGTAGGTATCTTACTGCAGTTGAACTATTGGGTTTATTTGACAATAACAAATAGGTACGAGCTCAAGTAATTATTATACCTAAGCTTTTTTAGTGTAATCCTATATAGTACCTAGGTACAGTAGGTATAGGTACCTATTATACCGTGAGCTGATACACATGAGCCGGGTAGGTGTTTAACCTGCCTAAGTAAGTAGGTATCAAGAATTTTCTACGTGTATCTACTTACCCTACCTACCTAGGTACTATGGTGGGCATAGGTGTGCATGTTCCCTGCTGTTATTCAATAAGGAGTTCTGTTGCACGGCTTCTGACTCCATCAACAAATCACTTCGTCGTCACCTACTTACTTATTACATTGTAGGTACCTATTCGAAATTCAACACGTAGAAGAGCCAACCCTACCCTACCTAGGTAGGTAGTAGCAGCAGTAAGTACCTTCCTATACCTACTCATTCGGATGAGGTAGGTACCTATATCGTCATGATTTTTTCTAAAGTACTCTTAGGTACCTAGCTACCTAATCTTTTTTATTCTACACTAGCAGTTACCCGCGACTTCGTACGCCTCTACAGTTTCCGTGTACATTATATTATCTGTGCGTGTACCGAGCGGATACTTCTTTGAGAAACTTGACATTACACCTCATTACACCGAACTCATACCTACTGGAATGTCAAACGCTTGTCGTTAGACCAAAGAGTTGGTACTACGCCCTGTCAAACTGACGTGACATGACATGACAATGAAATCCTCTTGCCAATTGGCGCTGCTAATCCTTTTCGTTCATTTTATCCTGTAGATCCTGTTAATTATTCGAGATAAAAAGTAGCCTATGTGTCAATCCAGGTTACGAACTATATACTTATATGCAGAGTTTCATCCAAGTAGGTTCAGTAGTTTAGAGGTGATTGAAACACAAACATTTAAACTTTTGCATTTATAATATTAGTAGGATAGGATAGGATAAGTACCTACCTACCTAGAACAGCTCCAGTCCAGACTGCATCATCATCAGGTACCAACGATATGTAGTTAGGTAGGTAAGTAAGTATATACCTACCTACCTATCAAATCTTGCGAGTAAAAATAAACATTCCACAAAATGCAAGTCCCGTTCATCGGGCATGGGACCGAGCGAGCGAAGCGTCTCAGTTTCGAGATTGGCCAAAAATGCTTTTGTCCGTCTGTCTGTCTGTCAGTAAGTCAGTAATCGCCTACAGGTGGCATTTATCAACCGATTTGAACGAAAATCGGCACACAAGTTCATAATTTATTAAAAAATAATTGTCGACTGTTTTTTGATTGGGGGGAAAGTTTGTTGTAGGTAGCGTTGTTTATGGACGGATTTCAATAAAATTTGAGAAGCACACTAAAGACTTCATTCTTCACGGTAGTGTAAAAATATTTTCAAAAGGAAAAAAAGTGGAAGAGGAAATTATTTTTTAATTTTTTTCCCGAAAATTTACGCCTACCTTTATCAATGAAACTACGCTAGGTAGGGTATTCTCTTCTCCTTTACGAGACAAATCCGTAGACACCCAGATTCGACCTCCTAGGTAGGACCAAGGGAACGCGAGTAGGTAATCGCTAAAACTTACATAGGTACCTCTTGGAAAATTCCAGCACCTGATATTAAATTTAGAAAGGGGAAAGTTTTGGTTATTGCATGGTTATAAAGGCTCGCGAGGTGTATGTTCTCACAGGACAGGACATATCAGTTTGTTGATTATTGGGTGCGCAAGCTTACTCATTACCCTCTTATTGTACGTCCGGAACGGACAAACTGTAAAAACTTGTACTACTTACTTATGATCTCTTTTGTACAACAGTTACACAATAAAAATTTTCTGATTTCTGATAACTAGTGTAGGTAGGTACCTATAGCTGTAGATATTATTTTGTAAGCAAGTTGAGTAGGTAGGTGGTATGCATGCACCGCACCGCACCGCGCCGCCGCCGCCGCGCGCTGTTTGTTTTATCCTATCCTATCCTACTAATATTATAAATGCGAATGTTTAGATGTTTGTGTTTCAATCACGTCAAAACTAATGAACCAACTTGGATGAAACTTGGCATATATATAGTTCGTAACCTGGATTGACATATAGGCTACTTTTTATCCCGAATAATTAACAGGATCTACAGGATAAAATGAACGAAAAGAATTAGCAGCGCCAATTGGCAAGAGGATTTAATTGTCATGTCATGTCACGTCAGTTTGACAGGGCGTAGTACTACCTCTTTGGTCTAACGACTAGCGTTTGACATTCCAGTAGGTACGAGTTCGGTGTAATGAGGTTAAATGTCAAGTGTCTCAAAGAAGTATCCGCTCGGTACACGCACAGATAATATAATGTACACGGAAACTGTAGACGCGTACGAAGTCGCGGGTAACTGCTAGTAGTCTATAATGTAGGTAGGTATAGCTGTAGATATTATTTTGTTAGCAAGTTGAGTAGGTAGGTATGCATGCACCGCGCGCGCCGCACCGCACCGCACCGCGCTGCCGCCGCCGCCGCCGCGCGCTATGTTTGTTTTGTAGTCCAAATGTAGGTGTAGATATTATTTTGTCAGCAAGTTGAGTACCTAGGTAGTAGGTATGCATGCACCGCACCGCCGCCATGAGATCCGTCACAAGATTGTATTTTTTGATTTGCGCCTGCATCTAACCACAGATACCTCCTTACTTACATTTATTTTTATCAAGACTATTACTTATCTATTTATTGACAAAAACGCTGACTATTTCGAGAATAAACGTAAAAGAAAATGTATTACTAAAAAATTACCTAAGCTTAGAAACTAACTTAGCACTAAAATATGATGCATTAGGTCTTATAGTTTTAAACGGAATACACTAGGTAGGTATCTCAAATATTCTAAAATTAGGGACCATTATGGGGGAGGGGGGGGGGGGGGTCAAACGGGTAATGAAACTAATTATTAAACATGCAAAAACAATATTTTGATTACCGGGATCTGAACTCGGTGAGGATACCTGAATTATAAATGAAATGAAATACTTGACAAAACACAGTAGGTACAGGTACATTAGAATGTGCAAATCAAACATTTATAAATCTCCATATAGGACTGGGCTCTGATATGAGGCCAGAACCGGGACCTACTATGCCTTTTTAGGTTTGTGTCACGGTCGGTGTTGGCGGCGCGGCGGCGCGAGTGCAAACCCCGGGGCGGCGGCGCGCCGGCGTGACGCTCATATCTACCATACCTACCTACTTATCGAAATCGATGTTTTTAGTATTCCGATCCAGTTTTGGAAAAACGGAACACTTATGGCCTCACTCCGGTGTCTGTCTGTCGTAGGCCACCAGAGCTGAACCGTAGAAGCTAGAGAGTTATAATTTGGAGTACTTAGTAATAGTTTATCACAACCCAATATGATGGTTTTGTTAGAGGATTTTTCCACTTGGATTTAGAACGACCAGTATTTTACATTCGACTTTATTAGCATGAACTTTAATTACTAATAAATGGTTTCACAAGCAAGAGTCTATTATTTATCTTATTTTAATGTTCTAATGAATTTACACGCACCCACAACACTTTGTAGGGGAAGGTAAAAGTTCTCAATATGGCTTCCGTGTCACCATGGACTAGAGAGTCAATAGGGATGGGACACCGCAGTAGAGATGTGCTCGTGCCAGTCCAACACTCCTCCTCACGAGCTCATCGCTCATGATAGGCCAAGTAGCTCCCTCAGTATCAGAAGCCTTGGTCCGGGAACACCCTTTGTGAGAATGTCAGCCTCCATTTCCAGAGTAGGTTTGTACTGGATGCTGGTTGTTCCTTGTTGAACGCATTCTTTGATGAAATGCTGTTTAATTTCTATGTGCTTGGACTTCCCACTGATTACTGGATTGTAGGAAAGTCTCTGGCCAGCTTGATTGTCACTGAAAAGTACAACATTATTTATAGTAATGCCTAAATCATTGAATAACATTTTCAGATGAATAGCTTCTTTAGCAGCTTCAGTTAGAGCTACATATTCAGCTTCAGCTGTTGATAGGGCCACACATTTTTTGTTTCTTCGCTTCCCAACTTATGCAAGCATTTGCAAACTTGAAGCAGTAGCCTGAGTATGATTTTCGATCTATCTTGCAGCCAGCCCAATCGGCATCAGCCATGCCATAGTACCATGCCATTCCATGGTACCTTTCAGGTACCTCAAAATACGCTTGGCATATTTAAAATGCTCTTCACTGTAAGCGTTATTGAACTGTGACAGGTAGCTCACTGAATAAGCTATTTCTGGCCGACTTGCCACTGACAGGTACATCAGAGTTTTAATTGGAACATTTAGATATGGAATATTTTTGTCACAATTTTCAGATTTTTCCAGATGGAAACCTGGAACCTGATGGTTCAATTGGAGAACTTATTTGTTTACAATTTTCCATGTTATATTTTTTCAAAACCTTTTCAATATACCTACCTTTTCTGGGTTATTTTTAATTTATTTTTCTCATGTTTTATTTCAAGGCCAAGTACATGTTTTGGTTTTCCAATGTCTTTCATTTCGAAACTTCGATTTAAATGCTTCTTTAATTTAATTAATGAGCTTTCATTTGAATAAGCTATTATTAAATCATCGACATATACTGCAACTATTATTTTATCTGTGCCTTCTATTTTTGTGTAAATGCATGGATCAGCTGTTGATGATTTGAAGTTCATCTTTTTCAACTCATGGTCTAACTTATAGAACCATTGACGACCAGCTTGTTTCAAGCCACAGAGTGCCTTTTGTAGTAGACAAACTTTTTCGCCTTTTATTTTATTTAAATCTTGTAGCATATTTCTGGCTTTGTTGAATAATTCTAAATTTTCATTTTCACTTTCATCCAGCATTATTTTTGTGATATATTCTTTTAAATATTCAGGTTTTTTCGTTATTATTTTTTCATTTAGATCACCATTTAGGTATGCAGTAGTAACATCCATTTGATGTAGACTTAGATCTTGCTCAACTGCAAGTGCCAACAACGTTCTGATTGAACTCAGTTTGGCTACGGGGGCATAAGTTTCATTATAATCGATTCCTGGTCTTTGAGTGAAACCACGAGCCACCAATCTTGCCTTCTTGATTATTTTTTCATCTGGGCCAAGTTTTTCTTTCAAGATCATTTTATAATCCACTGTATTTTTACAATTCTTTTCTTTTTGTAGAATTTTCCAAGTATCATTTTTTTATGTGAGACCTTATTTCTGATTTTATGGCTTCCTGCCATTCTTTATCATTTTTAATATCATGTTCTTCAATCTCTTCACACATGTAGTTGCACTCATCTGTACCTCCAAGTTCATAATCTTTGGACCACACAGGAGGTTTTTTTCTATCTTGAAGGACGGGTACCTGAGCTAGGCTCCAAGCTAGGTTGTGCTTGATGATGTAAGATAACATTTTGTGGACTTACGGTTTCATCTATAGCGACCTCATCGTCATCTTCATATTCGCTGAAAGAGTGCATTGTCTAATCATGATCACCATCATCATCAGTAGTAGAACTTTCTCTACTTTGCTGAAATAAAGAAGGCTGAAAAGATAAGTTTTTCTCTTTTTCTTCATTAATGCTTTCTTTTTCAGTTTCAGGTCGTTCCAGTTCAAGGAGAGGTAGACCATTTTGGACATCATCGTTTTGATAGTACATTTTTCCATCTAATACTTTGACATCTCTATGCACAATAACTGTATTTTGTTTTGGTAGGTATATTCTGTACGCTTTACTATATTTTGCATATCCAACAAACACACCTTCACTTGCTTTGGCTGAAAACTTTTTGTGTTTCTTCTGTTTGTTGAGTGTAAAAACTTTTGATCCAAATATGTGTAGATGTCTTACAGATGGTATGCGGCCAACCCATTTCACATAGGGTGTCTCTCCATTCAGAGCTTTTGCTGGACATCTTTTCACAATATTATTTGCAGTGAATACAGCTTCTGCCCACAGAACTTCTGGAACTTTTGACTCTATCAACATACACCTGGCTTTTTCAACTAAGGTTCTATTTTTCCTTTCTGCCAGTCCATTTTGTTACGGTTTGTATATCACTGATAGTCTTCTTTGGATACCATTTTCTTTTGAATATTTATTGAATTCTTTACAATATTCTGTACCATTATCTGATTGTAGAAACTTTATTTTATTTTCTTAAGTATTTCTACTTCTTCTTTAAATTCTTTGAATCTTTCTAATGTTTCTGTTTTTTTTCTGTATGAAGTAAACATAGCAATAGCGGCTGAAATTATCAATAAAAGTTAAGATGTATCTTGCACCACCAATGGTTGCTTGCGGCATAGGTCCACGCAAGTCAGTGTGTATAACCTCCAAAATCTGTTTTGATTTCTTTCCATAATTTTTGGGAAAAGGTAACCGCGTCATCTTGGCTTTTATGCAGGTTTCACAGTTCTGAAATAATTCATTTTTGTTAAATTTTAAACCGGCTAGGTACTAGATTTTAGATGCGAGATTTTTTAAATCTTTTTCATTTAAATGTGCCAATTTTTGATGCCATTTCATTAAATCATTTTCAGAAATATTATTTGCCTGCTCATTTGTTTCTAATCTTTTGAGAGAAGTCAGATGAAGTCCTTCCTTTTTGTCTGCAGTGAGTACAGTTTTTTCCTGGCTATCCTATACATAGGCCTTTTTATCCATGAACAAAACTGTATGGTCTCTTTCAGTTATACGAGCAACAGACAGCAAATTTGTTGATAACTCAGGTACATAAATGGTATCATTGAGTTTAATGTCTATATTTTTATAATTTACTAGAACTATCCTCGTACCTTTTATCTCAGCGCTTTGGTTTGATGCCAATTTCAGCTTGCCTTGTCCGGCTTTGATTTCAGTGAATTTCTTAGCCGTTCCGGTCATGTGGGACGTACACCCACTGTCCAGGCACCGTTGTCGTATTTCTGTGGGCGATATGAGGAGAAATAATTCAGATCGCGCCAACAAATCCGTTTCGGCGTCGGGCTTTGGGTCACTGATGGCTTTCCACAAACCATTTTTCACAAGTACCGCTTCAGCTTGTATTGCCCACGTATCGTAGTTATTTCTATTTAGCAGTTCGATACGGTATTGCGATATTTGATGAGAAGTTGTGGCCATGATGATCCCAACCACGCTCTGCTACCATTTGTTAGAGGATTTTTCCACTTGTATTTAGAACGGATCAGTATTTTACATTCGACTTTATTAGCATGAACTTTAATTACTAATAAATGGTTTCACAAGCAAGTCTATTATTTATCTTATTTTAATGTTCTAATGAATTTACACGCACACACAACACTTTGTAGAGGAAGATGAATGAAAGTTCTCAATATGGCTGCCGTGTCACCATGGAGTAGAGAGTCAATAGGGATGGGACACCGCAGTAGAGATGTGCTCGTGCCAGTCCAACAGTTTCTATTGTAGATACAAGAAGACTGCGCATCCACGGTATGCACACCTACCTAGTCTGACAGATTGTTTAATAAACCTACACAGGCTGAACCTTAGAGCCACAAGCAGTCCACTCTGCAGAGGTTGCCTGTCTGAAGAAGAATCAGTTGCCCATGTAGCACTGGAAGGCTAATAGGTCAAAGCTTAGTCGCCGTGCCCGAGTACGGTCTTGAGGACGTAGCTATGAACCGACTGTCACGTTGGCAGTGCATGCAAAAAATCTCCCAAACGTTTTGGAAGAAGTGGTCTGACGACTACCTGCATACTTTGCAGCAAAGAGCAAAGTGGTTCACCTCGCCTCCTAATATTAAAATCGGTGACTTAGTTCTCATCAAATCTGGAGGGTGTAATGAACAACTTAACAACAAAAAATCCTAGGAAACCACTATTTCTCATCTAAGCCTGCAAAGCTCCCAGAAAACTTCTCTGTTTTTGGGAGGAGTTTTAAATCTGACTGAATGGGTGAAAGATGACTGTTTGATGATGAAATGTATAAATTTATCAGAACTCTAATAATTATCCTGAACTTGTCACAAAAAACAAACACATTGTTGTTTTGTAAATAAAACATGAGGTAGGTACCTAGGTACTTAGGTATTTTTAATAAAAAATATTTATATGGGTATGGGTACTATGGGTATTATATTTTCTTATGGGTACCAACTAGTTTTCATTTTCTTAGCTAGGTATATAAAGTTCCCAGTATCTAGGTAGGTACCTAATTCAGTTCAAGAGCTAAGTGTAATGGCCTATTACATTCATGGGTACTGGTTTGTGAATAAAACTTCAGTCTTAGTAAATTACAATAGTCCTGTATTTTTTTTTCAGATCCAATCCAATAAGTACCCGCTACCAATTATCTGTCAGAAAAATAATAGTAATGCCTCTTCTTCTTTTTTTAGAATTCTGTAACTATTGTCATCTTCTTCTTACGTGTCAATGGTGACAACAAACACTAGACGAAGTTCGAATAGAACTTCGCCACTTTTACCCCTTCGTCTGTGGCGTCCAAAATATCATCCCTTGTGCAGGTGGTAGGGCACAAGGGGCAAATGAGTAGGGGGTGGGAGAAAGAAACCTCCACGTGGTCCACTCTGGTAACAGCTAGATCCGGTAACGCAGGGTCTAGTCTGGCTAATTCTTTCAACACAATGGCACAACAACTACAACTATTGTCATGCATTTGACATTTGACATTACCGTAACGGCATGTGGCGGTGTATGCATTCTACTTAGCCAAAAATAATTAATGCTATCGTTACAGTATCTATTATAAACTAAAATAATTGTTTAGGTAATAATCCTATCCTATCCTATCCTATCCTATCCTACTAATATTATAAATGCGAAAGTTTAGATGTTTGGATGTTTAGATGTTTGGATGTTTGTGTTTCAATCACGTTAAAACCACTGAACCAAATTGGATGAAACTTGGCATATATATAGTTCGTAACCAGGATTGACACATAGGCTACTTTTTATTCCGAATAATTAACAGGATTTACAGGATAAAATGAACGAAAAGGATTAGCAGCGCCAATTGGCAAGAGGATTTCATTGTCATGTCATGTCACGTCAGTTTGACAGCGCGTAGTAACTAAACTCTTTGGTCTAACAACTAGCGTTTGACATTCCAGTAGGTACGAGTTCGGTGTAGTGAGGTGTAATGTCAAGTTTCTCAAAGAAGTATCCGCTCGGTACACGCACAGATAATATAATGTACACGGGAACTGTAGACGCGTACGAAGTCGCGGGTAACTGCTAGTTTAGAATAAATGGCTCAATATAATTCAAATTGAGAATGTCACTGTCCGCTTACGCGATGATACCCAAAGGGCATTACCTACTAGGTACTTAGTACGTACATAATACATCTATCTATCATAATACATATATGTCTACTGGTGGACTGGACAGCCTTCGCTAACATAAGATTGGCATTTTTATTACGTGGAGTTCTTCAGCCTGTTGCCAGCCAGTGTTGCTGGTTGTATCTTTGTTTTCAAGTACCTAGGTAGGTAGGTATATTTTTTCTTCTAATTCCAGGTCTTCTCAATAAAGTCTGGAACAATTATAGGTATTAGGCTGGGAAATAAATTTATAATAACCTAGTTGATTGAACTTGATTGACATTGATTCCCTATTAAAGGCAGACGTAGGTATTGCAGAGACATTTCCAAGCAACCTGAAGATTCAAGTGAATTTCCGTGTCTAGAGAAATTAACCTGCCCATTCGATATCGTCCCGCTGCGGGTTTGAACCTACCTACCTACACAAAGTGCGGCTAAACCAATGACCACAAACTAATAGATGCTATGCTACGCATCCAATGACAAATGTCATCCGATGGTAAAAGCTTTATTACACCACTAGCAGTTACCCGCGACTTCGTACGCGAGTACCATTTCCGTGTACATTATATTATCTGTGCGTGTACCGAGCGGATACTTCTTTGAGAAACTTGACATTACACCGAACCCGTACTCGAATGTCAAACGTGAGTCGTTAGACCAAAGAGGTAGTACTACGTCCTGTCAAAGTTGACGTGACATGACATGACATGACATCATCCTCTTGCTAATAATTGGCGCTGCTAATCCCGTTTTTTTATTTTATCCTGTAAATCCTGTTAATTATTCGGGATAAAAAGTAGCCTATATGTCAATCCAGATTACGAACTACATATATGCCAAGTTTCATCCAAGTTGGTTCAGTAGTTTCGACGTGATTGAAACACAAACATCCAAACATCTAAACATCCAAACATCCAAACATCTAAACTTACGCATTTATAATATTAGTAGGATGCAATCTCAAGTCAGGCTTACCGATAGTGATGTAACGTGACGATTTCAGTTATTTCGAACTTAAGTTATTTGAATTGACTCGCATCGAGGACTTGCATGCATATTAAGTCATACAAGTGAAAATCTAGCACCAATTTCTCTAACCACTTACGTTGCATACGTACTTAGTTGATTCAACCCAATTGGCGACTCGAGTCAAGGTTCAGTTTAACTAAAATAATTCGAGTTCAACATAGGTAACTCAAATCGTCACGTTACATCACTATCAGTAAGCCAGTAAGATTGCAATGTCAATGTCAATGTCAATGTCGACAATGTCAGTTTTGATTTGATACGAGCATCAGAAAAATAACAAAGTATAGGTACCTACCTATTCTTCGTTCAAGTAGGTCCAAATTAAAAAAAAAACTGACCATTTCCATAGACAAGGAGAGCTCAAACATTCAGATTCTTACCTATTTGATCGAATGATTGCAACTTTTATCTGTGGTCTAATCTAATCACTAGTAGGTACCATTTTTACTGTGTAATTGCGTCTAAACGCTTTCGACCAATCAGGAGCATGTACATGAATTCCATGGTTGTGTTTTCCTGGGCTGTGCATTCCTGACACGTGCTGGGAATGCACAGCCTTGGAATTGATGTACATTGTTTTTGTACATGAATTCCATGGTTGTGTTTTCCTGGGCTGTGCAATCCTTGGCTGTGCAATCTCAGCACGTGTCAGGAATGCACAACCATGGATTTCATGTACATTTGTACATGAATTCCCGGGTTGTGCAATCCTGGCTGTGCTTTCCATGGTTGTGTTTTCCAAGGCTGTGCATTCCATGGTTGTACAATAACCGGACTCTGATCAGAGCAGAGGGCAAACAAAACAAAACAAACAAACCAAAATTACCAAACCAAACCATCTCTCTCCGTCGCATGTCGCATCGCAATTTCGCATCATGGTAAAAATCTGTGAATATGAAAATAATTGAGATTATTTCCTAATCTAGTGCTTTACGTTACGGCTTTCTTTACTTACAGGAAGGGGCTTACAAAGATAAATACTCATTTATTGGAGAATGGTATGACAATCAGGCGAGTCTCATTCGCCGGTTCAATGTATTTTACTACCCCTACGATGAAAGTTTAGAAATGTTCGACTTGAAAAATCGTAAAACATTCGTCAGACGAGTGAAAGTAAATGGTATAACTTTAGAAAACTTTTACATTGGATGTACACTATACATCCTTGGTAGATTGATTAAAATCGTGGACTTTGCATGCGAAGATACCAGAAATAAACTCCACAAAGATATGCAAGTGTAAGTAATAAAATAAATGGAATAAATCAAGAGTCAAGAGCTGCATGCGTAGCTTTGAGTACACTAGATTTGATGCATTTTGTATGTTCTATGGAAATCAATAACTTGGAAGTTGGTGTAATTTTAAAGTTTTTTTTATAAAATTTTTACTTTAGTCACGTAAATTTCTCTAAATCAAAATTGTAAGGACCAAATCGAATCAAGTTTGGTGTGTGCATAATAAAGACCTCGCATCAAAAAAAAATTCCCAAATCACTGTAAACAGGCCATCCTGTATATCACATCCCTGTCTTGTTACCTAACTTGTCGCTATTAGTTTATTTAACTTTTCAAATTGATAACTATGGGGCTCTGGTGAGAGTTTGAAAGTAATATTTAAAGACTTTCTGTCAATATTTTAATACCTTAGCATTAATTGTATTCGACTGGTGGTTTTAGTCTTTAAATTGTTAATTTTACAATGAATAAAAAAACATGTATTTTCAGAACATTTGCAATGATCAAGCCCTTACCCACCAAGACTGCTGGTAAAATTGTGTCAGTATTCTATGAGAATGGTTTGCGTGTTACTAAAATGAAGAAAGCTCGTCTCACAGCTGATGATGTCAATGTGCTTTATAGAACACAAGTAACTGATCCAACTTTTCCGTAAGTTTACAATTATTAACTTGTGAACCTTCACTAAAAAAGGCTCACATATGGTTTGTGAGGGAAGCATTCTGTCCCATTACTCAGACAGTTTGGTTTTACAATTCTTCTAGTTCAGTTCATTTCTTTTTAATTTAAAGTTTAGCTGCTGAATCTAATTATGAAAATGGCTACAACAAATACAGTGTGTTCTCTTAGTCTGATCACTCATCTGCAATTGAAAAAATTTGCAACTCCCAAAAAGTTTGGTTGGTACTGAGATAGTTTCATCCAGTTCATCAGTTTTTATCCATAGTATCATTTTACAGAAGAGAGCTATAAGTATATGCATATGACTGTATATATCTGATTCCAACTACAGGTTTTAATCTTAAGTGCTGGAAAGTTCGCATGGTCAGACTAGTATTAATTTGATCATGTTTCAGATTCTTGTTGGATTACTTGACAGGTCAATTGGTATATGGCTTAGAATTAGTTGGAAAGGATGCAGTATCAGTATGTGTCAAGTCTTTAGGAGACAAGGACCCTGTTAAAGCAGCCCCTGGAACCATCAGAGCCCTTTATGGCACAGACCCTGTTAGAAACTGTGTTCATGCATCATCTACGCCAGATAATGCCATACAGGTAAATAGTCTTATAGTGTAGGAAATACAAATAAGTACCAATTGTAAAGAAATAAGCTCAGTTATGCACTAATCCCACAGGATGTAATACAATATCGGTAAACCACTACAAGTATACATTGCTGCTTTGTTAATATTTATATGTTAATAGTTTATAATCAATGGTTTGAATTAATGGTTTTTCTTTCTTTCTATAATATGTAATCAGTTGCTTCCATTCCATACATGACAGGTCGGCGTTGGTTACTAATTTCTAGATTTCTTACGATGTTGTCCTTCACTGTTTGGAAGCAAGACCATTAGGTAAACATACTTCATAAAGAATTCATTAGTGCATGACCGAATTCAAACTACAAGATACAGAATGTAACTTCTGTTCAGTTACTTTAACGATTTGATTCACAGGATATAGATTACTTCTTCCCGCCACCGCCGCTACGCTCCTCCCGGCTCCGTCTAACCGCCACACTTTCGAATTGCACTCTCTGCATAGTAAAGCCACATGCGATACGAGAAGGGAAATTAGGAGCGGCACTTGAGTGCATCGATGAAGGGGGTTTTGATATCACGGCTCTTAATATGTTCATTGTGGAGAATATAAACGCAGCTGAGTTCTATGAGGTTTATAAAGGAATAGTTCCTGAATATAAGGTTTGTAAAAATGAATAGACTGTCATAATAATATTAGCTTAGGGCCGTGAGCTTCATTATTGCCGGAATATTTATATTTCGATAAAAAAAGAACCCATACTAATGATCGAACTTCACAGCAAGAAGTTCGTCTGATAATAATTATTCATGAACATTTCGCATAATGCTCTCTAGTCCCAAACTAAGCAATACTTGTACTATGGGAACTGGAGTGCTGATACTTAATTTTTTTTGTATACATTCTTATTTTTTTTGCCACACAATCAAACAAATTTTTGCTCTCAGTGTCTCGCAGCACGGAAGGCAGTGCTAATAACGACTGAACTGCGACGCCTGTTAAAATCATGATTTTATATAACAAAATAATAATAATATGTTATTTTGTCTATTTGCTAAGTAGATACTAATGAATCTATTTTCTGTATACCAGGGCATGGTAGAAGAACTATCCAGTGGTCCGTGCGTGGCTATGGAAATAGTTGCCAAAGACAAAAGCCATAACACAGCTGTAGAATTCAGGAAAATTGTCGGACCTTCAGATCCTGTAAGTTCATGAAACCTCACACTCACTTTATTACATTTAGATGTTTGAATGAACCTTTGAATAACAGTAGATACTAGGTACCTATTTATAATAGATTTGTAATTTTATGCTCGTTTTACTCGGGTATGAGAGCTAAGCCACGGGTGGCAGGCAGTGAACTACCGCATGAGCGATGATTACTGATTCTTATTCCTTTAATTTCAGGAAATAGCAAGGCTGCTCCGGCCGCATACACTGCGCGCGAAACTTGGGAACCATAAAGTCCAGAATGCGATTCATTGCAGTGACCTAGCTGAAGATGGACTGTTGGAAGTTGAATACTTCTTCAAAATACTCGATTTATAAAGCAGCTTTTAACGGGTTTCATTTGCATGCACAGTAAGACAATGCTTTTTGAAATCATTTTATGGTGTGGAATACTCACTAAGTAAGTAGTTTTAATGAGTTATATTGTTGATGTTTCATTTTTTTAATGATTTATAATACTTTGATCTCAGATCAGGAGACCTTGTCGTGGGACTTTTTACTTAATGTTGTGAAGTCACTCCGCGAAATTTTTAAATGAGTACTTACTATGTAAATTAAACGTGATCGTATCGATCACTTTAACTACCAAAGCCTTCAGCTAGCAATGTGCCTATCTTATCCAGAAAGACAATAATATTTCTCATCCTCTTGGAAAAAGAAACATGCCAAATACTGACATCTTCGTTTAGAAATTATTTAGCATTTTTGTACAAAAATAGCGTTTCATATTTCGTTCATTTAGTAGAAAAAAATAGAATACTTGCATTTAATTTTTAGTAAGTATACATAATATATCCCTCCTTAGAATCCTCTTAATCGGACTGATGCTGATATAGATCGCGTTATCGATTGATTTACAAAGTTTTTGTCAACCATAGTTGAAAAAATTGTAATAGTCATATTTTAAATTAAGTATTCAGGAAAAAATAGCTCTAGATTGCTTTAGGTATAATTAATTTTACAATATCATTAGTAAAATCTGTGTTGATTTCTCTGTGAACTTTGAAATGAAAACCTTTATTTGACACGAAAAAAAAAAACAAAAAGAGTAAGCCACAAGAACTTTGTTGAATACGATTACTTACTGAATTGCACAATAAAAGACTGATCTAATATAAATTAACATTTGTTTACCTTCATCTACCTAAGGTCCAACCAACATACACTCCCTAAAATACATAAATACTTTAAAAAAAAGTGGAAAAATTGTAAAAATGTTTGTCTCCATAATAATGAAATGCTTCGCACGCTTGCATGTAACACCTTATAAGTATGTCGCGTTGAGGTATGAAATACAAATTGTTTATTTCATAATGTTAACATGACATTGTTATTTAGTGCCACTGTTTTCTGCATTAGTTTTCACTGTATTGCAGAAAAGCAGTATAATGTCATCCGCATCAAGTTGACACGCCATCACATGACTTTAAGTTAGCAGAAGACTTCATTGACTTTGTGTTTTATATAAATAATTGACCCAGCCGTTACGACTTAATTGAGTCAATTTAGTCAAACATCTTCTAGCAATTTCTAGTTTGTTTTAATAATTTATAGGCAAACTTTTGATTGCGATCTCACCTGATGTTAAGGGACGAAGCGCTTGACTATGTAGCACGCTCACCTAGACAATACCCATTCACTCGTTGTAACTATCAAGGTCCTATGACCTGTGACTTGAGACGTCCTATACTAAATGTAGTTATAATAAAAATAAATAAATAAATATACATGGACTTTACACGCAACGCCCTCTAGTCCCAAACTAAGCAAAGCTTGTGATATGGGAACTAGATAGCTGATAGAATACTTATATACTTTTTTTTTTGTAAATACATACTAATAATACATAATATTAACACCCAGACATAGAACAAACATCTATGTTTTCCACGCACAAATGCTTGTTCTCAGTGGGGATCAGTGGTGGTGATAGTTTTAATTATAGGTCTCCGCATTCAAGCATGTAATCATGATTCGAGTAGATCATATCACTGGACGCGCTTGGCTGAATTATTACGCCAGTCTGTCCGGTCCAGCGCGAGTCTCCTCCACTGCTGTGCTGTGCTACTACGCTCACAATATTATCTGACCATCATCGGGCGGTTGGGTCTACTTCGTGTTCATCATTCCGTAATCGCTATTGTCCATCTTCCATCATTCGTTCTTGCCACGTGACCTGCCCATCTCCACATCTAGTTTGTGATCTGCATACTTTTATCTACAACTTCTGTGATATGAAAACCAAAGATTGACTACGTTGCAAACAATCACGACAGAAAACCATGTACAACATCTTCTCCAGTAGTGGTAAAAGGAGTGGTAAGTAAAATATCAATTAAGATTTGTTTAAGTAAATTTTTTTTTATTTATTTATTAATCATTTTTACAGGCCCACTGCAGCGAGTAATAAATTATTTCAAGAGTAAAAGTGTAAATGAAGAGTAAAAGATAACTAATAAAAAATGTTGGTAAGTGAGTGGTAGTAAAGCTTCTCGTAAGGTTCGTTCTAGCACTATTAAAAAAGCGTGTGTGAGAGGACCCTGACCATAGCATGCGTAACAGTAGGCCATCGGTACAGAGTACCGCGTACGTATCCCAGCTCTGCCGTCCTGTGGTGCTTGGCGTCAGTCGTGACCAAACCTTCACTACCGTAACTACGCGAACGCACCGTGCGGTTACTAACACACGCGCGCTTATTTATCACAGTTCAAACAAAACCACGAACAGTATAACTCAACTGCAAAACTCTACAGTCTCATTGGTGAACTTAGTGCAAGTTCGACTATAAATTGCAATGTTTTTACGTTGCCTGATAAGGTTTTTCAATTTACGGCTCTTGTAAGTACCTACACATGCGTTTGAATGCGTTTCATGAATTGCTTTAGGAAATTGTTGCTTATCTATTTTGGTAAACTTATAAGAATTGTTGTAACGTTATGTTGAAACTTATTTGTTACTCACTATTCTGTACGTTTTCATTCTTGTCTATATTTAGTTCGTATATTTATTCAGCCTTTTGAAAATCTTTCTATTATTTTCTACTTAGTACCTACCTAGCTAATAATAATTATTTTTTCTTTGAACATCTGTGTTTATTCCCAGTAAATACCCGTATTGTTTTAAAAACGCCATTGTAGACATATAAATACATCAAAATAAATATATAGGCCCTTACTTTTTTTTCTACACATATTATTAAATAAGATAAGTATAGACTGCAATCATTGATCATAGCAAAGATTTTTTATAAGATCATTGATCTATAGAAACTTTTATTTTTATTTTTCTAAATATCATAGGTAATTATAAAAAATCGCATTAGATTTCACCTCGCATGCTACGGTGGCGAAACCATTTGGGAGGCCTAAAACTTCGTCGCTAGCTAATACGAATTTTGTAGTCAGAATCACACTAATGTTTGTGGCTCTGGAGATGCCTCTCACTGCGTCCACCCATCTTCTCACGGGAAAGAAGATGAGTGCACATGCGCAACTGTGTTGCAGTTTCGCATAATTCTTTACGAATAGTAGTTTTCGTTATCCTTTGATCAATTCGCCAGGAGATCCCATTATTTAGGTAGGTACCATACTTAAACATTAAAACTAGTGCTTGATATTTACGGAAACAACAAAATGTTCTACTTTTGTGAACTCAATTATTTTCATTGATGAAATGTTCTAGGTTTCTTCAAATCGCGTATTTTATGTAATTTAATACGTAAAATATGGAAAATTTATGTATAGGTAGGAAACGTGTGTATTGATTAATCAGGGTTGTCAATTTCATGTGGGTAGGTATTTCAAAAAAGAAAAAGTTATAATACAGATATTTAAAAATAAGAATTCTTAAAAATTTAACCAGTCTAGCTGTTCATTTTCATGGTCTGAATGATCTTGTTCAGGCTTAACGTACTAGTTCCGGGTCACCCTGTAAAATGCCATCAAATATTATAAACAAAGGAATCACTGCTAAATAAGTCATTATGTAATGGATGTACATTGAAATACAAATGTCATGACAAGTTGCGAAAAAATTCGTGAGCATCTCATTATTTCGCTTTGTTTGGCGTTATTTCGGTGCTTTAAACAAATTACTGTAATAACTTGTTGCTTTTAAACCAACACTCGCAATAACTGACACCATTGGATTTTACAGACTTTAAAAAAAACGGACAAAAAGATATCATTTAAAATTGAGTTTAGTAATAGAAGTATTCTTATTTGAACTAAATTCATACACCTCTCTCACAATTCCTTACAACGATTTGCTAGCCAGTTTCACCTTATTCGGATTTTTCGCTATCTTTGAAAACTAGACTCTGTCATACATTTTCCCAACCCCAAATAAATCGCCCTAAGCATCAACCATACAGCCTGTAGGGTTTAACTTTAACTATAAATGGGTTTGAATGATTGATAACGATAATAAATTTTTAAAGATTCAAGTAGACTTGAAATCAATATAGGCACTGGATTGGTCTAGTCGTTTACCTTGCATACAAGAAGCTTTATTTATGAAATCTTATCTTATCGCAAGACAATGGCCATCTTGACATGTCCTAATTAAAATCTAATGAGTGTTTAGGCTGTTACCTACCTACTTCGAACAAATTGCTCAAATGCTTCACTTAAAATAAAATATTATGGTTTGCAAGTTACTACCATCAAAACGAAAAATTGGGCTTGGTGATCTCGTGGTCTTAAACTCTAATAAGATTGAACTTTGATCTTGCGATGTGGGTTCTGAATGACAGCCTTATCGCGAAGCGAAATGTTTGAATTGACATCGATTTTCAATGATAATGTTTACAATTTTAGCAATATCCAACTCCTTTATTCTAAACGATCCTTATGATATTATTGAATAAAAGAATTTTGACTTTGACTTTTAAAACTGAAATAGGTGGTAGTTAAAAGCGTCTGATTTTAACTTATCTATTTAAAAACATAGTAGTTTTCACTTATACTGTGAAAATGGCAACCAAAGTTGATTTTAAAGGTTTTTGTAAGGTAGCGGATCCCTTGTTTGTTTAACCGGATTCGTTTAAAACAGCTCTGTGTCAACGAAGATGTATTACGGATTACGGCATGTAGCTAATAAAAGCGCTAATGGGTTTTCATTTGATTGGGTCTACTTATTGCTTATTATTTCCCGTGCCATTGTCTTCATCCATTGTTTTCCGAACGGGCCAACGATGAATAACTGTTACGCACAGGCCCGTAGAACGCTACATAAGAACGAATTGAATAATTATGCGAGTGCAGTAAATATATTAATTCCTTTAGAATCTATATGTTTAATGTTTGGGTTATGTTATTTCTTACGTGTCTATTCAAAGAGGAATCAGAAAAATTGTGCGTATAGGTACTTGTATTGTTTTCTTTTTGGATTACGTGATTTGCCTTAATAAAATTAAAAATCTATGTAGAACTGTTTTTTGGACGGATGCAAAAGAGGTGAAACATGGTAAAATGGTTTTATAATTTGTAAATACCATTTATTTCATTTTCATTTCAAATCAAATTACGATTATTAAAAAAATGTTAAATTTAAATAACCGAAATCATAAATTTATTATTTTTGGTTACTGGAATGAAAATACCTATTTATTTTAATTTTAATATGTTTCAGAAACAAACAATAAACATTTTCCATGTATCAAGAACATCGACAAGCGAGCATTTACGAGGAAGGCTGGATGACAAAAGATTTTCCTACTTAAATAAATCTATAGCTAGAGGAAATACATCGCCAAAATGAAAATGCTACGCTCCTTTTTCAAGAGGATCACAGATGATCTCAAACAGAAGAAACTTGTACCACTGAAGGTTTTATTCTTTGTTCATGCCTCAAGTGAGTATTTTTTCATTCAACATAAATACGGTTACTTTATATAGAATCTGAACAAAAAACGAAACGAACGAACGTCCTAAGAACTTAGGTATATTCATTCTAGTGTTATGAAATTATACGTAGGTAATAGGAAAGATTATGAAAATACCACTCGATCGCTGAACTACTGTGAAACATTATTTGTTAAACTTATGGATATACTAAGGCCTTTTGCAATAGTAACATAGAGTCTAATAGAAACATGTGAATCAGATCTGTAATTTCAATAATACTGTACCGTAATTATAGATTTGCAAACTACACTATTTTATTGGTTAGTCCAACTATGTATATTTAAGTTGATATTTAGTAAAAATGTTTTTTCTTGAAAAGTTATAATTTAGGTTTTTCGGATATGGTGACAAAGCACGGTTTATTTTCCAGCGCTTTTCGTGCTGTACCCATACCTCACTATTCATATGCGAGAGCTGGGCATCAATGTGGAAGAAACGGCCATCATGTCGGCTGTTACACCGGTCGTTTCTATCGTGATGCCCCCGCTTGCTGGCATGCTGGCGGATAAGATTGGCAATTTTAGGGTAAGTGATAATAAAATATTCAGTAAAATCTACTATTTCTTTCAAATTTATAGTGACGTTATCGTTATCAGACGTTTATTCTCTTTCTACAAAATGTGAAGAGAAGTCGCAAACCAACGTTATCAGAACATATGCATTTGGGTTATGGTTTTGCCCGAGGCACGCACCGGAAAGACAATTGATTTCAATTCGAATGAAAGTTTCGAAACTACTATCCATCCCTCTCCAACCTTAGTTACTTTGATGGCTAGGTACTTCCAATGTTACCTCCTTTAAATGTTGTAGTGCGCCAAATACCGACTTGATTCAAAATTGGAACCACTTTAGTCTCACCATTGTGCGATTGGCCTAATCTAAATAAAGAAAGTGTACCAGCCCGTCAAATAAAAGCGAATCTTAACGGTTACACGGATTTAAATCGCCCTGATAAAAAGTAATGTGCAACAATCATTTAACCTAAAGCAAATTATGTTTTCAATTTGTAGTTCTGTAATGTCCATAGTCAAATTCAACTGTTATTATTCCGCACCAATATAATCAAGTTAATCCGCATCGTCCGTCCGTAACGCAAATTACGTCCAATTCTGGTTACAATAACCTTTACCTTGCATTGTCAGGCATTGTGGCTATTGGTTGTACATGTGGGGCACAGCTCTAAAAGAGAGCATCTGGGTAAGTCTCTACACTACATAATACAATGCAATATATTATAATAATATAATATAATGCATGCTGTGGCATCCGCTAATTGAAGGAACACAATAGTTTTAAGCCCATTGCCATGACATTTCTGTTGTTATCGTGTCACCTTTGTAGGATGTCCTATGAATAAAAATAAAAACAAATAAATACATGGCACAGACGTGCGCCATTTTTTGGGCCCTTCAGTTTAACAAAGTCCTGGGTGTGCGAAGAACCTACAAAATAACTTTCTAGACAAAAAAGACGCGTCATTAAGGGCGCATATGCTGTGAAAAAAGCAATGACTTTGTTGCTGTTGAAGAGGCCTTTCATAAAATGCTATCCGTCGACAAGCGGATGGCGGCGCATCGCCTTTTGTGCAATTTTATATACGTTTATTATTTAAAATAAAATATATAATTTCATTTCTTATGAACGCACCTTTAAGAATATCTGAAAAAAAAACCACATACGGTTTACTATATAAGGCAACTTATGGTCTATTTATTTGTTCTATGCCCGAGTCAAAGTCCTAAAATTTTAGCACAACGCAATGTAAATTTATATCCCCAATCAACAGCTAAATAATTGAGAAAAATAAATACAAATACAAATAAAATTTATTGTCATCAAAAGGTTGTCAACAAGGTTGTTGTCTTTTCGAGAATAAATGAAATGGTATTCTTTCTTTACATAAAGGCAACATTTCCATTCTTATTTCGAGGAAGTCCAGTGACTTGGTGACTAGTTTGTACCTACACTACACACACAATATCTTAGCTTGTAGATACATTATTTTCAAACTTTACGGTTAACAAAAGAACTTTGCTAATATCTGTAAAGAGGCATTCAATATCTAGTTAGTACCGTTAAGGCCGCGTTCATAATTTACTTGAAAGTTTGTCACTGAGGTCGTGTGCTGTCATCGTGCTATTTGCATTTAAATCCAGCTATTTGGTATAAACTGCGTAAGTAGGGTGTGCGACTGTGCGTACGCGCTCGTGCGTCATAGCAGTGAAGCGCAGGACACGATGAGGTGACAAGGCAGGAAGTTTCATCGTTTTCTTTATAGGCGCTGCTCAATCACTTCCCTGGTATTGTGTTTCCGATATCTTTGCAAAATGTTTTATTTATGTATCGAACAAATACGAATAATTTCGTATTGTTATAATGGCAATAGCTAGTTTTGGTTATATTGGTACGAATATCGTAAGTTATCATTATACCTACTTACTAATGTAATCAATATTATATTTATTGGAATCGGTTATTTTATCTAATTTGTTCCCTTGTTCTCATAAGTATTGGCCTGAAAGCTTTAAAACCAGAATCACTTGTTTAAAATGTAAATGGGAAAACTTTCACAAAGCCCTTTTGTGGAACAGTTTCTTAGGTATAGAAGGCACCTATAGATAAATGCTTTCGAAAACGCTTTCTAAGTGCATTTAGGTGTAGCATAATAGGTACTGTGGAATGAGGCTCTCTGTAGCTAAGTTAGCTGATAACGTAGCGTAGGCAGACTACTACGGAAATGTAGCGTATTCGTAATTGTCATGTTCAATCTGAACAAACACTAACTAAGATCTAACTTTTAGGGCAGGGGTCACTTTTAGGACTGTAGTGCAAGTTGCTGTGTTCTCGCGGTCCGCACAAAATGGGTCGGCGGCGGCGGTCCGAATGCGGACCGCGGTCCGCCATTTGGTGACCCCTGTTTTAGGGGTTTCGTTCGCGATGAGCTAATACCAGCTGTTTGTACAGTGTCTGAGTGAAACTAGTTTTAATTTATGCTATCTGTATCCAGCGCTCATCTCAGTTCATGACATAAAGATAAGATAAGACGTGTACATTCTGTTATTATACTTAAGGAAAAAAGCTATCAATAAATTGAGTTTAATCGCATCCCGAGAGGGTGGGTTTGGGTTCCTTGCCGTCACGACTTTTATTTTGCTTATGCGTGACAATTAAGACCACGCTTCGTGACAAACTTCCAGATTGTAGGTCATCGGTAAGTTAGGTAAAACTTTATATGACGGAAAATTTTATTGTAAGAATATTAAGATCAGCCAGTAAGTGGAATTTATATCACAAGACTTTCAACTGCCATATTATTTATCGTGGAAGGGGCCGACAGACAAACAGCTAAAGTATTTTTATTGTGATGTGGTACGAAACCCTAAAATCATCTATAATTTTGTCGGGGGAATCAATTCTTCCAATTAATACGTGGATGACTACAACGACGCTGGAGGATTATTAACTGAAGTTCAGAATAATAGGCTTACCATGTTATTACTCACAGCACAACAACCACTTAGGTCTTGCTTGCATTACGCTAGCGTATTACCTACTTGCAGCAGCGTTATCTAATTCATCCGGAAAACCTTTTCGGACCGATGATATCGGAAACTATCGAAGGGGATTTCCAAAAGCGAAATTTCCGAAATTTATCCGATCGAGTCAGAAAAGCCCTCCTGGTGTGGCTAATTTAACTACAAAAACTTCACATAGGCACTAAAAACATAGTTTTTACACAAGTTTTTCCACTAGAAAAGCGTTCCTCCATGACGCTGAACTAACTCAATTTCAACGACTTTGGGCCCTAATTCCACTATTTACAACAGTTTGACATTCTATTCAGTTCCAACAATGGTTCGATCAATTTGCAGCTTAGCTGAAACGCCACTGTTCAGTGGGATCAACAGTTCATCTGCGTTCCTGCTGACAAGTTCGTTATTCTGAATTCTGAGCACTGCCTTATAATTACACCTAAAACCGGTAATTTGTCGTAGTTTTGCTGATCACTGTTCATAAGCACCACATCCTGTTGTTCTTCAGTTACTGCAATTGTTCGATACGTGTTTATTACACGTGTGGTTACCCTCTCTAATCCATCGTTGCTATTGTTGTGGCCATTATAGAGACATGGATTACCTGCGAAATAATCATCTATTTAAGGAACCAAACAATAGATGTAAATTGGATTCCGATATTAGACTAATAAGCCGTTATCAAGGGTATTACGGACGGTCGTTGTCATTTCTCTCGTACAGACAGCATCATAATTTATAAGTTAAAAAACTGGAAAACCGACTTCAATTCGACTACCAGCTTCATCATCAGATGATGATGATGATGATGATGACAGTTCATTGGGAATGTTCTAGTCACTATAAACACCAAATAAAAGTCACAGGAAAGCAAAATACGCAATTTCGTGCACGTGGTTGGTGTTGATTCTTTAGAGGAACAACTGGTGGGTTTTTGCTTTTCTCCAATTAAATGCGGTTTGAATGTACAAACTGGGTTTATTGACAAATTTAGAAAAATTTAAAAATTTAGGTGTGCACCACAAAGGGTCCATCGTTGCTAGCAGTAAAATGGTAGGCGCTACGTCGCAACTTGGCATATTGCATCGTTGCTAGCAGTAAAATAGTAGGCGCTGCGCCGCGCCGGGCACATTTTTTTCAGTTATTTCTATTTATAACCCAAACTACTCAACCGATTTTGATGAAAATAAAATGGGACCAATCTGGAAGTATATCCTTTCAGAACAAAAAAGAATTTTTGAAATCAGTTCATAAATGACGGAGTTCTGAGGTAACAAACATTAAAAAAAATAAAAAAAAAATAATAAAAAAAAAAACATACAACCGAATTGAGAACCTACTCCTTTTTTGAAGTCGGTTAAAAAGAAGATTTCTTTTTCAGAATTTCAAAATTGCATGATATGGACTCTAAAAATAATCCTCATTACAAACAAAAGTATACAAACAACTTTTACGATAGAGTTTTTGCTTTTTAGGGCGTCTTGCACCAGAATCACTAAACGTGTTTAACTGCTAAATCGATTTAAATCTGACGTATTTGTATGACTTGACAACTCGCTAAATACTATTTAAGAGTTAAACGCGTTTAGCGATTCTGGTGCAAGCCGCCCTTAGTCATAGTTACAAAATTAAAATGGAAAACTAGTTTTCAGTCATAAGACCTATTTAAGAAACTTTTTCTCGTCATCATTTACTAACGATGCTAATTGTACCGTGTTCAAAATTTCGCTTTCTTTTCTTCCACAGTTACTCCTCGCACTATCATCAGTGCTAGGCGGCGCATCAGCGTTACTACTGCTAGTGGTACCGGTAGGACGCCTCACTGTCACCTTCCCTCCTTCAGTGGAACTGCTGGCGACATGCGATGAGTCTGGCTTGCGTCTGCGGAATATGCAAGAGTATCCGTGCTTGCCTGTACATCCATACGCTCACGATATTAATTTTACGTAAGTTTAATTTTTATTGTCGGATCTTTCTTCATCAAAATATAACTTATATTCCACTATGTCCTATTAGGTTATTGGGAGTTCTAATAGAGCCTATTTCTGACAGGGTATTATCGTGCGGATTCGTCTGCGAACTACCTGAAGATTTGTCTACAGATGATATTGACGATATAGTATACTCAAACGCCTACGATGTACACTTACAGTCACATTTCGACTCGCAGAGACTTCTGTATCGACACACTGTGACGTCACACCAGCCTCGTTCGAACACACCCATGAAAGACCAAAGTACATCCCGGATAATGACCAATGATCCGTACTTCAACACATCGGTGTCTAGACTCTCCGAAAATGAAATATTCTTTCCTACACCGCAGCTGTACGACATGGAATGTTCGCAAGACTTCGCTAACGCGACTTGTTTATTCGGTAACAATGACATCTTCGCGGAAGCAACCACTGGTACCAAGCGAATAGTGTTTCATGCTAGAATATCCCACGACGCGCAAAAAGCTCCGGCTGACGTCAGAAACTACAGGGTGAAAGCTTTGGCTATCGGAAACATTACGAAATTCAACGACGACTATGATGGCACCAATATTACGTGTCAAGATAAATTCGATATGGTTAGTAAAGCTATTTGAAATTAACCTGTTACGCTTCGATCAGCTGTGTCGATCGACCGAATTAGTATACTCTCTTGTGATTGCAAGATGTTCGTATGCTGCAAAAGTCGTGAACCCATGATTGTTTTGACTTATGTGATCATTTACCACTTACTCGGACGTCTGACACAATGGAAGGACGACGTCGTGAGAAACTGGCCGCCGAAGACACGTGACACCGGTCCATTGGCGGCCGTTGGTGAATGCACGACCCCTTCTTATATTACTCTAGAGGCTCGTATTCTGCAACTTTGCTCAAGTCTCAATTGAGATTCAATAGTAGTTCATACTTTACCTTCATATAAAAGTAAATGAAACAAAAAAAAAATTAATTAGTAAAGAGTAAGGCTGAGGTCTCCAGCATAGATTTTTATATGTAAATCTCCACTCAAATCTATGTAATGTAATAAGTACTGAATGTAAGGTGTTGTTCGGTAAGGTTGAAGCTGGACAAGGCGTGCGCGTGGTGGCTGGTTCGCAACACTTGACAACTTGCGCAGCCGCGTGCGCCGCTTCCGTCCCGAGGAAGGCGATATGCGATAACAAGCAACAGCAGATAGAACTGGACCCAGTCTTCACCTTCTGGTGCTATCTCGCTGTAAGTAATTAATAGGCCTATGTATATTATCTAGATGATTTATCTTTATACAGCGTCAGGGACCACTTGTTACCCATGCTCCGATGAACAGCACGTTGCAGTGCCTGGGACATTTTTAGATGGAGTAGGCACGCCCAGTATACCGTCCTCTCAGTGTCGTCGGCCTTATCCACAAGGTCAATACGTGCGGAGCTGAATAAGACACGCACGGGTTTCTTAAAGATGTTTTTCTTCTGTGTTTGAGAGCACTGGCATTGCTCACATAAATTTTTAGATAAAAAAATCGATTGGTGAACCTACGACCTTAGTATCGGAAGGCGGGGTTGCTACCACTAGACCACCGGTGCTTTTAAGTACTACTCTACTTACATAATGTACGTCACTGTAGAACCTTTTCAAAACAAAGTGAATATCGAGCTATAAAGGGTTCTACATCCAATGAAATGATTTTTTTTTTTAATTTTATAAAATTGTAAAAGATAGGTAAGAAGTAATTTCGAAATTCTTCTCATAATATCATGCAGCAGAAAGGTTAATCTTTAAAGCTAAGTAAGAAAAATAACACAGTTTTTGATATTCTTCTAATAAAATAGATAAAGGTGGAATAAAATAAAAAAAAACTTTAACAAGTTCGGGAAAACTAAAAACGCATAGGAGATGTAAAACCGTTGTATTAGGAAGAGCCGTATTCTCTCACAAACGATTCCGGACATTGCGTCAAAGAGACCTTGTCTAGCAGGATGAAGTATTTGGCGAGACAAGGCCAGTACCCATTTATGCAGTACTTACTAAGTACTACTTAGTGTTAGGAAGGGGCCAAAGAAAAGTGCAAGAGAAGTAACAAACATTATGTAAAACTTGAAATACAAAATTGATCCATCTACATGATTTTTCAAGGAAATTCCGATATTAGTTATAACGCAGTCATCTTCAAGAATCTTTAGCATTTATAGGTACCAAGAGATGATGTATACCGTGTCTGAGTCTTGTGTTCAGGAGTAAGTCGTGCACGAGTCTATTTTCAGTGTTCCGATCCGATTGTGGAAAAACGGAACACTTATTTTGTGTAAACGATGGTCGTACTCCGGTACGACCATCGTTTACACAAACGATTGTGTAACGATTGGCGTAAGAGACGAGGGTTATTCTCTCTGTAGTAGAACCACGTGGTGCACGGCACTCTGATGGAAAGATTGTCGTCTAATCGTCGCTAACAGGGTAATGGCGAACTTGATACGGCAGCGGGCCATCGCTCGCACTCCCATTGTGCGATTGTGTTCGATTTGCCAGAACGATACCTCACTCCATTGTATATCTTCCAGTCTAGGCCGATGGCGGCTTCTACAGTTTCGATTCTTTACAGTTCGAGCACATAGTATAGTCGAACTTGGAGATTATGATATTATAAGAAGGGTCCACTCAATAGCGTTTCTCAACTATTAATGTATGCAGGTTTGTCCTTGTACTGCCAAGGAGAAACTTTTAAAGCAAGGGTAGACTATATTCTGGGTTCGATAAAACGACAGGCAAATTTTATTAGTTTTGAAAAGTACCTTATGTAACATATCGCAGTTATACAATACCAGTTCCAAAAGAATAACATCACTATTATTTAAATGTTAATATTATCTTGCCAGAGGTGAAATGGCACTTGAATCTTATCCCCCAGGTACATGATACGCTTATGTCACAACTCACGACAGGCGCACTTTATTTCGTCAAAATGTCCCCAGTCTAGTTCGTCTTTGATTTTGGGAATCCCAAGAAAACTGGTGATAGAAATTTAGAAATCATGACGTTATTTACCTGACCACTCTTTAGACAAACACGATACAAGATTGTATTTGACCAAAGCATCGTAGGCTTGCACAAGTCTACCAAGTAGTATGTATTCAAGAAAAATATTAAGACGCTAAAAATCTACTGAAGTATCACAATATCTTAAGATTTTTTGCGGCTCCTAGGAAATGGTAAATTACCTAAATTCAAAGCATTCGACTCATTCGAGTAATTTTTCCATCAGATTCATACTAATTCATGTTTAGCTAAGTAACCGCAGTGTCGAGTATTATTGACATTATCATTTTAGTGGATTTTGCCAAGAGTTGTTCTATACTTGTTTGTTGAATGTAGTTTTTTGGCGATTCAGTAGGTACTGTGGAAATACCTGTCCGCTACATGCTAATAGCGTACAGTGTATACGGAGAGCACCGGTGGTCTAGTGGTAGTGACGCTGCCTTCCGATCCTAAGGTCATGGGTTTAAATACGGCAGCGATGTGTTTTTAGTCACATAAAGATCCTCGTTTTTCGTTTACAAAACGATGAACTAGAAATATTTCGATTAAATAAACCTTTTGTATACTTTTATACGCACTTGAGGAAAGCCGTAATACAATTTTTGAGATGATTTTATTTTTTCCGTTAGGTACTGTTGTAAAAGGATAACATTCTATGTAGGTACTTGAGTACTTGAGTAGCCACTTGATTACGTAAGTATTGATGATAGATAATACTGTATCTAACGCGTTAACTGCTACTAAATACTGCATGCAAGGCATATCATGCAGGTACCTAGGCAAGCTTCGAGCACGCAGCCTTACAATGCTAGATTGTTTCGCAATGGTCTCGTTGCGACCTCGTCCTCGATGCTTCGAGCTTAGATTTATTAGTAACACACTCGAGAAGTACAAAGTACATCGTTGAGTATGGAGACGAACTGACAGCAATATAGGAATAGCTTTTTATACGCTTTAAATATCTTACCAAAACATTGGCATGCAAATTTTATTAGTTTTGAAAAGTACCTTATGTAACATAACGCAGTTATACAATATCAGTTCCAAAAGAATAACATAACTATTATTTAAATGTTAATATTATCTTGCCAAAAAGGTGGTAGAGTAAATCGAGGCGGGAAATCTAAAGCAACAGAAGGGATTTCATAATTTATGAAACTCAGTTTGAGTTTCACGGTATTAGGTACCTATACGTTTCGAATTGTACTAAGCTGATTATGTATGACCACTTGGTCGCCTACTGAGATGTTAGCTACTAGCTTTTGAAGACTCGCAAATCGCCAGATAACCTTGCAGAGGCCTAGGAGGGCGCAAATATGCAATGTGTACTGATATAACTTAATTATGATGTTTGCACAATTTTAATATGTTAAACGAAAAACTTTCAGTATAACTTTAAAAGAATGTCTACAATTTTAGCTCCGAAGTGTACTGAATTTCTACCCATGTTTGCATGCAACCAAGTGCTGTAGATTGTAATGTCATGCAGTAAACAAGCTCTACAAGTTGTTAAATTATTAGTAAGTTTAGCGATTGACTTGCATTATATTGAATAACTAGCAGTTACCCGCGACTTCGTACGCGTCTACAGTTTCCGTGTACATTATATTATCTGTGCGTGTACCGAGCGGATACTTCTTTGAGAAACTTGACATTACACCTCCTTACACCGAACTCGTACCTACTGAAATGTCAAACGCTAGTCGTTAGACCAAAGAGGTAGTACTACGCCCTGTCAAACTGACGTGACATGACATGACAATGAAATCCTCTTGCCAATTGGCGCTGCTAATCCTTTTCATTCATTTTATCCTGTAGATCCTGTTAACTATTCGGGATAAAAAGTAGCCTATGTGTCAATCTACGTTACGAACTATATATATGCCAAGTTTCATCCAAGTTGGTTCAGTAGTTTCGATGTGATTGAAACACAAACATCCAAACATCCAAACATCTAAACATCCAAACATCTAAACTTTCGCATTTATAATATTAGTAGGATAGGATATTAGTAGGATGACGTCTAGTTTCATGTTCTTATGGTAGTAGTGTGTACTGCACACAATGTGAATGTTCAGGTGCATACGACAGCCGACATGCAACTTAGAATCTAACCACAAAATGATCTATGCATTTTATGAAAGCACGTCGCACTTATGTGACCTAGGTTCGCGAGTTCAACTTCAATGCCAGTTATTATAAAAGCTTAAAGCTCTACTTATTTCGTAATGTTTATTGAGTCACGCATTGAACTACAATACAAAAGAATCAGCGTTTCATTACGAAAAGCGCCAGAGTTTTGGCACTTTGGAAATATCATGTTTTGGCGCTTGTCGTAGTATGTTTATTGTACATTTCAGATTGGCACTAAAGTTTTTCTAAGTGTTCGCTAATCAAGCCGTTAATGTATAACTAATAAAGTGCTCATGCGCTCGTCTGAGCACAATTGTATCGTTCCATTTTCAAAACGCCAATGCATAGTCTATTGTATATTATGTCGTTGGAGTCACATCATACATAATTTACTTATGAAGGTCTTGTTAACGATTCAAACGTTGCACAGAACGTGAAAGTCTAGGGATCCTGTGTGATGATGAGTTCGACATTGTAGTCTGACCTTCGACCTGTAAGATGCAGAGAGAAGGGTGACCTTTGAATGTTTACCAAGTAATTATACAAATGTCATGATACTTTCAGGTTCGTGTGTTTATCGGTATCATCGGCGGCACAGCTTTCGCGATGTTTGAAGGCGCTGTGATCGCAATCGTGAGGGAGCAGAAAGCTGATTACGGAATGCAGAGAGTCTACGGCAGTTTGGGTGGCATGATCTCGTCTCCGCTCTCCGGAATGTTGATAGACTACGCGAGCAGAGGAAAGGGATACACGGATTTCAGGTAACTATTTTCTATCCGAAAGAATTTTTCGAGTTTAGAACTTACTGTACCCACCACCACCTTACGTTGTATTGCATTATATGATTTATAATATCTGTGTTTTTATGTCTCTGTTTTATTGTTAGTTTTGTATTGTGCTGTTGTGTGTGTCCCAAAATAAATAAATGACTTTGCTTTCTTTCTTTCTTTACTGCTAGATTCTTCTATATTTTTGCGTGGCGCTTAGAATCATATAATTTCTAACCTTCGAATATCTATTATACGTCATTTCTCATTAGACGGTTTCAAAAGTAACTCATGTACCTACTTCGCTTATAACTTGAACCGATAAGAATACAATTTGGTATTGGTAAATATTGTGTAAAGCATTAACTTTTTACGAATTCACAGTTTACTGTTCTATTTACCCGAGAATATTGAGAAGTATCAGAGAATCGCGCTTCGAACAATCGATATCATTTAAAAGGCTTGGCTTTATATCCATTCATATCTAAATCCACTTGGGGTTGGGTTCGCCTAAAATTATATAATGCGGTTGAATGGCTATTGTAACACAATGCAACCGCACTCGACATATTGCATAACGCGCGGAAAACATCAAAGTTTCATGCAGCATCTTACAAAGGATTATGAAATAGAAATAATTCATTTAGAGCAGTAATTAGCATGTTCTGTGATCTGGCACGAATGGTGTGAGATACTGTTATTATAGTTGTGGGCTGCAAATATTTGGTACGGATTTAGGTGTTGTCTTGGTATAATGGTAGGTAGGTACTCTTAGTGCCTGATACCCGCTGTAGAGAATCCTATCGATATACCTGCTCACTGTTATGAATCTTTACGATCTTATCCAAACGATGATTGTTGGCCCCTTGTGTCCTACCACCTGCATAAGGAATGATCTTATTATAAGCGCCACATATGATGGGGTAAAAATGACAAAGCGCTATTCGACCCTAGTTTAAAGACACTACAAGTAGAAGGAGCAAGATACCTTTTGTATGATAAAAATTTAAGGAGTTTAGCGATATTAACTTCATTACAACTTAGATATTGAAACCTCGCTCTGCCTACTTTCCTGTTGCAATACCCCTGAACAGGGTTCATATGTGATACCTACCTACAATGTAACAACTATATTACCATGTGAAAGCAATAAATGTATTGAGCATTCAGATCTATTACAGTCGTGAGCGTATTTTTTTGGTTTGCTTTACAGGCCAGCATTCTACCTATACGCAGTTCTCAAAATCGCCTCCGGAGTTTTGATGCTCAGCATCGATTTGGAGTTCAAGCAGCCGGCGCAGAACCTTCTAGAAGACGTTATCCATGTCTTTAAGAACATCGAAATCGTGGCGCTTTTCGTTGCTTGCTTTGTAATGGGTAAGTTCACAGAAGAACTAGTAGTGAAAAACGATTGCAGCTCTGAATATGCCTGTGGTGGAGATATATATATTGTGTATAATGTATGTGTCGTCTGAATATCGGAATACATCGCTCAAACTCGGTGAGAGATCGATGATAGAGTCATGATGACTGATGACTTAGTATATCACAAAATAGATGGGTACATTTACATTAGATACAGTAGGTTCGCTTACACTAGCGGATCTTAAAATTCTGAATCCGGCTTATACGAACTTGGTTCTTGACCAAAACAAAGGAAGCACTCAGTCGATCACATTGCTTTGATGTTTTTAAAGGCTCTACCGAAAAGCACCTTTAATGGTCATAAAAATTTAAAACCGTTGGCTTAAAATTATACTAAGTATTACCAGTGATCTCGCCGCATAGCCTATGCTTCCTTGGGGCTAAGCTGTTTTTCTTCGATAAAGAGTATCTTGTGCCATTTCTAAAGGCCACAGTCAGGTTAATCAGTTCAGTTGGTCGTAGGGAACAAACGTCAAACAAAACATGGCATCTAACAGTGAGTGTAAACTCAGGTACTGCATGGGGATACATCGAGAGCTTCCTGTTCTGGTTACTGCAAGATCTCGGCGCGTCGCGTTCGTTGATGGGCATCACCATAACTGTGGGCGGAGTCGCGGGACTACCGTTACTCGTGCTCTCGGGACCCATTATACGCCGACTGGGACATGCCAACGTATTGTTCATTGGATTTGTGTTCTACGCTATTAGACTTATGGGTAAGATTTATGAACAATATAATTATTTTAATAGATACTAGCAGTTACCCGCGACTTCGTACGCGTCTAGTTTCCGTGAACATTATATTATCTGTGCGTGTACCAAGCGGATACTTCTTTGAGAAACTTGACATTACACCTCATTACACCGAACTCGTACCTACTCGAATGTCAAACGCTAGTCGTTAAACCAAAGAGGTCGTACTACGCCCTGTCAAACTGACGTGACATGACATGACAATGAAATCCTCTTGCCAATTGGCGCTGCTAATCCTTTTCGTTCATTTTATCCTGTAGATCCTGTTAATTATTCGGGATAAAAAGTAGCCTATATGTTAATCCAGGTTACGAACTATATATATGCCAAGTTTCATCCAAGTTGGTTCAGTAGTTTTGACGTGATTGATACACAAACATCCAATCATCTAAACTTTCGCATTTATAATATTAGTAGGATTATTTAGTTAGCATGACCTCATACCAAGGCTTCTATTCTCCCCATAAATAAACGACTATAGCATATTTTAAAGGTGTTCATTTTCAAAACATATTACAAGATGTCAAATAAAACGGACGCGGTAAGAAATCCGTTGCAGCTTCAATTGGTACTGCAAATTTTCAGTTAACTAAATAGGCTCTAATTGGTGCCTATGTCCTCTTTTTATTGCCCTATTTAATAGGGAAATGAGAGGACATAAGTACTCTGATAAACGACCCCTTGCGGCTTTTATGCAGTGGTGTGGTTTTGTGTTTTTGCGATCTACCTCCTTTTCTCAATCGATCTGCGATACGCACCAAATAATGATTGGCATTTGATTGCAGGCTACTCTCTCATCTACAATCCATGGCTTTGCTTAATCTTCGAGGCCCTGGAGTCAGTGACGTCATCGCTATCATTCACCGCCGCAGTGACGTATGCGGCGCGACTTTCGTCCACTACCACGGACACGTCGGTGCAGGGCCTGCTCGGAGGCCTCTACTATGGAGTTGGTATGTAACACTGTGACGTCACGCTATCATTCACCGCCGCAGTGACGTATAACTCTACTACCAATTCTAGTCAATAATTTTGCTCATAAAGTTCATATTTTTACGTGTGCTTTTCAGAGATAACTAATATTAAACGAACTTACCTAGAAGTGAAATTCTATCATAGTTATATGAGTGCTACGTCTGAAGATATTAGTAATTGCAATTATAGGCAGAGATAATCTCGCCACATAAGATGGGCCTATCTGCATCTGCTTATTCGGTCATTTATATCTTTGAAAAACAAAAACTTCGCTTAACGTAGATAGATAAAGCTGAAGACAAACATTATACTAACCAGCTTGTGTTTGGTTTCAGGCAAGGGCGCAGGCAGCTTGATCGGCGGGTACTTGATGAAGTTCTTTGGCACTCGACCTACCTACCAAATCTTCGCGTGCTCTACATTCATCACCGGCTGCATTTACTATCTCTTCAACCAATTCTACATCAGACAGCGAGCTATGAGCGATGAAAACGACCTCTGCAAGAAACGGTCCCCTGCCGATATCGAGGGACAAGATAAAATCAAAGATGAGAAAATCATAGATGTCGTTAAAACTGAAGAATTGAGCGACGGTAACCTAAAAGTGGCCGACGCACATAAAACTAAGTTGGTGGCTGACAACACAGATGGCGGTAGTGACTCGGGAGTAGAAAACCCAGCGTATAATGAAACTGAAATTTCTTCGAACGGAACGAGGAAAGATGAACCCAAAACTGGATAAAATGTATGTGATACATGTTTATGTAAGCTTTACAATGTAGATACTAGTATTGTACTGTAGATCGAGGCGGCAGGTTGAGTGAGTGCCTATGATTGTTGAATATAGTATAGAAGTACTCTCTAACGTGCATTTTATGTCCCTACATGGACATTTTATCAACTTTTATTATTTTGTTACTACTATACAAATTAATTGAAGTGATCATTATAGTTACCTATAGTTGTTTAGTTCTAAGGAGACCAATTTAAAATGATTAAATAATTTTCACTGTTTCAACGCTATTTTAAATCTAGACAACTCTAGTTGAGCGATTTCAAACAACATATCAACCTCTCAAGGATGTCTTAGGATGATTTAGCAAAAACTGTGCCAGTTGCTGTCTAAATATAACAAATTCAGCAAATTAGATACTCAACGGTCAAATTATTATCATGAAGTAGTCTACTCTCCTTTTTCGAGCCGTCAAAATATGTTGAACAAATAATGTGACACTTTCTTCAGAGTCGACCGGGAGCGATGCTCGTTAGAGCGCTAATAGTGTAAATTGTAACTCTGGTTTAGGTCATGAGAGTCGTGCATCAGACGGCCCACATACTGGAATACCGCTAAAAATTATCGCAATTTGTCGTCCGCGACCATCGCCCATTCCAAAATAATAAACGTTACCCTATCATTTACTAGTCAGTACTCGAGCGGATTAGTCACCGCGTAGGTGAATGTGTTACAAATAGTAATAAAATGAAGAAGTTATTACTAATTTGCTTGATAGTGTATATTTGTAAATATCAAGTACATTCGGTAAAGTTACCCGGACCTTTAGTGTACGTTGTGACGCCAGCACCGCGATCTCCTAAAACCGATGAAGGGCGAGCGGCGCCGTTTTACTACCACAACTGGATGCGAAGAATGGACCCTCCGAGCAACTTATCAACGACGACAACTACGCAAACACCGGATCTAATATTCGCAGAGTTCGAGTCTGGCAACAAACAGAAGTCGATCCGAAAACTGTTGGACAAAGAGATCATACCAAAGACTGTGAGACCAATCTACGTGCCCGATGAAACGCAGAGTATGTCTCAAGAAGTGAACTACGGACTGCCACCACCAACTAACATGAAGGAAGAAAAATCAACCACACCTGATTTGACAGATTACTTTGCTTTATACAATAACATGTACAACGTTGATTCTGCGCCGGTTTACAACCCTTCAACGACTCCTTCAACAAGCACGCGAAGCACCACCACTAGTACTACCTCTGCACCGGCGGCGGTTACTAGTGCACAAGTGCCGAACGTGCAAAACATCTGGCATATCATCGATAGTCAGAAGTTTGACGAGTACTCTGGCAAGTGGGAAGAGGTTACTAATTATGAAAAGGACGAAACGACCGGCGCGCCACAAGACGAGATCAACAGTGAAGACGAACCAATGGATGATGAAAACTTTGCTTTACCAGGGTGAGTACTAACTTTTAAACAAACCAATAAGATACGGCCGCCCATTGTACTCTCTATTTTTATGTTTATCTCTTTCTGTAATTTCTTTTTTCTGTGTGTGCAATAAAGTTTTTATCTATCTATCTATCTATCAAACGAGATATTTTCTTAACGATAAGTAGATTTTGTCACAGATATCTGTCACAAATCAATTTATTGGCAATGAATTTGTGCCCCATCTAATAATTATTATCGTTCTTCCCAGATTTGGGACGAATCCTGGCAATGGAGCTGAGAACGAATCGCGGGCAATCCGCACCGAACCAAATATCCGTTTCCCATACGTAAACCTGAAGCCTTTCCAAATAAAAACGCAGAAGAAGCCACTTCTCAACACCATATCTAGCAGTAAAAAAGGAAACAACATGTATACTAGTTTGGACAACTTCTACGATATCAAAAACCCTGTGCGAGGCGAAGCGCAGGATGTCGTGCCTAAGTTGCGTCAGCCGGTGGACAGATACAACCCCGCACAGCCGTACTTACCTCAACCAAGTTATGGAAGCAAATCAAAGCAGTCCGGTCCGAGTGTGACGCCTCTAAGAGCCGTGGCCAGCCTGGTGCCGCCTCCTCCGCCGAGAGTCTCCGATGGTGACTTCCCAGTGCCAACGAGCTACGAGTCGTTCCCTCCGTACTCACCGACTGGTCCTCAGTCGCCGCCAGCCCCTCCACCTCCTGCTCCAACACCTTCCGTATCATACCAACTGCCAGTTGACTCCTCAGATGACTCGGTTTCCGCACCTGACAGCGACGGGCCACCTATCGACATCGGCTACCGATACAAGCCACCATCTCTTCCAGCCCAACCGTTTCTTCCAACAGCGCCGCCCTTGGCTAAACCTTTTGGAGGATACTCGTACAATAAACCTCCTATGATGTCTGATTCACCTCCAAGCGTGCCTAATTCACCCCCTGGCGGTGGATACTCCTACGATAAACCTTCGATTGTACCCGATTTATCTCCAAGCGGTGGATATTCTTACGATAAACCTCCGATGATGCCTGATTCGCCCCCAATTGGCGGTTATTCCTACGACAAGCCACCTATGATCGATTCATCCCCTGAAAATGACAAACCTGACTTTCAAGGGTATCATTACAGTAAGCCGGAACCACCATCCCCACCTCATGATTCACCCCCTAGCTACGGTCCGAGACCAGACCATACTTATGAACCTGATTACCCTGAGCTAATATACGACAAACCGCATGATATGAAGGGTGGGCATGACTCTAAAGATATGGGTATGGCCCCACCCCCTCCGCCAGCGGATACGAACCCAGACACAGACCACGGACCCTCAGCGGATGACCACGGTTTCCCACAAGATTTTTACGGCGGTGATTTGAAGTTCACTCATGACTTCGACGATTACCATCACCACCACCCTCATACAACGACAACCACGACTACAGAAACACCTCGTGTCAACAGATACAGTTACTATTATCTGGGCAAGAAGCTGTACTATCTACCTCTGTACTTCAGCGTATATTTCATAGTTTATGTAGGTGCACTCATCATCAAGGCTGTGTTGCGACACAAGATTGTTTATCCCAACAGCTGGAGACCGAATGACCAGACAGCTGGCTTCTTCTCCAAGCGTTCTATTGACTCTTACGAGTTCTCGAACGATAATTTACATGAAATTACTGGAAAAGTTACGCATGCAATTGCTGAGGCTGGAAAAAGATATTTTAATCAGAAAAAGAAAAAGTAGTGAAAACGTAAAGTTATGTAATCTAGGTAACATTAGGGTTTAATTAAATCTTGTAAGTAAATATATCTAAGGTAGGTTGTTGTGCACTGGACACGTTTAATAACTAACTAATTGCTCGTAGTAATTTATTTATAAATATTTTAAACGTGGTTCACTATTACAACGCTGGCGTTGGTTGAAGTAAACGATTTGCTCAAATTTATTTTAGGATAGCATTTTGTTTTATTTCTTTTTTTAAATTAATATAGAACTCAAACACTGCAGACTTTCAAAAATCATGGGTCCTTTTACGTTTTGTCATCTGCAAACGAATATCAATTTCCTGAAAACTTTTTTGAATTACTTATCTTCACGATATCCTCTCTGAGCTTTGTAATAATGTTTGTAAAAGAGATCCCAGAAAGCCATTCTGTCGTGAAATGGCCTTGATTTGACGGTCATCTCCGAATCGATGTTTAAATACGACCGTTTGTCGTTAGTCAGTAAAGGCCAGGCCACAGGTAAAAGCTCAGACGTTTCAGGAGTTGGATTTCTGAAAATTTCATAAAAAAATAAATTAAAGTATTAAGGTGCTAATCTTATTATTTCAGTTTGACCCTTATAAAAGACTTTCTATCTATCAAAACATAATTTTGCCGATCTATCGTGTTCGTAATATGAACAGAAAAAAGAACTTACCCATATTTAGCGAAATTGGTCCATAATTTAGTCATTCTGTCAATGATGACTTGATCTTCAGGTGTGGGCTCTTCGTTTTCTGACATCGGTTTAAATAAATATCCAAGCACATCACTATGAGCTGCACCACCCATAGTTATATTTAGTCTATGCTTTCCAGCGTTTCTCGTTCCGTTGTACGAGAACATATATTGATAAATATTTCTAGCACCACTTTCAACATGTTTTTGAATGCTTCTCGCTATAGGGTAGTTGAATGTAAAATCAGAATCAAAATCGACTAATGATCGAATTGAAAACTCATTTATTTCGTCATCGCCGATGTAATAATGGCGTAGTAGTTCCTCCACTTCAGCAACATCTTCATCGTCAAAGATAAGAAATTTCTCTATATAATCATGAATTAGGTTTTTCTGTACTTCTAAATCTCTAGTTAATACCCATGCTAAGGATTCTTCGTTAGCATGTCCAGCGAGGATTGGGATGTCCATCACTCTTCGAAGATCTACGTTGATTGGATGGTCATAAATAAACTTCTCAATAGCCTCAAAATCTTTTTCAACGCAGGGTCTAAACATAAGACTTAGTTCGTCTGAAGCTGCAACGACTAATTTTGTGTCGGCAGTTTTTAGGAAAGATAGAGCTTCTTCCAAATCATCAGTTTTCAGGCCGAGATGTTCCGCTAGTTTAAAGGCATTTGACGTGTCAGAATCTAGAAGGCCCCAAGGACATAAAGCTGCTCCACTTTGCATCATAATTTTGCTGAAAAGATTATTTTCACTATAATATAGATGTAAATCTACTGAAACTCCTCCGGCGCTCTCACCAAAAATGGTTATTTTATTAATATCGCCTCCAAACGCTTCTATGTTGTTATTTACCCATTTCAATGCTAAACGTTGGTCCTTGAGACCCTGATTACCGGGAACTTCAGGTGTATCCAAGCACATGAAGCCGTAAGGTCCGACACGATAGTTTAATGTCACTAAAATAACCTCGTGTCGAACTAAGAAACTAGGTCCCAAACTAGTGCGTCCAAAGTTTCCCATATCAAAACCTCCTCCGTGGATCCAAACCATAACAGGCAAGCGATTGGCTGTGCTGGCAGTATTTGGCACATACACGTTTAAGTGGAGACAGTCAAGATTTCCAATGGGGTTTGCACCACCAACCTGAGGACATCTGGCCGAATCATCAAAAGCATCAAAAATTTCTTCGAACCCGGAATGTGGTATGGATTGCTGAAATTTCAAATCAATGAAGTAAACTTGATTATATTTCATTTCGTATTGTATTGTATTTATTTAATTGACTTACCCCAAAAGGATTAGATTCGTTTACGTAAGCATATGGGATTCCCATAAACATGGAGTATTCTCCATCGGTAGCCTTCAAACCACGGATTAATCCCACTTTGGTGTCCACCAATGGGTCTATTCTACTGGCACTTTCTGCATTTGAAGTCAATATGGCTAAGCCGGCTACGAGAAATAAAAAGCTCTTGCCCTTCATCTTGATTTTACGAAGTACACTAACGAAAACATACGATTGTATGCAGTTTTATAGTAATCTTATAGTGATAAAATCCACTTCAATGTTTCTCTTGTTTATCTTATCTCTACCTATATTCTACAGATGATAGTAGGCAAGTTACTTTGTTATAAATAGCATTAATTTGGCATGGTACCTGTAGTAATGTATTCGCAATGATGAAACCGCGGGTGATCTATGATAACGCATATACCTATATGCGTTTTCTTCTTTCCTAATCTACTGATATAATCAGTATAGATATGTAGGTAAATGATACTGCTGACAGCATCGATGTTATTGATGATATATTTTGGGTGTGATCTAAGAAAAAACCTTTGTAGAGGAATTCACAAATATATTGACTGACAGGTCAATACGCGATAATTTTATAAAAGTAATATTTAATTTTAGAATTTAGGCAGGTATTTTAAAATGAGCTTTTTAATTTAACTGGTAAAAGAGTTCCCAAAAAGCCATTCTAGCATAGAATCACAGATTATTTCTATATTCTAAGTATAGAATGGTCTTTTCTTGAGTGAGGCTAATCTCGGTGTCAATGTCAAGACAAAATAATGCATCTTGAGATACCTACTGCCTTTCAGATGACGGGTGTCATCTCTGATATCGCTGGAGTAGGGTTGCTGAAAAACAACATTGAATTATCGTCGAACTAAACACTTGAAACCAGTACAAATTTGTCGAATCGAAACTCATTCAAACTTACGCATAAGTATTTAACAAAATTACTCCACACAGTGGTCATACTATCTACAACTATTTGATCGTCAGATGTCGGTTCTTTCATGTAAGATATATCGAAGATTTAATCAGTCTTATCAGCGTGAGACGCACCGCTCTCATTGAGTTTCAATCTATTCTTGACAGTTTCCTGCACCACCAAAAAGAAGTAGGCCTTTGTATTAAAATCTTGCTCAGCCAAACGGATTACTTTCGTGTACTGTTGCATACGACGGTATACTATACCTATGAACATCGAGTACCTATTGTCTATTTGATGACTGTAGGCCTCGAATCAATCAAAGTTTGGTTTCTACCAGTGGATCAATCAGAGTTGAAGCTTATACCTACATTTTGAACCTTAAATATAAAACGCTACGAGCAACAATCGATATTTCCAAAACACTTCAGTTGCAACTACTTCCGAGCAAGATTCAAGCGGGTTTGATAATGCCATTGAGTATGTTGATAGATAACTCTCGATTTTATCTTTGAATTGGAATTACTAAGTTACATAATATTTTCATTGTTTATGATAGTGACATACACAACAAATAGGGCTCTACCAAGATGCCATACTTATACAATCTACCTATTAAGTTCATTTTAGATTAGTCTGTTTGTTCCATTTTCACAGCTAAAAGCGCTTAGAAAATGTCCAGTCTTTGGTGGAGCTTCCTTACAGTTTTTTTCAAAATAAGTCAAGATCGGCTGAAGAAGCCAGCTCTAGTCGTAAATAATAAATCAGATAAAGCAATGACCGTTACTAGGCGTAACCTGTGTCTGCACGGCAGCTCATTGATTTATTTTTCTCTAACAGAGTTACCTACGTCCAATTAGATGCTGGGTGTCAATCGAGAGACCAAATGTCTGAACCTATTATTATCCATACCAAAGTCGCTTTCTTTATGGAAAGTTCAAAAATACCTATATTACAGTTTTTTTATACAACTATGTGATGAAACAAGCCGATGGCTCACCTGATGTTAAGTGGTGATGAGTGGTGAAAACTGTGACTAATGCATCTTTATTAGCAGTCTAATAAAGATGCATTAGTCACAGTTTTATTTATTTCTTGAGCTCTACAAACTTACGCTATCAGTAAGTAGTCTTAAGCCCTAACTAACAAATTATTGTAAAGGTATCATCTAACCTCATAATCCTTCTTTAGCACTCCCCATGCAATGTAGGCTTTCACTGTGCCACATGTCGCTCTCAAATTAAATTCACACGTCACTCGAGACACGGTTTGTTTACAGTATTCATCTTTCAGCTGCTCCCTATATGCTGTTAACTGGGGCGGTACTCCGTTCCACTGTCAGTTGCTTGTAAACCTTCCTTGTATGAACACCGAGGTCGACAAAAGTGAGATTTGGGATTTAAGTTAGATTGGGATAACTGCCTGGGGGAGTATTGGAGGGTTGAAGCGCTGTTGAGATGGTGTCGAGGAAGTCATTGTTGGTGACATGTCACGGGTTGGTATGGGTGATTGCGATTGCGTTGGCGCTGTGGGCGGGCTGTGCGCGAGCCGCAGTACGCTACGACACTGCTACGCCTTACGCGCCGCCCTACAACAAGTACAGATACATTCCGATACAGTGAGTACTAACTTTATTGTTTTAACCACAAAATTTATAATGAGGTATTGTGTTTATTAGATATTCTAATACATTGTATTTTTGTTATTAGATTTATGAGTATATGCATTTTCAAATGACTAGTAAGTACGAGTAGAAGATCTGTACTAAACATCGAAATAGTAAAAAATCGTAATAGCCAGCTTCTCGGGAGAACACAACATCTCTAACTTTAATCGTTTCGTTTAGAAGTTTTACTAGAGTTTAACCTTTCAGTGGGTCGTACGATGGCTATGAATCCAACGATCCGGTACGAACTCCAATCGAAAAGTCGGAACCAGTATCATCTGGCATGCCGATCTCGGAGTTTATCCTCACAGCTCTGAGAACCGCACTTGATGTCGTCAGAAATATGAACAAGCAGCGATCAGCTGCCAGAGCCGCCATTGCTGGTTCAAACACTACGAATACTGCAGAATCTGTAAGTGCTCAAGTTTTTCTAAAAGGCACTATTTTCCTTGTAGAATACATTGATGCGGACGCCAAGTCCACCCAAATAGATGCTGGCGTGAAGCTGGTCTGCACACAATGACACGATGCCAAAAAAATCTAAGAGATCTTTTAAAAAATCAACAATAACTACTTAGAGCAATTATAAACGTAGAAAATCCAATAACGTGTTATCTCCAGCTTTCGTTACTACTTATTTAAGATTTTGTTTTTAGTTTTTTTGTTTTACAATCTGGAGCTACTTTTCACTTTTCAATATTTGAAAAGCAAACTATCCATAATTCAGCAGCATCACGAATTCAGCCCAGTAACGGTGCCAGTAGGTGACTCGGTGTCGCTAAGTGCATAATTAGTTAGCACCCTTGTCTGTGCTTTGGTTTGCATGTTGGTGCGAACAATCTAATAAGCTTTTTTCTCGTAATCTGTCGGCTCTCCTGTCAAATAGGGCAGTAGCACAATGCCACATTAGTGGAGTGATACCGCCTAAGCCTAATTATTTTGACACTAGGTAGGTATCCTAAATAAGTAGTAGTTCGCCACGAACTGAGATCTCGCCATATTTCCTAAAAGAAAATTAGAACGCAAAGAAGCATTTCAGCTATGGCTGAAACAAACTTTGCAAATCGCATCGATACCACGATCTAGCTTAGATCTTCACTCGCTTAGCTCGCTCTATAAAAAAAGCAAGTGTGGTATGCTTCGTCAGTAAAATTATTATCGTCCTTTGAAGGAAGTATGACCTACAAAGCAAGTCAGTGCGACGTCCGCAAAGTCAACCTTAGATTTCACTAAAACACTGACTGTCTGTTCTGATTGTAAACCAACTCTTTTCGACACACTGCCACAGAATAGTTAAAAGTACCTACTTCATAACATCGGGTAAAAATTAAATTCCAGAAACTGAAAGTTCTAAACTGTTAGGCCCCATCACATCTTTTCATTGGTTTTGGTTGGAATTATGAATGTTCAATTCAACTTGTAACCAAATATCATACTAAATTAGATTCCTTACATTACTACAAGTTATAAGTATGATTATGATGGCCTTGGGGGCACCAAGTTGTGTAACATTCAAAACATTACCTACTTAGGTACACCTCAGCATTTAAACAAACTCTGGGTATACCTACATTTCCAGTTGCATCGAAGGTCTGCAAAATTGAACAATACAGCAGTTGAAAGCAGTCGTGGGTTCGATGACTACTATGACGAGCACGATCACTACCACGAGACGACAACTACGCCTAAGCCCATGAAGCAAGGCCGGTACACTGATCCCTGGGCTGGGTACTACGACTGGATCATCAATGAAGGATCCTTCAAGTTCTGGAGTGTTTTTCAAGTAAGTTCTCTTTTCTTTAGGAGTCTAGTATATCCGCGTTGTTTTCAATTCCGAATTGTCCTAAAAGCCGTACTTTTACCGATGGTAGAGTCGTCCGTGGAATAAACTGTGGGTTTTACTATATTACTAGGCACCTACTATGAAAACCGAGCTTCTAATGAAAATTATCTTATTGCAACATTTGTTTGTAGTGAAATCACATCGATGTTTTTTGTAGCGCTTTATAAGGTATCAATATACCCAAGCAAATTAGATAAATCACCCCTCTCTCCACTTGTCTCAATCAGCATTTATCATCTCAGCTAGGTACAAAAGACCAAAACTTAACTCACATAAATAGATTCGACCTCAAGTGCACCGTAGCGCATCGTAGCGCGAAAAATATTGTTGTTAATTATTTTATGTAAAAACATTTTGTCATTTTAATAAAACACCCGTAGAAGTGGGAGACATAACATTGACATAGATTTGATGCGGTGGTGCGATGATCGTTTTGTCTTGCATGGCTGACGCTGCCTGACATAATTCAAGAACATTGCAGTGGACCTTGCGAATGTGATTATAGACTCACATTTCCTTGATTGTTGCTTTAGTACCTTATTTTGCGACTTCACTGTGTTGTCGTCTGTTTATTCTCATGGATATGTAAATTGTTTCATAATATCAGTGTCTATAGAACATAATAACCATACTGATTTCTTACAGGGATAACGCTGTACGTTTTCTATAGGTGAGCACAGATTACATAGGTCATCTAAAAAATTTGTCGAAGGCTTATCTCTATCTGTCTCTCGTTTACAAAACGAGTCCAGTAATATTCTTTTAATTTCAAAAATGTTATTCGTCTAACAAATCCTAATAATTCTGACATCATTCATATGTTATCTGCAATTATGAAAATTAGACAATAAGTAGGTACCTACATACCAAATGATTTGCTCTTATAAAAAACCAGAGTATTTTTCTCAGAAGGATTAAAAAATCGACAGCGACAAATCTAAAAAAACAAACCCATTTGTGATCTTCGAATTCACAACCATCTTTTCACTAGTATAATATTTTGTAGTTTAGGTAGTTATGTAGGATGATAGAGGTATGTAGTGTATGTATGTATGTACAATATGTATGGTTCGTGTCTACTGCCAAGACATTGTCAGTCCAAACAAGCGGTTATTGACACGAGTTTGATAGAATCATTGTCGAAACGTGACGCGTCATGGCCATGTATAAGTGCTTCTTGAGAATAATTCCGGATTTTTTCTGCGAGTTCATCAAAAAATTCGTTTAAATAAATACTACTGGTGTAATAACTTAATGATAATTATTGTTGAAATGGTTACGCACCAATCTGTTGGGTAGGATTAAGTATATAATATTACTTCATTACGGCCGTAAACGTTAATAATTTTTTTGGAAGCTTATATTTTTTTCTCTATCATTAGCTTTATTTCTTTAATTTCAGCTTTTCACTGCTGCTTTACTCCTGTACGCCTGCTTATCTGCTATCTACTACGCGAAATTCAATCCTATCCTACCGGATTACAGCATGGAATACGATGATTACTTCCTCGAACGTACAGTTGGCAGACAAGCCAGGAGTTTAGAGCCTACGGAACTCCCTTCAGGGCTCAGTTGGATAAACCCAAGGACTTTTCAGTTTATATTGGATGCGATATCTAAGCACTACGAAGAACAATCCTAGTGAGTACTTAATATAAAATTATTAGTTTTCGTTACTGGACAATTTCATAGTCCGCGAGTAAATAAATATGTGTTCATTAGAATATGTAAACATTGACTAATCAAAAAATGTTAGTTCAACGGTTATTCCGAAAATAAAATTATATTTTAAAATGTGTTTAAGTAGGTTTCATATTGTAATAATTCGTTGAGCAAGTTTGGATTGACTATTCCATCACTATATTATGGAATTTAAATTGTAAGGATTCTTTTTGTTACCCGGTATTAAAAAATATTGATAATGGATACATGCATTTTCAAAAATGCACAGATCTGATTTGACAGAACTTGAAATCAAAGTTCTCTTGAGTCGGATCTGAAAGACTAGGTTTAATTTTGTATTATTTATTCAAGCCATGCTCAATTTCTAGTTCCTAGTTAAGTGTTGAAATAAAAACTGTAAAACCGAACGAGGGTTTTATTGTAAGGTCGTGATGTGCGGCCACCACCATGAAGGTAATGTGGCACAGTGCATTTTATAGGTGTCGCGGCTATAAAGTAAGAACCATGGGGGTCCTAAGGCCAATGTTTATGGGGTATGACGCCAATAGGCTTGTAAAGAAAGGCTATTCGTGAGAGCAGAACAAATACCTCGATATAAAAATAAAGTTTACATAAGGTGCAGTGAGTAATTGCAGTAAAACACACTCCAACGCCTTTTTAAAGTCTTCGTGTCAAAGAAATGTTTATATCGTGACCCTTCTCGTGCAAGTATGAGAAATAATAGTCCTGTAGCCTAGTAAACTAACATGAAGTATTGCAAATTCTCCTTCCACCAGTAGTTTATGCCACAGGCTAAATTATACATTCACAACAGATGTGTCGTTTGTTTTTTTACCATTACAGTGTCCCTGTTTCGAATTTACCCTCGTATATCATTTGTTTTACTATACACTGAGGGCCTGTCTCACCCTCCATCCCTGAGTAATGCTATAGGTCAAATAGAAATACCTCTTTATTGTTTTTGATTAGTATAAAGTGGATATCCTTATTTATAACTAATGGGTATTGTAATCATGATATGGTCAAATAGGCAGTTAGAAAAGTTTATCAGTAACGTTTTTGTGTGAATTTGTAAATATATTCCATATGTACAGTACTGTTTGTGAATATTCACTATGCGTACAGCTTAGTTGAAGCATGTACTATAACGTGGCAAGGATTCGCGCAGCGTCGCGTTCCTGGGTTCGATGCCCGGTCGCGGCTGCCTGCTAGGATAATAACTATTGCACAGGATGTGGCTAGAGTGCGCGTTCGCGACTGCCTTATCGGGGAGATTGATCCTGACTCTAGGTTTTGTTGAGTTCTCGTTATGGTAAAGAATCATAGATGAAAAAATATTGCGCTTTGGATATAAGTAAGGCTTGGTTTTGAACTCGTAATAATTATTTTTGATCTAATTTTTTTCGACAGTTCTATGATTTTATTTTTCAGTATACACCTTTTGCGGCCTTCCTCCGTCCTGGCTACCCCTTTACCTTGCCGTGTTGATGCGCGGTTCATTATTTTATTTTCTGAAAGTACCTATGCTGTTTTGTGGTCGCTACGGATGTATTAAAACAATTAGAGCATAATATCTACAACGGACAGCTACAGATAAAATTAGATATTCCGATAGTGATCATGAGATCATTAAGCTATCTAGCCGGTCGACCACAACCACATAGCATCATTTTCTGCGCCGAACACTGTTTCCGAAATGTTTTGCGGTTGCTGTCCATTGCCCGCAATCGTACGCGCTACAATTACTTTAGAACGATTATGTACGTGAAGTGTATAACCCGGCTAGGTTGTGAAGTCTCTTGTTTCTGCTGAATGAGTAGTGAAGTGTAAAGCATTTGTGAGTGCTGGGGTTGGCGCGCTGGTTCAACGTTCAAGTGCAGCGCGGGCGCACATCCGAAGAGACCGTTCCCGCGCGCGGCTGCTCGAACGCCCATACCCCATGCCGCGCTCTACATTCGAACTACGAACGAATTCAATACAAACCAAGTTATCATACTTATGAACTAAAACTGTTACTTATCTGTGTAGTGATTATTGGACTTAAGTTTATTGTTTGCCCGGTTCGAGCGAAGCTTTCGGATAAGAAGGTAAATATCTTTTACAGTTATTTTCGATACAGTTAAGATTCCTGCGGAACATTTGCGAGCGCGTGAAAACGCAATTGGCAGTATGTAGAGCAACAAATATAACGAAGGCATGAAAATATAATTCTATAAGATATAAGAATAACGAAATGAAAATAAGAATGAATCACTCACTAGCTATCAACGAAAACAAAAATGTGGAACGGGTATGATCAAGATCGTTACTTGCGTCAATACAATATAATAAGTTGGTATGTATACCTAAATACCTACTTGTAGGGGTTTTATAAGCACTAATCGTATTTTATTATATGAACTTAGTTTTGTCGTAGCATCGCGACGTCGTCTATTGAAAAGACTTCAACGCGCTTGCGCTACGCCGATCCTACAATATTGATAGCTTACGTTACGCATACCTTTTTTTTTTGTTTTGCATTTATGCAATGCTCCTAACTTAATTCCATTAGTTGTGTTGTATGTAATTAGGTAATATTGTTATCTAATTTATTTTGATTACTTATAAGCCGTAGTTTTATTGAGTTTGAGACTCAGCACTACGAGTATAATTATCTAGTAATTTGGCACGCTTCATAGAACGTACCTGAGGGCATGGGAGCTTGATTGATTGCTTGCACAGTTGCAAGACTGTTGACAAGCCGGCAACCCATCAGGTACTGTAGGTACGATGTAATGTTCTAGTTAGTTTAACCTCTCGTTTGCCTCAACATAGATTGATATGGAAAAAGTTTCTTAGACCATTTTTTTAAGTAATAAAAATAAATAGTAAGTGGTGAAAATGGAAAAGTACGAAAAATGAATTGGGTGGAATTTTTGGAATCTATGGAGGAAACCTGTTTCTATTAATAGAGATAATGATGATGACAAAAACATATCTAACCGAAGGTTATTCTTATTGTAATCAGGTGGTAACATTGAACATGATTGTACAGTGTTAAACTGTTTTAATATTTTAAGCTGAAACTTCTGGCAACACCTTTGTGGAAGTTCCGTGGTAACACTATGAACTAACGGGGGCTTGTGGCAAAATGATCAAAACGGTGAATCTACACACATTTTACGCGCCAGACGTGACGATACCGGTTCATACATTGTGTCAGTAATGTCGATCGTTCGTGCAACATCATTCTCCTGAATTCATATTTTCTTTGTACCTAAATCTATAATACTAGACACACAGTCTTTTATGGGAAATCAAAACTTGAGATTGTCGATCTAAAGTGTAGGTATTACCTACTATGCTAGTATACAAAATAGTAGTTTAGAGAAAAAGAAGTAAATTAGGAAAATGGCATATTAATAATTTAGACAAATAAGATTACGTATGTATTACAAAGAAATTGGTAAATATATTGTAGAAAACACTAAAGAAACTCATCGCCAACATCGATAGATATGCTCTATCAAATAATACTCTACTAGCTTTCAAAATAGCAAACACTTTTGGTCATTTAAGTAAATACAAATAGGTAAGTAAATGTAAAGTGTAAGAATATTGAAAACAATGGGGACACATTATATTGAATACGACAGCAGTTCGACAACCGTGCGGTGCGCGTGCGCAGCTTTTCCATTGTTTAATTTACTAACCGCGTTAGTTATCGGCACTTCCCTGTTCTGCTACTTCACACTCAACTGTTAGTTATACAAGTAAATATCGACAGAGATTTTTCCAACAAAACACAGAAATTCAATTGTGCATACTCGCATGCATTATCTGAAATTGCTGGTAGGTAAGTAAATTAGTAAAGTAAAAAAAAAAGTAAATCTAATCATTATTAAATTGAATGTTTTCTAGAGTCGTGGTAATATATAGGAGATTATCAACAAATAATATTAATAAATAAAAACAAGAATTTAATTATTTATTATGACTATTTAGTTAGATGCTTTCTGAAACCAAACTCTACCATAATTTTTTTCTGGATTTGGTAGGTCCCTTCTGAGGACTTTTATATCATAAAATTCACAAAGAAATTACGACTAATACAGTATTTACAATATTTATAATACAAAATACACATGAAGTGGTTGAGCTATCTATCTATTTTATTTTATTGACTCTATTATTTTCTATGGTCTTCATTACATTATCTAACCAGTTCTATACGAGCGTTATAATATTTAGGTTAAAGTATGTTAATCTATTCAAAATATCAGATTCACATACCTTCTTTTGAAAAGTCAATAACTTACTTACACCGTCAAGTTAGGTATTACATATACAGTCTTCGGAGCACGATAAGTAACTGACTCATATAACGGTACTTTTATCTACAACTTTATCTTCCAACGATCATTAGAATATACATAGTTATTCGATTGATGGACTGATAGACGATAACCATCTTTGTAGAGTCACCATTAAAAGCAGATGTTCATTCATATTAAGTGATTTATGAATTAAAATTCGCCAGTAGGTAAGTCTCTATACATATAACAAGTTATAATGTAATGCTGTGTTATCCCGAGAAGTTTTTCTCGACACTTATAGAAGGAACAACTTGTGTTCTACGATTTTTGCGAATTCAATTATTTTCATTAAAGAAATGTGCAACAAAGTTTGTTCTAAGTTTCTTCAAATAGCGTATTGTAAACGCAAAATTTATGTAGGTTAAAATCGTATTGATAAATTAGGGTTGTCAATTTTATTTAGATATTTATTTAAAAAAATTAAGATATGGTAAAAACAAGAATTACCCGTCTAGCTGTTCATTTTCATGGTCTGTGTCACCATGTTCGGGCTTATCATATTTATTCAGGAACATTCTGTATTGTTGTAATGACAGATCGTAAAATGGAGAATAATGCAAAACTTGATAAATATTTTTTTTATACTACTGTACTGATTAAACCAACAAGCGTGCAGCCCATCTGATGGTAAGCGGTTACCATGATGAATAAAGGTTGTTTTAAAAAATTAAATCTGAAAATGTCATAAAATTCTGTAACTGACTGTACTTGGGCACAGTCGTTCCCTGAATAATACGTTCCCTGGATCAGTTATTATCTACAATGGTAAATAGATGGATATGTTGGCTGTTTGGTTCTTTAGCCAGGATACCAGTCGCGATAGTTTCCGTCGTGTCGTTGAACCAAAATTAATATGAAATGTGCCTTTATCCACTGTCTAGTCCAGTGTGTAAGTTAATTTATGCCCTACAATACTCTACATGCAATGTCTCTATGCCAGATAAACACATTGTGCAAACATATACATTAAATTCTATCAAAATAACGAGATCCAAGTTTCTTTGAAAAAAAAGCTGTCTGAACACTCGGTGATCTATTGTTATTTTAATTTAACATAACTGGTGAACCCTCTACCTCTACTCAATATGAACACGATGTGACTAAATAGAGTGTAAAGTGCGTGTCGGAGCGCCTGCGCCGGCTGACATGCCACTGTTTCCCATTCAATGGTAATTCCCCGTTGTTTTCTAACATAACAGTATATTTATGGAATTCTACTACTACATTTCCTTAGCCTAAACCATTTTAGTAAGCTGTGATAGTTTTTTGATTGGTGTTAAGTACTATTAAACATTAAACACGGCCTAGACCGTTGACAATGTCGTCAATCCATCGTGTTATTTTTATATTAAATAAACAATTTGTATTGTTATTTTTACTGGTGTGTCGGTTTTACGTTTCTCTTAGCAATCCTCGATCACCACTGCCAACGTTTTGCATCAACTTTTGTCACCGCAAACATCCTAAGCCTAACCTCCTATTATGTGTATACCATCCAATTCAATTTTAACTCCTTTATTCGTATTCTGACATCCTGTTCGACATTATGTTTTACCTACTTCCTACTAGATTTCATGTTTATAAAAATTACCTACCTACAAATTTTTAGCATCGCTGCTCGTGCTGATAATCACCTTGTGGATCATGCTCGGAAGTTACGGATCTTAACTAAGAAGATGTTCTAACAGTAACAGTCATTACAAGGGACATGGCGCGTGTCTTGCAATATGCTTTATGTGCACTACCGGCGTTCATTATAGCTTAGAACATTTCACAGCATTATTTTATTAGAGTACCGTAGACACGCCGTCACGTCAAAAAGAAATATCATTGCCTATGGGCGTTAAGATCGAAGGACAGCTTCGGAATACTTCTATATTTTATAAAGATTTTTTGAACGTGAGACTGTTTAACTCATACTTACCTATAAAATTCTTCATAACCGTAACTTTTTAAGATCTTTCAATAGTCGTTCTGATGCAATCTGTTAATATGAGTCTGATATAAAATACCGAATGCAGTAGTATCATAAAACTTACGTAAAAGCCATATAAAAGTAGTTTTCTCACAAGGAACCCTTAAAATGTTCCTCACCAACTTTGGCGTTCGTAGATGATCATTGATCAATCTTATTTATAAAGACTCGGCTTGAAAGCTCACCGGCGCGTGACTCGCCATTAATTTCAATCATTTCAGTTAACAGGCTGTACCGTTAACTCCTTTTATATAAAATGGACCGGTGAATTCATTAACGTCACAATATTAATCACAAATAAGTTTCCATGGCAAGCTTCTATCAAAACATAAGTTCAATCAAAAAATAGTTATATGAAAGTTTCCCTACGCTAGTTATGCTTACGTTAGTCTTGTTAGTTATTAGTAGTAAGTATCACCCTCAATAATTTGGTAGGAAGGTGTATGATCTCATTGTTTCTGCCTTATCATATAAATAGAGGTAGGTATCTATAAACACCTAAACCTTTTACCTTGAAAAGGCATCATAATATTGCTAACAAAAAATAGCTGTTCATATCTAACAAGCTGCAACATTTGTTTTGTTAGCAATTAATTCAAACGAATGAGTAATTTCAATGGCCATGATTACAGTATTAAATAATTCATACACGCGGTAAGCCGACTTTAAGCAGGAAACAGGCAACATTGCCAACACTCCATCGCATTAACTGGATATTGTACGAGTAAGTATAGGTACCTACTGCACGTCTGCATATGGAAACCCGTGATAGTTTGGTATTCTCGCGGTATCGAAGCTGAGCTCGCAGGTGAGGTAAGCATTAGACCAGACGACCTACTTAAATAGTAAACAAGGCCCTTGAAACTCATGCAATCAAGCAGTCAAAGAATAGAGGTAATTGTTGTGACGTCATGGAGGTCGAGAGGTCTCACGGATCCCCTGTGGCTGAGGACGACCAGTCCGTCGTGACATGATACCGCTAGCATCACGGCAGCAGGAAACGTATGCTATTACACGCTTATTAAATTAAAATATGACTCGTCCTCACATTATTCGATGGTTATTCTTCACGGTGCCACGACCGCGCTTTGTTGTGGACTTGTCTACCACGCGTGTCGGTTCTTTGTCTCATTAGTGTCCACTGCCGGCTGTTATACTACAATGTATGGCAATTACGGCATTATTTGAAACAAATCTGACTGTGGTGTCTCTAGAAATATTTCCTGGTTCAATGTTTATTTGGTTTTTGAGCGTAAACGGCAGTGTAGCACCAAAAACTGTAGGTCTGGTAATCGAAAGTCTAGTAGGTTTTGCACGTAATACAAAAATGGCAAGGACGTTTTCGTGTCACCTGAATTCCACATTGGGCCTCTCGCCAAAACATGAATGGACTTCACTTTCACACTGCTCTACCTACAGCTAAGCTTAAAGTAGGTTGCATACCTAGTTCATCGTACTCGAAGTTTACATAGATGTTACAATGAATATTTAATTTGATTAGTTATGTTGTATTATGTATTAGGCGTGATCTACATTGGGTCGTGTGCGGTATGTATTGGCTACACGTCAGTTTACCGTACTCGGCCGAATTCCACGTTTTTCGCGTTATCTACCCTACTTTCAAAAAAAAAACGTTACGCATAGAACTGTAAAATTAATTTTAAAATAACTCGTACCATGACAAGCGTGCAAATAAAATCACATTCGCTAAATGCTAAATTGCACGGCTTTGATTTTTATAACTCTGTAATATATCGAGCATATTTAATCTATCCCAATTAATTCGCAGGAATACGATTAATTAAACTTTTCTCGAACATTTTATTTTTAAAGTGGTTTCTTCCAAAGAACTTTTTATTGAATGGATGAATTGGCATCTTTAGAAACGTGCATTCGATCTGCGATTAGGATAAGCATAAAGTTCCCAAGCCGAGAACTCAGATTACCAAATGCCAAGCCAATTGACATTGACTTTGCCTCCTCGCGTCGAGGCTTCCTCTCGAAGCATTGAACCCTGCAGCAGGTACTACTTTGTTAACATATTTAATACATATAAGATTAGGTAAATAACATTTTTTTTTACCCAAAAAAGTTTTGGGACAGGTCAAAGTACTAATCATTCATGTATATTATTTCCGATGCCAGATGTTACTGTACCTACATAAGAAAGGAATAACTTAGAAGTAAGTTAGACAAAACAGCAGGAGGTTTTAATTATAAAATAATAAATAAATAAATATGGTTTGTGATAGGCATAGCCTAGGGCGAGAATACAGTAGAGTTCTTTCATAAACCGGACATAGTATTCCTTTCAAAACCGATAAACGTCTTCGGAGCGATACCTATAGTTTACAGCCTATTGTTGTTTTACTTACGATCCATGCAAAAGCTTGCTGATAGCCGATTCCCACGGTGCCCATGGTCTATGCCATGACTCAGAGATGCACAGCCAAGGCAAGGTCTCTCAAGTGCTCCAGTTAAGCAATATCATGCTACAGCATACTAATAGGTACCTACGTGTTAACGACGCAAAACTGCCGCGAACGACGTTCCTAAAGGCATTATTATATGAAGATACATTATCTTAAGGGGCCTTCTTTTGATTTTGGCTTATTTAGCTAATTTTTCGAACTCGATTTTTATTACAGTTAACGTTTTACGATTACAAATATAAATGGAAATTAAAGTTTGGTTCAATAAAAATAGAATGCTGGGAGAACATTTTAAATTAGGCAATACACAACTGAGAAATAAATTAATTTGTAACGCATGTCTTCGTAAAATTATCAAAAATGTGAACTTTTCGTCTTGATTTTATCATATAAAAAACTAGTTTAAAGATAATTTAAAAATGCAATTAAAATATTTATTTTGTTAGAAATAGAATGCTGGGAAAAAATTGCTACCCGTTCATACAAAATGTTAGAGAAATTATTTTTTGAAAACACCGCCTTTTACGTAATTTTACTCCTCAAACAAACTGTGATTTCTACGAAAGTAAGAAGTTTAAAGTTAAAATACTCATACTATATAAAAGAACAGGTTTTTTTCTTACAAATAAAAATTAAATTATAGTCTTCTACCATGTACTTATTTTTATAGGATTTTTCTAGAATCACCTATATATCATGCAGCGCAACGCTGCGGGTGGCATTCCGCGCTGAGCGGCCGTGGAGGGAGGACGTATCGCTTTTCGTCGTGCGCACTATACATATACATATATCGACAAATAGCAGTATCGGCACCAAATTATAGTGAGACCGCGTGATTTGATCCTTCGTGCGGCCGTAGGTACTTGGTAGATGTTTTCTAACTATATTATTTAGGTTTCATAAAATGTCGGTATCTTCTCGATATTTGAACTTATGTAAATAATAAAAAACACTTTTTCAATCAAGTACCTACCTACTTAGTATATAGGCCGATTTATAAATTACTCAAATGTACTTACTACTTTCTGCTACTTGCCTACTTAGCATCTACTTACTGCTGACTGACTTGACTCCTTGTGAAATCCCCCCCCCCTCTCTACCCCTCTCCAATTTCTCATAGAGGTACCACACACCCTATGACGTATTTTTGGAAAAAGTAGAATAAGATCGATTTTATGGATCGATTGATTAGTGACAAAGCGAGGAAGGCTCTCACAAAATTTATCTCCCTCCTCCATTTTCATGTCTAAAATGGCGGACATTGATTTTTTTGAGTAAAGTGATATGGGTGTCGTTTTCGGGATATTTTGGGATGCTGATTACGGAAATGATATCCATTTTGAAATCCAAGATGGCGGACATTGGTTTTTTTGAGGAAAGTGATATGGGTGTCGTTTTCGCGATATTTTGGGATGCTGATTACGGAATTGGTATCCATTTTGAAATCCAAGATGGCGGACATTGGTTTTTTTGAGAAAATAGATATGGGTGTCGTTTTCGGGATATTTTGGGATGCTGATTACGGAAATGGTATCCATTTTGGGATCCAAGATGGCGGACATTGGTTTTTTGAGTAAAGTGATATGGGTGTCGTTTTCGGGATATTTTGGGATGCTGATTACGGAAATGGTATCCATTTTGAAATCCAAGATGGCGGACATTGGTTTTTTTGAGAAAATAGATATGGGTGTCGTTTTCGGGATATTTTGGGATGCTGATTACGGAAATAGTATCCATTTTGAAATCCAAGATGGCGGACATTGGTTTTTTTGGATAAAGTGATATGGGTGTCGTTTTCGGGATATTTTGGGATGCTGATTAAGGAAATGATATCCATTTTGAAATCCAAGATGGCGGACATTGGCTTTTTTGAGAAAATAGATATGGGTGTCGTTTTCGGGATATTTTGGGATGCTGATTACGGTAATGGTGTCCATTTTGAAATCCAAGATGGCGGACATTGGTTTTTTTGAGAAAATAGATATGGGTGTCGTTTTCGGGATATTTTGGGATGCTGATTACGGAAATGGTATCCATTTTGAAATCCAAGATGGCGGACATTGGTTTTTTGAGTAAAGTGATATGGGTGTCGTTTTCGGGATATTTTGGGATGCTGATTACGGAAATGGTATCCATTTTGGAATCCAAGATGGCGGACATTGTTTTTTTTGAGAAAATATATATGGGTGTCGTTTTCGGGATATTTAGGGATGCTGATTACGGAATTGGTATCCATTTTGAAATCCAAGATGGCGGACATTGGTTTTTTTGAGAAAATAGATATGGGTGTCGTTTTCGGGATATTTTGGGATGCTGATTACGGAAATGGTATCCATTTTGAAATCCAAGATGGCGGACATTGTTTTTTTTGGATAAAGTGATATGGGTGTCGTTTTCGGGATATTTTGGGATGCTGATTAAGGAAATGATATCCATTTTGAAATCCAAGATGGCGGACATTGGCTTTTTTGAGAAAATAGATATGGGTGTCGTTTTCGGGATATTTTGGGATGCTGATTACGGAAATGGTGTCCATTTTGAAATCCAAGATGGCGGACTTTGGTTTTTTTGAGAAAATAAATATGGGTGTCGTTTTCGGGATATTTAGGGATGCTGATTACGGAATTGGTATCCATTTTGAAATCCAAGATGGCGTACATTGGCTTTTTTGAGAAAATAGATATGGGTGTCGTTTTCGGGATATTTTGGGATGCTGATTACGGAAATGGTATCCATTTTGAAATCCAAGATGGCGGACATTGGTTTTTTGAGTAAAGTGATATGGGTGTCGTTTTCGGGATATTTTGGGATGCTGATTACGGAAATGGTATCCATTTTGGAATCCAAGATGGCGGACATTGGTTTTTTTTGAGAAAATATATATGGGTGTCGTTTTCGGGATATTTAGGGATGCTGATTACGGAATTGGTATCCATTTTGAAATCCAAGATGGCGGACATTGGTTTTTTTGAGAAAATAGATATGGGTGTCGTTTTCGGGATATTTTGGGATGCTGATTACGAATATGGTGTCCATTTTGAACATCAGCACCCCAAAATATCCTGAAAACGACACCCATATCATTTTATTTATAAAAATCGATGCCCACCATCTTGGATTTAAAAATGGATACCATTTCCGTAATCAGCACCCTAAAATATCCCGAAAACGACACCCATATCTATTTTCTCAAAAAAAAACAATGTTCGCCATCTTGGATTTCAAAATGGACACCATTTTCGTAATCAGCATCCCAAAATATCCCGAAAACGACACCCATATCACTTTATTAAAAAAATCGATGTCCACCATCTTGGATTTCAAAATGGATATCATTTCCGTAATCAGCATCCCAAAATATCCCGAAAACGACACCCATATATATTTTCTCAAAAAAAACCAATGTCCGCCATCTTGGATTCCAAAATGGATACCATTTCCGTAATCAGCATCCCAAAATATCCCGAAAACGACACCCATATCTATTTTCTCAAAAAAAAACAATGTTCGCCATCTTGGATTTCAAAATGGACACCATTTTCGTAATCAGCATCCCAAAATATCCCGAAAACGACACCCATATCACTTTATTAAAAAAATCGATGTCCACCATCTTGGATTTCAAAATGGATATCATTTCCGTAATCAGCATCCCAAAATATCCCGAAAACGACACCCATTATCTATTTTCTCAAAAAAACTAATGTCCGCCATCTTGGATTTCAAAATGGACACCATTTCCGTAATCAGCAGTCCAAAATATCCCGAAAACGACACCCATATCTATTTTCTAAAAAAAAAACAATGTTTGCCAACTTGGATTCCAAAATGGATACCATTTCCGTAATTAGCATCCCAAAATAATAAAAAAAATCGATGTCCACTATCTTGGATTTCAAAATGGATATCATTTCCGTAATCAGCATCCCAAAATATCCCGAAAACGACACCCATATAACTTTATTAAAAAAATCGATGTCCACCATCTTGGATTTCAAAATGGATATCATTTCCGTAATCAGCATCCCAAAATATCCCGAAAACGACACCCATTATCTATTTTCTCAAAAAAACTAATGTCCGCCATCTTGGATTTCAAAATGGACACCATTTCCGTAATCAGCAGTCCAAAATATCCCGAAAACGACACCCATATCTATTTTCTAAAAAAAAAACAATGTTTGCCAACTTGGATTCCAAAATGGATACCATTTCCGTAATCAGCATCCCAAAATAATAAAAAAAATCGATGTCCACTATCTTGGATTTCAAAATGGATATCATTTCCGTAATCAGCATCCCAAAATATCCCGAAAACGACACCCATATAACTTTATTAAAAAAATCGATGTCCACCATCTTGGATTTCAAAATGGATATCATTTCCGTAATCGTTATCCCAAAATATCCCGAAAACGACACCCATATCTATTTTCTCAAAAAAACTAATGTCCACCATCTTGGATTTCAAAATGGACACCATTTCCGTAATTAGCACTCCAAAATATTCCGAAAACGACACCCATATCATTTTATTTAAAAAAATCGATGTCCACCATTTTGGATTTCAAAATCGACACCATGTCCGTAATCAGCATCCCAAAATATCCCGAAAACGACACCCGTATCACTTTACTCAAAAAAATCAATATCCGCTATCTTGGATTTCAAAATCGATACCATTTCCATAATCAGCACTTAAAATATCCCGAAAACGACACCCATATCACTCTACTAAAAAAAATCAACGTTCGCCATTTAGACTTCAAAGTAGATGCCATTTCCGCAATCAGCACCCCAAAATATTTCGAAATCGACACCTGTATCATTTTACTCTAAAAAGTAACGTACGCCGTCCTGGATTCGAAAACGTAGTAGGGGAGATAAATTCTGTCAGAGTCAAAATGTTCCTCTATTTTGGCAAAATTCATGTTTCGATTCGAATGGCTCCAAATAATGGAGGTCGAATTCTGCTAGTAGCGGAGATACGGGAAGGGAGCCACAATATCTCTGAGAGGAGAAGAGGGGGCATTAAACTGGAATTATAAATACTGTTAGGTCAATAAAAAAATTATATAGAGGGGTTGCTATATTTATTTTATTTTCTACATAATAGAGGGGTTGCAATAATTATTTTATTTTTTACAAACTTTTTATTACAATTCGTACAACAGTTCTACACACGTCACATGGAGATAGGTACCTACCACATACCAACTTAGTAATTAGACTACAAATCAATCGTACTCATCCAGGGAACGAACATGTCGAAAGATCAAATTCGTTTGTCCTTTGCGCGTCGCAAACGCGTAGCGCAGCGCGTCGCGTATTCATAAATGCCTAAACTTGACGTCGTCAAATTTTAATACGGCCTCTTAATAGGTCCCTATCAAAATATTTGATCCGTTGGAGGCTTGCAGGGCGCGGGTGGGCAAAAAGTGACCACGACTTTGATTTAATAATATGCAAAAGATAATTACAATATAGCAAAACATGAGGTTTGTTAGCTATCAATACGGGTACCTACTTATTTTCAACAAGCAGTCAAATCATCGATATAGTTATAGTAAGATAATTCATATTTTAATGTGTAAGAGAAGAACCTACCTATATATACATAGTCGAATTTTTGTCATAATTTCTTGAGGTGTCGTTGGCCAGCCAGTTTCCTGATACGATCAAAAAATTAATTTCGGCATTTGTTTTTGTCTGTTCTTGATTCACTGTATAATTTGACTCCATCTCATCATATGCAGAAAAATTCACTAGTTTTATTGAGTTATAAACAAGATGCTAGGTTAAATCCTAAATGCGGAGAGCGCGTTGAAGTCTTTTGTATTTGTATCAAGATATTACTGCATTTATTAGTTTTTCTAGTGTTATAAAAATTGCTATTTATTAAAACCAAAACTACCTACTCACAAATTATTCTGAAGCGTATAGATGGAAGCTTTAATACATAAAAGGTTATTAAATGACCAAAAAAAGTTTCCAGGAATATAAAGTAAGTAAGGTATTTAGTCAAATATGAACTTTGAGAGAAAACTCTAAATTGGATAAATGAGAGTAGACCCGGTAGGGCAGAGGTTCAAATGAAGTTCAAATTTCCTTGCCCCCTCGTTACGCTTAAGTGGTTATGTATTTCGGTTCATTACGTTTCTATCTAGGCAGGTACTGTTAATTTGGCAGCAACGACAGTGCGACTTGTTCCAATGCCGTCGAGGTAATTGACCGATTATTTGTTTTTAATTCAACAAGCCTCGCTTCAAGAACTTGACCGGTTTATGATATTCAAGTTGACATCAATGCAAACACGAGTAGGCGTTAGTGGTGAGATAGTGACACAGACACAAAATTGCTAAAGGAATTCCCGTTCGACACATTTTTGAGAATACACCAGCAAATAATAGGGTGACAAATACTTAATAGGATTTGTTAAACAATGTGAATTCTATGGATCTATGAACAGATTCCCAGATAAAACACAACTTTGTCTACTTAGGGATGGAGCGCACGAGCAACTTTTGTCTCCGCAACTAATTTGTATCTCACAACAAGTGTACGGGTTTGTATGAAAGTGCGCGCATATGACAACCCGACGCGATAGCCGATAGAAATAGACAGAAACAAAAAAGTTTCTGGGCAACTAAGTCGCTCGTGAGTGCCGGTCTTAGGAATATTTCTATAATTGTATGTTTATTCGAGTTCTGCATTCTGCTACTTCAAAAAGTACTACTCAGAGAAACGAGGCTGTTAGACGCTTCTGTTTCTGAAAAAGACTACGAAACTAGGCAGCTTTTTATTTTATAGGGCATAATACAGTGTTGGACAATCCCGAACACATGAATACGCACCCTTAACTGGCTGTTGTGATTACTTATGCATATCATATCGTCACCTCGTGATTCCGATGCATTGCATTCCTAAGTACACTTCAAAATTGAAATATTATAGAGGAAACCGCTATTAAATATTAATAACGCATCATTGATTGTCCAATTCAACAATTCACTGTTGACTCACTGATTTGTTGTTTGGTCTGTCCAAAACCTGAAGAAAAAGTTTTATATTACTTAGTAAAATTTATATTAATTTATAATCAGGTAAAAGGGTATAGGCATTACAGTTTTATTTCTTGCTCTTCATTTTGCTCTACTTTTTAAATATTTTCTTATTTGTCAAAGTTTTTTTTATGAGTTTTTATTTATTTCAGGCGCGAAACATGTAAGGCCCAAATACTGCGACTCTACGACTGTGAGTGAAGTGGAAGGGCAGCCACGATGCACACGATGGATACGATGGGCTACGGCGGCCACAAGAAGTACCGGCCGCCGCTGTCGCCCACCAGCTTCTACCAGCAGCAACACGACTACTACTCGCGGCACACCACGCTACGTCCACAGGTATCATAAAATTCGCTATTTCGTCTGGTTCATTACTAGAAGAAACCAACTAACTAACACTATCACTGGTGGGAAACTATCAGCTTCAGAAGAAATAAATGCACGGTTCTCCTCTGCGTATAACAGAGCACGTCCTCTTAGGTCCCCACAGGCCCTCTGTGGCATTGCACTGCGTCCATTGGTCTGAGGTCAAGCCTGTTGGTTAAACTGCATTACTTTTGCGTATTTTGTAAAATTGATGGTATTCTAAAGCGGTTTCATAGACTACAAGATATTGCTGGCTCATTTTTAGATAGGCGACACGGTGTTACCTATTCAAGGCGAGCTTAGAGGGCCCGGTGGGCTGATCCCGTTACTCAGTGGTCATCGAACGGTACTCTACAATGATCATACTGCTGGAATAAATACGTTCGACATGATTTCGACAAAAATAATGGATGGCGATCGAATATTATGCAATAGATGGTGGTAGCATGCACTGAGCTTATTCGTGCTTTAAGCTTTTGTTTTGTAAAATAAGTATCGAAGGTGGGTACTGGTCTTGCATGCAATTACTTAAGAAAAGCTGTCACCTATTCAATTCAAATACTAATCTGCTCAAAGCTGGTTTAAAAATGACTAAGTTTTTACAAACATCAACACGACAAAGTTAAAAGAATCATTCCTTCGTATCGCTTGGACAGTATGTAGGTAAGGTAGGTACTTATCTAATTAGGAAATCACGTACAAACTTCGGCATCGTGAGAATTTACGATTCATTTGATTCTAAAAACACTTACAATGACTTACATTGTTAAAACTGGTTTGTATATCTGTGTTGGGGTCTTTCTTGGTATTCCTTCATCCCACACCGCAGTTCATCAAGAACACTCACACATTTCATATCTCCACTGCAGTAGAATTGCGCGACCCAACGAGCAATTAAAATTAACTATTTAACTGTAAGACGTGTTGAATAATCGCGTGCAATCGATGAATAGGTAGTTCACGTGACGAGAATGGCACCTGTGATCGTAACTTCATTACGATATCGAAGTTCTATCGCCGATCGCACGATGCAGTTCACAGCCTGTGATACCGTTAGCTCTGTAAGAAAATTTGTTTTTATTTACCGTGGGCTTTTTTATGTACTTAGCTTGTGAGTTGAAAGATCTTTTTAAAGAATCGGGACTTACTTACTCACCTAATAACACCTATTTTTTTAAATCCCGTTGTTTTCACTAGCAGTTTTATCCATTATATCTTTGTTGTACATTGAGATTGCGAGTTGAGAACCTCCTTCTTTATAAGAATTAAGCACTTCGATCACATTTTCACAGTTGCGCAGGGTAGAGTTAGAACTCTACCCTGCGAAACTCCATGTGATATGTTTCTCTTAGAAGGCTTATTGGAATAAGCCTTCTAAGAGAAACATATGACATGGATTTCTGGAGAAATCCCCTGCGTGTTGTCCCTGCGAAGGGGATTTCTGGACTTTTTGTCCGGCATCCGGCAGGGGATCTTTGGACAAAAAGTCCAGAAATCCTCTGATGGGCTCATTTACACTGTAGCTACACTTGGAGCTCTTTTGTTGATATCGCTACTGATAGTCAAAGTGCTACTTATATTCGATTATTACCATGCTGTTACAAATAATAAATACTGCAAATTCAAACTTTAATGTGTTCATAAAATTTTTAATGTACCTACCTACCTACTCAGATGTAAATTATTTAAAATAATCAGATGTTCAGATGTTACTCTGATAAACTATGCATCTATTCAAAGTAAAGTCAAAATGCTTTTATTCAATAAAATCTCACTGATCACTTTGAATCATCATAAACCTCACCTCACCTCTGTAAACTCTGCCTGTGTCCCAAAATTTATAATACTCTGCTAAGTAAACTAAGACAATGAGATGCTGAGAATACCGTATTGTGTCTAACTCACTGACTCTCACAGAACCTATTGACCCTAAAGTTCAAAAAATAAATTATAGCCAACATAACACGTGCCTCCCGCAAGTAAGAAGTACAATATTTGTGGTGGTAATAGCTATCTCATGTCACATTATTTGAAGTTCCATGCGATAACCATGAAAACAGGCACGTTTCCTCTGAAGCCTTCACATAAGGCTCACGTTACGAGGTCAGCTCTACGATCATTGTCAAGCTTATCATTCATAAAAATACACTTACGTAGTATTTATATCCATACCTAGTATGTGTGTTGAATTAGTACATATACTTCAAAGAATCTGATGAATTGAATATCTGAATTTATAAGCAACAATTGTGTATGTACATTGTACACATACACATATTAGCTAGTTATAAATTAAACTTTTTGACGCTCAACATCATTTGAATCTTTACTTGTAAGTTCGGTTTTTTTATCTGAGCAATTGAGAAAAATAAACGTATTATTTATTAATTATAACATTTTAATAAGTACCTACTTCATTGTACTCTAACACCTACCGTGAGAAAAGGTCCACACCTTGATTCTAATACTACTTGATTGGGTTTTGTTTTGATCGATTCGATCGACCGCCGCCATCCGCAGATCATTCAGAATCGATTACTATGCAGTAAAAAAGTAAAGCGAATAAAAACAAAGTATCTCATGCTCTAGTGAGCTACATCATACCATGATAATTTGAGTTACGGATACCAGATCCCAGATCCGTACTTAGCTCGGTAGAAGCAAAATGATGAGATCTTGAATCTTAAATCTCGTACCAGAGGGGCGAGTATGAGTTGACAATGTAAAAACCGGTGTCAAACGTCTGACGCCGAGCACACCGGTGTGCGCTGCTTGGTATGGAAACACTGAGCGGATTTTTTGAGAAGCTTGGTTTCGTCAAGCTCCCGCTTAGTGTTTCCATACCAAGCAGCGCACACCGGTGTGCTCGACGTCAGACGTTTGACACCGTTTTGTACATTGTCAACTCGTACTCGCCCCTCTGATACACAACACAACCCTGATTGTATTCTTTTAGTTGAAAATTAACGAGCAAATTATCATAAAAACATTAGTTATTGATTCACAAAATAAACTGTTACAAATCCCAACGTTTACTAATGTAAGTAATTTGTTTTTCCGCTTATTGGATTACGGTGCTTTTAAACACAAATTAAGTAACTGAGTGATTTAAGTCCCGTTAGATGCTTAATCAAAATCAGTGACCACGTCGAATGAATATGGGGAATTATGTCCATAGCATTATGATGTAAGAATTAAGATGCGCAGGAGTCAGCGCGAGCGCACGAGCGAAACCGCCGCGCACGCGCGCGCTCATCTGCGACTCCTGCGCAAAAACCCAGGAAACCTGCAGAGCTCTCAACTGCTGCTAATGAATATAACGAATGGACTTCCGCGTTAAATTAATTACTTAAAGCCTTGATTTTCTAGAAACCGGCGAACGTCATGTAACTGTCATAAATATATAGCGGAGATGGCGCAACCACTTAGGGCGTCTTGCACCAGAATCACTAAACGTATTTAACAGCTAAATCGATTTAAATCTGACGTATTTGTATGACTTGACAACTCGCTAAATACTATTTAAGAATTAAACGCGTTTAGCGATTCTGGTGCAAGACGCCCTTACTGCTATTGGTTTGAAATTCCTCTTACTTCCATCCCTTTACGGAAGACGGCTACTATTTTTGAGGAAATCAAGATATTCCATACAGCACCTCTCGTAAACTGTGCATCATTTGACGGCTTGCAGACCGTATCGGCGCGCGTTTATAATTTATGTAATAATTACGGTTAGGCACACGGTATCTACTCAATAGTATATTATAATTATAATAATTATTTACTGTACAATGGATTGGATTATTCAGCATGTATCATGCATAGATGACAATGTACTTCTTTGGAAAACCATCATAAAGAATAAAGTACTCACGTTAGAAAACAAGAAGTTTTAATAATTACCAGAATTAGCTAATAGCAAGGGACCCAGAGTTTCAAGTTCAATGTCTGAATTTGAATGACTGAGGAATTATTTTGATATTCCTAAAGATGGTATCACCCTGGGAAATCCGTGGTCGGCCTCATGCATTGTCTGATGTTGGTAGATGAGCAGTGACCCACTACAGGTCGAAACAACGGTGCTCTTACAAACCAGAACCGGATTATCATCTTAATTTAAATTTTAATATTCTAGTTTGAATAACAGCGTTCCTACTGTTCAGTTGAGATGGTTTACATTCTACAACCACATTCCACGACGTCACGTCGCATCACTGAGCCACTCGTGTTGTTACTTGCAAAACACTTCTTTGAATAATATCATCACATCACCCATCGGTAAATTCCTAGTAGCTAAAAAATACTTTATAATAGTTATAGTAGATCGTTAGCTATGGTATTTGTTTTACATTTTGTAAGTTACATAATATTCTTCGTATCAATTTAGTAAGAAACTGTGGCCTCAAATGAGTTTCATTTTGTTTTTGTTAAGATGCCTGCGAGACGTTATTTCGTCTGCAAATCCCATCTATGTGGGAATCTGCGCCGATTTCTATCGCAAGAATTAAATTAATTTGGATAAGCGTGCCTTCTTTGTTTGTTCAGACAGCTTAATTAAAATACACTGGAAATTTTGCTTTGACTAAAAAAAACCAATTGATTTATAATAGCTCTACAGAAGACCGTTTGATTTGCCAGAAAGTCTCAAGTTTTTACAAATTATAATGGTAGCGCGTTGAATCACGTCCAACCACTGTATTATCATAATTATTTATATATTTTATGAAAAACTAACTATTAGTGATGGAAAGCTTAGGTATTCACGAATAGATAACATTTCAAAAATTAATCTCTGAACGTTTGACCAAGTGAATGCAAACTTTTTTTAACAAATGAATAAATGAGTAAGTTTCAATAACTTGTAAGTAGAGAAAAAAAAAATCTCATCGTCCGACAGTCTTCTCAGTTGGAAGATATGATAGATCCTAAGATTATTTTCTCGTGAGTTGAGTATCTAGTAATTTTCTTAGAACGTTCATCCAGGGATGATATGCTCACGTCCAGACCTATACATATAGCTACTTAGGTAATTGGCAAAAAATAAATGTGCGTTAACGTCCTATCAGGATCGAATCACGAAGCGGAGCGCAGACCTGCGCATGCACATAATATATTTCAGTGTCATTGGCTATCTTAAGTTATTTACTTCGTTTATTTTATATTAAAATAACTCCCACTTCTTTAACTGGACAGACAATTGATTAATTGATATCAATTAGAAGTTCTTTCGTTTCAAGGTATTTTTAGTTCTCCTGTTTTTTTTATTCCTTCACCAAGGGCAATTTAGGAGTGAGAAAATAATGTGCGATTGTCTATACATACGTAGCTATACGTTTTATATAAAACCTTAAGTTTTTAGACTTACATAAACCAAATTAAAAATAGGCACCAATTTTGATTGTAAATATTGCAAAAGAAGATAAGTAAAACACTAAAGTTTTATTTGTCTTCTTTGTTGTAATTGAGCATATCGTAGTTATGTTGTGTTACGTAGTTGTGGTTGTAGAGGTTCGCCTTGCACTTGGCTGACCGCGGATCGTTGGCGCGTCTTCAGTGCAACACCCGTCCCTGACAGACCGGCTCTACGAATCGGGTCACTATAGCCGGTTTGTCCTCGCTAAATGATCGGCGACTATTCTATTTCGTTGGGGAAATATTAAAATAACGGATTTTAGAAAAAACCGGCTATTTTAATCTTGATGGCAGTTTATAAACCATAGGCATTTATAACCATTAATTAATGTATTTCCACTTTTAAAACTATCGTTTAAATATTGGCAGGTTTTTTGAATGAGTTATTTAAAATTTCAAAAATGATAATTCATAGGTAATACAGAAACAAAATAATGAGCAACTTTATGTGTATTGAAAAATCGTCATGTTACTTATATATTGAAAAAAAAAACTACTACTTAATAGAATAAAAAACCCATTCCTTCACTACTTTATTTCTCATTCCCTGGGTAAGTCTAGTTTATATTTAGCCATGGCCCCACCTGACAACCTGTCTTGGATCCAGGTTATTTACACCTAAGTAGATCCTAGTATGTGCCTGTATGGATTAATAAATAAAACATGATATGGCCTTATCTGGCTTATCTTTTTATGAATTCAATTCCAATTTCTTAGCTTAAGTAGGATATAATTTCAAAATAATAGCTAATTATAATTTTAGCTTCAGTATTTCAGCACAACAAATTCTTCAACAGCTTTCACCTACGAGCAATTGATAAAATTAACTGAGAATACAAATCAGATTCATAAAAGTTTACACACAAATGACGCAAGGAAAGTTCTGTAGTAGGTCAGTGGGCCCGTTACCTTTCTCTGCACAATACAAAAAATAGTCAGTAGGTACATTTATTTCCAGCTGCGGGCTAGATACTCGAAAGTTTGAAACAACTGAAGAAAGTGATTCACTATCGACTAAACAAAATAATATTGTGGTTTTATTTTCGAGAGATAAAAGTGAAACAGTCAAGTTGGGTTTTTGTTTCAACTTTCTTAAAAAACTATATTTGCTGAAAGTACTAGCAGACCTAAAAAGATCCTAGTGACGTCGATGAGTTTTAATACGTCTGTTTGTTTGTGTTATAAATATTATTGGTTATGAGTTATAGTTCTCGTGTTATTAAAGACTGAAAACTGTATATTTAATTATTTGAATGAATTTAAAAAGGTACTAGGTAATCCAAAAGCCGATCAAAGAATTTACATCGTAACAATGAGTTTCAAAATCGCAATATCAGTTTGCAATTATCTGCTTACTTACAAAGTTCAAGAACCTTTTCTCGAACTTTTAACTGTAAAAATCACAATTGGAAATCCCAAATAGATAGATAAGTAAATAATTTGTCAAAAACTTGAATAAAATTGCGTCTTTTTACCAAATTAAGTAGTATGATTCGCCCAAAATCGCTCTTTCTGGAATTCTATTGGGGAGGCCCATGCCCAGCAGTGGACTTCTACAGGGTGATATGGTTATGATGATGGATTAATTCAACAATATTCTTATTTAGAGAATGTATGACAGAGCTAAGCTCGAGTGGTCTCGTGAGAAAATATTATGAAACTTTTATGAAAATCAATACCCTGTGTAAACATTTTAGTTTAGTTAAATACAAAAAATACGTGTGGCCATAATAAATAGCGTACATAATGAAAATCGAGATCCTCGCAACGCAAGGCTTTTGACCCGCTCGAGTTCAACGCCCCACGCCTAGACCGATCCCAGTGCATGCTAATTACACAAACATCCTTTAAATCCTGTATAAAGGTAGGTAGTAGGTACCTAAATCAAAATAATTCTTCGAACTTTATGCCAGAGCGAATCACGTCTGCTAAGATCCCTGCATCTCTAATTGCAACGAGATGAAACATGAGTCTGGCGCAGAACTGGTTTCAAATCGGCATACGAATACGTATCTGCAGAGCTCATTCAATTCAAACTGAATTTAAGTATTCATTATTCCACAAGCCACGCTATTTGCTGTCATGTGTGTAATCTGTATAAATCAAACGGCTAGATATAAATCGTGATCTAAGTAATAAAACTGAGCAATCTATAAACAGTTAACAACACTAAATATGTTTCTGTAGACTGTTGCTAATGTGATGCGGAGATTAAACGCATCTTCAGAAATAATGCAAACCGGACAAGATTGTTCTTAAAACTTTATGAAATCGATACTTCTAAAGTATATTCCATCAGCCAAGGCATAACCAACTAATTAAGAGTCCTTATTATAACAACGAAAACGAGCTCAACTGTATCATGTGTATATTGCTAACAGTCGTAATTTTGCTAGTGAATAAATTAAGATATTTTAGTCACTTTAACTTGGAACGAAGTCTGCGATCTAGTAGACTTATCTATAGGCAAAGAATGTATACCAAACCTTTGTACATTATTCAATGAATTAACAAACATTGTAAATAGGAGGCTGTTTTACAATAAGGTACCGTACCCTCCGGTAATACACGTGCAACAATATTATAAAACTTTATTCTCAGGTTGTATTGAGAACTCATTTAGTAGGTATGTATCTGTTAAACTTTAGTCGGTGTAAACTGGTGTCGGGTATAATTGACGGATAATGTAAGATGGTGAAATGGGAACTAATATTGTCTCGCAGCTGTTATTCGGGCTGATTCTAAGGTCCCTTAGTCGCGTCATAAAGTCGCTCAATTCTCAGGATATGGCATCCAATTTCGCAGTCCATTATTCAATACATTATTGACGTGGAAAGTTAATAGCCCATATATCACCTCAGTAATGAGACACTAAATAATGATGGATTGCACGTCCGTACACGTACTGCGCACGTACATAAATTTTACAGACCTTTGGAGATATAAAAAGAGTTGCTAAGTATTTTTATGAGAAAAAATATTATCCTTTAATTCTAACCTAAATAAAATTGACGATATCTATAAAAACACGATTTCCATAATTAGCACGGACGCAGTCACAGTGTGCGATACAAAAGATTTTAACGCGCTTCCTGCGCATGCGCTTTTGGTTTGCGTGAAAAAATAAATACAATTACAAAATTTATTAGGTACCTACTTTTTATTTTTCAACTTAGTGGTCTGTACCATCCTGAGATCGAGTGAGCTTCTCTCCGTATGCCGCGGGTGAGTGACCGAGTCCTTGACCCACAAGGCACAGCCACAGTGACCGGTCCTTTTCTGTGTCCTCATTACTAGCTTATTTACCTTATACAAATTATGTGTGTAGGTAGGGTTTCCGGAGAAAGTTGAAGTGGGTATCGGTTTCTTTTGATAGTACTCACTTTGGAAGTAGGCACTTATGTTTTTCTGTTCGTTTTTTATGAATTCAACCATGCTGTCGATCTAACCACCTGTTGCGTAGCTTTTGATTTAGGCTTAATACTTACGTAGTAAAATAAAAAATAAATAAATAAGCCTTTTATTCAGAGAATTATTTAGGTACATTAACGTAGTATGTTTCATTATAAACTAGTTTTTAATGATGTTTTGTATGTATCTAGTAAGATATAAAGACGCTATAGAAATTCTTCATCTACATATTAGTTTTGCTTATTTGGACAAAAATCCTTATAATTTTGCACGTGTCTCTGTGAAGCTGGCTTGCTGCTGCTATGCAGATAATTGCACTTTATATTTATTCTCAAGTATTTCCGCATTTCCGATGCAAACTTATGGGTTTGTTGTTTGTTATGTAAACGCTATGCGCACGATATATTTTAATGAGATGGCCACATCACCGTTATCATCGCTAGCGGGCTAAGCATTATATGATATGATAGGATAGGAGTATGTAGGTGTGCCCTAAGCCCTTGAGTTCTCGGTGGTATGCTGATTGCTGACATAAGCAAGCATACTTAAAACGCGAACACGTGATTCTCCAGTCTCGATTGCATAGCTCTATTGCGTTCAATGCAACAATGTCTTGAGTATCTCTAAATGTCTTCCACAATAATTATACCTACCTGCAATAAAATGATTTACTCATTCTCCTTCCACAATGTTGCTTTTATGTCGTTTGTTAAACTTGTTCTCACATTACTTCAGACATGAATAAACGAATAGAATACCAAACTTCAAGATTGAAACGAACATTTATGTATCAAATGTAAAATTTTCAATTATTATTGGATACGCTGTAAGATAAACTTCAGACTCTTTTTTACGATTTTAAAATTCAATTTTTGGTACAGTATAAAAATATCAAGGGCAGAGTTTCAGCTATAAGAATAATAGAGTAGCCGGCCAGGCCACCTGTCAAATGAGCCGTAGCCACTGCCTCGGGCGGTATCGCACGAGTCGCGCCGACACTACCGTTACTCGACATACTCGCACTGAACCATCCTGCTTTCTAATTTATTATTATTAAATCCTTTCGTGCGATCAAGCGTCTTGTTTAAGCTTTAATAAACTGATTTGTTTAAAGTTAAGTAGTTTGCATCACTAGAAAAGCTTAATTTGGTTGAGCCGTGCCAAAGCTTGAAACTTTGACATATCTCGGCTGCAATTTTTACCATATTCGAAAGCCCATAACTTCTTGTAAACATAAGGTTCGAAGCAAAGATTGCTAAGCATTCTGCGCCAGTCTATAGAACTGATGCCGCCGCCATTGCACGGAATGGATGTAAACCGCTATTCAGACATTCTTCGACATCATAAGAAAATCGATTGTGTCCACAATGGCGCGTGAAGATTTATTGCTTAGCAAAATGTCCATAAAAGTGTGACGTGCTGGCCCCGGCGGAATGCAGAGGCATCGGAACCGACTCATCGCGGCCAGCACTATCCGCTGAGCGATTACAATCAGTGCACAGATTTGCGGCGCATTCCTAGTTGGACATTCCTTCCTAATGACAAGAACATAAAAAACTTCGGAGTTGTTATTGGATATTATAAGTACCTAACTACTTACTACTAAGTATACCTGACGATAGTAGGTAGTACCTACATTGTTGGCCAAAAGGCGCATAGACCGTAGTAGGAAATTAAAACTTAAAAGATTCTTTCAAAGAAAATTTAAGTTTTCTTTTCGAAATCAAGCTCTAGCCAGTTCCATTTTTGTATGGCAAGAATAAATTCGCACTTTCGGCCCGTATTTTGAACTACTTATAGCCTACTTTCTGAGCATAAATGATGAAAAATAAAGTCAAAGTCAAAATTTCTTTATTCAATAAAATCACAAGGATCATTTAGAATATGGTTTACATTGCGTAGTAAAACAATTATAGGAATAAATATAAGATAAAATGTATTCTAGAATTATTTTTTACTGACAATCGGCATTGTAGAATGTAAAAAAGTACCAGTGACCGTCAGTGTGGTTATAATGATACCTACTTAATAGCACTTTCATCAACTGACAATAGAATACTCTCTCTCCCTGATAGTAAATTATTTGCTATTGTCAAAACTTTCCAATAAAACAGTCATACTTACTTAGATGAGTTTCTTTGACTGCATTTCAGGTTGCAATAAAAGAGTAGGTACCTACTTATGGAAATTACATACTCGTGCAGTATTTTATGGAGATTGATTCAAACTTTTAACAACAAACCTATTTTGTTAAAAGACCTCTAGGCTCTAGATCTTCTATGTAAAAACAATCTTTGCCTTTTTTTTTTTAAATATAAGTTAGTTGATCAAAACAATAACTATATACAAATACTTAAGAAAATAGCATTTTTAACATTAATCTTTGCCTTTAAGTATCGCACAACAGTACATGCGCAATCATTTGTTGCACGTAAATTCAAAGGGATAAAGATCCGTTTTGCGTACTGTACCTACTTGGTTTGTTATACTTACACTCGACCTTGATGACATCGACATACCAGCTGGTAGTTTAGTACTACCTGTTTGCTACTAGATACCTTTTTCGGCAACTGTCCGGGTCCGCCTATAACTTCAGTGACATAACATTACGAGATCTACACAAAACCTACGCTGATGATATCCCAAACTTGTATTTGGTACTCGTATCTTTGTTTCTGATTTGATTGACAATGTATATTTAGGATGGTATTGCATATGTGCAATGATTTTCTAAAGAAACGATGGATCGTTTTATTCGTATCATGTCATGCTCGGGAGAGGTCTTATTTCCCTAATTCTGTCTAGTCCTCAGGCATATATAAATGACATCATATAGGTTTGGGTATAGGTAGTCAGTAGCCATTATTACTATGAGTAAACTCCGCAAATAAAATAGCCTCGATAGTTCAAAGACATTTTGTCAGTTATGATTTTTTCCGCCAACCACTTGAGGCGTCGTACGTACAAAAAATGTACTTGTATGTTGTATTCGTCCAGATGTCAAGGTTTTTATCATATCATAATGTACTTATGCTTAGGTAGGTACTTATATCAAAGTTTCCACAGTAATTAGCTCTGGACTAGTTGCGTCAAACCTGTCTATTGGTCATAGACGTGTATTTATCTCTGCCAGAGACTGATCGACGATGTATTGTTTTTGTCCACTAACCAGCATGATTATGCTGTACGACCAGTATTCTTCTATCAAAAAAAATACTGAAGTCACCGATAGAATTATCAAATAGCCCTAGTTTGTTAAGGGCTCCGTTGTACTACCCATCGGGTATGACGGGATGGACGACATACTAAAATTATCCACTGCCACAGATTATATAAACTTAAAGTACTTCATACTACTGGACAAAACTGCTTAAAAATGTAAAAGTGTAAAATAACAAAATCCCTATACAGAAATATAGATTTTTCTCCCAAAGTGTGACCTTTCATAGTCTTAAACTCTCGTAGAATACATAAAATTAAAAACTAAGTAACGATTACAGATATCAACATTACGAATTTATTATTGGTAAACAATTTTCCTCATACGCTTTCAGACAAGTTATTAGAACGTTGGCTTAGGGCAAAAAAGGTTAGCAAGCATGGAGAAAAGGGTCGGAGCACAAAGGGAAAGGGTCCATATCAACGGCCCTGATTAAAAAAATTGTATACTGAGCTATTCAGATTGATAATTTCAATACCTACTTACTGAAAAGACTGAAAAAGGTGGAATTTGTATGTTCAAGTCAGTCCAAGTAAATAAAACTATACACTTTTTTTAGAAATTTTTTGGTGATTGGATTTGCGGAACTAAAACCAATGAGTTCCTTCTTAAAATACAGCACATTTAGAAACATTTACTGTTCATTCAATAATTGGCTTAATCCATCGTGCCTATTATACTGCATCATATTGAAGGTTTCGCTCACAAAAAGATTTCCTGTACCATGTATTTATGTAATACTTAGTCGTTAAATTAATTAGTGTCATTAGAATAAATAATATAATAAATAATAATAATATTCTTATGATCATAATCATAAGAAGGTTGGCAGAGTGACAAAGGCTTCGTGTCAGGACTCAACATCCTCTCGTGCAGACGAGCTTGAATACTGAAACAAGAAAAAATATGAATAATAATAAAGTGGGACATCGTAACGTGACTGATTATGCTTTGTTAGTTATAATTACGCACGTTATGGCTGCCTGTTGTGTTTAATATCAGCGCATAATGAACAGCTATTAATCACAATTTTGAGATTATGTCTTTGCGGCGTGCATCTATGATAACTTCGATGTGAAGTAATAAAGCCTCGGTCTTGCACAAGCGTAGCGTGCAGCGTCGCGTACCATAGCGACTACAGAAGACAGTCTGTGTTCTTGCGAAAAAGACGGAGCAAGTTGGAAAATGACAGCAAAAGTTCGCTTTTACTACTAGGCACGCGCTACGGCGTAGAGGGTCTACGCCAATGCAATTACGATTGTCAGCTACGCGATAATAGCACCGACGAATTATGATATTTCTACATGCGTAAAATCGCACTGCTCAACGCTATGCTTTTAGAATGATAAAGTCTATGAGTAACACATTAGTTCTAGTGTTTACGTTCACCCATGACCCAAAGAGCCTTGTACAGCAATGATAACGTACACATAGACAAATTGGCGAAAACTCGCTAACCTGCCAAGATTGCATTTCATTCATGGCTTCAGTTATGAATGTTTATTGTGAGAGATATTGCCTTCTTTAAATCAGCAACATCTTGAGGTCAAAAACAACAAAAAGCAGATTTATACTATAACTTCGTTCTGCATTTGTTTTAATACATTATAAACAAGTATTTGCAGCACATTTGCCAAGAAGAAACTTATTCACACTCCTCTTCCAGGCATTTTTTTTTTGTATTTTAGTCGGGGAAGACGGGATTTGCTTTTCATAAATACTAAGTATCACTTGTACTGCCCACTTTTGTTTTGTTTGTAGATATAGTGATTACTAGGTCAGCAGCTATGCACACAAAGGGTGTGTTATCTATTCAAATATTATACCATCTACCTCAAACTTCCTTTACGAACTGACTGTTTTGTTTACACTGTTACAGTTATTTGTAGTCCTTGTAATTGTTGCAGGTCACGAGATCCCGGTTGTTTAAAAAGTTTTGTGCTAGTTCTAGCAATAAGATGGTTTTGGTTTACTGTTGTGTAACATCATCCTTAATATATCTAAGGCTAACCATTTTCCCACTACATACTTGCTTACATCCTATAATTGAAGGAACACAATAGTTTTAAGCCCATTGCCATGACATTTCTGTTGTTATCGTGCCACCTTTGTTGGATGTCCTATGAATAAAAATAAAAAAAAATACATGCTTATCCTAGTCAAAGTTAGCGTACCATTACAGTCAGACTTCTATTGACATATACTAACTAGGTATGTATAGTTTGAAGTGCATTTATTTTTTTCATTTTGTCGAGCAAACACTGCTACTAAGAACCTTGTTAAAACAATGCTTGGTTCTGTGAAGTGAGTGAGTTTACAAAGAATGGTCGATGGTCAATAAACAAACACACAATTAGCAGGTGCAGTCGGCTACACATCAACCTATCCACTGTTTGAACTTTGAACTATTATAATTTGAATGTTGCGAATGATGCGAGAGGGAGGATATGTTTTTATGTGAGACTCGCTGTACCTTGGATCTGATGATGAGGTTGCGAGCTTCGTAAGGTCTCATTTTAAAACTTTTACAGTCTTCAGTGCTTTAAAGGGCTTTGTAAAGAGCGTATACATCAAGGGCTAGGGTATTTGGATTAAAATCCTTTACTCAGTTAAAAGAAAGTATCACCTATTTTAGAGCTAAACTTTAAACATAAGTTTTTTTTTAATTTATGAAAACTTGAAGTAAGTGAACCTTGGCACTCGTACTTGCTTATATTTTATTTAGTTATCCGGTCACCTTCTTGCAATGTTCTATGCCTTGACATAATGTTGTGACTATTACCTACCTATTAATACAATAACAGCTATTAGTATAATGGCGTGTATCTGTGTCTTCTCTGCTAATTACACGTGATGAGATGTTATTATTTATCCCGCAAACTTTGTTTTTTATTACTTAAAACCATAAATTGCAGGATGTTATTGCCTTTGTGCTAAATTGTAGGCTAGTGTACCTAACCTACAAATTTGTAAAACTAGATGCTTTGGTTACCCATGTTTTTTGTTTAAAATGTACCTCTTAATTGTGTAATACATACCTAATATCTACCACAGTGTATATTATATATATATCCAACCTTTGGGAGATAAAAAGTGGAAACATTCATGTGTAAACATTTAAAATTGGCACGAAACATTGAGTTTCATGTTCCACCGAAAGTTATTCGACATGACATGTGTTTCTTCGAACTCAATTAAGTACATCGTACCTACTCGTAAGTGGGCATGAAATTATTAATCGTTTGACTGAGCGGTTACATGCTGAATAGCGATTGAATACAAGTGCATCGTTATTAACAAGTGCAATGGAGCATCATCAGGATGGAGGCCGATGCGTTGCGTCCACGGTCAGCGGGTCATCTCATTGCGTATGCAATGTGCGATTCCATTATAGCTGGTGTGAGTTGGCTACATTCTCGTCTATTTAAAGGGTGACGATGGCCTTGTTTTATAAATTCTTATTATGCATAAATACCAATAGTACCTACAAGTAGGTATTAAAAAGGCTGTGATATCATGCAACTTTTCAGTGTAATGCGGTTAGCAAAGAGGTGGCAAAGAGCCTCAGCTAGACTAACATAACCCGGTATTTAATTTTGATTCAAGATCTAGTGGTCCCATGGTGTAATGGTTAGCACTCTGGACTCTGAATCCAGCGATCCGAGTTCAAATCTCGGTGGGACCTAGCTTTTTGCTGAAATACTGCCTTGCTGAAACCTATGACACACCTACGGTATTGTTTTTTAACCTACTCTATGTTGCAAATTATTTTCAATGCTGAAATAACTGGAGAGTGGAACTCTTTGCCGGCATCTGTGTTTCCGAACACTTACAATTTGAATATTTTCAAGAGGAGAATAAATAGGTTTCTTCTACGCAAATGTGCTACCGATCACATCGTCACTTAACCTCAGGTGAGATTGCGGTCAAACGTTTGCCTATAATGTAAATAGAAACTACGCGAAACTAATGCTGAATAATAAGTTAATTTCATTTTTATAAAAAACAAGATAAATCAGACCAAAATGGTTCTAAAATTATTTATTATTCTCGTTGAAAATACCTTTAGCGCTACCATGCACGAACATGTTTTACAGGTAGTTCATATTGAGCTTGTTTGGTCATCTTTTGTATTTGCCAGTTTGTGGTAGGGTCAAAGCTCTCACTACGCAATCATGGATGCGCACTTTCAATTACTTGGCGGATGTCGATAAACTTCAAAGAAAAGAGACCTAACAACGTAATATCAGTCATTACACTATATTGAATATGAATACTGAAGCCACGGAGTAGTTAGTTGATCAATTTATATAGCAATATAAAAAACCTCTAAGATTAATCCAATAAACAACAGAGAAACTTACCTAACTTATCTACTTAACTTTCTTCAAGTAGGAAAATTATGTAGAATCTAATTTTGAAAACTAATCGTTTTATAGGTACTCAGCTCATCAAAAAAGTAGCATGTCTTATAATGGATTTCAGAGTAAAGTACCTACCTATGTAAATAATTACAATAAACTAAGTAAGTAGCTACAATACTGTTTTTGGTATGCTACGAATTCCCAGGCGTACTTAGTTTGGCGGTTTGGCCAAAGTCACATTGCTTGTAGCCAAATTATCAACTAATTTTTACAAACAATGCCAACCAAGCTATTTTGTTGAGAATTCAAGTCATTTGTGCAGTATCACATTTCTGAGATTTGCTCTACTCTAATTTTGGGTGCTCGAGAACTTTTAAACTTTTCTGGTAAGTAGGTATAATGATCACGGCTTCTACAGAATAATTAAGAAAAATTAGGAGCAGCGTTTTTGGGATTATTTAGTCGGTCTTTTAAACCGGCGCTCTTTGAATAATTAATTATATTCTAAATGAGTGTCCCGGAGTTTAGGCATATGCGCATCGACGCTTTTGAAATATTAGTATTGGAGATTGGAGACGTCTATGCGTCTCATTAAGATGGAAAAAACTATTCAGAGACTCCTGTCTATGCATTCTTAATAAATGTTTTTCCATCTCACAATAATCGCCAATAATGGAAATTAAGATTTTTGTTTGACTAATAATAAAACAAAAAAATAATTGCGATAAAATCAATTGCCACTGGGTCTGGTGGAAACCCACGTTTATATTTTGTCAAGTGGCATTCACGAGCTTATTATTTTTTTCTCGAATATTGAGGTTGTTACCAAGTTGTTACAGATGTGATTAAGTACAATTTTATTAAACATTCTTTTGACTTGTAGCCTAAGTACGAACGACAGTAAAATGTTCCAGCCAAAAAAGTGCCTCTGTAGTAATTAATCCTTATTTTGTAATGAGTGTAATTTCTCGGCACCGCCACCGAAACAGCATTCTCGGGCGTTTTTGAACGTGATTGGTTTTGTGGAAAGATGATTAACGGCGCTCGGTGACAGGTGAGCGGGCTGGATGGATGGCCCACCGCAGGCGATTCCCATACAATATCCGAATGTCTCGTTCACATCACGCACCGCGAGGTAATCATCGCAAAGTCGCCCCTACCAAAAATTGCTGCGGCTTCATTGTCTTCGAAATCATGTCGGCTATCTTAAATCATTAGTTATGTTGGTACTTAATCGATATCTGTAGGTAGGTATTTTGATTTAAAATTTGAGTGCTTGCTCCGAAACATATCTAAAACTTTTGAGAGAAAATCGAGTTGTCTATGATGTGACTATGTGTTTCTATAAAAACGTTAACAATTTTGTTTTTGTATCCTAGAGTGAATACCGGTTTGCTGGTGGAGGATACCCTCGAGCCACTCCGACCAGCAGCCGCAGCGGGGGACTGTGCTCGGCGGCGCTGGTTGGCGGTGCACTCTTCGCGGCGGTAGCAGTGCTGGCGGTCGCAGCACTCGCATTCTACATGGGTGCGCTGAGGCCGGACAATGGGGAACGTGAGTAGACAAAACTACCATAATCATTATTATGTTATTTAAAAACTCGGTCATCAAAGTTAGACATACGAAGATACCAATTTATGAAGTACCTACATAAGTTTACTGTGATGACTTGTTTTTGCTTATTGTTTCAGCTATGATGTCGTTCGAGGGTTCTATAAGAGTTACTAGAGGTGACGTCTATGGAGGGTCTCCCGGAAGCCCGGCGTGGAAGGAACGAGCCAGGAGATACGGGGCTGCGCTACGGCAGGTCTACGCGGCGCCTTCGCCACTCAGGCACGCCTTTACCGGAGCCATCGTTACCGGTTTTGGAGACAGAAGGCTCGACGTACATTTCAGATTGTATTTAGATAGGAGAAAAATACCAAGGTAACTTTTACTGTATTAAACTGTTTGGGTTTCAGGAATCTTACATTTAAATTGGATTAACAGTGTTTTTTTCTGATTTCAGTAACGTGGCAAATATAGAAGAGACACTAAAGAATATCTTAATTCAAGATATAAACTCCAAACATCCCGCCTTTGGCCCTACTATCAAAATAGATACATCTAGTATAACAATAAAAAGAGATTTGGAACATACATATCAATCAGAATCATACGTGAAGGAGGCACTCAATGAAAGCATGGCAACGAATTATCCAAAAACTCCTCAAACAGGAAAAGATAAAATACTGCAGTCAAGAGTAGGAGTTGTTCGTAAAACAACAGTAAAACCAAATAAACATGATCCAGACGAACCAGACATTGATACTGAAAACATCCCTGTCATCCAAGGATCATTTCAAATTACAAAAACAGAAGCAGACATAACGGAGAGCAAACAAAACTCTAGTCCAGTAAAACACGATGAGAAACCAGGTCACAAAATAACAAATTCCAAGAGCACCACAACTACTAAAGCTCCGACGACAAAGACAACTACGAAAAGAGTTCCTACGAGTACGCCAAAGAGTCGACCGTTTACAATAAAATCAACTTTGAACGTAAAACCTAGAACCGAGTCCACTCCTAAGAAAGACATTAGGACAACGATAAGACCAGTATCTTCAACAACCACTACTACATCAACAACAACAACAACTGCATCTACCATGACTTCAACAATTGCTACGACAACAAACAATGTCTCTCAAATCTTATTTGATTTGTTGACTAATGAAAATCACTACAAAGATTTACCAAAAATAGATAGTTTGTTTACAGTACCTCACGTGATTGACAATGAGCCATGGCGACCTATTACCCAACCTTATTATGAGACGACTAATAAACCCACTCCAGCACCCGATAAAAGTTATTCACCACCTATAGATACAAATAGTGAGTTGAATGCTGAGGATAGAATGGGTGTAGCGGAGGTGGAGGTAGTCGACGATGTCGCGATCTTAGAAAGCATGCTTAGTCCGATACCTCCAATGAAAACCAGAGAAAAAACAACACGAAGGCCGATAGGACTACACAAAGACCCATATTATGGTACAAATGGATATGCACCTAATCCAGTTTACACAAGTTTTACACTCCCAACTTATGCACCGCCCTTAAAAAATATGGAGACATTAGGGTCGAGTTATCCAAAACCATTTCCGATACCGGTTGATAAGATAAGTTCTGTAGTAGAAGGATTTGCTAGGCCTGATGATGATGATGACGGTAAACCAGTTCCTAGGCCACCTCCTAAAGAAAAAAAAACGTCAGTTACTCTAAACGTAGAGCTAAATGATGAAGAAGATGACGACACGGAAAAGGTCATGGTTGAGGGTGCTTCGATAATAAAAAAACATGAACTTACTTCTGAAAAGGACTTACCTCCAAGTTCGACCACGGTAACTAGTTTTACTTCAAGCTCGACTACAACATCTAGATCTAGTTCAAGTTCGACCACGATAGCTAGTACTACTACAGCCATTGCTGCAAATGCCACTTTAGGAGCCGTTTCGATAACCACAAGTTCTACGCTTAAAGCTATAATAGAACCGAGCACTTCTGCTACAGGAACAGCGAAAGAAAATACTACAAGACGTCCAAACAATAAAGTTTCAATTATTCCCAGCACAAATTCTCCTCATCATGTTTGGGAGTTAGTCAACACATCGACAAACGATAAAAACGATACTTCGAGTAAAAATTCTCCGGAGAAGTTTTACAATGATACATTGCAAGCTATTATCACAAAAAATGATGCTGTTTTCCCCAATACAACTCCTAAGTTTCCAAGTAAAGTTTCTATTATGAGAAACCTTACTGAAATCATTAAAAAATATTCGCAAAAACCGACTGTCAAACCCAATCATAATGAAGAAATAAATGGTGATGATGATGATGATGATGATGCAGAAGAAGAGGAGGAAGAACGCCAAAACAACAATAAAAGGACTGGAACAGTTGAAGTAGTTTTAGATGACGAAATCGACACAACAACAGCAGGTGCAATAATAACTTTATTGCCAGCGAAGTCTAATCTTGGGGGTAATCGACCATTGCGACGTCGGCCTACGCTAAAGCCTCGCCCACAACCTGAAGTAGTTAAAGAAAATCTTCGTAGTTTTTTTCATAGCGACCCTGAAGCACAAAAAGTAATTACTAATCTAAGTACTGAAAATTATATTCATTCTAAAGATGAAAGAGATACTATGACGGACGGATCTGAAATAGTCACCACCATATTTAAAGATAGTCAAGAACCAAGTGATGATACTTCCATTGTTACTGGGAATATTAAAGCATTTGAAATCGCAAACGCAGCTTCTAGTGGTAACAGATATCCAAAATCAAATGATGAAATTAAAAAACAACCAAATGTCCCAGATGGAACTTATAGAGTATCTTATCATGTAACAGGTAGTGTAAGCAGCAAACAAGCAAACAAGACACAAAATCTGCCAGCCTATGAGTTAACTTTAGAACCCGATATTGTCTTAGAAATACCGTCTGGTCAAAACAGTTCGTTAACTATTGACAAACTCAGACAGCTTGCTAATCTAGCAACAATATCAGATTCAAACAATAATACTTTATTTCGTTCTCCTGGAGGAGGCGTAATTTCAACAAAAGCAATTCCGTCCAGTTACACTTTGAATCAAGCTGGATTTAAAATACTAACAAAAACATTCAACAACAAGGGTCAGTCAAACAAACAAGATGAAAGTAATAACAATTTAGATAAGCCCGACAAGACATACAGCAAACCTCTCCGGCCACAGAAGGAAAAGGATAACGCTACAAACAAAGAAGTTATTAGTGAAGGTATTCATGAGCTTCATAATATTCTCTAAAACGTTATTAATCATAAAGGTCTGCAACTTTATATAAAACTGTAGATTATATTCCAGAAACGTGTGACAACATAACTTCTTTCCGCTGTAAAAGCGGTGCTTGCTTACCGCTTACTTCAAGATGCAATCGGCTCATAGACTGTCCTGGTGGTGAAGACGAACGTGCATGTTCTTGCGCTGACTACCTGCGAGCGGAGTTCTCTCAATCCAAGATCTGCGACGGTGTGGTTGACTGCTGGGATTATTCTGATGAGAATGAGTGTGGTAAGAGCTCTATTCATTTCGTCACTCTCTGTGAACGATTTCGTGGTTTTCGGAACCTTGTTTTATTTCATTTGTTTTTCAGATTGGTGCAAAGAAGGGCAATACGTTTGCGCAAATGCTCGACAGTGTCTTGATATGCCTAAGGTCTGTGATGGTTTACCGGACTGCCCACTCGGAGACGACGAAAAAAGCTGCGTAGCCCTGGGTGACGAACTAGAAGACAATGAAGTCGTACCTTATAATGATGAAGGTAAACCACAAGACTCTGCCAACCCAATATTTTTTTTTGCGTAATGTTTTTGTGTATTTTGACGATATTGTTGTGATATCAGGTTATGTAATGGTGCGCAAGAGAGGAGTTTGGGGCAGACTGTGCGTGGAAAGTTTTGCAGATGTAGTGGAGCAAGCACACAGTTCCCTGAAACTGCCTGATTTAGGCAGAGCTGTATGCCGGGCTATGACTTTCCAGTAAGTACTTTACCCACCGTGCCCTAAAACTAAAGCAGGATTGTAGGGGCTTGGAACAAATGGTAAATCAATATTGCAAACGTTTTTTTTATTGTTAAATAATATGCAATCAATTGAAAATAGCAATTAAAAAATATTAACCGAGTAGGTGTTTCACAGGGTTCAATTCTAGGACCAATATGATTCACTGTAGGTATCATGTTTCTTGGGTATTGGTAGAGAAAACTATTTACAATTTCAGCCTCTGAATTAAATGAGCCACTAACCTTACAGAGATGCCGGTTGGGCCCGAGAAGCGCGCGAAGGTCGCAAGTCGAGCGCAGCAGGCTACTGGGAGGTGTGGCACAATGCAGCAGCTCGTGCAGCAGACACCAGGCTATCCTTCCGTCGCGCGACTTGCAACAAGCGGCGAGCGCTCAGAGTACGATGCACGGGACTCGACTGCGGGATCAGACCACATGCAGATGTACAGCAACCAAGGTATGTAATCTTCTGTAGCAAACAAGCTGTGGAAAGTAGCTTTTAGAAGTGTAGCACTCCAAAATCGAAGGTCTTTCTGTTGAATAAAACTAAAGCGATCACTAAAGCGAGTGATTTGGCTCGTCTATAAACGTTCTAAGCGACCTGAATATAATGTAACTTTTTTGGCTGAAAACTAAACTTTATCAACCTATGCCGATATAAATAGACGTTGCCTCGCACATGCTATCGATGACCACTGTTCCTATCCTATCACTCTATGGTTTCTTTCTATGAATCGACTACTCTGCGACTGCGATATGGACAGTGATTATACCTTAGCATGTGTTCAGCGAATAGACATTCTAAATGTACGCAGTCAACGAAAAGAGCCTCTACTAACACATCACTTATAGGCTGACCGTTACAGCTTGGTGAACCAAAACTGTTCAAGCAATGTCCCAAGATTCCCAGAGGGTCGCAAGAAGTCTGTAAATCCTTTCAGGAAATCTCTTTCGTGTGAGGCCAATTTCCAGGTGTAGACTTCTTCAGGATCTTGATGAGTGGTTTCTTCAGTTGTGTGCTCAGTTGCCTGCGTGTATTAGAATAGGTGTAAGTCTATATATGTCGGGCGTAGTGTAAGTGAGAGCGTGCGTCGGAGCAGGGTGGTGGGCGGCGACGGCGCGGCGGCGGGGGCCTGGCCGTGGCAGGCGGCGCTTTACCGCGACGGAGACTTCCAGTGCGGGGCTACACTCGTGCATCGACAGTGGCTACTCTCGGCCAGTCATTGCTTCTATCAGTGAGTAAACCTTTACATATATTAGTAAACAAGAGAGTCATAGTAGGCTACACGTTGCAAAAGGTAAAAGTGATAAATTGTTCGTAGATAATTGTAAAATTAATTCACAACACGACCCTCAGCTTTGAGGCCAACTCTAAAGAAGTCGTCGCAAGGGAAATGGTTTTCATGCCAGGCTAAACACGACAAATTTTCTTTTCAAAACGGGAAACCGAATCCAATCTAATTAGGCAACAACTCAACGATCTTCATTCTTGTTTAAAATTCCACAGAGCAACCGAAGCGCACTGGGTCGCGCGACTCGGCGCGCTACGTCGCGGGGCGTGGCCGCGCGGGCCGTGGGAGCGCGTGTCGCGCGTGCGACAAGTTATCTTACACCCGCGGTATGCGCCGCGCGGCTTTCGCAACGACATCGCACTGCTGAGGGTAGACCCAGTGCCGCTGCACGCGAGGCTGAGACCGGCGTGTTTACCTCCTGCTCGAGCCCATCCGCCGGCGGGGCATCATTGCACTGTTGTTGGCTGGGGGCAGCTGTATGAACATGAGCGCGTCTTCCGTGAGTATTGTACATCCAGTCAAACCATTTCTACCAGCATTGGCCAAGCGCAGCGCCTTAATTTGTCTTTAGGTGTTCTGTTTATGAATTCGAGGGTTGAGATCGGCGTCTTTGCCCCCGTATCCTGCTAAAATGAATTATATGGCGCTGCTGAAAAAATACGCACAGCTTCTAGCGCGTCACTTTTAGTCTTTTACGAACTCGTCACGTCTCAGTGAACCTCTTAGATGTTACTAGCGTCAGCTATTAATCAACGACCACCCATGGATAATAGACGCCATAAACTGTGTCGAACCTTCTCAATAAAGGCACTAAAGCTAGTTTTTTCAATCCTTTCTTTGTATTTCAGCCGACACCCTCCAGGAAGTAGAGCTGCCAGTGATATCGACCGCAGAATGTCGTCGTCGCACGCGGTTGTTGCCTCTGTACCGTGTGACGGACGACATGTTCTGCGCGGGCTACGAGCGCGGCGGACGGGACGCTTGTCTTGGGGACTCTGGCGGACCTCTGCTTTGCCAGGTAATTTGAGTTCATCAGTTTTACTTGCTTCTTTCCACACAAAGATCCAAGTTCCAATTCAAATGTTCTATGGATGGATGAGATTTACAATCGTTGATCTGAATTTAAATATTTTCTCTTTGTTTCAGGAATCTGACAGATGGTATGTGTACGGAGTAACAAGCAACGGCTACGGTTGCGCCCGCGCCAATCGCCCTGGTGTTTACACCAAAGTGTCAAACTACATCGACTGGATCGACACCGTGATGTCGGCTCACACAATCGTGCACAACGAAACTGTCTCCAGCGAAGATTATGAATCCGATGAGGACTTTTATACAGACTTAGAGACCGCTGAGAATAGGAGGGCAGCTAGAATAGACACGTGTAGGGGCTATAGATGCCCGCTTGGCGAATGCTTGCCGGCTTCAAGTGTCTGCAATGGATTCCTAGAATGCTCAGACGGTAGCGACGAATGGCAATGCAACAAACTAAATCTAAACAACTCTAGTATAGATCCAGATTAAGTTCATCTACTTTAGTTTACTTCTAAGCCAGTAATTAGGTAGGGAATCTAAATTCGACTGATAATCTGTAAGTAATAGTTATAGGATCGATTTTGCAAACTAAAAATCATATCACATTATTTAAATTTGTAAGTCATGTGTAACGATGCTAGGGTTTTCTGTAAATATAGCTTAGCTTGGTGCCCGGATTGTTATTTACCAGCACAACATATAGTATTCTATTTATTGAAGTCTATGGAAGACCTTTTCCGTTTGAATTAGCCAATAAATTATACGTTCAAATGGACGATGTCGGCCATGTTGATCCTAATAAATGAAGTTGTAACAAATTTATGCAGTTTGGACTCCACCAATTTTGAATATTTGTAAAATTACTCCGGGGATTTTGAACACGCAAGTTTTTTTCTACCAGGAAATTAGGGAAGCTATTGCTCTACTTGTTATGTTCATGATTTTTCGTCCTGACATATTTTCTTCTCAAATCTTAGAATCTAGGAATCCTAGTGGACATAACTACCAAATAAGAGCATTTTATAAGGCCTATAAATACAAGGGCCGAAATCAAAGATTATTTTCTTATAAATACTTTAATCTCTCGACAAATAAATTAACAAAATGCAAACTTTGTAATACAGTATTATTAATCTTCGAAATTAGACTGACATAATAAATAATTAAGATTTAAGATTCATTAATAACGACGTCACAATACACAAATGAACATACTTAGTTATTATCTAATACTTTAATTCAATACAATAATAATTATTAATAATATTTTGTAAGTCTTCATAATGTTTTGGGTGATTGATTCATTACAAAATTTAAAAAGTGATTTATTTTAGAAATTATCAGAGAGCGCTTGCGTCTCCCTCGATCGGGGTTTTAAAATCGCCGCTTATTAGTAAAATATAGCAATGTCGAGTTTGCAAACTTTCAAATAAAATCAAGACAGTCACACGCCTTACAACTAACTTAACTAATCCCGTACCGAGCGGTACTCCGAGTTATCCTCACTGTCCAAATATTAAAACAAGTGTAAGGAACATTTTACACAAAAGGCCAGTAAATACACGTGTAATAGTTATGTCTACGTCACATTATATTAGTTTATATACTTTAATACTACGAACGAGCGAGATGAGCAAGATATGAAAGTAACACTTTATCTGATACAATAAAAAAGTAACGCGTTCGTCCGAGAACCTACCGATTATTTGTGCCTAAGGAAGTAAGAGGAACCGCAGGCGAGTAATACTATACTAGTGCGGGTTATGATCTGTGAACTCGTCTCGAATAAAAGTTAACGCACACTATATGACCAGGATCGGACAAAGTAGCTTGCAAATTGCAAAACATACCAATACTGTAATCAGTGAAATCGAGATAGATATCTCTACAAAGTAATGCCATGCTGATTCAGAAAACAGAATCATTTAGTTATTCATATTCTTGGATCGCACTTCTTTTTAGAATAATCGCTTTGTCTATATTGCTTTTTTGAAGTCATTCAATTGAAACTGACACCTAGACACAATAGAAAACTTTAGTACTTGTAAATCCGAGCATACGTTTAGTATAAACAAGGAAGTGTACAGTTAAGAATTACGGAAGTCGGGAACTGTTTAACCTACCGTGATTGTAATAGGTAGGACATACCAAAAATGGTATTTCACGATCCTGGTGAAATGGTGCGCGTATAATGGAAGCTAGTATATAGTAAGGGTGTAGTTATCGAGTAGTTCCCGGCAGAGGAGAGTTAGCCGGTGCTCTCGACAGGCGCAGTAGTGAGCCCGGTCGGAGGTTTGTTCAACATCGTCTTAAACTGCTCCGGGATCGGGTATTCGTTCTGGAAATTATAAGTTTTATTAAGTTTTGTCTCGTCGCAGATCTCGACGAAACTTTTCGGACCGATATCGAAAGTTTCAAACGAAGACTTTAAATCCTATCTTCGAAAGTTTCCGATGTCGATCCGAATAGGCGTGTCGAATTAATTAAAATAGCTCGGCAGATACGGCAAAGTTTCAAGACAAAAGTCTACGATCTCCTTATTCTCACTTCGGCAGAGATTTTACTCTAGAAGAAAAATCGAGACACTTACGTAGTCGCCGTTGCTCTGCGGCACCAGTACATTCATCTCCGAAGACTTGGAGCTGACGATTTCGACGTCGAGCGAGTCCTTCGACAGGTAGATCTGACAGCCGTCCGTCTTGTCGATCGAAACGGTTGGCACCTTGCCCAGAACCTGTAATACCAAACAATACAGGCTATTTTAGGCTTTATCTATATGGGTCAAAAAGTTGGAGTTTCAAGAACGCTCACGGCTTTGTGAGTGCCACGGAGAGAATAAACAGCTTCTGAGATTTTTTGATTAAGATTCTTTTGTTCTTTGCCTAATTGTTAGGCAAAAATATTTTGGCTTTGTAAACAACCAATGGTTAGACAACTGCCAACATTTTTTAATTTGAATAATAGTGCCTAGCCCTAGTCACGATTAGTAAGTTGAAAACACATTTAAGGGAGAACGCAAACCGAAGACAAAACGTCTTGTCGAACAGTTAGGGAGAACGCAAACCAAAGACAAAACGTCTTGTCGAACAGTTAGTGATGTGAAACTTCTCAGTAAAACTTTTTTAGTTACGATATGCTTCTTTTTATTTGCTGTTTTCGTTACTTGCTTATTTAATGAGAATCATCCTAAGTACTTAATAATATTATTAAGTACACTACATAATTACACTATATTCTTATTTATTAAAAAACACAGTTCATTCTCTAGGTATGTGCGTATAAAGCAATGTTTAATAGGTAGGTACTAAACTATGCTATAATAGATAGGTAAACATAATTTTATGCATGCGTCGTGTCAATTGATGTGAATTTCGTTACAACGAAAACAGCATATGACGAGGAAGCATTCATCTTATGCTGTTTTCGTTATAACAGAAAATTTATTTTCACGTCACTAAGTACGCGACAAAACAGTTTTGTCGATAGATGTGCGTTGGCCCTTAGTGATGTGAAACTCTATAATTTCTTGACAAACCCTGTCAGTATAACTTTTTTCGTCACAATATGCTTCGTCTTATTTGCTGTTTTCGTTACTTGCTTATTTAATGAGAATCATGCTAAGTACTTAATAATATTATTAAGTACACTACATAATTACACTATATTCTTATTTATTAAAAAAAGCACAGTTCATTGTCTAGGTATGTGCGTATAAAGCAATGTTTAATAGGTAGGTACTAAACAATGCTATAATAGATAGATAAACATAATTTTATGCATGCTGTGTTCGCTTTTAGAAGGCTGTTCGGCCAATTTAATTAATTAATTAAATTGTTTTAACGGCTGGTTTGCGAACCTATTAATAAAAAAACGTAAGAATAGACTGTCGTGTCAATTGATGTGAGTTTCGTTACAACGAAAACAGCATATGACGAGGAAGCATTCATCATATACTGTTTTCGTTATAACAAAAAAATTATTTTCACGTCACTAAGTACGCGACAAAACAGTTTTGTCGATAGATGTGCGTTGGCCCTATAACTCATTTGAGTTCTATTTATTTTTTAAGTTACGTAAGTTAAGAGTAAAAAAGTCTGACTACTGTAATATGATCGTAAAGTGCCAAGTCAAATAGCTACGTAATTCGTTGCCTGGATCCGGTTTCGAAAGTTCCTAAGCAAATAAGTCTTGAGTATTATTTACTCTGTGCCTTTAGTCACAGGCAAAAAAAATACACACACAATAAACAGAGGTATACATGTACTGTAGTAAAAACAATACGTGCGCCGGGGTGCGTCAAAGCATCGTACAAATTACGAATAAATGAATACTCCCAAATGTACAGTGGGAGGTAAATGAATACCTATCATTGCGTGCGATATAAACGTAAATTACTATTATTTGTTCCACACCTAGAATGGGAACACATTGAATAAAATTAGTAAGTTAGGACACATTGCTAACATGCGATTCGAGGATAAGTGCCTAACACCGTAGAAACCATTCTCAAGAAGGGTCTTGGTATATTTGGGCTTCCAGTGGTTCGAAAAAAAGATTTTGAGTCAGCGATCATCCTCAGATTACAAGAGGTTCAATATTCTGAGCGTTCAAAAACTCTTCCTCAAAAGGTCTTAATAATAAGTACTCTTTTTGACACTCGTAGCATATTTTATGATAGCAAGAGAATTTATGCTAAGGGTGTCATTAGCATAAATTCTCTTCGAGCAAAACTGCAAGAAGATTGCTTGACGACGTACAGAAAAACCAACATGTCAATGTCACGTCGAAACTAATCAAAATTATTTACAAAACATTTTTCATTACTTTTATTTTTACGTCTAAATGTGGTTTTGTAATTCATTTTCTTTTGGATGGTCAATTTAGCTTTATTGTTGGTTGCGGTAGCGACCGCCGTTTGCTTGCGGAATATGTTAGTAGATCACAGCGCGGCGGCCGACAAGAAGGAAGAAGTGGTGAATGGAGCCTCGTGGAGCTTCACTCATTACTTGCTGTCTCTAGCAGACTTGTATGGAATACCCTTCGGACAGCATTTCATAAGTCTTCTATACGGAATTTATTTGCGGTTTACGTTCTTCAACCTGGTAATTATCTAATTTAATCTTTCGCCCGCGTCTTCATTCGCGTCTCGTTTTATCCTGTTGATTTTCCGGGATAAAAAAGCCTATGTGTTAATCCAGGCTACGAACCATATGTATTCCAAGTTTCATCCAAATCGGACCAGTAGTTTTTGCGTGAAAGAGTAACAAACATCCATACTTACAAACTTTCGCGTTTATAATATTAAGTAGGATTTTGGTCCCTTCATTAGTTAGCTATTAAACCAGTATTACCTAGTTCAGCGTTCCATTTCCCACGTATTCATTATTAATACTGGGAACTGACCATCCAAGGTTCAACAGTTACCTACTTGGACATCGATTGAATTTCCCAATACATTTGTTGCTTTCCCATGCCCACAGATCATATTTCTACTAAAGTACGTCCCTACGGGGTTCTACATGTACAAGTTCGTGAAAAATATTTACGTAACTTCTCGTGAGAGATTGAAACTGAAACAGACTGAACTAGAAGACATTCAGTTAAAGGTAATACGAATATGTTACGTGAATATGTATTGATTAACCTAGAATAGAAAAGTTTCTGAATAAATTGCGAGTAGGCTCCGATTGTTGTATTTGGCTGTCGTTCACGGCTTTAGATTTAGTAAGATAAGATAAGATAATTCTTTATTTGTCCTCAGCAAGTATACAGATGACTTAAGTAACTTATTATAAGAACAGGTAAGTAATTACCTACAAAAAAGTAAAAATGAAAAATAAACAATTAAAAAACAAAGTAGGTAAGCCCATCTGCCCATGAAGCGTGCATGGGGGCAAATTGGTCCCAGTCTCAGCATGATGCTGCACTATACCTAAGTAGTATGAACGGATTCGACAACGGCAAACATTTCTGATCTTTTGGCGATCAATATCTTTAAATGTCTATGGAGAAGGGGATGTAAAATCACTTAAGTCAGTAGTTTAGATGGTACCCCTTAATCCAATGGTTAGTATTAATAACAATTCGGCTCACGTTACAGAGATTATTCAAAACAATATGACTTTTCAATATCTCTACCAGCCAAACATGAAGTTGGTAAAGTTTCTTGAGATATTACCTTATCATGAGAACTTCGGCCAATATCACTTTTTTTATGGTAATACCAGTTTATACACACGAGAGAATTTTCCTTACAAGAATATCATTTTTATTGTAGACAGTGCTAGTTTCGAGTGGATAACAGTGTACTTATGTAGAATTTTTAACCAACATCAAAAAAGGAGGAGGTTCTAAATTCTTTGTTACCTCAGAACTCCCGTCATTTATGAACCGATTTCAAAAATTCTTTTTTTTATCTGAAAGGATATACTTCCAGATTGATCCCATTTAATTTTCATCAAAATCGGTTCAGTAGTTTGGGTTATAAATAGGAATAACTGAAAAAAAAAATGCCAGGCACGTGCACGAAATTGCGTATTTTGCTTTCCTGTGACTTTACGTGGTGTTTATAGTCACTAGAACATTCCCAATGAACTGTCATCATCATCATCATCCAGGTGATGAAGCTGGTAGTCGAATTGAAGTCGATTTTTCTAGTTTTTTAAACTTATAAATTATTCAGATACAGATAGTGAATACAAAGCTGTGCGTTCGCGACGCGGAGTTTAACGAGAGAGCGGATATTCTCCGTCGAGAAAAAGAGCGATTGAGACGAGTACGAGCGCGGGTCAGGGAAGTCATTGCTGCTGACGAAACGCTGAGGCGTGCTTTAGAAGTGGCCGCGGATTGTGATGAAGATCTGGATATGCATGTTCATATGCATACTAATCCACAAGAAGGTAAGTTCTTCATGGGAAGTTGTCGTATTATATCGCTCTTTTCGTTGACTTTTCGTCTTGTCTTTTCGTTTTCGTTCAATGTTGCTTACATAATGCAAGCTGTGTATCTTCGGGAACTGATTGCATAAAAGACCCTTTTCAGAGTCATAAAACCAAACAACTAACTAAAACCCCGATTTAAATTGTTGCTTAGCATCTCCAAAATCAAGTACCTCCTTTGCAGACAATGACTTCATAACAGAGTTGCTGAAGGATCTCAAGGGCGACAGAATAGCAATCCCAGACCGACTCTCTGACAAAATGGACTGTGGAGAATACGCATCTTTATCGGACAACGAGACTACCCCCGACCATAGCGTCTATTCTTCGCTCAGCGATATGGACGTCAGGCAAGACTGCCGTGTCAAAATCGTCAAAGTCACAAACGTATACAAAGTCGCATACCTAAAACATTACATTAAGCAGAAGAGATTGCGACGTGCTAACAAACGGGCGCTGTTGGTGAAAAAAGTATGTTTTTACTTTTATTTGCGTGAAAACTGCTTTCAAACAGTTTATGCTAAAATACCTAGATTGAGTTACAGTTAACATTATTCATTTATTCAACAGCCATCGCAAATATCAAAGAACCCTCTCGTAAACCGCAGTAACTAGATTATTCAGATTGCTATCTCTCAAGATGTATTTCATTTCAGATGGAAAATATAAAGAAGCTTATGGAAGACTGGCAGAAAACGCTGAACATGGTGATAAACCGGACCGTGCTGAACATAGACACGCATCCGATCGACGTGGCGTCTCAGGAAGCAATGGGAGATTATTCCAAGCCCCGCGATTCTTCCTCAGACAGCGATTTGAGAAATTGCAACGACACGTTTTACGACGAGTACAGTCTCAGTTGGGCGCAAAATCCGCATCGACCGTACTCTTACAACTATGAGGTAAAATGCTACGTTTTATGGCTCTATAAATAGACAGTACATTAGTGTAATCCCCGGGAATTGCTTTGGCTAGTAGAACGCCAATCGCTGCGAGTTTATGGCCAGCGTAGCACATGAATATCCCAACAATGTTGATTACCTAATCACTATTGCTTTTAGTTCAATTTTCAATTTACTATTATCATTTGGAAAGTCTGGTTGATGACCAGGGGTCTTATTCTCACTTCGGCAGAGATTTTACTCTACTAAAGATGAAGTCATATCGGCTAAAAACTCGTTTCACTCACTAGTTAGACGAGTTTTCGATATCATTTTGACGTCATCTCTATTGAGTAAAATCGTTGCCGGAATTAGGCCCCTGGTTTAAAATCATGGTGGCGGTACAGGAAACATATAAAACCACACATTTTTTAGGTCTGTATAAATTCTGCCGCTAAACACGTCACCAATGATCCCTCTCACAAAATATGCTACTGCTTGTACTTTTTGACAACAATATTTTTTTATAGGACATGCCGGAAACAGCAGTGTCTCGCGAATACTACAGCGAGCAAGACAACGGTGACATCAGGTACTCACACGTGCAACAATGCGAGTGCATCGCGCAACAGAACCGGAGGATGCATTCTATAAAAGAAGAGACCGGCAGTGAAATGACGATAGAGGATATCACAAGCGAAATGGACGATGACGGGAACTGTAGAGACGTCGTCTCAATCTGATTGTAGCTTATTGAAATAAATGTGAGTGATGTTTTTTATGTCTTTATTGATCGAGAAAGCAAATTCAGTTTGAAGGGAAAATCCACCACTTTGCCTTTAAATGACAGCTGACTTGACGAATGACTTTACTAAATACTATCCCACTAATATTATAAATGCGAAAGTTTAGATGTTTGGATGTTTATGTTCCAATCACGTCGAAACCACAGAACTGACTTGGACGAATCTTGGAATATAGTTCGTAACCTGGATTAACACATAGGCTACTTTTTATCCCGAATAATTAACAGCAGGGGTATGCCAATCAAAGTTGAACTGCAAAGTTGAACTGCAAAGTTTTAAATCATGGTCAGTTCATACTAACTCATAGTTATTCTGTGACTAAATAGTGACATTATGACGTCATTTGATGTGTTTTCGCCCATATTTTGCTGTCAAGTGTCTAAAAAGAATGATCACGTGGTACAAAATTGTACCACGTGACCTGAAGAAATTACACTGGGCAGTGAAATATAACTTGACAGCAAAAGATTGGCATACGGGGGCAGGACCTACAGAATAACATGAACGAACGGGATTAGCAGCGCCAATTGACACGACGGCGACGATGATGTCACGTCACTTGCTTGAGAGGGCCTAGTACGAGTTTTGGTGTATAACGCAGGCTTACGTCTGAAACGCGAGTACGGATTCAGTGTAACGTCAAGCTTCTCAAAGAATCCGCTCAGAAAATGGTACACGCGTAGGGGTAACTTTTAATTTTAAAATAAATAAGAAGAATAAATGGGTAGGTTCTTACCTGCATCTGCACAGACTGGCAGTTGACAAACTCGACGCTGGAGACGAGGTTGTCGAACACGACCGCGCACTTGGTGCAGGAGTCGAGCACCACTCCGTTGATCTTGCCCTTCACAGTGAGAGCGGAGTCGCGGCAACGGAACATGTACACGACATTGTTCATATCGGCGTTTTCAACTACGAGGTTGGAGTTGCCCTTTTGGTACTCCTGTGGATAATAATAACTTATTTTAGATACAGAAACGTAAAACGCCCAGTTATGGCAGAAAACAAATCGCTTTTCTGAGTTATGAATGATAAAACTGTTTATTAGGTAATTGCAGATTAAACACTGTTCATATTTTTAAGTGAAGTACAATAGGGGGTCTTATCGCTATGAGCGATCTCTTCCAGGCAACCTTTGGATGGACTGGAATTGAAAATTAATAATTTTTGGAATCAATCTTTGAGTTTTTCATTTAGATTATGATAATAACAAAACATACTCCAATGATCATTTTGGATTTCGCTAAATAACTTGACGTGGTAATGACATTACTTTCTAAAGAGTTTTCATAAGATGGGGAATTAATTGGATCATTATGATTATGAATTAAATAAATAAATATTCATGGACATTTCACACGACGGCCTCTAGTCCTAAACTAAGCAATGCTTGTAATATGGGAACTAGATGCTGATAGAATACTTATACGCTTTTTTTTCTTTTCTTACATGGTAACACTTCCAGCGTGTGTTATGAGAATAACCGTTGACACATAGGAGTCAACTGCCCCAGTAGCCTATCGATATTGTTTTATCTATAGACACTGCAAGAGAATGGAGAACTCACAATGAGCCACTTCTTGCCGTCCCTCGCGAAGACAGGCGGTTTATCAGGCAGAGTACCAGCCCCCGGCTGAGGTAACTGTTTAACCGGAGCTGAGCCTGTCGACGCCTTGAAAGGCGCCGGGCCCGTCCTCAGTTGCGGATTCTTGTGTGTTTGCATGTCCGATGTTACTTTCTTCAGACCTGTGGAGAAAATATTAAGCTAATTCTCTGAATCTAGCATCTTTTAATTCCATCGATGTTTTAACTCCTCTAAGCAGATATTATTGTTAAACCTATTCGCGTTGCGTGTTTACAAGTAAATATATGACTATTTTACGGGGTACAAAGAAATACTGCGCATATATTCGTCGAATCCTAATAATGCGGAATGCGGCAGCAATACAGTTTAACACATAGTACTACATAGTACTACATACAGGATAAAACGGGACGCGGGCGAAGTCGCGGACAGAAGCTAGTTTAAAAATAAATTACTGAGCAATCCGCAATAATTGAAGGTTGGAATGCAATTGGACATGAATAAAAAAGAAACTCCATTAAGGGGATAGTCTATCTGTGCAAAACAGAAGAATGGAGTTGTCATGACATGCGCGGAAAGCAATTCGTAAATTTTATCGAATACTAAACTAAACTGAAAAATGCTTTACTGCGATCTTTATATTTATTTATTTAGTTAGTTACACCAATGGCATATTCACAATTGTTATTTAGGAGAAAAATATTACTTGTAACATTCTACAGTGTGATATACCATTACAGGCATAAACAGATTTGATGTAGGTAAAATATGTCTTAAAAAATTTAGTACTTATTTTTTAAGGAAAAAAAAAGCAACAACTTATAACTAAGTGTGTGATTGGATTCCAATATACGAGTAATAAGTGCTCATGATAACATTCATGATAACAAAATTAAAGGAACGCTATTGTTTGTGTCAAATAGTCAGTTAATTGGATAAAATCTGCCAAGATTGGTTTTAAATCATACAGGAATGAAAGTATTTATTGGTTTTTTGTTACTTTTGAATAATCAACTTTTTTGAAAATATGTGTGGCATATTTTTACCCTTTTAACATTTTTTGTATCATTACATTTATATCATACATTAATTATAATATCTAATGCAGGGTGATGAGGATCTAACTTACTGAGGGGTAGTTTATTTTCACACTCCGTTACACCACTAAAATTGCTTATCACTAAATCTACAGTTCTTTGAACAGTATTTTATAAACTACATAATATTTACTATTATTAGGGTTTGAATTTTTGTGTCCTTCACTAGAGGTAGACCGGTCAAAATTAAAATCTGCAACAAATTATAGTCTCTACTTATATCACTTGACTGTGTCACTTTATCTACTGATATTATCCATGACGAGAAACAAAGTCTGTATAGTCACTGGGGTTTGTTTGTATACTGCACATATCTAAATATTCTTGGCAGAGTATTATTGAGTTTTAGTGAGATCTATACTTCTTCATTTTTACTTCGCAGAGCCTGGTTTCATATCAGTATGGAGTTCATATCAGCCAGTGCCTCATAGTTTTTGACTTGCTTTGCAGGAGATTGGTCATCTCTGCGGATGAATATGCGACCATTCCTAGTCCACACATATTTTTGCGACGAGAAGACTTGACGGAGTTTCCCAAACGCAGCCCAGCCCAGCTGGATTCTCCGGTTTAGCTCTTTCTCAAAGTTGTGTCTACCCAAACGCAGGGTCTGCCCGAGGTAGACATACTCCTGCACAACTTCGAGAGGCATTCCAGCGACAGTGATTGGCTCTGGGGTTATACGATCATTGATCATAATTTTCGACATAGCTCAGAGGATTAGCAGGCTGAAGTGGCAGTGGGCCGGCCATGTTTGCCGTAGAACCGACAATCGTTGGAGCAAACTAATACTCGAGTGGAGACCACGTTTAGGCAAGCGTAGTGTAGGACGCCCTCCGGCGAGATGGGGCGACGATCTGCGAAATGTAGCTGGCAGACACTGGATGAGAAGAGCCGAAGACCGAGCTCAATGGCGCGTCTTGGGAGAGACCTACGTCCAGCAGTGGACAAGTATAGGTTGATGATGATGATGATGATGGTTGTTAGACTCATCCATCTTTCTGACTCTGGAGCATGAAAGTATGTCCGCATTATCAATAGAGAGTTATATGACTGTGTCTAGTTGTTTAATTGTGTTCAGTAGATTTTCGGTCTCGTTTTCTGACACTCCATTTATCTCCAAATTGTATCAAATTTAAATTTATTTATCAAATTGTATCTTCAAATTATATCCCGTCTTGTGAATCCAAAGTAGCTGGGCGTAGACATAAGTACATTAAGTGGGTATGTTTGTTAATATTTAGGTCATAGTAAATTCTACGGAAACTCTCAAATCGATAAATAGTAGATAAGCTTAAAAACTAAAACCTTAGGTACTACTGAAAAATAACTCTCTAAATAATATGAAAAAGGATAGGGAGGGTACTGCTCCAAACTCATCTTTAACATTAACATATTGCGGAGAGTTTAACACAAATTGTGAGAGACAGATACAGATCATTGATACAGAATTGGATGTAAGTAGGTAATTTCAGAAGAAATAAGTATTCCAAAATATACGTGCAATAAAAACCAGCAGTATTTATTTTAGTTTTTTTGCATAAATATTGTTAACTGGCAGTTACCCGCGACTCCGTAAGCGGGTACAGTTTCCATGTACATTGTATTATCTGTGTTGTATTATTATATGTGCGTGTACCGCGCGGATACTTTGTGAAACTTGACATTACACCGAACCCGTACTTGAATGTCAAACGCTAGTCGTTAGACCAAAGAGGTAGTATTACGCCCGGTCAAACTGACGTGACATGACATGACAATGAAATCCTCTTGCCAATTGGCGCTGCTAATCTTGTTCGTTCATTTTATCCTGTAGATCCTGATAATTATTCGGGATAAAAAGTAGCCTATGTGCCTACTGGATTGGATTGAGTTTTAGGAAACTTGGCATATATGCCAAATTTCATCCAAGTTGGTTCAGTAGTTTACACGTGATTGAAACACCTAAACATCTAAACTTTCGCATTTATAATATTAGTAGGATAGGATAGGATGTGGTTCTTTGCGTTCTGGCAAGATAAAATGGTAGATTTTGTCTTGCCAGAAGGCAATGTCTCTCTCTATGTATTCTACTTTCATCAAATGTTCCTCTCCGGTCCATGTTAGATCCTTCTTTAGAATAAATAAGGTTGTTCACAAAAAGGTTTTTACAAAAGCAATAAAATAGGTTGAATTAAATGCAATACAAGTATGAGCAGTAGCAAGATAATAATTAGGTACTTACTTATCCTAATTTAATTGGAATTAGGATAGAAAAATCTATTTTCCGTGTAAACAAATAACAGCTACTGACTGATTGGCGGAGTTGACTTAAAAGAAATAAAAACTAAGTTTACATTGGTATGGTTATTGTTGGATATTGTCATGTATACAAGAGAAAAAAGTAAAGCCACTTTCAATGCGTATTAATTGGCAAACCAGGAGTTCTACTCGATAAAATTTTATTGTGACTGTTCGTAAATGTCAAATGAGCTTATTACGCGGTCTGCTTACGCGTTACGCGCAGCCGCGAGAAAAACTGCCATGTTGCTACGTAGTGTACTCAAATGATACAATAGAACCATGATTTGTAGACTTTTGTCGAGTAGACGTTTGCGTGTTCTTCATTTAAAAATCCTGAGAATTTTGGCGTGGGCCTGACGTCCGAACGTTTCGGCCGCCTAGAGGCCACTGAAGAATTTTCTTGCGATATTTGGTTAAAAACTAGTCTCAGCAATTATTAAATATAAAAAAAAATAAGACTATTTAAGTAAAGATTTTACACTTTTTATATACTTAAATATTTGGCCTATACGTAAGTTTAGTTGTTTTGTAGATAAAACAAGGGAATATTGTGGAATAGACCATTTAAAATCCAAAATTTCGAAGATCTTCTGCCACCTGGATTAAGGAAATGAAAACAAAATCGCAAAATGTATTCAGGGCGTTTTGGAGACAAGGATATGTACATCAAGACGCGCTGAGTACTTTTTGCGATTTTGTTTTCATTTCCTTAATCCGAGTGCACAAACTTGACTCGAAACGGTTTGGGCGCGAGAGAGCTGTGTTTGATCCCAGATTTATCTATTATAAACCAGCTAAATGAAGCTAAATTAAATATGTAATTGTTACACATATCCTGAATATTGATTTGCAACCAAAATAAATGAAGTTACTATCTTACTTTTCTTTTAAACACACTTTGAACTTCGCTAGTTTTGGCAATTTGGCAGATCCCCAGCCTTAAGCTTATAGCACAGAACATTAGTACTTATGGTAAACGTCATACAAAACTGGATCTTTTATGCAGTTTTCGAACACACCTGTTTATGTTCCATAGAATTTCAATATTCTATGGCGCATGCGGTTCGGACGTTGCATTCAATCGCATGACCCCATTGGCCTCTTTCATTCACGTCAACAATGAATGATCGATTGCGAAATTGATTGTATGACTATATTTCAATGGAACTGATTCATAACCTCAGCGCACTGATAGTTCCATGTTTCCATAGAATGAAATAGTGGTAGTCAACTTTGATGACATAGTTTTTTTAGTTTTACAGTCTGGTTTACAAAACAGATCTAAATAATAAAACTAACAAAATAACATAATTTATATAAACATTAAAAAACTAAATTTCTTTATACGCAGTCCGGAATGTAGCAAAGTCTCAGCTTCTGGCTGTTTCAAACAAAGAATCCTCATAGCGTCATGAAGTAACTTACTGCTGGTGATGCCCTCGCCCTGGTTGATCTGCGCGAAGAGTGCGCTGCGGTCGTCCGCAGACATATTGGAGAAGTCCACGTCAGGTAGCACGGGGGGTGGTGGCGGCATGCCACCGGGGGGCGGCGGGGGGGCGCCTCCTTTACCTATAAGTAAACATGTCTTCGCATCTATCCTGACAATCCCTCCGTAGACCGAGACATATTCTTGGTGATCCCGAGGACAAGAATACCTCGGCTAACGCAGAGACGATAGAGTCATCCAGTTCGGTCAGAGAAAACACAGATACACCGCCCTCAGTGGTACCATAGCGGTGCCCTTGTGCTAGTTGCCCCATCCTAACTTTACCGGGCGAGACGCCATTGCTCAGTAGCGCTGTAAGAGTCGTCATACGACCACCAGCTATTAGTCAATTCGGAAAAAAATTTGTCTCTAGAATTTTCCAGCGCCAGAACATGAGGTGCTACCGTGGAGCGGCTGGGAGCTTCATACCTTACGTTACCTTTACCTGTTTACTCGTAATACTCGTCAGGTCAAGAATTGTCAATTCATGCCTCAAGACCTTTACCTACGATAAATAGGCCTTTACTATTCTGACAATCTGCGGAGCGCTGCGGGCTGCTAACCGGCTGAAACGCAAGAGGCGTGACGATTCTCGAGACGGGACATTGTTTGCATTATTTGTGAATATTTAGTTCCGGGCCTACGTGTTGTGGTACAGTGGCTAGACTCGTATGCTGACAAAATACTCATAGCATAGATTTTTTGACAGTTATAAAAATCTCTACTGTAGGGATCATACAAAAAAACGCTAGGAACCAGGCCGTAGTTTCTTACCCGTTCTTCTAGGCTCTGGTCGCGTTGAACTGGCACCTAGAATCACCTAGTTATATAAGACGATTCTAAGTGATCCTTGTGATTTTATTGAATAAAGAAATTTTGACTTTGACTCTATTCTTATGCTTGGGTCAAGGTCGAGTCCGAGTTATTTTGTGTGGCTTATAATCTCGTATGCCGCAAGTTTGTGTTGTTCATTCAAGCTTACTTAGATACTAGCTACTACAGCGTCATTGGTATTCATTCCCGTAATACCCATGCTCTCACAATAACGGTACGCTGAAGTGCCTAGGATAATAACTAACAGAAATAATGATCTTCCTTTAATCTTACAATAAAAGGGTGCTTTTGTGAAACGTTTCGTAGAGAATGGGATACGTTTGTAAAACATACAACATTTGTGCTTTCTGAACCGTGCCGTCGACACGTTTGTGTCTGGTTTTTCACTAACGCAAAACGTAGGAAAAAAAATAAAATGCAAAAAGGTGGAACTAGCTAGATGATTATGTTTGCTCAAAATTAAATCAATATATTTTGAAGAGATGGCCAATAGTTAATTGATTTAGGTAAATAAAATACTCACATTTTGGAAAGTCCGTTATCGTCAAAATTCATCAACCGTAACAATTGATGAATTTTGAACTATACCACACAAAGAAACAATCATTTTATTACGAAAAATCCCAAAATTTAGACGCTTTCGAAATGTCATGTATTTACGCTTGTTAGTAGTATGTTTGTCGTGCATTACAGATTGGCGCTCTAACTCTTCAAAGTGATCGTTGATCAAGCCGTTAATGTATAATTAAAAAATGTGCTCACGCCCTCGTCAGAGCACAATTGTACCGTTCCATTTTCAGAGCGCCAATGCAATGTCAATTGTATGAAATGTCGTTGATCGCGACCAATCTGTCTTCGTTTGACAGATTCAATGAATGTTACTAAACAGGGCTGCTCTATGAGATCACATGGGCTTGTATTTATAACAACAGATTTTATAATACTATAGTAGGGGAGCCCAAGCGGGGATTTCGGGATTTACTAAAGCGCGGCAGATTAATATACAGGGGGATACCTTGTACCCGGTTAAGTACCTCCACAAAACATGAGGCCTATATATAAGGCCGCCCGTGAAGGATATAGGATCAGATTAGTAAAAAAAAATTGACCATCAGAAATTCTCGAGCGCGTCAGATTAAGGTAGGGTGAGTTAATTACATCCTAAAAAGTGTATATTCCACTAATCTGACAATTTAAGAGTGACGTAAAAAAAGGGGAGGGCAACAAAGTTGTAAAAAAAAACGTCATCTCGACATTCTCGAGCGTAGCTAAATTTCTTTTTATTTTGAAGGTAATAATTCAAGAATAATGAAAAATATAACATCTGACGATTTCCGCAAGCCGAAATAACAAAAATTCGTCGATAAAGTTAAATGCGTGCAGCTGCGTGATGCCTATATTTATAATTAATTATAAAACATTAAATTGTTTTAAGCTTTTTTTTAAGTAATTTTTTTATAAATACATGTATTCTACTAAAAAAGCATACACTTATTTATTTGCATGCTATTTCCTGAGCTTGAAAGTGGTTTTTTTGGAATAACTTTTAACCGGCTTTATAGATCAACTTCAAAAACTAATCCGCCTTTGAGCTTGAAAAACCACGTCGATCGCCACCAAGCTGGTCAAAAGCGGTTGATTCGTTCGAGAGATATCGTGAACGAAAGAAACCCGAAAAAGTGTTTTTTCGGGATTACTCCGAAACTTGTGGCTCGATCAATTAAAATTGCAAAATTACTTATGAGGATGATAAAACTGCGTCGAATTGCGCCAACCGCGTGAAAATTGCTTGATCCATTCAAAAGTTATTGCGGTTTGAAAATTCCAAAAATAGTGTTCTATGAAACTTCTATCAGACTTTCGAGCTGGGAGAGCTCAAATGCATAGAAATATTATATTTTGAGCTCAGAAATGTCATAAGTTCAATTTTAAGCACCCAGGAATGGAATTAGCGGGAAGTTGCAGGGATGGCCTTTAAGGTGAACCGTTTTTCTATTTTTTTTTGTCAGATCAGGCAAATCCCTCTAGATAATCGTCAGATTATGAGACAGTACGTTTAGAACATAAAGATGAACCATATATATCTTAATCTGACGCGCTTGAGTATTTCAAAATGGTGAATTTTTTTTGCACATTATGAAAATGGCCGCGAGTTTGCGTCCCATCGAAATCGTCAGATTAGTGAATGAGAGCTTTTTTTTGGTGCACTTAACACTCCCTTAGAAAATCTGACGCGCTCGATTAATTTTTTTTTTTTTTCATTTTCAACCCTTAAATACAACCACCCCCATCATGCAAACGATCAGATTAACATACGTACATTATTAAAAATACGTAGGACATTGATGCTATCAATATCTGACGCGCTCGAGGATGTCCATGCAACAGTTTTTTTTTACATATTTAAAAATCTATAGCCGCTTCCCCCACCGATGTAAAGGTATATATCATATAACATTTTTTTCTTCTTATCATCTAAGCTTTGCATCCCAATAGGTCTCTACGACGCTCGAGTAAATCCCCATTTAGCATCGTGGGCTCCCCTACTACTAGTAATAAGTGTGGTGTTATGTATTCTAAATTATATTTGAATCGTTGAAAAATTCATCGGAAAATTAACGATTTCCCTAAAGAGAAATGAAATGTCAAAGTGCTGTCGGCAACATTTCACTCCAGAAATTAGCCTGCCTACAAAGACGTTAATCTTTTAAACACGGATTCGGGAAAATTGTCCGCTGTAATAAAAGCTACAGTCGTTCTGGGGTCGTAAATTGAATAAGTTCTTAAATTAAATCTACCTATTGTTTAGAACAGAACATATTCAAGTAAAATACTCTGAAATAAAATGGTTGCTTCTTTTTAGCTATTTTATCTGAATCTTTGAATATAAATAAAATGAAAATATACATCTACAAGGCGGAGTAGGTACCCTATAAACGTCGTAACGGCTTCTTTTACGGCTGTAGGATAAGCAAGGATGTTGTACCTAACTACCGGTTTTACGACTAGGATAGTCCACAGTCTCAGTAATTAAATACTATTAAACTATTTTACAAAGGACTCAATGTATAGCGGATTTATAGATTGAATAAAGAACGTGCTTCGTCCATTGCCGTTGGGCCAAATATTTTTATGTCGATTACGTACATAAAAACATAGAGGTTTCACACTAGATTTTCCAACAAGCGTATTTCACAAATGGTTGAACAGGGATCGAAGTGTTGAACCCGACATTACGGGTCCGTGGAGGTCGGTGAAGAGGATAAGTCATTGATCTGTACCCCGCAGAACGACCATGACCCCAAAAACTCAAACGGATTCCATTTCCAAGCGAAAACCGAGCACAGCGAAATATTTGCTCGTTATCGACGAAATTTATATCGAAATGTATAAACAACGCTAACGTACCCCGTCTGTATTACGAATAGAGTTGTTTAATGAAAGCCCACGTTCCCAACTCAATTTCAGTTACGCTGAATAATGAAAAATGTGTCTCTCGTCCCGCGTTTTAGTTTATAACCGAACATTTACCTACATTGATGTATTGGATAAAGAAGAGACAACCAAGTTACCCTCGTACTTGTGTATTCTGTACATGACAGTCCAGGAAGGTCTCAAAACATTATTTTCTATGAGTCTTACGTAAACTGCTTATTTTATTACACGGATTAGGTACATAATATTGAGCTATGTAGATATTATATTTATAAGCTTGAAACGGAAACCGTTGGCATAATTTACATACATTGTGACTGGCTGGAAAGATTACGAGGTTTAATGTTAATCTTTCAAACGTGTAGCTTTTGCCAATTTTATGAATTTAAACGGCGGCTTTTCCGTTCTGTCAGAAATAAAGTTCTCAGTAATTAGAGGTTTGAACTCGCTTTTTACTACATGAAACATGAGACCGCGAAACGGCATAGAAAGAGCATACAAATTAGCACTGGCTTTACAATTTTAAGTCAAAGGGCTCAATTAAAAGTTGCAAAATTCCTAATGAATTGACTGTATGCCTAGATGACTAAAAGGTGGTTTACTAAATGAATGGCGGTGTGAGATTCATCATAAACCCTTGAGACTAACATACAGAACTAATTGGTGGGTACCGCAATATATTCCGGCTATTGATTCGTCGAAATCGTTTTGACTAAACAAAGATTGCCATTTGGTCCGCTATCTGTAATTGCTTTGCAAGAGATACAGTCTTCAATTTGAGTACCTTCAGATGATGATAACTGAACCGATTTTGATAAAATTTATATAGTATCAATCTGGGAGTATATCCTTTCAAATAAAAATATATTTTTATAATATATTATAAATTACGGAGTTCTGAGGTAAAAAAATACAACCTAATTGAAAAGATCCTCCTATTTTGAAGTCGGTTAAAAATAAAATCTAAGTAAGAATCTTATATGTACCTAGCTATACCAACAGCTTTGCCCAAAGTAAATACCCTACCCGACACCGCTAACAGTCTGAAAGTTCACTTACCGGACCAGACGAGTCCCGTCGTGTGGTACTGTTTGACATAGGCCTGCAGGTCAGACAGTAGCTGCACCCAAGCGCGGCACCACTCCACATGAGTCTTGTTCTTCTCCTTCCACTCCTTCAAGACGCGGTTCGTGTAGAACTGCCCGGCATCGTTCATCTCTTTCACGTATGGAGCCGGGGTTGGCGAGACCGCCACCCATCCTAGTGCCGGGATGCTCTCAGAGATCGCAGATAAATGGTTGAAGAGTTGCGAAACGCGGTTCTTCTCTCTGAACTGCTGGATGGCAGAGATCTGCACGCTGGTCGGTGCTAGCAACTGCTGCTCTTGCGCCTGCGATGGCTTGCTCTGAGTAGTCGCCAACTGGATATAGCGAAGCTGCGCCCTGTCAACGAACCATAGCCTTAAAACTCCTCGCTGCATTAAACTTCACAGCTTTTATAGACTTTTATGCTACTTTCAACGTTTTATTGCTTTGAACGATAACACCATTTAAGGGTAGAGATTTTACTTTTACGAGTACCGTTACACATAAACCGACCGGTGCGGACGGTACCTAAATGAGATGTTGGCTAAAATATTGTTGGCGGCCCTGTGCAAACATATTGCGGGGCTTGTTTTAATAACAAGAAATCTCTCCTTCGGCTACAATTTGGTATAAATGAATCAAGATCCCCTCGCTTATTGCGTGGTTTTAACTTTAATAAAGGTAGGGGAACATGATATGTCATACAATTAGCTAGCGAGTGATTTTATCAATATGCTGAGGTTGATCTTGAAAATTATATAACTGACTTTCTTCCTATAGTATAACCATGGACTAATATAATATAGGAATATGGAAATTTAATTAGGTACTTAAACGATATCACACATCATGCATAAGACTTTGGTAAATGTCGTTGTAATCAGGTACTTTAGAACCAGTCCCTTACTCTTCTAACACATCTATTCACGCTCGATTTCTCTTTATTTGATTTTCACTTCTATTCCAGCTAAATAGCGCGTTAGTTATTAACACTTGAAATATCTTCAGTATGTGTGCATATAGACAAAGATGGTTTGAGATAGCTTTCCTTTGGGAAAAACCCTGTAGCAGAATTAAACCGGGTCACAGTAAAAGCTTATTCCCACAAAGCTACCGGGACTTCTGTCGGTGATTTTCGACTTTATGAGATTTGACGAATATCCTGAGCATAAAATCCCCGATACCGCTTACCTGTTTGCGACATAAAATAGGTTGGTGGTAAAACATCACTTACTGGAAGGCAGCGTTAACCAGGTTGGCTTGTGTGGCGACATCACCTCCGATTTTTTGGGAGAGATCCAAGAACGTGCGCAGAGGACCCTGCGAACAACGATCCTCGTCAATTTTGTATTCATGTATTTGGAAAATGCATAAATTACACGCATTTTTAATACTCATGTTTGCCAGAATTGACGTCGAGCTTAAACTGCCTAGAGTGTTGGTTTATATTGAACTTCAATAAGATCCACCCATTCCACTAGATGATTTACGATATGACATTAGGGTGTCCTACCGAAGCGATCGCGCAGAATTCACTTAACTGTAGCGCTAGCTTGCTATGCGAGCAAATAATATCATCAATGATATAAATAGGACAGGAAAGAAAAAATAAGCGTCTATTTTGCGATGTTATTCGGTAAAAGAATATGTTTACATAAACGACGTGTTTAAAGTTGTTTTGTTTGATGTCGGTACCGCGTGAGTTCCAATAATATTTAATAACAAATGTGCCTCTACTCTCTAAAGTCTGGTGGACTATCTGAACTTTGCTTTTCTACCCTTGTCATAAGTATTTAAATAATAATATCAAACGTCGCATATACGTGTAAAGTCTAGTAAAGTAGACCAAAGTACAATGGACGTTTAAGGTGATATGGTTATAATCAGATATACGAACATATGCGTCAGTAAATAAGGAGAAATTCTTCGTAGATGTTACACGTCATGGTTCTTTGTCTAAATCTGGGATGATTCTTTTGTAGTAACTTCCGGAAGCTCTCAGAATAAATCCATAACTTAGCAATAAATCTCGCCAAAATTATCTCCATCGAAACTTTTTATTTATTTATGTACGAGTAAGCACAAAAATGTCAGATCTTGTGTAAAAGTTTCCAAATAAGTATTTCAGTGTGAAGACACTTCCGGTCGATACTTTATTACATCGACGACGCAAAAACACGACGAGAATGTCAAAGAAATGCGGTGTTTCCTTCAAGTATTGTGTAAAAGCACTTTGAAAAACTTTTATAATTTGTTCCATTCTTTAGAAAACAATGCCATTGAGGAATCATTTACTCGTACACTTGCACTGTAATGTTTCACAAGCGTTTTTTTTTTTGCTGTAGTGGTTCTGTGGTCGAGGGTTTGAGAGTGTGCACAACCTCACTGAAATATTCGAAACTGTCTCACTATATTGTTGCTCGGTAAACAAACACGAATGCAATCTTGACTTTACAGCTCAGGCAACATTCTGGGTCAAGATTTGTGATATTTCCCTTCTATATGAACGAAAGCTCTTTGATCAAGCACAGATAGAATCTCTATGGAGGCACTTAGCGTAACAATCTCCATACAACGTTAATAACGGAGGGCTGTTTGATAAACCAGTGTCACAGCTCAAACAGAACCAATATTACATTATACAATTTAGTTAGAGATTGAAGTGGAAGGTCGATTAGTTCATATTAACAATGTTACTCAGTATTTTATAGAAAAGGAATTTTATATTACCTACTGAAACTTGATTTCAAGTAAGCAAGATAAATAGAGTATAGAGTAGGTTTTTTCCCACAGGCTTTGTGATAGATGACCGACGTCGTCGACGGAATTCTAGTAAATTGGACGACGACAAAACTCTTTTTGACCGTTTCTGTAAACAAGCATGTCGGCGTTACATTTTTTACCATACCTCCAATGCCTCTCCATAGAGGTGTATTGTCGTGAAAACTTTGTTTTTATACAACTAAATGATGGAATAAGCCGATGGCCCACCTGACTTGAAAACTTGAAACTTTTTCACGAGCGCACCATAAAGTCAGGTTTTTTTTTCACGGCAAATAAAAAGAAACTCTAGAAAAGATGAAACTTGTGGAAGAAAGCCGCGTAATCTTAAATGCTTATCACGTACTACTTTAGCGGATGCGTCGAGCTCAAAAAAAGGAAACCATTTTAAGGAATAATAGCCACAATTTCAATAAACCGCTTTAGTGGCAAGAAATGATGATGGCAGTCTCGAGCATTCCCTCGTGCCGATTTCAAATTGTGGTAGCCTCGTTGGATGTAGGTACTTTTATGATTCTGTTACACGTTTAATCGAAGAGAGGATTTCTTGGAACATAATTGTCTGTTAACCTGAAAGGTGGTGGTTAAACGACATTATATATAGAAAGAACCTGAAAAACGTTTTGGTATAACAAATAAATATCTAGGTACAACTAAGAGACAATTAGACGTCAATGATAAAAATACCTTTTATAAAATCTCTGCTTCAAAAAATAGCATCAATAACGTGTCGTAGAATAGCACATTTTATATAAAGATTTTTAGTGACGATCCTGTTTTCCTTGCTGTCATTGTCAGTTGCCTTTCTAGCGATGGAGGGATAAATTCAGAGATAATCGTCTACTAAGAAATATTTAAAATGCTCTGTTTTTTCGCGAGTCGAATATTTTCGATAGCTCTGTAGTATATTTTTAAAACCATAGTTAAGATGTACAAATACCTACGTCAGATGTTTTATGTCTATTTATGGAAGAACTGTTTATACTTTTCCTTATACCAACAGTCTGTATATTTCCATGATAATGGTTCACCATAAAACATAACAAAACACCAAAATAACAGGAGCGCAAAAGAGAATTTGAATAACGTGAATACATTTACTGGATACTTGGGTTAGATAAGGGTTAGACATTTGCCATGCGACATCTCTAGTGCTCGATTATGATTGCGCCCTTCGAACTTTTAGACTCCTAATCATTTTATATTACAGACAGTTGGATCTAGAAGCGATTCAGCCAGACGCAATGTCAGACTGGTTCAATTTATTATTCTACAATCGAAGTTCGATTGTGTTGATTCATTCATGAGATCAAGGTACCCCTAGCAAGTAGCACTCGGCGAAGCATTTACAATGTGGGCGAGCAACGAATCACCAGTAGCTGCTCCAGGCGTGACGTCACTTGTTTCATCTACTCTGAGGAATAGTGGCTTACATGTGCAAACTTCATCAACAACTTATTTGCAGTACACTGCTGGACATGTCTTGCTAATGTAGGTTTAGGCTCGGTCTCTGAAACGGTTGGTTTAGATGGACACCGTCCTACACTACATTTACTTAACAGGCACGTAATCGCCAACAGCTGTGTGTTCCTACACTTCGTATCACGTATTCTAACCTGCACGAGGTCCTGATACCCGTTGACGCTCATATCGTCAGTATCCTCTAGGTCTAGTGGGGGCGGAGAAGGCGCTGACGCGGGGGAAGGCGCGGGGGAGCACGGGGGCGTGCGGCGCAGCACAGGCAGCCGCTCCAGGCGTGACGTCACTCGCTCCAAGCGCTCGATCAGGGATTCGAGCTCCGAAGCCGGACTGATGGCCACAGCTGCTGAACCGGCTTCTGTACCTGGGTGGCAAAGAAATAGAGGTAAACGTGGATATAGAGCAGATGCATACAATAATACTGGTGCAAAATGCCTGAAAATAAGAGATAAAGGAACGCGAAATGATTCACGATGTGTACACATCACGTGCACATCACACTCTACTGCGAGTATGAACTTATTTCGCGGTTGTCTCATCTATCAAAATTGGTGACGACGAGACGACGTGACGCTAGAATGCTCGAGGGAATACAAATCACACATCCGCACCTGCTGCCACTTTCATTTTGGGAGACATTATCATTCTTGTTTGTGAACTGATGTAGGAACTCAAGTTTACGTCTCCATTAGGAAGAAGCAAAAGCCAGTGTACTAAAAAAGTTTGGGAATGTTCGATACGCTAAAAGTTTTAGCTCTTCGTTCTAGTTTAGTTTACGATCAACTTGTCTACTATCTTAAGATACTTAAGTAAGTAACCTTTGACCTATTACATGTCTTTGGTAAAAAGAATTAATATTTTTTTATAATATCAATGTACGACATAAGGTATGTAGGTAACGTAGCGCTGAAACAATTCGATAGCCACTGTCGATGTTATAATAATTTAGGAATTGAATTGGAGTAATTGGCACGAGTATACCTTACCTATCCCCATTCCAACCACCACGTAGATATCGCGATTGCTTAGTCCGCCCGTTTATGAATTTCACGAGCGTTCTCGTTCAAAACGCAAACGGTTTAATGAAAGAATAATTCTAACAAGACGTCTTGTCTTCACACGATAAAATACCACACTAAGGGCGGCTGGCACCAGAATCACTAAACGCGTTTAACTCTTAAATAGTATTTAGCGAGTTGTCAAGTCATACAAATACGTCAGATTTAAATCGATTTAGCTGTTAAATACGTTTAGTGATTCTGGTGCAAGACGCCCTAACATTATAAATGTCAAAGTTTAGATGTTTGAATGTTTCTGTTTCAATCACGCTGTAACTACTGGTTCGATTTGGATGAAACTTTGAAAAGTACATAATAGTTCGTAGCCTGGATTAACACATAGGCTACTTTTTCAACAGGATAAAACGGGACGCGGACGAAGTCGCGGGCAGAAGCTAGTTTATAATAGTTATAAACAACGCATCAATTAATTTAATGCTTGATTATTAAATTGTAGTTGCTTGCTGAAAGTGCAATCATTGATGATTGCATTTATATACATCAAGCACATAGAGCTCGTTAATGAGTCCCGCTGAACGTAGGTACGTATACATATATTCAGTATGGCACAGTGATAGGAATTTATATCACACGGTATCTCTACCAATGTTTATTGTTGTGTCCGTTTTTTATATTTTTTGTCCTACTATAAGAATATCTCGCTGTAATAAAAGAAAGCAGAATGCTTATAAAAGTATCTTATAGCCCCCGGCTTTTTTATTATATTTAGTTAGAAATGTTCTTGTAAAACTAAATTAAGATGTATTTCTCTCAGTAAAACAATTTCATTTAAATTTCTTGAATTTAATACCTGCCTTTTAGAAAATTAATTTTACCTACAAAAGCCCCAGTTCTGTACGTTCTAAGGATACATAACACGTCAGAAACGTTTCACTTAGAACAAAGGAATTGCGTCACAAACGCTACAAGACGCGTTCAAAGTTACCAAGCAATTTTAATAATCCTCTTTGACTTTGCATGCCATGGGAGGGCGACCGCCGGACTCGCAACTTATAAACTTCGAAATGAGCCTATAAGTCTACAAACAGACACCTTTTGATAAATAGAAACTTGAATTCTTGACAAAACTGTGCTTTCAAAGTTATGAAACTCTGCACGAGAGCCTGAGACTACTAATGAATTGGTATGGGGGGTAACCAACACTATCAACCAATATTGAAACAAATGCGTTTCTGAGCAAAAAACTGTAGCTTATTTTCCTAAGGCCGGATTCGACCGGATAACACTTCTACTACGTTTATATACGCTTAGATTAAAATATTTACGTCCTTGTTTTTGAAAAGTTTAAAGTAGAGACGGATAGTATTTTATCGGACGAATATTAGTAGAAATAGTTTACTAAAAACGCAGTCATATCGCATGATTAAAATGTGAATGACACATTATCTGTACGAGCTAACGAACGTTGTTGCTAATACCAAATATTCTGTGCTAATACACTACAGTACAATTTGTACAATCGCTTATTTATCAAACGAAGCTTAACTAAAACTCGTCTAATATTAAGTTGTTTATTTATAATTCATTCAATGTATTAATTGCTTCATACCCATAGCGATATTGTAAGCCTCGCGGGTTGCATTAACAATTTCCTCCACATCCTCTTGCTCAGCGTTGTTTGTTCCTGCTTCGAACATTTCTATTAAGTTTCTCATGTTTCTAGGTGCACTATTACCGGCCATTTTTCCGAAAACTGAATCTAAATTTGGGATAAGACACTCAAATTTAATGGTGTGCCCACCACGATAGACCGCTATCAACTAATTCACAAGCAAGAGAAGATAATAGCATGAGTAATTTGTAAGGTAGGCAACTGTAATCACACTTTGTCAGCAGATAAAGACATTGCCGGGAATGAGATAAGGTAAATGATTCAAGGAAAAATTGATACGAAATTCTCTTGATGCTACACTAGCGCCATCAATCGACGACAACTTGAACAATTAAGAAGTAGAATAAAAAATTACGTCGAGAGATAATGTTAATCGCACGCACGTTTTAGGATTTTATTTCCGTTAGCAGCATTCAAGTCAAGGAAGGCTTGAAAACACAATTCAAAGAATTTTGAAAGTTTGATTTATGAAAACTGTGAAAGTCCCTTCTTTCAAGCTGTTTATTTAGATAGTGTGGAAACATTTGTGCTCTGGTTCCACCTAAATTGAAAACCAGACTAGTGGGTTTTCTACTAGACTGGAAAGGAAACTTTAGTGAAAGGAAACTTATCCAGTTTCCTTTTACGGTCCATAAATTTATCTGAATAAGACTCATAGTTGGACAGGCAGACTCATTAGTAGACTAAGTTATATGAAAACTGTCTAATATGGCGAAATATAATCAGCTTCGTTAGTAAACTTTATTTTTCTTGAAACTCAAGTCGACTACAATTTTTATCCCATCATAAAATATACCCAGGCAGGAGAGCTTGCCAGACTCAAATAATGATAGTCAGTAAAATGCAAAGATCTAGCTCCACTATGTAATGGGATAGGACCGTTTCGGACATATAAAAATAGTTTTTTTTTTCACCTATATGATGGGACAGGCTTGATGTTAAGAGGTAACCAATGCCTATAACAATACATTGCTTCACTGAGCACGTCTTCTTGAACTGCGCCCATCACTCTAAGACATAAAGGCTGAGAGATCAAAACCTAAAAAGACTATAAATGCCTCTGAATCAACAACACCGATAAAGCGGTTAATAGTACTAGTCATTATCATTATGCTATTAAAGGAGTTTAACAACATTTTATAAAAGTCTAAGAGAAACCAACCGCTTAGGAGCATTAAAGTTTTAACGACTAACAATCCGCCAAGATAGTTTCTTGGATGCCCCATTCAATTTTAATTATTTGTAAAAAAATGTTGAAATTAGGTATTAACGATTTACGAATGGAATAGCAGAGGTTTATGTAGTAAAATTACGTTATACAAGACTAGTAAGTACAGGAAATAGCTACCATTTCCGCAAATAATGAAAATCAGTAATTATATATTTTAAGACTAACTACTCACACGCGCTATATTTGCTCGCTTATTCCCATTCATCACGAACGACCACCAAGGTTAGACACACAATGTAAGAAAAGTTACGTAATTTTTGTTTACAAGGAACGCTTCAGAAAATATTACGAGACAAAATATTTGGAACGTTTGATAATGGGAGGAGTATTGGAAGCTCCACTCAATTTGATATGAAGTGATTTTCTTCTTCGAGTTGATAGGCTCCTATGTATTTTTATTATTAGAAATATCATGTCTTGCGCAGAAACGAACCACATCAATAACATTTTCCGTGGCGTCACAAAGATCTTTCCGGGTGCAGGTGTTGGTGCATTCTGGGCAAGACCGGAGGTGAGGCATAATGAAGTCTTATAAAGCGCTACAACAAATCCTATTCTAACACTGTGCGCGTCAATATTTATATCTGTAAAACCCGTTATTTCTCTATCTACCGAATCAAAACAATAGTTAAAGTTACTCAGGGGATTCTTTGTAAGAATATTTGGTAAAAAGAAAAAACAGTCTTGTGAAAGCCCTATACAAAATCAACCTAAAACAATTTTATCTGGGCATAGAAATCATTTTATTTAGAAACTTTTTATATCAGAGCTCGTAAACATAATAAATTCCTAAATAGAAGTTATAATAAGATTATGTCTGAGCTAGAATTGAAAATAGCACACTCCTGGAGAAACCACGTTTATTTATTGATATTTGTTTTTTTTCTTTTTCATACAATCCTATTGCATTGAATGAACAAATTGTTGAACACATAAAGTCGTAGTTTTTGTTTCCGTTGACACTGGTAGATGTGGTTTGATTGATCTTGTCGGTTTTTGCTCATTTTCTGCCGTGCCGACGACAATACGTTGTTTGGAATAATATTTGATGTAGTCTCATCGGGCCACCTTAAACATACCGAGCCTCAAATTAAAGAAGTTCGTCAGTTTTAGGTTAAATTGAGTTTTATTTACATATTTGTTTATTCTAATTCAGTACCTACGAATAACTACATAGGTATGTTGTGTAACATAACAAGTATTAAATTACTATTACCTATTCATATAGTAACGGTGTTTATGCTTATGGTAGGTATCTTAAAAACCACCAGTTGCTACGTGCACTAATAATTGTATAACACAAGTGAAACAACAGTTATCCAGTTCTGGTACATAGACATACCGCAACGAGTAACCACAGGTATTAAATTATACCCAGTAAAAGGTAATTCGTACGACTAAACAGAAATGAATTAAGCTACGAGTATAAAAATAGCAACAAACAAGAGGTAATATTAGAATTCGCTGAATGACTATGGAGTTCATCTTTGCACTTTTAAAGAGACACTGGCAATAGACAATTTACTCAACATTCTCTTCAAGGGATCATACTAGCAATTTACTAATTCAAAACGTAATTTAGATAGAGTTAATAAATATTGGAGTTAGAGCTCCATACATAAGCGAAGTCACAAGCAGATACTAGTAACACATAAATATTAAATTCTCGGTAAAACCAACTTCTTTTTATATTAACAACGTCTCAGCAGCTGGACTTTTGTAAAGAAAACCTAATTAAGATCGCTATGAGGTATAAAGCTAAGATAAAATTTCAGCCTTTTGATTACACTAATTAAAGGCACATGAATGAGATTAAAAAGTGGTGTTTTGGAGTGTAAAGGCAAAATATACCATATTTAAAAATCTTTTTAATTACAATAGCTAATTAAATAAACCCTTTGCACACTCAGTAGGTACTTTCTATTCACTGTAATATTTTGCAATAATATATAGGCACATATGGATAGGTATATAGGTTACAAAGCAAAAGTAACGTTTAAGACCATCTGTCGCGCAACTCACACTTATGGTCGCGTATGATCAGAATCAAACCATGTGTTCTTTGTATTTAGTTCTATAAATATGTATATTGTTAATTCTGATGCATATGCAGCGTATTCCAGCTCTATCGTCGCTACGCTTGGCTTGTTTCGATCACACCTATACAGATAAAACAATATTTTAAACAAAAGCTTTACGATTATCACAACTCAGTCTAAAGTAGAGATGGTAATATTTATAACTGATGGCGTAATCATCAGATGATGAAATAAGTCCTGAAGAAAGTAACTTTAAAACTTGGTTAAAAATGTAGATGGTAGTCAAGGAAAGTGGCAAGGTAGTTAATTTACGATGTTACTCAACATCGTAAATTGCGCGCGACGCGACCTGCTGTAAGGCGACGACGATGGAGAGTTCCTCTCAACCTGCTCCACATCCACATCATGACCGTAGGTAGACTGAGCTACTAGTTTCACTAAGCAACATTCTCGTATTCATTTTTAATGAGCGTGTCCCTCTCAGTCACGTCGGAACACTCCAAATGATTCAGCAGGTAGAAGCCGAGCCAGTAAAGTAGGTACCTACCTACAAATTGTATATGACCCAGAAATGACGACAAGGGCATTCATGAAAATATTGAGAGGTCACTGAGCGTACCGTTACGAGAGCTGATGTCAGAGATTGCTTTCCAGCAATATTCTCCGTGCTATATTTACATACCGCTTGGCAGTGGTGCCAGTTGGTCAGACTAGTAAGTATTTGAATCCAAGTGATATTGACAGAGATTTTTATTTTTTCTGTGAATAATGTTGTTGTTTATTTTTAACCCTCGACCGAAAACGGTAGGGGTGTTATTATTTTGACGGCGATGTGGTGTCTGCCTGTTTGTCAATGCCCTCGTGGCTCGGAAAGTAGGGACCCGATTTGAATGCGGTTTCTTTTGTAAGAAAGCTGATTGTTCTGCGATAGTTTTTATGAGCTATATTTGGTGAAAATTGGTGCGCCCGTTTCCAAGTTATGAGGATATTCTTCAGCTCTAAAAAGCATAATAATATGTACTGTATTTGTGTATTCAGATTTGATTAACTGGAGTTCAAACTTTCTGATTTGATGATGACTGAGATACCAACCAAAAGCAAGCAAGAAATTTCCGATTATTCTTGTGAATATGATTGTACTGTGTATTAAGAGTACGAAGGAGTCGGACTATGAATAATGATATCCGAGGTTAACGACATCCTGATGAGCCCCTGAGCTGCGATCATATATTTGATCGAAGACTGCGATTAAGATATCCAGTTGATGATGTGCCATACTAACATTAGATAAGTCATTCTACTTTTAATTATCATTTGTCTAACGATTTCGCGCTCGGTCATATCTTAGAAGACAAATTTTATAGATATTCTTCTCCAACTGGTTCTCTATTCATTTCCACGTTAGATATACTTACGATTATAATGCTATTTTAATAACATGCTATTTTTACTTTTCAATAACTAAATTCGGCCACAAACGTAGCGAGTGAGTTCCCGATTAATGGTCATAACTTTTAAATAGTGATAAGATTGTGCCGATCACCAATTTCGCCATAACTTTCACTAGTATCGTTCGTATTACGATTATCGGTTACAATGTTATCAAATCTCTTTACAGAAATAGTTTGTTCTAAGAATGAAGGAACTTTCAAATAAGTAAATTATCTATTTCATTCGAATACGCCAAAATCTAATATTCAAATCCATAACACAAACGGCTCAAAGTAGTGAATGTCATAAACATGAATAATGGTATTTGCTTATTTTGAATTTTAACACAATGTATAGTGGATGTGATACCAGAGTTTATTGGTCGATGACTTTATCCTGCTTCATGCAAGATAGCACCACATAACCACATTTTAAATGAAACGTAAATACAATGGCACATATGCAAGAAACAGGTCTGAAAAAAGTTTACTTACCGAGGAGTTTGCTTAAAGTCCGAAATATAGGTAAATCTTACACTGTTGGTAAGCACTTTAAGCACATAAAACCGTTGTTTTCATGCACTGATAGCACTGTTGGTCACAAAACCAGATGCGTGTTCGTGTGCGCGTGCGACGGCTTGTAGAGTCAAGTCGACCGGCGCGAACGGAAGTAGGTACGATAGTGATTCACCATTCACCAACGAGTGCCCCAAACGTTCTCTAGAACATCTAGGAGCACGGAGCACTATCTCATCGCCTCACCCGAGAAATGACTCAACGCGATGACGTCGGACAACTCAGATACAAAAACGATCTACGGCTAGTATGTAACAAAACAATACGTAATACCAAACAGTAAAGCTAAAGCCAATCAACCGGCGCTTTGACGCCACAGAACCATTATGCTACCGCGTTCGTGAATATTTTATTTCTCTTCATAGCTAACGGTAGGTAAATTCTAATAATTTCATTATGTATATTGGTTAATATTACGTGGAAATGAACTTTACTGTAGCCAGTAAGACACGACGTGTTTTGTCCTCTTGATTTCATGCTTCGCTGACGGTTGACTAAATAGGAATTTTTTATAACATATGACCCATGATAATAAATATAAATAATAATCAGGTCTTTTTATCAAATCTAGAAGATTTATACTCTCAGCCTAGTCGGCCTTATCCACGGAAAAACCAAGTCAATGCGCGCGATAATAAATATATGGATACCATAATAGTAGCAAGAACCTATGTAAAATAATGGTATCATTGTAAAACATAGCGAAGCGAAGCCTTCTTTTCCTGTATACCCAACACATTTTCGTATAAATAGCTCTACCATAACATTGGTTCAGAAAACAATTTATAACCGAACTTTCCGAAACATTAGAATCCCTCGGGGGCAAAATAGCAGACATAAATTAGGACATGCAAAAATTTTGCGTCAGCCGTATTAGCTAAAAGGTCAATTTCTGATATTTTTCTAACAAAGTCAGTAAGAAGTACATACAGGTAGATAAGAAGTACATAAGATTTAGGTCAAAAAAGCGAGAAGTTTAGAAAGATAAACTATCTTTCAACTCTGCCTTGGGTTAACGCCAACCACATCGATTTTCCCCCTGTAACACATTCTAAAAGATAAAACCTGAGACAAAGAATCTAAAGTACGCGTAGTGAATGATAAAGTTAACACGGAGAAACAGAACTAATAGCCTTCCAGTAAATAGGCATCTTTATTTATTTTACACTTGGTCCGCTCTTAGCGTTGTTGAAGAGTACCTATGTACTAACGAGTACAATAATCACCCATTTGTAGTGCGGTCTAATGTATAAACGATTCCAGTTAGTTGTGTATAGAAGACAAGGCTACCAATTTATCCGACGATTGGAGTCTAAACAGAGACATCTACCCAAGTAAGTTATCAACTCACCTGCTTCGGCAACGATAGGACCAAGCGGGTCAAACCGAACACGATGTTCGACAGCTGCGCGTGCGGCACAGACTAAATCAGAGAAAAACCGATGCCTCCGCATTGCCAGTTCATCGCGCCCAACAGGCGTAGCAGGCGGTTCTTTTGGCCCTTCTGTTTCCTTTTCTTTTGTAGCTTCTTCAAACACTTCGTCATCTTCCTCAGACTCTGAAGGCTGTTTAGGCGTCACGCGTTGCTCTACTACACTATTGCTACTGCTAGTGGTTGACTTTAAAATTCCGGTGCTTTTACGTCGCGTTATAGGACGCACTGCGAAAGTGGTTTTGGCCAATTCTTGTTCGAGTCGAGCTAGTTCTTCGAGAGTTACTGTGTCACGGCGGCAATCCACAGAAAAACGTTTGAAATCTAAGCGCCGACTCTTGTAATCTATGGAATACCTTTTCTTTGTTATTTCTCGTTTAGCAAACACGAGATCGTCCTCTTCGTTGTCACTCGGAGAGTTAACAGACTGACTTTTTTGATCACTATTTGGCGCTGAGTCAGAAGTTTCCTCAATTATCATTTGTCTATCAGAATTTTCGTCTGTTATTTGTTGCTCAGAAACGTCAGTAATTTGTTGATCAGAGAATTCATTAAGATATTTATCGTCTTTGCAAGTATCGGGCTTCGCGTCTAAAATAGGTAATTTTTTTGTTGGTTCATCTGCGTTTTCTAATTCAGCTAAATTTTCTTCAGAGTGAGTTGCCTCGGGTTCTGATAGATCCATTTTTTCAGGTTTCGATTTGCTTTTAACAAGTTTTTTGTTAGGGCGTGCACAGCAACTTTTGAACATAATTACATATGGAGATGATTGTCTTTTTAAAAATATCCATGCCAATCACTAGTAAACATTATAGTCCATGTGTACCATATTTTCTATAAATTACTTTCATCAATGTAATATTATTTAAAAAAACTACTATTTTCTGTCAAGAGAACAAAATATAATGTGTTAGAACGTAAGAGAATATGCGATTGGTGGAATGTTTCCTCGGCCGGCCGAGCGCGCGGCGGCGAGCGACTATCGGCACTGACGCAGGGCGGATGCGCCGCCCGCCAGGCGCATCTAGCCTCCCGCCCGCCCTACAGAGCTCCTCTCCCGAGATTCGGGACCCGAAAACTAATGTGCGAATGTCCGTAACAGATAACGCTTACCATATTTTGTCTACAGAGATAATTGAAAATTAAGCAGACAACAAAGCCATTCACAAAGTAAAGTAGGTGGATAAAAAGCCTTTTTTTCGATTTTGGGTAGTATTTTTTAGGTTAAAAGCCTATAAATGTTTAAGAGTACGTACTCCTGAGTTCTAAGCAATTCAAGGTCCTTAGAAGACAGAGGTAGGTCCTCAGATATTAAATAATAACCGGTCCTGTGAGTTGGTATTTTTTTGTAAGTAGCAACGCCAGTTTCCCTTACACAAAATGTTGGAACGCAAATAGATTGAGCAATAAGTAACATCTGAGACAAAGTGGCAGAGTGCGTTTTACGACGTAAGCCTGATGCTGGAGTGCGAGCAGCACAGATGAATTGTTAATTGGCCCATTACTTAGGGCCGAATTGTACCTACATCAACAGACTACAAAAAGGTGCAACTCAGGAATAAACTTGACAATAAATTAGGGAATGAATTTCCATGGTTTGAGTTTAGGGAATATGTAGATAAATTAGCGAAATTTTGGTCAATAATCATTTACGACAGTACCTGATACAAATAACAACTGATATACTTATTACTAATGGGATATTGGACCCTAAAGGATAATTGCCATAAGAAGACGAATTAGACCCCACAGATTCTGTCGCCATCCACTGTTTTTCAGCAATCTCTACCTAGTAGTTAAAGGGCTGATTCCACTACTGGTAGAAATTTAAAAGTGAGCTATTTCCTGGTTTTTGAGGAGCTATAATGCTCATCATGCTGAAGATCCTCACCAGACCTTCACCAAATTATTATAAGACCAACTTAACAACCTTTCAAATAAATAACCAAGGAAATTGGATCTCATAAGGCGGAGATATCCAGTAGCCTCCAGTACCTCCAGTACCTACCTCCAGTAGTATCCAGGAAGAAGTATCCATCCAATCAAAAATTTCTGACTACCAAAAACCCTGTAATCAAAACCAGCATACTAAATTTTGTCCCGATTGGTTGTAAATTAATAGAGTACAAACAAACTGACAGAGGAAACGCTTCACTCGCTTGGTGAATAAGTACCTATGTTTGTAAGAGTTTACTTCATCTCTACTGACATTGCTCTCACACGATAGAATTAGAATATTTTATGTAAAGTAAACAAACATAAAGGTGATGTTTGAAAATAGAATACTTACTAGGTAGGTAGCTAATAAAACTTAAGTAAGAACCTACCTACTTAAGCCACGACAGTTCATTGTGGATAAGAATTTGAGCAGACCAAGCCCCATCTTTATCGCTACAGAGGTCATGTGTGTCTACACATGAGCAAGAATAGGATTATAGGCAGCTTCAGAGGCAAACACCCATTGTGACTATTAAAACTGTCTACCTAATGTTTGTTAAAACTGAGCAAGTGTGTTTGTATCTTTTGCAAGCAAGTAAATGTTCATAAAGCTAGGTTGTTGTTATTCTAAGTAGGTACCTACTTAGTAGGCACCTGCCTACTTATATAAATAGGTACTGTGTATGGTATAAGTAAGTATAAATCTTCTACCTCAGAATGCTATGTTGATTATTGTTCATATCATCACAAAGGAACCACAACCGGCAAGAAACGAATGCCTAGCGAAGCTATGAAATGACTGACATCATTGCATTGCATCGTTGAGACACCTTTTGTTTTGAAGTTTCCATTCCATTGGATAATCTCACCAAAACTTTGGCTAAATAAAGGCAAAGGTCAGGTAAATCGTAAATAAAACTTCAAGGCAAGCTGAATCGTGGAACGAGCTCTGGCGTATTATCGATAGCCCCGACAACAACTGTAGACTAATACTTAATTAATGATTTATAACTTACCTTATTCGTAGACCAACTTTCACAAAACTGGATTCAAAACGGTGTATTTCACTAAGTAGTTCGATTATTTTACGTAAAAAATATAAAAAATCAGTCTTTGAGGTTATCTTATCTATTTGTCAAATGGTGAAGAAAGAAAGGGAAAGGAAAGGAAGGAAGAAAGAGCAGGCAGACTGGCGAGCTGTGCTATGCTACCAGTTTGTCCGTCATTTCCATAGATACTAATAGATAGATAGAAGGAGTAATATAGACCGGTTGAATTGAATCCCAACACTAGTATGGAATATGGCACAGCAGACAGACAGAACAGAAGCTGCCATTACCATTACAGCATTACAGAATAGATAATTATTTTGTAAATTATTACACTACTACCGGTTAGCCGGTTAGCCGGTCACGTGAGTCGCATGTCTCAAGACCGGTGGGCTACCACCACCGCAAAGTGGATACCTGAGGGTCGGCGGCGGCGTCGGGGTCGGCCGAGAAACCGCTCTGGAGGGATGACCTTGACATGTTTGAGACGGATTGGTGGGAAACCGCCAAGGACCGGGATAAGTGGAATGGTTTGGGGGAGCCCTTTGCCCAGCTGTGGGACGAGATAGGCTAGCATAAAAAAAAATATTATTACACACCAGAGTGGTGATACGGTGATCCAAATGAGCTAAATGAAACGTTTCACGAGTCGTTTCACTAAGCGGATCCAGAGACAAAAGAGCCAATCTCACTCAACAAAGATACTATTACGTTTTTACCACCTCTAATGGCGGCAGAGTCTGTTTTTTTCCATACTAGTGTTGGGTTGGGAATAGTTGGGATGGGATCACAGATTTTAAATAATTTTGCTTATTTTTCAGAGACTGGGGTTCAATCGGTCCATTCCATATTACTGCTAATCTATGGGTAGTATGGTTGCATTCGTTTCTAATGTCAATAGGTCACTATCAAAATATCATGAGATGTGTTGACAATGACTCCAGAGTAATCAGACATTGGCAGAATTGTGACAGCCTGTCGCAAAAGCCATAACCAAGAAGTTGACGTTTTTGACAATGACATTATTATGACACTAGAGTAAACGGCAAATTGTGACAATGACAACCCGCAAACGCAAAGAAGTTGAAGTTGACAATGATAGTTTGCTTGACATAGGTAACTGTTTTATTCTTGAACCTTTTTTTTGGCAGGTTATCTTGTCTGTCTGTGCTTGTGCGTGGCGTCGTCATTCGTCATGTCAGTTGCGCTTGCGTACTGTGTTATTTTCATTATTCTTATTCTCATGATGTGATTTTATTATAATTATTTTTGTATTATGCTATTAGTTTGTTCAAACTTACGCGTTTTGTTTAGCAACCTAGGTACCTATTTCAATTATCAAGCAAAATATTACAAAAAGATTTTGACCTTCAGAAATGACCTCCAAGTTAAAGTCAATACGAAAGGCGCATGCGCAGATAAAATAAACCCGTCAAGCAAAGCAAGTCAAATTGAGTTTGGCGGGCTGGCTGCTGGCAGTGGCTGATAAACCAAGCCCATAGATAAAACATATATTGATAAACTAAACTACCTACCTACCTTTCTTCGTTCGGACTTTCGGAGTACGACGGACGATGAAATTACTTATTTTTTTAGTCGTCGAACAGATACCAAGCGTTCCGCACGTTTCTGCTAAATATTTTGTGTAACCTTGTTACGAAAATGTCCAGTGAAGATATCGTAACTAACAGAAAGATGGCACGACAAAACAGCATTGTACAACCACTTCTCACTGGTAAGTGCCTATTAAACTATGCAAGTCTGCAAGTAGGTAATCTAACTACCTACCTACTTATTTTGAGCTTTGTTTGACCTATGTACCTAATCAAATGTACCTACATAGCAAAACCTTATTAGCTCCTACTTAAGTTCCTTGTTAGTTTTGGATAGGTATCACCTTATAAATTCCTAAGACTACCTACCCAAATATTTACAGACTTAATAGCTTTAAATTTAATTGCAGATCTTTATCAGATAACAATGGCCTATGCTTACTGGAAATCAGGAAAAGTGGATGATGTAGCAGTTTTTGATTTATTTTTTCGAACCAACCCTTTTCAGGGTGAATTTACTATTTTCGCTGGTCTTGAAGAATGTTTGAAATTTTTGGAAAACTTTCATTATTCTGACAGTGGTAAGAATTTGTTTGTATTATTTTTTTTTATGAAAAGAGCTGGCCTATTTCTCGTCTTATGTGGGTTCCACTCCACCTACAAATTATTTAAATTCTAAATTACCTATGATTATATTTATAGAATTAGAACAAATTAAAACGAATTTTATTTGTGAGGACTCCGTGAAGAATAATTATAAAAAAGTAAACACATTGGTTTAGACATAGACATACACATACGTTTATTTGTTACATCACACATAGAAAAAACATTAGAAGAAAAAAAACACAAAATTGTAATTGTTTTAAAACCTAGATTATAAAAAAAATCATAAAACAACAATGCGCTTAAATCTATGAGCGCGGGGCCACTTCTCTATTGCATTGACTCGAAGAAGTGTCTTAACGAAAACTAATATAATGAAACTTTGAATAAGTTTCTTAAACACTTATTATAAGTTTCATACAAATCAGTCCCCTAATTGTGACGTGATTAAGGAAAAAAAATACATACCTACATAACTTTTGTATTTATATTATTAATTATGAAGTAGGATACTTATTCTGGTAGATTCCATTTGTATGTTGTTTTCAGATATTGAATATCTTATGCAGACCTTGCCTGAAAATATTGAACCTGAGTTTTTTGCTTATTTAAAAGATTTGACATGTAAATACATTAAAGTGAGTGCCATTGAAGAGGGCTCTGTGGTGTTTCCAAGGTAAGATAATTTAATTTGGAAAAAATATTTGACAATTCATTTCTAAGGTTTAAGAATATTTACCTATTTTCTCAGAGGAATACAATATTCACTTATTGAGGATAAATTCTATGGCACAAAATGAGCTACACACATTTATGTAAAATTTATTGTAACTTTCATAATTAAAGTTTAACATTAAAGGTTAACATTTAAGTTCCCGTCAAAATTATAATAGAAAAACTTTTGTCCAAATTGCCGGTAAATGTTATATCTCTCAAAATGTCTGTGTCGATTTAAAAAGGTTAGGTAGAAATGTCTTGTTTACTAACTAATTAACTTACTTGTTTTTACTTAATTACTTGTTTTTTTTTTGTAATGTGTTCATGTGGTGTACCAATAAAGAGTTATCTATCTATCTAATTAAAGCTTAAAGAACACATAGTTGGACAAAGAAAACTTATTTTAAAAAAATATAAAGTAATTTCGTGTCATAGTCATAGATCTTTATTCACCATTTGGAACACATATGGGACACTTTACTTTGTTTACACAATTTTACTTTAGCGGCTATACATAGGCCTTGTCATGTTGAACTTGTGTTGAAAAAAAACTCTAATCTAATCTATCTCTAAAACTTTAATCTATCTTGTTGTCTGAAATAAAGAGGTTAATAAAAAAAAACGAATGAAGGTGAAATGAATATTTGTTATTTACAAGTAGAAAATTATGATATTGGCTGAAAATTCACTATTTCTATAAACCTTTGTAAAATCGTTTAATTCATATAATTTTTAGAAGCTAAAAATAATGTCGAACTCTGCTTGCTATCATGAAACTACTAAAATATGCATAATATTTCAGAGTACCACTGTTGAGAGTTGAAGGTCCTCTCATTATTGCTCAGCTATTGGAGACAACATTATTAACGCTGGTTAATTTCGCAAGGTGAGTCATTTTTTATTACTTAGAAAATTAGTTCCCCTTCAAATCATCTAATAAGGCTGAAAGCATGAAAATTACTAACATTCCATTTTAATATCATTGGAACTTATTTCAATTTTAAATTCAAGGAATGATTAACTATTGCCAATTGATCATGTGCAAGTAATTCAGACTTAATTAAACTATAGTCATAGGTACAGTCGACATCATAGGTAAATAATGATAAGGCTATATAGGTTTAAAAAAAAATATTTTTGAAAACTAATTTTTTTATGACTAAGAAGTAAAGAAGTGTCCTAAAAGTAGTGATATGATAAAAGATAATAATTAGAGCCAAAATTAAACAATTATTAAAGTTCCGAAAAAGTGATCTAACTTGTAATGCTGACAAGTTAAATAATATTAGATAACGGTGTGTTGATAGCTCAACTGCTTCAAGTGTATTTTGTATATATTATGAATATTGTAAATACTGTATTAGTCGTAATTTTCTTTGTGAATAAACTTGTAATGCTGACTCGATTTTACAGTTGGATCGAGATAGTGAATATGCGATCGAAATCTTCGATTATATTTTATCCCAGGGTAGCTAACGATTTCGATTGTCTAATTTTGATAACGTACTGTTTGGTTATTCATTTTCCTGTGAAATAAAATATTTTCTTACTTTTTTTTTATAATAATATATTTTTATATATTAATATTAATATAGTTTTGTTTTTCAATTAAGTAGGTTTTTTGGGTTTTAAATTTTTAGAAATGAATATTCACATTTTAAATAACCTCAGCTTATTTTGACTTTTTACCAATTTAGTTGTATTGTATGTAACTCCTTTAGGCAGGTACATTTTGAAAAGTAGCTAGTTAGATTACAGGATACACGTTATATCGATGCCACTATCTGCGCCAGGCTTCACTGAGCCAGTTAATTGCACTCTCCTCGAAAACAACTGGTTATTAAACCTTGCAAAGATAAACTGCAAAATTATACAAGTAGTTCGCGCCGAACCGAGATCTCGCGGTGTTGCTAAAAAATGTTAAAAAACATTTTTATTAACTATGGATGAGCATCGCATCGATATCGCAATGTAGCTGATTACCAGTCTCACCTGAACTATTGAAATTCTAAGAAATTGAAGCTCACGTTATAGTGGTTTTCCCAACTTTACAATTTCACTATAGCTCAAAATCAATTTAACCTAGAACAAAAGTAAAAACGTTTTTGCAATGTCTAAACTATCACATCCCATTTGATTTTTTTTGTACTTACTTTATTATTTTTTACTCCCTTTCGGACCCTTTTAACTTTACAAACTCTTAGCCGATTCCGTTAATAATCCTACCAGTAAACTATGGTAGTATTATCTGTCGACCTACCAAATTCTATGCAGATCGGGTTAGCAATTCTAAAGTTATGCTTTAACAAATATACAACATAGATTCGTCCAAGGTCCAAGTTTACACTAAAAGCTTCAGCTTCAGAACAGCCCTATCAGCACATTCCAATATTAGTCAATAGATTTTTTAACAATGAATTTAGGGCCTCAGTTTTTTACAGATATTTCAAATACTAGATTGTCGTTTTGTTTCAGCCTCATGGCAACAAATGCGGCACGGTATAGAATGGTGGCTGGAAAAAATGTGTCATTGCTGGAATTCGGATTGCGACGAGCCCAAGGCCCCGACGGAGGATTGTCAGCATCGAAATACGCTTATATCGGTTCGAATACTTCCTTTTACCTTCGTTCCTATTTATTGTAGCGCAAATTAACTTGTCTCAGTATTATTGATTGCATTAGCGTGCTCCACAGTTCGCAGAGCCCCGTGCCAGGTACGAGGCTCGCCCTGACTGTTCAAACTCGTGCAATATAAAACACCCCACCGCGCCATTCACTCATAAAAAGCCTCAAAAGCTATTCTTCGGCTTAATAGGTTTAATCAGGCAACTTTTGCGAACCTTGCCCTTGAACACGCCCATTATTCATAGACATTTACTAGTTTGAAATTACTTTTTGGAATGTTAGATGACTTGGCACCTGCCTTCGAAGTTAATAGCATCGAAAGTTACTCGTTCCTATCACCTAACCGGCTTGCACGATGTATAGAACAATAGCAGCTGCTTTAGTTGGACATTATCTGATGTAGTGAAGTTTCAGGTGGGTTTGACGGCACTAGCAATGTGCTAGCGGGCAAGATGTTCAACATTCCGGTGCGGGGCACGCACGCGCACTCGTTCGTGACGTCATTCAGTTCGCTGGACGACTTAGGGTCGGTGGTGCTGAGACACGCGGACACTCTGAAAGCGTGCAATTTGCTAGAGCTGGCACTAGAGTGGCGCGGCCGCGTCGCCTCGCTCATAGACATATCGCAGGAGGAGGCCAGCGACGGCGAACTAGCCGCTCTCATATCATATGCCCGAGCGTTCCCCTCCGGCTTCTTGGCTCTAGTGGATACGTACGATGTCAAGAGGTATAACTTTCAAGGCTTACCGCCACGACACGTGCAGCATAATATGAATGGGCATTCTGGCTACAATAGCAACTGTGGATCCAATGGTACTAGAGTACAAAACCCACCGAACATGCATAGTTCATATGGAATTAGCACGGTCGAACGCACACTGAGGTAAACATGCAAACGAAGCGCTCGTTGACATTTTGGTGTCTGATAAACTTTATTTTATTATTCTTTGCATTGTTCATTTATGTATACGTTATGTGGAGTTTCGATTACATTGATTAGATTCGTTTTGTTAACAGGCTGGCTGTGGTCCAGCCATAGAAATATCCATTTGACATTATCTCATCGTTAGGATGGGCATGACATTCATACATGAGGGGTAACACACACATGCAAGCACACTCTAACAACACAAGCGAAGCCACGCCGGACAGCCGCGGGGACTTTAATCAGAGCCATAGCCGTAGTTTATTTTATATTATTTTGGCTTTTTCAGTGAAGCGTATATGGACGGCGCTTCATGTCCAACCGAATGTAAATAATGAGAATACGTCACGTCCGAGGAGACTTTATATTTGCTTCAGTGTGACGTACTGTCCTGGACCCTTGATCGAGATAGGGGCAATTATATGCATTGGGCACAGTTGCATTGTATAGGGATATGCACACATTCACAGTAATTATGTCTATGTATTTGCATGCTTAGTTTACTCATCATTATGCCATTTAGTAGTAAGACACTGGTTGCATACATATTTACTGTTTTACTATATATAAGTACTTTAGTATAACCTATTTAGTAATATATAACGTACTATCCTTGGGACGATTATATGTGATTGCAATGACATCACGTTGCATTTTCACAGCCCACATGCAAGTAACTAGGTACTGCACGACACTGTAATGTGTAGTTGCAGCTATATTTGATTGCTTTTGCACTTTATATTTGAGCTACGTATCTGTTTTATGATTGCATTATTTATTCAGTTACTTGTTACTATCTGCTATACTTTTGCATGTGGAAGTATAACTAGGTCTGATTTTTTAAATTTATCGGCAGGAGTGGCCTTCTGAATTTCTGTGCCGTGGCACTAGCCCTAAATGATTGTGGATTCAGAGCAGTGGGCATTCGCATTGACAGTGGAGATTTGGCTTACTTATCGGTTCTGGCCAGAGAGACCTTTGAGAGAGTAGCAGAATCTGTCAAATTGCCGTGGTTCTCCAAATTGACTATAGTAGCCTCAAACGATATCAACGAAGAAACCATACTAAGCCTGAACGAACAGGGACACAAAATAGACTGTTTTGGCATCGGTACACATCTAGGCAAGTATTAACAAGTATTAAGTCATGTAATTTAAAACTAGTGAGATCATTTATGTAAGACTTGATGACATGGTTTCGTTTGACTACCTACTTTGTCGCTGGCTGGCGTATCTTAATTGTGCCAATTGCCTGGGATTCAATTTATTGCTATCAGTAATGATGTCACTGACTTGTCAATGTATGAGAATGCCAGACTTCCAGCAGTCATTAGGTTATTTACTTTTCAGAGTAATTTGACTGATTAGATTTGTGGAAGATATCGGCTCAGCGTAAACCGTTACTATTTGGTATAGTTTTTTTTAACGTTATCGTATGCCTTTGTTTTTATTTAGGTCTTATAGGATTTTGTTACAAATTTCTAGAATGTTACCTCTCTGTTTGTAGTAACATGTCAGCGCCAACCGGCATTGGGCTGCGTTTACAAGTTAGTCGAGATCAACGGCCAGCCTCGTATCAAACTGAGCCAAGACGTCGGGAAAGTTACCATACCGGGACATAAGGAGGTAACTTGTTTTTATCTAATTGCCCAGTTATCTGAGGGGTAATCACGAACAAATCTGACAGTAGCCGCGTTACGTAAACCTATCGTATTCGAGTCATATTGCCCGTCAACGTCAGCTTGACTGCCGAACGTTGTAGCGTCACCGCGCAGTGTATCTCGGATACGCTAGCGTTACGATACGTTTACGATTGTCACATATATTCGTGATCAAGGCACTGTACTAAAACGGAACTAAATACCTAATTCACTAACGTAGTACAAGTCACACTCGATCTTTGTCTCTCTGAACTTAGCCGCAGGTAGCTCCGCAGATCGCATTCTTGGCTCGGATTGGACGAAAGTGAGGAGTGGGGGGTGTAGCGCTTTCAGAGTGACAAAAGAACGGCTGCGACTACTGTACTATGGTATTCTTAGCTGATCATCATATAAGACTTAAAAATACCATTGTACTACCAGAGAATACCTAATATAGTATACTTCAGTGAATGTTAGGTCTGTCAGGAATAATGCTCAAGTCAAGAATCATCTGTGCCTTTATCCTACTAATATTATAAATGCGAAAGTTTAGATGTTTAGATGTTTGGATGTTTGGATGTTTGTGTTTCAATCACGTCAAAACCACTGAACGAACTTGGATGAAACTTGGCATATATATAGTTCGTAACCTGGATTGACATATAGGCTACTTTTTATCCCGAATAATTAACAGGATCTACAGGATAAAATGAACGAAAAGGATTAGCAGCGCCAATTGGCAAGAGGATTTCATTGTCATGTCATGTCACGTCAGTTTGACATTTCAGTACGAGTTCGGTGTAATGAGGTGTAATGTCAAGTTTCTCAAAGAAGTATCCGCTCGGTACACGCACAGATAATATAATGTACACGGAAACTGTAGACGCGTACGAAGTCGCGGGTAACTGCTAGTACCTAATATAATGTACTTCAGTGAATGTTAGGTCTGTCAGGAATAATGCTCAAGTCAAGAATCATCTGTGCCTTTATCACGAATAAATATGACAGTCATAAACATATCGTAACGCTAGCGTATCCGAGATACACTGCACTGTGACGCTACAACGTTCGACAGTCGAGCTGGCGTTGATGCGCAATATGATTCGAATACAATAAGGTTTACATAACGTGGCGACTGTCAGATTTATTCGTGACTAGTAGTTACCCGCGACTTCGTACGCGTCTACAGTTTCCGTGTACATTATATTATCTGTGCGTGTACCGAGCGGATACTTCTTTGAGAAACTTGACATTACACCTCATTACACCGAACTCGTACCTACTGGAATGTCAAACGCTAGTCGTTAGACCAAAGAGGTAGTACTACGCCCTGTCAAACTGACGTGACATGACATGACAATGAAATCCGCTTGCCAATTGGCGCTGCTAATCCTTTTCGTTCATTTTATCCTGTAGATCCTGTTAATTATTCGGGATAAAAAGTAGCCTATATGTCAATCCAGGTTACGAACTATATATATGCCAAGTTTCATCCAAGTTGGTTTAGTGGTTTTGACGTGATTGAAACACAAACATCCAAACATCTAAACATCCAAACATCTAAACTTTCGCATTTATAATATTAGTAGGATAGGATTACCCCCCAGACATACATTTTTGGCACTTCTCAGTAATGAGCTATATCGTTTCACGCTTGAGCAATGCCTGGGTTTTATAGTAAATTCAAGACATGTTATAAATTGTGCCTGTTTGGTGTTATTTATTCAAATTTTGCGTGGCAATATACTATTAAAGTAAAACGAAACTGAAGACATCAATAAAACATGCTAAATATGGCCTTGAACTGATGCGTGTTATCATATCAGACACAAATAGGTATTAGGTTTACATATCAACTTTATGAATAACAAAAGTAGATATCAATATCGGTAAGGTACAAGGTCTTCGGAAACTATAGATTATTTTAGGAAGCAAGTGGAAGAAGTGAGCACTGGTGGTCTTGTGGTAACGACCCCGCCTTCCAATCCTAAGGTCGCGCGTTCAAATCCGGTCGTGCACCAATATATTTTGTACTCGGATTTATGTGGTCAATGACAGAGCTCTCAAACGGTGAAGGGAAAAGTCGTCAAAAAAAAACAGCAGCTTATGTGCTCAAATACACGCGCGGCAGAGGCAACTGCACTCGTCGACACCTGTCGGCGGCAGCCGTCAACTGCCCAATATAATGTTTATAAATAATAAATTTATTCACAAAGAAAATTATAACTAATACAGTATTTACAATATTTATAATATGTACAAAATACACATGAAGCAGTTGAGCTATCTACACACTACACACCGTTGCAAACGATTTATAGATTATTGTTTATTATTAAATGTTTATTGTTTCACCATAATTTTATTATTCTGTTCGCTAAATTTAATACGTTACTAACAGTTACCCGCTACTTCGCCCACGAAAAAAAATAACCTTAAAAAAAGCGCGAAAAGTAGCCTATGTGTTAATCCAGGTTAAGAACTATAATCTATTTCAAGTTTCATTCAAATCGGACCAGCAGTCACAGCGTGATTGAAACACAAACATCTAAACTTTGATATTTATAATTGTAGTGGGATTTTAGATGAGTGTTGATGATACTGACCCCAAAGTTGGTAGTCACGATACCTATTTTATTACCATTCTTATGTTATATTACTAATACCTAATGATTGTTTTACGGTTTAGAAAATAGCGTTGCTTATACCTATATTATCTGTGCTTATTACTCAGGATTCTTAGACTCAAAATCATTTAAAATGCATGACTTCATTAAAGTAAGCTTTAGTGCCGTGCCCTAGCTTGGACGAGTATTACATCTAAGTTGCATATATGGTACATGGGCAATTAATGTATGAATATGAATAAGTGGGTCTTGGCCTCCAAGACAAGACTCCAGTCAAACGCTCGTTTCGCGCAAGACAACTAATTATAAACATTCTGACGGAATCTTAAGCCTCATACATACGTAACGATTTATCGTAGCGATTTCACACTGTGCAGAAAATCGAACGTTCCTAGTGCCTCCACACGCGTCCGATATCGACGTCGATCGGTCAGTTCTCCGCAGAGGCTCGCGCAAGATACATGTTAACAATGGAAGATTATGACGCACTTGCTATATTAGGCCTGGTTATGTGTTTAAAATACAGTATAAATCAACAAATTATTTATTAATTAAACTTTTAAGACGTATTTTAGAACATTTTACGAATAAGTTACTTTTTTATTCATCATTAAAATTACGTAAAAAGGAAGTAATTGCATTATCAGATTGTGTATGGTCTGGTTCTACTGGTGATGTAAATTCCATTGATGATCGAGTGACCAATTCTTTCTTCTTCCGACATGTTTCTGTGAAAGCGATGTGCACGTGCGCACACTAGCAAGCTCCGTGAAGTACTGCCGAACTGAGCGATCGCCATCCACACGCAACGACAAAACTGTGCAAATGTAATCGACAACGATTTATCTGATAGAAATTGCAACTGCCACCGACGAACGATTATCGACAACGATTTTTCATACAGACGATCGATAAAACTGCGCAAACAGTTCTGCACAGATTTATCGCTACGATAAATCGTTACGTATGTATGAGGCTTTAGGCGACCTCTGATTCTCATCCAGATGGTTTTCCTAAATAAGGATATTGCCATCTTACCGCACAATCTTCTTCCATTCTTTCGACGGCGAAGTCAATAGAAAAAAAAACGTTCGGGAATCAGATAGTTTTCTATGCAGTGGTGATGGATTTGAAAGCTGTAGAATACCGACCAATCCAAAATGTGGTCATATTGTGTCAAACTTTTCGTTTTGCCTCTGACCCCCTGACATACTCAAGGTTTTGATAGCTTCCTGCAGGTTTTAAGTACTAAAGGGGTATCTAGACTGCTGTATCTGGTGATTGAAAGCTGTGAGTCTATTTAATTTAATTCTGTTATGCGTTACAGGCTTACCGATTATTTGGCGCAGACGGGCATGCTCTGATCGACTTGTTGCAAAGATCTTCGGAACCCCCACCAGCTGTGGGACAAAAGGTTTTGTGCCGACATCCCTTCCAGGAGTCCAAGAGAGCCTACGTCATTCCTAGCAAGGTGGAACACTTGTACAAAGTAAGTTGTTTTACAATACACAAAAAGGTACCTAATATTCGTTCTGCGAGCTATGTGGCCAGCCCACTACTTCTCCTGTCTTGACTCTGGTAGGGCGGACTGTTTTCCGCAACTAGGCCGCAGATGGGCCTGTTTTGCCCACCGCTTTTTCAACTTGGTAATTCTTAGATCTTACGTGATCTTGGCTCTTCCACGGATCTGCATATAAGGGGTAATGGAAAATCGATTGTGTTAGTATAAAAGCGCCTTATTTCAGCTGTCTTGGTAAAAACGATTGAAAAAAAAACCTGAATTGGCTTTTCAAGTATTATTTTAGAATACGACTTATATATTATGACTTATATGTTTATATGGGTGTAAAGTCTTTAGAACTACCCTCAAATCAGTGTTTTTTAATTTAAGGTTTACTGGAAGGATGGGCAAGTTCTCTCAGCTCGCAAGCCGTTATCGGAGGTGCGAGAAAGGGTTTACCTATCGCTGCGAACTCTCCGTCAGGATATCAAGAGGAATTTAAACCCGACGCCGTATAAGGTAGGTAATAAACTCATAAAGGTTTTAATGCGAACAAAACCGCATTAGTTTTGCGATAACGATAGAAATTATAATTAACCTCGTCTAAATAAATTTAATCAGAAACTCTTTGACTCGTTGTTTACTTACGATTTATTTATAGGTATATTGTAGAACAAAACTGTTTGTTAGCACAATTATTTCCTTAGAGTATGTAGATTCGCATTTCACATTATTTTCATAGAAGTTTACCCTTATATTTCCGTCAGGGTTTAAAACATTTGGTAACCTAATTCATAATCAACCCTCAACCGTTGATGGCGTCATGATGACGCAGATATCAAATCAAATGATTATAAATAATGCGGCCACTCATACAAATTCAATGTTTACATTACAGGTTGCAGTTAGTGACGACCTATACAACTTCATACACGATTTGTGGCTACAAAACGCGCCAATTGGAGAGTTATCATGAAACAAATAAACCATAGATATCTATGAAACAACACGCGTCAATAAAGTAATCAACCTTGGAAAAGTACAAATACAAATGTAAAGATCTTTCAGATTTGAATTGCGCGCTTTACTGGCTCAGTCATAGTGAAATGTTCCTTATTTGTTGACATCATAGGGACCATTTTAAAATAACTTGGGAGTCAGGCGCGTAAGATTGAAATATCTCTAGTAGAATATACAGTACGACATCATCTTCTCAAAGTTGATCTGTTTTAGGTTTTAGTATCGTTTGATCATTTTCCTACACAAAACAATACTCGAAAATACCGTCCATAGCAGTGAAAAGATTTAACTCGTGCTGAGAACCATTATCAGTGATTCGAATGTAATTTGCTGAGGCAACGAATCCTTATATTGGTATTTTTCCCATAGCACAATACCTTTCCAAATCGTTCCTTAGACTAGTCAAAATTATCCAGATTCTTTATTTAGGAACCATAGTTTTAAAAACTAGTGTTGGGAGCTAGAAGTGCATTCCGTTAGTATTGAAATGTCACAAGACCAAAGATAATCTGATCAAGTTCCAAGAACTTTGCAAAAACTCTCCTAAGTTCAAAATTATAAAGCTATATTTTTATGTTTTATAGCTATATTTGTATAAGAACTATTTAATGACAATCGATAAAATTATGGCATCGTTGAGTAGGATTAAGTAAACTTATAAAATAAGTCAGAGTAGTTTTATATTATATAGAGAAAAATTGTGCACAAACAATAGTGTAACTGAAATACGTTTTTATCTTATCTAAGATGTGTATTTTGAATACCTAGCTGTATGAACCATTTAAAAAAAAACAGTACCTAAAACTAAGTTTAATCGTCACTCGATAACTATAGATGTATATTTTGTAAAAAAAATAAGTACATTGATCTTACGTAAATCAGTTTAAATAGGTGCAGGGGTCTTATGCTCTGTTCGACAGAGATTTTACTCTAATAGGCATGACGTCATATCTCGGCCGACAACTCGTCAGATCAAACTTGAAATATTGTTGAACGAAAGGGCGAGAAAAATGTCATTCATTTGATCCGCTGCCTTACCCCCTAATGGTATTGAACTGTTATTTGAATTCAAAAACTTTGGTTCCGGTTTTTACAATAAATATGATTGCAATTTATAATGTAATAATAAAATGGATAAGTTAAACTCCACTATGAAATAGTGAAGTTTTAGTGGATTTGGATATTGCTAAGATTGAAAAACAAATATAGGTAGGTACCTAATAGAAAATTGATCTCTATCCCAGTGTTTCACTTCGCGGTAAGGACACTGTTCTGGCATAATATGCAATCATTGTTTTTTTTATTATTAACCTATACTGTCCCACTGCTGGACAAAGGTCACCTCCCTATCTAGGTTTTAAATAAGAAAATTAAGTAAAAGTATACTTTTACAAGATAAACGGAGTTAGAATGCATTCCATGCGGTACAGTCCAATACTAAGTCGACTTTGACCAGTGGAGCGATCACCGATCTGTTTAGCAACCAGTGAACGTTAGTAATACACATTTTAAAATGTACAATAACAACTCTGAGCCGTCAATTGTATTGCCATTGTAATGGAAACCGTTTAAGTACTGACTGACTGATTGTTGACGATATCGGTGGTAAGGGTACAGGTAATTTATTTACCTATTAACGGTCTCTGTAGTGATATTAATGTAGTGATGATGCATTTAGTTCAATTTAATGATGGAACGCATGATCAAATATTTCAATAGTCGAATCATGTACCTACCTAATTCACGTGCGCAAAAGTATACATTTTAATAGTTTTTAGGTTTTGTAATTAGCATGAAAATGCGTTGTTTTTTTAATTGACTAATAATTTTTTAATAGAGCTTTTATTGTAAGTATAAGAAATATATACCTACAGATAGCAGATGAGAAAAGGAAATTAAATAGGTACAAATTACGTGTTTAGCGATATTCACTAACCTGAGTAAACACAATGCACTTTAAGAATTAAGACTAGATATCATTGTACAAATTGGGAATTGTACCAACTGCCCAGGAACCAATATTTGTCACAGAAGGTGCAATATGAAATCAAAAATGGAAATCACGATACTTACATAGAATAAATTATTTTTTTACACTAACAATATATTTTAAGCGCACAAAAATTATAAAACTCGTGGTTTTGCTCTTGTTAGAATATTTTTTTTATAAATAAAGATAATTTATATAAAAAAAACAATACCTAAGTATTTAGGTACCAACCTATTCCAGATGATAATTTTATAATTAGAATGATTCATGAGTGATATATGAATATCAGGTAGGTACTTACCTACAGGTGTAGGTAACCACAGTAAACAGTGAATTTTTATTTGATCTTGATCGGCTGTAAATACTGTAAGTAGGTACCTACTTAGGTAAATTGTGTAGTTCATAAGTAGGTTCTCGTAAAATGTTAGTTAAGCTTTAGTATTTATAAGCAATACTTTGAAGTATGTTTACAATTATGATGAACACAGGCCTATTCCTGCAATGTTTTTGTGCCTTTCTATTACTTACAGCATAATTATTATATGGTTTTAAACATTGCAACCACTGTGTTTCTTTCCGTTAGGTAGCCTTCTCCAATAAGTACACCTACCCCTAGCGATTTAATAGGTACAGTAGGCTACAGGGATCGCAATAGGTGTAGGCGCGTGGTGCGCAAGCAGCGAGTCTCACATATCACACATCACATATCGTCCCTCTCGCATGATTCGCAACATTCAAATTATAATAGTTCAAAGTTCGAACCGTTGATAGGTTGATGTGTAGCCGACTGTACCTATGTTAGTTCGCAAGTACCCGAATAAATAGGATGATTTATTTTGTTCCAAAGTCTTATAGGTTAAATTATCGTTGCGGGCGGGACTATGTCGGTCGGCTATGCTGGGGACACCGGGCGGGACAGACGACTGCCTGAAAGCGGGACGTATGGTCATACTCATACCATCGAGTCATCATCATCATCATTTCCCTGCCCTTATCCCGCGCTAGGCGGGGTCGGCACAACATGTCTTCTTCTTCCACTCGCTCCTATCATTCGTCAACTCAGAATCTACTCCTCTCACATTCATATCCTCTTTCACACAATCCAACCACTTCTTCTTCGGCCTTCCTCTACCTGCGTACCCAGTCACACTCCATACGGACCATACTCCATACCATCGAGTCATAGGGATTTTTTACAGACCTACCGATTTTTACATTTTGCGTTGGATTCTCAGTGCCGATCAATAAAACACAAGACTTGTCAGTCCGTGACTTCATCCGCGTCCCGTTTAATCCCGTTAATTTTCCGGGATATTAATCCAGGTTAGGAACTGTACCTACCCTACTATATTCAGAGTTTCATCGAAATAGGACTAGTAGTTGCGGCGTCATTGAAACACTAATATCCAAACATCAAAACTTTGAGAGATATAATATTAGTGTAATTTCTCGCATTGCAAACTTATTGGCACCTAGAATCACCTAGTTATATAAGACGATTCTAAATAATCCTTGTGATTTTATTGAATAAAGAAATTTTGACTTAGACTTTGACTTTGACATTCGGAGCTAAGAGGGGGAACGAGCACTGCAGCATTCTGCATTATGCAATGCACCATCTCAACCTCCACTTCAACTACTCAGTAGCTTCAATGGGTGCCTGCTTATGTATAAGTATTAGGTGCTGTGACAAAAATATAAACATATTATGATTTATTAAATATTCCTTCTTTATTTACAACCTCTGTACTATTATTTTACACAGTATTTAGTAGGACAGGACCTACGCTAAAGATAATCAACGCTTCAGTTATTCACATTTCTTAGTACCTACCTACATACTCTATTTATGTATACCTATTAATATAGGTACTTATATTTCAGTGGCGCTAGCGGCGCGTCTCGCAGTTCCCGCGGAGAAGGCGCGCGAAGGAAGAGAATGTTGCCAGTCTATTGGTAACGATTTAGTTTCGCTAATTTCAACATTTCAACGGTACCTACACTACCTACCTACTTCCTTTAAGTAAAGGACTACCATCTAAATTAGTGTAGCTAAGATCGTGATGATGCACTAACACCTAGATACTATCTTACAACAGCATATCTAAATACAAGTTGGGTTTCACTAATAATGACCGAATTTTAATCTCTACTCTTTCTAATCAGTTCCATAATGTTTAGTATTATTTAAGTACCTACGTTTAAGTAAGTATTTAAGTAATAAATAGTTTATTGCCTACTTATCTACCCGATAATATGGTCCAACCTTACAACCATTTCCTTGTTATCGAACAGAATACAGGTATAGGCATAGCTGGTTTGTCAATAGTGGGATGCACTTTGTCATAATGTGATGACAAACTCCTTTGGGTAATAAATTTTTGAGGGCACTGTGTGCATTTAAACGGCTTCTCTCCAGTGTGTTGAAACATGTGAAACTGAAAAAAAAAACATTAATTTATTTATGTACTTACCTACTACACTTTTCTCTGTTCTGTGCCTAGCCTACACATATATTATGATAGATGCAAACAAACATACCATATAGTTTTCATTACGTTGACAACCCTTTCTACAGATTTGACAATAGTACTTAAAACTCTTAGGTCCCTTATAAAAAGTATCATATGATATGCCGTTTTCAGTTTCGACTTCTGATTTTTGAGGCTGCATTAATCTCGGCCCATGGACACGACTGCTATGTGCATACAAGTTTCCAGTACAACTGAAGGACTTATCGCATTGTTTACATTGGTATGGTTTTGCTCCTGTGTGGCTATTCATGTGGAACTGAAACAAAATTAAAGCACATTGATATAAGTACCTAAGAGACAAAATACCTACTTAGTAGGTATATAAGTAATGATTACTGCATAGGTAATATTTATTGAAAGTATACCTTAACGTATTTACAAAAAACAAAGCTGGCCAAGGCGCAAGTTTTATTTGCGCATGGTAGTGTTCTGAGTGAAAGATTCGCTGTATAACCAGCTCTCCACTTTTAGAAGAAACCAATGTAAGAAGAGCAGATGACGGTTTAGGTTAGGCTGGACAAGTAATAATTTTTAATTTTTCAAATTCAGTTAACTTTTAGAAGTTGCCTATAGTTTTCCTTTCATGAGACCATTATGGTACAGATTTCCTGAAAAAATCACTCATTTTTGACGGGTAGGTAGGTACTTAAAGAGAAACCCGTCTGGAATTAAATATTTCGCACTAAATAATATTTTTTTCTTCAACGAAGTTTTTTTTAATAAAAAATCTAAATATGTGACGCTTTTAGCAATGCACAAGCGGTTTGGGACTAAATGGTGTTGTCTACGAATATTTATTTATTTATTAAGTTCTACCATACCATACCTTTAGCTGTTGATTCCGTTTAAATTTCTTTTCGCATAAATTACATTTGTATGGTTTTTCTGGGCTATGAGTGATATTGTGGACTTTGAGCGCTGCCAAATGTCCATACGACCGGCCGCATACATTGCAATCAAATGTTTCTTTTGATGATTTATGTATTTGCATGTGTGCTTCATATGTATAACTTGTCCTAAATCTGTAAAAATATTTAAAAAAATTATAAGTTAGGTTATACAGTTCAGGGAACCTTTAGAAAGCTAAAGTAATAATCACATTGACAATGAAAGTAGGTACCTTCATGTAATGAAATGAAATGACTACCTACCTATTTATTTGCGAGATGCTAAGCAGGTTCTTAAAAATCTTAAAATTACTAACGGTCTCACATACTTTGTTGTTAACCGACATGCAACATAATAAATAAATAAATATTTATGGACATTTCACACGACGCCCTCTAGTCCCAAACTAAGCAAAGCTTGTAATATGCGAATATAAATTAGGTATGAGCCCACAGAACAGAGAAAAGTAAGTATGAGCCATCAGTAGGTACCTACTTACTAAAAGCATTATACTTATGATACAAGTCATCATCATACATAATAGGCAAAGTTTATAATTAAATAGTATGAGAAAATGAGAACTTAATAACTGCTAAGGACATAAAGTCCCGGAATCACCCAAAAAGGTTTTGTGCATGGTTAGGTAAGGTACCTTACCTACCTAGTAGGTACACTTTAGTGTTACGTATTACATGATATTACATAGGTGTACGGTAGGTACCACCGGTTGATAGACAAATCTTGTTTTCATAATATAAAAAAATTACCTTCTGTTACAGATTTCGCAGCTCAATAAATAAACAGAGCCTTTTCTTGTGTGGAATTTAATGTGTTTGTTTAAATCTGCCTGGAACCTAAAACTTTTTTGGCATGTATAGCAAGTGTATTCCTCGTCTTGAATATGAACCCAAGAGTGGTTTTTTAATGATTGTTCTACCAGAAAACTTTTATTGCACACTTCGCATTCAAATGTTTTCTTTGCCTGATTTTTTATTTTTACTTTCTCTTGATCATTATTTCCGAGATTATTTCCTATTAATTTTAAAGTCACAAATTCTTCAGCATATGGATATCTGCCATTTTCTGTGACAGTTTCATCTGGCATGTATACCTCCATTGGATCAACGCAAATTTCGGTAAATTCGGCTACTTCTTCCTTAATTGCATTTATCGTGGTTGTCGAACTATCGATCATTTCAGCTGTCGAACTGAGAGTATGGAAATTTTCCTGCGCTTTATGTATCTGTTCTATAAACTCGCACAGAGTTTGTAAAGTTGAGCAGCATTTAATGCAAATATTTTTGGGAAATTTATCTTCCTCAACTATCTGTAAATGAGAGATAGAGAAATCAGTTAGGTAATAAAAACACACATCTAAAAACCACAGAAAGTGTCTGTCAAAGGCCACACCCATAAAAGACGCAATGGCTGACAAGACAAACAAACGACTTGACTAAACTTATTTCGAATAATCCACTTGACACTAGCAAAATTGTCTGTCGAAATGACGGACATAGGCCATTATACAGCGTGTTACCAGACCACTTCCGAAAACTTGGAGGTTCCAATCAGACCATGATACTGAAAACATTATGGTATAAGAGAAGAAGAAGAAGACACAATGGGTGATGGCTCAATTCAACATTATAAAACCTCGAGCAAAGGTTTTGTACAAATTTTTAACTGGACAGTACCGTAGGTACTTATCAAAAAAATCATTCCTCGATTCAGGCTAATATACAATGTTTATAACTCCAATAAATAATCGTCGAAAACTCGATGCCTGAGATGGCTTGAGATTGAGTGAGACTGTGAGTTTTATTGAATTAGCTTACGAGTACATACAAAACGTACCTCAATGTGTAGATACTCCCGAAGCTTCTCCAGGAGAAGCATATCGGCAGCTTCTTTACTGTATAACATAACAGTTACTTCTTGCTCTTCGGCGCAAAGACGGCAAAACCTTTCGAAACAAGTTCCAGTCATGATTACTAAATTATTAATCGAGTGATTCGGCAGGTACCAGAATGCTTCACGGCGTGAAAGGCATCCAACGAAATGCTACACCTTCATCGGTTGCGCTAAGTTTAGTTTGCGCAGTATTCATTCCTCGGTTTGCGCAGTAGATAGTAATGATTTGAAATTGAGCTGAGTGAGCTCGACGCATGCGCGTTATAATACCTAGCTACTTTCATTTTATCTCTTGAGTACTACGACTACAGCGCAACTCAGCGCAAGGCGCTTGTATGGGTATGGTCCTACACCACAACGTACAATGCGTGCTTACCTAATTTGCTCATTCTAAAACAATTGTTTTCTATACTTAGGTAGTTTTTGACTAATGATGAAAAATACCAAGTTGTTTTTTAAATAACCGCTGAGGTTACCTAGGTCTCCTACCTGGGTTCTTTGTTATTATGCTTACATCGTCGTCGCGTCATAGTCGTCTCTTAGTTGTCATCATTTCATTTTATTTTAAACAAATGGTAGATAGAGGTAGAGCAGAGCATAGCGTTCCGTCCGAAAAGACAGAAGATATAGCTTGTCCACCAACACCGTCAACGAGTATTCCAAACCTGAGATTTTTTACAGCGAGTTGTAGAATGACGACGACGACGACGTGACGGCGATTGTTTGTCCATCAAGACAAGACCAATGACCAACTTCGGGGGTTTTCTTCAGTCTTTCCAGTCAGGCCGATAATCTACTACCGCGCCGAACGATCTCGGAATAGCGTCATCGGATTGGTGGGACTGCCTGAGATGTATTGTAATAAATAAGACATCTCCCGTAAACTGAACCATACAATGGCACTTGCCTAAGAGTAGAGTCATTTTAACAGAAAAAGATTCTCCGTTGCACTGTTTTATGTTCTCGAAGACGACGACACCCCGGCTGACATCGTGAATTCATCAGGTATTTATGGTGGCGGCCCCTCGAGTGTCACAGTGTCACTAGATGTCAATACTGCGTGCCATCGCCACCCCCAAGCTAGGTAATGGACGGACATTCCCCATGGGCACTGGGTACAACTATGACCACCGCTCCACTGTCTCCACTGTAAATGCGGTAATACTTAGGTAGGTAGGTACCTACATGTTTCCGGTTGTGCTACATCGGCGGCGATGTCATGACGTTCTCTTGGACGCTTGCAGTGGACAAGCAGCGGTATGAGGGGTGAGGTGCGGGGCCATCGTTCTCTGCGTGCGAGCGAAAGAAGACCGGTCTGAGGTGAGGTACGGGCAGCGGGGTATGGCGGCGGCGGCGGCGGCGGCGCTGCGCGGGTGACGCGGCGGCGGTGGCGGGTGCGCGTGGGCAGGGAGCCTTCGCGGAGCGGGCGGGGCGCGCCTCAGTCGCGCAGCGAGCGCTTTATCGCAAGAACGTAGGGTGGTGTCGCGCCAACCCGTCGCGTGGAAGTGTTGTGTCACAGCGGTGGGCCAGGTCGGTTTCGAGATCTTGTCGTCCCGACTCAACCATGGCTCTCAATTCGGACGCTGAACAGAAATCGAACCTGGTCCTCCGCGTGGACCAGGATTCCGACTCGGTTCTCCAGTCATTGTTCGACACAGTGCTAAAGCCGGACTCGAAACGACCGCTACAGGTGCCTCTCCGAATGCGACAGCTTCCAAAGTCGTTCTTTAACCCACCGTCGACCGGTTCGAAGTCGCCATCTGTGTCTCACTCGCGAGAAAACTCGGCTGACTCGGCGTTCGGTTCGTCGTCCGCGACTGGCGCTGGCGCGTCGACGGTCTCTCACTCGCGCGCGCACTCCTCGCCGGCCAGCCTGCAGCAGACGTACGCGGCGGCTGGCCAGCAGAACCAACAGCAGCCGCCGCTGCACCATCAACACGCCAAGCAGAGATCCTACGACGTGCCACATATTCCTGACGATCTCGGCCCACTCCCACCAGGATGGGAGCAAGCTCGCACACCTGAAGGACAGATTTATTATCTCAAGTAAGTTTTCGCTTCATCCGGTAGGTACCTAGGTATAATTCGCTTTTATTACCTAGGTAGGTAATTTAGGTAGATAAGATACCTACCAAACCGTATTATAATATAAGTACCTGCAGTGTAAGATCTGAGAGATCATAGTACCTAGTACCTAGTATGGGATGAAAATATTTTTATGACAACATTAGCTAAGTACCTACTCTATATCAGTGTCGGTACTAGGTACAGTAGGTAGGTAGTAGGTAAGGTACCATAAATACATGCTATAGGTACCTCAGATACTTATACCTACCAATGTACCTATCTACCAAAATGGTCATAACCTCTGGGTCGGTAAGTTCATAGTCATAGTAGGAGATCGTAGTGTGAGAATTTTATTTAATTGATTGATCAAGTAGGGTAGGTAGTAAGTAGGTACCTTACCTATGTCAGCTACTTACTAGGTACTAGGTGTCGTGTCTCAGATTTTTTATCAAGTCTTGCTGGAAGATGGGTGAAAGGATTATACCTACCTAGCTAGTTACTTCGTATATTATAGGTATGCCTAGGTTACTTTACGATGGAACTGAACAAAGCATTGATAATAAAACAACCCTGCACATTCATTACCTTTATTGAGTCATCGATACTAATGAAATAGGTTTTAAAATCTATTAGTAAAGTCGCCTAGAAAATACGGAGTCAGAACTCGGAACATAGCTTTTCTGAGGATTCCACAATAACCTCGGTAGTGTACGTATAGGTATTGTATACCTAGCAGGTAAAAGCCTTATTACACTATGCAATCTCAAGTCAGGCTTACTGATAGTGATGTAACGTGACGAGTTGAGTTGAGTTGTAAGTAAACAACGGGGCAAGGTGGCAGAAATCTTGCGGATCGGTAATATCGTAGTACCTAGGTAGTCTAGGTAAATATCCGACTGAAGGCACCTACGAAATTATTTACTTATTTGTCTGCAAGTTTTTTTTTTACAATAAGCATCCATAAAAAATTCTAAAATAATTTTAGACTCTGCAAGTCACTCCTTGGATAGGTAGGTAGCTCTAGCTAGTACCTTACCTACCTAGTAGTACCTATTACCCATCGGTTGTTCTTTCAGCCCTGCATCTTTGTGTTCTTTTCTTATGTTGCTCTGTTTACTGATGTTATACCTACCTACCTAAAAGTTATTCTCTTTATCAATGTCTTGTACTCATTGTTCTGAAAGAATCATTACTACGTTAAGCCCTACCCTACCTATTGTTTAGATTTTAGAATATTGGTATTTTCTTATAAACTCGATGCTTATCTCTACTGTTCATGTTGAAAACACATTGTCGTCACTCGCTATCTTATCGCGATTTGTACCTGCCATCGTCAGTTTACCTGCCATGATAAAATATATTGAAAAAACTAAAGGAATGATTCATAAGATCTCAAGTCCTGCAACTTGTAACAAGTGCCCAGTTTTTTCTACACAACAACTTAGTAGGCCAGTGGGGCTTCGCTTTGTAACGTTTACCTACGTGTTAGTTAATTAGGTAGGTACTTGAGTACCTCCTACGTACCGAGTACCATTTAAGACAATATTACTACCATTAGTCATAATTTAGGACCAAAAAATCAATTGTAGAGTAGAATTCCTAGCAAAAACAGGAAAAAAAGCCTAACTCATCTTCCTCATTATGGCCAATGTTTGAGTGTTTTTGTCACGACTCACAAACGAAGCGTTTCTTATAGGTAAGTACGAAAACTACGATACATACCTATCCATCGAAGTGTTAGCTTTTCTAAGTCTTTTGACCGATAGTATATTAAAGACTTGAATGTTTTGAATCTATACGAAATTCTTGATTGAAAGTATTCAAAATTTGGGATACCTAATATCTTCTTCATCCTAAAGTCTATTTTATTCATATAGCTAACTTACTAAATGCTATTTTTATGACGTAGGTGCCGGCGCCAATGCTTGAAACAAACCAACCGATTGAATTCGAAATAATTATACCTTATCGATAAATCCGTAATGGTTCAGCGAGTAGTAGGTATACCTACGGAGACTGGCGCCAATGCCATTATTGTCGCGTGTACTTTCAGTTGCGCACATGGTAGATCAAAAACGCTTGTAACCTTTAAATCAAAGACCCTGGTAAGTTATATAGGTGCCCACTCGTAGGTACCTAATTTTACTAGTAAGTAATTCTGTCAGAGCAGTAGACCTTGCGAGCCCATAACCATTATACCATTATAACCATGCAATAACCGATACTTTCCCCTGGCTAAGTAAATCGAATTTCTGAATTTTCTAATAGGCTTACCTATTAGTCAAATCCCCTCAGTCAGTGTTGCTGAATAAAAAACATCCCTAGAAAGTTACATTTTCCATACAAATACTCGCTCCATAGGTACGGGGATCAGCCGCGACTTAGGTACCAGTTTTTGTGCTTCAAATAAAGAGTCATTAGAACTAGTATCTGAATAAACTAACGTTATAAGAGGTGTTTAACATTATATAATTTGACAGTTCCGTTAATTACAAATATTAGTCGCCTTTGTTCTTAAAAATCTTAATTCTAGAAAACATTCAGACGTAGTTTAGTACAATTTAATTTAATACACGGAACAAAGACAAATTATTAAATTCAGCGTTTAGATTACAGAAAACAAGCTAAATGAAACTAAACTGTAGGTACTAATCATAACTTAATTCACAGCAACACAAGCAATAACTATTTGGATGATAGAAATGCACGGTGTTTAATCATTCGCTGTGAACAATTCTGTGACTGATTTGCGTGACAAACCCTACGTAAAGCTCCAAAAATCTAACATGCTTAAATAGCTGACAAGGCCATAAATAGTCGCTAATAGCCACTTCAGCTAAGTTGAATGTTTTAAAAAGTACGTAAAATCAAGACAGTGGGAATTTGGGGAATTGTGAATAAAAGTAATTAGGACTCATGTACCGAAAGCAGTTTTTTACAGCAATTTGAAAATATTTTATTTAGTTTTTGACATTTATTAGCCTCGTATACAGACAGCTGCATGCAACACCAATTAATTAATTACCCATCTAAGTTATACGTTTTACTTTTTTAAACTTTTAATAATTTCTTTATTATTGTTTACATTTGTATACAGATTGACGTAACTAAGTGTTCCCTACAAGTTCCAAGCTTAATCCTTGTTTTGTTCTATATATTCTTAAATAAATAACATGTGATTGGTAAATAGCCCCTGTTTAGGTGAAGTGTTGAGCGCTCTTTAAGGTAGTTTACTGATTGATAATCTTACTAACTAAATTAAACTAAACTAAGCTAAGATAATAGTGTAACAGTGTTGCCAGCTTTATAAATACTTCATAAAGATTAATACGTATAGCTCGGTTCGTTAGCGCACGTCAGGATTGCCAACGCGGAAGGCCTGCATGTTACATCTGCAACGACGCACTTCATAAGCTCCCTTAAAATATTGATATTTCGAATATCAAAGGTATTAATTTAGACTGGCGCAGCCGCTTGGCTCTTCTCTCCGAGTCAGCCGCCGCCAGCGACTGCAGGAGCATACCGCAATGGTCCATTGCAAGCGGTGCGTCTCTTCCGTGTCGGTAAATAGACGTGCCCGTCGTCGTTTCTTAATTGCATGCTGGGACCGATGCTTTATAAGCTCCATAACGTCCGTCGGCGTGTGTCGACTGCGAAATGTTTGCTTTAATTATTATTGGAATGGAGGGTAATTCTCTGTGGTTTTGTTCGGCTAGACTTGGCGATGTTCCGAAACGGGTATCGATGCAAATTGCCTTGGCGGACGCCCAATGCGGCGCTATCAGACGCAACGTTTCACTGCGTTACACCTTTTTGTTTACTTCTCTTCTGTCCCTATCCCTAGGGCTCTTGTGTTCTCGTAAGGACTGGACTTGAATGTGTTTCAGTAACTCATTTTAAAAATGGTTAATTATTTTGACTAAACTAAGGGCTACTAACAGGATCATTGTCAATTCATTGAGTACCTTAAGGGAGTAGGGTAGGAGTTCCAAACATAATCTTTATCAGAGCAGATGGACTTTCCTGCATCCTTGTTAACTTTTGTATATCAACAATCAACATAAGTTTACTTACTCCTTTGTGAGTGTCTTTGTGTCTACGTTATTTACCAAACATAGCAGTCGACAATGCAATGCAATAACGAACTGGACCCTTTTATGTGTTGAATATGATACAAAAGCTCTCAACCCCACTTCGAACAATATTTCCTTTTAAGGTGTCATCCTATGAATCTTAATAAGAGTAGCATCTTGGGCTGAATACTAAAGGAAAATCATCGTACGAAATATAAAAGGTGGACATGGGTTCATTAAACTCTTCTTTCATCTCTGTAGTGTAATTGGTGACTAACCGGTTAAGACGCATGAGGTGCAGGTTCGACCCGCGCGGCGGGACGAAATCGGCCTGGATGATATTGTATTGTACTGAATATACTCTATACTCACAGAAGAGGTACTTAGACTTACCTACCTATTATTCATTGCTGGTAGGAGTACGTGGTAGGTTAGGTACACAACACACATACCTAATGACTGCACAAGTAAACCAAGGTGTAGGGAGAATCTGAAATTGATACAATCTAATTTACCTACCACAGTCGGTAAATATTAATCATCAAAAGGAAATTCTTGTGTAGCATTGATTTAAATCTACCGATACTGATATTTATGATTGGAGAGATGACAAAGTCTATCCCTACAAAGATCTGAAGAAGCAAAAGCTAAGTTGTAGCTAGTAAAGAGCTAAATAAAGAATCTCGAACGGTCACGACGATTACTAAGAAAAGAGTGATGGAGTGGTCACATGCACAACAAGTAGACTTATCGGAGTAAGTATTCATTGCGATAACATTAAAACACAGCTCACTATCGCCTTCCTAGAAGACGCGCATCGCACGACGCGACAGCCGAACTAAGGCGACAGGTAGTTCTATCTAGTAGTACCTATCTACCTAACGGAATTCCACTGAGAGTTTTTTAGAACAAACTTGGATGCCGTTAATAATTGTATACTTTCTCTCTCACTTTTATAATTAAAACGCGTGTTTTATTTTAACTTCTGATGAAAAATTAATTAAGTATTTCACGAATATCATATATGAAAAACGTATTATTTTGTTTATGTGTGCATCTATTACTAATTTCATTACTTTTTGAATGTACCAAAGTCGGTTTTTTTTGTAAGTAAAGAATTTATTTACTTATTTATTATAAATATAATGTCATATTCATAATATTTATAATAAATATCAATGTAATATAAATATTTATAATTAATGTGGGATATTTATTTAATATGGATGTATTAACCTAAGTTAGGTATCTAACTTTAATAATTAATTCCCTATTATTTATTTTATTGTACCTACAAAACATATACTTAACTAACGTATAATTGAACAAAATTATGAATAATATATTTATATATATAGTACTGATTTGGATCAGTTGAGCTATCTATAAATTGTTTGCAACGGTGTGTAGATAGCTCAACTGCTTCATGTGTATTTTGAACATATTATAAATATTGTAAATACTGTATTAGTTATAATTTTCTTTGTGAATAAAAAAAAATATATATTTAGTAGTTTATAAATAAGCATTTTACGCCCGATCTTCCACAGTTAGATTACATTATTCATCATCAAAACGTTTGCTTTTCAACAAGATATTGGTGTCTATTAGCAATGAATGTTTAGGGTATAATATAATGTGCCTAGATAAACAAACGTTTACTTTGATCTTGATATTGTGTATGAATTCAAGTATATTACGATAGTTGGTTGTTGTCTCCACTTGATATTTTACTAAAAGCAAGCATTGCCTTACTGCGTATATGGAACGTGTGTCGTGCGTGTGGCATAATAGCAACAAACAAGTTACTTGCTCAGTCTCCACGCTCTGATTACTGGATGTTGGCTCTAGACAGCGTCTTTATCGGTACCAATCAGAAACTGAGAACAGTGGTAGTGCTGAGAAATCGGTCTGATGTTAGTGTTACTCATAAATTGGTAACTAAGGTCGTATGTGTTAGGTATGAATTAGGTATTAGATTTGGTATATTTGTTGAAGATGGGCTAGGTAGTGTAATACATAGGTAGTTTATTTATTCTGCGGTAAAATGTAAGAAGAGCTACAAGCAAAGAGTTCGTGCTATTTATATTGGCTTTTGTTTGGTGAACTTCTAGAATGAATCTTTTACTCCGAGCAGTTTGAACACTTCTAACGTAAGTCAGTGGTACCTTGTACCTAACGTACTCGTAGGTACCTTGGTCAATATTTATTTCATCTAAATTATCCTTTCGGAATATCTTTACTCTCATACGCAATATGAGTTAAAATATTCCTAAAGGTCTTGCGTATAAACGCAATATTTATATCGTTCTTGAAACGACGGCATCTGAATTCTGAAGACTATTTCATCTATACTATAGTCTATAATATCAACATAAACCTGTGGACACGTCGTCGGTCGGTGCCTTCAAGGGCAGATCTTTGTTCGAGCAGCGCAGCGCTACATTATCGAGTCCTGTGGACACAGTTGGCTTTCATCGGCTTGTGTCATCGGTATTAATGTGTTTCCAATAATACTTTCCATGGACAATAAAGCTAACTGCCTGCGGCGATAAATAGAAGGAGTTATTCAGGTCGTAAGACCACACTAGTCGAACCTCCACATCTCAGTACCTGTTACCTATTTTGTCTGCTTGATTATGTTATGTGTGTGCATAAGCTTATAATAACTTCTTTCTTTTTTTATCTTTTTCCACTTTCCGTTTAGTTTTATTTTACTCTGAGATCTATGGTTTGGTGACTATTGAGCAGGCAGAGTCCATCACCAGCTTAATTGTAGGATCAAAAGGGGTCAAGTGTGTACATTGACAAGCGCCTTAGGGCCATCGTCATGCCTAAGAAAGGAGGCCAGAATTGCCTCTACACTCCCCACCTCGCCCGTCATACAGCCGTTTCAGTTACGTGGGATCGTATAGAATGTGGGTTTACATAATCAATGATAATAACAGGCATATCAGTTAGAAGAGGATATAATATAGATATTTGTGATTATAATCGTAATTATTTTTGCAGTTATTTTTTGCCTTCTGCTGTTATAAATATTTTGTGTAGATGTGCCTAATAAAGGAAAGCTTATCAACTTTTATCAGAGATAATACTTCCATCTCTCGATCCGGCTTGAAAATTGAACTTACGTATGGTCAATAGGAGGTAATTTATCTGAAGTAGAAATATTAATAAAGCATAAGATGATGCGACAGTCTGTTTCAATAATAACTAAAGGCAGTCAGAAATAAATGTCTTTAATACCCCTGTTGAAAGGTAAATCAATCTTCTGCAATTACTCATGCAATATGAATATGACAGCAAGGCTCAGTGTTGTTAGCAGGTTAGATGGCAGAGCGGTTGCGGTGCGGCGGTGTTCCTAACTTTTTTCGCTACCGTAAGCACCTTTACTGCATACTGATAAGTTGACACATGTTTATGTTTTCGTATGAATAACATTATTGGGCATTTCATCCGTTGAATGTGGGATTTTAATTCAAGTTTTCCTATCGGCTACTTCGATGACCATTTTGTGTTCCTTCTATACATCAAGCGCGTCATCATAGTTCTCGATTTGGATTTACTTAATCCGTATTCGCAGACGGATAAAGGGCTTGTAGAGCTAAGCGTCGTCGTCGTCGTCTCGTCGGTCGGCGGCGGCGCCTCGTGCCCCCTCGTGTTTACGTCTAATTTTGGCGCGAGCGCCACGACGCCCCCGCGCTCCCGCGCCCTGTCCATTGAACACGCCGCCGCGCGCCGCGCCGGTACGCGTGCGGTTATTTCGGCATGCCGAAGGCGGCACAACGACGCCACGGTATATCCTCAATCGCTTTTGCTTCTTAAATTCTCATATGATATGGGTGTTTTTTTTAATGAGTGCCATGAGTAGACTCTGGCTCTACATACCCTCTTGCATGACCTGCGTTTGTAGTCTTTTTAATATCGATATTTCTGTAAGGTAGGTAAGGTACTACCTTATTTTCTACCTTAACTTCTTAGGTCTTATTCTAGCTCATATTATAAATTCTAAGTAGTTAAGTAGTAGCATTTTTCACTATTAGTAGGTTAGGTAGATAGTTAGTACCTTTGTTTTACTAGGATGGTCTATTATGTTTTATTAGGCATTAATTACCGTGTGCATTTATTTGGTTATAAGAATATTCATTTTACTATCTTTTTCATTTGTTTGTGTAAGAGAAAGGTTGAAAATCGAATCAAGAGCAGATAAAAAAGTTTGAATTTTAATTGGGTTGGGTTTATTAAGTAGCGGTCGGCGCACGCTGGCTGGCTTGGCCACTCGTTCGTTTTTCACCTCACGGTGAGTTAACGAGCCCATGTCCTGTGATGTTACCGCAGCTAGCCTCGGAGGCTGCGGTGCGCCTTCACTTCTCGGAATCGCTCCAGAGCCTTTCACCCCTCCTTCACCCCGTCCCGCACCCTCCCGTATAATCAGCGTGCTCGCCAGGCAGGTCTCGCCTGCAGCATCGACAAATTATCGATTTTTAGATCTTGAATTTCTTTCGATGGATTCTTTATGTTATATTACAAACGATTTATAAGAAACTACGAGAATTGTGTATCCTTATTCGTAACAAAGTAGTAAGGTACTCTTAGAAGTATAAAACAAATAAAATAGATACCTACTTTTAAATTATAATAATCAGAATTTGAATTTGAAATTGTACCGTTGTTCTGATGTTTCTATCGATAACATGCGCAGACCGCCTTGGCACTTCACTGTCGATTCCCAGTTCAGGTTAAAATCTTTTTATTTTCTTTCTATACACCTGAGTTGTTAGTTACAAAAGAATAGTTTTTTGTTGGTTCCACCCGGGGCTTTTGAGAGGATCGCCGCGATTCTCAGTAACGGCGGCGGTCATTCAATAATCTCTAGGCCTTCCAAGGACCGCTCAACACAAACAGAAAGATTAGAATTTTTTGAAAATAAATAAAAATGCAATAAGGAAATGCGCTCACAAGGCTTTACTGTTGAAAAAATTAAGAACAGCTTATCTACGAATGTACTTAGATACTTACCTACATAAAAAACACTATTATCATAATAAGTACATTAAGGCTGGGGATCTGCCAAATTGCCAAAACTAGCGAAGTTCAAAGTGTGTTTAAAAGAAAAGTAAGATAGTAACTTCATTTATTTTGGTTGCAAATCAATATTCAGGATATGTGTAACAATTACATATTTAATTTAGCTTCATTTAGCTGGTTTATAATAGATAAATCTGGGATCAAACACAGCTCTCTCGCGCCCAAACCGTTTCGAGTCAAGTTTGTGCACTCGGATTAAGGAAATGAAAACAAAATCGCAAAAAGTACTCAGCGCGTCTTGATGTACATATCCTTGTCTCCAAAACGCCCTGAATACATTTTGCGATTTTGTTTTCATTTCCTTAATCCAGGTGGCAGAAGATCTTCGAAATTTTGGATTTGAAATGGTCTATTCCACAATATTCCCTTGTTTTATCTACAAAACAACTAAACTTACGTATAGGCCAAATATTTAAGTATATAAAAAGTGTAAAATCTTTACTTAAATAGTCTTATTTTTTTTAATATTTAATAATTGCTGAGACTAGTTTTTAACCAAATATCGCAAGAAAATTCTTCAGTGGCCTCTAGGCGGCCGAAACGTTCGGACGTCAGGCCCACGCCAAATTTCTCAGGATTTTTAAATGAAGAACACGCAAACGTCTACTCGACAAAAGTCTACAAATCATGGTTCTATTGTATCATTTGAGTACACTACGTAGCAACATGGCAGTTTTTCTCGCGGCTGCGCGTAACGCGTAAGCAGACCGCGTAATAAGCTCATTTGACATTTACGAACAGTCACAATAAAATTTTATCGAGTAGAACTCCTGGTTTGCCAATTAATACGCATTGAAAGTGGCTTTACTTTTTTCTCTTGTATACATGACAATATCCAACAATAACCATACCAATGTAAACTTAGTTTTTATTACTTTTAAGTCAACTCCGCCAATCAGTCAGTAGCTGTTATTTGTTTACACGGAAAATAGATTTTACTATCCTAATTCCAATTAAATTAGGATAAGTAAGTACCTAATTATTATCTTGCTACTGCTCATACTTGTATTGCATTTAATTCAACCTATTTTATTGCTTTTGTAAAAACTTTTTTGTGAACAACCTTATTTATTCTAAAGAAGGATCTAACCACAGATTATAGAAAGTACAGATGAAGTGTATAGCCATTTTCTTGTCATGGATAAAAGTGTACCATAGTGGAGGCCTTTGTGTCATTTAGTCTCTGGCCATTGACACCTCCAATGCCAAACATATTTTTATACAATTATGCCGACGTGTGTGGTTCCCACTTGCAAAAATTGGCCTGGGTCTAAAAACAAAGTAGATGGGATTACATATCATCGGTAAGTATCACATTTGAGTCTCTATTTGATAAGGAATCATCAATTTAAAGAAAAATGACCATCAATTCAATAATGTTGCAAACAACACCAACACTTTTTTTCCCAACAAAATTTATATTAATCTCTATGTGACTACACATCAGTGTAGTGTTACTATGTGACTAGACATAGGTATTTCAATAGATATTTTTAATCATAGAGCGCTACATTTGTTATTTTGAAAAAATATTTGTGAAATTTTAGCTTTCCTGCTGACATACTCAGACGAGAAAAATGGACAAAAATCGTTCAAAAAACACGTCCTGAGTATTGGATACCGTCAGATAAGAGTATTATTTGTTCGGCGCATTTTGAGGAAAAATATTTTTATTTGACGAAATTATCATTAAAACGATTAACGAAAGAAGCTTTTCCAAGTAAGGTAAGTCTTATTAATTTTGCAGTCTTTTGTATACTTATTAATTTTACAAATACGAACAGTTTCTTATCTTATCCTGTTTCCGCCGTTGAAAACCGATTTCGGCTGGGAAAAGTGATCAGTTCATAAATAATCAAATACCTTAAAGCCAATGCTGATTGGTGGACTGATTTACCTTTGATTCTTACCGTACTGTACCTATCAAATAAATATATAAATAGTATAGAAAGAATATAGAAGTAAATAAATATTGTAGAAATATAAACTAAAAAATTGTGTTTTATTTATAGGTACATCATCTAAAAAGTTTTTCTTTAATTCTTATAAAATTTATAAATCTCTATTAAAGTTTGTACTTATTTCTAATAAAATTTATAAATCTCTATTTCGTTACCTCCTACTTAGGTAAGCAGCATTATACAAAAAAAAATTACCCCAAAAAATTGGGAAATAGTTTTGTAGGTGCAACATTGGGCTGCGCGAACATGATGCGCACGGGAACATTTTTATAGCATTTTGGTGACAAAAACCTTCATACAAATTATGTCAAATGCTCCTTCTTGTGTTTTCTTTTTTCTATGGATCTAACACAACTTTTTTCAAATTCAGGGGCAATTAAACATTACGGAAATGGATATGTGCTTATTTGCTGTATGGACCGGAGAGGAACATTTGATGAAAGTAGAATACATAGAGAGAGACATTGCCTTCTGGCAAGACAAAATTTACCATTTTATCTTGCCAGAACGCAAAGAACCACATCCTATCCTATCCTACTAATATTATAAATGCGAAAGTTTAGATGTTTAGGTGTTTCAATCACGTCTAAACTACTGAACCAACTTGGATGAAATTTGGCATATATGCCAAGTTTCCTAAAACTCAAACCAATCCAGTAGGCACATAGGCTACTTTTTATCCCGAATAATTATCAGGATCTACAGGATAAAATGAACGAACAAGATTAGCAGCGCCAATTGGCAAGAGGATTTCATTGTCATGTCATGTCACGTCAGTTTGACCGGGCGTAATACTACCTCTTTGGTCTAACGACTAGCGTTTGACATTCAAGTACGGGTTCGGTGTAATGTCAAGTTTCACAAAGTATCCGCGCGGTACACGCACATATAATAATAATACACAGATAATACAATGTACATGGAAACTGTACTCGCGTACGGAGTCGCGGGTAACTGCTAGTTAACAATATTTATGCAAAAAAACTAAAATAAATACTGCTGGTTTTTATTGCACGTATATTTTGGAATACTTAAAGAGCTAAACCGGAGAATCCAGCTGAGCTGGGCTGCGTTTGGGAAACTCCGTCAAGTCTTCTCGTCGCCCATTCCTCAATGTCTGAAGACAAAAGTCTTCAATCAATGCGTCCTACCTGTCATGACCTATGCTGCCGAAATGTGGACACTGACAGTAGGGCTGGTCCATAAGCTAAAAGTCACTCAGCGAGCTATGGAGAGAGCTATGCTCGGAATTGCTCTCAAGGATAGAATCCAAAATGAAGTTATCCGACAGAGAACCAAAGTCTAACAACCGCCCGCGTTCAATTGTTATCAAGCTGCCTAATATCAGATTAAGAGATGAGGTACTCGCCACTGTAGTCAAATTCAATAAATCTCACCCGAATGACAAGCTTAGCTTGCAGCATTTGGGCCTTGGAGGTGCCACATTCCCAATCTTCGTTTCTGAGCACCTCTCACCTTTCTACAAAAGGCTTTATGCCCAAACACGAAAAGTGGCACGAGAAAATGGGTAAAAATATGTGTGGACTAGGAATGGTCGCATATTCATCCGCAGAGATGACCAATCTCCTGCAAAGCAAGTCAAAAACTATGAGGCACTGGCTGATATGAACTCCATACTGATATGAAACCAGGCTCTGCGAAGTAAAAATGAAGAAGTATAGATCTCACTAAAACTCAATAATAGTAAATATTATGTAGTTTATAAAATACTGTTCAAAGAACTGTAGATTTAGTGATAAGCAATTTTAGTGGTGTAACGGAGTGTGAAAATAAACTACCCCTCAGTAAGTTAGATCCTCATCACCCTGCATTAGATATTATAATTAATGTATGATATAAATGTAATGATACAAAAAATGTTAAAAGGGTAAAAATTTGCCACACATAATTTCAAAAAAGTTGATTATTCAAAAGTAACAAAAAACCAATAAATACTTTCATTCCTGTATGATTTAAAACCAATCTTGGCAGATTTTATCCAATTAACTGACTATTTGACACAAACAATAGCGTTCCTTTAATTTTGTTATCATGAATGTTATCATGAGCACTTATTACTCGTATATTGGAATCCAATCACACACTTAGTTATAAGTTGTTGCTTTTTTTCCCTTAAAAAATAAGTACTAAATTTTTTAAGACATATTTTACCTACATCAAATCTGTTTATGCCTGTAATGGTATATCACACTGTAGAATGTTATAAGTAATATTTTTCTCCTAAATAACAATTGTGAATATGCCATTGGTGTAACTAACTAAATAAATAAATATAAAGATCGCAGTAAAGCATTTTCCAGTTTAGTTTAGTATTCGATAAAATTTACGAATTGCTTTCCGCGCATGTCATGACAACTCCATTCTTCTGTTTTGCATAGATAGACTATCCCCTTAAGTACCTAGCTAATAAATGTTGAAATGATAGACTTGGTTGCTGACGTTTCTGTGCTTGGTTCATTCGCTTCACAAGTTCATTAGTTCTCTAGTAGTGAATGACTCATTCTGCCAATACTTCAAGATTCTTGTCAAGTGCTGTAATTTGATTGCTCTTTGAAATCGTGGGAACGAAAGGTCATGGCACCTTGAGAGGGTTGTCAGACTATTGTTATGTTGCAGAACTAATGTGCGCTGCGACCTTGAATTACTCAACAATTTATATCTGGGTCGAAATTGAATGTTATGTAAATCAATTCTTACTATTGGTAGTGACATTTTGCATCTCGAAGACAAGACAAGTACACTAAACTAGTTCCCTTCTTGCTTGGGTATTTCTCAACTGTTGAACGCCCATAGCGGTGTTGCTAATGTTGCAAATGCCCTAGATTTAGGTAATTCTTTACAGGTTGAGTTTGTTAGCACAGTTTAGTAAAGATTGACGTGTTTCCAATCATTTATAAATTAAAAAAAAACTATTGTATAATAGACTCCAAGATTCAGTAATTTATTGGAAGAGTTTGAAGGTGCCATTATGTTATCTTTAAAAATAATAATTTTATGGACAACGAAGGATTCCGAAGCCATTCGGCTTAGGTAGGTACAGGTACATAATGCTATCGATTCTGTTGTTGCATTTTTCTAAACTAACCTAATTTGACAGCGCTAAAATTATAGCTGTCTTTGTCGTTTCAGTTTATGAGAAAGGGACGGCAACATTTTTAGTGCTGTCAAATTAGGTTAGTTTAGAAAAATGCGACAACAGAATCGATAGCAATATAGCTCTAAACCTAACCACCACAATATTATTGTAATACATGGTAAACTTAAACAAAAGTAGCTAGGAGTTCCGCCGCCGCCGCCGCCGCCATCTAGGTACTTACATAGTTGTAATCACGCACTATTGGCGTCAAAGTTGAAAACTAAACCAACAAGATAGGTAAGGTATCTGTGCATAATTAAATTAAGGTTGATAGGTAGTTTGACATTGACATTAAAAAAAATACGTTGCGTCTTGTGACCTATTGAACGCGCCAATTCAATAAGTTTATTAGAGTTACTGTTTATGTATATAAATATAATAATATTATTTAAAATAATATTCATGGACATGGACACAATAAAAATACCTATTATAAATCTAACAGAAGATAAAACTGTTAAACATGTTTTATCCTGTTATATTTGAGCATCACCGTGTGCAGTTGCGCTCTCCGTGGTCTGGTCTGCGGCAGGAGAGTTCAAGGACCGCTAAGTCATTTAGTAGTCAGGTACAAGCCAAGCCACCCGCCCTGAGGCTACCGATAAACCTTTACACCTATTCCAACTGTTTGCGTGTGGGAAATAATCATTTGTTCTGTCTCGTATCGTGCGCGTCGTGTCGACTGCCGACAAACCTTGGCGATATTCGCAAATTGTTAGGTACACAAAGAAGCATCAGATTCGGTCCTTTTCGTCTTTCTAGCTTTATTGAACCACTTCCGTTGGTTTTACCAACCGAAGCAAAGTCATTAAATACCTACTTAGTATTGACCTGACCTATCCTTGGCTTGTTCATTCTACATAATCTCTAACTTGCTAATTTAAAGTATTGAAATAAAATAAAAAAACCTAATAACTATACTGTTTTGGCTCGTGAGCCTCGATGTGCGAATCTATTCGTACTTAACCGGTCTTGTTTTTTTAAATAACAGCTAAGCAATAACTAGTTAAACTACAACTTAGTACCTTCCAATTCATCCTCTTCCTTAAAGGTAGGTAAGTACTTACTTACATAAAAATATTATGTTATCTTTACCGCTTAACATTTTAAAATATCCGTATAGGTATAGGTAGGTACTTAACTTAGGTACGATAAAAATAGATCAATTGGATCTTCTTTCATGTTGTTACACAAGAAACCGATTAGATCCGACAAGCCGGCTACTTCAATCACATGCAATCGAATCGAGTGATGTGATGAAGTCATGACAATGATAGTGCGGGGAAGACATAAGAGCAAGTGAGATAAATACATGCGGTCCCCAAGAGGGAACAGGATACACATACAAACACTCCTGAGTCCAAAGTCCGCAGCCGCAGCCGACCGGTGCACTGAGCTGCACAATCTTGCCGTAGTTTCTTAGTGGAACTAAAGGAAATATTTTCAATGCTGTCAAGTGCGAGTCGAACACGTTGATTCACTGCTAAACTATTATAAAGTTCTTACTGGTTTCATTCTTCTAGTTACGATAAGTACCTACACATAATATTTAGAAGCGAGAGTAATTTCGTAATCACTCAACAAGATCACCAATTAATGACAAAAAAACAATGAATGTGAAAGGCCTCTCACGTTTATTTATCCGATGATACATGTAAAACTATAACTTGATTTAGTTTTTCTTTCTTCACTCTATTTTATCAGCCGTCGTCATCTCGATGTTCTGTTGGCTTATTCCCAGAGGTCCATGATTCACTCTTTACTCATGTTAATATAAATTTTGTTTTGCCTATATGACTTCTATCTTTTGTTACTTCTATATGACTAATCCACATCTCCATACTTATAGGTAAGGTAAGTACTAGCTAATTATTGTAATTCATATTATAGTGTTTTTTACTCCGTGTGTCATGCCCAGCCCCCGTATGCCAATCTTTTGCTGTCCAGTTATATTTCACTGCCCAGTGTAATTTCTTCAGGTCACGTGGTACAATTTTGTACCACGTGATCATTCTTTTTAGACACTTGACAGCAAAATATGCGCGAAAACACATCAAATGACGTCATAATGTCACTATTTAGTCACAGAATAACTATGAGTTAGTATGAACTGACCATGATTTAAAACTTTGCAGTTCAACTTTGATTGGCATACCCCTGCAGCCTATTATGTAATTTCCCTACAGATCATCCCATTATGGTAGGTAAACATATGCCTGAATTGCATGCCCACATTGTCCACCTTTTGTAGATGTATCACCTAATTGGTCAAATCACATATTATGTATGTTTTTTTCATAAGAGTATCCTGTTTACAGCGTTAACTGTTTAGTTCCTGCCTAGTTTTAGTTCCTCTGTACAGCGCTGAGCGAGAAACACTGCTGCTGCAACCATTAGCTTCCTGTGTGCCCATCCATAGTGAGCGACTGAGCGGTCATTGGCGACCTGGCTAGATCGCCATAATATCATAATATGAATGAACAACGCGTACCTACAGCCACAGAATATTGTATCATATATAGTTTGTACTGCGCAATTAATTTATTCGTGCCAGATTTACTTCCGTTCTCGGGCACCGCTACCGCCCGAATGTGCTCTGTGTTCGGTCTTTTTGGCTGATTAACTTCTAATTATAGTGCACGTCCCTGCTATACCACATGACTCTAAACTCCAAGTGACTCAGCTCAATAACAATAATCATAGGCATAAGATTTATGTTTTTTGCGCCAAAATATGGTTAGAAAGACTTGCTGGAATAACGCTTAAAATATGAAACGTTTGGAAGCACTCTAGAAGGCCTTAGTAGACTAAGATGGAAGTAATCCTGCTAATTGTGGGCTCTAATTTGAACCCAGTAATCTTATCACGACCGTTTTTCGTATTGAACCAATATGTTATTTTGTATAATATTCACGTTAAAAAACAATCTTAGTAGCACTAATCTGAAGAGTGACTTCAGCAGACAGTATTACATCATGGATGTATCACTCGCTGATTGCGTCTAATGGATCCCAGGAAGTTTCTCTATTGACTTTGATTTGTATAGTAGCTTTAACCACTTCACTACTTACGTACTCGGTAACATTAGTTTTAACAAATCTTACTTTTAACTTCATGTAAATTGCGGTAAAAATTACAAGTTATAAAGCTTACAAAAGTTTTGGAAATAGATTAAACAAGGTGCAAGGCAAGGCAAATAACCTAGGTACTTTACTTATGTTGTTCTAAAACTAAACACTAACAATAATGCATAAAGTACTTTCTAAAACTAGATAAAAAAACGCTATTAACCTCTAGCAGCAGAGGCAGACCACCGCTCCGAGTGGCAAGGCCGTTTGGTTTCAAACGAACACCTCACTTCGCATATGCGTTGCTTTGCAATAATATCTTTGTGTAAGCAAACAACTAATCAATTTACATTACATCATAAGCACTAGGTATATTTCCAATAGCTTGGATAATAAAGAGTTCTTACTCGAAATACTAGGAATAAATATTAAATTCAGTAGATAAGTAAAGTAGTAAATAAACTAAAATATAAATAAATATACATGGACATTTGAAACGACGCCCTTTAGTCCCAAACTAAGCAAAGCTTGTAATATTAGGAAATATTTCAATAAAATAATTTTTCTTAACCTAGGTCTCACTGCTGGGCTAAGGTCTCCCCCATTTCCTTCCAGGATTTATTAAACGTTTTTTTATTTCGTTAAAATATTATATTTTGAGTCTCGGAGGCGTTAAATATTGTATCAATTTCTTAGCTCAGAACATTCATGACCCTATCTAGATCTTTCATTTATAATATAGCTGGGGTATCTACTAGGAGGCAGCTACTCACTCAAGCTCAAGCCAAGTGACTGTAGTAGGCAGAGCTAATAAAATCTAAATGAAAACAAAGAAGAGGTAAAGTAAGGGGAACTTATTTATGTTTTAATTTGTGTGCCATCATCCAATTAGTCTCGTGTGTTGTGTCACTTGTGTCGTGTATGTTTTTTACAAAAAGGTAGAAGCTGGTACTCCGATACTTATTAATATTGGCTCTGAACTGAACGTTAGATCCTATAATAAAGTCATCGGCCGGAAGTCGATGCGTCATTAGTGCGGTTTCGTCCACTTCTGTTTGTGTGAGTTTAATGTGTGCTCTATGTGCGTTGACGTCGAGTAACTACGATTAAAATCTCACCTGACTGTCTCAATTCCTTACATTTCAGTTTGTAGAATGAAGCCGGGAAATAAGAATGAGTTTTGGAAACGTAGAGTAAAGCAAGTATTGCTGGTAGACTATTCATTTGTTTGATGTAGTGGTTGCACGTTGCTCTAATGCTTGTATAGTGTTACTGATTATTCGTGTGTGCGTTTATTTACGTACGCGAGCGCCGACTCGTCCGAGATTCAAATTTAGAATGCCGTCTCCGCCATGTTGTTCTCAGTGAAAAACCTACGATCCATCGTGTGGAACCGTGGAAGTGTCACAGAGAGAGTTTCTATTGATTTAATGTGATTTGCACAGCCACCTGAACCAACCGAAAATAACAATAGCTAACTGTACTTTTTCCTTGAACGTTTTCTTAATTTAAGATGCCAGTAGTCCATTGTTTTTGGAATGGATCATAATCATAACAGTACTTACAAATTGATAAAACCCAATAAGATACGATACAAAACATACATATCTAGGTCTGCTAACGTAAATAATAATATTTTGTTGGTTAGTAAAACGTAAAGTGTACCTAGTCATGTGAATGAATGAGTCACGCCCAGAATTGGTTTACTTCAGACTTCAGTTATGTTATCTCTCTTTAAGCTATAAAACACGTAAGTAGGTAGGTTAGGTACCCTATATAATAACTATCGACACAGTTTTAGTAATTTTTGAATGCAGTTTTACTAAATATAACTAGGCGACCTTCAAAAAGGTGATTACTTAAATTTTTTAACTTTAAATATATGGAATTTTCATCCATCCAAAGGTTGCCTAGAAGAGATTGCTTTTAGCAATAAGGCCGCCCATTGTACCAACGTTTTATTACCAATTTAGGTATTCTTATGCATTATTATTTTTAAGTTGTATACAATAAAGCGTATTCTATCTATTTTTCCTGTACCTAGTACCTACTGCATAGACGTGACTAAAACTGGGGAAGTTACTAACCTATAGGCTGTAATATACGAGTTTATACCTTTATCTAGACAGACTACTCAGTGTAGTTAGGTACATTACAGCAGCTGTACCAAATGCATCTAATTTGGCTTGTTTCCGCCTTTACAATAACACCTTTAGCATAAGGTTAACCGCGCAATCAGTTGACTTACGTAATGAACTCGAGAGTAAATAAAACTGATTTATTTCGATGCTGGTTTTAGTTAAGCGCTTTGTCCATTATGTGTACTATCTGCAATTTAGCTCGTTGAAGAGTAAAAGCGGGGAAATTACGCACCAGATGAGGATGTGCGTCCGACATGACGCGTATCCGGCGGGCGAGCGCCATCTTTGGAACGATAGTCTACAGATTGTGCTCGATTTAACTACGAGTAGCTACCTAATCGTGTGCAAGTGCATCCTGACATCAACCCTTTGCAGCGGACTGTAATGCCTCTAATTCTTCGGATCATTATTATCAATGGAGTTTGTCAATGAGTAAGATAGTTAGTCAGATTTGTGTAATAAAATGTTGCAGACACTCATACTTCAATCTCATATTAGCCTCAGCAAACTCAGAATTTGAATTGATTTGGCCTGCAAGACGCTAGAAACAAAATCGAATAAGAAGAAATATAAGTTCAGGTTGAAAAAATAAAACATATTTTGGAGATAAATTTTCAAAGAATCCAGCGGACAAGACATCTCTCAGTAGAAACTTAAGATTTGGATCGGACACCGGAGTATTCACCCAAATAAAAATACAGTTGTAATATCTATGAAGAGTACGAAAAGAAATACCTTGAGTTATGCGTCGTTTAGGCACCTAAATAATAGAGCTATTACTTTCGGAGTTTCAATAAGAAGTAGCAGGTCCTTATCATCACAGCGTGTATCGTAAATAACCGTAACGCATTGGCAGCTGAATGAGATTAGCGAGAAGCTGTGCTATTCAACCACCAAGATTATTTTAATGTTTTGCTACGTCGATGGACGCGATGCCAACTTTATTTTCCGTTTAATTGAAAGTGGAAACACGAGGCGTTTCAGCGAATTCGTCATTGTGCTCGCGATTCTGTTTACGATTCATGTCGTACTTTGTTTGCATGCGCTAAGGTTTGCAGAGCGTTTGTTTCTTCAAATCCATCTTTTAATAGTTTGTTGACTTCGAATTTTTAGGAATGAATTAAAACCAAGAAATCATGTCGTAGGTACCTAGGTACGTAGGTACCTTCTTGTTTTATATTTTGCTGTCTAATTTCGATGGTTTTATATTTTTATTTTTATTTTATATTTAATACCTACACTTTGAAGTATTAGCGCAAAATGTGATCAGTTTAAACATGGAATGAAAGTGTATGTAGTCATCCACACTACTACTATCCTCATTTCGATATATTTAGTTTTCCGTTGGTTTAAAAAGAAAAAGGCCATCACTTGTTTTTTTCTTTCGCTTCGCTCACTCGATTAATAGTACCCTACCCGTACTGACCAAATTATTAGAATGACACGAAACTTATAACAACTAAGCTGTCCAAGTTGGCACTTTATATCGAAATCATATTTCCGTACAACAAAAACATAGTACAACAAAAATTATATACCTAGGTAGTTCTATACCGACAAAATTATTATTTTAAGCTTTTATCGAGAGATAGCAACAGTGTATTGAGTCGACAACTCGGTTGAGCAACACAGTGGAAGTGGAAGGCCTTGTGCGAGAGAAATGGCGTGTGGTTTCATAATGCTCCTTGTCATCTAGTGATTGTTCGCTGTGATTATTAAATTCAAGCTTTGAATTCAATTTGCAAATGCCACTAGCCCAATGATCTTTTACATACTTACTCGTTACCTACTTCATTTTAACACGAAGCGCACCGGTTCTAATCAATATACCTATTTTCATATTAATTGGGCGATGTTTTTTTATCTTAGGTACCTTTCCAAACGGAACTTCATCATAATATCATTATAAGTACTATGGTAAGAATAAGTGTGGTGTGGATGACTAACTCTGGCCGGGTGTTTGTCAACGTTGCCAATTTCTGATTAGGGATTCTGAGAACAAACAGTTCGAAACAAAATATTAATTACAGGTAAAACTGAAGCGACGCTTCAAGGTTCATGGCTTATACACGATGTTATGCAAACCGAGACATCAGCCTGCGGTGTAATTACACACCTTTCCGTTTTCGCCCCTCCCCGGTCGAACTGCTGATTTAGGTACTATAGCAGCTGTGGCGTGATTGTGGGACGATCATGCGCTATTGCACGACTCGAATGTTACTAACAATATTTTGCTTCTCTTTGCAAATCATTGCAATCAAATTATAGCAATGTCGCCGCTGAGTAGCTGTCTTCACTTAGTTCTCAGAGCACCCTCTAGCTCGTTTTCTATGTGACTAGTACCTACACCATTGTATTAGTTAGCTTATTTTAGTTTCATGAATATGGAGTCGTGATTCACTACACTGAATCTGCATTTGCCTTGTTCGAAGTACTAAATCTGGCAATGTCTTTACCAAATATCGAAATAGACAAACGAGTGCGGTGAAACATTATTGAATGACTAACAAACAATGCAAAGCCGCAACAAACGGTAAAGGAGATTTTGCCATATGCCACCTTTGTGGCATATCGACCCACCGCCATTTTGTTTTTTTTCAAAATTTCCGCGTACTGTGAACATAGATTATAATTTAGGTACTTAAAGGACAATAATACAAGCAAAAAAAATGTTTAATACTAGGTATATTAAGTATCCTAAAGTGTCACGTTTCAGAGATATTTGGAGTTAAAATCGCCATAATGAGGAAGATGAGTTAGGAAAAAATTCACAATGGCGACTGATGGATATGCCAGCTTCCATACAAAAATGTTCGAATAAACCTAATTCTGAATAATGTCCAAATAAAACTATGAACGGACTATTCGAATTTCAAACCCCTCCCTTGGGCTTCAACGGAGCATACAAGTAAGGAACAATTTCTACTCGAAATCGTGGTCGTTTCACCCAGTATAGAATACATATCGATACAATTACAGCGACATCACACGCCGGAGCTCGATAAACAGTTTCAGATGTCGTCCTGTGTGGCCACTGGTCCGGCCAGGCCATCTGCTAGCAAAGGTTAAACGCTGCCGCAGCAAAACAAAACAGGTTGAAATATAAACTGGCGATAAGTGATGCAGGTGGAACGTTTTTCCGGTTATTTCATTGAATTTAAATTTAGCATTTATTTATCTAAATTACTGAACTACTTAAATAGAACTTGATTGAAGCTGATAAAATAATTATAGCAACAGTCTGAGTCCTGTCCATATTTTATGCAGATTTATTCAAAATCATTCGATGAGACGTCCGTGTCTATTCTAGTGTCTCTTGCAATATAAAATACCCTGTTCAATTCAAAACTTTTAATAAATTAAAGAACCATAAAAATAGAAGCAGGTGCGATTAGCGCAGGTGCCGCAGTATCGACAACAGGCCAACAGCTGATAACGCCTACAGTCAAGTTCATTGCCATTCCGTGCTAATCGATTTGTTATAGTGCCCCTATTTTGAAACGACTTCAAAAATGAGGAGATTTTTGTTGATTCAAATTTTTCAATCGTTCAAGTAGGTACTTCAAGTTCATGGCTGTGTTATTGCAACGATATTGATCTCGACATTTATCTGTTGTTTAGTCACACAGAGATTGCAGTCACACTTCATTTGAAAGGTAAGAAAAGAATTTTAGTGTAGCTCGTTGTAGGCAGGCACATTACCTACTTTACAATTAAACAATACCACCTGCAAAGTTAAACCGGATCATAAAAACAATTATTATTCTTGTTTAGGTATCTGGGTATGTAATGAGTATATCCCCCACGTAGATTTTCCTTATTTTAAAGTCTTTGACGCAACTCATTCAATGTGTTCTCAAGTAGAAAAGTCATACTACGACGTTGTTAAAAAAAAGGATCGTGTGCTGGTCGGGCCTGCCGTTACCTACTTTCAGTAAAGAAAGTAAAAGCGCAGAATATTGTTCAGTCAGTACGGTAAAAGAGTAATTCATCATGGCTGGGCTTATTCATTGGGTCGCAACACACGGTGTGTCCGGTTTGTCTACAAATTGGTCACATTGACCGCTAAGTGGGAAGAATCGGCTCGAAGTGAGGAAAGCTTGCGCTCAGGTAGAGGCGAAAGCAATTAATTTGTGCCGAGTGATGATGCGAGGCCAGTATTCTGTGTGCGAGGCTATGTGGCTAAGTGAGCCTCTTGAATGCGTTGTCGGTTATGCCTTGAATCATTTTAATATGCTCATACGATTCCAAATTTAAATTGAAATATAATTGAGTGACAGCAAAAAGTGTGAGACTGACCTTATCGATCCATGTATTGATGTCATTATCTTCTTCAAGAAAATTGTTATACGTGTTCGATAGTAGAGAATGCAGTTTAAACGATGTCGAATAAACCAGAATTCGACCTTCCGTTGGAAAAGTTGATGCCCTTCGTCATCCGGAACTGACGAATGGAATGGAAAAGTTCATCGTTATTGAGTTCGAATCAACTACATAATATAGGTTTAAACCAGTGAAACTTCTTATTAGGCACAACTAGGCATGTAATAGATAGGTTATCTTCACGCTTTCCTTTAAGTTAGATAATTTACTACCAAAACTTGTGTTTCAAAAAATATTGCACGCACGCCACGATAGATAAGTCAAAACTGCCATACAAGGTTTCATACTCACCCTTAATTCTTGCAATACTTCGGGCTGGATTACCATTTAGTATGACTGATCATGACAGTTATAGTCAAAATCTTTCTATATCGGTAACATATCTCTGCCTCTTCCATTCCCAAGGATCATGACGGACGTCTCTCTCGGTTTGTCTAACAGGGTATTTAAAGCAATGACGTAAGTTTGTGGTTGTTTCATGAATCTGACCAATGTTTTCCTTATTTTCAGTCATATAACAAAGACGACGACATGGGAGGATCCGCGCAAGTCGCTGGCGGCGCAGACGGTGACGGCGGGAGTGCAGCATCAGAGCACCGATACGCTGCTCTCGCAGGCCGCGGCGCGGGCGTCGATAGCGGCCACACCAGCACCTGGTAATTACAATTACCTCTTTGCATAGAATTATTTACACTCTTTTTGTCTTCCGCAGCAGATACTGGCATACTATCACATAGTTCATTTCTATTATTATACTCCACTTCAAATACCGGTCTATGTTTTGTCTTCGCATTAGCACTTACTAGCTTCTAAACAAATGGGATATATCACAATTTTATTGGCAGTCTCTTTAATTGGCAATTGATAAATAAGGTAAGTACTTACGATGCTTACATGGTGTCTAGCTAGTAGCTAGCTAGGTAGGCAACAGGTAAATAAGGGTGAATAATTGTGTACTCACCGGTATAGGGAAAATTTTAATACAATGGTACCTACTTATGGAAAAAAAAACATAAACTGATTGGTCGAGGTAAATAAATCAATATGTCCGCGCTTATAATTAATCATTACGACGCGCTATGTGTTGGTTTTCGAACTAAACTGTAGAGCCTCAAACATTTTAGGTACTCCATACAATATTCGTTAAATATTCAGCAGTTGTCAAGATGAGTAAGGCCGGGTTTGACCAACTCTGAATAGGTAAAACGTTATTTTTTAGATTAAAATATTTCCTTCCCTGTTTTGACAAGTTTAGTAGAGACTGATAGTATATCTGACCATATGGACGAATAGCGTTATTTGAAGTTGGTCGAACCTGATGTCTTAACGTTGTGTGGTTACGCCCTCACATTCCAGGATTACATGGGCAGCTGATTCTTCTTTGGTAAGACAGCCTCTGCAGAGTGGACTGTCAGTGGCTCCGATGTTGTAGAGGTGTTTATTCAAGGGACAGTGTCCTGTCAGGGTCCCCACGATGATTTTGAGGTTATGTCTCTGCAGGCTCAGTAGACGGCGTGTTAATTTCGGTGTGATTGCTGGGATTGCAGCTCTTGACTGTCTGCAGTCCGTCGTGCGAGCCCAGCGTGTGTTGTGTAAGTGAAGGGTGTCCAAACGCACCCAGGTGCGTAGTTGAGAGAAAGGTAGAGGAAGGAAGGGGTTTGGCCCTTCGGATATTGTTCCTGCTCCTCTTCTGGCTAACTCATCTGCAGCATCGTTACCCAGTGATCCACTATGTCCCTTTATCCACTGTAGGATTACCCTGTTTCTTATGGCGACGCTCTCCAGGGCAAGGTGACATTCGTATATCAGTCTGGAGGTACAGTTGTGGCTCTCCAAGGATTTAAGTGTGGCTGTGCTATCAGAGAGGATCCGTATGTTGTAATCAACGATATCTAAATAACCCTAGGTCACTCCTCCAAGCCTGCGAAGCCCCCAGGAAGCTTCTGTGCTTTTGGGAGGAGTTAGGCTGGCTACACTCCTAGCCAGAACACCCCCCACGCATAATGGGCCAACTTTGAGCCTAAATGCGGAAAAGGGAGTCCCATCAATATCAATATCGATGTCTTAACGAAAGTTGCTCTACATTTAGCGGACTATTCAGTGGCATGGCTCTCTTTATTCACTAACGAGTGATGGACATTTGGACCAGGCTTCATACATTTTGTCCATTGCTATTTATATTCTCTTTCCTTCGACTGGGTTCAAAGTCCTACACATACCTAGTAATGTCCTATCCTATAATATTCTACCTTTGATTTAAAATAAAACTCCAGATTACGATGGGAGAGGCGTTAGGCACACATCAAATTCATTTAACTGCCTAGAAAAATGATTTATAAGACAGAAAGAAGCTCCAAGTCCCTCTCGATGGTGTTTCACGTGATCTAATTGGCCACGGACTCTGGTTTAAAATTATCATGGAACTAAAATAAAAACAAATAACCCGAATTCTAAAACTGATTTTACGACGTGAATTAACGCGTTGTTTCCGTCGGTTGATGCGGGATGAGCGTTGAAAGGTGTTCGGAAAATACATCGTTGTCGCCGACGATTTCGAGTTCGACGACGACGACGACGACGGCGGCGGCGGCGGCGGCGGCGCGGCCCTGACGCCGGCGCGCCCATCGCCTTTCAACGCGTTGCGTAGATAGCTTGCGACTTGCGACATATTCGTGTTCCCACTGCACCGTTTTATGACAAACAAACAAAACGTATTCTTCGTTGTCATCAAAACATTTCACGGCTTTCGAGTTTTTACTGCAGCGTCAAATCAAACAAATATTAAAACTGTTAACATAATGCAGTTAGGTTTTTTTTTGTGGTCAACATTCGTAACTGAGAACAGACTGTAAGATTTTCCTCATAATGAATGAAATTATTTTTTCGTAATGAATCATCCTCTGATTCATTCGCAAACACATGCGAGAAGATGACCTGGTTGATGGTCACGCTACTGTTGCCAAATTAAAAACCTTTTAATTAACATGTACTTAAGTATTTTCATAAATGAGCTTTCGGCTGAAATTTAAATAAAGATACAACCCACGGTCACATGTTGTGAACTCTTTTATTATTTCCTTTGGAATGTCCACATTACGTTACGACTATTCTCAATTGTACCAGAAATATTTATTGGCTAATTAAATATTTAAAAACTAAAACCTATTACAAAATATATGTACAAATGCAAGTTTAACCCTAAAAAGAGTTTTCTACCAGCAAACCATTTTGCGATGTCGACTGACTTTCAATGCACAACCGAATCTTGGACCGATTTTCGTCAAAGACTAATTCATCTTTCAAACAAAAAAAAAATCAAAATCGGTTCTGCCGTTCGGGAGCTACGTTGCCTCAGACACACAAACACACACAGACACGTCAAACTTATAACACCCTGTCGTTTTTGCGTCGGGGGTTAAAAACAGAATAACAGAACAACATCTGTCATGTATTTATGTGCGGCACGCGTGTTTTCTATTTAGGTGTATTCCCTGCAAGGTAGTAGTAGTCGGTCATCGTCAGTACGTGACCTAGTCACGTAATCACATTGTGCTGGGTATAATGCATCGTCGCCGCCTGGCTGGCACCACGGGCACAGTGCACCTAGAGACCACTGTGTTCCAACGTCTATGATGCATTCTGTATTACTGAACTGACTATCCAACTACGAAATGACACATCTATTTTAGTCAGCATTTTGCGGCTTTGCGCGAAAGCACGACAAATCGCTGACTGTAACTTTATTAGTCAATATATCTAAGCAGCGTTTACTGTCTCAGCGTGTTAACATAATAAATCTTATAACATATTTCATAATATTCCTTTCCTTCTTCTGCTTTCATAATACGTCTGACGGTTTTATTCAGGGTTTCTTCCTCTCGGCGGCGGAAATCGAGATCCCCTTTGTGTGGTTCCTAATTATTGATAGTCATTTGTTTAAAAAAAAATATTAAGTACCAGATCTCCACGTGGACTAATACATACCTGCTAGTTAAAAAATCTCGTGCTGAAATAAAACTATACATAGACCATAGTTTTTTTCGACAGTGCACTAAACCAAAATATCAATCAATATCTTTAGAATAGATGCTGCACATTCCAGAGATGCTTCGCGTCTAGTAAACACACACTTGACGGTTTTAGGTAGGTCTCATGTCTCGCATGTAGATCTTGTGACAAATAATATGTGTTTTCACACCGCGTTCCTCGTTTATCTGATAACTGATAGCAATACCTTTTCAAACGCTCACGGAGTGTTTTATTATGACGCATCTTCACCTAAATAGGAATTATGGAGGCGTCTTACTATCATTACATCACCAATAGATGGAATGGAAAACCATTGCTTTCTGTGCTGCACTTTCAAAAATCAACAAAACTCTTATTCACAAATACGTAGGTACATTTATCATAGTTAAATTAATTACCTAAAATTAATTTCATTACGTAAATGAACCTAATTATTGCCTACTTACTTTCACTTATTTATTAGGTAAGTAGGCATTTTTGGACATTTGACATGAGATAGGTATAAATTAGGAACGAATATTGCCTAAATAATTAACTAATTACCTAAGTAGATAGTAGGTAAGTACTTACAAGAATTATTTTTGTAGGCTATGGTATTATTTTGAAACCAATAGAAGTTTCACATCGCATCGCTATCAACTCAAAAGAATATGAAACAGATGTTCCATTTATCAATAGCAATCGTAGTAGATTCAGATTAGGTACAGGCTCCATAATAGTGCGGGCTAGTGACGCTGACGCAACCCTACTAGTCGCGCCACACCACCGCGCCGCCGCCGCCGTGTTGTCGACTGTTGAGTAATATAATAATCATTGTAAAAATAATGTGTAATTTCTTAAGTAGGTACCAACAATTACCCACTGGCTGCACTCCGCTACCAGTAAAGAGGTTATTTTTATACAAGCTTTGTTCATTTCAATCACATCAAAACCCGTCATCATCGAATCGACTAGTTTTCAAAACAAGTTAACATTTGCATTCTAATATTTATCATAATATCCATACAAAAACGTCGATCTCCATGGACGTTACATATTTATGAGCAGCTGAGACACGGTTTATCCATTCAAAATTAATGGATTTCGTCGTAGTATGATACAAACTTTAGAATAACCTGGCTAACGTAATGCCAGAAGATTGTTACGCTACGCCGATGTCGATGATATCGGCGTCCAATTAGCGGGTTGCGTTTGTTTATGAATGATCGTTTGTTTGTTGCTCGTAATACATATATTTGTGTATTGTGCGTGAGTGAGCACGAGGGTCGGCGATGCGATGTGTGTGACCCGCGCCGCCGCCGCCGCTGCCGCCGTGATTCATATCGCAGCGCGTGCGTTGTTGCGCCAGCAGCGGCGCACCAGCGCGCCTCTGCGCCGCCGCGGGCCGCGACGCGAGGGCGCAGGCGCGCGTCTGGCGCCGTCGATTCTTGGAACGAGCTCTCGATGACCTTCCCGATGTCCACCGATGCTAAATCACGTGCGCGTACGTCTTACGGTACGTTCACACGGCGTCGAGTGTTTCTCTACCGAATCGGTTTTTTGCAGGATTCGGTTTAGTGGCATAAGTATTTCAATGAAGGAGTTCACACATGCATTCGGTTTCAAGACACGACAAAAAAACCGAATCTTGCTGAAGTTGACATCCGATTTTGCGACTACAAACCGATCCGGCGATACTGCAAAATGCAGATCCGATTCAAGTGGTATAGGGCATTCAATACATGCGTTCATACGATACACGCAGGGGTAGATTCGGTTTTTTGTCGGATCTTGAAACCGAATGCGTCGCACAAGCTGGGAAGGAGGGGTGGGCGCGCTCTTGCTAATAAAAGCCGGATGGTGAGTTCACACGAGATCCCGATACGAGGCCGTCGGATACGGCCAAGCAAGATGTGCTGTGTGAATACAACATTCGGTTTTTCCAGATCCGATGAAAATAAGATTCGGCAAATCGTGTCTCCGTGTGAACGTACCGTTAGTTCTTAATCCACTTGAAACTAATCGCTGTTGAGAGGATCACGGTTACGGTACTTAGTTGTTGTTTATGGGTTAGTGAATCGAGGACCTCTGATTGGTTTCAGCAGCGAAGAGTACAAGTAGTAACGCGACAGCCGAGCCGCGGGGCCCGTTGCCGGACGGCTGGGAGCAGGCCACCACGGCGGAGGGAGAGGTCTACTTCATCAATCATGCCGCCCGCACCACCTCCTGGTTCGACCCTAGAATACGTGAGTGTTAATGCATTTTAGAAAGACGAGAAGCAGATTGTCGCCGTCGACTCAATTGGCGAGGAAGGCCACATCTGAAAACCAAACATGCCACAGGTACGCTGTGCTGTAAAACTGAGGCGAAAACAAAGCTAACAATATTTCAAAGAACATCTTTTGTGTCTGGCAGTGCTTCTATTTGTTTCTAGATTGGGCTCCGAAAAAGGCCTTGAACTTTGACCGAAATAAACATTGCCCAAAATAACTTGATAACTGTTTTTATTTTCACCTAACAGTCAACCATGCTAAAGGTGTAAAAATGTTCCTTTCAGCTCAAGACTTGCAACGGACGCCGGCAGGCGGTGCGCCGGGTAACAACGCTTGGGCCAGCTCACCGCTCCAGGCGTGTCAGAAGCTGAGACTGCAGTCATTACAGCTTGAAAGAGAACGCCTGAAGCAACGCCAGCAGGAAATCAGACGCCAGGTAAGCTTCTAAGTGATATGGCAACAGTCTCACAGGACAATTAGGTACACAGACTACAATGCGCTTAAACCCGGAACGAATATTTGCATACACGTTTGCCGCACCCGGGTCTCTCACTTCAATCAGACAGACTCACATGAGTTGTTAATAAATTGCAGACTCTTGAAATCCGTATATTTATATATCACAATACATGAACTCTTTCCAATTCTTATAAACCCTTTTTCAATTCCAGCAAGAGATAATGGCCCGACAAGCGTCATCGATCGTATCATCACTAGCAAACAGTACAGGAGCTGTGGCCAGTACCGACTTGCCTTTAGACCCGTTCCTCTCCGGTCTGACGGACCACCAGCGGCAGGAATCAGCTGATAGTGGATTGGGTATGGCTGGACCGCAATCGTATTCCATGCCGCATACGCCAGAAGACTTTCTGTCGAATATGGATGACCGCATGGACTGTACCAGTGAGGCTGGTGCAATGGACTCTACGGAGATGTCGCTTGGCGATACTGAGGATCTGGTGCCTTCTTTACAGGTGATTACTCAACTAAGTATTTCGTAAAAGAGGTGTTGATTTTTATTCTTGTTGGCCTCCCAGTATAAATACCAATATAAATATCTATTGATAGGATTTTGCAAAGTGGTGAACACCAGATTCTAATCATGAATAGCTGTAAAACACAACGTTTTTGTATTATTTTCAGCTGAACGAATTCACAAACGACATACTCTTGGACGACGTGCAGTCTCTCATAAACCCGACGAGTAACAAACCGGATAACGTGCTCACTTGGCTGTAAACACGTGACTAGTGCTAGTAGGTAACTGCCGATGTCGGCGGTAACAAACGCCGACTGGAAAAGGTGTATATTTCACTAAAATGACAGTACTGTGCGAGTGTGGATTGTGACAGTGTGCGACGAACTATCTAGTGGCTTCCAACACGGACGGCGAGGCGATGAGGGCTTCAACGAGCATTCTTTATTGAACTGAGGGAATAGTACAAGTTTTGGTGTATAACACCGGTGTGAAACGTCTGACGCCCGGCACACCGATGTGTGCTGATTGGTATGGAAATACTGAACGGATTTTTTGAGAAACTTGGTCTACACCGAGCCAGTCAAGCTTCTCAAAGAATCCGCTCAGTATTTCCATACCAATCTGCGCACACTGGTGTACTAGCCGTCAGATGTTTCACATCGGTTTTATATACCAAAACTCGCACTAGGCCCTCTGGGTGCTAATGATTCTTCTTTTGGAGTGGGATTGAGGTTTAGAATCGCGTCGTTTAAATTTTCTATTGAATAAGTTGCCCGCATCGCTTTCGCTGTCCGCGATTCGCTTACAGATTGTGCAGAATTACCGCTGTATCTATAGAATCTTGATAAAATCATGTAATTTATCAGACGAAGAGAAAAATTACGCAACGTGTGATAAATAACACGACGTTGTCAAGCGATTATAAATAGGTGGATAGTGTTTATCTCTGTCTCTGCATTTATTCGAATGAGACAGAAATATTTTCGTAATTCTGCAGTTGTTCATCACTCGTTATGATGAGTATGTTTGTGTTGTTGTGTACTAATCTACATTAGGTATTGTATTGTCATAGTGTTGTAAGTAATCTCTGTTTCTTATAATGACAGCGATAGCGGTTAATGTATTCCGACTGAGATTGAGCGTTATATGATTGAGCTCGTAATGTTGGATTTAAGCTAGCTATCGAATAAACAGTTTTATGAAGTAAGAATATGCGGAGAGTATATCGCGTACCTATAAGCAGAGCATGACCATCTCGAGTGGGTGTTCGCATCGACGCCTGGGTTCGTGGGCTCTCGGGACAGAAGTGGGGCGCCGCCGCAAGCCACCTTTCATAAGCGAAAGATGTTGCATTGCGAGCATCATTTACCTAATAAGTTTCCCTAATCTTTTCAAAGACTATCGGAAATCTTTTCGTATATAATTGATTTTATCGTATAATTAAGATTGTGATAACATCTTGACGTAACAGTGCCTTATCGTGCCTTTTACTCTTTATAAAATATATTTATTGTTTGTAATTATTTAGATGTTCAAATATTTTTACAAAAACCTATTGGTTGAACTATTGAGATGAAATCAAAGTCAGAAAATCTACTTATACAGTATGGTAGAAAAGTGTTGTCTACTTACACCGTCCTTGGTATTTTTCGAGATTATAAATACTTAGATGTTAAGTTTTTTTTATAGTTAATCGTGAATTAGATAATAATGTTGGGCAACTATTAATACCTAGGTATCAGGTAGTTGCGAGAGAAAAGAACTTTACATGCAATAATGGATGTGTGGGTGCAGCTAGCTAATTAACTAGGTGAGTAGGTAAGTAAGTGTATTGTAGGTAGGTATGTTATGTAGTATTTGTGCGCTCCGCATGGTGTCGCCACTTGTGCCTTATTACCTAAAGCAATAAGCCTTTATTTTCTACTGTTAAATCTAACTATAGTATAAATTTACACTTTGATGGCTGATTAAGGAGATTAGGTAAGTACTTATAAGAGTGGATCAGTGAAACAAACTATTTTGTAACATTTATAATTTTTTAAGTGTTTACTCTTCTCAAAATTGTGTTTAACCCGCCTAGTCTTCATAGTGTGAGTTCTTGCATGAATGCGGACAGCTAGCTTGCTACTGTATCAACATTAGGTCCTATAAAATGCTACATTGAAAACTTTGCCATATTAGTAATTGTACTACTCTATAAGACTTATAATTGTAATCATCTGCTTATGGTAAATAGCAATAATTTGCATCTGTGTAACTTTGTAACTAGACGTAAAGGTGCTGGGTTTATAATACATTTATAATTTGTATTTTGTAGATCCATTTCGTATTACTGTACTGCATTGTACCTATTTTTTGTGTATTTAATTGTAAGCCGTAAGTGATTTGCTCTTTATATTGTTCGGTTTATTATTTGCAGCCCGACGGATATCACGGAACTGCTACGAGTCTGCTGATTATTCTGGCGCAGCCAACTGGATATTAGAAGTGGCTGCGCCAGGATAGCGTTCCAACCGTATTCTTGCTTTATTCAGAGAAACATTCCATGTTGCTATAAATGCTGATTGCACATTTAGATTCCTATTCCAGAACTAAACAAAACACTATCTACCAGTCTAGCGTAAATAAGAATCTGAAAATATATGCTCGGGATTAGATTTCGTTTAGTTATGGAATGGCGGTATTAGTCTATGTCGGCACACAGTGTAACCATTGTTTTGGCTAATGAGATATTTTTATTCTATTAGGAATACACATTTTTAGCCAATTGGTAAGGTGATGAACGTTCACCCGTGTGCAGACATTGGCTAAAATAGTCCGATATACAGTTTGACGGCGCGCCGGCCACGGTCTTTCGCCCGAAATAATGCGATAATATCCCAAACAATGTACCGAGTCCACTATATCGTTTATTTCATAAGTTATAGCTTTTATTTTACAAACATATCTTTTTCAGTCTGATAGCAGATGCAAGTTTTCTATGTAGTACTGTAACGTATCAATGTTATAACAATGAAATTAAATGTGTCAGTTATTATTAATTTTAACTGTAATTTCATTGTAAATAATTCGATATTCTTATACTATGAGTTAAATAAATATTTGTTTTAATACCTATCATAGTTTTTATTCACAGAAACCTTTGATAGGTACTAAACATAACCTCGAAGTTTTTCCATTCAAATTTTTGGGAAATCTCGAACATATAATAATCTATTATAACTCGTTTCTGGGCCGTGTCTGTAGATAAAAAAACGAATGTGTTGGTAAATAGTTATTTATGTATGTAAATTTGGTATTGTGTAAGCGAGTCATGCTTCAGTACTTAACTATTGCACTAACTATGAAAGCCTTCATCACCTTCAGTGTTTCCTTGCCTGTGGAAGAAGCAACTGTTAAAATGCCATTCATGCAATACTACGATAATGTGTAAGTACCTACTGCCACGTTAAGAGATTAATAAGCGTTCAGATTACAGATTTTGGGCGTCTTGCACCAAAATCACTAAACGTATTTAACAGCTAAATCGATTTAAATCTGACGTATTTGTATGACTTGACAACTCGCTAAATACTGTTTAAGAGTTAAACGCGTTTAGTGATTCTGGTGCAAGCCACCCTTAAGGTGGTATAACTCACCGAGGGTTCAATAAAACGCTCGTCTTGAGGCAGTTCCCTTGTAGCCGTCAGCTGCTTGAAGTACTCCACGGAGAGCTTGGGCGTGCGCGGCCGGGCCGGGTCTGTGATGTCCACGTGGTAGAAACCAAATCGCTCACTGAAATAAACGACAAAATAATAAATAAATATTCATGGACTTTACACACAACGCCCTCTAGTCCCAAACTTAGCAAAGCTTGTGATATGGGAACTAGATGGCTGATAGAATACATAAATACTTTTTTTTTGTAAATATATACTTATAATTACAAAGTAACACCCAGACATAAAACAAACATCTATGTTTTCCACGCACAAATTTTTGTTCTTGGTGGGGATCGAACTCGCGACCAACCAACCAACAGCACGGAAGGCAGAGCTATTACCGACTAAGCTGTGACGCCTGTCACAAAATAGGCATAAATTTATATCGTACAAAATATTATAAAGTGAACCGAATAAAAGGTTCTCGAATGAAGACTACGATATAAGACTGAAAGACGAAGCGTAGGTTCAACCATCAGATATCACGGCGATGTTCCGAAAATCCCTGAATGATAAATGAAGATTCAAAATATATACGCGCAATGGTTATTGATTTATAATGATCTAACGATTGGACATGGACATGCCCACGTATAACAGTAGTTGGTATTACATCCTATCCTACTTCCTACTAATATTATAAATGCGAAAGTTTAGATGTTTGGATGTTTGTGTTTCAATCACGTCAAAACCACTGAACCAACTTGGATGAAACTTGGCATATATATAGTTCGTAACCTGGATTGACATATAGGCTACTTTTTATTCCGAATAATTAACAGGATCTACAGGATAAAATGAACGAAAAGGATTAGCAGCGCCAATTGGCAAGAGGATTTCATTGTCATGTCATGTCACGTCAGTTTGACAGAGCGTAGTACTACCTCTTTGGTCTAACAACTAGCGTTTGACATTCCAGTAGGTACGAGTTCGGTGTAATGAGGTGTAATGTCAAGTTTCTCAAAGAAGTATCCGCTCGGTATACGCACAGATAATATAATGTACACGGAAACTGTAGACGCGTACGAAGTCGCGGGTAACTGCTAGTAGGTACTAAAAGTTTTAGTTGGGTTTTAGTCTAAAACCCAGTAAGGTTGCAAGTTCATCACCGCTGCTAAAATATCATGCGTAGTTATAATGTTCTGAAGGTTGTATCTCTTGTAACCCTATTAAAGGTACATATTCGCATTCAAGCACTGATCCGGACTCAAGCATACAGTTTAATGAGAATCTCTACTCAAATATAGGTATGCTTGAGTCACGCTACTCAGGCATAGATTTGAGTACAGATTTTTTATACAAAAATGTATGTTTGAGTCCGAATGCGAATACGAATCTAACTGCTGGTTTCTGAAAGCTCGATCAAACTAATCGGCTGTCAAGTCACTTGCTATCTCTATCTAATTAGAAGTAAAAGCTGAAATAGCAGATGACTTGTCAGCCGATTAGTTTTGATCGAGCTTTCAGAAACCGGCCATAAGTCTGATAAGTAGCAAAAACAAGAGAAAAACGCCAACTTACGAGAAGCCAGCCCTCCATTCGAAGTTATCCATGAGAGTCCAGGCCGTGTAGCCGAGCACATTCACTCCATCGTCGTTGATCACATTCAAAATCTCGCTCAAGTAATCCTGAAAATAAATAGCTGTGTTCCGGTTTGAAAGGTATGAGTGCCGGCGTGATTACAGTCACATGAGACTTAACACCTTTTAGTCTTTAAGTGATGGACGCAGTGCATCACAGGGCACGTGCTTAGTAAGGCAATGAATTGTTATAGGCAGTGGTTACCACTTAACATCAGGTGGGCCATCGGCTTTGTCCATCATTCAGTTGTATAAAAGCTAAGTACCTATATCTACAGAGTAACCCGGTGATTCTCAACACGAGAACAACAAAAATATACCTCTGGGTTCGGCTAATCCGTAGTTGTGACTTACATTGAAATACTTGATGCGGCCATAGTCCTCCAAGGTACCGCGGTCAGAGAATCCATTCTCGGTGATGTAGATTGGAGGGTCGTTGTAGGAACTCTTGCACCAACGCAGGAGGTTTGCGAAACCGGTCGGTACCACCTGGAAACCGCTGGGTACATCACTAGATAATCATGTACTGTAAATAGATAGAATCTGATTATCCTTTCCAAAGTCAAAGTCAAAATTTCTTTATTCAATAAAATCACAAGGATCATTTAGAATCGTCTGATATAACAAGGTGATTCTTTAATTGATATATAAGTATCTTTTTACCCATGCCCTTATGAATAAGACGCTGTATGCAGTGCTTCATCGATTGAGAACACTGGCACATACATAATTTGAATTAGATATCATTTTCAAAATCAACCAGTCGACAGTGCATATAATACCTACGCACTGTCGGCTGATCGCCGGCGACTCGGTCTCTCAGCAACCAAGCGTGTATTTAAACATCTATCTATAATATAGAAAGTCACAGTCGCCGGCGTCCAGTCGACAGTGCGTATTGGCTCTCAGTGCATCATCAGTCTCGAACCCACGACATTAGAATCTGAAAGCGATCACTAAACAATCGGTGCTCTGATCAACTACAGGGTAATAAAACATGGGTTAGTAAGCCATTAAAGAAAGAGAACTAAGCATTGCTTAGTTTGGGACTAGAGGCCGTTGTGTGAAATGTTCATGAATATTTATTTATTTAACTGAAAAACATACCCTGAACCAATCTGAAGCAGAATCACCTCCGACTTCCAAAGAAGTAACAGCGCCGATATCCTTCAACCAGGAGGGTGACTTAGCCAGTCGATCCACACCGGGCCCGGTTATCAAATGCGTGGTGTAATGATTGATCCCGAGGAAGTCTGAAGTGCCCTTGATTCTCTGCGTCCAGTACTCGTCGAATTGCTCCAGGCGCGGTTTGGAAAGACCTTCGCTTTCGCTCTCTCGCTTCACGTTTTCCACCATGACTGCTGGGAAACCTCCCTCTGTAGTGAAGATGGGGTGGGCGAACCAACCGAACTGTAAACCAAAGAAGATTGCTGGATAATGCAAAAAACGTGCGACTGATCTAGTGATCAAATCTGACTTTCGTCATTATTATAACTGAATCTTAGCTTCGAATAGATAGTTTCAATTGACAAACTCGCTGAATAAATCCTATAGGGTTAAGCTCTATTACATATCTTTAGCTATAAGTGGCTATAACTAACTTGTCTGTATCTAAATATTGTTTCCGTGTACAATAAAGAATTGATGAACATTATCCTGTGCAGTGGCAAACATTAAACAACTGGCTCGCGTGCTGAATGTCAATGTAACAAGGAAAAACAAAACGAAAACTCACTTTGAACTGGTTAGCAACCTCCGCCAAAGCAACCTGCTCGGCATTTTCAGGGTCACTGGGTTCGTACCATATAGAATTAATCGATATCATGATCCGCCCATTTTGCTGTGGTCTGTATGTCTCGTTATACAAATGGAAGGATTCCGCGTGGGCTTTTAGAAGCGTTTCACTGCAAAGGTAGTTCCCGACTCCATGACTGTCGATAGCTGGAGCCTTCTTATCATCGCCGTAAGCATCCTCGCAGATTTCGTAAGGCTCATTGAATGTGATCCAAGACTTGATTTTATCGCCGAATTCCCTGAAGCAAACGTCCGAGTAGTCGCGGAAGTAGTCGATCATCTTCGGGTTGGTCCAGCCGCCGAGGTCTTGAAGGGTTTGAGGCAAGTCCCAATGGAACAGGGTCACCTACGTATAGAGAACAGCGTGAGATTAATTCCTTTTAAAACTAAAACTTTGATAATACCTACCCAAAATGGCGAAGAAAGAAACTAGGCTCATACATGTCATATTATGGAGCCCATAGAAGTCACATTACATCATGCTTGGCTCTGTCCATTTAGGCATGTTTTAAACGATCTATTATTCTCCATTACTGACGTAGGTACTTAACTTTCAGGGACTTGTGACACGAAAAAAGACTCCGCAGATTGCTTTTTATTGCTCCCTTTTCTATCATAACGCATCCTGGTAAATGGCCAAACGCGGTGACCGTAAATACAAAGTCCCAACAATCACTGATCTATACTGTTCTTTACAAACGCTTACCAGTGGCTCGATATTCTTCTCCGCCAACGCGTCGAGCAGGTCATTATAGTAGCGTATACCATCAGGGTTCACAAAGTCCGAGCGACCAGTCGGCAAGATCCTAGCCCAGGACAGTGATAACCGGTAGAAGTCCACGCCAAGAGTAACCAATTCCTCGATATCTTCTTTATAGCGGTTGTATGAGTCACATGCGACGTCCCCGTTGGTTCCGTCGGCGATCATCTCAGGCCGAGTGTGGGATAAGCGGTCCCATACATTTTCAGACTTGCCTAAACAAAATAGCATTTTGTCACCTCCAGTTTAGATCAGGCCAGAGGACGTTAGGTCGCGGGAAGTCGATAGATGTAGAAGGCCTAAAACTGCTCTTTCACAAAATCTGTGGTGGATGCCTAAAGGTTGATATGACGGATTTTTATTTGTTTTACATTTTTATCAAGACGTTACCACTGGGTCATCTGATTCTTCCATCATGCAATAAAGAAACGCTCTATGCGTGGGTTAAATTTTTTAATGACACAAAACTGATACGCTAAATGATGGTGCTCGTGAACTAGTTGGTTTGTCCAGATAGAAAGATAGATAGAAAACTCTTTATTGTACCGGAAATTAGATATTAGACATAGTTCTATATTAAAGCGAAGTACAATGGGCGGCCTTATCGCTATGAGCGATCTCTTCCAGGCAACCTTTGGATGGACTGGATTTTAAATGTATGATAGTGACGGTGCAAAAAACAAAGACTACATTTCACAAACTAAACCGCATAAATAGATACTAAACTAAGTAAAAAAAATAAAATAGTAATATATACCTAACATAACCATAGAATAAACTCTTTTATAAGGGTGAATAGTGACTAAGTAGAAGCTTTTTGAAGACAGGTAGGGATTTAGCCTTCCTAATATCAGCAGGAAGAGCATTCCAGAGGCGAGTGGCTTGTATAGTAAAAGAATGCTTATAAAAGGTAGAAGAATGCAAGGGAGTTTTTAATTGTAATGTTTCAGAAGAGCGTAAGGTACGAGAATTAGTAAGATAAAGATATTCAAAACGTTCTTTTAAATAAGGAGGAGCGGAAGGATTGAACAAAACATTGTACAAAAGAGAAAGAAGGTGAGTATTCCTGCGAGAGCGAATAGGCAACCACTTGAGCATATTACGAAAATTGGAAACATGGTCATATTTGCGAAGACCAAATATGAACCTAATAGCAAAGTTATGGAGGCGCTCAAGCTTATCCAGTTGTACCTCGGTGAGGTCAGGATAACAAACATCGGCATAATCAAGTATGGGAAGCAAGAGAGACTGCGCAAGCATAACTTTAGTGGATATTGGTAGAAAATTCCTCAACCTTCTCAGTGAGGCAGCTGACGCAAACATTTTCCTACTTAGCTCCGCCAGATGTGGCTCCCAAGACATATTTTTGTCCATGATTATACCCAAGTTCTTGACGGAATCACTAAAAGGAATAGGGACATCATCAAAAATGACTGGCGGGAGAACTGACCAATTTATTTTTGAGATCATTCGAGAACTGCCTAAAATAATTACCTGGGTTTTCTTTGGTCCAGTCGGTTGTTATTGTTTAATTTTTTTTTAATTTATTTAAAATAAGACTCCCAACGCGGGTTTGCACTTTAGTATCAAGTGAGCTAGTCGAGGGTCATAATAATAGTGCTCCCATACTTATAGGGCGTCACAGCATGCGATGAGGAACAAACAACAACTTAACATTAATAAATGACAAAGAAATCACATCACAGTGCTAATAAAAGTTAAAAATTAATACACAAGCAGATACACATAGACAAAAATCAGTAAACAATAAAATTACTAGGTACTTTACAAACTTAGTGCTAATAAAATAGATGCTACGAGTAGGTAAATATAACATTTCCACAATGTAATATTAGGCAGGGTTATATAGATAGCTGCAATAACTAATAACAAATAAAATGTGGCAAATCCAGTCTTACAATTACTTGGTAAATTTTTACTAGGCAATTACAAATACCTACTTACAGTTGAATATTATACTAACAGTGAACAAAGAGCAAATAAGGCCGAAGTAAGCAGAGCGCGTATGTACTTCAGCTATCACAAAATAAAACGAGTTTAGGGAAATTTAATTACCAGATTAGCCAATCCTGTGCAATACAAGTATTTACATATAACCACACTTATACAGAATTAATTCGGGTAGGTACATAATAGAACATAATAAAAGGTAACTAATAATTATATAGTGACTAGTTGCACAAAGTAAAGAAGAAGACAAAATTACCTATATGAGTAGCTTCAATTTCTTTTTAAATCTCGGTAGAGAGTCAGATATGTCCAAGTCACCTTTTTTTGAAAGGTCATTATATTGACTGCAGATTCTTGACATGACAGAATTTTTACCGAGATTGGTTCAAGAGTAAGGCAAGCTAAACAAATTGAACGCTTTAATTCTTGGCAATCGAGATGGGGCGGAGATAGATAGAGCATTCGTGAGGTCCATACAGTTTATGTTTCCATTAAAGACCTTGTGCAAAAAAATTTGGTCTGTCTCTTTTCTACGGGAAGATAATGTGGTCATCTTGTAGTGTTTGAGTCGGTCATCGTAGCTACATACCTTTCGGGATAAATTGTCTCTGTATGTCAAATGATACATGAAGCGCCTTTGAATTAGAGCATGGACTATCGGAGCCTTTGTCCAAAACCGGTATTGTTTCGATATAATTTTTTTTTCTATCGGTTTTCCGGTATTTCGATATTTTTTCGATATTAATGCAAACAGTAGGTAAAATACGTCTTAACGTTGTTAAGAAGTGTGGGAATTCTATGAATAAAAGAGTATTCAAAGTAAATCAACGATATTTATTAATTACATAGTCTTTCTATGAGATCACAACACAACATTTCTTTTTGAATTTTTCGTAATTCATTATTTTTTAAAAGAAGTGTGTCTGTTTGCAGAAAAGTAAGACCTGCAAGAAAATACATTGACTAAATTAATTTTTTTACAGATTTTCAAAGAGCCAAAGTCAATTCAAAACAAATAAGTAGGTTAACCGAATATATTGTCAACTGCAAAGTCGTATCAGCGGCGTCGCTTTAGCTAATGCCGTTGTATTTCGTTAAGAATGAGGTTACATTACAGCGTGAGTGTATGTCACAGTTTTTTGTTACACTAAACATAACACATCATGAAAACATCAGAAAAACAACTTCAACAAAGTAGAAGATTTTTATATGCTGATTATGAAAATTATGTAATACACTTACCAACCACACTTTGTTTGTACGAGGAACGAGTGATGTAATGCAACAAACAAACTGAAGGCGACGCCAAAGACACAACACTACTTTTTGCAATAAACGTGCGCCTTCTAAATCATAGAACACCTAACTGAGCGAATAAACTGCACAGCAAACTGAATTCGGACGAACAAAGCGCTGTGATTGGTCGAGCTGTTAGTTAGTTTAATATAATTATTATTATCGAAAAACCGATAGTAGTCGCGTCCAATATCGGTTTATTTCTATCGGGCTTTTGGTCCGATATTCCGGTATTTCGATATTATCGAAAACCGGTATCCATGCTCTACTTTGAATGCTTTCAATTCGTTTTGAGTAGACTTCGTATTGGGGGTTCCAAACGACAGAACAGTACTCTACTGCAGGACGGACTATGGTTTCAAATAATTTTATTCTTGTCGCTGGATGCTTGAACTCTTTGCTGTTACGTATAACGAACCCTAACAGCTTATAGCATTTACTTACGGTTTTCAAAATGTGAATATCGAAGTTCAGCTTAGGGTCAATATAGGTTATAAGTCATAAGGTCATTAGGTTATAAGCTTTTTGTGTGACAGCTACATCATATCAGCTGGAAATTGCCAAAAAAAATAGCTCGTTCAAAAATGCCACTTCATTCTTGAAGTGGTCTACCTCAACTGAACACTGATAAGGTTGTGACTGGTCTTCGATAAGCATGACAGCCATAGTGTTTTTGACAATGATAAGGACTAAATAAGTACTTCGGAGACAAACAAGTAAAGATCTTAAGTGTTTCTTACCACTGACGTTCCATGACCCTTCAATCTGATGAGCAGCGGTGGCTACTCCAAAGGTGAAACCTGCAGGGAACTTGGTGTAACCAGCAGCGAACGCTCTGAAAACAGACTGAGCTGAAATCATTCTTGTTAATTTTTGGTAACCTATTGTGTGCTATTCCGTTATGGCTATGAAACGTACGATATAAACATCATATATTATATTAAATAGACCGTCAGCATCAGAAATAGATTAGGTACTTACTCATATTTTATCTAAATACTATTTTTAAGACAGTGTTTTTTATTTTTACTTTTTAACCATAGTTAGAAAAAGAAAATAGAAAGTTCATAGTTTTCAGTAATAAAAAATTTTGGAAACTTTGTCTCATCATCATTTAACGCTGATACTGACCACTGAAATCAAAATAACGCAAAATATAGAGATGTATACTTTCAGTTCTCTTTATTTCCATCGTGGATACAATATTTACACACTATTTCACGTAATTTTTTTCAGAGGTGTTACCTATTCATCGTTAAAGAATAAAAACAAACACCTAAACGAATCTGATTAAATAAAAAATGAAGAAAAGGCTAAACGCTCATTAGAATACAATCACGTGCAGTCCTTGCCAAAACTGGTCGCAGTCTGCTCGCGCTGTGGAGGCGTCGTTTTTCTAACACACTGGAACGCAATCAATTCTTAGACTGCACTTTACCAATGCTCTACTGGTTATTTGAATTCTGAACTAGCTGTTATGGTTTAGGGTTGTAAACAAAACGTTACTCACGTATGGCATAACGCCAGAACTCCGATAATGGCGTAGTATTGCACCATAGCTTCGTGTTACTCCGTCGAATTCCTTGAGCCAACTGCAAGGTACCCGACGCTGCGAGTACTTTTTCAACGACATAACGGTACAATCTCGAGAGGATGGTTTAGAGTTTAGAGATAAAGTCAGTCATGAATATCAATGTAAGGGGTTTAACTATATGATGTTTCATTGCCGGAGTTCTTAGCAACAGTGCCAACCACTTGGTGACAATATAAGATTTGGAGATTAAACTAGGTGCTACACTTTACGTAACTACTATGTTGATATTGATAAAGATACTGCAATATCCACTAGGTCAGCAGATGTCGATATATGTTGGACTTTCTGGTCTAAAAAGTCTGATAATATTATTTTCGTATCATACCTTGTCCGCTTTGCATCTTCATTTCAAGCCAACTAGGGAAAGGTTAAAGTGAGGAATAATTAACTCATGTCATAGGTACCTAAATTGATTCGTCGAGCAAGCCCTGCATGACGCAGAGGTAGTCAACACTGGTCGCCAGCGAATGTGCGAGCAAGATGCCTCTGGTCAGTACTTCACGCACTTTCCACATGTCTGGTCTGCGAGTTGGCCGGAATATCACAGAGAGTGCTCGACGGAAGATAGGCAGAGGCAGGAATCGCCATGGTTGGTCTAGCCACCAGCTATATAGAGAAGTGTTTTTGCTTTAAAAACTCATTTTGATAGATTATAAAACTGATGACAGAAAAATACAATCTGGATCGTTTAAACGAGAATTAAAAATGATTAAAATCAGAAAAATCGAAAAAATAATTGTAGAGCAAAGTGCTCTACAAATACTTAGTTGTGCGCATCATACAGCGCAGGCGCTTAGAGCACTATGATTTATTTTGTACTAACCTTAGAAATAAGCCTTCAACTGTAAAATACGTAACAAAAGCCACAAAGATCGGATAAGCAAGCGGCAGGAAAACAATCAGGCAGAGGAGTAACGTGGCAATAAGTTTCAGGAAAGTTGGGAAAGGTGCTCCGTACCGCCATAGCGCATACACGTCGCGAGCAAACTCACGGAGCAAGACCTTCACTCGACCAAACCTTGACGCTGTCCTTAGCTACTGAAAAAAACATCTTACAAGACCTACGTAAACATCAGCTTAAGCTGGGGAATATAGAGGTGCGATGAGGGTAGCTCAGTGGTGAAGGTGCGCCGGTTATAACATGTTATTATGGACGCAAAAACAAGACTAACAAAAAAGTTATTTGGGATGGAGTGGTTCCGGCACACGATACTCTACTTAAATATTTAGAAGCAAGAAAGACTAAGGTATGGTAACCTGAATCGATTACACATTTGCTTATTCGAAAGTGTCTGGTCATACGGGTTTATAAATACTATCCGTAAAGACCGTTACCAGAACGTTAAACTGCTGGTCACGGCGACATGACAAAAACCTTCACGCTACCTGTTAGCTTCCCAAAAGCTATACAGTTTTACAATTACCTGAACCATGAAAACTTTGTGGGTCCTTTTGTAAGGTTTCATTACTTTCTGATTGGAATGTGTTCGATAGAGATGGGAACTTTTGCATGGTTCCCCAAACATTCTGAGTTCATGGTTAACTTTTGGGTGAAAAGTGGACAATGGAATTTATTAAAAACATTTTTGTATGTTTGCTGTGTGGAGAGTTTGAGTTTGTTGATGGTTGTGACATTTTGACGTTACTGAACATAGAAAAAAAATACTTCAACTTCTTGGTTTCTCTGACAAGAGTTTCCGAGTTTGACTACAGTAAAAATAGAAATAAGTAATCAAAATAAAATTTACAGAATGTAAAACTCTCTACAGTCTGCATCTAAGCCATAGCATATAAAGAACTTACATCACAAAGTTTTCTACGGTTTTTCTGTTATATTTTTTAACCCCACAGAACATAAAGAGAGCCTACTCCACCAGACTCTACCCCATGCATGATGCACTCACTGATTCATCTCAATTATGTTATACTGTACAGTGTACGTACAATACACACCCATAGACTGTTCGTAAATATTATGATGCCTAATATAATTGGAAATTAAATTAAAAGAAAAAGTGGAAAATTTGGAGAAGAAAATAGACTATTTAGAGAGAGAAAAAAGAAATAATAACATCATTATTTATGGGCTGGAAGAGACGGAAAAATCTACACCGGAGTTACTACAAAACATAAAGAAAGTTTTTGGAAAAGATCTGGAAATCAACATGAAAGAATACGAAATAAATAAAATTCACCGCATCGGAACAAAAAATAAAGAAAATAAAGTGAGGCCTGTCCTTCTCTCTTTCGTAAATCAATGGAAAAAAGAGGAAATAATGAGATCTAAGAAAAACTTTAAAGAAATATACATAGCGGAAGATTTCTCAAAAGAAGTCCTTGAAAAGAGAGCATCACTGCGCTCAAAATTGATAGAAGAGAGAAACAAAGGGAACTTAGCATATTTGAGATATGATAAACTTGTAGTAAAGGAAAACCAACCCAATAAAGAAAAGAGAAAAAGAGAGCCTTCGACGTCACCCCAATTAAATGATCAGCCAAGGAAGCAACAAGCTTCATCAAAAGGATTGGGTTCGAAGATAAACAGGACTAACGCCTTTGATATGATGAGGGTCAGATCAAACTCTCTTTCCACTTTCCCTCCAGATAAAAAACAATAGCAATTAACAAATGGCAATCGAAAAACACAACATACCCTCAGCACCAACAACAAACATACAAACACGAACCAAACTCCCCCAGAACGGCCGGTCACCGCGGGGGAAATAGACCAAAACCCTCCAGCAGATAAAAAGAAAATCTATATAGGAACTTTCAACGTTAGATCTCTAGCAAGCGAAACAGCGGCTAGGGATAGAGCGAGGTGGAAAGAGTTGGAGGAGGCTTTTACCGCTAGAAGCGGTCCTACACAGAGTTAAGAGATAGGTATAGGAAAACATAAACTTAGATTATATAGGAAGAAAAACGAATTTGCCTAAATACTAGTGAAATAAATATATAAGATAGTAAAGTTAATAATAAGTTTAGTAAATGCGTAACTAGGTAAAGCCTATTATATAATGTAGTTGTTTAAATATAGTGTGTAAGGTATGAATAAAGCTTATATTATATTATATTATTATAATATAATTGGATTTCAAATGATATTGTACGATTTAGCACTCATCGGCGGCTAGAAAATAGCTGACCGCTCACGACTTAATTATATTCGTAGCGCGTAGCAGTCTTGTAGACATTTGTCGCTCGTTGATGTCTATTGTACCTGCTACGGGATTTCAAGTAATTCTCTGAAAGAAATCAGTATATTCTTATTACCTATTGAACTTACACTATAAAGTCAAAGATCTCATAAAAGGAAACCGTAAAAACAAAATGTTTGCGACATCCCGTTACTGTAAATAAATAAAACATTGCAGACTAAAAAAATCTATTACTGCGTCAAGCTTATAGATGGAATTAAGGTGGTGGTTTAGTAGAGCCGCTTCAGTTATACCTACCACAAGAATTTTGCCTATTACTGGGATCAGGGGCCTTAGCTCAGTTCGGTAGAGTGTTTACTCTAATAGGGTGGTCACCAGTGGGTGAAACTAGTTTTCGGCCGAGATATGACGTCATCCCTATTAGAGTAAAATCTCTGCCGAACTGAGAATAAGATCCCAGTAGTGAGTTTTCTGACGAATTACTTTAGTATCTATATGAAAATGTAGGTTCGAGTCCCGCCCAGTCTATGTCTTGCGATATATTTATTAAATTCAAGGAGTACCTTCTGTTAAAGTTTGTGAGAAAATAGGACAGATGAAATCGCATAAGAGTACATAAAATGACCAATAAAATAACGAAATTACTTAGCCCCTATTTCATCATCTCAAGATTACGCTATCCGTACAATATACATATCCCCGTCTCTACTTTAGATTGACAAAGACAAAGATGGGTATAATTTTATTTGATGGATAGCGTTACTCAGATATGGTGAAACAGGCCCTGGGGGCTTGAGGGGCGATTACGAGTTGACAATGTTAGTACCAACTGATTAGTGTTGATCATAGTCCAATTATTTATCATATTTTACAGATAGGAACCATACCAACATGAACTCTCGATAAACAATCATTTGCTTTAATAAACATTACGTAATGGCCTCACAAGTCAGTTGGTGCAGTAACATTTACGCTGTAGGTTGGGTGTAGGTTCGATTTTTACGCAGGGAAAACATTTTGAGTGATGAAGACTGATAGATTCGTATTGAGTATACATGTGTATTCTGCATAAGCATTTACCACTCTCAGTAAAATAAATATTTTGCAAAAATAGAACCAAATAGCGCATTGAGTGCACTTGGAGACCTATCATAATAAGTACCAAGCGCACAGACAATTGATAAATCTGCGAACGTTACACTCTAGTCGCATAATAATTTAATGATTAAAAGTTATCAGTAAAACTCTACGTTTGCTTGCGAAAAGACGTTGCTTAAACATCATGTTTATTTACTTATTAGTTCTTGCAGTTTTGCTAACGTTGATTCATCTGGTATTCAACTACAATGAGAAAGCTCGGCTTTTGAGAAAAATCCCAGGGCCAAAGGATTCGTTCATCATTGGAAATGCATTTGAAATTATTACTAATCCAGGTAATTTGTTTAAGATAAGATAAAAAAAACTCTAAAGTCACGTTATAATAATGAATTTATTAACATTTTAGTGGACTTAATGAAATTGGGGCAGCAATACAGCAAGAAATGGAATAACATTTATAGATTTTGGAGCTTTCCATTTGGTGCATTGATTGTTTATAATCCAGAAGATATTGAGGTATGTACTTAATTGTACTTACGTAATATATTTTTAATTTATTCCACAAACATACATACAAGCCCGCTTCGCCACAGTATCGGTGGCTCGATTAAATATGGATAGATTGTTTATGTTTTATTTATACTGTTTGTAAGCTAAAAAACTTGCCTGATTTTTTTATCTACATACTTATATAATTTCAGGTAATCACATCGAACGTAAAGTACAATGACAAAAGTTTAATTTACAATTTTTTAAATCCCTGGCTTCGAGATGGGTTGCTTGTTAGCAACGGTACGTTGTATCACTTTCTAAACTACTATTATAACAAGTAAACAATAATATTGTAATTGTACATAATTTATTATTACAGGTGAAAAATGGCAGCACCGCAGGAAACTTCTTACACCAGCATTTCATTTCAACATCCTACGGCAGTTCTTTGTGGTGCTCGAAGAGAACAGTCAGCGTATGGTGGAAGCTTTGGGTAAAAGGGCCGGGGAAGAAGTGGATATAGTCCCAGTTCTCTCTGAATATACGCTGCACTCCATTTGTGGTAAACCTATTTATTATTTTTATAAGTATGGATCGTAGACTGGAGAGCGTATTCACCCAAAAAACACAAACTAAGCATGGATTATAGTAGGTAGAGATTTTGATAGAAAATTGCATCAAAATCGATGATAGAGTTTCGATCCACGTAACGCAACTGCATTATGATGCAATTGTGAACTCCCCTATTTACAGAAACTGCAATGGGCACTCGGCTAAGTGAAGAAACTACCAGTACTGGCAGATCCTATAAAAAAGCCATCAACGGCATGGTACAGCTGATTGTATACAGATTCACAAGAGTCTATCTCTTCCCCGATTTTATATTCTTCATGAGTGCGGTGGGAAAAAAGATGATGTCCTACTTGAAAACGATCCACGGGTTTTCAAAACAAGTCATTGAGAATAGAAGAGCGTATGTCAGAGAACATGGAGTCAAGATGGCCGATATTGAAGATGAGGATGCTGTTTATAAGAAAAAGAAGTTTGCTATGTTGGACTTGCTACTGTTGGCAGAAAATGATGGCTTGATTGACAAAGACGGCATTCAGGAAGAAGTCGATACATTCATGTTTGAGGTAAACTCTTTTGGTCTTAGAGAAGATATCATGGATGTTAAAACAATGATATTGGTAGGTTACGATGAGGAAAATGATGCATGTAAGAATACGAATAATTATTTTTTTAGGGCCATGACACCACTGCATCCGGTCTAACCTTCTTTTTGATGGAGCTGGCTAACAACAAACATATCCAGGTAAATTGAATCAATTAAGTAAGTACGAAAATTTTGGAGTTAATACATGCATACGTAGAGATTACAGTCGTCGATCTAAATATAGCTCTATCCGAAGCATGGTTTTTCAACCATCCGTTTCTGATTGTAATTATTGATGATTGATTTGTAAAATTCTGATGGTATCGCAATTAGACATTCAGGGGCTGGTGTTTATTTTGCTTACAGTGATATTGATTGAATAAGTACACCATATTATATAAAAGGTTTATTTCGTCCTTGGTGTATGCGCAACTCAGTTTGAACCACTATTGACACAGCACAACCGCTTCCTAGGATGTCTTAACGAGTTTTTCAGCCGTTACGACTATAAATTCCAGCGTTCTTAGCGTTGCAATTGGAAGTAAACATAAATATATAATTTTACAAAAAAAAAAATTCCAGGATAAAATATATAGTGAGCTGAATGAAATATATGGTGGCTCTTCAAGGCCAACGACCGTGGAAGACCTTGCGAATATGCGCTACTTGGAATGCTGCATCAAAGAGTCACTTCGTCTGTACCCACCGGTACACTTTATAAGCCGTCAGCTGAAGGAAACAGTTACTTTGAGTAAGCATTTGACTTTATACAGAGTGACCCATGCCTATGCCACATTGAAGAACAGTACTTTTAGAAAACTAAAATTCCTTTCTAATATTCCTTTATTATTTGATTCCAGGTGGTTACAAGATACCACCTGGTACCTTATGCCACATCAGCATTTTGGATCTACACCGGAGCCCTAATCTTTACAAGGATCCCTTGAAGTTTGACCCAAACCGGTTCCTACCTGAAAATAGTGTTGGCAGACACGCTTACGCTTACATACCTTTTAGCGCTGGCCCCAGAAATTGTATAGGTGAGTTTTAAATATTTTTTTAACAATACTACGAGATTTGCATTTAAGAGGTATATAACTCATTTACGTACGAAAAGCATACTCGGGGTTTGATTGAAATTACCTATAATTTTTAAAAGACATAATTTTTTTTTAAATTATATATTTGTATTTCAGGACAAAAATTCGCTATAATGGAGATGAAATCTGCTATCGTGATGATATTGAGGAGGTTCGAACTTATACCCGTGACTCGACCGGAACACTTGGAGTTCAGAGCAGGTTTAGTTCTAAATAATTCAAGACCTATTTACGTTTCATTTGTGAAAAGATGTATTTCGTGATAAATATGTTCAATCAGAGTCGGTATTTTCAATTATTATGATTTCAATTATTTAATGCATTAGTTATGTATGGTTACTTAGTTAAAAGTAAATAAACGATATCAGAAACAAACCACATCGAATCATTTCTAGATAGTCTAAAAACAATGCAACCACTTTCATCCTACTCACTCGACATTCCTACCTAGTCTCTAATCCTGTTCACTTGTTGAAATCATCTCTGCTGATAATACAAAAATATCTCTAAGAGTCTCTGTAAAGTAGGTACTAAAACATCGAATCCCAGAACTCCGGATTATGTCTTGCGGTTTAAAGAAAGTACCGAATCTCTACAGGAACCTGGTTTTAACTTTTTGTTTTTATAGCCATGTACAATGTAGGACGCAAAATTGTTTATTCGTTAAATATAGGACCGAATCCCGGCTAATAGTATCTGGCACTCCCACCAGTATATTTATAAACGTCAACTGAAAAATGGCTCAGTGCTGCGCGAGGAGAGTTTGTTTCGCGAAAACCGCGGAGCGCCAGTTTGCGATACCCGCGACGCAGGCGCAGTTTCCTCCAGTGTATTGTGTTAGGCGCACTTTGATCAGTGGATTCGACGACTTCATAATGGAATGCGAGAATGGTTTTGAGGTATGTGGTATTTTTTTGTTAATTTCACAGGTTTTATTCGCATACATTGCGGAAAAGCGTTTTTCTCAGCGGAAAAGTGTCTTACATTAATTTCATTTTTAAAAATGTGAATTCACTTTGAAACTAAATGCAATTTGCTATTCGATATTGGGAATAAAAATTGTTTTTGTTGATTTGACTCATCTAAAATGTATGCTAATTGTGATCAAACTATTAAAATAACAAAATAAAAGTATGTATTCAAAGACACGTGGCCGTCATAGCGACATACTAGGTCATGAAAATGGAAGGACTAACGAGGCCTTTGCCATGCATTGAATTAGGAAGACAATTTCGATTTTTCAGTTTTAAAGCACTAACTTAACTAGGAACGAGTAGACACGTCACCCCCATGATCTGCAATTTTACTTTTACATCCTCTCGATTCGTATTTTCATGAAGATCAAAACGACTGCTTCTAAGTTATCGTCGGACTAAAAAACACATTGGTCCACATCACACACTGCTGATTCTACCAACTTCATTAAAATCCACTCTAGCCTTTACAACTCTACATAGAGAATAAGATGCATAATCTGGAGAATATTTTGTTTCAGTAATGATTTGAGGTAGGTTAATGTTTACATAATATAGCACTAGGTACTTAGTTATCTACTACTACTACGTAAAATAATTATTTTTGTGAGGCTTACGTTTGAGAGTAAACGAAGCAATCCAAACAACCTGACTTGCTGGCACGTCCGCGCTTGTAAACTATCTTAAAGACATTATTTTCGTGTTGCATATAGTACAGGTGTTACGGTAGGTACGAGTAGCTACCTACGAGTCCATCGTGACACGATCGTTTAGAATTTCTCATAGCGTGACGTCACTGCCGAATCAACATCACAATGTAGACAAGACGAAGATAAGCGATAAAGGCATGAGGGAGGCACCAGTTAGCGCCTGCGCTTTACGAGTGTGTGTCAGAACGCCAGCATTCTATCGCCACTTGCCGCCGATCGCGAGGGTGGTTTACAGTCCCAGTGCTCAGTGCTCAACATGAATGCTCGTCAGCTCCGCCGGCTTACGAGCCCCGTCGTGAGGCCAGTATGCGCCTGCATTCGCCAATATAGTCAAGTGAGACCTGTCTATGTTTTAGAGAAAACCGATGTGAGTGTCCCTTGCTTTGTCTAACTAGGATCTGTCGAAAAATCGTCTAACCATCCCCATATCCATCATTGTGTAACCATCAAATTCGTTTATTGATTTGACAGTGACCTTTTAATAAAATCAGTTTTGGTCGTTACAGAAATGGCGCAATTCAGCACCCCACTTCTACGCAGTCCAATCCATCGACATGAGGTATGCATCATTGTCATCATTAATAATGCACAAGTGCTGTTCTGACACTTTATTGAAAACAAATTGCCGTTCATAAACTCAAGTAGACATATATTGATCTTTATTAAACTCAGGATGGCGCCTGTCGGGTGCTTAATTAAATATACCGACAGAATGATTGAAAGAAAATCTTTCGCAAAAAAAAATTAATGTTCTTATAGACTTGCTAGAAGATTCATCGCGATGAGGCGAAACTAAAATGTTTCACTTATGCTACTTCTTGAAAACGGCAGCACTACGGGGCAGGGCTTTATCTTGGTCAAAATAAATGACTTCTGAACCACAAATTTAGTTTATTAATGAAATATTCTTGTGGGGCCTTCGTGTCTGCTCGTTTGTCTGAAAAGTCGGCCGTAGACGTGAAGTAGTAATTGCATAACCGTGATTTTTGCAAGATATGTATAAAATATTTTTGTCCATTCCACATGGTGCAGACAATATTCATTCGCCCATAACATCGACCCTAAATCGTAAGTAAATGAATACTAACCCGTTATGTGTGTTGCATGATTAAATCTAGTAGGTAAGCTAAGTGTTTCGTTTAATTTTTGCTATTTTCTATTGAACATTTTGAAAAGACCTAGCCAATGATATTTGGCATTGTCTAGGTCTTTTCAATCTGAAAATTGACGATTATGGGTTTCATTTTGTAGAAATAAACTTTGGCGTAGTCTGGAAATGCGTTGACTGTTATGGTATTAACGAAATCGTTTTTTTTTTAATTATAAGCAAACGTTTGACCGCAATTATGCTCTGATAATAATTAAAAACAAAAGAAATCGCGATTTCATGGTTAATAAAAACATATTTGATCACGCAGGGTAAACCTTTTCCGATTTTATCGTTGCCTTATGATTTTTTTATAGCTTTTAATGGAATTTAAACTGAAATTTTGATTGATTTTGCAATTGTAGCTTTCTAATTAGTTTTGAACACACAATGTATTTAGTCGGGTTTTCGTTTTAAAACTTACTTACTTTTATTTAAATTATTCTGGTGATGCATGCAAGCAAAGTTGAGCAACAGCTAACAATATCTATACTTTTAAAATGTGTTAAATTACCCCTTTCATTTGACCACCAACACGGCATGATTATACAAAAAAATGTTAGTTCATGATTTTATGTCCCATAGAGAGGGTGCCATATTCAATTGATTGTGACGTCACATAGTCATGTCACATTATAGACATCATGGTTATAGACTTATAACCAAGTTAGTTAATGTTATGAGGGAACTTGGAAGGAACAGATGAACATACATACCCACAGACATACAGGTCAAAATCATAACCCTCCTTTTACTTCACCGTAGTCAGGTAAAAGAATCACACAAAAGATGACTTTTCTTTGCAATATTGAACTAATTTTAAAATGTCTTGTGACTGTTCCGTAAACATAGATTTCGCAGCTGTGTTCAGGCGAGTAGTAGACACACCCGCGCTGTTACGTCAACACCTGCCTACGTTAGTTTATTATTAGATCCAATCGTGACGATTTGTGTAAGCATGAGATATCTGAATAATAACAAGAAGTGTTTACCGAAAGAGTTATGCATCAATTAGCAGTGCAGTGCTACGTTTAGGTAAACGTTTCTAGATCTTTAAAATAACCTATATCTATAAGAATATTGAAACTCTTATCAAGGAGTATTAATTTCACAGGGTGCGTGCAGGTCCTCATAAAAATGCTGACGACGTTCTATTCGATATGTTCAAGAATGAAGACACTGGTCTTCTACCTGTCGGAAAGTTTCTGGCCGTAAGTTTTTCAATAAATTCACGTAGGAAAGTGATGCTAATCGTAATAACTAGTTTGATCACTTGGCATGTGTTTATACACCTGCCCTGTCCCGTGCAATCATAATATTTTGACAGGTAGCTCGGAACTAATTGAGTTGACTGTTTACAGGCCTTGAGAACTACCGGAATTAGAAAGAACGATTCGCGTGTGAAGGAAGTCATGCACAACTTATACAAAGTTCACAAGGAATCTAACTTTGAAGGAGGATCACCGGAAACATTGAAACTAGATAGAAAGACTTTCAAGGAAGTGATCGCGCCCAACATTGTTCTGATAACGAGGGCATTTCGAAGCCAGTTTGTCATTCCAGATTTTCAGGATTTCATTAAAGATGTTGAAGAAATGTATTGGACCGCTAAGAGTAACACAGACGGCAAAGTGGCCAGTTACATCCCGCAACTCGCAAGAGCGAGCCCTGATAATTGGGGAGTCAGCGTATGCACAATCGACGGGCAAAGATTCAACATCGGTAAGTGAATCTACAACATCTTTGGATATGCGATGAATTTCGCCGGTAATTATATTAGAATTGTTGTTTCATAGGTGACGTGACCGTTCCATTCACTCTACAGTCATGCAGCAAGCCGCTGACTTACGCGATGGCTCTCGAAACGCTAGGCCCTGAACAGGTACACAAATATGTTGGCACCGAGCCCAGCGGACGCAACTTCAATGAACTCGTTCTGGACTATAATAGTATGTACGAACAACTGTCTATTTTGGAAGAATATTGTTATTCTACTTTTTGTAAATCATATGTTTAGTTTCACAAATAAACATTGTTAGATAGGTAGGTACCTAGGTACCTATTAAAGTTAGATGTCGCCTACTATTTGGCTATGCATTTATCAAGTACTTAATAGGTAATAACATACAGCCCCGTATATAGACAAACCAACAAATGATGTAAACTTAAATATTGATCTGAAATACTGTAAATATTTTTACAGTGAAGCCACACAATCCTATGATCAACGCTGGAGCTATTCTCATCTGTTCTCTACTCAAGTCCTTGGACAAGCCCGAGATGACACTTGCAGAGAAATTCGACTACGTAATGTCGTTCTTTAGCCGACTGGCTGGCAACGAGGTGTTGGGTTTCAACAACGCAGTATTTCTCTCGGAACGCGAAGCAGCTGATCGTAATTATGCACTTGGTTTTTACATGCGGGAATACAAATGTTATCCCGAAAAAACCAACCTACGGGAATGCATGGATTTCTATTTCCAGGTAGGAAAACAAGACACCTTGCCAAAAGAATAATTAATATTAAATTAGCAGACAGTAACGACAACTCATTTGTTGCAGTGTTGTTCCATGGAAGCGAACTGCGACATCATGTCCATAATGGCAGCGACACTCGCTAACGGCGGCATCTGTCCAATCACTGATGAAAAAGTACTTCGTCCAGATTCAGTGCGCAATGTGCTCTCTTTGATGCACAGCTGCGGAATGTACGACTACTCTGGCCAGTTTGCATTCAAAGTGGGCCTTCCGGCGAAGTCAGGAGTCTCGGGGGCTATGCTTATTGTCGTGCCTAATGTTATGGGAATATGCACTTGGTCACCTCCACTGGACCCACTCGGAAACAGCTGCAGAGGTCTGCAATTTTGTGAGGTACGTATCGTTGCACATACTTATCGCAAAGGTCTACGGCGTAGCTTCGTAGACGCGCCGTAGACTTAATGCGTAGCAACGTAGTACCTACGAACTACTACTATTTTTTTTATCTTGCAGGAACTGATTGAGCGTTTCAATTTTCACAAATACGACAACATTCGTTACGCAAGTCACAAAAAGGATCCTCGTCGCTACAAATTTGAATCTACTGGCCTCAACATCGTCAACCTCTTGTTCTCAGCTGCGAGCGGCGATCTGAGTGCTCTAAGAAGGTATTTACAATAATGAAATATCACGAAATAGCTATCCATTTTTCTTTTCTTGCATGCTTACGAATGTTTTTATTGTTCGTCAGAATCAGTGCCTATACAGACACGAATCTACCAATGCCGGTGAATGCATCGAATGACAAGTTCAGCGGGTAGTCAATATGATCTTAACGCTTTGTACTGCAGCTTTAACCTAAAATGTCGTGATTCTAGTTTCCTCTGCATTATCACTTACCAATGCGCGCTTCAATATGCTGATAAGCTTGTAGTTCGCGCTGTTTGTAGGTAGGTAGTATGTTATTACTAGTAGACCACCTTTAACTGAGAGGTTACTCCGTCACGCTTTATTATTGGGATTAAAAGTCCTAGAGTTAACGCTGAATTATTTGCAGACACCATCTATCCGGAATGGACATGACGCTTTCCGATTACGATGGGCGTACCGCACTTCATTTGGCCGCGGCAGAGGGTCACCTTTCCTGCGTGGACTTTCTACTGGCCCAATGCGGTGTACCCCACGACCCTCGCGACCGCTGGGGCAGTCGTCCACTCAACGAAGCAGAGACCTTCGGCCATACTGCCGTAGTGCAATACCTTAAAGAATGGGAAATAGCCCACCCGGAACAGGAAAAACTACCAGAACCGACCGCCAACGTAGACGACATTCTGGAAGCGAAATCGGACGCCAATGACGCGGTTAAAGACCCAAGCATACAGGAGATTGTCACCAGGAATGGAGACAAAGTTCAGTGAAACTGAATCTCATTTTAATGATACTGAATTGGTATTGTAAGATCTCGATTAAACATTGATTTGTATGCGTTCTATGTTTGCATCTACTAGATATGGAATATAAAGAACATAATTTTCGCCCAAAATCAAATCAAAATATTTTGCATTTGTAATTGGATTTCTTACAAAATCTTTATACCTACTTAGTTATTGGTAGGTTACCCCTGCAAACATGTAGGTAACTTTTTATATTTTTTTAGTGTAAGTTATTGTTATCCACCAAAGTGGTTTTGTGATGCTTTTTGTAGTTTGTATTCCAATGATATTACACTACAGGATTTTTATAGCATTATTGTAGATTTAGATGTTTGTTTATTTGTGATTTAAGACATACATAGATACCTACTTAAATATTTAACTCTATGTGTCAGCAGTTTCAATTCAAATAAGTATTAATGTAAGAGTCCCTACCGCATACCTACTTACCACTGATATACAATATATTTTGCTTTAATACAATTTACTTTAGACTTATGGATACATTTTAACATTCCATTGTGCCAATAGTATTTTATTTATTTGACATGACAAATTATTGTAAAACATATTTTCCATACAGCTCAAATTAAACATCTTTATAAGTTTTAAGTAGGTTTATTTGTTTCAAGAAATGGTTGTCATACCTACTAAACCTATAACATTTCATTCCTGTCACAAATATGATGTAGGATGTAGTACTTGTTAAAAGACAATAAATAGATATTTCAGATTAAATTGTAGCTAGACAAAAATGTAGCCATTAATCTGTTTGTCAATGTACTAATTAATAAGTCAATTAAAAGTTGTTGCCTCAAAACATACCTACTTTGTTTGAATTTAATGCCCTTCTGTAAATATATTCAGTAAAGCCTATGAATAAACTAGGTATGCTATATTACACTATCTACAAAATAATCTACCAGTTTACCCCTGTTTCAGATTCGTAAATTTTTCTCAAAATTAAACCACTGTTTGAAAACATTTAAACTTTATTACTAGGTATTAATACTCTAACTACTATTTACTTTCCGCTTACAGTTGGTCTAATTGGAGTAGAAACAAGGCCAAGTAACTTACAATCAGCTTCTAGGAGGGTCAGGTCTGTGCTTGAACCAAGAAATCTTGAAGAAAGTTCTAGGTCTTTTATTTGTATTCGTACTCTCGAGCCCCGGACATACTCATCGCCTCTAGTCGTGGGCCGAGTGCAGACACAGTGGAACTTCCATCCAAAGTCAATGTACAGGTCATCTTCCACAACATGGAATATTTTACCAATTACTACTTTGTTGGTTGGGTCACCAAGCTGGAAGGTAAAAGTCTACAGTCAGTATACATTTATTCAGTAAAATCACAAGGATAATTTACAATATTTTTATAAGTATATTAGGTGATTCTGCTAGTTCCTCATGACTAGAGCCTAGAAAAGGGGGCTTGGCTCCTATCCAATAACCTCAAATGTACAGCAGTGATAGGGACATGGATCGAATCTTATCTGGATGAAATAAAGAAGTAGGTACTTACATCCATTAACTTTGAGTGTCGAAGTAACGATGCAAATGTTTTGGGCTCTTCAATTTCTTGGGTGTCCGTGATTTGTGACTGCTTTTCATATGCCTTCGCAAACCCTCCAGCTTTAGCTGTTTCTGGGGCCGATGAGCCATCTGGTTTCGGGTTAGTTGTTTCTATATCAGTTGCTAAATGACGTGAATTTGTTTTTTTCAGTAAATGTAATGAAGTTCTTGATGCTCCACATGAAGATCGAGGAATCGCGGTTCCGATTCTGAGAACTAACCTCAGTGAAAACATTGCTGATGTAATATTTTACTACAAAACCTTTCACGTTCTGGTTTTCTTTTTTATGGATATATTCTTGTATTGGACTTTCACGTAAAGGTATTTTTATTTCGGTGAACGATTTTTGGAGTAAAGTAAAGAGGTACCTTTGTCGAATCGAATCGAAATAAAAATAACAAACAAAAATGTTTCTTTTTTTTTTTCAGTTTTTTTTCTTATTCTTTTGTTTATGGACTCTTCTTCTTTTTCTTCTTTTATACCTCTGACCTTATTTCCTTATTTATTATATTATACCACTTTTTTGACCGTAAGATCTTAATTTTTTTGATGGACCTCTGTCCGTCATTTCGACAGACAATTTTGCAAACGATTTATAACTCAAGATCGAAATCAGTAGCTTGGTAACAAATTGTAGTAATCCAAATATGCGCTATGCTATGGTGCTTCCAAAAATTCCAGAACTACCTTCTTCTGCGAGTTGCATCGCTTCCCAGGGTGATAGGTCACACGTCACACACCCAAGGCCCTTACCTGCAATTCCAACACACACGTGTAAGCTGTAAAGTCAATCAGTGTCAATTATGGCATAAATGTCAGTGTAGCTCTTGTTTGTTAGCTTGATCTGTCAAATCAGCGGAATGTCAAAATGTCAAACAAAAGATTTACGTTTACCACCACCACGCACGATACGGAATTTTGATAATGCTGGCTAATTTACTCGGGAATCTCTAAAGAAATTGTGTAAAATGACCGAAGATCAAGATGCAAAAGAAACGCAGCCTGACACGGGCAGCAAAATATTTGTCAACAATAACAAATATAAAAAGTTGAAGACCCAACGGCCTCTGACCAAAGTGATACAGTTTCTACATAAACATCTTGTGCATACCACTTTCTGCCCAAAATTCTATAAATGCTATTGTGTGTTTGTTCGTTTCAGATAATAATGCGACGTCTGCCGCCTACTATGACCGAAGAATCGTTTTTAGAGCAGGTATCACCAATTCCAGAACATGATCATTTCTACTTTGCTAAGGCAGATCCATCACTTGGCAATAACCTGTATTCTAGAGCTTATATAAACTTTGTCAACGTTGACGATATTTATCTGTTTAGAGACAAGTTTGATGGATATGTGTTCTTGGATGAGAGAGGCAAGTATTATTTTGCTCAGGCTAAAGCATCAGCTTCTATTTATCAATTTAACCTCTCAATGTGTGGCACCATTAAGTAATATTGGTGCCAATCACCAATAATATTTCTGGTATATTTTTTACTTTCAAAAACTTACTTTCTAACTTTTTATGTTGTACTTTCAGGTGTGGAATTCATAGGCATAGTGGAGTATGCCCCATTTCAAAGAATCCCTAAAAAGAAAAAAAAGAAGGACCCTAAGTGTGGCACCATTGAGAGTGACCCTGTTTACCAGGAGTTCATAGAAAATCTCTCAAAAGAACCTGAAACAGAGAACCTGCCTAAGCTGGAGTATTCTTATCCCATAACTGACCGTAAGTAATGGGTAAAAACAGGTCATTACACCTGCATTATACCAATGACTGAAGAAAGGTTCTATGTAGCAATTCTTACCTATTTTAATCCGAACACCAAACTTTCATTTTGTGGAAAAAACAAGAAACATCTTTTTTGCATTTTATTTTATTAGTATTAAGTACCACATATAACTCAACAGTTGTACAATAATAGTATTATGAACTTTCAGAAATGCCACTTTAATAATCATTTATCATTTTGGGTATCTGTTTTAATTTAAGTTTTCGCCAGTATTTTTAAGAGCTGTGGATTTTGTTACTCAATAAAAATAAAATAAGCAAAATCTCTGAAACTCAAAACAAAATCTAATAACACATGTTCTAATAAAGTTCTAACTTGATAATCATGACTTTGACTAACTAATTAGGAACAAACAATAAAAAAATTTAATGCAACAATTTATTAACACTGATGTTTTTTCAGCGAATGACAAAAAAGCACAGTCAACTCCTTTACTGGATTACCTCGCCGCTCGCAAGCAAGACAAACGTGGCCGCGACGAACGGCGCAGGAGAGAAAATGACAAGAGGAAAATGAGGATCGAAAGGAAAGGCAAGGATGGATCTATAAAGGTAAATTTATTGTATTACCATCTGGAACCTACCTACCTTAGTATTAATTGGGAAAATCCATACATGAACTACATAATTAGTCCAATACTTGGCCCACATTATGGTTGCCTCTTCTGCATCAACCTATAGAACATAGGCCATTTCAAACACCTTATTTTGTTTTTTCTAAATCTAAACCATTGCCACTCATTCTTTAGAAATCTGGCGATTTATCTGAAGATGAAATAACTAACGAAAATTGTGACAAAACTCAAGCCAGCACGGTCTGGTTTGGTGAACAAAGGGTCTACCACAAAAGCAAAGCCAAGTGTTCCCACAGCAAAGCAGAGCTGAAGAGCTCCCACGGCTCTGATGAGTTTATAAGCACTGATTCTGATTGGGACACGCATTTCCCAGCTCTCTCAATGAAAACTCATAACACATTTACCCTAACTTCAGCCAAATTGTGTGACAAAAAAGAAATTCAAGAAAGCCAGAAAAGTGGCGGAGATTCTGTGTTCAAGGTGTTATGTTCAATTAATTTCAGGTTTATTCTGTTCATGTTAGTTAGAAGTAGTGAAGGTAAGCTTTTGTCATAGTTACAAAACCATTAAAATTAGAACATCCAAATATATTCATTGTTTTATAGTAAGCTGATATAAGTTGGTATTTTGTTTCATCCTAGTATTCTAGTATGTAATAGATAATACTGAAAATATATGTGAACCATTCAAAGAATTGCCTTCATGATCATTTCAGGAGGAGGAAAATGCTGAAAACGAGGTAAAGAAAATCAAGTCCAGGGATTGGGACAAAGATAAAAATGATAAAGATGATTATGACAAAGAAGGATCTGTGTTCGAATCTAAGACTTACAAAGAGCGTAAGACTGGTTCTAGTTTCGTAAGTGACAAAAAGAAAAAAGATAATGATAAGCGGGATTATGGAAATGACGATGACGGTGAAGATTCCGATAAAGGGTACAGGAAAGAAAAACGGGACAAATTGAAAGATTCTCCACGTGAACAGAAGAGCAAAAAATACAGTGACACGAGAAAGGAGAGAATAAAACAGAATGAAGTAGCAAAATCAGACAAGCAAGCTGCTATAAACAAGATCATGTCATCTGACGTGAAATCCAAAATCAACCAGGATGACATAAAGCCGTTCACGCAACTACCGCACGTGAAGACAGATGATTTGACGAAGCTTATCGAAAGCATGGATAAAAAAGCTAAGATCGAGGAGAACAATAAAGAAACGCACAGAGATTCCAATGACAACTTATCTGATAAGCCTTTCCTCAAAGTTCGTAGAAACAGCTTGGATTGCTCCGAGACTCCTAGGGAAGAGTCTCCGTTCAAGAGACAGAAATCTCTGAATATTGACGACAGAAGCAGATCTACTGACACAGATCGAGAGGGCTCCGAGGAGAAGGACAGGAGCGATTCTGATCGTCGCACTGAGAGAAGAATCAGGAACAAGGTAAATAAAAGAAATTACATGCTTGTTATTCTATTTTCAGAAATTTGAATTCAACAAACCTTCGCTAACCATACATTTCCCTGTTACAGGATCGTCCAAGCCTTGTCATCTACCAGCCAGGCATGGGCAAGTTCAGTAAACAGCGCATAGCAAAGGAAAAGGAGGCACACTTACCAACCGCAAAATCAGTAAACGAAAGTGAAAAGAAAGACACTTGAGATCAACACAACATTTCCCGAAACTTGGACAACAACGGAATCACCTGAAGCTGGCATCGATATGCGTCCTCGCGGATTCAGTAGATGAGGACAACTGAATGTGCCAACTCAAGGAAAGCTTGTGCAAAACTGTCTCCTTTTATTGTTTTGTTTAGTTTAAACATTATGTTGAGTTGGAAAAGTTTATCATTTAAAATCAAAGTTAGCATTTAAATGCATCATATTATTAGCTTGACCATACAATTCAGTTTGTTAATTTCATTTAATATAATTCATTTTTTCAAAGCATCCAAACATCTTTTAATTTCTTCAAATTTTTCAGTGGGTACTTCTTCATCGTCATCTTTATTCTGTTCGCTACTGACCTTATCTCGATTTGCAAGTGTCTGCCATGATATAATTCTTTTAATCAAACAATATTCTAATATAAAAACCATTTTAATATCTATCACAGTGATTCGAACTTACAAATACAATCATTGATTATAACATAGTGTTAAAAGAGGCCGAAATTACGACCGTTTTTCAAACTCATGGATTGAACTAACTGTCCTAAGCATTGAAATGAAAATTGAATAATAATACCTCTTAAATAGTGGTTGGGTTCTTAGCGGCCTTGGAATTCAAAAATAAGTAAAAACATAAAACTTATTATTAAATACTTTCAGAATTGGCTGTTAATTTCTCCATAGGTACTTACTACATTTATACCAGAATAAATGTTAGTTCGCGCGATCGCAATAGGTACTAATTTTGTGATAGGCCTCTTAAAAACTAAGTGTTACTACATTTTGAGAACATTATGACTTATCTACTAAAAATGTGAACAATTAATTACAAATAAATAACGTCTTTGGCAAGAAAAGTTATTTAGAGTAGATAACCTAAATAAACTAGGACATATTTTTGTAAAATACTTATCCAAAATGTCTATGTACCTACCTAAAGAGAATTAGACATATTATTATGAATATAATCAGCCTTTTCAAGCTTCTATGTGTTACATTATACACCTAACTATGTCTACACACATTCTTACACTATTCAGGACATTTCCTAAGTTACATTTGGTATAGGTACTGTGTAGTACCCATTTATTAATTAAAAGGCACAATTAGAAAGAGATCACGAAAAAAAACAGCACCCATACACTATAACAAAATCATTATTATTATTATTAGGTACTGTGCAATGTGTGCGCAAAATAAACAGTTCTTAAAAAACTACTCTCAAAGTTTCAACTTTCGTAATGCTATTTTTCTTTTAATAACTACCTAGTCTCTTTCCTGAATAGAGTGATCTTGGGTTTTGGGTAATTTCCCACTGTATGCAGTGCTGATTGTGCTTGGCCCAGCTATTCTAGCTCGGTTAGATTTCTAGCTTCACCCTCTCTACTTACGTGTCTCGACTACCACACGACCTATAGGAACTCCTTTGTCTATAGGTGTTATACCTTTGTTTGCCAGCTAGTAGCCTCTGCACTGATCGACTGAGCTCGATATTCCGAAACTTATGCATCATCGTTCAACAGAACCGTGCTAGCGTTCTTATCAACTACCCTATTACCCTTCTCTTGCTGCATTTTCTCAGCGGTTGTTTTGGTCTGCGCGACGTTATGTCGGTGCATAATGTAGAGCAGAAGAATGAAACCGACTAGGAAGCCAGCCAGGCCACCGCCTATCGTGAGCCATGTGCGCCTGGACGCTCTTATGTTCTGGACCTGAATAGGAGAAAAACAGAGTCAATATGCAACAAATAAACGATTAAAATCCCTTATTTAAATAAATAAAATAATAGTCCGTAACACGCTAGGTAGACAGAAAAAAGTTATACCAGTTTGACTAGTAAGTAACAATCTCCGTTTACCCAGAGTTGGTCACTGAAAATCTAGAACCATAACATTTTGAAACAGTAAGTTCAATAGGTAGTTATAACAAGTAAAGATAGGTATGTTGGTAATAGGTAGGCCTAATTACCTCTAGATATTCAGATTTGCACAGATTATAGGTCGTATTGTAGACGTCCAACTCATTAATTACATGGCAGCTTTCAAATTCTGTAATGAAAAATTAAACGGTTTTAAAATGGGTTATGTAGGTATACCTACCTAGCCTACAGAAGATTCTGATAAAAAAAAGGGATTTTTGATCTGAAAGATACCCACCATTTGTGTTTAACTTCGAGTAGTCAGCCAACTGAAAGTGAATTTTCCTCGCTTGAAACCAAGAAACAGTAGCTCGTATGTCACACAGCTTCATCTTATCCAAGGATTCCGTCAAATCCACTTTAGCCAGATTACACATCGCTGCGAAATGCGTAGCATCCAGTGTTGTCAAAGGGTTATGTGAGATGTTGTAAAATCGTAACTGAGGAAGACTGCCCCAGTTCGGCAATTCCCTTATTTTGCAGTTTGATATGTCAAAGAGCTCAAGAGGAGCTCTTATTGGTCTTTGTATCGAAAGCTCCTTAAAATTCTTGTGAAGTAAAGGATTGCCTTTTAGATACAGTTTTCGCAAAGATGGCAGTTGGAACATGGAGTTAGGAAGCTCCAAAATGACGTTGTTCGAAAGATCCAGCGTTTGCAAGCTTGTGAGAGATGACAACGCATCTTCTTCTATGAGGTAGATTTGGTTGTCTGCCAAATACAAGTATTTGATACTTGAATATCCTGAAAAAGTATCTTGCTCTAATTCCTGCAGCTTATTATCGCTGAAGTCCAGAATCTGAAAACCATAACACACTTATGATGTTTTGTAATTTACTGCGGTCACACTCTAAATCATAATAACAATGCATGTTTTTAGTCATCGCATCGCTAGAAATATTTTTATCAGACATTTTACGAAATTATCGGATTCTTCTACACGCATTGACAATCAACATTCTAGATTTGAATAGTTAAACCGCTTATCTTAGATTAGGTTATCACGTGTGTAGGTATTGCTCAATTGAACGAACCTCGATTCCACCTCGTAGACTCGGCAGCTTGTGGAGGCGGAGCCCTGCGCAATGGGCTCCGTACATGTCGTACGCGTACTCATAGGTGCAGTGATTCGGATGCGAGGACAGCGACTCGATCTCTGTCAGCTCCTTGGCCCAGTTGTCTGAGGTGCACAGGACTAGGACGATTAGCAGGTTATTTATTCTGGAATGAAATATCCTAGTTTCAACACAAAGGTTTTCACATCGTATTTGGTGGTTTGGTTTGGGCAGGTAAGGTAGTAGGTACCTACGTCAGTAATTTTTCTTTCGTAATTATTTTGTACCTATAGGTTGGTTAGTATCCCATCATAAACACCTTTTTTTTAATTATGGTACGGCTATAATTAGGTATTACAGCGTTATTAGAACGCTAGAATGCGTACCTACCACCAACAAATTAACTAAGCAAACGAGTCGTAGTTTCCCCACAGGAATAAAGTATTCCTTGTATTGATGCGCCTCGCTCAGGTCATAAGGTTGTGGACTCTTATGAGCGCAGTCATTTACAATTCTCAGACGAAGAGGTTATCATATCTCTTTTGACCTCTTAGATGAGAAGTTAAATGCTTGCGTACATTTGACTTCGTAGTAGGTATAGTTTTTTGACGAGACGAGCCGTTTTTATAATCTTTGTCATATTTACTTTGTGGGCGCAGCAAAAGCGCAGTGGTGGCCATTGTAGACGTTCGCGACCCCACCTTCTGATCCTAAACTGACGGACATGCTCCATTAGCTATGATTATTAGATCGCTTTATATGTTTTAGTTGACGTGAGGACGCTTAGGTACCTTACCTGCCATTCCATGTGGTAGGTATTGAAGGTTTTCTACTGTACCTATATTGACACCTATCAAAGTTTCGAAACTTTACTGAAACTAAACTTAGTGAACTTAACTTGTTTAGTGAACTTTAGTGGCAGGTCCGTACTTACTTAGATTATTATGGTTTTCTTTTAACAATAGTTTTGTGTTTTAAATGACGTAAGTAGGTATATTCGTTTAATTGCTCTACATAAAATGAGCATTAGCACAATATACACTTATTGTTATCAACTTGAGTGTACTTAATTATAGAGAGCGTGTAAATAGTAATGGCCATTAGAGTTCCGTGTCACAAAGACTCGAGTTTCTAGGTCTTTGTCCTGGAAATCTGAGTATCTGCAGCCACATAGACGCTAGACTATTACCACCTGTCCAGTGCCCACTACTGCCCACCCACAACTAACCAAGATTATATAATTTTATAGTATTTTTTCTCTCCTGACCACTAGCGACAACCACATTGGCTTTACCTATCTTATTAAAATTTACAGAATATATTTGTGTATGTACCTACACATCTACGTAGCTCTCTGACTATTGTTGTTTGCAAACTGCTTATTACTGCTAATAAAATACTTGTGAGTATGTAAACAGATGACGGATGTGTCCGGAAACGATTTCCTGAAAAGTTCTACTGCCCACAATTAGGTAGATATTCAACAGTAGCGCACCTATAATTTATCCTGCGTCACACCACGGTGACAATGTAAACTTAGTTATTCTTAGCGATATGTCAGCAGAGATAATGAGAATAATGGAGGCAAAATAATATCAAATTAGAGGGTTAAAGTAATGCAATAATAGTGTGTTGGTGCATTGGATAATGAGTGGCATCCTTCGCTCTCCATCACGTATCTCACTATGGTTGTAGGTATGTAGCTGCTTTTGTGTTCTTTTGTTAGAGAAAAATTGCTTTATAGCAATAGAGTTTATGTACACGTACTTTTATGTACCTGCCTCTATAGTCACCTCTCTCTAGCCTCAAAGGTTTGCTGGAAGAAAACTCTTGTTAGGGTTAAGCTCGCCTTTACATGTCATCTATTTCTGTCTTTTGTTTATGTCCTGTGTTGTGTGCAATAAGGAATTAAAGAGTTAGCAGTAGGTCTATCATTCAGGCATTCAATACAGGGTGGGGATGCATGAACATGTTGGTTAGAATATTCTATAGTAGCGCTGACTTTCATACCTGTATCATTCATATTGACATTCATGTTGTTAAAAAAAATTTTATTTTTTTTTGCGTTTTATTTTCTTGTTTGGGCACATCGCGAGATCTGGGCGAACAACTAGACTACTAATAAATAGATATAGTAAAAGTCATAGAACCAGAGAAAATAACATTTTGTTTTTCCAAGACTGAAGGAGTTTATCAAACGCCTTCTTATCTGGGTCGCTAATGCCTTTCCTTACTTTATTTCACCCATTGAATCATAGCAATGCAAGTATAAGTCATCATTCAAAGTATAGACAGATAGGTTGACCATGCCCTAAATAAAGCAGTTGAAATTTGATTGTTCTTCATAGCACGGGTGTGTGTGCCCATGATAATGTTTTGTTTTCAAGATAAAAGTATTTTACGTTAGTAATAACTACTACTATAGTTTATATTATCTGTGGTAATACTAACAATTTTGCGCGTTCAAAGATAACTTTTTCAAGGCAAAGAGATAGGTAGGTAGCTAACTGAAGTACCTACCTACGTAACTATAATAACTATAGGACGTATGTAGGCCTATCTGGTATGTAGGTATCTACATAATTATCTTAAATCTAAACAGTTTGATAGTGTTATGATTCAGTTTAAAACAATCCAAACTACGACCTTTTTTCTTCAAAGCAAAGAAAAGCTTGAAGTATTTTCCGCAGTTTCTATGTGTAGATAAAACATTTTATCTTGCTAACGAATTCACAGAACTACATTGCTCACAGTCAACCGTCTTAATTGACGAGAGGTCAAACTAATTCTCTTTAATTGTCAGTTGCCTCCGAGACTCGAAGAAAACTTCGCGACATGGCAGAAATTGGTTCTTGGAAGGTGATTGGTCACTGCGCCCCTAATAAAAGTACCCAGTCCACCCTAACTATACGATGCGTGTCATGTAATGTAAGCTAGGTAGGTACAAAGTGTAAGACGATTTTGAGAACCAACTGAAAATCGGTTTAGCGCAATTTGGCCGATGATGATTTTTCTAAGAATTTCTGATTCGGCTGTACTCAAGAATATATTTTTCTATGGACAATTTAACGGACACACTGTCAATTGTAAAGGGCACTCCTGCGCAGTGTGCGTGGCGGCCCCAATTGTCTGAATGATCTTTATGATGCGTCAACGCCCTGGGAAACTGGGATGGCTATCGGAATCATTGATTTATTGCCAACTATGAGTGGTTACTGTCGGCAATACTTGGTTAGGGAGGTAGGTACATTGATTGATGAGGTGCATCATCCGAGTGTCAAATAAAATTTCTTGCTACGTATATTCCCATGGTTATAAACTTCAAAACCATCTCTTGAAGCATCTAGTCTTATCAGACCACATTATCATCGATATGTTGAATGTTGATCGAGTAGTTTCTAGCTGTTGTGTGTGGTTCTGCTCCTCTTGTTTTGACTCTCGGAACCGCGCAGTAGGGAACTATAATTGCGTGTCCGCGTGGAAATTTTATGCCCATGAGTGTATGACTATATAGGTACCTAATGGAGGTAATTTCTTAATGAATTGAGTGGAATAATGACATTTGCGTTCAGCAAGACCTCATCCAGCGACTATGAGACAGTATTATTTGGCTCTATCTTTAGTTCATCTAGAAAACGTTATATCAGTTATTGTCAGCAGCAAATTCTTCACAGGTTCTGCACAATAAAATTTAGGTAAATCCAGTTCAAAGTGGTTCCGCCTTTCCTATCAACTTTCACAAATATATAGGTGGATTAAATTGCAGAACAATCGGCTCGTTTATCAGCAAAATAATGCATTGATATATGCAGAGGTAACCGCTTAACATCAGATGCGCCATCGCTTGTACACTTTTTCTCACAAAAAATGGTGTAAGATAGGTAATGTTTGCCTGAAAATAGAACTACATAGGTACGCAACTAATCATTGTTTAGATTAAGAATGATTGTCATTTTTGTATGAATCAACCGGAACTTCGATCAACTATCCGGAATCATGTTTCTTTCCGAAGGTGATAATATTTTTCCTAATAATTAAATTCTTGGTAGCGTTAAGTTCTAGTTTAAAAACTGGTAAAAACGACAGATTTTTGTCATTAGTCTTCTAAACTATCAGACTACAGAGCAACTTGCCTACATTAATTGATATTGAATTGTTAATTTCATTATTTACGAAATACCTATTCGTAGAAATAAGTGGTAACCGCATACCTACATTGCCTACTAAGGAAAGAAAAGGAAATAAAAGGTGCTAATTACAAGCAGCTACGCTGACGCGGTGCGAGCACCACGAACATGCTACGCACAGTGTCGCACAGTTCTACCCTACAAAGAGCTGTAGAGTTAGGAGCTCTACCCTACAAAGAGCTGTAGAGTTAGGAGTTCTACTCTACAAAGAGCTGTAGAGTTAGGAGTTCTACCCTACAAAGAGCTGTAGAGTTAGGAGTTCTACCCTACAAAGAGCTGTAGAGTTAGGAGCTCTACCCTACAAAGTTACTAGTGGCTTAGGAAGGTAGGCTAGGTACCTTTATTCCTCTGAAGTAGGTATCTGCGCAGAACTCATTTTTGGGTCGAATTGGAGGAAAGTGAGTTTTTCCCCACACCCGTACCTACATGTGTAGGTAATCGTTTGTTGCACCTAACTTCAGAGAGATAAAGATTCATTGTGCGAACGTAGGTACTTGATAATGAATAAAAAAAAACAGAAAATTATGAGGGTGGATGATGTAGGTGGTTTTCGGGCTAGCAAGTCTACCTATCGTCTTATAGTAGTAGGTACCTACTACTAATTACCTACCCTGTTTTTGACTTCGCTGGTCTCTACATATAAAACGAAACGTGGCAATATATCCTTTTCAATGAGATAGAGAGAGCCGTGTAACATGCAAATCAACGCATGCTTCATAAGACCTTTACCTGCACATGATGCGTGATTTCAGTTTACTACCCAATCCAAAAGCTCAGTATCACATCACCGCACTTGTAAACACAAACACTGGGCACCGAGACAGCATTCGCAACGGAAGACGTTGAATTGATTCAATTAGATCGCCTCCACATGAACTGATTCGAGTCCCGCGAGCAGGGCCCTCTTTCCTCGACAGTAGTGGATCAACTGATACTACTGTGACGCTATAATCTTTTATCAACTGCCCTGCGCTTGAGCATCGTATCTAAAGACAATGTGAGGCAGTTGATCATTTGGGCCAGATTATTAGCCTATCCGAGTGTTCTGATTGGCCCGTTGAGCTTGCTCTTGTCTTGTTTGTCGACTAGGTAAACAACAGTAAAGTATGAAGTTAATGAGCCACATTTAATGAAGTTCTAATGAACCCATTAATTAGTGGGGTTTTCCTAACGATTCACGTAAATGTGAGAATTGATATTTATTAGACTATTAGTGGTAAGTCTCTATCTCTAGGAAGGTACGTAACTCGGAATGAGATGGCGGCGGCGACGGCAGACGACCGCTGGACCACAACAACCACACCAAATTATTATTTGCTTTATTGGCCCTACAGTGGATGATTCTGGCTGAAAACTATACCTCTAAAGGTTGGTAAAGTAGGTACCTAAGTACGTAGGTAGGTACTTAAATTGTATTTTTAAATTGTCGTGCCCTAACTGGGCTCATGTTGGTAGCATAAATATATTTAAGACCCTTTTGTACAACATGAACGCAATAAAGTATTGAGTATTGAGTATTACTCCTCTGGTAAAACAACAGGCCTTTGACATCGAGTGGGACAATCCTAGATAGGGTTCGAATCCAGTTCGCTCAATTCATAAAACTCAACTCGTAAAACTGCTGTCCCATGTATGGGCTAGATACCTACCTACATTCGGAAAAATCTTTGTTCTAAACTCAAATGGGTTTTATCATTAATGATCTAATTAGTAAGTACTAAAATCATTTGTTAGCATCCTACTTGTGTTCTTCTTTCGCATTTACTGTTCAAGCATTGATCAACTCAATCTCTGTAAATCTGTTTCAAACCTATGTTCGAGCAGTTAACGATTTCTTTACGGCATACGGGCCTAAATATAAAATTTCTAGCCTGTGGCCATGGGCTTGGCCCTTGACCAAAAAAAAATTTGAAAAGTTGCTGAAAAGTCAGTTTCAAAAAAAATTTGAAAAGTCAAATATGACTTCTGTCTACGGTTATGGAATGTCACTGTCGAGTGGTTATTATTTTGTGATGAAAGCGTTTGCGGCTTTTTGGCTGGCCAAGTTAGTTTTATTTTATATTGTAAACAATTAATTTGAATGGTATGTAAATGTTCTATTCGACTCATTTAGTAACGAACAATGAATGCGACAAGTTTATATGTATCAACTTGTCGGTTGATAATCTTAGCTGACGCAGCGGACAAAAGTTCTTGGATAGACTTGTTTCGCTTGGTACCATATTTACGACAATCTCTTTCTTGTACTGTTTGTGGTCATCTACTGAAGGAACCTTACACCCCGACGAGCTCTGCGTGTCAACATCATGTTTGTAAGAAGTGCAAAGGCGGTCGAAAGAAGCTGAAGCCGTCTTGTGGTTGGTGCAAAGACTATGATAAATATGCTGAAAATTTGCAGTTGCGGATCCTTTTACAGTGTTACAAAAAGCTATGTGAATATTTTATCGACACAGATGTTTATAATACCCTTTTGGAAGAAGATGAGATAACAGCTGGTGTGAACGGGGGTACAGTGGCAAGTTCAGGTTTGATAGACTTGATACAAGAAGGCGCGGAATTCGATGATGATTACAAGAGCACAGCGGGGCTATCAAAGTCTGCTTATAGCATATTACCATGTGTTTACACAAATTCAGCATCCACACAGACGCAGGCTGCTTCTACAACATCACATTCTGAGGCACGATCATCGAAAGGTTCACCAAATTCCAGAACAACAAATGGTTCACCTATGTATTCTGTTATGTATGCGGGTTCAGGAAACAAAATAACAATTAAACGAAAAGCTGTCGATGAGGTGGATTCATCATTACCTAATGAATCTTCATCTAAAGATAGTAAGGTACTAGTCTTTAACCTCATTTCTTCATAATTTATAATTATGTTGTAATTTCTTTATTTAAAATGTTGATTCTTTTTCAGTCAAATTTCAAAAAGCCATCAAATAGAAACCGAAGTTCAACAGGTACTAAGAGAAAAGGTTGTCGATGTGGTAATGCAACAGCAACACCGGGAAAGCTCACATGCTGCGGCCAGAGATGTCCGTGCTATGTAGAAAGTAAACCTTGCACCGAATGTAAATGTAAAGGATGCAGGAATCCACACAGGCCTGATGGAATGAAGGTTATTATACAAATCAAAAGTTTTTTTTTTTTCAAACAAGTATTACAATCTATTGTTAGGAGAAGCCTAAAATAATTATTTATAAAATGTAAATAAATAATTAAAGTTAAATTATGGTATTGTGTGCCAAAATGAATATAAACAAAATTTTATCACAGTATCCGGATCATGGTTCAGTGTTCATAGCATTGGGATATGAATATTGGAGGAATATTTTTTAGTATTACAATAAGTTGTAATTATCTCCAAGCAGGAGATACCCAGTACTCGTAATATAAAATAATAGGTTTTTTATATTTTTTATTCATATAATTTATTTATAAAATTTTTGTAAACATTTCAGGTGCGACCACATATACCTCAGCTTGAGAATCATGCATCAAATTCTAACCCTGACAGCTCACCGTCCTGCTCAGGTTCAATAGACAGCCTGGATACTGACACTCTGACTATGGAGTCCACAGAGGACTCCATGCCCTATAACCCAGATGTAAAGCCTGATATCAAAGGTAAGAAGAAAATTCATTTACATTACAAATTAATACAGTATTTACAAAATACACATGAAACAATTCAGCTTTAAACAAACCATTGCAAACAATTTATCAAAAAAAAATCTGTAGAAAAATATAGTGGTAGAACTCTGTAACATCTTAGTACTAGTATAGTGGCAGTTATTCTACTAATATTGTACTACTAAGTACTACACGTGTTCCTCTTGTTTTGCAAGCATTAGTTTGATTACCAAAAACTGATATGAGGGGATGTCTACCACTAAAAAGTACAATTGATTGTTAGTCAGCCTACAATTTTTTTTTAAATATTTGTTTAAATTTATTTTTAATCAAAATACTAAGGGCGGCTTGCACCAGAATCACTAAACGTGTTTAACAGCTAAATACATTTAAATCTGACGTATTTATATGACTTGACAACTCACTAAATACTATTTAATAGTTAAACGCGTTTAGCGATTCTGGTGCAAGCCGCCCTAAGACCGTGTTCAACCAACGCCGAATCTCGCTATTCTTTGGATAAAAATATTTCCATCCTTGTTTTTGATAAGTTTATAGTAGAGACGGATAGTATTTTATCTGATGAATAACGTTATTCGGAGTTGGTTGAACCCGGCCTAAGTAAGTTTGTCACTATGTAAATATGCATACCAGTCAACATGCCCATTGTGTAAATTGGTTCACCATCAGGATGATGCGTGTAACATGTTATTTACTTTAAAATAGATAATGTGTTCTAAGTTGTTGCTATTAATATTACTTATCTGTATTATTTTAATAACATAGTCTCCAGATAAGTATGTGTAAATGCTTTATCGGCGTTTCTATGTAGGAGACAAAGGATACAAATTGCTATACTGGGGCAGTTATGAATTGAGTCGTTGGGTTACACAGTATACAGTAGTAGTTGAATGTTTTCAAGAGGAGAGTGAATAGGTTTCTTCAAGACAAATGTGCTACATCGTCGACCGCATCGTCACTTACAACGTCGTGGGTTCGATCCCCACTGAGAACAAACATTTGTGCATGGAAAACATAGATGTTTGTTCTATGTCTGGGTGTTACTATGTATTACAAGTATGTATTTACAAAAAAAAATTACACAAGTATTGTATCAGCCATCTAGTTCCTATATCACAAGCTTTGCTTAGTTTGGGACTAGAGGGCGTTGTGTGTAAAGTCCATGAATATTTATTATTATTATTTATTACTAGCAGTTACCCGCGACTTCGTACGCGTCTACAGTTCCCGTGTACACTATATTATCTGTGCGTGCGTGTACCGAGCGGATACTTCTTTGAGAAACTTGACATTACACCTCACTACACCGAACTCGTACCTACTGGAATGTCAAACGCTAGTTGTTAGACCAAAGAGGTAGTACTACGCGCTGTCAAACTGACGTGACATGACATGACAATGAAATCCTCTTGCCAATTGGCGCTGCTAATCCTTTTCGTTCATTTTATCCTGTAGATCCTGTTAATTATTCGGAATAAAATAATAATAGTAGCCTATGTGTCAATCCTGGTTACGAACTATATATATGCCAAGTTTCATCCAATTTGGTTCAGTGGTTTTAACGTGATTGAAACACAAACATCCAAACATCTAAACATCCAAACATCTAAACATCCAAACATCTAAACTTTCGCATTTATAATATTAGTAGGATTTACGTGAGATTGCGGTCAAAAACGTTTTGCTATAATGTATAAAAAAAACACGTCGGGTAAATAAGAACGTGCTAACATACCTGCTAGTTATCGATGAATAGCAATTAGGTTGCATTTTATCGACAAAACGCAGGTATTATTTTCATGGTGTATGAGTCATAGTTACCCATATTTTTTTTTTCTTATGTTTAGTGCTCATCATCTCTAAAGAAATCTCTACCCTAATATGATTACAATCTAGCCACAACGTGGGCTAATAAGTAATTTAAAATTAACTTAAATTGCTAGAATTGCTTAATCTAAGAACGTGTTCATTAACACGTTTCTTATTGTCTCTATTTAGGATTTAAGGAAAAACACTATGTTCATGTGTTCTTTAGTTGGTTTTCACTGAATTTCACCCTTATTAATTACGCAATTTTGCGATATTCCCTTTATTATGATTTGACTTCACAATCGATACCTACATAAAACGTCATAGCCGTAACGGCAGCTTAACGAAATTGAGAACAAATGTAGATCGAGGGTTTTAATAACACTCCATATCAACAAAAAAATCCACCAGTGATCACAATTTTCAGACATGAAGAAAGAGAACGTTTATTTTGTCCTTCTTATTGTTTAATTTAAATGACTTTGAGTTTGACGAAAAAGTTTCTCTAGCGATTGAATGTCATGGCGTTTTAGATCAGATTAGTTAGACAAGAAAAGTTGAAGGATGCGAGAAGGTAACTATTTATTATTGTTATAGTGTACACAACCGGACTTTGTGACACACCACCTTTACTACCACCCACGATACTGATGGACGATGATATAGCACCTGAGGGTTCTGCTGATGACGAGACCAGTTCCCCTCCAGAATACAACACAGCGTCGCCAAACGAAGGCGACGGTCACTCCATAGAGGATGACTTGTCCTCCCAATCCACGCAAGGGGAACTCAACAGTGACGTTGAAGTGGATGTATGACATTTCTCATCATCCAAAATACACTTGGAACTGGTTTTAGTGACATTTGCATCTGCGTTCAGAACATTACAGTGTTTCCAAGTGTTGGTGTTGGAACTCATTAAGATCATGATAGTATTGCTAGTCACATTCGTGTCTAACTGGTATTACGTGTAAGTTTTACTTTTGTTAGTAAGTGTACAGTGATTGTTTCGTTGAATTGTGAAAATGGTAGCGGACATCAAAACTACGGGGATCATTTTGACTTGCAATATCTAAAACGCTTATAATTTAAATAGAGGGTAATTTTAGGTGGCAAAATATTAATTGTAAGTTTAAAATGTTAAGATTGCTAAGAGATCTCCATAGTTTTGATATGACTTTCGTTTTATTTACGCGCTAAATGGCAGGTCAGCCGCAGACGGAGTTTGACGCAAACGGAAAATGATTGCGTGGATGCGCGCACGCGACTTTAAGATGCAGAATCCTCTTTTAGGCCTATAAGTAAACCCAATTATCATAATATCGTTGACTTTTAAACTTACATTAATTTTGTATAATAAATTGACTAATAACATACAAATAGGTACTTCTAGAAAATACTCTCAAATATTTGTTTGAATTAAATTGGTAGGTATTTCAATTGATTACAAACCATTTGGATTTAAAAACATTTACCATATTGGTATTGGTATTACCAGCAATCTGCAAATGCATGCTTTGGTTCTTTTAGGGTATTCTGTGCCTTAAAAATATCACTTTTTACTATTATTTATTTTTTATTGTTATAGATTAAATAAAATGTTTGCTTGGTACTGAAGGGTTTTAAGTTATATCTGCCACTATATTAACTGCATGGTTTTTCTAGCAGACTATACACCATCGTAATTTTCTGGCATATAGATGCATTTGTATCTGTGTACATTTTGTTTTAAGACGCATACGATCTTACACAATTCTGCGATAATAATGTGTCCTAATAGAAAATGTACTAAACATCAAAACGCTTTTATTTTACAGTCTGTCACTGATCTCTAGGTACGGTCTCTACAAAAATTGCCGAGTCTGATGCCCATATTATTCTTGTTACCTCGAATAATCCTCGCCTCGACTTGACCTCGAAATTGCGCTTTAGTAGTAATTTTAACAATTCAAACCTACCAAAGCACGATTTCAGTCGAATCGAGGCGAGGATTATTCGAGGTAACAACTAAGAATATGGGCCTGAGTTTTATTCGAGTTTATCCTCGAACAACGAGGTTCGAGTTGTGTTTGTGTTTTGTATGAAGTCACGATAAGCGCCCCTAGCGGGAGCTTGGAACCATTTTTCTTCATAGAAAAACTTCAGAACCTCCTTTTTCGAAAACGAAACCAAATAAAACACAGACTCTGTACTCAGAACAAGTCAAAGACGTGTGTGAATGGCCCGCTAATGTTTGAGCACATCACTATTGTTCCTGTTCAACGCACTTAAAGATTCCAATCTAATTGTATTAAGGTAACATACTAATTCGATTAATGTAGTGTTTCCATCTCACGAAGTCCGTTTGGTTACGTTTGTGTACGTTAATAGGTATTTTGTAGTATGTGTGCGTATGCGCCGCTGGAACAATCGAGCTGGAAAGAGAAGGTACGATGTATCTATGTGCATGAACGCACGATACCCAAGCGGCCTTCATGAGAGTACCTTCCTATTTATTTTTTATAATTTATTTTATTTAGTGACTGAAGGTCTATTGAGTCGTGTGTTTCTCATTGCAGTTCTAGGGGTCCATTAGTCTTATGGGTGTCGTGAGGTTGTTAAGATTAAACTTAAAAGTCGTACTTAGTGACGTTTTCCAAAGCTTGTAATTATAAGAATAATTGAGATGAATTGAATGACATGTAAAAAAGCCTTTTATTAATAGACTTCTCATAATAATTGTAAAAAATTAATGTATTTTTTGTATAAATTGTGCAAATATGTTGGTTTAAAGTTATTTGTAAGTTATTATTAAAAGTGTAATTAATGTAATATAATATTTTATTAAGTTTGTAAAATGTTCTACCCTAAAATATAGCCGAATGAAATGATCTAGAAATGAAAGTGGAGTAATACCGGTCTGTAATAGAAATATTGTTATTGCTAGACAAATTCTGATCTGTGATGTATCAAGTGATGTATGATTATTTTACACTCAGGTATTTTCACGTACATTCAAGGATAATTTTCGACCTAAAAGTGAAAATGCATGTTTGTAAAATGATTGTTAATATTCACTAGAGTTATTATTATAGTAAAATAAAGTATGATACTTTATTTACCATAGTATATGCTGTTTTAGATCATTTAGGGCCTCTTTTACCGTCTATCTGCTACAAGGCAGCGATTATCTAAAAAGTTCATAAAATTTGCACAAAACACAAAAAGTTCACAAAATTCACTTTTTTTCTACAAATTGTGTGAGGCCCTCAGTTGAATGTTGGTAAGTGCCAAAGTAGATGAAATAGCACCTAAACGATGTATTTTTGTATAAAATCGGGCTTTACTTATAAAGTCTGACATGAATAGTAACATTAGCTTATTTAAACTTTACAACATGAGGCCCATAAATCAAATAAACTAATTTGACTTAACCAACGAACCAGAACTGATCGAACAAAAACATATTAGTAAGTTGTGTATGTACTTTGTACACACTAAAACTAACAGACAATTAAAAGAAAGTTTAAATATTTCTACTCAGCGCCGGGTACAGACAAAAAGGCCCAGTCTCAGCGGCCACTGTGCTTCCAGCCTAATTCTACAATGTAATTCTAAAGTAGGTTTAATACCATGTAAACCACAACAATTTCGCCCATATTCACAAATGATCTAGAACGTTTCAAAAGAAAGTGATAATAACTTGCACTTTCACGATTTCTAAAACTAATATTGAAAATGAGAAGACTGACCACAAGTCAATATTGTAAATTAAAGATTTTATTCACAGATCAAGTTTATTATTTATTGTTCTGTAATTTTATTGATAAGTAAATCAATATTGTGTTGAGTATGTGAAATAGATACAGGCAATCCTGGGGGTATTATCAACTCTAAATGACTATTAAGTTTTATTCTTATTGTAAAATTGTGCATATTTAAATGTTTTCAAGTGGTGTAGTTTGGCTGTAGTTTATTGGTTGTCTTGTGGTCTCTTTTCAAAATTAGAAATCATAAATATTTAGGCATACATGCACACTTGAGTACAAAAATTAGTAAATCTATGTTTTGTATTACCTAATTATGTCACTGTAATTTAATATCTTTGAAAGGTCATTTAAGCAGATTAAATAAAATCGGAATATGTTTTGTTAAATCACTTTTAATTTTAATCCTGCACACAATATTTTTGCTACTAGGTAATTGTAAATTAATTCAATCATGATTATATTTTTTGAACGTTTTTATATTTTTTACTTGTTCAAACTGAGTTCTATACAGGTTGTCCTGCTTCAGGCTTCCGCTTGACACTATTGGGACACCCTGTATAATATTTCTGTGTGTACTTAGTTATACATAGCTCTAGACTACATTGGTAGGTATTTGTGGACTTTTATATTTTGGCAACTTTTATATTCATAACGGTAATTTTTTTTGATTTCTTTATTTTTTTAACAACATAAGTATGAGTAACAGTAAATTAGGTATACTCTCGTGAGTACAGAGACTACGACTTTAGTCGTGTTAAGTCGTGAACTAGGTATCTGATATAAACTATAGGTTACACCACAGAACAGTCTATTCTGTGGGTTACACATTGTTCTAAGACCGCAGTCTAATCGGTCCGCATTTTACGTTACGTTCAAAAACCAAGTTTTGTAACATGTTTCAAATTATACATGTACATGATCCATGACTTTTGGTGTAAATGTCACTTGAAAAAAAGTTTTACTTCCAAATTAACCATCGCGAAAAAAAGCTCTGTCAAATACCCGTCAGAACGGAAAACCTTTCAATCGCTCATTTGGACATATATTTTTGTAACCATATTTTTTGTAAAGAAAGTGGTTGGTTCGACTTCATCTTGTTTAGGTATTTGTATTTTGTTCGCTGTTTCAATGTGGTCGGTTCGGGCTTAGTGATGTCTCAATCCCGGGCGCGGAAACCTCAAAATATCGGAGGTGAGAACATCTCGAAGGGACGCTCCTCTATGGTCAAAGCGTCAGGCGACTCGGTTCCGTGTGCACCCCATCAGAGCCAACCCAAACAGAGTCAAAGAAGCAGAAGCAAGAACAAAATACCCAAAAGTATACGCTACGATTTGGAGAACGCTTTAGTTGGTGTGAGTGTGTGCCTATTTTATTAATACTTAGTAGGTACTTACCAACCTATCTACTTATAGCTTTACACTCAGGAAACTAGATTCAAATACAAATTTCTACCGTTACTTTTTTGGACCTGCACTGCACGTAGTGTAATATCGAATGCTTTTAAACTTTAGTTGAATCATCCATTTGTTGTTCAGCTATGCGATGTCTGGTTCGAAGACATCAAGCCACACCTAGTCCGTAACAAGATAAAGCTGCACGTGGACACGAACGGAGCCACGGCGAGCGGCGACTTCGCACCACCCGCCGCGGCCGGCTGCTCTCACCTCCACCCAGGTGCTGCCTTCGATGTACGGGCTACTGCTCTGACATCTACACATCACTTTACTACCTATTCTCAATGATATCCCTCTTCACACTGGATTACCTTCACGACAACACAGTGGAGTAGCCTACCAGTAATAGGTATAACTTGATCCTCATAGAATTTCTTATACATGTGTACTTATACTACCTATCAATTTTTTAACGGTACTCAGCGGTATTGGCCTAGGTATAGCTTACAGAAACGAACCTTAAACATCCTATAGGTTCTCAAGTAGTGACTGTGAACCTTAAGTCGAATCGTAAAAAGGACGATGGACTGACGGCATGGAAATCCATGGATAGAGAAGGCTTAAAATCGTTCAAGATTGTGGAAGGCCTATATCCCGCAGAGTCTGTGTATATGCTGGTACTATGTTAATAAAACGCTTAGACCACTTACCATGGTCTGAGAATCACATCGCCCTACAGCGTCTTCGGCAAACGTGTGCGAACTCTGCCGCCTGCTGTTCAACGCAGCGCACAGTATCGAGAGCGCCGTGTCGCAGGCCGCCAGCGCAGCGCCCTCCGCCGTCGCCTCCTCCGTCCTCGCCTCCGACACTTTCGCCTTGGACGTCTCAGGTACCGTTACTGCCGTGGTATATTGTCAAATTGCTGCACGTAGAGATTCGTCTATGCTTCATTATCCTATTAACCAACGTAATCTATTTATTTCCTTCGCTTCCAGAATAAAAATAGTAAAAGCAAGTCGCCTCGGCGGATACGATCCCGTAGAAAAGCCCAGCCACCACCGTCCCAGACCAACAACTGGCGCGTGCCTCGCTTGTGCCGGACCTACAGCCTGCTATCTCCTCGGTCTCCTACGGCTCACATGCGGAGAGCGCAGACCGCTTCACCAGCGATACGACCGAGAGAAGAAAGTTGTGTAAGTCTGGGGCCTTCTTTTTATAGGGCGCTCACTACGCGATGATACCCGCTTGTGATTGCCCAACTGTAATATTTTTTGCTTGAAAATAAGGTGCTTAAGTTTCTTAGTCGGTTTGGTAAGGAACAACCTTTTTGGTTATGAAAAACCTACTGCATTTGGAATACTGACTAAATATATTGGCACCTATTGTAAAATATGAGCATGTGCGCAATTTAATATTAGGACATTGCCATTTAATTTAGTTTTTCATTTTTTACAGTTACTAGCCCTAGTACCTCGCCGTAAAACGAATACACGCAACAAACATACTCAGACAGATATTCCTTACGAAGCAAAGTCCTATCCCCACCATTTAAGTCCTATGAAGAGAGCACATTCAGAACGAATTCCATCGCAAAGTCAAATATATTCCAAACGAAATCAACACATCATAAATCTAATGTATACTGCACCAGTTCCTCCTAGTAATATAGTACATCGTGGAGTGTCAGATAAGAGGTCGAACAGCGCAGTGTATCCTCCATCAAGAAATCCAAGTCCAATAAAGCGGCAGAATACAGAATTTCGTAGCAAAACGCGCCGCGAACCTACGGAGCCGATGGATTTATATTCAGTTCCATCCAAAATTATCCGTCATCAAAGCCCACGAAAGCGCACGAAAAAGGAACCTACTCCTACCAAAACGTTTCCCGTTACCACTGAACGACATCGCAGTCGAGAAAATAGGCCGAATGCAAATTCCGCCCATAAAGAACTTCATAAATCTCGAGAAAACAGGAGAGTAGACCCGACCGTTGCCCCACCCGCTCGAGATAAAGTCGAAGAATGTAGATGGAAACCACAGCGGAACCCAAGTCCATTGACGCAGCCGAACGGTCATCAGTTCTGGAGGTGCTTTGCGACAACTAATCTCAATACATTGAAGAATAGGAAGAAGGAGATCCAGAATAACCAGAGACGACCAGAAATCGAGTCATCCATGCTTTTTGATAAGGTTACTGTAACATTATTCTCAATGTTCATAGCAATCACTACCTTACTTACATAGTTCTTATGTTCTGTACTCTACTTTTATTTTCCAGGAACTAATTGATATAATCGGCTCCAAAAACGACAAGCGGTTAAGAGTGCTATACAAGAGTCCTACCAGAGAAGAGTATCCGTCCGTTATGAATCTAGTGTCTTCGCCGGGCTGCCGAGAAAAGGAGAACGAAAAAATCAGTAGCAAGAAAACTCAACATTGGAGGTGATTATTTAGTTTTTTTTAGCAAATTATTGGGATAAAATGTTATTTTATGTTCAGGTGAAACAGTATCTTTGAAATCAACTCTTCAAATCACACTTTATAGTGGTTTTGGACGAGTTCTCGCTTAGGTTATTGATGTATTTCTCTATATCGTCTTATAAGTTGTAGATTACTGCATTATATGTTTACTTTCACGGCAGTGTACATTATTGAACGTTTGTAAAATAAGGCCAGTGACTCGTAGAAAGAGCGACACCTTGGATTAATTTTCAAGTGACACGTGAGATCGCTATTGTGAATTAATTAGTTTAATGAACACAATGACACCTGTCTGCTCGCAAGTTTCTCACACTTTTGCCATCATAAGCAGTTTTTCTAAGAATTTTTTGAGCTTACCCGCTAGTAGGTTTTCTTAAATAGACCTCTATAAAATCTCTCTTTATGTTAAAATCAGCGCATTTTCTCATCAACTGAAAATAATGTCACAAAAAAGGCTATTAAAACATAATATCATAAACGTTTCTCACACGACACATTTAATTGGTACATAACTTAGGACTACTTCTTACTTACGACTCTTTACAAAATTACAACAGACGTATATCGACTAAAAGGCTTGCAGGGTGCTGTTCACACGAATAAAATAATTTACAAAACAGTCGAACATTCACATACATCACGCTCACTAAAATAAATAGCTGTTTCATCACCAGCGGGCTTCGATCGCGACCGTGACAGCCGACTCGCCGTCCGGCCGGGGCCGAAGCGCGCGCGCTCTTTGGAACCGAGATGAGTGACGCGGCGCACTCATCGCCATCGCCACCGCCACCGCCCTAGTTGGTGTGCTTCACGTAGTCCGTCTCGTAGTAGGCGGCGGCGCCGTGCGCGCCCTTGCGGTCCAGCGCGCGCACCCGCACGAACAGGAAGGCGGCCACCAGCGAGGCCACCACCAGCACCAGCAGCAGCATCACCAGCCCCGCCACGAACGACGGCACCGACATGCAGATCGTCTCGGGGTCGCTGCCCGGCGACTGGATCACCACCGTCTCGTTGCCGGACGCGTTGTTCAGGGCGAAGTTGACGTCTCCCGGCGCCACCACCTGGATGGTACGACTCGTGTTCACGTCGGTCATCTCTTGCGTGTCTCGCTTGTAGATCCGCGACGTTTCTCGTCGCCGTCTCGCGCCGACCAGGCTCTCGGGCAGACCCTCGACGGAGCGCGGCCGGCCGCCGAGCGTGACTAGGTTCATGTGTCCGTCGTCCTTCCTCTTGACGGTGTTGTAGACGCCTCGCCGGCCGGGCGGCGGCGGCGGCGGCAGGTTCACCTCGTCGTCGTCGTGCGCCGGCGCCGGTGAGGACGGACTCGGCGCGTTCGGCGTTGAGGACACTTGCGCCTGAGGGGGTGGTACGGCGTCGTCGCGCTTCTCGGAGAACGAGCCCGTAGCGTCCGCCGGGTGGCGGGGGTCGGGGAACGCGGGTGGCACTCCGTACTCGCCGTGCGCCGCGGCCGGGGGCGGCCCGTACTCTGAATGCGGCGAGTTAGGTAGCCCGTATTCCCCTGCACCCAGTGAGTTGCCGCCCAGAAGCGGTACGCCGTAATCTGCGCCGAGGCCGCCGCACTTGGGTTCCGGACAGTTGTATCTGCACACTTGGATCACGCACTGGAAGTGGACGTTCATCGAGTCGGGGAACTTGAACGCTTGGAAGTATGCGAATGACACAACGGAAGCTGATGGTCCGAAATTCTTTATCTTTTGAAACTTGCTCATAATCTTGGGTCGGACCACGCATCCGTACTGATCGACGAGCTGGATGGGTGCTCGCTTGCCGTCGTGGGCTACGCAATTCCTGACCAACATGTCGAATTTGTTTTCGTCGTCCTTGATCGCGAGCACCATCGTCATCGTCTGACCGATTTTGACTATGCCGGACACTTCGGAGGCCCAGGGTCCCTTGCCGACCTGGATCTGCATCCAACACTGCAAGTTGTCGCCGAGAAAGTTCGCCGTGACCGCATGTAGCATATCCACTTGGAAAGGTCTGAATGTGACTGCTTTCTCGTAGAAGTCGTACCACGTGCATCTCAGTTTTCTCGCCTGATCCCATACTTCCTGAACGTAGGGGTCGTACTGGACGATGATCGTGTTCTCGACGTAGGACCCGCTGGGCGTGGGGCTACCGTACGTGGCGACGTTGTGGTTGGCGGAGCTGGACATGCCGCAGCTGTTGAGGAAGATCTCGAACGTGGCACTGAGATGGCCGGTGCCTGGTTTGAGATGCATGCAGTGCGGGTCGCTATAAAATCCTTTAGAGAAGATCATTCCGTAGAATGGTCTATCGAATTCGATGTTCACTCGCATGTGTGTCTTCTCGCACTGCACTTGTAGGTGTTTGATCTTTGGGCTGTCGGGAGTGGCGAGGGGCCAGGGGTCGTCGGTATGCGCTGGCGACAGCGCGGGGGGGCCGTAGCCGCCGCCCGCGCGGTGCTCTAGGGGTAACGATGCCGAGTCTTGAGGAGGTTCGCATGTTGCATCCTGAAAAAAAGAAAACGTTCATCAATTTTTATTCCACATAGATAAAAAAAACCGCTCTTAATGGCTGTTTGTCGGAATTTGGCGCATAAAATTCAGGAGGTGGATGATATTATAATATCCACACCTATACTTTTCATATATGAAAAGTACCTATAGGTGTGGAAATGAACTTTTCAACTTGAAAAGATACTATAATTCTAACGCAGATTAAAATCCTGGTAAAAGTTCATCGTGAATTTAGGAAGTAATTTGGAGGAAAAATATAAGTGTTTAATAAAAGCGACTGGTCTGCCATGTTTTCCACATCTCGTGTTCCGCGTAATGTCTCAGTCTAGATACTCCGCGCCACACGAGCGCCTCGCCGCTCGCCGCCATCTCGCGAATACGCTTTCCGACTTTCTACACTGATGGATGCCTCGCGCGACCAATTATAATATTAATCAGCGCAATCATACAGTTTAGATGAGTTCCACAAATGCTTTCACGATTCGTTATTGCTGTCCGCAGGCGAAGTAATTATTACGTTTTGAAACTACGTCCAACACATGCTTACATATTTTAAAGAAGTAAACAGGCGGTATTTTTTCAGTAAAAATTGTAAATCTCAACAGATTTTTAAACAATCTTCACATTGGTAACTAGAACCCAACGGAAAGTGTGGAAATCTATTTTATGTCGTCTAGCTAATATCTTAATTGACTGAGAATTCCGACATAGAAGTGGGCGCTCTATATTAGGATTGCTGATGTGAAGTATGGGGCGAGAGCTGGCGAGACAGGTGTGCCACCAGTGAGTATACAAGAATAGCAGCACCCTACACCTGGTGGAACCAGTGCGTACCTACCGCTCGCGTTTTCTAAACCGGTTAGAAATTACCCACTGATCGAGATTGTCAGTTGCGGAAGAAAACACCGGACCTATAAACATGAAACGCTGACTACTACAGTTTTCTTTGACAGTTCACATGCACCTACATCAGTGAACATCATTACCTGTGTGAGTGTGGGTTGTTGCTGCGTCAACTGCCCACCTAAATTGGATGCGCGATACGCGCAACTACTATCATTTTAATGTTATTAAATTGTGGAGAAATGTTTCACGGTAGCTTGTATAATTTGGTGGTTTGCGCATGCGCAAGAGTGCGAGACGACAGGTGCGTCCGGCGCCGGCGCCGACAGGTGAAAGTATCCGGCTTGGCTGTATCCGCTGACACCCCAATTTTACATTCATCCTAGTAATCGAATGTTACGTAATTTTAGCATGTTTGCTAATGGTTTAATCCTAAAATTAGTAAAATTTTTGGTTAAAGCTCCCGTCATGTTTCAGTTACAAAAGCTTCTAAAAATGTACCTATGGCACTAAATCAAATCATTTATACAGAATGATAAATATGAAAGTTGTAATCCTTCTAAATATTTCTGTCTTTTGTTTATGCCCTGTTTTGTGTGCAATAAAGAATTACGAAGAAGAAGATATTTCTAGGATATTCTTTACAAAATATGTCTTGCCTCACACGTTCGATTTGGAATCCGGACCACTGATCACACCTTGATATTCAAAGTATGGCTTCATCGTTTTGCCAAAACAAGCTTGTTCTCATTTCTTTAAAAGCTTTCTACTTATTTTTAAAAGAATTCGCAGCACCGCGAAGAGGATTTCTCACGTAAGCGAAGACCTTCCATACTCGTGGACATAATTTTGTACATGTTGGAAGAAAGTTGATAAATAAACGTGGATTGAGCGAAACCGGATTTTTGTTTGGCTTCTGCATGCTCGTGAATCCTAACAAAGTCGATGTTGTTTATCATTTTCTAATGATTTGCGTAACAAACAAATAAGCTGTTTATTGCTTTATTTCTTCACACATTCTTCTATTTATAAAGGTTTTAACGGTTAATCATGAATTAGCTGCTTACAATATGTTATCTTCCATACACTGGGTCATCAGGCCAACTACCTAGAAAAGTCTCATGTCCATTTTAATCTACCGATATTTTACGGTCACATTCAACGTGATAGGTTTGTCTAAAAAACCACCTCGTTTGAAGGTTGCCACGCGCTGTGTACAATTGTATGACCCATTTAGATGGAAATGATCTACAGTTTTTAGGGTTATAATATTTAATAAATAACTCTATTGTTCACCATGGAAATATTACAGGAAACACTTAACTTAAAAATAGGTATCACAATGGGCGGCCTTATCGCTGAGAGCGATATCTTCCAGGCAACCGAAGCGAGATTAATGTTATTGTATGGTTGTATCTTCCTAAGGATTGTATTTGGATAAATACATAGATTTGACTTTACTCAAATCTATGTATTTATCCAAATACACTTTATCCAAATACATACTCGAGCAAAATTATCAACGCTAACAAAAAGTTTGCTCTAGTCCGAATCTGTGCTTGAACAGTAAATGCAAATACGGAATTAAGACCAGCGAACCGACATTGACAAGGGTTGGTATGTGTAGGTACAAGAAGACGTTGAATCCAAACAACTCGAACGAATCGAGACACCTTCATCTAAAATTACAGTCGCCTTAGTGACGATTACGCACCTATCAAGTAGATATCGATACCTATGGCGTCGATAGTATTGACAATCGGTATAGCAGATCGATTTTACCAAATAATGGATAACAATAGATACGCGGTGCGAACAACAGATTTTGTCGAAAGTGATCAAGCATTTTACACTTTCTTAAAACAATTGCTTTCTAACATGAATTAGCGAGACCGTGTTGTCTACAAGAAAGCTCAATAAAGGCATTGCAATCGTTAAACTAGTTCTTTTATTGAAACTCCTTGAAATTATAAGTTCTATGAAAATGAAATTAGGTACTTAACACATAACGTACCAAAATTCGAAAAGTAATCAAACTAAGTTTTTATAGCTAAAAAATCGTATGAAAACGGGAAAAACTACACATGCTAATGGAGCTCGTTGATGTCTTTTGTATGAAATTTTGTTAAGCTCTATTTATTTTTTATTTTATTATTTATTGTTTTTATTCGACATAAAAATACTTGTAAATAAAAGTAAGCTATAAAAATTAAATAGTTATTGTGGACACCATAATGGGATGATTAAACCAAACTTCACCTCCGTAACTTTCAATTACCAACTATTACACTCAACTGTAACGATTGCGTCACTCAAACCTGCGAAATTTGACCATCATCAGTGAAAGTGTTTAACCATAGAAAAAGACATCTTAAACGGTCAACGACTCTGATACCTTTCCAGACTGTGGTAGTGTAATTTTATGTTCTTTGCATAATATTATAATTTAAGTATGCGTTTTAACTTTTACTTGTCAAAAGGTAAAAGTAACTAGGTAATTCTCACTGGTGGGGATTTTTCAGTGGGGATTTCAGGAATATATCGTATATGTGGAGATTGTTTTACGTTTTTCAAGATGTAAGTTTTGTTAGCATCAAGGAATTATTTTTTTTTAAATCAATTAATTTAAGGGTTTTTTTTCCAAACAGAAAGTAGGCCTATATCGCGAGTTTTCTTGATCTAAAGTGTGGAATTTTATGAGCTATGTATTGTATTTATACTTAGTCTATTTTGATTGACGAAATGGATTCCAGCCATAGTCAAAATGTACTAAATGGCGTAGGTTATCGAATTTGGTTGACGCTTTGAATGTTCAATTCAAACTCACTGGCAAAGTTCACGCAAAACTATCTCATCCTAATTAATCTGCGATTAACAAGTTGTAACATTGATTTCTCTATCAGCATATGCAGTTAGTTTCCAATGGTCCGGTGTTTTGTGTATGTGCTAACGGAATCATTAGCCTACTTGCCGAGATCGCGAGCGGAAAAAGCTGAATAATGTAGGAGAGGAGCGCACGCGCACTGTATGCCACCACGCTTCGTCTCACGCCTTTAGAGATCGGCTCTACGCACCATCAAACATCAGTAATGTCGGGAAAAAAATATGGAATGTCTCTTACTGTTACTGAGATCTGAATTATCGCTATGTAACGCAGAAAGTAGGATTTTTTTTTAATTGTAATTTAGAGACTTTTTTTCATTAATGATATGTCAGTTCCAACGTAGCCTAAATATTTAATAATTACAAAATACCTATGTCTAAGACAGATAAAATCAGTGACGCAAAAACATGTGGACGCACGCTATCTAATCGTATCTTTTTATATCTCCAAATGAAATCTCATTTGTTAATTTTAAATTATATTATTTTAGTGATAAAATAAAAAAAAACTTTATGTTGTACTTAGTACTTCAAAAATCGAATATATGCAATCTTTGTGCATGATAAAACCAGCTAGCTATTTTTAAACATTCCTGCTGAATGATAATCATCAATTCTTTACGAAATACGTTGTAACTTCGACCCGCTGCTTTGCTTGCTTAATACCCATAACAAATGTGGTCTAGATATTATTATTCCAAGTGTCGTCTAAAGTTTTAGTCATTACTGCAGAAGTCACAAACCCTTCCAAAATTTCGCATTTCTAACTAATTAAGCAGTAGAGTATTAAAAAAATTCTACGAAACTACAGAATTTTCGTAGCAGGTTGTTATCTTTCCAGTAACAAACTCGTGCAAGGAAGACTGTTATCTGTTCTGTTATAATCATATCAACTGAACTAGTGTTGGATGCTTCCAACGGTATCACTTGACCGTATAGAAGAATTTCCTCGATGATGGAAAAGCTGCGGCAATATATCATGAAATAATGACTTCCGTCACTTTTATGAACGCACGTTTACTGGTTATAAAGTTTGTAGTAACAATAGCCTGCAAATAGCGTTGATTGTTGTAATGTATCTCAACGAAAATATTCGACAAGACATACCTACGCATTTTATTATTTGTGAAAGTTTCTTAGTTTTATACACTAGGTAACTATTGGTTTTGAAAAGTTAAAAGTGCTATGTTAAATTCATAAAAATTATGCGTAAATTTTTTAACAATAAAAATGTCCAACCATTTTTTTCAATCTCAAAGTGAATTTACTCTTAAAAAAATTATTTAAATTATAAAAGTAGTGATTATAATTACCATAGACGCATATTATTCTTAGACTATGAAAATGTGAAATATTACATTGTACGTTGAAAATAGTTTCGTGTAAGCTAACTTTTCAGAATTTATGTAAGTTTGAGTTTTATTGAAATTTACTTCTCTATGATAATAAATCAGAAATGATGATACTTCTCTATAATAATAAATCATTGCACCAACCTGTATTAGGAGCACCACCACAGCCGCCAGCAACCTTATCCTCTTCATGATCACAGTCCAGTCAGGTAGCCCTGCAACCAAGGAGACACGTTCAGGAGATCACTAGTTTTGCCCTGCGCGGGCTGCGCTCACGCTACTGTGCCATCACTACACCCCGGGCGTGCAACTGGCAACACTGCCGCCACTAGCGCTTTCCCCCCTACCGATCCCCCCTCTCGCGGGTCCCCTCTTCTCTGACACTAGTGGGGCTGACCCACTGACCGAGTGCAGTTCCCGGACGGAACTGCACTGGCTCTGCATCTTTCACTGCGCGTCGCTCCCGTTGCGTCGAGAGGAAATCACGCGCGGCCTTCACCTTATTACGGCAAGGTCGCATTGTTTGTTCAGTTTTATCTTATCATTCTATTTTGATTGCGAATGTATTTTTGTTTTATTTTATTGAACAGTCTTTACCGCTGATTTATGATCATACCGTAGATGAAACTTTATCGGTCCTATAACATTATAATTTGTTTTAATAAGATAATATTTCTTTTTTTTATAAATAAGATCTATTTTGCATAGGTATTATTATGCAGACAAATATGCAAAATAGATCCCGTAACCCTGATTCGAAACTAGATTGTGTCTAAGGTCCCAGACACTCGAAAAGACTGTCCTAGACATTAGAAGACAGTTTTATACGATCTCGTTTTTGGTATTTAGTTTGCGAGGTAATGTATGCTGCTTTCTTGCACTAAAACGAATAAATACTATGAGAAAATTTATTCAATCATTAGCACCTAGCGCAGTAAATTTTATGAATAGGCTAGCGAATTTGCAACCTCCGGCGTGTAATTTTTCGACGACAGCGAGTTCGTAAATATCTGACTGTAAGTTACTCGCGTTGAGTATCATATCTAGTACCTCAACACTTGCTGTAGGTAAATTACAGGTTAAATCTAGATCACACAACTTCCAGTTCCACGAAGTGCCAAAGTGTGGAGCTCTTTTACCTTCATTGTCGTCCGGTTTGATATAAATTAGGAATTTTCAAATCTCACTCTCGACAGGTGAATTTAGGCTAAATGATAGATAACTTTTACCTAGTGTTTATTGGTTTCGTACAAACATTCATTACGTATGCACGATATTTCGCTGCGTTTGATACTTTTACAAGAACTGAAGGAATTCGATGGTTGAAAAATACCCAAAATCGTTATTTCTGGAAAAATGTGGCGAAGGCCTTCCAGCAGTAGACTTCTACAGGCTGATACGATGATCAGGAGTAGCAAAACTAGATATGCTCTGCGCGAAGTGGATGCTGCGATTAGAGACTGTCGTAGTTTTGTGAGCGCAGCGGCCAGTGGCCAGTGGGTGCGAGCATCGCCGATTTCACCCCAGATATTCGAACGCTAGTTATAAAGCACAGAAAGTCCATCTCTCGATCCGAGAATAACCGTCGGCCGTTAAATGCGATGCTATATTTCCAACAATACATATTTTAAGAGCATAATGGTCTTGTCATCGTGGTTTTCATTTTGCTTGCGTGTAGCAGTTGTATATTAGGTAGACAGAAAGCTTTTATGCAAAATATTTTTAGATAAAATTATTTGTCTTGTTTAAAATCGTTGTACAAATGTTGTAATTTAACTAAGTAGAGGTTAACTGACTTACTATTTTACTTTCCTAAAGAAATAAAGCTTCAGTAGCGCTAGCGATAGCCTTAAATGGTTTCTAGTCATTTCCATAAGCAGCAAACGTGACCTTGAATCTGCGGACGCGTCCAACAAAATCTGATTGTTGCTCGAACACGTAGCAACACACACCTACCTGTCGTGACCGAATTATGGTACTCAATTTGTAAAACATAATCACCTATTCCATGTACCAAACAACACATACATTATAAAAATCGGCTTTACCAAGATAGATAAGGATTTCTGGTATATTGACAGGCGTCACAGCTCAGTCGGTGATGGCTCTGCCTTCCGTGCTGTGGGTCGTGGGTTCGATCCCCACTGAGAACAAACATTTGTGCGTGGAAAACATAGATGTTTGTTCTATGTCTGGGTGTTACTATGTAATTATAAGTATGTATTTACAAAAAAAAATTATAACAGTATTCTATCAGCCATCTAGTTCCCATATCACAAGCTTTGCTTAGTTTGGGAATAGAGGGCGTTGTGTGTAAAGTCCATGAATATTATTATTTTTATTATTATTTTGTCTACTTCGACGCTTAACTTTTCCCACCCATAAAGTTCTAGTTTATCAAGAAAGCGGCCCTAGGCTATTTCCTATAAACTGCGTCTATATCATAATAACAGATTGACTGGAGGTGGCTGCCGTGGTCAATTAAGCACCAACAAGAAACCCGGTGAATGTAGGCCAGCCGTCACCCAATCAAATCTGATACCATAAAGTGTTACGTCTGTCTGTTATAGCTCAGCGGAAAATATTTGATGCGGTTGTCATTTTGATAACTAGAAAATAGCATGATTAGTGTTTAGAAAGATTGCTGAATAGTACAATTATTGGGTGAATGTGAAGACATGACTATGGCTTTGTTCGACAACGCGCGAGGTGATAAAGCCAAGCGTGCATAGGTTTCGGCTTACTAACAAATGCATAGGCCGGTTACATGCTTGCCGACAAAGGAATCTGGCTTTACACAAAAAAATCTTGTGAGAACTTCCAAGTGCCTAAAAAGGTCTACGCTTTTCGTAGCTGTCTACGGCGTAGCACTTCGTAGAGTTCGTAGCGCTGAAATAGGTTAATATTTATTTAAATATTTATCATGGTCAATGCTTTTGCTTATATACTTAGTTTGCTATTTATAAAGGCGTGGGTCCATGGTCCACCTTGCTTTACCAATTACTTGTATAAAGCTCTGGTGGTGATGGAGACATTTTCAGCAAAATAGGCTGACTATTCTTTTTAGACATTCTCAAGGACTTTACAAAATATCTGAGGGGATGCGTACCGTGCCTAATTAAACTCGTAGTAACTTTGTAGCTTCGTTTTCTCTGAATTACTAAGTGCTTAAGAGCTGTGTATCAAGTGGGAAAGTTCATGGGTTTTAGTTCAATGTGTGGACAATGAAAATGAGGTTTCTTTGACAGGGCCACATATGCGATATTTAACTTTTAGCTAATCAATCTTTTAAAATGTTCGGCCATGCCCGAGGGCGGCTTTTTATTATTAAGCGAGCCTACTCTTAAACTCTTTAATTGATCTGTCAAAATTCTCATCTGTCGCGTAGAGTGCCGGTGTGTTATCCAATTTATCATTAATCAACAGTGAAAGTTACTCTATTTTAAGTTCCAAGTAATTATGCGCCATGAAAATAAGCCACAACACGACACTCCATAGTTTTTGCAAGTAAATTGTTTTAGTAATGAAGTTTAAGTTTTAATCACGGAGAAAATAAATTGAATAGAAAATTGCGGTCTGGTAATGAAGCGTGAAGTTTGACATGCCTTGATTAAGATTCACTTGTAAGAAAACTCGAGAACTCGAGAAACGGCGAAGATCACCATCATGACTTGACTGCCGGGATCAATAGATCCTCCAAATATATGATCGTTGCCTGCGAAGTACATAAGCATTTCAGATGAAATAAATTTTGAAGGATACCGATACGAACAGCGTGTGTGGTCGCAACATTTTAAAAAGATGCCATAAGTTATGACACCTATTACTGCTTTTCCACTGCTGCTTACAATCAAAAAATTATAGTAAAGTAAAGGAGGGACAAAATAGCTTCAAGCAGCGATCCTTCTTCAACATAATGAACATGAAAATAACAATAAAGTTTTGGAGAATAACATACAAAGATTAAGATTTAGATTAAGTCCTCCTAGCACTACCTATTTGTGTGAAATTTTAAAATAAATAAATAAATAAATAAAGATTCAGTAAAAATATCATTTTTTTAATTAACCTGTCTTGTCCCACTGCTGGGCAAAGGTCTCCTCCAGAGACTTCCAATACTCCCTATCTTGAGCCTTCTCCCACCATCTCCCTTCGAAGGCATTTTGATTTAAAAGAAGTATTTTTTTTGTATTTATTTATTAATCAAAAGGTTTTATATAACAAGTTGTTTGATAGTTGTCAGCATCTTTTTAATTTATGGTGACTGGCACGAAAAATGTGGCTAACGGTCTAGTATCGGATACTTTTAATATCTGTTTGATCAAGATCACATCGCATCAATAGTTTGCTGTGAGACAATCTTGAAGAGTAAAAAACGTTTGGGTTTCACACGAGATGTTCGACAAAAAACAAACTATCGTGACTGGCAAGTTACGAAACTTTCGATTTCTGTCTACCACTGCTTTGCAAGTTAATTCAAGCAAAGTGTACCTACCACTTTGTGATCACCTTTTTTTTATAATTAACACCTTGCGAGTATAATGAGCGTAACATCTGGTATGTAATCATCCGTAATATGAATAACCAGCTCTAATTGATTAAACGATCACTATATTTGAATAACAATTGAATTATAATCGACAATATACAAGCATTTGCACAACGATTTACGATTGGAATATTTTTTGAATTTAAACTCTTTGCAGCAAAACTTTTTTAGATGAATCTGGTAGGCTGAATTTATTGATCTTCATTGCTGCTTTTTTTGAAACTCGAATTTTTACAAAGTATGTTTTTATATACCTACATGCCTATTACGTGAAACCCCGTATGTGGCCTTTTTCGTAGAACTCGACTTCATAGTCTAGTAGGTGTAATAACTGAACAAATTCTTCTACCGTTGTTATTACATTTGAGACTAGTTCCTACCGTAACATGTGCCATCTGTCGCAGCATTACACAGGACATTACGTCTAAGAATCCGTTTTAAAGCATTCTGGGCGAGGTACTGTGAAAGTATGTATCTCTCTTATTATATTTATCTTTTTTAGTAAAAATATTACCTACTGTAAAAGAAGCTATCATTATCGGTGTAGTTAACAGATAGATTAGCGAGCGGTGTTATTACTAAAAAAACGGTCTCTACCAAATACATTAATGCAGTAAACCAACTTATAATTATCGGATAAATTGAACGTTTACAAAAAACATGTTTCATATAAAAGTTAGCTATTTTAAATATTCAAAAATAAATGTCCTACATTTTATATTTTTTTGTCTTGTAGCACCGGCGCGTGCGCCGATCGAGAAAGCCGCTGAGTCACGTCAAGTAATCACGGCCGAGATGCTGCTTTATCTGTATCATAATATTACTATAGCTCGTCTTCATTGTTTCTACTAGCAAGTGGACCATGCACAATAGACAAGATTAGAGTCAAAGTCAAAATTTCTTTATTCAATAAAATCACAAGGATCATTTAGAACCATTTACACACACCTCACATATTAATTAGAGCCTTGTAGTTTGAAGAATTACTTGCCTACCTCAAATCCTTAACCTAACAAAGCGTTCAGTGTACCTATAGGTACGTTCAAAACGAAATAACGAATATTTGTTTCATGAACTTTTATCAATTGTCCGAGTGTAGCTGTTTGTTGCACTTACAATAGACCGAGTCAAAACCTATTCAAGTCATTCAAGTATAAGATTGTGCATACATTATCTTCAGGTAAACTGCACGGCTTACTAAGTACTTTCGGTTCTGACTCTGATTAACGATGCGCGAGCTCTATGACTTTTAATTGGTTGTTTTATACCACTTTTACTCGAATAATGAATGAGAGGAAGAGATTATCTGCATTTCTAGACTTTTGACTGTAGAAAGCGAATGTGTTTGCTATTCCTGGCGAACCGTTCGCTAATTGTTGGGAATAAATCAACAAATATGTAAATATTTTTAACGCTCGACTTAGTTTTAAAATAGAATAACGCCTTGGAGCATTCTGTAATGTTAATTTATTAGTTAATAAAGAATTAAAGAATTTAAACAACTGTAAGTCGCTCGTTGCTAACAATATGCTCGATTCGATAAAAGATGGGCGATTTCTCTCGCGCAAACGTAAAAACGGAAAATAATCCGACTCTATTGAAGCGGCTCCAAGAAAAGGCATAATTTGCAATGTGCATGCGCATCGCCCCGATGTAAGTGCCGTGAGTTGATCTGAGAACGTACGAGCTATTGAATTTGTTTTACTAGCTTTCATTTCTAATGAAAAACGCGTTGTCGCTTTTATTGTCAATTGTGAAGTTTTCACTTATGGGTTAATGATCCTAAACAGTTTATTGTTGAGACGAAACATCACAAGTGCCTTGGTAGGTACAATGGAAAACAACCGAAACACCACAGCGATTGGTTTTATCAGTTATCTAAACAATAATCTAAGACCTTTGTGTCTTTGTATCCGTGGTATCTGCTTATCCTTATAGAATGCAAAACAGGTAGATTGGCACTATGAAAGACTCTACATTTTGATACAACAATCTCAGATCAGAATCTTGAATGTCGTGATGCTAATAATTGTGTTAGGGAGAATCGCTGACATGAAATTACTATGCGAATCGATTTTTCGGATTCGTATGCGCATCATTATATTGTAAAAAGGAAAAAATGGATCTGCAATCGAGTGGCTTGATCTTTTTACGCTAAATCTTTGACTCGTTCAGTGGTCTGTGCTCGTCTCGTATCGCACCTTCATTACGGTGAGATTTCACACTTGGTTTTCATGTCACGTGCCAAAACATCGATTTACCTACTTTTGAATTCGTGCATCAAATATTTTCGGTAGCCTAAACTGCATACTTTTTGGAACAGTTGCAAGTTGTGATTTACCAAAAAGTACGTAAAGTTCTTTTGAACTTCTATTACGTAGATGTAAACGTAATCCGTGTACTAATGGGTATATGTAGATGAGATTTAACGTATAAATCGATTTGGGTATATGTAAATATGGGTCATATGGCGAACACATAGTGTTGTGACGTATGATTAGGTGATTGGATGAAGTGCAACGTGGTCTCTCAAGGTTACGCCACAACACTTTCACCGTTCCACAGTTCGTTGCTCTCCGAATTCAGCGCCTCAGTACCACCATGAATGAGCAAGCAATACCGGCTTCTACTTTAACAGACAAAATTCCACTCAAATGCTATACCACGAACGCCTACATTTCTGTGTAACATAATACACGTTCCTCCCAGATCCTCAGTGTTGACGTTTTCGTTCAATGTCCGTGGTAATGATAACGAGGAACGTAACGTGGCCCACTTTCTCTTTTAAGCATGCCGATCTCCTTCTCCCTCGTGGTCTCTGACGTATAGAGAGCGAGACGGTGCTATTTTAGATGGTTCGCCGGAGATGCTGGGCTCGCTTTCTTTGCCGCACTTGGCATTGGAAGGTGTACGAAATCCGGTAACTTTCGTTGGCGGCGTGCGATTGTGTCAATTCTGTTCGCCGCCCACGCTGTGTCTCGAATGTCTCGATACAATTATTCATTGTTATGTAACGATTATTTATCAGTTTGGTAACAGAGAGTTTATTTGTAACAGAGGCACAATGGCAATTTGTCATTTACTTATGTAACAACATTCGAAAATTAATAGTATAGGTAGCAGTTACAACATACTAGTTTTTTTATGATGGTGCAATAACAACCGCAGTATTTTGTTATCACATAGTAAGAACTTAGTTCCTATTTAGTAACACATATAGGTATTGCAGGTACATGCAGGTATTGATGTAGGTCAAATAAAATCAACCAGCTCAATGACAGCATGATCCAAGTCAGCGCTCGATTACGTGATCTATCGAACTTGACCGCGACGTAAATTAGCGCAATGTCAGTGCCAGCCGCTGGCAATGTTGGTATGCAAATCCGGGCTTCCGCATCTCGAAGAAATTGCCCTGGATTTCCGAGAAAATCGCCTTAATTGGCCTGAGCCTGCTGCTAAATGTGCCTCCGCCGCAGTATTAATACTGACGTGCTAAAGTTTATTTACTTCCCCTTAATAAATCTAAAGCCTGATTCTAAGAGAGCCCGCGCACAAGCGACTTAGTTGCCCTGAAACTTTACTGTCTCTAGTAGGGGAGCCCACGATGCTAAATGGGGATTTACTCGAGCGTCGTAGAGACCTATTGGGATGCAAAGCTTAGATGATAAGAAGAAAAAAATGTTATATGATATATACCTTTACATCGGTGGGGGAAGCGGCTATAGATTTTTAAATATGTAAAAAAAAACTGTTGCATGGACATCCTCGAGCGCGTCAGATATTGATAGCATCAATGTCCTACGTATTTTTAATAATGTACGTATGTTAATCTGATCGTTTGCATGATGGGGGTGGTTGTATTTAAGGGTTGAAAATGAAAAAAAAAAAAATTAATCGAGCGCGTCAGATTTTCTAAGGGAGTGCACCAAAAAAAAGCTCTCATTCACTAATCTGACGATTTCGATGGGACGCAAACTCGCGGCCATTTTCATAATGTGCAAAAAAAATTCGCCATTTTGAAATACTCAAGCGCGTCAGATTAAGATATATATGGTTCATCTTTATGTTCTAAACGTACTGTCTCATAATCTGACGATTATCTAGAGGGATTTGCCTGATCTGACAAAAAAAAATAGAAAAACGGTTCACCTTAAAGGCCATCCCTGCAACTTCCCGCTAATTCCATTCCTGGGTGCTTAAAATTGAACTTATGACATTTCTGAGCTCAAAATATAATATTTCTATGCATTTGAGCTCTCCCAGCTCGAAAGTCTGATAGAAGTTTCATAGAACACTATTTTTGGAATTTTCAAACCGCAATAACTTTTGAATGGATCAAGCAATTTTCACGCGGTTGGCGCAATTCGACGCAGTTTTATCATCCTCATAAGTAATTTTGCAATTTTAATTGATCGAGCCACAAGTTTCGGAGTAATCCCGAAAAAACACTTTTTCGGGTTTCTTTCGTTCACGATATCTCTCGAACGAATCAACCGCTTTTGACCAGCTTGGTGGCGATCGACGTGGTTTTTCAAGCTCAAAGGCGGATTAGTTTTTGAAGTTGATCTATAAAGCCGGTTAAAAGTTATTCCAAAAAAACCACTTTCAAGCTCAGGAAATAGCATGCAAATAAATAAGTGTATGCTTTTTTAGTAGAATACATGTATTTATAAAAAAATTACTTAAAAAAAAGCTTAAAACAATTTAATGTTTTATAATTAATTATAAATATAGGCATCACGCAGCTGCACGCATTTAACTTTATCGACGAATTTTTGTTATTTCGGCTTGCGGAAATCGTCAGATGTTATATTTTTCATTATTCTTGAATTATTACCTTCAAAATAAAAAAAAATTTAGCTACGCTCGAGAATGTCGAGATGACGTTTTTTTTTTACAACTTTGTTGCCCTCCCCTTTTTTTACGTCACTCTTAAATTGTCAGATTAGTGGAATATACACTTTTTAGGATGTAATTAACTCACCCTACCTTAATCTGACGCGCTCGAGAATTTCTGATGGTCAATTTTTTTTTACTAATCTGATCCTATATCCTTCACGGGCGGCCTTATATATAGGCCTCATGTTTTGTGGAGGTACTTAACCGGGTACAAGGTATCCCCCTGTATATTAATCTGCCGCGCTTTAGTAAATCCCGAAATCCCCGCTTGGGCTCCCCTACTACTCTATCGGCTGTCGCGTCGCTACGTGCGCGCACTTTCATACAAGCCCGTAGAGTTGTGAGAGACAAATTAGTTGCGGAGACAAAAATTGCTCGTGCGCGATCTCTAAGTATTCACTGCCTTTGAGTAGAGCCAAAAGGCTATCTACAAATGTATTAGTTAAGTAGTCTACTAAAGCAGTCTTTGTTAGATTTCGATGTTTTTTTGACATTCAAGGAGGTGCCTTGCTTATACTAATTTCTAAAGATTCAGTTTACACTAAACACTGATTGATGCGTGGCATGTGGCATAACATACTGATTTTTTTCAAGTTTGATGTAACTGCTAAATTATAGAGATTACAAGCATCGCACGCAAAATTATCTTATTTCTCTAACTTCCTTAACATAAACGTAATGCTCATCTTTGAAGCCCGTCTTGTCTTTCAGACTTCTATTTACCAAAGCAATTGATAAATCTAGCGTCAAGTTTTATCATGTGCGTCCCTTCTCAAAGCAGTAACCACAATATTTACATAGCGCGTTGTTTTATTGATAAATTGATTTCCATTGCATTCTCGCCAGCCGGAACTGTGGAGAAACTTCAGTGGAGTGCACTTTTCCCGACAGTGGATACCTGAGATCGGGTAACCGCCAATTGCGGTTTAGTATTTGGATCAACTTTTTTATCTGACTATTTTTAGACTTGAGAATGTAATCTTGGGAGCTTTTGGATTAGTGCATGGATTAAGGACACCTAGTTTTTGTTAACCAAAAGCATAGATTCCAAAAAAAGGGGTTATACTTAGGTAAGTAAGCCGGGAAAGGTTTATTTGTTTTGTAAAATACTAAATCTTGTACGTTTAAACTCATTACTCTACAGAGCTCTTCCAACCGAATTAGTAACAAAAACCACTGCACATATTACTTAGAAACAGTGTAGGTATTCGTGTCATTAAAACAAACACATGTATCTAGTGCAGGCGCGCCGGTAGTCGCGTGTTATCTAGCAAACTAACTACCACCGCTTTGTCGCTTTCTTTGTAGATCGTAGAGTGTTGCAATTTACGACTAGCAACTCCACATAAGCGAAAATTACTGGGTGGAAATGCTTAGCATTACCATGCATTACTAATCTACGTAACGGTTGTAAATTATACATCGAAAGATTTTAGTTTTTTTTTCAATAATTTTTATTTTCATTAGGTACCATGGGTACCATAAATAATATAATTCATATCATCCTGATAAAGTTCCACGCTATCCCTGGACTACGGGGTAGGTTTCCCTATAGATTTCCAGCACCAACGATTTTAAGCCACCAACGGCCACAGTACTCTTGATCATCCTTTAGAAGGTAAACTTAGACGGTTACTGACGGTATCAAGACCAGAACAGCTTGTTCATGTACCTAACTTTCTAAGAAAAAGTATCATACCTTGTTGAGCTTCAAGTTTTATGACACGTATACTTATATAAAACTTTTAAATTCCTGTCTAAAAAAATGTACTTAGTCTAAAGTACAACATTAATTCTTATGATCCTGATATAAAAAAGGGAAACATTAAAAGAATCATAAAAATGTCACAGAAAAATAAATCTGGATAGTTAAATGTGTCACTCTACCAGCTCTAAATGAAGCACATTTTGAATTTGTATCTCGAAACAGCATAAAATTCATATTTAAAAGTTTATTATAAACGGTAGCATTGTTATCTTGAATCTTCACGGACGGTAGCCCTTAGAGAGGAATGGTCTGGTGGAAGAGAAAGTCGCGTTTACAGGCCAAGGACGAGGCCAATGTCCCGGTTGCATAACCGTGAGATAATTGATGCGCTGACCAGGGACATTAGGGTTGCCGCAAGCGACTTACTGACCAAGAGCTTGACCTAGGTTGACCTCCCATAATTTTATTCCCGCGTTAACGTTCAATGTTGAGAGGTTACCTGCAGACATTATAATGGAGGACGATTTATAAAACGAACGAATTGTAGGTAAGTTATATCATAAACTTTATATTATGACCACCGTAAAACAAAAAAACATTTTAAAATGACAGCGGTTTTCAGACATTTTCAGTCATACAAACAGGATTCATCAATTCAATCAAATGTTGAACATTTCAGAGAAAGCTCAGTTCTGTCCATGACCAAAACGGAACTCGAGCATCAAAGTTTGGATAAGCAAAGTACCTGTAGAGTAGTTGCTCAGTTTATCTGACAACCCTAACGTCCGGTCATCGCGCCTTTATGACGACATCACAATGCTGACGCTATTTAAGGACAATGAGTCGGTGTTTCTGATCTGGGAACCGCTTTCACTCAGATTCTATAGTTTTTATATAGATTTAGCCGTTGGTAAGTTAGTTGTACGAGTGGTATAAAAAGTATAACAGATTAACAGAAATTGGGAATCTTTCGCGCGTTGATGTCTTTTGTATGAAAAATACATCTGTCGGGAAATTGTACCATAGCAAACTTACGAAAAAGTTATATTGTAAGAGTTTACATTGATTGAACGTATCGAAGCTAGACATAACTTTGTATCATTCATTACAAAAGCATTCGTGACCAAATATGGGGCTACAAATTATTATGAGCATCACAATCATCTAAATCTCTTTACGGTCAATAAATCTCAAGGAATGCCCAAAGGTTTCCAACTTTCGCTATGTTAATATGGTGGGTGATTGATGAAATAATCCCACGTAACTGAGCCATAAACAAATATCATCGATCAAGCTAGCGAGTAATAAATTACGCATCTCGTAAATAAATTGAATGAAATACGGTGGTCCTCTTCAGAACTTTTACTGGGGGTTCCTCGTGGCATAATCTGTAGAGCGATTATTGATGTCAGCAATCAGTTAGCAATATGCAAATGTTATTAATACAAAGTGAATTGAAAAATGTACATAGACGGATCCAATGTATAACATTGGCGGCTTTTTCGTTATAGAATAAATATTCATGGGCATTTCACACAGCGCCCTTTAATCTCAAACTTTGCATTGCTTGTACCATGGTATAGTAAGTAAATTTTAAAATGTGTATTATGAAATTGGCTGACTGTTACTGACTGGTTGCTGATAACGTTGGTAATCCTTCTTCCGGTCACTACAATAGAAGCCACCAAATAATATAATTTATGTGAAAAAGATAAGCGCCCGAGTCTGTAATTTTTGTAGGTCGTAAACTTAGGTAACACCTTGTAGAATAATATGTAAGCTTTCTTATGTTACTGATATTGGTTAAGCATAGAAAAAAAAAAGTATAAAGGTATTCTATCAGCATCTAGTTCCCATATTACAAGCTTTGCTTAGTTTGGGACTAGAGGGCGTCGTGCGAAATGTCTATGAATATTTACTTATTTATTTATAGACACATGCTCCTATATAGTAATTGCCAGTATTCTAGATATTAAAGGAAGTACAAAACTACATGACAAAGAGTCTCTTGCATCTTCGCTGCTCTACAGAGATCGTCGTACTCCGTAATTGCTCGAGAAAGTAAATATATTTCGGCGAGAAATGATCGAGTAACAAAATAAAACCTCGTTTCACTTAACGAGCGCACGTTGCGTAACAACATATCTGAAATGCGTTAGTGTTGCGTAAGAATAAAGTGGTTATACGTTTTTATTTGTGGGATGATTTTCTCTAAAATTAAAAAGAAAGCTTGCATGGTCTACTGGAAGTTTTTCTATGATATTCACGATCGGTACATATTTTAATTAGGTATCTAAATGTGGACTACCACATTGCTGTAAGTATGCCAAGAAGGGTAGACAAGAGGTAGTCCTCTTGTCTACCTTCTTGGCATAGGTACCTACAACTATTTACAAAACAAGTTGAGTTATTTAAATACTTACAAAGGTATTATCTTGGCAGCATAAAGTCTCGGTTATGATGAAAACCTGTAACAAAAAGAAATAATTCATTTTGCTTAATAATTTATTACAAAAAAATTGTTTGCTATATTTTTTTTATAAAAATAAGTAACTAAACATGCTGATGACCCATCGATGTTAAGCGGTTAATTCTACCTAAAATAATGCACTACCTCAGCAAATTCTCAAGGATGTGCTCTGTGAAGCAATGCACGTCTATCACTCTTAGACGCGAATAAGTGGTCTCATGTGCCTGTTATTGCACCAGCGGCACTCATACCCTTCAAACCGGAACACAGCAATACGAGCATCAATGCTGGGCGGCAGAAATAGGTACAGTACGTAGTACTTCCTTGGACCAGCTTTTTTACAAAGACCTCTACTACGGCTATATAGTTCGCATATAAGCAACTGAATTTACACCTTGTAACAGTTATAAATCATATGAGATGTTATAAGACATAGACATAATTTGATAGCACAATTCGATTGCGGGTCAACTAATTGTAAATAATCTAGATACCTATTGTTTACTTGTGTTTACAGTTAGGTCAAGTGACTCAAGCTCCCATTAGGTCTACCTAAATAGGACACTACTTTGTTATACTCATATTAGGCTATAGCATTGTCTAGAACGCCGTCACGCTTGTGTATTGGCAAGCAAAGTGGCGTACTACAGAATAACATATCAGCTATTGTTTTCCTTCATGATGTCACAATGATTTTCGAGTTATCTGTGTCATTGTTGTCGCTAGTGAAACCGTCCTTGCGAGCTAGCTAGTTTTGGTACAGCGAGCTTGTACAATGAGCTATTTCGCGATAAGCTCGCCTTCCTTGTCTGGAAGCGAAAGTGAAAGTCGCCACAGACTATAGATAAAGTCGCGAGCAAACCTAGCTTTAGACTATTATGATCGACCGTGCAAAGCCATGACGAAATAGTCAGAAACGTTGACATTTTTATTATGAGAGGTAAGTTATAGACAAATGCAAAATCAGAAGTAACATCCGAGGATCATGCCCAATTTAACCCATGCTTATTACGATGTAGGTACTTATTCGCGTGCAAAGGTTACGTTTATATTAATTGGTTAAATTTTAATTTATGAAATGTTTTATTTAATCCATGTAATATGAGCGAAATGCTTGAAATAAAATGATTAGTGATTATTAAATGATTATTTATTTTATTTATGGTGTGACGTCATGTCACAGGGAGATTTTATCGTTATTGGAAGAATAATAACAAACACATACGAGATTTATCGAGTGTTTTCAAGGCACTTGAATTATTTTGTTAATTTTAGAGTGCTATTAGATCAGATCAGAGGAGACCTAATAAATATAAAACACCTAGCTAGCTACATTCCTAGATTAATTTGACATAAAAAAGGGAAAGCTCATTCATTCACACAACCGACCGAAATCATGCGATCTAGTGTTTTATGTAAATGAACACTGAGTTTTCACTCGTATAAATCAGTTCGTTTTTCCAGTTTCACTGAAGCTGTTTATGCCGTATGTAGTTGTGAGAAGTGTACTGGTACGCTTGTGTCACTAAGCTTTAGCAACTCATAAGTTATAATTTATTTTGTGGTACAATTAAGTTTGCTAATTAAAAACGGCGCAGTGTAGTTATTTTTTTACTTTTTAGTATTAATTTTATACATTTTGTAGAAAATACTATAAATCGCCATATTAGATTTACCTAAAATGGCGTCTACCTACATCCCGAAGGTCTACTATCTCGTCTGTCAAGTTGGAACTAGGAGTGGAAGTAGAGAACGATAACACTATTATTAGTACCTGTGCCGATAGAAGGATAGATGTGGCTTGCACATACCTACTCGTAAATACAAGATGAAAGTGGTGAAATCATTGGACGGGCCGCGAGAAATCGCTGCCATAATAAATAATGCACTAGTTCGGTCGACAAGCCCTTAAACCATCCGACTGGTTCAATCTATAGCTCATGTTTTGACAAGAAACATTGTGAGTGATTGGATTAAAAGTCTTAATAGCTAAAACTAACCTTTCTATTTTATAATTGGCGATTTTTTATAATAAGTAGCATTTGCCAGCTGACATGACGTTATGCAATTAAATAGACGGTTTCGAAATCTTTGAGAATCGATGTTGATTAATATTTAAAACCATAATTAAATAAATTATTCTTTCTTACTGTCTCCATGCCGCCTATTTGTTCTACGCGGTTTTATTGACGGGTAATTTTCATTGTTTATGACGCCATCTTCCACTCACTGCCCGACATGTCATTTTGTCGATCGTTTTTAAGCATAAGTCACATCTTTATTTGCCTAAAACAGAGTTGATGAAAGGTAAATAATTAAAAAAGGATTTGCTGAGGATTTTTCGTCAGAATCCATGTAGAATAAGCCTGAAAACTAACTACAGACTTTAAAACACTAGTTTTCATTATTTGAATAAAACTTGAATTAGTACATCTATTTTGAATAAATAAGTACAGGTATTCTATTCAACTGTCGAATAGCTTTGAGTTGTATGATCTATAAATCTGATGGCGTGTAGTCAGTAGGTAGGTAGTGAAGTGAATATCCGTTCCCCATGTAGACCGGTCAATATGTGGACTGACCATTGTACTAAAGCTATTAGGTTGGAAATGACTTCTACAGCCAGTGCCTTGATCACGAATAAATGTGACAATCGTGAACGTATCGTAACGCTAGCGTATCCGAGATACACTGCGCGGTGACTCTACAACGTTCGGCAGTCGGGCTGACGTTGACGCGCAATATCACTCGAATACGTTAGGTTTACGTAACGCGGCAAGTGTCAGATTTGTTCGTGATTACCCCTCTGATCACATTATGGGCTATGGCTGCGTCGTCGCGCCGTAATAATTTTGAGGTTACGGTGCAGCATAGCAGATTTTTTTCCGTAAACTGTGCTAAACGCTGCCGTGTCACCGCCGCATCGCATTGTGTGGCCGACAGATAACCGTCTCAAAAACAAAATTTCAAACGACGGATGTTGTTTGGCGTCACAGGCAGCCTCACATCATAATTAGAGCAAAATAATTTGATATACTTTCTCTTGTTAAACAATTCATAAAATTCATACATAATATCAAGTACTTTTTGGCTGCTTTCAATTTCTTCTTTGTAACGCTTGAAACAATAGTTAAACCTCAAATCAGTTTAATGAGATGAATGTCTTTAACAAAGTGAAAATTGATGGTTTTTTTATTAGAAATCTAATGTAATCTATTTTATTAAATTCTTTACTAAGAGAAAGAAAGTTTTGCTACGAGAAATTAATTAAACCTTTGAAATACCTTGGCATATAGACCTACCAAGCACTTACGAGTAGGCACCGAATTTTGACCTTATGTGTACCTAGTGGCAAGAAATTGTTAAAATATCTGCCTTGTATAAATCTAGAACTTTTAAAATGATTAATACTCCAAAAATGCAAGCAGCCCGAGTAGTACAACCTACTAAATGTACACTTACGCAGTAGGTTAACTAACTCTTATCACACAGAAATATTATCTCTCTCTGTTGTATCTATTATATCTATTGTGTCTAGAATCTCGGCAGCCTATAGGGTAAATAAGCTCTACGGGGGTTCAAAGTGACACAACAGGGGTCCGATTCAAACATCCACTTAATAAAAGTGAAATCAGTAGTTTCCCCTGCAGACAGTTTATGAGGGCTCTATCGAGTCTCGTTACAGGCATGCGGGCGCGGCAAGCCTCGTTTATAATATTACATGCATTACATTGCGCAGAATCGCAGATGAGATACGAACCACTTTCTAATGGCACACATCCTTATGCTCATTACACGAATAATACCCCACGTGATGGCATTTACGTAGGTCACATTCACAGATAATTACGAGTATGTCTGTAATTTGTGTTTAGGTAACTTGACAATTGATTGTGCAATTATATTGCTACAGTATGGAACAAAAAATTTACCGCCAGAATTTTACATGAAACATAAAAATCATGCCTTGTTAAACCGACGCGACTATAACTACTGTTACTATTGTAACGATGCTTTTCTGCTTATGCAGCGTGCACCGTGCACGCGTCAGTGGTGTAGTTTTGTGTAACAAAACGCTCTTCTTTCGTATCTTGGTCGTATCTTTGAAGCCACTAAAGAAAACACTGAGTTACATGAAAATACTTACCTAATTCTTAACAACCACTCCACCGACGCCATAAAAACACTTCGAGGTTGCTCTCGATTGAACCATAATTATGATCAATGTTTTACGATTTGCCAAATCACTCTCACCGGCAAATATTAGATCGCATTTTGATTTGTGATTGAAATAATTGTTTATAACGAGAGTTTAATCGATACCCCGAGGCTGCAATCCGAATCGATAAAAAATGTACTTATGGAAAGCTGCCACCTGACCGCAGCGTAGATACCGCATTCCGCTACGGGACCGTCAGTAAAAGGACCAAATAATACATTAGTCAATAGCACGCTAGCGGAAGATAGATTAGAAATTTAAAAAGCCTCTGTACGCATATAATATCTATGTCAACTTTCAAGAAAAGAGGAAATTGCATTTCACAAACAAATCATGCATGATCTTCAGTTCTGTGATGGAAATGACATTTGTGAACGATTATGTTAGACCCCTTGCAGACTGCAAACTTTCTGATCGGCCGATAAGTAGTTTGGTGGGGTTGGATAGCTAGTGTAAACTGGGCCGATACTAAAGAGATGTAATTGCGTACTTGCATACATCTTCATCTGATTATGAGTCCGACTAAATTATCGGCCAATCAGAAAGTCTGCAGTCCGCGTTGAGTCCGCCATCGTTCCAATATATTTTAGACAAAATACAAAAAAAATACAAATACAAATAAAATTTATTGTCATCAAAAGGTGTAGGTACATTAGACATTTTTATTATTTACAAGCAATTAAATTAAAAATTTATAAAACTCCCGAATCTTTGACCGATTTTCATCAAACATAGCTAAGAACACTCCCGACTAATTCATCTTTCAAACAAAAAAAACTAAATCAATATCGGTTCATCCGTTCAAGAGCTACGTTGCCTCAGACACACACTCACACACACACACACACACAGACACGTCAAACTTATAACACCCCGTTTTTTTGCGTCGGGGGCTAAAAATGAGTGATTGCAGAATGTCAAAAGAGGCAGAACACAAAAGGCTTCTGATATCAAGGGATAGTTTTCATCAGAATTGAACACAGACAGAATACTCTGACGATGATAAAACCAAGCTTGACAGTGTTTAAAATAGGTTATTAGATCCGTGACTCACTTCCCAGGCGAAAGAAAAGCCCTAGTTCCTCACAATACTGCGCGCGATACGATCATGTGTCTAACTCACGCATAAACCAGGTTGAGACGTTGGAAAATTCGGTGAAAATTAGGTTACCGGTTTCAGTTGTGAATGGTTTTTGTGGGTAAGTTCTTCTCTTGATGACGAAATAAACTTAGGCCAAGCCACAAGTATTAATGCACTGGCTTCACCGGCATTGTTTTTAAACTTAGTAAGTTAGTAAGTAAGGGCTTAGTAAGGGCATTTTGTGTAACTAAAAGGGCATAGCACTTAGTAAGGGCTGGCAATCTTTAACAACCTGTTTTTTACGAAAATGCTTCCGAGAACACAATAAAATACTTTCTTAGCTAGACATAAGCACTAGTATTACTTTGTTTGTTTATAGTAATATTTACAACTAATTTATTTTGCTATCATAGCTTTCATGATATTCTTCATGATATAATTTATCTTTTCGATTAGACTTTATTATTATTTTATAGTACTGCCTACCTCTGGAAACTGAGTAGAGGTTGTAAAGTGGCAGCTGCAAAAATATATAAGCCAATATAAATTAGTGCTTAATATGCAGTAATGCAGTGCAATGTCCAATTACAAGGCACGTCCTCAGTGGACATGCTCAGTGAGGCAATGCTTCGTTATAGGTAGTTGTTATCACTTAACATCAGGTGGGCCATCACTGCTTATTAACAACCGTTAGCAATATAAAAAAAAGCTCACTCGCGCTGACAATGTGACGACCAGTAAAATCATACAAGAATTTTGAAATGATGGTCACTTTTTTACAAACATCTATTTTTGTTTTTCCTTTAGAATTATACTATGATCGTACACATACCTTGTTACTTACCAAAAATCGAAATACATTTTCTCGTCGGAAAAATCGAGCTTCGGTCAACTTTTCACAGGTCGTGCCTTTTTTATAGTAGGTTCATAAAACAGTGAGCCTTTAAATTGGTATAAATTACGCCACATTCTCGGCAAGTGTGTATTTTAAGGCTTTAGCTATTAGCGTCGATCACCAGTGGCGTTTAAATAGAAAACGATTAGAGTAAATGATCTGAAATAGAACTTCTTGTTCTAAGAAATTCAATCTAGAAGTCTTCGTGATTAATACTAACATTTAATAGAGTTCATCTTTGCTAGAAATTATACAATGGCTAAGTAGTTACTTATTACCCATAACTTTGTTTATGTAACTTAGTTTTCTTCATAAGTTATATTCCCAAATCCTTAAAGTCGATGTGGACCTAAGAACATTTAGCTTCCAAAACCTTCTGATCCGTAATGAAAAACATAAATCTTTGCCTAAAATGGTTCGCCCGTTCGCCCCTTTACTTGGGGTAAGTATACAAGTTTAGAAACCAGTGGTTCAAAAGGTATCTTCAGTGTCGTTAGATGGAATAAGTGACCCCGTACATTGTTATCGAGGACGCAAGTTTCACACTGGCGAAAGCAGTTATTGAAGGACAGGTGAAGGTCTACTAAGTAAATAGATGTCTATTTGTCAGCACACCGAACAATGACAATGATTTTGAGAGTCATCGTGGTCCGATTGATCAATAGTTAAGCTCATATTATTATTATAGACATCAGGTGTGCCATTGGGCTTGTTCCATCATTTAGTTACAAATAAAATCAGTAGTGACTTACACATACATACATTTGATTACTAGCGAAAACGATAAAAGAGTAGTACAGAAAATTACAAAATATTTTTTTTTATCAATTACGCAAAATGCTGTCGTAACGAGTAATAGTGCTAATATGTAGATACTCGCACTATTACTCGCCTAACTTTACGAAAACCAAAAACCAATGCGTGGATGCAACGATGTATTCATAAGTAGGACATTATGATCTATGTGATTGCACGGTCAATTGCAAAGTCTTTGTCGTGTGAAATGTTCCATGAATATTTTTTTTATAAGATTCGATTATGGAATACTTATCTATTGGCTGTTCTACAACCACCTATACGCAACTTATCTAACCCACAAAATTATCAATTTGTTATCGTTTTCGTGTGGCGCTTACATTTTGATGGGTTTTTATCTAACTCCCCACAGGCAGGTGTGATCAGCCTTACTAGAGATGAGGGATAGAAGCGAGGAGTGCCCCCTGTGACACACTGACTCGCTTTCCACTCGCGAACTGACATTGCTCGTACACTCGCCGATGGAACTTAAATCATTTGCTATCTGTATTTCTTTAAAATATACGTTCAGAGCTTTTTTATTCGGAAGCCATGATCTTCTGTTGTGTAAAAAACTTAAAAATTTTTAAAGGAACAGTCGTCGGTGCCAACCCCTTCAACTAATTTGATATTCTACAGTCATCAGTCGCGTCATATCTATTCATTATGATCGGTTTTTATTCTCTAGCGATTGCTTTTTGTATAAAGTTTTGAAAAAATGTAGCAGTCACTGTATGATTTATATATTTTATTTATTTATTTATTTTGTGCAGATAAAGTGAAATAGACTTCTCTCGTCGACTGTACATAAAAATGCATACCGTGGGTATCTCTTAGAACAGCACTTGTTTAACACGATACAATGGCTAATCTGATTGTCATTCAACGCATGGTATGAATACAGGGTGTAAATATATCACAGCTATATTTCAGTCATCACTCATTTTTAAACTAATAAAACGAAGAAATTGACCTTCACAAGTCGTTTTCATTGCGTAAACAGATGCAGTAAGTTAACCTGAATTCTGCACGATTTCAGAAAAAAATATCCCACTTGTCCAAGCTCAGCTTTAAAGAAAAGCTACTTTATCTGTATGAAGCTTTGTGCTGCTTACTTTGGTGGATTGAAGTTATACAAAACTATAAGCATGTGTAAGTAACTCGTATTTCAGTCATAAAAAGTTAAATTGTTGACGAGTTTGACAAACTTATCAAAAGCGCATCGAACATTACACACGAAGATTTAAGTCGTCTTGACGGAAATTAAAACTGGACATGCTCATTAACGCTTTCTCCGTTTCCGTTACTCGAGGCATTATCTCGTAAACATGGATTCTATACATTGGAAAAGTGAAAGTGACAATCGGAAATAAATATATCGTAACTTAATACTTTGAGATGTGGGAAAAGCAGTAAAAGTCAAAAATAATGTCCATGACTTAATCGGTGATTGCAGGCTGCATTCAGAAGTAGTGTGGGGTTGTATGATAACTTGACTTGACCTCTCCTAATGCTGAAGATGATAAATTGTAGATGGTTCATATGTAAACAAAATCATTTGTGTATAAGGCTTGGATGTTTTGTTCTATCGTACGAAAAAACCATTCATCGTTGTCTTTTTGAGATGTTTTATTCAATACTTCCATTTAAATTTCTTTAGCTTTATGCATTTTTGTTGGTTACACTCTGTGAGCATCAAACCCACACCCAAAATCACTGAAACAAGATGTCGTAACTGTCCATTTGTCATTTGTCGTAAAGTGGTTTTGTTGGTCTCAATTGCGCAATACATCCCTGAAGACGGTAGCTAGCGTGACGCTTACAAAATGCATCTGAACAATACAATGGAAGTTCTACAGTTTGATTTCGCAACACGCGAGTAGCCATTATTGTTGCCGTGCATCCGTTTTGAATAGATAATGCGAAAATAGCTCAGCTTTCGCGAATGTTCAACAAGTATTTTGTAAGAATTTTCATGGAATGCGTAGGTTTTTGCTATTCACGAAATATTATGAAACACATCGTCAAGTAACTCAATATTTCTAACCAACAAACAAACAAACACAACAAACGGCAGACCGTTTGTTGGGCGACAGCCGACAAATCAGCAATAGGTACGATTTTACTCCGATTTCGATTTTCCGATAAACGTTACCTATTGCTTAGCGTAGCTCCTTGTGTTTGAGTTTAATTAGTTAACTTTTTGATACAGTCACTTCTTTGGGATCCTTATTTACATCTACGAAAAAATGCGGCACGTTTTTGTACCCCACCGACACCTATAGTTTTCTGTGTATTACGGTTTTTTGATAGTTTTAATTGCATTTTTAACCTATTTTCTTCAATTTCACATTATGCACATAGCTATTAACGTAAACGAGAAACCCCGCAGGTACCTACCTCTATAAAATGCAAGCTGTGTGACGCGTGTCCTACTTTCCTCGTACCGGCTACACCACATGTCGTCTGTGTAGACCTTACTCACTACTACATAAAGAACAAGTTCCGATAACATACAAAAAACCGCCAAAAATCGTCAGCTGCTACAAAAACCCCCGAACATGCAGATTCTGTTCGAATATTTCACGATTGGGTGATAATTCTGGCGGGCGCGAGTGAAAGTAAAATTATGCAACTTTCTACACCTGAACACATTTATTCGCAGATAACCGATTTAAATGCGTAATTGATTTCACATGATGTTTTTATGGCGTGATCAATCGACTGTGAACACATTCCTCCTAACAGCCCATTTTTCCAGAGGAGACATAAAATTAACGCTAGGTTGTCTTACGCAGAGAATTCTATTATGAAACGAACCATTTTCTTACAATCAAATTGTAAATCATAAAATATCAACAGGTACACTAGGCGCTTCAATTGAATGAACTTGATTTCGGCATTCATGAAGCTTTCAGAAAACTGTGCCAAGATTTCGAATGTTTTTGAGAACTAGGCTTTAATTATTCTTGTTCCATAATTTTCTCACAAGAAGCTATTGTAACAAAAGACTCATGTACTAAATGTTTACATGTACACATCATGAAATAACGTATACTTGTAGGTACTTACATACACCGGCAAATCTACTGGCTCGTGTATGTTTTACGCATACATTCAAAATATTAACTATCCTTTACGCTTTCACATACATAAACACATACATAGTGGATTTAATAATCTTAACTAAATCACGTAAAGCTGCGACGAATTCAATTCCCAATATACACAAATCATAATCACCAATTCATCCAAGAACACAAAATCCAATGTACCTTTTCAGGCGAGTTTTCAGCGGCCGAAGAAACAGTTCAAGGATAACACAGGCTACCGATCACTGTCCCAGTTCACGTCACAGATCCTTGATCACAGAATTTTGGTAGTAAATCGTATTTTAGGAGTCGTAGGTCACTTTCGTTTTCGCGGCGCGGATGGTAGCACGGAGTTGTTCCGTGCGTCTGCACAGAGTTGGGTGGCTCACTGGACGCGCCCGCCGCCTCTGTCGTGGTTTTATACGCGTGAAAGTTCCATCGTTGTATCACTATGCTGCATCATCAGGGCCTCCTATCCCGGATCGCATTTTGGCGAGGATGAAGGTGTTGTAATCCTTGCGACACGGTACTGACGTCAGTTGGAGTCACGCAGGAAATACTGTTGGGCAAGACAAAACTTAGGTATGCCTTTTCGGTAGAGTCATTATGCTGCGAGGTGCTGTTTTTCACATTTGTACATTTTGTAAAATCAACTGCTTTACGGGTTTTGCATGTTATTAAGATTGTGTTCTCGATTCCTGACAGGCGTTACAGCTCAGTCGGTATTAGCTCTGCCTTCCATGCTGTGGGTCGTGGGTTCGATCCCCACTGAGAACAAACATTTGTGTGTAGCAAACATAGATGTTTGTTCTATGTCTGGGTGTTACTATGTATTATAAGTATGTATTTACAAAAAAAAAGTATATAAGTATTCTGTCAGCATCTAGTTCCCATATCACAAGCTTTGCTTAGTTTGGGACTAGAGGGCGTCGTGTGAAATGTCCATGAATATTTATTCTCTATAAAATAGATTTCAACGCGCACCAACTACAATGTAGTGTTTCAGTGAACCAGTCTGAAGTTTGATCCCTCATCAACATTTTTTATATAAACGATTTCAACGCGCACCAACTAATGTATAGTTTTTTATTAGTTTATTTTATAGTAATATAAGGAGAACTAAACTAAGAGAATTTGTGACCTATGGCTGCTCCTTAGAATACTTGTATGTTTATTACGAAAAGAGCCTTTTGTGACTGAGTATAATAGTATCTGTATTTTATTTAATTTTAATTTAAGTGAAAATCCCAAATTATCTTATCAAAACTTAAGCGGATAAATGTTGAAATAAACCACGTTATTTTATTTAATAAATATAAAATTTATTCAATCCTTATTATTTTTATCTCTACTTTAAATTTGTCTTATTCATTATTTTAGGGTGTAAATAATTAAACGAAAGTATACGCTATATAAAGATACATATCCTTATTAAACACTAACCTTTTTTTAGAAAAATTACTTGTGTTTTATATTTAAAAGCTTCGCCGCAGATAAAGCAATTCATTTGCCACCTAAAACTATGGAATTACGGAAAGAGTGAAATCGTATAAATTGCTCATTGTGTAGCGAGGTGCACGAATTTGGTAAGATATCTGTGGTATTACTTTCTGTTTTCATTTGACCACGTGCGATGTTATTCAGGAGCTAAAGTCAATTTTCTTTTATCACATCTGGATACCTACTACAATAATTCTGCTTATTTTTATATCCATGTCTATTTGTATACATATAGCTAGCTATGTCTGTCTATTTCGTATTTTTCTTATTTAAAATTAGTTTAGTTACAAGGTTTTTAAATGATTGCTATCTCAAAACACTCAAACTAATCCTGCCAGGATTGGCATGTTTTTAGGGTTTTATTATTTTTTAATAATAAACATTCATGGATATTTCACGCGACACCCTCTAGCTTTTCGACGTTCTGAAACAATTCTCCTAAGTTTGCCTGAAATATTACCATAAAGATAGTAGTAAAGATAGAACCAGCTTCTAGATAAGGTGAACGCTCGATGCAGAAGTGATACGAAATACAGAGAATGCAAGGTTGCTCGTTCATTGTTGTAGTGACGAAAATTGAGTGAGAGTAGATTGGTAATGTCTCTATTATTTCATACAGGCTTACGTATATTGCGATTTAGAGTTGGTTGTATTTTTTATTCTTTCTTTATATTTTTTTCAGGAACCAATGAAAATTTCATTCTATGACGATATACATGACGTATCTTGCTTTCAGACCCGTGCTGTGATATTTTACATAAGATATCAGGGGTACCTATTGGTTCCATGCTTTTTAGCGTCGGTAATTTAGATGCATTTGCGTATTGCGGTAATTTTCAGGGATTTACACATTTTTTTCTAAATGCATAACTTGTTAGCTATCTAAAATTTTAAGTGAACGTAAGAAAATATCTGCTTTACGCACATATCCGCTTTGCATAACAATAGAGACACTTTCTTGCAAACGGAACAAAACGAATTCGGGTTATGTTAGTCACTGGTCTAGCCAAGACTACCTGTTCCAATTTACATAAGAGACTTGCTAGGTATTACCATTATTGAATTGTGTCAATACAAACACAATGGGTTGAAATTAAAGTGAATGTATAAGGTATTATTTAAATTCATATGTTTGTAGTTATCAACTGACATACAGCATCTAACAGAAACTATTCAGAGTAGAGTTCTATCACAGACTAAAAAAATATCTGCTCTGTGGCTCTATCGCGTGCAAGTATTTTCGTGTAGAGCTTAATCTACACGAATAAATTAATTTCACTGCTACGTCGTCCTGTCCTGGATTACATAAAAATCTATTTTGGGTTAGTCACAAATATTTTACATCTTAAAATTTCCTAATTTTTTCCAGATAAAGCAAATATCCATCCTTGCAAACTTGACTTTAGAAGTTTCATGTTCAGACAACGTATTGTGGTGTTATTAACATCCGGATCTCGTGAACTTTACGTACGCTGGCTACCATCTAATGTAACGCCATTGACCTTTGTTCAAAACTTATATTTCGTTGCACAACATGCATACGTCAAGCACACATAGAATGCGAGGTGGTGTGGGTTATTGAACACGCCACGCGCACAGAATGAGGGCGGATCCTACTTATTTCATAACACAGTGACTGTACCCTCGGAACAAGCCCAAGCGGATCTAAGTCGTTTCTGGAAAAACAAATTTTGAAAGCCCACACATTATTTGGAATCCAAAAGGAAAGTGTTTTATAAAATTGCGTCGCGTAGTCATTATCATCAATTATTTATAATCCTGGGTAGGTACTCGATGTTATGATTTGCTGTTTTTTCTTTTTTGTAGATTTTACAAAAATCTAACTACCTACCACTAGGTAGGTCTTAGGAACGAAGTTCTGTAGGTAAGGTACTAACCTTACCTACAGAACTTCGTTCCTAAGACAACTATTTTTATAACTTATTTTTGAAGAGAAAATTCAATCGAACTCAATGATCTTGATCGAACTCGATAGACGAGATGGATAAATGTCACGTAAAACAAAGCATTACTTATCTCATTAGCAATTTCTGTAGCACATAAGTAACTGTAGTCGTTTTTATTCGATCCCATGATACTGCATTTTCACAAACGAAATGTAATGCAACTTTCGCTCGCCGTATGAATGACGAGTTCTAGGTATGAGAGCAACAAAATGCTCAGAATTGCTGTTGGCAGTGGAATAAAGCATTGTTATTACACCATACTCGTATGGAAACTTGAGTAAAAACACACTATTGTTAGGTAGGTACTTGTAATATTCTCCAATTATGTTTTAAAGTTACGATGAAATTAATCAACAGAAACATCAGGTTTGCCACGAGTGTAAGCTGTGTATCATTACGTCGCATATTTTCGTTTTGAAAGAGCATAATGAAAGTTAAAAGCGGCATGAAATTGAATTTCATATTAAGTGAATTCAATGCATTTACCGAGGCGTTTGAGAAATTATTCAGCCTCTTATTCATGATTCAATTACGGTTTAATAAAGATAAAAGTTACAGTTATACCACCTTATCACTGTGCTTTGAAACATAACTAAACTTTTATTAAGTAATTCATAGAAATAAAATACTAGGTAGGATAATTGTTCTTTTCTTTCCATCACTATGATGAATGTATTGTTTAATTGATAGACAAGCCTGTTCTTGCCTGCTAGCTCATTTAAAGTTAATTTTAAATTAGGCATGTACCTACCATGCCAATTTGTCTCATTGCAAAAGATAATCTCTTGAGATTTATCTTTGTCACAACCAACTTTCCTCTACCGCTATTTTATTGCAATTTCCTTTTCTTGTATTCTGAAATACGCACGCCCTCAATGTTGCTCGCCTTAAATCTATTTTCGGCATTCTATGACTCACTATTGTTATTATAAAATGCGGTCATTCTGTTGCACAATATGTCGCCGAGTAAAGTATCCTGCAGACGTAATAGTATGAATCACACGTACCTAACGGAGAGTGAAAGTGGCTTTATTTTGCAAGCTGTGATCACAACACACCGCAAAAAAGGTAAGTGGGTACATACTGAATCTAGTTTTAGCATAATTACATTTCAAATAAATATCACCGAGGGTCATGGGCGTAGCCAGGACAGGACACAGGTGCTCAGTTATGCAAACACTTGAGATGAGTAGAAAATAAAAAGAATGAAGAATTTAATTTCTTTTTAATTTCTAATTTAATAAATAGCTGAAGGGAGCTGTTCAGAATGAATCACAATCAGTATGCTTCTAATTCGCTCAAATCCAAAAGACTGAAGCATGTGTTTTTGACAAATAACCTATGATGCTTGAGTACGGATTCGGTCTGAAGAATACGTGATATAGGCCTAATGTTATCACACTCCGTAAAGGCAGAACCAATTTACCTAGTTATTGAGTAGGTAGGTATATAATTCTTGAAGTAGCTAGTGCATTATTTACCTACCTACATTGGCAACTTGTTTACTTAGCAATATTAGATAAAAATATTTACTAAGCTTGAAACAGAACATTGTTATAATTGTCTCGCCTTGTTCACAGCAAACGTTGAATTCAACTTCACAAAGCAAACTACATCCGCTCATACACTTTCACTGCCTGGAATAGGCTTTGCAGCGATTGTTAGAGTAAGCCGCACTTGGATAAAGAGATTATTAATAATCTAATGCTCTGTAATATGTGTAACATGGAAATGGATTTTTATTAAGGTCATGTTTTTATGGGAAAAATTATGGTGGAGATTGTATGGCTCCACTAAATCAACAGATTCGATAGATACTATGATAAAGATGCCTACAATATCTTTGCATTCAATGGAAGTCATTTTTCAGCGCCTATATAAAAATATCTTACAGGTTTTTAATAAAGTAATCTACATTATGGTTTAGGAGAAAGCTTTAATTACCACACAACGAAGGCCGATGCTTCTTCTCAGTGCCTCAGCTTCTATATCTCGAGTTGGCTAGATGTATCCGGCTGATGTGACGGTCGTTGACTTCTTTTCTAATTGCAGCATGGGTGGGTAGCAATTTGTGGTTCATACCTGCCTCGCACTTGTAAGATTAAGTGCTGTTTTTTTTTTATTTTTTTTTTTTTTATTAGCTTTTTGCGGCTATGATATCACTGCGGCCTTCTGGCCTATTGTGATCGCCACTTGTGTATGTACCACCCCTATTTGGGGCGTTTATAGTTCACCACTAAATCCTGCAGCTGTTAAGAACTGAAGGATTTTCTTAGGGGTGAGGTTTTTTAGCTCATCTGGGCTTAAAATATGCTTTCCCAGATGTATGCTGCGTTTTTGCATCAGCGGCCCACACTCCCCTAGCAGGTGAAGAGGCGTTTCTTCCGCCTCCTTACAGAGCCTACAGGTTTGTGTTTCGCACAACCTTAATTTGAACATGTGCTTGTTAAGGCGACAGTGTCCAGTTAAGGCCCTGACCACTGTGCGCAGGTTGCACTTACTTAGCTCTAGGATACGGTTGGTATTCCGTTTATCGAAGGCTTTTATAAGAGCTTTGGAGTGGTTCATGCCTGAAGAGTTCTTCCAGAGTTTGGCCGATTCCTCAAGGCAGGAAATTAGGAGGGTCCTTTGAGCCAGGCTTTTCGGTATGCCACAAAAAGGCTCAGGGCCTAATTGTTTGACACCGATAGCACCGGCACGCGCTAGATCGTCGGCACACTCATTACCATCGATCCCCGCGTGCCCTGGGACCCATCTTAAAACAACTCTGTTATGTAAGCCTAAGGCGTTTAGCCGCATAAAGCAGTTTTCTACCAGCCTAGACGTGATGACCTTGGAATCCAGTGCCAGAAGTGCCGCCTGGCTATCAGAGTTAATATAGATCGTATGGTTGGTGTAGCGCTTTTGCAAATTGGCTTCTGCACATTCAAGAATGGCAAAAACCTCCGCTTGGAAAATAGAGGCGTGATGTCCCAAATTCGTGCTTCTGCAAAATTTGGGTCGCTCTCCATAAACTCCACAGCCTACATCCAGTCCAATTTTGGAGCCATCTGTAAACCAACTAAGGCTCCCTGCCTCGCAGAGTAACTGACTGTTTTGCCAGTTTTCTCTAGAGGGTAGTTCCACAACGTAGTGCCTATCAAACACATGTTGTGGAAGCATAGCATCAGAAATCATACAGAGTATAGGTGATGCCAAAGTTGAGTCTTGTAGAGATCTCAATTTTTTCGAGATCCAAGTCCTCCTACCCTGCGAGTTAGCTCTATACATCCCAGCTTTCGCCTCTTTGTGTATGTACACGTGAAGTGGCGGTAGTCCCAGCAATGCATTAAGTGCTAGCCCAGGAGAGGTGGACATTGCTCCCGATACCATAAGGCAAGCAGTTCTCTGTAGACTGCTTAACTTATTGATTGCAGTTGTCTGAAAGGCTTTATCGTACCATACCATAGAGGCGTAAGTTATTATCGGCCTCACAATGGAAGTGTACAGCCACAGGGCTATCCTGGGATTAGCACCCCAGTTATTCCCCATCAGTCGACCGCTAGCCCCTAGGGCCATTTTAGCCTTCTTTAAGACGTTGGCTAAGTGTAAGTTCCACGTAAGTTTATGGTCGATTGTTACTCCCAAATATTTAACTTCCGTGGAGAAATTTATAATTTTACCGTTTAGTTTAGGCTTTAGAAGTTTTCCTAGCCTTCGCTTATTCGTAAAAGGAACGATAACTGTCTTGTCAGCGTTGACTGAGAGGCCACTGCTGCCGCACCAGTCACTGACAGTATTAAGAGCTCTTTGCATAATGCTAGAGATGGTAGATTGACAGAAGCCCCGCACGACGATCACAAGGTCATCTGCATACCCTTGCGCATCTATTTGGAGGTCGTCCAATCTATAAAGGAGTTGATCCACTGCTAAGGTCCACAAAATGGGCGAAAGTACTCCACCCTGCGGGCAGCCTTTAGTAGTGGATATCTCAATTGTTGTGTGGTGAAGGGTCAGCTTTGCTCCTCTATGTGAGAGCATCGCCTCAATCCATCTTATGGTTGTTGGGTCGACATTCTTCGTTATCAACCCATTTACCAACAGATGTGTAGGCGAGTTATCAAACGCCCCTTCAATGTCAAGGAAAGCACAAAGTGCGATTTCCTTGTCCTCCATAGCCTTTTCCACTCTGTCAATGAGACTGCAAAGTGCAGTCTCCGTAGATTTACCTTTGCGGTAAGCGTGTTGGCTATGATGGATGGGAGATGCGACTAGCGCCACGTCTCTAATGTATCTGTCAACTACCTTTTCCATAGTCTTTAGTAGGAAAGAAGTAAGGCTTATCGGTCTAAAGGACTTTGGCTGGCTATAGTCCTTTTTCCCAGCCTTTGGTATGAAGATAACTTTGACATTTGTCCATTGTTCTGGTATGAAACCACAGGCGAATCTCGCCCTGAAGATTTTGACCAGATAGGGACAGAGGATGTCAATTCCTTTCTGCAGTAAAACAGGAAGTATGCCATCCTCTCCACTTGCTTTATGTGGCTTAAAAGAACTGACGGCCCACCGTACCTGGTTAGGTCTTATTATCGCGGACGCCCTGTTCCAGTCCTCGATTCGAGGCTTTGTGGGGTTGGTCGTCCTTGCTTGCTCATGCAATGCACCAGGAAAGTGGGTCGTGGCCAGCAGCTCTAAGGTTTCCTTTTCATTCGTTGTAAAGGAACCATCTCCTTTTTTGAGAAGGCCGATTTGGTTAGTTTTAGCTTTCGAGAGCAGTTTATGAAGTCTGGCTCCTTGCGGCAGATCTTTTATTTCCGTGCAGAGTTTCCTCCAAGATGCTCTCTTAGCTTTCCTAATCTCAAGATTATATTCTGTTAAGGCTTTTGTATACAGCTGCCAAGTTCGAGCTGTTTTAGCCTTATTGAATAGTTTCCTGGTTTTTCTTCTAAGCTTCCCCAGCTTGGAGTTCCACCATGAAACCTGTCGCTTAGTTGTTTTTGTCTTCAGCGGGCAGCTCTCTTCGTAGGCTGTGCAGATGCCTTTCGTAAGTAGTGCCACTGCTATTTCTAAACTATCGCGGGTTCTTATACTCTTAGGGCATACATCGAGCATTTGCCTTAGTTTTCCATTGAAAACATCCCAGGCAGTCGTCTTAGGATCCCTGTAAGTAATGATTTGAGTGTCAAGGGCGGCCTTGAGCTCAAACATTATGTGTCTGTGGTCGGACATCGAGTTTTCGTTACTGACATGCCAGTCGTTAATGTGCCTGGCTATATTGTTAGTAGAAAAAGTAATGTCCAAGACCTCTTGTCTAACCCGGGTTACAAAGGTCGGTACACATCCCATGTTAAGTGTGGTTAGGTTGTTAGTTAAAAGGAAGTCAAAAAGTAACTCACCTCTACTATTGATGTCGGTGCTTCCCCAAGCGGTGTGATGTGCATTAGCGTCACATCCAACGATTAACTCGGCGTTGCTTTGGGCGGCGTATTCCACCACCCTCGCCAAGTCTCTCGTTGGGTTGTCTTCCTCTCCGGGCAAGTAGGCTGAGCACACAATTACTCGCGCCCCACTCCACCCTTTCAGGTCAACAAAGGCTGCCACCAGGTCGTCACTACAAACCTCTGGAATTGGCAAGAAATTCACATTGTTTTTGAAAACTATGCAGGCCCTAGGTCTTACGCCAGTAGTATTTACTAGAATCTTACCGGCGGCATTGAGTCCCAGAACCTGGGTGTCGGCTACCCAAGGCTCCTGGATCAAGGCGAGACTGGCTTTACCTTCAACAAGACAACACTCCATTACCGCGGACGCGGCCACGGCATGGTGGAGGTTGGCTTGGAGGATTCTCGCAGTCCCCGCCTGGGTAGCCGCTACAAGTTTCCCCGACGCTGTTGAGGCTTAGACCTAGCCAACTTCGGGCGTATAACTCGCCCTCGGGTCGCATCGGTCCGCCTGCCGTCATTCCCTGCCACGCGGATATCACCCCTTGGATTTCCCCCAGCACTTCCTACGTCTCTATTTGGAGCGGTCTGACTCTGTGTCGATGGTCGAGAGGGCTTTGGAGCCACGACGGATCGCGGCACTAGTCCCCCTGTACCACGCTCTGAGCTGCTCAAACCGCTTGAGGTAGAGGGCTGTGGTTCATCCACAGGTAGAGGTCTACTTTCAGAGCCTCCCTTGACCTTGAAAGTGACTTTTTTGAACCCTAGAGTAGCCTGAAAGTCCGTGATTCTGAGGGCTGCCACAGACGAGTCATCCAGAGAAAAGGTAACGGTGTACCCATTCCCATCAAACCTGCTGTGTAGAACCTTCCAGAGCTCGGTATTGAGGCCCTCGTTTTGAGTTCCCAGTAGCTTGATGGCTTCGTTTACCGACTCCACCTCACAGTTGGGAATAAACGTGACCGCAACCGTCGGTTTTGGCAGCTCGCTTTCTGGGATAACCGAAAGTTTCGCTGCAGCCCACGGCTTGATCTTGGGTACCTCACTTTCAAGCCACTTCACGCTCTCCTGATTCTCGCACGCAATCAGGATCCACCCGGGCTTATGTGTAAACCCCGTAAATTTCGGTCCTTTTCCCTTTCCTCCTATCTTAAGGATCTCCAGTGTGAGGGATCGATGAACCTGTTTCATTTGCTCGTCGCTCATGGAGGTGGCGTTGCGTATACCTACTCGCTTCGCCTCCGCGACCTGCTTGAAACTAGGTTTCACACTCTGAAGAGCGTCAAGCTTTGGGGCTTTTTTAAGCTGTTCCTTGGGCGATTCCTCTTCCGACCTTTGTCTCTTTCGAGGATCAGGCGGAATTTCCTGCGGTAATTGCGGAATATCCTTCCAAGGCTTGACCGCTAGTGCACGGGCCTCTTCGACCCCTACGTTTGCAGCCACTAGCCTTCGGAAGCGCTTCCGAGCAGCACCGTTCAGATTTTTCCACTTTCTTGAAGACGCTACATTAGCAGAGGCCGCAACACCAGAGCCGCCGGCCACTGCTGGGTCATCTTCCAAGCTGGGTGGAGTAGGGACCGGCTGTGGAGAGGCCAAAAGGACCTCCTCGAGCCTGTCAATGGTTTCTACCAGAAGGGGAGAAAAAGGTTCTCTTATTGGAGAGTTAAAAGAATTTTTATGATTTGAATTTTCCATAAGAATCCCACGAGAAGCTAGGGAAATAAAAATGCCCGCGAGCAGAGCCCCGCATGCCCACGGGAGGGCTATATCCTCCCCGATTCGCCCAGTTGTCGGAGAGACACCGTTTTGAACTGAGTAACCCCTCAGCCATTCATCTATCGGCACGGTACGATTGACACCTTCGATTGGGGATTTAGTTTCGGGTTGACTCCCTGGTGATTTGATTCTGTTTTGTGTTGTGGTTCGTTCTATATCCAGCACGCCACGCAGCTCTGACACCCGGCTGCTTCCCCGAAGGAAAGAGCCAAGCTACCCAGCACACGTAGCTAGCCAAATACAGAACGAACCACAACACCAAGGCGCAGAATATTCGCCTTTTGCCCTGGATCGCTTGGCATCTGTAGCTCTGTAGTTCCCCCACGTAGGGCCACCACCACGGCCACGCGCCTCCCGCAATCCTACTCAGGATAGGAGTGAGGGAGGACGCACAGCCGCAGCGCAGGCCCCTGCCGCAGACGAAGTACAGTCGGCGGTCATGCGACGGTGCATGGCTACAGAAGGTCCCAGAGGGGACGACTGTGGACGTGGATCACGCGGACTGGCTAGAGCACTGCTAAGATGGTAAACGTGTCCCGCCAAAGACACAGCAGATGGCCTGAAGTAGATTAGGCATTTATGAGCAGCCACCGTCACCTCGGTGTCAGCTCGCCTGGCCATACTCTAGCTTCCCCCCCCTAAAAGCTTTAATTACCAGAAGAGAGTTTAGGAGAAAGCTTTAATTACCACACAACGAAGGCCGATGCTTCTTCTCAGTGCCTCAGCTTCTATATCTCGAGTTGGCTAGATGTATCCGGCTGATGTGACGGTCGTTGACTTCTTTTCTAATTGCAGCATGGGTGGGTAGCAATTTGTGGTTCATACCTGCCTCGCACTTGTAAGATTAAGTGCTGTTGCGTACGAATCTAACAAGATGTAATCTCTTTATCAGTTTTGATTTTGAATAAGGCTTAAAGTGCGGTTGCATACGAATCTAACAAGATGTAATCTCTTTATCAGTTTTGATTTTGAATAAGGCTTATCATATCAATCATAAATCTTTCTTCATTTTTGTATTTTATTCTATTTCTTTACACGTTTACTAAATAAAGAAATCAAATGAACTTTATTGATGATTGAACGAAAAAAATTGAAAAAGATTGAACTTTAATGAAGACACGACATTTACAGGACAAGATTATTTCCCATTACTCGTAGGTATAAATAAATAAAAATAACTTTATTGTAGGTATTTAAATCTTACTATGAGTATTAAAACAAAAGTCATCACATCAAATGTTTATACAAGTTCACACTTAAACTCTTCCTTTTTTGACGGCGTCGCTGTAGCTGTAAGGTCTGATCACGCTGGCCTTGCCCTGACTGTCGTAGAAGGTGACCAGCTGTTTGACATTACCTGGCCCAGGAGTGGTGACGGTGCTACCACCAGGTTTACCTGGCTGAACAGGCTTCAGGTCCATCTGGGTAATGGTGCCTTGGTTCGGCTTGGGTTGCTGAGGTTGGACTGGTTTGGGCGGTTGGGTCACGGGCACTGGGGCTGGAGTCGGTTTGGCAGGAGTGACAAATGTAGGAGTTTTGGGTAGCTGAGGTGGTTGTACTTGGGTGCCTGGTATGATTGGTGCAGGCGCTGGGCCTGGGGCAGAGGTGGCCGCCGGACGGTAACCCTGGCCCCCAGCCTCCATATTGATGAAGTCGACATTGGCATTTTTATTGAGTTGAACGACTTTACGGCCTGAAAAAAGCACGGATTATGTTATATAGGTGATGTTATGAGTATCGCGGCAAGAGGCAACTCCAAATTATGTTTGAATAGTTTGTTATAATATCATTCTATAATGTTATTTTATTTTTGAATAAATTCTTTGTAAATTGTAGTCCCATTGCATGGTATAAGGTATACTTGGAGTTCTCAATGAGCTGCAATTTGATATACGCCTAGAATACAGATAGTTTTAGTAATCTGAGAAGGTAAGTACGTCCAACTAAAAACTAATTTGCACCGGCCCACTTCTGCAGTTAGTAGGTAAGTATTCTATACGTGACTGATTCCAGCTAAAGGTGTAGGCTACGTGTAGGTACGTTAAAAACGTATTAAACAAAGTCAGCCATCAGTCATGTAAACAAATCAGCGTAGAAATCGAAGAGAAAGGACCAAATATGCAAAAAGTAGGTACTCACATTCAATGGAGCTGAACGCGAGCAGCAAAATAATCAACGCCGCCTTCATTATGCGATGAACACGTGACTACTCCGCAGCTAGTTAATGACTGATGTTTCGAGTTTCGACAAGGAGGAAAACTGAGGCAAGATTCGGTAGAGAATATTATAATAACGAGTTTAGACAGGGTCAAGTCGGCGGAGTGAGCACTGACCAGTGACTGGCTGTTGGGCAGAACGTGAGCGACCTCTCAGCTTCTCTGACCTCATCCTGATAACACTTCTCGGTATTTAATGTTTGTTTGATTTATTTGTATTTATAACCAAAGATAGTTGTTGTGCGCAGTGATTTTTAAAGAGAAAAATCTATTTTCAGTTGAATAGACCGACGATATATGGTCGCGTTAAATTGGTGGATGATTGTTTAGGGTTTTAATCTTAGCACAAAGATTGTGTGTTATTTTTGGATGGTGCAAAAAAAACTACACCTAGAATAAGCTACGTATGCATAGATAAAAACAATTTGCTGAACCTGTCACAGTTCCATTCTAGATCGAGAGCTGTAAAGTCCAAAGGTGAGCGTTTTTTGGGGACTCTACTATTGGAGAGCAACCGGGAAACTGTACCAGGAGACGAACATATTATCTACATCTGACGCCGCAAGTTCTGCCCTGATGCAGCATTATACGCCTACGATTCGATTTTACCGCGCGCATTGCACGATTTGCACGCTAAAGTATGCATTTCATGCGCGCGCTCGGCTGAAACGCTATGCTTCTGATAATATTCAATAAATACTGATAACTTTCTTTTCAATTTTCTCAGGTAGGTATGCAATTTCGTGACAAAGGCTTATCTATGCCCTAATCTATTTCTTTTTTTCTAACCTACCTACCATCTGGCCCGCGCGACTTCGTCTGCGTTTCTCTAACTAGATTTCCAGATATTGGCATTACGACGTATCTAGTTAAAATATTTTTTTATCACAAAAGAATCATATAGCCCACGACATTTAGGAATAGTTCAACTACTATCTACTAATTATTGAAACTTATTGTACCTTACCTTATAAACAAAAAACACCTATAAACTTTACCTCTAAAATATTAGTAGCCAGGTTATCTGTACCAAGACAGGCGTACCAAACGTGATTTGATTGTGATGCCAATCAATTCTCTTATGAATTGAATTCTTACGTCATCCCCATCCACATTACCATACAAAGTTTAGAGAATAACAGTTGTGTTGTGGATATAACTCTGCGCGTAAAAAAATAATACCTAAATAGATAATTTTGTACCAAAACCCATGGTCATTTCCTATGCCTACCTACCTACACTACATAAGAATGATTTTATCGCAGATCCGTTTTACAGCTACGGAAGAAACGAAGGTCAATTTTGTTTACCAAGGCACACAACATGCATATCCAGTCTCCTATTAGGGCAATCACCATTGCAAAAACTGAGCGCGGTATGAATAACAACATACCGTATAACATCAACGTAGATAATACTTTATCACACAGTCAGTAACGAAAATATGACTATTCAACTGTATTATAGAAATCGAATAACCATTAAACTTTTTATTATAAAAGTTTTAATAATACTTTAGGTTCCAGTAATTTTCTCCTATTATGCTCCTGACGTTTGATCCAATTCAATTGGTTCTAAAAAAGGCATCAATTTCTTATGCCGATTGTACATGGAGGTGACGTCACCCAGAGGTCAGGCTATAGGTGTAGGTACAGATTGCTAGTCGGCGCGGGCAGAGATCACTAGTGCGCCGCGAACGCGCTAAACACAACGTATCACCCTCAAAATGAGAATCACTGTGGTGTTCCTCTTTTGTCTGGCGGCTTGTCGTGCTGACGACATAGCGCATGCTGCTGGCCAGATCTTCAACAGCATCCTCCCGAACTTGATAGGAAACCAAGTCGCCAACGGAAATAATGGAAACACCGCAACCAACACACTGCAGCAAATCGGCACAGTCGTCGGCGGAGTAGTGGACTACGCGAAAAAGAAGAGCTACGAAGATCTGCTCCGCCAAGTCCAAGACTCTACCACCGATGATGACTTACTACGTATTAGCGAGGAGATGTTCAATGCTGATATCAATAACGCGTTGGCCTACATCCAAGTCAACCTGCAGGGTAGGACTACTCCAATGTCAAAGGATGATGCTGCACCAACAAAGTGAGTACATACATGCTTGTTATTTACCACCGACAGAGATAACAGCGTAAGGCAAAGAGTGGTGAAGTGATCTCTACATAATATTTGTCAGTTATAAGTGGCCAGCACTCTAACCTATTTTTGTTCTGCAGCCTCTTGACCGTTCCTGATAATGTATGGAACGGCCCTACGATCAAGCCGTTTGTGGCTTTGTTCGATAACTACCACAAGAACGTGATCAGGCCTGAATTCGTCACACCTAATGTAAGTACCAAAACACTGCTTATTGTCACAGAATACGTGTACATGATACTATTGTGTCGGTAGTCCATTCAATTTGTTTACATGTGACTTGCGTACCTATTTCTTTACTAGATATTTGAAACTACAGAATACCAATTTACTCACAAAACAAATTGTATTCTCATTTAATGAATAAGCAGCTCTGACTCTTGACTCTGACGGCTTTAAGATGCTATTTAGCCCGCACCCGTCTATACCCTAATTTTTCGTAGGTCCTCGTAGCAAGTGCTACGAAGGGACGTGGGCGCTTCTGTCATTATTAGCCGTTATTTTTCATAGTAAATCCTAAAGGGAAAAATTACTATGACAGCTAATCCAGTTTTATAGCGTTTGCTTGTTGCTTAGGACCAGTTTAGGGCAGATCCGAGATGTTATTTGCAAATATGCTCGACTGCTTTTGAAATACTCCTATTTTTATATTGAAATTTTGTATACGGGCGGTTAATGCCATTATTATAGAAAAAAAATATTGCATAGAATCTGGTTATCTCGAAACATTCCAAATCTTGAAAGATTAAACTCCAAACAATGAATAAAGCATTTGAATCATGCATCCAAATAAACAAAACTAGTCATACGATGAGGTAAACAACAGTCATGATGTCATTGCAGGAAGAATCGGAACAGACGACTTACATCAACACTATCTTGGCGACCGGGCCTATTAGGAGTCTCGTTGCCTTTTTGGTGAACAAAGGTGAGTGAACTTCAGAATCATGAAAAGCGATCAATCAAGAGGGAAGAGTTTATATTGTGGGAAGTCTATGCTCTATGTCTATGCAAGGAGTATGCTCAAAATGATTATTTATGGAAATATAATGGAAGATAGGCCTCCAGATCTAGCCGACGACTCTTAGGCTCAGAATAATCACGGTAGCGCTTATACTTCTGTGGTAGCGTTAAGTTGACTACCTTCAATGTAATATTTAGTGGGATGCGAGGACTATTCACGTGTCATTGAATAAACAATCTTTCAAGTCAGTCGTACCAGGAAGTCGCTAATTTTTAGTACGAAGAACAAGACTACCTACCACAAGTAGCTGGGTTGTACATACTACGTAATGACTTTGAATCTAGCCACAATTATATAGTTATTGAAGGACATATAAAACTAATCAATATTTATGAAATAAGTAGGTACTCCTACTCTGTTATTAATAAACTCGATGTATGCTTAGAATAGTTACATCGTGTTTTGTCTCTTTCAATCGATTTGAATTTGCTTGTCAATGCAAAAGACAAAATACGGTGTAACTATGCCAAGCTAACATCGACTTTATTAATAATAGGATATGACGATACCAACTCAGTTAGATCTTACTTACCTTCGAGTTTATAAACGATGTACGGCGAATGCTAGTTGAAACAGTTTGGCAGACTATTTAGCCTTTGTTGATGAATTCGGAGGTAAAAAAGTAAATTTTTATTATTCTCAGCACGAAAAAATCTTATAAAATCTGTAACAAGATGATAACTCTCCTCTTACACTCTTCACACGAGCTTTCACATCTCCCCGAGATGTTATCTGAACATAATTATGTTACGTGGTCGTAATTACAACATAAAAATGTGGTACCACACTTTTACAATTAGCAATAGGTAATTTCTTATTGCTCACTCACATCATAAAATGTGTGGAATAGAAATTCTGAATACTAGGTAGGTATAATAGGTAGGTAAGTTCCAATTAGATATTATGAGTATGAAAATAATACACTTTGATGTGCAGGACTGACCCAACTGAACGAGTACAACGAACAAGTGGAGCTGTTGAAGAAGATCTGGTTCACGAAATACGCGCGTCACTGGACCGGTCTCTGCAAGTGCAGCTGTGCCTTCGAAAACATCTTTATGGCAGAACTCAAGTCAAACGATGTACTTGGTAAGCTTGATACAATATTTTTAAGGGGCATCCCATAGTTTTTAACCCCCGCCCGACGGAAAAACGACGGGGTGTTATAAGTTTGACGTGTCTGTGTATGCATGTATGTGTATGTGTGTGTTTGTGTGTGTCTGTTTGGGACAACTTAGTTCCTGAACGGATGAACCGATTTTGATTTTGTTTTATTTTTGTTTGAAAAGTGTATTATAGTCAGGAGTGTTCTTAGCTATAATGAAAATCGGTCCCAAGATTCGGGGTTTATTTTTAATTTAATTACTTGTTTATCAATTGTTTTAGGTCTACACAGCTGGCTGTTCTTCGCCAAGCGTGAGCAGGACCGCAAAGCCAACTATTTGGGCTACATCGACAAACTAGACCTTGGTGGTGTAAGTATTTTTCATGGAAAAAATTTACACAAATAATAGGCAACAAAAACGACTTTTAAACTTTCTGCTTTGATAAACACAATCAACATAACATAATTAGATATCGCTTATTTTGTAATCATAGATAGGTATAAAAACCTCTAAAACAAATTCAATATTTATACTCAACTGCCTCTCTACTAGTACATAGTTCATGTCATGCTTTGAACCGTCTAGTGAATTTAGTAAATTAACAAATCTATTTCCCTTTACAGAAAGGAATGATCCTCAAACAGCACTCAATCCTCAGCGAAACCAAGGATGCCCCTGAGATCAAAATGTTCGTTGGAACCTCGCCCGAGCTGGAGACAGCTTTGTACACTCTGTGCTTCATGGCTCGCCCTGACCGTCCTTGCAAACTGAGGTACAATAATGTACCTTTCACAATCCAAACCAAAACTTTGAAGGCTGATAATGTTCTACTTATTGATACTGCTTACCCCGTCTACTAAGTTGTGTAGCTAGTGAATAATTTTTAATGTTATATCTAATAAAACCACTTTAAAACTCATTCTGTCAACTTAAGTTTTCGTACTTTTTTACAAACACTTGTACACGGTAGCTTAGACAGATTTTTATAAAAATGTAGAGCTCTACGCATTTCAGTTACAAAATAAACGTAATTTATTAAATTACTGACTGTTTATTATAAAAAAAACTTATCAGTAGGTAAGTATTTGGTTTTTTAACCGCGAGACCATTGCCACGGCTGATCAACAATTCAAAGTAAATTACTTAAGGACGTATGAACTGTTTGGGTACCTATGTTATATTATAATATGAACATCGTGAGTCATCGTACTTATGCTGTCAATTCTCTTAAATCCAGTGAAATCTTTCTACAGCTGTCATTAGCTTTGCTGATTGAGCATCGAGGCTCTCGAAAGTGCAGTTACTTTTCAAAACTCTGATCTAGACACATTAGATTTAAAATCCAGTAAAACAAACTCATAAAAACAACTGTTTATTACAATATATTCTTGAGATAATACTACGAACATGATTTTTTAATTCGCCTATACTAAACGAATTTATCTACAGTATGATTTATTGTCCAGAGTACAAAGGTTATCAGAATTGTGTGATAAAATACAGCGTTTCTACTTGATATTATTACAAAAATACTTGGGCAAGGAAACTAGGTACCTACAGTTAACTTAAAAGTAAGTATAGGTGACAGAGTATACGTTCTAAAGATCGCACATAATACTACGTACAGTACGCACCACGGATCTTTATCTCTCTGAAGTTAGGTGCAACAACGATTGCGCATGTATTGTTGTGCGGAAACTTCACTTACATCCAATTCGGCCCAAAAAATGGATTCTGCGCAGATACTTCAGAAGGACAAAGATCCGTTGTGACCACTATAAGAAGGTATATAATTTAACAAACGTCTGTATTGGCATATTTACATCAGTATAGCTTGGTACCCGCATTATACACAAAAATAAAGATCCATATTTGCCTATTTTGTTAACCACTGATAGGTACTATTCTATCAACGGACCAGAGGGGCGATTACGAGTTGACAATGTAAAAACCGGTGTGAAACGTCTGACGCCAATCACACCGGTGTGCGCTGCTTGGTATGGAAACACTGAGCGGAAGCTTGACGAGACCAAGCTTCTCAAAAAATCCGCTCAGTTTTTCCATACCAAGCAGCGCACACCGGTGTGCTCGGCGTCACACCGGTTTTTACATTGTCAACTCATAATCGCCCCTCAGTATCAAAATAGAAATGCATTTTTCATTTTTAAACACACTAGTTTATACTTTTCTATAATCTGAGGTTTAGTACTATTTACTTCTCGATGTGATATGGTAAATAATTGACAAGACATATTTTGGGGTTAAAATTGCAGTAAATAATCAAACATACGTCGATTTTTACGCCATGCTTATACACTGAGTCAGCTAATGAACCGGTGATATTTTATATATTTTGTCGTAATTATTGGATACATTTTATATCATAGGAACTAACTAGGAACACAAGAACAATTATTTCAGAGTATTCTATCAGCAATCTAGTTTCCAAATCTCAAGCTTTGCTTAGTAGGCGTTGTGTGAAATGTTTATAAATATTTATTTATTTTATTTGATAGAGGCAAGCTTTCAAAAATAATAATTTTTAGCGGCGATTATTTTAAAGAGGTATTTTCGTCAAAAAAAAAAGTTTTTTATTTACTAGCATCAAATAAAAAATAGCTGTGTAGGTATCTAAAGGCTTTCGATAATTATATACGTATGAAAATAATTCAGGAAAACCGAATTAAAGAATACAAATAATTACCTATCTAAATATACCGTTTTTATAATACAGAACTCTGAGTAATTAATATGAAAATACAGTATTAATATGTATTGAGATGAATAAACGAATACCAAAGGTGGGTATTCACTGGATGTATTCGCGTGTAGAATTTGATTTAATATTTTAGACCTTAACGTTATTCAAATAGTGAATAGTATTGAACATCAAATTGATAAACTACACGATTTTCACGTCAAAGATCACAGTCAATACTCACCTTTATATTCTAAATCTGACTAGAATATCGTTGGAGAGTTTCAATTTCACTACCCTGAGTAACTACGTAATCTAATAATCTTAGTTTCATCTTAACTAGTGGCAAACTTTAATAAACATAAAAACTGATAACTAAATTATGTAAAACTATCGAAAAATAAGGATACTTACATTTATCTAGTTTTGACCGATTTTTACATGATTTTATTTACAAATACTGTTTTTAATAAATACACTTTAAAACAAAATATTACTTACACACGATTTATTTGTCTACCTACGGTGGATTTTATCTACTTACAATATACATTGGTTAAAAATATGGCGCTTATTCCTTCCTCTTTGTCTCAATCACACTAAAACCAAAACGTAAACCTTATATCAAATCTAGTTGGCTAAAAGAATATATCAAATCAACACTATCGGTACAATATAAATCTTATCTTATACAAAATACGAGCCATATTCGTGTGGCATTACACCTCTCCGCGGATAGAAAGTGTGCGTTTGAGAGTAATTCAGTAAATTAGTTATATTGGAGGTGTATATGTCGGCAAAACGGAATAGTCTTCGCGAGAAGTAAGTGGGGTTGTGATATGTGCGGAACACACTACCGAACTGAGGATTAAACACTGCTTTTATTTCGTTCCTGGAACCGACAATATTACTCATATTACTCCTATAGTGCGAGCATGAAAACAAACACATAGCATTATTTACAGCCAATTACACGACATATTGAAAGCACGGTTATAAATTTTGACAAAATTTATTATTATATGCAGAATTATAACCGCCTTATTCATAATATCCAATGCACGTCGCGTCAACGATCAAAAAATAATAAAGGACCTCTCTTGTTTTACTAGTATTCGTTGAGAAATAAATAACGTTGAAACAGTGGTGCAGCTGAATTATAAATAAGGGACGTGGTTATCATCTGCCATTTCAAAAGCCACATATTATTGTCAGACGATAATAATATTATAGAAATGATACAAAAATAATTTTAATATTTCAATTTATAGAGGTGTCGATTATGTGTAGCATTCTCTAACTCCTTCCAGAGTAAGAACTTACAAAGAACTAAGAACCTTCTCCTTTTGAAAAGTTTCGATTAAAAAGAAGGACAAATAGAACATTTTATATGCTTTGAGCTCCACAGAACCGACACAGGCACATAAAAAGCTGGATATAATTTTTATTTTCATAGACAAACACAGGTTGCAGGTCTTTGGGTAGACTTTTAGTTAGTCATTCAGGATTTATCTCACATAATAAGCTGTTAGGTATTGACTTAAAAGCAATGCGTCAGCAAACTGTTTTTGATAGTAAAATTGATGTTTTTCGAAGTATTCCATAGGTAAAACATAAGCAGTACATTGCCCGTAACTGGGTTTCTCACGATGTTTTCCTTCACCGTTTTAATTGCAATGATGGAATTCCTGAACCAAATGGAGGTTGGTTCACTGAAGTTAGTGAAGTTAGTATCTGTGGATTTCATTTTCGTTCGCGGAAAAAAAATTGTTTGCACATTGCACAGGTGTAAGGCGTGTTGCCGTTTTGCGGGTTAGTCTTCTCTTAATTGCACTCCTTGGACATTGCATTGCAGTACAAATGCATCAAAGACTTTCCTACATATTTTGTAAATATTGCGGGTACATGCGCCACGCCCCCTTGCGGTAACCTCATGAACTATGGATAAATCCATACTGACGTTTCCCTAGCTTGTTAGTATAAAAAACTTTGGTATTTTTTTTATTTATGAACAACAATGTATGGACTTACCTAAGGAAGTCTCTCTCTGCCATCCACTCGGCTAAGATCGCGAGGCTCCCGGGATCCTTGTGCTCCTGATGGTCCTCTATGAGCTGAGTCAGCATCTGCAGCCAGTTCGCGTTCTCTTTGAACGCGTGCATGTTCAGCGTATTTATTTCGTGCTGTGGATACAAATCACTATACTTCAATTGAAATCAACCTTTGGATTGTCTATCTTTTTAACCGACTTCAAAAAAGAGGAAGTTCTCAATTCGGTTGTATTTTTTTTATGTTTGTTACAACCACAACTTTAATAAACCGATTTGAAAAAATCTGAAAGGATGTACTTCCAGGTTGGTCCCATTTAATTTTTAACAAAATCGGTTCAGTAGTTTGTTCATCCATACCACCGGATTTGAAGCCGCGACGTGAACATGCTACCACTAGACCAACGGCACTGAGACAGATACCTTTTAGCTATTCAACATACCGTAAGTTCGTTTATAATAGCGCCCGTTCGCCAACCGTGTTCTAAGGTGACGTCAGCTAAGTCTGTGTACGGATGGTCGCCGAAATATAGAACTTGATGCCCGTACCAGCCTGTTAGGTCTTGTAACTGCTTTACTGTACCCTAGAAAAGTGCAAAAGTTTTTTTATAATTTTTTAAAATATAATACATGACTGATGTGTCGTCTACACTGCAAAAAAATAGACAAAGGTATCGCGGTTTCTGTAGAATTTACATCAAAATGTCAATTTCCTCGTTTATAATTTTCTGGAGTATACCACCGGTACTCTGTGGTTCTAGGTATGGTTTCATAGACGAAAGAAAAACAAGGAGAGAATATCTAGCAGCTTCAGAAAGTCGAAATTTTTAATTGACTTTATTAACTTTTTAATGGGTTCTTTTTTTATGGAAAAACTGTTTACAATTCACTGAGTCTCGAGCGGCTTGAGTACATTTTCAGCCTTTCTGAAGAGCCTTACCTCATAATAAATGATTCCTTTCTCCAAAGACGTGACCTTCTCCCAGATATGCGTATTGGCGTTCTTATCGAACACCCTGATGGGTCGAGACACTTCCGTGAAGAACTTGGGCTTGTTAGCGTTCACTATGACGACGTTGAAGAAGTCTCGCCAGTCGTGGCCCACTAGCATATCCATTCCGGCTGTACTGCAACGTCAACTATTATTTTAGAAATATTTTTTTAATGAGAATAAGTAACTGAACAGATGATACTATGAAAACAATTGAAGTAACTGTTCAGTGGTAACAATTTTCGTAATACCGATGTGACCTTCGGTACAGATAAATAAATACGCATAAACGAAGCAAAACTACAACATCTAGTTACAAGGTAGACAGCGCTATATGCAATAATATGTATGAAGGTTTTACAAGTAGCGTAACAAATTAAAGAGCAATTCAAATCAACTTTAGTTCTGTACCTTTTTCTTAATTCTTTATTGCACACAACACAGGACATAAACAAAAGAGAGAAACAGATGACATGTAGGTACAAAGGCTTTTTGTTTCTTAAAAGCGCCTACCTTAACATGAAGAACTGATGAAGATGATTTTATTATATCAATTATTATTTTATTTAAACTTAAACTCAGTAAAAACTTAGTAATTTGAACACCGTGTTTCTTATACTTACACAAAATGATAAGGACTGTTTGTGACTAGGAATAGCTTCTTGTCGCTATCCTTGAGCATTTGAAAGTATTTCCTAAGGTACGGGTTTGGTCTTATGTATTCTTCTACATTTTGAGCAACTATCTTGTGCATAACTGGGTGACAACTTTGCACTGAATTCTGAAAACAGTCAAAAATGTATCAGCTCTGTACATATTTTTTGTTGTAGCAACTCTAGATAATTACTATCGGCGCTTAGGCTGAGTAGACCAGAGATTTGCGAGGCAGATGAGCGGTGTGCAAAGAAAAAATCTACCAATAGTATCACTTCACATGAAGAATGTAGTGATACTATTTGCACAACACCGCTTCGCACATTTCAGATACACAGCCCCTTGTAACGAAACAGATTTACCGTACCTTAACATCTAAAAAGAGTATCTCCGGATGGTAATCAATGTGGTTTCTGATGAAGTATTCAGCCACGTTGCATAGCAGGCCCATTTCTGGTACCGAGAACAGATCTGCTAAATGTACCATCTTAGCTCTGTTTGGCTGGGAAAATATAGTAAAATAAGTTAAAAAACATATGTGACAAATTTTTACAAAATTTTACAAATTTTTTTGACAAACATTTTAAACAAAATTAATTGACAGTGTTTTTACAGCGATTTGGTGTCTAAGTTAGTTGGTTTGTGTTAGTGTTTAACTAACATTATACTTACATGAAAGTTTTTATAATATTAAAATACGTAAGTATATAGAATCAAACTTTTTCATTTAAAACTCCACATTAGGCTACCTATTTCGTCACGCATGAGCATGGCACATTGTTATCGTAGTCATGATTATGTACGCGAGAAAGTACATAAGATCTATGCCGTTTAAGAGATGCTCTCGCCCATATATCTGTATTAATAAAAAAAACGTACAGCACTGAGTCTGACCTCTTTATGTGTAAACAAACAATATAGTACTCATATGTAAACGCCATATTATGGCTATCAACTGCAAGGGGAGCCCTAAATGAAATGATTGCTTACAAGTGCTTTTGATTACTTCAGATGTATGTTGTACTCTATACAAGTGCGTATATTTACATCGTAGATGGCCGAAGAGTGTAGACAACTAGGATTTGACAGATATACTTATATGACTTGCTTAGTCAGTCTTCACCGATTGTCTAAGTTAAGCGACTTTCTGCGCGGTCACTATTTAGATGGGTGATGGGTGGGATGGGTGGGATGGGATGGTCCATGGGTGGATGGGGATGGGGATGGGGTGGGATGGGTGGTCTAGTGGCATTCACATCTGAGCGCTTTCGTGCTTCCGAGTTCACGTCCGACAATTTATGGTCCCGGCTCTAGCAGTCGTTAAGCTAGCGGAGGCTTCAAGCCTGCCTAAAAAATCCGTCACCAGAATTGGCCACTAACTCATACTAAACAAACGAACAGACAGATATATACCAAGAAGCCCTCTCACCTACCTAGACCGACGACAATCGTGGGAAGTTAGAATGGAGACTTCCCAAAGTCTTTATTTCTGGAAATTTATGGTAGGATGCCTATATCCAGCAGTGAACTTCTACAGGCTAATATGATGGCACCTACAATTATGTAAAGCATTATTATGATTCAAGCTTTGCAAAATGCTGTAAATATAATTGCACTAGATTTAACTTGTAAGCTATCTTGTAGAAACTGTTACATCATAGTCCACAACTATCTGGAGTTTATAAAAAAAAGGTAAATTGCTGACAAGTTTTACTGGTAGGCAAGTTTATTTATATTATTTGAAATACAAAAACTATACTGTAATTATTAACAGTACATGGATTTGGCGAACCCACGCGCCTTAAATTACCTATATGTATCATCTATATATTTAGTAATTTATGGTAAGTGTATATCTCTATTGTAACCATGTACCTATATGTATATTGTTTTGTTACAGATAGCTGTTGATATCATTCTATTGTTTATTCATCAGGAATTTCATGTCATGTGAGCATTGTTTATAGATCTTGTTGATGTAGGGCCACCTGTTATAATTCAGATGTTTACAACACTAAATTAGGTACCTATGTGAAACAAAGTAGTAGACCTTGATCTAAAATAAATACTAGAATAATGGTCATAGAAGCTAAGTAGGTACAGTACGCACCACCCTCTAAGTATTCCTCTGAAGTTAGGTGCAACAAAAGATTGCCCATGTACAGGTGCGGAAAAATTGGCTTACCTCCAATTCAACCCAAAAATGGGTTCTGCGCAGATACTTCAGTGGGACAAAGATCCATTGTGACTATTATACATATATTATTAAGTATTCTGTGCAATATTATCAATAAGTATTACATAGGAATTAGTCATAAGAATACTATTCTTATTCTGTACTTTCTTTTAAAGGAATAGGTAGGTATGGAGGTTATGGAGTAGTCAAGTGATTGGACACTAAAATTCTGAATCAAAGCTCAGAGAAGAAGTAAACTCACCTTATGAGCCCTTGTGTCCCCCTCGACATAAGCTATAGGTATAATCCTATTTCTGTAAAGCTTGAGCACCTCTTCAGTGGAAACTGATGTAAGACCTCTGTACACTGCGCCAAATTGAATTTGCAGGAATGAATCCAGTTTCAATAGTAAACCTTTTTCAATATCATAGTGAAGACCTCTTACAGCAAAGTTAGGCTTATATTCAAGTTTCAATATTTCAGCAGGGTACTGAAAATAAGAAATATTGGTTTACATTCAATCATAATCTGAAATAAGCATATATTCACTCATGTTTTTATGATCAAACATATTTTGTTACTCTGAGGCGGATCCACTAGTACTTTGTAAATACCTTATACTTTTCCAAAAGAACCTCTCTGCCAAGATTGTAAAGTAGATGCTCCAGTGATGGTTTGTAATGGGCCAATGTGTAATCATAGTCAAAGCCATATACTTTGACTTCGGAGAGGTCGAGCTCATTGCATGCAAATACACCCCGTGGATTGACATCTTGAGGCAATTTTTTGGCTGAAAATATTCACACAGTAAAGAAAAGGTAGTTAGGTACCCAAACAGCATGTAAGTAGCTTATAATATTATGTATGGTACTCACATCGACACTTCAGCTTAGTGCGGCAGTAAGCTTCCTTCAATAATTCCCGCGTGGAGTAATATCTACTAGCAGGAACTGTATAGTACTTTACATTTATTTGCAGCAAGTTGTTATTTAACTTGCCAAATCTACAGATATATAAACACGCGCTCATTATTGACGACATTCTACAAAAATAACTGTACACAAACGCAAAATAGAAACCATGAAAGAAAAGCAAGTTATTCACTATAGTGCACTTTTCTGCACACAAAATAATTCAATTTATATTTGTAATAACACTATTTCATGGCTTTTCGTAGTTATTCGTTGCATAATTTTTGAAATAATTTATGTTATGATGATACACGTACACGCACAGCGGCACGACGATACGATTGCTTGCTGTTGCCGATTTCTTTATTCTTTTTTATTAGTTTTTTGCTCGTTCGTGCGTGCGTGGTTCGTGGAGAAAGGGCGGGGGCAGGGGTGTTGACATAGTCGTCCTGATTGTCACTGTCATGTCAGACCACTATCAGACAAGCACTCCACAGAAAACCCACAGAATATTTACACTAATTTTATTTCTGAACTAGTTTTTTAGATACCTACCTAAGTACCCTGCTACACTGCTTTTGTTTGAAGATAGCCGGTCGGTAGGTAGGTACCTACTACTCTTTTGGAATGCTGTGAATTGCTGTGCAACTTTGTGATTTGCGAACTGCTACCCGATGATTTCCAAACTTTCTAACCGAAAATGATGCTACATACCTACTTTGTCCGTCGTCCCATTGAGTTGAGCTTATAATGCGTCCGTCCGTCCGTCTGTCACAGTTTATTTTCAACGGTTATAATTCTATAAAATGTTATTACCATGGAACTGGTTTTTAAAACTACCAAAAGTAGGAAGGTACTTCACAGACGGAACTCGAACGTAACACCACACCACCTATAACTGCCAACTGCTGACAAGTGAGCGAGCGAGTCAAGGGTGACAACGGGAAAAATAACTCCGGCATTTTTTGCGCTTGTTCCACCTACTCTATATTCTATAACATGTAACCTAATGAGTGGTATGGTACCTACTATAAATATCAAAGATGTAAGTAGGTTTCTTAAATTTTATTATAAGTACTTATATAATAATTAATGTAAGTAAGTAAGGTAGGTACATATAATTGTAAGCGATGTCTATATTATATTTTAACCATTTAAATAACAAATAAAAATAATGAAGAGCATTATTGACACTTACTAATTTAAACTGTCACAATAATTTGAATTTAAATATTATTTAGTACAATGGTGCAAGCCGCCCTAAATTAGTAATTAAAAGTAGATATGGCGTCTTTACCAGAAAGGAACAAAGAGTAGATTCTATTAAGTCATGAAACTAAACTAGATTTGTGGATAAGCACTACCAATTAGGTTTTTACTACGGTATCGGAAGGTATGCGAAACAATGTCTACGTCATTATTTCCGAGTTTTAGCTTGCACTCGTTATCAGCACGCGTTACAAAGCAAAGAGTGTAAAGGGCCATTTCAAGTTCAGGCGATGTTCCAATAAACATCGAGTCCACTGGTTTGTCAACGCCTTGCTGATTAAAGTGATGCTTTAAAACCACTCCTTTCTGAAAAAGAAGACAAACGACAGTGAGAATTGGTTGGTATGTAGGTAACAAAAAATGGTGCGAATATTAGGTACCTACCTATTTGAGAAAATAATCAGTAACTGTTAGATTACGAATAAAATAATAACTAGCCGAATTGATTAGTGTATACTTACATCACTAAGCTGTGCATATTTAAGGTATCCCAAATAGTTTATTCGATTAGCCGCTTCTTCCTTTGAGAAATATATCCAGTTATGCAAACCTAAAACATTATTATGGTAGCGTTATCAAACTAAAATATGTACCGACACTATAAAAAAACATTCATTGTTTCTGAAATCCACTGACGCATAATCAGATTAGCAGATATGGCAGATACATACCTGAGACTTCTCCATTCTTTAGTTCCGAAACAAAGATATGTTCAAATCCTGAACTACTGATCTTCCCTTTGCCTCTTGAATACAAACTAAACCAAAGCTGCTTCAAGAAATCCCTTTGCTGTCTTGGGTCAGGCGTAACGATTCCTACAATAAATGAGATAGAATCGATGAGGTGGTTCGATTTTATTGATGAGAAGTTTTAGTCTTCTAAAATTCTGTGTGTAATATAATACCTTTAGCTTTAAGAAAGTTCATCAAGTGGCGAATGACCGATGTTGACATAATAGCATCCATAAAATCATTTTCTTCATTTCTTTCCTAAAATAAATTGTAATTTGTTATAATGTAGGTACCTATTTAATTTGCAAGTCAAGCTAGGAGTATGATCATGGACCTTACCATTGGAGTTACGTACTCGTTAACCAAAGTGTCCCTTTCGTAATTATCCAGCAGAGGTACGAATTTTTGTATTGTTGGAATATTCCACGCTTCAGGTGAAATAGTGAGCAATCTGAAATAATGTTTATTATGTTGTATTAGTGAGATAGTGGATCATAAGTTATCCATCAAATTATAAAGTGTGATTAACGCAGTTACCTAGGCACCTACTTCTCCTTCGCGTCTCAAGACGACAACTTCTGAAATAATTTGATATTGTTGCCTTTAAGTACCGTTACTTGTAGAATCATGCATAACTTACGGGCCAGGAGCTTTATCGTCTTTTGATTGTGAAGTTGTCTTTTCTTGATAGTTGATGGTCACGAATTTTGCTGCATTATTGACATCCTTCCTCAGTAACTCTTCGCTCAATGTTTGCAGTTCCAAATCAGTGGCTGGACCACTGCTTATAGCAGGTGTATTTTGATTTTTGTTTAAAATGGAACTAGGAAGGTCCGGACGTGTGGTAGGAGTATTTACAGGGTGTCGAGTTGAGGGTTTGGGAGTTGTAAATGGTGTGCTGGGAGATTTGGATCCTGATAGTATGTCGCTAAAACTTAATGGTTTAGTAGGCGACGACGCTGATGGTGATTTCGGCGTAGTTTGTTGAGTAAACAATGTGGTTGATGTAGATCCCGGATAATTTTTGTTGGTAGAACCTTGTAGTATAGAACTATAGCTTGGTACTTTCTGGGGTGTGGTTTGACCATTGTTTTGTCTATCATAGAAGTTTATCAGGTCTTTTACCTTGCCTGATGAATGCTGATTGTTTCCTTGGGTAGGTTTCAAGGTTGTGTATTGAGGAGCAATGTAGTCTCGTTTTCTATTTGGAGACTGTGGGCTCCGTGTGTTTATCGTAGCTGTAGTTGAAGGTTTGAGTGTCGTATGTGAAGGTAGTTGTGGGATCTGAGCAGCCACATAATCTCTCTTTCCTGAGTTAGGATTGGTTACGGCTGTACTAATGGTTGGTGATTTTGTTGGTGGACCCAATGAGGGGAATTGGGCTACATAGTCACGTTTGCCACTATTTTGATTGGTTGTTTGAGAGGCTAGAGCTTGTGTATTTGAATATTGTGATGCCAATGGATCATTTTTCTGACCATACACTCCACCTTCGTGCTGTAAAAAGTCTGTGCTAGCGCTAGGATTGTACCTTTGTCTATTGTATTCTAACCCTGAAAAAAAAAATTTAAACTGGTCATGGTCAATAGTATTTCGATTAGTCATAAACATAATAAGACTATTTTATTTTAGGTATTATAGGTAGGGGTCGTCGACCGCATCGTCACTTACCATCAGGTGAGATTGCGGTCAAACGTTTGTCTATAAGTAATGTATAAAAAAAAGTATGTTTTTCTTGGATATTAAATAAAATAAATACCTACCTACGTAAGCAATTTAATCTGGTTATGTTAAGAAAATATATATTATCCGTGATATTATTTTGGTGTTATTATTATATTATTTGGTACCTTAAATATGAATAGTATGAAGTTCTGTGGTAGCCAGTTGGTGCAGTAGACTGCACACAAACTGTCGTTCACCTACTTAGGTATCTCTTTTAGGTAGGTACATAAAAACAAGAAAACGCCGAGCTTGATGACGCGTGTTATTTACCTGGTTATGGCTTTCGCAAAAACTCATTTATCTTTAATTTCGTTTTTAAGTGGTACGGTCGGTAGGTACCTACTTGTGACATCGTAAGAAAATCCTTGCAAATAATAATCAGTAGGTACGTCGTACCTACGTATGAACCTATTGAAAGCACATCATTTATCTGTCCAAATTCATAAAAAATATTGGTAAAATGTCAATCATTTAAAATTATAATTAGGAGGTATTATTTAGCATTGATCGTTTTAGCGTAAACGTAAACTAATATGACCTCAATCCCAAACCATTTTTTTTCCTTGAGCATGAGCATGTAGCTTAAATAGGACTCACCGAGATTACTTGTGGCAAACAAAATCACGCATATTATAATCACTGACACGTGTTGCATTGTAATAATTAGTTATTCTTAAGACTTTATTATTAGTAAGACTTCAGCAAACTCCTAAGAAATTTTAATAATACAAATTTGTTCAACACAACATTACTAGCTCGCATTATACAATAGTCTGCATTCATTGAGCAACGTAAGATAAATGTCGGGCGGGCTGGCAGCTGGCGTCTGGGTCTGACCGAACCGAACCGAAAGAGAAACGTTACCTAGGCAAGTAAACAAAATAGAATAGAATTTAGTAGTTTAGTTGCGTAGGTATAGGTACATTAGGTACCTAACAACTGTGTCAATATCCATAGGTAGGAGGTACCTATTATTTATTAAGGATGTTCTAGTTTACCTATTAAAAATATGAATGAATAAGTAGGTACTTACAGGGTATTTCATTGAGAAAAATATGTATAGGTACATAGTATATTTCTAAAATGTTACATAAAATGTGATAAGTAAGTAGGTACCTATAAAACGTTTTACAAAACGGGCGTAGAGGAAATCAGCCCTACTACTTACTTGGCTAAAATTTATGGAGCTAATATTTAATGTTCACTCACACAAAAAGAAATAAAAATCAAAAATACAAAAATGCCAATAACCGTAGGTACCCGTAGGTACCTACGGTTATTGGCATTTTTGTATTTCGAAATACAAAAATTATTATTATTAATTATTATTTTTGTATTACGAAGTGTAAAATTACTTCTATGAGAAAACGTATTTTCTCATAGAAGTAATTTTACACTTCGTAGGCAGTTATGTAGTTTTCTTTGATAAATTATATGTACTTACTGATAACCCCGCGCTATACGTTCAATGCGAGTGGTTTTTACAATAATACTTGATAAGTAATTATAATTTATCTGCTGCTACAAGATGTACATAACATAAGGCTCAATTATTTTAGAGATACCTATCCCAGCAAACAGACGTGTTATTATTTCTACTGCTTCTAATTATGGCGAGTGTAGTAATTGGCCAGAATGAACACATCGTACATTGGTGTGGATTTATATTTACTTTGTACCATTTTTGGTTTGATTTTTATCGAGCGCAAACAGGTAGGTATACCTAGAATGATTGTTATTTCATTAATTTTTGTTCCTGATTTTACCTATATCTTATACATTATTTAATGGATGGTCCATCAATGCCCATCATTTTATGAAAACCCTATTATTAACTTTACTTATCTGTGGAACTAATTGACTCTTGTTCGTTCATTATGTATTCATTTGATTTGTGTTTATAGTCTGCTTATGCGGTTGGTTGAGTTTTTTTGCCGTCAAATTTGAAGTGGTAAAAAAGGGTAAAAAGCAAAAGCTCAAAAGTATTTTTGTTTTATTTATTCTGGAGGGAGTGCGAATATCAAAAATTGTTTGTTCTACTATGAAAAGTACAATAAATTCTTTGGAACTATCCCTTTACTTTGTCGTATGGATATTGACTAATATCTACGCACTGTACGAATTATTTGTGGTTCAAACTGGTGGGAAACGATTTTATTATTTTTATAATATTTCTCTAATTACCAGAGTTGGTTTTCGTAATACCTACCCACATTCTCCTTTATCTTGTTTCAGATATTTTAGAAAATAATCCACATTTAAAAAACTCGCTACGGGATCTAAAACCTGGCTGGTTCTTGTCAAGGGAAAAAGATGTCTCAGATGTTGAATGGAGCAGCTGGAAGTTTTATATTCAGACTTCATGGTTCTACATGGTACTACAGTTCTTTGTGTCAGAGTTATTGAGAAAATCATGGCCATCCATACTAAAATACTGGTTTGTTTTATCAAGCATCATTTTTGTGAGTCTCTACATGGGTGTAGCCCAAATGGCCATGATTATAGCACAACCAATAATATTTTACATGATACTACTGCTGGGAGGCAAGAAGATCACCATATGGGTGACTAGTATCATACTACTTATAAGCTATAACTCATTGAAATATAAGTATTACTTTTGGCAATTTTTGGATCATGGCAATCTGCAAGATGAAGAGGTGTACTTGTTACTATTTGCCATCGCATGGATTGAACTGAGATGCATTAGTTTTTCCATTGACTATGTGGAAAGGATGGAAAAAGCAAAGAACATCAAATGTAAAAATAACCAACTATCATCCAAGCTAGATACCATTGCTAGCATGTTCAGTTATGTTCTTTACTTGCCGTTACTGTATGTAGGACCAATAATGCTGTATGAAGATTTTGAGAACAGTTTCAAAGCTGACAATCAAGCTAAACTCATTCCTAGATTGAAAAGATTTATTGTGGACATGATCTTGTTTATAATCTACACATTCTTGATGGATTTTGCATTTCATTTCATGTATTTTCATGCCATGCAAGAAAATATGGAGGTAAGAATCAGGTACCTAATAGTAGTTTTCTTTTGTACTGACCTAAATATTTTATTTTAAGAAATCAAAAAATGCCCTATTTCAGACCATAAAAAAGCTGCCAACATTGGCTCTATGTGGAGGTGGATTATGGATGGGATTTCAATTTCATCTCAAATATGTTGTATCATATGGAACGTCAGCTGCATTCGCTCGTTTAGACAACATGGACCCTCCACCAACACCCAGGTGTATAGCTAGGATACATGTTTATTCACAAATGTGGAGATATTTTGATGTTGGACTTTACAAGTTTTTAGTCAAGTGAGTATAATTTTGCCTAACGGGTCAACTCAAGGGTAATTCAAGCATATATTTGAGTAAAGATTTCCTTAGAAAATACGCAATAAATCTACGCTTGAGTCTCGATGCTAACTTAAGCATTTCATCAGCATACACACTTTAGATCAAAGATTAAAAAATTAATTTAACTTTCTGTTTTGTTTCAGATATATTTATAGACCCGGCTACAGCACATTGTCTGCCTACATAAGTCTATCGAAAATGACTTACAAACTTATAGCATCTTTTGGCACATTTGCATTCATATTTATGTGGCATGGTACTGTCTGGCATATCTTTATATGGTCGGTTTTAAATTATTTTGGCATTATACTAGAGTATTCTGCCAAGGCTTTTTCAGTAACTGACACTTACAAGACGTTCAAAGAGAGGTTTTTAAAAACAGATGCTATGGAAGTACGCTTTGTTGCATTTTTGTGTGCACCATTACTTGCACTTTCTGCCATTTCTAATTTTTATTTATTTGGTGGTAGTGAAGTAGGTGATTTATTTTTTGGATTACTAAGAGCACCTTCGCCATACAATCTCTCAGTAGTTCTGATCGCGGTATATTGTTGCTGTCATGTTTCTATATCTCTTCAAAATGTATCTTCAAGAACTGATGTTAAAATACTTACTAAGACTGATTAAATGTTTGTGGGGTCCTAATGTATGCGAGTTTACAACGTCTATGATAGAATGGGATTTAGTTTTCCTTGTAACGAATGATTGACAAAATAATTACTTGGTTATGAGACGAATCTATGAACGAAATTGGTTTGACAGAAAAGTACCAATTAGTCATTTTCTTTTTCTATCTATGATTAAAACGTAAAAACTCATTGAAAAATTATAATTGGAATATACAATTTTGAAGTTCTGAAAATGATACCTGACTGTAATTTTATTATTAATATATGGCTATGATGGTACCTAATTTAATTTAATCACTATTATATGCTGGGAGATTAAGTATTAGCTAACTGAACGATTTTATGTACCTACTTAATAGCAATCTATATAATTTATAAGTTTAAAAAACCAGCTTCATCGTCAGATGATGATGATGACATTTCATTGGGAATGTTCTAGTGACTATAAATACCACTTAAAAGTCACAGGAAAGCAAAATACGCAATTTCGTGCATGTGGTTGGAATATATTTTTTTCAGTTATTTTTATTTATAACCCAAACTACTGAACCGATTATGATGAAAATTAAATGGGACCAACCAGGAAGTATATCCTTTCAGGTAAAAAAATAATGTTTGAAATCGGTTAGTAAATTACGGATTTCTGAGGTAAAAAAAAAATTGAGAACCTCTTTTTTTTGAAGTCGGTTAAAACAAGAACAAGACAATCAATAGATCAAATTCAGTAGATTTAATTTATGTCTAGAAAAAAGTAGGTATCAATGTATGAGGTTAGACAAAAAGGTACAAATTGTAATGTGATTGTAAATTAAACAATGTATTTTAATAAAAGTTTATCAAATAGCTATCAGTTGGTATGTGTTAGAGCCTTTTAGGAGTAAGTAGGAATGTATGTGCATTGCTTCTATTAAATCATTGGGGTCACCGGCTACGCCTGCCGCTTTATGTATGGTTATCAATTCTTTCCTTGTGAATATATCTTTGCCTATCTGATGGGCTTTTCTCGTCAACACGTCCAAGAATTTTTTTAACTGAAATGGAATAATTTCCGTTATTTAAAAAAAATATGTTATTAGTGAAAACCAGAGTGAAATCTATTCAATAGGTTAAAACTCAGAAAGATTCGTAGCGGAAGATTTTACCTTTTTCTATCATAAGTAGGTAGGTAAGTTTTTTATTTTTAGATTATTTTTATTAAAAAAAAATTTATTTGTTTTAATGTACCTATTGTTTGTCTTTATCTCTTAACACTTATGTACCTAACTAACCATAGTTTTGTAATATGGACACTTACTTTATTTCTAGAACTGACTCCCGATCCGTTGATTGACCTCGACAGTTGTATGTTTCCAAATTCGTCACTGAATGTGTCGATCAAGCTGTGTTTTACTAAACTGATGACGTCATTTGCATCTTTTGCTGTTGCCTCTTCTCTTAGATCCACTCTAGCACGCGCCTAAAATCAAAGTTATAAATTGAGACTTATGGCTGTGAGAACAAAGTTCTTATTACAACAAGAAATAAAAGTTGAACCAAAACAAAATCTACTTGGTTTAATCTAAGCAATGTGGATCTTATGAGTATAATTTTACGGCTTAAAATGGTTCTAACCTGAGTCAGTCGTATACAAGCTTCGAGTTGTCTAGTAGTAATGGGCGTGCCATCCTGATTGCCTTGATTATGGCGTAGTTCTAAGTAAAATGATTGAAGTACGTTTGCAGCATCCATACTGAGTTTTGGATGAACATATCTTCTTGCATAGGCTATGTATTTTCGTAGCAGTACTAGTGGCAAATGGTCAATCACTTCCCCAGGCCTCAGTCTTAATCTTTGGCTAGAAGAGAAATTGTAAACAAAAATATTCACAGTTGTTATTTTTGTTAATTTTATCATGAAAATTGATTCAACTAGTGATTTTTAATTATTTTAGCAGTTAATGATTAAATCAGGCTTAGCAAATCTTAGTGTGATTTATAACAAGGTGACTAATTAAAATGTTTCAATTAAAGCTAAAAAAACAACTGAAGTAGGTACTTCTACTAACTACCTACATACAAAAAGTGAATATATTCCTAAAGTTGCCTCTTATGTACCCTCAATTTATTTTTCTCACCTGAGGGAAGTCTGGTCGTTATTTTGACTGGTTGTTATGGTCCCGTTCAAGTTTATAGGTTTTTTTGTATTCTTTTCCTTTTGGCCAAAATGTAAAGCTAGTACATGTTCAGACAACATTGCATCCATTTTCTAAAACAAATAACAAAATATTTTAAAAATAAGTTACCTACTTCAAAAGATTTATTGACATATTGCACAATTAAAATTCAAGTTTCATCTAAATTGGTTTAGCCGATACGGCATAACTACTCTATCACACTAGCGATTTGCGAGCGAGATGAAAGCGCGTAGCGAAGCCGCCGCCGCCACAGCGCAGTTGCGGCGAACACTCGCTTTGCGACTAACACGCGACGAAAGTCAAATGATCAATAAAATTGAAATATCATCACCATAATCAGTCAATAGAAGTCCACTGGACATAGGCCTCCCATAGTACAAAAAAATCAAATAAAATGATTATTTCTGTTTGCTTACCTCGTCTGGTTGATCCAATAATATGAAAACTAAATCAAATCTGGATAGAAGTGCCGAATTCAGTTTTAAATTTTCAGCAACAGTTTTGGCTCTGTAACAATAAGTCCCAGCTTTTTATAGGTGGTTTTGTGAACTAAAAGAAACGAAAATTAGTTAAATAAAATGTTTATCGATTTGCATTATCTACCTTCTTATTATAGCTAACGAATGAACTTGCATGTAAGCTAAAATGGAAAGCATTGACGAAGACAAAGTTGGACAGTTTGTCACGGTCTTTTTACCAGCTGGACTTGAACGTTTCAAAAGCTATGATCTTTATCCCTCTGAAGTTAGATGCAACAAACGATTGCGCATGTATGTACCTACTGTTGTGCGGAAAAATTCACTTACCTCCAATTACCCATAAATGGATTCTGTGCAGATACCTCAGAGGGACACAGATCCGTTATGACTAGTATATAATACCTGTTATAAGTACCGCCAGAAGGATTAGCGGCGGCTAGCACAGTAGCGCGCGCGGCTAAACTGCATACCACCCCGCCTTTAGCCACACTCACACGCCCCTGTTCCATCGCTTCAAGTAAACTGCTGTGGTGGGCTGTCATCTGGAAATGGCGAAGGTTACGCAAAAAGGATAAAAAAAAAATGAAAATGAAATAAATTTATTTTGCCACAAAAAGTTAGATAATACATACACAAAGAAAAATTAAATAAGATAACAAAGAATAGTAACAAGCAAGATACAAAGTATAATATGTAGGTAGGATAAAACATGTGGACGTGCTCAGTGAGGCAATGCATCGGTATAAGCAGTGGTTACCACTTAACATCACGTCGGCCATCAGCTTATTCCAGCAAAAAAAAAAACATCAAGACGGCGTCTACCACTACACTACCGGTGCGCTCAAAAATTAGAAATCTTAAAAATAAATAAATAATCAAAATGATTTTAAATACCTTGTCCAATTCATCGATGCAACAGATTCCTTTATCAGCCAGCACCAGAGCACCTGCTTCTAACGCGAAGTCTCCCCCTGCCTCGCGTCCTAACGCCACTGTCAGACCACCGGCTGATGCGGAAGCGCCGCAAACGTACACTCCTAAAAACATTTCATCAGGGAGTTCTTTAGGCGTTGTAAGAGAAGCGACCAACGCTAAATGGAGTCGGAATGCAGCCGATCGAACAAACAAACAGCCTACACTATCACACTGTCTATAACAATTGCAGTACCTCACATGGCACGTCCATCGAGGACTCACGTGCCGTTGCATAGGCTACTTTTTATCCCGGAAAATAAACAGGGTAAAACGAGACGCGGACGAAGTTGCGGGCAGAAGCTAGTCTTTTATGAATTTGAGGTCTAGTCTTATATTTTTGGGATGTATGTTTTATAAGTACCTCTAGGAGAAGCATGGGCAGCAGCTTGCAGTAGCTGCGACTTCCCCAATCCAGGGTCACCGACAACCAACACATGTGGGTTCGACCTAGGACCGTTATCGTGTTCCGTCACGCCGATAAGGCCTAGTATCAAACCAGCTTTTACTGCCTCGTGTCCAAATATAGTCGGACAGAGGGAGTGGACTAAAAGTCTGAATACGTCTTCTGATGCGTGAATCTCCTGGAACAGACAAAGATACTACAAATGTTTCGCTGTTTCATTGATTCTTATGGTCATTAGCAATTTTAATTGTCCAGTTTTTCCGAATTGTTCATTAACAGTGCTCGACTTGAGTAGGTATCTACTGTTTTAAAATACGAGTCTGAATGACTATTTCTACTGTCTACAAACAGGGTAAACAGAAAAAATATATGCTACAGGATTAACATCATCATCATCTACAGCCTAATTTCACCCATAGCTGTGTTAAATTTAGTGACTTTGGTGCTTTTTTTTCACCTCCCATTCACCATGATCTTCTATTCTCGTCCGTACCTAATTACAATTAATGGATGTGACTATTCTGTAGCCCTTTTAATGCTACCGAACGACCCAAATTAATTTTATTACATTACTTTGGAAACGGACCCCGGGATTCGATTACAAACAATTCGGGATTGGTTTCTACTCCATTCTAATACCGGGATCAGATACTATAGACCCACATTAACTGCTATATGTTTTTAAAGAAGTATGCAGTAGTGGGAAGATATAGGTTAGAGAAAAAAAACTTACCTGTATAGCATAGTAGTCTTTCAATGTGAAAGATAGTGTAGGATTACTAAGGTTCCTCTGACTATGTATTGAGACTGCTTCTATGTACAACTGCAAAAGTCTTGCCGCCCTTTTACCATCTTCACCGCCTTTGCTTTCACCTCTCACCTAGAACAAAATATCGCAATTTTGATCTTTATTACTTTTAGATAAGGCTTTATTTAGCACACTGTTGCAGTGCTTAGATTTATAACTGAAATCAATTTGATGTTATTTTGAACTCTATCCTCAGATAGATAAGGTTTACTATCTGCGTACCTGTACAATCCCAGTGACTGATAGAACATCACCAGGGCAGGCTGTCCCAACTAAATCACCCTGAAGTTCTATTTCTACACTTCTTGGTATTGTTCCTGATATGCTCTGAAACAAAAGGTTAAAAATTCAAAACTGACCTTTGAAGACTAGTTAAGGTAACCATATTAAGGTTACACTCGACAACTTTCCGTGGGTTCATAATAATAATGAAAAAAAGTTGAGGCACTCCATGTATAGGCATAAGCAATATTTGAGTACCTACCTACTAAATTCAAGGTCAACGAGCGTGAGAGAGAAAGGCACTTATGAGCCGCCGAGGAACGGCGTACAACGACTATAAAAAGTAAGCATTTATAAATTAGTCAAGATGCTTGAGTAGATTTTGCATAGGTTCTACAACATAAATACCTAAGCCTTGAGTACCCACTTCATATTCTTTTAGACTTAAGGTATTGAGTCCTACCTGTGACTGTATTTCCTGTATTTTAGCAACCTGCCAGTCTGTTGTGTTTGTGAATGGAGATGACTGCAAAGGCTCAAACTTCGCTCCACCACCGTGGCAACTATGGCAGACATTGGGTGCTGAAAAAACATTATATTCTTAGTATCTGGTGCTGTAGGTACTTTTTTTGGGCAAGCACTTATGAGCAATCTCTCATTCTTATTGGTATTCAATCTTGCATGATTGGATGGAATAGCTAGATAGTAGGTACCTGCTATCTTATTATTGATTTGGCAGAATCAACTTTGGCATTTTAATTAATAAATTAGGATGTCTTCTTTCTATAAGTTTTTGGACTACTGTAAATGGGCCATCTTGTATAAACCAAAAAAAGTTCAACGAAAATCTCCTGAATTCAGGTATAATAAAAATCTATGTATCTACCTGGCATTACATTCCAAATTTCCAATATTCTATCTACATATTAAAGGTTAAAAAATAATTATAAAATACCTGTAAATATTCCTTGAGGTTGAACCACAGCTTGAATACTGTGACAGCTGGAGCATTCAAATGCCATGGAAGTGCATATTAGGCCCACACTACCCACTCTTATGACAGTGCCTTTGATTGTCACCAGCTTTCCTGTAACAGCCAACTCATTTGAATTCTTAAGGCCTAAACTAGTGCCTGAGCATAGACCTCGACAAACTTAGAACATTTACTCTTATGTCTTAGTCAATAGGTAATGTTTTAAAGTAGGTAGGATCATGATGGGTTTGGTAATTGGAACATCAGAATGAAATGCTGTAGAATGGCTCTAAAACTTACCAAAATAATTAACTTTCAAGTTTGCTATTGGAATGACTGGCTGGTGGTTTAGAACTCTGACTTTTATCTTTGATTCAAACTTGAATTTCTGAAATAATTAAGTTTTGTCTAAATATATATTGGATAGTTGATACCAGATTGAGTTAAGTTTAATAAGTCTAAGGAGTTTGTAAGAACAAATTAAATAAGTCTGCGCCCAGTTTTTTGAAACTATTCCAAGTACATTTCACTTAAATTAAGCCCTACCAGTCGAAAGGAGTTCAACTTTTACATAGTCTCCAAGATATTTTACCTCATGCAGACAATATTCCAACAGCCTTAAAGTTTTATCAGGATACTCAAAAAGATCTGTGGTAAATGTAGACCAGCTACTATTGAATTCAGAATCATTTGTCAAGCTTTGTATATCAACGGGGATGCTGCGAGTTTGGTCGATCTTTTCCAGGTCAAACAAGTTTCTGTTTTTATCAATAAACGTCTTGAAGCTGTTTATATTCTCAGTTGTTTCAGGTGCAGAAGGGTGTTCTGGATTGGAGAAAGACAAATAACATTATTTTGTAAGGTTTACACATTTTATTTACAAAATTTTTTACTTGATTTTTTTTATGTACATAGGTATATATGACTCTTACCTGCAGACGGAAAATACAGTTTCCAGACATTATTTACATTGCTGACAGATACGACAATCGGCTGCTGGTTGGCCGGGGCTCTTGAGGACCCTGCAGTGCTAGGAACTTGGACAGAACCTGATGAATTGTTCAAACTGGTGTTGTCAGAGTTGTTTGCCGCTCTATTACTACCTCGACCCCGATACCAATTATTTCTATGGCGGCCTCTCCAACTACGCCGCATTGTAGATAATTATGTACCAAGTCCGTAAATAAAATAAAGCTCACTCCCACCCACTCCACAATATTATCAAAACCAAAACAATACCAAAGGTTACAAACAAAAAACAAACGTTTTCCCGCCGTCTCTTTTTTTTTTTTTTTGTTCGCTCCTGAGAGCAGGCGAACTTTTTCTTTTTTTAACGCCAGTCAAGTCAAAACTACTGTCGGAAAACTGCACAGATTAAGGTGGGTGCTAGCGCATGAAGACTGTCTACACCATTGAGCTATATCTATGGAGTAGCCCCATTCTTCTATACAAACAATACGTTATACATATATCTATTAAATCGACACATAAACGTCAAATATATGTTTGTTTCTTTTTAACTAAACAAATTCTGAATGTGTTGAAAGAGATAGACATAATTTTGTTCTTTCGAATTTTTGAAAAAAATTCTGTGACGTCATGATTTTATGTTCGCATACCCAGCGCCGCCATGTTTGGTTACGAGTTTTGTGGTAGATCTGCTGTCAATTACTGTTTTATTCCGGATGTTTTTGAAGATTTTGTGGAAAGTATGCGAAGAAACTAAATTTCAGTGTGTTATTAACTTTACGTAGGAATAACAATCATGCCCAAGTGTTGTGTGAAACAGTGCGGTGCAAGGAAAACCAATAATCAGCCAACATTATCTTTTCATAGGTTAGTAACCATTTTTCTGTTTTTGTAAAATGATTGTTGTATTTTGAGCTCAATGTTTGGAACAATTGGTGATAAATAAAGAATATGAAGGCTTTTGCTAGTCGTTTGTGACTCTCAAGACGTTATTTTCTTCGTCATACTTGGAGTTGTTTGTTTACTAGTTGAATAGTGATGTGACATACCTACTTTCAAGAACCAAATCGATTGTGTGATAATGTACTGTAAAATTTTATTTTTAACTTATCTACTTCCTAAATGTGTGACACAATATAATGCTGCAACTTTTGTTTTACAGGTTTCCTACTAATGAAATTTTAAAAAGAAAGTGGTTGGAAATAATCGGTACGGAAAATATTAACCCCCGACATAAGATAAAGCTTGTCTGCTCGATGAAACCGCACCAGATTTCGACCTGGGCGAGTGCCTCTGTTTGCAGTGATGCCCGGTAACACCGTTGCTCGTCAACAATCACCAATATGCAGGGCTCAACGGCATCTCAATGTTCTCGCCGCATCGTCGCATGCGCACCTTGACGTTTTTGCTGACAAGTGGCCAGTTATTGAAAGACTCTGCTTACAATATTGTGAGCAACTAGAGTATAAATAAATAGATATAAGTGTACATACATTACAAACAACGTGCAATTTATTATAAGATTACCTATGTATAAAATCGTTATTATTTTTTTAATTCTTTATCTTGTTTTTAATTTTTAATTGTTTATTCTCTCTGTTATTGTATATTCCTTTTTGTAAATATGTGTACCTTTAGTGACGGTTTAGATGTACCTACTTCCTGTAGATACTAAATTCTGTAATGTTACTTTTAAGGCTGAATAAATAAATACTAAATACTAAATCATTTTCGATAATTCATAGCAATCGATTGGATCGGTACCTATCGGCACATCACTTAAGAAGGCAGCCATATTGTGTAACAAAAATTATGTAGGTATCCACGCTCTTTTCGTAGGTAGAGCGTATCCATTGGTTTTATGAATCAGAGGTCTACACTTACACTTGCATGAAGACTGACTGTCAACCTGTCAAACAAGATGGCAGGATTTTCGACATTTCAAGCAACGTTTCGGAATCAAAACTCGACTCAAATCGATAATGAATTGATCTAGATTTGAGTGAATAATCAGCATACGGCCCCTAGAAGTCTAGAAGTTAAATAATTGCAGTTTGGAAAAAATTGAAATTATTCTGTTTGATCCGTCGTTGAAGTTATCGAGAATGCCGTTCCGTTCAATATGTCAAGCTGTCAGTATGTCACTGGTTTGTGTATTTTCTGTAAAATTTGAATTTTGAATTGAAACCAAAACAAACAATTTTGTAATTGGAATGTGATGAATGTGAGGGAAAGTACGTCAGTGTTGTCAATTTCTTGCAGATTGGAAGAAAGTTCTAACGCAAGATTGTGATTGTTTTTTGTAATTTGTTATAATTATGGCTGATGAAGGTGGCGAAGCGCCGCCTGATGGTGCGGAGGCGCCGGCAGCCGAAGGAGCAGCAGCGACAGATGAGCAGGCAGAGGATGTAGCTCAAACGGCTGTAAAGATTGATGAAACTGCGAGGAGGATATCTCGGAAGCAGTCCCTCCATCCGCGTATGACGACCGCCAGTGATGAGAGGGTCGATGTGGACAGGACAGCTCTGGAAGCCATTCTAGACGTCAGCTCTCGTATCCAGGACATACAAAAGAAGAGTAAAATTTCAATGAGCACTTTAGCTTTAGCTCATGAATCTTACAAAGATAAACAAGTAAATAAACTTACATAAATATAAATATAACAATAAGGGTTTTATTAAAATTTAGATTATAAAGTCCTTAGATAAGCTAATAATGATGATGTTTGTAGGCAAAAGCTAAAGAAGCTCGCAACAACCGATTGGGGTCCTTGAAAACTCAACACAGGTTTCTTCTTGAAAATGCGGCTGCTATATTGGGTAGGACTCCGGAATATGTTCTGGTATGTAGCCTTTACTGTTTTTTTTATGATTTTCTCAGGTGTAGGTACACAACTACCTACTTACTACCTTACACTACAAGTTACCTACCTATGAAAAAACTCATTATTAGTGTGTCTACTCTAAGGAAATAGAAGGAGGGCTTTGCTCAACATTGAGACAATAGGCTCTGAGCTGTTGCCAAAATGAGTGCTCAACCTGCTACTTCAATTTCCAACATACAGGTGCTTTTCAGGAAGGTGTTTTTGATGCTGATATCCACATAGACCTATTAGACAGTGCTGTGGTAGAGGGGGGCAGGAACTGTATTGTTTTATGCGATGCATTGCTACCTCCTTTGAAAATGGGTGAGTTTTACTAATCTTTACTAAGCTTTACTAATCTGAAAGCTATATAAATATGCTTGACACACAAATACTTGCAAAACTTGGATCAGAAAGCCATAGATATGTGGGAACTAGTTAAAAATAAAGATGGGATATACCCAGCAGTGGGCGATACTAAAAGACAGAAAAATAAAATTAAAGAAGCCTTCAGACGTGGAAGACATCCTCTCAGGTCTATTTGTAATTAGTACCTACCCAAGATTCTTTGAGCATATTGAGGAGGGTAGTCAGAGGCACATCCAAAGATGGTGATGGCTATTATTACTACCTAGGCTTCTTTAGCAGTTACATCCTATCCTATAAAATATACAATCAACAGCCACTATTATGACTATGGTGCATCAAATTATGACTAGGTAAACAAGGTTACCTAGGTACATATTCGTAGGTTACATAAATAAAACCATGTTTCCAGAGTCGGGTAGATTTATTCACCAACAGAAAGGAAAAATGGAAAGGACATACATATCAGATGGAGCTACCATTGGTACAGAAGGACGATGTATAGCCATGTACAGGATAAAAAATAAACTTGTTGACGCCAAAAATGTTGCTGATGTTAGCACAATATATTCTTAGTAATAGTAGCTGAGAGTACAATAGCATTTTTTACTGTAATACTGTCGCGAATATGTATGTCTACTTAGTGATAAATGTGTTCAGTAAAAGGATATTGCAATATGGTACACGCGCACTCCCGACTAAAGAGATTTTTTTTTAAATTGTCGTGCCCTAACTGGGCTCATGTTGGTAGCATTAATACATTTAAGACCCTTTTGTACAACATGAACGCAATAAAATATTGAGTATTGAAATCTTTGACAAAACCTACACGTCTTATTTAATAATCAGACCTAAACACAGTACCTATACCTACTACTTGGGCCCAGAGCATCTCGCACTGCCATGGTAACTACCCAGATCTGCCTACCTACTCCTACTGCAGAGTGTAGGATTCGCAGCAGGAGTAGATCGGCAGATCCCGAATCTCGAAAATCAATCAATTATTTTTTCCAGGATTACTTCCTGGTGATGTTTGACATGAACCAAGAAACAGAGAATGTTGTATCAGGCATCTTCAAGACAATGAATTTGGTGTACATTCCTGCTTTACAAGCGTGTAAAGCATGGGGTGACATTAACCCCCCCAACCCTAACAGTGCGGATATCATCAAGTCATATATTTCGAAGATTATGCTGTTCATTGACTATCTTGCCAGTAAGTATCTTATTACATACAGTCACAACCGATCTTGTTCTCCGATTTTCTAGTTGTGAAAAGCATAGGCGAAATAACATGATGCTGCAAACCGGTAATTTTAGAGTCGCAAAGATCCGCCCACAGATAACATATCGTGACAACCCGCAAGGTCCGCTAAAAATGCAGTGCATTGCCTTTAAGCATTACAGGCAGAGGTAACTACTAAACATCAGGTCGGCCGTCTGCTTATTGCGTTACTTTTTTTTTTTTTATAGAAAAAGTCATCTTTATATGGCTAAGTACTCTATGGTTTACCTACACATTATTTTAGTGTTTATCTACATCTGCTTAAAAATGCCTTTTCATTTCAGAAACTAAAGTAGATCTAGACTGCTGCACTAGATTTAAAATTAACCTGATGCTGTATGAAGATGAGCTGTCAGATCCAGAAAAAATGAAGCTAGCTATCACAAAAACTCATGTGCTAGAAGAGATCTGCACATATGTCAAACAGTGGGTCAGACAAATTACTATGGTAAGTGTTTGACAACTCTACTTATAGGTGGCAGCTATAGATTTTAGACTTTCAGATTATAACACTGTAAGAATGAATTCTTATTTATTCTAATTTAATGGACAGAGGCCATATATAAGTGAAGAAGAATGAATTTTAATAACAACAATTTGTCTACGGAAGAATAGATTATAGCTAGTCCTGTCTTTGTTTTTGTCAAACAAAAGAAAAGGACGAAGTATAATTTGTCTTTTTTTCGGTAAAAACAAACGTCGTATGTGGCGCTCCTAAGCGTGCAGGAGCCAATTTATTGTATTTATTTGTGTTTTCGTACGTCGACGACGACGTCGACGTACGTCGCCCTAAAAAGCGCTGGCGGGACGACCTGGACGCCTTTGAAAGGAGATGGTGGGAGGAAGCCCAGGAGAGGGAACGTTGTAGTAGGGGAGCCCAAGCGGGGATTTCGGGATTTACTAAAGCGCGGCAGATTAATATACAGGGGGATACCTTGTACCCGGTTAAGTACCTCCACAAAACATGAGGCCCATATATAAGGCCGCCCGTGAAGGATACAGGATCAGATTAGTAAAAAAAAATTGACCATCAGAAATTCTCGAGCGCATCAGATTAAGGTAGGGTGAGTTAATTACATCCTAAAAAGTGTATATTCCACTAATCTGACAATTTGAGAGTGACGTAAAAAAAGGGGAGGGCAACAAAGTTGTAAAAAAAAAACGTCATCTCGACATTCTCGAGCGTAGCTAATTTTTTTTTTATTTTGAAGGAAATAATTCAAGAATCATGAAAAATATAAAATCTGACGATTTCCGCAAGCCGAAATAACAAAAATTCGTCGATAAAGTTAAATGCGTGCAGCTGCGTGATGCCTATATTTCCTTCTCCGCGTTTCTATTCCTCTCTCACTCTTTCTCTATCTATTACTCTCTCACTCCGTCGTATATTATTATATTATATTATATAGTATATTATTCGTCGTCGTAGAGATATCGTGAACGAAAGAAACCCGAAAAAGTGTTTTTTCGGGATTACTCCGAAATTTGTGGCTCGATCAATTAAAATTGCAAAATTACTTATGAGGATGATAAAACTGCGTCGAATTGCGCCAACCGCGTGAAAATTGCTTGATCCATTCAAAAGTTATTGCGGTTTGAAAATTCCAAAAATAGTGTTATATGAAACTTCTATCAGACTTTCGAGCTGGGAGAGCTCAAATGCATAGAAATATTATTTCTTTGAACTCAGCGAGCTCAAAATATCACATAAATTATATTTTGAGCTCAGAAATGTCATAAGTTCAATTTTAAGCACCCAGGAATGGAATTAGCGGGAAGTTGCAGGGATGGCCTTTAAGGTGAACCGTTTTTCTAATTTTTTTTTGTCAGATCAGGCAAATCCCTCTAGATAATCGTCAGATTATGAGACAGTACGTTTAGAACATAAAGATGAACCATATATATCTTAATCTGACGCGCTTGAGTATTTCAAAATGGCGAATTTTTTTTGCACATTATGAAAATGGCCGCGAGTTTGCGTCCCATCGAAATCGCCAGATTAGTGAATGAGAGCTTTTTTTTGGTGCACTTAACACTCCCTTAGAAAATCTGACGCGCTCGATTAATTTTTTTTTTTTTCATTTTCAACCCTTAAATACAACCACCCCCATCATGCAAACGATCAGATTAACATACGTACATTCTTAAAAATACGTAGGACATTGATGCTATCAATATCTGACGCGCTCGAGGATGTCCATGCAACAGTTTTTTTTTACATATTTAAAAATCTATAGCCGCTTCCCCCACCGATGTAAAGGTATATATCATATAACATTTTTTTCTTCTTATCATCTAAGCTTTGCATCCCAATAGGTCTCTACGACGCTCGAGTAAATCCCCATTTAGCATCGTGGGCTCCCCTACTATTGGAGGTCTTTGGGGGAGACCTTTGCCCAGCAGTGGGACGAGATAGGTTAAGGAAAAAAAAATTGTATTTTTCAGGTGTTGGTTCAAAGTCAACAGTTAAGACGCGAGCCGTCTAACATAGGGCCACTCGCAGAGCTGGATCACTGGCGAAGGCAGCTCACCACCTTCACGTCTATTATTGAGCATATCAAGAGTGAGCCTTGTCACATGTATATTCATACTTTGATACGCGCTAAATCGAAGCTTATCAAGGTATGCAAGGGTTTCTAAACATGTTTGCATCCGACTTGCGAAAATGTAAAATGCGCGTTTTGAATTTTATATTTTCCGTAATCAAGCCATGGACTAATATGCTCAAGCTAAAGGATCTGCCTGAACACGCTCTGCTTCCAAAGGTCAATATTGGGCAAGGTTCTTATCAGTCGAGCTTTACTGTTTCTGACTGGAAAATTGCATAGCTTCCACTAACTGTCTAATCTAATAAAACGGCATTCGGTATTACTTTGTAAAGATAATGTATTTTATTTTAGAAATGGAGAATACTGGATAATCAAGTTACGGATTATTATAATGAGTCTTTTGACAACGTTAAATATTTATACGCTTTGGAAAAGTACTGTGAGCCGTTGTACAGGTAAAGTACAAATACTTTCTAATGTAGTACAGTCAACATATCAATAAATGATGATGATGAGACAAGGGTTACAAAATGTTTTATGACTGAAAACTACTTATAACATATCACTTTCTTTTTAGAATTAGGAAGTAAACAATCTTAAAACTAGTAATATGATGAAAAGTTCTGATTAGAGCTAATAATAAACTATTTCGAAATTTTTACAATGTGATCTATTTCTGATCAATAGAAGCGCTAATGTCGTAGCTTGCTTAGTCAATCTTCACCGATTACCTAATTTAAGCGACGTTCTGCGCGGTCACTATTTGGATGGGTGTCCGCTAGTGGCATTTACATCTGAGCGTTTCCGTGCTTCGGTGGGCACGTTAAACTGTCGGGCCTCGGCTCACCAGAGTCTACCACTAACCTATACGAACGAACAGTGCAATAACAAATTATTATCGTCTTGCAATTGGTCTTGTTTATAGATGCGATCCATACACAATGCAGCAGTTTATACCCGGACTTTTATACACAGTACGAATGATATTCGCTACTTCCCGGTACTATAACACAACGAAACAGATATCGACTCTACTGGTGAAGGTCACCAATCAGATACTAAACATGTGCATGGACTTTTTAACTAATAATAATAGGAAGACGATTTGGAATCAGGATAAGCTGAATTTTAATAAGAAGTCTAGGGTGAGTGGATGAGATATTCTATGTAATATTTCACTAGGGGGCGCTGCAAACGTCTGTATATCGATGTGAAATGGAATACTAGTCTCCAGACGCCATGGTATTATTACGCCATGGTCTAGATGTTATTTTAAATAAGAGAGAGGGAGAATTGGAAGTCTTTGGAGGAGACCTTTGCCCAACAGTGGGACGAGATAGGTAAAAAAAATTCAATAATGTTATATTACAATCAGATTGATGAACATTGTTATTATTATTTACTAGGCGCTATAGCAATTTCAGAAATTAGACTAATTATTTTTTTACCATTTGCAACTATAAAATTTAGAACTCTTCTTTTTTTAAACTAAAAATAATATTTTTTAAGTAATTATAAATAATAAATAAATATTCATGGACTTTACACACAACGCCCTCTAGTCCCAAACTAAGTAAAGCTTGTGTTATGGGAACTAGATGGCTGATAGAATACTTATATACTTTTTTTTTGTAAATACATACTTATTTATTTGTATTATTTATTTAAATTGTTTCTATTTCAGTTGTGTTTGAACCTCTACAGTTTTTACCGAGAATGCTACAATGAGACGCAGAAAGAAATGGTGGAAGCAGCCGACGAGAGACCGTTCGACTGCTCCGAAATGTACATATTTGGCAAATTTGACACTTTCAAAAAGAGGCTTTTGAAAGTACGTTTGTAAAAAGACATTATTATACACGATGTAGTATGACCACTCCTGAAAAATTTGACTCTACCCATCACTATGAACAAGCTATGATTTTGCCTACTTTTTATAATACGAGGAAAAAAAATCCTCTGATATAACCTGTTATCTAGTCTTGGTTATCTGTCAGGAATAAGCCTTTTTTATCATCTCCATACAGTAGGTACCTATCTACGGCTGAAAGAAAATCTTATTGGTACCATAATTCTAATTACTAATGTTTAATCTCTTTCAGATTATAGATCTATTCCAAACCTATATCACCTATTACGTTTTAAACAAAACGACACTCGAAGGCATTGAAGAATACGCGGCGAATTTTAACAAACTTTTCAAAAGTATTTCTACTAAAACCTACGATGCTTTAGATCACAGGTGTGACATTACTTTAAATGCTTAGCCAATAGTATAAACTGATTTACTTGGTATTAGTTCTTAAAAGTACTTACCTACCTACTTATAACAAATATTTTCGACCAATCAACCTATTTACTAACCTACTTTAAAAGAACGACTTACTAACCTACCTACTGTTATATTATTTTCTCATGTAAGTGACACCCTGTCTTTATGAGAATAAGGGCGTCTTGCACCAGAATCACTAAACGTATTTAACAGTTAAATCGATTTAAATCTGACGTATTTGTATGACTTGACAACTCGCTAAATACTATTTAAGAGTTAAACGCGTTTAGCGATTCTGGTGCAAGCCGCCCTAAATGTCTTTAAACCGAAAATATTGACTAAGTTAAGTAACAATCAGTGGGGTCATTAATATAAGTGACCGTTATTGGCTTTTTGTGAAGGTTCCTGATATGAGTTTCATTTTTGAAGATCTGAGTCTAGAGTTTAGAGCGTCAGGTATTCTTTCATTAGATGGAAATATGTAATATGTTTATTTATTATGTTAATATGTATTGCAGACGACCGGATTTCGATAAGGATTATAAAGCGTATAAAGATGCTGTTGCGAATCAAGAACTGTTGCTTGAAAATTTTATGATCAATGTGATTATTGCCGTTTATTATATTTAAGCAGTCTAATGTAACAACTCAGAGCGATACAGATGCTTATCGAATAATCTTTACCGTTTCAGAGTGTCAATAAATGTCCTACAACAGAAATAGCGTTGCATCTGCTCAAAAGATTCGAAACGCTAAAGTTGGGATGCTTGTATCTCGAAGACCAGTACTATGATTTGATCAGCACTTATTCTGGAGAGATTGAGGCCTTGCGAGATAGGTATTCTCCTTGTAGTTTTATTGTTGTAGAATGTACTCTATGTCTGGGTGTTATTATGTATTATCATATGTATATAAGTATTATGATATTATGATTATAATTATAAGTATGTATTTACAATGAAATGTACATAACAATTATGTATCAGCAATCTAGTTCGCATAGTACACGCGGCCACAGATCAGGTTACACACCCAATACAACCATAACTACGCTACATACAATGCAGAGAATCGTTGGAAAGGGAGCGCAATAGGCGTAGGCGCGCGTCGCGCTCACAGCCGGTCCTACACAAATACACTGTTGTCCCTCTCGCACGATTCGCGACGATCAACTAAGTCCAAACAGTACCTATAGGTGGACGTGTCTTCGACTGTACAAGCTTTGCTTAGTTTAGGACTAGAGAGCGTTGTGTGAAATGTCCATGAATATTTATTTATTTAAAGCCAATCTAAGAAGGTTTTAAAATGTAAGTATTAATTAATCTTCTTTGTTTGAAATTAATAAAACCAAATTCAGATACAACGAAGAAAGAGAAAATCCTGAACTTCCAAGAAATATGCCGCCGGTGGCCGGTAGAGTAATGTGGATAAGATTCTACGATAAGAATATTAAGACTCCTATGGAAATATTCAAGGATAAGCATGAAGTTATTGATCACATGGTACGTTTGGAAATGAATAAAATATTTAAAAAAAAAACTAACAATCAAAAACGACTTCCAATAGTAATGTCCAAGAATAAACTTCGGAGGTGAAAAAAAGAAATGGTTTTTCCCAACATAATGCCTGTTACCAATAAATTTGGTATAAGAAAAGAATAGTTATATAATGTTGTTTCTTTCATTTGAATTTAATTCAAAAGACTAATTTCAGGTTTATAAAAAGTTATTTTTTTTTTCAGAACACACAAAGGTGCATCAAATTGTTCAATGTTATGAGTATTGTATTTACAGAATTTGAATTAATCTATCACAGAGCGTGGACAGAAAATGTGGGACAGGTAAAGTTGATCTCTATTTCAATAAAATGAGTTATTTACACAATAAAAATTATGACAATACAGTATTTATAATATTTACAAAATACACATGAAACAGTTGAACTAAATGATGAAACAATCCGATGGCCCACCTGATGCAAGTGGTTACCTCGGCCTATAACAAGGCATTGCCTCACCGAGCACGTCCACTGAGGACGTGCCCTGTGATGCATAAGTAAACGAATAAATAAATGAATAAATATGATGATAAATTTCTTTATAAGATCTATATTATCTGTGACAGGCGTCACAGCTCAGTCGGTAATAGCTCTGCCTTCCGTGCTGTGGGTCGTGGGTTCGATCCCCACTAAGAACAAAGATTTGTGTGTGGCAAACATAGATGTTTGTTCTATGTCTGGGTGTTACTATGTATTATAAGTATGTATTTACAAAAAAAAATGTATATAAGTATTCTATCAGCATCTGGTTCCCATATTACAAGCTTTGCTTAGTTTGGGACTAGAGGGCGTCGTGTGAAATGTCCATGAATATTTATTTATTTTATATTTGAGTAAAATTCACTAGTATCAAACATTTTTGATTTTGCAGGTCCGATTAGGCTTAATAGCACCATTATTGATCCGACATCCACTTACAAATTTGTATATTATAAACTTTAGCATCTACATACCTGAATGTATTAGAGAAGTTGAGTACATGTGGCAATTGGGATTATGTAAGTATCAAAATTCGGCTTTATTATTACCTACTTTTTTAACCGACTTCAAAAAAGGAGGAGGTTCTCAATTCGGTTGTATTTTTTTTTTTTTTTTTTTATTATTTTTTTTTTTTTAATGTTTGTTACCTCAGAACTCCGACATTTATGAACTGATTTCAAAAATTCTTCATTTATCTAAAAGGATATACTTCCAGATTGGTCCCATTTTATTTTCATCAAAATCGGTTGAGTAGTTTGGGTTATAAATAGAAATAACTGAAAAAAAATATGCCCGGCGCGGCGCAGCGCCTACCATTTTACTGCTAGCAACGATGCAATATGCCAAGTTGCGGCGTAGCGCCTACCATTTTACTGCTAGCAACGATGACCCTTTGCGGTGGGTGCACTACCTAAATTTTTACATTTTTCTAAATTTGTCAATAAACCCAGTTTGTACATTCAAAACGCATTTAATTGGAGAAAAGCAAAAACCCACCAGTTGTTCCTCTAAAGAATCAACACCAACCACGTGCACGAAATTGCGTATTTTGCTTTCCTGTGACTTTTATGTGGTGTTTATAGTGACTAGAACATTCCCAATGAACTGTCATCATCATCACCATCATCATCTGATGATGAAGCTGGTAGTCGCATTGAAGTCGGTTTTTCCAGTTTTTTAACTTATAAATTATTTTCATGAATGCTTTCTAATTTTGTATTTAAATGTTTTTGATTTCAGATGTGCCAGACGGTGCCCAAATAGTTGCATTTTGCAAAGATAAGATATTGGGAAACTATGAAAGGATTATTTATCTCGTTGAAAGAAACAACCAAATTAGAAAGTAAGATGTTGTAACGTTCATTGGCCGTTCAAAGACTAATGCCGATGTTCTTAGTTCTTACCTTGAGTAATACTCGCTTCGACTCGACCTCCAAATCAAAATTTGTAGTCATTTTTACAACTAAAACATCTAATTTCATCTAAAATTTCTGTGGTCAAAAAAAAAAAGTTGTAGTGAAAAGTCGATCAGTACTGACTTTTGTTTTAGAGCAATGCCAAAACTATATTTGCCGCTGCTCCGAGCTCAGCTGATAAAGTTAGAGAAAGCGTTCCAACCTGGACTGTCCACAATCACTTGGACTTCGTTGGAGATACCTTCGTATTGCGCGGCTATCGAGAGCGTCTTGGATGAAGTCGATTTATTTGTCAAAGAGGTATTACTAGTCTATCCAATGAAGCCAAAAAGGTTAGGGATAGCGATCCTTCGTCAAAGCTGTAAATTTTTATTTTCAAACCCACCTTTCTTTAGGATTGCATAGGTTTGTATTATCTCTGAGACCTTTTCTTTAGGTGTCTCGGAGATAAAAATGTCTACGGATGAAGTTTAGTAGTTTTAATGAATTTTTTCAGGTTGTAGACATGAAAGAAGCTCGAATAGATGCCATATTGCAATCTATAACCAAAACTTTACTAGTCTACTTACCAGATCAAGCGGTAGACCCCGCGGCGTTTTACGAAGAAAATCTTATGAGACGCGATGAAATTGGTATGTCTCAGTCACCTTCCAGTCAGATTCGAACATAGGCTGAGTTATCCGCTTAATGTCAGGTGGGCCATTCGCTTGTCCTCACTCTCATAAAAAAATATGCTTTTGTTTTAGCTGCGGATTTACAACAGAAGTCGTGGAATGCAGAAATAGCTGTCATTGAACTAATTCACAAATTCCTGGAAAGTGTTCCTTCGAAGCAAATCAGAGATTTGAAAGATAACTGGTATGAATATAAATAATAATTTTATTAATAAGTTGTGACAGTATTTTAGTTATCAAATGTAGCTGGCAAATACGGCATAACATACTTGGAAAAGGTCTACTCCGTCCAGCATTGGTCCGACTATATCACATCATCATCATCATCAATATCGATCAAGTTGATGATGTTGTGATACACTTCATTTCTTTGCACCTTCGAGTTGTCTGCCTGTCGAGAAAGCTTACAACTGCAGAGGCTTGATTATTTCTTTGAAATAATTTCAGGTTGGATATAGAAAAAGCGCTGAAACAAGTCACATCCGCAACAAGAGTATTTCCAGCTGATGCTGGTAAGATTATATTAACAAAATAGCATAACTTGCTTTCCTATACAACTAGTTGTTTTCGTGGCTTGTTACTAAGGCAACATTTACATTACACTGCGCGTCAACGACAACGCTACTGCGGTGCATTACCGCGACAGCGCACAATGTACTTTACTACTATTTAACTCGCATCTGTACCTAAGAGTATGTAAATCCGCTAATGGACACAAGAAGATTTCTTAAAAATCAGATGATTTGTGACAAACATTTCAGCATTCATGGAGGTTGAGAATGCGGACCGTTTCGATGTACTGCCCGCGATAAATGAGTGCAACGAACTCTTTGCATACTTTGCTACTAAATGTGTAGAGGCTCTCATCAAATGCACGAGGCAGAGCTTGGATTTGTTAAGGCGACGAGCTTCTGTGTCCAGGTTAGTTGTAATCATGTTACTAATGCTCAGAAGGCACCCCTGTGCTCGAAAGGTACGATGTTATTGAAAACGAAACTCATTGCTGCTTCTGTGCTGCAAGTTTTGACAATCAGACAAACAAATAGCGCATTGGGGAGAGATGAACGCGAAAACGAGATGGTTCTTAAGCACGTCTTCAGTGGACGTGTTCTGGCACGTTCAGTCCCTGTCTTTTTAGCCAATAGAGAGAACTACATGTCAGTTTTTTTAAATTACTTGTTTGATTTCAGTTTCCTAACAATGACAACTGACCCAGAAGAACAGAAGAAACTCCACCCGCTAATGCTAACTAAAATGCTGTTACAAATACCAAGAATCCTTGTCAAACCCACATTGGAGGAAATACAGACTGCATTCTCACAGGTGTTTATTTTTATAATTTTGTCAAACATACAAATTAAATAAAAATACACAATAAATGACTCTAATAACCTAAGTTCTTCACAGACTAAATTTTACATGAGCCGTTATGGTTTTAGGTTGTGTTGAACTGCATTATGGATATCCATCGCAACGTGTTCATGTGGGGTCAGCAGGAACAGATAAAGAAGGAAAAAATGAAAGGGGGGGTCTCTTTGACGGCTACTGCCAGTGTCAGCGGTAAGCATCTTTGAGATTAAACAGATATACACTTCTAGACATTTACCCCTGTGTACATAATCTCCGGACATTTTAGCGCGGCTTTAGAAAACGCTCTTACATTGTCACTTGCATGACACTTGTTCTTGATGGGATTCGAACCCACGACCCACAGCACGTAAGGCAGAGCTATTACCGACTAAGCTGTGATACCTGTCAAAACACAACGTGCCTTTTCATGCTTTAACTTTCCAATAGGTTCACGATCAGGATCGAATATAGTCGGCCTCAGAAACTACTTCCGAATGGTCTCAGAGCACAAAGACATCGTCCGCTCGGTGATGGCTCTACAAGGCATGATGTACATGTTCAAACCAGATCTTGAGAAACTGATTAAGGTATGCTTCGCAATACATTTCTTGTTTTCCACATGGATACATTTTAGATATAAAATTTTCCTTCATTTATTTATCCTACTTCCTATCCTATCCTACTAATATTATAAATGCGAAAGTTTAGATGTTTGGATGTTTAGATGTTTGGATGTTTGGATGTTTGTGTTTCAATCACGTCAATACCACTGAACCAACTTGGATGAAACTTGGCATATATATAGTTCGTAACCTGGATTGACATATAGGCTACTTTTTATCCCGAATAATTAACAGGATCTACAGGATAAAACGAACGAAAAGGATTAGCAGCGCCAATTGGCAAGAGGATTTCATTGTCATGTCATGTCATGTCACGTCAGTTTGACAGGGCGTAGTACTACCTCTTTGGTCTAACAACTAGAGTTTGACATTCCAGTAGGTACGAGTTCGGTGTAATGAGGTGTAATGTCAAATTTCACAAAGAAGTATCCGCTCGGTACACGCACAGATAATATAATGTACACGGAAACTGTAGACGCGTACGTAGTCGCGGGTAACTGCTAGTGTTCTAATAAAAAATGTAAGTTAGAATGGGTGATTCTAAAATCAACTAAGGGTCCATTTTTCAATCCTCAGATAAGTCGTCGAATAGCTATCTAGCGTGTAAAATTATCTGTCTGTTTAACAGGCGAATAATTATTTTCTGTTTTTCAATCGTCTATTATCCATAGAATAACTATCAGTGGTTTAAGCTAGACAACTTCACACTATCTGTGTGCAAGCGAGACGCACAGATACTGTATTCAACGTGTTAAAGAAGAATAGCAAACACAACTGTATTTGACTAAAATAACATCAGAAAAATATCCGTCCGAATAATCCGAATAATAATAGCAAACCAGTAAAATAAAGGGTCATTATAATATCAGATCAGAATAAATGTGATAATGTCCAGTCTGAATAATTTCCAGAGCCTCTGGACATTATTCGGACTTTATTAATCTCTCGAACAGAAGGTATAATTGTCTATATTTTACCTAAGTTAGGCAAAATTTTTGTTTATTGAAATTAAGGCGGATATCACGGTCAAACCGTGAAAATGCCCATTTTTGGCGTTCTAGATCTCTGAAACTGAAACTCTTAGATAATTTCTATTTATTGTATGATGTAGAATAGTTATTCGCATTGACCGTAGCGGCCTCGCTTTTTGCAATTTTTCCTTATATATTTAAATAAAGCCAAATTCCGAAACAAGTTTTTAATAAAACTCGCGCAGACACTTTTTCAAGCACCTGGATTGAACTACTCTGCAAAGCAAACGAAATGAAAAATATTTACAAATATCTCTTATATACTGCCATTGACCGTAGCGGCCCCGGAATTCAGAAATAAGTATAGGATATCAACAAAAAAAAATCAATTCAAAACCATAAAATTGCTAAAAACGTTCAGAATTAGCCGTTAATTTCTCCATACTACATTAATATTATTAAGTAAAAATTATACCAAAATAAACGTTAGTTCATAATCAATAAAATTGTATACTTTTTATTTAAATAATTTATTTTATTATATTGAATAAACGTAATTTAAAACTGCATGAAATGCGATCTCAGACTCTCAGACGAACTCAGACGCGCGCCAGCCCTTGAATCGCGGCCAAACTGTGATAGCCCTCTTAAATTAAATTTTATTAAGTACATCCTAATTATACCAAAAGTATACTAGAATATGGCGATCAAAAACGAATTGAATAGGTTAGGTTCGGATGGATTCTGAAAATAAATGATTTACCTTTCTATGAAATCTAATGTGAATAAAATAAATTGATCCACCTAGTGCAACACCACTCTTTACCTACCATTCTATTACATGACTAAAAATAGTCAGTTGATTGCCACGTCATCGGCTATCTATAGGCACGAAGACAGAGGCACATTTCATAACTATTCGCTGCCACAAGGAATACAATCGATGCGATAACTGCCCTTGCCCTCGTTTTATAGAGGTTATTGACGCCAGACCGTCAGACTATTGTGCTAAGTGACGTCACATCATGAAACTTTCCCGATTCAAAACTAGATGTCGCTAGTAAAACTGTACGGTTTGTAGATCGCGCTGACGAAAACACACGGCGTTGAATGACTTTCTGTTAGTTTCACTGTAGAATCATACTTACCTGGCACAGGGGACACCGTGATCAAAAAGGCGGTTCCCCCAGAGCGAGGCCTATTCATTGCACTGCGAATTGGGTTGACCTCTGCGATTATCCCTAATGTGGATAACTCGGGTGCGTTATTTTTGGTAGTGGGGACTGCGTACGCGCCGTCCCCTTCATTATTAAAATATAATCTAGTTCTAATTTAGTTAGTACTGTACTCTGTAATATCGTCAGGTGATTAGATAAGTAATTGTCGACGTTTGAGTTTTTATAAATTATAAATTTCAAACTATATGTATTTAACTTCTTCAGAACTATGGCAGATTTGCCCACCTCTGGGCAGAAGATAGGGTGCAACAAGTACAAGACTTTGTGGATTCAAATCCACTGAATGTCATTATAAGAGATATGCTCAAGAAATATGAGGGACAAACTGAGGAGGTCTTCAATTTACCGGAGCGTCATATTATAGGATCTATCCAAATTAATATGGGTATGCTTTTTTAAATTGTTCAAGTATGAGTACAATTTGATTCAAATTGTGACAAGACACTGCGCATTGACACTGTTTACAGCACAAACCAATTAAAAGCAAAATGTAGAGTACCCATCGTTTCACGAGGTTCTGAACTTTGACTTTGCTTCATTCCTCTAGATAACATAAAACTGGGCCTTCACGTCGAATCCGTCGAATGGAAACGGATCTTAGGCAAGCTCCTCAGTGTAGCTTACAAAGAACGAGTGACTAGGCTGATGCAGTTTATCAATGACCGTATGAAGACAATGGCAAAGAAAATAAAGGATTTGGACGATGTGCGAGTGGCTATGATGTGTTTAGAGCTTATACGAGAGGAATTTATTGGGTGAGGTTGCTCTTTTACCACTATTCATATAGTAGCATAGTATTGGGTAAACAAAAGTGTTATTTTTAAAGGTAAACTATCCCACCGGCTCGTGTGACTGTCTGTATCTCCGGTTGTAGCTGAATTTTGTGGTACAGCTTAGATTTTACTAAGTTTGTCACTAACAGACACCATGATTTTTAAGATTCATAGTTACAGGAAGATTTTGGTAATATACCAGTTGGTCTAATATTTTGCCATGTTTTCAGAATGGATATGGAGTTAGATCTTATCGAAGAGAGCTACGCAACGTTTGCTCAGTTCAATATTGATATCCCTAAAGAAGATGCGGACATGGTGTATGGTTTGCGATACGCCTTCCAAAATATGCTAACCACTGTAAGTAACAGGCAAATTGCTGATAATTTTACTGACTGTTGAAATTCCCGGCATTTAGTTCTTTGGAAAAATCGTTTAGAAATCTAGACTGCGTTTTATATTTCACTACACATGAACTAAGAAGAATTAAGTAGATATGTCAGTGTATTTTAACAGCTAAGACATTTTCAGTCTCAACAAGTACAACAAAGGATAGTCGATATGCAAGGGCCTTTGCAAAAGGAGTTGACTGAAGGCGTTTCGTCATTCAATGCGGACGTGCTGAAGTTTGACGCGGATTACGATGCGTTTGGACCTATGTCGCCTGGACTATCGGCAAGGGAAGCCAGTGACAGGTGAGTCTTAAGATTCGAATTATGTAAAAGACGCAATTTCGCAAATTGTTAAATTTCGCTATTGTATGCTTTTGAGGCACTTTTTAATAATTATGTACTAAAAAAATAATTTTAATTTCTCTTTCTACTTCGACCATCCTAGTAAATTTTGAGTGAAATAATAAGCTTTTCTGTTAATTTTGTTTCATTGGCTCGTAGCATTTCAGGAAATCGAATATTGAGTATTGAAACGAAATAAAGATCTTTAAATATTTAATGATAATAAGTACCTACTGTTTTATTATTACAGAGTGATTATGTTCCAATCGCGGTTCGACGATCTCTGGCGTAAATTTGAAATGTATGCCAACGGTGAGAAGTTATTCGGTATGGAAGTTAAAGACTATCCCATCCTTCATCAAAAGAAGAAAGAGTTCAACCTACTCAGCAAACTGTAAGAATTATATTCAATTTTAAACCTTTAGCCTATTCACTTTGGATTATAAATTGATCGAATATAATAAACCAGTCTCTTCTCTCTTCTCAAATAATCTTTGTTTTACAGGTACAGTCTATATTTGTCTGTAATGAACTCCATTGACGGGTACTTTGAGACTCCATGGGTTGAGATTGATATTGAACAAATCGTATCACAACTAGCTGACTTCGATTTGAGGCAAGTTTCTTTTAACAAATCAATGCATATAAAGAAGACAGAATGAAAACTCTATTGGTACAAAGCAGAACCTTGTAGCTGGCAGCTTTATGAGATAGGGTATGGGGTAAAATTACCGAAACTTTAGAATACTACCAGAACTTCGTTTTAGTAAGTCAAAATATGTTTATTTTTTGTAAATATGCCATTAATCAATTTTCAGATGTCGTAAGCTCCCAAGAGGAATGAAGGACTGGCCAGCTTTCATTGAGCTGAAGACCAAGATTGATGACTTCAATGAAACGTGCCCGCTTTTAGAGCTGATGGCCGACAAGTCTATGAAAGATCGTCATTGGAGAAGACTGGAAAAACTTATGAGTTAGTCTAAAATCTACTAACAATCATATTTACATTTATTTATTATATTTTCATATTTATTTTATTTATTTATATTTATTTATTTTTTATTTATTTATTCATTAGAAATTATCCACGGAATGAATTTACCTATTGCGGCTTTTTCTTATCTCAATAAGTTTATATGTTATTCTTTCAGATTGTGTTTTGGATGTGGAATCTGAATCGTTTACTTTGGCCAATGTTATGGAAGCGCCTCTGTTGAAAAACAAAGAAGATGTTGAAGTAAGCCTCTATCCTTCTATTAGACACTAAAATAACTATAGGTACAGCCTTTATTCAATTCGAATATCGAATGTAAATTTTCGACTAGATAACCTTTCATTGAACATCCAAGATACGAGATACATTTATTTGCCAAAATAAGTGTTACAATTTGGTCTTATGCTAAAGTCAGAGGCACTTTAAAACTTATTCACCCTCTTCAGGTATCGCAAAAATGTTATAGGTATTTGGGCGCTTAAACTTGTCTTAAGTAGGTACATACATAATAGTATTATTCTTTTTCAAAATATTCTTCAGTTGAGTAGAGACATTTTTTGACTAGATATGATTTTAATCCTCTTATAAATTTAGTTATGTCTGTTACATTTTGAATATCATTTGGTAGGTTGTTAAAGATTTTGACTGCCATGTAATATGGACTTTTATTTAACATTTTTATTCTTGAATATGGTAGATATAGTTTGTTTTTATGGCGGGTATTTATGTTGTGTGTTTCACTAATTTTTACAAAATCTTTTTTATTTTTGAAAACAAATATTCATACTTCCATGATATAAATAGATGGGAGTGTCAATAGCTTAAATTTAATAAAATAAGGTTTGCAGCTTTGTCTGTTATTGATTTGGGCTAAGATTCTTACACATTTTTTTTTTGAATAATGAATAAGTCATTTATATATCCTTACAAAGTATTGAGATTTAAAGAAAGTGGCTCATGAAAAAAATATAGCTCTTTGGCCATGTTTTCAGAAAATCCTTGTCGATTTCTAAGCACAAACATTTTTAAGGTGTTTCGCCGTACTCGAGGACCTTTTAAAAGAGGGTCATGAGCTTATTATATTCTATTTCTCAGGATATCTGCATCAGTGCAGTGAAAGAAAAGGACATAGAAGCGAAACTGAAACAAGTTATCGCTGACTGGGCCGTGGTAGACTTGACCTTCGCTCCGTTCAAAAACAGAGGGGAGTTACTGCTCAAAGCCCAGGATACTTTGGATATCATCACCTTGCTGGAAGATTCTATGATGATTCTCAACTCTTTGGCTTCAAACAGGTAAATTTTGAATTAAAAAAGTAAGTACTATGTCAATATTTTTTATTCAGATCATTATCATACAATGCAGGCATTGATTTCGCGTGTATTGGAGATGGTCTACGAAAGTAATTACTTTTAAAAGTAATTTAATTTTGAAAGTAATTACTACTAGTCATTGTGTCGCAGTTTGTTTGCTGATTGACTATCATCATGTGACAGGCGTCACAGCTCAGTCGGTAATAGCTCTGCCTTCCGTGCTGTGGGTCGTGGGTTCGATCCCCACCAAGAACAAACATTTGTGCGTGGAAAACATTGATGTTTGTTCTATGTCTGGGTGTTAGTATGTATTATAAGTATGTATTTACAAAAAAAAAGTATATAAGTATTCTATCAGCCATCTGGTTCCCATATTACAAGCATTGATTAGTTTGGGACTAGAGGGTTTTGTGTGAAATGTCCCTGAATATTTATTTATTTATTTTATTACTATCAGATACAACGCTCCTTTCAAGAAGGACATTCTGCTATGGATCAACAAGCTGGTCAGCACAACTGAGATTCTCGAGAAGTGGTTGCTTGTACAGAACCTGTGGATGTATCTGGAAGCAGTGTTTGTGGGCGGTGACATTGCTAAACAATTGCCGGCTGAAGCCAAACGGTTTGCTGTGAGTTTTGTTGTTTCATAGTATCACTACTTTTAGTTTTTGTGAGGCTAGGATTTTAGGGGGTTGGATTATTTGGTTAGTAAACCCTAAACATCTGCGCGACAAGCATAGATATTTAATTTTGTCCCGTAGAAAGTTTTAAAAAACTGAGTAGGTATGTTCTATAGTTTTTAAGCTTCAATTCAATTCGCAGACAATCGACAAAACTTACGTAAAGATAATGTACCGCGCCCGAGACATCATAAACTGCGTAGAAACTTGCACATCCGATGACACTCTGAAACAACTACTGCCGCATTTGTTCGAACAACTCGAGGCATGTCAGAAATCCCTCACTGGATATTTGGAGACGAAACGCCTTATCTTCCCAAGATTCTTCTTCGTGTCTGATCCTGTCCTTCTGGAGATCCTCGGTCAAGCTTCTGACCCGCATTCTATCCAAGTGAGTGTTATTTAATAACCATGCAAGTTATACATTGATAACGGGTTTTTATTTTTAGTTGGATGGTTTATTTAGTACTACTTTAAAACTAGATGTCGCTAGTAAAAACGTACGGATTGTAAATCGCGCTGACGAAAACGCACGGTTTGGAATTACCTGTCTCAGATATCGTTGTTTGTTTATCGCTTCTCGGCCTTTTGGCTAAGATCAAAGTGTAGTATCTGTTCTTTTCAGCTTAATATCTGAAAGATCCCTCACTGAGGGACCAGTATATTAAACTGATTTTTGAGCGACGGGATGTTCGGAGCTCGCTCCACTCCCGTCACGAGTCGGCCCGGCATTGCAGTGCCGCCGGGATCGGCTTTCATGAATAAACATAATATAATAATAATTGTTAGCTTGCTTGAGCGATATATTATTAGAGAAGAAAAAGAGATACATTATTTATATACATACATATACATTATACACATTATACATTATGGTTGTTTGGATTGTTGCGAATGTGTGGAGCTTACGACTATCACACCACTGTGATTAAATATGGACCGTATTTCTCTATTTTCTCTTATAGCCTCACCTGCCGAGTATATTCGATGCGTTGTTCACGGTCGACTTTGATGACAAGGAGAGAATTATCAACATGAATTCTGATAACGGAGAGACTATTCCATTGGAAAGGCCTGTGAGCTGCATTGGGGGCGTTGAGGTAACATAGCTTTGTATATTATGCCTGTGTGTGACCACTTGCTTAACACCAGTTTTTAACACTCCCAACTCCAAAAATACACTGAACGTCAAGTCAGTCAGAATATTTTATCGAGCGGTAGAAGTAATCTCAAATTCTGAAGTTATAACATTTTCAGATATGGTTGAACACTCTGCTGGATACAATGAAAGATACAGTGAGAAACATGATTGCTAACATTTCTCAGACGATGGCTGGTGATCCAGAGTTTGAGTTTATAATCGGGTTCTGGAATTTCCCTGGACAGGTATTATTAAAGGGTTGATGTTTTTCCCATTGAGTACAGAGGGGCGATTACGAGTTGACAATGTACAAAACCGGTGTCAAACGTCTAACGCCGAGCACACCGGTGTGCGCTGCTTGGTATGGAGACACTGAGCGGATTTTTTGAGAAGCTTGAAATGCGATTACGAGTCCGGTGTGGGCTTGCACAGACGTAGTGTATGATCACACGGTGTAAACTTTTTGTACTATTATCTAAGCTGTGACTGTCACGATCGTGGTGTACGCCGATATTTGACCGTTATTCTGTTAATTGCGATTACGAGTTGCTTTTAGCACCTCTGCGATTGCGCCGCTGCGATATCGCGGCTCACACCATGGTATTTCTCGGTGTGGGTGTACTAACTGTTAATTATTCTGTGTCAAATATTGTGATTTTACGTGTGGAATGACAAAACGTTCTTTATTTATTTTTTCTTTGTAAATTACCATAAATTACCTTGTAGGTACCTACTGTGAAAAAATTGTGCTTGATTTATGTTCTACTACGCTGGGTGGGAAAAGTAGAGCTCTGCCTACGAGAGAAATGCTACGGAAGATGCCAGGAGCTTCCAAAATGATTCCGACCCCGTCAATGATCTTTCGGAGACCGAGATATCAGACCGGTAGGCTCAAATACATCAGTGAAGATCCATGCAGAGCCTTGTACTAATAAATGTACAGGCAGACCAAATAAAACCAATCAGGTTGTGGCTTGCACATTTGACCTTGGATTTTGGGATTCCTGATGCTGAGAGAGACCAAGGTACACATTTATAATCTTACTAAGGAGTTTTCACTGATTAGCAAATACTTATTAGTAAGTGCACAACACACAGAGGGTGGTATACCTATTATTCTCTAGGTATAGTTGCCTACCATTCAATGCTTTGTCTGAAATAAAGCTGACTTGTAACATTCTTGTCTTGTTGTTGTACTGGATCATTTATGTACAAAATGGCATAAACCTTTGTTTGTTAGATAGGTAGGTACCTATTGTTTTTATCTTAGAGCTTCTACCCACTAATACTTAGTTTATTCTTTGTTGCAGACAATTCAAAGTAACAAATTGTAAAAGTTACACTACTCGGGATACAGTTGACTAAAGTGAGATCCTGAGTCAACTAAAGGCATCACCACACGTATAGGTCAAGCTTGCAAAGTCCGCACCAGTCCCTGCCGTGGTCCACATGCATATTTCACCAAGCTGTACCAGGGGCAACTTTTTATCATGGTCCAACTTTATTATAGATACCTATACAAAATATGTTGGCTTGTATAGCAGGGTTTGATCCTTAGTTGCTAAACAGATACTTTTATTTGAATAAATGTTATAAACATATTATCATACTTAGTGCGGCTTGCACCAGAATCACTAAACGAGTTTAACAGCTAAATCGATTTAAACCTGACGTATTTGTATGACTTGACAACTCGCTAAATACTATTTAAGAGTTAAACGCGTTTAGCGATTCTGGTGCAAGCCGCCCTTAGCATTATTTATTTACCTATTTTAAATTAATTTATTTACCAAGACAGATAGTCACATTCTTGTCTTGCTGCTATTTGTCAGTTGATTCTAATCAATAAGTTCCAATTATTATTATTCTTTGTATATTGTATTGTAAAATAAAACAAGTGAGTTCAGATAGTATAATTTTATTATATTTGCTACATAATATCATGTCGTGCTCAATCAATTAGTCTCTTATAGAATGTTTACAAAGGTAGGTATTCACTGAAGTTTTCAAGCCAAATGACGTACCCGTGCGAAGCCGGGACGGGCCGGTAGTTACAAATAATAGGCTTCATCAACGAAAATGTTAATGCACACCAACTTTGATGGTGTTCTATGGAACATTAGAAATCTTTTTTTTTGTTAACTAAATATCTCACCTATTTTAAGTTTGAGGTTTTAGAAAGATACATTTTAACCGCCATGTTTTTCCAGGCTGGGCTGTTAGGAATGCAAATTCTATGGACTAGCGATTCCGAGTACGCGTTGAAAAAGGCAAGAGCTGACAAGTTTATCATGAGGATCACGAATCAAAAGTGCTTGGATCTGCTCAACGGGCTTATTGACTTGACAGTCAAAGACTTGACTTCACTGGACCGAACCAGAGTCGAGACTATGATCACTATTCACGTGCATCAAAGGTATTATAAGTTTGATATTGTAACCGGTGAATTCTCAGAGGTTTGTGAAGAAACAAAAACATGACCTGCAATTTTATATCTAACGTTGGGCAGTATACCAGTAGGCCTATAGCAATTTCACTACCTTGTAGAGCACGTCAACTGAGGACATGTCCACTGAGGACAGGTAGCATTGCACAGCGTTCATCGTTCTGAAACGTAAAAGAGCTTCGTTTGAAAATAATATGCCTGTAATTGAACCCAGTAATACGACTAACACGAGCATACTGTTTGGTGGTTCGCTAAGTAAAAATACTATTTTTGCAAATGTGTACGAAATCGTGCGTCTGGGTGCTATGCTGTAGGTACGTGTTTATTTCGTCTCCGCCAAAAAAAAATCGGAGAATTTGTTCGGGTGATCGATGCTAAGGCGTCTTTGGTTCGGCTTGGAGGTTCTGTGGTTTGGTGGCATAAATGGTAGGTATATTTAATTATTTGGGTCGATTTTATTATGGTACGTTTTTGATTAAAGACTGGGATCAAGATTAGGTCTTTAGTTCGCTATTGGGTAGTGTTGCGTAATGGACAGGCAGTCATTTGACAGGCGTCACAGCTCAGTCGGTAATGGATCTGCCTTCCGTGCTGTGGGTCGTGGGTTCGATCCCCACCAAGAACAAACATTTGTGTGTGGCAAAAGGCAAAACATAGATGTTTGTTCTATGTCTGGGTGTTACTATGCATTATAAGTATGTATTTACAAAAAAAAATGTATATAAGTATTCTATCAGCATCTAGTTCCCATATTACAAGCTTTGCTTAGTTTGGGACTAGAGGGCGTCGTGTGAAATGTCCATGAATATTTATAATGGCATGTTCTATCAAATACGAGTAAAACTCTTCTCTTCTTTCAGAGACATCTTTGATGATTTAGTACGGATGAGAATCAAGTCGCCTGTTGATTTTGAATGGCAAAAGCAAGCTCGCTTTTACTACTTTGAAGACAGTGATGACTGCATTGTTTCTATTACTGATGTAGACTTTTTATATCAAGTAAGTAGAACACAATGCCACGTCGATTCATGTTTATTTCTTTGCGAGTGCAAAAGAAACCCTAAACCCAAGGGATACGTCAGTATTAGCATAGACAAATAAAAAAATAGACCAGCAGACGTTTAGAAAATATCGTAACCCGAAAATGGATTACCTTCAAAGGCGTGAGATGTCGCTGGGTGTATCGAATCGGTAATAAATCAAAACGGTGTTTATTTTCTTGAACCTCTGGCGCGCTGACACTATAAGCAGTACGGAAATAAACGTCAGATGGCGCTATTTCAAAATTTTGCAAAGCGTATACCAAAATTCGGTTACAACGCGCGCGACGTTGACAGCTTGTGCTATGCAATGTCGAACGAGCGAGATAGAGTCTGGATGCAGAGCGGCAACAGTGCTCTGGTCGTATCAAGCTAGTAAAATAATAGATGTTTCGATTTTAAACCTGACGCCTTACCGCCAAGTGCGGTAATAAAAAAATACAAAGATATTATATGAAATCTTAAATGTTTTTAGCTTGATAAAATAAAACATAAAAGGTAGGTAGACTTTTAATTATATATTATTAAAATATCACACCCAATAGGTACTTGTTTAGTTATGTACTGAAACATTACCATACATTACGAACCATTTAGGTACGAACAAATAAGTTTTCTGCGGGTGTTGCCTAGGTCTTTTGTTCCTAGGCTATCCTGTTCTAGTTTTACTACCTACCTACTTATAAATAATGGAATAGGTATGTCTGAAGAAGGTAGGTAGGTACCTATAGGTATATTTATCAATATAAATATTCTAAAGTAGGTATATGATTGACTAGCAGTTACCCGCGACTTCGTGCGCGTGTACAGTTTCCGTGTACCTACTGGAATGTCAAACGCTAGTTGTTAGACCAAAGAGGTAGTACTACGTCCTGTCAAACTGACGTGACATGACATGACAATGAAATCCTCTTGCCAATTGGCGCTGCTAATCCTTTTCGTTCCCACGCATAATGGGCCAACTGTGAGTCTAAATGCGGAAAAGGGAGTCCCTTCAATTTCAATTTTTCCTTTTCGTTCATTTTATCCTTTAGATCCTGTTAATTATTCGGGATAAAAAGTAGCCTATATGTCAATCCAGGTTACGAACTACATATATGCCAAGTTTCATCCAAGTTGGTTCAGTGGTTTTGACGTGATTGAAACATAAACATCCAAACATCTAAACTTTCGCATTAATAATATTAGTAGGATTCTAAAAATTTCAAGGACGTAGTTGCGTTGCGACTTATCATTAAACTTGGTGGTAAAACGGCTTGTCTACTCATTAGCAGTGCCTTGATCACGAATAAATTTGACAATCGTGAACGTATCGTAACGCTAGCGTATCCGAGATACACTGCGCGGTGACGCTACAACGTTCGGCAGTCGGGCTGATGTTGACGCGCAATATCACTCGAATACGTTAGGTTTACGTAACGCGGCGACTGTCAGATTTGTTCGTGATTACCCCTCAGTACCTATTGCCGAGTATAGCACATTTCTGCTCGAAAGTCCAGGTCGTCATGCCAGCGCTTCCTCGGGCGGCCGCGACGTCTTCTACCCCCTGGGGGTATCCAGCCTGTGACTCCTTGAGCCCACCTTTCCGCTACTTTACGACCTACATCGGCGATTCCAGTTTTGGAGCGAAGTATTCTGTTCCGAATTCGATCTATTCTTTTCACACCTAAAATACTTCGCTCCATCACTCTTTGGCAAAGTAGTCAGCGACCACGTCTGAGCACCGTAGGAGTGATAAAAAAAATATATAAGAAGGTTCAGACTATCGAAAGAAACCACACAAATACTTTTGCATCAAATCTATAATCAGTTAAAATTCGATACCAACGAGTTAAAAAATTGAACAGAATTATAGTCCATAACGGGAAGCACTATTTTCATCACAACCACAACACAACCAATCAACTACAAAACAAGAAAATGAAATAATTGTACATGTAAATAAAATCGTCAAAGAGAATACAACACAACACTTCTGTAGTTTGTGCACAACACGCAGGCCAATGACACTTTGTATCAAAAAATGACAGTACCGTTCCGTTTTAGCTTACTTGATGCGTGGAAAAGATGAATTTTCTTAGAAAAGAAATGCGTCAATCGTTTTGTACGTTTAACGAAACGTAGGGGAACTGTTTTCTGTGGTTATACCGACCATAGAGTACTGATATATACACACTAATCGAGTTTAGTTAAATTATCGTCAAAACAGTTTGGTGCAAGATGCCACTAAACGTAATTTTGCTAAACACTTTTAACGATTTAAACGTGTTTAGTTAAACGTGTTTAGGCTGAATTTAAACGACATTTCGTGCAAGCCGCCCTAGGTGTTTTATTTAGAAGGTTCATTTGTTCGTAGTCCAAATATTATGCACAGACTAAAGTGCTGTGCTAAAGCCACCCTAGAATTTGGGGAACGAGTGAGCGGTATGGACTAACAATTCAAATTATAATTTTGACACTATAGTAAACAGACACTGACAGAATTGTGACCTGTCGCAAAAGCCGTAAATCAAGAAGGTGAAAACTTATTTTATATAGACGCCACCTATTAGTAAAGTTATGTCATTAATTTGTATACTATCTTTCAATTTGATGACCACCTAGGTGATCACGCCTAGGTGGCGTGGCGAAAAATATGTTAGATAATCAGTATGAAATAAAATCGTGGTAACTAAATAAATGAACACCATTACAGATTCTAAAATAAGGACATAATTTTTGATGAATTTCGAAAATAAATTAATGGCGTTTCTTTGGTTCTAACGGCTACTTGAAGCTTAAGTCGTCGTCGACTGTAGCGTCATCCCCAAATACGCATGGGAACTAGCCGGTTTTGCGAGTCACGCTCTAATATATAGGGTGTAGCAATCTTCGTGTATTCATTAATCGATGGTATTAGCTAGTAATAGTACAAAAGCGTAGCTTTGACAGATTCTTTTATATTATCATATAACTAGTAAATTAACTGTTGGTGCATCCGGATGTCGGTGTGTTGTATGTTTTCGGTCGCGTTTCTTCGAAACAGAAACAGTAAGTTCATTCAGTTTCTTGATTGGTGGGACATCATTAGCTCCGACTATAAATTTCGAGTTTAAAATGCTTGTAAACTTGCTGCTAGTCATCGTCATAATTTCTTTATTCAATAAAATCACAAGGATCTTTTAGAATCGTCTCACATCTTGGTGATTCTAGGTGCCATTTCCATGCAACGAGAGTCTAGAAGAACGGGCAAGAAATTACGGCCTGGTTCCTAGCTTTTTTTTGTATGATCCTTTTACAAAATATACTTAGTGTTTAGAAACCAAGGATATGCTTATATGGTTTTCTAGAACGAATATTTGGGCATCACCGAGCGTCTGGTAATCACGCCGCTCACAGACAGATGCTACATAACTCTATCGCAAGCCATCGGCATGAGTATGGGCGGCGCACCGGCCGGGCCCGCCGGTACCGGCAAAACTGAGACAACCAAGGACATGGCAAGAACATTGGGGAAACTCGTTATTGTGTTCAACTGTTCTGATCAGATGGATTTCAGAGGTAAATCAAATTTATAAGTACTGTTTGTGTGACAGATAATCCGATCCGATGTGGTTGATTACATTTTAACTATTATAACATCATAGTTTTAAATTTATATTAATAATTCTAATTTAAATTTATATTAATAATTCTAATCTAATGTATATAATCTATAATTTTGACATATTTTGTAACTTAATTCTTGACTATTAGTATTAATTAATGTAATTGGTTTTAACACTGTGTTAATTAATTAAATAAAATAAATAAATTCATTATTACAATTATTATTGGTGATGGTGTGTCTTAAACTAGTTCATCACATAAAACTAGATGTCGCTAGTAAAAACGTACGGCTTGTAGATCGCGCTGACGAAAACACACGGCGTTGAATGACTTTCTGCTAGTTTCACTGTAGAATCATACTTACCTGGCACAGGGGACACCGTGATCAAAAAGGCGGTTCCCCCAGAGCGAGGCCTATTCATTGCACTGCGAATTGGGTTGACCTCTGCGATTATCCCTAATGTGGATAACTCGGGTGCGTTATTTTTGGTAGTGGGGACTGCGTACGCGCCGTCCCCCTTTCTAATTATATCTTACTAACGAAACTAACGAAATTAACTTACCTCGCTGTAAAATGAGTACATTTTGCATTTCAGCACCCAAACTATTTTTCTCACTATTTTATTAAATTATTTTTATTTTATTTTTATTTTATAGGTCTGGGTCGTATTTACAAAGGACTGGCGCAGTCTGGCACGTGGGGTTGCTTCGACGAATTCAATCGTATTGAGTTGCCCGTGCTATCAGTGGCGGCACAACAAATCTACATCTGTCTCACTGCTAGAAGAGAAAAGAAGGACTTCTTTGTCTTCAGGTTAGTAAAATGCAATCCAGTGATACAGATTTTAAAATATCCTTTCAGATCCTTTATTTTTTGGCGTTTTTGGCATGTTAAACATTTGTGCACCTCTTTGTTAGTTCTCTTCGGTATGATTGTATGTAGGTAAGTAATAAAAGGATGTATACCATCCTTGGGCAGTCGAAAGCAAATTTTTGTTTCAGTGATGGAGACACAGTGAGCATCAACCCAGAATTTGCATTCATCATCACAATGAATCCTGGTTACGCCGGCAGACAGGAGTTACCTGAAAACCTAAAGATTCAGTTCCGTTCCGTAGCAATGATGGTGCCCGACCGACAAATCATCATTCGTGTCAAGTTGGCCAGCTGTGGTTTCAAAGAGAATATTTTATTGGGTGAGTTTTATTATTATCAGATATTTTTTTATTCAATGCTCGCTGCCATGTGAGTATTATCAAAAGACTGGCGTTTTTTGTGTAAAAACAGAAATCCTTAAAATACCTACTTATACGAGTTAACCAGCATTTAGTCCTAAATTTATAAAACTAATGCTATTTAGATAAGCAAAGGGTATACTACCGGAAAGGCGCAAAATATAGTCGGATAGCTACATAATACCGCATCTTTATAAGTCATAACAACCAATAAATCATCATCATGACTCCCTTAACAAAAGTAATGAATTAAACTTGTTTCGTATATTCCAGCTCGTAAATTCTTCACTCTATACAAGCTCTGCGAAGAACAGTTATCGAAGCAAGTGCACTACGATTTCGGGCTTCGTAACATTCTATCGGTGCTCAGGACTATGGGCTCGCAAAAACGCGCTAATCCCGAAAGTACTGAAGAGAATATCATGATGAGAGTGTTGAAGTAAGTTTCTTTTAAATCATGGTATGGCAAGAAAAGTCTCACCACAAATTCGTTTTTATTTTTAAATACATATTGTATTATACGTGTTGTGTTGTTGTGGCGATCACAATATGCCAGAAGGCCGCAGTGATATCATAGCCGCAAAAAGCTAATAAAATAATAACATAAACTTTACTTTGATAGGGCCATCCTCACAGATAAAACAGTACATTTCAATAGACCTGATTTAACTCTTCTAGATAAAACCAACAACACAGCACTTTTAATCGACATCGCTATCCCGAATACCCATAACATACAGAACACTATTGCAGAAAAACTATCTAAATACATTGATCTGAAAAACGAAATAGCACGCATGTGGCACCTACAGAAAGTCTCTATAGTACCAATAGTCCTCTCATCCACAGGTGTTATCCCAAAACAGTTACATCAATCCTTATCCCATTTAGATTTGCCGAAACACACATACATTCTTTTACAAAAAGCAGCCATTCTGAACACATGCAGAATCGTGAGAAAGTTTCTGCAAACTGAACTTTCGCATGAAGCACAACCTTCCACTGGGGTGCACTGCCTAGGCCCGTGCACCTTGGTTAACCCCGGTTTTTCCTTAAACCGAGTAGATTAAATCTTGAATCACAATAATAATAATGTGTTGTGTTAGCTGTTTTTCTTTGTATTTGCGAATGTATGTAGTACGTCAAATAAGCTTCACTTACTCTTCATATTTTGTTCATTTTCAGGGAAATGAATGTGTCTAAATTGGTAGATGAAGATGAGCCTCTGTTCGTGTCCTTGATTGAAGATTTGTTCCCCGGCATGAAGCTCAGTCAGACCGTTCACAAGTATGCTAATCATTATTGTGTTACTAGCAGTTACCCGCGACTTCGTCTACGAAAAAAAAATATAACTAAAAAAAAAAAGTGGAAGAAGTAGCCTATGTGTTAATCCAGGTTACGAACTATAATATTCCAAGTTTCATCCAAATCCGACCAGTAGTTACAGCGTGATTGAAACACAAACATCTAAACTTTGACATTTATAATAGTAGTGGGATTCTATTGCCAATGACAGATGTAATGAGCGAAATAGACAGGAAGTATGTGAGCCACCGAGAATAAAGTGTTTAACGAGTCTAAAAGTAGGTAGAGTTCATCTAAATGCTGCGCCTGCGCTGTTGGAGGCGATAGTAGTACTTTTTTAATTGGTTTTACGACGTGAGTAAGATGTAAGTACATAAGATGTAATGCAATATTTATTTCTATGCTGTTACAACAACCACAGAATGGGAAACAATGCAATGCAATCGCGTTCATTGTTTCATACATGACCCATCCTGATATTTTGTGAAATAATTTACATATTACAGAGAAATGCAGCGCGCGATAACCCTAATAGCAGATCGGTTTGGTCTTGTGAACCATCCAAATTGGAATCTAAAGATTATTCAGCTATACGAGACATCCCTAGTACGTCACGGACTGATGACTATGGGCCCTACTGGCTCAGGGAAAACCACTTGTATTCATACCCTTATGGCTGCTTTGACAGAAGTCGGACGCCCACATAAGGAGATGAGGATGAATCCTAAGGTTTGCACTTATTTTCAACTCTATTTAGATTAGTTTAGAGATGTTTTTACGACGTCACGGGCTGATAACTCCTCGTGCTTCATATCAGTTTTGATACTTTCTTTTATTTTGATAAAATAGAAAAGATGAGTCTTTCTTTGTTCGCCCGATTATATTGCAGCATTTAGAGATCAGTTTTGGGGGAAAAATTACAGTTTCTCAAATTGTTGAGGCATCCTATGATGCGATGGTTCTGTCGATTGATGAACTTGATAATGATGCCGATTCTGTTCGTACATTTTTCTAAACTAATCTAATTTGACCGCTCTAAAAATGTTGCCGTCCCCTTCCTATTGAATAAAAATGACAAAGACGGCTATTATGTGTGAATCAACACTAGTAATATTTTTATCAGCTATTTTCTCTGTGTTTTGAACTATCGCTTGATAGTGTTGTCTTTTCTGTTGCTTATAGGCTATAACAGCACCGCAAATGTTCGGCCGCTTGGATGTAGCCACTAACGATTGGACAGATGGTATCTTCTCTACTCTGTGGAGACGAGCTTTGAAGGTCAAGAAATCTGACACCACATGGATTGTATTAGGTTAGTTTTTGTAAAGTTCCTAAACAAAATTACTTCAATGCCATTACCCCTGATCATGCGCATACGAGTGATCTATATACAGATACAGTACGTTGTATCAGCTAAAATGGTTGCTCTAAGCGATTTTATTTTGATGCTTAACAAGCATATGTTCTATATGTCATGCCATAGCCTATTCGCACTATAGACCATGAGATCTATTAAGATCATAACACGAATTTGAACATTTCTCCAGATGGGCCGGTAGACGCCGTGTGGATTGAGAACCTGAACTCAGTACTAGACGACAACAAAACCCTCACATTAGCCAATGGCGATCGCATCACAATGGCTCAGAACAGCAAGCTGGTGTTCGAGCCGGATAACGTGGATAATGCATCGCCGGCTACTGTCAGTCGGATGGGCATGGTGTTTCTGTCCTCTTCTGTCTTGAACTGGCCACCTATACTCGAAGTACGTTTTCTATTAGTATTTTTATTTATTATTTCTATAACTTAGATATGGTGTTTTTTACTTTTTATTCAGTAGTAGTACACCTTTGTCTCAGAGTGATAGGCACGGCTTCAGTGGACGTGCTCAGTGAGGCAATGCATCTTTATAGGCAGTTTACGAACGAACGAACGAACCACTTAACATCAGGTGGACTATCGGCTTGTTCCATCATTTAGTTGTATAAAAAAATTACCTCCAATACTAGACTAGAGGTATTAGAAAACCCAATATTCAAACCTTGGTAAAGCTTAAATAGAGATGTGCGATAATGAAAATTACTTACTTTAATTAATTAGAGGACAAGAAAGAAAGTGTCGGTCGTCCAGCGGCGAGATGGGCTGACGACATTACTAACGTCGCAGGTCGGACTTGGATGAGACTGGCTCAGGACCGCAGAGAATAGCACAATGAAAAAGAGGCCTATACCCAGCAGTGGGTGAGATCAGGCTACGGATGATGATGATGATGATAAAGAAAAAAAAGTTACGAAACATGTTGCTGTGGCAAAACGTTATAGACCAACGTAGAGTTATTATTTGGTACCTTGAATTTTAGGGTTGGCTAAAGAAAAGGGGTCAAAAAGAATCGGATTCTCTACGAAACGCGTTCAACAAAGTGTACGATGATGTCCACTCGTTTGTACAGCAGAGGCTGCCGGTTAAAATGAAGATTCTAGAAGCTATTTATGTCAGGTATTTATTTAATCCCATTAGGTTCGTTAGGACTAGTTTACCGTTTGGTATTCTATGATTACAAAGTCAGATCGATTAAATTAAATTTTTAGTCTCTTGTAATTTTAATTTCAGACAAGCCATAGATGTTCTTATTGGGTTACTGCAAATAGAAATACCTGGAGGCAGTAAGTGTCACTTATAAATCACATCACTTATAAACAAAGTCTGATAGACAATCTCTATGTACACACGGCAACAGGTCAGGTTATACACCCAATATAATCATAACTACACTACATACAATGCAGAGAATCGTTGGAAAGGGAGCGCAATAGGCGAAGGCGCGCGCCGCGCTCACAGCCTGACCTACACAAACACATTGTCGTCCCTCTCGCACGATTCGCAACGTTCAACTTCTAATCAAAGTCCAAACAGTATAGGTGGATGTGTCTTCGACTGTACCTACTTAAAAATCTTTTGGATGCAGTTAGGCATGTCAAAATATTTTTACTTTCCTTGGCCCATACCCACTTTTTAACTGACTTCAAAAAAGGAGGAGGTTCTCAATTCGGTTGTATGTTTTTTTTTTTTTTTTTTTTTTTTTTTTTAATGTTTGTTACCTCAGAACTCCGTCATTTATGAACCGATTTCAAAAATTTTTTTTTCATCTAAAAGGATATACTTCCAGATTGGTCCCATTTTATTTTCATCAAAATCGGTTGAGTGGTTTGGGTTATAAATAGAAATAACTGAAAAAAATATGCCCGCCGCGGCGCAGCGCCTACTATTTTACTGCTAGCAACGATGCAATATGCCAAGTTGCGGCGTAGCGCCTACCATTTTACTGCTAGCAACTATGGACCCTTTGTGGTGCACACCTAAATTTTTACATTTTTCTAAATTTGTCAATAAACCCAGTTTGTACATTCAAACCGCATTTAATTGGAGAAAAGCAAAAACCCACCAGTTGTTCCTCTAAAGAATCAACACCAACCACGTGCACCAAATTGCGTATTTTGCTTTCCTGTGACTTTTATGTGGTGTTTATAGTGACTAGAACATTCCCAATGAACTGTCATCATCGTCATCATCATCTGATGATGAAGCTGGTAGTCGAGTTGAAGTCGGTTTTCCAGTTTTTTAACTTATAAATTATTACAGTCTATTTTAAGTCACATGTAACAAACCATTGCTGCTTCAAAACGATCGTTCGATTCCAGAGATGCACACAGACCGTCATCTGGAGCGTTTATTCATATTTGCCATGATGTGGTCGCTGGGTGCTGTGCTAGAATTGGATGCTAGAACTAAAATGGCAGAGTTTATGACCAAGCTGCCGGGCAGGATGGACTGGCCCGGCGCTAAGTCGAAGGAATGGATCATGCCGTTTGAGTACATGGTCAACGAAGCTGGTGTATGGCAGCATTGGTTAGATTTTTACATGATCAAGTATTTAGTGCAAGTTCATAGCTAGTTCGGCCACATCCCAGACATTAAAAAAGATTTGAAACCTAAAAAAAAATGTCGTATATTATTTTATCGAAGGGTCAATGGTCTCTCTCATAACTTTTTGCTACCAGTTATCTAGTGCTGTTCGAAGTCGCCTTTCCTGTCTGTTTGTGCAGGCTACTCTCATAAAGAAATCATCAGAAGTCTTTTTCGGAATTTCAAAATTGTGTAGGTACTGTTGGTGGGTCTAATCATAATATTGTATCGAAATACTACTTTTAGGAAAGTGCTTTTAGTCATAACAGTTTTGAAACTTTGTCTCGTCATCATTTATTAATTCGTAGACTGTTCTAGCTGAATTTTTACTCTAGAAATCACTATTTATCTTCTCAATTTTCTTGTTGGTATTACAGGAACGAAATAGTGGAAGACTACTATTACCCACCCGACAGCATTCCGGAATATGCATCGATCCTAGTCCCAAATATCGATAACGTATGCATTTCCTTCCTCATCGAAACCATAGCGAAGCAGAACAAGGCTGTGCTACTGATCGGAGAACAGGGAACAGCCAAAACTGTTATGTTGAAGAGTTATATGCAAAAATACGATAATGAGGTCAAATTATACAAGATGATCAATTTCTCGTCTGCTACCACGCCGAATATGTTCCAAGTGAGTTAAGCTTGATATTTAAATACTTTGTGAAATAAAATCTGGGTAGCCTGACTGATTTTAATGTATTCTGTGATAAGAGTTTTGCTATACAAGTTCATATCTGTAACTGCTGTGTGAAATGAAACCACTGGTTAGGTCTCCTGTCTGCTTAATTTTTGGGTTACTAGATTTTTAACTTTTATAGTTTGGTCCTAATAGCTATGTACAGACAAACAGAAAATGATGACATTAAGGGCCACTCTAAGGGCGGCTTGCACCAGAATCGCTTAACGCGTTTAACTCTTAAATAGTATTTAGCGAGTTGTCAAGTCATACAAATACGTCAGATTTAAATCGATTTAGCTGTTAAATACGTTTAGTGATTCTGGTGCAAGACGCCCTTAGAATAAGTAACGTGTTTCTAAAAGGAGTTTTAGCGAAAAAGAGAAGTCATTATGGCCGGTCCGTATTTCTAGAGTTGGGACATGTGCATAGTGCTGAGCCTTGTTCACCTGTCTTTAAATTGACTGATTCTTTCCAACCTGCCTGATTTCACCAATTCGCAGTTTTACTTCGCTTTTATTTTTAGTTTATTGGTTGGACTGAAGACATTTTGTAAAGATAGGAAAACCGATGGCTGAGAAAACTTCAGCTCCCAACATTATGATGATGATGATTTAGTTACTCGATCCTTATGCCTTCTTGTTTTCAGAGAATCGTAGAATCGTACGTAGAGAAACGTGTCGGAATGACGTACGGGCCGCCGGGTGGTCGATCTATGACGGTATTCGTTGATGATATCAACATGCCGGTTGTCAACGAGTGGGGTGATCAGGTAATCTGTTTGTGCTCCTTGACAACTCTATTGTTACTCACATCTATCGATGAAGCGAAATATCGCGATGATAAAATGACCTGAAAAAACCCAATGTAAATTGATTTGAAGCAAGTAAGTACAGTGGTGTGAAGTCGGCGCTGACTTGTATATTCCACGAATACTGTTCCCATGTAAACAGTTGAAGACTTCTGAACTTACCCCGTATAAACCTGGCTTTAAAATATCTTTTTTTTTTAATTTGACAGGTGACGAATGAAATTGTCAGAGAAATGATGGAGTGCGGTGGGTTTTACTCGCTAGAAAAGCCTGGAGAGTTCATCATTATTGCTGACATTCAAATGTTTGGCGCTATGATCCATCCGGGTATGATTTTGTGAAATAACTATCGGCATTGTAAAGCCTAAAGTAATATCATCATTTCAAACTACACTGTACGCAGTACAGTACCAAATCTGTGTACAGTGTCGATTCTAATGAAAACAGAGATTTATATTTTTTTACTCTAATTAAAACGATACTTTAAAGAAATACTTTCTTTAGGGCAGTAGGGCGGTGGGTACTGTAATGTCAAACAACCTTCTCGCTCGCTTGTGTATAGGTAATTACGTTGAGTAAGTTTTTTTTTTTTATACATTATAGACAAACGTTTGACCGCAATCTCCCTGATGATATATCAAAAATGTTATGTTTATATCTTCAAAAATGTTTATATGTGCTAGCGAGAAGTTGTTTGACATTGCTCATCGCCTTAAATGTGCTGTGTCCATGCCCGTCCATATTTCCCGATGACGATTTCCTTATTTATATTTATTTTGTGTCAAACAGGTGGTGGACGAAACGATATTCCTCCGCGGCTTAAGAGGCAATTCAACGTTTTCAACTGCACTTTACCCAGTAACATTTCTATGGACCGAATCTTTGGTGAGTTCAACTCCAATATTTTTTCAGATCTTGTTTGCAGCCTTTTATGTGTAGATAAATAATATATATAAATATTTCAGAAACTATCAGTGCTGGGTATTTCTGCAAAAATCGTTTTGATAAAAAGCTAGTTGATTTTATGCCTAGACTTGTGTCAGTGACGCGCATTATTTGGCAGCAAACTAAAGTAAGTCTTTCCACAGTGATTTCCTATTTCATAATGTGTACAATTCAATGTTGGATCAGCTCTAGATAAATATTATTGTGCTTTTGTATTTCCGAAAATAGACGGAAATAGCCGAAACGCGTAACATAGTTTTCGCAATTTTCAGGTCAAAATGTTGCCAACGCCAGCCAAGTTCCACTATGTCTTCAACCTCCGTGATTTGTCCCGAATATGGGAAGGAATTCTTTTTATAAAGAAAGATGAGCTTCCTAATGTTAAAATTGCTTTGAAGTTATGGTTCCACGAATGCTTGAGGGTTATATCGGACAGGTAAAACTATTTCAATATAAGGTTTTACAAATAGAAATAATTTACATTTATTTCGCCAGTGAACGAAACCAGTGGTGTCGACCTAATTTGACAGCACTAACAATGTTGCCGTACCTTTCTTGTGAACTGAGACGACAGACAGCTATAATTTTAGCTCTGTCAAATTAGGTTAGTTTAGAAAAATTCAACACAATCGACACCAATGTCAATTATTTTATTTCAATATGTAGCTAGAATTTAGTTTGAGACGGAAGAGTGTTAAACTTAATAACGATTGGGACATTGATCTAGTAGTATTGGGAATATTTCTGGGACTAGTTAATGCAGTGTGAAACGTGAACAATTTATAAACCTGATGAAACAGGTTCACAACGTTCGACGACAAAGACTGGTTCGTTGCCAACTTCTGGAAGACGGCTGCGGCGGAGTTACCCGATGTTGTCTCAGACTTTCCAGAACAAGAAACATTCTTCGTCAATTTCCTCCGAGAGCCGGTCGATCCTACCGGAGATGAGGATGAGGATTTCAGTACTGATGCGCCGAAGATTTATGAAGAGTTGCCTACGTAATATTTTACATGCTCTCCTACAATAATCACGCCTTTGCATCTAATTTAGATCCACTTTTTAACCCCCGACGCAAAAACGACGGGGTGTTATAAGTTTGACGTGTCTGTGTATGTGTGTCTGAGGCAACGTAGCTCCCGAACGGATGAACCGATTTTGATTTGTTTTTTTTTGTTTGAAAGGCTAAGTAGTCGGGAGTGTTCTTAGCTATGTTTCATGAAAATCGATCCAAGATTCGGGGGTTTTTTTAAATTTTAATTAAATTAATTGTTACCCAAGCCTATATGAACGGGACGCTGCAATGCCTGAAACTTGATTTAGATGGAGTAGGCTGACCGTCCTCTCAAGACTCAAGACTAGGAAGTAGTAGGAATATACGTGCGGAGCGTGCGCCTCGCTTGTGTTTGTCCGCATCACCTGACTAGAATGTACCTATCTTGTCAGTGTGGTGTGCATGCGCTCGTTCGACCGATTAGTATTATTCCTACGAGAACCTAGTGCCTAGACAAGCCATACCTTGGCTTTAAGGCACTATATAATTTTAAGCTTGTGTAATTTTTGAAATAATAACAAATAAATAAAATTAGCTGACTAAGGCCTTCACCGTTTGAGAGCACTGCGATTGCGCACATCAATTTTTCGCGTAGACGACCTCATTAGTGCACGACACGGTGGTGGTGAAAAATCATTGTAAAAGTATCTTATTCCAGATGGGACTTTGTGCTTTATAAACTCGGCTCGTTCCAAGATCTGTTTAACGAGCAAGTTCGCGGAGCGCATTTGGATTTAGTGTTCTTTCACGATGCTATGGTGCACTTATTTATCATATCCAGGGTTATCAACACTCCGAGGTAAGTAGTTTAGTTTACTCATAATCACTAAAGGTAAACACTGTGCTGTGGCTAGGTTAAACCTTTAACATTGATTTAAAAAATACTTGAGTAAAAAAATTTGGAAACTTAGAGGAAAAGCGAAATTAAAGTTTACAAGTTTTTTTTTACCTTTACCGTCGCACTGCTGGGCAAAGTTCTCCCCATTTCCTTCTAAGATTAACGCTTGTTTACTCACAAGTTTTAATGTTATGTTTTACAGAGGTAATGCATTACTCGTGGGTGTCGGTGGTTCCGGTAAACAGAGCTTGACGAAATTGGCGTCATATATCGCGAACTACTCCTTCTATCAAATCACATTGACTAGGTAAGAAACATGTTAATGTTTATAAGTCTATCAAGGTATTCCCTTTGTTCAAACTCGAACCAAATACTCCAAATATAAGCTAAAATATGTTCTAGAATAGAGCATTTTGTTAGTGGAATACAGGAAAGTAACTGCAACCTTTGATTCTTTTTAACATGGTTTGGCAAAAAGACTAGAATCCAGCCCCAAACAAAATAAAAAAAAATTAACATGGTCATGACGAACAGGCATAATGTTTGAGTTTTTAAGAACTCGTCGAAACTGTGATATTGGACGAGTTTTCAATCCTCTGCTACGAGTACAAAGTCATTTAGTACCTTTCGGTACATGAGTCCTAATTACTTTTATTCACAATTCCCAAAATTCCCACTTTCTCTATCGTGTATATTCAGTTTTTCATGCTAAAATAAATAACAACAGTCAGTCTTACCTGCTTAAACTTCTAATTACGAAACTTCAATCTGGTGAAATGTAGAGTCAGCTGTTTTACAATATCTTTATCTTGCTAGCAAGTGGAAGACAATTGCCATCTTCGCACACACATACAACAAAGTAGTGACCATTTGAGTAGGAGTAGAAGGAAATTGGGTCAGTATTTTGATTTTTTTAAACCTTTCGTTGATTTTTCTGCACAGATCATACAACGTGAGTAACTTCATGGATGATATCAAGATCCTGTACCGAATAGCTGGTCTGCAAGGACAAGGCATCTCGTTCATTTTCACTGATAACGATATCAAGGACGAGCAGTTCCTTGAGTTTTTGAATAATATCCTCAGTTCGGGAGAAATCGCCAATCTTTTTGCAAAGGATGAAATGGGTAAGGCTTTGATATTATAGGGTTCACATAGGGTTCGTGGCGCGAGGGGGTAAAGACGAGATCGGCCGAGTTACATGTCCCGTGTGTTTATTCGTCCAAGGGCTCACAGCTCACGCTCAGTTGGTAATAGCTCTACCTTCTATGCTGTAGGTGGGGGGTTCAATTCCCACACAGAAAAAATATTTTTGTAATGAAAATAGGTGTTTGGTTTGTGTCTTTGTACGGTCTGTAAAAACATTTAAATTATCTTGCGGAGCGGTATGAAATACTCACCAATAGTTTGTTCTTATTTTTTTACGCTATGGGGTAAAAATTTTAGATTAGATTTTTTTTAGTTTCTTATACTAGATTTTAATTTTAAATATTAATAACTATCGACCTATAAGTTTAGTATCTCATTTATATAAAGCTTTCATCAAAATAATTTACAATAGAATCGATGCTAAGCTTGATAGTCACCAACCTCCAGAACAAGCAGGATTTCGCCCCAGCTTCTCAACGATCGATCATTTACACGCCATCAACCAAATAATAGAGAAATATAACGAATTTAATAAACCACTATACTTAGCATTCGTAGACTACACCAAAGCTTTTGACAGCATTTATCATTCCGCCATCTTCACATCACTGGAACGACAAGAAATAAACCCAACCTACATTAACTTAATTAAAAATATATACGATAATAGCTCCGCTGACATTAAATTTATAACATCAGGACCACCCTTTAGTATAGACAAGGGTGTTAAGCAGGGCGATCCACTCTCTCCCAAACTTTTCACCAGCACACTTGAAGAAGTGTTTAGAAAACTGGCTAGGCCATGGTCGCAGAAAGGAATATCGGTCGGAGACAAGAAGCTCACAAACCTACGCTTTGCTGATGATATTGTTCTTTTTGCGACTACAGCTGCTGACCTACAGAGTATGCTACACGAACTAAGCATTGCAAGCCTTGAAGTTGGACTAACGACGAATCGGTTAAAGACACAATTAATGACTAACTCCACCAAACGCAAGATCGAGGTTGACGGGCAAGAAATACATTATGTCAATGAATATATCTACCTGGGCCAGTTAGTTTCCTTCGAAAACAGGCAGGATAAAGAGATCGAACGCCGTATCGAGAATGCCTGGAAAAACTACTGGTCCATGAAAGAGCTTATGAAGGGAAACCTTCCACTATCACTAAAGCGCAAACTCATTGACATGTGTGTTCTTCCCGTCCTTACCTATGGTGCGCAAACGTGGTCATTAACCGAATCTCAAAAGTCCAAACTCAAGGTTTGCCAAAGGGCAATGGAGCGAAGCGTGCTTGGAGTCAAGAGGACTGATAGAGTCCGTAACACCACTCTTCGCTCAAAAACTGGCATTGCCGACGTAGGGAACAAAGCTGCCAGGTTGAAGTGGGATTGGGCGGGCCACGTCAGACGCATGCACAGGGATCGATGGGCGACAATTATCACGCAGTGGGTGCCTGAAGACGGCAGACGACGCCGAGGCAGGCCTAGAAGACGCTGGAGTCACGATATTGACGCATTCGAAGGACATTGGTGGGACCTGGCAAGCCAGCGGAAGTCCTGGAAGGAAATGGGGGAGACCTTTACCCAGCAGTGGGACGGTATAGGTTAAGAAAAAAAAAATACTAGATTTACCGTAATGTATTTTTGCAGATGAAATACTGAACGAACTTACACCCATCATGAAAAAATACGCACCGAAAAGAATTCCTGTCCCAGATATCCTATACGAGTACTTCATTATGCGATCTCGGGCTAATTTACACGTTGTATTATGTTTCTCACCGGTAAGTTTATCAAGCAATAATCTGACTTACTCGTAGGTATGTCCAAGGGTGCAAAGTCTATAATCGCATGCGTTGGTTTTGTATAGGTGGGTGAAAAGTTCAGAAGCAGAGCTTTGAAGTTCCCCGGTCTTATTTCCGGTTCGACGATGGATTGGTTCCAAAAATGGCCGCGAGTGGCGCTGATTGAAGTAGCTCATCATTTCTTGTCTGAATTTCATGTGAGTTACATTCATATTCAGATTTTCTACTGCATTGACTATACCACGAAACAAATAATGCTAAACGTATTATGGTACTAATGCATTTAGTGCTAGTATTGTTATAACTTTACGGCTATTGCACTTCAACGTATATCAAAGTTCATTCTGATAACACTGCGACGTGATAAATCTGATAAATTTTACAGAATTTAGAATTCGCATTTTATTCCTAGTGCATTATATATATCTCTCTCTCTGCGAGATCTCTGGGGGATATCTAAGAGGAATAGTCAGTGACAAAAAAAATCCTAAAAATAGCCAGCAGATTTTATCATTACGAATTTCAGGTGGTATGCTCCCCCGAAACAAAAGTCCAACTTATTGAGATAATGGGAATGGTGCAAGACAACGTGGCCGATACTTGTTCCATCTACTACGATAGATTCCGTCGTCAAGCTCACGTCACTCCCAAATCGTATCTGTCATTCTTGGAAGGGTACAAAGTACTTTATAAAGAAAAACATATGGGCATTGCTGAGATGGCACGGAGGTTTGTAACTTATAAAAATTGTGTTCCTTTGTGTTTTTCTCCAAATCAGAAGTCGAAACTAAGAGACAGTATGACCTCTTACTCAATAATACTGCACAAATCACGGAAAGATGTCTCTCCTGAATACGAGTAAGCTTTTTGAAACTGATTGCAGGTACAAATGTGTGCCCATTTTGCCTGCGTCCATTTTGAGATGTAACCGTGTGATTATGTGCCTGTAATAACTCCATCCATTCCATTCAAACTGAAACTCCAACCATCATGGCTTCGCAGTTATTGTCGCACAAACAGTGGTTACAGCCCCCGTATGCCAATCTTTTGCTGTCAAGTTATATTTCACTGCCCAGTGTAATTTCTTCGGGTCACGTGGTACAATTTTGTACAATTTTGAATTTTGATCATTCTTTTTAGACACTTGACAGCAAAATATGCGCGAAAACAAATTAAATGACATTATAATGTCACTATTTAGTCACAGAACAACTATGAGTTAGTATGAACTGACCATGATTTAAAACTTTGCAGTTCTACTTTGATTGGCATACCCCTGCAGGTCGTAGTATTTCCGAGGGACTCTTTTGAGAATGTTTATGAGCCCAAAAATACCCTATTCAGTACGAATAAAAATTAGTTTAGTTTGATGCAATTTATTTCACAGAATGACCACAGGCTTAGACAAATTAGTAGAAGCGGCGGCCAGCGTAGATATATTGAAGAAGGAATTGGAACTGAAAGATATTGAAATAAAAGAAGCTACTGCTAAGGCTGAGGAGGTTAGTATTCTTAAAGTCATCAACAAAGGAAACTTAAATCACCTGGCCAACGGCGTGATTCATAGCATTTTTTTGTCCTCACACAGCTCATCTCCAATACCTTGTATGTTGTGTGTTTATTTATCTACTTAGAATAAGAATCATTTATTGTAAAACTGTGTAGAAGAGATCTTATGGTAGAAAAAGTTTTAACAGCCTACCCTTTTAGGGCGTACAATATTTTATTATACCTATTATCAATAGGTACCTAGGTATTGTAGTGAGGTAATTACAGTTAGGTACCATAACTAATAACAACTTGTGTTCAGGTGTTAGCTGCTGTCGCGGAATCCGCCGCGGCTGCGGAAATAGTGAAGGCAGAAGTGTTGGAAGTAAAAGACCGGGCCGTGAAGCTCGTCGGTGTGATCGCCGCTGAAACTGCCATTGCGGAGGAAAAACTCGCTGCAGCGAAACCAGCTTTAGATGCCGCTGAAGCTGCTTTGCAGGTATCTATGGAATATGTACATTATTTTATCCTTATAAAGGAGTTCACTGCTAGAGATAGATTTTTATGAAGATTATTTAAGGACCTATACTATACCCATCGATTTTACACGAACAATTTCATTGGTCCCCCATCGCTAAGATGAGAGTTTATTGAGCGATCTAAACAAAATATTTGCATTATTAGTCTAACCAAGCTAAGCTTGTAACGAGATGAATAGGCAACCCCAAAAAGATTTATACCTACATTATGTTATGTTCACATAGTAATTTTCGTAGGCATACTCGTAGGTTGTCACATCGTTCACGCCGTACAGACGGTGTTTACAACAAAAAGATTTTCAAATTCTGCCAAATTTTGTTGCAAACTTACCTACAAATTTTTCAGAACTTGAGATATCCTCATTTACATAATACTTTCAGACTATCAATGCGGCCGACATTGCCACGGTCCGTAAATTGGGCAAGCCACCATACCTCATCACACTTATCATGGACGCTGTGATCCTACTCTTCCGAAAGAAGATAGATCCTATCAAACCTGATCTTGAGAAGGCTTTCCTTATGGCTTCATGGGCTGAGTCTCTCAAGGTACACATGCAACTCTGCTTTACCCTATAATACAACTTCCACTAAAGAAATCATACTTTATCCCTTTTCTTCAATAGCAGCATGAGTGATTTGTCTATAGAAGAATTGAATAACTGTATGACTGATTGTGTTTGTATGGAGTATCGTTGTATGATATTGAAGCGGCTGTGAGTACTTAATTCGTAACATTTTGTCCTGCAGGTTATGGCAGATTCGAAGTTCTTGAACAACTTGAAATTCTTCCCGAAGGATGAAATCAACGCTGAAATGGTGGATCTACTCCAACCCTACTTCAATTACCCGTAATTATCTATTTTTCTTCTAATCTTGTTTAGAATTGCACAAAATATTTATAACATGTATAGATTCGTGTTGATCCTAAACTCATGCTTGATCTATTAAGGATCCCTAGTTTCCAAAATATACGTGTTCACTTAGTTACTAACAAATCAAGGTACCAATTAATCAGAATGTGATTAACACCCGTGTGCATCTTTTATTAGGTATAGTTTAGTATATCCGAAACGCTGTATGTTCCGTTTTTCCCGTAGCCTATTGTTTTCACTGTTTTCAGTCATATAAATAACTTGACTTGATAATATTTAAGGCAATACACATTCGAAGCGGCAAAGATTGCTTGCGGCAACGTCGCCGGTCTAATCTCCTGGACCATAGCCATGGCGCAGTTCTACTCTGTAAACAAAGATGTGTTGCCTCTGAAGGCAAACTTAGCTATAATGCAAGGGAAGTACCAAGGTGCCAAGCGGGAATTAGACGCGGCTGAGGCGCAGTTGGCTGCGAAAGAGGTTGGTTTACCTTAGGTTTTATGAGAGAACAAGTGACTGGTTCTCTTTATATTAAGTGGGTAATAACAGTCAATAATACTTTTAATGGTTTATTAGAGTACGCAAAACTATGAACTAAGTTTCGTGTTTTGAGTTACAAAGTGCAACGATACCGCCATTTTTGCTTATTCGGTGTAACAAATAAAGTGTCAATACGAATCTTTCCCCTCGATTAATATTCGCCATTCATGTTAGCGCGATTTTAAAAATTTCTGTCATTATCACTTGATGACAACAAAAAGAGATGACAATAGATTTAGCAGCCATTTGCGCAGCTTTAGGAGACTAATATGAGTATACCCCTATATGCTATAGTTTTGCGAACTCGACCTTTGGGCTGAGTAATGAGGGTTCCGCTACTGTCATTGAATAATAAACCCTATTACAGTGTCCGTAGTTTCTTTTTCCACTGAGCATTTGCACAACACCTATTGTACTTTCAGCGAGAATTAGCCGGTGTACAAAAAATGTTCGACGAAGCCATGGCGTTGAAACAAGCCGTGTTAGACGATGCGGCTAGATGTCAGATGAAGATGGACGCCGCGACTGCCTTGATCAACGGACTCAGTGGCGAGAGAGTTCGCTGGACTGAACAATCTGCACTCTTCAAATCTGAAATCGAAAGGCTTGTTGGGGATATACTGCTGCTTACTGGGTAAGATCGATTGCTCAAACTATAAAACTGGTCAATAAAAAATACTTCTTAAAATCGTAACTACAAACTGGTGGTGCCTATCTACCTAGTGAGCTTATCGCTCTTGGTAAAGTCCTGGTTAGTGGAAAATCGTATTTTAACCCAAAGTATCGATCCCTTCCAGATTCTTGTCCTATTCCGGTCCTTTCAACCAAGAATTTCGATCCTACCTAATAAACAGCTGGCTCGCTGAGCTGCTTAAACGAAAAATACCCGTCTCTATGAATTTGAACATTACAGATCAACTAACGGATACCGCTACGGTACAGTACTAGTTTTCATTCACCTTCTGTAAATCTAGAAATTATTAAAAGTTCCATAAAAAAATCTGTTACGAGCATCACATTCTTATTATTTTGGGGTCAGTCCTCCTAGGTAAGCCAGTCTAGCCAAGCTGCTCTAATTTGGCTGATCATTCAGATGTATCGCTGTGCCTACTACTATCGAAAGCCTTTAGTGGTTTCTAGTGTAAATATCAAGTCGGTGAACAAGTGATCACATTCTTAGATGAACACCTCATAGCCTCTGTTAAGTGCATTGGGTATGCTATGCTTAAAATTCTTGAAATTCGACAAAATATCAAGTTCTGCTAAGAATATGCTACCAACTGTTTAATTGGGTGCCCATTCAGTTTTTCTTGAATCTTGAAATGCTAGAAACCCACCAGTAGATTTGGTTGATGTAGAGTTCTTAAAACCCTTGGTCCTTGATGGTTAAACTTCGAAATGTGCCCATGTCGATAAACAAGCCATTGTAATTGTCATGTCTTAGTGAAAACTTATTAGCATTACCTAGTTAAAATGTTGACATAGATCGGTGATTGGAACTTATGCGGATTGCCAACGGATGAGTTGTCCATACAAAACGGTATTATCGTGACAAAGGCATCTCGATTCCCGCTACTAATCGACCCACAGACTCAGGGCAAAATCTGGATTAAGAATATGGAGAAATTCAACGATCTTATTGTTACTACGCTCAATCACAAGTACTTCAGGTCAGTGTATTTTATCTTCCAAGAAACATTGATTCGTGTGGTCGCAAAGGAAAGACGTAAAAAATCCAGGGTCACCGATATGGCTTTCAGCATTAGTAAGTTAAAGTAGCAATGGACAGGACAGGCAATACAGCTGATCGAACTGCTGCAAAATAAATAAATAAATCGGACATTGTAACGGTCGCGAGAAGTGTGTGGACGGAGAAGTATCTAAATAATTCTTCCTCAAAATGTATAGGCAAGCCGTGTCCAGAAGTGAACATTCTGATGACGACGAACCGATTCTACTGCAACTTGAGGCGGACTATAATCACAAGCCTTACCTAGCTGTCTTTGATATTTTAACATGTTGCTATTCGTTTTTAGGAATCACATAGAAGATTGCGTATCGCTTGGCAGACCATTGCTAATAGAAGATGTAGCTGAAGAACTCGATCCTGCTTTAGACAACATTCTTGAGCGGAATTACATCAAAATCGGGTCTTCATTCAAGGTTACTCTATTTATTTTACCGAATTCGCCAGTTTTTATATTTTTATCTAGAAATACAGTCAATTCTCACCTGGACCACAAGGGTCTGATAGCTAGGCAATCTTTTACAAGCACTATTAGGTATGAAGTGAAAAAGGTCTATATAGCAGTTCAGTGATACTAGACAAAAAATGAACGATGTGAGAACTACATTGAACATGGAATTGGTTACAGGTGAAACTAGGAGACAAGGAAATTGACGTGACTGCAGGCCACAAAATATACATCACGTCCAAACTGCCCAATCCAGCTTACACTCCTGAGATTTCTGCGCGAACTTCTATCATTGACTTCACTGTCACGATGCAAGGTTCGACTTCACACTAATATGGTAGATGAATACTAGAATTTATTGTGGTTCGTTATGACTTGCTGAAACGTCACGTCTGCAAAATTTGCCATGAGATTTTACGGTATCTTCGACAAGGTTTCTCAGTCGTCTCTTCGTCAGTTTAGTCGCAAGTCAATGGTAGTACCTAACATTCATTATTCTGTGCTTCAGGTCTCGAAGACCAGTTACTAGGCCGAGTGATTCTAACAGAGAAGGCGGAGATGGAAGCCGAAAGAACGCAACTAATCATGGACGTGACAGCCAATCGTCGTAAAATGCAGGAGTTAGAAGCCAACTTGCTGCATAAACTGACCACTATTCAAGGCTCACTTGTCGAAGACGTGTCTTTGATCCAAGTGCTCAATATCACGAAGAGCACTGCTACTGAAGTAAGTATCCAATATAAATTCAGTTCAAAAGTCTATGTCATGTTAGTTGAAAAACCGTAAACCGACAAACTTTCATTTTATGAGATACCTAACAGATATCTAACAGATACCTAACAGATACCTATCCCTGACAAACATAATAGAAACACTCTGATTTCTCTAACAAATTCATGCGCCCCGTAAAACCCGCATCGCAAGTCCATAAAAATCGCACTGAATTTAGAACCTTCTTATTTTGAAGTACTTATAAACATAAACACAAGCACAACACAACTATTCCTATATCGGCATTAGGTTCTAAGAATCTAGAGTATTTTTGTGCCTCTGTCATAAAATGTGCTCACTTCTTTAGGTAAAAGAAAAACTGGACATAGCCAAAGAAACGGAAATCAAAATCAACGCGGCCCGCGAAGAGTTCCGCCCCGTCGCCACTCGCGGCTCAGTACTGTACTTCTTAGTGTGCAACATGTCGCTTGTGTGCAATATGTATCAAACATCTTTAGCACAGTTTTTGGAGCGATTCGATATTTCTATGGAAAGATCCACGCCGAGTCCGATTACTTCGCGGCGAATTGGGTTCATTATTGACTATTTGGTGATTTATTTTTATTATACACTTAGGGCGGCTTGCACCAGAATCACTAAACGTGTTTAACAGCTAAATAGATTTAACTCTGACGTATTTATATGACTTGACAACTCGCTAAATACTATTTAATAGTTAAACGCGTTTAGCGATTCTGGTGCAAGCCGCCCTTACGTATTAATTTTTTCAACTTATTCAAAATATTGTTAATCACACTACTATTATAAATGTCAAAGTTTAGATGTTTGGAGGTTTGTGTTTCAATCACGCTGTAACTACTGGTCCGATTCAGATAAAACTTGGAATAAATTCAAGTTCGTAACCTGGATTAACACATAGCTTTGTTAGCTTAGCTTGTATTTTAACTAAAATCATTTAGTTAATACTCTTTTCAGACATTTGACGTGTTCAAATATATTTCTCGCGGGTTCTACGAAGTGCACAAATACTTGTTTACGATACTGTTGACTCTGAAGATCGATATGCAAAAGGAGGTTCTTACTTTCGAAGAGTTTCAGACTTTGATCAAAGGTACTTTATAAAACCATCCACGAAATTAGATCAAATAAAAAAACTAGTATTTATACGTTATGCTAAAAAAATGTTTTAGGTGGTGCCGCGTTGGATCTAAACGCATGTCCTCCAAAACCGTTCAAATGGGTCACTGATATGTCGTGGTTGAATCTCGTCAATCTATCTGGACTAAGGCAATTCACAAACATACTCAATCAGGTCATAAATAACGAGAAGGGATGGAAGAATTGGTAACTACTTGATCTAAATATTGTAGCAGTTTGTCTCTCCACATGATAGAATATTAAAATTGTTGATAGCATTTGGTACAATAGTGAACTTCTAACGGCTGAAATGAGAATGATAACTGAATACGGTCGTGTTAGAAAAGGTAGCCTAGATAGACGACTTAAATTTTCGAGTATTTTAGTTATCTAGGGGGCAAGAAATTGCTCCCTAGCGATAAGGCCGTCCATTGTACGTAATTAGTTAAAACTTTTTTCTGTAAGTATAACTTATGCCTATACTAGTTTGGATCTTTGTCACTCTGAAGTTAGGTGCAACAACGATTGCGCATGTACTTACTGTTGCGCGGAAAATCAATACGACCCGAAAATCAGTTCTGCGCAGATAATTCAAAAGGACAAGATCCGTTGTGACTATACTTACGTACAATAAAGTATTTTTCACTTCTTCATTCCTTTAGTTGAGAGTATATTTGTAGGTTTGACAAGGAAGCACCTGAAGATGAGCCTCTGCCAGACGGATACCACACATTAGACGTGTTCAGGAAGCTACTTGTAGTCCGTTCGTGGTGCCCCGATAGAACACTAGCGCAGAGCTTGTTAGTATATATTACGTTCTTTATTTACGTCATTCCTGTCCATCCAAAGGTTGTCTGGAAGAGATTGCTTTTAGCGATAAGGCCGCCCATTGTACTCTCTATTTTTATGTTTATCTCTTTCTGTAATTTATTTTTTTCTGTGTGTGCAATAAAGCTTTTATCTATCTATCTATATTCTATCATATTGTACACTGAAGTCTTTACATACAACCTTTTGATTGAATGTTATAATGTTTTACAGGAAATATGTTATCAATTCAATGGGTGCCAGATATTCCGAAGCTGTTATTGTCAACTACGAGGTAAATTCAAACTCCTTTTGACAATGAAATATGAGTAGTGTATAAATAGTTCTGTGATAAAACTTTTTCAATTTCTCAAAGTTTCATCTGACACCCCGCTGCAAAAAAGGGGACACATCGGACTTTTTTGTCCCATCTGTTTCCCTCATCTGTTGCCAACAGATGGGAATGCTTCATTTTTCCGGCTTCCAAAGCAATGTCTGTGGATCGAAAAATTACACGTGCTCTGCTAAAATTGATCACGTTGATCACTAAGCTTTAAAAGCATTTTTTGGCTAATCTCGAAACTGAGACGCGCCGCTCGCTTCGCTCGCTCGGTCAATTAGAGTACGCTATAAAAGCTTGTAGTAATCTTGTGTTACAAAACAAGTTTCTCTTTGTAGCAAATGGTCCTGGAATCTCGGCCACTTGTCCCGCTAATCGGCTTCCTAGCCATGGGATCTGATCCCACACCATCTATTGAAACGACAGCCAAACGACTGGAATGCCTCTGCTCGTCTATATCTATGGGACAAGGGCAGGAAATACACGCGAGGAAGCTCATTGATCGTGGACTCAGAGAGGTACACTATTGTTTACATTTTCGATGAAGTATCTTCTTTATTTGTGATGCAGAAAGTAAATAAGAATAAGAATTTATTTATTTGACAGACATTACACAAAAACACAGACATAAACAAATACAATACAAAAACAAATTGCTGTCAAACAGGTCCAGTCTCAGCTGCAGCTAAATGTAGTTTATACGACTAAATGTTTTTATGTTCTAGACGTTTTTTCCATGTCTGGATATTATAGTATTCTATATCTGGTAATTTTGACATTGGAATCATCAACACCATTTTTAGACTTAGGTTTTGGGATTTTTGACAAGCTTATTTATCATCATCTACTTCATGTCGTGCAGTATTTATAATGTTTACTTACATTTTGAATTCGAGAGTAGTCACTGTTTTTATATCTATGTCGTATTTAACTAAGATAAAAACATGGTTTTAGGGCATCTGGGTGTTACTACAAAACTGTCACTTGGGTCTAGAGTACATGGTGGAAATCATGGAGCAGTTTGCTGAATTGGAGAAGGAACCTGAAAAAGTTCATGACATATTCAGGTAACTGTAATAATTTTAAATATTCCACTATTATTTTCTGTTAATTTGTAGCCTGAACAAAAGTAGAGATATGCTAAGCCTAAAATAATATTTTCCAGGCTTTGGATCACAACAGAAGTCCATGATAGGTTCCCTATCACATTGTTGCAAATGTCTATCAAGTATACATGCGAACCTCCTTCAGGTAAAACTGCACATCAGTTGCTACTTTCCAAAAATATGGACCCTTCTCTCTTTGTCAACTTTTCAGAAACATTTCAGTTTACGTCTATTTTCGTTCCGAGCATATAACAGTATAATAAAGGTAAACGGCATATAAACATATTAAAATATATGAATTAATATATTTCAGGCATCAAAGCGGGTCTAATGAGAACCTACGACTCGATGAGTCAAGATTTCCTCGACTACAGCGACAGTCCATTCTACCTCCCTCTGATATACACCATCTCATTCTTACACACTGTGGTGCAAGAGAGACGAAAGTTCGGTCCTCTCGGATGGAACATACCGTACGAATTCAACTCTGCTGATTGGCTGGCTTCGTGCATGTTCGTGCAGAATCATTTGGAAGGGTTGGAACAAGGACAGACTATTAGTTGGACTACAGTACGGTGAGTGCATTCTAGTTCTAAGCTTTGCTATCTCTTTTTTACATGCTGTTGTGCAAGAGAGACGGAAGTTTGGACCTCTCGGATCGTACATATCGTATGAATTCAACATCACTGGTTGATGTTTTAGAATTTTCGCCCATTTGATGATAGAATACAAGAGTCCTGTTTTTAGAGCATATTCAGATGACTGCAGATACCTACTTCACACTGACTTAAGATAGTTAACCCATAACATTCATCATTGTATCTGAGCGGATATTAAAAAATAGCTCACCAATATTTATGGGGTAAAAGTAGTGCTTAATACGTGAATATATAAAATAAAAAATAAAATAAAATAAATATTCATGGACATTTCACACGACGCCCTCTAGTCCCAAACTAAGCAAAGCTTGTAATATGGGAACTAGATGCTGATAGAATACTTATATACTTTTTTTTTGTAAATACATACTTACAATACATAGTAACACCCAGACATAGAACAAACATCTATGTTTTCCACGCACAAATGTTTGTTCTTGGTGGGGATCGAACCCACGACCCACAGCACGGAAGGCAGAGCTATTACCGACTGAGCTATGACGCTTGTCAGATATCGTGTACTAGCTCTTTCATTTTGAACTTGTTTGTATAATTTCAGTTACATGGTATCAGCGGTACAGTACGGAGGGCGTGTAACAGATGATTACGACAATCGCTTACTCGTAACATTCACCCGCGTATGGTTCTCCGATCAACTGTTCTCGGACGAGTTTCAGTTCTACAGAGGCTACGGCATCATGAAGTTTAAGAACATTCCAGAGTATTTGGAGGCGATTGATACTATGCGCGGCGTTGACCCGCCTCAGGCCTATGGACTGCACACTAATGCTGATATCACGTAAGACAATGGAACAAAATACAACACAAACTAGATAGTAAACTAACCCCACACTAGATGAGCATTCAGACCAGTAGGTATCAAATAAATTCAGACATTTTATTGGAAAGAAAATGACAACCTAAAAACTTACATACTTACTTAAATAAGTATTTTTTTATAATTACAGTTTTAACAATTTGTAAATTAAAATAGGTTTTACAGCATCTAAAAACCACCTAAGTCTCTTGGCTGTTCTTGGAGGCATTGGTCGCGAAGAACTGCTGACTAGATTTTCCTGGGGTTTAACAAAATAGTCCCGTTCATAAAAATGACGTGTTCGCCTTGATGATTCATGACATGCCCTCTTCGTGCAAAATGACCTAGCTAGGGCGTCTCACAATTTTGAAATTCCTTTCACAGCTATCAACGGAACAGAACACAAACTCTCTTAGATACAATCCTGTCGATTCAGCCGAAAGAATCTAGCTCCGGCGGCGGGGAAACTCGCGAAGCCTCCGTGTACAGACAGTCTAAGGAAATGCTTGAAAAAGTACCTCCCAACTTTGATCCGCATGAGGTCAAAGAGAGGTAAGTTCTTCAACGACATAACTTTGCAAACATTAGAAAAACCCTGACTTTGAAAAATCCGGTTGGTTCTTCCATGTCTTGCTTCTAAGGTTTCATTATTATGCTGGTCGTTTCAGAAAAACTTCATACCTCGAAAGTCCTTCCGAGATTTTTTGATAAGATCTTTACGTACAAGTACCTTGGTCTCGCTCATCATATAATTATGCTAGTTGTCATCAAACCCTGTAGTTAGGACTCGAGTTCAACGAATCTTAATGCCTCACGTGCCTTCAAAACTGGGGTTTCGTGATGATTAATTAATATTCCCTTATCCGTGTTCTTATTTCATAATTATCTCATAGAAACATAAAATTCTATCAAACAGCTAAGAACCATCGTTTTATGTATTTCCAGTCCAACCTGAAAGCGATTGCTCACAGCGATAAGGCCGCCGTTTGTACTTAAAAATTTCCTTGTGGTGAACAATAGAGTGTTATATTTATCTATTAATATATTTTATGGAGTAGAGTAGATACTCTTATCATTATCATTCTTTCAGAAGATTACGTTGATTCAAAATTATTTATTTCCAGACTGAGGCACTACGGCATTCTTGGGTCCATGGTGATTTTCTTGCGACAGGAGATCGACAGAATGCAGAAAGTTATTTCTCTGGTCAGGACCACACTGAAAGATCTATTGCTTGCTATTGACGGAACTATTATTATGAATGAGGTGAGCTTTATCGAACGACTGTATTATTCCAGTAGTGAAAAAATAAGATTTTCCATGATTTCTAATGAAAGACATTTTCAAAATCTCAAAGAACTGAGAGACCATGTACCTACAGTGTCTGGAGACTCAAATCTTAGCCTAGAATTCGAATCTTGACATAGAAAAAGATACTACTGCAAAATCATCAGCAACTATTGCATATGGCAAAATATGCAAGAAGAGAAGAGAGGAGTCTACCGTGGCTAAACAGTAAAGCTAAAGGGTTTATAACTTTCGTCACGAGCGATGGTCTAACTAAGCTTATACGATCTTGTCTTACTTTAAGGCACTTCGTGATTCACTCGACAATATCTATGACGCGAAGGTGCCTAAAATATGGCTCAAGAGTTCGTGGTCGTCATCTACACTCGGATTTTGGTTCACGGAGTTCTTGGAAAGGAACATTCAGTTCTCGACGTGGTGCTTCCAAAAACGACCTGACTCGTTCTGGATGACTGGGTTTTTCAATCCTCAAGGTACTTTAGACACATAGAGCACGATCTAGGTGGACAGGACATGCCCTATAGCGAGTAGGACTTCACTTAGTTTCACTATTAATCTTTTTGTCCATAATAAAGCATTATGTTTGGTGGAATAACGCAAGAATAAAATAAATTAATTAAATAAATAAATTTAGCAATTATCAGATTCGGTTATCCTAAAATAATTGATTCAAACAATTCTTACTAAAACGTGGTAACTGCTAGTAATTTATAATTTGTCAGGTTTCCTAACGGCCATGAGACAAGAGGTGACTCGAGCCCACAAAGGCTGGGCCTTGGACATGGTGTCTCTACATAATGACGTCACAAAATTTATTTATGAAGAAATCAAAGCTCCTCCACTGGTCAGTATCCTTTTTGCCTGTGCGTATTTTTGTATGTGTGTTTGCATGTTTTTATTGAGTTTTTTGATAGAAGTCCATCATCGTCACTGCTAGAATACTATGACTATGATTCCCCTTACTCGCTTGGCGACAGAAATAGTTACCATTTTCATATTGCAGGAAGGTGTGTTCGTACATGGAATGTTTTTGGATGGCGCTGGCTGGGATCGCCGTAATGGCAGACTGTGTGAATCCACGTTGAAAGTGTTGTACACAGCTCTACCTGTCACACACGTGTATGCTATCAATTCTACCGCGCCTAAGGATCCTAAGCTCTACCAAGTAAGTGATATGACACTTTTTGATGTATAAGTTCGTGCATTAAAATATTTCCGTCCTGGTTTTTGACAAGTTTAAAGTAGAGACGGATAATATTTTATCAGACGAATAACGTTATTCGCAGTTGGTCGAACCCGGCCTTATAGAGTCCAACTTAATTGATTTATTTGCATACTTCCATAGTCCGTAAAGCTTTATTCTCGGCGGCTCATAGGTGCCTCGTCTCTTTCACTCTTTCACCTCTTGAATATTCCCTATCAAACGTCACGATCCAACCATTAGATCAGATACTAATTTCCTCAACAATGCCCTAGCTAGAATTTTCATTTGTCTTATAGTTAAGATTGACTTTTGTTTCCAGTGCCCAGTCTACAAGAAGCCGGTACGTACTGGACTAACTTTCATCACCCCCCTCTGGCTGCCTACAGTAAAGAATCCAGACCACTGGATCCTTAGAGGTGTCGCCATCCTATGCGATATCAAGTGATTTTTTTTCTATTCATGTTCTTAAATCTGTGCAATAATGGTGAGTTTACTTTATACAATTTCCTTCAGTGTTTTTTAACGTTTTCTATTACGAGAAAACGCCAAAACGGTTGATATCTAGTCCTATATTCTTACTTTTGTGTATTTTAGTTTATAGTCTTTTGCTTGAGTAAATATATTTTTATATAATTATTTGTTTTTGTAATAAAATGCATTAAACCAGGTAGGTATTACAATTTATTCATAACACATTTACAAAACATTTTCAACTGTAAAATATTGTGGATGGGTAGTGTAGTGTACTTAGATATTAATAGATAGCGGTCGGACAGTGGATGGTTTCGACATTTACATAAAATTATACGGTCAAAGAAACATCTAGATATTGCACGAGCTTGCGAAAAGAATGTATCATAGCGGATTGCGATACTAATACTGCAACGTTTAAGAAACCTATTTGTTTTTGTAACGATATAAAAATAAATGATTGCTATCTCGCTCAAATAACAAGCAGAAAAGTAGGATCAAGAATTTGGTTATATTTGCTTACAAAATCTAGACGTTCTTCAAATATTTCACAAAAACAACGAAAATAACTCATACAATAAAATTACTAAAAACAATTCGTTAACAATATAATGGACGGAGCATATTCGCTGATATTTTACAACTGACATCACAAATTATGGAAGCATCTTTTGGAGATTCGATAATTTTACTGAAGTTTAGGTAGAACCGCTTCGCCATCGGCAATAAGTGGAATTATAATCGGAAAAAAATTACAAACCACTTGTTTATCGATGGTGCAAGACGTGTTATTTTGTTTGCTTACTTTATAATATTATGTTATGTAAGTCCTAGATGCAAGCATGCAATATGGTTTAATCTACCCTTAGCCTTTCACCGCTTTAGATAAAATACTCATTTTAAGTCCAGAGTTATCAGTAAAGACAATACAATATTCGTTTATAAATTGTATAGATATGAAAATGCAAGATACTAAAGTCTAAAACTTTGGCAGTAACAAAGGTACTCATAGAATATCAGTCTGATAACATTGTCATGCTTTAAGGTCTATAGCAGATATATTTAAACTTAAATAAACTGCATACCATGTCTCAAGAGTACAACATCGAAAGTTAATAGACTGCAAGTAACGAGATCTAGCTTTCCTAATGCAATATTAACAATACTTTATCATTATAACTTAGTACAACAATTTATATTAAAAGCTAAATACATACAGTCTTATATCCATGCTATACAAAGCTAACGAAAATGTAGCGATAAAGATATAGTTATACTCGAGTTAAACTTCGTAATATCAAGATGGTATAGTAACATTACAGCAGCTAAAACATTTAGCATAATTTATTATACATAGGAGAGGCTAGACATTTCTTATAACTAAAATAAAAGTAGTCTTAAAAAGAAACAAGTAGTGCTTAAGCGTCTACAGAATGCCTTTGGCTAAATGAACAAATAAAATGACAAAATATTATTGCACACTAACACAAATTGTCTTTGGGCTGTCGAGAATACCTATTCTCTTTTGTGTTCACCACGAAAATTCCCAAGAGGTTCCACGGATCTTGACCTAGGTGCTCTGGAACAGAAAACAAAAAACTTTGAACCGCATTCAAGTTACGGAAACTTATAAATATTCACAGAGTAAACTACGCACCTTCTTCTTGAAAGCGTCAATTCAATTTTTCCTTCCTTTACTTGTTTGAAAAGCGAAATAGCCCCAGCGTGACTCAACCCTCGAGTTGGCACATTGTTTACTGACAAGATCTCGTCACCTATAACAAAACAAATATGTTATGATCCTTGTTTATGAAAAAAACAAATAGCATGGACACAAAGTTATAAACTTTACCTTCAAAAATAGTACCCTTGTCTGCTGCTTGTCCATTTGGGAAGACAGTTTTAACAAAGATACCCATTTGCCCTTTTGGTGAATCAGTACCACCAACGATACTGAATCCCAAGCTTTTGTGACCTGGTCCTTTCCAAAATTCCGCTCTGTGCAATGAGTTGTGGGAGTATTGGCCGCCTTGTTGTTCGTGATGAAGATTGGCAGAGTATTCTTGGTGCCTCGAGATATGTGGTGCGTGGTTCGGCGAACATCGCTGGGATCCAACCCTGTTGAAAAACCTACTGCGACTGTTTGTTCTCAACTGCTCCGGTATACTCTCGTATGATCTATTTTGATAGAGCCTTGGGACATGCTTTATGTAATGACAAGTCTCTTTGACCTCGTTGGAAGCATTATCGTTATAATACTGGCCTACTATGGGTTGTGTGGAGCTGTGCATTGATATCGGTCGGTAATTGTTATGACCTGCCCTCAGGGTCGGGGAAGATCGCATCGATACTTCGATATTCGTTATGTTCTGCAAAGACGCAGATGATTGTGTGAAACAGCGTCGTTCTAATAACTTTTCATCATCGCTCTTTTGATTTGCATGTACAGGTTCATTGTTAACTTGTATCCCTACTTCACATTGTTGGTGAACTCTTATTATATTGGGGTTCGTTTCGTATGATAGTCGCCTTGTAAGTGTTCCCGAATTATTTTTGGCATCCGAGTAATATCGATCGTTACTCGGAAAGTGCGTTTCCATAGTAACTTGTTTCGTTGGAGAAGGTCTTTGCACTGTCTGTGAAATAAGATCAGGCGGATTAGATGTTTGGGGCTTTACTGGTATTGGCTCAGGTTGTTTATTTATAATTTTACTAAGGGTCACGGGAGTCATTTCATCGTGGGCCATTACGAGGTCTACTTGATATCTATTAAATGGTGTGCCATCTTCGTTTGTAGCTTCTGTAGAGCAAGAGTTTACGATATGCTGAACCTCTTTTAGAGATGATAAGCCTCGTAGCACTTGGCCGTTTACGTTCACTATTTCGTCCCCTATTCGGAGCCGACCATCTCTATGTGCGATCCCATCTAGGTCCAACTTGACCACAATGTATCGAATTTCGTAATTTGAACCACTATCGTCGAAATCTGCTTTATGCTGAGCAAGATATACACCAAGACTTTCATCCAATCTTGATTTCAAAAGTCTTACTTTTCTAAATTGCTTCGTACATGGCCCCCTTCCTAAAATATCTATTTCAGGAATCTGTTGCATTCGTGGTTGGTGGTCTGTATGTTGAATATTATTGACGATGTGAGCGTTCGAAGTGATTTCAGCCGGCACTAACTGTGACTGCATAAATTTAATTTTTCTCGTTTGAACCCGTTCATCAAGTGTAATCGTCTTATAAATGTATGGTGGTTTCTTGTTGTTAATGGTTTTCTTTGGAAGTGGCGGTGGTTTGGCATCAGTCTGATCAATATTATGAAGTGTCACGGATACACTTGATGTCTGGTGTAAATGGTTAGAGTTTTCCTTTTCATACTCGTATGATATATTTTTATTCACAGGGAATAACGCACAAGGCGTGGAACTGCGTCGGACAGGAACTTGAACTCTGCTCACATTTATCTTATGGTTCAAACTCAATTGTCTTGAGAAATTGCTGTGATTTGTTTCAAATTTAGTATCGAGACACTCCTTTAGAACCGATGCGCCTGATAAATGGCTGGAGTAACCTGGGGGAGAATGGTTGCTATGCTCATCAGTAGGCCGTCCATCACTGTCATACCCAGACTCGTTCGAGCTTACATAGTTACTAAGTCGGTGTGCTTGTATTTCACCTGGTTCTGGACCCCGGTGTATGCTATGAGTCGATGAAGCTAATTCACTTTTTAAATCTCTCATGGAACCAAGCAAGTAACTGTATTCGTAAACTGGTAAACTGTTTCTGTTTCTGGGTATGAGCATGGGATCGTAGTCTAGAGGTCCTCTCTGTGAGATCATCGATGATCTGCGCGTTGCCTCATCTACTCTCCCCGTTGGATATGTATTATTATCAAAGTCGTTTATACTTCTCATGGAACCTCTCGATAAATTAAAATCATTTCTCAGAGCAGCATTAAGCAGCATAGTATCTTCATGAATTGATATACTATCATTACTCTGATACCTTTCTTCTGATCGAGAATTTGGATGATAAATTCGTTCTCTACGGCACTTTGGTGACTTCCTGTCTAACCTCTCTGAAAAGCTTTGTCTGACGGAACTAGATCTTTGTTGCGATGTCATGTTATTTTCTTCTGGTAATACTGACAACTTAGATCGTAAGAAAGCGTATGGGAAATTCGGTTTTTTGCAAGCTCCGTTATTTGATTGGCCATCATTTAAATTAGGAATGTTGTCACAGCTAATCGCCTTTGTTGATGAGTTCACCAGATTTTCGTCAGACAATACGCTATTATGTTTTGAAGGTGAGTTTTTGTTTTCATTGTTAGAGTTTTGTAAATCTATGTCGTCGGATGGGTCGTCCGCCTTAACATACGTGGACAAATGTGAAGTCGAGCAACTTCGATACAAAGAGGGCCCATTAGCTGGGTATTCAGGAGTTTTTTTCACGTTTAGCGATTGCGTTTTGGAGGAGTTTAACATTCCCGTTGAGCCCATTCTATGAAAGAAGGTTTTGAATGGGCTCGGTGATCTATCTCTGGAACCGCTTCGTACAGAATGTATTGAATCCGTGTCGTTATCTTTCTTTAGCGACGTCGAATCAGAACTACTCCGTCCCATTTTCCAGCTTTGTTTCTTTTTATACTGCCCAATGATCGGGGTGTGCTCCTTATGTTCTGCAACCAGCGGTGATTCCTGAGTCGTTTCTCTTTGATCAGTCTTTTTAAGCATTTCGAGTTTTTTCCCCATTCGTCTGCCCCATGTGGCGAAGACTGAAAAAGATAGAACTGTTTTAGTAACTGTTAGGTAAGGTACCAGTACAACTTACAAACCTTCATGGCCGAAGAGTGTCAGTAGACATGTAGTGGTCAGCGAGCGCAGTTATATTACGAAAAGCACGTTGTGTTCATCATCATGAACCAGTACAAGAAAGCCTCAAATGAATTACAGCTACAAAGAGCCAACAAGGATTTTCAGGAGCAGTAAAGCTTACCTTTCTTCATCTCCTTGACATCCTCCTCCATGACCATGGCCGGTAGCGCGGTTACGATGGCGAAGTCGTGTGTGGTGTCGTCGTCTCGCCTAGGAGACGGCGTGCCGACGGCTCGCGGCGCGGTCACTTCCCTGCGCTTCGGCCCCCGGAAGAGGCGCATGATGACCGTTCACGCAACCATCGTACCACGCCACTGTCTCTGGAATTGGAACGATTTTACGGATGTCAATTTTTTTTTGCAATGTTTACACTCGTGGATGTCCGTTTCCTTCCTATAGCGCGGAATGAATGGAGATTACTGTTGTGATAAAGTCTTGAGGATAATGTGCAAAACTTGATAAATCCGCTATGCGTAGGCCCTGTGACGCTTACCTACTATCGTGCAGGATGTGACGCATTTTTGCAATCAAGTGTAATAATAACATGACGCCTGATTCTTAGTGTTTGCTTTTGAGGTTTAAGTTGGTATAATGTGAAGGAAGAGCTATCGATTTTCCTCTTGTCCGGAGCATTCAATAGACAAGTTGTTACAATGCTGTAGGTTGGTCACGTGTTCAAAAACTTACTAGCTGATGAGACATGCTTAAAATAATAACCATCAGTTTTTAATTACAGCTACTTTCCTTTCTAACCAACACTATTAGCAAAAAACTCAAGGCATAAAGAGAAGAAAATAACTACCAGACTAGAGCTCGTTCATTAATACTGACGTTTAACTGCTTACTGCCAAGTCTAAGTACCCATATCCGCAATATCAATACTCATAGCCCGTAATTTATGTGGACAGAGCAACCCGTAGGACAGATCGGATGCAGACCGTAATGTCATTAGGGATCTTGTCCACTGAAACGACGCATAGATTGCATAGAAGCGTTCATAATTACGCTACAAAACAGTGCTTTTATATTTGTTTTAATAAAGGTATTTCTATATGAACAAAAACACAGTACCCGTCACTATGTATAAAATCTGTCATGTCATTGTAATCCTGTTTCGTATATAACTTTTATAAGCACTTTAAAGCAGACACAATGTATTTATCTATAGTTTTTAAAACTGTCATGATTGAACCTGTTCCACTCGTGATTATGAAAATTATGTTCGTTGCATGGCGCATGCAACTGTGCCGAACACTCACAAATCATGGTAAAAATTCCGTTTTTAGTGAAAATTATCCACATAGATAAAGATACTGGGAAGATAGTCAAGAAGATTCCACGCAGAACCGTTCGGAGGCCACTAGACTACATTTACATGATTGACTAACACGCATTCAAATTAAACAAGGACATTTGCATCCCACTAATAATATTCTTAAAGCTGACAGTTAGGTTAATCTACATGGAATGAGTCATACAAACTAGGAATCGCCGGAAACCGAAGCTCCACGGCGTTCTAATTACTAGCCCAGAGACGTAACCCGTTCTAACCCGTTTATTTTTCTAAAACACGCGACTCTAGTCTCCTACATATTCAATCTTATTTAACAGGCGTATGATACATATTCTTATCTCGGGACTGTCGACTATAAAATAATGGAATAACTAGAGTTGGCATGAGATAGCGGTAGACAAACACTGCCTGCAATGTTTTAATTTACTCATAGCGCTCTAAACCGATTTCAAGAGCATTGAACTTTTTATCGCACTTTTACATTGACCAGATACCTTTTGGATATATTTATACGGCTTAAGTCCGGCAGTGACGTAACTGCGAGGAAGTGCTGCTTTCCGGCCGGATGCGGTCCCCGTTTAGTCGTCGCCATAAAAAGAAGCTTTTTTAGTTCTATGTCGCTTCAATACAAAAATAATACGTTGCAAAGTACTAACATTTTTTATCGACATCCTTTACTAAAAATAATGTTATTGCGATATCGGTATCATCCGATCGTGGAATATGTAAAAAATAACATTCAACTGTAGCATACTTTTGTAATGAATTTCTTGCGAATTGTTTACAATCACGCGCCTTCTACGGAACATAACATTTATCTTTTCAAGGTGGATTAGTTGCATATTGCGAATGATTAATTACAATTAAACGTTTCGTTCATTCATTAGCACAGGCTCATTATGAACTTCCTAAAGAATGCTCAACACATTCGTAGGTATGCCATTAGAATAAAGTAGAGTCCAGCTTTTATGTACCTAATTAGATGATATGAGCCACCCGCGTAGTTTGTCCTGTGTACGTAGGTACTCCAAGTAGTTTGGCTGCATTCCAATACTATTAGCACAAAAGATGCCAGAACGTACCTAAGCGTGTACACACAATAAAAATATTACCTCACACACATAACTACTTGGACGAACATGTTTTTTACCTGCATAGCACATAATACTATGTAGGTAACTTTACACAACTGGCTATTTTAACTTCTGCATGTTCATAATAGACATTATTTATCCTGTAACATTACGTCTAAAGAGAGTTATTTGTTATTTCCCAATACAAGAAGGGCACTATGCAACTCTCGGGAAATAAATGGACGTTTAATAACTTTAATAGACCACAGCTGTTGCTGAATTCGTGTAATTAGATTTCATTGCATTCTAAATACGCAACATTCTCAGCGCTTATGAAAGACGAACTCGGGAGGGATAGTAGCTTGAATATACCCTTGATTACATCCACTTAGAATTCCTAGCGGACTGAGTGCCATGCCACTGTCCTTGGGTCTGATTTGTTTGCCGTATTCAGTAATTACGTTTTTCACTGAGTCCGCAGTAAACATGTCACTCGAGCTTCTATAAAATATGCCGGAAGCATTACAGACTTTGATTCAATTAGTTTCTATATAGTAAATTAGTTTTTTATTCGACTAAATTGACTATTCGTGTATTATCATGGCCATTCGCATAAAAAATAATTGAAAGTATTTTTATTATTAGCGCCGGTGATTTGGATAAGTTTGATCAAACGATACATGACATTTACAAACATTTGCGTCGCATAATTAAAACATAATTTACACATAATTGGTCCGGTAGAGTTCATAAAAAAAGCTCCCGATAATAAGGCAAGTCATAGTAATTATTCTAAACATGGTTTTACCTAAGCTATCTATGAGATTGCCTTTGTAGGGAACTTGCCATTAACCCTCGTTCATTCCTAGAACACATCCCGAGAGACGTCAGTCATTATTTTTTTGTCGCACCATGTTTAGTGCGACATTATTATCCGCGAGTACGAGGTAGTCGCGAGAAGGTCGTCGACAGAGTAGAGAAAACTAACAAATGGATGTGGTATTACGCTTTACGTTGAGAACATAAAAGCAAATTGAAATAGCAAACCAAACATAGTTTATTTTTCAAACTAAGCGTAGGTAGTAGAACTCAAAAAGTTTTGCTTCATGATGTAGAGTAGGTACTACATAATCACCATTGCGTGACGAGTTGGTAAGGTTCGTTTTAGAGAGAGCGTTATTTTATAAGTTGAATAGAGTTATATTTTAAAGAAAAGGATTTCAAACTATCGCATCCTTTCTACTACTTTAGATACTTAGAATGTACTTGATAATTGTGATTTCCTTGTGGGATGCTCTAAATAAAATAAATCATAAATTATAGTAACTAAGCCGACTTTGATAGCCTTATTTCGTGTGCAAAGCGCTTGGTTAAATTTAAATACCTACGTAACCAAGGAACTGTCCTGCACAGATTCAAATCAATCAAGTTTACAAACATAAATACAACTCAAAATATTGTGACAACCTCCTGTTTGCCGCTTCTATGATTCTGAGCTCCACGGCCGCGTATGACGGACATTGACATCAGCACAAGGCAGGTGCAGTTCTACTAACTAATAGCTAATAGTAAACTCACGACAGTAAATACACTATGTAGACTAGTGGAACAAACGACTTCGATTGCGCTTTGTTATTTACCTATAAACTTCAGCTCTTCATACAAAAAACTATGTCGTAACGTAACTAATTGTTCTTCCTTGATATATACCTATGGGTAAAGCCTATGTTACCTTAACAGCTTGAAGAAGTCCAGTTGACTTCAAGTTGTTAAGGCCGAATTCGACTAAATCCAAATAACGCTATTCGCTAAATAAAAATATTTCTGACCTTGTTTTTGTCAACTATAAAATTGAGACGGATAGTATTTTATCTGGAGTATAGCGTTATTGGAAGTTGTAGGAACCCGGCCGTAGGTGGTAAAAGATCTATAGACTCTTCTTGATTGTCAGTCAGTCATTCTGTTACAATTGTCGCAACAGTTTGTTACGTCGAAATAGTATAGCATGTTGCACGTTTACAAACGCATTTTATGCACTATCAGCCAGTAAATGTTCTACTAATAACCATTTATAGGTACGTGAATGAACTGATTAAACACCGTACAACACGCCGTGAACTTTATTTATAACTTTAAACGTATCAGTGTTTGGTTTGCTCGAATCTGTTTGTACAAAACTGAGCTCTAAACATTTACTTTAACCAATATTATTTATTTGACGTGTTTATTTAGCTTTATTTATCGCGTAGCTCTAGAATAACTTAATTAACTGATTTAGATCTGTTTTTAGATACAAGCTTAATTTGCGACTAGCAAATGTGCCTAACAGCTGTTCATAATATTGAAAATTTAAGAGCTCTTGGATGTTCCGTTGAAGAGATGAACGGGACAGTTCACAATGTTGCCAGTATTCCGACCGTATATTCCATATTAAACAGCTTAGGATAAGACCATGAAGTGTCTTACTGTAGAGATCTCCGTTAAAACGGCCAGAGACAGTTTGAAGTGACAATTGGTACCACATTTAACTGTATTTAGGATAAGTCCAGAATATTGCCTTGTTTACAGTTAACATTCGCGCATTTCTGTTGAAAACTGGTTGAGCCGTGTTTGCTTTTTTTTACTCCTTGCCTAATCCTAATGCGTGAATAATCCAAATCCTAATCCAAACAAGTTGCTTGGTTGTATCAGATCATGATCATGCATTGTGCAGGAGAAATTCGTAGCTATTTTAATAATTTTACCAACAAACAAATGAGCTTGTTCGATTGTAAGCTGGTAGGATAATTTCCACTCGTAATTATAAAGGCAATAAAATGGAATTTCTTTTCGTGTTCTTATCGTATAGCTTTTACACTAAGACAGTTGCAGGTAACTTGCATTTACCCACAAACGCAGTTTCAGTTTATATTCGGATGGGTGACTCACCTCATACAAGTGCACATGGGGTGGGCGATGCGCGGGCGCAGGCGGGACGCTCTGAAAATAAACGCACACGTTAGAATGGTTTGACCGATTGAATACGAATTGCACAATTGAGGCTACTTTGTAACTATCGTTGTTTTATTCAGTCTAATTGAAGAATACGATGGTCATTGTATCGACGATGTATTTTAAACTTTTTAAGCTTTTAGCTGCGACTTCGTGCGTTGCTTTTTTCCAAGTATTAATCGACATAACATAAAGTTTATCGGTACAATTATGTGCGAACGAGTATTTAAAAAGCACAGCCTTGAATATGGACTAAAAGGGGATTGACATAATAATAATAAGTACAGTGCGCACAACGGATCTTTATCTCTCAAATTAGGTGCAACAACCTGTTGTACGTAAAAATTCGGTTACCTCCAATTACCCAATAATGGGTACTGCGCAGATACTTCAGACTTCAGAGGGACAAAGTTGTACTGTACTACTATACCTACTTAAACATTATCGCATCGAGCATTTTGTTATAGTAGTGATTTGTGGTACCTAGTGTAGATCATTATTTTGATAAATTATTACCGTTTTGCTTGGCGTTGTGATTGAGTACTCGCTCGCAGTAGCTGTTTTAGATTGACCGCTAGGCCTGTTTTGTTTTAATTGCGTTGGCTTCTGCAGTGTCTGCTATGATAATTATTTTAATAGCACTAGCTTTATTGCTTCTCTTATTTCTTGTATTAAACTTTAAAGTAACATTCTATGTCCTTCACGCAATTCACTTGTGTTTTCAATGGGGGCGAACTAATAATGCACTTCCCTCTTTCACCCCTCTGTAATGCGCTTAAAGGGTTCTTAGCTAGAGCTAACAATGGGTATACCTGACGTAATGCATACATTATGGGGCTCAGCTGTTTAGTATGCTAAAACTATAGTTTGCGAACGTTAGGTTTACAACAAGCTTACACAAATTTCTTGTAGATTGTCTTGAATTGAAATACCTATAACTTGTGTGGTGTGATTGAATAAAATAGAATAAATAGCAGCAGAAAAATTTTTTAGGTTATTGGAAAAAGAGCAAAACCAAGCCTTAGAACTTTCAACATTAAAGAATATGAAGCCACACGGTTGTACGCTTAGTCATAAAAGTGCTTATAAATTTTAATAAACATGCCGCATTTACTTTATTTGTATAAAGCTTTTTAATATCACAATGCCAATGGCGTCTAGGGATCGGAAACATAAAAATTCCATCACGTAGAGAGTGTTTTATCGCCATCTATTGAAGGACAATAGGACCGCATTGAAAGAGTCTTAGTGGTTTGAGCCACACCGCTCACCATGACATGCAAATAAAGAATACTTTATCCTTGAAAGTTTTATCTACGATGAAGTCTCCGTTCTCTCTACGCAGATTCGTATTGGTAACCTGCTTCAGGATAATTTTCTCAAACAATACAATATGACATAATCATCTTTTTCCGACTGAGCAATTTTTGTCACAAAGGAACAATACATGTCGGTATGATTTTATGAATTTTGACGCAATTTAGTATTACGCAATGATTTGTTTTGAGTGGTCTTACGTGTATTTATTGTTCCTCTTGTTTCAACCTGATTCAAAGATCCATTTCATTTCAACTACTGACATACCTCCTATCATGGACCTCGATGCTCCTATATAGAATTCGGCACAGCGCGAGTGGTTCCAGAGTTATTATTTAATTGCATATATTTATGACTGCATACGTTATTATAATACATATTCATATTATTTTATACTCGTAACAACACCACGAACAACGTGAAACTATTATGTTTTCGTGCAGTCGACTATGTATCCCTATGTACGCTGTCGTTTAGCATTCCACAGATTTATTTTCCCTGGGACATTTTCCTATGTAATATTATGTCGCAGAGCCACAGTTAATCTTGTGGCCAGGCTGCGTATGGCAAGTACGCAGGCAATGAGACGTGATTAAACGCACGCTCCGGTTACGGTAAAAACGACTAGGGCGAGCTACGGGGACACCAACATTAGGGGAACAGAACGGTAAAATGCACTTCCGTCTTCCGCAAATCCGTAATATTTCATCTTTTTTCTGGACTCTTAGTCTCAGTGGACTAGGGGAAGATCAGAGAATTTGGTACGAAAGTAATTCGCTTCGTTTTATCACGCAAGCCACAACTGTTGCCGGATGTAATGGGACGAAAGCTCTCCTCTGAGATTTGGCAAAAATTACTTGGTTTACTTTGATGTAACTCTAGCAAGAAAAATCTTATTACCCGGGCCCACGGCAGTAATTGAAACACTTGAGGGTGCATTTACATTAAAAATATTTTCACGAATGATATCAGTAAATCAGTTTTCCGTACGTCGATTGATAAAAAAGCAATGCAGAAACGTGACAAAACCTATCGTTTAATTAACTGCTAACATGGGTATAAATTGAAACACCACCTACTTCGTCAGCAACCTCAACGCATTTTAACCCGGTCTAGATACTGTTTCAAACTCGCTTTCTAAATGTAGTATACCGTGTCGTCCTTCGCTTGTAGGTCACGCGTAGTTTATTTCAGTGCAATATTTTATCACTGACAAAGCTTTTTCCCCTGTACCGGTATGATTGGTACCTGTGAAATAGAAGGTAAGTTTGCATGAGCTAAAATACCTACCATTTTCTGGTTGTGAGTTCATTGAATCCTGTCTTATCTGGTTATAATAAGATTACTCTATATTTCTTCATTTGGCTCATAAAACCTATTTATGATCCTATAAAATTATTCATAAATTACTACTTGATTATTGTAACATTTAAGTACGACAGACCGCTACCTACACAGTTAGAAGTAATTAGTTTTGATATTGCCATGACATAAATTATGATTATTATTCGGTATCAACCTTGTTCACAAAGTAAACGTAATGTGGATACTTATATAGAATTAAATGATAAGTGAAGTACCTACCATAATAATTCTTGTATGTATGCGCAAACAAAATACATTTGCTTTTTGACTTGATAAACCCTAATCGCAGTACGAGTATTACTTTGAGCCACAAGAATCAAATATTCAATTGATATTTTACTTCAATAGACATCGATAAACATCCTTTCAGGCCTGAGTAGGCAAGCGTTATTCATATCATACAGTAATAAATAACTCCCTCGAGTGTTACCCTACCGGGTCCCTTAATATTTTTAACTTTCACCCTTCCTACTTTCAGTTATCACTTGAAATCTGAATTCAAAGTACTTACTTATTTCGTTGTGTTCGTCGTAAAAGTCTCATCATGACGAAAATCGTCCGATTCTTGACCCTCATTTAGCATAAAAGTATGTTGTATTATTCGGACATTCTTGGGTTACACATTTGAATCTCAATAAATTCCGAAAATGCAGGATATTTTGATCATCAACTTGGTCTTATCTGCATCGAGTATAAGATACCATGAGATCATATTTATTTTTGAATTTGAAGTAGGTATTTTGAACATATCGAGTATACTTACCCAATTCAATATTATAATTTACCTACTTATAGCATGCCAAAGCAAGCACCAGTCGGTATCACCAATAGGTATGGCCAAATCTAAGAAATTTATTTCTTTAGATTAATTTTGTATACTGAGAAATCAATTACGAATATCTGCTCGCTCTGTAGCTTGTTGTCTGTCTTCTGTAATTATTGTAGCACTTGGCATTATACCTTCTTTGTAATTTTTTCTATTCTGTGTTTTAGTGCTCAAATAAATAAACAACTAAACGATGTGTCACGATGTATAATTACATGCCTATGCCTTGCCTAGGTTTCATCTACAACAATATAGAAATAGAAATAAATCATAAAAAAAAAAAAAAAAAAAAAAAAATTTATAAATAAATGAATCGAAATAGGTCAGCCACATGTTCGCAAACAAAACGACAGAGTAAGTAACACGGATAGCCTGTAGATAACAGTTGCTGCTAGCTTCTACTGCATGTAAAGTATCTGATAAAAGTAGGTACTTATTTGTAAAAACAGATTGTGTTTCCGGATATCGTAGCATAAGCTTACTTTGTAGGCGTAACGGTGCGGTTTCCTATTTTTCTTCATAATTCCTATGCAAAATTTCTTAGTCTTCAAGAATGTTAATTGATATGAGATTTAAGTGCAATTTACACCGGTATACGTGATGATGATAATTTTTTAGACAAGGATCTAAGTTAGGTGTTGCGTATAATATATATTTAAGTGTTCATGCACACTTAAACTCCTCTTAAGGGATATTATCATTTAGTTAGACATGGAAGCCATTTATTCATCATGTAAATGAGCTGTTAGCGTGAGTTTTGCTCACGATGCAACCTGTGGCTGGTGTACGACTTGTGTGACCTAGACCGAGCTATTATTACCCTACCTACTAAATGAAATGTACATAAAATAATAAATAAGGTAGTTAATAATAAATATGTTTTATACCTACGCAAATTTTATTTTTTATTTCATTGGGCACGCTTCCGATTGGTATTGATTTGGAGGTGTTCAGCTTTCTATGAATTGTTTGCAACGGTTTTGTAGATAGCTCATCTATTTCATGTGTATTTTGTAAATATGGTAAATACTGTATTAGTCGTAATTTTCTTTAAGGAATAAAATATATTTTTTAAAACATCGTCAAGCACGTCTAATAAAATTCTAAATATGGTAAAGTTATCAAGTACTTCTCGCAATCTTTATTTTAAATCTGATATTTTGCAAGTAATGTAAAATAATATCTATTATGAAATACGGCTATACAATAAACACATAAGTATCTTAAACGTCCAATCATCATAACTTTTTAACACTTAATTGTGAAACAAAGCCGTCAAGTAAAGATTAAAGGACTATAACACATGGGTAATTTGTCCCCAGTACAGTTAGGGACGATTTACAAGCGCGTGGGCGGGCGGCGCACGCGCACCGTGGGCGGACGTCATTGACTAGAAATGCCCATGAAACTATCCATAGGGACTTTACACTTGCGACACGATAACTGCTTTATTTTTACACTGGCGATTCATCAGCAGCCTGAAATAGTAGACATCTGATTTAGTTCCAAACGGAGGTTTCTCAAAAGTACGAAGAAAAAGAATATGCCCCATTTCAATAGCAATCCGATACCAATTAGTCAGAATCGAATTAAAAACTGAAAAATTCCGAGTTATCAATACCACAGATTTCCAGCAAGTCGTAGGTTCTCAGATTTGTCTACGTGAAGCGTTCAGGTAACAATGTCACTGGAGCGGGTCATCTGTCCAAATGGTGATCGCTCTGAACGATTCTCAATTTTATTTGATTGGGTTAGCAACAAATCGAGCTACCTAAGTAGCAAGCGCACGATGCGACAAAAGAAGTATCATACGACCCAAGGTTAAAAAAATTTAGGTTGCTTTAAATTGATCTAACCGTATTCTATTGATTGGCAAGTTTTACTCTTTTTCTTCGGAGCCGGCTTCAATGATATTCAATACCTTTTTGAAATCTCTGCGCTATTTTGCTATCCTATCATTTAATTTCATAGTTATTAGTTGAGCATTCGGGTGCATGTCTGGATCCAACCTGATAAACACTTTTCTACGTACGAACTCTTTTCTAGCATCGAGTAAAATAAAGGCGCCTACCCGCCTACATCATCTGCGGGTTTACGATGCATAACAAAACATGCCTTAATAAAACCTTAACACCTTTACGTACAACCTTTTTGATGCTTAGACTTCACAGAGGTAACAATGTAAAGCGGGTTTAACGATATTGTTCAAACTGTCCCTTTGTATATAAACGCTCAATTTTACCGTAATATTCGTTGTTGTTGAGTTTATTAGGGTTGTAACTATTTTATTTATTACTAGGCTTCGGCTTTTACAAATGGATCGTAGAAAAAAATTCATAATGCTTAGAATAGAACCATGTCGGTGGCTTTAAAACATATGCGCCAAGTCTTAGCACTGTTTTCAAAATACAGTCGCTATCAGTTTTTAAACAGTGTGGCATCGCAATTGTTCGGTACGATACTGAATTGAATGAATATATTTTTATTGATAAGTTTTATCGTTATGACTTTTATCATTTAGACGACAATGAAGAATTCACTAAGATATAAAAGGTACAGATTTTACTTCTTTTTCATATTTTTTCGTCCCAGAATCTGGAAGAGTATAGGCTAACAAACACAGTAGTCGATTGTAGAGCCAATACCCCTTCTCGAGTTCTTAAAAAATCAGCTCACGTGCATATTACTGTTGTGCGAATTTCCGTATAGTTCACTCACATTGATTCGGCTGCATGGTATAAGGGTACGCTCGCTCACTCAGAGGCTTTGTATTTACTAGAACTGTTTTACTGAATCCAGAATACTGTCATGTAAGTACGTCTAACTTGTGTGTAACTATCCCATCCCATACATTTCGGAGCGTATCGAGCATAAAAAGTTGCTTTGTATTGATTTTTATGGTACAGCGTGTACTGGATCGACATAAATTTGCGCATTTTATTATGTAAATACCGACACCTCGTACGCTGCGTACGCTCCGATTCAGACACAGTGAACGCATAGCTTAAGATGTATTGTGTTACCGGAACCTTATTGGTATTAACATAGTTTACTTAACAGTTACTACTGCATTAGTGTATGCCGTAGGTAAATCACCTCGTCCAAGGGACATTAACAGCCGCAATAAAACAAACTTGACTGTTTCCTGCCACAGAATTAGATCTGCACTTGATGCCCAAGATATTTACGATTATGTATTTGCACTTGCATTTTGTAATCCTATTGAGATACTCATATTATAGTGATTGCTATAGCCAACCGTTCTTCGTCTGCACTAGAACATTGAATTTATAAATTTTTTATGTCATTCCACTGCGGAGGCAAGGTCTCTTTCAAAAACATTCAGTTCTCCCTATCCCGAGCGTTCTCCCTACATGTCTAAAATAGTACCTATCAAATACAATTTTTGAACATTGTCTTTCAACTCACTGAATTCTCATACAATGATACCCTTTGCTCTAACAGTAGAGGTACCTATCGAATGTCATTCTGCTTTGATTTGACCTCATTTATTTTTAATCCTATTGACAGATGTATGTATTTCTCTGTGAATCTGTGATTGACTTATCTGGATTTCTATAAACAGTGTTTTTGAATTTCGTCACGCCTTGAATGCCCTTGATAACGTTATTAAATTCTTTGTGCCTAATATTTTTAAGACTACATATCTCACTCCAGCAAGTAATTAATACAAGTCGATTCGTTCGTTCTTGAATCGATCGTTTGCGATCTTTTTTTTTAGTTTTGTTAAAGATTTCTAGTCTACATTGTCAAGAAAATAATAAGAATGCGTTACGCCTTGAATGCTTTTTGATCATCATCATCATTTCCCTGCCCTTATCCCGCGCTAGGCGGGGTCGGCACAACATGTCTTCTTCTTCCACTCGCTTCTATCATTCGTCAACTCAGAATCTACTCCTCTCACATTCATATCCTCTTTCACACAATCCAACCACTTCTTCTTCGGCCTTCCTCTACCTTGAACTACTACCTACTACTACTCTAAACTCTCTACTACCTACTACTACTCTACCTTGCCTTGAATGCTTTTTGATAAAGCTATTAATTCTCAGTCCCGTAGTATTATTTTATGGTTCTACATTTCTCACTTTAGCAAGTAATGAACATGCGATTTACAAAACAAGTAGATCGAATCATGATACCTAGTTTTTATTTTCCGGAACTGGTAAGATTTGCTACACGTAGATCTGCACAGCTCACCAATTAAGTAAAGCCATCACATCAAGTCGGTTACGCTTCGTAGTCACGAAACTTTTTTGCCAAATGCTCTCTAAATACCTGCACCACACGTGTACTCGGTCATTGCCCAGTTACTTTAACCTTGAGTCAAAATAAGAATAGGTACCATCTACTAAGCTACTATTCAATTATTTCTCGTGACATTACCATTAAATTGATTCCATTAAAGTAATAACATTGCATTAATAATTTGATTACAAATAAATTCTTAGATTAAATTAAATGTTTAACAAATTCCACGTGTTTATTTATTGGAAAATTGGTTATTATTATTAATTACTTCGATATAAACTAGGAAAATTACCATCGGAACTCAATTAAAACATGTGAATTACCACACAGTTATTTGTGCATAAAGGATTCCAAGACAGCTGCGTTGTAGATTAAGTCAAATGATCGACAAGTTGTATTTATTACCTAAAGACGTTGCGTGCTAATTCGATTGTAGCAACTCGTTAAAGTCGGTGAAAGCCACTGTTACTCAATCCACGTAATAAGTGGCTTCAGAAAAACAACTCCCGTCCGACGACAAACCACTTTTCATTAGTAAAAATTAAAGATTCCAATTAATACTTATCTCTGAATGTGGAACCTGTTCGCTTCCGGAGTTACGCCGAACCAGTCACTCGCCCAATTTGTATCTTTTGAGTGGCCATTTGATTTAATTTAACAAAGTAAAACGAAGAGAAATTAGTACAGATCAATAATTTGGTTACATGTTATGTAATTAGGGCTTTCCTTTTCCTTTAAGTACCTACATTTATATATTTTTATATCATTTATTTACTCAAAACGTAAGTATAAGGTGATTTCGTGTCAGAGCAGCAATCTTGCAACAAAGTTAGTTGCAGGTTTTACGAAATGATCCTGAAAGTGGGTTTCTGCCATCCTCACTCCAGTTATTAGACCTACCGGATTGCAATTCAAGTAAAAGTTTTATTTTGTAACGACAACCTTTCGATAGGAATATACAGCAATAAACTGATATGCGTAATGTTATTGCAAGGGCTATCACAATTACAATTATCATAATTTAATACTACTGACATGTCTTTGGATTCTCAGCATCATAAAACATACCGAATGACTTTTGCTGAGACCGTTCTGCATAAATGCATAAATTCATGAACCCTTTTGCATAGGTAATAATTTATTTCATTATTTATCAACTTTGTGGTACGTAACGAACAAATCTAAATAATATAGAGTATTTTTGTAATCCACGCACTACGTTTTAAATTATTTCGATTTCGTCAATAGTCTTCGGAAACATTTATGTCTGATGGTTAATTATGAAGGCAATGTTGATATACTGGCCAGATTAAACGTGACGGTCTGGTGGCATCCAGGTCACAGATGTGCTGTCCACACACCATTGCGGACGCACTCAATGAGCTCTGTTCTATCAAGTATGAAGAGATTATGAACCATATTTTGAGACCTTGTGTAGTGTGTGTGTGTAAATGTGTAAGTACATCGAATCATACATCGTACGTAAATTTAGTACCATGTAAATATTATAGGCTGCTAAGCAAACAACCTGCGGTGTTTTGTGACCACAATGTTTCATATTTGGCACAAAATAAATCTTATTTATTATAAGTAGTAGGTACCTGGTCTACTACATAATACAACTCTGTTAGTTCGGTTAGTTCTTTCTTGCCTGCACATATTTCGCCATACGCGCTCTTTTTATTAACATTTATTTATAATAATTTTTCTACAATAAATATAATATTTATGAATAATCTACAATTATATCTACAATAAGTATAATATAAATATAATAAGAAATTATGCACGATCGACCTTGTTAATATTGAATAACATTATTATGTGAACGATTATACTTTTAATTTGAAATTCGGTGCATTGAAAATGTCGATTTGTCTTGTTCTTGTTAATACGACCTCGGATAAGTGCCAGTGTTTCAAGGATTTGTCCAATCCGGTCTACGTTTCACTAAATTTTAGGTTATTACACGATAAAGCAGTACTTCAAACTAATCCCTCATTCAAAATAGCTGGAAATAGATGATAATAAAAATTCGTTTATTGATAAAACTATCTCAGTCACTTTCGAAGTCGCTGACTCGTGAGTTTGAACGAAGAGCCAGATAACGTTCATTAATGAAACCATTTTATGTGTTACGAAGATTTCCTATCACACATCTGCCGCAGCGCAGATGATTCTCGGTATAAGCAATCGCGGTCATCCCAGAGTGTTTATTATAAACTCTTGTAGCAGGCGGGGGTCGTTAGGCGTCTAACGTAGGTAAATGTACTCACTGATGTGCGTCGATCTGATCTTGATTCTTGATGGAGTGAACTGAGCTCGCTCAATATACTATTACCTTGCTTATAGGACGTTTGAATATAAAATATCAGTATATTGTAGGTATCTAAAGAAGATTATAATTTTATTACAAAATATTTGTTCATCTAAAATGAGCTTTATGATCGGTAAGTCTGCCGCTTATTCAGACAATGTTTGTGTTGGCACATTTATTTGCATAAATGGTAATGGTAATGGTATGGTATTTGGTAAGGGTTTTTGTTTTTTAACTATTTTTAGTAACCGGCCTTGTAACTTTCATACAACAATAATAATAATCAAAACTTCAAATGTTGCCCGGTTTGTTTAGTTACTAGCAGCTGCTCTCTTTTATTTTGGCTGTTTTATGTTCCTGTCTAAATATAAATTAAACCATGACAATGTGTTTATCTGGAAAACCTTTATGTAATCTATAAATGTAGAATATGTAGATATGGTTATAGATAGATAGATAGATAGATAGATAAAAACTTTATTGCACACACAGAAAAAAGAAATTACAGAAAGAGATAAACATAATATATATAATATCTATGGAATAAAAGGTAGCACTTTACTGTTTCTTTCGTAATTTGTGTTACTTACGTATTGTATTATTTTCGTGTTAGAGTTTGGAATATTATTTTGGTTTGTTGAATTAATATTTGCATAAAGTTTGAAAATGATCTCTGCTATTTGGTTAAAACCTGAATCTGTCAGTAGGTATTAGTGATCCTTAGGTTATGTTTCAAAATACACGAAATACTTACATTGACTAAAATTTTATAACCATGTACCATCAGCAAAAGTTCTGCCTTACCACCTTAAGGGTGCATTTTCTGTGAACTGACTAGCGGTCAATTTTTGAATACCAATAGAAGCAAATTATTTCGGGTGTAAAAGTTATGAAAACAATGGGCCGTCATAAAAATAAATAGATGTTTAAATCTCTGGTTGGTCAAAATAAGAAGACAAAAGAAAAAGGCGAGTTCAGGTAGCTAACTGCTTGCAAGCGAAACAGTTTCAAAAGTGGTAAGGCGGAAATTTTGCCGATAGTACATAGGTATTAATGAAAATTTCAGTCAAAACGCTAGACTGAAATTTTACAGTTTACAAAAAAATTTCCGTACAAGAGATCAAAAACCGTATCTTTTGGCCTGGTTTAGTGAACACCTTCTACTTTTTGCTTTACAAGACTGGCATTTAAAAAACTTAAACGGCGTTTAATGCTCCTGCTTCTAACTGTTTGATTCCTTATATTTTCCATTGCCTTATAACTATTCCTTTCTTTTTATTCCAAGTAACGAATCGTCTCTATAATTAATTGGAGCCTATTTTATTCCCTTCGTATTATTCTGAAATATTTATAATGAAAAAATCAATAGTAAATTACAATATTATGTTCATTCAGTTTCTTACCAAATATATCATTAGACTTTTTTTCTTCTGTATTTAAGCTCAAATTAAAATCATAATTCGCTACAATTTTCAGAAATTATGTTTTAGATTTTTTACCGATAAAATATGATGAAAACTTACAATCTGCAAACTTTTCTTATCCAATGTCTATCACAAGCTCATCACAACACTACACAGTCACGCAGCGCTTATCACAGACGAAACGTGCGGATCGATCGGATGCGGGATTGTTTTGATAAGAGTGTTAGCGCGGGACTGACGGCGGCGGTGCGCGCGACGCGACTGACCGAACCGAATGCTTCGTTCGGAGCTCTGCGGCAGTGGAGACGACACTGCTGCTGCTGCCGCTGCCGGCCCTGACAGACTGCTTGCTAATACCTAGGTTCACTGTTTACGCGAACATGCCACAGATTTAGAGTGATCTCTGATCCTGTTAAACTATTCTTTACTTAAAGACATTCATGTAGTAAGCTTCAGGATTTTGTAATTTTTTTTTCAGAAGCTGTCTGTAACGTGTAAAGTATTTTAAATTTTCGAAATTTTCAGTACCTATTTATACTAACTTAAATAGAGTTAAACTTATAGAGTTCTGCTCCAGGTTAGTCAATTTTGAGGCGGCAGCTTTTACGTTTTTTGTCATCACTAATTTGACTAATAAATGCAACTTTACATTTTACTTCGTGTTTTGTTACGTGATCATCCTATACTTTTACCTTGTTATAAAATTATTCAAATAAAAAACGGTGTGTATTTCTTATGACATTTTGGACCTGTTTTATCGACGATCTTGATCTATTGAAACGCTTGCATAGTTTTTGCTCCCGATTCGTATAAATAAATTGACTGGCTCTCATACAAATCTAAATTCTAAATATCTACAATCTCATTTCTTCCGTTCTCGTACATGTCATATCTATTGTGTTGGTAGTTGATCTGTGAGATTTTCTGATACAAATCTCTATCTTATAAATTCTTCAGATAAGTCGTTCGTGCACTTCTTATAACTTTAGACCTGTTTTATCGATTTTAGATATTAACTCAATGTTTCTAATAAATAATAATAAAAATCGGTAAAGGAGTATCTAACAAGATCTAATAGTCTATCAATCATTGTGAAGACATTTCGATGCATTTACAGCAAAACCATGCAATAGTCTAGGTTTTAAATAATTTATTTGATTTCGTCCGGCTATAACTAGACAGTATTTATGCGTTTCATTCGGGAGCTTGAAATATTCATCCGGGTCTTGCTTTTTTGTCGGAAAGGGTTCGTAACGTATTTTCAGCAATTGATTTTATATGATTTACAGCTTATCATATGGTGGGTAAGTTATTACTGAAGACTAAATTATATTGAGCAACGATAACCCCAACTTTTTTTTCACGTCTATCTCTTTTTTATGGGAACCTTTAGAATAAAATGTCTATTGTTGCTTCTGTCCTACCTATCATTACAAATTATCTTTTGTCTCCCTTGATAAGGTATACGCTCGCATCCATTCCCTCACAATACGATTCATACAATCGACATATTATTATGATGCTAATAAAGTTTTGTAACACCCATTGTTTGTTTCGTATTGTAAGCTGACCACAAATTATACTCCAATTAGGAGCGTTTTGTAATTATAACAAAAACTGGGTTGTGTATTAAATACAGTGTGTTTGAATAAGACTACATGTTTATAAAAATATTAAGCTTAAATACTGTAAAAATCGCAGGAAACCTATGATGGTTACTTATATCAGCAGTGGGTTTTTTCGGGCTTATTTTATAGGTAAGTAATAACATTTTGTTAAACTGAATGATTTCTTCTTATGTCTAGGTAGGTACTTATCGATATATCAATTTGACAGAAATGAGATTCATCATCATCAAAAACTACTCATGGATTGTATGAGTTATGAAAGTTTGCATAATAGGTAGGTACGTTACGTTTTATTCAAGTGAACGAAAATGTTGGTACTCTTATGAATAGTATAGTGATGGTTTTAAGTGCCACTCGACAAAAAATTGTCATGTCATGATTCCATTGCTACTTCTAAAAGTAAAATGAAATCGTAGAAATAAACATAGCTACTAGGTACCTACATAGATTGAAAAAGCGAGACTACCAGAATAATCATCTTCAAAGTGAATAATTTAATCGTAGAGTTTCTATCAAATCATTTCGGCAGCCGAATCTGTCATTTGGAATTTGTACAAAAATAATTTCATATTGTTAATTCTTCCGCACCACCCTTGAGACGGTTGGCTGGGTTGGTATTTTAGTAGACCTATGGGTGGGTATCCTTTTAAAAGTGATAGTCTTCATTCCATGCACTTTCGATTACGAAATACGATGACGCAACCTTCGATACCCATAGTCACAAGAGTCTTGAAGATACTTTTACCGCTGATCAAACAATTACTGCTTACGTAACTTTGGTTATCATCTTTATTTTTTATCTAAAGTACGGTTTTATTGAACGGTAGGTAATTAGCTTGTTATAGTAATCGCGCGGAGAGACACCTAATATAACCGCAATAATGTTTTTAATAAATACTTTCTTTTCTGTATTATTTTATTACCTATAACTTTTTATTTGTATTATTGAAAATTTGTTGTTTATTTATTTTTATTTTTTTGTTAAAACTGTTCAAATTTTTTCTCACTTAGCAGCGATCGGTTTAGTGGTAAGTCGTCGTCGTCGTTACAGCTTAGTGTAGTTTTGAATCGGCAACATTACTATGTAAATTTTGAAATTGCATGTGTCGAGATAGTAATCGAAGAGCACTTTCACCTTATGTGATTTCACTATAGGATTATGATCATGGTTTCATAGGCAGTTATGGTAGGTTCTGGTGAAAATGGAAATTTGTATTCAAGTAAATGAAAAACTCTATTTAGAGCTTATGAATCACTATTCTATAGCTTCTGTTAAGTTATAAATTAAAACGCTGCGGTGGTTCTACGATCAATTATCTACTACACTAATTCTGTAAGTTTCAAATTTTAGACCGTATTTAAATCGTTTTGCTTGCGTAAATTTTATTTTCCCTTTACCTCGGTTACGTCTATAAAATCTTAAGTATCTACCGGCATTACCTACTATTAATTATGTAGTGCCTACAAGAACCTCTAATTAAGTACCTATCTACTTTATGGAACCTCGTAAATTACTTTAACATCCTCTTAATTGGTTGCTCGAAATCTATATTTAAAGACATAAAATTATTTTTACGATCGATCATTAATATTTATTTTTCTCACGTTTACAGCAATCTTCTTTTTATTGGTAAGGGATGAAACTGTCACGATAAAACATCAGTCTTGGTGAAATTATTGGCTGACTTTCCAACACCTCCTTTCAATATTGCGCAAGCATTGACCCAACCCACTAACTAAATTTACTTTTCTATGCTTTTGACTAAACTAGGTACATGTAAGTAGCTATATATTGGATGTTGCTAGGTAAAAAAATATGTTAATACGATAGAAAGCTATAAATAAATATGGGTTTATGTAGCTCACTAAATAAAAATTCTAAATCTTAGTTCAAGTAATATTTATGAATATTTATAGATAAATATTATTTGAAATATTTCATATAGCTTATTTTGTAAAAAAATCGTGGTGAGGCAAGTAATTATTAAAATTATCTACTTGCCTCACCTAATAGGTAGGTACGTTGGGAATTCAATCACTCTGCTGGAATTTCTCAAATTATCACGTCTGATTCGATAACAAGATGCCCAGAAGTGCCGCCTGCCGGCTAATCATGCCCAATTCATTGTAAACGAAAACTGTTACACAAATTACTAAGGAATTTTCGGAATTGTTTCTACGTGTGCGGTTTTACACGTCTTTACGTGTATCCACCGTAAGTTGGTAGGTATAGTTTTTTTAAATGTCTCTCAGCGCCACCGAACACCAATGTTGATAGTTTGAAAGCAATTCTTGGTACTTTTTTCTTAGCAAGATGTAAAAGACTGAAAAGTCAAACTGCATCATTAGATCATGGTCCCGTTTGAAACTTACGTATGCAATACCTACCTACTAGGTACTTACATTATTTGGTTTCGAATGCATCTCGTGTTGTACGAACGCACGTTTCCTGCCTCGTCACGTGCGTCCACACATTAATTTTAACGACAACTTTGATCACTTCGTTTTTCAATTAAACTTGCCGTGTGAAAAGAAAGGTCTGTGTGCAGACGGGCTTCTAATCCTCAATAATAAAGCAAACAGATATTTTTTATTTGATTATTAATTATCTGTTTGATTGTGCTTGAACTCATTAGCTTTAAAGTTTTACAGTTAGTTTTTAACAGTTTGGATTACTTGTGATCAAATACCTACGCGTCATTTAAGCAAACAACCTTCTATAAATAATAAATTGCAGTTGGTCTTCTTGAATATTTTCAATGCTCAAGGTTGAATTATTATAAGTAAGTAGCATGCGTTTTTTGAGACCATTTGCATATTGCAGAGCCATATTTTAATATTTCAAATGTTGATGTAAAATATGCAAGAAACATTACGGATCAGAAGGTTTTGGAAGCTAAATGTTCTTAGGTACACATCGACTGTAATGTAAAATGCTCTGAGAGCAAAACGTCCTCAATTGAAAATGGTACTGGAAGCTAAATGGCCTTTCCAATAGTTAGTCCTCTAGTCTTTATGTCTTTGAATCAATTTGTCCATTACGGAAAAACGACCATGGAGCAAGTCATCCTAATATCAGAAAGTATTTAATACAGCTGGCCTTCAAATCAAAATAAGTTGAACTCTTCATACAAAACCTCTTTAGAATATTATCTTGAGTATGATTTTTATTGTCATAGATATGTCAGCAACGATGCTGACGACATTTGTTCTGAAAATGCATGTTAGGTCATCATGAAATCTTTTAAAATGGAAAATAATCCAAGATTTTAAGTACCTAATCTAAACTTAATAAAATATTAATAATAAAAATAAAAAATTTATTGAATCTTTTTCATACCTTCAGTATCACGTATTCTCAAAATAGGATTTAGGCAGACAGGATTTAAAAATGTCTGACATAGGTACATTTTAAATTGCGGACATTTAACTCTCATGACGTTCAGTAAATAAGGACGTTTTGCTCTCATGACGTGTTACATTGCGAACATTCAGTAATAAGGACTTTATGCTCTGAAAACTAGCAGTCATTCTAAATTGAAGACGTTTTCCTCTCAGAGCATTTTACATTACAGTCGATGTGTACCTAAGAACATTTAGCTTCCAAAACCTTTTGATCCGTAATGGCAAGAAACTGGAACGATTAATATTTTTTTTTTGTAATAATAAAACTATAAAGCGTAAACACGATGATAGGTTGTAGATAAGTGTGTCTATTGTTTGATATAATATAACATTATAGCTAGTTATTCCCTACGTGGGAAATTCGTACACCGTGTGATCTTAAGAAATATTAGGACTAAAAAACATTTCCTGATTACCTAGCAATCTTTATAACGTAGGCAGGTTAGGTATCACTAGATCATTCATCATTTAGTTCTTCTAAACAGTTGGTGTAGAAAGCACTTGCCTAAAGAGTGAGCTGTAAGAAGTTTCATAATGGACAGAATGTCTTCGTTGGTATATCAAATATGTTGGTTTTTCAAGCTGTTATTGTGATGACGAACTTAGCCTTCTTGGGCTGTTATCGTTCAATACATAACTTACCTACAGTCAGAAGTAATCGTTGTCACGTTCTTGATCCTATTTGGACGTGTGATAAGGTATAGGAAATAACGTGTCTGCCAAATTAGTCTGGTTTTCCTGTTAGTTTATTCAATTATTAGATACTATTAGAAAGTCTCCTTCATTGCGATTTAGTTTTATTTCTACTTGATAGAGTGTACGAATTTGTTTTTAGTAAAAATATTCAAAATCGCGCCCTTTCACGACATGGGAGATTGGTCACAAGAAATAGACTAGACTAGACTATTCCTGCTTTTGTAAATTGATTGTTCTTCTTCTTCTTGGGTGTCAATGGTCTAGGCAGCAATTTTAAATTAGGTTCAAGTAGAACTTTGCTATTTTTACCCCATCGTCTTAGTATTATTGGAGTTATAGTAAAAATATTGCAGTTACATTTGTAACTACGTAAATGAAATAAAAAACTCTTTAGCTAGTTTTAATGTTTTGCAATAGTACCTACTAATCACAGAAATGGTTAGTCACTAAGAGCGAATAATGAATCAAAAAACCAAAACCACAAAAACAAAATTATCTCTGTAAAAAACAGTAGCTTGGATTCTTCCCTTCGTTTTGCACGTAGTCATTATAATAGGTATACTACCAGCTATGGGTATCAAGGATGACGAGAAGCTTAGGTATAGTGTTTCAATTTGCGGTGCGGTGACTCCAATAGCCCATAGTTTTGGTTCCAAACAATGTAAACAAACAAATCTCTACCATCCATGTCTGTGCGTACGGGTAGGCCTTTAATTGGGGTGCGTATGGCCTGTTGGTGACTCCAAAAGCCCCGAGGGACTAATAAATGGGGAACCGTGACACGATCACGCAGCACGTTCCAAACCGGAGCTTATACAGGCTGTTCCATCAGATGTCAAATTTCACCTCTTTCCCATGGGTTTTATGAGAGGAATAAATATATTTTGAAAGAGAAATAAAATCTAATTATTTCAAAAGGAAGTTTAGCTATTTGATCGTTAGTTGCTTTGGACTTGCATTTTTTGTAGGAGGCATATTTTCTAACCTATCACGTAGGAAATGCTGTATTAACTGTAAAAGTGCAATATGTATCTACTTACTCGTATAACCTTTCGTGCCTTTGTAGATAAGACATGCTCATAGATCCCCTTCGCAGGGGCAACACGCAGGAGATTTCTGGAATAAGTCATCTTGAGGTAGGTTTTGATTTCAATACTCTATAGGGCTCTACTTTATTATTCATAATGTAAAAAAAAACACTGATAACAAACTTGTGTAGTTTACTTAAGTTCTCAAACTATCCATTGTTGAAAACAGTAATTGTATTAGTCTAGCCATTGCCTTATTATACCTACCTATACTTAGTTATTATGTTTATATATGGTACAATGATATACAAAACGTGTTGTAAAATACATGTTGTCCTAATAGCTAAAAACAGGAGGCAAAACTCATTTGGTATTTTAATTCAGGTTATGAATATACAGGGGAGCTATTGCGGGAATAACACGATTGCGTTATTACATTTTCACGCTGAATTCCTTGGGGTGGTAGAATGCGATTAATTTTAAGTATTTGTGAATGAAAATTGTTTTAAAATTGCTATATAATCGCATACCCAGCTATAAATCTCGTATAGAATGACATCCAGTCCAATTTTTATTAGAGAAAAAGTTAAATATTAATGGGCTCTACGTATAAGTAGAGGTACATGTAGGTTTCATCGTGACATTAGCTGTACTATGTATTTAAAATCATACATAAATAATGTTACAATAATATTTTAACTATAGATCTATAGATTTTAAAGAAAAACCAATAAGAACACTTGTCTAATGTATAAATTTTATTTTTTAAACAAGTAAATGGAAATGAACAGTAATTTACAATGATTGTAAAAACTAGACTTAGGTAGGTATTATAAAGATTAGCAAGAAAGATCAATAATTGTATTGTAAATCTATTCCCTGATTACCTATTACAGTTAAAAATTCTCTCGAAACTAAATTTTGCATTGTAAAATATATTATAACAGTTATAGAATTATCTATTTGTTCTATTCAGTTTGAACCCACTATGTTGGGTATTAGAATATTAAAAACCAAAGAATGTAGGTTAGTAATTATTTAGACAGTTGGCGTACCATAAGATGTCGCAGATCCCATTGTACGTTAGGTTAGGACACGACACACAGGTAACATCGTTTTGACCTAAAATTCCGAAATAACCAGTTACTTCATATTTGCTTATTTTAAAAGAATTTCATTTGTTTTAAGTTGCTCAGTTTTTAAGTTATTCAAAAAAAAGTACAGCTATGCGCATACGTGGCGTTTGTAAATACCAGACGTAGAAAAAATATGCACTTTCATTACATGTGCGACACAAAACATGACACTTACAAATAGAACCTCAAAATTCAACAAACTCTAAGGGCGTCTTGCACCAGAATCACTAAACGTATTTAACAGTTAAATCGATTTAAATCTGACGTATTTGTATGACTTGACAACTCGCTAAATTCTAATTAGAGTTAAACGCGTTTAACGATTCTGGTGCAAGCCGCCCTAAAAACATTGCGGACATTCAATTAAACATACGCAACAACCTCTTGCCGAAAGTGGAAGTCTCCATTATTAACATCTGATTAGATCGCTGTCCTAGATATTGTTACATCAACAAATCACTCACCGACACGCCAACAAACTCTGCATTATGTACATATTTTATTATTTTGATTTATTACTAGGTTCCTTCCTAACTGTTGATCAACCAGTTTCACAAATTTTTTTTTAGCGTTATACCTACATAATTTAGGTATCTACTTACAACCAGACTATTTAATCTAGATATTATGGCCAAATTGACAGGCGTCACAGCTCAGTTGGTAATAGCTCTGCCTTCCGTGCTGTGGATCGTGGGTTCGATCCCCACCAAGAACAAACATTTGTGCGTGGAAAACATAGATGTTTGTTCTATGTCTGGGTGTTACTATGTATTATAAGTATGTATTTACAAAAAAAAGTATATAAGTATTCTATCAGCCATCTGGTTCCCATATTACAAGCATTGCTTAGTTTGGGACTAGAGGGTGTTGTGTGAAATGTCCCTGAATATTTATTTATTTATTTATTTATTTAAATGTCTGACCTAGAAATCAGATTTACGTAGTGTCTCTTTAATATTTCTAGGTTTGCTTATTTTACTATTTTTTTGAATTTGTGAATTCTTGGCAATTTGGTCTCTGTAACTTTAATTAGTCTACTGAAACCGACTTTAATTTCTTAAATTTTACAAAGCGATTGAACTACTTCGCTTACCTACATTTTTTCTGAGCTACCTTTAACCCTCTCGACAGCTTAGTAGTGTGATGCAGCATTTGTTTAGCATTGTCCATCGTAGTGGCCTTTTCTCTTACAAATCTTACTTGCCAACCGCCGCCATCTTCCAACCGTGTCGTTATTTCACGTATGTACTATATCAGTAATCTTAATCTTGTAATTTAATTATCATATTAACATTTCTGTAAAATTACTTCCGCTCTTGTTTCTTCATCTCGTAACAGGTGCAGTCAGCTGTAAAGATGAGCTTTTATTATCTTAATAACAACCCCGTAATCTAATAACGTTATAAACGATGGAAACGCGTAATTAAGTTAACTTATATCAGGGTATTAATCATGTTTATCAGCGATGGATGCAAACGGTTTCCTCTTGCAATCGGGTCGTGGAAGTCTTGCAACACTGGTGATATCCTGTGCCCTTACTATCTGAATTACAGTGTATTTCATGCTTGCTATGTTATTATTTTGAAATCGGCGTTCGAGGTGCACTAAACATAGACGGTTTTACTGATGAAAAAATTGTTGATCATTACCTACTTAGCCGCCACTTAACTAAATCACTCTCAAGCTGCTCTACGACGTTTGACTGTTCATCTTTGTTTAGTTGGGATTGTGACACTTTTCAACGTTGAGATGGGTTTATGGGTGAAAATTTTCCTGATCATTTGCTTGCCTCTCAACTTTTGAGAGGCGATGTTAGGTTAGACCAGTATTAGTCTGCTGAATTGTTACGATAGCGAATAGTTGTGTTTATGATTAAGTAATAAACAAACTGTTCTAATTTACCCGAAACACAACTTTTCACATATATATACAAAAAGTTCAGTAGAGCAAGCATAAAGTGATCTAATAAAATGATTTTCTTGCGATAACTTGACAGAGTTGTAAAAGGCCATAACTAGGTCGTCATCGCACGGTGCGCTGCATCGATTCCTGATTTACGCGTGTTTTGCACGCATGGTATATAATCTAATTTACCTGTGTAGGTACCTTACATACAAATTACTGCGTAAGAGGGTGAAGTCTGTGATTTCTAGGTTATGTAAGTGTGTCATTGCTGGCTTATAGTTGCTTACGTGAAAAGCTAGCGTCGTCGTTTGAACCAAGGACGTTATGGGTAGCGTGTTGCAAATAATGCGAAAATCGTGTTTCAGATCGCTGGCTGGACCAATTCTAGGTATTAAAAAGAGCAAATTTTTTAATTTAATAAATATTAGAACTAGATATACATACAGTAGGCAAATCAAGCATTCAAAACTAACTTTGTTTGATATTTTTCTACTCGGAAATTCATTCATTAGATAGTGAATCATAGGTGGGGACTGGGGACTAGGAATGAAGAATATGAAGATACACTTTTACGTAATTATGCGTTAATACTCATAAGTAACACCGGAATCACATGAGATGGCTTACTAAGATTAAGTAGGTAGGTGTTATTAAGACATAGTAATTAATTAGGTACTACGCAACGTCAGGCATTTACCTATAATGCAGTATTTACGTAGGTTTTACTTTGATGTGCTATTGCATGTAAAAAATACACTGCAGCAATAAAGGCCACTTTTTTACCAAAGCTACTTATCAAGAGGAAAACAATTCAACAACAACAATTGTACAACATGAACGTAATAAAGTATTGAGTATTCGTTCTACACGTTTCACGTAAACAATGTAGAACGAATACTTACTATCGACGATAAAATAGCATAATCTTCATTGAAAGATTGGCTTCTGAAAACCCTAGGGAAACTAATAATTTCCCAAGTGACTTGGTATTCGAAACTAGTGCCGAAATTAGGTTGAATTCGTAAATTCTAGTGTCGACATATTGATGTACAGTTAATTGAAGAATGCGTTTACCAAATCATTGTTTCAAACGAAATAAATGGCCGTATTTTTTGTTAGGTTTAGCAATTATCGGCATTGCTTTGGTAAATAAACAAAATGTTCCTTTAAACAAGTCATATCTATATACCTATCTACTACAGATATTATGTTGGTATACCTATATGGGCAGTTTTAATTAAACCTGAATGAAGTACCCAAGTACATTGTAGAGCGTTTATAAATACCTACGTTGCAATTATCCTTTAAATGTAACACTAAAGATATGTGGTAGCCATATTCAACTTATAACGAGCTCAAGTTTGCACTGCATTGCGGCATAAAGTACCTTCGCGCAAGGTGCTCGAATACCTTCGGGATTCCATCGAGTCATCCGTCAAAAAACTATGAATTATAGCGGGAACGTCTCACAACAATTAACCAGCTGAAAAATGTCGCCCGACATCCTCTTAAATAAAACGCGAATATCAAGACACCTGTCCTTGTTAGACAACAAGAACTAATTACGAGTTACTTAAGCCCATTTAAAAATTCTCGTTACTTAGGTACAGATTTTTTTAGACCATTCCGATTTTATTTCTTTTTGAAATTAGTTACAAAGGCATTAATAAATGTGACTGAAATAAAATGTATAAAAGGAGCCCGCTTGTCCTTAGTTACCTATGCTATGTTACAAGTTGGTCTACATTTTCCCGTTCTGCTTTTTTCTCTCGTTTTATTATTAGTGGTTGACAACCGCAGCGGTATGTTGCGACGTTGAGAAATCAAGAGTCGAACTTGATTCGAAGGCGTCTCTCATCCTATGCATGGATAATAGCAAATACCTGCCCAATACCTTCACAATTATTATGGTTACGTACCTATTTTAAAATGTAGGCGTATATATAACACTGGTCTCCTAGAGCTCCTCTAGAGCTAGCTAAGATGGCTGCTAAATCAGTTCTCATCTCATTTCGTTGCCATGCAAGTAACAATGACAGAACATTTTTAGAGCTGCCCTAAAATGACAGGAGATTATGAATAAAGGCTATAGCTAGACCTGTGCAAATAAGTATTCGAACTTTGATAGAATACCATTCAACAATTCTCCAAACTCTACATAATTTTAGATATTTATATTATAGTTTAACAGTTGATAAAAAAAATTGAAGTAATAATAGGCCAATACCTAACACTCATGTACCGGTACTGAGCGTTTTAAGTAGCAATACTTATATCGATACTATAATTAGCTATTAAGTCGTTAGAAAAGAGTTTAATAAGCGATACGTTCATGAAAACGGATCGCGACTTGAGATTGGTTTAATAAATTTTGTAAACTACTTGTAAGCCGTTTTGTAAACATTCCTCAGCACTTTACAACTTACTTAACTGCTTGCTTATTTGAGTTTATTTCTGTGTCAAACTGGGTAAAACAACTTCGATTCCTTTGTAATTGCTGTAAATGATATCATGTATTCAATGAATTTCAATGCAACAAACATGAGCTACTCTAATTAGTCTCCGCAAGCGTTCCATACTCGTATGCAAATATGCGATCAATAATCTCAGTTGGCAGCAATTATTGTTATGTAAGAAGCAAGAGGCATGAACAATGAGGGATTTATCCGATTCATAGCAGGATGGTAGACGAGGCTCTTGTTTATAGGCACGGTATACAATGCGGCATGGCATTGGCGTGCGGATCGCGTACGCTCACGTAACATTCCCCAAAAGGTAGCACAGGAAGGGAACTGACTCAGCGACCTCACGCCGACTGCAGCTCGAACCCACACTCCTTTCACGATCATGAATAGACCTTTACCAAATGATGTAACAGTCATTATTGATTTGCATTATTATCATCGACGCCTTATTTGGTGCGGCAGTACCGAAGTAATTGATTTTTCTATTTATCTATAGGTTGATCGAAGGTGATATCAGAGGATAAGTGCCATTTTCCAACAGTTATCAGAATGTTATAGGCTGTGATGTGTTTTATAGGTTTTGTAAGTAAAAGATGGTGGGTATAAGATAGAAGACATAATATTCTGGTAGTAAAAGTTATCCCTTCCCGATCTTCCCGCATTATGCGACCACAATAATAAGGGTTAATGCGATAAAAAGGGTTTATTGTCTAACACGTTAACACATAACGTGTCACCGCATTCTGCGACATGTTAATAGTTGAACGATTGTTTTCTATACGTGGCCAAGCATGTACTTAGTACAAATTAATGTCACGTGAACGACCGTCCGTCAGTTTGTTGCACTCGGGGCACTCGGCCGCGTGGTCCGTTGACATTGCGTCCATCATAGATGCTGGTCTGTCAAAGGGGGCTACAAACTTTTTTGATAAACACAGAGAATCAATAAACTAAAACGCAAAATAAAAGCATTTCAGACTGAACTATTATTAATTCAGCTATTATCACATTAACTTGTTACGATAACTCCTGCTTTATTATCGGCCATAATCGCCACATCTCCAAAAACGGATATTTACAAAATTGCGTCAGCCAAAAAAATAGCAAAACAGAAGTTAAACTATTTATATTCCTAAATAATACTTATGTTTAGGAACTCATTGAAAGATAGTGACATAACTAAGTAGTTACCAATTTTAGGTAGTAGTTCCACATTGTTTTCGGGAGTTAGCAAGAAGCCTGGTCGACCGCGGATGGCTGCAGACTTTCTCCGATGATTCTCTCCAATTAACGGAATGATTGCGGAGCATCTTCACGCGACACACTTTGGTCTGCAGTGACGTGTACTTTCCGCTGCTTTTATTAGTGAAATCAGTTTCGGCTCTGGTGTTTTTGCATCACTTTTCTACACAATAATTATTGTGCTATACTTACACGTAATATTATGCTAGTGTATTTTTTCATATTCGTTTAATTAAATTTCCGGATTTCACTCTTAGAAGAGTTTTAAAAGTAGTCACTGTATTGATACACTTATCGTGTACACAATTAATATTACTTATCCCTTTCTGGTTTTCCCGGGTTTTCCATTGATCATCATTATTTATTTTGTTCACGTTTGGTTGACACTTTGTATAACTTCCAAGCACTTATATAACGATGGTAACCACTCTCATCAATGCAATATTTATGTTATTGGTATATTTGTTCTCCGTTTCATCCCCAATGCGTCCCTCGTCCAACCCTATACTGCGGTAATACCGAAGGGATAATATTTTCCATCCACAGTATTCGTTTATTTTTACGATGTTATATAAAAAATAATATGCTACGTTTACCTATTAGGTACATAGATGGTATAAAATAAAGACTATGTATTTTTTGACCTATGTATGTACCTATTCTTTCTACCTTTTCTCTTAATTTTTATTTTCCTCTTTTTTCTGTTTGTTTTATTTAGAAGTTAATGTTTCATGTTTGTGTGGTATCTACCTAGAAAGCGATCCTGTATTATTAAGTAATATTTTATTCTTCGGTCAGCATCATCCATTTTCAGAATCTCATACTTTACTCCAGAGGGGCGAGTACGAGTTTACAGTGTACAATACGTCTGACGTCCAGCACACCGGTGTGCGCTGATTGGTATGGAAACACTGAGCGGTTTTTTTGAGAATCTTGGTCTCGTCAAGTTTCCGCTCAGTGTTTCCATACCAAGCAGCGCAAACCGGTGTGGGTGTGCTGGACGTCAGACGTATGGCACACTGTAAACTCGTACTCGCCCCTCAGGTATCTAATGGGACACAAAAACGTGGAAACCAATCTGAAAATCTCTATCTTCGTCTATTAGCCGCAAATCCGCCACAACCCTCTGCGTAGATCGTAGCACATTACTCTCTAATTACCTAGCTGTGGCAGCGAGCAATGCGGATGTATCGCAAGAATGGTAACTGCAGTAACAATGCACCCGCTGGCGTCGTCCTTCGAAGTCGCTGCAGTTAGCCAGATTTGACCAGTAATTCATAATACTGTAGCTACATAAAATATGAAGTATAATGGTTTTTAGCCGATTTTCTTTAAAACCAAGTTATCTTTTGTTTTTTTAGAGGGAAGAAGAAGTAGACAACCATTTACAAGGGATCTAACATTAGCCAAAAACTTAAAACCTACATTAGACGCACTTAAGTACTAAGGTACCTAGCTAGCTGGTAGTAGGCGTAGAGAAAGATGAAGCGAGAAATTACCCAATCAGTGCAATCTAGTCGTCATCTCGAGAGATGCTTGCTAATATAAAATAGGGCGGACATCCGCCAGTATCTTAATTGACATCTTTAGATGAAAATGTGATTTATATGTATCCTACCCATCATTTTTTTGTTTCATCAATTTATAACCTGTAATTTACCTACCTTCGTTCTTGACAACTTCCTAGTTGCAATCACATAATATAATAAAACAAAATCGATTTCGTACGAGTGTATTAGTACCTAAATAAGTCAAAACTTATTCAAGAAAACCTTTTTCATTATTTATTACAAAATACGACACTTTAACAACAGTATTTTTACTTGAAACTAAACTTACATCTAAGTATTTACTAAAACTTGTATACAAATGACAAATTGATGAATTTAATTCTAGAAATGATTATAGTTTTAAAACAGCAACCCTGCTATACCAAGAATTCATCCATGATAGTTACTTAGACATATACCTTCCTGTTATTGTGCGTTGATTGACCCGTAGCAGCGATCTATTCAATGGATTTCTTCTTTTGTGGTTTAATAAATGGTTCGGTTGAGTTCCGCATTATTGTAAACTAAAATTAAAATGCTTAAGAGTTAACATTAAGTTTTACACCACTTACACAAGTCTGTAGTCTGTAGGTAGCACTTTATCAGTCATGGCACCAAAATGTATTATTAATTTTATCTCAGCTTTGGCTGGTTGGAACCAAATTGTTCCACCTCGTCGATTTTAACTTTTTCAAATGATTAGTGTGGGAGGCCCTCTGTTTTGATAGCGTATAAATTGTAATCGTGTGAAGCGCCGGGCTGTAAATCGTCAGGGGCTTGAAAATCATGTAATTCGTGCAGCTCTGCACTTGAAAACAATTTTGCAAGTTCTATTTTCATTTCAGCTTGTCGCCTTGGAGAAAACTTCTTAAAAGTTTCCGCATAACTCATGAACAAGTGGTGCACAGCATCGTTTGATTTTGATGTCCTTGAACCGCTGATGTAGCTTATGATTTGGTCTACGTCTCCATGTTCCGTGTTTTTCTTTCGCTTAGCTAGTGGTTCATCGTCTGTTTCCCATTGCGTGGGCGTTGGTGACACTTGCGATGCATTAGACTCCTCGAACAGTTGGACTTGTGGTTGCAGAGCGTAGTTTAGGACGGGGTTGGCTTTCCTTGACACATTGTAGTTATCTAAAAATGATAGTTGTGAGCTCCATACATAATCAATAATTTTTTTGCCAGATTCCTCTGATTGTTTCAACTGTTTTTTGTACTTAATGTAACCGTCTCTTACAGTCTTCCATTTGTGCTTTACTCCCTCACCTTGAAAGAAAGGAAATTGTTGTTTAAATAATCTCATGCAAGTCACACACACCTCACTCGCTCCTAAAACTTTTATCTACCAATCTAGGCATTCCTACCTACTGATCTAAAAAGTTAAACCTTCAAAAAATTCAAAATATCCGACCAGAAGAGTAATCTTTTCAATCAAATTGCAATATTTTTTCTGTTCTGATCCTAGACGCGTATGTTTGATAACTTTGATATTTGGGTATTTGTCCGAAAGAGAAGGCAATAATGTGAGAGCGAATCGTTCACGTGCGCGGAACGTTGTTGGTCGCACGTAGGTTCAATTCAACTGCTTTGTTCGACGAGCAATACTTGTTCATTGAAGCGACGACGTCATACCGATGAGGACCGCGAAGCTGATACAGGTAAGTATTATTATTTAGATACCAACTTCTACAAACATTTTAAGTAATCGGAGAGATAAGTAACTGAAGCTAATAATACTCACAGTTTATGTTCAACCGTTGCGCTATAGAATCCCAAACGGCTGCTTTCAAGTTCGAATCCTTGTACTTTCTATGAGAGATGTCATATAGGTAGACATGTTTTCGCACTAGCTCAATAAGCTCTTCGACGTTGAATCCCCCGCTCATTTTCTCTTTTTTTCGTGGAATCTTGAATTCTGGGGTTCTGCCGTTTGTTTCGTATTCGAGAAAAGACCAAACACCAATAGAAATGTATAAGTACAGAAGTGTTGAGATGGAGTCGTGTCGCGTCCCGCTGAGCGTGACGTGTTTGCGCCGCGCTCGCGAGTGGGTAACTAAAGTGCGCAGCGCCACCGCCCCGCCACGCCGCGCCTGTCGGTCCCCCCGCTGTAGTGCAGGCGCTCGATTATTGATTCGCACGACGTCGAATGTACTAATTATTATTATTATATTATTATATTATTACCTACACCACGTTATTTTTATTTCACTTGTTTTGAAAATAAAATAGGCCTACTTAGCTTATGATTTGCTAATTAGGTACTTAACTTACTTTAATAGGTACCTACTTAAGTATTTAAACAATTATTTATGATTTGGAATCGTAAAGATGGGTCACTTACTGACAAATATTTTCTGGAATTAAAAGCTGTGGTAGGTAGCTCTATTACCTTGCATGTTACTTACATACAATCTTACAATAAGTACATTATCCACCCATATTCTGTGGTATAAGAAGTAATAGGTAAGTACATAATTACTTATATCTATTAAGTACTCTAATCAACATTTTGAACCTAGCTGAACCTTGTTGATTATATTAACTACTTACCTAGGAAGATAAGACAAGTACCTAGGTAGTACCTATGTAGGTAGTCAGTTAATCTGCAAATTGCAGCTGGCTTGACCACTAGGTAACCTCTGATTTGTGTTAAATAATAAGAGGTTAAAAATTATGTTGTTGACAGGCGTTTGAGCAACCCAGTTGCTAGATAACCAGAGATTTGACATTACTAAGTTAATTTTTGATCGATCATGTAATCAATGGATCACACGTGGTAAATAAATCTAAGGTATGACAATACGTTCTTGCTCTTGAACTATAATGAAGCAGCCGCGCCCAGCCGACGCCATGCGCCCAGCCGGCGTCCGACTGACGACGACGGCGACGCGACGTGCGTGTTTCCTTCTCTCTCGCTCGCGGCCTCGCCCGCGGCCCGCGGCGCGGCACATTGAAGACGTACTACCTCGCCAAGATACCACCGCGCCCCGCCATCGCTGCCGCCGCCGCCGCCGTCACCGCTCCGCTACGACTGCGACTCTGCGACCCGTCGCGCGTCGTCATTGTCTTTTTCAATATGAAATACCGAATGAGGTAACACGTCATTCGTTAGTTTTAAATTATCGCGCCAATCGTAAACATGTAAAAGTTTGATAAACTAAAAAATCTGGTCTTCTTCTTCTTTTTATTCTGGCTGTTCGGTGGCAAGGGCTACCACGAATTTGCCAATAAAAATCTGGTCCTTATTGAACGAAATACAGAAATCTCTGACATGAAAGAGTCATGTCATAGACAAGTGCTTTTCATCCAGCGAAGTCAGTGCAAACTGCCGATTAATAAATTGGCGTTCAGCTCAAAGAATGTTTGATTAGCTGGGGAGCTACAATAACCTCTTTTTCGTAGCTGTTTAAACAGGTATACCTACAGGCGATTACTTTTTTTACTTATGTTAGCATATACGGTATTTTTAATAATTTTAATAGTATTATTTTGTGCTTTATATGATCTGAGTTCTGTATTGAATGGTTATCTGGTTCGCACAGCGCTGAGTTTCTGTATTTGTTTGACTAGATGGCGCTGTGGTGTATGTTTTCACGCAATCCATTCGTTTTGATCACGTGACTCCTAATTTTGTTGAAGCGAGTCAAATCAGGTCAAGCTGTCAATCTCTGTAAAATGAATCGCGAGCATTATGCGCGCGCGTGCCGGGCCAGCCGGACATGCTAGAGTTGTTTTGTAACGAGATGTAATTGTAGGCATCATTTTGTACTAAAATCGTAATAAATATAGAAGTTTGCCTGAGATTACCACTGTGTTTATTCTACGAGATTGGATACGCTATTATATCAGAAGTTAGTATGTGAACTAGCCCACAATATGGTATGTACACTTATATTATTTTGATCAGTAAATGATGTGCTTTAGATGAATATTTGAAAAATAATAAGCTTTGTGATGTGAATCATTTTGTTTGTTTATTTGTTGGAAAATTTATAACATTTTGACTAGTAACTAAAACTAAGTAGGTAAGTATCTGTTCATCTAAAAACATTACGACAACGGTCAACGACCGTTGTACCTACCTATCTAACAAGTATTGAATGGTATTTGTTGTGTTTGTAGCGTATCATAATACGCACACATGTAGATGCTGAACAGTACCTACCTACCTACCCTTTGTCTTACCTATCTATTCGTTAAATACTTGTACTTGTACCCAAGTTGTACCTACCCAACAACTGTTAGGTACCTACATTGCAATTGCACAGGCACATTGCAAGGCATAAGAGTGAGTCTGTATTCCCGAAGGACGAGTCACATTTTGGTAAAACAAGAGTAGGTATTTTTTTCGCTCAAGCATTTAGGTAAGAATACTTAGTCTATCTCGCTTTAGCATTTTTTTGATCCTACTATGATGTTAGGTACCGTTGATTGAATGTACTTGCTTGTCATGGCGTTGCGTTGGCGTTGCGTACCTATTCGAACTATATTGCGCGTCAACGCCAGCTCGACTGCTAAACATTATAGTGTTACCGCGCTTTGTATCTCGGATATGCAAGCGTTACGATAGGTACCTACGTTTACGATTTTCTTATTTTATTCGTGATCAAGGCACTAGTAGCATATGCAATGCATATACGACGAGCGTAATGCTGTAGCTGGCTTAAAAATTCCCACTAGTTACATCAATAGAACTAGCAATGTACAGTACGCACAACGGATCTCTCTCTCTGAAGTTAGGTAAAAAAAAAAAAACCGATTGTGCATTTATTGTTGTGCAGAAAAACGCGATAAGTACAAAGTTTTGTAAGTTCGATTCTTACAATTAATTTAATAGTCGTTCGTTTGTATAAGTTAATGGCCAACTTTGGTGACGAAGTTGCTAGGTCACATTAAGGCCCCGTTGTGGTTACTAGAGCCGTGACCGACAGCTTGACGTGCCTTCCGAAGCACGGAAGCACTCACCTGTAAATGCCACTAGTGGTCACCCATCCAAATAGTGACCGCGTAGAATGTCGCTTAACTTAAATCATCACTAAAGATTGACAAAGCAAGCACCGCCACGGGTGTTTAGTAATAGTAAAACATGGATGGTTTATCTAGATAAGTAGATAATAAAAAAATATATAATATACATTATCTACAAATATAACCACGTTACGATTGTGGTAAATAAGTAGAACTACTGGAGTTCTAGGTTATTTCTTAAATACCTATTCATATTGCTTAGTGGCGAAGTTAAATCTACTTAGGTATTACTTTATTTGGTTCTTCAACCTGTTATAATGTGATAGTTACTAGATGACTTTTATCTAATAGAAAGTAAAAGTTATTTCAACTAGTCTCTGCATCGAAATATTGTCTGATACACAAATAAATAATATTGACAGGATATATCATTGTGATATATTGGTAATAATGTCACTATTTTGTTACATGGGTACATAATATTATCATCAATAAATATAATCTGTAGGTACGTAATAAAATATACCTAGGTACCTACTTTATGTTTAAGTATTGCTAGCTCAACCGTTCGCTACATTTATCTGGGATCTCGTGGTGGAAAAGGATGGTATTCACTGGCCAGGGATTGAGTAGGTACTTAGACAGAGACAGACGCTGCACAACCTGAGACTGTAGTAGGCATTAATGCGATTTAGGTCTTCTACGCATTGGGTACACCAGTCTCAAATGGCAGTAACGATGGCTTTGAAACTAACCTTGTTGACTTCATTATTTATAGAGTTGGTATAGTTCTGGTAGGTATACTGTGTTAGTTTGGTGTATCGTATAATATACAATAGGTATATTATGGATCGATATTTGATGTCATACTATACTGGATATTATTGCAATGAATTACGATTGATACAGTATGCTACAACTATAATATATTAATTTTGTGGATGTACTTATAGAACATGTAGTAGGTATGATTATATATTACAATTATATATTTATACCAACTGCATATTGTGTACCCACATAACACGATTATGTATGGTGCATATAACCCATAAATAATATACTATTTTGAAAATGGCGAATTATGCCATTGATTACTAAGTGATGATGTTCAATAATAAATATTCTATTAATATTACCAAATGGCTTTTTCTCTCGAACTACGTTACTAAAAGTATAGTTTAGTTAGTATAGTATAGGAAGTAGGTATAGTAAAGCAATTTCAAATAAGTACTATGATTATCTATACCTTAAATTATACATATTACATGACAATACTTGTTCATATTGCGCGCAAGATATTGTCCTCGGTGAGCGTGCTCAGTGAGACAATGCACTGTTATAGGCAGTGGTTCCCATTTGGCATCGGATGAACCGTCGCCTTGTTCTATTATTTATTATTAGTATAAAAGAAATATAATAATTATAACGTGTAAGCGAATTCACTTTGTTTACAATAATTTGGAATAATAATGTGTTCAGGTTCACATTCACTTGACTAAAATATTAGTAGGTAATTTTGGGTACCTACCTAAGTAAATATTTACAATACATAATGATAGTTGAGTCTAAGTTGGATTCAAAACACCTATTAGTGATCCGTGGAGTTGTGTGCAACAAATGCTAAGTAAACTTCTGTCAGTATACATTAATTTGAATTTTAATCACTTTAAATAAATTATTATTAAAACAAATAATAAATTATTAAATTTTGCTAGTTTTAAAATGGGTAAATTGTCAAGCTGAATTATTATATCCAAGTTGTATACTGACCACGGTTAAATGTATAAAATTGGTTGTATAAATCGAATCCTTAACAAGGCGAAAATGGTGATTTAATATGCAATTTTGTAATATATATAAGACAGAAGAATACAATAAATTACCAACCAAGACTACCAACCTTCTTACCTACTTACATAATTATAGCTTAAGCTCATTATAAGTGGACTATAAAGTTCTTCGATGAGTAATAATAAAGTTCTTTAAACCGAAATTAATATAAAATATTTGATTAAATTATTGAGGGACGGAATCATTTAATCAAGATCCATTTATACCTGTACAGTATTGCACAGTCGTTATTAGTCAAAATCAGTCAAGACACATGGGCATTATCATCAATAACAATTAATAGTGATGTGGCGGTGTTAAAATATTGAGTTGCTACTTGCATATTATATTATTATTATGATGTGATAAAGTATTAAATTATTTATGCATTGTTTGTTAAAATGCAAATTATGGACAGGATAATAAAATAATGATATAACTCGATACAATAACTGCCTATGTCGTGTTTCGACGTTTTATGGTTTAAAAAAAAACAATATTCCGCACATTAATGGAGTGTGAGGAATGATAAATTGCTATATCAAAGCAGATTGAAGGTTTATTGGTAATGTAAATGAAGGCGTTATATTCGTACCTAACTAATTTAATTTTAATGTTAATCAAGATGGTCGAACGGTGCTTGGGAATCCAATTAAAATATATATATATATATATATATAATATATATATATTGTTTGAGGTTTGGTACCTAACTATTATTATTTTTCCGAAGTATAATATATTTTCTAATATATGTTTGGTAATATGTACTGACTGGTTCCGTACAGAAGGTATTTCGGATTATCAACTGGCTAAACCTTTGCTGCATTAAGATGATTACTGGCGAACTTTCGATACTAGAGGCTTGAACATAAGTATTGAATTGGGAAACATGCCACCGAATTGCGGTGCTCACTGTTTATTTTATTTATAGAATGTTTAGTTCTGAAAGTAAACAGTATTCATCCTTATAATATTTATTTAAACAACAAGGATATTATGTTTGGGATTTAGTGCCCAATTCACTTAATATTGATATTGTGTTCTAACAATTATTTAGATTTATTAAATATAATAATAATCTTATTTATTTAAATATATTCTTATATTTAAATAAATAAGATAAATAAGAATATATTTAAATATAAGAATATGAGAATATTCTTTATAAGAAATGATTTCCAGTCAAGTCCTGTATAAATAAATCTAAATGATATGAAGACAGATTAAATAAATTAGTCAAATTATTATTGCAGTCAATAAATATTGCTAGTATGAAGTTGTAATTTATAATATATAGTTGAGATTAAAACACTATAATAATAATAATAGGCCTTTACATCTATTGAAGATGATTTATACAGCGTCAGGAGGCAACCTATGCCTACACTTAACGGGACACTGTAGTGCCTGGGACAATGTTTAGATGGAGTAGGCTTGCCCAGCACCTATACCATCCTCTCAGCCTAGTCGGCCTTACCCACAGGAAAGACAAGGTCAATACGTGCGGAGCTGACTAAGCCAAGGGTTTCCTCACGATGTTTTTCTTCACTAAAACACTATATAATCATTGTAATATTGTTATTCAGAAGTTGATATTTTAAGCATTGTTAAATTATCAAGGTGCTTAAAAGCTAAATACTTCAAGTTACAGGTACCTATTTGATAAGTAGTTATGGAATCAATTATATTTTAGTATTTATTAGGTACCTATACCTATAAAAATCCGAAACTTATGATTATGATAATCTCTACAAAGCCTAGTAAATGAAATGTATTGCTATGTTACAGTAATCACTATGAAGAAAATGAAAGGTGCTGCTATATTGCGGTGATCACGCCATGTTGGTGAAAGTGAGACATTCTGCTATATTGCAGTGATCACTCTGAAGAAGATGTATAAGTGAAACATGCTGCTATAATGCAGTGATCACTATGAAAAAAAAGTATAAACGAAACAGACTGCTATAATGCAGTGATCACTACTATATAGGTTTAGGTGAGACATTCCACTATATTGTGGTGATCGCCGCCTATAAGTTTATTATTACCTATTATAATTATAGTGCAGAGGTGAGACATTCCACTATATTGTGGTGATCGCCGTCTATAAGTTTATTATTACCTATTATAATTATAGTGCAGAGGTGAGACATTCCACTATATTGTGGTGATTGCCGTCTATAAGTTTATTATTACCTATTATAATTATAGTGCAGAGGTGAGACATTCCACTATATTGTGGTGATTGCCGTCTATAAGTTTATTATATCTATTGCTAATTATAGTGCGGAAGTGAGACATTCCACTATATTGTGGTGATCGAGTTTATAATTATCTACTGTTAATTATAGTGTGGTAGTTATGGTACCGATATTAGTGAGACTACAGTAACTACACTGAATAGTTCAATAATATTACCAGTTATTATTATCTACCAATATTTTTTTAAATCAATTATACCTACTAGACATTTTACCATCACTATTAATTGTGGTACGCGATTAGATCAATTAGTGAAATTTAATCAAATCACGACACAATATGAAATATAATAGAAACACTTTAAACGATGAAAGTTTATTACCTGTTTGAAAGACTACGTTAAATAAGTAGTCATATTTTTGAAGCAACTTTATTTAGTTTATTTCATTAAATAAATGTATTCATTATTAGAATACAAGTAATTAAAAAAAAAATCATTGAAAATTTTACAGCTTTATTCAAAGTAGCTGAAAAAGTTCATGTAATTTATATTTGATTTATATTTTCAGGTATTCCAGCTATTAGGTACTCACCATATTTTACAGTGGCAACGGTGATCTACTTATGACGTAAAATACTGAAATAATTTTAAATAAAATAAAATATGGGTATTATATTAAGTATATTTGCGACCAACTAAGAGAGTTATTTTTTTAAAAGTTTATTAATAATTTATTAATCTTCACAGATCGCATTCCGGTAACTCCCTGTATTTGGACAGCGGCAACTATAACTTACATTCTTTAGGATTGTGTTTCTTTTATTAACATAATTAGTTTTGAAAATGAATGCATCATTGTTTTAATTGCTTTATAATTGTTCATATTATAGTTAGTACTTTAGTAATTAAAATAGGCCTTTAAATGAAAATATGTAACTGTTACATCATAAAGAAATGAACTATACATATACTAACACAGTGTTAGTATAATTACGTTTAGCTAAAATAACAATTTTTGTATACATTTCATATATCATAATTTGTGAAGCTGTTGTAATAATTAGATAGCAAGTATACTATGTAAAATATAAATGCATAATAATATTACCTAAATATAAAATATTACTATGCATTTCGGTCCAAACCGTTTTTGTATTATTATTAAAATCTTTATTTATTATTAAACATTAAAAAGAGATAAAGTTTTAAATTAGTTAAGATTTTGTTATAAGAGTAGGTAATTTTGGAACTGATTAACCAATGTTTTGGGTATACTACTACTACATAGGACTACTTATTACAATAAAAATAGTTGATAGATAAATATAATGTAATCTGTAATGTAATGTTTTTGCACGCCCAGGAAGACTGGCAATGCTCTTGGCATTAAGTCCTCCTAGCACTACATATTTGTTTGAAATTTTCAAATAAATAAATAATCTCAATATTCAGTCTGATAAACTACAGGACAAGTCCAAGATAAACATTATTATTATTATTAATTTATATATTATTCTGCTATCGTGTTATAGGTATAACTAATCATAGATGTTTGATTTATATAAATATTTATATTTTGTTGTCTACTTAAGTACTTGAATAGATCTGGATCTCAATGTTAGTTTTAATTTACTTAGTCTAATTTTAAGTTAACTGTTGCATTGTGAATGTTGTGTTCGCCTATAATTGGTGTTTGCACTAGACATAAGACTACTAGAATAAGAATATAATGTTGTTTCTGTGCACAACACTGTTGGTGATCTTATTAATAATAAATAAATAAAAAAATAAAAAAATATGTTCATACAGCTCATTCGTTATGAGTATAAACAGTTGTATGAAAGTTGTGGTTGCATATTTTGTAACTTCATTCTGAAGAGATTACATAAAGTCAAAATATTCTTAAGTTTCCTTTATCTTGTTGTTTACTAATTTTGTTTGGTTTATCGTTGAAGAAAGTACTTTATTATGATAATTTTATTATATTGATGGTAATCTTGTATAATTAATGTATGATTTGATTTGATATCGTAAATTAAGGTTTCATATTATATTATTTATCCACCATGATTTGTACTGTATAGAGACATACACCTAGTGGAATGGCCGGGTCGGAATAGAGACATTCCGTTAATAGGACGGCCGACTGTTAGCATATACGGTATTTTTAATAATTTTAATAGTATTATTTTGTGCTTTATATGATCTGAGTTCTGTATTGAATGGTTATCTGGTTCGCACAGCGCTGAGTTTCTGTATTTGTTTGACTAGATGGCGCTGTGGTGTATGTTTTCACGCAATCCATTCGTTTTGATCACGTGACTCCTAATTTTGTTGAAGCGAGTCAAATCAGGTCAAGCTGTCAATCTCTGTAAAATGAATCGCGAGCATTATGCGCGCGCGTGCCGGGCCAGCCGGACATGCTAGAGTTGTTTTGTAACGAGATGTAATTGTAGGCATCATTTTGTACTAAAATCGTAATAAATATAGAAGTTTGCCTGAGATTACCACTGTGTTTATTCTACGAGATTGGATACGCTATTACTTAGGTGTCTACTTTAATTACATTTTTGGTAAGTAGGTACCTACCTACTATCTGGCTATCTAAGGCTATCTGTTGCCAGTTCCCATACACGCGAAACCGACAGCAAACTTACGTACGACTTGGTTACATTCCATTCCAATTTCCCCAACATCACCGGGCAATGCGAACTGAAGAATGGGTACCTACCCAATTACGTGGCATATTACTGTCGAACCACCTATCCAGCTATTTTGTTCATGAGCACTAGGTTGACGAATGACATGTCACTTAGTTAAGGAAGGACAGGTCACCTCGGTCTTTCATATTTTGTGTTGGTTACGCTAGTTAAAAAGAAACTTGTGCTATCCCAACGGACCAATGATGAGGTCTACAAACATGATGCAACAACTTTAAGTTGGTAGGTAAGTACTTACGGTAAAGGGTTGGACACAAAGGAATTGGTAGGCAGACACTGATGATTTGATGCAATCATTACTTTCTCACTTATTATGTTATCATCATCAACAGCTCATGATAGCACCTTCGATTGTGGACAAAGAAACAAGCTACTTACCTAACCGAGAGAATAACCTTTTGGAAATGAATGAAATTAACAAAAAAACATCACGAAATCTACCTATTTTCGCAGGACCCATAATTAAGCTAACGCCAGATAGAATTTTTAGAGTTAACTGTACTGTACAATCATTGAAGAACATACTTAGGTAGGTAGAGGTAAAGTTGTAAAAACTCATGACATGTTTCCGAGAACACATGTATTGAAGCCTCCGTAGGCTTTCAACGCCTATTTGGCTTCTTATACCTTTTTACAGAAAAGGGTGCTAATTAATAAGAACTTAACCTATCTTCTTTAGGAGCTAGTCAGTTCTGTCTACATTTCTGACTCAAGTTTTTATCTGTTGACTAGGTACGATACCCAGTCTTGGTTTTCTTGAACGTCGCAGTCGTACGCCCATTTTTATGAATTTAGTGCATGTTCACGCAGTGGTCTGTTTGTCAGTTATATCGTATGCTGAGGTCGAAGCCGCGCGGCACCGGTTACCCGGTAACTGGACCTGTGAAAAGGGTCTTAGGTGGCGGGATCCTCCCCATCACAAAAATATCTAGTTCATCAAAAAACAGTTAAGTTTTTTTTAATTATTATACATATTAATGGTGTACTGCCATAATTGTGATCACAGTACGTTCCTTTTTTTCAATAGCTAACCATTAACTATGTAATGGTCTATTTAGCATATAAATATGCACCACCTGCTGATCCAGGAGCCACTTTCAATTAAACTAATTCCTTTCTTGTAGTAGGTACCTACTTTAATTAATATGAAATGCTTGGAGCAAAGTTAGTGGCAGTATCGAGCAACGCACGCCCAGGACGATCCGGGGCGCATTCCCGATTCGTTCCCTGTTGTTTTTGCGGCTAGGCGCACTAATGGGTACTGGTTTGACTCCTGGGTATGGACACAGGGTTGTAATCAGTAAAACTACAGAAAAAAGAAGATGGTAAATCTTCATCTGTTCCCACATGAGGTACTTATTGTTGGAAGCATCTTCATCGTCCGCTGGTAAAGGCGATAAAATATCATGACCAAAAAAAATTTTTTTTATAACTAAGTAGTTAGGTACTCTACTTGAATAAAATTGTCTGGTTTATTCATGAAACGGCTAATAGATGAACGATACACCTGTATTTATTTCACCTTTACCTATTACACAAATTATAATTTTGAAAGTTAGCTAAGTACCTATAAAAAGAAATGGATAATAATTTGACCCTCATCAGGTACCCTAGATTCAAGTCTGTTCATGGACGTTCATGTTCACTCCTAGAGTAAGGTATGCGACATGATGCGATGTTTAAAGATGATGGCAGGATAAAATAATAAATTTGAGGTTTGTTCATTTTCAAACGGTATGTTTTATTTATCTGCTGCCATTCATTGATAGAATAACTTTTTGTTATTCTATCAAATCAGTACCAATCGTTGAAAACATTTGATAGGAATTACTATGGCATCCTCTTGTGATCAACACCCATCTCCCATATCTAGTAAAATAAAATCAAATTCGCAATGCAACACTTTCAAATACGTGTAATCGCTGCAACAGCCCGCGCGTCACTGTGACCACCCGGTACTAATGTCTAGTTTTTCACTTTTTTATTTTTATCTTAGTAAATAATGACCTTTTTATTTTTTCTTCCATTCCTTTGTGAATAAATGAAGATTCTATAGGTTCCTTTTTAAAATAAAAATAAAACAACTAGATTAAGGTACTTACCTATATGCAGTTTCATTTCATGGTAAAGTAAAGTTCCTTGCAGGTAGAAACTTAATCACCGCTCCTTATTTGGGTACTAGGAGTAAAAGATAGCTAGGCTGTTCTCTAATAATCATCAGCTACCTAATTGTTCGTTTCTACAAAAAATACTCTATCTAGCATACCTTAGCAACCAAGACTCAAAGCCTTGATTTCATAAAATGAAGTCACCGACAGTGTCTAATGTTGGTTTTGCATTTTCACAACTTCAACTGCTAAAATGTTGTTTTTTCACAAACTGTCTCCATTTTTTTAAAGATGGTGGCGTTTCCGGCAAAATTTCTGCGATTTAGCAAAGTGAAAATTCGAAGCAATAAAATGTGCAATACATAATATTGGGCTGTAATTACGCCGCAAGAACAGAATATTCTGGAGCAATGGCGCGGCGCGACGTTTTGCGTTTAAACGTTTTAATTTTTTTTATCAAAAAGTATGTTGGATAACGACCGCCATATACCGGCCTTCACTTTGTAGAAAGCTAATTTTTAATGTGCCTGACTGTCTACGGCTCAAAGTAATTCCCTCCCGATTTAGACGTGATCAGCGTTTTATTCTGCGCGACTGGATTCTATATAGTCTGAGATAACCTTTTTTGTTTCAAGTTACTGTTTCTGTAAACGATAGGTTTTTTTTATCTTTCAACCGTGTTTTGCATAGCTATTGCTCTATAACAATCTCATCAACTAAAAGAATAGGCACTTGCTTTTTACAGTCACAAAAATGAAATAAGTAGTATTTTTATATATAATAAGTATTTTTAGATGAACTATTTTTAGTATCCAACAAGTAGGTATAGCCTGACTTACCTACCTACTCCTGAAAAATAAATTTTATCAGTATTTCACTAAATTCAGTTGAGACTTGAGACTTCAAGTGATTCAATTTTTTGATAAGACCGTTAAAAATGACTCAAATGTATTAAAGCTAGTAAAATAGTAATCTCGTACACAATTTATTTGAACATCGGGTATACTCACATAAGTAAAACGTTTTTTAGGTTAATATCGTTACGCATAACCATGAAAACGCGGTTAATGAAGCTGTTGTCTCATCAACTGCTACTTTCTTTCTTAAAGGGAAGTCTAAGACTGCGGTTTATTTTTATTTTATAGAGAAAGTCTTTCCCTTTATTTGTTTCAAAAAGGTATCATTAAAATAAAATCAAACAGTTAACATGGTGTACTACGAGTAGCTTTAAACATAACGTCAAAAACTATTTTGATTACTTATTCTTGCCTTTCAGATATCTGAACGGCCAGAATAAGTACATTTTGACTAGTTTTCTTTTCTCTAGCAAGATCAAAATTGTCAATTTGGCTAGGTGCTTCAAACTTTTCCACAACCACGTATTGAATTTCTTTGTTCGTCTTCAAATCGACAGCACCTTTAATGATCGACTTTCGTTTTCATGTGCTCTGTCGTTTTAAGATTAACTTGGGGTTAACGACCTGTAGGTACTCCGTGACTTCCCTTTTAACGTGACAGTGGGAAAGCAAAGAATTAACAGGGCCGTAGCAAGCTTTGTTCTTCGTCTGGAACGAGTTAAGTGACGACCATTACCAGACAATTGCGTCGCATACATTTGTTTACATTATTTTATGGACAATATCTCGCCCCTTCTTCTTCTCGTGCCAGTTGCTCAACCCATTCATTTATTTTTGTTTAATATTTGTTTCTGATTGTACAGTCAAAATCATTAATAACTATATTTAGGTAAAACTAAGTTGAATGTTATCACTCAAAAAAGGAAAATCTCAGCAGTCATCATATCGAAATCTAATTAAATTACAGTCAGCGGATTGTGAAGTTAGCTGTTTTCAATGTTTTCGAACAAAATATCCAATAATAAAAAAATCAAGTTCACTATTGCCAAGATCCACCGACCGTACGAGTATATGACTGAATGAGACATGCAACCTTTGTCATTAGCACCACTCGAAGGGAGATCAAATAGGATCATGTTTCAAATTTATGATTTCATCGAATTTACAAGTGCTACCTCGACAATGTAGCTTCAGTTCAATTAATGGGGATCGAATATCCATGCAAGCCTTTGAGACTTTAGAGATAAGTTTGACAGATGGTTGATGGGACGTTGAGGGTCATTGTTGGTGGGAAATACTCCTAAATTAATCCTTTTGGGAAAAGGCCCTACTAAATCGAAGATCGACAGTCGAAGAGTAAACATACCTATACTTACACGTGGATATTGTACGATTGGTGCGTAAATATTACCACAGAGCCTGCGATTTAATTAAGGCATCTAATACTTTTTTATACATTTTAGACAAGCGTTTGACCGCGCAATCTCACCTGATGGTAACTGACGATGCGGTCGACGATGTAGCACATTTGCATTTGCATTTGCGATGTAAATTCCTTAAATCGCAGGCTATGTGGTGACGAAACATTTGTATAGAGATCTAAAGTAACCAGTGAGTATGAAACAAAAACATTTTATAAATCAGTTGTAATTGAACGAACTTGTAAGCTGCATGTGCGTGACTCACCGCTGACTTTGATAAGCAAAGCGCTTGGAGGTGAGCTTTATCGCCCGTAGCATAGCACCGCTTCGCTTATCAAAACATTGCTTTAGATACGACAAAAGCTTTATTTACTGGGTCTAATATCCAGAAGTTTTAGTGAGTATCAGTATTATTAGATTTGCAATCCTTTCCGAGAAGCATACCTATCTCTTCCCGGGTGGTAGGTGCAAATTGCTCGAAAGACAGAAGACTGTCTGTCTGTCTGGCTGTCTGCCAGCGCCAAATTCTTACGATGCCCAAGCTTTATCCGTAAAGAGCTATGGAATCATCAGAGTTTTGGAGTTTCCTCTCATTAGACTCGCACTTAGAGATAAATGCTTTTATCGTCTATCGAATTAGTTAGGTAGGTACTCAGTTTGCTCATTGCACAGTGGAGTAGGTACTCAGTAAGGTTATTTGTGTTTAATTATGTATGCAGTCAATATCATAAATGTAAAAATTATGTTTCAAAAATAGCAACTTTTCAGTTTCTTTTTCAAAATGATCGAAAACAAGAAAAAAAGAATTATCACAAAAAAATATGAATCAACTGTCGTGATTTTTATAATTTAGCAATTTATTTTATACCTTATTAAATATTAATCGAATTTATTGTTTGCGTCGTTTCTCGGCGGAAGTCTGTATTAAATATTTTTTAGTATTTTTCTGTAGGTAATGATTTCGATAATTTTGTAAACTATTTTATAGCTGATTAAATATAAATCTAATTTATAGATTATATAGTAGTTCGGCGGAAGCCAGAATTAATTATCTTTAGTATTTTTCTATGTATTTTAGTTAGTGAGTTGACCACCAAGTCATTACTGTTTTGTGATTGGTCGAGGTAATGAGGTAGCCATTTTGTGCTTGGAAAGGCTGGTTAGGTGAAAAAATATCGAAAGAGCGACCATTCGGAAATGTGACTTGGTGGAGAGAAGTAGCATGGTAAATTGTGTACTGAATAAAGTGTAATTCTTGGACGAGCTGGTATCATTCACTTCAATTCAGAAGTGGGATGAACGGTATGTAAAGTGATAATTTTATATTTTTTAGTGCACCCCTGATATATTTAAATTTCATTATAAAGTTATTAGTACATACATTATCCAGCCATTTATGTTAAATGGAATGAAAGATTTTGTTGGCATGTGTCGGTCGGGATTGCCCCGAGACTATCCGATCGTGCTAACTTCTGATTTCATAAAGTATAGGTGCCTACCTAATATGTTCTGAAAGACCGAAACTTTGTTTCACGGATCAGTCGGGAATACTCCGAGACTATCTGGCCGTGCAAACTTATCTCTCTTTTGGAGTTTTGAGTACCTACCTATACTGTCCATTGAATTTTAGATTGGTTGAATACCTACTGAGATATTTGGTTAGCCAGTACCTACTAGCCTGAAACGTACAGAGATTCATAGATTGGGGTGGCATTAAATTCATTTAGATTTTGGGCACCTACTGACTACATTTTTTTTTTTTATATACGTTTGAATCGCTGTTCGCATTGACTGGTCGGTAATACACCGGGACTATTCGGTAATGCAAACACCCTTCGATTAATGGTTTACTTATTTTGTAGGTCGGTAGTTGCCTTATATTTAAAATAATTTTAAAATATTATGCTACCCGCTGATAGCTATGATTTAAGCTAAGTGTGCTAAGTGAGAATAAAATTAAAATAGAATGATATGGGCTAAGTAAATACTTAGCTACCTACTTAGGCCTCAGATAAATTAAATAAATATATATATTCATGGACATTTCACACAACGCTCTGTAGTACCAAACTAAGCAAAGCTTGTAGTATGGCAACTAGATTACTGATAGAATTATTACATAATACCTAGGCTATGTATGCCTCTGTTCAGCAAAGTGATTATTACTAAATGATTTAGAAGCAAGTTGGCTATGTATGCCTCTGTTCGGCCAAGTGAGCTACATTACTTAATGATTGGGAAGCAAGCCGGCTATGTATGCCGTAATTATTTCCAAGCCTCGTAATTTATGCCATGTGTGCATTATTTAAGATTCTGGTAGCACTACGCACTAGACTTGTACGTGACTAAGTATGTCGCAAAAATTACATGGACTGTGTGATAGTTTTACATTACTTAATGATTGGAAAGCAAGCCGGCTATGTATGCCGTAATTATTTCCAAGCCTCGTTATTTATGCCATGTGTGCATTATTTAAGATTCTTGTAGCACTACGCACAGGACTTGTACGTGACTAAGTATGTCGCAAAAATTACATGGACTGCGTGATAGTTTTAGGCCAAGTGTGCCATTGAAGATTAAAGAAAAAAAACACGAGATTAGTTCAGTCTGGTTTTATTTAGTGAATGGTTATGTAGGTAGTTACCCTACTAATTACAATGATTTACTTCTGTTTCGAGTCCATGGATTCTGATGGTGCGATGATTCCTGACGATGAACTTCCTGTAGCGCACGAGCATTCCAGATGGAAATGGAAAACTTCAGTCTTAGGAGTGCTGTGTCGTCGTTGAAGATCACCGAACCCCTCATTGGAGTGTTGAGTGGTTTAAACAAGGTTAGATCCAACCATTTTTATGTTTCAATCTTTGGTCGTAGTTTGCATGAGTCAATTCTTTGTGCAAGGTTAAACGAGTGCGTAAAATTAAGTGCTCCCGGATAGCGAATTGCTTGAAGGGCAATGTTTTTAGTTTATAACCTTTCAAACCTGAGTTGAAACTAAATTTTTGCTCGCACAGAATCGATAATATTGCAAACTTTATATGAGGTTATGCGTGCTGACAGTATGTAGACTATGCCCTGCACTCTGACGTGCGCCTGTGATGTCAAGACATCACCGTAATAGTGAATACGATGGTTGTTATTTTTATAAATGAAATAACTGATGCATTGTATTTGTAGATACATAGTTGTGTGACTACCTTCCTACCCGGAAACCTAAATCTAAAGTCCGAAACTATGACCTTAGCATTAATTAGCACAAAGAAAATTATGACTAATACAGTATTTACAATATTTATAATACGTACAAAATACACATCAAGCAGTTGAGCTATCTACACACCGACCTTAGTAGGTTTCCTGATTGAAAATTGAGATAGATTGGTAAATAGATCTTTATTGATTACTTACTATTAAACGTAGGTTTTACAAACTTAAATACAACATAAAATAAAACAAGTAGGTACCCGTTAGTAGCAAAAAAATTAGATTTGTTTTTTCGAAATGTTTATTCCATGGTGGTGTTGATCATCCCCAGCACTTGTGCTATCTGACAGACTGAAAGTTTTTCTAGTGCTTAGTACATTTAGTATGTGCGCAGGTAGTAAAGGTTTGAAAACATCAAAAGAGTTTTATTTGTTCTGTAAGTAGCTAGGCCATGGCGTCACTGTTTGTTTTACCAAACTACGAATTATCGCAACAAAACAGATATTATTTTATGTAAAGCTAAAGTGTGCCTCGACCAAATATATAGGCATTGGACTGTGGTCGTGCTTCTTTTTTTTATGCACATTGAATACCTACTCAATACAGTTATTGCTTTCACATGGTAACATAGTCGCAAGTCTACTTATTGTTATAGACTTGTTGATAGATAGCGGACGTGTTTATTTGCGGAATAGATGCATAACACTTTAGATATTTACAAGTACCCACCGATTAGGTTTTAGGAGATAAAAGGTAACCAAAACTTCGAGTTAAGCTCCTTAATTATTTTGTTTAGCAATCTTTTAGAGAGGTTGACAAGTTTGTCACCCATCGAAATACATACATGTGGGTCAGACATCACTGAAGTTTCTATTTGTTTGTTGGACAATATGTTATCAAGATTAACTGTCAAATGAAAGCGAGATGAATCGTTGGTGTAGATAGTGTAGTACAAGTAAGTCTACTGTGTGTACTGTGTATCTACTGTATAATCTGATGTGTCGTTCGTTGCACACATCTTGCTGTCACGATCACGATTTTCGTTCGTTCGTATGGGTTAGTGGCCAACTGTGGTTACGTGAGTGTTTAGGCCGCCTTAAGGCCTCTGTCGTGTCTTGACGACTCCTAAAGCCTGAACTGAAAGTTTTACGAGCCCTCCAAAGCATGGAAGTGCACACATTAAAACGCCACTAGCGGTCAGCCATCCAAATAGTGACCGCGCAGAACGTTGCTTAACTTAAATAACTAGTGAATATTTATTAAGCAAGCTGCACTCCTACGCCACGAGTGCAGTTGATGATTAGAGTCAATGTAGAGTCAATGTAGAGTCAATGTAGAGTCAATGTAGAGTCAATGTAGAGTCGATGTAGAGTCGATGTAGAGTCGATGTAGAGTCGATGTAGAGTCGATGTAGAGTCGATGTAGAGTCGATGTAGAGTCGATGTAGAGTCGATGTAGAGTCGATGTAGAGTCGATGTAGAGTCAATGTAAAAACAAAGTAGAGTCAATGTAGAGTCCATAAAGATTCGATGTAGAGTCGATGTAGAGTCGATATAGAGTTTCATGTAGTTTTGTAGAGCCTCAAGGTAGGGAATTTAATTATGTAGTCTTCAAGGGCCTTCGTCATTTGAGTTGAAGTCGCAATATTTTATTCGAGTATCACAAAGAGTACGATTTCAGTCTGATGGAGCTTTGGTCTATCATTGGTGTGTTGGTGTTAGCATCATTTTTAGACAAGTTACAAAGAACGTGCGAAAAGCTCTATTCAAGGTTTATAAGTGCTGGTTCCTGATAGTTATCCCAACTCCTTTGACATTCCAACCGGACGTTTTTGGTTTGGTTTTAGACTTTTGATAATCTGAAGTACCTATATAGGATGACCAAGCTAGTTGTTAAACTTGAAGGTTTGTTTACTACTAACGTGTTCGTTTTGTAACCTGAACGGAAGCTGGTCCAATGGTGTTTGAGATGAGGATTGGTTTGATGAGATGATGATGATGGAATGGAGTAAGATGAAAGCGATAGTATACTATTTTTCAGCATGACATAAACAGTTGTAAAATATCCTGCAATGGTTCCAAATACTTTTAATCAAATCGGCTAGATAATGCCATCAATTATAAAATATAAGAATGATGTTGGTTGACTCAATTTAGCTTTGATTAAGAGCTTGACTAATTTGTGTATGACAGTTCGTTCACTTTAGTTTTGTTGGTTGAGTTGTTTGTAGTAAAGTCAAAGTCCAAATTTCTTTATTCAATAAAATCACAAGGATCATTTAGAATCGTCTTATATAACTAGGTGATTCTAGGTGCCAGTTCCACGCGACCAGAGCCTAGAAGAACGGGCAAGAAACTACGGCCTAGTTCCTAGCGTTTTTTTTGTATGATCCCTTTTACAGAGAAATATACATAGAACACAAGAATAGCACTGACATTGCAAGTCGAGTAGGTAAGAGAAAAGTATTGTGGTCTCAGAAGCAGTATCTGACTGTACAGTTTTTTGAAGGTTAGGCTAGACTGAGCGAAAGAAAGCTGAATGTCTTTTGCAGACTTGTTCGTCGATAAACGAACGTGAATCACGTAACGGTTTTGGTCAAGATGTAGGACTTGTATCGTGTGACATAACATCTGCTCCATGGCTGATTATTTGCTGCACTGACATGATTTATTTCGAGGATATGAGACTTTATTATTGTTATTTATACATTTTTTTGACATTTTGGGTAAACAGACGAATTGATATTAATCGTAGGTAATTAATCTTTACATTTAGTTCTCTGACGTAAACAGACATTATTCATTCTCTAATTTCGTTTATAATTGGTGACAATATTGTTGGTTATGGGTATTTTTGTAATTTGAATCTGAATTTCCAGGTAGCTTTGCCATGACATGCAAACTTGCGTCTCTGCCTCGCGTTGGATGTAAAACACGGATACTACAGTCACTGGTATTACGTAAGCTGTGTGACCGTTCAAGGTGATCCGTAAGATTTTGTTAAAGGCGCTTATGCTGGATAGTGAATTAAGATTAAAGGCGCTTATGCTGGATAGTGAATTAAGATTTAAGTGATTGTGCTCTGACATGGATTATTTTTGAACACGTTTCTTTAATGAAAATGTGCAAAGTTTCAGACTTGAGTAACTTTGGAGCATACGAACCTAAGACGTGCTAATTCGGCACCTCTGTCTTACTTTAATTCATCTTAGCTTATCTCCAGTCAGACACACAAATTTGGCACCTCTGTCTGTTATCGAAAGATATGCAAGTTATCTTAACTTTGTGTTTTCTGTTCTGCAGTTGAAGTAAATACCCCAGGTTCAGGCACCTTTGATGAAAGGCGCTCGAGCCCAGTACATGATAGCGCCATCCCCGCAGTTCGTGCCTGCAGCCCTGTCAACCTGAGTCTACTTGCTGAGCGTCATCATGATGACCGTACCACTGAAGGGAATCTCCTGGAGCTGTGATAGATTAACGTGGCCGAGGTCGACCACCTGTCAGAATGCCCGAATCAGCGAAAACAGTATTCACGATAAAATCCTATAAGAGCAGAGTGCTCGCCTGACTCTCTCACTTGTGTTCTAGAGCCTTTTGCACCCACCAATAGTCCGGTAACGCTGTCAGCAATCGTCAGACGATTACAACAACGTCCTAGTTCGTCCGAAAAATTCGCCCACTTGCGTTGTATTTTGTAAAAATAGACTGATAACCTCCCAAATTATTATTGAATTGTTTTTCCTGGCTTAAAGTACTTAGATTTTTAGATTTAATTTTGAAATCATTTCGTAATATTTTGCTTATAATTATTTGGTAGAAACCGCTCACTGTATATATATTATGGTATTAGGTCATGCGTCAGGAGATCGCATGATGACGGATGGCCGAATGTCGTGATTTTTATAATTTAGCAATTTATTTTATACCTTATTAAATATTAATCGAATTTATTGTTTGCGTCGTTTCTCGGCGGAAGTCTGTATTAAATATTTTTTAGTATTTTTCTGTAGGTAATGATTTCGATAATTTTGTAAACTATTTTATAGCTGATTAAATATAAATCTAATTTATAGATTATATAGTAGTTCGGCGGAAGCCAGAATTAATTATCTTTAGTATTTTTCTATGTATTTTAGTTAGTGAGTTGACCACCAAGTCATTACTGTTTTGTGATTGGTCGAGGTAATGAGGTAGCCATTTTGTGCTTGGAAAGGCTGGTTAGGTGAAAAAATATCGAAAGAGCGACCATTCGGAAATGTGACTTGGTGGAGAGAAGTAGCATGGTAAATTGTGTACTGAATAAAGTGTAATTCTTGGACGAGCTGGTATCATTCACTTCACAACTTTAGTCATCGACTTCTCATACTTACTGTACCTACCAGTATCCACCTGAATAAAAGCGTGACTATTTGTAAGAATTAACCACCCACCATCAAAGAACAATCAAGGTGTGTTTACACTACGTCAATTAACGTCGACGGAAAGCAATTAAATATTTTTATTGATATTCCCGTTATTGTAAACAAGTGTCACGAACATTTCGTCGATCGAACGGTATTTTTCCCTTCAATAAACTCGTATCAAGAAACAGTTACAGAAAATCACCGAAAAAACACAGAAAATAATTAAATACTTACATTTTTTTCTATAAACGGCTGAATGTTTCATGAAATAGTGAGGTCATTATACTTGGATTGGAATGCAGTAGGTTTAGGTCAATTTTTAAGGTACAGAGGGCTAAATGGTGCTATAAATATTTAAAATCAGTCGTTTGTTATTCTTTTTGTGCATCTGCTGATCAGAAACTTGATTTTCATTAAACTGGTGAACGCTGTAGTGAATGCTGTAAGTAGGTAAGTAATTAAAAACGATTTCAAACAAAATGTTTGCCTAGTCACCGCTGCTTCAATATTTAGAGTTCCGCTGCATTGTTCAAACAAGTCACTCCAACCTAATTTATAAACGTACACGTGGAACGTTTGTGACTAGCGTACTCTATGTTGATCTTCCTATTTACAAAGCATTTACATTATCATATTTTAAGCTAGCATGCTTACATATATTCTAGATGATAATGAAGGTACAGGGTTGATTTTAGAATATATTGTTCATAGTTCAGTGTTTCTGTCAAATGGTTGCAAGCGCAACGGGTTTGAGCTTACAACCATATGGGTCGTGCATCTATGATTTTTTCTACTTTGAAATTGTCGCAATGCCATGCCAGTGCTTTCAAACGGGTGAAGGATAATGTTTTATTGACCTTGTCTGAGTTGTCTTTTCTGTGGATAAAGCTGACTAGGCTGAGAAGATGGTATAAGGCTAACTCCATCTAAATCATGTCTCAGGCACTGCACCGTACCATTCATAGGGGTATGGGTAAAAGTAGCCAGTGACGCCAGTTACGGTTTTCAGTGCAGCATTTATGAAGGTTTTTAAAATATTTGCGTTAATCTTATCAGTTCTTTGACCTTTCCAAAGTACGAAGGTCGACAGCCTTGTGTCTAGACTGTCGAGCTTCCAGACTCCAGACAAAAGGTATTCTATATTTTGGATAGCCCCTTGACAAGGCAGATTAAATTAATGGCAGGTAGAAATTGAGATATTTGAGAATTCCTACAATCTTGGCTACTTCAAAAAAAAAATATAAGTACGCTCCATTTTGTGCTGACTTCGAAAAAAATAATAAGATAAGTAGACATATTGCAATAATTAATGAACTTTTATGTACCTAAGTAAAACAAAAATGGAGCAATAAATGAATCTATCTCACTCCATGTTGGTAGAGTAGGTACCTATCTCCGTAGTAGTTCAGTAAGTAGGTGGTAGGTACAGGTATGATCTAATAATAACCTAAGATAGAAGAACCACAATGACCTAAATAAAGGCACGACGGACAAAAACAATACAAAAGATTGGATAAAAAAATCTAACCAACTCTTCACTCACCGAGTCGAGAATAGATGAAGACGTGAGTCAAGTCATCGAATATATATATATGCCATGCAGTTCAGTTTGAGACGAATAAGAGCTATAATAGGAAATATTTCTAAATCCTGTGTTTTGTACATTCCAGTGACTGTGACACGAAGACTCATACACATTGTAATTATGTGCAAGCCGGAGGTTTTTGAATCACAGTCGATTTAATGTGTTTATTTTAGAAAAGAAATTACCAACTTTATTGTTAAGCTAATGCAATATTTCTAGGTACCTACCTAAGTACTAAAATATTTATCCGCAATTCCAGATATTATTATGTTTAGGCAATTTGCGACTAAAAAATTGAGTAAGTAAACTAAACTCAGAATGTATTAATCAAGTTGTTTTCACCAAGCAAGGGCATTAACTTTCGAGTCAGCATTCCCTTTGAAGGAAAAAACACCATTTGTAAGCGTTGCTTGTCCCACTTTGAAGTCTCCCCCCCCATTCATTCGCAGTGTCAAATAAATGGTGCTCGCAAAATTGATGGCGTCCGCGATTCTTTTTAACCCAGATTGGTGAAACTGAAACACGACATTTGCAAGGTTCCTTTGCCGATCTGAGAATATTGCCACTCGAGTCGGTTTTGTTGAAATGGTTCGAAATAATTAAAGCTTTGACATTCTCTAACAAGGCAAACGTATCCACCGTGTTTTGTTTTTCCTTCACGGTTGAAGATATAAGCATAGACAAATAAAAAAATAGACCAGCAGACGTTTAGAAAATATCGTAACCCGAAAATGGACTACCTTCAAAGGCGTGAGATGTCGCTGGGTGTATCGAATCGGTAATAAATCAAAACGGTGTTTATTTTCTTGAACCTCTGGCGCGCTGACACTATAAGCAGTACGGAAATAAACGTCAGATGGCGCTATTTCTAAATTTTGCAAAGCGTATACCAAAATTCGGTTACAACGCGCGCGACGTTGACAACTTGTGCTATGCAATGTCGAACGAGCGAGATAGAGCGCTCGCGTTGCAGTCTGGATGCAGAGCGGCAACAGCGCTCTGGTCGTATCAAGCTAGTAAAATAATAGATGTTTCGATTTTAAACCTGACGCCTTACCGCCAAGTGCGTTTGTAACAAAAAAATACAATGATATTATATGAAATCTTAAATGTTTTTAGCTTGATAAAATAAAACATAAAAGGTAGGTAGACTTTTAATTATATATTATTAAAATATCACACCCAATAGGTACTTGTTTAGTTATGTACTGAAACATTACCATACATTACGAACCATTTAGGTACGAACAAATAAGTTTTCTGCGGGTGTTGCCTAGGTCTTTTGTTCCTAGGCTATCCTGTTCTAGTTTTACTACCTACCTACTTATAAATAATGGAATAGGTATGTCTGAAGAAGGTAGGTAGGTATATTGATAAATATACCTATAGGTATATTTATCAATATAAAAATTCTAAAGTAGGTATATGATTGATTCTAAAAATTTCAAGGACGTAGTTGCGTTGCGACTTATCATTAAACTTGGTGGTAAAACGGCTTGTCTACTCATTAGCAGTGCCTTGATCACGAATAAATTTGACAATCGTGAACGTATCGTAACGCTAGCGTATCCGAGATACACTGCGCGGTGACGCTACAACGTTCGGCAGTCGGGCTGATGTTGACGCGCAATATCACTCGAATACGTTAGGTTTACGTAACGCGGCGACTGTCAGATTTGTTCGTGATTACCCCTCAGTACCTATTGCCGAGTATCGTCATGCCAGCGCTTCCTCGGGCGGCCGCGACGTCTTCTACCCCTGGGGGTATCCAGCCTGTGACTCCTTGAGCCCACCTTTCCGCTACTTTACGACCTACATCGGCGATTCCAGTTTTGGAGCGAAGTATTCTGTTCCGAATTCGATCTATTCTTTTCACACCTAAAATACTTCGCTCCATCACTCTTTGGCAAAGTAGTCAGCGACCGCGTCTGAGCACCGTAGGAGTGATAAAAAATATATATAAGAAGGTTCAGACTATCGAAAGAAACCACACAAATACTTTTGCATCAAATCTATAATCAGTTAAAATTCGATACCAACAAGTAAAAAAATTGAACAGAATTATAGTCCATAACGGGAAGCACTATTTTCATCACAACCACAACACAACCAATCAACTACAAAACAAGAAAATAACATAATTGTACATGTAAATAAAATCGTCAAAGAGAATACAACACAACACGCAGGCCAATGACACTTTGTATCAAAAAATGACAGTACCGTTCCGTTTTAGCTTACTTGATGCGTGGAAAAGATGAATTTTCTTAGAAAAGAAATGCGTCAATCGTTTTGTACGTTTAACGAAACGTAGGGGAACTGTTTTCTGTGGTTATACCCACCATAGAGTACTGATATATACACACTAATCGAGTTTATTTAAATTATCGTCAAAACAGCTTGGTGCAAGATGCCACTAAACGTAATTTTGCTAAACACTTTTAACGATTTAAACGTGTTTAGTTAAACGTGTTTAGGCTGAACTTAAACGGCATTTCGTGCGTGCAAGCCGCCCTAGGTGTTTTATTTAGAAGGTTCATTTGTTCGTAGTCCAAATATTATGCACAGACTAAAGTGCTGTGCTAAAGCCACCCTAGAATTTGGGGAACGAGTGAGCGGTATGGACTAACAATTCAAATTATAATTTTGACACTATAGTAAACAGACACTGACAGAATTGTGACCTGTCGCAAAAGCCGTAAATCAAGAAGGTGAAAACTTATTTTATATAGACGCCACCTATTAGTAAAGTTATGTCAATAATTTGTACACTATCTTTCAATTTGATGACCACCTAGGTGATCACGCCTAGGTGGCGTGGCGAAAAATATGTTAGATAATCAGTATGAAATAAAATCGTGATAACTAAATAAATGAACACCATTACAGATTCTAAAATAAGGACATAATTTTTGATGAATTTCGAAAATAAATTAATGGCGTTTCTTTGGTTCTAACGGCTACTTGAAGCTTAAGTCGTCGTCGACTGTAGCGTCATCCCCAAATAGGACCGGGAACTAGCCGGTTTTGCGAGTCACGCTCTAATATATAGGGTGTAGCAATCTTCGTGTATTCATTAATCGATGATATAAGTGAGAATTATGTCTTCTAATTGCTACTTACCTACCTACTGATTGCACAGGAGTCACAATTCGGGATGTGTGTGTCATGCTTCACGTGTATGAAATTCATACTAATTGGTATGTCATTCATTAGATTCATGTGTTACATTACATTTGACATTTGACTCAAATGTTTGAATCTGATGCACTACAATACAACACAAGCCGTCACAGCAATGTATATCCTGCTTTTTTCAAAGAGATAAGTCTATGCCCCAGACAAGGCATGGCGCATGGTGCCGTTCATATTAGTTTCATGTTTCATGTTACGACACTTGAGACACGGCGCCAGATGTGCACTCGTTATCAGTTGGCTAGATAGTGCCGCCACAGTGCCCGCCTGTCCTGATAACCAGTTCCAAGGCCCGAAGAACTGGCTACATTTGTAATTTTCCATGCGACTAAGTTATTGTAGAATGCGTTCAACAGTGCATTATTGTTCATCATCATCACGTGATCAACGTCTCTAGTCAAGTTTACAATCTACAGTCGCTGTCGCTAAAGAACTGGACACGTCAAAAATGTAGGAACGACATTTTTGTCATTCATTATTTTTCTATTCGTTAACGATTGTAGAATTTTGTCTCGCAAGGATGTTGGCAATGATTTTTAAAATTCAAGATGTATTTAGCTAGAGAGGCAGAGGTTATAACCTACTGTGATCAGATCACAAAATGAAGTTTTCAGAAAGTATCTGCCTCTATCAGTTCTAGAGAATGTTAAAGTAGAATTCGAATTCGGTTTGTTTTATAGTAATTAAAATATGAATACCTACTTACCAAAGTCTATTGATAGTATATGTACATATATACTAAGGCGCATGCAGCGATCAATAACTGAATTGGTGATTCCACACAGCAACACTCATTAAGTTTAAGCACGAATTGTTCATGAATATAATAAAGTCAGCGAGCTATCCCACGCACTTTTTCCCGCATTTTCTTCCCGCTTTGAACTTCTGAAACTAGAACCGCTTAGGGTCATAGTCCTGGTTTTTGAGAAAGCGGTAAAAGGTTTTGATAACCGTATTCCTAACTACCTAATAAAGAAAACCCAAAAAATTTGGTAATACATTCATAAATTTTACGGTAAAGTTTAAAATAAGTTTTTGACGCCTTCTGCGATGTTACTGTCACCATAACAGTTGCTGTTTCCAAGAAACCAAAGCTAAGAACATTAAAAAGTACAAAAGAACATTCTCTTGACCAAAGACGCTGCGAACAGCATGTAAAAACAAACTCGTGAGGAGCGTGACTGAACTATTAAAGTACACTTCTAATGTTTGACCTTTCCAAGGTTTACACAGTATTAATAAATGAAAGAGCAAGCAGTATAATTGTGCACGGAGCTTACGTGCTCGGAGTATTTACTGGTAGTGAGAACATAGACTATTAGCAACAATGTTAGCACTTATATTGAGAAGTGGCTAGCGCGTTTATATTTGAAGACCATTAGCAAAGTAAATCGGTAGTAAATACCTATTCAATAATCTGTGGTATATTTAAATAAGAAGAAGCACAATTCAAAATTGGCAGAACTTAATCGTTTGACAAAATTCTGTTTTTGTCATTAAGAAATCTATAAAACCTAATTTATTGTTCTGAGTAATTTACCTGATACAAATTCGAGATTTGATTGGGCAGGAGATATCAAAGCACTATTACCAAACCAATCTATCGATTACGTACTACCAGGAGTCAAAGAACGTATGCATGGCCGAGGGAAGGACAAGTTGCGCTATGAAATTGTTATTCAATGCTACATGCCAGTCTAAACTTCCCGGAACTTTTTCCATACGCGGCACCTGACCCGTTAGACAAATCACTGAAACGACAAACTAAAATCTAATTGAATATACACAGCCCGGGGCCAATTCCACTAACCAAACTGTCAGCTGAAACGCAGCCAAACGGTAGCTTTTCATCTGTGTTTAGGCTATTTCGATCCGGCGCGTAGTGACGTTTAGCTAAGTTGAAGAGCGATGGAAATCGAACCATAATTGGAACTGAATAACCGTTGTAAATTAGTGGAATTGAGCCACCGACTCTGCAACTCTGCAGTGACAGCTTTTATGAGCTAATCATGTGACACATTTTGCACGGTGATTTAATCTGTCAATGAACACTTTGTTTAGGCTGAAATGGTGATGCTCACGAATGTTGGGTATCATAGGTATGTTAGTGTTAGTATGTGTCTGCCTTTTTTTTAACCTAGCCATAGCCATCATTAGTCATCATCATTAGTTTGGTTAGGTACAACGGAAGCATATTCTTATCATGAAGCTCTCAGAAAGACACGCGAGGTGTACCGGTGTTCGGTTGCTAAAGCTGTGATAACCATACCAAGAAAAAGATAAGAAAAAAACTCTTATTAGTTTATATACTAGTTCAAGAATATAATAGAACAAAAATAAGTAAACGTTCAGTCCGAAAAAAAAACAAACCGACCAACGGAAGCATCCAAAAAAGAATACTCCACCAGTCAGCTCAATATAGCCACATTTCCCCGGATACTCAAACTGATGATAGGAACGTCATTCAGTAACAATAAAGGAACATGTTACTGCGGTGGAACTCTGCCAAGTTGATAGGCGATTCTAATCCGATTCCGACCAATCGTGATCGGCGCCAGGCCGTCTGCTTATGACGGAAAAGTTGGAATTCAATGATAATGCTTTGGCAACACGAAGTAGTCCATCGCTGGTTCAGCTTGGACTACATTTCTGGTTGGAGCTTGGTTGCGCGTAATATATTTTGAAATTAGTACTGTCAAAGCCTTTACAAAAACCAATATTACCTATTAGTAGGTCTAGTCCTAAATCCCAATTTGACTCTTGAATACCTACGTTTACGTATCGGGTCGCTAAGACACCTACACAACTGCCTCCTATTCAAAAAGGGCAAATCAAGAACAAGAAACTTTCAACATAAGACATAAAAGTACGAATAAAACTTTAAGAACGCATAATTCATTGGAGAACATAACTCATGGATCCCGAATGTTGAAACAGCTGTTGAGTTTCTAGAAATTGTTTGTTTGTTCAAAACTAACTAAAAGTTTTCAAGGGTATGTATTCATATTAAAAACTTTTCTCCGATTGACCCTTTTCCTGATAATAAGTAAGCAATGCTAAGTCATCGTGAAATTAGCCGTCTGTGCTGCAGAAAGGCAATATATTATTTAGACCGAAAAAGCTCCACTTTGTATCGAATCGCCTAACATAAATCTGTAGACGGTATTGTACCTACCTTAGGTTGTTTTATAATGATAGGCAAACTTTTTTCCTACCTTGCAACGACTGGTTTTTGTTTAGGAAAAGCTCAGAATTATGATGCCAGCCTAAATAAGTACCTACCACCTACCTGCATACCTTAGTAGGCACATATTTGTTTTGGTTTTCTTCTCCGTTTATTTTATGCAAAGGCCTAGCCTCTGGTTTTTACAGAGTTTTGTTTGTCTCCAATGCTTTCATGTAAATAGGATCTAAAAAACGTCAAGAATCATAACATTTTACCAGGTGCAGTATAATGTAGCACTTGTAGAAGTGACTTCCGATTGATTTTCTACCGAAGCCCTCCGGATATCACGTTTGTTCACTTCCCGTAGAGGTACCCTCTTCATTTTTGCGTATGAATAGCTTTCATTTTGCCAAAGCACTAGCAAACACTGTTCTCTTGTGTCGGAGTGCCAATTTCATTTATTTTTGGTTGGTTTTGTGTATTCTGAACAGCGGTTTTATTTACACAGAGAGCTGCGTTTTCTTATATTTTTCGCAGCGTCAGGACAATAAAATCTCTGTGCTGAATTTTGAGAACACTATTTCAGTGAACTTTCAAGATACCTATAAAGATACTAGACTTGGGATCGATTATAAAACACACGACTCTAGAAATCAAAGTGTTACTTACTAAAAGAGTCTAGAAAAAAACAAATACCTAAAGGTGTCTAAAGATGGGACGAACGCAGCATTCTAGTAAATAATTAGTATTCCTTGACCGTGCTAGAGCTGTGGTAGAACCTCAATATGAGTAAGGTACACGCACGCACACAATGTCTTTATTCTGACTACCTACTTTAGTCTAGGTACACTGAGATACACTATTTATTGCACGTACTAACATTCTCTAACAAATGAAGCTAGAAGTTACCTAAAATACCTACAGTACCTATTACATGCTATTCTCGACTAGCAACAGTAAAGGTCTTCCAAATGTAAACAGAACAGACAGACACACCCTAGTTGTTACCGGGTAAGATAGGCCTGTATCGGTGTTAATGTCTACTCGACGAGGTCATAGTATCTATCTACTTTCCAGTATAACAATAACTGTGTGGCTGATCTTAATAAATTAACTAATAAATAATTACTATAACATATAACATTGGCTTTAAATCTTTTTACGCCGATTGAAAATAGGGGGTTTCTAAGTTTAAGGCTTTGTGTGTCGGTCTGTCTGATTGAAAAAAATATGAGTGTTATTTATAAGTATAGTGTATTTGTCTATTATCTGGAAAAGTAGAGCTCTAATTTCATAGTGGTCTTACTGTGGGTCTTTCTGTAAGAAAGTTAACAGTTCTGGGATAGATTTTAGCAAGACTTTCAAACGGGGATTTCTAACCAATGTTGATCCATCAATTATTAATTAGTTTACATGTTGCTTGTAACTTTAGGTAACCAATCTTTATTATTATCCTTTTTATATGGATTATGTAATGCTGACGATCTGTAGATTTTTAATGCTCTACCAAACACTATTGAAAAGGTATTATACTGTCAATGAAATTGACTTACTGCTCACTTTTACTATGTACATATTGTATGACGCAGTAAAGGCTGCGGGAGGCAGGCGGAATGAAGATCAACGGCCGGCTTTACGCTCCCGGTAATTGATGACACCTGATCCCTCCTTTTGCGAACACTTTTACACCCTGAAGATACATTTAGAAGATTATTTACTGCATTACTAGGCTTTACTATGCCCGTTTTATGGGATTGCTTCGCTGCAATTTTGTGGGTAACTTGGAACATAGCTACGACGCAGATATACCTATAGTATCTTACCTACTGACTTTTGTTGTGTTTTAGTTTATCGATAAACTCTTTTGTTTCATCCTCAAATATAGATCTTTAATGTCTCGAAAAAAACTCTTTAGGCATCTAAAAAGTTGAGTAAGTAGAACAGTTACAAAATAGTATTAATAAATTTCAATCTATGTGCACTTTTTTTGTATATTTTAAAACCTTTCCCCGCTTCGCTCAGCCTAACTAAATGAATAATGACCTAAAGTTGGTAAGTAGAGCTCGCGATGTTTTTGCCTCGGTAAATACAAGTATTAGCGGCAAACTTGGAGTAATAACGTAAGCTGTAGAACGCGCCTGTAATTACAAATACAGAGTTAAAGTCAGCGCAACAGAGTTTCATAAGAATCCCAAGGATCACTCAGAATTATCTTTGAAAGTTTAACAGTATAAGTAAGTACATAACTTTTACATAGCTAGTAGGTATTTTGGCTTCATAGCGTTGGTTTTTCATCTCGACAACCTCCTTACAACATAAAAGCTAACGGCCTTTCCCATCCCAATATTGGGTTTGCTTTACTAAAGTTAGTTTACCATTGTTAAAAAATTAGTTAGGTAGGTATTTAATAGACTAGCATAACAACGTTCAATAACGTGTAGTTCAATATAGAAATCTGTCAAAAATGGTGCAAATGTGCCTATTTATCTAAAAAAACTCAAACCAAATCGCTTGATCTCTCTGATAGCCTATAATCTTACTCTCAGATGGTAAGTAGGTACTATAGTCTTGGACTTCCTTGTCCAAACTGTCGCAGGTTCCATTCCGTTGTAGATAATGGGTGGCACGTGCTGCTGTAGTAAACACTGTTTTGTACACTTTACGGTTTCTCCAGCCTCCCTTATGGGCAACGGTTCATGATAAAACCATTTTGGATTGGGTACTTTGGTACACTTGCTGCCTTGTTTACTTTTGTTTGTGAACCACACCTAAGGGGAGCACTTGGAGACTTACCTACTCTAGACTAGAGACTAAAAGCTGAAGTAAAACTACCTCTAGGTACCTTGTTTTTGTTTAAAATAAAGCTTTAGTTTCATAATACCGACCGGAGATAACCACTGACTACACCAACGACGACATTTTACAAAAACATTTTAGGACTAAGTACACTATTACCGTTTCCTTGCCTAAAATATCGTAAGTCACAAAATCGTAAAACGTAACACAAAACCACTTACACATCACAAGAAAACATGATAAAGTCAGTATTTTTTTAATTAAAATTTAAAATCCAAGTAAGTAGGTAGGTACATACTTACAAAGTTTTGGAACCGTCTATCAAAATGGTTAAAATTCAAGAGAGCTCCTGCCTATAAATCGGCGGACGTTAAATTCATATTTCTTGAAATGAGAACAAAGAGTCTGTGATATCATAACGGGTGACCATGAAATTGTGGAAATTCAAGAGATTTAGCCACAATCGTAGTAAAATTACACCCACCGGGTCTTGAGACTTTGTTGGCCCCTTCGATCAACTATATTATGTTGGCCCAGACTCTCAGACTAGACTCAAGTTTTTGAAAAATAAACTGTTGATGTTTACCTAGCTATTACTATGTAAATTTTTCATGTGCAAACGTGTGTTTTTGATAGCAAGTTGTAAAAAGTTATCGGTCCAGACAGAGCTAGTAACAGCATCCAAATATCATTTTTATTGGATATTATTTAAACTTTTTCTAATTGGTCCGTTTTCATTCCATCTGACTTCATTTCAGTTCTTCAGATCTCGTTTTTTTTGTACGACCACGTGGAAATCCTACAGGCTGAAGCTGACTGGTGCATAGCATCGATCCGTCTCGGCCTTGAACAATTGGGTTTCTGGACACAAATCTGGTGATTAGGTGCTTCGACATGTTCTCAATCCTTGCAATCTGGGATTGCGAAGTGTTCTTCTTTTGACTCGTTCGTCTTTGACTTGTTCTTCTTTTGATGACAGTGAAAGAGCATGGAAGTTACTATTTCTCTTCTGTGCCTGTAGTCCAGTTGTATACCATCTTAGATCTAGACACACGCTGGCATCGTCCGCTAGAACGACCGACGCGCACGCCGACCCCTTCGCTTTGATAAACTTTGCACTTATTAACCACATGTTTGAACTTTTTGTTTACATAGAAAATGAACGCTGGAATTTTACTCTTTATGCAAATTAAAGCCCTTTTCCCTAAAAAGTTATGATTTGTTAGGCATCGCTCGAATTTCGCTAATTAAACGCCTTTGGTAGGACATACCCAATTATTTTTCATAGCATACAGGCTGTTTTACAGTTGAATAAATAAGTTGGTTACATGTTTGTTTTTTTTGCAAAATCAAACTAAGTAAGTATTCGTAAGGTGCCGATTATATTGTAAAAATTATACCCGCGCTATCAAATTAGGTTAGTTTAGGAAACTTAGCAGAATTGGCACCAATATATTCCTCCTTCTACATCGGAATTATTCATATTTTACCCAAGTGCTAAGCGTTAGAATCGGAAGTAGATAATTATTTGAATCGGTTTTTGTATGAATCAGGTAAGTAGGTACTTAACTTACCTACCGAATAGCCGTTAATCATTTCGATTGATGATACCTGATTTAAATCTCGGCCATAAAATTAAATCCAGTCTCACTATCTAAAGTCGTAACTCACAAAATTTCCAAATTATCTACTTCATTAAAAGGTAAAAAGTCACTAAACATAAGTATCGATGTAGCTAGTAAACATTTTGATTTACATAGTGAAACTCATCGTAAAATGGGTTGGCAATTAAGTTTTGTTCGTACTTACCTATCTTTATTTACCTACATTGTAAGAAGCTACTACTTAATGTTTCACTGTCTTATCTATGGAACTATTACTTTACACTGAGTGTGATAATAACCACAATATCGTTATTCTGCGTGCGATGGAGCGCAGTATCCTAGGTGTCAAGTTAATGGATAGAATCCGCAACACCGAACTGCGCTCGCAGACTCAAATCGCAGACGTAGCTTTGAAAGCCGCTAAGCTGAAGTGGGATTGGGCTGGTCATGTCTGCCGTATGCCAGGTGAGCTGTGGGCAAGGATTGCCACTGAGTGGCATCCTGACCCAGCAAGAAGGCGACGCGGCAGACCAAAAAGAAGGTGGCGCGACGAGCTTGACCGTTATTTATCAGATTGGCAAAGTATAGCCCAGGATCGGAGTGTGTGGAGAGAATGGGGGGAGGCCTTTGCTCAGCAGTGGGACACGGAGGGCTAAATATAATAATAATAATCGTTATTCTTTAATCCGTTTGCAAAATGCACTTAGGTTAGGATGCATTCAGACACCATCCCATCATCACATTCCTAATTCAGCGATACACCAAGCGCTAGACACCACTGAGTTGTCGACACATACTTACAATGTAATATATTTATGGTCGTCAACTTCCCTCCTCAGTACCAGAAGGTCCTAAAATCGTATTGATTCTTTAAGCAAAAAGACATTTTCAATGCGATATATTTTTGCACTTCCAAAGTTACTCAATGTCACAGAATGTTTATAGTAGTCAGTTAGTACATAGCAAGGTGCTACGCGTGAATCTGTCAATAGTGATTGGTCTACGATAGCCGACTCTATTTTTATTCACTACTTCTTCTGGCTTTGGATGGCTAACAAGATTATACACAACCTAGTGGTTTTAAACAGACGGTGTAGATTTATATTACACTGTTGGATTTTTACGTAAAAGGAATATTGTTGTTACCTACCAAAATAGGCATCGTCATAATTTGAGATACACTGGGTTCGGGATAAAATATAGTCTATATTTGATCCCCGGTGTGTCACAACCTTTACCAAGTGGATTATTTATTTGTTTGTCCACGGATGTAATTACACTCTCTCACGAAGCCACGCTGCGGACAGATCCCGTCTAACTGGTCTCGTTAATAATAATCTGATTAATAATGCCAATACAGAGTTATTTTCGTTACAGTTCAGATGTTTCTAATAATAAATAACTAGATAGCACCTTCCACTTGACTGTCTTCACAACTTTTGCAGCAAAAGCTCTGTTTGCTTCGCTCAGGGACAAAAATAATTGAAAATAACAAAAAATATCTGGGTCTTTTCAAGGCAAGAGTGAATAGGTGTCTTCTAGACTGTCCTGCTCCATCGTCGGCCTCATAGTCACTTACCATCAGGTGAGATTGTGGCCAAAGAACATTCTATATTACATATAAAAAAAAATTATAACATTCCAAAGAGACGAGCGAGATTCGAAACAGATTTGAAAATAAGTCTATGTTGCATTGAACAACATAACGTGCAAAGCTGTTTATCCAAGCGTATTATATTTATTACTTGGATAGCTTTTTATTTCTACTATTGTGTTGTAAAACAAGCGGTGATAGGTGCTTACACGAATAAAAAAAATTACTTATAGTTTCAAAACAAAAAAAAAGAGAAATGAATTTACCAAATACTACTTAGGTACTTTTGTGTATTTCAAAGTACAAGTGGGTACATACAATTTGTTCAGTGGTTATGCGTTATTCGATCAAACTAACGTTGCCACTACGCCCTATCTATAAATGGTAACAGTTGCCGGATATCCATAAAAAGCCACGAAAACATGTCGCAACGAAAATGGGCCCAGAAAAATGGAGGCGAGCCAAGTGCCCACTTTACTGTAACGGGCATGAAAAATAGGAATAATGCTTGTCCTCATACGTGGGTAATCCAATTTGTAATTGGGTGGGGTGTTGGGTGCATGACCTGTTTTGAAGAAGTTTCCCTTCAGCCGTGTTGATTTCTATGACTTTTCCGAAAAGAAAACGTTAATAAAAAGAAATGTCACGTGAATACGCTAAAAAGATACTAGTTTCCATCTTGTATCATCATATCACAAGCTTTGCTTAGTTTGGGACTAGAGGGCGTTGTGTGTAAAGTCCATGAATATTTATTTATTATTTATTTATTTGTATAAAAAAATTTAACTTTACTGAAAGGCTTACAATTTTTTTTGAAAACTAAAAATTAACTATTATTGTCTGAGTTGTATTAGATCTAACAGTTAGGTGATCTAGAATCTAGATTATCTTAAAAGAAATATTCTAAGTGCTGTAATTACTGTAAGGATCGGTAAGTAAGTGTGAGAGAGCTTTTATTATCAAAGTAATTTACGTAGCGAATGAAACACAGCCACGCCGCATAAAGCTGTAGAAAGTTATTTAGAAACGCACAAGAATGTGTATTTTATTAGATTCTAAGTTGAATATTCGCTAATAAGTAAGCGAAGTGACTTGTAGGTTTACGACAGTGTCATTAGATAGTCATTGCAATATCTTATTCGACAGACGAATTCTGAAACACCTTTTCAAAACTTCACAGATTGTTATTCTCCGAATTTACAAATTGTTTTTTTTTAAATTACCGAAGATATCAGAATCCCACTCATAGTAATGTCAAAGTTTAGATGTTTGGATGTTTGTGTTTCAATGACGCTGTAACTGTAACTACTGGTCCGATTTGGATGGAACTTGGAATATATATAGTTCGCAATCTGGATTAACACATAGGCTACTTTTTATCCCGGAAAATCAACAGGATAAAACGGGGCGCTAGTTCTGCTATAAAACCAAAAGATTTGACACTTTCGTCCCATAAAAATGAGAAAATAAAGCTTGAAAGTTGTTCAAAAGAAGACTGTAAAGATTTCAATATTTGATGAAGCTGAATGCCTCTTATATAATTCAGTCTCATTGTCTTAACTATCAAAGGAGGCAGCTATGTTGTCAGATAAATAGGTAGGTACGTGAATTAGATTATGACTAGCTATAAATGACTGAATATAATTTGGGTTGATTATGCCTACGTTATTCTTTGGTGTTTCATAAAATCACAACAGGATGCTTCAAGCATTTTATAGTTTAAACTAAACGCTGAACTTGCCATGTATTTTATAGAATCAGTGAAAGCAAAGTACTTATACTTACTATAAATTTGAGGCAGGTGGCACATACATCGAGCTCATTGGCGTTATCGCAGCTATAGAGGGATTCCATTGCGATCTTCAATACAAAATGCCAATTGGAATTTGCACACATCCTTTTGAATTGTAGAATATAATGTAAGTAGCTATCTTTTTTTTTATCCCAAGTTGTTTGTTTTACCGTGGAACACTGACAACTTTTATGTAATGTAGATTCTAGTAGTTTGAGAATACGTACCTATCATTTTATGGCATATAATGTCATTCTACAGTCGTTAGTAAATACAAACGTGTAACGTAACTTATTTGCGTCTATATAACACTTTAGTATTTTTCTACATTTTCTCTAACGGCTGTGAAATAAAATATAATCTTGGCTAGAGAGGCTAATAAGTCATTTCTACTATAAAATAGATATACTTGGATAGCTACTAGAACCACCTATTCGTTTTGCAATAACTTATGAATGAGAATAAAATTAATAAAACGTCATTTGGCATCTCAATCGCAAAGATATTTCATCTGAACATAATTGGAATATCTACGAGGATGATGAACCTCATGTTGCAATCTGCGTCTATTTCAGTAACGTCTGAAAGAACTTGCTCGGCTATTTTGAACTTTATCGTGATGGAAATATGACGCTTGCAAACTTTGATATCATGCAGTATTCAGTGTTACACGTGCTTTGAATAATGTGCTTTATGCTGCTTAGGAATAAAATGATGAACTAGACATCTAGGTTCATAGTTCGACACTGCACAAGGAAACTAGTACCTAGTACCTACCTATATAGGAAGGAACATATCTGAAAATGCTAAGGATGAGGAAGCTCTTTGTTTATTTAATTCTACGATCGTTATAATCACAAAATTATATCTTCAATGTTATTACAGGAAACAACTGACTAGCTTTGGCGTCTTTGCTAGTCAGATTTTAGAAAAGGGGCGAAGTTTTCCCTAAAAATAGCCTTATCTTTGTCCCAGTTACAGAACTTAATTCTACATGAGACCGAAAAGTAATATCAGTTTCCAAAGTTTTTATGACTTTGGTGATTACTTACTTACTTACGTGATTTACTTTATCAGATGAACAACATACTAATTAAGTCACTTTGTTGATAAGAAATAGCAAATTACACGATACTAAGGAAAAATATTAGGAGATTAGAGTTTCATAAAAATAATAGGCTAACTTTTATGAATACATCCGAAAACAATTCCTAGTAAGAATGTTATTTTGACAAGACAAGCTACACTACTCTCAAAATAACATTTCGATCTCGCCTTGGTTTCAATATAAAGGGCTGGGGGGTGGACTCAAAAAACTTGTCTGTCTGTCTAGATTGCAGTATCAAAAAACTAATAGGTGGTACGCACAACGAGTCCTTAACTCCTTATCCCTCGAAGTTAGATGCAACAAACAACAACATTACAACGATTGCGCATGTAATTTTGTGCGAAATAATTAGCTTACCTCCAATTATCCAAAAATGGGATCTGCGCAGATACTTCATAAACAAAGATCCGTTGTGACTAGGTGCCTTACCTACTATGGGTATTTATAAAAACGCCCGTCATGTGAACCACCCAAACTTCTACGAATTGTTCTCTGAGGTTTTACGTAAGTATCCAAAAAACTAGCCAGCAGTTTTGTAGCTGTACCTAAGTTATTGTAAAAACTAAACAGAAAAAACTCGATGCCGGAACCAGGTAATTTTTATTAGTGAACTTGTTGTAAGAAACCTTGATCCCCGGTTGTTAGCTACCGTGTGAAAATTATTATGTGTGAGGTGTGGTGAATAGTCGAGTACCTATCGTACTAGTGCGATGCTCGTGACTTCATTCGCGTACTTACCGCGTAATTGCACACGTTATCGTATGAATGTTTCCTTCAATTTTCACAGCAAGAGAACCATTCATACGGTGACATATGGCATAGGTATCACTTTGCTCTGTAAAAACTTGATCGAACAAAGAATAGAACATCTAAATAATACTTAGGTAATATGGAATTAACCCTGAATGTTCTTCTTCTTCTTCTTCTAATTTAAGAGCTACGCTCTTGTCAGCGTATAACATATGCATTTACCGCCAGGTTCTTCTTTTCAGGGCAGCTCCCTTGACGTCCTTATACGACATGACATCGATCTTCGCCTTCACTTGGCTCATATAGCTAATACGCGGTCTTCATCTTCTTCTCTTTCCTTCATGTTCCTGAATGTTCATGACCTATGAAAGCCAGTAGCCGTTTTATAGAAAAATACTTAGATAGTTAAATATTATTATCGATCTCGAGACAAATATTATCTAGCTATAGTTAGATACCTATCTAGTCAAACAGACACGATCAGAATATTGATGCGGTCCCAAGACACGAGGGTCGCATAACATAAAAGATTGAGGGAAACTGCCTTGTATCATATCCGATGCCTTGGGGAAGCTTTTTCATAAAAAACTTGTATTTACTTACCTTATTATGACCGCCGTAAAATTTTGACACTGTTGCGACACTGTACGATGCGACACCTACACGATATTAAGACTTATTTCATACGTTGAGTACTATGGAACAAGCCTATAATGATGCATTGCCTTACTGAGCACGGCCATTGAGGGTGTGCCCTGTGATGAATTGTACTGCGCCTATAATTCAGCAGGGGTATGCCAATCAAAGTTGAACTGCAAAGTTTTAAATCATGGTCAGTTCATACTAACTCATAGTTATTCTGTGACTAAATAGTGACATTATGACGTCATTTGATGTGTTTTCGCGCATATTTTGCTGTCAAGTGTCTAAAAAGAATGATCACGTGGTACTAAATTGTACCACGTGACCTGAAGAAATTACACTGGGCAGTGAAATATAACTTGACAGCAAAAGATTGGCATACGGGGGCTGAGAGGTAAAAGGCACCCATAACTATCAAACCGGAACACAGCATGAGCACTGCTTGGCGGCAGAAATAAGAACGGTGGTAGTACTTCCCCGGACGAACTCTTTCACAAAAACCTCTACGGTACTACGATTTTGGTTCTAAGATTATTCTCTAAAAGTTGCCTTTATACCTTACACTACCTTTTTCTTTTTTAAAACCAATCAATTTATTCCAATTGTCATGATAATTACCTTAGAAGCAAGTTCTTGACCTAAAGTAACTTGCTTATCCAACGAATCAACGGCTTACCGCGTAATGGTGTTGAAACATTGTCACGAAACAAAGGAACAAAGTAAGGAAGTGTCACAGTTACAGTGTAAATCGATTTTTAGTTGGGACAAGAACTAACAAACCTGCCCTCGTATTCCAATCTTTTGCTGTCAAGTTATATTTCACTGCCCAGTGTAATTTCTTCAGGTCACGTGGTACAATTTTGTACCTCGTGATCATTCTTTTTAGACACTTGACAGCAAAATATGCGCGAAAACAAATTAAATGACATCACAATGTCACTATTTACTCACAGAATAACTATGAGTTAGTATGAACTGACCATGATTTAAAACTTTGCAGTTTAACTGAGATTGGAATACCCCTGCTGTTAGATTCAAAAATAAAGTGAAACAGCATATAATAAATACAAACTCGTGAAGCCTTTTGGTCGATTAGTAATACAGATTGTAATGACAACACTCATATTTTTGCCAAGCAGCATATTGCATTTTAAATGGAACAGTAGATTTTGTTTCGTTGTAACGTCATGGTTTCATAGGAAAAGTTTGTTGGGTATTTTAACCACCCGTAGTTTTCTGTGTGGTCTTAATACAGGGTGACTAAATAATGGTACAGGGTTGTATAATAAATAAATATTCATGGACATTTCACACAATAACCTCTAGTCCCAAACTAAGCAAAGCTATGGGAACTACCTAGATTGGTGATAGAATAGATAATTTTTTTTTTGTAAACATATATGTATTTACTTATAATAACCCAGACATAGAACACACATCTATGTTTGCCACACACAAATGTTCTCAGTGGGGATCGAACTCACGACCCACAGCACGGAAGGTAGAGCTAATACCGACTGAGCTGTGGCGCCTGTAGTATTAGGTAGTTGATCAGATCAACTATATTTCAACCATTAATAGGGTAGAAAGCTGTCTACCAGAAGAACTCTAGAACGTAGCGCGGCTATGTACCATTCTTTCTTCTGTCGCTCTACTTCAGCAATATTTTCAATATCATTAAAATCTCTTTCTCACAAACTAATGGAATGATTATTACTGTTGTAAGTTGCCATTACTATGACTACATTGCCATTAGTACGACTACATTACGCATTCGGCTTATCTCACCAACGGTAATTACATCGCAAGTTTGTAGTTCCGAGATCTAGCGGATCCAGGGGGGCTAGGGGGCATAAACATCCCCCTCCAGAAAGTCTACACAATGGTGGACCAGAATTTGTCAGGGAAAACCCTAAATAGCTAGGTCAAGACAAGACTCGCCCCTCCCTCCCAAACCGAAATCCTGGTTCCGCCACTGGTTCTGAGACTCTTATCGACAGTTCGATAAAGGTAGCGAAATTAACTTTAATTCTTCGTAAAACAAGATGTTTATTATTTAGTAAATGCATTAATTTGCGATATAATAATCTTTCTGACTGATTTTATGCTGATAGTTAATTTATTTACGACTTCTGCAGCTCAGTGCAGTGGGTGAAAAACCGGCTGAGGCGGAAGACGTAACATGTTTCGGGGCAAAATTATGTTTATTAGGGTTTTACATACGTTTTGTTTTAGACAGAGTAACGAGTGTCCGGATTAAAATTACAAGTTTGATTGTGACTGTTGAAATTCACAAAACTACAGATTATACCAGTCTAATCTTTTCATGGTTTATATTCATTGTTCTACTCATTTTTAATTTTTTTTTTCGAATTGTCATTTGAATACCTAAGTATTTACGAAGGTAAAGCTACTCGCATTCCCACGCACAATTATAACTACAAGGTGCTAAATTCTTGTGAACAATCCCTTTAAATTATACAGCCGCAGCGTAAGGGAGAACGCAAACCAAAGACAAAACGTCTTGTCGAACAGTTAGTGATGTGAAACTTCTCAGTAAAACTTTTTTAGTTACGATATGCTTCTTTTTATTTGCTGTTTTCGTTACTTGCTTATTTAATGAGAATCATCCTAAGTACTTAATAATATTATTAAGTACACTACATAATTACTTTATATTCTTATTTATTAAAAAAGCACAGTTCATTCTCTAGGTATGTGCGTATAAAGCAATGTTTAATAAGTAGGTACTAAACAATGCTATAATAGATAGGTAAACATAATTTTATGCATGCGTCGTGTCAATTGATGTGAATTTCGTTACAACGAAAACAGCATATGACGAGGAAGCATTCATCATATGCTGTTTTCGTTATAACAGAAAATTTATTTTCACGTCACTAAGTACGCGACAAAACAGTTTTGTCGACAGATGTGCGTTGGCCCTAAATTGATCTTGTTTTAAAGATCAGGAGAAGTGAGTAAAGGTCCCATTCACGATCACACAGCACGATGACATTTGGCTCAGAACAGTGAGAGGCGAGCACGACCCTTGATGCCCTTCTCTGTAGCACCACGCTAGCCGTTAGAGCATCTTGTAGGCAAATCGCAGACTATGTCATCAATACTGTTTAGGATTTGTATAACTTTACCCAGTGCTAAGTATTGTCACTAAGACACTTGCAACGGTGTGCCGTTCGGATAAATATGATACACTATCGGATGAAAGCCGTCACGACACGTGGGTATAGTTGTTATTATGGTGGTAAACGGTACCGTGTACAAAGTAGTTAATTGACGCGAGAAAAATAGCCATATTTCGCTGGTTATTTGATGGCAATCTAATCTAGGTTCTGCCCCCGTATGCCAATCTTTTGCTGTCAAGTTATATTTCACTGCCCAGTGTAATTTCTTCAGGTCACGTGGTACAATTTTGTACCACGTTATCATTCTTTTTAGACACTTGACAGCAAAATATGCGCGAAAACACATCAAATGACGTCATAATGTCACTATTTAGTCACAGAATAACTATGAGTAAGTATGAACTGACCATGATTTAAAACTTTGCAGTTCAACTTTGATTGGCATACCCCTGCGCTTGATTATATCAAAGCTCCGAGATTTTTTTATCGAGCTGTCTTCAATGAGCTAGTGTTATAGGTAACTAGGTACTTTATGCAAAAACGTCGATTACGTCTATTAGGTTGCATGGAAATTATTCGTAGAGTATATTGGACATTTTATAAGTAAAGCTTTACAAATCACCAAAAGCTCTAAAAGCTTGTTTTTTCTCCTACGAGACTATAATACAACAAAGTTTTCTTTTTCGAATGGACTAAACGCTAACGGTCATGAGGACTCTCACAGCGGTACCAAACAAAATTTGTTGAAATCTGCCAACCCTTTTACGCAAATAATGGAGATTTATGGCATAGTTGGGTAAGTAGGACATTTTCCGACTTGATGATTTACGATTGTAGTGAATATAGATACAAAACACGACGTATAAACAAAAGATACTGAATGTAAGCTTGGCGCAAACATGACCCAAATAAAAACTAATGGTCATATTCATGTTGGGAATGCTCGATAACTGAAATGGCCGATGTACTGTAGTCTAGTAGGTAACGTTGTTGGCAATTTTCAGACGACTATTACTAATGTTCCTAGGCTATGGATGCTGCTATAACTTTTGTTTTAGGAAATACCTAGTTATATCAGCCCCCGTATTCCAATCTTTTGCTGTCAAGTTATATTTCACTGCCCAGTGTAATAGTAATTTCTTTCTCACAAGTAATTTCTTCAGGTCACGTGGTACAATTTTGTACCACGTGACCTCAAGAAATTCTTTCTTCATTCTCATTCATATCATTCTTTTTAGACACTTGACAGCAAAATATGCGCGAAAACAAATTAAATGACATCATAATGTCACTATTTAGTCAAAGAATAACTATGAGTTAGTATGAACTGACCATGATTTAAAACTTTGCAGTTCAACTGAGATTGGAATACCCCTGCAGAACAAGTAGTATTACCAAGTATTGCAGTTCGATCTTCCCGAGGAATACTTACTCGTAGTGTTGATCTTTAGATGAACTTTATGAGTGGACTATGCAATTTCCATCGATTGTATTTTAGTATCCTTCGTGACCGTATCCGAACAGTTGCTCACCAACATTGAGAAATCCAAGCTATCTTTAGATCTGATTGAGGCGTGGTGGTCGCAACATTTCAAACGACCTTTAAAATAATAAAACAATTTTGGTGTGTTCCAGATAGAGTTCTAAATACCACAGTACAATACTTAGTACAAAACATTACGTATTTTGGATACTTTAATGTATAAAAATAGTCTGTTTTTATATAGCATCGCAGGCAGCATCATCAGGTAGCATCGCAATATAAAATTATGCAGTCAAATTACCTACCATACCTACCTAGCATAGGTACTCCAATATAGCAACATAATCCTTAAGACTCAAACGACTTAATGATTAATTAAAATAATCTTAATTAGCTATGAACGTTCTTTCTGTTCGCCTATCAATGAAATGTATGCGGCGAAGGCAAGTAATAAAATTCTATAGAGCACAATTTTATTTATAATTGGTCTTTCTTTTAAAATCTGTCAGAGTAAACGATTTCGCGGTCTACTAGCGCCCTCATCAATGCATTTTAACCCTTAACCACCTAACGGCGGTCACAGTGACTCCAGCGGTTTTTGTTTTTTGAATTATTCCGTTATTATGCGAGCTATGCGTCTGTGACTTCATCTACTTTACCCTCCCGCTCCTCAGTACGCGTTGTGCGCTCGATTACGTCAAACGTTCGCGCGTTCAAAAGTTACAGGTAATTATACTTTGTTTGCGGTCATGGTGACCGCCGTTAGGTGGTTACGTAATTTTTAATAAAATCAATTCTTTTTGTTTTTGAAGCTTTATAATGTCTGATGAGCGACTAAGCCGAAACATCTTGGGATGGTTAGAACAAATATCTGATTCAGAGACGGAAAATGAAAGAAATGAGCCAGAATTGCCAAAAGAGGACGAAGACGAGTCCTCAACTGCCAACATCGAAAAGTTTGAAATCAGAAAGACTTGCTCAAACTGTGATGCTAAAAAAAACGCAAAACATATCATATGTGTTTTCAATGTAAAAAACCCATTTGCGTTGAATGTTCGCAAAAGATATGCATAAACTGTCGTCAAAAATTGTAACTGTTTACCCATTGCAATTTTATAAAAAAAGTGATTTGATTGTGCCATTAATAGTTTTATATAGTAGGTTATATATTAAAGTACCAAAAAATAAGAAGATTTTATTAGGTTTTACTTATAGTTACTTGTCAGATCTCAGATTTTTTATAATGCCTATATTTTGTACTGAAATGCTTAAGTTATTTATAAGCATTGATTATTAATATGAATAAGTGTTCTTTTTCAAAGTTTAATAACGTCATTCAAATAAAAAAATAACAAAGGTTACGTTACGTCTTTCATTTATGTCATTATTATTATTTTTTTCATATAAAAAATAGAAAATAATAAGCGGTCACCATGACCGCCGTTAGGTGGTAGTGTAACTCAAAAACACGTTAGGTGGCTAAGGGTTAAATTAGCGAATATTTTAATTAATACATTAAAGAACTATCGATTGTTTTTTGTAGTGTACTTACTTCTATGTAGTTATATGTATGTGGCATTTTTGTAAACAACCAAAACTACACACATTTTCTGGCCACAAAATCTGTGATGATTCGTGACTTTATTGGTAGGTACTCTCTATCTTCTATCTATCTAGCTACTGTAGGTAGGTATTTGATATTTTGTAAAAACGTGTTTACTGGTTGATTGATAGACGCATACTTTAGAGTTGTTACTTTGTTCATCCTTATTTTTCTCAGAGGGGTGTAAAGTTTAATTAACGGAGAGGGAAGAAGTATAAATTTAATTAAACGTATCAGAGCAACCGCTCGTTTTAAAACGTATTTTATATTCAAATGTAGATAAGTACGCCCTTATCCGAGGTGGTCTATTCTTTACATATTTTATTCCATATCTTTCGCTCTATTTTTATATGCATGCGGCATTTTTTATTGTCCATTGATGATAAAAAGCAATGAAAACGTTGTTTTGTTGTAACAACATCAAGGCATCTTTATAAACATCTAACTACATAATAAAGCAATTAAACGTCTTGTACCTATGTAGGTACTAATAATATTTTTGTAGTTTTTGCAAAATCTTAATTTTGCTCTATAGATGAAAACGTTGACGACGTAAGTAAGGTATCTACGCTATTTGGACATAGATACTACTAAGTACTTGTGGGCATTGTAACATTCCATCAACGATGCTATCATTATTTTGGTTTCGTCAGTGCTGTCGCCGGAAGCAACAGTCAATAAAGTATGAACATGAAATAACTTGGAGGTAGAGTCGGTACAAAACTAGACAAAAATCATTTATACCTAATAATTCCATAGATCGGTATGTAGAGTATGTTAGTGACGGAGGTACTAGGTACACAGCTTAGTCTAGGTATGTTTAATTCTACAGCAGATTTTTTTATTAGACTTTACATTGCACGAAGAAGAAGGCCGAAGAAGAAGTGGTTGGATTGTGTGAAAGAGGATATGAATGTGCGAGTGAGCGGAAGAAGAAGACATGTTGTGCTGACCCCACCTAGCGTGGGATAAGGGTAGGGATGATGATAGCACGAAGAAGATAAAAATCAGTTCCAAATGGCTTGATAGATGGAGCTAAATCAACTAGCTAGGCTGGGCTGTCTAAGAATGTCTAAGAATGGCAAGGTTCAAGTATGAATCCAAACTAAAGTTCTATTATAGACGGCATAAAATTCTAATAAACTAACAACTAATTTCGTGCCATGTTTAATTGCAAAATATAGGCAAGAGAAATGCGGTCATACTCACCAAATTAATGACGTAGCAATTAACAGCCTCATTTCGAAGTGTTATTCCTCGCACCAGCACTTAGATAGCGCAATAGACGTGTGTAGCGTTGCGGATCACTTGCCTATGAAAATGTTCGATTTTGTAATGTAAGTAATGCAATCGGTGGCTGTAGTGGTGATTCAATTGAAGGTTTAAAATATAACAAAGATTTTGAGACCTTTTGAACGTCTTATAATAATAGGTCTTCAAGAGCTTGAAGGAGAGGAGAAGTAAAGAAATGACTCTATCTACCAAGAGACTTTATTATATATAGCTGGCTAGATCTCGAAATATTTGAGCCTTTTCTAACTTCCTTACGAATAAGGATCGTAAAGGTCTGAGTAAAGAAAAAGCTCTACTTACTTCATTAAATTACCTACGTTGTTAAATTACATTAGAAATAGCATAGCAAACCCCTTATGAATAAGGATCAAGATCTTGAAGGAATAAAGAAAACCCTATCCTAGCTTCAGGCATTATACGATCACGATACCTATCGATATATCAATGGTTCGAACAAATATAATTATCGATATTGGCGCCTACACGGTGTGAAAGAGTCTATAGTGTTGGTTTGTCGGTATGCGATTAACCTTTCCACCGATATCGTGTAAATATCGTGTCATGTAAACTACAAACTTCTTTGTATATCTATATAAGTAAACGTTATAATCTCTGATTATTTTATACCTAGCCTTCATAGAAATTGTTGCTAGATACAACATATAAACTTTATAGATTAACAGCTCATCTCTGCGGCCGTACATTCAGTCGGTATTCAGGTCAATGTGCCAATTTTCTATAGAGAAGTTGCAAAATCGATGGACCTTATCCAATCCACTTTCGCAAAGTGCCATCATCGCTCCCGAATAGGAATGAACTCTTTCGAAAGAGCAATGCCGACATGGGTGGGATCTATGAATATTACGATTTTATTTTGCTTATCACAAGACGACTTATACCTACTTATACTTACTAGATTACTTTTAATTTCTCCATGCACCTTCTACATGTACGTGTTTTGTAAAAATTGTGCCTAGTTCCCTCAAAACTTTTTGTCTTCTAGAAAGTTTTCACAAAGTAGCTTCCTTATTTCGATGCCTATATAGCAATGTTCCTTGTACAGTCAGTGCCCTTATTATCTTGTAATAATGGTAGGTATGTTCAACTTCCTTTGAAAATCAATCCAAAAAACTAGTCCCGCTGAGTCACTAGACGTTTTTCAATCAAGTTCTTAAATAAACACGATTTGATGAGTCAAGGCCACTACTGGGCGCACAGTAGTGTGACGGTGCACGAAGGTACCTCCTACCTAGGTACCTACCTATGCTGTTAGGAACCCTACCAGCTTCAGATCAGCTGCTGTAGCTGTGTTGATCTTGGAAGTTATCCAAATTCTTAGTAAATGTTTCTTCTATGGCACTATAAGTATTATCTATAATCAAATAGGAATGTTTTCACATTGACTAGGCATTTCCGGTACCACGCTGATGAATAGCAGCTTCCAAGAATCAAGTTTTTTTTATTATTCGGGGAATTGCGTTTAGATATTCGTGTTTTGATGCTGTAAAACGTAATAGGTAGAGTAATTCTTCCGATACGCCTTTGGTACCTAAGGTATAGGCACATACAAGTTAAAAGTAAAATTCATTGGAATTACAGGAAGGCAAAAAACAAGTGAATCATGGAGTTCTAGCGATGCAGAGTTGAGAATGAGAATGAGAGGCCAAAAATGTCCTAAAATATTTTACAACTTATTTGGTGTCGCATTTTAGGTGTCAAAAATAAAATTAAAAACGCATGTCTTCTTCCATTTGGGGGTAGGTACTTGTATGTAGATAATTGGTAAAAAATAAAAAAGTTTCATGCAAAAATTTGCTGAAAATATTTTTTGCCATCATTCGTCGTTTAATGTGTCTGAGGGGAAACCGGGGCTGTCGGAAATTGTATCGCATTAGAGTGACATTAGCAGTTATATTGAAAGGACATTAGGTATTAGCCACATTCCCCTAAGTACTTATGTAGATAATGTGCGAACAGCTATAATGTCCATAATGTGCTTTAGTTGTAGACACTTTCTTACAAAAATCATTGACAGTAGACTATTTTCTTAGGGCAATGTCACTACGTAAAGAGGTCGACTGTAAGGAAAGGAGGGCAAAGTTCAACCACGAGACCAATTTAGGTGTTCCAGAAAAGCAGTGTAGCAAGATAAATGACTAAGATTATGATACGACCACTTTCCCAAGGGTGTTACATATTCACTCCATTTATTTGAAATCTGCCCCCTGATTGTTTAAATCCGATACCATGACTATACTACCAATCGATACTATCGATATGGACCGCGTAAGTTGTTACCATGACCTTTCAACCGCTATCAAGTTTTTTAAAAACTAATCCAACCAATTTTTAATCTTTCAGAGTTTCAAAGATCTATAAAATCGCCTTGTCAAAAACGTTTTCAAGTTCAACTTCTTGGTTTATGGGTTTTGCGACTTGTCTCAATTCTGCCAGTGTCCAAAACTGTCAAGTCAAAGTCAAAATTTCTTTATTCAATAAAATCACAAGGATCATTTAGAATCGTCTTATATAACTAGGTGATTCTGTTTTAGATATCATCCATTTTAGCCGGTTGCTTTACTATAATTTCATTGTAATTTGTCAGATTTTGTTTGATATTTGTCAGATTCTCATAGTATCGGATATAGGCAATCACTTCGACGACTTCTTGTGGGTTTAAAAGTAAAAAAAAATTGTAGGAACTTTATTGTTGCCAATTATAATTGTGCTCTTTAGCGTCAGGTATTTTCCAAGTGCCATCATGACCAGTGCCTTGATCACAAATAAATGTGACAATCGTAAACATATCGTAACGCTAGCGTATCCGAGATACACTGCACGGTGACGCTACAAAATTCGGCAGTCGAGCTGGCGTTGACGCGTAATATGACTCGAATACGTTAGGTATACGTAACGCGGCAACTGTCAGATTTGTTCGTGATTACCCCTCAGGTACCGTAAAAACCGTCATAACCAAGTTGCTGTTCCATGCCACGCATACTTTGTATATCCCGCTATTAAAATAACTAGGTAATAACAGCATCGATTAAGTGCCATACTTTTTGTGAACGTCGGTGCTCTGATTGATATCCTGGATGGAGGAATGACGTTATGTCATTACGACGTGAAGACGACGCTAGGATTACATCGAGGTGCGTGCACGCATGTTATAAATAAAGGGTCATTCAGACATGCCACACAACACACCAGCAAGAAAATATATTCGCGGAGCTTTTTTCTCGGGCTTCTAGACTTTGGCTGCGGGGAACTAGCACATTTTCTTTATATTAAAGAAATATAATAAGGGTATTATTGAAAAAAATGTTTATGTACCTAGGTATGTAGGTACTATCTTTATCACGTTTACAATGCTCTTGAAAAAAGAGATTTCTACCAGAATAAACATGGACTACTGCCCCCGTATGCCAATCTTTTGCTGTCAAGTTATATTTCACTGCCCAGTGTAATTTCTTCAGGTCACGTGGTACAATTTTGTACCACGTGATCATTCTTTTTAAACACTTGACAGAAAAATATGCGCGAAAACACATCAAATGACGTCATAATGTCACTATTTAGTCACAGAATAACTATGAGTTAGTATGAACTGACCATGATTTAAAACTTTGCAGTTCAACTTTGATTGGCATACCCCTGCTGGCCACAATGACATCATGAACACTGCCCAGTCAAAACTTTATTTTATTTATTTTCTTATAGTCTGATATTGTGTCCGGCGCTCATCAGCGCTTTGGTATTAGCAAATAGCAACCTTTTATTTTTTTAAACGTTTTCATCAGTATTGCGTGATTCAAGAGCGGTATGTTTGGTCAGGCCCTTAGTCTATTTGTAAGCAGACTTAAGATATAAGAAAAACAATAATTAACCAAGTTGAAATTAATTCTAGATCTTTTCAACCATTTCTCGACTTAAATGTGAAGATTGCGTAGTAATTTAAAAAGTTAAAGTTAACCGTCCGGTAGGTAATTGCAAGGATTGTCAGCTATTGCCCACGGCTACAGAAGAACTTTGAAACTCCACACACTTGGCGAGACTGGCTTACAAACTAAGCAAACCTTTTTAACTTCAGAATTTTGAATGACGTAAAGTTTTATCATTTTTATCAGGCAACTTTCGGTCAAGTTACCTAATATTTGTTCACGAGGCAGATTATCTTGTCTTAACTTCCTTATCAGCCAGGAAATGGAGCTTTGTTTTGTATGATAAGGTTAATGAGTATCAACGACACGCTGCTTCTGTGTGACACGTGTTGTTGAGCTTAAAAAAAGTCATAAACATGAGTGACTCTACAATTTACTTAGATAAAACTTACCTAGGACACAAATCCATTAAAATTATAGAACAATTTATTCTACTAATAGAACTTTTACAACACGGTGAATAGTAAAAAAAAATAATTTCTATCTTCATTTTGTTTTCAGCCAACCCGTCTCGCACTCGCAAGTGCCAAGTTTGATTCCCAATCATAGGTCCAAGTTCAATCACTATTACTTAGAAGAGGTCACTTTTCGTGTCGTTCACTTTTACATATTATTTATAATCTTCGTATTTCAATTCTACGATCATAACTACGGGTATCTACCGTGTTTTGTCTTTTGCAAACAAACAATGTCAAATTCTTGATCGAAGTCAAATTCCTTCCAAAAGAACAAAACACGGTGCAACATATTTAGAACTCGCCTTGTCGAACTTTTGCGTGTAGCTATGATGTAGGTAGAAGATTTACCCTCAACTTCTCATCTACTAAATATGTAGTTCTATTGAAATGATACTGGGCACGCTACTCATTCTTGTAGAGCAATCAGGGAAAGTTTCACACAGTTGAATAAAAGTGCATGACATTTACTTAACAAGGGAAATGAGGAAGAGAGAAAAGTGATAGGCACATGCGCAATTTCTAGATTCTAGTGTACCTGGTAGGTTTACTTAGTATTAGGACTGTGTCTTACAAAATACACCGAAGTATTTGAAAATAATGAATTATGAAGCTTGTATATTATCGTTGTACCTATGCGCTAGTAGGTACTTATAAAATTATAAGCTTTGGTAGTGAAAATTCAAGAAACAGATTATCACATGAATAATAATAGAGCTATATTAGTGACGGGTGTAGTAGTAACTTTCAAGAACTGTGGTGCCCTCTATGTGGTACCTACCTAATACCTATTAGAGCTACTTTAACATAAGGTTCTCGAGGAGTGCACCACAACACACCATTTTTGAATGAACTAAGTTAGAATGCTAATCGCTAGGTGGCGCTGTTATATATGGTAGCGTCACCTTGCGGTGTAATAATAGAACTAAACGTTCAGTGGGTGATTATCTACTGAGTGGGTAGTATGGCTAGTTACACGCTGGCTGGGTGGGGTTAGATAATATTTTCAATCGGCATAAACATTTAGATTATGAATTTTAATAATCTTTTATTAAATTATAAGTATAATTATTTTTCCTACTAAAAATAAAAACACAACAGGATTTCAAAATTATATTAAGAATGATAAATGAATCAATTCAATATTTATCAGTGATATGTAGATACTTACAAAATAATCAATAAGTGAGCTTTTATAAAATAAAGATTCGACAAAGTAGGTACTCTATATAATAATATTTTGCTTCTGGAAATTAAAACTATTAAAAAACCACTCGTTAAAACACTATATTTAGTGTTTTAACACTATACACGTATATTTTATTGTAGGTACATGCATATTTAATAATCTTTAGGTACCTAAGCAGGTAGGTTTACTACTTCTTTTATTTAGATAAAAATTTAGGGTATATATATATATATATAGTATACAAGTAGAAAACTGAATTGAAAAACCACAGATAAAAGGATAAAAGAGCTACTTAGACAATTTTGGCAAATATCTAACAACAAGATTACCTACGTTTAGTCACAATCACAACGGATCTTTGTCCCTATGAATTATCTGCGCAGAACCGATTTTTGGGTCGAATTGGAGGTAAGCTAATTTTTCCGAACATAAGTACATGCGCAATCGTTGATGCACTTAACTTCAGAGGGATAAAGATCCATTGTGCGCATACTTGTACTGCCTACACGTTTAAAAGCTTTATTGATTCTATACAGCTATGACTAAAAAAGTGCAAATATTATTCAGCTTCATAAACTAATAAACAAAGTGCTCACGCTGGTTTTAATTTTGCCAAAATGTATGAATTTGATTGCGAAAACTGTATCCATATTGCTTGGTAATTTCTACAGCAGCTATGTTTATAAAGCAACGTGATTTATATATTTTATTATAATAACATTCGAAACCTTACAAACTATCACAGTAAACAACTACCACGTCATCGTCTAAGTGATATTTTGATGTTATTTACCTCTTATTGCGATTGATTTCATTATCCCATTCATCTATATTAAGTCACATGACAGAGACATGGTAGTGAAGAGTTGATCATCTTTATAGGTACATTATACAAACTTACATTTATTTTCTATGTATTTACAAATTTTATGTTATCACTAAAAACATTAGGAAATCTTACAAACCAGAAGTCTATCTACCTAATTTTTATCTTTGGGATCACCAGTTTAGGATCTAAACTAGAGTTCTTTTAGGGTTAAGATTTCAGGTACGGGATCTAATAATGGATTTAAAATTGTTAATATTTGACGTACACTTACAAAAAATACAGTGCTTTTACCATTTATTTTTATTTTGAAGTTCATAAAGTTGTTATATTTATTATAAGTTATAGGTAAATCTATCATGATGGCACAGTTACATAATAAGAAAATAAAATATGGCGGCTAGGTTGAAACAGTAAATATTTATATTTTCAGCCTAATATTTATAACCTGCAACATTTTATTATAAAGTTAAGTGGATCACATAAAGATAGGCTTTATCAGTACGATTAAATTCTTTTATAGATATTATTTTGTCAACTGTTATCAAATGGTTATTTCTAGAACTATTTTTTTTATTTGTAACTTTTAGGAATTTTGATAAAATTTTTAACAGTTTATTTACAGATAACAATCGAATAACAATAATTAAAAGCTATTTAATAGCAATATTGAAGTTATTGCCAATATCAAAAATTCATTTTTAAATACATTTTTGCCTAATTTTTAATTTCGTGTGTGACGATGCTGTACTTACCATATTTTGCTATATTTAACTAATAACATGCAGAATATTACTTAAATAAAAATTATATAATTCAGATTCACTCGTCGTCATTCAAAAGATCTGTGCACGATTTAGCTTTGGTAGATCTGAAAAAAAAAGTTCAAGCTGTGAATTAAATAAAATTCAACTATTAGGTTGGTACAGAAAAAATAAACCTAGGTACCTACCTAAGTAGCAGTGACTCTAAAAAATATGAAATGATCCAGATTTTATACTATAAGAGACCTTATTACTACATATTATAGATTGTTTTGGTAAAATGTTATCAAAACCACTATTGAAACAAAAAAAAAATTGTTGTGTGATACGTGCAATTTTATGTGAATATGTCTTGTTGATTTTTAAAAAGTGAGAAACAAGAAACTCGCAGTTTTTGTGTTTAGAAAAATTGTTTGCAAATGTAAAAATGCAACTGTTTGCCAGAGGCGCTGGAGTTTTTGGCCTCCGTCTTGACTTTACGACTGTTCGGGCCACTTTTGGAAACAAAACTCAGTCTACAGGCTCGTGAGAGCTACTTACTGCGAGTTCTTCACTCTTCTGCAGATCCTGAGTTCGATGGGTCCGCTCCGGACTGCCTTGAAAAGAGCTAAGGCTTCAATATGTGCTAGTTCATGGCACGCCTGCCCGTTCACTGCCAGCACCTCATCTCCTGAAAGTCACAATTATTATTATGTTCTATTGAGCTAGCAGAACACTCAGGTGATTTTTTCAAAGGCTAACAACATTGGCCATAGTCGAGAGCCGAATAAGCTTTCCTAAGGGACACCATTAAAAATATTACTAGCGAATACCCAATGATTATATCTATGGATGCTTAGTAATTCATACACGTCCTCTGCTGGTTGGTAAAACATGCGAAACGTACTCACTATTTTATGAAAATTGAACTAATTATAATTTAAGCTAGGTACCTACCTAATTTAGGTTAATGAACAACAATTGACGATTATCATACCTAGTACTAATAGAGGCCATGTTAATTATTTGTACATTTGATAGCATTTGATCCATTAATAATTTAGTACACTAATCGTCTTTGTAAACAAATAATAGACATTCATATCATGCGCGTGCCCTTTCCAGGCACAATAGCCTAACAGGTTGATATTACACTCATTGTTATTGTGTTACTTCGACGAACGGCCACAATGCGGCCGTCTGTCCTTATCAAATTGCATTCGTCAATGTTATGATTTGTGATAGACAGTGCATTGCATTACGCTCTATAGTATTTATGATATACACGTAATTACCTGCTTTGAGTCTCCCATCTTCGACTGCCTGCCCTTGTGGTAGAATGCTCTTTATGAAGATGCCAAGAGGTCCTCGCGGTGAATCGCGTCCTCCCACAATGGTGAAGCCGAGGGGTTTCTTCCCATGTCCTTTCTCAAATGTTATCGTGTGATACGTGTGCGTTGGTGCTCGCGGTCTTCGGGGAAGCGTGCAAAAGTTTGCTGCATTAGGTGTTTGCACATCACTTTCACTGGCATTGGCGTCTTTAGTTCGTTCGTGGGCTTGTGGCACGTCGAGGTTGACTGCGTCAGTCGCGCAGCTAAAGGTGAGGCCCTCCTTGTTGCCGGCGTAGCTGACGACCTGGCGGCGCAGTAGTTTGTTGTTCATACTGCTGTAACTCGCGTTTTGTCCCTTTAGGAAGTGCGTGTGTGCGGCCGGAGCGCTGTCGGCCGCCTCGTCCGTCGCCGCTGATAGCGCGCCGCGATTACACGACGCGGACTCATCCTGCGACCGCCGACGATCTATTTTGACGTCATATTTATCAGCACGCTTTTCCTTTCCTAGTATAATAGCGTTCTCGTAGTCTACTGAACTTTCTCGCATCAAGATGGCACTTCTTTGCGACTGCCTTGAATCCAGAGCGGGCTTTCGCTGCCGGCAGACGACGATGTCGATTTCAGAGGTGCCTGACTTAAGGGCTTCTTTAGCTTCGGACATGGTTAGATCGCGCAATCTTTTACCGTTCACGTTTAGTAATTCGTCACCAATGCGCAGTGTGGCTTCCCTGAAATAAAAATAAGTATTGAGTTTCAGCAAGTTCAATTTACTAAATTATTGTTTTGGAAATCATCAGAGTAGTGCAAAAAATTATTATTTATCAAAAAACGTATAAGTCAAATTGGCAAGTCTAATAAAGTTGGGAAAGTTTGTAATTGAATAATCGGTAACTTACTTTTCTGCCAGCCCTCCAGGCACCACATGTGCTACCAAATAGCCGATATGACCTTCGTCGGAAAGTTTGGTTTTGGCAATAAAAATGCCCAACTCCTCCGTAGGGTTTCTTCGCATTATTTTGACCACTTTAAATTCAGATTTATCTTGCCTGGCGCATCTAGTAGGCCTCCTACAGGGAGGTATCGGAGGAATACCGGAGTCTCCCGCAGTCACATCACGCTGTCTCATTTTCTGTTTTTCAGTTAATTGCAAGTACTGTGGTTCCTCGTAATCGCTATTGTTCTTTGGCATGCGTCTGAGGATCTCCTTGCGATCTAAAGATAAGGCTCTTTGGGTATTTCTAGGTCTCGGTTTTGGACAATCTTTTCGCTCTCTGCTCATTCTGCCAGATGTCCTGGCTTTCATATAGCTTTGATCACCAGAAACACTCCTGCCATGACATGGCACTAAGTTATTCACCTGCGAGGCTGAACTATCACACCGTGACGAGATTCTATCACTATCGAAAATAGAAGAAGCGGCTGACTCGTTGACTAGAATACCAGAATCTGCATCTTCACAGTCTTGTATGAGAACATTTTCATCATCACATGAGACTTGGTATACGTCATCGTGAAAAACAGCACTCTTCTGAAATTCATCTAAGCCTGGTAAAGCTCCATAGGAAAAACTTCTTAGTTTAGCTTTCACCCCACCTCTTTTCTTGCGACTTTTGCCGACGGAATTTGGAGGTTTCAAAATATTATCAACACTACCATCCACCACATCTACCTCATTTTCGTTTTGCTTGTAGAGTTTAGAGATTAATTTGTTTGTTGATGATTTTAGATACCGGTCAGACATTGCTCTGATTTTTGCCGAGAGACAAGAACTGGGTCCTATAGAATCCTTGCCATCCTTAGCTTTATATTTATCAGTCTTTTTTTGAGATTTAACAGTAATTGTGGTGTCGTCATCAAAGCACTCATAGTCATCATTAAATATTTGATCACTAGATTTTGAGAGCTTAGAACCTGCTTTTGGGGCTGCGTAGTACCGATCACACTCTGAGCCAGAGCTGTAGCATCGTGTGCCTCTGCCAAGGAACGACTTACCATCTTTCCAATTACTTTCAACTGGACTAGTGACACTTTTAGCAAAAAAGACATCGTCATCATAATGGGGCATTTTTACCCAAGGGTTCTGATTTTCGAATTCAATGTGTGTGTCGTGGTAATTGCTGGCGTAGCGACAGTTAATGTCCTCTGCGTGACCAAAGCCGCTGCAATCGCTACCGGAGGTTGAAGCCGCGTCGTCGCCATGTCTCAAAGGACCGTTAGACTTGAAACATGACAGTTTTGTGTTCTTAACTTTATCGAGCAACGGGTTTCGTCTTTCCCGATATACCATGTATTCTTTTTCTAACGAGCCGCCGCGGTTTTTGCGCGTGGTACTGTAATGGTCCTGCGGTGAGGTCGGCCCGTTTTGCAGCGAGATGCGCCGGGTGGTAGGGGTTTCTGCGCCGACTTGACGATGTGGGGATTTCTCTACGATGATTATCTGATCACTCAGATTGTAGAAGTTTGTTTCCACCGAGCTGCCGCTACTCTTTCGATTCGGGTAGCGGACCGGTGACATATCTGGAAAGTGAATGATACGTTGCAGTTAGACATTTAGAGCGGCTTGCACCAGAACCGCTAAACGCGTTTAACTTTTAAATAGTATTTAGCGAGTTGTCAAGTCATATAAATACGTCAGATTTCAATCTATTTTGCTGTTAAACGCGTTTAGTGATTCTGGTGCAAGCCACCCTTATACATTTGCAGTAAAATAAAATTCTAAGGGCCGTAAGATCAATAGTGGTTTAAACTACAAAAGAGAGTTTAACCTCCAGTCTCCGATTATTTCATAAGATCAATGGTAGTTAATCGACCATGGGGAGCTTAAACTATCGATTAGTTTAAACTCGGCCCAGGGTACGGTTAAACTCCCAATCAAAGATTAAACGCTCATTTTTGACGTTTTTCCAATATGGTTGCCTGGCTACCAGATGTTTGTTTGGACTAAACTTTCTATTTGTATTGTAATTCGTTTGTTGTAGTTTGTAGTTTTGAAATTATAAATAAAAAAACTCTATTGCAATGGAAAATTATTCGGATATCGAATTATTTCATGGGCTGAAAACATTACATACAACAAGAGTTCAAATTCAAAACAAACAACCAAAAGGCCTTATTACACTATGCAATCTCAAGTTAGGCTTTCTGACAGTGATGTGACGTAACGAGTTGAATTATTTCGAACTCGAATTAATTATTTTAGTTAAACTGAACCTTGATTCGAGCCGCCAATTGGCTTGACTCAACTAGGTCCGTATGCAACGTATGTGGTTAGAGAAATTGGTGCTAGATTTTCACTCGTATGACTTTATATACATGCAAGTCCTCGATGCGAGTCAATTCAAATAACTTGAGTTCGAAATAACTCAACTCGTCACGTTACATTACTATCAGTAAGCCTGACTTGAGATTGCATAGTGTAATAAGGCCTTGACAAAAATTGCGTCTGTATGTCAATGTCGATGTGGTCGAATATGTCAAACTGACTAATTATAACCTTTTTTTTCATGAACGAAAGAACGAAATACGAGAATGTTGCCATGCGTTTAGGACTAATCGAAGTTTATCTAATCTGCTTCTATTTTCGACTTGATCTTATGACAGTAGATTAAGCCATCGATCAAATGTGATCGTAGTTTAGAAAATCCGTAGTTTTAACTGCTTTTGATCTTACGGCCCTAAATGGATTTGTTAGCACTGTAGTGTTTATTACGATTGAAAGTCGTAACAGCTGATTTTCTCTCGATAGTGGATACGGATAGGTACCCAAGTAAGCAAACATGTTGATACATATTCAGCTATTATGTTGCCCCAGGGAAAGTTAGGTTTCGCTTACATAGTTGCTAGATTTCCCGCGAGCCTGCTGTCACATACCAACTATCTAACTTAGGTTAGCTGTTGGTAAAGATAATGTGACAAGGCGTCCTAATGAGACATGACATTTGTACGTGTAGGTACAAATTACGTGATAAGCAAATACTCGAAGCAGTAACGACGGACGACGTCGTTCTACGATTCGTTCTCAGAATAATGACAGCAGTGATTCTCAGCGCTATCGGTTATCTGAGAAGAATAGATAGCTTACTTCCTAGCTACTTAAATTTGACTTCGGAACGCTACAAGCTAGCCTAGCAAATCACAGGTGTTCAAATAAGATTTAGTAGGCCCGATCTGTATCAGGCCTATCAGGTGCACTGGCAGCATTCGGAGCCCATAATAAACCAGAAATTGTAGTTATTGTTGGTACACCAGTGGATAATTATGTTTATTTATGTTGAGTAGGTACATAATGTTGCATAAGCTGCATTGTCGGTAAAGTGTTTTTGGGTAAACGATATGCTTATAAATTTGACGATGGAATAGGCAAACTAAAACATTCTAGAAATCATTAAGTAGATAAAGTCATTTTGTCATGATGTACCTAGTTTATATTATGAAAATCAGTCAGGTTGTTTAGTGAGTTAATTATTTTTCCGATTGCTGATTTTGAAATGCCTACCTAAAACAAATGAGAATAAATAATGTTCTAACTTAGGAAGAGACGATTTTCTTATGAGCTTTTGGTAAAAACAGTTATGAGAATACTAGTAGCTATCTCTAATATTTCGAACAGAACTTTTATTTTGCTCGTTAGACGGACTTACTTATAAAATAATATCAATTTAGGCCGAAGCGATTTGCTTGCACAAAATGCTAAGTACAGTTGTTAAGCCAGTTGTTTGTGATGCTAGTGAGGTACCAATTAGTAGGTAATGCTGTTAATGGTTGATTATCGCGTGCTTGGTAAAAAATAACACTTTGTATGTATTCGTGTTTTAACTCAATGGGATAATAACTGTTGCAATTTGTATTTATAATTGAATTTGAATGCCTACTTAATAATCTTGGTATAGAACCGTATAGAAAATAATGTGAGCGTGTTCTAACAAATGTCGAACATAATCAAAGTCAATGTCATGATTTCTTTATTCAATAAAATCACAAGAATCATTGATTATATTAAGTCAACCCAAACAAATGATGGTGTCCATATTGATAGGTATTTGGTGACCCCAATATTGAGATTGCACGCAGGACATTCTTCATTTAATTTTATTTAATTACTAACTCCCGCTCACGATTTCGTACAATACCAGATTACGACCTTGTTTCTAGACTAAAATGTTTGGGTACTGCCCCCGAATTGCGCTATATAATGGCTATTGAAATGTTTATATTCATTCATCGCCTAATTCAATTTAGCATGATCTGATTTGATCCATCCATGATCCATCCAACGTATTTAGGTATTATCGTTGTATGAATGGAAAATGACATTTTGAGATTATTATTTCCACTGAAATATCGCAATTAGGCGGCAGAATTTTTTCAGTTTTTACCGATTCTAGAGCGTCGAACAGAGCGAGGCTCAGACTCTGGCGAGACGGCGAGCAACCGAGGCGGCTCGCCTTTCTTGAACCACCGCATTTTGTCTCACTTCATCTTCAATTCGCTGAAAAGAAAGAAACACAATGTCAATTGTCATATTTTTCTAAATAAATGTCACTCACATTCTCAGGAGAATCTCGCGAGAACGCGAGAAACAAGTGAGAAACGTGAATGTGGAACCGATTCTCGTATTCTTCTCAAGTTCTCGCGTAAAGAACAATTTTATGAAAAAAATATTTAGTTGTTTTAATCTATCAATTTCAACTATTACAATTTTTACAAAATGTCGGTAATTTTATTTTATTGAGTAACAAAATTCACAGCTCTTAAAAATAATGGCGAAAAAACTTATATTTAAAACAGATAGCCAAAAACGGATGTACATTCTAAATACAATAACAATAACAAAAGTCGACGATAGTCACGGGATTCCAAAAATGATTAAGAATTTAGTTTTTTATTTGTAAATCTACCATTCTGCTAATGCATATCTACTGGGTAATTTTTGCCCAACCCTGCGAGTGGGTATTACGAAAGCTTATCTTAATAAGTACCTACTTAATAATATTTTAGAACTTTAGAAAATAACACGCCAGATGTCGACACGCATCTTATTTACAACGTAACTGTAATTAATAATGTAATGTAACCTATCCGAATTACCAGTCATGTGCAACTCGACGACCGTTTAACCTGTAATGTTGCAATGCTTGGTTCTATAAGTGGTAACCATTGAACACTTCAAAGTCATTAAGTTTCAACTGGTTTCGAGACCTGTCCGTCTCCTTTTACGATGCTATTTGTACATACCGACATATTTCCACACGAGGATGGTGGGACAGCAGCTTGAAGCTTGAAACAAGCATGTAGCCAAGGTCTGTAGCCATCGGCAAAGCGACATTTTTTTATCTAGAGTACTGAGACAAGTATAGCGATCGGAACTTTGTATTTATTGAACAGGGTTATTACTCCACGGTCAACCGCTGGATCCGTAATAAAAAAAACTATTTTATTTAATCGATTAAAAAAAGAGGCTGTCTAAATGCCGCATTTATAAACACGTTCGTTGTATCACCGTCAATAACTTTGCTTGCATGTCATTGGTCAAAAATACCAGTTTTAACAATTATTGGAGTTTATTGCAAGCTTATTTGCTTTTAAAACAGGTAAATATCAACATTTTATAATATTGCCATGCAGTATCAGCGTCCAACTCAAACTTATCTATTGGTTCTGATGTAAGATTTCAGTAGATAATCATTTAGTTTAGTACATGATATGACACGGGGTGCTTGATAGTGGTTCTTATTAATTTTGTGATTTATTGGGCAATCGTAAATAATTTTTAAGCAGCTCGATTGACAAAACCATCGTTGCATATGAAAATAATCTATGGATTTTGATTTTAGAACAGAATATAACGTATGAATAAGTAGAGATACGGCTTTCGCCTCTTTTGATTGTTAGGCACTATATTTTCACATTAACAATGAATTTGTTATTACAAATATGGTATTAGTATCATTTCAAGATTACGTAAAGGAAAATAATGAATAATTCAAAAAATAAAATCTGAGTAGGCAGTAATTAACGTAGGTGTGATGCAAAAAAACAACGATTTATAGTACAATCTATATGCATAAAGCTCATATACAACCATAAAGAGATAATTCACACTACCATACTAACAGAATAGAATAGTAATCTTCCTAATTTGACTTGGACATAATATTACGGGCATCCAACAGAGATTTATGAAGGACATAAATATAAAGGAACATAACATAGAAGGCATGATGTTATAGGTAGACGAGGGTCGCACGTTTGTCATAACGATGATGTGATTGTGCCGTTTCCGCATACAAATAACCCAGGAAATGTTTGAGGAAGTAAAAATAATACGGTTATGCTCACGTGTGAAAACGAAGTGCAAACTGCAGAATACTAAAGCTTTTCATGAAATGTTGCGTCCATTTTTGCGACACGTACACCTTTTCAGACGGACCACAGCCACACATCACAACGATTACATTTCGCAGTCCACGTCAAAGTTAGGCTCTCGTAAATGGACCACTTCTCAACCCTCTTTATAGATAAATGTAGGGACGCTCGCGACATTCGCTAAAACACTAAAGTATAATCACTGAAGGACGAGTCTAGACCGATATACTTTTTTATCACGAGTGACCGGGCCTTATGCTCAGTTCGGCAGAGATTTTACTCTAATAGGGAATAGGGACGTCATATCTCGGCCGAAAATAATTTCGTCCACAGGAGTTTTCAACGTCGTTTGGACGTCATCCCTATTAGTGTAAAATCTCTACTGAACTGAGCATGATCCCGTGGAGGATGATTCTAAACCGATAGATATTTCTCCCAAAAACTAAAAACTCGGAGTTTTGACAGTATTTGGGAGACAAAAAAGTCTACCGGTCGAGAACCACCCCCTGGTCACTCGTGGCACCTGGTGAGTTCGGCATCCATGTCAGTGAAGCCTTAGTGTATTTTTGACAAAATGACTTAAAAAACGTTGAGAACACGAGGTTAAAAAGAGTCGCATGTATTTTTTAGGGCTTCTTTTGTAGTAGAACTTTTTATAGGATAGTTCCGTTCTATTAACCAACAGTGAGAACCACCATGGAGGAACTTTTTGTGCTGTGCATTTAATAAAATAAAAACACAGTCAGAAATATAGCTGGAAGTACTGTAAAAAGTGGGTAGATGACTAGGTATATTGCATGTGCTTGTGAATGTTATCTTTAATTCGAACAAGCTGTTTCTGCCTTCTCTAGGTAGATAGCCTAGCTTAGTTTGAGTTATTATGAACACAACTTAGGTAAGTATAATACGCACAACGCATCTTTATACCTCTGATGTTAGGTGCATCAACGATTGCGCATCCTACTGTTGTGCGTAAAATACGACCCAAAAATCTGTAATCTGTACCTATAATACGTTATCAGCACTACTTGTGCAAGTTATAATTATAATACGAGAACGTATAACTGCCCCCGTATTCTAATCTTTTGCTGTCAAGTTATATTTCACTGCCCAGTGTAATTTTTCATTCTTTTTAGACACTTGACAGCAAAATATGCGCGAAAACCAATTCAATGACATCTTAATGTCACTATTTAGTCACGAACAACTATGAGTTAGTATGAACTGACCATGATTTAAAACTTTGCAGTTCAACTGAGATTGGAATACCCCTGCTGGTTTATCTTTATAGGTTTTGATGATAAAATCACTGCGGAAAGAAATATAATCATAAGATTGTAGAACAATAACCCTCATTTGTTCCATTATAGCCATTGAAGTGAACAAGGCACGACTCCGTATAACTTTCTCATTCATCTTTGCAATAAAATTGCGTAATGGCCATTATTGAATAGGAACTGGATAAAACTCATATTTGGAATACATAATGGCGAATTTCCACAAAAGTCAATGTTTGTTTTTGTTAGTTATAAAACCAGTCACGACTAAGACGACTAAGTGGCGACTGAAGTAAGTTTTCTGAATTGAATTATATTATACTCGTACCTAACTAGCAAGTCTCAAATACTAAAGGAAAACCTAGAGACGAAACCAGCCCCCGTATGCCAATCTTTTGCTGTCAAGTTATATTTCACTGCCCAGTGTAATTTCTTCAGGTCACGTGTTACAATTTTGTAGCACGTGATCATTTTTTTTAAGACACTTGATAGCAAAATATGCGCGAAAACACATCAAATGACGTCATAATGTCACAATTTAGTCACAGAATAACTATGAGTTAGTATGAACTGACCATGATTTAAAACTTTGCAGTTCAAATTTGCAGTTCAACTGAGATTGGCATACCATTGCAGTTATTATTCTAGCCGCGGCTTGTTGTAGCTGGGAAATGGGAATAGGCATATTCTGCTAAAAGTAGGCTTCTTACGACATGAACGATCGTAATAACATACAAAATATTGCCCACTGCCAATTTTTCGGCTTGGTCGTTTAGAACTGTCGGTTATAGATTTAGGTAGAAACCAACTCAACTTATAGGGCATGTTTATAGATTTTATCCTTGTGATTACTATTCACTAAGTTAAAATGTGATGTGAATTTTGATATCCTAAAGGTTTTGATTAGGTAGTAGATGTGGGTCTATGGCATCTGATCCCGGAATCAGAATGAAGTAGAAACCGATCTTGAATTGTTTAGTAATCGGATCCCGGGATCCGTTTCCAAAGTAAAATAACAGATGTACTTATATATTATGATTATGAATCAGTCGTATATTTTCAATCGCAGCCCTATTCAATTTTTCATTAATTCTACGAAAATTATTTACCGTATTTACAAAATGAAACAGAACAGTTTATCTCAGTAGATTTATAATTACAAGATTATGATTAATGCGACTGCAATCTCTACGTGAAACAAAACAGTTCGTGCGTCTAATAACTGGACTTTGATTTGATAATTACTTTCATGATTGCTTCTCGTTTAATTGTCGATGCTGGTGGGCACTGGGCACAATATATTTATCACTAAAAAAGTCTTGTTTGATCAAAGCCTGTGTGTCTATCTGAGATGTCTAATATGCCAGCAGGGGTATGCCAATCAAAGTTGAACTGTAAAGTTGAACTGCAAAGTTTTAAATCATGGTCAGTTTATACTAACTCATAGTTATTCTGTGACTAAATAGTGACAATATGACGTCATTTGATGTGTTTTCGCGCATATTTTGCTGTCAAGTGTCTAAAAAGAATGACCTGAAGAAATTACACTGGGCAGTGAAATATAACTTGACAGCCAAAGATTGGCATACGGGGGCTCCAGATTCATGTCCATAACCGTTATTCATTTATCTTTGATTTCGATAGTAGATTTGAGTTTGATTTGGATAGTAAAAATGATGGATGATGTTATAGGATAGGAGATAGTGTAGAAAAAAAACCTGTTGACCCAAATATCACGCCCAATATTACAGTGTGCACTGAGGTTAGACACTACATAATTTAATGCAATAGTGTTCTAATAGTGAAGCAATGTGATGTCAGTCTGTTATAATGGCGACTGTTGACAGCATTAATATTAATGACCCATGCATTACGACATGGTAACATGGCCTGAGGAGTGAAAACGATTAACTAAGCTTACATAATTATGATACTTAGAATAACTATCTCTGTTTGTCGATTCTCAGGTGAAAGAATTTTTGTATACTTAAGTGGTTCCAAGAAATCAAATGTAATGGCTATTTGATCCAACATATAGAACAAAGAAAGAAAGCTTTTTAAACAATCTTCATAATTTTTAACAATTTAAACCTAACTTACCCAGAAATTATATCTTAGACTGAGCAGCGATCGATGTACTCGACAGTCGATAGTATCAAAATCAGTACCGTTGTTGTTGCAAACTTGCTTATTCCGCGCGCTTCTCCAATTTTAATTCAGTTTCGAGTGAAAAGCCTTATTTGAGGTGAGACGTCACGTTCTTTGTGATCAATATTGGGGTCGCAGCCGGCCGTGCTTTGTAGAATACAGAAGTGTTTGGCATACGGATGCTAGAGGCATTCTGGTTGGAAGTAGCGAGTTGAATTTGGGATTTTCAATTCCGGGCTGAGATTGGTTTGCTCTTGTTTCTTTCTTCAAGATTCTATCAGGCACGTTTAGGATCCTAAGCATTTTTAGCGCCTGCTTTTTTTTCAAATTACCCATGTAGATTGCTGAAGATTGACTTTGACTTTGTTAGCTAACTGAGCTCTGTTATTTCTAGTTGCACTTAGAGATAAAAAAATATTTTGCTGGATAAAAATTCAACAGATAATGTTATCAAACATACAGAGAGCATGAATGTTAAATGTAATCGATGCGCTTATCTAAACATTTTGACAAGGGGTGATAGGTCCAGCTAGATAAGAAGTCTATCGGTGGATTATCTTTGACCCATTTTACTTGTTCAAGGACGGATAGAAAAGTAAACCAATGATAACACGTAACATTGCTCACATCGTGAGAGTTATAAAGAAAAATAATAACATAATTATAGTGGATAAGGCAAACAAAAAAATCTTTTATGCTCGGTATTTTTGTTTTATCGTATTTGTTTTTTGTATTGTATGAGAGCGATGACTCTACACGAGCTTGAAGAAATTACATTATCATGTAACAGCAGCATCCTCAATCATGCAATAACACTGCTAATAAATACGTACCACCGTACAAATACGCAATATAATGAGAGAAAACTCAGCAACACTTTCAACTACATAGCTATTCTTCTAGTGTATTGCATATAATATACAAAGACAACTACCGTACTACACTGTGCTTTATTTTTGTTCATTCGATTTGATGGATCCTATCCTTAGATTCCTCTTCATCATAAATGCTCATTAAACATAAGACCTTGGAGTATGGACTTCAGTCCGTCAAATCGAAATGCCTATTTAGTAGTTAGGTTAGTTAAAAACTGGAGTTTCAAGCTAATGAATTTTTTCATCAACTTCTACTAAACTTATCTGAGAAACATCTCAACAATTAGCTTAGTAAAAAAGAAACCCAAAGTTGTATGAAAAAACCCATTAAAATCGTAACATTAGTTTTGGAGGTACGAGGTCACAGGGGTTAAAAGTATTAAAATAAGTACAGACCATTTTGCAGCAGGCTCTTAATATTATGTAAGTAAGTATCCTAAGTCGAGGTCAGGAGAATCCTGAATCGAGTTCATATCCTAAGAGTACGAACCCATCCTAAGTCGTTCTGCTAAATGCATAGTCACACGTCGTCCCGTTTGAAAGGATTGGGATAATCTATGTAAACTGTTCAGTTTCAAGCGTTTTCTAACAGGGGTTTACCTACACTTATCTTTATCTATGGCAAACTCACAAAGCTTTCCTTACAAATAAGTTCCGTAATGTTTTTGGAAATTGGAATAGTTACAAGGTTGTGCCTTTTGCATTGCCAAGGTTCCGATTTTGATCAAAAAATTTAAAATAACAAGAGGTCCTTTTTGAACAATATTTTTTTCAATCCCTAAAAAAAAGGCGCACTTATGTGACCGTTTGAATTAAATTATGAATGTTTTTGTAAGTTAGATTAATAGTATAAAAGTTTTTATAGAAACTAGCAGGAGTTACAATTTAAATGTAGCTTAAGTACTTACCTAATACCCAGCATATTATTTCACATGAATTTCTCATTACCTACTTAGATTATTAAAAAACGTAATATCTAGATAATTAATGTCAGTGATTACTTCAGTCCCAGTGAGTCAGGTAGAGGTCAGCGCGTCATGTCTTGAATGGCTAAGATTAGCAGTGACGCATGCTAGGCTCGGTCATCAGCCTTTGCAAGATATTGACTAGCGTACTAACAAAACACTATTTTTATGTGCAAAACACTAACGGACGTGGAAGAGAAAAATCGTCCATAGCTTGCTCTATGACTACTATCAATAAAACAGTATTTTTTTATCGTGTTGGTTTTAGTATTGAAGGCATCTGTTACGGGTTAGTCTCAAAATCCCCTTTGAGTTTTCCCCCTTAAGAGAATTTCGAGACTTTTTGTCCAAAAATCCCCTTGATTTCTGTTACGGCCTTGTACCCTGTATCAGTGTCGAAATGTTACAAAATATTTAGCTAGCAACAAACATTTTTAGATTCCACGAAATCAATATTTTGTTTCGCGAATTCTAACAGTGAAAAATGCCAATTCTTAGAATGCGTATACCAGAATAATAACTGTGATATTACGTAAAATGGTGTCATGGTGGACGGTAACCAAATCCTGTAACATTAAGTTGAAAATCCTGTTCACCGTTGTTTGTTAGAGCTGTGCTTTGACGGTTCTAGTTTTTTTTAAACGTGAGCTTCAATAATAGGTACTTATCGATGCGAACTGTCTTTATAATGGCTCTTTGTCCGGCCAGTGGCATAAAAATGTCTAGATGTCAGACACGACATTGATAAGCACCTACCAATTCTGTTTTTCCGAATGTGGCACGGAACACTTAAAGTCTTTATAAAGACGTATTAAAGCGACGGCAAGGGTCTCTGGAGACGCGTACACAACTCCCTGTTTTATAAGACCGGATTTCAATAGCATCTACTGACATCCAGCCAGGGCCGGACTCACAGAACTAAGGCCAGATAAGAAGCAGGGGCACGCAAAAGGCCGGTTTATAGAAATAAATCCAAAACTGAAGTCTAATTGAATAGGCAAACTCAAGTTCTTTATTCCATAATATTACATGACAAAAATTAAACATAAATACCATAACTTGATATGTGTATAGTTTGTATGTGAGCTCTGTAGTCTTTATAACACCTATACTTACAGGTTTACTTACATTTCAAGTTTAGAAACTGTTTCAAAAGTTTGCTCACATCCACGGAAAAGAATACACGCATCCGTTTAGTACACAAATCTGGCAACTAGTCTATAAAATAGTCAAGGATCAAGTGTGGGGTTGTTCAGATGAAAGCGAATTTAAATTCCTGTAGATAATGACTCCGCTCGATGATTTCTACATATAACACAAACGGGATTGCAGAACCTACAACACAAGCAAGATGCTAATCTTAGTTCAGGTTCTTCACATCATTAAGATGTACAACGTCAAAAAACCTTTGCAAACGACATTCAGACTAGGTATCTACCTAATGATCACTAATAAGTAGCTATCTCTTGATTATATTAGGTACTAAATATTTCTTATAGTTTTATATTAAGTATGTATGTCCTAATTCTTAAAAGTAAAGAATTTATTTATTGACCGAGCGAGCGAAGCGAGCGAAGCGTCTCAGTTTCCACATTGGCCAAAAATGCGTTTGTCCGGATGTCTGTCTGTCTGTCTGTCTGTTCTCCTCTACAGGTCGCATTTTTCAACCGATCTGGACGAAACTTGGTACACAGGTTATATGAATTATTAGATTTTTTTTGTCGTCGGGGATTTTTGATCGGGGGGAAAATAGGGGAGAAAAGGAGGAAAGTTTGCTGTAGCGTTATTTATCGACGGATTTCAATCAAATTTGAGAAGCACACTTAAGATTTTATTCTACACAAGATGGTGTAAAAACATTTCCAAAAAGGGGGAGTAGAAAGGGGAAATTATTTTTTTATTTATTTCCCGAAAATTGACTTCTACCAATATCAATACGACTACACAGTCCTCTTCGCCTTTACGAGACAAATCCGTAGACACGAGATTCGACCTCCTAGGACCAAGGGAACGCGAGTAATCTTGTTAATTTGTTCAAAAGTCTACATAGGCCTATTGGAAAATTCAAGCACCTGAAATTCGATTTAGCCAGGGTAAAAGGGAAAGTGTCGGTTATTGTATGGTTATAAAGGCTTGCGAGGTCTATGTTCTCACAGGACAACTAGTTTATTAAAGTCTTGCCCCTAACCGCTTTAGGTCTTAGTTTGACCCCGGTAAAAGGCTATTTTGCCGCGGTAAAGCTCGCTCTTTAGAGAGCAACTGACTTAGACTTTTGTGAGCCGGAACAGGCCTTTCTAGCCTGATGCGGGGGCGTTTCTGTAGTGTCGCGATCGCGACGCACTTTGTGCTGTAGCCTTTCAGCCAATAAGTTGGAATTGCTTTTCATTGAGCCTAGAGCAGCTAGTAGCTTATTCAGCTGTGATAAAAAGTACCTATCTAAGCAGCAATAAGCAGCTACCTAATACTAAATGCAATTTTTCGTTTGTACCAACAAAATGTAGGTATAATTTATAACTATGAAAAAAAAGATCGTCATTATTTTCTAAAATGACGGTTAAATATCAATGATTCCTTTCTCTCCATTACTGATACAAATTTATGCAAAATTGTGGCAAAAATGTATCATATTAAAATATCGGTATATATTTACGCCCCTATTACGTTACCCATAAAGGTGATGTACCAACTGATAACATAGATCTACTTATAATACCACCGGTAAAACGTGGGTAAAAGGGAAATGTTTATTTACTCAAAAATTGGACCGCTTATTTTACAAACCTCTTTGTTTGAGTTTCAAGTAATTTAATTCACTGTCTTTCACGCAAAAATATAGCTATATATTAAAGCGAATTCATTATAACTTTATTTAAATGAGTCAGCATTGTTGTTTGGCAGGTTTTTAAAATTTGAAATAAGATTATCTTATACAATATTCACTATTATGTAGCTAGGTATTATGAGTTTTCAAAATGTAGACACAGGTGTAACGGGTATTTTGATGAATTGATGCAATTTGAAGCAAGTAACATGTTGGTATTTACGTACTCTGATGAATAATAAATCAAGACACTGGTTTTTTAACCTTATGTATACTTTTGTTAGAGAAAATCTTCGGCTTGTCAGAAGTAGGTACAGTTGCTCCACAAACCATGAAATATTCAAAGGTTTCTTTGTTACAGAATTGTGAAACTTCGCGGCAAACATGGGAATTAACAAGATAAAAGAGCTACATAATTTTCAAAATGAAACATTTTGTGGTTCTAAAGACAATGTTTCTCAAGTGCTTAACTAGTTTTAATGACAAAAGGTGTGTAACTTTGTCGCTTACTTGGAGTAGGTAACTTACGGCAAGTAACTTATTTATGAAAAGTATCTAACTTTATGTACTTACATGAAGACCATGAATATAAGTTAGTTAGAGAAACTTGTACGAGCTTTTTTATAATTTATCATTAGAAAATAGAATGGGAAAATTTAGTCATAATCATTTATTGCTGAACACTAGATCCTGCCATTTTGATATACAAACGTTTAAAATACCATTACAGTCATTATTGGAAAGCAAAGTAGCAGGTACAAAACCGATTCCAAAACAAATGAATTAGAAAATACATTCTATAACATTGAAAAACGATACTCGTTTCTGTTTTAGAAAATGCTGCGAGGTGTTTTCACCTATTGAGTGTAATAAAGTTTCACAAATTGCAATTTGCACGAACCATAAACTTTTTTCAATTTATATCAATGAACACCGTGAACAATGTAATTGATTAGGTACATACAATGAAACATTCATGCAGGTACATAAATTGAAAAACACATTTTACACAAATTACAAGTTTCGATTTTGATAAGAAAACTTTAAAAATAATTAAATTAATTACTTAATATTAATTTTCTACATTATTTTACTAGCTGGGTAACTTTGCATGATCCAGTGGTAAACTTTTTCGACGTAATTTTGATACTACCAGAGCTTTTTTCGGCAATGTTACCTATTAGTAGTATTACACACGTGCATACTTATTAAAATAAAAAAGGTTAGCATCAAAAAGAGCTTTTCACTTATAATAATTAATCAGAAACGCGATCGTGAGCACAATGTAATCCCGTATCCACAGATTCCACAGCTTGGAACAAATGAGGGATCAATCGGATCACTGAACAAAGTTCGTTGCACTTCATGCAGCGGATACCGACATATCAGTGGCTCAAATAATATCGGTGTCGGTGCCAATACGGTGTAAAAGCATCTTAGGAGCTATGAATGTATGAGACAGTTCTCCACCGATATCGTGATCAAGTGTTGTTTTTGTGACCGTTTCAAAACAGCCATTTATGAGGCTAAAGACCTGTAACGTGATACAAACAGAAAGGATTATGAAGAATTCTCCACTTTGACGTAAAGGCGGGCCTTGGTGGTCGTCTTGTTTTAGGCACTGAAGGTATTTTTTTTTATAAAGTTTAATTAGTTAATCAATACCTAGCTACTTACAAACCTAAATCTAAATACAACCGACTCGAAACGGCGCATTCGAAAACAGATCAGCTCTAACCTAGTTTTAAATCTAGACAGCGTTCATTGATTTTGTGGACTATTTATGCTATCACTAGCTGTGTTTCCACTTTAAAATATCATTGAAAATATTGCTATCATAAACGAGAAATTGGAAAAGGAATGAAGAAAGGACAAATAAAAACGTAAAAAGCGTGTGACAGCCCAACAGCAAATTTGTGAAGGTCAAAGGTCAGATTGGGAAAACTCAAATCATTGATTCTAGAGATCTTACAGTGCGTGGAAATCTACTGGCACTGGACTTCATACAGCCTGTGATTATAAATAAGTACATATACATATTGCTAGACATAGCCCAGACGAGGAAAAAAAATTCCTCTAAGACAACTGGTTATCTGAGAGGATTTTTTTCCCTAACAGATAACCGTGGTTATCTACGAGGAAAAAAAATACTATGAGATAACCAGTTATCTAGTCTTGGTTATCTGTCAGGAATAAGCCAGACAGACTTGATAGATTAACTGTCACAGCAAAATTGATAGGCGAAAACCCTAAGGACCGCAAGAATTAGAAAAAGCTAATCCGAAGAAATGGCATGACGACGTGACCCTCAGCAGTGAAGAATTAACAGAGAAAGAGTAAGCGATGATGTATACAAATAGGTTCATACAAATAGAAGTAAAACGTTTTCAGCAGCATCAATCAGTCAACCAAAACAAACTTATTTGTTTACAATTAATATTAATATACAGTCTACCAGACAACATTAATTCTGTAAACAAACCAAATGATTTATGAAGCGATAATTGAATTCTGCGAAGTTGCATTGAAATCACCTCCAGGAATGCCAATGTTTCAAACTAGCTACTTAAAAATTTACATCAGATATGAACAAATATAGAGAACTATCTTTTTAAAAAAGAGTATGAAGGGATGAGACATTGCGATCGACTTTTGATCAAAATCTAATACAATTTTATGTAAAATTCATTTTTCTTAGTAGCATTTTGGTATCTGTCTCTCAGAAGTTTCGAAGGCTATTCATATTCAAATCCCAGAGGGGCGATTCCAATCTCAAAGTTGAACTGCAAAGTTTTAAATCATGGTCACTTCAAACTAACTCATAGTTATTCTGTGACTAAATAGTGATATTATGATGTCATTTGATTGGTTTTAGCGCATATTTTGCTGTCATGTGTCTAAAAAGAAAGATCGCGTGGTACAAAATTGTACCACGTGACCTGAAGAAATTACACTAGGCAGTGAAATATAACTTGACAGCAAAAGATTGGAATACGGGGGCTGTAGTGTGAATTTGTAAACAATTCTGATACGCTTCTAAAAATGTGACATTCATGTAAATCTAAAATTAACTATGACAACGCATTTCCAGCAAGGTCAATAATAATGAGTTTAAGAAACTTATAGTAGACACGCAATTTTAGTAATAAAATATAGTTAAAAAAAGTTTTGCCTCGATGCGACTGAATTATTCTATACCATAAAACTTTTTACTTAGAATTTATTTGAATAGTATTTGAAAAGCGTTGTGTTTATATCAATAATGTTTTCATAAAAACTGTAGAAGTGTCTGACTTGATGACAAACGTAGTCAGATATATGCTCTATTTTAAATCAAAGCTTAGGTATGATAATTTCACAGGGAAGTGTCGAGCTCAACCTTGCTACATAAGAAGACTTATTAAGAAACTAGTGGATTCTAAAAGACAATTTATAAGTCATCACACTCATCACCATGTGCCAGTTCACATACTAACGGAAGCCGTGCTAGGTAAACTAAAAATAGAGAATCTGGCCTAAATACAAAACTAAATACAAAACTAATACGGCAACACGATTGGTAATTTAAGAAGCTTAAATGGTTTCTTTTAGTAAATCTGATAATGATTGAACAGAGTCTGACATGACAGTTGATATTCAATACTGCCCCCGTATGCCAATCTTTTGCTGTCAAGTTATATTTCACTGCCCAGTGTAATTCTTTCAGGTCACGTGGTACAATTTTGTACCACGTGATCATTCTTTTTAGACACTTGACAGTAAAATATGCGCGAAAACACATCAAATGACGTCATAATGTCACTATTTAGTCACAGAATAACTATAATAACTATGAGTTAGTATGAACTGACCATGATTTAAAACCTTGCAGTTCAACTTTGATTGGCATACCCCTGCTGATATTTTTTTATGCTAGAAAGCTACAGCTAGAGGTAAAATTTTGGAAATAAAGAAAAAGACAAGTCAATTTGAAAAAAAAAAACATAGAACTAAATCTTTATGTCCCTGCGCGTTTTTCGGCTCTACGTTTATAATGTACATTTTCAACAAATTGGTTCTAGAAAACCAGGCTAAATTTATAAAGAGGTCTAATCAAATTGCTTACACAACTGTCTTGTCGTTGGTAAATAGGTACATAAAAATACTTAATTCCATAAATTACAAATGTTTCTAAAATCTACTGTAGTGAAATTTAGAATTTTTCGACTTACAAAATTAATTTAAAACGAGTTAATCTACTTATACTATACAGGTTCCGGGAGTTCTTCTAGTTGAATCATGTGATTTAAAAGTAAATGCAATGCACGAAATGGGTATTTTCCGTATACATTGCTCACGACGACAGCTTATTATCAAGGAACTCAAACTACATTCCAATAAAGTGACAAATCAATGAACACCATCAAAAGTTTGTCATCGTGGTCATGTTCTAGAGGTCATCCCGGCTTTTTGAGCAAACGATTTGAAAGTCAAACACTGCGGTGTGTGTTTAACAAAACTGAGTTTTTTATGCTTAGTAGGTAGGAATATATTTAATGCTGAGATTGTGGTCAAACTCCAACGCTTGTTTCGAAAAAAAAACACGTCATTAATATTTATCTAGCTTATGATTTGAGCTTCCACTCTATTTCGAAAAAACATCTATTTCCAAATTTTTTTATCAGACAAATCAACTCTCTTTTCTTCGTTTATAATTTGCTACTGACAGGTACTTTTAGCTATGATTCATGATTATGAATTAACTTTTGACGTGTAATACTACTATACTACTATTTATAATGGTCTCATCCTATGAGTGATGTGATGATTACAGTGATGATTACAATTCAATTTTATAAAAAAAATTATAGTTGAAATCTATACTTGGTTTGGTTATATTAGATTTATCCCAAAGTTAGCTTTGAGGCCCTTTAATAAAATATTCAACAAAGCAGTAAGATTAAATAAAAAACCACGCTTTTAGCCCATTTTCTTAGGTACACAGTTCTTAATATCATAATTTTTTACCCAATAACAAGAAAAAGGGTAGGCACTTCTTACTTAATAAAACATAATAAACCTAAGATAAAAATTGTAAAATCTAGTTTTAAATTATGTTCTTTCATAAACCAACTTTGTTAAAATCTCTTTACCTTTATTTAGATTCAAAAGATCTCCTTTATTCCAAAACACAAATTCCAAACACAGACTAAAATCTACAGAATCACAAAATATATTCACGTTTTTATACACACTTTATCGATAGAAAAACATGAAACTGGTGCAGCACAAAATGTCGAAGAAGCGTTCACATCTCGAGGAATGCTCTACGGAACTAAAGTTATTTTGTCGTCGCTACGGTCACCGGTGTAGCTCCTGACCGCATCTCAGCGATAGAAAGGACAAACACAACATCCACTACGGGTTTTCCTGCCAGAACGATGCAGGTAAACGTGTTCAGCGCAGCAATGGAAAGCAACTTTAGAATTGATAGTGCCGTAGCAAAGTCGCATGCTCGAAATACTTCAGTCAAGATTTTTCGCACGTGAGCAAAATTGATTTTAGAATCAGATTATGGTATACTCGTATCCTCCCATATGAAATTGTGGTTACCCATTTTATTGGTATGTAAACGAAGGAAATGGCTTTGAAATCATGTTACTGACGGTCGATCGAACTTATCGAAATTTTATTAATCGCTTGTTACAAATATACATTACATAGTACCTAGATATCACATGTACTTAAAAAAATTCGTCGAAAAAGGATGTGAACTAAGTATGATCTAGTTTTACAACCGGTCAGAATAAATAAGTTTATCTATCTATCTAATTCCTAATCATCTCGACAATAATACTAATTAATTTATTATTTTTATCATGACCATGATCAACAAGAGGTCCCAATGATCGATGCAGAAATTTTGAAATAGAAAATCAAAGAAATTTGTCGTATTAAATAGTAAGTAAGCTAGCTACATACGTGACGTTGCCAGTTTGGTCTCGTGAGAAAACTCAGGAATAAAACTTGTCTGTAATTTACTTATACCACACCATAAAAGAATTTCGTTGTCTGTCGTACCACTTTGTACTTTCCGTATTCAACATTGCCTGCACAGCTTTATTTCTTCTTTGTTTATTCAATGTTGTTACTGTTGTTTGAACTACTGGTTACGAAAGTTCGTACTTAGTAGGCGTTCGGAGAATTTATAATATGACACAGGTTTGTTACGAAATGCCCAGGGAGGTGTTCTGATGTCGTTGTTAGGTAATAAATCGTTTGGTAGCATATTAAATAATAAATAAATGAATATTCATGGACATTTCACACAACGCCCTCTATATTAGATTTGAATTATAAATTTTGCAATAGGTAGCTCCTTTTCATTGTAAGTACAAATTACGTTGATAAACAGTGTCTAGAGGACGATTCCAATCAGCAGTGATTTGAAAATTTCTATCAGCAATTTGGTAATAATAATAGAAAACGAATGTCTGAAGTAGCTAATTATTTTCCTTAGTAAACCTATTAGTTGTATTGTATCAGATATTAAACACTACACTTTACCATCATTGAAAGAACGCGTGTTGCGTTTTCCCCTCTAACATAAATCATTAATCTTGGACAAACTTTCTTCTACATTTACTGTAAATCCGGTCAATCGCGTTGACAATTCAGTGCTATTTTGCTCCCATATTATCATATATCCGAGATCTACATAAGAAGACTATGTTTATGACACGATTTATCGTACGACGGTATAAGCTCTCGAAATACATTTGTATTTTCTTCCGAAAATCCACTTACCCAAATCAATTACAACACAAAGCTTGTCCTTTTTCCTGTTTTCGCATTTCTTCCAGACATAAGAAATATATAAATTATGTAGGTACATACATATGCCGGATGCCATAAACGCGAAGGAAAACAATACTCAATCATACATTGTCCTGGTAGCTCTTTGGGAAATGTGCTTTCGCTGAGATAAATATGGAACAGAGGCTAGCAGAACCATTTTACGTCTTTTAAAATAGGTTGTCAGAAAACATGATAATTTGGGTTACAATCGAGAAAATAATTTTTCAATCTCAGTGAGTTACTACGACGAAAACGATAAATTAAATCCAAAACGTGGTAGCTATTTGTATGTATAGAATAAATTTGAACGGCAAAAACCAATTACACAAATCAATTAAAATATCAAAAAATTTAAGGATAAATGGAGATATTTACCACGCATAGGGATAACCATCTCCCAGTCTTAAGATTATACATCTATCATCCATATTGAAGTTGAACAAAGTGCAAAAGTGAATAAAAACACTAGTCTCAGAATAAGTCCACAAAGGCTTCGCAGTCATTGAAATAAAGAGAGAAAAGGCTTATTGTGTCCACTCTGCCGTGGAGTGGGGTCACTTCCTGAAGTGTCAGGGGAACGGTTCAATCCGATTACCTGTTATCGATTGTTTGTTCAGCAGTTAGTTGCTTATGGTGTTTCAAAGTATCAATTACGTAGCTGATGTAACTTTGGAAATGGATGAAAATATACAATATATAGCCACAGATATTATAAATATAGTTATACAAAATGAAACAGAAGGAATTAGAAATAATAAGCAACTATTTAACTAAGACTTTTACAAAATAACAGATAATGAACTTATGTAAGGTTAAAATTTTACAAATACTAATTTAAAATATTAGGATAATAAATTTAAGTATTGGCACAACCCGGCAAGGTAATGGTTAATATGTATTAGGAGCTAAATCGAGTCGGCAATTCAGCAAATATGAGTGGGTATTTGTAAAAAAGTAAAACGCCAGTGAAACTCATACGTCATTGGAGAAACTCTATATCTAAGAAAAAGAGAAGGAAAACTGCTTGGAGAAATTTCAACGAAGTAGATAAATGATCTGTAGGTAGGTATGTAGGCAATCATATCGAATTACTATACGGCATGAACTACGAGTATTACGATGAGTGTCCAATAATAGATCGTCACTTATTGGAAACTTATAGCGTTAAAAAACTGTCTGCGAACGGGCTTTATAATTTCTTTTCTATAACATTCCTTGATTTTTGTGATTTTTTATTTGATATTATTTAAATATCTATGTGTTCAAATATTATAGATTCCAATAACAAATTCGTTTTTAATGAGCATAAAGTTACCCTCCATAAAGTTAAACCATCTGTCTTTACAAAACAACTTTGACACCTGTTACACGCTTGACTACATGCGTTTATATCGGTAGCACACAGCTTATCTACTGGTAAAAAAACGCATCCAACATTACCTCGTTGCAATGTTGTGCCATCATAACTGTTATTTAAAAGCCTCTTATTATAACGACGGTTACGATTCTTAAGGATCTGATACAGTAATTTTCTGCCTGTCAGCTTGTCAGATTGAATGGAATATATTAAAAGTTGATGTTATAATTTGGTGGAATTATTTGCGTGTTTTGAGGCCGTTCTCAAAACCTGTCTTTTTAAATGTAAAATCCTATCAAAATAACTTATTAGCGGTTTTGTTGAAAACCATCAACTTTTTTTAACATAACAAAAGCTCTCTCATGTAGGCGGGCTATTGCCTGCAATAATAACCCATGCGTTTTGCGGTATCGGACTTTAGTACATTTTTATTAGGTTAGGACGCATGCAATCTTCTAGTGTTGCTATATAGTACACCTAACGGGGACCACACCTACGTGGGGAGGCCTATTAAATGCCATAGTTGTATATACAACAACGTAATACAAATGTGGGCAGGCATCTATCAAGCAATATTGCCATAAAATAGTTTTTATACTCCTCTATATCCGATGAGGTTTCGTGAACAAAAGTAATAAAAGCTGACTATGATTTAAAGACACGCCAGCTTGTTGCTATAACCCTGAACCACAGTAAACAGCACAATATATATATTGTTGTATAAAAGCTTTTTGGCTATTCTATGTTCATAGCAATCCAAATTGCATTTATATTTTTCATGACTGATTCATCTAGCCAGGCGTATTGGTTGGTACCGCTGTAAAAATCATGAGACGTTCCTTTACTATCAGGTAGGTACTAGGTACATAGTTTTAAACTATATTTTTATAATCAAAATTGATTCTCTTCTGGACCAACGAAATCGTAAAGTCTCGTATTTATTTTAGTTATTACCTAGCTACATATAAAGAAAAAAATAAAATCTTAAAACATATGAGAAGATTTTGAGTTCAAATCCCTCTCGACACATAAGTTTTGGGATATAGCTACCAATAGTTTTTTTTGGATGTTGTTTACAATGAAACTGAACGAAAAAATATTAATGTTCTCATTCTAGCTAGATTGAGACGTAACAAAGAAAGTAATAACGGATGTCTTGTATTGGAAACTATACATCAAGGCGGACGTGTGGAGGACCGCAATAAACGTAACTTCTCTCGGTCTGGTCCTTGACATTTCAAGGCCAAACGAGGTACAGGTACTTATCATTCATTATATTCAATTCAAATGATCCTCTATTGTTTTATGATCCGGTAGGTTAGAAGGAATAATTGTAACGCTACATGTACCTATATGTACGTGTAAGAAATATTAATAGGGGTTAGGTATTTCATCTGACTAGCTATGTTTCCAATTTTTCTTTTCCAATCCTCCTTCATTTGACTACATTTTCCAGTTTATAATTGCTCACTACATCATAGAAAGCTCTATTTGTCACATAAAATTCAAGTGTGGGTTTCGTAAATTTAATAAAATTATCTCATTTATCATCTACTTCATGAGTGCTCATACAAAATGTTCCAAGCGACATTTACAACATTGTATGAACGTACAACACAGTATTTCAAGCTAAGTACCAAGTAATTAGTGTGAAAAAACCCCTAACAAGTTTTTGAAACCCCCTCGGAGAGGTGCTGTGTTGCAGAAGCCAGAGTCACAGTGTAATGATGAGTATCAAAGTACAGTCGTCTAGGTAACCAGCTTGGTATCTCAAAAAGTCAAACATACTCAAAATCATATAATAAGAAGTGAATACTTGAAACAAAAATACAAAATTATTTAGCAGAATTTCAACCGTCAATTATCATTATAAACACACCTCTCTGTTAGCAATCATTAGATCTAATACAAGTTATTCAACAAGGTACAAAGGATGTCTGTTTTCAAAAAGTCACACTATCATTAATAACTTACCCACCATAATAAATACAGGACCTATACCTACTTTAACATGTGAATGGAAAACTGCATAAAAAAAAAGTGCAGTGTAAGTTCGAAATGAAAACTGTTTGTTAGTAAAATCGTGTTGCTAAGCAACTTCTGGCAATGACTGTGCTAACGCCAGGGCCCAGGATAATGGCCCTCATGAGACCTGTAATGATGACTGTGGCCAGTAATTAGAGAATCTATTCTGCTGAAGTTTACGGTGGTGTTTTGTAAGGGAACGTAAAATGTGAACAATTATACGAATTATGAAGAAGTCGGCATTGTCTTTTACTCAGACGAGATATACTGACATAGTTTGCGAGTTACTTGTTCGTAAAAGAAGACAAATTCATTCATTCATTAGGTTCTCTGTGATTTTCTACTATACCTTCAACAGCTTTTATGAGCTTATAAAGTTCATGGCATGTGAATCCTCTCAACGCTCTGTAACTTATTTTGTTTGTTTTGTTTTTAATTAGTTTGTAAGGTCTACATCAAAGAGTTTTCATTCTCTCATCCAAACGGATACCAACTCTCTGTGGAACTAATAAATAAATAAATAAATATTCATGAATATATCACACGACGCCGACGCCCTCTAATCCCAAACTAAGCAACGCTTGTAATATGGGAACTAGGTGCTGATAGAATACATAAATACTTTTTTTGTAAATACTAATACTTTTTTTGGTAAATACATACTTATAATACATAGTAACCAGACATAGAACAAACATCTATGTTTGCCACACACAAATGTTTGTTCTTGATGGGGATCGAACCCACGACCCACAGCACGGAAGGCAGAGTTGTTACCGACTAAGCTGTGACGCCTGTTAATATTATGGAACCAATTTGTGAATGATCAAGAACGATTCGTAAGTCGAGCGTTGTTCCGTCGCACTCAAAATAGTCATGTCACGTAAAAGTGCAGTGACATTCCGTAAATAAAACTTGGATGAGGGGACATTTTGCCAGTCTCAGTCTTGTCTTTGCAATCTATTTGTAGAACTACCTGTGAATCATCTGAAGCTGATGCATGATGGAAATAATAATAACTTATTATGTTATTGAATTTAATCTGATGCCCTCGTGTTTGGTGGTTTATCTTTTATTAATGTTCTTGTAGCTTTGTTGACATTTTATTGATTTATTTATTCAGAGTTTTCGTGATTTAGCTGACTTTACAGCTGCTCCAGACTTAGCCTGTAAAAGTTCGTCACCACACATAACATAATATAAATAAATACCCAAGTATGCTATAGGCAGGTATCTTTTACATTTGGTATCTAAGCGTCTTATCGTCTTCATCGGAAACCAATTACAAAGCAATTACTCGCTATATTACTCAGATGACTAGCAAAAAGTTGAAAACAAGCATTTAAATATTTTAAAATCCACTAGTTGCTTATTTTTTGTTGTAACTAGCTACGAGTACTTGTACTTTTGTATGATCGCATCATTACTTTTAACATAGGTTTAATTAGTGACGGCATGAGTTTTTATGACTTTATGGGCATAGATTGATGGTGAGAATAAGTAACTGGTTTAAAATAAAAATATTGCGTGATATGAGCGTGATATCTATCTTACGCCTTGAGACTGTCAGAACTAATGGCCGTGTGAGTGAACCTGAGGTGAGGACAGAGCCTTCGCAAAGTTCAGTGCTCCTTCGTAATCTTCAATACACACAGATATCACCCTTATCTTCATCAGTTAAGGTCGAGAATAGCTAAGCTTGCTTATAAATCATTTTTATCCTGACAAATCATTACACAATTCTTTATTGACGTGAGAAACGACCACCAACACGGTAACCCAAAAACAAGGGCATCGAATATTGTTTTTGAAAGAGGATGATTTTTGGTGTTTGGGAAATCATATTACATACACCATGCTACTTCAGACGACTGTCAAATTTGAGGCAGTAACTGCCAGTTTCTGAAAGCTTGATCAAAACTATTCGGCTGTCAAGTCACTTGCTATTTCAGGTTTTACTTCAAATTAGATAGAGATAGCAAGTTACTTGACAGCCGATAAGTTTTGATCGAGCTACAGAAACTGGCCGTAAGTATAACTATAGGTTTGATTTCCGCAATAACTATGCATGATCTGTAGGTACCACAGAACAGAGACTCTGTTCTGTGATCTGTACATTTTTGCTTTAGGCCTGCATGATCTAGGTATATCAGGTCCTTCGTAGTAGTCTCTTCTCACAGTGCTTTATTGATAGGTCTATGACATGTAAAGCAAAGTGTCAACAAGAAAACCCCTTGCCATTTCACCATAGTGTCTTTAGAGTTCGTGACGCAATTGGAGTAGGCTGGTAATGTTTGCTTGCTACTTGGTGTAACAAGTTATAGAATAACCACACAAATGACACTGCACCTGCGATTTTGCCGAGTAGATAATACACTGTGGCTAATATACCGTAAGCAAGTTTAGGTATTTTTGTGGGAGGTATTATTTAGGAGTAAAAAAGAAAAATTATCTAACGATTTTACCAAATATTTGACTAATAAAAACTCAAAATATATTTAGTTCAAGTATCCTCAACATTTTTCTTGAAACCTTTCGGGTCTCAAATGGTAATATATAGTTTCAATCCAAATAAAACGAAAAAAAAAATTCTTAATACTGTATTGCACACAACACAGGACATAAACAAAAGACAGAAATAGATGACATGTACAAAGGCCAGCTTAACCCTAACAAGAGTTTTCTTCCAGCAAACCTTTGAGGCTAGAGAGAGGTGACTATAGAGGCAGGTCCGTGTACATAAAAGGTTATAATATAACGGAGATTCGATACTAAAAAATGAATATTATTAAGAAAAATGAAGTTTTAAACATATACCTATCATAAAATACATATACCTAATAAAAAACGAATGCACCAAAGCAAAATAGTATCTTGAAATGGTGAAATATACCTTCAAATATACCACAGAGTATATCTACCGTATTACAACAGCAGCACCACACCTTGATCGGTCGATGTGACACGGCAAGATTTCAGGCTTGCTGAATATTATTGCTTAGGTAAGTGCTACCTACTTACTATATTAGAGAATGCCCGTGACTTCGCTCGCGTGGACTTTTTGCTTCCACGAACAGCATTTGGATTTAGAGGAATTCTTTTCAAGGCGTTCCATGAACAGCACTTGGATTTAGAAGAAGCATCTATTCCACGAAGAACGGTTTCTAAAGGTACGCTATTTTCATAGTATCATTACTTTCAACTGTATCTAACATTTTGCATCCTACGCATTGATAACTTAATAATCGATACATAAGTAGTTATATTATTTTTTCACTGAAAAACGTATAGGTAGACTTATAATTTATCAGCGCGAAGTTCTTTGGCTGGACATGAGGGTCTCTCGAAGATTCCATCCCGTCAAAAAAAAACCTAAGTCTATCATTCAAATGGTGTTTAAAATACAATTTTTAAGAATGGTCCGCGTTTTTATGTATGTTTAATAAATAGATTTGAAATAGAATATCGTAAGTAAAGTAGAATGAGACAACCTTCACAAAAGATGCTAAACAGCATTGCAAGATCAAATAATGCCTTCACATAATTTTTCGTGACTTCTTACTATTTGTTATTCTACATCATTAAAATTACATTTCGTCCATTAGCAGACCGTTGTTATTTCCAAAAACCGATTCGATCAAGCTATTTAGGTATATCGGTCGACTCTGTTTTACAAATAAGCAGAAACTGTTTGTACAGCTCTGCGTTAAACCGACAGTATTAATTTAAAATGCTTACAATAAAAGTTAATGAAAACCAGGGACGAGACATTAAAAATGCTAATAAAAGTTTATCAAGCTCTTGTAAAGGTATGCTCTGTAGTCGCCGATTCGGGATTTTGCTTATCTTTGTAAAACACTCGTGTATTTAATAAAATGTTGTCGATTCATGAAAGTACATTCGTGTGGCACACTCTTGTTGTCAAAACATAACCTTTACTAATAGGTACAGTCAGCAACACGAGTTGATTAATTTATAATTGTTCAATTCATGTTTTGGGAGTTTTTGACTATCTGTTTTGTAACTTTTATATTAGTTTAGGTAGAACTTTATGTCTATTATTATACTAAATTCTTATTAAATTATAAATAAGCTTCTGATGTTGATTGTACCTATATCTCTCTACTTTGAAATTCTGTAACGGTGTTGTGCGAAGGCTGCAAATTCCGTGTGTAGTGAACTTTGGTTGCTAAGGTAGAATAATATAAGGTAGCGGGGGTAACAGTTCTGTGGGCAGTATAAACATTATAAACCTACCTACACAAACGTTTTTTTTTTGGTACCTAGATGTCTCTGCTAGATATGTTTGTACGTATTTAATTGTTTACACACGTGTACTACAAATGTAAGCAAATAAAAGAAATACGTGTATTATTGCGATATAATTATTTTTATTATTTAGGTAAGTTCGTACAATTATACACCCTTTTCCAACTTCTGTGACAAGTGATAAGGCATGGCATTTTGTTGATTGTCCAGTTTAACCCTAAAGTTGGAGGTATGATTCGCAACTGGAAGAAATGTAAGCCCTCCCATATCCGATGTAAAAAATGTAAATACCGCTATTACCGGTACTCATAATTGCATACCTACGATGAGCTAAGTAGGTAGATAAGGTCGTAAGGTGAACAAACGTTCATCCACGTGGTTATTAAAAACAGCTTGAAAAATACCAAACTAGGTACACTTACGAATACCAAAGCTGCTCATAATCGTCTAAATGTTAGTTCGGAAAACGAGTTATAGAAAACAAAATGCTTACAGAGAAACGAGAAACCATTCGAACACACGCATAGCCCACACAAACGTAAAAATACATTGTTATGTCCACTTCCGATATCCGATACTGCAAAACATTTAGCTTGAAAACGTTTTAGCTATTAGCACGTCACTACTAGCCAGAATAGAATTTGTATTTATTTTACGGAAACTAAAATATCGTTTTGTTTATGTAGTAAATCATCAACAAAACAATGATATGGTTTTAGTGTAAGTAGGTACATATATTTTCGTGTGGTATTTATAAGCGTGTCAAACTACTGCATCGATTTTGATATCTATATAAGTAACCAATCTGAAAGTAGACAATCCTTTCAGATAAAAAACAACCTTTTTCAAATCAGTTTAATAAATGACGGAGTTCTGCAGGGGTATGCCAATCAAAGTTGAACTGCAAAGTTTTAAATCATGGTCAGTTCATACTAACTTATAGTTATTCTGTGACTAAATAGTGACATTATGACGTCATTTGATGTGTTTTCGCGCATATTTTGCTGTCAAGTGTCTAAAAATAATGATCACGTGGTACAATTTTGTACCTGAAGAAATTACACTGGGCAGTGAAATATAACTTGACAGCAAAAGATTGGCATACGGGGGCTGAGGTAAAAAATACAAAAAAATGCAATAGAATTGAGAACTCCTCTTTTTGAAGTCTGTTAATAAAACCGTACCCATTCCGCTTAGTCGTTCGATGAAATAGGTATATAATACCATAGACAAATAAATCGATGATAATACGTTAGATATCCAATCGATCTCAACTAACAATACACTCCGAGTTTAAACTTCGTTCTATATTTCCTTCCCTCGCCAGGCAATCTACAACTCGGTCAGGAAATGACCCGAGCCGATTTAGCAGATTATTTATATCGCTATCGTCAGGTTTCATCGGGTTTGGCAAATGAGAATCGAAAACTTTACCTACATCTCTAAAATACGTAGGTGATGTAAATACAAGGTAAAAGTTAGTAACTAGTCCCATATTACTAGTATGATTAGATTACGTAAATAAATTAATCATTCGTTTTATCCAAATATTTTTACATTATTCGCTGGGAAAATACCATGGGTGTTTTGACAGGAATTTCCTTTTGTAAGCAATGTGCAAAAATACAGTTTGTAAACTGCGCACACATGATACCTTTATTTCCTGAATGTACCACTCTAAACAAAAAATATTATTTGCAATGGTACCATAAATGTAATGGAACGACAGCAAACAATATCTGCCATAGTACCATCGATGGTACTGTCTAATGGTACCACGCTAAACAAACGCTTTTACCGATGTTGGAATCTATGTCTGAACATTCTAAACAAACAACAAATACCTAAGCACCTACCTAATTACCGTAGTCACATTTGGGTCGAATTGGAGGTAAGCGAACTTTTTCGCATAACAATACATGCGCAATCGTTATTGCACCTAACTTCAGAGGGACAAAGATTCATTGTGCGTACTGTACATATCTGAAGGGATAAAAAGTTTTTCAAGGAAAAAATACTACCTTTAGGTGGATAGGTAGGTACAAAATAGGTTACGCAGACGTGGTAATGGTATCATTTATTTTTTAATCTAAAGATGTTGGATTTGTAATATTAGAAAATAGAAAACAGGCGCCACGCCATGCGCCATTGCCATTTTGTAATGTCTCTAAACGTTATAAGTAGCACGACGACGGATGTTCTTCGCCAGGACAGCAGGAGTATGCCAATCAAAGTTGAACTGCAAAGTTTTAAATCATGGTCAGTCCACACTAACTCATAGTTATTCTGTGACTAAATAGTGACATTATGACGTCATTTGATGTGTTTTCGCGCATATTTTGCTGTCAAGTGTCTAAAAAGAATGATCACGTGGTACAAAATTGTACCACGTGACCTGAAGAAATTACACTGGGCAGTGAAATATAACTTGACAGCAAAAGATTGGCATACGGGGGCAGACCGTTGTTATCGGGACAGTCTCGGACAGATCACGTGATCTATTTTCTGAGACAGGATGCGATAACGTGTTGACGAGTGAAAGATGATAAAACGTGGCGTCAGTGAGTCCATAAAGTATGCAGAGTAAATATGCTACCGCATTTTGTATGATTGTAGGTGTTTTTAACCCGCGACCGAATAAGGAAAGGGTGGTTTAAGTTTGACGGCGGCGGCGTATAGTCTGTCTGTTGTAGCCACAGATTATTAAAAGTTGTAGCATAAGAACGCAAGTGTTCGCATCAAAATTTTGCCAAAAAAAAGAAGATTCGTTGTTGAACTCGAAGAACGCTTCATCGACGGTTTGTTCACCGATGAAAGTTCGGTGGATTTACAAAGTTTATCATTACGATACTTATAAATTAACTTTACAGATAGCAACGTCTATTGGGTTAAATATTTACGCAGATAGGTAATTATTGATTTTGAGATCGTTCGGAAAATGTAAACAAGATTCCGGTAGCAACGAACTATAAACTGATGCGCGGTATATTTGATGTGATAAAATACCATCGATTATAAATAAAACGAAGCTGCCTCCGTATGCCAATCTCTTGCTGTCAAGTTATATTTCACTGCCCAGTGTAATTTCTTCAGGTCACGTGGTACAATTTTGTACCACGTGATCATTCTTTTTAGACACTTGACAGCAAAATATGCGCGAAAACACATCAAATGACGTCATAATGTCACTATTTAGTCACGGAATAACTATGAGTTAGTATGAACTGATCATGATTTAAAACTTTGCAGTTCAACTTTGATTGGCATACCCCTGCTGGGGTTTTTTTACCCAACTAATCCACAAGGTTAGGTAATAGTATTCTTTGGTGAAATTGGTACAGTCAGTGATTAATGTGATAATAGTTGATATTAGTATAACTACACGCGAGAGCAATGATTCCGGGTCACTTAAAGAATGTTAAAAATCTCGGAAACTAAAAATGATAGGTTAATGCAATAAATTGTATTTAATAGACAATGTAATACTCCTTAAATGAAGGTATTAAAACTTCTTAGTTATTGTAAAGTTATATCTTAAAAAAATCAAATTTGAAAAAGGGCCACTTTCGAAGATGAAACTACGAAATTACAGCATTTGGTTTTGCTTTTGTTTGTAATCTGTCATTTATGTGGGTATATAAACCATGTTGATAGTGCTCTATATTCATTATTCAAGCTGAAATTATGTCGCTTACGCCTGAAGAATGCACCAGAATACTTACAATGCTGGAAACCGGCCGGAGTCAGCGCGATACAGCCAGGACTGTCGGTGTGTCGCTGTCAACAGTACAAAGAGTTCTCCGACGTTACGAAGAAACTGGTTCTAACCTACGCAGACCAGGAACGGGCAGAACCAGGTGTACCACAGCACGAGAAGACCGATACTTGGTGAACACCATGCTTCGAAATCGCTTTCTCACAGGAACTGAACTCACAAATCAGTTTCGACGCCTCGGAGGAAGTAACCCAAGTGCATGGACAGTAAGACGTCGGCTTGCTGAATCTAACTTAAAACCCCTTAGACCTGCAAACGGCCCTAAACTGGAGCGTGGGCATCGTATTTCAAGACTAAGATATGCCCAGAGCCACGTAAATTGGAGTATTGAAGATTGGTCAAAAGTTATGTTCTCCGACGAATCAAAATTTATGCTCTACAAGCACGATGGAAGACACAGAGTGTATCGAAGACCAGGGGAAAGATTCAAGCAAGCATGCATCGAAGAAAAAGTAGCCTACGGTGGTGGGTCTGTACTTGTGTGGGCCGGAATTTCTTCTGAAAGTCGCACAGAGCTGGTGATCATAGAAAACGGCTCTTTAACTAGCGTAAGATATGTGGAAGAAATCCTCAATGATCATGTTGGTCCATTTATGGTCAATTTAGGTGAGGATGCTATATTTATGCATGACAATGCCCGACCTCATACAGGTAGGATTGTGAATGACTACCTTCAAGAGATGAACATTACTCGTATGGAGTGGCCAGCGCGCAGCCCGGATATCAACCCGATCGAGCATGCTTGGGACGAGCTAGGCAGATGCGTAAAACAACGAAACCCTCCCCCAATCACGCTTCGTGAGCTCAAAATTGCTCTCACAGAGGAATGGGAGAATATTCCCCAAAATCGTATAAGGAACTTGGTGTACAGCATGCCAAACCGCGTAAACGCAGTAATGGAAGCACGAGGAGGCAATACGAAGTATTAAAATTCAAGTCAAATCGTAATAAAGTTCAAAAATTTCATGTTTCCTATTTTTGTTTTAAGGAGAGATCAGCAGTTTTTTTCTTTATGTAATTTTGTGTTAATAAAATGTATGGTGACTCATATTTTTTTACTTTCATTTAAGGAGTATTACATTGTCTATTAAATACAATTTATTGCATTAACCTATCATTTTTAGTTTCCGAGATTTTTAACATTCTTTAAGTGACCCGGAATCATTGCTCTCGAGTGTATTTTACCAATGAACTTTATAAGTATAAAATATTTAACTATCCAAAGATCCCCTGCCGGCAGTCGCAGGGCTGACTAAGGGGATTTCTGGACTTTTTGTCCAGAAATCCTCTTCGCAGGGAGAACACACAGGGGATTTCTGGAATAAGCCTATTTTGCTCCTCTAACATTTAAATAAAGAGTTCTTGAGAAGCATTAAATGTTTTTATAATGAGCTGATAATTATCTATCATTCGGTTTGTTTTATTATTCAAACATTAAGGGCGGCTAGCACCAGAATCGCTAAACACGTTTAACTCTTAAATAGTATTTAGCGAGTTGTCAAGTCATACAAATACGTCTGATTTAAATCGATTTAGCTGTTAAATACGTTTAGCGGTTCTGGTGCAAGACGCCCTAAGAGATAAAAGACCTTTTTCAAATTATTTATTAATAAGTACCTACTAAACTTATCCATTGACAGTAGTAGACACGTCGTACGGGAGGTACTAATTACCTAATCTACTAATTATCTACTTCCACGACAAGTTGAATGTGCGTGGTAAATCACTATTTTGTTGTACCCTCAATTATGAATTTCCATTACCATAATTCACAGCGCTCTTAGTAGCGTTATTTACTTAACTTAGCATTATCTATAGTGTTGCGTAGCGAGCTACAGCGTACTATATTTGGAAGAAAGAAACGCTTTTTGTTTTCTTTTGATCTTCAACAAATCCGCTCAACAAGTTTGTCTAGGCTAAAATAAACAAGAGCATAAATTTTTAAATAAGTAACTAAGTGGGTAACTTTAGGAGAAACAATTGTGATTTTTAATTAAGTCCACTTAGTATTGAGAGCTCGTTCCCCAACTAGACAATCAATTAAATCTTAAAGTAGATTTGGATCTCAACTTGGAATCCCAACTAGATTAGTAATCACAAGTAAAAGCAATGAAAACGTACGACATCTGAATTTAAATTTTATGACCTCTGTAGGTAAGATTGTTAATGTCTTCTAGGCTGGTTGTACCTTGTACCATAAAAGAGGATTGAAAATGATCCTTGTCATTTTTATGACCGCAGTAGGTCTTAGATATAGATTGGTTAGATCATAAAAAAAAATTCAAAATGGTATATAAAAAGTAGATGAACTAACTGAGATGCAAAATAAATTCTCGTGTAGAAACTAGAATATTATAGTGACTGGTTACGTGTTAATTTTATTGTTAAAAGATTTAGGGCGTCTTGCACCAGAATCACTAAACGTATTTAACAGCTAAATCGATTTAAATCTGACGTATTTGTATGACTTGACAACTCGCTAAATACTATTTAAGAGTTAAACGCGTTTAGCGATTCTGGTGCAAGCCGCCCTAAATAAGTACCAACTATAAGACAGGTTAATATTACCATGGTAACCGTACCTAACGACGAACAAGCCCTCAAGATATCAAGAAAATGAATATTCCTTGATGTCAATCGCCTTCTCGCCCAGGCGATGTAAATCCGTCTAATTAACATCCGTCCATGGAAGGAAGGAGTGTATTTTATCTCAGAAGCACTAAACTTAGAAATAACCCTTTAAAGTACTACAAGCAGGTTATTAAATAGTAAATCATTATAATCGAGCAAAATTTAAACCAGCATTACTAGTACAGGCAACGCTAGAGATGCATTTGGCACCAATAAATAAAAACGAAGATTGTGCTCATCTCAGATTTCTTTTGATCGTTTGATTTAAAAATTATGGTGGACAAGCCTATCGACTACATAGCAATCCCGACTCTAAAAATACCGATTAAGTAGAACAGAGGCATTCTATCAGCAAGCTGTTGTCGTGAACTGTACAAGATCAGCTCAATTTATTCGTTTGCAGTGAGCTGGCCCGATTGTAGGTTAAATTTATTGAATCTGGATTTCAGCTGGACATATTGCACTAGGCACGCGATAGGCTTTGAAATCCGACTTGATTATTTAATTATTAAAGTGGTTGTTTTAGATTTATCAGTAGGTATGCCATTTACAGGTTAATATTTGGACTTTAAGAATACTTAAAAAAAATTTTATTACCTAGTTTCCTAGAATCTTAATGAGGTCAGCAAACAACAGCGATACCTTTTACGGCAAATTCTAGACTAAATTGCCATGATCACCTTCAAATAAAAAATGAAATTGATTTAGTAATCGAAACTCTATCTAACCAAAAAATTATGGTTCATAAAAAGATAAAATGACTAGATAAGTCTGGGATAAAACCATTATGTCAGCGACGTTAAAAGCGGTAGTCGATCGCATCTTCCAAGATACCAGTTTGAGAAAAAATAATAACAAAATCATCTGAGCGAGAACAGGTTTGGACGGATGAGCAGTAGATACGAGTGTACACGCAAAAGATATAACCTTTTTATTGCTTGGTCAACGGGGATAAAAGTAAGGTGTAGGCATTCGTAAAATTGAACTAAGGAAAAACTGAAAAGGTTACTGTGATGAAATTGAAGGTAGATCCTAATTTGGAGATTATTTCTTTGTGCTCATTTAAACATAAGTTTATAATCAGAAGTTGTTAGTATTATGTAGGTACCATAATATACCAAATTAAATTAACAATATTTATTTAATCATCCATAGCAAATCACAAAAATATATCCTAATCACCCGGTGAAGGTTAAGGATAAAAATTTTTAAGCACGTTATTTTCTTATAAGGAAAATACCTCATGGTATTTCCTTATAAGTCAAATGATGTCTCAGTAAAAACATTCAAGGCTTTTGATTAAAATGAATCCAGGAATCTATACCTATACCTATAAAACCTATAAAAAATCTTGCTTACCTCCGCGAAGCTAATAGTGAACCGGCGAACAGCAAACAAAATACAAAGTTGAAGTGTGCAATCCTCAGCAAAAACAACGCAATCCAATAAAAACTAATAATACTGACTGTGCACCACTAAACTTAGGTTAAAAATACGAATTTCACTCCACTTGCAGTCACAAATACGCGACGAAGGGAATAAAAGCCGCAAAAATACTTGAGTATGAAAGAGCGCGGGCGGCGAGACGTTCGATTACGACGGTAGTTTATTTCCGACTGTAATGTTTGCTTCGTTCGTTCGTTGTTCGTTCAGTCAGACTCTGCTTACCACATTTGCCGGGAGAACGTCGGAGGTTTGATGCTTTGCAAGTTCGGCACTATATCAAGCTTTGCTTTGAGCATTTACATTATTACAAAATTTAATGGCGTGTTAGTTATCATACTCCAATGCCTTATCAGATTCATAATAAACAAGATGCTTTGTGCGTGTCGTAACGCAAGTGTTAAATCTATCTAAGACTTGTTTAGTCTCATTTCAATCTTCAAAAAGAGGAGGTTTTCCAGGTAGGTAGGTTTTCCAGGAGAATCAAGTCACGAGATTGAAATAATATTTTTTTGCGACTAAACATGGGTAAATAAGCTGGAGCAGAGTTTCTGTAATCTGCTTGAAAGGCACTTCAAAAGTTTGATTGATTAGTTTTTAATGTATCTCTGGATTATAAACTTTTGTCATTAGATTGAGGTTTTGTTTTGGGTTGTATAAAACTTTCTCTGCAAAACCAATTTATAAACTAGCTACTCCATTTAGGTATTTATTTTCCGTACATATTTTCAGTATTTTTTAGAAAAGGATTTTCATAAAAAAATTCAACATGGCGTCCGAAAAAATGCCCACTCCGGGTGGGTGGCGGCCCGCGAGGTCATGAAATGAAAGCGATGAATAGGAAGATGTAATGGATTTTACATGTGGATGGATAAATGAGTGATGGATTTCCGTGCAAAATCACTGTCCATTTCGTTTATGTGTAAAAATAGTAATAAGTTTTAAGTAGATCATCCTATACTTGTAAGTAAATTGTAAGGTATGTAGTAGCGTAGTAAGTTGTTAATGAAATAATTATTCAGTATTTACCCTATGACGTACGTTCTTATCATCGAAGTCCTGCTAAACTTATAAGGATTTTGCTATTGAAGGAAGTTGATTTTGGAGTTGAATTAATTGGGTACCTAATCGATTTATGTCGATTACTTTCCTCCTTGATCCGCCCCTAATTTAGATCAATAGATTTGACCGTAACATCACCCTGTAACTTTCACAAACTTCAAATAAAACTATTTGTTCTAATTTACGTTCTAAATTCCGCTGTTAATTTTAGTTTCTGAAACTACGCAATGTAATTACGTACTAGCCTTAGAAACTTGACTGGTATTATTTTTAAGGGACAAAGGTCTAACAAGACCTTTCTAAGCTTAGTAGCCTCTAATTTAAACTGTTAATTAATACAAGTCCGTTAGAAATGAAATAAAAATACCCTTCTAGGCTTTTCACTGCCCCCGTATTTTCTTTGACAGTTTAAAAGGGCATCTTAATAAATATTAGGGCCTGTATCACCATCTCTGAGTAACGCTATCCGTTTGATAAAAAATCCATCTTTATTTTCAACATGTCTATAGTTGAAAAAAAGATAGTAAGTAGAGATGGAATTATTTATAACTAATAGTTAGCGTAATGGCGAAGCAGCACCTTGGGGAAAAAAACTTAAAAAAAAAAAAGTTGACAGAATCAAATTAACTCGCTGAAAAAATAAGTTACAGAATAGATAGTCAAAATATATACAAAGGCACACAACACCTTGTAGAATTTAATAATATTGGGTGTAATAGTAGCTATAAAGTACTGAGTGGACCACCCTGTATTATAAACTCATGCTAACAGTCTTTGAGAAGTCACACAAAACGGAGTTCAAAACTTTTCAGAGGCTTTATGTTTACATTTGTGGCATTGTGGTGGGAAGCAGTAAACTTGGAAATATTATCCCCAAACGCCTGCATGGTGAGCTAGACGAATGCAGTGCAATATATTTAGGCTTTGACTAGATTTATAAGCATTTTTCATCATTGTTTTTGTACTACTTAGTAACAATTTTAAGTGTAGGTATATGGCTTATTTTGATATACTCAAAAATATTGAATCAATGAAATGCAGAACTAACTGCATAACCATATTTTACCAATAGATAAATACGTAGATACGTATTTACAATAACAGTGATCATGATCACGGTTACGATTTGGCAACTGATGTTGATAAAAAACCGCAAACCATGTTGCAGCATTAAGAGCTTATAGTACCCCAATCTCTCATTTTTGATCCCGCATATCATTAAAAGTATTGAATCAATCATTTTGAAAAAAATATATATTACAGTTGAGAATATTTGTGATACATCATATGATGTGAAAACACGATTACTAAAAATTTTCTCGATAGAAAAAAATCCCAAACTTCCCTCTGAATCAATCTAAGAAACCACAGAAGTCAGTCAATACTTTACCTATACTATTGAAACTTTGTATATAAATTCAACTTAGCAATACACGTACATCATATGTTTTAGATTTATTAAAATGTTTTTTTTTGCATTTTAAGAAATTAAATTCTCAAATATTGCGCGTGAGACGTCGCAATCGCTCAGATTCAGTCTAGCTCCGGCAGTCGAAGAGGGAACCCGCGTCGCTTGCTCGCACGCCTACCTACGTAGATACGTAAAATATAATTTTACTTATAAAGTAAAGTAAAATAGGAAATAACCAGTACAAAAAAAAGAGAAGGGATTGGAGAAAATAAATTGCTAAAAACATGAATAATATTTTGAAGTAAGTATCTCAAATGAGTCATAAAATGTTTTTTACCTACCTAGGTGCCCGCGGGTACGCATTTTGGTTAGGACCTTATGAGGCCGTATTGAAATTTGACGACGTCAAGTTTAGGCATTTATGAATACGCGACGCGCTGCGCTATGCGTTTGCGACGCGCAAAGGACAAACGAATTTGATCTATCGACATTTTCGTTCACTGGATGAGTACCATAGATTTGTAGTCTAATTACTAAGTTGGTATGTTGTAGGTCACAAGGAACATTTTGACTCTGACAGAATTTATCTCCCCTACTACGTTTTCGAATCCAGGACAGCGTACTTTACTTTTTCGAGTAAAATGATACAGGTGTCGATTTCGAGATATTTTGGGGTGCTGATTGCGGAAATGGCATCTACTTTGAAATCCAAGATGGTGAACATTGATTTTTTTGAGTAAAGTGATATGGATGTCGTTTTCAGGATATTTTGGGGTGCTGATTACGGAAATGGTATCCATTTTGAAATCCAAGATGGCGGACATTGATTTTTTTGAATAAAGTGATATATGGGTGTCGTTTTCGGGATATTTTGGGGTGCTGATTACGGAAAAAGTATCCATTTTGAAATCCAAGATGGCGGACATCGATTTTTTTGAATAAAACGATATGGGTGTCGTTTTCGGGATATTTTGGGGTGCTGATTACGGAAAAAGTATCCATTTTGAAATCCAAGATGGCGGACATCGATTTTATTGAATAAAGTGATATGGGTGTCGTTTTCGGGATATTTTGGGGTGCTGATTACGGAAATGGTATCCATTTTGAAATCCAAGATGGCGGACATTGATTTTTTGAGAAAAGTGATATGGGTGTCGTTTTCGGGATATTTTGGGGTGCTGATTACGGAAAAAGTATTCATTTTGCAATCCAAGATGGCGGACATCGATTTTTTTGAATAAAGTGATATGGGTGTCGTTTTCGGGATATTTCGGGGTGCTGATTACGGAAATGGTATCCATTTTGAAATCCAAGATGGCGGACATCGATTTTTTTGAATAAAGTAATATGGGTGTCCTTTTCGGGATATTTTGAGGTGCTGATTACGGAAAAAGTATCCATTTTGAAATCCAAGATGGCGGACATCGATTTTTTTGAACAAAGTGATATGGGTGTCGTTTTCGGGATATTTTGGGGTGCTGATTACGGAAATGGTATCCATTTTGAAATCCAAGATGGCGGACATCGATTTTTTGAATAAAGTGATATGGGTGTCGTTTTCGGGATATTTTGGGGTGCTGATTACGGAAAAAGTATCCATTTTGAAATCCGAGATGGCGGACATTGATTTTTTGAGAAAAGTTATATGGGTGTCGTTTTCGGGATATTTTGGGGTGCTGATTACGGAAATGGTATCCATTTGGAAATCCAAGATGCCGGACATTGATTTTTTTTTTTATAAAATGATATGGGTGTCGTTTTTGGGATATTTTGGGATGCTGATTACGGAAATGGTATCCATTTTAAAATCCAAGATGGCAGACATTGATTTTTTTGAGAAAAGTGATATGGTTAATCCATATAATGGCTGAGGAGGACTCTCAGATATCGATTTTAAAAGAAATCGATTCATAAACAAAAACTTCAAAATCGAAAGATACCATTTCCATAATCAGCACCCCAAAATATCCTGAACACGACACTCCTATCTTTTTTCTCAAAAAATCAATGTCTACCATCTTGGATTTCAAAATGGATACCATTTCCATAATCAGCATCTCAAAATATCCCGAAAGCGACACCCATATCACTTTACTCAAAAAATAAATGTCCGCCATCTCTGATTTCAAAATGGATACCATTTCCGTAATCAGCACCCCAAAATATCCCGAAAACAACACCCATATCACTTTTCTCAAAAAAATCAATGTCCGCCATCTCGGATTTCAAAATGGATACTATTTCCGTAATCAGCACCCCAAAATATTCTGAAAACGACACCCATATCATTTTATTCAAAAAAATCGATGTTTGCCATCTCGGATTTCAAAATGGATACCATTTCCGTAATCAGCACCCCAAAATAACCCGAAAACAACACCCATATCACTTTTCTCAAAAAAATCAATGTAAGCCATCTCGGATTTCAAAATGGATACCATTTCCGTAATCAGCACCCCAAAATATCCCGAAAACGACACCCATATCATTTTTCTCAAAAAATCTATGTAAGCCATCTCGGATTTCAAAATGGATACCATTTCCGTAATCAGCACCCCAAAATATCCCGAAAACAACACCCATATCACTTTTCTCAAAAAAATCAAAGTAAGCCATCTCGGATTTCAAAATGGATACCATTTCCGTAATCAGCACCCCAAAATATCCCGAAAAAGACACCCACATCACTTTTCTCAAAAAAATCAATGTCCGCCATCTTGGATTTCAAAATGGATACCATTTCCGTAATGAGCACCCCAAAATATCCCGAAAACAACACCCATATCACATTTCTCAAAAAAATCAATGTCCGCCATCTTGGATTTCAAAATGGATACCATTTCCGTAATCAGCACCACCTGATGATGTGTAGGCAAACAGGCGTTCAGCCCACCTGATGATGTGTAGGTAAACAGGCTTTCAGCCCACCTGATGATGTGTAGGCAAACAGGCGTTCAGCCCACCTGATGATGTGTAGGCAAACAGGCGTTCAGCCCACCTGATGATATGTAGGTAAACAGGCTTTCAGCCCACCTGATGATGTGTAGGCAAACAGGCGTTCAGCCCACCTGATGATGTGTAGGCAAACAGGCGTTCAGCCCACCTGATGATGTGTAGGTAAACAGGCTTTCAGCCCACCTGATGATGTGTAGGCAAACAGGCGTTCAGCCCACCTGATGATGTGTAGGCAAACAGGCGTTCAGCCCACCTGATGATGTGTAGGCAAACAGGCGTTCAGCCCACCTGATGATGTGTAGGCAAACAGGCGTTCAGCCCACCTGATGATGTGTAGGCTAACAGGCGTTCAGCCCACCTGATGATGTGTAGGTAAACAGGCTTTCAGCCCACCTGATGATGTGTAGGCAAACAGGCGTTCAGCCCACCTGATGATGTGTAGGCAAACAGGCGTTCAGCCCACCTGATGATGTGTAGGTAAACAGGCTTTCAGCCCACCTGATGATGTGTAGGCAAACAGGCGTTCAGCCCACCTGATGATGTGTAGGCAAACAGGCGTTCAGCCCACCTGATGATGTGTAGGTAAACAGGCTTTCAGCCCACCTGATGATGTGTAGGCAAACAGGCGTTCAGCCCACCTGATGATGTGTAGGTAAACAGGCTTTCAGCCCACCTGATGATGTGTAGGCAAACAAGCGTTCAGCCCACCTGAAGATGAGTAGACAAACAAGCATTCTACACACCCGATGATGTGCATGTAAATAAATAAATGCATGTAAATAGGCGAAATATTTCTCATATAAGATGTGGAATAAGCTTCCTCCTGAGGTTTTCCCATTTTTCGAATAAGCATACAACCCATTTGATCTGAACCGATGATGATGATGATCTGATCGAGTGAGAAGCGAACGGTGTTCTTAGGTAACAAACAAAATACAATCGAATTGAGATCTCCCTCTTGAAATACAATAAAATTTTCTGATTTCTCCTTGTGTTTTACTACTGTGTCCATTCCATAATACAAATTATTTAGCATGATCAGGAGCCGTGCCACAGGCCTTAGAAAAAGTGGCCAACTATGGACCACTTTTATGCAATATTCCTTTCACTTTATTTCCATACCTACTGGGTGTACAATAACGTGTATCATAACTACCTACGGCGCTTTAGTATATTTGTACAATGATTAATTTTTTTATTTCCATAGCTCGGTACTAGATGTACAATAACTGTGTATTTACTCTATCGTGCGGTCGACTCGTGACCTCTGCGCTGCGTGATGAACTGTGCGAGTGAGATAGCTGCGAGTGCGCGGTGCGGTATCTGCACGAATGGGCCGTGAAACTTGGATTTGAGCTGGAGTAGTGTAGGCTCTTAATAACAATTTCATAAAATGCTGTCTATTCATTGTCGTCACGAATTTCTAATAATTTGTGTCTACCACTGCTTTGCTGGTCGGGTAATAAAATACTATTACTAAAAGATTCTTTGTTTTTCACTGCATCCATGGTGTGTGATAACTTATTTCAACTTACATCTTTTAGTATTTTCATATCTATAAATATTTTTTTTATTACGCATTTGACTTTCTCTATTTTTATCAATAAGAAAACCAATGTTTAGCCTTGTTCACTACCATTATTTATTTTGATCTACATTATCTTTGCGACCTAGTACCAGTTAACACTAGTAAATATAAATATTCCTTTCCATCTCATGAGTTATTCGATGCAATGTCGTTGTAGACTTTTTTATTGCAGTTTACATTGCTCTGTTTTCGAATTGACGTCATTAAATGCACGCATGTGCTTTTACCAATGTGAGAAATGTTTCAGTTTTTGTGAACGCTATGGTTATGTTAATTATTTTTAATGGTTGCATTTAATGCTTCATTTAGTTTCTTGAACACAATAGTTTTCTTAAGCATTGCAGTTTCTTAGAACAATTGGTATAGTGACTAGACTAATTGACCCATCAATACTTTACACACTTCCTTGTCTACCGTACCATCATATAATCAACTCGCAAACCAGGTTTTCTTTAATCAGCCATTCTAAACTAAAGTATGATTGACAGAGGAACTTGACAAAGAACTGCGCATAGTATTCTTCCCACCAAGGACAATAGCTGAACTCCATGAATGGAGCAACAAAAACACGGATGCAAGCAATCCGGAGGGGTTTTATTCATCTTTTATTGTTTTTATTAGTAACTAATTGCTTAGCCTCTTTGTTTGATGCGTCCTATGATTTTATGAGGCAAATGACGTAGTGTAAATGCGTCACGTTGTCTAGAAATAAATTAAATTCAGCAAGTCCACAAAATATCTAAAGCTCTGCGCTAACAAGCATGACACAATTTTAGAAGATTTTAAGTGATTTTTCAATCGTTCCGGCTAAAAAAAACTACCCTGGAACTGTGAATACAGAACTAAAGAGATTTGATTTAAAAATAAGCAACTTTTTTGTACCACCTCTATTTTGGACGCTTTGCGAATTTCCAAAACTCTATTCATCATAGAAAAGTGCACCCCTACGCAGACAAATCCATCCCCCCAGGTCCAAAGCCTCTTCAAACGACCAAACTTATTGCTATGCGTGATCTATTACCGAGGCAGTCAGGTCTGAGGTCAATTTTTTTATAGCTGACGTATTGATTCCTGCTAAAATTTTCTCACACAATCTCTCCTCTTTCAGAGAGTAGATAAATACACTCGATCAAGCATAACCCGTTTTAATTACTAGTAGATATCTCAATCTGCGCCTGAATGGATGGGTTGATGACTGGATGCAAGTATCTATTAACTGAAGTACTCGAGCGCGATTGAGAACATCATTCACATGTGTCGCGATCTCACACATCTCGATGTAGCTTATAGTTGAGTCTCCATACACTATTCAGGCAGTTAAGGTAGTTTAATACTGAAATGAGGGAGAACCTATTAGTCTGATAGTTTGTTGTTCTAGGAGTTTAAATTACTGAATAGAATGTACTACCTTTCTCAGAATTTATCATGAACAGTAAGCTTTAGTGAAGTCTCCATTTTCATTTGCATTGTTAGCAAAAGAAAAGTCCCTTTTTATAGCATTCGAGCAAATAAAAGAACGAAACGTTTTTCGGCTTTCCCCTACATTAACCGGAATCGGATTCTTAGCTTTGTTTTGCCTGGATTTGCTGAAGGGGTGAATAAAGATGTTATCAAACTCAATTTTAATTATTTTCGGTATACCCAACTTAGTTTAACACACCGCGGTTATTTTAATGTCTAGCCAGCTTTAAAAAGGTATGTAGATATAAAACCTTTGTAGCTACATATTACTCTATATCGATATTTTCAAATCAAAATAAGTATAACATCAAATGTAGAAAACATCCCTAAAATGTGGATTGCTTTTGAATTACTTACATAAATAAGCCAGCCTTTCCGCTTCTTCTTGAACCAATTTAACTATGAACTAACTGTTTAAAGTTTGTATTTGACAACTCCAAGATAATGCTGGTGTAAGCGGGGTTTTAGTAAAGGTTATACCTTCGGGTTGTTTCACTACAGTTCTTGAATAGAAGCACTACGTGAACTGAATTTTCAGGTCTGTTTTTGATCATAGGGCGGACGAAGACGTTTTACTAGCAATACTGGGTGTAGTAAGACGAGGGTTAAATTACATAACATAATAGTTGTTCTCACAAGGTTTAGCGATAGAGTGATGGCTTCGGCAGAATACCAGCGTCTTCTGTCAAAATAGTAGAGATAATGCTACGTCGAGGCCATTTTGCAGCTGTATAGGTTCTAACTATAATTTGTCTTTCTTTTTTCAATTGTTTACTTTTTGTTTAGTTTTAGGTAGGTGCCTATTTAATTTTAATCTGTTTAAGAAGTACCTAATTGTGTGTGTTTTGGTTGCAAATAAAAATGTCTAAGTATTTACGTCTATCAATATAAATAATATATATTGAAAAATTATGTTAGCGCAAAAAAATAATCAGCTGTTTCATACATTTTTGCTAGTTTGGAACAGCGGATTTTTTTCCGACTCCCACGAAGTTTTCGGAGGTGGTCTTGTTACACCTTGTATAGACTACATGCGTTCAGAGAACAGATAATAATAAAATTAATATGTGAAGCGCCACTTTCGCAGATGAGTTTTTATTTGACCAAGTTTCCGAAGTGTGAACACTTCACATCATAGCGCTACAAATGAATAGACTGGAAATCATCGCAAACAGGGAAATCGAAGACGTGAGAACGTTTTGTTGCTTGTTTTACAAATTGCAGAGCAAATTAATTGGTTATGGATAATGTCGTAAAGACAAATCCACGAATAAAAATACACATTCCACTAAAAATGAAAGTTATATATCTGTCTGCGGTTGCTACATTTTCACAGACTATTTTCATTTAGTAGCTACACAGTCCACTGATCGATAAAGGAAAAGCATTTCGCAATTTTTTAATAGTTTGGGTGATGCTACGAGGAAATCATCTGTTTAACCCTCGGATTTTATTTTACATTTGATAGACCATCCTTTGACTTCAATCTCGCCTGATGGAAAGTGACGATGAAGCCGACCGAAGATGGAGCAAGACGGTCACCTATTCAGACACCTATTCAGTCCTGCCGTGAAGAGGTTCAGATTGTAGTGAGTAAAGACAGGCGCCTATAATGTGTTCCATTCTTTAGCGGTTGATAAAAGCTAGTCAGCTGGTATTTTTTGGCCTTCTGTGTGTTCATTTGAGTGGTCTTTGAAATATTAAGTCCACGTAAAGTCACGGACAAAAACTAGGTGACTTAGTTCTAATGTAAAATGTTTACCGGTTCGTGTATCGAGTTCTCGATAATTGGTTCAACATTATTGTAAAATTGACGACAGTGACGTGCTTTATGGCATTGTAAAACTGTTTTACTGCGGTTTATGTCGGTCGCCTTAATACCTTTGAAGAATTCCTAAAAAAGGGCGCGTGGTTTACGACGACACGTAAAAAGGTCTTTAATTTTGTATTGTAGAGCGAGAAATAGGCAGAGAATAAATTCAGATCACGTGTGAGATAAACATTTTTAATGGTGATAACATGACGTACTTATAAAAAAATCACAAGCGTAAGATGAAAGAAAGTAGCAAGCTGATTTTAAGCAGCAGCGATAATTACTGATATAGCAAAGAAGTATTAGTAGTTTTACTAGGAAAATGAATTCAAGAGTCGTGGCATAACTTGCTTAGTCAATCTTCACCGATTATCTAAGTTCTGCGCGGTCACATTTGGATGGGTGGCCGCTAGTGACATTTAGGTACATCTAGCGCTTTCGTGCTTCGGATGGCACGTTAAACTGTCGGGTTTACGACAGTTTCAGAGTTGGCCACTAAAACGAACGAACTAGGAAAATGAAAATAAATAACTTATTTTTCAGTCGAAAACCATTAAATACCGATTTGTATTTTTGTGGTCCCATTACTTATTTACCTACTTACGAGTATATCTTGAGTAGGTACCCGAACTGAACAGACGAACTGCTTGGCTTCGAATTGACCTTGTCTGAAGAACGTTGAAATAATTTCATTACCCTTTTATCTAGAGGCATGGCGTAATTTTATTAACTGACTTTATAAGTGGATTGCTTAGCATTCTATTGGAATACATAAGGCGGCTGAGTAAAGCCGACCTCAATAAAAGCAGTCTGAGGGTTGATTCTCTTAGTAAAAATAATTAAAATTTAATGGCATTGTTAGTATGTAGGTATAGGCATCACAAAATGACATTCACTTAACAGTGTTTAATATATCGGGATAATATTTTTTTAATTACAAAGCGTAATGAAGAGAGAATATGTGCGAATGACCCTCTGGTAATAGCTATGTGGAGAAAGTGATGTATCGACGTTACGTAATCTATAGCCCTCGATAGCCGTGATGTAAGAACAAAGATTCTAAAGTGGTTTAGGCTAATTAGATCAGAATGCGCACTTCTTTTGTTTACAAAATGTAAATGCAGTCGAAACCAGTAATGTTGGGTCGGTAGGTATTTTTTTGTTTCTGCCGCCATACAGTGATGCTCGCATTGTTGTGTTGCAGTTTGAAGCGTGCCGGTGCAATTACAGGCACATGAGACTTAAGACCTTTATGTCTCAGAGTGATGGGCCCAGTGCAATGCACTCCATCACAGGGCACGACTCCAGTGAGTTGTATAAAAAATGTTATCATCAATAAGTAAATATTAGTAAATGTAGTGTTATGTGACATTGTTATCTTAAAAGCGAAGAAAACGTCTCTGGTCCTAATGAGCTTCAAACTTGGTGCTTATTTTTGATGGTTTCATTTCCTTTTTTAACCGACTTCAAAAAAGGAGGAGGTTCTCAATTCGGTTGTATGTTTATTTTTTTATTTTTTTTTAGCATTTTCAAACATACAAAAAAATATAAACCATCCGCATAGCGATGAACTAGAAAAAATAAATAAATAAATATTCCTGGACTTTACACACAATGCCCTCTAGTCTCAAACTAAGCAAAGCTTGTGATATGGGAACTAGATGGCTGATAGAATACTTATATACTTTTTTTTGTAAATACATACTTATAATACATAGTAACACCCAGACATAGAACAAACATCTATGTTTTCCACGCACAAATGTTTGTTCTCAGTGGGGATCGAACCCACGACCCACAGCACGGAAGGCAGAGCTGTTACCGACTGAGCTGCGACGCCTGTCAAAATCAATCAATCAAAAATCAATCAAAATGTATAGCATGGTCGCGATTCGTTTTCATTATGGATATGACGGCGGCGCGTCGTCAAGCTGTCAACATTCAAAGGGTCTATGGTCAAGGGTGACAAACGAGTTCACTCTAGCGGAGTGTCGTGTTGATGGTAGCGGGGCAGCCATCTTGTGGTGGCACTTTTGGATGGAGGCTAAGAGAGCCAGCGCACCACATCTACGACAAATCGCTTCTAAATATCTTGTAAAACAGTAAAACGAATACTATCTTGACTAAAATTATTGTTATTGGCTGTGTGTGATTATACTGGCATAATTGAAGATTTATTTGTGTGCAATAAACCGTTGAGTTTGATTTCCACGCCCACCCGTGTAGCCGCTGGCAACAATGAGTTCTGATAAAGGCCCTGCTGCGCCTTTATCAGAAGTGGGATCGAACGATCTGCAAAATGAAGCAAGAACACCCGATATATCATACGCTGAGAAACTTAAAAAAATATGGAGATATTGCTTACCCAAGTTTTGATCCAACAAACGCCAACAGCACTAAAGAGACAGCAGCTGAATCTGCTCTTGGATTATGGAACCTCATCGAACAAATACCGAATTGTACGATGCCTGAAGAAGTTGCTATATGGACTTGCTATATCGGTATTGTGTCAGAAAGACAACCAGATACGTCGTGAACTGAATGCAAAAAAAACTGTCACGAGTCGAGCTCAATTATACCGAACCCTTGGTGGAATATCATTAAAAAAATGTCTAGATGCTGAAGCCCAAGAAACTGATACCAAGCGACCTCGCATGACAGATAAATTCCCTTGCAAATGTCATTATTGCGGAAACAGTGGACATCGTATAGCTAATTGTCGCAAGCGACAAAATGATATTGATAGGAAGTCGCAAGATACTCCAAGTTCATCACGCACTGGGGAGAAGACAGCTGTAACCTGCTACGTGTGTGGTCAGCCTGGGCACATAGCAACTGTTTGTCCGGATAAAAAAAACGGTAGTGAAGTTGTGGTAAAAGAGGTCCGTCAATGTGAGCTCTGCCCTTCCAGAGGTATACTCTGGGAACATCCTCCGGAACGATGTCATTTTTGTAACCTATTTCAAACAATCCGTCCTTCACATGATTGACAAGGATTCACGGAGGGCATCGCTGATATCATTGTTAGGTAAGTATTCCGATTATGTCGCCGAGGGTATGGAGCGTTTACACAAGGTCTAACAGGGTTTACATTTAATAAATCTCCAAAAAATGCTATTAGCTTCAATGTGGTGAGGTAAAACCAAATTCTCGGAAAATATAAGTGTTAGTAGATTCTCCTCAACCAAAACCAGCTAAGTACTCAGGTTCGGTAATTCCTTGGCCTTGCCTTGTGTCTTTGTAAATTCTTCCCTGATTTTACGCGTATTGTAGGACTATTGTATTCTCTAACTAAATTAAAGGGGCATATTACATGGACTAAAAACCATGAAGAAATACGTAACACCATAATACGTATTCTCACATCTGAGCCATCTAACGGCATAATGATGCCAGCGACGCACGTCGGAAATGGAGTTGCGCTGTCACTCCTATAAATTACAGACGCTGGCAGCTGTAAAAGAGGTAGAGCATTTCTTTCATTACCTTTTTGTAGTTTTCACAGGTTGCAATTCTCTTAAGGCTTCGAAAACAAAAAAAGATCTTACACCTCGTGTGCATCGTTGGTAGGCTTTCTTACAAGCTTACGACGTTGGTATTGTATATACCTAGTGAAGGACGAGGAATGGAACATGCGGACTACCGCTAACAAAATCTTCTTGCCAATATTGATCCGGTATGTACCTACCTACTCCTTCTGAGAACTTACAAACAAAAAAAAAAGGTTCAGTACCTACGTCGAACTTCATCAAGAAGGCTTTCGTGCGAACACAAACGCGATAGTGAGATATAAGATCTGGTCGCGAAACACACTAAAAAAACACTCAACTTGCACCCAACAGTACCTCAAGGACATGATGATTTACTTGAAATCACGACTAATCATTTAAATTATGATGAGGCCGAGACGGCGCCAGATGATGTGTACACGCCTCAGCCGCATGTCACTGCACCTAGGAGCCCGCACGCACACACGCGCATCGCAGGAGCGAGGTGCGGGGTACGGGCGCGGAGGGCGCTGCGAGCTCTCCACAGGCATTCATCGCGGGCGTCCCACTTTAGCCACAAAACCGTCTAGAAGTGCGCGCGCGCGCACTCCTACCTACCTACTTCAGAATAAATCTAGATTTATATTTATACCTAAACTCTGTAAATTCGTAAGAATAAATTTGTAAAAAGTCTAAACTCTTATTTGTTACCAACAAAGTTCCCAACGTGGGGCACGAGACCGGGCCAAAGGACGCAGCCGGCCTAGAAGGCCAAACTACGTGTCAAGATCAACGTCCAGTTAAGTTGTGCTTTCCTTATCCATCCTTTATCTAACAAATACCTCCTTCGATCTGTATCGGAGCGAGCTTATTCTCTGAGTAAGTACAGTAGCATTTCTTTGCCACGCGCTGGTATTTGTAACGGGATAGAAATAATTTCTTTTCCTTATGAATGCCAACGTGTGTAATGTATGTGTCTTTATTTGGTGATTTAGCTTTATATTTCGTAAGTGCATAAACGCAGTGTTATCCTATCGCCGCTTGCTTGCGATACCTAATTCACCGAGGCGTTATCCACCCATCGCACAGCTGTGCATTCTTTCGCCTTTCATACATTATGCTGATGCGCCATTTTCCTTTATTGCGCTGCGCTTATCTATGACGACGTAATTCATTAAAATCTTCTTCATCATTCAATATTTACGCCTTGATTATGCTGAATTGATGAAATAGGTGGCTAATCTTCATTATAAATTAATTATTTTTCAGCTAGCATAATTTAAATAAAAAAAGTTTTTTATTTAAATAGGTACCTAAGTTCACCCATATTTCTCTATCTTGAATTCTTGAGCCTTGATTCATTTTTCATTTCATGCCCTTTTGCAAAAAATATTTTTCTCTTCCTGCATAAAACATAAAATCAGGAATATTTCGTACGCTATTTCCGTGGATGCCCTATCAATTCCAGGACTGAAGCACGCTTTGCGTGTGGTTGACCACACCGCTGCTGTTGCCGCCACGCTGAGCTGGCGGCGCGCGGCTCTCGCTGCCTTGACGTGCCTTGAACACCGTGCCGTGCCTGGTCGCGCCACGTGCGTGCCGTGCATGACGTGCCCGCTGCCACGCGCTGACACCGTGTCTACGAAGATTTGATCGCCGCTTCAACGCTGGTTTGATGCACAAATTCTTTATTTAATTCATTTCAGCCCCGTAATTTTATCTTAAAATCATTATATTAAATTTTGTAAAACGTGATCTATTTAATCCTGACATCATGTCGACCGGTGATCTCCGCGATAAGGTTGAGGGCGAAGGTTCTTCTAGCGATTCTAGCGAGGCAAAGAAGTTGATAAATATGCGAAGGTCAATAAAGGGACGTCTTACTAGATTTGAAAATTACGTATCGACAATACTATCTTTAAAATTAGAAGATATTAACAGTGTACAGATTAAAGAATTGTCATTTCGTTTGAGCAAGGTACTAACCATGTTTTCAGATTTTGAGGAAATAGAAATTAAATTAGAAAATTTCCATGTCGATTCTAACGAACGTGAGGAAATGGAGGATAGGTTCTTTCTATTGATATCACAGGCTCAGGATCTGATTGAGTCCTTCTCTAAAACACAGACTCAGCATAAAGATTGTAGCAATCATTCTTGTAGGTCTGTTTGCAATAGTCATGATCATAATAACGCGATTAAGTTACCTACGATCAAGCTACCTACTTTTGACGGTAATTACTTAAAGTGGCTTGAATTTAGGGATACGTTTGAGTCTTTGATTAATCAAAATGAATCTATATCAGACATAAATAAATTCCATTACTTACGATCATCTTTAGAGGGAAGTGCAACCATTGTCATAAAATCAATTGAGTTCACTTCAAACAACTATGCTATGGCTTGGAATCTCATGTGCGAACGTTACGATAACAAAAAGGTTCTTATCAATAATCACTTAAAGGCATTATTTAACATGGATCCTTTAGTTCGTGAGTCTCATAAAGCAATTCGTTACTTAATCGATCACTTCTTAAAGAATTTAAGGGCTCTTGAGAACTTAGGTCAACCAATCGATAAATGGGATGTTCTCATTAACTTTATTATATGCTCAAAATTAGATTTAGTTACTTCTAGAAAGTGGGAGGAGTTTAAAAATACTTTATCCGACTTGCCATCGTTATCTGATTTAACTCAATTCTTACGCAATCGCGCGGACATTCTTGAAACCATGTCTCTCAATCGTAATGATGTACCTAAACCTGAACCTAAAGTAGTAAGGGATAGGGATCAAAAGAAACCAGAACACAATGTTCATAAAACTTTATTTCAATCAAAAAACTCTAAGAGCTTCGTAACTTCCTCCGGCTCTAAATCAAAACATAATAGCTTAATTTGTCCAATGTGCAAGCTTCAGCACAGAATAGTAGATTGCAACGCCTTTAAAGACTTATCTCATGAAGTTCGGTTACGCGAAGTCGTAAAATTAAACCTTTGCTCGAACTGTCTACGAAGAGGTCACGTTGTAGAAGACTGCCGTCTGATAGGTACCTGTAGGGAGTGTGGGCAAAAACATAATACGCTCTTACACTCACCCACAGTAAGTGATACTGCCGTGGAATCCAAGTCGATTCCAGTGAGCTCAGTGTCGCTTTCCGCTCAAACGACTGATCAAGTTCTATTGTGCACTGCCTTGGTCAGGGTCATTGACTCAAACAGTAACAAAACTTTCCTTGCTCGCGCTCTTCTTGACTCAGGAAGTCAATCATCTTTCATAACTGAAGCCTTTCAACGTAAAATAGGTATAGTCAGTCAAAAAACAGATTCTTTAAATATATCTGGCATAAATAACTCACGCGTTTCAATAACAGACAGCTGCAAGTTAACAATACAGTCGCTTACGCAGCCTTTTGAAGTCTGTCTTAAATTGTATGTAGTGCCTCAAATAACCGGCTACTTACCCAACGCGCCAATCAACATAACTGAACTTGATTTACCAAACATTCAATTGGCGGATCCAAACTTTCATCTTCCTTCCGAAGTTGACATGCTCCTAGGTGCGGAAGTCTTCTTCGACGTGATCTCTTCAAATCAGATCAGACTAGGACGTAGTAAGCCCATTCTTCAAGAGTCAAAATTAGGTTGGCTAGTGGCAGGTCCTCTTCATAGTCATCATCATAAAAAACCTAACGTTGTTCATTGCAATTTCACCAAAGAAATAAGTGATAGCTTAACGAAGTTCTGGAGCCTTGAGGAAATACCATTTTCAGAACTCACTATATCACCTGAGGACGAATTTTGCGAACAACATTTTCTTGAAAACACGAAACGTTTAGCTAACGGTAGATTTTGTGTAAAAATTCCTTTTCGAGAACCTCCAGAGCAAGCACTAGGTAGTTCATACATAATGGCCGAAAAGCGATTCTTCAATCTTGAGAAAAAACTTGATATTTCTCCTGAGCATAAAATACAATACTCTAAATTCATTAAAGAATATGATCAACTAGGTCATTTATCTAAAGTAGATAGGCCAAAGTTTGGTTATTATTTGCCACATCACTCAGTTATCAGAACAAAAAGCGAAACCACAAAACTTCGTGTAGTTTTTGATGGCTCTGCCAAAACTTCATCAAAGAAATCTTTAAATGACATACAGTTCATTGGCCCTGTAGTGCAGGACGACTTGTTTAATATCTTAATTCGCTTTCGCCAGCATAAGTTCGTCCTAACAGGTGACATTCAAAATTTTTACCGTCAAATATCTTTAAATCCTGATCAAAGGCATTTGCAACTTATTCTTTGGCGAGATAATAAGTATGACCCTCTTGATACTCTTCAACTCCAGACTGTAACATATGGGACAGCTTCGGCCCCATTCTTAAGCACGAGATGTCTCAAACAGCTAGCGTTAGAGTGCGATGATTCTGTTGTCTCAAAGGTGATTCAAAAAGATTTTTACATTGACGACTTATTAACAGGCGCGTCTAACGAGGAAGAGTTACGTCATATTTACATCAAGGTCACAGAGGTACTTAACTCAGCGTGCTTACCAATTCATAAGTTCCGTACAAATTGCCCTCAGATTTTTCAGGAAGTAACGGAAAATCAATGTCTTAATCTTAACAAGGAATCCAGTGTTTTAGGGGTCCTGTGGGCACCAGACACTGACACTTTACGATTTGCCATAAATATAGATCATGATCAACAAAAAGTTACAAAGAGACAAATATTGTCAAACACTAGCAAAATTTTTGACCCTCTTGGTTTGCTAGGTCCCTGCACTATTGCTTTAAAAATATTGCTTCAACAGTTATGGTTAGTCAAACTTGAGTGGGACGATGCAGTCCCAGCCAACATAAAAAAGGTATGGCAAAAAATGATTAGTTCTCTTGATTCCCTACTTAAAGTATCTATAGGGTGAAGTGGGGCATATGCGAGGGTCATAACTAAATTTATAAGTTCAATTTTATACTGCTTACTCACTAATTAGTTAGAAGAATTGACATTTACAGCTGTTATTAAGCATATATTTAGCTGTTATTTTATGTATTTTAAGTAACGAAAAAATATATAATTTCATAAAAATGAGACCCGAATGAAGTACAGTGTTTCAATATTACATTTACCCCGTGTAAAGGGGCAAATGAAATAATCATATCTAATTTATTAAGAGTGTCTAAAGATTGATTTCTGGGGTAAAAGCAAAAAAATAAAGAAATAAAGAAATTTTTCAGTTTTTATTTCAACGAAATCAGACAATCACATCAAAAGTTATTAACTTTTTCCAAAAGTTATATTTTACTTAAGCTAATTATTATGTGAATCAATTAGGAAATAACCATATTTCTGAACTTAAAATCAAATGTTATTAAACCACGTTTGGTTAATTCAGGATTAGGAAGTATCTGAACGATGGAGTCAGCCGTGATTTGATCAACATCCTCCGTTAATGGCCATACAAACATACTTCCCTTACGTCTTACAAATTTCACCTCCCAACGAGGGCCCACCTGTTTTTTTATAACACCCACATAGTATTTTAGTCCTTTTTTCAGTGCATATTTCACTATAACCCAATTGTTTTCTTCAATTCTTTTTTCTGTTTTTTCCTCCGTTCGTGTCTTCTCAGTTTCGATCTGCTCTATTTCTTGATCTTTGGTTGCTGTTTCGTGCGATCCGTCCCTTTCAATTCTTATCTCTTCTTTTTCTTGTTCCTTTGCTACTTCCTTTACTTTTTCTGTTCCTACTCTTCCAATTTTATTTTTCATTACTGGTGTTTTTCTGCTTTCGTTATTTTCTTTATCAGAATCATATTGTTCATCTTCTTCTCGTTGTTCGTCTTCCTCTTCCATCCATTCACTAGCATCTGATTCTGCATAATACACTTTACCTTCAGAACTTTCATCACTCTCTGTATCGTCTGACTTTTTCTTTCGGTTTAATTTCGCTCCTTGTTTCCTTTTATTTATTTTTTTAACTTTGTTTATGTCACTACCGACCTGTACAGATTCTACGTCCGTTATGTCACTGTCTGAATTCTCAGTCTTCTTTGCCTTTTTCCTTGTTATTTTCGATTTCTTTGTAGTTCTTACGCGTTTAGCTAATTGAATTTGTTCTTTGTTCCTTAATACTTCAACAATTTCAGCGGATGTTATAACTTCAGCACCCGAGGCGACTTTTCGTCTCGTTTGTTTGTTTGGCATTTGTTTTTGGTGAATAACTGACAAAATTAATTGCTCCATAGATGCGGTTTGTGAGATTTCAGAATTATTAACTGCCTTTTCTTGAGAACGTGGGGTTTCAATATCGGATCTTTGTGGAGAGTTGACGACATTCAGTGACTGTAGACTAGAGGCTTCATTGACATTCTCAGAAATCGACAAAGTTAAAAGCGATGGCGATTCGCACCTTGCAATATCAATGTGCTCGGTATTCACAAGCTCCATAGTATTATCTTGCACACCCCTTTCAATTTGTTGTTGGTGTTTCTCCCAACGCTCTAAAGCTTCTTTAGCGAAATTCTCTTTTGGGACAACATCAACATCAAACGGAAAAATGCCTGCCTTCCTAAAACCATTCTTGATGACATCTTCGCTGACTTTGGTCCATGTTTCTCCCAGAAATTGAGAAAATAGGCATTTGGGTAGTTTTTGGCCAATATGTTGTCGCTGCCAAGTTGCAATAGTTTGGTCCCATTTTTGTTTGTAAGACTTGAAAACCGAGACGTCTAATGGTTGTAAAATATCACTAGTGTGGGCAGGGAGTTTTAAAATTGTTATTCCTTGTTCCAAAGCATATTCTACCAAGTCAAGCGAAACATGAGTGGAGTGTCCGTCGTATATAACCAAGACAGGTCTTTCATCACCCAAAGCCGGTACGAGGGTTTTTTTGAAGTAATTTTTGAAGACTTCAGTCTCCATCCAACCATTGGGTGTCGCCGCGTAAGCTGTGCCGGGAAATTCTTTGTCTGGTGGCGCCTTCCATTGATCCCACATATTTTTTCCTTTGAATATGATTAAAGGAGGCACTCGTTGACCCATAGCATTACAAGCCAGAACAAAAGTAGTGTTTTCTTTACCCGAAGTGCTTGTAACTCGGGATGAGCTTTTGCCTTTTTCTCCGACGACTTTGGATTTGGATGGATCGATACTTAGGCTGCTTTCATCCAAATTCCAGATACGATCCGGCTGGTCCTCTATATCCAGTTCAACCAAGACCTTTTTTAAAAGATTAAAATATCCGTAAATATTAAATGGGTCTGTGGCAGCTTTCTTTCTAGCATATTCTAACGGCTCTGGTTTTCGAATGGACAGATTATGCCGCTTTTTAAAATTAAGAAACCAGTCCTCCCCTGGAATCCCATCTTTGAAAGGTGTTTCAATATCATTCTTAGAAACAAACTGACCCACCAATTCCAGAATTTCTTTCCTGCTGAGGCCAAAGCCCCACTTTGCTAGTGTTTTCACGGAAGTTGCTAACACGTTCTCTATATTGTCGGTGAGTGCTTTTCTCCTCCCTTTTGATTTTTTGATAACTCCTCGCGTACCTTTAATTCGACAATACAGTGTTGAAAATGGAATTCCGTACAATGTTGACGCCTTATGTATTGTTAATCTACCGGCTCGTACTTCTTCAATAGCTCGGTTTAATCTGTCTTCGCAATATTTGGGTCCCGTCTCTTTTTTTTTAACGTAATTTCGCACCATCTGGAACAAGAAATTGTCTAGGGGTAAATGTAATAATTATATATCACATTTGCCCCAATAACACAAAATTCCGGGGCAAATGCAATAATGAACGTACGATGTAGACGGTACCAGATATTTAAAAAATACACGTTTAAAATAACTTTCTAACGCATAAGTTATCATACTATCACAAAACAAATTAAAAACTTACGTTAAATCCTTGGATGAATCTCGATGCAAAGTTAGGTTATGAATTTGACCTGCACGCTTTTACGATGTCCGACACGCAATGACACGTCACTCCTACATCCGTCAGTGAAACTTGTCAACAAGTGGTTAGCTTAGAGTTCAAGAAGTACGTATGGTATTTCAGAGATGGCAGCACCGGTTTCTTAAGTGAAACTACTTTTAGACTAACGTTATCGCATTTGTCCCGTTATTGCAAAAGCCCCATCTGACCCGTGAAGTGGGGCATATGCGAGGGTCATAACTAAATTTATAAGTTCAATTTTATACTGCTTACTCACTAATTAGTTAGAAGAATTGACATTTACAGCTGTTATTAAGCATATATTTAGCTGTTATTTTATGTATTTTAAGTAACGAAAAAATATATAATTTCATAAAAATGAGACCCGAATGAAGTACAGTGTTTCAATATTACATTTACCCCGTGTAAAGGGGCAAATGAAATAATCATATCTAATTTATTAAGAGTGTCTAAAGATTGATTTCTGGGGTAAAAGCAAAAAAATAAAGAAATAAAGAAATTTTTCAGTTTTTATTTCAACGAAATCAGACAATCACATCAAAAGTTATTAACTTTTTCCAAAAGTTATATTTTACTTAAGCTAATTATTATGTGAATCAATTAGGAAATAACCATATTTCTGAACTTAAAATCAAATGTTATTAAACCACGTTTGGTTAATTCAGGATTAGGAAGTATCTGAACGATGGAGTCAGCCGTGATTTGATCAACATCCTCCGTTAATGGCCATACAAACATACTTCCCTTACGTCTTACAAATTTCACCTCCCAACGAGGGCCCACCTGTTTTTTTATAACACCCACATAGTATTTTAGTCCTTTTTTCAGTGCATATTTCACTATAACCCAATTGTTTTCTTCAATTCTTTTTTCTGTTTTTTCCTCCGTTCGTGTCTTCTCAGTTTCGATCTGCTCTATTTCTTGATCTTTGGTTGCTGTTTCGTGCGATCCGTCCCTTTCAATTCTTATCTCTTCTTTTTCTTGTTCCTTTGCTACTTCCTTTACTTTTTCTGTTCCTACTCTTCCAATTTTATTTTTCATTACTGGTGTTTTTCTGCTTTCGTTATTTTCTTTATCAGAATCATATTGTTCATCTTCTTCTCGTTGTTCGTCTTCCTCTTCCATCCATTCACTAGCATCTGATTCTGCATAATACACTTTACCTTCAGAACTTTCATCACTCTCTGTATCGTCTGACTTTTTCTTTCGGTTTAATTTCGCTCCTTGTTTCCTTTTATTTATTTTTTTAACTTTGTTTATGTCACTACCGACCTGTACAGATTCTACGTCCGTTATGTCACTGTCTGAATTCTCAGTCTTCTTTGCCTTTTTCCTTGTTATTTTCGATTTCTTTGTAGTTCTTACGCGTTTAGCTAATTGAATTTGTTCTTTGTTCCTTAATACTTCAACAATTTCAGCGGATGTTATAACTTCAGCACCCGAGGCGACTTTTCGTCTCGTTTGTTTGTTTGGCATTTGTTTTTGGTGAATAACTGACAAAATTAATTGCTCCATAGATGCGGTTTGTGAGATTTCAGAATTATTAACTGCCTTTTCTTGAGAACGTGGGGTTTCAATATCGGATCTTTGTGGAGAGTTGACGACATTCAGTGACTGTAGACTAGAGGCTTCATTGACATTCTCAGAAATCGACAAAGTTAAAAGCGATGGCGATTCGCACCTTGCAATATCAATGTGCTCGGTATTCACAAGCTCCATAGTATTATCTTGCACACCCCTTTCAATTTGTTGTTGGTGTTTCTCCCAACGCTCTAAAGCTTCTTTAGCGAAATTCTCTTTTGGGACAACATCAACATCAAACGGAAAAATGCCTGCCTTCCTAAAACCATTCTTGATGACATCTTCGCTGACTTTGGTCCATGTTTCTCCCAGAAATTGAGAAAATAGGCATTTGGGTAGTTTTTGGCCAATATGTTGTCGCTGCCAAGTTGCAATAGTTTGGTCCCATTTTTGTTTGTAAGACTTGAAAACCGAGACGTCTAATGGTTGTAAAATATCACTAGTGTGGGCAGGGAGTTTTAAAATTGTTATTCCTTGTTCCAAAGCATATTCTACCAAGTCAAGCGAAACATGAGTGGAGTGTCCGTCGTATATAACCAAGACAGGTCTTTCATCACCCAAAGCCGGTACGAGGGTTTTTTTGAAGTAATTTTTGAAGACTTCAGTCTCCATCCAACCATTGGGTGTCGCCGCGTAAGCTGTGCCGGGAAATTCTTTGTCTGGTGGCGCCTTCCATTGATCCCACATATTTTTTCCTTTGAATATGATTAAAGGAGGCACTCGTTGACCCATAGCATTACAAGCCAGAACAAAAGTAGTGTTTTCTTTACCCGAAGTGCTTGTAACTCGGGATGAGCTTTTGCCTTTTTCTCCGACGACTTTGGATTTGGATGGATCGATACTTAGGCTGCTTTCATCCAAATTCCAGATACGATCCGGCTGGTCCTCTATATCCAGTTCAACCAAGACCTTTTTTAAAAGATTAAAATATCCGTAAATATTAAATGGGTCTGTGGCAGCTTTCTTTCTAGCATATTCTAACGGCTCTGGTTTTCGAATGGACAGATTATGCCGCTTTTTAAAATTAAGAAACCAGTCCTCCCCTGGAATCCCATCTTTGAAAGGTGTTTCAATATCATTCTTAGAAACAAACTGACCCACCAATTCCAGAATTTCTTTCCTGCTGAGGCCAAAGCCCCACTTTGCTAGTGTTTTCACGGAAGTTGCTAACACGTTCTCTATATTGTCGGTGAGTGCTTTTCTCCTCCCTTTTGATTTTTTGATAACTCCTCGCGTACCTTTAATTCGACAATACAGTGTTGAAAATGGAATTCCGTACAATGTTGACGCCTTATGTATTGTTAATCTACCGGCTCGTACTTCTTCAATAGCTCGGTTTAATCTGTCTTCGCAATATTTGGGTCCCGTCTCTTTTTTTTTAACGTAATTTCGCACCATCTGGAACAAGAAATTGTCTAGGGGTAAATGTAATAATTATATATCACATTTGCCCCAATAACACAAAATTCCGGGGCAAATGCAATAATGAACGTACGATGTAGACGGTACCAGATATTTAAAAAATACACGTTTAAAATAACTTTCTAACGCATAAGTTATCATACTATCACAAAACAAATTAAAAACTTACGTTAAATCCTTGGATGAATCTCGATGCAAAGTTAGGTTATGAATTTGACCTGCACGCTTTTACGATGTCCGACACGCAATGACACGTCACTCCTACATCCGTCAGTGAAACTTGTCAACAAGTGGTTAGCTTAGAGTTCAAGAAGTACGTATGGTATTTCAGAGATGGCAGCACCGGTTTCTTAAGTGAAACTACTTTTAGACTAACGTTATCGCATTTGTCCCGTTATTGCAAAAGCCCCATCTGACCCTACCTAGATTCACACTCTGTGATTCTCCTGTCACGACAGAGCTTCACTGCTTCGTAGATGCATCTCAAAATGCCTATGCAGCATGTGTATACCTAAGAACTGTAGATATTTCTGATAACATAACAACAAACTTGCTTTGCGCGAAGACTCGAGTCTCGCCTATAAAGCCCCTTACAATACCGCGTCTTGAACTATGCGCGGCACTTCTCGGAGCTCGTCTTACAGCTAAGGCGACAGACGCACTCCGTTGCAACCTTGATCGTAAATATTACTGGTCTGACTCCACCATAGCATTAGCGTGGATTAAGACACAACCTAAGCTTCTAAAATCATTTGTATGTAATCGTGTTAACGAAATTCGTGAGCTAACTGCTCACTCTTCATCATCATGGAGATACATACCTACGAACATTAATCCAGCCGACATGGCTTCTCGAGGTATAGAACCTAGCACGCTATCAAATTCTGATTTGTGGTGGCGTGGACCTTCCTTCCTCTCAAGTCAGGAAAAGGAATGGCCACAAGCACCGAACATTAAAATCGAGTTACCGGAAGTAAAAAATACTGTTAAAGTTCATAACATAGTAGATACATCTAACTTCGTAGAATTTGCTAGGTATTCGAATCCGATTAGATTGATAAGAATTTACGCATACGTTTTTAGATTCATAAGTAATTGTAAAAATAAAACTAAAAATAATTCCGTACTGCTGAACAACGAAATTGACAATTCTCGTGAATTCTTGATAAAACAATGTCAATTAGAATCATACTCTTTAGAAATAAATACTTTACTGAAAGGAAATAAACTTAAACCTAAATGCCCTATTTTACAGTTGGCTCCCTTTATTGACAATAGCGGAATTTTGCGAGTAGGAGGTCGACTTCATAATACTAGCATTCTTAAATTTGAACAAAAACATCCTGCCTTACTCGATGGCAAACATCATTTCACAAAGATACTTATGCGTTCTGAACACCTTCGTCTCTTCCACGCTGGACCTCAGTTGTTGCTTAGTTCATTTAGAGATCAATATTGGCCAGTAGGTGGAAGAAACGTGGTACGGAACACTGTTCGCAAATGTATTATTTGTACTAGATTCAATGCAAAAACCATAAATCCATTCATGGGAAACCTGCCTTCAAATAGGGTTTCACCACTTTATCCCTTTCAAACTTGTGGAGTAGATTTCGCTGGTCCGTTCACATTATCTAGCAAAATTGGCCGTGGTAACAAAATAACAAAATGTTACCTATGTTTATTTGTTTGTTTTTGTACTAAAGCAGTTCATTTAGAAACGGTCAGTGACCTCAGCACTCAAGCCTTCATCGCGAGCCTAAAACGCTTTATCGCTAGAAGAGGCAAGCCTGATAACATTTGTTGTGACAACGGTAAAAACTTTGTCGGGGCAAATAATGAATTAGGTAGGGTATTGCGGTCAAGTCTTCGTAATCTTAAGGATTTTTCCGCAAATGAAGGCATTAAATTCACTTTCAACCCCCCTTATTCACCCTCACTAGGAGGTCTCTGGGAAGCAGGCATTAAAAGCGCAAAGCATCACTTAAAGCGCATAGCAGGAAACGCTACCTTAACTTTCGAGGAGTTGAGTACGCTCTTTACGCAAATCGAAGCGATCCTCAACTCCCGACCCTTAACTCCTTTGACATCTGACCCAAGCGACCTTTCCTCTCTCACCCCAGGGCACTTCCTCATTGGGCGGCCACTGACGTCGCTGCCATCACCCCCGACGCCCGACGTGAAGACACGGATTCGCTGCCGATACCGGATGGTCGAGGGACTGCGCCTTCAGTTCTGGGCCCGATGGAGAAACGAGTACCTATCTGAATTACAACAGCGCTACTGTACTTAACTTTGTTGGTAACAAATAAGAGTTTAGACTTTTTACAAATTTATTCTTACGAATTTACAGAGTTTAGGTATAAATATAAATCTAGATTTATTCTGAAGTAGGTAGGTAGGAGTGCGCGCGCGCGCACTTCTAGACGGTTTTGTGGCTAAAGTGGGACGCCCGCGATGAATGCCTGTGGAGAGCTCGCAGCGCCCTCCGCGCCCGTACCCCGCACCTCGCTCCTGCGATGCGCGTGTGTGCGTGCGGGCTCCTAGGTGCAGTGACATGCGGCTGAGGCGTGTACATGATGTAGTAGATGAAACTATTGCTAATATGGGTAACACGGCTTTAAATTGACAATGACTTATTGACCGTGTGTTAAAGGGTACTTCTGCGGTTCTACTTTTACACTATCACAGCTGTTTCAGACACTCTCAGGGCATACTCCAATCCTGAGACATGGGATATACAAAAAGAAATAGAAATTTATGCCGATGAGGATAGTCCGTCACCATAGGAAGGTATGTCCGTAAGACATCATTACATTCTAAATGATCCTTGTGATTTTATTGAATAAAGAAATGTTGACTTTGACTTTGACTTTGACATATTGTCGTGTCTGTCGATCCTGGTCTGGATTGTGACATCCGGGCCACACCTGAATAGGTTGGTTGAAGGGATTCACGAGTCCAGTCCAGAAGGTTCTCAGTCGATCCTGGCAGGATTGTGACATCCGGGCCACACCCGAATGGGTTGGTTGAAGGGATTCACAAGTCCTGTCCAGAAGGTTCTCAGTCGATCCTGGCAGGATTGTGACATCCGGGCCACACCCGAATGGGTTGGTTGAAGGGATTCACAAGTCCTGTCCAGAAGGTTCTCAGTCGATCCTGGTAGGATTGTGACATCCGGGCCACACCCGAATGGGTTGGTTGAAGGGATTCACAAGTCCTGTCCAGAAGGTTCTCAGTCGATCCTGGCAGGATTGTGACATCCGGGCCACACCCGAATGGGTTGGTTGAAGGGATTCACGAGTCCTGTCCAGAAGGTTCTCAGTCGATCCCGGCAGGCTAGTGACATCCGGGCCACACCCGAGTGGGTTGGTTGAAGGGATTCACGAGTCCAGATCGGAAGGTTTCGGTAGTCTATGCTATCCGAAGCGTGTCGTCCGGGCCATACCTGGAATGGTTGGTTGAAGGGATGCGCTCGCTTGGCCCAGATATTCTATAACTGGTTGAATGGGTGTTCCCGCGCGTAGTTACTGACAGGATGGACGAGCGGATGTCCTTGTTACTGTAAACTCCTTGTTCCAGAAATCAACTTAAAGACCGAGGACGGTCTTATGTCAGTCCGGCCGTGACGGCGGCGCGTCGTCAAGCTGTCAACATTCAAAGGGTCTATGGTCAAGGGTGACAAACGAGTTCACTCTAGCGGAGTGTCGTGTTGATGGTAGCGGGGCAGCCATCTTGTGGTGGCACTTTTGGATGGAGGCTAAGAGAGCCAGCGCACCACATCTACGACAAATCGCTTCTAAATATCTTGTAAAACAGTAAAACGAATACTATCTTGACTAAAATTATTGTTATTGGCTGTGTGTGATTATACTGGCATAATTGAAGATTTATTTGTGTGCAATAAACCGTTGAGTTTGATTTCCACGCCCACCCGTGTAGCCGCTGGCAACAATGAGTTCTGATAAAGGCCCTGCTGCGCCTTTAGATATTTAAATTCCAAACGAAATGTCACGTGACTATTTGTAAACATTTTCGACGTTTTCTATTTAACCGACTTCATTTTGTAAGATGTTAGCTTAGAGGGGTATGTTTACATACCTACTCATGAACTTATTGATCGATTGAGCACAACGAGCGAAAATCTTAGTATTAACTATTAGGCGAATCGGCGTTGCATGTTTTTATGTTCTCTATCTGATCTCAGTTCGGGCCAAACTACTAGTTAATTTGTATACTTTGACCTATGATCTGAATTACAAAACCGGGCGTTCCGGTTTACCATTTTTAGAATCATGTAACTTTGTGTGAACTCTATTACGTCAAATGTTAGCACCAAGAAACAAAAGGGTGTAAAGTATTACGTGCAGTTTACGATGGGAAACAGAACAAGCTTTGTCCGAATTTTTATTTTTTTATTTCCGTTCTTGTCTTGAGTAACATACACCTATGTCAATTATGTTTTGTTTTATATGAAAGTAGGTTGTTTGAGAGTGAAAATATTTTTATGATTTCCATACTGTTTCAGATATTTTTCAAATAATTTTATTATTTTTATAAGAATTTCATGACCTTCTTTGTTTTAAGGCTGGGGATCTGCCAAATTGCCAAAACTAGCGAAGTTCAAAGTGTGTTTAAAAGAAAAGTAAAATAGTAACTTCATTTATTTTAGTTGCAAATCAATATTCAGGATATGTGTAACAATTACATATTTAATTTAGCTTCATTTAGCTGGTTTATAATAGATAAATCTGGGATCAAACACAGCTCTCTCGCGCCCAAACCGTTTCGAGTCAAGTTTGTGCACTCGGATTAAGGAAATGAAAACAAAATCGCAAAAAGTACTCAGCGCGTCTTGATGTACATATCCTTGTCTCCAAAACGCCCTGAATACATTTTGCGATTTTGTTTTCATTTCCTTAATCCAGGTGGCAGAAGATCTTCGAAATTTTGGATTTTAAATGGTCTATTCCACAATATTCCCTTGTTTTATCTACAAAACAACTAAACTTACGTATAGGCCAAATATTTAAGTATATAAAAAGTGTAAAATCTTTACTTAAATAGTCTTATTTTTTTTAATATTTAATAATTGCTGAGACTAGTTTTTAACCAAATATCGCAAGAAAATTCTTCAGTGGCCTCTAGGCGGCCGAAACGTTCGGACGTCAGGCCCACGCCAAATTTCTCAGGATTTTTAAATGAAGAACACGCAAACGTCTACTCGACAAAAGTCTACAAATCATGGTTCTATTGTATCATTTGAGTACACTACGTAGCAACATGGCAGTTTTTCTCGCGGCTGCGCGTAACGCGTAAGCAGACCGCGTAATAAGCTCATTTGACATTTACGAACAGTCACAATAAAATTTTATCGAGTAGAACTCCTGGTTTGCCAATTAATACGCATTGAAAGTGGCTTTACTTTTTTCTCTTGTATACATGACAATATCCAACAATAACCATACCAATGTAAACTTAGTTTTTATTTCTTTTAAGTCAACTCCGCCAATCAGTCAGTAGCTGTTATTTGTTTACACGGAAAATAGATTTTTCTATCCTAATTCCAATTAAATTAGGATAAGTAAGTACCTAATTATTATCTTGCTACTGCTCATACTTGTATTGCATTTAATTCAACCTATTTTATTGCTTTTGTAAAAACCTTTTTGTGAACAACCTTATTTATTCTAAAGAAGGATCTAACATGGACCGGAGAGGAACATTTGATGAAAGTAGAATACATAGAGAGAGACATTGCCTTCTGGCAAGACAAAATCTACCATTTTATCTTGCCAGAACGCAAAGAACCACATCCTATCCTATCCTACTAATATTATAAATGCGAAAGTTTAGATGTTTAGGTGTTTCAATCACGTCTAAACTACTGAACCAACTTGGATGAAATTTGGCATATATGCCAAGTTTCCTAAAACTCAATCCAATCCAGTAGGCACATAGGCTACTTTTTATCCCGAATAATTATCAGGATCTACAGGATAAAATGAACGAACAAGATTAGCAGCGCCAATTGGCAAGAGGATTTCATTGTCATGTCATGTCACGTCAGTTTGACCGGGCGTAATACTACCTCTTTGGTCTAACGACTAGCGTTTGACATTCAAGTACGGGTTCGGTGTAATGTCAAGTTTCACAAAGTATCCGCGCGGTACACGCACATATAATAATACAACACAGATAATACAATGTACATGGAAACTGTACCCACTTACGGAGTCGCGGGTAACTGCCAGTTAACAATATTTATGCAAAAAAACTAAAATAAATACTGCTGGTTTTTATTGCACGTATATTTTGGAATACTTATTTCTTCTGAAATTACCTACTTACATCCAATTCTGTATCAATGATCTGTATCTGTCTCTCACAATTTGTGTTAAACTCTCCGCAATATGTTAATGTTAAAGATGAGTTTGGAGCAGTACCCTCCCTATCCTTTTTCATATTATTTAGAGAGTTATTTTTCAGTAGTACCTAAGGTTTTAGTTTTTAAGCTTATCTACTATTTATCGATTTGAGAGTTTCCGTAGAATTTACTATGACCTAAATATTAACAAACATACCCACTTAATGTACTTATGTCTACGCCCAGCTACTTTGGATTCACAAGACGGGATATAATTTGAAGATACAATTTGATAAATAAATTTAAATTTGATACAATTTGGAGATAAATGGAGTGTCAGAAAACGAGACCGAAAATCTACTGAACACAATTAAACAACTAGACACAGTCATATAACTCCCTATTGATAATGCGGACATACTTTCATGCTCCAGAGTCAGAAAGATGGATGAGTCTAACAACCATCATCATCATCATCATCAACCTATACTCGTCCACTGCTGGACGTAGGTCTCTCCCAAGACGCGCCATTGAGCTCGGTCTTCGGCTCTTCTCATCCAGTGTCTGCCAGCTACATTTCGCAGATCGTCGCCCCATCTCGCCGGAGGGCGTCCTACACTACGCTTGCCTAAACGTGGTCTCCACTCGAGTATTAGTTTGCTCCAACGATTGTCGGTTCTACGGCAAACATGGCCGGCCCACTGCCACTTCAGCCTGCTAATCCTCTGAGCTATGTCGAAAATTATGATCAATGATCGTATAACCCCAGAGCCAATCACTGTCGCCGGAATGCCTCTCGAAGTTGTGCAGGAGTATGTCTACCTCGGGCAGACCCTGCGTTTGGGTAGACCCAACTTTGAGAAAGAGCTAAACCGGAGAATCCAGCTGGGCTGGGCTGCGTTTGGGAAACTCCGTCAAGTCTTCTCGTCGCAAAAATATGTGTGGACTAGGAATGGTCGCATATTCATCCGCAGAGATGACCAATCTCCTGCAAAGCAAGTCAAAAACTATGAGGCACTGGCTGATATGAACTCCATACTGATATGAAACCAGGCTCTGCGAAGTAAAAATGAAGAAGTATAGATCTCACTAAAACTCAATAATACTCTGCCAAGAATATTTAGATATGTGCAGTATACAAACAAACCCCAGTGACTATACAGACTTTGTTTCTCGTCATGGATAATATCAGTAGATAAAGTGACACAGTCAAGTGATATAAGTAGAGACTATAATTTGTTGCAGATTTTAATTTTGACCGGTCTACCTCTAGTGAAGGACACAAAAATTCAAACCCTAATAATAGTAAATATTATGTAGTTTATAAAATACTGTTCAAAGAACTGTAGATTTAGTGATAAGCAATTTTAGTGGTGTAACGGAGTGTGAAAATAAACTACCCCTCAGTAAGTTAGATCCTCATCACCCTGCATTAGATATTATAATTAATGTATGATATAAATGTAATGATACAAAAAATGTTAAAAGGGTAAAAATATGCCACACATATTTTCAAAAAAGTTGATTATTCAAAAGTAACAAAAAACCAATAAATACTTTCATTCCTGTATGATTTAAAACCAATCTTGGCAGATTTTATCCAATTAACTGACTATTTGACACAAACAATAGCGTTCCTTTAATTTTGTTATCATGAATGTTATCATGAGCACTTATTACTCGTATATTGGAATCCAATCACACACTTAGTTGTTGCTTTTTTTTTCCTTAAAAAATAAGTACTAAATTTTTTAAGACATATTTTACCTACATCAAATCTGTTTATGCCTGTAATGGTATATCACACTGTAGAATGTTATAAGTAATATTTTTCTCCTAAATAACAATTGTGAATATGCCATTGGTGTAACTAACTAAATAAATAAATATAAAGATCGCAGTAAAGCATTTTTCAGTTTAGTTTAGTATTCGATAAAATTTACGAATTGCTTTCCGCGCATGTCATGACAACTCGACTCTTCTGTTTTGCACAGATAGACTATCCCCTTAAGACCTTCGGTTTTTATCTTTCTTTTCTTTAAAATCATTTTGAGAGCAATGAAAATAAAAACTAAGCGTTTATATCTTTGATGTTCTCAACTGCGGCTTATAACAAATGTTCAAGACGACCATAATCAACAAGGTGCCTACTCCACAAAGGTCTTTGAATAGGTGTGCCACAGAGCACTGTCATAATGTAACGTGCAATACCCAGCTACGCAAACCTACGCCACATCAAAGCCAGTGAAGCGGCAAAACAAATAGGTTCCTGCCGACTGCCGACTGTCTACCGAAACTTTGCACTTGTGTCAATATTGTCCCAGCAACGTGCAGTGTTACTATGGCTTCAGGGACTTGTAATATAAAACTTTCCTGTCTCATCCAACGCCAGTCGATTCGACTTACCAATTTACCGTATAAAAACGTTACAGTGTGTAAAAACTGTGTAATTCCAAGGCTCTTTATCCGGGTTTTGATAGTGTATAGTTTAGGATGCCCTCTGAAAAGTGTTTATGGATTAGGTAACGTGGTACTACGGTACGGACATACCTAACATAGACATGATTTTTTTCCCTTTGTTGACAAATTGATATTATTGTTTTGTGGTGCTCAAATAAATAAACTCTGAAATAAGGAACTGTGGGAGGTTAAAATTGTAGGAAAATATAACCTTATCGATAGAAAATAAAGGATTATTTTCTAATGATAAGGTTATATTTTTCTGGTTATATTGGTCTGGTTGGTTATGTTCCTACCTATTAAGATATCAGAGGCCTTAGCCAAGGTAACATTCGACAAGCGAAGTCGGCAGTAGAAAAGTCCAAAAATGTATGGGATTGGCATAAGATATATCACGATATATCACGTGGTCTGTAGTCAACGAAACGAACATTGGTAGCCAAATGTAATACATGTCCATTCGATCGCACGAATCGAGATTACCTCCATACAAATAATACTTTTGACAAGCAACTTCAAAAGTACAAAAATGTATGGGATTGACATAAGGCATAGATGTATCACGTGGTCTATGATCAACGAAACGAATATTGGTATACATGTCGATTCCCTCGCACGAACCGACAATAGCCGAACGACTATCTCCATACAAATGCGTAGCCAAGTGGCTCTTTTGACAAGCGACTTCACTTCGTTTTCTATCAGCACGATAGAAAAGCCAGCGAAAACCAAAACCCTGTAGATATCGAAACAAAATGGCGATTTTAGGTGAAATTTTGACGTTTCAATCGATTTGGTGACTGCCGAGATGACCGCGAAATAATCCTAGGTTTTTTTAAAAAACCGACTACACACGCACTAAACCTTGCAGTAAAGGGCGATTTTCGCTACTGATTTTATTAAGAGCAATACCTATACATGACCTAACCTGCATGCATTTAAAAAAATAAAAGTACATAAGTACTTGAAGAAAAAACATATTTTATTCAGAATTAAATTAACACAGGAAACAAGAGCACAAAAATATTATTCCACGAAAATTCCAATATCATAGAATGTTGGTTGTAACTTTCAAGTAGGAATACCTACTTGGTAGAATAACTGTATGTTTTGTTTAGGCTCAGTGCAGCAGTACATATTATTATGTAGGCAGATGATATCTGAAAATATAAGGATGTTAATATTACCTACCTTCCACATACCGTATTTAGATAAGTTATAAAACCTAATATATCATCAGTGTATCGAGGCTAAGGACACCGTTGTAACAAGAAAATAAATAACCCTTGATATTATGCTTGTAGGCAGGTAAGCCGCTTTACACTGACTGTTTGGATTGAAACTAAAATCACTTCTTCATAGGCATCTACCTACAAACAATATTTTACCTCTGCAATGTGGCATGTTATGAATGTGATCTGGAATGTGGAATCCAAAAAATCTAATATTATTCTCCATAGCCAGAGTTCTTCATTTATTTCATTTTTCTGGTTTTTGCACATTGCATCCAATCACACCTTATATTTTCAGGGTTTTGTGGGTACTTTATTTACTAGGCAGTCCTCTTTTCTATTTTTTTTCTAAATGTTTCACAATAAAACATAAATTTTCGTTTCTTACATAAAAATAAAATAAATAAACAAAATTAATATGCTAGGTTCGAATAACACTGACATGACATTGGATGTAGTAAAACCATAGACTAAACGTGATTTCTAGCGAAAGACTGACAGAATTAGCGAAGTTATTGATCGAGTAGGCATTTATTTCTCGTATGTTACTTTGTCTACCAATTTAACTTCGACATCGTTGAAGCGATCAAGATTGTAGAAATAGAATCATAGAGCAATATTATAATGGGGAATAGAGTGCCCTCTCTCGCCGATTTTTTGTCACCCTCGAATAATCGGTGAAGATTGACTAAGCAAGATACGCCACGAGCGCTTCGTCTTCTATAAAAAGTCAAGATTAGTATTCACAATGTAAACGATGTGCAAATCACCTACACTAATAAATCTTATATTTTGCAGTAAGTATAATTATGTATTTTTTTTAAAACCTATTTATAAATCGTTTGCAACGGTGTGTAGATAGCTCAACTGCTTCATGTGTATTTTGTACATATTATAAATATTGTAAATACTTTATTAGTCATAATTTTCTTTGTGAATAAAATTTTAAAACCTAGTTCTAAGTTTATCGATATCGATAATAAATTCTAAATTACACAATTACACAATTCTAAAGTACACACCTATTTCATTTTCTCTAGGCTAGCACCACTTAAAATCAAGATTTCCTGTCATTATCAGGTGCTATTGCTACTATTCTTTTGGCAAATTATTTCTGTTATTATGGTGGCCATTGGTGGCGAGTATGGTAAACTTCTTTTTCATGCTTTCTTGTTTTCTTGGTAGAAGTCCCGCTTCTTATTACGTAGTACCTGCCTATTAGAAATTTTTTCTATGTTCGAAAGACACTGACATTGGATATAAGAAAACCATAGATTAAACGAGATTGATTAGGCAAACAAATACGCGCCATGCCAGGCATGGCGTTTGTTGAGTGTGGCCGACCCCGCGCGCTCGCAAAAATGCAACATTACTGGCTACACTGACTCTATTACGATGGTTACTTTTATAAAATTGAATATTACAAGAACTTTTTCTTACAAAATTAGCATTTAATTATACTAAAGAATAATTACCAACAATTTGGCCAACGCAATAATAAATAATAAATATATTATTTATTGTTCTGTGGTGTCGGCGGACATCAAGTAGCGAAAGACCTTCGAAAGACATCAGTCTCAGTCAGACATCAGTCAGATAGAAGAGGATGGAGATATGGAGTTTTCTACTTGTATGTCAATTGGTCTCCCGATCTATCTTCGATATCCACAGAGTACTTTTTTATACTGGAAATAGAGGCATATCTTACCGCCTCTATGGGGTGTAGCTCAGTGGCGCCTCTAGATTTAACTAAAGGAACTAAATCCAAAGGAACTATTATTTATTCTGTGACACAACATGATTCTGTACGTAGGTAGGTACCTATGCGCTTTTATAGATAGGTATACCTACTCTAATTACGTAGTTTGTGCCTACAGACTATGATAAAATAACAACATAAAACAACGTTTTCAAGTGTAAAATTTTATTTGAAGACTATTTCTCTATTTCATTTCCTTTTCTTAAGACTTTTTGTGCAGTAATTTTTTGCTATATTTTCAAATTTGTCTTGCATGTCATCAACACTTTTTTTACCATATATCCAATATATATATATCCAATTTTTTGAGGTATAATATGGGCGTCTGTTAGTTTAGGTACTAACCTAATACCCTTGTACCCTGGATTTTCCGCGTGGAACAGTTCCAGATGATGCCATTTAGCTATTTTCTTTTGTCCTTCCATTTCGAACTCTAAGTTCTTACTTAGTAAATTGTTTCTTATTCCCTTTAACAAATGAGGAGGATCATACAGTGGCACTATTTCTTCACCATTTAAAAGAAAGGCATTGTTTTTTGGGGTTTCTCCTCGTCGTAAATATATTCCTCTGGTCTCATTAACGAGGATTTTTATGGCCTGGCGGTTGTTTGTTCCCTGGTCACACACTGTTGCCAGAACTTTGAAACCAGTTTTTTGTAATTCAGTTATGATTTCTTTAATTTGCTTCGCTAGTTCTGGCCCCTTAGTTGCACCAGAAGAAAATGTATATGATATTGGCTCCTTGTAGTTTTTTATAAGGCCTCGTACCATAAAAACTTGGGCATGATTTGCTAGAATTTGTTGAGTTTCACTGCCGTTGGTCACAAACCCTGCCACTCTGTCTTTCCTCTCATTGTAAGTAACATTTGCTTGCAAAGACATTTCATCATACAATAAAATGCACAACTTCTCATTTGTACTCATCTTGGTGGCTTTTTTTTGCAATTGGTTAAAAATATTTTTATTAATACCTGGTTGCACATTAGCTTTAGCTAGTAACTTAATTAGCGTTTGTGGGGATGGCAGAACTAATATTTTTCTCAAGAATTTGTATGCCTTTGGACTTTGTTTTAATATTGTCAAGGCTATGATTTTTTCTTTTATATGAAAACGTCTTCCTTTCTCTTGTTTTGCATGTTCTCTCATCTGTAAGCGAGTCAGCACTTTCGCGGATTTAGGCATTTCTTCCATCACCTTTACAAAGGCTCGATTTGAGAATATATTTTTAGCTATTTTTAGCTCTTGCGATTGTTTTTTGTTTATTATTTTCAATTTAGACAGCTTTCGTTTTGCAATCACTAATTTATTGTAAAAATTCCTTTCGACTTCATTCATCTTCATTTTTCGAATGCACTTCGAAACGTTTTTGACCGTTTTCCTTGCTGCGTTAACTGAAAATATAATGCAACATAAATTAATTTTTTTTCCATCCAAAGGTCGTCTGGAAAGGATTGCTTTACAGTGACAAGACCGCCCATTATATGTTTTCAGTTTAGTTTTAGTTTCTTTCAATGTTATGTTTAATAAGGTGTGCAATGAAGATCTTCTTATCTATCTATCTAAATCTATCTATCTTTTTTTAATCTAACTATCTACTCTATTCTGTATTAGAAAAGAAATACTATAAAATTACCTCTTGACACCAGCGGTAAACTTATTTCTCTCAATGGTTGCTGTTCTTCCGAGTTGATACAGTGCATCTGTGTCGATGAGCCTGTAATTGAAATAGTTAATCTATTAACTAGAGCATTTAAACACAATATTGCAATTATAACTGTGATTCTTAGCATTAATTAGTTAGGTTTATTTTTGCAACTAGTAGGTTTTCACGATTCCAGTTTTTAGGGTCAGTCAGTTATTTAACCACCAACATAGTGACTCTACTAAATCAGGAGATTAATAACACAAAATTACCTTCTGTCGCTAGCTGTGATCCACCCACAGGTAAAATTATTTCTCTTAACGGTTGCTCTTTTTCCGAGTTGGTGAAGTGCAACTGTGTTGATAAGCCTGTAATTGAAACAGTTGATTTTTTAACTGAAGCATTTAAACACAATATTGCAATCATAACTCTGACATTCCTTGCATGAATTAGGTTTATTATTGCAGCTATAGGTTTTTACAATTCCAGTTTTTAGGGTCAGTCAGTTATTTAACCACCAACATAGTGATTCTACTAAATATTTTAATGATAATTTGAATTATCTCACCAGGCATGTTAACAGTAGGAATAGCTATATTGCTTATTCTATTGAATCGACAACAATATCTTTCCTCAAAGTGTCTGTGACAAACTCGTCGATTTTTGTAGATGTATTCATTACTCAGTTGCAAGATTTCGCCACCAATTTTGAAGATCCATGTTCTAAAACGTTCAGAATCCTTCACAGGATTTGGAAAGATATGAAGTGAATGTTGCGAATCTGAAAAATAATATTTGTTCTATCTTAATAGGTATAACATCTATCCATCGATGCATCTATAATAGAATTGGTAAGGTAGCATAGCACACGATAAGACACGAGGACGATTTATTTTTTAAGGAGGTACTTATGAACCCATCATAATTTTTGCTTGTAAACGTCCACGGCTGAACATACCTATACCTACCAACCATTACATTTAAATTCGGTACCGGTTCAATAATCTCCGGGCTCCTTGCCAGAATAAATGTAGGCAGAGGTATACTGTAGTAGGTACCTACAATGCCTTTAGACCACTAGTCTCCTCCGAAGTTAAAACGATTCATCACTAATTACATCTTATAGGATGACTACCAAAACGTACCTAGGTACTTAGTTTATTAGTTACACACCTGTTGTTATGTTTCCAGAACAGCCTGGGACACAGCACCTCATGTAGGACATGATAATTTTTACCACACTTACGACAGTGTCGGGCACACAACCCAAAACATTCAAAGAGTCCTATCTCAAACAAAACACAAGCAATCCGAAACGCAGATTCGGTAGAGGTTTGGAGGAGCGAATAATCAACTGAACTCAACAAACACTGTGAAAAAGCTCGAAAAATGCACAAAAAACTTCAAAAGTAGCAATGGTTAGCTCGGTTATCTTTTGAAAACTTTCCCAGCAGACATGTTTGAAAAGTTTTTTTTTAATTATTTTGTTCTGGCACTGGAGGCTTGTCCTTTTGCCAAGTCTATATACAGCGACATCTCTTATTGACTAAGAGCAACTTTAGATAGGTATGTAATAGAACCATGAACCATTCTCGGCCTTAAAAGATTAAAGTGCCTGTCGATATCGTTGCAGCGATAAAGATTGTAGAAATAGAATCGATTCCTAGCTAATGTACATTGGCTAAGGCCTCTGATAGCTCATTTAATTTACATGAAGAGGTTAAAGTCCTCGATAACATAAATTATAAAAGAAAAGATTTTCACACCACAAACGAGAAACTCTTTTCATGTCCCATTATCGTAGTACAATCTTTGTTAGCCGAATCGTGTGATCAAGAATCATGAGGCTGAATATGGTGTAACTACACAATAAGTAGGCGCACTGCGGTTGGACTCGGTAAAGTTGTAAGTGATTTTATTTTTGTTATTTCTTTACGCATTACCCCAGACCGAGCAAAGAAGTGGACGTTTGGGTCCCTTTGTGACTGCTTTTTATTTATTAGTACTATAACGGTTCCCAAATACAACAGAGGTACGATTAAAACATTCTCCTTTATTTATCACTACATTGCCGCAACACGGAGCTTATAATTTCGGGAGGCGTCACCGCTGCAGGCGAAATGCAATCCGATCAATTTCCGAGGTCATCCGATAAGACGGCTCATATTCACAATCTGGGGCATCTTTAATGGGCTGGCTCGTTTTACCGTTGACTTCAAAAGGTAGACTACTAATAATAATATGACTGTTGTTGTAGTATTAGACAGAAACCTTTTTCGTAGTAAACTTGCTACAGCATCTAGAAAATTCGAGAAAGAAGATAGAACGAAGGATGGCTTAAGAGTCCTACAAGTACGGTAGGTGTATTCTTGAGACTGTAAATTGAGGGGTAGTCAAAAACGTTTCCAAACATCGGCTTGCATAAAATATATTTTTTTTTTTTTTCAGTTCAAAGAGTTTTTTTTTAGAGAACTATGTGCGCCTGTCTGTACCTTCCTCTTGCCTATTAAGTATTGATCAACTAGTTATCAACAACTAGTATGTTGATCGACTTAGTACGAGTTTATCGTGTAGGTTAAGCGTTATACGCTTCAGTGATAGCGTAACGTACCACCTACCCTAATACCGTTAACTGAAATCGGTTGCTGTGAGCATCACTAGTTAAAACCGTTTACATAACACCTGGACCGTGGAAATGCATACGATCTGGAGGGTTTACTCTACTCTGCTAAACTATAGGTGACAAGGTAACACAATTAAGTTACCGAGCAGCCGTTGCCTGAGGAAGCAAAATCTAAACTAAATCTTTTTTGGATCCTATTTCAATTTGGTACCTACTTAGTACAAAGTAGGACAGAGGGCAAGAGATTTAGTAGTCGCTCTCTGATTGATCACGTACTCCACCAGGACGTTAGAGCCACTAAAACCTCGAACCCCTCAGAAGCACGACAACTCTATCAACATGAGTACCACGAGTGACATGAGTTTCTGAGTACCTAAAGAAAAAAAATTATTTATAGTCTGTGGACTATAAATTGACTTTCATACAGTTTATTTGTCTTTCCTACAAATTCATAAACAATATATATATATTGATATTGATGGGACTCCCGTTTCCGCATTTAGGCTTAAAAGTTGGCCCATTATGCGTGGGGGGTGTTCTGGCTAGGAGTGTAGCCAGCCTAACTCCTCCCAAAAGCACAGAAGCTTCCTGGGGGCTTCGCAGGCTTGGAGGAGTGACCTAGGGTTGTTTAGGATTTCTGTTCGTTGTGTGGTTACGCCCTCACATTCATAAACAATGTAGATGCTCTTCTAGATGCGGGTTCAGGCACTGCACTTGGCGAATGCAGGTTTGAAACTAGGTTCGACTGTTCCGCCTCTGTTTAAATTCGGGGGTCAGCGTGCTTGCGTGATAAACCACGGCTCATTTCAAACACAGAGTTTAATTGGTTACATACAGACGCAGGTTGGGAAGTTTTCATGTCGGCGGTTACTGTCCAATGATACTAATGATAGGGTCGCGTGGGTCTTCTAAGCCACGGGGGTCACTGTGAAAGTTTTATCAAGTTCGTATCGCTTACGTACGTACGTTTTGATTACAATCTTAAAAGACAAAAATGTATTGGCTTGCAAGGTTTTGCGTTGGTATGAAAAGCGCTTACGCAAAAAGGACACTAACTTGAAGATTTTGATGTCGAAAAAAGGTGCGCGTTGATATCTTTTGTATGAAATATTTTTAGGTTTATTTTTAAACATCACTTTTTGTCATTTAATTAAAAATATAATTTTATTGATCAAATAACTAGATGTCAAAGGATTTACTTTGATTGCTTTTTTTAAACTTTAATTTCGTTTCGTTTCCTTTCATACATTTAATTGCAGCGTCCGTCCCTAGGAAAAACTTTTAAGAACTACAAAAATGTATGAAACAAAACGAAACGTATTAAAGTTTTCTAAAACTATAAAAACTTGTACTAGAACCCTAGGTACTTCTAAATAACACGTAAATCTGATCAAGATCATCCGTTGACAGAAATATCGTATTTCGCTTAACAGTAGCACCCTACGCAAAGTGCAGTCTACGCATGGTCGAGCACCGTCGACCGGCTAACTTAGACCGTTGCGCGTCAGCTTGCATGTGATCGTTACCATCCCTCGATAACACGACATGTGACACGCTTCACATACTCTAGCTAGAGAAATACCAGCGAGTTTATTTGGTGCAACAAGATACGCTTATTTTGATCTTATGATATAGGAGGCACTTTAAAACTTATTCATCCTTTTCGGGTAATTAGGAAAAATGTTGCAAAAATGTTCTAGAACGCAATGAGAAAAACCCGTTTCTCCATTACACACTAGTCTCCAACGCTTACCTTGAGTCTGAGTTTTCACTTGCAATGGTAAAAGGTTATAAAGTAAGATATGTACTTACTTAATGAGCTGGTAACCAAGTCAAGTGGGTTTTTTAAGTTGATTTAAGTCCTCCCTTCGTATATATTCAGATCACACTAAAAAAACACAGCCAAAGTTATATACCTATCTTGTATTAAAAATAGTTTGTTGCATGACTCAATAAATTAGCTGTACTGTTTATAAAACTGAGTACAACTACAAACAATTTTACGACTAACAAAACCTCCTCTCTTTGAAATGAACCGGTTTTGAGGTATTTTCATCTGCAGCACGATAGGGATCATGCGCTCGCGCAGCCTTGATCAAGGCATTCCGCTCAGCTGATTGCGATACGTGTCTACTAACTGTCATCTATTCTATACCTTCTACTAACTGCTGCGTATTTTGTACCATGTCATTTGTGTAGAGACTGTTATCTATTCTGTAGTATGTGTAGTAGTAACTGCTAAATAAACTGTGTATAGGTATTTCGCAACTCGCAGCGCCTGCGGTTACAGACTTTTGGTATGTTGATTAGATAAAATACTATAAGTAGGAGTACCCTTTTCGATTGAAGTAGGTAAGTATTTCATAACCATTATCAGCTTAGTAGTAGTTGATTGTACCTTGTATTAACTGGGTATACTCAACATGATAAATAGGTGATGAGATAAAGTTTAAAAAGGTTTTACTATTGAAAACCAGCCTAACTGTGCATATCTGTTTTAAATAAAACGAAACAATTTTGAAATTCTGAAACAGTGATCCTACTTCTGACAATTGCTCCTATTTCATCAGACTACTCCGTTGAATCCATCTTTATTCAGCCAGCTCAAGCTCAAAGCATCCTCAGAACCAATATTTCTGGTTGTCTCCTCAATCATGTTCAAGTTCAATGGAAATTCATCATTAGGGAGACATCTTTTATATTCTAAAAGCCTTGAGCAATGCCTTACAAAGGCAATCTTGAGAATTTGTGTCAAGTTAAATCGTTCATCCTACGCGCATTGTTACCAAAGACACAATAAAATAGGTACAGTCAGCAAAATAAGTCGATTAATACATTAAGTAGGTATTTAAAATCCAAGAAAATGCAGTCTTAAAATGTTATGAACATTCCATTAATGAAATTAGTATAAAGATCTGACTAAACTCTTGCAAAATTTACAAAAAAAATGTCAAAAGCTCCTAAAAAGTTAGACAATCTCAACTTATGTTGCTGTCTGTACCAGTAGATACGTTTTAACTTCCACGCAAAAATAGTCTAAGCTTTTGTAGCTTTCAGATAAGAACTTTGCTGAGTAGGTATACCTATGTACCTAAACCTACGTATTTTCTTGTTCATTTAACTTTTGGGACGGTCAAATTATGAGAGAACTTTTCCCCGCATTATTAAATCGTAAACTTCTTGGACTACCCTTGTAATGTACTAAGTAATGACATCAACTCCTAACATCCAAGATAGCTATCTTGAAGTCTTGAAGGGTTGATCGTTGATACGGCACGCCCAGCCTCATGCTTCAAATCTTTGGGATTCGTATCGTCTTGTTCACAAGACTTAGTGGCTTTATAATAATAGGTATCCTAAATATTAGATCGACTGTTAGTTGAGTAGGATTTCCACGACCTTCTCCTTGACTTTTATAACTTTGATATTTTATGAAAATCTTTGTAATTTTCGTTGAAGTGCTCTAATTTATTTTTCTGGTCCATGGTAAAAGGTATAAATCATCTAGATTAGATGCATGGCCTATTTAGTTTCAAATAAAAGAAGGAGCTATTATAGACGAAAATGGTATAGTGTACTACTATACTACTATACTACTTTGTGTGATTAATGTGTACATAGATAGCCCGCCTGCTCGTCTGACAGGTATGAAATTAAAAAAATTGTAGTACGGAAACTGTCTAATTACGTAGGTAAGTGAATAGCCGCCATCAAAGGTTCGTGAACCACCAACTAACCTAGATCCATGTCATCTTACACGTCGCCCTCACAAAGCCAGCCGGATGGAGTCACGTCCTCATTACTCGATGCATCAGGTTACACTGGTCTGTAGTGCATCTACTTGCTTTGTCTTTTTATTATAAACTGCAACGTGAACCCTGGCTTGTAACGGGTTTTATTAGTTTTTCTCTGTACGAAATAAAAATAGAAAAAAAATTGAGGAAAAATTCAGGTGGTTGTTTCTGTTTTTGTGAATAATTTGATACGTTTTCCTCTATTTTTCTTCAATTGTAGAACCAACAATAGGTACTTTACGAAGGTTTTCTTTGTAGTCTTGAAAACTAATCATCAAAGTAGCTACTAGCTATGATTATTTTACTTTACGTTCGCTTCAGACAAAATGCGAAATAGTTTTCATACATTAAGTAGGTACTTAACTGTTTATCTTCGACCTTGTCTTCTATTTATGCACGAAGTTTATTTTAGGGCCTGTTTCACCATCCTTGAGTAACGTTATACGTCAAATAAAAATATTAGGTACTATCCTTGTTTTTGACAAGGCTATGGTAAAGACGAAAATGGTTAGCGTAATCATAAGATGGTGAAACAGGCCTACCTACTGAAATAAAGTCCTAGGGATTTGTGAGTATTTATTTACGATGTCTTTTCAATGCAGTGTACGTAATTTTTAACCTTACAGCAAGGACCTTAGTGATGTTTTTAGTGATCTGTCTATAGCTACTTCAACTTGGAAAATTGCAGAACAATTTCATGAAAGTCAAAAAGCCTAGTATAATAACTACGGGCAAGGTCACTCCAATAATGACCACTGTCTAAATGTTCGTAACCTCGAAACTGTAATATCATTCGGCAAATTCATTTTTATTTTCATTTTGTCAAGGTTCAATTTTTGCTACTGTGTCGCAACATCACTTTTCAAATTAATTTATCCAAAACTTATAGAATTATAGACAACGTGAGCTTCAATTCCTTAGAGTTTCAATTAATTTGTAGTTCAGGTAAGACTGGTGATCAGGCTAGATCGCGGTATCGATGCGATTTGCAAAGTTTCTTTCATTTCCTTTTCTGGGAATCGCGAGATTCCCAGAAAAAAAAAAAAGAAAAAGAAAAAAAAGATTCGGGGTGCATTAGTAAAGGCCGCTCCATATTCTCACGAGACATTCACGCGAGAATCTCCGGAGATTCTCAGCGAGAACTGTAGCGAGAACTTCTATGGGTACACACTCTCACAAAGTTCTCAAATAGTTCTCACTACAGTTCTCGCGCTCGATGACGATGGACGCAGAAGTAACCGCTGTGACAAGTTTATTGACAAATTTCAACTCAAGTTCGTTTGTCCAAGTTACGCTCATATTGACGCCACGTGGTAGGTACACAACATACAACCGTTCAAGTCGGCGGCTCGCGCGCTACTGAGAAACATGCGAGTGTGGAGTCAATACACGTTCTCGCCTTTTCTCACGTTCTCGCGCTCCTTTGTCTCGCGCCAAAATACCGACAAAAAGTGGAGAAAGGCCGGAGAACTACGCGAGAACTTGAGAAGAATACGAGAATCGGTTCCACATTCACGTTTCTCGCATGTTTCTCGCGTTCTCGCGAGATTCTCTTGAGAATGTGGAGCGGCCTTTAGAATGTTTAAAAAAACTTTCAGGACGATTTATTCACTTCTTTAGTTTTTCGTTCCATTTTCTGCTGACTTTCTTTTTCCATTTTTTTTTATCGTCTAAAATGAGTTATTGGAACTTTGTAACCAGTCTATCTTAATGTTTTTTTTAGGTCCTCATTGATTACCTCTTTGTATATAGACACACCTGTTTTCAAACCTTGTTCTCAAGGTTAAACTCATTAATCATTGTATGGACACGTTTTAATATACTGTAGTGTGTGTTCTTTTCTTATAATTATGTAATGTATTTATTATTATTTCTATCTTCTATTCGGCTGCAAACAACAAAATTTTAGGCTAACTGATTTACCTAGGACCTTTTTCAGATGAGTGGATACTCTTTACCTAGGTGGTGAAGACTCATTTGAAATTGGAATTCAGGGAAATTCTGTCAAGTTGGAAAAGTAAACACGGCCGTCAGTCGACTCCGAGTTTTTGTTGTGAATAATCAGAAAAAGAAAGTGGATACTCTTGTGGTTCAGGGAATCTTCTGAAAACCCCTGGTAATATGTACTAAAAACCTGAACCCAACGCTTAAACCTAGAAAACCACTTAAAGCCCTAAAAGTCCACAGAAGCAGTTGACTTCCACCAGCTCATCCCCAAGAAAGAGAGCGAGATTGGGAGTGCAGAGCGGGTGTAAGACACCGCACCCTATCTACCACATCCAGGATTGGCCCCTTCTTCAACTGCGGGCTGGTCATCATCTTGACTGTTCTCCGGCAGCATATTGGTATCCTCCTTTTCCTCTCCCCTCAACAAACCCCTTCACCACCGCTACCTCATACAATAGTGATCAGTGACTGTGATAGTTCTAAATTAGGGACTGGTAATATTAAAATTTTATAATTAAATCTGTATATACACCCACCACCTACCACTTTTCTTTATTAGGGTTCTTCTATAATTAGGATAGGTAGGTCTCTCTTTCTAAATTATAACTTGTGATGTTCAGTGGACCTCAATTGGCCCTGTAACGTTACAGTTTGGCGCCCAACTTATTTCGAATCCCCCCCTAAATTCTAAAAATACTTTCTTAAAGTACTTTTCCTTTGGTTTTCTTTTGGCTTAATTTTTCTTGTTTTTTTCGGCTTAATTTTCTTTTTGACTTTCAGATTTCATGCTCCTACTTTACTCAATCACCCAACTTCATTCATTACTCTATACAGTACTCTTACGATCTTTACTTCTCAATCTTTACTTCACTTTGAACTCTTTATTTTGAATAACTTTATGCTCACTATAACACGAGACACAACTTTAAACAATTTAACGTCGGTGATATTGTCTGGCGTAAGAACTATGTTCAAAGTAATGCAGGAGCATACTTCAGTTCCAAATTAGCACCTAAATTTATAAAATGCAAAGTCTTAGAGAGATTATCCCCACTTGTCCTAATTTTAGAAGACCCTAACGGTGTCAGAGCAAAATGGCACGTTAAGGACTTAAAATTGTAAACTCTATCTTAAAATTGTAAATTATATTTTCTATTTTTCTTTATATCTTAGGTTAATTATTATGTTTATATTCTAGGTTAGGTACTCACAAATGTTTAACCCCTTTTGGCATGTTTTATATTATTCACTAGGTATTGTTTTAGATTTTTAAACTTGCATTTTTTAAGTTAGGTAGGTAACTTAATTCTTAAACTTTGACTTAGGTCACTCCTTGATGTTCTGTTCTGGGTCACTCTGACTATGTTAGGTAGGTACTCAATTCTTAAACTTTGACTTAGGTCACTCCTTGATGTCCTTGGTCACTCTGACCTATCCTTGAAACCTGTAAATATTCGAGCGGTAACCAACTCGTTAAACAAGCCTCTAATCCTGTAATTATCCGAGCGGTAATCAACTCGTTAAACAAGCCTCTAATTCTGCAAATATTTTTTTTAGGGTTTTCAAACAGGTGCGGATAACAACACCTAATTAAAAAAATAAGCCTATGTTATGTATCTTAAATACTACCTTATGGAGTATGCGTCATTGAATGTGAACCATATCCCCTTAGTCTGTGAGAATGTTGAGTGTTAGTCGTGGGTAATAGTGTGATGAATGATAGAGTAAGGTAATATTTGTAAACCTTCAAAATTTTCAATGGAGTTGAAAATTTTCAGGGGTTGTCGGGGAAATGTAGTGTGTGTTCTTTTCTTATAATTATGTAATGTATTTATTATTATTTCTATCTTCTATTCGGCTGCAAACAACAAAATTTTAGGCTAACTGATTTACCTAGGACCTTTTTCAGATGAGTGGATACTCTTTACCTAGGTGGTGAAGACTCATTTGAAATTGGAATTCAGGGAAATTCTGTCAAGTTGGAAAAGTAAACACGGCCGTCAGTCGACTCCGAGTTTTTGTTGTGAATAATCAGAAAAAGAAAGTGGATACTCTTGTGGTTCAGGGAATCTTCTGAAAACCCCTGGTAATATGTACTAAAAACCTGAACCCAACGCTTAAACCTAGAAAACCACTTAAAGCCCTAAAAGTCCACAGAAGCAGTTGACTTCCACCAGCTCATCCCCAAGAAAGAGAGCGAGATTGGGAGTGCAGAGCGGGTGTAAGACACCGCACCCTATCTACCACATCCAGGATTGGCCCCTTCTTCAACTGCGGGCTGGTCATCATCTTGACTGTTCTCCGGCAGCATATTGGTATCCTCCTTTTCCTCTCCCCTCAACAAACCCCTTCACCACCGCTACCTCATACAATAGTGATCAGTGACTGTGATAGTTCTAAATTAGGGACTGGTAATATTAAAATTTTATAATTAAATCTGTATATACACCCACCACCTACCACTTTTCTTTATTAGGGTTCTTCTATAATTAGGATAGGTAGGTCTCTCTTTCTAAATTATAACTTGTGATGTTCAGTGGACCTCAATTGGCCCTGTAACGTTACAATACGTACTTATTATCACCACAGGTTTTAGGAGATCAAGTATTTTTTGTCACAGCCTTAGTTGCGCGATAAAAATACATGTATTCTTACTTACCTGCTAGGGATGTATACAGTTGTACCAAACCAATTAATTATGACATGTTTTCTACAAAAAGTTCTCGTGAGAAATAATAATATTCCTCTTTTATGATAAGCATCATTATAATAATTCTGCTCTAGTATAGGTACATCGAGTACCTAACCTATTAACCTAACTAATAGTCTAGGTACATCGAGTTGAACCCTAACCTAAACTAATTGTATGGCGACCGCGAACCGGAAAGCAAAGAGTAGGATGGCACCCCACCCGATGGATCGCTGACATTGTAAGGGTAACAGGAAATCGATGGAATGAGAAGCCCCAATATCGTTTTTTCAGGAAAAATAAGGGGGTGACATATGTCCAGTTGTGAGCTTTTACAGGCTGATAATGATGATTGCGAGGAAGCTTTCTAGCTAGGTGTCTATCTAAATATTACCCACTAATACTATAAGTGAAAACTCTTTTAGGCTTTTTCGTGCTATACTTCCTCTGTTTATACTCTTATTTAATAAGCTGTTTGTTTTCCACATAAAATAAAAATATTTTAATTTCATGTTGCAAGTATTGAATCGACTCCCAGTGTTTTTAACAAATCACTGCCACAAAATTGAAAGTGGACTAAAATCTTAAAGAAAAAGCTCTAAACAAGAACCTTTTAAATCACTTATTTTAAGAACGTGATAAATATAGATGAAGAAAATCGACGCCTAAACATAATGTGCAAGGCTTTTTCGATCGTAATAGAAAAGCTTGAACTTGAATTTGTAGTTTGAAATTTTTTAGAAAATGTGCATGCCCTGCCATCTGTGAATACTATGCAGAAATAAATTGCGCAAGGAGTTAGTGAAACTTGCACCCTGAAGCACTACGGTGACTCGACGCCGTGCCGCGCCGTCTAAAACCAAATTATGTTTCCTTTATATTGAGTAGTTTAATGACGTTCCAACAGATGGCGTTGAAATAAAAAATATTAGGTACCTACGCCTGAATAAGTTTTTAACTAAGTACATATTATAAATATAAAATAAGTGAGTGTAGTTTTTAAAAAAGTTTTTAGCTATTAATACTAACCTATAAAAAAAAAACAGTTTTATCACATGCCTCAGGCATTTTGTTATAAAATTGTTTTACAAATCATTGTAATTTACACCCAAAAGTTTTTTATCTAGGTAGGTGTACCTAGGTATGTTTATGAAAAAAATTCAATATTAATTTGTGGATAAAAATGTTATGTAGTAAGTAAATATCTATTCTAGATATTTACAGTAGTAAGTAGATACATACTTACTATAATAGTTATACTGAAGTAAAAAGAAAAGCAAGAATAAATAAAGCGATTACTAAGCAAAGCATAGTGCTTAAAATTAAGCAAAAAAGCGTAGGATTGAGCATTTGATGCGATTTCAGCTTAGCTAGTCTGAACATAAAGTCGAGGAGAATAACGAGTAATTTTTCGCGTCATTGGCAGTCTCGCAAATAGTGCTGCTTTGGCAGCCCGAGTGGGATAAAAACTATACCTACAGAGTTGGGATATAATATGAACGACATAGTTAAAATAAAACGCATATTTTGTAATAAGTTCTAAAAGATTATAAACTTTAGACTTTAAAAAGTCAAGTTTGACACAATTTATACGATTATTTATATTAAAAATATGAACAATTCTATCGGTTAATATGCTGTGTAATAGCATCGATAAATGAATACACGAAGATTGCTACACCCTATATATTAGAGCGTGACTCGCAAAACCGGCTAGTTCCCATGCGTATTTGGGGATGACGCTACAGTCGACGACGACTTAAGCTTCAAGTAGCCGTTAGAACCAAAGAAACGCCATTAATTTATTTTCGAAATTCATCAAAAATTATGTCCTTATTTTAGAATCTGTAATGGTGTTCATTTATTTAGTTATCACGATTTTATTTCATACTGATTATCTAACATATTTTTCGCCACGCCACCTAGGCGTGATCACCTAGGTGGTCATCAAATTGAAAGATAGTATACAAATTAATGACATAACTTTACTAATAGGTGGCGTCTATATAAAATAAGTTTTCACCTTCTTGATTTACGGCTTTTGCGACAGGTCACAGTTCTGTCAGTGTCTGTTTACTATAGTGTCAAAATTATAATTTGAATTGTTAGTCCATACCGCTCACTCGTTCCCCAAATTCTAGGGTGGCTTTAGCACAGCACTTTAGTCTGTGCATAATATTTGGACTACGAACAAATGAACCTTCTAAATAAAACACCTAGGGCGGCTTGCACGAAATGTCGTTTAAATTCAGCCTAAACACGTTTAACTAAACACGTTTAAATCGTTAAAAGTGTTTAGCAAAATTACGTTTAGTGGCATCTTGCACCAAACTGTTTTGACGATAATTTAACTAAACTCGATTAGTGTGTATATATCAGTACTCTATGGTCGGTATAACCACAGAAAACAGTTCCCCTACGTTTCGTTAAACGTACAAAACGATTGACGCATTTCTTTTCTAAGAAAATTCATCTTTTCCACGCATCAAGTAAGCTAAAACGGAACGGTACTGTCATTTTTTGATACAAAGTGTCATTGGCCTGCGTGTTGTGTTGTATTCTCTTTGACGATTTTATTTACATGTACAATTATTTCATTTTCTTGTTTTGTAGTTGATTGGTTGTGTTGTGGTTGTGATGAAAATAGTGCTTCCCGTTATGGACTATAATACTGTTCAATTTTTTAACTCGTTGGTATCGAATTTTAACTGATTATAGATTTGATGCAAAAGTATTTGTGTGGTTTCTTTCGATAGTCTGAACCTTCTTATATATTTTTTTTATCACTCCTACGGTGCTCAGACGTGGTCGCTGACTACTTTGCCAAAGAGTGATGGAGCGAAGTATTTTAGGTGTGAAAAGAATAGATCGAATTCGGAACAGAATACTTCGCTCCAAAACTGGAATCGCCGATGTACGTCGTAAAGTAGCGGAAAGGTGGGCTCAAGGAGTCACAGGCTGGATACCCCCAGGGGGTAGAAGACGTCGCGGCCGCCCGAGGAAGCGCTGGCATGACGACCTGGACTTTCGAGCAGAAATGTGCTATACTCGGCAATAGGTACTGAGGGGTAATCACGAACAAATCTGACAGTCGCCGCGTTACGTAAACCTAACGTATTCGAGTGATATTGCGCGTCAACATCAGCCCGACTGCCGAACGTTGTAGCGTCACCGCGCAGTGTATCTCGGATACGCTAGCGTTACGATACGTTCACGATTGTCAAATTTATTCGTGATCAAGGCACTGCTAATGAGTAGACAAGCCGTTTTACCACCAAGTTTAATGATAAGTCGCAACGCAACTACGTCCTTGAAATTTTTAGAATCCTACTAATATTATTAATGCGAAAGTTTAGATGTTTGGATGTTTATGTTTCAATCACGTCAAAACCACTGAACCAACTTGGATGAAACTTGGCATATATGTAGTTCGTAACCTGGATTGACATATAGGCTACTTTTTATCCCGAATAATTAACAGGATCTAAAGGATAAAATGAACGAAAAGGAAAAATTGAAATTGAAGGGACTCCCTTTTCCGCATTTAGGCTCAAAGTTGGCCCATTATGCGTGGGAACGAAAAGGATTAGCAGCGCCAATTGGCAAGAGGATTTCATTGTCATGTCATGTCACGTCAGTTTGACAGGACGTAGTACTACCTCTTTGGTCTAACAACTAGCGTTTGACATTCCAGTAGGTACACGGAAACTGTACACGCGCACGAAGTCGCGGGTAACTGCTAGTCAATCATATACCTACTTTAGAATATTTATATTGATAAATATACCTATAGGTACCTACCTACCTTCTTCAGACATACCTATTCCATTATTTATAAGTAGGTAGGTAGTAAAACTAGAACAGGATAGCCTAGGAACAAAAGACCTAGGCAACACCCGCAGAAAACTTATTTGTTCGTACCTAAATGGTTCGTAATGTATGGTAATGTTTCAGTACATAACTAAACAAGTACCTATTGGGTGTGATATTTTAATAATATATAATTAAAAGTCTACCTACCTTTTATGTTTTATTTTATCAAGCTAAAAACATTTAAGATTTCATATAATATCATTGTATTTTTTTGTTACCGCACTTGGCGGTAAGGCGTCAGGTTTAAAATCGAAACATCTATTATTTTACTAGCTTGATACGACCAGAGCGCTGTTGCCGCTCTGCATCCAGACTCTATCTCGCTCGTTCGACATTGCATAGCACAAGCTGTCAACGTCGCGCGCGTTGTAACCGAATTTTGGTATACGCTTTGCAAAATTTAGAAATAGCGCCATCTGACGTTTATTTCCGTACTGCTTATAGTGTCAGCGCGCCAGAGGTTCAAGAAAATAAACACCGTTTTGATTTATTACCGATTCGATACACCCAGCGACATCTCACGCCTTTGAAGGTAATCCATTTTCGGGTTACGATATTTTCTAAACGTCTGCTGGTCTATTTTTTTATTTGTCTATGGTAATAGGCTATATGCTAAAAGGATTAACTTTGTGGTTCAAACTTTTCTACCACGTGGTATTTGAAACTACTAAAACTTATAGAACAATTTTAATTTATTGATAATTAGTAGTGATTTTAAAGCTGCAACGAATGAGATGATAAGGTAATAAGAAGTAGGTTACGATTTTATACCACCAGATTGAAGAGGACCCCATCCTACATTCAAGTCGTTTGTATTTCCTTTACTTACTTTCGTGATAGACTCAACCAAATAAGGAAATTGCAAGAGGGCTCCGTAAGGAATTGGATAATTCAATCGCCACCGCCGCTAATAGCTGTTTACAGGATTGGATTCAAACTCAATCAAGTAACAGAAGAAACAAACATTTTCATCCTTAGCAACATTGAAATAAGGTTCAGTTTGATACAGTAATTAAGAGCTAGGACCAAATCCTTATCCGCATTTCCCTCCCATTAATGACATTATCGGAAAAATAAGGTGCAAATTGTTAAGACTGTTTGCATGTGACCGTAGAGTGTGTCTGAAATTCAGTACCATGTTATGTGCTTACGCTGAGATAGGTGTCCAAATTAATACCTTGGTAGGTACTCGTTTCTAGATTGTTTTATAGATATTTTTCAATTATAGCAAAAAAAATATGGTAGTATGTTATGTATCAAAATTTTTATCAACTTTCAAGTTAGTAGAGTCAATTCTCTTCATATTTTTCACATCCTAAAATGGAAAGTGATACATAGCGGCTATCACAAATTGTTTTAAAATTAATTCTTATATTATGTGTCTGACAAAACCTTGTTTTGATGAAAATTATGCGGACCAGTCAAAATGAGATTTATTTGAATAATAAATTCCATCTCATTTCAATATTTTTACAGCCAACGGAAACGCAAACGTTTTGATGATTTCATTTATGATTTTTGATCGTAGTCAATTTAAATTTTGATTTGTTAAAAAAATGTGCTAATTTGACTCTACAATGTTAGTTATATTAGTTAGGTTGAAAAGAGATTGATCAAAATATATATTATACATCAAAACCGGTACAAATCATGGTCCTAGTTCGTAAAAGTAAATATACTTAGGGCGGCTTGCACCAGAATCGCTAAACGCATTTAACTCTAGCGAGTTGTCAAGTCATACAAATACGTCAGATTTAAATCGATTTAACTGTTAAATACGTTTAGTGATTCTGGTGCAAGACGCCCTTAGATAATAAAGTTATGACGCGATACGAGTAAAATCAAATCCTAAGACTGTCGTCCACTGTCACTATTACAGGGTACATATTTTAGGATCCTATAATGTCAACTTAATAAGAGCAACTGAACTCAGGAAGGTATAGCTAGTATGTGACCTGTGTTGCCATGAACTCTGGTATTCAACGACTCCACAGCGAGAGTGGAATCTCCTCACGTATCGGGGTAATGCTGAATAAATATTTATTAAAAATTATGAGTGTGCTGTGTATTTTCAGTGATCGTATGTCACGAAACTGGAAACGCAAAATTATTTGATTTTAGCGATGAAACTACAGCATGTTTCACTGTACTTTTTATACAAAAAAGAGATTTAAAATACCTTTTAGGTACACTCATTCATGTTCAAATATGTAATTTTCTGTTCTTAGCTTGTAAATAATTTAAAACGCGTTCCATTTCTTACGCAATGTTAATTTATTAGGCGAAAAATCGCTTTATAAGATTACCTGAGGAATTTTGTGCGTTCATATAAAGCGCTGAAAACTCTTTCTTACGTACGGAAAATATTTCATCTGTCTTGTGATCCACTAAAGCTTACTGATCCCCTTTATGAGCTCCTGCGCTGCTTATGAGCAATGAATGTCGTAGAGTGACGTGTTAGTAAATATATAGGTAGGTACCTACCTATCTTTATTTAGGTAGTCTGTGAAAAAGGTCTTTTAAAATAAGTAGTATTACAGTAACTACCTGAACGTTGTGTCTTTTTCACAGGTTTGTATCCGGGAGTTGATCTGCGATAAATAAAATATATAAAAAAGATTAAGAAAATAACTAGGTAAGTAGGTATACCTTACTGGTAAAAATTTAACGGGTTTCAAATAAAATATTTGTTCCCTAATACTTGACTTCTTACTTAAGGGGATAGTCTATCTGTGCAAAACAGAAGAATCGAGTTGTCATGACATGCGCGGAAAGCAATTCGTAAATTTTATCGAATACTAAACTAAACTGAAAAATGCTTTACTGCGATCTTTATATTTATTTATTTAGTTAGTTACACCAATGGCATATTCACAATTGTTATTTAGGAGAAAAATATTACTTATAACATTCTACAGTGTGATATACCATTACAGGCATAAACAGATTTGATGTAGGTAAAATATGTCTTAAAAAATTTAGTACTTATTTTTTAAGGAAAAAAAAAGCAACAACTTATAACTAAGTGTGTGATTGGATTCCAATATACGAGTAATAAGTGCTCATGATAACATTCATGATAACAAAATTAAAGGAACGCTATTGTTTGTGTCAAATAGTCAGTTAATTGGATAAAATCTGCCAAGATTGGTTTTAAATCATACAGGAATGAAAGTATTTATTGGTTTTTTGTTACTTTTGAATAATAAACTTTTTTGAAAATATGTGTGGCATATTTTTACCCTTTTAACATTTTTTGTATCATTACATTTATATCATACATTAATTATAATATCTAATGCAGGGTGATGAGGATCTAACTTACTGAGGGGTAGTTTATTTTCACACTCCGTTACACCACTAAAATTGCTTATCACTAAATCTACAGTTCTTTGAACAGTATTTTATAAACTACATAATATTTACTATTATTAGGGTTTGAATTTTTGTGTCCTTCACTAGAGGTAGACCGGTCAAAATTAAAATCTGCAACAAATTATAGTCTCTACTTATATCACTTGACTGTGTCACTTTATCTACTGATATTATCCATGACGAGAAACAAAGTCTGTATAGTCACTGGGGTTTGTTTGTATACTGCACATATCTAAATATTCTTGGCAGAGTATTATTGAGTTTTAGTGAGATCTATACTTCTTCATTTTTACTTCGCAGAGCCTGGTTTCATATCAGTATGGAGTTCATATCAGCCAGTGCCTCATAGTTTTTGACTTGCTTTGCAGGAGATTGGGCATCTCTGCGGATGAATATGCGACCATTCCTAGTCCACACATATTTTTGCGACGAGAAGACTTGACGGAGTTTCCCAAACGCAGCCCAGCCCAGCTGGATTCTCCGGTTTAGCTCTTTCTCAAAGTTGTGTCTACCCAAACGCAGGGTCTGCCCGAGGTAGACATACTCCTGCACAACTTCGAGAGGCATTCCGGCGACAGTGATTGGCTCTGGGGTTATACGATCATTGATCATAATTTTCGACATAGCTCAGAGGATTAGCAGGCTGAAGTGGCAGTGGGCCGGCCATGTTTGCCGTAGAACCGACAATCGTTGGAGCAAACTAATACTCGAGTGGAGACCACGTTTAGGCAAGCGTAGTGTAGGACGCCCTCCGGCGAGATGGGGCGACGATCTGCGAAATGTATCTGGCAGACACTGGATGAGAAGAGCCGAAGACCGAGCTCAATGGCGCGTCTTGGGAGAGACCTACGTCCAGCAGTGGACGAGTATAGGTTGATGATGATGATGATGATGGTTGTTAGACTCATCCATCTTTCTGACTCTGGAGCATGAAAGTATGTCCGCATTATCAATAGGGAGTTATATGACTGTGTCTAGTTGTTTAATTGTGTTCAGTAGATTTTCGGTCTCGTTTTCTGACACTCCATTTATCTCCAAATTGTATCAAATTTAAATTTATTTATCAAATTGTATCTTCAAATTATATCCCGTCTTGTGAATCCAAAGTAGCTGGGCGTAGACATAAGTACATTAAGTGGGTATGTTTGTTAATATTTAGGTCATAGTAAATTCTATGGAAACTCTCAAATCGATAAATAGTAGATAAGCTTAAAAACTAAAACCTTAGGTACTACTGAAAAATAACTCTCTAAATAATATGAAAAAGGATAGGGAGGGTACTGCTCCAAACTCATCTTTAACATTAACATATTGCGGAGAGTTTAACACAAATTGTGAGAGACAGATACAGATCATTGATACAGAATTGGATGTAAGTAGGTAATTTCAGAAGAAATAAGTATTCCAAAATATACGTGCAATAAAAACCAGCAGTATTTATTTTAGTTTTTTTGCATAAATATTGTTAACTGGCAGTTACCCGCGACTCCGTAAGCGGGTACAGTTTCCATGTACATTGTATTATCTGTGTTGTATTATTATATGTGCGTGTACCGCGCGGATACTTTGTGAAACTTGACATTACACCGAACCCGTACTTGAATGTCAAACGCTAGTCGTTAGACCAAAGAGGTAGTATTACGCCCGGTCAAACTGACGTGACATGACATGACAATGAAATCCTCTTGCCAATTGGCGCTGCTAATCTTGTTCGTTCATTTTATCCTGTAGATCCTGATAATTATTCGGGATAAAAAGTAGCCTATGTGCCTACTGGATTGGATTGAGTTTTAGGAAACTTGGCATATATGCCAAATTTCATCCAAGTTGGTTCAGTAGTTTAGACGTGATTGAAACACCTAAACATCTAAACTTTCGCATTTATAATATTAGTAGGATAGGATAGGATGTGGTTCTTTGCGTTCTGGCAAGATAAAATGGTAGATTTTGTCTTGCCAGAAGGCAATGTCTCTCTCTATGTATTCTACTTTCATCAAATGTCCTCTCCGGTCCATGCAGCAAATAAGCACATATCCATTTCCGTAATGTTTAATTGCCCCTGAATTTGAAAAAAGTTGTGTTAGATCCTTCTTTAGAATAAATAAGGTTGTTCACAAAAATGTTTCTACAAAAGCAATAATTTTATTGCTTTTGTAAAAAGCATGTAGGTTGAATTAAATGCAATACAAGTATGAGCAGTAGCAATATAATAATTAGGTACTTACTTATCCTAATTTAATTAGAATTAGGATAGAAAAATCTACCATTTTCCGTGTAAACAAATAACAGCTACTGACTGATTGGCGGAGTTGACTTAAAAGAAATAAAAACTAAGTTTACATTGGTATGGTTATTGTTGGATATTGTCATGTATACAAGAGAAAAAAGTAAAGCCACTTTCAATGCGTATTAATTGGCAAACCAGGAGTTCTACTCGATAAAATTTTATTGTGACTGTTCGTAAGTGTCAAATGAGCTTATTACGCGGTCTGCTTACGCGTTACGCGCAGCCGCGAGAAAAACTGCCATGTTGCTACGTAGTGTACTCAAATGATACAATAGAACCATGATTTGTAGACTTTTGTCGAGTAGACGTTTACGTGTTCTTCATTTAAAAATCCTGAGAAATTTGGCGTGGGCCTGACGTCCGAACGTTTCGGCCGCCTAGAGGCCACTGAAGAATTTTCTTGCGATATTTGGTTAAAAACTAGACTCAGCGATTATTAAATATTAAAAAAAAATAAGACTATTTAAGTAAAGATTTTACACTTTTTATATACTTAAATATTTGGCCTATACGTAAGTTTAGTTGTTTTGTAGATAAAACAAGGGAATATTGTGGAATAGACCATTTAAAATCCAAAATTTCGAAGATCTTCTGCCACCTGGATTAAGGAAATGAAAACAAAATCGCAAAATGTATTCAGGGCGTTTTGGAGACAAGGATATGTACATCAAGACGCGCTGAGTACTTTTTGCGATTTTGTTTTCATTTCCTTAATCCGAGTGCACAAACTTGACTCGAAACGGTTTGGGCGCGAGAGAGCTGTGTTTGATCCCAGATTTATCTATTATAAACCAGCTAAATGAAGCTAAATTAAATATGTAATTGTTACACATATCCTGAATATTGATTTGCAACCAAAATAAATGAAGTTACTATCTTACTTTTATTTTAAACACACTTTGAACTTCGCTAGTTTTGGCAATTTGGCAGATCCCCAGCCTTAATGCGCATACTTGAAACATGAATCGTAATTTGTTGTCTCTAAATATTGTAAAAAGTTTCTAACCAAAATAATGTAAAATTGGACGTAGAGATTCATAGCTTCTTAAAAAATTCAAAGGCGAAGAGAACTAGCAGTTTATTTTTATCCTTTAGACATTTTAGACATCGCTAGATGTTTTATGTAAAGTTCAACGATTGTAAAATAACGATTAATATTAGCATTTGAACCAACCGCAACCTCCGCAACCCATTGAAGGGTCTAATTCTAGTCGTATTTCTACCACAGACGGTTATAAAAATTATAGTAGCAGTCTTTGGTAGGGAATCTAATTTCCCGCTCGAGAAACTTCTAAACCAATACCTACAGAAGGAATAAACCTTACGGGATAAACTTCAACTGATGTTTAAAATCACATCTCTTTGAGTTTCGCAACATTTATTGTAAATATACGGATAGTTCTTATTTTACAGCTTAATAACTTTTACCTTTTACGAAACACCATAGATTATATTTTCCTGTCATTTATGATCACATTGGTCACAGAATCTCAAGTTATTGCTTTTGTAGTTGCTATTTTATTTATAGAAAAAACCAACTATTTATAACTTGGAGTAAAGATGGAGGAACATCTCACTATCCGTATGTGACTGGTTCCGATCTTACCTCTGTGGACGGCAGCAGCGCGTTCAAATCGACGACACCCATTCTGATTGGTGTGACGTCATCGCTGGTGTTCCACAAGGTGGAGTTCTCTCTCCGCTCCTTTTCTCTATTTTTATCAATACTCTGGTTTCGGGTCTCCGTTTTTCTTCATTTCATCTATACGCTGATGATGTGCAACTTTATCTTTCCTTCTCTCCTAATAACATCGCAATTGCTGTTGAACAACTCACCGAGGACCTCCGTGTTGTCTCCACCTGGTCACAAAAATTTGGTCTTCAAATTAATACTACTAAGACCCAAGTGATGATCACAGGCAGCAGGGCTTTTCTTTCGAGGATAGATCATAACTCTCTCCCCTCCGTTAAATATAACGATATACCCTTGGTCTATTGCTCGGAGGTGAAAGACTTGGGCCTCATCATCGCTGAAAATTTAAATTGGGATAACCATATCACGGAGGTCAGTAGGAAAATCTTTGCGTCCTTGCATGCCATGAAACGCATGCAAAACTTCCTTCCTTTCACAGCCAAATTAACTCTTGTCAACTCATTACTACTTCCGATTATAGACTACGCCGATGTGTGCTATTCCGACGCTACGGAAGATCAGCTCAATAAACTGGAGCGTCTACTGAATGTCTGCATTAGGTACGTCTTCGGACTGCGCAAGTATGACCACGTCTCCTTTTATCGCTCCCAGTTGAAGTGGTTGAAAATCCGCTTTCGCCGTGATACCCACATTCTCTGTCTCCTTTATAACATTCTTCACAACCCTATGTCCCCTAACTATCTCAAAGAACATTTCTCCCCTCTTTCTTGTTCCGACCGCCCCGTACGTTCCTCTCAACATCTTCTCCTCAAAACCCCTGTTCATAAAACCTCCTTCTACAATGATTCCTTTACTGTCAGCGCGATACGCTTGTGGAACTCCCTTCCAGTGGATATCCGTGAAGCTGCTTCTTTAGGTATTTTCAAATCCAAATTATATCACCACTTTCTATCAATTCAGATCTCTCAACAAAGTTGAGCAATTCATGTATGTATTTATATAGGTATTTAGGTAGTATATATATATATATATATTTGGTTAGTGTTTTATTATTTTAAGTAGGTAATTTTTATATATTTTAAAGACGTTTCTCCCTACCAATTTTTCCATAGTGTAGGCACTACCTTTTCTCCACACTACACAAAGGTTGGTTGGAAGAAAATGCTAATTAGCATTAAGCCCGCCTCTGTACTGTTTTTTAAATGTGCAATAAAGAATTTTCTAATCTAATCTAATCTAAAGATAGAGGCAATTCACTGACAATTAATTTACAACATGAACTATGTATGTAAGTAAGTTACAATGTTTGACACCTGATCAGAAATTGTCTAATTTTCATTAGGAAAAGAGGTATCTGAAAGTTTCAAGAACTACATAGATAATATCTTTATTGCATACCAAAGTAAAAGAAAAACAAAATATAAATAAAAATTTAGAACATGAAGTACAATGGGCGTTCTCATCTCTATAAAGGATCTCTTCCACACAACTTTTGGATGGATAGAAACATTAGATAATGTGTAACAAAGTGATAAATTTGAATACAAAGACATAAAGTTATATATCTTTGTATTCAAATTTATCACTATATATATACAAAGACATATAACTTTATGACGCCGCCGCCAATCATATATTGCGTGCACATTACTTACAAGATATAAGATACATTTATTTGCCAAAATAAGTGTTACAATTTGGTCTTATGCTAAAGTCAGAGGCACTTTAAAACTTATTCACCCTTTTCAGGTATCGCAAAAATGTTATATTTGGGCGCTTAAACTTATCTTAAGTAGGTACATATAATAGTATTATTCTTTTCCAAAATATTCTTCAGCTGAGTAGAGACATTTTTTGACTAGATATGATTTTAATCCTCTTATGAATTTAGTTATTTCTGTTTCATTTTGAATATCATTTGGTAGGTTGTTAAAGATTTTGACTGCCATGTAATATGGACTTTTATTTAACATTTTTATTCTTGAATATGGTAGATATAGTTTGTTTTTATGGCGGGTACTTTCCAACTGTTCGACAGTGACAAACCTATCTACACAAGTAGGTAGATATTATATCAACACAATTAAAAGGTTCATGCGCCATAAGCTCCAGCGTTCGATGGCTTTATTTTATTACATTTATACGACCCGATACTTCTTACTGCCAGCGTAATTAATTTCACACGTTTGCGTAACTTGCTCCTCAGATTGGAATACTGACTTTTACTGCTGAAGAAGTAAAGCTTAAGCACATACAGCCCCCGTATTCCAATCTTTTGCTGTCAAGTTATATTTCACTGCCCAGTGTAATTTCTTCAGGTCATTCAGATCATTCTTTTTAGACACTTGACAGCAAAATATGCGCAAAAACAAATTAAATGACATCATAATGTCACTATTTAGTCACAGAATAACTATGAGTTGGTATGAACTGACCATGATTTATAACTTTGCAGTTCAACTTTGCAGTTCATCTGAGATTGGAATACCCCTGCAGTAACTATCGCTGCCAGTTGTTACATACTAAATAACCGGTGGAGAGAAATATTGTTGCGTGGTAATTTGGTAGTAATTCGTGACGGTGTAATATTCCTACCATCTTGGAGATTTTGAAAGAACTTTTTTTATTATTTTCTGCTCTTCTCGTAATCTACCACATTTTTAGCTGTTTTATGTCTATTTGTTTTTATTTTTAAAAGCCTGCCAAAGTATATAAACGAATAGATAACTTTGAGGGATAAACTATGGTGTTACTTTGATGTAAAATACTTTTTACTTTAGTGTACAGTAAAAGTAATTTTCAGGCTTTAAAATGTGGGTCTGGGGATAATGTCTCTTTGTGAAAAGACTTTCAGCATCTTGCTCTCATCTGTAACGATGTTAAGGGAGCCTGAAATGTGCCTTAAGTTGCTTTAAGAAAAGATACAGCTTCACTCGCTTTCATTTATTATTATGTTAGTAATTTGATTAAATACAATAAATAAGCTACTTATCTTTGAAATAAAACCAAACATACTTATTACCAAAAAAGCGTCATTTAAAAATCAATTTGCTGTAAATATTTCAAATTACGTCAATTTATAACATATTCGTACAATATTCTTGACTTGACTATCATCGCCATCTATTCAGTATTGCATATTTCTCTCCATATCTACTTATTTGTGCATAAAAAAACATGTTTTATTAAAACATAATGTTTCTCATTTTTTATCCAAAATATTCTCTGTAAGGAAATAAGTTCCGCATAATATCTCAATTGGCTTGTAAAACCACGACTTTGTGTTTGTTTATTCAAATTAAGTAAATTATATTTGTTGTGTAATTATTTTAGTACCAAGCCTCTCTCGCAATTTGCGATCAAAATAACACTGTTATGTTTGGCAAGGATGTTTATGAACCTCGTAATTTGGTTTACCATTTCATCTACTCAATATCAACAGGGAGTGCCGCAAGGGAAAAGTTGTAAATTGTGAGAAGACAATATCTTTCGTTAGTTGTAGAGTCATTCTACCCAGGATTGGTCTCCTGGGAGCCATTGTATCACCAGGTTTTAGTTTCCATAACCAACAGCCCTTTGAAAACGCCCTTAAATAATTTATTAAAGTATCTAATTCAGTTAACGATACCTCTTGTTACAGATACTTCTATTTCGCAAAGCTGCTTAACAAAAAAGTATTTTTTTCGGATGTCGCTATTAAAATAGGTACCTTATCTAATACTTATTTAGTTTTAAGAGTAATTACTGAAAGCAATTCTACAAATTAATTTCAAAAGAGTTTAAGTTTCATAAGTTTTTAGTTTAAGCACTTGAGTAAAAATGTAGATCGAGTTCCAACAAAACTTTATTCAATTTAGATTATAATCTAACAAATTATTGTGTAAAATCTTACAGAGGAATAAAGGAGAGGTCGAGATTTCAATTTAGATTCCAAGTGGTCTTGGTACCTGCCTATTTAATTACGTCTAAACTTTTCAGTAACAATATTCATTGAACTGTTGAATTTGATTTGATCCCCTGTCATTTTTTGACGAGTTCATCCTTTGAAATTGCTTTGTTGTGGGAAAGTGCCCTATTTGATATTCGGTAAACATGTCCGTCATATTGTTAGTGCCGGGGTTGGGTAAGGAATGATTTGTTGTCTATTCAACCTTTTCTACATTATAATTTATTTGTATGGAGAAAATATTTAACATTTACCTAGCTTTGCCTAACTTTTAAGATGAAATAAGATGGCGTAACCTAATAGGCTATACATAAAATTAAGGGTAAAATAAGTTTAAACTTGAGAAAATAAATATCTTAAACTCATGTAGGTAAGCTTTTCCTATTTTCCGATGCGAGAGACATGATATAACTTAGTTTATCATACCTGACATTTTTTGCAAAAGGGTGGCTCCAAACATCTCATGAATTTGTCATCTGACTCTAGACGCTAGCAGAATACATCAGTGTATCAAAATACAGACGGAAAGACTTGTACAAAGTTTAGGAAGAGTGTACTACAGCGTTATTTGAATGCATAAGTACTGAAAGTATTTATTTGGTGCATTTTGTTTAGTGTTAGCGACCCCGCTTTCCGATCGGTCGTGGGCTCAAACCCGGTAGTGCACCAATGCGTTTTACTGTACGGAAAATTGATGTGTGCAATGCTCTCAAACGGTGAAGGAAAACATCGTGAGGAACCCGCGGTCTTTCCGGTGGATAAGGCCGACTAGGGTGAAAGTATGGTATAGGTTCTGGGCAAGCCTACTCCATCTAAATCATGTCTCAGGCACTACACAGTGACCCGTTCAATAGGAGCATTGGTAAAAAGTGGCTCCTGACACTGAATAAATCATCTATGGTAGGTATCGTAGGTAGATTAAATGCACAGGTTGCTGTCATGATAGATTATGTCGCTAATTTATTATATAATTCCTTCCTCTTTTACCTTTTAAATTATTATTGTTTGTGTTAGCAGAAACCCATAAATACTAAAACGGTTACCCAGTAAAGATTGGTCGATAAACCGATATTTTGTTAGATATTATTAAAGCTACAATTTAGGTACCGAAATGAAATAACTTCAGAAACTCCGCAAATATTTATTATGCCTACATTTTAAGTGAATGAAAATTAAATTTTTCTTAGAATTTTTTCTATAAAAATTTCCTTCTTAAGAATTTCAATATACAAATAGAAAAAGCTTACCTACTGAAATTTTATTCGTGATTTCTATGAAATAGTGTGAGGTTTAATTTTATAATTTAGATTCTAGAATTATTAAGTTGATTATTCTTTCCTCCACACGGCCTTTAGCCTGGATTTGACTAGTTTTGAATAACGCTATTATTCCTATTACAATATTTTCGCCCTTGTTTTATCAAACGCCGGATAGCATTTTTTCCGACAAATAGCATTATTCGGAGTTACTTAGTCAAATATGAGACAGACGAGTGTATCAAAACCACCAGATATTACTGTGATGCACTTTATGAAAACCTTTAACATCGCAAAGGCTGAAACTTTCTTGAACTGCATAAAACTTTCCACTTAGGGGTGAAACTTTCAAACACACATTTGCCTGGTAAATCTTAACCGTTAATAATTGTCTTCCTTTCCCGGCTCTGTTCACGAAGCTTAGTTAAAATACTAAAAGTTTTTAGTAGAAGAAAATCTCAAGTTGTTAGTTAAATTCAAATTGGAAAACTTTTAAAATTTATATCCTCGGTACGGTACTATTACGTTGTACAATCACATGTATTTAGGATAAGTTTTTTCGACAATTAGTCAGTGTAATTAGTAAAACACAGTAGTGTAACAGTAAAAATAGCAACTACGACCATGGATAGAAAAATTCAAATTTTTTTGTTTTTTTTTTCATCTAGAGTGACTTAGACAATCATGAGATCATAAACCTCCTTATCGCATAAAACAATGTACAGTCAGTTGCACAAGGTTTTCCGCTTTAAAATTTCAAAATATAATGCACGCGACTGTACAACCTTGCCTACTAAGGTAAAACAAGTGATCATGCAACAATGTCGGACAGAAGGTGCTCGCGGCTAATCCCATTAAAAATGAAGCACTTCTTTATTAATAAGGGTTAGACGCCGGCTTGATGAGGCTACTTGTTTCAGTTTCAGATACTTGGAGGCGAGGCTGGAGTTAACAAGTCTCGTAGAAAATATTTTAAAAATATGTTGCCTACAAAGTAAAAAACTAGATAGATAGATAAACACTTTATTGTTCACAAAGAAGAAACAGGACATAGAGAAAACAATTAAAGCTAATGTACAATGGGCGGCCTTATCGCTAAAAGCGATCTCTTCCAGACAACCTTTGGATGGAGAGGATAAACATAAACAGAAAGACGGCGGTGTACATGGTGTGGCGGTGCCATAGTTTAATGGTAAAGTGCTAGTCCAAGACACTGGTTTTTAGCACATATCTAAAGAAAAAATACATTGATCTATGTAATATCTAGTGAAAATTTTCAACTAAACATGTGGCATAATATAGGTACGAGTAGGTACAAGCAGTGAGGGAGAAATTGCAGTAGTAAGTTCAGTAATGCCACAGAATAGGTTATAGTTCTTTATGCTGGGTTCGACCAACTCCAAAATAAGGCTCAAAAATAACTAGTAGGTACCTAAATAAATTAAAAAACCCCCGAATCTTGGACCTATTTTCATCAAACATAGCTATGAACATTCCCGACTTATTCACCTTTCAAATAAAAAATAACATAATCAAAATCGTTTCATCCGTTCGGGAGCTACGTTGCCTCAGACACACACACAGACACACACACACACACACACATACACACACACACACACACACACACACATACACACATATACACACACACACACACACATGTCAAATTTCCTTTTTGCGTCGGGGGTTAAATAAATAAATATAAATAAATATTCATGGACTTTACACACAACCCCCTCTAGTCCCAAACTAAGCAAAGCTTGTAATATGGGAACTAGATGGCTGATAGAATACTTAAATACTTTTTTTTTTGTAAATACATACTTATAATACATAGTAACACCCAGACATAGAACAAACATCCATGTTTTCCACACACAAATGTTTGTTCTCAGTGGGGATCGAACCCACGACCCACAGCACGGAAGGCAGAGCCATTACCGACTGAGCTGTGACGCCTGTCTACTGTGCCTGTCTCTGTAAAAGTTAGCAATATTCGGAGTTGACCGAACCCGGCCTATGTAATGATCTCATGTGGCATATAAACTGGTATTATTTAAATTGTCCAGATTTTCGTCTTCTTCTTCTTCTTCTAACTTAAGAGCTACGGCTCTTGTCGGCGTAACACATGCATTTCCCGCCAGGTTCTTCTTTTCAGGGCAGCTTCCTTGACATCCTTATACGACATGACCTCGATCTTCGCCTTCACTTGGCTCATTATATATAGCTAATACGCGGTCTTCCTCTTCCTCTCTTTCCTTCTACCTTCCCTTCAATTATATTTCCAATTAAGCTGTCATGTCGTATAAAGTGTCCAATCATCTTTCCTCTCCTGTTCTCAACAACTTTTATTAAGGCTCTCTCTTCGTTTACTCTACTTAGTACTTCTATGTTTGTTACTTTTTCTGTCCAGCTAATCCTTTCCATTCTCCTCCAATACCACATCTCAAATGCTTCTAAATACTCTAAATATTCTTAATTCTTTATTGCACACAACACAGGACATAAACAAAAGACAGAAATAGATGACATGTACAAAGGCGAGCTTAACCCTAACAAGAGTTTTCTTCCAGCAAACCTTTGAGCCTAGAGAGAGGTGACTATAGAGGCAGGTCCGTGTACATAAAAGGTTATAATATAACGGACATTCGATACTTACTAAACTAACAAATCAATATTATTAAGAAAAATAAAGTATTAAACATATACCTATCATAAAATACATATATACCTAATAAAAATTATATATACTTATTATGTTATTAAATTCGTACATACTATATATTTTTTTTACTTTAAAACCCCTACTCTTCGATCACCTACTCTTTACACTGTAAGCTGCATAGATAATAAAAGTTATAAATAATTTATAAGTTAAAAAACTGGAAAACCGACTTCCATTCGACTACCAGCTTCATCATCAGATGATAATGATGATGATGACAGTTCATTGGGAATGTTCTAGTCACTATAAACACCACATAAAAGTCACAGGAAAGCAAAATACGCAATTTCGTGCACGTGGTTGGTGTTGATTCTTTAGAGGAACAACTGGTGGGTTTTTGCTTTTCTCCAATTAAATGCGGTTTGAATGTACAAACTGGGTTTATTGACAAATTTAGAAAAATGTAAAAATTTAGGTGTGCACCACAAAGGGTCCATCGTTGCTAGCAGTAAAATGGTAGGCGCTACGCCGCAACTTGGCATATTTTTCAGTTATTTCTATTTATAACCCAAACTACTGAACCGATTTTGATGAAAATTAAATGGGACTAATCTGGAAGTATATTCTTTTAGATAAAAAAATAATTTTTGAAATCGGTTCATAAATGACGGAGTTCTGAGGTAACAACAATAAAAAAAACATACAACCGAATTGAGAACCTCCTCCTTTTTTTAAGTTGGTTAAAAAACAACAAAACTAAGCTTTAAAAATAAACTGTGATACAAACTACGAGTAGTAAGGATACACGAGTGAATATGAAGTTATCGTTCGGGTAAAAGCGTCTAGTGTTAGGTCATAAGTGGTTTTAAAAATGAAAAGTGCTCGCAACAGAGATAACACGTTCGTTAATGGAGTGCCATAACACCATTACTGTTATAATAATGTTAAATGAAACAACCTTAAAAACTACGTGTTAAAGCTCAAATTGTTGTGAATTTTGAGAACTGAGCACGGATTATGAAGAACTTGCGAGAAATACAGCCAGTAAAATTGTTTTAATCTTATATACAGTAGTATAAGTTATAAGTAAAACAAACTAATTGTTTAAAATTTCGGTCCTATTCTAAAGTCGGAAAAGAAGTCGAGATATTAAAAAATTGCATGGCACAAACTGTTTGTTCAATTTTTGACACTACAATCAAATAAATAGAGTTTTCCTGGATATTTTTTGGAATTAAAATTTAAAACGCATTTGCTACCTATACCTACTACCTAACCTACCTAACCTATACTACGTACTGTAACCACATGCAGTTTCATTCTAAAGTGCGCTTGGCTACCTTCCAAAAAAACGAAGTAGTACAGTACTAGTCCTTACTAAAACAACGTGGTTTAGGTATATTCAAATGTAATGCAGGTACAGTGACACTATAAGAAAGTAAATATTTTTGTTTCAAAGTTGTACTATACTACCTATTGGAGTTAATCGGAAGTACATTGCTGCAGCTGAACCTTGAAAATAATGATATACAAATTCCGTTAGGCTGACATCTGCAATGAACACGTTAAAAAAATTCCTTTGAGATAACCAGTTATCTGAGAGGAAAAAAAATCCTCTGAGATAACCAGTTATCTCGTCTTGGTTATCTGTCAGGAATAAGCCGTTAAAAATGCATGGAAATAGTCACGTGACCTAACGTTTAGAAATGCCATTTCCATTTTGATTAGCTTATTCTCTTTAGCGATTGTAGAATTTACTAAAATTTACTAAAAAGGCTAATGGTTTTTTATATCGTTCGAGGAACAAAAAATAGATATCAACTCATTCAAAAGTAAGTGATATTTAATGTGAAGAAAAAATTATTATGTGGACGATTTCTATCTTTCTGATTCAACATTATTTTTCTTACATCGGCAACACCATCAACAAAGAGGGATTTGGAAGTCATGTTTTGCCGTAGATTTATGTCGGCTTCTACGCAATCCATTAAAGCGTTTTACTGCTTTTAGTGGCTCGTAACAAAATTAGGATTTTAACCGAAATTACTGGCTGAAGCGGGGTGGAATAACATTGCAAGTGCATAAACACGTACTGCATGAACAACAGGGTGCTCAGAATTCGTTTAAATAGTTTTTTTTAGAATGGAGTAAAGATTTTTTTTTTAATATTGAATGTCCTTTGGCCACAATCTCACCTGATGGTAAGTGACATGTGAATATAATCGCATAATGTAGCTATTAATTATTTAATTAGGGTTAGGTTTGTTTCGTCTAGATTTAAAAGCGTCCGGATGAAAAAAATCACAGTGTTAAAAAAGCCTTTGTATGCACAAAATGCCTCTATTTATAAAAATACTAGCAGTTACCCGCGACTTGGTCCACGAAAAAAATAACGAGAAAAGTAGCCTATGTGTTAATCCAGGTTACGAACTATAATATATTCCAAGTTTCATCTGAATCGGACCAGTAGTAGCAGCGTGATTGAAACACAAACATCTAAACTTTGACATTTATAATAGTAGTGGCATGGTAAGATATTATTGAAGTTTCGAGTTTATAAATTAGTTTGCTTTTTTATCATAGTTAGGCAAACATGGCCCACCTGATGGAAATTTACGGTCTTTGTCATTTACATTGACATTCGCAACAACAGAGGCATTGTCGATGCGTTGCTTACCTGTATAGAAATCTTCGCAAGTTTTTTTGAAGCTGTGCATATTGCAGGGTGATGAGAAAACTTGGGGAGGAAGCTGTTTCAGTGTTCATCTAGAATCTAGATGATAGTTTAGATAATTTAATTAAATATCTATTATCTTATAAATAAAATTGCAGTGTTTTTAAAATCTCGTTATGATTATCGAGCTGTACATAAAAAATAAGGCACCTATCAGTATTTTATTCAGCTATTTTTTTTTCCGGACCCTTTCCTAATGCGGCGTAAACTAAAATTGTTTCAGGGACTATAAAAGCTGTTCTTAGGAACACCGTTGTCACCATGAGCCTGTTATTTACGACAGAGCAATTTTTGGTTTCAATTCCTTGAAGTGTTATTCCTTGGAGATTTCGAAGAAATCCTTTCATTTAGGTTTAGTACAGTTTATTTTTCTTGCAGGTAAGTTAGGTATTTTTATTAAGTTATGTTTAGGAATTTTTGATGTTGGAGGAAGAAAATACATTATGTCAACTCTAACTTTTTATAAGGGGTATTAAGTATGACTAGCTCTCCGCCGATATCGTGATGTCGTGTCGATGGTAGTATGAAAACCGCCATTCGTACCCTTTATTTGGTTAACGTAATCATCCCAAACCTAAGCAGGATCACATAAAGTTGCTTTCACAGAGGCATTCGCCATATTGTAATTGAATTAGGCACCTATGTCCTAATTATAACATAATCACACAATGTTTAGGTCGCAAATGTATGTCTACGCCATGTGTTCTTTGAAAACAAAATTATGTTTTTGAAGTATGTCTTTCAAAGGAGTAGGCTTGTTTGCTGATACCGAATGAAGATTTGAGACTCAAGTTACACTCCAGCATATATTTTCTGACGCATCTGTAAAATATGCTAAATTCTCGATTTAGATTTGAGTATTTTTGAAGCATACCAACGACCGAAAACTTTATGAAGCGACCACTAAAACATTTGGTACACAAAATCCGTTAAAAGCTCTCTAAACGAAAACTTAACGTGGGTTGCTATTTGACATTAAAGGCTAATGCTAGGGTAATTATTTCGAGCTTATACCAATCTCCATCCAACTTCTCAGGACTTTCATAATTTAATCGGTCTGCTGTGGGACTTGAGTGGCGCCCTACTCAATTACGGTATGTGGTCGTCATTCAAGAGTTTTGAATTTAATCCTACGCTTCAATTTCGTGGTCACCTTTCAAGAATCTTTTCCTAACGGCTTATTTCTGGAATCAACTTTCTTAATTATACCGAATAAATTTCCGAATTGGATGAAACTTTATGATTTATGATGAAGCATGCCATATGTATGCGACCTAATCGAGTAATCTCATTACGTATTCGTGGAAACCCGTTCGAAGTAAGGCAATGATCATGTTTAAGGCCTCACTAGATTTCAGCTAAGCTCCTTTGAGCGGGGCTGCCACAAGGGCCAGAGTCCCATCCTCGGGGTGAACTGCCATCGTCACTTTGTTTTGTGTCAAATGTAAATTGTGCTGTATTTCTACTACGAATAAGATTGTGGTTTTGGTAGCAGAATCCAACATTGCACAAAAAGATGAAGTTATATGAAAATAAAGGTCACAATACTAACAGAAAATATTATATCGTGTGTTAGACTTCTTTTGCTGACTGCCTACTTCCCAAAATATAGTTACAAGGCGGATTTGACAATACTCACTTTTACTTGCATAAATATTGTTTTTTACGATTTATTTCCTTACAGTTCGTTTTTGCTGTATAAAGTAAAACATCTACATCTGCAGAATGGTCCTTATTGGTTATTCTGCGTCATAGTCCCAGTTTGAACGACGCGCGACGGTTAATCCGCAGACCGACGTGTAATCTGACGGGTGCAGTTTCAGTGTAGGTACGTATCAAATGTTTCATTACCATATTGTAATCTAGAGTCTTACGAACACCCATATTCTTGGAATATTTATTGTTTTACCCAACTTTTCGGAGAGAGGGTATTTAATAAAAAAAAGAACCTCAAAATATCTGATCCCTCATCTTATTAATACACTTCCTGTCGAAATTAGAAACAAAATCACTTCGAAAAATATTAAATACACGCTAAAAAATACTTTTTAAATAACCTTGTTACATGAAATGGAGCATCCTTTATAGGTCGAGTCGAGCGCATGCGCGCTACCGATAGGTGGGGGTACCAATAGTGTAACCGCCTGCGCACGCACCCGTCACTCGCTGCGCTGCGCCTGCGCCTCGCTTGTGTTTGTCCGCATCACCTGACTAGAATGTACCTATCTTGTCAGTGTGGTGTGCGTGCGCTCGTTCGACCGATTAGTGTTATTCTTACGAGAACCTAGTGCCTAGACAAGCCATACCTTGGCTTTAAGGCACTATTTAATTTTAAGTATGTGTTATTTTTTGAAATAATAATAAATAAATAAATAAATAATGATAATTTGTATTTCTGCTTATCCGCAATCTACACCAGTTCTTATCCGCAATCTACACCAGTTCTTATCCGCAATCTACACCAGTTCTTTCATCGAGTTATGATGGTGAGGCATTGAAAAAACATTAAGTAGGTACCTACATGAAAAAAATAGTAAATTCAAAATAGTTTATACACTTTTCTGTCACAGGAAAAAAAGTCTTGTTTTTGGCTACTCTTTAGTTTTAACAAAGGTAGGTACAATAGTATGTCAGGTAGTATATATGAGTAAGGAATTTTTCCTTTTTTTTCCTTATCTTAACCATCGACTGAACAAGAGAGGTGTTCTAAATTTGAAGCTTATTTGTGTGTGTCTCTTTGGAGCTCCAAAAAACAATAACTAGAAAAAACTATAGCATAAACTTATCACTCCATCCAACGTGTGTATCCCGCAAGTGTCAGTAAACTTGGCTTGTTATTTAAAAACCACTGCGCGTCCTTTTTCAATCAAACAAAAAGGACAATTTGCACGAAATGTTGGACATTGTAAATAAATAAAATGCACCGTTATTTATTCACTTCCCGGCCTAAGCTCGTATAAAAACCGATTGTTTGCCGGAGCTTTAGAACGAGAGTTGTCTATTAAATGGAGAGGTACGCAAATATGCGCGTTAGCAAATCTTTGTTTATACGAAGTGAGCATAATCCTGGCCTGTGTCACTTCAAACCATTCGGTTAAAAAAAAAAAAGAAGTTTCGTCAATGAGAACAACTAAAGCAATTCAGGAGTAAAATGTTGGTTCTCAGTAGGGATCGAACCCACGACCACAGCACGGAAGGCAGAGTCATACCAACTGAGCTGTGAAGCTTGTCGAATTTGACTGCTATAAATAGCTATTAATTTAAGATTTTTTTAGGCAACTTTTTGGTTATGTCTAGGGAAAGACGGACGGATAGAGACAGACATAGAGGCGGACATGGCAAAACTAATAAGGGTATCTTGTCGAACTTTGAAACCCTAATAAAAAGCGACCCAAAACTTTCATACCAAGTCTGTGGGATTAGAAATCGCACTGTCGCTTCGCTTATAATCAGCGATGAGTTTGCTATTTTATAACATTATCACACTATTCCATGGATTGTTTTTACCTTTTTTACCTAGGCGTCACAGCTCAGTGGGTAATAGATCTGCCTTCCGTACTGTGGAGGCTGGTTCGATCCCCACTGAAAACAAACATTTGTGTGGGGCAAACATAGATGTTTGTTCTAATTATGTCTGGGTGTTACTAAGTATGTAGGTATTATAAGCAAGTATTAAAAAAAAAGTATTTAAGTATTTTATCAGACATCTAGTTCCTGTACGAGTATACAAGCTTTGCTTAGTTTGGGACTAAAGAGTGTTGTGTGAAATGTCCATGAATACGAGTATTTATTTATTTACCTATTTGATATTCAAAAGATCATTTAGATGTTCAATAAAATTATCGTTAAATATGATTTAACATAATCGATAATATAAAACACGCATACTATTACAATATTATTCTTCAGTTATTGGTCAAAAACTACATTGTTTTTGTAATCTAACGTTTATTTTACAGTCATTGAAACTAAACATACATATATACTTACAGTTGCTAGAAAATATAAAACATCAAAAATACGTGGAAATGATTACTTATTGAGTCATTCCTTGACAGTAACTTTATATTTATATTGAAATAATTTTTGGGACGAAACTGTAATTACTACAAATATTAACAAAATTGAAAGGTAGTGTTTCGTCCCAGTAGGACGAGATACTGGTAGTCCGAAACTAGAATAACTCCATTTTTGCAATCGTTTTACACCCTAATTTTCGTCATAAGTTTCATCTAAGATTCTAGAATGAATCCTTATTTTCTAGTAACAGCAAGGCCCGTGTGTAAATATTTGAACTTATTAACTTTCATGATACATTCTTCCATACCAAGATAAACATAAATTTTATTTTTCTTGATACAAATATTGTTCGCGTAAATCTTATCATGAGTTGACGTTATTCGGAGGATAAAGTTACAAAAGGAAGTATGGAGGAAACGAAAGGAATATATCTGCGATCAAACGGGTAAAAAGATTTCGCTGAACATTTCATAAAGTACATACTTACATCAAAATTATTGTAAATGCTTATGCAATAAGGCGTACTTCCGTGAATAAATAGGAATATAAGTAGGTGCCTAGCTAAATACTTGTTTTATTTTAAAAATTTCATAAATAGGTACAGCCTTTGAACTGATAAATTTATAGAAAAACTAAAAAAAAAACAACAATAAAATGTCAACATTAAATGAACACACGGGTAGAGATGATCATTATTAAAATCGTACAAAAATTACACACACACAGTCAGGTTAAAAAAACTATAGCGAGAATTTTGAAACTTTGGCTCACCGCCCGTCTTCAAAAACCTCATTAAAAGTTCGCCAATCGCAGACAATTCGATACCGCTACCATCGGCATCAATGAACATAACTTAGATAAGTATGTACAAACGACCTACATACTCAGAGCAGTGGGTAATGTTAGCAATATTATTTCGGGAGCTAGTTTCGTAGCTCGCTGGCTGCCACGACAGATAACGTTGTAAAATGTCAATCTGGCCTCCTCCATTTTGGAAGGATCAAAGTTCCGGACAGGGATTATAAGGGTCCAAGATAAGCTCATTTCAAAAGCCAAAATTTGTACTCACCTACTTCCTTTGTTAAAACGCTGATGAGTTGACTTTTTTATGAATATTTCAGTTACAGAAATGGTCCTTAACCTTTTTACTGCTGATTCTTGTTGCAAGAAAAACAAGCTTGTTTTGTTAAATCATGTTATTTTTTGTTACGTTTCTTGTTGTTTTTGACAACGAAGAAAATAACGTTACCTATATATTTTAACCAGATTTTTTTCTTTTTTTATCAGTGCAAAAGCTACACTCAACTCAAAAATTACTCCACAGTATTTTGAAACGTATACTTATGGTCACGTTACTGTTTATGATCAAAAAGTATACCAAACAAGGGACGTCCGGTTGGAATGCTGGATCTGAATTTAATTACTTCATAACAGAATTACTCATGACAAGGGTCGTTTCTCGCTGAAACCTTTTACATGTGCGTTAGCGTTAAGCTTCTGTTTTATCGTTTTTGACTTGTAATTATCACACTTGAATGCCACTTGTACCTATAGGTATATTAGGTACCTACTTTGTCAAAGCCATAACTATCTATACTCAGCTAAAATTTGTAAATCTTTATCGATAGATATCGTAACTCTTCACTACCTAGTTCAAATAGGTACATAAACATATTAAACATAACATTATTAGGTCGGTAGGTAGGTACTATGTAAAAATAAAATAAATAATTTGGTAAAAAAAACCAAGTATTATTTTTTTCAAGTACTTTACTATGTTGGTAGTTATTAAGGTACTAGTTCGTTTCTTTCCGTTATTTTTTATACCTAAAAATATTACGAGTATTACTTACTGCTTGTCACGTCATATCGACCTATTTTTGCATTGAACATTTTTCCTGTTTCACAAAATTATATTACTACAGAAACAATAAATGTCCAAATTATTATAAACAGTTGTTCAACAACTTGCTAAGATAGGTATTGATAAACCCTACTTCTAGTTCAAAACTACTAGATATCAAATCAATGTAGATTAACAATCGACTCTCCATAACCAAGCTCTTCTCAGATACTCATGCACAAGGAGGCATCTAGTTTGTTAGTTGAGTGTATCTGTGTACTGTTTCAAAGATTAATGGGACATGTCAGATTATACAAAGGAAGTATGTCTTACTTGATTGTAGTAACAGACAAGTAGAGCTTGCAACTTCGCTTCCGAGAAAACTTTGATCCAAACGGGTCCATCGCGCTTTAATCAAATGGTTTTGACGTTGGATAGAAGCGTTTTTGGTTTGGTTTTTGATATTAGTTTAGTACATAGTAATAGCAAAATTAACAACGGTATTAACCTTCACCTAGAAACGTGAACATGTATTTTTTAACAGTAGTTTTCCCTAGACATTACCGTTTAACTTGACGCCAAAATTGCAAGGAAAAATGATGGAATTCGTTTCCAAGTTTTGAAGGGAATAATCCACCATTTTGTCTTCAAAACAAAAGACAGTCGACTTGACGAATGACTCGACATGACTGAACTTTCTTCAAATAATATACTTGACACTGGTAAAATTGTCTGTCGAAATGACGGACAGAGGCCATATAGAAGAAGAAGGAAGATATTTTTATATAAAAAACTGCTTTGCCATTTTACGCTTACCCCTTTGAGAATAAGTTCCAAAGCAATTTTTATCACGGATAAAAACTGTACAATTCCTTGCAGAGCCAACCGAACAGGATAACGTCAAACCGGACAGGGGACGCGAGCCTTTTCACACAGTGTACGGATTACTTAATCTTTGGGGCGGATATTCTTGTTGACATTTTGTAATATTTATTTCCGTAAAAGAAAAAGAGATAGCCAACATGGCTATGAAATTTTTTTTTAGAAATTTCATTCGATTATCCAATCGTTATGGTATGTTTTACAGCAAATACCAATTATCACAAGTACTTACTTAGAAGCTTTGTTACCTTCTTCATAGAAACTCTACTGTAAAGAAGTTACTCAAACAATAATGCACTAATATTTTAGCTCTATACATACCTACTAGCCTATAATTCTGGGCATGAATACTTACTTACAACCTTTATTTAGTTCCTATTTATAGAATGAGAGAAAAATATGAACTAAATAAAAAACTTTAGCGATCATGAAATAATTATTTGCAAATAAAATATTAGGAGCCTTCATACTCACGCGGTCTTCACAAACGAATTTCACTTTACGTTCCAAATTATCGACGAATATTTTTGTTGGTTGATTGAAAATTCGTTTCAATCTAACGAACGGGCCACAGTCAACAAGAAATCTAATTTGCTGTTCAAATTCTCGCACCGATTTTTCTGGCTCATGTTTAAATCTGCTGAACGTACCTACTCAATCATTTTATCAAGGATTTTGACTAATCTGATTGTCACAGAATAGCGCATCGCTTAGTAACGAATTTATTTCGTAAATGGAGATATTTTTTTTAGGGTATTTAGGGTATTACCCTAGGTAAAATATCTTATCCAATGGGAAATGATCCATCAATTTTATATTTAAGACAAATGTACATAGCTACTAGGAATTATAAAATTACAAAAATTATCTTTTTTATATTTTAGTAAGAGAATTGTACTGCTAAAACCGGACTCGACGAACTCCAAATAACACTGTTTTACAGATAAAATACTATCCATCTTGCGATGATATCTTTTCCGAGACTGATCCGTCGCACAACTAGCATGCCCAACCGGTTGCATCAACGGGAAGTAAAATTTCCGTTAGGTAGTTCAACCAGTTGTACAGAAAAGAAGTAACGTGTCTTTTTGTATAACTGCTGGTGCAATCGTGTAGTGACTCATAATAGAGCGCTACTAAAATTTAACACAAATGAACTTTACTTGAGCCGATATCGCGGTCAAACTGTGAAAATGCCCATTTTTGACGTTCTAGATCTCTGAAACTGAAACTCTTAGATAATTTCGATGTATTGTATGTTGTAGAATAGTTATTCGCATTGACCGTAGCGGCCTCGCTTTTTGCAATTTTTCCTTATATATTTAAATAAAGCCAAAATTCCGAAACAAGTTTTTAATAAAACTCGCGCAGACACTTTTTCAAGCTCCTGGATTGAACTACTCGGCAAAGCAAACGAAATGAAAAATATCTACAAATATCTCTTATATACTGCCATTGACCGTAGCGGCCCCGGAATTTAGAAATAAGTATGGGATATGTACAAAAAAAAATCAATTCAAAACCATAAAATTTCTAAAAACGTTCAGAATTAGCCGTTAATTTCTCCATACTACATTATTATTACTAGGTAAAAATTATACCAAAATAAACGTTAGTTCACAATCAATAAAATTGTATACTTTTTATCTACATAATTTATTATATTAATTTGAATAAACGTAATTTACAACTGCATAAAATGCGATGCGTTGGCCGCTCGAATTCAGACGCGCGCCAGCGCTCGTGGAAGTCGGACCTGTGTCAATTTTCTCCGCGCCAAAAAGATCGAGCATAACCGTACGTGTACACGTGGAGTGTGACTGACTACCTAGTTTTGATGTTAGTAACTTTTTTATTCATGACAATCATTAACACCTGTACAAACCTATTGGGGACAATTAAAAACTTATCGTTTCTTACCATCCTATCCTATCCTATCCTATCCTATCCTATCCTATCCTACTAATGTTATAAATGCGAAAGTTTAGATGTTTGGATGTTTAGATGTTTGGATGTTTGTGTTTCAATCACGTCAAAACCACTGAACCAACTTGGATGAAACTTGGCATATATATAGTTCGTAACCTGGATTGACATATAGGCTACTTTTTATCCCGAATAATTAACAGGATCTACAGGATAAAATGAACGAAAAGGATTAGCAGCGCCAATTGGCAAGAAGATTTCATTGTCATGTCATGTCACGTCAGTTTGACAGGGCGTAGTACTACCTCTTTGGTCTAACAACAGCGTTTGACATTCCAGTAGGTACGAGTTCGGTGTAATGAGGTGCAATGTCAAGTTTCTCAAAGAAGTATCCGCTCGGTACACGCACAAATAATAATAATGTACACGGAAACTGTAGACGCGTACGAAGTCGCGGGTAACTACTAGTTTATAATATTAGTGGGATGGGATGCAAAAGTTTAGATGTTTGGATGTTTGTGTAGTACATACAAAATCGATTGTTACACCTAACTTCAGAGGGATGAAGATCCGTTGTGCGTACTGTGCCAAACAGTACAATCTGCAGTGCAATGAAGAACGTGTACTTGAATAGAATAGAACTTCATGGTGATGAGCTAAAATGAAAAGATATTTTGATAGGCCTCACAGCTCAGTCGGTACTAGCTCTCCCTTCCGTGCCGTGGGTCGTGGGTTCGATCCTCACCAAAAAAAAACAAACATAATTATTTTTTGTGTGGCAAACATAGACGTTTGTTCTATGAGTCGTCTAGAGGGCGCCGTGTAAAAATGTCAATGTATATATTTTTATTTGTACCTATTTATGAAAAATCATAGCCGCCATTTTTAACTTTCCTGTTTATGGACCGATTGCTTTCAAAATCGATATCTGAGGGTCCCTTTCGGCCATTACCAAGAATCTAATGTCAAATTTGAAAAAGCATGATCGCCATTTTGAACTTTTTTGTTTATGGACCGATTGCTTTCAAAATTGATATCTGAGGGTCACCCTCAGCCATTATCAAGAATCTAATGTCAAATTTGAAAAATCATGGCCGCCATTTTTAACTTTTTTGTTTATGGACCGATTGCTTTCAAAATCGATATCTGAGGGTCCCTTTCAACCATTACCAAGAATCTAATGTCAAATTTGAATAAGCATTATCGCCATTTTGAACTTTTTTGTTTATGGACCGATTGCTTTCAAAATTAATATCTGAGGGTCACCTTCAGCCATTATCAAGAATCTTATGTCAAATTTGAAAAATCATGGCCGCCATTTTTAACTTTTCTGTTTATAGACCGATTGCTTTCAAAATCGATATCTGAGGGTCCCTTTCAACCATTACCAAGAATCTAATGCCAAATTTGAAAAAGCATTATCGCCATTTTGAACTTTTTTGTTTATGGACCGATTGCTTTCAAAATTGATATCTGAGGGTCACCCTCAGCCATTATCAAGAATCTAATGTCAAATTTGAAAAATCATGGCCGCCATTTTTAACTTTTCTGTTTATAGACCGATTGCTTTCAAAATCGATATCTGAAGGTCCCTTTCAACCATTACCAAGAATCTAATGTCAAATTTGAAAAATCATGGCCGCCATTTTTAACTTTTCTGTTTATGGACCGATTACTTTCAAAATCGATATCTGACCATCCTAGACTACTCGTTTCATAACTAAATGACAGAAAAAAATTAAATCTACATTTTTGATGACAGCTGTCAAATTCATTTTCAAACGGTCATATCTTGGAAACTACTTATCCTAGACTACTCGTTTCATCACTAAATGACAGAGACAACTAAAATCTACATTTTTTATGACAGCTGTCAAATTCAACTTCAAACGGTCATATCTTGGAAACCACTTATCCTAGACTACTCGTTTCATCACTAAATGACAGAGACAACTAAAATCTACATTTTTGATGACAGCTGTCAAATTCATTTTCAAACGGTCATATCTTGGAAACTACTTATCCTAGACTACTCGTTTCATCACTAAATGAAAGAGACAATTTAAATCTACATATTTGATGACAGCTGTCAAAATTAACTTCAAACGGCATTCATATAAGATTCTTGATAATGGCTGAGGGTGACCCTCAGATATCGATTTTGAAAGCAATCGGTCCATAAACAAAAAAGTTAAAAATGGTGGTCATGATTTTTCAAATTTGTCATTAGATTCTTGATAATGGCTGAGGGTGATCCTCAGACATCGATTTTGAAAGCAATCGGTCCATAAACAAAAAAGTTAAAAATGGCGGCCATGCTTTTTCTAATTTTACATAATATTCCTGATAATGGCTAAGGGGGACCCTCAGATATCGATTTTGAAAGAAACCGGTTTATAAACAAAAAGTTCAAAATGGCGGCCATGATAAAGATGATAAAGTAACTCTGTTAATTTTATTTATTTAATATGTTAATTTTTTTACTTAGTATTATACCTTTATTCACAAAGAAAATTACGACTAAATACAGTATTTACAATATTTATAATATATACAAAATACACATGAAGCAGTTGAGCCACACCGTTGCAAACGATTTAAAGATAGCTCAACTGATCCAAATCAGTACCAATCGGAAGCGTGCCCATGACACCTGCATTGCCGCGCTGAATAGCAATGCTGATACACTAAATCGTTATGATTTTCTAAACAAATGTCAGTCCTGATAAAAAGCGCGGGCGACCGAGGAGGACTGAATTAATAGAGAGAGAATGAGAGATAAACATAATTTTCTTCTTTCTTGTTTTCTAGATATTCTGTTTTTAAAATAAGTCTGTACTTTATAATATTGTGCGCGCGAGTTGACGACAAAAAATAATAGGTTAAATTGGAAATTGCCAAATCACAAGTTTCACGCTCGCGAGTTGACGAATAACTCGGTCGTTTGAAGTTGATTTTGACATAATTACCTAATGTGTGCAATGTACCTAATGTTGATCGGTGCTATAAGCTATCACCATGATACGATTCATCAAAATCTGTTCGGCGGTTTCAGCGTCAACTGTGCTCAAACGACAAACCGACAGACATACAATAAATTAAAACAAGTAGCATTCATTTAATCTCCTTCAAATAATTTATCAAAAAATAAATCAATGTACAGATTTGTAAAAGTTTAGATAGAAATTATATCTAATAAAATAAATAAATATGAATATTCTTGGGCTTTACACACAACGCCCTCTAGTCCCAAACTAAGCAAAGCTTGCGATATGGGAACTAGATCTGATAGAATACTTATATACTTTTTTTTTTTTGTAAATACATACTTATAATACATAGATAGAAACACCCTAAATAGAAACACCCATCTAAACTATTATAAATCTTTAGGTGCATTGAAAATTTTTATAAATTTAATGGCTTAACTTACCTAACTTCCAAGTACCAAGACTAGTTAGTTAATGTATAAACTCGAGCGGGAAGCGGCTTCAATTCGTGCGTGGGCATTTTTTTTTAGTTTGGCGGCTCAGAAACCGGAATTCGAGCGCGGCCAAACTGCGATAGCCCTCTTAAACATTCGCGTAACTTAGGATCTTAAAGTAGGTACTCGCCAGTAAGCCATAGCAACCAGTAAAACCCGGTCAATATCACCCCAAGCTATTTACCTAACTCCAGTGGTTTTATGGCAATGAACAGCGATATTGCATCCGAGGTGCACAAATTCTAACGCTCCTAATATCGTGCTCAGATAACATTTTTTCAGTGGCATTTTTCAGATACATTCATGAATTTTAATGAGTAAAAATTTTATAAGTTTGTCTGATTGAATTTTGTGATGAAAGTTTAGAAATTTGAAAGCATTTGCATAAAATGGTTTTCTAACAATTTAGGAAAACCAAATACATCTTCTAAAATCTAGGATGTGAAAAAATCATAGGCCCTGGGACAGGTGTAAAATTAAGAACATTTCAGTAAATCGGATTTTCAAAATAAATAAATTAAAAATAAAACCAATTATGGTGCTCACTTCATTGAGAAAGCTATGTTTCCAATATCCGAGATATTGAACAACTTTCTAGTGGCTTTAAGTGGACGGTAAAATTTTTAGTGGCTGAGTTGCTGCTCCTTGTTCATCTTTTACTATTTATTACTTTTTTGAAATATGATGTTAATCCGCATTTTTACTAGCTTTTGTTTAACCTCTCAGAGAGTGCTGGTATGCTGGTAACAAAATCGGCGACACCTACTGTATCTACAGTCTAGGATAGGACACATCTACTATTTTATGAAAAACCAGAGATGTAATAAAAACTCTTATGTGGTATTGCTTGATAAAGGTTTACATACATGATGTCATTACTGTCAATATTGCCATACATTGACAATTTCAGCAGACGAATATTTCCTCAAAACAATAATAATTCCAAGAACTTCCAGAAAAAATACACTGATATGTTGAAACTCAAGACTATTTTGCCAAAAGTAAGTCATTATCTCTAATGCGTGTCCAAAGAAATCTTGTTTACGTCGAAACTTCGTCGAGGCCACACTCAAGCATTGTAACTCTCTTTGTCCATTCCTAGAACAAACTAACCATTGGATCCAAAAATGATATTTATAAAATTATAGTAGTTTCCCATGACTTGTCTTGCAGCAACAACTATACTGGCGTTCACTGCTAGGAGATACCAATATCTTGGTACTCGTTTAGTGAGTTGTCCTGTCGACCCTGTGACTTAAATCCTTAGAGATTTGATCTTTGAAGGCCCATTGCCTTTTATTTTGAAGGTGTTGGTCTCAGGGCAGACAGACAAAATATAAACGGGGTCCAACGTCCTCCGTGGTCTTATGCGGGGTTCCTGAGTTCCACCTCCTTCAGTGCCAAAAGATGAAGTCTAAAAAATGAGAGCAACAGTGCTGCCAGAAGTAGATTCGCAGCAGTTTACGTTCATCCTCTATTTTGTGTCCATAAAACCTACTCTTAGGCCCATCGTAATCACACATCTAGTAAATACTTTTTGGTTTTTCTTTGTAGGGCCCTTCTCTTTTTAACTTTGATATCGAATCAATGTCGAGCTAAGATCAACCCTCACCACAAGGCACCCATTTCGTCGTAAATTAAATGTAACTTAAACTTAACCTGCTCTTTATTTGATCTCATCGCCACGTGTAGTTTTAATCAAAGATTTTCTCCCTTTAGATTTAAAAAAAATATTGCGTGGTCCAAAAAATGTATGAAGGTCACATCGACAAAAACCGATGGCTTGTGGGTGTATTTAGAGGTCAAAGTCTTACAATTTTTATCACGGACTGATTAGCTAGTTCACCTTTTTTGCCTTCGTCGAATTCAATTCGATTAAGTGAAGAGTTGGAGATTGTGAACACTGATTTTTATTACTTTTCTTTGACTTGGTAATTCGTAGAAAGATATTTCAACTCATTTCAATTCAATGAGGATAGCGTATCTTAGTAAGTCTCTAAGTAATATCTTTGGAAATTAATCTACTTATTTTGGTATAAAAAGCTGGTTGAGATGTGTATTATTACTTGTTGTATTAACGTTTTATTTTCAGGTTGTTCGCATGCACAGACAAATAGCTACAACAAGTTTGAGATCCAGTGACGAGCTGAATGTACACAGAGACAGCTCTGACAACAATGCCAAAACGCCTTTCGAGTTTACAGAGGCGAACATGATGGTAACTATAATAACATCCTTAATTTACTTTGAATAGAGCTCAAAGTTCGGTAGCACTGGCTGCAATTTTGAGGTAATTAAGTTACAGTAGCATACGATAATATTGATTCTAACTATTTAGAACCTGAGTTTCTGGAATTCGCTAACTATTTAGCTGAGTTATATCTAATTCTGATCTAGAGACGGTGAAACTAATTGACTTGCATAAACTATTATTAGTCAGGTGTACCGAATTATTACTGTACAAATACCTTATAGGGTAGTAAATATTAGCAGGTGTTAATGAAACCTACCTACTTCACACATCATTATTGTTTAGATGCTATGCCAAATTATTTTCTTCAATGTTTTACAAAATAGAAAACATTGTTTGTTGATCATACTACATTTTTAAAGCAGTAACAATGATGCTCTGTTTCCTGTATACCTTATGTAGTCCAGGAAGCAGTACCCTCCCAAATGACAGGTAATGCTATTATTTTATAGATAAAGGTAGATGGTAAATATTTATTTTTCTCCAGAGATTAGCAGCGCTGATCCAGAACTATCCTGAAGGATCGCAGCGCTCCGTGGTCGGCGCTGCACTGGACATTGCCCAGCGTCAGATCGGATGGGTGCCCATATCAGCGATGCATAAAGTGGCGGAGATCCTGAGTGTACCCAGAGTGAGGGTCTACGAATACGCCACGTTTTATACTATGAACAAAAGGTCTGTTCTTAAAACACACTAAACTAAAACAGAATCAGCACATCTTCTTCTGTATTGTCAAAGTCAGATCGCTGCCAAAGAAACATTCTGGTCACCAGTAGCCCAGAAACGCTGTTTGTAATCTTCAGATGATTTTACCAGCATTTGCTCTCTATCGAACAATGACGAGTGTAAGAATCGTCAGAATACCATTCATAATTATCATTATCAGCTTGCAAAAAATTCGTTCTGGATTCGCCTGCTCTATAAACATAATTATAGAAATAAAGATTTTAGGTTTATCGGGAGGCACCACAGCCTACATCCAGCATAATTCAGCTTCAAAAGTAAAATCGTAGTTTTCTGAAACAGGCATTTCCGAGGAAAATACCACGTGAAGATTTGCTCCACCACACCTTGCATGATCCGCGGCTCCGAGGTGATCCTCCGCGCGGCTGAAGAGGCTTGCTGCTGCTGCGTCGGCAGCGTTTCCAGTGACGGCGTTTTCGGAGTGGATACTGTTGAATGCGCGGGCGCTTGTGTCAATGCTCCGGTTATGGTCATTGATGATGATTATTATGTGAGTTTATTATTTAAATGGTTGGTAGACCGAAAAAGCAGTAAGCCGATGATGGTAAATTAATTGCTGGACATCGCAAATGTTGGGAACGGACTCAACTCTATAAATAGGAAACCACACAAAAGAATTTATGTTTTCTGACTCCCACCCAGGGGTTTCAACGGTAATTTTTTATCTTGTATTATTATTTTGATAATTTTTCAAACCATACAACTCTTTTCACATTAGGGCCAAAACTTTAGCCTAAAGCATGACAATCACCTTCTAAGTTCCAAGCATAAACTATTCATACTATTATATCCAAGATAATTTCATTTGAGACTGGTGTACATAATGCGTAGAAGGTCGTTTGCATCATTGTTCTTCTTACTTTATTATTTACCATAACATAAGCTCTATTAGACGAACTAATGTTATGCTCTACCAATGGTTGTCTGTACCACATTATCTTCAGGTTGAATGAAGCTTGATTATGTATTGTCCAGGAGGATCTGACGGTGTGCGACGTCCAGAATATCATACAAACTATACGCTGTGGTGGCATACCGCCGGCTGGACCACAGTTAGTATTCAACAGCTTTGATCTACTTAGTATAGGTATTGCAATAGTTTGGTTAGCCAATGTGTAGTACGAGTATTTGCAAGTTTATCCACAAAATAATTAAATACACACACCACATACACACACGCAATAGAACAACACACATACACTCAGTATTAGTTACGAAAATTACATTTTTTATTCTTAATCATCTTTGGAATCCCGTAACTATCGTCGACTTTTGTTATTGTTATTGTACTTAGAATGTAAATCCGTTTTTGGCTATCTGTTTTAAATATAAGTTTTTTCGCCATTATTTTTAAGAGCTGTGGATTTTGTTACTCAATAAAATAAAATAAAATAAACAAGATACTCATGGTACTAATCCAATAAGCTGTGAATGATGTGTGAGCTTGTAATTATTTTACTTTGAAGCCTTGAACCCTAGGGATCTGGTTATTGAAAGCATCATGACTATTAATTATTACAAAGTAAAATGTGATATGCGTATTTCTGCAGAAATGGAAGGTATGCATGTGAACCGATTTGTGGACCTACATCGCTGTGCGAGTGTCCTCCACCACCAGGTTTCTGCATACAACGAGCTCTCTTCGAAAAATAAAGAGGCGTGAGTACTTAGACTATATTTCTAAATAGTCCATGTTGGATTACTTACACCTTATATAAATAAAAAAAACTTTAGTGTTTTAAATAAAAAAACATTTTTTATTTCTGACAATAAATTCTTAGTAGGCTGGATAATATTCTGAATATACTAACTGAACTTTTGACTTGCACTATTGTGCACTCAGTGTTGTGTATAGTTGGAGTCATGGACATCATTGAGTGCATCCCTCGCCAGTGTGTAGTGATGTAGGTATCAGGCCTGTCGGCCACAATTAAAAAAAATGCAATTTATTTTCCCAACAAATTCATTTAGATTGTTGGTATTGGGGAATAAAACCAGTTCAAATCAGCTCTCATTTGTGACACTGAATGGGTTTATTCTCAGCCGATTGAACAAGTTATCTCAAGAGGGTAGTCAATATGGAGTCTTACCAGATCAGCTTTTGATTTTCCCACGAGTCAGATAACTGTTCAATTTTTCACTCCAATTGGTTTAATTAAGACTGAGCGAGGCCTGGTTATTTATCTAGCTGCCACATTCAGAGACATCACATAAATATAAGTGTTATTTAAAGGTAGCCATGTCTCTGTTCGTCATTTCTAATTGGTAAGCGATGTTAATAGACTAAGGGTTGATTATCTTATAACGAACGTCTCTGAATGTGGCAATTTGGGAGGGTCATAATTATTGTTTTATGGGTCCCAAGTTTCCGAATTATGTCTAGGAAGAGAATTTACATTTCTTGCCTTAGTTTGGTTTAAAATATAACTAACTTGGTAAGATTCTAACTGCCTATGCCAACAGTTGGAAGGACCCGGCAAACCGCAACCGTAATTTAGAAGAAAAATAAACCAACACTATTATTATTTCGAAAGTAGGTTACTAATGTGTTTAAAGATAAGCCGATGAACCAGTCTCGATGTTTACCTACCTCAGCCATAAGTATTTTGGCTTAGTCCTAAACAAAGTCTACGCGAGTTGAGTTACGGACAATGGTACTAGTAAGAAATAATTTATTTCCTTTATGTTATTGCTTTTTAGAGGTGCTTAGAGGTGAACAATAAGTTAGAAGACCTTTGCCAAGAAGAGTGATACAATACATATATCTTCGTAAAAAATATTTCTTTTAATAGCTGTGTTATTATAGAAGAGACTCTAGAGTTAGTAGATTATGAACATACGTGAACATGATGGTTCCATACAAAAAGTTATTCATATTGATGGCTGTTTTAACCCCTCTGAAGTTTTCGAGAGCTGTCCTATTACACTCGGTATCGCATTTTTTCACACAGTAGAATTATCAATACAATCAAAACTTATTTACCTCGGATCAAGTGAGGTCAAGAACAGTAAATCTACAAGCAAGCTCAATCCCCCGGGAACCACCATCCAGTAATTAAGTAGGAGCGATCGCAACCGATATCATCCCAACCGCAAACTTTAATTGCAGGTTGATATTGGAAGGCTGTAGTGTAAATCAAGCGGAATTTTGATTTAATAGTGAACTTTGTTGGCGTTTGAACTGAAATGCTATTCTAATAAAAAATAAATTGGCCAATGCATGCCTAATAGTGTCATCATAAACATAAACTAAATAATTAGCTGAAAGTAGACAAAAAAAACTGTATGTAATTTCGGACTTCTGTTTCGAGATACCTGGCATAGTTGAGCATAGTAAAAAAAATCTGTAAGGCGATCACCGATTTTAGTAGCAACCAGTCAGCAACATACAAATGTTTACAAATTCTAGACGTCGCAATGGCCTATACCTAAATAACTTTTGTTCAGAAAAGCAAATAATATCAAACGTATTACCCCCAAATTTTTCGACAGTACAAAAATGTATTTTCCAATATTTTGTGCAAAAATCACCTGATTATTTTCCTAATTTTATAAATCGTAGGTAAATTCATGTGTAAGACAGGCTCGTTATACGCCATAATTGAATTTCCTTTTCATGTTAACTGATTTTCGACATCAATTCACTTCCTTTTAGCTTGGAAAAGCTTTGTACTATACCAAAACGATTTAGAAAATAAAATTATGTTGAGAAAAATTTAAAATCAACATTCAGTCCATTATACCACGTAGCAAATGCTTATAGTAGCCGTTCTTTTCTTACTACGGCTGCAAACGCACTTGACCGTCAAGAAGGAAGGCCAGTTCGACGGCCAGTCGTTGCGGTCATGCTGTTCTTCTTCTTCTTCTCTTATAATGTGGCCTCTGTCCGTCATTTTGTCAGACAATTTTGCCAGTGTCAAGAGGATTATTTGAAATAAGTTTAGCCAAGTCGAGTCATACGTCAAGTCGGCTGTTGTGTGTTTTGAAGACAAAATGGTGGATTTTTCCTTCAAAACTTGGAAACGGATTCCATCAAATAATAAAAACTCAAACATTTATTGCTCACACTTTATGCCACGACCGCAAATATTATAGGTTAAAATTCCACCAAAATTAAGGAACATTACTCACTATAACACAAAGAAAAAGAATTAAAATAAATGTGCTATGTTACTTTTACAAATGACAGAACTCGAATCGGTCATCGATTCAAGCGTGGCCAACTGAAACTGTCCGAATCAGTCGCCGCGACTACTCTGGCCGCCTGACATGGCCGTCTGGCTGTTGTCTCTGGCCACCACTACTTGACCGCTGTAGTGCGTTTGCAGCCTATTAATTGCATTTAGAATTTTCATTGACACTGTTAAGAAATTATGTTCAGTAGCAGAATAATTTTTGCTTCAACAATTTTATTCAAAACATCCAGGGTGTTCCACCCAAGTATAAATAAAAGATAAATGCTAGTTCATAACCCTGTAACGACATTGTAAGAGTGCTTATCCTCATAGTTTACTCCTCTGTAATTATGCGGGTCCATGACCACACCGTATTGATCGTGGAAAACCACAGCTCCAACAAAACTTGTATCGTTTTATCGCTGGAAACCAACCGAATAAAATGTTCAAATATTTGAAAAGAGCAAAGAGATAATGCGGTAGTTAATGGCGCGACCGGACGTCGTGGCTGTGTTGTTATTGCTTTAGGTAACGAGATGTCTGTCACACCGAAGTGTAACATTATTTATGCTACCATTAAAAATTAGGCATTTGCATTTGTTTCTAGATGGTAAATAAGTACAAGCTATTAAATATCTTAACGTGACTGGGGGTGACGTTTTTAGTGTTCCAGTCCAGTTTAAAAAAAAGGGAACACTTATTTGAATTCGGTCCGCACCGCCGGCGTACCGAAAAGCGCCATTTAGAGTTAATAAATGTTCCCTCTGGTAGTTTTTTTGCTGTTCCTAAAAATATATGTATGGTAGCCCTTTTTATAAAAACTAGATTATACATACCTAGGTATAACTTTCAGAAACTGTGATATGAGTCGACTCTCACAGCTAACAAAATGTACTATCGGTATTAGTCCAAGTTATTTTATTAAGCAAAATAACTTCGCTATTTAAACCTGTGGGAAATCTTGTAAAAACATAACATTCATTACCACTTTGTGTTATTAAAACTCATTTTCTATTAGTGCTTTCCAGGCAAACAATCATCGTTTAAATATTCATGGCTCAATAAAATTAATGAATGTTACACAGGCATGGTACATTGTGAGTGTCAGCCATCGTGCGGACCCCGGGGCAGCCGCCGAGCAGTAAAACGAACAAAAATGCAATAATATTTCCCTCGAATTGTGATTCCGGTTGATGGTTACCGATTCTGTTTTACTGTTTATTCCTCTTCATTTTTGCTTCGATAATGAGCAAAAGTTTAAAGAAGATTTTGTTTAATTATACAAAAACAATTGCAAACTCACCCAGAGTCTCCCAAAGTAGACTCTGTTGCGATAAATGCACCTCTTCGCAAGTGAGCAACATTATAAAATTCTTCACACAAAATTTGACAATTCAGTTCTCGATTTTCTGAAAATAAAATCCAGACTTGGCATTCAGCTTCAATGACAGTAACATAGTAAATGAACATGGAGTACTGGTGGTGAATCAAGAAAGTAAACGATTGATCCTGGTAGTATGGCCGTCTTCTTTAGTGCCATTACGTATGAGTTAGAGAAGATTAGCAAAACAGCGCCAATCAGATGTTTTTGCGACTGTATTGATAATTTATAGATAGCTTGAAAGTGGTTAGCGCAAGTGTTCTGTTCAATCTCGTTGATTGAAGCCGAATCGTTTTAGAACGTGGAACACTTAGCGTTATTTTTCATTTAGATAGTGTAACAAAATGATACCATTGTATAATCAAAGCCATTGTCTTGTCAAAGTCGTTGATTGTAGCTGAAAAAAAAATGTATTTGATTTTCAGTTTTTTTGGTGAATGAATGACTGAGTCATCAGCATACTAGAATCATCATATGTAATCACAAATGCTTTTCAGCTTTTTACTACAGATAGGTACCATCTAGGTCAAGGCGATCAACGTTTGCAATTATCATTATTTGAATATTTAGATGGATTGTATTTTAGTCTAACCTAACGCAGTCCTAAAAACTCCTTGTTCAGAGTTGATGCTGAAACCTACCCTTTCAAAAAACACACCCTGTAAACTGATACTGAGTTCCACCACAGTTCCACTTCTCATTATTAGCGAACAAAAGTCATGATTCATAAACTCCCGATTAGCCCATAGAACCCTAAGCGGTCGGAAGGTAATTTTTGCTGTAGGTACCACGTGCCTCGCACACTTGTACAGCGTAAGTTATTACCGACGCAGACGAGCCCAACCAAACTTGGCGTTTTTGTTCCAAAGATTAACGATGAACAACGGCCCTCGAAAAAACGTGTCACTGAAAACGGATATTGCCTAAAAACTTTACGGTATACATTTTCTTTTGTTCAGCTTTATGGCGTTTATGTTAATAATGATACAGACAGTTATTGCTCTTGCCTTTCATTGCGTGAAATGGTATCGTGTGTAGTTTGTAGCTTTTGACAGGGAGAAAAAAATATGGTTTGGATTATGAATCTGAATTTTAATAAGTACAGTAAAATAAGATTGTCAATATAATGGACACAGACTATAAATGAAGAAATCGTCTCCTTGCGGCGGCCTTCATAATGTTTACAAAATATTTGTAGGCTCTATGAATGACAAATTACTATCTGTCTCTACTTAAAACTTTGTTAAAATAAGGACGAATTTTACGAACAGTGTTATTCCGAGTTGGTAGAAATACCTTGGAATTTTTTCAAAAAGTTTTGTTGTAAGGACGAATCAACCTATTTTCTTCTAAGAGCGTAAATGTCAAACTTAACTTTTATGCCAGTACTCCTACTACTTATGGGTGAACTGAATAAAAGTTGATTCTAGGCTTCCACCTACTACTGTTTTGGCGTTTTAGTGTGAATAATGGCGCAGTTCACACCGCGAACTATAAATTTAATTAATTTAACTAGCAAATACTTGCTCGTAAAGGTGTTCAAATCGTTCATGCTTTTTATTTATGAATAAAACTGTTGAATGGTTTAGCACCACAAAACAGCGCAATAAACACGCAACAAAAATGGTAAATCATCTATTTTTCTTGTCTTCTGTCAAAGCTTTTGTAACCCCCAACTGAAAAAGAAGAGCATTATTAGTTTGAAAAATTAGTGTCTGTGAGAGGGTGTGTTTAGTTTCGAAACTTAGGCTTCGATGTTATGCAGTTATTTGAGGAAGCTGTCAATGCTTCAGGAAAATCTATGCAAAGGGATATTCATCAGCTCTAATCTGTGCTGTTTTCCGGAATTTTCATTTTTTTGTAAAATTAACTTGTTGGATATGGTATCAATAATGATTTAGATAACTTGAAATTTCATAAAATTTTATATTTAGCTGGTCAATAAACTTAAATCGCAGAAAAACACGTAATACTCCTTTCAAAAAAGGGTTGATCTCGTAAACTTTCATAGCACGGCACCGCCGTCTGTCAATGCGAGAGGCTCTCCCATCACAAGCCATTTACCACGATCAATCACGGTGAGTTGTCGTCACCGCTTCACTTTACGGAATCAAGTGAATTTTTGCTCTGCGATGATGTCCAGTCCTTTAAAAAACGAATCGCCTTTATTTATTTTAGTACCTAACTTGCATGTTAAAGAAGCGCTTAGTTACCATTGTGTCGATTTGCGAAAGAAATGAAATTGGGATTCGGATTTTGCGTTTTTGTGAAATTTATAAACACGCAATAGAAAACTAATCCTAAAGCCCTCTTCGCAGACTACAGACTTTCTGTCGGCCGATAATTTGGTCGATCTTTTAATCAGTATGAAGATAGGTATGCGAGTTACGCATATTACAACGATTCAGTATCGGCCCACTAACAGATTAACCCGATCAAACTATCGGCCGGTAAAAAGTCTGCAGTCTGCGAGTACTCAATAGGTGCTAAAATATATTCAGGTAGGTTTTCCGGATACAAAGTTGACTTTTACACTATTTTTAATCTCAGCTCACTCCTGATGACTGAATGTCACTGAAGAAAATATTTTGAAGCCATAAGTAATTACACGGACTAATTTCACAATCTATGAATCATTTATTTTAGAAACATATTCCGTATAGTTAGTCTAGCTAGGATATGGTAGCATGTGAGATAGGTAATTCGTAGTTTCCGATACACACTAACAAGGTACCTATTATTGTGCGAGGGTTATATCTTTTCAGCATTTTATGTGGAATTTCTCATCATTCAATTTTTATACTCATTTGTCAATCTGCAAACACTCAATAACGATGTTTTTATTCAATTTACTAGGCTTACTCAAGTTTAAAGGGAGTATTGTTGCAAATCTTGATTGATAGCGTGTACGAGAGCCCATCAATTTGGGCTGAAACCCGAATTTGCACTTTAAATCGGTTTATACAAGTATAATGTACGTACCTCTACTATATCATCATTTGATGAATGAATTTAAAAATACAAATGAGTATTTATTCAAAACGTTACAGGTTTAATAAAATCTAGCACGTTATAAATCAACAAAGTTATTGAATTCATATTTTTGTTCTACTTAGCTGCTTATTTTAAAGTTGTTTTGTCTTTATAAGCCTAGTAGATAGACTAAACAGCTAAGACCCCAAGGAGCTCAGTAATTCAATGTTAATTAGGGACCGTGCGCAAGGTGGCTCTGCGTCATCAGACTAAACAATGGCATTCTACGTCGTTTGCTCAGCAATTCCAGGGGTAGTCCACCCTTCCTTCTCATTAAACATGGACTGTAGGTAAGGTGCCTGGGTAACATAGGTTGATTTGTATTGATCTTTCATCAGCCGTGAAGGTGGACGGAGCAAATTGAAAGCGATTGGGGCAACTGTAAACGAAAGGTATTTTCAATGACAATATTGGCTGTTTGAGTTCATTTGGTATCGATTCCGCTCTGTTTAGTGAAAATAATAATACTTAGTTAATTATTTATATTCAATTTCAAACAAAGAAAAAATTATAAACGGTTTTATTAATTAAAATCTAATCTATTAATCTATTTCTGTTTTTTGTTTATGTCCTGTGTTGTGTGCAATAAAGAATTAAGAATTAAAATATTTCGTAATATTTATTTAGTAAACCAGTTATTACCTTTGCAGTTATAACGATGCTTTTACATAACATTATATAAAGACCAGAAGCACAAATAGTTGAAACATTTTTACGCCTCACCATAACCATCGTAAAACACCTACTTATGATCGTTAAAGCCGTAAAAATGGGCTCAGCACTGAAAATGCGCAATATATGAGTCTATTAAAACGAAAACATAAAAAAACCCTCGGTTATTTATTTGCAATTTCCAATAAGTGGATTTTAGCACGCTCAGCATGGTGTTAGGTTAGTGCACTTTTACTTGTATTTATATACCTATAGGTACGAAGGTTTATTAAAAAAACTGAAACTCTAGTGTATATAAATAAAATACTATTGATTGTAATGATTATGTCATACAAAATCATTGAGTCATTTTCAGATATCTGTTTCAAAACCTAAAATACTGAAATAAAATACTACTAATTTATTTTATTTATTTCATTCAAAAAAAATTATATTACAAATGACAACGTTTAGCGGTTTGGGTGTTTGAGTTTCAATCACACGCTGCAACTGCTGGTCATATTTGATGAAACTTGAAATATGTGTACGAGTATATAGTTCGTAACCTGGATTAACACATAGGCTACTTTTTATCCCGAAAAATCCACAGGATCAAATGGGACGCAGACGAAGTCACGGGCGCAAACTAGTTTTAAAATAAAATTGAAATAAGAGAGATGGTTTAACTCTTATTTTAAGATGAGGTATAAGTGTATTGGATGTTTTGCTTTTCTGGCGTTTTCTTTGGCACAGAAAAACCTCATACTAAGTAAACTTTCAACAAAGTTCGTAAAGAACCCAGTGGGTATCATAAATAATCAACCATCCTCCAATACAATCACCGTCCGTAGTTGTTTCACGAGATGCATCCTATCTCCTAGGTTTCACTAGCAATGAAATTCGGAAGCGGTTAGTCGACTAGAATATCTGAATATACCAACAAAAAGAAAAGTGTTCGTCGGCTGAGAATGTGCATTTAAACGAAGGAAAGCTACCGTGAAGAAATAGCATATACTCTACTTTGTGACACAAATAAAAGTATAAGTATACATTTTTTAAAATTCAATTACAGTTTTGAAAATCCCAATCTTATTTTACAAGATTTTATGCCAAAAACTACCCCGTTTTAAATTAAAAATTACAAATTAGTTTTTTTCAAATTGGATCAAAATAAATTGGCTAACTTGGTTTTAGTGCCGTTTTTTAACTCAGTAGGTCTAAGCACAGTATTTAGTTTTATTTACATTTGTTACTTACCTGGGGTACAACCACTAAACGTAAAACGACACGTACCTACGACTACATACACGTAGTTTTTCTACATTCTCAATATCTTAATTTTCCCCAGCCTCTTTCGAGTGGAACATAACTTCGAAACTGAATGATCCCTTCAGGAAGTAGTAAAATGCCGGTGAATAGCATTTACAATATGGACTCGGGTCTCAAATAAGAGTGGCCTGGTTTAATTATACTTGGTACTTTTTTGGGTTGGCATTTGGCAGTGCTCGAGTTTGGCACAATTTGCTAGCGTTTTGTATAGAAAAACATACCTATTTATACCTATTTATTTATATAGGTATTTGTTTTTTTAGCACTGAAGCACTTACCAATAATAGCAAGAGCAGTCAATTCACAATGTCAAAAATTTAAAATGACAAGGTTTCAAACAGAAAAAAATCATCATCAACTTATATCAGTCCATTGCAGAACGTTGGTCCAAATCCGAAATAATACGTAAAAGTTTTAATTAACTTATTAAAAATATCCAGTCAATTAGACCCAGTAACTTAAATCTGTCAGCTCACACTGTAACGCGTAACGACTCACCAAGCAGCGGCGACTTTTTGTTAGAAAGATTAACGACAAAGTGTGGGGGTCACAAAAAAAATCTCGCCAAGTGCGGAAATTGCCAAAACTTCGTGTCGAAGCCTGGAATTTTCTTGTTCTAAATGTCGTCGTAAATGAAAGATGGCTCTTTTAAAATCGGAAAAGAAATTAGGAACAGACGTTTTTGAGATTACGAGTTTGTAACAAACTGAAAGTAGCTTTTTTTTGGCTTTTCGTGAGAGTGTCAAAATAACTACGGGCTCGGGAACTTGTTGGGAGTTAAATTACGAGCAAATACCAACTTCCTTTCATTTGTAACAAGCTTTGTAAGTGGGGTAAATAAATTAGCAACCTTATTTATAAAAAAAAGTACGAAACAACATGTACGTATTCAAAATTTCAAAGAAAAGTTATCATTCACACAAAATTTCAGAAAACCGTCAGAACTTCACTTTTGTTTCTAACTTTTATTGCATAGGTATATAATTGGCTAATGTGAAGCAGTAATTTTTAGCAACAGCTCTCAACAACCCCATTCAATTCTACAAAGCTCTAAAAAAGTTTTACTTTATTTCAAAAATGTATTAAGGGGATAGTCTATCTGTGCAAAACAGAAGAATAGAGTTGTCATGACATGCGCGGAAAGCAATTCGTAAATTTTATCGAATACTAAACTAAACTGAAAAATGCTTTACTGCGATCTTTATATTTATTTATTTAGTTAGTTACACCAATGGCATATTCACAATTGTTGAGAAAAATATTACTTATAACATTCTACAGTGTGATATACCATTACAGGCATAAACAGATTTGATGTAGGTAAAATATGTCTTAAAAAATTTAGTACTTATTTTTAAAGGAAAAAAAAAGCAACAACTTATAACTAAGTGTGTGATTGGATTCCAATATACGAGTAATAAGTGCTCATGATAACATTCATGATAACAAAATTAAAGGAACGCTATTGTTTGTGTCAAATAGTCAGTTAATTGGATAAAATCTGCCAAGATTGGTTTTAAATCATACAGGAATGAAAGTATTTATTGGTTTTTTGTTACTTTTGAATAATCAACTTTTTTGAAATTATGTGTGGCAAATTTTTACCCTTTTAACATTTTTTGTATCATTACATTTATATCATACATTAATTATAATATCTAATGCAGGGTGATGAGGATCTAACTTACTGAGGGGTAGTTTATTTTCACACTCCGTTACACCACTAAAATTGCTTATCACTAAATCTACAGTTCTTTGAACAGTATTTTATAAACTACATAATATTTACTATTATTAGGGTTTGAATTTGTGTGTCCTTCACTAGAGGTAGACCGGTCAAAATTAAAATCTGCAACAAATTATAGTCTCTACTTATATCACTTGACTGTGTCACTTTATCTACTGATATTATCCATGACGAGAAACAAAGTCTGTATAGTCACTGGGGTTTGTTTGTATACTGCACATATCTAAATATTCTTGGCAGAGTATTATTGAGTTTTAGTGAGATCTATACTTCTTCATTTTTACTTCGCAGAGCCTGGTTTCATATCAGTATGGAGTTCATATCAGCCAGTGCCTCATAGTTTTTGACTTGCTTTGCAGGAGATTGGTCATCTCTGCGGATGAATATGCGACCATTCCTAGTCCACACATATTTTTGCGACGAGAAGACTTGACGGAGTTTCCCAAACGCAGCCCAGCCCAGCTGGATTCTTCGGTTTAGCTCTTTCTCAAAGTTGTGTCTACCCAAACGCAGGGTCTGCCCGAGGTAGACATACTCCTGCACAACTTCGAGAGGCATTCCGGCGACAGTGATTGGCTCTGGGGTTATACGATCATTGATCATAATTTTCGACATAGCTCAGAGGATTAGCAGGCTGAAGTGGCAGTGGGCCGGCCATGTTTGCCGTAGAACCGACAATCGTTGGAGCAAACTAATACTCGAGTGGAGACCACGTTTAGGCAAGCGTAGTGTAGGACGCCCTCCGGCGAGATGGGGCGACGATCTGCGAAATGTAGCTGGCAGACACTGGATGAGAAGAGCCGAAGACCGAGCTCAATGGCGCGTCTTGGGAGAGACCTACGTCCAGCAGTGGACGAGTATAGGTTGATGATGATGATGATGATGGTTGTTAGACTCATCCATCTTTCTGACTCTGGAGCATGAAAGTATGTCCGCATTATCAATAGGGAGTTATATGACTGTGTCTAGTTGTTTAATTGTGTTCAGTAGATTTTCGGTCTCGATTTCTGACACTCCATTTATCTCCAAATTGTATCAAATTTAAATTTATTTATCAAATTGTATCTTCAAATTATATCCCGTCTTGTGAATCCAAAGTAGCTGGGCGTAGACATAAGTACATTAAGTGGGTATGTTTGTTAATATTTAGGTCATAGTAAATTCTACGGAAACTCTCAAATCGATAAATAGTAGATAAGCTTAAAAACTAAAACCTTAGGTACTACTGAAAAATAACTCTCTAAATAATATGAAAAAGGATAGGGAGGGTACTGCTCCAAACTCATCTTTAACATTAACATATTGCGGAGAGTTTAACACAACTTGTGAGAGACAGATACAGATCATTGATACAGAATTGGATGTAAGTAGGTAATTTCAGAAGAAATAAGTATTCCAAAATATACGTGCAATAAAAACCAGCAGTATTTATTTTAGTTTTTTTGCATAAATATTGTTAACTAGCAGTTACCCGCGACTCCGTACGCGAGTACAGTTTCCATGTACATTGTATTATCTGTGTATTATTATTATATGTGCGTGTACCGCGCGGATACTTTGTGAAACTTGACATTACACCGAACCTGTACTTGAATGTCAAACGCTAGTCGTTAGACCAAAGAGGTAGTATTACGCCCGGTCAAACTGACGTGACATGACATGACAATAAAATCCTCTTGCCAATTGGCGCTGCTAATCTTGTTCGTTCATTTTATCCTGTAGATCCTGATAATTATTCGGGATAAAAAGTAGCCTATGTGCCTACTGGATTGGATTGAGTTTTAGGAAACTTGGCATATATGCCAAATTTCATCCAAGTTGGTTCATCCAAGTGATTGAAACACCTAAACATCTAAACTTTCGCATTTATAATATTAGTAGGATAGGATAGGATGTGGTTCTTTGCGTTCTGGCAAGATAAAATGGTAGATTTTGTCTTGCCAGAAGGCAATGTCTCTCTCTATGTATTCTACTTTCATCAAATGTTCCTCTCCGGTCCATGTTAGATCCTTCTTTAGAATAAATAAGGTTGTTCACAAAAAGGTTTTTACAAAAGCAATAAAATAGGTTGAATTAAATGCAATACAAGTATGAGCAGTAGCAAGATAATAATTAGGTACTTATTTATCCTAATTTAATTGGAATTAGGATAGAAAAATCTATTTTCCGTGTAAACAAATAACAGCTACTGACTGATTGGCGGAGTTGACTTAAAAGAAATAAAAACTAAGTTTACATTGGTATGGTTATTGTTGGATATTGTCATGTATACAAGAGAAAAAAGTAAAGCCACTTTCAATGCGTATTAATTGGCAAACCAGGAGTTCTACTCGATAAAATTTTATTGTGACTGTTCGTAAATGTCAAATGAGCTTATTACGCGGTCTGCTTACGCGTTACGCGCAGCCGCGAGAAAAACTGCCATGTTGCTACGTAGTGTACTCAAATGATACAATAGAACCATGATTTGTAGACTTTTGTCGAGTAGACGTTTGCGTGTTCTTCATTTAAAAATCCTGAGAAATTTGGCGTGGGCCTGACGTCCGAACGTTTCGGCCGCCTAGAGGCCACTGAAGAATTTTCTTGCGATATTTGGTTAAAAACTAGTCTCAGCAATTAGTAAATATTTAAAAAAATAAGACTATTTAAGTAAAGATTTTACACTTTTTATATACTTAAATATTTGGCCTATACGTAAGTTTAGTTGTTTTGTAGATAAAACAAGGGAATATTGTGGAATAGACCATTTAAAATCCAAAATTTCGAAGATCTTCTGCCACCTGGATTAAGGAAATGAAAACAAAATCGCAAACTGTATTCAGGGCGTTTTGGAGACAAGGATATGTACATCAAGACGCGCTGAGTACTTTTTGCGATTTTGTTTTCATTTCCTTAATCCGAGTGCACAAACTTGACTCGAAACGGTTTGGGCGCGAGAGAGCTGTGTTTGATCCCAGATTTATCTATTATAAACCAGCTAAATGAAGCTAAATTAAATATGTAATTGTTACACATATCCTGAATATTGATTTGCAACCAAAATAAATGAAGTTACTATCTTACTTTTCTTTTAAACACACTTTGAACTTCGCTAGTTTTGGCAATTTGGCAGATCCCCAGCCTTAATCAAGAAGCAACTACGCCTTTAAAATGTCATATTAACTGGGCATGATATATTTAGTGTATACTCGTAAAAATACTAAAGCTAATTTTGTGGTTACAATTAAATCAAAACATCCAGAATTCCTGGCCCTGCTGATCTCTCGGCATCCCTTTCAATTCATCCAAGCACGCGCCCCAAACGTGCCGAGCGTGGTAACCGTACACATTACCGCTTCCATAAATATGTATACGTACAACATACATAAATACACTCGAGAGCAATGATTCCGGGTCACTTAAAGAATGTTAAAAATCTCGGAAACTAAAAATGATAGGTTAATGCAATAAATTGTATTTAATAGACAATGTAATACTCCTTAAATGAAAGTAAAAAAATATGAGTCACCATACATTTTATTAACACAAAATTACATAAAGAAAAAAACTGCTGATCTCTCCTTAAAACAAAAATAGGAAACATGAAATTTTTGAACTTTATTACGATTTGACTTGAATTTTAATACTTCGTATTGCCTCCTCGTGCTTCCATTACTGCGTTTACGCGGTTTGGCATGCTGTACACCAAGTTCCTTATACGATTTTGGGGAATATTCTCCCATTCCTCTGTGAGAGCAATTTTGAGCTCACGAAGCGTGATTGGGGGAGGGTTTCGTTGTTTTACGCATCTGCCTAGCTCGTCCCAAGCATGCTCGATCGGGTTGATATCCGGGCTGCGCGCTGGCCACTCCATACGAGTAATGTTCATCTCTTGAAGGTAGTCATTCACAATCCTACCTGTATGAGGTCGGGCATTGTCATGCATAAATATAGCATCCTCACCTAAATTGACCATAAATGGACCAACATGATCATTGAGGATTTCTTCCACATATCTTACGCTAGTTAAAGAGCCGTTTTCTATGATCACCAGCTCTGTGCGACTTTCAGAAGAAATTCCGGCCCACACAAGTACAGACCCACCACCGTAGGCTACTTTTTCTTCGATGCATGCTTGCTTGAATCTTTCCCCTGGTCTTCGATACACTCTGTGTCTTCCATCGTGCTTGTAGAGCATAAATTTTGATTCGTCGGAGAACATAACTTTTGACCAATCTTCAATACTCCAATTTACGTGGCTCTGGGCATATCTTAGTCTTGAAATACGATGCCCACGCTCCAGTTTAGGGCCGTTTGCAGGTCTAAGGGGTTTTAAGTTAGATTCAGCAAGCCGACGTCTTACTGTCCATGCACTTGGGTTACTTCCTCCGAGGCGTCGAAACTGATTTGTGAGTTCAGTTCCTGTGAGAAAGCGATTTCGAAGCATGGTGTTCACCAAGTATCGGTCTTCTCGTGCTGTGGTACACCTGGTTCTGCCCGTTCCTGGTCTGCGTAGGTTAGAACCAGTTTCTTCGTAACGTCGGAGAACTCTTTGTACTGTTGACAGCGACACACCGACAGTCCTGGCTGTATCGCGCTGACTCCGGCCGGTTTCCAGCATTGTAAGTATTCTGGTGCATTCTTCAGGCGTAAGCGACATAATTTCAGCTTGAATAATGAATATAGAGCACTATCAACATGGTTTATATACCCACATAAATGACAGATTACAAACAAAAGCAAAACCAAATGCTGTAATTTCGTAGTTCCATCTTCGAAAGTGGCCCTTTTTCAAATTTGATTTTTTTAAGATATAACTTTACAATAACTAAGAAGTTTTAATACCTTCATTTAAGGAGTATTACATTGTCTATTAAATACAATTTATTGCATTAACCTATCATTTTTAGTTTCCGAGATTTTTAACATTCTTTAAGTGACCCGGAATCATTGCTCTCGCGTGTATGTATGTCTCCATATCTCGACGCGACGTAACGGCGACATTAATACGAAACTCTCATACCGGGATGTAGACTTGATGTAGATGATAGGCACCTATGGATATTTTGAAGGTGATATTTGAATTGGCAGCAAAAATTGTCTTTATGGGATAATGAGACTTTATGGAAGCCACGAAGACTCTTCTGTTTTTATTGTATATCATAACGCTATGTGGATGTTGTTGTATTTTTTATGAAGAAAAATTACATAAAATAATTTTGATAATACAATGGTAAAAGACTTACCAATGTATGTGCTTTTTCTAAAAAAAAAAAACAATTTTGTATATAGAATGTGTGTGTTATTACTTGTTACAGTTGTTACTAACATCAATATCATCAGGTACTTAGGTAACTATTTAATTATCGTCATCGAAAGCTTAAAGCTTGAGTGTTATAGTAGTCTTTTTTAACACTTAAATACAATTCAGATAGCAATATTAAGCTAAAATAAAGCAAGCAAAAACACAATGCGCACGCTAAAGTTATACCATCCGCTAAATCAGGCTCGTATGAAAAGTTACGCAGGATTATGTACAAGTATTTTCCGCTTTTCCTACTCAGCACAGTACAATAAAAGCCATAGTTTTTTTTCGTAGAAGGGTACTTTGAGTGCTTATTCGAAATTGGTAGAGTCATTGGACAAAATAACTATATGGTACTGTCTATACCACCCACATATCCTCTTAAACAGTATTAGCATTGGTTGAGCTGCAGCAACATTTGCGATAAGTATAGTTTCACGTTTTCAGTAGTGTCACGGCACGGAGAACAAACGTTCTAAAAGCATTATTTTAGAGTTTTGGATGTCCCTTTCAATGTTTAATCATTTATTCATCGATTATTTTATGTTCATTATATCAACTGAATAGAGTAACCCTTTAATGTGGCTTGCATAATTTAATGTAGCTATCGATTAAAAAAGTGTAAAGCAAAATCTTCTTTTCACGTAAAAGTCTTCTCAAACATCCCTCACTTACTGAACAATAACAATAAGAAAAACGCCGCAGAGTTATGCGATCCGCTAAATCAGCTCGTATGAAAAGTTAGGTGGGCAATACGCGGGTTATTTAGAAGAATTTCCTGTTCGCCCCAGCTAATGACGAGTCCAGCTTCACAATATATCTCTGGTAGGCGCAGAAATCAGGGTGACTCTCGCTTGATTGAGTTTTCTCTTCCATTGTGCTTCCATTAACAGAATAGGCTTCCCTCGCTTGGGACGCCATATGTTCGCGGAAAATTATATCAGCAATTTTTCTTTCTTGTATGATGTTTTCGGGATTTTTTGTATGGTAAACATGTAATTTGATGTTGTTTCGTGGCTTATAGTACGTTATGTTTTCGAGGTATTTGATTAAATAGGTACCTACTAGGTATTTCAAGCAAAATGAAGAGTTTAGTAGACTATAGGTAGGTATGCTTTGTGCGATTTTTTTCTCTAACCATAAAATACTCTATCTAACAATCAAAGTAAGTAGTTTTATTCACGCTGCATTGTTTTTTAATTTACTGAATAAACCTGGATCTTAGACGTTGCTTTTACCAAGATGCACTTTACAATTTTATGTTTAAATTAGTTTTTAATCAACCTAAGTATTTTTTGGCGGAAAGTAAACGAAAGCGACCCCTGAGAGTTCTTGTGCTGCCGTCTAATTAACGACGTATCTAATTATACCATCGCCCGGCTCACGAGAAGAGAATTTCCCAAATTACGTAGGTATAACGGAACGCAATTACACTTAGGGGAAATGCTAGAGACAAATTGAGTTATAGTGTAATTGAAATAAAAGCGCGGATAGGTTGAATGCGCCCTTTATCCCATGCTCCAACTATAAAGAACTTTATTCTGTGCAGCAACAAGGTTCAATGTTTTGCTAAAAAAGTCGTTACGAATAGGTACAATAATAGATAATTTAAGTTACTTAGTTAAATAAAATGTCTATAGTCAGTTGAGTTGTTAGGTCCAATGTCTAACTATATCTAGGTACCTACATATTTTTTTTAATCTATTTATTTTACTCTTACAAAATAGATAAAGATCAACTTTAAATATTGTACCCTAAAACCACAATAAGGTTTGTGTAAACCTATAAATATATTGTGTAAATATCTATAGACGTACAAAACGATGATACCTACTATATTGGAGTAGGTACCTAAATTCTTACCTACTAATTTTACAATTTCCATGAAAATTAAAACAAGCCCAAAAAATCTAAATAACAATTTAGGTACCTCATCTCACGGTCCCGTGACACGAAAGTACTTGCCTATTCTTTGCCCTTAAAAGAGTAAACTCACGTACAAAATACAGGAAAATTAAGCCAAAAAAATGCCGGACTCACGAAGTAGAGCTTAATTCTGGTTCCCGAATTGCTAACATTACGGTGTACAGAGTACCCCTTTCCTGCTATTTTCCTCCTAATTGTTGCATAAACCAAACAAAATGAGCGGCTCGGTCTCTTGGATACAGGAATCAGGGAATCACGGGAATTAACCTTTTATTTTGTGATCATGTTTCGAAACAACCTTTTAAATAACCTTAAGGGATCGGTTTCTGGATCTTTTGAATTACGTAAATAAAATTGGGGAATTTTATATTCAGTAGGTTTTTTATTGTATTTCTACGTGATATTTTCTATTGTGTAAAAAATAACAATGGTTTTTGAAACGAACTGATATGTAATTAGTATTTGATTTTCGTCCGAATATATTTATTCATTTTGGAAGACGAGGGGGGAGACCTTTGCCCAGCAGTGGGACGGTATGGGTTAATTAAAAAAAAATATTTAAGGGGATGTCTAACTTAAGTACCCACAGACCGTACCATATTGAGGACAACACAGTCATGATCTAATCAATTTCAACTCGATGGATTTTAGTATTTGAGGTTTATTCAAAGTCTAATATCAATTAATCTTTTATTTACCTAATAACTACTGCACATATTATTATCATAACTAACCTGCAAAATTTTTTGTGGATGAATAAGCACCTATCCTGTATTTCCGATTCTATACATACTAATGATTAAATAAAAATACCAATCCCTATATCACAATTAACTGGAAACAAAACTGGCTATTCTCAAACAATTGAAATTAATTAACGTTGTATTGAATTGTTGCTATTGTGTTTTTCGGACAACTTGATTAGAATTTCGTGGAACAATGTGTAAAGGGACAGATAACAAATTGAGTTGTGACTTTATTAAAGTTCGTGCTTACGGCAGGTAAGGAGAAGGTTACACGATTTGTCATGGTTTCGAAATGTCAAGGACACAACATTCATAAAAAGAATAAGTCGTTTTTATAGTGTATGAGAAGCCAGTCAAAATTGATAGATAAGCGTTGGTTGTTTTTGCAAGATGCGTAGATGATGTGGTAACATCGCGAACAAGATTAGCATAACATACGAGCGTGAATGGCACGGACAAGGAGGTGTATCTACACCAAATAGTTGATGATGAATCAGATTAATGCTTCAAATCTGTTGCAAAATCTATAAATAATCTATAAATCTATACAGCCAAGAATTTTGAGTGTTACAGAACAGAGAACAGCTGTTAAAGTACGTAAAAATATATTAGTAAGACAGTTTTTCTAACAGTGTACAACCAGCACTAGGGTATTGGTAAACCCAGCCAACGGAAATGTCAACAACTGTGAAAGAGAAAACACTGAAACCATATTGGGACGAACAATAGCAACACATTGTGCTAACAAGATACTGCTCGATGCCGTATAATGGTATTTAGGAATGAGTTTTGGAATTGAAATCTTACCTGGTGGTTAGATACGTATACCTGGTGTCGGTATTTAATTTTTAGTCGGTTTATAAATAGGCCATACGTCTCAAATTACCCGGACTAAAAAATGTCGGTAGTCGAACGTGTTAAATTGATAAAAGTATTACGAAAATACCAAATTGTTAAATTCAAAAAAGTTTGTTTGGTGAATTTTGTTAATATTACAGAAGGGAAATTTGAAAATCCCGTTTTAAAAAGTTTCGTTAAAACAATTTTCGGGTTTTCTGTTCTCGGTGTTAGAGACTCTGTTTCTCACCCTTTTGTGTTTAGTTAAATCAAATAGAGCCCTAACCCAATACCAAACATTGAAACCCAACACTTTGTTTATTACGAGTTAGTAAAAATCTATTTACAATCTAAAACGATTCATGCTAAGAACAGAAGTTCTTAAAGCTAGAAAAAAAACTGCATAAGTAACGACAGTTCCCCAAAAGGTAAATATTATTTTGGAATTGCAAAACTTTGGAGAGAACAAACAACTCGTTAGGAGCTGCGTGAATAATTCGTACGTAAATACAATCATTCGCTCGATTTGCAATTCACGTAGCAACCGCCTAAATTATTCATTTTATTTCTCATATTTAGCTACCTAGCTGAAATAAATGGCAAAAATACGAGAAATTGATTTCAATGTCAACTTAGTCATGAAATCATTGTGCAGTTCTCTAAAGTTAGTTAAACAAAGTCAGGGTTTGAATTCAAACTTTTCTATCCACCGTATTCACGAGTCTCTCACAGTATAATCGTCCGTTCAACAAGCAAGGGTGCGTTTTCGAGTTTTTATTCCTCCCTTTATTTATTTTTAACCGACTTCAAAAAAGGAGGAGGTTCTCAATTGGTTTTTTTTTTATGTTTGTTACCTCAGAACTCCGTCATTTATGAACCGATTTCAAAAATTCTTTTTTTATCTAAAAGGATATACTTCCAGATTATTCCCATTTAATTTTCATCAAAATCGGTTCAGTAGTTTGGGTTATAAATAGAAATAACTGAAAAATATGCCAAGTTGCGGCATAGCGCCTACCATTTTACTGCTAGCAACGATGCAATATGCCAAGTTTCGGCGTAGCGCCTACTATTTTACTGCTAGCAACAATGTACCTTTGTGGTGCACACCTAAATTTTTACATTTTTCTAAATTTGTCAATAAACCCAGTTTGTACATTCAAACCACATTTAATTGGAGAAAATCAAAAACCCACCACTTGTTCCTCTAAAGAATCAACACCAACCACGTGCACGAAATTGCGTATTTTGCTTTCCTGTGACTTTTATGTGGTGTTTATAGTGACTAGTCGGAGAAGTCGGATTTTCCAGTTTTTTAACTCATACATTATTAAAATTTCACACAAATAAGTAGTGCTAGGAGGACTTAATGCTAAAAGCATTGTCTGCCAGTCTTCCTGGGCGTGCCAAAAAATGTCCCTTTGTCGATTCAATGACAATATTACCTACATTTTTGCAATCGGAAATGCAACGATTCCGTTTTTGTCACGTCGCCCCATTTGTAATAAGTGTAATAACCAAAACTGCTCGCGAACTTTGCCAAACTTAATCCGTACTACCACATACCTACGACTGTCAAGCGAAGTCACGTGTGCATTATGCAAGGCTTCTATTGGCTATGCATGGCGCACGCCTGCATCTCTGTTTACTCGGCAATGGTATACAGAATGTAAACATTTAGGCCCGGGTCAGAAAGCGATCTATTTTAATGCTCAACGAGGAATGCTTTTTTTCAAGAAACTGGTACTGTCTTATACGGCAGTAACCCTTATTACGTATCGCACGACAGATTAGTGAGTAGTGAAAACTGTGCAATCACTGCTGTCAAACGTAGGTATATTTTTTATATGATGATGATTTATGTGATGATTTCCTTCAACTGCCGGTACTAAAGAGTTATTTTTGACTCGAATTAGCACTGCGAGCGTTATATAACTAGCTTTTGATTGCGACTTTAATCTCGATTACTTAATTGTTTAGTAAAAAAAAACTTTTATAATGTGTTTGAAAAAAGCTGCAAGGACTTGTGCATCAACAAATTCTTGAAAGGTTTTCTGATATGTTTTAAAATAAAATAAAAAGAATCAACTTATTTGATTTATTTGTGCTGTTCATATTCGTGAAACTTAGGTATTTATTTTTTTAACCCAACAACACGTTTATTTATGAATATCGAATTAGTTACTTCCTACATTTTGAAGAAAATTTTTGCAATATTGTTGAGGAATGAAATTGAAGTTGCCTACATTATCCAACATCAATCTAACTCATTATGATGATAATACCACCCACTGCTACTGGCGCTGTACTAATTTGGCAAGGCTTGTTAAATCATATTGCGGTACTAATCTCATTCTGCGTGAAATACGCCGCTACCTACTTATTTTCTGTTCTTTCGTAAAATGGCAGCTTAAAATAACTTGGCTGTATTCAACGTTATTTAGTAAAATGATGATGAGAAAAAGTTTATGACTGAAAAATATAAATTTTTCCTCTTTTTTTTATGTGTGTTTTAAAAGTAAAATAGAGCGTACGTGTTTAAAATATATGATTATGTGAAGTATTTCTTTTGAAGTTTGGAAAATATGATATATTTCTGATGTTGACTGCCCTGTTACGGAGTAGCAGGGCGGGCCTACTCCTATCTCATTTATAAAACATGTCCCAGACACTTTAGACGTCTCATTATTAGTAGAGGTAAAACTTTCCACCTGATGCCTTGTGTTTAGTAGGCACATAATAATCTTGAAGTAAATAGTAAAGATAGAGATAGAATTTATGTCATGAACTAGTATTTACAACTCACTGCTAAATCTTTTCTGTGTCATGGTGTAGTTCTTTGTTGACTCTCCCAGTGATTGTTCTAGATAAATAAATAATTATATATTTTCTGGAAAAATGCTTTTTTTTAGTAATGGCCTAAGTAAAGTGTAACTCTAGAGTCCCTCAAATCGTAAACAGTTATTTGACAGCCATATTTATTAGGTATGTGACAAGTGCATAGTTATTTGAATAGAACAATAAGAATAAAGAATAAGAATAAAAGAATAAAAAGCATTTATTACGACACGAATTTCAAAAACTAAACAAAAAACTTATACTAAATAGGGTTACATAGGTGCCGTAACACGTACCCTGGCTCAGCATAGGTCAGCATAGCAATACATTCTTAGAACTGGTAGTAACACCTACCGAGATCTCATTTTACAAAAATCACATTAAGATTGTTGAAAAACCAAAAAACCACATCCCCCATTCGTGCATGCACGATCTTTGCAATGCAAAACTACGTCCCAGTTGGTTTGCGGACCACGCATGTTTACTTACTCCACGATCTCACTGTCTTACAAGGTAAATACGAGTCCCATGGTTGTTTTCAGTAGTTCATAGGAACATGACACAGGGCTAAAGAAGTAAAGAAGATGCTGAAAAATGTTTTCGGATGATAATGACGATTCATAAAATTATAATAGGTTTTTTTATCATTTATTCGTAGCAAAATAATTTATAAGTATAAAAAACTGACTTCAATTCGACTACCAGCTTCATCATCAGATGATGATGATGATGATGACAGCTCATTGGGAAGGTTCTAGTGACCATAAACACCACTAAAAAGTCACAGGAAAGCAAAATACGCAATTTCGTGCACGTGGATGGCATATTTTTCATCTATTTACAAGCCAAAATATTGAACAAATTTTGATGAAAATTGAATGGGACTAACCTGGAAGTACCTACACTTTCAGATAAAATAAGAATTTTTGAAATCGGTTTATAAATGACGGAGTTCTGTGGTAACACACATAAAAAAAAACCGAATTGAGAACCTCCTCCTTTTTTGGAGTCGGTTAAAAATAAGATACCTGCAGTAACGTTCACTGTTGGAACACATCATGTTGGCACTTCTTGGCTTGTCTGCTTTTTGTAGTATTTTATAAAATTGTTCCATGAATCTGTAATTCCACAGTGTAATTCAGTAATAAAGTCTATTCAAAATTTTCCCTTCTAAAAAAATTATTCTATTAGCATCAACAGTGCTTGGGTATTTTGAATAGGCAGGACAATTATTGTAAGTCCTTCAAAGCGTGAGAGCATAAAAAGTCTTACACACATATAATAAATAAATAGATAAAAGACCTCACTTCCTTTGACTTCGAATACGTAGGTACTTATTCAAAAGTACGTAAAGAGCCACTGAATTTGCGACACTTATCTCTCACTCCGAGGCCTCAACACGAATAAATGTGACAATCGCCAACGTATCGTAACGGTACCGTATTTAAGATACACTGCTCGGTGATGCTACAACATTCTAAAGTCGAGTTGGCTTTGATACGCAGTGTGGCTCAAATACGTTAGGCTTACGTAACGCGGCAGTTGTGATTTGTTCGAGCTCACCTTCCATGTTTCTATAATATACGAATTGGAGAGAATGGTTGAACGGTCTCGGATTATTTTCATTAAAATCTTCACAGTTGAAAGAGGAAAGCCAAGTCAAGCTTATTGTGCTCCAGTCAGGCTTGCTTGAAGCTATTTACGACAGTATTGTATGAAAATAGCAACGATTTTTTTCATAAAAATAATTGTAAGGTAAATAATACTTGTTCAACGCAGATTTTCAAGAAATTAGTAGGCTTAGTTCAGCACGCCTACAGTTTGAAAAACTGGCGCTTAGGTGACTGCATTTTGCATTAACTTCATAAGTAACGACAGGCGTCACAGCTCAGTCGGTTATTACCGACTCTGCCTTCCGTGTGTCGTTGGTTCGATCCCCACCAAGAACAAATATCTGTGCGTGGAAAACATAGATGTTTGTACATCTGTTTGTACAAACATCTAGATGTTTGTATACAAAAATTATAAAAAAAAAAGTATATAAGTATTTTATCAGCCATCTAGTTCTCGTATTACAAGCTTTGCTTAGTTTGAGACAAGAAGGCTTCGTGTGAAATGTCCATGAATATTTATTATTATTATTATATTCTATGGAGGTAACCTTTGCTAAGTGAGCTATTTCGAATCTAGCTGTAGATAAGTCATATCTAGCCAAGCTATTAGTTATTTCATAGTGGCACAGCAGCCAAGTCTCTACCTTTGCTCTTCACTCTTAGCGCGCTCGCCCACGGCGACTTTTTTAACCCCCGACGCAAAAACGACGGGGTGTTATAAGGTTGACGTGTCTATGTGTGTGTGTATGTGTGTGTGTGTGGGTGTCTGTCTGAGGCAACGTAGCTCCCGAACGGATGCACCGATTTTGATTTAGTTTTTTGTTTGAAAGGTGAATTAGTCGGGAGTGTTCTTAGCTATGTTTGATGAAAATCGATCCAAGATGGCCGCCGCGAAATGGCGGATTAGGTACATATTTTTTCATATCTCCCTCAATATGAGTATCAAATGAAAGAGCTTTACTAGTAGAATACTATAAATACTATGATTTTGAAATCAAATATGGCCACCACCACAAAATGGCGAATTACATTTTTTTACAACTCCCTCAATATGGGTATCAAAGTCGGGGGTTTTTTTAATTTTTAATTTAATTACTTGTGTAGCGATGCTGACTTTCGTTTGCATCGATACAGTCGATTCTGTCGCTGGCTGTGTACTTTCGTCCACGTATCTGACGTGCGATAGTAGCGTTGTAGCGCGTTTTGCGAACGAGCGTCAGCATCGCTACAAAAAGTCGCCTTGGCCTTGCGGCCTTAGAGTATTCGAGTGAACTAGCTGTTCCGATTGGTCAAGCGCCGGTAAAGGATGCGGTCATAATCTCAAGAAGGGAAGAAACCCGGACAATAATCACCAGCGAAACGTCAATCACACAAAGGTTTTAAGTATGAAACTGAAGGGTTGGATTATATGGGTTATTCTGAGAGGCAAGGATTATTATATTATATTTAGGGTGGCTTGCACCAGAATCACTAAACGTGTTTAACAGCTAAATAGATTTAAATCTGACGTATTTGTATGACTTGACAACTCGCTAAATACTATTTAAGTGCGGCTTGCACCAGAATCACTAAACGTGTTTAACAGCTAAATCGATTTAAATCTGACGTATTTGTATGACTTGACAACTCGCTAAATACTATTTAAGAGTTAAACGCGTTTAGCGATTCTGGTGCAAGCCGCCCTAAGAGTTAAACGCGTTTAGCGATTCCGGTGCAAGCCGCCCTTAGAGCCACGGCGAATAGATTTAATTTACTTTTATGTTGAGAACTGTGAAATTATGAATAACTCGCAAACATGCGTAGGTTGGCCCATTTTAACTTTATCTAGATGTAGTGACTCTAATCAACGTAATTTTTTATCTTCAAAGTGGAGGGGATTCAGAGGTTATTTTATTCCATATACACTCAATATTCCATGTACTTATAAAACAATACTTTATATTTTTGCTTTGTTACTACATAAACTGACAATTTAAACGCAACTGAGTTAGCAGTTTGAATTTTGTAGGCGATAAACTCTATGTAAGCTCAAAATAAGGCGTTGGTAAGTAGGTACATTGATTATGTGTCTAGTAAGTTGAATCGAATTGGTTAATATTTTGACAATGCAAAAGGTCTCATATCAGTATGCAGTTAATAGTTTTTATATGTTCTTTTATCCACTAAAACTAATCAAAACAAAATCTCCTGGCATTGTTTATCTGCGAGTGAGTGGCCGCCTTTATTCGTGCTATCTGAGTTTGTAGGTTTCTGAAAGTGGCTCACGAAAGTTAATAAGCAGGATTTGTCACGATTACCCCAAAAATTATGGTCTACTTCCCACACGGAACACGGTTATTATAATTTACCGTTGTTTACGTTTGCTGCGATGTTTTAGTGATTACATTATTCAACGATTAAAAGTTATTACTTTGAAATTGAAGTAAAGGTGTTTTATCAGCATTTATAAGTAGGTAGATAGGCTCTCTTTCTCTGGATCATAAGATTAACGTTTTAAAACTCATCGATAATTAGCATGGCATATTAAATCAAAAGGTAAACTATGCAAAAATACCTAAAACTGAGAACAGATAGAGAGTCTTAGTCTAAAATTGAATGCTTTATAGTAGCATTTTCTTCATTTGATGCGAATGTTATTCAATGACACTTATGCAATATTCTTTTCATTACTAAAGTGGTGCGTTTATTTTAAGATAAGATTGTCATTACAACTTGAAATAGTTTGAGGTGCGGTGCTCAATAGATGCAAATAAAAAAAACTACCAAGTGAAAACTCAATTCCTCACTATCAATTCATATCACCTATTGATTTATTATAGACTTTATCGTCCTATTACCTAGCTGGCGCCAAGACGGTGAATCCAATCGCGCAATGCCAAGAAGTGTAAAAATATTCATAAGACACATTCTTATTACGTGCGGCTGGTAAGGTCGGGCGCATAATGTGTTACAATGTGTTCTGAGGTAACAACCTGGGCTTACGATGCTCTTGTGGCACCACAGATAAGGCACGCTGAGGCTTTGTAGAGGTACTTGTGCAATGTAATAAGGCAGCCAGGGTAATCCCACAGGCTATCGGAAACGGCTATAGCACAATCGAAAGAATTCCATGAACTGCGTTCCATGTTTTGGACAAAAACAGTCATGATTAAGCTTAATACATGGAATAGGTTTTCTAACTAGCTTACTTACAAAACGAATATGACTCAAAGTTATATGAAAAAAAATCTGAAAAAGTCATAAGGGCGGCTTGCACCAGAATCACTAAACGTGTGTAACAGCTAAATAGATATAAATCTGACGTATTTATATGACTTGACAACTCGCTAAATACTATTTAAAAGTTAAACGCGTTTAGCGATTCTGGTGCAAGCCGCCCTTAATGTATGTCATTTAAAGAATTTGTAAGGATAATAAGTTTGTACAGATTAGTAACAATAATGCTGTATGTTTTAGTAGCTGTCATTGTATTAGGTCATGTAGATTTCCGTCTCTGATACATCAGTGTATAATACCAATTTTGTAGAATTCTTCAACAGGACATCGATGGATAGCTGAAGATCGAGAGGATAGAAGATGATGGGGGAGATCCCATTACTTTTTGTATTCAGCTTGTATACTTTTAAAAGTGGACAGGCTGTTGTTTATTAGCTGATGTTACGGGGCCGTCTATTCGCACCTTTTGTAAACAATGTTTACGGAGCCGAGGACACGGGCTGAGGGCTTGTTGTATTGAGTACGCAATTAGTTTCACATTCATTGTTATTTTCCTCACATATGAAAATTTACATATAACATTTTTGAGATGTGACGCACGAATTTCAAGTGCTTCAACACTTCAGTTACAAAAACGTTGTAAAAATAAACACGCTTTTTCGCGACGTAAAAAAACCTAATTCGATTATCCACAGTCATAATCTTGTCCTAGCAAAACGAATTTAAGATTCAAAAAGGTTGAAATGAAAACATAAAACTGTAGATGATACACTGAAAACGTGTGCGCTAACGAGTTCGTCTGAACACTTCAAACTTGATAGTACTCTGAAAAGTTTGTCCACTCTGGATGTGAAGTAGAGCTAGTGAGGGCTAAAAATTTCACAGGATAAATCTCAACACCTTTCCACATTTCTGCTTTGTTTTTTAACCGAATTATTTAAAGTCTATTTCGAGATGCGCGATTCATTATGGCCGTAGTTGTAGAGAGCTCGGAGTAAGAGGCAAGTTTTAATAATGTAGGGCGGTTGGCAAGGCTGCTGCGTTTCCTTCTATTCATCTCTCCCCTTTCCGGTTGGCGCAATTAAAACGGCGGCTTGTTCCGGCACTTAAAAAACTTTTAAAGTATAGGCAGGCACAGACAATTTAAACAGTATCTACGTATACGGGCGCATTGTTGCAAATTACGGGAAGAACGTTTTAACCAGCAAAGTAATTTGCGTGCTGAATTTTAAACCGTTAAATTGTTATGGAGTTTTACAATGTTTTGGTGTGTTGTAAATTAGATAGAAGTACTTTTTACAAGACGCATGCGGTGTGTAGCATAAGAGAATGACGATTAAACAACTTGATATAAACTTTGTTTAAAACGTTTTATGAAGGTGAATGCGAGTGTTTCCAGTTACCTGCTTTGTTTTTGAAGTAACATGAGTTTCTCTTCATAATAAAATTTGTTGTACATAATTTACATGTAATTTTCTAGTCATGCTTAACGTCTAGACGACAAAAATTACTACCTACTGTATTAAATCCGAAATACCTGAGTAATTTGCATGTTCGTTATTCGCTGTTCGATTTAACACAGGCTACTTTAAATAAATGCTGACTTAATATTCGGCTTTTAGTTACAGTGAAAAGGTATTAAGCCCACGTATTTAACTTTTTATAGAGCTAGTATATTATTATGAAAAAATTTATTTGCTACGACCATAATCAATTTTATAACTTTTGAATGTGACTGTTATTTTTATGTAGTTATTCTTTAGAACGCTGGCCTTTGGAGGTAACCAGCTTTCTTTCATCTGCTCATCGAAACCTATTTTACATTATTTGTTCTATGTTTAAATTACAGGTTCGGGTGGTAAGACGTGGCGACACCGACTGCTTCGATCATCACCAAACGTCTGAATCAGTCGCGTGTGGCAGCCATTCCCTGCTATGTTCGAGTTCCGCTACGTGATTAATGGTCTCGCGTTCCCTCGACATTGTGTTTTTGTGATGCAAATAACTCGAGCCGTCGGAACAAGGAAAATTGAGTGGGAGGACCGAGCACCGCCACAGTTTCAATTGCTCCGTCGCTGAATACTGATGAACCGTTTCGGTTAAAAGCATTATCACTGTTGCAACGGATAAGGCGGAAAGCGGTGGAGTAGGCGATGCGATTTGGGTTTCCATTCCTGACGCAGACTGATTGCAAACAAAAATCTTGGCAGTCTCGCGGTATCGAGACCGAGTGTTATCGATTGCAACAATCTAAGCTTGCGGTTCTTTTGTTTAATTATGTAACTCACGGGCTTTATACTTAAAAAATCTTGAATAAAGGATCAAAACATGAGGCTTATCTACGTACTCATAAATTCATGTTTTACCAAATACCTTTAGCTTGGTAAATGTCAGCAATTTTACCTTCCGACATAAAATCCTTTCAAACCATTTAAAACAGACTTTGAAGTCAATGTTTTTGCGGCGCCACTGAACAATATGCAAGCCGTTTTTACTCGTCTTTGTAACGGAAAAACAATTCATGTCTTTGCAGGGCGCATTCGCGTATAAATTAGGTTACCGGTTAAGCACAGAGTTTATACGAATAAGCGTCTTATGCTGGTTGTAATAAAGTGGCAAATATTTGACTAGAAAATTACAGTTTCGTACGAAACTAAGGTTTCTCTGTGTCACGCTTACAAAGTTGCTTAGCGTAGAATTCGATCTCATTATGCTTGCCCTCTATGAGGTGATGCATTGTTATAGACATAGGTAACCGCTTAACATTAGGTGGACCATCAGACTGCTCCATTACATTTATGTCATAAAAAAACTATACTGTACACTTTGCCATCTCAGAGGGGCTAGTGTATTGCGATTGAACTTATACGATTGTAATATGAAGAAAGAGCGAGATTTTAGGCGAAGAGTAATTTGATCAACTATACGGAGCTCGGTAAGGATAAAGTATAATCGTACACTGCGCGGCAACGGCGCAAAGATCTGCGGTCGAGTGATTGATGCCACGTAGTGTAAATCGCTGTTACCATCACAATTTAAAAGCTGAAACTAGCAGTAAATCCCTTATTACAGTCACGCAGTACTTAACCAAAAACAAGAAATAGCACCTGTGTTTTTCGTTGCATAAAAATCGTGACTCCCTCCACAGTCCTTAGAAAGTCATGAAAAAAACCCTTCGCAAGTAATTAAGAAGTTTGGCAACACTGGGTCATTGGCATACTTTCGTCTTGTAAAACGCAGTTAATTTCAGCAAAAAACTTGGGCCTGATGTTATAATTCAAGTGAGACCGCCCTATGCCAGCGACAAGGGTGAATTTCTTATGAGCACGTGTATTTGTCACAAAAATCTATAGATATATCAGGCCTAACGTGTCATAAGATTATATCATCAGAATTGGCTTTTTTATAAAGAAAAGTAAAGGAATAAGTCTACCTAGGTATATAACAAAGGCATTAGGTATGCGCTCTAAGATTATGTTATCACTAGTAGCATTTTTATATGAAAAGGTAGATGGCCCATCTGATATAAGTAAAGTGATTACCTTTACCAAACATAGCTTTGTTTTAGAAAGAAGTCGTGACTCTATTGGAAGTAGAAATAATTATAGTTTTAAAGATCAAAGCTATGCTAGCTAGCAAAGCTAGCTATAGATGAATATAATTATATCGAGTGACATGGTTTTAGGGCGGCTTGCACCAGAATCGCTAAACGCGTTTAACTCTTAAATAGTATTTAGCGAGTTGTCAAGTCATACAAATACGTCAGATTTAAATCGATTTAGCTATTAAATACGTTTAGTGATTCTGGTGCAAGACGCCCTAAATCTACGAGTATGTGTAGTTTAGTTACGTAAGTTGAGAACTTTATTATACAGGCAATAAAAACGATGTTATGCGCATTCTTAAATATTATTATATTAAAAATCTAATTAACAGTACTAAGTATACAATAATTTCCAGCATGGCACTCACTCTACAATAATAATTAAAAAGTAATTCAGCTCCGACGTATAAACGATGATAAAGTTCATAATATTACAATTGTCTTTGCACAGCTGCGTCGGGTCACGGAGAGAAACGTTTCATTACGATTATCAGAGTTAATGATGTCTCACTAACTCTGAGGCATGCTGGGAATTTAAATAAACTCGCACTTAGGGCGGCTAGCACCAGAATCGCTAAACGCGTTTAACTCTTAAATAGTATTTAGCGAGTTGTCAAGTCATATAAATACGTCAGATTTAAATCGATTTGGCTGTTAAATACGTTTAGGGAGACGCAAACCAAAGACAAAACGTCTTGTCGAACAGTTAGTGATGTGAAACTTCTCAGTAAAACTTTTTTAGTTACGATATGCTTCTTTTTATTTGCTGTTTTCGTTACTTGCTTATTTAATGAGAATCATCCTAAGTACTTAATAATAATATTAAGTACACTACATAATTACTCTATATTCTTATTTATTAAAAAACACAGTTCATTCTCTAGGTATGTGCGTATAAAGCAATGTTTAATAGGTAGGTACTAAACAATGCTATAATAGATAGGTAAACATAATTTTATGCATGCGTCGTGTCAATTGATGTGAGTTTCGTTGTAACGAAAACAGCATATAACGAGGAAGCATTCGTCATATGCTGTTTTCGTTATAACAGAAAATTTATTTTCACGTCACTTAGTACGCAACAAAACAGTTTTGTCGATAGATGTGCGTTGGCCCTTAGTGATTCTGGTGCAAGACGCCCTTAGTCTCTAATGGGCGAGTTTCACAGAGTAAGTTGGCGTGCGAGCTGGTTCAGTCAGTTACTGCATTGCAGCTACTCGCATCGAGTGATAGTATCATAAAAGATAGGTTGCATATTATTATCGACCAGAGATGTGCGAGGAAATATTACTCTTCACGTGACGAATAGAGTAATACTATTTATTTTCTCCCACACCGCTTATCTGCCTATCACTAGTGAATACGCAGTCTATAAGCAAGTCGGTCAGTACCTCAGTCCGAGTCACTTCTTGCCTGGTTACACTGTGCGAGTTAACATGAGTGCTGGCCTAGTTATAGTTGTGTCACGTTGTGTGAATGGGTAAGGTAAGTCGAGCTACTGTTATTTGAGCACCTCTATAGCTACTGTTAGGTCAGCAACTCGTACTGTGTAATCAGCCCTTTAGGCCGGTTCGGTTTACACACACATAAGTAGAGTGGCAAGATAGTATTCGTTAGTGCCGCGCAGTAGTATTATTGATGGACCACTACGCCATAGTCGTAGCACGTGCTACGCTCATAGTGCTACGAAACCCTACGAATCAGTAGCTTCAAAATTACAACTGCAAAATTGTTTTCCTGCTTTTCTTTTTTTTATATTATTTATTTATATTATTTGTTTCTAATAATCTCACGGGGCCAATGGCCTAATCCAATGGTTTCGGCAGAATAACAGCGCTGAGCTGCCATCAGGTGGTGAAGCATAATGCTGAGCTGGAGCCAATTTGTTGCAGTAGCACACATTACTATTTTGTGTTTTCTTTCTTTTAATGTTCTCGTTTTCTATATTGTGTGATGTAACAAATAAACCTATGTCTATGTCTTTTCTGTATACTTGCGCATATTACTGAAAAATAAGTTCTTTTAAAAAGTACCACCGATTTTTGGTGCTTTTTTTAAAATAAGTTTTCTTATATTAGAAGTTGTTAGAGCATGTAAAAGTTTACACGTAAAACGTAAAATAAATGGGTGTGTGTGCTCTGCCACACAAAGTAATAGCTGTAATTCACCGCCTAAGCGCAATCCACTGTTATCTCTTTCAGTTCTGCGCGACGGCGCTCTTTACTCGTAAATCTCAAGGTAGAATCTTACTTACTCAAGTAGACTTAGAATGATGCCTTTCAGTTTCATTTGTGAATATTATGCTGATTTGGATTAGCATTGCAATAGACTTTTGAAACGGAAAGTTTCTATCCAAACGTTTTTTATACATTTCTGGGAGAATTGTGGAATCTTAAAGGTTTTTTGTATTCTAAAAGTTATGAGGCGAGTTGTTAGAAGTTGAGCGATAAAAAATTATTAAATAATTTAATTTATTTATTTATTTTATTTATAGATAATGTACGAGTAGCACTCTTATACTTACAATTGATTCAAAAATATCATCTTTCTAAAGCGAATTTGTTTATTTTTGTGATTGAATATTTCGTTATAATATCTCAGCTTGCAATGACAATTATTCCATTTCAGTACGTTTTTATATAAGGCCCAAACTGGACCCAACTAATACCCTTGTCATGTTGAGATGAAATTAGTTCAACCCGTGCAGCTGCGCCTCTGAAACCCGCTGTTTTGCTGAAATTTAATATGACACGACATCATTGTATAGACCTCTAATAAAACCGCAAAAGTTTAATTTGCTAATGGATATCATATCGACTGTAGAAGAGGAGTGGGCTTAAATTTGGTTAAATTTACTATGCCACATCACACTAAATATTTTGTTCTATTAATCTTTATCATGTGATAAAAATAAATTTTGAAATTTGAACTGTATTGACGATTGAAATAAAAAAGAGAAGTAAATTTCTGAAATGACTTCGGAACTTTCACTTAAACGTATTAATAAATAAACTTAATTATTTTAACTTCATTATCATAAGATTTATAGCTGATCTCAAAAAATACCTTTTTTAAATTTACAGAAAATTTTTGGAACGAACTTTGTAGATAAATATTCTGTTGGCCATAACAAAAAATGAATGTCGCTATGCTTGTAATTTATTACCCTAACAGATGTTACAAGGCAAATAAGAGGTAGCTACATAGATTTATACAACGGTGGTTAAATTAAAAGAAAAACGATAAACCGAAAGGATTTTTTTCACTTTAAATTTATAACTGGGAAAAAGTTAAATGATCGTTTACTTGGTATAAACGCATTATTAACCCATCCTGAATAATTAAATTGGTTAGGTATACTCGTTTGTAATAAAATTGTAGATTGAAATGGTAATTAATATTATGGGTTTTTAATAAAGCCGTAAATGGTGAACAGAAATATGTACAAGATTAAATTATAATTTTTATGCCAAGCATAGTTGATACTGTTTTGGAGAAACTGCCTGTATGTGATACTTCAGCTGCCTAAACACTAGATAGATAGATAAAATTTTATTCACAAAAGAAAGAAACTACTTACAAAAATCTAAAAATTAATGAGTAGAATCACTAAAAGTGATCTCTTTTTAATTAGCTATCCGATATCAAATCGTTTGCAACGGTGTGTAGATAGCTTAACTGCTTCATGTGTATTTTGTATACTTATATTGTAAATACTGTATTAGTCCGATATCAACAAAAAATTTAGGTAGACTTATAAAGAATTTACGAAACCATTTTCATAATATAACAAATACGTTTTGTCACTAGCCAGCTGCTAACCTAAGTTTAGCAAAGCTCGCTAGTCATAAAAGCTCGCGAAAAATCCTCCAGGGACATTGAAGTGTTCATTTCCGTCATTATTAATATCATCTGAGAAATATGCCTCTCTTGGGCACCATTACAGTAACGGCCATATAAAAGACAAATGAGGCAAAAGTGTGATCGCGAGACGCCTCTAATTTTTATAATACATTTTATAGACCGCTCAGCCGCTTTTGTTTAAGTCATAAAAAGCGTTATCTTAAATTTGTTAGCCTACACTTCGTTTGGCCCATATCTTAGCTATTCAAAAATTTCCTCATTCAAATAACGTTCCGTATCTCCCCAGACTGATTTGAGAGTATGATTGATGATACAGAAAAATGGTGAGAGGTAAAGTACCACTTTACTGGGTTTTAAATTATGCCAGGGTGGCCATTTATGTGAATTCAGATTATTCAACTTTTCATCGAAATTTCGGGGCGCATCAATCACGTGAATAGGAAAATGAGGCTATTCATCACTGTACTCTGTGAACAGATGTTAATGTTTCAACTTTGTATTGTCCCGGTGACGATGTGATCGACTTGTTGAATTATTTCAAGGAATTTTTGAAAGCTTCCATTTTGGATTTATGAAACAAAATACTTGTCTTTCTTACAGACGGAGAGCGCTAAAACTTAGCAGACACAAGGATATCAGAGAACATGGACTTTTATTAGAAAAAAAAAGTGTTTCACATTCTGTTGTTGTAAATCATTTTTTGCAAAGGTACATTATCATAGGCAAGTCGTCAGTGGACGTGCTCAGTGAAACTATGCATCGTTGCAGTGGGATATTTTAAAATATATGTTCTTAATGCGTAGACTCTCTGGTTACCAAATAGTCTTTAACATTCTGACTATGGACTTATTAATATCGTAGAAAATCGTTAAGTGGATATTTATGAGATAAACACATTTTTGACGACTTTTCTTTATTTTGGGATAAAAAAAATCATTAAAACATCGATAAAATTTAATCTAATTTAATTAATTGATTATAATCAACAAATGATTAATTAATTAGATTATAATTGTTATTTTTAATTGATTTAATTTAATTTTCTGTCTTTTGTTTATGTCCTGTGTTGTATGCAATAAAGAATTAAGAATAAATACATATTATAAATATTGTAAATACCTTATTAGTCATAATTTTCTTTAAGAAAGCAATTTAAAAAAAAAAATAATTCAATATTATGAAAATATTAATTTAGTTTTTCTTGCGATTAACCTTTTTTTTTACAATGTAGGTATCAATGAATTTTTGACAAAATAATGTAACCTGTAAAAATACGGAACTGACACTATTTGCTCCAACACGCTCTTGCCCGGTTTTAATAGAAAGTTTTGGCACAACGAGGCCAACTCAGAGCACTATCTCTGTTAAATTGGAATATATTTTTCCCAGCGAGTCTGTGGCGTGCAAATAGAATGAACATCCAGTGATATTCTAAGATTCAAGTCATTCCCCACAGCTATTTGTACAGTGACACAGAAAAATGGTTCGCCCTTGCATTTTTCAAGCACGACACGGTATGCTGAACGTCTTTTTTCATCGAATTCTAGATCGTTCGTGCGTTACTTTGTTCAATACAGTTGTGAGCAAAAGTTATAGATAAAATATAGTAGAAGTTTTTTTACATACAAACTAATGTAGGTAGTTCAGTTTGCTTTCTTATTCTGTAACTGATCATCTATACAACGCGTAACATATTATCCATATAAGCTAAAAAGGGTCTTATTTAGACCGAACACATGAATAGATTGGCATGTGCAAAAGTTGAATACAACATGTTGGAAATTTCCATTTTTTTTAAATGTTTTGTCTTTGAAATTTGCGACCACCCTTAGTGTTCATTTACTTTGCGTATGTATCCAGCCTGTTAGTACACATGCTGACGCACCTTCTTATCACATCGCATCCACACATAGACACTTTAGCACGTGTGCAATGCTATTTAGGGAAACTTTATGACGCTTTTCATGAATGAAAAACTCGAAATATTAAAAGTCGTAGAACAAATGTTGTAGAGTACCCCTCTTTCGGACTTACAGAGACATTATGTTACACCGTGTATAAGATATCCAACTTACACCATCTGCACAGTCACCATTTGGAGGGAAGACTACCAGTAGCATTATCATCCAAGCGCTTTAGTTTCGTATGAAGCTGAGTTGCGGCTCTATGACGGTCTTAAAGTAGCCTAAAATCTTTACCACCCTTGACCACTCTGCCTTGTAAAACCAAAACAAGGTGAGTTTCATAATCATTATATAATATGTAGGTAATAGCACTATTATTTACCAAGCCGATTAGGTATTTAACGTAAAATCCCAGCTAGTTTACCACAAGGTTTGGACTCGGTCACGTGCCTCACATTTCTTACTAATACCCGCATATCGTAGCCGCGTGACCATTGTGAGAGCATTTCTATGGGGCCTGTATCACTTAGGGCCGTAAGATCAATAGTGGTTTAAACTACAAAAGAGAGTTTAACCTCCAGTCTCCGATTATTTCATAAGATCAATGGTAGTTAATCGACCATGGGGAGCTTAAACTATCGATTAGTTTAAACTCGGCCCAGGGTACGGTTAAACTCCCAATCAAAGATTAAACGCTCATTTTTGACGTTTTTCCAATATGGTTGCCTGGCTACCAGATGTTTGTTTGGACTAAACTTTCTATTTGTATTGTAATTCGTTTGTTGTAGTTTTGAGATTATAAATAAAAAAACTCTATTGCAATGGAAAATTATTCGGATATCGAATTGTTTCATGGGCTGAAAACATTACATACAACAAGAGTTCAAATTCAAAACAAACAACCAAAAGGTCTTATTACACTATGCAATCTCAAGTCAGGCTTACTGACAGTGATGTAACGTAACGAGTTGAATTATTTCGAACTCGAATTAATTATTTTAGTTAAACTGAACCTTGATTCGAGCCGCCAATTGGCTTGACTCAACTAGGTCCGTATGCAACGTATGTGGTTAGAGAAATTGGTGCTAGATTTTCACTCGTATGACTTTATATACATGCAAACCCTCGATGCGAGTCAATTCAAATAACTTGAGTTCTAAATAACTCAACTCGTTACGTTACATTACTATCAGTAAGCCTGACTTGAGATTGCATAGTGTAATAAGGCCTTGACAAAAATTGCGTCTGTATGTCAATGTCGATGTGGTCGAATATGTCAAACTGACTAATTATAACCTTTTTTTTTCATGAACAAAAGAACGAAATACGAGAATGTTGCCATGCGTTTAGGACTAATCGAAGTTTATCTAATCTGCTTCTACTTTCGACTTGATCTTATGACTGTAGATTAAGCCATCGATCAAATGTGATCGTAGTTTAGAAAATCCGTAGTTTTAACTGCTTTTGATCTTACGGCCCTTACAACCTCGATAACATCTATCTCTAATCAGTCTGTCCGCAACAACTGCTAGTTCCATTTCTCAACTATATAGTTTTCTAGACAAACACCAGCATTTGTCTCTTCTAAACAAAATACTGCTCAGATGAATTTCCTGTTTATTATACGCCATTTATTATCTCTGGTTCTGCGTCAGTCTTCTCTCCATTGCTACCCAGCCGGGTTAGGAAAGTTGATAATTTAACAAAAATTAATCCTTATACCTAATGATCCATTTTATGAGCCAAAACCAGACCTTAACGCACAGATGATCCACCACCCTTTTTTGCACAAGTAACTTCCATCCAGAGTTCGGCAAACGTTTTATGTTTCACATTTCTTTCATAGGGCATAAAGTAATGTGTAAGCTGTGATGAAGTGAATCTTTGGTTCATAGTAACTATTGTATCGGCTGTGGTTTGGGCATGTTTGCGTAATCTAAATTGATATTTACGAAAATGCGGTCACATAATACTTTGTTACGATTGCACGATTCCACCTGAAAGGCGAAGGTTTGGGACGATGTGAAAATAAAATCATTCTATCTGAGACCGGAGATCAGATCGGAGATTGCTAAGTATGAGAATCGTGATTGACATTGTGTGGTAAGATCTCGAGGAGTATTTATTGTCCTTGAGGAATGTAAGGGAGTACTTAGAAGAAATCCAACCATTATTTAACAGGCAGCAAACCTACAAAATTATAAATTGCACAAAAGTGGAATTACCTACAAGCAAATTTTTGGATTAGATTATGTCTCGTGTTTGGGAAGGTAAATAGTTTGGACAATAACAATTAAAAACAGATATGTATTTACTATTATTAACTATAAGGGCATCCGACCACTGTCTGGTATTTTATACAACAAACGTTTCTAAGTGAAAAACTTTTAAAACAAAATTTTAGTCAAAAATACACCAAGCGTTATTCAACCGAGGCTTTAGCTTCGAACTTCGCAGCTCCTTGCAGCGCCGGTACCGTAAAGTCGAACTCAATTTATATCCCCCGGTATCAAACTAGTCCGGTTTCGAGAGGCTCTAGATCACGACAATAGGAGCGTAGGAGCCGCAGCCAATGAATCAATCAGTTTGAGAGCTAATACCTACCTCTGCTTTGAATATCGCAATGCCGCATGGTCTCAGGAGTTTCTCAAGTGTATAAACGTGTAAATGTAGTGAAATTCGCAATTGACCGTAAGATTTAAAATATAAAATAAAATAGAAAAGTAGGTACACTATCAAAGAGGTAAAAACTAACCAAAAATTCAGAGAGGCGAGACAGTAAATGCCATTCATCCTATTTCATTTTTAGCTACGCAATTCAAGTGACATTTTAATGGACACAATGTGCTGAAAATGTGAAAACTTATGTTTTCGAAAGCAATTTAAAATTCATAAAACGCCTGCATTCTTCGCCAACGCGGTTTCCGTGCTATTTTTGAAAAACCGCACAAAATTTTAATTCCTCTGGCCGACGCGACAGCGAGCCGCTTACATAGAGCGTATGACAAAAATGCCGAGCGCAATTTTCCGATAAATTCGTTTAAAGATTAAAATCATTTCAACAAAGCCACCTTTTGTGAGTTACAACAAAGGCCTTTTTGTTGAGCCTCAAAGTAGGCGCAATGTGATTTTATCCATTCCATCGGTGATGTTTCAGCTGCGTAAGTTTCAAAGGGTTTCATGCGTTACTGATGTGATCTGTATTATTCGATCACAAAAAATATTTGGCGATATTTTTTACTGAATTCAAATGCCTACAATGTAATCAACTTAAAATAAGGAACTGAATAAAAATGAGGAGTATAATAACATGTTGCTAATAGTATTTTCGTACAAGGCATGAATACAAAAATCTACCATAACCAGCTTTTACAGTTAGCTCATGACTTTCCCTGTTTACAATACATATTCCGGAACATCGTTCAAACACTGGCAGCTTAGAACCTCCAATTCTGTTTGACCTAGACTATCCAATCAAAGAGCAGTCAGGGCAAACAATGGTTTAGCTTGTAGTTGCGTCGGTAACGCCTCATCAGCAAAGCTTGCACAGTGAACGCCTCCGCCCGATCACTGTATTCAGACAGGCTGTGTGTCACACACATCACACTGGTTAGTTTTTAAAGAAAATTGCCAATTTTTAAGAATAATTATTAAGTTGGTCCACTTCACGTATGCTACGCATAAGTTTGAGTTTGGTGAGTCTTTCGTAAACAATTAATAAAAATGTAGCTATCTAAGTATTTTATCTAAAATCTTAGTGTTAACGAATAGACATAAAGAAGAAATTGATTACAAGATATAAAGAAAAAATAGAAGATATAAAGACAAGATATAAAGAAAAATAGAAAGAATAGAAAAAATAGATATAAAGAAAAGAAAAAAATATTTTACATAGGTACTTATGTAAAATATTTTAAAAAAATATTTTACATAGGTATGTAAAATATTTTTAATTAGCTAGTTATTTTTAATTTATTTTTAATTTTTTTTAATTAGCTAGTCCACGTAGGTACGTGGACTAGCTAATTAATTATAATTTTTTTATTAAGGCTTTTGTTCTTAATTAGAAAAGTTTTCTCGTACGTCTAAATCCTAGTCTGAATTTCGGTGTAAAATCAGCCTCTCGTCAGCACTATGTAGGCCAGTCATCACGAGCTTGACTTCAGTCATTTGCATCACAACATGCTGAACTGGCGTTCATTAATCATGAGATGAGGACGTTATACACAAAACATGTAACCAAAACTACTGCCACGTTGACATTTCAGAATTCTTCTTCTTCTTTTTGTGTTCTTATGTTCGACAGTATTATAAAAACTTCATGTGAAAACAGTCATGAAACATTTTTCGAACAAACATTTTCTTTAGGTGATACGTATATAATTTAGTCACAAAAATTACGACTAATAGGTATATTATTTACAATATTTATAATACACGCGAGAGCAATGATTCCGGGTCACTTAAAGAATGTTAAAAATCTCGGAAACTAAAAATGATAGGTTAATGCAATAAATTGTATTTAATAGACAATGTAATACTCCTTAAATGAAGGTATTAAAACTTCTTAGTTATTGTAAAGTTATATCTTAAAAAAATCAAATTTGAAAAAGGGCCACTTTCGAAGATGGAACTACGAAATTACAGCATTTGGTTTTGCTTTTGTTTGTAATCTGTCATTTATGTGGGTATATAAACCATGTTGATAGTGCTCTATATTCATTATTCAAGCTGAAATTATGTCGCTTACGCCTGAAGAATGCACCAGAATACTTACAATGCTGGAAACCGGCCGGAGTCAGCGCGATACAGCCAGGACTGTCGGTGTGTCGCTGTCAACAGTACAAAGAGTTCTCCGACGTTACGAAGAAACTGGTTCTAACCTACGCAGACCAGGAACGGGCAGAACCAGGTGTACCACAGCACGAGAAGACCGATACTTGGTGAACACCATGCTTCGAAATCGCTTTCTCACAGGAACTGAACTCACAAATCAGTTTCGACGCCTCGGAGGAAGTAACCCAAGTGCATGGACAGTAAGACGTCGGCTTGCTGAATCTAACTTAAAACCCCTTAGACCTGCAAACGGCCCTAAACTGGAGCGTGGGCATCGTATTTCAAGACTAAGATATGCCCAGAGCCACGTAAATTGGAGTATTGAAGATTGGTCAAAAGTTATGTTCTCCGACGAATCAAAATTTATGCTCTACAAGCACGATGGAAGACACAGAGTGTATCGAAGACCAGGGGAAAGATTCAAGCAAGCATGCATCGAAGAAAAAGTAGCCTACGGTGGTGGGTCTGTACTTGTGTGGGCCGGAATTTCTTCTGAAAGTCGCACAGAGCTGGTGATCATAGAAAACGGCTCTTTAACTAGCGTAAGATATGTGGAAGAAATCCTCAATGATCATGTTGGTCCATTTATGGTCAATTTAGGTGAGGATGCTATATTTATGCATGACAATGCCCGACCTCATACAGGTAGGATTGTGAATGACTACCTTCAAGAGATGAACATTACTCGTATGGAGTGGCCAGCGCGCAGCCCGGATATCAACCCGATCGAGCATGCTTGGGACGAGCTAGGCAGATGCGTAAAACAACGAAACCCTCCCCCAATCACGCTTCGTGAGCTCAAAATTGCTCTCACAGAGGAATGGGAGAATATTCCCCAAAATCGTATAAGGAACTTGGTGTACAGCATGCCAAACCGCGTAAACGCAGTAATGGAAGCACGAGGAGGCAATACGAAGTATTAAAATTCAAGTCAAATCGTAATAAAGTTCAAAAATTTCATGTTTCCTATTTTTGTTTTAAGGAGAGATCAGCAGTTTTTTTCTTTATGTAATTTTGTGTTAATAAAATGTATGGTGACTCATATTTTTTTACTTTCATTTAAGGAGTATTACATTGTCTATTAAATACAATTTATTGCATTAACCTATCATTTTTAGTTTCCGAGATTTTTAACATTCTTTAAGTGACCCGGAATCATTGCTCTCGAGTGTATTTACACATGACACAGTTGAGCTACAGCTGTCTACAAACCGTTGCAAATTATTTATAAATAGCTCAACTCATCCAAATCTCTACCAATCGGAAGCGTGCCCATGACACTGTCTGCATTGCCGCGCTGAATAGCAATGCTGATGCGCTGGACTAGATACTCACCAACCCTCGGGTCACGCCGTCACGCGTCGCTTCGACTAGACACCCTGAAATAATTATTTAGGTTAGTTGTAGAACGTCAATTTGGCCACTGTGAAAATCTCAATCGATAGATACTGTGATAAACAAAAGTTATACGCAAACCAGTCCTTTACCTCTCCGAATCGTAAAATATACCAGCATTAATTACAGTTGGACCAACATAAAAACCAAATGTTGATCGCCAAATTGAAGGTTAATCACATAAAAGATTAATGTATATTTATAAGCGGTCCGTAGAACCTGTGACTAATTTTACGTAAGTGCTCACGTAGGCATGCCATCTACGTTAAGGGTACGGTAAGAGGTTTGAGTGGAAATTATAGTGCAATTTCATACGCGGCGCGCCGTCTTTTAGATTTTTTGTGTGAATTGATAGGGGTAAGTGCTAAAGAATAAAGTATGTAATAAACCAAGTATGTTACGGCCTGACCGTAGGTAGGTTAACTTACTGTTTATGCTTTACTATAACTGGGTAAGCCAGGGGAAATTATACTCTTTATTTTGGTTGTTTATAAAATTTGTTGAATCAAAATCACTGGTGTAACATAATAATATACAAGCTGGCGCTATAATGGCAGCATTAAACGTACAATGGATTAGAGATAATCATTATTAATGGTAAAACTTAGTCAAACTTCCAGAAAAACAAAACAAAGGTATGAAAATCAGCGCTAATATTATACAATGTAGTAATAACGACTTATAACATGTGTTATAATTTAATGTCATCTCTGTAGTCATTTTTAAAATAAAAAAAAAGCATAGCAGTTAGGTAATTTGTATTCCTACACTTTTAGACTATTATTTCTAAGTAGGTTATATAATACAACTCTTTTAACGTTAGATGCTGATCGAAAATCTGTTTAGCAATCTAAATCGCAAAACGGTCTGCAATTATTAAATATATATAAATATATTCATGGACATTTCACATGACGCCCAAACTAAGCAAAGCTTGTAATATGAGAACTAGATGCTGATAGAATACTTATATACTTTTTTTTTGTAAATACATACTTATAATACATAGTAACACCCAGACATAGAACAAACTTCTATGTTTTACCACGCACAAATGTTAAATATTATGGTATTTGGATCACGTGTATTTTGCCTATAATATAACTTTATGTACAGTCAGCTATTTAGGACGATCAATATTTTGAGGTTTTAAAAAATAGGAAGCTCTACATGAGCTATATTTTACAAAACAAATAGTCACAAGCTCCTTAAACATGGTTGAACAATCTTTAATTTCTCTTCAACTTTATGCTGCTAACTGTACAGTGTATACATTATATTATAACCAATAGAGTTATGCCAATAGAAAGAGTGTTATAAACTTTAAAATCTTTTTGTCTCCTTGATATTTTTACCGGCACTTTTTCTCAGAAATTAATAACATCCTGTGGTATTCCAAATATTCCCAAACGTTTTTCAATAAAAAATATTTTAATAGCCCTTTGAAAATGTCAATAATGGCTTCCGCATATTACAATAGGGTTCAGTCCAACGATAGCCAGTATTGTCAGCAGGTCAATAGGTGCTCTGCCATTGGAAAATGACTCTTGGAATCAGTCTCTTTTATGTATCGAAAAGTGACAAGTTCTTTTGAATGCACAAAGTAATTGAAATCTCATCTGCTAACTTTTTGATTGATTTTTGCATAATGGAACTTTCAATCTGTCATTTTTTGTAATCTCGGGGTCTGGAGCGCAGAGCGTTTTGATAAAGGACATGGCTGCATAAGCTTGCGGGCTTTTGTGTTCATTTAGGAGACATTATTTTCATCAGCCAAGATCTAATTTTAGTAATTGGATTAAAATTTACTTCTTGATAGCAAAGTTCGACGAGGGTATTCTACGTAATAAGTTTTACGTCTATCATAAATTAGCTAATAAGCACAATACTTTAAAAACAATTCACCAAAATATTATAATCAAAATACAAGTACTTGTTAGTCTCTATACATTACAAATGCAGAACAGAAAAATCTTTTGAATACCCCCCATCGTAAGTCTAGAACATAATTGACTTTTTTATTTCTTTTTCACTTTGCCTTTTGTATTTTCTAAGACAGGTAGATTCTTTTTGTTCACAAACAAGTTTGAGATCCAAGTTGATCGACAAAAGCCAAAGTCAGCGTCCGACAAAGAAAATCGAACAGTACCAATTAGTAGGTGAGCGAAAAGTTCTTCAATAGAGAAGTTCTTATCTATTAGCTCCACTGTCATCCAGATGAAGAAGCGGACAGTTTGGATTCTTTATACTTGAGTGCTTAGTCATTAAAAGTTTTATCTGGCACAAATGCACTGGTACGCTGGTGTAGAATAAAAGGTAGACATACGTACAGAAGTTTCTCTCAATCTCATGGCTAGATATCTATCTTTATTTTATGTTTACCTGCGATTTCATTGTAAAGGCTTTTTATTCTACAACTGAATGTGACAGTAAACCGTTTTATTGCCTCTATACTGTCTGTGACTAAGTCTGTGGATCTAAAGAAGGAAATTATATAATCTAAAACTAAATATAGCTAGACTGGACATAAAGCCATTCTGCGATTTCTTGCAACATATAGGTACTCTCTTAGACTCGTCTAAATGAAACGGAATGAAAAAAACTGTGATTTAAAATTATTGTGACAAATACACGTCGAGTTTAGATCCCCTTTTTTGTCGGTGAAACAGGTACACAGTGATCGATATCAATCAATATATTTAATTGCATGTAAACCATACTGAATTGTATACCAAAGTAAAAAGTAATACAGCAGATTTTGCTTTGAAACAGATTTTCAGTGATACAAGCGAATTTCAGTGTCGTCTCGGAGTTTATTGTATACGAAGTGCTTTCAAAGCAGAGTGTATGAGATAACGCTTGAAGTGTGCATGCAAATCCAGAGGATTGAGGTTGTCTTATTGTTTTTTGTTGATATAAATATAATGTTATGCTTAGACACTGTGTTGGTTCTCGTATGCTGCAGGCTTGCTCAAATGGATTGACATTTAAGAATTTAGACTTTGGCATTTCTTAAAATGAGAATACCATCACCATTAAAATGGTGGTGACATAAGCGTTGCATAAAACAGGGCAAGTTATACTTTACCACAAAATGACGTCAATATTTTGTAGTAAACTTTGCTTCGCTGTCACGCTACCTGCGTTTGAAAGGGCATTTAGTAATATAGGGCAGCTAAAGGTCATTTATAACAGGTTGATAAGTAAATGACTCATGTTTACAAACTGTGTTTAGAAAAATTTTGTTTAAATGTTTAACCAACCTATAACTATTAAGGTTGAACGTATTTTGAAGTCTGCTAATAAATATTTATGTACTAACCTATGTTTTTAATACTATAATTCTGTAAATCCACGAAAGTTTAGCTACCTTCATTTAATTTGAAAGTTATATGGTTACCGATAAAAAATCAATAAAACCAGTGTCATGTACTGAACACGATATTTTGATAAAAAAATCTAACACTAACGCTCCAAAACTTCATATGAAAAGAGGCGAAAATGGCTGAATTTAACTAAACATCAAAGTTCGCCGAACAAAAAAGATTTACCGAGTTAACAGGAAACAAACAATATCCGACTGGAACGGGTAACTTTTGGGGAGTTTATATCGATTCTAAGTTGAAATAAAAAGAAATGAACGATTTATCCTTACCTGTTAAATTGAAAAAGTTACTGGGACCACTGTAAGGGCAGATTTACGTGCACCGGCTGCTGAGTAATATCAAAAAAGTTTATAGCAAACGGTTAGCTTTGTAAGAATCGTAGAGCGGAAGAGCGAATGGAAATGTCTTGTTTGGTGTTCTTGGATCTCTATGGAGAGATTAGTGAGTGAGTCACTAGATGGACAAAATAAAGAAATGCATGTAAAAAAAACTTTATGTAAAAAAATTAATATTATTTAATGTTGTTTTTTTACCTTAATTGTATAAAAATATGTAAATTACAGTTCTCAAAAGCATGCTTGCCAAATCTGGATAGATGATCAAGATTTAAATTACAAACACCTTAACTTATAATTTTTTCAAAATGGGAAGTGGTGCGTTTGTATCCTGACCCGTGCTAGGTGGCACAGTGGCTATATCTGAAAGGAAAAATCGAAAATAAAACAAATCAGATTGCGCCATTTGTGATTTTTTCACCTCAGTCATACACAAGGCTTACTTTTGAGCTACCGTTTCCATTTGTTTTCTCTATGCGGTCGGCGTTGCGACAGGCGGGTTCCGCCCGGGATTTTAATAATTTCCAAACGGATTGAAAAATGTAGGTGAGTTCGATATCTGGCGGGGAATTGGATGCTTTTTTCGATGGATCAATTTTGTACCTGCAGTTTGGGCACGAGGATTATTTTTATTTTTAAGAGATTACTTTTGTTTTCACCAAAATTATTCTGGTAGGCTAAAGTGGGATGAATTCGGAGTTTGACAGTACCTTTAAAGTTAGTTTATAGATATAAAAAAAATATGTGGCAAATTACTCTATTCATAGAAGATATTGGCAGTCGATACCAATAGAGGTTCAATTGTTCTAGAGACCGATTTGTATAAAGCTTGTTTTCGGTCGATTTGCTCCCCTAAATGCCACCTACGTTATGCGTTGTAAACCAAATTTAATGTAGGTAATTGTATGTTAATCTGATAAATAGCGGCAGAACCATAACAAAGGCCGTTGTCGACTGTTATTCTCTTATTTGTAAAGCTAGATTTATGACTATACAATTCCAATTTCAGATAATTTCCATATGGTAACCTTAATCACCTAACAGTGACATTAATTTTGGCTTTGTATGCCGCCCAATTGGCGCAGTTGTTAAAAGCACCATTGTGTAATTTAAATGTTTTATGCGTTTGTTTAGACTAGATATTTGTGTTTCAATGTAAACTTGAATGTTTCATTTCGGCCAGAGTAAAGTTGCGTAACTCATTGCGCATCAATGAACTACAATTAACTACATAGTTACACGTGTGCTGCATCGATCATTGAGTTTTTGTTGTTATTGTATTCAACTCACGTACAATCAAGCTATTGCTCAAACCAAAATACGCTCAATTACGAGTTTACGAATGGTTAATGATCATGAAAAAAACAAATGAATTTGCTGAACACTATTCAATTACAATAACGAGTGCAAGGAACTCTATAACGCGTATCTACTATGCTTGAAGTTGCATATGGATATGTTTGGATTGCAGTGCAAATGTTGTTTCAACACAGCATCTAGGAATCGACGGCTCGGCGCTCCAAGCTACGAGTCTCGTAGCGCTGCGACGCCAACGTGTCCAGCCCATTGATCTGGAAACATTTACTCGATTAGACGGAAAGCATACGCTTTAGTGGTGACGGAATTCTCTCACTCGACCAAGTCGACTGATTTGTGTAACTTTAAACTCACAATGGAGCGACATGCAGGGAAGCTGTCGCACCTGTCAGCTCGCGTGAAACATCCGGTAGATCGACAATCGAATCGCGCCAACTAAATCGAGTTGTGTATTACGTAAGGCTAGTTTCCGATTTCCGTGAGTTATTTCGCCTCTTATCTCGCATTCGGACCGTATAGAGAGAGACGTGTCGCATCGAACACTTATCAACGTCGTTTTACGGTTGCTCGGGTTAAAACGAAATGTACCAGCTCTAGGGTACTCCCCACATTTGTCACTGGGCAAACTTAAGTGGAAAAATTTGCGGTACGTTTGAATAATGATACTTTTCTACCTTTGGGTTGTTTATATTTGTTAAGTCTAACTTTGTATATGAAAATATTTAAATAGTTTAGTCTTTACTGGATAATTTTCTTTGTACTGATTTAATTTCACTTGATCCCTATAACTAATTTATAGGATAAATTCTGGGTATTTTCCAAAACTCATATCAATTAATTTTGCTAACCCAGTCTAGTCTAGTAAGGTTTGCTAAGGTCAGACTTAAATTGCAGGCTTATTGAAATAAAATTCATTTTAGCACCAATATGAAAGCTTTTAATTCTCAAGAATACCATCAACGTATTTTACTTTTTGCTCATAAACTAACCAAACACATATAAAAACTATCTTTTGACTATTTTACTTACCTAGACTTAAAAAAAGCCAACGTCTACTTTCGCAAAGTTAAATAGCAACGTCGAACTATGTAAGGCCTTCTAGTAAAATACGCGCATCATTCATTTCTACTTCATTGGGCTTTGTTTTAGGCGTGTCATTTACGTTGAAGAGGTTTTGCTCTTTCAGCTAAAAACATTTACTGAAAGGTCATTTACCTCGCTGGGGTTTGGAGCTGTCTATTTATAACTTGATACAGTAGTAAATTCATAGGTCTACTAATGTTAGACATTAGTGCGAGAATAGACTCTGTTCTGCCAACGACACGACATCGACACGATAGAGAAATTAATCTCATACCCATTTGGTACTAGGTGCTTGTGCACGTTTTTCGATCCAAATTTAATCCAAGAATCTATGTTTTTCACGATGTTCAATACAAAATTAGTATAGTTTTCCTCATAATTATTCTCCCCTTTGCCTTAAAACATTGCCAATTTACTAATTTCTGTTTTTGTTGAGTACCTAGTACACATTAATTTTACATCCACTATGTACCAGCTTTAAAATTTCATTAAGAAATCGATATGTTTACGATGCTCGATACAAAAATAGGAAAGCTATTAATACGTCCGAGTTAAAAGCAATGTACAGTAAATTTCAGTTACGGAAAACAAACTTAACGGGACTTACTCAGACGGAAAAATACGGACTCATTTGTACGTCTCATTACCCAGTACCTACTGGCGCTTCGGAAAACTAGAGCTTATTCCTCTACATTGCCCGCCTTATTTGTAAACATGGCTTAGCCTCTGTATAGTTTAATTGCCTACACCTGCCTCCCTAGACAAGGTGGCATTGTACAATCAGTAGAGAATAAAACACTTTAAACGCCAAAAGAGTTTGAAATGTAGGTGGTTTCATTAAAAAAAAAGCAAGATTTTGTTGTCAGACTCCATTCCATTCACTGAAATCAAATTTAGTGTTTATGGCAGAACTCTTTAGGCTTGATTAGTTTTGATTTTCACTAAAAATCAAGGTTTCCTTATTAGGCTTTTTAATAATAATTCTTTATATTATTTTCAATCGGTCACCACATTTTCCAAGACTGTTATAAGTCTGTAATAATGACTTTCCAGCATAAATCACAACATTCACCGTCTGAAACACGTATTGGACAAATATTAATACGATGATACGACGATGAGTTGAAAAAATAAAGCAGAGGCTTAGAATGCAAAGCGTGGACTATCTTCCAAGTTATGAAAGAAATGGTATGATAAAACTGAACTACGGAACGGAAAACGGAACTTTACATAACAAGAAGATTCTCGCGTAAACACAAAACCGCAATAAAAAGCCGTTGCCGCAATTGAAGCCAGATGCGGGGCGTTTAATAAAAAATAAACGGGCCCTGGCTGGTAATCTATCACGCTCAGTCATAAGCTGACTTTAATGCTGGGTCACTTCAGGCCTTTTTGTTGACGGCAATATTACAAAAATAACAGTCATCGGACGACGAACAGAACATCAACGTCGAGATAAACGTCTGAATATTCACAGGCGATGTGACAACATCCACTTTTAATCGTCGTTGAAAAATGCGGACATTTTTGGATTAATTTGCTAAGCTGCTACGTGGCTGGCATTAGCCCTTGCCACATAGTACAAAGCTTAGGCATAATGTGGGGTGTGATGGCCGGCTGAGATAGTGGGAAATGGGTTGCATGGGCTGGACGTGCGCTAGTTGCCATGATGTTGAAAAGGGTTATCTGGTTTTCAACCACAAGGATTAATTGGAAAAATACAAAGTTTTATTTTAAATCTGTGTCAATGGCACATAATTTGAATTCTCTCTTATTTGTAGCACAATGTGCGATTGCTGTTCTCAAATACACGTGGTGTAAAGTCAAAGATTTATTCAGTAAAATCTCAAGGATCATTTAGAATCGTCTTATAGACTAGGTGATTCTAGGTTCCTGAAGATAGAATAGCGGGCAAGAAACTACTGCATAGATCTTACCGTTTCAATTTCTATGATACGATAATGTTTACTGAACTATTCTTGAATTTGAAAATATTCGTTGTGGATCTAGCTGGATGGTGTGTACATAAAAAATTACAAATCAATTAAAAAAATAATTTATTTAATTTTTATTTTCAATTTTTAATGAGTAATTGTTTTCTTTACCAAAGCACGATTTAGAAAAAGGTGCTCAAAAACTATTTTAAAACAGAAAAAGTCACCTATTGATGCTGACTTTACCATTACGTGTGCCTTACTCATAGTTTCTGATACCCACGACACATAGAGAATTTTATAGTGAGCTCAAAACTGCGTACCTATGTAGCTGTTGGGTGTATTTACTTTATGTTTATCTGTATTCCGCGGTCAACGTTATCTTCTCGCAATGTCTTTTTCATGTAAACGGACATAAAAACGAATAGAGAACAGTACCACAAAAACGCTCCAGTTTTAAAAATACGCGGTGAAAGAACTCGTTAGGGTACAAAAAGCTGCCTTTACAGATGTGGGCACAGTGCCCTCGACTGCGGGTGACTGCGGTCAATGTACAAGAGAGGAATGCATGCCTCGGGCAATTTCACCCTTTGTTTTAAATGATGAGATGTCTTCACGGTCGGTGAAGATGTCACTGTTCTGTTGCTCCCCGCCACTCGAAATGTCGAGCACTCGCGAGACGCAAGACGAGTGCAGATTTTCAACAGCCTTTTGTTGTGTGGTTTGCTATACAAGCGTTATTCAGTTGTTTTACATCCAGAACTGTTTTTGTGTTTTATGCTAAGCAAATAATATGTACGTGAATAGGCCACTGAGTTACTTAAAAGTTTTCAGTAAGGTACCAAAATATTTCAGTCATTTATTTTATATTTGAAAACTTTTTTGATTATCTACGTTGCATGAAAAAGAAACGCTGATTCCATAAATAACAATGCGTTCGATTTCGCTGCAAGATGAAAATCACATGTGGCTCGATTCTCGAAATTGGGAAGGCGTTCTTGCGTGTAGCATTGAGCGTGCGATGCATATTGCAGTCTAGTTTTCACAACCTAGCCACAAACTTTGTTGAACTTATACAGCAATGTACACCAAAATGTGTTTTGGTTTTCAACCTGTGATCATGGCACATGCAACTGTGCAAAAGTATCGGGAACGAATCAAACATGCAAACCATGGTAAATATCCCGTTTTTAGTTAAAATTAGGTTAAAAGCTCCGAGTTACCTAATCTAGAGTTTCTAAAAATAACGGCTGTAAATCGACACAACTCACATATAACCCACTTCCTTCTCATTTCGCCGAGCCCTCCGAACATTCCCATAAAACACAGAGAAACTCGGTGAAACTTGTAACATAACTCTACCCACATTCGTCTGCCAAAACCGTGGCACGATAAATCATTAGATAGCAATTACCTAGCGTGCCTTTAATGATCCGCATGTACGAGTATGTGCGTTCAAACTTGAACACTGGTTCATAGCATAATCGAAACTACTATGAGAACTACAAAAAATGTTTAAAAAATAGAAAGAAAAACAATCAAGTATAGGTAAGTGAAGGCGATTAAGAAAACTAGCTCTGTGCACAGGAGTAGCATAAGACAATAATAGTATAAATCTAGGGTTCTAGTTCAAGATTTTATAGTTTTAGAAAATTTTATTTCTTTTAGTTTCCTTCCACACATTTTTGTAGTTCCTAAAAATTTTCGCTAAGGGCGCTGGAAGGAAACGAAACGAAATAAAGTGTTCTAAAACTATAAAATCTTTATACTAGACCCTCTGTTTGAGCCCAAGATACTGTGTCGTGGGTGTGTGTCGTGTGAGCAGAATGGCATGATCGATCAGGACACATGAAATACAAGTTTTCCTTACCAATTTTTGCAGGTTTTTTGCTGTGTGTTTCCATGTTGTTTCTGAAACTTAGCGACACAGAAAATCTTTGTGAAGAGTTGATGAAGACAGTCAGCACGTCAGGGTGTAGTTATAACTATTTGTATTTTTTTGACTGAAACTATTTTTTGTCACATTTGCATTGGAAGCTATAAAAACTCGTGCTAGTAGTGCAGATCCACTACAAACGCAAATGAGACTCGTTCTCTGGAGGCATTGAGCAAATGAGTTCCTCAAATGAATCGTTACTGAGTGTTGGAACGAGGAATCGTTCCAATCGTTCACGGAGTCATTCCGTGGATGAGTTTTCCGATTCCGCACGCTCGCTTTTTTACGTGTCAAATGTTTGACCTGAATGTCACGTGTTGATTGACTATAAAGGGTTTGCTGACTGGACGGTTCCGGGCTTAGTACACTGCATGTTTGAAAAAACCAGATGACTGATTTTTAATGGGATTGAATGAAACTTGGTGGTTTTAAGTTGGTACGCAAATTTAGTCCGGAAACTCCCATGCTAGTAGACAACGTCAAACAATATATGGGATTATGTACAGTGAAGCGATAAGGCACGTGATATGGAAACGTATATCACGTGACTTAATCGCTTAGCTTAGATTATTCCATACATTTTTATTAGTTTTCTAATCACTAGAAACTGTTATTAAAAATAAACTCATTATTCTTTATCTTTTTGATACTGATGATAACGTAGTGCTATTGGAGTTTACAATGAAACAAATAGAAAATACGTAGTAAAGCTCTGAAGATAGTGAGAAATGTATTTTCTTTCACAAAGCGCATAGCGTAGAACATGAAATATGGTTCGGATTCCTCTCGGCTCAGTGTGCGTCGAGACTCCAGCTAAGTCATTTTTACGATAAAACCCTGTGCCTAGCCGCTGTTTGTGAACTTTTACAAATCCTACCAAATGCAGTAAAGCTTTGGTGACTTTGCTGCATTTGGTCAATCAAACGCAAAAACGGATCTTTGTCATTCTGAACTGAGTTTCGGATCGAATTGCACGAAGCAGCACCGATTTTTGGATCGAATTGGAGGTAAGTGAATTTTCCCGCACAACAGTGCATGCGCAGTCGTTGATGCACCTATCTTCAGAGGGATAAAGATCGTGGTGCGTATTGTGCGTAAGTATGTTTCATTTGGCTTCCCTCCGTACCAAACCACATCGCATACCGCGAGATGTGGTATTGAGTGGACCTAGATTTTGCTCCTTCAAGCTTGTAACTTCTCTGTGTTGAGCCGTACGGAGTCATTTGCGTTGTATTCACAGTATTTCACACCAGTGAGTGCGACAAAAGCCGGTTAACCTGCTTTCTACCTAGATGCAACCTATTGTTTTTCGCGTCTCGAATAGCATCGAACTTTCGTGCATTTGTTTTCCATTCGTACTCGCACGATATTTCACTGGTATCCCGGTGGTGTGTGATTTAAAAAATTTCGTTTCTGTTTGTATGTTTGCGGTCAAAGTTACACCAAATCAGAAATAAAATCAGTCAAGCCTACTGCGCTCAACGTCTCCAAAAAAAAAACAAAAAAAAAACCCCCAAAAAAGCCAAAAAAAAAGTGTTTTCAAAAGCGGTCACCATCATAATTGTCAAGGCGTTCCTACGTAAAGTAAAAAAAACGCTCGCACTCAAAGTCAAAGCCTAAAGTATCTAAGTATTCAATAAAATCACAAGGATCATTTGGTATCATTTAGTTGCTTTTGGCCGCTTTTTTAAATTATTTAATTTTTCCCTGATGTCAAGTTTATTAGCACTATTGCGCAACGTTTTGTCCTTATTTTATTCTTACCTAAAATAATAGAGATAGGGTCTAACTCTGATGACGGAGTATATAAGCTTCTCAATACCTTTCTTCGTGTTTTTTTCTCAGCGTTGTTTCTTTGTAAATAAGCGACCACTTCATCAAGTCAGTCATCTAAAAAGAAGAAAATAAATTCTTACAGGTGATATGATGAGTTAGGTTTACCTATGTCCGACCTAGGATGTCAGTGTGCTAGATAACATTACATTCAAAAAGTAGATGAGACATTTTTTAACCCGAACTTTTGCTAGAAAACTCAACGTTTCATATTTCAGCGTGAAGAACGTGAGTAGATTCGGATTGTGTTTTAGATGTGAACCATATACATCAAATAAAAAAAACAAAGTGAATCAACTTAAGGCGATGAGATCTTCATATGAAATGCGCGAACGAGATGTTGTTTGATGGTTTTTGTCGCCTTAATAATAAGGCATACATGAGCTTCATGATCAAATGAAGCAAGTTGAGTATGATAACAGTAACGAGACACACGTTTCAGACAGTCGACACGTAGGTCGACACATATTGCTCGCGTCATACTAACAGAGTGATTTATAGCATAGATGTTAATCTCAAACACGTTGAAAAATCTGTTGATTTTTGTATGGCAAATAAAAAACACATCACTATCTTTAAAAGCCTAGCAATAATGTGACGACATTCCAAAATCGTTAAAAAACAAAAACTTTTAAAAGGTTTGGGAACTATTTACTTATCGCTCTATTATATAAGTAAGGGGACATTTGAAGGACTATAGTTATTTTGCTTTAAATGGGAGTTTCTTTTCTATGCGCTCATAGTTTACTGCCTCGTTGACAAGCGTTGAATTAATTAAAGTCAAACAACACGGCCAGTGAAATTATCTACACACCATTTTATCGCGTAGGTAGGTGATGTGATTGCTTTCTTGTTTGTGGGAAAACGTTAGGAAATATCATTGAATAACATTGCACATTAAAGTACACCTACCTAGTATATTTCAAATAAAATAGGTAGCGAACCACGATTACCCGTGATATGAATAGTGCATTGTCTACGTTATATATTAAATCATTTCATTATATAGATTTTTCTCGAAAAATATAATTATACTGACAGGTACATCAATAAAAAGTTGTATTGTTTCATTTTAGATTTAAAAACGAATTTCTTATAATCAGTCAATCTGAATTATTTATTATCAATTCATCGGCTTGTCTCATCAAATAGTTGTAAATATTTTTTTTTATAAAAGATATTGTACCTACTAACCTTTTCGATCTTTTGTTTTGGATTTTCGGTTCTATAGTGGCCTACAATTCAGATTAACTTACCGTATAAACTTAAGATACCTATTATCTACTGTTGCAATTTTTGGTGATTTTCCAAAACATTTAACCGATACACAATTTCCAGCGTGACCCCAACATTTTTTACTCTACAATGACCTCAAAACAAGACTCGCCCCTAAGTAACATAAAAAAAGATTTCCGTCTAGCGATGCAACTTGCTTTGTAGTTCAAATGGCAAAGTTTTGGTTGAGAGAAGACCTAAGTGCACTTTGTCACTTAAATTGGAAAATATTGTTCTTCAAGAAACAGGGTAACTGAAGGGTGGGTTTCTAGTTAGAAACCCACCCTTCAGTTACCCTGTTTCTTCAATGCCTTTGAGTTGAACGGCATTGATATTTTATAATACGGATTAAATGCGTTACCAGTTCTGCGACTGTGTTTTGTTTTAGAAACAAATTGCGAACTCTGCGTCGATATTGTCGTTTTCAATTGTTTTATTAGCCACTGCCTCTTATAATGGTGTTTGATGAGGTGTGTCAATGTAGCATAGTGGGTATAGAATTAACAATCTGATAGAAAGCAGCCCCAAAATGAAAAAAAAAAAACATGTGCTGGCTCACCACGACACAGTAATATTACTGTCTGCCAATTTAATAGATACAGGAAAAAAAACGACATTGTGTTGGTCATACATTGTATTTACATTTTTCAAAATGCTTTTGTTTATTTAATTTAGTCCTTATAGATAAACCACAAACTTTGTATGAATTGAAACACCGTTTTATTTAAGGGTATGCGAAAGAGCTTGTAAACCTTTCTGTTCTCCCTAACTTAGAACTGCTAATTCTAATTAGTCACTGTAACATTCTCATCTATTAAAGTAGCTTTGAACCAAAACAGTTCCACTCCGTAGAGATAACAAAACCAATCTCACAACATATGGTTTGCAATTTACAAAACAAACAGAAACTAAGCTTAATTGAGAAGTAAGGACCAGACTCCGTTATTGGTTTTAGTAAATGATAGTGCAACTAACGCCACTAGGAGTTAACGTATTGAGAATGAATTGCAAGTTATCCTATTTCTAATATTCTTAAGATAAAAATATGCTTCTGGCTAATACTGTAAATCTTTGGTAGATACCAGCAAATCCATGCAAAGGATTTTTTCAAATCAAATCAAAAGGATTTATTTGCGACCATACAAGTACATAAAAAAGGAAAAATAATAAAAGTTACAATTCTAAATTAAAATTAACACATAGAGATAGATAAACAGATAAATAAATAAATAGATATACATAAATAGTCGCAAAATGGTCCCAACTCAGCATGTGCAGGTTGTAGTAACCTGCGCTGCCATGGTTATGGTCATTTTTATGGTTTCCACTCGCACTTCAATTACTTTTTATTTGTTCTTCTAACTTTAAAACACTTTTTAAGGTGGAATTTTAACACTTTACATACCTAAACCCATTATAAGCAGCCTAAAAGCCTACCCAGTGTTATGACGTCTGCGCTATAGTCAGAAACGACAGTATAATTGAACTGTGTATAAATAAAGTAAATAACAACTCACATAACGCCCTCTAGTCTTAAACTAAGCAAACCTTATACTATGAGAACTATATTGCTAAATCACGGTAATGACTAGTTGAAAATGCCAATAGCAGACCTCTATCCTACTATGTGACCGCGATCAACAACTCTACTTATTAAAACTAGAATAACCAAATAAGCTGCGTAAAAACTGGGTGAGTCGGTTATTTTTCCAGTATTCGAACTACCCAAACGCAAAACACAATCGAAACCAATCCGATCAAAGTTCAAACTGTTTCGGGGATCGCTAGCAAGAAATGAGAGAGGAATTTAAAAAAAAGGTCCCATTGTCCCCGGTTAACCCCAGTCTCGTACACAAAGCCACTACAAAAGGTAAATGGGCTTTCTCTCTAAACTACGTTCGCATTATAGTGCAGACGCCCAAAGGCATAGGTGTACATGAATTATGAGTGCCGCATCCAGGTTGCAATGTATTGTTACTAAGATTATTAAACTGTGAATAGAAAATGAACCTTTAAACCTAATTCTGTAGAGCACATTAATTTTCCAATAATTCGCATTGTACAGTACTTACATCAACTTTTTCCGTAAATATTGTTTTCTTCTATTCCGCATTATCTATTCGGTGTTTAGTATGTAGGTATGTTACAAACTTTTGACGGTGTTTGAGCGTTTTTATACAGCTATATTATTTTCTCATTAAAATGCTCAGTGCTTTGTATTTATACCTATTTGTAATACATACCTGTTGGGACCAAATAAACAGCTATCTATCTATCTATGACACATTTTAGGTGAAGGAAACCCAAAGTTTTTTTGCATAACTTAATACAAAATGGCTAAAGGTTGTTTAAACTATTTTCCAACACAATACACAATACTGAGAGTAACTTATGAAGACAAGAAAGTAGTGGGAGTTGATAACCTAATCAAGATAACGTCAACTGCCTTTGTCTAACATTTGAGAACGAAAGAGGACATTAACATCTTGAAAGTCAGTTTAGCCAACTTCTTTTGAACTAAATGGGTGTTATCTGTTTTGTGATTATATTTTACTTTGCAGAAGTTGTACAAAATAGAGCTAGGTCTTGAAAATGCATAAAGCTTTGCTGACAACGTGCAATTGTGTTTGCTATACTTTCGTTATAAACTAAAATACAGTGTAATTTTGGCTGTAAAATTACCGCCAAAAAGAATGTTTGAATAATAAAATAAGAACTTTATTAATTTTATTATTAAAAAAAAATGAATTGTTTATTTTTTTTATACCAGGGATAAGAGTGGTACTTTTTTAGCCATATTATATTCAAATATTTTTTTGGTTCAATGTCAGTGTCAACATCATTGAGTTTCTCAGCTTTTAAGGGTGGCTTGCACCAAAATCACTAAACGTGTTTATATGACTTGACAACTCGCTAAATACTATTTAATAGTTAAACGCATTTAGCGATTCTGGTGCAAGCCGCCCTAAATCTTAACTTCGATATTATTTAAGAAGGAAGTTGAGAAACGACTCACATCACGTATCCGGAGTGAGATAATGTTACCATTTTGGAATGTGTAACGAAGGTGCCTATTTGTTTTTTGAACACGCGCGAAACCCGTTTTTGTGAAATTAATTCGCGCGGACAAATATTGATGTTGTGTTTTAACTTTTAATAAACTGTTGCGAATGTTTCACGGGTTCGTGTAGGATGTTAATAAATAATGTTTGAAGGATTGTTTCCATTTCGTGTTTGCAGGCTTTATTAGGAACAACGATATTAATATTTGAAATTGCTTCCGAGCTATGGGTGATTCTAAAATAAAACGATTAACGTAATGTTTTTGTTAGAAGTCTCTGTCGGCTTAGTGGTGGCAATTCTTCTTTATTAGGGTTTTAAAGATCATTCACCCACCACTAATCGCCTTCGCAAAAAATAATGTATTTTCTCAAATGGCACAGAAAAACAGGTGGTTATGACAAGCTGTGTGAGAGAAATGAGTCTTTAGTTCCGGTAATAAACTACATTATAACCCAGTCTAAGTATTTACGCAATAATTTTAGCTGGTAAAGTTTGAATAGGAATCTTTATTTATTATTTATCAGCTACATCAAAATTAAAGTGCCGAAATATTTTGTAATGGTCATTGAGTTGTTTAGCTACCCTTGTAAATTTCACACTAAAACACGTAAAAATATACGCCATACGTCTTTGCGCCGCGTGCACGTGATACTGACGGATTGCTTTCAAGGAAAGCTTTCATCACTAGTCGAAAGAAACTCTTTAAATATTTGCTTCATGTTTGGGTTTCAACGTTGAGCAACTTAAACTGTAAAGGTAAAGAACGAAGAAACATATATTCGATACAAGTATCACCACTAAATCACAAACATGAAAGTATCAGCATGATCTTTTACGCAAAACAAATTATGACACTTTCTGAAAACTCGTTTATGACAACATAACTAGAGATAATTTTGGTGTAACCATATATTCGTCATTTCATAGTAAATATTTGCTGTAAACCGCCATACACTTTTTTCATAATTTTTAAGCAAGTGTTTGACCGCAGTCTCAGTGACACTTTAAAGAGACATTGACATATCTAATAAAATAGGGGATTGATTGACTGGTGGAGTTTGGGAATTCAGCATAGTCTGTCTAGGCACTGTTTAGCATGCAACTATATTGTTTGATGTTCCGCAAAATCGCATCATCCGCATTTCCGCTATATTCTGTCTCTACTTCTTAGAAAACCGATTATACCGTGTGTTTACAGTCGGTTCAAAACAAAATACGTTCAGAGTAAACATTCATTACTATAGTATTGTATTCTCAGTAAACATCATCAGCCTATCGTAGTCTCTATCTGTGATAACGAGTCGTAAACGTTATCACCGACGTTATGTTTATAGCTTTAGAAGATCGATTGAATTGTTTTAAGCCTTTGTTCTTAGCAAACAAATAATTTTCTACCATGAATTTATAAGTCTATTTTGAGAAAGTTTCGAATCTAGAAATTCAACTCACGAACAGGACGATGGTAAAAACCCAACCTTTTCTCTTCGAATAAGGAGACTTTGATCATGGTGACATCAGATAACGATATAATTGTTTGGAGTTTTTCTTAGGTGATCGCATAATGAAGGAACTAAGCTGATCTATTCAGGTCCAGATGTCAATGAGTTTTGCCACTTCCATAGATTTTTGAAGGGCTGTTCGAAAAACATGGTGGTATCAGAAATAGAACACAGATCTCAATATGTTACAATTGTAGAAAAGATTGATGCGTTACCACAGAGGTAATCACAAAAAAATCTGACAGTCGCCGCGTTACGTAAACCTAACGTATTCGAAATTAGGTGCAACAAATAATTGCGCATGTAATGTTATGCGGAAAACTAATTTGACCCTAAATAGGTTCTGCGCAGATACTTCAGAGGAACAAAGATCAGTTGTGACTACTATATCTACTAGCGGAGGGGGAATAATGGTAGGTGTATACCTGCTCAGCTAGTAGCTAGGTTAATTAGGTGTGGGTAGAGGCCCACAGTATCTGGATGTTAAGGTTCCTAGGTAGGCATAATTAAACATTTAACGAGAAACATTGATGTGAGATTGCTAATGGATTTGAACCACAATCTGTCGGATCACCTCCCAAAAGGCCCGGCGTTATCTTACTTAAAATATGTTCACCATGACATTAACCAACGCTTACCGTAACCATTTTATTTTTGGCAGCAATTAAAGTGTAAAGCTGGACAGAAATCACAAATCATATTAAACATCATTTCAGAGGGGTAATCACGAACAAATCTGACAGTCGCCGCGTTACGTAAACCTAACGTATTCAAGTGATATTGCGCGTCAACATCAGCCCGACTGCCGGACGTTGTAGCGTCACCGCGCAGTGTATCTCGGATACGCTAGCGTTACGATACGTTCACGATTGTCACATTTATTCGTGATCAAGGCACTGCTCCAAGCAAATAAAAGAACTACTAGTCATACTGCTGTCGATTCTGTTGTTGCATTTTTCTAAACTAACCTAATTTGACAGCACTAAAAATGTTGCCGTCCCTTTCTCATAAACTGAAACGACAAAGACAGCTATAATTTTAGCGCTGTCGAATTAGGTTAGTTTAGAAAAATGCAACAACAGAATCGATACCAATGTCATACTTATAATCATTAACTAAGCTAAGTCTATAAATAAAACAGATACAAATATCACGTTATCCATTGAACAGTGGTTTATTGTTGATAGACTGTGGTCTAGCTAGGTTTTCACGTAATATTACAGTCTAGGCTAGATTTTAATATAACCGATGGATACACGACCAGAATCCCTAGCTTTAAGTTTTGTAAACAAGCTGAAGTTTGTTTTCGAGGGACCTTTTTAGATGGTATTGCATGGATATTTCACGATAAAAATGTATCAATTATTATCGATATTAGGCGTTTGTACACTAACCGATACCGACACGACATCTATATGTCAGTGGCTCGAACAAAAATATCGGCGTTCTCGGCGCTAGCATGGTGATGTAGCATCTAGTACATAGGTGGGCAAGACATAGACATAGACATTTATTTATTTACTACATAGCACACAAAAAAAAGTACAAAACAATGACACTACTTAGTGAAGAATAATATAGGTAGGTACATAGGTGGTAGAGTGCCGTTTTTGTGTGCTACAGCAGCAAAACGGCCTCGACTCAGCATGATGCCTAGCTACTGGAAGGTAGCTAGGCGCTGGTATTCTGCCGAGCAACCTATGTACTATGTACTATGCGGCCCGCGGCTGCTTTTGATCCGTTGCGCGGAACGTATTTAAAAAAAGTAAAAATTCTCTATTGCAATAAAAGAGTGCGACTTAAAATAAAGCAACAAAATTAACAGGTAAGTCGATTGACTTACCTGTTAATTTTGTTGCTTTTTTTCTCTTGGTTGTTTTGTTTGACATAATACAGATAATATGATGGCACCAGCCAAGAAATATTAAATAAAAGTTGGCTAATAGCGAGATTGATTTACAAGCATTTTCGGTTATTTTGAATGAGAGCACCAACTTTATGTTAAAGCGCAATTTGCTATTTTTAAATAAAGTAGGTAGATAAGTAAGTATTGAAATTTTTAAGAAATATTTTTGAAGTATAGTAATGTTTTTATAGGAAACGCTCAAAATCATGAAATACAATGCGGATCGCTTCACTTGCTGGCTGTTTCAATTTTTAAACTGCTAATTATCTACGGCTCGCGACTTCTATAACATCATACAGTGTGACCCGCAACTTTACAAAGGTTGCCCATACCTGATCTAGAACTATGTTATAATTATGAACTTTCCGACAATATCGTGTAGGTGTCGTGTCGGTGGTAGTGTGAAAACAGCTTCCGCCTTACTTGCGATAATTTGTCCTTACCTTACAGGGTAAAAACTTCATTTAGTTTAGGTTTTAGTTTCGAGTTAGTTTTGGCCTTAGTATATTTTTTTTTAACTCAGTAAGTTTATTGGAAGTTTGGATGTTTCTGTTAGTTTGTTTTTGTTAGTTTTTCGATGTTGGTAGTGCTGGAGGGCCAGCACGGATTTTTTTCTCTTGCCAGCGCAAAAAATCTTCCGAGAAGGGGGATATTGTTACGGTTTTTTTTTAAGTAAGTCTAATGTTCTATTTTCAGACTAGTGGCGCCACCTATTTTCTTGTTGGCGAACAATTTGCTCGCAATGGCATCTCTCTAGTATTTTGTATTTTTCTGTTCAGTATAGTAGTTGGTTGTTTAGTTCGCCCATTCTTTCATAGATGGCGCTATAACGTTCATTTCAGAGTTGAGTGTCGTGCGCACAGATTGGCTACGAATTCGAACATTCTGGAAGCCCGGTTTGTTTTGTAAGGTCGTCGAATGTCATACGATCCGCCCACTTTCACAGAGGCTATAAAAGGTTGTCGGGGCCCTCGGAGCGTCCTCTTGCCTCCCAGCCTTCGACGTCTTCAGAGCTCGGCCCATAGCTCCCTTCTGGTTCACGGAGACCCTGGTGCCTGGACGTCCTGCTGCAGTAGACTGGGACGGAGCCACGCATAGTTTCCATTTATTGTCACTCCACACCAAATCGGTGTCATACAATCTACTGGCTTCTGAAAAGGTTAGTAATGCTCTGATTTTTTTTTTATTCGCGTACCTACTTCATTTTTTTTACAGGTTCTGTTGTGGCACGATATCATATCGCTAGCTACCTATATTTATTTTCTAATTTTCTTGCTTTCGGGAGAAAGGGGGTTTCATCCTTGAATACCTACCTACCCTAGCGAACAGTTTTTGGTATATTATTTATTATAATATTTTATTGTTATTTGAATTTGTTGGATAGGTAAGGGAGTGTTATAGCCTATGCCCTAGGTATAGCATTTCTCGCTTTATTTGTTCTAGAATGCTAATATTGTTTTAAATTCTAGGAGCCGCTTGTACCCGCTGGGACCCGCTTGGACCTACTTGGACCCACGTGGTCTCGCCTGGTCTCGCTTGGTTTGGCTTGGCCTCGCTTTGCTTCCTTCCTCACCCTGGTATTGGGTCGGGAACGGTGCCACGCTCCGCATCAGGTGGTCCGCCACGTGGTCGGCGCCTTCCTGGTTGGACACCGCACCCTTTGTCGAGTCGTCGCAGCTGCTATCGGCTGACCCCAGCTGAGCCGCCGCTTCGGACAGCTTCCCACCAGCACTGCATCCCTTTCTCTGCTGGAATTTCTAAGTCGGTACCTCCCTATTTTTTTTTCTACGCTCTTTGGTGACTGCTGGAGAATTTCAGTAGTCTGTTCTATCAGCCATATCTTGGCTTGGCGCCCGTATCTACTGTCAATGTTTCGAAGATTAGGGATTAATTTAATATTCTAAGAATTATGCTTTACATTAGTTTTTTTTATGCTTTACACCCTTTAATTTATTTTACCTTCAAATTTTACTTTTACTATGCTTTACCTATGTTTTAAATTATCTAAGTAAGTTCAATACATGTTCACCTTGGTTAGGACCTACATAAGTACCTATACCCCTGAGTACTTACCTAGCTCTAAATAGTTAGTCGGCAAATTTATGTACTACCTCCTGTTATCATTTTTGTGTTCGTAGAGGGTTTGTAATTGTAGTTAATACCTATTTTATTTTAACTTGCTGTGCGTAGCCTACCTACTATTTACTACTTATTTTTATGTGCGTACAGTAAGAATAACTACATTACAGGTATTAGAAGGATTTTGTATGTGACAGGTTAGGTTTATTTTTTAATAAAATATTACATTTTACTGGGTTCTACCGTGTTTTCACTTATCCCTGCCACTATTTAGGTAGGATAGGAATTAGTTAGGACCTAGAACTCTTTGTTACGTAATAATCTACAGGATAAAATGAACGAAAAGCCAATAAACAGCAGCGCCAATTGGCAAGAGGATTTCATTGTCATGTCATGTCACGTCAGTTTGACAGGGCGTAGTACTACCTCTTTGGTCTAACGACTAGCGTTTGACATTTCAGTACGAGTTCGGTGTAATGAGGTGTAATGTCAAGTTTCTCAAAGAAGTATCCGCTCGGTACACGCACAGATAATATAATGTACACGGAAACTGTAGACGCGTACGAAGTCCCGGGTAACTGCTAGTATAAAATAATTTTAAGATATTTTATCATAATCCATTGGGATATTACAAAAAGCCTTGTCAAAATATCTAAAAAGGTTATGAAATTAACTTTGAACAACCCTTTAACATTCTAAATCTAAGCAAAAATCTTTACTGTGCTTATATTTTCTCATAGACATCATATCATCAGTTTAATCTTACGTAGACCCATTTTATTTCATCAAATCCTTTTCATACGCTTTCATAGCAGTAAAGAACGTTTGTACACTCAATAGCTGTTTTCACACTACCACCGACACGACACCTACACGATATTGTCGGAAAGTTCATAATTATAACATAGTTCTAGATCAGGTATGGGCAACCTTTGTAAAGTTGCGGGTCACACTGTATGATGTTATAGAAGTCGCGAGCCGTAGATAATTAGCAGTTTAAAAATTGAAACAGCCAGCAAGTGAAGCGATCCGCATTGTATTTCATGATTTTGAGCGTTTCCTATAAAAACATTACTATACTTCAAAAATATTTCTTAAAAATTTCAATACTTACTTATCTACCTACTTTATTTAAAAATAGCAAATTGCGCTTTAACATAAAGTTGGTGCTCTCATTCAAAATAACCGAAAATGCTTGTAAATCAATCTCACTATTAGCCAACTTTTATTTAATATTTCTTGGCTGGTGCCATCATATTATCTGTATTATGTCAAACAAAACAACCAAGAGAAAAAAAGCAACAAAATTAACAGGTAAGTCAATCGACTTACCTGTTAATTTTGTTGCTATTAACAACAAAGATAATATGATGGCACCAGCCAAGAAATATTAAATAAAAGTTGGCTAATAGTGAGATTGATTTACAAGCATTTTCGGTTATTTTGAATGAGAGCACCAACTTTATGTTAAAGCGCAATTTGCTATTTTTAAATAAAGTAGGTAGATAAGTAAGTATTGAAATTTTTAAGAAATATTTTTGAAGTATAGTAATGTTTTTATAGGAAACGCTCAAAATCATGAAATACAATGCGGATCGCTTCACTTGCTGGCTGTTTCAATTTTTAAACTGCTAATTATCTACGGCTCGCGACTTCTATAACATCATACAGTGTGACCCGCAACTTTACAAAGGTTGCCCATACCTGATCTAGAACTATGTTATAATTATGAACTTTCCGACAATATCGTGTAGGTGTCGTGTCGGTGGTAGTGTGAAAACAGCTATTGAGTGTACAAACGTTCTTTACTGCTATGAAAGCGTATGAAAAGGATTTGATGAAATAAAATGGGTCTACGTAAGATTAAACTGATGATATGATGTCTATGAGAAAATATAAGCACAGTAAAGATTTTTGCTTAGATTTAGAATGTTAAAGGGTTGTTCAAAGTTAATTTCATAACCTTTTTAGATATTTTGACAAGGCTTTTTGTAATATCCCAATGGATTATGATAAAATATCTTAAAATTATTTTATACTAGCAGTTACCCGGGACTTCGTACGCGTCTACAGTTTCCGTGTACATTATATTATCTGTGCGTGTACCGAGCGGATACTTCTTTGAGAAACTTGACATTACACCTCATTACACCGAACTCGTACTGAAATGTCAAACGCTAGTCGTTAGACCAAAGAGGTAGTACTACGCCCTGTCAAACTGACGTGACATGACATGACAATGAAATCCTCTTGCCAATTGGCGCTGCTGTTTATTGGCTTTTCGTTCATTTTATCCTGTAGATTATTACGTAACAAAGAGTTCTAGGTCCTAACTAATTCCTATCCTACCTAAATAGTGGCAGGGATAAGTGAAAACACGGTAGAACCCAGTAAAATGTAATATTTTATTAAAAAATAAACCTAACCTGTCACATACAAAATCCTTCTAATACCTGTAATGTAGTTATTCTTACTGTACGCACATAAAAATAAGTAGTAAATAGTAGGTAGGCTACGCACAGCAAGTTAAAATAAAATAGGTATTAACTACAATTACAAACCCTCTACGAACACAAAAATGATAACAGGAGGTAGTACATAAATTTGCCGACTAACTATTTAGAGCTAGGTAAGTACTCAGGGGTATAGGTACTTATGTAGGTCCTAACCAAGGTGAACATGTATTGAACTTACTTAGATAATTTAAAACATAGGTAAAGCATAGTAAAAGTAAAATTTGAAGGTAAAATAAATTAAAGGGTGTAAAGCATAAAAAAAACTAATGTAAAGCATAATTCTTAGAATATTAAATTAATCCCTAATCTTCGAAACATTGACAGTAGATACGGGCGCCAAGCCAAGATATGGCTGATAGAACAGACTACTGAAATTCTCCAGCAGTCACCAAAGAGCGTAGAAAAAAAAATAGGGAGGTACCGACTTAGAAATTCCAGCAGAGAAAGGGATGCAGTGCTGGTGGGAAGCTGTCCGAAGCGGCGGCTCAGCTGGGGTCAGCCGATAGCAGCTGCGACGACTCGACAAAGGGTGCGGTGTCCAACCAGGAAGGCGCCGACCACGTGGCGGACCACCTGATGCGGAGCGTGGCACCGTTCCCGACCCAATACCAGGGTGAGGAAGGAAGCAAAGCGAGGCCAAGCCAAACCAAGCGAGACCAGGCGAGACCACGTGGGTCCAAGTAGGTCCAAGCGGGTCCCAGCGGGTACAAGCGGCTCCTAGAATTTAAAACAATATTAGCATTCTAGAACAAATAAAGCGAGAAATGCTATACCTAGGGCATAGGCTATAACACTCCCTTACCTATCCAACAAATTCAAATAACAATAAAATATTATAATAAATAATATACCAAAAACTGTTCGCTAGGGTAGGTAGGTATTCAAGGATGAAACCCCCTTTCTCCCGAAAGCAAGAAAATTAGAAAATAAATATAGGTAGCTAGCGATATGATATCGTGCCACAACAGAACCTGTAAAAAAAATGAAGTAGGTACGCGAATAAAAAAAAAATCAGAGCATTACTAACCTTTTCAGAAGCCAGTAGATTGTATGACACCGATTTGGTGTGGAGTGACAATAAATGGAAACTATGCGTGGCTCCGTCCCAGTCTACTGCAGCAGGACGTCCAGGCACCAGGGTCTCCGTGAACCAGAAGGGAGCTATGGGCCGAGCTCTGAAGACGTCGAAGGCTGGGAGGCAAGAGGACGCTCCGAGGGCCCCGACAACCTTTTATAGCCTCTGTGAAAGTGGGCGGATCGTATGACATTCGACGACCTTACAAAACAAACCGGGCTTCCAGAATGTTCGAATTCGTAGCCAATCTGTGCGCACGACACTCAACTCTGAAATGAACGTTATAGCGCCATCTATGAAAGAATGGGCGAACTAAACAACCAACTACTATACTGAACAGAAAAATACAAAATACTAGAGAGATGCCATTGCGAGCAAATTGTTCGCCAACAAGAAAATAGGTGGCGCCACTAGTCTGAAAATAGAACATTAGACTTACTTAAAAAAAAACCGTAACAATATCCCCCTTCTCGGAAGATTTTTTGCGCTGGCAAGAGAAAAAAATCCGTGCTGGCCCTCCAGCACTACCAACATCGAAAAACTAACAAAAACAAACTAACAGAAACATCCAAACTTCCAATAAACTTACTGAGTTAAAAAAAAATATACTAAGGCCAAAACTAACTCGAAACTAAAACCTAAACTAAATGAAGTTTTTACCCTGTAAGGTAAGGACAAATTATCGCAAGTAAGGCGGAAGCATTCTACTAAATGTTAAATAAACTTACACAAAGTAAAATAAAAATAAATTGTTGAGTATATATGAATATATAATGTGTGTGTGTGTGTGTGTGTGTATGTAAGTGTGTAAATGTGGAGTAAGTGCCGTCATAATACTAACTAAGAGAACTTGTTGTCATAATAACGAAGGCTCGAAGTTGTTATAACTTGAACTAGTATCCTTACTACATAGTTCGTAATGTGTTATCTGTGGAGTAAGTATGTGTGAAGTGTTACTGTAAGATTTTTAAAATAAATAAAACTTTATGGAAGAAAAAAAAAATTAATGAATGTCTCCCGAACTACTATTAATAATACCTATTAGATGACTAGGGTTTTCTATACAACCAACTCACTGACTTCAAACAGAAAGAGGTAAAAACAAAAGCAAGACGATGGTGTGATTGAACAAATGAAATTAATAAACTATGTGTTAAAATTTCGAAGTTTTTAATTTGGATCTGATCTAAGGTACGGAGTCTCCCAAACCGCTCCGAACGAATGCATAGGCCTTTGGTACACATTGCAATCCGTGTGGGGAATAAGGCTTGTTTTTTAACCCAAAGATAGATTCCTAAACTAACAGACAACGAGGAAGGAAGAGGAAAAAATTTGAGTTGGCAGAGACAAAGGTACAGAGTTTTCCAACCGCTCTGAACGAATGCATAGGCCTTTGGTACACATTGCAATCCGTGTGAGAAAAAGGCTTATTTTTTAACCCAATGTATACCAAACACAAACTCAAGAAAACAAAAGAAACACATTTCCAGTTGTATGCTAGAAAGTGGTGAAATAAACTACATAAACTACAAAAAGACAAAACAAGAAGTTAACCGCCCTAGGCTCCGATAAGGTAACTGTCCAGGCTAGAGAACCCTATTTGTAATATAAACTAAAAAAAACACACCGACAATCTCACAATTAAAATTCCAAACTAAAGATAAACTTTCCATATTTAATCCAACACCCGGGTCTGTTGTTATCCAATCGTAATATACCTGCTGACCAGGGGAATATCCCTGACAAAAAAACACAAAAAATAAAAATAAAATAAATAAAAACAAAAAGTTATCCTTAACAAGAATCGAACCCACGAACATCGTAAACACTTAGTGTAAAAATATCGACCATACCCTACTTAGTATGTGCAGAGTACAGTACGACCAACTGATCATCACTACGCAATGAACTATAACCTTCGACGACAACATAATATAATACTTCTACTACGACAACTATAACTTCTGCGACAACTACTAAAACTTCTACAACGACAAAATAACTTCTACCAATACTACAACTTCAAAAAATTACCAAACCACTACTTCAACGAGAATAAACTCCTTCTACAAACAAAAATTATATATATACAATGAGACAACCTTGCTTATTTAAATATTACAAGATTGGGGTTTTAGATCTTTGATATGCCAAGCTCCTAGATTCTTCTTCGTGAAAAAATCAGCAAGCTCATAGACCAACGAAGATATTTTACGCAGAACTACACACTTATCATACTTTGGAGCTAATTTAGACATGAAAAACTTAGAAGCATCACTCTGAGGGTAAGTACGTTTCCACACAATATCACCTACATTAAATTCGAGATAACGACGACTGGAATCATAGTGCTTAGCACTTCTAGCATGAGCCTTCTCGATAGCTTGTTTGACACTCTGGAATGTGTCCTGCAAAACTCCTAACTTATCAGAATAATCAACCCTGGAGGCACAAACTAAATCCAACGTAGAATTAGTAGATAGACCGTAGTAAGATCCACAGACAACAGCTTCTCTTCCATGAACTAGGTAGTAAGGAGTGAAACGAGTGGTTTCACATGCTTTTGTAAAAAATGAAAAAAATATTAGTTCACACACATTCTTCTGCTACAGCAGAAAGACATAGCAGTTACCTATGATTAAAGCCCCACGTTGGGCGCCACTATTACGTAACAAAGAGTTCTAGGTCCTAACTAATTCCTATCCTACCTAAATAGTGGCAGGGATAAGTGAAAACACGGTAGAACCCAGTAAAATGTAATATTTTATTAAAAAATAAACCTAACCTGTCACATACAAAATCCTTCTAATACCTGTAATGTAGTTATTCTTACTGTACGCACATTAAAATAAGTAGTAAATAGTAGGTAGGCTACGCACAGCAAGATAAAATAAAATAGGTATTAACTACAATTACAAACCCTCTACGAACACAAAAATGATAACAGGAGGTAGTACATAAATTTGCCGACTAACTATTTAGAGCTAGGTAAGTACTCAGGGGTTTAGGTACTTATGTAGGTCCTAACCAAGGTGAACATGTATTGAACTTACTTAGATAATTTAAAACATAGGTAAAGCATAGTAAAAGTAAAATTTGAAGGTAAAATAAATTAAAGGGTGTAAAGCATAAAAAAAACTAATGTAAAGCATAATTCTTAGAATATTAAATTAATCCCTAATCTTCGAAACATTGACAGTAGATACGGGCGCCAAGCCAAGATATGGCTGATAGAACAGACTACTGAAATTCTCCAGCAGTCACCAAAGAGCGTAGAAAAAAAAATAGGGAGGTACCGACTTAGAAATTCCAGCAGAGAAAGGGATGCAGTGCTGGTGGGAAGCTGTCCGAAGCGGCGGCTCAGCTGGGGTCAGCCGATAGCAGCTGCGACGACTCGACAAAGGGTGCGGTGTCCAACCAGGAAGGCGCCGACCACGTGGCGGACCACCTGATGCGGAGCGTGGCACCGTTCCCGACCCAATACCAGGGTGAGGAAGGAAGCAAAGCGAGGCCAAGCCAAACCAAGCGAGACCAGGCGAGACCACGTGGGTCCAAGTAGGTCCAAGCGGGTCCCAGCGGGTACAAGCGGCTCCTAGAATTTAAAACAATATTAGCATTCTAGAACAAATAAAGCGAGAAATGCTATACCTAGGGCATAGGCTATAACACTCCCTTACCTATCCAACAAATTCAAATAACAATAAAATATTATAATAAATAATATACCAAAAACTGTTCGCTAGGGTAGGTAGGTATTCAAGGATGAAACCCCCTTTCTCCCGAAAGCAAGAAAATTAGAAAATAAATATAGGTAGCTAGCGATATGATATCGTGCCACAACAGAACCTGTAAAAAAAATGAAGTAGGTACGCGAATAAAAAAAAAATCAGAGCATTACTAACCTTTTCAGAAGCCAGTAGATTGTATGACACCGATTTGGTGTGGAGTGACAATAAATGGAAACTATGCGTGGCTCCGTCCCAGTCTACTGCAGCAGGACGTCCAGGCACCAGGGTCTCCGTGAACCAGAAGGGAGCTATGGGCCGAGCTCTGAAGACGTCGAAGGCTGGGAGGCAAGAGGACGCTCCGAGGGCCCCGACAACCTTTTATAGCCTCTGTGAAAGTGGGCGGATCGTATGACATTCGACGACCTTACAAAACAAACCGGGCTTCCAGAATGTTCGAATTCGTAGCCAATCTGTGCGCACGACACTCAACTCTGAAATGATCGTTATAGCGCCATCTATGAAAGAATGGGCGAACTAAACAACCAACTACTATACTGAACAGAAAAATACAAAATACTAGAGAGATGCCATTGCGAGCAAATTGTTCGCCAACAAGAAAATAGGTGGCGCCACTAGTCTGAAAATAGAACATTAGACTTACTTAAAAAAAAACCGTAACAAGATCCTGTTAATTATTCGGGATAAAAAGTGGCCTATATGTCAATCTAGGTTACGAACTATATATATGCCAAGTTTCATCCAAGTTGGTTCAGTGGTTTTAACGTGATTGAAACACAAACATCCAAACATCTAAACATCCAAACATCTAAACTTTCGCATTTATAATATTAGTAGGATAGTAGGATAGGATAGGATAGGATAGGATTATAAAAATAAAAACAATGTTTTTCAGATTTCTGACAAGAATTTTAAGGATAGTAACGGGCAAGGATTTCTATTACTACTAACACCAAAAAATAGGAACTATTCCTCTAAAAAGCTAGGTTTTTTTAGGTTCTGGAGTCTATATAGCATCTGCGAAGATTGAAAGAAACTTATGTACCTTACATGAAATGGTTGTTTAGTAATCAACCTGTTTTTCACAGAATTCTACCGCGTCTACGAATGTTAAACGTAGTCGTGCCTACGAACGACAATAATCACGAATTAAGCGCTACAGACTCAAATTGATACTTCGTAGGCGAGTCAATGAACATTCCTGCTCTACCAAGTCTACGAATTATGTAACTAGTATAAATATAGGCACCTTATTTGTAGCACTGCCGTGTCAACAATTTACGGAAAACGACAAAACGCTTGATCGTAGCGCTGCACTGCTACAAGACTACGAATGGTAAAGTTTTTGTTCGTAGCGCTACGAAGCCTACGAGCGTAACTGCGTAGCAAAGTCTACGAATATTTTTATTTCCAGCTTCTAATAATCAAAGAATTAAAAAAAATATATCACTGCTTATATATATTTGGCTTATTCAAGAAATAATATACATATGCGAGCCTTGCTTTAGATATCAGCTAACGGTATTAGCTGATATCTGAAGCAAGGCTCGCATAATAAGGAGTACAAGTTGCGGCAGAACAAAATTTTTGCCAATGTTTCTGTGTCTAGATATTATTTACAATGTAATTAATTTTTACGACGATAAAGATAAGTTTATTAAGAGCTTGTACTGATTAAACGGAATACAAAGTAAGAAACTAATATCCGCTTGACGTTTGAAAGTTCGCAAACTGTCATGAATCGTGATTGCCATTCAGGCAAATGGCTAACAGCTTCGATAATTTCATGCTACGCCACATAACAAACCTGGCTGGCTGGTTTTAACTGGTTTTAGCCGGTTAATACTGACGTGCGCCGGTCTAATCTGTTATAAATAGGTCAGCCATTAAATCGTTTATTAACTGTAATAATGCTCAGTGGCGTAGAGTTAATTTGTTTGGATCGTGGAAAATTGGAGCTTGGTACCTGCGCCGTACAATTTAATACTATTGAAAATCGTGATGCATTGTTACTGCTGTTTTGTTGTGGGGAGAAATAAGTTAAGTTTATTGCAGTCATTTTAATAAAAAAAAAAAATTCATGGACATTTCACACGACGCCCTCTAGTCCCTAACTAAGCAAAGCTTGTAATATGGGAACTAGATGCTGATAGAATACTTATATACATTTTTTTTGTAAATACATACTTACAATACATAGTAACACCCAGACATAGAACAAACATCTATGTTTGTTCTATGTCTATGTTAATAGTTTGTATTTTGTAAATATACGGTGAAGTATTTGATTAATTTTTACGTTCAAAAAAACAACTTGGAACTAAGAGTTTTTCAAACATGTTTAAGAGGCCGTATTAAAATTTAACGACGTCAAGTTTAGGCATTTATGAATACGCGACGCGCTGCGCTACGCGTTTGCGACGCGCAAAGGACAAACCAATTTGATCTTTCGACATGTTCGTTCACTGGATGAGTACGATTGATTTCTAGTCTAATTACTAAGTTGGTATGTGGTAGGTACCTATCTCCACGTGACGTGTGTAGAACTGCTGTACGAATCGTAATAAAAAGATTGTAAAAAATTAAATAAATATTGCAACCCCTCTATTATGCAGAAAATAAAATAAATATAGCAACCCCTCTATATAATTTTTTTATTGACCTAACAGTATTTATAATTCCAGTTTAATGCCCCCTCTTCTCCTCTCAGAGATATTGTAGCAGAATTCGACCTCCATTATATGGAGCCATTCGAATCGAAACATGAATTTTGCCAAAATAAAGGAACATTTTGACTCTGACAGAATTTATCTCCCCTACTACGTTTTCGAATCCAGGACAGCGTAAAATGATACAGGTGTCGATTTCGAAATATTTTGGGGTGCTGATTGCGGAAATGGAATCTACTTTGAAGTCTAAATGGCGAACGTTGATTTTTTTGAGTACAGTGATAGAAGTGTCGTTTTCAGGATATTTTGAGGTGCTGATTATGGAAATGCTATACATTTTGAAATCCAAAATGGCGGACATTGATTTTTTTGAGTAAAGTGATATGAGTGTCGTTTTCGGGATATTTTGGGATGCTGATTACGGAAATGGTATCCATTTTGAAATCCAAGATGGCGGACATTGGTTTGTTTGAGAAAATAGATATGGGTGTCGTTTTCGGGATATTTTGGGATGCTGATTACGGAAATGGTATTCATTTTGAAATCCAAGAAGGTGGACATCGATTTTTTTAATAAAGTGATATGGGTGTCGTTTTCGGGATATTTTGGGATGCTGATTACGGAAATGGTATCCATTTTGAAATCCAAGATGGCGGACACTGGTTTTTTTGAGAAAATAGATATGGGTGTCGTTTTCGGGATATTTTGGGATGCTGATTACGGAAATGGTATCCATTTTGAAATCCAAGATGGTGGACATCGATTTTTTTAATAAAGTGATATGGGTGTCGTTTTCGGGATATTTTGGGGTGCTGATTACGGAAATGGTATCCATTTTGAAATCCAAGATGGCGGACATTGGTTATTTTGAGAAAATAGATATGGGTGTCGTTTTCGGGATATTTTGGGATGCTGATTACGGAAATGGTATCCATTTTGAAATCCGAGATGGCGAACATTGTTTTTTTTGAGAAATTAAATATGGGTGTCGTTTTCGGGATATTTTGGGATGCTGATTACGGAAATGGTATCCATTTTGAAATCCGAGATGGCGAACATTGTTTTTTTTTGAGAAATTAAATATGGGTGTCGTTTTCGGGATATTTTGGGGTGCTGATTACGGAAAAGGTATCCATTTTGAAATCCAAGATGGCGGACATTGGTTTTTTTTGAGTAAAGTGTTATGGGTGTCGTTTTCAGGATATTTTGGGGTAAGTACTGATTATGGAAATGGATCTTATCTTATTTGAAGTTTTTGTTTATGAATCGATTGCTTTCGAAATCAATATCTGAGAGTCCTCCTCAGCCATCGTAAAGATTACCCATATGACTTTACTCAAAATAACCAATTTCCGCCATTTTGGATTTCAAAATGGATAGCATTTCCGTAATCAGCACCCCAAAATATCCCGAAAACGACACCCATATTTAATTTCTCAAAAAAAACAATGTTCGCCATCTTGGATTTCAAAATGGATACCATTTCCGTAATCAGCATCCCAAAATATCCCGAAAACGACACCCATATCTATTTTCTCAAAATAACCAATGTCCGCCATCTTGGATTTCAAAATGGATACCATTTCCGTAATCAGCACCCCAAAATATCCCGAAAACGACACCCATATCACTTTATTAAAAAAATCGATGTCCACCATCTTGGATTTCAAAATGGATACCATTTCCGTAATCAGCATCCCAAAATATCCCGAAAACGACACCCATATCTATTTTCTCAAAAAAACCGATGTCCGCCATCTTGGATTTCAAAATGGACACCATTTCCGTAATCAGCATCCCAAAATATCCCGAAAAGGACACCCATATCTATTTTCTCACAAAAAAAAAAACAATGTTCGCCATCTTGGATTTCAAAATGGATACTATTTCCGTAATCAGCATCTCAAAATATCCCGAAAACGACACCCATATCTATTTTCTCAAAAAAACCGATGTCCGCCATCTTGGATTTCAAAATGGATACCATTTCCGTAATCAGCATCCCAAAATATCCCGAAAACGACACCCATATCTATTTTCTCAAAAAAACCAATGTCTGCCATCTTGAATTTCAAAATGGATAGCATTTCCGTAATCAGCACCCCAAAATATCCCGAAAACGACACCCATATCTAATTTCTCAAAAAAACCAATATCCGCCATCTTGGATTTCAAAATGGATACCATTTCCGTAATCAGCACCCCAAAAAATCCCAAAAACGACACCCATATCACTTTCCTCAAAAAAACCAATGTCCGCCATCTTGGATTTCAAAATGGATACCATTTCCGTAATCAGCAACCCTAAAATATCCCGAAAACGACACCCATATCAATTTTCTCAAAAAAACCAATAACCGCCATCTTGCATTTCAAAATGGATAGCATTTCCGTAATCAGCACCCCAAAATATCCCGAAAACGACACCCATATCTAATTTCTTAAAAAAAACCAATATCCGCCATCTTGGATTTCAAAATGGATACCATATCCGTAATCAGCATCCCAAAATATCCCGAAAACGACACCCATATCTATTTTCTCAAAAAAACCAATGTCCGCCATCTTGGATTTCAAAATGGATACCATTTCCGTAATCAGCACCCCAAAATATCCCAAAAACGACACCCATATCACTTTACTCAAAAAAACCAATGTCCGCCATCTTGGATTTCAAAATGGATACCATTTCCGTAATCAGCACCCTAAAATATCCCGAAAACGACACCCATATCACATTACTAAAAAAAAAACAATGTCCGCTATCTTGGATTTCAAAATGGATACCATTTCCGTAATCAGCATCCCAAAATATCCCGAAAACGACACCCATATCACTTTCCTCAAAAAAATCAATGTCCGCCATCTTAGACATGAAAATGGAGGAGGGAGGTAAATTTTGTGAGAGCCTTCCTCGCTTTGTCACTAATCGATCGATCGATAAAATCGATCTAATTCTACTTTTTCCAAATATACGTCATAGGGTGTGTGGTACCTTTATGAGAAACTAGCAGATACCCGCGACTTCGTACGCGAGTACCGTTTCCGTGTACATACTTAATATTATCTGTGCGTGTACCGGATATAAACGGATACTTCTTTGAGAAACTTGACATTGCACCTCATTACACCGAACTCATACTGGAATGTCAAACGCTAGTCTTTAGACCAAAGAGGTAGTACTACGCCCTGTCAAACTGACGTGACATGCCATGACAATGAAGTCCTCTTGCCAATTGGCACTGCTAGTCCTTTTCGTTCATTTTATCCTGTAGATCCTGTTAATTATTCGAAATAAAAAGTAGCCTATGTGTCAATCCAGGTTACGAACTATATATATGCCAAGTTTCATCCAAGTTGGTTCAGTAGTTTAGACGTAATTGAAACACAAACATCCAAATATCCAAACATCCAAACATCTAAACATCCAAACATCTAAACTTTCGCATTTATAATATTAGTAGGATAGGATAGGATAGGATTGGAGAGGGGTAGAGAGGAGGGGGGAGGATTTCACAAGGAGTCAAGTCAGTCAGCAGTAAGTAGATGCAAGTAGGCAGTAGGCAAGTAGCAGTTAGTAGTAAGTACATTTGAGTAATTTATAAATCGGCCTATATACTAAGTAGGTAGGTACTTGATTGTAAAAGTGTTTTTTATTATTTACAAAAGTTCAAATATCGTAAAGATACCGACATTTTATGAAACCTAAATAATGTAGTTAGAAAACATCTACCAAGTACCTACGGCCGCACGAAGGATCAAATCACGCGGTCACACTAGAATTTGGTGCCGATACTGCTATTTGTCGATATATGTATATGTATAGTGCGCACGACGAAAAGCGATACGTCCTCCCTCCACGGCCGCTCAGCGCGGAATGCCACTCGCAGCGTTGCGCTGCATGATTTATAGGTGATTTTAGAAAAATCCTATAAAAATAAGTATATGGAAGAAGACTATAATTTTATTTTTATTTGTAAGAAAAAAACCTGTTCTTTTATATAGTATGCGTATTTTAACTTTAAACTTCTCGCTTTCGTAGAAATCACAGTTTGTTTGAAGAGTAAAATTGCGTAAAAGGCGGTGTTTTCAAAAATTCATTTCTCTAACATATTGTATGAACGGGCAGCAATTTTTTCCCAGCATTCTATTTTTAACAAAATGAATATTTTAACTGCATTTTTAAATTATCTTTAAACTAGTTTTTTATATGATAAAATCAAGACGAAAAGTTCACATTTTTGATAATTTTACGAAGACATGCGTTACAAATTAATTTATTTCTCAGTTGTGTATTGCCTAATTTAAAATGTTCTCCCAGCATTCTATTTTTATTGAACCAAACTTTAATTTCCATTTATATTTGTAATCGTAAAACGTTAACTGTAATAAAAATCGAGTTCGAAAAATGATGTAAATAGGCCAAAATCAAAAGAAGGCCCCTTAACATAATAATGCTACACAAAATTGCAGATCTTGCTTAAACGTATTATAACAATGAACTCGTAATAATGAAGTAATTTTTGCAAGTAAACAACAAATTTTGTAAATATTTAGTTTATAGGTAAGTAATGGTTTACAAATCAAGTCAAAATATCGGCTCAGTTTACTGACGTGAGTCATATTTTGCCACAGGCAAGTCATAATTTTGATACATATTATGAATTACGTGTACATTCCTCAACACAAAAGTAAATCGCGGAACTTGCGGATCAGACCAACGACTTCAATACCATCAGCAGATTGACGAGTTCTATCCCGTGAACAAATATTCACTCACGAGCTCAAGACTCGAGACTCGTTTAGAAGATTGAATTGTACTGGTGGAGTGTTTATTTTGTTGCAATACTAATTCATAAACTCCTGTCAATTTAAAGCGACTTTAAAAAATGCTCTGCCATTGTCACTTGCATGATAACGAAAAGAGATGACAACAAATTTAATAGCTATTTTAGCTAGATGAGTTTTAGGAGACCAATATTAATAAGAACATTCAAGCCATGTAGTAAAAAAAAACATTTTTTCACCCAAACTGTCCCACTGCTGGGCAAAGCACTTCTTCATTGTCTTTAGAGAATTTGAGCTCGTTTGCCTTACCACGTAACTTTTTATCGTTTAGGAATGTCATTGTAATACATTTTGACTAGTTTTCTATTCTCTCGTAATCCTAGAATGACTACTTAGAGAAAAAAAATCTGTAAATGTTATGATGCTATTTATAGCTTTATTTTGTTTTATTAATTATGTTCTTGATTCGTTTATACATAGTTATAAAATTGCACACTCATTTTGACTGCTTCTTGTGTATAGCGATGGATAAAAATTAAAAAGCACATGTGACAGACAACGAACGCAGAGTTGCTAACGACGTAAAAAGCGTCGATGGTATTTACATAGAGCTAGCAAAAAATACACGAAACGTAGCGAAAAGTAATGTGTTATGCATTGCAGTATTTGCTGTGCTAAAATAGTAAAAAAAATGTTTTTATTCATTACTAAACTGAGATAAGCCCGCTAAGGCCACTAGTTTTACATAAAATGTGAAACAGCATTTTTAAACACAAGATAACATTACGCATTGTTCATTCCAACGTATAAAAATATTCCTTTTAAGCCCTGCTCTACCAGCATTGTGAATGAGACTGAGGCATGTTACAAACGTGACCTATTTCCACAAAAATTAACACGCCGTAAAACATTTACTGCGGTCCAATCTTCCGTGCATTATTATTTTTCATTGTGGTCTGTTATTGCGGACGCGAGTTGGAAACACAACGGACTAAAAAAATCAATTTATTTCCCTTGCGAGCGAACATGTCCCAGACTAATCCAGTTTGTTCGACCGCGCAAGGGTTGAATCGTCAATGAGAAGCAGTCCAAATGTAAAAGTGTGCCACTCGGGAAAAAGTATCGAATATTGCCTCTTCGCAATGAAAACCGGCGCCTGAATGAGATCACTGTCTATTTGTAATTCTCCTTTTTGTTCGGGTCGCCCGTATCTACTTAAACTAGTTGATTAAGCAGGGAACTTGCTGAACTTGTCAAACATACCTGAGTTTGAGGAAAATATCGGTAAACAAAAGAAAAGGAATACCTACCCATAGCATTTATTGTGTCACACGATCAAAATGTTTTTATATTTTCAGCATATTCATCTGCTCGGTTGGAATACCAACAATAAAAAATTATTTTAAATTTGCAATATAAAAATGAGCACATTTCTACATAATTATTTTTTTAAACGCTCTAAAATGCTCCACATTTATTTTAATGCAAAATTCCAGTGTTCTCTTGAACAAAATATTTAATTTTTGTATCACATTCCAAGCGCTTGGAAAAGCATACCTACCTCTTTTGCATTCAACGAAACTTACCTACATTAATTTGTTTTGCACTCGCAAGCACCTCTTCTATTCTTCCAACTGAGTTTGTGGGCATGAAACTGCTCTTCGAAAATTATTTTGAAGTTAGTCTAGTTTGAATTAAAATTTCACATCACGGATTTACGAGTAATATATTATTTAGCCCCAATGAGTAGTTTAAGTGGCTGTTTCTTAGATTTAGTTTGATCTTAGATAAGTTCGAAGTCCTTTTAAACATTATTTATTTGATAACAAAAACATTCATTCTACGTCATTCAAATTTTATTAAGTTTTAATTTAGTTGAATATTTAATCAATTTTCTATTTTCATAATTATGGGGATGGATTATGCTCACGTCCTCAGGAGCTATCTTTTTTCAACCCTACACATGTCTCCTAGTTGGTACTAAACGAGCTCAAATACTGAAAATATAGGCGTAAAAGAAAACCTATTGTAGGTGCCTGCTTGTCATACGACTAAATAAATAAATTTTTATTCAAATATTATACTTAACTAAAAATATACTAGATATGATTTCAAAGGGACATTTCAGTTTTTTAAACTGTACAAACCGCAAAAAATGTCGTCCATGTGGTTGTAGTTAAATGTTAAAACACGAGTCAGTGGGGTCGTCATACCTACCGTCCTCGCTTTCAAAGTACGCATTTACACAAAAAATCACATGAATTTTAATATTTTAACTTCAAACTCATCACAAACGAGTCGGATGCTCCGACTGCTGGCTTTAAAGCAGAAAAACTTATGAATAAAAAATGAATTCCTTGGTTTTTAAATTAGCATTACAAAGAGTGGGTAATTCTCGTACCTTTGCGCCTTTAAAAAGAAAAGTATAAACGTGGTTCTTGTCGTTTTATTTTTAGGTGAAAAATCAGCTTTTTATGCTAATTAGAATTACTGACTTTGTGAGCATTCTCGCATAAAAGTTATGAAAAATAAGCTAAATCCTACATAATACAGACCTGATATACGAAGATAATATTTTTAGAACATATGTGATATTTATGTGGGTATTTTTTCATATTTCTGCTCAAGTTTTGAAAAAATAAAGCAGTAGATATGCAAGCGATTGTTCCGATACATTTACCGTACAAGTTACGTGTGACTAAATCCGATTCGTGATTGATTCCATTAAATGGATCGTGCTGGATTTTCAGATTACGGCCCATTTTCATCTTTTCAACAAACTTTGTCTATTGTTTTAAATCAATGATCATTCATGTTTACAGTAATTTAATGAGTTTATAAAACTAATTACCGATGATCGTGTCAAACTATGTTTTATTGGCGCTACTAATCCCGTTCATTCATTTTATCCTGTAGGTCCTGTTAATTATTCTGGATAAAAAGTAGCCTATGTGTTAATCCAGGTCACGAACTATATATATTCCAGTTTCATCCAAGTTTGTTCAGTAGTTTCGACGTGATTTAAACATAACATTCAAAGATCAAAACTTTCACAATAATATTAGTGGGATTATAAATGCTATGAAAAAAGTTACTAACAAATTGAAACAAAAAAGTATTATTTTTATGAAAGAAAATCTTGATATGGGTTCCTAAACGCTAACCGGTGTTACCACCTCTGTTTGTTTGCGTGACTCAGCTATGTCTAAAAACATAATAATTTTTGCGTTCTAACCAGCACATTAAAATTTGACTGTTCTGATTGTAAAGTTAAATGAACTATGATTTGCTAGGTAGCTAGCCTATTAGTAAATAAGGCAAAAATGAAAATAATCAACCAATAATATTATTTTCTATTATTGGGAAATGTTAAACCGGAATTTTATGTACCTATTTAATGAGATTATACAAAGTAGTTACTAACAAAATGGTACTAGCTAAACTAGTTTATTCACTAATAGATTTAGTAAAAAATCTGTAAGTTTTCTTTTGTCTGCCCGCCTTTGTCTAAAAGTTACATTGTGAAGCAAATCCTTATACATAAATTAATAAAATTATACAAGAAAAAAGCGACCAGCTATTTTTCTTTAAGATTATCTTTTGACTTGGTTATTGCACTTGATTTTATTTAATAGATCTTTTCCTATAGTTATGAAAATGTTACAATTTTGCGCAAAATTTAGCCTTTTTGTGGATTTTACTTCAGCACTAACAGTGGATTCGTACGTAATGCAAAAGCGATCCCTTGGGTAGGTAAATAAAATTGGATGTGAAATATGAATTGGCGACGTCATAATTTTTAAAAGCATTTATAAATAAATATGACGGTAGAGGTATATTGAAAGCACCTGCGTAAAATAAATGAATAAATGGACAAACGGTTCACTGTTCGCTCTCAGCGATAAGGCCGCCCATTGTGATACCCTATAAGCTTTTTTTGTTTTTTTTTGTAATGTTTTCATGTGGTGTACCAATAAAGAGTTATCTACTTATCTATCTATCTATCTACTGTTTATATATTGTACACCTTATAAACAAGTAAAAGAAAAAGAAGGTTACAGAAGAAATTAACAATTGAAAATGTATATACAATGGGCGTAATGTGTCATGTGAATATTATTCACTTACCTACATTATAGTAAAAAAAATTATAAAACTTTGATTTATCGGTATAAATATTCCATTTTTCGTAAAAATTAGAACCTTGTATTAATAAAACACAATTTACTTTTAAAATATAATTTTCCACAGCAAAATTCAGTTTTGGGTCTAAGAACAAATCAAACGGGCTAGTCTGTCAACCGCCTTCAAAGAGCATGCTCAAAAATTCCACTTTAGGGACATCATACAAAAAACTGTGACACCGGAATTTCTCATTACAGCTCCAAGCAAGATCCCCATACATCACGATGGCAAAATATCGCTTTTAACATCACCCTACTGCCATTAATAGTCCCCATACACTCGGAATAATGTAACTTTTGCAAGCAGAAAAGACACTTCACACACTATGACATTTTATGTGCGTTTCACTGGAAGGACCACAGTGGAATTTTAGGTTTCTGAGCACCTCAATATTTAGTAGAAGTTCTCAAACAATTGTAAAACTGAACCGGTAATTTGTAAAAGTTACGAATCAAAAGTTATAAGCATTTTAAAGTGGTCCCTCGGTTCCACACATGCAATGCTGGGTTCCAAGGATCTAATCAGTATTCACATCTTCTTTCACTGTCTATATTTAGTAGAAGATTTGTAAAAAAAAACTACTTAATTTCAGCCCTTCTTCTTCTTGCAGAGAGACGAAAACACGATAACAAAGTGGTCCCTCAGTTCTACATTGACGAAAATGTTTTTGCGGTTTTACAAAAAAACTAACTGGAATTTTAAGTTTCTGAATCAGTCAATATTTAGTAGAAGTGCTCATATAATTTGTAAAATCAATCAGTAATTTGTAAAACTTACCAATCAAAAGTTATAAGCATTTTAATGTGGACTTTCGGTTGAACACTTTCCAAAACGCAAAAGTAACTTTACAAAAAAACTATAAAACTTAGAGACGTGTAATATAGCTTATCATTTAGTAAAAATTTTTACTAAATATCTACATACAGCAATGAACAATAGACAGAGCCATTATCGAAATATAGCAATTTTAGTTTCCGGCATAGAGATGCAGCCGCGGGGTGACCACACGGCTTAAATTTTCGGGACAGGGAACAGCATGACAGCCGCGCGACGCGACGATTCCACTCTCTGCTGATGCGGGTGTGACTCAATGAAGTCAGCGTTGGTACTCTAAGTACCTATTCATCCATTGTATTTTCAATAGGTGAGTAAAAAAAATCCGATGATTGTCAAATAAATATAAGATCATACGAAAACGGAACGTCAGCGGAAAATCAATACTATTTATACTTAGGTGCTTACCTATCACACTACTCAAACAACTTCGAGAGGGCTTTCGCTGCCCAGTTCAACAATAGAATCTACAAGGTGCTTACCTAAAAAGAACAATCGCTAGGAAAACTTCAATAACCACTATCCCACTACTATTATAAATGTCAAAGTTTGGATGTTTGTGTTTCAATCACGCTGTTACTACTTACTGGTCCGATTTGGATGAAACTTGGAATATATTATAGTTCGTAACCTGGATCAAACACATCGGCTACTTTTTTTTATTTTTTTTGTGGACGAAGTTGCGGGTAACTGCTAGTAATATTATAAATGCTAAAGTTTAGATGTTTGGATGTTTGTGTTTCAATCACGTCAAAACTATGAACCAACTTGGATGGAACTTGGAATATATTATTATAATTATAGTTCGTAGCCTTAATATACTAGCAGTTACCCGCGACTTCGTACGCGTCTACAGTTTCCGTGTACATTATATTATCTGTGTGTGTACCGAGCGGATACTTCTTTGAAAAAATTGACATTACACCTCAGTACACCGAACTCGTACCTACTAGAATGTCAAACGCTAGTTGTTAGACCAAAGAGGTAGTACTACGCCCTGTCAAACTGACGTGACATGACATGACAATGAAATCCTCTTGCCAATTGGCGCTGCTAATCCTTTTCGTTCATTTTATCCTGTAGATCCTGTTAATTATTCGGGATAAAAAGTAGCCTATATGTCAATCCAGGTTACGAACTAAATATATGCCAAGTTTCATTCAAGTTGGTTCAGTGGTTTTGACGTGATTGAAACACAAACATCCAAACTTTGACATTTATAATAGTAAGTGGGATAGTGGTTATTGAAGTTTTCCTAGCGATTGTTCTTTTTAGGTAAGCACCTTGTAGATTCTATTGTTGAACTGGGCAGCGAAAGCCCTCTCGAAGTTGTTTGAGTAGTGTGATAGGTAAGCACCTAAGTATAAATAGTATTGATTTTCCGCTGACGTTCCGTTTTCGTATGATCTTATATTTATTTGACAATCATCGGATTTTTTTTACTCACCTATTGAAAATACAATGGATGAATAGGTACTTAGAGTACCAACGCTGACTTCATTGAGTCACACCCGCATCAGCAGAGAGTGGAATCGTCGCGTCGCGCGGCTGTCATGCTGTTCTCTGTCCCGAAAATTTAAGCCGTGTGGTCACCCCACGGCTGCATCTCTATGCCGGAAACTAAAATTGCTATATTTCGATAATGGCTCTGTCTATTGTTCATTGCTGTATGTAGATATTTAGTAAAAATTTTTACTAAATGATAAGCTATATTACACGTCTCTAAGTTTTATAGTTTTTTTGTAAAGTTACTTTTGCGTTTTGGAAAGTGTTCAACCGAAAGTCCACATTAAAATGCTTATAACTTTTGATTGGTAAGTTTTACAAATTACTGATTGATTTTACAAATTGTATGAGCACTTCTACTAAATATTGACTGATTCAGAAACATAAAATTCCTGTTAGTTTTTTTGTAAAACCGCAAAAACATTTTCGTCAATGTAGAACTGAGGGACCACTTTGTTATCGTGTTTTCGTCTCTCCGCAAGAAGAAGAAGGGCTGAAATTAAGTAGTTTTTTTTTACAAATCTTCTACTAAATATAGACAGTGAAAGAAGATGTGAATACTGATTAGATCCTTGGAACCCAGCATTGCATGTGTGGAACCGAGGGACCACTTTAAAATGCTTATAACTTTTGATTCGTCACTTTTACAAATTACCGGTTCAGTTTTACAATTGTTTGAGAACTTCTACTAAATATTGAGGTGCTCAGAAACCTAAAATTCCACTATGGTCCCTCCGTTGAAACGCTCATGACATTTTGAACAGAAATCTGTTACAATAATGTTATCTAAGGGCCAACGCACATCTATCGACAAAACTGTTTTGTCGCGTACTTAGTGACGTGAAAATAAATTTTCTGTCATAACGAAAACAGCATATGACGAATGCTTCCTCGTCATATGCTGTTTTCGTTACAACGAAACTCACATCAATTGACACTACAGACTTTTCTCAAGTATGTTTACCTATCTATTATAGCATTGTTTAGTACCTACCTATTAAACATTGCTTTATACGCACATACCTAGAGAATGAACTGTGTTTTTTAATAAATAAGAATATAGAGTAATTATGTAGTGTACTTAATATTATTATTAAGTACTTAGGATGATTCTCATTAAATAAGCAAGTAACGAAAACAGCAAATAAAAAGAAGCATATCGTAACTAAAAAAGTTTTACTGAGAAGTTTCACATCACTAACTGTTCGACAAGACGTTTTGTCTTTGGTTTGCGTTCTCCCTAAAAGAAATTTGTAGTACCAATCTTAAATATTGTTTATACGGATACTTAGTTATTGATATATTTGAAAAAAAAAATGACATTACCTAATTATTAGTGAAATATTGACCAAAAGTCTTTGACTCTCAATACTCAGTCCTATTTTTACTCAGCACTAATAGAGTTTCAAACCTCTCTATAAATACTGTGCCATACGCGTTATCACAGCAAAATAGTGCCTAATAAAACGCAAGTTAGAAAAGAATGGCTGGGCACCCAGCATAAGTTTACACTTGAAAAACATCATTTGATAAAGTACACACTATTGTACAAGTATTGCACACTCACACATGTCCTTTGTTGCATTACACGACGTCTATCACTCTGACAGGTGTTCAATTCTAAGGTCGTAAAGTCACATGTCCCATTTTGCCTCAATAGCACCGGTATAGATAGATAGATAACTCTTTATTGATTACGTACATACTAAACACAGGTATCACTGATTGATGGCAGAATTAAAGTTAGTGGCCACTACCCTGGATAAAATTTGTCACAAAAAAAACATTTTTCCAATAGCGCGAAGTATCAAAATGGCTCGAAACAATTCTAATTTAGCTGGTCAATAATTTACTTTGACATTTGGGATGAGCTCAAGAGACTCATTTGCGAAGAAACAAAATGCTAGACCCTCTTAATTAAGTCAAGATGTAAATTACGAGCTCTTGATTAAAAAATAATAATAAATGAATAATAAGAGCTTATAAATATGAAGTCGAATCGACTTTCCACCGTCTCATTAACTGAAGAAAATGTGAATCCTCAGTCTTGTTTGTTAATTACAAATGGTACTCAAAGCGTACATACGGTTGCCGCGTAAGAAACTATCATCCACGTTGGGTAATTAAAACACCAGACCGTATAGATGACAACCGTGTGCATGGATAAAGGTAATACAAGTTGGTGCCTTCTTGTTATCAAACTGTTTTGGGTAGGTAGTTAGTAAAATTAGTAATACGTGTACGTAATTTTAGGAGGTCCGTATGACAATTTAGGCGCGTGTAGGTTTGTAGACTTTGTAGGAACTTTGACAAAGTTTTCGGCTGTTAGTACGAGTAGTTCTAAAGCAGTGAAACTCTATTTATCTAAGCCAAACATTTAAGCTGAATTCTGTTGTGATAGAAGTTGAAACCAGCACAAAGACTGTGCATCAAACTCTTCCACAAAGAATTTTGCACTTGATGTATGCCGTTCTGACACCACGCTACATTTTATTGTGCCATTTTTGGTGATTATGAATGAATGAAAGAATACCACTAGTACTGCTATAGCAACCAGATTAGAAAAAATGATTTTCATTTATGCCGCAGCAATTGAACCAGCACCTCTGGCGCATTTCATCCAGTTTCCGTCACAAAGTATCCATACATCAATTTGAGAGTTTTAAGTTCAGCATTGTTTTCTTTTCTATTACTTTCGTGTCTCACAACAGCGCAAACAATCTAATGGAAAGAAAACCCTGTTTCCGCAAGGGTAAACAATTCCAACAGTTTTTACCATAAACAAACAAGTAGGTAACATAGTTTCGGCAGTACTAGCGATCCCTTCTGATTATTTCGATGACGGCAGCAGGTTGGCCAACAGTCGCAATAGAAACAGCCGCGTGATCTGAATTCTGATGGAGAGATTAGGCTTCCTGCGACCAACTTGGCTTGGGATATCTCCACTGATGGCTTCTAATTAAGATGGGGCTAATGGAGAGACATGTTCTAAGGAATTCCATTATGGCAGTCAATATTAAGATAGTGGGTTGGGATAATTTAGAAAGTTTGGGACATCAAAATTAGTCACATCTTTTTTTAAAGAGTATGTGGTGGAGCGAACAGATGTCCTATCCGATGTTAAGCGGCGAACTCTGCCTATAACCATGCATTACTTTAAATTGCATATCTATTGAGTACGTGTCCTGTGAGGCAACACATTGCGTCCTCTCTGAGACATAAAAAAGCACTCTGTTTTTTGAAACGCTGATATTTTGTTTCAGGTTTAATTCGCCATCGCACTAATCGACATGTTATTACAAAAATCTGTAACTATAATAATTTTCGCCGCTTGATGAAGTAAATGTAAGCTTGAGAGCCAAATACATATGCAATGAGAAAACCAAAATAGCGTGATGAGCTCAACCAGTCTCGGTATTTTGGTCCATAATAATGTAATAAACATAGGAGCTACTTTGGCTTACCTTCTCGATGTCTAGTCGTATTATTTCGCTAGCTACAAAGCTGGATCCTTCACGCTTATACTGGATCAGTGGCCCAGAGTAGCATTAAAACGGATTTCTGTTACAACGAGCCTTAATACAACTTGAAATAAACTAGCTAAAAATAAAATTTGAATTTGTAAGCATTTTGTCCTAGTTCTAGCATTTTCTAACGTATGTACGTACGTTGGTTGTAATGCAAAAATAAAATATGCTTGTGTCAAAGTATTATGAAAAACTACGTCGAAACGCCATTTGGCTGTAGAATGATTTGTGTACACTTTGTGCATACCTACTACGCCATAGCAGTCCCTAGTAAGTCTTCGAACCAACCTTCGAAATAAAAGATGAAGTTCCCCTGATATTTATGTACATCGAACAGTGACAATACTGTTTGCTCTAACTTCTAAACCAATTAAGGGAACTCGTGATCGTCTTGAAGTGGCAGTTTCTGTACAAATTAACTGGGATCCAAGCGTTCCAATTGGATTTCTAGTCACGAACAAACTGAATTTAGATGAGTGTATCAATGTAAGTACATGGTCAGGGAGTGCGTAGTGCGTGAAATGTATTTGAACTCGATGAAATTGAGGGATACGGGATATATATAGACTGAGTTTTATTTTAAACGTGTGATTTTTTATTGAAGCTTTATCCGGGTTTGAAAGCTTTTTACTGTCATAGGTTTGGGATTATTTTGGTCATTGATATAATGATAAAGTATTGTTGAATTGCATTTTTACAGCCTGTTTTTACTCCGTTACCAATAAATAGAACGTCAGTTTTAAATAAATTAAAACAGTCTTTTGCATAGACCGGCAGTTTTAAATTTGATCGAGATAGACTGGCTTACGTCGCGTGTATTATTTGGCTACATGGCTTCTGTTTATAGTCAACAACGCACAGAAACAAACTGTTGTAAATCAGTTATATACTTCAATTAGATATAATCATAACCCTCCTTTTTGCTTTGCCGTCGTCGGGTAAAAAAAAAAACAAAAAACACGACGCCAAATTGCTGAAATCAGAAAAGTACGTATATGCTTATTTTTTTGCTCAGTTTGCGATCCTTATTCGCTTTGCCACGTACACAACCTACAAGAAGTTCAATAAAAGTACTTACCCGTTCCATACAAAAAAGTACTCGGGTTTACTCTGAGATAGTATTTGTGATAACAGGCGTATCTACCAACGTTGAATAGAAATAGCTGATTATGGGAATTGTAGAAGAGCTTATTAGAAACAGCTTGAAGTGAATGAGAATAGATTTTATTGGCTTAAGTTCTAAATAAGTAAGCTGTGGTTTGCTTGCTTATGTAAAAGAGCGCATCGAAAGTGTTTAGCCTCCATTTTGTCTAGCTACATTATAGCTTTATTCTAGCGGTTAATTTGTTACATACTCGTTGAACGCTGACCAATGAAAAAGTTGTATCTATGTTCATAGGTTATGCTTCTGTTTGGATAAGCCACTGACTACCCCATTTATATATCTCTAAAAGATTAAGTATTTAGATACCAAGGGCGGCTTGCACCAGAATCGCTAAACGCGTTTAACTCTTAAATAGTATTTAGCGAGTTGTCAAGTCATATAAATACGTCAGATTTAAATCGATTTAGCTGTTAAACACGTTTAGTGATTCTGGTGCAAGCCGCCTTAAGAAGTCTGAAAATGCTTCAAGGAATGACAGTCGTAAGCCTATTCCATTTTATTTTCATAAAATGTGTCTAATTTTATTTGTCAAATTCCTCCATAATATTTTATTCAGTGCTATTAGCCTATAAATCTAGATATTACGCGGACCATTTATGTGAGCGCCTGAGGCTTATAAGGGAATGGAGGTCTTCAAAAACGTGTGACGAGTGCCTTATCTGCCTCGCCGGGGGGCATCGGCTACCCTCTTTCCCTTACATTTTATTGGCGCTTATGTTTAAGTGGTAGTAACACTTTATTATAACGAAATATGTTATGAAAATAAGGTTGATAACCTTTATTTTACAAGGGTCATGAATTTTTTTACAAATAATGCATTTATTTAGAACCACCAATTTAGACCCTTGAACTTTTTACAACTTGCTCGTATATTTTTGAGCTTTATTTAATCTAAAAATCTGTATGTTTTTCTTTAGAAATTAAAAACATAGCACTTTAGTTGGGCCATCGATTTGTGCTATCGTAAAATTGTATAAAAAACTTGTTTCAATCATACTTTAATAGTAGTAGGTAACTAGCCGTCTTGTGAAACAAAATTTGGAAAAGAAAAGATCAAGAAATCTGAGAGGAGCCCGTTCTATGCCCGAGGAGTACTCATTTTAGGTAGGTATGTATAAAATATTTTTGTCAAAATCACCAGAAAGAAACATAAAAGTTCTAAAATCTATACTGAAACCACACCCTAAAGTAAACTTCATGATTTCATAGCAGAAACAGCGACCCGGTCTGAGCGAAAGCATATTTTATCAGTTCTGGCGGATAGAGGCGATCAAGTACACCTGAGACTTATTTAACGCGCAACGTGCCAATATCCTTGTCCGTTGACTATGTATGCGGTAGTGATGGGCGAGCTTTTAACATTCACAAACAAACAAAAACATACAAGTAGAGTCTAAGTATTATAGATTTCATCGTGATATATTTTTAATTAGCTCAGCATAGCGTATCATTCAAGCGGCTACGTCATTTACTTCAAGAGCAATTTTTGAACCACAGACTATAAAATAATAAAGATAATAAAGAAATAAAATTCGCAAATAAATACATATTTTTTACTTTAAAGTTACTTTACATCTCGTTTTGTTGCTGCTGACATGTATTGTTCAATAGTTTTTTGTATTTAGAACTAAATATAGTCTTTCATGAACATATTTGACTTTTAATCTATAACTCGTATGTCAAAAAAAGCATAAAATATTGATATTTCCCTTCTGCAGATTGGCTGCTTGATATGCGAGAATTTGACGGTCAATATCAATATTTCAATGTCCGAAAAATATGGATATCCGGATACAGCTCTACGGTTTACGCATACCGAATCACTCGTTCAATAATGCAAGGGTATGAATCATAAAAAATCATTTACGTTTGCCGGGTTCCGTACTAATTTAGCTCTGGTAATTGATTTTTGTTTCTGACCCCTTATTTATGGACTTAATTATAATTATGATTGTCCAACAGTAAAAAAGGTTACTTACAATTCGTGGAATAGAACCGAAATGAAATACGCTGAGCATACATGTTTGCCACCGCAAATTGGTATAAAGTGGTAAATCCAAACTGTGAATTTCTTGGAAATGATAACCCACCATGTTGAAATGTTTGTGAAAACAAAAAGGTTGACATGTTTACCAACCTTGTATTTTCAAATGGAGAATTTTCGTCAACCATCTAGTCTAACAAGTTCATTTACCGGAATATTCATTTTGGACATACAAAGTCACAGACTGATCAATTGGTAGACTCGCATGCATTAAACTTATAGCACCTTTTTTTTCAATTCGGGTGTTAAAAATAAAAGTCCCCTTCGACACGTTTTTTTAAACGTAATATCAGATGTTTTAACACTATCCTTTTATGCACAGAAATGAGTAACATTTACCATGAATATGGTTCATTTTTGAAATGGACGGTCTCTACCCGATTTCGAAGTCATATTCCAGTTGAATTGAGATGCTTCGACCAAGGGTTTCCAAGGGCATTTGCATTCTATCAGTTTGAACATCTCGTATGCAACAAGGCATCAGCATTGCGATCGTTTGTGGGGTGTGCTTCGAATAACTCACTGAACCTTCGACCTTGCCTTCATATAAATTGACCTCTCTGCTTCTTATCAATAGAACATAAATATCTCTTGAAAAATAACACACATGAGATATCTCAGTCTAGATTTAGATGATTGTACGAAAAGGAGGTTTGCATACTGGTTCAACATTGACACGATACCGATTTTACCGTTGTAGTCGACGACACAGTGTAAAAGCCTCTAGTAATATTATGAAGGTATGGGTGTCGTGTCGTGTTATTAGTGTAAACAACACCCAATGTAGTGAGTTCAACTGTCTGAAAATATATTTTTACGAAGCTAAAATATGTGCATACCTGAATAATGTTGGATTCATAAACTTTATTGCAATCAAGAAACAAACCGTAAAATTATTTCGAGCTGGGTAGGTATTTGCTTATAGAACTTTATTTTTATTTTCCAATAGTGATTGCTAGCACCTGGATTTCACTACTCTAAATTGCAAACTTTATAGCGTTCAGTGTTTCAGTGATATAGCAGAGTTCTTTGTAGAATTAACTTTTTTTATATGTATCTTCAGCATCATTTTTGCATATTAATTATTCAATGGTAGCTCAAATAAAATATTGATGCCTCCAGAATGTCAAAGAGATTTCAAATTTAGTTTATGAAACGTATAGTTATCTATTCCAAGAGCATCTTACGATTTTTTGATCTGATTCTCAAAAAATATTCTGCCTCTGATGGTATTCAGAAAAAAGTAGAGTCACTGAAATGTCTAACTAATTTGGGGCGCCGATGCTGCTAGCACTTTTCGGCAACGGTAAATTAGATCGGGAGCACGTGACTCGCCTTACAATCACTTATTACGGCTTGTTCAGCTCTAAAATATATTAGCTTTCTCAGTTCAAATGCCAAGGCTTATTGAAACTTTATAAAATTTACATCGAGACTACGTAACACTTAGAGTACAGTAGCTGTGTTGTTCCCATAGGACTTAAAGTTTTTGATGACGACTGTGAATGGCAGAAATGTGACCGACGTAAAATATTATATTGGCTTCACTACGCATGAAAATTAACTTTGTAGAGGTTGACCTATATTCGTTATGGGTACATTAATATACGGTTTTGGATGCAGACGCTTGGGGATGATGGTACACGTAATCGCATGTAGATAAATACCGTGAAAACTATTATGTTTTAAGTATAACGAATGGAAATCACAAGTAGTCTATATAAGACCAGTAGGTACCCTCACTATAAATTACATTGAGAACAGGCACTTTGTTATGCATGACATCATCACCTGCGCAACGCTTATGTGTATCTTATCCCGTACCTTATAACGGCAGTCGCTTCTTCGGAAACTTAGTCAGCCTGACTCGGCACTAGTTTTGTATAACTTAGTATTCAGGTAACGCTGTTTGTCTAGGCATTCCTAAGCTACTCGCCTAGCTACATTATTAGAAGCCCTTGAATAAAATAAATGGGCCGACCTGAAACATTATTACAGAGTAATCCGCATTTACTAAAAGACGTTGCAAATTCTGTAATAATACAGCTACGTAGAAAGCAGGTTTTCGCCAGCGCCTATTATTAACAAACGTTTATATGCATTTTTGTGGTAAAATAGTCAAAGGAGTTTTTTTTATCGGTTTTAGACCATTTTTGGACTGTCATTAAAGTTTATTTCCATAAAAAAGTCAAAGTCAAAATATCTTTATTCAATAAAATCACAAGTATCATTTTGAATCGTTTTATAAAACTAGGTGATTCTAGGTGCCAGTTCCACATTGAACTTCCACAGAAACATTGAACTTTCCCCATGCCAGATTTACTAAGGCTGGGTTCGACCAATTTCACGTAACGCTACTCCGTCCTTGTTTTTGACATGGTAGTATTTTATCTGACGCTCTAATCTAATAGGAGTATGCACACTTTAAAATTACATTTTATAGTTTTTATCACTGACATAATTAGCATGTTTCTCACTTACTTGACAACATTAGTTGGTAGCCCACTGGACAGGATAGATGCTTATCATTTAAAAAGCGCCACGCTTCAAAAATACTAGGCCCCAAGCTGCTAGCGGCAAACTGTTTTATAACTAAATGCGTCTTAAAGGTGAAAAAGTGCTCAATTTACCCGGCTGGCTGAGGTTTACCTGTTTTTTTCCTTTTACAAAGCCCCCGATGTTTTTGATAAGAAATGAGCGTTATGAAAAAATGGACCGCTATAAACAGGGATGTTGATGGTCGGTTTGAATCAGTTGTTAACGCTCGGCTGTGGAATAAAAACACGAGTAATAAAGTAAAAGTTTAATAGAAACACTGATTTTGTTTTTATTGTAAGGCACAACAACTCAAAAAAATATTGACAGATGTCACAGCTCAGTCGGGTTCGATCCCCACCAAGAACATTTGTTCAATTTCAAAAACTGTAGTAACAAATAAAAACTGTAAAAGTGACCACCGAACCGATGAGAAATAATTTCTTCTCATAGTTTATTCTATAAGTTTTCATGACAAGCAATGCCCAACCAGAGCAAGAGCGCTAGTTGGACGATTAATTAACAAGGACTGGCCCCCGGAGAATGGCGAATTATTCACTAGACCTCTTTACCACAGGCTAATATTGTAACCGTCAAACCACTGAAGATGGAAAGCTTTATAAATGAAATGAATATTGTATTGTCTTCGAGCGACGCACTCGCCACAACCACTTTCATACTTTTTAACGGTTACATTCTGTCGTGCAAAGCGCTCGTGGAATTGCTTGCTTAGTCAATTTTCACCGATTTATCTAAGTTAAGCGACGATCTGCGCGGTCATTATTTGGATGGGTGACCGCTAGTGGCACTCACACCATAGCGCTTCCGTACCTCGAGGGTATTTAAAATGGTCTTTTCTCTCAATTTACATGTAAATAAAGTACGACGTAGCACTTCGTAGCACTTTTTGTAGAGTTTACATAGGTACATAGCATTTTTGTAGAAGAGGTGATCACGAACAAATCTGACAGTCGCTGCGTTACGTAAACCTAACGTATTCGAATTATACTGCGCGTCAACGCCAGCTTGATTACCGAATGTTGTACCGTCACCGTGCAGTGTATCTTGGATACGCTAATGCTGCGATTCGCTTACGACTGTCACATTTCGTGATCATAACTAGATTTTGATAAATATACAATTTTCAGTAAAAACTAGTTGCATTTTATTCTTTAAACTAGCTGTTCTATTTTCCTTCAACCTCTACCCTTCTGCGAAATAATTATTAACAGTAAACCTAATTAATTTCCCCTTGTAAGCCTGCGTATTATCTAAAGGGAATTCGCACTTTTTTACGGTGATTTATTTTAGGGCTTCCGTTCCCTTGTCGAGTGATTTGCTACTTTTGGGCCTACATCCGGGAATACGAAGGACAATATCAACTTAAAAGGTAAAGAAATATTCTGATTCTCTTTAGGTATGTTATCTGTGGTTTAAGGTTAGGTTGGAATTTATAAATGAAAGATCCTTTTTAGATTTTGGAATTAGCCACTAATACAGTGTTCTTGAAATAAGTCGATTAACAAATTGAGTTTAGTTTTGCATAAGCATATTATATTATAAGCTTTGCTTAGTTTAGAACTGGAAGGCGTTGTGTGTCCATGTCCATGAATATTTATTTTATTTTATTTATTTATTAATAAAAATTGCTATTTGTTTGACTGAAACGTAGGTATTTTACTAAAAGTTGAGTTATATTTACAACGGTATTTCGCAATACGGTTCTTATTTTGAACAGTACTCCAGTAATATGGGGTAACTACAGAATAATGATTATTTCATGGGGTAGGAACCCCTATAAAGGGGTGAAATTACCAAAATATAATCTTATCGGGCATTTTCGGTGCAGGCGGACCACATCATCATAACTCTAACATAATTATTTTATTAGTCTACACATCATCGTGTAATGCACATTTAGGGCAGGGCGGGCATGACAAAGTGACAGATAAAGTGCTTGTACGTGCTTTTGACTACCCTTTTCAGCACTAAAGATCTTGATTAAAGAAAGATCTATGGAAATAATCGTTATCATTATAGTATGTGGTTTTAATAGGCCAGCTAAAAGGGGTCATTCAAGACTATCGTGGTCACACTTATGAACTGTTATTTAAAACTATCACTAAATATGTTTCTAGTTTTTGTATTAAAGTGCTATTCTGCACTAAACGGAATCTCTATGACCGACATAACGTCATCATCATCATCAAACTATATTGATCTTTTGCTGGACGTAGGTCTCTCCAAAAGGGGATTTTGAGACTCACCCAGTTTCTTCTAAGATATGCTATTGAGCCCGGTCTTCATGATTCTTCAACACGACCTAAAGATTATTTAATTTGCACTAAGTATGAACCAAAGCAAGTTTTTTTAGAACTAGATATTTTTGTGGCCTGCCCCCGTATGCCAATCTTTTGCTGTCAAGTTATATTTCACTGCCCAGTGTAATTTCTTCAGGTCACGTGGTACAATTTTGTACCACGTGATCATTCTTTTTAGACACTTGACAGCAAAATATGCGCGAAAACACATCAAATGACGTCATAATGTCACTATTTAGTCACAGAATAACTATGAGTTAGTAAGAACTGACCATGATTTAAAACTTTGCAGTTCAACTTTGATTGGCATACCCCTGCAGTTGCCTCACAAAGAACATTGTATTTAATAGTTGTTATTATTCCACGCCTCTCGGTAGTTAATTATCAGAATCAGTAGTATTACTGGTAAATTGAAAAGTTTTCCGACGCACGGTCTCACCACAGCGTAATTACGCGCAGTTACGGTTGCTAGTGCGAGAGCCCGCGGTAGTTTCCTTACATCACACTTGTGTCAGAACACAGTTATTTTGTAGTACTGTAAGGTACTGCTTTTTACATACTTTTCGGAGCTCAATAGTAATCTCTTATTTATTTATGATTCTGTTTATATTTTGTATACTTACCTAATTAAAATAATATCAAACTGACAGAATAAGGGAAATTAATTATGCTTTCATCAGTATCGGTTTCGAAATGTAATGTGAACACTTTCAATGACCAATTGAAGTAGGTGGAATTTATGAACGGCAGCCCCTTACCCCATTAGAGGACAAAGTAGATTGACTAAAATAATGAGTTTTGCGTAGTGTGCTTGACGTGTTTACATCCTCATTGGCTCTTGTTTTACTGCTTTTGATTGCATCCGCGCGTAATCTAGAAATGTTTGTCGGGCCGAACGTAAACACAATTGCTCACTAAAAAGGCGCACTAAAATGTGGCTGAGCCTGAATTTGCTATTCGTACGTTTGTGCTAGCGCAATTGACATAATATAGTTTCCACTAAAATAAACTGATCAATTTAATAGACTTTGTAGAAGAATTTATGTGAGCAGAAATAAAAAAATAGATGTAGGAATTTATAGATAATAATTATTTCGTAGAAGAAGTGGTTCATATATAGGTACTTTTTAGCTCTTGAAGTTTTCGGGAATGATCTTGTTTAAAAAATGTAGCAAAAACTCTACCAGATACTCTACCAGAGTAATCAACATTAAAAAAAACCGACTAAGTATCATATTAGTTTTTTGGCACTCGTTACTAATTCTCGTAACTTATTTTTTACACCCTATACATAGTGCCCCTAGTCTAGTCTAGATTTAAGTAGATAGGTATCCTATTTTGAATCTAGAAATGAACATTAAACCTCTCCTAGACTTGCAAATTCCAATATCACTGCGTTGCTGACACAACTGGTACTCATTGTAAACCTGCAGTATATTTCTCAAACCACAGCATTATTAAATTTGCTGGCAAAACTTTTCTAATTAATTAAAAGTTCTAATTTGTAAGATACACAACAAAGTTGGATAGCAAAACGAGGATGTATGTAACATGCTGAAAGGAGTTGCTGAATACTTTTTGTTAGGAATACTAGTTAGATAAAGTGATGTACTAAAGGAGATGGAAAGACATACGGGACTCACTATAAGATGATAATGAATAAAAGGGGTAATCAGTAATGTAGCATAACAGTAACATAAGTTACAATAATAAGTTCCACTAAGTTCTTTCATAAAGAAACAACACTTACAATTCACTTACAATTTGAATGTTTTCAAGAGGAGAGTGAATAGGTTTCTTCTAAGCAAGTGTGCTGCATCGTCGACCGCATCGTCACTTACCATCAGGTGAGATTGCGATCAAAGATTTGTCTATAATATATATACAAAAAAGTACTAAATTGTTGGTTGCGAGATTCTCGTGGTGGTATTTGTAAAGCAAATTGAATTAATCTCTGAGATAGCAAATATTTACCACTTTCAATGTTGTTCTAATTAGTGCTAACTAGCAGTTACCCGCGACTTCGTACGCGTCTAGTTTCCGTGTACATTATATTATCTGTGCGTGTACCGAGCGGATACTTCTTTGAGAAACTTGACATTACACCTCATTACACCGAACTCGTACCTAATCGAATGTCAAACGCTAGTTGTTAGACCAAAGAGGTAGTACTACGCCCTGTCAAACTGACGTGACATGACATGACAATGAAATCCTCTTGCCAATTGGCGCTGCTAATCCTTTTCGTTCATTTTATCCTGTAGATCCTGTTAATTATTCGGGATAAAAAGTAGCCTATATGTTAATCCAGGTTACGAACTACATATATGCCAAGTTTCATCCAAGTTGGTTCAGTAGTTTTGACGTGATTGAAACACAAACATCCAAACATCTAAACATCCAAACATCTAAACTTTCGCATTTATAATATTAGTAGGATAAAGCTTTTATACAGGGTGTAACATAGTGTCTTTATAAACCCGAAAGGTGGGAATACACGTCATGGTGAACAACGTTTAAGAACTTTAGAAACGATGATTGTCATATATAAAATGCACCTCAAACTTGCTTTTAAAAAAAGCATAGTACACACATTAAAATATCGATGTGTGGGTAGTCTATGATATGATAAGTCACGTGACTCTAAAGATATATTAGACACGTTTTTACGAGCTTTTAGTTTGGGCTTGGTCGCGTAGAACATATGATTAATACGTAAAAGTAAGCCGAGATTCATCTAGTTTTATGCGATTCCAAGTGATCCGTGTGCTTTTAATCTTTTTGACTTTTCCCACAAGTAAAATAAAGTAGCTGTAACTTAAAAGATTCTGAGAGCAGCGAACCAAACGTTTTTTATGACTTTGTTCAATCCTTCGTGAAAATGATTTTACAGTTATCAGGTTTTATGCTATTACAATTTTAAAATGAAAAATTGCTGTTTTTATATGATGAGTCGTTTCGTAAAGCCTATTTTAGTCAATCCAAAGTGTCATTGATGTCAAGTTGTGACGTTTTTATTGAGTGTCTGTCGAAATGACGGACAGAGGCCATATATAAGACAAGAAAAAGAAACTATCATAGACCGCTGAACTAGCCAGGAACCTCTAATTACTTACTTTAAGAATTTTTCAGGTTATCTTTAAAAAAAGACGCCAAGTCGCTAAATGTTTCAGGTACATTATCATGCTTGCAATTAGAAAAATGGTACAAAAAGTGTTTGCGCACATTTTGGCGTATGACTGTTCCTGATATTTTATAAATCTACTAAATAACATCGTTTAGGTAGAACAACCATCTCAAAAACATTGCGGCTTCTTTAATATTTTAAACTCACGTCAAAAAACGTGTGAATAATCACATATTTGCGGCACAAACAATCCATTACCTACCTAAGACCCAAGGGTACGTAACCCGGTGCGTTGCGGTTTCTCGGATTATTTCTCTTGTATTAATAAAGCAATTTCAATTCATACTACCTTCAGCCATTACGACATGGCAAGGGTTAAGGCGTGCGTACAACGTTTACGTGCAACTGCTTTGGATTTTGTAGCGAAAAACAGCGTAATTTTTATACTTGACGCTGTGAATAAGCTTGTAACGAACTACGTAATGAGAAAAATATCGTGTTAGATGTGAAGTTTTGTTTTAGTTTTCGGCAATGCAGCCAGGGTCTTGGGCGCGTTTCCGATTGGTAGCGATTTGGATCAATTGAGCTATCTATAAATCGATTCCAACAGTTTGTAGATAGCTCAACTGTTTCATGTGTATTTTGTAAATATTGTAAATATTAAAAATACTGTATTAGTCGTAATTTTCTTTGTGAATACATATCTCACCTTATAGTTCTTGTTTTAATTTATGGGTAGTTACAGTACGTGCTAGTCAATAGTTAGAGCGATTTTGTCGCATAATATTGTTCATTTTATGAACGTCATCAAACTTCATCCATTTTGCATTGGTTTTAAATCAAATTCAGACCACTGCGTTTGTGGTTTTGATGGAAATTAAGAAATCCGTAAAAGAACTCAGGTCATCGACATATAAGTAGCTCTAAAAATTAACAAGTTGAAGTGGCTGCTGGCTGGCCACACAGCTCGCAGAACTGAAAACCGCTGAGGAATGCAGTTTCTCGAATGACGACCACGAACCGGAAACTGTAGAAAAGCCAATAATACCTTATAATGAAATTAACAAACAGTAGTTTCTAATCTTTTTACTAGTAACACGTCTCCTGAACATAATAAAGTAGAGGTGTTTTTAACAGCATATTTTTCTATGTATTTATTACTACTGAAATAACTTTGGCCAGCAGTGGGAGTGTGTGCGAGCCTTTATATGTTTATGGGCATGCTCTTGCCTCCATGGAATTTATCGCCAGTTCCGTAAATATCCAGCGGATACAAACATGACTTAACGTTTAATTTCGGTGTTGGACAGAAGATATATTCCCTGGCGTGCGCTATCGGCACGGGCTATCACAATTTAATTAAATATCGGGTGTCATTTCACACAAAATCAGAATCACTATAAAAAAAGTAAAAAAAAAAAACTGGAGAAATCAGAAGGCTGGTGATAACGAGTTTAGTTATGTTTTAAGTACTTCTTAGAGAAATAAAACAGTTCTGGATGAGGAGTTCAAGAAAAATACAAAGTAGCTATTTCTATATTCTTTTAGGTTTATCTTGTTTTTGAATAACGACGAAAATTTCCATTAAACTCGTTCTTAATTGAGTATTTTTCTCTACTTTTAAGTTTCTTTGTTGGTTCTGTTTGTAAGTGTGTATGTTACTTTTGGTGCAATATAATATATATAAGTGCAATATATATATATACAATATAAGATATTAGACATAGACAGACATAATATGCCTGTCTATGTCTAATATCTAATTATAAGCGTAAATAACGCAACTATTCTTAAGTAAACAATATCGCTGGGAAATGGGAAAGCTCTCTCGCTGAAGCCTTTAAACGAAGCCTTACGCGACTGGTCGAGGGTTAATTAGGCGCTTTTCTATTTCCTTAGCTTTGCCTTGCTTATGTCAGCGCTAGACAGCTTTCAGTGTAAATTGAACTTTATCTCTCCGACATTTAGCTGCAATATGCATGTCAAGTTTGATTGTTGATTCCGGGCAACTGTGAAGTACTATATCTATTTTGTGCTGATCTTCATCGCAGAGGGGAAAAGTCTAACGGACAAAAGCAAAAGAATGTCAGCACGAATGCTGACGAGTTCCCTAATTGAGCACAACAGGTCAGGTCTATGATGCCAGGCCAGCGTCAGCTGTTTTTGTGCCTAGATCAGAATGTGCTATTTTATTTACTCTCTTAAATTACTAGTTACTTTTTGCATCTGCAACATTCGAGTGGAACTTCACTACGCTAGTATTATTTATCATAAAGCGGAATTGTGGCTGTCGGTGGTTGCGCTGGTATTCCAGCGAGCTAGGGTAAACGCCCTGGGCTCTACGAAGGCGTTGCAATTAACACCACAGAGTAACTTACCTACGTGAAAAAACTCGAGTTGATTAGTACGGCAACTGTGTGCCTATTGATCTTTTAAACGAGTGTAGATGTCAGTTTTTGTGCGGGAAAATGTGGAGGTTGTAGTTTTGAGACTTCGTCTTGTGTCAAGAGTATATAATACAATGAGTGCTTTTCAGTGCCTAAAGAATAAGGTGAGTACGTGGTGAGAACCACAAATAACATTTCAAGATTAGGTACCGACTAGCAAAGCGTATCTGAAGACTTGACGCTGCAACGACAAGATAATCGTCATTGTGCCTGTCAAACGAAGTCAGCGCATAATCGTGATTGCCTAATTTTGATAACAGTGGGCCCCTTTGTGAACAAAAGGCCATTTTCTAAAGATAGCGACATAAAGACAGAGATAACCAATGGGCAAGCAGAGAAACTACTGGTAAAATGGGGTAAAAGATTAAAGGTCAAGATCGCTCAAAACCAAACCGTGTGGCTACTACGACAATCGATTTTCGAAAGTTATTCGTATCGTCTTGCATTACACTACGTAGTCACGCAGTCACTTCGCAAAAGGCCGCGTCAATGCACAAAGCGGTCGCGTAGTGTAACACAAATGTCACTACCAAATCTTCGTTAATAATTTTTCGGAGTAGAGGTTCACGTTTTTATCTTGAATTTCGGTTATCGCTTTGAAAACTCTTAGAAATCGCTCACGGCTAGACCTTTTATAGAAGGACCGCACGAATAAGCTCTACCCTCAAATAGAAAACCGTTTTCAGATGGTGATACTGATTTATTGTAGCGTTTTTGTAGGTTTTTGTACATGAAAACATTGCTAGTATTTTTAGTTGTAGGTTTGTATTTTATACTAGGTTTGATGAATGATTTTTATTTGCTGATAATAAGCATTTAATTTTATTATAGCTATAAACCTGTTATAACTAAACGTTTATCGGACAGCATTTTTATTAATTCAAAATAGCGAAAGGTTTGAAACCTTATTGCAATTAATTTTCAACAGTGAATAAAACTAATTACTTTTTTTTTCTTAACCTATACTGGCCCACTGCTGGGCAAAGGTCTCCCCCATTTCCTTCCAGGACTTCCGCTAGCTTGCCAGGTCCCACCAATCTGCTTCGAATGCGTCAATATCGTGGCTCCAGCGTCTTCTAGGCCTGCCTCGGCGTCGTCTGCCGTCTTCAGGCACCCACTGCGTGATAATTGTCGCCCAATTACTTACTAAGTAAAAATCTTAATAGCAAACACAAAGCAAAGTCCAACCTAGCCATTTACACAAAACCCGTTCATATATTTAATACCCATGTCCTACAAAATATCTCGTTCCGTATGTGAAAGCCCTAGAGAGAGATACGAGAAATTATCCGTACAACGAAATGGGCGATTCTTTTCCGAGGCACGTTTGAAGCATTTACGCAAAAAGCAGGCTACCAAAATACCAATTAGGTTAAGAAAATACTGCATGTTGTAGGACAAAAAGGAAATAGCGAAGGTACGAACTGTTGCGACACTGTCACACTTTGCAAAACACAAATAATATTCCTTAGTCAACTAAGCTAAAACACTGAAGTGCTCGTGACGTAGTTTGCTTAGTGAATTTTCACCGATTATCTAAGTTAAGCGGTGTTCTGCGCGGTCACTAACGGATAGGTGACCGCTATTAGCTAGTAGGTTCTGGTGTGTTGTCAAGTAAAGCTTTTTCTTTTCTTTCTTTTTTCTTTTTAGTAGCATTTACATCTGAGCGCTTCCGTGCTTCGGAGGGCACGTTAGGTCTCGGCGCTAGCAGTCGTTAAGCTGCGACGGTGGCCTTAAGGTGCCTTAGAAACTCCGTCACCTGAGTTTGCCACTAACTCGTACGAACCAAGCTAAAACAGTACTTTGTAAAAAAAAATGTAAGTTTATTCAAACTTATAAGTTTTATTAATCGTTGAACTCATTGAAGAACGTCGTGTCACGTGGAACTTTTTCTATCTAAACCTTTTCATCAAAATACACGAAAACGCGTAAAAGTAGATAGACCACAACGAAAACTGGTATCATAAAAACAGAATTTTCGAGAATTTTGAGAGAATAGTCAAACAATCTACACCCTAATCTTCTTTTTTCTTCTTTAAGTCGAGAGATACCGCTTTTGACAAAAATGCGTCGAAACGAGCGATACTTTCCAGAGCCACGTCTAAATTAGAGGCCATTCATTTTGTCACCCGCTTCCAGAGACGTGGACAGAGCTTCGATAGCGTCTAGCTAAACGTGTGTTTCAGTGTAATTGATACGCGTGATTTGAATGGGAAATCACAGAGTTGGCACACTGGGTTTGGAATGGGTTTATTCCACAAAAATTAGATGGTTGCTGAAAATGGCTTTTGTATCTGTAATAAATATTAGTTTGTCGGTTACTAGCGAAACTAAAATAATTAAAAAAAACGCACGGGTAAAGTGATCAGTTGCTTCTTTTTCAGCATAAACGTTTATATAATTTAGTGTAGCAAACAAAGCAGAATTTATATGTATAGCTGATAGTACAAAATCTACTACGCAAAGTTCACCTCATATTTCACGTCAGGAAAATAATGCAAAACGAGATAGGTACTACGCGATTTTTCACGCCGCGCTCGACGTGTCACAAAAACAAGTAAACGCGTTCTTCTCGCAAGTGTTTAGACAACATCAATATTCGGAGCTAGTAGAAAAATCTACCGTCACGCGGGTTTAGCCCCTTGCTCTGTTTATGCAGCAAGTGGCACGCTCCGCTGGTTTCCACGACGACAAAATGCACTCACGTCTCGTCCCAACCCGCATGCACTCAGCTACGAATGCACTAATATTGATCACAGGATCAATCTGTACTCTGCTTTATATTTTAAAGCTGCTTCTTAAAACGAGGTCGCCTGGTAAGTCTGCATTTTTATGTACGGTGTGAACGGTTCACTGAGCTTTGGTTATTTTAGAAATGGGTTGAAGAGTTGCGAGTGAAGTGCTCGTTGTTTTTGACTAAAAATAAAGCTTAGCTTGATTTTACTCTAAAACCAAGATATTTTAAGCCTATGGAGTAAAGCCTATGAAGCTTTTTTTATGAAGTGTTTACCGTCGTATCTGTCGGTCTATTAGGCATGTCTTGAACTTTAACCCGTGCATTGCCAGGCGGATATAAAATAGGTTACGTTTGCTTATTTCTACTCAATAAACTGCAGGGAACTAATGCTTTTGTCTCTATTGTTTCAAATTCTACACAACTTCAGAAACAAAACTAATTTCAGAATAGTCGCGTTGCGAATCAGGAACACATTGAGCGTATTGTGCCGAAATTATTATTTGTCGTAAGCAAAGCCTAAGGTAACACTCGAAACGTTGAACGCTACGTGAGCACTTATCTTAAATTAGTAGGCATTTATAGACCAAGAGCTTAGGGTTAAAAATTTAAACTACTATTAAAAAAAAATTTACATAAAGAAAATCAAATATAAATTTTGCTCTGCAAATATTTTCATAATTTATTATAAAGATATATACCTTGAGTATACCTCTGAGAACTGACGGTTTATGGGGCAGGAATGTTCTTGAATGGAAACCACGTAGCCTAGATAAACACATATAAGGCTACTTTTTATTTCGATAAATCAACAGGATCAAACGGGACGCGGACGAAGTCGCGGGCGGAAGCTATTGCTCTATAAATCTATGGGATAAATGTTCAGGAAGTCTTGTAGACCATAGAAGATTTGTCTGAAAATCTGTGGAAAGTCTAAGTTACAGTGTACGTCTACGGATAAAATCATAATGTGTTTAGTCTCGAGTTATCATAGACACAAAACTGCCTCCAGCTGCCTCACTATGTGGATCTAACGTACGCGGTGGCGCGTGAGATCCAACGCCGCCAGTTAAACCGATGCTGCCGACTAAACGGTCTAAATAAGTTATACGCAACCCTAGCTCGACACGGGTAATTTGATTCGCTTCAATTTTCCGAGATAAGAACATTTTGCTTAAACGTTGTGTAGGTTAATTAGGTATTGTAATGCAAACTTAGAGTAGAAGAATATGTTTATTCGTGCAATACCTTTCTAGTTTCAAACTCATATGAGGCAATAGAAATCCATCGCTTGATATCATAAGCCTCCCATAATGAATTCTGGAAACTCTTTTGGACCTTCTCCAATCACAGATTTTTTTTACAACTAAATGATGGAACAAGCCACCCACCTGATGTTAAGTGGTAACGACTTCAGGTGGTGTTAACAATGCCGTCGGTTCATTGAGTGATTTATTTATTTTATTAGGATATAAAATAGAACATTTTTTCGACCATAGTATCTACCTACAATGTGATGAAAAAAGCAGACGTCCAACGGTCCTTTATTAATATACATTGTCTATTTCAATACCCATTTCAATGTGAATTTCAAAATAAATGCGTCCTCGTGCCTTATTTCCAAAAATAGGTTCTAGAAATCTCGAGCAAAATCTAAGTTGTTTTTAAAAGCACAAAGGTCTTCAATCTCGGAACAATACGTTCTGAGCTTAGGTCGAAAAAAAAACAGACAAGATTGTAAAAGCTCCTCTTTTCTAAATGCTGCAATTAGAGAAATACTTCTGGAAGGATTTGTCTCTCTCTAATGAACAGCAACTAATTTGTGCTCGACAATTATTTTTTTCCCCCCGGCAAACGTCTGAATTGCTAATTGATATTTACTGTCGCAGGACCTTTTTCTAAATTAAAAATAAATATTTTGACGTTTTTATACGATAAAAATTCCTAGTATCCAATGGGCCTTCAAACGTCGCTTTTATTTAAATTAAGCTTAGCGTATAGAATCTAATTACAGTTATGAATTTTTGAAAATTACAAGAAAATTCAACTTAGTTCCTATAGAAGCTTTGCTTAGTTTGAGATCATGATGAAGAGAAATATTCACCAGAAAAAATGAGACGATGACGTGCCTTGGTATAATGTGACTTTGAATTATTTTCGCTGACTTTGTGCCTTACCGATTTAAAAACAGCCACAGCCTTTTTTATTTAAATTAGCTAGCTATCACCAAAACTCATTTTGCTTCAAAGTGCACTAAGACGTACAAGGCGTTTTGTTGCGGGCAACGATGTTAGAGCAAGTTTTGCATTAACTTTCTTGTTATCTCAGAAAACTCATTACAATGCAACCGAATCGCTCCCAACCTGGCTCAATGCAAGTCTGAATAGTAATGAAGATGTGGACTATAGCATGCTATAGCTATATGCCATCCTTAGCATGGCTTCTAATGCTATTGTATCTCTATCGGGTGGTTCTATTGAGAGTACACACATAAGGTTGGAAAAGAATACTATTAAGACCTATTTTGTTTCTAAGACTTTTTCTACGAAGCAGAATCTTTGGAGTTTGTAAAAAATAGAAAGAAGAAAGAAAAAGTTTATTTCGTATCACTAAATAATTACAATATAAGTTGGCTTAATATTAAATTGACTACGTGACTACAAAAACGGTCGCCACTCAGCATAATAAAAAAAAATCACTAAGCAAAATCTCACTAAGGCTGGATTCAACCAACTCCGAATAACGCTATTCGTCAGATAAAATGCTATTCATCTCTACCATAAACTTGTCAACAGCAAGGACAGGAATAAATCTAAAAAAAATAGCGTTAAGTATTCGGAGTTGGCCAAACCCTGCCATAATGTTGATGTTCATTCATCTACTTTCGCAGTATGAGCGCAGACCTATGAGAAATGAAAACAAACAAAACTATCAGAATTATCACGTTACGTTTATTTGATAGAACTCTGCTAGACATTCTAACAAAGAAATACCTACCCACCCTTCCCGCAAAAACAGTAGCAATTTATGCACCCACCATCAGCATTCGGTGAAGTTCTTAGTATAATCATTCCGAACACGTGAGCAACAAGGGAATACCCCGTTTACCATAACAGTTCGGTATGAAAACCTTTATGAATAATCTTCAACGCATAATGAGCTGCCTAAAAGCCGATTTACACTCTCGTACTTACATTACACTCACTGAAGCTCTAGCCCAGTTCACATTCGAATACTATACAGAGTAGGAAACTCGACAAAATGTATGAAAATTATATAAAAAGTCTTTGTTTCTGAACGAAAAGTCACGTGACTTTTCGTGACTTTTTTTTCAATTCTTTATTCCTTGACAGCTAGTACAGTAGAAAGTGATGTTACACTGCGTGACATCCCAGCAGTCGCTTCGCAGGCGAGTTTGGTTGCCGCGCCGTGTAAATCGGCCAAAAGAATTAAAGTCTTGGAATCCAATAACTGCATGAATATAAAGATAGAGCCAATTTTGCTTCACGCTTGATAAAAAACAAACAAACCCTATAAACACAGCCACTGAAAAAACTAGCTTTGTTTTTAATTAAAGCATTCTGAAATTTGCGTATTTCATAATAGAAATGGCTGAAAAGGATGCAAAAAAGGCAACTGTTTATTAACGTATTTCTGTGAAAGAGCGGCAGTGCTCGTTGATATTATTTTTTGATAGAGAAGTCAATTTAAAGACACTGGGCTTACTTTCATTCGATTAACAAGTCGACCGCAACTATCGGTCTAACTTAAAATCCGTAAAATTAAAAGAAACAATTAAGCAAACATGGTTTAAATATTTAATGTTTTATCCATGTTTTTATTTTAATACTTATTTGGAAACATAAGCAAAAAAAAAATACTTGTTGCACTAAAATACCATCTTCAAGTCGAGGTTTTTCAATGAGTAGGCGACTTCAACTACTAGATTATACCTATAACTAAAATATTTTTTGACATACTGAAATTTTTTTATCAAAAAGCATTGTCTTTTTATTAAAACATCAATGGCAAAGTATGATTAATTAACTGGAAGCAGGCCACAAGTGAAGTTCTGAAGGAAAACTTAATTACTTTTCTCTGCTGAATCATGGAACTGAATAATTCATGCACTAAAGCGTATACGACAGCCATGAATGTGTGTATATTTTTTATATTTTCCCTATTTTTCTCACAAGTATACATACATAGTAAGTATGGTAGTTTTTATATTTTAGTAAAAAAAACTTAGTTAATTTGTCATTGGTCAAAGAAATCGAGGAATTTCACTTTCTGCACCAATATTTTCCGCAGCACCTACTCTATTTCACGTTTGAGTACCAATAGATTTTCAAAAATGGTATAAAAACGAACCAAACAGTTTGTTTCGTTTTATTTTAGTTTATACAATAAATAAGTAAATTAAAACATTAATAAAGTACGAAACTTAAAGTACCTAAGACACTTCAAGGATATCTTTTAAAAGGATAGCAATTTGAATTTAATGTTCTAAAATAAGAGACAAAGTAATGTCATATTGTCTCGTCAAAATTACCTAAGTTTTGTTAAGTGTTAAAACATCAAGGTTGAAGTAGCTGAAGAAGTAATCTTATTATTTTAGGTAAACGGATGAAAATTATATTTATTTACTGAATAGTCAATTTAGCTTTAGGTTAGTTTTTCAAGGCAGTCAAGTAAGCCAGTTGGTAGAATATCAAGAAACACCACCACCTTTTCATCACCACAGAGACTACATAATACACGCGAGAGCAATGATTCCGGGTCACTTAAAGAATGTTAAAAATCTCGGAAACTAAAAATGATAGGTTAATGCAATAAATTGTATTTAATAGACAATGTAATACTCCTTAAATGAAGGTATTAAAACTTCTTAGTTATTGTAAAGTTATATCTTAAAAAAATCAAATTTGAAAAAGGGCCACTTTCGAAGATGGAACTACGAAATTACAGCATTTGGTTTTGCTTTTGTTTGTAATCTGTCATTTATGTGGGTATATAAACCATGTTGATAGTGCTCTATATTCATTATTCAAGCTGAAATTATGTCGCTTACGCCTGAAGAATGCACCAGAATACTTACAATGCTGGAAACCGGCCGGAGTCAGCGCGATACAGCCAAGACTGTCGGTGTGTCGCTGTCAACAGTACAAAGAGTTCTCCGACGTTACGAAGAAACTGGTTCTAACCTACGCAGACCAGGAACGGGCAGAACCAGGTGTACCACAGCACGAGAAGACCGATACTTGGTGAACACCATGCTTCGAAATCGCTTTCTCACAGGAACTGAACTCACAAATCAGTTTCGACGCCTCGGAGGAAGTAACCCAAGTGCATGGACAGTAAGACGTCGGCTTGCTGAATCTAACTTAAAACCCCTTAGACCTGCAAACGGCCCTAAACTGGAGCGTGGGCATCGTATTTCAAGACTAAGATATGCCCAGAGCCACGTAAATTGGAGTATTGAAGATTGGTCAAAAGTTATGTTCTCCGACGAATCAAAATTTATGCTCTACAAGCACGATGGAAGACACAGAGTGTATCGAAGACCAGGGGAAAGATTCAAGCAAGCATGCATCGAAGAAAAAGTAGCCTACGGTGGTGGGTCTGTACTTGTGTGGGCCGGAATTTCTTCTGAAAGTCGCACAGAGCTGGTGATCATAGAAAACGGCTCTTTAACTAGCGTAAGATATGTGGAAGAAATCCTCAATGATCATGTTGGTCCATTTATGGTCAATTTAGGTGAGGATGCTATATTTATGCATGACAATGCCCGACCTCATACAGGTAGGATTGTGAATGACTACCTTCAAGAGATGAACATTACTCGTATGGAGTGGCCAGCGCGCAGCCCGGATATCAACCCGATCGAGCATGCTTGGGACGAGCTAGGCAGATGCGTAAAACAACGAAACCCTCCCCCAATCACGCTTCGTGAGCTCAAAATTGCTCTCACAGAGGAATGGGAGAATATTCCCCAAAATCGTACAAGGAACTTGGTGTACAGCATGCCAAACCGCGTAAACGCAGTAATGGAAGCACGAGGAGGCAATACGAAGTATTAAAATTCAAGTCAAATCGTAATAAAGTTCAAAAATTTCATGTTTCCTATTTTTGTTTTAAGGAGAGATCAGCAGTTTTTTTCTTTATGTAATTTTGTGTTAATAAAATGTATGGTGACTCATATTTTTTTACTTTCATTTAAGGAGTATTACATTGTCTATTAAATACAATTTATTGCATTAACCTATCATTTTTAGTTTCCGAGATTTTTAACATTCTTTAAGTGACCCGGAATCATTGCTCTCGAGTGTATGTATATTTATATGTAGTTATAATTTTAGTTATTTTTTAGTCTTTCTTTTAGTTTAGATTTATGTGGTGAGAAATAGAAAAACTTATCTATCTATCTATCGTATCAAACAACTTGCTCCTTTTTATAATAATTATGATTTCTGAGTGTATCATAAAAGACCACGGGTTTCAAATATTTTAGGACAGCTCAGCTTACATATCTCTAGACCAAAGAAAACATCAATGTATAGAATATATGGTCACGTGACTTTGCGTTCAATTCTAGTTAGAGTTCTGTCATTTTTGGAAGCAATTTCTTCGTGTTATTGTGAGTGTTATTTTTAAAGTCGATAGAATTTTAACCAAAAAATACTTGAGGTCTTAGCCGAAAGTGTAAGTCATTGGAATAAATGTGTATTGTCTGATTTCCTTATTTGATAGAATTTGTTTCCAGGTTTTGAAGGAAAAGTCCACTATTTTGCCTTCAAAATAAATGACAGCGGACTCAACGAATGGTTCACTTGCCTCAATATTTATGTGTTGGTTTAGACTCAATACTTATTTTTAATAATTCACTTGACACTGGCAAGGTTGACTATTGAAATTACGGACAGAGACCATACACAAAAGAAGAAGAAGACTTTGCGTTCAGAAACGCCATTTCCATACATTTTAATTTGTTTTCTATTCTCTAGCGGATAGAATGTGAACTTAGCTAGGACCAAATACGTTCTCTCAATACGTTCTTAAAACTACGTCACACATTATCCTCTGAGGTACAGTGCACTTCATAAAACGATACGTCCAAGAATAAATGAAACATGGCAAGTCGTTCTGAACTCAATGGAACGTCGCCCGTTAAGCCATTGCCAAATACGGTTGCTACTTTGCTGAATAAGGTTGGTTTTAGCCGGATCTTTTTATTATCATCTATGGTAGACCACCAGTCGAATAACTACGAAATACGAACAAGTTGTGGATATACAAGGATGGTAATGCGCTGTCATATTATTTCAGTCCAGTAATCCAGCGAATTACATCGTTTTACGTTGTTTAAATTATTCTAGTCTTTCAAAAACTGTTGAACAAAATACTGAACTGGATTCCTGGATACTGGCTTACATTATTCCAATGGCATTACAAAGTTGGATTTGATCACTGGACTGGTACAGGTACTACTGGAATAATCTGAACACTGCATACTTAATGCTGAATTAGTTCCCGGCTTTATACAAAACACATTATATTTACCTATCCGGTTAATCTTGGCAGCTGACATCACTATTCTCGGCAGATCCCCTCAGGATTGTAGACACGTGCGCTCAGCACTAGTTTCTATTCTCAAAGACAATTTCGCTGTTCTTTCCCCGGCTCAAAGGCTCTCGATATAGCTGACATTACATTTAATTTTGCACCGGTATTGGGCTCGCAATATTTTGTAACTTTTATAACAAACGCTTTATTTTACTTGCATTTTATAATGTTGGGCGGTAGACGGCGTCATTTAAATAAATCTAGCCTAGTATACAGAAGACGCAATTATTTTCATGATGCTAAAAAAATATCGTGACTGCTATGTATAGTAAAACAATGAAACGAATATAAAAATGATAAATCGATTACGCTTCATTCACGAGAAATGGATATCCCTGGCAGAAACTTATCACGACTCCGAATAAAAAAGGTTTGCAATACAACTTTTTAACGTTCGATTCAATTACAGGTGATGTTTTCTCATAAATCCAAAATGCATGTAATCGATGCAAGAGACACATTTATATTCTACAGAGCAAGGTTGAAATCACAAAGTCAGAGACAGAAGATCGTCTCGATTCGCTGGCTTTGCCTCTACGACAAAATGCACTCACGCCTTCGGGCCCCACTCACGAGTGCATTTACATATTGATCTCCAAATCGCACTGGCTGTCTGAATAGCAAATAAAAAGTATATTTTTGTGCCGAACGAGGCCCGAGCTTTGTATTTTTTCGATGGCTATTATCCGAATACAAATGCATTCGAATTTCGAATGCTGAATTAATTGATCTTGCTTTTTATTGTGATAGGGAAACGAGGGGAATGTTAGCGTTTCAAACAATGTCTTGATTATTCTGAAATACCCACCCACTGGATTTTATTTCGGCGCTATTAAATTACGTTTAGGTATGTGTAGAAATGTATCCATGTGCATATAACACCCCTTTTCGGTTGGGGATTAAAAAACGCAATATAGTAACATTTTTTAAAAAGTAAAAATGTAACAAAACTTTTTAGTTATCTATTCGATTGGTACTTAGCATCTTACATCGAAATTAAAATAACGTTACAATCAAACAAAAAATTCATGCACCAAATCATGTATGTAGTAAGCTTAATACGGTCAACCTAGCCAAAAAGCCTCCTATACCAGCATAAAACGCTCTGCATAAATACGACGTAATTACCATCCTGATGGTAATTGGCTACTTCAACAAAGGCAGTATTAAAAGCTGGGCATTTATTGACATAGAGCATGACGCACGTAGTCGATCCATTAGTGGTGGTACCATCCCTAGTGTATTCTGGGTATTGCACATGTTAAACCAAGGCAGCAGGGGTATGCCAATCAAAGTTGAGCTGCAAAGTTGAACTGCAAAGTTTTAAATCATGGTCATTTCATACTAACTTATAGTTAGTTATTCTGTAAGTAAATAGTGACATTATGACGTCATTTGATGTGTTTTCGCGCATGTTTTGCTGTCAAGTGTCTAATAAGAATGATCACGTGGTATAAAATTGTACCACGTGACCTGAAAAAATTACACTGGGCAGTGAAATATAACTTGACAGCAAAAGATTGGCATACGGGGGCAGAACAGCGTTTCTTACTTTTCAACACCTAGGAAGATTATGTCCCAATGTTCGACTTTGCCCTTTGATATTGTCATCAATTTTGAGTAGTACCACCAATATTTTATGGTAGTACATAGGTCGAAGGCCCTATCAAGTTCCTTTTTAGTCTTTTTCGTGTTTCGACAAGTTCTTTTGTTCAGAAGCTAGGTACCAATTTTAAAAATAAGACACGATGATATATCTTTTATTTAATGTGCGCACCTAATGTTAATACCTTTTGTTGACAATAAATTTTATTTGTGTTTGTATAGATGTGTGTAAATCATGTAGAGGTCATACGCATAGAATACTATAATTGAATATTTTATGTGCTATATATGCCATGACGTAAATAGGTACTAGTATTATGAACAGGTTTAAATAGTAAACAAAATACACAGCTATAATTCAGCGGTATTAAAACCGAAAGCCCGTTTCCATTATTAGAGTTCGTTTTTGAAGCTTCACTCTTAGTTGAAATCGTTTTAAACTTACTGGTTAGATGCAAAATCTTAATCCACAAAGACTTTCACGTTGTAACAAGATAATTAATTTCGACGACTAACAAAGCGTCGTTTCAGCAAAATCCAAAGTTTGTCCGTAAGTTCCTTTACAATTAGCCAAGCTATTCTAACCTGTCCTATTCTTGTAACAATGTCACTGCAGTTTCTCGCTAACTTGCAACTGAAGTCGCTCTGGGAGCGGGCGATTCGGTTGTCGAAACTTGATTAATTTACCTACTCAATCCCGTAGCAGTGAACACGAAAAAGCTAGGTCACTTCGTGGTAATAATGATTTAGGACACATCCGTCAGAAACCAAAAATTAGCAAATATTAGTTCACTTTTGTTAGGATGTCCTTGTTTTTCTTTATACCAATAATATAGTGCTATTTTATAGCAGTGTTCATGTACTTACGTCCAAAGAAAAGGTTTACAAATTAATCGTTGTCCAAGTTGTCGGCCGGGTTACTAAACTTTTGGTAAATGTAGACGGCGCTTACAACAAAGTTTTCTATTTGATGTATCTAAACCCAACAACTATTATAATATTCAGTTTTGTCATTGATTTGTGTTAGTCAGAGCATAAAGTGACCTAGCTGCTATACCTAAAGCTTAGTGAAGACTCAGTCAACAGAAGATATCTTCTTGATTTCAATTATTGAGCGATTTCTGAGCGGCTCTCAGTGGTATAACAATAGAACGGTTTTGTGTGAAAATGTGAGACTGAATTAAACAATTTCAACGCTGCCTTTCATTTTGAGGAGGATGAAAATAGGAACTTCAGCGTATCTTTCAGCGTAACTGATTTGTTAAGACCTGCTTTAATTTTTACAGGTACAATTCATGAGCATTATTACAGGTGTTTTGATTTTTGAAGACAAAATATTTATTTAGTTATTTCTTTGGAATATTTTGCACTGTGTTTTGTTTTTTCTTTCGAAACTGCATGAACCAAATGATCAAGAGACATATATTTTGTAGGAAAAGAGATGATAATTATCAACAAAGTAAACGAAAACTTTAAAATATTTTAAATTTTGTTCTAAGCTTCTAAGTTCTATTGTAGTATTGTAACATTTGTAACCTAAACTTAGTCCCTAGTTTAGCGACAAATTCCAAATGTCCTTACACTAGAATGCGTCATAAAGCGCCACAAACGCCTGTTTCATAATTGTGGCGGCGACAAAATTCCATGTTTGGTGAAATAACATAACGCAAAGCCATTTGCGTAACCCACAGTGATTGTTACTTGTGAATTATCACTTGTGCTGTTTTCAAATTAACTTATTTTATGGCAATAGTTTGGAACTTGTTGAAATGTTTGGCTGTTATTTTTACTGTAGGTTTTCACAAAACTGAAACAGGAGAAGCAGCGCTTGCTATGTATGTTTTTCCATAAAAACAAGGTGTATCTAACAGTGTGTAGATTTAATATACAGACATACTGAACACACGTAAAGATCTTTATTTTAATTTACCTTTTATTGTTTTTGAAATTATATATAGCATTATGTTGCACTGCATTCAACAAATTTTTAAATTATCAAGTAAAGACCATTTTCTACATTCACTTAGGGTAAAGTTTACACCCACTTTATACCATTTAAAACAAAAACAAATGTGCATATTTCTGAGCTTAAAACAACATACTTTTCACTTACAACTTTCAGAATTAACAATGAATACGTTGAAGAAAGGAAAAATCGCAACTTTCCACTTTCAAAGTGCAATTTCAGCTTCCTAACCATAATGCAGTATTTCTCAACTCGTATATCTAAAATTCTTTCAAGATTACAAAGTTGCCCTGAGTTTTTACAGGAAAAGTGGATTAAGATTTACTATATCTACCTAATATTTCAGCGTAACGGTAAGTTCGTATGATTTATAGGCTAACTTCTGAAGTTCTGCATGTCATCCACTGGCTCTTTGCAAAATTTCCTGAGAGGAACTTTAAACTTTTTACATTAGCTGGATGGTGGAGAGTGACCTGAATACAAGCCATATTTAGTCTGGCCGATGTATCTTCAGTAAAATTCGATGTTCAGGTAGAATTTAAAGTACCTTGTAACGAAAGTATGTTTTTTTTTATGAAATTCATAAGGCAGAAACATTACTAGAGGTAACTACTTATCAAGACTGCCCCTATAAAAGGAATCCTGCAGTGGCATGGGAGATTTTTTAGATGGTTTGCCTAGCAACTATACCTACGTCCTACCACATTTTTGAGCCTATTCGGCCACATCCATAAGAAAGACACCATAAAAATAATCTTGTAATAACGTATGTACGCGTATAACAAAGTTAAAAAATATCTTAATTACTTACGTCGATAATTACTGCTGCAAACGATTAACTAGACAGCTTTCTTGCTGATTCCAATCACTACTTGCATAGTTCTAAATAGTTTTTGCTCGGGGAGGTGATTTACTTCCCCAATCTATCAAGTAGGTACCCTCGCTAAAGAGACAAGTCCATCAGTTTATCTTGCTTATTATGCAATTAATAAACATTTATAAAGGAGTTAAGTGCCGAAGCGATCCCTCTAGAACTATCATAGGTTCCTTTACGAAGACCACTGACATAAAAATCTCACTACAATATGACGTAGGTTGGTGTTGTATTCACAACGAATCTTTATCTCTCTGAAGTATCTGCGCAGAACCCATTTTTGGGTCGAATTAGAGGTAAGCGAATTTTTTCGCACAACAGTAGGGACATGCGCAATCGTTGTGCGTACTGTAAAATGCTTGTTTAACTGAAGTACGCCTGTATTTTTATAGCAATAAAACTGCCACACGATTTTATCACTTCTGTGACGTTGTTTCTCTGTAAGGTATTTCGTACAGCAGGCAGGACCCATATTGAAAAACAGCTGAACATTTTTAGACATAAAATTATTTGGTCTTGACCAGACCTATGCAAAATTTGTAACAGGTGAACCTCTTCAAGAGCATTTTCAAGTTTTTTATAACCACCGTGAACCTCCTAACTTTTGAAGTTTTCGTTTTAGGTACCCAGTGGACTGACGGCATCCTGTGATGATCAGAGAAATTTGATGGATTGTGAAGGTTTACAGTCGTTTTTCCTGGAAACTGGGGTTACTTGTATCCAGTTTCATGCAGAAACGATAAAATCTGACTAATTAAAAATCTTCACACGTCAGAGCTCTTGCTACAGCAACCGGAGCTATTCTGCTGTCATTGATTAATGGCAACTGACTAGAGGATTGTTCAGGCGGGATGAGTTCTGAAGAAGCATTCACAAACCGTGAAATTAACTTTCGTTGCTTTTCGTAAGCCGTCAGTTTGTTTCCAGAATCGTTTCGGCGTTTTTTCGAAAGATATTGGGAACAGATATTCGAAAGATATTTCGTTTCAGATTTAGAGTTATTTCACTTGTTTGTAACCTATCTATATTGTGGAACTAGATTATAAAATTATCTTCAAGTCTTTATAGATAACTTTCTAACGGGCCACACTGTGTCTGGTTGGGATTTTACTTCGTAATAACAAGTCACAGTGTTTTGTGATCACCCTTTTTCGAACCCACCACTGGAAAATTTCACCTTCTCTGCTTCACGAACTCATGGCCGATTTACATACATACAGTGGCGAGATTGTTAGAGTTACACTGTGCGATCGCGGGGTAATGCTCCGCGGTCGAGTCGTTGCTGCCAGGCAATGTAACTGCACTGCTACACCTCGCTCTAGATATGAGTGTGTAGATCAGCTTTTTTATGAGAAAAATTATGGAGCAAGCAGATGTCCCACTTGATGTTAAACAGTTACCACTGCCTATTATTTATTTATTTATTTTAAAATTTCACACAAATAGGTAGTGCTAGGAGGACTTAATGCTAAGAGCATTGTCTGCCAGTCTTCCTGGGCGTGCAAAAAGATGGTGTGGCGTGTTTTTTTTAAAGGTAGGTACTAAAAGTTAAAAATTTAAATTAATACATAACTATACATAAAAAAAAAAAAAGAAAAAGAACACAAAAGATATATCAACATATATATATATATATATAAATACTTATATAAATATTTCATATGTAATAATTATACTATTATACTATACTTACATACAACCAAAACGGTGAGAAGTAGGAAGATAATAACTGGTGATAGTGAAGGGAATAGAATAGAAACCTTAATATAACTTCTTGAGAAAGTGCTCACGTACTGATCTCTTGAAGGACTCCCTTGAGCCCAATTGTTTGATGGCTAATGGCAGGTCATTCCAGAGCCTTACCGCGACAACAGAAAAGGAGTGAGACATGAGAGAGGTATGGTGTAGCGGGGTAAACAGGCAGAGATTATCGGCTGACCTAAGTTGCCTGCAATGAGCCTCAGAGAGAAACTGGAAGCGATCTTTCAAGTAACCCGGAGTATGCGGATCCTTAAGGACAGAAAAAAGCAGACACAGGGTTCGCAGGTTTCTGCCTATAACAATACCTTTTACATTTTATTTTCAAGAAGTCCTGACTTTTAAAAATCAAAATCACTTTGCTAAAAAAACAATAAGTCTGGAAGATCCCTCTTATTTTCCAATAGCCCTGAATATTATTCCATTACCCTATCAATCCCCTATATTTTTCCATTGGCTTCAATTGCTGGGGCGATCTCCCGGGGGCATTTAGGCATCAATTTATTCACTAAAGGACCATTGTAAGACCCGCACGAAGTTATTCTTTCGAATTTCAGTGTTTCGGAATAATGCTATGAAGCATTCGGTAAATGGTGGTATTGACTTTGTAAGTAGTTCTAATGGTGCTTTTATATACTTTATGTAAAGACCGCGCGTCATATTATATTCTCTGCCTGACAGCAGTAGGTAACCAGGTACCATGGTTGTCTGGAAGAGATCGCTCATTAGCGATAAGACCGCCCATTGTACAATTAGTTAAGTTTTGTTTTGTATGTTATAGTAGTCCCTAGGTTAAGGTGTGCAATAAAGTATTTTCTATCTTCTATCTATCTATCTACTCACTAACGCTAAGGCTACACGACTATGACAATATTTACGGCCATAATTATGAAAACATCTAGATGTAGCCACGATTCAAGGCCATAATTTGACAATGTCAATCAATATGGTGGTATATGGCGGTAGGAACCATACTCATTGATTTATCTAGGAAAATTTTAGTGACTGATCACACCATTTATCGCGGTAGTTTTAGTTTTAATTTAATATCACAATCAATGCAGTAACAGCTAGTAACAGGGAGGTAGGCGATATTGTAAAACCACAGAAATAAATTAGAAAAATAATACTTAAAGCTTCGGAAATATAAAGTCTAAGCACACTGAAGACACCAGCAGATTAGCTTTCAGTTTCATGATACAAATATGTGGAACCGATGTAGACCACATAAATTAATATATCATAGAAGATTGCCTCTGAAACCCCAATATCTAAGGAGCTAATGATGTTATTGTTCGTCTGGTATCCTTTTTTGTTCGATTAAGATCCCCCTGATACATGATAAATACGACCAAATCCGGTAATTAAGATGGAGTACTGATATGTCACGATCCGTGCCTGGAAGATTTATTTTCTTATGTTAACTTGTGAATGTGTGAATCTTGAGAGAATTGAAAAACATTATTGAATTGTGAACACCTACAAAACGGTAAAATGGTAAGCACACTTTTAAGAAAAGTAAATAAATTGTTAATACATTACAGGTAATGTAATAAACATTACAGCTTGACTATCGAACTAGATTGTAAAACGGGAGTAGATGAAAATCTCACTACAACAGACTAGCACAATATGGATTACTTTTAAAAAGTAAAGGCTCTGTTTGTTAATGAAATGCCGGGCCCTATTGTAAAACATCACAACTCGTACTGGGCGCTTATTTCAACTGTAGAATACAGTAACTAAAAGAAATACCAGTCTATACTTTTATAATAGCTAGGCAACAGTTTATTCAACAAGAAAATTACCATAGACTTTGCTAAAAACATTTAATAAACAGAAACACCGTCGGCAGTTCTAATGATTGAAAAGTTGCATGTTTAGGGATATTAAATGGTTGGTTCGTTCGTGGTTGGGCGTCGTAACACCGACCTAATTTTCGACAGGTAACGACCAGAAAAAAATCTTGTTTGACGGCTTCGCAGTGTTAATTGCTATGTTTGTTGCTTGTAGCAGATAATTTTGAGTGTGATAGACCCTTGGAACGGAAAGCTTTGTCCAATTAGGAAGATATACCGAACATAGCGTGAACGGCGTGAAATTGTATTAATGCTGCCTTATAATTTTGAATAGTAAAGCAAACTTTTACAAAAGATTTCCGTCTTTTTTACAATCGATATTGCCATATATAAAGTTGAACTTTTACTTTAATAAACACAGATCAATTTTACAAGATAAGTCTTACTACGTCAGATATTTTTTTTTTCTTATTATAATTTTAAATATATACCTAATAAAGCAAACTTTTACAAAAGTTTTCCGTCTTTTTACAATCGATATTGCCATTTATTTACATCATTAAAAGTTGAACCTGTACTTTATTAAACACAGATAAATTTTACAAGATAAGTGTCACGACGTCATATTTTTTTTCTTTTATTATAATACCTACTTAGTCCTGTTTTACAATCAAACCTTTAGCGTTCTTTCGCAAAATAGTTCCAAGAAACAATATTAGTATCTACAATCTGTTTTTCGTTCCTCGCCGCATTTAACCCAAAGATTCTACTTGATAAGTTAACAATAAAACTTATTCTACTTAAAAATAAGCCAGATTAAATTGAACTCTATTTAGTTTAAAGTATAGTTTACAACTTATAGTTAAGTATATGGTGTCAAAATTTGGTAGCGGTTGTAACACAAGCTGTGTTTGCTGGAGTTAGTTACGACTTTGTGATAAACTAAACATCATAGCACCCTTCAGCACTGAAAGTTTTTCGTAATAAGCACAATAATTTTTAATAGTTTAGACAATAATTTTTAATAGGATAAAAAACGTCGATAATATACGGGATTAATTAAAAGTTACAGGACTGAGTATTTCGAAGTATCCAGATTTTGATTAGTTTTTATTGCTCATGATTGTTTTATATTCTCGAGCAATAGTAAAATGTTAATTTACCTAGAATGACTTATAATCTTCTCAGAATGTCTATGAAAGAAAGAAAAAAAAAGCTTTATTTGACAACACACTATGTAAAAACTTTAGGTTTGTTCTAAGCCTTCGCCTTCGCCTATTTTATAAGACAGTCAAAGTGATTCTTGTGAGTGTTTTATATTTTTGCCCGTTTGTGGCTTTAGCTGGAGCACGCCATAAGGTAAGGTAAGGTAGCTTAGTTGGTAGTCTAAGTTCAGCGACATACCAAACTACGACTAAGATACCGACTTAGGGTGTGCTACATACTTGACTTTGTTACCCACCTGCTAATGTACAAAAGCTTTAGGTACCTAGTTAAACTGCAATTCATACCTACCCACCACCAACAAAGGCTAGGTAAAGGAAATGGTGCCAAAAAAAAATTGTATTTTTTCACTTTCAATTCTTAGAAGAATATGCCTTCTTCTTTTTTAAGCTTAGTAAATAGTTATTACTTATGAAAAACATAAGTAACTTGTTTCTAGATTATTCGTATGTATGTTGTTAATATGTCTTAGTTTATTTCTTCTCTACTTTAGCTGATATTTTACAGTCAGACGTGAAGCTATTGAAACTACAAGACGTCGTTGCTGTTCAAAAACAAAACTTATTCTAAAAAATACTGCAATTTATAATACAAATATTTACACATTAGAACTAAAACGTATTTTACAGTCTCACCTTGATTTCGTCTGCTGGATAGATAAAAATAAGTAAAATAACATAAAAATAGCAATTTCTCGATCAAATTAGAAAATGTTTTTCTTTAATACCTAGGTAATATGATTTCATTCGCAGTTATTTTACTTATCACGGTTTTTTCAGCAATCCATGAAAGAAGGAATTAAACGCTTTCAATAGTATATTTTTCTATAGAAATGCTAAGCTTTTTCAGGCGTTTTTCCAAGAGAAATTGCTATGCAAAACGAACATCAACACAATATATATATATATATATATATTTTGTGATATATTAAACCTCTAACATGTAATATTCTACCTACTTATGTAATCTATGAAATATATGCGTCTATGCGTTTTTTAGTATTTGTTTATTTTGCTTTGTTAGGGGATTCAGTCATAATATTTTGTTAGTATCTCGATTTTATTAATGGTAAGTAGCTTTTAGACTATACCAACATTTAATTGAAAAAAAAACTCACACAAAGATTAAAATCCAATTCATTCAGATCATCAAATAAATCCATTTATGAACGGATCAACAACCGCAGAGGAAATAATGAAAAATATGAATTCCTGTATTATAGAAGCAAACAAAGCCGTATTTGGTCGGATATGTCACGCACCGATAAATAATTTCTGCTATTTTAAATGCGGCGTGCCTGTCTATTTACATTTGAGTGGTGGCTTGCGACGCTATTCGATATTCATGAGTGGCGAATTTTGGAAAAAGTTTCCTTTATTACCGGTAACATCTGTTATTATTTTTTTTTAAAGCTAATTTTGTTTATTGTGTCAACAGTTTTCATTCAAAACCGATAGAAAAAAAAAACCTTTTTATGTAGTACCACAGATAATAAACTATAGTATAAGCAAACCTGTATTTTGGCTAGAGAAAGATATTTCACTAGAAACTGTCTTAGCAGAAATTGCGATGGCATTTTAGCCTCTCGCAATCGGCAGAGTCACCAGAGTGGAATTAAACGATTTATTGTAGTCACGGAGCATGGATCACTGTGACAGTCCGCAAATACTGTTGAGCCCGGTCAAGTTTAGCTTAGAATATTAAGCTAGTAGCTAGGTGCTAAAGTCGTAGATGCAGTAGTGGATTTGCATACTTGGCCGCCCTAGGTCAGCTGCCCCTTTCTCAGCTTTCATCAGTTTATTTTAACTGATGAAACCAATAAGATAGTCCCCGTATTTCCATAGTTTTTTTTGCCACGTTTGACCGCCCTCTAATATTTGGCCACCCTAGACCTAGGCCTACTGGGCCGGGTAAATCCGCCACTGCATAGATGCTTTACGTTTGAGAAATGTCTACTTTTTAGTAACTTCTAGAAACGAGCTGCTTTTGTTGATATTATATATTTACACACAAAAATATCGGTAAATATAAACTTGCGTTGAGCATTTTACGCAGACACCTTATTTCTCCAGCAGTGCACAAGCGCTAGGATTGATGCTTCAAGCTTGCTAGTAAGTGTCGCACACAGAGTTCGTATTCGCTACACGTCCCTTGTTGTGGGGGAAACGAGATACAAATCCCGGGAGACGGTGGCACGAATCTGTATACATATTCTAATGTTCACCTTTGACGGCATCTGCATGGAAAGCTGGTTTTCTTACCTTTAAAGCATCAGGCTTCATACTGTCATTAAAAAATTCTCAACCAATGAGTAGATACACCATTGTAGGAAAACATACTCTGAGTAGTTTTTGAAACTATCATGGTTATGAACATAATTTTCACTAAAAACGGGATATTTACCATGATTGAGTTCTATTGTATCCCAATATGTAGGCACAGTTGCATGCGCCATTATCACGCGTTAAACTGGAGTTTTTGCAGTGAATGTCATTGGCAGACGTACCGGTCTACTCTCTTTCGCACTCTTTTATCGTAAACGATACTACCAGCCTCATTCTCACTCCTAACTAGCTTTTGAGCATATAGCTCTGTGTATAACCCGTCTATTGGTCTCTGGTAAAAACCTGTTTTTTATGTGAATGTAGTTTTACTCCAGCGTTCACCTTAGCTTTATTTATCCACGATCGACAGAAAAAATTGTGCATGATCGTGATCAAAGGTTGCGTTGTTCTCGGGGTTGGAAACATGTCGATTTTTAGCCAAAACCAGGTTCATAAATATTAGCACGTGTATTGTGTTACGAATATTGTGAAGTACTAAAGACTCCGTAATCTTGTTAACAGAAACCTAACAAATAGACATTTTTATAGTAATACTGGTGTGCTAAAAATACTTCTCCTACCCCCCTTCTCCTTTTTTTCTGATCCGTGGTTCACTGCACCTTTGAACTTAAAATGAATGAAGTTGTTGAAAAAGCTTATTTTATCGCCCTGAAGATGTTAAAGCAAAGAGTTGAGTGTTGTAAAAGTGTGATTATTACCCTTCGCCATGCAACAACGCGATTGTACCAAATAGAATGAACTTCTTACATTCCACAGTCCTAGGTGAATGTAATGCGGCGCTACAAAAAAAAAATTATTTGATTAAAACTATGTTTATCGGTGTAATTTGTATAATCCCAAGAGCAAATCTAGCGGAATTATAAACTATGCATAAGTGCATAATCCGTACTTTTATATTATTTGTATATTATAATCTATTTACAGTCTTTACAAGAGTAAAACTCCGCTGGCGTAATTCCACCATGTAGCCTTTTTAGCTGGCATTTTCACCATAGTATTTACATTATGGTGAAAATGCCAAACAAAATACGAGTATATTTATTACAGTCAGTAGTTACCTAGATTATTCGAGGTTTTAATTTCATCGCTTCGCATAGTTTCAGTCACGTATGCCAGTGCCCCTGAAATGCTGCAAATACGACTTGAGCATTTAATAAAGTGATAAAACGCTCGTGGGGAACACGCGACGTTTTTATGATACCATTTCGTTACCATTATAGGCATACGACCTTACTTTTAACCTTAATAACTTTGGAACTTTTGGGAATACAAGTCTTAAGAAGGCTCTATCGAGGAACGTAAACCGCGTAATGTACCTAAGAGGATGAAAATAAACGATACTACACGGTGCGTTTTTATATCGCACCGCAATAGTTTGGTGGTAAAGTAAGTAGGTACTTAATAATTTAATTTTTATGGTCTAAACTTTTCTAATATGTAGAAAGAAAAAATTATGCCAAAATTAGCACCTCATTTTACCTTATATTTTACCATCGCAGTTCATTCTTAGGATGAGAAATTGCCTATTTTAAGTAATACCGCACAAACGATTTTATACGATGCGATTTTTTTAAAACGCTATCACGTGCCGCGTTAGACTCGTAAGTAGTTGTGTAGAACTGTTCTTAGGAATATATTAAGTACTTAAATAGTTTCTGAGTCAGTTTTATTGACACTTCGTTCTAAAAGCCTCTAAGTTACTCTATTTTATTACTTAGAGTTACCACTTGCTGAAGCATTAATTTAGCTGAACTAAGATAGCACAAAATATATAGAAACAGCTAAGTAGACAAGAACACAACTAAAATTAAAACATATATATTTTATAATAAAAAATTATAATCAAGATGTAATTATAAGTAAAATACAATTTTACAGCGCGTATAAATAAATACAGCACTAAATACCTAATCAATGTTACTAAACTACCGCATCCGAGCAGAAGATCTTGGTACTGATATCAGAATAGAATGATATTTTTAGTACCTACTTTACCAAATTACGAAACAAAATAGTAGTAGGGAATTGGTTACTCTGGATCAGTTGAATATCTAATGAGATATTCAACTGCTCCAGAGCAACCAATTCCCTACTTATATTTGAATAATTCAACTTGAATAGAAGATCTATTTGAAAACATATAAGTAGATATCCTACTTCTATTTGAATAACTTAATTGAATAGAGCATCTATTCGAAAACATACTTTTGGTTAAAATGAATAGAACCTCTTTTCCAAAACTTAGAGGTATTCTAGTTTGATTTGAATGAATAACTGAATAAGATCTTCTTCGTTATCATGATATTTAGAGAACGTTACATTTGGAGCTCTGTTAAGAACTTGCTCCAAAAATATATAATAAGGTTGAAAAAAGTTTTTGAATAAGTATAAGCACACATTTTGAAATCTTAATCCATTTCATGTAGGAGTAGACAAATGATTAAATTAGTTTTCCGCAGTTCGATAGAGCACATACTAAACAACGTATTGTATTAGGCAAAAGTTTACCATATCGTAAATTTAGTTTTAGAGAATGAACAATAATGTCATCAAACGATATTGGCTGTTTAACAAACCTCATTGTTTAATAATAAGGATGCTCTGGATTTAATGGTATCATATTTATTTATTAGCAAAATAGGTAACGAAGAAACTTGTACACAAGACACGCTGCACCCAACCTGTTACTGTTCCTGTTCCTGTTAGAAAGTGATGTTATAATCGCGTTATAATAATTTACAAAATGTCATTACCATGAAACTATCTTACTTAACATTAAGAAGATAACATCATCCTAATAAGAGTCTATAGAGGGTTAAATAAAAAATAAAATTTGTTTTTAATATACCATGTATTTATTCTAATAAGGAAAACTAAATACTATAGTTTACTATGAAAAGTAAATAAGTATTGATAGTAAATAGTTATAAAATATACAGAATTTTACTTAATTTCACAATTTAAAAAATAGTTTCACAATGCCCCCATGGTAATGTAGTCACCTTATTTGGAACAATCTGTCTTTTATCATCATTTCTGTTCAAAACTAGTTTATTTACTTCTTGAGTATATAATGTATGTTTTACTGATTTTATCATATTCATTCTGCATTTTAAATTTTCATTATTTTTCAAAGTATTTTCATAATCGGCTATATCTAGCGTTTTAGTAATTGTTTTAGAAACACCTTTCGCCTTTTTAATCTGGACTTTAACACTTTTTATACAATATAATTTTGCTCTTAGCCCCACAAACTCGGATATTACATCACCTCCTAACTCGTCTTTGAATAATCCTGGCACCTTTGCATTTACTAAAGGTAATTTGTACGGATTATTGACATCAAAGTTACTCGTGTCATACATATTCAGATCATACTTCATGTCTTCATAAAAATTTGGAGTGTGAATTAAATAAAGTAAGCTATCGGTATCGGTATAACATAGTTGGGCTTGGTTACCATACTTAGGCTTTATGAAGTTATAATGAAATTGATACAAATGTGTTTTTGCGTACTCCAAAACACTAAATCCGATATAAATTGGACGGTCTAATTTAACTTTTTCATGTTTTAACTGAATCGCTGCAAAATCTTCAGAAAATATTGATACACTATGAAAATTCGGTTTTGCAATTAGTTGTTCGGCACCTAATGCCTTGTTTGTTTTATTGTTTAAATCACTCCATACTGTGACTAGTTTAACATCCACTTGTTTTCGTTTATTTTCAATTGTTTTACCGAATATTGCGTTGTTTAATAATTTAAAAAAATCTTTTTCAAATGTTGATTTCGCCTTTTGACGAAATTCTGTATTCATATCTATATATTTTTTTAGATAAGTACCTTGACGAAATCGTAAAATTCGATGAACTTTAGTAACCTTAAGCCCTTGTTTTAAACATTCTCTCAAATGTACATAATGAATAATGTAATTGTATTTGTCATATAAGTTTGCTATAAGCTTCGGTGTTTTACCACCAGGTGAAGTAAATTTTTCACATGCAAAAGGTAAATCACTATGCAAATTGTGTAAGTTATCATTGTATTGTAAATCCACTTCCAAAATATAACCATATTCATCCTCTTCGCTTAAAGTCTCAATATTTATTTTATTTATTTCATCTTGAGACAAAAACTGGAACTCGGAAACTGGCATATTTTTGGTCATGGCATGCCCATAAAGATTATTACAGTCAAGATACACTAAATAAGAAGACGGCTTTAAATCATTGTAATTGGGTAGATATGCATTATTAGCCTTGGCATGTCTCAGAGAACACTGAGCAAGACCTCCACGTATTCCTTTCTCAATCATCTGATACATTTCTATATCGTTGATTAATTCTAACCGAACTCGTGTATAAAGCAACATCGCGTCCCAACTCAATCCTGGTGATGTAATGTAGTATGCTGGATCTAATTTATAGTGTTGTAAGCACGTTTCTCTAAATTTTTCAAAAACGTCACAAAGTAACAGAACATCACATTTCAAATATAAGTCGGTATATTCACCAATAGAGATAATTTTGAACTGTTCCCAAACATCCTGAGCACGTTTATAGTCGTCACTAGATATGTGTTCCTGACTCAAACTATTAAAAAAACTTTCCCTTCCTGGAAGCACATTTTCGTCGTATTTGGACCATGAATCGATATAGTCATATGGATAGATTCCTTTTTTACGTATCAAGGCAAACTTCTCGTTTTCTGAAAATTCGTTCGCTAAATGATTTAAGTCGGTGTCATTCAAATTTTTGCTTAGTGTATCTAAACTACAGCTTAGAAATTGAAAAGAATCTATAAACTTTATTTGCATACTATGCTTTGTTGGTGGGTTAGTGTGCACAGGTAAATATTTTATTACGCTCAGGTACTTTTCTTTTGTTTTGGGTATAATTTTAATATCTCCTTTATACTTAGCTAATTCTTTTATAAATAAATGACAATCATAACCAGATAAATTATGAAAAACTACTGGAACAAATGGGCATACTCTATAAAGTAAATTACATAATTGATGAGAAGCTCCTCTGTATTCACCTGTAATATGATCATGATCTAGTACCTTATCACCACAGAGTAAGTGTTGGCAGATATGACACATTATCGCGTTATCGTACTCATTTTTCTGATCATTAGTTAACGAGAACACTGGTGTATTAAATTGTAAAACACTATAAATCTTTTCGACATCCCTTATTAAATAATCTATAAATACCGAAACACAGTCTGGGCCTCTATATGTAACATATTTGTTCAGGTTTGAATCATATGAACAACAAATATAGTATCCAAAACAAGAAGGCACATGCATTTTAATCTTTTTAGTATTTTTATTCTCATTATCAAATAGATTTTGTAAAATACTTTCAAAGTCAGCATATATCACAAAGTTTATCTTTTGCTGTCTTTCGAAATGTTCAAACTGAAGAAAACTATTTTTTGGTGGCAATGTTGTTTTCACTTTTGAGCAAAAATGACTTTCATGTTTTGACATACTTGTAAAACACTGAAGACAGTTTTCACATAAAAACATTGTGCCTCGATGTTTCGAAACTTGCCTACGGACAAGTCGTAGTAGATCTTTTATCAAACAGTAGTGTTGTTTACCTTGTTTCTCGATATACAGCAAGTTTACATGGTTTACTTTTCGAACATCAGAAACATATAATGGTCCAGTTACATCATTCTTATTATCTAAACCGTAGATATTTATACTCAAATCTGTATTATTTTTTTCCAATATTTTTATATCACTTATTGTTGGGGGGAACGACATTCCTGTAATCTTCAACACATTTGAATAGTGAGGATATGAACTGGTTCTACATGCATTTGTCCTTGAAGGGAATAGAGCAGCAACAATACACCATAGCAAACAATGATCATCGGTGTTTTTTATGTTCACACAACTTTTGTTATTTTTAATTAAGGACGGTAAATCTATGTAAGTTCCTCCTTTTAAAGGACAATATTTATTTATATTTATCTCTAGGTGCTTTATTGATAATAGCGACCATCCGGATTCACAATGTTCAAATTCTGTAAGTTTTTCATTCATAATGTTTATTGCATCTAAAAAGGTTTTATTCAAATCAGTGCTTTTCAAAATAATGCTATTTTTTGTATTGAATGACTTTATCTGTTGCTCACCAGATTTTATTAATATAAAATTTACGAATAGCTCAAAGTTCACTTTAATACTGCTATGTTTTCGTATCATCATTTTAAGTAGTTTAGTAACACATTTAATATTACCATCGAAGAAAGCTTCCGGGGCGAAATACTCTTCTTCTTGTACAGGGTTCAACTTATACGTTAAAATTCTATTTTTAAATGCTGAAGCAATAATTGTGACATTACTAACTTCCGTTTTCAAATAACTGTTTGACTTATGTAAATTACTTCTCATATGACTTGTGTATACATTTTTCGGGAATTCTAACTCGCATGTGATACATTTTATTGTTTCATGCTGAGGTAATTCAGGGCATTGTGTAGCTGTAATCAGAGAAAAATAATTGTTAGATTGAGATCAATAATAAGTAATAACTGTCCCTTTTTAATAAGATAAAATCACTAATTTAAAAACAAATAAATTTTCAGATGAATAAGTCATTGCTGAATAACCTCATCATATTCATAGGTAGGTACCTACCTACTTAAGATTAGTTGACTGTACCTAGGTACCTACCTAGTACGAGTGCTTGCCTATCTAACTGAATATAAACTTTCAATTCACTCAGATCATTTTGAACTGATAATAAAAAACTGACTAGGTACTTATTCGAATTGTTGTTTAAGCCCGACCTGGGTTCGACCAATTCGGAATAACACTATTCGTCAGATAAAATACTATCCATCTTTACTTTAAACTTGTCAAAAACTAAAATTTTTTAATGTAAAGAATAGCGCAATTCATAGTTGATCGAACCTTACCTTAGTCATTTACTTAGGTAGAGTACCTACCTGCCTCTAAGTGGTGGACTTCTACAATTAGAGTTCCTATTCATTAAAAACAATTTTATTGATTTCTTTCAACATTCATTTATTTTATCAAACCTTTTTAGAGATGTTTAACCTAGACAATTAAAGTAAAATTATAACTAACTAATGAAAAAAAGTGAAATAAAAAGCGAATCACGCGATAAACTGACGTCACTCTATAGCAACAAATAACCGATGAGTTATTAGTTTCTATCTAGAGTTATTAGTGACTATCTTCCAACATTTATTTCGAATTAGTAATAATTCGAAATGAATGTTGGAGGATAGTCCTTAAACTCTTTTCTAGTAGACTGAATAAACTTCGCGAGATGTCGCCAAGCTTCTGTATCTTCGTCAGTTTGATTTTTAATTGTCACTATAGAGTGACGCCATCTATTCATCGGCGACACGCTTTCTATTTCACTTTTTTTATAAATTTTTAACTCAATAAAATGGGACCCGGATTTAGGCCCTGATTGGCGAGATATGCCGTTTGCGAGGCGACGCGTTAGATAAGAGACAAGCTGTTGCGATTGGGGTTTTTTATTACCGCTTGGTTCGGGCTCGTCCTCTTCACTATCCGTGCCGAAAAGATCGTACGATGTGGCTTTTGTAGTTGCAGGCACTGGTTTAATCACCACTTTCGAACGCTTCCCACTAGATGTTGATGTTGATGGCTCCGGCTTTCGCTTAGAGGCTTCTTTGGTTTTTGAAATTGACGCCTCCTTAACCAGTCTGGTTTCTTCTATAATATCTTCCTCCTCTTCTGAAGGGAATAACACGTCTGCGTTGTATTTCGACCTGAAAAGAAATAATACATTATTTAATTAATGAAATAAGAACTGAATACAATACCTAAGACGCCTAATAAATTACTAAAGAACCTATCCTAATAAACTTTGAAAAGAATAAAAATATTTAGCTAAAAAATAATTGACTGGAATCTTTTATGTAAATAAACAAGTATTATTTTTATTATGACACAATAATTTTCTGAATAGATGGAACTAAATAATAAATCAAATGACTATGCGGATCTGAATAATTACCTAAGTACATAAATGCGACTAGATTCATTTAACATTCATTACACTACGTTTATGAATAGGTATATTACAAAAGCAAAACTAAATTAAATTCTAAATGAATAGAAAAATGTGATTAGTTAAAACAGATACTAAATTACTATTTACTCATATAGCTGAATTTTATCTATTCAAATAAGTAGGTAGGTAGAATCTTTAATAAATTAATGAAACTAAATAGTGAATAAGTATTTTATGTGAATATATGAGTTTATGATTCTCTACGTGAATATAGGTTGGTAGGTAGTTAAGTACTCACATCGTTTGGTGTTTTGGTGAATGCACGTCCGTAAAATATGAATAACTGATGTTGCTCGCGTCCTTCAGGTAAAGAATGTGGCGTCCCGTTTTATTTTCATGGTATTAAATAAGTTCTCAATCACATTTGTGTTAATAAAATATTGTTAATGTGTGTAACAAATCAGTTCATGTCAGCAACTTTACTTCATTTCTTCTTTTCCAAACATTCTATGTATGAAACTAAGTACAAGCAATATTCAACGTTATCTCCACATGTTAGAAGTGTTTAATCAAATTACGTTACAGTACTTAATACAATTATCATCATACAGTATTACAATAGTGCCGCTTTCTGTTACAGCTACGGTACTAGCTACACTTATCCGCACTCGTCAGTTAACCTAAACTGCAAGCAGTGAAAAAAAAACAGCAGAAAAAGAACAGCATCGTGAAAGATCACCATTATCATGGATATAATTCGAATACAATGTGGAAGAATACCTTGCTATATAGTTCAACCCATTTAAAACCTATCTATACGTAAAGTAGGTTGGTACCTGAGTTTTATTCTATGTCCTGCGCAAACATATCTGAGTACCTACTTATTTATTCACTAAACCTACTATCCGAGTACCTCCTTTTAATGATAGACTAGCTAGGCCTATAAAATAATATACTGATAGGTACCTATCTAAATACATGTTCTTAAATTTGTATATATCAATATTAATTATTAAGATCAGTTTAAATGCTGGCTGTGCGTTGATGTAAAAACGCGGAAAAAAGCGTTCAGTTTTAAATTAGACGGTCTCTACTTATAATATAAAATCAATCATTTCGCCATCCTGTTACTTTAATTTATTCTTTATAAGCTAAGGTGGTGCATCGATGACTGCTAGTCACCCATCATTTATATAGTATAGGAGGTAAATAAACGGATTTATAGGTAGATAAGTAGTTCACCTACATATCTAATTCATGAAAAAGTAGCTACACAAATCCTAATAAGTATATAGGTAGGTAAGCTAGTTGGTAAGCAATCCTTATAGAAAACCATTCAACTACAATACAAAGGAGTCAGTATTTGGAAATGATATGTGTTGGCGCTTGTCAGTAATGTTATGTATATTGTACATTGCAGATTAGCACTCAAGCTCTACTAAGTGTTTCCTTATCAAGCCGTTAATGTACAACTAAGAAATGTGCTCACGCGTTCGTCTGAGCACAATTACATCGTTCCATTTTCAGAGCGCCAATGCATAGTCCGCTGTATAAAATGATGTTGTAGACATCTATAAAATGTTGTTCTAAGCAAGTAGGTACCTATCTACCCTACCTGCTTGCTAGTAGTTACGTGACATTTCACATGCATTTGGTCAGCGTCAGTCTGCTTCTAAATTTTGTTCGGCCTTTGCAGCAACCTAACAACTTAGGTGGTAATGATAATGAATGCATGACATGTGAAAAGGCATTTGCTTAGCATTATTTTATGCCTTTGCAGTCGGTTAACAACAAACGTATCATATTTCAAACTGCGATAAGCAAGTGTCGCATTCTTTACAGGAATTTTGTGGGAACGCTACGTTTTAAAAAATATTGTATTTTAGATTTTAAAATCAGTAGGTATCTACCTACCTACCTATATTTTTTACTTTATAGGTTCAATAACTTATTGTTATTAATAATTCACTATAGCCTGCAAAGTAGACGACAATGTCTGTAAGTTTAGAAAACTTTATTTAATTATGTTTTGCTGATTCTCATAAATATAAATTCATTATAGGTATAAACTTACTTATAATTTAAAATGTACTTTTTTTTAATTTCAGGAAACTGATGAACTATTCAACTTCGTACCATCAAACCCCAATCAACTGAGCTCAAATCGGAAAAGAATAAGACACGAAAATGCAACTTATTCATATCTAAAAAAAGTTGTTAAAGGAGGATCAAAAGTATTAAGGATTGAAGTATATGATGCAGATAAAATGAATGAAGTCCAGCAGCTATGTCCTTGTAATGCTGAAATTTGTATACAGCATGTAGTAAAAAGTGTGTATGCAGATGAAATATACACAGCTATCAAAGAAGTAATTGCTAAAATAGAAGGAAGACTTGAAACCTGCATCTAAGTAAAACATTACTTAGGTATTAGGAATATATTATGATAATTACTTATACTATTGAATAAAAACAATACATCAAAATCGTTGTTTTTATTTAAAATGCTACTTTAAAACCTAATTCGTATAAGTGGAATTTTGGAATAGATATTTTCGAATAGAGATTTTAATCAAATAAGTTGTTTATTCATATAGGCGTACTATTTACCTTTAAGTTTTCGAAAAGATGTTCTATCGAACATCTATTTACTTACTTACTTATATGTTTTCGAATAGATGTTCTATTCAAGTTAGTTATTCAAATAGAAGAAGGATATTTATTTATATAATATTAGTTATAATAGGAATATTAGTTATTCCAATAGAAGTAGGAAACTTACTGATATGTTTTCGAATAGATGTTCTATTCAAGTTAGTTATTCAAATAGAAGAAGGATATTTATTTATATAATATTAGTTACAATAGGAATATTAGTTATTCCAATAGAAGTAAGAAACTTACTGATATGTTTTCGAATAGATGTTCTATTCAAGTTAGTTATTCAAATAGAAGAAGAATATTTATTTATATAATATTAGTTATAATAGGAATATTAGTTACTCCAATAGAAGTAGGAAACTTACTGATATGTTTTTCGAATAGATGTTCTATTCAAGTTAGTTATTGAAATAGAAGAAGGATATTTATTTATATAATATTAGTTATAATAGGAATATTAGTTATTCCAATAGAAGTAGGAAACTTACTGATATGTTTTCGAATAGATGTTCTATTCAAGTTAGTTATTCAAATAGAAGAAGGATATTTATTTATATAATATTAGTTACAATAGGAATATTAGTTATTCCAATAGAAGTAGGAAACTTACTGATATGTTTTCGAATAGATGTTCTATTCAAGTTAATTATTCAAATAGAAGAAGGATATTTATTTATATAATATTAGTTATGATAGGAATATTAGTTATTCGAATAGAAGTAGGAAACTTACTTATATGTTTTCGAATAGATGTTTTATTCAAGTTAGTTATTCAAATAGAAGAAGGATATTTATTTATATAATATTAGTTATAATAGGAATATTAGTTATTCCAATAGAAGTAGGAAACTTACTGATATGTTTTCGAATAGATGTTCTATTCAAGTTAGTTATTCAAATAGAAGAAGAATATTTATTTATATAATATTAGTTATAATAGGAATATTAGTTATTCCAATAGAAGTAGGAAACTTACTGATATGTTTTTCGAATAGATGTTCTATTCAAGTTAGTTATTCAAATAGAAGAAGTATATTTATTTATATAATATAATAATATAATATTAGTTATAATAGGAATATTAGTTATTCAAATAGAAGAAGGATATTTATTTATATAATATTAGTTATAATAGGAATATTAGTTATTCCAATAGAAGTAGGAAACTTACTGATATGTTTTCAAATAGATGTTCTATTCAAGTTAGTAGAATAGATGTTCTATTCAAATAGATGTAGGATATCTACTTATATGTTTTCAAATAGATGTTCTATTCAAGTTGAATTATTCAAATATAAGTAGGGAATTGGTTGCTCTGGATCAGTTGAATATCTCATTAGATATTCAACTGATCCAGAGTAACCAATTCCCTACTACTCAAAATATTTACTAAGAAATGAAATATGATCCGCTAGACAGAGGTTTCCTCAAACTTCCAACCTCGTCTCACTTTCTGGCTATTATCTACCTATTGCTTATATTTCCCCTTCATATAAGGCCCCGAGGGAATACGGTAGCTTGATTTATGGAAAATGCAAAAAAATGAGAGGATTTTCTACACAATAATTCAGGCTAGTTGAGATTAGAGGTGCTAGTGTGTATGTGGATGATATATCAATCCTTTATGTAGCTGATGACGATGGTCTTTTTTAAGTATATCGTTTTTAATATCGTGCGAGTTTATCTGATAAGGCCTTTGCATCTAATCTAGATGATTTGTACAGCGTCGTCGGGGCGTTTTATGTAAATGTCAACCGTGCCTAGGGTAAACCTATCTCCGTCTAGTAAAATATTTCAAGTTTCAAATCCATTATCGCCACTGTCTATTAGCTATTATGAAAATTCAAACAGATTTCAATTTAACAAATTGGCTTTTGTTTATGAATGAAATTACTAAAATTGGTCGTCGAAATTTTGTTAATAATCTAATCAGAATAATGAGTGTTTATAAATGCTGTATTGACGTGGAAAGCAGAATTCTAGAGCCTATTTACTGAAAAATTAGTAAGTACGTATTCTAATGTGCGTCTTAGGTACAACTTTTTACGTGTGGTATAGTATAAAACTAAATAGGTAGTGAATCTGGGTCTATCTGAAATGTATCTAGGATGTTAAGATGTGCTTATGACTACCCTTTTAAAATTCCTTAAGTATTCATTAGTTAGGTTAGATTATAAAATTCAAATCTACCTTTCTTAGACACCATGTCTACCAGTGCTGGACATAGGCCTGGCTCCATAACGAATTGGACCTTCTCCATACGCCAACTGCCGTCATTGGTCCATTGGGTGGAGAGCTGTTCTATGCCTAGCGTTTTGAAATAAAACAAAATACTTATAAATAAATAAATAAATAAATATTCATGGACATATCACACGACGCCCTCTAGTCTCAAACTAAGCAAAGCTTGTAATATGGGAACAAGATGCTGATAGAATACTTATATACTTTTTTTTTGTAAATACATACTTAAAATACATAGAACAAACAACAACATATATACATATATACTTATCTTTATCCTGTGCTTTATAAAACGCCTCAAAAACCTATTTTATTTTTTATAAAACTTATTACAGCGTGTTGGGCCTCGGGTCTATTCACTAAAGTCTACATAATCATTAAATTGAAAGCTTTCGTGTCGGTGGGTCATTAGTTAAATTAGCGGCAGCTAAGCCCATAATAGGGCTGAGCCGTGTCTGAGCTATTTCTCAAAGCTTACAAATCTAGTGATTACTCAGTTAATAGAGACCTGGGTTCTAGGTAATATTGTTTTATGAATAAAGTGATCATTAAGCTAGTATCATTCTTACTCTCTTCTCCGTGACTCAACTTTTTTTAGTTAAAAATTAACAAAATGTATTGAATAAATCACTGCAGGATTAGTAAGTAGTAAAAGTAAAGATTTATATATTACAGTCGGGCTTACGTACTTTATAAATTAAATAATTTTACCAGTTTGAACCACAGCACTAACCACTACACCACATACCTACACACATCACTGTTATTAATAAACTCGATGTAAGCTTGGAATACCGTGTTGTGTCTCTTTCGATCGAATTCGAATCTGCTCGTCAGTGCAAGAGACAAAACACGGTGTAACTGTTCCAAGCTGGCATCGAGTTTATTAATACTCGTAACAGGGTAGGAGTACGAAAGGTTGTAGAAAAATTCAGTTTGATCGTTATGAAAGTCTTATTGTTTATGTTTTTCATGAAATATAATCTTATTTCACACTTTGCCAAAAAGCCAGCTGCTTCGTAAAATTAGAGCACAGTCAAACAGTTTGATAATTTATTATCCATAAATTTTTGATCAACCAGTTGATAAAACACGTTTTCAGGATGTTTTACGGTCTCAGCTCATGCTTAATCGGTCTTAAGATTTAAGACAAGTAGGATTTAGGTGTCTGTGTACTAATAAATTAAGGTTTATATTCCTTTCAAACTCCAATCCCGACGGGCTTGATAAAACACGAATTAAATTAGTGAAGCCAAAGTCAATTTTAGTTCGACTTTCTTCCAGTTTGATTTTCTCGTTCTTTGATACGTATCTCGAGAGAAAACTAATTTCAACTCCAGAGTAAATTGTATAGTGGATCAATTTATTTTAGGGTGACCTACAATCAAGAATCAATATGTAATTACCAACATCTATAATGCTCAAAAAGTAAAAAAAAAATGTCTAATTAGGTAGCTATGGATGAAAAAAAAGTAATAATTTAGTTATACCATAGCACAAAAATTCGTAGCACCGTAGCACTTTCGTAGCAGTTGGATTACGTCCAACTACGATAGTGAACGTTTGGGACTTACCTATCTACTTTTTAGCTTAGTTTTTTGTTTTACTTAGTATCTCATCAACACTAAAGAAAAACACAAAATATTTGCAGTCTCATTTTATTTTAATCTTTTCAATTAACTAAGATAGTTACATCAAACACACAATGCGTAACAAATTGGACTGGAAGATATGTAAGAACCAGTAGAGATACAATATTGTATCTAAGGATTTATTGCTTTAGCCCTTCTGCCGTGTATCGAAAATACAGCGAACCTCTCAATATAAATGCTTAGCATTCACTGCATATTCCATAATAATAAATTAACAGATATTGTACAGTAAATAAGGCTTCTCAAATAAACGGCGAAAAGTTCTATCTAATAATAGGTATTCTAAAAGAGTACTGATTATGTTTCGTAGTCCACGAAGCATGTCTAACACGTATAAAGTAATTCTAAACGCCTTTTTGATATAATATTTTTAATATTGTCATTTGTTTAATTTATTAGTATCATTTACAAATATTTCGCTAGACGAAAAATAGTAAAAACAATTATAGCTTTGATACTGGCATAGCTAGATTATTTAAACCAATATCAATCTAGTTATACGCTATAAATTACAGCGTAGGTGTAGAAATGTACATAGATTACAAATAAAATTGAAATTCGTTATAATTTAATTAGTACGTATATTTTAGCTACAGTTATTACTTTAGAGAGAACATTGACTTTTAACTAACCTCTTATAGTTATTATAGCGTTATCAAACTTAAGTACTTACAGCAGATAAGTGAATAGGTATATACTAGAATAAGTACTTAGTTTTAGTACCTGCCTTGTAATGTCGTCACATTGGAATATCTCCCTAGAATGTTGGCAGCAACAATGGCCAGTACATAGTGCTAAACTACTGTAAAACAATATGGACATCATCAATTAAAGTTAAGCAGTTTGTAAAAAAAATCTAAATCTATTCCGTTATTTACATTTTTATACACGTTATAATATTAGTCTCTTCTACATTTGCAAATAATATCAGTTGAATGATTAATTATAGTTTTTATTAAAACATTTTATTTTGTCAAATACATTGAAATAAGCTGTTATTCATTTTACCATGCAATGGTAGAAAATCCCAAAATAATCCATTAATTATTGAAAATGTTACAATAATTAGGTCGGTACTAATTAATAGAACTTAATATTAGTATGGCATCACAAAATAAAACTTGGCTATTAAAGTACTGGAAAATAAAAGAATTAAAGAAAATGCAAAATTTGAATCTATGAACATTAAGGGCCTATTTCACCATTAAATAAACAAATATTCATTGACAAAACCATTTAGACTGCCTGAAAAAATACTGTCAATGGAATGAAAAAAATATTAAGTAGATTTTTATGTAGGCGTAAGTACTAAACTCTTATGTAGGCACAAGTAAAATTACATCTAAAGAACCTAAAAATTACAAAATATGGCACGGTGTAGCCATTGGTAAACCACCAAAGTTAAATTAAGAGTAAAAACTATAATACAAAATGTGTTTTCAAAATTTCACTTGCAGACAAAGATCCTAAGAAGTTTTAAATAGTATTTGGTGGATTTACAATAGCAACTAAAAATAAAATGAAATTAAAAAGTATTTTCAGGTCTAATGGAATGGTTTTACTTCTAGTGGAATATTTTAAACTGTCTCAAAAACTCGTTGGAAATGGAATGTCATTTAAATAATCCTACATAAATCACATTGTTTCAAAGTTAGTATAAATTACAGACTTATTTAAATAAGTACAACTTATTTTATTTTCTAAGGAAAATTTCATTAGAACAAAATTCAAGAATCTTCGATATGATTTTCCGTACAGATATTTAATTTTTATGATACGACTGATGTGTGTTTCGAGCACCGATGTTAGAACGATATAAATCCTACTTCTAGGGTAAACGTAACGTTACTATGGCAACACATTCTTTTGGTTACAAATACTATGAAGCTTTATCTACCCAATATAAAAACTGAACGGAACAGATATGTATCGGTAGGATATTAACAGGTACTATAAAATCTATTCACAACAACAGCTAAATAATACTTTCTGTCTCACGATCCTAGTGACTTTCTCTATCACTTTGCGCATGTGAACATGGGCAAAGAACATTTCGATATCTTTTAACTCACTCACTCGATATCTTTTATCTCGCTTAATTTTAAGACTTCAGTGATTATCGTGACGCACATTAGTCACACGGTCGTATGCTAGTCATAGGTCGGATAGGTGAAGTCAAATCAATGTGTCGTCCATATCCTTTGATACTGGCTACGCACCCGCGTAACCCGTTATACAGAGCTGATGGTAGCCCCATAGGCAGAGTTGGTGATCCTCCTAAACCAAAATGTTACGATTAATAAGATAGCCAAGCCAGTTATATTGATCGTTGGTTTTCATAACAAGAAGCAATAGATCGAAGTTTGTCTATGGCTCAGAATTATCCGTGTTATGAGAAAAGTTGGGAAATAGGTACATGAAAATACTAGAGTATAGAATTTGTTGGGCTATATTGAAAAGTTTCAGACTATAACGCTCTAGATATGGCAGATTAAGAGAGGGTTATTGGAATATTTACGATACTCGTCTGATAGTTTCACAGTAAAAATGATTTGTGGGGTAATGTAATTTTTGCTTCTGAAAAAGAAACATATGAAAAAAGACTCACCGATCCAAAGCTTAGGGTTTGCTTTCGAAGGCACCAGCAGTGATTGCGAGTACCCTCTCACAGGTGGCGTGTCATCCACTTGCAGCATCGCCAATCTCTTCCTTCGTCTGACAGTAGCCGTGTGCCACCTACCGTCATCCACCCTAACCTTCGACTCGATACTTTGAAACCAATCTTCGTGTACAGAGTTTGTCTCCTTTATATCGGTATCTGTGTAAATAAGCTGTAACTTCCCCTCGCTAAGTCCTAAGCCGATGAAATCTCGGGGTCGGATGCCGATCTTGCGTCTCCACATGAGAAGGCCCGACTCGTTGTGAGTTCGAAACTTTATTTCGTATCGGATACCACGGGCACCGCTATTCCTAAAATGGGAACAATGTTTTAATGGACGGCATTTTGTAGTAAAAAACTAAAGGGTTACCAACTTTAAACTAAAAAAAAAAGAATTTGTAAGCTACATAGTTAATGTACTAGTAGATTATTTTGATTTCAAATGTATGTTTTACAAAAATATGTTTAATCTGATGAATTGAATTCGAGCTGTTGAAGTTAATAGGTATTAGTTGAGACCCAGAATTTTAAATAATATTAGTTTGTTATCCTAACGTTCTTCATCACATTTACAAAAATATTCCATGTAGTTTTTATAAAACACCATCAAATTTTCGAAAAAATGTAAATATAAATCGTACGCGAACTAAAATAGCAAGCAATTCACCAGACAAAAGCAGTACACCTACAAACATTTTACAATATTACAACAAAGCGCTAACTTCAGTAACCATAGCATCAGTTTTTGTTCTACTGGCTCAACTAACTCTACTTTAAGTTACTCTCTATTTAGAGTATTTGCTGTTAAGAGGGATGCAACTTGAGAAACTCATTTGTGAGATTACTGCAAACTTATGCTGTATGAACGAGAATAAGACTAACCCCCGAATTTATAAAGAGAGGCTGAATAGTTTCCCGAAACTATTAGACCAGCATTGGTTACATTATCATTTTTTTAAAGTAAAGTACATAGTTTATATTTTTTTGTTCAGTTCACAATGGTGTTTTTTTTTAAATATACCACGTAAGCACTACCATATTCTACACAATTGTTAGTAGGAAGCGAATGCTAAATAGCATTAAGGGAGAACGCAAACCAAAGACAAAACGTCTTGTCGAACAGTTAGTGATGTGAAACTTCTCAGTAAAACTTTTTTAGTTACGATATGCTTCTTTTTATTTGCTGTTTTCGTTACTTGCTTATTTAATGAGAATCATCCTAAGTACTTAATAATAATATTAAGTAAACTACATAATTACTCTATATTCTTATTTATTAAAAAACACAGTTCATTCTCTAGGTATGTGCGTATAAAGCAATGTTTAATAGGTAGGTACTAAACAATGCTATAGTAGATAGGTAAACATACTTGAGAAAAGACTGTCGTGTCAATTGATGTGAGTTTCGTTACAACGAAAACAGCATATGACGAGGAAGTATTCAGCATATGCTGTTTTCGTTATAACAGAAAATTTATTTTCACGTCACTAAGTACGCGACAAAACAGTTTTGTCGATAGATGTGCGTTGGCCCTAAGCTTGCTTCTGTATGATTTTATCACTGTCGACAGGCGTCACAGCTCAGTCGGTAATGGCTCTGCCTTCCGTGCTGTGGGTCGTGGATTCGATCCCCACCGAGAACAAACATTTTGTGCGTGGAAAACATAGATGTTTGTTCTAGCTTAGTTTGGAACTAGAGGCCGTTGTGTGTAACTGTAAAGTCCATGAATATTTATTTATTTATTGTGTGCAATAAAGAATTTTCTAACCTTATCTACATTATTCGGTCCATCGTTTATGACTTCGAGGAAACATAATTTGGATTAAGTACCTACTTTAGAGATTTTTACCCAACGGTGCGCGGTGGGTGAAAAATACATAATATATCTATCTATTACTTGTAGACTCACTGGCAATCGGAAACTGTCATAACTAGTGCTAATAGTCTTTGTATTCCACAAACAGTAAACGTTTGCCGGTAAATAAAAGAACAAGGTACACAAGGATATCTCGATGCTGAATTTCCATTCACGTAGTTATGCTAACGCGTTTATGTAAATACGTGAAGTTCCTAAGTTATTCGACTCGACCTGAATTTATTCATCCAACGCGCTAAGTCAAGTAGCGAGTAAAGTTTACTATTAGCTTGTTAAGGTAAATAACAGTTGTCGCGAGTTATTCCGAAATGAGCTTTGCAACATCATGTCGTGTTATTTTGCATCCCTATTTTATGAGTCGCTTTCTGCGAGCTTACATTTCAAACTAAGTCTGCATAACGAAATGGTGAGTTGCTGAGTTGGTAATATGCTTTTGTATTAGGACGAATTGTTGAACGCAGACTCGAATGTTCATCCTTGTACTTATGATGCTCATACCGTAAAACTGCTTTTGGTAAATACTAATGGTCTACTTGCATCATTGTTATGTTTATTATTATTATTATACAAAAAATAGCACAATGTTCAAACGCAATACAAGCGTGTCACGTTTTGAAAGTATTCAATAAAAAATACATTGTACTTACAGTTTTTATGAAAACTTAGAACGTTACGGTAAGTTTTGTAATAAAAATAAACCGAGGAGGTATCAAATCCTCCAAATTACATTTTAAGTGGCACGGTTTCGGTCATTATTATTTATCTATTAATGTGACTGTTACAATGGGTATTGGTAATCGTTTTACCCACACTTATTTGTTCGTAATGTTAATAAATTGTTTCCACGAAATATTTTATTGAAAGCTTTCATGAAATGTTACTTAAAACGCAGCAAGGGCCGAATTTAAAACACAAAAAAATAGCATCACATAAAAGTCGAGAAGGAAGCAAAATATACAAAAAAACTAAATATTTTATTTAAGATATTTACCTAAATCTAATAACTGCAATGATGATTCTAAATAATTGATTATGTTTACTTCGAATGTTATCTCACACCGTTATATCCCAATTCGTCGTCTGTGTTAGTAGGAAAGCTAGAAAAGATTAACATTTGGTTAGGTTAGAATGTTGTCTAGTAAAATTTAAAACACAATTCAATTATTCGAAACCAGTGAAACAAGGTTTGAAGAGGATACCTGCATACCCACTCGGCTTTCGCTACCGCGAATATCGCGTTGGTCTGAACGAGTGATCAAGAACAAATCTGACAGTCGCCCCTTTACGTAAACATAACGTATTCGAATCATATTGCGAGTCAACGCCAGCTTGACTGCCAAACGTTATAGCACCACCGCGCAGTGTATCTCGGATACGCTATATAGCGTTACGATACGTTTATGATTGTCACATTTATTCGTGATCAAGGTATTAGCCTTTATTAGTTAACTTGAAGAACTATTATTATTATGTTTTCTTAATTCGCACTATTATTTAAGCTCACCTGCGGCCCCCTCTACTCCTGTATGAGAAATAGTTGTTTCCATCGAAGTGGATCGGAGATCTATCATTCAGCATTTCCACGTTGAGCTGACTCTCACAGTTCCTGCCTTGGAACCCGTCCCGGCATACGCATTTGTATTCGTTAAGAAGAGGTATGCAGGAGCCGTTGTTTTTGCATGGTGTTAGGCCTAAGGGAATAATTTAGACGTGAAAATTCTTTTTTTGTTTTCGATGCCTACAAAGAGTTCATATTGCATAAATATTCAAAGAAACGTGAGAACTTTATGAAAATAAACAAAATAGTAAACCCTTTTCATTCAACCATTTTTCATCAAATCATTGTTGTATTTATAAATCAATGAAGCAATTGTAAAAATTAGAGAGATAAAGATTACACGTATACGCTCAAGCTATGACCGAGCCGTAGGTTGGAAATATCGCATAGCGGTTACTCACTAGCCTCAGTACCATTTTGCAATGAGATTTCTGTCCAATATCATAAGATTTATGGTACAGACGCTATTTACGGCCGTGATTTATCTAAAGTCTAACTATAACACGGTCCAATCTTGTGAAAGATTTGAATTTTTCAGTTTACATTGACATCGTGATAAAAGGAAGCACAATATTTATGTTAGAAGGCTAATAATTGCAAGATCTGAACCACAAGTAGATAATATTACTTTTGCCCGATCCGAACGGACAAAAATGTCGGATTCCTAGAGATTCCATCAGTTTTCATAATTGATTTATTTAGTAGTTCAAAGGTAAATAAAATAAAGTTCAGTGATAAAGTTACTTTTCATTCATTATTTTTCAAAACTATTTCCTTCTTAATTCCTTCAACTAGAAAAAAGAAATACAATCCATTATAAAACAAATAGTTTCCAGTCCTAAATACCGATTTTTCACTAAGCTGTTCTTGGCCGCTGCAACCACTCCGTGTCAAGAGGTCCGTTGGTTGTTTTTACACTACCGACACGACATTAACACGATATCAGCCGTAAGCTAATCTAATTAGGAGCTTTTTTTAATCTAATGTCTGACTTGTTTTGCGTTTATCCCTAAATGTTTAAATAATCTGCCTACTGACTGTACTATGTTTTAATATAATATATGACAAAATTTTGCTGCAAATAAACATTATTTTTCAATTTATTTATACGCTTTTACTTGGTTTCAGTGCCGCGCCACGATACGATACGCGGGACAACGATATTTTTGTTCGATGTAACTAATAAAATAGATATCGTGTCGGTGTACAAACACCCAATACCACACAATGTACAGTTACATAAGCGCACTCAGCCGGACCGACGCTGCATTGACATAGAGTTTCCATTTGAAAGACTTGTTGAACTGCCCTAGAGAAGCTACTTAACCCTGACGACGGAAACTACTTGCTTAAGGACTTTGCAAGGGGTTTCATTCTGCATGCGTATTAGTAACTATGGAAATTGACTACTAAAAGTGAAGCTAGGTAAAAGTTGAAGGGAAATACAAACTAGGGAAAAATTATAAAGAGTGACAACTATATTTTTTTGTAAATGGAACTCTACCAAACACAGGTCTGTTTAAACCACATGAAAACACAGTTAAAACTCATGACATATAGCACCCAGCCTTGGGAACGAACTATGGAACTCACTCATGTAATAGGAGAAAAGTGACTTCAGACTTTCGGCCTTTTATTTCTTTTTCTATTAAAAAATCATGTCAATAAAAATCTATAATTCCTGTGAATCTTTTCGACTAATATCACACCGATGAATTGATAATCTAGAATCAATTTAACTGACCAAAAATGATGAAACAAATATTTTTTTGGTGAAATTAATAGTTAATTTAAAACTGAAAAACACGTACCATCTCCACAGGGCGATCCAGAATACTTCGTCACTCCCGTAGTAGCACATGGTAGCTTTTCTTCTTCTTGTACTACAGAACATTTGGCAGTGTCGGCACTGTACAACAGCAGTGGGCTTCCGTTTACAAAGACCTGTTGAACTGCGCCGATGAAACTGCTCGTCACGCCTGACATCTTGTGCGGTCGAATGTATGATCTAAACAAATGTTGTGAGACAAGATTTTAAGTTTTGTAAGTTATTAGAACTTAAACTTGAACATCTAAACATTTATCATCTAATTTTCAAAAGATATCTCACTATCTCAGATTTATATTCTAAGCTCACTATTCAATGAGCCAAATTGAAATTCTAAATAGAAAACGTCAAAACCGTATGAGAACAATCACGTGACTCATCGATTAAGAATATCATCTCATAAATATTTTATTTATTAATCTATTTTCTGACAATTGTAGACTATCAACATAGCTAGAGGGGCTGTATTTTTATCAATTTATCACAACAAAATACATACCCTATTCAAAGTTGATAACTTCGTAAGTTTCGTAACAGTGAAAAACAAATCTAAGTTATAGTCTTGCGATAAACTTACGGTAGAGAGCCAATAAACAGAGGTAAAGTGAGTTCTAAATGCGTCAATGGAGGCGAGGAATGTCCCTTTTGTGTTGGATGATTGTCGAACTGAAGGCTTCCATGCCGGCCAGCTCTAGACACTCGCGCTCTGTGCCATCGCCCCTTTGTTACAGGGACCGGAGACCTATCAATAGAAATTATACAGGAATTTGTATAACAGGAGGAACAAATTGTCTAGACGATATTATTATCAACAAGGTGAAATTGGTACCAGGAGGTACATTGACTAGGTATTGTATTAAGGTTACGACTCTGATTTCAGATAAAAATAAAGTTATAGCCGGCCCGTGAAATCTCAAGAACAAACAAAGTATCCAAGTACAAACATTATCCTCGACTTTTACTTAAAAGTTAATCCAGGAGCAATAAAAAGAGCTATTACTTCTAAATAGAAAGCACCACTTACGTTATATTAGCGATCCCGCTTCCCAAATTGAACCTAAACTGTAGATAACCATTAACCAAGTTAATCGCAATGAAATCCCCCTTGGCTTTATTAGACTGGCCGGTGTAAAGGAGCATTCCAGAAAATCGGTTCGTTAAAAACCAAATTTCAATGCGGAACGCTTTACCCAGCCCTTCGAAAGGCGGTAATTCGATATAGCTCGTCCCATTGAATTGAGGCGACCACGTCTCTTGAACAACGGTTACGTCTGCAAAATTTAAATTTTAAGTCAATAATACCGCAGAGAGAACGAAGCAGGTGGACTGAAAGGCTTTAGTGTCCTCACCATTACTGCAGGTATTTCCATTGGACCCAATTTCACCGCCAAACAAACAGCGGCAGACGTGTCCGCCGTCGGGTCCGATGTCGCACAATAGCCCCTCATCATATCCGCAGGGATTCGACTCACACGGATCTAATCTCTCGTCACAATTGGCTCCTTGAAATCCGATAGGGCAGCTACAAGTATATTCGGTCGCAGAACCCTCCACGGAGTTACACGTGGCCTCATTCTTACAAGGAATACTCATACACGGACTGGATTGGCACTCTTCAACGTTCTCTATAGCAACGACTAATGAGTCTGGACGACCCAATTTCTTTGTCACTTGATGACGTATTATCCTCAAATGCTTTACGCAGCCGATAAACCCGCTTCGAGTGCCGATATTATCGAATACCCTAGGTGAAAGTGTTTATTTATTTTATTGGTTATAATGAGACAGTAATTGGCTTCATGTGAAATTAAATTAATGTGTATTAATTAATGAACGGTGAGTTGATTTACCTGGTATAATTTGTGGGTACACTGCCGATGTAAGCATCATCAGCAAGGTCCAATGCTTTCAAATGACCAGTAGACTGACCTACGACATCTTCCATTTCATCAACTGACAATATTCCATCACGATGGTATCGCTTCGCCGAAACTTTGTGATATTCATTTAGAGTGATTTTCTCTAGGGACGTCAGGATAAGTACTCCGTTGCCAAGATTATACCTGAATCGGAAACGAGGTTAAATTTATTGATCCGTAAGAATTTTACGTGGTATTTTCAATTCGAGAGCGGCTTGTAACTTTTCAGAGGTATAAAATATCGCTTACCTAAACTCGACGTATCCGTTGACTAAAGCGAGTGAAACAAAGTCGCCCGTGCCGTCGGGTTTTTGTTGATTGTATAGTAGGACGCCATTGTTGGTGAAAGCTTTAAATTCTATGTCGATGTTCAGCTTGTGGTATGCTTTTAAAGGCTTTAGGCGAATATAAGATGAGCCGTCAAAAGCTGGTGTGTCGATGTACGTTGATCCAAGTAATCCTTCCTTTGCTAAAGATTCGCAGTTTACTCCGGCATAAGGCGCTGTACACAAGCAGGTGTAAGTAGATCCAGGAAGATCGATACAAGTACCCAGGTTGAAACAAGGCTCCGACAAACACGCGCTATATTCTTCCGTCGTCTCTTGGGGTACGCTTTCTGTAGAAATTAATTAATATTTTGCCGTTACAATATATATTTAGGACAATATTTGGAGTATTGATATCAAACGAATTTAATATTGAAATTGAAGCAAATTACCTTTATTACAAAAAAAACTTGAGAGGTGTCAAGGGACACCCGGATGGAACGAAGTTCTATAAGAGAGAGAGAGACAGACAGAGAAACATGCGACGCCGCACAGCTAGCAAAAAGTGTCGTGACAACTTTTCGTAAGAATTTTTTCCGTCTAGCCCCCATTCACAACGCGCGATAGGGAACTTCGTTCCAAAAGGAATTAAATAGTAGAGCGTTAATTATAAAGAAAATCGAATTGTAATGAATCAATCACGGTATTCAAATATGTCGTACTCATCAAAAATTTACTAAGTAAGTGGCGCGGTATGGCACTAGATTATCCAAATAAAATTTAAGTCATTCTACATCGATTTTTGATTTCCTGGCGTATTTTAAACTTTACGATTTTCCTATGACCTGCAAAGCTTATAAACTAGTAGGTACAGTTTATAAAGCATAAACTTTAAAATTCTAAGAACCAAGTCAATTTTTCGTAGCTTCGTAGCACATCGGCTACGGATCGTAGAAGTAGTTCGTAGCGAAGGATTTTGTTAGTGGTTTATTGACTAACAAATTTAATGGTTTTATATACTTTTATTATTTTGTGGATGTTTTGCTGGTGTATATTTTATTTTGTGAAAAGGCTCTGGGCCCTGCCGAAATGGATTACTAATAAACATATTAAAAGTTATATTATTAGATAGACGTTTCACAATATGGGTATTAATCATGCGGCATTTAAATTAGGTACATCTGTTTCTAAATACTGGGGGGCTAATGACTCTCAAAACTCAATAGTAGCAAAAGGTCAGGTGTACCCTAACTAAACCAACAAACATCACAATATATCTATCAAGGAGTTAAGCAAAAGTATGTCAAGATTTCAGTAAGTAGAAGTTCCCTGTCTCTGCCTTCAGAAAATCAGTGGTAAATGATAGTTTTTGTACTTACCAATGCAAGCCTTTCTATGTACTGTAGGAGTGAATCCAGGTCGACATTCACAGCCTCCTCGAGCGCACTGAGCGCCTGGTAGCGCTTGACAGTCTTCATCGTCAGCGCAAAGGTCACCCAACAGAGCACCTACTGCTCCGACTGTTGCTGTAGTAGCTGTTCAAAAATCATGGTTTTGGAGAATGTGAAAGTACCTATTACAAACCTACCTATGGATAACCGCAAGAAAATCAGCCATTCAATATTTATTTTTCATATCCGAAATTAAAAATGAGTTAACATCAGAGTTCTACCCTCGCAATAACAGTAACTGCTCATTAGTGTGGTTACAACAACCCATTTCTCGCTTATTACTCTGTTATAAGCTGTAGTTATATAAAGTTCAAGGTTTTCCTATATTAAGGGATTAAAACCCGCTTTATTAATGTCTTTTAAGAGGTTTGATCGGATTTAATAGTTACTTTTAGTAAAAGGTTCCATTAAAATTAATTATTCACAAGCTTATATTGATTTCTAATTTCCTAAAAATATACCTTATTAGTATTGATATGTGAGCCTGTTTTGTGTGGTAGTAATATCGAGGATAAATTCCGTTTGAAAAAGTGAAATGTAAAAATGTGCAAGGTTACACAAAAGGCATCATATTTTTCGAAGGAAGTGCTGAATTTTTTTTATTTTTCCACAAAAACTCGTTGAACTTGTTATATATTTCCATTGTTTTTTGTGTTGCGTTTCCCCAATTAGCTACCGGCTGAAGGGTTGCTTCCGGAAAAGTGGCCCTCAGTGGATCATAATGAGAACCTTTACACCTATTGTTAGCCAAGCGAGGTTAAATTAATTTTTTTAGTTAAGATTTGCCTCTTATATATTTATACTGTCTTCAATATTTAGAGATTTATTGGGGATGTTTTCCGTGTTAGTTTTTCTAATTATTCAAAAGTATGTTTATAAACTAACTAGAAAGCATTCAAAAATAAATTAGGTAGGTACTTCAGTAAAATAATCGTCAAACAATTGTATAAACAATTTGAAAAAGTTAGAATTGCTAAGTGGTGCAAATGAAAGAAATGTTTGAAGTAATTCGAAGTAAACCTCAGAACATTATCAAGATTAGTTTCTAAATTACGTTAGAATCGTGTAAATTTACATCGGAAAGCCGACGAAACTGGCACGCGAAGGATTTCTACCTTAATTGATTGACGCCTAAATTGTGCGGTCATAAAGTCTAGGCTATCAAAACTGTCGAATTTACTACATAACATACAGTAGTCACGAAACGGTACATAGCTTTATTGTGCCTACTTTAGTACAAACGTAAACGCTAGGACTATTATTACATAGCTGTAAGGACAGATAGGTAAGCCCACCGTTGAAAAAAATAATAAAATAAGAGCTAAATTAAATATTGACGAGCAATGTTGACGTAATAATCTTTCGGATGATGAAAAAGCGGCTGCTGGCAGTGAAATTGTTTGCGAACAAACACTTTTATTGAAATACTTCGTAAAATTTGTTAAAGAAGATTTTTTCTGAATCAAACTTGTTTAAAACTCGGGGATGTTTTTAACTTGGTTTTTTTTTCCTGGAGGTTGTTTTAGGTACAGTGAAATTTCAGATTTCTAAAACTATTTAATATTCTGAGACAGAAACACATGCTGAACAGTTATTAAAAAATCACAAAATCAATGTAGCCCAGAACTTTCTACCACAAGTGCTCTACTTACACCTATTCGTAGCTATTGAGTTGTTACACACACCAGCATATTTCGGTTACAATAGTTGGAAGTTTTTGATATGAAGTAATGGTCTTATTCATATTGTTCTCCTAAAGCTCCTCTGGCTAAAATGGCTGCTAAATATGTTGTCATCTCTTTTCGTTGTCCAGCAAATGACAATGACAAAGTATTTTTTAAAGCCACACTAAAAATAACTAAAGGTTAGATTCTAGTTTTGCACATATTTTTTTTAGCTTAGTTAGGTCCAGTTTCCCACAGTGTTCTGAAATTACAAAGCACGCGAAATATACAAGTGGTGATAAGTAACTTACCTTTGAACTTCTGTCCGGACAATGCATTATCGAATTCACTCGGCGTATCTTTCCTTGACGCCCAGTCGTATTTATTGTAATACTTGTCTGGGTTCAGCAGATGTCTGGTTGATTTAGAAGCGGCTCCGTCATCTTGTTGCGTGAACTGTATCGGTGAGGATGGTCTAAGAGGTCCTGCTGTACCAGCTACCTCCCCTAGTTTGCAAGGCCCAAAGGCTTGGACAACAATGTCTTCTTGCGTGCGACACGCTTGCAACTTCAGGTGGCATTCTGACTCGTAAGTCTTTCCGTCGCTGCCGCATACCTGTTGGGATTGTGAATACGGAGCAATTTATTGAGGAAAGTGGTACTGATACGTCACTGATAACATACTTTGTGGGGTCTATAGGGAAATAACTTTGAGAACAAAGCTTTGGCTAACAATAGTGTATGTGTATGCTCTATTCTGTATGCCATAGTATTTTAGAACCAGTGTTTCGACGTAGCCAGGCTACCTATTAAGTACGGTTGGTGTATTTAAGTATTGATTTAAACACATAAACTTATTGAAAAAAGTGGTTATTACAACGTTACACTCGATAACACTTTAGAGAAACACCAGTTAAAAATATCATACAGTCAAAAGCGTTTGACCACATAAACCCGATAGTACATTAAGCTGGCAATTTCAAACGGAGTTAATTGCAGAGTATCCACTATAGAATCACTCAGGGCATTAGGTCGGGGAAATAATTAACTGCAGTGCCATTATGATGTCTCTCTATCCAATGACAGTTAAATAGATAGTGATAAATTACACACAACGCTAGGTCTAATAATTATTATTGTAATATTGTATTGTAATGTAAAATACTATTTTTAAATAAAATTTGAATTTGAATTTTTTCATTATTATTTTCTAAGTTACATGAAATTCTTCTCAAGATTAAAAATGTTTGTAAATATTTTCTAATGACTGAAACCTTAAAAGCTTGAAAAAATATTAAAAGTAATAAATCATCGGGTTTGCCTATACTAGACAAAAATCATTTTATGTGAGCGTATGCGCCTGCAAAAACGAAAAGTCTCAAATAATTTTTCTATACCAAAATTTCTAAAACGCCCACAAAAATGGTTTTTGACTAGGCTCAGGTCACTTACCAGCATGTTGGTGTCACTATCCGAGCACGGTGCAGCGGCGCATTCACAAAGTGCGCCTCCGGTGCGTTCGGTGCAAACTGCGCCGAAATAGCAAGACAGTTCCGCACACGACCCTACTACACCCCCAGTTTCAGCTATATGAACAAAGATCTCACATTAAAAAATACATAGGTTTTACCCAGCATATCTAATTTATTAAACCCAATTTTGGGTCATGTGTTGACCAAAATTTTTTTCGTTTTATTTACTCTCATTTTTTTTTGTTTATAATAACTTTTCTGAAATCTCGATAAAACACAGTATCATTAATGCCAGATTCGACCCACTTCGAATAATGCTATTCGTCAGATAAAATGCTATCCGTCTCTAACTTAACCTTGTCAAAAACAAGGACGTAAATATTTTGATCTATAAATAGCGTTATTGGAGTTGGTCAAACCAACCTTAGTAGTAAAACTTTATACTATGTAATTATGGACGACTTTTACATAGCATCGTGTCTGCTCTACAGATATAATTAAAATTGATGTCTGAAAAAAATACTTCCCATTTTCTTTAACCTATAAAATCAAGACAGATCAAATGACACGACGAACCAAATTAATGAATATCGGAATAAAGAATTTTCAGTAAATGGTTTCGTGCTCTATAAAAATGTTATTCAGAAAATTTAAGTGTTTTAGTTTTACAGAAAATTCAATGTTATTCAGAAATGCTAGACTTGTTTCTCTTAATTACAGAAACAACTACAATTTACAGTTTCACAAGAAATTGCTTAGTGCTTTACCTAGATAGGTAGAAAGTAAGTTCAACCTACAAACTCCGTGAATCTTCACCAAGTTTTCTTCTACGTAATAAAGTCAAAACAATCACTAAACTTTTAACACGAACAAACTTAGTTTACACTACCTTTTTATGTTACTTCCTAAACAAGTTATTTCAGATTTTTAATCATTTTACTAGCATTAGGAAGAAGATAAATTTTAGGGCATTTTTGCTAGAACGAATGAAACAGGTAAACTCATTGGTACAATGTGTCAGAGAAGAAAAATCAGTTGACATGGGTACACATGGGTACGCCAGGTCAGCCCGTTACGTAATGAGGAACCTTTTCTAAAATACTACCGGTGAAATGGGAAATGGTTGAAAAAGATTTATGCTAAACGAAAACTATGTTATAAGACACCAAACTATTTCTACGAGTTTGGAATGTTCTGTGTGAAACAGGTACCTAGCTTGTGGGAAATGGGATACAGTTGCTGTGTTCAAACTAAAAATCTCTATTTCAATGTTCATAAAGTTAGAACGGGCGTTGCGAATCCCATTTTTATCAATGAATCAAAAGTTTTACCGACTACATCATACATCTGAAACAAAACCGAATAAGGGCTTACGTGACCGAAACAGAACGAATGAATTGGTAAAAAATTGTGTGGTTTATATTTGTAAGAAAATGATTTTGGGTCCATACACGGAAAAAGACTACTCAAAATAGATTACCGATGGCTGATTAAGGTTGAAGGCAAATGATGATTTCATACACATCTGAATTATAGATCTCATATTCATGATAATTACAAAACCAAATTGCTAAAACTTACGATCAGAGCATCCGTTGGGGCCCAATCTTCTTCTATGATCAGCACAAACAGTGCACTTCTGTCCTTGAACTCCCGTCCTACAAACACAGCGTCCCGTCATCTGTTCACAGTCTTCTCTTACTGAACCAAATGCTGAGCATCCACAAGCTGCAAACAAAGTATGAGTAAGAATTTATCAATTTAAATCAAAATGTATTTGTTTTAAACTATTAGTTTTTCTAGTACAGTATTATCTAGTTCTAGTAGTATCAGTAGATGGTTTTTCTCAAAGCTAACCTAAATCTAATTAGTACTGTACTTACTTAGGTATTTGTACTAGAAAAATGGATCACAATCATCTACAAACGTACCGCTGTACAAAGCTGTATCTAAATCAGTTTAGATACAGCAATATTACAGCAAAATTGGAACTGGCCAATTAGAAATACAGTTTGGAGTAATACCTAATATCCTGAAACTCTAGCGTTAGTTTCTGGCTCAATCCCAGTTAGATCACAAGGCTAAGTTACATTATGCATGCGGCAACAGAACATTATAAACTGCAGAATTACCTGGCTTTGCTAGAACTAGGTATTAGCTCAAACTTATGACCCTGATACAGTTAGCTGATGATCAATAGAACAAATTTTGGTGGATTCAAACGTAACCGCTTACCATCAAGTAAGCCGTACTCTTATTTGCTTACTAAATAATTCGTGTAGAAAAACTTTATAGCATGATTACGTCTAACGTCTGTACCAAAAAAACAACAAAAAAAATTACATCGGCATCGTTACTGCGAAATATTTTCGAATGTCAAACATTTGTGATTTGCATGTGATTGTCAATTGTTTTCTGCTGAAAAAAAGGTCTTTTGTAAAAAGCTTGTTATCGACTTACGTATACATCCAGTATGTCCAGATCCGATCCTCGGCAGCCCCCAGTAGCCAGGCTCGCACCTATCACACTTCAAGCCCCCCACTCCCGGCCGGCACTGGCACTGGCCGCCGTCATCGCATCGATCCGACACCGATCCGAGTCGATTACAACCGCAACTAGAACTTGAGATTGGACAGCCCTCTTCGTTCGGACCCGTGGCTAAAGTTATCCCGTCTGAGCAACAGCCGTAGGTGGTGGCGGAGCAGTGTAGGGGTTTCCGATCGTCGAATTTAGAATCGTCTGGAGGAGGAATTGTTTATCAATACTATACGTAAACGTTGGGTATTAAGATAATATAAATAAAATTGATGTGAAGCTATAAATATTAATCTTAACGTCTCAATACTTTCATGAGTGAAATGCTCACACAATACGCAAATGTTGGGACTTTTTTAAACCATTCAGCTATGTGTCTATCTACAGGATGTAAAAGTTTGGAGTACAAAAAGTTAACTAGGTATTTAAATATTCGTCACAATGGGTTATAGACTAGTCGGTCTATACTTAATGCATTATGACAAATATTTAGTTATATTTATAAGCACGTGAAACGATCCAAATTATTCCCACAAGAAGACTACTTACTTTCCATAAGTAGTAAATTTTGTTGTCATTAAAGAGCCATTCACCACGACGTGAATGAAACGGGTATAAACCCAGCACAATACGAGACGGAGACAAAGGGTTCAACTGTTCAAAGCAGTGGGTAGCGTGATTCTGTCCAATTTACTAGTGGTGCCGTGTACCGTTAGTATCTTCACTCTGACAAATCACCACCTTCTACCTTATTATATGTATATAATAGCCAATGCACCTGGTACTAAATATTGCAAGAGAGTATGACACGGCGAAAACAGAATTAGGTTACTTCCGAAAAATATTTACTTTAGGAAAATGTCTTGGGTGTCAAAATATATTCTTATACGATGTGTCTTAATATTTTTCTTTAGTATGTACGTACGTTTATTTATCCAACACATTTAAAAACACAGCTATAATAAAATGTTATGAGTAGGATTCCACCGACTGTGTAGCCATAAAAATATTACAGTAATACCACCCTTGCGATGGCTTTAGCATAAAGAGTCTCGAGCAACTATCGGGAAAACCATTCCAATAAACAATCGCTTTACTACTATTACGTAAGGGGAAGTTTGTATGTAAAAGAATACAAATTGAAACAAATATTGTTCTGTGGTTCAGGGCAGGTAATACTCACTTTTAGGGCAACATCTTGCGGCATTCAAGGTAATGTGGCAATAGCTGCCGACGGGGCAATCTTGCCGGTGTGGCCCATTACCACAGTCAATTTCGAGACCCGTTGTCGGATCGACCATCGCTTTGTTGTTACCGCAAGGTCTCACTTCCATACCTGTGGTAAAAGTCATTTTGTTTCGAAAATTGAATTACGGAGACACAATTTACTTCTTAATTAAAAAGTATTCAGTTGCAAGGTTAGGGAAAAATAGCAGATAAAAAAAAAGAAAGTTAGTAAGCGTCAAACCTTTGCACAGATCCAAAGGGCGAAGTCTTAGCTCAAGCTGTTTATGACAGCCCTCTTTACGCATAGCGCACATGCTTGGGTACAGTCGGAAGTCAGAGGCGCAGACGGGGAAATACTCGTCATCTGGTGGACATTCGAACAGGCAGGAGCATCGAGGGTAGCCATCTTCTCCGATCTCACAGCTGGCTCCGAAGTCGCATCTGATGTCGCGGCAGGCTGAAGGGCTGACGGTCCCGACCTCGTCATTCGCCGAGACGTTCGTCGACCCTTCGTCCAGCTCGGTCGTCGTCATTGCGGTCGTCGCTACCCGTCCCCAAATATTTGCGTGTTAGTCGAGCGATAAAGCGGAAAGTTAGTTAATTGATCGAGGATGGGTCGCTTTATTGGAATTACTGTTAACAACTCGGTTGATGACGGTTCGATGGTAAATATTTTGTCAGCGATCACATCTGCTAGGGAACGTCGTTACGAGAAAGTGATGATCACTTTCCCTTAAATTGGAAAAGTTTGATTTTAGGACATAGAAATAGAGTTTGTGCAATCACCGTAACCCACATCAGAGAGTTAATAAAAGTGTACTTAATTTTATAGCAGTAACTTACTCATGGCAATTGGAGGGACGACAGCGAGTCTATCCTTGCAGTTTCCGTAAAAGATGACGTGTAACGTGGCAGGGGGAGGGAGCTTGCAAGCGGCTTTCTGAAGTTCGCATTCGTTTGGATATGTTTGCATAGAGCTCCCGCAAACAGGCTCCCTCGCAGCTTCAGCACAGTCCGTCGGACAAACACACTCCCCAGCGGCGCAGCGAGCTCCAAACGAACACTGGACTCCATCGCACAGAGCTACAATGAAAAAATATCTTTTCAATTTACGATGCAATGTAGCTCTCCGAAATTACATTACGCAAGTCAAAAAGCCTCAAGATAAGTATTGGTGTGAGTCATAAATAATAATACAGGCAGGAGTTTTATTTCTTGCGCCAGCGAGGTTACGACTCTTGTAAGCGCCTGGCTGAAGTTTCCCCAGAAACGAATGGCTGAACAGGATAATGTCATTACGTCGGACAATTGCGAGCATGCCATCTTTCCATCTCGTTCCAACATTAAGGAAATTTAGGGCTTCTTCTTCTCACAGTGAGGAACGAGTGAAGACACCCGTGAAAATTTAATAACGATTGTTTACCACTTCCCCACAAAATGAGAGCCTCGTGCAAGCGGTTGATTAATACCGGACAAAAATGAATAATGAAATGAATTTTTATAGCGGATTTCAAAGAAATCTCAAAGAGCTTTAGCTTGAATACTTGTACAACAGTTTTAATCTCAATAGCAAAAGTCTCAAAATACTTAGGGCCAACGCACATCTATCGACAAAACTGTTTTGTCGCGTACTTAGTGACGTGAAAATAAATTTTCTGTTATAACGAAAACAGCATAATATGATGAATGCTTCCTCGTCATATGCTGTTTTCGTTGTAACGAAACTCACAACAATTGACACTACAGACTTTTCTTAAGTATGTTTACCTATCTATTATAGCATTGTTTAATACCTACCTATTAAACATTGCTTTATACGCACATACCTAGAGAATAAACTGTGTTTTTTAATAAATAAGAATATATAGTAATTATGTAGTGTACTTAATAATATTATTAAGTACTTAGGATGATTCTCATTAAATAAGCAAGTAACGAAAACAGCAAATAAAAAGAAGCATATCGTAACTAAAAAAGTTTTACTGAGAAGTTTCACATCACTAACTGTTCGACAAGACGTTTTGTCTTTGGTTTGCGTTCTCCCTTATTAAAACCATTTCACTCAGCCTTACGCTGTGACATATTAATCGCTTTCTGAGTACAAGTACAAGAAATGTAAATGAACCTTTCGTAAAGCTGATGATATCGCTTAAATTAAATTTTACTGCAGAGGAGACAAAGTAACCCGATAGTACACGGCACAAAGGCGATTTACTTAATCGGACTTGGTATCGGAGCTGGGGTGCTGAATTTGACGGCAAAGCTAGGCTCTAGCTAGGACGTTGATATAAGTACCTACTCATCAAAACAAAAAACTATTATTCCGAACCCAGAATAATACAAGGTGTAAGTGGTGAAGAAAATGAACAGCTGGAGAGGTAAAAATTGCTATGTATGAATTCATAATAATGAAGCTACAGAAACAATCTAACCCGTCTTTCACGCTATTTATTCTGTTTTTGATGGACAAACTTCGGTGAACTTTAATTCCCTATCGTTTCTAAGTCTAGAGTACAACTAGGTGCCTATAAGGATTACTAAGTAATTTAGTTAAGTTAGAAATTAGTACCAATTTCAATAACTACTTATTTGATACGAGTAGGTACTCGCCTCACTAATCAAAAAAATCTTATTACATTTGTAATATTTTTACCGATTCTGCAATAAGTTGCAAGTTCGTTTTCCTCACAGATTACAACCAAAAGTTATTTACCTACCAAAAAGAATATTATAAAAGATCAGCTGTCTCCACCTGTAAAATTTATCACCGTCTATAACAATTTTTGATTAAAATTCCGTCTAAGAATAAAGTTTACGCAACAATTGCGAGCATTTTCCCTGTCAGAGACTCAAACTTTCGTGTAATTTAACGATACAAAGCTTTAAGGATTTAAGGGCTATTCATATCGGAACGAAGGACCACGAGCTTCTTCAAAACAAACTTTATTTGTTAGGGGATAGAAAACAAAACACCATGAAGGTAAATACATATTGATATACAACCGCTTTGCTAACTCAATAAAGTTAGAAATAGTGCCATTGAAGAAATATGTACATGCTAAAATATGGAATGATCGAGCCGTACGTGGCTACCTAATAAATAAATAAATATTCATGGACATTTCACACGATGCCCTCTAGTCCCAAACTAAGCAAAGCTTGTAATATAATTATTCAGTAATGTGAGATTTTTTTTCGAGAAATAAAAAAATAATAAGTCAACCTTTTATCGCCGCTAATAAAATAAAAGTGTAATTTAGGAATATGTACCTATTGAGTTGTTGGAATCATTTTTGATCATTATTTAGCAAGGTCGAAGTAGTTGCCTTGACTTTCACGCCATGTTGGAACCTTGGAATAAAATGTCGATTTATGTTACATTCATTTACAACCAGTCATTCCAAGCATGGTATTAGTAGCTAGGCAATATTAACTTTCATGTTTTCAAAGCTTCGAAAAAATACGTTTAAAGTAGGTAGTTTTTTTCAGCATTAAAATATTTGCAACGTAATTATAATAATTATAGTAACTAAATATTCACACACATCTAAATAATGAGGGTAACCTTTGTCATAAGAAAAATAAGTAGTAAGACTTACCATTTCTTTAAAGTATAGCTTAATAAATAATCTATACGGTGTATGATCAAATAATATGTAAAAAGAAACAAAGTCAAGGTTAATGAAAAAAACATAAACGAGAATACCACAAGGCCTGCGTTTATAACTAAAAAGTCTGCAGATTAAAGATTAAGCAAATAAAGCAAGGGTGAGAACAGGAAAAGGGAGGATTTGATTACGCGGGGCGGCTGACTACGCACAAATAATAATTTTTATTAAACAAAATTATGTAAAAACTCTTTCAGAGAAATGGCATGAAACTAATTGTTTATTTCTGACGCAGCTATAATTTTCTATGTCATTAATTGGGAGAAAATATTGAAATAAAATTTGCCGCAAACACTTTTCAGAGAGTACCTAATGTAATTTTTTTTTATTCTATGGCACCTATTATCTTCCGTTTCTGGACCTGTTATTTTATTTAGAAATATCTATTAATAGCGTTTATACTATGGTTTTGTTATTACATTTCAATTTAACAGCATGTCAGTGACGTGGTAAAAATCAGAACGTGCTCGATCAATATTGTTCACAGGCTGTTAGGGTCGTAAAACTAGTCAGACACTAGTGAAATGGTGTTTTCTGTGACCGAGTGCTTGACTTGTTAGATTCGTTAGCGCTAGTAACGACCTATCAGCTAAAATGTCTATTCCGCTGAAAAATGTTGCACGCGTTTGGCTTTTGTACATAAGCTCGTCTATATATTGTCGACGTTGAAACAATTAGTTTGATATTTGAATGATCTATAAATCTACAAAATGTGTTCAAATAACATAAACTACAAAACTGTTTCTTCGTTGTTGTTGTTTGTTTCGGCTTTCTTATGACATTTTAATGAGTACTAAAACTGTGATGTTTTTTATACTTTTTTCATACAATCAATGTACAAAATCGTAGATGCAGAAAACAGACGATTCAATATTATTTTTCTGTTTCATCACATCACAAAGTCCTTGACCTAATCTGCAATTCATCTTATACAATTTACCTAATTTACGGAAATAAAACAACTGCTTTTGGCTGCTCTAAGAAGTATAAACCAAAACCTATCTGAAATCAAAGAATTTGGTAATACATTATTAAATAAATAGCAACCTATTTGACATTATTACACAAAATGTTAATGCAGTTAATTTCGTAGGTGACTCACCGCAATCTCCTTTGTAGGCAAGCCGCAGGTCGCTCTGTTCTCGACAAGAGGTCGCGTCCAGCTCGCACTGCGAGGGGTAAGTTTGACCGTCGGTCCCACAGACAACGTCCGATTCCTGACCAACACAACTCATTTTAACTTGATTTATTTTTTCATATAATACTGAAAATAAGTAAGAAAATCAAAGGGGCATCATAAATATAACAGAATCATAGTGAAACCTATCAAAATCGAAATGACCTAATTTCACGAGAACGCACGTGATATTTCTATGTTTGAAGTTTTATCTCTAGCGATGGCAGAAATAATGTCGAATTGGCTATGGGCACAGGAAATACGCGTCATTGTGACGCGGTTAGCGCGTCACAATGGTATTTTTTAGCAAAGATAATAAAAAATGATATACATTATGATATACATTGATATACATATGTATTTTTATTTTTGGTTTAGCTTAAAATTGTTTAACTCTTTACTGTTTATCAAACAATTGAAACAAATTCCGAACCAAAGTCATGCTTTATAATAAAATCAAAAGAAAATTTACGGTAGTATAATATTAAACAAGGTGAAACTCTTAATTAATGACCGATTTAGTTCAAAGAGATATTAAAGCCAATACCCAAAATCTTGTTAGGGAAACCCTTTAAACAATGTTTGAGGCTCTACCAAGAAATCGCCTTATCGGTTATTGATTTCACAATTTGAGGAATTCAATTTCAAAGGTAGCTTCTGGATTACCAATTTTGATGAAATCGATAGTCGTGGAACGGCATCACACGGTTTCACAAAAGATTTCAAGAAAAATGGAACCCTGCTCGGCTCTTACCTATGTTAGATTTGCAACTATTTCCAATCTTCATTTCGACACACCTACTGTAGTTATTTTTTTTTTAACTTTATGCGTAGTTTTTGATAAACATATCAAAATAAGAAATGTACTTAGGTATCTGAAAACAATTAGCAGTGGACTCTTGAGTTCAATACAGAATCAAATACAATAACCAGTCTACAGGAAAACTTTTTAAAGTTATCGAAAAAGGGGAAAACAGAAACACGCCGAAACTTGTAAGCGGATAATTGAAACGGAAATGAACGAGTATTTTATACATAGATCAGACAATTCAACAGCAAAATACAGAATAAACGTTTAACATTACTTATTTTCGTGAAATAACTCGTAGAGACAAAATGTGAAGTGAACAAATTTTCTTTGACCGTGTCTACAGATAAAGCTAACAACCCGTGACACCTATCGATAGTATCGAAGGAGAGATAAAATAATGCGTAGTAATAATTGGGAGGACATTGAAAGTTTGATATGGTATAGGTTCACCTACAAGTGGTTCTATTTCACGAAATCGCGTGTTTTTGCTTTGTTTATGCGCGTTAGAGCAATCAGACATGTCGAGATAAAAAGAGATGATTGGTGTATGTGCAGTGCATGTATACCAACCTGTACCGACAAAAAGTTCAAAATATTCGTTGCAGAGAATGAAACACAGTTGGCAATATTTTTTAAATCATACCTGTGCTTCGGTGCAATTATGATTGCACTGGCAGACAGGATGGCCGGTTTCCGCAGAAACGATGCAGTCACCTCCGCCTTGGCAGACGATGTCGACACATGATTCTGCACAAATGAAGAAAAATAATGCTAGTTTGTTGCCAATGTTTGTATGTTGTAAAATTCGAGCGACAAACACCTACCTATCTACTAAAGAAAATACCTAGTTGATTTCAGAAAACTTCTTATTGTTTTTCAAATCCTACTCACAGTATAACCGATGGCGTGTCGTTTACGCCATTGGTTATACTATGAATGGCTTTAGAAACTGCTTATTTAATAAGTAATATAAAGTGCATACATCTTAATAATAATTTAGAAAGGGTGTGAAAACAATAAGTTTTATTAACGGGCCGAAGAACTTTCTCCGGAGGAATATTCTTTCAATATTCAATAGGTAGGTAGTCGTTTGAGGCGGCTTCAAAATAATGAAATTAGAAGGCTCTCGGCGTGCTACCTTGAGTAGTCATTGAGTAATATTAATCTCTTTCATATTTCAGACCGCTTCAAAGCTGTTTCACTAAATGGATTAGTTCAGAATCAAAAGCAAATTGCTAAGGTAAAAAAAAACAATTGTTTCAAGGTGGTTTTAATGAGCAGAAAAAATGACGTGAGGGTTTCCTCAGTTTTCCAATCAATCAAACGTGCTATCTCCAGGGAACAGGCGTGGTGTTTGTCTAACTAAACAAACCTGAAGACCAATGTTTATTTTTACCTTCCTCGATCTTATTGCTACTCCGAAATTGCGAAACAACAGACCGGTAATCTATTTTTCCTCATCAGTGGCACCGAGATTTTATTTTATCGCATTTCCTTTTGAAAGCTACGCGTCATCAAAACAACGCGAATAATTTATATTTCAAAAGAATCTCGTGCGCCATTTATTGACAATTTCATAAGAGAGAGATTTTCATCACAGGAAATTGATAGCGATTTTTCTTTAGATGGAATTTCTTCAATTTATTTCATTTTGAAATTCACCGCTGCTGCGGCGAAGATAAAATTTTAGTAGGGACATTTCGAAATCGATTTTGATTTTGCATACATATTTACTTATTTCTACTGCTGCTATTTAGAACAGTAACCAATACTTCGTTAAAACCTCAACATACGAAGGAACCCACTTATTATGTATATTTTTTTTCATGCCTTCTTGACACGCGTTCATGCGCAATTTAGCTTATATATGTCGTGTTATGGTGGTGTTATGGCACAAGCATCGTAATGAAGATAACGAAACACCATAAACTTCCTTCACACTGTGTATAAAGACGGTTCCTACTTTTAAAATAAAGAAAAGTTTGGTTTCATCTAGTTTTTTTGTATGTTCAAAATGTCGATGACAAAATAAATTCGCAAGTATCCTTGCATGAAAAAAACAGCACAGCGCAGTCAAATCTAATGTTTAATGTAACGCTATAACCAAATCGCTATTTAAGGACTCCAGGAATAAGGACTATAAACTAAAACACAGAACAAACATTTCTATGAAACATTGAGAGAATTTTCGTGCTCATACCGTTGGTTACCAGCTAATTTCACTCAATAGATGGTAATACTTACGGCATGTCCCGTTATACAGCACTTTGAGCTCGCCTTCTTTTATGCCCTCTTGACATGCGTGCATTCTCATCTTACACTCGCTTCCATACGTGTTCTGGTCTGATGCGCAGACTGGTGCTAGAGTCGCGTCGCAAACAGGACAAGCGCATTGCGCTGCACCGTTTCGTGCGATACATGCGCCGTTCCAGGGACATGATGTACGGGCACATGGGTTTTCCACACCTATTGGATTATGATTTGCTATTTCAAATACGATTTTAATAATTGTTTATTAATAAATATCAAAACTTACTGTTTGAAATCACGAGAACCATTTAATTATCGAGACTAATTTAAGCGACGAATATAAAAAAAATGCTAGTTCCTCGGGGGCGGACAAAAATCTTATTTATAGATAGCTCAACTGATCCAAATCAGTACCAATCGGAAGTACTCAACTGCTTCATGTGTATTTTGTACATATTATAAATATTGTAAATACTGTATTAGTCATAACTTTCTTTGTGAATAAATAATATCCCTATAGTATAAAAAGAATCTTATAGCTTTCATAAACATACCGCAATAGAAAATTACAAAAATATATGGGAGTGGTCGCGTGACTCATCAAATTTTTATTAGTTTTATATTCGCAATAATCTCCTTATTCTTCTTATCTTTTGGCGAATAAATACATCGTTTGTGAAGTCTGAAAACTTACCACAACCTCCCATGTAGGCGACTCTGATATTTCTATTCTCAAGGCAAGCTGCTCTCTCCAAAAAGCAAGGGCTGTCGTACGTTTTTCCATCCGTGCCGCACACGGAACGCACCGCAGCCTCGCATTCCGCACCGCAACCGCACGTCGCGACTCCGTGCGTGTCTAACGTGCAATGTTCGTGCAGTCCGCACTTCAAGGAGTCGCAGGGGTGTTGAGCTGTTAAGAAACATTGCTTTTGAATGTACCTACAACTTTTTCTAATAGAGTTTCGATCTGTGGGTAATCTTTATAGAAAATACGCCTGTAAAAATCGAAAATGTTCTATGGTAGGTATAATAAATACACCCCTTTTCTACTGAATTACAATACGTGAGTAATTGCGTAGCACAGCACTGCTTTTATATAAAAATTCAATACAAAGAAGGTACAATTGAGCCTATCCTCGTTACTATGAATATAAAAATAATTTTTGTTGTATCGCAAAAAAGATTTTTGGGATGCTAACTCTTTTCATAGCAAACTTAAAATACATCCATCACTTTTAGGCATTTCTGTTAGAAACAGTGAAAATAGTTGAAAGTACCTAGAAGTGTTTTAAAATAATTACTAGTATTCAGAGCTGGGTTGGATTTTTTAACCACAATTTAGAAATTTTAGTAACGATTTATCATCATAGAACATTTTTTTAACGAAACTTGCAAATCCAATTTCATACTTGAAAATGAATCTCAAGATGAAACCTCAACTCGATTAAAAATTACTAAGTTGGTAAGCCCTTTAGACGGCTGAGACTAATACCTACTATCTACATAAGTAATATAATTATTTAGCCTCATCTCAATTTGTTCAAGCTCTGTTTGACGCTCCGGTGCTCATATCCAATTACTTTCTTTAGAACAAAATGTCGCTCGTCTTCGACCAGTAACGCTGGCTCCTTGCATTTTCTCGAACAAAGATTTAATTTTAGATTAAAAAGGTTGTTGAAAGACTTAATAAAAATTATGGATCAGTATCGAAATGAAAAATCCATATTCATTTTGCAGTATCTACAAGAAAACGTTCAGAGTTCGTTATGAAATAAAGCGAATTAGGTCCATCGAAGTGTCTACAAAACTCAACCATATCTACACTCTACATCCCCAAAAGTAGTATGGGTCATACATCTCTGTTTCTTTGGGATAATAATAATCTAAAGTTCCCACGGTTTTCCAAGACTATTGTTATTTATCTTCCATCACAAACTAAACTAAACACCCACAACCTATGATTTAAACCCACGTCATTTTAATTCAGAAAGTAAGATCGCTGTGGGTTTCAATGTGCACAGCTTTTTCTTACAATTTTCTATCACACACGCTAATTTCGTAAATATCAAGTTGTGTGGTCACCCACATTCTCACTAATAATAAAAATAAACAGACTTCTCATCTTTTTGTCATAATGAATATTTTTCCTTGCCTTTCCACTTGTGCTTTGTCTCTAGAATTTGACACTAATCTCACCATCATCATGGTTAAACTATATCGGTCTTCTACTAGATGTAGGATTCGCTATTGTGTTTGGTCTTTGGCTTTTCTCATACAGCAAAATTTTTATAAATCACTGCCTCACACTGCTACACGCTTGACACAACAAAATAAGTCCCCCACAATAATTAAACAAGTATTGTTAAATTACCTGACGCACACTCTCCTCGGTACGCGATAGTGAGCTGCTGTCGTGTCCTACAAGACTCCCTCCGTAGCGCACATTCACTCGGGTAGTCTTTATAGTCCGACCCGCAAACAGCTGAGCCAGAGCGCGCAATCAAATCGCACGGCGGACCGCATTTGCACACCGGGGCACGTAGCTCGTTCAGCTGACATACCCCACCGTCTGCGCACTCATGCTCAGAACATGGATCTAGAGAAAATTGAAAATTGAAAGAATTGTTCAACGAAAGCTACTAGGGTTAAGCGCTATCAGATCGACTGTGAACCAATCGCGTAGTGTTTCGATACAAAAGCAACTGATTTATCTTCAATGCTTCTATTTAGTTAGTAATCAATGATACTGTGAAATTATCTGAGATATGGGTTTGAAATAAAACAAGTTCGTCTTATTTTATGTTTGTTCTAAATAAGCAAAGTTATTCACTCAAGTTTTGAAGCAAATAAAAATATTGGACTAGTCTGAAAGTTTTAAGGGTCTCGGTTTAAAGGGTCTCAGAGTCTCAAAGCAATATTGGTAGGTATGTGGGTATACCTACTTAACTTTTGGCAGATTTACGTTATCATATTCTTAGATATGATAACGTCGTAGTTACCTAAAAATTTCCATCTCATATAATAATAGCTAGGTATACCTACCTATATTGAAATTAAAAAGTTATATACTACAACTCAGTTGATTTGATTGTAAAAAACTGGAGGACAAAGAACAGTTAAATGTCCAAGAAACTATCCCAGTCCAGCGCAGAAACAGAAAAGATGAAACAATTCAATAAAAGTACAAACGCGAAGCAAGTAATGTAAATAGAGAATCACACAAAAGGATGTCGGAATGTGCGGGCATTTGGTCTTGTTCAAATTTAGTTTAGATCGAATGCTGGGACAAGTTTCGTGAAAAGGGTTAGCGAATGTAAGTACCCACATAAAGTAGACGAGATTAGATTACTTCCATGAAAAAGAACCCAATTTCGATTTTGTGTATGAAAATATTGTAACGGGTTGAGTTTGTGTAACTTTTACGAAGTTCGGGTAATTTATTTACCTACCCAAGTACCCGGCCTACATTATTTTGTACAAGTTATGAGAGAAATATGTTTTGCTTATAAAATATTACTTGATAGCTTTTTTACGATATTATATGATAGCCCGGGCTAATGCAAAAACGTGGTATGATGGATGTAACATAAGTACGGAGAAGAGCCTTCATAAACTCTTATCGCAAGTCTTCTCAGTCCGATTACATTTAGGATAAACCATCACGTCATCTTCGACTCTCTGGTTAAATGTTGACCTTCTTTTGTATTAAGTAACCCACTTTTCTCCTATTATAAGAAGAAACCCTCTTAACGAGTTTCTTTTATGGCTCAAAAGATCAACAGTAACAATACGGAGCCATTTGCTTTAATTAATAGATACTCATTAGAAGCTTTCATTGTAAAGTGTAACTTACAGTGGAACCTTGAAAGGTCAGACCTACTTGTTTAAAAAAGACATAGTAAGCCAGTATTTTTGTCGAAAATCATTGGTCTCCTTGAAGGACATGAGTAAACGTGGCCTGTAATGATCTTGCCTAATTCTTTTATTTTCATTTTCTTGGAACATAACGAGATATCTTTCGAGGGTAATAGAAAGCCATATTATACTCACCGCATTTTCCATTATACTTGAGGGTAATATTTAGCTGGTTATCACACGCGTGCTTATCTAGATGACACTGAGAGGCGTAGTCTCGACCGTCCGATCCACAGACGGGTTTTCGCTTCTGACAGCTTCTAGGACATCGGCATTCTGGTTGGTTGAAGGAAGGTACGCATCGGGCTCCTACTGGACATGGAACCCCAGAGCATGGATCGCCGGATTCTGCGACAAATATCATAACTTATTGAATGTTTTGCTACAACAAGGGTGTTTATAATGCAATAAAAGCTTAACCAGAGAACCGGTTGAGCACTGTCTGCGCTCGCCATTGTTCGGTAGCGCTGTAAGAGTCTTCATACGACCATCAGCATGTAATCCATTCGAAAAAATATGTAACCTGAGAATAACCCCTCTACAAAATATGTTGTAGTGATTTCTATGCTATAGCGTAGATGAGTCGAGTGACTTATTGTTTCAACATTGATTAATTTTCTATTCTCTATGATGATTGTAGAAAATCAACTTGGCTAGAGGGATAGGCATTCTAAGGGCTTAAAGTTGTTTTGAATAACGACTTAAAAATATGATCTCAAACTCATTCACCGACGTAACTAGGCTTTAAATTCTTCGTATTCCAAATTGGTATTGAACGGAACAAAACATCGAGGTTAATTACACAATCAATGTAAACATTTAATAGTACCTACTCCTTCAGTTCCGGTGTGTAACTATTTGTAAACAACCAAAGTCAACAAAGAAACGTGATAGTTTGAAATAGTTCAGGAAATAGACGGTCCTAAAATAATAGTAGATGACTTGAGTAGTTTATATTGTGAAAACTAGACCCGAGTTTAGGGAGAAACAAAATTATCAAATGGAATTACAAGTGGCATCAATATTTATCCTTTTGAGTTATTTTATTTCTAAGGAAAAAGCTAAGGCGCGCCATAGTCATAGTATGAAGAATGACAAAGTTTTGCAGTCTGATATTATTAGGAAAAAAATCCACAAACTATTTCGTTTTACCATGGAATACGGAATACTTAGGTAAGTAAAAAAGGTACCTAAAGCTTTTACTGGTACTGACTCTAGTTATATCTCTGAACCGCCATTAAATATCGAGCCATTAGCATGATTAATAAATTATCGAAATTATGAAAACGATATTAATTAACCCAGTGTTGACACTATCGATTTGACACAGCTCGCTTATTGCGTAATTAATGTTTATATTTATTATATGAATATGACTCTTGTTTATGAGTTGAAAGGCCAAACATTTTATGAAGTAAAACTGTGGCCATAACTTACCACACTCGCCTTCGTGTCTGACACGTAAGTTGAGCCGCCTTTCACAAGCTTCCTTCCGTAGAAAACAATGGTTTCTGTAAGTCCGGCCCACGGTGGAACACACCGCGGCCGCAGTGTTGGGACAGCTAGCGGGACACGCGCAGTGGGCACGTCCATCCCCCAGAGACACACACTCAGCCCCCCACCGGCAAAAAGTCTTTTCACATGCTTCTGCAAAAAAGATAAAATACTAGCAGTTACCCGCGACTTCATCCACGCCTAAAAAATGTATAACCTAAAAAAAGCAAGAAAAGTAGCCTGTGTCAATTCAGGTTACGAACTATAGTTACTATAGAAACTTGGAATATATTATAATATTGAAACACAAACATCCAAACATCTAAACTTTGACATTTAATAGTAGTGGGATTTTACCGTGCCGTGACCCGGTCACATGTCAAATGCCCCGCTAATCTTGTTTTATTCCTCCCATGATACCAATTTTTGTAAATGTAAACATGTCGAGTTATTTATACAAAAACGCGAGTATTTTTCCCAAACCTCTATGAAGCGGTTGATAGGATACGGCTGCGTCATAACTCGATTGATTTTGATCAATTTCGGACGTTTCGATCGGATCGTGAACCTAATTTTGACGCTGAAATGTTTGCACATTTCTGAAAATATAACAATTTATTTTTATACAATATACGAGTAAATCAAATTCATAAAATGCGATCATCTAAATATAAATGCGAACTCTTTCTGGGGAAGGACATCATTTTTGTAGGATCTCCGCTAAGGATTTACACAATTTCCAATTTTCTACCTGGAGAGTCGACAGCGTGACTAAATTATTAAGTAGGTCCAAAATAAGATGCGAGCTTCCGTTTTGCCACAGCATTGTGTTAGCTGGCTTTAGGGATTACCGATTTCTATCGTCTAGTTAAAATTCCGAACAGATTGTCTGGCGCGAAGTCACACGCCGCGCAGCCTTGCCGCTACGGTAGAAGTTAATTTAGAATTCACTTTTGATTTAAAACACGAAGATTTTGCTTGTTACTTAAAATATTTCGTTATTTTGGTCACGTATTGTGGATTTTTTCGACGTCTTATCTAAATTTTAAATGAAAGATTGGGTAAACCGATCAATAATAGCTAGCAAATTAGGCTGCAAATTATATAGGTGTGTAATTTCACATAATCATAATCAATGTTCAAATAACATTAAAATAAGGTACCTAACCCCAAAATAGCAATCTAATCAGCCATCTATTTTTATTTCACATTATTGACAATCTTAAAATAACATAATGGCAAAATATGGTTTTACTATTATTACATTTATCGTATTGAAAAGAGGTCAAGCATCAGATTCGGTTGCGATCTTATTTCCTTGACTTTCATATAAAGGCTGTCGCGTCGACGAATTCAGAAAAGAAAGCAGTCGGAAATAACAATTTCGTAAGAAACAAACAAAATGTTAGATCGCGAATTGCTGTAGAAGAAGCCCGAGATAAATGGAGACAGGGAGGGGAGATAAAAATGATGGCGGATGCTTCGTGAATGGAAGAAAATTAGGAAATTCACCGCGTCGCTTTTTCAGGCACGAAATCTGTTTAAATTATCCATATTATCTGCACGTAAATTCGCGTAGCGCTGAATATGTGGGACGATATAAGCCCTTTAGCCTTTTATATTGCACATTTATAGGTATTTTATTTCTTATGGTTGAGAAATATCAATTAAATCACTGTTAAAACAGTTTCCACCATATAAGTGTATTATTTAACCCATAATAAAATTGATCTCTTTTTCTTTCGAATCATTATCAAATCAAATCTGTGGCAAAGGCCAATGCAAGCGCATTGGCGACTTGACAAAGCACAAACATGACGAAAAAAGGACTTGACAAATACTTATAAGCTTCACAAAATAATTTGTTGTAATAGATATTATTACGTCTAATCTCAGTTACTTATTACTAATGAGATTATAAAAAAATAGCAGAATATACGGTATCACACGACTCTCGCCCACATAATGCGAGGCGCTCCCAAAGTCTGAGAGACAAAGCAATTTTGTTGGCTCAAAGCACCGACTTAGTTCGCATGTCACCCGCACTGTGTGCCTTAATAGTGATGTGTAGCATTCTCGAGCATACTATCCGTCTTTTTTCTCAGTCTTTCAATCATAATCATGGTTTATTCATGAAAACCAATAGTGATACGGCACAACCAGTTGAGCATAGTAGTTGTGCCTTGGGGAGTGCACGATAATAATATTCTTTTACATCAAAACAAAAATACTTTGACTTATTTTTTAATAAATTATATTGATTTGTATAGGAAAAATCATTTTTCAATATTCTGAATCTTTTTTTTCGGCAAAATTGACAGCTTTCCCTTAGGAAGAAAATAGAACAATATTTCGATGATTCCAGTAATCCTACTTTAGAATATTAAACTTGGTGTAAGACTGGTGTCCTAGCCGACTTTTTTAAAGTTTCTCGCATCTAACACTATCCTACACATATGGCTGTTTTAACACTGCCAACTACACGATACCGTCGAAAAGCTAATATCAGCTTTAGTATTGCACACTCTCACTCATAGAGACTACGATGTATAAATTGCACAGTGGCGTTGCTCTCACAACATGTTGACGCCGACAACGATATTTTTGCTCGATATCAGTGTCAGGTAGTATACAAGCGTCCTATGGATTGTCGTGCAACGATAAGCTCTCGTAGGTACCTTAATAGATGCAGAGGCTTTACTTGAGACAGCAAATTGTACAAAATTATAGTGAGTGTAGGTACGTAAACGCTTTTATGAAAATAAAAACAACATGAAAAGTTTATGAATATCTTTATGTCTCAGGTGATGGGTGCAGTTCAATGCATCACAAGGCACGTGCTCAGGGAGGCAATGTTTTATTATAGGTAGTGGTTACCACTTAACATCGGGTGGGCCGTACCGTAAGGCCGCTTAACATCTGCTTGTCCCATCATAAGATTGTAAAAAAAATATGAGGTTGATTTGACACAAGCTAATTTCATATTTTGATTTCGTAAGCAGGTATAAAATACTGCCGTCACGTAATAAAATGGAAATTTATCCAAAAAATAGATTTACGAAAAAGATGAAGCTGTAAGTAAGTCAAAGACTTACCTTCTGGAGCAGGTGGCCGAGGTTGGTAATGTAAATCTGTAACAATAGGAACAAACTATGAGCAAGTTTTTTTTTTAATATAAAATAACTTACCAAAATTATATTCTGTGTAATTCACAACAAAGAATTAACAAGAACTATATACATCACGTACTTCTAGGACTGTGTGTGACAGTGTGTGATAAAAAGAAAGCCAATGCATTACTTTTTATTTTTCTATTTTTGAAAATGGAATGTCAGAATAAAAACTCATGTTCAGCCAGTATATTAGCAGATAGGAACCTATTTCGTTATGTTTTTCTGATGACTTTGACCTTGTTTTAATGAAGTCCATTCCTAGTTTTTGTAGGGTTTTAGTAATTTTCGTAATATTACGGGGTTGTTTAGGCAGGGAACTTAACCAGTTATCACTGTGCTTTGAACCTTCTTCAAACTTCCACTGAATTTCTTATAGTAGGTATCCTATCAAATTACAAGCTTCTAAGGAAAGCTCCCTTAAATCTTAACTTTTCTTTGTCTTGTAGCAGTTTAAAAAACTAAAGTATTTAAATAATATGAAAAATAATAATGGAAAACTAGTTATATCGTTGGATAGAAAAGTCTGCACGGTCTTTTCATTTCAGACTTTTTCATGAATAATCAAGGCAGAGAAGGACTAATTTATGAAAATTAACCTTCATTAAAAGTTATAGCGTCGCGGAAAAAAAGAAAAAACGGATTCAAAGGCGCATCGCAGATTAATATCGCTTCCGGGTAAGGAATATGTTTCGGAATGTGACACAAAGAGGTCGCGACTAATAGGTTTGCATTCACATTCGGATAAATATAAAATACTGGTACAAGGGTACGGCTGCCGCAAGCTGGGGTGAACCGGGCGCCGCGCCATATTGTTTTATTGCAAATTGGTTGGACGTAGACCGCGCCTGTCCTTTACATATACGAGGCTATTAAACTACGGCTAGTGTCCAGTCACGTGTTAAACGAATTCGATCGCTGCTTACAATGTGAGACGGTGGACGGTGGAGCTCGTGTAAGTAACTTTGGTTTTAGTAAGCGTTTGTAAATGCGAGGTCCTTGACTGAACTGTATTTTCAAATAGATTTTTCCGTTTACCGCTGAAAAGTAAAGCAGTTTACTGTAGAAATAGCCCACGTTTTCTTTGAAGAGTTATCATAGAATGTGGCAATATGCTGTTAATGTTAGAGGTGGCTCATCAGTAAATATTATTAGTTGCTTAAAGTTTACTAAAAGTGTATTTAATACACTTGTATAATTAGCTCAGGTGAATTAAGTTTACGAAGCCAATTTAATTGGTGCAGTATTCCTGTTGAGTCCACAGACTGATAGTGTGGGGCCGTTGGTAAAAAAAAGTTTAACGATTGACATCAAAAAAAATCGATGTGTTATCGGAAGTGAAGGTGGAATATTTTTGAATTTCGAACAGCTCGTGTTCTGTAATCGGCCTCGGAGTCTGATTCACTTGTTTTGTTTCAAAAGTAAACTTGTTTACAATACTAGTTATATGATGAACGCTATTCTAATCAGCAATAGTTGGACATTTTTTCCATATTAGGCACCAAAATGTCAGCAAACATCTTACATTATTATTATGAATCATGCACAACCCACCACGCTGGTGTTCCAAACTATAAAATAATTTGTGCAACGTGAAACTATAATTTATACAACGATAATGAATATGACTAACGGTGACTTATCACGCAGGTTTTTACCCTAATAAGTATCACCGAGTCACAAAAAATGCTGACAAAAGGTATTGAATTATTACGGAAAACCTCTCGTGAACCTTTTGTCTGTAATGAATCATACGTAGATACTACATACCAAGCTGGACTACAAAGTACCTTCTACAAAATAAGCATTTATTTGAGGCTATCAGCGCATAAGTGGTGTAACCCACAATTTTTGTTAAACACGGATCTGGTGTAAAATACATTCGTTACACTATGACTTCGATTGATGTAAAAGTAACTGTTATCATTTAGGAATTACCCATAGGTTTTTCACAAATACATAATCGGTCATAGAATAGGTATCTTCTAGGTAAGCGTGCTACATCGTCGACCGCATCTTCACTTAACATCAGGTGAGATTGCGGTCAAACGCTTGCTTATAAATTTATAAAAAAAAAAAAGAATGGTATAACTTGGTGGTATGGTACGTGTTTTGTTACATGTAATTCTATTACGTTTATTGATCGGGTAAATCACGCAGTGGGTACCAGAATACCACAAAATCTTAGATCTAATGAAGTAGTATTAGGACGAGAGGCAAGCCTTTGCTCGCAGTGCGTGATTGCGCCTGACACCCGTAATATCCGGCCGCCAGCCACTGCCCACCGATGGTATCAATTTCAATTTGTTGCGGCCCCATAACAGACGCCTCTGCTCGATTCGTTGTATGAATCGATTTCACTCCAGTTTCCTGTTGCGTCCGCATGGACTTAATCTCGGATCGTTCGATTGAAACGCTCGCTGGGAAAGCGCTGTTTATCGCCGATATCTATTTAATTTCGCGTTCACTGAAATTCAATAAAACAGATTTATGATAGAGTCGGAAATTATTTCGGAATTCGATAAACATTGCTGGTACTCGGTTAGTGCTTAATGGCGATGCAAATGTACCGTGAAATCATTATTTGTCCCGATGCTCAACGAAATAAGCTGAGTGTGATAGAATATGTAGAGTAATAGATTCGAATTCTTGCATTCTGTAGGATTTTTTTGTTCAAACGACGTGAAAATTAATCGATCGATTAGCCATTCGCGCTTGGCTTCAAAGCTAAAGTCGAACGTGACTCGTGAACCGGTCCCCTGCCGCACTGGCGCGGCGGGCAACGTGGAAATTAATTCTGCCGTTGAAAAACGAACAATCCATCCCGAGTTTTCGACAATCTATTGCATGGAGTTCCGAATAACTCTTCGATTGTTTCAGTACGCACGAGTATTGTTGTGTTGTTGGTACGAGTAAAATACGACTACGAATATTGCTCCAGTTATTGGGACTGGTTCGAGTAATAAAACGCAACGGTTGTATGACATTTTTAGGGTTAATTTTTGACTTAGTAAAAATGATATGTAGGTACTTATTATCTGTGTTTAGTATTATTATTTTCTTCAAAAATAGGTTTATTCGTTTTACAAAGTTCTGAGAGTAAATAACACCGCTATACTTTCATCGTCTCATTCCCTTTTTCAGTTAAACTGCTTCCTTAATTCCAGTGGCCACACCGCAATTTGAAAATCCGGCTCAGCGTAGCACCCACAGTGCCACTAAAATTAATGTTCTGCCAGAGAGAAAAACGAACGGCACCCGCTCATACATCCACATCTACACACCTACTATTTACTAAAATAAAATCAACTATTTTAAAGGGTCGTGCTCGTGCCATATCGTTCTGTAAGTGGTTTCTTACTTCACGGAAAATAGATGTTATAGTACACGTACCAAAGTAAACCATCTAAAATATTTTTATATTTCTTCTGTACTTATCATGCTTTTTGATTCTAATACTTTTCATTACATCACAGTGCATGCAGTTTCATAAATTCTGAATTCAAATAAAACGGAAAACAGCTGTGTGAAGTGAAAAGCTCCACGTTTACCGCTTTGTGCTCGTTTTCAATGGTCAAGTTGATCGAATAATCGGTTCAAGGGAATGTGATTGCAGTACTGACTGGATGTAATCGTCACCTCAATACGCTGTTATCACCGTATGGTTCAGGAGCAATAGAGTATACCAGTAATAAGTACTAAATCTCAGTGCGATTAGAACTCGGGTCCAGTTACTGATCAAAATAAAAAAGGGGTAACTCGTCCGACGCTGGTTGAGTTGGTTTGGGACGAGACTACTGACTACACGAACAATAAAATAAAAAAAAAAACATGCAGAAAATAACAAACTACTCAGTAGGTACCTAATACTTACAATTATTTGTCAATAAAAACCCTGTTGAAACGCCCAGCAGGACTAGGAAAAATAATAGCAGCAGCACTATCAACGCGGGCCGACAGTAATGTATCCAACAATAGTCCTCTGAGTTTGCTGCAGGTGGGTCCGAAGACCAGCACCTACAGCATTTTCCACACGCGGGCTCCGATGGTGTCGTTGCACGCACTACCGCACTATTCCCTTGCTGATTCACTATCACACCTTGCACTGGAGCATCGCTCCCTTGTCCGTACATTGCACTTTTTTCTGAGAGTCTAGCAAAACCTGATGTCTCGTCCTCGTGAGGATTCCCGTACACACCGTACGAGGCGACCATGTCGACCCCCGAGAGCGACCTTGTCGTCTCGTTCCCTCCGCTGTCTTGCACGACATTATTTTCCGAACTAGGCCAACATTCACAAGAGCACCGATCCTCCTTCCGCCTCTGTCGCGGCTGAGTGCCGTCGACTCGCCTGATAGGGACCTCGCTTTTCTTCTCCTCTTCTTTCTTAATTTTGGCATCTTGAGGTATCGTTTCGTGATTGACATCATAGTTCGTTTGTAGGTTTTTGTGGTTCTCTATGTACCAGTGTCTTTCTTCCGCTCTGAGAGTTGTGTCGTTGTTGCCTTCGTAAATGTCTGCATAATTAGATAGTGGATGAGAGGATGGACTATACACTGGGCCTGCTGTGAGCTGGCCGTACCCGCGCTCATACTGCGGTGGCCGGTTTTTGCTCGCGTAGTACGTGGTGGATACGGGCACGGTATAATCGTAACCCGGCCTGTTCATCTTCAACGCTCAATGGCTTCATTTGAGCTTATGTTTCACTGCGGTATTCATAGTTATTTTACCTGCAAACAGTTTTGATACTGTAAAGCTAAGATGCGATTCTTTTCACGCTATGATGCTAATTAACGATGGTGCTTACAATGAAAATACATAAATACTGAGGATTGTAAGATAAACGTACTCCTGCGTTATAAAACATAATAAGCAAACATTGTTGATTTTATTACGCATCATACACGGAGACAGCTGAACATACAGCAGAATAAACATCTGTTTATCTCAATTAAGTACCTCTGTTGTTCAGTGGTGGTATTTATCTTTTGTATTACAACAAGCGCCCGCCGCTGCTACTTAGGAAGGTAGACAAAGAAGTAGCGACGTGAGTAAACAGAACTTCCTAACTTAAATTAACCGTGCTTATTTATTTCCCTGATTTTGACACGTGAGAGTTGTAACTTGATTACGAAAGAGGAAGAAACAGGGATGAGTGTGGAACCGGTAAGTATCTCGGTAACTTTTCGATTTCATTACGTCGCTGTTACGGAGAAAGAAAAAGATCATTGACCTGTCCATTACTACTAAATAAAAAAGTTGTGCGTGAACCCCCGCGATAACTAGGATAATCCGTTTCAATTAATTAACTTAAAAATAAACAGAAGTCATTACATAAAAGTTGGGACGGAAAGTTAAGCCTGAAAGTCCTCGTCGAGGCAGTCCTACCTAAAAAGGGACAGTCACAAAGGATTTTTAATTAATGGTAGGTCCACTTATTTATGTAAGCAGTCCAATTAGTTACTTTATTTGTTTGTAACTAATTATTTCAGTTGAAACTTTTATCATGTAACTATATAAATACTTTTGTTGTTTGATTTGTGGATATTAAATTCTGAACAATTACCTAAGAATCCCTTGAGAGTCTAAACAAATAATCAGGAAAATTCTCACCCGTAAAACCGTCTCAACGTTTAGAAGCTATTAAGTATGTGTCCAAACTAAACAAAGAAGAAAAGTTGTATAGCAGCTTGATAGTGATTCAGTTGAGAGGTGACTAAGTAATGATCAATGATTTTTTCATAATACACGCGAGAGCAATGATTCCGGGTCACTTAAAGAATGTTAAAAATCTCGGAAACTAAAAATGATAGGTTAATGCAATAAATTGTATTTAATAGACAATGTAATACTCCTTAAATGAAGGTATTAAAACTTCTTAGTTATTGTAAAGTTATATCTTAAAAAAATCAAATTTGAAAAAGGGCCACTTTCGAAGATGGAACTACGAAATTACAGCATTTGGTTTTGCTTTTGTTTGTAATCTGTCATTTATGTGGGTATATAAACCATGTTGATAGTGCTCTATATTCATTATTCAAGCTGAAATTATGTCGCTTACGCCTGAAGAATGCACCAGAATACTTACAATGCTGGAAACCGGCCGGAGTCAGCGCGATACAGCCAGGACTGTCGGTGTGTCGCTGTCAACAGTACAAAGAGTTCTCCGACGTTACGAAGAAACTGGTTCTAACCTACGCAGACCAGGAACGGGCAGAACCAGGTGTACCACAGCACGAGAAGACCGATACTTGGTGAACACCATGCTTCGAAATCGCTTTCTCACAGGAACTGAACTCACAAATCAGTTTCGACGCCTCGGAGGAAGTAACCCAAGTGCATGGACAGTAAGACGTCGGCTTGCTGAATCTAACTTAAAACCCCTTAGACCTGCAAACGGCCCTAAACTGGAGCGTGGGCATCGTATTTCAAGACTAAGATATGCCCAGAGCCACGTAAATTGGAGTATTGAAGATTGGTCAAAAGTTATGTTCTCCGACGAATCAAAATTTATGCTCTACAAGCACGATGGAAGACACAGAGTGTATCGAAGACCAGGGGAAAGATTCAAGCAAGCATGCATCGAAGAAAAAGTAGCCTACGGTGGTGGGTCTGTACTTGTGTGGGCCGGAATTTCTTCTGAAAGTCGCACAGAGCTGGTGATCATAGAAAACGGCTCTTTAACTAGCGTAAGATATGTGGAAGAAATCCTCAATGATCATGTTGGTCCATTTATGGTCAATTTAGGTGAGGATGCTATATTTATGCATGACAATGCCCGACCTCATACAGGTAGGATTGTGAATGACTACCTTCAAGAGATGAACATTACTCGTATGGAGTGGCCAGCGCGCAGCCCGGATATCAACCCGATCGAGCATGCTTGGGACGAGCTAGGCAGATGCGTAAAACAACGAAACCCTCCCCCAATCACGCTTCGTGAGCTCAAAATTGCTCTCACAGAGGAATGGGAGAATATTCCCCAAAATCGTATAAGGAACTTGGTGTACAGCATGCCAAACCGCGTAAACGCAGTAATGGAAGCACGAGGAGGCAATACGAAGTATTAAAATTCAAGTCAAATCGTAATAAAGTTCAAAAATTTCATGTTTCCTATTTTTGTTTTAAGGAGAGATCAGCAGTTTTTTTCTTTATGTAATTTTGTGTTAATAAAATGTATGGTGACTCATATTTTTTTACTTTCATTTAAGGAGTATTACATTGTCTATTAAATACAATTTATTGCATTAACCTATCATTTTTAGTTTCCGAGATTTTTAACATTCTTTAAGTGACCCGGAATCATTGCTCTCGAGTGTAGGTGCCTTCAAGCTCGTGTCACTATGGTCATTTTTTAATCTCTAGAAAATGACGAGAACTTCACGCTAATTTTGTAAAATGTTGTGGGGGGTTTATAGCATTTACTTTCGTGCTACTAGTATCCTCTTGGTCACACTGCTAGAATTAGTGTCACAAAAAATTATAAAATATTTTGTTGATGTAAATAACAGTTTATTTGGATCTTTTAGCTATTCCCAAACTACTGACACGACACTTACACGATATCAGTAATGAGTTCATATCGCACCATACATTTCGTACTTACTGCAGACGTTTTTACTATATTGAGTCGGTGCTGACTCTGATATCTTTTTTCCAGCCACTGACACGTCAATATCGTGTATTCATTTACAATAGATCTATGATTTTTATTTAGATCGTCATAGAATACTTTGTAAATCCTATCTTAACATAAGGTCCGAGGAGCATCTGTGAGTAAGTAGGATCTTAATAGACCCACCCCGGTCATTAAAACCTCCATAAGATATGGGTAGTTTACGATAGGCTTACCCTTCAGCTGAAAACAGCTGAGCACAGTTTTTTATTTCTCTTTGACCTCTATGCTCTATGGTAGTGAAAAGTCCACCACCACATTCAAACTTCTACTATTACTTTAATTACATGTGTAGCGATATACTTAAAGTGTTTAAAATAATAATACAAACTATTCTGATACAAAACAATACTATGCAAAAGATTTAATAATATAAAACGAAAGTTTTTACCACTCCACTGTTCTGTAACACAGAGCAGTAGTTTCAGTTAAAGTTTTGATAGCGTCGGTAACAATTTTAGTTCCCTGACCTCTGAAAATGGGTACTGAAACTTCATGTTGGCCTACGTAATTGTATGAACATTCCTTTATATAGGTACTCTACGATATATTCCATATACTAACCAAGATGACATTCTAAATCCGTTAGAGAACCTCAAAGATGTAAGGAAATGATCTCGTAACTTTTCGTTCAAGAATTAATGCAATTTCATGATTAGTTTAGCGTATTTTATTGTAAAAAAAAAGCGCGTTTTATTGTAAAATATCAACTTGACTAGGCCTACGGTTTGTTACTAAAAACAATTGAGCATGATAAATTTAATAAATAAAGATGTACCTAACGCAAACATTGCCTACTTCCATAAAACATTGAAGGTTAGTATGGGGATAGCCGTAAAATATTTCCGAAGTATAATAGGAACATAAAATAGGTAAGCGAAAAAATGCCTTCGTTTTATCTTTGATTCACGAGCCTGTGTCGTGTTGAAGATTTGTTTTTCGTTCAAGCTATGGTATTGCATAGGTTATGAGTTTTGCCAATCGAGATAAAATATCGATGGTTTTACCTACACATATCTTCGAAAAATCTTTTTTAATTTCAAAAGAAAATAGTTACGATACGATTAAAACTTGACAGCTCACAATGAAAATGTATCATACTTGTAATTATGTATCATGTCGGCATGTCCTTATCAGATCGGGTCGTTATCGTCTGCTGTAAAACGACTATCGGGTCAAATCTATTACATGTGGCCAGACATGCTAACATTGACATAGTTTAGAACAGGGTAGCTAGCTTAATTTACGGTTACTATAAAGATTTCAGTAGATAAGTTCGCCTCAAAGTTCTCCGGTTTGCGGTCGTGGAACCACTGAAAAGCCGGCACTAGTTTATCACCAAAATAGATAGTTGGTACATAAACCACAAGTGCTCTAAGAATTCTTATAGTTGTATGTTTGTCATTATTGCTAGGCAAAAATACTTTTTACGGGCTTTACCAATAAATGCGATATAAAGTTTGAAATGGTTACCCACGTCGTGTTTTGTTTTTTTTTGATCAAATTCAAACCTCGAAGCAAAAAACAAAGGGCGGTGCTAATACTCTAAACTTACGTCGAACTTATCGTTAGAAAATAAGTACAGTACAGACTCATGTAATTGTAAAGTGAACTAGCCGTTTCTTTCTAAAACCGCAACGTTGCAAACATTGGGTAGATACCTACTAGTTAAGTATTTGTGAATGTATGCAAATAGCCGCAACGTTGAACGAACCACTTTTACCTAAACGGTCCTGTGTTCCCCTTAATAAATCATTTTGTAGTTTCGTCTTTGCTACATGATCACAATGTTAGATGCTCTATGAATAAAGAACACAGCTATAGGTATGCCTAATTCTACTATATTTTGATAACCGGAACCTTGTAGGGTTTTGAAATAAGTGTTACAAACAGCACAGTATTTAAAGTACTCTTTGTAAGCTGTTACTAGTAGCCAAAATTGCATAGGATAAAATAAAATGTATTTTATGCGCGAAACGTTTTCTCGAGCAGAATATTGTTTTGGTTATGTTGTATTAAAGTTCCTTTTGTAAAATAGCCTGGGGATTATTTTCTATTGTAATTCCAAGTTTTTGGCTCTCTGTTCTACTTTTACTGTGTACATTCTAGCTTACTTTTAATAATAATAATAAATTTTATTTATTCAGTACGGTCTTACTTGACTAACCTTTGACCTTATAACCTTTTTTATAATGCAAAAAATAATTAAGTAGAGCCCTTTGTTATATAAGAATGATTTTTCTACTAACTTAATGTCGTTCAAAGAACACGAGTTTCAAAAGTACTGCTATGTAGCTATATCGTTTCCTTTTCATCACTTAAAAAGGCAACCCCTGCCCTTTGTCATATCAAAACGAGTTTACTAATAACATTTTTAAAAGAATATGAGCTTCAAAAATCTTTCCACTTTCAACAATGAACCAACACGTGGAATGGTTTTGTTGAAAAGTATTGCACAATCAGACTCATACAAAAGAGTTCAAGCCCACTTGGCCCACTGGTGGGCTAAGCACAGGTGTTTTACAACCTTGCAAACCAAAACGTTTTACTAAAGAAGTAAAATTGAGAGCATTAAAAAGTTCTAGATTAGAAACAATAGAGTCAAATGAAATCTTTCAGACACCGCTCCTAAGCAAAAGAATTCAACGAAACGCTTATTAAGTTCTCTCATTCCCATTTTTACACGAACCATTCACCGTGCCCGATAAAAATATCAGTAATAGAAAAACAAACTGAACAAGTCTTGAATAAAAGTGTACTTGGGTATGTTTTGATAGCAAATTGTCCATCCCCGCGCCGCCGTTGACTCATTGATGAAACCACTTTAGTTAGAAGACTGTCGCAAAGAAAATAACTATAGCAAAAAATATAGTCGCGTTGAGAACCTTCTCATTGTTTGATCAGTGAACATTTTAATTTTTCAACATATTTTTAGTCGTGCTCGGAAATTAGCGCTCCACTTGCTTATTTGTTTATTAAAAACAAAAATAATGCGGTCAATATCGGCTTATAACTCGTAGCATTAATAACAATTAATAACCTTATGAGAATGTTTGAAATTATCATCATTATAAAGAATCCCTTTCTAAAACTGAGATTGAAATCTGAAACCGGGTCACTAGCACAAACGCACGAAGGCATGTGAACTATTGAAGCGTCTCCCACTACGGTTTGATTAGGTCCGCTTACAGTAACATACATAGACAAGTATGTACGATAAGCCGGGAACAGTGATTGTTAGATAGTTTGAAATGTACACTGAGCCTTAAGGGCCTTTGCAGACTGCAGATTTTCTGATCAGCTGATAGTTTGGTCGGGTTCTAAATCAGTATGAAGATGTATGCAGTCGGAGAGGGACCTAAGGGTGTCAAAGAGTTTTCTAGAAATCATATAAAAAGCCACTAAAACTTTTTCATACAATATCAATAGCTTTATTTGAAAGGGCTCTCATAGCGGCATAACGTACCGCAAATATCAAATCCGTAATATAACCGTCTCCGTTTTTTAGAAAACCTTATCATCTCGGGTGCAGAAAAACCGAAGTGAACAGGTCTGGAATAACAAAACCCGCTACTCAAGGTGGGCGAAGTTTTCTGATCTCTACACTTATAAACTTATTTAATTACGTGGAAGTTTTATCTATCATCGATTCTCGGCACTTGTATGGCTTTTTTGATAGGCTACTTCCAACGGCTGATGCAAAGTGAACTGTTTTTCAGATAGTTCATTTTAACATGTTTTTCGTTTTAAAAACTGGTGACGCGTATATAGTTGAGTTGGCTAACCTATCATGCTTTAAATACTAATAGGTTCCTCGAAGCCATTATCGGGACTGCTTACGACGGCTGATAGGTGAACTACTTTTGAGATAGTATCAAGGGGATTTCGAGACTAACCCATATTATTCCGTTTTAAAAACTAGTGACGCGTACCTCAATTACTAGATAGGTACTAGTTTTTAAAACGAAGAAAATAGCCATCTTGTCATGCTACAAAGATTAATAAGTTCCTCAAAAATAGAACGATCCTATCAGACAGCTGATCTAATGATTACGACGTCGTCGTCAGATGAACATTAGATCGAACATGATGGATAAAAATAGTAATTAACATAAGTCTTTTAAATTACTTGCCACTTCCATGTGAGGAAAGTGTAGTACTTTCCTCCTATTTTATAAAAAAAAACAGAGTTGACTGACATAATGTCAACTCTAACTTTAGACCGATAAACCGTGTTTTTACAGTTCAAAAACACAACATATTATTATTCTCTGAGATTGTAAAATGTCCATTTGGAACACACTTCAGGTAGTTACTAATTTATGTTCATATTAGATTTTGAAAGTTACATAACTAAAGGGTTTTCGGTACCGTAATTGCAGGTCTTGCTCGTGTTCAATGTTTTGGTAACTTGGTTAGTAACTATGTTTTAGTATGATACAGGGTGATAAGAAGATTACTCATAAAAGTCAAATTGCAGTTCAGGTCATGCTTTTTGATGGAGCTTTTTAGCAATATTATTATATAAAATTAATTTTTTGACTTGATAGTTCATAACTGAAAAGTTTGACTCCTTCGATCCCAAAAGATGTTTCGAAGAGTAAATTCCAAATAAAAACAGTAATTTAAACGTATTTCGTTTGCGGACTTTATAGGACCTATTTAGCGGTTAGCTATTTTAAGACCTTCAATTTGGTAGAACAGTTTTATCACATCCTGTATAAGAACGTATCTAAGTTAATGTAGTTACAAGAAGGGTTGGTGTAGCGTCACCTTTTGTAAAACCGTTTCCTCTATATTCTCGAGTATTTACATAGCCTACCAATTAAACTTCAACAAACACATGAATTTAAAATGAAGTTATTAGATGCTTTAGGCAGAAAATGTAGTTCTTTACGTTTTTTAATAACGAAACTACTTACCTATGTATTATTTTAAAGCATAATAATATTTTCAGTGTGACTGCCCCCGTATGCCAATCTTTTGCTGTCAAGTTATATTTCACTGCCCAGTGTAATTTCTTCAGGTCACGTGGTACAATTTTGTACCACGTGATCATTCTTTTTAGACACTTGACAGCAAAATATGCGCGAAAACACATCAAATGACGTCATAATGTCACTATTTAGTCACAGAATAACTATGAGTTAGTGTGAACTGACCATGATTTAAAACTTTGCAGTTCAACTTTGATTGGCATACCAATCCTGTACTATATTAACTATATACTATACTATATTACTGTATCAACAGTAAAAGTGTTCGTTCCATTACTCTCATATTATCGATTAAAAACTGTTTATAGTCCTTATTAGAAGACTGTTTTCTGTAGTATTGCTACATTTGCTACTGAAATTAAATTAATATAGCCTTAAGTGGGAATTTGTGAAAAAAACCCCCACTGCTATGTCGTAGCACTACTACGTAGCCAGTGGGGGTTTCTGGAAAAGAAAACCGAAATCTCCACTGGTGGTGATTTTCCAGTGGGGATTTCTGGAATATATCAGATTATGACAGTTTGTAGTACATACACTGTGTGTGCTACGCTATTTGTAGCAGCGCTACGCGATCTTATGATATGCTACGCAAATAATATTTTTACGTAGAACTTCACAAAACACGGTATGGAAAAAATAAAGTTATAATAAAATAAATAATAAATACAGATTTTAAATGATTACAAAATAAATAAGGCGGCCGTTAAATAGCGGTGACAAAGATTCGTAACCTAATCTTCCAAAAGTTAGATATTTCATCAGCTATTTCATTGTAAGATACATACAAACCTCCAACCCCCAGGTAAATAAATACAGATTAATTTGTACTAAATACTGCTTATTTCTAAAAGAATCTTCCCCCAACGAATTTTAACGCATCAGTGCCGACGCAAAGTAAAACGCCGGACAATGCGGGTTGTGTAAGAATGAAAAAAGAAACTTTGTCTCTGCTTGTACCTTCCCTTCTACTTTTTGCCCTGTCTACTTAACTGTACGTATTATCTATGTTGGTGTGCGCAGATAAAAGATTATCCTGTTTGTCTTTATTTCATCCTTTGAAGATAAGGCTTAGCGTTTTATGTACATAGAACTTTCTTTTATTTATAACGTGGAGGTAAATTAACTATTTGATGTAGGTATTAATTATTTAGCACAATAATTATACTATATATGTTAAAAAGTAGGAAGCAACTTGTATTTTGTTTCATCATTCTATTCATATGGCTACCTAGGAAACTTCTTACTGCACCTGTAGGTATAATAATAACAATCTAAAATGTATGTGTTTTTTGGTAACTAAATAATTATCAATCAGCACCATCGTCATTAATAATAGCGTCATAGCAACATCATCAAATCCAAAGTGACACGAGCTCCATAGCTCTAATGAAAGTGGGTGACAAAACGACAAACCGAATAGGGCCGTCGAACCAGTGCACCCATAAAACTGAAGCCTTCACATAACTACACACATTCACGCACACATAGCACTCCAGCGGCAGTCCTCTGTAATGTTCCCATTATACTTGTTTATAAATGTGTTCAAAAACGTCCGATCGCGATGTATGTGGGCCGGGGAACGCGACGTAACCTCACCGGGGCACAGCGCGGACTGACGGCAAACGTGAACTAACCCCGCCCGCCCTCTCCCCCACTCTTCCCCCAAATCCAGAGTTTTCATTAATGTTGTTATCTCTGTAAAAGTTCGAGCAAGTCAAACTAAGAAGCTTTAATTAACTGTCCGTGAAATAACTAAGCAAACGAGAAGGCCCCACAGCCTTCAGTTATCAGTTGTGCGCAACTTTCTGAATGGGTGCCGGGCTTGATTGACTTTCAACGTGCAAGTTTTGAACCTTTATTCCTTGAACTTTTGATGTTTAAATAAGTAAAAACAAATCAGTAAATGGAGAGGTTATGCGCAGTTTTAATCGAACCAAGAATAGACTTTAATCTCGAAATAGAAGCGTTACAAACAAACAAATACAAATGATACAAACGATGCGTTTGATTTTCGAGAATCATTGTAAGCTTTTGATACCAATTTTTTTTATTTTATTACATTACAGGGTTTCTTATAATTGAATTTTCAAGGTTTGTCCATTTAACAGACACAAAACATCTAATAGTCCCAAGCACGCAATATTAAAATTAGTTATTTGTTATAGCCGTAATATCTGGCCTGCCCCCGTATGCCAATCTTTTGCTGTCAAGTTATATTTCACTGCCCAGTGTAATTTCTTCAGGTCACGTGGTACTATTTTGTACCACGTGATCATTCTTTTTAGACACTTGACAGCAAAATATGCGCGAAAACAAATAAAATGACATCATAATGTCACTATTTAGTCACTGAATAACAATGAGTTAGTATGAACTGACCATGATTTAAAACTTTGCAGTTCAACTTTGCAGCTCAACTTTGATTGGCATACCCCTGCTGTTTCATATTTGGATTCAGTGTTGGGGTGTTGCTTTCTGGCATCCATTTATGAAATACGAAAATTATGATGTCTGGTCTAAATAACCAAAAAGCACGACACGTTGTTTTCTGTGATGATCTTAGTGTCTGTTTGTTCTAAAGTGAAGCTAAGTACATGATAGTTAATTGTTAATTTTATTTATAAGAAATTGAACTTTATTCACAAAGAAACACAAAGGATGGATAACAATGTAGCATGCTTAGCCACTTGAATTTGAGTGAACAAGCCATACTGTGATGCCTTACCTATTGATGTGTTCTGTGCCTCTTCATACGTGTTATTCATTAACTGAACATGATCGATAGCTGTGAGCTTGGCCGTGGCGGCGCTAGATCATTACTGATACGAATAGCGCCCAACTGCGGTTCGAAAACGCCTTCTGCACGTTATTAATTGCCCCACGAACAAAAGCAAATGACTGTAGAGGTGATCCTGCGAGGGTGGGCCGACGTTATCCATTCACCCGGTTCAAACGTCCGCACTGAGAAATGTTCATTCGCGATAAGAGAATTTATGACTTTGATTTACGTTAGATTTTTCACGTGGCGCCTTCAGCGGGGCCGAGGCTCTGACGACTTATAAACTCATGCATCTTTTTTTCATTGTAATACGTCACTGCAAAATCTGAAAAATTATTTATGACTAGTTATACTTTCAAAGAACCATCACTCTGATGACAGAGATAGAGATAGATAGAGAGAGATAGAGATATATTTATTTGACACACAATCACAACACAGGTACAGCACAGAACAAGCATAAAAAGAAAGAAAACAATAATTACTACTAGGTAGGTAGGCTGGGCAGGTGTGTGTGCTGACCAGCGCGTTGATGTGAGTCAAAAAGGTCCTGCCTCAGCTTAATGCAGCTCTGCAGAAGCAGAGTGGGACTGTGTTGGTAATAATTGTTAGGGCCTTTGGACACACATATAGAGCAGAAACCATAGAGAGTTAAAGACAATAGATAGTTTCGTTCGCGCTGCGTTCCGAAACGCATGAACTGAAATTGACACTCAACAATAATATTCTAAAATTTTAAGAGAAGCGTTTTAAAATCTGACTTTAGGACACTTCAAATAATGGCGTCATGAGCCATATTTAAAAAAAAAATGTTATTGAAAAAGTGATTGCATGGTGAAGTATAGGGTCGGAGGTATAAACAGAGAAGGGTCGATTGACGTTTTGGTTGGTTCGTTATTGCACGCTCTCCGCACGTCGCCGTCACTTCAACAAATTCATACCGGAACCGTAAACATTCATATTTGTATATCGACTTTAAAACTCTATTCTTGAAACTCGAATTTTTTTGTATTGAGTTTTGAGTGACGCCTGTTGTCTATGACTACAGAGAGCTACGGTCAGTTTGTTTCTATCTTGTATTACACACTTTTTTTTGCAGAGCAGTATGTTCTAAATAATTCATCTGTAAGTTATGTGTTTTTTACTAGAGTTATTAAACTGAAATTTGAATTACCAACACAATACAAGACTCTAATCACAGATTTGACTGGTGTCCAATATCGGACTTATTGGGTTGCGAAAAGTTTGTTGGATAATTCACATACTGAACTTTTATACTGTTAATTAATTGTTAACTGTTAATTCATATACTGAACAAATAATATTATCATGGAGAATTATCCAAAAAACTATTCGCAATCCAATAAGTCCGGAAGCAGTGGAGCCATCTCCGTGTCAAAATTTTACAACAGACTCGCTTTTTATAACGTCAGAGTACTAAGAGATGAACGAAACTAGTGCCAACAGGCATAATACATTTTCATTCCATTATCAAATAGAGTTGTAATAAAACGTAAGCGTGCTTGTTGTCGCCACATTGTTTGGCCGGCATTGCAGTGGCAGTTAGGTAGTTTTATCTCTCACACAATTTCAATTTTTCATCTGCAGCTGTCAGCTACGCGGCGGCAGATAAGTAACGTTCCCGCGCGTCCATGCTGGTGTCTCTTTTAACAACCAGCAATGTAAAATGAACTGTATTTCCATGCGATTAGATTCAATGTTCTAATCGTTTGGAGCATGCTGAATTGTGAACTTTTTGGGTAAATGCGTGCGCTGAATGGTAGTTTTTCAGATTGAAGCGAGATAGTTACGTTTCTTATAAAGATATCACTCGCGTATGCGTTGTTTAATTCTACAATACAATTAAAGATAACACAAATAGCATTGTTAGGCCATCAACGTTTCAATTATAGGGGAAAATATTTATAACTTGTATTGTATTGTAGCAATAATTAGTAAATTAAAAATATATTTTGTACAGTCAGCATCAGAAGTAGATCACTTTTTTTAATTTAAAAATTGTTTTCTGTTGACTCTAATCATATTTTCATATCAAATATTACTTTTAGGATAGAATTTTTACTTCATAACCATAAAAAAAGAAAACCGAACGTTACTAGTTTTCAGTCATAAAACATTTTTTAAAATTTGTCACATCATAATTTACGAATGACGCTGACTCTACTTGACCCATGACTGTCATGCTAGCTTATACAGACACCAAAGCAAATGTTTACGTGAACAAATACAGACACTACTTAAATCGTCTGCAAAAGACGTAAAGGCCAATGATGATGATGATGACCACTTTAATGCATTTTTGTATTCCCCGCAAATTCGGCTTCTATGATCTTCAGAAGTCAGAAGTACACGCCCTAAGTACTTGCCATTTTATTTGTTTTGTTCATAGGCACGTCCTAACGTCAAACTATTGTGCTTTGCGATAGTGATTTTAGCACGCACAAGTTAATACTAACCCCATTTCGCATGAGTGAGACATTTGTTTGCAAAAACTATTATGTCGTCTACGGTCCCAGCATGAAGTTTGTTCCCGGCCAGTTTGTTCGCTCCACTTCCTTTTAGAAACTTTTTTGTATGAGCCACCGGCATGGCATCAATAATTATTACAATTTGTGCCCAGATTCAATCGATAGAAGCTGAAGGTACCTCCTACCTGCGGCAAAGGGCGATAACATCTTAATGTACCCCATTCAGAATGAATAAGATTGAATAACGATAGCCATGGCTTCTGGTTTTACAGTGTTTTTGAGTATTTTCTGGTGACTTTAAAAGTAACAAAACGTAAGTATTTATAAATTTAAAAAACTTTTGTTTTTTCACACCTGTGCATGAAAACTTTATTACATAGTAGATACAGCATGTTGGTAATAAAATTTCATAACACAACTCTCGCCGATTTTCCGAAATAGTTTTCTTGACATCATTTTAGACCACAAGAAGAAAGTACGACATGACACGTTTCCTTATTGCATAATTCTTTAGCAAAAGCTAAGTAACTCGGTTGAGTACTTACATTTACATAACCAGTAATGAATATAAGATAATCGCATTAGGTGTACTATACAGCAAGCGAGTACTTTATGTACTAGGTATGTGCTGTGCAGTAGGTACAATTTTCGTGCAATTGATAAAAGATATACACAGATATATATATATATATATATATATATATATATATATATATATTCACAGAATTTTTGTCATAGATTTTTTTTGTACTACTAAATGATGGAACAAGCCGATGTGGCATCAGTGGTGGACTTAACATCAGGGCTTAACATAACTTCATATTACATTGAGGTTATTTAGCTATTAATTTGACATTAGATACTACACTACAATGCCCAGAGACTTCAGCCATCGGATGATCATGGATGAATCAAATTAAATCATGCTAAATTCAATTGGCTATGAATGGGAATGGTTAGGTTACCATTTCCATAGTTATTGAAATACCGATATTGAAGTGCTACATTTTAGACCCTTTGGTATGTACATTGTAGTTAAATCTAAATGAGGCTTGTAAATATGTCCATATACAAAACGAGCTACGCTAAAGCAAATTTTTAAAACGCCAAAAAAAGTAAAACTGCGCGCTATGAGTAACGCGACTTCACATTGCCCTCACCCGTGCCCAAACATTGGATAAGTTCTATATTGTTGTTTACGACAAACTTAGAACTTAGAGCAATTCACCTCATAAATTTGCGAGTAATAACAACCCGCGTTCCCTAGACACTTGTAAGAGCACCGCAATAAGCTGAGGATTCTAACCGGGTCACCTATGACTACAGTAGGTAATTTCGTAGTCTCAACATCATTAGTACAATGCTGAGACAAAGTTTTAAAAATGTTTTATGACTAAAAACTGGGAACACTTTCGTTTTCAAACTATGATTAGGAAGCAAAAACTATATCCTAAAGTATTTAGATAACAAATATTATTAGAGCCAACAATAAAAAACAGTAGCGATAAGACCGCCCATTGTACTTCATGTTCTAAATTGTTATTGCTCTTGTTTTGTTTTCTAAACAATTTTGTAGTTCTAATAAAGTGACCCACTTTTGATGCTGTCGGTACATAGTAGCTTTAATATGAGTAGAGTATGGAAGCTTTTGCAGGATAACGGAAACTAGGTGCATGTTTTTATACAAATTTTAAACAAGCCTTTGTATACCTACTCTACACTAACACTACAATATAGTCACTCAAGATAGAAGACGAACGTCATGAATTCACAATAACAGAATGATCTGGGATTAGGCAATTGGATGTAAGAGGATGACTGCCCACCTTTAGTAGTGGAGATGCATCCCTAAAAAGAAGACACTGATACTCGCTTATCTAGACATGTAGCTATGTTTCATCTAAGGTAAATACCGTTATTTATTCATTGAGTTTCATAATGTTCTTCCTATTATACACTGCCTACCTCTACTAAAATATAGTGAAAAATAATAATGCAGATACAATGCAATATAATTGAATGTTAATGATAAAATTATACTAACTGCTGAAAATATTTTCAACAACAAATGCACATAAATGAGAGAAAAATACATGTTTATTTAGTAGTATCCATTTGATTACGGATCCATTGAGCCGCAAATCGCAACTGAAATAAAAATTATGCACACCCTTTATTGTCGCGTTTAATATATTCAGATACATTTCAGAGTTTTCAGTGTACATACTCAGTACAAGGCAGAGTGGGTAGATTGGGTAGGCAAGCCTAACCACCATTCGGATGACGACCGCGGCCCGCAGCGTAATTAGCTAAATATGACTTTTAAACTAAGAGCTCGCAGACAGAAGCTTCTCCATATTCCACGAGGCGCGAACCTTTTTACTAAACGAGCACATTTTCATACGAACCCATTCCCACCCTTGCTATTTAATTTGGCACTGAAGAAATTTACACCAACTCGTCAAAATGTTATCATGTGAGATTAATGTGATTTGAATTTGAGCTACGACGGGTAAAATATGCGGTGAATATTTTAAAAGCGGCGATTTCCAGCCAAACACGAGTTTCCTCATTCAAAATATCATTTTTGTATTCAAATAATATTTCTGATTGGATTTTTCGTGTTTTAGAAACATAAAATTAATATTTACGAGCGGCTGTAACACGATGTTTTTAATTTTTCGCAGTGTTGGTGTTCATGTCACGTCTGTGCAGGGAACAGGCCAAAACTCCCTTTCGCGAAGTCCCACGATAAATCATAACGCCATTTCAATTTACCTCGGCAACACTGTAGTAATAGGCCCGCCCGTCTGCTGAAAGGCCTGAATTGGTATTCAAGAAGCGATATCATCATTAGTTAGTGCAATTTTCTTCGCATCCACTACACGAATACGATCACCGAGTGCGCTACGCTATGCTCGGAATGAATAATACTTTGTAATTGCTTCGGAATCTGACTTGGAAATCGAGTTCCGAGACTGGACTTTGATAATTTGTATGGCTATCCTCCATGATGTGGACTCATTATGGAGTTAAACTATAACTCAATATCAGCGTTAACGTGCATTTGCATAATGTCCACGTCGTTTTAAAGTTACTTTTGCATATTTTTTGCAGTAACACGGGTCTTTATGATCAGGTTCTATTCGTTTAAATGCAATTGAGTAAGTGCCTTTTTCGATTAAAGAGTGTTGGCTGAGAAGTTGTCACTTCATTCGATACTTAAGATAGCCAAAGTCAATAATAACCAGCATCGCTTCTCATCATTTAAAGTTGTTCTCTCGGTGCATAAACCAAGCTCTTACAATAACGAGTTTGCGTATAATGAGCGTAGATATTATGTTTCTCATAGTCCTTTACATAAAAAGTTTGTCCCTGGTTTTCCAATCTTTATTAGCAAAAATATTTTATACGATATCGCAGAGTAGGCTGTGGTCAGCAGTATTACCACGTACGAATTGGGGTTCTGTAGCGGAGACTTCAGGAAGCACGTACATGTAATATTATTGATTACAGGGTGCGGCGGTCCAGTCCGATTTGAATTTCCAATGAGCTCGTTAGACTCCGCACACGGGCCTCGGACAAGCAATAAAAAAGTTTGTATAGGTACCTTTTCTGGCTGATTGAGTACCCTGAATTCAGTGGTATTACCTTAATCGCGGCCTTTTCTTTCTTTCCTGTGAACGGTTTCTTAGTAAAAGATCTTTATCTTGGAACATTCTCGCCAAAATATTATTTCAAAGACTTTTTATTCGCCCGTTTGTTATCTAAAATCTCGCTGGTGATGGCTATAAAGTTTCTAAAAAAAATTATAAACGTTATCAAAAGCTTTCCGTTTCAAAATTTTGTTACTCTCCAACTTTGAGCTAAGTATTTATTTACTTTAGTTTATGTGGTTCTCATCGGTATATTTTGCAGTAAATAAACCTACTTACCTCATTAGTTATATACCACTACTTATTTAAAGCATACCTATTCACGTACTTTTGTGTGCTTTCAGAAAAAGTCAGAGAACTTTTCCTCAACGCTTCTTTGACTTAATAAAAGCAGATCCGTTGGTACGAATAAACTTTCGACTCAAAACTATGATCAACTCTTTGGAAACTAACTAGCGAACAAATTAAGTAAGGTATCGATGAAGTTTACGCGTAAATAACACAGTGGCCACAGTCTAGCAAAACAGAGTTTAAACTCACAACTATTGGGATTTGCTCAATGGGTGCTACCAACATCTTCAACACGAAAGTGAAGATGTTGAATATATGGCACGGCATTATATCTAACGATTATTTTGAAGACAACCTGAGGTAGGTAGTTTTTTAATTCGAGGCAAATGGGTATTGAAAACGAAAAATATAGTTTGAGTTTACGAGAACAATAAAATTTTATGGTAAAGATGTTATCCACTTAGTTATCAGGTGTGATTTTAAGGTTTGCTTTTTTAAATTTAATAACAATAGCACATCTACGCAGTCTTAATAAAAAAATGCTAAAGCAGATGGTAAGACCTTTAAGCTTTTAATTAAAGCCGGCGGCAAGCCTAGCAGGAAACTTCGATTGCACTGTCAAAAATCCGAATAATTATTACTTATTCCAGTAGTAAAATAACTTGCAGGATTTTAGGCTTTATCGTGAAAGTTCAGCCTTAATAATATAAGTGAATTTATAACCAGCCTACTTTGCTTTTACTACCAAAATGGTATTTTGCTGTTTGAAATGCAGCATGGCGTTGCGCTTATTAAAATTACTTTATTTATTGAGTACTTTTGGTGTTTTTATTAGCTAATTTATATATTATAAATGACCACTTAATTGTAACTACATGAAATATTCACATACATTATCTGGGCCAGCGTATCAGCATTGCTATACAGCGCGGTAATGCAGCCAGTGTCTTGGGCACGCTTCCGATTGGTACTGATTTGGATCAGTTGAGCTATCTACAAATCGTTTGCAACGGTGTGCAGATAGCTCAACTGCTTCATGTGTATTTTGTACATATTATAAATATTGTAAATACTGTATTAGTCGTAATTTTCTTTGTGAATAAACTTTAATAAATTCACATACGAATTATATATTTGGTATGTCATGCTCGAACTAGAGCAACCTCCTGAGTAAATATTCTGTCCTTAGCTATTATCTAAGTTAAGTGACGTATTGGGATGGGTGACCGCTAGTGACAATAATTTTTAGAGCGGCCTACGAACTCCGTCACCGAGTTGGCCCTCATACGAACAAACAAACTTAGCTATTAGTAGTAGTTAGTAGCGCAGTTACAAAGTCAAAGTCAAAATTTCTTTATTCAATAAAATCACAAGGATCATTTAGAATCGTTTTATATACAAAATTGTTTGGACTTCCATGAACTTTGCTCCATAATTTTCTCATAGCTTCACAGACATTTAATAAATCCAACGGCCCTATTTGAAAGCACGCACCCACCTATTCTAATTACCTACATGCCTGTAACGTATGGTCTTCGCAATGTAAACGGCACGCGCGGTCCCCAACAGCTGTAAAGTGGCCACAAATGTTTGACCTTTCCACGCATTTGGTAAACAGCTATGCCAACTTTGTATGATGTAGCAAGTTGAGCCTTCCAAAGGTAGAAATTTGTTTTTCGGGCTAGTCTATGTGGAATAAAACTTTATCAATTATTACACAAAGGTGGAACGCGTATTGAGGACAAATTGAAGAGTCATTATTTTTCAGTCTCTTTAATTATATAGTCATGCGCTAGATACATCGAATCTATATTTCAAATTGTGCTATTACTTCTACATAAAACATACGCAATATTTTTCGCCGTATACAAACCAACAGCCATAGGTATACTAAACAATTACAGCATAGTTCAAACTTTGTTTAATTAACAATAAAAGCTTTTTGTAATTCGAAACATCAGACAAAAGAGTTGTGCAATAAAGCCGGCCCTAGCTGAATTTATGTAGAAAACAGTTTTCCGGTGCCTATCTACCGGTGCACTACCGGTACCGGCTGTACCGGTGGTCTTACCACAGTACTTCAAAGCTTTTTTGTTGTTTTTACGACATCGCGCATCGGGTTGAAGTTCATAAAAGTCATGACGCAGAATTTTGCTGTAGGTATACTTATTAGTATATTAAATTTACCAGTGTTCATATTATCATGGTGACATGTTAATATATATAAATAGAGCTATTACTACTGTATAATAAGAGTCTACGGTCAGTGGTCACTTATAAGCTGGTACTGGTAACCAGTTTTTGATATGAATACAAGATTGCTTATTATTGAGCCCCACGCATTGTTTTACCAACATAATTTATATTGACATCATTATTCATTTTAATTGTGATACTCGATACCTTTTAAATTATACCTTTGAGGCATTTACGTCATTAAATTGATTTGAAAGCGAGCGCTCATAATTGGTAGTCTTTGACTGAGTACTATTCGATGCAAGGATCAATAATGAAATGGCAGCTCTGCTTGAAAGAAAAATGCCAAGAAATGACATTTTGAAATCTTCCTCGACTACAAGTTGTTTTTACAAAAAATTTAATACTCCCGAATATGAAAATTGGTCTAGATCCTCTTATGCTGATTATCATCAGACCTTGGTATATGGACTGGACTCGGGTTCGTAAAATCTGAACTTTACACTCTAGTCCCAAACTAAGCAAAGCTTGTACCAGGGGAACTAGATTGCTGATAGAATACTTAACTGTAATTACATACTATAAACACCCAGACATATAACAAACATTCTCTATTTACAGCAAATAACAAGAAAATCACAAGTAACAGTAAACTCTTAAATCTAAGGTAGGTAATTAATGCTTTGTATTTCCCTAATTACAGGACGCCACAGCGTGCGACAACATCCCCATCCCATGTTTGTCCTCAGTGTGGATCGAACCTACGACACACAGCACGGAAGGCAGAGCTAGTACCGTAATGTGACGTTAGTTCCTCTGAAAGATTTCTCAACTTTACAACTGTAACAAGCATACTTTTTATTTATGAATATTATGTAAATCTGTTGCCAGTTTACGACAGGACTCTGACGAGTACTCGCCTAGCCTGTTCCGATATTCCAGAGGAACTGAATAAGTGGTGCCAGCAGGCGTTGTATCCGAATCTCTTTTCGTTTTATTTCTAGTATTCTTGGAGATATTTTTCGCAGTACAAAGCTATAAACATGATTGACAGAAGAGGAAAATAAGCCCGTCTTTGTTTTTTGGAGTCCAAAAATAAGTTGTCAAACTAAACTGTTTGGCAACGTATTTGAACAACTCGGTAGTCTAAAAATACGTTGCCAAACAGTTTAGTTCGACAGCTTATTTTTGGACAACCGTGTTTTATGTACTCACAGTAAACATCGTTAGTAAATGATGATAAAACAGGTAGACTGAAAAATAGTAACTTTTTATTTTCTGAAACAAAATATGTAAAATAAACAATGAAAATGTTTTTATAAGTAAAACTTTGTAATCGTGATCTTCCTCTGATGCTGTCTGTACAATGTACATACCTACATTATAAAAACAGATAGTTTAAAATTGAGTTTTCAATTTGATCGGAATTTTTCATTTCGATATACTCGTAAAACAGCAGCAAAAAGACCGGCTGGCAAGTAATGATCTGGTGCGAACAAAGACTACCGAAAATCGAATTGCGCGTATCCCCAAGTCCCAGTCGTGTAATCGAATAATTTTGCGGCGTATTTATCGAGGGTTTACTGCGAATACCAGTCCATGAGGGATCGAGTCGCATCGCATACGTTCACAGTGGTATCACAATATCTCGTACACTCAAAACTAGGAGCCTGAAAGGAATTTCTTTTATTGTGCAACTTACCTACATCACAATATGCAGTTATTTGGTTATACAACAGATCAATGAATTTATAAAGCTTTACTAAAGAATAAAAAAAGCTCTCATGGGTATTGTTGTGAAGATAAATCTATTACACGTGAGCATGATCTTGTGACTTTTTTAAACATCCAACTTATGTTGTTAAAATTTTTCAGAGCTTTTTAAAGCTGCAAAGATCCATGATACTTGTATGTAATTTCATAGAGGAAAGCATTGGCTGTGCTGTTTTCTCTAGGGACCGAAGCCGGCCACACTCGTAACTACTCGTAACATGTGCAGTTTAGAGCCGCGGCAGAATCGCTCGCGACACGTTAGATAGCCTCCGTCCACTGTGTGTGTTCATGGAATCTTTCACTTGTTTTTGAAACAAAAGAAGTGAAAGAGAAGCGAGAGAACGGGTATAGTCGCACTTGCCGCGTCATGAGGTGACTTCTACGTTGGTACCAACTCATATGTCATTGGTCTGTTGATCCTTCCAATACTTATGTACCGTAAGAGAAGAGCGGGTGGTACGGCGCCGTACCGGTTTACGGTGCGGTGCCGTGCCGTGTCACGGCGCCGGTGATGGGGCCAGGCTGTAACGGAGTTAGCTAGATCTCTTGCTACGTTTTTAATACTGTAAATGCATTTCATAGTGTGATCTTATTAATAGAGATCAAGTCAAAAGTAAGTATGACAGGAGTTAAACAAAGCTAAAGCTATTAATCAACTGTTCTAAGCTACGTAAGAGGTAAAGTACCCTTGGCAGCCGCTGCCTCAAAAGCCACAAGGAATTTCCTACGCCATTGTATTTTTGGTTCTCTACGACCAATGTTGCCGGTTCTCCGAATTTTGGCTAAATGTTGCGTTACTTATGTACCCAATGATCTTTATACATATAAAAATCTTTGTATGTACCTACCATATTTAGCTGACGCTTTCGTATTAACCTGGATCAGGTAATTTGGGTGGATAATTTGTTTGTGACGAAACCAATTGGTATTTACAACATTGTGCAATATGCGGAGTATAAAAAAGTTTATTAATATGACTGTGTGCTAAAACATAATGCCTTTAGTTAGAGATCTGAGGAGATGTCTGTCGTGCTTGAGAAAAGTCCAGATTCTATTTCTTTTGCTTATAAGGATTTCCTATACTCTTGTAGACCTACCAACTAAACCTAAAAAAATAAAATAAAATATTTTAATTAATTATTTAATGTAAGTATATACTTACCACAGAAGCTTTCACTTGGCCAAAAGTAACATTTTGAAGCAGCTGGCAAAACTGGCAATACAGTTTACGCACACCTACTCGTAGCTTATTGTCGCATGAAATACCATCACGTGATAGCCGAGATTTTATTACTGGGTTATGGGTATCGCTCTATTAACTGAACAAATTCGTTCTTTTATTTATTTACCGGAGTAAATAAATGAGATAAATGGTAACGTTAGAATTTTTTGAGTACCCACCTACAGTCTGTCTGTGTGAACAAAAACTCACTTGATGTTAAGTGGTTACTTCTATCTATAACAATGCTTTATCAGCACGTTCATTTTGAGGACGTTAATCATGCGTAAAGCCTTATAAACTGTAACACAGTAATGCGAACAGAAATTCGTACGGTAGTACCTAATACTTCTCTGTACAAATTCTTTCAGAAAATACCCGGCTGTTGATATTAAATACCAAATATTATGGTATCTCTACAGGGTGTAACATAATGTCCCTATAAGTCCGAAAGGGAAGTATTCTACACGTCATGGCGAACAACATTTTGTTCTACGACTTTTAATATTTCGAAGTTTTTCATTCATGAAAAGCGTCATAAATTTTCGTTAAAAATAGCATTGCACACGTGCTTAAGTGTCTATGTGTGGGTGCGACGTGATAGGCTGGATCCATACGCAAAGTAAATAAACACTTAGGGCGTCTTGCACCAGAATCACGAAACGTGTTTAACAGCTAAATAGATTTAAATCTGACGTATTTGTATGACTTGACAACTCACTAAATACTATTTAATAGTTAAACGCGTTTAGCGATTCTGGTGCAAGCTGCTCTTATTGTCGCAAATTTCTATGATAAAAAAAAATGTAAATTTCAAACATGTTGTATTCAGCTTTTGCACATACCAATCTATTCACGTATTTGGTCTGAACAAGCCCCTTTTCGGCAAATAGGGACAATATGTTACACGTTGTATAGTATATTCCACTAGAGCTAATTAACTAATTTAGCTTGTTCAGCAACACGGATTCATGTTACAAACGCTAGCTCATATACGTTAAATGAGGTCACAACTAATTCATAGGGGCACGGAAGAGCCTACTTATGAAACTCCCCGCAAAGTCCGATAGAAACTTGTATCATAGCGATAAGAGGGTTTACGACCTTGCTGTGTTACGTAATTAGCTGGGAAAAAGTAGACTCATCAGTGCTGAGTTTTTCGTTCGTTACTGTCTGATGCAGTAGCCCTGCAAAGCCAGTAATGTATGTGAAAATGTACTTACACTTTTTTTTTGTACAACAATGATGGAACAAGCCGATGGCCCGCCTGATGTTAAGTGGTTACCTCGGTGGTTACAATGCATATTTTGTTTGTATATATTATTATATACTTATTGTATATACATTATACTTTTACTTATAATTCATAGTAACACCCAGACACAGAACAGACATCTATGTTTGGCACACACAAATGTCTGTTCGTGGTGGGGATCGAACCCACAACCCACAGCACGGAAGGCAGAGCTATTACCGACTGAGCTGTGACGATTTGCTGGCAAAGTAACTTATTTAGAATCCATATTTAAGGTTATCGCAAATCAAAATTATTTTCATTATCTTGAAAGTTTTATGATACTTTTTCTAAAGCTTTACCCGCGGGATTTTTAGTTAGGTCTCATAATGAAGTCAGCCGCTTTAAGTGTACAAGCTATCTAATTAGGTAACAGAAAGTTGGCCTCGCTACTGCTGGCTAAGCAAAAATTAGGTCGCGGGAGCTTCCTACAAACCAACGTGTTTGTATTTTATTTAGTTTTACCTACTTACTTCACTACCTAGTTACTTATACCTATTACACCACATTTATATACCATAACGCTATCGAGTGCTACGTGCTACTGTATTTCAATAATTCTGTTTTTATCCTACTGCAGGGGTATTCCAATCTCAAAGTTGAACTGCAAAGTTTTAAATCATGGTCAGTTTCATACTAACTCATCATGAGTATCATAGAAATACAATCTACTACTAATATACTGTGTGCACAAATACGTCAAGAAAAAAATATTACAGATCATGCAAACATTTGTCCCGCGACGGAAACAAACCCAGACCTTTTTCGGCTCAGCCGGTTAGTAACTCCACTGCGGCTTACAGGATGTCAATAATGTATGTATATTTACGTAGGAGAAAATAACGCCTGTATACAAAGTACTACAGAATTTATCCTAAGTAAGTACAAGTATTCTACGACGGAATACAATTAAACTATGGACAGTAATTGAGCCTGCAGGGGTATGCCAATCAAAGTTGAACTGCAAAGTTTTAAATCATGGTCAGTTCATACTAACTCATAGTTATTCTGTGACTAAATAGTGACATTATGACGTAATTTGATGTGTTTTCGCGCATATTTTGCTGTCAAGTGTCTAAAAAGAATGATCACGTGGTACAAAATTGTACCACGGGACCTGAAGAAATTACACTGGGCAGTGAAATATAACATAACAGCAAAAGATTGGCATACGGAGGCTGAAACGAATACTTTGCAATCACAACTCATAAATACCCACCGCTAGCCCATAAACATACATACAAAAGTAATTCCTCGACAATTCGCAAACAAGCTTCAATTCCCATATTGCTCATGATTCCGGATACGTATGTTTATTCCTCAACCTTAACATAAAACTATATTCTTGATGCTCGAAGACAATTTCCTTTTCTAAATCCCCTAATCCCTTTAGATATTTATATAGCACTTGTCCACTGTGAGACGGGTTAGGATGCTGGTAACAAAGCCGGAAAAATAATTTTGAAGAAAAAACTCATACTCTCCGACAAATGACCTTATTTTGTCATTAATCGCAGCGCTAAATATCGTCAGTAGTTAGGAAAATAAAATGACATAATCGTAGCGTGCTCTACTTTCAGCTTTTGTCGACAAACGTGCTGATGGGAGTAGGTAACTTTTTTATTATGCATCCCTAAATACGTGAGAGGTAGCGAAATATTTCAATAAATAAAAACGCAAGTCGCAAACGCTTAGAGGAATAAAAAGACGGGTGGCTCCCAACCCCAGCATTGAAGCGTATAAGAAGCTCCAACGTTATAAAAGCAGAAAAGCTTGGGAAACACTCAAATAAAACACTATTTCTTCCAATGTGCGCTTTAGCTGTAGCCTACATGACACTATCGTAATTTAAATCGCATCAGACGTTTTCAATACGTTTCTCGTTGAAGTTAATAGAAATAGCATATTGAAAAACTAAGATCAATTCAATGTAATTTTTACAAACTTAAAACCAATGGGATATGTGACGAAAATATGCAATGTTTTGCAACTAAAATTCTATTTCACTCATTAAAATTTCCCACTGTAAATTCCTACACCGCAGAAAGTCCAGCTAACAAATATGCAAATTTGAAGCAAAACACGTCATCGAGGTAGCCTCGATTTTATTTAAATTAGAAAAGAGTAGATAAGGCACGGACGCGGAAACCTTTACGTGGGCTATTATGAATTGTCATCAAGTATAAAGCAATAAGCAAATTAAAAGTAGGTATTGCAAACAGAAGGTAGGTAAGTATATTATTAGGAGTTACTTTAATCATTGAAAGATATTCGATAGTATAATAAAAAAATATTTTGAATTCCAAAACTGACTTTGTGGCCTAGAAATTTCAGAATTTCATTATTAAATTCCTAATAAAGTTTCTTTTAATGAAATACTACAGATTTAGCTACTATCAAATTGAGTGTGCTGACAATTTTTTATATAAACTTAACATAACGTATGCTTAAATATAAATTGTGAAAATAAAATAGTGTGATAGGTTTGCCTGGGTCTAGCTTCAGCTCTGATTCAGTATCAGTTCAGACGTTGTTATCGGAGGGCGGACGGCCGGCGTTGAGGCGATACCATCGCGCACCCGACCTAATTCGATTCGTCGAGCCAGCCAACTCCGCGAATCCTGGGAGTATTTGCGGAATAGAGGCGCCATTCTTAATAGTAAAAATCTGGCAACACTGTCATAATCACCGAAAGAAAAGGCTCATTTATACGAACAAAGTTACTCGCGCGTTTTGTGGCGAGAATGTGCATGAGAATATCGTAAGGAAAAATTTTTAGGTGTTTTTCGTGAGGTTTTTTTTCATATTTTCACAAGAATCGCATATTCAAGACAAGATACTCTCACCATATACAAGTAGGTACATAGGCTTCTAAGTAGAGTAGGTAAATAAAAAAAACAATATTTACGATAAGCTCCGTGTGCCAAAGAAAATATTAAGTATTTTCGTTTACGAACTACCTATAGCTTAAGTAGAATCCCTTATTTAAGTTCAGCAAATCAAAAAACGAAGCGAGCATCAATTACCTTAGTAACGTTTTCCCATAAGTAATAAACCATATGTCTACACCAAGTTACGTTATACAAGTACTAGATGGATTGGTCCCGATGGCTACGATGAATGCATAGCAGATTTGTCTCTCGAGGTTGTTCGTCCCTCGACCTACCGTTACTAGCCAACTCCAGTATTATGTAAGAGAATCTGCAACCAAAACATGGTGACATAGGCGGCCTCACTGCAGTCTGAAATATTTCCAGCAGGATACAGCGAGTAAAGCTATGCAACACTGCGCCCTGTTAAAAATGAATTTAGAACAGTTTTCGTATGACTTTTTATAGAACTTCTGAGCTGAACAGCGTAAAACAAGAAATGAGCGAGCAAAAATCGAAGGATACTTTAAATCCCGCTTAGCAATAGTTTAGCAACTCATTGCTAGTTTACATAATGTTCCAGTTAGCACCGACTAGGCAAAATCCTGTTCCGGGAATGTATTAGCAGGCATGCTTCACTGCACATCGCCTTGGAATGTAAACTCAGCTTTATTACACCTTCTTACAGTCTTGAATTGCTTTTAGACGTGCTATTGCAAATCTGAATATTACAGTTTGCGCAGCAATGATTACGATGCACTCGTAAAGCTAATGGTTTTATCTAACCGATTTAAAAATATTTAAACTCGGATAAAATGGAATTACTTAATATTAAAATAATTCGGTTTCATATCTTTTATTCATTGACGTTATGCGAAATAGTAATCATTACGTTCAATATTCATATTTTTTGTTCTCACGGGTTCATTGACGTTGAAGTGGAAGAGTTACGTATTATAGTACTATTTACATTCTGTGGCAACAGCCCTTATCTACAGTAACATGCAAACTCGGCGGTGGATCTCGACAATCAATTCGCAATTTCGTTCTAACACTTTCGTATCAGAACCTCCCCGACCAAATAGTTTCTTTGTCGGCGATTTTAGATTAAAACTTTTGAATGCGATCATAGAAAGACGTCGTATAATGTTAGTAGCTCCAAGCAAACATTAAAACCGTTTTGGGACGTTTACGATTATGAGATTAAATACGTAACTGCTTAGCGCGAAGTTTATAAACTGTTAAAAGTTTTATCTCTGAGGACAAGTATTTTAATTTGCATAGTTTTCACATGAATAAGTTGAATAAAAATGTGCAAAGGTGGAAAATGCATTTAAACGAAAACAGATATGAAAAAGTGTATTCATCAGAGGGAGGGCGTGCATTGTGGCAGAGTCGGAGGCGCGGAGTGGAGCTAGGTTGAGCCCGCAACACTTCCGCTCCCAACCGTCCGCGTAATTAATTCAATGATCGTCCGCATAATGACTTGCATGCGGCCGCCCTCTTACGAGCGTACCTCAAACTAACGCTCACTAATTTCCACACTGTTAATGAAGGGGATTCTCCGCAGAAACGGTTTTTGTTAGCCAACATTCGGAGCGGAGAGGATTTTTGGCACCGTCACCAGCCACCGTTTAAACGTTTCCGCCATTAATCTTTCACTTTCGCAAAGATTGCATTTTAAAGTTTGCGTTCGTGTAGCATTTGCTTGTAATGTTACGGAACCGTGCGGAATCGGAATGAGCGGGGCTTGTAAAAACACGATACGTTCTTTTGTATCAGCTGTTGCATCCAGGGGGTCAGTGGGTCCGCAGAACTTTTGGCATTGCCTCGATAGGCGTAAGAGGTTTTCATAACGTTTTGCGTGTGGGACTGTTCAAGGCTACTTACAGTGCCATTTGTAGAGATCGGTCCGACCTACGGCGCTAGATTGCGGAACTTCAGAGATAACTTCCCGCAAACTTGGAACATTTAGATTCTGCAATACTTGGATAAGGTAAACCGACTGTCTTAATTAACTTAGAGATGTTCAAATATAGCTAAGGCTCATATTAATGGTGGATTTAAGTTCACAACTTGACAGTAGCTGTTACAGTTTTGCGGTATCTCGTTATCCAACGTTGAACGTGTAACTTGACACGGCTTTTGTTAATTTTAATGTTTTGGATGGTTGTTTGTAAATAAAATAAATCCATGCTAAAAACCATGTTGAAACCGGTATATTAATACTTCTTGAAAAGCTTTTTGAAAATGTAGTTTTTAACTGTTCTGAGGGTAGTTTCTTCTTCCCCTTTTGTGGTTTTGTATCATTCTTCTACATTATTTTGTAAGTTGTGCTTTGTAGCTTTTAATTCTTGCTACGTAATAGCATAAAATAAGTAAGTAATACTTACCTAAAACTTAAACCGCTTACAGTTTATTTTAAACTGTTCCTCGAATAGCAAACAATTACTGTGTTTATGTTCAAACGCAAGCACAAACTGTAGATTAATATTATTTGATGCGACCTAACGACTAGGTTGGACATCGTGACCTGTAGGTACATAATAGCGAACAATTTCCGTGAAAGCAGTATATTAAGTCATTATTACCATAGGAAATCGTAGAGTTGGCTCTTACAAACATGGAGTCTACTTACTGCTACGTGCCATACTTCCTCTTTTCATGCTTGCAACTCCTTCAAAAACAGTCATCACCCTTCGACTCAATGTACGTTCTATTTGCAATGTACAAATAATAAATAATGCAATGCATAAGAGTCAATTTACTGCAATATATATGCAGTATTTCAGTGTCCCGAGAGGTTTAAACTTGAATCCCTCGCAAAGGATGATTCTATGAGGATCCCAGACTGATTTTTATCGTTTACTTTACATTCAATTTTCTGATCTGTTTAAAAATTCTCTAATGTGTAATACTGTGCAATTTTTTCACTGTTATTAAAATGAAGCTACACCTACCAATCTTTACCATTGGTGAAGCGAAAAAAACACCAGTTATTTCAGGTCTAGGCTAAACCAGCTCTGCTCTATAAGCTGTGTCATTACCTACTCCCCACGATGCAATCAACGGAGTGCCACCAAAAAAGGAACTCGTCGAAGACCGAATGCCTTATTGCGTTTTGTATTAAATTGCAGTCGACTTTAGCTGTAATGTCTTGCTTTACTGCAGACGGATATTGTCTCTTCTCACTTGTAATTAAAAATTTTCTACCATGGGAAAGAATTTTCATTACTTAGGTAATACTTAGGACCCCATTTCATATTTTGTTTCATGTTTAGAAACTTTTGAACAGGCTTAAAAGTTTCGACTTGGTTTAACTCACACATTTATATAAATCCTTAATTTTTTTTAATACATGATTGGAACATAATTACAAAAAATACTTGGCTTGTTAATTAGGTACTCGTAGAGCCCCGTAGACTTACAAAACTTGTATTATCACTTCACCTAGTACACTAGGCCAAGATAAAAAAAATTTTATATGTCATAATTAGCTTCAATTTTTTTTAATAGTCCACTGCTAGAAATTCGGCCTTCCCAATAGATTTCCAGGAAGAACAAAATTGATCCTTCTCCATCTATGGGTAACGCCCAGATCTCAGCACAATACGAACGTATTGTATTGTAAAGTATTTCGCGAAATCGCTTTCTCAAAAGCGGGCTTCGCCTTTTTGCAATTTATAACGGCTCTCATCCAGATTGTATGAATACAAACAATATAGCTTTGTATGTGTAGCCTGTCTTTGTGTGGGTGGCTTTTAGATTGAGATGTTCCTACAATGTTTGTAGTAGGATAAGGAGTTAGGAGAACAAAGCTGTCTCGAAAATTACACCATTTAGGGAAATCAAATAAAGGATTATGTTGTAACTTTAGACAATTTTGATTTCAGAGATTTAAGTCAATTTCCAGTATTAAGGGCTGCTTGCACCAGAATCACTAAACGTGTTTAACAGCTAAACAGATTTAAATATGACGTATTTATGTGACTTGACAACTCGCTAAATAAAATACTATAGTGATTCTGGTACAAGCCACCCTAAGAGTGTCTAATTTTTTTCACGTTTTCATTTTCGTTTTTTGGCAGTGGGCCGGACATGTTTGCCGTAGAACCGACAATCGATGAAGCAAACTAATACTTGAATGGAGACCACGTTTAGGCAAGCGTAGTGTAGGACGCCCTCCGGCGAGATGGGGCGACGATCTGCGAAATGTATTAGCTGGCAGACACTGGATGAGAAAAGCCGAAGACTGAGCTCAATGGCGCGCCTTGGTAGAGACCTACGTCCAGCAGTGGACGAGCATAGGTTGATGATGATGACGACGTTGTTTTTTTTCTTCAAAATATCTGTTTCGAGTTTCAAGATATTTTTCTCACAAATAAAAAAAAATCACCAAGTCTTTGACCACACAAAGCGAGGATTTATTCAAAGATGGTGATAAAAAAACAATCATTACCTGTTTTGAAATATTGCTGGAAAGCTATTCATAATTAGACATCATAAGCCATAATCAAGAGATACTAATGACGACTGACCTAATAGAACCGAACTTAAGGTGCAGTCTCTAACTAAGCGCTAAAAACCTGCGCGACACTAGCTTGAAGAAGTCCTGTTGATTTTGATTTATTGATTTAATAAACACAGTTTTGGCTGACAGCGAACCAAAATGCCCAAACGTTATAAAATCCACTTATTCTAATTCATGCAATAATATGTCAAAAATCGAATTGTAGATACCTACTATCTAAAAAACACAGTCAGGAGTAAAACAAAAAAGAATAGCTAGTATTCAATACTAGGCCTCTCCTTATGTGTTCAAAAAAAACGCAGTAAATATCAATAATATGGCCAGTTTACTGAATGGAAGAAAGATCTACACTTTATTTTCGTCATGAGTACCTATCATTATTGCGTTTCAATTCTTATGAAGAAAATAAAGATGAGCGAAAGTAGATTTAAACCCTAGGATCATAAGCCGAGGTCAATACCGTTAGATCGATGGTTAGGACCCCTAGTGCTTTCAACTTGATTTAAAACTGAATATACTTTTGCGGCATAGAAGAAATTATATACAAGAACTTACGTTTAAGTAGTGCTGTGAGAACGCAGCCTTAACCAAAGATTAATTGATCCTGTGGTGGAGCAACTGCTTTATAAATTAATCTTAGCTGCTCCACAACTCGCTTGCTACAAGTAGGTTAATAATGCGCTATGATTCTGAAATCAATAAGTTGTCGGTTCACTATATAATTAGAGCTCATACGTTGATTTTCGTATCATTATTTTCTGCGTACTTATAGGAAACAATTTAATTTATTTGGTACAGTCGGCTATACATCAACCTATACACTGTTTGAACTTTGAACATTCAAATTATAATAGTTCAAAGTTCAAACCGTTGATAGGTTGATGTGTAGCCGACTGTACGTAATGTTGTGTATTCAATGATTCTTCAACAACATCATTATCAGCTTGTAGACGTCCACTGCTAGACATCAGCCTCCTTCAAACCAGAAAGAATGATTCTGAGCCTTCTTCATCCACTGGTTTCTGCCGATCTTCACAATGACGCATAGTTTAGTTTTAAAGTTCACCGTTCACATTGCGTGTTTATATTGCGTATCATTTAATGCTAAGTAGGGTCGATAACCAGACTTTCGCTTCCCACATTCTTCTATCAGTCATCTCGGTTTTTTCTTGCGGTACTTGTACCATCTTCCTGTTTTTTTCCATCTTTGCCTAGTCAATTGTAAATCAAAAACAAATGAACTCAGGAACCCACTCACGAAGTTATCTCAGCACACAAATCACGCAGGCAAACAACGGTTAGACGACGTTTAAAAATCTAATTACCCAGGTGAATATAAATTGTTAGAGGTTCGAAAGCGGAATATCGCTGGTTTGTATCTGACATTTGGCGCCGGCGGAGTGGCGGCGTGGGTGAACGAGTTGGATTGTGAGTTGGGGCCAGGATAACAGCGAGAAGCGGTAAGCATAACTGAAGCGAGTAAAATAAATGGTACCATCGAATAAACCCTTTAAGATTAGAACAAATGGAGCGGGACTATTATTAAAACTTATTTCTATCTAATTAATAATATTTCAGGTTAGTCTCCAAATCTCTTTTAAGTTTTCCCCTTCTGCAAACACAACGTTGTTGTTGCCTAGGATATCTGAATAATATTATTCAGATAAAGATAGCTTGCCCAGCACCTAAACCTCGTCCATACTTTAGTCGGCCTTATCCTCACTAAGATTAGGTAATTAGAGATTTTCTAAGAATTTTGTCATTGCCTTTTCATAAATTATCTGATTACTCACAACAATTAACTTATTTGACTTAAGGGCGCGTATACCTACTGTAAAAATAGCAACGACTTTGTCGCTGTATAATCCTAAATCCAAGTTATAAACCAAACCAAATTCTTAAAATATCGCACCATTATGAAATGCAACTTGTAACAACACTACATCATAGAAACCGTAAATAGCTAGTACTCGTACTTACAACCTATCACCGCTAAGTTTGACACATTTATTGTGAGAGAAATGAAAATCATGACACAAACTACGCGAAGCTTAACTATTTCGTAGTAAAAGTTTGAATTTAAATAGCGCGTAGGTAGAACAAGTTTATGTTATCTTTTATTACAATAAAGAGAATTACCATTAATAATTGGAAGAGCGCGTTTATGTCTTTTGTTTGAATTATAAAGAGCATTCAATTCTATCGCGTAGGCAATATTTTACATTATTTTATAAGCGTAACCGGTTTGCTCACCGCCTTCCGCAGTTTTTGTAGCCCAACACCTACGGTAAATGCATAGTATACAACTAGACTGGACAGTAGTAATTATTGACACGTTGCGATACCGTGCGATCCTCTAAACCTCATTTACATGGACACATTCTCGTACGTTTTGTGTAGAAATGTGCATACGATTATCGCGTGATCCTTTCGATACGACGATAAAAAAAATTGTAATGTTTACATTCAATTCACTGATGTGACTGCTTTTCTTATAATAAACACGATATCAACGATACTTAGCTATTATCATTCATAATATTCCTATGAGCCAACTTGTATTTAATTTTAAAGTCCAGCCACAATGGCAAAAAATAAGAAAAAATAAACAGAAAATTACTCAGTCCAGCATTTGTAGATATGCTCAACTGTTTTATGTGTATTTGGTAAATACTGTATTAGTTGCAATTTTCTCCGTGAATAAAGAATTTAGTCAAACGATAATCATATCTTCGACACGACAAACTCCCTCTATGTAAATAGTGATTTATTCAGGATGAACGCTATCCATTGGCCACTGACTTTCATGTTCACTTTACAGTTGATCAATTGCAGTGTTTATTGAATGGTTAGAAATACAATTTATTGATGTAGGTACGTTCTGTGGTTATTTTTCGATTAGAACATTTAGATTAGAGCATAGTGTAGTAGAACCTTTTTTATGCTGTTTGCGTCTGTTGGTCACTATTTGACTACAATGACAGTTTAAAAATAGCAAATCTAGTCTAACTATAAAACCTGACAGTATCTACTCTGCCATTTCAAATATTTTAGCCCTTAGAATCGCGTAGGCTTTAAAACAGGCCAAACCACAATACCTACTTGTTTTATAGGCTCGCTGTAGATAGGCGATAAAATTCCTTGGAAAGCAATTGCTATAGAACTCTATATTTTTATCAATAATGCATTTACTTCTTGATAACTGTGGTGTTTATGAGATAGGCTTTTTCTAACCTGTTTATGCGGTGCTAGAACTTTATTAAGTCGAATTAATATTATAATTGCAAAGATATTCATTAAATTGGTTTTTATGTCTATGTGTAACCTAGAGTATTTATCTGTGGTTTCTAGAACTGCCAAGTTACTACAAGCCCAGCGCAATTTAATATTAATCTGAAACAATCTTAAGGTTAAACTAAAATTACTGTTTTCAGTTCCATTACAAAACTAACTGCAGTACTTCTTAGATCCCGTTATTTTGGTGTGAATAACTACCGAAAATTAAATTTTAACACTAAGTTAGTAAATATGCGCCTTTATTTATTCATTGGTTTAACTTAAACCAACACGGCACGGGCTCTCTCAACTTGTTAGATCAACTTGAAAATTCAAATCACCAAAGCTCAACTGTTTACTAATCACCAACATTCACCAAATTATTTGACGACGGTATTTGCATAACCGTTCGGTACTTATAAGGCTAATAGTTAAGAGGAGCATCGCAATGTGTGTGCAGTCAAATGAGCTATGGAAGTGCGCGACATCTCGCGAGCATACTGGAAATTCTAAAGCAACTGAGATAAACCAATCTAAGCTAAGTAGAATCGCAGAGCAACATTCTCTCCGAATGTGGAAAACGATCAGATTCAATTGAAAATGTAAATGAAACAGACGAGATGACGAGATAAAGCTTTGGCATAGCAATAAATAAAATTCAGTAGTCAGCCGATATTTTAAGATAATATTGTATGTAAGCAATATAAATAAAACAAAAATATTCTCAAGTCTGAAACCAAAGATCCTAGCAAAAGTAAGATCCTTAAGCAAAACATTCATAAAAACAATCAAACAATGTACCCAATGACAGCTTCAAACCTAAGAAGCAGAAGAAAAATCAGTACCACAGATCTAGTGATGCTAAGTTTATTGCATTGCTGTAAATTCATTATGTTGACGTATAAAGCTAGGCTAGCAGGTGCTCCGAGTAATATAACTCAAGTAACTCTCATGTTCCAAGCAGGGCAACGAGAAAGTTGTGTTTCTTTACGCTCACATCAAATTTTGATTTCTCTAAAACCTGGCGTATTTACCCCGACGTAAACTCAGTTGCGGCACGAAAGGTAGCACCATGTCAACAGCGTCGACACACGTAAACAAAACTTAGCGAAAGCCAGCGGGCTTGCCTTCTCACACTATTTACCTAGTGAAGACAAACTTCACTATAAACTTATATCCTAGTCCCATATTTAATACCACTTTATTTGGCCCACTGTCAAAAATATGATGGTAAAAGCTACATGGAAGAGTATTAACAGCGACAGTGCAATCAGAGGGGCGATTACGAGTTGACAATGTAAAAACTGGTGTCAAACGTCTGACGCCGAGCACACCGGTGTGCGCTGCTTGGTATGGAAACACTGAGCGGATTTTTGAGAAGCTTGGTTTCGTCAAGCTTCCGCTCAGTGTTTCCATACCAAGCAGCGCACATCGGTGTGCTCGGCGTCAGACGTTTGACACCCAGCTCCCAATTGATTGTCGACGTCATCTAAACATGTAATTCATCTAAAAGCGCTATAACTAATACAACTTGTATATTTTACTAAACACACAACAAAAACTAAACAGTAGCATGTTTTTTAACATCTCTATATTTGATCAACATGACATAATGGTTAAAAAATACCTGTCAGACCTCGAAGAAGCTAGAATTAATTTACCTGTAACAATAGAATAAAAACAATTAGTAATGCGGTTACCTCATCCTATAACAATATATCTGGGCCCCCGCACCTTGTCGCAACTATAGCGAAGTGGGTGTCTTTGGGCGAAGACACGAATTGATTATAGGCGAACATGGTTTTATGGTTGCCCGCGCGTCAGTGATTATAGCTATCATAAAATCTATAGTATTATTGAGCCTATTGAAACATTATGCTGTGCGGCAAATTAGGCTGTAACTTATTACGTTGGCACAATTTTATTTGCTGTAGTTTTGAAATACGTGGCTTGCTAGTTACCAATAACAAAAGCTCTTGAATTTATTTTAATATATGAATTTTCACTTCAATAACCTGTTTTAACAGTAGAACGAGGCTTTTTTGGAGACACTGTAGTTTTAGAAATAAATGAAGTCCTATAATGATTCGTGTCTCCCTGAAATTAGGACACGTGATAAAGACATTTTTTTCTGAAAATTTAAGGTATTCTAGTTTTATCCAAATATCCAGATCTTTAGCAACGATTAAAAAAAATACACTGGAATACACTTTTAAATACACTTTTTTTATTCTGACATTCATTTGATTATCACGGTCTATTAAAAGAGGAGGCTTCGTGCAAAACAAGGCAAACTTCACTTTCGTCAATAACAAAAGATGAAAATAAAACTGATCTTATTACATACTTGATTGATGATTCCCGTCATCACAGTTACATTAGAGATGCTTGTCCCGTGTTGACAGTTAAAAAACATTAATTACCAACCTACGGTCGAGAGCTTCTGTGGTCCAGATATTTGAGACCAAGAGCCGGTTTAGTATTTCTTACTGCGCTGAAATTATTATTCAGAAAAGTCAAAAGGTCTCTGGAAGTTAGGTTTAATTGCAACAACGTACTTTACATGAGAATGCAATGCACCGTATGCATCTATGTGACTTTTTATCAGTTTTTACTCTGGAGTAAAGCTTACCTTTGATAATGTCAGACCTTAAATCTTGTAACCCTTAAAAAAATAAATTAATAAATAGTCCTACATTAGGTTAGGTTTTCCTAACCCAGAACCCGATCAACTTGCAATCATTAAAACATTCGTCAGCCAGTCTAGTCGCCTGCTACGCAACAGACGCTATCCCAATACTGTAAAAAGTTCACCGCGGACTCCTAGCCTCTTAGTATGCAGGTAATGGAATGTCATTAACTTTATGATCTTGCCGAAACTTGTTAACAAAATGCGGCTAATATTTTTACATCACTTATATGGACAAATTTGGATCAGTGAAAATGCGCTCTTTTCGTTCTATAATGAGATTGACCTAGATGTTTTATTATTTTTGGTTTTGTTAGTTAAGCTGTTGTATATTATTACGGCATAAAACAGTACGCACTATTATGCGACGTCTTGAAATTCATGCATATGTATGTAACTCGTAAAATAATATAGAAATAGAAAGGTAGATGCTACATACCTAAATGTTTTATTAATAGCAATACCTGTAATCGTGCATAATATGCACATTGCACAATTATGTATGTGTACACATAAACATCTAATCATAATTATGTAGTGTAGTGATACCATTAAATAATTATATCGGCGTGACTGCTTCATGTCTACGCCTATTGGGTAAATAAATTATTATAGTGTTAATTAATCTAATCGAATAATCTGAGAGGGATACATTTATACATTTTTATTTTAAATTGTTACAAAAATATCTAAGGCACGGTAGAGCCTAAAAATAGAACTTTGCATTTTCATCTTATAATAAAATAAATTATATTGTGGTAGACATGAGATTACCTACCTCAGAGAGACCAATCAGAAAATTGGCCAAATATTTTCGGAAATATTCAAATACAAACATCAAAATTTCCAAGTCAATCGGTTCGAAATACAAATGTTCCCTAATTCAACCAAATCGAACGTAATAACAGACCTCTAAAAATACGGTTCCTAGAAAAATGGTTCATAAATCCATGAGTCACGCGAACCGTGATTTTACACATAGAATTAATAAATTTATTGTCATTTCCAAATTTTAAAGTTGCTGTCGGTAAATTGGTAATTATGTCTTTGCATAGCTAGTTTTAATTTTATGTGAATGACAACGAGCTTACGTGATTTTCATGTTTGAAACTGGTACTCTGGGAAAATTTATCTTTAATAGTATTTGTAGTAAATAAATAGCAGTTATACAGAAAACTAGAATGGCAAGCAGGAAGTCAAGAGTTAGGTATATTTAGGGCTCAAGCAGTAAACTATACCCATTTGACATTTAAATACTGTTCTTACAGAGGAATATTAATTTGATAAACGTTTACAGCATCCGGAAGTGTGTGGGAGGACCTCGCTTGAACAAAGCGGCGGAATGTCAGTCCTACCTGCGCACGAGTCATTTTTGGGACTACCTCGCCATCTAATAACGAACTCTATGCTAAAGCCTTTATAATCGTTATTGAATAAAATCGGTACCCCCTGTTCTCTACTCATTTTCGGAACGTGTGTTATTCAAATATCAGTTTTATCCCAACGGAATCCAGTTTAAAATCCAATGAAGTTTCAACTCTCTGAGATATTAATTCTTCAAGATATAACATTTTATAATACAAAACAACAAGGATAATCGGGACAAAGGTGGCTCCCCACATTGTGGCTGGATTATCAGTAAAGAGGTAACTTTTTTTTTCTGTGTTGTATGTGACAAAGTGTTTTTACCCACAAATATTTTTTAAGACCCATCCACATTACCAATTAAATGAACATAAGCACGATTTTATGCTTTTTACCAAATTTATATACGACTACATATAGGCACGCTTAACAGCGATAGAAATCCGATGAAAGCTGTTAAAAAAGGTGAAAAATAAAGTCTTAATCGAGCTTGGTCCGATAGTCTTTTTCAATAAGATTTCACTCTCAACAATAGACGAAAAAATAAAAACATTGTGGATACAAACATAATAAAAGGCAATATCATAAAACGATGCATTTCAATATTCACTTAGCTACTAAAACGGTTAGCTGCTGAGTTTCAATTCTACTAAAGCTTCCTCGAGCAAGTCGGTTCACTTTTATGATAGAAACACCCTGTGCAGTATAACACGGCTTTACGATCACCACATCCCGTCCACATCTTGTGTGGATGTATAACAACTGAAATAATACTTCACCTTTATTATAATGCAACCAATGTAAGTTTTTTTTAAGTCACTTTAAATTTTTAAATAAGGTAGATAGTCAAATTTATTCACAAAGAAAAATATGACTAATAAAGTATTTACAACATTTATAATACATATGTACAAAATACACATGAAGCAGTTGAGCTATCTACACAACGTTGCGAACGATTTATAGATAGCTCAACTGATCCAAATCAGTACCGGTAGATTACATTAAGATGTTTGGTTTCATAATTTTTGGGAATGATATTATGAAAAGTACCTATTTAATAAAGTAGCATTCATAATCTTCACAACCTTAAGCTCTAATTATATGTTCACTAAAGTATGAATAAATATAAGGTAGTCTAAGTAGCAGAGGGCTTGATAAAAAAACTATAAATTATGGAAAAAATACAGATTTGCACAAAGGGTTCCTTATTAGGTATTATCGAGCTAAACACAAATTCTATAGTAAATCAGAATAAAGTGTATTTCACTCTATTCACTGACAAAGAACACTTTTAATTAATTCAACTGAGAAAGGTGATCAGACATACGGACGGAAGGTGCAGCGTAAGTTGGTTATTAGGCTCCTGTTATAGTACTCTACTATATCCTAATATTATAAACATGCCTTTGCATCTAATCAAGATGATTTATACAGCGTCAGGGGCCACATTTTACCCATGCCCCGATATACCTGATACTGGTACCTACCTCGTACATTTTTTAGTCGGAGCTTACCCAGCGTACCATCCTCTTAGCCTGTCGGCCTAATCTACAGGAAAAATCAGGTCAATACATGCAGAGCTGACTAACCGAGAAGTTCCTCATGATTCCCTTCACCATTTGAGAGCTCTAGTATACACACAGTTTTTCGCACAGAAATATCTATTAGTGCATGACCTTGAACCCAGGACCTTAGGATCAGAAGGCAGGGTTGCTACAACTAGGCCACCGATACTTACAGAACCCCAAATATAACAATATAATACAAGAACTCTTAAAATGAATAGCATACTTTTGACACGTGCTAAAACCGCAATGCGAGTCGTAAAGCAAGTTATTGGAGCTGTAAACCTTTGTCAAGAATTTCTCATTGCCATAACATCTCGTAATAGGCTTTTATATGGAATTTTAAGTAGAAACACCTAGCTGCCGCTGTCATAATATGAAATACGCACTGATAATATTTTGTGCAGTAGTATTATAAATTCGACATTTCCCTCTTTCAGATAGAGTTCTAGAGCTGTCTAAGAAATCTCTCAGTAAGTGACATGTACTGGATTATGTAGTTATTGTTTAGTATCGCTGTATGGTTACATCAGAGCTGGTTATATTCTTATTTTTCTTACCTTAATGGAACTAGAGTAAACAGACACTGGCAGAATTGTGACAAGACGCAAAAACCGTAAACCAAGAAGTTGAAAATTTATCAGAGAACCACCAATATTCTGGGAAAAGAATTCGGTGCATATTCAGTGTTTGAACATTACTGATTTTTGCCTGATATTTTTCATCAAACAGTCGGTAGGTGGCAGTGGCAGCGGTTTAAAAGTATCAGTAGCATATTTCTGTGAAATCCAGCCTATTAAACGAATGATGATGATGTTGTTTTGCTTGTTACAACCTTGCTAAAACAGTTAAATCACATCAATTACGTACTCGGTTAGATTTTATCACTCATTCAAAGAACCGAGTACCTACATCTGACAACAGACAAATACAAAACCCCACCAACTCCAAAGGAAAATATTAGTACAAGTTAATGAACGCGGTATTACCTTAGGACCGAGGATTGTTATAACGAACAATTTGCAGTATCTACACCTCAGAAAGCGTTTTGCGTAATTTTGTGATTTTAGCTAATTAATTGTTTTTGCATATTTATGAGAGGTCGTAAACACTTTCTGTGTCTGCTCCAGACAGTTACTTAGCTAATAATATATTATTATGGTGGCCGGATATAGTAGAATTTTGTAACTACTAGAAGGGGATAAGGTAAACTGATTTTCGACGGTAGAAAACTAGTGACATTCTTTTCTCGCTAAAGAAATATACCCAAAAGAATACCCAATTTCGTGCACTTGGTTTGCATACTTTTTTCAGTTATTTCCATTTATAACGCAAACTACTAGTGAACCGATTTTAATGAAAATTGAATGGGACCAACCTAGAAATATATCCTTTTAGATAAAAAAAGAAGTTTGGAAATTGGTTCATAATTGACTGAGTTCTGAGGTAACAAAAATGAAAAAATGAAAAAAAAAATGCAATTGAATTGTGAACATCCTCCTTTTTTTGAAGTCGCTTAAAAAAGCTTCTTACAATGTAAGCGTTAAAAACAAATAATACCTTATCATAAAACAATCTCTTAAGTAGCCATCGATTAGTAATTAATAATACCTCGGGCATTATGTGTGTGAACAGAACTTTCCGAGACACTTTGCCACCTGAAGGGGGTTTCATAAAACTGAATTATCCTCATAACCTTAACTTGGTCTTGAAGACCCTCGTAAAGTAGCATCTCGGGCGCTCACAGGACACATGAACTGAAATGTTGTTGAATTTTATGGAAACTTACTTGGACACAATGGATAATATTATGTAAATTACATTACGTACCCACACAATAGATACTTTCCGATTTCAAACCGACTTCAAAAAAGGAGAGATTATCAATTCTTCGAACATACTAACTTATTTTTATGATACGGCTGGTCAGATTTGAATGTGCGGTTAACTTTCACGGTCCTTGCAATGCATCTACATAGGCTCCCATTCCGTTCAGTCACGTTTAAGGACATTTAGTGCGGTCAAAACTTGTTTTCGAATGTAGGTACTTACGTATGCTATTAATTTGGGCATTTGTTCCGCCGCAGGAATCGAACCTACGTCACTGTAATAAGCATGCCGTACCTAATGCACATTATGTATCTATCATTTTCAGGAAGCCTCGATATCGTTTTGGTATTAAATTGAATAAACGTTTATGTCAAAAATAATGGAAAAGTCAAAACTACACTTATAGATATCCTCACTTTTCATTTTTAATCGGTATGAAATCATATTAAATATTCTATCGTATTCATGACTACTAATTACTTATTTGCTTACATTTTGTAAATCTTTCTTTGCATGTTGCAAGGCGTTGGCAGCATATTACACAGTATTGCAAGATTTTATTTTACAAGATTGTAACACCCCAACGATACAGGAGCATCGTCTATCGTTAAATTGAAATTCATGTCGTGATGTTAGCATTTACAATATTCTGTTCAGCTAGAAGTGAGCAAACTGTTCTCCAGAGTGCACTCTTTATACGTAATGCAATGCAAACCTTACAGCAATGAACCTTTTTACGTACAAAATCCTTCGTCTGTATGTTTGTTTGTCTTTGGTTCATCTGGACAAGAAACGTGTCAATTTGTATTTGTAAAATGAGAAAAAAAAAATTATGTTAAGCTGGGTTTATGTGTAACCAAAAGGCTGCAGTAGGTTTATGAAATTAATGTATAAAAGTGTTGCCACAGTATAAAGAAGTGTTGTCACAGTATAGGTAAAACTGGTCTAGAATATAAAAGCTTCCGCGTAAAAGCTGCGAATCTAATGTTTTACAGCAAAGCACATAAAGAGACAGACGGGCGGTAATTTTTGCTTTATGTTTATTTAGTACTTTAGACGGAGTTTTTAGAATTTTACTAAAAGGGTGATAAATAAGAGCAATAATAAAGAACAGTAAACCAAGTCTGTGAGCTACCTACACTAAATATTTTAACCCTACGGCCTTTACAAGATGGAATTCAATAAAAGATTGGAATCGTAGAACAGAAAATATCCAGGAGATTATCACGTTCTAGCACTCAAATGTGCATTGACCTTTTGATCCTTACTGTAGTGTTTGTGTTAGACAACTAATACAATCCACGGTCTCGGCGCACCTGCGAGCCACCTGCAGCTGACGTCACTTGTTTACTAGCTGCTATATAAACCGGGGCGATAAGAGCGGCGAGGCGAGTCTTACGCAAGCCACGGGCGAGGTTGGACGTGTCGCTTGTACACACCGCTTGTTGTCGAGCCTGTGACGATCTAGGTACTAGGTGCTGCCTAAAGTACTACTTACTGGCCAGCGAGTAGGTAGGCACTACATGTGGCGACGAGGTAAAAAGGTAAGGTTATAAATAACTAAAAAAAAAAAAAAAAAAAAAGTTTATAAAATAGAGATATACCGATATGTTTAACGTAAACAAGATATTGGTGTGTCAAAATAAAATGGCATTCGGTACTTAGCACGAAAATAAAAACTATTCAGTTTCATGCCGGTAGGCGTGCAAACCAGTTTTATTACCTAGTCTAGGTATTGTTGTTTACCGCTTGGCAGCACAGGCGCAGCTGGCCGAGAACGCGAGCGTAAGCTTGCATTACGCACCATTTTATTTAGATACCTACTTAGTTATCACCATCGACAACCGAGAACATGTAGGGAGGTAGTCTTGTTTTTCTTATTTTCAGTTTGTTTAGTTTAGTTATTGGTTACATACTACCTACCCACTTTCATTTTATTGTAGATTTTTTATGTGTGTTCAGTGTCGGATAAATGGATTTATCTATCTATCTATCTATGACGACAATTAATTACAAATGTAATTCAAACGTAATTTATTCAGAACTAGGTACATATAGGTTAAATTACAAGATAAAACGATGAGACAGCAAAAGTTATAAACTGTGTAGCTATCTCAATGAACAAAATAAAATGTCAGTGAATAGAATTACCTACGTTATTTACAGGGTAAAAGAAGGACATGGTAGTTAAAAGTAATAATAAAAGTGGTACTTATCTACCAAATTGGTAGAGTGCCTATTTGACTACCTACCTTACCTACTAGGTACTTACTCTATTATCTTTTTTACGTAGTCAGTAAATTAAATATGACTGTAAGTAACTTATGTAGAAAAAGTTAAGTTAAGGTACCCACTAAACTGGGAACATTTGGTAAAGAATACCTCCATTAAATTGGGAACAGGTACCCACTAAACTGGGAACATTTGGTAAAGAATACCTCCATTAAATTGGGAACAGGTACCCACTAAACTGGGAACATTTGGTAAAGAATACCTCCATTAAATTGGAAACAGGTGCCCACTAAACTGGGAACATTTGGTAAAGAATACCTCCATTAAATTGGGAACGTAACTTATGCTACCCACTAAACTGGGAAGATTGGTTGGTACAAAATGATACCTTCATTTAATTGAGAATTTGGCGTCGCGTGTAGGTACCCACTTAACTGGGAAGATTGGTTGGTACAAAATGATACCTTCATTTAATTGAGAATTTGGCGTCGCGTGTAGGTACCCACTTAACTGAGAACATTGGTACTAATTAGCACCTCCATTTAATTGGAAATTTGCATAAAAGCTCCGCAAATTGGAAAATGGCTAAACCACCCCCATTTAATTGGAAACGGTTCACTGTGAAATAGGAAATCCCTTTCTATTTACAGGTCACCCCAAAATACTTAAATCGTAGACCATGTTATGTCATGTTATGTTATGGGACTCCCGTTTCCGGATTTAGACTCAAAGATGGTCCATTATGCGTGGGGGATGTTCTGGCTAGGAGTGTAGTCAGCCTAACTCCTCCCAAAAGTACAGTAGCTTCCTGAGGGCTTCGCAGGCTTGGAAGAGTGACCTGGGGTTGCTTAGGATTTCTGTTCGTTGTATTGCTACGCCCTCGCATTCCAGGATTACGTGAGCAGCTGATTCTTCTTCGGTAAGACAGCCTCTGCAGAGTGGGCTGTCAGTGGCTACGATGTTGTAAAAGTGTTTGTTCCAGGGACAGTGTCCTGTCAGGGTCCCCACAATGATTTTGAGATTCAGTCTCTGCAGGCTTAGTAGACGGCGTGTTAGTTTCGGTGTGATGGCTGGAATTGCAGCTCTTGACTGTCTGCAGTCAGTCGTACGTGCTCAGCATGTGTTGTGTGGTTGTAGGGTTTTCAGACGCACCCAGGTGCGTAGCAGAGAGAACGGTAGAGGAAGGAAAGGAGCTGGCCCCTCGGATATTGTTTCCGATCCTCTTCTGGCTAACTCGTCTGCAGCGTCATTACCCAGTGATCCACTATGTCCCTGCATCTATTGTAGGATTAACCCATTTCTTAAGGCGATGCTCTCTTGGGCAAGGTGACTTTCGTGTATGAGTCTGGAGGTGCAGTTGTGGCTCTCCAAGGCTTTGAGTGTGGCTGTGCTATCTGAAAGAATCCACATGTTATAATCAGCGATTCCTCTCCTGTTGATTGCTGTTGCTGCTTCGGAAATGGCTGCACATTCACATTGGAAGATGGAACTGAGTGTGCCTAGTGTCATTGATATGTTAATGTTGAGATCTAGCGAGTGTACTCCGGCGCCTGTACCCTGTTTGGGTTTTGAGCCATCAGTGTAGACTCGTACTTCGCTGATTCCTGATTGACCTCTTTGGTCTTCATGCAACCTGTTATAGTAGAGCATGCCAGTCTCTGAAAGCGTTGCAGTTTGGTTATCACGGTCGTGAATTCGGTTCTGGTCGACCATACAACTGCTCCGTGTATAAGTGCTGGTCTTATTACGGTTGTATAGAGCCACCGGGTTATTTTGGCAAAAGACCCCATGTTTTTCCGAGCATTCTACCGCGTTGGAAGAATGTGGAGTTCGCGCGTTGGAGTTTGTGGTCAAGATGCTTGTTCCAAAGAAGTGCTATCCAGTATGACCCCTAGATACTCGACTTCGTTGATTAGCTTGAGATCAGTGTTGAAGAGCTTTGGTACTTTTAGGGTTCCCAGGCTTCTTTTGTGTGTGAACATGATCAGTTCTGTTTTAGTGGGATTGACTGATAAGCTATGGCTAGTGCACCAGCTTTCAATTGTTTTAAACGCTGCTTGCACAGACAGGCTACAGAGTACGTTTTCGAATCATCCAGTCGTGAGGATAGCAAGATCATCTGCATATCTCACTGTGAAGAGCCGCGGCCGTCCACTTTTCGGATGAGTTCGTCCACTACTATGTTCCATAGCAGGGGCGAGAGGACGCCGCCTTGTGGGCAGCCTCTCACCACTATGCCCCTCGTTGTGGTGTTTACTGTGAGTTGTGTTGCTCTGTATTTAAGCATGTTGTTTGTCCATTCTGCTAGCGTAGGGTCGACACCGTATCTTGCTAGTGCAAGGTCTATGCTAGTGAAGGTTGTTTTGTCAAAGGCACCTTCTATATCTATGAAGGCCCCCAGAGTTGGTTGTTTTGTGGCTAAACCGTCTCCATTTCGAGAGACTACGCTATGGAGTGCGGAATCTGTTGATTTGCCTGGACTATAGGCGGGTTGTTGCGGATGTAGCGGTTGGCGTAGGAAAGTGTTACCTCTGATTTCCTGGTCACATATCCTCTCTAGGGTTTTGAAGAGGAACGATGGTAGAATAATAGGTTGGAAGGATTTCGCCATTGTGTAGTCGCTCTTACCAAGTTAGTAAGAATATAACCTTCACTCCCCTCCACTTCTGGGGTATGTAGCGATGGGCGATGCATCCTCTGAAGATGTTTACTAGGCGTTCGGCTAGTAATTCGCCACTCCACCTTAAAAGGCCCGGAAAGATTCCGTCTAGCCCTGGCGATTTGAAAAGAAGGAAGCTGTTGATGGCCCAAATTACCTTCTCTTTGTTGATCAGGTTTTGAGCGGTGGTCCAATCTTGACTACTGGTTGCTCGTTCGCTGTGTGCTTCCCATTCGAACGAGTCTGATATTAGACATCCCGGGAAGTGCGTTTCAAGTTCGCTGGTTTCATCGTCCGTCTTGGTGTACGTGTTACCAAGTATCCGATGGTACGCGCAAGTTCACTGGATAGTATGCCTTTTGTTTTGGCTGCCTGACTGGTGCTATCAATGTTTGTCTCCAGCATATCCTGTTGCCTGAGGCGTATTCGTTTTGAAGGTAGATTTGGTGGATTGGTATTTCTCCGAGTCCCTTGGTTGTTGAGTGTTCATTGATCTGTTGGAGAATTCCGTACTTTGCAACGTAGTCTTTGCAGTTCCGGGTTCTACTCCGGGTTCCAGGGACTAGTTTAGCGAACTTCGTTATATCAGTCTTGCGCGGGAGGCGCCTCGGACTCGGCAAAGGTAAGGTCACATTTAGATTAAAACGAATCTATCTATGATCCGAACACGATTTGTAGCATTGTAGCAAGTATCGAAGCGATGTAGAGTCTCGATGTAGTCTCAATGTAGAGTCGATGTAGAGTCTCAATGTAGAGTCGATGTAGAGTCAATGCAGAGTATCATGTAAAGTCTCGTTTAGTCTCTTGTAGAGTTTCAACGTAGAGTCAATGTAGAATTTCAATGTAGTCTTCATCGTTTTCTTCGTCATGGGAGTTGGATTGGAGTCGCAATGAGTACGACTTTAGTATGATGAAGCTTTGATCTATTATTGATGTGTTGATATAAAGAAAAAGTCTGTCCAACAGGGTTTCAAAAAAAAAAAAAAAAAAGAAACAGTGAGCTTTGGACTATTATTGATGTGTTGATGTTAGAATCGCTTTTAGACAAGGCTACAAAGAACGTGCGTGAAGCCCTATTTAGACTTATATGTGCTGGTTCCTGATAGTTGATTTCTCAACTGCTTTGACATTCAAACCAGATGTTTCGGTTTGGGTTTAGATTTAGTTGCTAGTTGAAGGTTGAAGCTGTTTACTTCGAATGTACTCGATTGGTGAATATTTGCTGAACGGAAGCTGGTCAAATGATACTTGAGATGCGGATTGATTGAACGGTGTTGGTTGATCCAATTTAGCTTTGACTAGAGCTTGACCAAATGTGTACAACAGTTGCTATCACTTTAGTTTCATTGGTCGAGCTGTACTTAATACGGTAAACAGCAGTAGCGCAATAAAATAAATTTAATAAGATAGAGATGTAGTGTTTGTGTTAGACAACTAATACAATCCACGGTCTCGGCGCACCTGCGAGCCACCTGCAGCTGACGTCACTTGTTTACTAGCTGCTATATAAACCGGGGCGATAAGAGCGGCGAGGCGAGTCTTACGCAAGCCACGGGCGAGGTTGGACGTGTCGCTTGTACACACCGCTTGTTGTCGAGCCTGTGACGATCTAGGTACTAGGTGCTGCCTAAAGTACTACTTACTGGCCAGCGAGTAGGTAGGCACTACACTTACTTATCGGTATTTTAATACAGAGTATGTCACGCACTCGAGACAGAATGACAAGTCTCTTTTGTCCCCATAAACAATGCGTCAGCAAAAAGTGTCTTATTCTTGTGTCACGTCCTAAGAAGATTATCTTCATCTCACTGATCTACCTCACTGATCTACCTCAATGCATACAAAAACAAAGACAAATAGAGCATTCTTTCTCGATTTGTGTTTTTGTATCTATATTAAATGTTAATTTATTTACATTTAAAAACAAGCCAGTGACCAAATTCCACATACTCCTGTCAGTCAGCATCTGTTAGCTGTCAAATAAATGAATTAATATCCACTTATCTACGAAATCTGTTTAGCATGCACCTGCATATTTACACAAAAAAAGCGTGAAGTTTGCGAGTGGGGACAGACGGCGCCTCCGGTCAAAAGCGGCGGCGCCAAGGCATCGCGTGAATTTTCTCTGCGCCCACACTCGCCAGCTTATCTTCCATGTTCTCACATAGAAATTTACACATGCTTGCGAGTAGCGGGCCGTAATAACGCAGTCGCATTTTATCTGCCAGCGTGCCAGCTGTGACCCGGCTCCGGTAGATACGCCGTCGCCGTATGAACATCCGACAACACCCGAGGGACGACGTGGGCGAACCACTGCGCTGCAACAGCCGCATTTTATAACCTTTTTATTCCATTGTCACTCCGGCGATGCAGCGTATCCGAGGGAAAAATAAATTTTACTCTTTATCTAAATGTCAAATCGTACGGTTTCGATCGAATCAGAGGCCTTAGCCAATGTACATTAGCTAGGAATCGATTCTATTTCTACAATCTTTATCGCTGCAACGATATCGAAGATAGATCGGGAGACCAATTGACATACAAGTAGAAAACTCCATATCTCCATCCTCTTCTATCTGACTGATGTCTGACTGAGACTGATGTCTTTCGAAGGTCTTTCGCTACTTGATGTCCGCCACACCACAGAACAATAAATAATATATTTATTATTTATTATTGTGTGGCCGACACATTGCGTTGGCCAAATTGTTGGTAATTCTTCTTTAGTATAAATAAATGCTAATTTTGTAAGAAAAAGTTCTTGTTATATTCAATTTTATAAAAGTAGCCATCGTAATAGAGTCAGTGTAGCCAGTAATGTTGCATTTCTGCGAGCGCGCGGGGTCGGCCACACTCAACAAACGCCATGCCTGGCTTGGCGCGTATTTGTTTGCCTAATCAATCACGTTTAATCTATGGTTTTCTTACATCCAATGTCAGTGTCTTTCGAACATAGAAAAAATTTCTAATAGGCAGGTACTACGTAATAAGAAGCGGGACTTCTACCAAGAAAACAGGAAAGTATGAAAAAGAAGTTTACCATACTCACCACCAATGGCCACCATAATAACAGAAATAATTCGCCAAAAGAATAGTAGCAATAGCACGTGATAATAACAGGAAATCTTGATTTTAAGTGGTGCTAGCCTAGAGAAAATGAAGTAGGTGTGTACTAGGTTAGGAATTTATAATTTTTTATCGATATCGATAAACTTAGAACTAGGTTTTAAAAAAAATACATAATTATACTTACTGCAAAATATAAGATTTATTAGTGTAGGTGATTTGCACATCGTTTACATTGTGAATACTAATCTTGACTTTTTATAGAAGACGAAGCGCTCGTGGCGTAACTTGCCTAGTCAATCTTCACCGATTATTCGAGGGTGACAAAAAATCGGCGAGAGAAGGCACTCTATTCCCAATTATAATATTCCTCTATGATTCTATTTCTACAATCTTGATCGCTTTAACGATGTCGAAGGAAAATTGGTAGACAAAGTAAGATACGAGAAATAAATGCCTACTCGATCAATAACTTCGCTAATTCTGTCAGTCTTTCGCTAGAAATCACGTTTAGTCTATGGTTTTACTACATCCAATGTCATGTCAGTGTTATTCGAACCTAGCATATTCATTTTGTTTATTTATTTTATTTTATGTAAGAAACGAAAATTTATGTTTTATTGTGAAACATTTAGGATAAAAATAGAAAAGTGGGCTACCTAGTAAATAAAGTACCCACAAAACCCTGAAAATATAAGGTGTAATTGGATGCAATGTGCAAACACCAGAAAAATGAAATAAATGAAGAAGAACTCTGGCTATGGAGAATAATATTCGATTTTTTTGGATTCCACATTCCAGATCACATTCATAACATGCCACATTGCAGAGGTAAAATATTGTTTGTAGGTAGATACCCTATGATGAAGTGATTTTAGTTTCAATCCAAACTGTCAGTGTAAAGCGGCTTACCTGCCTACAAGCATAATAGGGCAAGGGTTATTTATTTTCTTGTTACAGCGGTGTCCTTAGTCTCGATACACTGATGATATATTAGGTTTTATAACTTATCTAAATACGGTATGTGGAAGGTAGGTAATATTAACATCTTTATATTTTCAGATATCATCTACCTACATATCTACTGCTGCACTGAGCCTAAACCAAACATACAGTTATTCTACTAAGTATTTCCTACTTGAAAGTTACAACCAACATTCTATGATATTGGAATTTTCGTGGAATAATATTTTTGTGCTCTTTTTTCCTGTGTTAATTTAATTCTGAATAAAATATGTTTTTTTTTCAAGTACTTATGTACTTTTATTTTTAACTGCATGCAGGTTAGGTCATGTGTAGGTATTGCTCTCAATAAAATAAGTGGCGAACATCGCCCTTTACTGCAAGGTTTACTAGGTTTAGTGTAGTAGTAGGTTTGAAAAACCTAGGATTATTTCGCAGTCACCTCGGCAGTAGTCGGCAGTCACCAAATCGATTGAAACGTCAAAATTTCACCTAAAATCGCCATTTTGTTTCGATATCTACAGGGTTTTGGTTTTCGCTGGCTTTTCTATCATGCTGATAGAAAACGAAGTGAAGTCGCTTGTCAAAAGAGCCACTTGGCTACGCATTTGTATGGAGATAGTCGTTCGGCTGTTGTCGGTTCGTGCGAGGGAATCGACATGTATACCAATATTCGTTTCGTTGATCACAGACCACGTGATACATCTATGCCTTATGTCAATCCCATACATTTTTGTACTTTTGTAGTCGCCTGTCAAAATTATTATTTGTATGGAGGTAATCGTTCGCTACTGTCGATTCGTGCGATCGAATGGACATGTTTTACATTTGGCTACCAATGTTCGTTTCGTTTACTACAGATCACGTGATATATCTATGCCTTATGCCAATCCCATACATTTTTGGACTTTTCTACTGCCGACTTCGCTTGTCGAATGTTACCTTGGCTAAGGCCTCAGTTTCCAAATAGTTTTAATATAAATCTCCTTTTACGAGGTCTAGAGCGTGGCGGTCGATAGGATGCATAGGATTGCGCCGCGTTATCGTGTTCTATTCTGTTATGACTGTTCTGTCGCCGGCAACAATAGGTTTAATTGAAAGAGTGTCAATAAATTTGTCGAAAGAGGTTCAGTGGTCTCGTATCGACGTCGGTGGTCCCGATAAACTCGGTCCCAGCGCGGTGCGACATCCCGTAGGATCGGACCCATGTTCCGGGACGAATGTTTGTTTTTATCTAACGCCGACCTTGTCCTCATTATAATATATCATCTGGAGATTTTATCTGGACTATCAAATGGGTAATCTCGGAATTTGTGTCCGTGTAAATGTTGAACGAGAACGTAAATCTTCAAGTGTTTTTACTGTCGGATAAGCTGCAATCAAGCAGTCACGGAAGACATGATCAAAAGACAATTAAATTGTTCCTCACACCAAAATCTTAACTCAATTAAAGGATTGGGTGTTATAAACAGGACGAGCCGACATGCTGATTACCTACAATTTACTCAGGCATAAAAACAAAACCAAAGGATATTGACTAATTTATCCGGATAACATGCGGAGCTGCTCTTTGAAGGCTCTATCCATTTCTTCGTTCACACAATGGTACAATTTTCGGTTGTATTTTCTCACGGTTCCACAACACCCACGTTGGCTTCTTCAAATACATTTCAGACCAAGGAGTGGAACGTTGTGTTCATAATTTAGCTATAACGTGGATAAACGAATGGCTACAGTTTTTTGATGTGTCATCATTTATCACCTAAAGTACCTTCATAGATACCTACGCGACAATGCAACAAAGGTGGCTTGAGCAACGGCAGATAGCTTCGTGGAATAAATGAGAGCTTTTATAGCTAAAGGGAAATCAAACTTTTCAACCACGATTATTCAAAAATGTTCTATCAAGTTTATGGAACGCAACGATAAGGTTCCTATTTCATAAAAATGCATAGAATTCGATGCCATCTTGTAAAACGGAATAATTTGTAAATCTGTTGATAACTGAGAACACACAGGTTTTTTTTTTATCATTATAGACAAACGTTTGACCGCAATCTCACCTGATGGTAAGTGACGATTCGGTCGACGATGTAGCACATTTGCCTAGAAGATAGGTTTACATTAAATACTTGCTTAAGATTTCAAGGTAAAACAAATAAAGTTTTAGTTTATCTCTCTTAGAACTAAATTAAAAAATATCCTACCATTTCGATGTCATTTTAATTTATAAGCCATCGCTTTTTTTCACTGAACACAATATGCAATAACTTTGAAGCAATTTTGAAATGCCGCCTCCACTCTCATATTTCTATCACATTGAATTTACACCAGTCCCTCTGGGGCATTCACACCCGATAATCATGTCCAAGATAAAATTGCCTTTGGCAAATTATAACATAGAAAATAGAACGTACCTATCCTTTTCCCCACACTGCACGGGTTTGATACACGGATAACTGTCTGTCGAAATTCGTAAGTAGATATTGGTTGAAAAGTAAATTCAGGGGTTAGTATTTGTAAAAAAGTACAATGTTTACCCCGCATTATAACCTCTAAGTATCGTGGTTTTTATCTCATGGAAATAAATTAGTTTTTGTCAGAGAATTATTTAAAATACTTTACAAGGTTGTTAACATGCCCCCAACCTGTGAAGATGTTACTTGTTTACGAGATTCTTACAATTTTATATTTAAACTTTACCATCTTTTGCTAATTTTTACCTCTGAGAGCTGTCTTGACACGCCGCACAAATTCCAGATTCGTGGGCACAGGATCTATCAATAATTTCAGCGGCGACGAAAATTCCCCACCACTGAACATCAAAGCCGCCCAGCCTTGGGGCGGACTCACGCATCCTCGCCTCCAAGACTTCCCCTCCACAAACACGTAAGCGCGATTTGATGAATTCAGCGTTCTCGTTTCAAAATACAGCACATCACTCAAAGCGCCAACATCACCCTTCAGAACTCTTCTCACAAACACTTTGAAAATTTTCCTTCTCACTTTCCCACGCTTTCTCACCTCACTCGAAATTTTTCCAGTAAAAATGTACTTTGACGCAAACACGATTCGCTTGAGCGTATCATTGTTCCTAAACACGGAATTGTTAGCGTAACATCTCGGTGGTGTGCTGTCATTTATTTTTATTACAGTGTTCCGCTTTTTAACTTTTCCCTTTATGACGAAGTCGGCGGACGTCGTGAAAATCAAGAGGAGTACTACGATCGAAGTGGCCTTTAGCATTTTGTATTGGGAACTTTTGCTTTGTGTTTTTTATGCACATTTTTTGTTTCATCACTCGTTTTGGGATCACATTTTACTTTGAAGTCGGGATAGGATGAAGTCGTCACCGTTATCGTGATTCGGTGGTGGGAGGTGCGCGCGCGCCGCCTGCCGTGCCAACTCAGACTGGAGGCTCTATCGGATCCGCTGCAACTTGCAACCTGTTGTATGTTAATCCTTAAGCTCAGTGCTACAGCTTTTGTAAACACTCACCACAAATACGTCTACAATATTTACAAACGTCTTTAAGTTAAAAGGTTTAAATAATTTGCTTTGGATTATGGGACACGTAAGTGGGGAACTGACTAACCACCCAATAATAAATGTGAATTACGAGCAGGTACATTACTTACTACTAAAATCTTGAGATGGGAAGTACCTAGGTAGGTATTGCGTAGGTATTTCTTGTTTTCTTTTCTTTTTTTCTGCTTGTTCTGTGCTGTACCTGTGTTGTGATTGTGTTTCAAATAAATATTTCTTTATCTCCATTTACCTAGGCTATTTGAATAAAAGTGCGTCTTTGTGGCGTAAGTTCCAATGAACAATATTTTGAACATAATATATGTAGATAAAAAAAAAATACTTTCTAACATTGCTAAAAGTAGTTTTTTGCTAATTTGCTAAACCCCAGATATCTGTATAGAATATTTTCCTAATAAGCTTACGAATTAGTCACAGGAATAAAAACGAGCTACATAAAAACTTTATCCATGATAATTTTGTGTCGATACGAATAAGTGAAAACAAGGTACAAGTTGATCATGAACATAAAGTGTAAATACATTGGCATATCTGAGTATATCGTATGCTAATTGAGTCGTGAATACCTTTCGCATTTAGGAATTCTAATTATATAATCAGCACAGCGTGAGTTTGAATATATACAAGCTATTACCTTGCAAAAAAGCTCTTATAGTTAACTAGCTTTAAAGCTTGGTAGGGCCTCAGCGGGAGTCTAATCTGTTTTGTTGATAGTATAAATACTAGTAGCTTATTTTGAAACTTTTATCTGCTTTGAAATTTAATTATTAAAATGTTACGATTAAATTTGACTGGAAATAGACCTTCTAGTAACGTTAGACTGGTTCATAGGTAGGTACTGTAAAAATAAGTAAAGTAATTTAAAGGCAATTTTTTACAATTTTGAAATACTAAAACTTATTTGTAAAGGCAAAATCAATTTACGTATTTAATAAACTAATTTTAAAGATGATCAATATGATACTGAATTATCTGTCAGGTTTAAGTATGGAGAATCGGTTCTCGTCATAAAATCTAGTAAAAATATCATTGGGATTTTGTTACGATGTCATAAAAGTCACAAAATGGCAGCCAAACTGGCTTTTAAGACGCCCCAAAAAAATAGCATTGATATAGTTTTACTAGATTACGTTTGAACCCATATAAGATCTGTCACTCTCGAGAAGAATGCAAGTCTGATTAAGGTAACAATGAAGTCTTTCAGTAGGTCGCTAAATGATGGGCAGTTAGCGCGTCTGTAAATATTTATGTGTCTGTTTGTCACGATTTACATTTGAAAAACATTTACGAGTTTGACCTAAAATACGTTGCGCAGAATTGAATTCATCGAGCATGTGTGAATTGGACAATGTTATTGCAAGTGGGTGTACAAGTTGCTTTACTCAATAATCACCTTTAGGTTTCAATCTGTAAATAAACTTTTAGAATTGCCTGTTTTGTTCCTACCTATATAGGTGAAGTCGTTTTATCCATGACAAAAAAAAACATAATATTTAATTCACGATCAGTCTTATTAAAATTATGTAAAGTTGAATTCTGTAACATACTCAGTTTTAAAATATTTAATTTTACATGACAAATTCCAATCGATTTGTATTTTTGTAAAAAAAAATATTATGTTTGCTTTATGGATTTCACTTCTTCTGCTCTTTTTCTGTTTGCATTTTTGAATTCTATTTACATTAAAACAAAAGTTTCATTGAATGTAAGTGCTTACGTAGATTTTGTTCTCTGGTTTAGCAAGCTGTGTTCAACAAATAAAAGTTTACTTTATAACGAACTTATTAATATAATTTAATTCAAATTCGAAATCAACGATGTAATATTGGAACCAATGAGCGATCAAGAGTCCTTAAACACCCACACATGTTACTCTCGGAGCTAAACTTCGGAATCCAGCAACATCCGATTTTATTACCATGCTTATAGTTTTTACTTTAATTCTCATCTCAAAGTGTTGTTTTTAATTTGATTTAGGGTGGTTTGCACCAGAATCGCTAAACGCGTTTAACTCTTAAATAGTAGTGTAAATAGTAGTAGTGTAGTAATAGTGTCAAATCATACAAATACGTCAGATTTAAATTGATTTAGCTGTTAAACACGTTTAGTGATTCTGGTGCAAGCCGCACTTAGTTTTATTTTTCTGAAAACATTAATTGGTAACTGACTGATAAGTGATACTTAGGTAACTTACGAAACTCCAAGGTTTCTTTAATATTAAAAAAAAAAGACTTGTCGATATAGCGAAAGTTGAAGGCAATCATAATTTCATCATAAAATTGCAATTACCAAGTCCATTCCAATGGATTCGCCATGCTGCAGCCATTTTTGTATTTTACTGCAAATTCATCTTTTCAATTAACGTCCTACTCAAGCTAAAATCAAGGCAAATCCATGCAGTCGGGTGGGTTTCGCAAAAAGTGGCGTCCGTTATGTGACAGCCTGGAGAAGACGTATTTACCTATGAAGTTAGATTTTTATCAGCAATATAATTCTTATAGTACAAGCTTTCCTTAGTTTGGGACTAGAGGGCGTTGTGTAATATGACCACGAATATTTTACTTGTTTCCAAGACATTTCTCAAGAAAACACAAAGACGTGACATGCAAAATGACATTGGTTTGAGCCAAATTCACCACTATCAAACAAGATACTATGCACTGATACAAGCCACAGTGTAAAAATTGGGTCCTATGTGGTATTTGAAGCGCCGTAACGGACAGCACAAAGAGATTCACCGAACTATATCCTTCAAGCTATCTCCCTCAGAGTTTACTTTAGACCTGGGATACCAAAAGTGAGGTATGCGTACCCCAGGGTTCACCATTGGACGGTAGTGGGTTCGTAACAAGATTTACTTAATGGCAGTTTGCTGAGTCAGAGTTAAGGATAAATTGACCATAATTACTCCTAAAATTGACTCAATTTGCGACCAGAAATAAGTCCACCCATTACATTAATTAATATCTATTTGTAACATACCTATTTCTTTTTAATACTTAAATTTTATTAAAGTAAAAAAACCGTCTGTAGCTAAATTCTACAGCTTCTTTTCTACAGCTAGATTTACTTATTTTTTACGGAAGAGTGGGAATTGGGGGTTCTTTGTGGTCTGGGAGCTTTAACAGGGGTATATGGGGCCATAAGTTTGAGGAACCCTGCTTTAGACCACTCAAATTCAAGTATCGGTTGAAGATTACTCAACCCCACTACTAAGATACTCTACGACAGACTTGTTATTAAAATATGACCATGAAGATACAGGACGCCAAGGTTCAGTGCATCTTGAGCACGTGGCGATGCGTGGGCGAACTAGTAACGTAGTACGATCAACTCTATATCTACGGATAATCCTTCACTCTTGTTCCAATGTGTTACGGTTGATATTGCAATGGCAGAAGATTGTGCCTCTGGAACGGATTATATCGATACTGCAATTTGTGTACGTTGTATCTTCGTTTGGCACCTTTCTGGTACACGGAGAGCACAAGTATGTTTTAACTAGCAAGCACACGGCTACCAATGCTGTTTTATTTATAGGTACCAACTAAAATTCATGACTCTACTACTTACAGATAGCTATGTAATGATTTTACTCTCCTCTTTGCAGTTTATGAGCAAAGTTATGACCAATAAATATAAACATTTATTTTTGTTATTGACAAAAGAATCCGTATGTGTTTTCCGACAAAATGACGTTGATTCCGATAGTAATGTGAATAAATATGTGAACGATACGTCCCAAAGCTTGATTTATCACATAGCTTCACACAATATCGCTGAGTTGGTCATAAAAGCAGCTTGTAAATCCAGCTATTTAATACGAGATAAATTGCATTTTTAAAACATGAGGTTTAGTCTGGCCGCTTCTGTCTTCGTTATGCCTAGCTTGTCTTAGCTACTGGTCATCTCAGGCATCAGAGATTCATAGCCATCAAAAAAATATTACAATATGTACTTAGATACCAATTCAAAACTGTACATTTAAAACGTGTTCCATAATATTTTAGATTAAAAACTATCTAGTGACTTGCGTAAGTCCTGGGATAAATGAATATACAGGTAATGTAAGGATTTTTACATAGGTTCGTGGTTATTATAAAATATTTAATAAACTATTGTGGAGTGTAAAATATAACAGCATAATCTAAATCACTTTGCAAACTTTCTAGCGCACTCAGATATAGAGCCAGAATCGCATAAGGAGATATTATTTCCAGAATACCATAGATAGGTGAGCATTGTGAGCAAGTTACGGTTTAGGATAGTAACATACCTCATTCAAAGGTATGTTGGAACGTAGTTTCTACTGAAAAGTCAGATAATTTGAATTAAGAATAGACAAAATAAAAAACAAACAAAAGCTTGTCTTTGAATTTTCAAATACAGAAGTTTTTTAAACAAGCAAAAATAATATACTGTAGCAGTCATCACTTTGCGTTGTAAAAAAAATCTGGTTATTGTATCAAGTTGATAAAAAAAACTATAATGCTTTTTTTTTGTTCCATCGATAAAGCTTTTCAAATGTTGCACCTCATTTACTTTTTTAAGTTGAATGATAGTTTGTATAAACTAAACTTTAAACTATATCCTGCTCAACCCTCTATCTATTGTTCACACTATCAGCGTCGCTTCTTCTTATAAAAGTATGGATAAGGCTTTAAGCATCGACCATGCGCCATTTATTCGGTAATATCCATAGTAAAACACGCGGGTTATCTCCCAATATAATCTAACTATCCTCCTTGCACGGATAACATTGCACAAAGTTGCAAGGAACGGACGCCATGAATGCAATAAGCTTAAAGCTCGGTATTTTGAGTCAAGCTTTTTCTTAATTTGTACCATTTTAAAATATTTGCAAGAATGTTAAAAGTTTTGAAGTTTAATTTTTAATAGGGTCATTCTCTAGTAACAAAGTTCTACAAAAATCTGAAGCGTATTTACGTGGTTTTTCAGGTTTTTGATAGATATCTCATAATTTGTTTTAAATACTGAGTAGGTGCCATTTAACTACCATTATTTTTTATAGATTTTTGAGTGATTTACTAAATATCTTAGTAAATCTTAGTTTTTAATTTTAGTGGGTAAGATTAGGAGCCTTTCAAAGCTGAAAAATGATTGTAACTCGTTTATAGTAAGAAATAGTTCAAAACTGCTCGAGGTTCAAAGAATATACTGACGAATAAAACTTTATGATTAAGTATATATAAGAACAATAGTAACTAAAATAGGGACTTTTACTTATTAAAAAAAGTGATGTTTTAGGAATAGAAGTTACAGTTTTGCTTCAATAAGAGATAAGAAAGTAAGTTTGCTAAAATATCTTTTTACACTACACAGTCTTTTTTTAAACTTACTAAAATCCATCAATACAAAACAGTACGTGAAGAATGCTATTCCATTTCGATTGGTATCTTCAGTATATGAGATGAAAAAACATTAGTACCGGCTGATGTGCCATGACTTGGGACCACAAATGTCCCAAAAACAGCTGAACCGTATTATGAACGTTTTTGAGCGGCCCACGATGACTACTACTGATGTCTATGACTAGACTTCGGGTTTCTCGTAGTTAATGAGTTCTCTCCTTTTATATATAACTAAAACAGTATACAGTCAGGCATTTCAAGAGAAGGTAGCTATTATATTTTATTTGAATACCGTTCCAATGTAATATTAATGCAACTGGCAGTGGCAGGCGGCACGTCACAGCGTTTAATCTCGTCGAATTGGAATTTTCAGACTTTATTTTTGTTTGAAATATTACTTTCGTAAACTATAATTTATAATTTGGTAGTTATATTGAAAATGGTGATAATAACGCACTTGTTTTTTTTTAGTACCTTTTCTAAGTTGATCAAACACTTAAGTACCTAAGTAATCATTATTTTCATAACTATTTATATTTTCTTGAAAAAAAGATCACGTAAATACAAGTATTAGGCAAGTGGAGGTTATTAAACACTTCGTATTGTACGATTGTGTTTTATACCACAATACAATAATATCGAATGTTTTTACCGAGCTTGCAGCGAACTAAAGCTGTTTCTACATTACCTATTACAAAAAACGGGGTACTTTTAAAGTTGGCAAAGTAAAGTATCAAACGCATAAGCTAAAACTCCCTTTGCCGTAGTAATTAGCCGTCGACCAAATCTTAGATAGTTAGACAAAGGCACCCTGCTCACTCAACCATAGACAATATTTGTACCACCGAGTGTACAACTCTCCCTCGTATCTTGTTTATCCAATCGGAATTTTCTTGAAGAAAACTTCAGTTTGTTTGCGTTCCGTTCAATCGGTCGTGTTGGGCAAGGCACAGACTAAACAACGCCAATCCAGAAGATTCACTCCAAATTTCTTACGATAATTTTGTATAAATCTGTGTTTCATATCAATTTACTTGCAATATTAAACTTTTGTGGGTATGTAGAGCTATTTATAAACATCGCAATCAAAGTACAAGTTTGAATAGAATTTGTAAAAAGTAGATAGATAGATAGATAAAAACTTTATTGCACACACAGAAAAAAGAAATTACAGAAAGAGATAAACATAAAAATAGAGAGTACAATGGGCGGCCTTATCGCTAAAAGCTAGTAGTTAGGTAGGTTATTTTTATTTGTAAAATAAAATTTGTTAATTGTAAAATAAAATAAAATATATTATATGAATGGAACGATTTTTTATGACTTTTGCTTATGAATTCCGGTGGTAGGGTCAGCAAGATTTGGCTCATTTGACTCAATAAAACAATGACCTAGCGAAATTTGGGTTAGAGACTCATATTGAGTCTTATGCCATCGAAATAAGACTTATTTCCTATTGATATGAAGTTAGAGTGATATTTGTGTACACAAGAGGAGCGCAGGCCGACCGCAAAATGCAATTATCGACCGATGTCTGCCACAGCTATGCTTGAATGGCATTCCGGCGATGGAGCCCAAACTATGAGGCATAGAGCCCTCGATGTATGAGCGACAGCTAGCTCTTTGGGAGGAATTGGGAGCAAGCTGCCTGCTTATGTTTTAAATTCTTGGGACTTGGTCACAGCAAACGTAAGGTCACAGTAAACGTAGCGTAAGAATTCACAATCGGTTTTTTTTTGGAGCATTTTTAAAACTTGGTTTCATCATGATTTTCTTATGATGTTAAGCTACCGCGTCCTATATATAAAAGAAGAACTTATAAGTTTGGATGTGATAAAGATAAGGGTGGTAAATAAAATAACGATAATCTTAAAACGATAGTAAAGTCACGGGCATCCATAAACCAATACTTTAACAAAAATTGCAACATTGTCTTCCCGGAAATGTTTTCTTTTATTAACTTCCTTTAACGTTTCTTGTTTTACATAACTAACTGTCAAACCTTATTCCAGTGACCAATTGCACCAAAGAGGTAGGAAACCATAAACATGGAGAGGCCCCATTCTACTATACAAATTAAATCGACACATAAGCCGTCAAATATTATTTTGTTTCTTTTTAACCAAACAAATACTGAATGTGCTGAAAGAGATAGACAATATTTTGTCCCTTCGATTTTTTTTGTGACGTCATGATTTTATGTTTGCGTAACCAGCGCTGCCATGTTTGGTTCCGAGTTTGTGTTAGATAAATAAATAAATAATAAATAAATATTCATGGACTTTTCACACGACGCCCTCTAGTCCCAAACTAAGTAAACCTTGTTATATGGGAACTAGATGCTGATAGAATACATATACTTTTTTTTTGTAAATACATACTTATAAAACATAGTAACACCCAGACATAAAACAAACATCTATGTTTGCCACACACAAATGTTTGTTCTTGATGGGGATCAAACCCACGACCCACAGCACGGATAGCAGAGCTATTACCGAGTGAGCTGTGACGCCAGTCAATACTACTAAGAAGGCAGCCATATTATGTTCCGTAGTATACACGCTTTTTTTGTTGGTAGGGCGTATCCATTGCTTTTCTGTATCAGAGGATTGCACAAACAATTCACCGTAATTTCTGATCTGAAAGATCGATAATTCAACTCAAAGAAACACATTTTCCGTTCGATTCTAATATGGAATTCGAATTATTTTAACCAACCAACGCTTTATCGAGTAAAGCTAACGAGACGTCACTGCGAATTCTAGTCATGAGACTATTCTTCGTAAAAAGGTTATAAGCTTGAAAGCGTGGCAATAAGAGACAAAAGACGGTTAAGTACGACTAGGACCGCTGACTGAAGATTCCAGGCTTCAAGTTCTGTCGTATCATGCTAAGTTTGTAGAGATTTATGCGTACAAACTTCTCCCTCCTATTTTACAGATGGTAGACTCTACGAACAAAGCTTAGTAGTCATAAGAAGCACTATTTATTAGATAAAACTATTCTACAAAGCATTATAATACGAATAGACACTCAATTGACTAACCTTGTCGTCTTGTCAGCTATGTATACCAAGAATAGAGATAAAGAAGCATAAAAGGGTTTAGATAGTCCTGACTATTCAAAGTATCCAACGATAATTGGGACATATAAGTCCACATTTGTTGTTGGGACATTAAAATGAGGTTTTCATTTTTGCATACGAAATTCTACAAGCACTAATTCTGTCGAGTTATCGATAGTTGGCGTCAGCTCGAATCGTAGCTTTGTTACGAGAACACACATGAGAAATGCCCGGCAAATTGCATCGAGCGAAGCTAGCGGACAATGCCTCTATAGTTATTTTATGCACAACTGGGGCGAGTTTACCAACCGAAACGATGAAACAGTGATTTTCCACTGTTTACTTGTAAACTTGGATTACTACAAATGCACCGCGAACTACAATTTGCATTAAGGTTATACGTGCTTTGCGATACTAAAATATTTTCACAGAATCCAAGGTATTGTACTGTTATAGGCAGAGGTTACCGCTTGATATCAGGAGGGCCTTCTGCTTGCTCCATCACATTCATAAAAAAATGTTTCGTTTCTACCTAAATACCGTAGTAGGTAATTAATAAAAACGTTACGTTTGAGCATTCGTAAAAGTTGTCTTATCTTTTGCAAAATTATTATAATCGATAAATTTTTAGAATGAAAATGATGTTGATTACTAAAAAAAGATTAATTCTTCTGATTCTGATCTCAGTGGTAATTTTCGATGTAATATCCATACAAATCTTTCTCACCAATCCATAGAAGTGTCGCGAGGGGTACAAGAGAAATGGACTACAAATTGCGTTCGCCTGACTGCGTCGCCCCACACGCCCGACTCAAATGGACCACTTATTTCTTGTACGTTTCACTTTCATTTATGATGATTCACTTCTTCTAAAATCTAACTGCTCAATCTGCTGCCAGTCATAATACCAAAAGACTATTATTAGCGTTTTGTAAAAGTAACATCATAAAATTATTGGGGGTTTTAACCAAACAAGAAAATAGATATTTAATAGTCGTCAAAATAAAATACAAAAGGTGTAATTCTAAAATAGCATATAAAGTTGTGCCTGGCAAAATAACACTTCTTTTTATTGAACGTTCAAAGAACGTGCGTTACAAGTAAATAAAGTTTTCTTTTTATGCGCAAACGAGTTCTTTGAATGATTTTTTGCTGAAGTAAAATTACCTCGTCTTTTCGCATAAGATGTGTATGATTATGATTATTACATTTATATTTACAAAACATATTGTTATTACTAGATAATATTATATTATTAAAAACCATATGTAGGATTATATTTCCCTAACAAAGACTGCTGTTATTTTAAATTATATTTTTTATATTTTATGTTATTCGCCGAAGCTGATGATTTCATATTTATATTACTTTACCAATATCGTAATTCTTACTAAATGATTTAGTTTTCTACAAATTCTTTACTGTTAAGTTAAGATTTAGTGTTTCGTCCCAGTGGGATGAAAGACCGGTAGTCCGAAAATAGAATAACTCAAAAATTTCAATCGTTTAATGAACCGTGCGGTGGCTGTCTCTTCATGTATCATTTAGAACAAATTGCACGTATTGAGAGAAAAATTGCACCGAAGTGGCTATTGGAGTCAAATTGTTTGTTCTGTGGTTGCTACACTCACCTTATAGGTAGTTAATATACCATGCTACCATTAAAAAAAACATCCGCTATCCCATAAAATGGTCGAACATATTTCCACTGGCGTCTTATCAAATATCAAAAGTCCAGGTATTCCAAATACGACCAGTAAACAGAGGAATCGCCGAGGAACAGAATTACGACGTAATAAAAACGTGAATTTTCTTTTAATTCGCAATTTTGTGTCAAGGAATGCTACTCACAATAAAACATGGTGAGTGTTCAGTCGTTCAATATCGACACAGTATAAGAAAGTCAGCCCTTCTTCTAGCCCAGTTACAAAATGGCTTCTTACTCGTAGCTCAGACTCCTGGAGCTCATTTTTACTAATTTAAAACAGTTGACGATCTATTTAGTTCCAACTATGGTTCGATAAATTTTTAGCTTAGACAAATTGTCACTATGCAACTGAATCGAAATTGAAAAGATACGATTTGGGTGCGTTTCAGCAATCAAAGTTTAATAGTAGAATACGAAAAATTGCAACTCAGCTACGTTTTAGCTGATTACATACAATTTGATTTCATACATTTCGAGTTTTCTATTCTTCCAGCATTTATAAAAAATCAACTCTGTTCTCTACTCCAACTGATCGTCATCATTGTGTTTACCTTTTCACATTGCGACGTGACTATGGGTATTTTCAGAGCTAAGCTATTTTCTCAACTGTGCCATCATTCAGTACCGGTAAAGTTTCTTTTAATGTGTTGGGAGAAAATTAACGTCACACCTGAAACGAGACGGTAAGCGTAAAAAATAAATTAACGGCCTATAAAACTGATTCTTACATAAGATAGCTCTTCGGTATCTTTGTTTATTATTTTATGCTTATTCGAAAATAGGAATATTACAAGTCAAGTTCAAAAATCTTTTATTCAATAAAATCATAAGGATTATTTAGAATCGTCTTATTTAACTAGATGATTCAAGATGCCACGTGATCAGAGCCTAGATGAACGGGCAAGTAATTACGGCCTGGTTCCTAGCGCTTGTTGTATATTATAATCCTTGTGACAAAGAAATGTTTTCATTTACAAGTGAATAAATGAACATGAGTAAGACGAACAGTCAAATGAGGTTGCACTCATCCCGGTACATGTTGGAAGCGATATCATCGGAGTTGTTGGCAGTTATTACTTGGTCAAACGATCCAATTATATAGAAAAAACTTTGGAAAATTTTGGGCAGCGTTTGAAAAATTACGGCATAATTATTCAAGCCTATGTCCAGCAGGCTGAAGGCTGATAGGGAAACCGAAAAGTCCTACCAAAATGCTAACAAGGTGTAGACTGTTCAAGTGTGATTTAAAAGTTTTGTTAATGGAGTATTGTGGTGATTAACTAGTGAGTAGGTAGTGATTTACTTGCTACTAGTTAGTACCAACCAACAAGATACTTGAGACAACAGTCGAACTGAAGTTCGATCTACAATGTTGGCAGACGAAAGTTCACTAATTTAATGTAATATTCTTAAGTTAATAATATTCGTTCAATTATAATTGAACGAATTAAGTCTAAAACAAATAAAATCAAGTGATTTGATGTGATAAAATTCTAAATCAAAAACTTTGTGATTTTTTTGAAATGACAAAGTTATGAAAAGAACTAATACATTAAAACAGTTTTTCTAACCAACATGTTTACATCGATTATCCAGACTGCCTCATTAAAATTTAGTCTCGTATAAGATTAAACTGAGCTCATCCTAATGAACTACGTAGTAATATTATATTATCGCGCAACCCTAACAACATTAAATCCGTCGGCAAACACGTTTTAAAATAGGCTTGTTGATTTAGGACCGTATCTTCGAACCTAAAACTTCTCCCGCGAATCTGGTTTACTTCGATACCCATCAAACTTGAGCAAGTGATAAGTGTAGAAACAACGACTGAATATTTTGCAGATGGAATTGGGTTTAAACAAGGTTTAAACTTATTGAAAGCTTGTTCATAAACCAATATTTCCGTCTTGGCGGCAGATGTTCTAAATGATCCTTGTGGTTTTATTGAATAAAGATATTTTGACTTTGACTTTGTTAATATTGATGTTGTGTGAAATGTAAATTTTATTTATTTTAAGGTTGCGTATTATTCTAATCATACACTTATCCGTTTCGCATAAAATTATTCTGCATATTATGTAGGTAGGTACTACTGGCATAAAACATTTATATTATTTTAATAGTAAAACGCACTACAATTTAGCTTGCTTGTCTACTGTATAGTTGAAGATTTAAAAAGCAGCTTGAAAAAAATATAAGTAGGTACTATCAGCAAAAGTTCTACCTTAGCACCTTAAGGGTGCATTTCCTGTAAACCGACTAGCCGTTAATTTTTGAATACCAATAGAAGCCAATTATTTCGGGTGTAAAAGTTATGAAAACAATGAGCCGTCATAAAAATAAATAGATGTGTAGATCTCTGGTTGGTCAAAATAAGGAGACAAAAGAAAAAGGCGGGGTCAGGTAGCTAACTGCTTGCAAGCGAAACAGTTTCAAAAGTGGTAAGGCGGAAATTTTGCTGATGGTACATGCTGCCATTGCAGACCTCTCTCTTTTTTTCCACGACAAACGATCTTGAGTGTTCTCTGCATTCACCGACTTCCCATAACTTTCATAACGTCATCATCATCAGGCAATAACAACCGCTTTACGCTCCTAAAGATTAAAAAAACCAGTCTCTTAAGCTGAAAAAGCTCCGTTGGTGCAGTTTATAAAAAAAATCCGGTTTTAAACAAGAATATTCTTTCTTCGTTTTATAAAGCGTCTATTAATCTTCGCACGTCTAAAACATGCTAGAACCCGCTTGTTTTACCAGAATGAGTGTCCTTTATGTGGAGGTACGAAGGCGACATTGGAAAGGCTCGTTTTGTGTTAAATGTCAAAGTGAGGGACTCAGGGAAAGAGCATGACGCAAATTGTGTTGACGCAGTGACCGCGACGTGAGAATACTGAGACATGCGACATAGTACCTATGTACACAAGGCTACAGGTCAGGTTATACACCCAATATAACCATAACTACGCTTTATGCAGAGAATCGTTGGAAAGGAAGCGCAATAGGCGTAGGCGAGCGCCGAGCTAGCAGCCCGTCCTACACGAACACACTGTCGTCTCTCTCGCACGATTCGCAACGTTCAACTTCTAATAGTTTAAAGTCCAAACAGTATAGGTGGACGTGTCTTCGCCTGTAGGTACCACAAATTGGTATACGGAAATCTACGTCCTACGAAAAACCACACCACGCCACTTTTTTTAGGTGTGTCAATGTGATTATTAACAATTTTAGGTTGGCGAACTATACAACGGAAAAAGCGCAAGTTCATAAAAGAAAACTATTGAAATTAAAATTACTGAGACCTTTTTTAAAGTAAGCATAAGTCGGTACAGTAAATACGTTAGCTGTAAAAATGTTTAATAGAAATTATAAAGTTGCGTTTACGTCGTGCGACAAACACGTCTTTACTCGCATTGTCCTTGTGGTGTGAACGTGTAGCGGCTGAGGGCGGAGTGGCGTTCGGGTGGTCCGCGCAGTCCCACTCAAAAACAATTCTAGTGAAGCCGTCATCCGCTGGGATAAGCGGCCTCATTATTCACTAAAAGCCCACGGCGTGCCCGCTCGGGTAATTGGAGGCTTTGTTCCTTTGCGCTCGGCTTTCAAGCTATCGTGGACTAGGCACTAGACGCGCTTCTTGGATTATTATTCGCACAATCAACGGTGTACACGAGGCCTTAGATTAATCTGACGTTTGAGGTATGAATTGTTTGGGCGTCGGGGATAAACGTCGCATTACTTTTTGCAGCATCATTATTTTTGTTTTTATGTCCCCGGCGTAAAGTTTTACCGCCCTAAAATAAAACAATGTGAGAACTCCGCTGCATGAACGTTTTGAATGTTCAAAAGCATTCTGCGGTACGTAAATGGACAATTTAATTCAGCAAATAAAATAACTGTATAATGAGAGGCGTTATTAAAAAAAAAGTGCCTGCGCTGCAGCTACAATAGTTTTACCAATAGGTACCCTATCTATTTAAACCCTTACCACATCGCACACTACGCCACACAGCGCTCCAAAAGTTAAAATTTTTAAACTACTTCTAAAACTTATCCCTTCAATACAATTAGTTTGACATACATAGATAGTATAAACAGTGCGTAATATTATTGCCCTAAGAGAGGCAATTTGAAAACTCACACTAACATCCTAAAATAAAGACATGTAAGAAAATGTATAGTGTACATGTAAACCCTAATTGCTTTCATTTCTTGAGTAGCAATAATATCATGCGTTTATTGCCATAGAATTATTTCAGAAAATGGTGAAAATCTTTAGTCTCAATTCAGACTTGAGTGAATATGTAGCATACAAGTTAATTAAATCAGTTATTAATTATTAATTAACAGTTTTAATTTTTATCTTTATTTTATAGCATCACATTCTACCATTTTAGTTGTAAATAGTACTTTATGTTGTAACTTTCTAATCTAAGTTGCGTCTCATCGTTCACTCGTGCCGTTATTGCAGTTATGGACTAATGAATTTGTAACTCGAGAAAACATCGTCAGTTTAATTAGTTTCGAACGAGACATGTCTAAGGCTAGGGTATAAAACACGATGTTCGATTAAAAGTGTCAACATCTCAGTAGAGCACTTAAGTACCTACGCTATAACAGTTTTAATATTTTAAGAAAGAAATTATGCTTGTTTCACTACTCTGAATCTTTTTGATTTATATGTTATTTTCTTACCTAATTATAAAATAACTTTTGCCAAACTGAATCTAGCAAGCTGGATGTAAAGAAGAAACAAGGTTTCAAATTCGATAAATAAATTCGGACCCTATCTGAAACTCTCTTTCTGAAACATTTTAATAGGTGATAAAGTAAATCTACTTCAGTGCACTCAAAACGAAAATATCAAAGCTAATTTTTAAGAGGCAAAGAGGATCGCCGGCGCCGCGCTTCGAATGGCGCTCGTTATTCCGGTCCCCGCGGCGTTCAGACACAATCGCAAACTTACAACTGTCACTTGCAATCCACACACGATTTACAACCTTATATCACAAGCGGTAAATATGAAAATGTGACAGAAAGATTTCCTCATTACACTCGTCGACGTTATTGCCAGCACTAAGCGTCGCGTCGCAAAATATTTACTTAGATCTTTTAGCGAGCGCGCTGTATGAAAAACGATTGGAGTAGAGTACCTTTTGCAAGATTCAAATGAAAAGCTTTTCTGTAATCTTTTTGTATGAAAATCTAAAAATTACGAATGAATTTAGAGAAATAGGATAATCCCATAAAGCTTGACCTCTCTTCAAAGCCCAATACGATGACAATACAATATTAGGCATTGTGCCAGCTTAGTTAAGGATAAATTCCCAGAAAATAAGCCTGACAGTGGCTGTGCCTCTATACAATAAAGTTATAACCAAAAAGCCTTTTCTAAGTCATCCGATATAAAATGTAATTCCATTAAAGTACGTATTATACCTACGTCGACGGTGAACAATGGTGAACTAATCCATTATTTAGACGATACGTCATTGATCTTCCAATGTCGGATGGGATGTAAGAGTTGCTTACGCACCACAAAAGAAAGAAATTGAATGATTGCAACCTTCCAAAAACATTCTGAACTTGATTATTTTGTGGAACAATCGTACATAATTGAGGTGAGTTTCATACTTTTATTTGTAATTAATTACACCTTTCAGAAATTATATAAAATTATAGAAATTATATTATAAATAAATTATAAAAAACCAACCTCCAGAACAAGCAGGATTTCGCCCCAGCTTCTCAACGATCGATCATTTACACGCCATCAACCAAATAATAGAGAAATATAACGAATTTAATAAACCACTATACTTAGCATTCGTAGACTACACCAAAGCTTTTGACAGTATTTATCATTCCGCCATCTTCACATCACTGGAACGACAAGAAATAAACCCAACCTACATTAACTTAATTAAAAATATATACGATAATAGCTCCGCTGACATTAAATTTATAACATCAGGACCACCCTTTAGAATAGACAAGGGTGTTAAGCAGGGCGATCCACTCTCTCCCAAACTTTTCACCAGCACACTTGAAGAAGTGTTTAGAAAACTGGCTAGGCCATGGTCGCAGAAAGGAATATCGGTCGGAGACAAGAAGCTCACAAATCTACGCTTTGCTGATGATATTGTTCTTTTTGCGACTACAGCTGCTGACCTACAGAGTATGCTACACGAACTAAGCATTGCAAGCCTTGAAGTTGGACTAACGATGAATCGGTTAAAGACACAATTAATGACTAACTCCACCAAACGCAAGATCGAGGTTGACGGGCAAGAAATACATTATGTCAATGAATATATCTACCTGGGCCAGTTAGTTTCCTTCGAAAACAGGCAGGATAAAGAGATCGAACGCCGTATCGAGAATGCCTGGAAAAACTACTGGTCCATGAAAGAGCTTATGAAGGGAAACCTTCCACTATCACTAAAGCGCAAACTCATTGACATGTGTGTTCTTCCCGTCCTTACCTATGGTGCGCAAACGTGGTCATTAACCGAATCTCAAAAGTCCAAACTCAAGGTTTGCCAAAGGGCAATGGAGCGAAGCGTGCTTGGAGTCAAGAGGACTGATAGAGTCCGTAACACCACTCTTCGCTCAAAAACTGGCATTGCCGACGTAGGGAACAAAGCTGCCAGGTTGAAGTGGGATTGGGCGGGCCACGTCAGACGCATGCACAGGGATCGATGGGCGACAATTATCACGCAGTGGGTGCCTGAAGACGGCAGACGACGCCGAGGCAGGCCTAGAAGACGCTGGAGCCACGATATTGACGCATTCGAAGGACATTGGTGGGACCTGGCAAGCCAGCGGAAGTCCTGGAAGGAAATGGGGGAGACCTTTGCCCAGAAGTGGGACGGTATAGGTTAAGAAAAAAAAAAAAAAAAAATATTATAATATTATATTATAGGCCTGCCTCGGCATCGTCTGCCATCTTCAGGCACCCACTGCGTGATAATTGACTCGTTCCTAATTTTCAAAATATTTATTTCCCAGATTACATGCGCAAAACGAGCAACCAGAGATCTATTATGAAGATATTTTCTATTAAGCAAATTCAACTACTTTTTTGTTGCATATTTTTATGACAGCTATCGCCGCGGCTATAGTCGCAAGTGCGCTTGCAGCCTTTAAAACGATTGCACACATCTAAGTCAATAAACTGTAAGTAACTAAGTCTATAACAGTGCAGTTCCTATTTCTAGAAATGAGATTTTCGAAGCTGATAATGACGTTATGGCCGGTAATTATCGCCCACTATACCAGAATGACATCAGGCTGACCTATTGGAAACTCATAAATTCTCACACCCTGACATTTATGTTAGGTACGTAGCCTGTCTAAAAAATCGCCTACTGATTACTGTACCTATACCAACTGTGTCTATCGGAATCAAACTCTTCGCTATTATTGTTTTAAACGGGTAAAAATACTAAAATAAAAAAACCAGTAAGTACCTAAGATACCCTTAGAGTGAGCAAAAATTTTCCAGGTTTATAGATCAAAGGCTCGCGAGCGCGTAAAAGAAAATGGCGATGGAAAATTAATTTTCACTCTTGCTATAAAAAATCTATTACTAACTCTTTTTGTTCATATTAGTTTTTTACACATTTTACTGGAAAAGGATCTTCAGTTGCAAAAAAAGATGGAATCTTTTTCAGTAAAATAAAATGAAGCCGGTGACGTTAAAAGACAGCATTGCCTGTAAAAGCCTGTGAGCCTGTGCCTAGTCAAAGCAAATATCGTTCGTATCAAGAGTCTTACCACCATACGCCAAAGACTGGACTCCACTCCATCAAATAAAATAGCTAGAATAAATTGACCAAGCTGAGAGTAAAAGTTTTGTAAGTCAGGAGTATCGTCTCCTTCCCTACAGTATGACACTGAAATAGTTAAAACTACCAGTCGTTAGAAAAACAAGCCTAAGGGTTTGTTTTTTTAAGGCTGGCTTAGAAACAGAGCTTACGAAAAAAAGTGTGGTACATATGCATTTTTTCTCGGGAAATAAGGACGCCTGCAAAGCTATGGTAATCATTACAGTAGTACCTAAGCCGCCACTATTTAGAATGGCGTACCATAACTGGTTCAGACGCGTTTAAAACGAAAATAAAAAAAATATTTCTGGCAACCTGTCATGAGATCGGACGCCGGTAAAATAAAATATTAACTTATTCTGTCGACTGATCACAATTTTCGCCTCACAAGTAGGTAAAGACGACCGTATATTATGACGAGGTAGTACATCTAGTTTTTGGCTACTGCCCTTATGCCAGTGTGGAGATCCATTAACCGGCTCCGAACCCAAGTTGGTCGCTCTAGGGAGAGCATGTGTAGATGGGGCTATCGCAACCCTGCTTCAGCCAATGTGACTGTGGGGTCCCTATTCAAACGATGTCCCATTTGCTTGTTTGCCCCTTGTGCCCTACTACCTGCACAAGGGATGATATTATGGATGCCACAGACGAGGAGGTAAAAGTGGTGAAGTTCTACTCGAACTTCGTCTAGTGTTGGTTTTCACTATTGACATGTAAGAAGAAGAAGAGCAGACAATGTCGTCAGTGTACTATTATGTCCAGAAGTGCGAACCTCTGTTTGAAACAACGAGAATGCCGGTGCAATAAGCTACTTGGAACGTAACTACGTTATTAATACAGACGAGTCAACATAATTACATCGTTTCCATTCGTTTTATAACTACAACTAGAGAGATTATAATTATGTCTTGATTTTTTGTGGTGTTCCACTGAGCTTCAAGCTGCATTATAGACGTGATAGCGTTTTAAGTACGTTGACACCAACTGAAAATGTACTGGATCAACTGTAGTCTAATCTTTCTGTTTTTTGTGATATAGATGTTTTTTTTATATTTTGGTTTGTAATTTCAGGGGCTCAACTCTACTACAAAAATACTTGGCTGCGGCTGGCGGTTGAATCGTAGCCTTCCATCTTTTTTTATGTTATTTCGTATTCTATTATTAAACTTGACAGCTGAAACGCAGGGGATCCGTAGCTTTTCAGTTTCAGCTGAGCCGAAAATCGACTGAAGCGTAGTTTAAATGGAATAGAATGCAAATTAGTAGAATTGAGACCCAGGACAGTTAACGTTCATGTCGTAGAAACAATTGTAATAGGGGACGTCCGGTTTAATTTTCCGGAATTCGCTTAGGCCCTCTTTATCAGTAAAAGGCGTACCGATGTAGTTAGAAATCATTTAGTAAGTAGGTACTTAATATTAGTTTTTATAAAAAAAAAGTGTGCCCTATTTTTCCCAGCTGCGTCGCAAGTCCACAAGATGACAGCATAACATCTTTTACGCGCTATAAAGTTCCACCATAGAATACTTTTAAAGCTTTTATAAAGTAAGGGATGAAACTTGCTAGTCGCCCGCGCCGAATTATTTACATTTGATCTCGTTATATTTGTTTTCTTTTAGAAAGTGAAGTACGTCTAACTGCCATTAGTCAATGTTCGTTCACTGGCTGTTAATTAGCCAGTTAAGAGTGTCATTAAGTTTAATTATTTCCGAGGACACGTTCTTTGAAGTAATTAAATACGTTGTCTGGACAAATAAGGTTAGAACGCTTTACCATACTTTGCATTTTCCATTATTGACCGAATTTTTGTATAGAAAACTTGTATTCTTATTTATGAAAATTGGTATGTTTAAAAAATACATCATTTTACGATGATTTGTTTTTAGATAAGTACCTAGTTAAAAATATTATTTGGATGATATTATTATTAAACTAATTTAGGTTTTTGAGTCGAATGTTGAGAATCAAATTAACTTCTTACGCCAACGAAACGGAGAAAGATTTTTCTAATTGAAAAATTATAATTTGCAACTTAACTGCATAGTCGTAAGTAGTAGGTCAGTTACCTACTTAGAGACCACCTAAAAATATTTTCTGTTTTGTAAAGATACTGCGGCAATAATGTGTCTATTTTTTCAGCGCTTTATTACGATAAAGCGCTAAAAAAAGTAGACACACCGTGTACGCACGGCGTAGAGGTGCTTTGTAAAAAAAAACTTTACACACACTTCTGATTCCTTTTTTAAACAACAGCACGTCCTTAAAGGATTAACGCTACAAAAAGGAATAATCTTCAGTACATGATCACGATCTACAAGAAACCCGCAAGACAAGGAGATACGTCTTCCCGACAGTGCGGGATTGAACAAGGGACGTGCATTGTACTGTAATGTTGTAGGGAAAATTGTACAGACCAATCCAATAACGTTAAAAAAATGTGTTGGATTTTTAAACAGATTATAAAATGTTATTTTAGCAGAATTAAATATTAATCTTAGGGATTAGCTCTTACGAATAACAGAAGAGACACAGCAGGCAACTTTTCTACGTACCATGTATTTATAAGAAGCTTAACTAGCCCACACGAGTACAACCTCATAAAGCACGTCCACTAAGGACATAAAATAAATAAACAATGGGAGTAAAAGCATTAATTCAATAAATACAAGAAAACAGCATTTCCGTCTGATACCTAATATTAAATTTCAGTTACGCTAAGTCTAGAAGGCTGCGTCCTAAGCCTTGGATTAAATGGGTTGGTCTGCGAAATAATAACGAAGGCTTTATTAACTAAGCTGTAGTTAGGTAACCCAGAGTATTTTCTAGATAAACGATAGCGTTTTGAGAGTCAAACAAGGCCGAAGTCAGAATAGCGTTTATTCCATAATGTTACAAATTTTTCTTTGCCAATTGTATCAATATTAAAGGTTCTATTACTAGCTGGAGTCAGTTTTCTACAAAAACATATTTTAGGTTAGTTATATTTTCTATACTAATTAGGTAGTCTTGAGAGTTATGGGCTAAAATCTCCTTACAACTTTTTGTAGATAGCTCAACTGCTTTATTTGTATACATTTATTTCATTTAAAAAAAATCTCCTTTAAAACCTCTTAGGTAAATGAAAATTGATTCTAAACTTTCGGCTCCAAGGGGGATTTTTGTTTACATGCTCGAGGTATTATTTCTTGATTTCTACACAATGATGGACACAATTATAGTCACTATGGCCCATATTCTTAACCGTTACTTTGAATAATCCTCGCCTTGACTTGACATCGAAATCGTGCTTTGGTAGGATTCATTATCAAAATTACTAACAAGTATGTTTTCGAGGTACCTAGCAGCTAAGAATCTAAGGGCATTTGTCTAATCAACCGGTGGTGGTAGCTATCAACCGAAAATGTTAGCGATTATTTTGAACCTAGCCGTAAAGTTTACGATGACCGTCATATACCTTTAATAGTTTACTAGGGACTTTAACACGTTGTTTCGTAACTAGATCAAGGTGATTCGAACACCTTATAAAGTCACACCCACGCATCACATTCTAATAGACAATTTTCATAAAATTATATCGAATTTAGATTACCTACATGACAACCAGTGGTGTAGCATAGGAGAATGCGTTGGTGATTCTCAAAATCTCAATTCCATATTTTATGTATCTACCTATTACTCGCCGCTAAAATAAAATATTGGTACAAGTATACCATTTATGTAATGCGTCGTACCTACACAGCTCCATAGCTGAAAAAGTAGTTTATAGACATTTAAATTTTGCATGACCACGCCGTTGCCAATAAAAACTTATTTTAATTTTCACAAAGTTCCTTCCACTTGGTTTTGCTTTATCCAAACGGCAGTAGGTTTATTTAATAATTAGAATGATTCTCACAATTTCGAACTATTCACCTAAAGGTGGCATTCGTAGCTTCGGTATTATATTTTTATTAGAGCCATAAAGCATTGTCCGTGTTATGTGACCACGCAACTGGGGCTAGAAAGCGTATATAGATTTACGTAGAAAGCATACATCAGTGAGCTTGTAAGTTACTCTTATACCGCCTTATTCCAATACGAGGACTAAAGTTAGTCTAGGTTTAAATCAAGGCTTAGACCATGGACTACTCGAAACGGTATTACAAAACGAAGTTTATCTCTTGTTACCGAAACATCTATGGTACTAAAGTTAGACCTACGAGACCCCTAGTTTAACTCTGGTCTAACTTGGAACTTTGGTACTAAACTGACAGCGATGTCATTTTTTCCTCGAAACTAACCTCAAAATCACAGATCAAACGTCAAAAATTATGTTTTAATTATTATTATGTTATTTGTAAATAATTATGTTTTTTGTTCTTGAATTACTTTTTCTTCACCGCTCCAGTTTTAAGCCCTTATTTTCTTGGTTTTATCCATTTTTTAGACCTAGGTATTCAAATGATTTCAACTTATTTATCCTTCGCGCGTTTATTGACATGACAGGCAACTGACAGTTTTTCTTCTTTGTAGACGTCTGTACTATCTACTGTCAGTGTAAGTGTCAGCAACTCGAAAATGACGTTTCATTAGGTCAGGTTTTAAAGAAACCATAGACAAGATCGATGAGTTTTCATTTATTGACGCTACTCGACACTAGATGGCGCCCTAAACACACTTTTTTTCTAATTAGTCTGTAGATAATAAATAAACCAGGGTCTATGTCATAGTACTAACAAGTCTTTCGTTAGTCTCGGTTTTGTAATAAGAAAATATTTTGATACCCTGATCAACTTAGTTACCGTAACAAACCAGAGGCCTTAGCCAAGGTAACATTCGACAAGCGAAGTCGACAGTAGAAAAGTCCAAAAATGTATGGGATTGGCATAAGGCATAGATATATCACGTGATCTGTAGTCAACGAAACGAACATTGGTAGCCAAATGTAATACATGTCCATTCGATCGCACGAATCGACAGTAGCGAACGATTACCTCCATACAAATAATAATTTTGACAGGCGACTTCAAAAGTACAAAAATGTATGGGATTGACATATGGCATAGATGTATCACGTGGTCTGTGATCAACGAAACGAATATTGGTATACATGTCGATTCCCTCGCACGAACCGACAACAGCCGAACGACTATCTCCATACAAATGCGTAGCCAAGTGGCTCTTTTGACAAGCGACTTCACTTCGTTTTCTATCAGCACGATAGAAAAGCCAGCGAAAACCAAAACCCTGTAGATATCGAAACAAAATGGCCATTTTAGGTGAAATTTTGACGTTTCAATCGATTTGGTGACTGCCGACTACTGCCGAGGTGACTGCGAAATAATCCTAGGTTTTTTCAAACCTACTACTACACTAAACCTAGTAAACCAGTAAAGGGCGATGTTCGCCACTTATTTTATTGAGAGCAATACCTACACATGACCTAACCTGCATGCAGTTAAAAATAAAAGTACATAAGTACTTGAAGAAAAAACATATTTTATTCAGAATTAAATTAACACAGGAAAAAAGAGCACAAAAATATTATTCCACGAAAATTCCAATAGCATAGAATGTTGGTTGTAACTTTCAAGTAGGAATACTTAGTAGAATAACTGTATGTTTGGTTTAAGCTCAGTGCAGCAGTAGATATGTAGGTGATGATATCTGAAAATATAAAGATGTTAATATTACCTACCTTCCACATACCGTATTTAGATAAGTTATAAAACCTAATATATCATCAGTGTATCGAGGCTAAGGACACCGCTGTAACAAGAAAATAAATAACCCTTGATATTATGCTTGTAGGCAGGTAAGCCGCTTTACACTGACTGTTTGGATTGAAACTAAAATCACTTCCCCATAGGTATCTACCTACAAACAATATTTTACCTCTGCAATGTGGCATGTTATGAATGTGATCTGGAATGTGGAATCCAAAAAAATCGAATATTATTCTCCATAGCCAGAGTTCTTCTTCATTTATTTAATTTTTCTGGTGTTTGCACATTGCATCCAATCACACCTTATATTTTCAGGATTTTTTGGGTACTTTATTTACTAGGTAGCCCACTTTTCTATTTTTATCTAAATGTTTCACAACAAAACATAAATTTTCGTTTCTTACATAAAAATAAAATAAATAAACAAAATGAATATGCTAGGTTCGAATAACACTGACATGACATTGGATGTAGTAAAACCATAGACTAAACGTGATTTCTAGCGAAAAACTGACAGAATTAGCGAAGTTATTGATCGAGTAGGCATTTATTTCTCGTATGTTACTTTGTCTACCAATTTAACTTCGACATCGTTGAAGCGATCAAGATTGTAGAAATAGAATCATAGAGGAATATTATAATTGGGAATAGAGTGCCCTCTCTCGCCGATTTTTTGTCACCCTCGAATAATCGGTGAAGATTGTTTAGGCAAGTTACGCCATGAGCGCTTCGTCTTCTATAAAAAGTCAAGATTAGTATTCACAATGTAAACGATGTGCAAATCACCTACACTAATAAATCTTATATTTTGCAGTAAGTATAATTATGTATTTTTTTTTAAAACCTAGTTCTAAGTTTATCGATATCGCTAAAAAATTCTAAATTCCTAACCTAGTACACACCTACTTCATTTTCTCTAGGCTAGCACCACTTAAAATCAAGATTTCCTGTCATTATCAGGTGCTATTGCTACTATTCTTTTGGCAAATTATTTCTTTTATTATGGTGGCCATTGGTGGCGAGCATGGTAAACTTCTTTTTCATACTTTCCTGTTTTCTTGGTAGAAGTCCCGCTTCTTATTACGTAGTACCTGCCTATTAGAAATTTTTTTCTATGTTCGAAAGACACTGACATTGGATGTAAGAAAACCATAGATTAAACGAGATTGATTAGGCAAACAAATACGCGCCAAGCCAGGCATGGCGTTTGTTGAGTGTGGCCGACCCCGCGCGCTCGCAAAAATGCAACATTACTGGCTACACTGACTCTATTACGATGGCTACTTTTATAAAATTTAATATTACAAGAACTTTTCTTACAAAATCAGCATTTATTTATATTACACACACAATAATAAATACAAAAAATGGCCACACAAATGGCCACACAATAATAAATATATTATTTATTGTTCTGTGGTGTCGGCGGACATCAAGTAACGAAAGACTTTCGAAAGACTGATAGAAGAGGATGGAGATATGGAGTTTTCTACTTGTATGTCAATTGGTCTCCCGATCTATCTTCGATATCGTTGCAGCGATAAAGATTGTAGAAATAGAATCGATTCCTAGCTAATGTACATTGGCTAAGGCCTCTGGACTACATAGTCCTGGTTTAAACCTGTACTATCGTGATTTTCTATAATAACACCGATAGAGTTCCTTCGTAGCGCGAGTGCTTCTATAAAGCCGCTATGAACGCTGTTATGACTTATGCCCTTATAGTTAGAGTCGATACGTCCCAATGCTATCTTAGCATGAAGACGCTAGTTCAGTTAGGTATAGTCATCACGATCTATGTGATCCAGACTAGGAAAAAAACAAACGCAAATAAAATATATATAATATTTGCATGATTGGGATTAAATTCTTCTCAACAAAGCCACAAAGCATTTTGTTGATAACAAACCGCTGGTTACCTGCTTTCTACGTGACTTTACCGTATTGTAGGTGAACGGTCCCGTAGGCGGATGGGAGTGCAGCTTGATGTACAGTTAACGGCATAATAAAGGAATGGAAAACAATATCAATTTGTTTCACTCGTCCTACTGCTTCTATAAAACTTAATAAGATAGACTGTTTTAATATATGAAGCAATAAAATAAAAGATTGATTTTATTTCAAAACAGTATTATTCAGGTCGTTTTGTGGATATCATCCGAACAAAATTGTTCTCTGTAGACCTATCAAGTGTAATTTTATCATCGGATGCTACGTGATGCAATTTTATAGGTAGAGGAGTTTTAGCGGAAAACATGTAGCGGATTATTTAATCAGCATCGTATGTCTTTACTTAATTATTGGCTGCTATTTTTTCTCTATAATAATAGACCACCAAAATATTATAGGTAACTGGAAATACTAAAAAAAAATCAACACAGTAAGTGTTAAATCAACACTTTTAACATAGTAGCGGTATTGTAAAAGCTATTGGTAGGTATTAATCAAAATTTTTACTAGCTATCATAAATTTTACAAGAAACAAAACCAGCTGCAACTAACCAAAGTTAAACACTGCAAAAAGTATAACAAACGAGAATAAACTGCAGTGATTGTGGAAAACGCTATAGGAATGGCATAGCTTTTCAATAAAACCAGTGGTGTGAAACAGGGCTATTGGTTTTCTTTGGTAGTAGTGGGCAATTGGAGCCGATATGTGCGCTGCGGCTGCAGACTAACATGCAGATATTATGAAGTCGTGTTCTAGCACCTATTTACATTTTGTATAAGCAGCTTAAACGTCTTTTTATTCAGCGTGAAGATATATAAGAAAGAGATGTTACCACGTGTGAATTGAAAAGTTGTCTAGAAATGAGGAGCTTTTTTATGTTGTGGATTCAAGAATTCAGCTACCCGCGTACTATTGTATGTTTGAAAAACTGGGTATTAAACTGGTTTTAGGGTTCAAAGCTTTCTTTTATCTACCCTCATGTAATATTAAATATACTTTGTTCTGATGAGCTTACAAATAAGTTATAATTTAGTGCAACTATTAGTTATCCACAAAAAAGTAGAAATAGCTTTCATAAAAAAATTGCCTGCATTTATTTTAATGTCGCATCTGGGTTTTTATGACAAATGTGAAATGTCGTCAACCACCTACCTGGTACCCACTTTGTTTGTTATTGTAAAGAAGTGGGTACATACTTGCATTATCAAAAACATTTTAAACATAAATAAAAAACCCAATAAGCCATTTTATGACTATTGCCGCATCTAAACGCCTACTAATTAATTTAAATTTCCCTTTTCGGCTCAGCGCCAACCTGTCACTAATTCGGTGAGATTTCAATTTAATGGCTATAAAAATATTAATTGTTTTTTTATTGGCCAAATAATGTATGCATATCGATAGTATAGAATACAGATAAATATTCTAATTCATTACTTTAGAATGGTAAACTGTAGGAATAATTTAATTTTCGTAACTAGGTACCTGTAACTATTATCTGAAAAAAAAATTGTAAAGAAGTTGGACGTTTGCAATGCAAGCTAATATATCATGCCAAAATTTCATATATTTTCAGAACTTTTACAGTTTGGTTGGATAGTAGGCTGAATATGTTGATATAAATATGTTGATAGCTTTAATTCAAATATACTAGATCAAATTATACATCTAGAAAATCATAATATAGCCATCGTTTTACCTAGTAAGTACCTACTTACCTACCTAACCGTCGAGTCTGAGAACAAAATTCTGTTGCAACTTGAATGTAACCAGCACAGATTTCTCATACATTATTTAATAAGGCAGTAATGAATAGCTAAAGCAATAAAGATATTCGACACAAAAGGCTGAAATATGACTTTACGTTGACGCCTACGCGGGCTTAAAATATCAAGTCAGTACTTTTATAAACGCTCAAGTGGCAAGAGATGCGTCAAAAATACTAAACTCGTCATTTATTATTGAAAAATATTTTATGATTACTTACTACTATGTGAGGACCACGTGTGCAGATACTATAGGTTAAAGTGATCATTTAATATTCAGTTTATGGGAATTTGTTTTGCATTACTTTTTTTTTGCATAAAAAATGTCTTTTTACTTATTTCTTACGAAATTAAAATTTATCTATCAACTATCAAAAACAATAAGCAAGCTAACATCAAGCGGACATTGTTAAAATTAAATCAGCGGACTTTTCTGCAGAGAAAATTACGTGAATATAGTGTTGGCACTAAATATTATCTTGATTTAATGTTCTGGCATGATTTACGGAAGTCCACTATAAGATCTTATTTAAAATTTAGTTTATTTAAAAATAGAAAATTTACAAATAGCAGACAATCGACATAAGAAATAATGTTCGACGTATTTTCGGTAGCTCAAAGTTTAACATTTGTACCACACATCGTTCATCTGCTGCATCACGCTCGTCACTACACCGGTTACGTGGCCGGGAAACCACCTTCGAATGCCAACTCCACCATGACTCCACAATTCTGCTCCATTTACGTGCCGTCTAAATTATCATAATCATTTACATAGCAGAGCGACGTGGAATAAAATACCTTATTATTATCGGCCCTAATTATGATTCTTTGTGTTCAAATTTAGGCATTGTTCCTTAGCACTTCCCTTATATAATTTGTAGTCTTGTTCTGTGAAATGTGACTAATAATATTTTTAATTCAATTTTAGAGAAAGTTATTTTATTAAGTCTTCCAGTAACTAGATTTTTATTAACATCATAAAAGTATTTGCCTAGCCTCTTATTATAATAAACGTATTGTTAAACAATAATTGACTTAAATAAAAAAGAAAATCACGTACTCGAGTAAATTTAATTTTTAGAGCTGTGAAAGTAATAGTTAGTTAGTAGTTAGTTAGTTAGTTAGTAATAGTATTTTTACAAAACCCTTGGGAGAAAACGAAATTGGGGGATATTTCTTTTTAATTCAACTCAAGTCACGTATGCGTTGTCGGTGGAGCTTACATTGAGTTGTAAAATGAAGGTCGCAATTATCGTGCCGATTTCGGTGAAAGTAGTGTTTATTTTAACTCGTTTAGTCATTTTTGAATAATTTATGATACAAGTAACACAATCTCAGATCTTATCTGTTTTGAAGTGTCATCGATTGAAGTGGCTCAATTTCGGGAATGTAAATTATTTAACAACTTTGAAGAAAATATTATAAAATTGTTTAAAAAAAATAAGGAAAAAGTTTATTGCACAATTTTATGTACATCTTAATTTTGAAAAATAGCCAGATACATACCTTTCTATAATTCAGAACGATGCTGGCAAATGCTAGTATTTACACTCGAATATTTTTTCGTAAGATTAAAAGGCAGAATGCCTGAAATAAGAATAAATCTTCCACTAAAATGTAAAAGTTTGGAGCTCTACAAATAGTTATTTTATTTACCTATGGAATATATTGGCGGACGTTCAGCCACATAAATCGAACTGTGGCAGAAGGCGTCACATAAACTTGATTTATCTCAGTTACGTAAGTTAACTCCTAACAAATCTTACCTACGCGAGTCTGTTGCAACTCTATATTTACAAAAGAAAGTGCGATCGGAAATCGGAAAAAGCTCTGTTATTTATTCGGCTAGAAAAGAAAGTTTATAGCTTTTTTATAGCTTTGTCATCACAAACTAAGTAAACTATTCACCATGGACACGGAATCTCAGAAGTAATTTTAATTTATTTCAAATATAATGCAGAATGTAATAAGCTATTTTATTTTCCTTAATATTCTTATAGAATTCTGATTAAATTCATTATACCCAATATCTGAGTAATTTAATTAACAATTTCACACTTGAGTATAAAATATGTCGCTAAACTATTAACAAAGTGGGTTACACTAAACAAGGATGGATCCAATTTGAATAATCTTTCACAAGTGGATCAAGTGAACTTAGTATTCATAATTGCAAATAGTTCTGCATCCACGCGTTAATACAAACTATCTAAAAACTGAATTTTTCCTCGTTTCTCAGAGACCACACCTAAAAAATTAAGTATTTATAATAGAGCAGAAAACTACGTGATTTATGTTGCAAAATCTCACCTGTCACTGTGCGAGTACGTATGAGCAATATAAAAATGACAAAAGATATAAATGAATTGAATTATTTGAGTGTGATAATTTAGTAATAATAAATAGCTAATAGTAATAGTTAAGTAATAGTAACATTATTTGTTTTGATTAAATCGTGAAAATTACTTTCTGAGTACTTTTAAGTGTACTAATTCTTTTTAGGAGCCCTAAACAATTGGCGTAAATAGAAGCATAATTTGATTATTATACTTAAATTCTAATATTCGTATTTTGATAAAGAAATTATTACTCATGAGTAGATTCCATACAAAAACCTATTAATTCGGGATTCTTGCGAACACGGGCCTACGACAATAGGAAAACTGTTAAGTGCGTTGCTGTCTCGTGGCTTTCCAAGTAGAAAAACTACTTAGCAAACATCAAGAAAGTAGCGTTGTACTGAGTTAGAAGTTCTCTGTAACAAACTAAGCTTAGTGCAGTGGTGACCTAGTTTGTCAGCTATCAGAAGCGCATACAAACTTGATAGAGAGTTAAAACATTACATATTTCAATTATAATTTGCAGCTAATATTCTAATCATCCATTGCTCCAAAAACCAACCGAGCGCATAATACGATTACCATGACATCCTCATACCGACGCGTCTCTGCCGGAAAGCTATAAAGTAACTTTTGACACCTGCGCTTCTTTTTTTCCCATTTATTAGTCTTCGCACAGTTCAAAACTTTCTTTGGAAAAATCTACTTGACTTTTTCTCTTGAAATATATCCATTCAGAAACGAATTACGAACGGAAGACCAGCGTTATAGTAGTCACAAGCTACTATAGCACATGCTGAGTGGCGACCGTTATTGTTGTCACCAATCCAACTTATATTGTAATTATTTTATTAGTGACACGAAATAAACTTTTTCATACTTATTAGTGTGTATCTTTGTTTGTGTATTAATTTTATGTTTAGTAGGCTCCTCTCCATTTTGCTTTGGCAGACTTGAATTTTATTTTTTCTTATCTATTTTGTTTCTTATCTTATCTTATCTTATCTTAATTATATCAACTAGGCCAATTCAGGTCATCAGTACTAAACCCAGCGAGAGAGTTAGTTCATTGATGGTATTATTAGATATAACTTTACAAAACTTTGTACAAAGCTGTCAAAAGTGGCTTTATAACTGCAGCTTTAAAGCCGAAGCTACAAGTATGCGATAATTGACGTTGATTAGTTTGGTGCTAAGAGATACAATCTGATGATGGGGTGAATATTCATGGTATGCTCTGTGTGGTATGCTCCTCTGGCGCCTAGTTTCAAGATTTGAAGATAACCCAATAATACTCCCAAAATTAACTGTAAGCGGTTGTTAGACAAATAAATTCTTATTTTATATCGTACTTTTGATTTTTAGATGGATTCAAAGATTTTGTCATATAGGTATTTAAGAAATGTCTCACATTATTTTGTTTTTGCTTCTACAAATACCCATCGTGTGATATTATTTTTTACAAGACACGTATTAGGACATATTTTGATATCGCTATATTTTTTCATCAACGTTACTATTATGTATAGCAAGCCTACTAAAACATCAGTCATTATGTCAGTAGCGGCTATCAGTGTCCGCTACAGTTTTTCCGCTAGATGTGCAGTCACGCGTGCATTCAGCCACTGATTCAATTAACTACGTCGAGAGCACTAGTACTTAATTTATCTTCATCAACTTATCGCTCTGTCTGGTCATCTTCAGCAGGCTATTCATCTTGATGTGGAATAAGATGCATTGTAAGCTGACGTTACCTGATTGGTACCTATACAGAGTGTTTTTGATTTATTATTTTTACCATTGACGAATTTGCATAGTTTAACAATATTAAAAACAGGTAGCTAAATAGCATATAAGTAGGTTTTGGAATACCTGCACAACGAAGCACTAGCTTTTGCATAATGAAGTCATTTAAAAAATAGAATTAGTGTAAGCCTGATAACGTCAAAACATTCGACTAGTTGCTAACTATAATCATTTTAAAGTTTGTACGCAATTTACATCATTTCAATACCATTTTTGCGTTGTTTATTTAATCTATCAGACAAAACATCGCCTATGTTTGTATAGCCAGAGCACCGGGCATCCGGCTTACATCCGGAGAACGACAGACAGATATTTACACTATTTTCAATGGAGGTATTGGCCAAATTGTACGCCTTACATGCTTATATGTTTACCATGAATTGATACGGTAGGTAAAGGTAATTTACACGCGAGAGCAATGATTCCGGGTCACTTAAAGAATGTTAAAAATCTCGGAAACTAAAAATGATAGGTTAATGCAATAAATTGTATTTAATAGACAATGTAATACTCCTTAAATGAAGGTATTAAAACTTCTTAGTTATTGTAAAGTTATATCTTAAAAAAATCAAATTTGAAAAAGGGCCACTTTCGAAGATGGAACTACGAAATTACAGCATTTGGTTTTGCTTTTGTTTGTAATCTGTCATTTATGTGGGTATATAAACCATGTTGATAGTGCTCTATATTCATTATTCAAGCTGAAATTATGTCGCTTACGCCTGAAGAATGCACCAGAATACTTACAATGCTGGAAACCGGCCGGAGTCAGCGCGATACAGCCAGGACTGTCGGTGTGTCGCTGTCAACAGTACAAAGAGTTCTCCGACGTTACGAAGAAACTGGTTCTAACCTACGCAGACCAGGAACGGGCAGAACCAGGTGTACCACAGCACGAGAAGACCGATACTTGGTGAACACCATGCTTCGAAATCGCTTTCTCACAGGAACTGAACTCACAAATCAGTTTCGACGCCTCGGAGGAAGTAACCCAAGTGCATGGACAGTAAGACGTCGGCTTGCTGAATCTAACTTAAAACCCCTTAGACCTGCAAACGGCCCTAAACTGGAGCGTGGGCATCGTATTTCAAGACTAAGATATGCCCAGAGCCACGTAAATTGGAGTATTGAAGATTGGTCAAAAGTTATGTTCTCCGACGAATCAAAATTTATGCTCTACAAGCACGATGGAAGACACAGAGTGTATCGAAGACCAGGGGAAAGATTCAAGCAAGCATGCATCGAAGAAAAAGTAGCCTACGGTGGTGGGTCTGTACTTGTGTGGGCCGGAATTTCTTCTGAAAGTCGCACAGAGCTGGTGATCATAGAAAACGGCTCTTTAACTAGCGTAAGATATGTGGAAGAAATCCTCAATGATCATGTTGGTCCATTTATGGTCAATTTAGGTGAGGATGCTATATTTATGCATGACAATGCCCGACCTCATACAGGTAGGATTGTGAATGACTACCTTCAAGAGATGAACATTACTCGTATGGAGTGGCCAGCGCGCAGCCCGGATATCAACCCGATCGAGCATGCTTGGAACGAGCTAGGCAGATGCGTAAAACAACGAAACCCTCCCCCAATCACGCTTCGTGAGCTCAAAATTGCTCTCACAGAGGAATGGGAGAATATTCCCCAAAATCGTATAAGGAACTTGGTGTACAGCATGCCAAACCGCGTAAACGCAGTAATGGAAGCACGAGGAGGCAATACGAAGTATTAAAATTCAAGTCAAATCGTAATAAAGTTCAAAAATTTCATGTTTCCTATTTTTGTTTTAAGGAGAGATCAGCAGTTTTTTTCTTTATGTAATTTTGTGTTAATAAAATGTATGGTGACTCATATTTTTTTACTTTCATTTAAGGAGTATTACATTGTCTATTAAATACAATTTATTGCATTAACCTATCATTTTTAGTTTCCGAGATTTTTAACATTCTTTAAGTGACCCGGAATCATTGCTCTCGAGTGTAGTTGAGTGGAAAACCCAGTTTCCTACACTGTGCGATAATATAGTAGGACCGGCTCCCAGCGCCCCAATTATTATATATCTTTTGATACGAGTACCATCAAAATCTGACAAATTTCAGTCAACATGATGTCAAAATGACTTAGCTACCGGCAAACTGTCATTTTGATTTTGATAGTATCAAAGGATAGACAATCGAGCCCCGGATGTAATTTCTTGAGATGGCAACAGATTCATTGGTCATTTGATTGAAACTCTGAGCGATCAACGTTGAGTGAGTAAGACTTGTACTGTTATTCTGTGATAACACCAAATATATTTAACGGCCCCTTTTCTGACTTTGATACGCTAATGAAGGGCTGTCAACCTGTCAATAACACAAGGAAACATCCTTACACCCGTATTCAGGAAGATAATACACTTTTCATAAATGAATTTCTCATTAGGTATGACTTGCGAGATAAAATCTCAAATTCATTATGCCAATTTGACCCCTTCTTTCCCGTGGTTCACCTATTTTGTCCACCTGGTGGACCACGGGTAAACATATTCTTCCGTGGTCCACCAGGTGAACTAAGGTGAACCATAGGAAATTATTATTTAACCGTGGTCCACCTTTGAGCACACAATCTTTTTGGTCTTTCGTTGATTTCTTGATTTCGAGAAAGCCGCAATAAATGCTATTTTATGCGCTTTTCCAAATGTAACATTGCGCGGTTGTTTTTATCATTGGAAGAGGGCGATTTGGAAGAAGGCCAAAAAGTTAGGCTTAAAATCGAAAGGAGAAAAGCGGATCGCTGCATTAATTGCTGCTCTACCTTTGATACCCCATGAAAGCATTAAAGAAGGATTGGAGTATGTTAAATCTGAAAGCAGTGATAGCAAAAAAATGTTACTCTTCTTAAAGTACGTTGAAAGTTTTTGGCTGTCTGATAAATTCAGTGAAATTTTGTGCGTATTTGGTGAAAGACACCGCACTGCAGAGTCTTATCATTCGAAATTGAATAAAGAAGTAAATAAAAGAAATGCAACGGTAATAAATCTATTAAAAGGTTTAACAAAACTAGAAACATCAAGTTTCAAGACAACATCGAAGAGAAGAAAAATATATATAGATAACGACGATGATATTATGGGGATACAATTACAGTTACTAAATGGTGAAATTCCAATCAATTTCGCATTGGAGAAACTACGTTGATAGAGCAATTTTAGTTTTAAGTAATCATCATTTTAATTGAAGTAAATTATTTCAATAAATGAATTTAAAAAAAATGCCATTCGGTGTACTTTTTAATTTGTCGGGATCAATGTTGCATAGATTTAATCTAGCCAATGAAAAGAGGTGGACAATAGGCAATATATTTCAATAAAAATAATTTACGCGATTATCAGGTGGACCACGGAAGAATATGTTTACCCGTGGTCCACCAGGTGGACAAAATAGGTGAACCACGGGAAAGACTTGAATTTGACCTTACCATATCGGTTCATTGAAATAATTTTATTTTTGAATTTGTAGTTCAATGGTAGGTTCAAATATGAAGACGTGTAAGTGCACGTCCTCATTAGACTTGTTCTGTAAGGTAATGTATTGTTATAGACAACCGCTTAACATCAGACTATTTCATTACTATATCTACGAGAAAAAGTTTTTCTCCAACTTCATTGCGATTTACTACCGCACTGAAGGTATTGATTAGATCTTTTTTATGCTTCTAAAGTCACAATAATCATACTTGGTCTTCAAGCACTTTTCCCTCCTGTCTTCACTTTCTTTAAAGATGGCGCCACAAGGAACCGAGAACATGGTCGTAAAGATCTTATTCGCATTTAACCGACCGTATGATTTAAAGTACTTGTAATGCAATAAATAATTATGCGTGTCAGCGAGACGGGCGGTATGCATTGGAAAAATTAAAATGTAGTGAACAAGAACTGCAATAATGTACTTGAAAAGCAACCACACACTGAGAATCTCAAAACTGAATAGGAGAATCAAACGAAGGTAGAATATAATTCTCATAAACATTTGTGTGCGGTAAACATAGATATTTGTTCTACGTGTTGTACGTACTATGTATTTACAAAATAAAAGTAAATGAGTATCCTATCAGCAATCTAGTTCACCCACCCACTAACCCACTAATATTACAAATGCGAAAGTTTAGATGTTTGGATGTTCGCACAGATAATATAATGCACACGGAAACCGTACTTGCGTACGAAGTTGCGGGTAACTGCTAGTCCATGAATATTTATTTATATAAACGACACGGTTCTAGGATGGCAACTATATCAACACCGAAATGCGAAACGTAGAATAGCTAAGTCCTACCTTTAGTTTAGTTACTTAGTAGTTTATCCTAATAATAGTAGCCAATACCAATATTGTAACCGATCTCGTTAGCATTTCTGAAATCAGATCATTAGGCTGTTGATGCCAGCTTAAATGCTGATACCCGTAATTACAGCCAAGTAACTCAATACAGAACGTACAACTTACAACCCTCTTTGAAAGTTATATTCAAATTTTAGTTTAATACTTAAGTGAGTAAAGTATAGTTTTCGTTGCAGCTTGAAGTAAAATCAGATAAGAAATTGAATATTTGAGTATTTTGATGAAGTACATCGCGTGTTGCAATTGCTCAAAGATGGTAAAGAACAAAATAGTTTATTACAAAGATACATTCATTTGAATATATTTTTATAGTTTATGAATTATCTTTATGAAAAAAAATCTTTGTAGTTTATCGTAAAAAAAAAAGGTAACATCAACCAACTCTAGCTTTGTTTCAGACTTCGCTGAATTTGTTTGAATTCCAGAAGTCTTTTTTACAACTAAATAATGGAACAAGCCGATGACCCACCACTGCCTATAACGATGCATTGTCTCACTGAGCACGTCCACTAAAGACGTGCCCTGTGATGCATTGCACTGCGCCCATCACTCTGAGACATAAAGCTGGTTAGTCTCAATACTTAATACCTTAGAATATAGAAAACACAAGAAGCCGCATTTGACATAATTTGTATGAAGGTTTTTGTCACCAAAATGCTATAAAAATGTTCCCGTGCGCATCATGTTCGCGCAGCCCAATGTTGCACCTACAAAACTATTTCCCGATTTTTTGGGGTAATTTTTTTTTGTATAATGCTGCTTACCTAAGTAGGAGGTAACGAAATAGAGATTTATAAATTTTATTAGAAATAAGTACAAACTTTAATAGAGATTTATAAATTTTATAAGAATTTGTAAAATTAATAGGTATACAAAAGACTGCAAAATTAATAAGACTTACCTTACTTGGAAAAGCTTCATTCGTTAATCGCCTTAATGATAATTTCGTAAAATAAAAATATTTTTCCTCAAAATGCGCCGAACAAATAATACTCCTATCTGACGGTATCCAATACTCAGGACGGGTTTTTTGAACGAGTTTTGTCCATTGTTCTCGTCTGAGTATGTCAGCAGGAAAGATAAAATTTCACAAATATTTTTTCAAAATAACAAATGTAGCGCTCTATGATTAAAAATATCTATTGAAATACCTATGTCTAGTCACATAGTAACACTACACTCATGTGTAGTCACATAGAGATTAATTTAAATTTTGTTGGGAAAAAAAGTGTTGGTGTTGTTTGCAACATTATTGAATTGATGGTCATTTTTCTTTAAATTGATGTTTCCTTATCAAATAGAGACTCAAATGTGATACTTACCGATGATATGTTATCCCATCTACTTTGTTTTTAGACCCAGGCCAATTTTTGCAAGTGGGAACCACACACGTCGGCATAATTGTATAAAAATATGTTTGGCATTGGAGGTGTCAATGGCCAGAGACTAAATGACACAAAGAACTCCATTATGGTACACTTTTATCCATGACAAAAAAATGGCTATACACTACATCTGTACTTTCTATAATCTGTGCTTAATACAATACAAATATCAAAGGTATGCGGCATATCTGTAACTAGTTTACTTATTAGTAAATGTTTTTTTCCACGAATGCCCATCTGGTGGCCGTGGTTTTATTCTAGCTATGGTAGAAAAAGGGCACGAATCAAAATATTTTTACAACTATCCCTATAAAAATATGCAGCAGAATAGCACCCGCAATCAAATTGAAACATCGACGAAGGGTTGTAAGAACCCAATATTCTACTCGATGTAAATAATTCAGAGGCATCCGTTGCAGAAAATATACTGCGGCAAAAAGTCTTAAAACTCGCACGGCCTTCATTCCATCTCATTGCTTATTGGACTGTATTATTATATAGGCAGAATGTGTACCTTTCAACAAAAAAACTGTAGGGTTTTTTTTCGAACTATAGAGGAAACCACATCTTTAGTCATCACTATGAATAAGAGTAGATAAATAAATAAAATAAATAAATAAATAAATAAATATTCATGGACATTTCACACGACGCCCTCTAGTCCCAAACTAAGCAAAGCTTGTAATATGGGAACTAGATGCTGCTAGATTAAGGTAGATATAGGGAATTGCAATTTTTTTGTTTATAAAAATTTTGCTTAGATGCTGTGTTATAGCCCTGACTGACATTCAGATGCTAGGTATATGAAGTCATAAATTATACTCCCACGAATGCGATACCCATACAAATTATAAATGAGAAATTATCAAAACCTTTTTTTTTATTTGATCTATATTTTTTTCTGTAATAGTTTGGCCGTGACTCTGACTACACTCCTTTTGACTGCCTTCAAACATAAAAAGTAATTGAACTGAGTAGTAGGTAATTCTGGTTCGTAAAGAGTTGTAAAATATTATCATGTCCAACGTTGTAAAAACATCTCAAAGGTTTTATGAGGGTACTTTGTTACAACATACGCTTGCTCTACTCAGTAATACCATCCAGTATGTAAATAGATCATAACAGCGCTTACATTTACACCTTGGGCCTGTAGATTTACTCTGAGAGTTTAGCACTAGATTTAGACGGTGGATCGATAGATTCTTTCAAAAATACACCGATTTTTTTTTAATTTATAATTTCTGTTCTTTTCTTGATGTAATTGGTCGAACTTTACTTTTGTTTCATAAATCATTCCTATGAGTTTTCTGTCATTGTTAGAGACACAAACTCGTAAGCTAAAAAAACAATGCATATCTTTTGGAAGTATCAATATGTTTCAATATGTTTGAGTCTGATACTATATTGTGTTTTGGTGCGAGCTTCATTATCATTATGACAAAGTAAAAAAGTTTTATTTTCTTGCAGCTAAGTACCACCCAGGTGTCCTAATCACGTGTGCTAACCCCATAGCACTAAGAACCCAGTTTCTAGATTATCTTAATACATTGACTGAGATATTCTATCGCACCTATGTATTACTAACAGCTTAGTAAAGATACATACCTAAGTATAGGTAGGTATGTCTGTCTGTATAATTAGAACTTGAGCTACTTTACAAATAGCTGCTTTTTCACTACCGACACGATACCTACACGATATCAGGGGAGTGCTTATCTCATACGTGTCGTGTAGTACCTACATTAAGACGCATTCACACCGTTTCCCCGGCCTCAACGATATTTTCTATATCGAATGTCGTTATCGGTCAGTTTGCAAACCCCCAATGTGTTGAAGATTATAATACCCTTTACAGTGCAGTGCAGAGCGGTAGGCAATTCTCTTAGTAATGTAACAGGTAAGTAAAATATAAATATAGCTAATTTTGTCATAAAAGTAACAAAATGGCAGCCTTTTTGTGATTTTTATGATAAAATCTCAATGATATTTTTATTAAGTTTCTATATTTTCTTATGAGAATTACTCAAAGGTTGGTAGCGCCTGTTCCTATAGTAACCTACGTATTGATACAATAATCCTCTAAATCTATGTTTACAGACATAATTAAGCAGGTAGGCAGTTAATCTCCTCGGCTCTACTTCAGATTCGATTAATCTATATAACGTTTTGAGAATACGCAATCTTAGTTATTGAGCTCAACAAGACTAGATTACTGCGAATAGTTTCTGATGTAAAATGAGCTCTATCTTCCTGGTTTTAGACTTATTTTAGCTCGTATGCGAGTAACTATTCTGTATGTACTATGTGCCTACTCACCTAACTGGTCCTTGACATTGGTTTAAATAATTATCCAGAAATTTAGAACACATTTTGTTAGGTAATAAAATTAAATGTTATATGTACACGCACAGCCCCCGTATGCCAATCTTTTGCTGTCAAGTTATATTTCACTGCCCAGTGTAATTTCTTCAGGTCACGTGGTACAAAATTGTACCACGTGATCATTCTTTTTAGACACTTGACAGCAAAATATGCGCGAAAACACATCAAATGACGTCATAATGTCACTATTTAGTCACAGAATAACTATGAGTTAGTATGAACTGACCATGGTTTAAAGCTTTGCAGTTCAACTTTGATTGGCATACCCCTGCTGTATAGAAGTGAATATGGCGCAAGGAACTCCAATGTTCCCAAAATAATTATGTCACTGATAAGCAATTTATTCACAAAGAAAATTATGACTAATACAGTATTTACAATATTTATAATATGTACAAAATACACATGAAGCAGTTGAGCTATCTACACACCGTTGCAAACGATTTATAGATATTATGTCACGTATAACGAATGTATGAAACCGTTGCTGGTTTGTACTCTAAATATTTACAATCAGAACTGCAAATGGTGCAATGGATGGGGAACGAACTCAGAAAAAACCAGATTGCTGCCAGAGTGAAACTGCACATAAATACTCTTTGGTGTTCTATGACCGGACCTCATTTACACGGCTGATTTACGAGTTCACACATCGGATCCGATCTCACTTAGCAATGATTTATGCACAACAACCCCCTGCTGAGTTTAAACGCATTATTGGATCACCATTGTAGAATGTTAAAATTCGTTTGACAGGTAAGAAAAGCTGCCGTTTTTTTTTCCACTTTACCTTTGGCAGAGGAGAAAAATACAGATGTAGCAACTAAGAAAATCACAGCTAAATGAGCATTCTGTATAATTATTTTCTGTGTAATCTTTAAACCAGGGGTAATTAAGACAACTCCCGGAAACTTAGGGAGAACCCCCCTAGTTTTCGGGAGTATTGAAATTACCTTGGTACCCATTTCTTCCTAACTTTCTGTACGAATTTCACATGATTTTAAACACCACCGTCATCCCGAGTGTTCAGTCGTGATAGGTTGCAGGACAATGAAGTCATGCTTCTGAGAGATAAGAGGCTTAGGGATTTGTGGTGATTGATGCCATGACACTTTTACATAGGCGCTGCAAAAATTAAGCTACATAAACCTTCATTCAAAGCTTTTGAAGAACGTAAATTAATTATACAAATTGGTAATTTAATAGAATTTTATTTTTACAAAAAGTAATCTAACTACTATTCTACATGATCCTTGTGATTTTATTGGATAAAAAATTATTTGACTTTGATTTATTTTTGTACCCACATTAAATACCAAATAGTGACATGGATTACAGAAGCGCTTACATTCAAAGGCTTACAAAATTATCATGAAGGCAAAAGTTCCAACTCTCGTCTTCGCTATCAGTATAAGAACGAGGTTCCACGAATAGGTTCCCAAGTATATTTGAATTTCGCACACGACTGAATTAAATCTGCCACGAATTAAAACCACACGCCAACAATCCTGGAACACATTTCATAAAGTTGTATAATAATTAAGGGTTTTCGAGAGGGTAATAGGGAGAGACCCTTCATTTTACCGCAGCCTTCGCGATGCTAACACAGAGTATGGAAGTTTTTCCCGACACTGATTGACATGGTGGATTTGGTAAACTTTGCAACCAAATGTAGAGAATGAAACTAAGCAATTCTTTTGACAGTTTGATCCAGTGCTGATTGATAGTTGGTTCTGATTCAGATTTATTGATCCTTTCTCGCTCTTTGTGGTATCGATCTAAGTAGGTATAGAAAAACGAAACACTTATCTTGTCCCGACGCTTCGGTCTGCTACTTACCACCACTCAGATCTAAAAAGTCTAATAACTACTAGAAAGCTAAATCGCCGCAACTAAAAAGATGAAATTCAGAATAGTTTCAGCTGGTAATGACCCTAAGTGGATCAAACAAGAATGATATTTACGGGTGAGTCTAAAATACCTAAATGTAAAAATCCTTTAGTCTATTCCGACTTACAAGGAGAAAAAATAGTCTGCATTATTTCTATGGAAACGACCAGGTTCTAATCCAAAGCCTGCTTTCAATTTATCTACAGAACGTCGGCAGTCGAGTGGCCTGATTGGGGTTGGTCTCAAAATGGGGAAAATGAATGCGCGCGTCGTGTAGGTGACTGTATGACCTGCACTAACGAGACTGCAACACTTTTGTACTACTGTAGTACTTTCGTCGGGGGCAAAAGAGAAAGGAACAGACGCGAAACTCGAGTCTAGAGTGGGACCCGATTGGGGTTAGCCTCCTAGGGGACATAAGTAAAATCAAGTAAAAAATATAATTGGGATTTTGTTGTGATATCATAAATGGAAGTCAATTTTGTGACTTTTATGACATGCCAACATTTTTGTGACATTTTTAAACAATTTTTATTATGAGAATAACCTCACGTTTTGAATATGCACTGAATAAAATGCATCTGAGTTGCTTTTCTATATGAGTTGTTTTCTTCTACCCATTTTGTACGAATTCATGGTATTAGAATATTTATGAGCTTAAATTACAGCTCCCATAAGAGGCAACATCGTTTCTAGCTATAAAATGTTTTTAGTAATAAGGTTGTCTATTGGCTATTTCTTCATTTTTGTGTTTGACCTATACTAGCATGTCCTAGCGGACGTGTCCTGTAAAATAATGCAATGTTATAGGCAGACATTACAAACATGTACAACATAAATTATGTTCGTAGTAACAATAAATGAATCTTAATGTGAATGAGACGTAACCGCTTAGCATCAAGCGGGCTACTAAGTTGTTCCATCTTATTTTCTCATAATATAACTAGCAGGTTTTGGTACATTTTATTTTTTGGAAATTCTCTTGGTGGTACTTAGTAGTTATAAGTAATAATGAACTACTAAGTTCTTTAAAAACTAAATATAGACCACCATAATATAAACATAACCACAACAGTCGTTTGAAGCGGTCCGTGTAACTCCACTAGTGTTAATGGCTTTATAAGTATATCTGCCACTATAAACCACAGATTTCACACCATACTGTAAGTACTGATAATACTCCCAGCGTGATTAATATGACGCTGTATAAATATTACTGGGAGTGCTTTTAGATGGTTGTGCAAGTGATGCGGCATGGCGCATTTTAGTAGTAGGACTTTTTGTGAAAGAACTTGTCCGGGGAAGTACCGTACATATTTCTGCCGCCAAGTTAAAAATACTACTTACCTAATTATAGTGATACCATGCCTATTGTACCAGATATAGTGTGCAGCATACCGCATTCGTATGCTAGAGCTTTTACAATGTAAGATAATTTTTATGGTTCTCAACATTATATTTATGATCGTCTCGGGTTCCCGCGCGTCGTTTACTACTTCTGGTTATGTTATTAGCTACTGCCTTCATCTAGCATAGATCTATATTGATTAACAAAAGCTTTAAGCATCATTTCTGAGTTTTAAAATGACTTTCCGAAATGAAACGTAAAATATATCACGCAATCGTCTCAAAAAAATTACTTCATTTTTATAAACGTGACTCTACAGCAAAATGGAACGCTGAGAGTGTTCAAACCGAAACCAATTTCAATTTCGAATAATTCTGACGTCCGATAAATCGGATCGAAACTACAAGTACGTCCTCACAATAAGCAGTTCGGTCGCGGGAGGGTGCTCAAAGCACTCGTCAGTTCGTCTCAACTATACAACGCAATCGTTCCGAATGGCCACCGAGATTGCTTACGTTGTTGCTTCTGATTGAATCCGTCGACCGCGCCGGCTGACCCGGAAAATTAACCCGCCGAGATAAATACCGATATGTGTCAAGTGGCTGCGAGAATAACCCGAGACCTATAGTGCTACGGATAGATGTGACACTTGATTTTCATTGAACCACAACATATCAACCAGCAGACCAATTGCGCTATTTCAATGATATGACATTTCATCCAAGGTTGTCTCGTAGAGATCGTTGATTAGAGATAAGACCGCATATTACTAAGTTGTGTTTTTGTTATTGTAGTCCCTAGGTATGCAATAAAGCGTTTTCTATTTATCTTATATCTAATAAACGTGTATCAAAATATCAAACTATCTTTGTTTAATTAGGAAATCGGCACAATGAACAAATTTTGGCACAGCCAGTGAACAGAAAAAATAATTATACTGTCATCGCCTTGAAGGGATGATAGCGTGAAATAGATACATATATATATATTTGCGTGAAGTATGGTAAGTTGCTGAGCAGGTTCCGTGTAATATTATGATACAGAACTGAAAGTGCAAAGAACAGAAAGAAAAGCTCACAGTCTTTAATATTGACACAGACATTTTACATGGAATATTTCTAAAGTGAGTTTCAGTTCTATGAGCCATTATATTGCGCGTTATATAGTAGAAGCCAGGAGCTCAGTTGTGCTAATAGCCAACATTTTTCCGCTAAAGGAAAATGCGGGCGAATGAAGGTCGATGAGATCCGTAACCTAATTAAAGGATTATATCAGAACTCCAATTTTCTTTTCCCAACTCACTATAAAAATAAATATAGAAATTCCCAACAGTTCTCATTCTTTTCAAAAGTCTATAATTATTAGTTGCTATAAAAGCCTGGAGATGTTGAAACTTTACAAGAGTTTATGAAAAAACAAGTACCCAAATACTGAAGAGCCATCATGTAAAGTAGTCTCGAGAGTTTTTATTTCGGTGTCCGTTTATTTGACCTAATTTGCATTCAACGTCCACACTTCAAACCTTGAGTGAAAAATAAGTGGCGTATTTTTTTTTACCGCGGGTTCAATGTTTTGCCTTCCCTTAATACACGACGAAGGTTAAGTGGTCTGCCTGTCTGTTTCACTTAAACCGTTGGCCGAAGGCGGGTAAACTGGCCACTTGAATTCACAGTACTTACTGCCTACATTATGACAGGAGGAACACAAAAACGCGCTCCCGGATTTATTCTTCCTTCTCTTGTTTACCGTGTAAGAAGGGTCTCAGAATAATGAGATTTTCACACATCGTACTTTGATAGGGGTCACTAATCAAGTATGAGTATAGTGCAAACATGATGGACAAAAAAGATTTGATATCTAATAATACAGATTTTAAACCATATTTTAATTTCGATATTTTATAAATATTTAAGCTTTTGCAGTAGTTTGTAAATACAATAAACGCCATTCCGACTGAACTCCGTCAGTCATATTCAAAACAATAATCTGACTTAGTCGTGTTGGTTGTCCAAAGACATAAAAAAGAAAAAAATATTATGTTTCCTATAGCCAAAACTGTAAAAACCAGCCCCCGGATCATAGAGCAGACACTGAGTCGGTAGTCAACTCGTCCAAAGCGAACTCGGCCCGCGTATATAGGACGAGTTGGACGGTTCGTTAATGCAATTAGAACGTATACGTTCTAACCAGAACTGTCACTTATCACGATTACTTACGAGTATATAGGTACTTTTTCTGTCGGTTCAGAGGTAATCAGTGATGAGTGTCACAGTGCCTTTAGACAGAGAGACGCTCAATAAATTGAGTCAATTATTATACTTTAGTTAGAGAACGTCTGCTGTCTGGTGCTCATAACTTCCATTCATGCACGAACAATATTATGACATGTTTAATTTATTATGTGGGGCACAAATAGAAGAAATTAAATAGGCGTGTCATGTTATGTTTTTGTTTCATAAATGTAATAAATATTTATTTTAGAATTAGATTTATGGTTTCACGAGTTAACAACTTTTGTGCCGTGGTGGATGACGGAGACTCAGACGTAAAAGTTGCAAGTTCGATTTTAACCAAAGCGCTTAACTGATTTTTTTTTTATTATTGAGTTTCAGAATATTGACGAACAGTGCGTCAGTAAAATACAATTTCTACTAACAAAAAAGACTTAATTACGCTGTTACTTTGAAACAGTTGTTAGTAGGTAAGATGTTTTATTTTATTCAATTTTTAATTAAGAACGAAGTTTTGCCATTACAAGGTAAGTAAGTATGTAGTTCTTAGTAGTTAGAATGCTAAAGAATAGAACACACAGAGAGCGACATATAAAAATGTATTTTCTATCCTTATACCGACGTTTTTTACACCGAAATACTAAATTAATTTAGTGCAAAACTAAGTAGAATTATATTGAAAGTTTTCTCATTAGTTACGTAAATGTTTTCATAAAAATGCTTCTTAGAACCTTTTAATTGTCATTGTTTAAAAAGCTACTTTTTATAGCCATTTATTTTTTATTATTCGCAAAAGTTAATAAGAGTAAAACAAATAAGAATAACAATTAAACAGCACCTAGTACCTTTCATAGACACGAAACCAATTAATGAGATGTTTTTGGAAATCGTAAGATATGACTGTTTTTGTACCTAATAGTAATAATCATTTATCAATTTTATTTAATTCAGTACGCATGTACTAACACCGCAATGAAGTATATTATGGTTTTGTGAAAAAATATTAGCATACACACATTTATTAATAAACCAAGGTACGAGTAAATATCAATGTTACCATCTAAGTGCGCGATTCACGTTAAGAAAAAATAATATATGAATCATATTTCACAATAACTGACCCATAGAAGTTTTCTTGTTTACCGCCATAAAGTTTTGTTGGATAGCGTAATAAAACCTTATACAGTTCAATAAAAATATGTAAGTGTATCTTCTACACAATGCGACCACCTAGGTTAAACAAAGCTAGAAGAGAACAGCTAGTTCAGTCTGTTTAAAGATTTGGCGCGTGAAAGCTGCTTGTCCAAAAATTTGCAAAGAAAACCACGTTTTTTGTCACGTGAAGTGATAGGTACTCTACTAAGTCAACTTTTTCTTCGCACACTGCACAATTTCCTCGCATATCTTTTGTGGAAACGCAGTAGAAAGGTAAAAAAACAAGCAGACAGGTTTTCTAAAAGTAAGTAAAAGCTTTGGTATGGTTGTGTTACAATTACCTACCTAGATATATATTTTGGTCAGATTTTATTATTTGGTATTTCGCATAGATAGACAAAAGATTTTTTTAAACACTAATAAAGTAGAAATAAATTGTGCTTAATAATAAAAAATGCACGTAGAGTGTGCTAGCTGTTCTTATAAAGCGATTGTTATTGGTTTTATGAGCAAGACGCGATCCTGGTGATAATAAGAAGACATGAAATAGAACACTGGGTTGCCATCTGATGATGCAACGACTATATTCATTCCATTTATTTGTAATTTTTGCAGTGATTGAAGACAATTACATGACCAAGGGCGATAACATGAATAAATTGGCATTCAAGCTTTGACTAACCCTTGATATTATTTCCCCTCTACTAGTCTGACAATACTAACCGGCATTGTTGTAAAATACAGAGTTTTTCCAAAATCAGATTTGAGATTTGTCGATTTTGGGTTTTTTCTAATTTTCTGACTATCCAATGCCATCGAGAGAGCTGTCCTATCATTTGTTTTCCGGATTGTAGTTGCCAGTCTTCTTCTTCTTACGTGAAGAAGAAGAAGTTGCCAGTCGATGACCTTTGTTCCACAGCAGTTTATTAGTCGACATACCGCTAAAATGATATTCTTTGGACAAACCGATTACCGATGTCATAACTGATTTGAAAGTGTACCCATACGATTACTAGATCCTACTAGATCTCATTATTCAGTACTATGACAGAAACGTATCTCTAGTAATTTATTCAGCCGTTCAAATAATGACCTGGATTCGGCTAGTTCAAGTATCTTAAGAGGCAGCAACCGTTTTTTGACGGCCGTAAGGAAATATCACTACGATTTATTTTGTTTGTTCCCATAGCAAGTTTTCCTAGAGACTAGAATAAGTACTGATAGAATTCTTCAAGCATAGTGCCCCTATCACCAGCCCTGCGCGAGTACCATACTTCTGGGTTATTCATACTCTTAAACGTTTATTTATCTTGTTACTAGACTTCCATTCTTTTGTCGAGTTTATTATGTTCCAGAGTTTCCTTTGTTTACAGAAGTGACTGTGAAGATGTCCTCTCATCGAATTGCATCCCCACATTGCCCTTCAGCAGTTGGGTAGTAATAAAAAACTTTATAAGTCCGTTCGTCAACATTTTTTTAACTCCATGACGTTCACCGTTTTCTCAGAACCCCAAGGCTTTAAAGCTAACTAATTTGGTTAATGTAAGTGATGGGAATTCGCGCCAGAAACGCTCTCCAGCACTAATATATGGAACTGACTGGTCGGATTTCAGTCGGAAATGGGTTTAAACGTTTTGCACGTTACGCTCGTTAATCTTGTCCAGACTATCTTGAAGGAAAGCAATTTAGTCGCGGTGCTACCTTAATGGACTCATTAGTGTTATAATTGGATATTGGGATGAATTTGATAAAGGATATTGTGACGGTAGTTATGCTTTATGACCACTATCGAGGCTAACTAGTTTGGATACAAGATCGTTTAAAAAACTAGAAAACGAATCCGTCAGTTTAGTTACAGAATTGATTGTGATAAGCTTATCTACCTTACCTATTTAAACTCGTGAGGTAAATACAAGTAGGTAATTTAACATCTGTTAACTAAAACAATAGCCGATAAAAAGCTTCCAATGGTCATCTGTAATTCACAGTTGAAGCCGTAAAGCGTTTCTGACATTCCATGCAAATGTCTTGTCAACAGTACAGCATTATTGCTGTTTGTCTATTGACCAATTGGACACAGACGTTATCATTGGGACTTTGAAACTCTTCACATCAAACCAGCTTAGTGCTCACGGGGTTTTTAGGATAGTTAGAGACATAGCGGCATTTGTGTGTATTATAGTTCAACTGTTCAGCACACATGCTGTTGGATCGCGGTAGGCGGTTCCGTAACATAACCCTGCCCTCGTATGCCAATCTTTTGCTGTCAAGTTATATTTCACTGTCCAGTGTAATTTCTTCAGGTTACGTGGTACAATTTTGTATCACGTGATCATTCTTTTTAGACACTTGACAGCAAAATATGCGCGAAAACACATCAAATGACATCATAATGTCACTATTTAGTCACAGAATAACTATGAGTTAGTATGAACTGACCATGATTTAAAACTTTGCAGTTCAACTTTGATTGGCATACCCCTGCTGAGGGTCTTTTTCTATCTGTAAAATAAAGATACTGTATAATACAGTATTACAAAATATACCTACATGAAACCGTTGTTATCTACAAACCTATCTTCAACATTATTAAATTTTGACAGATGAAAAAAAAATTTACCTATTGGAATCAATTTAGATAAAAACCCCAGTGTTATCTATAATAGCATACATTTATACAGGGTTGTTAAGATAGATACAATGTTGCTAACCTAATTAGATAATCTGGCTCAAGTACTTGAGCGGATCTAATAAGGGGAGCGAAGTAACAACAGCACTTATTTCGTTTATGCCTCGTCATAAATCCGCAGGTTCAAGAATGTGCCTTAGAATCTTATCAAAATTAAAAACGACCATTATGTACGTACGATATACCTAAACATAAGAAAACAGAGTGAAATTAATATTGTAAATAATAAATTAGTAGCTACCTACATAATTAGGTACCTATTTAGCACGGTGATGCAGCCAGTGTCTTGAGCGCACGCTTCCGATTGGTCCTGATTTGCCCCCGTATGCCAATCTTTTGCTGTCAAGTTATATTTCACTGCCCAGTGTAATTTCTTCAGGTCACGTGATCATTCTTTTTAGACACTTGACAGCAAAATATGCGCGAAAACATGTGTTTTCGCGCATATTTTGCTGTTCTTGAACTTTGCAGTTCAACTTTGCAGTTCAACTTTGATTGGCATACCCCTGTTGGAGCAGTTGAGATACTGGTATCAATAAAAAATCGTTTGCAAACGGTTTGTCGATTTTGTAAATATTGTAACAACTTTCGATATTAGTCGTTATTTATTTTATCATCATAAATAAATGTAGAGTATTGTAGAGTTTCACTGCGCAACAACGTCAACTAAACTGCCGAATACTGCCGAGTTATGGTAACTTGTCACTATACTTATGCGCTTGTAAATCGATCTTATGAAAGTCGCCTACCGGTCCAGAGGTCGTCAAAGGGGTTATGACTTCCCACGGTCGCACCCGCCCACAGAGATGGTTTCTGTGAATCTGGCTAGTTCCAGCGCTAAGTGGAATAGCTAAATGCGTTGGCCTGGTTGTAATGCCTGTTGATTTTGTTGTTGTGGGGAGATCTTTGTTAGCTTACAGAATGGCTGTAAAACCGTAGTTTCTCAAACACAGTGCCTGCTATTATTTTGCCCTATTTTGATTAAATCCACATAGTAGGTATCTACTATGCCCTACCTACTGAATGCAATAATGTAATTTTTTTATATAAAGTGCAAATAGACAGTTTATTTTTAATTTTGGCCTGGGGCGAGATAATTACACCTTACTGTGATAAGAAAGAAATACATTGCAATTCTCATGCACATTAGACTTGATGCTCCGAGCAAGTCAATATTTAATTTTTATCGTCATACCTACGTCTCCGCTATATCACGGACAGCATTTTTTTAAAACGAAAGCTTTAGTGCTTCTTTAGTCCTTTTTTACATCGCCAGGTTGGTGTTTATGATATTAGTTATTTGCTTTTAAGATCTAAAGAATACCACATGTTTAGACACTCAAGACAAATACGTTTTATATATTTTATTTCTACTTGTCAAAGTCGTCTGAAGAATTCAGGATACAACATTTCACATTGACAAGCACTTCGCCCTCTATCTATTACCTACCATCGATCGCGTGCCCATCACTAGGTGTTCAATGCACTGCCAATTACGGAAATAATCTCCAATACCAGTCCGTACCACTATTGACACGTCAATGGTTCGTTTCTGACTCTATCGAAACAGTTGTGAATCTTTTGCATACCGATAGCTTAAAAATTTTTGAGAATACTGAAGAGGTTACGTCGCTCGCCTCCATTTTAGCTACTTATTATAGCTTCCACAACTTAAATTGTATTAAAAATTTAAAAAGTCATGGACATTTCACACAACGCCTTCTAGTCGCAAACTAAGCAAAATTAAGTAAGTTGTTAATAATAAAAAAGCTTTATAATTTTGATTTTTGTATCGAATAAGGCTTTAGACATCAATTACTAAGCCTCTATTCGATACATCGATTCGAATGAGTAATAGCTTTTATTAGTCATTGAAAAATGTATTTACGCTTGCTTTTACACGTGCGTGTGTGACCCCCATAAATGGAAGACCACTTAGATGCACATCAATAATGTCGCATCTGTAGAAGCCGTTATTACCTCTTTTAAATGGTGTTAAGTAAGCTGTAATCAGGTACAACATACTTGAATACTAAATATGGTTACTTGATGATGTTTCGGCTCTTTTATGCGTTGTTTTACGCTCAAATAAAGGTCCATTTGCGCCTCCAAAACAGAAGATCGTAAATGCTGAACATACAAACAAATAAGTGATTGGATTTGTAAATAGAATTGCTTGAACATTGTAGAGGTGAAATAATCTTTAGGTTCTATAGATATCACAAAGAGTTTAAGTAATAGGGTCTCTACAATTTGTTTGTCAGTTTGTATGCTGACGTTTTTATGACAGTATCAACTCGGAAGGTAGGTAAGTAGCTACATGATTTTTCTATACTCTTTTGATGTTGGAGACAGTATTGGTACTAAGCTGTTTTCTTTTCTGCTGTTATGTAAATTAAATATAAATATTAAATCATGATAAGGTACCTATGAAGCCATTAAACTTAAATACCACGTGCGTTGCTGGTGATGCTTCATCAGCTCATCAACTATGCACCAACACAACACATAAGGCACTTCTTTAAAACGCATTATTAATATTAAGGTAGGTAAATAGGTAATACTATTTACACAAACTTCAACACATCATTAGTTTGTTGGTACGTATTCGTAGCATTTTGTGCACCTTAATAATGTGCTTTGAGCGCGGTAGGTAATGTTTTTGGCATAATAACCAATAATAACACAAAATCAACCTTCCGATCGTCAATTGTTTTGCGCTGTGATCAGTGGCTGTTTTTTATTATTATCTAGTGCACTAGTGCTAGTGTTAATCCCTGAAATGGCTTATTCCAGAATCTAGCCACAATGTGGGTTAATAAATTGCTAGCATAGCTTATTCTAAAAACGTGTTCCAACGACACTTTGTTCTTGTGTTTGTTTACACCTTACACTAATATTTATACACACACCAAAGGATTTTTTCTTCTCAGACTTCAGTGGCTGTGACTATCTGTTCTGGCTATGTTAGCCATAGTTTTTTTTAGCACAGTATGCTGATGACGCTAAAAACGTATTTATGGCCATCGAAATAAATGTTCATTCTTGTCTATAAAGGTTTCCAAAAGCTCCTATTTCAGTTTAAGTTACTGTTTCTCAACTTTGGAACACGATCACTAAGTTACGTGTAAACTCCATTAGGAGCAGTAACATCATTAGTCATTTTCGTTATAAACTTGGACGGTAACGTGTGGACCAATGAGAGAGGATACGGTGCCTTTAAAATACTCTGACCGCTATGTGCCTCTATATAGAGTGCTTCAGAAATGATAATCATGTTAACTTTTTTAATAGTTTTAGGAAATTTCGCTTACCTATATCCGTGAGATATACTGAAAGAGAAACGTTTACTAGGATTTTTTGGAAATTCCGCTTAAAAAAAATTAATTTACGATTTAAATTTTGATTTTTATTTTCATAATAAGTGAATTTTCATGGATCTAGGGCCCTAAGGGCCCTATGTACGCGACAAAATAGTTTTGTCGATAGATGTGCGTTGGCCCTAAGCGGTATTACAAAAACGCTAACTGGAAAACCGGAACTTGAAAAAAGTTGTTCCACGTCTTTGTCACCTCTGCCCCCGTATGCCAATCTTTTGCTGTCAAGTTATATTTCACTGCCCAGTGTAATTTCTTCAGGTCACGTGGTACAATTTTGTACCACGTGATCATTCTTTTTAGACACTTGACAGTAAAATATGCGCGAAAACAAATTAAATGACACCATAATGTCACTATTTAGTCACAGAAACTATGAGTTAGTATGAACTGACCATGATTTAAAACTTTGCCGTTCAACTTTGCAGTTCAACTGAGATTGGAATACCCCTGCAGTAGGTATAACTCTCAGATCGTTTTAACGATTTTTTTAAACTCATTCGACGGGTTATCAAAAAAAACCCTAGATCACGGTAGTAGGTATTGAATAACGGACACAGTTTTTTTCAGAAACCACAATTAAAGTGCGTATGCCGAAAGTTTGGTACACTGCGTAAGATTTATGAATACCTATAGTTCCGAACAATCTGAAAGTTATTGTCAATTAATTTTTAAATAAGGGTTTTTTTACCTGCAAGGAGAAGCTTTTGCAAACTGGGCGAGTGATTTTGAAAATTAATAGTACCATCCTCACTTTGCATCAATCCAATTATTTTTAGTCACGATTTTCTTTCGGACTCAAAGTTTCCAGTCTAATGCTTTCTAAAAAAATATATCCCTCCCAACAGCAATTGCAGCATGATTGAAACACAAACACCCAAACATCTAAACTTTGACATTTATACTTAATATTAGCAAGATTTTGATGGTGAAGTTTAAAGCTATCTGAAGCTCTAAAGTTCTACATCATAGCGTAACTGCTATTCCTAATAAACAGCAACCACATTATGCTAAGCTCATTGTAATCGTCACACAACGGAACAATACCGCTGGTTTGATTGAGATCATCAATACACTCCGTGTATTATATTGACGCATTAGTCGAACTAACATCAGCCTGTATTACTCCGGATCAGTTTCAAACGAAAATGCTCTATAGCTTTAGGTAAACAAGGTTCAATTTTAAGCGAATATTCAACATCTTGTGACGCTGCTTTTCATATTATACCTACATCTAAAATCATTTATCAAATCACTCGCAAACACATTCGTACATACTCGTAGTCATAGTCATAATTTCTTTATTTAATAATATCACAAGGATCATTTAGAAATATGTAGTAGTGACTTTAAATACAGAGTGAAACTTCAAATAATACCTCTATGGTTCTGTGCCAATATCTGGCTAATATCTGAGCCCGGGGGATGATTATGACGTAATTAACTATACGGATGTAGGTTTCATTAATTTTCTTCGATTGCCAGCTGATATTGGTTTCTGTTGGCTTTGTTTTGCTGTGATTTGGTCTGGTTTTCTATCAACCTACGTCCATGAATTCAAATGATACTGCAAACAGAAACTCATCATTACAGATTCACAACCTTCTTTCACACAGCTTAACTTTTAATGGCACTAAGTGTCCATTAAGTTGAGTGCAATGTTAAAACCATTATTTAACATGTCGCGACCACCAGAGAGCTTTCCGATAGGTTAATGAATGAGGACATTACGCCTGGACCGGTCTTTTCACATCCGTGCAGTATTCATGACGGGACGAGGAGTGCTGTTCGATATCGGAAACGAGATTCATGTGAGACAAATAAGATATCTGAGCCCGGAGCCCGTAGTCTAAGTTTTATTTGTTGATTAAAAAACGAGAATCCGAAAACTTGCAGTTTTTGAAAAATCGTGTTCGTTTCACCAAACGATTTTTCTCCATAGAAAAATTGCAAGTTTATCGATTCTCACTTTTCGATTATACTGGTTCTGAAATATTATTTAATCTAGGTGGTTTTTTCACATTCTTTGGAAATAATTTATTGTTGAGTTTTTACACTTAGATCTCTACTTTAGTGAGAATGCATGGAGGATATTAAATGAAAACATGGGTAGAGACGACACTGTATACTTACGAGGAAATAAATCGGAAAATTTAAAAAAAAATACTCAGCCGTCTAGTTTATATTATTTGTGCCCTATATTATATTATTATGATTATATTTGAATCCGGAAAAAATCCTAAAATAATATTAAATATGTTTTAGGTATGCTGTAGAAGTAACATTGAGTCTACCCAATAAACGGGATTATCATCTTTTAATTGTACTAGTTTTGAAGAAATAGTCGCTACATTCCCGATGTTTGTGAATCGATCTTTATCCCAGACCGGTCTTTGGCTGTCCCATCTCTACAGGGGGTGTTTTTATTGCGACGGGAATCGCAGATGATTACATAGTCACTATGAACTTCAATGGAGACGACTTCAAAATAGTCAACTATGTAAAGACGGTACTAAAAAACAATGTTATTTTATTGGAGCGATTGAAAATAAAGTAGATCAACTATAAAGATTGAAATTGTAGCACAGAAGTTGAATGGATTTTCCGAAAGATGATCGTCAGAAAAAAAATGATGAGCTATGATCTTTTTTTTCCGTTATTTGTGTCAATTCTGGTTGTTTCCGTTGTAACTGAGTAACTTAAAGTGTTCAAAATACAAAAGTTCTTATAATGTTTGTACAAAAGATCAATATAAGCGTTATTCGATTATAAATAAAATAATCATTTGTCAAATGAAATAAAATCGAATTTTAACCAACTAACGTCAAAAAAGTCAGAACAAAAATTGATGCGTAAAGTTACACTGTAGGAATTAATATATGAAAACATCATTAGTATCTATTTAGTTAGTATTTCTCAATATTTATCTTATATTATAACAATAATAATCAAAGTGAGTCACCCCGTGAGAAGAAGTACAACTTGAACTATGCTGTGTTTACACTAGACGAGTTACTGGGCCAAGCTCAGTCAAGTTGTTTAACGAGTCAACGAGGCGTATGCATTTCTTGCATTCCTTCGTAATTATTTTGTATTCCTAACAAAATGAAAGATGATGATACTCGTACTCACAATGTAACACAAATAAAGGATTTATTTCCTTATTTTTGCTATATCCAAATTTAGTTTTATTCATTCGTATGAGTGTTCGTATAGTGGCCAACTCTGGTGGCGGAGTCTTTAGACCGCCTTGAGGCGTGGCTTTGTTTGGTTGATCGTCATTTTGAGCCGTCTGTAAGAGATTCGAACCTACAAGCACGTTACTTTTGACTTGCTAGCATTATTTAGTAACTAATTTCTTATTTAATCGGCCGAGTACTGGCTAGGGGTAAACTCAGCTTAACTACGCGTGGGGGATCTAGTCGTACGCAGGCGTAAAGACTATTCATACTGTTGACATAGGAACGAAATGAACAGGATTGTAGATGTTTCTAAATACATTGTTAGGGCAATGAATAAACACTACTTATAAGTAAAAATTATTGTATTTTATTACAATAGGAAATAAAGAGGCAAGAGGTAAGTACATCTGATATACACTCGAGAGCAAAAATTCCGGGTCATCTATAAAAACTAAATATCTTTTCCTTTTCTGTCCTGTGGGTTGTGGGTTCGTCCTCGCTATGTTTATTCTGTGTCTAATGAGAGTACTTATGTATTGTATATATTATTTAGAAATAAATACTCTACTAATGTACCTAGTCTACACACCTCTATACAAGTTGTAACTTACTAAAGCCTATACTGTAGAAGTCTCGATTTACTTTATCTTCCTGAAATACGAGCCTTAAAAAGAGATTATAATCCAAAACACAATATAACATTGTATTGTGTCTGGAATCTCCGTAGTCTAGAAGTTAGCACTCCAGCTAGGTTTGGTCAAAGTTTCTTGTGAGCATCTAGAAGCCTCTAATCGTTCTTAGCCAAAGTATAGTAAGTTTAGCTTTGGAACTACGTACCTACGTGTATATGAGTACACCTACCTACCTTGGTACCAATAAAATACGGTACAATAATCCCGAAGTTACATAGGTCAGTTTAATTACACACAATACTATACTTATTGTATTTTTGTTTGTAGTTTTTGTTGAAAGAAAAATACTAGTAACAGATAGATAACTTTTTATTGATTACTTACTAAATACTAGTTTTACAAATTCAAAAATAAAACAATAAAGTAGGTAATACAGTGGGCGGCCTTATCGCTACTAGCAATCTCTACCAAATATAGTCTCAAACCAAATCAATTCAATATTAATAACTTTCAATAAGTGAGTCCCAATCCCAATTGTTTTTTAAATATAAAATGTATGTGAGTGATGGAGTGACGAAATTATATTATTATTCCGTGTTTAAATCTCCTGCTGACCGAGTTTATTATTTATGCCTAGTATTTTAGCAACTGCTAATAAACTACCCTTCAGAGATTTGTACCAAAACTGCCCCGATAGCCTACAATTAACCCCATCAAAGCAAACATCTAGGGAGAACGCACTGGCCTGAACAGTTCTATATTCATCAGCCACAGCGGGTCTGCCCCAGGGAATGACGCTGACTCATCTAAATTACATCACTACTGCCTATCAAGTTCCGTAAGTACTACACTACCATCACATAAATTAAATACACTAAGGGTTCCAGGATTTGGCGCAGAGCAATAAGTTTACCTATTTGCATCAGTGGGTTAAATGTGCGCGGCAGTCTTCGTCCAATGGCGCCTTAAAAAGAATCATTTAAAATGTATATATTTTTAAATCTAGATATAATTTCAAATAGCGCTTTTATCCTTTCTTATGGTGGATCCACATAGGCCGTCAGCATTGCCGGTGGCTTGGGCACAAGCAAGGAGCAGTCGCGTCGAAGGCTGCAAAAAAAACTGTAGTTTATTCCAATCTTGTACGCTAGTTTCAGTAAAGAGTTCCCAAAGAGCGCAAGTGGTAAAATACTGCGACGTAAACTGCGCAAGCTCCTAATTAAACCAGCTAGTAAGCTATAACGATAGTCGTAGCCTTAATGTGCAGTTCTGATCAAAGCGACCAGCGACCACGACTTTTGGCCGACTAACTACTGCAAACCCGGGTTTGGAAGGTTTATCTCTGCCTCCTATTACCTATTGAACCTATTGAAGTTTGAACTGAGACAAGCAAGACTCTGGCATTGTGTTTTTTAATTTTTCAATTAATCTATTCTTGAGCCTCTATATTTAGACGTAAACAAAACGGCAAGTTGGTATAAAAAATACATAGTACTTAAAATCTTTTCTGTGACCGTGCGTTTTTAGCAGATTGCAATCTAGGTAATTTTGCGATTTACGCAAAGATGCAGTTCTTTGCGTAAAATGTTGACTCTACCTTTATTAAAAACTGGATTTATTATTAGAAGCGATTATAAAGGTTTATTGTGGCAGTAAATGTGCAATAAGCTTTCTGTTATGTAAATAATTTGTCGTAATAAATTCTACAAGGTCAATTACTTTGCAGTTTACTTTTTACCTTACCTCAATTTGGATCAGTAAAACATACTTAGTAAAATTTTTTTGGTTGATTTGTCCAGTAAAAGGTCTAGCAGGACTTTCAAAAAGTGACTGCACTGTGTCCTTAGCCAAGAAAACATCTCACACAATCTCTAAATTCATAAATGATGAGTTCTGAGGTAACACACATTAAAAAAAAACATACAACTGAATTGAGAACCTCCTCCTTTTTTGAAGTCGGTTAAAAATAGAAAAATGGGAATTAGACACATAACTTGGCGTTCAAAATGTTATTGGTTTTTTTAATCTACAACAATTGTAGATAACGAAAAGTGGTAGTGAATAACTAGTTTCTTTTTATTGATGCCAAAGGTTTTTTTAATTATAAACATGTGAAACTGAGCTTGAGCACAAAGGTTAAGCTCTTGAAGCAGGAATAATGATAATGATTTGCTTAATATTTGTTGGGTTAATAATGATAAGATCATAATAAACAACTAAGTTGTTATTGGTATACACACGGTAGGTACCTAACTCGTATCATTTTTTATCTTTACTGTATGAGCAAATAAAAATATGTAGGTAAAGATGATGTTCCAGAGCATAATATAATACTATAAATACTTTACAGCTATTTATCACGCTTCCGTAATATCACGTCATTGAGCAAATATTATTTAAAACCGGATTCGATTAAAATCGAAATCGACGACCTATTTTTTTTTTTTAAATATTTTAATTTCCTTTTAGTTAATAAGATGCCATAACGTACAAAATGATGAGTCGCTGCTGTAAACTTAAAATTTTCTATGAATAATATTGTCAGTCCTAATTAAAAAACGTAAGTTTATGTAAATTTTTTTTATTTTGTGACTAACAATTTATTCACGAAGAAAATTATAACTAATACAGTATTTACAATATGTAAATTGATGCAAATTATTATCCTACGTAGGTACTACTCGTAGGATAATATTCAGTATTTTTTTTTTCTTATCAGTATTTTTTATATTTCGCTGTCTAAGTGTGACCAGCTTGCTCTTTGTATTGTAGGTATATTTACAGCTTGGTCTCTTTTTACCTTGAACAATCGCAAAGAATGCTCAGTTAGATAAAAATACTGGTAGAGATAATATTTGAGTGCAAAAAAATACTGTAAAAAAAATAGTAAAAATGAAAAAATACTCAGGTCCTAGTGTAATAAGTGGCAAAAAAATTGATGCGGTACCATATCATGTGAATTACGGGAAGTTTGTTCTGGATAAACTTTTGGAGAAGAAAGATAAAATTGCATTGGTGAGTTTTAAATTATTGTAATAAAAATGGAGGTCCCAGTAAGCCGGTGACAATGGTGAACTCGAAATATAATAATCCTAGTATTGTTGGCCATAGGCTACAAGATTTTCCAAATACAGGCTAGAAAAATTATCGTAAGGAAAGTCTTTAACATAAATTTTCATTTGTGAAGATAAATGGAGAGACAGGCGAACAAGTCACATACGGTGAGCTATCGCAGCAAGTGGTAAACACCGCGTCATTCCTCATGAAACTCAGAGTAGGACCAGGCGATGTTATTGGAATCTGCAGCGAGAATAGAACAGAGTTCCTTATTACAGCCATAGCTGTCATGTGCACTGAAGCAGTAGTATCATTCATCAATAGTGCTTACAGTAAAGGTAAACAAAACAATATGCTAAAAAACCTATGCTAAAAATCAATGGATCCGGTTCACTGATGTAAATCTTATCTCGTAGACTAAACAGCTGAATTATTGTCCCCGTGGAGGTTAATGCTTAATGATTCATAATACACCTGAAATGATTGTCTAAAATCACGTTGTACTCGTATATTTTTCAGATGAAATGATACACACGCTGAAAATTTCAAAGCCAAAGTATATGTTTCTGTCTCCAAAAACCTATAAATCGTATTACAACACTATGTCGACCTTGGACTTCATAACCAAGTTCTATATATTTGGGCCTGCAGCGGCAAACGGAAATGTTGCAAGCTTTGCAGATGTAGTATTGAAACATGTAAATGTTGAGTCATTTCCACACAAGAATTTCAACGGTAAGATTTTATTACTAGCCTATTAAATCTATTAAAACCGAAAAGATGTTGGATGTTAGTGACTTCATTACATAGACCAACTTTGAGCAACAAAATGGGGACATAAAATATCAACATGCTATTTATTCAGCTACCATGTGATCAAAAGATCAAAACCATTCGTACTTATTCAGTGTTTTAAAATGCATCTAAATATAAAACCTGCCAATTTCAATTCCTGTTAGTTATCCTTTATTCCTAGTGCTAAATTAACACTGGTGAACAGAGTGCTTCCTGACACGTTTGGCTTGATTCAACATATTGACCTTCCATCGATATTGCATAGGTCATTTCAATTGTTGTAAAAACCACATAACCCTAATTATTTGCAAGGGTTTATCATTTTATCTGGTTTGTACAGTCATGATGATTTTTTTTACTATAGTTTAAACCCGATCAACAGAGTTTAATCAGACTTTTTTATACAACTAAATTACTAAATGATGGAACAAGCCGATGGCCCACCTGTTGTTAAGTGGTAACCACTGCCTATAACAACGTAATCTTATAAATAACAATAACGTAATAAATAATGTAATCTTATCTTAAAAGTCTTATCGAGTTTATCGTTCCTTATCGATAATGATATATTTAATAAAGTCAAAAGTCAAAGTCAAAGTCAAAATTTCTTTATTCAATAAAATCACAAGGATCATTTAGAATATTAGATAAACGACAAATTACATCGAAATTACTCCAATGCATTATGAAATTACCTTACCATCGACACTCCGTTATGCCACTAACGAATAGTCGTAGAATGTAGGTAATAGTCCATAATGCAGGGCTTTAAAAAAGGGTTTTGAAATTCGTCAGTAACTTAACATCTAACATAAGGTTTACAACTTTTATACCAAAATAATAAAATCTAGTTTTAATATCACTTAGACGAAAATACACTCGAGAGCAATGATTCCGGGTCACTTAAAGAATGTTAAAAATCTCGGAAACTAAAAATGATAGGTTAATGCAATAAATTGTATTTAATAGACAATGTAATACTCCTTAAATGAAAGTAAAAAAATATGAGTCACCATACATTTTATTAACACAAAATTACATAAAGAAAAAAACTGCTGATCTCTCCTTAAAACAAAAATAGGAAACATGAAATTTTTGAACTTTATTACGATTTGACTTGAATTTTAATACTTCGTATTGCCTCCTCGTGCTTCCATTACTGCGTTTACGCGGTTTGGCATGCTGTACACCAAGTTCCTTATACGATTTTGGGGAATATTCTCCCATTCCTCTGTGAGAGCAATTTTGAGCTCACGAAGCGTGATTGGGGGAGGGTTTCGTTGTTTTACGCATCTGCCTAGCTCGTCCCAAGCATGCTCGATCGGGTTGATATCCGGGCTGCGCGCTGGCCACTCCATACGAGTAATGTTCATCTCTTGAAGGTAGTCATTCACAATCCTACCTGTATGAGGTCGGGCATTGTCATGCATAAATATAGCATCCTCACCTAAATTGACCATAAATGGACCAACATGATCATTGAGGATTTCTTCCACATATCTTACGCTAGTTAAAGAGCCGTTTTCTATGATCACCAGCTCTGTGCGACTTTCAGAAGAAATTCCGGCCCACACAAGTACAGACCCACCACCGTAGGCTACTTTTTCTTCGATGCATGCTTGCTTGAATCTTTCCCCTGGTCTTCGATACACTCTGTGTCTTCCATCGTGCTTGTAGAGCATAAATTTTGATTCGTCGGAGAACATAACTTTTGACCAATCTTCAATACTCCAATTTACGTGGCTCTGGGCATATCTTAGTCTTGAAATACGATGCCCACGCTCCAGTTTAGGGCCGTTTGCAGGTCTAAGGGGTTTTAAGTTAGATTCAGCAAGCCGACGTCTTACTGTCCATGCACTTGGGTTACTTCCTCCGAGGCGTCGAAACTGATTTGTGAGTTCAGTTCCTGTGAGAAAGCGATTTCGAAGCATGGTGTTCACCAAGTATCGGTCTTCTCGTGCTGTGGTACACCTGGTTCTGCCCGTTCCTGGTCTGCGTAGGTTAGAACCAGTTTCTTCGTAACGTCGGAGAACTCTTTGTACTGTTGACAGCGACACACCGACAGTCCTGGCTGTATCGCGCTGACTCCGGCCGGTTTCCAGCATTGTAAGTATTCTGGTGCATTCTTCAGGCGTAAGCGACATAATTTCAGCTTGAATAATGAATATAGAGCACTATCAACATGGTTTATATACCCACATAAATGACAGATTACAAACAAAAGCAAAACCAAATGCTGTAATTTCGTAGTTCCATCTTCGAAAGTGGCCCTTTTTCAAATTTGATTTTTTTAAGATATAACTTTACAATAACTAAGAAGTTTTAATACTTTCATTTAAGGAGTATTACATTGTCTATTAAATACAATTTATTGCATTAACCTATCATTTTTAGTTTCCGAGATTTTTAACATTCTTTAAGTGACCCGGAATCATTGCTCTCGCGTGTATTCCTTAGTTTTGTAAACCTACGGCTACCACTCAAAGTTCATTCCAAATCTACTTCAATTGGTCTCAAATCAATTTCATCTCTTCGTTTCTTCTCTCATTTTCCGATTAATCGTCAACGCAATAAAGTTTACGGATGCTAACTGAATAATTGAAAACATATTTTACAAAGGTTGTCATTTTAATAGGAGCGGAGAAAACGGGTCTAATACTTTACTCATCGGGTACCACTGGCTTGCCAAAGGGTGCTAAACTGTCACATCGCAATTTAATTACAACTGGACTTCATCCCTTGTAAGTAGATTTTATTGACGTGCCAAAGTTTATGCTTTGACATAAATAAACACTAGCTTTTGAAAACACGATAAATAGATACGACAAACATCTCAAGCTCGCTTTTTTGAAAATTAATTAGATTTGACAGTAGATACAAACCAAAGCCAGAACATTTTTACAAATTACCATAAAGGACAATATTTTTGTAGATACATAGCACTGACCGTTTTTCCTCTTACTTTACAGGTCTTTCAAGAAAGGTTTGGTCTGCCTGTCAATAGCACCGTGGACTAACACTGTTGGCATTATGTTGACTATGGATGAGTTAATCTACAATGAGACAGTGGTGTACTTAAATAAATTTAATGAAGAGAACTATTTGAAGTGTATTGCCAAATACAAGGTAATTTTACCAAAAAAAATAGTTTCTTTTCTGTTTTATTCAGCTTTTGAGTGTAATTGTGATATATTTTTATTTATTACATAGGTTGGAATACTCTTAGCCGTGCCTCCACTAATAGTGTTATTAAATAACTCAAGTCTAATACAAAAATATGATGTATCTTCAGTGGAACTTATTTACTGTGGAGGATCACCAATGGATTTGTCGGTAATCAATAAAGCTAAAACCAGGTAAATTAAATAAATACCCTCAAATTTTCTATCATCTTTTTGAAATTATTCTAAAGTTTCCTTCCAAATACAAGGCGCCCTTAGAGTTCCGTATATGTAACAATATTTGTCTGCCTGTCCTTGTTATTTTACTAGTAGCTTCATACTGCGCATAGTTTTATTAATATATTAATTAAGTACCTATGTTTAATATATTTATAAATAAATTTTACGAGGTTTTGATTTATTTTACCTTTCAAATTCCATTTTACCCGTTACAGATTCCCAAACTTAAAACATGTATTGCAAGGATACGGAATGACGGAGTCATCAGGAGCCGTTACAGAGGATGATGACCAGGCACCAAGACAAGGAAGTGTGGGTAGAGTAGTCGGTGGACTACAAGTCAAGGTAAAAATGTTGAAACGTTATTTATTTGGACCACTGCACCGGAATTAGAGCGTAAGGATTTGTTGCTTTGTATTGATTTCTTTAGTACCTACATCGTGCCATATCTGCGCATATTAATTGTAGAATACCGACAACGCCTCGTACGCTGCGTGCGCTCCGATTCCGACGCAGTGGACGCAAAGCTTTACATACATAGAAATATTTAAAAAAAAAATTTTAGAAACCCAAAAAAGATTATTTGGCAGTTTTTATTCTTTAGCGACCGTTAATTGTAAACTTTATTAAAAATCTCAAATTCATGTAACTACTGGAACAAAAATTCCCTCTAGTTACATCCATAGAACTAGCAACGCAACCAGTGGGAATAGACCTGTTGATAGTAAAATGGCAATTTTTTTTAGATTGTTGACATCGAATCAAGAAAACTCCTTGGTCCAAATCAAGCTGGAGAAGTTTGTGTGAAAGGCTCTGGACTCTTTCAAGGCTATGTCGGAACAGACATAACTGAATGCTTGGATAGTGAAGGCTATTATTGTTCAGGAGACGTAGCTTACTATGATGAAGATGGATATTTCTTCATCGTGGACAGAATAAAGGAGCTTATAAAATATAAGGCCGGACAGGTATCTATACCTACAGTATTAACTAAGTAGGTAGGTAAGTTAATTCTTGAAATAACAAGCCAACTTCTAATAAAAGTTCTACTCTGTCTAAAAATGTACTAGGCACAACTAGGGGCATGGCTAAAAAGTATTGCCTGACGCTATAAATAAATATTCTTCATTATCAAAAACCTGCATGTTATATCTAAATTGCACTTAATATTTATAGTAAGTTAAGTAATAAAATTCATTTCTCTAGTATCTACTTACCCACTTTTAGTGAAATACCATACCTACTAACCGACTTTGAAATATTACAGGTGTCACCATCAGAATGAGGAAGATGAGCGTATTTTTTTTTTAATGTAGATCGATAGATTTTTACGTCCAAAACACAACAGTGAAAGAATTTTGGCGATAGCTCAAAAACTGAATTTTCTACGATTTTTTAAAGTTTGGATTTTCAATATGTGTTTTGAGCCCGGCGATTTCGCGTGTGACGTCAGCCGGTCCGACCGCTCACCCGCGCTTTCTAAGCGTTTTCTGCCTTTACGTTTCTATTTATATTTCTGAAAAATTGGGAGAAAAGTACCAATATTTTTATGTAATATTGTGCCTTTAAGTCCTAAGGACACGTTTAACGCTTCAGATAAACTTTTTAACCACCGACTGAAGAAGAAAGGTGTTCTAAGTTTGAGGCTTTTTTGTGTCTATGTGTCTGTACCTTTCAAGGCTCGTAGCTCCAAAAAATCACTCGTAATTTTTTTATAACTATTCTTGAAATGGAAAGCAGATAAATCTGGCATAGTTCTAAGTCAAGTTTGGTAGAAATCGGTGCAGCGGTTTCCAAGTTATGAGGATGTTTATCAGCCCTCGACACGCATTTTGAAGGGTTCTCAGGCATATATTGATTGTAGTTTGAAACATTTGGTTCTTATACCAGTATAACGTGAGCTACTATTTCTTAGTGTTTCATTGATTTTGTATATCAGGTAAGACTGGTAATGAGCAAGATTGTGTTATCGACGTGATTAGCAATGTTTTTAACCCCCGACGCAAAAACAATGGGGTGGTAAAGTTTGACGTGTGTGTGTGTGTCAGTGCGTGTGCGTGTGTCTGTACGTGTATGTGTGTGTGTGTCTGTCGAATGCGCGCGTTGGTGCGCGTGCGGATGCGGATGGTAGTAGTCTAAGTCACATTGTCTACTAAGGACGTGCCTAGTGAGACATTGTACTGTCAAGTACAATGCCTCACTAGGCACGTCCTTAGTAGACAATGTGACTCGCTAAGAAGAAGAAGAAGAATGTGACTTACACTAGGACGTGCCTAGTGAGACATTGTACTGTACAAGTACAATGCCTCACTAGGCACGTCCTTAGTAGACAATGCCTACAGCATTGTCTACTAAGGACGTGCCTAGTGAGGCATTGTACTTGTACAGTACAATGTCTCACTAGGCACGTCCTAGTGTAAGTCACATTCTTCTTCTTCTTAGCGAGTCACATTGTCATTGTCATGTGACTTAGACTACTACCATCCGCATCCGCACGTGCACGTCCTTAGTAGACAATGCCTCACTAGGCACGTCCTTAGTAGACAATGCCTCACTAGGCACGTCCTCAGTAGACAATGCTTCACTAGGCACGTCCTTAGTTTCTGAGGACGTGCCTAGTGAGGCATTGTACTTGTACAGTACAATGTCTCACTAGGCACGTCCTAGTGTAAGTCACATTCTTCTTCTTCTTAGCGAGTCACATTGTCATTGTCATGTGACTTAGACTACTACCATCCGCATCCGCACGTGCACGTCCTTAGTAGACAATGCCTCACTAGGCACGTCCTTAGTAAACAATGCCTCACTAGGCACGTCCTCAGTAGACAATGCTTCACTAGGCACGTCCTTATTTTCTGAGGACGTGCCTAGTGAGGCATTGCACTATATGTATGTGTAGGCATTGTCTACTAAGGACGTGCCTAGTGAGGCATTGTACTTGTACAGTACAATGTCTCACTAGGCACGTCCTAGTGTAAGTCACATTCTTCTTCTTCTTAGCGAGTCGTATTGTCATTGTCATGTGACTTAGACTACTACCATCCGCATCCGCACGTGCACGTCCTTAGTAGACAATGCCTCACTAGGCACGTCCTTAGTAGACAATGCCGCACTAGGCACGTCCTCAGTAGACAATGCTTCACTAGGCGCGTCCTTAGTTTCTGAGGACGTGCCTAGTGAGACATTGTACTTGACAGTACAATGTCTCACTAGGCACGTCCTAGTGTAAGTCACATTCTTCTTCTTCTTAGCGAGTCACATTGTCTACTAAGGACGTGCCTAGTGAGGCATTGTACTTGACAGTACAATGTCTCACTAGGCACGTCCTTAGTAGACAATGTGACTTAGACTACTACCATCCGCATCCGCACGCGCACCAACGCGCGCATTCGACAGACACACACACACATACACGCACAGACACACGCACACGCACTGACACACACACACGTCAAACTTTACCACCCCATCGTTTTTGCGTCGGGGGTAAAAACATTGCTAATCACGTCGATAACACAATCTTGCTCATTACCAGTCTTACCTGATATACAAAATCAATGAAACACTAAGAAATAGTAGCTCACGTTATACTGGTATAAGAACCAAATGTTTCAAACTACAATCAATATATGCCTGAGAACCCTTCAAAATGCGTGTCGAGGGCTGATAAACATCCTCATAACTTGGAAACCGCTGCACCGATTTCTACCAAACTTGGCTTAGAACTATGCCAGATTTATCTGCTTTCCATTTCAAGAATAGTTATAAAAAAATTACGAGTGATTTTTTGGAGCTACGAGCCTTGAAAGGTACAGACACATAGACACAAAAAAGCCTCAAACTTAGAACACCTTTCTTCTTCAGTCGGTGGTTAAAAAGCTTATCTGAAGCGTTAAACGTGTCCTTAGGACTTAGAGGCACAATATTACATAAAAATATTGGTACTTTTCTCCCTATTTATCAGAAATATAAATAGAAACGTAAAGGCAGAAAACGCTTAAAACGCGCGGGTGAGCGATCGGATCTGGCTGACGTCACACGCGAAATCGCCGGGCTAAAAACAGATTTTGAAAATCCAAACTTTAAAAAATCGTAGAAAATTCAGTTTTTGAGCTATCGCCAAAATTCTTTCACAGTTGTCCTTACAATCTTCTAGACTTTTGATTTAAGCTATAAAAACAGGAAAAAATGCCTAACTCATCTTCCTCATTAGAAGCAATACTACGGCAGCATCCAGGTGTGAAGGACACTGGAGTGACAGGTACTCCGGACCCCGAGGTTGGAGAGCTACCGACAGCATTTGTTGTGAAGTCCAACAAACCAACAGTAACGGAGAAAGAGCTTATAGATTTTGTTGGGTCAAAGGTAAAAATCAGCCTTATAGCCAAGAGAAATAAAAAACGCATAGCATATCTATTATTTACAATATTAGTGAAATCTAGAATGTTTTAACTTGATAAATTTAAACCAGCCCCAAACATAAATATATAAGATATCTTATTTCAGTTTTAAATACTTATGTTGTAATAATTATGTCCAAAGTTTTTGCTCCATTTTACTTGGCGCAGGCTGCAGGATTTTTTTTATCAAGATGCGGCATCTTGTTTTCACAGTATTATTTAAGTCCTATTTAGGTCCCAATGATAATCATAGAGTGGAGGAATTCGAAGATATATATATATGAAGGTATGGCTGCAAACTCACATAACGGCCAAGTCGCAGCGGGTATGTCCGCTACAGAGTTTGGACTCCCTCCAATACCTTACCACACCTTCCTGTACCTACCAATTTAATTAAAAGAACTGTATCTCTAAATGCAATTTTTTCCAGGTATCATCATGGAAGCAACTTCGTGGAGGCGTTAGATTTGTACAAGAAATACCCAAAAACGGAAGTGGGAAAATATTGCGGCGCAAGTTACGTGAAATGTTATCTAAGCCACCTGTTAGCAAGCTTTGAGACCATAATGGTGATAAGTAAAAATGTATAGAAATCACAATGTAAGAAGTCTTTTTCATAAAATATTATACTCACAAATAAAGAGGATCACCCAATAACATTGTTATTTACTTATTTTCCAAAGGGTAAACAAGTGGAGCTTTGTAACTTGTACTTATCTAGAGTTTATAACTAAAAATGTTACAAAAAACAATACAAAGCCGCGGGCTTTTTTGTAAGAAAATAGGTAAAGCAAAATATCTACGGACAACTATAAAAGTTTTACTGTTAGTCTGGAATTTCCAAATCTACAAATGGGTCACATTCAATAAAAATTATATACCTACACTGGTTCCACTACTTTTGGAATAAGTTGTACTCTCTCCTGTTTAACATTTTAATATTCATATAAGTGTTGGTAAGTACAGTCAGCAACTTAGTTGTATAACAAATTGAGTTTTTAAAATCCAAGTAAACGCAGTCGAGAAATGTTAGTAGGTACTTAGTAGGTATTTATCATTGAAACGAGTACCAGAACATCCTTACCTGGCTGACTGTATATACTAAGACTAATATACATTTAAAAAGCTCCCAAAACATGGTTAAACCATCTTAAAAACTATATAACTTTAAGTTACTGAGTGTACCACAGGTCGTATTTTTATTTTTGATATGTTGGGCTGCAATTTACGGAGTTATAAGCTAATAATGTTATTGTGTATATTTTTCTTGTACCTATTTATTAATTTTGAACTTCGCTTCTCATAAAGAATTTTACAACATAACAAAAGTTATTTGTCGAGTGGAATTACGAGTCGGGGGGAATGTTGCGGGTTCGAATCCCTCTCAACTTTTGGGATGTTTAAAAATCTTTGCGATTTTCCTTAGTGTAGAATAGCAGTTTAAGCACAGAATAAAGAGTTCGTTTGTCATGTGTTCAACATAGATAAATATTTCAGTAATGGACTCTACCGTATTTGGAATGATACATTTATGAATCTACGATTACCCACCATTGGTTATTTAGCAACGTTTAATACATTCTATACGCCTATTCCCCATATTTAGGTTTGTTGGTTGGTTCGCATACATAGGTGGGTGGTTATAATAGACCGATAAGGAACATTTACCATCTTTAATGTTCTATAGTTAAATTGCACGGATCGACCTTCGCCCACACAAGTTGTACCGCCTAAGGCGTCTAGAATTGTACTGCAAATGACCTATTTAAATCCCATTTCAACCAGCGAGGGGCATAGACGAGGATAGACCTTTTAGTAAAATCTAGTAAAAATATAATTGGGTTTTATGTGGTATGTCATGTATCTTTGTACCTTTGTTACTTTTGTCACAATATCTCAATGAACATACCGGTTAGATTTTCACTAGATTTTGGTATCATCTGGTATCATTAATGTCCCACAATGGTTCGAACATATCTGAATATTATAAATGTCAAAGTTTAGATGTTTGTATTTCAATCACGCTGCAACTGGTGGTCCGATTTGGATGAAACTTGGAATAAATATTGGTTTGTAATCTGGATTAACACAAGCTAATTTCAATCCGAACGAACAGAACGAACGGAGTCTTGTCACTTTTCAGCTTTTAAGTTCTTTGTTACATTGGCTAATAAAATATTTGAAGAAAAGACGTATGATACGGTAGTAACCTAAAACTCTTGTAGACAGTAAAAATTATGATAATGATCTTGTATGTTACGTAACACAGTAGCCAAGCGCCAGCTAAACATTTCGCCACTGGCCATTGATCAAAATGCCAATAAATAAAGAAATCTCACACCAACACCATTATAATTGGCTCTAAGGTATCAAAGCCGGTACTAGGTACTTTCACGTAGGTATTGTGTTTTTGGGTGAAATTATTAAACTATGCATGGCTAAACCAAATCATTTACAGACTTTGATAGCAACCCAATTCTATTCATTAGACTCTAAAACTGCTAAGAGTTCTACTTTTTGTTAGTTTCGGAATGTCAGCCGACCCATCTGTTTTCCAATCAGGGGCAGGCATCAACGTTAATCCTCGACGTGCCAGTTGCATGCATAAAATAAAAGAGTTTTTACGAGCTTTCATAAAAAAGCCAAATACGAATCAGCATAAACTTGGAAATAATTTCTCTTTTAGTGATTGTGTACTTATTTGACGTTTTAACTTTATGTCTTCAGTGTAGGAGCAATTTATGGCTGCCAGCAAAGATACAGAGCTAACAATAAAAAACACAAAATTTTATAGATGGTGTGCACACACGAAGCCGACACCTTATATGACAGTAAACATTTACCTTTCAAGGCGGCATTAACTCTATCCAAATCGTAAAGTGACAATGGAAGAGGTTCGTTCAACAGCCGCAGCCGCTTGTCCCCCTTCTTGCTGGCTTCGTAAAAATCGTCGCTCAAAAATATGCCTGAAGAATGCCGGTACAGTTTGTAAGCGCACTTATTCGACTGAAGCCAGTCGACAGTCACAATCGCACCGTTGAGAGAGCGCTCGTCCCCTGAAAAGACGTGACTTTTCAGCTCGTCGAGGTTTCCTTTCATAACTAGCCGAATGTATAGTTTGTAAACCATGAACACTTTCGCGCCTGGCTTGCTGCGCTTAATCTTCCTCACGCTCAGCACTCTCGCTGTGAAAATGTATTTAGATTCAGACACCGCTGACGACAGAATCTCGTAGTCATTAGTTATCGTCTCGTTTAAAACACATTTGGGACCATTTATGTCTTTCTTGCGGTAAACCGTATCCCGCTTCCTCGCGACACCCTTTAGACGAAACTGGGCGTAAATTATCGTGATGTAGTAAAGCGATAACACTAAAAACTGAAGCTTCATTTTTATTGTGGCTGTGAACGTTGGCTGTTAAGTCTCGTTCGAGAGAACGTGTATTAGGGCCATTTCAGTTGGTCGCGTCGCGTCGCGCCGAGACTCCAGATCGTAAACAAGCAAGCACAAAGTTGCGCAATCGAGCTTAGGCGCCACCGAGACGCGTGCGCTAGCGCAGCCTCGCGCGTAGACTGGGGGGAAACTTCGCAATTCGATGCAACCTTCATCAACGTAAACAAACGTGGTTTAACGTTAATCTCACGCATTCGTATGACTAAAATAATTAGTAGTATGCTAATTGGCGCCGCATTTTGAAAGTTTTCGTTTCGACAAGCTGTGGAGAATATGTAGATTGTAGGAAGGTATCAAGTTTTCGTTGATTGTTTGCGGATTTGCCAATAAAAACGGAATCTGCGTCGTTATTGGATGGGGTAGGATATGGAGCGCACTACCGCAGAATAACAGATAGACACGGTGTCGGTGTCGGATGCAGCGCAGCCCAAGTTAACAGTTATTGCCTACGCGCGGTCCGGCTGTCCTGAATATTCATGCCTCCACTGTCGGGGATGAATCGGCGAGCACTTTCCCATCGTTTTAACTATTGCATCATGGATAAACCTACGACTGAACAAAATTTTTTGGTACAGTTACTTTGATTGATTTAGATCGTCGATATTAGACATAATTGTACCCAGAAATAGTATATTTCCCTTAGTACTATGTTGTATGAATAACAATACTTCATGTTCGATCTTTCATTACTTCAATCTACAATCACATCCCACGTCCGTCCCAAATTATAAAGGTCTGAATTGACAATGGAGCACATTCTACTCTTTCCAAATTGTGCTTCATTGTTGTCTCTATTTTCTGTATTGAAAAGGCTTTGGTAAGATTTTATATAAAACAAGTTTAAAAACGTTGTTAGTCGTCGCCGCACGTACGTCGTAGGTGATTGCAAGCGCTTACAAGAGGAATTTGGAAAGTGGTACGAGCGTAGGCGGGCGAGTCTCGTCGCACTCTTGACGAATCTTCAACGTCGCACTTTATATTTTTTACATTTTTTTACAGTCAGTTAGGTGCTTACTTTATAATTTATTGCATGGCGTAGAAAGAATTTAAAAGCAATGCTGCTTCATTCCGATCTTGTCATTCAAATAACTCCTCCATTTAGGGAGGTAACTAACTAGATCATTCTAATTGGTTACTCAAAAATACTTAATTTTATTAAATTATTATAGAAAATTATTACGTATCACGTCGGTAAGTAATAAATAAAGGTAAGTCAGGTGAGATTGCGGTAACGTTTGCCTATAATATTTATAAAAAAATAGATACTAAAAAAATAGTACTTGCACTTCAATCAGTTGTAAGCTTCGTGTGTGGTTCCAAGCTATCGTGACGAATGAACCTATAGCCATTACTTTCTCTATTAGTCATAACGCCTCCTGCGATGATAGTTTCAGATACAGACTTGCTTCAACGCTTATCATGGATGCGTAGATGTGATACCCACTCAACATACTATTGAATCATTTACCTATCAAAAATATCAATAGAAGAGCAAGTTCGTCTCACGCAAGGATTGCGACTTCGCGTCTAATGAAGCAGATTATATCGCTTACGTGTGTGGGTCCAGGGTTTATCTCCGGGGATTCTCACGGATTGTGCGGTCAGTAGACTGATATGTATCGCCTCGTCTGAGCAAAGTTACAGCCGACGAAGGGCTGACGCAGACACACGCTTCTTTACGACGTGGTTGTGGGAGGCTAGATGCGGCTACCCAGATAGTATGAGCTCTGTCGCCTCTTGAGAAACACGCAGACTCCGACTGGACTGCAGATGAGCGAGATACTCATCGCGTCGCAGGATTATGCGAGGCTTAAATTGGATCTTCTCGGAATTTTTAGGTTAAAATGGCTTTCGCAATAAAATTTATAGCGGAGTATTTGACTCGGAATAAAGTCTATTCCTGACCCTGCGAATTGAATTAAATTCCATCTCCGCGTTATTTTATTTACATTCCTCGCGCGAAACTTTACATTTTTCTAGACAACGAAAAAGTGTGTTTACTTTTATGATAATGGCATGAAATTGGTAAAGCTAACACCAACTATAAAAGAGAATAAAACCACTTATGCAGATAAATGTGTCTGGCTCTGGGACCATTAAGAACCAAATAAAAATATCACTTAAAATTTATTGAACGTTGCTTTAACGCCTATAGGATAGGGATGACACTCTATTATATTCGTTTTACGACTGGCATTTACTTGTGTCGTAATATTTGTTCAACTAATTGGAATCTGTTTGCGTTATAGATAATCCCTATACGGTAATATGTACTGATTGCTGTGTATGTGTGTATAGGTCATGTTTGTATTACAGCGGCGAACTACAGACGCGCTTGCAAGACGCTCAATCCATTAACTTAATGAACAGTTGTCAAGATGTCGATCAAAATCACCACTTAATGCCTTCACGGTGAACATTATGGATACAACACCCACACATTATTGTAATTTCATCGAGGATACATCGATTGCGATAGTTCGTTTCTTTTTTGTTTTTAAATGTTTTGATTAAGATTTCAACCTTGGAGGCATGCAGCGTTACTGGTGAAACTTACCTTGCACGGCAGCGTTAACTCTATCCAAATGATAGAGAGTCAGCGGTACAGGGTCGGTCAGCAGTCGCAGCCTAGGGATGGGTCTAGGCACATCAGTAAACACTCCATCACTGAGGAAGATCGCCGAAAGCCTCGGCCGCGGCGCAGGAGTGCACGACTCCCGAGCTCTCGGTTTCTCCACCACAACGGTAGCACCGCTCAACGTCTCCAAGCCATCTTCGAACTTCACAAACGTTTTTAACTCACTTAATGTACCTTTCAACACTCGTCTCATATAGACCCTATACAAGTTCGATCTTTTCCCCCTCGCATCCTCCGCTGGCTTCGACTTCTTTACATTTAGGACTTTGCCCGTAAAAATGTACTTGGACTTGGCTATAGCCTCCATCAAGGACCACTCATCTTGGATAATCGTCTCGTTGAAGTTGCACGGCGGGAGAATGGCCCGGTGCCGCCTAGGCATGTACCTCTTTCTCACCTTACCCTTGATCCTGATCTCGCCGACTACGATCGCAAGTGCGATAACATAAACAATAATCGAGGGCCTCATATCGCAGATCGTTTACAAACCAAAACGAGACCGCTGCAAATGTATCTGTCACATTATGCACGTTATTTATGCGCACTAGTACTCGTAAAGTGCTGGATGGCTTATTAAGGGTAGAGGCGTTAACATCTCACTATAGCAGAAAATCATTAACTCGAATGTTTTATTTTAGATCCATTCCTACTATATTATTCAAGATAGTATGCATAATTTCTGGATTGTGTTGGTAAACAAACATGACCGGCTGCGACCGGGAGGTTAGAGCGGATGCGTGCGCGCGCGCAGCTCGCCAGCGCTTACTGAAGCCTATCATACGCAGCCTCCCAGAAAATAAGGGAGGACGATGCTCTTGTTATTAGAAATGTGTTTGTCACCAATTAAGCTTATCTGGTTACACCATTGATTTATCACATGTATAAAATGTTGAGTTGAATGTTCTCGAGCATTCAATTACTTGCGTTTTAATTTACTAGCGGATGGTAGGTATCCATATATTTTTTCGATAAAGTTTTGACTGTCTTAAGAAATAACCTACTTAAGTACCTATCTAATATTTTATGGAAAAATTACCTAGCTTACAATATTTTCTGAGCCAGAACACAGTTCCCACGAGTGTATCTTTTCAATCGAAATTCAAAATGAACAAACATAGAAATGAATAGAATTTTATAGACTAAACAAACTGCGATTACAAGCTTGCTAATTAGAAAAGCAGCCGCATTGCGAAAACGCAAATCCATAAACACTTCATGCATTGAGCGCGCTGCAACGCTACTGCGGTTATACAGATGCTTGTGAAAGCTCGCGATCGCGATGCGTGCTGCGTGGGCGGACCGGAGCGGGCGCCGTGAATGCTCGACGTGGCTCAAGGTAGAGGCTTGCATCTACTTTTTAAACAACCTTTACGGCAAACAACAACCTATACTCAATTGCAGCGACGTCACCCTTTTATTTCATTGATGAAAGAGTTTTCAATACAGACTCAAAAGCTCATCGTCAAATGCTTATGGAACGGCAATTTCATTTCTGCAAATTCTTCTGTTTTAAATTGAATACTACTTTAAATCAATTTTATCAAAGTAACCTTTTTTTTCATTCAACTAAAGGAATAAGCCTGATGTTAAGTGGTAACTAAGTATAACGATGCATTGCGTCACTGTGCACGTCCACTGAGAAAGTGCACTGTGATGCATTACACTGCGCCCATTACTTTGAGATATGTGTCTGTAATTGCATCGGCACCCATACCCTTCAAACCGGAACACAGCAATGCGAGCATCACTTCTTTGCGTCAGAAATAAGTACGATACTTCCCCCGAAGAACTCTTTCTCAAAGAGCTCTACTACTGCTAAAGCTAGGTAGGTAAGTAGCTACATCAGATGAATTAGAATCAATTTATCAAACATAATCAATCAAATGTTGGAACAGGATGCCAACAGCTGTTAGCTGACCAATAGACTCCAAGCCTATACAAATTCACACCATCGAACGACAGCTAACCTGGTTCTACCACCTATCACACAGACCACAGGCAGTTTTACTAACAAATCTTTGAGGTGTAATTGCAGTATACATACTCTACACCGATACAGAAACATCAACTTCGAAACGTAAATCAAGGAACCAGTAGCGCCACAAGTAGCGCAATACGGCCTACTCAATTACTTATTTACATGCATGTTGGCCCTGCTTTGATAGTAGAAACAAATTGCCAGACAAAAAGTCAATTACATTTTTACGAATACCCTTTGGACTTAAAAAAAGCATTAGGTTTTAAATTCAGCGTGTAATTTTGCTATGGCTTACTCAAATTCTTAGGTAATGGTGCATTTTCTTCAAAAAGTCTCCAAAGACAATGAGTCTTGATGTATTTTTTGCCTTTTTTCAGAACGATAGCGTACTGATTTATATTTACACTGCCATGAACGCTACAACTCAAAACGGGAATGTTATCTGCGCGTACAAACTGGTACACTAATAGCAAAACGCTGTATCCAAACGAGCCTGATGTTATAATGCAATATTTTAAAGATAGGCCCATTTAATACTGGTGTAATTTCTGGTGATATGGTTTGTGGCAGGTTCATAGCAGTTCTTCGATAATTGTTATCTGCTATCAATTTCTCGAAACCATAATCATTTTAGTGCATAATATTAGTTGATAATAAAGGTGCAAATTATGATTTTTTTATGATTTTTTCAATAAACTTTTTAGACATGGAACCGGCCGGAAGGGATTTATTTTACTTACGCTTTAATTCTTTATTGCACACAACACAGGACATAAACAAAAGACAGAAATAGATGACATGTACAAAGGCGAGCTTAACCCTAACAAGAGTTTTCTTCCAGCAAACCTTTGAGGCTAGAGAGAGGTGACTATAGAGGCAGGTCCGTGTACATAAAAGGTACATATAACGAAAATTCGATACTTACTAACTAACAAATCAATATTAAACCTTTTTAACCTATTTGTATACTTTTTTTCATTCTGACTGAAAAATACATGATTCGTTGTTTCATCTTCTGAATTTTATGGGCTGTCGTTATACTATGGGTAGAGATAGATGCATTATCGTATGACTATTATAATAAACCCCCTGATTATAAATTATGATAAACTGCATTATCTCGAATGCCTTGTTTGTTTTTTGCATCGTATCTTACGTCTGCAATTATTAATAACGAAAATAGTATACAAAAAATATGCAGACAACACCTTAAAAATAAATGTGTATTCATAATATTCATCTTCCCACTCATCTCTTTGTTCAGTCGCAGTGGGCAATAACTGTGCCCCTATCAAGAGCTCTCCTTTATTTGTTGGGTCTGCAGGGGTATGCCAATAAAAGTTGAACTGCGAAGTTGAACTGCAAAGTTTTAAATCATGGTCAGTTCATACTAACTCATAGTTATTCTGTGACTAAATAGTGACATTATGACGTCATTTGATGTGTTTTCGCGCATATTTTGCTGTCAAGTGTCTAAAAAGAATGATCACGTGGTACAAAATTGACAGCAAAATATGCCTGACCTGACCTAACATAGGTTTTTTTGTTTGCAGGTCATAAAAGTGTATATGATTTTTCCAATCTGGACATTTTCACTTCAGTGATTTGCGATCGAGAACCCGAAGTGAAGGCTGGTTACACGCGTACGCTCGTACGCGACTTCTACGAGTTGTTGGCATGCTTTTGTTCCACCCATATAATTGATGCGGTTAAACCACTTATGATTGTGTGGATGTGCGTGCATCCGGCCGAAGGAATGTGACGCTGGACGCTAAGCATTGGTTTTTAAAGGGTAGGTTATCCATCTAGGTCATTCGCAATGTTCATTTATATCAGATTTTGCTATAAATTGCTTATTTATTTGGACAAACGTTTCTCTTTCTGAAACTCAACAACGTTGCTGAGGCAATCACTCTACTGATACTGATGAACATCGTGATCGGGCGACTATGTCATACTTGTTCCGATGCCTAACAGTGCACGTCCTTACTGCTCGGTGAGGTAATGTTTTATTATAGGCAGAGGTGTGTAATGTTAGACTTGGTTGTTTCCAGAAACCTAATTCAGCATTGTGAAGAACTCTACATTTTATTCAAATTAATTTTTGTTTGATAAATACTACCTAATTGTCAGTTAAAGCACCTTTGTTATTTTACGCCATCAGCATATTGTTATTACAATAATTTGCTTATTAATTATATATTAATTATTCAGCTCATAAATAAACATAACCGCTGAAAATAAAGCGATAAACATTTGATGCAATATTGACATGCGTCAGTATAGTACAGTGGGAGCAACCCTGGTGATGGGGGTTAGCGTGAGTTTGGACATTTTGACCGATATAGCTCCAAATTAAACGATTTAGGGCCGTGGGTGATTATGTATCTGTGATACAATCAGTTTTATGTGGTTTCTATTTGAAGTAATTTACGGTTTTGCGGCATCACCTAAGTATATAATAAGTTGCAGTTATGTACTAAAGTGATTTTATCGATTAGTTTGATTAATCGATTCCTTGTCGATTTTCATATTACCGATTGAAATGGAATTGAATACCGATCTTTATCTACCTAATTAGAGTGGAAGGGAGTGGTAAAGACACTCATCTTTCGATATTGTGGATCAGAATCACAATTCACAAAAGTGTACCTTACCTACTTAGATATTTTTTTGGAATAATGCAAAAATGGCATCGAGTTTCATAACAGGTTTTCTCTGTTTGTTAATATTTCGAATATTGCAATTCGTCAGGCTTCTGAAATCGTCGGGCAGCCCTAATCGTGAATAATATTTCGTGTACCGACAACGCGGCATATTCCGATAATTCACGGTTCGACCGCGCCCGAAACTAATCCCGATTTACGGAAACGATCACCGGCCGATATTAAATCACTCTGTCAAACTGCAACAAGCCGCTCATTATACCGACCCCAACTTAATAATAATCTATGGTGCCTATTATGGACACGTCAATTACCGAAACTAGGTTGGCGTTGACACTTTTTACAATGGGCTATTGGGAAGCGTCAATAAAGAACCATTTTGCAAAACAGAAACGGCTTACGGAAAAAAAAGAGTGCACTCCTACCAACTTAATAAAAATCTGATTCGTTTAGTAATGTACAACTATTTAATTTTTCGAAACTCAATAAGTAAAAAATCGAAATTATTTTACTGGTAGGTCAGTCAGTAAGTAGAGACAGCCGTAAAAAAACTGTTCAGAAATAGAAACTTTTATTTTGACACCGATGATGAGTGAAAAAGTTTAGGAGCGAGAATAATAGAAACAAATGTAGACTCAACTCAACCCTTGCAATTGCAATGGTTAAAACTACATTTAAAATATTGTTTACAGTGACGATGTCTAGCTTCAGGCAGGTTATCAATTTAACGACAGTTTTCTCGAGAAATTATCGGTAAATGATACTCGCAGTCGGGGTAATTGGTGGTCTTTCAAGAGAAACTCACCGCTGCAAGGAATCACTTTCATCATAATTCGTGCCTGTTATGAATAACCACCTAGGTAAAGTACCTACTAGTGAAACGTTGCCTACATAAATACCTACTGTTGTTGAGGACAACACAGGTAGATTGAACAACTCATTGTTACGTCAAATAATCTCCACCGCCAATCATTTTCAATTCAGAAGTCAGAATCTTATCAAATGATCGAATTCTAACAGAATTGTATATCATAGACACATAGTATAATAGCCTGTTCCAGAAGCTAAGAGCACCTACAAGTTTTAAAAAAATAGTCCCACTAGATAGGGTCGGCACAGGACAAAAATAAACTACACAAAAATTAAGCAATAAGTTTTCCAAATACCTATAATACTTTGCTATAATCAGTATAAGTTAACTACATATCGCTTCTTTATAACCCCTGAAAGTTTAATTCCACCGGGTTTCCGCAAAATACGGGCTGAGCTGCATTTTCCATCGTCAGCGTAAAAATAGAAGCAAGTAATTAGGTTCACAGAACTCTCCGTTCAAATAAAAGCTGAAATAGTCACCTTTGTAAGCGGCTTTCGATTTATGCGTGCCTTGCAGAACGCTGGAAGTCTAGTCCACTACGCAAAGCGTAGCGTACTAAGGTTCTCTCGGCGTTTTAAGTTACACTGCTGTGGTGACGCTGTAGTCCGTAGAAAATGAACAAGGCAGCTGCGCAATGGAAGTCAAATCTCACTAGCGAAGCTTAGCCTATCGTTTTTTGTAGTAGATGCTGGCTGGCACTCGACTGTAAGAATCGTGCATTTGTAAAGCATTTGCACCTCGGCTCCACTCGTAATATGGACTCTTGGTGGTGGATTTCTTGAGCGGAAAATATCGTACCGCTGCGACGTGAAAAGGTTTTTTATAAAGGTTCAATATTTTGCCAGTTTTATGGTAGAAATCACGTAGAAATAAATATAAATAATGTAAGTGCAATGCATAAGGTATGCGCAACTCGTCAATGTATAGGTACTAAATAAAGATCTAAATCTAAACACAACGAATTTTTGTTACTTAACTTTATAAAATCAAAATTGCTTATAATTTTCATATTTTGATTTTCTATTGAGAAAATATGAAGCGCTACTACACCACTACGATCAAATATTTTCCCAGAAAATATAAACTTTATGCAATATAAAATTCTAGCAAAATAATAAAGTCTGTGGTCAAATAAGGTTACATAAAAGAGGTTTTCTTCAGCTAGAGCAACCTCATATTTTTATAAACAGCTAAAATTGCCAGCGGGACATCATTAGCCCCTTCTACTCCAGTTCACTGAACACAATAAGAGGTGCACAAAAGTGTTGAGCAAGTCGGATGTCCTCTACTTCGTTTGAAGCAAAGGACTGAGCAGACGGCCGTCTATTTGCGAATTGTATGGACGAATTCAATTTAGAGTATAGTCTCCGAGTACAACGTTTAGCTTCCAAAATATCACACCAAGGTACAAGGTAGTTTTCCTAATTTTAAGGAATAGTTAACTCACCGTTTTTTTGTTTCTCTTTCGTAAATTTGTCAAAAAATTTAGTTTCTTGATTCGAACGCATTTTTAAGAAATAAAGTCCGAAGCACTGCGCAATTTCTTAAAGGAACGAGTAAGTATAAGATGAAAACCAGTATTTAAATACTGAGATTTAACATTTAAAAATCCGAAATTTAACTTAAACGAGGATTCAAGTCAGCTTAAATAAAGTAGAAATTAACCTACCGCTGCGGAAAACAGTCGTGAATTTTATTGTACCTGCGAGTAGTGACTACTCAACAAATCTGTACAAAAGTGTTCCAGTTTCGAGTCGCCCATTTAATCCTTCCGTCGATAAATGCTTTTGAATGGCATTTCATGAAACTTTAAGCTTTTATTTCCACTTGAAATAGTTCACGTCCAGTTTTTCTCGACATAAAAATATCGGCGCTTTTAGAACACTTATCACGGTCTCAGCGAAGCACTGCAGAGCTTAAACATAAATAAATATGGAATGGAGTTTCAGTTTGTAGAATAAACATGATGAACACAAAGGTACGCAACGCTGTCATAATAGTTTAGCAACTGAGATCCAATAATACCTTAAAAAAGCAGCTTAACAAATCTTAACAAACCTTACAGTTTGAGTGTTTCTGAACTCTTGATGTGCATTTTTAAGATATTTATGAGGGTAGTCAAAGTCTACCTTAGGTGTTAGGTGTTATGTAGTCTAGGTGCTTAGGGTTTGTTTCTAGTTTTCTTTTTGTTTCTTTTCTGCTTTGCTGTTGTCTGTAATATTGTTGCGAATGTTGTGCATGCCTGTAATTGGCACACATTCTATAACATAATTATTGTTTATAAGTTATTTCCGAAAGTGTATTATGTGTGAAAAAAAAAACTGTCTCACGTTCTAACAAGTTATTCTATTTGGACTGCAAAGTTGCTTATCCACTTCTAATAGCAACTATTCAAAGAGTTGGGGCAGTATTTATTTTACCTACAGGAGAAATCAAATGTAACGTGCATTTCGTCTGAGTTACTAATAATATCATGAATATAAATTGAAACATCACTGGTATACAATGTAAGTATTGAAACTGGGGTTATTTCTTCATGAGCTCTGACAAGTGACATTTCCAAACTGGTCAGTAGGGAAACTTTTTTATTTATGGAATAATTGCGTTGGACCAACACGAAGAATTTAAAAATCGAACGTGAGTATCCTTAGTTTTTAAATTTAATTCGAGTTTGCTCAATGCTTCAGCTTCTTTCGTTTCTAATTTCAAAAACATCTGGTTATTCTCGATTATTTCATGCCAAAATAATCATAGCTTTACCACAGAACGGATGCACTGCTTACATTTTTTGACAGAAAACCTTCAAACGTCAAAACCCATGCTACAATGATCCAGTATGTATTTCGGTATATCGGGTTCAACAATATGGCTCGCAGCAAACGGCCAGGTGCTCAGACAATGTGCCCGTGAGCGAAAGATCTCCGATACCCGATATTTATGTCTATTACCGAACCCTTTTGGATAATGTTGTAGTTCCATTGACGGTTCGGATTGTTTCAATCCGTAAGCTAGAAGTTATTTGATTCTTCCGATATCAGGGTATTCGAGACTTTACAACTCTTTGTACGTTTTCTTTAGGTAGATGGGTTATCTTTGAAGGCTTCGCAGTTTTTATTCGCTCTTGGTGAATCACATTCAAGTTACGTAACGGTTTTAGTTTGCAAGAAATAAAATAACAATGATTATTAGGTACCTAAGTACAGATATACCAAAATACTCTTGTTTTGAAAATACCTATGAGCTTCAAAATAAACCTCGGATCAGAGCTACAGCAATAACATACTTTTAAAGTTATTTTCCAATTTTCCGAGACGTGTTTCGAAAAACATCACAGCTATCGAGCCTATCAAATAAACCAATCCAAACCGATACGATAACGAAATTAAACCATGTTCCATTTAATTAAATGAATAGCTCCGAGACGGGGTGGGCTAACGTCGCGTCGGTCGATGATAACCGCATCCGATGCAATTACAATAATCCGACGACCGTACATCTGTTGAAATAAACTGGTAATGCGCGTTTATATTTATTTGAATGGGTTCTATAGTTCGCGTCACTTAAAAAGAACGCTGGCGGAGCTGCGCAGTCGTCGATTTTGGGCCAAAAACGACTACTGCGCAAATCCGCTAGCGTTTTTTTTTACGTGACGCGAACTCTACCTAGCTGTAGATATTTATATTTTGAAAAGAACCCACTTTATTCACTTGCTTAGCTCGATAATTTTATTACTCATTTTGATCCTCGCTGCGACTCGTTCGCCGCCGAACTAAAAGAAGCAATGATTTGGTCATAAAAATCAATATTACACAAGGCACGTCTTCAGGGGACATTCTCAGTGAGGTAATGCATTGTTTTAAGCCGCTGCCTATAGCAATGCATTGCCCACCTGATGTTAAGCGGTGATGATGGTGATGTTACCTCTATAACCGCTTAACATCAGGTGGCTCATCGGCTTGTTCCATCATTTAGTTATATATAAAATTCACATTATGGACCCCCCACGCATAATGGGCCAACTTTTGAGCCTAAATGCGGAAACGGGAGTCCTATCAATATCAATATCACATTATGGACCTTTTCACGTCCATAACCCCGTACCAAGAAGAGTTCGTACTCTAACAGAACGCCGTAAAAAGTCAAACCAAAATGGTAAATTTTGTTTTACCATTTTGTATTCAGGGTTTAATTTACCAATTTCGCAAGTCGATGGCCGCCTTTTGACCGGCGGCGTACTAATCTTTACATCAAGTGCAATGAGACCGTATACGCAGAGTTTCGCTTCTGTCATTTGGCTGCGAAACCCCGAAAAGGCACGGCATATTGGGCTATCAATTGATTTGTTCGGTCCACAAATACGGGGGCTAATCGCAGCGTTTTGGCAGAGTTTGGTGCTTTTGCAATGCAGCAGCTTTTGTATATGGATCTACGTTGGCTATCTGAAGTGAACTCTATAAAGCTTACATTTACATTATCTTTATATCTCGTAGTAATGTTTTGCTTTCGCAAAAAACTGGGGAAGTGTGACTTTCCAAAATAAAGGTTAAGTTTTCGATAGGAATACCTACTGGTCAATATTTACTCGGTACAGTAGGAATTAGCATTGACCAAAATTAAGTTGCCTGAAAACAAAATTGGGAGCGTTACTGACTGGTTAGACTCTAACCTAAAACCTATATTGGATCCTCTAACCGTTAGAGGATCCAATATAGGTAGGTACATACAATGCCAGTGCTCACTTGTAAAAGTTGTAAATGCCGAACTTCAGAGCATGATAATACAGCATTCGAGGTTTCAATGCAGCTTATCGACAAGCATAAATTATTGTAATTTCCCTTTAATTATCTACCTACTTGCAGCGTTGCCAAGTTGAGTGAATAACGTGGTACAAGTATATAGTAGGTACATGTTACGCAATAGAATGAATGGGTTAGTCTCAAAATCCCCTTTGAGTTTTCGCCTTTAAGGGTGAATTTATTTTGAAAATTTAGAATCAAGGGGATCTTGAGACTAAAAGTCTCAAAATCCCCTTTGGATAAAATTACACCGTTAGTCGTATCTTAATTTTACTTTACCTACCTACTTTTTGAATTAAATAAGTGATGATACTAGTGAGGTACTACAACTAAATTCAAAACAACGTTTATTTTTGAAAAATAATGGGAATAGAACGTTTCCATCGCAAATATTATCAGAAACAGTTTTCAGAGGTTGCAGTATCGATTATTGCGTGGTTACAATATTATCCATAGTCGCCTCTAAGAACCTCTAAGTCTACCAGTTGTGCTGGTATAGTACCTACCTACAGTATTTTGCAGTTATCGGCAGTAAGAAATTCAACAAAAATAAACTTGTGTTAGATTACCCAGCTCCTTTCTGATAACACAATACAGGACCTAACGGTATCTAGATCAGTTTGACACCTCAACTAGTCATAGTGCCGACTGAGAAGATGATAGTCACAGATTCCAGTCAACAATAGTAAAACACTCTGAACAGGCAAGAATGGCATTCCGATCACAGATACCTACTAGAGAATGCACCTATTCCTCTATCTCATGGCATGATGGCGTGCAAAGTCATTTACCTACAACAGCACCGTAAAATAAAACTGATTGTTTTCGTGGGCGGTAATAGATTGAGGTTTGACTAGAAAATAGCTTAGGAGTTATGCTTGAGTTTTCGCAACAGTAAAAATATTAACGGAGACGAGTATTCATTTTAGTAGGTTTAAACAGGTAGTTGTGGATTGTAGCAGTTAGTATTAGGTAATTAGCTCTTTGTGAAAGAAAACAATGACATGTGTTTGCGAGAACTTGTAAATTAGTCAGGTAAGATAAAATAACTAAGTCTATGTGGGCGTTTGAAAAAGACAGAAGCACGTCCATAAAATTAGCACATTATGTCCCTACCCCTTTACCTATTGCTCAGTATAACTATATAAGGTAAATTCAAGCATTAATCTAACAAAATGAAACACTTAGTAGGTACCTAACCAATAGAGTCAAAACAAAAAAAAGCTCAACCGTAAGTAGAAGGTAGTTTACTTAAATAAATATCTGGCAAGTGCAGGCCACCCTGCCCGGTGCTGGCTATCAACTCAGCAATCGGACGTACGGAGGCACCCAGACATCCAGTGGACATTCCATTTAACTCTGACAGCAGAGATTTGCCTGCTATCGCTGAAACTTGTTCTTTATTGCAGCAAGTGAGTTGTGTGATATACCTACACTGAAATAAACCTCCATTTTATTTGCGGAAATTCTGGTTAAAGCCTCCTTTTTGTAGTTTTAATAACTTACGAAGAATTATCATCATTTTATCGCAAATCACACAATGCAGAGTACTTAGGTAGGTATAGATAGTGTCACAAAAAAACGATGTTTTACATCATGCGTTTCAGGGGTTTACGTGAAATCGCTTCTCAAATTCTATCAAAAGTTAATTGTGAATTTCTTTTCAGAATTTAAAAAAATTTTGTTTGTGAAAATTAGTTACATGGAGTATTTACAATGTTTAAGTTAAGAGTCGATTTTAAGTAAGGCCGTTTTTTTTACTTATAATTTATCGAAGTCGCAAGTTGTATGAACAGACATTGGTTATTTTCTCACCTAATATCATAACTTACCACGTCAGTGACACTGGATTTGGTATCTCTCGCCCTATTATTATTAGCTAGATTATGCAGCATCAATTAGGTACTTTACCAGTCTACTGGCTCAACTATTTCTCATCATGTCATAGTGCTGAGAAACCAAGTCTAGTCAAACGATATTGGAAACCAAGTGGCTCCCTAGGCTACTCTTCGATCAACATGAAAGCCGAGCATTGACGAGATAGCATGCCTAGGAAATCTAGGTCGTGTCGTGAAAATACTCGTGTATTGCATCTATATCGCATTAGCTAACTTGTTCTAGGTTTATTAAAACAAAACCCGAGTCAAACACACAGTCATGCTAATAGGTACTCACCACGTACCTATACCTTAGAATTTTTAAATTAAAATGCTATGGAAAATCAAAAAATTCTTAACAGAGCTTAGAAAATTCAAATTTCGAAACAACAAAACCAATGAAAGAGCGGGACTAGAGGTGTCGTGTGAAATGTCCATGAATATTTATTTGTTTTTATTTAATTACTTACCTAATTACATTGTAATTGAGGACTTCAAAGCTCACAGTCCAGCTTTCTTGTCACCACTCTCTCCAAAGCAAACAGATTGTATTAATTAGCAGCTGAGCCCAGTCTACCAGCCAATGAAGTATCACAGCAGATTATTTGCATAACAATTGCCTCTTAATCGAGTGAAACCTTACTGCATCTAATAACGTTTCAATCGCATGTTCTCAATTGTCTGAGCAGTATTTACGTAGAAAACAGAGTAACTAACTACACTTAGGTAAAGATATTCCTTAGAACAACGTAGGTAAAGTTTACTCCGTTAAGTCACCAACATAGAAACCTCTATATTTTATAGTTTACTAACGTTGAACTATATATTTAAAGGTTTTCCTCAATAGTCATCATCATCATAAATATAGGGCCTTCATCATAAATATATAGGGCCTTCATCATAAATATAGGGCCTTCATCATAAATATAGGGCCTTCATCATAAATATAGGGCCTTCATCATAAATATAGAGCCTTCTTCATAATACTTCCTGAAATGCGCCTTCTCTATTCACTGAATTCCTTAGATCTTTGATTTTGTGCCTAAATATTCTATCCACATAAAATATCTATTGAGTCCTACCCTTCGTCTTGCGACACCACGATGGATTAGGAGTTTAGGAGAGAAGATGCAATAGTAGGCAGGCAGGTTAGGTATCTTTATTTCACTCATTACTCATGTTAGGAGCCATAGCCAGCTTTCTGTGTAAGCGGTACCCTGGTTATGTGCGTTGGCATTGCATACGTTTGGATTGGATTAATTACGTCTACGCTTTAGCGCGGCTGCGCTGATGATGATAGCCGATTGGAACTCTATAACACGAACTCAATGACGTCATCGTTTGGTATTATGTTTTCAATCTAGAACTACTTACTGAAATTCATTTTCAGCTCTCTCAGGTTAGACCGTCATCATATTAGCTTGTAGAAAACTACTGGATATAAAGTCTCCTCCATAGATTTCTAGATCAATTTTGGGCCTTTGCCATTCACTAGCTTCAATGTCTTCAGTCTTCTATCACGTAGAGACACATACCTTCCGGTTTGTGGTCGACATTCAGGAACTTTTGCTTCTCATGGTACCATCTACTCATTGCTACTTCAACTTGCTAGTTCTGAGAGGTATGTTTGGGTACGGCGACTTTTATTTTACAGGTTATAATAGTTTTACCTTTGTCCGTAAATCTATGATTTGTTTTCTGAAATAACGCACCAAAATCCGGTTAAAATCGTCAATAGCTTCCAGTTTTCAATTATGTTAATTGAGTGGGGCCATTGGGACTGTACCTAAACAGGGGAATGTCGGTACACACGGCAAAATGTATGTTATCAAGTTGCTGAAACGTCAGTAACATGGTATTTTGATTTGATAATCTAGCTGGCCTAGGGAGTAGGTATGTTTGGCTAAAAACTACTAAAAACAATCAAGTCGAACTTGCAATGGCCGATACCTAAGTTGCCTTTGTTACCAGTGACTCTTAGCAAAAATATTAATAACGGCGCGCTTTATGACCTTCTGCCGATATCGTGTAGATGTGGTGTTATTTTACATCACACTTAGATGAAAAATAACATCAAAATGTGTGATTAGGCCTCATTAGGGTCGCACGATCTAGAATGGTCGAGCCGTGCAGCAAATCCTCATGACCGATGAGTTTGGTTAAAGTAGTCTCTTACCTATGTCCACAGTCTACACTCACACTTGGTTGCGATGGAAATCAGAACCACAAACAAAATCTACAGTTGGTAGGTAGCAAAATCTACAAGCGATTTCATAGAGAACCCATACTATACCTACTACTGTCAAATGAGTTAGCAAAACCAGCCTTTTCTTAATTACCCTAGCTTTTACTAGGAGATAGGACCTTGAATCTTGAGGCTCAAAGCAACGCCGGGTTTGTTTGTTCTTCAGACCCTTGAAACGCAGACTGCAGTCCTAGCTGCAAAAGAAATGTCTGCAAACATTTCTCTACCCATGGATAGAAGAGTCTACTGTCTTCGATCAGCAACGCATGTAAGTAGGCATATTTGATCCTAAGATGTACCATCCGCAATGGACTGCTATGTGGATGGACCACAACTGTAACCTATTGAGCTAATGTCGCGCTGTACCACACAAACCGCTAACCAACAGGTAAGCTTGTTTGCTGACATAAATTAAAACTGGTGCTAGCTGCAGCACCCCTGTTTGTAGTACAACATTTCTTGCCACCGACGCGTGGCGTCGGAACCAACCGGATGGGACAAACCTAATACTTTGAAGTACTTCATGCCTTCCAAGAAAACCCTAAGTGGCTTGAAGTCAATCTTGTCATGATTATGCAAGAGTACGGTCATTAAAATTAGTTCCTGTTCAAGCACAATTAGTCAGAGTCCCTAACGTACGAATTCCAACAAGTAATTAAATTAAAAATTTTAAAAACCCCTGACTTTGATACCCTATTGAGGGACTTGTAATAAAATATATAATCCACCATTTTGTGGTGGCGGCCAACTTGGACCGATTTTCATCAAACATAGCTAAGAACACTCTCGACTAATTCGCCTTTTAAACAAAAAAACAAAATCAAAATCGGTTCATAAGTTCGGGAGCTACAATGCCTCAGACAGACACACACACACACGCACTCATACACAGATACGTCAAACTTATAACACCCCATCATTTTTGCGAAGGAGGTTAAACAAGGAAGCATCTAAACTCTGCTGTATGTTTTTTGTTTTATAATCGTGTAGGCTTTGCTCTAAAGTCTAATTTAAAAAGATCATGCCGGTTGGTATCAATAAGCTCTATCTTGCAGCGCTTAGTAAAGAAGTTAATCTTATCAAAACATCCATTTTAAGAGTTCCTGTTCAGCAAAGCTATACAAACGGCTCTGGAAAGCTGCCCCATAACAAGCTATTAATTAACTTTACTAGAGTATTTGCACAGAACAGTAACTTTTGCTAACAGTAGAGACACTGGGAAAAAATAATCAAGCGCAGTTAAGAGCCAGTAGATACTTGTTTTTTTTTAAGCTGCCGTAAGTTGACATCCAAGTTAATTTACTAGCCAACTATAGATGATAAAAAAACTTCAAAAGAGTTTTCGTAAGATTCGATGTAAAAATGTTTTACTTTGTAAAGAAATAACTCTTTCATAATTTTTTTTATTTTTCATTGCTTTGTTTGGATCTGGTACAGATGTAAGTAGTATGTTTGCATGCTTTGCAGACATATTTGTCGAGTATCGAACCCGTGCATGGTTATTCATCAACTGATATCTTCATCAAACGGAATTTAGAGCATCATTACTGTTTGAGAAAACTTTATCTAATGGGTATCTGCGCGGTTCAGTAATGTTGTTTTAATGGTGTATGACTTAAGCAGCCCTAGATTGACATGCAAACTTGGTTTACCTACTTGGGCCAGCTAGTACCTAACTCATTGAGGATTCATTGCTAAAAAGACTTCGTACGTGCGACCAGCTTTTTACGTATAATCGCGTCTTTGAGCGACAAGAGGAATGCATTTTTAGAGTATGCACTAGCATAGTGAAGCGCATGGTGCAGATACCAGGATAAACATAGCAGGATCCTGGATCATGATACTACTCCCTCATGTTGGTGACCCCAATGTTAGCGGCTCGTAACAAACGCGAGCACTCCACTCGAAAATTACGCGTTTATAGGGCTACAAATAACCGCAAGTTCATGTGGAAAACTAGATCTATGGATAGCATGACATAAAATGTGCTTAAAGCTTAAACCCATATGGTCGCGTGCTTGTCCTTCTGTTACGCGTAGCCAACGCTATAATACAAAGACATTGAGCTAGATTATTATTATAAATCTTCGTTCATTTATACTATTTAAGCTATGATGAGGGGGCCACTACACCATGCAAAAAGGGTAGTAGTCTAGTTGCAGAAACAGGGATGAGAAACCACTGGATGAGAAATAATATTCTGCCTGAAATAAGTGGATTGCACGTTATTGGGGTCGAAGCCGGGCAGCACAGCCTGATGGCGCGACACTAGTGTTAACATCTGCGTCCCGCCTTCGGGAGCATCAACATCCTTCGGGATCATGTCTTCATTTGCATGTTTCAGAGGCAGCCGTGCCGGCAATGTCGAAGTAACTGTTATCTGAATTTATTCAAAGGTGGTATTGGATGACATACGCTGCATAGGCGTACCAAAGAGAATTTAACTACACCTACGTTTTAGCTCGATACGATTTCGAGCGCCTTCTGCATATTGTAGACAATTTAAGGCTTCCCTAAAATCCCTAATGATATAGTAAGCTATTGCAACTTAAAAACTTGTATCACCGAATAAAATTTGACAAAAAAACTATCGCCGTATTATTAATATGACTTGTTTCCTTTTGACATACCTATTAGATTATCAATTACCTATTAGATCCCAGAAATATTTCGGAAAGTAACCATAAATAATTTAAACCTTATACTTAATCTTGATAAAAAAAAATATTATTCGAAGGGTGCGACACAAGCTCACTCTCATACAGCTTCACTCGATGTAACTGCAAAAAGTCGATTGACTTACCCACACGAGAATGAATTTCAGCGCTCAAAGGAGCAATCACCTCTAGCTGTTTTCGTGTACGATATTGCAATGTTGAAATCGACGGCTAGCACAATAGGTCCTCGTTTGCGAGAACTATAAAAGTGAGATACTACAATAGGGAACGAGCTGAAAGCTCCTGGTAAGTACCTTACTAGGAGTAAACGCATAGTTAAGCATAATTCATAGCGCTTATAAAATGGTAGACTGACGATAAACTGATATGAAAACTGACAATATTAGCGATATGAAATAGTTCGCACTTGTTCGTAGACTTGCAACTTACCATGGTCGATTTAAATAAATTGAGCAATTTAGATATTTTTAGATAGCTTAGAGAAATCGTAGTAACCAACAAATGTAAGCCTGTTTTTTTTACCTACCGAGTACAATAAACGTAAAAAACCCCCCAGAATGGGATCTCATAATAATGTGTTGCCTATGTCTAGCAGTGGACTACTACAGGCTTTTAATTATGATGAATAATGTGGTGTATCAAAGTAGTCTTGCTCCACACTGACTATGGATTCATTCACATGGAACATTATCAAGACAAGATTACCTATTTTATTATTTCCTGATTGACAATGGCGACAGCTAGAAGTTGGTAAAACTGTTTCCACAGAAAAAATAGGGAGTACGGAAAACACATACATACCCTTGTTTTCTTTACCATGTACTTATTGTAGATGATAAAGTTATTTACAGGGCTTACGGTGAAAACGGCCTGGCAAAAGCAATGAAGTCGGAGAAATATAAACTGAAAAATTGTGAACACATTAAAAAATTGCAGCTGTTGACTTGGCCAATTGATGTGACCAGCGCAAGCGTTAATCGCTTCTTTATGTCGCATTTTCCATTCTGTATTCTACCACCCGATATTCTGGACACTGCGAAAGTAGTGTATGTTGCAAGAAACCCCTTGGACTTAGCGGTTTCCTTGTTTCATCTGAACAGTTCACTAAAAATGTACAATTTCGTCGGTGATTTCAAAACATTTTGGAATTTCTTTACTAGAAACTTAGGTAAGTGGTTGATTCAAGATCTGAGTATCTCAAGATCGTCTAGAGTAGTAACACGTTTCCAAAAACTACTATATATTATTGTCTTGCAGATGTCTATACTCCATATTTTGCGCATGTGAAACAAGCATGGGACAGAAGACACCATCCCAACATGCTGTTCCTCTTCTATGAAGAAAATATTAAAGTAGGTGCACCGTACTGCAAATGCAAATAAAATAGACTTGCACACTTTACCTAATAAACAATAACTTTTGGGCATAGCACAGTACCCAGACAGACATTTAGGGATCCTTGATCAGAGGCCAAAACTCTTGTCAAACTACATACTAAAATTATGTTGTGTTTTTGTTTACTTTACAGCCAAAATACAAAAAAGGGCTAAGTACCTAACTATTATTAAATTTTTAGGATCTTCCTGCTGCAATTCGTCGGATAAGCACCTTTCTGAATAAAAATTATGATGACGAGCAGATCAAGGGCTTATGTGAACACATGAAGTTCGAAAACTTAAAAAAAAATGAGTCTGTGAACTTGAGTTTTCTAAAAGAGCTAGATGTATTTATGAACGTAGATCCATCATTTCTACGAAAAGGTATTAATTTTTGTGTTGTTTGCCTGCAATAAGATAAGTTACGCTCGTACCTGTTAAAATGCTAAGGGAACGTACCCATACTACGTGACCCGTCCAGGGGGGGGGGGTCTTCAAAATACCACGCTTGGTCACAGGGACGGAGAGGAGTCGCTTAGACTTTTGTCACGTAGTCGATATTTTCTATGGAAATCTCGCGCTTTTTTAATCTATAAAGACAAATACACTCGAGAGCAATGATTCCGGGTCACTTAAAGAATGTTAAAAATCTCGGAAACTAAAAATGATAGGTTAATGCAATAAATTGTATTTAATAGACAATGTAATACTCCTTAAATGAAAGTAAAAAAATATGAGTCACCATACATTTTATTAACACAAAATTACATAAAGAAAAAAACTGCTGATCTCTCCTTAAAACAAAAATAGGAAACATGAAATTTTTGAACTTTATTACGATTTGACTTGAATTTTAATACTTCGTATTGCCTCCTCGTGCTTCCATTACTGCGTTTACGCGGTTTGGCATGCTGTACACCAAGTTCCTTATACGATTTTGGGGAATATTCTCCCATTCCTCTGTGAGAGCAATTTTGAGCTCACGAAGCGTGATTGGGGGAGGGTTTCGTTGTTTTACGCATCTGCCTAGCTCGTCCCAAGCATGCTCGATCGGGTTGATATCCGGGCTGCGCGCTGGCCACTCCATACGAGTAATGTTCATCTCTTGAAGGTAGTCATTCACAATCCTACCTGTATGAGGTCGGGCATTGTCATGCATAAATATAGCATCCTCACCTAAATTGACCATAAATGGACCAACATGATCATTGAGGATTTCTTCCACATATCTTACGCTAGTTAAAGAGCCGTTTTCTATGATCACCAGCTCTGTGCGACTTTCAGAAGAAATTCCGGCCCACACAAGTACAGACCCACCACCGTAGGCTACTTTTTCTTCGATGCATGCTTGCTTGAATCTTTCCCCTGGTCTTCGATACACTCTGTGTCTTCCATCGTGCTTGTAGAGCATAAATTTTGATTCGTCGGAGAACATAACTTTTGACCAATCTTCAATACTCCAATTTACGTGGCTCTGGGCATATCTTAGTCTTGAAATACGATGCCCACGCTCCAGTTTAGGGCCGTTTGCAGGTCTAAGGGGTTTTAAGTTAGATTCAGCAAGCCGACGTCTTACTGTCCATGCACTTGGGTTACTTCCTCCGAGGCGTCGAAACTGATTTGTGAGTTCAGTTCCTGTGAGAAAGCGATTTCGAAGCATGGTGTTCACCAAGTATCGGTCTTCTCGTGCTGTGGTACACCTGGTTCTGCCCGTTCCTGGTCTGCGTAGGTTAGAACCAGTTTCTTCGTAACGTCGGAGAACTCTTTGTACTGTTGACAGCGACACACCGACAGTCCTGGCTGTATCGCGCTGACTCCGGCCGGTTTCCAGCATTGTAAGTATTCTGGTGCATTCTTCAGGCGTAAGCGACATAATTTCAGCTTGAATAATGAATATAGAGCACTATCAACATGGTTTATATACCCACATAAATGACAGATTACAAACAAAAGCAAAACCAAATGCTGTAATTTCGTAGTTCCATCTTCGAAAGTGGCCCTTTTTCAAATTTGATTTTTTTAAGATATAACTTTACAATAACTAAGAAGTTTTAATACCTTCATTTAAGGAGTATTACATTGTCTATTAAATACAATTTATTGCATTAACCTATCATTTTTAGTTTCCGAGATTTTTAACATTCTTTAAGTGACCCGGAATCATTGCTCTCGCGATAATATGAGTAAATTTTTTATTTTTAGTGTTCCAGTCCAGTTTTGGAAAAACGGAACACTTTTTTAAACTGTTTGTTTGCAAAAATCATTTAAAACCATAGGTATACTTATATGAATTACTACGTGAAAATTAGGGGGGTCTTGGCATACACCATGGGTGGTCACCGAGGGGGGGAGGAGGTCTAAAAAAAGGGTAATATCGTAATATGACGGTTCAATATTCTGAGGTACCTAATTATAGTTTGTTTTATAGGTAAAACTGGCGGATGGCGAAACTACTTCGACGAAGAGATGACAAAGCAAGCTGCTAGCTGGATTCAGGAAAATCTTCGCGACACTGATTTAAGATTTTCAGAACTAGAAGTTCTACTAAAAGAGAATCACTGATAAACACACCTTATCTATTAAATAAATATTTTTTTTTTAATTTCTGGTTTTGGTCAATGGATCCCATATCAGCTGATATTAGCTCCGCCCAACCGCCGCCCAAGGCGAAAAACCCACGCAAAACAATTAATACCACATAAACAATTATGGAATGCCGATTCATATCCGATTTGGTTACAACCCAACTCATCTAATTTAGAGAAGTCATAATAGTCGGAACTTATCGGAAAGGCCGGACCAAAGGAGTGAGTGCATGCATTCAAATAATTTTTAGTCCATTAAGTTCCTGACAAACGAGAAATTGTAGTTTCTCATCCTCACATCATCGTTCTGAAAAAATATTGTCCCTTTACCTTTTTACTACACTAGTGTTGTTTCTATGACCGTTATATGCTCTGTTTTATCAATGTTTTCCACTATCCACTGTGTAAGAAAGTAAAGTATCTAACGTGTGTATTTTAAAAGAAAAATCTGAAAGCAGTGTACCAATCTCTACCTCAATCCTTTCTGGTGATTTAAACGACGGATAAGTTAATTATGTAACGATACAGACACCTCACGGATTTCATTTAAAATGCCCCGAAGGTTCATGTTAATAATGAAATAGCCTTCCCGCCGGCTCCTTGAAATAAAGACTATTGCTGATTCGCTCTGTCATCTTTGAATTTATTGTGTTAAAGATATTAAATATTCCGATGTCTTCAAATAATACAAAGAAAACGGTCGGGTTTAATAAAAGTAGAGTTACGTAACCTATAGAAACACTAAAATTTTTGTAAAAGAATATGAGCCGTATGCAGAACGCACAAAACAAAAAGCTTGGCACTAACCTATAAAACAGAAAAAGTACACTGAACCAAGGTACGGGAAAAAACCAATGGCGAAAGAACAAAAAAACCTGAGAGATTAATGATACTTAGTAAAAAGTTTAAAGATTAAAGTCGTAGAAACGTAAGTAGGTAATATTAGTTAGACTATTTTAAAACAACATAGAACATTAGAAATCGCAAAGACAAATCCCGTCGGTTTAATAACTTTTTAGATAGTTCAGCTCATTGTCTAAGAAATATTTCACGTTTCCATCACACAAGTGGGTGTGATTTGAAGATGTTGTTTTCCCTTGAAACCAAAGTTTGAAAAGCAAACTCGATCATCAACTTTAACGACCTGCGAAGTTTAGACATTAAGATCAAATTTTACGTTGTTCCTTAATATTTTGATTACCGGTTAATTGGTGTGAATAACTTGGATACACGTAAAAGCTCTCTGTTTATCTAATAAGTACTTCCATTCTGTATTAATTTAGGATCTCGTAGTTGAAAGCTACCTAAGCTTAAGCTAAGTCATCTAAGCATAACATGGACCCTGAAGACGAAATCAGCTTTCCCAAACATTTACGCAAGTCATTATTTTGTAGTGAATAATAACAGATATCTCGCTTTTGCATAATATATTCTAGTAGATATTACAAATTCTGTTTTAATGAAAGAGTTCTTAGAAACGAGCGTTTCTGAGAATAATATCTGCGCTACGTATAGAGAGCAGGTATTAACTAAACTTACTCTAAAGAATTTTCCAGAGACATGAGACTAGAAAATTTAATATTCTCGTGGCATGTAGTTGGATTAGGACGGGATCCGGACCAAACTTGCTCTTTGAAACTGAACAATTTTTACGAGTTTTTTCATCAGTGAGTGAACCGCTCGGAAACAAAGTTCTTGAATGTTAAGCAGAATTTCAGTTCCGTTTACCCAACACTGTCCTGAAAACTCGGAGGCAAATCTTTCTTGTAGGTTTTTTATCTTAGGTACCTACTTTGAACACGTGATGGATTTTTATCTCTATCTTTACAAAAAAATACTAAGCAGTCCAGCAGAATACTCGATGTACAAATAGTTACTTATACGAGTACGTTTGCCACAGCAAAGGTTTTTTTAATTTTCGCAAACCTGTTGAAAGCATTTTAAAAAACTACTTCAGACTAGAACGAGTTAGAAATTACAATATTGAAAAGTTACAAAGCCCTTCTGACGGTAACAGGTAGCCGCAATAACTCCCGGCGGCCGCCGACAACGACCCCGCCCATCAACTAATCGCCGCCTACTTGTTTATTTACGTGCTCACATTAAAATAGCCGCATAAGAGTAAACGGTCACTAATCGCCTTTAAACTGTTATTCCACAAGCCAATTATGCACTAATAGACTTACCTTTAACGGCTGCTTCAATTATATCCAGGCTCCGCAACGTTAGCACCAATGGTTCAACCACTAAACTCAGCTGCAAATGACTTTCTTCAAATCGTCTCTCCGTGAGAAATATTCCATAGGTGCGCATCCGCATTGGCCGGCAATCTAAAGCTCGGAAACTTTGAACGAACACAGTGGCATCACTGAATCGTAAAGACTTCGCTGTATCAAACTTGACCACCACGCCGATATCGTTCAAATCACCCTTTAAAACACGACGGATATTCACTTTGTACACTCTCGTTCCGTTCGGACCAACACTCGCACCGAAAACTTTTCCCGTGAATATAATATATTTGGCGAGTAACGTGACGCGCTTCAATAGAACTCTGTCGTACGTGACGGTGTCACACGTGGACGTCCCACCCTGATGTGTTTCGAGCAATTGCACGTTCGCGCTGATGACGTTCAGGGCAAGTATCCACAATGTTAAAGTTGAGAATCGCATGATGAATTAGTAAACGAGTCCGGGTAGAAAGACATTTGTTTTCCAGTTTTCCCAGGATCCCATTCAGTTGAATGGAGTTTGTCACGCGAAGGATGCGTTAGAAGCGTGCGCTCTAGCGCAGACCGCGCTGGAGGCTGACGCGCGGCTCACCCACTCACTCCAGATCATTCACCGCACCCCACATCATTTACATTCTGATTGGTCCCGCGTAAATAACACCACGCACCTTGTAATAGGACACTAGTGACTGGAAGAGACGTTTATCGCCTCAATATCTTGATTTGTGATGGAAAACGAGCTATCGCTCCTTTCTTTATCGAGGAGCCATTTGTTATCCTAACGCCTCAATAAAATTTAATGTTGTTTTTTTAGTGTCTGTTGATTGACGTGGGAATCAAAGACCAATTTTATAAAGAGGAACGACACACTCCTTTTATTTACTAAGAAAATGCTCGTAAAGCCATAATACTCGGTATTACCTAAAGCGATTTGGACAAGATTATAAACCAATCGAAGTGCTATCAGTAACAGAACTGACAATCAATCACCAGTAACGACTTCAATAACGGATCATTTCACATAGCGCGCTTATTAAAGAGGTATGATGTTTTTTTGTCAGCGATGGCAACGCGCCGCAAAACGACCGACGGACGGCGACATCAAAAATCAATTTGTTGCTGCACAGAGTATGGAAAGCATTTATTGATACTGGAAAGCCCAGATTGGTAGAGATGGGCGTTGAATATAAAAACCCCTTACAAGAACTTAAATCTTCTGTAGTACAAACTGATTTGCTTAATAAATAGCCGACATAACAGTAATTTTGGCGATATTTTAGAAGTGAACAATTGGTATTTGTTTACTTACAATTTTGTACGGAAAAACGACGTTCTAATGAAATAAACGACCTGCTATACCTATACATGTAGAGTGCGCCCGACTATTTACACTGGTCTCCAAATGTTTCCTTACTCTAAACACCATTTTGATATCAAGGTTGATGTGGTTTCGTAATTTACAGGAGGCAGTCTCTATGGTAGCGGTATGCGAAATTGTTTCCATACTCTACCAGCCTGTCTGGACTCGTTTCTCGTTTTTGCAGCGAAACAAATATTTCCGAGAATAATTTGTAAAAGTCCATTACAGTCAATTTGCCTAATTAGACGAAGTGATGGGGTTAGTGGCTTGTCCGTTTAGCTGAGCACTCGTAATTTTGCATGCATAATTGATTTACTTCAAATAGATTTGAATATTTATTTGGATTCTTATTTATTTATTTTTTTCGAATTTTAAATATGTGCCTTGGAATAAGATAGAAACTATGGTTACCAAACGGTTAAACAACACATGAACCCGGAACATTACAAGACCGTGACATGTCACTGCACTGTTATTGGCACTGCACAAATCAAACTCGCGCCTCTAACCTCTAGAGGAGTTTCAGAGGACTCAGAGGTCCTCAGAGGTCAATAATAGATAACATTCTACAAATGCACAGACCAACTTTACAGGAAACTAAGTGCCTATCGGTCTAGATCTATCCCAGTAAAATGGTAAGTCGACATCTGTACAAATCACGGAATTATTTACGACATGACACCGGTGAAATTATCGCATGCCATATTTACAGAGCGTTCGTATTTTATGCGTTGAACGGATTACGCGCGAAATTACGACATAGGTAAATCAGGCATTATGCCATTTAAATCCCACTACTATTATAAATGTCAAAGTTTAGATGTTTGTGTTTCAATCACGCTGTAACTACGGGGTCCGATTTGGATGAAACTTGGAATATATTATAGTTCGTAACCTGGATTAACACTAGGCCACTTTTCCCACTTTCTTTTTATTTTTTTCGAGGACGAAGTCGCGTGTAACTGCTAGTGAATGAATAAATAAAATAAATAAATAAATAAATATTCTTGGACTTTACACACAACATAAATGAATGATTTATTTTGACGCTTAAAATTTAGATAACACATATTGCTTGCGATTTGATGTTGATTTTAATACAAAAGTCACCAAAGATAACAGATTTTTTTAATGCTAGAGTTGCTCTACAAGTACATCGAGATAGATTTTTAATTTTCGTATAATTTTAAATAATACTTAACATAATCTAAAATGAGGGCGAGGTACCTAACACTGGACGGGAAATAATTTAACATGTCAAACATTATCTATTTCATTCAATTTCATTGATTATCCCGACTCTGCTAAAACACCAAGCTAAAATTGTACACGTACCTATGATTTATCCCTGCTGCAGTACTTACTAAAATGTAGGCAATAATTTTACAGTACCAGCAGCGACACAACTTGGTAATAAGAACCTATACATACCTACCCACTATGCGCAATTGTACAGCCTTTACGAATATGGGTTCATTTACAATGAGATAAACCGACGCACATACAGATGGTGTTCTGATTCTGTAGAGTATAATCACTAATTTTGTTCAAGATTAGCCTTGAAAATTACAAGATAATCACATCTTTAAGGCTTTTTTCAACCTTTTTATGAAGACCTCACCGATATGAATTATTTTATACAAATTAGTCCTCATAGTATGTTTGTATAACTTTTGAAGCGCGGAATTGCTAGATGTCAAATCTGTCCTAAGGTCAATCGGAAAGATATTGCTTATAGCCAAGGGTTTTCAAACCTCAAATAATATAAAGTGACAATACGGGAATTGAACTAAAGGTAATGACGACGCAGCTGTTGTTCCCGCGCAATTTAGTAGGTGCATTATGATTGTTACATTGAGTTTTGTGTGTGCTTATTCGTCCCAAGGGTTTTTCATGTCATTGTCTTTTTCCTATTTTATGAATGTCATCCATCGGACTGGTGACAGCTCATAAAGTACCAAGTTTAATAATACAGATAGTTGAAAATGCAATTTCCGCAGGCGAATCACAAATGCTGGGTTCATTCGTTGATTATAAATTCAAAAACCCAACGGGCTGCGAGCATTGATCTGTACCGAATCCAGATTCCATAATGCATTCTGTCAGTGCATTACAAATGAGCACTCGACTTCCCTAAGCCAACTGTTAGACCAAGAGTTAGAGGTGATAATCTTACGACACGTGTTTCGAACCTTTTCAGTTTTTTAGCGATGGTATTGAATTATGCTGAGAACTATCTAGTATTTGAATAGACTAGCCAGTCATGTTAATAATTTAAATTAAAAACTATACTTACCGCTACTAATTCACCTGCATAGATTTAGAACTACTATCCAGTCTTGAAAGTAGGACACACATTTGAATTAATACTAATTAATCGATAAGAGCATGAGTATTTACAGATTTATAAGTGATCAATGACGTAGTAATAAAATTATTAATAATAAAATAAATTACTGCCAGCTTTTTGTCTATGAGGGTGGAATTTCCTGCGTGTTTGTAGTGATTACTTTCACAACTGCCACACGCCGGAGGCTGCGTGAATTATGGCGGCACCTACGTTTAGGTACGTTTTCAAATAATCCTCTGAGCTTGGGAATAATAACCCGTAAATATACATAAACGCTGGATAGCAGCTGAATTTGTCAGTGTAGCAACTTTGAGAGCTTTTTAAAAAACAATTCTTTAAATATACTGGAATATTTTATTCCTGCTTTCCTTCTCGTAATGGACACAGTAGATAATCAAAATACGAACACTACCAAGCCAAAACTGTCGTAAGTGCACAATATTAAATGCTACAATTAAAAGCTCGTAGCTCCGCCGTAGCACTCGTAGCAAAAACTGTAGCAGTGCTACGCAACTTTTTTAAATTGATACGTGCAAATTCATCCCGACGACGACAAAGCGACGATAACGGGAATCATCCTAGTCTGACTGAGCGTCCACCATAAGGTGTGTGACTAATTTATGATAACAGAGGGGCGAGTACGAGTTTACAGTGTGCAATACGTCTGACGTCCAGCACACCGGTGTGCGCTGATTGGTATGGAAACACTGAGAGGAAGATTGACGAGACCAAGCTTCTCAAAAAATTCTCAAAACTCGTACTCGCCCCTTAGTGACTGTGTATCAGGGAGCTGTAATCCGCAGGCAGTGGAAACGTAATTGTCGTCTCTTTCTCGCTAATTCGTGTGAAAAGTGAAATCTATGCAATCGCATGTTGCATTTACTCGCACACTTATGAAAAATTGTTAGCAAGCTAGTAACCTGTTGCCCAGCGTGCTTTGAATTTCTATTTTGAAATGAATATTAACATCACCAACATTATCATCTGAACAATACGCTGAATTAAAATGTAATTTGAACTGTTACGTACAAAGGTTTCTTGTTTCTCGATTTCTCATTTAACGAGCGATTACCTAAAATGGGTCGCCAACCTTGAAGTCTCCAAAGAATTCGTATAAGAGTTTCCGAGAAGATTCAGCTATTCAAACAAATTACAAGCGGAACATAAGTTAGTAATTACAGTGACAAGACGAGAGCGTAGGCATGTGGCAGCCTCGTCTCTGGATGTCACAGCGGTGATTAAACATTCCTCCCTTTCCTCCCCTTGATATTAACCCGTTTGAAAATTCTAACAATGTCGTGTACTAGCGCTTTCTATGAAAACGTTTACGTGTACGTAGTATTGCTGTTATAGGCATCTGAAGCACGCCCATGTTTGAACATTAAATTCCAGCCCTTACTCTCGGTAGGCTGTTGGAAATTAATAAAAATGTTACCTGAAGACTATTGTATAATCTGCGTCAAAGAGATTTAATGAGAGACACCAGTTTAAAGCTTACTTTGTAAAAGTTAGACCTACAGAAATGTTAAGCCCCTGAAAATAAGTACAGTCAAGAGCAAAAATTCCGGGTCATGTTCAAAAATTGAATATTTTGGAATCCATGGACGCTAGCTTATTGAAATAAATTGTGTTTGATAGACAATTTAATGCTTCCTTGCATTATTAGCTAGCATAATTAATTATTTTATTTATTTATTTATTCACTAAGCTATTGTTTCCAAGATATTCTAGTTTTTTATAAATGACCCGGAATTTTTGCTCTCGAGTGTAGTTAAGACTAGATTCGAGACGGACATGTAAGCAATCACTTGTAAATGTAAATGTGCTTTTCGGACCTGTCAAGTCTACCCAATCTTTCTTGAATTTAATAATGTAGGCTCTCCGTGAATTATAAAGAAGGGTTACCTAGCATACAAGTTTGTACCTACTCAACCAAAAGACTGATTTCGGCCGCTCCGAAACATTCCTTCGTAATTTCGAATAATCTTATCCTTTCAGCAAAACCCTTCTTACGGTGACCCTTGGCATTTACGTACATCTTCTAAATACCTGCTTCATATTATTACAAATGTTTCAGAAGTATACAATACAGGTACTTACTTTAGCGTCTGATGTTTATAATATTGTTTCATTTTTAATATTCTTTACGTTCGCGAAATTACCTACAGTTCTAGAAAATAAATATAATTATATTATGAACATCCATGTTTTTATCGCGGTACTATGATATGATAGTGTTTTTTTTTTACAATCATCGTGATTTGGCCACGTAAAAAGTCGTACAAGTTATACTACTTTCCGAAAAAAAGCACCAACCGATCGCCACGAGCGTACCAAAACCCAAACTTTAAAGTCAGTAAAGCCACTAGTACTATTACTACTACTATTAGTACTAGTACTATTTTATTAATGCACGTAAAACTCTTGAACTAAAAGACTAGCTAGCTAATAAAAAGACGGAAGAAAGTTCACAGTTTTGTAATGTGAGTTAGTTTCCCCGGAGGAGCTTACAAAAGACAAAGAAAATTTTAAATTCTCATTACAGCAACATGCTAGCGGTAAACAAGACTCGAGTGACCGTAATTTTGGCATTCATGAATAAATATGGCACTTGGCTGCGGTGGGCTAAATATTTTTCGCGTAAAAGACTGCGCTGTAAAAAGCACATTTTGTTTATGCTAAGACTATCCAAATGAACACTCATGGAGTTGAAAAATGTCAGATCCCTTATATATTTTCTCATGCTTATGATAAGTCGTATAATAAAAGTAATGACGATTTAGCTAAAGCACATCGGTACATTAATACTCGTACACAAGCACCATTTTAAACGTCGGAGGGGAAGCAAAAATAATGAATAGAAGCTTTTAGCTATATTACCCCGCGGTTGAGTCGTGACTGTTGACAAAATGAATGTTAGACTCTTAACTGAGTGCTCATATGGTTCACCTCAGTCATGATGGCAGGGAGACCATGTGCAACTCCGGAGTTATGAATTCATCAGCTAAACAGACCATAAAAGAGAATGTATGTTACTCCTCTTTATTAGAAAATGTTCTGTTCGCACCCTGTCGCGTTTAGAATATTAGTTATTTTAAGGAATGCTGTGAAATATTTTACTAGCGCTTTGTACGACAAGGTTTGATTTATTTTCTTTATGAAGGAGAGTTGTTCGGGCCCGAAATATTTCAACATAATTATTATGAATTGTTTAAACAATGACCCAACCCTTCGCGATTAGCTGGGCAAGCTGGACATTTGGGAAAAAAGTGCCTGCAAAAAGTTGAGGTATGTATTCAAAAAGTTTAATTTTACCTTTTAAATTGTCCTGTGCCTACACCTACGCACCAACTTCACAACACTTTCGATACATATTAAAATGTAAGGTTTTCCGGGTATTCTCATAATAATACCTACATATTTGAAAAAATTCTTACTCGTAGGTATCAAGATCGTTTTATCGAAGTCGAGATTAGATTTTACGAGATTTTTTCACTTTCGTAATGGCTCATGAAGTCTGGGGTCGATAGTCAGTGAGTCTGAAAACGCGTATTACAAAGGAAAGTGAAGGGCGAATTATCATGATAAGGAAATAATGGCTCGTAACGAAACCGAGATTACTTGAAATGAAAGATCTTGAGAATTAAGTCAAATTAATATCCATTTTCAAGAATTCTCTGGGTTTTATTGGATTGTTATTCGTAAGAAAAAGGCCTAATTTCTCACAGGGATGGACAGTTGCTATTGGTATTACTAACTTGTTACAAATCAATCTAACATGTATTTTATAGCATCGTAGATTATTTCTCATAAATAGAGGTTAGATATTTTTTTAAATTCCCATTATGCTGGTGTTTCAAATACGGACAGTTAGTAATTAAAAAAACTATGTTTTCATAACGGTATAATATGAAGATAATTTATTACAAAATGCATAGAATTAGATATGTTAATAAATATGTAACATCATAGAAAGATATTTGAATTACACGAATATCACATTTTGTAGGAGAAGTACCAGTATTACAACTTTATTTTTAAGAGTAACAATAGTCCCGAATATCTTAAATTTTATCTCAACATTTATGAACTAGAGAAAAGTTATCTTAAGTTTTAAAAGAGACTTGTCGCAAGTTAAATGGGTCATAAGTTATTATTTGTACTTAGATACAAACAGAAAAAATATCTAATTACATTTAACTTTGATTTCTTTTTAGGAATTAGCAGATATATTTTTTTGTTTGACTGCAAGTACCTACTCAAAATTACTTGGTCTACTGCAATAAGTACATCAAAGCTGGGGATTTGTAACAGAACTTTAGGTATTAGCATGTATTAGCAAGTTTTTGTATTGCACAGTTTGGCAATATTTATACCGGGTGTAATTTATTTTGCCAATTAAGCGTTTTTTTATGAAACAGCCGAATTTATTTCACGCTCTCACTATGGTATCCATGTGAAACTTGTTAAATTGATAGGTATTTTAACCCAAACTGGTTGAGACTGATCTTATTACACCATGTATTGATTGATTATATGATGTGCCTCTAATTTTTAACGTGCCCGTTATCACGGATGTTAAGACTATTTTAGACATCCTCAATGAATTTGAGTACTGTCAGCATCATCAGTAAATGATGATGAGACAAGGTTTCAAAAATGATTTATGACTGAAAACTAGGAACTTTCCATTTTCTTGTTTCTAAGTATGATTATGAACTTAATAAAAGTAGTATTTAGGTAAAAAAATATGATTCTTAAAATGTGATCCATTTCTAATGCTGACTGTACCAAGAGAATTTAAGATGTCTGCCATGAAATACAAGTCACAAGTTTTATTCATATTTTTTGTAGTTTCCTTTCAAAACAGTATGCCAGTTTATGGGCACACCAGTTTAGCGATATTATAAGGCGTGCACGCGCGAATTCCTTGAGATGAAATGGTGATACCTCTTGCTGGGGGTATTAGGTCTCTACCACTTATGCGCAGGCGATGTACGCAGCCTATGAAACCTGGTATTGACGACACTCCGGACAACCTGTGGAAACATACATCTTACATCCATAATTATACCTACAAAGTCCAGCAGAGTTATTACACAGAGAGTATACACACTTTGAATCTCGAAGAGCTGAAATCCGCAGTGAAAATTTAACTTCGTATTCTGTAAAACTCAATAGCGCCCGTGGCGCCTCGTTTCAGTTTATGTTTAGTTTATGAGAAAGGGACAGCACCAGTTTTAGTACCTACTGTCCTATTTACCATTAAATATTCTGTGTTACGAGGCACATTAGGTATTCTGTGATAGTAGGGTCAAATTATATTTTAAAAATACTTTATGTCAACATACCTTGTGACATTCTCAGGAGGCAGACCGACGTACACGAACGGATCAACGTCGAGTGACGTCATGCGTCCTCTCGCCGTACCACTGACCGTCGCGGACCCCAGCTTCAAAACCCCATCCGTCTTGTATCTTTTAGCCGATATCTTCGACTTTCCATCAGGTTTTACTCTCCCAGTACGAAGCTCGTAAGGCCCACTTCCTGTATCCCAACGCAAAACCGCCTTGTTCTGAACAAATCCCAACCAAAAGTGGTCTCGCTTCCCCGCACCGCTGACTAAAGATCCTTTCCCGCAAACGGATGAAACCTCCGCCCGTATATCGAACCGCATTCCTGACAGTCTAAGCTCAGCCTTCATAAACGCCTCGCCGTCAAACAGTGGGACCTCATAGCCCACGTCGATGTGCTCCTCATAATACTCATACATCGCGTAATCCTCGTTCAGTTCATTCACAAAGTCATCCAAGTCTTCTTCAACAGGTTTCTCTTTTTTCGTAGCGCAATTAGTTTTATTATTGTAGTTTTCTGCGAATTCAAGAGTAGATTTAAAAGGTTCTCTAGGATACTACGAGGTACTAGGATACTAGCGGTAACCAACAGGTGGGAGTATATCGATGCAGGTTATCTCCGGTTCGGGGCTGTCTGGTTTCCCGCTGTCGGTGTCGACCGATACGTCAGTGTGGGTTTCGGCTATATAGCTTAGCGAGGTGTCGGATTGCGAGCTTTGTGCGCTAGCTTTCAGTACTGATCTACGGAGGCGGGTACCTCGCCTCACGTGAGGATCTTCGCTGCAAGGTCCGAATGCCTGAACTACCACGTCCGATTGTGTTCTGCAGGCGTGGTTCCGGAGATGACAGGCGGATAGGTAGGTTCGGCCGTCGCTCCCGCAGACGGACAAGGCGTCGGTTTTAGCGCATTCTTTGATGGTGCAGTCGCAGGCGGCGAGACCGCTTCGGACGATGCAGTAGGAGCCGAAGTAGCATGTCATTCGGTCGCAGTTCGTTGCCGGAAGCTGAGTTGATTCCGCTAGAAACAAATACTTGGTTAAATAGGTAATAGGTAGGTAAGTAGGAAAGTATTTGTACATAACCTCAAAATTTATAAGCTTCAGTCCAGTTTAAAATCATTACTCACGATCAAAGCAGCCGTTAGGTCCGAGCGTATGTTCGTGATCGGAACACACAGTGCACTTCTGTCCTTGTATCCCAGGCTTGCATACACACCGCCCGGTCATCTGCTCACAGTCCTCTCGAACAGAACCGAACGCTGAACATCCGCATGCTGTTGAAATACAACCGTTTTATTCAAATCTAATTTACTTTTCTTAGTAGATTATATAATGTACTAGCAGTTACCCGCGACTTCGTACGCGTCTACAGTTTCCGTGTACATTATATTATCTGTGCGTGTACCGAGCGGATACTTCTTTGAGAAACTTGACATTACACCTCATTACACCGAACTCGTACCTACTGGAATGTCAAACGCTAGTTGTTAGACCAAAGAGGTAGTACTACTCCCTGTCAAACTGACGTGACATGACATGACAATGAAATCCTCTTGCCAATTGGCGCTGCTAATCCTTTTCGTTCATTTTATCCTGTAGATCCTGTTAATTATTCGGGATAAAAAGTAGCCTATATGTCAATCCAGGTTACGAACTATATATATGCCAAGTTTCATCCAAGTTGGTTCAGTGGTTTTGACGTGATTGAAACACAAACATCCAAACATCTAAACATCCAAACATCTAAACTTTCGCATTTATAATATTAGTAGGAAGTAGGATAGGATAGGATAGGATAGGATGAGGTACTTTATAACAAATGTCATAATTCGGTGTTAAACATGCTATGGTGCGCCGTCGACGCGGGACGTCCGCTGAATGTAGCGCATTGTTCTAGAACACATAAAATGCGACGTTGCCGATCTTATGCCCACGGAAGATCAGTATACGGAATTCTGAACAGACGCCGCCGATGCGCGCGGCCGCGTGTGACACATAGTACTCACGGATGCATCCGGTGTGTCCGGTGCCGATCCTCGGCAGGCCCCAGTAGCCGGGCTCGCACCTGTCGCACTTGAGGCCGCCGACGCCCGGCCGGCACTGGCACTGTCCCGTGTCGTCACATTGCTCCGTCACGGAGCCGAGCCGGTGGCATCCGCATTGTGAGGGACAGCCGACGCCGCCGGGGCCTCTGGCGGGGGTTATGCCATCGGCGCAGCAACCGTGCCAGGAGTCTTGGCAACCTTTCTTTTCAATTACCGCTTTATCTGTCGGAATATAAATCACAAGCTCAGATAGGGATAGGTGAGCTTAATTGGTACAGGGGTTTAATCTTCTGTGCATTAAGGGAATTAGAGCAGTCCTAAAATTGTGTTATAAGTCTCAATGCAAGATGAATACAACATTTTTCTGCAGAACCAAGTTTAATAAAACTTTTTTTTAATCCATTGTCTTCCAAGAGAAACTTTTTCAAAGAAACTTGACACGGTTGTTAATATCCTTTACAGCACGTCTCTTCATTCATTTATCTACATCACACATCTCTGGCTTTGGCAAGTGGAGCTGGCTACACCAAATTTTATGAGATCTTTGTAACTTTTTGATATGAACGAACGAAACTCACCTTTTCTACAGCACCTAGCGGCTTTTGCAGTGTGATGACAATAACTGCCCACAGGACAGTCTTTTCTGTGAGGCCCGCTGCCGCAATCCATCGGGCGTCCGTCAACGTCAGTCACCGTTTCATCGTCACCACATGGTTTGAACTGCAATGAAAGTACTGCTTTAGAATGTTTACTTATTTTGAGTTGAAATATAACAAGTTTTTCCATGAGAATGTTTTGTATGGTGTTGAAGAGATATACGAAAAAAGCCTACGAAAGTATGTTAAAAAAAACCAGCATTAATTTTACAGAGTTGCACCACGTTGGGCGCCAGTATATCAAAACTTGTTTCAGATGTATAAGCACAATGTAACTAACTGATAAAAGAACGTAATACTTGCTTCTTGTTAAAAATCTGATTTTTGCAATATAACAGCTACAAGTATCAGCATTTTTATAGCAACTACTGTGCCACATTTTAGACGCCACTATTGTGTTGTTCAACAAGCAAGCGTTAAATTTTTATTCATACACTTCTGTAACAGTAAGTTTCTAATCTTTTTTGTACTACCTCTAATCCTTTGCACAGCGGCAAAGGGCGTAGTCTCAGATCTTCCTGCCTCCTACAAGCTTCTAGTTTCATATGACACAGAGTGGGGTACAAACGCAGGTCCGAAGCACAAACTGGATTGGACGTCGTCAAAGCGGCGGCGGCCGCGGCGCAGTCGAATAGACAGGCACATCTGTGAAAGATATATTTTACTAGCAGTTACCCGCGACTTCGTACGCGAGTACCGTTTCCGTGTAGATTATATTATCTGTGCGTTTACCGAGCGGATACTTTTTTGAGAAACTTGACATTACACCGAACCCGTACTCGAATGTCAAACGTTAGTCGTTAGACCAAAGAGGTAGTACTACGTCCTGTCAAACTGACGTGACATGACATGACATCATCCTTTTGCCAATAATTGGCGCTGCTAATCCCATTTTTTCATTTTATCATTTTCATTTAATTATATTTTAAAATATAATTTAACCTCTTTCTTTCCACAAAACAATGGCTAACAATTTCAGTTCTCTATTTAAAAATATATGGATAAGTAATTTTTCTGTGGTTATATCTCCGAAACAGAAGACGAACTTTTATTTTTTACTCTACAAAGCTTACAATAAAGTTGAGATTACCTTGGCTGACCATTAGAATCGACAGCACACGTTGCTTCATAAGCGCATTGGACTCGTGCACAAACCGCAGTACCCGTGTTCGGTTCACTAGAACTTTCTGTTTCGTCCGTCCGGATTTCATTTCCGATCTCTGTTAGTTTTGCTGATTTGTTTCCAGCTGAAAAAAATATACACAATATTAGTTATTTCATAGCCATTGTTATGCGATTTTGTAATTCAATTCAAATGTTTTTTTTTCTCTGATGTGATGCAAAGCACTACGCCCATCACTCTGAGACGTGATAGAGTTTGTCCGGAAAAGAACCAGTTCCGCTTAGTTCAGGTTTATATGGCGCTGTGTGATACGTTCAACAATATTACTTGGTTTATAATATGCGATAGGTGTTATAAGTATGCGCTTATCACACGCAGCTTTTTGCAGCATACCTTCCTAATGAGTAATCTCATACGACTGAACTTGACACTCACCTATAGTTCCGTTCGCATCGGTACACTCGCCGTAGTACGCTACTTTAATAGGTTGTTCGCCTCGCATTCTAGCTTCACACGCAGCCTTCTGCAGCGCACATTCGTGAAGATAGGTATGGCCGGTGTTGGAACACACCGGTTCTCGTTCGGAGTCAGCGCAAGGGTTTGTACAGGCACAAGAGCCTCTGGCACACCAAGTACCGGCAGGGCATTGCACACTGAGACACGATTCTGAAAAATAACTTGGTACTACTACTAACAAGAGTACCTATCTATCTCTCACATAATGACGACGACCAGCATAATGATAAAAATAAAATAAATAAATAAACATTCATGGACATTTCACACGACGTCCTTCTAGTCCCAAACTAAGCAAAGCTTGTAATATGGGAACTAGATGCTGATAGAATACTTATATATTTTTTTTGTAAATACATACCTACTTATACAACATAGTAACACCCAGACATAGAACAAACATATCTATGATTGCCACACACAAATGTTCGTTCATGGTGGGGATCGAATCCACGACCCACAGCACGGAAGGCAGAGCTATTACCGACTGAGCTGTGACGCCTGTCAAACGATGAAAATAACTTAAGATTTTTTCTGGTTGAGCGGCAATTTATTGCGATATCCACTGATATTGTAAAGAAAACTAAATCATACCACAAGAACCCATGTGCTTGATATACAGCCGCTTTTTCTCCCGGCAAGCAACGTCTCGAAGAGAACAAACACTGCTGTACGTCTTATTGTTATTGCCACAAACCTCTTCTGTCTCCTATAAAAAAGTAGAAATGTCAAAACGTACTATATTCGAATCATAGCAGGATATTTATTTTTTAATTTTATTTGTTATTGCACAACATATAAAAAAATTATACAAAGGGAGGACTTAATTCTCTAGACTTTAAAGACATTCTATAGAGATTGGGTGAGATGTACTTAATAAATGCTGGTTTGATTAAAACTGCTTGACCAATTGCTTGTATAAAGACGACTCAATAAAGGTTATTGGGAGCCGTTGGGTGTAAGTAGGCCGCCCTATATTCGTCTGGAAATCTCTATAGGGAAGGCATATTATTATGTTCAAATAATGTCCGTCCTACGATTGAAATAGGTAAATAAATAAACATTCTTGGACATTTCACACAACACCCTTAGTCCCAAACTAAGCAAAGCTTGTACTGGGAACCAGATTGCTGAAATAATGATGGATTTATTGAAATAATGATTATACAAAACTTACAGTGCCTTCCTCACAATGCTTTGGACAGACGCAACTTGCTTCAGAAATTCCGTCGCTTTCACACACAGCGTAATATTCGCACTTCTTGTTTTCGCATCCGTCTGTAAAGATTAACTTTTCAGTGATTTTGATACCTAAGTACTAAGTATTAGTTTTAACTTGCTCACCTCCAGCTGATAACAACTGTAAAATGAGCTCTATTACAATGCGGTAGAGTTGAATAATCACTGCAGGGTCCGTCGTAAAGCACACGCACGTCTAGCCTATGCCTTCACGTCTACATCTGAAGTTTGCAGCTGTTGCCGTAAGAGATGCGATAGTGAACCTTATTACAATGCAATAGTGACTCACTGCAGGGTCCGTCGTAAAGCACACGCACGTCCCGCCTATGCCTGCAAGCCTCGAGTTGCAGTTTGCAGCGGTTGCCGTAGGAGATGCCGTCTGAGCCACAAACAGGCGCGAACTCGTTAGAACACCGTGGGCAGCGACACACGCCACGTCCGCCCGTCGCTATACACTCGCCTCCGTGCGGGCAAGTACGGTCGGCACACACGCCGTTTGACCCTGGTAAACATTTTAAGATACAGTAAGCTGCCATAGAAGTTGATCTAGCGGAGGGCTCGATTCCCCCGAGTGTTTGTGGAACGGTCTACCATCACCAAAATTGAAGCACCATTTTACAAGATAACAGACTATTTTACAGGCACACTATACATACAGGTGTTTGATAGTTTTACCAGTTAATGTGGAACCTTCAGCTCCCTTCACAACAAACACGCAGGTCGTCGCAATTCACAATCGCTATCGTGGGTTTAGCTATTGATTCACCAGAAACTACGAGACAGTACACAAGATCTTAAACAGGTAGACTACGCGTCTAAGGGTTTTGGTAAGTATCAGAATCACAGACAGGAAGGATCACAATTTCACAAGATATTAGATACTAGTAGTTACCCGCGACTTCGTACGCTTCTACAGTTTCCGTGTACATTTTATTATCTGTGCGTGTACCGAGCGGATACTTTGAGAAACTTGACATTACACCTTATTACACCGAACTCGCACCTACTGGAATGTCAAACGCTAATTGTTAGACCAAAGAGGTAGTATTACGCCCTGTCAAACTGACGTGACATGACATGACAATGAAATCCTCTTGCCAATTGGCGCTGCTAATCCTTTTCGTTCAATTTATCCTGTAGATCCTGTTAATTATTCGAGATAAAAAGTAGCCCATATGTCAATCCAGGTTACAAACAATATATATGCCAAGTTTCATCCAAGTTGGTTCAGTAGTTTAGACGTGATTGGAACACAAACATCCAAACATCTAAACATCCAAACATCTAAACTTTCGCATTTATAATATTAGTAGGATAGGATAGGATAGGATACAGTGCACACCTCGAAGTAATGATCTTACCACAAGCCCCTGAATGTAGAACCTTCAGCTCCCGTCCCAACAAACACGCAGCCCGTCGCAACTCGCACTCACTGTCGTGTGTTTTGGTATCAGACCCACAGACAGGACGGAGTACCGGTTCGCAAGGAGGCGGACAGGCACAAACAGCACCTCCGCCTTCGACGCGGCACTCGGCCCCGTGACGGCACTCCACCTCCGCACAGGGGTTGACACCTATAGGAAGGCATTGATTAAGATTTTCCGTGCTAACCAATAACTTCTATTTGATTCCATCAGCTATTCTATTTGATTCCCACTTCTCAGTGACCGATCCGTATGTTGCACCCATATGTTGCTAAATAGACCCGATAAGTAAAAACAGGGTGTTAGACATTAAAGTGGAAAAAAAACAGTTGAAGATCGTATCACCTGAGCTGCACTGTCCTTTGAAGATGATCTTCAACTGTTTCCTGGCACGGCACGACTCGCGATGCATCTGGCACTCGTTGGAGTAAGTTTTCCCGTCAGAGGCGCAGACGGGTGAGAATTCTAGTGGGCAGGGTTCAGCGCAGCGACACGAAGGCGAACGTCGCTCGTCTAGTTGACAGACTTCTGGATCTGGGCAGGTCACACCGGCGCACGGGTCTACAAATATTAAACGAAAAAAAAAAACAATTACCTATTTACAGTGGATTAATCAGTTAGGTATTTTAAAATTACACTGGACGTGTGTGCATATCCTGAGTTATTATTCTATCAACTTCTTATAAATATGCAGGTGGGTAGTACGATTTCCTAAGATGGTGGAAAACCCCTGATTTGAAATACCGTACTTAGCTACGTGTAAGGACACTCACCGCATTTACCGTAGTACTTAAAAGTGATATTAGCGTTGGTTTCGCAAGCAGCACTCCTCATCTGACAGTCGCCGGGGTAGTCGCGAGCGTCGCTGGCACAGAGCGGTCGCGAACCTTCGTGATCTCCGTAGTTGGGGCACGAAGTGGGGCATTCGCAGTCATAGGAACGGCCATCGGGTGTCGGCCGGCAAAGAGCGCCGGGACCGCAGGTGACTCCGTGACACGGGTCCGGTACGTCTGAATACCGGAGCAATTTAAACCACATCGCGAACGTTGAAATGTACGTTATGTAATGACCTAATGTACGCTTTCGAATGCGGAGCCACACTTTAATGTATTAAATTGGCATTTTATTTAATGCACTATGTACTTCACACTGTTAAAATCTCAGACGCCTTATTATAATATATTATACTAGCAGTTGCCCGCGACTTCGTACGCGAGTACCGTTTCCGTCTACATTATATTATCTGTGCGTGTACCGAGCGGATACTTCTTTGAGAAACTTGACATCATTATACCGAACCCGTACTCGAATGTCAAATGTTAGTTGTTAGACCAAAGAGGTAGTACTACGCCCTGTCAAACTGACGTGACATGACATGACATCATCCTCTTGCTAAATTGGCGCTGCTAATCCCGTTCGTTCATTTTATCCTGGAGATTCTGTTAATTATTCGGGATAAAAAGTAGCCTATATGTCAATCCAGGTTACGAACTATATATATGCCAAGTTTCATTCCAGTTGGTTCAGTAGTTTTGACGTGATTGAAACACAAACATCCAAACATCTAAACATCCAAACATCTAAACTTTCGCATTTATAATATTAGTAGGATAGGATAGGATAGGATAGGATAGTAGGAAGTAGGATAGGATAGGATAGGATAGGATAGGAAGTAGGATAGGAAGTAGGATAGGATAGGATAGGATAGGAAGTAGGATAGGATAGGATTATAACACTAAATGGTTGGTGGGTTTACCCACACAAAAGAAAACTAGATAAGCAAGCGTCGTCGTCGTTGTCCTGCTAGGTTTGATCACAGAACGCCTAAATATACTTATGGGTCTTACATTAAAATAGTAATTTAGGTACTTACCTACTTTAAAAAATCCCTAACACCTACAAATATTATCACAAATAATTACCACTTACCACTTGGAAACAGGTAACAGCACTCGGCCGTTACGACTAATATTGACAACAGTGACCAGCTTATCATTTTATGGCAACAGAGCAGCGCTTGGCTTTTCTCGCGACCATTACACATTGTATTCTATCGCTACACATAGAGCTGGAACAAAAAATCAGGATGATTTACAAAACATATTCAACAGATTGCACGTTTTCTTATTCGAAAACCAACTATTTTCAATGGGAATCTAGTAAGGTAATAGGTATCTGAAAATATGATGTCCTAAACTGGACTGTAAGTCCTCTAAATGTACCTTTCCCGGATCAATACTGTATTACCTACAATGTAACACACTTCAAGGATTAAGGTGTTCTTTTAAAAAATATACATAGTAATGTACTTTACCAAAGAAATTAATAGTTGTTAGGCTTGAGTACTTACCACTGCTTTCAGACTTCATAGGTATGAACCTATTGAACAACATGCACCTAACATTATGTCGTACTTTTTTTAATGGAACCGCACATAAACATTTTCTCGACCCCAATGCAGAGGATAGACTGAACTGAAAACCTTGGGAGGTCGAATGAATGAAGCCGCGAGCATGCGCACTGCGCAGTTCAAGAAAGTACTTTGCTAAGGACCATCGTCACAGAACAGAACTGAGAGGATCCCTATCCCTATCCCTACCAGCGCTATGTTGTTATCTAGATTTATTTCAGGGGTAGGCACGCGGTAGGTTTTTTTTTGTGTGACGTTATGCCGGTGGCACGGTAGCCGCCGCGACGTGCTATCACTGAACATTGTTTTAAAAAAATTCTTATATTGCCTTGTTGTGTGAGCACAACGGTAATATCTAGCCCATCGTAAATAACGTAATAAACCTAAAAAGAGTTTATACCAGGCAGGTTTAGGAATTTTGTGTAGGAGAAATATAAACAATATTTCCAACTTTAATATGTTTATTTAATAATGGTAAATAACCATTCAAGATGCTTTGACTCCTATTACATTTTCGCTTTTATGTAACAGAATAGTATTTTACATAATGTATAAAAATAGGACTGTACGAGTCCTAAGACTCTAGAAATGCACATAGAATGAAAAACGAATGTACAAATCAAACACGCTTATCACACTGCTAAAATGCAATGACAAAGTAATAATGTGCTCACCTCCATCAAGCTAAACATATCTTTTAAAACTGCACATGATTTAGAAAATAACGCGCAAATCTACGAACAATTACCTGTTTTGTACATTATCAATCCACTACTATATCACTTGTATCCCATAACATACATTTAACGTGATGATGACGCATCAAATAAATATAATTAGATTACGTTTAAAAAATATAATTAAGACCGATAAAATGAGCGGTAAAATTGAATCAATACAAAAATTTTATGGTTTTCATTCATCTAAAATCTGTACATCAACAAACAATAGACCAGATTCTGAAATAAATAAATTCACTATACACACAGTCACTTAACGGCATAACTAAGTCAAGATGGATCGATGCTAGCTTATCACATAGATAATAACCACAGCACTATTGTCACTTACACTTTACAATCGGTCAGACCAGGTACGTCTCCGAAATTGTAACACTAAAGATTATTTACAGATATTACAGCTGTATTTACATGAGTGTCCGTAGGCGTAGCACTCGGTTAGTTAGGCTCAGGTAGGTGGGGCTCGTCGGTCGTAGTCTCTTCTGTAGACTTCCCGTTCGTAGTCCCGCTCGTCGTATGGATACCCTTCGGACTGCGCGTAGCCCCGCCACTCGTCCGTATAGGCCCGCCCGGGCGGGAACACCATGCCCGCGGCCATTGCCGCCGCGTTCTCATAGTACGCAGCGTACGAGCTTGCTTGCATACCTGCCGCTGCATACGCAGTCGCGCCGAACCTGCTGCAAACAACACTAATATTATAAAACACATCACATACACGTCGCTACGAAAAATAAAATGACTTGGATAATCAATTATGTTTGGTTTCAGAAAAACAACGATTCAAAAAGTAAGCTTTTTCACACCTTGTCTTAGTTTTCTTATTCTGTATTAACTTAACCAGTACACAATTGGACAAAGGTAGCCCACTAAAAAGTATCTGTTCAAAAAGTGGTCTCACTAGAAACTTCGAAGTACTTCGAACATTAAAATTACCAACAAACAGTGGACTGACAATGTGTCTAAATCCTTACCAAATCGCTCTCGTCTAGGATCGCGCTGAATAAACAATAATAACCAACCTTCTTTTATCGTGTTGTCTTGAGGTCCGATCGCCGCGGTACTGCCTGGGCCCAGGGTAGGCAGGCGGCGTCCAGGCGGGGTGCGTCGGGTGCTCGGGATGCGGATGTGGTATGGGGTATGCGGGCCGCGACCGAGGCGTGCCCAGCCCGCCACTGTCCCGCCGCGTCCTCTCCCGATCCCGCTCCCTATCCCGCTTTTGATCCCGGTCTCGGTCTCGCTCTCGATCCCGTTCCCGGTCTCGATCTCGGTCTCGCTCCCTATCCCGATCCCGCTCCGTCCGGCTCCGCTCTCTGTACATCAAATCGTCCGGCTTCAGGCTTTTTTCCCTATCCTTCCGATCCTTATGTTTGTGCTTATGTCTGCAGGGATGGAGAAGCGGTATGGTCGTGAGCTTACTAGCAGGTTAGCTACATGATACATGGTTAATAGAAGCATGCGAGCGAATGAAATGAGTAGATAGATTGCTCGGTAGAGATCAGTGAGATGATAATACTACTCCAAAGAGACGATTTACTGATTCGACTTACCGCTCGTGACGTTTAGTTTCGGAAGGTTCGGGATCGCATTCACCATCCTCTAACTTTCTCTTCACTCCTGAAGTTTGAGGATTCTTATCATTATTTGCTTTGGCAGATTTCTCCGTCTTTGCTTTTTTTACTTTCTTTTCCGTCCCCTCATCGCGCTTTTCTCTTTTTGATGGTTTTTGGTGGTTATTAGTTTCATGGTTATTTTTGTTGTTCTGTAAATAAATAAAAAATACATACAAATACAACCAGACTATGTTTCGTTTACGATCTATAAAGTAGTTTTAAAAGAACTAAAATATTTACCTTTACATTTTCTTTTTTGTGTTTTCCAGATTTCTTAGCATCAGGTTTTTTTAGTCCATATTTGTATAACCTATACAATTGTTTCGCGTCAAAGTTTGTGAATTTGGATACGAAATACCAGAGATTACTTCTCCACTCCGCTTTTTTGTCTGAATCTGGGTATACTTCTAAGCAGATATCGATTTGAGCCCCGATTTGTGCGAGACAAGCTCGCGTTCTCGAGACTTGATCAGACTCAGATAGTGTCTGATCTGGATTGTCCAGGGCTCTGAGTGCTTTCTTTACAGGCCTCATCTTTTCCTTACACTGAAACAGAAATAAACAAGTTATCATTCGCAAGTCCTGTTGGACATTCTCACCTCAATACAAAACTCAATACAAGAAAAATTACCTCTTCAAAGACTGAAGGATCCAGATCGCCCAACACTTCTAATGCCCGAGGTTCATTGTTAGCCGTGAAGTGCATTGGACCTGCGGGCTTTTTTCGACCTTTTGTTTTAGAACTAGCTCTTTCTTTACCATCTTTTTTTGATCGCTTCTTTTCTTTTACGGTTTTATCATTTGAAGTTTCGTCGTGTGTTGAGATGTCTTCCGGTTTTAATTTACCCTATAAAAAACAAAATAAAATAGGCCCAAAATGCATTGATAAAACAAACGGTTTATAAGCTTTTCTATTATAAATTCTACAAACCTTTTCAGCTTTATCATTCTTATTGGCTTTGTTTTTCTTATCGTCCGCAGAGCTTACTTCATCCTCAACGATGTCTTTAGTGACAGGTTCTTTGTTGCCGCGCTTACCCCTTGGTTTCCGCTGCTTCTGTTTGCCGTTCTTTTGATCGAGCAATTTTTTTATTACTTTGAGTAGATATTCCGCGCGAGAATGTAAATGTTTAGCTTGAGGTTTTTTGTCTTCGTTTGTGAGAATTTTATCGCTGATTTCAAAGGACGAGTCCATTTTGATAGCTTCCCAGGATCCCATACCGTATTGGTAAATGCCGGCTAGTAATTTTGAGTCGTCTGGCACTCCCCATTCTACATCGAAATTTGCCGGTCGAGTCCTGCAGAAACAAAAACATTTTGTTGCGGAAACGACGATATGGATAACTACTAATTATCCTCAATAGTTACTAAGTCTCTAGTTAATATTGTTACCTGAAATCTAACTGCCATTTCAGTCTATCCTCTTTAGTATCAGGCAAGAAAACGTCTAAAGGAGCCAGCTCCTCCAAGGCTGCTGACAATGTCTTGGCATTCACCGGCACACCCCCTAGTTTGAACTTTTTAACTGTACTTTTACGGCCACTTTCGTTTATTTCACCTAGAAGAGAAATATAGAAGTAGTCCCTAGTATAACACAAAATTCTCTAAATATACTTTTTGTTTGTCAATGTTTCTTACTTGGCGTTTCGGAGGTATCATTTAGTGCAGCTTTACATCTCTCCTCTAGAACCTCTCCTAATTTCTTAAGTTCCGCTAAAGGCTTTTCTTGGAGTTCTGCGTCGCACGCTATACTATCCAGATGCTTTATCGGCGCCGAAAACTTCTTATAACTTTTGACGAATCTGCGAATCTGGAAATAAATAATAACATTCAAATACTGTACCTTTTAATAAATCTAAAACATGTCCGCCGGGTCGTGGTTACCTCTACCCATAAGAAACTATACCTCAATAGTTAAATAAATATCTGAATTTTGATAGTGACTCACTTCATGATCAGTAAAGCCCTTGATTTTCTTCCTGACCGCGGCGGGTGGACGTCCTCGCTTCTTGGGTCGATCGTCGCCTTCGCTGCCGTCGCCTTCGGAGTAGTCACTGTCAGCTTCACCGTCGCCGTCAGCCGCGTCGCCGTCCTGACCGTCTGCTGAGTTGCGGCCGCGGCGTTTGCGACCCCCTTCTAAAAGTAATTCTACAGTAAATACTGAAGAACAGTTAATCTAAGAGACTAAAATGAACATAGTTTGTTATCATCATGATTTCAGCAGTAGAATGGCCACTGCTGAACATAAGCCTCTGATTTACAAAGCAACCAATCTTTTGCGGCTGACACCATGTTATAGTAATGTCACTGTAATCAATACCAATCAAACTACCCAGGATGCTTCTTGTCTATAATTTAAACTAGCGTGCTTATCTTTGTGCACATGGAAAGATGCGTGCATGGAATGGAATCTTGATCTCTACCCAAATACACTACCCACTTCAGTAATTCGCACCAGAGTTGGCTATGGTTAGAGAGGCTAAATTGTATATCGAGATCTTAAAGGTTTATGTTTTAATACAACAAACAACTTACTGTCAGTATCATTCTGTTGTAAGTTTTTCCGTCGCGGTGGCAAGTACAAGTCCTCCATTTCTTTGTTCTTCTCTTGTTCGGCGATTGTTTTCCGCACATTTTCAGGAATGATGTCATCCTAACAGAAATAATTTTTTTTATGTCAGTTGGTTTAGTAAATTAGGCTAACAAATTACATCTTCGGCTGAACCCAATATTGAACCCTCGCTCAATCAGATACCATTTTGCATCAAAGCCACACATTTTTTGCAGAAATAAACTAGATATACCGCTATGGTACATAATGTAATATCTTTAGTAGGAAAAAAACCAGAGATAAATTGAATATTGGGAATTGTGATTAGACTACCGTGTTTTGCACAGTCTACACAAATTATAGGCAAATCATTCTAAAAGATTACGAAAATGATAGACATACCCAATCTTTACTTTCTTCCTCAACATTTTCTTTTTTGACTTCCATTACAGCTTTGTCTTCATCGAAAGCGAAACTAGCTACTTTGAAGGCGGATAATAGTTCATCTCCCACCATTGTAGGTCCTTCATCGCGCGTCTCGGCACGTTGTAGGATTTCATCAATATCACACTGAAAAGAATATGAAATTATATGTAATGTAAATAAGACAATATTTCACAAGGGACTAGGGGTTTTTTCGCTAACTAGAGTCAATCGAATTTTACGCAAAATACCTCTTATAAAATAAGATAGCCCGAGTAATTAGATGCAGTAATACTTACGACAGGGTCCTCATCATTCTCATCATCATCTTTGAACAACTCCTCCGCGCCAAACTTCAATATTGCATTCAGATCTTCCTTATTAAATGGATTGTTTGCAGTAGTTCCTGATGTACCGTCACGTTTGTTTAACACAGTCCTCCCAGTAGTATCCATTCGCTGAATAACGAGATGGTCTAGCACCATCTTCCTCTTCGCCCTTTCCACAATGTCTTCCTCCACAGACCTGGCAGTAACCAATCTATAAATGTTGACCTGTGGATATCACTTGATTTACGTCAACAATTCATAAAACCATGCAAATTAAAAGAGAACAACCGATTACCTGATTCTTTTGTCCAATACGATGAGCGCGGGCCTGAGCTTGCAAGTCGTTTTGTGGATTCCAATCAGAGTCAAATATTATCACAGTATCGGCAGTAGCTAAATTAATTCCTAACCCGCCAGCGCGAGTTGACAGCAAGAAGCAGAAATCTTGCGAGCCTTCTGCATTGAAATGGTCAAGGGCCTGTTTTCTGATTTCGCCTTTTATGCTGCCGTCCAATCGTTGAAACGGAAAATGCCTTCTTTGTAAATACTCGGCAAGAATGTCCAACATCCTGACCATTTGGGAAAATATTAAAACTCTATGACCAGTCTCTTTTAGCCTACAAAGCAATTTGTCCAGCAGGAGCAGTTTACCAGAACCTCTCAACAGTTTCTGTAAAAGATAGAGTCAAATATCAAACACACTAATTAATATCAAATCACTTGTAAGTGTGGGAAATATAAATTACCTCAACAGCATCGGTTGTGGCAAGTGAGGCCCTTGTCTCATAGTCTTCTGGTTTCGTCAATAAAGCATGATTGCAGCATTTCTTCAGCTCAATAACTATATTGATAAACGTGTTTATTGATCCTTTGACGCCTTTCCGAAGGGCACTATAGTTCTTCGTCAGAATCCACTTGTAGTATTGCTTTTGTATTGACGTCATTTCCACTCTTAAAATCTGTTCTACTTTTGCTGGTAGTGACTTCTCGACATCTTTTTTCTGCCGCCGCAATATAAAAGGTTCTAATTGTTTGTGCAGTTTTTCATAGCCTTTTACAGCAGCATCCTCGTGATCTTTTTCAAAATCTTCCCAAGACTCAAACCTGTGAAAATAATTCAGTGAATAATTATTTTAATATAATACAAGTATGTTTCTTTGCTAACAACAAAATATTAATTAACTTACTTGTATGGCATAATAAAATGTAAAAGAGCCCAAAGCTCTTTCAGAGAATTTTGTAAGGGTGTGCCAGTGACAAGCAACCTGTGGTTTGTGTCAAACTCTTTCAACGCCTTGTATAGCAGAGAATCGTCATTCTTTAGTCTGTGAGCTTCATCTACCAGCAAACACGCCCAGCTAAATGATCTTAAAAATTGTCTATCCTTGAGTAAAATCTCATATGTGGTTAATATTGCATTGAATTTCAGTCTTTTCGAGCTAGCAAAACTCCATTCAAACGATCTGATCTGAAAAATAAATTAGATTTCAATATACTTTGAAAAAAAAGTGATATTCAAACTTCAAATGTGAAACTTACAATATCCCTACTAGAAACATCACCAAGATATGTTACAACATTGATATCCGGTGCCCATTGCACAAATTCTCTTTGCCAGGCTGTCATTGTACTCAATGGCACTACACACAGGAATGGTCCATAAAGCTGCTGAGACTTGAACAGGTAATATAAAAAACAAATTGTCTGAAAATAAAAATAAATAACAATTATCACAAATCCATGTCTACAATCTACAATAATCATAAATTGAAGATTGCTGGTATTTATTTCTTACCTGTATAGTTTTACCTAAGCCCATTTCATCTGCAAGAATGACTGAGTTGTCTTTACACCAGGAATGTATCATCCAATTCAATCCATCCATTTGGTAATCTCTAAGAACGAAACTCTGGAATCAAAATCAGTAATGATTTATTAATTACAATGAAATAATTCCTAAGGAGAACCAATGTCTCCAAAGATAACAGTGTTGCAGAAAACAATGCCTAAGAGGAAACTATTCCTGTATAAGTCGTGAAAGAAAATGAATTACTAAATTAATAGAAAATTAAGCAAATAAAACAGTAGGTAATCAAAATACTTTCAAGGTTGGCACACTTATAAAACTCATGGTCAAATTGCATACTACTAGCGCCAACTGTTATCTTCTCCGCGCGAAATTCTCTAAGTCCGCGGGCGAAGCAGAACCGACAAAACCTACACTACAATTTATTTTGAGCACAGGCCACGAGATGGCGCTGTATCCAATTACACAACTGAGAAAATAAAAATAGATTTAGTTGAAAATACCTAAAACTCAAAATGTGTTCATAGGCCACATTGTTCATTATCATTGAGCAACTTTTTCCAATACCATTGATGGTTTCTGTTGTGACTATGATCCATGATGAATATTATGAAATATGTGTCCTATCTATTTTAGGAAAATTATTTGTTAGAATGAATTGTCATCGAATTCGAATTATTACTATATTAATCATATTGAATATTAAATAATATGTATTTTGACCATGTTCTAAGGAATTTTGATGTTTCTTGTCAGAGCAGTATTCATAACCTAACCTAACCTAGTCTAACCTAAATTAATTGTCATGCATTGCAGTAGTTTCTAGAACAAGATGGCGGCTACGCCAACCTAACCATGAGGCGAGCCGATCACTACTTTGAGCACTCTACCAATATTTTATAAGCAAACTTTTATGACGACTGTGAAAACTTATATTAATTAATTATTTCCAAAAGACCTACTAATAAACATATTAGTTGTTTGTATGTTATCTTGTCGCATTGCAATAAATTCATAAAATAAAATAAAATTCAGAACATAAAATATAAGAGAAGACAAAACAGCTATAATATGAGTTCTGTATGTCCCAACCAAATTCAAAATGGCGACGCGTGAATGCTGTAGAGACGCCATTTTGTCAATAAAGATGGTGTTTAAAATGGTGGCAAAGTTCGTATCTATTGCAACTTATAAAAATGTTATACCTGATCTTTGCCCATGTACTCTGGCTGTTCTTTCAGCTGATGGAACTTTGGTCTTCTTCTTAGAACCGGGCAATGTCTTGTGGGAGTTGTTTTAGCAGCTTCTCTATGCTTGAAGTGTTCTACTTGTTCAGGCCATCTTCGTTCTATCAAAACAGAATCTTCCCAAGTCGCATCCGCATATGGAAGGGATTCCCATTTACAAAAATATTCCCTTACACTTTCACCTCCTTCTAGTTCCCTTGTTTGTTCAGCTGGAGAAAAAATAATATTACTGTAACCCTGTTATTCCTAAAGGAGTTAAATCAAATATAAGTAAAAAAATATGTGTACCTATAATTCTTTCTACAAAGTTGTAGGTTTTGACCAGTTCCAGTTGTAGCTCCGATTGGCATTCATAGTAATCAATATCTTCTGGGCCAGCTTGTTTCTTCCACCATGCTAAATCTCCTTCCTTCTTCATATAATTCTCTAATTTCTTAATTCCTTTAACCTTTTGTTCTGCAAGAGATCTTTCAGATTCCCATGTATTGTGTATATGTGACCAGCCTTTCCATTTGATCAGGTACTGTGGTTCAGTAGATTCTTCATCATCGGGATTACAGCCTTCATTCATATCTCCGTTCTCTTCTACGTAATAAACTGTAGTCACATTGCCAGTGACTGCATAATGATAAGAAGACATTAGCTAAAATGCAACATTGTACTTGCACCAAAATGCAAATTAAAATAACAAATAAATTGAAAGTTTAGTCTGAAATCTGTCAAATATATTTTGAAACTGATAAAGCCATGACTTGATCGAAAGTATAATACCTCCTTTCTTTCCACGTCTGATCCCAAGAACCCTTTCTATTGTTTCACTATTGTCTTCTGGTTCAGGTTCCCCGTCTGCTTCACCATCACCATCTACTTCCAAAAGATCAGAGGAATCTGTTTGTTCATCACTAGCTTCCTTATAACTAACAGCAGCACCCGTTCGCCTTGTTGCTTGTCTAGTAGAAAATGAATACTAGTTATAAAAAAGATTTCACCTCTATAACTTAACACCTACATAATTATTGAACACTCACCTTCTGCCATCATCATCTGAGCCTTCTGTGCTTTCATCATCATCACTTAAGAGCTTTCTTCTTCTGGTAGGTTTCTTTTTTCTGAGAGGTACACTTCTTTGGCCTGGTCGTTTTGATGGTGGAGGAGGAGAACCTTTTATATCACTGTCGCTTTCTGACGAGTTAGAATTCCAGGAGTCACTAAAAACATAGCATTAATTTAAATATATATCAATACCACAATATTATAAAGTACAAGCTTGCACATACTAATAAAATTAGATCATGAACCATCAATGGGTTCAAATAATGATTTCATAAAGAAGTCTGATTTAAATATTAAATAAGTGAATTTGAAGTGAACTATTCAATTAAACTAGTTACAACAAAATTCAACTCTGCATTGCGCCTGATAGAAACTTCAGCGAATTCACAGCAATTGGTAAGGATTGAAAAAAATCACAAAAAAAAATTTAATTAATTAGAAAACAGTTCACTGTAAGTAATTTCTTTATCTGTAAGTGTTAAACGAATATTTGTTTACATTAGTTTACCAAGAAACGAGAACCCTTTCTTCTAGGGCTTCTAGGCTATGGTCGCGTGGGGCTGGCACCAAGAATCACCTAGTTATACAAGACTATCCTAAAAACTGGTTCAAATTCGAATACTTATTTTTGATTTAAATAAAGTTCAATCTAATTTAAACTAAAAAAGTCTGATTTAAATTTAAAAAGTGTGATTTACAGAAAAAAATACTGATTTAGTTTTGATTTTTATGAACCTGAGCCACCTTACCTTCTTTTACTGTTTTTGTTGTGATTTATTTTACATTCACTAGTCCCTACTGTTAGAAATAAATATTGTAACACAACTGGTATTTAAGCGAAACATTAAAATGTCTTATTAATACCGAAAAATCAGAATTTTGTTATAATGTATATGAAAGAAGAAATATAATAAAAAATATAAAAAAGGCTGTGTAAACAGTTTTTTTTTCTTAGAAAAACGTAACCTTATGATAACCCTTACGTTACACAATCAATTATTTACCATTATAATAGACTATTTTGTTTTTTATTAATGTTAAATGGTATTTATTGCTTTTTAATTTTTTATTAATGTTAAATAGTATTTATTGCTTTTTATCAACTCTAGATTCACTTTCTTTTCAGTTTATTTTCTAGATTTACTATTAGAAATAGCAATTTTTAATAAATCTGATTATTTTCGAGGCCAAGCAGCGTTAAAATTAAATGTTAAAATTTAGTCAAACCTAAATTATTAATATAAAAAAAGTTTCAACAATATTTCTGATTTAAACAAAAAACTGATTTATGTATATCAAAGGTTTAAATCAGATTTTTGGGGGTTAAATAAGACTTTTTCATTTCAGATTAGGGATAATCTGAAATTAAAAAGTCTAATCAAAGGAGGATTTTTTAAATAGTTTCGATTTCTATCAAACCTAGGATTACAACATTATATTTTAAAACTTTAATCATCTAGTTCTTTCCAAGACAAAGAAGAACAGCCAATATTATGGTAAGCACTTAAATATTTTAGTAAAACGTGACAATATTAAAATCTTAAAAGTTAATGTGCTAAACAATCTGATTAAAGCCAAATAACTTTGATTTAGATGAAATCATTGATTTAAACCCACAAGAATATTTATGCAATCCAATTATTTTGTACTATAATAAGTAGAGATGAAACGGATATATCCGGTAACTATCCGGCATCCGGCCTATCCGGCGGCCTAAATACTATCCGGCCGAATACCGGATTAAAAAAAAATATTTTTAGGTAAAGTAATCACACAATAATTTTACAACTTAGCTGTACTGCACTAAGGGTAAATTATGGTGAATAATTTCTCTGCAGCAGTTTATGATATCTGTGTCTGCAGCAAGCGGTTTCGCTTATCTTAGTAAATAAGGCCAGCTTCAAAAAAAGTTATTTTGCTGTACACACTGCTGCAAGGTGCTGAAAGATAGATTTTGGCAAACTTTGTTTTTGGGTATTGCGTAACATTAGCTGCCCACCAAGAATAAGGGTCATATATGCGATCAATTCGCACCGACTTAAGATAAAAATTATTTCTTCACGTTGAACCTGGCTAGTATTGTTTTCATTTGCTACCTATCCCAATCATTTGCCGTCAAAGCTATCCCAAAACGTGTCATAAGCTTTGCTAGATCATTATATATTAGCTACATCGTTTGAATGTCGTTAGGAAACGATTCGGCGGCCGGATATCCGGCTATCCGGCCAACCTTGTGGCCGAATATCCGGTATCTGGTATCCGGCTACACTGCTATCCGTTTCATCTCTAATAATAAGTTATTAACCCTGCCTTATTTTTTTTTCTACTTTTCCTACTGTGATCTCTTTGCTTATTCAATATTTTGAGTAGAAATTTTAAATTGAACTGTTTTTTTTTCTGAGGAAGCAAATTTTATTATACCATATAATATCAAAACTTGGAAAAAAAATATAATAAATATATTAATATTTTATCCTTAAATGACTTAAAGGATTTGAGTTGACTTATTTCCCTACACCAAAACCTTTGATTTTAATGCAATGAATAATTTAACCAGATAAACCATTTACAAAAATAAATTACTTTATTGAAAAAGTCATGATAATAAACTTTAATATTGTTAATAATTAAATAATAATTAAAAATTTATAGGTATTACCTACCTATAAATTTTTGTAATTTTTTCTGCTGTGATTACTTTAAGTAGTACATTAAATACATAATAAACTCACTATTTTGAATAGCATCTTTTTTTAAAGAGAGCAGATAAAGATAGCATAAGTATCAAAACTTGCTAAATTTATATTAAATTGAAAGACTTGAGGTCGTACTATAACTAAAAAAATTTGATTTAAATCAAAAAACTTTGATTTAAAAAGAGACAATTGTCATTAAATTGAAAAATCAAGATTGCTTTTTAAAACCATAGAATATTACCTTCTTTTTCTACTTTTTCTGCTGTGATTTCTTTCTCTTTCACTAGAGTCACTATTTTCTGCAGCAATTCTTAATCGATCTGGTTCCTTTCTAGGTCGAGCAGAACGTCTAATACCATAAATATCAGGATTATCTTCCCAGAGGTCAGCTTTCACCTTCCCATGATTATTTCTAGATTTTGACTTTGGCGAATAATCATCTGATGAATTCCTATCAGTATGATGATCTGATTTTGAGGAGTTGGCATTGCTGTGTTTTGGTGATGACTTAGCATCATCACTGTGGTTCAATCTATCGGCACCAGATTTTCCTGAACCAGATCTTTCAGATCCTGATCCAGAAGAACCACTAGATCCACTATCACTGTCAGATATAAACATGAATGTTATCATACAAATACGAGTAACAAATTGCAATTGTTCACACAAGACCGAAACATACCTTTCACTTGCTGATCCTGAGCCACTGGAGTCTGTTTTTTCTCCTTTTTCACTGGCAGATTCACTTCCAGATTCATTCATGGATCCCGTCTGTAAAAAGCTCAGGTCAAGATTTGATTGCACTCTGTCTACAGAACAAGCTCTTGAATTTGATTGTGATGCTGAACCACCAATAACACCATGAGATTTTACTAATATATTTAAATGTATTGCATTGAATCTTGATAATTTCAAAACCCCAAAGTTAAAAGCTACAATGAAGTTTTATTTTCATCCCGATAGATCAACAAATCTTCTGAAATACAACAATTATAGCCTAAACTCACACATTTTGGAAATTATTTTTTATTGAAACTTATACAGAGAGGTGCTACTTAAATACTTATTAACAAGCTGTTTAATATATAATAAACAAAAACATAACCTCAAAATACTGAAAATAACATGCTAAACTACCAAAATATTCAATAAAAATATTATAAAGAGCACCCCTCTCAATAGAGCTTGTAGTAACTTTGCTGGCATGTCTAGGGCTCTTCAATACAGCAGCTATTTACCAAGATATTGCGGCATAACCTATAAAGCTTTTTCTATAAACACTGCACTGGGGAAGACCTATTTTGAAAGCTAAATCTATGAAATAAGTTCACTTGTAAAACAAATTTCACTGCTCACTACTGAAGGATTACGTAACTGCAAATCGTCGCAACCACTTTCTACGGTAATACAACAGCATTTTCATACATAAAATCATCGAAATGTATTGTAAACAATCACAAAACCCCTAAAATTTAGAATTACGCCTTAGATTTTGAGCCAGTTTCAGGGCCACACCCAAGTCTTCTAGAACATTCCACGAATATTTGATGTACAGGAATTACAAAAATATTGTAGAAAACACTAAAACATTATCAAAATAAGCAGTATTAGCACTTACCAGGAGCATTTTGTAGAAATTCGACGAACACACGATTACTTGTAAAACTGACGAGCAAATGCAATGAAAGTTGATTATTACATTGAGCAAGAACGAATGAAATCACTAATAAACAAACAAATTATTTCAATTTTAGGATAGGGAAATAATATCCAAGAAATCATTTTGCAGTAAAATCTCGCAAAGGGACGCCATTTTGTCGTCGAAAGAATTGGTGACGACGGAAATGAAAAAACTGTATTTTTCCCACACAAATTCAGTAAAAGCAATGTAAACAGAACGAAGATAAACGAAAAAATCGAAAATGAAAACTTTACAGCCGTCAGAAATACTAGTCCTACACTGGAAATGATGCGAGCACCGCGCACTGCCAGCGAAACTCGAAAGCTACAGCCATATTGCCATCATCTGCCAGCTGCCGAGCGAAAGAATCAAATAGTGAAGGGCGAGTTGATAAAGCAAGCAATCAATCAGTTCGACACCGCTAACAGAGACAACTACGACGACGACGCTGCCGCATCGACGACGCGACGTCGTAGTACGACGTCGATGCGGCAAATGATCATAATCGTATCCTACCTATCGTATAGCATGCAACTTAAAGAACTACCTACATAATCAAATATAAAATTGATTCCTATCGAAAAAAATTCAAGCATCGAGTTTTTATCAGATTTTTATTGAATAGGGTACAAAAATCCTATGCGTAGCATATTACTATGTCACGCTTGAGCCTGCATTAATTAGGAGTTGGTCGAGCCCAGCTTTATGCGCCCAAATACGATATTAACGCTGTTAACTTATAATTTTCGATGGGAAAGGAAGATAGGAAGGAAGGAAGGAAGGATAGGCAGAAAATCAAAGTTATACATACCACTCTACAATCATTGAAATTGATACTCAATGCTTGATTCGAACCGTTCATTTTAGTTTTGTCCCTCACTAGTGAATTTCAATTCAATGTTGTCAGTAATCGGTGACGTAAGTTCCGTTTATATTTTGAGAATGGCAACAGTTTTTTTATTGCCATCCCATCAAGTTATGTATGGGATGACATTCTCGATATCAATTCGCTTGGTTCGCCGCCGCACACCCGACACTCCATACGCCATGCTGTCGCGTCTGCGTGGTGCAACTGGTGCATGGCGTGCGGTGTACGCACTGAGAGGTGTATTTCTTCCTCAGATTTCCACAATATCCCGAAATAAGTAACTTTTATGTCCCATCCACACTCTCACGAGGTGCCTCGCCGAGGCTCTCGGCACGAGGCTAGGCGAGTGGAGGCGCCAGGAGTGGTAGCCATCCACACTCTCCGTTTATTCAGTTGCCCGCTATGTCTACTTCAAGATGCACGTCATTCAAGTGACTGCGTTAGCTACTTTATATGCCTACCAATATTATAATGTCTTGCGTTTATATCACCTAACTAATAAAAGAAATGACGTCAATACACCGCAACAGGACGATGAATTTGATGATTTTTTTTATGAATTTATTATTGTATGCCTAATTTTTTCTTAAGTTCATGAAAACTCACCTAAGTAGACATGTTATTTTCAAATTCTTTATTTACTAATAATAAAATAGCATTACAGATACTTATATCGAATGCGTTATTCTATCAAAAAATTATTCCATTAAAAAATAAAATAATAATTTTAGACTACTACATCGTATATACTCTGCAGCAGTCGACACCAAAGTGAGCGAGCGCGAGAGTGTGGTTGACTGTTTCGCCTCGCCCCCTCGTGTCCTTTGACTCGCGCCCGAAAAACCGACACCAAGCGGAGCGACCGCGAGGCGAGGCCATATTATACTCTTTGGGCGAAGCGAGGGAAGACGAGGGGACACGAACGCACCGTCCCCACTCTCGCACTCGCGTTCCCTCGCGTAGCCTCGAGGAGAGTGTGAATGGGCTATAACAGAATTTTATTCTAGAGATAGTTCTCTGGGACCATCTTGAGGTAGGTACCGGAATAATGGAGTATTGGAATGCACCATCTGGGAATTGGATGCCAAAGCACGTCATCACCTGTTTCGTTTACCTTACTTGAATTTATTTATATTATAGTTTATGTTACATAGTTACCTTACACCAACGGGGTATATTCATTTATTATATACTAGCTTCGGCCCGTGACTTCGTCCGCGTCCCGTTTGATCCTGTTGAGTTTCCGGCATAAAAAGTAGCCTATGTGTTTAATCCAGACTACGAACTATACAGAGTACCTATGTTACATAGCTGTAGATCGTTATTTTGTTGTATATAATTTTTATTTTTTGTCTTGAATAAAATTGTTTATTTTTTGATAGATTATTTATTAGATTATTTACTTACCATCTTAATTTACATTAGGGTGGGTCGATTTGAGTGAAAAAAACTTTTTTTGGATTTTTGCTGATGGGTAGGTGTCAAAAGTTGCAGAATAATAAGAACAATAAAATGTAGTAATTCGTTTTTTCAAGTAATATAACTTATAGCCCTCTACCTTCGTTTGAAATTTCGGAAATCTTGATATTTTCTAACCAAAGTTAAGTGAATAAAAATTAAAAATAGAACAAGTTAATTCCAAATACAATACGTTTTATTATTAATCAAACATTATTTAACAATATTTAGAGAAGACAGTAACATTTTCATTGACATATTGCGGTGAAAAATGTATGTCAATCAGAGGAAAATATCCGATTTTAGCATCTGAATTCGGCCTTACAATAAAAAGATGGCACTAAAGATCTAGACTGAATTTTCATAAGGAAACGTACAAATGAGACCATCACGAGCTTTTTCTCCTGCTACTGTGATAGAAGCTTCAGTAAATAGCTTCACACAACGCTCCACAGCTTGGGTGTAACAGGGAAATTTGGAAAATTCGAAACTCATATTAGTTTTAATACGCAACATTTGCAGCAAACTGGTTTTTTTCAGCAGACACCAACCCTACGTCCTGCACTTGCACTATCGCACTGCACTTGCGATAGCAGCCGCTCATCAATCAGAAACTCCGTACCTATCGGTCACATACACTCGCCAACTTCGGCAGATCTACGGTGTTGTATTTTACCATGGTTTTTTGAACTGCAGCTGATGTGGACGGTACTGGTTCTCTGTCACCAATAGAGTCTATCATCTCTCTACTCGCAGAATGAATTTTCCTCGTTGCACTTGGAACTTTATGCCGGACATTTTCCGTCTTGCGAACTTTCATGCGCTTTTCAAATGCTCGCTGCATTTTTTGGGTTGCGTGATGATCGAGGTTCTACCTATCATCATTTTTCCGTTGGTTCTTTGGTCTAACAGGAACGACCGTTCAATAAATAGAAACCTTCTCATCCCTAGAACAGGTGCAGAAATCAAAACTACTGCATTTAGAAGCCGCGATATCAAAGACACTTGTCATAGCAGTTCGTCGAAAAATTCGGACTTATGCCTAATAAGAATCAGTTCTTTTTTTGTTTAGGATAGCGAATAAGCTTTACGTATTCACCATAATACCTCTTGAGCAAGTCCTTAGTGAGTTTAGTGCTCGCAGTTCGAATCGAAGGAAGTCCAGATCTTTTCGATCTCGCGGCAGACAGAGGCGAGAACTTCGGTAACAGATGGCTGTTTTCCTTTGTTTTTTTCTTGCAAATCATGTCGCAAATACAAAATGGATTTTATTACTTCACTTATAGCAGGTAATACATTCGCTCATAATACAATGGGTGTTTCAAAGATAGGAAAATTTACGTCACTTCGAGTTTTTAACACTTTTGAATTCATTTTGAGAAAGTAGGTATTTGACACACACGTAAGGCCAATTTCACTTCTAATTAACTGGAAATACAGTCCTAATGAGCCTTTTTTTAACGCGAAACAGTATCAATATGCAAACACATTCAAAACAAAACAAAAATAATAGTGGATTTCCCGCGTCAAGATCACGAGTGCACTGCAAAATTCTAGGAATTTTGATGATATGCAAGTGGATCTATCTCGCTATCTAATGAGTGCATAAAGCTGCAATCTCGCATATCACTTGATAGATTATACCATGTTACAAAAAAGTACAATTTAGGCACAGAAACTAATATTACGTACAAGTAAATCAAATGGGAAGTGGAGTCAAAAATTAGCTTTTTTCATTTTATTTAGGCACCGGTAGAGGGCTAAAAGTTATATGCAATAATTTTTTTGTTAATTATTTTTTAATTATTATCACCCAATGCAACTTTTGAGACCTACCCATACTAAGTTTTCGATATTTGTAAAAATCGACCCACCCTAATTTACATACTTATGTTAAGCAAATAAAGTATCGTTATCTTTATATGATAGGATAGGACATAAAAAAGTACCTAATAACATTCTAAGGTGAAGTCATCCACCATGACATGCCTATATACCGATGCGGTGTCATAATATTTGGAGGACTTCCAGCTATCATTATTATAATAAAATTATTAGAACCAATAAAGAGCATGTCTACATCAATTCCATGGTTGTGTTTTGCTGAGCTGTGCATTCTATGGTTGTACAATAGCCACAATACCCAGATCGAAGCAAGCAGCTAATCCGTTTTTGATACTTTGACAGTTTTAATGTCAGTTTTGACAGTTAAAATGTCAGATGGTCAGGTCTGATTGGTTTGGTTTGGTAGGTACCTACACCTACCTACTTGTAGTTGTGTATTGTCTTGTCTCATCTCAATTGTATTTGAATTGTATTTGTATAGTTGTACCTATGTAATTTGTATTGTATTGTAGTAGCTTCACAGCACAGTAGCTTTCATAGCTTTGTAGCTGGTTGGCTGGGTGTGGGTGGTTTGGATTTTGGTTTACTTGCACAGACGCACAGTCAGTTTGCACAGTGGTAATAGAATCAAATAAAAATGATTGTGGTTTCTATCATTTTTATCAGTATACCTACCAGTTTATAACTAACAATAAGAGGACCATTCCGCTGGAATCGACTGCTCCAAATAATAGGTAAATTCATGTGATCGTCTCATTTCTTTGATTTCTTCTGCATGTCAACCTATTAGATAGTACTGATACACAGATTACCTATTTAATATTCTTAGTAGGTACTGATAGCCCTCAGAATATTGAGCCTCGATAGACGATTATCAGACCTTTTTGTTTTAGGTGCCCATATTTTATAAATAAATGAGCTTTAGGTGAAGCTTATAATTTCCCAAAGTGTGATACCTACTACAACCAAAGCAGAAACAGGACTAATGTAAGTTCAAAGAGAATCCCTTGTCTATTCAATTTGTTAGGTATCAAATACTGTGCCTGTAACACTATTTTTAACCCCTGATGAAAAAGGCAGAAGGTATTGTGTTTTCTCTCTGTTTGTGTATTTGTTTGTGGTCTTGTAGCTTGGAAAGTAGGGTGTAAAAGTTACTTTATGAGTGGAGCTTCGATTTGGTGGTGGTTATCTTTGCATGAAAGCTGGTCGATCTGGGATGGTTCTTAGCTATGTCTGGTGAAAATTAGTGCAGTCGTTTCCAAGTTTTGAGGATGTTTGTTAGCTCTAAAAACCAGTTTTGAGGAATCATAGGCACGATTGCAGTTTGAAATTTTTGGTTCACCTCAAAGTAGTTATTGAAATTTAAAGAACCGTAGTGTCAGTAAACCTTCTACACCTTTGTGTATAAGGTTTTATAACCAGCATGTTGATGATGACATCCTGGCCGATTTTGGCTGCAGCAACTAATAATATGATGAAGAGGTCCTAGGGTAATTTTCAGTTTTTCAAATTAACTTGTGTAAATAAAATCCCATATTTGTTTCAGCATGAGTTTCACAGATCTCCCACTAGAAATAATGATAATAATTATTCAAAAATTGGATACACCATCAGTTTATAACATGTTTTACACATGTAGACATATTAGAAATGTGGTCACAATGCAAGGAGTGGTGAAGAAATGCTGCTTTTCTAGAAACACATTGGCTGCAGTAAACACCTTCAAAACAGATTTCTTTACTGATATTGCAGGTCAATTGCAAGAACTCAATCTTTGTGGAGCCCCTGATGTCAGAAAGACCATACTTATCTCAGGGATGAGTAAATTGAAAAATTTACTAACATTAGATATCTCATACACAAATCTCAGTATAAATGATTTTGTATCGATTTACAAAGTGTGCCCCACAATTGTTGATATATCATTAAATTTTATGATAAAAAAGAGTGGAATAGCAAAACTAAGTGATGAAGCTATAACAGAATGCCAAAAAGCATTTAAAAATTGTAAAAATGTCCACTTTGTTGGTTCTGCTACTAATCTTTTGTATGGCAAATTATCATTACTATTGTTGCAAGATGCTGAGTTAGACACTTTGAAGTACTCTATTGCAGAAAGTGATCGCTTACATACAGTCTATGTTCCAGGACGAGCAGGAAATGCTCCAATGGCAATATTCAAACAATTTTTCTTATACTTCTTAGACTGGACAACGGTTTATGCATTCTTTGGATCCTTCTTTATGCTGCCTGTTCTTGCCATGGTTGAATTGGATACAATTGAAGTCATTATCATTATTAGACAGAATGTAAAAAAATATAACATTCATTCTACTCCAATGTTTAAAAAGTACTTTCAAGATACCTTTAATGTAGAAAGCGAGATGATATACATCTCAGAATATAGTGATGCCATAATAGGTAATGCAGCAATTATGATCTGGGATAAAGAATCTCATACCTTTGATGAAGACTTTTTCTGTCAATTAACAAAAAGATTAAAGCCATACTTCCCTTGGGAATGCAAACAAAGCGATGAAGCCCCAGTTCCAAAGACGTATGACTGGTTTTATATAACCCCAACTGTGCCAGATGCTAAATTAGAAAAACCATATAGAGGATCTGGAAAGAGCAAACGCAAGGCACCACCTGATGTTGCATTAGATTTCGATAAACTTTTTGAATCTAAGGATCACTTACAGTTGTCTATCATTTGTGATGAATTTATAATGAATCCTGTCACACTCTCACCTCAGTCTAACTATCTTGGAAAACTTACCTTTTTAAGTTTGACTGGGTCTGTGAAGTACACTTGTGAATTCTTCAAAGTTCTTTTTAAATGCTGCATCAATTTGGTGACTCTAAATGTGGATGCTCCCACCATATCACCTTGTCATCAGCCTATTTCGACTTATCTGCACCACAGTCGTTCTTTGAAAAATTTTCGACTTTTCGATAGGATCATCGATTTTAAAGCTATGTTTGCCGCTCTGGCGAAATGCCGAACATTAGAAAATGTTTATTTGGTCGAAGACAGTATTGCAGACGATACAAACATAGCTAATCCTGAGGTTATTATTGCAGCATGTCCTAATCTCTGTAACTTGCATATTCAAGCACACATGACTGACGCAGCTTGCTCTAGAAAGGAGAAACTCATGAAAAAGGCTAAAACAAAATTTAATAAACACCATCTTAACTTGACATTACATATTAAAGCTGATATCAATAGAAAGTTTTATAGTTACGATCAATATATCAGTGTATTTAACTTGAAGCCGATCAAACAAATCCATTAGTAATTTGATATACTTATTCGTAATTTCAATCTAACTTAACAATTCAATAGGTATTATAAGTGTGAAGTAGATTATTGATGTGAGTACCCACCTATTTATTGAATCTTTTTTATATTGATTGTGTAGATGTGTCACTGTCTTTGTGAGTATAGTGTAGGTGCACCCTAAGATGATCTTAATCAAGCTTGTAGCAGCTGCATTTTTATGGTTAAGTAACTATTTAGTAGCAGGTAGATATTGTATGTAACAATATACTTAGTCAACTGTTTTGTATGTATGAACTAGATCATTTTATTGTCATAAAATAAGTACTTACCTACCTACGTAGTTTAAACTTTGACTCAATAAATTTTTAAAAGAACAAAATCTCTAATCTTACCCACTTTTATTATTTCTGTAGGTACAGATTCTGACCGTATCTATCTAACTACTCAAATAAATAAATATGCTTACCTACCTAGGTAGACAGGCCTGTGTGATGTGGTTCTTCTGATGTAATGAGGAAGATGAGCGTATTTTTTTTTTAATGTAGATCGATAGATTTTTACGTCCAAAACACAACAGTGAAAAAATTTTGGCGATAGCTCAAAAACTGAATTTTCTACGATTTTTTAAAGTTTGGATTTTCAAAATCTGTTTTTAGCCCGGCGATTTCGCGTGTGACGTCAGCCGGTCCGACCGCTCACCCGCGCTTTCTAAGCGTTTTCTGCCTTTACGTTTCTATTTATATTTCTGAAAAATTGGGAGAAAAGTACCAATATTTTTATGTAATATTGTGCCTTTAAGTCCTAAGGACACGTTTAACGCTTCAGATAAACTTTTTAACCACCGACTGAAGAAGAAAGGTGTTCTAAGTTTGAGGCTTTTTTGTGTCTATGTGTCTGTACCTTTCAAGGCTCGTAGCTCCAAAAAATCACTCGTAATTTTTTTATAACTATTCTTGAAATGGAAAGCAGATAAATCTGGCATAGTTCTAAGCCAAGTTTGGTAGAAATCGGTGCAGCGGTTTCCAAGTTATGAGGATGTTTATCAGCCCTCGACACGCATTTTGAAGGGTTCTCAGGCATATATTGATTGTAGTTTGAAACATTTGGTTCTTATACCAGTATAACGTGAGCTACTATTTCTTAGTGTTTCATTGATTTTGTATATCAGGTAAGACTGGTAATGAGCAAGATTGTGTTATCGACGTGATTAGCAATGTTTTTAACCCCCGACGCAAAAACGATGGGGTGGTAAAGTTTGACGTGTGTGTGTGTCAGTGCGTGTGCGTGTGTCTGTGCGTGTATGTGTGTGTGTGTGTCTGTCGAATGCGCGCGTTGGTGCGCGTGCGGATGCGGATGGTAGTAGTCTAAGTCACATTGTCTACTAAGGACGTGCCTAGTGAGACATTGTGCTGTCAAGTACAATGCCTCACTAGGCACGTCCTTAGTAGACAATGTGACTCGCAAAGAAGAAGAAGAATGTGACTTACACTAGGACGTGCTTAGTGAGACATGTACTGTCAAGTACAATGTCTCACTAGGCACGTCCTCAGAAACTAAGGACGTGCCTAGTGAAGCATTGTCTACTGAGGACGTGCCTAGTGAGGCATTGTCTACTAAGGACGTGCCTAGTGAGACATTGTACTGTCAAGTACAATGTCTCACTAGGCACGTCCTTAGTAGACAATGTGACTCGCTAAGAAGAAGAAGAAGAATGTGACTTACACTAGGACGTGCCTAGTGAGACATTGTACTGTCAAGTACAATGTCTCACTAGGCACGTCCTTATTAGACAATGCCTACACATACATATAGTACAATGCCTCACTAGGCACGTCCTTAAGCAATGCATTGCTAATGCCTCACTAAGCACGTCCTTCGTAACTAAGGACGTGCCTAGTGAGGCATTGCACTATATGTATGTGTAGGCGTTGTCTACTAAGGACGTGCCTAGTGAGGCATTGTACTTGTACAGTACAATGTCTCACTAGGCACGTCCTAGTGTAAGTCACATTCTTCTTCTTCTTAGCGAGTCACATTGTCATTGTCATGTGACTTAGACTACTACCATCCGCATCCGCACGTGCACGTCCTTAGTAGACAATGCCTCACTAGGCACGTCCTTAGTAGACAATGCCTCACTAGGCACGTCCTCAGTAGACAATGCTTCACTAGGCACGTCCTTAGTTTCTGAGGACGTGCCTAGTGAGACATTGTACTTGACAGTACAATGTCTCACTAGGCACGTCCTAGTGTAAGTCACATTCTTCTTCTTCTTAGCGAGTCACATTGTCTACTAAGGACGTGCCTAGTGAGACATTGTACTTGACAGTACAATGTCTCACTAGGCACGTCCTTAGTAGACAATGTGACTTAGACTACTACCATCCGCATCCGCACGCGCACCAACGCGCGCATTCGACAGACACACACACACATACACGCACAGACACACGCACACGCACTGACACACACACACGTCAGTTAGATCTCAATTTTATTTTTATGTTAATTGTGTTCACTAGTTATTATTAATTTGCTTTGTTTAGTTTAGTTTATTAGTTTAGTTTAGTTGAGTCTATTTTGTGCACGCTGTGGCGTCCTGTAATTAGGGAAACACAAAGCATTTCCTTTAGATTTAAGAATGTACTTGATAATTGTGATTTCCTTGTTGGATGCTCTAAATAAAATAAATAAAAAAAAAAAAAAAAAAATAAATAAACTTTACCACCCCATCGTTTTTGCGTCGGGGGTTAAAACATTGCTAATCACGTCGATAACACAATCTTGCTCATTACCAGTCTTACCTGATATACAAAATCAATGAAACACTAAGAAATAGTAGCTCACGTTATACTGGTATAAGAACCAAATGTTTCAAACTACAATCAATATATGCCTGAGAACCCTTCAAAATGCGTGTCGAGGGCTGATAAACATCCTCATAACTTGAAAACCGCTGCACCGATTTCTATCAAACTTGGCTTAGAACTATGCCAGATTTATCTGCTTTCCATTTCAAGAATAGTTATAAAAAAATTACGAGTGATTTTTTGGAGCTACGAGCCTTGAAAGGTACAGACACATGACACAAAAAAGCCTCAAACTTAGAACACCTTTCTTCTTCATTCGGTGGTTAAAAAGTTTATCTGAAGCGTTAAACGTGTCCTTAGGACTTAGAGGCACAATATTACATAAAAATATTGGTACTTTTCTCCCTATTTATCGGAAATATAAATAGAAACGTAAAGGCAGAAAACGCTTAAAACGCGCGGGTGAGCGATCGGACCTGGCTGACGTCACACGCGAAATCGCCGGGCTAAAAACAGATTTTGAAAATCCAAACTTTAAAAAATCGTAGAAAATTCAGTTTTTGAGCTATCGCCAAAATTCTTTCACAGTTGTCCTTACAATCTTCTAGACTTTTGATTTAAGCTATAAAAACAGGAAAAAATGCCTAACTCATCTTCCTCATTACTAGATGGTAAAATGCCCAGTGTCTGGTCTGGGTTTCACACCAAGTCTCTACTGAAATGTTCTAAATCATACTTTCAGCCTCCAAGCAAACCCATTTCAAAGCAGCGTCGTCCTCCCACTAAAAGACGATTTTAGAGAGGAGTATCTTTATTATGCTTCTCGGATTTGTTTGTAAACTTCAGTTTCGTGATGGACAAAGAGAGGATGCCTAGAACCGCACTCCCTCCACACGCATAAGTCAGCACTCCACGGTAGTACTGCGGGCACTCCAAGGCATCTTCGCATTTGCTGGAAAAAAGAAAGGTAACTTAGAATGTAATCTCTATTAATCAACATTTAGATGGGTGACGGATAGTGGATTTACAAATTCGATAGTTTTGACGAAAGGTGCTTCATATGGTGGACGGTTATGGTTACTGCCTACTCAAATGTAGTAATATGTAGGTAATCTACAAAAATCAAAGTTTTGCGCATGCAGCAAGTAAACTGACCTGTAAAATGGAATTTATTTACCTATTTAGAATAATTATTTGTTTTTGAAAATTGTTGCCATAATCATCTGCTATAAGTAATTTAAAGATTAATAAAAAACTAGAAAATCCGACTTCAATTCGACTACCGGCTTCATCATCAGCCGATGATGATGATGGCAGTTATTGGGAATGTTCTAGTGACCGTAAACACCACTAAAAATTCACAGTAAAGCTAAATACCTACGCAATTTCGTGCACGTGGATGGCATATTTTTTTCAGTTATTTTTATTTATAAGTCAAACTACTGAACCGATTTTGATGAAAACTAAATGGGACCAACCTGGAAGTACAACCTTTCAGATAAAAAAAGAATTTTTGAAATGGGTAAATAAGTGGCTGAGTTCTGAGGTAACAAAGATTTAAAAAAATACAACCGAATTGACTACCTCTCCTTTTTTGAAATCGCTTAAAAAGCGGAACCTCTGGTGCGGTTTACCTGTTTAATTATAGGATGTTGATATGATAACTTGGATTTATAACTAATTGAATTGAAAAATATGTTTAACAACTTACTAGTTCTCAATAGCCACGACAGCTATGCCGGTTACGAGTTTGTCTGCGAAAGTCACGATCGAGTATATGGCAGCACCTTGGTGTGAATGTGGACCAATCAGGTCAGCTGTGACACATAGGCTGGATACCAGGGTTATTGAGCTGCCCGCACCTAGAAGGAGGTAACGTTTTACTGCTACGTTGAAATCGGTCGCGTAGGCAATGTCAGCTTGAGTGCAAAGCCGTGCAGAGTTGCAGACTTCACCTATTAATGAGCTTACCTATCAAAGTGGCCACCATATAAATCTGCACGATACTTGCGTGGGGATCTATGGCCAATGCGATCCAGAGACAGCTGACTAAACTCAGGAAACTTCCGACCAAGTAGCACACCTGAAAGTAAACATTAGTTAGATACCCAAGTAGCGCCTGCCCACAATTATGGAGCAACAATACATTTTACCTATGCCTTCTCACCTCATTACCCATAATATTCATCTTACTCTTGAACATCAGTGAAAAGAAAAACGATGAGATGTAGAGCACTAGAGGCACACTAGCCACGAGCTCTGATCCAGCGCTGGGGTTCACTGACAGACGCTCTTCCAAAAACAGCGGCACGTAGACCAGACTTAGGGCCCAGTAGAGACGGGAGAATACGTATCTGAAATTATTTTTTTGAATTTATTAGCAACTAACTCTATCTCACCTGGGTGGGTCAGGTGAGATCCCTAGTATCTTTATTAAGCAGGTACCATAAGTTTTTGCACTAACCCGTAACTTCTAAACAAACAGTAGTTACTTTACCTACTCACTAATGTGATGTGTTATTTTATTATAGACCCCACGACTTTAGAATAAAAAGACTAGGCCAACACCATCGATAAATCGATGGCTCGTGAGTTTCTCTTTACTTAAACGCTTCGGAGAGGTTTTAAGTCTCCAAATGTTTTCTTAGAAAGTATTTTTAATTCAGAATGATCAATTTGATCAACTCACAACAAGCTAGTCTGGTACAACAGTGGCATCTGCAGGAAGTGCATTATTTTCGATTTAGCGAACTTGATAGGCTCGCCCGCCTCTTCATTAGTCGGGACAGGGCTCCCGTTGCTCAGTGAGTGGCCATTAGCCTTTTGCTCCTTGGGATCTTTGAGCTTGAAGAACACTTGGAATAACGTGAACGAGACGACACCAATTCCGGTTATTATGACGGAAACATTCTGAAAGGATAGAACGATAGTGAAACCTAATTGTCGTTGGGAAAAGGAAATCGCATCTTTGCTTGACTTTGATGTTGGTTATGGCAAACGTTTGAATAATATCAGTCGTGACGAGAAGCTACAGCGGAACGATCGCAACAAAGTAGAGTTGCTCTACCTAGTTTATTTTATGATGCAGAGAGCACGACGCTTTTCTTTATTTTCAGTTAATGAATGGACATGCGTTGCTACCTGTTTTAATTACCTACATAATAGTGCCAGAAGGTACCAGTTTTTTCTACTGTTATTTAGCAGCTAAAACGACTGTGCATGGAAACGGTAAAAGTGATCCCATACAAACTTGTAGAATGCATTGAAAATGAAATATCAAGATTCTTACCCTAAATTTAAAATCATCAGTTGGTCCTATGAAAGTGCTGTAGTTAGTTGCTCTCAACACGACCCAAGTTATAAGGTAGACTGCCAAACTTGAAATAACTGAAGCCATATACCTGAAAGGGAAACAAAATACTCTCAGAGGGGCTGTGAAACGTAGTTTAAAGTTGAAGTTACCCGTTTAATATCGAGTAAAGGAGTTGGTTAGGTACTGTTGTTGCCTACCTTGTTATGTAAGATTTCGGGTTGTCAAATGTTACCTACAGCTTATACGCTTAGTAAAAGCACGAAGTACTTATCTGAAATATCATTCAGAAAATCAAAAGTTATCAGAATTGTACCTATTCGTTGAAAACTCTAGATAAAAAGTGTAAACAACCTTATCGAAGTCAACTCGGAGCGGACTTGCAGGTTGTCCGAGATATCAGGGATCATGGCCAGGTGGGATATCTGCACTACCGCCCATCCGATCTGGAAGATCGATATGAGGATCGCATAGTACAGAGGCATCCACCAGCTAAGGTATTGAGCTGCACCGCCGACCCAGCAACCCCAACATCGCACGAAGAGAAGAGGGAATGTGCATGTGATGAGGACGCAACCTGGAATCATTAAAAGGGGTTCTGATGATCCATTTTTAGTTGAATAACAGCTATGTCGCTCAGGACAACCAAAAACTAGCGTTTGGCAGTCTTTTTTACCGGAACACATACATTAAATCTCTTTTCATTTTTAATCAAAATTGAACACTGGCTACCTAAGTTGTAGGTATGCACGAGTAATATAAAACCAACAAGTTGACTACGTTGAGTACGTAAACGTGTCACAGAAAAAAATAAATCATACCTACCACTATCGGGGTTTCCTCACTATTGAACAAAAGGATTGTTTGTGAGTTCAGCGATAGTTTATCGTATCAGTTCCTGCATTTGCAGAAATTATTGTTGCAGTAACAAGCATTCCCAGCAACAACAGCGAGCGTAGGGAACTGACATTTTCATACTACCTACCTATCAAATTCACCCTTTCCTTATTGAAAGTATGCTTTCATCTTGGTAGGTAGGTAGTTTTTCTACCTATCGGATAATAACCTTACTACAGTAGTAAGGTACCTACCTAGTTTATTGGGTTATTTTGTAATCACATTGCTTATCAGCTGCGGAAATACATAGCCAACCTAACGGCCCATTTACAATATCTTTGCAGAAATGTTTGTCAGATTTTCCTTTACATAGAGACGGACTACTCACCAGTTAAATGCCAAGCTTTTTTCGTGCCGTATTTGTCAGCTAGCACACCTACTACTGGTGTGGCTAGAGCATCGACTACTTGTCCTGAAAACAAAACAATATTTAAAAAAGTTTTCTAAATAAATTGAGAGTGCAAATCGTATTTCAGTGAAATCCTTATCAGGTTGCTGTCAAAAATTTCGATGGTGTCGGTGTTATTGTGAAAGTTTATAGAGTCCTATAGAGTTTCATGACTGCAACCTACCTATGGTACCTACTATTTCTAATAACTATATGGATCTCTATTTATTATCCAGTACCTAGACAAGGGAAAGGAAAGGAACAAGAGCAATATGCCTGCGACTATTTTATTCCTTAGAAACTGTACTTATATTTCCCCTCGCCCGAGGATGTCTGTATACCAACGTACAAATGATAACTTGCTTAAAACAGATGCACTGGTTATTACCCAATAGCAGCATAGTGCCTGCAACAGCCGCTCTCATGTCCAACACAGCTTGGAAGAACAGCATCATATAAGAGAACCACATGGCGGCACATAGGTCGTTGTACACATGTCCAAGCCCATATAGGGCATTCTGTCCCATTCGCCACCATCGCCTTCTGTATTGACCACTAAACAAAAAGGAAATGGTCAATAATGTTGAATGCCGTCAATGAAAAAAGTGTTGAGAACTAAATGGTTGTGCACTTTGTGGAGAGCATAATGAAAGTTTACTTTGCGCAGAGTTCTTGAAGTAGCTCTTACGTTACGTAGGAGCAGGTGATTCTTGGAAAATGTGCAAATACAAATTGGATGCTTTGATTTATATGGAACTCATCCATCTCATTTAAAACAACTCTGGCATGGCATTTCACTATGAAAGTAAGCAATGTTTCAATTAAAAGTCTGTAAAGTTCCAGCACACCTAGGCAGACCAAAAGATCATAATATTAAAACTACTAGTCCACTCGTGATTTGCATGTAATGCACCTATCAAATTTCGTTGAATAAATATGAAGTCTGGTTTTACATCTAAAAGAATCATGAACCTATTTTAGTACCTACCTACTTAACTAGGGCACCTGAGTATTGCTTGACAGACCTGCCTATTTTTCCACTTTGACAAAGGTTTAAAAATTAATATTACTTAGTATAATTATCGTGATACCTACCGACGACGCTGTGAACCCTATGTCAGGGTACCTACCAACAGTCTCGTGTTACAGAGCCGTGCCGGTAGTTAACGATTTAATGGAGCAACAAAAGAACTTAACAAAATTCATATCCTTCACTTAGATTTCTTGCCACAGAGCATTAAGCTTATTGAAGTTTTCCTCAATCCCAAAGAAGATTACCGTAATAGGTTGAATGATTCCCCGTTTTGTGTCCTAATTCGGGACAGCCGTTTGTTACCAATTGGACAAATTGCACGGAAGAGAATTCGCATTGAATTAGTTAAGACAATGCTCTACCAGAAACTGATAAGTTTGTTGAAGTAGCATGGTACCTTGGATGTATTTCCACGCTGTTGCGATCACTTTTTTCACTTTCAACTTTATCGTGCACATCAGTCGATCCGTATTTTACACTCATGGTTGAAATGAAAACACAGTCAAGAGCACTCGCGCGGACAATGTTGTGAGGCACCACAGAAAGCAATTGTTTTTATATTTGCTAAGTGGATATATTTTTCCCAGTTGTGCAAACAAAAAAAATATTCTAGGGATCTTGAATTTGTTGTATATTTGTACAATGACGAGGTAGCGTGTGTCATGGATGGAGAACAACACATGTATGACTTCGAATTAGCCCCATCCAGCCGGCGCACTATGGGTCCAAACGTTGCGTATCGTCTCGGAAATGGGTTTTGTAAAAGTTAGATTCTAATAATTTTTTGGATGAACTACTTTTAGTAAAAAAAGTAAATATTAGAACATAATTTTTACAGCTAAAATTTGTACTACCTACCCAGGAGACCGCGACGTTCATGTCAAATAATTATAAGTACAACCATAAACGTGTTGTATATCGTTTGAAAGCCTACTATTTTATCTATTTATTTTATTAATAAAATGTAAAAAAAATCTAGGTAAGTATCTACACTTACTTAAAAAATCTTGTACCTAGTAATTTGTCACGTTCAAACTTTCAGATTGTCTTTTTCTCTTTTACCAAGATGCTTCCCAATGCAGAGATATTTACATGATTACGTCTATCAGCTTATAAATACATATATAATGAAATAGGAATAAATTTTTTTTATTTATCCCAATTTTGTTTTTATGCAAAAACGGAGACGCGACAAAAATATAAAAACTTAAAAAACAAAACAAAGTTATGTTTTACGGGGTTTTGGGACGGTAATGATCTAAAAGTATTTGTTCTTTGGGTTTATTTTATACTTACAATTATTTTGAACTATATTTGATAAAAAAAAGTACCTATAAATATATTAACAATTTGTTGTGGTTTATTGCAACAATTAGTGGTAAGATAACGTGATTTTATCTCATTATTTTCCTATCACAATAGAAAATTAAATTATATCAAAGCCTATTTATGCCGCCAAGCAGTGATTCGCATTGCTGTGTTCCGGTTTGAAGAGTATGGGTGCCGGTGCAATTACAGGCACATCATACTTAACACCTTATGTCTCAGAGTGATGGACGCAGTGCAATGCATCACAGGGCACGCTCTCAATGGATGTGCCCATAGTGAGATAATGCGTCATTATAGGCAGTGGTTACCACTTAACACCAGGTGGGCCTTCGGTTTTTTCCATCATAGTCGTAAAAAAAGCCATAAAATGAAGATTCTTTTCAGTATCAGTATTCTATCAGTATATAGTTCCCATATCACAAGCTTTGCTTAGTTTTGGGACTAGAGGGCGTCGTGTGAAATGTTCATCAATATTTATTTTATTTAGTATGGCTTATAGATTTTACACACATGGATAAGATGCATAGTGATGCTGTTACACATATCCTTTATCCTCTCTTTTCTAAGATGGTCGGCGGCATCAATTCCAGAAAACAAAATACGATGCAAATTTTAGCTGTAAAAATTATGTTCGAATATTATTTTTTTGTGGTAACATGTATTTCAATAATCCCATTAGACAGATCCAGCTAAAAAACTAGTAAAATCTAACTTTTACAAAACCCATTTACGAGACGATACGCACCGTTCAGACTTGGAGCCATAGTACGGCTCTCAGCGACTCTACCAGCTCCTTGGCTTCAAACTTTGGCTCCTGAAGGATCGGCTGCATTCTTATTTAACCACACATTCAACATTTTGTTAATAAATATCTATTTCTATCAACAAATACATAAAAAAACATTGCTTATTTCTTTTCACATCGTAAACTCGTAAACTTTTATTTGAAATGCATGAGATCACAAAATTGTACTTGGATGGAAGTAATTAAGTTCTGTCGATTATGGATTGTAATTTAAAAATAAACTGTAAAACATGAGGTAGGTCTGGTTCGATCGATGACCCGAAGTTCTAGAGCACTCTACCTTAGAATTGGCTTCCGTGGGTATTAGGTTTCCAACCCACAGTTCATGCCTGACTGGACACCACCACATATTGGATGTGACCCTAATACATAATTTCATCATTTAAAACCACGTGGTTTCAAACCAAATTAGAGATCAGTTACCTCCATATTTTTATCTGCCTTTATGCAAATCTGTCTTCGTGCTAATCTGGGATTTTGCTTATCAGTCTTTCTGCTGCAGAGACTTCGATACAAACCGCACCACAGGGATGGGTACAAAGCGACTTCACAGTCAGTGGCATAATCTCACCAGTGGTCAGTGCAATGCAAACAAAAGAGAGCCCATCTAAATCATGTAAAGTAAATCGAGTGTGGGCTGCATTTAGTTTTCATTGATTTATAACAAGATGCATCCCACAGAAACCCAGACTGAATCACAGGAAGTACTTTGTTTAACAGATAATAAGTAGGTAGGTATCTGTTTGTTACTAATTGGCAATTCTTTGGGTGGGCAAGAAAACAGACTCAACTAGGTGACTACCTATTATGCGTAGTGACTGGAAAGCTCATTTTGCAACCTTCAATCTCTTTCAGTAGGTACAGTTAAGATTTGAATGTGTGTCTGCTAGTGACGAACTCCAGAGGCTGTTGATCCCCCTAACAATGGAACCGCGACGAACGATTCAAGTTTGAAAATAAGTCATTGATATCTTACCTATGATGCACTTCAACATAAACATCACTGAAAACAAAGACAGCCGATGATACAACCGGCACTAATTATATGACAATGACCTGTAAATAGTCTAGAACGGATCGAAGGTTACATTCAAGTTCGTAACGATTTTAACCCAGCCCCAACCTAGAGTAGCGGCTTAGTCGATGGAAAACAAACATGGTAAAGTATATTATAAGTAGGACTAGAAGATATCTGTATCGATCAAAACTCATAGGTACGATTGTATAGAATTTAACCATAGGTACTATAGTACCTACCTAGCTACCTTAGTTCTAGGCAGCACCATCTGTGAAAATCTTCAGCGACTTCGTTATAATGTAGTAAGTCTAGTAACAGAGCTACTGCTACACGATATGCTATGAAAAAAGCTACGCGCTACGAGTGTCTACGCTCAGTATGGAATTAGTAAAGTGCCCAAATCACAGATGGCAGCACCAGTCTTTAAACACAATGTAGAGTCATAAAATGTAGTAGAGTCGTGTTGTCTTGGAGAAACAGGAGTAAAACAGGTTTAGTCCAAGAACTCAGAACCAGTTTTAAAAATAAACCAATAATTTTACTTGTGAGAAATGGGCCCCTTAGCAATAATATGGATAAATAATGTAGCAAGGTATCTTGCTTTGGTAATTTTACCTAACACCAGTTTTTTATGTTTGATTCTTGAAATTGATAATCACTGCAATATTTTGAGCAGCGGCTGCCATAAAAAGTGTGATTGCGACGGTCACATTCGATTGCACATTGGAATGGCCGCGGCGGCAGAGGGCTGTGCTGTGTGGTTGATGCAGGTACAGTCAGCAAAAAACCGATCACATTTTCAGAATTTAAAAATCGTTTATTATTAAAACAGCGTAGAGTTCTTCAACAAAAATCTAAACCCTACTATTGACGATCAGTTGGCTATAATAGCACTTTTAGTTAAGATTATCTAAGGTACCTATGTAGTACCTAGGAGGCACTCTTTGTAGGTCGATGTAAAAACAGAACAATAGCTACCTAGCCTACCTACCTACTTACCCAAGCTCACGCAAATCCTTGATGCGACAGGATGTAGGTAAATACATATCGCGAACTAATAACGTTACGTCGTCGTCGTTAGTGTCTGTGGTCCGTTTGTGGCAATCCTCTGAGTAGGTACATAGTACCTACTGAGTAGGTAGTGATACATGTGATTTCCCGTTCCTGTAACGTGTTCACTGTCATTTTTCGCTGACTGTAGGTAGTACCTGCCTCCCTGGTGATTTACAGTTAGTGGCCGTCTGCCTTGACAGTCGTGCTGCAGTAATTAAATCCCATATTAATTGATCTGGCGGCACTAATAGCAATTAATATCTATTTATTGCTCTCTAGTATGTCACATCTAAGCAGTTTAGATGTACGTGTTCGAAATATTTCGAACATCAATGAACTACACAGCGTGTAGGTAAGAAAAAAGCTTGTAAAATTGCGTTTCATTGAGTAAAGTCGTAAGCGTATATAGTAAGGTTTACTCATAAATAAATAAATAAATATTCATGGACTTCACACACAACGCCCTCTAGTCCTAAACTAAGCAAAGCTTGTGATATGGGAACTAGATGGCTGATAGAATACTTATATACTTTTTTTTTTGTAATTACATTTATAATACATAGTAACAACCAATAGCAGCAATATATAAATAGCAGTAAGTTCAGTTCAGAGTAACATTTTACCAATTTATTACAGAGTTCATACTATGTAGTTGAAAGTACCAACAATTGCCAGCAGAAGTGGGTTTACAACAACAAAACGTGTCCAGATGCAACTCCACACTCAAAATAGTCATTAGCAACTTTTACAACAAAAGTGTTCAAAGTGCTTTAGGCAAAGAAAGCACACGAACCATCGACAAAAAACTTATCTGTTAGTTTAGGTAAGTATAGGTAATTATGTCGCTTCTGACCACGTGGTTCGACCGGTTGAATCTATATGACGGCGGCGCGTCGTCAAGCTGTCAACATTCAAAGGGTCTATGGTCAAGGGTGACAAACGAGTTCACTCTAGCGGAGTGTCGTGTTGATGGTAGCGGGGCAGCCATCTTGTGGTGGCACTTTTGGATGGAGGCTAAGAGAGCCAGCGCACCACATCTACGACAAATCGCTTCTAAATATCTTGTAAAACAGTAAAACGAATACTATCTTGACTAAAATTATTGTTATTGGCTGTGTGTGATTATACTGGCATAATTGAAGATTTATTTGTGTGCAATAAACCGTTGAGTTTGATTTCCACGCCCACCCGTGTAGCCGCTGGCAACAATGCACTCTGATAAAGGTCCTGATGCGCCTTTATCAGAAGTGGGATCGAACGATCTGCAAAATGAAGTAAGAACACCCGATATATCATACGCTGAGAAACTTAAAAAAATATGGAGATATTGCTTACCCAAGTTTTGATCCAACAAACGCCAACAGCACTAAAGAGACAGCAGCTGAATCTGCTCTTGGATTATGGAACCTCATCGAACAAATACCGAATTGTACGATGCCTGAAGAAGTTGCTATATGGATTTGCTATATCGGTATTGTGTCAGAAAGACAACCAGATACGTCGTGAACTGAATGCAAAAAAACTGTCACGAGTCGAGCTCAATTATACCGAACCCTTGGTGGAATATCATTAAAAATGTCTAGATGCTGAAGCCCAAGAAACTGATACCAAGCGACCTCGCATGGCAGATAAATTCCCTTGCAAATGTCATTATTGCGGAAACAGTGGACATCGTATAGCTAATTGTCGCAAGCGACAAAATGATATTGATAAGAAGTCGCAAGATACTCCAAGTTCATCACGCACTGCGGAGCAGACAGCTGTAACCTGCTACGTGTGTGGTCAGCCTGGGCACATAGCAACTGTTTGTCCGGATAAAAAAAACGGTAGTGGAGTTGTGGTAAAAGAGGTCCGTCAATGTGAGCTCTGCCCTTCCAGAGGTATACTCTGGGAACATCCTCCGGAACGAAGTCATTTTTGTAACTTATTTCAAACAATCCGTCCTTCACAAAATTGACAAGGATTCACGGAGGGCATCGCTGATATCATTGTTAGGTAAGTATTCCGATTATGTCACCGAGGGTATGGAGCGTTTACATAAGGTCTAACAGGGTTTACATTTAATAAATCTCCAAAAAATGCTATTAGCTTCAATGTGGTGAGGTAAAACCAAATTCTCGGAAAATATAAGTGTTAGTAGATTCTCCTCAACCAAAACCAGCTAAGTACTCAGGTTCGGCAATTCCTTGGCCTTGCCTTGTGTCTTTGTAAATTCATCCCTGATTTTACGCGTATTGTAGGACTATTGTATTCTCTAACTAAATTAAAGGGGCATATTACATGGACTAAAAACCATGAAGAAATACGTAACACCATAATACGTATTCTCACATCTGAGCTATCTAGAACGGCATAATGATGCCAGCGACGCACGTCGGAAATGGAGTTGCGCTGTCACTCCTATAAATTACAGACGCTGGCAGCTGTAAAAGAGGTAGAGCATTTCTTTCATTACCTTTTTGTAGTTTTCACAGGTTGAAATTCTCTTAAGGCTTCGAAAACAAAAAAGATCTTACACCTCGTGTGCATCGTTGGTAGGCTTTCTTACAAGCTTACGACGTTGGTATTGTATATACCTAGTGAAGGACGAGGAATGGAACATGCGGACTACCACTAACAAAATCTTCTTGCCAATATTGATCCGGTATGTACCTACCTACTCCTTCTGAGAACTTACAAACAAAAAAAAAGGTTCAGTACCTACGTCGAACTTCATCAAGAAGGCTTTCGTGCGAACACAAACGCGATAGTGAGATATAAGAGCTGGTCGCGAAACACACTAAAAAAACACTCAACTTGCACCCAACATTACCTCAAGGACATGATGACTTACTTGAAATCACGACTAATCATTTAAATTATGATGAGGCCGAGACGGCGCCAGATGATGTAGTAGATGAAACTATTGCTAATATGGGTAACACGGCTTTAAATTGACAATGACTTATTGACCGTGTGTTAAAGGGTACTTCTGCGGTTTGACTCTTACACTATCACAGCTGTTTCAGACACTCTCAGTGCATACTCCGATCCTGAGACATGGGATAAACAAAAAGAAATAGAAATTTATGCCGATGAGGATAGTCCGTCACCATAGGAAGGTATGTCCGTAAGACATCATTACATTCTAAATGATCCTTGTGATTTTATTGAATAAAGAAATGTTGACTTTGACTTTGACTTTGACATATTGTCGTGTCTGTCGATCCTGGTCTGGATTGTGACATCCGGGCCACACCTGAATAGGTTGGTTGAAGGGATTCACGAGTCCAGTCCAGAAGGTTCTCAGTCGATCCTGGCAGGATTGTGACATCCGGGCCACACCCGAATGGGTTGGTTGAAGGGATTCACAAGTCCTGTCCAGAAGGTTCTCAGTCGATCCTGGCAGGATTGTGACATCCGGGCCACACCCGAATGGGTTGGTTGAAGGGATTCACAAGTCCTGTCCAGAAGGTTCTCAGTCGATCCTGGCAGGATTGTGACATCCGGGCCACACCCGAATGGGTTGGTTGAAGGGATTCACAAGTCCTGTCCAGAAGGTTCTCAGTCGATCCTGGCAGGATTGTGACATCCGGGCCACACCCGAATGGGTTGGTTGAAGGGATTCACAAGTCCTGTCCAGAAGGTTCTCAGTCGATCCCGGCAGGCTAGTGACATCCGGGCCACACCCGAGTGGGTTGGTTGAAGGGATTCACGAGTCCAGATCGGAAGGTTTTGGTAGTCTATGCTATCCGAAGCGTGTCGTCCGGGCCATACCTGGAATGGTTGGTTGAAGGGATGCACTCGCTTGGCCCAGATATTCTATAACTGGTTGAATGGGTGTTCCCGCGCGTAGTTACTGACAGGATGGACGAGCGGATGTCCTTGTTACTGTAAACTCCTTGTTCCAGAAATCAACTTAAAGACCGAGGACGGTCTTATGTCAGTCCGGCCGTGACGGCGGCGCGTCGTCAAGCTGTCAACATTCAAAGGGTCTATGGTCAAGGGTGACAAACGAGTTCACTCTAGCGGAGTGTCGTGTTGATGGTAGCGGGGCAGCCATCTTGTGGTGGCACTTTTGGATGGAGGCTAAGAGAGCCAGCGCACCACATCTACGACAAATCGCTTCTAAATATCTTGTAAAACAGTAAAACGAATACTATCTTGACTAAAATTATTGTTATTGGCTGTGTGTGATTATACTGGCATAATTGAAGATTTATTTGTGTGCAATAAACCGTTGAGTTTGATTTCCACGCCCACCCGTGTAGCCGCTGGCAACAATGCACTCTGATAAAGGTCCTGATGCGCCTTTATATATAAGTATGTTAGATACCAAACAGTGTATTTTATGAAGCATTTATTGTATAGTGAGCTTTTATTACGATTTAATTTTCCATGAATTTTGAGCAGGTACTAATTATATTGTTTGGCAAGTGCATGCACAGATTACTATTCGGTGTCAACAGGAAAAAATATTCAAGGTTTAAAAAGGCAGCGATACAGCCGAGCTTAAAAGGTCAATACGAGAGCGGCCGATAAAGTTTAAACTGGTTTCAAGAAAGCTTTCGCACCCGAGTCAGCGTCGACGCTGGAGACTGGGGCTCGGGGCAGGAAGTATTATAAATGTTCATTTTTAGATCTATTGCAAATTCTGTACATGCCTGCAATTGACACACGTTTATAGAAAAGTATTGTTTTTATGTTTTTTTTTGTAATAAGCTATGTGGTTTTGGCGTAAAAACCAAAATGGTAATAGAGTTCAAAAAACACTTTGGACAGACATCAATTTTACATCCTTAGTATTACCACAGATAATATAAACTATAGTAGTATTACCCAAATCATATAAAACTGAATTATGGGATAGTTAGGTTTACTTACTAGCGGCTGGTTTTAACTTAGTATCAAGTTAAAACATTGAAGTTTTTGATTTCAATTACCATTTCACTTGGCGATAAACCTGCAGATTTAGATGAAACTTGAAAACGATTTACAGTTCGCTGCGTCAATAATTATAATTCAAATATTTATATTGCTATTATGTAGTCCACTACTTTACTAAAAGTGCTCGCAGTCTTTTGCCGTAAATAGCGTGTCGTCCTCGAATAATAAAAGAGATGCGAATTGTTTTGAATTTTTTCAAACAGTAGGTAACCTTTTCACCAGCTTCTAAATACGGCTCTGCATCCAATAACATTGTTGCTTAAACTGTGAGAACACTAACGTGAATATACTGTACCCCGTTTATGGAATACAGAAGTACTTTAGTGTCTACTTAAATTCTTGTTGCAAGGATCTATTAAAAATACTAGGTAGGTACTTAAAATGCGTTATTTAAAAATACGGCATTAGGAAAATAGAAAGAGACGAGGTTAGGAAAATAATACCGTGACAAACAGGTTACATTCATGGGTACTGTAGTCTTCAATCTATCTTCTATCTTCAGTCTTCAGTAAATTACAACAATCCTAATAAAATCTCTAAAAACGTAAGATAATAATAGTAGTCCTTTTTCCCAAAATGTTTAGTCTTCTGTCTGACAGTTCTGTAACTATTGTTAAACAAAAATTAAAATTAACTAAAATTATTAACTAACTAGCAGTTACCCGCGACTTTGTACGCGAGTACAGTTCCCGTGTACATTATAATTATCTGTGTATTATTATTATCATCTGTGTGTGTACTACCGAGTGGATACTTTGAGAAACTTGACATTACACGCTAATGAATGTCAAACGCTAGTCGTTAGACCAAAGAGGTAGTACTACGCCATGTCAAACTTACGTGACATGTGACATGACAATGAAATCCTCTTGCCAATTGGCGCTGCTAATCCTGTTCATTCATTTTATCCTGTAGAACCTGTTAATTATTCGGGATAAAAACAAGCCTATGTGTCAATCCAGGTTACGAACTATATATATGCCAAGTTTCATCCAAGTTGGCTCAGTAGTTTAGACGTGATTGAAACACAAACATCCAAACATCTAAACTTTCGCATTTATAATATTAGTAGGATAGGATAGGATTGATTTAAAATTAGTTGGTACTTAGTAGGGTAAAGCAGTGGCACATTACTCATAGGAGATGATGCATACAATGTGTGTGATACCTAAAGCGGCAAGTTTAGCTAATCTTTGTGAGCGTGTGAGGTGTTACAGTAGATCGAGGTAAAGCATGAAAATGAAAATTAGCAACAAACTGTCAAATATGATTTAAATTGTGTTTCCTACAAAACGCAGACCGCGCGGTACCATTATAAACATGTTTTGACGGTGTGGGAGGACGTGCTAAAATTATACCTAGCATTTGTCACGATTATGTATTTAGGTCTATTGTATTGATTTATTTGGTAATGCATCAAGCCGGCTGACAATATAATAAGTTGTTTTAGGTCTACAAGTAACAAACACCTGTTCAACTTGACCAATTACAGTAGTGACTATGAATGCCGTACTTCATTTCAAATTTTGTGTAACAAAGAGGTAGACCCACTTCCAATTTCCAGCTTGGCTTATTTATTGTTTTCTTACGTTTGTTTATTTAGAAATGACGGAAAGCTAATTATTTGTTTATCAATGGATTATAGGCAGATTTATACGGTACGAAAGGCGGTACGGTCCGGATTAGGGTAAAGCCTGCCCAAAGCACGCAAAGCTGGTGATCCCATTTTAAGTAAACCCTGAAACGAATGGTCAACAATGGAAAAGTAATCAAAAAACCTGTATGATAACGAAAATAAATGAAGGTTACCAAACCCTACAGATTTTTTAATTTAAATAGGTAGGTAGGTATTACTTATTTCACTTTTTATTTAATAATAGGTAATTCTTTTGATATTTTTTTATACTTTATAGACAAGCGTTTGACCGCAATCTCACATGATAAGAACACATAAAAAACACTTTATCCAGATACTTACCTACCTAACTAGTCAAAACTACCTGCGTATTTTTCTACTTTTCAACCTTCGTTTTCAGGTGAATCAAAGTCTACAAAGAAATACAAGTTGTTTTACGTTCATTCCATAAAAGTTAACTGGAAAACTTACATTTGCCTATGTAGGTAGGTAAGCTCTAAATAAGTTTGTGCAAAAAAATATATTCTGTCCATCCAGCATTTTAAAAGTAGGTAGTCTTTCTAACCGGGAAAACCGGTGACGATATTTTGTGACTTCCAACAATTCCTCGAACAAGCCTCGTATGTTCTAGAACATGCATGTTTGAGTCGGGATAATCCAGGACAATGGCATGGAATATGATTCATTTAGGCCCCGTGGGCAGAGCTAGCGATTTATGGAACACGTAGAGCCGTCAGCCGTCAGCCTGTCCCGGACAATCTGCAAGCTTACCACCTACGCCATCATACTGCATTGTGTTCGTGATTGTACCGACTAAGTTACAAAGTGTCCCTACCTACTAACGATGCATTAACAAAGGTTACCTCATAAACTTATGTTAAAACCTATAGAAATCCGCTCGTAAATATTTAACAACATCCATGGTACAAAAAAACTCAAGCCGGTTTGAGTCAAAATTTTCACAGAAATATGTCAAAAAATTCATGATTCTTGATCAGACTTGAGTTACTCATTCACCCGTTAGAAACTATCACAAGACCAATATTGAGCCGACACAGCCCACACAGCCCACTAGCATCGCGCGTATGTTGTTCCGACGAAAAAGCGGGTACTGTATCTACGTCTCTAACATCTTATCCAGACCCTTTATCCTCTCCTAGAGCTCGTACCTTAAGGATACCTTACTTGCATTAAAAGGTCAGCAACTATCCAAAACAATCCAGTTTACTAGACTGCGCGTGCCCTGGCATACATGAACGTTAGGTATAAACGACCATCCAGTCTTGGGATCCCGTGATAACAATTTGATTATTACGCCACTTTAGGGGCTTATTCTGTTGGAAATTGCAGATTAGCTTCAGTTAATATATTTGTATACACTGCAGAAGGTTTTTTAGAATATCATAAGATTTCATAAAATTATTTTCTTATTTAGCCAACTTGTTTCCGTTTATTCGTGAGAAGTTATTTTCTAATAAACTTCAACCCTTCAAGGCACTCTTAATGAGCTATTAATTCTACAGTTGTTTATTTGGGTTGGTTCTTTGCCATATTGCAATTGAATTTAAAACTTTTGAAGCAGCAAAACCATACTGCCTTGCAGAATCAGCTTGTCGACATTTTAAGGTAATCTTTGCTAATGATCCTAGTCGCACCCTTCTCTAAAACAACATCGCACCCTAACAATTTGCAGGGAAATTAGTTTCCAGATTGGTAGTTGGGTACCTGCGATGTTTGATTACCTAGTAAACGAAGGGGCAATAGGGGGCGCTGCGTACTATACGATTTACGATAAGTAGACTTAGTGCAGTTGACGGTTTTTGTTTACCGGTTTCCCGGTTTGGTTTGCCTACCGAAATTTGCACTGCTAGCTACTGCTTACGGAGAATGTTGGCAAGCTTCCATCGCTCCCAGCAATTCAATTACTTGAGTTATAAGTTACTATTTGTCATCATTTTTGAAAGCAATATTTATGCAGCGCCTGTGAAGTAGGTAAACGCGTTTGCCAAGGAGTAGGTACCTAATTTGCGTCGGTACAGAACCGACATAAAGCAAAGATCATCGTTCATCTTTTGCCATGTTAATAAAACATCAATGCTCGTTAATATGGATGTTTGTACAAAGTGTAGGTCATAATCCGGGAGAGGTAATATCGTCAACGTTGCTATTAAGCATCAACCACCCCACGATCCGTGCAAAAACGCCATAGACGGTCGGATTAAAACAATTTTGATGTTTATTTTTAGTACAAGACTGACCCGGTTTATTCGCTGTAGGTCTATAAACCCGTTTAGGATCTGCCATATTTTATAAGTGCGGGAGATGTCCAGATGTTTTAGTATTATGTTGTTAGTTAAAATTGACACTCTTGATGTTATTTATATCTACTCGTAACATTATATTATATACTTTTGCTTAATAACATAGGAGCATTTTGTTCGTTTTAGTTATGCACACTCATACAATGAAATAGTTAATTTACGGCCATAGGAAGACTTAAGTTCTTAGCAACTTGTTTAAGTAATAAGCTGATCGCAGCACCGGGTTATGGGACCACCACCACCGGTAAAAACGAACTTGCCACATATTTCATTGGTGTACAACTTTTGTAATATGAATGTCACGCCTCTTGGGAAACTTCTGGGCTTGGCGCGGCTTGTCGAAATAAGCTTTTTATGCGCAAAATTGTTTCAACTTACTTGACAAAAAATGCTTTGCCACAACTTGGATATTGTTATTACAACTATTCACGTAACGATCTAAAAATGTAGAGTCAATCTGTTGGATCACCATTTCTGTGAAAAGTAACCAATCATGCAATAAACATTCAAGGATAATGTTATGTTATTGTATCTGTCAAAACTGTACAGTGCTCAACCATTTTATTGCGATTATGGCTGCCAATAAAGAAAACTTTTTATGAATTTGATACCGTCTACTTTGTGTGCCACAAGTAGCTAAATCCTAGAACCAAGAAGCAGTTCAGCATCTCCCATCTTATAAGATCATATTCATTGCATATTCGTTTCTTTCATAAAATAATCATGATTACCTAATTAGGTATGTAAGAAGGTTCGAAGACCGTAAGTGCTCGTTTGTAGGATAGCGGAAAAATTGTAGTCGCGTTGAGAGAATAAAATCATAAAACAAGAAATAAGGGCTCTTAGGAACCTGTGGCTTGCTAGTGGTTTATCTTGCGGTTGCTCGAAACTGATGTTTTTTATTGCCTAATTCTAAGCATGTTTCACGCAGTGCTTCATATCTTTTTCGTATGTGATTTCAAACTTCAGATAATTTCAACGAGACCTTTTTATACCAAGTTGGAAGTGCAAAAAGAACACACCCCGAAAAAAAGTGCTCGCACCTTCAGTTATTCCTTGATTCAGCGACAGTAAAAAATGAGACATGGTGTTTGTTTCAATATTCTGAGTTGAAATAAACGTCGAGATAGGTAGAGTTCAGATATTTTTAAGAAATACAAAAATATCTTTACACAAAAACCTAGTACAAAGAAACTTACCTACACTACCTACACTAAATTAAGACATAAAGTCTTAATTTTGGTCACGAATCTAGATGAACATGACTTTTAAATTTTTGGGCCTGACATCGCCAGACATGCTCGACGCTCGTAAACCAAGAATTATTAGATGTCTGACACATCGTTTTAAAATCTACTTATTACACAGTGTCGATAAATATTATCTCGTTTCATTTTGTTATCAATTTATTCATTTTCTACGAGAAGTACGTATACTAACAGCAAAACAGGTGCATTGGACTGCATTCCCGCACTAGAAAAACTGGATTCACAGCTCTACCGGAGAGCTGTTGAGATTTGAATTGATAGAAAATTTATTTCATTATGGTTGCAACCACTTTAACCGTTTTAACGACCCTGGGAACAATAACGCGAGCACGAAATAAACTACCTACTAGCTATAAGTACAACACTAGGTGCTATAGTAAGTAGGTACCTACTTGCTAATTTTATTCCGGACTTCTTTTTCGAATTCTGTAATTTACGCAAGTTGATAATGTAGGTAGGTCCATGAAATTAGAACAAAATGATTTTTTTTGAGTGCAAAATGATTGAATTAAATTCATTAGGTAGCGGCTAATATGAATTGGGTAGGTAGCCTACATTGCAGTAATTAGGCAGATACACGACGGGATCACAAATTAGGTTGCACTGTGTCATGGTGAATTGTAATTTCATTATGTAAATACATACCTAGCAGCAGAGTCGGACCTAAGGTAATAGTTCTACCAATAGTAGTACCTACTACTTAGTATAGGTAGGTTATATTAAGGTTTAAATTTTTTACGTATTATTTTATTTACCTATAGGTAAGGTAATTTATTTATAAGGGAGGTAAGTTGGAATTTGTGGCACAGGTCAGTAAGTGATGAGCGACCAGAGAAAAGGCCTATAAATAGATAATAGATATTCCTAGTTTGAATATAACGCGTAGCAGTATTAAATGGAGGTTATTCGAAATTTAATATTTCTGATTTTGAAATATACCTAAGGGTGCAAAACCCTTTTTGAGATAAGTCTAAGATTAAAATGTTCAGCACGAAATAATCCATTTACCAACAAGACCAACTAGTTTACCTCAGCGTAGAAGTCTTTAAGCTCGTAAGCTTAAAACGCAGTAGCTGTATTTTACAAGGATTAAAATACACAACATCTTAAACATTCAACGACGGGTACCTACCTAAACAGATCTACTTGTCTTAGGTATAAGTACATGTTCTAGGAAAACATCGCACTCGTTAAAATAAAGAATTTAATTAAAAATGTTAAAAAATAAGTGAAATATTTTAGTATCTTATGCAAAATTATGGCTGAAGTATAACTAACATTTATCGAGGTGTTTCATGGCATATTTCTTCAAAATAGATTTGAACTTTAGGTAGAGCCAATTGCGTCGCACCTGCAAATGAAATTATTAGCGAAAAAATTTCAGTTTTTTTACACGTATCGTGTCTAGTGTCTATAACTCATACCGAGGACATTGTCACAGTTTCGCCACTGGCGTGCAATACAGCGGTCAAGCCGGGCCTGAACCAAATTATTATATTAGATGCGACTATGTGACGCGACTATTTGTCGTATACCTAGTAATACCTACTACGCCTGGACCGTTGATCGTGTCATTAAAACTAAAATCTACACGTACAACTGCTGTTTATACAAGGTGTAACTAGTGTAACTGATTCTCGCTATTTAGATATCCCCGATGACGAAGCTGAGCCAGACATGATATAGCTCAATTTGTCAACAGAATTTCAATGCGAAAAGGATTCATTCTAAGTATTTGTCGGCTTGAAACCTTCGTTCAACGAATACCGTGTACGTTTAGAAAGAACGTTGCATGCAAAAGTCGCTGCCGAAACAATATTTCTGGATCAAAAGCCGAAAACACACGAATCAAAGCTGACCTCATAATTCGAACTTAACAATAAAGGCTGGCCGTACAAATTAAAGTGCGGCGGCGCATACCACTTTAATTACTGAAATTATTTGCTAATTTGTACGGAACATCACCACAAGTACTTAACGGGGTAGCAAGGTGTAATCAACTTCATTGCACGGTTTTAGGTATAATTAACAGGGATGCTGTGAAATGAATGTTGCCATTTACAATTGCCAAAATGTGCAATTTATTTACCAAGAACGTTTGAACGGCGAGGGAAATTGTTGGTTGAAGCTATTTTGTTCACAAAATCAAAAGTTTATGATACCTCGCATATCTAAGCAAGCTTAAATTGAACTAGTATCATGAAATACGTACTTTACTAAGAGCTGAATTTGCTGCAATCGATAGATTGAAATTGTCTTATTAGTTTTCCTCAATTTCTTGAAACGCAACAATACGTTCAGCTTTACATTATAACCTCCATACTTTACTGCCTGTTTACTAATCCACGGACAGCTAATAAGGTTTCTAGGCGTAAGTCGGCGTAACTGCTAATCCCAAACGAATCAAATTCTATATTTGTTATCAAATATTTGCAACGAGCAATCTGTATGCTAATCCGATGCGAATACATATCATCAAAATATTTGTCGTTGATGTTAAGCCATGTAATTGCAATTGGTTGTTGTTAATTAGGATCCGCACTGAGAAAATGCATAATACAACTACCTACATCTAGCTTTTATATTTATTTAGTTGTGACGTAACGTAACACGGCGCGGGGTCGTGAGAGATGGTACAAAAAGAGAGAGGCCTATACTCAGCAGTGGGTGAAGTCAGGCTGTGGATGATGATGATGATGATAACGTAACAAGCGCAAGTTTCAGTTTTTCCGGCACGCGGCGATACCAAAACGTCATTACTCACATTACTAAAGTAAATACGCAACACTAGGATTCACCATAAACGAGTTCTATTATCATCATCATTATTTATATTATTAGTCCACTGCGGGATGTAGGTAGGTCTCTCCAGTGTTTGCCAGTTACATTTCGCAGGTTGTTCTGGAAGGAGTTCTATATCCAGGAGTTATTTTTCTAATGTAACTTCTAAATAGATAATAGCTTGAGAACTAGAGTAGGTAATTATTCAAGTTGCTCTACCTGAAGCTTTCACAAAAACTTGTGCATGCTTTTTGGCAGTGCCAATATGCATGTCTTGCATGCATTTACATAGTAGGTACCTATAATACCCGGTTTGTTAAATTTTGTAATCATTATTGTAAGAACATACAAAATACGGGCACTAAAATGTAACTTTGACTTTGAATGTAACTTTTTTAAGCACTTTGAACATAATGCATAATGTAACGTTACTTACCTACGGTGTCATCGCATTTTCAAACCAGTAAAGATTAAAATACACCATAATACTTAATGATCTTGTAAGCTTCGCTTGCACCAACCTGGGCTAGTAAAGTTGAGTGTTTTACTCATGGTCCTAGTATTATGTCCTGATAGGACCACGAGTGCTATTACTACACGTGGTCCCATTGCTTTTAAAAAAATTATTTAACCAGTATTCTGTCGGCCAATGTTATTTAACTAAAGCGTTGTTCAGTTAACTAAACTTAACCACAGAGTGCAATTTGAGAAAACTGGTTATCTTCTAGGTATTTAGGTTAGATTTTAGTGCTTCAGATTAATCAGATTACTTACAATAGCAAAGATTTCAAATAAAGATTGTTATTGTTTGAAAGTTTCTCTTGTACTCGAACCCTATAACAATATACAGATTTATTAGGCAGAGCACGATTCATGTATTGAATTTTGTTGTTATCCATGAAATGATAATTGTAATAATTTTGTTCGCTGCTGAAGTTGTGGCTTTCGCATACAAATGATAACTTTTAAATAAATAAACTCGAGAGCAAAAATTCCGGGTCATCTATAAAACTTGAAAATTTGGGAAACCATGAATTCTAAATCATTTGCAACGATTTGTAGTGGCTCAACCGTTTCATGTGTGTTTTGCAAATATTGTATATACTGTATGAGTCGTAATTTTCTTTGTGAAAAAGGCTTTATTAATATCAGAATATATATATAACTTTTTTTAACAGCTTAAAAAAAAAATTACCATAGATGCGGGTACTAGGTAACTGCAAAAAAGCAAATTGCTTACAACTTTTTCCACATCATGAATATTAAAAAAACCTATTTAAATAGATATGTACCTACAGTCTCTGGTAGCAAATACCGAACCTTAGTAACCCTTGTGCCCTCCAGAAACTCTTTTGAAGTATCGATGCCCCCAGAGAACAATATCTCTTCTAAAAAGAGTTATTTATTAATGTATTACTTTGAAAATACTTGAAATGTACGCATGGAAAACTTAATTCGTTGTACCTAGTATTAAATTTATTCAGAGCTATGTGTATAATAGGTGGGTGACCGGTTTTCAAAGATTGACCTCGAGGTCTCTGGAGCAAGTCGAAGTACAAACAATGGTTCAAGGGCAAGGACGTGCTATGTATCCAGAAATCGAGTTTTTGATTCTTTTGCAAATAAAAGCTTGTCTATGTTATATTTATAGCTAAACGAAGAGTAGGTATACAACGTCTAACATATTTGTCCCTATAAGCCGAAAAGGGGCTTATTCAGTTCAGACCAAGCACGAGAATAGATTGGCATGTGCAAAAGTTGAATACAACATATTTGACTATTTTTATCTTAGAAATTTGCAACCAGTGTTTGTTTACTTTGCGTAGGTATCCAGCCTGTTAGTACACATGCACACGCACACTCCTATCACGTCGCAACCACACACAGATACTTTAACGCGTGCAATGCTATTTTTAGGGAAAGTTTAAGGCGCTTTTCAAGTACCTACTTATGAAAAACTTCGAAGCATTTAAAGCCGCAGAACAAACGTTTTTCGCCATGTCGGGTACCCCCCCTTCGGGCTTATAGGGACATTATTTACACCCTGTACACCTATAGTTAAGTAGATAATTCTTCTAATAAATCTAGTAAAAAAATATCGTTGCGATTTGGTATCAAAAGTCACTTTTTACCGCTATTTTGTGACTTATATGTCATCTACAAAATCCCAATGATTTACCATATTTTATACGATGTTATCTCTACTAGATTTTGTAAAGAGAATTACACTTCTAATTCACTATGATATTTATACACTCCCATGTAGATAAAGTTAAAATAATTTAACTTTATAAACCGCAACTAACGTAAAATAAAGTTAATCTCAAGTTATTTGCTAACTGATTTGATAGTTTACTCAATTGTATTACTAGATAACTGGAGAAATGTTTATGACAGGCGTTTGAGTGTTATAAAAGTTTGTTCAGTATAAACTTGATAAACTTTTAGTTAATAGAAAGTTACTGTTCACATCACGAAATAAATAATACTTTACGATTTATAGAACTAGGTTATAAACATGTAGCTATGTAGCTATAATTATCTAGATGATTTATACAGCGTCATGAGCCACTTTTTAGCCATGGCCCTATGAACGGGACACTGCAGTGCCTGGGACATAGTTTAAGATGGTCTATACCATCCTCTCAGCCTAGTTGGCCTTATCCACAGGGAAAATACGGTCAACACGTGCGATGCTGACTAAGCCCGATTTCCTAACGTTGTTTTCCTTCACCGTTTGAGAGCACTGGCGCACATAAATTTTCAGAATAGTAAATCCATTGGTGCACAACCGGCTTTGAACCCACGATCTAAGGATCGGATGTCGGGGTTACTACCACTATACCATCGGTGCTCTAATTATGTATATTTACTCAATAACCATACGATTTATTTATTCTGCTATCGTAACACTTCAGACAGATGTAGGTACTTCTAAATGTTGCCAGGTTTACATACCATGACATAACCACTGATTGAAACACACAGAATGAGAATATCAGCGATATAGAGGCGTCTGTAGGTAGTTTTCGATTTGGTATAAGCAATAAAAATATTATTTCCCAGAAACTGAGTTGCTTTTTTATGGTTTAGGAAACAGAACCCGACTCAATAAAAACTAAATTGAATGATTTTGCGTAATTGAAACTAGCATCGCTGTATTGGCTTTTATTAATATATCTAGCTACAGAGAAAAATAAATCTTGAATAAAATACCTATACTTTTTATAGGACTTTATTTTGGCGTACGACAAATAGAGAGTAGGTAGGTCTGTTAGATAGGTTTATCTATCCTGTAAATTTGAAAGCTGGCAAACAAAACATTATAAAATAGATGAAATTAGGTAGTAGGTATAGGCATTCTAATTTTTTATACAAAGATTTTTGTTATAACCTCTTTGCATCTTTGCATTATTATACTAGGTAGTTCTTAATTATTCGAAAGTACTTTTGCAGTGAAAGTAAATATCTGTAGGTTCAGATAACTTTGAAAGTTAGCATTTGAGAAATTAAATCAATAGATTTAATGAGTCGTGAAACCAAAGTAAAACAATTAGTTTTGGTTCCAATTAACACAGTAACCTAGTACAACAAAACTTCTTACTTTAATTTCAACTTACTTGTTTTAATTGGACACGTTACGTCTAGTTATTTGTTTGAATATTCATGAAAATTCCATCTTTTGCTGGCAGAAAGTGTGATGAATTTACTAAAAAAATTAAATGATATATGGCTCTTACAGGTGTTATACTATAGACAGACACACAAAGTCGTCAATCTTATAACACCCCTGCCGTTTTTAGTGGGGGGTTTAAAAGATAGACGAGAATTATACCTGAAACTGAAAACCCAAATAAAATAAACTTAAAACGTTCGAAACAAAACAAAATATTTTAAAATAATACTGTATGGCTTATCTGAAAACGTTACAGGAAGGCGTTCTAGATATCAAAGTTTAATAACGCAAAATAATACAGATATATACTCTATTGCTTGATTAAACGTCTCAACAGCCATGCTGGTATACAGGATGATTCTATTTAAACTAGCCTCTGCTACTGTTACACACACCATTCTGTCTAATAAACTTTACCCAATCTTGAGCAAGTTGCATCTATTGTGTTAGGTTAGAACATACTGTATCGTCTGACGACAGAGGGTTCGTTCAAGCCGTTTGTTCAGCTGTCGGGTTCTACCCGTTGGTCATCACGTCACTTTGTAGCTGCCTTGCTCCATTGATTTTATAATCAATTTATCATCCCGTTCGTCTAACTAACCTAACATCTTTTATGTCTCAGAGATGATTGGCGAAGTTCAATGTATCACAGCGTACCTACGTGTGCGTGTTTTGTAAGACAATGTATTTAAAAGCAGTGGTTACCACTTCACATCAGGTGGGCCATCGGCTTGTCCCATCACATAGCTAGTTGCAAAAAAAAACAATACTGAAAAAACTATAGGTCCCTCTGAAAAATCTGCGCAGAACCGTTTTTTTTTGGTCGAAGAGGAGATAGCGAATTTGTCTTAGGGATTAAGATCCGTTGTGCGTACTGTAACTTTTTTCTTTTCAAAAGCCAATCACCCTGTTGGTTGAGTAGTGGCACAGAATCGAAGCTAGGCAATTTATACAGAGCCGATACAATCTCATCTCATAATCAGTCGGGTTGTAGCAGTGCTACCGAGCGCGGCGCGCCACAGGCTACAATCAATTTGTTACGGCTCTGGGTGCCACTATGAAACTAACTTAGACGTGATTATCATAGACATAGACAAATTCAGCATCCTGAACTCGTATTTTTTAATCGTCTCCTGTTTAAAAACTTTGTATAGGTATATGAAAGTGGCAGTAATAGAAAGAAAAAATATATGTTTTCCATACAAAAGACATCAACGCGTGCATATCGATGAACGTTTTATTTTAAATCTTTTTTTTAAACAGTCCATAGAACGAATCTAATAGCAAAATCAACAGATGAGTTCACAGTAGCACCTCAATCCCCGTAGAAAGTACAAACGATTGTTCTAATCAAACATGACGTTGCGCGGAACCACTATGAAAGTGGGCCTCATATCAAAGAGTTAGGTATCACTTGCACCTCTATTCTGTAACCTTGTTTACCGAGGGCCAATAGGTAATCGTGTATAAGTGTAGGGGTCCTGGGTATTCACAACACTCGCACACATACAATAAGTGTATTTATATATCTACGTATACTTTTTCTTCTGATTGTCCAAACAATTAACCGGATAGAAAAATTATACAAATAATAGAAAATTATATTTTTATGCTTCGTGTTAGTTTATTTACCGCCGACGATGATGTAAATATGATAAACTAGTTTCTCCTCACGTCGTTGCTCATGTTGCGGTACGCGGCATTAGTTTATTGTAGCTTATTTTATTAAATAAACCAGGCTTTATTAAACAAACATTATTTATCCCAATCGGTCCTCTCTTGCGTGATAAAACTACAGACATTCGACATATCTATACGCATTCCAATTATTATTAGTAGGTTTACCTACTAATAAAAAAGATATGTTTTTTTGCTCGACCATTATTTTGTTTATAAAATAATGGCCGAGCAAAAAACCCAACGTCATCGCAAAATTGGCCCACCATGGTTTTACAATGGGAGAATCCTGTATCAACACAATTATAATTATGTTTGTCTTTGCGAAGAAAGGTATTTAAATTTTAAATTTAGTATTTACTTTAACGCGACCCCGTTTTTCCAGCTGAATTCTCAAATTAACTTATAAGTACCCTCTATAATTTTTTTAATGATGATATAACTTGTCCAACAAGAGAAAATAAGTCTGTAAGTTACCTACTTTTTATTCACACACCACGCGTAAGCTCTAAATTCTCGCAAAGGTTTTAGGGCACCCAACGCAAATGCGGATTAACAACAGAGTTTTACACAAACCAAATCATTAATTTTACACAAAATGCGGTATAAGAAGAAAGTGAAAGACAGACCCTCATAAACCAACCAGTCAATCGGTAATCGTTCAGTTAACCACTGCGTAAAGCTCGATGCATTGGGCGGAATGCCGCAAGCAAATACGACCTACAGGCTTATTTTGTAACGAAATGTATCTTCTATCTAGTAACGCTGTTTATGGCCGCTAGAAAATCTTGAATGAAAAGAAAGCTCTTTACAGCCATAAAAAGACAAAACAATAAGTTCATATTTGTAAGAATATGTGGTTTCATGAGTGTGCGAGCATCTTTTTCAGACTACAGATTCATGACGCGTGAAAACTAGCAAACATTGCTTGAAAATTATCTTTTTCTTCTTATGGCTATCATTTCAGCTGAAAAATATCTTAGAATGCTGTAGAAACTTAATTATGAAGCCTTCGAAAGGTTAATTTCTATTTTATTTAGCCTAACATGTTTTTCAATGAAATGAAATTGAAATCACCTTTCAGAATAAGGACGACGACCTCGCACGAAATCGCCCAGCTACAAATAATTCTCTCCGCGCGCTCTGTTTACTGAGTACGCCCTGTTCGTGGCCCTCTGAGTACGTTTCGATGTTATCCCTTTACCATCAAGTGGACCTTTCATTGTCTGTGACAGGATAATTTTGGGTTCATTATCAAACTGCCATGCATTTACTATGAGGACTGCGCCAACCGAGTGGTAAACTACTATTCATCTAAAAAATCCGATCTGCTATCAATTTCATAGAAATAATAACCATCAAGGAGACTGAAAGATTCAGTACCTATCAGTAGACAATAATTAATTTCTTCCTTGATTAATGACCGTTTTTTCGGATGCCTAGGGTCAAGAAGTAGATTGTATGGATCGGCAAGAAATTCCGACTGGTTGGATCGTATTGACCCCAGAATTGGTTTTGCAATTATTTATTACCTCAATTAAATATCAAAGCCGCCCGTGCCAGTGTTCTTGTAAATTCGAGGCATAATAGCAGAAAGCAATCCGTTTTGCCAACAGAGGGCCGTTCATCTGTTCACAGTTACACAAGGTACGTAATACGCAGAGATTAAAACGTGTATGTTATATGTACAGATGTAGAGCTCAGCGCAATCAGCGCGGGGGTTAAGTATGAGGGCGTTTGGTTTAATTAATAAAGTGGCATAGTGATCGAGCGCTCTCTACCGATGATTGCGCACCGGGAACTTTGCAGGTCTGCTCGTATGTGGGTAACCATGTTTCGGAGCGTACTACATTGTGGAAACTATGCCCATCATAACTTCCTTTGACAACCTTTATGGGGCAGCGAGCGTCTAATTGCTGAGAGAAGGTGTAGGATCGATCTCTAAAAGTGTGGGCGCAGTGCATTAGGAATGAACGCCAATTTAAAAATAAAATACTAGTAGTCATCATGCAGTAATGAGCAAGTCAGTTAACGTCAAAGCTACATTCATTAATATTAAATGCAACTATGAATGAATTCATAAGTACCTAATGTATTCATGAATTAAATAAGTAAATGCAGAAGATGCGTCAGAAACTTGATTATTCATTGATAAAATTGTGAATTGCGCATATGAGACGAGTGTGCATGCAAATGACGCATTGAACGCACTGAATCAGTGTGCGCTGCAGGAAAATAGTGATGTGCATCATATATTTTATAACATCGATAAACGCACATGTAAATAAACTATTTAAATAGGTACCCACGTTGGGTGGGGTACCTAGAAAACAAAACCATATAAAGTTTGTAAGTGTTCATCAAAACTCAGTATAAAAAATTTCAAAAAGCAGGTAATTCTAAGCCTTTAGAGCACTGGTTCACTGAGATTGCAAGAAAGAATTGAAGTCTTAATTTCGATTCGTTTCGACGATTGAATAATAAAATGAATCGCTTTGAAGGAATTTTCATTTATAGCTGTGGTAGGTATAAAGCCTGTTACACACAACCACGTTTTATTTCAAGTGGTAAAACTAGACGAAGACATGCGAAAAACGAGTAAGAAAAATAACTTTACACTAGATGGGCATTTAACTCATCTGTCACTTTTCTCATGAAAAAAGCATACTACTTTGTGGCTCACAGTTGGCTCACACGATCAATTAGTCCCACCCAGTGAAGTGCCAAGATCAATGAAGTGATGGATAGTCGATTATCGACAGTCGATTGAATAGGCTAGTCGGTCATCACTAAGGAAGTGCACCTCGCAATCAGTCGCATCAACATCCCGCCGCCGCCGCCGCCGCGCCGCTGCCATTGCTGTCGCGACTCCATTTTTCATCCCCTGACATCCGCTCTGTTAGCGTGAGCGAACTCGGAAATTTATGCCACCACCGTATTGAAGTCTAGACCAACAACTGTAAATGCGTAGAGATAAATTGCCATAAATGTAACAATTTATTATAGGCTTATTGCCCTGCAGCGGCGACCTCACCAATACGCAAGTCGTTAATATTTTGATGATATTTTAGATGAACAAAACTGTGTCGCTCCGGTTTGAGTTCGCCAAAATGATCATAGTATTTCTAGGTTTTAGTATTGACTCAGCAGAAGTAACTAGGACCTATACCTACCGACTGAAAGTGTTTGTGTGGGTAGTTGATACGGGAACGAAAGACCCCACTTAGCTAAACTGCCAACTAGCAAAATTGCAAGGAATTGTTGGCTTTCACGCCTCATTATCACGTGCTCTAGACCCTCTCTCGGTGCCGATTACCGACTCTCCCCGGTGAATGGTCTAGCCGACCGCAACGAATACTGTAAATTACATACGATTGCAATTACAAAGAGATCCCTAATTATAGTTGGTTACGATTCTTATAGTGGAGATAACGTGTTCTTAAACTGGCGTTCAATGAACACTGTGACAGAAATCGGCGCCCATCTAGGGTCTCCGCAATCAGAGCTCGCGCAAATGATCGGCCGCCAACCGCTGCCGCCGCCACCCCGGCTCGGTTACAGATAATGAATTACGGACTATTGCTTGCTTGCACAATCTACTAGGAGTCGTATCGGCAAGTAACGAGGTTAGCAGTTCTCCGGCCACGCCGCGGATCGCGTCGTGACTCCCTGGATGCCTTCGGGAGCATTCATGGGCGAATTATCTACTGAAATGTCCGATATAAATTATCTTTAATGGCTTTTATTGCTGTAAAATATCGATTCGATCCGGGATTTAGGAGTTATTGAAAGTTTGTTTTAAAAATAATAATAACTTTTTGCACGCGGTATGTACGGTAATAACATTTTGCATGGATTGGATTTCGGTAATCATGTTAGGATTAGAAACGTGGAGGAAAGCGATCGCTGAAGCGTGGACGCGATAAAAGCGCTTTTATCGTGAATTTTATGATTCTTTTCGTGGTATCCCGGCAATAAATGCCGAATCAGATGAAGTGAGAGACCGCGGGTGGCATAGCAAAAAATAACTCTATTTACTTCGCCCACATCAAGTGTTACTCAGATATTGCCCTTGGGTGCAAAATAAATTTCATAAGTATTTTGATGGTTTCAATTTGAATAACGTTATTAGAAATTTCTTTGAAGAGTTTTATGACAGTCGTTTAACTTATTCATTTCAAGAAGTTTCTGCTTAGTGAAACGTAGAACCCATTTACATATACTTACCTATAGCTACTTTTTATCTTTCTTTATAAAATTAACAAGCGCTCAACCAGTAGGTACTTTATCAGTATCTAATAACGAGTCAGCCATATAAACAAAAAAAAATCAAAGAAATCATTTTTTTCGCAAGCAAAAATAAAAAGAGTTAAAAATTAGGTAGAGAAAAGTATCAAACTACCACAACCCTTTTTCAAATAGATAGCTTCCTCTTCCTGCTCTAAAAATGACGACACACGTATTTGACCGAAAGGGTCGAGCTGGCTATAAAATGTGGGATTTACTGGACAAGCACAGGTTTGAGACCATCGGGGCATTCCGTAAAACATGTGGCCGGGCACGAGGGTGGCTCTCCGTGCCACTGAATTACCCCTGATAGAGATTGCCTGGTACGGACACGCGAATTTATATTACCTATTTATCGGCGAGAATGCTCTGAAAAATTGAAATAGAGTTTTAATTTTATAGACGATGGAGCTCTCGGGCGCTTCTCGATCTAAACTGCTATCTTCATTGCTCTAGGAATTTATTAAACGCTTTATAATTCAGCCGAGAAATTGCTGTTGGATGTCGACGACTTCAACATTAGCGAATTTGAGCTCGTTGTCAAAAAGATGTCGGTCGCCTTCACAAAATGCACCACTTTTGGTTTGCTAGATTTTTCTCAACTTAATATCTTAAATTATTATTTTAATAAGACGCTGAGAATAAACTCAAAGAGGGTAGGTATGAGATAAAATTAAAGTAAGCTACCTATCTATTTTGGTTAAATAGTCCTTTCATTCAATGTTACCAGTAGGTAATTAATAATGTTATATTCATAATCAAGTTAATTTACGGTACAGATATATCCAATTATACTTAAACCAATTTATACACACAAACGTATTTCAGAGTCTTCGAGAAATAGCCAACCTTATCAGAGCTCTTGTAAACAAATCTTCAATTTATCATTTACAAGATAAACTAAGTACAAGTTTCATAGCATACAAATTATATTCTGTGTTCCGATCCGAACCCGAACCTGTGATAAAATGTCAGAAAACAGGCTCAAGAAAACGAGCATAATAAGTTTTGCAATATGCAGCCTAGATGAAACCCAAAGCTGACACGGACTGTAGGTATCATGAAGTCTTAAATAATGTTATCTAATTTAGTCGCAGGCTGTAATAATTGGTACGAACTGATAGTTCCATGGCAACAGATGCTTATGATGAGCTCACATCGCCCATATTGGCCATTTTCCAATTTATGTTGTAGATAGCAGCCCACTCTTGGCGTGTTCTATTAGCCTAAGCAAATTGTAACCTAATTAATCCCACAGTTTAGTACATATAACCAGCTGGTTCACGAAATACCTACACCGAATACCTACTATAGCTCAAATTCTTTTTTAGTAAGAGCAGTGAGATGTTTCATTTTTACACCTTTAGCTGCTGTTATTATACTTATTGATAGTTTTTAGGTTAAGAGCTTGTTAAAATCTGCCTTCTTGACTTTTTTAGGTCATTTTAGATGGTCGTGACAGCTATTCTGTGAGAAAGTGATTATATTATATTTTATGCCCATTTTATCATATTATATTTGGCTGAAGCCCAAACATGCAGATGTTTAGGTCTTTTTTTCTTGTTTGTGGTTTTCCTGAGTCTTTGCTTCGGTGTTCGTTTTGTGACCACAAAAGTAGGTACCTGAGTATATAACACCAAAATGATAAAAAGTGAGTTTAAAAAAAACCGCTTGAGTGTTTATCGCCGCGGCAAGTGGTGTCGTATATTATACCTAACTATGCCTAAAATACGTGTGATTCAGTAGTTTTGCTGTAAGCACCAATACCAATAAGTTTGCTTATCTGCTCGTGACCATCAGCAGTTGTTCAATGGTCTACCCGACTATGGAAATTAACTGCCTCTTGTCTTGAGAAGCCGAGCTAATTTGACCACGTGCATACTACTGCATACCTAAGTCTACAAACATCTATTCTATGCATGCATAACATAATATCATGTAAATCACTGCTTTTCTAGTATTTTTTGAAATTTAAACTCGCTCTAAAATTGCTGTAAACACTAGCTTGATCCAATATTATGCGTCAAGAAAAAAAATTGTAAAAATTAGTTGCGAAGAATTCTTTGTTCGTAAAAGTTACTATTTCTATTAGGTAAATATCATTATTATCTGAAAATATATCTAAAAATAATCAAGCTCTCTTTACAGACAAAATAAGTGTATTTCGCTCGCAGGCTAATAAACATCCAATTTAGGAATAATAGCCATAAATGACAAAGAAATCGTAAGCCAAAGGTCGGCGAAGCAATGTGGGCGGTTCGAAATCGTTGGTTCAACAAAGTTCCATCAATTGGATTAAATATTTTTAATAATTTTTCTAACTTTAAATTGCTTTTTTTGACTTGGTCATTAGGCTACCTTTTTATAATAATTTAAACATTGATACATTGCCATTGTAACAAAAAAATCGTCCTCATTTTGCTTCCCACCGACCGCACACAAAAAAGCATCGTCTATTGTTTTTTACAAGTTCTAACGTCAAATAGCTTAAAAAAATTTGGGTCAGTTTGTTGACGCTTATTTTCAGGACCAAAGTATTTTGAACATGTACATAGCCCTCATTTCTCCATTTAATGTAATAACGTGACATGGTATAGACAAAGGAAACATCGCCTACTTACATCTCATTACGTACACAGTGCAAGCTTGTGCAAAGAGTGGGTACCTAATAGCAAATAAAATAAAACATGTATGAGTTTTTCGTAACGTTTCTGGGGGGTGATTCTAGACCGATAGATATTTTATCACGATAGATAAATATCCCTCAAAGTGTCAAACTTCGGGGGCGATTCTAGACCGATAGATATTGGTGATAGATATAGAGATTTTATATCTATAGGCAATTATATCATATCACTTGAAATCTCTACAAATATCTCTACTCCACGCTAAAATACGTATTCTAGCCGGCAATAGACTTTTGCTTTAGTAGATATATCACAAAGGAGGTTTATTCAAATAGTTCATTTACACTAACACCGGTTTCCACAGACTATCTAGATTTTGTTTCCACCGAAATGCGTTCAGTTATTATATACATTTAGTATTTAACCGAATAACTTTGTTTGGTCGTAATAAAAGTTATATTTTCTAGTAAATGTTTTAATAGTAAATCTCATTGTTGTTTTAAAATAGGTATTTTTGTACAAATACTCATTTAATAGTAATTTCGTCTCACATTTTTCACAAGAAATGGAATGTTATCTTGACCTTCTGCCTGCACAAGGGGGGCAAAAAAAAAAGAAGAAGCGGCAATCAGAGAAATTTTTTCAAACAAAACAAACATATTCTTTTCAATTTCCTTTTGACTTTTATTGTTTACTATATAAATACTTAGATAATTACCAAAAAATCGTTGCAGCTCGAAAAACTGCGTTCATATAAACTATTTGAAGGCACATTACGAGAGAAAAAAGTTTAGTGCAAATGTGATTTTCGTGCATTGTTGGATGAGTCCTCCTGTGGAAGCATCACATAGGGGAAAATTCCCCATGCTTGGTATTAGAAAACGTGGCAAGAATCATCCATGAAGAGCAATACATAAGAAACAACGGTTTTGGAGACAGTGATTTGATAGTGTTTGATAAACATACCTACTTACATTTTGGACTATATGAAAATAAAGAAATATTATGTCTACTTATGTCGTTTTAATTAATTTAAAAGTGAGTAGGTAGGCTACCTAGCTTGTAGTTTTATTCCCGCATCCACTGATCATTTAGGCAGGCTTAAATTTGTAGCAAAGGTAGGTAGTCAGAGTAACATTGAAGCACACAAGTTTTCTAGGGGCTGCGCAGGCTTGTGGGGGTGACCTAGGTAGTAGGTAAAATTTCAGCGGGCGCTTCGCCTAGGCTCTAGGATACAAACAAGAGTCAATTTCAGCCTCCACAAGTTGATTTCGCCACATATTCTATGATAAGTTCGTCCGTTTGGATTTTTACCGAAAGTAGATTTCTATTTGACACTAGGTAGATACTGAAATGTCTAGTAGAGATCTCAATATCTACTGCTGCCGACCAGTCGATACATGTCTATCGGTTAACGGTCGATATATATCTACAGTGATTTGTCCAGAATACGATATCTATTGCAAATTTTTATATCTATTGAAATTTGACACTTTGAGGGATATTTATCTATCGTGATAAAATATCTATCGGTCTAGAATCACCCCCTTCAATAGATATAAAAATTTGCAATAGATATCGTATTCTGGACATATCACTGTAGATATATATCGACCGTTAACCGATAGACATGTATCGACTGGTCGGCAGCAGTAGATATTGAGATCTCTACTAGACATTTCAGTATCTACCTAGTGTCAAATAGAAATCTACTTTCGGTAAAAATCCAAACGGATGAACTTATCATAGAATATGTGGCGAAATCAACTTGTGGAGGCTGAAATTGACTCTTGTTTGTATCCTAGAGCCTAGGCGATGCGCCCGCTGAAATTTTACCTACTACCTACCTAGGTCACCCCCACAAGCCTGCGCAGCCCCTAGAAAACTTGTGTTCTTCAATGTTACTCTGACTACCTACCTTTGCTACAAATCTAAGCCTGCCTAAATGATCAGTGGATGCGGGAATAAAACTACAAGCTAGGTAGCCTACCTACTCACTTTTAAATTAATTAAAACGACATAAGTAGACATAATATTTCTTTATTTTCATATAGTCCAAAATGTAAGTAGGTATGTTTATCAAACACTATCAAATCACTGTCTCCAAAACCGTTGTTTCTTATGTATTGCTCTTCATGGATGATTCTTGCCACGTTTTCTAATACCAAGCATGGGGAATTTTCCCCTATGTGATGCATCCACAGGAGGACTCATCCAACAATGCACGAAAATCACATTTGCACTAAACTTTTTTCTCTCGTTATGTGCCTTCAAATAGTTTATATGAGCGGAGTTTTTCGAGCTGCAACGATTTTTTGGTAATTATCTAAGTATTTTAATAGTAAACAATAAAAATCAAAAGGAAATTGAAATGAAAATTTTTGTTTTGTTTGGAAAAATTTCTCTGATTGCCGCTTCTTCTTTTTTTTTTTGCCCCCCTTGTGCAGGCAGAAGGTCAAGATAACATTCCATTTCTTGTGAAAAATGTGAGACGAAATTACTATTAAATGAGTATTTGTAGAAAAATACCTATTTTAAAAAAACAATGAGATTTACTATTAAAACATTTACTAGAAAATATAACTTTTATTACGACCAAATAAAGTTATTCGGTTAAATACTAAATGTATATAATAACTGAACGCATTTCGGTGGAAACAAAATCTAGATAGTCTGTGGAAACCGGTGTTAGTGTAAATGAACTATTTGAATAAACCTCCTTTGTGATATATCTACTAAAGCAAAAGTCTATTGCCGGCTAGAATACGTATTTTAGCGTGGAGTAGAGATATTTGTAGAGATTTCAAGTGATATGATATAATTGCCTATAGATATAAAATCTCTATATCTATCAACAATATCTATCGGTCTAGAATCACCCCCCTGTTACGGTTACGTACGTATTTGAATATCGAGCTGGTTTGCTTTCACTTAGCAGGATGGCTTTCGTCAATACATAAACTGGGGCGAAGTTTGGTTGGAATTATCAGAGGCCAAAATACAAAAAATCTTATAAAGTAAGTTTAAATTAGTTTGTTTGTCAATACGGCCAAAATCCGGGAAAACCTTTTTAAGTTTAAATTAGTTTGTTTTTAGTCTATGATATTTATTTTTTCCTAAACGTAGGAACTTGGCTAAAATATTTTTAACACTCCACAAGCATGCTTATTTGCTCAAGCCACAACTTAGATAAGCATAGATTTTTTGACAGATTTTACTGAGTAAATATGTAATTATAAATCAATGTTTGAGTCTGAATTCGGTTTGAGTAAACTAGCAGCTTTGATAAAATCAAAACATCTGCTCAAACTGACAAAAAATCCATGTAATCACAAATAACCATGATTCACACTTCCAAGTCTGGTTTGAAAATAATCTGTTAAGTACGCTGACTGCACTTGAAAGTTGCAGCGTGAAGTACCAGAAGTGTAGATACAGATACCCTATTCTCGTGTAAAAATAGTGCGAATCTTCCGCTCTTGATTTATAGACAGCCGTCATGCGATAATTAGCGTGCTTAAGGCACGTTTTTATCAGTCAAGTGTTCTCGATGTGCCGACAACTTTCTGGTTTTTTTTATACATTATAGACAAACGTTTGACCGCAATCTCCAGGAAAGCAAACCAAGAGTGTTCATCATATTATTTTATGTAAGATGCCAACATTTTTACCATAATACGAACTGTGTATTCTGTATAATAAAATTTTATTGTCAATAAAGTGATTATTGCAATTTGCAATGTTGTATTTTATGGAGACTGAGCAACGATAGATAATCGTTGAGATAAAGTACAACTTTAAATTGACATGGCGAGTGATCTTCCGTGAACGATAGCATTTAAATTGTCTAAGGCCCTGGTTCGACTTACTCCGAATAACACTATTCTTTAGGTTAAAATATTTCCGTCCTTGTTTCTGACACGTTCAAAGTAGAGACGGATAGTATTTGGTCTGACGAATTGTAAATTACGAATGACGAATTTATTCGGAGTCTATCGGCCGAACGAACCCGCCCTTAGTAGGTAAGCATTGACTGACGTTTCTTTTCGTTTGATTATTTCGTAAGTACATTAGCGTTTTGCGAATAGTCTTACCAGCCGCATGGTCTAATGTCTAGGGGACTCTTGAGACAAAGTTTTGATTGCGCACTTCGGTGATAAATTTATTCATGTATACAATTTGAGAAGTTGGTTTTAGATAGGAGAGAAAACTGGTCGTTTTTATTATTATACCGAGTTTTTTTTCGCTGTGCGAGTAAATGATCTTCTTTATTACAATTAGCCACTTTACTTACAAAGAAGGTTTTCCGATGCTGACTTATCTGAGTGGTGTAGCACTCCCAACTTTGCCCGCATAAACTTTGTTTTCCTGCGACAAAAATTCTGCTTCTGGCCACGTGGTTAAACCGCATGGTTTTCTACTCTTTGTCAAAACTATCTTTGTTGTTCGACTTTGAAAGCCTGCAATTGACCTAATGAATTTTCTTGTCCGATACTTAGAGGTCACCGTAGCATGTTTTGTATACCTTTCTTTCTATTTGAATAAAGATACTATTATTATATTATTATAATGGCACCAAATGACAACTTAAAAAAACACAGTTTTGACAGACGAGCAAATAAAATACACAACCAGTGTTATTTCGTATGCTCTACACTACACAATAAAACAAACTGTCAATAAAATACTGATGTTCTCCCAACAAATCGATAGATAAGCGTCTATGATACTACTTCTTTGTGAACAAGAGTTATCCGATGTTCGGTAAGTACGACGTCACAGGAATTAAAGTCCACTTTTCCATTTGGCACGTCGTCGAAGCAGATGCGAGGCACAGTTTTCAGATAGAGACTAAAGTTTGTAACTTTTCGCATTTCCGCGCCGCCCGGCTCCGCCCGCGCCGTCGTCAGTCGCGCGGCATTCTTGACGTTGTCGCATGGCAACTTTCAACGCGCGATTAACAGGAAGCATTCCTCACTTACCCCCGCGCCCCAGATGAAAACACTTCACCCAGTTTTACAACTCAACTATCGACCTCAACTCGGCATTAAATTAAATTATTAAAAGCACGCGCTGATGCTTAACCGATGTTTTCCCATGGTAATGTTATAATTACCGCAGTCGTTACTTACGCTAAAAGCTATTTATTTTGCATAATGGTGTCTGGTGAGCGCAACAATAGTGGTGCGCAGTGCGGCCGGCAGCCCCGAACACCCAAACTTGACCGCGGTACTGCTTTGTCCGCGCAGTTTTAGCTCCACTTCGCCCCTTTGTTTATCCCCTCATTATAAGCGTGTTTAATCGCCAGTATTAGTTATGCCCGAAGACAAATAGAGACAGCTTTACTTGTACCGAATCGTTGCAATTGCTATTTGTTTTACGAATCTATTCAATAAATATTTGGACCGTTAAAGCCTTTGTGCTCTGTATGGAGCGAGCGTAAAACTTATCTGTTCAGATAAATGGGCCACATTTATTTTCATGTAGATACATAGAGTTATACATTTTGGTATCTTTTGTCGGTGTCGGAACGCTCGTGTAGGGGTAATTTTAGATGTCACGTCATCGGAAGGGACCCATAGCTGCGGGCGACCGGAACACTTCTTAGGTTCTGTGACGACATCGTTTGCGGAGAACGCGCTATCTACCAGCTCGCATCGGAACTGGAAACAACCATTCAAAAGAGATGAAAATATATTTTCATTGACCTTTACATTATTCAGGTCGTTTTAGCTTTAACACGATCGATTGTAGCATACCGCAATCATTATGATTGCTATTGCATTTGAATGAGAATTTAATATTGTAACGGTACTACGGATACTCGTTTATCTAATAAAGTTAATCCGCGAAACCTAATAAACTTCACTTAATATTTCACGGGTGGTTTATTATGCAGCATGACTCGGCTTACTGACCTTCGTGTTTCGTTTCAACTGAGCTTCTTGCTACAGGCTCCCAACTTGAAGTGGCACATCGTAATTGTCTGCTAAGGCTTTGAACCTTCTATTTAGATGGTATTTTATGTAGTAGAATTCACATCTTCAGTGGAGGGCGAATGATCGACTCAAAGAGATAAAAATGTGCCATTTTGTAAGAGGAGAGCTGTAAAGAAGATTATTGGTTTGCGTGTCAGATGTAAGATTAATAACATTGACCTCCGATGACCCAGAATTAGATTTCTCCTGTTTTGCGTCGCCATCATGTAAGTCCCGTTCATTAATCAAGGTAATGACGTCATATGAATAAAACATTGCCTCGTTTGTAGACTTTGCTATTACAAAAACATTATTCACTTGAAAACTAGTTTGTGTAGCGGTGACAGTTATAGCTATCGATAAAACTGTAAGTGAATTTATTCTACAAATACATACAAACCTCTTTGTACAAGACAACTGTACAGTTAGCTATTCCTTCAAATGAAGTGTGTCTAAGTCTAAAGCAAAAAAATTTTTCATAGATGCTGTAATCTGAGCACAGAAGTATGTATCGTGTCTCTTTCTAGCTACCTACTCTACAAAGTTTCAATATATTTTAATGAAAAAATTCTAAAATGTAAAAAATATAAAACGTAGGTACCTACCATGAGTAAAGTATTTTTTAAGTCAGTTCCTACTGAACTGATAAAGCCTAATAATAAATAAAGGGAAAAAAAGATAACTTAGACATAATAAAACATAATACTTATGTCATAATGTCAGTGTTGGTGTGCATGCGCTCGTTCGTTCGATTCGTATTTTACCTACGAGAACCTAGTGTCTAGTCAAACCTTACCTAGACTTTAAGGCACTATATAATTTTATACATGTATAACTTTTTTGAAATAATAATAAATAAATAAATAATAGCAAAGGTACCTAACTTTACATTATTATTATTACTTACTTTTATTTATAGTTTTAAGTTTTGCTTTGTATGTTTTCTGCCTCTTTCTATTAAGTATTTATTGTGGTGGTTTTGAATAAATTAATATCTATCTATCTACCTATTGTCTACTTATGGTAGATTTCATACTTCACTTATACCCCGACAGCAGCTTTAATAAAATAAAGGATATTATTAGGATTCTGTATCTATATTAAGATATGTTAGTTCTCTAGATTTCTAATCGGTGTAATTTATGTTACCGCTGCGGCTTGGTCGGACATCCTCTTGAATAATTAAGTACTCGTAGGTGTGGGACATGAAGGTTTCTTTGGGTGGCAAAAAGTAGTGCACGGGGTTTCAAACCAACTATGGAATAAAAATAGGCGGTTGTTTGAAACCACGGTAGTTAGGTACTCTGTCAAACCAGCGTAGGGTTGTATTTTTTTTAGGACGTTTTGTTTTAGGGAATGCTATTTTGGATGAATTATTTTATAAACACTTAGGGTTGTCGCAAACGAAGTTAAAATAATAAGAAAAAAAAAAAAGAAATTTCAAACATGTTGTATTCAGCCTTTGTACATGCCAATCTATTTACGTGTTTGGTCTGAATAAGCCTCTTTTCGGTTTATAGGGGCACTATGTTACATGCAAGAAATCATAAAAATCCAATGATGAGCCCTTTATTGTCCAAAAATTTAAGGTTGTTATTGAATTACTTTTAAAAAGTGGAATTCATCAAAATGCGTGATTTACTGGCTAGATAGTACTATAAAAAATAACTACATGTACATGTAGTTATACTATACCTACCTAGTATTTATTTTGTAGTGATGCATTGCTATGCAAGAACTTCGCTACAAATTGATTGATCATGGTTGTATGTAGCGCGTACCTCTAAATAAACCAGAGCTCCGTTGGCTCTGGTTTATGTAGAGGTACGCGCTTGACCAATTATTTTCACATCGAACTTTGCCTCAGTTTGCTTATCGCTATCACGACATTATTATTATTTATTGGTCCACCAATAAGTCTCTTCTGAAAAGTTTCAGGAGAACGATTTTGAGCTTTCTCTATCCATCGACAATCCTTTAGCGTTGTTCAATTGGATCGGGGGTTGTTCTTCGCATCGTCTTCTAAATTAAACTATGTCCTAAGGAGTTTGTCGTGTTATGCCACCCGTATGCTTGTGAAGACGACGCCTCATTGAAGTAACTTGTAAAAGGAGTCACTTTGACTGGCACAATATGGTCCTAACGAGATACCAAGTGACGTCGCAGCTAAACATCTTTATAAAGAGCAAACAAACCTGCACGCTAGTTTAGAGCGTTATTTTAGATTTTGTGAGGTGGAATGAAAGGTTGTCTCTGAAAGAATATTTTAAGAAACATGCTACCACATTTACCTACCAAAATATTTTTTTCCCGGTAAATGTGGAAAGTATTACGCCCCAAGTCTAATAAGATAAGTAATTTGAACCATAGGTAACATAAAAAAAATATAATTCATCATCATTTTAGCCATTCCAAGATTATCTTAAAAACAAAGGTCCTGAAAAATGGAACCGAAAAAATTATGTTTGCTCCATATTTTCGTACCAACTTATGTAGGTTTCGTGACTGTGCTTTCCACAAAGGAAATTCCCGTTTCATTTTAAGCTAAGCCGGCGCTGGTTCATCCATCTTCCCATTCTTTGTTGTTTGATTACACCTTCTACTTCATCAATAACTTGCTGGAAAATCCCGATAGGAGCCGAGAATTTGTATGCACGCTGTGTAACCGCGGAAACTTGTACAAAGTTTATCAATTTTATGAAACGTCGCAAAATGTTCAAGCTGTTTTCTGAAGTGCTTACGTCATTGTGATCATGTTTCACCCTAGAGACGGTGACCTATGTTAGAGCTGAGATCAGAAGGTTGTACTGGACGGCTGATCATAGTAATTTATCAAGTGCTCGTGACTTGATTGATATTCGATTCGATTTAAATGTTTTCTGACTTATTTATTAATGATAGCATGAACAATCCTAAACCACATTTTAATGTGAGTACCTATATCATGCAACACTTGTATGTAACACAATGCAGTATCATAATCACTTGTAAGTATCATTGAAGGGTACCATTGAGTATCCAGTGTCTTCAAGGCAAACTATGTGTGGCAGGTGACGTTTAGGACTGTCTCTATAGCCGAGCTGGGTGTGTGCCAATTCTTTGTGATTTCCATAAAAACACTTACATACACGTGTGCATGTAGATGTATAGTTTACTATTCCTACAAAATTTTATGTACCAAGTAACTACCTCGCCATATGTTTCTTAGAACATTATCTTTTCAAACACGCGATTCATTCGGTCCGTTGCACTGTCTCAAATACTCATTACTTTTATTACTTACTGTAATTATTAATTTCTATCGAGTTTTTATTTTTCATGAATTTTTAGATACGATATAAAGTTCTCTATAGTCTTACAATCTTTTACAACAGCTTACTTTATTTTTAAGAACATTTATGTACTGTCGAAAAAGTGACTGCACAGTACATACCGACCACTTGGCAATCTATATTTTGAAAAGCATGACTGTGAATACGCAGGAAAGTGTAGGTAGGTAACATAATAACTTTTTGACAAATTAGGACTAATGACACAATAACCCACATTTTGCACACACGATACTTCAATTATGCATACGCTACGACCTAAATTTTTGGCGCACTTCCATATCTAAAGCGGTAAGGTCACCAAACAAAGATCCATTGATTGCTCGATACGGAACGCCGCAGATTGCTAATTTGTACCAGTCGTATTCGAATAACAATCAATATTCATATCGATGCGAGGCGAGTTCGATAAATTGGCAATGTATTTGCATTTACATAATTATGCATTTAATTGTAGACGAGAACGAGGAAAAATGCTCACTGACGTGTCGACTCTACACTACTATTAGTAAACGTCCGATCGTCAAAAGCATTTCTTGTTGGACAAGAGTTTCTTGATTGAAATGGTATCTTAATAGTAAAAAAAAACATAATCCTCTTTTTTTAAAGATCTTGAACTGCTAAATTTGTTCAGTCGTAAAACGGAAACTCGTCTTCAATCAAACACTGCTTTGAACGAACACAATCATGAGCCTTGCAAAATAAGAGGATCAAATATTTTGCAAAAATAAAAAGTAAAGGCACTATAAAATGGTTTCAAAAACTAATTTCAAAGCTAAATGGGAAGCATACTGCTATGTAAATCAAGAGATAAGTGCTCAATTACCTGGTAAATTAGGATCCGCGTATAATTACGAAAATGAAATTTAGTTAGACTAATGGACTAGAAATGGTAATTTTGCTAACGGCTTTGAACGAAAATATTCTAGACACTTCTCAGAATAACAAGGAGGAACACAGAGGAAGAACTCAAAATAGTTTGGTCTGGAAATCTAGGAAGGACGCATAATGTTCAGCAAAAGACTTCTACAGGGTAATAGGTATGATGTTCAATTTTTATATAGTATTTATAATATATACAAGATACACATGACGCAGTTGAGCTATCTACACACCGTTGCAAACGATTTATAGATAGCTATATATTTATATTTTTATATTCGGCAATTTCAAGATGTGGTGGTTTTCATAGATTATCGTGGTTTACGATGAGCTAGTCTCTACTCTACCACCTATCATTACTCTTAACTTTTAGTCTCATCTCGGTCATCGCGCAATAATGCGACCTAGTTACGTTGATTTGATGAAATTGGTCATACTTAACTAATGATATTGTGACCTAGAGGCAGCCTACGTAATTTGAACCTGTATCATGTGAGATACATCGTAGGTGTGCGGTTATAAATCGTTTGCAACGACGTCTCTGATATTATCCTATTTTGCTTGGTTTCAATGACCTGTTTATGAATTGAGGGACGGTATTTTTCACTCAAGCTCATCATCACGTCTGCGATACGTGAAGAGACTGAAAATTCACACTCTGCAGATAGTATAGAAATAACACCTAGAGATTTCAGTTTAGGTACATTATCGTGAATCTAGGTAGTTTAAATCAATGTTGCAGAGAGATTTTCTGATTTGAAAGTAGCTACTTAGCTAAATTATAAATAAATAAATATTCATGGACATTTCACACGACGCCCTCTAGTCCCAAACTAAGCTAAGCTTGTGATATGGGAACTAGATTTAATATGTATTTGTGTGGGATTATGAATCTATTTACTTAATTAACAATCTACAGCGGTGCCTATCATAACTCACATTATATTCGGTTAGTTAAAGTCTAAGGCAAGGCAACGAATATTAATATACCTAGCTATATATAATAGGTAGGTCTTTATATTCCATACAACTAGTTGCATTATAACTGCACTAGAAAATAATACTGTTTGCTACTAAGTTATTACTACTGTGGCATCGCCAACGTAAATTTTTCGAAATTTTAATTTTGTTGAAATGGCACAATCAACATTCCCATTTGACTTCGATAAATTAATTAGAACTTTAACACTTAAAACTATATTAGATTTGAAATCCAATCTCAGCTGTCGCGCTAACGGTATGATTGCTTCGAGTTGCAAATTGGACGTGAAATAACGAATCTGTTTCACAAACGAGTGTTCTGAGACAAATTAGGCAGATCATTTGTAAGAGCCTTTTAGGTAAAATACTAGTTCAAAAATAATCCCGAGCTGAGAACTTATTAGTAGGAAATTAGGCACTTTGTTTAAGATGTTTAGATGGGAGATACGGTTTCATTCAATATTTGACTCTTGCAGTTACCTAGATAGCGATATATACTCGTATTAAAAATGTGTGATAATTTAGTAAGATGGAACAAGAAAAAGATTGAATGTTCTGAAGTAATTAACTTAGTACCTAATAAGTACTTTTAAAAATAAAAGTCAAATATTCTCATCCACGTTTCCAACGACCGTCTAAGAGATATAAGTAGATAAAGTTGTTTGATGATAAATGACGTGGTCAGATTAGCTGCATAATGCATCCGTTTATTTTAGAAGCACGTATAGTGTGCAGAATATATCGGTTTGACCTAAATGACTGTCGAATTTACGAGAAAAACGGTAGCTTTGCAAAAATAATTATGGGCGCATTTTCTAACTAGCTACTTAAACCAGGAACACTTGCTTCACCACAAAAAAGTAGAAAGCTCTATAATGTTATTTAAAAAGTCATAGGTAGATAGGTAATTGAATCTTTCTACCTCACTTTCTGTTGATACAAAATTTTTTTGAATTAGACTTTACATTTAGACTTTTAGTACAGATATTGAAAACGAATCCAACCACTAGCAAATTAGTTCGTTCATTCCTAGAGTCGTCATGAATACTGAAATGAAGCCTAAGCAACCGTTTCAGGTATAATGGAATTATTCGTATGAGTTATTACTAGAGCGAGTAGATTTTTGCAAAACACAGTGGAAATCAGATATGAAATTACTTACATAGGTACAGGAGACAGCCTGATACAGCCTTTCATAAAATATTTACGTACCTAAAACTGCCGAAAATTTTCATCTCATTCGAATAAATTTCAAATTTGTGATTAAAATTTACTTCTACTTATGGAAAAATTGTATCGTATCGTAACTTAAAATACGGCTGTTGCTAATATTGCATAAGTTTCTAGAATTGAATCAAAAAGTTCCCTGGTAGACTCTAAGATGAAGTTTCAAGTTCTGTGAGGTATACCTAACTACCGTAAGATTTTATCTAAAAGTAAGACTTGATTTGTTAAATTGCATTGAATTTTTTTTATTTGTATTTTATTAAATAAAAGTACTTAACTAATATTATAGACAGTAGTTTAATAACAGAATATTTTCATAATTTCTAGGTGTTATATTTTTCTTTGCCTTTTTGAGGCACAGGTTGTGACTATACCTTGTTTTAAAGTAAACGTACAAGTTGCGGGTTCGATTTCCACAAAAATGTTGTACAATTTGCAATTTCACAACACAACATGTTTTCATTCATCATTTTTGGTATTACAGAACACGAATTTTAAATCTCAGGATCCAAAGTACCAAAAATCTTATTTCAAGCACGCATCACCACCATTAACAACATCAGGTACCTAATCATAAAAGGTAATTTACTTTTAGACACATTATAAAACGAATTTTATGCTCTTCTTATCTTATCACACTTTATGCATTTAAAATGAGATCTAAGTAATTTATGTGGCAAACGAGATGAGTTTTTCTCAAAGAAAAGATTAATTTTGGAGGCACTCAGACTATTAATTAAAAAGAATTTTTTGAAGCCACTTTTTATCTGGACAGTTTTTCCAATAGTTTCTCTAATATCTTATAATCTGAAAACTTTGAGAAGTGACTGCGACATAATATACCTACCTACATACAGGGTGAAACATAGACCACTCCCGAAAACTTCGAGGTTCAATGAACATCTTTTTCGAAGGAACTACAAGTTATCAGTGTTAGTGCAACTTATTTCGCGTTAAAATGTATGGTTCTATAGGAAAAGTTGTTCATATTGATGGCTACTTTAACCGCCATATAGTTTTCGGGGAGTGGGCTTATTGCGTCCTGTAGTTAGGATCACAAGCAAATAAAAATCCGTCCGTATTGGAAAGGCCCTGCGTGGTCTTTGCCTATCCTAAAAAAACCGATAATTCTATGCGTGTAAGAAGGAGTAAGTAATCAAATCAAAGCAATGTGTTGATTAGTCAAGTTAAATTAAGCTGTATCTCTTGAGAGCAAGCACAAAAGAGCGGTTTTCAGAGACTTTGCAGTTTGACCTTAGGTTAGACCTACCGTACCGCATACCTACGTAAAGAAGAGAAGCTGAATGCATAGCTTAAAAAGGCAATAGCTGGATCACTCTCAATTGGTTCGGTAGCGAATGTTGCGGAAAAAAATATCAGTAATGCAGTTTTTCACTCGAAATTTTAAAAAGAGGGTAGTTTATATTTTTGTGTAATATGAAATCCAATATGGCAACTGAACTGTGATATTCATAGTATTACCATAGACCAATCAAAATTAGTTCTTAATATTACATACTGTGGTGTGAAAGCTTGGACTTCTAAATGTAACATGAACATTTCACAGACTGAAAAGATGTAGGCTGTGGTTACCACTGCATCATGAAAATAAACTCGCTGTAAAAGGCTGTAGAAATATTGCAGTAGTTTTCCCCTAAAGCATGAATTGAAAATGGCTTGGTACCGGAAATTAAAAATGTGCTTAGGTAAATCACGTTTTAAAAACAAAAGCACCCGAAATGCTGCTAAAGTTTGTAGCACAGCGCAGTGTAAATGCTAGCTAAGTAATTTAGCTGCGAACCTCGTAACTTATCTCAATACATTGGATCAACTCGCTTGATTTGTTAATTACATACTCTGCGTCGAACGTGTTTTGATTAAATTAACACGGGCCCGTGAATGCTGAAATGTCGGGGAAACGCTGATAAATTTAACCACGTTATACCATTGAAAGAAAGTTCGAGGGTTTTTCTTTAGTAAAATAATTTGTAATTTTATAAATTGCTTGTGACTGCAGAAGTGCTCAGTTAGGTAATCATCAATCTATTTTTAAATAAATTGCGTGGTACAATTTTCCAAGAGAGTTCATTTGTCAGCCATACCCTATTGTACTACTTGTTCAACACTACTCTAATTGAATCAAACAGTAAGGCCGGCTTGCACCAGAATCGCTAAACGCGTTTATCTATTAAATAGTATTTAGCGAGTTGTCAAGTCACATAAATACGTCAGATTTAAATCTATTTAGCTGTTAAACACGTTTAGCGATTCTGGTGCAAGCCGCCCTATCACATGGTATAAAATAATTTATATCAGTCTTCAGATTTGTAACCGTTATTTTTGTCAGAAAGTGCTATTACTAGCAAGTGTTTTAGTATCCGAACTAGGAAGAAGACACGTAGAAAGTTCCTAAATCTTCAAATTATTCATCCGAAGCGGTCACACGATCTTACAGTCCCGATTACAGTTAATCTCAATAGTTTCCAAACACAATGTAACTTAGCCACAAAGCCCGAGGCAGGAATAATGGACAACAAAGGTCAAGTTTGAAATCTGATTGTCGCACAATGCACTAGGGACAATGCCACAAATATCCTCTCCATTATTTATTGCAACTGCCTGCGGAAGTACCGTTCCGATAGTAGTCGGTTGGTAAGGGTACCCGAAACTTCCTAATACTACTCCCAAGTTATCTTTTTTCCTTCAGAGCTATTTAAAACTTTTGTAGTATTGGAAAATATAGCTGGTCTATCATACGGTTATCGATTGTACGAGATAATTCCAATGTCAAGGGCCGAATCGGTTTGCCTAAACACTAGTAAAAGGGTTGATCATGAATAAATAGATGAGTTTCTGTATATAATTATTTAGAGGCCAATTAAATGGGTTGTTTTTGGATTTTTAATCTCAATAATGCTTTTTTTTTTTCATTATTTTACAATTTATACTTACAAATTCGGTAGTAGTAACCACTACCGCTTATTATTTTGTGATAGTAATCTTGCCGTGATGAAGTTCTAGAGAAGAAAATGTCTTGGAGAACTTCAGTTATAATTTACTTTGTTTTGTTTCGATATAGGGACCTCGAGTCGACCGAGCACAGCCGGTCTTGTAGGTCGTTCATTAGTAGCGGTTTGCTCCCTCATGCCAATCTCTTTCGTATAATGCGATGTCTATCAAGGGAATGAGGAAGATGAGTTAGGTTTTTTTTCCTGTTTTTTTAGCTTAAATCAAAAGTCTAGAAGATTGTAAGGACAACTGTGAAAGAATTTTGGCGATAGCTCAAAAACTGAATTTTCTACGATTTTTTAAAGTTTGGATTTTCAAAATGTGTTTTTAGCCCGGCGATTTCGCGTGTGACGTCAGCCGGGTCCGATCGCTCACCCGCGCGTTTTAAGCGTTTTCTGCCTTTACGTTTCTATTTATATTTCTGATAAATAGGAAGAAAAGTACCAATATTTTTATGTAATATTGTGCCTCTAAGTCCTAAGGACACGTTTAACGCTTCAGATAAACTTTTTAACCACCGACTGAAGAAGAAAGGTGTTCTAAGTTTGAGGCTTTTTTGTGTCTATGTGTCTGTACCTTTCAAGGCTCGTAGCTCCAAAAAATCACTCGTAATTTTTTTATAACTATTCTTGAAATGGAAAGCAGATAAATCTGGCATAGTTCTAAGCCAAGTTTGGTAGAAATCGGTGCAGCCGTTTCCAAGTTATGAGGATGTTTATCAGCCCTCGACACGCATTTTGAAGGGTTCTCAGGCATATTATATTGATTGTAGTTTGAAACATTTGGTTCTTATACCAGTATAACGTGAGCTACTATTTCTTAGTGTTTCATTGATTTTGTATATCAGGTAAGACTGGTAATGAGCAAGATTGTGTTATCGACGTGATTAGCAATGTTTTTAACCCCCGACGCAAAAACGATGGGGTGGTAAAGTTTGACGTGTGTGTGTGTCAGTGCGTGTGCGTGTGTCTGTGCGTGTATGTGTGTGTGTGTCTGTCGAATGCGCGCGTTGGTGCGCGTGCGGATGCGGATGGTAGTAGTCTAAGTCACATTGTCTACTAAGGACGTGCCTAGTGAGACATTGTACTGTCAAGTACAATGCCTCACTAGGCACGTCCTTAGTAGACAATGTGACTCGCTAAGAAGAAGAAGAATGTGACTTACACTAGGACGTGCCTAGTGAGACATTGTACTGTCAAGTACAATGTCTCACTAGGCACGTCCTCGGAAACTAAGGACGTGCTTAGTGAGGCATTAGCAATGCATTGCTTAAGGACGTGCCTAGTGAGGCATTGTACCTACTGTACAATGTCCTTCGTAACTAAGGACGTGCCTAGTGAGGCATTGCACTATATGTATGTGTAGGCATTGTCTACTAAGGACGTGCCTAGTGAGACATTGTACTTGACAGTACAATGTCTCACTAGGCACGTCCTAGTGTAAGTCACATTCTTCTTCTTCTTAGCGAGTCACATTGTCTACTAAGGACGTGCCTAGTGAGGCATTGTACTTGACAGTACAATGTCTCACTAGGCACGTTCTCAGAAACTAAGGACGTGCCTAGTGAAGCATTGTCTACTGAGGACGTGCCTAGTGAGGCATGGTCTACTAAGGACGTGCACGTGCGGATGCGGATGGTAGTAGTCTAAGTCACATGACAATGACAATGTGACTCGCTAAGAAGAAGAAGAATGTGGCTTACACTAGGACGTGCCTAGTGAGACATTGTACTGTACAAGTACAATGCCTCACTAGGCACGTCCTTAGTAGACAATGCCTACACATACATATAGTGCAATGCCTCACTAGGCACGTCCTTAGTTACGAAGGACGTGCTTAGTGAGGCATTAGCAATGCATTGCTTAAGGACGTGCCTAGTGAGGCATTGTACCTACTGTACAATGTCCTTCGTAACTAAGGACGTGCCTAGTGAGGCATTGCACTATATGTATGTGTAGGCATTGTCTACTAAGGACGTGCCTAGTGAGACATTGTACTTGACAGTACAATGTCTTACTAGGCACGTCCTAGTGTAAGTCACATTCTTCTTCTTCTTCTTAGCGAGTCACATTGTCTACTAAGGACGTGCCTAGTGAGGCATTGTACTTGACAGTACAATGTCTCACTAGGCACGTCCTTAGTAGACAATGTGACTTAGACTACTACCATCCGCATCCGCACGCGCACCAACGCGCGCATTCGACAGACACACACACACATACACGCACAGACACACGCACACGCACTGACACACACACACACGTCAAACTTTACCACCCCATCGTTTTTGCGTCGGGGGTTAAAAACATTGCTAATCACGTCGATAACACAATCTTGCTCATTACCAGTCTTACCTGATATACAAAACCAATGAAACACTAAGAAATAGTAGCTCACGTTATACTGGTATAAGAACCAAATGTTTCAAACTACAATCAATATATGCCTGAGAACCCTTCAAAATGCGTGTCGAGGGCTGATAAACATCCTCATAACTTGGAAACGGCTGCACCGATTTCTACCAAACTTGGCTTAGAACTATGCCAGATTTATCTGCTTTCCATTTCAAGAATAGTTATAAAAAAATTACGAGTGATTTTTTGGAGCTACGAGCCTTGAAAGGTACAGACACATAGACACAAAAAAGCCTCAAACTTAGAACACCTTTCTTCTTCAGTCGGTGGTTAAAAAGTTTATCTGAAGCGTTAAACGTGTCCTTAGGACTTAGAGGCACAATATTACATAAAAATATTGGTACTTTTCTCCCTATTTCGTAAAGGCAGTGTAAAGCTCCCCCCCCTGACTAACCTAATTTTTTTTTTATTTCTAACTGACTGAATACCTAAGAGATAGATATACTAAACGATTAAAAGAGATATAGATATTAACCTAGATATTAACCTAAGAGAGAGATGAACCTAAATCAATTTAACCTAAGCAATTTAAACTAATTTTAACTAAGTTGCTTTACTTTAACCTTATGACTTATAACTAACTTAATAACTAACTTATTCTAATGGCCTTGTGATCGAATAGTGGTTGTGATTAGGACGCCTACTATTATGAACCGATAGGAACTCAGATACTTTAAAGGAATTATGATGAGATCTCTTTTAGTTAACCTATGTATCTACCTAATATGAAAGTAACGTTTTCCTATCTACACTAATCCTTATTATCTATCTAATCGTTGCTAATAAGAGTAAACCGTAGGTAGAAGTTTAGTTAATCGCGAGGGTTATTCCTACTATTGTAGCCTGATAAATAAAATATAATAGGTTAATTAAAAGATACATATTATGTAAATCCTAGATAATTAGAGGCAACAGAAGTTATCTTAAGTAGGTACGACTCATTATCAATGAGATCCTTTCATGAATCTTATATAGAATGGAAGTCCTAAACCTCAATTGTTTTATCAAGTACTAGCTTTAGGAAGAAATATATGTTCGGAAATATAAAATATTTGGCTTTGCTGAAATACACGTAAATAGAAAAGCCATATTTCCTTCAGTAGAAACCTACTTACAAAAAATCAATATCAAATATATAGAATGATTCTAAAGTCTCAGAAAATAAGTTTATTATAACTTTGTTACTAGAATGAAGTTAAATTGTGTACTATGAAGCTAATGTATTTACAATAGTATGTATTTACATTAGAGTGACGCTCCTCCATCCGCGCCATCTAGTGATTTTCGACACCAGACTACGAATACATATTATTCACATGTATTCGTAATAAATCCCCTCTTCACAGTACACTAAACTTTAGCGGATGTGTGATTAAGAATAGGGGAATGAGTAAAATCTATTTTTACTATTTCACTAAACTGAATCCAACATCAGTGCTACTATGGATTAACAAAGATCATGAAACTAAATTATCTTTAAATAACTTTAGTTACTCAAAGCCAAGATAGATCCATGCAATTTTATGCTGCAGCTAAAAGGCAGCTTGTTAGAGAACCACTTCTAACATCTGAATCTAAATTTAAGTAACCTTCCTAGTTCATGGTTCACTCAAACCAGTCTTTCTAGATAGCTACGACAAAGCCAAGATAAAAGCAATAGAAGTAGATAAGATCAGTCACATAGCTAATATAAAGTAACCCTAGCTAGAATCGGCCTAGGGTACTTCGACAACGGAAATGTCTAGCTTGACCACATATACTTCATGTAAATTAATAGGTATCGGACTAGATAGAATAGATCATAGACTCTTTGTAGGTAGTTATCATCCCTTTTCCATAAGTTCAGAATAACCACGAGACACGCGCTCTAGAGTAAGATAAATAGTATCTGTACAGACCTTAAAACATTTGAGAATGACTTTTCCTTATAGCTTCTCCTTCAAGCACATAGTTTGAGGAAACCAATCAGACAGGTCAGTAAAAGACAAAAGGTTGAAGTTAAATGTCACTATAAAACAAATAGTCAATGCAAGACTACAAGACAAGTAGGAATAAAGGTTCCTTTTAATTTTAATAAATACTTTACTGAATTTGAAAGATATAAGAGAGAGCTACTCAAGCTGTCTCAATGGCACAATAAATATTACCACTAGAATAATAAGTGACTTCACTATGATTCAATTCAAAGTTGAACAATAAAAATAATTTGATAAAATTAATCTGATATAGTAGGTAAGACTACCTATTGTAGTGTATGCATCTGTTCTAATCCAGACTTAATATCCGAAGGTAAAATAAGGTAAAGTTAGGTTAAGTTGTAAAAGCTTAAGTTTCTAAAATCATAAGGTTCAAAGTCTGAAATTCAAACTAGAGGTTAAAATCCTAAGGTCTTAAAGGTTAAAAGGTTTAAAGTCTAAAGCTTAAAAGTCGCAGATGTTTCTAAAATTCGAATTTGTCAAATAATCAAAGTCGCTATCGCTTAACACATAGGAGATAAGACGCTGTTCTACAATGTAGTATGTACTTCCCTAACTATAGCTCGTCTTATAAGTAGGTATGTATTACGAGGGTAAGTACATAGAAGTAGTCGTAACTAAGTATTGATCCTATCTACTAGTGTATGTAAAAAGTAAGTAAAATAAGTAAGAATATGTAATTAAGGCATTAAAATAAACTTCTAGGAAGATAGCTGTACTATCAAGGTAGTAAGTATGTAAGGACAAGTGTAGTATGTAAATATATAACTACAATAATTCTCCTTACTTCCATTGTTGAATGCAATATTAATTGAACGCTCATACTATGAAATATAAAACAAGTAATAAGAAACACTAAAAATAACACACAATATCTCAGGTAAATCAAATAAAGAGGTACACACACATTAGAAAAGAATAAAACACAATATTTCATTTAACCAATTAAGTACACATATACACAGTCAAGACTCTGTAAAATGCAGGTATTTGAAAATATAAAATTCCTCGAATTAATCCACGTTGAATCTTCATCTGGAACAAATGCTAGAACCTAGGGAATCCTAACTCTGTAACCCCTCCCCCCAGATCTCTTTCTTCTTGCTCCAGAACGTCAGGAAGTTTTATTCCCTACAAGATCCTGTTTGCTGTGAACCTAAGGAGAAATAACATCTAAAATCTAACTCACTAAAATAGTGCTGTAAACGCAGGTTTCATCTTTAAGTGAAAGATTATTTATTGGATAATATAACTTGAATCGAACAAGATTACAATTATCCTAGAATTCCTCTGCCATTTTTGTACTTGCTGCTTGAACTAGATGTTTGCCCAGAACATGTATCGAGCAAGCTTGTACATTAATTTTCTATTCTAAAGATCCTGAAACAAACACACACTTATAATTCAAAGACTTACCTTGAGTTCCTTCATGACGGAAACCAATCATGAATCTCGTACTATGTGGCTTTACCTTTCTCCCTACAGCTAATGCAACCTATCCTACTTAAATACCTAGCCACATTTCCTATATCCATCAAGATGGAAACCTTTCTTGATATACGCACAAGATAACGCATGCTACCTTCCTATAGCTAAAACCCGCCCTATCCTATTGTGTACCTATCTTCCCCCTATTCTAGCTAGATGTGTAAAATAGAGCAAAACTAGAAGCAAGCTTCACATTTACATTTAATTGCGATTGTCATCCGTCTTAGTGCAATGATGGATTACCTAAATATTCTAAAAAGGGAATGCAAGATAGTAAGTCTCGGCTTTGTCCTACCCCTATAACTGTGTGCGTGTTTATCAGTCCAGTGGATTGGGTGGGACGTCAAAACGGACCAGGGACAATATTTTAGTGTGTGTATTATATACATATATAAATAGGATCAAGACAAGTCTTCCATTACTCAGAGAGCGTGTGTGCCATACTGGCAGATTCACTTCACGACAATCCACACAACTGAGCTCAAGAATACTTGAAATGAGGGTCTGCGCTATTAGCAATCAAGTACTAATAACGTCCAGCTCGACCCAAAGGTACTGGACCTACCAAATAAAAGGCATCAGTAATGTCACCGTTAGGTTTTCCAGCCTTTACCAGATAAACCTCTGGATTTCTAATGAAGCTAAGGTGTAATCTACTTTATTCTATATTGAAATAATTATTAAACCAAGAGCGTCTACTCGAAATAGTAGAATTTATTGCATGCATTATAAAGAAAATTAATGAATTAAGAAACTCTCAAAACATAACAAAATAATTAATGAATTTAAATTAAACCAATTAATCTCTATATTACACCTTGTTAGGTACTTACCAGGGTTTGTCACTGCCTAACCAAAGGAAAATTAAAGAAAATATTTAAGTTAACACCGAATTTAACCCCTATCACTTCTAGCTGTAAAGAGAAATCTTCCTATAGCATCTGCTTGACTCACTTCTAAATGCAAGATATCAGTCAGTCAGTCCCGCACAATGGTTTAGCAATCCTAGTTTGCTACAAGACATGTGCAATGAACCCAGGTCCATTTTGGTCCGACTGTCTGATCCTTGCCCACTAAAAATAGCATCTGCTTGAACCTAGCTACTTCTTACTCCTCTGAAATTCTCAAAATTAATGACCCCTATTTACAATTTGTACGCCTTTTTATAATCTTTGCTTCCGTGCGTCACAAAGCCACTGCCTACTTCATAGTTAGTATGCGATCCCCGTCTGTTTAGTTGCCTGCCGATCCGCTGCCACCCGAATACACCGCCGACTCAAAACGATGCCTACCATTTCGTATCAAAACAACTTTTTATGATGGGTGCCATTCGTCCGGCATCCAAATATACCCCCAGATATAACTCAATGTATACCTAAGTTGGTTCATATAGTCTATAATAGTATTGTTCTTTTTGGATGTTTCTTTTGGTTCTAGACCGTTTTCTGAATGAAAGATGGTGTCTAAAGACACTAATAGCTTGTATCTACTCTCCTTGAAAATATCTACATTCTACGTTACGTTTTTCATACTGTATTTATCAAAATTCCCTACTGTGTCGCAATAAAGAAGCCGACCTTTATGAGATTCTGAACATAGATAGTTTAAAGCATTTACTACCAATTTATTCAGTTTCCAACTCTCAAATGTACCTAGATCTATCAATCTGATAGCCTATTTTGGGAGGGAAACCGCCTGACATTTTTATCAGAGCAATTCGCAAATGTCATTGCGAAATTGTAAATGAATTATTACTAAGTACAATTAGTGGATATAATTTAACTGCTACAACTATGTATACCTTCTATTATATTGAACCTTTCTCGATAAACTCGTACAGTTAATATTATTCATTCTTTATACTATGAAGTTAACGGTTGCTACAGATTCAGTATGTCTTACTGAAGATAGTTTCATCGTCCGGTGAAAATTGACCGAATCTAGCTAAATTAAGGTTAAATTAACTAAATAATTTGTGGGATACCCAAGGAACACGGACAGTCTTTCTGGACCGTTACAGCCGACCCCAAAGTTATACGAGGTGATTAACTTATGAACCGGAGTAAAACTTTCCCAAATTAATTTTATTAATTAAAATAAAACACAAATTATTTCTCTCTTGAACAATCATTATTGGTACAAATTTTATTTGTTGATTTCTAGTTCCAGACAAATATTTTGCAATGACTTGCATAGATTAGATCTTTGCTAGCCATCACATAAGTAATGTTTTTTTTTTTTTTTATTTGATGTGTCAAATTTAAACCGAAACCCCAAAATGATGTGAGTTTGATGCCGTTTTATAGCTATAAATGAATACAACCACGAAATATTATCATTGCAGCGAGAACAATTGTTAAACTGTGTAACGGAAGCCTGTTGTGATCCAGACTCAATCCTAGTGATATAATGTATTTAGCTCTTTAGCCCGTCTATTGACTCTCGCAATTCGTAACTGAGTTTATCATACATTACCCTTCACAGTCCAAATTGATTCCTCAAAGGCGTGCAACCATAACTTAACATGATCGAATCATCCAACGTAAAACCGATCTCAAAATAACAACAAATTGCAATTCGGAGCATGTGCAGTGTGCTTAATCAGAACCTAATTTGTATAGTGTGAACTTGTATGAAATCAGCCGAAACTGATGAAATTGTCAACTGACCTAACCTAACACCAATAACTCCTTCATACAAATTGTTTGTCAAATGTAAAGTTTGTCCAGATTTAGAAATCAAAAAATATTGTCCTATTCCAAGATTCTGTTGAAATCTTGAGCCCCTTAAACAGTTAAAATTAACATAATTCTCACTCGTTCATCACACAATGTCTCGATCCCAAATTTTACTAAGATTCATTCAACCTTTCAGAACTCCAACATCCGTAGTCATTCATTATACCCGCAAAATCAACAGATCGTATAGAAGTAAGACTGTTAAGAAATCGGTACCATATTTGTTTATATTCATTTAGATACTTTTATGATTCAGTTACAAGTTAAATTCCTGAAACCCCAATTCAAAAGGCAAAACATGAACAAAAGAGGAAGAATTTGTAAAGGAACAAAAAAAAAATTTTTTTTTTTTATATCTTAGACGTCAATTACTAAATGATATCCTCCTTATTTGTATAAATTTGATCATTACCCATATTATACAAAATTATTGGTTAAAGAATAAAACTAAAAAAAAATTCAAGCAAATTGAAGGTTCCATTTCCCTTGAATACATGATTGATCAACCTGGTAATTTTTCGAACTATAATTGTGTCCTTGAAAACGGAACTATGTACGAAACAGAGATCAAAATTTGGATCATATTTCATATAAATTGAAATCTTTGGTACGCAATCCTGATAGTATGAAACCCCGAGATTTTTATTCAAAATCTCCCTACATAGAACCTACATATTACAACCTTCTTGCTATTAGTCACCAAAACATGATGAACAAGAAATTCGAGTAAGTATATGAGGGTAGATAAAAAAAATTGCTTGCTAGCTTGTGTAACATTCCCTACTCTTGATTTAAAATAAAATAAAAGAGCCGTATTATAATGTTTTTTTATTTTTTTATTTTTTTTTAGCTTTAATTAGACTCTAATATTATGTTTATGGTTTTATAACTATTTAGTTTTGATGATTGGTAGATACGAGTAGTTCAATACCCATTAGCTAAAGTAAGATAATAAATTTAAATCCGATCCAATGATTATGTTATTAATTATGCTTTATGTTTATTAATTTTAATTATCAAGAAACTAAACCATCAAAAATGTGACATTTACTTATTTATATATTATAGGCAACGTATCATAACCTAGATAGATAGCTGTAACTTAGCTAGGGCGGGTGAAATCTAAATCTTATTTTTACGCATATTAGGTATAACCCAAGGTGAAAATTGTGGACAATTTTATCTAAATGCTTCCAATGTACATACAGTCTATCTGACCCTAGCTACGTAAAGAACTAAACTTAGTCTCGAATAATTATGACTGTCTTTCCTTTTACAACCCCATTTACATAGACACCGTATCAATTTAAGTATATATTAGCGTGGGATAACCATTGACTGATTGAGCTTAACTCTATTTAATTTAAATAAGTAGTTTTACTAAAATATTAGTTGAGAAATTAATAATAGGTAAACTAATAGGTATCAAGATAAAATTTTAGTAATATAATTAATAGTAGGTAATTTAGGTTATAAGTATTCAACTCTCATAGAGGAATAAGTCTAGCATAAAAATAGGGGTAGTTCTGAGATACCTATTGTCTAATACTAACTAGAACTAATACTTGACTGGTTTATTGAATGCCTATGTCTTTGGAGATTACTAGTAGGTAGAATCATTATTAAGTGACGGCTACTTCTATGTCTACTTATCCTCGTACTAGATAGATAGATAGATTAAAAACTCTTTATTGTACACCATTTTTACAGTACTACTTAGTGGACTATAGTTAGATAATTACATATCACATTTGGGCTTATTCTTACATACCTACTACTCTGATAGTGCAGCTACTTACCTTTTTAGAAGTTTGCTTTAGTATACCTTATATCAATACTTAGTAACAGTTATTTTTACTTTCATTTATTTTCTATTACATTCTTACTTACAAAGTGAGCTATAGGTAGATCACAACTTACTACACCGGGGTTTACATACTTACAACATTAATCGTTCAGTTGCGTCATTTACTTACCTTCTTGATGCTAAGCAATTATGATCTAGATATAAAGGTTATTTACATTAGACTTACTTAAACATAGAGAAGTTTATTTTACTACTACGTTTATTCATTAATACTTACTTTAGGATTTTAGAATCTTTGAATTTTAAACCTTAGATATTGAACTTTTATCTTTAACTATTAACTATTAATTTTTACTTTGAACTTTAAATTTTGAATTTTTAATGAATTTTAACTTTGAATTTTATCTTAGAATTTTAATTTTAATTTTAACTTTGAATTTTAACTTTGAATTTTAACTTTAAATTTGACTTTAAGTTTTAACTTTAGATTTTAACTTTGAGTTTTAATTTTAAATTTTAACTTTAAATTTTAACTTTGAATTTTAACTTTTAATTTTAACTTTGAATTTTAACTTTAAATTTTAACTTTGAATTTTAACTTTAAATTTTAACTTTGAATTTTAACTTTTAATTTTAACTTTGAATTTTAACTTTGAATTTTAACTAAAAATTTTAACTTTGAATTTTAACTTTAAATTTTAACTTTGAGTTTAACGTTTTATTTTAACTTTACATTTTAAATTTTGAATTTTAACTTTAGATTTTAACTTTGAATATTAACTTTAAATTTTAACTTTGAATTTTAACTTTAAATTTTAACTTTGAATATTAACGTTAAATTTTAACTTTGAATTTTAACTTTGAATTTTAACTTTAAATTTTAACTTTAAATTGTGACTTTGAATTTTAACTTTGAATTTTGACTTTAAATTCTAACTTTGAATTTTGACTTTGAATTTTAACTTTGAACTTTAACCTTAAACTATAACTTTGAACCTTTTGGTTTAGGAGTTCTTATCTTAGGCAGAGGCGTGTGTGACTTTTCATGTAATTAACATTCTCTAAAGATAGTCTTTTATATTATGTAAATCCTAGATAATTAGAGGCAACAGAAGTTATCTTAAGTAGGTACGACTCATTATCAATGAGATCCTTTCATGAATCTTATATAGAATGGAAGTCCTAAACCTCAATTGTTTTATCAAGTACTAGCTTTAGGAAGAAATATATGTTCGGAAATATAAAATATTTGGCTTTGCTGAAATACACGTAAATAGAAAAGCCATATTTCCTTCAGTAGAAACCTACTTACAAAAAATCAATATCAAATATATAGAATGATTCTAAAGTCTCAGAAAATAAGTTTATTATAACTTTGTTACTAGAATGAAGTTAAATTGTGTACTATGAAGCTAATGTATTTACAATAGTATGTATTTACATTAGAGTGACGCTCCTCCATCCGCGCCATCTAGTGATTTTCGACACCAGACTACGAATACATATTATTCACATGTATTCGTAATAAATCCCCTCTTCACAGTACACTAAACTTTAGCGGATGTGTGATTAAGAATAGGGGAATGAGTAAAATCTATTTTTACTATTTCACTAAACTGAATCCAACATCAGTGCTACTATGGATTAACAAAGATCATGAAACTAAATTATCTTTAAATAACTTTAGTTACTCAAAGCCAAGATAGATCCATGCAATTTTATGCTGCAGCTAAAAGGCAGCTTGTTAGAGAACCACTTCTAACATCTGAATCTAAATTTAAGTAACCTTCCTAGTTCATGGTTCACTCAAACCAGTCTTTCTAGATAGCTACGACAAAGCCAAGATAAAAGCAATAGAAGTAGATAAGATCAGTCACATAGCTAATATAAAGTAACCCTAGCTAGAATCGGCCTAGGGTACTTCGACAACGGAAATGTCTAGCTTGACCACATATACTTCATGTAAATTAATAGGTATCGGACTAGATAGAATAGATCATAGACTCTTTGTAGGTAGTTATCATCCCTTTTCCATAAGTTCAGAATAACCACGAGACACGCGCTCTAGAGTAAGATAAATAGTATCTGTACAGACCTTAAAACATTTGAGAATGACTTTTCCTTATAGCTTCTCCTTCAAGCACATAGTTTGAGGAAACCAATCAGACAGGTCAGTAAAAGACAAAAGGTTGAAGTTAAATGTCACTATAAAACAAATAGTCAATGCAAGACTACAAGACAAGTAGGAATAAAGGTTCCTTTTAATTTTAATAAATACTTTACTGAATTTGAAAGATATAAGAGAGAGCTACTCAAGCTGTCTCAATGGCACAATAAATATTACCACTAGAATAATAAGTGACTTCACTATGATTCAATTCAAAGTTGAACAATAAAAATAATTTGATAAAATTAATCTGATATAGTAGGTAAGACTACCTATTGTAGTGTATGCATCTGTTCTAATCCAGACTTAATATCCGAAGGTAAAATAAGGTAAAGTTAGGTTAAGTTGTAAAAGCTTAAGTTTCTAAAATCATAAGGTTCAAAGTCTGAAATTCAAACTAGAGGTTAAAATCCTAAGGTCTTAAAGGTTAAAAGGTTTAAAGTCTAAAGCTTAAAAGTCGCAGATGTTTCTAAAATTCGAATTTGTCAAATAATCAAAGTCGCTATCGCTTAACACATAGGAGATAAGACGCTGTTCTACAATGTAGTATGTACTTCCCTAACTATAGCTCGTCTTATAAGTAGGTATGTATTACGAGGGTAAGTACATAGAAGTAGTCGTAACTAAGTATTGATCCTATCTACTAGTGTATGTAAAAAGTAAGTAAAATAAGTAAGAATATGTAATTAAGGCATTAAAATAAACTTCTAGGAAGATAGCTGTACTATCAAGGTAGTAAGTATGTAAGGACAAGTGTAGTATGTAAATATATAACTACAATAATTCTCCTTACTTCCATTGTTGAATGCAATATTAATTGAACGCTCATACTATGAAATATAAAACAAGTAATAAGAAACACTAAAAATAACACACAATATCTCAGGTAAATCAAATAAAGAGGTACACACACATTAGAAAAGAATAAAACACAATATTTCATTTAACCAATTAAGTACACATATACACAGTCAAGACTCTGTAAAATGCAGGTATTTGAAAATATAAAATTCCTCGAATTAATCCACGTTGAATCTTCATCTGGAACAAATGCTAGAACCTAGGGAATCCTAACTCTGTAACCCCTCCCCCCAGATCTCTTTCTTCTTGCTCCAGAACGTCAGGAAGTTTTATTCCCTACAAGATCCTGTTTGCTGTGAACCTAAGGAGAAATAACATCTAAAATCTAACTCACTAAAATAGTGCTGTAAACGCAGGTTTCATCTTTAAGTGAAAGATTATTTATTGGATAATATAACTTGAATCGAACAAGATTACAATTATCCTAGAATTCCTCTGCCATTTTTGTACTTGCTGCTTGAACTAGATGTTTGCCCAGAACATGTATCGAGCAAGCTTGTACATTAATTTTCTATTCTAAAGATCCTGAAACAAACACACACTTATAATTCAAAGACTTACCTTGAGTTCCTTCATGACGGAAACCAATCATGAATCTCGTACTATGTGGCTTTACCTTTCTCCCTACAGCTAATGCAACCTATCCTACTTAAATACCTAGCCACATTTCCTATATCCATCAAGATGGAAACCTTTCTTGATATACGCACAAGATAACGCATGCTACCTTCCTATAGCTAAAACCCGCCCTATCCTATTGTGTACCTATCTTCCCCCTATTCTAGCTAGATGTGTAAAATAGAGCAAAACTAGAAGCAAGCTTCACATTTACATTTAATTGCGATTGTCATCCGTCTTAGTGCAATGATGGATTACCTAAATATTCTAAAAAGGGAATGCAAGATAGTAAGTCTCGGCTTTGTCCTACCCCTATAACTGTGTGCGTGTTTATCAGTCCAGTGGATTGGGTGGGACGTCAAAACGGACCAGGGACAATATTTTAGTGTGTGTATTATATACATATATAAATAGGATCAAGACAAGTCTTCCATTACTCAGAGAGCGTGTGTGCCATACTGGCAGATTCACTTCACGACAATCCACACAACTGAGCTCAAGAATACTTGAAATGAGGGTCTGCGCTATTAGCAATCAAGTACTAATAACGTCCAGCTCGACCCAAAGGTACTGGACCTACCAAATAAAAGGCTTCAGTAATGTCACCGTTAGGTTTTCCAGCCTTTACCAGATAAACCTCTGGATTTCTAATGAAGCTAAGGTGTAATCTACTTTATTCTATATTGAAATAATTATTAAACCAAGAGCGTCTACTCGAAATAGTAGAATTTATTGCATGCATTATAAAGAAAATTAATGAATTAAGAAACTCTCAAAACATAACAAAATAATTAATGAATTTAAATTAAACCAATTAATCTCTATATTACACCTTGTTAGGTACTTACCAGGGTTTGTCACTGCCTAACCAAAGGAAAATTAAAGAAAATATTTAAGTTAACACCGAATTTAACCCCTATCACTTCTAGCTGTAAAGAGAAATCTTCCTATAGCATCTGCTTGACTCACTTCTAAATGCAAGATATCAGTCAGTCAGTCCCGCACAATGGTTTAGCAATCCTAGTTTGCTACAAGACATGTGCAATGAACCCAGGTCCATTTTGGTCCGACTGTCTGATCCTTGCCCACTAAAAATAGCATCTGCTTGAACCTAGCTACTTCTTACTCCTCTGAAATTCTCAAAATTAATGACCCCTATTTACAATTTGTACGCCTTTTTATAATCTTTGCTTCCGTGCGTCACAAAGCCACTGCCTACTTCATAGTTAGTATGCGATCCCCGTCTGTTTAGTTGCCTGCCGATCCGCTGCCACCCGAATACACCGCCGACTCAAAACGATGCCTACCATTTCGTATCAAAACAACTTTTTATGATGGGTGCCATTCGTCCGGCATCCAAATATACCCCCAGATATAACTCAATGTATACCTAAGTTGGTTCATATAGTCTATAATAGTATTGTTCTTTTTGGATGTTTCTTTTGGTTCTAGACCGTTTTCTGAATGAAAGATGGTGTCTAAAGACACTAATAGCTTGTATCTACTCTCCTTGAAAATATCTACATTCTACGTTACGTTTTTCATACTGTATTTATCAAAATTCCCTACTGTGTCGCAATAAAGAAGCCGACCTTTATGAGATTCTGAACATAGATAGTTTAAAGCATTTACTACCAATTTATTCAGTTTCCAACTCTCAAATGTACCTAGATCTATCAATCTGATAGCCTATTTTGGGAGGGAAACCGCCTGACATTTTTATCAGAGCAATTCGCAAATGTCATTGCGAAATTGTAAATGAATTATTACTAAGTACAATTAGTGGATATAATTTAACTGCTACAACTATGTATACCTTCTATTATATTGAACCTTTCTCGATAAACTCGTACAGTTAATATTATTCATTCTTTATACTATGAAGTTAACGGTTGCTACAGATTCAGTATGTCTTACTGAAGATAGTTTCATCGTCCGGTGAAAATTGACCGAATCTAGCTAAATTAAGGTTAAATTAACTAAATAATTTGTGGGATACCCAAGGAACACGGACAGTCTTTCTGGACCGTTACAGCAGAAAACGCTTAAAACGCGCGGGTGAGCGATCGGACCCGGCTGACGTCACACGCGAAATCGCCGGGCTAAAAACACATTTTGAAAATCCAAACTTTAAAAAATCGTAGAAAATTCAGTTTTTGAGCTATCGCCAAAATTCTTTCACTGTTGTGTTTTGGACGTAAAAATCTATCGATCTACATTAAAAAAAAAATACGCTCATCTTCCTCATTAGCGAAAATGCTACAGATAATTTTATTATCTAAATGTGAGAGCAATACAAAGTCCTTTGTTATGTTAAAGTTGTTACTGTAGCAAAGATTCTTGTTTTTTTCCTAGCAATTCCGATGTTAGAATACAAAACATTGTCTTGTGTAGCATTCGTTCATATTTTGATACGTATTTAAAAATTAAATACATATAAGCCTGAGTGGATAGAGAATAACCGCATATTGGCTTATTCAAATAATTCTATCACGACACATCGATGGGTTCAATGCATTACAGTCAGACAGTTAATTCTCTTAATATTTAATTAAAACTATCATTGGTATTTTGTGGGGATATCATAAAAATCACAATTTGCAGCAAATAATATTTATTTACTAGATTTAATTAAGAGAATTATCCCTATTAGCACTTGCGTGCCAATGTCCCGGGACGATGTCGCGGCGTGTAAATGTTGCGTGTAACACACACGTTAAACTTTATTCACATGATTATATTTTACTGTTAATGTACTTGATCTACATATAGATTGTGGTGCTTCGTTCAGCTCCCAGCCATATATAGCTTTCATTTGAGTTATTTTATGGGAATTGTAGGCAGAGTCAACCAGTTTCGGTAATAAATAATACCTATCAGATTATTGGTAACCCAGGCGACTGATTAAATAAGCCAAGATGAAGGTAAAACTGCCGCCTTATCACCAAGTGTACCTAATGGTAATGGAAATCAAAAACCTTAGTTACCATTTTTACAATAATAGTGAAATCTATAATGTTTTTAACATGATTTAAATGATTTTGGTAATTCTAAGGTCGTAAAAATGATGTCCAAAGTTTTGAGCCTTGGACATTATTTTACTTGGCGGTAAGACTGGTATTTTACTAACGTAGGTAACTTACGTACGTTTTGAGTAAGATGAAATCTATTAATGCGATAAGTGTTGTTGTATCTATCGGACGCTGCGTTGATGTAATCAGTGGCTAGGTATCATAAAAAACTATATCTAGGTACCTAAGTACTGAAAATCAACTTTAACTTCTTGGTGTACTGAAAATCATAGAGGGAGGCAATCACAAAATATTATTTTCCATTTAGTACTTGTTTGGCTCTCATTTTCCCGTTTTGATGTTTACTGCCCGTTTGTGCTATGTTTGCAGTATGCCTACTTGCAACCCGCACTGTAGAACGATCCTAAATATTTTTACGAGCACTTAAAGGGCTCTTTTATTACATTTTATAGAAAAAATTTAAAGTATTTGCTACGTGACCCTCAACTATATTACAAGCATTACTTACGCAACACGCAATAAAATCGGTGTCTGCACGACACTTGTTTTGAATTTAATGTTCTAGTTAGCATAATGTAATGAGCACACTAAATGTGTCTAGCTCCATAATTTATTTAATTATTCATAGGAAAATGTGAGCTTTCAAAAGGGCAACAGATTGAGACAGCAAGAACTTATGAAAAATCACGCGTTTGCAGACATGAAAGATAATATTCGCTATATTGACTTAGTTACCAGTTAAAAATATATTATTATGCTCTACCAAATTTTTCTGAAAAATAAGAGGTTTAGCGTGGAGCACTCGAACAAATCAGAAAAATTTGATGGTAAAAGTCGACGAGTCCAAGTGTGGCGCGTTATATTGATAGGTAAGTAGGTATTCGAAAAAAAACATTTAACCGAATTGACAATATCCTCCTTTTTTGAAGTCAGTTAAAAAAGAACAATGGTAGAAAAACAATACGTGAACAACAAATTATTTTTACAATAAAAGCAACAGTCAAGAGAAACAAAAAATATATTGACTGAGCGCAAAGTAATTTGACTTCTTGTACGTATTTTACTTTCACATAGCTTTATAAGGTAATCGTTTTAGGTAGGTACATGGATCAGGCCATGCATGGACTCACTTTCTATTCAATGTATTGGTTCAATGGCAAACGGTCAAAGTAATAAAATAAACGTGTTTTACTCACAGTCGCTTCAAGGTCCGAAGTAACTGCATTTCATATTTCGCCGAAACGAATCTAAAACAAAATTGCTCACTTTGTGAATTTTAAATTATTAGCCAAACATAGATGGCTTCTTGGTTCCACATATAATTTTAGACTGAGTTAGGTAAGGTAGGTACACAAATGTAGTCTTTTCCTGGTTTACTTGTGGTTGAGTGACCTTTATGTATTGCCATATTTGCCATACATTTTGAAGTAAAAAGTTCCGTATTATTTTCGGTCAGATGTGGCGCCGTAGGTACTATAATTCATTTGCGGTGCCATATCGCACATGTGTCACCGCTTGGCAATCAATCTTCTGTGCACAAAAACTTTAGCAAATAAAGTCCAAAACTGCTCACCCACTGGTAAGAAATTAGTCACAACAGCGCCAGCAATGAATCACGGTGAAATTCTTGAGTAAAACTAACAGATTGGTTAAGTCGGACGGTCTCGATACTAGCTAATTGTGAAACGTGACAACACGAGTACTCTAGCTGACTCAAACTGACGAATTTCTTCCATTGTTTTTAATAAAATGACAAGTTTAAGCGAACATTTTTTTAACGACAGGAATAATTTGATTATAGTTTTCTGTTTAGCTGAGCGGACACTTTACATAATTAATGTTGCTGTTGCGAAGTTGTTTTTAGTGTTCCGATCCAGTTTTGGAAAAACGGAACACTTATGGCCTCACTCCGGTACCCACAACCACAACCCAATATGAGGGTTTGCATGCGGAAAAATATTCTGAAAATTAGGGACTATTAAGGGGTCAAACGGGATATGAAAACCAAAATATTTTTTACCCCATTGAGTAGGGTATCTAATGAAAGCTTAAAACTTAACTAAAAGAAACTCATATTTCGATTTTTTTATTAAAAAATACTTGGTTGAAGAAAAAATTATTTAGTGCGAAATATTTCATTCCAGACGGGTTTCTCGTAAAGTACCCGGCAAAAATGGGTGATTTTTTCAGAAAACCTGTACCATAATGGTCTCATGAAAGGAAAACTATAGGCAACTTCTAAAAATTAGTTAAATTCGAGAAATTAAATAAAAACCACAATTATTACTTTTCCAGCCTATCCTGAACCGTATCGTAATTAAAAATCCTACAAATGAGAGCTCTTGTTACATTGGTTTGTTTTGATATTACATTACATTTGGTAAAGTGGAGAGCTGGTTATAAAGCGAATCTTTCGGAACACTACTTAGCATGCGCAAATAAAACTTGCGCCTTGTCCAGTTTATTTTTTCTTTAAATTAAGATGGATTTATCAAAACGCAAATTTGATCCTGCTATAAAGGCATCACTGTCCGTGTCCACCGAGGTCAGGATGACAGGGGCTGAAGCAATTTTCGAAATTAAATTCTTACGAACATTGTAAAGCGTCCGTCCCCGGACATGTTTGAAAACATCATTCAAAAATACACGCCCTTCATTTGAGGCATACCGCAAGTGTTTAAATATTTACGAGACTTCAGTTAAGGTTTGACCTTTAGGTATTGCATGTGGGCCATGTGGTCTGGGTAAACGTAACGTGCGTACAGCCTTTGTAAGTATACAAAAATAATCAATATCAACCTAGTTCACAGTCTACAATACATGCTCTATGAGTAAGTTCTATCTATCATTAAAAAGGGTAAGGTTTTTATTCACAGAAAGTTGTAGTGACGCTTTTTTTAATCATGTGGAAACTTTTGTGAATACTTCTTGAAAAAACCTTAAGTTCATCGCTAGTTACGTTACGATTGGTATTTGTGTAGGCACTTGATTTCTTAAATACCTACGTACCTACTGATCGGGTTTGACTACTTGCCTGGCACATTAATCGCTCGTTAATTGTTGCTAGACTGACAATAAATACGATTGTTTTCAGTTTGGGCTATTAAACATCGAGTTTTATGGCGTTACCTAAATACATAAATTCACCAATAGCCGTTGATTAAAGTGGATTTCACTCTTGATTAAATCAACCGATGGCTTTCTACAGACCGTTATTAAACTCTGACTGATTAGTATGATAATACCTCATTTGCATAGGTCATCCTACACAATGTCTAAAACAACGGTTATTAAAAATTAACCGAATGAGCGACCATTCTATAAAAATATGGATTTAAAATCGCTAGGTACCTATGATAAAAAAACATTTAAACTTTTCTGTGTTGTAAGACTTCCATACCAAAGAGGGTATGCAAAATAACAAAGGGAACGTGGGTGTACTGGGCTCATCTCCTGAATAAACAAAAGAGCGTTACGTCCTAGTGTCCACGTGTCGTATTATAAAAGGACCGGTGTAAAGTTACAACTCGTTACTCTTTACCTGGTTGGTGTTAGGTGTAGGGTGGCATCGACTGCCTGAAACCTTACCCTTCCTTTTTTCCCGCTAACCACTGGACCGCACTTTTTCAAACCGGATTCTGGATCGAGCGTAGCACCTTTAGTTATATAACTGATGGTTATTCTGTGTCCCAACTCCTGCTTCTTTCTTATGATTCTGACCCCGATCGATCGCTTTGGAAACTAATTGAAGATAGCAAGCTTGTTTTTTCGCCTATTCAATTGTTCATTTCAGAATCGCGGCTGATAGAATGAACGGTATTTTTTCTGTCATTTTTGTGGAACTTTTGGTAAGTTTCAAGTTGGGATGAATTTATATATTAGAATTACCTGATCTCTCTTGCGGTTGCGAGAAGGTATCTAGGTACCTATACTAAAGTTCAAAGTAAATGTCTGACTCTTTTTTGTCTCGTTTTTTCCAGTAAGTAAGTATTTAATATCGCTTATCCTTATTTATTGAACAACATTCATGAATACTTGACTGAAATCACAAGCATCAATTCGGAACTTGGCAGAGTCGAGACTAGATTTACACGAAAGAATAATCAAACACGCCTACAGGGACAAATAATTTCATCAAGATAGTAACAACTTTCATAAAATTCAACAGCCATAGGTACTATTGGAACCTTGAAATTTTGGACCGCTGAGAGCAAATTGAATATTTGATGTTAAAAATATACAGAACAAGTTGGTATATGAAATTTACGAAATCCCTAGTGAATTTTATCCTAGAGATGTTCAGATAATTTTACAACAGCGTCAGCATCGTTTTTACAGCGGACACTTTTCTAAATAGCTAAACAAAAGATACGCAAATTAAATAAACACTAAGGGTGGTCGCAAATTTCAAAGACAAAAATTAAAAAATATATATATTATATAGACCAACATGTTATATTCAACTTTGGCACATGCCAATCTATTCACGTCTTTGGTCTTAATAAGACCCTTTACGGCTTAGAGGGACAATTATGTTACACGCTGTAGTCACAAACCATGTTAGTTTTTGAAATCGCCTTAGCCGCAGTGCAAAGTTTAGAATGGCTATTTAATTATTTACTCAAGTTCATTCGTAGACTGCCTTTATCGGTCCAGACAGGCCTTTCATCAAACATTATTAAACTTAAATAAACAAAAGCTTTAGGTAGGTACTTACTTTCAATTTTAAAATAACCACAATTGAATAATAAATACTTAGTAGGTATTGCATCAAATTTTTAGTTAAAAAACCATTTGGTTACACAAGAACAACACATAACAAGGTTTACCGATAACTGCAAATGTCGTAATGAGGAAAATAAATCTAATTAATCTAACACTCGTATAATGTACTACTTACCTATATACCTTTTTGACTGATTGCTGGTAAGTACCTACTCTCTACACATTAGTAAACCACTTTCCTTCCGAAACCTAAAACAACAAAATAGAATTGTCCAAAAAAACCCTCTTAAAAATGATCTAGGCAAAGCATTACTTATACCCCTCAATAAGAATATTGCCTCAAAAAAACACAGAACTAGACAAAGCTAAGTTTAGTATTTTTAAGGTTAAAGATACGATTTGAACTTTATTTTAATTTTCCGAAACGTTTCAAAATTTCTTTGAATTTATTCATTGCGATGTTCGATGGTAAATTGTTTTTAACTACTTGCAGTTTGAATAGTAACTGACATCTCAGACCTTTGATCAAATATACATATACCCTATTTATATATATTTGGTATATTTGATCGAAGTCTCGGACGGTCAAACAGTTTACCCAACTCCTAGAAGTTTAAGTTCAGATTTCCTTCCCGGAGATCGTAACTCTCACTCTGTTATACCCATTTCCTTATCTTGCAAAATATAGTATAGAATAATCCCCGAACCAAGTTTTGGACGCAGAATTTAAATTTTAGAAGGTGAACTAAAAAAAACTTCGGTAATACAGTCGCAAACAAAAGTAGGTAAGCGTGACTAGACTTCTAAGTAAACACTCAAAAGTGCGTTGACCCACTACGTGTTTATTTAGCAAAACACTTTTAGCACTTAAGTTATTGTAAACTTGTAGTACCTATGTAAGTACCTAAGTTAATTTGACTACAATGTGTCCTAAACTCAAAATAGAATCGGAAAATAACGATTCAGCCAGTGATTACGAAACACATACTTAATAGAAAAAGTTTTGTAACTTGATATTGTTATGATAATGACTTGTGATTTGTGGAATTGTTTAAATTTAATCGTTTGGTAATAAAACGGATTTTATCTGCAGGTAAATGATAAATTATAGCTGGTTTTGTCTAGAGTACAACGTAGTATTTCCCTACAATATATAGGTACTGCTTAGGTATGAAAACGTTTTTGGTTTTATATTTGAAAAAAATAAATGTACTTACTTATTTTTAATTTTTATTTATTTATATCAAGTCTACTGTTTCTCCATCACTCGTTTTTGCTTATAATCAGTCTGTCTGTACTCAGACTTTATTTATTTATTATAAGGCATCGCCAACAGCACACATAATACACTTTCGAAAATAACTTATAAACAATAATTATATTATAGAATGTGTGCCAATTACAGGCATGCACAGACTTGACCTTGACCTTTGTAGCTGAATGCTGAAATCGGTCAAAGGTCAAGTCTAAGTCGAGACTCCGAATAGGTTTTTTGACAGATTTTCACTGAGAAGTGTCAAAAAAACCATGTCTGAGTCTTGATTCGGTTTTGAACATTTATTCTGAATACAGGCACAGGCATTAGGTAAGTCTGAGTCTGAGTAGGTAAGTCTACCATAAACGCAATAACTACATTAACTACCACATTCTTTCAATGGCACGGTAAAAGGCCAAACTATTCGGCCGTCAATGCTATCGCTTATCGAACAGTCAATAAGTATCTAGTAACACGATCAAGATTGTATATTGAAAGTCCATTATAATCCGAGCGGTAGCGGTCTGTGGACTGATGGAGCCGATAAGGTTTACTAGACAAGTGGCCGTGGAAATTAATAATGTAAACGAATAAGTAAAACACGAGGAAAAAATATTGACATCAACCCACTCATCGCTTTAGTAGTAATCAACCTATAACGAACGACATATCAAAAACTTAACCTCGCGATACAAGCGAGAAGGCGATAATAGAGTATTTGAGTAGAGGATTTCATACAAAACTGTCAAATTAATCTGTGCTTGGTGACCGGATTGGTCGAAGCTCAGCCCCCGTATTCCAATCTTTTGCTGTCAAGTTATATTTCACTGCCCAGTGTAATTTCTTCAGGTCACGTGGTACAATTTTGTACCACGTGATCATTCTTTTTAGACACTTGACAGTAAAATATGCGCGAAAACAAATTAAAGGACATCATAATGTCACTATTTAGTCACAGAATAACTATGAGTTAGTATGAACTGACCATGATTTAAAACTTTGCAGTTCACTTTGCAGTTCAACTTTGATTGGCATACCCCTGCTGATAGACTAGCCACTTGTCTGAGGATGAATAAACCGCCAAATTGGGCAGCTAGAGATATGAACAACAGTATTGTTTCATGATCGCTAAGATAAAGGATTTATCAGTTTAGTTGCGAAGTAGGAGATTCGTGTCGTACGCATTAAAATATGGCTGTTAACTTTTGTACTGTATTTAGGCTACCGCAAACTGACTTCCTAGTACTAAAATTTTTAATTTCAATTCAATTTCTCAAAAAAAATTCCAATTCATACAAATCATTCTCAACCGATTAAAAATGATTGCATGAAATGCAGTAGCAATTTGTTGCCGAAATAGTATCTCATAACAATTCAAGTACTTACTTAATTACTTAAGTGTCTATAGAGACAGAAGCCATGTTCTAAATCTGTTATCATCATTACCTATTAGCTAGCTTACACAACACCCTCTGAACTATTCAGCTGAGTCCAAGGTAAGAGTTAGAGCAGCGCGAACGTGAAACGTGCGTTGCGAAACCCACATCTTGTCTGCGAGACTGACCGCCATCGTCAGCCAAATTAATTATAAACCGACGTTTTTAGACAGATTGAAGTGATGAAACTATTTTGCCATACTCCAATTTGAACCCTAGTTCATTATTGAGCAACTGACAAAAAATAATCATATGCAATTCAGATTGGTAATTAACTGTGGTTTGATTGCGGTCGTAGATGCACCAAGTTGTGCAAAATTTATTCAGCATTAAGCATATCTACCTATTAGGTTAGCAGAACCGTAGTCGCTTTTAAACAAACTTTTAGATTCGACAAAGTTCAAAGGAAAATTCAGAATCTGGCGCAAAACCTGAAATTGAAAGGAGTCTATTCAGCGAAACGTGACAATTTCTGTTCTTCGTGTATCTAGGTCTCGGAATTAGATTTTCATGGTAGTAATCGGCCGTTTATGCAGATTTTCTCGTAGTTCGTGAACGTTCGCCCAGAGTTATGAATAAGCGTTGCAGATTTGCGTCTGTAATCGGTCTGCGTCGGTGGCGCGATGCGGTCGGTCGGCCCGCACTGCCGCCGTACCTCTCACGCTATCCGTTCGCCGCCGCCGCCGCGCCGCCGCGGGGAAGTGCCTAACTGCCCCTAACGTCGACTCCATTCCTATGTAAATCCTACTGCCGCATCCGACGACATTATAATACAGACAATTTGCATGTCCCCATAGCCTTTGTGGTAGTAGTAACTAGCAACGCAATCGATTCAATGAGACTGCAGCTTCTGCACTAGTGCACATGTTACACACTGTCATGAGACTCCAGACAAGCACTTGCATAATTCGAGCTGGAATGGCTCAGCACAAATTCGTAGGTGTATCAATATCAAGGAGCTGATGAAGTTGTAGCATGGACTATGTAAAAGTTGGCGTGACTGGAATAATTTATCCCACAAATAGCAATAGACGCCTGTAAGCCGGTATCTTCGACATTATTAAATTAATTAAATTAAAATTCAATACGTGTCTCTAATACGCAGCGTAGTTAATTTTATGTAGATCGACCTTCCTTTGTTGAGCTTACGAAAGTGGAAAACATAGTCTACGTGCAGCGTTGCGATAGTGTATGGAAATTAATATTTTGCGCCATGTGGGAAGAAACTGGGTCACTTGTGTTGATAAAACGATCTAGGGTTGGTAGGTATACATGATTCGAATAAAATATGATTACCTTTTGAATCGAATTATTTCTGTATTTTGACCTGTACGTAAGTAGCTACTAACCAGCTGGCAGGAAAATACTCGACTACAATTGAAACCAAATATTACTAATTGACAGAGTAACGTGCTCTGTTCCATGCTGCTCCACAGCATTATTATTGCCGCTTCTGGGTCAGTTATTTCATGATTAATAGATAGCTACATTATGATCATTAAAAAAATGACTTTTTCATATTACCTATGATCGCCACAAACAAGCATTTCATGATAACAAAACTACAGAGAAATTGATCAAGCGTGCATTATACAGCGGCAGTGGTTGAACCGGACACGTATATCTTCGTTACAGTTTCCAAAGAAGTACATAATACTAGATTGACCAGATTTGCGGGTAACTTCCTCTTAGGGTGGCTCTTGGTCGGGTCCAGTAGATCACAGATTAGCATCAAGTTAGTAGCAAAACCAGCGATACGTAGAAGCAATTATGAGTTTTTCCCTAAGGCAAGACAGCATCCGGTGCCTTCCAGTTCCACTGTATGTTGCTGCTTGTAATTTGTCAGAGATAATTTAGCACACTGTTGTGGATGTGCAATTTATATCTTCGTATATAAAATATGAACGACTTATATTATCTGGTAGTTAATGTATATAACTAGTTATCTCATATCAAAATAAAAAACAATTTTTTCGGGGAGTTATTCAAATCCTATAAATCATTTAGGGCGGCTTGCACCAGAATCGCTAAACGCGTTTAACTCTTCAATAGTATTTAGCAAGTTGTCAAGTCATACAAATACGTCAGATTTAAGGGCGTCTTGCACCAGAATCACTAAACGTGTTTAACAGCTAAGTAGATTTAAATCTGACGTATTTATATGACTTGACAACTCGCTAAATACTATTTAATAGCTAAACGCGCTTAGCGATTCTGGTGCAAGCCGCCCTAAATCGATTTAGCTTTTAAATACGTTTAGTGATTCTGGTGCAAGACGCCCTTAGTCAAGTCAAAATCATTTTTGTTTGCCCTGTATTCTTCTTTCTGTTTCAACAAATGTTTGAAGCGCGCGTCTCGTAGGTATCTGCTTAGTGAATCTTCACCAAATATCTAAGTTAGCACTGTACTAGGTACCATATTTTTTTATCAAAATATTTTTAGGATAGAATTTTTACTTCTTTATCATACTTAGTTTGTTTCGTGTAGGTAAACTTATAGATAGACTTACTTTAAAACATTGTAAAAATAAATACCTCATACTTTAAGAAATATTCTCTATTGTAGAGCAAGGTGTAACAAATCATCATTCTTAGCAGCTTATTACTGCACCTCCATCGACGTTACCGACACATCTTCCATCCACTCCTATTTTATTATACAGAGTAATTTGTTTTCGGCTTCCACAGTAGTCTACAAAGGACGCATTTACGTGTAAAACAGTCGTCGCTTTAGTGCGGGTACTGTTGGCACTATTCAGGATTGAGCGGAGCCTTCTGTAAGAAAAATGTAAAAGGTTCGCTTTTTTAGATAATCTTCTATCGCTAGTTATAAGTTTAAAAATATTTGCTAACAAATATTGAGAGAACAATAAACCGGTCGACGACTCTAAGAACTTAGCCCTTAAAAAATTAACAGGCATTTAGTTAACAGGGTTAATTAATTAACCGGTGAGCTCATGTAAACAAGCGCAGTAAACCAGCTTTCTATGCAATGCAAAGAGATCACCGATTATAATCACGCCAGGAATGTCGAAACGACTTATCAATTTGATACGGTAATATTTTCAACGCATACCAGAGTGGTTCATACCATCTAATGAACGCAAGATACATTACAGATTGGGACCCTGAGGGCACGGAGACGGCTATAAGTTGATTGCTAATTATAAAAGTGCGTTTTCAATCACTCATTATAATATGAATTACCAACAAACACGACATGCTTTCTAACCACACGACACGGAACAACAATAATTTCGTTACGTTTTACAAAAACAGGGCTACTTATAAATGTATTTTAAGAAGTCTGAATTTCATTTCAATCTGAGTGTCAGACATTGCAGTCCCGATAAACGAGAAATCGAGTGGTTTTTTAAGCTTCTTGCGGGCGAGAAGCTATTCTCTAAAATCCCCGAACTCTATCCAGCCGATTCGAACGAGTATGAACCTATGAACGCATGTTTCGCAACACGACTTTCGAGAATTCTTATTCTTGAAAATCTTAGATCTTTGATTCTTTCTTAAGTAGATCTTAGATTTTCTTTATCTTAGATTCGTATGTTTATAAAAACTTAGGACTCAAGCAAAGCATGACTCCGAGAGTTCAGTAATTTGAGCATGGCTCAAGACTCACATGAGACTCGATTCAGACTTGACCATTGTTTCCAATTATACCGGACTCAGATTTAAACTTACGAACTTTGTATTAAAATTGGGGCTGAGTGGGACTTTACGTATTTGCTCATTCTCATATCGGCACCAACAGGCACATGTATGCTAGACGGAACATCATTTGTTACGGTTTAATTGGAGTTGGGTTTAAGGGAGCCGGGGGAATACTTGAGTCGACGCTGGATCTTGAGTTTCTGAGAAGATGTGATCGTCATGTATCGGTAGTAAAATTGTGACCGCTTTTATCTCGCTAGCAAACCGGCCATTACCGATTCAAGCTATCTCTGGTTTTGCCTTACCAAAGGTATATACTATAGCAACCATGTTTTTTCAAAATTACGGCTCTGCCAAAAACGTACCTATCAACGTTACTGTGCAAATTTTTTTGTATTCACTAAACTGTCACTGTCAAAATTGTCAAATTCTCTTCCATCTTGCTTTTCAATGAGCCCATATTGGCTCCGTGATTATTAATTTATAACCAAAGAATAAGTGTGGTGTCAAAAAAACCAGTGTTTTGTGTTCCCATGGTGCAACAGGCAAATCTTAGACATATTTTAGTCCTTCGAACCGGAGTAATCTTTTTATTACTGATACGATGGCCATAGCACACCTACTTCAGCGCTATTTTACGTGCACCGTCAAATAGCTACCGTCATGTCTTACAAAAGGCCGTATATTAAAAGTCTTGGCGTGCAACAATTCAGAACCGTTAAATTGGATATTATAATACGTTGTTTGAGTAACTCTTAAGAACAAGAACGTATTTTGGAATTTTGTGTTCGGGATATAGTAACTTTAATTTTGATAATTAAAACGACTACAGGCGTTTAGATACTTATGAGTGAAAGTTCCCGAATCAAGTATTCTCATAGTGGTCTCAACGGATCTATGACTCTACCGGTACTTAAGTACCTAATTGTTGTTGGTCAAATACTTGAATTAAGTATATAAGTTTACTAATAATAAACATAAGTAGGTAATAAGGTCTTATCAGTAAATCATTGTTTTTTAACTCGTCTATCCACTCTATTTATCATACACAATGTGCATGACTCAATCAAAAACAAAACAGCATTGTCAGTATTAACAAGGTCACAAATCAAAGCGGAATGAGTGCCCAATATTTAGGTCGTTCCACGCTCGCATTGGCTCGTCATTCCAGCCGTCAGAATCACTGGCGTGCTGTTGTAAATCAGTCTCAGTTCAAGGGTTTCCTGAAACAGCGGTGTCCGTAATTACATCACGCTATAGCAGAGATCAATCATTTTCTGCCTCTTTGCCTTAATCACGAATGTTTTAGTAATGCTATAACTCTCTTTTTTGCTTCGCCGTAGTCGGGTAAAAAGAGAATACACAGTTACTGTGCCAGATGATCATTCCAAGAGTACTTATAAAATACACCAGTTTAGAAATTACTCATTTTGTTACACCACACTAGAGAAGGTTATATAATTTTTCTTCAAAAACGAATAAAAGCTCATTCACATGTGCCTCAGCCACACGTTCTAAATCACAGCTACAAAAAATGGGCAATTGTGGGCAAGCACACCTTCCACACGGTCGAAATGAACTGCAAAATGTGGTCCGTGTGAATCAAATTGTGCATTTCTCCATTATTCAGAGATACCGCTATCTCAGAAAACCCTAACTTCAACTGTTATCTGGAAAGATAAAATGTGAGACAATGATGGTTTGTCCGCTGATAGGTAACTACTTTCCAAATGGTTTGGCTTCACGGTCTACAATATGCTGTTTCATCTTTAGATCAATTAATCATCTCTACTTATTGATCAAGGGTCATGCCATAGTCAAGTAGGACTCTAGCACATCGCTACGTCAGCGTCTTCCACATAACATGTTGCTTGGATTCGTGTGTCTTCGTCTACACATTTCATCTAAGTTTATAAAATGTTAACCGTCCAGTCATTTAACGTCAACTCTACCACAGACTCTACGACTCTCCCAACTTGCCCTTATAGGTATAGTAGATCATGAACTGATCGAAAGTGTTTCAGAAATGTTTATATATTCCGGCAAAGTGATGCCTTATTCGGATTTATCGTATCAGTGCACTTCAGCCGAGCCATTTGAGCATAATGAGATTGCGGAGGCTTGTCTCGTGACATCAACTTTATATTTTTCTCATAACACGGTACCCATCTGCGTGTCAATAAGCCGTATCTCGCTTTACGTGTACTTAGAACACACTCGTAAATAATATTATTGACAGAAATCCGTCTCGTGCTCACATAAATCTTCAATTGTTACTGCAAATATAAACGAATATAAAGAACTATTACGTGACAAAAGTGACACGTCCTTGGTTATGTAGTTTGAAAATGTAATATTTTTCCATTATCCATCTCAAGGCTCGAATAGACGACAGGCCATAAAAGATAGAGGTAAGTACAGGCTCAAAGGGTTATAGTATCGTACTTTGAGTATTTAGAGCTGTGGTTAACCTTTACGGTCTAGGTACTCTAGATATGAATCGTTAGGCCATCTTTGGATCGTAAAAAAATGGCATACGCTATAAAACCTGAGGCATAAAAAACCTTTAAAATAGCAATATCTAACTAAACGACTGGTAAATTATCCCAAGCCCGAACAGGCTCCAAAATTCCACTATAAGCGTGTAGCTTTTATTTTATGCGAATGTACTTACACATTTGGTAGAACCAAAGCAGTTCGGCAACGTAAGCATCTGTTGTTGCCAGCTCAGAATACCCATTGGGCTCGATTAAGCTCGTTTTAAGCTGTATCTCCATACTGTGAGGTTTACTGGCAGTAGTCAAATTCTACTGAAATTCTACTGGAATGTCGCCGATTGTCGAATAGCTGGAATAACTTCAGTTTTGTCTTTGACCGAGATCGGGTCGAATAGACCACGTTCAGTGTAGGTATTTACATTTACTACGAACGCTATCCACTATAATTTAGCTTGTAAGTTGATACATAATATATAGGTAAATGAAATAAAGTGTCAAGTTAGGTGCAACATGTTTTTGCCTACCTATACTAACTCAGTAATTTATATTTCCGCCTTCTAGAGTATTATAAAAATTAAAGTAATTAATGATACTTACCTAATTAATAATTTATTTGTTTTCTCAGGTCGAGATATTCAGTAACGTAATAAATATTGGATAGAATAAATATTTTTCAAAAAAACAACTCGTTCTAATAAAAGTGAGCAATACTTCAGCTTGATTGCATACACATTCCCCACAGAAATAAACGCAATGTTTATTCAGTAAACAACGAAACCGATTGAAATGTAATAATGTCACTGAGCAGAAAGAAAGCGTCGCGTGGCGTCGTCGTCGCCGTGAACTTTCCGCAAGGGCGGGCGGTGAAACTCCGTCCGTCCGTCCGCCCGCCCAGTGTCGCGCCAGCCGCCCAATAGGACGCACGCGTGCCTGTCGCTGAAAAACACATGTTTATCGTAAATACTTTGCGAGTATTTGCAGTGATTCATTCGAGTGTTGGCGATGACGGTCTCTGAACAGAATGTGAACACATACGAAAACTTTGCATTGGTTTAGGTGTTATTGTTCGTTTTTAAGCTGAGTAAGCTGGCTTTACTGTTCAATTCTGCATATTTATAGAACCAAAGTACATATTAATGAACTAAGAAATAGCAGGTTTACTTACATTCAAGGTCTCAGTAATCAGTTCAACGGAACAGTAATGTGAAGTACCTAGCTGTAAGCTCTACAAGAACTGTGCACTACAAACTTTATGCCAAGTGACTAATGGCTTTCAGCATTTTATGAAATAAAATATATTCGGCCGAAAGCAAGGATCGTGTTCTAAGTGAATAAAAACTCTTCAGAGAAACTTTACGGATTTCCCGTAAAGTTTCAGAGTGGACTTATAACTTCGAGGAAAAATTACTTTTGGGAACCAGTTAGAGGTAAGTTTGAACCTTTTGATTAAAGTAATTACTACGAATACTAAACAAATAGAGCCTACTGGTAGGCGGTAAGGGTAGTGGGTTCGACCCACATATTATGTGACAAAGTGACAATAATAGTTTTTCGTGAAAGTTTGTTTGGAGATTCATGGGATTTATATTATACTGGGTACGAATATAAGTAGTTAAACTATTAATCGAGCATTGGCGAGTTTTTTTGGACATCTAAGTACCTACCTACCTATATGTGTTTTCTATATTCTAAGATCAAGTGTGCTTTTCAAATAAATTGAGTGAAAGTGATCGTGTGGATATTTATTTCTTTACTACTTGCACCACTACCTACTAGTGTCAATTTTATTATCGACGATGTTTTGGTAGACTAATAGAACATATTGTGAAGAACCGGTTTTTTTTATATAAAACCTAGGTATAGATACATTTACGTACATAGTTTTGTTATAGGCTTAATTCCAATTTATTGCGATTGTAAATACTTTGGTCTTACAAACTTCGTAGACGGTAACTTTGCAAAAACTTACGAAATGACAAACATGCGTGACAATTATACTGTTACAATGTTAACTTTCAAGGCTACCCTTATGTCACAAAACGACCCCCTCATCAACCCTAAATGAAGTTGCAGACAGGGTACTAGAACATGCCCGTAAATTCCAACTGTACTTAGTACCTACTAAATGGTTTGAAATATTTAAAAACGGTTTCGAAAAGTGACTTAGAGGGGAGGTCCAAGTGGTCCAACGCCTATCATCATCATCATCGTGCCTATTTATATCTAGTAATATAGTTTTACCCTTTATTTAATTTTACCGTAAAGTACCTATTACGTTCAGTACAATTACGATGGAAATAAATAAAATAGTAGCTAGTTTTATTGGAAAACAACATTCAATTAGAATATTATTTGAGTGGCTTTAATCTACTGATAAGTAAAGTAGGTACAACTGCGGAGAACTAGGTTATATTATTCTTGAGTGCAAGCCTTTGCTGCATATCTGGCTGCATAATTAACTCAACTCAAACGCTCTAACTAATGGAATACTGAGCACAAAAGAGAACTAAGTGTAAATATCCACTTTAACCAAGTTCGACATGGATAGATGATTTTCTGAATGTATGTATTAAGGCTGTAGCCTTAATTTTTTTTTCGGTTTTCTTTTACCATTTTACCCGAATTTTCATAAATCGCGTCAACCCAACCTTTTAACCTTCACGGATTGACGGACTGGGGATCTGATAGTTTCAGAGTTTTAGAAAACTTTATTTAGTTTCATTTTCTTTCATACATTTTTTTAGTTCCTGAAAGTTTCCGCTAGGGGTGCTGCAAATAAATAAAAACGGAAAACGGAATAAGAACGGACTGGAAGGAAACGAAACGAAATAAAGTTTTCTAAAACAATCAAATCATGTACTAGAACCCTATGTCCGGACTGATGAAAATTTAATATTAAAAAGAACATAAACCCGTCGTGAGCGTTGTGAATAATAAGAGACTGAATATGGAACTGACGAACCAAACTGATGAACCTAGCGGTCTGAGTAAGGCAGTCAGACCCATACTTACGTCCTATCACAGAATACCTAATGATAATGAATTCTATCAAAGATATTTGAAGCATATCACTGCGTTCCATAAACTTTACCGTTACTGCAAAAACAGTAGACAGTTCAAACAAGTAAACAACTCAATCTGCCTGCCGTAGCGATTACCGGAACCAAGAGGATTGTCAGCATCCGATGATCGACAATTCCGTCGCGGTTCCGACTGATCGTGCTGCAGCCGGCACGGTACTCAAGAGGCGTGGGAAAACAAACAACCGTTGTCCTCGTTAACGGCCTCTTGTGCTGGTAACACTGCAATTGTCACCACACTAGACATTTCAATTTGAACTTTGTGCCGGCGTGATAGCTCTGTTTTTAGGGTTGAAATTGTCATAGCACAGAATGATGACACAGTTGTTTATTAATTCACTCTGGTTTCTTCAGTAGACTCTAAAGCTTAAGATAAACTTGCAAATGGAAATAGAAACCTTCGTTACCAGTAATGCGTTTATTCACAAAGACAGTTACGACTAAACTACAGTATTTTTTAAGAAACTTTCTTGGGTCAAAATCATAGGACTTCTGTGATTTTGATCCAAGAAAGAGGATCATTGTTTCCATCAGTAAATGTAACGGACTTCACAATTCATTTTCATTATACCGAATCACCGAAGCCTAAACGACCTTCGGAGGGTACGTTAAACTGTCTTTCCTGGTTCTAGCAGTCGTTAATCCATGATGACGGTCGCCTCAGGGCGGCCATAAAACCCCAACACAGGATTTGGCTGATGACTTATACGATCTTATTTTGAAAACCTCTAATAGACTGATATCAACTCTGGGACTTTGGAAAATTTTCTGCATTTTTGACCAGGTTCGAGCTTCCCCCCGACCTGATTCATTTTGAATCTTGTATCAGACTGATAGAGTTCATTTCACTTTTTTAAAAGCAGGTTGGCAGTGACACTGGCCTGCCGTTAGTTCCACTGGACCTGCTCCTGTAATATTTATTTGGGACTGTAAAATCCAGCGAAGGCATTGTGTTACGACTGTTGAAAATCACTCTTCGTTGTATATATTTAGGACGGCAAACGCGAGTAATGGCGCAGAAGAAATAGGAAGGTAATGTTGCCTGTTGTATCGTCAAGGGTTCCTTGTCCCTTTTCTACTCGTAGCTACCTTTCATGTGTATGTCGAATATCGTAAAGATCGCAAATGATTCCGCAAACCTTTGGAGTTGATAAAAACCAAATCTCAGAACAATTGATTAATTTATGATTGCCTATGCCTTTTCGTTCACTAATATCTTTTGAATGGGTTTGAATAGCAAAACTAGGTAGGTATTTCTATAAGTTAATAAGTAGAGCATGCGTGTCTGACTAAACTTTTAAAGTACGTAATCCTTGTTTCTGATACTTTGATGTTGTTCCTAGTGCCATGACCTCTACCGTTTTCTATCATCTAGTGGTTTTGTTCGTTCTTTCCGCCTACGTAAAGTAAGTACGCCTATTTTTTTCATTGTTGCTACCCTCAGAAAATCTTTTATGTATGAGATAGCGTCCATAAAGAAACGAAGCCTTTTATGAAGTTAAAGCTTGACAGAACTTAGCAAAAAAGCTCTAATTTGCTTTTTTGTTATTTTTACCAACAGCAACCATTCGCATTCAAATCTCAGAGTAATACTCTTTTTCAATCTAATATTTAAACCTATATTAAACGTATACCCCTTCGTATATTAAATTGTAATTCCATTTTAATGGCCCACCACCCGGGCCCATTTCCGCTCAGTAACAGTTTCCTTCCATGCATCGTCTATGGGTCCTTACTACCATTTAGGCTGCAAACGCACTTGGCGGCCAAGTCACGGCAGCCAGAGATCTTAATTGTCCATTGCCGTAGCTAAACTTCAGGCGGACGTCAGAATCAGTCCCTGCGACGACGTGATCATTATTATTATTTTGAAGGGAAAACGAATTCTGGCCGCCGAGATAGTCGCCGTGACTTAGCGGTGTAATGCGTTTGAATCTTTATTCTGCCCGCGTTACGTAAGTTCGTTGCGAGTGTGCTGCGATTATCTATGCATGAGGTTTTATTTGTAAGGATAAAGATATACAGCGACAGATGTTGCCAGCTTTAGGGTGCTTGGTTCAATGTTTGAAATCATCGTCGTTTTGAGGCCTAATTTACTTCTTAAATGCCATCTCAGGCTGTATGTCTGTATGTGTCAGATGCACGGACTTGAAAAGTAATAGAGACACCGTCATGGAGATAAGTTCATTTACGATGATTAGATTTTCATAGAAAACTAGGTAAGTCTACTTATGTAGATTAAAATATTTTGCACTGAAGCTAGATTTACCTATTTAGTAATATTAGAATAGCTTACTACACAGTGTTCATTCGATGGCCATTTTGCTCTACAATTTATGTAAGTACCTATACCTACTTACTTATAATATATTTACAGTCATGCCTGTATATTTTCTTTTTTCTATTTTAGACACTTATCTTACTGGTTGTTTAAGATTTAAACCACAATATTCTGTCAATAGCTGGCAACTCTGTATAAAACCGGTTCTACAACAACTAAACCCGACCGACCGGACGACAACAGTTTTTTTTGGTTCAGTGATCTAATCCGTAGTGTTCTACCGAGTAGGAGCGAGAAGGAAAGTGGACGTCAACGTTACGACAATGACCGATGTGAACCGACAGTTCCCGAAGGTAAGGCGAGCTTGGAAAGCTCTCGCGCCGGCTGTCTCGTGTCTACAAAGTACAAACTCAAACGCCTACACTCTGCGATGGTTATGTACTTACCATGACGTGAATTCATTGATATATTTTTGGCTATTGTACTCGTTTTCGTTTACACGTAATCGTGAATTCGTGACTGAGTTTTTATTTGCAGCTTTCCTGACTATGAAGTTTTTCAGTCTAATAAGCTCAAAGCAGCGTTCGGCGGTCATAACAAGTTAAGCTTCGATGAACAGCATTTTATAAAATCGATACTTATCACATTTTGCCCGTCGGTACTTAGGTGTATTAGTCAGTAATTAAGCTTATGAGCTAGTGGTTACCTCTAATGATGAAATTTTTCATTCGCCTAAGATTTAGGTAAGCATCATAGCACTGTAGTTTGTTGGAATAGGACAAAATCATTATTAAGTAAATAAATATAAAACCCCAAACGTTTTTTCATTAGAATTCAAAAATTGGTTGAAAATCTGTGAATTTTTAGTAGAGTCACGCCTATGTTTAATATTTAAAAAGTGCTTAGTGCAATGCAATCTCGTGCACGGCAAATCGATGACATCAATGAAATAAGAACATAGAATGAGATAAGTAGGCCAGGCATCTATTTAACATAGGTAAAAACAGACCTTGAAAATTAATTCGTGTTTAAGTGTTTAACCTAAATGTAGCAATAATTGTCTCAAGAATTGATATAAATTAATTAAATATCAACAAGCCAATATATTTTGGCGCAATAACGCGTTAAGAAACGAGCTCTTTGTCCCGACCGGTTCGCATGATGGAAAGTGGGTGAGTGTCAGTACTGTCTGAATAATTCACTTACAGCTTAAATAGTTCATCTCAGTCATTCCACTAGTTTAAACTAAAATACACTCACACTCACTTTCCATCAGGTGAGAATTGAGATTGAAGTCAATTCGTCAATCAAATGTAAAAAAAACATGACATATATTTTGTTCGTTTTCGAAAAGTGAGAATCAAGATACTTGCAGATTTTGTATGGAGAAATATCGTTTGCAAATCTTACACTTGCGACGCTTATCGGGTTTTCAAACGTAATATCTCGCAAGTCGCTTTTCGACTTTCGTTTCGATCAACAAAACTAAACTCGGAACAGAATACGGGAGTTTAGGCGTAACTCATTGGTAACCCATCAAGTGAACCAGTTATTTTAATCTCTCTGTGACCGACAGTAGGAAGGCGAGTGAATGTAGCTGCGCGGTAACATTGAACGTGAAGGTCCACCAATTAACTTAATTCTATAATAGCGCAAAGCTTTCATTTAAAGTACCTAGTAATTGTCCCCTTTGCCTAACCCAGTGTGATTAGTGCTAATAATTTACTGGAAACGTTAGTCGCGACGTGACAAATTCCCACTACTCTCGTGACGAATTGGAATAGTAAATTGTTTAACCGTATCACGGTGGTAAACACTGGCGAATCTAGAATTTGGGTTGGGGGCTGGGCCCAGCTATTTCGAGTTTCCCTGACAAATCCCGGTTCACTCTTGAGTAGAACCCGGAGGTTTTGAGGAGGTTGAGCCCTCTTGCCCCCTGGATCCGCAAGTGGTGGTGAACAAATAATCGGTAGTATGGGGATCATGGAGGAAAACCACGTGGTAGAATTATGATAAAAGACGATAACCAACCACCTAGCTAGATAATAAAATCAAATCTTACAAAAACATTTGACTTTTGGTTTTGACTTTGACTTTATTTTAAGTAAGTCTGGTGCAAGCCGCCCCGGCTTGCACCAGAATCGCTAAACGCGTTTAACTGTTAAATAGTATTTAGCGAGTTGTCAGGTCATACAAATACGTCAGATTTAAATCTATTTAGCTGTTAAACACGTTTAGTGATTCTGGTGCAAGCCGCCCTTAGTTTCAAGTACTACGTACCAACACTTTAACAACAACAACTTACAACAACAACAACAACTTACAACAACAACAACAACTTTACAACAACAACAACTTACAACAACAACTACAACTTTTTTGAAAGTAGGTTGCATCTATTTACGACCGCAAGTTTTTGTAGGTAATCATACCATTTGTAACCTAAAAAAGTAAATTTGAAAGCAATCACAGCGCGATTGCCCAAATCTATTAATTTTAAAACAGCACTGCTCTACCAACTGAGCTTATACCAAAAGCTTTCGCTTCTATATGGTCACAGCCGTCGCAGGCAATCACCTTTTGTAGCTATCATAGTCTTTTGAATGTATTAAAAATGTCTTTAGTATGAGATCCCACACAATCGCAATCTTCATCGATGCGTTTACACACGGTTTGAATCTGAAATTGTGAGTTGACGTTTGATTGAACGCATCAAACTTTGAGATGTCATCTTCGATCAACTATACCCGATGTCATCGTCAACCAAGAGAGTATGCGTATTTTGCAGAGAGGGCTGGCCCTAAATGTTGGTTTGCATAAATTTTGAGTTTAGGTATTCGAACAATATAAAATTTAGCAAACAAAAGTCGTCTCACCCAGCTAATTCACAACACCCTATTAAAAATGTATAATCCGCATCTGCTACGTGTTTGGGATCGGAATGAGGATCTTATTGTTTTAGCCGACTAGCGACTATTCGGGAGGGTAATGTTTTTCGGGTTTATGTCTGTTATTCTGGCTAATCCTGGAGTTTTAATAAAATTTTAAATAAGGTAGTAGATATTGGATTCGTCTTTATGACGAGAGAAAGTTCGTAAATGTTTGAAAGAAAATAATAGTACTTTCTCGGGTCCATTTATTCAGTTGACTTATATACTATTTTGTTTATTTACGTAATAGGCCGTTATCTCTAGTCGTTCCTGTTTATGGCCACTCAGATACATTCCTTGTTGCCATCCGTTTATGACCTCAAGTGGGGTTGGATTTATCCCGTCATTTTCGACTGACTCTGACAGGCCTCTTTAGTAATGGTACCTTAGAGTTTATATTATCTGTGGTATAGCTTTATTTCCTCAAAATAATGACAAAAGCCACATACCCTACAAAGAAAAATTTGAAAATTTCTGTTTGAAAAAAAATGTTTGAAATTTGAAAAAAAACTGCTGAAATGAAGAGACACTCATTAAAATTTAGAATTTCTTAGATCTTTGAAGAGAAGACTGTCAGCATAATAAGCTTAATAGCTGCAAAAACAATTAGGCACAAGGATCCCACGCAACATGCAGATGAGTTCGCAGCGATCCGCGACCCGTGACCTCGCCTCGTGCCTACCACACCATGACAACACGATTCTGCTTTACTTATAAAACCTTTTTTACTCTTACAAGTTAAAACTTTCTGGTCTTGAGCGATAGGGTCTACCGGAGATTCAACCGCATAATGTCGCTACACCCTCGGCGCATGTTTTATGTCAACCAATATTTTATGGATACTATTTTTCGTAATTTGTGATTATTAAATCGAGTGAATAAGGGTACAAAATGGTAGGTAATTTTAAAAATTCAAAACACGAATTTATTCCTAGCAAAGTGCTGTAGCTTAGCTTGTACTCGTAGCTCAACTGAGCTCAACCCTCTAAAGTGGTTACTGCTCAGCACAGAATAATTTTTTTTACAATATTTTAGCTGTGATAACTTGATACAATTATTTTTGTCTAGAAATGTGCGAACACGATCTAAGTATAAAAACTGCAGTATCGTTTAGAAAACTATGTAGGAAAACCTTCCTATTTATTTAATCAAGCCCTTTGTTCTGGGAACAGGAGCAAGCAATCTCCGATCGGGTTGTGCCTGCTTCGCTCCGTTTGCAGTTCATTGTCTACTAACGGTACGAGTACCAAACCAACAAATGGTTTTGATTACTAACTCTATTGGTAACTGGCTGTTGCATGAATCAGAGATCGCAAACCCCAATCAACAGCACTGTAATTCAAATTATTGATATTGATGCATAACATTGTAGGTATTAGGTAATTTTGTTCTGTGTGTTCTAAATGATCCTTGTGATTTTATTGAATAAAGAAATTTTGACTTTGACTTTGACTTTGCATTGCGGCGCAAGTGCAAAGAACCAAAACTGGTTTAGCATATTATAAATGGAGATTATCCTAAGCATGCTATTTTATGCTAGCATGGAATTTTCTAAAAGCTTTAGAAAGGGCTCTCTCAAAATCTTAAAGCTGCATCTTATTCAGTAAAACCAACCAGCTCTAGGAGATTTGTGTAAAGTGTAAATTTAAATTGGGTTTGAATTCAAGTAAACATTCTCAGTTTGGTCACATATGTCTACCACTGAATACTTACGTATTGAGCACTTAAAATACAAGGTGTGCCTACTCGACTTTTGCTCTTGAGAATGATGTACTCGTTAGTATACTATGTGGTATTAGCTGTATCAGATCGGGAAACATCGTGACCCGCGATTCAGTGCCCTATCGCACCCATCTGACCCGCCAAGATGGATGCGATTGTAAATAACAATGACATTTGTTTTGATACGAGAATCATGATCAAACGCATCGCGGGTATACACAAACATAACAAAATTCATTTTGATAGGTTAAAATAACTGTAGGTAAGTACTTACAAAAGTTTATTTTATTAGTTAAATATAAACGATAAAATGACTTACAGAAATTAAAGCGCACGTAGTTGCATTTAAAATGACTAAAAAAACTCCAGTAAACTTATAAAAGCTTAACAAAACGACAAGCAAATTGCACTCCAATGCAAATTGGGCATTTTAAAGTCTGTTAGTAGGTTCCTAATTTATTTTATACGCCATTTTAAAATCATTTTTCATGAATACGCATGCTGAATTTGAATGCAACTCGGAATTTTAACTTAATTATAATAGAGCTCATAATAGCATAGCTAAATAAGTTTTTTGTGAAAACAAAATGGCTGGCTTTAAATGGTGGTAAAATAACAATTAACGACTAATTACTTTTAGTAGGCTTGTCAATATCGTGTTTTAACCTACAGAAAAGTGGTTGAACTTGACCCGTGACCTTAGTTGGATATACCTAAAGAGCAACAAACGTTTACTTGTTATTTGGCCAATATCTTAGTGAAGCCAGACCAAGTCCAATCAATTTTATTAAAACTACTTTAGGTTATACCTACTAACGGAGGTAAGGTCAAAAAACTACGTATTGGGCTTCTCGTTAAAATTTAATGAAAATCAATTAAATTGGTGCACGTCTTTAAGCTTGGCTCATCTACCTTTACTAATTAACCAATTGACTGAGAAACTAAATAGCCAATTTAGGACTTTATATTATACAATCCCATATAGAATCACGACTCGTACGCTAGTTAAGAAACTTTCTTCTACATTACAACTTACAAGCATGTACCTAGTAAGTACTCCTAAGTGGAAACTAGCAAACAGTGGCGTATGTAGGCCGAAGTAACATTTGATTTAGGAAGTTTCAATGCCAACTCTGTTTCTAGAGTAAAATAAAGTCGTGTCACACACACAATAATAATTATTGTTTGTTATCTTCAAGGTTTGGTCTCTTTTTATTTCTTATTCTCAAATTCGAGAAATGCCTACCCTCTCGACGACACTCTGATTTTCACCAATAGCGCAGAATATAACTACAACCTACAAAATTTTAAAAATATATTTTTTATGATCTCTCAATAATCACCCGTTAGCACAGGTGCTGCAACTATCAATAAATAAAATTGATAAGTTAGAATTGATACGATAGTCTACCGACGTGTCTCCGATGAACATCAATTCAAACCAATTGCCGTAACTCGGTCACAATCAGACCACTGACTTTGCTTAACCCACATTCGCGAAGACAGACAGAAAGTGTTTTTTGTCATCAATTCCATACAATTCCATTGAAATATTCGTTCGCGTTGTTTATCTACCGGAGGTTAAAACGTCAGTCGTTCTATGCCACTTTTACTGCAAACGCATGGCACTGAATACATAGTGGTTCCTTTCTTTGACCGTACGTGGCATGGTGAATAGTGGTTAGTTTCATAGTCTACCAAAAGAACGTAGGACAAACTGTGAAACCTATGTCAGTTTTACTATCTAATTAGCCAATTATCGGGGTAATAGGTCGGTATCAAAGATTTCGGTTGGTATAATAGAGTTTTGTGATCCAATTAGCGTTATTATAAAGCAAAAGTCGTTTTACAAGGACTCTTTAATTCCAGTTTTTAGATTAACCCTTAGTCGCATGAAAATAAGCCGACTATCCAGTGTTATTTTTCCTTATTGCCCGTCATTATGCCTTTCTGTAAGTAGCCACTTTAGAGCAGAAAGGCGGCTCTTTGTGCCTTTATAGATACTTGCCAGAGAAAAACATTGAATTCATTGTTAAGTTCTTTTAAACTGACTTAGACACTAAACGAGTTAGAGTTAAATAAAGTTTGAGAAAAAGGGGCAAAGCTCGAAGACGCCATAGACAACGTGCAAAACTTTTAATAAAATACCTCTGAATCGAGGTGGGTTTTATAATAAGTAAGCTTCTGGGGTTCTGATCTTTATATGTCCAACACAATAAGAACTATTTTCGTATAATTAATGAAAAGCGATAGTCCGTGACTAAAAGTATATTTATACCAACGCCCTTCTCTTGTTGTTTTCAACTTGTAAGTAATGTAAGGCAAAGTCTAGACATTTTGTTTGCCAGTCAACGGCAACAGCAAAGCTCATTCATTCCAATATTGGTTATGGAATGGTAAATAAATAGTCTAAAAAATTCTACGAACTAAGGACAAACAAAACAAAGGTTTCAATTTAATCTGGGTAATACCAAGCCCAGCAGTGGGACAGAATAGGCTAATTAAAAAAAAAAAAAAAAAAAAATACCAAGAGATAAGCCAGAAAATAATGATCCGAGTGAGGCTTTTATTGTCAACGAGATCAGTCTGCTCGAAGCTTTCTCACGAATTAAAGATGTGATGCGGCTATCAATATAAATCAACTCATAGTTTTACATCTTCAGTGTTTCAACTTCATCTCTAATTGGCAGTTGTCGCTTCCATAAAAATATAGTTGTCTTGTCTTAAACATGATGTAGTAATAATATTTAGTAAGAAAACACCTGCAAGCCGCGCGGCGTGGCAATGACCTCGACGATCCTATTTTTGGACGGCGACCAACCAACTGTCTACTGGAACTTCCAGTAGACAGTTGGTTGGACAGTATGTACCTACCTCTTCCAGTCTGAAAGAGGTAGATAGAATTAAAATTCAACCCTTGAATGTGCGGTCTTTGTGTTTATGTAAATCAGATAAGGTTCCATATTAAATGAGGTAAAGAATACTACGCCCGCATTAGGAATAGGTAAAATTATTATATTTGAATACTTATTTAAATTGGGTTGTGGTTTTTTTACCAAGCACTTTACGTGTAGACAAACCATTTGTATGATAATAAGCTATTAACACAAGATTTGTATGGTTGTTTTTATCGCGAAATATCTTTATTGATTATTGTTATGACAATTTTAGCATAAAGATTTAGAAATTTAAATGTTCAAGTTTTATGTTTAGGTGTGGCCAAATACAACCTGTTTTCTTTATATATTAACTACTACAAATGTTTACTAGGTATCAGCTTCTCTTAGTTATTACGACATAAGTAAACCTCAAAATACATTTTATTGTGTCGCCCATTCATTTAGAATTTACGATGCGTTGGTTGGTTTGTACGTCACGTTTTTGTTCGTGCCTGCGTCTAACATTGACCTCATTAATTTTCAGCTCACCAATTGCCTACATAAAACATGTTGTGATTTGACATTGTGAAGAACAATGGAGATAGGTTCTAGTCTCGTCACGTGACTTGAATTTGTTAAAATGATTACTCGTGCTACATACGGCTTATTTTTATATTATAGTGTTGGTGCCTAAATATAGGTAAATCAACGACTTTCAACACTTGTCTAAGATCTAGTTTGGAGCGTCGCGTTGCACTTTTGAGACACAAGACAACGTTATTTGCCGCATTTCCAGCATGAATGACGTTTGCAAGCAAAAAGCAAATTGGCGTGCCTGATTTTATTTAAATTAGTTGTAATTAATAAAACATAAATTTTTCAAAAACTCTATTGATCAAGATAAAACGTACAAACTAGTGCAGAACTGCACTAACTAGACAATTGTGTAGTTGCGTAACATGAGTAAAATTGCTGTTTTACCAACACTAGCTTTTGTGAGCTTATTTCCCTGCGGGAATCACCTAAGTGCAGCATACTTTTCTGAATAAGTTCGGTAATAATAGTAGAAAATATTTCAGTTGAGTGTAGGGTCTGACCGAATATTCGGTTTCTGAAACTAGCCGAACTGGACCTTCATTATCCCTGACTCTATTATAAATTGTAGGTTTGATGATTTCTTTGTTTGACAAGCGTTCTATGCCCCTTATGTACAAACTAAATTCCTATAAGAGATAAATCCACTAGAAGCGATGTGGCAATATTCTAGCCGGTCCAAAATGTACCCGAATTCGAATATTCAGTGGAGCACTAAAGAGTTTGTAACTTGAATATGAAAAGCTAGGAGAGCCGTAGTCGGCAGCGCGCGGTGTCGTTTAGAGGAAGTGGTCTGATCCAATTAAGAGTATGCCCGCTGGATTGTTTCCCGTGTTTTTGTCGTTTTTGCAATTGTCTTCTCGCCATTTTTCTTTTTAAAATGTTCAATCGGGAACGCCTACCTCTGGTTATTTAATTTGTGAATTCTAAAAGTTTTATCGTTGGCTTTTCATGAAAATTTTTGTGGTAGAAAATGAACCAACCACTAGGTATCTAATCTTCTATTACTGCAGAAACTACAGAAAGATAATTCCTCTATCGTTGGCTAGCGAAAAGGTAGCCAACCATAAACACAACCTATCAGTAGGGTAAGTACAAGTACTTATTGGTAGAGAAAATAGTCAAATCAATGCGTCATGGAAGATAAATCTTTCATGCACTCAAGTTCCAAAGTAAACAAAAAGCAAACTAAAAAGTACTTCTAATAGCACTGGTACGTACGGTACGTAGCTAAAATAGACACAGACTGAGAGTAATATCGTGATGTTCACTTTTGTACAGGATCGACACGTCTGAAAGCGGCATGGCGGTAAAGTTGGTAGACATAGAACCGAAACTACTACTAGTTCAATTTTGCGCACGAACTTTTGGAACTTCGCATGTAAACGTGAAGACGAGCGAAACATACAAAAAAACGAGTTTCGTATCTATAAGCTTTTTACCTATAGAGGGTACGGTAGTATGCAAATGAAGAATATTGGGAGTAGCGGTGACGGCGCTTGTGCCATTGTCGTCGTACCCATTGTGTGGGCTCTGAAGCTCTGATATGCGAGTACAGTGACGCAAAATGTTCTTACGTTTAAAAAGAAACAGGAAACATATTTTTCTGGAACTGGGTCAAAAGGGTACTTCAGCCAATTGTTCCGTGTATCGACTGAATAAACATAACATTCACAACTTTTAGGTGAAACTTTTCCCGTGTTATACTTTAAAGTGTCGGTGCAATAATTTCGAAATAAATTGAGGATGAGGACACATTTCCGAAAACTCATTTTATTTACCAAATGTAACGGTTACTCTCGTGAATGTACACAAAATGTGTGCGGTCCAGATCGACAATCGTCGTCGTCCGCATGACAAAACGGTACCACCGACGTTTGCTTCGAATCGTGATCGGATCCGTCAGCTCTTCCTACATCGTCGTGACGGCATTCGTGACCAATTCAAATGGATAATTTGACGAACCATCAAAGTTTAAATGCATTAGCAACGAAGTAAAATAAGAGTACCCACTTAATAGGTACTGTTATGGCACTTTTATACGTAGCCTTTGTTCTATTCGAACTTCGTCTAGTGTTTGTTGTCACCATTGACACGTAAGAAGAAGACTTAACCCTTTTATAATTTTGAACATGTAAAGTTTAGAACGTATACCTACATAGTTATGAGTTTCGATTAAACAGTGAGTGAGTAAATATTTAGCGTGATTAATTAAAAATTGGTTAAAATTAATCATCAGTTTTAATAGGTTAGCGTTAAACACAAAATCGTGTTTGTATAATTATTGTGTGTACTAAACGTGTTTATCTCTGTAAAACGACAGACACCGTTTAAGCCCGTGCTTCGTGCCAAATCTCTTCATTAGAGTGGTTGGGAGGCAGCCCGATAGCGGTACCTCATGTTTACACACATGCACACGACTCTACACAAATACAAGTCATGAATAAGCATTTATGACGGCTTACTATTGGTCAGATAGACTACTGGACACTATTAACACAACTGAGTGGATCGCGGAAGTGCTACACTATGGAGTGGACATTGGCTTATTTATACGATAAAGTTTATTTATCACGCCAAAGTACCTTCTTTTTTGTTCGATTGTACCCTCAATTTATCAGCAATTCAACGTTTACTTGAGCAAAAACACTTGACTTCTCAGGTATTAAAATAATGTTCGAGAACCTGCTTAGAATATTAACATTCGTGAATGAAGTAAAATCGAGTAGTAGTCGATTGTGAACATTGTTTACAAAGCAGTAACATCGCCTATTCAATGCTATTGTTTAAAACGCATTAACATCGAAAACATTATATTAAATTGTAATTCGTAAGCCGGAGGAGCGATGTGGCATTGTGCACTTATTGGGATGCGCGTGAGGTACGCTCCCGTCAGAGCGCCCGCGGCGACCAGAATGCCAATGCAGCATTATATTTAGCCTCCTTGCAATTATTGCATGTCGGATTAGCTGAAACTGTGTCAAAGCCCCGCAAATGCAAAGCACTGTGCGCCACCGTGTTATCTCGCCGCTAGAAGCTGTAATCAACTGCGCGACAGCCGCATTCGTCTGTAAATGCGCCTAAATAAATAACCGCCCGTGACAGAGGCTGAATAATAAATTAGGGCTCGACTAAACCAAGCGATAATCAGGCTCGTGATCTCGAATCGGTTATTGTTGAATGGGTGCAGTGGAGGTTTAGTGCGTTATCACGTTGATTCCGATAATAGCGTAAACAAAAACTTAATCGTCTGGAAAAATTTAACTAACTCGCTGAAGCGTAACCGTGTCGAAATGATGTGTAATACGGTCTACGCGTCAGCTGTACATAATGCTTTATAATAATTTTATCTACTATTAAAAAAAACTTAGTAATTTAGAAAATTATTCATTCAGATAATATTATTTACGATGATAGCAGAGTAATGGGTACTTACTAGAGACAAATCGCGAAAGCTTAGCGGAAAGCAATGTTTTATTGAATTCCTGCGAGCATTTTGGCATCAAAATAGTGTTGTGGCGCCGCCGCTGGCCGCAGTTCGCTGGCAGACGTCCATTAGTAACTATCGAAAGCCGACCGCGAGCAACGAGCTCGCAAACAACGCCCCGACACTGTGCTGATTGAAATTACTTGGAAGTTTCTTCGATTCTACAGCTCAAGAACAAATTACCATGAATCTAGACAAACAGCACCGGTTCTGAGTTTACAATAATTTCATGGTTTTCTGCATAATTTACTCGCGTATTTCGTAGATCGTGGTGTAGTGGTAGGGAGTCTAGAAAGATCTTTAGGTCGTTGCGTTGGTTCCAAAAAAAACTTCAGTGATACACAGTACAGTAATCAAATAAATGTCCAGTGAAAGTTATCTACCATTAGCAATCCTGAGTTTAACCAGAATTGTACCTATAAAATCATGTAACACCTCCTTTTAGGCTAAGCCTCATTTTTTGCAAGTAGGTACCTGGTAATCGGTAGCGAGTGTAGCGAGTAAACTGCTTGAAAATTGAAATAAGTGTGTTTCCACAAACACACTTACCGGTAAACTTAAAAGAAAGTCTATATAAGACTAAAAATCTAGGTACACAACACACACATCCATAAGGCATCGAGCAGCGTGTGCGCAGCATATTGATGCTTCCACTTCAAGCAAATACTGGCATGCATACAAGGCACCTGTATACTGTGGATATAATATCAGATACAGAGATTATAGGTGGATAGAAAAACAGTAAGCACCAGGAAAAAAAGGATGATAAAATCTAAAAAATTGTGATGAATAAATAATTTAACACCTACTTAGACCTACTTAGAATGCACCATAAGCATGCCTTGGCGAGACCACTAACATTCAAACTCCACATGAAATGTGACTGTATGTCACATCACAGCGTCAAAACTCACACCATTTACTATGCTTTATGAAAAGTATGAGAAATTCTAATATTTGTAGATCATGCAAACATTTGTTCCACCGATATAGAACCCGTTTAGTAGCCGTAACGTCACAGAGCTCATCCAATATAGAAAAACAGGCATATAAATAGAGACCCTACTTAAATGTGGTCTAATCCAAAACTGCACGCCCTTCTACTCTTATTCCAAGTGAAACAAGGATAATTTTGAATGAAACTTCCGGCTGAACGTCAAAGTGAAGAAAATGTAGTGGTAAGGAGAGGCGAACAGTTTTTATACTACCTATCACACCTGTTTCTCTCTCTGCCCATAATAGGCAGGTAGATCAATTTATTAATAGAAGATAGATGGCACCACTAGTACGCCTTAGCGAACTGGCACCAACAAGCTATCGTATAAACACAAACAGCTTGAGGGCTCCGTCCCTGCGTGGAACACAGCCAAGCAATAAAACTTGATGTTTGTTTATACAACGACTCTGCAACATGCTAGTTTATGTATCGGACTTTAGTTTGAACCGGCTGCCCCGGTAGAGAAGTAAGTAGCAAATTGAGCGTTGATTGTAAACGAAAACGCTATCGATACGTACGCTTTTTCGAACTTTTCGTGACTAAAAATAACTTACAGCTGGAAACGATCCGTACGGCAGTTAGCGTAGCGTGAAAGCGTAAACTATCGGAAATAATAATATAGATTAACCTTATTTATGAAAGCTGGATGCAGCCCCCGTATGCCAATCTTTTGCTGTCAAGTTATATTTCACTGCCCAGTGTAATTTCTTCAGGTCACGTGGTACAAAATTGTACCACGTGATCATTCTTTTTAGACACTTGACAGCAAAATATGCGCGAAAATACATCAAATGACGTCACAATGTCACTATTTAGTCACATAATAACTATGAGTTAGTATGAACTGACCATGATTTAAAACTTTGCAGTTCACCTTTGCAGTTCAACTTTGATTGGCATACCAATCCAGAACGATGAATCTGATGAAAATTTGTCAAACAGCATTCAAACAGTGGTAATCTTTGGCATTATCCATTGGTATGATAAGAGATAAGTGTTTTATGCACTTTGAGTGTGGAGTGAATGTGGAGTGTTATCGTTTAATTCGTTTGTAGATTGATGTTTGTCTACGTGGGTTGCAACTCAGAATACTGATACGAGGTATATTATAGCTACAGACCGGTCGGGACACTGTCTCGTGCGTGAGACAATAGGGGGCAGGGGTCGGGTAAGGCTGCGTGCAGACAGAACCTATACCATAAACAAAGGCACGTGTGCCTTAAATATAGTGCCACAAACTCATCAACCCAAAAAGGAAACTAACAACGACGCCAAAGACGCTCGAGACTCATATTAGCCTTTTTGCTAATTTTTTCCATGCCAATAAAATATTTTTTTAGTAGATAGATTCATTGGTGCACGACCCGACAGAAACTTGACTTCTATATCAAAGAGTTGCTGACACTAGACTAAAAAAAATACAATAAATTTTTTTTAATACATTTTTTGATATACTTAATCGGATCTGAATGGTCGGCAGGTGAACTGATGTTGCAACTAACGATGCCATTGTTTGAGGGGGTGTCATCCAACCTGCATTGTCCCATCGCCAAGTGTTGTTTAAACCTGGCTATTGTTGAAAACTGGTGTTTTAAACCTTAACATATACTTATATTCATAATTCATCCACTGTCTTTTAGTCATAATCACGTTTACAAACATTCTCTCTTTCGTTATAAGAGTCGTCACGATTATCATTTTCTTATAAAAAATATTGTGGCCTTCATACTGTTTCTGCACATTGGTTAGGAAGAAGATTTTCTCTACTAGGTACCTATGTAAAAAGTTTTTGAGCTCTAATTTCAAAGTCAGTTAGAATTTGTCAGTCTATTCGCTAGTAATTTTTAATTCGATTATGATGCGGAAAAAACCTTTTATTGAACTAAGTAAAAGCCTTTATAACTTGTAACTAAATCGATGAATTTATATTCGAGTTTATAATATTTTAATAGTGCCTGGTGTTGGTCTAGTTCTGATGTTCCAGTTTAGAACGGGAACTATATTTATTTAAAACGACATAACTGTATTCGAAAACAATATTATTGTAAAAAAGCAATTTAAAAACGAAAATAACCCGTTGGAGGTAAATAACAGAAGTTTATTTGTTTATTCGTTCTATTTGAGAACCCGAAAGTCCACTAAAGTTCACTAAGCTATTGTAAACAGCACAAATACAGACACTAGGAAATAATCTCGGTAACAGGAACTCGATATAACAAGCCGAGGGCTCTTGCCGACGGGAGAAAGTAATGTGGAGGATTGTATTCTTGGCCAGGACCGGAGCAAGGAGGAGATGCTGTTAGGGCCAGCCCCCGTATGCCAATCTTTTGCTGTCAAGTTATATTTTACTGCCCAGTGTAATTTCTTCAGGTCACGTGGTACAATTTTGTACCACGTGATTATTCTTTTTAGACACTTGACAGCAAAATATGCGCGAAAACACATCAAATGACGTCATAATGTCACTATTTAGTCACAGAATAACTATGAGTTAGTATGAACTGACCATGATTTAAAACTTTGCAGTTCAACTTTGCAGTTCAACTTTGATTGGCATACCCCTGCAGAAGACACCGGACAATCTACTATTTTCAAACTTAGTAAGAAGAATTTTACTTACTACGGAACATTATAATTTATTCGGTACCTGGTACTTAGTTTTTTTTTGTAAATGAAAATACATGTACGCACCACTTAACCGGATTGTAGGTATAACAAAATACTTACCTACAAATTCATATTCAACTTAAATATCCCTAATTTTGTATGGGAGTTCACATTTTTTTAAAGTTTTCTAATCGAACGACAATCTTGGACGAACACAAGGGAACAATCTAAGGTTTTTATTTAATCTTAGAAGGATCACGAACCGATGCACTGTAAAAATGTTTGCAGCTTGCTTCGCTCCTAGATCCGTCCCATTCACCACCAGTTACACCTACTATACCCTTTTCTCTCGGTAACTGCTATTGACTCCATAATGGCAGCTTGGAAACGGTACAAAGATACAAAATTCGAATCTAGAGCGCATTATCATAAGTAAGAAATGGGCCAATATGGTAATGTGATTGAAAAATGTACCAAACGAGCAATAGGTATTCAAAGCAGGTAGGTATCTAACAGTAGAGAAATCTCATAACAAAAGCTTTTAGTGATTTATACAATTGATGTAATTATGATAGTTACGTTATGTACATAGCAATTGTACGCCACACAATGCTGGGTATTGCACGTCCTCTACAACGCTTTGCGTAATTACAAGGCCTCTTCAATACTCGTACATACTAAGTTCTGTCCACGGTTTCACTTGAATAACAGTATCCGAATATAAAGTAGAGGTACTCGATCGATAACGTGTCTTTCCAAGTTTAATTCAAATAATTCAAATCTGTTTAGCTGATGTGACGTTCATCCAAACCAACAACGTCTGCTCTATCTAATTACTGAAACATGTTGGCTTAGTCAGTTCCGCACGTATTTTCCGCCTAGGATGGTATGTGCTGTGCAAGCTTACCTACTCTACCTAAATCATGTCCCAGGCACTGCAGCGTCCCGTTCATCGGAACATGGGATAAAAAGTGACCCCTGACGCTGTATAAACCATCAAGATTAGATGCAAAGGTCTGCCTATTGTATGTATGATATGTATATCCCCATAACTTACTCTGCTATAGGTGTATGAGAAAGTATAAAGTAGCAAAGCAATGTCAGAAGCCAAACCACGATTAATCAGCGTGAACCTTGGAACTTCGTGCTCTACATCTTAAGGCTATATTAATGTGCATAGAGTAGGCGCTATAATCCTAATAATACCACTGAAAAGTTATGAAATGTCGTTGATGTTCGCATGTTGTTTTACATACATTGAGTTAGTAACTGAAGTTAGTTCTTGACTGATATTCTACTAGGTAAAATGAAAGTCTTTAAGTAGGTAAGTATAAGTACCTACTTGCAATTTCTTGTTACCTACCTTAATTGATTTTTATCGAGGCGTTCGAAACCTTGATCTTTTGTGACAACACAATAGCACCAGACTACTTTCAATGGAATTGAAAGTGATGGAGCTTTATTTTAGAAGTTTTTTAATGGAAAAGCAAGACGTGACGAAATACTACGCCAAAAACACACTATCTACCTCATACAATGGTTAACGAATTGTCATACTAAACAGTTATATTATTCTAAATAATCCTTGTGATTTTATTGAATAAAGAAATTATGACTATACAAAATCTAATTTCAAAGCTTAGAGGCCACATAAGAAGGATTTACGGCCATAAGAGAATCACCTTTTATCACAATGTTTTAAACAAATACATACTGCGTTTAAAAAGATCTGATTGCAGTAGTCCGTAAATTCTATCACCACAAATGGGAATAGAAAATGGGGATCCTATAAATTGTCAGGACAGTTACAACATAGTAATTCGAACGCCGCTGCCGCCGCCCCGCTCCACGTAAAATCCTTATATGAACATTTTATGTGGACCATATTCAGAGGGTGTAGAAATGGTTACAAATAAAGAGTCCTATAGTATAGGTGACAACGAGATAATATATGCATTATTTTGCATAGATATGTAAAGTGCATAATAGGCTCGGGCCTTTTCAAACATCCATAGGCCTATGTTTGAATAAGTGGTTAGCAGTGTATTGCGTAGGTGGTCATTTACAACAGAATGTTCAATAGATAAAGGTAGTAAACAGTAAGCAAATAGCAAATACTTAAGCAAAAATACTTAGATGCAGACGCATGCAGTGGATTAAGTATCATCATCATCATCATCCGCAGCCTGATCTCACCCACTGCTGGGTATAGGCCTCTCTTTCATTGTGCCATTCTCTGCGGTCCTGTGCCAGTCTCATCCAATATTAATTAAGTATAGAACATCGAAATAACAAAAATCCATTTTGATATTGCAGATACATTTCCATCAAATACAATCGCAGATTATGGTAGAAAGTTCTGGGTAACTTAGGATAGGAATAGTACAATAGTAGGTACCAAGCAATCATATTTAGTGTAATTCAGCTAGCTAAAAGTACATTGCGCAGTTTGCTGGCAAGGAGGCATGAAGAATATAAAAAGCAGCAGAACAAAATACTAACCCAATATTGGCAATCGATTAGTAATCGTAGCATTAGCGGTGTCAGTTTGCCTTTTCATCGATTCGTCTCAGCTCGGGACAATCTCTAGTTTCTCAAGGAAAAACGGTGGTAGAGCAAAAAGCTCCGTGATCGTTTCCTCGAAGCGAAGGCACAGAATAATTATGATTTTTATTCACGTCAAAATTTGGGTCTATGGCATGATCCTAGGATCAGAATAATATCAATCATGCTAATTAAAATAGCTAATCTAATGATGCAGCGTATTATTTAGTTAGAACAAAAAAGGTCACTGAACATCGTAAAAAACATCGGAGCGTCTCGTCCTATTGTTATTTGAAGCGCAATACGATGAGACCTTGCATAATATAAGGAGGAAAATATGATAAATATGAACGTGCGGTTTTAGGCACATCTGCGTTTGTCATTGTTCCTCGGAGGCACGCAGTCTGCCATCTCAATTTCAAGGCTAGTCGCGAAGTACAAATCTTATCTACCCACTTCACAGATAAGTAGTTCTTCCACTGGTATTTCATATAGGCGAACTTGAAACCCACTTAGCGTACTTAAAACCAACCTTTGTACAAGTTTCTGAGTAATTTTTTAAGGTTATTTTATATTGCAAAAATGTATACAGACTTTTAAATATTATAATTGAAGCTTTAATTAAAAACCAGAAATCTGAGAAGTCCACACCTCAATAGGAAATACTGTAAACCGGTCAAATGAGTTGAATGTCGAAACACGTTTCATAGTTATCGTAATCGTTGCATTGGGACATATTTACTTGACTTTAGTAAATTATTTAGAATCACAGAACAGAAAAAACTTTGAGCGTATGCTCCAAATATGAGCGACATAGCTATGTATGCAAAGCCGTTTTTATCGTGTTCTGTGTTTTGAAACTGAACTGAAGGGGATGGTAGCAATAAGTTCTGGGCACAGATAATTGATAGACTATGTACTCAGTCCCGGGAGCTACAGAGTTCCGAAGATAGGAGAAGGAGAATCATGATCACTCTATTTTTAGGTTGCGGGATACCATCATGGGTAAAAAAAAAATACAACCGAATTGAGAACCTCCTCCTTTTTTGAAGTCGGTTAAAAATCATATAGGAATGCAGTTTTCATAACTCCTGCTCCAGCTAAAATAAGCGAGTGTCTTGTAATTTTACATCCATATCAGATCAACAATTAATCTGGCAGGTACGCCAACAAAGGTGCAAACTAGCCTGATACCTTTTAAGTAAACCTACCGACAGGTAAGTAATAAACTAAGCGACTACTTAAGCTCTTAAATAACTTAATCTAACAAGGCACATACAAGATGTTAAGTACTAAGTACCTACATCCTGACGTTTTAGCGATGCCTTTTGAGGCTCGTAGATAGCAACCGAGGAGTAATTCTCATAATGAATGGTTACCAATTATATTTGTTACCAATTATATTTTAATAGAGAATGACTCCTCATACATTTAGATAGTTTGGTTTCGATGTGCTCTCAAACCTAGTTTCATATAAAAAGCAATTCATAGTTGGATGAAATATTCATAAGTGTTTTATCGAGTCGGACAGCTTGGCAGAAGAATGCGGGACTGTTGCAATGGGCCCCACCTGAGCGGCCGCCGCCAAGCAGTCTTCAACACAGGAATTTTAGATGAATATGATATTACACAGACGCAATGCTTTAAATGCTAGAATAATGATTTAATTATACACAATCATAGAATAGCAGCCTTACCGCGAAGTGTTTACGTCTGTGGGAAGCTATTTTACAAGAACCTTTAAGTACCTAGTCATGAATAAATATTTAAAAATATTTATGGCAATATGTCCTTATGTGATGATGATACCCGATTAGGTATGAAAATAATTCCGTCAGACTTGACAGTAAAAATAATAATGAAGTGTGTGTAAATTGCAAAACAGTAATTACAGTATCAATATTGAATCGTGATGAAATATGGTGACCTATGTGTGTAAAATAAATATTGTCTTCGCAAGTTGTGTATATAAAACATGCCATTTAACAGTTACAAAAGCCTCTAGGTAGTAATGAAAACACTACACAACAGTTGTGTAAGTATACCTACTGTAGGTAGTAAAACTTCAGGGTTGGCCAAACCTATACTTAACTACCAAGATAGTAAGATTGAAAGTTTACCTAACCATCATTTTATTTATTCAATGGAGAGTTGTAAGTACATCCAAAGCAAAGGACTAGCACGTTAGTTATCGCATTTATCTCTGACAGGCTTAGGGTAAACAGTTAGGTAGCACAGTAAGTTAGCTATGGCATTCAGTAGGACATTTTTGGCCTCTGTTTCTCCTGAAAAAAGAACCTTACGCATACACAAAGATTATTTGAAAGATATTCTCCCAAACAATAACTTAACCAATACAATTACTATACTTTTGTTTATGCATAACCTACAGAACTTTCTATTTATTGTAGCAACTTTACACTAAGCTAATCAGAGGATAATAAAATTTATCTAAATTTTTAACAAACCACAACCAAACAAATGCCTATACGTACTAGATATAGACAGACACCCCGTACTTCATGTATTTTATGACATAATCATCTTGGATAAACACATTACGCGGGTAGGGGTAAGACGTGATTGTCTGTTATCTGTGTGCATAGGTACTGCTTGTTAAGCTTTATCTATATTGTGGCTAGGTAGGTACTTATAGCACGGGCATTAAACTTTATCGGCCATTGAGTGGATATTATCGATATCCAGTGATTTAATGGCGAACACGAGCGTTTACTAAAATATACCATTAGAATGGCCAGTGATAGGCTGCAGTTTAGTTTCATGCGAATTCTGATCCATTAATTCATCGTTTCTCTAGATAGGAGAACACGTGGTGATATACCGTTACAATTATTGTTATTTCGTTCCGATCTAATAATACACAATTATGATTTTTTCAATACGGAAATGATACCCAAGGCAGATGTTTTCAAACGGAGAGGTAAACATCGTGAAACCCGGCTCCGTATTGACTTTATGTTTCCTATAAGACCGACTAGGCAGGAAAATATGGTATAGAAGCTGGGTAAACCTACTCCAACTAAAACACAGCCTAGAAAGTACAGCGCACTGGAAGAGCATGGATTAAAAGTAGCCCATAACCATAAATCATCTTGATTAAATGCAAAGGCCTGTATTTTATTCAAAAGTAATAAAAAACAAAATACTTGAAACACGGATTAACTTTGCATAGATACTATCTTTCTTATCCCATCTAAATAGGTACTGGTATTTTCCAGAATCATCCCGAGTTCTTGGAAGCATTCGCTAGTGTAGCATTTTGTTTTCCAGTAAACTAAGCCAAAACTGTAAACAAAACAATGTGATAAACTCTACTAAAGTAAACGCTAGATCTTGGGAACGTTCGCAGAAAGCACGTCGCCTCGTCTACTCTACGATACGAGTCGTAGAGGAGGGTTTCACATTGCCATCAACACAACACTTATACGATATCGGAGAGCTAATCTACGTGTACCCTTCACGCACAGAGTCGGCGCCGACACCGATATTTTTGTTCGAGCCTCTGACATGTCGGAAATTCCGACATGTCAGAGTCGGAATCGAGTAATGTCGGTATTGTGTAGTGTTGATATCGGATAGTGTGCATCCACCTTATCTTGAATAGACACTTGTATGTAGATATGGTAAACGCTAGAGAAAGATTCTTATTCTCTATTCTACTCCACACCGAGAATATTGAAGGCTGGTTTACAACACTGAATATTATTGACGACAAAAACATCCGTGAACTTCTGAGATCTTTTTGCATTTCAATGCAAATATTTCGTACGCAGGTTGATTTTTTTTTCATAAATGGTTATTTAGTTTCTGGGTCAACCACAAATAAAAAAGAATCGGTTTGTTGAACGCACAAGTTTGCACATTTTCTTACTTCAAATTTTTACCTAGGTAAAAGATTGAAATTAGCACTTTGAGCAATTTTCGTATGAAAAATCTCGAAATTATTACAGTTAAGACAGTTATTATCCATATTAAAATTTGAACAAAGCCGTTAGGGAGCATAAAGGCTCGGATATCTTGAGATTAGTTGGGATAAGTTAGTTCGTTCATTTTTACTGCTGATTGTGCGGTTGGCACACCTGGACCGTGCTGAAGCTGAAGAAAACAATGCTTCAGCTAAAGCGATTAAAAAGGTAGGATATCGGATACATAAATTATCTAGAGTATTCTAGCTAGAACAAACTACATGAATCAAGCCTAATGGGGCGGAAGAGTAAAGGGCACCAATGTGCATCGTATCGTCTAAATTCCAACAAGATTAGTTTTTTATTATTTCGGCAAAGAGTGAGGTCGGTCCATGAAATTGAATAAGTACTTTTGATGCTAAGATGCAATCAATCTAAATGCATTTGCCGTTCATTTCATATAATGGTTTTTTTATTGCTAATTACAATTAAATTAGGTACCTCTTATTAAGCTTTTTACCTAGCTACATACAACAGCATAATGTCAAACAATCTGTGGTTGGTTGGTTATTACAAAATACAAACTGCTTTGACATTTCACAGAAATGAATGACGATGAACTATGGACCATAATCTTGATCGATGACTCATCTCCGATTCGAAACTCCGAGATGTAGAAGCATTAAGTTAATTATCTACTTTAGAATAAAGTCGGAACTCTGACCAGACGTAGAAGTAATTACGTTCCTACAGGCTTTGAATTTTAATCGTTTACGAGTATGGCGGGACGAGATCTTGTTCGATGTTCTAGGTGAGGGAGCGTAGAGCGTAGAGCGATATGTAACAGTAACTCTTTATACTTACAAATCATTAGTAGGTAGATGCTTATAACAAGCTGTAACATAACAGGGTGCTATAGTCTTCAGCACCTGTTTAGTTTAGAAAAGAAAGCCAGAGCGTTTTTTCAAGCCGTGCTAAATGATAGCCGAATAGGAATAAAGAGGTAAGTATCGACATTCGACAGGATTATTTCCTTCTGTCACCTAAATCTGTCAGCCTGAGCGACAGCCCCCGTATTCCAATCTTTTGCTGTCAAGTTATATTTCACTGCCCAGTGTAATTTCTTCAGGTCACGTGGTACAATTTTGTAGCACGTGATTATTCTTTGTAGACACTTGACAGCAAAATATGCGCGAAACCCAATTAAATGACATCGTAATGTCACTATTTAGTCACAGAATAACTATGAGTTAGTATGAAATGACCATGATTTAAAACTTTGCAGTTCAACTTTGAGTTCAACCCCCCAGATGGAACAAAAATGTCCTATCTGTCGCTCTTTTTGTAGCGACTGATCGGACTTTTTTTGTACAAACTGCCTCCCAATTAAAAAAGTAATAATATTAAGGTTACCTTCAATGGCAAATTTTTATAGTACTTACCTATATATAGCTAGCATAGCATCGCATGGCCCACCTAGTGAAATTACTCATCCAGTGGTGGACCGGCACACACGGTCTGCCTTTAGAACCGCTTTCATTCAATTTACGGGAGTGAGAAAAACGCAGTAAAAAGCTATTCTATTTCTAAGTAATTTTAAATCCTTTGCATACTCTTTAAAAAGGGATACGTAATTTCTTATCACAGCCATTCGTTATTTCTTATCTAGCTAAGTAAATGTATAAAAAATATTAAAAAGATGTTTATTTTATCTTCAATCTTGCTGTTGTGTTTTAAATTACTTGGAGCTATGCTTGTACTTCCTTGTTATGTGACCGTTTCAAGAAATCGCAAAGATCCCACGAACACGACACCGATGTCCTACAACGACATTATATAATCTTCACATTACCAGTTGAGATCTAAAGTTCAGTTGCTACATTTGCTAGTAATGCAACTGGGTATGTTCGAGCTTCCTTTGCCGGCAGGTGCATTTGTTGCGATGCTATTGGACGGGAGATGCGTAAGCGCTGACTGTGATTTACACTCGGGATAGCGCGCGCAGCTGCTGTAGCGGGCCTGTTCAGACAACGCTCAGTAAGTTTTAAAACTACTTCGCAGTTTCTGGTTGAGCACTCTCAGTTTTGTTCGGTAACGCTATGAGAATCTCCTGATCTTAGCAGTGGTGTCCATTACCTGCGAAAAAAAACTATTGCATTACCGTTTGAAAAATTCAGGCACCAATTTTATTACTAGCACTATCTAAAACTGAGCTACAATTTAGAAGACTAAGGGCGGCTTGCACCAGAATCGCTAAACACGTTTAACTATTAAATAGTATTTAGCGAGTTGTCAAGTCATACAAATACGTCAGATTTAAATCTATTTAGCTGATAAACACGTTTAGTGATTCTGGTGCAAGCCGCCCTAAGTATAACAAAACTTAAATGTTATAAAGTTTTAATACCCAGTAGAGGTCTTTTATTTTCAGACATCATTATCATAATCAGTCTATAGGTAACTTTGTTTAAATGCAGTACCTACATAAAAGCTACTGTGCACTATACTGTGCACCGTTTGGATGAGGCTTTATTTTATAGAACTGGGGATACCAAGCAGGTGTTGGAGACAGGCTTGAGTTAGGAAGTCAATGTTTAGACATGTCAAATGGAGGATGTTGCTAACTTGATCCCTCTTATCTAACTGCTTTGTGTATTTTCATCAACCAATTATTGTGAACAGTCAACCAAATACAGTCAAGAGCAAAAATTCCGGGTCATGTATAGAAACTTAAATATCTTGGAAACTATGAATGCTAGCTTATTGAAATAAATTGTGTTTGATAGACAATTTAATACTTGTTTATAAAAGGCACTATTATTATTAGTTCACATAATTTAACTAAGCATTTATGGTTTCCAAGATATTCAAGTTTTTATACGTGACTCGGAATTTTTGAAAGAAGAAAGAAAAAACATGTATTGCCTTAGGTGCTTACAAACTATATTAAAATTACGATTTTCCCTGACCAATTTAATTTTAATTTAATTTACTTTATGGTTTAGCTTTCGAGTATATTATTATTCCGCTGTCAGTTGCTGAATATGCAATTTTTATTAAAGAAAAAATATTTTGACCGCACCTAGATTTAAAATACCTATGTAGAATGTGTTCTAATTTCAGTTCAGAATCTTTCATAATAGAATCACTGGTAATTATATTCCAGATTGGCGGTTAATTGTATTGTTCGAAGCCTGTAGTTGATCATTGAATGAATAGAGCCATTTATTTTAAAATGCCACTTGTCTTTAGCATGGCATTGCTAAACATGAATACCATTTTCGGACTTAATTGTATAACTGGCTAAATTATACGCTGTTTCACAACATTTCATGAATGTTTAGATTTAAGTCTACTTATACACTATTAATTTAAGACCTTGTTGTGTATTCTGACTCTTTATCAGGCCAAAACGAAACCGTTTTCTTACCTAGCATTAGCATTTGCCTATTAATCTTAGCCGTTCTGCTTGCGATTTGCAGGTATTAAGTATGAAGAGTCAATCGTCTCACGCCACATTATTCGGTAGTCGTATAGGTAGTAGGTAGGTAATGTTAGTCGTCATCGTCAGTATCGTCACACGATCACCAAACAAAGCAAGCAATGTCGCCTTTTGCCTAAGTGATTCTACTAGGTAACATACAATGCTGCCTCAAATCAATTACAAAAACCATTGCCGCGTTCTATTCCAAGCAATGTACGTTCTTCAGTGGTAAAAACCAGACAGTTTTTAGTTGTGCTCGCCATCCGCAGTCAGAAGTGGCGTGACTAGGGACATGACAGGAGCGGGCGCGGAGCCAGGCACGGCCTTCGCCGCACGCGATATCACCACAAAACTGAGAAAAACTAATAATATATCAAAATTATTGCCCAACTACGAATTGGCTTGGCTGAACTTTGCCAGGATGCTATAGCCCAATGAGCTAGCGCGGCGGAGACTGAGTGTGGTTTAAAAAAACATTCTAACCATGCCTTGCGTTCCCTTTTCTTTTGACGTTACTAAATGCACGTTTATGATAGAGTTCTAGTATTTCTTCAAGATTAATTTCCTATTTCCTAGAGATATATAGATGCGATATTTCATCGTGGCGTTATCAACATCAGAGAAAACGTTCAGATATTTGAAAAGTACGGGTAATGGTCGCCTCGGGAGATAGTCTAATGGTCGTCTTAATCGCTAACCGCGAGAAAATCGAGGTGTAGATAATTAACATGAATCATAGCAACGTGGGCTCCGAGGAGTAATCGAGATCATCACTCCTGGATGACGCCGGCTCACTCAGGCGTGATGGCACGGGAGCAAGTCAACTCACAGTCAGTGACGCAGGAAGGGACTTTATCCTCGGGATTTATACGCATATATTTAACTGGGTAACGCTTAAAACCTCAGTTTTTATCTTTAGGTTTAAATCTACTGAGTCCAGGCTTCGTATACGGTCTAGTAGGTAAATATATATTTTAGTTGACATCTAGAATTCTTTATAGCAGAGATTTCTACTGCGTTTATCCAAATGTCCTTTCGTTTAACAACTAAAGTGGCTTGACCTAGTAAACAACCTAAAATGAAGATCATCCAGTCAATAATGAATGAAAAAACACTTTATTACGTACCATTACTACACCAGAAGAAAGTGGAATAAAACGGTAGCGATTTCTTCCAGGCATACCTAATCATTAAAACCAAACGAAGTAAGAATATTACCACTGACTTCCAGGCTATGCTACATACTCTGTGGTTATAAATGACGCAGTGACAAAAGAAACGTGGTGCAGATGACGCTGACTAATAGCCGGCCGGTGCTTAGCAAAGACTCCATAACCTTTTATCAGTGGGTCAATTAGCGGGCATGTGCAGACATGGACTGGACATTGTCAAACGACTCATAGATTTCCTGTATTATGTTGGTATTTGAGATAGGCATTTGTTTTGAGCTAGATATAGATCTTAGAAGTAGATTAGGTATAAGTACGGCTCGCCGAAATACCCTAAAGCTGGGATGGGTCAGACACAAATACATAATATTGCTTATTACTTTTATAATATTAGCTACCTACCTATTTTCATTTTGTAGTAAACTTTGATGTGTGTTTCAGTGACAAATAAATCTATCTATCTAAAGATAATAGTGATGATATGAACTTTTTTATTACAATATGTAGAGTAGCAATCGACCACTTTAAAGCTGAACTGATTTTGAAGAATAAATAGATAAAATTCGTGACTTAGCAGGATAATGCTCGACACAGTCAAAGCCATTCCTATAAGCTAGTTAGGATTATAGTACCTATTAATTTTAATGCTTAGTAGTTAGGAACTTTATTGTTCCATATAGACCACTGTGACGTCAGATTTAGGGGTTAATTAAGTACGTAGGTACTAACAAACACCATACCTACTAACAAATACCAAACATGGATAATATTATATGGATATATTATATGGATGGATGGATGAACCTTTATCTCAAACATTTTAGCTGGTAGGTATACTAAGTCCCGTTAGTTACAACTAATTATAAACTTTCCCATAAATCGAGTCACTGGGTTTTTCGGTCCGTTGTCACAGCGGATTTCACTTTTCCTGTGTCGATAAGCCCTGTCCGGAACCATTATGCCGTGGTTTTATTTGGTACAAATAAAAGCAAGAGCAAATCTAAACTTTTTAGGGTTTTTCCGAAAAGCACTAAGGAACCTGTATGGTTACACCGATTGTCTGTTTCTTCTTATTAATACTCGCAGATTATGAATAACTATCACGCTGAAACCCTTCAAAAGTATGAGGAGCATGCCCTGCCCACTGGCCGCACTGCCCCCGTATGCCAATCTTCTACTGTCAAGTTGTATTTCACTGCCCAGTGTAATTTCTTCAGGTCACATGGTACAGTTTTGTACCACGTGATCATTCTTTTTAGACACTTGACAGCAAAATATGCGCGAAAACACATCAAATGACGTCATAATGTCACTATTTAGTCACAGAATAACTATGAGTTAGTATGAACTGACCATGATTTAAAACTTTGCAGTTCAACTTTGCAGTTCAACTTTGATTGGCATACCCCTGCAGATATTTAGTAAGGGCTAAGGTACCATCACGCTGTAACGCCTCTAAAAGTTTTTGCTACGACGACGCATGCACTGCACATCAAGAGTCAATATCGTCTACATAATCGGGGATATAGACACTTCAGACGAGGGCACCTACTTCAAACGAGGAAGTTTACCAAACCCGAGCCGCTCCACATCCACACAGGTTATGTTTATCAATATTCAGTGATGCAATCAGAAGTTGCTGGTGCGCTGCATGCACCTAAATCAATCAAATGAAAATACTCTTTCCGTCTACGCAGTTACGTAGCTGCTATTTCTGTGAACCAACATTGTATTATTATGCACCTCCGATAAAATAACTTTAGGTTGGGTGGTCGTTTCATAATAAAGTTTTCTTTTACGATGGCTGGTTGCCTGCCTTTTACCGATTTGATCATCCATATTCCGGTTTATTTGATCATCCGTAACAAATGCATTTCCCGCCAGGTTCTTCTTTTCAGGGCAGCCTCCTTTTCTCCTTATTAACTCCTAACCAAGTTTTATTTTAAGTATACATTTTTCAGGCCTTGAAATTTCATGTTTTATAACAAAAATACGTTCAGCATGCTTGGACAAAGTACTGCGTCTGGTCATTCAAGCGCTAAGCGTTATTCGCTTCAATGTGACCGAACAGTTGATCGAATCTCAAAATCTGACCTGGCTTCGGTTCAGCTGTTCGTCACAGGCCGACGCCGATAGTTACTATTGCCACTTTTTATTGCATTCAATAACCGTTAAATTAGATTACTATTACTTCGCGTAGCTAGATGAAAACGGCAGTTACACAATAAAATATTGCATTATTTCTTTTCAAAAAAGTAAAAGTATTACTAATGTAATACTAACCTATTATGTACGAGACTGTTTTTTTTGTATGACCAGGGTAGACAAATGCCCACACTAACGATTAGCGATACTGCACTAAATGACGAAACAGTGAATATTTTTTGTGGTCCATACTTAAATCGACATTTGTCTAAGACCGAAGCTAGGATCTTCTACCTACTATTTTCTTATGAAAGTACACACCACTCGTATTAAATAACCAGTTATTTTCCTTTTTATCGTCTATTGTACCGGTAATTATCACGACACGAACGTATTTGATAAACGTTTGTTAATTACAAATACACTTTCAAGAATTGTTAAAAATTGAAACTGCTCGAATCACGAAGGTACCTAACGGTGCAAACGAGTCTATCCCGTTCTGATTTTGAATTCAGTTATGTACCTAAAAATATAATATGATAAGCAGGTAAAAAGAATGATAGAGGTACGTGTAGGTATATTGCGTCATTGACTAAGGCTAAATAGGTCTTTGTACCTACCTACACAAATATATAACAAAAAAAATATTTTAATCACAAAGAAAACTACAACTAATTTACCACAGTATTTACAATATTTATATTTATATGTATTATAAGTATGTATTTACAAAAAAAAAGTATATAAGTATTCTATCAGCCATCTAGTTCCCATATCACAAGCTATGCTTAGTTTGGGACTAGAGGGTGTTGTGTGTAAAGTCCAAGAATATTTATTTATTTATTTATTTATTTACAAAATACACATGAAGCAGTTGAGCTATCTACAAACCGCTGGCTGTAAACGATTTGAACATAAATGTTGCTCTATATAGAAAACAATAGGAGTTCAATATGTAATTTCATCCCCTATTGATTAAACTTGAAGAAAACATTCCGCCCTCCGTGAAACAGAACACAAATCTGAGTGTGGAATGTTCCTTTACTTCGAGTTTAAAAATATTTTCTTTTTATTTTTTTTTAATTAAAGTCGTATGGGCCTGTTGAATTCATAAAGCAGACAAGACAAAGTCAAAACCGATTTCAAGTTTTTCGTCGGACAAAAACGCTAATATCATTAAAGAAATCGATGTCTCTGATCATGGATTGAATCTTTTTAATATCATGAATATTCAAGAGGCTGGGTATGGTATGTTTGTAGTGTGACTTATTAGGCGCGTTGCACAACGATATTGGGTCATCAATGACCCTACGACACGGCCTTATTATCGGCCCACGGGGCCATCGGATGTCGCATGGGCGAATTGTATTAATCAAAAATTTTTAACGCTCTTATAACCATTCAACCAATAGCGTGTTTCGTGTCGCTAGAGATTGTAAATATTCAAAATTGATTAACTAAAAGTGTCAAGATTTATTAACTATCATAAAATACGGTAGAGTTGACCCAGAATCGAAACTAAAAGGATGATCATTGATCAATATTGCACAAAACAAGACGCAATATTACGACTTCACTGAAGACGATACGGCGTATTGCCAAGACCTAGTTAAGTGTAACATTTCACAATCGCATCACGAAAATTGTACAACATTTATTTAGAAACGCTGAAAAGCATGATGGCAGATTTACCACGCAGATTACCCGCGACTGTTGTTGTCACTTTGTCAATGTCAACGCGAGCGCAACAGAATTGCAGATGCATAATAGTTTTATGTTTTGTTATACCTACAGTCAACGATAATTGTAGATGAACTCAAATAATTCTATGCGTTAGATTTTTATTAAATTTTACCTGAATACAATCGTGGTTTTATTTACACCGTATATCTTAAGCTCTTATTTCAGTAGTTTTCTTTTGTAACGGTAGTCAATGGTTTAGCCATGACGAGTCATCTATGAACGTGATCTCTGCATCGATTTCCAAGATTATCGGATTGAGAGCTTTTAATTTTTGGTATTAGTTGTATTCAAACTTTTTTGTCTGTTACAGATTAGCTGTGAAATTCCAGCACATCTCACAAACCCGACTCAAGTCCTAATGGGTAAGTTTGTTTATATGTCACGAACTTTAGCTTGGCAAGAACTTGAGATAAGTAGGAACACCGACAGTAGCCAATAAAACATAACAATAGCATGTTAACATAACTCACTTTTATTAATTTTTGATAATTGCACCTAAAGATACTAAAACAGCTGATATTTGGTATACAAATAAACATCTTGTAATGATTGATAATGATTAATTCTATAAGAGAACATACTAAATGTAGAGCAGTTTAAAATTATCCTGTTTAAGACAGTTCAGCGGGAGACAATAAAGTGGTGTCTATAAGCATCACAGTCTGAGACGAATTAATACCTACGTGGGTTGAAACACCTGTTCATTCATAAAGAGGTAATGTAGGGGGCGCCTACGCTTCTCTATTTGCCTTAGATGCGGGACCCGACGCGATGCTAAAACAAATTATGAAGTCGTTGGGTTTAAAGTAATCCTTATAATTATCCTGAAATGCTTATTGATGGCACTACTTACGGACTTCTTTTTTAGACCATATTTTGTCTTCTGTCTGACATCATAACTTTAGACTAAAGTTATGTCAAGTCTAGTACCTACCTATATTTTATGTGATACAACTTTGGCATCATAACCTATTTTTGAGTTTAAGAAAAATAAGTAGGTAGTCGATACGCTGGATTGGATCGCTTGAACTCTGTACCTTCCTATCGACTACCTAAGCATTATCTAAAGCCCCTAAATTGCCAATAAGATTAATTCCTGTGAGGATACGCAAAGTTTAGATTGTTTATGAGCATTTCAACCATAGTTGTTTCAAGAACACCGACCCCATAACAATTTATTAATGAACTTGAGCATTATTTTCCAAACTACAAACTCATCAAGTTTCAATAATTTAAAAATATTGCTGAAAAGCCCTAAAACCTCAAACTTGAACAACTTTAGGCACAACCTATACGTAAATAAATAATTGTAACCAAGTTCAAGCATAGGTATGTATACCTGCCTACCTATTTTAGGTACTAAAGGAACTTGTTTGTTTAGGAGTTATTGAGAAATAGCTCTCGTCCATAATGTTTACAAGATTAAAAGCCTTAGCGAGAAATGTCTCTTGACTGCCAGAGAATGGCTTAGTGATTCAAGGGTTCTGCGATGTAGAGACGAGGCGACGTGTGATATTCTGAGAAAAAGATACCAATCACGCTATCTGAGTCTAAGGGTTTCTTATCACTGGTGGGTTCAAAAAAACTCAAAAAAACGAACTCGGCACTGGAAACTAGGTACAATACTAATAATACAAGTCTACTGCCGCAAGTTCAATTGCTGCAAATTGCACGTAGGTATAATTACCACTGGCTAGAATGCTTCCACGTGCTATGGCTTGTGGAGGAATGAGGAATGTTCAGCTCAAGGCAAACCGCTGACATCATTGCTTTGGAAAACTATAAACATTTCAGAAAACCTAGCTATAGCTGGTGTTCTGGCAGACTGTTCGTCGGTAGCAATAGATTTATTGAATTATAAAACAGCCGTAAATTGTTTACTTATTTATTTACATTCAGATCCTTTTAGACTATGGCGTTTAGGATAATGTTTATAAATGGAAATAAATTCAAATCTAGTTCGGTAATTGCGAAATCGTGTCGCGCCAGTGAAACTTTGGATCGGAGGACTTAGAAATGAAAAGTGGAGGTCGCACCAAAATGTCAGAATTAGCATTGGTATTGTTGCGTGCACCGACCACCAAGCAACAGTTCTTTCACTCATGGGACAAAACAGAACACGCCTCCATTGATCCAGTTTATTGACCTTTCTTTTCTAGCTGGAAACTCCTGGCGCAGTACGCTTTCAGCCAATCAGTGTCAAAATATAACAAGTTTAAGCTATGCCCGTAACCGGTGCCAAGAAATTGTTAACTACATATTTTTCACAGAAGACAACCAGTAATCCTCGCTGCTAGTTAGTATAACTGTAAAATGAACCGTTTTTAGTTAGATATAGGAAGGTTTATTGAAGCAGCACAGAACTACTGACATTTATCGGCTTAGCTATAATTAAATGGCATTTATGATGATAGGTCTCGATTCCCGTTGTTTGCACCTATCGAACACCTTTTATGACGTTAAATGTACGGAAAAGTGGGATTATTACTATTGACGGCTCATAAATGAAAGATTACGATGAGGGATCAAAATATAAGGTAAGTATTATACGTTTTCTGCGGTTTTTCTATTCTGAGAAAGCTTTCGGATCGCGTGAAATGTGCTCGTTCGACACGATATATCGATCTAAGATGATTGATGATGACTGAGGCCTGAAATATCTGATGTCGCCCGCCGTCGTCAGCTCTCGGCTCGATGCGTGACCCACTCCTAATCTCCAATTGAATTGCTAACCAACTTGCCTCATAAAGCCTGTCTTCTTCAGTGAATTCTATCAAAGGTATCTAAAGTAAACAGCTTCTATAGGATTTATCTAGAGATGCCATTCAAGTACACTCACCGCTGGAGAAACCACTGTGTACAATTTTTTTCTGGAAATCATCATCATTCGCTTGTGTCTCAATCCTATTTTCATACCGACGTAAAAAGCTTCATATCAACTTCATCAGAAAACAACTGAATGATGAAATCAAAATATTGATCGTTTTAAAATCGTTTGCAACGGTGTGTAGATAGCTCAACTGCTTCATGTGTATTTTGTACATATTATAAATATTGTAAATACTTTATTAGTCATAATTTTTTTTGTGAATAAAAAAAAAATTGATAATGATTAATTTATTATTCGTATTTGGAATTAGGTACCTTACCTACCCCAAGTATTGGTCAAAGGTGTTTATTTATGGCCAATTACCTTATTATTTTTGCAATTGTTTCTCGATCGGCACGTGCCCGTCACAGCTGTTCCTGAGCACCTGCCTTATCAAGGAACACTGGACTTATTCGACCTTTCCACACATCGTTCAGGCACAGAATAGAAATAAGTTGGGTTCAGGTAGGCAGCCATATTTATTTTTGATGCAACACAGAAGAATTTTATTAATAGTATGACATAGATGTTTCACTGAAGAAGACCGTCACCGCATAGTAAATGGAGATATTGTATAGTGTCACCAGTTGGCCAAAGAGGAACTTAGTAATGAGGCCATTACATTCGCTTCAGAGTCAGTTTATATTTGTTCACAATTTTTGCACCCCTCTCGACTGAACTGTACATCAGGGGCACTAATGAATGTGTGGAAATGACAAGAAAGTGATATTGAAAATGGAGTTCAGTTGACAGCTCTATCTCATTATACTAGCACTTAATCCCACAAGCAGATTCCACTAGGAATGATTTTTCCAATTTAGAATTTATATTCTTACTAAGTATCAAATCTAAGTTCAACACGATAAAGCTCATTTCATTTTACGGAGTGATTCAGGCCTAGCTGTAGCACCTGTATAAGAAACTCCGCCGGCAGATGTTGCTGGCCCTTGCCGTGGCAAAAAAAATACGATGAGCCTGCTTTTATTTGACTTTCGTGAGCAGGTAGGATATAGATATCAACTGAATGCTTCCAAGTTAATTTTGTTTCAGACGAGTTATATTTGAAACGCCGCAACATTCAGCAGAAACGTCAAAGATTTTATACATTTTAGATGATCTGAGACACGTTGTTGGATTTTTCTGTACGCAGATCAACATACTATCTACGGTTACCTTGGAAGTAATTTTCAGAGACAGGTCTGTGTGTCAATCAGTAAATCTTCAGTTGAAACTAAACAATATTCCGCTAAAAATCGATGGGTGCAGCAGAAAGCCTAAGAACCCTTGCTAGTTTACCTATATTCGAAGCCAAGCTTTTCTTAGTTTGGGTCTAGAGGGCGTTGTGTGTAAAGTCCATGAATATTTAATTATTTATTTAATTCACAACTGATCTCCAACTCCCATGTTGTCTTCCTCAAGCTGCTGGTTAATGTAACCTCTTATTCATTCGACACACAGGCAAGGCTAAGCATCATAAAAAGTATGTGATAACAGTTCCACTGCATAGCCTTTGGTACCTATAGGTACTTTGGTTCCATTACGCAACCACTCGGGATTCCATGTCATTTGTCCTTTTCAGTTATGTAGAATGGATGAATGTGTTTGACATACAGCTAGCGGTTCATGATATGAGAATGTTAATAGATAAGTAGATGCCATTAGTTGCTTGCCATTAGGTGTTCATTTACCATCGCGCAGAGCGGTAGGTTAACCATCGGTTGTGGACTGGGTTGCATAGCTAGTGAAGCAAAAGGCTCCGTTACAAGCGGTTGGTAACGCCCGATTAATGTGTGGGTTATCAGTGGCGATTACGTAACGCACAATCTATGACTAAACCTAGCATCACGTCAAACTGATAATCATTTTCAGCCGCATGACGTCCACTTACCATACATCCGAATGCCACCCAAATGGTTCTGATTTCGAGTTCTGCCATTTTTGGGAGCAACATGCATTTTTTTTTTGGTGTTATTGCGAATGATATAAATGTGTACTACCTATGTGATTTCCTTATTTGATGGAATTCCTTTCCAAGTTTTGAGGGGAAAATCCACCTTCAAAACAGACTCGACTTGACTAAATATTATTTTAAATAACATTTAACTTGACACCGGCAAAATTGTTTGTCAAAATGACGGACTGAGGCCATAAAAAAGAAGAAGAAAAGGTTTTGTGCCTTGACCACGAAAAAATGTGCCGCGTTACGTATTTGAATCATATTGCGCGTCAACGTCAGCTCGATTGCCATACATTGTACCGTCTCCGCGCAATGTATCTCGGATACGCTAGCGTTACAATACGTTTACGATTTATTTATTCGTGATCAAGACATTGAGCTGTCTACAAACAACTGTTACCAGCTCCTAGTTCCTAGTTCTAATGTTTATATGGTTATTACACCTCCCGGCATCATTACTGGGGTTTTTCTAAACGCGTAATTGCGTGCACGTTTAGGGGCGGCGTTTAAAGCGTGCATCCTGTGGGGTGGAACGCGCAACGGTTTTACTGTACCTACATAGTTGACGTAGTCAAAGCTGCATTGAACACGTTATTATTATGGCAGCGTTCCCGGAAGTTATTCAACTTAGTTCAATGCGTACTGTGTCTAAGCATAACCATATTATTCATAGGTTCTTCGGTTAATAGCTCTCAAGTAATTTTATGATGTCTATGAAAAAACCATTCAAAGGGTAAGATATAATAAGAGCCGATTAAAATATAAGTCAGTCCCGCAATAGTTTAATCTATAATGTTGTGAAATGAAAATACTGAAACTGTATATATTTTTATACACTAAACTTACAGAACGGTACCACACAACAATTGACTTGTTTAAAAGATGTGACTTTTTATGTTTGCTGTTAGAGTAAATATCCATTAGGGTAGGCGAGTAATGGCGCGGGTACATTAGGCGCCCGAGGTCGTCTCTAATATAACAACACTTTTTCTCTGCGATAGTAAAACGACAATACCAAGTCTTTTTAACCAATTAAACCAGAGTAAAATTTGTGGAAAGGTACGATCTTTTTTTAAGTTTAATTTTATAATTTTTTGCCTATTACTTTGTAAAACTAAAACTAAATTATTAGGTACCAGTTTACATGTTTTCCTTCTTCACTTTGAAGATGGACGACTTTTTCTTGTCCCAAAACACTTAACCTACTGAGTTAATAACACTTAAAAAAGTAAAATACATCAGAGGAACTACCTTCTCTACTTACCTACAAAGATAATTTCAATTTCCTTTTAAGCCTCGGGCTGAGTAGTCATAGCTTTGAAATAAAGCTCATGGAATTTCAATTAGACGGTTAGAAATACCTACTCAATTTTGTAATTGTACTTACCTACTACCTACCTAAGGTAATAAAGATGAACAACACAAGCCAAAAAAGAAAAAATAAGGTTAAAAATAATCTAAGGTTTGCTGGAAGAAAACTCTTGTTAGGGTTAAGCTCGCCTTTGTACAAATGTACATGGCATCTATTTCTGTATTTTGTTTATGTCCTGTGTTGTGTGCAATAAAGAATTAAGAACGATATCAATTAATTATTTTACTAAGAGTTGAACCTTGTTTTTTCTGAAACTATATTTGAATTTTTTATCAAATCTTCAGTTACGTTGATAGCAAACAATAGTTATTTTATTCAAGGGCCTGATGAAGATTTGCGCATTATGATGAGTGTCTCGTTTTTCAAGGATTAGAGATTTGCGATTTTTTAAATGTGATGAATTAGTCTAAACTTCTACTAGGCCACTATTTTGTCATTTTATATTCCAAGAGCTAACCGTATAATGTACACGCTATTTGTACAAGCAGCTATGTTTACAAAGCACCCCAGCGTAGAATGTAAAGAGGAGCGCATGTAGTGCGAATGGATCGCGCGATAAATCGACTTGACGGCGACGATGCCTCTGTGTTCTCTTTACAACGCTATATTTAGACTACCTATATTTACGCTTACAATTAATTTATATTACACTGACTATGCATGCGAATAATACCTACCTACAGTTTATTTTATTTAACCCCTGTTCCTTTGTTTGTTTGATCTTACAGACCAACTCACAGATGTGTTTAGCTAGAGAAAGATCATCTGCATACGTCACTTTAAAATTGTTTTTAACCCCTGACGCAAAAACGACGGGGTGTTATAAGTTTGACGTGTCTGTGTGTGTGTGTGTCTGAGGCAACGTAGCTCCGGAACGGATGAACCGATTTTGATTTTGTTTTTTTTTGTTCGAAAGGTGAATTAGTCGGGAGTGTTCTTAGCTATGTTTGATGAAAGACGGTCCAAGATTCGGGGGTTTTTTAAATTTTTAATTTAATTACTTGTTAGTCATTCACATCACAAGTATTATTTTGTTTTAAAACATCCGGCGTGTGCGTCGACGAAAAGAAAACATAGTGGAGGATCGTGCAATTTTACACTGGATTATAGCTCTACTTAGCTTATTTTTTTGCTAATTTGAGTTTTTATTTTTTTATTTTGGTACCTATTAGTACAGAACAAAACCAAAACGACTAAAAATACTTTAGAAGATTGTTAGTGTAAAAAAATTGATAAAAACCTTTTCCGAATACTAAACCCCTAAACATAAAATAAAAAATATTAATAAAAGTTATGTTGGTTTGGTACACAAAAATAATTGAGGTTATACTACTAACTAGATTTTATACACTGACCGTAACATATTTTATGAGAAATTGAGCCATCGTGTTAAGTTGTTGATACTATAAGTTACATAAAGCATTTACATGTACTAGATATACCACCTGAAGACTAAAGACAGTTCAAAATTATATGGGAGTAGGTCACCCTCGATGAAAAATCCAAGTTTTTGTTTAGGACACATTCTTCTCGAGTAATCCCAGTAGGAAAGTACTAAGTAGGTTAGATACGAGATACGATGTATGTACTAGTTGTGTCATCTATAAAAAGCACAGATTATAGAAAGTACAGATGAAGTGTATAGCCATTTTCTTGTCATGGATAAAAGTGTACCATAGTGGAGGCCTTTGTGTCATTTAGTCTCTGGCCATTGACACCTCCAATGCCAAACATATTTTTATACAATTATGCCGACGTGTGTGGTTCCCACTTGCAAAAATTGGCCTGGGTCTAAAAACAAAGTAGATGGGATTACATATCATCGGTAAGTATCACATTTGAGTCTCTATTTGATAAGGAATCATCAATTTAAAGAAAAATGACCATCAATTCAATAATGTTGCAAACAACACCAACACTTTTTTTCCCAACAAAATTTATATTAATCTCTATGTGACTACACATCAGTGTAGTGTTACTATGTGACTAGACATAGGTATTTCAATCGATATTTTTAATCATAGAGCGCTACATTTGTTATTTTGAAAAAATATTTGTGAAATTTTAGCTTTCCTGCTGACATACTCAGACGAGAAAAATGGACAAAAATCGTTACCTCCTACTTAGGTAAGCAGCATTATACAAAAAAAAATTACCCCAAAAAATTGGGAAATAGTTTTGTAGGTGCAACATTGGGCTGCGCGAACATGATGCGCACGGGAACATTTTTATAGCATTTTGGTGACAAAAACCTTCATACAAATTATGTCAAATGCTCCTTCTTGTGTTTTCTTTTTTCTATGATAAAAAGATCCACACATCGCAAAAACCGTCTGCCGCGTCGTCTCTCCCAGTCGCAAAATCATTTAGATTCTGAACATCTGTATTCTTAAATAAATTACCATAATTAAAGAACAACTTATGCGGAACGAATTTATTCTCCTCACCAGTTTTCAACACATTTGAATTTTCAGCGATAACATTCAAAATTATTTTGAGCATTATCAATTTCCAATGTCAAATAAACATTTTCATAAATCTGCGTAGGTTGGTTTCTCTACAAATATTCGATTTAAACTCGAATGTGTGTTCAAAAGTCAAAACAGTTACATATATTCTCGTTCATACTCTACATCTTAGAACAATAGACGCTCAAAGATAAGGTCGTACGTCTTTGTAACAGTTTAGAGAAGATGACTTCGACAGCGCATCACACGCAGCACCAGAGCCAAACCACAAGGCGGTCCAAACTGAATCTAGTAATATTATCTTGATGGGAGTGCGGTCACAGCCGGTGCCCAGTACACCCGGGGCCCGCTACTTGCCAATCCCACGGATGTAACGTACTGCATAGATACAGAAACGGGATGTTTTGCAATAACAAATTATAATAAAATATTTGCACGGCAGCTGTTTCAGCAGCGGTTTTACGACCTAAACCGAAATGTAACCTAAGATGGTAGCTATCAAAGCTAAACTCAAATTATTTATTACTAAGATTATTTACAGGTAGCGTGAAATCAAGATATTGAAACTATTTTTGTCGTTTTGTAAACTAAGGTGTAAGAACTTTTTATGCTCTCAAATCGTAGCAAAAACTAATGTAGAGATATTCAATAATGTCCATTTGCAACAAAACGGTACGATGCATGCATGATCAGTACATTTTGCGTAAACTTAATAATATTTAGCGGAGGCAACCATCAATGAAACCCTTTATATGCTAAACAGACTTCCGTCGCGTCGGCGAAAATAATAATTTCTCGTGTTATTTCGCACAGTGACGGTGCCTAGTACGAATTTAAAGAGGGTGATGAGTGTAGACAGTGTTGCAAATGTGTGTGAATGCAGCAGAGCTTATCCACTTAAAATTACAGCTCTGTTTGAAATCAGCTTTAAATTTCAAATTCGACGTTTGGTACAAAGATCCAATCCAATGTGATCGCCCTCGTCGGCTCCTAATCCTGAAACGTAAAAAACAGAGTCAGAGCTAGTTACAAAGTTTTAGGTAGAGTACCTGTTGACGAGTTTTTAGTTCTAAACTGGTCACGCTGAAGCCTACAGCTTGACGTGAACGTGAACTCCGAAACAAGAGAGAATGAAAACGGCACTAGCGTGACGGTGACGGGAACGGCGTATAGTTACGTCTAGTGTTGCTTAGCTGATTAGTTAGAAGAATTACCAAATCAAGCTAGGTCATCGTCATCGTCGACTTCATCCACTGCTGGGTATAGGCCTCTCTGGTAGGACCAAGCTAAATAACGCTAAATGAGTAAAACTTACGAACAATAGTACTATTATATCTTCAGTGGCCCGGAGTACCGGCGCCGTCTGGTCGGTTGAGTGACTCACTGGACTCTCCATGCTTTTACGTACTCCCCTTTCATCGCAACCATTTTACCCCATAATTGATGCGATATAACTCCCCGGCATGGTTTTAGTTGTGACGTAGGTAATTAAAAATTAATTGAGGGGTTAATAATGTACTCACTGTCACGTCTATGTTGCTTAGTAAAGATAAAATATTTTATGAGCAATAAAATAATCATCATTAGAATATCCATAACGGTAGGTGTAGGTATCTATATAATTAAGTATTTTGATTTAGCGGAAGAATTAATAATTTTACGAGAATAATCGCAGTCATTTGTCTAGATGTAATAACTTTAGTAAATAAGTAAACCATATTTTTGGCAAAATCATGGTAATTCGCTGCATGAATATGTAAAAGCTGGTGTCAGGGGTAGTCGCGTGACTTGCGCCCTTGCATCCCTTCCCGCATAGGAAACTAATTTAGCGTACCCCGCTTATTAAAATGTCAGCGTCTACTGCGGGCTTTGGATATGAACACACCCATAGTTACCCACTGAAAACTAAACTTTTAACTTACGAACAGTTAGCGTAGTCAGCAAAATCAAATTAGCCAATAATATTAGACCTAACCTAATGAGTCAAGTATTGTCTGGCCGACTGTATCCTTAGGCTGAAAGTACAACTAGTCATTTGTCGGTGTATCTCCACCAACCACGGAACTATGATATTATTTGAATTGGATATTGAATTTAAGGTTTCAAAAACCAATAAACAAAATTGCGAATATTTTACAAACAATCAGTTCATAATTGGATTTCCAAATCCATTGATTGACGAGGCTTTAGTTAAAATCACTTTCACACACAAGCCTTTTGGCGCTCTTATGAAACACTCTTTCCTTGAGTGCCATAAAAAACCCATTCAACAAAAAGTTCGAATAGTAACGGATACCAAATATCTGCTCCAAACGCGTCCGTAACTCACGAAAAAACGCTTTCCGTTTTCGCGATATTTCCTTGGAGATGCAAAGCAATTTTCTGCAAGAGATAAGCTCTCTAAACGAGTTTTCCTACACGCAATATTTATTTGGAAAACAAACCTCATCGCCGCGTTTTTACAGAACGTTTTCTTTTGAAACGATGCTGTGAACATCGAAGTTGGTGAAACGTTTTTTGCAGCCGCCTTACCTAATGATTTACGTAAACAATAGAATGAACATTCAAAGTGGTTATATATGAACGGAGCATCAGGCTTATGCATTAGTAATCAAATTCTCTTTCAGAAAAGATTTCTAAGTATATACGGTGCAAAGACTCTTAACAATTTAGTAGGTACTACTAGGTACCTAGTACCAAAAGTCATTGAAACTGCCGTTATGAAAAGACTCTACAAATAAACTGTAGATTCATACACTGTAGAGCAATGTATAGTATGTAATGTATGTATGTATGTCATGTATAGTGATAACCGTAAATCTTTTTATTCTTTACTACATTTCTTCGTAGAATAGCACCGTTTTTATAATGAATCAGATCAGACCAGTTGAAATTCACTCCGTGGCTTTCATCTATCCCTTAAAAGAGTGGGGTAGTATAAATAGCAGTTACAAAATAAGGAATGGCGCTAGCGAAAGTACCGTTCAGTGCACTTTCCAACCCGATTTGCCACTGTCCTTGTTCGAATGTGAATGCAGTGGCATAAAACGGTACTTTTCTGTCTGTGGAAACAAACACTGTACTTATACGTTACGATAGGCAAAATGTAGAGCGAATTAGGTGAGTATAGGACCTTTTATCTTTGAACTTACTGAACATAGGAGTATTTTATTGTGCGCCATAGGTGAGTAGTACATTTTATGCTTATTTAGTTAAAATTAAATCTGTGACCCACACATTGCTCACACAACACAACATTGTCAGTGAATTTAAGCTTCACAAAATTAAAATAAATGAATGACGAGTAATATGAAATGAGTTTCACACAGAAAAGCCGTTTACGTTACCTATGTAATGAAGGTATCTCTACGTAGGTACCAAATTGGGAGGATTGTAGTGACAATGTAATTTCAGTGCGTTTTTGAGGTGTAAAGTAGAATGTACCTATTCCTACAGACATTGCTAGATTTATTCTCGGGATGTTTATCGGCAATGCAAAATTCTCAGACGTCTGCTTCTCAGCTATCCCGTAAACAAACAAAGTAGGTTTAGGTTAAAGTTGGGTTAGTACAGTGAGTGTCACGTGTCTGCGTCCGTGCTACAGACAGATGCATAGATATAAATTCGTGATAAAAATTAGTATATTACTTTAGGTAGCAATTTTGTTTTCTGCATCAAAAATTTACTAAAAAAGTCATATTTCCATGTAGGTACTCCAGTTTTTTTGTTAAAAACCATAACCATCTTTTGTTATTTCAACACGACTGCTATTCACAAGTCGGAAGTGTCTAACAAAAGCGCTAACGACAATGTTTTATAAACTAAAGTGTACAAAATACGTTTTGAAATGGCTTCGAGCAACAATCTAATGTACTCACAGCGCTAAGTAGCTAAAGCGAATGAATAATTCAGAGATGACAAATAGCTTTCACAAGGAGATGTTTAGGCACAGCATTAGGGAAGTACCTATCTCGAAGGCGGTTAACCGCGGGCTCGAGTCGAGAGTGAGATTATCTGAATTAAGGTATTACGCCCGCATCGACACCGACAGACAGCATCCGAAGGATTTCCCAGAAGACGGATAAATCACGCTTTTCATGGCATGGTTACAGTTTCGTCTTACTCCTACGCTTCGGGAAAATATTTGTGTTGTACAAATTGCGAGCACAGAAAGCACAGGTGATGTTAATACGGAGAATTTACGCGTTATGATATTCTCGGGAACGTACTCGTAGTAAATGAAATCTGCTTTCCGCCGAGCGTCTACCTACTAGCAAAATGTAAATACAAATCGTATTCTATAATAATAACGGCCATTCTTATGCGGGCATTTATAAACATTGTTCTACTTTTGCAAATGAGTTTTCTCATATGTAAACAGACACAGCTATTAAAGTATAGGTGGGGTGAAAGTGTTTCAATGCCTAACCTCGACATTTGTTCTACAGCAGCAGTCGGGTTATTAATCTGAAGCAAATCACTGAGTGTTTTTATGGTCCTTTACCAAATTCAGTTTAATGCTTGGTAGTCGAGTAAAAACATCGCACACCTGTGTTCGAGTAGGCACTAGTAAAATTTTGACCGTAAGCTATAAAACAACAGCGCGTGTGTGATGAAGGACGAATTCGAACATTCGGGGGTCATTCCCAGGGGTTGGGAGTTGGGAGCGTCTAAAGTCTTGTATTACGTGCCACATCAGCGGCCACTACTGGATTACGAGCGAGCCTTTACGTGAGTTATGGTTTCATTTACGACTATAGAACCTGGGAAATCTAGAGAGCAACTCGAATAAAAAATGTATAATTCATAATTTCAGTATCCGCTTTAACCAGTTTCGTAACCACGAAACTTGAGTGTAAGAAGTAAGATAAGATTGCAACAGTTTTTGCAGAAATGCCGGCTGGAACTTTATGGCTTGGCTTGTTAGTAAAAAAAGGAGGGGATGCGATGAAAACCATGTTTAAAGCATGACTAATTTAAGCATGACTTAGATTTGGCTCGATTAGGTAAAATAAGTTTGCAAACTTCAACATAAGTCACGATTTTAAAGTCAAATGTTTTATAGTAATTAAGTACATTTTTTTTTTCCTTAACCTATCTCGTCCCACTGCTGGGCAAAGGTCTCCCCCAAAGACTTCCAATGTTCTAAGTAAATTAAACTTGTCTAAAAAAAGTTTGATTAAAATGTTAGGAGGCATCACAAATCGGTCGAATCTTAAATAAATCTAAGATTTCAAACAAGTACCATTCATTAAAGCATGTAAATTAATACTGTGAGGCTGAAGCCGTTTATTAAAATTAAACTCGGCCTGGCGCGGAACTAGGAAGATTAATGATCCCTTGAATACTGAGTTATGTAAAGAGTAAATGGAGTGGGGCTAGACGGGCCACGTCCTGGCATCAGTCCAAAATCACTTATCTCGCTTTATTGTTAACAGGAACTGCAATGGTGATACGTATAGATAAACTGTACTATGTACCGTTACTGCCGATGAGATTTATCGTCCGAGCAAGACGAGTTTATCCGTTCCAGGGAGTGCTGTTTTTATTTCATGGACTTTATGCTCCCCGGCTACGAGTAAGGCTTGTTCGTTTTAATTTCTAATTTTCAGTCCCGTTTATCATTTGCCTAACTCAACGATTTTTATCTTGTTGTGTGGAAACGGTAGAAACAATGTAATATTTCCCATGAGTGATTGCATTTGCTGCAGGAAACTAAAAGAAAACACGACATTTAGAATCGTCGCACCAGTCTGCAGAGTAAGTACGTGCAGTTGACATCACAACACACTTGTTCTGAGACAAGTTGGTTAGAGTTCGCGAACTTATTTTGTTCCCTCTATAGAAAATAGGAAACAAGTAATAAAAATAGTTGAGAGACGGGCGGGGACGGATTCCGGTGGAATTACGTGAACAAATTAGACATTCCGGGACATAGCCGGTGGAATAATTGAGAGCGACGCTCGTTTGTACAGGACAGGAATGTATTCATAACATGCGCACATTTACCTATCGACGGTTAAATTGCTTGCTACTATGCACATAATCCATATTATTAAATGATACACACGTAATGCAGCTGCAATGAGTTGTTCAGTGAGCAAAATACGCTTTTATCGGGTAGTTAGGTCTATATGAAATTAAATAACTAGGTACTTACTATTTAGCCCTCGCTATATTATTTTCAAACTGCATGGGGTAGCTCTATCAATTACTCAGTAGTGAGTAAAATAAAAAATGTGTGTCATCTATCTACGAGTAGTAACACCATACTTACTAGTTTGGTACAAAAAGTTGTCAAAGACTTGTTGAGAACGACTACTGTTAGTTATTTCAGTGACGTCAATTCATAAAGAGCAGCCGAGGGAATCGTGTAAAAGCGTTGATTAACTCACTAGTTGCCGAGAGGGATATTTCGGGATTTAAACTCAATACCGTGTCCAATATGGTCGGATTTGAGGCAATTCATACACGTTAAATCGGACATCTAGGACTATATTTCACGATTTTTCCGCTGCCAACGCAACGGATTCTGCACGCATGATCGCCCATAATGAAGACTACCAGATAGTCCGGACCGCCACCCGCTCTGCACATCAATAACAATCCTCGAAGATCCTTCGCTCTCCGCAAAAGCCAAGGCGACAATTTGTCCGGGATTTTACTCAACCGTACACCTACTTATTCCTTTTCTGCAACTTTTAAACGTTTCACTTATAAATCGCGCTCTCTCACAATTTCTTTTCTTATATGCAAATCGCGAGAATGTTCCATAAATTAACCGGAGAATTGAGGTAGAGCTTTTTCACAGAGCTAATTGCAGATGAATAATAATTGCTCTATAAAAGTGTTGCGATTAAGTAAGTGTAGGTGGAACAGGAAGTCGACGTTACCGTGCCGGTATGTAGATAAGCAAACTTTTGAGTACTACATACGGATATTAATAAAAACATTAAAAGTAACCAAAAAGAATTTCAATTCGCGTGAACTTGTTTTGTAATATGGAAATACATGAAAGCCATCAGTACATTTATAAAACTCTCGTCATTTTATCAGAAAACAAAGGCAAAGCTGCGCATTCTGCGCAACCATTACTCACTTTTTGCACGGAAGCCCGCGGGTGCTCGTGTTCACGCAAAACACAGGTCACGACTCCAAATCAAAAATTGATTAGGAATAAAAAAGGCAGAGACTGGTTGCGCTACAAAAGTAGACCTCAGTTACCATTAAAAGTAATTAATTCCATTTTTATTATTCAGGCTAAAAAGATTTCAATAGAACAAGTAAAAAAATGACCACGCAAAAAGCTCGGCAATCGTTAAATTGGTAATGGCCGAATCATAAGGGAATAATAAAATTAATCTAGTTTCATTCTGAATTTAGCCATTAGCGTTTTAGAGATGATAACCTTAACCTTTTCAGAGCAATTAAAACTCAAATAAAGTTGTTACTTTTAGGAATTATGACAGTTAATAATAACAAATGACGCCATTGAATAGTGGGACGATAGAGTAGGTATCAGGTTGTCAAATGCAACCTCTATGTATACCGGTATTATTCTATATTTCTGAAAAGTATTTTATTAAGGTTTTATAGTAAGTGCACGTTCAAGTATATAACAGAGCTTTGCACCGCACAGCATGCGGTTGAAAGCACCCACAAGACCACTCCTGGCGTTAAGATAACGGCACCTAGTTGTCTTCCGCATTTGCGGTGGAAAGCCAGCATTAGCGTAAACAAACCGCAGCAAAAACATGACAGCAAGATATAGAAATCACAAATTCCATTACGGCGTGATACCAACTAGAAATTATCTTTACTTAAGCTATAATTGCAATACTACGTGATTTTATGGTAATCTGACGGTAACACAATTTATAAACAGAGTCCATAAACGATAATATACTTGTTTTATCATTACGTCTCTAAATGTAGGTACCGAGTACCAGCAACTTTTACTGACCACTTGGTACGCACACAATATTATGACCTATGGAGCCGATCAGCAACTCCAATATGGAAGGGGCATTTTGACAAGCGGAGAAGAGGAAAAATGACAGGATGAAATAGTCGGACCAGCAAGCAAGACCTGATGTTTGATATATATTACAGCTCTGCAAGCTTTGTAGAGCTATTAGAGATTTAGCAAAACTTTGTCTTCTGCGTAGATAAATGTCTTTTGATACGCACTTAATCAGTCATTGTGAGATAAGTTAAGACGCAATCATCATTATTCTCAGAGCATCACGCCCCTAATAGTCGGTCGGTTTAGCCGTTTCAGTGGCATCTCTCGCGAGTATCGTGAGACTAATGTAATTAGTTCATTACTTTGTCCCGGGACGCTCCTCGCCCGCTTTGTATGTCTCCGCAGATTTATGTGAGCCTCAGTGTTTTGCTGTGGGCCGGAATACGAAATTACGTTTTTTACTCCCCATAAAAATTGCTGAAATACGGATGCGGTAATAGGCCCCAATGAATAAGGATAAAAATGGTCTTTAAAAGAAAATTAAAATACTGAATGGAGTTATTCCAACGTAATTGAAATTGTGCTTTGAAATCTAAATAACTAAATTAATCCACCTTGGAAATTCGTAACGAAGAATATTAGACATTTTTTTGTTATCTCGTAATTATTCTAAGCCTTAGCAAATGGAACCGCTGGACCTTGAATTTATTATAGCGATAATATAATAATATGTATGTACAGTACACCTCATACCAATGACAAAAACAAATACTTAACAAAAAGTCTCATTTGGTCTCGCTCGCCTGACTCTTCTAGTATTTTCGGGTGAATAACTTTTGATTTGTGTTGGAAAATGTAAAGTTCAAGTTTATTGGGTAAATACATGTTTTACGAGGTGGTTCTGAGCTGTACCGTTAATGAGCGTATAATGCTAATGAAGGCACACCTGGCGGCCGCGGCCGAGGCCCGAGAGACGAGTCGTCCGGTACCACGCCATGCATCATTTCCGTCTTAACTTTATCTCTACTTACACGAGAAAATATCAAAATTAAACTATGTGCGCTTAACTCTAGCTTGTTGGCAAACTGAGTAGAAAATGCTTACTTATGAGGTAAGCAAATAAATAATTATGCAGTTGCTGAAAATAACTTACATTAATTTAAAGTAATTAACACTTATTTCTAATTCCTCGAAATCGTGTTTTAGGCAGTTTTAGTTGTCATAATAATTACTACCAAAGCACGACTACGATTGAGTCGAGGCAAGTATTATTCGATAATACTAAGAATATGGGCATATAAGTGTTTCTTCTTTGACTCTACCCGGAAAGCGTGGTTTAATTTCGTAGCCTTTATGAATTTCAAATGGAGATTGATTTATTTGTGCTTATAAAGTCTCTCTAATTCAATTTATTTATTATAATTAGTCACCTATAAGTAATTAGAAGCACTGTTTGTCATGTATGTAAGCACTCTACGTATTTGTATTTATACAACCATATCGATTTCTAGATTGTACCTATCTACAGCGTTGCCTCTCTGCATGGTTCAGACCTCCCCAGCCAATCAAGCGTCATTGTTTTGTTTAGGGGGCACATGTCGAGGGCTGCCCTACGGGCGTCAGCGTCAGTAAGCCGTCTATACCACTCGCGCGACGAAACTCGAGCACAGTTAGATTCATCGTTGACAACCAATTAGCCTCGTGCCTCCGTGCCCCGACTATGACGCTCCACTAACAATAGGGATGTAACTTCCATTTTAACTTCTAAAGGAGTAAAAGCTATCATTTCGTTTGAAGCGAGTACCAAAACCTTGATTCGACTTCGTTTTCCTGCTTTGATTGATGACCAAGCTTCTTCAGGATTCCAAAAACTTTTACAAAGCCTCCACCGCCGAGTTCGGTATCGGTTCTAAGGCCGATAAAACAATCGCACAACCATTCACCGACTTCGACCCGGTTACAACCCTGACATACACCCATTTATCTTTATTCGATAGAATTGCGACGGACGCACTCGATCCCTGCGAACGCCGATACCAAACCAATTCCGATTGAGGCGTCCTTACAAAAGCTCAGAACTTTCGACCGTGCCTGTGACACGCGTACAATGATAGGGAATATTTATGACCGTTTAAATATATGCTCCTCGTCAAAGTCAGAGGTGTGTTTTTTAAATACTGCTCATAGATTTTAAACGACATCGTAAAAATTGTTTTTTACGTTCGAACGCTTCGATTTTGTTCAAACATGGACCAGTTAGCAAAATTCTGCGTGTGCTTTTCAAGGTTAGTTTGCTATTCTCAGAACAGTCTGTTAGCAGCGTTCGTGAGTCAGTCAGTGTCAGTACCATAAGCTAGTGAGTCAGTCTTCGTCTCTTCGATTGTTCCTGATAATTTGCTCTATTTCTTATCCATTTGCAACTTTTCACATTAGGTGTGCAATTCTCTTGTATCATTTTACAGTAGATAGGTACCTTTCTGATAGAATTTGGATTCAATCGATGTTTATAACAACCAGAATTAAATGTTTGACAGTCTATAGGTAAAATTTTGTATGGGCACAGAATTGGTGACACACTTTCGATGATTGTGTTTCAGTTACCATTGTTTTAAGTATTTAGGTACCTAGTAAAACTTCCATATTACAATCAAATATAACAATACTACCAAAACGAATAGTGGTGGTGTAGGTAGCTATGAGTAAGGTCATGATATTGCAAATTTAAACAGGGATCGAAATTAGTTTCCGAGCTAAACCCGCAGGCGATCGCTTTCAGCAGAAAATCGCTAAGGCTCCAAATCCACTGCAAAAAAGTTCCGGATAATCCCGGAAACTACGAGTAGGTTTAGACCGCTTATTTTCTCTTTTGCTTTTATCCGTAACAAGGACCAATTTAACAAGTTTAAACTGTACACGTGATGAAAGTTCGACTGTATTTTAAATAGACAGTAGATGGTACCCAGCAGCGTGAGGATACGATTCGGCCTTGTGGTTGACATTCAGCTCTGTTTCATTGCAATAAAGAGGGTACCTACCTATTATGCAACGCCTAGGTGATGAAACTATGCAAGAGTACTGGAGCCATCTTCATTGGAGATTGTTGAGCCAGTGTGCCGTGAGCCTTAACTTAACATGCCATTCGCGTAAGGAATATAGCCACTGGCACACGCTTCTAAAATCTAGATTAGGGTTGCTGCAGTGTCAATTCATCGTGATTTGCATATCCGACGATTTAACCAACAAAAACTTGACTATATTAAAGCAATTCTGACCTCTATCTTTTTGTTTCAGCATTTTCGGTGGTGGCGCAAATGTTTTAGCCAAAAAATAGTAAATTTTTTTGGCAATCTTAGAGAGAGCAGATACCGGAGATTAGGTAGACAAAAATAGACCTAACTGTTTGTGCTTTACAAAAACGAAGGTGTATCGTGATCCTTTGACTTTTAGAATTTTAAATGATGCGCACGGCCTCACTGATGTTCTTGGATAATTTATAAAGTCAAACCAGTTGTTTATGAAAATGACAGAGGGCGTACTTCATTTGCCCAGTAAAGTTGAAGTCGAATAATTATATTCATCGTAGATCACGACGCGACGGTATGCATGCAGACAGACCTCATTTTTTTTCATAATTTCATGTAAGTAGTTTAGTTACCAATGTAGGTAGGTATCTACAGAATCCTAAACAATTTGTATCTATAAACACACAAGTTTAATATATTACTGTGTCCAACAAATGGTGCGGGTTCCCTCGGGATTATGCTCCCGCAGGCAGTTCGGAATTCTGAGCATCATTAATTTAATGATTTCTATCTCATCGATGTCACGTCATGCCTGCCGTTGTCTAACTAGAATGTTAGTACCTACCTACCTAATGCATATTTTCAGATGTTTTGCGTCAGCACCCTTATCGCCAAGTGAAATAGTAATAGAAATCAACAAATGGTTAAAATTTTTTCATTATTAGTGAAATCCAAAAACAAAAAAGTAAGTGCGTCTGCAGCCGGTACGTCTAAACCTACTTATATAGGCCATTGTCTTGGGCTATAGTTTGTGTAAGTAAATAAATATTCCCACCGACGACAGTGAAAAACCTGACACTAAGTCAACTAAAAACAGATATAAGTATGTAGGTACTTCAGCGTTTATCTAAATGACATTGCTGTCCGTTGAGTGCACAAGTGCTTATTTATTCCGATCATATTTCCCACGTGCACTAGGCTGGTATAGTAGATATTATATAGGGACCTGTAGTAAGTTAGGTAGGTAGCTATAGCTACTGGCAATACTGCGAACTATCACGTCGACCGTATATAAATGATACTCAGAGTAGGTACAAGCACACACGACACCGCTTGCATGTTTACCGCTACTAATTGTATAACCTTGGTTAGTTCTAGTAGGTAACATTCATATTGATGAAAGTTATGATCTTTCTATGTGCAATATAAACGGCAGGTTCAACACTAGGTAACTAAAACTAAAATACCTACCAAACGAACAACCAGCACGTAGAGCAGTTAGGTACCTAAAACGGTGATATCGTACCGGCCGATTGCACCAAACAGAGGTATAATCTATGAATGGTTCTTAAAATAGGATACTTTTAATATAGATACGATATTGGAGACTAATTCTTACGGTTGCAATAACAAAATCATTTATTATGATCAATCGTGGGAGACGCAAAACCTACCGTGATTCTTTGCCCAAACACGTAGCAAACACTGCAAGGCAAGCACGAAGTAAAAACCAGTTTCTTTACCCATCATAAGCACATCGCACCATACACAATCAGTTGCCCTAACCATAAGGGAGAACGCAAACCAAAGACAAAAAGTCTTGTCGAACAGTTAGTGATGTGAAACTTCTCAGTAAAACTTTTTTAGTTACGATATGCTTCTTTTTATTTGCTGTTTTCGTTACTTGCTTATTTAATGAGAATCATCCTAAGTACTGAATAATATTATTAAGTACACTACATAATTACTTTATATTCTTATTTATTAAAAAACACAGTTCATTCTCTAGGTATGTGCGTATAAAGCAATGTTTAATAGGTAGGTATTAAACAATGCTATAATAGATAGGTAAACATACTTAACCCTCTGGGACTGACGTGGTAGTCTGTCAGACACCGCAAAATGTAAAAACGTTTGAAAAATCGTTATTTTTCAAATTGCGACCGCCACGTTCTCAGTACCTTCCAAGCCCGCGCTTAGGCATTGGTCAGTGATCCGCGGGCAGTCGCGGGGTGCGTATACGTCAAACTACGAGGGAAAGTGTCTACGAGACAACCACGTCAGCGTTAAGGTATGTGTCTGTGAAACAACCATCTCAGTAAAATCATTATATTTTCATAGTGTTTCCTAAACTACACGTCAGTATAATTGTTTTTGTAACTCTAAACTTTTTATTTGTTCGAGACTTTACACCTTCCTAATAAACTATAACCATGTTTTCGGAGTTTTGCTTAAACGTTTAGACAACAACTAAAACTTGCGACTGCGTACTAAAACAATTGTTTGGTTTCAGGATCGATGAGTCAAATAACTCTCGCAGATCTAAAAGAACGACTTCTGGGGCTTTTATATGCCATGATGAGATGATAGAAGAGTGGTTGAATAAAGAAAGCGAACATGAGATCAGTGATGTTGATGATGAAGGTGATGACCCAACCAGAAACAGAATATTTAGAAGATGACAAATTTTCAGTAACTGAAGAACAATTTCAGGAAGTGTTTCAAGAACCAGCTGAAAAACAGCGAGTAGCTGCTGAAGAAGGCACATTTGGTGAGCCCTCTCATGAAGTTTTGCAAGAACCAGTTGAAGAAACCGTCCAGCTGCAACGGAAGAGCCATCTGAACGTTATGAAGGTAAAAATGGATTTATCAGGAATAGTCTAGAGTGCTGAAGACCATCAAGAACTGCAGCTTACAATATAATAAGATTGCCGAGGCGTCTTGACCGATTTGTCTTCAATGTTCCAAGCCACTTTGTGAAAATTGCCAAAAAAAATTGTGATAGTTTGTAGTCATGTCAATTTTTATTGAACCATTGAATGTTGCTCATTTTTTATATTCTATATGATAAAACTGTTGTCTTTCACAAATAATTAATGTTCGTATAAAAAATGCTAATCTTGTAATTTTTTTTTAAATTTTAGTAGATGTCTATGTTCTGAGACTGATATATGCGTGCTTAATAAATGTTTATAAATATCACCTGGTTTTTTTTTCTGGAACTTAGATTTAAATTTAGACACTAAAGAAAACCGTAATATTTCAATAAAAATAATTAAATCAGGTTTTTATAAAAAAACTATAAAGTTATGAGTTGGTAAAGTGGTGTCTGATGTACTACCACGTCAGCAGATTTGTAAAAATTAGGGCACGTCAGTCCCAGAGGGTTAAGAAAAGTCTGTCGTGTCAATTGATGTGAGTTTCGTTACAACGAAAACAGCATATGACGAAGAAGCATTCAGCATATGCTGTTTTCGTTATAACAAAAAATTTATTTTCACGTCACTAAGTACGCGACAAAACAGTTTTGTCGATAGATGTGCGTTGGCGCTAAGATGAAACCTTTAAGAGCTTTCAAGAAAAACAAATCAATTTACTTCCGTCTTATCTCTGTCCCTAAACAGTCAGTTCTATTTCAATTATTCATGTCAGCGTGGACGAAAAATACATTTCATTTTTTATAAAGTTTGGTTGAGATGTTGCCTCCCGTTGCGGATTTTTTTTGCGGGACTTGATTGATGAGTTTTCTTACATTGTGACACTTTTTCGACTTTTTCGCCGGAGTCTGTCCTCTAAATCCATCAAGGAAGAAAGAGTCAATTACAGTTAACAACCACTTTACCAGTTGATATCGGCAACCTCGTAAAATCAATGAGCGCTGCCACTAGTAACTCGAGTCTACGTAAACAACTATCGATGTTGCTTAGGCAGTTCGTAACCTTAAACTTTGACTCTGACCTCGCAGAGAAACCGATATTAAATAAAGTTAAATTAGAGAGCTTTTCAAATCGATAAAAGTTATCTAACGAACCGTTGTGATTTGTTATTTTTATACTGATACCTAGGTACTCTACTCGTAGGTTTATTTAACTGGTTACTTCTAAAGAACTAATTTTACGTATTTACAGCATCATAACATTCCGAATGATGAATGATTACAATTTACGCAAATCTTCTATTATGAGGAAAGCCTGTCGTGCGCCGTTTGACCTCACGCATCTTTACAAAATCTCACTCGAGCCCAATTTTGCTGTGGAGTCACAGGTATTTCAACATAGTTGGTGCACCTTATCGCTGTGCTCATAAAGGTTAGATACGTTCAAATCTACCTACATGAGTTGATAGACGTGCGTGAAGTGGGCAGTAATGAGCGAGGACACATATTATTTCCCGAGAGGACTGATCACGTAATCGAGTCTAAGTCATATTTTATTTATAGTTGGATAACTAGGTACCGAATACTACCTTACGTACCTTGCTACACACACATCAACATCACATAAGTACCTAACTATTAGAACAACTCTAAATCCAATGTCTGAACATGACGCTTGCGTCCTTGGTCTGAATTATAACCTTTAGTTAAAAGTTCAACGTTGTTTGATAGTTTTGATTTGCATACCTACTAACCTACGAGAAGGATGAGAATCTTCAAAATTGAGGTCTAGCTCGAACATACATAAAGTAGATCCCATTAAATTAGCCGCAGTTGATAAATCTAACCAACAATACTGTTGGTTGTTCCCGTTGTCTGAGAAACATTCGAAGGGGACATTCATGCGTTTCCGATATCACGTTTTTATGCGTTGATTCTAGAGTGTAGAGTAGTGTAGAGAAAAACAGAGACAGAGAGTGAACTGACGACGCCAGAGTTCATTCACAGGACATTGTAAGTCCTGCTCAGTGATCTGTACGAGAAGGAAGCGACAACGGACATGCCTCACCGTCGAACCGTGAAAATTTATGCTGCGTGGCTATAGGTATTCATTCATTATGAAACTAATGTTTCGATTCTGAAATTATTTCAATTTTGAGTTTCGATGATGCACACGTGACATCATTATTTACTGTTTGCGGAATAAATGCTTAGGAAAAAAATATTAAAACACAAACGAATTCAAATCAAATTATAACAACACGCTCCATTTAGGCAGGCAAGTAGACAGGTACCACTTGGTGCGATGACCGTTAGCTCTGTGCCACCACTTGGAAAATTAATTGGCTGATTTTTAAGTAGAACGTAAAATTAATAATTTCTCGCCAGGAAATCATGATAATTACAGATGTTACTCACTCTTCCGGTAATACTAGTAAAGAAAACGAACCTAATTTGCGCAGGCATGCAGTAAAGTCAGTAGGTACTTAGTTAATAAGACTAAAATCTAAGATACACAATGCATCGTGCTGACGCATTTTAGTCTAGGTAATCGTATTGTTACCTCATCTAAACAGACTATTTATTACAACACGAACAGCACCAAATCCGCAAGGGTAACATACCCGCACGCATTCATAAGCCGAAAGCCATCAATTAACCTTAGAAAAGCACGGTTCTTACACCATATAAATACCCATAATGCGGTAGGTAAGTCCCGTTCCAGTGGAAACGTAAAATGTACGAAAACATTTTCATGGAAACTTGTGCTCGTGCTAGCTTAGTGTGTTTGGATAAAGCCTCTCATCTTGACATACGATGCGACTGATTTTTATATCTGTGTAGTTCAGTGTTCAGTGGTCTTTTTGCACGCGTTTATTGTCCTGGAACTAGCAAAAACATTTTAAAAGACGACGACAGCTATCTTACTGCAGTCTATCTAAGCTAAGTAAGTACAATTTTACCTGAGCTTAGCTTGTAGGTACGAAGATTATATACTTACCTATGATCTAGTTTGTGAGGACTGAGAATTCAAAATAGAAATATTTTTTTTTTACTATTTTAAAATCACAACATGCTAGTTTGATTGATGTTAGTAGAGTCACTGTGACTGAGTAAGCCAGCAACCGCCTATTAAAAATGTTTTGAACTTGACTGAGGATACTGGACGTCGTCGACTGCATGGTTGTGGTGTCGGTCGGCTACGCGGGGAGAATCTCGGACGGAACGCGTTTGATGCATAAGTGATCAAATTGACTGACCGTGGGTTGATGCTCCATTGCGCAACAAACCGTTACTACCTATTTAAATTGGGCTTGGATGGATTTGATGAAGCACCACGGGACCTCTCTTTCATGCGGCAAAATTCGTTCGGGTCCACAATAACAGGCAGATTACGCGGCAGTACGTGACTTTGTATCGCTTCTTGCAATAATTATGTCGCCAGCTACGACAGCCTTTGATGATATCCGATAGATGTATTTTAAAAGTCACAGTATTAGTCGAATGCACGGAGTCACTAGGTTTCAATGTGTTTCCTTGAAAAGAAACGTGTTCTCAGAAATATTACTTACCTATGAAATAGGATTAGTTCTGCAAGTAGGTGAACAGTCAGCCTGGAGAGTAATATCGCCATTATATTCAATATTTAATGGAGCGTGAAATACACTCGAGAGCAATGATTCCGGGTCACTTAAAGAATGTTAAAAATCTCGGAAACTAAAAATGATAGGTTAATGCAATAAATTGTATTTAATAGACAATGTAATACTCCTTAAATGAAAGTAAAAAAATATGAGTCACCATACATTTTATTAACACAAAATTACATAAAGAAAAAAACTGCTGATCTCTCCTTAAAACAAAAATAGGAAACATGAAATTTTTGAACTTTATTACGATTTGACTTGAATTTTAATACTTCGTATTGCCTCCTCGTGCTTCCATTACTGCGTTTACGCGGTTTGGCATGCTGTACACCAAGTTCCTTATACGATTTTGGGGAATATTCTCCCATTCCTCTGTGAGAGCAATTTTGAGCTCACGAAGCGTGATTGGGGGAGGGTTTCGTTGTTTTACGCATCTGCCTAGCTCGTCCCAAGCATGCTCGATCGGGTTGATATCCGGCTGCGCGCTGGCCACTCCATACGAGTAATGTTCATCTCTTGAAGGTAGTCATTCACAATCCTACCTGTATGAGGTCGGGCATTGTCATGCATAAATATAGCATCCTCACCTAAATTGACCATAAATGGACCAACATGATCATTGAGGATTTCTTCCACATATCTTACGCTAGTTAAAGAGCCGTTTTCTATGATCACCAGCTCTGTGCGACTTTCAGAAGAAATTCCGGCCCACACAAGTACAGACCCACCACCGTAGGCTACTTTTTCTTCGATGCATGCTTGCTTGAATCTTTCCCCTGGTCTTCGATACACTCTGTGTCTTCCATCGTGCTTGTAGAGCATAAATTTTGATTCGTCGGAGAACATAACTTTTGACCAATCTTCAATACTCCAATTTACGTGGCTCTGGGCATATCTTAGTCTTGAAATACGATGCCCACGCTCCAGTTTAGGGCCGTTTGCAGGTCTAAGGGGTTTTAAGTTAGATTCAGCAAGCCGACGTCTTACTGTCCATGCACTTGGGTTACTTCCTCCGAGGCGTCGAAACTGATTTGTGAGTTCAGTTCCTGTGAGAAAGCGATTTCGAAGCATGGTGTTCACCAAGTATCGGTCTTCTCGTGCTGTGGTACACCTGGTTCTGCCCGTTCCTGGTCTGCGTAGGTTAGAACCAGTTTCTTCGTAACGTCGGAGAACTCTTTGTACTGTTGACAGCGACACACCGACAGTCCTGGCTGTATCGCGCTGACTCCGGCCGGTTTCCAGCATTGTAAGTATTCTGGTGCATTCTTCAGGCGTAAGCGACATAATTTCAGCTTGAATAATGAATATAGAGCACTATCAACATGGTTTATATACCCACATAAATGACAGATTACAAACAAAAGCAAAACCAAATGCTGTAATTTCGTGGTTCCATCTTCGAAAGTGGCCCTTTTTCAAATTTGATTTTTTTAAGATATAACTTTACAATAACTAAGAAGTTTTAATACCTTCATTTAAGGAGTATTACATTGTCTATTAAATACAATTTATTGCATTAACCTATCATTTTTAGTTTCCGAGATTTTTAACATTCTTTAAGTGACCCGGAATCATTGCTCTCGCGTGTAATTTAAAACCTTTTCCAAAGGGCTATCAATCTGGCATTAATGAGATTCGTCCGGTGCTCTCGTGATTACGTGCACCTAATTTGTGCTACGTACATGCAACTTGCTAATTAAATATTAAAACTGGACAGTTAACTCATCAATCATCAGAACTAGGCATTACTAGGAACCTACATAAACTCACATAGGATTTCAAATGGACGATACAGGGATGCTTGCTTTTATAAAACAAATTAGGTTTTGACTAAGTAGGTAGGTACCTACTTTAAAATATCATCAAACATGTCGGTTTTTGTTCCAAAAACTTTCTGATTTTATTATAGTGCCTACCTATCTACAAGGTCCGATCAGATATCATATCACACTTCCATTACAAAGAACTCTCGTTACATGACTCTTAATGCAAAAAATTCATGTCCTTACAAACCTTTTTAAGATCGTTGTCTTTACTGAGACAATCGTAAAACCAAGGGTCGTAGTCACCATGAATTGCTGACAGCGGGATATCAACTTTTATTGTTAGTCAAACCTTTGTTTACTTTATGGTCAAAGGAATAAAATCTATTCTGTCGGTTCGAACGTGGCACTGTGATAGGGTACCTAGTTAGCATTGTGTAATGCGAACGTTGGCATAGTCATTGCCTTACATAACTGTGTGTTCAGCAATCTGCCAATGCAATTTGAACTTTGTCATCATAAGGTTAGGGGAAGCCTAAAATATGGTGTATCATCATATTGATTGCATAAAATCAGATGGCCCAGTCCCCCAGGCCGCGGTCGCGACCTACGACCACGCTTTCACCGTCTGCTCAGCCCACAGGCACATCGCTTTCCAACTAATTAATTCACTTTCCCAGGCCTATGTAGTATCTCGATCTTTACAAACATTCAAATTCTCTTGTCGCAATAGTAGGCTACATCAATGCAAAGCATTCGTAAAAGAACAATAGTTTACGAGTCATTTGCAAACAATAGCCAGCCGGAAACGATGCGTACCAAGAACTCGTAAGTAGATGTAACTTTCTCTGCTGATATGATTACATGATTGATATCATTATTAGATAAAAATATTTGACAAGTTTTCTCAATGACATCCTACTTACTTGGTGCATTCGCTAAAAGAGGTACTTGTGTGTACATGAATGAATATGACTCCTGACGCAGACTAGATGAACTGAGATTGTGCTATGCAGACATAATTTTCAATCTGTACGTTTCCTGCGTTTGTGACGTCTCAATTGCTGCTCTTTTGTAATCAACAATCTGTGTCGGCACTCAGCGAGAATCTACCGCCGTCATTCAATAACAAGAACGAATACTATTTCATACGCTGGATTTGGTTTATACCTACCTACGAAATGTTCAGGTGATGTTGATTTACGCATTTTATCATGGTTGAAAAAATAATTTTGATAAATCTTACGATCTCGCAACCGAATCATCGATCGTGACGATCCAATAAAGTACCTAGGCATATTTCCTCATGTCAGCTGAGTATGGTAGGTGCTTTGCTTACAATAGAATTTCAAATTGTATTCCTACTCTAACGTACAACTCGATTTTTGTAACACAATTTACTAAGTACCATGTAATGGCGTGCCTAAGTACCTATTAATAAAATCAGTGTAGGTTTACTTACTTGGTCACTTCAATCTGACTGAACAAGTAGCTTTTATACATGTGTTTGGTATCTACTCCCATTGTCTCTTCAACAAATTATCTTTGTTTAAAAATTTAACCATGTCTTGGGTAATTTTAGATCATCATCAACTTCTCCGTAATCAAGTTGCAGAAAGAATACGAAACTTATATAAAACGGTACTAAGTACAGTAGAGTTTTGCTCGTTTAGAAGCAGACGTGCTAGTATTATTGTCTCTAGCAGCAATTTATATATTGCAATACCTATATAACATAGAAGCAACACGCGAACATTGTGCCTATGTGCAAAGTTACGGCTAATCGGCTTTCCGCGTTACAACAAACATTAAAACTGCATTAAATTCTATTTAACGCTGGTAAAAACATGCCTGGTTACTCTAGTTAGTAATTGAAAAATGTCCATGATTCATGCAATGGAAAGTTTTAATCAGCAATATCCATTTTGAAACGAACTGGATGTGGAGTGGAATACGAAAGAAACCGTTCGTGGCTCAATCACTTTCCTTCGAATTACAGATGTCACGGTATTGGAACGTGAGCTGATAGGATAGGTCACGTATCATTAGATACGTGACCTATCCTATCAGATCCTCAGATCCATTTAGTTTATTACCCTGCCATTAGGCAGGGTAATAAACTAAATGGATCTCGAACACATTCGTCTTAAAATCATCTATATCTCCGGTGTGACACACGATAGACATCCGTTCTATTTGTAACTATTAAAACAGCTTCTAGGTTCTGAGGCGGTATGGATGACTAGTTCATAAATTGTAGGTAAGATGGCATAGATCCAATGTCAATCAGGCAGGATAATGACCAAACACCCAAATTGAAAACCTTCTCTTTTTTATAGGCGGTTAAAAATGAACCTTATTCATTCCAAGCACGGATAGTTTGCAGGAAGGTACTTAATCTAGAATGAGGTATAGTTCATCTCTTTTGCTTTTGTATATGTTAATGGATGCGGAGAAATAGACAGCCTGCTGGCAGAATTTATAGGAATGCTTAGAACCGGTCGGACTTCCGACGTTGCTGCGCGTCTTTGGGATGACTCCGACAGAATCGTAAATCGTGTGCCTTGAGAAACGCGAAATGTGCCGAGGCCGACATTACCAACATTGCGACCATTCTACGCTCTACTCTACCAAATTCTTCAAATTACTTGGTTACCCACCAAGTAGTAGTCTAACTTTAATTTTATTCATGAAAATAATTCTAAACCAAAAAAGTTTAAAGATTTAATTGATCTCCCAGACTCACAATCTCAAGTCAAGCACCATACCAACATAAGAACACAAAAGCAATTAGGTACTACCACCTACCCAAGTTCTTATTAGTTAAACCGACTTGTTAACCAGTTTGCAAACACCTGCATACAGAACATTCCAGAGCGATAGTAGGCGAAGAAACGCGCATCGACGTAATGTAATGCAATCGACGTCAATATGAATGTTATTTTTGAAACATGCCGGTTGCTCCATCATAAGATCTGTATGCCTGTGGTATGGTATGCATACCTAACGGAAACTGCCGATTGTGGAGTATTTCGGTCTCGGGAAGCATAAACCGGCGAAGGCAAGTGGCACCAAACCACGCACCGCCCACAGTAACTGTTCATAAGGAAACGACGCGAATTAACTTATTTTGGTCTATTTGCGAACAAATAGGCACTGACTGGCGTTGGTTTGGTTCAGCTTGGTCATTTGAACCTCAAAGTGAAGTCTACCATTAGGTAGAGCTAGGATATTTTTGTTGTTTGCGGTACTTACTTGTGATCCCATGAATGGGACAAAATAATGGGATCACGATAATATTAGGGGCCTCTGTTTCATCGATTGTATGTTTTTTCTTGAACCCCGTAGTGTGGGTCGCACAGTCACACTGTATCAAACCATCCAACCACAAATTAGGTTTACATAAGCGCGTGCGAAATTCACAGTTTTGTTTTATAACTCGCTGTCGTGTTAGGCAAATCCTCATTAAATAACCCCCGGGTGGTGTCGTTCGCCGAATTCGCTTATGCAAATAAGTCATTCGTTTTGTTTATAAAACTTTTCAACTCGAAGATGGACAAACTAAACTTTAGGAGATTACTGTTCCAAGAAACGATCCAATCAAAAAATCCACTTAAATAAGTAGGTAGGTACCTACTTCAAAGTTACGGTGATTTATTATTGTTCACCTACAACCTCGCACCATGGAACCACCATAGCAAATTTATAAATAGGTACCTAACACAAGGAATTGAAAAAAAGAATAGATTGATGCATTGTTATAGGCCGAGGTAACCACTTAACATCATGTGAGCCTTCGTCTTGTTCCATCATTTAGTTGTATTGAAAAAAATTTAACCGTAGTACTGTGTTGTACAAAAGCTAATTTAATTTGATTTAAACTGATTAAAAATAGCGAAGTAACGAAAGGTTACGTTTGAATATTGCCTTCTCTTCGTTATTATGTGGTAATGAAGTGTGGCAAGAAGAATGAAACCAGTAAGAACTTTACTCGGTTAAGGCTGGGGATCTGCCAAAATGCCAAAACTAGCGAAGTTCAAAGTGTGTTTAAAAGAAAAGCAAGATAGTAACTTCATTTATTTTGGTTGCAAATCAATATTCAGGATATGTGTAACAATTACATATTTAATTTAGCTTCATTTAGCTGGTTTATAATAGATAAATCTGGGATCAAACACAGCTCTCTCGCGCCCAAACCGTTTCGAGTCAAGTTTGTGCACTCGGATTAAGGAAATGAAAACAAAATCGCAAAAAGTACTCAGCGCGTCTTGATGTACATATCCTTGTCTCCAAAACGCCCTGAATACATTTTGCGATTTTGTTTTCATTTCCTTAATCCAGGTGGCAGAAGATCTTCGAAATTTTGGATTTTAAATGGTCTATTCCACAATATTCCCTTGTTTTATCTACAAAACAACTAAACTTACGTATAGGCCAAATATTTAAGTATATAAAAAGTGTAAAATCTTTACTTAAATAGTCTTATTTTTTTTAATATTTAATAATCGCTGAGACTAGTTTTTAACCAAATATCGCAAGAAAATTCTTCAGTGGCCTCTAGGCGGCCGAAACGTTCGGACGTCAGGCCCACGCCAAATTTCTCAGGATTTTTGAATGAAGAACACGCAAACGTCTACTCGACAAAAGTCTACAAATCATGGTTCTATTGTATCATTTGAGTACACTACGTAGCAACATGGCAGTTTTTCTCGCGGCTGCGCGTAACGCGTAAGCAGACCGCGTAATAAGCTCATTTGACATTTACGAACAGTCACAATAAAATTTTATCGAGTAGAACTCCTGGTTTGCCAATTAATACGCATTGAAAGTGGCTTTACTTTTTTCTCTTGTATACATGACAATATCCAACAATAGCCATACCAATGTAAACTTAGTTTTTATTTCTTTTAAGTCAACTCCGCCAATCAGTCAGTAGCTGTTATTTGTTTACACGGAAAACGGTAGATTTTTCTATCCTAATTCCAATTAAATTAGGATAAGTAAGTACCTAATTATTATCTTGCTACTGCTCATACTTGTATAGCATTTAATTCAACCTATTTTATTGCTTTTGTAAAAACCTTTTTGTGAACAACCTTATTTATTCTAAAGAAGGATCTAACATGGACCGGAGAGGAACATTTGATGAAAGTAGAATACATAGAGAGAGACATTGCTTTCTGGCAAGACAAAATCTACCATTTTATCTTGCCAGAACGCAAAGAACCACATCCTATCCTATCCTACTAATATTATAAATGCGAAAGTTTAGATGTTTAGGTGTTTCAATCACGTCTAAACTACTGAACCAACTTGGATGAAATTTGGCATATATGCCAAGTTTCCTAAAACTCAATCCAATCCAGTAGGCACATAGGCTACTTTTTATCCCGAATAATTATCAGGATCTACAGGATAAAATGAACGAACAAGATTAGCAGCGCCAATTGGCAAGAGGATTTCATTGTCATGTCATGTCACGTCAGTTTGACCGGGCGTAATACTACCTCTTTGGTCTAACGACTAGCGTTTGACATTCAAGTACGGGTTCGGTGTAATGTCAAGTTTCACAAAGTATCCGCGCGGTACACGCACATATAATAATACAACACAGATAATACAATGTACATGGAAACTGTACCCGCTTACGGAGTCGCGGGTAACTGCCAGTTAACAATATTTATGCAAAAAAACTAAAATAAATACTGCTGGTTTTTATTGCACGTATATTTTGGAATACTTATTTCTTCTGAAATTACCTACTTACATCCAATTCTGTATCAATGATCTGTATCTGTCTCTCACAATTTGTGTTAAACTCTCCGCAATATGTTAATGTTAAAGATGAGTTTGGAGCAGTACCCTCCCTATCCTTTTTCATATTATTTAGAGAGTTATTTTTCAGTAGTACCTAAGGTTTTAGTTTTTAAGCTTATCTACTATTTATCGATTTGAGAGTTTCCGTAGAATTTACTATGACCTAAATATTAACAAACATACCCACTTAATGTACTTATGTCTACGCCCAGCTACTTTGGATTCACAAGACGGGATATAATTTGAAGATACAATTTGATAAATAAATTTAAATTTGATACAATTTGGAGATAAATGGAGTGTCAGAAAACGAGACCGAAAATCTACTGAACACAATTAAACAACTAGACACAGCCATATAACTCCCTATTGATAATGCGGACATACTTCATCAACCTATACTCGTCCACTGCTGGACGTAGGTCTCTCCCAAGACGCGCCATTGAGCTCGGTCTTCGGCTCTTCTCATCCAGTGTCTGCCAGCTACATTTCGCAGATCGTCGCCCCATCTCGCCGGAGGGCGTCCTACACTACGCTTGCCTAAACGTGGTCTCCACTCGAGTATTAGTTTGCTCCAACGATTGTCGGTTCTACGGCAAACATGGCCGGCCCACTGCCACTTCAGCCTGCTAATCCTCTGAGCTATGTCGAAAATTATGATCAATGATCGTATAACCCCAGAGCCAATCACTGTCGCCGGAATGCCTCTCGAAGTTGTGCAGGAGTATGTCTACCTCGGGCAGACCCTGCGTTTGGGTAGACACAACTTTGAGAAAGAGCTAAACCGGAGAATCCAGCTGGGCTGGGCTGCGTTTGGGAAACTCCGTCAAGTCTTCTCGTCGCAAAAATATGTGTGGACTAGGAATGGTCGCATATTCATCCGCAGAGATGACCAATCTCCTGCAAAGCAAGTCAAAAACTATGAGGCACTGGCTGATATGAACTCCATACTGATATGAAACCAGGCTCTGCGAAGTAAAAATGAAGAAGTATAGATCTCACTAAAACTCAATAATACTCTGCCAAGAATATTTAGATATGTGCAGTATACAAACAAACCCCAGTGACTATACAGACTTTGTTTCTCGTCATGGATAATATCAGTAGATAAAGTGACACAGTCAAGTGATATAAGTAGAGACTATAATTTGTTGCAGATTTTAATTTTGACCGGTCTACCTCTAGTGAAGGATACAAAAATTCAAACCCTAATAATAGTAAATATGTAGTTTATAAAATACTGTTCAAAGAACTGTAGATTTAGTGATAAGCAATTTTAGTGGTGTAACGGAGTGTGAAAATAAACTACCCCTCAGTAAGTTAGATCCTCATCACCCTGCATTAGATATTATAATTAATGTATGATATAAATGTAATGATACAAAAAATGTTAAAAGGGTAAAAATATGCCACACATAATTTCAAAAAAGTTGATTATTGAAAAGTAACAAAAAACCAATAAATACTTTCATTCCTGTATGATTTAAAACCAATCTTGGCAGATTTTATCCAATTAACTGACTATTTGACACAAACAATAGCGTTCCTTTAATTTTGTTATCATGAATGTTATCATGAGCACTTATTACTCGTATATTGGAATCCAATCACACACTTAGTTATAAGTTGTTGCTTTTTTTTTCCTTAAAAAATAAGTACTAAATTTTTTAAGACATATTTTACCTACATCAAATCTGTTTATGCCTGTAATGGTATATCACACTGAAGAATGTTATAAGTAATATTTTTCTCCTAAATAACAATTGTGAATATGCCATTGGTGTAACTAACTAAATAAATAAATATAAAGATCGCAGTAAAGCATTTTTCAGTTTAGTTTAGTATTCGATAAAATTTACGAATTGCTTTCCGCGCATGTCATGACAACTCGATTCTTCTGTTTTGCACAGATAGACTATCCCCTTAAGGGGATAGTCTATCCTTTACGGTAGCTATAGAGCAACCAAGTTACGAGCGATATAAGACAGGCAGAACCCATTCAATATCTCCTGCCAAAGTAGATTTCGATAAAACGGACAGTTCAATGAACATCGCAGTATACCTGCCTAGTGGGAAATTGGTCGTACAACGGACGCATCGCCGCCATCTCTAGGGGCCTCCGGACAGGAGTGATGGGCAATCAAACAATTCGGGTTAAACGTCTTGCTCATTCCTCCCAGTACCGCGGTTTCTCATACGCAACAAGCCAAGCCATGGTTGTCTTTAGTTAGAAAGAGTTGGAGGAATTCAGAATTACGTTTTGCAGCTTTTCTATAAAAGCTATTAGTTAACCATAAACAGTAAGTACTTACCTACAACAGTTACCGTGGTAAATATACTGATAGGTAATAATGGCATGCATTGAATTTCGCCTGATATTGAATTCTAAACTTATTTTCCATTTTCACATGTGAATGTTTTCATTGCGAACTAAATCTCGTATTACAGTAACGTGATCTTTGTTGTGAAGTGTTACAACAGAGACTACACGTAATAAGCCGATACAACAAGGTACGACCAAGTAACTAGTAGGTAAGGTACGGAGGCCTTAAGGCGGCCTTAAAACTCCGTCACCAGATTTGGTCACTAACCACGAACATAGGTAGGTAATCTTCTGGCTTATCATCAATCGAACACAATTTAAAATATCATCTGATTCGCAGATTCGCAATATGGTAAAATTGTCCCTACAGAAATATAGTATTGCATAAAAGAAATCGGTGACTGAGTAGCTCTTTTTGGCACGATCCAATAGCGCTTGGAGAGCTGCAGCAACGACATGCCTCATTGATATTTATTTCTTGTATCTTAAATCAATATCTTTGTATCTTCATTTCAAGAAAACAACTCTTTGTATTCAGTTTGGTAAAGAAAAGATCCAGTGACCTCTATTAAAGTTAGATAAAGTTAAGCAGAATACCTACTGTGAAATGTAGGCTCCCTATGTAAATGTCACATCACACAGCATCTCGGCAACATTCCGGAAGTCCGGAGGAAAACCATCGCGAAACACCGCACAAAAAGGGCAGCTCGCGCGCAGGATGTTGAACATTACAACAAAATATCACAAACGAGGTTTTGTGACTATAACCGAGCAGTTTATCACAGGCTGTCTGTGTTATATTTAAACCCAGACTACACTCTGCTAGTGTTCTGCGGCTGCAGATCCTAACACAAACTGTTCCTAAGCGTCCGGTCGTCGCGCCTAGTAAGTAATATTTTACTCACTAATGTTTTGCAAGATTGTGTATTATTATTTTATTTTGTCTGCAGACTATTGATATTTTTTAAACTTACTTATCTAGGTTTAAAAACTTAGTTAGGGAGTACCCTACTTACTAGCTAGCTTTAGGTAGGTAGCGTAACGCAAAAGAACCACTTTCATCAATTTTATGGAATGTGCAATTATTGCAAAATCCACTTACGAATGTTATTACATTGCAGTAATTTGCATAGTGATTAGGTAGTCAGGTCAGTACGAGCCCGGCCATTATCAAATTGACAAATCTGGTACATGGTATTTGATGCTCATTGTACATCATCCAACAGTGAGTGTGTTAAACAAGTGATTCGGCAAATTTATATTTGCGGTACCTAAATTGGTGAGTAACGTAAACAAGGTCACGAATCAAAGACACATAACTTAGAAAGAAATATGTAAGAAACCTGCTAACAATGACTGCTGCTAAGCCTGTTATAGCTGAGTGCCATCATCCACATTAATTTAATATGGATCTGAAAAAGAAAGCGGCCTCCTCATGCTTCATGACACACAAACAGACTAAACAACACACACATCTTGTTTTACACAATGTATTACGAAGTTACTCTCGACTGAAACAATGTTGGTATGGTACCTAACAACGTTTTCTAGTTCCCAACTACTTTAGTCGTGCTAAAACAACCCTGAGTGTGAACTTTGAATACTTAACCTACTACATAACATAAGATATACCTAAGTAACATAATATACACACGCCATGAACACAATGCATGCCGTGCGAAATTTTACTTCTGTATTATGCACATTGTGGTGCTTTGGGAACGCTTGAACAAAATTGCCCATTGTCCTTATCTCATTCTTGTCCTCACTGATTAGTAAGTAACACCGCGTTTTTATAGTTGTCACAAAGCAATTCCCAACAAAAATGTATTACCAAGTTGTGGGAAATCGCGCTTTGCGACGCCCCGCGCCCGTCAGTTTTGTTTTTGTTTTTGTTTTCCCCCCGATCTCACGACTCTTTTATTTACCCGTAACTTCATTTTCTCACACGAATATCTACTTGAGAATAATTAGTAGGTGTATGTTTAGTTCCTGGGCCAGCAACGGCTGAATACAAAAGATACCTACTGCCTATTGTTGTTCTGATACATAATTACGGATGTAGAAGTCGAACCTTAATTAGACGCGCAGTATTACTCGTCCAAATAAACTATGTTGCTAAACAAACGTATGATATTTATGACAACATAACAGTGTTTGAATTAGAGATGCTAACCTAGTAAGGATTTTAATTTATCCATTATTAAATTTTGAATTATGATAAGAAGTGCATGATAGGTGTCTTCTAGACTGTCCTGCTCCATCGTCGGCCTCATCGTCACTTACCATCAGGTGAGATTGAAGCCAAAGGACATTCTATATTAATAAAAAAAAAATACCATCTCCCTAGTAGGTTCTCTGAAGATTGCAAAACGAAGTCTCTAACTAGCATGGTTTTTGAAAGAAGTTAAATAAATCCAAATATGTATAGGTTCGAAGACAGGGTTTATTACCTACTTAATAGTATTCGGCACTACTAGCATCTATTGTTAATTGTCATGAACCGTGTGACAGTTAGCATAGCAGAGCAAGCGCAACTGTGGATCAGTATCAACTCTCAGCAATACGGACGGTGGACGCAGTGGACACGGGTCACCGCCACTCAGCACAATGAGCCATTTCCTGCGGCCAGCGGGCGAACAAGGACAAGCCAGCTGACACGCGAGACCACTCACTTATCTTGCAATCGCAGTACCTTATTCTAGACCTTATTCCACCACATCACAAATCACAGTATGCATTCGCAGTCTATATAACCAACATCGAAGCTTACGTGATCGGCAACTGTTCTTACCTCTTAATTAGATTGCAACGGCATATTTCAGTTTTAAATTTAACTTTTCATTGTTTTCATTCCCATCTTTAATCAGTCAGTACAGTAGGTAAGAGGTATATATTGCAGCTATACGTAAAATAAATTAACCATACAAGAATGTCGATAAAAACGGTTGACGACGACGTCCACGTTTCAGCCTCGCTGAGTCTAGCGTGTAGTAGACGTTTCATTCCACGTGATCGTGATCTAGTAAACGAGCGTAGCTGTTATGGAATTGAAGTTTCGATTGGGATTAATTACGTGTGTAATTAAATCTTACGGTTGAACAGTCTCGGCTAGCGTTGCAGAGGGAGAAGGAGATCAAATGATCTACCAGGATGCGGGTGGCCAGCACGGGCCACATCTAGGTGGTGACGGCGCGCTGGACAGCGGCTGACCACGGCTGACCTCGTGCCAATTATTCGCCCATTAGCGCACCGAACACAATACGCTGCCATTAAGCGGATGTCCAGCTCTACCTACCTGCACCCGCTCAATTTGCATTTGTTTAGAACTATATGAGCACAGCGCGTACGCGAGCTTTGTACCACCTGCCAGGTAATCCTCGCTCAATGCGTCGCGAGCGGCCCTTTTAATAACCTCATACATGTCCCAGAATTCATGCGGTCCACGCGGTCCACCTAATCGTCCATTGTTCGCAGATTCAAAACATGAATTATTGAACGTGCCTTATCACAAATATTATTTATATGGCGTGCGACAGAATACAGAGAGGGCATCTAAAGTTATTTTCTGAGCAATAAAAGCTTGTTAAACGTTTGCGTCCGTTCCATTAAACAAACACTCAATTGTGAGCATACGGTATGGACAATATTGGTTTTAATTATATAACTGGGTATATCGGTCAGCATCGCAGGCAATCTAAGTAGACCTAATTATGTAACAATGTAATAATCTGTTAGTTTCAAACCAAAAATGGTTAAATTCAGTAAATTTTCGGGAATGTTACAAAACTAAAATGACTATACCATAACATTTTGATTCCTAAGTCACGCAACTCACATTATGGACATTATACCGAAAGAGGAACACACGCGTTCCTCTGCTCTAATTTTATCGGCTCGCAGACGTGAGTCGAGACAAATTTAGAAAATTCAAGTGGATTAGACGGTTCGACGTCAAATTTTTAAGCAAGTTTGTTAGACTTGCGGCTGTAGTGCTCATGTTTGTTATTTTATTGATAAATTTTTAAAATAACGCATAATGAATTAGTACCTAAATTCGCGGAATTGATTGATAGACCGTTCGCACTAAAAGGATATGTTGTAAATATGTAAGTTTAATGAAACCTTGTAAACCTTCCCTGAAATCACCCTGTAAATGGAATTAACATTTCAGCCAATTGTCTGATTGGCTGAAATGTATAATTTCATTAGAATTTCAGAACAAGTCGATATCGCACGTTTCTATCCGTAGAAAAGGCAAAGCAAAATCAGCGAATAAACAGAAGAGAAATGGTAATGACAAATGGCGCTCTACTATGTGCCTTATCAGGGCGGCCTGGGGAGAAAAGATGTACCTAGCCGTTTTGTCGGCGAAGTGAAATGCCAGCGATGTCGTTAGCGAAGCCCCATCTAACGTTTATACCAAGCTCTCACCTCACGGAAAGCCGAAGACAAGTTTTTTTATTGACCGAGCGAGCGAAGCGAGCGAAGCGTCTCAGTTTTCACATTGGCCAAAAATGCGTTTGTCCGGATGTCTGTCTGTCTGTCTGTCTGTCTGTCTGTCTGTCTGTTCTCCTCTACAGGTCGCATTTTTCAACCGATCTGGACGAAACTTGGTACACAGGTTATATGAATTATTAGATTTTTTTTGTCGTCGGGGATTTTTGATTGGGGGGAAAATAGGGGAGAAAAGAGGGAAAGTTTGCTGTAGCGTTATTTATCGACGGATTTCAATCAAATTTAAGGAGCACACGAAAGATTTCATTCTACACAAGATGGTGTAAAAATATTTCCAAAAAGGGGGACTGAAAAGGGAAAAAAAGGGGAATTTTTTTTTTTATTTTTTTTCCCGAAAATTGACTTCTACCAATATCAATGAGACTACACAGTCCTCTTCGCCTGTATGAGACAAATCCGTAGACACCAGATTCGACCTCTTAGGACCAAGGGAACGCGAGTAATCGCTAAAACTTATACCCTTATTTTGCTCAAAAGTCTACATAAGGGCCTATTGTAAAATTCAAGCACCTGAAATTAGATTTACTTAGCCAGGGTAAAAGGGAAAGTGTTGGTTATTGCACGGTTATAAAGGCTCGCGAGGAGCTCTCATAGAGAAGCTCTATGTTCTCACAGGACAACTAGTTTAATAATACTGCAAACTTGTCTTTATTTATATAGGTGGGTATATCAAGAGCATAAGCATTTGAGTAAGAAAAGCTTTGGATTTGAAAATAAAATTTAGCTTCCGAAACAATTTCTAGTGCAGGTTGCTGAGTTTTCGTAGTTATTAGTAGGTAGGTATGTCGCGCAGAAAAACTTTGCAGCCTTCACTTGCACGCATGCCCGAGATGTGAAAGAATGGAACTGTACCCAAAGACTTTTGTTTGCTTGTGGCAAAACGCCAGTCGCAAAGGCACCTTTCTTGCTGTTTCGTACAATAGCCAGAGATAGCGACGTCGTCTTTTGCTGAAATTTATTGTTCCCAGCTTGCGGCGCATTCGGCACACCCCCCTCCAGCCCAGAGAGCTGATATGCAAATAGGTTCCAGAGAGATCGTAAACCGTTTCATATCTGATAACGTAATTCGGAGCAAAGTATACCATACCAGGACAATAAAATACTTGGCTAATCTGACGTTCTTTCAGGATTTGGTATACTTACCAAGTAGGATTGCCAATTTTTTTTTTTCAGAAAATAATTTTCTGGAAAATGTAGTTACGTAGGTATTTCTTAGTATTTATCTGAATAATCTCTTAACAACACCCCGTCGTTTTTGCATCAGGGGTTAAAAATATCGTCGATACTTAAGAAAAACAATTAAGAATTTAACAAAAAGACATTTTAAATAATAAGTATGGTTGGCAACCCTAACACCAAGGCAGTCTCGGCTTTATAGGTTGATGAGTTGCCTATCTTGAATAAAAACTTTTCTATAGAACTAGTAACATTTTATCATAAGTTGAATAAGCGAGCTTGTGACAAATGTCCTCGATAACCCACCGCGTTGTACCCGCTCCACTACCTGTGCGTATCGGAAGACAGAGATCTCGGACCTCTCCGTATTTATCTCCCGTAATATGTTATTCTGGAGAAAGTTGGACATAACGTAGGTAATGTAGGTATCCATTCTAATCCATAGGCAATTTGCTGTTTATTTCTTTTATATTTAAATCTGAGGAAAAGCTTTTCGTATGCTTTGTTTTAAAGATTTGAAAAGATAGCTAAGTACAGGTGTTACATGTATACTCAGGTATATTATATTCAATATAAACCACGAAATTGGATGATAAATACTTACCCAAGTAAATTAAATATTTTAAGCCGGTCTACGAAAATATACGGATACGGCACAGCGCAGGTAGGATAGTTTGACAGAAACTTATAGCATTAGGTAGGTACTTCAGTTCAGGTACAAATCCAGGTAGCACCTGACACGTACGAATACTCCCCGAATAAGTACAGCATCCATGGTTATTTCTTATGAATTTATGAACAAAATAACTACCTAGGTAACACAAAATACAACATTTGGTAGGTAAGCTCATTTACAGTCGATTAAGTTTTTAATTAAACTTTCTGACGTCAGGTTTCACTAAATCCATGATTTCTTAACCCATATTTTTTGTGTGTGGCTCGTCTATCGCACCCTACCTGGCACTCAGCGAGGGGTGTACGAGGGATAATAATGAAAATAAACTAGCGTTGCCACATGTTGGCTGTGCTGTACCATTTGGTTCATAACCACATTTTGCATTTCAGTTCAATGGCAAAATTTGTCAATATTCTGAAGTTTTTGTTATAACAGCGTGCCGGTTATTATTATCAACTAAAGTATTTTAGTTCTACCTAACATCTGCATTAATAAAAAGCATGTATTTGCTTACATGCAATTAATTATCAAGAAATATTACTGACGCTTCTTTTATCGCATCGAACGTTTTTAAAAAATATCGTTTAGTCATAGATAAATTTTGTCCCATATGTAGAGCCATACCAGTTCATACCACAGCCAGCACTGTGTGAGCATAGCGGTCCATAGCCCCATTACAGTACCTAACCAGTGCAATAGCACTACTGTGCCGGTGATGGGGCTACATTGGTACTTGGTAGTAGGTATGGCCAACTACCGAGCTGCATAAACCGCAGTGCGTTTCATTGAGTTTATGGTCGCTGATCAAAGTTTATAGTTAAAGATGCTAGAGCCATTCGCCAAGCGTGGTATCATCCATCTACTTATCTGACTCTTAACTTTTTCTATTCGTCGAATCCCGCTTCTTCTTTATGGCCCCTCATTTAGAAGCGTCGTCGACACAAACAAAAAATCCTAGAACTGGCAACGCTTTGTATCGAGCGAGGAGTGGTTAAAAGTGGCAGCGCGGCGCACACGCAAGTCGAGGTAGAAGCAAAGCATGTTGGGTGAGTTCGGGTGGCTGGCGGCGATGGTTGGTTGGAGGGGCGCCCGCCGCGCCAGTGACTACGCTGAGTGCGCTGCGACAGCACGCAACAGCGCTACACCACTTGCTCTAACTTCTCCACCAACGCGTCGGTCGCTGTGAATACAACTTAACAATCTCTTACTCACCTACCAACCGGTTCGTGCTGTGATACCAGTGTCTTCGACCGATTTGTGTATCTTGTGATTTCTGTGCACCTCTACCGGTCGGAAAGAAAAGTTGTGGTATTGTGTTTGTGTTCACCAAAATTGGATTTTCTGTCCCCATGACCTGGGAGTTGGAATTGAGCCGTAATTGGATTACTAAACTGAGGATACTTTCGACTGGTGAGTGCCTACTATACAATAGGCTGAATAAATATATGAAGATAACCGTTAGAAAGCGCTCAGATTTAAGGTCAAGGGTTGTTCTGTTCCGTGCATTGGTTGTGGAGGCGGTACAAATAGGGGAGCGAAAGAGAGCGTGCATTGTTGACACAGGGCAAGTAACTAGTGTCCATGGAACCCGCGACGCCATAAATATTGAGCACAAGACTGGGCCGGTGTAAATTGATCAGTACAAAGCGCGCTGTTAAGCACTCTTAAATTAGGCCTCAGTAACATGTTCCTAGTTCAGAAATAACGGTATGTGCTTATTGCTCTAATTGAAAAGATAGACGGAATTCCTTGAGCCAAACCGAGAAACCGTGAACCGTTCTAGGCACTGAAACTTATACTATTTTAATGAGCGCTCCGTATCTTTACGGTTGATTTCTTGATAAGGAATGAGTAATTTAGTAATGATGCTCTTGGTTGTAATGATAAAGACCACACACATTTACGAACTTAATCCGTGAACACTAATATGTGTACTTATAAGTACTTAGAACATAAATAGACCAGTTAAATACTTTTTAGCACTCTTCAAAAAATTTCTTTAACAAGCTGGTGGGTCACCCACACTAACTTTTAATGCTTGATAAACCACTATTTTATAGGAACACTGACATCTAGCTACTTTGTTTAATTTATCTAATCACAATTCATATGATAATGTAATCAGTGTCGCAAAGTTAGGTAAGTAAACAATTTCAAGTCTGCTGCTATGTGGGACGCGACGTCTGAAGTCTCCACGCAATACTCAACTACGTCTACGTTTAAAGTTTCGCATATAATACCCCTCTCTACCAAGACAAAAGCAATACCGTAAGCAAGCCTACATTATTTACGAGTTCCTGATTCTTACTTGATCTTAAAATCTTTATTTATAAATAGAAGAAACACTAGTAGGTACGTTTGGTTTGGTCACAATAGCAATGAATGAAATGCATTATCAACATTCTGGCGTAAGCGTAGGTATGAGTCATCTGCCGCGATAATTGAATAGAATAGACGAAAATACCAGATGCATTGACGCAGAAAATGTCCAACTACTAACTGCGCCTAGGCGTTATCCGATTATAATAGTACTTACCTAAATTCTTTAAACTGTCACTGAGCCATCCAAAAAACAAACATAGATGATCGTAATCACATTGAATTTTTTGAGAAGCTTGGTCTCGTCAAGCTTCCGCTTAGTGTTTCCATACCAATCAGCGCACACGCCGCACACTGGTGTGCTAGGATCCGACGTTTACACTGTAAACTCGTACTACGGCCTCTGGTAGTGAGTGATGCGTAGTACTCTACTTAACGTCGTTAGGTTTAATACAGCGAACGCGACATATTTTACTAAAACCAGATTTTGGTTTTATTTAATTTGATACGTTTCAAATTGTTTTAATACGCGATCCTACAAACAAATGGCCAAAAGATGCCCCGATCCTATCGTTTTTTCAGTCATCCGAAACCGCGAACGTGATTTCCCGCGACTAAATCCGTGAACCAATGTGTCGGTTTCTTTTGACCCACGATAGCAACACACCTGTCGCTGTAATTTCTTTTTATGTCTCCTGTGAACTTTGTTGAATGTTTCAATCGCGGTATTGACTTCCGAACGAGGACATATTTATCAGCACCGATATGGGGATAGGTAAGGCACCTAATGATATGACAACAATTAAATTAGATATACTTACCTAAGGAAACGTTTGAATGTAAGTAAGTAGTCCACTTGTATTTATCGAGGAAGGTGTAAGTACTAGAGCTAACTCGGTAGAGCTACATTCGAATGTTTGTATGTCTGTACAAGAGTAGGAATATGAAACTCCCTAACTGATAGTCTGATAAAACTGATAAAGATAAGTCATGAGCTGAGTAAGAATAATAACTACGAATAAATTAAATTCTTATTAGGTAGGTACAGGTACCTAGTTTCGTATCAAGCAAGATTGACACTTTATCAACATCGAATAAATAATAGGTACTGTTATGACATTGAAGTAGAAATCGTTCTAGTAGGTACACCCGGCATAGTAAGTAATATCAAAATCATGATATTTCATCTATTAGGTATCGACTCGAATAAGATTTTTGAAGTAGCATCACAGCATAAATCAATGAAATTCGGAGCTTCTTATTTTTTTCTTATACATACTTAGCTACTTCTTACCTATGCCTAAGTTTTTTCAACCGAGTTCGAGATGTATACACGGAAAAGTTGTTGTTAGTAGCTGAACCCAATAATTTATATTCATATAAAAAGAACCCCGAATGGGCTTATTTTTATTTTGACTTGATAAAAGTTTTTATGGTGAGTGAAACGAGCTTTTTGACCTACTATTGCCCTTGCATCTAGTCAGAATTTATGATTTATCTAGTATCTAAGTATACTGCGTTTGTTTATTATTGTCCCTATATTTTAATATGACATGGTACATTGTACGTACCTATGTAGGTATGTATGTACAAACAGCTTGCAAATGAGTAATAATTTGATTCACTGGATTATTTTACAATGCAGAAAACAAATCTCCATTCTAGCCGTCACGTTTTTTCCCTCGTCCGTGCCATACCTATCTCTGTCACGTTTCATTTAAGTAAAGACATAGGTACATTTCAGGTATGACACCGCCGGAAGCGGCTATGAATCGTACGTTGATATGGAAAAATGCCGCGAAAACTGTCTTTTATCTTCACGAAAAACATTATGTGCCAAGCAAGAGCCAACACGTATCGTTTACGGGGATAAAGAAAGGGCCATTCGATAAAGGATTCTACAACTCTGCGGTCTTCTCTCCGAGCTCATTTTGTTTATTTGCTTGTAGGTACATCTAGGCCAGTGTGGCATAAATCCTTTCATCAAAAGTACCTAAGTAGGCAGGTAAGTTCAAAATCATCATCCCAATTTTTGACCGAGTGCCATCCATAACAAGATAAGTACCTACCACACTCATAGCATTATTCGATAGGTGTTACCTACTCTATATTCATCATATTGACAACATCCAGTTTTTCTTTGAATTACTTGGTACCTAATGCAAACCATCTGAAAGACCAGTTTCCCAAAGTATCGAACCATATCTAGCATGATTCGAATAACTACCGATACTGAGACAGTTAACGCACTGGCTTGTCATATTTGGGTCACACATATTTCAGCCATCCATCTTAAAACCCCGGAAGCTAAGATGCCGTAGGAACAGATTTTATTGGACAGTTTTATTACTTACCCACCATTGCAGACACAGGTAAACAAGATCCCCAATTCGGTATAAGTAGGTTGGTTTTTGGTTTGGTATTACCTAAAATAACAAGCAAGACGTCATGTTATCTACCATAACATAGGTAGTGTCTCGAAATAATACAATGCCATCTCAGATGGAAATAGCAATAGGTACCATTTCAATTTCGATTTTTGCGGATAGTAGGTAGGTAATAGATATGGGCACATATAATAAGTACCTACATAGGAGAGAGGGATCGTCAGAGTTCAATTTTTATACTTTGATGAAGATTTCACCCATAGCCAAGGTTGTTACGCTTAGTCTGTTTGTTTCTTTTTGGAAAGCAATAAAATATGTAGTTGGTCACATTGGTGTTGTAAATATAATGTACCTAGCTACGTATTGTACAGTCCAGTAACCATCACAAGTTTGTTTAGGCCGGCAATGATACCGGTAGTTCCAGCGATAAATTGCAGGTTCAAAGCGTAATATAATCGCCGCAGTTGAATTCACCAGTCAAAATGTAGTGGACAATAGAATGCCCATTTGCACATGCAGCGTACTGCCAAAACAGCAACGCAACACGGGTAGAGGAAAGTATGATATTAGCTCAAACCCCTCATGGTACTTTGTGGAACATCTGCACAATTGTGCAACGAACACTGCGCCTCCTGTTACATGCAATGCAACTCCCAACCCTTTGACTAATAAGGCTGCTTAGCGTCAGATGCAAATGTAGCACAACATCTGTTGTATTTAAATAGATGCTGTTGATGAATGTATGGACATTTTATTTTAATTTTCAATTGAATACATATAAGAAGTAAGAAAACGATTCTAGTCGTCCGTATTTTTTGTCAAGATTTTTTTGTGGCTGAAGAGATCACATAAAATCATCTTCTTAATGACGTGCTGGCTGAAGCTTGGTAAGTAGGTATGGTGCACGCGAACGGTGCAAGTATGATTTGCTAATAGGTTACGAAGCTCATATTATGAAGATCTTCGATAATGAAACCTTACAACCGTCAGAAAAACGCATCCGGGGTCATTAGCGTTAGCCACAAACAAGCCAGATACTACCTAAAATTATAATACAGTGTATTGCACCTTGCACCAGTCGTAATTATAAAAGTTACTGATGATTTCCAAAACCCCTATCGTAAAAGCCTATTAATGTTTATATAGAGCTCTATATCTACACAATTTACGATAGCAATACAAACTTGAACGTCTTAATAAAAACGTGATCGTCTCACAATAAAAAAAATATTGAAATGATATCGCAATAGAGTCGTTGGCATAAGATCACGGACTGGACAAGTAGATCGAGTTCTGCTTCTCACGATTATAGTTAAAAAAATGGTATGAAAAAACAAATGCGAAGGACTAGTAGGTACGAAGCGGGGCTGCGAGAGGATACATAGTGCGTGTCGAGCCGAGCATCCCGTGTGACCGAGAACCGACCATACAAGTATCCGATGCCTGCGTGCAGTAAACAACATCAACTCTGTCATTTTCATTTATTTATCCGTTTGAGTAAGCCAGTTTTTTGCTGTGAATGAGGTTGAATCTTGGAAAAATAATGATAAGTACGGATTTATATGCAAACAGCTGAAAATATCAATCTTGATTGATTCGACTTATAAAGCCAATTTACCAAAAAAGAAGACATCTCCCTACGTCCGTTATTCATTTAATTTTGATCTCAGTTAGTAAAATATTTAGTAGTGAAATCTTACATTTTATTGGTCTTATGACCCTGAAAGATAATAAAATAGGTAATTTACAAACTAATGCGAACTATTTTATTGATCGTTATTATAAGTACACAAGTAGTAAACGCATGTAGTAAATTAAGTATGTTCTGTGTTACCATAATGTAAACAACATGATCTTGGTATTGTTACAGAAAGAAGAGAAAGGTGCGGGAAGATGGCGGACGTGGAAAGGAGAAGGCACTAAAACAAAATGGCCGGCGCTCGCGCGGTCCTCTTGTTCCTTGCATCCACGGCACACGCCTGGATGCCAGACGCAAACGCACGAATCTATGTCAAAAATGGTAAGAAAACGTATGTTTTATGATATAATAGAAATAAATCAAACCACTGATGCTCTAGTTTTTGAAAGTATTTTTCGAATGACGAAATTTTTGTTTAGGTACTTACCCTTTATTGATAACTAAAACAAGTAGGTACTTACTACCTATAAATCTATAATACGTGGAATGAGAATAAGGCAAGAAGGAAGTGTTTTAAGAATGAATCACAATTCCCAAAATTTTCGAATCCCATGCCAACCAACACCGCAGGTGCGAGAACTGTGATTTCGGTGGACTCACGTGAGAATTTCTGAACCAATTGTTATGAAATCGCTAACGTTCATTGTTGTTTAATCGTTCTACAATACTACATTGTTCTTTTGATCCGCGCTAAAAAAAAATACTCTATGGAATGAACAGTTTTTCATAAAAACAAGTTAACATACTTACCAGACCAGCTCAAAAGCGTTTTTGCAGAATGCTTTGGTATAAGCCTCGTATTTATTTTAGTCTATTATTGGTACCTATTATTGTCATGAACTCTTTGCGATGTGTGTGAGTTGAGTACTACTAGGTATTATAGGTACTCGGAATATCACACAAGCTGTGCGATAATTAAATGTTTATACCTATCTATATACCTAGTTAAAGTTTATCAAGTTGCGAGCCGCAAGAAACTTTTAATGAATTGGTTTGTTACAGGTGATGAAACTTCGGAACAGTTCGTGGGCAACACGACGGCGCTAGACCACTTCCGTATCTTAGACAAAGATGATTTCTCCATTATAGTTGGTGGCAGGTAATAATTATGCTCAACTAGTAGTTATCCGCGACTTTGTACGCGATTACCGTTTCCGTGTACCTACATTATATTATCTGTGCGTGTGCGAGCGGATACTTTGAGAAACTTGACATTACACCTCATTACCCCAAACTCGTACCTACTGGAATGTCAAACGCTAGTTGTTAGACCAAAGAGGTAGTACTACGCCGTGTCAAACTGACGTGACATGACATGACAATGAAATCCTCTTGCCAATTGGCGCTGCTAATTCTTTTCGTTCATTTTATCCCGTAGATCCTGTTAATTATTCGAGATAAAAAGTAGCCTATGTGTCAATCCAGGTTACGAACTATACATATGCCAAGTTTCATCCAAGTTGATAGATATAGATAGATAAGATAGATAGATAGTTCAAGTTGAAGTTCAAGTTCAAGTTGAAGTTCAAGTTGGTTCAGTAGTTTAGACGTGATTGAAACACAAACATCCAAACATCTAAACTTTCGCATTTATAATATTAGTAGGATAGGATAGGATTGTCTGAAAGTAAAATACCTACATCTTGGCTTAGCGCAATAAAACAAAAGCGGTTTTTATCTGCATTGTAAAATTAGTCCCAGTCAACGAATGGCCCAAAAAGAAGTGTAGGTATGTGGAGTGCGCGAGCAGGAGCTCAAGCGACCCTTATAACAGTTTATAAAACATAACTTTACAACCCCTTGGCCGATTCAGCTCATAATCCTACCAGTAAACTATATATCTGTCGACTTACCGAATTCTATGCAGATCGGGTAAGCGATACGAGAGTTAACAAACAAAATACAACGCCGATTCGCCCAAGTTTACACTAAGGTCTTCGTTCGCTTCGCTCACTCGATCAAGTATAGGTAGGTACCTACCTAAGCAGAAAATTAAACAGAATTAACCTACTCGTAACTTTACTTATCATAATATGTCTAAATGCCCACAAGAATATTATCATACATTTCTCGGAAATAAAATGTTACTAAAAACTCCAATAAGCTCCATATTGCAAGGCAATTTTCTTATGAAGTACCTACATGGTAATGTTATAATATTCTGTTTTTGTTTCAGAAATACTGTGTACAACCTCAGCCTATACGACTTATCAGAAAATATAGAACAGGTAATAAATAACATCCAGAAATATAGCTTTAAATTCATCAAATATTGAACTGAACCAAGTACCTACCTACTTTACTTGGTTTATCCTACTGTAACAATAATATTAGTGATCTCGCATAGCAATGTTGAAAAAATCTTTACCTATGTACCTAGGTATTGCTAAGTAGCAGCCGTATTTTGCTAATATCTTTTAACTAGGTTAAGCAAATAAAAAAGTAAACCACCAGAAGTTGCTAAAAAAATCAAAACAACTTATCTCGAAGATAAAAATATGGAACAATTACACAGCTATCGCCTAATGTTTGAGGAACTGTAACCTAATAGTCGAGATTGATATACTTAGACACCTTTGACACATTGATATACCTACGTATAGACGTCGACCCAGTCTAGCTAGACTAACTGTAATGGAACCCATAATAGGGTACTTGACTGCAGGTTTATGCATCTAATCTTACGCAAACAACTACAGAACCCCGTTGCCACATGCACTTTCTGTTTATTCTTAGTTACGATCCTATTTCTATTTCACCTCGCAGCGCACTGTTTATTTTCTAAATCCCGCTAATTTTGTTTACAATAATCTGCAACACAACACACACCCATTAGAATTTTAAATGCTTAAAATCTTCTAAAATTTTCAAGGTAGGAAAACACAAAGCTAAATGATCTAAGAGATGGTTTTAAGTGCATTACGGCATCAAGTAGCTTCCTACCCAAACAAGTTTCTTACGTAATTTAATTAGCGCAACTTTATTGTGCTTTTATCTACCTAGCGTCTTACAGGTGTAGGACTAATAAGTCTCCCCGAACTAAGTATAGGTCCTCCGGTTATTGTCTCAAGCAAAAAACAAACGACACTAAACATGCGAATGTGTATGCTAGATAATTTATATTATCTGTGATGCTAGTAAAATATTTTGCTCGTCTACGTTGGTGCTGAACTTCAATCTGGCTCACGTGAGAGCAAAAATATATAATTCATTCGAGGCTACGATTAATGGCATCACAATCTGCGCATGAAATAAAAACACGAGACGGACGGACATAGGGCCAGGCCAGACTAGCGTTGGCACGCAGCCAAATATCGCTAACGTTTCACTCATCAAATATGTTCACATTTCATAGTAGCCATGCAATTTTTTCCTGAGTAAATACCTATTTTATTATCTCCGTTCAAAATTAGTGTTATTTTGTACAATATAAAATCAATCACACAACATCACAACCAACGTTCTTTCTCGCCCAATTTCATGAATTAGGAATTACCAAGATCAACAAACTGAAAAATATGTTGGCAGATTTGAGTGATTTAAGTAAGTTATTATGATAATAATTATTATGGTAGTTTAGTAATCTAACTAGTAAAACTTTAAGCACTTTAAGAAAATGAAGAAACATTTTACGGAGTTTGATGTTTAAAATGACTAGTCACATATTAGGGCTAGCCAGTGATGCGTTGAATAATTCACAGGCTGCGCACGGCGACGCGACGTCCACTCCGCCTCGCTAGAATACTAATACACTATACACGGTTACTTTTCTTTAACCCGTCGCGTCGCGTCGTCGTCCGCCATTTATGGCTTTTTAACCGACTTCAAAAAAGGAGGAGGTTCTCAATTCAGTTGTATTTTTTTTAATGCTAGTATTATGTGAATACCACGTTTTGTCAGAGTCTATGTAAAAACAAATTGGGCAAAGCGCAAGTAAAACTTGCGCATGAAGTGTTCCGAGTGAAGGAACCATTGTAGTGAAAAATAAAACAAATAGTTACGAAAATATTTGTTTTATTTTTCACTACAATGGTAATACCTATGTAAGTTACCTATGTAAGTTGAGATTCCATATAAGGAATTTTAATCATAGCACAGTTCAGGTTAATGATGGGCGCGTAATAATTGACTCTTTTATTTGATTTCTCAAATTCAGTTAACTTTTAAGTTGCATATACTAGTTATCCTTTCATGAGACTATCATAACACAAGTTTTCTGAAAAAATACGCCCATTTTTGACGGGTATCTACTATAATAATAAATCCGTATAGTAAATAAATACAATTTTTCTAGTCTCTTCGAAAAAACGTGAAATTTCTACGGTAAATCATAAACAAGAATAATTTTGTTCGCAGCGTATAGAGTGGCAGTCTACAGATGCGCACAGAGAACTATGTCAATTGAAAGGAAAATCGGCAGATGAGTGCCAGAATTACCCTCGTGTAGCGGCAAGGTCGCATGGGAGACTGCTAGTATGTGGAACAAATGCATTCAAACCATTATGCAGGCGATACGCCAGGCACCCACCGAACCACCACCTTGAAGAATACGACGGATCTGGCCGCTGTCCGTACGACCCGCAACATAATTCAACAGCCATTTTCGCCGGTACGTACCACCACACATTCATATTTTCTAGAATATGCGTTATATTACGACCTTTATATAGCCTCTTCCTAGAAATCTCATGAACGTATATTGCAGCGGTGATCTGAAAATACTGGCACGAAGCTGCGCCCGTTTGCTAGCAGAGGGGCTGCACGAAGCACGACAGTGCGATGTACACGATACTGGTCGATTTATTACCTTCACAGTTAGATACAATGTGGAAGACTAAAAAACATTGGTTTAACGATGATGTATAGCTAGAATAGGAAAATTACGTTCATGAGGCGAACATCATCAAGAAACCGCATAATTAGCATCATCACGACTCCTTGATTCGTCTGCAATTTTCATGCTAATGGATGCACAATGAAACATGCTACAAACCAAGCATAAATCACGAAGACACTCTCGTTTTGTCTCTCACTTTCTAACTACATATTCCGTCATTTTCAGATGGACAACTTTACACAGCAACAGCTGCAGACTTTTCGGGAACTGATCCTTTAATTTATCGAGAGCCAGTGCGAACAGAACGTTCAGATCTAAGATTATTGAATGATCCATCGTTTGTTGGCGCTGTGGCTTCAACGAGCCATGTATATTTCTTCTACCGGGAAACAGCAGTGGAATTCATGAATTGCGGAAAGGTAACATGTCGAAATCATCAATGAGTTAGTATTACATTTACCAAAATCTGTTTAGGAGTCTAAATTAACTTGAATGTATATCTCACAGGCTGTATATTCAAGAGTATCAAGGATATGCTTGAATGACAAAGGTGGCCCACATACATTTAGCGATCGATGGACATCTTTTTTGAAGACTCGACTTAATTGTTCAATGCCAGGAGAATACCCGTTCTATTTTGATGAAATACGTAAGTCAAGCTTTACAATATTATGCAATTTTCGGTTCACTATCTACCTCTAATAGGTATTTTAATTTGAAGTATTTTTTCAGAGGCTACAACAGATCTGATAAACGGCATTTATGGTAGTGGGGGCAGTAGAAACGATATAGTATACGCAGTCTTTACAACACCGCAAAACGCTATAGGAGGTTCGGCTGTTTGTGCATTTGCTATGAGAGATATATTAGATGCTTTTGAAGGAACATTCAAAGGACAAGAAAGCATGAACTCGAATTGGTTACCCCTTGAAAAAGAGAAAATTCCAACAGATAGGCCAGGATCATGCGTAGAAGATAGCCGAACATTATCCGATGCAGCTGTGAACTTTGTCAAAACTCATCCATTGATGGATAAATCTGTATCTTCGTTTTTGGCAAAACCAATTTTGGTAAGAGTAAGTCTCCAATATAGGTTTTCAGCCATCGCTGTACATCCTCAAGTACAAGCAATGAATGGAAACAAATACGATGTATTATACATCGGTACTGATGATGGTAGAGTCATAAAGGCTGTAAACGTAGCGTCAAACGAAGGCGTGTTCGATGCCAGCGTAGACGAGTACAGCAGGAACCCTGTGCGAACGGCTGTGATTTCTGAAGTACAGGTTCTACCCCAAGGTGTACCAATCAAACAAATGCACGTCGCCTTAACTACAGAGAAGTTAATAGTAGCATCTGGTGATATCATAAAAGCTGTAACGCTTTCTCATTGCGGAAACGTGCAATCTTGCAGGTATGTGCGCTATTGTTTTGTGATGAACCCTACGTTATGGGTTTTGTTAAATTGCTTATTTATGATTTTTCTGTATTTTAGGGACTGTGTTGCATTACAAGATCCTCACTGTGCATGGGACTCAAAGCAACAACAATGCTCTTGGGTTGGAAACAGGCAATTTCCAAACCCCGAGAGGTTTCTACAAAATGTAGAGTATGGAAAGACTGAAATATGTAATAAATTGCCAGCCCTCCTGCCGGGCGACCGACACAGTAACAGAAATCCAGGAACAAAGAAACCCACGCTATCCGAATCAGACCGACAGAAAACAGACGACATTCAAAATGAAATATTGATTGAAGTTGTAGAAACGAACGTTTTATCCGAAGAAAAAAGCATAAACCACAACAAACACGAAACCGGTACGCATCTGACCAAGAACAAAAGTGATATTTTGTGAATTTACAAGACCAAACTAATTTTGTTAATGTTATTTTATAGATTCTTTAACGGTGGAAGCTGCAGAAGGGAACATCTACAGTGCGCAAGCACTTATGACGGCTGTGGTGGCTTCGTGCCTCGTAACCCTCATGGTTGGGTTCGTCATTGGATATCTTTTCTCCCGGCGATTTCGTCACCCCTTTCTTCAAGATAGCTCACCCTTTAATGAACAACACAATCAGTTGAACAGGTATGGTATGCTATATTTCTATTCATCAATTTAGTAATATACTCTCTCTCGTGGTGACGGATGATATTGACGAAAAAGTTTTCCTTTGCAGTCGAATTTTTACGATCTCTGGAAGTGAGTCTAAAACACTCCCATTATTAATTATTATCACTTTGTTAATTTTAAAGCATGTTAGCAATCACCGTGCCAATTTTGTTATCGTGGTGTGTTATGTTGCTTACTCACAAATTGTAGATAAGTAGGTACCTACCAGCACAAAGATCAATGTTTCGAAATGTAAATTGTAAATAATTACACGTACCTACTATTTAAGTACTTCTACCAACTTAATAATAATAGTGTTTGAGGCAAAATGTCGTTATGTTACTTTAATATTGAATTCTTTACAGATTGGGTCCTTTAGAAACACCGCTGAATGCAAATTCAGCATACATGCCACCGCGATCCAAGAATGTCAACATGGTTGCGAATGTGTGCTCTAAACCGGACAATCTGCATCTCGAACTCGGAAAAGAGCGAACACTCGACCTACGAAATTCTACAGAATCCCTAGACAAAGATCTTAAGTGTGGCACTTTACAAAAAGTGAAAAAGACTTACATTTGAGAATTACCTAAGCTGACTGTGTACGGGTCCATTTCTAAGTGATTGAAACTGTGGGACGATGTATCGCGTCGCGTGTGCCAAGTCTTCCGAGTGATAGGTACACTCGGCTGAGACAATGTTAGTAAATATGTGGTGTGTGCAAGTGGACGCAGTGCTGATTTCGATTGTAATATACCTAAGTGGCTGTACAGTTTAGATATCCTAGAGACTATTTACCGTTTTCATAGTAGTAAACAAAGGACTATGCATTTAAAAGTAGGATATCAATACAACTGATATTTCAACTTAAACTTTTTATATGGCTAGGTAAGAGATTATAAATAAAATGTATTTATCGCTAAAGCAGAACGCATGAAAAAGTATGTATAGAGATAAATAAAATAGGGTTGTAGTCAAATGTACCACCATATGAGAATTTATGCTTAGCTGGCATTTGTATCTACTTATCTACAAGTCCGCAAATACATATGTAAATATTAGTACCTAAATGATATCATAAGTTCTGTTTCAGCTTTAGACGTAAAATTTGTTACATTCCGTAGATTTATAAAAACAGTGCAGCTATTTTGTAAATATAATCAAATGTGTATATAGCGCTTTAATAGCCACGGGGCTTAAGAAATTAGTTTGACGTAGTCAATCAAAATAGAAAATGGTCAGTTAACTCATTATGACAAACTTCACAGCGTCTCCTTAAAACTTAAATATTTCCTTGAGTGTCACCAGGGGCCTTATGCTCATTTCGGCAGAGATTTTACTCTTATTAGAATAAAATCGAGTTTTCGACTGAGATATGAAAAACTCGTTTTATCCAGTGGTGAGTGAAACGAGTTTTCGACGTCATTTTGACGTCATCCCTATTAGAATAAAATCTCTATCAAATTAAGCATAAGGAAGGCCCCAGTTCAAATAGGCTAGGTCTTTTATGAACTAAACTGGAGACCGACTCTGGTGACAGATTTTTTAAACAGCCTGACTGAAAGCTTCCTTCAAGTATTGCAAGCACTTTGTTATAAAAATCAATATAACCCAACTAGGTGTACCTAGTTGAATTGTACATTTATTTTCGTTATCTATTATGACTACCTACTATCAAGAAAACTACATTACAAGCACTTCAGGCTACAGCTGCAGAACAATATCTCTAGTAGCATGTTTTTAGTTTATCTGTACTACCTACTAAGTGTATCTCTTTCTTGTCTATTTATCTATGGTGTTTGGACTTAAAAGGCTACATTATAAAATTCAGAGGTTTATGATAGCATGTAATATAAATGTTATTAGATTTTGTTGAAAAAGTGAAATAATTATTATAGTTATAGCAAATATTGCTGTGCTGATGCATAGTGCCTTGTAGGTTGCCAATTTAGTGCCTCATGTAAGGACAGAGAATATAATATTTTAGACTTACAGTATTTGATTTATTGTGGGTAGTGAAAATCTGAGACAAGTAATTTTTGCAATGCATAGCAATTCTCAAGATAATTATAAATTATGGTAGTAAATCATTGATATTATACACTTACTAATTTGCAATTTGTTTGTTATTATCTTTTTAAATATTGGGCTGAAGTAACCACCAGAGAACTAATGAAAATATACAAATGTTCCCACCGTGAAAGAATCAAAGTATCTTTATCTTTTTAAAAAAATGTATCTCAATCTGTATATATTATTTCATAAGCAAATAATTAGTAGGAATTTAATTAAGTTTTAATTGTCATTATAAAATTGCAACTATTTATAAACATACTGGCTTACTCTGAGATGTAGAATTTTTTCTTTCATTTTGTATGAGTAGGTATTTTATTCTTCAAAGGACAATATTGTCATAGAAATCATTTTATTTATATTTTTATAATTAGAAAAAAACTCCGTTTAAATCTAGTGACATCATTAATTTTCCATATTAGTGGAGAAAATATAAGTATTATAACATTGCTTGGTATTTCATTTCAACAACATTGTTAGACAAAAGTAACATACCTTCCACTGCTAGCTTCAATTAGTACCTGCCATGATTCAAGATTACTTCAGAATATTAGATGTTATCTAGAAATCGATGTGTCTGTGTCAGAATCAATGTAGTTAATATAATTACATAGAAACTGTCTCTTTTCAACTGCTGACATGACTATATCAGTATCCAAGGTGATGCCATCATCACACCCAATGGCTTCCTCTTTAACTTCAATGCTGCCTTCATGCATCAAAATGAAATTGTGTAAAACACATGAAGAATATATTATTAGAGTTATCACTTCTGGCTTGACATTGTCGATGTGATTAAGTTTTCTAAACTTTTCTTTAAGCAATTCAAATGCATGGCCAATGTATGACCGGGCCTTCCAATGAATCTCATTGAACTTCATCTCTTCACTTGTTAATAGTTCTTCACTAGTAAACGGTGTTATTAAATTAATTTTCAGTTTATACTCAGAATCACCTAGTAAGTGATTATCAAAGTCAATAAAGTCTGGTAACCCTTGTATTAGAGCGCTATCCTTGAACACCTTGGATTTCTTTGTCTTTCCCACATCGCCAATGTGGATGTCGATAAACATAAATGATTCATCACATACTGCTTGAAGAAGTATAGTGTTCGATTTACTTTTTTTTTGTCCAACTTTCAGTTGGCATGTATCAATAAACCCCACACAGTTGGGAAATTTAAATCTGCTGTTTACTTTTATTCTGGTGATATTTTGTTCTTCTACCGATGGCCAACTAACAAAATTGTACCGATTCTCAGTTAAATATGTTCCAATTTCTTGAAATATATGACTGACTGTTGATTTATGGAGGTTAAAAAGCTTGCCGACTTCATTATAAGATAGATCACTCATGAGGAACATAAGAAACACATGAACTTTCTTATCCAATGGTATATTTCCAGTAGGGACAAAAGCTTGCAAGAAATTGATCATTTCCTGAAATAAAAATCACATCACATTACTAATAAATGCTTAGATGCTGCAAAGTTTATTTGTAGATAAAAGTATTTTAGGAAAACAGATGTCAGTTGATGAAGGAATTTCCTTTAGTTGTGGGGCGAAAGGGGCGGGAAGGGGGACGGAGAGGCGCAACCCCCCATAGTTAAAGTGAAAAAAATAAAAGCCCCCATAAAATGCCAACGTCAAATCAGTCAAAAAAGATTAAATCAGTTGAAAAAGATACAATACAACAAAACAAAACCAAACTCAATTTGGTTGGTATGTGATTTTCAAAAATTAGCAACTTTTTGTCATCATCTGTGGTCTTCTTTTACTAGGATCTACCCATACAAAATGAATTAAACACCCAAACTACCTACCGCTGAATGAAAATTTGAGCCTTTAAATAATTATGATTAGGCAAGGTATGATATAAACTAGGCTAGGTATACTATATAACATACAAAGGCCATGAATAAATTATGAATATTACCTTTACTGTGGTCTTCTTTGCTTTAAAAAGTGCTTCATAATCTTCATCAGAAAGATTTACTATAGCTTGTTCATAATAATCTTTGAGTACTTCAGGTGGCTCCAAAGTTGGCATATAATTTATTTCTGATGGCTTCTCCATAGCTATTGCTTCATGGAAATCATTTAAATTTTTTTCATTTCCTATTATTAGGTCAGTCACAGCTACTATCGATTTGTTGACTGTGGTTATGTTAATATCATCCAGAAAAAGCCCCATCACAAATTCTTTTTGAAAGTTGTCCATAGTCCTTAGTCCTTGTTTGTTTGAAGCGAATCGGCACAAAATAAATAAATAACCGCTACAAATAACTGCAAGAACATGAAGCAATACTGAACCATAATATAGGCCAAGTTATTTAGTTCATTTCATTAAGTCGCAAAACAAAACAAACTCAGTAAAGAAAGATAGGTACATTAGTGAAAAATATTTTATTCATAATTTTCTTCTTCATTTAGTTTGTTTTATTTCTACAAACAAATCTGACATTATTTAACTGTCAAAACTGACATCTCAAATTGTCAAAGTTAGTCATTAACTTTGAAGCAAGCAGCAAATCAGCTACAATAGCTGCTTGCTTCGGTCTGCTTGTTGTACAACCATAAAATGCACAGCCTGGCAAAACACAACCATAATGTAGATAATATATTATTACCTTGTTATCCACACATAAGCGTTTACTTAGTGGCAAATTTATTGATAATGTTAAGTTTTTTCTTCGGTTTTAATAAAATATAGTTAGCTACCTATATACTCTATCTTTCAAGAATACATACATGTAATATTTGGGCCTTTTCAGTGTCTCTTGTTATCTACTTAGGTAGCTGTTTTTTTTTGTCTAAATTCAAAATAATCTGTGGAAACTTTAAATTGGGCGTCAGTTCGCTTGAATTTTCTTGATTCCTACATATTTGTTATTTGTTGTGTTACCTAGCTGTTAGTTTACCTAAAACTACTAAAATAAGATAAAAAAATATATTTATCAGTACATAAAGCGAGATACTAATACAGATATAAACAAGATACGGTCTAGTAATATTTGGTACATACTTATACAATGGGAGAACTTCATGCTAGAGTCTGTGCAAAAAGAGAAGCCTCTTGGGAAATTGAGGTCGCGCGTGCGTAAAATATATGGAATCGCTTTTAATTATCATGTTGCCAAATATCGACCCGTAACGATAACACGCAATACGATTTTACGCAGCAAATAATGTACAACACGATAATTCCTACCATGTTTAGAATTATTTGGTGCGAATTATTGGGGTGTAAAATTTTGGGATGTAAAATATTTGGTTGCGTAGTATATGGGCCCCTTTGACCATTTGAGATTTCAGTTTTGACGGTTAGAAAAAATGAAAGTTAAGTATTGTTTGGCGGAATAATACTAGCCATAGATACTCTTTGCTTTGAGTCTTTGAAATAGTCATGATTAACTTTATGTTTGGTTTTCGTACTTTTTCTGTGGGTACATTACATACACTATTTACATTTCATTAAATTTATTTAGTAAAGTTGTAGTCCGTAATGTCCGCGGTCTCATTGAGTCCCTCAGAATACTGAAACGAACGCGTAACGTCAATATCCTTGCTCAGCAACGGCCTAGTTTCTTTTCTTCTCCAATATCCTCCATCCATTCTTTTTCACAATTTCAACGGTAGGTACCTACGTACCTACCTATGTAAAAGTAAATTTGTCAGCACCTACCTACCTAAATAGTGTAAATAAAAAAGAAACTCGAGTGTCACTAACCCTTACCTACCTACTACTTTCTCTTCTAAGCTTCTCTGCTAAAAATAAAACTTACGCGAAATTATTCTCAGATCAAAAAGACTGTGGTTGTTAGATTTGCATCTTGCATCATTTGGAGGAACAAACCTACCAAAACCATAAGCTTTGGTAAGGTTCTAACCTACGTTTGTGTTAGGAGACAAATGGCAGAAGAACAAGAAATCACCTGTGGTCTTTATTCAAATGAAAGGTGAGTTGCATACTATTCTCTTTTCAAGAGGAAGATTGGTGGAAGACCAGGATAAATGAAAGATTTTGTTGGTCACCTACATGGCTTATCGACCATAAATTAAAGGTCCTGACACGGCTTAATAGCTTCGACTTAGAATGTAGGGGAAGTGGGAGGGTGCTTTGCACAGCCAAACAGATGCAAAATTCTAGTTGTGCATGCAAGGTCAGAGTCTCTACTTGCTTCTAAAATATTAGAGGACAAAGCTGTATGTTTGTTACAGCTTGGTCCCAATACAGTGTCAATAATGATAATGGAATGAATAACATTGGATTATTGACATTGTTTATTCATTGGTTTCAGCTTCAAAAATGAAAAACTTGTATATCCAGCTGCTTCAAGAAACAAAGAACCAATATTGCAAGTGCTACAGAGGTTCATATTCTGTGAGAGTGAAGGCAATGAAGATGAAAATGCATTGTTCTTGGAAATATCATCAGGATCAGGACAACACATTGCACATTTCGCTCCACACTTCCCAAGTGTCAAATTTCAACCAACTGAATTTGATGAAAGCTTACTACGAAGCATTAAATATTATGCTGATAACTGTCCAACAAAAAACATTAACCAACCAATTTTATTAGATATTAGAAACAAGTTGGATCTGTATGGTTTCAAAGAAAATAGTATAGACTACATTTATAACGCTAATATGATGCACATTAGTCCTTATGAGTGTACTGTTGGATTGTTTAAAAATGCTAGTAGCTATTTAAAACCCGATGCTCTTATGATCACTTATGGGCCTTATAGTAAAGATGGTGTTATAACACCAGAAAGTAATGTACAATTCGATAAATCACTCAGAGCTAGGGATCCCTCTTGGGGTCTTCGCGACTTGACTGAGCTTACAAAATTAGCTGAGCAAAATAATCTTTCGCTTATGGATGTCATAGAAATGCCTGCTAATAACATGACATTGGTTTGGAAAAATAATTGAATTAAAATTAAACAATGAATTAAAATGTATCAATCATCAATAATTATTTAATTCAATCATACAGTGTTACTCACTATTTACCTATTTCTAGTGGCCAAGGTAATTTCTTAACCTTTTGTCAGCCATGCTTGGACACTATTATTTAAAAAAATGCATATTATTAGATAGAGTGAGTAAACCATGTGTAGCGTAGCGACAGTAAGTAGCTATACCCAATCTATAAACTAAGAACATAATATTAGCTAAGTATATATGTCTGACTAGAAATACCTTGAGGCTGTTCAATTAATTTAGTGCTAAGCTAATATTTAAATGAATTACCAACTTAGTATGGAATAAAATTGACTCCCCTCCCGTACACCAGTGACGCCTACATCCCATAGTTAGCAGAGCCGATCCCCTCCGCGGCGACCACGCGACTTTTTTCTAATACTTACATTTTTGAACTCGTGATATCTTTCGAATGAATTGTCCGAATTGAATAATTTAAAAAGTTATATAAAGGTATTAAAGCAGTCTTGAATATGAAGTAATTTAATTTGATAAGGATTAATACCAATCTACAAATAAAGAGCCTTTTCTAGCGGCGGTATTTCAATTCAATTTTTAAAATAAAAGAACACTTTTGACTTAATTATAATAGTTATACACGCTGTCGCGACATGAGTATCCAGCGCCAGAACAAATTAAAAAAAAACGGGACCAGAATCCAGCCGAGCGCCAGAATAAAAATAAAATAAAAAACCTACCTACCTACTCTATAGAGGTGTAATATAACAGTCAAATTTTCATAGGTTTGGTGATACTATGTTATCATAGCTGATATAAAATAACAGGCAAGGCTACGGATTTCTTTAGGTAGTTAGTGATTAATGAATTCCCGGGTTGTGCAATCCTGGTCGTGCTTTCCATGGTTTTGTTTTCCCAGGCTGTGCATTCCATGGTTGTACAATAACCGGACTCCATTATTTTCCCTTTCACTCTCGCCTGATACAAACGAACGTATAGCCAAGCCAACGCCACGCCCACCGGAGGCATGGCGCGGAGGTGTGAGCAAACGGCGATTACGATGAAGAAAAGAAACTATCACTGTCACATGTACTGTCAGTGTCTGTTCTGTTATCGAAACTGAAACTGGCTGTTATCATGTTATTAAATAACATGATAACAGCCAGTAACAGTTTCGTTTCATTCAGCATTGACGCCCGTAGCACATCTCCGCGCGTTATTGGAGTAGCAAGTCCGCGAAATTCATTCCGCCGCGATCAAGTGTAGTTGTGTTAGCGGTATCGTGGGAGCGGAACGTTACGTCCAACACGTTTGAAGTCAACGCGGCTCCGCTACTAAATGGCGGCCGGAGCGCGGAGGTGTGACCGGGGCGTCGGAGCAGATCGCCGAATCCGCGCGGGGAAAGAGATAGAATTATAGTCAAATCTATACGTTAGAACAGGCAGTCACGCTAGTGTTCGGCTTCTCATATAATACGGACAAGACATTATGGCGAATTTATAGCGGGTCCGCTGTTATGATATCGCGGCGGTAGTGTGGTTAGGGCGTATATCCATGCTGTTCCGCAAATAACCGTATAACACTATAACTTTGGCTGTTATAGTGCTAACCCTGTTACTGGCTGTTATCATGTTATTTTATTTATTTATTTTTATTCATTTATTGACCGAGCGAGCGAAGCGTCTCAGTTTCCACATTGGCCAAAAATGCGTTTGTCCGGATGTCTGTCTGTCTGTTCTCCTCTACAGGTCGCATTTTTCAACCGATCTGGACGAAACTTGGTACACAGGTTATATGAATTATTAGATTTTTTTTGTCGTCGGGGATTTTTGATCGGGGGGAAAATAGGGGAGAAAAGGAGGAAAGTTTGCTGTAGCGTTATTTATCGACGGATTTCAATCAAATTTGAGAAGCACACGTAAGATTTTATTCTACACAAGATGGTGTAAAAACATTTCCAAAAAGGGGGAGTAGAAAGGGGAAAAAAGGGGAAATTATTTTTTTATTTATTTCCCGAAAATTGACTTCTACCAATATCAATAAGACTACACAGTCCTCTTCGCCTTTACGAGACCAATCCGTAGACACGAGATTCGACCTCCTAGGACCAAGGGAACGCGAGTAATCTTGTTAATTTGTTCAAAAGTCTACATAGGCTTATTGGAAAATTCAAGCACCTGAAATTCGATTTAGCCAGGGTAAAAGGGTAGGGTGTCGGTTATTGTATGGTTATAAAGGCTTGCGAGGTCTATGTTCTCACAGGACAACTAGTTTATATTTAATAACATGTTCTTCAACCAGACTTGAGCTCATAAAAAATGAACGATGTATGAAACAGGTGGTCAAAATTTCAAAATTTGCGTTTGATACAAAACGAAATTTGCTGATATTTTTTTATAGAAGACAACTTTTGCGTCGACCGCCTGCCTGCACCCGTTTTTCGCGAGACTGTTATTTGGCTGTTATAAAATAACATAGCAGCGAAGACGCGTATAACTGTTATAAAGCTTTAGACCAAATAACGCTGTTCCGTAAACCTGTTATGGTTATATTAGTTACACCCACAAACTACAGAAGCTACGCTGTTACACCTCTACTACTCTACTCTTGTAGCACAGTCTTGTATTGTAGGTATTCTGCGTCCTACGATATTATATTCTTTGTTTGACTCTACTCTTAGCTGGCTACTGACTGGCTAGGCTAGCCTAGCTCGCTTGCCTTGCTGACCTGATCTATTGACTATTGTTCTTCATAATATCTCTGCTAGCTTTACACTGTTATGGCTAAACGCCCAGCGTCAGCAGCATTTGATGTTGAGGATGTTGAACCAAAAGTGCAGAAGAAAACGGAGGGGAAAAAGCACTCTTTAGATTCTGACGAAGAGGACAGTGGCGCAGAAGAGGAAAAACGCAATGTCCTCAATGCTGACGATATCGAGGGCGAAGAAGATGGAGATGGGGGAATGGAAGGTGAAGTAAGTGGCACAGGCGTGGTACCTAATTCTGACCAGAGAACTCTGCATGAATCCCTACGTAATTATAAACATTAGATACGATTTGCTTGCGAGTACCTATCTTATCTGCTAACAAAGTTTACTTAGTATAAAAACTGTTGTTTTATGTAAAACTGGCTATTTCAGATCACAATAACGCCTTTCAACATGAAAGAGGAACTTGAAGAAGGCCACTTTGATGCCCAAGGGCACTATCACTGGAAGAAGGAAAAGGAAGTTAGAGATGGCTGGCTTGACAACATCGACTGGGTCAAGGTCAAAGGTAGACCTGAGAACAAGTATAAAGTTCACAAAGATGATGATATGAAAGGACTTGGTGATGAATCCAGCAGTGAGGATGAGGAACCAGAGGAAAAATTTGAATTGATGGAAAATTACAAAGAAATATTTGAACACATGAAGCCTAAAGAAACAATTGCTAAAACTCTACAAAGACTTGGTTAGTTTTCATGATAATCCATTATTCTTACATTCACAATCCCAAAAACTACATTATATCTACCAAGGTAGAGATAATTCTGCCTAAAACTACACACTCATACCATGTTCATATTGATGCTCAGCCATAAGTATTAAAATAATCATCGGGTCTACCATTGTTTTGAAGTTCATAATTTTTTCATTTTGTTTCATCTTATTTTTTAATTATCAACATTATTGATTCATGATTGTGTTGGCAGGTCTCTTTTCTTTAAACCTAGGTACTTGTTAGTTACTCAGTTGCGGACTGCTTTCTAATTTTTATATTATTGTTTCAGGTGAAAGTACAAAAATTTCAAGTGCTGAACGATGGAAGCGAAAGAAAGCTGGTATTGTTGATGAGAGTGGTAAAATTGTAACCAGGTTGACTGAACTTGCAAACCAAATACTAACGAAGACTGGTAATATGGACATTTACCAAGAGTCTTATGATAAAATTCAAACCATCCTTGCTAAAAATAAAAACAAAAATGAAGATGCTGATTTAGATATGTATGCTGATGATTTTGATCAGAAAGAAAAACAAACTTTGGGGGGAGATACAACTGAAAATGAAACCGAAAAAGAAGAAGAGGAAACAAACCCTAATGAGGTAAAATGGGAGTTTAAGTGGAGCCAAGAAAACACAGCAGAAATATCTGGACCACATTCTACAGAACAAATGCATAAATGGATGACTGAAGGACATTTCAAAACAGGAGTCTGGGTCAGAAAACATGGTGAAGATAGCCAGTTCTATAGTTCAAACAGAATGGACTTTGAATTATACATGTGATAATACAATTTGTATTGTACATTATGTAAATCAATTTGTAAAAAAAAGTAACACATTTGTTACTATTAAACATATTTTTTTCTGCTTTTGAACACTTTCTCTGCAACATTGAGAATACACACATCAGTGAGTAACATAGCTATTTGATTAATTAAAACTATGAATAGAGTTATAACTTGCACTATCACAAATTGGGATATTGATGTTCCTATTTCTAACCAGCTTCCTGTGTTTTTAACTTTGAAGAGTAGGAGTATACCCATCAGGGTTGAGTAGATCAGAACAATTATGTTTAGATATCCAAAAGGTGCCTGAAAGGAATGAAAAATATATGTAGCCAATAATAATAATATTCACATTCACAGACCATGTAAGAACAGAGTAGGTTAGCCCCAGCACCAGTTACCTACCTTTGTCAAATGTTGAACAGCTCCAAAACTACAAGCCACACACAAGAATGGCGCTAGAGTCTTCAGCAGTATCAAAAAGGTGATCATAAAAGGCTGGAATGATGTCAAGAAGCATGTCACCCATCTGACTTCAAACGAGTTCAGTGATGCTATGTTTCCTGTGCCGAAGAATGCTAGAATTATGTATAATACCTGAACAAAATATGCTAAGAAAATTATTGCATACTCGCTTAGTGAAATGCCCGCAACCTCTATATCGTAATAGGATGCCGAAGTAAAAAAATCTTATTTTCGTCTGCATCTATTGCAATCGCGGTTAATAGAAAAAATATACTTGTCCTGAATGGCGCAGGTTACCACTTTGCCCGGTAGCCGATAAGACTCAAAACCAGCCATGGTAAAAAAAAATATTCATAAAATAAAAGGATACAAAGAAAAACCCTCTCCGAAAATCTTGGTTGCTAATGCTCCTCTCAATCGACATTAAACTAATATTTTCCTGCACATTTGCATCAAAACTGCATTCTAATATCTGCAAGAATAAAATAATTATTTTAGTAGATTTAAGCTTACATCTAAACAGAAAATAGGAAGTTCTTAGTTTCAGTCATAAAATAATTTTGAAACTTTGTTTTATCATCATTTACTAATGATGCTGACTGTACACTATGTAATAATATTTACTTAGTTTACCTTCATTTTATCCAAATAGATCAGACGAAACTCTATTAACACCCAACACATCAAATTGAATATAAGTGTTACTATAAACAGGCCCTCATGCGACACGGACATCAATAAATAGAAATTTAAAACAGAGGTATTGATAGCGACAAGGCGACATAGCATTCTTCTTGAAAACGCCAGCGGCAAAATTGGTGATAACACTGAAAAGAAAGACAAGATTCAGTTTGAAAGTTTCAGTGTTTTGTAGGTAGGTACTTAGATGGCTGCTATCAGTAAATGCCATGTCTGTAGTCCAGTATCAAACAATTCAACCCTATGGGTGCTTATGTTCACCTACCCATTATGGAAGCAGAAGCAGTTCCTACTTGTTTACGATCTATGTCTATTTTGTGGCGGAAGGGAGCGGTTGTTCTACATTGCCCCACAAGTTCTTAACATCGACGTGGTTGGGTACCACAGAACAGGATAGAACGGCCTTGTATACAAAATTATTACAACCTATTAAGTAATCTAGATGATTTATGCACTAATGAGGTCACTTCGGAATAATGCCCTGATGAACGGGACGCTGTAGTGCCGAGATACTACACCCACGACTAGGATCGGAAGACGTAGTGGCTACCATGACCACAAAAGATAACCTAGTAAAAGTTTAATAAATAAAAGGATTACTTACCTGCAATGATCCAAGCCGTGGCCTGGTCGAAATAGGAGACAGGAGTGCCTCTCTCAAACCTCTTTGATTGAGCATAAATATTTTGTAATGATACAATCAGTAGAATAATTTGTAATCCACTTAAAATTACTTCTCTTTGGTTTTCTTCCTTATTATAATAAAGAGGTAGTAATACTTTGGTTATGTAAATGACTAGAGCTAGTAACCATACTAGGCCTGCTACTAATCTGAAAAAGAATTAATTAGGTACCTATGTAAAAAAATACAATTTAAGTACCTATTGGGAAAAACAATGATAGGTACTCTTTTAGAGTTACACCACTTTAGAGTTAGAGTTAGGTACTACTTACACCAATGCAATAAACACATCTTTTCCAACAACAGGCATGAATGAAAAGATGCTTAGTAGTAAACATCCCATGGGCCATGCAAGAAGGAGCGATTTTGATAAATAGCTCCGTGTTGTTGATAGAAATGGCCACAGAGCCATACCTAGCAGAGGGATACTTAGCATCCACCTGTAGGTAAATGAAAATGCCTAAAAAACAGAAACAAATATCTTTAGTATGTAGACAGAATATACTCGTATATCTCTTCATACTTAGGGATGTTGGGTAGTCAAATGCGTCTAACATTTGGCATTATCATGTAGGTTAGGTAGCTATCTATGCCTATTTTATGCTTATATTTGCTTTGCGACACCTAGAATACTTATTGGTTTCCTCGCGATGTTTACCGTAACCATTTGAGAATATTAAAAAAAAAATCCGCTAAGAGAATTGAATTAGTGCAAGATCGGATTCAAATCGACTACCCGACTTGCACCTATTAGAGCACTGCTCTTTCAACTCTATTCTCTAGGAAACATGGCTACGTAACATATTGTGTTGACTTACCAATGCAATGGATCCAAAAACATAACATAGAATTTGAATCCACAGTAAACACCACTTTCTACTGCTATGCACTTGTTTAATGGCACTAATCCACACATCTAATGGTGCTAAAGCATACCACCATAGTATAATAGGCATAAGGAAGTACAAGTAGTACTGGAATGGCAGACTTTGTGCTGAAAATAAAGAAACAAATTAGTTAATAAACAGGAGAAATATTAACATAATCATGCATGCCATTGGTGTAGTTGTAACATGAAAATTGTAGGTAGGTATTTCTGTCATGACAGAGTTTCCTACTCTACAGATGTCAGAGAAAGCGAAAGACAGAGAAGAATGGAGGCTGTTGGAGGAGGCCTATACCCGCCGAGGAGTCCTTAATTTTTAAGTTATATTTAAAAACCATAACAAAGTACCTACTTATTTTATTTTTAAGGAATAATAAAGGCTTTTTTATTTTATTTATCTCTGTCATAGGTAAGTAACCAAGTCCCAAGGTACCATTACTCGCATAGGTGCAGACCATGCCAACATGTTCCACTGCGTAAGTCAAGGTCGCGCCTCTCAGCTCAGCACACACATAACACACACACACACATAGTGTAATAGGATGTCGGTAAAAAATCTCACCATAAACTAGATAGATTGCAACAGCCCCTAAAAATAAAAACACTGTGTTTATGACTAGAGTTTTCTTAGACTTGTGCACGGAGTGTTTAAGTGCAGTTGAGGCCTCTACCTGGGCATTAACTTTCTGTTCTGACAGCACTTTCAACAGAACTGTTATCCAGCCCAAAAATGATAAGGTGACAAGTACCAACAAGGGCCTTTGATAGTAATCATGATAATATCTCAACCCCGCCAAACTCAGGTTAATGATTTCCTCACTAAAAAGTATTACTTCATCAAACTTTTGTTCTTTTATCATTTTTTCTGTGACATCAATAATTTCATCATATTTCTCCTTATCAAAGGGTTTATAAGGCTGGTATAGATAAGCTATTGCATTTGTTTCAATGTTATTCCTTTTCTTGTCATATTGTGAGGCTAATTGTCTGCTAATACTGTAGGTGGATTTAGCTCTGTCTGGTAAAGTCATATCAAGTAATCCATGTATAGGTTTGCCCTGAAATTATCAAAAAAAAAGAGGAAGTTGATTAAATTGTGTTCCTTATTAGTTACAAGGAAAACAATCATAATGCTAACTAATAAACATTAAGATCTGAATATATATTAGTAGGTAGGTACCTAGGTATGTGAGTAATACTTACAATAGAATTGACAGGCACAGGGATAGAGAGAATAGTGGACATTAGTGGAGAGAGATCGACTTGGTTCAGATCCAATCTGTGATTCTGAGACATGTCAGTTTTCTCCGGGTCTATTTGAACTGGTTTGACTTGCTGAACTCCCGAGCCCCATATCACATAGGCTGTCTGAGTCTCATGATCTTCTCCAGCTCCATGTGATCCTGAAATTTGTAGCAATTACAATTATAGCCCTCTAGTTGCCCCATGTAGTTGGTTAAAAATATGAAGATAAATGAACCTATGTGAAGAAAAAAACCATCACATTATTATTATCATCATCTTGATCTATATTTTATTTGATTAGATTTTTAACAATAATGAATATTCAAATAAAATGATAAAAAAATGTGTACAATGTGACAAAATAATGTATTTCTTACCCCAATCTGTCATCCCATGATCAGAAGTCATGAGAAATGTGGTCTTTCCATCATTATCATAATAATCCCTGATTACTTTTTCGATATCTCTGATACCTTGGTCCACATGTGTGATTGTATTCAAAAAGTTTCTGGTAAATAAAATATGGCTTATAATAATGTACTATTTGTTTATACACAAGTCATTTTGTTCTAATAGGATAGGTACTTAACTTACACTGTTTTTGGTTTGTGAGTGTGACCAGAAGTATCAGTTCCCAATAAATGCAAAAATAATACTATTTTCTTCTTATATAACTTGGCTTTTAAAGCATCATCATGCTTAGCACTCTGGAAGAACTCCTTTACTTTGTCAAAGACCCATGAATCTAGAAGTGTCGTGTTTTTCTCAGTGCTGAAGCTCTGATCATATGGATCTAACTCATAGGTAACTATGTGATCATCTGTTAGTCCTTTAGTAAATATATTGACTATATCATAGGTTCCCCAACACCAGGTGTATGAAGTTTGATTGAAGACCGAGTCAAAGTCAACTGGATTTTCCTTCCAGCCTTTGGCAATGGCTGAGGGATCTTCATAGAAACCAGCAATGATGGCCACGTGGCCAGGCCGTGATTCTGTCGGCACCTGAGTATTAGATATTCCCCATCTGCCATGTGAGTTAGCTATGGATCTAAAACACAAATGACCAGATTATCATTTTAAAAGATTATGACAGATTTTCAGTACTTACCTATCTTTATTGAAGATAAAATGAACTAGGCTGGTAGCTGTAATCCTCAGGTATGGTAATATCTCTCATGCATTCATTATCATCAACAAACCGCTGCTACAAACAAACCACTGCTACATAGGTCGCTCCCAAGACCCGACCAGTCTTAGGCTCTTCTCATCTCATCTAATGCATTGGTACCTTCTAATTCTTGCGAGGAATTATGAGGGGTAGCCAGAGCCACATCCGGACACTTCTTTGATATACCTACATTATACTTCCAACTACATTATTTTTATAAGACAGTACCTATAAAAAATTTGTATACTGACCTTAGGTATTTCATGGTGGTATAATTTACAAAAGATTCCGCCCTCAGTCCATCTACAACGAAAAGAACAAGCCTATCCGCCACTGCCTCATGTTGGGACTGATATTGAGTTACATCTTTTACTATTGGAGATTTGAAGTACACATCGAAAATAGAGAATAGAAATGTAAGGTGAATAAAGATACCCACAATAAACATTATCAATTCAACTTAGTGCATTTTTCTAACAGTTATTTTAGCAGTGATTTTAAGATTTCGATAATTCAAATAACTTTCCTTGAAACACCAGAAAATATTGATTGTTGTGGAACAGGAACAGAAAAGTTTGTTTTGTTTGTTTACGTAAAATGACATTCCTCTGACTTGATTGATATCACGTAAACGATCAACTTCAACTTCTTTAATGTCGCCTATACATGTTGGCCCAACGTCGACGAGTGAAGGCCAACGCCAACAGGTGGACGGCATGTTTGCCTTGCCTTGCCATAGCTCGGTGTCGCTCGCCTTGGTTGGCCGAGTGCTTACAAGCGCCAACGTGTGCAGAGTACATTTGCAGTGACTTGTCATCGCTTGTGGTCGCTCGCGGTCGCTCGTCGCCACTCGCCTCACTTCGGAGCCGTGTCGGTTTTTATGCACAAATCAAAGGCGCTTGCCTGCGCTCGGCCAACCGTGTCCACATGTTGGCCCGCTCGTCTACGTTGGCCGCTTGTAATAGTTTGCGTAGGCTTGCCAAACATGTGGATGGTAGCACTCAATTTGCTTACGCTCGCTTTGGCTCGCGTTGGCGTTCGCTCGGCCAACATGTACTTGTAAACTTTAACAAAATAGCAAGACGTCAAATTATACTACACTTCCGGTTATAGAAAAGGTCATAGACTAAGGAGTAATAAATAAGGCAAGCAGCGCTAGCTAGAGGCCCTTACCCTGTATTTTTTTAGATCATTGCAAGAATCTCTCAATAGGCTATTTCTTCAAACCTATACTTCGATCAACAATACAGCTTCTTGTATTATTATTTACTTGTTGTATTGTATTGTGTACCTACTTTGATCAACCTATCTATGTTTTATATTCTCTATCAAAGAATATGAACAGAAGACCCACTAGTAAACATTGGTTGGTGATAGAAGAGTAAAAAATTATATTCGTTTGTAGTAGAGTACCTAAGGAAATTTATATGTTTTGCCAAAAGGGTACCTGCGTAAGGATTTTTTGTTTTAGCCGAAACGTGTGGTAGGTACCATCAGCAAAATTTCCGCCTTACCACTTTTGAAACTGTTTCGCTTGCAAGCAGTTAGCTACCTGACCCCGCCTTTTTCTTTTGTCTTCTTATTTTGACCAAAGAGAGACCTAAACATCTATTTATTTTTATGACGGCCCATTGTTTTCATAACTTTTACACCCGAAATAATTTGCTTCTATTGGCATTCAAAAATTAACGGCTAGTCGGCTTACAGAAAATGCACCCTTAAGGTGGTAAGGTAGAACTTTTGCTGATAGTACATGTACCTACTTAACACTTTCACAAAAAGTAACCTACCTAAAGTTGTCTTTATCATGTAGGTAAGGTACCTTACCTACCTAATATAAATAACTCAATAGGTATTAGTAGGTAAGTACTTTATTTAATTTTATCCGAATAAGCAGCGTATGCTAAAAAAATATTATAGGAACATGGAGACGTGTGGAGTACCTACACTTGGTAAAATCTAAGCTAGGTATGGGTAAGTAAATACATAGGTACAGCGCCTCTTGACAAGGTTGAAATGCTTAGTATGCACACCCAAAGCTGTTTCCAAGTCTGGCTGCCACTCTGCACTGCACTCGGTCTTGTCTTGTTTATGAACATAGTGGACTTGTGTGGGAGTAAAGACTCAAAAGACTGTAGTTTTGAATTTATATAGAAAATAGGTAATTCATTTAGAAGTACAATTTGACTCTGTACTGTCTTCATCTAAATTCATACCAGCCGCTATCAAACCAAATAATTCCATCTCTTGAGCCTTGCGTAAACTATTTAACGCGACGTCTGTTGAAACTCGCTCATCATACGTTTCATCAGGAGTAAGGCCAAGGGTAGTATAAGCACGACGCATTTGACCCGAACTTAGCCACCCACGTTGACCAGGATCAAAGCTTTTCACGACAGCTTCCAAATGTCTATTATCAAAAATAAATTTTAAGTACTGGGTAGGTAGGTACCTACTTAGTTTTGGCAGGTACCTTTACGTGGATATATCAGATAAGCTACCTATTCAAACTAAATTGTATTTTTGCCCGATGAGCCTTGCTTAGTGCTGGGGGATGGTAAAAATGATTTTACATTTCCTATTCGTTCAAACCACATCCTGTGCAATAACTTAGTCGGGCGAATGGAAATGAACTTACTTGTTTTCGTAAAGGACCGGAGCTGCACCATGACCAGCGCGATACAACATACAGTCATTTAGAAGTTTTTCCAAATATGCTATGGGTTTATCGGAGCCTTGAGCTATTACTTTAGTTAATAGGAATCGAATTAATTCAGGAATACGACGTTCTCTTAAATATGATTCGGTCCTTGATACAGTAGATAGAATTTGTTGTTTGCGAGCAGAAATTACAATCTTTTCTGAAGATTCATCATCTCTTAAACATTTACAAACCGGAATCGGTTCGTAATATTTCGGTTCTGGTTCAAAATATTCTTCTTCCATGGTTGCAGCTTAGACTATCAAGAGGTGTTTATATTTTTATTTTATTCTTCCTTTTTAGCTGAATTGGCTGAATTAATTTGACCAGCCAAAGGCATAGAAGACGTGTTTGGATGTGCGTTTATATAATGCAATAATGCCTAGTGTCTTTTTTCTATGATATTGTGGATATTATGCTCAGTGACCGTGCGTGACAAGCTTTTGACAAAGAGTACCTATTGTTTTTCTATGGTGACAAGCAACGACATTTTTACACAATGGACTTTGTTGCATTGGCACTTTGAAAATGGAACGGAGCTCATGAGGGCGGGAAGTAGTAGGTATTCTTAATGTGAAGGCGTGAGCACATTTCTTAGTTCTTTAACGGCTTCGCTAGAGTGCCAATCTGCAATGTACCAACGTCAAACATAATAATGCGCAAATGATGCTTGAGTATCGTTTGAAACTTTGCTAAAAATGTATTTAGTTATTCGACACTCAAGCAACGTTTCGGAATCAAAGCTCAACTCAAATCAATGCTCAGTACTGCTCAGCTCAATCAAGCATTGACCTTTGTTTCAGACAGTAATATCGTCATAATCTTGACTCTGATTTCGAAAAGCAATGGATATGCCCTACCAACAAAAAAAGCGTTTATAGATACTTACATAATTTCAGGATCAAAATATGACTGCCTTCGTAAGTATTGACAGCAGCAGATCTACCACAAAACTCGAATCAAAACATGGCGGCGCTGGTTTTGCGAACATAGTACCTACGACATGATGTCACAATTTTTTTTCCTAAAATTCGCAAGGACATAAATTATGGTTTATCTCTTCCACAACCAGAGATGGGCAAAATACCGGGTTTTTTCAAAATACCCGGTGTTTTGGGTTAATACCCGGTAAAAACCTTGAAACGGGTATTTTCAAGGGTTTTTTCAATTTTCAAGATATATTTGTCATTGTTGACCTTCAATTGATTAAAATGTAAATAGTATTGGTTATTTACACATATTTCAATTATATTAATTTGAAAATACAGTTATTTTCTAGTAAAAAAGTGAAAAATAAAAATCTAATACGTTTTTTATATAGGAGTCTGACTTTTGGAGTTTGAGGAGTCAGGCAGGTTCACATGAATGTTTTTTTAACCGACTTCAAAAACGGAGGAGGTTCTCAATTCCGTTGATTTTTTTTAAAATGTTTGTTACCTCAGGACTCCGTCATTTAGGAACCGATTTCATAAATTATTTTTTATCTAAAAGGATATACTTCCAGATTGGTCCCATTTAATTTTCATTAAACTCGGTTTAGTACCTAGTTAAATTTTTTATATTTTTTTTGACGTGCTGCTCGTGCCGTCTAATTATTTGAATTTTGGTGGGAGGACATTTGTTTTTTCTTTCTTTTGTTTTATTTGTTGCACCGGTCGCACCTTGGTGGAATTGAATATTTGAGATGTTGTTGATGTAAAGTTATTTTTTAAAATTATTTATGCTGGCTTAAAGTTCAGAATGTAGGTGCTCATATCTCCTGTCTCACTCAGGTTAGGAGTATGGTGTAAAGACAAATGTTGAAGCAGGCGACCATACCTTTCTGATGGTAGGGTACTCGTATCTTCTGTCTCACTCTAACACTGACTGATCGATTTGCTCTCCCACTTGCGCTGGTATATTGCAAAAATTTTTTCGGTGGATCTATTTCGGGGGTGGGGTAAACCTGGGAAAAATACGAAACCCCCCTAACCCCTCCCCTTCTTTGACTTTTAGCTCGTAACTTTTAAACGGTAAGACTTAGAGGGTTGGTTTTTTAAACAATTTTTTTCGGTGGATCTATCTCGGGGGTGGGGGTGACCATGGGAAAAATACGAACCCCCCCCTATCCCCCCCTTTCTTTGAGTTTTAGCTTGTAACTTCTAAACGGTAAGACTTAGAGGGTTGGTTCTTGACACGGTTTTTTTTCTGTGGATCAACTTCGAGAGGGACGGTGACCATGGAAAAATTCAAAACCCCCTTATCCCCCCCCCCCCCTTTCTTTGAGTATTAGCTTGTAACTTCTAAACGGTAAGACTTAGAGGGTTGGTTTTTGACACGATTTTTTTTTCGGTGGATCAACTTTGAGAGGGACGGTGACCATGGGAAAAATACGAAACCCCCCCTATCCCCCCTTTCTTTGAGTTTTAGCTTGTAACTTCTAAACGGTAAAACTTAGAGAGTTGGCTCTTGAAACAAAAACAGGTAAGTACAAGGCGCTTCAGTAAATATTGCTGAAATCTAATAGATCTTTCTATAGGTAGGGTTGACAGGTACAAGGTGCATCAGTACTAATGCCGAAATCCTATAAATGCTCGTATCTCATCTCCCACTGTAGGTAGGTACGAGTACAAGGTGCTTCAGTAAATATCGCTCAAATCGAATAGACCTTTCTAAAGGTAGGGTGGACCGGTACAAGGTGCATCAGTATTGTTGCCGAAATCCTATAAAATAATGCTCCTATCTTATCTCCCAATGTAGGTAGGTACAAGGTGCTTCAGTAAATATTGCTTAAATGGAATAGATCTTTCTATAGGTAGGGTTAACACGTACAAGGTGCATCAGCACTATTAACAAAATTCAACTAGTGGTTTGATCTCCTATCTCACTCACTCATGGTAGGTATAGGTACAAGGTGCTTCAGCAAAAAACCCAAAATATTTTTGGACACCAAATTTTTTTTTTACTTCAATTCTTTTAACCCTAGTTTTTTTTGACCCCAAATATTTTTTTGACCCCAAATTTTGTTTGACCCTAAATTTTTTTTGACCCCAATTTTTTTTACTCCAAATTTTTTTAGCCCAATTTTTTTGACTCCAAATTTTTTGACCCCAATTGTTTTTACCCTAATTTTTTTACATAGTACGACGTAGGGTTTGGTAAAAGTTGGTAGGGGTTCACACTGTATACCCCTACCAACCTGTAAACTTTACAGGATTTGTAGGGGTTATAGGGGTATGTAGGGGTTGGTAGGGGTTTGTAGGGATTGGTAGGAGTTTTTAGAAAAAAGTATAAGGTAAAAAAAACCGCTCGCGAGCTGCATGCAGCTCGCGCACCACGCAACCTAGTTAGTTTTATACCGCTTCTAATGAATAAATTCAGCTAGGCGCGTGGTGAACCGTGCAAACGACAGGCTTTCAGTCAGGATTTTACTTAGCAGGTTCTGAAATGTACCACTCAAAAGCGCGTCCCAGGCTCTGTTTACTACTCGTAGCGACATCTACTTGTCAGTTGTCAGATTTGTACTAAGATCTAAGATGAACGGGTGTAGTATCGCATTTTTCCAGAGAATTATTAGAACGACTAAGTTCTCAAACTGAAAGTCAAACGACCTTATCTTGGAAACTACTCATCTTGGACTTCTCGTTCCATAACAAAATGAAAGAGACAATCTACAATGACCATTATATTCTTCCTGCATGTTTTTGAGTATTTTCTACCAAAATCTACCAAAATATGGTTGGATCCAATACGGTGACAATAAAACCTTCGTAGGAATCACCGGTTCACGGCGTACTGCATATCTATTAGGTATGTATGGATTTCGGAGCGGGTCGATGTAGTGACGATGTATTGGAAGTGTTTAATGTGCAGATCTAACAAAATATACGCTTAATACCACCAAGAGATACCTTACTGAATACGGTAGACAGACACTAGTAGGTAGGGTATCACTGGGTGGTAAAAAAATGTTTTTATTTTGCGTAAATTTTGTTAGACGCTGCACGGATACGGAGTTTCATTGTTTTTCTTATGTTTAAAACATAAAACGTTAGTAAATTTATTTTTTTCTGGTTGCTTTTATTTATATAACCCAATAAAATTAGGTAAGCACTCTAGAACAGTAATACTTTCTTTGAAAATCGTTTTTACCCGCGAAAATACCCGATTTTGGGTATTTACCCGGTAAAAACCCGAATCGGGTATTTACCCGGTAAATACCTTTTGGGTAAATACCCAGCGCCCATCTCTCACAACACATTGTTTAGTTAAAAAGAAACCAAATAATATTTGACGGCTAAAGTGTATTTATCTATTTTATTTATTTATTAGTAGGATCACCAACAGTGTTGTGCACAGAAACAACATTATATTCTTATTCTAGTAGTCTTATGTCTAGTGCAAATAGGGTTACCATATCTCAGGATTTGTCCTGAGATTTCAGGATTTTTCGACTTTTCTCAGGATTCCGGCCGGATTTAGCAAATCTAGTGATAGCTCAGGATTTTCAATAAAACACAGGTTACATTTTAAAGATCTCTCTTATTAAACTACTAAAAATAATTTTCTTTTGGTAACGATTGAACAGTTCAAATCAATACTTATTTATCAAAGTAAAACAAACTAAAAACGGGCGCCCCCCTCCTCCCCGCTGTTTTGAGTGCGATGTACTATACAAGCTTGCAACGCGTTGCGTAAAACGCGTGCGCAAGGTAATAATATGTTTTTGAGAGAAAATTCTAAAGCTGTAGAAAATCTCAGGACTTTTCCATGGAAATCAAGCCTTTTCTCCGGACTTTTGATTTTTTCATCTGGTAACCCTAAGTGCAAACACCAATTATAGGCGAACACAACATTCACAATGCAATTCACAAATGTAGATTTAATTTGTATAGTAAAATGGAGGGGCCATGTTTATGTTATTTCCTACCTCGTTGTATTGTGACGTGCGATGTTCGACGAAAAAGTAAGTGCTCGTGGTGACGCTTTGCTCTTACCCGCATTACCTAAATTATTGTCAGTGTTATGTCAATTGTGTCAAAATCAAAAACATTTCAAAGACTCAAAGTTTTCATTTTCAATTCAAACATTTCAAACGCTAACCGGCATTTTGTGTTTTGAAAAGTTTTGCGGTTATTTGTTTTGTGTTTAGTGTTGGTGATAATAAAATTGTGCTAGAGATCCCTTGGTTGTTTACAAAAATGGGGAACGACGATTCAGAAGAAACACGAATAGGGCGAATTGACGATTGTAAGTTATTAACATTATTTAACATTATGCCTCACTCAAATGACCTCAAGCCTACCAAATTTATTATCAGCAACTAGCGACGATGAGACCGGTAGAGCAGTAAAACGTACGACTTTTTATGTACCTACCTACGAGTTTTTTAACTAACCCATCTAATTTCTAGGCGATTCAGATATTCGCAAGACAGGACAAGAGATGGACATTATTCGTCAAAGAACCATCGCCTATGAATATCTATGTCGATTAGAAGAAGCTAAGACCTGGATGGAAGCTTGTTTGAAAGAGAAACTTCCTCAGGCCACTGAGTTTGAGGAGAACCTTAGAAATGGAGTTTACTTAGCAAAGCTGGGAAATTTTATTGCTCCAGACATGCTTCCTATAAATAAGATTTATGACATTGATCAGAAGCGCTACAATGTAAGTTTTATGTTTTAAATATTTTATGGAGAGTAGAATAGAGAAGTTATATCCTATGATCAAGGGTGTTACAAAAGCGCAAGCACTGCACATCTATTGCATTACGGAGCATGAGGACATGCCCTGTGATGCTTTGCGAGTCCATCACTCTTAGACCTATAGGTGTTCAATCTCTAGTGCCTGAAATTGCACCGGCACCCATACCTTTCAAACCAGAGCACAGCAATGCAAGCATCACTGCTTAGTGGTAGAACTAGGTACAGTAGTAGTACTTCCCCCAGACAAGCTGTTTCACAAAAAGTTTTACCACTAATAAGATAGTCCACCTAATGTTAAGCTTCACTATGCATTTTCACTTCGATGTAGCATTGCAGCATTGTCAATCACTCTCGCAGATCTTAAGATTTTAAATCTTATGTGTGAACTGGATGCAGCTATGTAAAAGAATTTATCTATGTGAGCACTATTGCTTGGAGGTAAAAATTGATTTGTTGGCAGTACCTACTATAAACTCTTTAAAATGGTGCCTATCTACTATTTACCATTATTCTGGTATGTGTTTGGCTATTTGCTAATTATGGTAATTTAATACTGGATACAAAAGGCGATAAGTACTTATTACCTATTTATTTTATTGAATTTGTAGAATACAAACTAATTACTGTTTCAGATCATGGGATTACAATTTAAACATACTGACAACATAAACAAATTTTTGCAAATATTAAAAAAAACCGAACTGCCCATAGTAAGTAGTCAACACTCACAATAAATTCTGGTTTAAAATACTTTTAAATTTATTGTTTCTGAATTTTTAATATTTCAGACATTTCAACCTGAAACAACTGATATTTATGACAAAAAGAATATGCCCAGGGTAATATACTGCATCCATGCTTTGAGCTCGCACCTTTTCAAATTAGGAAAGGCACCATTAATACATGATGTCTTTGGCAAAGCTGTTTTTACTGGTAAGAACTACAAAAACCGAATCCTGATCTATTTATGTTGAATAAATAGCTAGGTATTCTATCAGCTCGATCATTATCTGACTAGCCTTATACTCGTAGCTCAGTCGGTAGGAGCTCTGCCTTGTGTGCTGTGGGTTCAATTCTGGCAAAACATATGCTATCTATATTTGATCTTAGATTGCTAAACAATTAATTTTTCTTTCAGATGAAGAATTAGATCTGGTATCAAAGGATTTGCAAAACTGTACTCACCCATTCCCAATGTTTCAAAAAATTGGTGGCATCTTATCCAAAAGCAATGTTGATAATGGTGACAACCTACATAAAGCTATGGTGGAACTGAATCAACTTTTAGATTTAGATAAGTCCATCACATCAGCTTTACTGAACCCCCATCTGAAGTTGAAGTATGTCCAAAACAGACTTATAGAAGAGTACAAAAAAGTTCTACTAAGTGCCAAACATGAGAAAGTACAGGCTGCCCATAATCATTCTCTAAATGATAGCTACATACCTGATGAATATGACGAACTACTAACTGTAGTAGAAATACAGGGACACATCACAGCTGTGAATTATAAGTTTCTATGGAAGAACTTATGCAAAGCAACTAGAAATAGTGACTTGAGTATGTTGCACAAGCTATTCAATGAGAGTTGGGTCAAAATCAAAGACTACAATAGCAATAATCTAGACTTTTACTGTGATGTTGTCAAAGAAATCATTGAACACAATAAAGATATTGATGTAGAAAGTGTGACCAACTGGCATAAGATATTCCAGAACATAATCAATGAAGGGAATAGAAAGTCACTTGAGCATTCAGATCACAAAATCGCCATCGCTAACGTGAACCGAGCTTTAGATGAAGGAACTCCTGAAGACTTGTATAATGCACTGAACAATCCACATCTTGAGTTAAATATTAAGATAGAAAGGTTTGCGGTGCCTCTACTTTATGAGGAAATGAAGTTAGAAAAGTGTGAGTTGGACAAAAACCTCAATGAGAGTGAAATAGCTGCGTCTTTATCGTATTTGACTGCGATTGCTGCTATATCTCTAGCCGTGGAAAGAGGTGACGATGCTGTGGTGTGGAACTCTTTAAACTCCCAGCAAATTCATTTAGAAGGACTGAGGCCGCATTGCCGTCGAAGGTACTTATCGGCGCTAGCGACAGCCCTACAGGTGAAGTCTAAACAATGTGCTTGCCCACTACTGACGTTGGAAGACATCCGTGATACAATTGACATGGTGAACTTAAAAGACGATGATAATGAAGAATGTAAGTTTTAAAATGCAAATAAAGTTACTCATCAAGTAAAAATGTCCATTGTGTCTTGTTTGAAAAAATTAACTCTCCTAAAATATTTTTGTCTTTTTCAGTGGTCCAAGTGATCAGTGGAATCAACAAAGCAGTGACGGATGAAAATGTTGACTCTTTAATGGCTCTGTTAAAGAATTCGAGTTTGAAACTGTCGGCACCTTTACACAGAGAAGAGAACCATCTCTATCTACGCATGCTCAAGAAGGCTTTAGTCCAAAAAGAATCTCAGAATCTTTGGTTCGACGACATTATACAGACGATCGCTGACGTCAATGAGGAGTCAGCAAAAGTAAAGGAACTGACTGAAGCTATAGTGCAGCTGAATCTGGGTGTAATCAATAATAGCATTGACGAGTTTTGGGATGCTCTTTCAAGTCCAATCCTTACATCTTCCGACATGATAGAAAGTTCTTGCAAGGATATGTACTTTCAAATGTTTTGTAAAGCCCTAAAAAAGAGGGGTCACCACAACTGCCCTTGGATCGTATGCCATACTGACGCCGGCAACACAGTTTATATAGACGTGGAATCATACACTTATAGCTGGACGACTCCGAAAGACTTCGTTCCTTACGCACGGTATCTAACACGAAAAGACATCAATTCGATAATAGACAAAACAAATAAGCACCATGTGAACAAGTACAAACAGATGGTGTTAGAAAAATCTATTATAATAATCCAAGCATATTGCCGAGGATATCTACTGAGGGATCGCCTCATACGTCGACTGAAGTACTTCAAGGAGAATGAAGAGTTTGTTGTGAAAATTCAAGCTTGGTGGAGGAAGGTGGTAATGCAACGAAAGTATGGTACTTTGATAAAAATGAAGGCGATCGAAGCTAAACTGAAACGAGAGAGGAAACAAAATCCTTGGGCGTGGTATAAAGTTCAGGTAGGTACTATAATCATAAAATTCGTTTTGTTTTGAAATTAATTATATTACAAAATAAGTATGAATAAATATTGCAACCAGTTTCCGTCTGGCCTGAAAGACTTACATGCTAAAGGCGCCGTAGTTTACTCAAAATGCAACGGACTCATTGATTGCCCTATATTTCAGGAGCACAAGATACTCAAGATCCAAGCGCTGTGGCGTGGCCGACGTGCTCGTGAAGCGTTCACTTCCTTATTCCATTCTCCGAATCCTCCTTTAAAAGTCATCAAGAAATTCGTACCAATGCTTGACTTCTCAACCGAAGACTACGACCGTGAAATAGAACTACAGTCCTTGAAATCGGAAGTCGTGCAATCGATACGAAAAAATCAAGAACTATCTAAGCAAATTGACGACATGGATCTAAAAATAGGGCTGCTTGTGCAAAACAGAATCGCATTACAAGAAGTTGCCGCGCACGGTTTGAAGCTAAACAATCTAGTAAAACACAACTCTATGACTAAACTGGTTTTCCAAAATCGCGCTGATGGTAAAAGTCTCATGACCGTAACTACTGCAGTGAAAGGCCTGAAATCTCTTACGAAAGAGAGCAAACACCTTTTAGATTCATACCAGCACTTGTTTTATGAGCTGCAGACCAATCCCACATACTTATCAAAACTATTGTTCTGTATTCCGCAGAACAAAACAAACTTTTTCCTGCAAAATGTAGTATTGAGTCTATACAACTTCGGCGCTTACGCAAGGGATGAATATTTGCTACTAAAACTATTTAGATTCACCCTTGAAGAAGAAATCAGTTGCAAAGTGGTGAAACCTTTTGATATAATCGCGTCAACGCCGTTGGTGCTAAAAATGGCGGTTAGTCTCTCACGACAGTTGTCAGGGTTAAACAGTTTGCAGACGATTATAGGGCCACTCGTTGAGATGATGCTGAAAGACAAGGACCTGAATATAGAAACTGGTCCGGTTGAAATTTATAAAGCTTGGCGAAATGATACAGAGATGAAGAGTGGACAAATATCGTAAGTATTATTGAATTTGAATTATCGCAACTGGCACGCCGCCATTTTGTATTTCCATTATTTAAATGGAGATGCAAAATGGCGGCCATAATAAACGAGCGGGATTTAGTTTCTTCATAAGAGCTGGACATAAGTAGGTGCATTATTTCAGAAAACTACCCTACAATGTCACCCAGGAAGAAGCTCTCACCTACTCGGAAGTAACATCGCGGTTGGAGGTAGCACTCACTCAACTCAAAAATATAGTGGTCTTGTTCCTAGATAAAATCACAAGTTCTACTGAAATTTTACCGTTTTGCATCACATACATGGCGCGTGTTTTACATCGATCTCTCACATCGAAATTCCCTCATACTCCAGAAAAAGACATTTTAAAGGTAAGTGGATTCTTATACTATTACTACTGTAGATATTATCTGTGCTACTACCTTCAATTTTTATGAGTTTTACCTGTAAGTCGTAAATCGTTGAATATTAGAACAAAATGGCTTTACAGGTGATTGGAAACTTAGTCTACTACCAGTTCTTAAATGCTGCGATAGTGGCTCCAGATGCATTCCACATTATCAATTTGCCGAATGGCGGAGGACTGACAACGGACCAGCGTAAAAACCTCGCGTCCGTTGCAAAGATCTTACATTTTGCCGCTGCTAAGAAAGGGGTAAGATTACTGTACTAGTGACCACCACCTAATAAAAAGAGCTACTAATCTCATAGTACCATTTCAGTAGTAATAAATACAACGAACCTCTGCTCTTTCACCCACAAGTGTACTGATCATAAAGATCAGCTCTATAATACGACTGATTAAGTTATTGAAGTGACTAGGCACGGGTACCCACTGGTCGAAAGTTTATAGTATTATAATATTAGGATGGCATGAACGGCCGAACCAAATATTCAACCCTCGGTAAGGTTAGCCATACATTTTTTGACGAATTAAACTATGTTGCTAGTAAAGCAATGTTGAATTGTGGGTATGGCCAGTACTGAATAATAAGTACCTAGTAACCAGGTTTGACCAATTCTTGTTTTTGTGGTTTTATTATCGAATTCTTACAGTCACTGAAGGGAGTTTTCTTGTAGTGAATTGACGTCATACCGTAACATTGACGCAAAATTTGATTATTATTATTATTTTTTTTTTTTATTGATTAGTTTTACAATTATGGTTTCTTTACAGTTTGGTGAAGAGTCCAGTCACCTGCGTTGTCTAAATCCATTCATAATTGAATGCCACGAGCGAATGAAGGAGCTATTTAGAAAATGTTGCCGCGGTCCTACTCTTGAAGAGTACTTTGCGGTTGACGAGTATACTGAAGCAACGCTACTGCATCACCCTCATATTTATATCACGGTTCAGGTAACTCTAAATATTTCACACTGATTTATTTGTGGATTTGGGCATGAGTTGCTGGTTTAGGGGTAGGTCCCCGAACCTTCTGATTCAAAAGAAATCTGATAAAATGATCTGAAGTATTTTTTTTTGTAGAAACGGTAATCGTTTTTCTTTATTAATAACAATAGGTATGTGCTTAAAATGGCAATACTAAGATTTTTTTTTTCACCAATATAAGTAAGTTAGCGAGTATCTAACCAATGTAATTGTTTTACCTATTTCTTAAATTGCCCAAATACAGACTACTCGAGAGAAGGAAAAGAGGTTATTACTTGCAGTATTCTTTTTTAGGAAATCGTAGACACGCACGCACTTCTCGTCGAATATCAAGATATAATAGCACCGGACTCGAGAGATCGGCTCAACGAACTGTTAGATGATCTAGGAGAGGTGCCTACGGTTGCGCAACTAGCTTCCAGAGATGTAGATCCGGTAATATTAACTAATCCTACTAATATTATAAATGCGAAAGTTTAGATGTTTGGATGTTTAGATGTTTGTGTTTCAATCACGTCTAAACTACTGAACCAACTTGGATGAAACTTGGCATATATATAGTTCGTAACCTGGATTGACACATAGCTACTTTTTATCTCGAATAATTAACAGGATCTACAGGATAAAATGAACGAAAAGGATTAGCAGCGCCAATTGGCAAGAGGATTTCATTGTCATGTCATGTCACGTCAGTTTGACAGGGCGTAGTACTACCTCTTTGGTCTAACAAATAGCGTTTGACATTCCAGTAGGTACGAGATCGGTGTAATGAGGTGTAATGTCAAGTTTCTCAAAGTATCCGCTCGGTACACGCACAGATAATATAATGTAGGTACACGGAAACTGTAGACGCGTACGAAGTCGCGGGTAACTATTAGTTCGTAATAATCCGTAGTAATGTGATTCCCCTACTCTAAGCCGTCGTTACCGCCCTACGCTATCTCCTAAAAATTATTTATCTACGAACGTAACTAATTCTTACTTCTTATGACTCCGTTGGATGACAATTTTTTTTTCCAAGAATATGGGTGAAAGTATGGAAGAAAATGCTCGTCTTGAGGTGTGTTTGGCGCTGGTCAACAAGTTCCAAGCTCCTGCAGATGATATGACAGATCTGAACAAACTTTTCATCAAGACAAAGGAGCTTTGTGTGGCGATTATACCATTTTTGAACGGTATGTACTATCTCGTCAAAGATCTAGTTGCCGAAACTTTACTTACCTGCCTCGTAATTACCTACTTTTTCTCGTATAGCTCAACTTATCTAGGTTGTAGAAATCTAGATAAGTTCTAATGAGGTATGAGGTGGTTCATGTCAGCTGTCCATCAACATTTAACCTTTACATTTACTCTGTCTGAAAGTGTGATTTTTCAACAAAGTTTTTGTTATAGGAGAACATCTATTAGAAGCCATATGCATTGGCACAACTAAGGAGCAGCAAGAGCAGTACGCGAAAAAGATCCAAAGACGCATTTACTCTGGCCAAGCGCGTCAAGACGAGGCAATGTCACTTCGTGAACACATAACTAAACTACGCAAGAATCTACAGCTACTCGAAGATGAAGGATACGTCACTCGTGAAGACGGATACCAGGCTTTGATCACGTCGATAGCACTTGATCTGTGCAATAAAGGAAAGTACAGACAAGCTCAAAGAAGAGCCTTAGCTACGCTCACGAGAACTAAGCAGAGCCTTGCAGAAAAGACGAAGTATTATGAAGACAAATGCAAGTCTTATGACCAGTACATAAAGTCCTGTTTGGCTAATCTTCATGCTGGGAAAAGGTGAGATAATTATCAGCTTTGTTTTGTTATGGGGAACCAAAATAGAGTGAAAGTCTTACTAGCTTTCGCTATCTATAGTATCAATTCCTAGTGTCATTTAGATCGGTCTAGCTGTTATAGCGTGATGGAGTTACTAAAATAATCTCATCATTTTATTGTTACTAACTCTAGGATATAGGAAAGATTGTTTACTTCACTAATAACTCTACAGAGTTTGTAATTTCTGGATGCTTATTATAATTTATAGTATTCGTTTTGCAAATTTAATTTGAACATTCCAGAAGCGTCCACGCGTGCTTACGACGATCCGGCAAAGACATGCAGAAACTGAAATCAAAACTCACTGTCAAATATTCAGGGGCTAAGCTACTAGAACGGGGCGTATTATTAGAAATTGATGGTCTATCACCATCACAGTTCAAGAACGTACAATTTGACATCACACCAACAGATCACAATGGAGTGTTTACAATCAAGGGGAAGTTTATGGGAGTTGAAATGGAGTCTATAGATATAGACATACAAGATCTCTTACAGAAACAGTACGAAGGGTGTGCTATTATGGACATGTTCGGAAAGGCAAAAATAAACGTTAATCTTTTGATATTCTTACTGAACAGTAAGTTTTATGGTAAGTCGTAGTCTTTTGTTAACTACTGACGAAAGTAATTGTCCGTCTATTTTTTTTTTCAGTACAAAATTCACATTATTAGGTGAAGTATTATAATACCAAATATTTTTATCAATTTACCTAATGTATTTAAGTACCTACACTTATATAGTTAAATACTCTTTTTATATTGATTTGAAAAACATTGTTACCTAAAAATAATCAGTAATTTTAAAGTGAATTAGATTTTTTTAATGTTATGTATTGTATGAATTGATAATGTTACTATTCCGAATAAGTTACTTTAATGATAATGACATTTATTACGTTACAATTTAGGGTTATTTACTTTTATTTACTTAACAATGCAATTGTAAATACAAACGTGCGTCCTTTTGGACAAATGAAATAAGACTAATAATAATCTCGGTTTGTATAATAAATGAGGCTTTTATATTTATATTTAAATATTATTTTTATTCAAAGAACTAGGTAGGTGATCCTCGTTAGCATAACAATATACTAAGGTATAGCGAGCGGCGGTCTAAGGCCTATTCTAATTTAACGATAAAAGGAGTTGTAGTGGACAGCTGCTAAACTAAAACAAAATCCAATGTGTCGGGCATGTCTATGAGTCATTGGTACTTAGGATACAGTCTGGTTTTTAATTAGGTGCCAAAAACGTAAACTAAGGTGACGCCAGAGTAAAAAATACTTTCTTTGTAGTAGGGAAATCTGTATGGACAAATGGATATACTTTTTGTTATAGGCGATACAATATGTAGGTTTGATTCTGGCATGTACATATTTTGGTTCGTTATAAAAATATTATAAAATGGTTTCTTTTTTGAGTACTTTTCTGTGAAACTGCTTACATTCACTGGGTACTGAGTTTTGCCATTACTGGTTTTTTGTGCATTTGTATTCTTTGTTGTATTACACTATCATAGTGTTATCGTATTGTAGTTGCTTAATTTTCGTTTATTTCTATAGTCGGTAAAAATCCTAAAGATCCAAAATTTTTCATTTCTCTGGAATTTTCTGAAAGTATACTTAACTAAAACATTATCATGACATTAGTTTTTAACTTTTTGGCACATAAGTAATTAAAAACTAGAGTTTAGTGCCTACCTACTTTTATAAGATTCATACAGAGTGAAATTAAATTCAATAGTAGTGTTTATGTTTATGCATCTACTAAGTTTTAGTAGAAAATTGATCATGAATTTCTGGCAACACCACACATTTTCTTTCACTGCTATCAGCTAATCACCTAAGGAAGTTTCTATTATCTCATGTCAAGTTTTTGTCAGATTACCAAGTTTGATATTCCAGGGTGTTGCTCTTGTTATCATAGTGTGTTGAATTTTGTAACACACTCATCGAGATATTAATGCACACACTGTATTTATTTATCATGGTTTGTGATAAGAATGCGGCGTGTAACGAAAAAGTGGTTGTTGTTCCTCTTTGGTGTTTTATTTACTGGTTTCTACTGTGAGTTTTTGATTTATTATGTGGTTATAGCACAGGTATGTAAACAGTTGTTGAACTCTAATATTTACTTATAAAATACATAGTTTCACTAAAATTAATGTCTACCTACTCATGTTTTGGATTTATCCATCATGGCAATCTGTAGGTAGGTATGTGTCGCTAACTTATTTGGCTAGTCTTTTATAGGCTGGTTTCAAATAAGACATAATTAATTTGAAAAAAAAAATTAACAGTTTTGGTCCTCTTTAATATTTGGATAAAAATAATACGACTCGTGTTCTTTTTTCAGTGTAGCTGGCCAGTACTAGAATCACAGAATAGTGACGCTCTACGAGCTCTTATAATAGCTGACACTCACCTTTTGGGACCAAGAAAAGGCCACTGGTTGGATAAATGGCGGAGGGAATGGCAGATGCATCGTAGCTACCAAACTATCATTACATTGCATCAACCCGATGCGGTATTTTTGTTAGGTAGGTAAAGTACGCACAACGAGGGACAAAGATCCGTTGTGACTACCTATACTAAGTAGGTAGATTGGTTAGTAGCTTACCTTCATAAGTGAAAATATTTTGTACTTCATTACTTTACAATTTACAAACATACCCACACATGGATGTTTTCGCTATTTGCTCATCATTTTAACCTCTGGTCGATTGTCTTTTTTCCAAGGTATTAACGTCGACTGAATATCCTATTTACTTAAAAATAGTACCTAGGTACTTGCTTGATACAGTACCTTTTTTTTTCAGGCGACGTGTTTGATGAAGGCGAATGGAGTAACCAAAAGCAATTCAAAGACTACGTAGAGCGATTCTACAGACTGTTTGCAACGCCTAGCGGTGTAGGCGTCCACATTACTGCAGGGAATCATGATATTGGTTTTCATAATTAGTAAGTATGTTACGACTACCTTCTGCATTCTCCGGGTCCCATCGAACAGAGTCTTACCTATGACATTATCACAACATCTAATAATTAATCTAGTAATTTTGGTAATCGCTGTGCAATATCAGTGCTCTCGAACTTCGTGAAACTTTCGAAAAAATCGTGAGAAAATCCACTGGTAGGGCAGCTTCGCAAGCAAAGTATCCTGGTTACAAACAAAAATAACTATTCCAAGTTTCATTCAAATCAGGCCAGTCGTTGCGAGGTGATTGAGGAACAAACATCTAAGTAGGATATAATGATATTAATTTCTACGATTGCAACCACGATTAGCTCAATTACCTATACAGATTCTCGCTGAAGAGGTCAAGTAAGAGGGGTATGTAAATGTATTGCAATGATTGTTGTTTGATTTTCAGTATAAGTCGTCATGCCGCACAAAGGTTTACAAAAGCAATGAACTCTTCTTCCGTTCAGTTTGTGACACTGAAGGAGAATCATTTTGTGCTTTTAAACTCTATGGCAATGGAAGGCGACTCTTGTGCACTATGCACAGAAGCTAGAAGAAGGCTAGAGAATATTTCAAGTAGGTATTAACAAACATTCTATCACCCAGAATCAACGATACTAGATAAAAGGAAGATGCGGTACGTTCTAAAAAGTTTTTATGGCATTATTGCAGCATTTTACACAATCCTTCGTAATTAAGTAGAATGTGTAAGAATTGCCTATTGTGTGCCTGGGACCTAATTTGTGCGCTTGGCGCCCGAGAAGCTTGTCATTTCTCTAGTGGTCAGTTCTGCGGTTTTACCTCCCATTCATATTCACACCTTGCTTAAACATATACTCGCATAATTCATTAATATTTTCTTAGGCCTAGTGCCTCTGATTAATGTTTTATCGAATTTGATGTTTTTTAGAAAAGCTGAACTGCTCCCAAAGTCTACTTCCATGTGAAGGCGTCAAGAAGGTAAATTACAGCCGTCCAATACTCATGCAGGTAAGAAATAATTTAGATTTGACCATTAAATAATCCTGCCACCAAGTTGTTTTGTTTCTATATTACATTCAATAACATAAAATTTTTAAAATATCTATTTTCCTTTCAGCATTTTCCGCTTTATAGACAGTCGGATTCATCTTGCAGTGAACCTGATTCCCCCCCACTACTAGAGAGAAATAAGCGTTTCCGACTAAAAATCGACGCTCTCTCAAAAGAAGCAACAGACTACTTAGCTTCCAAATTACGACCTAGAGTCGTATTCGGGGGTCATACCCATCACGGGTGTTTGCAACAACATTCATATGGGGATATGAAGTTTGAGGAACATTCTGTGCCGTCTTTTTCATGGAGGAACAGGCCGGATCCAAAGTATATGCTGGTAAGTTGCCTAGGATCTTTTATTATTCTAATAGTGTGGCTGTATGAAGCGGGTATTTTTTGTAAAATTTACTTGTTAGATGTTAGAATCCGCATTTTTGCATAGATAAAACAACGGAATAACGGAGAGCCCTTCTTTTAGGTCACCGTAACTCCAGACGAGTATGCGGTCAACAAATGTGGACTACCTCTGGAATCAACTATTGCCTTATCAGCTGTGATATTATTGTTCATTGTTATAATGTGCACATATACTCAAAAGGTTCTTGGGAGATGACATAAAGGGCGATGTAAATTAATTACGCTCGAGTTATATTTTGACAATAAATATATTTGACATGATCGAGCACTTTGTACAAATTTTAATTTACACCTAAAGGCTAAACTAGGTCGCAAAGAAATCGTGAGCGCCTTGGAAAATTTAAGTACATTTTTAAACAAATAATATCACGAAATCTTTACGATAACTCATTGTTTACAAAATTATCACAAAAGTAGCATTAAAACCAGCTTACAATAATTCTTAGCGAGTTTAGAAATAAGTTATCAATACATATTAAAAGTAAATAAGAGGTAGATACAATACCGTAAGAGATTCATTCATCCTTATAAGTAAAGAATACTGATGTTGGTAAGTAGGTAATTCATAATTTTGATGTAGGTAATAGGTTAAAGTCCAAACAAAATATCAGATCTATCATTGAACAAAATGAGTTATTGATTTATATGTAAAAAAACTTTCTCTAGTAAATTTTTTGTAGGTGAACGTGTAAAGTTGTCTGTAACACATGTATTTTTTATTACATTATGTTAATACTTTAACATTTCAGTTAGATAAATTAATGTATCTGTAATGTAGATTTAATCGAAACAAGCAAATAATTAATTTTGGTAATTCTAACTAAGCACACGGAAGTTTATTTTAATATCGTAACAACTTTAAACTATCAACTGCGCAGCACCTAACACTTAAATCTAAGATCAGTCTGTTAACTCGAAAATGAGTTTACAAGTTACTTACATGATAATATTCTACTGAGCATTCGGCAAAAATAGAATAGAATTCGCAATCAGATCTTGGTTTTTATAGTTTCTGATCGGAACCCACTGGTTACTCCCACACTATCGATATTTAATTTATCATCGATATTGTAGGTTGAATTATAAATATCATCATCAGCCGTAAAATGTGAGATAATAACCGTTAGAGATTTTCCAAAATACGTCTGATGAAAAAAAAACAATGAGATGACAAATTCAATAATACTTTCAATATGATGTGTGAAAATTTGATCTTTTCCAAATACACTCACAGCAACATTTTTACATTTCAATGTTCGTACCTTTTTTTTGTTACACCCAGTGCACTGTATTTTACTTTTCATGGGTAGGGAGGTTTCTATTCCTTCATACTAACCTAAATAGACATTTAGCACACCAAGCAAAGCTAAAACCGTAGGACATAGCTTCAATATTGAGCAACATTGTTGTAAATAACAACTACATACCTACACAGTCACAAAGGTATTATACAAAATGCATGGTCCGTATCAAGTTAAATCACCAACAAAATGTCATGGAATCTTCAATACTGTAACACTACACCGCATGCAACTCGAATAAATACTGATTACTGACTAAGGTTACACTGCACAGTGCTAATTCATTCATTTGAGAACTCTCTCCTCTATCTAAAATATAAACTTCAGCACTTGGTAACTCAATTGACTTCAAGGTTCACTTGTTATTTCTTAGTCACCCGTTTCAGTGACCAGCTAGGATGGCAAAGATGGCCCCGTGGCCGATGATTTAGCGGTGCAGTGAATCCTGCACTTCAGCAGGCAAATAGGACATAACCTTTGGAAATGCCCCGCTGTGAGTTCTATAAGAATATTATTTGTAGGACTCTTGGTGGGGTTTGCACTGCAGCAGGCGTGTCGTGCGAACGGGATCTCGTGTGCTGATGGTGAGGGCGGGAAGGCCGCGGGGTCTGAGTTTGTTTCTGATGGTAACCACTGGTCGCATGCCTGGCCGAGGAGCAGATCACTGCGTGCAAGTACCTGTCGTACCTACACAAGTGAGAATCTCCTCCACTAGCCAAATCCAAGTAACCGTTGCCGATGTTATCGCCTTTCGTTTTCTGGAATGCGTTTACCGGTTTCTCACTGACTGTGTGCGATCTGTTGCGGTGCTTCTGGTATCTGTGATTACTGTCTTCTTCATAGAGCACCGATTCACTGGGCTTTCTGAAATAAATTGAAATAACTCTTATATTATGTATGTATTTTATGTATTATTAAGATAGTCTATGTATTTTATTTAACACTATGACTATGACTAGCGAATGTGAATTAAATTAGGTAAGTATAAGTATGTATAGTAGGATATTTGAAATTTTTGTTTTAATTTTATTAAATTTAAAGTTTTGCACACCGCCGTTTTATATTTTTCGTCATTGCTGGCCACCCAAAGGTTGTCTGGAAGAGATCGCTTCTAGCGATAATGCCGCCCATTGTGCTCTTATATTTTTATGTTTCTCTCTTTCATGTAATTTCTTCTGTGTGTACAATAAAGTTTTTATCTATCTATTTATAACTGTTAGAAGTGAAATGATGTATATTATGTAAAATTCAAGAGTAATTTAAAATTGTCAGTTTGAGGAGGTAAACTAACCTTGAGGCTTGAAAGCTCAGATGGTTTTTCTCCATGTTAGCCTGAATAATTTCTAACAGCTCACGTCTCTGCAGACTCCCAGAGCGTTTCTTGGTGTGTTTGCGTTCACGCGGTTCCCTGCGCGGGTGACGGTGCGGTCGCGGATGGTTGTAGTTGGTTGATCTGTGCACCGGCCGTCTATCCTCTGAGCATGAGGATTTAGATGACGCGTCATCGTCTGCGGATAATCTCTCCCTCTGATCTTCATCACTGTGGTCCGCACAGTCGGGTGCAGTAACATTCACTACAGGGCATTCCCTTCGTCTCCGTCTGCGGCCTTCGCGCCTTTCTCTATGACTTCTTCCCTTGCCGTCCTCCGGTACTACGGTCAGTCGCACTTGGATTGTTTTTGAGCCGTAATGTGGAACGGTAACCGATTTCCCAATTGACTCGTATATTGTTGAAACTATTCCCGCTATGTCCTGTAGTAGAAAAAATAAAATTACCTTCTGCAAATCATCATTTAAATAGACAACTATTTATCGAAGCGAAGGCAATACTTACATCCTTAGTCATACGACCATGCCCATCGAGATCGTACAGGGTGAATGAGAATTGCAGAGGTTGTTGTTTCGAAGGTTCTGGATGCTGTAATTCCACGTCACAAGTCAGCTCCTATAAATAACGAAACAAATATTTGAATCCATACATCCAAAAATACCGTACACTAGCTTCACGTCTCGTCTCACGCTAACAATATCTGACAATCTATAAATCAAGCCAGGCATTTGCAGTTAATGTCGCAATAGGAAGGGACAAAATCCGTCGTGAATCGTGAACCGGGCCATAAAACAATGACCCCCATCCGCCTGTTTATATTCTGAGCAATGAGGCCACGCCATATTTTATATTATCATCAACGAGACTTTGGTCATACCAGGATTATTGGACTACTTTAAAAAGTTGCCTGTTACATAATGTTCAGAATAATAATGCAACGAACAGGGTATAATTCTCTCGATAAACCCACTAAAATGATCAATTAACGCTAATGCTTAGTTTTCACAACAAAGTAATTCCCTCAGCAGTTAAAGAGCTCTTTAAGTACAGCACTTTCTTATGGGGTTCTTTAGGGTCGAGAATAGTGGGCACTGGACATTGGGGCATGCACATAGTATATCTACATAGGTATAGAAGATATCTAAGGCGCCGGACGCGACGCGCTTGGCGGCAACGAGGCGGCGCGGCGTCCCCTTTATCTGAAGCTTTAAAAGGAAACTAGCAACGCCTTTACGATCACTGAGATATGAGGCAAAGTGGAGCCGCTCGCATTGCGAAGTTATAGCCGTACAGATACAGAATAGGTAGATAGTACTGTTGATGTTACCGACCACAGGCTTTCTTTGAGCAAATAATGAAATATTCAGGTTCATGGTAAGTGGGTTTACTTGCTCACAGGAGGTATTATTATAGAGATTTTAATCAATTTTTGTAACTTTGTTGTAGGTACCTAACGTGGTTTGATATCATCAAGTCACGACTCTAATCTTAAAACGGGCTTTCTAAATTCCTTCTGTTCAAGCTGGGGTTCTAATTTTTTTTTCTCTGATTCCTAAAAAGGTTGGATTAGGATGGGGTTTCCAGTCATCGCGGATTAAAAACAAAGTGCCGAAATCGTACCTCGAATCGCAGTCTCGGCTTATCATCAACTGGCGAGGATGGAGCTACGGGTGGTTTGTACTGCGGCTCAGGCTTGGGCTTTGGCATCGGCGGCGGAGTCTGCATCATCGCCCTCGCCTCACTTGGCAACAGGTCTGGAGGGGCAGAACATTGAGACGCCGCTCGGCCGACCAGCTCCTCGGTATCCGTGCGATCCGCTTCAGTGCCGACTGTGAAGGAAAAGAATGGATGAAAGGCTTGTTAACTACCTATTTTATGAAGTCCTATAATTAATTTTCAGAAGCATGCGGCTACGATTAGTAAAAGGTGGTTTGACCTCCGAGAAACTCGGACCACAGTCAGAAAAAAAACAGGTGAGTAGGTGTAGGTACCTAAATAAATACAATTGAAAACTCCCATTATGCGCGCATTTCACGCTATTCGGTTATTGTGATTACTCCCGAGATAATATAACAAGCGTTCACAATACCGAATGCCGAGTGAAATACGGCGAACGCCCCAAAACTATTTAGTCGGCGGAGCTCAAAAAGTTTTTCTGAATCGAGTCAGCCGACAACGGCGGGCGAGATGTATGTAATATGTACTACATAAGCGAAGCGACACGGGCCTGGTAGAGATGTTTCCTGGAAGGCCTCGGGGCAGGACGACTTGATCGTTTCAGATCTGCTATGCTATGCCACATCTGCCTTTACAAAACTGCGTGCCTTCGCTTTAATTTTAACTATATTCGAAAACGGATTATTTATTAAAAAAATAATCTGCCTCTTATCAAAGTCGAGTCCTATACAAATATTGATTTATTAGTAATTTCAGTAAATTGACTAGCTATGGTAAAGATTTTATTCATTTAAAAATAAGGTAAGTAGGTACTTAGTTTTTTTAAGGAAATGCATAAAAGCACTTAGTACTTATCTATTATTATTTTCTTTAAATCTAGGGGAGAATGTGCAAAGTTGGTTCATACTCATAGACAAAACGACATTCGCGGGAAAATAATGATAATGACTGTAGTGGATACCAACGCCCTCATTGACAATACTTGTTAGGCTTTAGTTACATTACAACCGAGATTAGATAGCTAAATTTTATTTTTAAACGTAACTATTTTAGAATAACTTTTGTTATGCAGTTTTTCAAAAGAACATACAGCGGAAGGTTACAAACAATGTTGCAAACTATGCTTTATTGTGCGCGTAATGCAATGCAACGTTACTGTCTGATGTATTATGGAATTTGTGGACTTGTGGTGTGTGTTAGAAGTGAATGTCTTGAAATATAAATATTTCTATTTATATTACGCACCTAATCGTGAGTAACGTTACATCTTGTAACTTTTATTGTTTTGATAGATCCTCCTAGGCAGATATTTCTCTCGAATGCCAGACGACAGAAACATTGATGTCAAACATAGAAACGTTGACAGCGAGAGGTATGTAATTTTTATTGCCTCTTTGAAAATTATTAAGAATTTGTTATAAAAAAATTTAACATTCATCTATTTTTTTTAAGAAGTTTTTGTTTTTGTATTAAATATGTTTATAATATAAGCGATCCTTGAATTCCTTCCACTTTAAAATCATGTTCACGTTATCATTAGGAACTAATTAGCATAAGTACCTATGTAATTATGTACGAACATTCTGTCGGTGGTTTCAAACGATGCAGAAATAAATATTTAAAACCAAAAGGCGGGGATGGCTTTGATATAATAATATAATCATTGTCTCCGCTTCGGTGGCAATGGCAACGCAACATAAATATGAAGGTACTTCAGTTTCTTTTGATGTCGATCAAATAAGCCGCGTAGTTTCATTTGCATTAAAAACTTGATTAACAGTTCTCGCTTCCCAGATTTAATATTAAAACAAGCACTCGTCGTCTGTAGATACGTATGCGAGTAAAAAACTGAAGCACCTTGTAAATTAAAGTATTCAGCAAACGTTATTTCATCATTAAATGGAACAAGATCAAAGTGATATTTGTCCGCTTTGAAGTAAATACAGTCTGTTATTACGTACTTTTATATCTTAGCGAACCGACGTATTGATGAGTAGGTAGGAAGTACGTAATATACTACCTACCTAATACTTAGATGTGAATAAGATTATTGTTCATTATCACATCATTATCTTAAAGTCATTGTGAAATGCTTTTGATGTTAGCGAACATTAGGTATAAGAATAATGTGCTTGCCTTTAGACAAGTGATGTGAAATTTTCATTAGTCAGTATCGAGGTCTTTCTTTGATAGCAACTCTTTTAGATAACTGTACATGAAAAGTGGAACCCTCCAGTGTTAATTAATTCTCAAATTTGGAATGGAAGTCACTAGACTTCCTAGACTAAAAGAGATTTTGAAACAATAGTTTTTTACGAAATACCTACTCTTACATAATACATTATAATCCTCAGGGACCAAATATCTTGCCCATAAGTATTATTTTATTTTTGATTCACAGTCATGTTTTATTATTGTTGTGGCATGAACGAACGCGACTGTGTTGATCTATATCCTTTTTCAAAACTTTTACAAACTCATTATTTTAATCATTATTTTCCGTAGCATGTAAGCTAAACTGAGGAGCTAAAGCTATTTATCTGCCTTTATTCTTTTTTTTTTATTCTTGTCGTTGCCGCAGTCGAGGTCGAGCGACGAGCCCAGCCTGCGCGGCAGGCGGTACTTTTGATCTTGCCGACTTTTGATAACGTCCGACTGAGATCATAAAATCTTTTAATCACATGTACGTCGTCGGTACCTTACTTTAGTTCTAAAACAGGTATTTTGAATGGACTGTGGTAGATTTTAACGGGTGTTTTAAATGAAATTCAATTAGTGGGAGTTATTTCTCTCGATTTTAATTTATGAAGGTAGAAATTTTGTGCCATAATTGATCACTGTTCGGTATTTCTATGAAATCTTTATTAAACGCTTTTATTACTTAAACTTCAGTATCCAAGTTCTTATTATTCTGTTATTACATTCTACCATTCGTAACGTTGTTAGGTGGGTCCTATCATAATGGTAAAGCCCCCATGGTAAAGCTTTGATTAGCTCTTCAAAGAGTTCGATTATAACATCAGCAACAGTTACTTTGTGAAGACAAAGATTCTTTGGAACATTAATTGACAGCCATAGTGGATATCATTGCCCGATAAATGATTTGACTCAATCAACATAATAGTAATCGACCCATGCATAAGTACTTACAAATTGCCCGGATTTTATCAACTCTAATAACTTTATTCTTTATATATTTTAGTTTATGTTTTTGTTAAGTACTTATAGACTAACTAGGTATTCCGATTTGGTAAAATCCACACTTAATTTCGTATGTAAGTAGGTATTTGTAGCATCGATGGATGCAACTGACTACCGTCAACCTCATTCCATGGACAAACAAACTTTTGAGGTGCTTCAGAACTTTCTTTTGATCAAAATTATTTAGATGTTTTTACAATAAATAACATGACAGAAGTTATGCGTTTGTTATGTTATGTTGCCAACAATTTCATACGCTGTCAACATCTTTAAACGTGAGTATTTGAAGGCTATCTTGTTTATTTCAAGACTGGGAGACACTCGAATTAACTTACTGCTGAATTTCTTGTATCCATTTCTAAACTTGTTGCGCCACCACTTGACGAAGTGGTGTGCCATGGGGGCGTCTGCGGCTGGTGCCGGAGCTCTCAATGTTTCGTAGCACGTCATGCGCTGCGCTCACGCACGCATCTCGTATACATCAAAACAGCCGCGAGTATGTAAGGTCACCGTGTAACTTAACACTTCACTGAATCGATCACGACACAAAACTCATTGGTTTCGGCTCACGTGGTTTGTGCGTAAACTGTGACCCAGTTGCCCGCGTGCACTGGAGTTAAGACAAGAAACAAGCGAACGCCCTACTCGTGCAGCGTCGAGTGACTGACTGATGGATGAAGAAGGGTGAAGCGCAGGGAGGGGCGGGTGAGGGTCGGCGCGGTGTGGCGCCCGTCTCTCGGGCTCGCCCCGCGTCTCGCAACGTAGCGTGCCGTGCCGTACAGTCGGTCTTTGGCGGCGGCGACATTGATGTTTGGGTAGGTAAGGTAGGTACTTTTCATTCAAAATATGGGACGCTCCACCTATAATACTAGTAATTTGCCCCGACCCGAACTGAGATGTCGTGCTGTCGTCGCATCATCGTCGTCGTCATTGGATTGGTCAATCCTCATGAAAATGTGCTGACCTAAGTAGAGTTTTTTTAAATGTGAGGGTTATTTCGACATGCAAGCGAATCATAAATTAGATTCTTTCTTAGTTACAGTCACGTCATCATGCCTATTATCAAAAGGCTTCTGAATCTTCAGTTAACAAAACTCAACCCACCCTCAACCACCGTAAGCCGAATCATTATTATGCTGGCTACACTCCTAGCCAGAACACCCCCCACGCATAATAGGCCAACTTTTGAGCCTAAATGCGGAAACGGGAGTCCTATCAATATCATTATTATATAGGTAGGTACTTAAGTAATTTACTTTAAAAAAAAAGAGTCAAAGTTAAATTACTTATTAAATTAAATTACTTAGGTACATAAGTAAATAGGGACTAACTATTCGGTGCCTACTTATTAGTTTAGTACCTACCTATGGCTAGATTGTGAATATGTAATGTCTTAAGTTTACTTTCTCACAATAACGTACCTAACCTACCTACCTAAAATGTTAATAAAAAAATTTTAACATTACAAAAAAATACACCACCTGGCTTGATCTTACTTTTTTTTTGTTGACTTAGTTCAGTTTAGTTCGGACAGCCAAATTATGTTCATTATTACTAACAACTTTATAATGAATTTAGTTATTTCAGGACAAACATAGTAAACTAAACACAAACATCGTTTATTTACTTTAAAAAATAAATAATAAGTTCCCAATACAAAAGTATAACGATAACAATTCTGAATGGACCAACTTAGCCCTATTTCCCCAATTGCTTTCATTTTAGTTGCCATGCCCATGCCACATATTGTGCTATGAGTACGTACATACAGTCAGCAACATAAGTCGATTAATAGATTGAGTTTTTAAACGAAGTACTTACTACATGCAGTCGCAAAATGTTAGAAGTAGTTTTATCAATTAAATTAGTATATAAAGTTATAAAACCTACATAGACTTTTGCAAAAGTTACAAAACAAAATAGTCAAAGCATAGGTAGTTGGCCAATCATAAATTGTTAATCAATCTATGTGGCTGACTGTAGGTAGGTAGTTATTAAATTAGGTTAGGTAAGACAAACCTACATTAGGTTAAGAGTAGATAAATAAGGCTAACTTATGGAACTAATAATAGATATTTTTTTTTCCAAAAGCTTGAGCGGTTTTAGCAGCAATTTTTAGAGTTGATTTATCTTCTTACCTTCGAAAAAATAAACTTTTTTTTCTGTGCTAGTAGGTAAGCTACCTCTTTCGTTGTATGCCTACCTAGGCAGACATAAGTATACTTAGTCCTTGCTAGAATTTAATTAATGTCTCTCCTCGCTGCGGGGAACTGATGGAACAGGCAGGCAACGTGACTTTAACGAGGTTTATGGGCAGAACTAGACGCTCGCTGACTGGTAATGATGGCGACAAAGCCTTATTACGCATTATTGCAATTGAATTGAACCTTCAAATGCAATGCGACATAATTACCATCGTCAATTGTATGTAAAGCTTTGTTTATAAGACTAGAGAAACTCCCACCTTACGTTCACGGTCTTTTAATATTGTTAATATTTACATGCCAGTTTTAAATTTTTACGTGAAACAGGTAAACAAGTAGATAGGTATTTATGAAGTTTTACTGGACCAAGAAAGCTTACAAGTATCTACTACCTACAGGCAGGGCAGTAATAGAGAGAAAGGTGCCGCGCATCCGCTACGTTGGCAATGGCAGCTTCCACGCGGTCGACGACCCTGACTCAGCGATTACAAAAAAGATTATGGTAGGTAGGAAGATAGTACCTGGTAGTGGTAATGAGGAGACTGTATCTCAACAAAAAGCCACGAAATATCTAACCTAACCAAGGACGTTTGTATCTTGGTATCTTGCGTAAAGGTTAAAATTAAAAAGTGGGAAGTACTGGTTTCTTTAGAAATCGGCCTGTAAATCGACTGCATTGTATTTTACTAAAGCATTGTTATTTTCTAAGAATGCAAAGCTTTTAGTGCCTGTGGACCGGTGGACGTTTGGTATCTGGTCTTGCGAAGGGTGGAATGGAAGCGTGGGGTGCCGCAGTGCCAGCCGGCGACTACCAGGCGCTTCGAATTAGAATTTTACGGCCTCTTCGTGTTAGGTTTATTGTCGGCGAGTTATCGTCGACCGAGATGAGGTCGTATTCCCAAACTGACTTACAACAAACACTGTTTTATGTGCGTAATAAAGAAAATTCTACATCGAAAAACAGGGCGTAAGATTGCGTGCTGAGGTGAATTTGTTTACTCGAATCGGACAATTTGAAGGATGATTGCGCATTCCCATGGTCTCTATAATTTTGAGTCATAAACCGGGAACTGTTAATGCATTAACCGAAATAGTGGAACGGCTTTATTTTTTAGGCTTCCATGGAAATAATCCCTGATGATGTCACTACGAAATGAGAATGCATATAGCGGGCGGGAGGCTCCCGCACACAGGCTCTACTACGTGGGTGGCGACGACGACGACGGTTCCACGAAATAGTGTTGATGGCCAGCCTTCAATATCATCGATCTATAAACTGGCTCTCGATATTCAATAAAACAGACCGCCATATTCTTTTATAGTAAAAGCCATACAAGGACGTTATAAAACAGTAAAATTATGCCTATTCGTCTAATGGACCACCCTCTTTGATCTCGAAGTAGACGTAGATTTACTTAGTTTAAAAAATATATTATATTTAATTTACTTACCTAAGTAGTTAGATTTATCTATTAGTTCAGCATTATCAATCTCTCGCAACGCAATCGTGCAGATAGGGAAGTTTTGTACTTACTAGGTTTAGGTAGGGTAGGACATAGGTACAAGTCACGCACGACTAGTTCGTTGCTAACTCTTATCACAGTTATCATATGGCGTAATGTAGGTTTGGTAAACAAAGAGAACCTTCAATCAAATTCAACCGGGATAGGTACTATTTACTCCTCTCCTGAAGTAACCACTTCTTCGAAACGATTTCGTCTTATCGTTCGTTACGTTTGTTTTTACTGTCCATAAAGTAGGTACCTAGATCAAATGTTTGCTTATAGAAATATATTATGCACTTTCTTGACCTGGAATTAGGCTGGAATGTCGATAGCGCAAGCACTTTAAATCTCTTTTCAAAATAAAATGGATTCTAAAGGATTGTCTTGAAATTGTATATGGCTTGAAAAATTATTTCTTATAAGTTTACTGTGTTGGTTCGCCGCGAAGCTTTTCTGCGTGTTGTTTGTATCAGAGTGAAAAAACCGCAACGATTTACGAATTTCACGTAGAAGTATTACTTGTTCTGTGATGGTGGCGTTATATCTGCTATTTAGTCGGCTGGCACTCGGCCAGGTTTCGTTTATATCTCTTGGGATTTGCCCACTCACGTATTTTCACCACACTCTTCTAATTTTGAGATTTTCTTTATCAACAAGTATAAATTAATATTCAATCAAATACATAAGGATTTCAGGTATCTTCTATAAAGTATTGTGCTTGCTTACCTATTTCATAAACATTTTCTTGATTGCATTTATAAACAAGGCTTGTGGGAATGTGGAAGATACGGATACCTCATTGCGCTGGGGGTGACTTCATTGATGGGTGAAGTCACCTTCAGCAATTTCCAACCGTGTGTTGAAAGGAAAAGTTCGCAAAAGTCTTCTCAAAGTTCTCAAAAAGAGCTTCGCTGTTGTCGGTGTGGTGACTGTGGTGCACTATACACGCATTCACGACCTAGTAGGTAAATAGAGTCTAGCTTGACTGTTCAGTTAGCTATCTCGACTATCTTCAGAAAAAAGTAAGACTTTCACATAAGTATTCAATGTATAAGTCCGCACCAACAATTAGGTACACCGCTATAATGATTATTTTTGACTAATGTACCTAATGCCGAATGCACATCTCACGTGAACCAAGAAAACAACACAGGAAAATAAAAGAAAAATTATTCGAGTAGGTAATTCGAGTCCACATAGACACAATCTCACGCATCATTATAGGATCGTCGATGATTGTAATTGTAGGTAAGCTTTTAAATCAGCCGTCGCGTCAGTCGGTCGGTCGGTGCAGTAACTATTAATTAATCTACACCGGTCCGTCGGCGCTTCAAAGAAATAATAACCCACGATTATGTATCCCTTATCTGGCGGCGAAACGATTCTTTCACCCATACCAAAACCTGTTTCTCAGTCTTTCTCATGGCGAACAGAGTAAAAAATATTCCAACTTAATAGCTTCGAGGTGTGATTACCTACTACTATATCCTATGCATTCTAATAAGATACAGTAGAGTTTTAATTTAAATAATGGAAGGCAATCATGCGATCGAGTCACGCGAAAGCTGAGAGTAAGATCAACAAAATCACCTTTCGAAAATATCTGGCTTGTTGTATCTGTGATGAAACTGTAGTGTCTGAATTGGGTATAATCAAGTTATTAGATAATTTTGAAAATCAAATCGGCATCGATAGGTCCACGATCTCAGAGATAATAATCCTCATTCATACATATAACACGATGCAAGGACTAGGGTAGGACGCCCGGAACAATACGATACCAAACAAAAAGATCAAATAAAAACCATTCAATGATGAAAAACTCGAATTTGTTACCATTTCACAAGGGATGAAACGCACCGGCGCACGGCGGCGGCGGCGGCGGCGACTGACGATCAAAGGGATTGAAGCGATATCAATACCTTTGTGCTACCGCTGAGCCCTTTGTCGGCGTCGGCGACATCAGAGGCGACAACTCCCGCCGGCCAATCCATTACTTCACAAAGAGAACATCAAAGGAGCCGGCGGCTATTGCGTCACGTCACGTCACGTGCCATCATTTGGCAGCCTGCAACATTTAGTTAGATAATCTCGCAAAAAGTGCTTTTGCCGGCTGACCTGAACATTATTACATTCATAGTTAGGTAGGTAAGTGTACGTAATAAACTAGTAGGTACTTGCATTATTTGTGTTACTAGTTACTACGAAAACTGTGGTAACCTGCTACCTACTAAGAACATGTTGAGAAATATTTTACGTTTAGTAACTTTACCTTGTAGGTAGGAGGTATAGGTAGGTAATGATGACTGTCTTGAATATGATTTGTGAATTTTGTGACATAGGTAATAGGTATATGGGTTATGGATGGACTGTAGTTTAAGGTAATAGGTACCTACGAGACATTGACTTTGAAATTATTTACTGACCTAATATCAAACTATGGACATTATGTTTAGGAAAGTTGTTTAGAAGAATGTGTAGTGTAACAGGCTGGACATTTGCAATTTGCAAGACAACGTTTTACTCTTTGGTGGTTTTCTTCCATTTGGACAACCGAACCGACTGAGTACCTATAGGCCTTCAAGTTAAAAAGTGGACAAAAAATCCGGCCCTCTCGGCCCGCGCTGGATGGCGGCGGGCGGCGGCGGCTTGATACCATCTGTCTTTGATGTTGCCAGCCCGCCGGGCTCGCCACGTCTCGCTACACACGCGTTAATTACATTCAATAATAACATTTGAAAGTATGTAAAGTTAAAAAAAGGTTTGTTTCTCGTGATAGTATAAGTAGTGTAAGTACCTAGGTAGGTACCTATTATGGTAGATAGAGGTAATAGAATATTAGTACTTACAAAAGCTCTTCAAAGTTTTGGGAGGAATAACTGCAAAATAACTCAATAGATAACATAATAGGGGTAGGTAATATGATGATAATTTTATTATTATCATATTCACTGATTTATCACCATCTTCATATCATAGTCACTTTTATTGCAAGTCATATAATATTCATTTAAAGCAGTTTATGAATAATGACCTGACTTTATAGTTTTTTTTAATATTATTCGTGTTCGTCGTTTAAAAACACGCATCATGTCATGTAAAAAATCAGCGACAAATTGACTATTTCGAGGCGTGGTGGCTAGCGGAGGCGGCGGCAATCAAAGGCCCGCAATGATCAAAGGCGCCGCCATCGAACGGCCGGGCTTTGATCTCGCCGCGCGAAGTGCAAATTATGTTATTAAAAGACAGTGAGTGGCGCACCCGCGCTGACGCCGCTGCCGCCCGCCCGGTGCACTACTAATTAATTCAATTCGTTGCACTGCTATGAAGTCCTATGTACTATTACATTGGTAACTAGGTACATGTAGTAAGCAAGATATAACGAGTTACGGACCGTAACCAGAGATGGGCACTTACCCGGTAAATACCCGATCATCGGGTATATACCCATTTATACCCATTTTTACCTACCCATTTTGAATTTATACCGGGTATTAATTCAAAAACTCTTTTTTAACATTTAGGTTTAGCTTTAGTAGGAAATTCATGTTTTTATTGGTTAGTATTCGTTCTGATTTATAATGATTTCGTATTAAAAGTAAAATAAACCAGAAAACAGAAATTAAACCAGCTAGGTAACTATTAAAATTATCGATTTTTGATGAGGTTTAACTATATAAACTAGTTGTTCTGTGAAAAAAATTGACCTCACGAGCCTTTATGACCATTAATTTTTAATTTCCCCTCTTTTCCCCCTTCCATTCCCCCTTTTGGGAAATATTTTTACATCAATTTGTCTAAAATGAAGTCTTTAGTGTGCTTCTCAAATTGAAATCCGTCGATTCCTCTTCCCCTTTTCTCCCCTACTTTCCCCCCAATTAAAAGACGCGGTCGATTAAAAAATTTAATAAATCAAGGAACTAGTGTGCCGATATTCGTCCAAATCGGTCGATAAATGCGACCTGTAGGCGAGAACTGACAGACAGACGGACAAAAGCATTTTTGACCAATCCCGAAACTGAGACGCTCGTTATCCTCGTGGCAGACTGTGCGGGGCCCCTCCCACCTCGGGTGGCAGCACTCCGCGGCGGGATGCTAGGTGGGTGAGAATTGATGCATTCTTTAGCAGGTTTCTGGATTATTTTGATTTAATACCAAATAACATCTAGACATGGCGGGCGGGTCGATATGCCACAAAAGTTCTATCCCCTTTTTGTTAAATACCCGTGCGAAGCCGGGACGCGCCACTAGTGTAACTATAAAACGACAGTAGGCCTAAACATATTATAAAAATGCAGGTCGTATTTTTACCGGGTATTAATAAAAAATACCCGGTATAAATGGGTATTTTTTAAATTTTAACTATTCTACCCTTCCCTTCCCATTTTTACCTACCCAATTTTTACCTACCCGCCCATCTCTGACCGTAACTCGTTATATCTTTGTTTGTACTGTAACTTACGGTACAAACAAATACCTACAAACAAACCTACGGCTACGATCCTTGTGAGATAATAAAATATCCTATATTCGCCGATGCAATTGTGTTCGTCGGTAAACAATAACCGGTTCCATGGTGGTTTGGCTAACACATTATTTAGCGGATCTAGTAGGCATTGGGCGGTATCGGATGTCCTAATCCTAACTAACCTAACACTAGGTGAGGCCTAACGATAAGAAAATATAATTCGTAGAAATGACAACAATGGAATTGAGAATGTTTTGCTGACTGACACTATGACATTTTTGGTTTCTTTTTTCTGATTATTAGTTTACCTATAAGTAGATAATCATTTCTTTAAATTAGGTAGCATAAATATATTTAAGACCCTTTTGTACAACATGAACGTAATAAAGTATTGAGTATTGAGTATAGGTAAGCCTACCATATTAATATGGTCAAAAATAGAGGTCAAAATTTTAAAGTGGCCTTCGTGCCGTTTCTAAATATTCCATGTTCGCGGTTGCACAGCCTATCATAATAGTTACTGCGAGGTTGGTTGTTGTTGTATGAAACGGCGGCAGAGCCGGAGGCACAGGCACTGAGCAGGCGATCGAGCCGCGTGCGTCGACCCACGGTGAGCTTTGATCACGCCGCCGCGCCGCGTCGAATCCAGATTTGACTCAGACTGTCTCGGACCCAACACAACTGCCGTCAGACCCAGACCCCACTGTCACTTTCCATCAACCTTCTCGTAAATCCAAAATACAATAAGATGAATTCGATACATCGACCTTTTAGCTTTTTATTAAAAATATAAACTTTTTTTCAGGCATGATACTTTACCCATTTTTCAGTTGCTTTGTTTTCTTACAAAGAAGAACCTCGAAAACTGGCTTAGGTTTTGCTTAAATACAACAAAACCATTCAAATAATGTGAAATGCTGGCAGATTTATTGCCCCTAACTAAACTGCCCTAAAAGTAACTAAAGTATGAGAAAAAGCTCTTTTTGTGTAAACCTAAGGCAACATATTTATAAAACTCGATCGTGTGAAACTCATTGGGCCTGTGATAGAAATAACAAAACGAATGTCTTAATTATAATTCTAAACACAGACATTGCTGAAACGAAGTACCATCAGCAAAATTTCCGCCTTACCACTTTTGAAACTGGTGTGCAAGTACCGTTCTTGTCATCGCTTAATTTGACATTTAGAATCGTCAAAATTCGATAAAAATGGTTTTATCAATAGTTGCAAGTACGAAGTATCGAATTTTGACGATTCTAAATGTCAAATTAAGCGATCGACAAGAACGGTACTTGCACACCTGCCGTGCAAGTACCGTTCTTGTCGATCGCTTAATTTGACATTTAGAATCGTCAAAATTCGATACTTCGTACTTGCAACTATGGATAAAACCATTTTTATCGAAGTTTGACGATTCTAAATGTCAAATTAAGCGATCGACAAGAACGGTACTTGCACACCTGTTTCGCTTGCAAGCAGTTAGCTACCTGACCCCGCCTTTTTCTTTTGTCTTCTTATTTTGACCAACCAGAGACCTAAACATCTATCTATTTTTATGACGGCCCGTTGTTTTCATAACTTTTACACCCGAAATAATTTGCTTCTATTGGTATTTAAAAATTAACGGCTAGTCGGTTTACAGAAAATGCACCCTTAAGGTGGTAAGGTGGAACTTTTGCTGATAGTACCTACTTACTGTAAAGCTGTCACCAGCTAATAAAATCTGAGTTTCTAGTTCACTTTTAATGTGTTTAACTTGTGTTTAACGACTGAAGGAACCATAATGATGATTGCGCTTGCTTGGCAAAATCTGTATTTTTATTGGTTCACAAAGCTTACAAAAACACCTTGCTGACTACAATCAGACAAATTAGCGTAAGATACCTACCATAAAAACTATAAAAATCGCAAGTAGGTACTATGTTATACCATACGGGACCAAAATTATTAATCGATGGTTATACCTACCTACTACCTACATTCCTGATAGTAAATCTAGTGAAGTAGGTAGGTAGGTAAGTAGGTAGGTATATTTACGAAAGATCTTATTTACTAACAACGCTGGCGGTTGATTTCTTTAAAGATAATGTTTTATTTAGCTTTGAGCGTGAGATTTTATCAAAGAGGAAGTGCGTGGTAATTATATTATATGGTTTTGAAGACTATCTCTTGACACAACAAAAATATGGACGATTAAAGACGTTTATTTTAGTCGTGGTGGTTGCCATCAGATTACACAAGGTATAAATAAATATAGCACTAGGGTTATCTCACGCTATTCGACGGAATTATATAACCTGCAACTTTTACTACTTATACCTATCTAATTCTGTTCCTGTTCCTAATTCTGTTTGAAGCAAAAATACTAACAGCTCAACTCAAACACATGGTAGGAATATTTGGTTCCGCCTTGGTTCCGCAGACTGCGTTATTATTACCTATCCCATCCCATCTAAAACAATAGTTAAGTATGTTCAAAAAAAGCCAAGGTCGTTATTCAAATGATGTCGGGGTTGACAGCGTCGCTGATAAAAGAAATGAGATCAGAACGGGTGCCAAGTTCCAAAGTAATTCCTTAAAATCGTAGCTAAATTAATGCACAGCATTATTCAATTGATTTAGAAAGAAAATGCTATGTTCATTGATACTGAACTATCATTTAAAATAGATTCATAATCAAGTCCACCGTTTCTGACTTTAATTTTCATATCAAACGCACTATATGATCAGACAACCCTGTCAATGGATGGAATGGAAGGAGCGACAAGAGATCCGATACAAGTGGTTACTCGGAAGCGCTATTTCCGACATTCTAGGAACATGCCCTCTTCTCTTTGGGTACACCGATGATTTAGTGACATGCTCTCAAAGCCAATATGATTTTCATTGAACAGTAAAAAAAGAAGGTACTTACGTACTTTTTACTAATAAGTAGTAGAATTTATCTACTACATAAGTAGTAGCCTACTACTAGTAAGTACCTACTATAGTACACACAATTTAAAAAACGCAAAACGATTACAAGTGCCCCAGCAATCCCACCTTATTTACATCCTTACTCCGTTCCTGGAAAACTGTAAGTAATCCTATCTAGGTATCATAGCTAGTTTTATAGGCTGTTGGATTTTTTTTTATAAAGTAACCTATGACAAATTATAATAATATCACATTGTTGTTTACGTTATCTCAACCCCTGGTGTTACACAGCCGACTCAAGAGCAGGATTTCTTTATTTGTTTAATTTTCTTTCTTGCGACAAGACCGCCTTTCCTATCGTGTTTTATCTATCACCTCTATAAATAAAACGAAAGCATTGCCACAGTGTAAATAAAAAGAGAATTATTATCAGTTTAGAGTAAACTTTACAGGCATTATAGTGTAAACAAAAAATATCGCGGTGTAACTAATAGAGCTGTTTACTCGCGCGGTGTTTGGGTAGGTAATGAAATTTTTATAACAATGAAGAGGCTATCCAGTGTACCTGTCACAGAGCCCATTAAAAAATTAAGAGCTCGCATCCTCCCTCTTATTTAGAGGTAAAATAAACAATCAGCTGGACGTAAACAGGATGTGGGGAAGAAAATACGTTATATCCGGCGCTACGCTAGAGCGGCTTCTAAGGTTTTTTATATCTTGTTAGGATAAAAGTAGGTACCTAATTTGAAGAATTTACAAATCTTACCCCTACGTTCCCCTACTCAATACTGCATTAATATCTTCAATATTAATGCAGAGTATTGTGAATTAAATAAAAAAAACTTAGTAAAACTAGTAGAGAGAAATCTGGTCTAGAGAAATCTGAAAGAAAAAACGCATTGGAACGCTCGCTCTGTAATGTTATTTTATTATAAGAATAAAGAATTTGAATTTAGTTTTCAACCACTGAATAGAAGGAAGAGGGGGGTTAGGTATGTCTGTCTGTGAAACTACCTAGTAGGTACTTTCTTACTACTTTCAATAAGTACCTATGTTTTTTTGTAAGAATGTTGATAGAATGAGCTGTTAGAAAACGTTTAGTGCAGTTATGTTATGAGGACATTCACCAGCTCTTCTGAACCCTAGTTTCTACGGGGTTTCAGGCATTATTAAAATTTGTATTCCAAGGTTTGACGATGACTGAAAAATTACCAGCATAAGATGAAGGTGATCTTGTTAGAACTATACACCATTATTTCACTGACTAGGTACACAATACCTACACTTGTATTGATTGAATTCTGACTGGAGCTCGGATCTCTGCGGTTGAAAGCCACAATTCGAATCGGGGAAGCAAACCCTCAAGAAGCCTTGAAGACTTGAAGCGTAATTGAATTTGCCTACAACTTGACAGGAAATTGCTTGCGTATTTGTGTTTTCGAGAGCAGGGGTATGCCAATCAAAGTCGAACTGCAAAGTTGAACTGCAAAGTTTTAAATCATGGTCAGTTCATACTAACTCATAGTTATTCTGTGACTAAATAGTGACATTATCACGTCATTTGATGCGTTTTCGCGCATATTTTGCTGTCAAGTGTCTAAAAAGAATGATCACGTGGTACAAAATTGTACCACGTAATTTGTATTTGCATTGTATTGAAGAAATTACACTGGGCAGTGAAATATAACTTGACAGCAAAAGATTGGCATACGGAGGCTCCTGCCTCGTGGAACAGGAAAAATACAGAGAAACGTAATCAAAGCAGGATCTGAAAAAGTAAATTCACACTATAGGGTAGGACATAACAGTCTTTGTAGGTATAATTGAAGTTACTTTTACTTACATTCTTACTTACTGTTACTTTACTTACTTAAGTACATTCCCTAAAAATGAAGTGGCAATGGGCAGGCATGGCATTCTGGCCTGTGGCCAGAATGCACAAAGACAGATGGACAAAAATAGTAACAATATGGAAAGGACCCACAGGAAAGAGAAGACCGGGTAGACCAAACGCTAGATGGGTAGACGACATACATAAAACTACAAATACAACAAATTGGATAGATTTGGCTCAGGACCGAGACAACTGGAGAACACTGGAGGAGGCCTATACCCAAGAGGGGTCCTAACAATTTTTTTTTAAATAAAGTTTAAAGTTGTGTTTATTATTTTATAATAAGTTAGGAATAAAGGCTTTTTTATTTTATTTTATAGGGTAGGACATAACAGTCTTTGTATAATTGAAGTTACTTGCTTATATTTTTTGTGTTTTTTACACAAACTGGGATCGTGTTGAGTAGACAAAGCATCGGATTTAGTCGCGGAAGTTCAGCTGCGAATCAATGCAAACTCCGGTGATATCCGATTCATTCAATTCACTGCATTCAGCTAAAAAACCTATCATTGTTGTGACAAGAGAACGCTGAGAACAGACGAGTTAACATGATTCCGTCGAAAATTGCATCCTGTTCTTACAATTTATTAGCGCCGCCATCGGAGTGCGTATATTCGCGTCCGGTCGTGCGCTCGGTAATCATTTCTGTCCAAATATTGATCTTTTTTCGCTCCCGTTCAATTCGATCAACCGGAAAAGGGTGGATTTTAGTGTACAATGCCGTAAGTAGGTAATCAATATTCTTCAGCAGGAAGGGAAAACTGACTAGGTAGGTACGCTACGCTAGGGGACATTAGGATGTCTGGATTCATTTCACATGCCATTTTGGAATCACAAATATTCATTGCATTGTCCTTTTTGTCTTAGATGAAATATAGAACCCATGTATAGACTTGGTAGTTGTTATTTTGTAGAAATGTCATGCTTAAAAGCTAGTCGTAAAGTATAAGTTTACGACGATTATAAATCACGGAATTCTATACCTTTGTTATGTCTCTGACCATAAAACAGAAAGCATTAAAATCGCGATTAGGGGTCGGAGTGTCTCATCGATGGCCTACTCACGAAATAACATAATAAAAGATCGGTATGATATCAAAATTTATTCACAAAGAAAATTATGAATAATACAGTATTTACAATTTAATATTTATAATACCTAACCTGCCTACCTACTTAACCTACCCTACCTATATATACCTACCTAACCTACCTATATATATTTTATTCTATCTATAGCACCAAGACTTTAGTCTCTCTCTTCTGTGATACCTACTAGGTAGGTACCTAATGAATGAATCTCTGCCGGGCATGGGGTATTGTTAAATTTCGTGCTAGACCAAATCTGAGAAATAAATAATTTAGGTCGCCCGCGCCGTTCAGAGGCGGTAAATTCGTGATAAATCCGTGTCCAATACAATGCGACAGTTGTTAGCGGCGACGTCAATATCAAGTCAAATGAAGCGGACGGAGTGAGGCAGTGCTACGATAATGGAATTTCTGGGAACAGCCAGAACAACCCTTGTGGGGTGTGTCGCGGGGGTTGGTGTGCGGGGCCGGTCCATCCATCACGCAGCGGGGGTGCAATTAGGCCGAAGTAGATGTGCTGACACGAACGTGGCCGATGCCTCGACGCCACATGCCGCAGTAGAGCCTACTTATACTCGCTAATGTTTACCCTCTGTTCACTTTTATACCTTACTATCTTTAGGTAGGTACTACGTGCGATTGTTCTGGCCTGCAGAATATGTCCACATAATTTGCGATAGGGTTAGCTCTACATTGGTTGAAGGAGAGCACATCATCCCCATCCATCTAGACTAAATACTAAATTTAATACATAATTACTTACCCTACCTACAATATTCAAATTCAAATTCTTTATTGCACTTTTATGTTGCATAAACAGGTGTTATAAATTATAAAGTATATTCTAATGCTCTAGTCTAGCTAATGGCATCCATTTAACGGGTATCGGTAGGAGCCGATAGCAACAAGTATCTTCACCTTAATTATTATCGGTTCGTTAAGTTTAATTAAAAAAAAGTTAATGTCCATTCGGCCGAAAACCGAGAGCGGCTTCCTTGGAGTAGGTACTAGAGGGGTCAAGGAAGGGGTGGAGGAGGTGGCGGCAACGCAGTAGCAGCCGCCGATTATCCGACGATAAGACACAAAAACAACTTTTTGATTTATGAAGAAAGCCTGAGAGGCGGCTACCGGGCGCCGCGCGCCGTGCCTCGCCGCGCCAGCCCTCGCCAAGTCATGCCGCCGCGCCGCGCCGCCATGCGCCACCGCTGAACTGACTTTATTTTATGAAGTAACGATAAGGCAGTCTAAGATTGGTTCAAAGGAAAAAGCTAGCTGATCTTTTTTTTAAAGCTCAATTTAAAAGAGAATTGCTAGAAAACTATGGTACAATTCTTCTGCCCTAAGTTTCACCAACAGGTAACCAAGCTTTATAATATCGGTGACGGTAAATGAGATTCTGAATCACTGAAAATTTAAAGGGCGGATGATGATGATGATGACACTATAATTTATTTTTGTCGATAAGTGTATGTCTTGTGTGCTTCACTGACATCACTAGCCAATAGCCACGCACGAGAGCTCAGAGCCGACATCTCATGAGCGTTTCGCTGGAGGGACCATTCTCGCGTCATCCGTGCCGTCCCGCGACCAGATTTTGTAACATAATGTAAATGAGGCGGGCGGCATGCCTCAAAGAAGCCGCCTGTACCTACCTCTCGCCCAAGCCTTTTAAATATTAGCTACGCTTTAATTTTACATTTAAAATGAAATAAAATGAGTTACTGCGGATTATGATCAAACTTTGATCGATTTGGGCATGCGATAGTTTTTATTTAGTCACAACGATCTTTTAATTCAATGTACTCGTAGCTAGGTTGCGTAAAGTGAACGAGTAGGAGTGGAATTATCTAACATACCTACCTACCTACTCCTTTTTTTACCTTTTTTACAAAGTAAACAAATAAAAGGGGAGATTTTGCTGCAATTAACCTAAGTTGGTGGCGCCGGGTAGACGGAGAAATGTTTGCCTATTCAATTCTCTCCCTCCCTTCCAGTGTTTGAACAAGAACCAACTGAGTTTTACATCCTTCTTCCTACTCAGTGAAGGAATTAACAGTGATAGTTAAGTAGGTAGAGATCTTTTTGTTTAAGTTTATAGCAAACAGTTAGCAGTCTTTTCTGTATAAAAGGTAAATATTTAAAACTGGGACCGTGCGGTGTACCGGAATATTGTTTTTTTATAAAATTTCATCTAGGCACGCTTCCGATTGGTATGGTAGTTACTGATTTGGATCAGTTGAGCTAGCTTCCTTAAGTATTTAGAGATCGCTTGCAACGGTCTGACTGGAGATAAGTAGCGCAAATGTTTCATGTGTATTTTGTATAAAATTTTCTTTGGGAATAAGGTTATTTTTATATACCTAATTCAAGAGTTTTGTTATAATGGAGCATCCTGTGTAGTTAGTTTTTGGGTGGTCAGACTTTTTATTCTAGGTAGGTACCTACCTAACTTACCTATAGTGCCAACAAACACTACCTTCAGAAGATTTCAGCATTGCCTAGCTTGAATGAACAAAACACTCTCGCTAGACAGTCCTGAAATTGCTTTCTTCAGTGTAAGTTTGGTATAGGTAAAGTTGTGTGGAATGTTAATGGGTTCCGCAAGCAATGACTCATAGCACACTCCATAACCGGTGGAGTTTAGCTGTCGCCACCCCCTGCTGGCCTAATCAATCAAATGGCTAGCAGAGCAGTAAGTGCTTAAGGCTGTAGGTAAGTATTAGACGGTTCATTTCTGCTTTCATTTTCGATGGTTCTTCAATGCAACCTCGAAAATGACACGTCTAAATTGGACGTTTCATCGTTCATTATCGGTGCGCCTTTTTAGTGAAAGTCATTATCCACTTGACGCTTTCATCGGCATCTGTCTTTCATCGGTCACCTCTCATCGAAAATGAACAATAAGTGAACGTGTAAACAGCGGCGTGCTCATATTTCGTCCAGTCTCCTGATTTTTCAGGGGATCTATGTTACTTTTTGAGCAGTCTCATGTTATATTTGACTATCTGCCATTGGCAACACTGGAAAAATGCTTAAAGCCCAATACATGTTGGCCGAGCGAACGCCAACGCGAGCCAACGCGAGCGTAAGCAAGCGTAAGCAAATTGAGTGCTACCATCCACATGTTTGGCAAGCCTACGCAAACTATTGCAAGTGGCCAACGTAGACGAGCGGGCCAACATGTGGACACGGTTGGCCGAGCGCAGGCAAGCGCCTTTGATTTGTGCACAAAAACCGATACGGCTCCGAAGTGAGGCGAGTGGCGGCGAGCGACCGCGAGCGACCGCAAGCGATGACAAGTCACTGCAAATGTACTCTCCACACGTTGGCGCTTGTAAGCACTCGGCCAACTAAGGCGAGCGACACCGAGCCATGGCGAGGCAAGGCAAACATGCCGTCCACTTGTTGGCGTTGGCCTTCACTCGTCGACGTTGGGCCAACATGTATAGGCGGCATTACAGGGTAAGCAACGCGTCGACAATGCCACTGGTGTTGCCGATGTTAATAGGCGTCGGTAACCGCTTACCATCAGGTGGGCCGTAAGCCTGTTTGTCTAACCATGGCATAAAGAAAAAAAATTTACCGAACACCGATCACCGCTTCCACTCCATTTGTTTCTTTACTCCTGTAATTTTCAATTATTTTTTTAGCATGGAGGTAGATAACATGGAGGGGCCCCATTCTACTATACAAATTAAATCGACAGGCCGTCAAATATGTATTATTTTGTTTCTTTTTAACCAAGCAAATACTGAAGGTGTTGAAAGAGATATACATTACTAGTAGTTACCCGCGACTTCGTACGCGTCTACAGTTTCCGTGTATGTATATTATCTGTGCGTGTACCAAGCGGATACTTTGAGAAACTTGACACTACACCTCATTACACCGAACTCGTACCTACTGGATTGTCAAACGCTAGTTGTTAGACCAAAGAGGTAGTATTACGCCCTGTCAAACTGACGTGACATGACATGACAATGAAATCCTCTTGCCAATTGGCGCTGCTAATCCTTTTCGTTCATTTTATCCTGTAGATCCTGTTAATTATTCGAGATAATAAGTAGCCCATGTGTCAATCCAGGTTACGAACTATGTATATGCCAAGTTTCATCCAAGTTGGTTCAGTAGTTTAGACGTGATTGAAACACAAACATCCAAACATCTAAACTTTCTAAACTTTCCAATAATAAACAGGATCTACAGGATAAAATATAAAAACGGGATTAGCAGCGCCAATTATTAGCAAGAGGATGATGTCATGTCACGTCAGATTGACAGGGCAGTAGTACCTACTACCTCTTTGGACTTACGGGTTTGGTGTAATGTAAAGTTTCTCAAAGAAGTATTCGCTCGGTACACGCACAGATAATATAATGTACACGGAAACGGTATTCGCGTACGAAGTCGCGGGTAACTGCTAGTTTATAATATTAGTAGGATAGGATTTTGTCCCGTCGAATTTTTTTGTGACGTCATGATTTTATGTTTGCGTAACTAGCGCCGCCATGTTTTGTTCCGAGTTTTTGGTAGATTAGATCTGCTGTCAATACAACTAAGAAGGCAGCCATATTTTGTTCCGTAGTATACACGCTTTTTTTGTTGGTAGGGCGTATCCATTGGTTCTGGATCAGAGTTTTTTATGTTGGTAGGGCGTATCCATTGGTTCTGGATCAGAGTTTTTTAGTGTCAGTGAGTGTGTAATTTTTTGACATTGGCACTAGACATAAGAAACTTCAGCCACTAGCCAGGCTTTTTTTGGCCGTCGCTGCACTTTTCATTTTTAGCTTTTTAGAATTTGTCGTGCTGAAACTATGGGTAAAATACGAAAACCAAGGCCTGGGAGGGCTAAAAGAAATGTGTCAGTCGAAGATCCAAGTCAGGAAGAGGAAATTCCTGTGGACAGCAAGGAAAATGCAATTCAGACTGTCATGGACCAGTTGCAGGTTAGGAGATTGTTTTTAGATAAAATCTTACAATTTCAGTCAAATTCTATGTACTAAGCTCAGTAATTAGATACCAAAACATCAGAGTTGTTATTTGTTTTCAGGCGCCCAATGTAGAAGAAAAATACTGCGGTTTACAAACACTAGCTCTTCTTATTGAAGACCCGGCCAACGTGCCTCATATCATTGAGCAAGGCCTGGTAAAAGTAGCTGCACCACTGCTCCTTGATGCAGCCAGCTCTGTCAGAAATGCATCTGCAGGCATGCTTAGAAATATGTCTACTGTCAGTATGGAGATCTGCGATTCTATGGTTGACCAGGATGTTATGACACCTTTGACATGTTATTTCCACGAGGTACATAATTTATGTATAAATTATTATTATTATTGTACAAAAGATTCCTTCGAAATTGTTTTATATGAGGTTTATTCGAAGAGAAGAATGGAAGAGTTTGAAGACCATTGAAGGGGCATTAGGTACCTAATAGGTTTTTTAAATCCTCTACTGCTTACCTTTAAAAAGTCTGGTAGAAGGTTTGCAATGATTATATTTCTTTTCAGTACACTGAAACATGGAGTCCAGACCCTAGTTCCAAAACAAATACTGAAGATATTGATACATTTGTGCAATGCATCAATTTGTTATTGAATGTTTGTGAAAGCTCCGGTATGTTACTATGGTGATATTTTTATTCCCCAACACTAAATAATTTATGCTAATTATTTTAAGGGTACAAGGTTTTGTATTTATGCCATAACTTACGTCATATTTGTGTTTATTCCAGAAATAGCAATCAAATATGTGGGCCAAACAAATATACTGGACATACTACCTAGACACCTGGATCTCTCTGTATTCGGAAATAGTATAGTAACAGCCGTATTGCAATGCCTTATTGTAATTATAGAAGACAATTTAACAGCTATGGAGAAAATCAAAGTAAATGCAGAGAGGCAATTGACAGCACTTCTATCATTAGAAGGGAATGAGCCATCAGTGCTATTAGTGAAGACATTGTCTGCTGGAGTGATAATAAATGCCTGCGGTGGCAACATTGCCTCTTTGCCCATTGATGTTATAAACCAGATAATATCAATCCTTGCAAACACTTTAGGTGTTGATCACCGACTGGCTTGCAATCAACTATCTAGTAATGTACCTTTGAGTAATGCAGCCGGTAAAGTGGAACCTCCGACAGGGAAAGATGCTCATGTATTGGATAATCAGATAAAAGCTATACTGGATATTCTAGATGCCCAACAGAGTGCCATAGAAATTATTGCTAATATTTGTTCTGAAGGTACTTGCTGGGACTTTTTATATTGTCAAAACAATAAAACTAACCTATAAGTATTTAACTACATCATGTATAGGCCTAGCCTACACAAGGAGTCACATTATGTGATGAAATTAAATTAAGGTTACTAATTTAATACTTTGGTTTGGGTTGGTTCCTCTAAAAAAGTATTTTTTTGCAATGCTATTACTAACACTTATTTTTCACTAGCAGTTACCCGCGACTTCGTCCACGAAAGAAAAATATAACTTAAAAAAAGCGGGCAAAGTAATGTGCCAATCCAGGTTACGAACTATAATATATTCCAAGTTTCAAATCGGACCAGTAGTTACAGTGTGATTGAAACACAAACATCTAAACTTTGACATTTATAATAGTAGTGGGATTAAAAATTCATTTTTCAGAAAATGATGGTGATGAAAATGATAACAATCAAGCTGATGAATCATCAGAGAGTGATGATATTGAAGATGATAATTGTATGAACGATAATGGTATAGCGCTGATGGAAGACAGATTACCCTCACAAGTCTTGGAAGCTTTGGTATCTCTGGAGTTATTTGAGAAAGTGTGGGCGAGAACTCAAGTGCCTGCTCAGAATGTTCTTCTCATACTAAAGGAGTATGATGGCTCACAATTGATTCACAAAAAGTAAGTGTATCAAGACTAAGTAAAATAAAAAGTATCTGCAATTTTAACCTAGCTCTAGATGAGAAAAACTACTTATACAAGAAATAACTAAATAACAACGTTATATAAGAAATGTATTCATGTGTGTGTACAATAAAGAAAGGAAGAAAGAAAAGAACCAAAAGTAACTATGCTATAATGTATTTCCTCTTCGAAATCACTTAAACTGTTATTAACCCCCGACGCAAAACTGATGGGGTGTTAAAAGTTTGACGTGACTTTGTCTGAGGCAACGTAGCTCCCGAACGGATGAACCGATTTTGAGTTTTTTTTTTGTTTGAAAGGTGAATTATTCGGGAGTGTTCTTAGCTATGTTTGATGAAAATCGGTCCAAGATTAGGGGGTTTTTTAAATTTGTAATTTAATTTCTTGTGTTATTTAATAGTGACAAATTATCTAAACTTTTGCATAATAATATTAGATAGCAGCATAAGTCAGTGTACAATATGCTATTTCTTACGTAAAATAAAATAAAATAAGAAATAGCCTTTATTTCCCTGATAGAATGAACTAATAAATAGGGTCACAGTTAGACGAAGGCCTCCTCCATCTTTTGTCAGTTTGTTTTTTTATGGTCCCTAAATATTAATTGGTTTCCAACTGTTTTGATCTTTATAGACTCCACACTCTACAAACAAGATCACTCCTTTGCACAAACAACATGATATCAGCTCTCCCTGTCGAAAACCTGGGCGGCATGGGCGGGCTCTACAAAATCTGGACGGAAACTGGGAAGCTGGTGTTCAATCAGAATGAAAATAACCTAAACCTAGCGGAATCGGCGACAGCAGTAATGAGGGCAGCTTTAGATAAAATGAAGATGACTGAAAATGGAAGTGCAGGCGATGGCAGCTTTTTCAAGGATCTACGTATAGAAGACATCGTGGTAAGCACATTTAAAGTCGCTAAAACTTAGTGCCCTCGACTCCATGTATAGTACGGTCAGTGGATTTTGGCAATCGTGAAGTTAGCCGTTTGTCATGCGCCAACACAATTTTATTCAAAAAAGTTCTAAAGCTACACGATTGTCAAGATCCGCCATGCGTGTTTGACTGCAGAAAATAGTAGGTGGTCTTAGGTCTTATTTTATTAATTACTGAGGTTTTAGTGAACAAATACTTAATAAATAAGAACATAGTGCGATCCCATCACATTAGCATTATAGTAGCGAATTTCGGAACACTGGCGCAACTCGCAACTAACTTCACAGATTATTCGCTAATAGGTAACGATTTATGTTCTTATCATAATTCCATCTTACAGACTATTATCACCGGCATCAGGGAATGCCAAGTGCCAGAGATAAGATCCAACCTTATTCGAATGATGGGTTTACTAGCACTACTATTGGTAACCAATCTCAATGATGCTAACTCGGACACACTTCTCATACAAGCCATCACACAGTTCATTCTAGAGCAAGCTCATAAGGAAAATGATGTGTGGGTGTTAGCCGAAGCTATAGATACTATCATAGATTTGTATTCAGAGGATGAAACTGACGTGATCGCGGCTAAGGAAGACTTGGTGCAGAAGCTGACCATTTTACTGCCTGTGTTGAAGCTAAAGGTAAAGGATTCATTTTTATACTTACTCGTTATTTTCTTCTCTGTGAATGAGAGAATGAAAATCTCTTCATTGTAGGTACACTACAAACTAATAAAAAGGAAGAAACAAGAATACAGAAGAAATGAATAATTATTAATGTACAATGGGCGGTCTAATCGCTAAAAGAGCGATTTCTTCCAGACAATCTTGTGAACTAATTAAAACCTAGTTATTTCTCAGTATAGAGAAAAACATTGCCGGAAATAATAAAATTCGTGAATAGGAAGGAAGCTAAAAAACCGAGATAGGTTAGCTGGATATCTTCGAATATCAAACTGTATAGAAAACTTTATTATTACGAGTATGTAATACAATTGTTTCTGTTTTCAGGCAAGGCAACAGAAGAAACTTCCAAAGAAATATAAAGTACTTGTAAGTACTGCATTGACCAATCTACCGAGATTCATCAAGTACAAAGCAGATAGAGTAAGAAAAGTTAACTTAAATTAGGTATACTAAATTGTATAAATCGATTATTTTATAAAATATTATATTTATGTACTTGTAATTTGATGTTTTATTTGCAAATCAAATCATAATTTAGTAAAATAGTTTATTGGACAACAATTATAATGATATTATGCTAATTTTATTATAATTTAAGATAGGAATCTTCTTTGCGAAATGCGTGTAATATTTGCGAAGCTCAAAAACGTAAAAACTACAAACGATACCTTTTTATACAACTACAAATAATAATCTACCTTCTATTCACTCCAAGACATTCATTACAGTAAATACAGAGCCTAAGGCTGTTTATATTCAAAGATTTATAAATATATTATGCCTTTTTAAAGTAACTATCACATTTACGAAAACCTTAGTACTAATGTGTTATTATCGCTAAAGTAAACTTTATTCTGATAGTAAGCAATCTATCGAAGGCACTATTTCGATGAACATTGCTATTTTATAAGCCTTTGACACTACATTGATATTGCAACGTGTTCCCTTCATTATTTACGAGATCCAGTTTAGTCTTCAATCACAAAATGTTGTAAATTCTACGGTAAGTGCGGATTTGTACCACGTTTAACTCATTCATTCTTGTGTAGTTTTTATTTCTTCAGTTGTTACTAAAATACGTATGAATTTAGGGTGTGTTTGAGCCTCCGTAGTGACTTCTTCTAGGCTTTGGTATAGGGTTAGGCGAGGACGCGCCATTTCTATCAAATCTCTTCTTAATTTCTGACACAGACAGCCTGTCCTCTGGACCCGGGATATCGTCTTCGTGTAAAGCTGAATTCAGTTTACTTATTTCTCTTTCAAGTTCACGCGTTGCTTTATCGATTTCCATGAACTCCTTTTCAGTGCTTGAAATAGTGTCAATGCTCTGCTTTCTAGCTGTGTCATCATAGAGCTTACATACAACCTTCTTTGGTTCTTCATTTCCGTTTGTATCCTTTTCTGTATTTTCATTGAGGTTGATATCGTAAATGATATTGGATGCATCTAAGTTGTTGTTCAAGCTCTTGCTTCTCTTGTTGGTTAAAGAATGAAAATCTTCCAAGTTTCCTCGTCTTAGTTTGATGTCATCCTCGTTTACGCTAGAGTTTCTTCGATACATTACGATGTTTACTTTAGGGAATGAAACGGAGCTTAAAATGTCCTCTTCGGAATCAGCTGCCTTTACAGGGTCTTCCTCTATTTTCAGGGGCTCTTCATTTCGTACTTCTACTTCTTTTTTCTGAATTTCACTACTGACTTTAGTATTTAAAGTTGGTTCACTATTCGATTCTTCGGTTCTACTCGTCTCTTTGTTTCGGTCATCTTCGTCCTCGACAATTTTAAGCTCAATGCTCAGGTTCATTTCTTCTAAATCTAAATCACCTTCGGCTTTGGTTTCGTTTTGGTCTTCGACTCCGCTAACTTGCAATTCTGATGTATCGCTGCTAATCTGTGAAGTAAAGATGATTCATATTCATGAATGTATGTTTAAAATATTGCAAATTTCTATAAGAGGCGTGCAAGCAGTGCTCGGACACGGCTAGCACTATTTAAATATTAAGCAAGGTTATATTCGATCGTGACAGAAATATTTTGCGATTTTTAAGAAAATCTTACTATTCTATAATTTCTTTTAGATATGCTCAACGATCTTGACAAGATTTTTAATGGCAAGACAAACTGTGTATGGGGATTATTACAAGGCGTGAGCCTATTTGACTTGGCATTGTTTATTGCGAGTTCTTCAACAAATGCCACTATTCGGTGACTAATTCGTATTGTCCTTACCGAGATGTCAGCAGCCCCGGGTGGTGGTGGTGGCGCGCGTTTCTTCTTCCGCCTAGAACGAACAGGTGCCACTGGCTCGTCGTCGAAGGGGTTAGTGCTTTCCACGCTGAGCCGAGACCCCGACACTTCGCTACGGGCCATCCGAGGTGTTATACTGGAAATCCAATATACATCAGTATGTTGAATGCGTCCATGTAAAATGGTAAAATTATCATTACGAAGAAAAAGTGAAGAACGCACTTTAGATGTTTGTGTTTCAATACGAGTACTTTCAATCACGCTGCAACTACTAGTCTGATTGGATTAAAACTTTGAATATAACCTGCTCGTAATCTGGTTAATTCATAGGCTACTTTTTATCCCTGAAAACAACAGAATCGCGGGCGGAAGCTATTAGTAAATAGATGTCGATGTAGGAAGGTCATCAATGTAAGTTTTTGATGAATGGCCAAAGTAATTTTATACTGAGTGTCAATTGTTTATACTCTTCCTGAAACACGATACTAAATTGAGTGCGCGTGTGTTCTTGTATTACATACTTCCATTTCAATTAATTGTTCATAATAACAATGATAACTTTGCCCATAGACATAAAATCCTACCGTTATGCTGATGCAAAGTACCTAATAAAGTATCTTGTACGAATATTTCGAAACACACATGAGTTGTTTGTGTCGCAGTCGTAAGGAAACACTAACACTTAAATTAAGAGGAATACTTGTGTGGGTAGAAATTGTTGAAAATTACCTGAGAGCGAGTTCACCGCACACTGGCTCGAGCTGTAGGTATGCGGCTTCTGTTACCCACACAAACTCTTCATTTGCTAGGATTGTAGGGGTTGATCTTGATCACTCATACAAAAACGTGACATCCACCACGTTTTATGTTATATGATTTAAGAGACCTTAGAGATACCTTCATTTCCTATAGCTGGAGTTACAGACCATTAAGAATAGGGCCAAAATTGGGCTTGATTCTGTATAGCCTCTTACTTGAGTGAGTTGGCGTCATATTGACTTGTGCTGCGTAGTCGTTCCTGAAACCTGGAGCGTGGAAGAGGTGTGATTGACCCTCCGTAGACGTAGCGCTCCGGTGACCCGACTGTACTCCGTTGGCCAAGAGTCGATGATGTTTGCGAATCTGGAAAATAGAGGCATATAGTCAAGCATATTATTCTCTAAACGACAACAATTCTTAGAAATAGATAAGGTGATGAAAATAAATGATATTTTATAGTTTACAACGCAGCTGTTCAAGTTATTACGATTTAGTACGGTAATTATAATGGTCATTATGGTTATTATAAGAAAAATTAAGCAAGATAAATCTATGCGTGAAGCTCACGCAAAGGTGCACAGTCCATAAAATTATTTCGTTATTTTTAATATTTTATTTTCTTACATTGCATTGCTCGCCTGTACACAATAGGGCTGGGTTCTCCATTTTGACTAGATTTTTCTTGTGACGACTTCTTCCCTTTCTTCATAAATGATCTGAATGCCCTGAAAAAAGCAAAATAGTCCAACATTACTTTATACTTCTATCGAGAGTTTGTTTTGAGCATACATATGTTACTAGAGGAAGGCTTAAGTATGCCCGAAGTGTTACTTTCATTCAAAGAAATAAAATTATCTTTATGTAAGTTTAGTGCACTTGATTCCACTTGAGCGGTCACAAATTGTACTGTGACTAGGGTTACCATTTAGGAATTCGAAAAGTCCTGGCAAAAAGCCGGACATTTCGATAAAAGTCCGGACTTTTTACTCACAAAATGGAAACATACCCTCTTAGTTACAGTGGTATGGTAGGCATGGTAGCAGACGCTCACATAACGCATTGCGGACATTGCGAGGGAGGATTGATTGTTTGCAAACGCAATAAAAGAATTACTGTAAGTTTATTGTTAAAGAAGACTTTGATTATCTATTTCTGTTTTTTGTCCTGTGTTGTGTGCAATAAAGAATTAAGAATTAATTAAAGACTGATTTGATATTAAATTACTTATTATGTAAGTAGTTATATTAATCATATTCCATCTAATTTAAAAAATCCGGACAAATTAAAAGGCCGGACAAGAGTCTAAAAGTCCGGACATGTCCGGACTTATCCGGACGGATGGTAACCCTAACTGTGACGGATGGGTGGTGGTCATCCCACACCCACTATAATGCCCATCCACCACTAACTCATCAGTATTCTATGGTTCAGGGAACTCAAGTCGGTCGGGCTATTGTGTGATCATGGCTTTCAATAGCAATGAAGATGGAACTTAACCGCCCTATTGACTATTTTTAGTCTGAGACATAAGAAATGCGGACGTGATTTCTCTTAATTTATTTTAAGCGATTTCTCATCCAGCGATTCTACACCATGAAATCTCTTTTATTTCGTGGGTATTTTCATTACGGATCAGAAGGTTTTGGAAGCTAAATGTTCTTAGGTACACATCGACTGTAATGTAAAATGCTCTGAGAGCAAAACGTCTTCAATTTAGAATGACTGCTAGTTTTCAGAGCACAAAGTCCTTATTACTGAATGACCGCAATGTAACACGTCATGAGAGCTAAACGTCCTTATTTACTGAACGTCATGAGAGTTAAATGTCCGCAATTTAAAATGTACCTATGTCAGACATTTTTAAATCCTGTCTGCCTAAATCCTATTTTGAGAATACGTGATACTGAAGGTATGAAAAAGATTCAATAAATATTTGATTTTTATTTTTATTATTAATATTTTATTAAGTTTAGATTAGGTACTTGAAATCTTGGATTATTTTCCATTTTAAAAGATTTCATGATGACCTAACATGCATTTTCAGAACAAATGTCGTCAGCATCGTGGCTGACATATCTATGACAATAAAAATCATACTCAAGATAATATTCTAAAGAGGTTTTATATGAAGAGTTCAACTTATTTTGATTTGAAGTCCAGCTGTATTAAATACTTTCTGAAATTAGGATGACTTGCTCCTTGGTCGTTTTTCGTAATGGACAAATTGATTCAAAGACATAAAGACTAGAGGACTAACTATTGGAAAGGCCATTTAGCTTCCAGTACCATTTTCAATTGAGGACGTTTTGCTCTCAGAGCATTTTACATTACAGTCGATGTGTACCTAAGAACATTTAGCTTCCAAAACCTTCTGATCCGTAATGGGTATTTTTAAAATGTTTTGACTTTACTACCAGAAGCTAGGTTATTGTGTAAGCAGATCACTACCATAGTCCATAATAAGTTGGGTATACTCATACACTTCAGAGATTTTACAGCCTCGTAAACTCGTTTCAGTCATGTGTTCGCCGTTCGAATGTTTACAAGCAGTATGTATGACATTAACATCTTCTAGGTCGTTCAGATAAGCTGCGCATATTTGTATGTGTTTGTATGACCCGCTCTTGAACCGGCTGTTACTTGTTACTGATGAAGCTAATTGCATGTTATTTTATGCGCTTTTTATTACAAAGCAGTATCTTAGGTACCTACGCATTACTGTTATTTATTCTGTCTTAGGTCCATTTTAAAGGTTCGGAAAGGTTTTTATGTGCATTTAAGAGTGGCTATAAGTGGTTTTGCGAAGTAAGATTACTTCGAATAGGGAGGTCAACATTTTTGTTTTCATTTTCGTTAGCTGCTACCATACCTACGTCTAGAACGTCTTTTCTTACACGCTGTTTACTCTGGTCACTTATCTACGTTTTCCATCAGTGATCCAGCAGTCATTTTCCTATTGAAGCAAATTAAATCATGTTCCTCTACGTGCTATTCAGAGGTTGTTCACCAGCGGCCTTCATGAGACCATTAATCTTTAATTTACAGTTCTCAGCTCTAACTGACCTACTTAGTAACAATATCACGAGCTCATGGCCCAGTATCGCATTCTCGTGAAATTTTATCACAACTGTTTACTGAGTGATTCACCTTATCCATGTTTAAGGCCACGGCTTATTTTGAAGAAAAACAAGCTCGTATGACGATTTTTTAATCAAGACTCTAGCAGCAGGTAAGCATTGATTTTTCACATTTTGAATGACATTTCGCTTGTAAGGGTAAACTAGCAGTATACGAGAATTAGATCTTATCTCTGTGGGATATTTGATTATGGATTATTATTGATCATCGTCATCATCATCATTTCCCTGCCCTTATCCCGCGCTAGGCGGGGTCGGCATTGATCATCGTCATCATAGGCCTATACCCAGCAGTGGGTGATACCAGGCTGAAATGATGATGATGATGATCATAGGGCGCTTTATTGATCTACTGCTGATCATAAGCCTCGTCCCTCAAACGTTTTTAAATCAAACATTAATTTATTTGTTTAAAGACGAGCAGCTTTCGCTTATATGTATGTGTAGATATACCTACGTCACACAGTATATAATGAAATATTTATATAATCACTTGAAAATCATCGTCTTTTCTTTTAGTCACATTTTTAAGCACTGTTTTATTCGTAGCCGGTTGTCGAGCTTGTTTTTTAAGGCATTTACAGAGTTAACGGTAACAACATCCTCGGGTCCTTTCAACAATTTTCCAACCCCTAACTCTCTTTACAGTAGGTAGATACCTACCTAAAGTACTAACCACAGACGTTGTAGTAACTTTTGATGAAAAAGACTGCTCTAAACACGGTTAGTTAGATAGTACAGTGTCTTGAAACTTTCTTCAGAAAAGATCTCGTATGAACTAAATAGAGTCGCTTGCAAATGCTTTGATAACAATGACACATTACGAATGAAATGTTACCATTGCATTATAAATTGTATAAATTGTTATTGGCTGAATAATAACAACTGCGTCTATTCACTGAGCTTCAGTAGGAGGATGCAGGACCTTTTGCATTATCTTCGACTCGCGTTAAACAACTGTGCATTATGCTAAGCGTATTGTGTATTGTTAATATGTGTTATTATTAAATTAACACATTGCTTATCTATCAGTAATTGTGTAACTGTAGGTAGGTAAAGGTGAGTAGTCTTTGTTCACGCTCCTTGTCTTTTTATCAGGGTGGTCGATTGACTAGAGTAGACGGCTCATTTCTGTCATCATAGTTTTACTTTTAAACTTTTACTTTACCACCTTTCAGTCCTTTCACCGAGAGCGACATCATATTTTCATTATTTACACCATTGACTTCAATAGGATACCTAGAGCGGTACTTCACAATACCTATAATACTGTGAGCACGGTTCTCCCCGCCCAATATAACATGGCTTCCATGCTGTTTTGCCTTGTCTAATATTTCAATTCTCTGAGATCCAAAAGGGACAATAGAAACATTTGAGTAAATAATGCTCAGCAACTTTTATGTAACATTACCTACTGCCAATAACATGACTGTGAGAGGATAACTTTCAACTAGAATACAATACATACCTACAGTACCTATAAACAAGAGTCAGCGTTAAAAATAGATGCTTATTGCGGTCAAGAATGGCATTAAAACTTCATTTATTCTCGTAGCACTGCAAGATGTTAATTTGTCTTTAATTATGTATTATCTTGTATTGTGTTACAAATGCATGTGATCAATAAAACGAATTGTCAAGAATGCTACTGTAGCAATTATGAAGGTTACCGAGGCCACCTGGCCTGATAGATAGGTACCGTAATACTCGTAAATATTCTGATACACATACAACCAACCTAGGTACATGTTTGTAAGTTTGTATATAGGTAGAGGGCAAATTCAAGCGCCACGCGTAGGTATGCAGGGAACACCTTCAGTAGGTAATATTGCAGGTGTTGAACCCGTGCCAAAACGCCAGCGCATGATACGACAAAACGAGAAAACGCATTATATTATTTTATTTTCTTCGCTGTTCTGAGATTATCCCGAGAACGTCTTCGAGTTGGGGACTGACACAGTTTTACATTGTATTTTTTATTTAAGTAGGTAGGTACCTATATATAAATATTCTATGCTTCTTTAATAATGTTTAGTTATGTAATTGACATAATCGTAAACTAATAGCCTCCAAATCCATAAAAGTTATTAACTTATTAGCCTACCTAATAAGCATGGTTTTACCTAGATTTGTTGGAGTTCATTTTGAAATCTGTTTCGTAGTTTTCTTTGTAAATGTGCTGGATTATTTAGGTAAGTCTTCGATCAACTATAAGTACAGTAAGTAAACTAAACTCTTATTACATCATGGATAAGTTTGTGACTTTACCTTGTATTCTATACAATTGCGTGATAGGTGGGCCAATCGTCAGGTAGGTAGAGTACGTAAGTATTGATACAATTCTCGAGGTGGTGGGTTTTACAAGTAACGGTCGACTCAGTTTATTTTCTTATATTTTGTTCTGTTCGGTCAATTCAAGAAGATTAGTGAGGCTATTACCTACTCAACCTTTTGATTCTTTTATAAAGGACCGTAAGTATTATGAAGCACTGAGTAGAGAAAATATCGTATTAGGCCTTCGGTCCGCACTGAAGCATATCTACTCGTGTGACAGGTTTGTATGAAAATCTTGAAATAGTTCACTAAGAGAGTCTAGTCATAGAGAAACGATAAATGTAAAGGGCTTTTGGAGAAAACATTACACAAGCAAAGTGAATTGTAGCGTGACAAACGCGTGCGATATGCAAATTCTCAAGCGAATGACAATAGTGACATCAATCCTATAAATAAGCAGTGACGATTTCATTACTCAGATATCGGTAAATGTTTAGAGCATCTAGCTAGCGTCTACTGTATATCGTCTACAACTCTATATAGAAGATATCAACTCGCTTAGGCCTCACCCACAGAAAACGGAAAAGCGGAAGCGGTTTCGCGGTCGCACTTTGTAGAAGCCGTTTTACTATTTCCTCTGACTATATTATAAATATTGTGTCCACTATCATGGAAGCTGTGCATGCATGCCTTTTTATATTATTATTGTGATTCTAGATTTAATCTACTCGGTTTAAGGAAAATCCTATTATTATAACCTTTACAATACGGGCACCCTTATATTATGATAAGTAGGTAAGGTGGTACAAAATGTACATACCTAGACATACACTATTCACAGTCAATGAACAAATATGATTGATAGTCCGCTCCCGCCCGTAAATCCGCGTGCGCCTCTCACTTTGACTAGTTACTTGAATTCGATCAAAATAAATTATGAAACAAAACCAGGTCGAAAGCTTGTATGCAGTTTTTTATATGAAATACCAAGAATGATGCCACTTTCGGTAGGTAGAGCACGAGATATAAATTATCACCTAGGCACTTGTAAGTAGGTACTAAGATAAGTAAGAGTATATTATGACCTATAAAAAACTCTTCATTGATTTAAAAATACTTTATACTTAGTTAATATCGAATATTTTTTGTATTGTTTTAGGTCATTATATTCCATTCCATATAAAAACTTTAGACGGTAAGTAATAACAATTAATTATCCATTATGTTGTATGTAGGTAAAACAGGATAATCCTTGCGCTCCGATTTCTCAATTTTATTTGTGTTAGGTGTATAAGACCTAGGTACAGAATTAAAGTTGGCATATAAAATTAATCATCACTCGCAAACAATGAATCATTGCGACTCCAAAGTTTACTTACAAGAACAATATTTCCATACATAATGCTATTGTTCAATCTTATCCACTAGCGTTTTCTAAAATAATGCTTTGATTAACCTCGCTTAGACATGCAAATTTACAAGTAGTTACTAGTTACGTGCATATTTTATTGAAGTGTGCAAATACATGTTAGAGGTAAACATAAAAATAAAATGTTCTTTTTCTTGCATCAAAATGTGGAGTGCGAGTCAATAAACCTCTTGATAGAAACCGCTAACATAGCGCCAGGTATCTAATTACTGTTTCAGGGTGAAAATATCTAGGTAAGTCGGGTTGGTACCTAGCTAGGGAAATCATCTGTTGAAGGCTAGGTATCTGAGTACTTGTACCTATCGTATGAAAGACTTACGTGTAAATAACGTGGTGAAAATAAATTACGTGGTTATGCAAAATCTTACCATGAGTTCTTTAGGTCCTTAATCCCAGAAAAAGTAATGCTGTTAGACCGCTGCAGCTTCTTTCCAAGAGTCCAGAATCGTATCTTGTTGTGATTATCATCCTCGTGAAATGGATTCAGATGCTCCGGATAGTCATGGATGGACACCGACTTGCGGGAAGCCATCGTAGCCATAATTGGGATCTTGATCCTGAGATCACACTTTTACATAATAAGAACTACACAGGCGTCGGCCACTCCCGTTATCTTTTATCAAACTGAGTTATCTATCACTGATAGCTTTTATCGCGAGATTATTTCGTGTTTGTTTTGGAAAGGAAGTTTGTTTGAGCGTCGTGGCGCTCTGCGTCGCGGATAGAGTCATACTGTGGCTTGCGGCTAGCGTCGTCTGTCGAATCGCCACTGTGCCTATCGCCTCCTGCCGCATGTTAGCTGCACGGCATGAGCTCTTTCGTGCATCCATGATACGCGCTCGTGCATGCAATCACTGCACTGCACTTTCTCTATCCTGTTATTTCTATGAAACAGCACTAATGTATTATTGTGATGTACCTACAGTTTACTTATCTGTAAATATTATACTAATAGCAATCTAGGACATAGGATATTAATTCTGTTTCCTAAGTTTAGGTAGGAGAGGTATTCCATCAGTCATTAGCATTAGGTATGGTATGTTCTATGTTACACAGGTAAAGCCATGATGCCCTCTTCCTTCTTGATGTCTTCTGATGAAGTATCCTTAATTTCTTGAAAGATTTTTCTTCTGCAATGAAATTATAGTATTTTTGTCTCTTCGTAAGAGCTTCGATCAACTATATGAATAATAAATTAAAATTCATTGCGCATTGCAACAACAATCATCATTAGGCTACTAATGCTATTTTAATTGGACATAAAGTTAAACTAATAGACACAAACACTACCTACCTACCTGATTTTTTTAGTTCGGTAGAGTTCAAATAATTTGAAAAAAAAAATTAAGTTTGTCACAACTGCCGCATATGTTTAGGACATTATGTAAAATAAACTGTAAAAGCAGACTTTATTTACTAAAGATGACGCCATACCTACTCTTATGATGAAACCACGTCACATGCAGATGGCCGAAGGTCGTGTAAACTTGAGAAAATAATCGCGTCTTCATTTAATAACTGTTAGGTACATTCATTTTTCCTGCTATTTTTGTTTGACACTAGAGGCCTAGTGGTGGCGACGCCGCCGTCTCATGATCTTTCTCCTCGGTTCGAATCCGGTCGTGCGCAAACGTGTATGAAGTGCATAATGGTAAGGAAAAACGATATGGTAGAGGTAGGAATTTGAAGGAGGGTAGGAGGTTGAAATAGGATCCTCAATTTATAGTTTATGGGCAGTAGCTAGAGCTAGGTGCTTTCAATTATTCAGCAATTTATTAATAACGTGAGCAATACGGGTAATGGGCATGCTTTTATAAAAGCCTCAGATTATTCATGATCAGCTGTATTCAAGCATTATGAACCATTTAAATAGGTAGGAGGATAAATCGTCGTCCAAAAATAACGCTAATGGACCCGAACATTATCGATCCACCACACAATGCCACATAAAACAGCTAGGTAGAGCTATATAAGTACTGTACCTACCTATAGTTCTATAATATACTGAATAAAACAGCAAAATACAATACAGGGCGTAAAAAGACTATTTCGGAAAACAGAAAAGATTGGACTTTAATTTTTTTTATCTAGCCTATCTCGTCCTTTTGCTGGGCAAATGAGTTTGTTTACACATTTTTTTTTAACTCTCTTAATATAGGGTACGTAGGCGTTAGCACCTTCGGTACTTTTCAGCACCACAGGACGCGGCGCGGCGGGCAGCAACGCGGCTATGTGCATAGCATAGACCATAAGTCTCAGACAGGACTACTAGCTGTCCCCAGTCCCCACCTTACATAATAAGACTTATTATGAACCAAATGACGAGGTGGGTTACAAATGTTACAATGCTCGAATTAACTAAATACATAGTAAAAGTAAGTGCTGTGCAAGCATTCAGTTTTTAGGAGTGGTGTTTTTACACCCTGGATAGGTAAACAGCACCTACCCATAGAAGCGATAAAGGCGGTGGTGGGGTGGGTTGGGCTGCTTGGACACGCAAAAGGGAGTCAATCGTCAAGCCCCCCACTAGCCCCGAGCAGCGAACTTGATTGATTACAAAAATATGAATAAGTAATTTTTTTCGCTATTCGATGGTTTCGTCTTAGGGAGTACCTACCTAGTACTCTAGACGCGAAAAAATTATCAGACGGCCTTTGAAAATCGACATTTCCTTTGCTCTGGGCCCTAATTCTCACATCCGCAGAGATTTTACTCTAATAGGGATGGCGACAAAATGCTATCGAATCGAAAACTCGTTACCTAGTGGGTGAAACGAGTTTTTGCCCGAGATATGACGTCATCCCTATTAGAGTGAAATCTCTGCCGAAGTGAGAATAAGGCTCCTGCTCCCCATCGGGCATCTCGATGATTGCCCGGCAGAGGAGATCAGTAGACATTATTGGATCAAAATAATATGAGGTAAAACGTCCCGCGATTGGCTACTTGCCGACTTTGTCAGTCAGACTGCTTTGTTCTTTATACTTACCATTTTGTAAACAAAGGTGAAAGAACTTTTTAATTATTACGCAGAATGGATCTCATAAACGATACGATTCCCACGTAGAACAAAGAACTTACATAGGTATATATTTTTTAAATATTTTTATTAAAAATGTCAACCCTTCAACTAAATTACATCCCAATGTATGGAAAGGTTTCATTCGGACGGAGATCTAAAAGAGTCGCATCTTTTTGTCGTGCACAAAGGGAAACCCTCATCTTACTAATCAGGATGTGAGAAACGTCATTGTGTTCTCAATTCGAAAATTATTTCCATTGCATTGCACCAACCACTGGTGGTCAGTCTATCGTCGATACATTGACTTCATTAGTAACCATAAAGTAATACCATCGATTAATGAATACACGAAGATTGCTACACCCTATATATTAGAGCGTGACTCGCAAAACCGGCTAGTTCCCGGTCCTATTTGGGGATGACGCTACAGTCGACGACGACTTAAGCTTCAAGTAGCCGTTAGAACCAAAGAAACGCCATTAATTTATTTATGAAATTCATCAAAAATTATGTCCTTATTTTAGAATCTGTAATGGTGTTCATTTATTTAGTTATCACGATTTTATTTCATACTGATTATCTAACATATTTTTCGCCACGCCACCTAGGCGTGATCACCTAGGTGGTCATCAAATTGAAAGATAGTGTACAAATTAATGACATAACTTTACTAATAGGTGGCGTCTATATAACCACAGAAAACAGTTCCCCTACGTTTCGTTAAACGTACAAAACGATTGACGCATTTCTTTTCTAAGAAAATTCATCTTTTCCACGCATCAAGTAAGCTAAAACGGAACGGTACTGTCATTTTTTGATACAAAGTGTCATTGGCCTGCGTGTTGTGTTGTATTCTCTTTGACGATTTTATTTACATGTACAATTATTTCATTTTCTTGTTTTGTAGTTGATTGGTTGTGTTGTGGTTGTGATGAAAATAGTGCTTCCCGTTATGGACTATAATACTGTTCAATTTTTTAACTCGTTGGTATCGAATTTTAACTGATTATAGATTTGATGCAAAAGTATTTGTGTGGTTTCTTTCGATAGTCTGAACCTTCTTATATATTTTTTTTATCACTCCTACGGTGCTCAGACGTGGTCGCAAACTACTTTGCCAAAGAGTGATGGAGCGAAGTATTTTAGGTGTGAAAAGAATAGATCGAATTCGGAACAGAATACTTCGCTCCAAAACTGGAATCGCCGATGTACGTCGTAAAGTAGCGGAAAGGTGGGCTCAAGGAGTCACAGGCTGGATACCCCCAGGGGGTAGAAGACGTCGCGGCCGCCCGAGGAAGCGCTGGCATGACGACCTGGACTTTCGAGCAGAAATGTGCTATACTCGGCAATAGGTACTGAGGGGTAATCACGAACAAATCTGACAGTCGCCGCGTTACGTAAACCTAACGTATTCGAGTGATATTGCGCGTCAACATCAGCCCGACTGCCGAACGTTGTAGCGTCACCGCGCAGTGTATCTCGGATACGCTAGCGTTACGATACGTTCACGATTGTCAAATTTATTCGTGATCAAGGCACTGCTAATGAGTAGACAAGCCGTTTTACCACCAAGTTTAATGATAAGTCGCAACGCAACTACGTCCTTGAAATTTTTAGAATCCTACTACCTAATATTATTAATGCGAAAGTTTAGATGTTTGGATGTTTATGTTTCAATCACGTCAAAACCACTGAACCAACTTGGATGAAACTTGGCATATATGTAGTTCGTAACCTGGATTGACATATAGGCTACTTTTTATCCCGAATAATTAACAGGATCTAAAGGATAAAATGAACGAAAAGGAAAAATTGAAATTGAAGGGACTCCCTTTTCCGCATTTAGGCTCAAAGTTGGCCCATTATGCGTGGGAACGAAAAGGATTAGCAGCGCCAATGAGGAAGATGAGCGTATTTTTTTTTAATGTAGATCGATAGATTTTTACGTCCAAAACACAACAGTGAAAGAATTTTGGCTATAGCTCAAAAACTGAATTTTCTACGATTTTTTAAAGTTTGGATTTTCAAAATGTGTTTTGAGCCCGGCGATTTCGCGTGTGACGTCAGCCGGTCCGACCGCTCACCCGCGCTTTCTAAGCGTTTTCTGCCTTTACGTTTCTATTTATATTTCTGAAAAATTGGGAGAAAAGTACCAATATTTTTATGGATTATTGTGCCTTTAAGTCCTAAGGACACGTTTAACGCTTCAGATAAACTTTTTAACCACCGACTGAAGAAGAAAGGTGTTCTAAGTTTGAGGCTTTTTTGTGTCTATGTGTCTGTACCTTTCAAGGCTCGTAGCTCCAAAAAATCACTCGTAATTTTTTTATAACTATTCTTGAAATGGAAAGCAGATAAATCTGGCATAGTTCTAAGCCAAGTTTGGTAGAAATCGGTGCAGCGGTTTCCAAGTTATGAGGATGTTTATCAGCCCTCGACACGCATTTTGAAGGGTTCTCAGGCATATATTGATTGTAGTTTGAAACATTTGGTTCTTATACCAGTATAACGTGAGCTACTATTTCTTAGTGTTTCATTGATTTTGTATATCAGGTAAGACTGGTAATGAGCAAGATTGTGTTATCGACGTGATTAGCAATGTTTTTAACCCCCGACGCAAAAACGATGGGGTGGTAAAGTTTGACGTGTGTGTGTGTCAGTGTGTGTGCGTGTGTCTGTGCGTGTATGTGTGTGTGTGTCTGTCGAATGCGCGCGTTGGTGCGCGTGCGGATGCGGATGGTAGTAGTCTAAGTCACATTGTCTACTAAGGACGTGCCTAGTGAGACATTGTACTGTCAAGTACAATGCCTCACTAGGCACGTCCTTAGTAGACAATGTGACTCGCTAAGAAGAAGAAGAAGAATGTGACTTACACTAGGACGTGCCTAGTGAGGCATTGTACTTGTACAGTACAATGTCTCACTAGGCACGTCCTAGTGTAAGTCACATTCTTCTTCTTCTTAGCGCGTCATATTGTCATTGTCATGTGACTTAGACTACTACCATCCGCATCCGCACGTGCACGTCCTTAGTAGACAATGCCTCACTAGGCACGTCCTTAGTAGACAATGCCTCACTAGGCACGTCCTCAGTAGACAATGCTTCACTAGGCACGTCCTTAGTTTCTGAGGACGTGCCTAGTGAGACATTGTACTGTCAAGTACAATGCCTCACTAGGCACGTCCTTAGTAGACAATGTGACTCGCTAAGAAGAAGAAGAAGAATGTGACTTACACTAGGACGTGCCTAGTGAGACATTGTACTGTCAAGTACAATGTCTCACTAGGCACGTCCTTAGTAGACAATGCCTACACATAAATATAGTGCAATGCCTCACTAGGCACGTCCTCAGTAGATAATGCTTCACTAGGCGCGTCCTTAGTTTCTGAGGACGTGCCTAGTGAGACATTGTACTTGACAGTACAATGTCTCACTAGGCACGTCCTAGTGTAAGTCACATTCTTCTTCTTCTTCTTAGCGAGTCACATTGTCTACTAAGGACGTGCCTAGTGAGGCATTGTACTTGACAGTACAATGTCTCACTAGGCACGTCCTTAGTAGACAATGTGACTTAGACTACTACCATCCGCATCCGCACGCGCACCAACGCGCGCATTCGACAGACACACACACACATACACGCACAGACACACGCACACGCACTGACACACACACACGTCAAACTTTACCACCCCATCGTTTTTGCGTCGGGGGTTAAAAACATTGCTAATCACGTCGATAACACAATCTTGCTCATTACCAGTCTTACCTGATATACAAAATCAATGAAACACTAAGAAATAGTAGCTCACGTTATACTGGTATAAGAACCAAATGTTTCAAACTACAATCAATATATGCCTGAGAACCCTTCAAAATACGTGTCGAGGGCTGATAAACATCCTCATAACTTGGAAACCGCTGCACCGATTTCTACCAAACTTGGCTTAGAACTATGCCAGATTTATCTGCTTTCCATTTCAAGAATAGTTATAAAAAAATTACGAGTGATTTTTTGGAGCTACGAGCCTTGAAAGGTACAGACACATAGACACAAAAAAGCCTCAAACTTAGAACACCTTTCTTCTTCAGTCGGTGGTTAAAAAGTTTATCTGAAGCGTTAAACGTGTCCTTAGGACTTAGAGGCACAATATTACATAAAAATATTGGTACTTTTCTCCCTATTTATCAGAAATATAAATAGAAACGTAAAGGCAGAAAACGCTTAAAACGCGCGGGTGAGCGATCGGACCTGGCTGACGTCACACGCGAAATCGCCGGGCTAAAAACAGATTTTGAAAATCCAAACTTTAAAAAATCGTAGAAAATTCAGTTTTTGAGCTATCGCCAAAATTCTTTCACAGTTGTCCTTACAATCTTCTAGACTTTTGATTTAAGCTATAAAAACAGGAAAAAATGCCTAACTCATCTTCCTCATTGGCAAGAGGATTTCATTGTCATGTCATGTCACGTCAGTTTGACAGGACGTAGTACTACCTCTTTGGTCTAACAACTAGCGTTTGACATTCCAGTAGGTACACGGAAACTGTACACGCGCACGAAGTCGCGGGTAACTGCTAGTCAATCATATACCTACTTTAGAATATTTATATTGATAAATATACCTATAGGTACCTACCTACCTTCTTCAGACATACCTATTCCATTATTTATAAGTAGGTAGGTAGTAAAACTAGAACAGGATAGCCTAGGAACAAAAGACCTAGGCAACACCCGCAGAAAACTTATTTGTTCGTACCTAAATGGTTCGTAATGTATGGTAATGTTTCAGTACATAACTAAACAAGTACCTATTGGGTGTGATATTTTAATAATATATAATTAAAAGTCTACCTACCTTTTATGTTTTATTTTATCAAGCTAAAAACATTTAAGATTTCATATAATATCATTGTATTTTTTTGTTACCGCACTTGGCGGTAAGGCGTCAGGTTTAAAATCGAAACATCTATTATTTTACTAGCTTGATACGACCAGAGCGCTGTTGCCGCTCTGCATCCAGACTCTATCTCGCTCGTTCGACATTGCATAGCACAAGCTGTCAACGTCGCGCGCGTTGTAACCGAATTTTGGTATACGCTTTGCAAAATTTAGAAATAGCGCCATCTGACGTTTATTTCCGTACTGCTTATAGTGTCAGCGCGCCAGAGGTTCAAGAAAATAAACACCGTTTTGATTTATTACCGATTCGATACACCCAGCGACATCTCACGCCTTTGAAGGTAATCCATTTTCGGGTTACGATATTTTCTAAACGTCTGCTGGTCTATTTTTTTATTTGTCTATGGTAATACTATATTAGTAACTTATTTACACTGGTAGGTAAGTATACTTACCGTACCATACTAGTACCCAGTATTTACCTAATCATTTTTTGTTCTTGTTACTTAGTCTTACTACATTTTAAAGGGTGTTATTCAAATCACGACAAATGGTTTATCCTACCCAAATATGTTTCTTTACCTACCTAGATAATTATAAATTACCTAGGTACCTGTGTTCCTTGACCTTACTCTTGACACCAGCACAGTAGGTAGTAGGCAGGTAAAGTACGCATTACAATGATTTTAATATACTTTGTGCTAACTTAGTAAGATAGGTGGGTGTATTACATAAGGTTTGTGATAAAATATTAGCTATTCTTTACTACTTTTCTTTCCGATTACCTACTACCAGGAATCGAACTCACGATAACCCGCTAGGTTGCCTAACCTAGGTCATCAAATTAGATGGAGAAAGTCTCCAGTCAGACGCACAAATAACAAGTGAAGCGAAATCTGATAAAACAATAGTTAATTTTTGCCAGACGATCACTAATCAACACTAACTAGGATCTTTAATGGAGTAGCAAATTGAAATCAAACCAAAAGAGCCTAACCCGGTCGAGCGAAACTAGGTAGAGTCATAGAGTCGCGTGATGTAGAGTAGGTACCTAAATAAAACCTACAAATAAGAACACCATCAAGTGCTTCTCTAAATTCTGGCGCAATGAAAAAAAATATTGAGAGACTTCTTTCGCCTCGACTCTACTGTACCTACCTACAGACTTTCCTCAGATTACCAAGAGAATTTGATATTCTTAAGTTGCTTCCCAAACTCTATATTATTGGTTGGTTTCACAGCCTCAGCTTTATTTCGGCTTTTTACTGGTAAAAAAGCCGAAATAAAGCTGAGGTGGGGGGAGCAAAACGTTCTAGCCTACTTTTTTTGCAATAAAATTGCAAAATAATCACTGTCTGAGTTACGTGGACCATGAGCGAGATATAATCAATAGGACATCATAACGTAATTACAGAACTTGACGCCGAAAAAGATTTTCGGATCTCATAACGACTGTAAAACAGCTGAGATATGAGTTATGTGATGCTGCCGGATACTACGAGTTATCTTGGAGTCTCGGCCGTTGCAGAGAGGATGCTCCAACAACGGTGTCGGCATTGAACAGCAATCACGTGGATAAATTGCGCAGTCTGCCATTTCTACACGTCTTCCGTAACTTGAATTTTACATAATATGTAAGTGGTAATCCTATGGATAAAACCACAGACGAACTACTACTATCTATTACTATCGAGCAACTTTGCAAATTCTAGGTAAGTAAGTGTAGATTACAGCTTGCTAAATATGGTTATGGGTTATGGCCATTTCGTACCTTCCTTTGTTAGAATTAGAAAACCATAAGTCATTTTTCGGTAGATTTCCTTTTTTTATTTATATGAAGTATGTACCTACCAGCCTAGGGTGGTGGGTCCGTTTTGGTCAGTAGTACCTAGTCGGCGCACCGTCCTATAGAAATAAATGACTGGATATCGATTATTACATTCGAATTTCAACCTACCTTCTTAGACTTATGGACTCGTAAATAGGTCGAATGCCTTTGTGTAAACAGTTTCCATGACGACTGACAACACACGTCATTTCTTCCCTTCATCGAGTTGTCTGAAGACGAAGTTTACAGAAACGCACAGAGTACATTTTTTTCTGCAGAAACGTTTACGTTTATGATATCATTTGTGTTATTTTAAGATTTTATTTTACCAGTAATCATGGCTACGGCAACACCACCAAATATATCTGCGAGGATATTTTACGGCCTACGCACGGATATTCAGTAAGTACTTACCTTTGGTAGTTTAGCTATACTGATTAACTGATACACACAGATTGTTTGGTTTCATCTAGACTGGTCAGTGGGTTATGTAGGAGGAAGTCGGAAACTTCTATCGATATGATGTCCCGAGAATGGATTATTTGAATATTATACTTTCCGCAACATCCCCGAGGATCTTATTATGTGCATAATTTTATAGGACCTAATAAAACCTCGTTTGTCGCATTCAAGTAGCAGGTATTTATAATAATAAAACATTATTTGCTAAGTCCAGGAACTGATTAATAATAGGTTTTATTAGTTCTTCCGCTCAGTCTTGACCTAGAAACTTGCGTAGGTACAATGCCCACTACCTGTCTGATTCCGAGATCATCTACCCAGCCGGTGGAGTTATCGTTATTCATAACCACCTCCAGAAGAAGCAGAAGTTCATCAGACTTCAGGACAAACACAAACCGATTAAGTCTTTGGTGCTAGCTCCTAACAGGTAAGAGCGTAATGCATAAAGCTCTAAGATTCTTACTTAAATTGATGAAAATTATCTTTTCTTAGGCGATGGCTAGCTCTGAACGAAATCGCCGAAGAAGGACAGAAACCTATCATAACGATATACGACTTGACTACCTACAAAAGACGCAAGATCCTGACGGTACCCTTCGAAAATTCGACCGCTCGACAGTTCGCTTGTGTACAGTTTACGTACGATTCTAAATATCTGGTTGCGATAACTGGGGAACCTGACTGGTACTTGTACTATTATAATTGGGACAAAGGAAAGGTTGAGAGTCATGCTAAAGCTCAGAATCCTAGTGGCCAGGGAATTGTGGAATCTGTAAGTTCCAAATCTATTGTTTCAAAGTTTCAAATAAATTAACTAATACTTAGTTTTAATATAATGTAAAATTATAGGTGCAATGTAATCCATCAGACGCTACTTTGGTTGTCATAACTGGACCATACACTTTTCGTATTATGAACGTTTCTGAAACTGTGTGGCGTCAATGGGGTTGGTGCAAGGCTGAAAACGTGAGTTTGCCATTTTCCCGTAGGTACTTTTCTGTAGTGTTCTAAATATTAGCTTAGATACCTAACAGCATTTCACTCGAGCTCTAAAGACACGCAAAAAAATTAGCATGTGTCTGCCTATCAAACTCTGGAATGTCTGGAATGGGACGCTTGGTTTTAATTTCTTATTGAATTGTCAGATCAATATTACCACCTGCATGTGGCTAACTCCTGACCGCATCATGTTCGGCACAGCCACCGGCCTAATCATGATGTGCGAAAATGGAGAGCTTCGGCAGAACTGCTTGTTCAAAGCTGCTGAGGTCATGGAAATGTCGCTGAAGAAAGTCGAGGCTGAGTAAGTGAAACGATGCTTAAAAAATTCTGAATACAAATATTTTATGAACGGCACTGCAAAAAATATTTATAACTATTAAATGTTTCGAAGTTTTTTCACGTTGGTAAACCCATTTTCCCTGGTCACCGTAAGCTGGAATAAAAGACACCGAATTATATGCTTTTCCTTGTGACAAATCGTTTATCTAGGCTATTTCTGATGGTGATTAACCAACTAAATATTATTTTGAAAATATAACCACAAACGTGACATCAGAGTTACATTATCACTCACCAAACCAAACAAACCGTAGGCACTATTTATGTTGAAAGCAGTAACTTCATATACACAATATTTTTTCGGAAACTTAACCTAATAAGCAAGCGTTGAACTAATGAATGAAACAGGGCAGAAGACGGCGGCGACAAGGCAAGCACTTCGAGCAAACAAGAAACCCAAAGCGAGACCGCTCTGACAGACGAAAGTTATCCTGTGACTTGCTTCTCCAACTTTGCAAAAGGTAAGGCTGCATTTTCACCAACAATACCTATTAGAAAAGAGTTTCGTCCGTGTTATTAAAGTAGCCAACTCGCTTAATCTTACCTCAAGGCCATAAACTAAACACCTAGCTTGTTTTAACAGGGTTTGCTTTTGCCTGCGGTCCCGGTTACGTTCACATGTTCGAAAAAGAGACACCCCATCACTGGAGGAAAAGGAACGTTTTTAGGATCTCAAAGAAATCTTACAAGTAAGCGCCAACGTATAATTATTTTTAGGACAAATACTTACCTACCCAGTATTATTAATGTTCTGCGGCTAGACAAATCAATAGATACGGCAATGGCGAAACGATAAGCAATCGACCAATTTGTCTATCGCTAATGATAATCTCAATTTTGCGTGGAAGCTAAAATATCGCTTGGTCAATGCTTCCGTACTCCGATATTTATATACTTTTGAATCAGGCACACACGGGAGTACCCAATGTGGTCAGAACTCGACGCTATACAACACATTGCGATCGACCCAAATCAAGAAACTTTACTCATCACGACCTTGAGGAAGCAACTCTATTACGTGAAACTTTTCGGACAGCACATGCTTCAGGTGATCTTTTCACTATGTTTAAATTATTTTCATCGAAATCCATATTCCTGAAAATATAGTGGGAAACCTACAAAGGTACTAGAGTGGAAGTTGGTGACAAAAAAATAGAGCAATGCTATTTTCAAAATTAGTAACAACTTCCTTTAATTTTCTAGAATCCGGAAATCACATTTGCTGAACTGGGTCCGGCGATGCACTTTGGTCGCATCAATTCCCTATCAATGTGTGCTTGGAAGCCGATATTCATGACGTCAGGAGAAACAGACAAGAGCATTCGAATATGGAACTACATGACGGACGATGTAGAGATGATCAAATTGTATCAGGAAGAGATTCATTGTGTCTCTCTACATCCAACAGGTTCGTACCGGAAGGCATTATCGTTTCACCTTCACACATTCTGACTTTACACTCTCAACTAATGAATTTTATATCTTGCAGGCCTCTTCTGTATAGTGGGGTTTTCAGATAAGCTGCGTTTTATGGTCGTCTTAATTGATGATTTCGAAGTAATGAGAGAATTTCCGATCAGAAACTGTAAACAGGCTAAATTTAGCACAAACGGACATCTTTTTGCGGCTGTCAATGGCCAAGTAGTGCAGGTTTTTTCTTCGACATCATTTCAGAATGTCTTCAATTTGAAAGGGCATAATGGAAGGGTAAACTTTTTTCTACTTTGTTGCCCTTGATTAAATTATTTTTGAATGTTGACTAGAATTTTCAATTTTAGATTTCTTGCCTGGCGTGGTCAGCCAATGATCTGTCATTGGTATCATGTGGAACGGAGGGTGCTGTTTACGAATGGAGCATGTCAACAGGGCAGAGAGTCGGCGAAGTTATACTTAAAACGAATCAATTCAATGCTTGTGCCGTCAATAGGTTAGCTTGCATACTTTGTATTGTATTCAAATTGATATCTTGAACTCGTGATAATGAAAGGTTACCGACGCTTTCAGTATCGGGAAAACAACCTATGGCGTTGGAACAGACGGAGAAGTAAAAGAAATAGGATCGAATACAATAAGAAGGAACTTGGGACTGATCGGTTGTGCTTTGGACACTATTGTTCTCTCTCGTTCTGACATGATGCTGTTCATAACTGGCGGAAAAGGAGGTGTCACGACAGTTCAGTTGCCGCTACTAGACAAGGCTATTTTTAACGAGTTCCACATGCATAATAAGAAAGTAACTTGTATTGCATTGGCGTATGACGATCAGATTCTGGTTTCCGTAGCAGAAGACGCTTCAATCTGTCTATGGAGATTGACCAATGCTGACGGAAGGGCTATAGCTCTTGACAAAGATTTTGCATATTCGAAAGAAATCTTGATTAGCAAAAAAGATTTGCAAGAGAAAATTAACAGTATCAATGTAAGTTCATCCATTTTATCTATTTGGACAGTTGGCGCTTATTTTTAGTGGTACAGTTTTACTATGGGTTATTTTGTTTACTCAAATGAAAAGGTGCACTTCACCCACTTTCGTGGATATACCCATTTAGAATTGGAACCTTAAATATTTTTATTTGTTTAGTTGTTGAGCACGAGGATGAGCGAGTTGGAAACCGAACACACATACCAACTGCGGCAAGCGGAGGCGACACAGGCCGAGAAACTCAAGGAGGTTCATGAAGGGTACTGCGCTGCTATTGAAGAACTCAAAGAGAAGAACGAGGTATCAACTTATCCTGATTTTATATTATGTACATCAACTACTAGGTTCTAAGTTTCATAACCTACTAATGTGAAAGTGTCTACCTTGACAGCAAATGGAAAACGAGCATACACACGAAATAGGCATGATTCAACAAGACATAGCCAAATTACGATCGGGACACGAGAGAATGTTGCAAGCGTTGGAAGCTGATTTCAATGTCAGACTTATTAGCGAGTACGACAGATATCAGGTAATATGGGAAATATTTATTCAATTTGTAGGTATTTTGTGATTCTGAACAATTATCAATCTTATGTCATGTTTTAGAGCCTTGAAGATAAGACAGCTAGAATGAGAAAAGATTACGAACAAAGATTGGAAGACTTGGCTGAAAGTAAGCGCCAAGCTCTGAGAGAAATTAATCACATGTTTGAAACTCGATTGGAAGAGAAAGATCTCGTTCTACAAGAGGTAGGAATATAAAGAGTTTTTACTATTATTTGCCTACATAATGAGTTTAGATCATAATGGTGCTATTATTTTCCAGCTTCAAGAACAAGCCGATATGGAAACACGAGAACATGAAACGATTAAGGCATCTATTGAGGAAGATGCGGATCGGGAGATAATAGAAATAAGAACGGCCTACGAAGTTCAGCTAAAAGAGGAAAAGGATGCCAATGTAAGGCTGAAGGGAGAAACTGGATTGATGAAGAAGAAATTGATTAGTGCTAATAAAGAAATTGATGAATTTAAACATCAAGTAGCCCAGCTGAAAGGTTAATATTGAGCATCTGTTTGCTTTGCCCAATTTCGAGCCTTCTTTGTTAACTTGTTCTTAAATTTCAGCGGAACATAAGCAGTTCCAGAAAGTCATATCTACCTTGGAACGAGATGTAGCCGATCTGAAAAAGGAAATATCTGAAAGAGACGGCACTATTCAAGACAAAGAAAAACGAATCTATGAACTGAAGAGGAAAAAGCAAGAGCTGGAGAAATACAAGTTTGTCCTCAACTTCAAGATAACGGAACTGAAAAACCAGGTGAGTAGTAATAGATTCGATACGACGCCTCATAAATAGATTACCGATATGGTGTAATTGAGCTGATTATTTTGCGTATAGATTGAGCCAAAAGAGAGGGCGATACGCGAATTGAAGGTTCAGATTGACGATATGGAAAATGAGGAATTGAAGCTGTTGAATGTAAAACATGACCTCGGTACGACTCTGTCAAAGATTACAATCATCTTTAGATATCTTATGCCATAGACTCACAAAACGAACAGCCAATTCGTGTCAAAATAGCTGGCATAGCAATCAGCATTTTTGACTAGACCCTGAAAATGTAGAAAAAAGTTACAGCTGCAGTAATTTAAAACAGTTTGTGAATTCAACAGATCGATCCGTTAGAGCGCGATATAAAAGCGAAAAAGGTGCGAATACTTGAGTTGGAAGTGTCGCTGGAAAACCTTCTAAAACAAAGAGCGTTCCGCGGTAACATCAACATTCAGTTGTAATTTTTTTCCCAAATCATGTAGAGGTGCTTGCTTTGCGACATCCACACTTCATTTGATGCAAACATAATTCGATATCTTAGGCATGTAGACTGCATTAGTTGATTTATGCTTGTAGATATTTTTCAACTTCATGTCGTTACCAAAGTGCAATCCCGTTTATAAATGAAATGTATCTATTACAGAACTCAAAATCAGTCAGCTGAACGAAAAACTTACTTCAGCAAAGAAGGATTACTTAAACGAAGCCGAGAGGAATCTCACTTTGAAAAATACTCTGAAGAAAATCAAAATAGATTTACACAATATGACTGCTAACTTTCAAGACCCGATGAAATTGAAACTCAACGTGAAAGTGAGTAGCTATCTAATTGTTATTGTACATGAGACATCAATTCGATAACTGGTAATAGAAATAATAATCAACTGAATATCATACACTTTAAAGCACCTACGTGGAAGACAAATTATTTATTTGGTTAGTAGAAAAACGCTTCTGCCCGCGGCTAAGATCGCGCTTGGTACCCCAATAAAAAAGTATTACCTAAACTCTAATAAGCAGTGTTTTGTTTTTCTAGACTCTATTCCACAAATATGTGGAAGATATTGATTTTGTGCGGAGCCGTGTGGCTGAAGACGAGGCAATTCGCGAGTTTAACCGTCAGAGAGATCATCTCGAGAAGCAGGTTGCAGCTCTCAAACAACAGCTGGCGAAGTCTCTGGGCGGATCGAAGAGTGATATTGGCAAGATTATGGATGTAAGCATTTATTAGTTAACCTGTCTTTCTGCCAACTCCCGTAAACATAGAACCGAGTAGGCACGTTTACCCCCGACACATTCCAAGGCCCTGAACATCTAGAGAAACCTCTTGATGTTCTACCTCATATAGAGATTACAAATTTCAAATCTGAACTTCTGTACTAAATTGTCATAGTGGAAAAAATCTTATGCGAAAGAAAAAAACTGCTCAACACGTTTGAGTCCTACCTATTTATAAAACGTGGGAAATAATCCAAGCCAGACAAAATTACCAAACATGACACAAAGCAATCAAAGTCAGTTCATCGACCCTTGTTATAAGCCCGAAACTAAATATATTAGTTTCATAAAAAACCGTGAAGTCTGTTTCGGTAATTTAAATTGCTATATTTCTGCAATCTAATCTGCGAATCTTACGCCCTAGAATTTATACGGAGATGCTTCTGATTGGGTTGGTAAGTTCTACTCAAGAATTCAAACGAGGGTGTCTAATAAGGTTATAGAGAATTAATAAATTTACAATATTTTATTTTTGAGAAAACTGTCACTTTATCTCCTCGATTAAGTTCATTTTATTTTTTGGAATTTTGTGATCAAATCTTCCCTTATTCTCTCATTTAACAGGAGAACTGCACTCTCTTAGGAGAGATCAACAACCTACGCATTGAGCTCAAGTCGACCAGAACCCGGTGCTTCCAAATGGAGTCCATACTTGGACTATCTGCTAGATACATTCCACCAGCCACTGCTCGCGCCAAGTTGAAGCATGTCACGGAGGACAGGGAGAAATTAGACGATAAATTCAAGCAGAAGATTGAGGTAAGATTTTTTTTAGGTTGGGGACGTTGGAGTAACCATAAACAAAATTGTTTATTGTCAAGCCTTTTTGCAAATATCTATTATGTGCATGCAGTGTGCGATAGCGATCCTGGCGAACCACATCCCTTACTAATATTTTTTACTTTGTGTATTTTGCCTAGAATCTGCCAAAAAAACCACTGATCGTCAAACTGCAAGCCACTATTCAAGATAGATAGATAAACTTATTTATTTGATACTGAACACACACAAAATTCAAATTACATATATCTCTAAGAGCTGGTTCAGACAGGGCGGAATCCGTGCGGATGCAAATCGCGCGGTTCTACACGCAAGTGTTCAGACAGGCGCGGATGTAAATGCGGAGTGACGTAATCCGCATAGAGTGACAGTCGTTCCAGTCCAGTCAAGTAAATAGATCCGAGCGGCGACCGCGCGAATTCATTTTCTAGCGGTTGAGTGGCGGTAGCCGCGCGGATTGACAATCCGCGTGGACAGGTATGAACGAATTTATAGGCGCTAATGTAAATAAGATCCGCGCGGTCTAACCGCGCGATTTGCATCCGCACGGATTCCGCCCTGTCTGAACCAGCTCTAACACAATGCGTCAACTTTGAAGTATTGAGCTATGATGCATTAGTTTGAAAAGGTTCCACAATGAACCACAAAATGGATTGGTTGATAGTACCTACATGCGATTTTTTTAAATGATTCTTGTTTCGACAGGAGCGAGAGGAGATAATCTGCGCCCTGAAAGAAGAAAACGACCGTCTGCTCGGTAAAGTGCGATGCATCGAGGAAGCGGTTGAAATACCGTCCGAATCAGAGACTCATGATAATGATGTATAATGTAATAAATAATGTTACTTTAAACTATTTTGCGTTTTGATATTCAACAGTGACTAAATAGAATTTTTCTCCTAAAATCTGTAGTGTAAAACAAAAATAAAATTGGTTAACTTTGCAGTTACTTACCACTAAAATCGATGAATAAAATATTTTTTATACAAAAAAGTTTATTCAAAACATAAATGCCTCTTGCTTGACATAAACTAATGGAAATATGCATAATCTTATTAACTAATGCTAGTATTGCGCCATTTAAAATTAATTTGGGATAATTCACTTAAATCCCTATGTAATATACACATGTCCCCAATAAATAAAAACCAGTCCCCGTAAAAATATCCGTCAACCGAGCTTATTAATAAAAGCGTTCCCGCGAAATCATAAAACTTTGCCAAACATTAAACACTGTTCATCATTAATCAGAAAATATCATAAGCGTCATCCGAGTGGTATGCACTGATCCAGACAAAGTCTTGTGACAGGCGGATTTAAGATGTTTCTAAAGCCGTATTAAGTCTTATAAATCCCTATCAAAATTAAATAAACACCCAACACTATGTTTCCGTATCATGGGTCAGAGTATAATGATACGACACCACGACCCAGTACAAATATTAGCAGGGCATGCATGCAAACATTTGTCCTGCCTCGGGGATCAAACCTACTATGACTTAGCCGACTAGGGTCGTCGATCGTTGCTACATATTGACCAATAGTAGAATATGAGTGGAATGAGATCAGGCAACGACACAAAAAATTCCGTTTGAGCAAACGCATAGAGGTTTGATTGTGAACATTTACTGCTGTAAGTTGCAATTTTTGAGCAACGTTAATTTTATAGGAAATTTTAAATCTTTTGGGAACGTTGCACGACGTTTTGTAACCATACGCATCACGTCTACTTGCATATCTAAATATTTATTTATCGACAACCGATTGAAATGTTATTGTAGGAAGGCACAGATGTTGCCTGATCTCATTCTACTATCAATTGAACTTAGTCATCAGCTTTGCCACTGAGTGAGAATTGAATTGTATTTAGAGAACGAAAGGTAAAATAGCTTTACGTCCCTTGGGGTAGTCTGGGAACTCTTTCTTGTAGTTGCGATGTTTGCCGATGGCCCAAACCGCCATCTGGTACAGACCTGCCGCAGCGAAGATTCCAGCTGAAAAGAGATTGCGGTCAAACGCTTGCTTATAAATTTATAAAAAAAAAAGAGGAATATTCCATGATAGAAATAATGATTCCTAGAGAAGACAGAGTGGAGAATATGCAGAATAACATAGTCCTGCAGGGGTATGCCAATCAAAGTTGAACTGCAAAGTTTTAAATCATGGTCAGTTCATACTAACTCATAGTTATTCTGTGACTAAATAGTGACATTATGACATCATTTGATGTGTTTTCGCGCATATTTTGCTGTCAAGTATCTGAAAAGAATGATCACGTGGTACAATTTTGTACCACGTGATCATTCTTTTCAGATTTTCAGATCACGTGGTACAAAATTGTACCACGTGACCTGAAGAAATTACACTGGGCAGTGAAATATAACTTGACTGCAAAAGATTGGCATACGGGGGCGGTAGCGAGTGCGCACACCAAAGACAAGACAGACAGTTTACTTGTCATCGATCTCTTCTTTTTCATTTATGACTTCTATCCGTCATACCGGCAGACAATTTTGCCAGTACAGCCGGAAGGGTAGATCATACGCCAAGCCACATTTACAAGACAAGACGTTTTGTCGATGGCGTACGCACTGTTTGATATACGTTCAGCGAATCTATTTGCGTCCTTAGTTTCGTATGCGCTAGTTGCGCGTTTAAACTGTAACCGCTTTTGCTGATACGATGCGTCTGTCTGTCGGTGTAGAAATTATTCTTCATGATATTTCCACCATTTAGGACGCTTTTGAGGTCGATTTAGAAGTCAATAATGTAGATTTTTAAATATCATGCACGTTATACAGAGTCCACACGACATACCGGGTTTATGTGAATAAATTAGCATTGCAGCAACTGATTATGGTAATACCGGCCTCAGTCATTGATTAGGTAAGTACACGGTGAATATTTCGTTTGATTGTTACTTTGAATTTCGGAAATAAGTAGAGCTTCTTGTGTAAGAGCTCGTCCGGCAAGTATTACCTACCCAAGTACCTATTTCTACCGCCAAGCAGTGATGCTCGCATTGCTGTATTCCGATTTGAAGTGCATAGATAACGGTGCAATTACAGGCACATGAGACTTATAAACTTTATGTCTCAGAGCGACGGGCGCAGTGCAATGCGTCACAGGGCACGTCGTTAGTGGACGTGCTCAGTTAATCAATACATCGTTATAGGCAGTGGTTACCACTTAACATCAGGTGGCTTGTTCCATCATTTAGTTATATAAAAAAAATTAATGCTTATGAACAAGATCCCAGCATTGCCGCCGGGCGATGTGGATGCACTATAACTTACCAGGTGCACATTTGGTCATGATAGTAAAGAACATCCACGATCCGAACTCGTACGTGTAATTGGGACAGGAGACAAAGTTGAAGAGTTGTGAGAGGGGGTTCGAGTCAGGAACTGGCACCCGTCTCACTTTAGTGCCGGGAGGGCGTAGATTCTTCAGGAGAATGTGGATACTTAGGTTGCCCAGTTCACATAGCTAGAAAAATAAAACAATGTTCATTCGTAAAGAGATGATTGTCGATTCCAGCGTAGAGTGTTTTTATCGAGTTCGTTGCAATAGAGAGTTCTATTCATCATTTGTAAACATAAAAAAAAAATAGTAATAATAGTCTGATTGTAAATTGTACACTCGTTTTGTATGAAATCTTGTGTCAGCTTTTGGATATTATATTTACTGGAGCGCTGTTTGAGTTTTGCTCTGGCTATGTACCTATTTTCATTCCGAAAAAGGGGTTTATGAAATCTTAATGTTTTTTGATGGTTGGTTGGTGGTGGACTGGAATCACATAATCTGAAGGTCTTACTTGTACTTGTAGGGCGGACCATTTCCCGCAACTAGGCCGCAAGCGGGCCCTTTTTACGTGAATCAGAAGGTCTTATTAAGTGTTTAAATATATTTTTTAGATAGAATTATGCCTAGTGTTCAAAAACTAAAGAAAGAACAGTGAAAGGGATTCAGTTTTTTTTACAAGGTTTTTTTCTGCAAACAACCTTGGAGGACAATCTCTGTACTTACCTACCTTCAGTTATATTAACTTACACGTAATGTTAATTTCTTTATTCATAATTTTAGGCAAAAATGAAGTGTATTTGGTTAAAAAGATGATTATTTAATTCCAAAGATATGAAGTACATTCAAAGGACAAAGGTTGATGTCACTAGTTTGACCTTGAGTGTTGTCTCAGAATAAAATTATAGTATTGAAGTACATACTAGGTAGAAATGGACAAAAAATTATTGTGATAAGACATAATAACAAATTAACACATAGATTTTAATTGATTAGTTATTGTTACTAAGATTTACAAACATTTACTTACAATAAATCCTCCAAGTCCAACGTAGAAGCAAAGGCTACATGGAGCAGTGTAGAGCGGATGGTTGATGTGGTAGGCTACATACAAAGTGAACAGCCAGTAATATGAGCAGTTCTTGAACAAATTCCTCAGTGGCATGGTTCCATGGGAGAACCGGTGGACAAACAATGTCTCCAGAATACGCTTGATGTAGTGTACTGACCAGCAAACAGCTGCAACTCTGAAATGTTATCAAAATATTTATTTATTGCAGCCTGTATCATCACACTGCAGAGCAAAAGCCTCCCTAGCTTTTCCCACATTTCTCAATCTTAGGCTACAGCAAAATATTAATGTTTTTAAAAGAACAAGTAATTAAAATTTAAAAAACCCCTGAATCTTGGACTGATTTTCATCAAACATAGCTAAGAACACCAAATACACCTTGCAAACAAAAAAAAACAAAATCAGTTCATCCGTTCGGGAGCTACGTTGCCTCAGACAATCACATAAACACAACACACACACAAACACACAGACACATCCAACTTATAAGAAAGAAAAAGTTTATTTCGTGTCACTAATAAATAACATCCCGTCGTTTTTGCGTCGGGGGTTAAAAATGAGTCAGTATTAGTATTTACTATTTTACACTGATTTGACTACCTACAGTGCAATGAAAAAGCTATAACTTTGTCTTTTTACACTTGTGTGAATTGGTAATCTTACGAGATTCAATGATATGTTTGCACTTATCATTTTAACATTGTAAATAATAAGACAGAAAAAAAACTCACGTTGCAACATTTCCTGGTGCTGAAGATTGCTCTCCATACAAGATCCATGGCCTCTGATACACCCACAAGTATACAAACACTGGCCCAGCATACTCCGTCAAGAATACATTCTTCCAAGATATTTGTGGCCCGAGATCCTTCACATACAGTTTTCCACCATTTTCTAAATTCAAGGATTTGAGAGTATCTTCATCTTTCAAGGTTTTGCCTTTAGCTTCTAACTTGATAGCTTGTCGGTCTGGGTACAAGGATTGTTTTACACCTTCATGAATTTTTTCTTTCACATTCTGTATTGTTGAACTCCCAGTTACTTGGATCTTGCCTAGTGGTTTGGAGCCAGAAGTGCTCAGAATTTCGATCTGCAAAACACATCATTATAGTTAAAAACTTGAACACATAAGGTTTTTTTATTGACCGAGCTAGTGAAGCGTCTCAGTTTCGAGATTGGCCAAAAATGCTTTGGTCCTGCTGTGTGTCTGTCAGTAATCGGCTACAGGTCGCATTTATCAACCGATTTGGACGAAAATCGGCACACAAGTTCCTTGATTTATTAAAAATTTTTTGTCGACTGCGATTTTTGATTGGGGGGAAAATTGGGGAGAAAAGGTGGAAAGTTTGAAGTAGCGTTATTTATCGACGCATTTCAATCAAATTTGAGAAGCACACGAAAGACTTCATTCTACACAAGATGGTGTAAAAATATTTCCAAAAAGGGGGAGTGGAAGGCGGAAAAAGGGGAATTTTTTTTTTTTTTTTTTTTCCCGAAAATTTACTTCTGTCAATATCAATGAGACTACACAGTCCTCTTCGCCTTTACGAGACAAATCCGTAGACACCAGATTCGACCTCCTAGGACCAAGGGAACGTGAGTAATCGCTAAAACTTATACCCCTATTTTGCTCAAGTCTACATAGGTAGGGCCTATTGGAAAATTCAAGCACCTGAAATTCGATTTAGCCAGGGTTAAAGGGAAAGTGTCGGTTATTGCATGGTTGTAAAGGCTCGCGAGGTCTATGTTCTCATAGGACAACTAGATATAGATCACGGAAATCTTACCTCCATACTCAGATTACAAGTCTCCTCTGCTCAAAAATTGTATAGTAAAATTCGTAAATTTCTTGAGTCGGCTACGTCGGAATTCGAATGGAATTTGGAACTTGTAATCAATGAGAATTTAATACCTACCTACGGAACTTGGAACTTGCTTGCACACTGCACAGACTAGACTACTGTCATTGTCAAAAAGAATATTGTACGAAAGTTCGAAAGTTGCACACTGCACAGACTACTGTCAAAGTCCCAATACATGTTGGCCGAGCGAACGCCAACGCGAGCCAACGCGAGCGTAAGCAAGCGTAAGCAATTTGAGTGCTACCATCCACATGTTTGGCAAGCCTACGCAAACTATTGCAAGCGGCCAACGTAGACGAGCGGGCCAACATGTGGACACGGTTGGCCGAGCGCAGGCAAGGGCCTTTGATTTGTGCACAAAACTTGACACGGCTCCGAAGTGAGGCGAGTGGCGGCGAGCGACTGCGAGCGACCGCAAGCGATGACAAGTCACTGCAAATGTACTTTCCTCACGTTGGCGCTTGTAAGCACTCGGCCAACTAAGGCGAGCGACACCGAGCCGTGGCAAGGCAAGGCAAACATGCCGTCCACACGTTAGCGTTGGCCTTCACTCGTCGACGTTGGGCCAACATGTATAAGCGGCATAACATGCATGGACGGTCGTCAACAAAACACGTCAACAACGTCAACAACATTTTGCGCCTTGCCCTATTTATTTATGAGAGTGTGCGTTGTGTATTGTACTATATATACTTACTTGATATTTTTATATTGTAAATAACCAGTGCTGCCATTTTAGCATAACAATTATGCCGAATGTCACAAAGTTACAATTTTTTTGTTTGAAAGGTTTGCCTAGTTTCTGCTTGCGACATTTTCTGTAACTCGAGTTGACTCAATCAACGTGCTCTCTGGTGCCAATTTGGCTATGAAATGAGTTGACCATTAACTCATACGAACGAACTAGCATCGATTTCTGTGGCCACTTACGTTACGTCACACACGGTCCAAGTTGGGTCAACTCGAGCTGTGAATTGAGTCGACAGACATTTAACACAATCAGCTTGAGTTTGAAAAAACTCAACTCATCACATAAAAATAGGTTGGGGATGATTTTGTAATTTAAAATTATTGTTATTTCAATTATTTATTTATAAATATCGGCTTTTGCAGTCAAAATCCGTCCCTCAAGAGAACCTTGCTCTTAGCCTTTTTTGGATTCATGTACTGGCTGGCAGGCAACCGGGCAACACTGACTTTAATAATAATAAAATAAAATGGCGGAAATCAAAGTCTTGTCTGCGTAGATTTTGTTGTTCGCGAAATAACTGATTGCACGAACTGGAAGTGCTGCTAGTGAGTATTAGGCAGTATCTCGTAAAACACAAACAACAACAACATGCGTTCTGTTGTAGAAATTGGGGCAAGTGTCCCAGCTTTTTTGGGAAAATTGTGGAAACTAGTCAACGACACTGAAACCAATCACTTGATTTCATGGAGCCCTGTAAGTGTTGTTAGTTGATAGAAAAAATTTATTTCGATTTAGTCCTCGAAGCCGAATTTCGTGCTAGCTGATGCGTCTGATGTACCTACCTACTAAGTTAATCATAACAACCTAAAAATGTCACAAGTTTTCGTCTGTCTTATAGACTTGGGATAGAAAATAATACAAGTCACGTTTTATACCATGCGCTACACTAGCTTACGATAATAATCACGTTTCGCATGCATGCTGGTGTAACCTGCCTTGGAAAAACAGTTTTCGTCCTGCAATGTTCACAGAACTCGAAGAATATTTTTTTTGGTTTGTGAATGAACAGCTGTTGTTGTGATGTCATAAGCAGGCATTTCAATTGACACTCAATCCTTTTACTATGTATCTTTCTTAGCCTGCCCTGCAGAAAGAAATTTAAGGACAATATTAGACATCTGTGTTTATCAAAAATTGTAGCAAAAAGGTTAACCAGTTTTTATATTTTTAGGGAGGAAAGACATTTATCATCAAAAACCAAGCAGATTTTGCAAGAGAGCTTCTTCCTCTGTATTACAAACATAACAATATGGCAAGCTTCATCCGACAACTGAATATGTATGGCTTTCACAAGATCACATCTGTAGAAAATGGAGGTCTAAGATACGAAAAAGATGAGATTGAATTTTCTCATCCTTGCTTCATGAAAGGCCACACATACCTTTTGGAGCATATAAAAAGAAAAATTGCAAACCCTAAATCAATTGTGACAAGTAACGAGAGTGGAGATAAACTGGTGAAACCAGAACTCATGAACAAGATGTTGTCTGATGTGAAATCAATGAAAGGGAAGCAAGAGAGTTTAGATGCTAAGTTCAGCGCAATGAAGCAGGAAAACGAAGCTCTGTGGAGGGAAGTCGCTATTTTGAGACAGAAACACATCAAACAGCAGCAAATTGTGAACAATGTAAGCATAAAAAACATTTGAATAATTAAACTATGAACTCCATTACAAAAAAATATTATAATTTGCTCTTTATTTTCAGCTTATTCAATTCTTATGCAATCTTGTGCAACCAGGGCGAGCTGGGAATCCTAATAGTAATAATGTTGGGGTCAAGAGGCCATATCAGTTGATGATCAATAATGCTGCCCACAATTCTGGCACTGATGGAACATATCCGGGCAGATTTAAGAATATTAAACTGGACAAAGATTTATTATTAGATGACCTGCATGATGAAAACGTGGTAATCTATCTTGCACTTTTGTTATGTAAATAATATTCAATATTTAAATAGGTAGGTTACTAAAGATGTTTTTTACATTACACTGTCTTCTTTTTCAGGAGGATGGACCAACTATACATGAACTGGCACATGATGATGTCATCCACAATGATGATATATCCCAAGACTTAATAGAGCCATCAGATTATGTGTCAATTCTGATACCAGACAATACCAGGACAGTTACTGTTCAAAGCCCAACCGACCCTTCTGCTCAAGTACAGTACCATGTCACTATGGAGGATGGTGATGACCCAGACCTAAGTAATATTCATATCAATCATTGACATAACTGTATAATCTCATACCTATAATATGATATTAAATCATTATAAATTATTTTGTCTAGGTGCAAGAATAGCATATCCAACCAACAAAATAAATAGGCTAAGGACAAATGAAGAGTTGCCTATTGTGACCACACCATCACCTACACCAATGACCACCACATCTCCAATTAACAACACAGCAATGGACACCTTAACCAATAATATAATCCCTGTGACTTCAACATCAAAAGTAAAAACACGAAATGCAACCAAACATTCAGTATCAAGGCCAATACTTTCAACCAACAATTTTCATTCTATGAACCCATCAGCTGATCTAAAACTACCTGCAGAAATATTCGCAAGTGATGATTCTGTCAGCGATGCAGGACTCCCTGCCAACGAGGATATTTCCACAGTCTTTGATGACTTAGTTGGTGAGCCCATCACAGGAGATGATTTGATAAACACAAAAGATAAAATGGTAGGCGGGATAAATATAAAGGTGGAAAAACCAGAATCTCCTAAACATAGGAAATCAAAGAAAGACAAGGTTGACAATGCTCTCAATCTGAATTTATCTGATATCAAGACTGAACTCCAGGATGACTTTGACTGGAACAACATGACACTGGCCACTGTCAACACTAACAACAATGTTTCAAGGTTTCAATCCAGGTATTTTACATAATATTTACTACATAACTTAAAACAATTTCTTTATCTATCTACCCCTGACCTATGTTAAGATGCCTAACTATCACCCTAGACATCTATACCATAAGGATCTTGACTGCTAAGAGATCTAAAAGTATGTCTAAATGTATGGGAATTATTTTTTCTGAACACAAAATGGTAAATAAAATTTATCCCATTTATAACTACTTGCCTTTCTAGTCCTTTGTATTTTGTATTGTAACTCCTAATTGAATGTGTGTACTTCATTTCGAAATTCAGGAATAGGAGAGATAACATCAGCAAAAATCGTGACGAATTTTCTTCTCCTTATGGAACAAATGCAAACAAGTATGTGTAAAATTTATAATAATTAGGTAAGCCTCTTTCGCTTTAATGAGAATGGTTCTTTTAATGAAATTCGGTTGAAAAAGAACAAGTACATACTTAATTAATTTTACAACCGATTTTGAACCACCATGTTTTTATTTCCCATGAAAGTTTCGAATTTTTCTGTTATTTTCATAGTCATTGCCTAGGATTGTCATTAAACTGTGTAAATATAATGTTTCAGGAATGACATTGATGATCATTTGGACGCCATGCAAACAGATTTGGAATCACTAAAGGAACTTCTCAGAAGCGACTCCTATTCCCTGGATACCAATACATTGATGGGGGTGCGTAAATCATTCAGTTTACCTACATGCCTATATGTAAAAATATATTTTTTACTAGCAGTTACCCGCGACTTCGTACGCGTCTAGTTTCCGTGTATATTATATTATCTGTGCGTGTACCGAGCGGATACTTCTTTGAGAAACTTGACATTACACCTCATTACACCGAACTCGTACCTACTCGAATGTCAAACGCTAGTCGTTAGACCAAAGAGGTAGTACTACGCCCTGTCAAACTGACGTGACATGACATGACAATGAAATCCTCTTGCCAATTGGCGCTGCTAATCCTTTTCGTTCATTTTATCCTGTAGATCCTGTTAATTATTCGGGATAAAAAGTAGCCTATATGTTAATCCAGGTTACGAACTACATATATGCCACGTTTCATCCAAGTTGGTTCAGTAGTTTTGACGTGATTGAAACACAAACATCCAAACATCCAAACATCCAAACATCTAAACATCCAAACATCTAAACTTTCGCATTTATAATATTAGTAGGATAGGATAGGATAGGATAGGATAGCATGGTTAAGTCGTGTACGAGTATAACTGACTAATTGAAAAAATATGCTAGATGACTACAAATCGCGGCTCCGAACTCCGAATGTATGTAGGGTCGAAGCACACATACACAACAGCACGCACATTACGTTGAAAGTAAACATCAATATTGAGTTTGTTATGTTGGTACCTCCTAACAGGTCAGGTTGCACTCAACGTGTTTGGGACCGCGTGTTGTGCCGTGTGCCTCTCGCACTCACACAGGCGCGCTCATTACGTCGTAGACCGGTTGAGTGCACAGAAGCCGGAGTGTTGTTGTTTATTGATAAAACGCTTTTGTCATTTTGTATCAGGCCAGTGATTACGATAGAGTATAGCTACACGTAACTAATCGATTGATGTTCGACGAAATAGCACCATACCATACCTACCTATGTCTAAATTGTATTGCATACAATTTATTAGTTTCACTTAAACCAAACTTTAACCTTCAGCTTTCAAAAATAGGTAGATACCTAGTTTTTTCAGGCTGGTAAAACAGCATCTCCTTTTAAATATTAAACAGATGCTTCTTTGTCCATAGATTGCCGATGCAAGTTTAGAACCTCAGATGTCTCTTCTTCACCATCCAACATTAGATTATGTAATAATAACACAATTTACTTACCGACATGATCCATTCCATTCATTATCTTATTTAGGAATATCTTGTATTCACTATACTTTAGTATAGTTTAGTCGCTGTAAATAGCGCTCTTAATTAAATTTATTATAATGCTCCATATTTTCGTTCGGTCTGTATGTAGTTGACTAGTTGAATCAGATGTCCCTTTATTTTCTGTTTAGTTAGAACATGTCGTAATTATGCATTTAGGTAATTTATGATGTAGGAGCATGAGTAGAGATGTTTTTTTTTCATTTTCAGCTGTTTGCAGCAGATGATCCTTTCTACGGGCTGGCATACAACAACCCTGTGGATGAGCGACCTGCGGATGAGCGAGCTAATAATAAAACTTCAAACAATGGTGAGTTATACTGTTCTGATAGTTATTAGTTTGGTGTGAATTTACGAAAATTCATATGAACTAGGCAGAAATACAGCGTACTTATTCTGCGAAACTATTTTCAATGAGACAAATATTGAGACACCACCGGCATACTAAGAGATAGGAATCATGCAAAAATATTTACCTAGATACAACCCCGGTGAGCATTGGGCTTGTGTTCCAAAAAGATGCTAAAGCTAGAATCAAGATCCTTGAATATTTATTTTTGCGTGGTTCGTATTACTTTATACATAGCTACCACACTTATTATTCATACTTATTTGAAATTTGTTAATTAATCGCGCGTGCTGCCTGATAGTGCGACGGATTTAGGTTGGCATGGGGGTACTCGTGTGGTGACTCAGGTACGGATCTGCTTATCTTCTGCTACGAAAGCACAGAATATAATTTATTTAGATTCATTGAGTAAAACTACTTGTCCTAATATTATCTCTGTGCTAAAACTCACTATGCTTTTAAATATCAATCATAAATTCTAAAATAGTTTATTTTTAACTGAACATGTACACTTTGTACACTATTCATTTATGTTTTTATGGACAATATTTCTAGTCTTCTCAAATGTGATAAATAAGTAAAACTAGATACTTATTTTTTTATGCAAATATTGTATCACGTCTGATTGAAAAAAATCCTTTGTGTAAATATTTTATGGTCCAGGGACTTCTATTATGCTAGTTAATATTGTCCATGTGCGTAGCTTGAGCAGCTATCATCGTATTTTGATGAAAATAAAGCATAAATACGTCGAGTCAACTTTAACAGGTATGTTCAACGGTGTTTTTCGGTTTTATTTCACGTTTATCTTAATTGTAGATACAGCGAAACAGTATCCAATGATTGACTTTGATTGGCTGATTGATAACAACGAAGCGTCATCGGCACAGTAGCCTGTGGCTACTTCGTCTACAAGAACACTTTTTGCCACGCTGCTGTGAGCATTGTGCGGCATGCCGAGACTAAAAGGGTTGATTTTAGTCAGTGGTTCTGGTCCGCGGTATCTTATTACTGTTTATAAGTTGAACTTTGTGACTTTAAAGCGCAAGTTGACACGGTACTGGGATCATGAGATGGACAAACATTATAATTAAGGTCTTGTAAATAACGTTAAAGTTTTGTATAATTTACGATTGTTGTAGATTTCAACAAAAGGCAGCTGTTTCAATTTGTTATATAGTTAAGAGATAAGATTATAGTTTCTAAGAGATAGATTCCACAGAGACAGAATTAAAATTGACTCATGATTACATACTTGTGAATGCCTCATCTACTGATCGATATAGCTGGTTGAGTTATTCCAGGTGATATTTAATGATATACATAACTAGATGTAACACATACTTTACTTTGTTTACAATATTAATGCAGTTGTGTTTTGTATTGTCAATTTAAAGATAAGAAGCAGAAGAGTGACTTTATGAATAGCGAGGACGACATTAATTCACAGCAACAGTTTACAGACCAAAACGATGATGATGGTATAACTTTATAATAATCGCATGAATTGTAGCGTTGCTTTTTTTATTCAATACCTATTTAGTTCTCTCAAGTCTGGTTTTAAGTAACGTATGATAATATGTTAACTACTAGAATTTATATGAGTAGTTTTTGTTTAAAAAAAAAACCTTCTGGAATGTGTATGCATTTGCTTGGCGTAACGTTTGCAATTTCAGTCATGCACATAAAAATATTGAGATGCTTAGTAGATTAATGGTGACACTTCACATGGCTATTTGTATTCGCTATGGGTGTTTGTTGTATTTGGAAAAATATACGACGTACACGCACACATGCAAATACAGGCGATACGATTATCCACACACGCGCACACACACACACACACACACACACACAGACACACACACACACACACAGACACACACACAGACACACACACACAGACACACAGACACACACACACACAGACACACACACACACACACACACACTGACATACACACAACAACAAGCTTATAGTTGGGACAACGTATTTGGTGTTCATTTATATATTTGGTGTATTTATTTATGTATTTTATTGTATTATGTTATGAGTTAGATTTTGATTTTTGTGGAATTATCGTTTTTTAAAAGTACCTATATAAATAACTGCCAATTAGGTAGTATTTGCAAATAGTTGCATGCTAAGTATATCTAAATTCAAGTGAATGTTAACTACTTTAGTTTTAGATGTGATGTCTAGCGATGTAAGAAATAAATATTAAGCGTACGTTAGTAATCGTGGTGAATTAACCTTCAGTTGATTTAATATTTTTTGGGCAAATTTCATTTTATTTCAGTGGAGGGGAATCAGCTAATCTCGTATACAGGGAGTATTCCAGACTTTGAGGATATCAGTATACCTGATTTGGAGTGCGAAAACTCTCAGGATGGGTGCATGTCGCCTGAACCCAGTGATTCTACTCTCAACACCCCTCAGGTACAGCTCTTCTCACCGGTCTATTCAATGAAACCATGAGGGGAATACCCGTCTTCATGACATCACTCTATCATAAACGCTACACGAAACAGTGCATGAGCGCATAAGACTTCGAGTCTACGATATTACGTACGAACTCTTGAAACTGTAAATTGACTTGATAAAGGTGCATCTAAGATGTTTTGTATAATTTGTATGAAAGTTGTAAAATTTTGTAGTACCTAAGTACCTAACGGATTAGGGTTTTATTGTTTTAAGAGTATTTATTATTACAGAAACCGAAAATGCCGTTCAAATCTGATGTTTGTTCATTCAAGCTAACTAGAACGTGTATGTTTTCTATATTTAAATTATTACTTTCAAATTAATAAGAGACTAACGATGTTTCCTAAGATTTAAATTGATTGAAGTCAAAGAAATCAGTGTCGGTGCCTTACACGAAGTAGTAGATTATTAAATATAAAATAAAGAAAATGTTTCGGCTAGTGAAAAAACGATTTGCATGTGTTTAAAAGCATCAATCAACTTATACTTGTATTAAAATTATTATTGTCCTTTATTATATGGTACCGTAAAGTTAGTCATTTTTATTATGTAGTTTTTTGTGATATTGTCGATTTGATGCAGTGTTTATCTGCTTTAGCTTTTCGAGTAATCATTTGGCACAGGGAAATAATGTACCTAAACCTACCTACCTACCATAGTTTTTTAATATTTTATTAAATTAGAATAATGTTTTGTTTGTTGTTTCCGTATGTTTGGTTATTGTATTGTGAATAATTCGGACTAACCCTTTGATTTATAATTTAAATACGGCATTGTTTTTACGTCAAAAGATAGAAACGTTTGAAAAATGCAAAAGTTTATTCGGGTACCTACCTATTATGAACAGATGGTATGAGAAATATACCTACTGTCGGCATATGCCGTGTGATTTTACTCAGTTATTTTTCTTATAAAAATTTTGTAGATTTGCATTTTGAGAAAAAATGGCCACTGTCACAGTTTCTGGTCGCTCATAATAAAATAAATGGTTGGTGAATAAGTAAATAAATAGATCCAAACTTTTCTAATCTCATTTAGATGGCTCTGAGTTGCTCCTGACAATGTATATAGATTATCTTGAAGATTAGGATACCTTCTTATCTACGAAAACATGAGCGTTATTAAAAAAACATGACCTACCTGTCTTATGCCGCGTAAAATTTATTTTAGACTTAAAATAGCGTGGCAGTGTGCATGATTGATTGGTGTTCCGGCACCCATCAACAAAACTATTTCACCTTCACTATTGTTTTCTGGCATTTCTTTGCTGGTTTCTCTTTATATCTAATTGTTTCGGCGAATGAAATAGACCTCGAGAGCTCAATAGCGAATGTATGTAGGTAATAAGTAGATCTATAATTATGAACAAAAGTAAGATATAACTTACCTACCTACCTATTTTATTAGTGTAAGAGGAACTATATTACATACTAAGTTATTTTTAAATTCTATGTAATAAAAGATAATGATGTTATAATGTATGTTTTATTGATAGACAAATTAAAATTAGTTCATCAGTTTTAGCACTTTGTACTGAAATGATTAAAAGTTATCATTATCACAGAGGTGGATACTATCTAAAATAAATAGGTACCTACTTACACAGATCTTATAAATTAAAACACTACACAAACATTCATTTTATACATTACTTACCAATTTAAATAATATCATTAAAGTTAGGTAGTAATTATCATTATTACAGTGGGTAAGTTGTTTTACAAGAAGGCAGGCAACAAACTGTACCAACCTTACCTACTCATCTATAGGTTTTTTTAGCCTTGTGATAAATCAGCGGCCTTTTTGCCGCAATGAAACATTCACTTCTAGGAATATTTTGGAGACACCAAAAAAATAATTCGTGCGTGAAATTCTCAAAATGAAATACTCAAAGGTATTAGGTTAGGTGCCTACATACCTACCTAAAATCAGCATAGGAATGGAAGTGTTTGAAATCCGTAGGATATTAGTTTTGGTTTGTACATTTCTTTTGTAATAGATACCTCTAGGTACATCTCGCTCGAGCGTCCTGGTCAATTGATAGGCCAGTTTTTTCAATGGTTTATTAAGCTCTCATCCGCCATGGCTGTTTCAAAATCGGGTGGTGGGTCGACGATTTTGTGGACGCCAGTGGAAATTACTACTGACGCTCGTAATTGTTTATGCAAGGTCTTCCTTGGTTCAACAGATAACCATGTGATAGAAAATCCCTGGCTGAACATTATTGAAAAGGCAATAAAGACGAAAAACTCGAATTTGCCCCTCTCTGGCCGGTCGCACAACCTTTTTTCGCGAAATACGATGGGCGCTCGAGCGGATGATGATTTTAAAAACATTAGTGCAAGCCTAGTTTTCTCATCAATGGTGCAAGAAAAGCAGGAGCGGATCTATTTTTCACACCCTCTGTAATATAAGGCCCTGGCTTTGACATCAGCACTGTGTGCAATGTCGGTAAACATCCAATGGAACACGCCAGTTCAGGAGATATATTGCGACACCCTTGGATATCTAAATATTTAAGCTTCTTACAATGTGATTTCACAGCATGAATAGTTCTGTCGGTTAGCTGGTTACAACCCTGAAAAAGAAAGAACAAATGAAAACGTATACCTAGGTTGTAGATGAAATGTTTTTGGCTCTGGAGTTAGCTGTTTGGCGAAATAAACTCACAGAGCTCTTAAAATTAAATGCAGAAGAATAGCATCGCTACGAAATTCGCGGTTTTTAATTCTGCAGGATATTGTCTTTTCTGTGTAGGTATAGTTATAGTGGTAAGCCCATCTGGGGTATTATTTACATTCAAAATAAAACCCCAGGCAAATGTGTTACATCGTCGACCGCATCGTCACTTACCATCAGGTGAAATTGCGGTCAAACGCTTGTCTATATTATAAAAAAAGGCACTTCAGAATTCTGTGAGGGGTATGGTAGCATGAATGAAAAAAGCCTCTTAAACTATTTTAGTCTGTCTATTTAGTATAAAGCAGTAAGCCTAGTTTTAAGTTCATACCCTGAGTTGCAGGTGTTTCAATCTCCTTAGTTTTTGGACAATTATTTGTATGGCATCATCCTTTAAGTTAAAACAATCAATCAGATTTAGGTCTTCAATACTGGGACAGTTTTTGACAAGATATTCCATTCCTTCGTGAGTTATCTGTTGGCATCGGCTTAGATTCAAACAGGCAAGTTCTTTGAAATTAAATGCGTAAGTCAAGCTCACATCTGTTATTCTATTGCATCCACTGATGTCCAAGTCTTGGAGTGTCTTAAGACGCGCTAATGAGTAACCAGAATAGGTGTCCAGTGAAAGCTTTTCGCACATCATCATAACGTCCCTCTTTCGGCGCGCGTCACGTACTATCTCTTCCTCAGCCCTGGATCCCAGGTGTATCTTTTGGGTTGTAAGAGCTTCATCAAATGCTGACATTATAGGACCTTCCTCTCCTTCTGTCTCTACCTTTCCCATGCCGGTAAGCCCTGCATCAGACACCTTATCACAATGACTTATTCTTAATACACGAAGTTGTAACTGATTCTTAAATATAACTTGAATTGATGTATCTGTGACAGCATTAAAACAGTAACTGATGTCCAAGATCTGAAGATTAGGTAACTTCTCTGAAAGCATTATGAGTCCTGTTTGATCCAGGTTCATGGAATGTATATCCAGTTGGATTAGTGGATGGTTATCTTCAGCACATATGCCTTTTCGTAATCCTTCTTTTGTGATCAGTTCACATTGTGATATGTTAAGATATTTCAGCTTTTTAAGTTTGCCAAGTTCAGAAATGCCTAAATCAGTTACAGCTCTGCATCGCTGGATATTGAGACTTTCTAAATTTACTAGATTTTTGCAAATGTGTACTAAAGAGGAATCTGTAACTCTGGAGCAATGAGCAATATTTAGTTGCTTCAGAGAAAATTGATGAGTAGTCAATGCTATGATACCTGGGTTGGTCAGTTGATCACAGGAGTATAAATCCAAAGATTCTAATTCTAGGCCCTTGGTTTCAGAGAGCACCTTAAGTGCTGATCCATCAATCAGGGTGTTTCCAAATAATAGTGCTTTGATATTAGCAGCCCTCGCGGCTATGAATTGCATTACAAAATAAAATGTGAGGACACTCTCTGAGGGGTTTAGGAAAATATCAGAGCCAGGAGGATAAAACTTTTTCACTAGACCAAGATGAAATTGTAGGGAGCATGCAGACAAATTCAGCCTTTCTAATGCAGGAGCAGCTGATATAAATCTGTTTATAAGTGCATCAGTCAGGTACTGGTTGCCACATAGACTCAAACTTCTCAAACACTCTAGATTATTCAGAAGGAGACCTTCTGTTTTTCCTTCTAGTAGTCTTCCAGACATAAAAAGTTCTCTGCAACTTTGAATCTCTAAAGCCTCCAAGTTTGGGCATCTTTGGAGTATAAATGCAAATACTTTTTCACAAATATCACAGTTAGTCAGTGTAATACTTCGGATGTGTTCTCCCATTTGTTCCCAAAAGCTATTGAGTTTATAAGATATTTCAACTTCATAGAAACTGTAATTATAATGTGTCAAAGATGAGTTTTCAAATATCTGGATAGGTGATGTATTGTCATCATTGAGAGGGGACTTATAAAATACTGCCAGTTTATTTTTCAGGAAGCTATGATCATTTGCTGCCATATACCATGATTGACAAGTTTCACTTGCAGCTTTTCGGTCTGAACTTGGTAAATATTTGAAAAGATAAACCAATACCTGGAACAATAAATATAATGATTTCATCCATGAAAGCCGCCACAACCACCTATTACTGCAAAACATGGGCATAGATTTCAAGAAATCAATCTTGTAAATAGGTAAGTACCTAGGTACTCTCTTGCATCATGCACTAAGAACAATACCTAGGTCCTGTAGGCACTGATACCTAGTAGTGAGTAGGTAATCTAAACTAACTCACTCATTGTTTCCTTATAATCAATTAGGGATATCGTGTCTTATCTAACAACACCGCTCAAGTCGATTTTTGGCGGTATTGACTTTTTGATACCATTGGATAGATTTTAAATTCGCGCGTCGAACTGTGTAACAGATTCAAGGATATCAACCAATCCCAGGCCAGTATTCAAATAACAGTGACAGCGCCTAAGTCGGTTTCCGCGCCAACACCGCTCAAATCGTCATTCCGCCATACTGCGCGCGAAAACTACTTCTATAACTACTGACTTTCGCGGTTTTATAGTGTTATTTTTGGTTGAATATGGTTTTTGAAGTGTAAATATCAAAGATTAAGAGGTAAGTTACTGAATACACTAAAAGATTTATTGATTCAAGTGCCGTAAGGAACTTAAAATCGAATAAGTTTGTCGCCATCTACTTTAGGCGGTGTTACTTAGCATCTTGCTATTGCATCGAGTATGACTTGTGCGGTGTTACAAACGTTATTTCTTGTAGGGTACCTGATAAAGTGGTAGTATAGACCATGGATGGAGAAGAATTTGAGTCGAGTGACCAGAGTCAACATCATTATCATCATTAATCTAAATATCAGTCCAATACTGGACGTAGGTCTCTCCCAAGACGCGCCACTGAGCCTGGTCTTCGGCTTTTCTCAATCAGTCCTTGCCAGCTACATTTCGCAGTTCGTCGTCCCACCTTACCAGAAGGCATCCTACACTATGCTTGCCTTAACGCGGTCCCCACTCAAGTATAGTTTGCTCAAACGATTGTCGGTAAACATGGCCGGCTCACTGCTATTCCACCTTGCTAATCCTCTGAGCTCTATCGACCACCTTAGTTCTTTGTCGGATAACCTCGTTTTCAGGATTCTATCTTTTTAACCTATGCTGCCGAAACGTGAACACTGACTGTAGGGTTGGTCCACAAGCTGAAAGTCGCGCAACAAGCTTTGGAGAGAGCTAGTGTACCTGATGAAGAATTAATGAGGAATGTCAACAGTTGCGAGTCCATCAGGACTGAAATTGAGCCGTAAACGGCGTAAGAGCTTTAGAGAGCCAAAGAAAAGGAGTAAGCTTGATTTCAAAGTTTGGACATGGATACGTTAGACATCACGACGGCTTGGTTTCTGAAAAAGTTGGTATAACTTCATAGAACTCGATGCAAGCACTTCGGTTTCTTCAAATAGAGGTTTTGCTGAAACGATACCAATAGACGTCGAGTATACTACAGCAAATAGCCGAGACAACAACGCTGGAAAACCCAATGCAACCATGTGTTCCTTGCAAACTATATCATCTACTATCATGACACTCCGCTAAGTACACGATCGCGGTGATTTGGTAAATCAAAACGGCGAAGGCTTTATTGAACTCTTTATTAACGATTGGTCAGATAAGTGCTAGGCACTAGCGACACGGAAGACCAGCGTTATAGTAGTCACAAGTTACTATGTCACATGCAACCGTTTTAGTAGGTACTCACGTAATTAATTTATTATTAAGCCAACTTATAACTTTGTAGTTTAAATTGTAATCATTAATAAACTTTTCTTATCATAAGTTTTGCGACTGGCTGTGCAAACGCTCCGCAACATTCAACATTCACAACATTCTGGAACACCGCGAATTGAGAACAGCGAAAATCATTTTTCTCAATGCATGCCATGTATGGCAGTTGAAAAGAAAATTACCGAAATCCTGAATCGAAGAAAACTGAAAGCCGCGTTTATATTTTTACGTGTGAAAACAGTTACAAAGTACCTATGTAAAAGAATGTTCATGGATACCCTTGAAATAAAAGACTCGTTGAAGAAAACTGACTGCAATACCGGCAGATAGGGCCACATCAGCAGTCAACTTGGAACAGCGTTTGTAGGCATATTTATGCCTACAAACGCTATTCTAAGTTTAATAAACAAAAAATCCTATAGTATAAGAAAAAAACTTAATTTTTATCGATTTTTGATGCACTACAAATTATATTTTCTCATACATTTTCTTGTTATCACCGCCTAAGTAGAGTAAAATTATCACGTAACACCGCGTAAGTCAATTTAAAACGTGTACATTAATATAAATGATATAATAGGCATAACAAAACATTTGTTATATATATTAAAGCACCTGTTAATAATTTCAGCCTGAAAGCTGAAGAATTGAATAAATTACACAGTTTTTAGTCTCTCCTGAAAAGTGAGCAAAAATGACTTGAGCGGTGTTGTTAGATAAGACACGATATCTATAAATAGTATCAAGATTTGTGATCACGTGAAAACCTTATCAAAAAGCAGACAAAGAAAATAACAAAGCGCAGAGATTGGCCTTTAGAACGACCTACACTTACCTCATATGGCAGCTCCATTACCTCTGCCAGAACTTTATTTACGCACAACTTTCCTACGAAAACCCCAAATACTAACTTAAAGCAGAGTAGGTGTTGTATTGTATTATTTAGGAAATATAATCACCTGTTCACCACTTGAACTTTTTCTTTTTTTTATATATGGTCTGTGCCGAACTTGAAAAAAAAACCGATTACGATAAAAACGGATAAAAATAAAATTCTTCTCATAAAAATAATGTATATCGTGTCTTATCTAACAACACCGCTCAAGTCGATTTTTGGCGGTATTGACTTTTTGATACCATTGGATAGATTTTAAATTCGCGCGTCGAACTGTGTAACAGATTCAAAAATATCAACCAATCCCAGGAAAGTATTCAAATAACAGTGACAGCGCCTAAGTCGGTTTCCGCGCCAACACCGCTCAAATCGTCATTCCGCCATACTGCGCGCGAGAACTACTTCTACAACTACTGACTTTCGCGGTTTTATAGTATTATTTTTGGTTGAATATGGTTTTTGAAGTGTAATTATCAAAGATTAAGAGGTAAGTTACTGAATACACTAAAAGATTTATTGATTCAAGTGCCGTAATGAACTTAAAATCGAATAAGTTTGTCGCCATCTACTTTAGGCGGTGTTACTTAGCATCTTGCTATTGCATCGAGTATGACTTGCGCGGTGTTACAAACGTTATTTCTTGTAGGGTACCTGATAAAGTGGTAGTATAGACCATGGATGGAGAAGAATTTGAGTTATCGAGTGACCAGAGTCAACATCATCATCATCATTAATCTATACATCAGTCCTTGCCAGCTACATTTCGCAGTTCGTCGTCCCACCTTACCAGAGGGCATCCTACACTATGCTTGCCTTAACGCGGTCCCCACTCAAGTATAGTTTGCTCAAACGATTGTCGGTAAACATGGCGGGCTCACTGCTATTCCACCTTGCTAATCCTCTGAGCTCTATCGACCACCTTAGTTCTTTGTCGGATAACCTCGTTTTCAGGATTCTATCCTTTTAACATATGCTGCCGAAACGTGGACACTGACTGTAGGGTTGGTCCACAAGCTGAAAGTAGCGCAACAAGCTTTGGAGAGAGCTAGTGTACCTACAGATGAAGAATTAATTAGGAATGTCAACAGTTGCCAGTCCATCATGACTGAAATTGAGCCGTAAACGGTGTAAGAGCTTTAGAGAGCCAAAGAAAAGGAGTAAGCTTGATCTCAATCAAAGTTTGGACATGGATACGTTAGACATCACGACGGCTTGGTTTTTGAAAAAGTTGGTAAAACTTCATAGAACTCGATGCAAGCACTTCGGTTTCTTCAAATAGATGTTTTGCTGAAACGATACTAATAGACGTCGAGTATACTACAGCAAATAGCCGAGGCAACAACGCTGGAAAACCCAATGCAGCCATGTCTTCCTTGCCAACTATATCATCTACTATCATGACACTCCGCTAAGTACACGATCGCGGTGATTTGGTAAATCAAAACGGCGAAGGCTTTATTGAACTCTTAATTAACGATTGGTCAGATAAGTGCTAGGCACTAGCGTCACGGAAGACCAGCGTTATAGTAGTCACAAGTTACTATGTCACATGCTAAGTGGCAACCGTTTTAGTAGGTACTCACGTAATTAATTTATTATTAAGCCAACTTATAACTTTGTAGTTTAAATTGTAATCATTAATAAACTTTTTTATCATAAGTTTTGCGACTGGCTGTGCAAACGCTCCGCAACATTCAACATTCACAACGTTCTGGAAGACCACGAATTGAGAACAGCGAAAATCATTTTTCTCATTGCATGCCATGTATGGCAGTTGAAAAAAAAAAACCTGAATCGAAGAAAACTGAAAGCCGCGTTTATATTTTTACGTGTGAAAACAGTTACGAAGTACCTATGTAAAAGAATGTTCATGGATACCCTTGGAATAAAAGACTCGTTGAAGAAAACTGACTGCAATACCGGCAGATAGGGCCACATCAGCAGTCAACTTGGAACTGCGTTTGTAGGCATATTTATGCCTACAAACGCTGTTCTAAGTTTAATAAACAAAAAATCCTACAGTATAAGAAAAAAACTTAATTTTTATCGATTTCTGATGCACTACAAATTATGTTTTCTCATACATTTTGTTGTTATCACCGCTTAAGTCTTGTAAAATTATCACGTAACACCGCGTAAGTCAATTTAAATCGTGTACATCAATATAAATGATATAATAGGCATAACAAAACATTTGTTATATATATTAAAGCACCTGTTAATAATTTCAGCCTGAAAGCTTTTGAATTGAATAAAATACACAGTTTTTAGTCTCTCCTGAAAAGTGAGCAAAAATGACTTGAGCGGTGTTGTTAGATAAGACACGATATGACCTCTTCTTCTTCTTCTCTTCTATATGGCCTCTGTCCCGGACAGACGAAATGTCCATGTCATGTCATTTCGACAGACAATTTTGCCAGTGTCAAGTGGATGGTCAGTCCTCTGGGTCAGTCTCGGTCCGTCGTTATTTTGCCAGATAATTTAGCCAGTGTCAAGTGAATTATTTAAAATAGTTTAGTCAAGTCGAGTCATACGTCAAGTCGGCTGTCATTTGTTTTAGAGGCAAAATGGTGGATTTTCCCATCACAAAACTTGGAAACGAATTCTATGAAAAATAATAAAAATCTTCAGCCACCGTATGCCAATCTTTTGCTGTCAAGTTATATTTCACTGCCCAGTGTAATTTCTTCAGGTCACGTGGTACAATTTTGTACCACGTGATCATTCTTTTTAGACACTTGACAGCAAAATATGCGCGAAAACAGGTTCTTCAGGTCACGTGGTACAATTTTGTACCACGTGATCATTCTTTTTAGACACTTGACAGCAAAATATGCGCGAAAACACATCAAATGACGTCATAATGTCACTATTTAGTCACAGAATAACTATGAGTTAGTATGAACTAACCATGATTTAAAACTTTGCAGTTCAACTTTGCAGTTTAACTTTGATTGGCATACCCCTGCAGCTGACTTTTTTGACTGACACAAGTGACACACTTCTGACTGACATGATGGTCGGTCGACACGACAAGAGAAATGGCAGACAACCGGGTGACAAGCAAATATTCGTCCAAGCAAATCCTTTAAAATGACAGTGGCAATGACACTTTTATCTTGAGATTGTCTCAAGTGGTATTAGTGGTAGTCTCAGTAGTCTGCGCTAATCAATGAATGGTTTCGACCTATGTAATGTTGTTAATTTCCACTTGGACGAATAACACCGTGTTATTCGTCCAAGTGGAATAGCAATGTAACTAGTAGGAATAGGCCAACCTAGTAAGTACTACCTACTTAGTAAGTTCATATTTGATCGAATTAGTTAATTTAGTACATAAATCAACACTTGGAGTTCTACTACTCTAAAAAAATGGTTTATACTGTGATCTCAACATCTATCTAAGTACCTACCTACTTTGTACCATTCAACATTCACAAAATAGGTTGAGTACCTATAAGTGTATTGGTACCTAAAACCTTGATGGAATGAACCTTGAACTCCCGTGGGTTAGTCTCGGAGAGTTTGAGTGAGTAGGTTCATAGGTATGCTTACAATTTCTACACAGTGCGTATGCGTACCTTGTGGTGTATCTAGTAAGTAGGTACATAAGAAAGAGACGATTCATCAGGCCTCCAGGCCTCAGCATCTAGAAGTTGAAGATTTTTTGAAAACTAGGGAGAAAAATACCGTCATAAAATTATATAGCTATACCTACTACTCTACGTCCTATTATCACAAATAGTAGTAGTAGTATAAAAAAATAGTAGGTACCTAGCTTATTATACATAGTGCCAACCACCTAGGTATCTAGTGTAGGATAGATACCTCTAGGTAGGTACTTATTACCCTTTCTTCGGTGTACCTAGGTGAGTGTGAAGATTAGGTAGGTTAGGTACCTAAGGTTCTTATGAGTTTGCGCGTAAGGAAGGATACGTTGTTATTGCCACTTGTTGGGCGCCAACCAGCTCAGTAAAGTCAGTAAGCACGGGGTGCGCCGCCGACGGCCACGTGCGTGCTCCGGAACTATATTCACGATTACGAGAAACTTTTCAAATAAACTTCCCACTTCGTAAACGTTACGGGGTTGAACAATCTATGAAGAAAATATTTGTGAATGTTTAGTGCGAGTTGGTTATACTCAAAGGGATAATGTCTCGAAGAAAACAAGCGAAACCCAGATCTCTGAAACGTAAGCCTATGTAATTGTATTGTGCTGTATCTACTTGGTAGATAAGTACCAACTCATTTATAAATCATTATTATTATTGGGTTCCTTCTAATTTAGTAAGACAGAGAAAGAAAGCCTTCTTACAGAGCTAGGTGTGAATCGTTTGCCTATGATCACGGGTACCGACTTTGTAGCGATTGTTTTAGTTTTTATCATCATTCAAAATGTTTAGTTTGTAACATCATTTAAGTATTCACTAACAATAATCTACCTACTATAGTAAAAGCTGTAAAGTTGGAAAATCCGGTATAACGTGGGCTTTCATATATTTCGAGTTTCAATGATTTTGTAGTTCAGGCAAAACTGGCGATCAGCTAGATCGCGGTCTCGACGCGATTTGTAGTTTATCTCAGCCATACTTACCTACTTAGTTGAAAAAAATGTTTAGGAACATTACGAAATCTCAGTTGGTGATTTCGTAGGTTAGCCAATATGCTCTATCATAAGTATTACCTTCCTACTTAAATGCTCCTCTAGATTCATTTTGAATACATCGGTTTCAACGATTTCGTGTAGGCCTACCTAATACAAAATCGTTGCATACAATTACACCCCTACTACGTCTTATTTTGTAACCTACCACCGAACTAATGGAGGCCGGTAAGTACCATAATCCTATACGGGGTGGATGAGGCAGTTGACGTATGTGCTGCGTCAGGGAACTGCGGCTCGCGCCCTAATATCAACGTTTTATCAGTGGCCTGCGGTCGAGCGCGTCGCGGTTTGGCCAGCAGCGCTGCTGTGGCGTTTGATAGGAAATGATTAGGTACCTAGGTAGGTACCTTACCTATCAAGCATTAGGCTGTCTGGCGGCATGCAGCGAAGGGGATTTTGCTTAGAATAGGTAGCATATGTTGTAAAAATAATTTAAAAATTAAAATAAGGTCTTCCAAAACTGTAAAATACGAGTGTTAGGCAGTACCTACTTTCCTACTTCTGAAAAATAGAGTAAAAATATTTTTATTTTGAAAGCTACACATAATGGTCTAAAAACCAGGGCAATGTAAACCGTTGCAAGCAGTGAAGGAGAATGGATGTTGTAATGTTGTAACTTTACGTATCGATCTAGTGGCGTCTTGGTACCTACTACCTACTTTCGTAATGCGTCCCAAGGGTGCCGCGAGGATGCTGCGACTCCCGGCGACTAGGGATACCTACCTAATGCAATACCTACTAGCTCTCTGGTTCTTACACGTTACGTTACTACTTCTATTTCTGTTTTAATGTTCTGTTTATTAACTTTGTTTATTTTGATCTTGAAATTCCAATGGGACTTAAATTCCAATGGGATTTTCGATGAAAAAGCTTTGCTTCAAAGCTTGCGTGTGATTCTGTCCTCGTACATCATCACATCAGAGGATTCAGAAGGCCAGCTACATTCACAAGGGCCCAATAATACGTCAATTTCTACCCGAGCTGGCCCTCATGCGGAGGAATTAAAATTTTACATCCAGTGAAAATGTTAATCCTTCCCGGTCCCAAGCAGACAATAAAAACGAATTGCCGTATCTTGAATTGTTTACTCTGACATCGCTGCTACCTGTAGTACTAAGCCTGTTTCTGTTGGTCACAAGTATCTTCACTAGTCGATTTATTAATTTTGCTTGTTTCTGATGTTATAAAGCTAGAGGAAGTTTTTTACTACTAGTTTTTCGGGAAAAAGCCGCAAAGAAAAGTGTAATTTTAAATGATTAAAAATAACCAAAACCTTACTAAAGGGATTGAGAACCTATAGGTAGTTATAATAATGACTTTACTAATGACTGTCTATTTGAAATTAAGTAGAGAATCTACCGTCTTTTCTTCTTCACGTTGAAGAATGCTAACCAACAGAGATGAAATGCTTAATATGTACCTATATACGTATTACCACAGGTATTACCTACACGAATAAATAAAACAAATTCGTACTAAACTGCAGTGACGGGGGGAGGTGTGAAGATCACAATAAACCGTATGAATGTTTTATGCGAGGTAAAAGCTCGGGATGGACGTATTTGTAAGCCTTTTGAAGAGGGTTAAGTCAATTTGGATTTGAACGTCAACTTTTTACTGGACTCGTGTGCTTGGTGATTAGACAAGTTAAGTTGTAGGTTCAAGCCTGTAGTAGGTACCTACCTAAATTAAACAAACGGACAAAATCATTGTGAATTACTGGTTGTTAAAAAAGTCGGAAAGCAGCAGCATAGATTATTTTCTATGCGTCTATTCAAATCACTTGTATAACAGCACACTTGTTAGAGAAGCGCGCGTTGCATTCTATGTTTCGATCTCAGTGATCGAAAAATTATTTCTGCAGTTCGGCGGCTCATTAATTTAAAAATCTGTTGAAATTAATCTGTGAACTGTATGCGGTACTTATTACAGAGGCCCGTTATGTGTAACGATAAGAAGTTGATGGCCCTGAGAGGGTGAGCGGGGTGCGGAATCTAGGGTTGCTACAAACTTCGAACTCTACCTCTTGTTTGCGCAAAAAGCAGACCACAGCTTGAGAATGGTTAAAAAAACTAGCGTTGCAATTTCTCCGTGGCCGTTAAAATTGCCGATGAATAAGTCCATGGTACCTACTATGATATAGAATGTTCCCTGTCTAGCAAATACTCGGTTTTGTTTCTAACACGTAGAGGTACGTACCAACCATATTTTTTTAGGTAAGTAAGTACCTAATCTTTGATTTTCTGCTCTAAGGCTTCGTGAAAGCCCTGGGTGTTGCGCGTCCATAAAACTTGTAGAGGCCCCGGCGGAGTCGCCGGCAAATTTCCCCTGGGTGGCGCACCCCCACCGAGCCTCTGGGAAATACGCTAAAGGCATATCATAACAGTTTTATGTTGATGTTGACCTCTCCGAGATACGGAGCTACTTAATCGATGCAATTTGTTCAGCGGAGCTGAACTTCAAAGATTTAAAGCTAGATTTTTAGTTAATCACGCAGAAAGTGCTACACCTATGTGAAATTGTGAAGTTATACGCAATTGTATAAGACGAGTCTTAGATGCTGGTTCAGTCACGTTATGAAAAAAAAATATTTAGTTATTTACGAGTTGTCGGCCTTCTTACGAGTGTGGTTGAGTTCCAAACCAAAAATTAGAAAAAAAGTTAAAACTAGAAGTTCATTTTGTGGTTGGGACACCTGTTTGGATGAAAATGATATTTATGTTGTACTATTAAATTTTTTTTCTCTAGAGCTTGAAAATATACGATTTTCCATAATTACATTCAGTGATTTTATATATTTAAAAACGTTGAAATATGCGAGCGAAAAGTTGTTTGACGGTTCTCAGGTACCGTTCTTAGAAGAGACTGTCATGAAATTCCATTTGTCGTGGTGATGAATACCAAAATAAAACAACAATGTGCGATGATAAATTCCTATTCCCAATCGACTGCCATAAATCACTCATGAGTTTTCACGTAAAAAATCCATCGCGATTCTTATCTCGCTTTTGTCTCGCATATTTTGTTGGTTTTAACATTTTTTAAGTAGAGCTGCCAGATGTATTTGGCTATATCTACGTACCTATGTAAATATATACCTATAGGGTGTGATTACCAGTTGGGGCTAGAATGCGAAATCACACTGTGCGCTCGCGCCGCCGCCGCCGTCGCGTCGCCGCCGTTGCTTCGGCCGGGGCCCTGTATCTTTGAAAAGTCAAATCCAATTTCGATCACTATGAACACAATGAACTTTAGGACCTAATCTTAATAGTTCTGAGCTAAACAGCTGAGACGTTAGTACCTACTTAGCATCATTTTGTTACCAAAAAATCCTCAGTGGACATGCTCAGTGAGACAATGCATTTTTATAGGCAAAGGTAGGCAACCGCTTAACATCAAGTGGGCCATCGGCTTGTTCCATCATTTACTTGTATTAATAAATTAAAAATTAATATTGAGGGAGCTGTGAAAAAAAAGTAATCCGCCATTTTTGGCGGCGGCCATGTTGGACCGATTTTCATCAAACATAGCTAAGAAAACTACCGACTAATTCACCTTTCAAATTAAAAAACAAAATCAAAATCGGTTCATCCGTACGGGAGCTACGATACGATGCCTCAGACACACACAGACACACAGACACACACAGACACACAGACACACACACACAAACACACACACACGTTAAACTTCTAACACCCCGTATTTTTGCGCCGGGAGTTAAAAAAAAACTAAATACTAACTTTGGCAATATATAACCAGACCATATCATGTCTGAATAGCAGTGAGATTCCTATTTGATTATAACTCTGCAATTTTCCAGTCTCATATAACAGTGCTTAAAAACATCACAGGCGTCCTTGTCGTGGTGGGAAGGTGGGTAGTGGAGGGTCCCAGTGGAAGCGAGTCCTCACCCGCCGCCGCGCCGCCCACGCGGCGTCCCACGGGACCTGGCCCGGCAGCCGCGTGCCGCCTGCTCCCCAGAGACCCTCAGTCCCTCAGTCCCCCCACCTCATCACACCCCTCTCAACTCTGTCTCTAAGGAAAATGCTGCTGAGACGTTCGACTTTTAATTGATAGGTAGTTGGGGAGCTGAAAATAACCCTTGAATTGAGAGGTTTTGTAAACTTTTGCTGTTTTAGAGATAATACTTTAAATAATTGCTTTATTTAGATAAAATTACAATCTCTTAATCCTGACGATAATCTTATGATTTCAATATACTTTCGAAAGTCAAGTATTATGTATACAGAAAGCTTCTCAGTTTTTGTATAAAATTAGGTTATTCAGAAGCATTAGGTAGAGACGTCGCGTCACGGAGGAGGCTCGATGGGTCGCCGGACCCTTGCGCCGCTGGGGTCCCCAACTATTCCCTCACGGCATCCTAACGCCGAACACATTAAAATTACAGTTTCCAAGGATACAACAGAAACTACAATGACTTAGCCGAGATGGGGTTAGCGTTATTGTTCCTCTGTGCTTATCCGCTTGGTCCTTAATCAAAGTTATTACCTAGCGTTTAGTGCTGCCGGAGGAATTGGTCGTTTCTAACGTATTATTGGCAGCAGTAGAATAGCGTACTGGGGTGGGTATTTTACGTAGAATTAAGTACCTAGTTTGGGTAGCGTACCTATATAAACTTTGACCTTTTTGAAAAGCTACAGGCTCTTGGAGGAGGCAACAGAAAATGTATTGTTCTGTGCTGAAAATCTAGTATTTCAAAAGGTTTGCGAAGCTTGGTACTACGCTAATTGTATTAATATAATATAAAATATTTTAAATAAAAAAGCTGATCTCTTACTGAAAAAAATCTGAAAAGAAAACATCTCAGTTCAAAAGATGTGGGTTTGTACTTGGATTCCACTTTAACAGGTAGAGCCAACCTTATTACTACCACGTATACTAAGAAGGTAGTTTAGTATCCCACGAGGAAACACAGTAATGCAACGGCAATTTCTATGAAAATAAGCAAGTAGTTCTCAGGGCCACCGAGAGCCATTGGCAGCAGCGTCGCAAGATAGCCCATCATAACTCGCAGCCGCAATGTGCCGCGCGGGACGCATTCAGCACCAACCGCTCCACCATACTGCTGCCAAGCCAATTCAATTTTCTTACTGACCATATTGGTAGTGCTTGGCTTAGAGTAAAATGTACATGTGGGCAATGGAAACCAGAACGGAAAAAAATACTTTTGAACTTCAGGAATGAAAACTTGTAGGAGTTGCAACTCCACCGACAAGGTCTTCAGTACAAATTAGGTAAGGTGGAAACAAACTCCAAAACTTAGATTAGCCGCTATTGCAATTTTACAAAAGACTAGACTTTAGAACAACTCTGCACTGATGAGCTGTAGGTACTGACACACGTGCATGACATGAGCATCAATTGATTATGTACTATGAGATCCGCAACTCTCATGCGCCAAAAATCTCGTTACATGCCTGACAAAATAATGTTTCCGTGTGGTGCACCAATAAAGAGTTATCTATCTATCTATAGAAGTTCAGAAAAATCATGGATTGGCAATATACTCCGTTACAGTATCCAGTAAAGTATGCAGCTTTTTCTTTGTCCACTCGGTTGTAGTACAACACATTGTCAGTAAACTCATATAATCAGTGTGGGTTTAATTGTAGAATCGGTATTGTTTGCTGGGCGCGGCACGGGGCGCAATCACGCCAGCCGCACCCTCCATGCTAATTAACTATGTCACACAAGCAAGTAGCTGGTTGATTCAAATGCACTGACTGCTAGAATACTGCCACGGTACTACTCTAGAATTGTTTACTCACACTTAAATTTTTAATATGTAGCTAGCTAAGTATATTTGTAACTAAAAATCTATGAGGTTGCCTATATCGACCAGGGATTTCTACAGACTACAAAGGTTTCTATTTCTATATCTCATTATTATTTTTTATCTGCATTGTTCATTTATTCATTTCTTCAGTAATCTTTTTTTTCCTTTTTATTAGTTTGTAAGGTCAACAATAAAGGATTTTTCATTCATTCACTCCTTCTATTTTCAAAATGTTTAGTTGTAAGTAATTATCGGTTCCAATTTGGAAACGAAATAGTTATTTATTGTAGATACTTTTTTTAAAAGTACTTTTTTTAAACTGAATCTGCAATAGTATACTTACCTATCTGTAAGTATCATTTTTATAAACAACACTGAATTGCCTATTCCCAGGAAAGACATTTAAAACACGTGCCGTGTGATTTCTGGCCGACAGGGCCTATACATTATCCTAATTAACTTTAGAACACTTGTTCATTAACTTGATGTATTTACTTGATGGAATGTACGAGTAGCATTGCAATTAATTTATTATCACACAATGTAAAACATCGCAACTATACATAGGTACGTTCCTTCCTACAGTATCTAGACTAGTGTCTATCTATCATGTTGTTCCAGTTGTACCTATGTAATAAGTATCAACGGTAACGGGTATCATATTGTAATGCATTGTTATAGGCAGAGGTAACCACTTAATATCAGGTGGGCCATCAGCTTGTTCCATCATTTAATTGGATAAAAAAATATTATAAAAGTCCTGTAGGAGTTTTATACAAGAAATAAAAAGAAAGAATTACCTCTAGATATGTTAAGTTTGATCCGGTGGCATAAATTCTGACCATTTCTGTAGGTCTAGGTATTCATAGCCATGCCAGGTTTTGGTTCCATAGCTCTTCATGGCATATAAACGAACAATAACAGGTGTACACATCGACTGGCCGGTTGGAAGTAAAAAGAATGATACTTTTATAACCATAAGCAGTTCTCAGAAATTGGACGCAATAATATTTCCATAATAACACTAATATTTGTCGTGTTGTTTGGGGTAAAAATGGCCACTTTCAAAATCCCCTTGTAACAATAGACGTAAATATATTGAAAATGGGACTGGACATTTCACAAAATGTAAGTTAGGGCGGCACTCCTAAAATGCATTAGACCATTTACCACTTATTCTGTTCTTGATTTTTTACTGGTTCTGGGGCCATATTCTCACTTCGGCATAGATTTTACTCTAATAGGGATGACGTCACAATGACGTTGAAAACTCCTGTCACTAGTGGGTGAAACCCGTTTTCGACCGAGATTTGACGTCATCCCTTATTAGAGTAAAATCTCTGACATACCCAGATTCACCCCCCTGTAGTTCTGTTAGTCTTAAGTTTGGTACCTTATAACCACTATAGCCAAAGATCCAAACAACTAGAGAAATTTTACAAAAAAATATTCGATTTTGGTCAGCCCCATACAATGACATATACCATTGTACTTCGCTTTAATTTAGAACTATGTCTAATATCTAATTTCCGGTGCAGTACAATAAAGAGTTTTCTATCTATCTATCTATCTATACCTACCTAAACTGTTATTTTTATTTGCAGCTGAAGAAGAAGAGTGGAATGAGGAAAATGGTGAAAATGCCACTGATGACCGCGGTGACGAAGACTGCGATGGAGCTGATGATGACGATTCCGAATCTAATGAGAGAGAACTCGAAGATGCTGTAAATGACGGCAATGCTGAAGGTAACAAAAAAAACAAATCTCTAACAATTCTTTAGTAGGTATAAAAAATCGCGAATGCTTGCAAATTGGGTCACACAAAGTAACGACTACAAAAAATAATATGTGACAAAAAATATAAAGAGTAACATTTTTCATAGTTCCAACAGTTTCGAAGGTTTGCTAGCTAGCTATAAAACTGACCGTATTGAGCTAGAAATGCAGTGTGCCGTGGATGGGCCTGACAGTGCCTGACGCTGACACACGGCCGATGATAACGGATGACGTACGGCTTTACTGTCGCACCGAGCTCGCTCGATGGGTGCAGTGCATAGATCAGACAGGCAAGACAGGCAGGCAGGACAGATCGGTATTGTGAAAATGTAAAGTGCTACGTAGCTAAGGACGAGACGCTTCAGTGCTCACATCACACACGACTTTTTATTATGACCAAATCTGACATTACCATATTATTTAGGGATTATTTTTTGATTATCTAGGTTTCATTTTGATGCTGCATTTTTTATCAACAACTTTAGAACGTAGCACATTCGTAGCTCTCGTAGCAAATTCGTAGCAGTCGTAGCATATCGTAGCACATAATGCGTAGAACTAAATTCAATTTCAGAGAAACAATGATCTTCATGTGGAAACATTTATTCGTGCAACAAATTACACCGATGGGTGATCTACCTTTACAGGCCCGCTGTCTTTGTGTTCGATTACAAAGTACAGTGCAGTACAGAGAGTACCTATGTAGTCACGAATGTGTCGAGCGTTGTTTTTGATTTTTCAGGGGGACTAGCCAAGTCAACATTCTGAAATTGCTAGAGAATAAAAAAATAATCGAAATTTATGTAGCTAGATGACATTTTTGAACAAAACGTAACGATTTTAACATGTCAAATAGCTGCTGGGATTATGACAGTGCATTGTACGGTGCATACATAGCTTGCGATCACTATAAAAATCTATCAAAATTCATAATCGCAGTTGTAGTTGGCTATAATTTACGAGTGTGGTCTCATCCGCACCCAGCACTTAGTAGCTGTCAAATGCATGGGACGCAGCACTACTCACTGCCCGGCTAGCTCACACCCATTTATTGTCAGATTAGCCACTGGCGCGGCCAGAATTCCAGTTCACATTATATCGCTGGCTGTTCATTTAGTACACAGTATAGTAAGCCTGTGGTACTGACATCACTGAAGGCGCTAAGGTGACATTTTTAGCGCAACTTCTGCAGAGGAAATAATGTGAACAATGACAAATTAATGAGTTTTCTTTCTGATGAAGCCTGTAAGGTTATTCTGTAAGATATTAATGGCTTGGTTTTGTTCTAGATGTTGAAGATGAAAATGGTCGAGCAAAAACAGAACCGTATGAAGCGGAAGATATGGCCGGTAAGACAAAAAGCATTTATTTACATTGGGTACTTTCACTGATATTGACTGACTGAAATATTTTAAAAATTCGTAAAGTTTCTTTATAAGTTTTTAAAAATATTTGACTCAATTTCCTACGGTTACTGTAATCTGACTTCGCGATCAAGATCTAGAAATTAACAAATTTAAATTCAGATTAAAACTTCTCAAATTTTTGGGTATAAAGAGCTCGCTTCTGAACACTGTTGAGGACTCGGAGCGCGCTTATTACGTCGACATCTTCATTGAAATTCATAAGGAGGCCACTAAAATAACGAGCAGTCTCTGGCCGATGCGTTTTTACTGCGGTTTAACGTTCTTTTTACAACTTCGTCAAAGGGTGTACTTGGAGTGGCCGGCTGCGCCCGCTCCTGCTTTACGAGCCTGTGCTCGCTTATCTCACGCCGTCCGCGATAAATCTCCGCCAGACTCCTTCGACTTCAAATATTTACATGCTAATTCGTAGCCAATTCGGCACCCGAGATTATAAATAAATTGTCTGGCGTGCCCATCATCTACCGACGTCACCGCTTTATCTTTCATGACTTCAGAAGTTTAAAAACAGTCATCTTGCGGAGTTGACGTTTTAATTTTATGCCACCTAGATAATTTAGGTTTTACAGTACCTACCAGTGGCGGAATCTTTATGGGAATCGCAGAGTTGTAAAATTGAAATTTATTAGCTACTTGTCTTACTCCTAGGTGTTTTTACTCGACGTTTTATGATCCCGAAGAAATTCGCTATGAGGAACTCCACTATTGACAAGTCGAGAATTGAGTAGCATGCTAGTAAAACAATGAATACGAGGGATATTTAAAGGAACAAAACACCCTGGATGTGTAAATTACACATTGTCTTGTGCAAAAGCCATCTTTGTTAGTGCATGTCGCAAATATCTAAATAGCTTTTAGGTTAGCCTGTGCAAAAGTATTTAAATGTACTTTTACACTTTCAAAGCTCCGCTATTGTTCCGCCTGATGATTACAGGAGTGATGACTCCTGTATGCTATTTAGCAGTATGCATATTAGCTGTATGCATGCTATTTAGATACAAACAATATCACTATTGTTAAAATTGCCTATCTAACTACTGAAACCCGCTGTAACTACCTGATAGTTTGTTAACAAAATAATGATAGAAACTTTTCGCATTGAATGCTACACGTGTAGATAATCTCATTTATTCGTCGGGACATCATAAAAGTTGAGTTCATGGTCAATGTGTTCAATATGTATTGTGCATTCCACACTACACTTCATTATGCATTGCATATCCACCTTTGTTTATTTACTAACATAAAAAATCTTTGAGCGATAGTTTTCTTTACCTTCTCCTAAGTAAGTACTTATCAACAGAAAGATAATAAACCTTAGCATAGACTATGCGAACATAGATAGGCATCTTCGGGCATCATACGTAATTAGAATAGTTTTGCGACACAATTTGTCTATGCTTTGATTCCGCGGAGGTTCCATGCAGCACCCCTACTATTATCAGTGTAATAAACCGCTATAAACATGGTCGTTCATTTTAGGGCTTTCCAAACATTTTTGATCCAACTAAAATGTAGTGGAGCCCATGGGAGAGACGGCAATCAGTTCGGCTGCCCCGCCGGAGGCTGCATTAATCACGAAAGCACGAGGTTGCCAGCTGCCATAGCATAGCAGAACCTCAAAAAGTGGCACCATTTTGAAGCCAAATTGGTAATTGAATATTCTTAGAAACATCTAGAGATTCTTTGATACATCAAGGGCCCTAGACTAGTTGTCATTCTACAATTGCAAGAGAATAGAAAACTAATAAAAATGTATAAAAGGCAGCTGACTACTCCTGTACATTGCTGATATTTTCTGTTCTTTAGCTAGGAAGAGCAACATTCTAAACATTCTAAAATTACTGGGCTGAAGAAAGCTATAAGTTATATTTGATTGGGTTTTAAAATATAGGCTGTATTATCTGGTAAAGCTTCAGAAAAGCGTCACCATCCAAAAGTTGCTAAATCCAGCCAAAACGGGTAAAAGTTGGCATTATTATACGCTACATCGATGGTAGAGCACATTGCGCTTATGTACACTAACATTATTTAACTGCTAATTAAAGAGCAGCTGGAATCGTTATGGGAGTTTATGCCAAGCCCTTTGCATCAGTAGGTTTTCGAGTAAGTACATAGCTACATACAGCATACACACACATTAGTATCTAATAGGGCGACACCAGATAGATCACTTTGGTTATAGAAACAGTCTCATATTTTATAAGAAACATGAAATCTGTCAAAAAAATGAAACCAACAATAGATTAGGCACCTTATGTTGTTATTTTGAAATAAGGAGATTAAACACAAACGGATATTCCTATAGCAAAATAACGATTTTTAGAATAATACAGCTGCCTAGAGATAGACGTTGTCTGTGTGAGCTATGTAAGTGTGAGTGCGCGGGTCGGGGATTCCCATGGGACGGAAGGAAGTGTGGCCGGAGCAACGCCACCTGGGACTGCGGGGTGAGGGGAGGCGGGAGCGAGGAGGAAGCATTAGACAAGTAGCAGACATAAGCGATGGACAAGGCTGATAGACATCGTCCAACTATAGAAGCTGCGACGTAAAATCGAACGGCCTGAGTGAGCAACACTTTTAGTAATTAAGCTGCATTGAAACAACGGGGGCTCAGGTCGCGGGCGAGTCCCTCGCGACTCTTGATAATATCTAAATGCCTAATGGCTGCTGGGCCTGTGACGAATGTATTGAGCTGCCTCCCGCCGCCCGCTTCTCCACTATGTGATAATTCCAAACGCTGCGGCCGCGCCACCTGGGATCACACAGAGACGGACTACATTCGCTACTTTATTATTTGTTTTTAGATATTTATTATTTTATTGGTATTTTTGTACTTTGTCGTGGTAGCAGGTGTTTAATCTAGGCAAAGTCATAATAAACATACCTAATTTTTTGTTCAGTTCACTGAAGCTTTTTATACTGCTGAGTACTTCTTGGGCAAATACTTCACTAGACAGGTTTGATCTGATCCAGTCGTTATAATTTTTTTTAAGTAAAAGTTTCTTTATAAGCTTTAGAAATTCTGCAGAATCTTCCTAGATCCTCAATTCTAAAGTGCTGACCGCGAAGCCTTACAAACACCAGATTGTCGCTTGGGTAAGTTCAGCAATAATTCGGCATTGTTGACGCGGCGTGGCACGCAGCAAGCCAGGCGGCGGCGCCGTGCAACATTCCGCACCCGTGCAACCGTCCAACCACTCTGAAACATTCCACAGCCAAGCCGTGCCGATACCAACACAGGCATTTAATTACCCTGCCCAATACCACGCGCCCGAGACGCAACCCCGACATTCTTGATCAGAATAACTTTCAAACAACCAATTGAGATATTCGCACTTGGGTTTACCTACTTGGACCTTTATTAATCGAATACCTACCTTGAGCAGGAATTTGCATATCTAGGACCCGATGTTACTCATCATGAAGCTCACTCGTGTAATAAAACAAAGTGGTGCAAAAAAACGACAAAGATGAGAGAGAATTGAGAGTATTTCTAAAGCCTTGGTTCGAGAAGGTTCTGTTCTGTGTTTAGATTATTTTGGTGGTGTATATTTGAAATTTATAACGAAGTTAGTGTGCGAGTGCGTTCCCTGGGCAGGTCCCGTGGGACGCAGCCCGCGCGCCCAACTTCGGGCTCGGAGCCCCCTCCCGCTCCAGCTCCCGTAGAGAATACATTTGCGCAACACTCGCGCTGGCCTAACAACGAGTGACGACGAACACTACGAAAAATTACTCGTTTTCACATTGGTTTATGAAGGAAATTTTATTATTTACAGACCGTGGTATGAGAAACTTGTATGCTGTGAAAATTGGATAAGGATACGGAATCTATCGAATGTCGGCATTATATTGATTGGATTGGAATAACTGACTTGATTTCTTGTTTATCGAGTCTTTGAGGGTAAAATATGACCACCAGAATATTACGGCCGTCACATAACCCGACCCTTTTGATTTTCCGCCGCCAAAAAAGCTTTGATAATCAAAGTGGCAAAAGCATAAAAATTTAGAGAATATCTAATAAGTACTCTCAAAGATTGCCATTCAGTACCTAATTATTGTTTTGCTTACGAAGGTATCCTGTATGATTTTGATAATATCTGTGATATCATACACTATTATTTATACCTTTGTAGGTTAAAATAAAAAATCGGTCCAAAGATTAATAATACAGCAAGATTTACCTCGGAGTCCAGTTTTTCTTGTTTGCGACATCACAAAGAGCCTGTTACAGCTTCATGGGCAAAAGGAACTAAAAAGTGCTAAGTCCTAGGGGTGGCTTTCTGTTAGTCACAGAGCGTGTTTCGTTATTTTTACCCAGTGAAAAAGTTCTCTCTTGAGAGGCATATCGGCATCAGTCCGCGGCGTTGCCGGAATAACACCTTCTGTGTAGTGGTTGCCAACTGAAGGAAGGCTTTGTGGCTGGTTTTCATAAACGGTGAATTTTGTCTTAAAAGTATTGAAGAAAAAATTGTACCCACTTATTAGACTCATTAAACTTTGATGTTTTAAACGTGAGTGAGAAAAGTGAAATAAAATCGCATTTCCTAAAAATGATACAAAAACTAATAAATAAATCGGTCCTCCACTGCAACTACGAAATAAAATCGGTCAAGAATTTCAGAAAACAACCGTAAAATCTGGCTACAAGCTGTCAATATTTTTGAAGAAGTGGTCAAATCTAGCAAGAGTGTTGCCGAGCTGGCAAACCGACGTCTGAATGGGTTCGCGAAAGGTAGCGCGCCCCCTGGGGGCCGTATGCTCAAGGCGGCAGAAAATTAACGTGCCCCCTTGGGAAATCTACGGCAGCCTTAGAGCCTCAGCCGGCCGCTCCTTCTCGCCAGAGACGTATTTAATATATCCTCACTCGCGACTCACCTGCCCAGTGCTCACGTGTACATACATAATCATGTACATAAATGGTGTCACGTCTACCTCTAACTAATAAAATTGCATAGGTGTAATGTCATGTAGGTGACTTTGTTTTTGAAACCATGATTTCATACAACATTTATAGGTATTGTTCTCAGGCGCGGAGAGCCAGTAATTTTTGAAGATTACGACTGGATTTGGAATAAGTACTGAAAAGTGCAAAAGTACTGTCAAAAATAATAATTTTTTTTGTTCAATAAGCACGAAATGGAGGCCTTGTCGAAGTTTGCTTCGAATCAGACGAAAACATAGATTTTTGACAGTTCTGTATGAGAATCTCTACTCAAACATATGCGTCTGAGTTCTTTATTAGAATACGAGCATAAGGGCCTGTTTCACCAACGCCGAGTTACGCGGTCCGTCATAAATAAAAATATTTCTATCTGTGTCAAGTCTAAAGTAGAGACGGAAATAACTGACGGTTAGCGTAATCATGAGATGGTGAAATAGGCACTTAGGTAATATAATAGACGAGTGGATTACCACCTATTGGGCAGGCAAAGGGGCCGTGCATCATTAACGAGTTTAGGCGCCTCACACACGATTGGATCCGATGAATTAGTAACAGCCATGAATACGGATTCCTTGCCGCTTAATGAATTAAAACACATGAGAACGTTTAGCGTTTCAACGCATATCGTTTCTCAAGGTAAGTAGGTATTTGACTAGCTCACTGCCACTTTCACCGATTTTTCTACGAATTTCCTCATATCGGGTTCTATCGATACCAGAAATGCAGACTGTATGATATTTCAAAAATTTTTTTTTTTATTCAAGACAACACAAAAAAGAAAATTGCAGAAGGTTTTAATTTTCTTCCGTTTGGACTTTTGAACATGGTAGGTATAGTATAAAGTCAACCATACCCAGGTAGATGTCTAGTATTAGGTAGTTACCTATCTTACCTACGTATCTACTTCATTGGTGTATCCCCGGGTGCGTTCAGGCAGAAGCCCTCGGGACGTCGTTATCCAACGTCGACACATGCAACTGAACTACACAATCATCTTGTCAATATTTTACCAGTCGCAATGTTCTGAAACATCTACCGAGTGGAATCTACAAAGCTAGGTTTTAGTCGTGTAAATATTTGAGCTAACTAGCATTATTTTGTCGTACTGAATGATTTTATTCTCATTTAATTCAAAGAACATAAAAAGAAAAAAAATATTCATAGATATTTCACACGACGTCCTCTAGTCCCAAACTAAGCAAAAATAATTACTTTAAGTTTGTAGCGCCTTAAAAATAAATTGTCATTCCTGTCTATTTCAATTCTTTCCATTCATTTAGCCACGGAATTGATTCCCTACACGGAAAATGTTTTACCCCGTCTAAATATTTGAGAGAACTTTCGAACTACTAAATTAGACTAAAAGTTTAAACTGGATCACCCATTCGAATTTTAAACGGATGGAAAAGTAGGGTTCCGTCGGTCCTGAAGGACATGGAAAAGTGTGGGGTTCTGAAGAGCGCCTAACCGCAGCGGTGTCCCTGCCTCGGGCTAATAGGGCTTCGCAGACGGACTGCGGTGGATATCGGAAAAAGGGTGTTAATACTTTGAAACTCTTTGCATAATAAAACTACGCTTTAGTGGGTACTTTCTGACTTAGTAGAACGTGTTTTTAATAATCTTCCTTGTATAGAAGTTATTCTGACATCATCACTCCAGTTGTGTTTGTCATAAAATACTTATATGTAAAGCCGATTTTGGAACTGGTATAACTCTAGAGGTTTGGTTCCATATCGAAATACATCATTATATTTGTTTGACCGGCACTTTCAGGTATAGCCTTGATTAAATTCTAATAAATTACTGATTTTTGATGGTGACTGTACTATAGTTTGTGCAACCCAGCACAGCCTTTCGATTCGTAACCTTACAATTCCTTTCAACATTCCTACTGTTTCAGATATCGCAGATGTCAAATCAGAGAGCATGGATAGCTTCGAGTCCGGTAAGTGGAAAAAGGGTTTTTTCTACAAAAGCTTCTAGATTGAAAAAGCTCAATGTTCTGATGGTTACCACATTCTAGGAGGTTCAAGAATATCTATTAATCATCTAATAAATCTGCTGGTAAATAATTTTACGATACGCGTGAAAATCATAAAACACTATATCACTACGAGTATTAGAATTCGTAGACTACCACTTCTTGATTCTTGATTACTGTAAAATTCTAAATGACAATGAGAAAGAAAACTTATTAATATTTGATAGTGGAAAATGTAAAAAGTGCTTAAGTTCGAGGTGGTAGGGTCGCCTGTTAACGGAGCCCAGGAGGGCCTTTCCCGAAGTCCCCGCTTCACAATACTGCCGAAAAGATAAAGTGAACATAAAGTTGAGCAGCAGATACTCAGCTCAGAGGAATCGTAGTTTCCCTCCAGACGGCACTAAACAGGCGACGAGTGCGTACGCAGTTTGCGAAGCCAGAGTGTCTTCGCGCAAAGGGAACTCTCGAAATACATAAAAGATAATATTTATATTAAGTATGTAAAAGACTTACTGACAGAACGATGCTGTGTTTTAAATAATTATTGGACTTTCTTTTAGGCCCCAATTTTAGCACGATGAATTTTACATTTTAGCAGGGCATGAGATTTTTTATCATCGATTTTACAAACTGTCAAAAAACATATATGTTCTGGAAATCTAGATTCAGATTTGAAACCTTACAATACTTCAATAGGTACCTATTGAAAGAGTAAACATGACATAAATATACAAACACGAGTATTACAAAAATTATATATATTTTTCATTTATCTAGTAGAAACTATAGAAGCGTTGTAGCAATTGTTTTAGCGATTCTGGTAGCTCCAAAAAACTGCCTAAAAATACAAATTATATGTACCTACTTTGGAACTTTCATCGGATCCAAATTAGGGCTAATTAAATACTCTCCCTACGTTGCTCCTGAAGTTGCCGTAGCCTGGAAAATGCGAAGGCTAAAATTGCATTGCGGACGCCAACCGCTCGAACTTACAATTAAAACGGACGACTGAAATTGTTTACATCGTTCGTCACTTAGCCGGCCGCGTACTGGCCACTGCTTATTTTGAGAGGCTAGGTTATAAGTAGGTGTAAATTGAATAATAGAAAATTAAAGAGGATCCATTTTTGGTCGACGGATATAATAATAAACCTTTGCATTATATAATCAAGATAATCAGCGTTAGGGATCACTTTTCGCCCATACTCCTTATACACTAGTGCCTGGAACATGATTTTAGATGGCTAGGCTTACTCAGCTTATCATCTCAGCTTAGTCGGCCTTATCCACAGGAAAGACAATACGTACAGAGCTGACTAAGCCGTGGCCGCGGCTTTCCTCACGATGTTTTACTTCACTGTCATTGAGCATATAAATTTTCCGAATAGGAAAATCAATTGGTGCACAATTCGACAAATACTGGGATTCAAAATAACCGATACTACCTTATTACAGAAATCTGGCAACCTACTGTTCATATCTGTTAAAAAAATTATTAGATTACATTTTATTCCATCGATTTTCCTAATTCCAATAAGCAGTCTTGAAAGTTTCTCAAAAATACAATACCTAGTTTGTATACAATATTCTGCAAAACTTTCGTATCTGTTACGAACGATCACACCAAAATGGTATTTTATCAGAAGAAATTCGAAGCCCGATCCAGTCACTGAAACAATACTGTAGCATCCCTGTTAATAATTATTCCGATTGACGTCCACTAGGAGTTATAACCGGTAGCCGTTCAATTGTCGGCTAAAATAAAGCGACAGCAGGACTTTTAGCCGCGAATAGTAACACGACTCTGCAATCAGGTGCAGTTTAAAATGTGCATTTGCGATGCGGCGTGGTGCGGGCTAGGGCGCGGCCAAAGGACGTTCTCACTGGACGGGACGGCAGCGACTAGACCGGTACGGCACGGTGCGGTGATGCGATGAGGAAAATTAACACAAACAATTATGTTATGTAGTATGCCATGCCAGACTATATATATATATATAGTCTGTGGTATTAATTTAATTTAAAATTTATTTATAATCTCTCTATAACAAAAAAAAGGTATGAACAGCAATGGTCCAGAAAACTAAAAAAAAAACTATAGTTATAGATTGATAACGTTTATTTTGGCAATAAGTAAAGATAGACATTGACGTACATAATAAATCGTAAATTGTTTATATACTACCAGTGTGTTGAACGATTTAGGACTTTATCGGTATACCAGTCGTCATTATTTGCCGTACCGTGCCGTACGAAAAAGCGTTCAAAAGCATTTTCAATAATTGAGGGTCAGACAGGGAGGTGGGGGGCGCATTAAAATGCCCGCAGTTTAACTTTCCAACCGTCATCGGCGACACAAGGCCGCGATTCAACGAATTGAGAGCTAATGGAGACTGAACTAGTGCCCAATGCTTGTATTAAAATATAGCCTCGGGGTTTTACCTAAGGATAGTTTTCAGCTTTTTGGTTTTATGAAAGTTGGATTTAACCGCTTGAATGCAGTCACAAAGCACATGACACAAAATCTAGAAGAAATCTAGTCTCGTCGAGATCTACGATCAGACACAACGCAACAGAGGTTGAAAAAAAACAGGTTTTTTGAATGGGATAAAATATGTTGAGCTCCTCGAACTCAGTTTGTATAGTTCGAGTTGATCACATTCTACTGCAACACTGTAATTAGTTCAAAGTTACGAATACATTACTTAGTAGTTACATTTCGTACTTTCGAATAGCGCCCGTCACTGTAACCGCAACCGTGACTACAACCTGTGACACTTGACGGAGGCCGTAGTACAGAATACTGAAACCAATCTTAGCGTGAGCCTGAACATCTTACTGCGCTGGTGGCAGCACTTTAATTAACATCTTATACTTAGTACTTGCGTGCCTACACTGCACTAATATAAGGAAAACCACAAAAACTTTCAGGGGGATTTTTTTTGAGAACCACACAGATTTTTCAAGGGAGATGAGAATCATGGGAAATATTGTGGATTAGAATTCCGCTCGACTCATAACTAATATTTAAAATATTTATGGCTTCAAGAATTGTGTGAAACTGTTTTCTAGCTCGTGAAGGATCATGACAGTATCTCAGTTTACAAAAAAAAAAGAGACAAACAACAAAAAGAAGTTTCCTTTTGGGTTATTTAGTTGGGGAGATCACGTAGGCGCGCACCTCATCTGCGGAGCTCCCTGTGCGGCGATAAAATTTAAAATTCAAGGCCGCGTTAACGAACCGGCCTCGCGAAGAAATAGATATTCAAATGTAAGAAGATCCCATATTAACATTTATGGCAAGTTTGCGGGGACGAGACAAAGGCGAGGCGAGGCCCCCGCGGTGCGACTGCCGACGCGGCCACGGCCGCGCTCGTCCGCCCTACAATATGTGCCTCTACAATATGCAGTGACTGCTCCACTTCGCTTCTATCCATTTCAAGATTCGCCTTTTTCATTTATGTCTTTTTAGAATTGTACTTGTATATTATTTACAAAATAAACATAAACTTTGTAATAACTTAATTGAGGTATTCTCTTAATTTGCACGCCAAATGCGTATTGGAAACTGAAGTTTAAGTGCGATTAATTTTTCCACTTCGATAAATAATGCATTCTCAAAAGAACTAAGAAACTTCTGAAAGCGGAACCTTTGTGCTGGCTTTCCATTTACGATAAATAAAGATAGGTAAACAAAAGTTTGTATAAGAAAACAAATCAAAATCCCAATTCTGGTTGCTGTATTATTTATGCGATATTGCCTGGTGACTGGCGAAGTTCCCCTTTTCTTTGCTATGAACTTGCGGTGTTTATAATCTTCGCACTTTCACAACTTCCTCAACATAAAATATGACGTGAGCGGTAGGTACCTATATTTTGATATTAAGCTTACCTAGCAATAAGTGGGACTTATTATTTACCAAGAAGTTGCCTATAAATGCAGAGAATAGCTATGAAACCTTTTAGTTTTGATAATAGAAAGGAGAGAGGCATTTTCATAGGTCGGAGGCTGTTAGCAGTGGCACACACGTTTCTTATTAATATCAGGCGCGGTCGAAACGGCCGAAGACGTCCCCAGCGCCCGCTCTCTCCCAAATAAAATTGCCGCTATCTAAACAAAGAGCCCTAATTATTCGGCCGTGGCGGGCGGGGTCGCTCTCTTATGGGTGTTCTGGGGCCCATTTCGCTTCTCGTATAGGGCCCCAGGGAGCAGCGGGCGCCGCCTAGCCAATCGCCGGATGGAAAAGCGAGCGATCCGCAACCTTTTTATATGCGATATCGGCGCCGACGCCGGACCCTCACCCCCCCGCCGGCACCCCCTTTGGCTACTCGGGGAATTAAAAGTTGGAAGGCTCACATCTGATTACCCAAACACACACATTACACAGGATCGCCAATCTCGATAAGCCCACCACAATTTATTAGCGGTCGCTGACGAGTTGTTTTCGACTCTTATCTCATTAAATGAACTAACAAAATGTTATGTTCGGAGAACAGGAAGTTAACTAATGCAGCTTTATGTTGTTTTACTTCTTTCAACTTGAAATACAATCTTTTCTTCATTATATCCGGCAGAAGTTCTGCTAGCTTTTAATCATCCTTATAGGTACTCATCAATACAATTTTGAATACAAAAGGGCCGTTGAAAATCTTTGCGGCGGCCCCGGTGCGGTTCCAATACTTATTTTAATTTGCACCCGATTTTATTTTGAGACAATAAATTGAGGTTTAAAAGGGTTTCCGAGCGGTTTTTATACCTCCGGGCGCATTGTCTTCACCCTACGCATTTGCAGCGATTCTATTGTGTAGAAATTATAAAATAAAAAGGTGATATCGTATGTCAGCTGCGAGAGGTGCGGAGGCGGAGGCGGCGGCGTGGGCGACGACGACATACGACACCTAGGCCTCCGAGCCGCCGCCGGCGGCGTGGCGGACCCTCGGCCATTGTACTAGCACAGCCGCGCACCATTCACCCCGTAACCATCGACTCGTATTCGATTGCAATGTTTAGCATTCGATTGCCCTCGCCACTCATAAAGGGTTCCCAAGAAGTACGTATAATACAAGTTGTTTTTTTCCTATTTTGTACTCTTTCACCCGGGAGCGGCAGAGGGTATGCTTATTGTTTCTATGGAGAATTGCGTGTATGAATGGGTCCCGCGTATTCATGCGCTCGACACTTGGAGATCGTCGGAAGATAATACAAAATAGGCGGGTTCGGGCGGTTCAGGGCCGTCTCACTTAGCAACAACAAGCCTCCTACTGCCAACACAATATAATTAAATGTTCGGTGTGAATATGGCTTTTATAAAAGGTTAAGATTTTTGATAATATTATTATCAAGAGAAATGACTTCGTACTTACCATTTTTGGAGAACGAAATTATTTTGCACACGATTAGTTCAAATCCAGCGTTCTAGAAAAGCTCAAAATTAGTGTTCTCTCACTTTTCAATTTGAAAGAGTATCTATGTAACCTACCTACTGCGGATAGACATGGATAGAACAATGTTTGAACTTAAAACATTATTTACTTTCACCCATCTTCAAAATTGTATCATTTTATTTATTTGTCAGCGTACTGTGTCAAATTCTAGTTTCCATATTCCCTCGCTCCTGGACCAATCTAGGTGCCTTCCCCACCTGCCTCGGCTCAATTAAACTTCAGCAGACCGTTCCACAGCGCGCCCACTTTGGCGATCTCGCACCTTTCAAGAATAATAAGCATGTCAAGTTAAATGTATCTTCGTTGATAGGTGACAGTAGACTAGTCGAATAGCACAAAACAAGATACACTTCAAGAATTGATCTAAATTCATTCCATTACAGTTCGAATATTAACACATCCTCCTATAAGAATAGTAATTAAATAGATGATTAGTTATAGGTCAATTAATTATGTAAAAGCAGTTCTACATTTTTTAAAGTCAAAAGAAACACACTGATGTCTTTATAAATATAACTATTAGCTAACATGAAATTGTCAGTACATTGTTTGGTTCTTATAATAATTTATCAACAAAAGCACTTATGTTTAATCTCGAAATAACTCCGATCAAACTTCTCAGATTGTCTTGGGTTAGGTAAATTATGAAAACAATTTATTATTAAACAAACTTGCAACGAATCCCTCAGATAAAGCACGTCAGGGTCATGGAGTCAGTAATATCTCAAGACGCGACGGACTCTGGGGAGTGAATCCATACGCGACGCAGAAGCCTTTTTACCTATGCATGAACCGCAGCCTGAAAACTTAGGATATTGTCTAAATTGTGATGGCTGTAGTCAGTAAAATAGTCGAGGATAGGCATTTTAAAGATTTTTCTGCGTGAATTTGAAATGAAAAGCGTCGCGTCTCAAATAAACATCTCAACATAACTATTTTTAGTGATGTTTATTCGTCCAAGGAAGGACGTTACTGTCGTTAGAAGTTATTTTATTACAACCACAGACTTGCAGAATAACAACCTTACCTTGAATAATTGTGAATTTTGACGGGTTCCTGGTTATTTGCACACTGACCAGTCAAGGAGTTAATCCTACCTCCGTACCCCAGGGACCAGGCGATATTGCGTCGACATTTGACACAGATGCACTTAACTATGCATGGACAGAGATACCGGTCTCCAAATACGAAAGCTTGCCAAAGTTTCAGATAGATCATTTTAAAGTTAAGGCGTATCAGAGTTTAGTTTGCGTTGGTTTCTTCCATTACGGTATAACGAAAACAATGATAAAGTATTTCTGAGTAAGAAAACCGCAAGCTGTGCAGAAACGAAGGTAGGTACGGATGTCAATTTGCGATAGAAAAAAAACTGTTTTCTACATTAGAAGTTAGGTTTGACTACGAGTCGAAGTCTGGTCGTAACTTCACTAAAATATTTAGATAAGTAGGTATCACTTGTGCGTGCAACAAGGTAGTAGAAAAGTACGATAATTTCATAAATCTCTGTTACATTTTTATATTTTGTTATCATTTTAAACAATGAGTTCTAACCGCGTGAAATCAAATGGTCATCGATTTTCACCTTCACTGGCGATTCGTTTGCGTGCGGTAAATTACCTATAGTTTGAGCGGCGGACAGACAGAGTCTAAAAAAATCGCTTCACTGGTCACAGTAGGTCGGCTTGGCATGCTAATAAATATACAAAGTTTTACCTAAAGCGTAGCGGAGGCATCGCAACGGGGTCGCTCGAGAAAATCAACGTTCATGGGAGCCTCTTCGTGGGAGCTGCGTGTTTATCAGTTTTGTAAATTAATGCTAGAGTAAACTAGGCATTCGCAGATGAAATGAAAGATGAGGTTTATCAGTTATTTGATGTAAGGCGCGTGGCGGCGGCGTCGGCAAGTGTCGCAAAGAGGCAGATGGTATCAGGATCGCCTTCATCTCGCCGCGGCCTACCACCGGCAAATCTCGCCCCTTCAAACTGAAGCCACTTGATCATAATCGCTTTATTTAAATTGTATTGCTTTATCTTTATTGTTGCTTTATAGCTAGTTACTTGAGTAGAATTTATAATTCTGACTTTTGCAACCTAAAGAATTCTTATAAGTACCTTGGTACCTCACACCAAAATGATGTCCGTATGTATCTCTACGGACATACAGCGCACTCTACCGTCAATACCGAAAAACCCCAATTTGAAAAGGTTCTTCCTCAGAGACTTAGCTTCGACTGACATCTAACGGAAAATTAAGGAACTAAGTTTGCTACGTGTTAGTAACTTTAGGGGTGCTTTGGGTGCGTGGAGCGGAAATGTAGAGAATGTAGAACGTAGGTTTTGTTACTGTACTATGAGGTAGTTAATATTATCTGTGGTTTTGTATTATTTTATAATAAGTGTTTGTATTGCATGCAGCGCATGTTCAAAGTGAATTTGTTCTGAGGTAGAGGTGTAGAGCAAAAAAAAATCTGTGAATTGGAAATTGAAACAATGTAATAAATTCAGGGACAGTAATACGTATACGTATAACCATCGATTAATGAATACACGAAGATTGCTACACCCTATATATTAGAGCGTGACTCGCAAAACCGACTAGTTCCCATGCGTATTTGGGGATGACGCTACAGTCGACGACGACTTAAGCTTCAAGTAGCCGTTAGAACCAAAGAAACGCCATTAATTTATTTTCGAAATTCATCAAAAATTATGTCCTTATTTTAGAATCTGTAATGGTGTTCATTTATTTAGTTATCACGATTTTATTTCATACTGATTATCTAACATATTTTTCGCCACGCCACCTAGGCGTGATCACCTAGGTGGTCATCAAATTGAAAGATAGTATACAAATTAATGACATAACTTTACTAATAGGTGGCGTCTATATAAAATAAGTTTTCACCTTCTTGATTTACGGCTTTTGCGACAGGTCACAATTCTGTCAGTGTCTGTTTACTATAGTGTCAAAATTATAATTTGAATTGTTAGTCCATACCGCTCACTCGTTCCCCAAATTCTAGGGTGGCTTTAGCACAGCACTTTAGTCTGTGCATAATATTTGGACTACGAACAAATGAACCTTCTAAATAAAACACCTAGGGCGGCTTGCACGAAATGTCGTTTAAATTCAGCCTAAACACGTTTAACTAAACACGTTTAAATCGTTAAAAGTGTTTAGCAAAATTACGTTTAGTGGCATCTTGCACCAAACTGTTTTGACGATAATTTAACTAAACTCGATTAGTGTGTATATATCAGTACTCTATGGTCGGTATAACCACAGAAAACAGTTCCCCTACGTTTCGTTAAACGTACAAAACGATTGACGCATTTCTTTTCTAAGAAAATTCATCTTTTCCACGCATCAAGTAAGCTAAAACGGAACGGTACTGTCATTTTTTGATACAAAGTGTCATTGGCCTGCGTGTTGTGTTGTATTCTCTTTGACGATTTTATTTACATGTACAATTATTTCATTTTCTTGTTTTGTAGTTGATTGGTTGTGTTGTGGTTGTGATGAAAATAGTGCTTCCCGTTATGGACTATAATACTGTTCAATTTTTTAACTCGTTGGTATCGAATTTTAACTGATTATAGATTTGATGCAAAAGTATTTGTGTGGTTTCTTTCGATAGTCTGAACCTTCTTATATATTTTTTTTATCACTCCTACGGTGCTCAGACGTGGTCGCAAACTACTTTGCCAAAGAGTGATGGAGCGAAGTATTTTAGGTGTGAAAAGAATAGATCGAATTCGGAACAGAATACTTCGCTCCAAAACTGGAATCGCCGATGTACGTCGTAAAGTAGCGGAAAGGTGGGCTCAAGGAGTCACAGGCTGGATACCCCCAGGGGGTAGAAGACGTCGCGGCCGCCCGAGGAAGCGCTGGCATGACGACCTGGACTTTGGACTTTGGACTGGAGGGGTAATCACGAACAAATCTGACAGTCGCCGCGTTACGTAAACCTAACGTATTCGAGTGATATTGCGCGTCAACATCAGCCCGACTGCCGAACGTTGTAGCGTCACCGCGCAGTGTATCTCGGATACGCTAGCGTTACGATACGTTCACGATTGTCAAATTTATATGAGCGTTTCAACGGAGGGACCATAGTGGAATTTTAGGTTTCTGAGCACCTCAATATTTAGTAGAAGTTCTCAAACAATTGTAAAACTGAACCAGTAATTTGTAAAAGTTACGAATCAAAAGTTATAAGCATTTTAAAGTGGTCCCTCGGTTCCACACATGCAATGCTGGGTTCCAAGGATCTAATCAGTATTCACATCTTCTTTCACTGTCTATATTTAGTAGAAGATTTGTAAAAAAAAACTTCTTAATTTCAGCCCTTCTTCTTCTTGCAGAGAGACGAAAACACGATAACAAAGTGGTCCCTCAGTTCTACATTGACGAAAATGTTTTTGCGGTTTTACAAAAAAACTAACTGGAATTTTAAGTTTCTGAATCAGTCAATATTTAGTAGAAGTGCTCATACAATTTGTAAAATCAATCAGTAATTTGTAAAACTTACCAATCAAAAGTTATAAGCATTTTAATGTGGACTTTCGGTTGAACACTTTCCAAAACGCAAATGCAACTTTACAAAAAAACTATAAAACTTAGAGACGTGTAATATAGCTTATCATTTAGTAAAAATTTTTACTAAATATCTACATACAGCAATGAACAATAGACAGAGCCATTATCGAAATATAGCAATTTTAGTTTCCGGCATAGAGATGCAGCCGCGGGGTGACCACACGGCTTAAATTTTCGGGACAGGGAACAGCATGACAGCCGCGCGACGCGACGATTCCACTCTCTGCTGATGCGGGTGTGACTCAATGAAGTCAGCGTTGGTACTCTAAGTGCCTATTCATCCATTGTATTTTCAATAGGTGAGTAAAAAAAATCCGATGATTGTCAAATAAATATAAGATCATACGAAAACGGAACGTCAGCGGAAAATCAATACTATTTATACTTAGGTGCTTACCTATCACACTACTCAAACAACTTCGAGAGGTCTTTCGCTGCCCAGTTCAACAATAGAATCTACAAGGTGCTTACCTAAAAAGAACAATCGCTAGGAAAACTTCAATAACCACTATCCCACTTACTATTATAAATGTCAAAGTTTGGATGTTTGTGTTTCAGTCACGTCAAAACCACTGAACCAACTTGAATGAAACTTGGCATATATTTAGTTCTTAACCTGGATTGACATATAGGCTACTTTTTATCCCGAATAATTAACAGGATCTACAGGATAAAATGAACGAAAAGGATTAGCAGCGCCAATTGGCAAGAGGATTTCATTGTCATGTCATGTCACGTCAGTTTGACAGGGCGTAGTACTACCTCTTTGGTCTAACAACTAGCGTTTGACATTCCAGTAGGTACGAGTTCGGTGTAATGAGGTGTAATGTCAAGTTTCTCAAAGAAGTATCCGCTCGGTACACACACAGATAATATAATGTACACGGAAACTGTAGACGCGTACGAAGTCGCGGGTAACTGCTAGTATATTAAGGCTACGAACTATAATATAATAATATTATGCCAAGTTCCATCCAAGTTGGTTCGTAGTTTTGACGTGATTGAAACACAAACATCCAAACATCTAAACTTTAGCATTTATAATATTACTAGCAGTTACCCGCGACTTCGTCCACAAAAAAATAAAAAAAAGTAGCCGATGTGTTTGATCCAGGTTACGAACTATAATATATTCCAAGTTTCATCCAAATCGGACCAGTAAGTAGTAACAGCGTGATTGAAACACAAACATCCAAACTTTGACATTTATAATAGTAAGTGGGATAGTGGTTATTGAAGTTTTCCTAGCGATTGTTCTTTTTAGGTAAGCACCTTGTAGATTCTATTGTTGAACTGGGCAGCGAAAGACCTCTCGAAGTTGTTTGAGTAGTGTGATAGGTAAGCACCTAAGTATAAATAGTATTGATTTTCCGCTGACGTTCCGTTTTCGTATGATCTTATATTTATTTGACAATCATCGGATTTTTTTTACTCACCTATTGAAAATACAATGGATGAATAGGCACTTAGAGTACCAACGCTGACTTCATTGAGTCACACCCGCATCAGCAGAGAGTGGAATCGTCGCGTCGCGCGGCTGTCATGCTGTTCCCTGTCCCGAAAATTTCAGCCGTGTGGTCACCCCGCGGCTGCATCTCTATGCCGGAAACTAAAATTGCTATATTTCGATAATGGCTCTGTCTATTGTTCATTGCTGTATGTAGATATTTAGTAAAAATTTTTACTAAATGATAAGCTATATTACACGTCTCTAAGTTTTATAGTTTTTTTGTAAAGTTGCTTTTGCGTTTTGGAAAGTGTTCAACCGAAAGTCCACATTAAAATGCTTATAACTTTTGATTGGTAAGTTTTACAAATTACTGATTGATTTTACAAATTGTATGAGCACTTCTACTAAATATTGACTGATTCAGAAACTTAAAATTCCAGTTAGTTTTTTTGTAAAACCGCAAAAACATTTTCGTCAATGTAGAACTGAGGGACCACTTTGTTATCGTGTTTTCGTCTCTCTGCAAGCAGAAGAAGGGCTGAAATTAAGTAGTTTTTTTTTACAAATCTTCTACTAAATATAGGCAGTGAAAGAAGATGTGAATACTGATTAGATCCTTGGAACCCAGCATTGCATGTGTGGAACCGAGGGACCACTTTAAAATGCTTATAACTTTTGATTCGTAACTTTTACAAATTACCGGTTCAGTTTTACAATTGTTTGAGAACTTCTACTAAATATTGAGGTGCTCAGAAACCTAAAATTCCACTATGGTCCCTCCGTTGAAACGCTCATAAATTTATTCGTGATCAAGGCACTGCTAATGAGTAGACAAGCCGTTTTACCACCAAGTTTAATGATAAGTCGCAACGCAACTACGTCCTTGAAATTTTTAGAATCCTACTAATATTATAAATGCGAAAGTTTAGATGTTTGGATGTTTATGTTTCAATCACGTCAAAACCACTGAACCAACTTGGATGAAACTTGGCATATATGTAGTTCGTAACCTGGATTGACATATAGGCTACTTTTTATCCCGAATAATTAACAGGATCTAAAGGATAAAATGAACGAAAAGGAAAAATTGAAATTGAAGGGACTCCCTTTTCCGCATTTAGGCTCACAGTTGGCCCATTATGCGTGGGAACGAAAAGGATTAGCAGCGCCAATTGGCAAGAGGATTTCATTGTCATGTCATGTCACGTCAGTTTGACAGGACGTAGTACCACCTCTTTGGTCTAACAACTAGCGTTTGACATTCCAGTAGGTACACGGAAACTGTACACGCGCACGAAGTCGCGGGTAACTGCTAGTCAATCATATACCTACTTTAGAATATTTATATTGATAAATATACCTATAGGTACCTACCTACCTTCTTCAGACATACCTATTCCATTATTTATAAGTAGGTAGGTAGTAAAACTAGAACAGGATAGCCTAGGAACAAAAGACCTAGGCAACACCCGCAGAAAACTTATTTGTTCGTACCTAAATGGTTCGTAATGTATGGTAATGTTTCAGTACATAACTAAACAAGTACCTATTGGGTGTGATATTTTAATAATATATAATTAAAAGTCTACCTACCTTTTATGTTTTATTTTATCAAGCTAAAAACATTTAAGATTTCATATAATATCTTTGTATTTTTTTATTACCGCACTTGGCGGTAAGGCGTCAGGTTTAAAATCGAAACATCTATTATTTTACTAGCTTGATACGACCAGAGCACTGTTGCCGCTCTGCATCCAGACTCTATCTCGCTCGTTCGACATTGCATAGCACAAGCTGTCAACGTCGCGCGCGTTGTAACCGAATTTTGGTATACGCTTTGCAAAATTTAGAAATAGCGCCATCTGACGTTTATTTCCGTACTGCTTATAGTGTCAGCGCGCCAGAGGTTCAAGAAAATAAACACCGTTTTGATTTATTACCGATTCGATACACCCAGCGACATCTCACGCCTTTGAAGGTAATCCATTTTCGGGTTACGATATTTTCTAAACGTCTGCTGGTCTATTTTTTTATTTGTCTATGGTATAACTAATAAAAACAGAATGAAAAGTCAAATAAAGCACATCAATTATTAAGTTACTTCTTGTTTCCAATGTAAAAATAATCTTTCTGAGTAAAAAGTTCAATATTATCAAAGAGAAAGTAACTTTACACAATTTAATCATAATAATATCATGTCAATCTAGTAATATTTTTTTCGCCTGAGTCAACCAAGGTAAATAAATCTACTTTATTAAGTAACTCAGCTCGCTGAATAATATAAAAGTGCAAAACTAGAACTAACTTGTTTAAGTAATTTAAATAAATATAAATAAGACTAGGCGTGGTGAGGTGGGCGGGGCTGTAGGAGGAGCTAACCACGCCCACAGCACCCACATGGGCACCCAGCACCCATGTCCTGGGCCCACCTACGAGTTAAACTTACACAACCTCAAAGCTTTGTAGTCTCTGTAAGTTTTCCTCGATGAGTAATTCATCTCTATGGTAAAAAGGCGAATTTACTATAGTTAGGTCACTTTCTTCCCAAAAATATTAAAAGCTTGGCTTACCAATATAATTTTTATTTTACAGTTACAGGGCTGATCATCTCGACCTCCAATTATCAATTAGTTTCATCCAAATTCATTCAAATTAAACGGCATTGGTCATTACGGTATTGTGATAGTGTTTATTCAGCTATGGAGTATAGGTAATAGTTACTACTGCAGTGGTGGATACTGTAGAAATGCGTGAAATGAACCCATCTGAGACTCGACCACCCAAAATAAGGATCTTGATGAATTACGTGGATTTACGCGCCAAACAACTCACATTTTGTTAAAAACGTGGCTAAATACTCGTATAAGTCATTAAGGATTCCAGCTTGATAGCTCTTATAGAGTATCTACTAGTATTAATATTGGTAACAATCCTTTAGTTAAACTAAAGAATTGTTACCAATATAATACTTTTTTTAACCTAATTTAATTTGACAGCATGAAAATTATTGCAGCCTTCTTCTTCTTCTCTTATATTCCGTCATTTAGGGCGGCTTGCACCAGAATCACTAAACGTATTTAACAGCTAAATCGATTTAAATTTGACGTATTTGTATGACTTGACAACTCGCTAAATACTATTTAAGAGTTAAACGCGTTTAGCGATTCTGGTGCAAGCCGCCCTTAGACTGACAAATTTGCCAGTGATGTCGATTCTGTTGTTGCATTTTTCTAAACTAACCTAATTTGACAGCACTAAAAATGTCGCCGTCCCTTTCTCATTAATTGAAACGACAAGAACATCTAATTTTAGTTTTGTCAAATTAGTTTAGTTTACAAAAATGCAACAACAGAAGGTTGGACCAATCATCATTTTTAAATTAATCATTCTACCAAATCTTTCATAATCAGGTTGCTAAAAGCGCTAAGTAAGTAATATTGCGGTCTCGCTCAGCAATGAACGTGACACGAGGTGCACCACTCTTGCGCTTGCGACAGACAAATCATCGCCGTGGAGTAATCTGTGTACGATTTTATGGGAACACATTATGCCATGGTATTTTGTGGTAGCAAAAAACAAGTGCAACAAGATGTGAAACCTATGGCTGAACGAAAGTGGTAGTGACTCTGACTCTTTTAAAATGTCTTTTAAATTATGTTTCTGTCCTTATCTGGTTTACGCCACAATTTGGTCCTGAATCTATTTGGTAAAATTACAAAATAAGCACAATACAGTGAACGATCGAATTGCCATAACCTAATCGTAAAACAAATCTGAAAAAAAAAGTTTTAGTTAGTTGTAAGACCGGAAAATTCTTTACGGAGTTTCATATCTATAAATACTGTTAGTTACACAATATCCTATGGCAGGGTATATAGGTACCAACCTGTATATGTGTGCGGCGACACCAAACGCTCAAGTCACGTTTTCCCGCTCACTACTGGAAAATCAGCGTATTCACGTTATGATTACTCATCAACTATCCTCATTGTGGTGGAGATTACCTCTACTATTAGATTTGAAATATTCTCACTCGGATTGAGTCATTTAGTTTTGTACTTACAACACAGTTCTCGGCTGATTATGTGGCATATTAATAAGAATGAGATAATGTTGAAAACATTTTATTTGCCGAGTATTACGTCACACGTGTGGCATGATAAAACCAATGCCTACAAACTACAAAAGTGAAAGATTGCTATTTTTAACCCCCGACGCAAAAACGACGGGGTGTTATAAGTTTGACGTGTCTGTGTATGTGTGTGTGTGTGTGTCTGTCTGAGGCAACGTAGCTCTCGAACGGATGAACCGATTTTGATGTTGTTTATCTCAAGATTCATCTAGCTGCTATGAAGTGCTACGAAACAGACGGAAACTATAATACGCCAGTGGTGTGGTATTGGTCATGTCTTAATAGTCGTCCGAATAATTCACGCTTAGATTAGGTGTTATGAGGTAAGTTCTCGGAACACGGAGCCTCTAGTTCAGCAAGAAACTGGTTCAGAATGATAATATCTTTTACGCGAGATATAATGAGTGTGACGCATGCTTTTATGACAATTTTAAAAGTTTTGCTCTACGATGTAATGAGACGGTTACAATGACTGTCAAGTTTAACAACTCTTGAAATTATTTGTAATTTTTTTCTACTTACTGTTAAATAAAATTAGGTATAATACAGCAACACCAAGCCCGAAAATCATTCAAACTTTGTTCTCGCAGTAGAAATCAATCCCAGCGGGTGATTCTAGACTAGACCGATAGACTACACGATAGGTCTCTCAAAAACTGTTAAAACTCGATAGTTTTTGACTGGTTTTGGGAGATATATCATGAAAAAAAGTCTATCGGTCTAGAATAACCTCTAAGCACCGTGTCTCAGCCACAAGATATCTTGAAGCTATACAAGGTCGCTAAAAAAACTACACTTCTACTAGCCTCTTTAATAACATAAGTTACCATTCCTCGTCGGATAAAAATGAAATAGGTTCACCATAACGACAGTAGCCACCCCTTAGATTTCATAAGGAAAAAAAACAAGGTCAATAAATAAGTTGTGATAGTACATTGAATTCGGTCGATTGATAGCTATCAGAATGTTTCGGAAATAGGTGACCACAAAGTTCGCAGGTGGATCCATTGTCCGGCAGGTGTGGAGTGACGTCTTCATCGGCGCGTGCGCGACTAATCGCTTTTCACCCCCACATTACCACCACGTAACAATCAACCCGGTAGTCAAGTGACGCTTGAAAAATATAGCAAAACTTTCAACAATCATACGCGTTCGTAAAAGTCGCTCTAAAAAACAGATGAAGGAAGTGGAAATGAAATAGATTTATACTTTTGTATTAAAGTGCTATCCTGCACTAATAAGGAAAATCACAAAGAAGAAGGCGTGGAAGTACTTCCCCGGATGAACTCCCATAGATCCTACTATACTTACTACTTGAAGGTTAGGTTTCATACTCTGTCGCATCGTGTTGTAGTCACCATATCAGGGATCGATGCCCATTTGTCTAGTACTAAAGATAGGGTTATCATGCACTCTGTGTGGTAATCAAAGCTCTTCCGCACTTTTTTCGGTAAATCTAATGATCAACTAAATAGATGGTGTTAAATTGAGTATTTTGAGCCGGTGTTTTTTTAACCCCGATTACATGAAGCGAAGCTGTTACAAATATCTCATTATTTTGAAGGTTGTTAGCAATTATATGGTCTCTTCTGTATCCTTTCAACCAAAAAACTATCCAATTGAATGCATGTTTCACTATTTTACTGCACTCGGAGGTCTTGACATTTAGGCCGGCTTGCACCATAATCCCTAATCGTGGTTAACAGTAATTTGTATTTAGCAAGTTGTCAAGTCATATAAATACGTCAGATTTAAATATGATTGACTGTTAAACACGCTTAGCAATTATCGTACAAGCCTGCGTGTCACAGGCTGTCGTGCCTGTGGATTACAGTAAAATTGTGATCATATTTAGGTTTTTTTATTTTGCTAATAAAAAGTGGTTGTTATAGCATGTAGTAGGTAGATAAGATATACACCTTATAAGGTGTAGGTATTTTATTTTATTCGGTTTTATCTATTTTTTGTAATTTATGGGATTTTTAATGCCTGCTGCTCGCTGCTCGGGCAGTTTTCAGATTCTAAGATATGTTTACAATTAAATAGTGGAGAAGTGTGCGTAGGTCCTTTGTTTGTCCGAGCTCAGAGTCATTGTGCGTGATTTAGCGGCGTGCGCCACATCTTCGGTATTTCCTGGCGATTCCCTACTTCCATTGTTGTTATTGTTTGGCAATGCTTTGCTTAATCTCGGTTAGTTTATAGTTGGCAGTTCCGTACGAGAGAGTAACTTAAACAACGTCTTGGTAATTCAAGCAATAACAATAATAATTACATTGAAGGTATGCATGACTATCGCAATACATGTGAGTACATACATATATCTAGAATTTCAATATGAATGGCCAAGAACTCGAAAAGATTCTTTATTCTTTATTGTACACAGTGACAAGTATAGGAAACCAACTTAACCTTAAAACGTATGCATGTAATAAGCAAGGTTAACCCTATAAAGAGTACGATTATCTTTTGTGAGCTTAAAAATGAGTAGGTAGTACCTACTACAAATGATGACTATGATAGAAGGTAATAATGATAGAAGGTGCAAGGATACATTGACTTCTTCAGCTTCTGAAAAACAAAAGAAAAGAGCTTTGTTTTGACCGATGGATAATGTGATTCTGAAGAGTTCCGTTTTCATTTAAGTAACGGGAACCCCAAAAAGAGTAAAAAGGGTTTAATTAGTTTGCTCTGTCTATTCATGCCGAGGTTTGCATACTTTTTAATTGCTGATTATCTATGCAATCTAACCCTGTTGTAAATTAGCCGTAAACCTTGGCTCTAGACGTGATGCCTGGGGTTTGATCTTCGTGAGCGGGACTTTAAGTTGCAACATTTATATTATTTTTGTTAGTCTATTTATTTAAAGCAATACTATTTATGGGTAGTTTGGCTGGTAGTTTGGCTGTGAAAAATCCGGGGACAATTTATTTTTCTTAAGATCTAGTGATCACATATTAATTTCCGCCAGATAAATCAATGCTGTCAGACCAACTGTCTTGGAGAACCGGAAGTCCATCTAGCGAATGTAAAGTGCCGGTAGCTCAAACCGGACGTTCGGGCTACTGCCGGACACGCATGAGCCAGTACCGGACACGTTGGCCCATCCCGGACAATTTGAAGGGCGAGTTTTCCGGTCCCGGGGTAGGCCCTTTATTTGAAGTTTCCCTCATGCAAATGAAAGTAACTTTAGTAAGAAAATTGTCTTAGGGTCGAGGGTTATAGTTTTTATACATGAACTCCATTTTTTTTATTTCTAACTTACTGAGTTGATAATTATGAAAACCTGTGTGGTAAAAGAGTTTTTCACTCCTAGTGGTGGTAGTTTGTACAGCTTCTTTCATGCACTTTACATGCTAATTGTGGCTTCCCAAAGGTTTTAAAACATGGTAACGGTCACAACTAACGGCAGTTCAATCAAAGCACAAAGTATTTGCACCGATTGAGGTATTACGTAAATAAGAGTGGGTTGTAAGCATTTCCACATCGCAAAGCTGGTAGTAGAGCTTGCTTGTCGGGCTGTCCGCGCAGTTGCTAAGCAAAGCCAAGGTGGTAAAGAGGGGTCATAACCAGACAGTTTGCTTAGCTCAATCAGTTCAGGCAGTAGGCATCAGGCGAATCGGCACGTAGTTCCGGCGCAGGTGATGCTGCGGTCGCGCTCTGCCGCCAGCACCTGCTCGATACAACCTCACCTATCTATTAGAAATCGAGTTATTTGGGCAGGTGACGAAATGGTAATAAAGTAATTCGATTCTTAAATTGTTTTGACAGCCACAACTTGAACTGTGATGTCATCCTGGTAAATTCGATTGGATTGTAGCGGAGTATTTGCAACTTCGCTGACGTCGACTTCGCTTACGTCGTCTTATTTTCCGCTTTTGGCTATTATTAAGTATGAATTTCAGGAATTTCTTTCATGTTACAGTCAATACCATTTTCATAGAGTTTATAGAGCTTGTCGGTGAGAAGGAAGCCATTCTGGAAAAGTTACTGTTTCTGGCCACTAGGCTACTATATGGAATAGAATAGGTTGATTACAGAGTTTAGAGTTTAGAGATTAAAGAATCTATTTGCATGTAATTATTTTACGTACTAAAAAAACTAATGATACGCGTTTAAATCTTTTTCACAGTAATTGCAGTAAACTACGCTGCGTAGCAGGGGTGCTACGCTGACGTAGACAAACCATAACTGTACATAAATCATAGATCTTAGCTGATTTTGATATTCGACATGGTTAAGGCACCAAACGTGAGGCTCAAGCTGATACTTACCTTAGGATGCTGTAGCTGTTTTATGACGGTCGTAAATATATCAATTTGATCTTTAATGTCCGTCACGGCTTCATCACAATTTTATTTAAAACTAGATCCGCCTGCGACTTCGTCCGCGTCCCGTTTAATCCTGTTGATTTTCCGGGATAAAAAGTAGCCTATATGTTAATCCAGGCTAAGAACTATATGTAATTTAAGTTTCATCCAAATCGGACCAGTAATTTTTGCGTGAAAGAGTAACAAACATCCATAAATCCATCCTTACTTATAAACTTTCGCGTTTATAATATCTGTATGACAATAAAAATCGTATTCGTAACAATAAAAAATACATATTTTTGTATTATCTTGGTCCCAGACTCGCTGAGAACTTGTTAGGAGGGTACTCGTCATTTCAATGATGGCGTCATTTTAGGTAATCATGATTTGACCTAACCAGGGTCGCAGTAACTAGCATAGCTCACCAAGAGCTGATAAAAAGCTGCGTGACGGCGCCGCTCAAACGGTAGATCACGAGCATGCCACGGCCAGTTCTCTCGCAGAAATCCATATCATGACAACGCTATAGGTTTTCAAAAGATAAACGCTTACAAATAAGTCAAAACTCTGACAAACTCTATAAATCTTTTATAATTGGTATGAAATTTTAAAGAATAATAAAATCGTTCATTTGTAACCTATTTTGGCATACAATGCATGTATGCCATAGTAGGTTACAAACATTACCACACTCGGATGGTCATCACATCACCATCTACATTAGTACTTTTGAGATTAGTACCAGCCATTATAAAGCGCGGGGTTTTGCTATACCTTGCGTATAAAAATAAGTGTTCCGTTTTCCAAAACTGGAGCGGGACACTAAAAAGCATGATTTCAATATTTTTAAGAACATGGTGATCCTAGTTGGCAGCGCTAATCGACCTCGGCGTCGTAGGCGCTGGCGTCAGAAGTGTCCCCAAGCCGTGGCTCTTGGTTCGTTCCGCTCTGCTCATGCTCATGCTTGAACGTTTGATGCACCAATTCCCACGGATCACACGGACAAAAACATTTTCAAATATAGAAAACCCTCGCTGCGAAACGTGTTCTATTGGCTTCTCAAAAAGTAGCTAGATTTGCCATATTTCTTTTAAACAGATATGACTATTTTTTTTTCAAACGCAGTGCAAATGAGCCTAGGTCTGGGTTCTACCTCAATGTTTTCCTAAAAAAGTCATAAATTAAGCATCGTTGAGGTCCGGAAGCCATTGAAAAGCTATTGCTTCCGATGTGGAAGTGATTTGGAACTCACGCCCAACTCTATTGTTGAGGGGATGAATTCATTGTTTGTTCGCTTCGCTTGCTTTTATCACAGATAGTTTAAGGTATAGTACTTTTACCAAAACAATTACGGGAGGAGATTTCATCATTTGAGCAGAAAAATCGTGAGTTTTCTCAGACATCTCTAAGCACCATCTGTAGACACAGCAGCCTCGATCCGCGTGACACTCACGCATTAGATAGCAGAGGCGTGAAATGCAGCACCGGTATATCTCAGCGGCATCGGGTGTTACGGTCACGTATCGTTCACTCCCACGTCTTAATTGACCCATTTCGTGTGAGAAGTCGCGCTCACAGGCCGCCGCGTCAGGGATACAATCGCCGCATTACGTGACGTCGCGTATCTACCCTCACGCGCTTGATTTGACACATACAGCCTGTCCAATCCCCACACAACACTATTAACGTTCAAAGCTGGTTTTCTTCGTAACCACGCCGCTAGTAGGTTGGTGCTGGTTAAAAAGAAAGCCAGCGGGTAAATGCTTTCTACGGGAATGCGTCTGTAAGCAAGAGACAATTTCCGAACTATTTATATAATTCGTTTATCTCTAATGCTATTTGGTTCCAGCTTTTGTCCAATTCCTTTGAAACGAGGGTGAAACGGCGCGAGTAAACTGCCACATAATCGTTTAACTGAATATGAGTTTACACTTACGGTTGAGTAGATGGTATCTTAAACGCGGTCGAGTTTTGTCGGGACAGTATGGTAGTGTTGATTACTTAAGTACGTAGATTTACGCGGCTGTACCGAAATCTGGCTGGTCATGGTTACAAATGCTACAATCTGACATTACTCAGGATCTTGTGTTGATGTTTTTTCTTCTTTTATCACCACTTTCCTCATTTTATCAACTAATGCACCTCTGTATATCTAGTTTTACACGGATGTACATAAGTTGGTTATGGAGGCGTAGAATCAATATAGCTTTAGAAACGTTAAAAATCTTGTAATAGCTTGCAACTTTGAGAAATTGCGAGGAAGATAACAGCAACGTTAAACTTTTCTGTTCTTGTTAAACAGATTTGCGCTGATAATTTACAAGGAAAGGGTGAGGGTGAGTTACATGCCAGACCACCCTGTCTATCTTGATGTACGATCGCACAAAAACGTCACCCTCATCGATATGTTTGTCCTGTCCTGTGTGGCCTTCATTTTACGCTCATCAATGGCTGAGGTTTCAAAATGGTTCAGCTTAGTAGGATGAGGTTGCGATACATTTTTTTTAACCCTCTTGAATGAAGGGTAACGTGACGACACAGTATGTGTTTTATAAAAATATGTTTATATAGATTAAAAAAAAACTAGAAATATGTATGTTTCTTGTATGTTTTATAAGTACACAAATATACTTAATAGCTTGGTTAATTTTTTTAAACAAGATTGAAAAATAACCAGGTCATTGTTTAGATAGAGTTATTGGTCACACAATTATTATTTTTCAAAGCTACATAATATGTTCAAAATATCGCAAAGCAGCAAAGCAATGAGTTGAATAGAAAAGTGGAGATATTTCATAGAGACATTATAACCACTTAGAATGATGCCTGTCTGTCTGATTTATTAGAAGGCGGAAGACGTGTGCCGTCTCCCCTGGAACGCAGGTAGGAACAACAAAAAGTTAGGGTGATTCGGTTGATTGTTGACAACGCAACTTTGTCACGGTCGGAAATAAAATATTTGAAAAATTTTTTGCTATTAAAAGATTAGATTCTTGTTTGCGGATGAAGAACTAAAATGTTTTTATCAGGTTTTTATTCGGCTTTTTGTTTGCATTATTTTGCGTTCCTTTGCCTCTTGCACCCAAGCTTTGAATATTGTAATTTTAGTACTAAAACCAATGTCGAGTTTATTTTACTCCGTGTTGTATTCTACACTCATACGTACTGAATAAACAATCAGACCAACAACAGTGTATGTATCGCAAGTTGTCTGCCGTCCAAATCAAGGGTTGAACATTAGCATCTTTACGTAGCTGGTAGCCGTCAGCTCGTCTCATCAAACATTCAGGGAAGTCGTGTCGGAGCGATCACAAACTTGGGGATTTGTGAGATAACATTAGTAATGAGAAATTCACACTGGAACTCGGGGACTATCATGTGATAGCGATATCAGAAGCTTTTGGGCTTTTCCAGAGCTGATTTTGACTAGAATAAATCTAAAAATAACTTCAGTCTATTAAGTTGGTCATTACGCTAGTGATTTTTTATTTAGCTATATAAAAGCATTGCATTAAGCACCTAAACCACGTCCTGATAGCGACACTTCATGAGGCAGTTTTTGCTCAAATAGACCGAGTAAAGCCATTCGACCCTCATCATGGCGGACATAGCTGTGTCGCAAACGGCGATAAGAAGCACTTTTTCGTAATACTTTATTCATTTCGAGGTTTGGAGGTTGACAGAGTAATCGGGCACGTCAGGAGAGGTGCGCCCCTATTAAGTATTTATGCTTAACCCTTTTGTATCGGATGGGCGTTGGCGCCCGAGCCCCGACAGCTAAATGTCAATCCAACTCGTGAAAGTAGCTGAATTTTTAATGTGCATTAGTTTCTCATGTCTATGATTGCTTTCTCACTTAGCGACGTGATATCACGGAGCAAAGCACTTACTTTTCTTACTATCAATTGGTTTTCTCACTTACCTAGGTGACCCAACACACTTTTAGAATACTTAGTTACAGATTGTCTCGCATTGGAGGATTCGACCTTGTGGCGCAGCCATTTGTTTTTATCGTGATAGAATTCAAATCACGTGGGAACACTTAATGCAGATACTTTGGAGTTTATCCCTGAAATTACAGCAGCCGGTGTCGTTGCTGTAATCCTGTAAATATATTCACTAACTAAAAGGTAGCGCCGCGCGCCGAACTGCTTCTATCGGCCCCTGTGGAGCCATTGCCGGACACCGGGTGACCGCAACCATACCAAATCATATTCTAATCTCCCGAATTTCACAAAAAAATACCTTAGTAAAACAATACTAAACAAAGATTGAACGAAAAAGGAAGAGATAATACAATTGATTACGCAACAGTATCGTTAGTCATCAGACCGTAGAGAATTATGACGACGCTAACCAGGCTTTCTTTGTGAATGTAGAAAAAGACGAAAGGCTTTTTTAAAAGGTTCAGCGCTGCATTGTATTTAGTGGAGTTCAGTGGAGCGCGGTAGAGTGCGGCGCGCGGGAGGCAGCGGAGCGCCCATTGGCCGCGCCCACGACTGTGGGTGGAACGGGGAAAATCTAAACACACTTTTCCACGCGACGCTCTCTTGACAAGCTTTTAGCATCATCCACCTGTCATTCGATTCATTTATTCCTTAATATATTCACGCGTGCTGCCGCCGCCGCCGGGCCGACTCCGAATGTTCTGTAATAATAATTGACGAGTGATTACGCCGGGGATTTCATGAACCCAAAAAGCATTTGCCTTTTTCCATTCCATGCATCATTTCAAACATAGATCTATCTGTCTGTAAGAATGATTGATGGGTCTTTAAATAAAAACAATGTCTTTCCAATGAGTAGATAATTGGGTTTTATCAAGTACCTAACTATAACTCAGATAAGCTCGTCTTAGTCAAAGTTTAATTTTTTTACTTGCTGCAGACTTTATATTATAGATTTTGTTTAATTTTGCTTCTGAAATTGTGATTGCTGATTGCGTGACCAGTGCAGCAGTGCCAGATTAAATTTTGTGCATAGTTAAAATACACTATTTCAGCTGAATACCTATCAATTGGAGCATGTTTTCCCGGCTTTGTTCTGGTGCTACTAACTCACTGAAAACTATGGTAACTAAGTTTGTATGTCTGGTGTTGGCTTACTTGGTAGTGGGTGCAGGTGGGAGGAGGTCGTGTGGGCGGGGCGGGGCTGGCAGGCGGGGCTGGGTGCCGCGCGGGTGGGTGCGAGGTGCTAGGCGCTCGGCACTCGCCCACCGGAGGCTCGCGCCGCAGCTCGCAGTCGCGACCAGCTCGCCGCTCTCGGCGCACCGCTGCACCAACCCGTCCGACCACTAACACACCTGTGCCAAGGTGCGCGCGTACTATTTAATTAACCAGATCGGCAGCAGGCACCCGAATAATTGCCGTGAAGGAAGCGCAGCCGCGACGGGCGCCCCTTCAATTAGTGGCACCTGTCCAACATTAATTCGCACGCGCAATAAACCCGCAAAAAGTTCCGAAATAAACTGGAACCGATGCACCTGCGGCAATCAGACGACGGTGTCAAAGTGCGGGAGACAGCCGGCGAGCACCGCTGTGTCACTTGTGAGCTGCTAGAGTGCGGACATGATCATGCTATTCAGGGGAAACAGCAGTAGGCTGGAACACCTCATAGAGAAGATACAAGCGAACAAAGAGAATCACGACGTTACCACTGACGATATAAAAGGTACGAATATATTACACTCGGTATGTCTTGTTATTAATAAAGTAAAACCTTGCGTATGCGCTACTACCTAACCTAATGCTAGAGCTTTTAAATTAAATTAAAAATCTATTTTAATAAAATGTAGAGCTAATCTAACGAATTTATCTACTGTACTATTGTAGACAATTTACGTATTTTTTAATACTCATCTATTATTTTAAGAAAGTAACAGAAAGTGTAACATCAAGGACCGACTCAATCAAAAATTACCACTTCGAAGTTTCATAATAACATTCAAGAATATTAAATTCCTGAAAATCTTGCTAGATCCTCTTCATCATCGCTGATCACGTAGCATAGCTAAGAACCATCTCAAATCAACTAGCTTTCTTACGAAAAAAACCGCATTAATTCGGAGCCCTACTTTCGTAGCTTCGTTATTATAGTAGTGGGATTATGTTTCATCGTTTTATCGGTAGATATAAGATGAAATGATTAGAATAACCATAAAAACAGTGCCACAAATATACAAACCTCCTTGTGTCTTGCCTAGGCTGAAAACTAAACTTTTTGACAGCAATTCAAATGTAGAACGTTTTTAAAAAACTAAAAAAGAATAAAGTTTCCTGAAGACACAAAAACACGAACTTAAATTCAATGAACGCTAGTGAAGATTTAGAAAAATATTGCCGGAAGTGCGTGATGTGATGAGGTATTAATAATTATGCCCTAATTAGGTACTTAAGTGGAAATATTAATGAGAAAACTCTGGTATTACGATATCCATAAAGTGGATTGTCGGTGTACCTAGAGTAGATAGCGATTGGCGTTGATTGCTGAGGCGCCGGTTGAGGTGTCTCAGACGGCGCAATTAGGAAGTGAGCTTCCGCCGCCCACCACCAGCGGCGCCAGAGTCACCCGAGGAATTGCTTGCAATCGCTGCTAATTACACCTATCCTACCGAGACGGTGCATCTGAACGAAGGATGCTTAATGGGATAAACGGTACTCATGTCACCTACATTACCGCTTTTAACCAATCTTAGAAGTGGTTAGATTTTTATGCCTCAGTTGAGGTAATAAAGTAAGTTTGTATGTAAGAGACGGCATGATGGGGCGACGATCTGCGAAATGTAGCTGACAAATACGACGAGAAGAGCCGAAGGCTGGGCTCGGTGGCGCGTCTTGGGAGAGAACTACCTCCAGCAGTGGACTGATATAGGTTGATGATGATGATGAAGTTTGTATCAATGAAGTAACTCGACAGGAACGAATGAATTTTGAAGCTGCACCGGGTAAGGACCGCAAAATAGCTCATAGACCATAATAAACACGACTAAAATGCGAAAATAAGGTTAAGTATAGGTACCTACCTAATATTTTTTTTTATAAAATGATGGATAGTGGTTCAATAAACCTGCTTCCTTGTTTCGTCGATTAGTTCCTACTACTTGCAAATCATTAATATATTTTTATTATCACTAAAAGCCTGTTTTATCATATCTGAGTAACGTTATCCGCCAAATAAAAATACTTCACCTTTGGTTTCGACAAGTCTAAGGGCCAACGCACATCTATCGACAAAACTGTTTTGTCTCGTACTTAGTGACGTGAAAATAAATTTTCTGTTATAACGAAAACAGCATATGACGAATGCTTCCTCGTCATATGCTGTTTTCGTTGTAACGAAATTCACATCAATTGACACGACGCATGCATAAAATTATGTTTACCTATCTATTATAGCATTGTTTAATACCTACCTATTAAACATTGCTTTATACGCACATACCTAGAGAATGAACTGTGTTTTTTAATAAATAGGAATATAGAGTAATTATGTAGTGTACTTAATAATATTATTAAGTACTTAGGATGATTCTCATTAAATAAGCAAGTAACGAAAACAGCAAATAAAAAGAAGCATATCGTAACTAAAAAAGTTTTACTGAGAAGTTTCACATCACTAACTGTTCGACAAGACGTTTTGTCTTTGGTTTGCGTTCTCCCTAAGGGCCAACGGACATCTATCGACAAAACTGTTTTGTCGCGTACTTAGTGACGTGAAAATAAATTTTCTGTTATAACGAAAACAGCATAATATGACGAATGCTTCCTCGTCACATACTGTTTTCGTTGTAACGAAACTCACATCAATCGACACGACAGTCTTTTCTTACGTTTTTTTTATTAATAGGTTCACAAACCAGACGTTAAAACAATTTAATTGATTAATTAAATTGGCCGAGCGGCCTTCTAAAAGCGAACACGCATGCATAAAATTATGTTTACCTATCTATTATAGCATTGTTTGGTACCTAGCTATTAAACATTGCTTTATACGCATATACCTAGAGAATGAACTCTGCTTTTTTAATAAATAAGAATATAGAGTAATTATGTAGTGTACTTGATAATATTATTATGTACTTAGGATGATTCTCATTAAATAAGCAAGTAACGAAAACAGCAAATACACAGAAGCATATTGTAACTAAAAAAGTATTACTGACAGGGTTTGCCAAAAAATTATGAAGTTTCACATCCCTAACTGTTCGACAAGACGTTTTGTTTTCGGTTTGCGTTCGCCCTAAAGTAGAGACGGAAATATTTATAATTGATGGTTAGCGAGATGATGAAATTAGACAACTTATATAAATTACACTATTGCATCGACCCCCTAAGTGATAATTACCGACTGGATCCCATTTGTCTTCGCAGCTTTAAATCCAGCCCTCGAGTAGATTCGTAGAGCTGTCATTATTTTGGCCATTAGTTAAGGTTGTTACACACGTCCGGGGCGTGGAGGGAACCAGATTGATATAAATAGTACCTTATTACAGCGATGGGAGGGCTGGAGGAAGAAAACTCTATCATGCCAAAATATTCACTCAGAAATTCGAAGTATGTGAATTTATATTTTTCAAATGATATTTTTATTTTGTTGTTTTTGTGTAAAAATCCCAAGACATATAAGTAGGTGAGGTGTGCTTTGCTTGTTAACTTTATATTATTATTTAAAAAAAAATTGTAGAGGGATTTTGTTGATAAACTCAGTCGGTAAACTAGCTACCTTAAGCCGCTGAATTATAAAGTAGGATATATTTTATTATAAGTAGCAAGTTAAACCAGCATTAAGCAAAAATTACTGATGAAATATGTTCACTTTGAGTGCAAAATCTTTATTCTCCGCGGCTTCCATTACTCATCATTTGCGTTGATGCCGCTCGTCATCGCGGGCCATTCAATTTGTTTATATTTCACGCTACTCCGAGGTGCTCCCGGAGAAATATGGTCCCTTACACAGAAATATGGGGCCTTACCGATATTTATGATGGCCTTGCCCGGGCTGGCGGCCCCGGGCTACGTCTGCCGACTCTAATGTACTTTATAATGCCAGTAAAGACTTCGCAATTGTCATTTATTGTACCAACTACATAGATACACGAACGTATTTATTTGAAAATCTAATCAAATTATGTACGTTTAGAGGCAGTACAGTTTGGTACCAACTAGCTGATTCATTAATCCATAATATTCTTTGAATCTTCTTTACCGATGGATGGATTATTTGAAGTTATTTTGATAAAACCACCCTTAACCACTAACGCCTCTCATACATTCATCGTTTGGATTTTATTAATCGAGTGAGCGAAGCGAACGAAGATCTTAGTGTCAATTTGGGTAAATCGGTGTTGTATGTTTGTTAGAGTATAACTTTCGAATCGTTACTTATTTCGTGTACGTAATATACATTGCTTATTTTGATTTGGATTGGATATTCAGATCACATTTTGATATTCAACAGAGGCGCTGGGCAGCGTGGGCAGCGCGGCGGGAAGCTCCTGGCCATCATCGACGCCGGAGCCTTCCCCGTCGCCCGCCTCCACCCCCTCGGCAGACGCGGCCGACGCCGACGCCGAGCCGCCCTTCACCCTCGGAGCCACTGAGCACACGCCTTACCAGTGCCAGTTCTGCGACAAGGCCTTTCCGAGGCTGTCTTACCTCAAGAAACATGAGCAGGTTGGTAATGCAACTGTTTTAATATTTTAGTGACATCGATGTACTGTCCTAAGCGTACTTCACGTTGGTAAAAGCTCAGGTGGTACGAATCACCACCATCCAGCTGTGCAACTGGCAGACGGTCAGATAGAATTACTTAACTCAGAAGAAAATGTAGTTAAGTAGGAGTACCTAGTTTCTCCTCCGAATGATATAACAAAATTATGTTGTTGTGCGTATACCACCAACGTCATAAAAGTGAATCAAGATTTCCACAAACCAGACCAAAGATAAATCAGTTGCAATATCAACCCACAATAGCGAGACAAGGATTGACTCGTCGCCACCAACAAAATCTTCGAACAAGCTTTACTTTACAAAAGCATATTTAGGATACCGGCTAGTAACTTGTTACCATAAAACAACTTGGCTAACTGCACAGACAATGCGACTGTTATGGTCGTCATATCTGTGAATTCACAGTCCAGTTTCGCCATGCGTTCGCTTCATTAGCAAGTAGATACCCAAAACAGCCCATTTACAGAGCCGGTGCGTAGATATGCATCGCATTCGCCTTGCACCGTGAGGGCTGTGACGTGCTCGGCCATTACGGCGGCCGTACATCTCGCCTCCTTTGTGTTGCGCCGATCTCGCCGCGCGTTACGATTACGACACACGCTGCGACAGATCTAGCTGAGATAGGGCAAATAGAAACGTCACTTTGCATACCGCCGCTGCTGGCTGGTGGCACGTCCGGACTATGATTTAGATCGACACGTAACTCAGAGTGGCTAAATTGTCACCCCCTAACAGCCGTCAAATTAGGACGCATCTCGATTTGAAATTCTCTAAATTCAAAGGAAATCTTAAGTAATTCAAGATCCCCGATAGTTCCCTCGCAATTGCAGAGGCTGTAGCGGCTTCGCAGATATCGATCAATGCATGCGCATCGGAGGCCGTTGCGGGTAGCGGGTGTGCGCCGACAAATGTATCTGGCGATGATCGCGTCGAGCGCGTCCCACTCGCGACAGACCGCTGACGGCCGGAAATAGGCTCCGATAACAACTCCCTGGCCTAGCCTCTGTAGCTCGACACACGTTTAATCTGCAGCACGCCGCCGCCGCCGACTGCCTGCTACTCGCTTGGGAAAGGCGATCATTACAGGAATAAATCAATTACTGGAATCCGCGCATAGCCGATATTCTTGTCGAGCTTGTTGTTGTTTCGCCTCAGGAGAAATCACAAAGCAATAAAAACTAGATTCTTTGGAAAGTATAGCCCTATGTAGGATGTATAGCCTTAACGCTGAATCTTAATTGATTGCATGTTGATTAAGTTTGCAGCCGTCTGACTTAATTAAGTTGTTTGAATGTATTGTAGCCGTTGAGGCTCAATCAGTGGGCTACAGGGCGCAATCACAATCGTAAAACTGTCGAGCCGTCGGACCAAGAACCGAGCACAAGCTGCACTATCAGCCCGAGCATAAATATTGCTGCCAAATAAGCTTTAGTCCTTTCTGAACTACTTCTTTTCTGTTACTTTCTTTTTTTTTTAATTTTTTAATAATAACCAGATCTACGTTTTGACTATTGCCAAATGGACCTGTTAGACGACTTCTTCCCACATAAAAATATATTCTGATACGAACGCCCTGACAACAGCCAGAAGGGGCTAGGTACTTATCTTCTTTAATAAAATTTTGAGTAATTCCGGACAGTAAGATTCATATCTTTATTATGTACTTATCAGTACGAGCACCAACAACGTAGAGCTACTGTTTCGAGGAACTCAACTTTCATGGGAATATTAAGATTATTCATCACATTATCAAGGAGACAAAACTTTTTGCATAACGAGCTTGCACCAAGTCGGAATGCCCATAATGTAGTTAATAATAAAACCTTTATTGCTGCTGTCCACTGTCACTTATCATAATGTTGACACACTGCATGAATTTATAATAGAGTACATGCGTCAGTGGAAAAGCAAGCGAGCGAGTGTCGTCGGTTGACAGACCAGTGGTTGACCCCGAGGCTGAACGCAGCACCTGGCTGTGTGACTGGAGCCCGCCTCGCTCGGTTGTTACTGCACCTGGGAAAGTCACTCGGTAGCCGCTCGCTGCCCATTCTCGAGCTTTTATTGGCTATCACGTTCACCTTAAACTAGTTTGGAATGTTTCTTGGTGAGATTTACTCGGAAAACCTACCACCATTAGCGTATAATGTCTGCGGCTCTCACGGTCTCGTATAAGGTTATTTTAATATTTGGAATGTTCATAATATTTGCGTGCCGTTGTACAATAAGCTGAGTGCAGTATCGTGGTGGGAGCAGCGGCAGGCCAGCAGGGCTCCGCGCGCCGCGTGCACCCAGGGGCCGAGCCCCCGCGGTGTCAGGACTCATCTCGTTTATTGAATTCTCGCACGAAGCGCTGCGATGACAACATTCAATATTTTGCTTATACATCCTCTCGAACGAGAAGTCGTTAATCTGTAGTAAGTGCTATATGTATTCTGTGTCGGTAAGTAGGTATACTTAGATCTGTTTAGTTCTGAGTGTATCACATAAAGTTGTACGAAATGCGTTCATGTTTTAACATGAGACTGCTCTTTTTATATTCAGAAAATGGTTTTATCAAAGGCTTGGGCGCTGTGAGTGTAGACAGAATTTATTGGTAGCGGAGCATGAGATTTATTAATTCTGTCGTGGATCGAGGTTGGATTGGATCGCTCCAATTAAGCGAGAGATAGTGTAAATATGCCTTACCACTTTGTTTATATTCACGACAGCCAGCGCAGCAGTCACAACATCACGCATGAGGCTGATTACATCTAAGTTTCAAGATCTCTACTTTCAGTAATTAATTGATTTTGGAATAGACGACTGAACCTACGATCTTTTGCAACATTTATGAGGTAGTTAATCATAATAATTTATCTTATTCATTAAATAGGTAGCTACCCAATAATTACTAACGAGAGACTACTGTAACATATTATTACATGGCACGTATAATCCTATTACATTTTAGGCCAGCATCGGGAATGCATGAGACCGCGAAACTCGTCACCTGTACTAACAAAGTCTTCCTAAATAAATAGCCTCCGAAACTAAACTGACTTCATATTAAAAATCTTTTGTTTGTTCAAAACCTATTACCATATTACCTAAAGAGTTTTAGAGCAAAGTCAATCATTTGTAACGTTTGTTTAGTGTCGTGATGAATGAATGTCGTTGAGGTGGTCAATTAGTAAAAGCGTGGAGACGCTCATTTTGGGAGCCTATTATGCTGGTCTGTCTCCGGACCGTGATGGTGCGAAGGCCAACGCTTCAGAACACTCTTATTATCTCGCTGTCAGTCGCTATTCATAAGTACTAAGATTAACATCCTCATTATGCTCTACTCATGAATAATTCTCTTAGGTTACTGAATAGGTAGCCTTTTTTGAATTTTACCCATCTAAAGTGAGGCACACGGGCGTCACACGAAAAAAGCTGTTTTATTACTGCATGTTTATTGTTTATTTTAATTTAATAGATTTTGATCTCAAGGGTAATGAAGTCGAATCGACTTTGCCATGTATAAAAATAAATGTTGTAACCTGTAACCCATTACATTAATACGAATGTATAACAGGTCCGAAAGCTTAAGAACCGTTATAAAGACAGCATCTTGTAAGGGCAGTGAACATTACCGATCAGATGGGAGACGGTCCTCGGCAGATAAGCTGGGAGCTCTCGCGCGGGAATGTTATCAGACTTATCAGGCGCACGTATCGATTCTTTACACTCAATGACTTCTACAAAAAGGTATCGATCAATTATCTGCCATTCAGAATGGACCCGCTCTATAAAACTGCATTATGAAGATTGTTAACTGTTGAACTACTGCAATGGTATTTTTAGCTAAGATTATCTTGATTGATTTTTCTGCAGATACCTTAGTAGGCTCTTTATCTTAGTTTTTTTACAGGCTGTAAACGTCTTCTGTGGATGTAGATAAAAATATCAACTCATTTATTAATGTTTAGACTTTAGAAGTTATATTAGAAATTTATATGGGTCTATGGCATCTGATCTTAGGATCAGAATGAAGTAGAAACCGATTCCAAATTGTTTTGGCATCAATTTTATATACTGATGTTTTCTACATTGCTTTCAGCTTATTTTAGTTAAAAACCTACCTAAATAATAAGTGGAAAACCCATTGTACCTACCACACACTCTTAACAAGAGCTCCAGACCCCGAAACCAGATCTTAAAGATGGGATCAGGCTGCGCGTTAATATAATTGACATCATATCATTGCTATGATAAGATGTCAATTACACTATAGCATTCCAATCAATCAATCACAGGTTATGGGCCCTCCGGTTGATATCTCACTCTCGAGTCACGATGGGGTCTTCTACAGTTTTTTACTCTATTGACAAATGCCGGCAGTTTGTGAGGTGAGGTGGCCGACTTACGCGGCTGCGGCGCGGCGGCCGGCGGTAGTCAGGCCATTGTTCGAAGACAGTTCTCACGATGGTTTTTGTGATCAATGCACCCGAAGTTATTTCGTTTCTATCATTGTATGACTATAATTTTAATCTTCATTCCATAAGTCCATAGGCCGTAGATTGAAGTACGATGATGTTACAAACTTACAATTACTTACTTATATATATATAGTGTCTAAGTTTCAATATTTTTTGAAATATTTATTATCTTTAGATAGCACCCCTAGTTTATTACCTCGTAGTCTTTTCCGTCCATGGTTGTCTGGAAAAGATCGCTCATTAGCGATAAGACCGCCCATTGTACAATTAGTTAAGTTTTGTTTTGTATGTTATAGTAGTCCCTAGTTTAAGGTGTGCAATAAAGTATTTTTTATCTATCTATCTATCTACTTATCTACAAAAAATACTGTATTGAAATTTTCAGTGATGATATTGAGTTGTTTGCAAATTTTTAAAGCTACTATTCTCTCTCTCTTTCAATATGATCTAAGTATTGATCTTTAGAAATCTTTTGTCCATTTACAGACGCATTCAGACCAAATGCCGTTTCGATGTGAGTTTTGCTCGCGTCTGTTCAAGCACAAGCGTTCCAGGGACAGGCACGTGAAGCTGCACACCGGGGATCGGAAGTACCGCTGTGCACACTGCGAATCTGCTTTCTCGAGGAGGTACGTCTAGTACCACGCACGAAATAGAGTACTACTTAAATTACAGCTTGGGTATTATGCGCCTAATACCAGGGAAGCTGTTTATATATGTAGATAAAACGACTATTGATTTTCTACACGGAAAATTGCTAAATAATGTTTACATTTTTAAAGATTGCATAATTATGGCCTTCACATCTTAGTTCAATAACCGATTCAAATTATTTAGCATGTGAGTTAGGTTATGTGCTTGAAGCCTGCCAGCAACCGCGTAGGAAACAGCTACGAGCAGACTTTTTACAAGTAGCTAGGCTATACCCTGAGAACAAACGCTGTGTAGTCCAACCATACATCAGTTTTTCAAATTATCAACATTCTTCATGACACGGAGCCAGAAAGCTTGAAATAAAAGTGCTTTGAAACAGGATAAGTGAGTGAAGGGTACTTAAATGCACTAATGCATCGTCGGTACTACACGCGAGAGCAATGATTCCGGGTCACTTAAAGAATGTTAAAAATCTCGGAAACTAAAAATGATAGGTTAATGCAATAAATTGTATTTAATAGACAATGTAATACTCCTTAAATGAAGGTATTAAAACTTCTTAGTTATTGTAAAGTTATATCTTAAAAAAATCAAATTTGAAAAAGGGCCACTTTCGAAGATGGAACTACGAAATTACAGCATTTGGTTTTGCTTTTGTTTGTAATCTGTCATTTATGTGGGTATATAAACCATGTTGATAGTGCTCTATATTCATTATTCAAGCTGAAATTATGTCGCTTACGCCTGAAGAATGCACCAGAATACTTACAATGCTGGAAACCGGCCGGAGTCAGCGCGATACAGCCAGGACTGTCGGTGTGTCGCTGTCAACAGTACAAAGAGTTCTCCGACGTTACGAAGAAACTGGTTCTAACCTACGCAGACCAGGAACGGGCAGAACCAGGTGTACCACAGCACGAGAAGACCGATACTTGGTGAACACCATGCTTCGAAATCGCTTTCTCACAGGAACTGAACTCACAAATCAGTTTCGACGCCTCGGAGGAAGTAACCCAAGTGCATGGACAGTAAGACGTCGGCTTGCTGAATCTAACTTAAAACCCCTTAGACCTGCAAACGGCCCTAAACTGGAGCGTGGGCATCGTATTTCAAGACTAAGATATGCCCAGAGCCACGTAAATTGGAGTATTGAAGATTGGTCAAAAGTTATGTTCTCCGACGAATCAAAATTTATGCTCTACAAGCACGATGGAAGACACAGAGTGTATCGAAGACCAGGGGAAAGATTCAAGCAAGCATGCATCGAAGAAAAAGTAGCCTACGGTGGTGGGTCTGTACTTGTGTGGGCCGGAATTTCTTCTGAAAGTCGCACAGAGCTGGTGATCATAGAAAACGGCTCTTTAACTAGCGTAAGATATGTGGAAGAAATCCTCAATGATCATGTTGGTCCATTTATGGTCAATTTAGGTGAGGATGCTATATTTATGCATGACAATGCCCGACCTCATACAGGTAGGATTGTGAATGACTACCTTCAAGAGATGAACATTACTCGTATGGAGTGGCCAGCGCGCAGCCCGGATATCAACCCGATCGAGCATGCTTGGGACGAGCTAGGCAGATGCGTAAAACAACGAAACCCTCCCCCAATCACGCTTCGTGAGCTCAAAATTGTTCTCACAGAGGAATGGGAGAATATTCCCCAAAATCGTATAAGGAACTTGGTGTACAGCATGCCAAACCGCGTAAACGCAGTAATGGAAGCACGAGGAGGCAATACGAAGTATTAAAATTCAAGTCAAATCGTAATAAAGTTCAAAAATTTCATGTTTCCTATTTTTGTTTTAAGGAGAGATCAGCAGTTTTTTTCTTTATGTAATTTTGTGTTAATAAAATGTATGGTGACTCATATTTTTTTACTTTCATTTAAGGAGTATTACATTGTCTATTAAATACAATTTATTGCATTAACCTATCATTTTTAGTTTCCGAGATTTTTAACATTCTTTAAGTGACCCGGAATCATTGCTCTCGAGTGTAGTTCGTAGAGGTTGTCATATCTACAATAATTTATCTCTGTGTATAAAATTGTAACAAAAATAATCGTCTAAAGGAATGCTAATGCGCTTAATCTGGGATCATTATAGTTGTACTGTAGATTCTGAAGAGGTGCGCAGGACAATGGCCGCGGCGTAAGATTGATCACCATAAGTCACACACAAAGCTCAACTCGCTGAGGCGACACGTCACCTTTTTCGTCACCTTCAGTCCATGTGACTAATTTCCCTCAATTTGTCCACCGTCGAGTGAAAAGAGATGATGTTCTGACAAATGGTGTCGAGGGTCTCACAAAATGAAATAATGGGCCGTACCTAAACCGGCGCGCAGCCGCCATTACCAGAGGTGCTTGGGCGATGGCCTCTTCTGTAGTTCACGTGAAAAGCCTCTTTGTTAGTTAGCTGGCCTGGTCGGTACTTTATGTGACTCATGCGAGTGCTTAGGTCGTTATGATTAATCGCAGTTGCTTTTAAAACTTTATTTGAGTACCTACATAAGTACTAGCATAAGTTTCTTGAATACGGAGTAGGGGCGTAAGTACCGAGGTACGTAATACTTAGGTAACTTGTACGAGTATTAAGTGTTAGGGTACTCAGGGTCATTCAGTCTTTTCCAAATGGTTGTTAGAACTCAACTGAGCTTCTGACCTTTCAGTTCCTGCTACAAACTAAATGACTACTAAATAACTAAATAACTACTGCTAAATAACTTCTCTTTCCAGTGATCACCTGAAGATCCACATGAAAACTCACGACAACCAGAAGCCGTTCCAATGCACAGTTTGCAACCGCGGGTACAACACCGCAGCTGCACTGACGTCACACATGCAGGGCCATAAGCGGGACCGGGAAGGCAGGGAGCCGGACCGGCGGCGACCGATGCGGTGCTTGCGGTGCGGGGAGGCCTTCCGGAGACCTGATCTGCTTCAGGTATAAATTCAGGATTTACAGCTTTCTCATCTGGAAAATTGAAAAAAAAAGAACAAGCAGATCTCACAGAGCAATGCCTTACAGGGTAGTTTTCTGAGACATAAGAGTGTCACATCCACACTCGTTAGCCGGAACACAGGAATGCGAGCATCATTGCCTGGCGGCAGAAAGTATAATGGCAATACTCCCTAATGTACTAACTACTACTGCAAGTCTATTCATTTGTTTTGTATTCCAGGCTCACATGGCAAGTGCCCACGGCGTTGACGCAGCAGCCTTAACACCACCGCGTCGCGTTGCCTCTCAACCACCCCCCACTCTACTCGCCTGCATGTATTGCACTCGCGACACCTTCACAAGCATGGAGCAACTGCAGTTACACGTGCGAGCTGCTCACTCCGCCTTACTCAATGGAGAAGCCATATCTGTTGTTGATCAGCCGGCTCCAACCGATCTTAGTCGAAGAGCATCAGATGACGCGCCACCAGTTAAACGCCCACGCTCTGGGTCCGGAACCCCTCAAACTACGCTCTCTCCCAACACGTTGCTATGTAACCAATGTGACGCAGCGCTGCCAGATTTCGAAGCATTTCGCGCTCATTTGAAAGGGCATTTGGAGGAAGGTGGAGAGTTGACCAGAACGAGTCCAGCTCCATGTGTGCACTGTGGAGCTACGTTTGCTGATGCAGCGGCTTCGGAACGTCACCTGACTGCCCATTACCTGGCTGTCTCCTGTGAATACACTTGCCACAGCTGCGCTAGAAGTTTTCCAACACCAGATGATCTGCAGAAGCATCTGTTAGATCTTCACGCTCACCATCTCTATCGATGTTCTCTATGCAAGGAGATCTTTGATTCTAAAGTTGCGATTCAGGTAAGTTGTCACCATTAAAATCCTGAAAATTGATCTACTCCAACGATCATAGTCGATAAAAGTTGACGTTTACTCTGCACGTGGTATATCTATTACAGGTCCATTTCGCGGTGGCCCACAGCGGCGAGAGCAAAGTATGGGTTTGCCGGGGTTGCGGAAGTGGGGCAGGGGCGTTGCGCTCGGAAGCCGATGGAGTAGCTCACGTTAGAGCGAGACATGGCGGGGCTCGGTGCTCCTGCGGCGCCTTGCTCGGAGGCCCGAGACTTCGCCCCCGCGCTTACAGATGCCCCGTACCGACTTGCTCTGATGCCTTTGCAGTGCAGTACTTGTTGGAGCGGCATATGCAAGTGCATCATGCGATGGCTCAACAGGTGCGTGATCCTTTAGAACAGAGGGGGGGGGTCCAGACGTTACACTGCTTTTGAAAGTTTAGATGTTTTATCCCGAAAAAATTACAGGATGAGACGGGGACAAAGTCGCGGGCGAAGGTTAGTTTATTTTAAATGGTATTCCAGGTCTTAAACGGCGAGTTAACCAGACCAAAACGCGTCGAAAACAACAACGGAACAGAGGCTGATGGTACCTGTTCCCCATGCACTACTACCGAGCCAACGATTCCTGTAACAGAAGAGCGAAGACGGAAGAATGGTGCTGTAGCATTGCAGTGCGCTTATTGCGGAGAAAGAGCTAGAAGTCGTGCTGAGTTGGAAGCTCACACAAGGGCTCATTCTGGAGCCGCGGCGGCGAGACACAAGTGCCTCATTTGTGACGAGATTCTGCCGTCCGCCGCTGTATTGGCCGAGCATAAACTGACACATTGCAAGGTGAGCTTGAAAAAATACTTGCAGCTAGGCTGATTGACTTAAATAGCCTAAAATAAATAAGTAGAGTATTTTTTCTGTTTTAATCAAATTTAATTTACGTGCAAATTCTATGAGGTAGCACGACTTCAAGTTCTTGTTTTTGAAAAAGTCGACACACATTGCGCCCAAAATGTCTAGAACTAGTAAGTAAGTAAGTAAATAAATTGCTGTAGTCGTGTAAATGTGCGAATATAATAATAATACTGAATTAGCACAAGAAATATACTGAATTGAAAAATTGACGTGAATAAAACCTCGGTCTGCCTACTTTCCTGTTGCAATAACCCCGAACAGGGTTCATGTGAGATACCTACCTCCTACAATGTAACAACTATAATACCATGTGAAAGCAATAAATGTAAGGAGTATAGTCTATAAAAAAAAATTGATTTCATTTTAGTCATTCTTTGATCAGGTGGTCGCAGGCGACACTTGCTCCAGGTGTCGAGCTCGCCTCCTCTCCGAAGAATCATTCCTTAACCACATGGCTCGTCACCATCCAGCGCTGCCCGCGCCGTGCGTGGTCTGTCGACAAACATTAGCGTCGGAAGCCGAGGCGAGGTTACACGCACGTTTTCATCTCCGCCCTAACGAGGATGAACAAAGGTACCATTGTCACTAGGTAATACTCTTCTTTCGACTGAGGAGTCATTTCTGAACCGCGTAGCTTGGGATCACCCAGTGTTTTTCGCGTCGTGTATCGTCGTAGGATGGCTCCCCATCAGATTGACAACTTTACTGTGACGAACCGGGTCGGTGGATAAGGCTCAAAAAAGTTACTTCTAAGAATTAATGGGGAGGCATGTAACTTTAGCAGAACTTCTTGGTAATGGTGTTTTTTGTGGTATGGACAAAAACCGAACCAATTTTAATATGAATACTTGTTCCAGGTGTGCAATCTGCCTCCGAGCACTACCCGAAGGCGAGGCGGGCGAGGGCGCGCGGGCCTGTGCAAGTTGCTACGCGCGTCACGCCACGCCGCGCCCCGCCCCGCCGGCCGACCACGACTGCCGCCTCTGCCGGCGCGCGCTCGGCTCCCCCACCCGACTCCAAGCACATCTCATCGAGCACACCTTCGCAGGCATCGGAGCTTTCACCTGCTACCTCTGCTCGGCTGTCTTCACGAGCGCAGCGGGGTTACAGCGCCATCTGCCAGAACACGCCTCCGCTCCGAGACCGTACGACTGCGCCCGTTGCGGTATGAAATTCTTCTTCCGAGCGGAGTTAGACAACCACGCGTTTGTGCATCTCGAAGAAGCTGAGATCGCCCAACGAGCGTTTTACGAAGCGTACGCTCGAGGAGCGGCCAGTGCGTGGGCAGCTTTAGCCCCACAAGAACCGGCCCACGTGACCACGCCGGCACCAGAAGTAAAGCAAGAACCGGAGATAAAGGAGGAGCGCAGTGACGAGTACATTGAAGTGGCTTCCCCACCGCCCGTTCCTCCAGTTTCATCCCCAGCCCCGGTAGTTAAACAAGAGAAAGTTGATGAGGAATAGACACTATTTTCAATACTACGCTGTAGTACAAGGCCTATACTGAAAGAAAAACTATAGGTATCTCGTAGATTTTATACAAATAATTGTGGATGTCGCCAGCGGAGGCTGGTCGAATACATCTGCTCTGTCTGCTTAGTTACTGTTATTGGCTGATATTAAAGGCTAGGAGTGAGGTCCAGGCCTCGTGAACGTTATCGTCCCTCAAGCGGCAGCACGATGCTCCGCGGCAATATTAGATTACGTCCGAACTCGCTATTGTATAGGTACTCTTAAGTAATAATGTTATGTTATAATCGTTGAACTTTTGCGTTTAGAACGCCTTATTTCTTGTATGTAGTCCGTAACTACTGTTTACGTTGGTTAGTAATCGTATGGTTTTATAATGTTTACATGGCTATTTGTATAAATTGTTAAATTAATAAATTATTGTGTTAAGCTTCATAGCATTGCTTTTATTCACCTTTTTTCATAAGATTCCGAAATAACTTACAAATGTATTTAATAATTAAACTTACAAAACATTTTATTATAAAAAAGGTTCATAATTTTACACCCCTTCGAATGCTATAGATACTTATCTAGCATGGACTTAAGGAGGTGTAAGAGCGCTCGCCCACGACAACTTTTTGCAGCGATGCTGTCGCGATGCTGTCGCGATGCTGTCGCGATGCTGACGCGCGTTCGCATCGATACAGTCGATTCTGTCGCTGGCTGTGTACCTTTTCCCTCGCAACTGACGCGCGATAGTAGCGATGCCGTCGCGCGTTTACCAAACGCGCTACAACATCGCTGCAAAAAGTCATCGTGGGCGAGCGGCCTTAGGGGTATGTCGAAACACAATAATCATGCATGATGAGATTTTCGTATAAGTAAAAACAAAAGATAAACACATTTCATTTCATGTTTTTTATAACTAAGCCATGGCAACCTGCATTTGGATCCACGGTAGAAAACCAGCCACATTGACGTATGCGCCAGGCACGTTTGCGTTTGCGCAGCCGAGGCCCCAGGCCACGAGGCCTACCACCACCCATCGTCCGTTCACTTGGCACACCAGCCCGGAACCTCCGTCACCCTGAAAACAAAATATAGGTTTTGGTTTCTGACATCCCTACTACGACCTTAGACCATAACTTTTTTTTTAATTAACCTGTCTCGTCCCACTGCTGGGCAAAGATCTCCCCCAGAGACTTCTAATATCTACTCCCTATACTGAGCCTGCTCTGCTCCCACCATCTCGCTTCGAAGGTGTCTAGATCGTCCCGCCACTGCTTTCTTGGCCGACCCCGAACTCGCCAACCGTCAAGGAGCCAAGGTGTGCAGTGTACTTACAGTGCATGAGTCTTTACTAGCTTCCCCACCAGCGCAGACAAATGACGTTGTATCAAGCACGAATCCCGCACCCAATCGTGCTGCTTGAAGCTGCGATTGACAGGTCGCTGGAGCCACGATAGGAACGTCAACCTTCTTCAGAATTTGCTGGTATTGACCTTGCAATCCGAACATGTTCTTTCCCCAACCGGCAACCCAACACCTAAACAGAAATTGCATAAAATATCATAGAGTAGCGCGTAGCACTGGCGTAGCTATAGTGCTACGCTTAGTCTACGGTAGGTCTAGATCTACGCAGCATAGGTATTTTTTAATTTTTTTTTACCAACCTTTGCCCATTATAAGCAGTAGTTGAAGAAGGCGGCAGACAAGCCCTGTTAATCGTCGTCACGGATCCAGTGGTGGGAGTAAACGGTACTGCAGAAGACAGTCTCAGGACAGTGATGTCGAACTGCAGCGTGTTTGGGTTGTAAGATGGGTGAGTGAACACTTTAGCCACTGTGAACTCTCTGAAAGCAATAGGCTCGTATGTTCCAGCGGCATCCCATTCGCCTAGGCGGACTTTTACATTTGGAGCTGTTCCTGAAACACTGAAAATAACTCCTATCTTAAAAATGAGGCAGAAATACCCACTGTTGCCATATTATATTTAACTACAGTGTAGGAAGAGAACTCGCTCTGTGGTTTTCGAGCATAGCGCAGCATAGTAAGTCAGCTGTGAGTTCCAACGTGTTCATGCTAAAAAAAAAAAATATCTTTAGTAGGTAATTTGATATAGGTACCTACTTTAATTTAGTAGGTACTTACATATAGTTCACAAGCCGGTGTGTAACCGTAATAACATTCAACGAGTCGATCAAAACTCCACCCGCTAGGTAATCGTTTTGGTTAGTCAGGATCAATGCCTGAAAATATCATTATTGAAAATGAGATACAGAATATTACACAATAACAATTTCAGGAATCGTAGGTGTTCATACCTGCCAAGGATATTCTCCATAGTTAGCCTGTCCAGCACCTGGAGTAACTCCAGTATTCGGCACGGTCTGCAGGGTTCCACAAGCAACCGGCGGCGGCGGAGTAGTGGCAGTAGTGCCCGTGCAACAATATTCTTGTCCCGCTGGGCATTGCGCGGTCTAAAACATAACAAACATGCAAGTGGCTACCACGTTGGACCGATACAATTTTGCTCAATAAATAAGTTAAGACTTACCGGGGTCACAATCCTGATGTCGATCATACCAGCACCGTTGTTAGTTACGACTCTCACGCATGTGCCTGAAGGTACGCATTGGCAAGCTTGTCTCTTTCTAATGCGATGTTCGCTTCTATCACTCATCATTCTTACAAGCGGAATATCCATGGCTCCAGTTCTAACACTTCTTTTTTCCCTCGGAAATCTAACAGCATTGTCATAGTTTGGTAACTGTGCGCCGTAACCGGTGATAGGCACTTGGAACACGTCCGAAGAAGCTGATGTGGTGCCAAGCCGAGGGTCGATCGGGAGCGAGCCTGCGACGATTTCATCAGGATTAATAACACATACTACATCGGGGTCGTCACAAAGTATGAGATTTGACAGCTCGGACAGACCTGTTGTCGCCGCTGTTGGTGGTGCTGTTGGAGCTGCGGTTGGAGCTGCTGTTGGAGCTGCTGTTGGAGCGGCTGTAGGAGCTGCAGTGGGGGCTGCGGTTGGTGCTGCAGTGGGAGCAGCAGTGGGGGCAGCAGTGGGAGCAGCAGTGGGGGCAGGAGTTGGTGCCGGTGTTGGGGCAGCCGTCGGGGCTGCTGTAGGGGCTACAGTTGGAGCTGCCGTCGGCGCAGGCGGAGGCATAGTCATGTTCGGCGGCATCGGCATCGGAGCGCGGGTTGTCGTAGCGGCGGTCGTGGTAGTCGTAGGTGTCAGTATCGGTGCTGGGATAGCTGGCACTACGATAATAGGAGATTGATTTGCAGGCAGCATCCCCAAGCAGGCGGTCAAAAGCCACAAACACATTGCGAGAGAGTTACAGAGCTGTGACTTCGAGGAAACCTAAAACCGAACTGCTTCTATGAAATCGCGGATTTAGATCGAAGCGTTTGTGACCTAAGCATTAAATAATGTCCTGCTGTGTATAATGGTATTCCCCTAAGCGATACAGCCTTCATGGTGTTATGCGCATCATCATAAAGCGGCAAATTGTAGCAATCATCGAAAATGTGGCTCACTAATCCGTTGTTCACAGGTAAGTTGTGTAATATTTGCTTGCATTTGAATGAGTAGTACAATTTTATCTCGCCCTGACCCAACAATTATACTCTTTACGTGGTAGGGGGTATTGCCTACTCTATGAAAATTATTTATGAAGTTGATGGCGTTGAAGTTTATAATAATATCGTGATTCAGTAAGTACAGTCATAAGTTTATGAACCAACTATGTTTTGGAACTTTTGTAAGACCTTAGGTCTCCTTAGGTACCTACCTACGTAGATATTTATACTTACTAATTTCAATGACATAATTTGATGACGCAATATAGCGATTGCATTTACTTGGATTTTAAAAACTCAATTTGTTAATCGGCTTACCTATGTTGTTGCCTCAGATTATTTTTCTATATTCTAAGGTTGTTGCCTGTAAGTACATATTTATATCTGTTGCTGAAATATGGCCCAAAATATGTAAATATGAATAAATGTAATTTGTTCAATGCACCATCTACTAGAAGCATGATGAACTAAAATTTAAATGAAAATCAAAACGGCAAACAGGGCAAAACACATTTAGGTTGGTACCTTATTCGAAAAACTAAAGTGACGAGCACACAGATGGCGCTACTTAAACTTTTTAGTTCACCTATACACCACGAGTAGCAGCACCGGTTCGAGAGGAAGGGCACTTTTGCGCAAGCCGAGCAATATACGTCAATACGTAAACAAGAAGACTACAATCGAGTGTATAGCGGATGATAGCGCCGCGCCGGTCACTGTAGTGCTCCGTTCGGTTTGCGCACACTGCTTGTGTAATTCGAGGCCGACTGTGAATGCAGTTAGTAAAACTGTAGAAACACTGCCGTGGATCTTGATAATGATAGATTCGTGTGACTTGTATTGTGAATTATGGTGCAGTTTTGAACGCAGTTCAGTGAGTTAACGTTACGAGCACATAATTTGATAGATGTGCCTAACGAATTCATCGATTAGATATAAAAAGCTCAAACAGATGCCATCTGGCTGATAGTGTATCTTCGCGATATTGATAAAAATGTGCAGGTATTTTGGTACGTTTAATTTGACTTTGAAAAGTGCCAGAAACGATGTTCAGAACCGGTCATTAAGCAGAACCTTATCCCATATTATGCACCGTAGACTGCATTGATCAGCTTTAAATTACATTATTTACGTCCTAACTCCGGCTAATTGAGCTTTATATGATGCCATCGTATAGTCAAGAAATAAATGTCGACCTCAATTCTAACGAAAGCGATGCAAATAAAATGAAGGATGATAAAAACAATGAAAATAGGTATGTAGAAACCAATCAAGTCGATACGCCAAAGGGGCTCGATACCGACCAAAGATTAGCTTTCGCCCTGAGAGATTTCCTGAGCACTCCAAACGCAACAGGAGGAGAAAGCCTAGATGCCATAGAGACTCTGCCTTTCATTGACGAGACCGCGGACGCAGTCGCGGCGCAGTCTGACGGCGAGCAGCAGCAGTCGCACGATACAGAAGAAGTGCTAAACAATGCTGCGTGCCGGCTGAGAAGATGGCGAGCGGCCTCAAGGAAGCTGCGCCGACCGCGGATTATCGACAACCTGAGCAAAAGCGAACAGAAGACCGGCAACGTGCGTAAGGCGTGTAACGGCGGTCACACTGACTTGGCCGATCGACTACGAAGCCTGGCGATGGCAGGCAGCCTGTCGGCTTCAGCAGGCGAGCTGCTATCGCTGGCGCCGCCGCCGCCTGCCGCGACGGCACCGCCGTCGCCCGGCTGTCTACTGTCTCACACGCTTGCAGACCAAAGCTCCAAGGATTACTTTGTGAGTTAACAATAGTTACCATACGCATCTCGGTTAATTGGCTCATTGATGCAGTACTAACAGCAGGTAGGTACCTATATTAATACGGTTTATTTCTATACTGGATCTCATTATCTTAGGATCAGTCTCAAAATCCCCTTTAAGTTTTCCCCTAAAATAAATCCCTAGCTAGTTGCGGTGGTATACTTACGAGTACTTAGGTTTTATCAATTATTTGCTATTAGTTTATATTGATTCCTATACTGTGTCGCTGTAAAAAGTAATAATTATGTTAGGCACTTAGCTACCAAAATCTTTATCACATTCAAGCAACAGCTAAAAAGTCATCGTCAGACCAGTATTTAATTTTAATTGACTACTTAGGTCGTATATTTTGGTACTTAGGTACAAAATATACGACCGTGAGTACAACCGGTGACTATGAGCCCATCTGTTATGTCCGGTGTGGTGTAGTGTATGTAGGGTAGGTCTGACAATGCGTCGTCTCGTCGTGCATGTCTGCACATTGAAGTCAAAACTTATACTTATGTATAGTTGTGTATTAATTTAAATTTTTAACTTTTAGTACCTTTAAAAAAACACGCCACACCATCTTTTTGCACGCCCAGGAAGACTGGCAGACAATGCTCTTAGCATTAAGTCCTCCTAGCACTACCTATTTGTGTGAAATTTTAAAATAAATAAAACTTTTGACTGCAATGTCGAACTCAAAACAAAAGAAGGTCAATTTAAAAATACAATAAACATGTCGAGAACTCGAGACTATAGGAAAGGAAAACATCACACCGAAGAGGACTAAGGGCGGCTTGCACCAGAATCGCTAAACGCGTTTAACTATTAAATAGTATTTAGCGAGTTGTCAAGTCATATAAATACGTCAGATTTAAATCTATTTAGCTGTTAAACACGTTCAGTGATTCTGGTGCAAGCCGCCCCCAGTATTTACCTAAGCAGTGGAAATACGATCAGTTCAATTTACGCGGTTTGATTAACCACATTTACAAAGTTACGTTACGGCACTTACCTACTAACCTACATAATGTATTTTACCATATCAAAAGTACTTATTATCAAATATTAAATTCACATGTAGAAAAATATTTTTACTTATAAAGTTTGAACTGTTGTAAGTATAATATCATTATCTGTGAAAGGCATAATATCAACGCTCATAAAATTATTCGAGTCTTTAATATCTGACTAAATCATATTACTGACGTCAATGATGATGCGTGGATGACCGCTGGATCAGAACATCAAATAGATCTCTAATAAATATTTACCAACCTACCTACTTTTGCTTTATGTTTTGCCATTATATATTTCGGAGTGCGAAAACTCCATACGATTGACTGGACGTCAAAGTAATACATTTTTTTATTTACATTAACGGAAGAAACCAAGCAGGTGGCCTTATAGAACAAACAACGCATTATCTTACATAGGCAGGCACATCCACAGTGCAGACGTGCCCTCGAATGCATCTACTGAAAACAGTATAGGGCACGTCTTTGATTTATAAACAATCTAATCTAACATGTTAATGTCAATTGGACGATATTATACCGGAAATTCGTTTGTATCGTAACCTTTAATGATTTATATTATGGTATAGAATCTATCGATGAGGCAATTATATTTTGCATATTTTAACTATTACTTGTTTTCTTTCCTCCGCTATCCTTCACTTTTTCCATCAGTCGCGTGTAAACACAGTGTCACATACTTATCTGGCCCGTAAATGATTTTTGATCGAGTGAACGAAGATCTCTGGATGTTCATGGATCATTTTCAAATCGTCCAACATGCATGGAATTTGAAAGGTCGACGGCTGTAGGTACCTACTAGATTCACTGGTAAGAGATTATGAGTAAATCGGCAAAGGGATCACAAGATCTTCTACTTACCTAATAAGGGTAGTTATGATAGATCAGATGAAGGCTAATAATGAACCCCGGGATTCACTATTTTTTATGATTTTGGACAGTTTAGTCAATATTTTTTGGACGATCATTAAGTTGGTCCTTACCTGATAGTTTTCGACGTAACTTCCTTGTGCGAATTAGCCCAAATAGTAAGCATAACGAGGCCAGATAAGTTTGTGGCACTCTAGGCCATCTTAATGACGTAGACGGTACAGTATAGGTTAGCTATGTACAGATAACTTCTGTACTCATGGACATAGGTCTGGAACATGCGGTCACATCGTGGAACCCACGTGGCGCCACTTGCGTGTCACATCGATTGGTTCTCGGAAATATCTTTAATCTTGATCGCTTGCGTCAATACATTCTCTACAAAAATAGAAGAAAACTACGAGCTTACCTAACAAGTTTTTAACCGACTTCAAAAAAGGAGGAGGTTCTCAATTCGGTTGTATGTTTTTTTTATATGATTGTCAAAGATAAAATATCCTACAACCACTTGAACTATAGCTCAAATGATGTACTAGTATTTAGCTGGTGTTTGAGAGAACTTGTATTTGCACTATGTTTAACAAAATTATCCCCATGTGCTTAAAACGGTCTCTATGACATAATACTATAGAGAACAATGGGTAAATGCTTACTTAGTCTATTTTTAAATTGAAGACGCACTTCCTCTGGTTCTGGTAGTGTTGTTAACCAGTTCTCACCTAATGTGGTATTGGAAGCTAAGCTGTATTAGATTTTGTCTTACGAAAGGCTTTCGAGTTTGTGTAACAGTTTATGAGGCAGCTAAGTATTACGAGGATTGAGAAACTTTCCAAAAGACTCGAGATTTCTCCATTACTCATCATGTGGACAAAAGCGATGTTTCACTGTGTTCTGCTTCGTCGCTAACTTTCCAATTTTGGCCCAGTTTTACTTAGTAGTAAGTATAACTTTATTGAGATCTACTCGTATCACCATTGATGTAGCTAATGTGAAGCCAACATTTGTGTTTCTAGTACGGACAGCCACAGACAGCTTAAATAAAATCGAACTACTTAAATCATGTTTTTTATATTAAGAGTTAGGTAAACTTTTTGAAGCTCCAAATGTTTTAGTGAAAAGTAATTAGGTAGTTCCCTTTTCGATTCCCTCACTAGATCGACGTTGCCGCCGCCGAGGTGGCAATAGCAACACACGAAATGCGGTAGAAATCTCGATTCGCCGGCTATCCGGGTCGACTTCTTTAGCCGGCATCATAGCTCACCTCGCAAACACGCCCTCGTGACCTAAATTTTCGCAACGACGTCATTGAACACCAACCACAATGTGGGTCATAAAGTTCAACAATCGACACCGAACTGCTCTCCTCTTTAATGCAATGACGACAACAAAAAACTGATAACAAAGAAACTGAACAATACAGCGGACGTCCGATTTTGTTTGAACCATCCACAAAATTATCCGCAAAATCATCGATACGTGCAATTTAGTAAATACTTCGATGTATCCTATCCTATCCTACTAATATTATAAATGCGAAAGTTTAGATGTCTGGATGTTTAGATGTTTGGATGTTTGGATGTTTGTGTTTCAATCACGTCAAAACCACTGAACCAACTTGGATGAAACTTGGCATATATATAGTCCGTAACCTGGATTGACATATAGGCTACTTTTTATCCCGAATAATTAACAGGATCTACAAGATAAAATGAACGAAAAAGATTAGCAGCGCCAATTGGCAAGAGGATTTCATTGTCATGTCATGTCACGTCAGTTTGACAGGGCGTAGTACTACCTCTTTGGTCTAACAACTAGCGTTTGACATTCCAGTAGGTACGAGTTCGGTGTAATGAGGTGTAATGTCAAGTTTCTCAAAGAAGTATCCGCTCGGTACACGCACAGATAATATAATGTACACGGAAACTGTAGACGCGTACGAAGTCGCGGGTAACTGCTAGTCAATAAATAAAATATGAAAAGAAGGACAGCAAGCAACTTCTCCGACTTCTGTGATTTACACAAATATTTATACTCATTGTCCATCGGTTGATGGCCTACAACTTGTGGTTGTCGTTCGAGAACCTTGATTCTCCAGCGGCGCTTGTCCGTACTCAATTCAGGGCTATACTAAAGGTGCTTCTTACCTATAAAATGAGTTTTCATCATGGATATTCGTGTGAACGAGTCGAGTAGGCGGTGGCGGTATAGCGCGGCGCTGCGCGGCTTCTTTGATATAGATCGTCTCGCCTGCGTCACACTTGTAGGTACGTCTTAGCGGACGGCGCGCAACCCTAAGGGCCAGGCCACAACAGTGCGTTGCGGCGTCGCATCGCAAAAATCAACGACAAATCATCAAGCTGTGCGATGTTGTTTTTGCGATGCGACGCCGCAACGCACTGTTGTGGCCTGGCCCTAATCATTCTACCTTAATTTATTTCGCTTCGGTTGCCTGTAAGAGATCGCTCTCAGCGATGAAGCCGCCTATTGTGTTACCTATGCGGCGCCGCTGCCGCCACTTGGCTTTGCTGCACCGCGCCCACCCGACGCGCCACCGCTGTTGGCTCTGCTTTGCCGAAGTACCAACTTACTGCAGCGTATAAGCAGTACTTAGTAAGCAAGCACCTTACCTACAAACGGCTTTAGGCACATTTGGGCTATACACTACGGTGTAAAGCGTGGAACTATGCAAATATACCTACACAGAAAAAGTAGCAGGTATACCCTGCATAAAAAACCTAAGTACTTGGTTTACGTTTGGGATTTCTCCAGTGAGATGCAAAATTGTTAGAACGTCATAACTTTTTAATAGGATAACAGTTAATTTATCCTTCATATTGGTAATTCCAAACAAAATGGATTTACCAGAAAAAAATATATATAATTTACTGAATGGACCTTGTTCCGTGAAAACCATCTGACTGAACGTTTACAATGGCAGGAGATTCGTTAACACAATGAGGTTGTTATGATTTCCTTAACCTAAAACCATGCTTTTTAAATAATCTGGGAAAAGTACCTATGGACTAATAGGTACCTATTTTAATATTATGAACCTTAATATTATTGCGAATGCTGTGCGTGCCTGTAATTGGCACACATTCTATTGTATAGGTAATTATTATTTTTAAGTGTTTTTCGTACGTGTATTATGTGTGGTATTGGCGTTGCCTATTGAATAAAATAAAATAAATTTCCAACCTATGTGCGCCTTTTTACGTAACGTTCCAGTTTCGTAAGACTGGAGCTATGTAAAAACGAAGGAAATAGGTTCTTTCCCACCACGAGCGTGATACGAGCGTGAAAAACCACTACGCATACGTCCTACCTACGATGGTCACATTTTAACAGTGAAGTACCTACTCGAAAGACACACCAAACTAGATTATTTGAAACTAAAATCGAATTACCCACATTGACAGCTAGAAAGTTTTCGAATTATTTCTGACTAATTTCGTAAACTTAAAATAAAAACTAACTATAGAACTCTAAAACTAAGTAAGTATAGAAAATAAGGTAACCGTAATCTAATCCTATGAACTCATTTACATATCCTAAGACTAAACTAACAGGTAGGTAACATAAGGACGCGAATGACGTCAATAAGACATTTCGTAAATTATGCCGGTAACAAGCCACGCAGCGCCGCGCCGTCAAAAATAGACACGCGTTTGATAAGGTTTTTAATTTAGTTCTATAAAAAATACCTAAGTACTCAAATGCCCTTGAGAGTTCCACTTGGGAAAATGTTGAGAATGTCACGGAGGCTCTTCAGCGTCAAAGAATTAATGATGTTGACTGGTTTAAAAAATATAGAACTTACCTCGCTGTCATTTTACTTATACAGAATGGAAGATTTAAAACAACAGAAACTACCGAGAAATAACTTTACTCGTAGTACCATCTAAATAAATAAATAAATATTCATGGACATTTCACACGACGCCCTCTAGTCCCAAACTAAGCAAAGCTTGTAATATGGAAACTAGATGCTGATAGAATACTTATATACTTTTTTTTATCTAAGGGAGAAAATAATAAGAAAATAGAGTTTTTTCTGAATAACAAAAATCATTCTATCAAAAATACTCTATTGTTTTAAATCGGTTAAATATACAAATCTAGGTATGAATACGGAGGATATAATACGAAAACTTTCAGGGTTCAAGCCCAGAATGCTGCGCTGACACCGCTGGGTTGGAGTCTAACGCATCCGGAACCCCCATGCCACCGCCTGGCCCCCGATACAAGCTGGCCACAGAAGGAGCCCTCAGGGTCTGCTGCTTCCAGCACACTAGGACTGTCGTCGACAAGATCCTAGCAGCCAAATTCTTGAGGAGGTGGGAGACGCATGTGCTCTGTCTGCAGGAATACCACATCATCTCGAAAACGGTGAGTTTTTATAAGATTTTAGCTCGAGTTTTTCCTTTCGATAATCTTAATTTTCTTTGTTTTTACTACAGGTGTGACGTTTTAGATAACGCATTACGCATTATTTATATAATTTTTAAATAAAAAAAAATCATAATTGAATTTTGTGATAAAGGTTTCACTGTTATTAGGTAAGTACTTTATTTTACCTACAGCCTACTAATTACGTATAATTTCCCTGCCCTTATCCCACGCTAAGTGGGGTCAGCACATGTCTTTTCTTCTACTCACTCCTATCATTTGTCAACTCTGAATGTGTTCCTCGCACACAATCCAAGGACTTATTCTTCGGCCTTCCTCTACTTGCGTAGGTACTAGGTACCTAATCACACTCATATTCATAACTTTTTCCGTAACATGATTTTCATTCCTTCTCATTACGTAAACGTACAAATAAATTCGTCAAATATAATTTTTATTTTTCTGTAAGTATTTCAATGCATGGAATAACTGACCACTCAAATCCTGAATATTTCAGGCTAAAATATTATTCATTGATGGTGAAAGATTCCCATTGGTCATTTCAAAGTTTCCTTTTTGTCATAAATATATCGTGTTTAATTATAAACTTGTTAATGATATATTATGTCACCGTCGGTACCTAACAGATATAAAAATCAATGCTATCCAGGATAATAATTAATTAAGCTGTTATTTTCGGAGACTATTAATATATGTTTGTTATACCATTGTTTCAATAACAAACAATGCCATACCTACTTAATTATTTATTTTTATTAAACTGGCAGTTACCCGCGACTTCGTACGCGTGTACAGTTTCCGTGTACATTATATTATCTGTGCGTGTACCGAGCGGATACTTCTTTGAGAAACTTGACATTACACCTCATTACACCGAACTCGTACCTACTGGAATGTCAAACGCTAGTTGTTAGACCAAAGAGGTAGTACTACGCCCTGTCAAACTGACGTGACATGACATGACAATGAAATCCTCTTGCCAATTGGCGCTGCTAATCCTTTTCGTTCATTTTATCCTGTAGATAGGTACTGTTAATTATTCGGGATAAAAAGTAGCCTATATGTCAATCCAGGTTACGAACTATATATATGCCAAGTTTCATCCAAGTTGATTCAGTGGTTTTGACGTGATTGAAACACAAACATCCAAACATCTAAACATCCAAACATCTAAACTTTCGCATTTATAATATTAGTAGGATAGGATAGGATAGGATATGATAGGATAGGATAGGATAGGATAGGATAGAATAGGATAGGATAACATATTTATCATCTATTTTCATACTGGTCTAATAATTACTTAAATTATATTTTATGTCATTCATTAAAATAAATATTATTTTGCCGATTGACGGATGGTATTTGGTCACGTAAGACCGGTGGGTCGGTGGATGGAGACTCTCCATGCACAGACACACGGGAACAAAAAATTTGTAGAGGCTGTGTCCAGCTGTGGACTTCTACACGCTGATGCGAATTAATATTTGTTTATCTACTTCAAAAAGTTTATTAATGATTTGTAGAATTTTTAATACCTGATTATGACACGACTAAAATTTTATTTTAATTGATAGGTAATTGATTTTATTTCAAGTTAGCCAACGAAACGACTTTTCGTCAGTATGTCAATGGTACCGATTCTGTTGTTGCATTTGTCTAAACCAATTTAATTTGACAGCTCTAAAATGATATCCATCTTTGTTATTTCAAGCACCAAATGACTACATTTAACATCATTCACCAACTATCCACAATAACTATTTCAGACCGGTTTGTAATTGCATTTCAACAGCAATAAACTAAAATCTAGCCTTATCTCACTCTTATCTACGCATTGGTCATAATGGTTTTCATGGAATTCACGTTATGGTTGGTTACTAGATTATTTTTAATACTTAAATGGTAAATAATCATTCTTATCCCTCGTTCGATGATACTAGCTTCCACCTGCGACTTTTCCCGCGTCTCGTTTGTCCTGTTAATTTTTCAGGATAAAATGTAGTCTATGTAATCCAGGTCGAACTATATACATTTCAAGTTTCATTTAAATCCGACCAGCAGTGGCAGCGTAATTGAAACACAAAAATCTAAACTTGGACATTCATAAAATTAGTAGGATTAGACTAAATTTTATTAAGAGGATTTACACCTAGCTACTCTTTTCTTAGAAACACCCTGGACTAAGAGACTGGAACCACAGAATACAGAATTCACTCAAACCAAACGTTAAGACAGATACTTAGATTAAGACATAAAACAATTTAAAAATTCACTAGTATAAAATAGCCTATAATCTGCATCTGTATAAATAAAAGCATAAAGACGTCACAACTGGATGAGTAATTATGTATTTATGTAGTTTATCCATGCGTACCTAAGTAGGTGTTTAAAAAGAATAAGCAGTATTTCAATGGCGTCAACAACACCCAAAATCTGACTTTCTTTATAGAAACCAGGGTACCTAGTTTGTCTCCAACAGACTCAATCAATATTGATACAAATACTGACTAAAAAGTATCTACTCTCTAGAACTTCTTTATAAAACGCACTCTACGTATGATTTTCTGGAAAACTCAGTTTACTGTTAAAACAATGGTCGGTCTTATCAACGCTATCGCGTGCCTCAGCTTTATCTAATATTTATCTGCTTTCACAATAAATAGGCCACCCATATTTGCTTACTAGATAGTGCTAACATAATCTAGTTCCTTTTTTTATACAACTACATAATGGACAACAAGCCGATGGCCCACCTGATGTTAAGTGGTTACCTCTACCTATAACAATGCATTGCCTCACTGAGCACGTCCACTGACTAAATATTTAGTCATATTTAGTCTAGTGGACTAAATATTTAGGCGATGTGATATCCGAAATGCTATGTCTATTACTGCCGTCAGTAGACATAGGGAGGTATAGGTAAAGAGACTATTTTACACCTACCTATGCCTACTGGATTATTCTCTTCTGTCACCGAACAATGAACGCGTAGATAAGTAGGTATTCTACAAATTATTCTAGGGTTATTTCATAGTTTATTATTGTACATAATTCCATCAAACATACCTATAGAAAGTTTTAATAGTAGGCGTTTTGCAGAAAACCTGCAAAGCTCTACGTTCTACTTCTTCCAGTGCACTTTACACCCTGAACCTACATACCAATTTAAAGTGTATAAACCTACTCCAAGTCTCAAAAACCACTGGGTAATTAGAAGCGTAGATAGTTAATTAAAAAAATTATTTCTAAATAAGTGACGAGACTGGTTCTACTAAAAACCATGACAGTATTGTTTGTAGGGGCCACGTACTTGTATATGGAAAATTTGCTGAAAAATAGGACTGAACATTGACTGTATTATTTACTACGAATGATAAGGGTCTAGTACTAAATATATAGGAATACACTTCCTGCTCGCAAATCGCAACAAATAGTTTGTTATTGTTTATGATTTGCTCTACAACCGCAAATATTATTCTAATTAATTTTATTGTTAAACAATATTAAAATTTACAAGGTTTAAGTGTTTTACAATAAGCGGAGACAATAACAATTATTTAATTCGATTGAAATGTACTTACTTAGCTCATTTTCAATTTTTCTATTCCGCTAAGTAAATACATCTTTACGTTCGTCTGTGTTTCGCACAGGGTAAATATCTTCTCATCGATAAAAACATTCTCAATTAGATTAGTACATTATACTCCTTTCTCCAATAACTCCGGAGCAGAATCGTAGCTGAAAACATCAAGTTATATTCCTGAAAGGTTCAATAACACACTCGTAGTGACCTGCGCAAGTTGTTTGGTTACATTGGAATAAACAAATCAGAATTATTTATCAAACTGGGTTCATTGCTCTTGAATTTATTTCAGTTAGTGAACCTCATTCAAGCACAGCTATACAATGGTTTGTATGGCTGATCCCTGTAAAGAATTTTCACATAGATCAAATTTATCTCTTTGTAAACAGCAAAAGCTTTTACTTTATACACGAAGTATCAAAGTTCAAAGTGGAATAGAAATAGAATAACTTCTCCATACGATAAACTAAGTATACCGTAGGAGGTGACTTTGGTTGAAGATAAGAAAACTTCTGTATGCTTTCTATGAACAAGAAATATTTATATTTTCAAACCTAGCCCCGTACTGTTAGGTACAGATTAGACTGTATTAAGGGTTGGTAGCTGGAGAAGTATTTGCGTGGGTACTGTGGGTAGTGTGATAAATAAAAGTAAGATGAACATAAATTAGTTTTAGCAACTAATTTATTTTACGCCATTTTCTAGAATGCATGAAAGATATACCTCGGAAACGGAAACAGGCCATCCACAGTCAGTGTTGCCCATAGAAATTATTTGGGAATGTTGCCACTTATGCAACACCAACTTTAAATTATATTTACAACTACTATACTGTGCCTATAGACAGAAGTAAGTCTGTAGTGTGCCAAGTCAGTCAACGTTTATGCTTGCATTGTTTGCGATGTAGGTTTTATGGCGTTAGATAACACGCCACAACAGTCAACATAAATGCGACATTGTGAAAAATTTATTTATGTATCGTTTTCGTTAATTGTTATTTTCCTGCTGCATCTGCCTATATTATTAAGCGTATATGATAACTACAGAACAGGTATATTTTAATAAAATAATTATTAAAATTCTGAGCGCATCATCACAAATAACACACCTTGTAATTTTCAAGTCTCTAGACCAAGCGGATTGGGCTGTGCGTGGTTTAGCATTATAATATAACATGTCGGTCACGCTAGGCTATTATTTGTTAAGTTAAGACAATAGTTTTGCAGCTTTGCAGTAGAAAATTACAATCAGAATTATGTGTTTAATTTTTCCATAATACGTAAGTACTTAAAAAAAAGGCTAATTTCAATCACGCGACCCATTATATATGAACCAGCACATTTTTCAAATAACCGCGTGCATGACGACTGGTCATAAAACATTTTATCGTGGGTACTTGCAATAAATAAACCCTACAATAAGGTCAATCAAAGATAATGGAGTTCGTGCGTCATTATAATTTACCTAAATATAATTACGTTAGTTACTTAATACTGCAATAGTAGATTTTGATTTCGGTTTTTTTACTGACTAGACTAGAGCATTATTGCCTCAATGAAGGAAAACATAAATGTTTACATTCGCGTTTACGGCTCTGCGTGTACAAAACAATTCTGCTTTGACGTCATGGGCATGCGGAAAACACTTCGGCAACGCATCCCAATTCTAAGTCAATTTGATTTATTAATATTTTGTTACACAACATCAGTGCAGTCGCATTTCAATGTGGCTTTTCGAAAATCAAGTACCAAATGATCGTATTTTCATATCGCTATACCTAATAAATAATTAGTCGTAAAAGGGCGCACCTAAGGACGCACAGAAAAGGAAATAATCATCAGACATCTGAATTGGAAGAGCTATTTATTTCTACAGACGGGGCCATCAAACGCTATTGCGCTAATGTCAGAGGTCGACTGCAGATAGACTAAACACCAAAGTTTGTCCGCATTCAAGCGATATACAAAATGATATTAAACAAATAACCTCTTACACAAGCTTTTATCAATATCGTCTAATATTTATCAATATCATCTAAATATAGAACAGGATTTGAAACTCTACAGATGACTTATTATTTTTTAATCCATGTTATTAGGTACCTATCTTATTAGTTTTGTTTTTAGACACTCTTAGGTACACTAAGGGTCTATAGGTAAGATCAGCTAGGTTTGTTCAATGCCCTTGAAAATTTTTGGTAAACAAAAATGTGGGTAAATACGTGTCAATGGAGTGAAGACATTCTTAAAAGGTTACAGTTGCCTGATGCTGTGACATGGAAGTAACAATGCTACAGCACTTCATCCATTGTATTGAGACACGGAAATTCCAAATTGACTAAGTGACCTATCTACCTCAAAGCAAAGTTTATTACGCATTTATTAAAAAAGTTCCAGGGATGAGCGCAACTTTTACAAATTTTCAAGAACATGCAACACGACACGTATTAATTAACTCTCAAGTCAATACGTGATTTGTTCATGGTAGGTATTATAATGATGAGCAACAGTAGATTTTTATAAAACTGATCTGGGTCCGTTACATTTACGCCTAAAGGTAATTATGCGGGAAGTGTCATATTCCTCTTTGGAACTTTATGTTGGTCGGGATTATGAGTCTCATAATCATAATCATTAGTTAGACTATTAAGCACCACGGTGCAAGATAACTTAGTTAGCTCTTGGCACGTGTACCGCATCAACAACTATTAGAATATGACCATGCTAGCTCTGCAATGGAGTAAATGGGAACCCATAAAAAAATTGCATCATATCATTTTAGGTAGAGTTGTAACTTTCGTGGTACATAGGTTGTCAAATCGTTTCCACGATGCTTCCAAGGTTTCTAAGGGCCAACGCACATCTATCGACAAAACTGTTTTGTCGCGTACTTAGAGACGTGAAAATAAATTTTCTGTTATAACGAAAACAGCATATGATGAATGCTTCCTCGTCATATGCTGTTTTCGTTGTAACGAAACTCACATCAATTGACACGACAGTCTTTTCTTACGTTTTTTTATTAATAGGTTCGCAAACCAGCCGTTAAAACAATTTAATTAATTAATTAAATTGGCCGAGCGGCCTTCAAAAGCAAACATGCATGCATAAAATTATGTTTACCATATTATATTGTAGCATTGTTTAGTACCTACCTATTAAACATTGCTTTATACGCATATACCTAGAGAATGAACTGTGCTTTTTTAATAAATAAGAATATAAAGTAATTATGTAGTGTACTTAATAATATTATTAAGTACTTCGGATGATTCTCATTAAATAAGCAAGTAACGAAAACAGCAAATAAAAAGAAGCATATCGTAACTAAAAAAGTTTTACTAAAAGTTTCACATCACTAACTGTTCGACAAGACGTTTTGTCTTTGGTTTGCGTTCTCCCTTAGGGCCAACGCACATCTATCGACAAAACTGTTTTGTCGCACACTTAGTGACGTGAAAATAAATTTTCTGTTATAACGAAAACAGCATATGACGAATGTTTCCTCGTCATATGCTGTTTTCGTTGTAACGAAACTCACATCAATTGACACGACAGACTTTTCTTAAGTATGTTTACCTATCTATTATAGCATTGTTTAGTACCTACCTATTAAACATTGCTTTATACGCATATACCTAGAGAATGAACTGTGCTTTTTTAATAAATAAGAATATAAAGTAATTATGTAGTGTACTTAATAATATTATTAAGTACTTAGGATGATTCTCATTAAATAAGCAAGTAACGAAAACAGCAAATAAAAAGAAGCATATCGTAACTAAAAAAGTTTTACTGAGAAGTTTCACATCACTAACTGTTCGACAAGACGTTTTGTCTTTGGTTTGCGTTCTCCCTAATAGGTTTTCGTTTACAATGCGATATTTAGTCTAACTGATAGTGATGTGACTTGACGAGTTGAGTTTTGTCAAACTCAAGTTATTTGAGTTGAATTGAATCGAGCCCTCGCATGAATAAAACTTAGGTACGTTGCACACGGACTGAGTTGAGTCAATCCAATTTGCAGCTCGGGTCAATAAACAATTAAATTAAAAAAAGTTGAGTTTGAAATAACTCAACTCGTCACATTACATCACTATCAGTTAGACTGACTAAATAAAGTGTAGTGTAATAAGGCCAGTTCTGCAGACTTGGCGTGGTCATGCTCTGAATGTAGGTATACGTACGTGTCAATCTACGAAGCACGCACTTTTATTAATCCTTGACGTACTAATTCATTAGTATTCACAACAAGTGACACACCTGCAACTCTATTGATGTTCAATGAAGGAAATAAATAAATGTTATTCAGAATATTATGACGTAGGTAGATGATTTATTTTTATATTGCTTTATTAATTCAGTTACTTAAGAATAATATTATATAATATTATAGTGGCATTTTTTATGTTAGTATGGATTACCATATAAATTAGTTAACCTCGGCAAGATTTTTAAAATCATACCTACCTACTTAGCTGTTGTGAGTTGCTTTTTTTATTAGGTTAGGTACACTCACCTATAGGTTAAATAATCTGTAGTAGGTATAACCACCATTTTATGTTTTAAATATTTAAAATATATGTTTTGTACCTATTATAGATAGAAAGTAGTTATTATAATAGAAAATAGGTACCCCTGTACCACCGTATAATTAAATTGTGATTTGGACGAATACTATTTTCCTAAAATACTTAGCTCTACACCCATATACACTACAACACCACAGAACAATAAATAATTACAACATAGATTGCTGAGCCTATCAAGCTACCTATAGTAATAAAAATGTACCTACCTGCTTCATTAAAATTAGTTTGACGTCAATGAAAATTTATCAAAACGTGGTAACCTTACCTAGGCTATCGCTACCCACCTACCTACTTAGCTACCTGCAAACCCTAACTATGGACCTACTAGTCCATGAATGAATATTTATTTACTTATAAATAAGCACCCGTTTTTTTCTACACGGAAATTGAAACACTTTATTTAAAATTTAATGTAGTGAATAATCCTATCCTACTAGGTATCCTATCCTATCCTATCCTACTAATATTATAAATGCCAAAGTTTAGATGTTTGGATGTTTGTGTTTCAATCGCGTCGAAACTACTGAACCCAACTTGGATGAAACTTGGCATATATATATAGCACGTAACCTGGATTGACACATAGGCTACTTTTTATCCCGAATAATTAACAGGATCTACAGGATAAAATAAAAAAAACGGGATTAGTAGCGCCAATTATTGGCAAGAGGATGATGTCATGTCATGTCACGTCAGTTTAACAGGACGTAGTACTACCTCTTTGGTCTAACGACTAACGTTTGACATTCGAGTACGGGTTCGGTGTAGGTAATGTCAAGTTTCTCAAAGAAGTATCCGCTCGGTACACGCACAGATAATATAATGTACACGGAAACGGTACTCGCGTACGAAGTCGCGGGTAACTGCTAGTTATTAATATTCACAACATTAACATTAGCATGACGTATTAATACGTCACTTAAACCTAATTTTGACGAAATCCTAATTATTTATGCAATTAATTTCCACTAGAAACAGCTACAACTAACAGAAATTGGAATGCACACGTGACGTCAACAGAAATCACTAATTACGTAGGAATAGAGGACAAGCTGAACAATCAGCTAAATAATGCACTAAGAAGCTTCTTGAAAAATGTATAAACACAAAAATATATAATTTGTGGATGCTTTGTTCCTTCACAGTCACTGTGTCCAAGATTATGTTATGTATGATATTGTACGAGTAATGTTCATTCATACCATGTAGTCTGCCTTGAAATTCGAAATGGCGAAGGTAAAAGAAGGTATGCAGTACAATGTTGAGTAGGTACTGCAATGCATGTAGCCCGGAAGAGAAAGCTTCAGACGAGGCTGAGTCAGCACAAGACCCGAGCGCGGTAGGGCAGGATGAGTGCTGACGTCACAGAGCTCGCAGGGCAATGCACTTTGTAACGTCATTACCGTTCCTCGTACGACATCCACACCACATCCACACCCCCCGCCTCCTTTTCGCACACAAAGCGCAGCCCCATTATATCGTTGACCTAATTTCCTCCATCGAAATTTGTTACGAAATAGACATTTCCAGTATCGTGTTTTCATCGTGTTTGTAGAATCTAATTTGTATTTGGACTAGGTATCTAAGTATAATGTTAAAGTGTAGTTTTACATACAAATGTAGGCTAAAGAGTCCAAAATATTCTCTGCTTTAGCCATTGCGCATAAATGAAGGGGAAATGAAGAGTTGTCCTTCTTAATTGAATGTTGAGGTTGATTGATTGTACCGTTTTATTAAGTGACGACACTCACCTAATGATGCGGCACGCGGTACGCCCAAGCCTATCAACTGAGTGCTCCACTATTTGGCTTAGGTAAAGTAATCAATCGATTATTGCGACCCTTCGTCAACTCGGTTTCTTATACCCTCCGTCGTGAAAAAAATCGTTAGTAGGTAAGTATAGCAACCCAGTATCTTATTGACTCTGTCGTAGAAAAATTGGTCGATATTACGCCTTCTATGCACTCCACGGAAATAAAACTTTTCTATCGGGGTGGGTGTGGGACGAAGCAACTTTACCTAACTACGAACTAAATAACTAAACTAATAATTATGTCCTATCATTTACGCCCACGTCTTCTAGCTAGAAAAACTTTTAGAAGCCTCATTTAGTTTTTTTCTTTCAGCCTTCCGGGTCACTTGAGAAACCTCTTTCATACAGCTGCATGCAAGAGGTATACTGCATATCGCGATGGGATCCCGCCAGAAAGTATTGCCTTCGGATAGTGATGCCGCATGGATCACTTTTACTTCAGGTTAGCTGCACATTATAAGCACTCAAAAATAGTTTTATGAGAGTTATTAAACTAATTACGAGTGCTCAAAATAATAATTTTGTGAGTGTTATAAAAGTACTTATACAAAACTTCAAGCTTCGTTAGTATTACTAGATGAGTATATTTTGCTTTTTAGCTCTGAAAGGATAACTTAGCTGAGAGTAATTAATTAAATGCGTTTCAGACGTTATAAAACGTAAATGATTTCCACTATAAAACTCAATTATACCTACTTAGTAATGCAAATCTTGTGAAGCTAATTTTATGTCCTTCGTTAGTCTCTTTTTGTCCTTCGTTAATCTTTTTTTGTTCTTCGATAGTCACTTAAGAGACTAACGAAGAACAAAAGTAAATTTTAAAAATGTATGTATGATGTTGAATAAAAGTAAATTTAACGAATTCGTCTGAACAAAAATTTACTTTTCTTTTTCTTGTAGGCTAACGACGCATACACAAGGGACCAATGGTACCATTCTATTATATGGAGGGTGAGTATTCACAACGTATTTATTTCAAATGTATTGTTTTGTTAACTAGACGAATTCACTAATTTTATTATTATTTTCAGAGAAACATCATACGATACCGCAATTTTCTTACTAAAACTGTGCGGAAAGAAGTTGTTTTAAAAGAGCTTAAGGTAAATGTTAAAAAAATCTACGAATTAATGGCATTCGTGTGCTTTTTGAATTATGCTTCGTAAAATTACCTCGACTGATGTCATTTTATAGCGAAAACGCCTAAAGCTAATGTAGTTCTTCTGATTTTTCAGAATATGGTGGATTTTGTGATGACAACACCGCTGCAAGATGAAAGCGTCACACACGCTCCTTTGGAAATTCTTACAGATTTACTCTCTGAGGTGAGTAGATAAAAAATATTATTTAGATAAAAATGAAATGTGAAACCATTGATGAGTAGGTAGGTACCTATTGCACGTGTTGCTTTTATAATTTGAATCAGATATTTTAGTGTCGTAATGAGGAATGGAACAGAAGAAGATGGCTCTCGCCATCACCTGAAGTTACCTATAAATGTATCTTCTTTTATATCTATATATCTATGTATTTCTATACACAATAATTTATAAGTTTAAAAAACTAGAAAAACCGACTTCAATTCGACTACCAGCTATTATATATTAGCTATTATATGTGTATTCTATTAGATTAATAACATTCTCAAATAAGTATTTGCTAAAAAACAATACGTCAACAGTAGTTTAATTGGTATGTTGGTATAAAGTTGCTGGATAATTGGCTAAATAGTAGGTAGTCGAGAGGTCAATACAATATCAATCATACTTAGAAACTTAGTAAAAAGTTTCCACGTTTAAAGAAGACATGTCATTATAACAATCATAGTTCGTGATGTTCTAATCTAGAGCGGCTGACGTAGGTTGATGCCTTTAGCCTGTGTTCACATTTCTGGCACAGCGCGGAGACGCCATCTTGGTGAGCATGATTTATAGTAAAAGTAGCCTTCAACCGCGGTTTCGCTCACGTTAAGGGCTACTTTTCCCTGGAAAAACGTGGAATGATCACCGATGTTGTTAGCAATAAATCGATTTAAAAATTGTATTTCTGACATTTTCCGACAAGTCCATTGCATACCTATGCGTATATTTCGTATTCTCCACTGAACACGAAATATACAAAAGCCATGCAGGTATATATATATGTACAAATAGGTCCATTACGATTTCGAGTTCCACACATCTTAACTTTGGAATTTATAATTTAAAAAAATATTTTTACCAGTTCGCAAGAAAATCATAATCGCAAGCTATTTGAAATAAAATGCGTGAAACATGCAGGAATGGCTTATCCATTTGTAGAAAGGTCAACAGTGACTTACTTTACTCGGAAGTACCTACCTCAGAGTTTCAATAAACCATTCATAGAATGATTACTCTCTTCTTATCAATAGCATTCGCTTCACACGTGTTACTTGTTTTTGAATTACAAATTGATAAGCGTAGAGCAAATTAATATGCGAAATCAGACTCAATGACGTCAATGCAATTACACGTTCACTATGTATAGTCAGCATCAGATATGAGTCAATAACCATCAGGTATTATAAATAAATAAATATTCATGGACATTACACACAACGGCATCTAGACCCAAACTAAGTGAACCAAAGTTTGTAGGTACCTACCTCTGGTGGAAATGAAAAAGATGCTCCTGAATTTGTTTTAAGTTGTGCGACTGTACAGTCACATACGTAATCTAAGTGCGGCTTGCACCAGAATCGCTAAACGTGTTTAACAGCTAAATCGATTTAAATCTGACGTATTTGTATGACTTGACAACTCGCTAAATACTATTTAAGAGTTAAACGCGTTTAGCGATTCTGGTGCAAGCCGCCCTAAGAGTACTGTAAAAATGTCAAAAGATGAAATAAACTAATTGAATTGATCTGAGGCACTAATCAACCAATCTAAAAATCTCAAATTCATAATAAATTCTAAGTTTGGCTTGTACCCTTTTCAAAAATTGCTGCACAGAAATGAAAAAGACAGGAAAATATGATTACATACATTTTATCAGTAAACTCTTTTCACACAGTACTTCTGAAATATTCATAAATACCTCCTTCATACCTATGCATTGTTATAGTTAATGATAATCACATAGCATCTACTTTTGAGTTATTTTTGGTGTCGTAAAAAAGCTCTGCAAATGCGTAGTATTATTTAGGTATTCTGTGCTGAAAGTAAAATATTGTTTATCGCGTAGGTATCTACAGTCGAGAGCAAAAACTCCAGGTTATCTATGAATACTTCAATATCTTGGAAACCATGAATGCTATAGCTTAGTCAAATAAATTGTGTATAATAAACAATGTAATACTCCTTAATTAAATAAAAATAATAATTAAATTGCTTTATTAGCATGCATAATTTCGCTAAGCTAGCATTCATGCTTTCCAAAGTTTTTGCTCTCGAGTGTAATTCTGATGTTGATTGTACTTGTGCAGTGAGAAGAAGAATGCAGCTAGTTGCAGAAGATACAGTATTCCTATTATAAAAGAATCTTATGAGAATTTTAGACAGGCGTCACAGCTCAGTCGGTAATGGCTCTGCCTTCCGTGCTTTGGGTCGTGGGTTCGATCCCCACTGAGAACAAACATTTGTGTGTGGAAAACATAGATGTTTGTTCTATGTCTGGGTGTTACTGTGTATGTATTTACAAAAAAAAAGTAAGTATATAAGTATTCTATCAGCCATCTAGTTCCTATATCACAAGCTTTGCTTAGTTTGGGACTAGAGGGCGTTGTGTGTAAAGTCCATGAATATTTATTTATTTATTTATTCGCACTCTTAAAAAGACGCTTTTACAAGAAAAGCCACTGCACTAATAAAAAGTGTACTTATTAAAATTTAGGTCTTTGTTTCTCCTAAAAAAAAATCTAAATGCCAAGATTGGAAAATAACTGCGACTTACTATGTGTCTGTCTGTTTAACACAGCGCCTCATCTACAATACTAAAGTCAACTTTATTCTGTGCCTCAATCAGATTGCGAATTGGAAATTAGTCTCGTGAATAAAAGGAATGTTTAGAACGACTACGTATCTCAGTGTACTAAATAGACACACGTGAACGAAGTCCCGAGTGGGACAGCTATACCTAGTCACCTATATAAATGCCGCTAATAGAACTAGAAATGAGTACTTAGCTCTTGCATTACGTCCGTTCGTACCATTTACGCCCGGATTTACGTCATTATCACCACAGCAAAACCAGTAAACTCCCCTAAAATGAAATAACTAGGTACTAGGTACTTAACAATTTAATAACATGGGAAAACCGCTGACTGTTTAGGCACACTGCCAGCGTTGTTAACAAAGTATTTCCCATGTTGTTTACAGTCTGTTCAATTCTTTTTTACAAAAATAAGTTTATAGATCTGTTGGTGTTGGTTGATTGAATACGGTGTTTGAAAAGGATTTTATGTATTCGTCTAAAATGTTTTTTTGCAGAATAAAAACAATACGGATTGGGAGGAGTGGGCGGAGAATGTTACGAGTGCTTCAGCTCCCCTTCTGGCGGAGAGATGTATTACCGGAGAGTTATGTGCATTACTCGCGCGACTATGTCGCAGGAGACCCCGAGCGGCCCCGCTGCCCGCTCTCGCTCCGCCTGTGCGCAGAGTCCTCACCCGAAATGTCGACTTCGCGAGAGCACCCAACGCCCGACGCTTAGTTAGAGATTACATAAGGTAATATTTTTTATATATTACAAGTATATTTGAATAATGGGTGATCGACCTACAAAAACGAAACATCTCATCAATGACGTCAAGACCGGTGTTATGTCATCTTCCCAATCGATTCTGGATACTCTTGACCAATATTCCTACTAATGAAGGCATCGTCATTAAATGAATTCTAACACGATTTGTTTCAACACAGTTTACGACGATATGTGAGTCAAGGACTTTAGTGGCTACGATAGCTAAATTAAGTACCTTCATTAATTTAATGGGCTCTGTAATTTAGCATTGGAGTACCTCGCTAGGTCGCTACAGTAGGTACAGTACAGACTCTCATAGGTACGTTGTATGAATGTAGACCGTACACTCGTGGCCCCGTTTGGTTTATGCAGCTTATTAAATTACAGCTCTGTATAATAAACATGGAGTCAATCACATCGGGTTCAGTAGTTAGTGCTGACGTCAATTGGTTGCCATTGCCAATAACGTAAGGACGTTTAATACAATAACCTACGAACATCTAAAGTACAATCGAAATATTACACTGTTTACTTTTTCACAACTTTCACCTACATTTTATGAAACTACGCAATAAACTAGTTCTATAGCCTAGAAATAATCCGATTACACATACCTAATTTTGTAGCAAGTATGCCACGCAGTTCTTTTATTTGCAAGTTTTCACCGGAAAACGTTTTTATTTTACGACTTTAGAATCGATTACGGTTCGTAAAACAAGCACATTGGCTGAAGTTTACGTTCCTTATTGCTACGTGAAATTACGCTTCAAGACAACAACATCGTCTATCTGTGTTACGAGTGGACTGACTAGTATATCTGATTTTAAAGTAAATTATTGCATTAGCCGATGCATTGAACTAGTCATGCCACCAAAATAAACGGTTCAATTGGTATAAATAGTGTAATGTTTTGTACAGTGCTCTCAGCGCGCATAACTCCGGGTCGGGCTTGGTGCGTCGGTTCGTGGAGGTGACGCACGGCAGTCGCGCGAGCTGCCCTCATCCGCGCGCCGCTCCCAACCTCGCGGCAGTGGCGCTCGCGGCGCTCGACGATCATTTCAGGAACTACACAACCCCCCACCAGTGCACGGATACTGAGGAGGAGGTGCTGTGCTTCGCTGATATATTGGACCACATGTAAGCCCTACTAATTATGGAATGAAGGCATGAATAAGTTTTTTTGCACCAGCAAATGCCTTGAAATATTCCCAATATATCTTGAATAATATATTCATAGAATCTACAATACCTTCATAGCCGACCCACAATACTAAGCAATAAATTTCACCAAAAATATTTTAAAAAAAAAGAGCCCATAGAACTGCGCGCGTTGATGTCTTTTGTATGGAACTACAACGGAACGGGACTGCACAGGACCCATTGAATAATCAGGGTGCAGTTTTTAAACTTTTAGTTTCACATCATAGTTATTATTCCCTGCTGTGAATACGTAGGCTGGCTAGCTAATTGTAAAATGGATAAAACATACAGAATAGCATGCATGATAGTTTTGAAAGAGAGAGCGGTAGAGTTGCGCGCGCTGATGTCTTTTGTATGGGGCATTACAACAGAACCCATGCAAATTCTTTTCAGTTTTTCCAGTTCTATATCAGAGGTTTCATTGCAGGTGTGAATACGAAGACTGGCTAGTAATAGTAGGCGCGGTGCTTCAACCAGTGCCACTGTGCGCGAACGCTCTCGCCTGTCCACGAGTGGCGGGTAGACTTGCTCGCGTGCTCTCCGCATTGGCTAAAGACCCGCGTTGTGCCGCCCATGCTTGCGTGGCTCCAGCAAGGGCTGCAAGGTCTTGCCCTCCGTCGTGGCTTAGAGCTGTAGGCCCTTCGGAACCGTTGCTGGCGCTGCCACATGAGCAACTGTGCGAGCTTTATGGATGCATGGTACGTGTCAACTTCTGGACTGTCATCATTTCAAACACGGCATTGACTTTTTAGTTTTATACTAGGACCAAGGAAATTGGTTATTCTATTCTCTGTCCGTAAATTAGCTACATGAAGTGTGTTTAATGTACTTAAGTCTTTTCCTATTATCGTTTCCAATACATTTCCTTTAATTTTATCACTAATATACTCTGTGATAATCAAACCTTAAAACAAACAAGGATTCAAGTACATTTTATCTTATCTAGATAAAATTGATAAGAAACGCGCGACATCAACAAGATTATAAGTCCGTTATTTGTTTACAGCTGGAAAACCTGCTAAAATGTTGCTGCAAAAGAAAAAGTTTTCTACAGAGCATGAGCAAACAGCTGCCCGATTTCATTCTAGTCGCTCTAACAGAACAGGTAAGTTTCTTTCTACTTTTATGTCTACATTCAAATCTAAATGGCAGAAGTATGCAAAGGGGTATTGTAAGTAGTTTCAGAAAATAACAAGTACAATAAAATAAGCAGCAGATAAACACTGGTTAGACATGTTTTACCTACAACACAATACAGTAACAGCTGTTATAACCAAAGTGATTACTTGCAGCCATCCGCACTAGAAGCCCTAACCTTGATGCTCGAATGGGAAGTGACGACAGACGAGCAAACCCAGCTGGAAATCATCGCCACGCTGCAAGGCACTGACCTGGGTCAACAGTATTACAATGATCTTTGTGAACGACAGCAACACCTTCAAAGATTGGTGAGTGGATTTAATAAACCTGGCTCGGCAAGTTAACCGTAAGATCAAATAAGTGGAGACTGGATAAAGTAAATCTAAGTGCTGGGTTCCTGGTGATCGAAGCTCTTAAAATACCTAGCATGAAGAATTTTCAATTATTTCAGTTGATGATGCAACGGTGTGTAGATAGCTCAACTGCTTCATGTGTATTTTGTACATATTATAAATATTGTAAATACTTTATTAGTCATAATTTTTTTTGTGAATAAACACTGTTTTACATTTTCCCAATTAATAAGTTGATGGTTATTTTTCAGCAAGCCGAAGGTGGTCCTAAACGGCTCGCTTTGCCAGTAAGAGCGACGGACGCCGACGTAGCAGCTCTCTTAGAGGCTGGAGCTCTCGGCAACCTGGAGTGCCTCTCCCTTGCCTTTACGAGTGTGACCAGCGAGTGTGCGCACCATCTCATAAAGGTAACGAACGAGCATGCCAAATTAAAGATTTCGTTGATTTTCACACAAAAAAGTTTCCACGCTCACGAATGTTGCAAGATGAATGAAGTCATAAAATTGTAGACACAAATGTTTGAAAAAAAAACTTAGATACTTATCGTACACTAAGAGTGGTCTCTTTGTTCTGTGCCTACTACACTGTGTTGAAATTTAAAATGCAAACTTAATGATTTATTGAAATAAGTTTGATAACGAAGAACAAAGCATGCGGATCCTTGAATTTTTTTTTAAATATTTGATTGATTTCAGTTGCCATCATTACGTTACTTGAACCTATGGGCGACTAAGTTTGACGACAGCGGTTTGCAACTGATCTCGGAGCACCTCCCTCGGCTGCAGGTGCTCAATCTCTGTGAGACGCCCGTCTCAGACAAGGGCATCGAAGCACTCTCAGGTAAAAGTTTATAACTTTCATTTTCTAAATGAACCGGACCTATTGATTTGTCGCAACAAAGATCAACCGACAGTATCGACCAGCAAACGAGCTTTCTATGTCCCACTGCGGGGCATATAGGCCTCTCCCCATTTTCTCCATTCTGTACGGTCTCGTGCTGCATTGATCCATCCTTTCTGGAATTTGTCGAGCTAATGGTTAGTGGGTAATCTAAATTAATATTGTATAAATGCTTTAGGCTTACCAAATCTCCGGCATCTGAACCTCAACAGCACCAAGCTCTCAGCGGAAGCGTTTGACAACCTGCGCCAAAGACTGCCCCAACTTCAAGAGTACGACATTCGATACACTGAGGCGTGGTGACAGCGGGCAGACCCTTCAGCCAACTGAAGACGCATTGAACATCTACCGGTGCAGAAACGTAGTTATGGAATATGATACTGAATTTATTCGTAGTCAATGTTTATGATCTTGAGGAACCAAATTCTAAGCTAAAACGCGCCATATACATAGAATGCTATTAACTCCAAGGGTACGAACTTCTGCTTCTCTTTCAAGGCCTCCGAGAACCTCAAACAAAATTATTCCAATCTAGGCGGATAGATATTCATAGAGTTTATTCCTCAGTTGAGGTAAAATTTCCTGATTGTTTTATTTAATGTTACAGAATGTTAAGGTTTTCGGGACCGGTTTGTAGTGATTAGCTGTATGATGCGTTACATTACCTATAAGCTTGCGGAGTACGTTGATTGTTAAAATATGAATAGGTAGATACGCATTTTACCCTAGTCGAGTTAAAACAGCACAATATATCAGAATTGTAAATCGTATTGCACAATGTTCGTGGCACAAATTGCTGAATACATTTTCAAAAGTCAACAAAATGCCTTGGGTGTTTTACACCCCCAACAAAGCCTACGTTTGAGCTGAGACCTCACTAGGCTACAACACTATTTATTGAATACAGGTTTAATTTATTTATAGGATAATTATTAATATACAGATATTACGTAGCTTAAATATAAGTTCATAGAATATATTAAAATAAATACGCTTAATCTTTAGTATTACTTATGTCTAGAGTTGATAGAGAATACGGCTGTGAGATTAATATTGAATAATGATCAGAATTTCAAGGTAGGTAGGTATGTGGAGAATCAGTGCGTTCTTAGTTTGGAAAGTCCTGAATTCATAGTCAATTCCCGTCTTGGCGGTGGTTGATTTTAGCCAGAAATCCTGTTGTGTCAGGTAACTTATAAACTCTAGTAAGTAGATATATTTATCAAAGACATTAAGTTGAATAAGCCCTGTAAATAGGTATATTTCACTCTGCAACTTCTCTACTTATTTACCTATTTCGATTTAATTGTAAGATTAGGTAAGTACTTAATAACACCAATGTTTTTGGGTTAGCCATAATTCAAAACTATAGAATGTAAACAGCACAGAAAGCAATTCGTCACTTGTTCACTCACGAATTATCAGTAGTTTGTAAATTGCAAGAAAACGTGAACTGACTTGTTGATAATGTTAGTCTTGAAGAGATATAAGACTTACCTATCCACTGTGTGAAGTGTGAGAATATTTATAATAAAACTGAAATACTTAATCTTCGTGTTTTCTTACCCCTCCTAGTACAATTAAATTGAAATACGAACTTATTTTTCAAAGAATATATTTGAGTAATTTATGATACTAGAAAATAATGTGTATGATACATCGATTTATCTTGATTTAATACATTTCCAATCACTGTATAAATCTTTTATGTTGAAAAATTTCAGCGTTTTGTTGCGCGTCAGTTATGTACAAACCAAAATTGCCACATATGTACAAAAGGAATCAAAACGATACTCATAAGAGTGAATTTAGATCCGGAAGCGATAGCGAAAATCCCATAAAGGTAAAATTAACTAAAGACTTACTAAACGTTGGAGAGCAATGGAATAACTACACTTTGTATTCTTGTCGTTGATGAAACTGCTTCTGAAAGAAAGGGTACAATGTAGGTATAGTATAGATATTCCATGGTTATTCAACGATAACAAAATTATGCCCTTGCACACCTTCGCGAATTTTAAAATAACCGATACAAGAAGTTTTACGAGCAAGTTGCCTATCGACACTGTTTAACCTTCGGTGATCGAAAAAATACAGGAACTCAGTTGTAAAATGGGCTAAGGCGTGCAATAGCCAATAATACTTGACTAAATACATTGTTAGCTAAATGAAATACCTACATCTATCTATACTATAGGTACGATCACTATAACTATCAATCAAGTAAATATGTTTAGGGCTATTTTATATTTCTTAAAACCTTAATATCTGTAAACATAAACTTAATGTGTAAGAGAATTTAGATGTTCTGTTTTGACCGAACTTTAACTGGAATTTTATTAAATTTTATTTGGAAAAAACGTAGATGTCAAATTTAGGGTTGAGTCATGTACGAGAGTAACTTCGTGCACGTGTTATCAACTTTTTACTTCGATAAAAGAATGATTTAATAAATAGGTTGTAATTAACATTTTGAAACATATAGTAATATTATACATACCTATCTAATTATTCGTAAAATAGATAAATCTAAGATAATATTGTAGTAACTCATTGCACCATTGATATCTGCAATACACGACACATATTTTATACCACGTAAGTATCCAAGTCACAATTACAGATTCAAGTGCCCACTATACATATAGTATTTTATATGTAGGTATATAGTATTTTAAGTTTACAACTAATTACACATATTTTTTTATTTAAAGTGAACTGCTTCTAGATTTAAACCACAATCATGTCGAACTAAATTAAAACATAAGTACATACTATAAAATAAATCAACATCCAACAATAAAATAATAAATTCTATTACGTAATAATTAGTATTGGATAAAGGGTCATACGTTATTTTTTCACTGAAAAGCAATTTATATAAATTCAGCCTAATTTAACATTAGCTTTCATTATACTGGCAAATTAAAAATTGCTCTATTTAGAAATAACACACTAACTATTCAGTGTCCGAAAAACGTAACTAAATTTAGAAAAACTCGATATTAATTTAATTTAAAATTAAATCTAAAAAAACAGGAATACATAATAGTTACCACTATAATGATATTCAGTTGGTTTGAACTTTTACATTTTAGAGAAAATCATATTACAAGATTATTTTATCAATGAACAACTTTTTGTTGGCTTTCCAAAAATAAATACAATGTTGAATTGTATCTAGAATCGCTACAGTCTAGTTAGTCTAATCGATTCAAACACTTTTAATACTAGTTAAAATGAATAAAGTATGGTTAATAGATGCGTTTTTAGGGACTACTAGAATGAAAAAAGCATACGACCCACGGAAAGCAGTGCCCTATTTTTACTTTTTCTATTTTACATTATTTCATGTGAATGGAGACTTTAAAATTTGTTAAGTATCGCTAAATTAAAAAGACTGTTTCTGCTGCCTTAATTTTTCAACCGCAATAATGTTCTTAATTCATTTGTTGCTTTAAAAGTATTTAAAAAAATCTAGAATTACAATACTCCGATGAGCATTTTTGAAAGTCAAGAGAAGACCTTCATTTTATTGAAGTACTCATACACAAACATTCACATACTTACCAAAAATACAGATAGGCATGGATTTTATACCGACAAATCATTAAATACAAGGTAATATGCATACTCCGTTTGTGCATTAGATTCTACCCCATAAAGATTATTATTTTGGTACTAATAGATCCATTTTAAACTGAATTCAGGACTATTTTGATGTTGTGCACTAATCCAATACTGAAAATAAAATGTGTAAATATTGAAATTTTGCATCTCAAAATTTTAAAAATCCAGTGAGTAATCCCCAATGCAAAAAAATATCCAAACAATTTATAATACTGTAGTTATAAGGGAATGATAGTGACATGCGGTTTTTGTACAATATTGGTATGTTATTTTGTTTTTCCCTAATAAATTATTTCAAACCATCAAATTTTATTGCAAATGGAGATCTTGCAATCATTTCAATGAAAATAAATTATTATTTAAAACTCGTTGAGAGTTTATGAAAGAATTTTCATATCAGATACCCAACTCATAACTTCTATCTCTATGGTAAGATAGTGCAGTTACCGCTATTTAGTGAACGCTGCGAAGACTGCCCACATGATCTCGCAGGCGTCTGGTCTGATGGCTTCCGCCTCGAAGTCTAGATCAAGTAGTGCGCGTACGCGTCTCGTGGCAAGTTCGTAGTCTTCGTCAGAGAGGGGGGCGAAGGCGTTTTCCAATACATCAGCGGAATGTGCGAGCATAAGTAAAGCTAGAGACCGCTTGTCAGCATGCGCCACATCTGTGATAGACCGACGTAGGGCCGCTTCCTGCACCTAAAATAATCATAAACTCTTATCTCTTCTGATAACACTAATGAGCTTACATACAACGTAATTGTACAAAATTTTTAAAACCCCCATGAAAATCTCCTTAGATCCGATAGATCTCTCCTTAGATCTCTTTGTCATTGCTGGTTGTCATCATCATGCCTTGGAGTATGGACTTCAGTTCATCAAATCGCAATACTTTTGCTGAACTATATGTTTCAAACTGCAATTATGCTTGAGGTTCCTCAAAACTGGTTTTCAGAGCTGATGAATATCCTCATAACTTGGAAATGCCTCCACCAATTTTAACTAAACATGGCTAAGAACTATCCCAGATATATTAATTACCTTTCTAACAAAACCCTATTCTAATCAGAGCCCTACTTTCAAAGCTATTAGGGACAGTCAGCCACACAACGCCGTCGATATTATAACACCCCATACCTTTTTCGGTCAGGGTTAAAAATGACTTTTAAAATATAAGCTACCTACATTGACTAAGTATATAAATGCGTAAGCATGCGTATTTAGCGAGTGAAAGGATGTCTCAAGGTTTTGTTTTGAATATCAAAGTTATGACAATATCAGCAATAACATTCATATAAATGCAAACAATCTACCTGTTACTGAATATAATAACATAAAGTTGCACAAGAAAATTTATTGTTTGAGTGTTGAATAAAATACTCATAATTATAATAAAACACACAATATGTTATCACAACCATATTCTCCTCTGGTACCTTTAACATAGAGATGTCCAGAACACAATAAAAAATCTTGCGTTTCAAATAAAGTGAATATTTTGAAGTTACCTTCTTTACTAATCTGCATTTGACCACATTGTCTGTCAGAGGATGTGTAGTCATATCAAACAGAAGGAAATTTTGTTTTTCAGTGGTTAGAACACCTTTTTCAACCAAATTTTTGGCCAGCCTTTCTCGCACATTTTTCAGCTGATATTTCAATTTCATGGGATTCCAGGTTTCACCTGAAATGTATATAATTATGATAACTGTAGAACCACAATTAAGTAGAATCCCACTAATATTATAAATGTGAAAGTTTAGATGAATGTGTTTCAATCACGTCGAAACTACAGAACCAACTTGAATGAAACTTTGAATATATAGTTCGTAACCTGGATTAACGATATGTTAGATTTCACCAGTCACTATAGACGTGTAAGTCTCTCTCACTCACCACTCAAATATTCTATCCAACTTTGTACTGTCTCCGGTGGGTCTGTTTCCTTCATGTGTTTTAAAGCTTCATCTAACAAAACATCGCCGGTTGGTGTATCTGTAAAATAGTTAACCCACAATCACAAAAATGTACCTACTTCATGTGAAAATTTTATGCCATTTAAGCACATCATTGGTAGGTATTTTGTTTCACCTTTAGTATGCAATGAGAGGTTGCCAGTTCATATCAATCAACTAGCATGGCATGGCTCGAGCAAACAAAAACAATTTGGACTCTATTCAATGCAGTTTAAATATAAAATAGAATAATACTTCTACTAAACCAAATAGGACAATACTTCTACTAAAATGAAATGTCAGTGGCACACCTGATTTAACAATAACTTTTCTGGAGAGCAATCCTTTTCTTCGCATTCCAGCTCTTTCCAGCTCTACACGTCCTCTTAGTCCAAGCTCAATAAGAATACATCCTCGTAAGCCACTCGATATACAGTCATTCCAAAATGATGTGTAACCCTAAAACGATAACAACGTACGATGAGCAGAGCCAGTCACGAATAACTGATGATTTTACAATCGCAACACAGTGGGTATATTTATGAGTTTGTCCATTACCTCTTTGTCTTTTAGCCCTAAGAGAAGCACTTCTTCCATGAGAGTCAATCTAGTTTCCTTTGAATCCCCGTCATCATAGCTTTTATCATTTTTCTTATCTTCGATGTCTGAATTTTCCTTCAATCCTTCTGTGGTGCTGTCTTTTACAACGTTCCTTCGCTGCACTAATCCCTCACTGCGATTCATTGTAACATCTAATCAATTTTCTTTGTTATTTATGGGGAAATTTTTTACGAAATTGCAAATAATTTTACTAATAATTACTACTGACGTTTTATTGCTTTCGCTCGACGTGACGTGATGTTGTTGTGGAAAGAAAACATGGCGGCTCTTGCTGCTCTTGCTTGTCTTGTCAAAATGTCATGTCACAAAGTATTGCTTTTTTCTATGATGGCGGCGCGGCGGCGGCGGAGCGTTGTGGACACACTGACTGTGACACTGACTGACTTGACTGACTAAGTGCTGCCAGATTAAAAACCGGATTGGCGGTGTTAGAAACGTTGCAGAAGCGCTAGATTGTAGCCAGTACACCTACCTATCTCAAAGAAAACAGTCATTTTATAGCCATATTATATTGATGCGAGTGGAGACCTGCATTGCCCCATGGCCTTTTTCCAAGAATTATTTTGATGATTGATTTTGATGTGGTTTTCACTATCAGTTAGATTTTATGGAAGTTTTATATTATAATAGTACTTATGTAGGTACTTATAATTATTATAGTAGGTAGCACCTAATTAGTTAAGTACTTGGTTTTTTTTCTAAATTACACCCATCCACCCACCCATGTTAATCCGGGGCGGGACACTAGTATTTTATAAGTTCAATCAGTCATCTAATAACATTATTATTACCTACGCTTGTAATCCTTTTAACACATCTTGCTTCTACAGAAAAAAAACTACTAACATAATATTATAATAAAATAAAAATGCATAGGTAGGAACAGTGTTGTAATACTGAATAAAATAATTAGAAGCGATAAATCTTATGCTAGTCATTCTTTATAAATGTGCGGCAAACCCCTAAAATATACTAGAACTAGCGTAAGGTCTAAATCGCTAAAATGTCAACCCTCCCAGTCACATATATACGCTTCATTTCCATTACTCTCAAAATGATTCTCGTATGCTTGACCCCTAACACACCATAATCCAGTACCTATGGATAGACAAACGGAACGTAAAAATGTATTGGCGGGATTTTTCAAAACTCTAGAATTAGATTAGGTAGGTAAGTTACCTAGGTAGTAGGTACCTACGTATATTTTTAAATTATAGCTAAGCTAATAATAAATTGTTTGGTATATGGTGTATTGATGTATAATTACCTACTACCACGCAATTGAAAATTAAAATGCAATGCAGGCAAAATGGAAGTAAGTAACTGTACATTACATATTAACCTACCCAAATTATTTTATAACTCTCGATAATATATAATACTTAGCTAGTATTTTTTATTCATTTATTTGACGGAATAAATAACCCCAACAACAAACTGTTTCAATAATTTATTTTTTTAAAGATCATTGTTTGGTAAGTACCTATATAATATGTAGAGAATAGTATTTTTTTTATGATGTAGAGTAAAGCAGGTAGAGTACAACTAAATCACGGTTTAAGTACTAATGTAAGCTTTTACTAACGTAACTATATTTTAGCAATAGAGATTTACCTAGATAAATTCGTCTGGAGATGTAGGTAGATACTAGGTACCTATACCTATTTCTGCCGCAAAGCGAGCCAGCAAAGCAATGCATGACAGGGAACGTCCGCAGTGGACAGTGGTTTCCATTTAACATCAGGTGGGCTTGTTCCATCACAATATAGTTGTAAGTATAAAAAAGGTAGGTATGTAGTGAGCGATTCCAGAAACATGAGTGTTCTTACAAAAAAACCGAATCAGAATCAGAGTATACTTAAGAAAAAAGAGGTCACAAATAGGGCCTCAAACTTAAAAAACTTTGTTTCTTTCAATCGAGAATCAAAAAAAAATTTTTTTCTCGGTTAGTTTCACACTATCTAGGCTTCTAATTACTTAGTACCTCCATCGCGCCGCGCCGGCCGCCGCCGCCAGAACAAAAAAGCAGGCGCATTGCTGCATTTAAGCAAATGAAACCTACCTTTTTTTTATTAGCTAGACTAGAAGCAGATTTTCGTAGATAAGATAATGTACCTGCCCAATTATATAGCTCTACGATGTAAATAAAAGAAATGAAATGGAATAAACAAGCCAGTCACCTTTGATACGTTGAAGCTAGTTTATCTAAAAGCTGTAAGGAAACAGTGCTAACATTCTGATAAACGGAGCGCGCTCAGTCGTTCGCGCGTTCTCAACCATAGCATACCACGTGCACCGTGCATAGTAATATTAGTGCAACCACCTTGCCATGGAAGAGCCAAAACACGCTACGGTACGTGACACCACTTTCTACAACCTTATTACCCCCACATAGGCATACACGTTTCGTATTGATGCCGTAGAGTCGATAGACGCTGAGCAGCGGGAGAGTCGATTAGGTAGAGTAACATTTCTAATGTAAGATTTTTTTATTATTTACCAAATCTTGTGAACTGAACTTTATACCTACCTACTTGAAACGTAGATATCACGCCACGGCCCAGGGCAAATCGCCAGTTGGCTGCAGAGCTCGAATCGTCGCGGTCGTCGTCGTAGCGACAATACATTTTCCTTCCTACGAGATAAAACGACCTTACTTGGGTCAGACGTCCGCGTACGTTGTCGTGCAGAGTCAGTTTTCACTATTCACTACTGAATTTTACAATTCACGAATGAATTAGTCCGTGACACACAAGTTTAGCTCAGGCTCAGCTTTCGAAAAGGGATTCCATTGACGGCTTTATTGGGTCGTTTTCTCAGCATAAAACTTGGTAAGTCAAAAAGTTACCCAATAATTATAACCACAGAATATTTCTATACTTATGGAGGTATTTCATATTTTAAATGATCATATTGTGATATATTGAAACATGCGATTAAGACAGTATTTGCAATATTTATAATAAGTATTTACAAACACTAATCGATTGCAACGGTTTGTAGATAGCTACAAGCTACAAACCATTGCAAACGATTTATAGATAGCTCAACTGATCCAAAACAGTACCAATCAGAAGCGTGCCCTCTTGGGCATAGTATAGTACTTAATATTGAAACATTGTTTTTCCATATCATATACGTGTACCTATACTACGTGAGTAGATATTTTATACACCTACATATTATATTATTACCTAGTATTTACTAAGTAGGTAAATAGGTCTATAAGAAGAGACTGAAAATATCTTGTAACTTTCCATAGTCGTCACTTTAGACACATCTACCTACGTATATTTATCTATGTTAAATATAGAACAGTACTATAGTTATATTTATCACAAGTTACCATAAACTGATATGATAAAGAATTGCCTATCACAATTATTTGGTAAGTAGAGTCAATATAGGTATCTGCCGCAAACCAAAATTGCTTGATACCATGTTTTGTTAAAAAATGTTTTCCACATGCATGTGTTGTTAAAATTATGTTTAAGTATAGGTACTCAGCAATTAATTTATTTATTTCAGTATGCATCATCCCACGCACTGCAGGGTAAAGACTCCCTTCGCTTTTTTCCACATTTTTCGCTTTAAAATTAAATTACTTACATAATATATTTATCTAACAAAGTGAATAAAGTCCGGACTGTAGATAATTACCTACTATTAGGTACGTTATGATTACGTACGTAGTAATCAAATATGTTTTACCTACTATTAGGTATAATATATTTTATTATGTACTCACCTTAATTTCATGGTTTAGGTCTTCTAAAAATAACTATTTTTACATAATACCTAATTTATAGTTGGGATTATTATTTTTCATCATTTATGATTCCCTATAAATTACATAAATACATAATACTTTTTTATTATTATCATCGTCGAGATAAAAATAACATAAATAAAGACACAATTTATCTTTTGTTTGTACAGATACCTAGGATTTACCTACTAATACACCCAATAGTTTAATATATTTGGTACCATTTGGTAGGTAGGTTAGGTACTACATAGTTTATATTATCTGTGGTACTACCTAGGTACTGAAGATAGGTACTTGAATACTTGAAGGATCTATATTTAGGTAAACTTTTGTAGTAAGTACCTACTTACAAGGTGACACGATTTGATAAAAATATAAAGTAATCGCCGTGGGTGGTAATTCGTATCTTAAGCGTTGCTACGAACAAGCATAATTCACTAATAAATAACTCTACTTTATTAATCCCTTTGATCCTGCCAATTTTATAATCATTGATTGACGTGGAAGATATATTTTTATAGCACTGATCCAGGTATAATATATTTTTGTAATCATCTTGTTATCAAGTCTTACCTAACTGGTTATCAATATTAATAAAACATAGGGATATTATCCCACTACTTCCCACTACTATTATAAATGTCAAAGTTTAGATGTTTGGGTGTTTGTGTTTCAATCACGCTGTAACTATGGTCCGATTTGGATGAAACTTAGAATATATTATAGTTCGTAACCTGGATTAACACAGGCTATTTTTCCCGCTTTTTTTTAGGTTATACATATGTATATATATTATTTCGTTAACGAATTCCCGGGTAACTGCTAATATAGAGCTAAACACGAACGAGTAAAATGGGCTGTGCCTATACAAAAATTTTTTTTTACTTATGCTTGTATAACCCACCCTTTTAATAAGTGCCTACTATTAGTAAGTACATATATTTAGCTACTTCATATATGTGTAGGTATAATGTAATACACAATACAATATACACTACATAATTTATACAGTTTTAAATAAAAAACGTTAAAAAAGATTATGTATAAATACATGATAAACAATTAAAGTTGCAAGAATAGATAAGGTAGCAATATTCAACAGTGCTAGGACATAAATTACTCAAGTACCATTACACTCACGCATATTGCAAGCTTGGTCGTGGTTTGTCGGTACAAATTAACCATTGCGATGGTGAATGAAATATCTACAATATACCTTAGATGTCAGTATTGTGGTCAGTATCATTCACCCATGGTGAAAATGCCTTCATTCACTTTACGTCGAAATCTAGTACGAAATTCTTCATCGAAGTAAATTTTACCTAGACCGAACAGGTGCCTAGTGTATTGTGCGAAGATTTATCTAGGTTCTTGAACTAGTTTGGCAAGTACGTACTTACTCATGACCACTTTCTCTAAATAATAGATGAGGCTTAGGTAAGATATAAGAAATGCAACTATTATTTTACTAGCATTAGCACTTAACATTTACCCATATAGTGCTACATATAATAACGTTTGTAAATACCATTATACCTATATTTATTATATGTTTAACCCCGACCGAAAAACGGTAGGGGTGTTATAAGTTTAAAAGTAGAGCTCCGAGTTTAATGCGGTTTTTGTAATGTATATAGATGATATCTTGGACAGTTCTCAGCCACATTTGGTGGAAATTGGTGAAGCCGTTTCCAAGTTGTGAGGATATTCATCAGTTCTGAAAACCAGTTTTGAGAAATCTCACGCATAATATTTGCAGTTTGTAAAATTTAGTTCATTTCGAAATATTGAGATGAGAATGGAGTCCATACTTTGATGGTGAAATACATACAAGGTTTGATGATGACCAGCAATGATGAAAAGAATCTAAGGAGATTTACATTGTCAGTGGTTTTTGAATTTTTGTAAAATTAACTTGTTTGTTTCTAGGACAATTCGTCAAACGGCGCTATCGTAGCGAACGGCGAAGACTTAGTGAAAGCCAACAGAATGATTGTACCAAACGGTGTGAATCACAACGATGCGAAGAACATGAATGGTAAGTGATTTCGTCTAGTAATGACTAATAACTCAGTAGATTATCTTTTCACACATATAAACTCTTTTATCTCAGCTCAAATCCATCTTAACAACATCATCATCACGTAATCATATTATTATTAGTAATGTGTCTTATACTTACTATCGAAGATATTGGAAATGTTTAGTCTGCTTATTCGCTCATGCGAAAAGGTAAAATAATAAGCAATTAGTCTAACCTACCTAAAGCACAATTAATAATAGTACTACTACCACCATACTCTACATAAACCAGGTTTAAAAGAAGGTTAAGTAATAAAAATCATATTATTAATTTTCAATCATTTTGCCAAGTTCCATACACTGCATTTTAATTCAATTGTCAATTGTTTTTGAGAAAAAGATTAGCAGTAAGTAGGTAAACAAGATAACCCCTTTTACAGGACCAGACCAAGTTGCTCCAGCTGAGAGCTACACCACAGCCACTCCTGGAGAATTTGTGAAACTGCGAATTACATCGCGTGGAGTTTCTTCAGAGCCGCCCATCTCAGTACCTGGCCTGTTAAACAGAACTGTTGCGAGATACCCTGACGCTACAGCACTGGCCACGAAAAAAGCTGATGGAAAATGGCACAAAATTACTTATAAGTAAGTCAAATTTTCTTCTGACAAAGTGATTGAACAGTTTTTTACATGACATATAGTTAAATGCAGTTGGTATAACTTATAGAGGTATATATCAAATTATATTCGTATATCTACATAGGTAGGTTTTTATATACAGGTTTGATGGGTTATGGCCATTTCGTACATTCTAATGTTATGCAAATGACGTAACTCAATTTTAAAATCCCATACATTGATATCCAGTTAGTATACCCTCGTCTTTAAGGTTCAAATTTTGGCAGAATTTACTGAAAAAAAAAAAACAAAACGCAGCACTAAAAATGATATACAAAATTGCTACTCAAATACTCGTGTCCCACTAGGTGTAGCTGGTGTAGATAACGGTAATAAAACGCTATCTAATATATAAAAAAAAACCAATACCGTGAGTACCGTGAGCAGTTAAACACGTTATCAGGAGAGTTGCTAAATATCTCGCGACTTGGTAACAACGCAGACTGTTGAAAATGTCAGGAGGTCAATTTGATAAGCACGTGTCAAACAAGATGAGAACTTTTGCATACTATGAACAACTGTTATCATCGCAAATACAACGTTTATTTGTGTTATCATCTTCTCTTCCACTTTAAAAAAAAGAAGGATGAGGCTAGTGTGTAATAATTTTTTTTTTAATTATTCCTCGAAACACTCTTGTGGGTTAGGGACGTAACTAGAAGACTAGAGTACTAATTATTATAATAAGTAAAGCGTTGTCTTCATTTTGTCGAACCAATTTTATGAAGAAGCATTACCTAGGTAGCTAACTCAGAAGTAGCTACTTATCATTTCATCAATCGATCGTGATATTTTACGGAACGAAAAATTTCACCTGCCATATTGTGTTGAATCAGGCCATGCATGACGCACTTGCCTAATATTTACACTTACTCATAGCTACATACACGTGCCTTGCATTTTCAGTTTCAGTAAAAATTATTATAAGTTTGATATACAATAAGATCACTATTATATATATTTTCTAACAATACTCACAAGTATATCAATTAACAGTCATTTTAGAACACTAATATGAATATACCCTCTAGTAATAGAGGGTAACATAACTACGTCACTTAGGCAATGTAATGTGCGGTGCATGATGATGCTATTATTTTTGCCACGATGCGGATACTCTTACTTCCTATCCTCGACAAACAACGAGCTTGTTAATTTCTTTTTCAATAACTTTATTGTTAGCGTAACAAAATCACAGCGATATTTCATTCTATTTTTTTTTAATATGTAAACATTTCCTTTCGGTTAGCCAAAAACGGTAAAAACCTCCTTGTTTGGACAGTAATGTAGGTATTAGTTCTGTTTTGTTCTCAGGCAGTATCAAGAACGAGTGCGTACTGTGGCTAAGGGTTTTCTCAAGCTCGGCCTGGAGAGATGCCACTCTGTATGCATCCTCGGATTCAACTCAGAACAATGGTACATTGCAGATCTCGCCGCTATACATGCTGGGTAAGTAGACTTTGCAGTGTGCACGCACCCGACTGGAAACGTATTAAGCCAGATCTGGTGGGTTTAAAATGACTTTATTTTTTATTATCTCCACACTTGGAACCAGAACCGTGATCTACAGTATATTTGGTCTAAGTGTAACAAAGATAGTAGTTTTTGCAACATTAATTTGAGCTAACAGTTTCCTTTACTGTACTCTTCACGCTTTAATGTCTTTTGTATGGGGTTTGTTTTTGTAGTAGATAATATCGTAAATAAACATTTTCACACTAAAACCAATCACAAATATTTACTAGTGAAATATTGGAAATCTTTTACTCTACTGATCTTTCGTAGCATCACCGTAGCGCATAGCGCGTTTATGTCTTTTGTATAGAACTTTTTGAGGCTTACTCCGGTAGAGCGCAAAAGTCAAAATTCAAGTCCGTAAATAATGTCTTTGCTATAAAAATCTGAAAAAAAGTTACGTGTACATAATTCACTTTAGCAGTAAAAAAATAGGAAGAAGTATAGATGGACGAATTATGATAACGAAGTTTCTATGTTATGTTACGATTATGAGTTATATAATGTAACGCTATGACGTGAGTACACGCTACCGATGGACTTTGTATTTTCGCACTAACTGATTTTGAACAGCAAATAGGCGCAAAACATCGCCAATATGCGCTAAGCATATTGAGCGTAAGATCTATTAATTATCAACATCGACTAAGTTCCGGATTATTAAGTACTATCCCACTTGCGTAGCAATCAATTAGCGTAGCGTCTCAGTTTGTAACTAAGTACTGGTACTGGGTAGGAATGCTCTAAAATTAAGTCTAAATCAATCTAGGCTCAAGCATGTATTTAACAGATTTTTTCTAAGAGTAAAAAAAAATTTTCTGTGGCTATACATACGAGCCTAAACCTGATTTAAGAATCTCGCCTCGACCCAACATACCAACATGGATAACATACCTATATAGATATATACCTACTGCATTATTATTCCATAAGTTTCAAAATACACTCGAAATAATCAAAAATGATAGAGTTTGTACTTATATCAAGTACCTACCTACTTTCTATTAATTATTTATGTTAGGTTAAATAAGGCATAATAGGCTTATATTCATAAATTACTCAATTAAATTATTATTGTTCTTATTCAATTTGTCAAACTGATAAATTTTTAAGCATAATAATATGCTATTTAAATTGACTAATTTTAGGTTATTGACTGTCCAAACTTTTAACAAGGAAATTAATGCAGAAAATACTAGTAAATGACGCATTCATCAGTCAGTCTTCCGCATAATGATAATCTTATCTATCATTATAGACAGATTACAATATGACCTGCAAATGATTATAATACTACCTAATTAACTAAATCTATTTATTCTAAAATTTAAATTTTATTATAATGGGTCGGAGTCGTGAGATCTGTATTAGAAGAGCCTCCACTTTTCTGTGGTTCAAACGAAGTCTTGTAATCATGTGCTATGGCTATCATACGTCTCATAGCTATACAATACGTATAATTAATTAATAATTAATAAATATTAATAAATACCTTTATAGTAACCTCTCTCTAGCCTCAAAAGGTTTGTTGAAAGAAAACTCTTGTTATAATTAAGCTTGCCTTTGTACATGTCATCTATTTGTTTATGTCGTTCTGTGTGCACTAGAGAATTAAGAATTACTATAAGTACTAATATTAAAGTGGTGTATAACTATCGTAATCAACCTCGTTGAGTCATCTCTGAACTATGACGACAAAGAATAAACCTAGGTTTTAGGCTGACGAAGTATAATATCACGATGGATTAGTTCAACATTATCAGTACCTAGTAGTTGTGTTTTAGTTATGTCTATTTACTGTAAAAATAAATATGATTCAGATTTATTTTTAGTATTTCAGCTGACTAAAAAATACCTTATCTATTCGCGAAAAATTGTACTTATTCGGTCAGAAATTGTCATGTCTTATGAATCACTACATTAGATTAGAAAATTCATAATTGCACAAATGTATAGCATATTTTAGGATAGGAACCTAACCTACCGTATTTTGCGACAATATTTTATGATATTTTGAAGTACTTACCTACTTTTAAATGAATGTTGATATTTTTTTACCTTGAATAAAGCGAAGCCTAACGACATCAATTTTTCTCTGTAATTCTATTCGGATTTTGGACATTGTTAATTGAACCATGGACAATTTGACATGTATATCAACTTTTTAGTTGGTAATAGAATAAGAGGAGAGAAACAAAGGAATACAAGAATAAATAGATAAATAAATAGAATGATGTGCGAGGTAAAATATAAAAAAAAACCATTATTTAGTATCACTTCGTTCATTACAATATGTGATCGAAGTGATATCATTTCCTCATGCAACACTCATCTGCCTGCCACATCTTTGATGGATACGTAAAACTTACATAAATCCTACAGGGGTTACGCTGCCGGTATCTACACTACAAACTCAGCTGATGCATGCTACCACTGCCTCGTGTCTTCACGAGCCAACATCGTAGCCGTCCAAGATAAGAAGCAGCTGGATAAAATCTTGTCAGTAAGGGATAAACTGCCGCTTCTCAAAGCTATTATACAATGGGAGGGACCGGTCGATACTTCAGTGCAAGGGGTTTACAGTGTAAGTTCAGTATTTTTAAGACAACCTAGCGGACTGACATTTATCACGCCTCGGTTTTCCGCTCATTGACTGTACATTGTTCTTAGTTATCACTTTGAATATTATAGCTGAGTCCACGAACTGCAGATCAATGTCAATGATCAGATGATGACTTCAAACTTTTTTTAATGACTACAGCTCCACTGTACCAAATGGTTATAACCATCTACTCTAGCCTATCTTTACTTGTGTACTTTTGAATCAAAATAATATATATAAGAAACAATTTCTTTTTTTATTCACGGACTTTACACACAACGCCCTCTAGTCCCAAACTAAGCATAGCTTGTGATATGGGAACTAGATGGCTGATAGAATACTTATATACTTTTTTTTTGTAAATACATACTTATAATGCATAGTACATAATTGTAAAAGTTTATTTAATGAATAAGGCACTATCCTAGCCTATAGCCTTATTTATAGCTTTTTACTGAATTTCAGCCGATTCAGAGACCATGCCTAGTAAAACAGGCAGAGAAGGCTTTAGAACTCAAGTGTTTTTTAAAAGCAAACTAGATTACTTCATATGTATATCGTACAATTATTTAAAAAGTGTATTTTGATTGCTGCAGTGGGAACAACTTCTAGAAATTGGAGCGAAGGAATCAGACAATCAGTTGAACACCGTACTGAAAAGTATAGCTGTGAACGAATGCTGCACATTAGTTTATACTGTGAGTACCTTTCATTTAATTATAGCGTCTTGTAAATCATCTAGATTAGATGCTCAAGCCTGTAAATATGCGGACATGGACTAAAATTGTCCCATAAACCATCAAAAACTGTGTGATATCTGCCGCGGTACCAGAGAATATCTTATTGTGGTTGGTATATACATACCACTGACAGCGGTATATCACAGCAAAAACACATGTGTAAATACTAAAAAAAGAAAAAACAGGCCAGTTTTCGATTTTGTTTTTTTGTTAGAATAGGATTCATTCGCGAGCTTACTCGATTAACGTAATTGTAAAACTATTTTAGGATATGACCTATATTTTGGTATCTTACACTTCAGTCAAATCGGCGTAGTTAATTGAATTATAAATAAACATCTTCACAGACGATGTGTACTCAGTGTACCTACTGAAAGATCTGAGGATATCTAACATGCTGACGTGAGCCTAGACTCGCCTTGAAGTCAACATCAAAATTTATATATTTACCTACCTAAGTACTAGGAGCACCCAGTAAATAACTGAATCTATTTGGCATTAACAAAGCTATGCGCTATTCCCTTAAGTATCTCCACATAGGTACCTAAATTACTTGGACGAACGAAATTAGCATGATTTTCCTGTTATGATTTTGGCAAGTAAATAAAGTCTGTTTCTATAACGTTCCAATTTATTGTATGGTGTGTGATGAGAATGATGAGATACAGAGTCAAAATAATGAATATATTTTTAGGATCGTTTTGAAAAGTTATTTTATGTAGGTAGCTATATAACTAGACAGTCAAACTAACCCTCGACGAAACATAACTTAGTCAAGGTGACAAAAATTTCTAGTAGTTTACACCTAACAGTATAGTTGTAACTAACATGGCAGTAGGTTCGTAACCTACACTTACCTACGTAAAAAATAAAAATGTTGTGTAGGATAAAACCCGAGATTACCTAAAATAAATGTTTATTATTTTATATTTGCCTACTATAAAATGTAGATATAATTTTATAGCCGTTATTAGTGATGTTGATTATTTATTGACGTTGGCAGTATCAATAATTATTAGGTATGAAAATAATAATACCGGGTGTAGTAAGACTACTTTTAAAAACTGTTTAGTCTTTGTCTGAATGACACTAACTAAAACTACCTATTACAAACACATAAAAACAAGAAAACCTCAAAAACAGTAATCTAATTCAAACTACTTTACGACTGGCTTTTGCGTGCGTGGACCTCGCCACAGAAAAAGCAACTATGTAGTACCAGAGGTACTAAATTCCTATAAGATCTTTTTAAATTGACCTGCATTTACACAATGCCAAAAGAAAATATTTTTTATTAATTATTCGACGATGTTAAGCAGGATAAGGATAAATAGAGTTCAAAAAGCACATTTTCTTTACAGTCCGGCACAGTAGGGCCACCAAAAGCAGTAATGTTGTCTCACGACAGTTTGACATGGGACGCCTTTTCCATCTCAGAACGGGTTAAAGATTTGCAGCCAACTAAGGATCGACTCGTCTCGTTTTTGCCTCTCAGTCATGTCGCTGCTCAGGTAAATATTACGCACTTACCACTATACTTCAGTGGCTTGTCAAAGCATAGATCAAACCATTCTAACCCCCGAATGAGAAACAAAGGGAGTTATAAATTTAATCAGTAAAAAAACCTCTAAGGTCAGTGCGCTGATTTCAATGCGGTTTTTCGGCTGTAATTTTTTTTTTATCTTTGTCTCACGACATTCCAACTGTGGGGTATTTTTCCAAATAAAATCTAGTAAAAATATAATTGGGATTTTGTTGTCATAAAAGTCACAAAATGGAAAAAACGAACAACCGCCATCACCTGGTTTTATCCCAAAAGAGCATCTGCCTCCAGGACGAGATCTTCCATGGCCAGTGTGGAGATCCATCAACCGGCTCCGAACCCAAGTCGGTCGCTCTAGGGAGAGCATGTGTAGATGGGGCTATCGCGACCCTGCTCTCAGTCAATGTGACTGCGGGGTCCCCATCCAAACGATGTCCCATTTGCTCGTTTGCCCCTTGTGCCCTAACACCTGCACAAGGGATGACCTCATAGATGCCACAGACGAGGGGGTAAAGGTGGCGAAGTTCTACTCGAACTTCGTCTAGTCATACCATTGACACGCAAAGAAGAAGAACCACTTTATTTAGTGTCATAAAAGTGACGATAACGCGATTCCAGGTGGTGGACATATACACAACCCTATCAAACGCGATTCCAGTTTTCTTCGCGCAACCCGACGCCTTGAAAGGCAGCCTCGTGGAAACTCTGAAAGAAGTTCGCCCTACAAGGTCGGTGCAATCAATAAATTCTAAACTTATTTATAGCTTTCATACTTACCTACTCCAGTTATGTTATAGGTGCATTCTTACCTGTGTGATCGATTTCAATTTTAAAATTTATGTGAGCACCTTCTAACTATTTTAGATTACTCGCTTCGAGAAATCTCATGAACTTTCATTTTTACATTAGCCAAATTAAATAAGTTAGGTACATTCACATTGCATAAAAGATCTTGCACTTGGCACTATACTAATGACGTTAATAACGTCTCGTAGAATAACATGTAAGTATACTAGTAATAATTAATATAAATAATAACACACCGAATAAAGTCTATATTATTATTTGGTATTTTGCTGAGGTGAGGGATGTCACTAATATCTGGTGAAAACTTTATTGGATAAAGAAAAAAAATCACATTCAACAAACTTAAAAATAGAAAGAACTAGTGTAAGGATGTGACTTTTAAAAGTAAGTTACAGAACACGACCTTCTAAATACAGTGGTGTTTGCATCGCATGCCTGAATAGGGTCGATAACAATGTAAATCCATAATAATTGTCTTGAGAACTTCCATTGCGAGAATAATTAACAGGAATAATTTACTGAGATACTGACGTCATTCGCACACGATTTATTTACCAACCACGTTGCTACATTGTTTTCCTATAAAAACACAAACAATATCTATCGCGTTGCTCGAATTTTTGCGTAGCAAAAATGCTACTTACTTTGTTTGTTTGGTTTGATTAATCACAGAACAGTTTTATTGGCTTGATGACAAAAAATAATATTATAGAGTCATTTTTGTCAAACGTTTTTAAAAGCTAATTTGTATTCGCTATTTTAAAACTATAATATTCAACTTTCAGGTTCCTCGGTGTACCGAGAGTATGGGAAAAGATGTATGAGAAAATCATGGCAGTTGGTGCAAAGGGAGGCACCATCAAGCGAGCCATGGCGAAATGGGCCAGAGAACAAGGCCTCAACCATCACTTGGCTAGGATCAAAGGGTAAACATACTTCTAAGATTATCTATCACGGAAGGAAGCGCTAGTGGCGTAGCTTTCGTAGTCAATCTTCACCGATTTACTAAGTTAAGCGACGTTCTGCGCGGTCACTATTTGGATGGGTGACCGCTAGTGGCATTTACTTAAGAGCGCTTCCGTGCTTCGGAGGGCACGTTAAACCGTCGGTCCCGGCTTTAGCAATCGTTAAGCCACGACGGAGACCTTAAGGCGGCCTAAAAAACTCATACGAACGAAGTATAAGAATAAATGTACCAATTTTCAAAACTACACGAACTATTTTCCCTGATTCCACTAGACTAAATGAGTAAAAATAATTTTAAGATTATCCATCAGGCTAATAATAAAAGGTAGAGTCAGCAAAATATCTCTTCAGACTAAATTTTTTACTATTTTTTTTCATAGAAAATGCTGTAAAAAATTAGGGAGAGAATTTAACTTTGTTTTTGTTTCGTTTGAGAATTCCGGCGGCTAGGCTACTGTAGAGTGTAGGTGCTTAGTGAGGACACAGGACATTTTTACGGCAATTTACGGTTATTTTGAATAATTTGGCTCAAAAATAGTAACCAAATGTGTTAGCTAATAGTCAAATACTTTTATTGCCGACTCTCGGAAATTCAAAGTCCATGGTCACAATTATGAAGGTCAATTCGCACAAAAATAAACGATTAACCGTGGACGATATGCATACTGGCTACCAAAATCGATTATGAAAAATACCGCCTGATCTAAGTAATTACCATAGCAATTTTATTGGTACGAACTGAGGTAATTCTTCCAGAAAAAAACATTAAAAACAAAATAAATTAACTAAATCGGATATCAAGAATCGATTTTTCTGCTCAATCTACATTGAACGTAATTCAAATCAGATTTTTTGTAAATTCATTGACAAATGAGAAATATATTGTAAAAGCCATGATATCAGAATAAACTTTAAACCCTGACCACACAAAAGCAAGTGCAAAAGTTAGTCATGATAAAGGTAAGAAAAAAATGTTGAATAGAATGCAACACTAGCCTTATCTATAAAAAAAAATGATAAAACACTCGAATTGATGAACTAGTTTTTCCAATCCAGTTGTCAATAAAAGCATACGCAATAACGCATTAAGTACCTAAAACTAGTAATCTTTTTTACCAGTAGTTTATACTTGTTACCTATAGGTACCGGTTCTTCATAAATGATTTCTGCGCATAATTACCTAACCCACATATTTGTCTTTTGTTTTTCTATCGCAGAGACATGAAGTGAACTCTGCCAAGGATTTTGATACCGAAATAACCCGATATCATAACCTTTATCCGACAATATCGGAACGATAACTAGGTTATGTCGGTACTTGCCTAATGGTATTATGGTATGATATCATACAAAATGTTGAAGTGCCGTTACTAAACGGTAATTCAGTGACTCTTTCGGACAAATACGTCAACAATGTTATAACGGTCATAATATATCCAAAGATTTGTTAGGTTCAATCTTTCTTGGCTAATACAAATAAATTAAATGCCTTGAAAACTAAAGTGAAAGAGGTTCGAGAGCATTTCGTGAGAAATGTAGAATCGCTAAGCTGCGCGAAATCCTATTTGAAATATACCTAGGTTCTTATATTTTTAAATGTCCTACCTTTGCATCACGACAGTGCAGCGTTACGCCGATTATGAATAAGTTGAAATTAGTTTAAGTTACAGGAAAAAATTCGCCATTAATTTTAAAATACACGGTACTCTACAAACGACTAATACTCCTACAATATGATTACATAAGTAGGCACCTAATGAAGAACATTGTACATTCATAACCAACCGGTCTTAAAAAGAAAGTCACGGGGGCAGCGACCGACGACGTTTATTTTGATTGGGTAACGGTCTCTACTCGAAGCATTCTCTAAAACTCAAGACAGCATTTGTTTGTCGCGTTCCCGGTTTTATTCTTAGGGACAATTATGCCATTACATTATTATAATTCATTATAATATGCAGGGAATAAGAGCACACCCGAAATCTTTAAGGCATTAAATTACCCCCATCACGTTTTGGGTGCTATTGACGCCATTACGCGTTACGTAGCGTAAACGTAACTTACATCGTGCGTAGCAGTACCGTTAAAGCGTTAAGCACAACTTTTCGCGATCACACAGCTTTTGTTTATTTATTTAGTTTAGGAAGTTTCCAGTATTAAAATTTTAACTACTAGTTCAGGTTAGCCACTCGACGAAATGACTCTACTATGACTGCTTATGTTGATGAAATTGTACCTACCCAATATATGCCCAGAAAAATTTAGAACTCAATTTGTTTTCTTTTTTGAATAATAAATTAGATATATTTTGGACACATTATACATATTTTGGATCCATAAAGTGTTCCTGAGTATATATTAAGTTCTTCAAAAAACACTGATCCCCCAAACGAATACTAACTAGGTAGGTACCTACTATGATAATGATTAAGTACATAAACCTGTAAGTTCCCTAAAAATATTTCCTTAATCTAGCAGGTAATAACTGTAAATTAGGCAAATATTCTACAACTTTATGAGTAAGTAGCGGCTTTTTAGGCTAGGTTTAAAATAGGTTTTAAATCCCTGTCTAATTAATTATTCTACCTTTCTATCAGTTCCCTATCTTCGGAAATGAACGGGCTTCCGATAGACCTCAGTTTATTCGAACTGCTAGAGTTTTGGTATGTAACGAGTGAATTTATAGTAGATTGAATTCCTAGCATGTTTACATAACCTTGTCATTAGCTAGGAACTTTTAAAGTTATGTGGTACAGTCAAGTCCATAATACCTACCGACCGGTTATACTTTCAAAAGTAGTTTCAGATAAATTAATATCATTCATATTGTTGTGTAGAAATATTTGTATTCCTGGCTATATCAGATTGCCATTACATCATTACTTTCATTATAAGCATTAAATGCCTCTTTTAGTTGATTTTGCCAGCTACATTGAAATCAGATCTTTTTCAAGGTCGAATGAAAAATAGACTATAAATATGGTAATACACAACCTAATGCATGTTTTATTATTTCTCTAAAGCTGTGTTTAGGTACATAATAAGTATGTAGGTATTTGATAAATTTGAATATTGAACCTAGTGTATTTGTTAAAATGCAACATGTTTTTAGCATACACTCTATACTTGTTCTGTTCATATTTCAACTCGAACGTATTTCTCGGCTCAGCGATTTATTTGTTAAAATAACCTAGAACGATCAATATCTCAACCGTTTTACATTCTCATCACCTACCTACCTAAGTTTATATTATGTTCAAGAGCGTAGCTAGAATATTTAATAACCTCTGGTTCTAGTTCATATACTTCTGTAATTGATTTAACTTCTACGTATACCTATCGAAGAGTTTGATGACCTTCGACATTAATTCATGGTTAGATAGACGCGTTGCTTTTTATAGTTTTTATGCAAAGTGAAATCGTTCCATCTTTCTGATCACGATAAGTCGAGCAAAACTTAATCATACAAAACATCACAAGAAGCACACATTTCTAATATTGAATCATCTTTTATCAAACTCGTTTTAGCTCAGACAGTCATTTCTATAGTTCAAAGATACGAACTAACTACATTTGTCAGGAAGCGTTTCAAGAACACATCACGCTTGAAATTAGACTGAAGGTAAATAACCTATCGACCGACAAACGGCGGTGCACTGTCTATTAATAGTTCATTTTGTATGCGCATGCGAACAGCTCCCGACACGTGCAAATATTTCGATCCAAGGCAAATGTGGTCTCAAATACACAACACAGCCATGGTCATGTTTTACCTTACTACATTATGATGACGCAGTCTTATTAAATTAAATCTTATTGAATCATTGTTCGTGTGGGAACTAAAATTATGAAGGTTTACACATTCTTCACAATTAACACTCGTATGATTATGTACATTTTCATTGAATCTGTAAAACTTATTTTCAGTCATGGCCTAACATTTTGATATTAGATTGTTATTTAACTTTTTAGGTCACTAGTTTTTTCCCATCGATAGGTCATGGCATTTTCAAGGGTAGCATTGTGTCTTGGACTTTTCAATGCAACGATATGCAAGTATTCTTATTACTAATTTCAGTATTCTTTTCCAGGCAACAAGGCTCATCGCTCGGATACAAAATGGCTAAATCCATCGTGTTCAGCAAAGTCCACGAATCGTTGGGTTTGGATAAATGCACTACGTTCGTAACAGCCGCCGCGCCTTTGTCACCTGATGTGAAGAAATTCTTCCTTTCATTGGATATACCTATTGTGGACGCGTTTGGAATGAGTGAGGCGTCTGGTGCTCATACACTTAGTATATATCCCAAGTGAGTATCTATTATCTTATATTTAAAGACTATTTCGGCATGAAAAAATGTCCAAGTAGTCGACGAACTTTAATTTCACTGTAGATATAAGCGATTCGCTTCAAAAGAAATCAGTAGGAACACTTCAAAGATTTTAATACACAAGAAGACTAGGTAGGTATAGGTACCTAACCTACATTTATTTCCTCTAAGCGGTGGTAGGTAGCACATTAAAACCATCTGACGTTTACATAGTCCTACATAATTTATAGAAATACCTACTATATTATTCTATTGCTTACTAAAACAGGTATTTCTATAAAGCATTTTTTCTGATGGCATGTTTATTATAAATACTATAAGGAAACTCGAATGACGGAAACCCCCCAACAACGTAGGTAATTGTCAGCTAAAAATCGATTTAGCCGACAGGTCCTTCATATCAGAGGTAGCATTTTTAATAGAACCGAAAAAAATTTAACCTCACCATAATTTTTTTCAGGTTCTCCTTAGATTCTGCTGGAGAGCTCCTCGAAGGAACAGAAACCATGTTCGGTGGTTCAGTCAGCCCCAACGGTCCCGGAGAAATCATGATGCGAGGCCGCCATGTCTTCATGGGATACCTTAATGATGAAGCCAAGACTAAAGAGGCTGTTGACGACGAAGGGTGGTTGCATTCTGGAGATATCGGACGAGTTGATAGCAATAACCTGTTGTACATCACTGGGAGAATAAAGGTAATTTAATAGAATAAAGGTTCAGTCAGTCCCAATGGATGCAGAAATCATGAATGAGCCAAGACTAAGGAGGCTGTTGACAACAAAAGATGTCTGCGTTTCGGAGATATCGGACGGGTTGATAGCAATAACCTACGCCCAATGTCATTGGTTATGTTAATGAGCTGTCTCCAATAACTCACCATGTATTTTCTCCTTTCAGGAGCTATTAATAACAGCGGGCGGTGAAAACGTGGCGCCTGTGCTTATAGAACAAACCGTCCAATCGGAACTATTGCATGTCGGTTACGCAGTACTTATCGGAGACCAACGCAAATTCCTTTCCATCTTGCTTACGTTGAAGGTAATTGTCTTGAATGTTCTTCTTAGTCACCTACTTTTGGGATTAAACTAATGGATCGATTTCTAGGATTTTGAAATTCTTCCATCCATTTTGAATTCACAAGACAACAATGAAGTTGTAAAGGTCTTGGGAATTTGATTACACTTCTTCATCTTCATATGACTCATATTAGTTTCTCTAATACCTATTTAACTGAGATTTAATTTTGTAATTTCAGGCTAAAGTAAATATAGAGAGTGGAGTACCTACGGACGAGTTAGACAATGAGACGAGAGGTTGGGTGGCGAGCCTGGGCAGCTCCGCTACCAAGATTAGTGAGATTGTCAACAACAAAGATGGACCAGTAAGTATTCACTTTTTAGGAGTTATTTGACTGAAATAATTCTAATGTTAGGGCGCTTTAGAAGCTGTGATTATTAGTAGACACACACTTGTGCAGGTACAGTTTGCTAATGGGTAAATGAGATTAAATGAGTAAATGAAGCAGAAGAGACTAATGGAACCGTCTAATGATAAAAAGAAAAACGCGGCAGGTATAAGACTTTGTATACCTTTCTTAGATAAAATTGGGACTCAAACACACTTGTGAAAGCAACTAACTACTTATAGAATATAGTCTAGATTAAACTTTTAAGAATATTCACATTGATCTAGCAAATCTAGTTCAGAATATCTCTAAGTTTTCACAAAAAATTTAAACCATAATTTGTGATAATTTGCTTGTTTGTTGTGATCGAAATATGATAGTTTAAAAAAACTAATATAGTTTAAAATATCTTTAAGTTTTCACTAAAAATTAAAACCATAATTTGTAATAATTGCATATTTAAAAGTAATATGTCAACAGGTACACAAAGCAATCGAAGCGGGTATAATGAGAGCTAACAAACAGGCGATATCCAATGCACAGAAAATACAGAAGTTCGCCATTTTGCCGGCAGACTTTTCCGTGTTTACTGGAGAACTAGGTAAGCCATTTTTTATAGCCTTACATAAAATATCTCTTAAAAGATAAACAATGGATTTGTACGCTATTGTTCTTACCCAATGAGTAATAAATAATGATTGCTATTCGTAAGCAACATTATCTGTGTGAATAAGATTATTTTTCTTACAAAGTCAAAGTCCGATAAAACATAGATTATTTTAAATAGATGTTCACTTTTTTATTTCCTTATTATTCAGGGCCGACGTTGAAAATCAAGAGGAACGTGGTTTACGATAAGTACAAAGACATAATTGAAGACTTTTACAAAGAGTGATAATAGACGTAAGCGTAGTTAATTATTACGGAGAGGGACAACACAACTAAATTATTACTATTTTATAAAAATGTACTTTAATATTGCTCAATTAGGGACTAGTGCAAGCGGAATAAATGTGATTTAGTTATTTACGCAAAAGTGTAGATAGGTTATATTTTTGTTATAAAAATATATGTTTTTATAAAAAAATTGTTTTAACGCATTTAATCTTTATTTTATAATTATTCTTAACCTAATAAAATATTCAATAGGAATGACTTAACAATATTTTAGGTACTGTAAACGAGTTTAAATTTTTTAATAAATTCAAATCCATAAATTCTTATTATAGTTCAGGGTTAAAACTCTTAAAGAATACATAATAACAATAACATACAATCTAGTACAATATGTTGTTCACCATTGAAATAATTAAGTACAATAATATGACTAAGTAGAAACTATAGTGCCACATACAACTAAATACAGGATGCTCCATTACAGTTTATATGTATACACAAGAATGTATTATTTTTTCAGTTAATTTAAAAACAATATCCAAATATGAAAGTAAGAATGCTTTATTGGGACACTATGCATAGATCTATGATTTTAAATACGCGAAGGATGAAAGCATTTACTATTACTGAAATAAAATTAGACATTTCAATCTTTTAAAAATATATTAGAGACAAACGAATTGGTTTGGTGGAATGTTTGATTAGAATGTGTTTACTTATTGTCATTATTTTTTTACTAATTCACTACGTTTTCATATTTCTAGTAACCTAAATAGCTGATTTTTGTCGTTTCAATGTTATTTACATTGAAATGAACTACAAATGTCATCGGTCTATCATGCTTTCAAATATTTTGACCTATAGGTAGGTTCTACGATTTTACCCTAAAATAATAATACAAACCCATTATATTTAGGAGGACCGTAATCATTCGTGGTTAAAATCTCTCTTGTGAAATTAGCCACCAACAAGGAACCAATTATTTGTATCAAAATCTTAATTCTCACGTTATTATGAGCAGATTCAATATACTAACGAAATTATATTTTTAATTAATTTTATGGTCAATTACGGCAGTAACGCCGTGTCAAAGAAATATATCGAATGTCATGCTATTTTGGGGCACAGGTAGAGTTGACGCGACGTCATCAATGGTATAGCTTACGGTCGGTTTCCCGTACGGTGATCAAACCTCTGCATATTATTACGAATAAACGCAACAATCGTAAACGTATCGTAGCACTAGCGAATCCGAGACACACTGCGCGGTGACGCTACAACGTTTGGCAGTCGAGCTGGCGTTGACGCGCAATATGATTCGAATACGTTAGGTTTACGTAACGCGGCGACTGTTAGATTTATTCATGAGTACCCCTCAACTAACCAGCCTATTAAGTTAACGGGATCGTCAAAGATTGGGTTGCTAAAAGACCAAAATAATGATCTGACTTGAAATTTCTGATTTCTACTGTAATTAAAAAAAAATGTTTTTTGTTGACTGGCGTTTGCGCATTTTTCAGATATAACTAGAAATTTGACATTTAGTTTACTTAATTTTTGATTTTGTTTTTTATTTTTGATTTGATCACCGTTTGAGAAGCCGGGAGTTATGAGAATGTATAGAGATGTTCATACCACTCAAGGGGTAGTGGCGCTGAGTCGCGGCGGTGCGGTCGCGGGGAGCGGGGGTGGGGCGTCCGCCAGTGGGAGGGGCTTAGCCACCCCGATGCGAACCACGCCCCGGGGGGCGCCTTTTAGTGCTGCCACTGCTTGCTCGAGGCTGGCGTTCTCCAGATTCTGGTAAAAATATTTAAAAATCAGTATAAACAAGGCATTCGTGTTAAAGATACGAGGATGTAGCCCAAGAGTGTGTAATGTTAGTAAAATAAATATTATTATCTGGTCTAGTCTAGAGGCCTACGATTGCGATATTGAAGTTTTGACAAAAGGATTTAACTTTTGGCATCTAGCTAAATCATAAGATCTTTAGAATAGAGAAGTGGAAGACGAGGGGGGAGATCTTTGCCCAGCAGTGGGACAGTACGGGTTAATTAAAAAAAAAAGAATAGAGAATATACCGGGTGTTACCAGACCACTTCCGAAAACTTGGAGGTTCCAATCAGACCATGATACTGAAAACATTTAGCGAAAAAAATCGCAAAAAAAAAAATTGCCTTGACTATCTCCTTTTCATTTTTTTCTAGTTACATACACACAGTACAACATAATAAGACATATCTACCTAATTATCTCATTTAAAAAAGCAAAAAACAAATAAAATAAATAAAGCAGCAATGTACAGTGTACACGCAGCTGAGAGTTCATCGCGGGTCATTCGAGTACGCGACGTGCGAGCGAGACAAGAGACGCCCGTCTTTATCGCGCGGTCGCGCGGTCATTACTAGCTTGAGACAGCACTAGCATTGTTCCACTAGGCTCGGGCACACAGCACTCACCTGGTCGTTGACGAAGAGCAGCCTGTCGCCGGGTATGAGGCGTCCGTCTTGCTGCGCGACGCCGCCCGGCACGAGCGAGCGGATCACGACGAGCGTGTGCGCCGGCCGCAGCGGGTCCTGGTAGTCGAGGATCGAGAAACCCAGCCCGCGCTCGCCTTTTACTAACTCTGCAACATAAATATTGTCAGTTTTAGCTTTGCAGTGAGAGTTATCAAGCCGACCTAGCGACAGATACAGTACCAGGGGGGTTCTACACCGATAGATTATTTGTCACGATAGATATATCTCTCAATAGCTTAGAAACTATCGAGTTTTTACAGTTTTTGGAAGTTATCGTGACAAAAAGTCTATCGGTCTAGAATCACCCACCAGAGGGGTGTTTATCTATCTTTTGATACCATGAGAATCTAACAAATTACAATCGTAATATCTGTTTACCGGTCGTTGAACTATAGTTTGATTGTAACTAATCCGATACGCAACCGTTACGTTACGATTGCGATTGTCACATTTGTTCGTGATCCTAGTAGCAGAAGACGTAGTATTAGTCCCTCTGGGCGGTAAATGACATGACGAAAGGTTTGAAAACATCACAAAAACCCACTCAAGCCTCTAGGTGACATCGATATAATGATAATAATCCTACTAATGTTATAAATATCAAAAGTTTAGATGTTTGTGTTTCAATCACGCTGTAACTACTGGTCCGATTTGGATGAAACTTAGAATAAATATAGTTCGTAACCTGGATACACAAAGGCTACCTACTTTTTATCCCGGAAAATCAACATGATAAAACGGGACGCGCACGAAGCCGCGGGCAGAAGCTAGTTACCTATAATCTGCGGTTCAGACGACCACATGGCAAGTCCAGTGAGAGGTTCCAGACTGCGCGAGCGCACTTTGCCCGCAGACAGGGAACCGCCTTCTTCTGCACCAGCGCCCGCCAGGCTTCCATCTGATTTAGCCTGTTATATACATATTACAATACTGAATACGAACCAGAGTATAGACCATCGTGATCGCATTGTAAAGGTATCCAATCACTGCGCAGCAACTACAACTTGACTGCAAAACGTTGCGCCGTACATTGCGCGGTGCACTGCATCGTTCTACAGTTTAATTATCTTTGACGCGCTATGTAACTATGTGTGTTGCTATAAAAATTGTCATCCTTCAAAGCTATTTCAGACTATTTATTTCTAGGAACTACAAAGATTATTTTGGATTGTATAATAGTTTATCATGTACAAAATTATGGTACGAGTACGTTGACGTCATTCTAAAAGCAAGGTTGTCATACTATTCTAGAAACAATTCCGGGTGAATTTAATACCTAACTTTGATAAGGCACCTACCTATTACGAATTACGTGATATTACTCAATGTGATGATAATCCGATTTAATATCGCTGCACTTAAATTTGCAATGAGGATTTAAAAAGTCTGTATCTGATAAAAGACAGATTATGAAATGAAAATTTCCATTTAATCTGTAGATTAGATGTCAAGGAAGATGATGTCACTTCAAGAAATAAGCAGGACTAAGAAATTTGGTAAAAAAACATTTTGATACTTTATTAATTTTTAACCCCCGACTCAAAAACGTTTGACGCGCGCTAGTGCGTGTGTGTGTGTGTGTGTGTGTGTGTGTTTGTGTGTGTATGTGTGTGTATGTGTGTGTGTGTGTGTGTGTGCGCGTCTGAGGCAACGTAGCTACCGAACGGATGAACCGATTTTCATTTTGTTTTTTTTTTGTTTGAAAAGTGAATTCTTTTTTAAATTCTTTGTATATCTTTGTCCGTTACTAGCGTTTACATGTTGAAAATTTGTATGTATGTTTGTTACTTACATCGCAACGTCTGTGCCGATTTTGACGAAACTTCGAATAGGTTACGCTGTGGTGGTAATACTATTGCCTACAATAGTATTATATCGACTACTGTATTATAATTATTACGAGAGCGATACCACAGATATGATTTCAAAAGGCCATACGATTACACAATACTTTTCCCCTAACGACGGGATTAAAGAGCTTTTACACATTGTGATAGATAAGATATAAAAACCTAAATATATACTATAATCAGTAGCCATCCATCATAAATGTTACATTTCTTGTCACACGGGTGATCAGGATATGTTATTATCTAAATCGACATATTAAACATAATCAGGTAGATAAATATCGTATCTATTGAGAAAATTACTATTTTCAGATTTTTTTATGAGGAAAAACAATGATAATAATATTCATGGTAATATAGTATTCATGGACTTTACACACAACGCTCTCTATTCCCAAACTAAGCAAAGCTTGTGATATGGGAACTAGATGGCTGATAGAATACTTATATACTTTTTTTTGTAAATATATACTTATAATTACATAGTAACACCCAGACAGAACAAACATCTATGTTTTCCACGCACAAATGTTTGTTCTCAGTGGGGATCGAACCCACGACCCACAGCACGGAAGGCAGAGCCATTACCGACTGAGCTGTGACGCCTGTCACAATGGTACAACAAGATGGTCTATTTGGTGTTAAGCGGTTACCTCTGCCTGTAATAGCACACTACCTCAAAGAACAAGTTCATTGATGACGTGCCTTGTGAGGTAATGCACTGCAATCATGATACTCGAGACTTGAGTTCACTTAAAGGTGTCATTGTGCTTGTAATTGCACTGGTACCCTTATAACCCCTCCAAACTAGAACACAGCAATGCGAACATCACTTCTTGGCGCAATGCAAGTCCAGTAGAAATTGGTCCTTTCCTGAACGGACCATTTTACGAAGAGCTCTATTTCTACGTATAATTACCTTGACAAGAGTAGCGGCGGGGGGTGCTATTTCGATGGTAGGAACGGGGCGAGGTCGGGCGCATACCATGCACACTTCACTCGATAACTCCTTTAGGATCGACACCACTTCGAGATGATTCATGCCGAGAAGACGGTGCCCGTTCACCTCTGGGAACAAGTTCAGGAAACTTTTTTTTTATACCTACTACTAAATGATCGAACAAGCCGATGGCCCCTGCCAATAACAAGGTACTGTCTTACTAAACACGTCCACTAAGGACGTGCCCTGTAATGCATTGCACAGCGCCCATCACTCTGAGACATAAAGGTGTTATGTTCCGTCTGTCTGTAATTGCATCGGCACTGATACCCTTCAAACCGGAACATAGTAATGCGAGCATCAGTGCTTGGCAACCCTACAACAGCTTGTATATAATAGTTAGTGTGCAGTAGGTACCTAACAGTTCGTCTCCGGGGCGGTGCACGCCCGCGCGGCCCACGGGCCCCTCGGGCAGCACGGAGCGCACGTAGTGATGGGGCCTGACTTCCCGCCCCCCCTCCACGTCTACGGTACCCTCCAGGGAGATTCCCAGACCGCCGCCGCCTCTTACTACCACGCCGACTACGATTTCCACTTCATCACCTGAAAATAAAATAGATATAAAGGCGCATCAGGACCTTTATCAGAGTGCATTGTTGCCAGCGGCTACACGGGTGGGCGCGGAAATCAAACTCAACGGTTTATTGCACACAAATAAATCTTCAATTATGCCAGTATAATCACACACAGCCAATAACAATAATTTCAGTCAAGATAGTATTCATTTTACTGTATTACAAGATATTTAGAAGCGATTTGTCGTAGATGTGGTGCGCTGGCTCTTTTAGCCTCCACCAAAAGTGCCACCACCAGATGGCTGCCCCGCTACCATCAACACGACACTCCGCTAGAGTGAACTCGTTTGTCACCCTTGACCATAGACCCTTTGAATGTGGACAGCTTGACGACGCACCGCCGTCACATACATTAATTACAAGTCATACAAGTCGACAGTTAGGCAAAGTTTTAAAGTAATATTGCAAATTCAGCAATTTTGCCTCGCGTTTTCTCGAACTATTCCTTCAAGACTAGGTTTGAATTTTAGAGCTAATACCGATTTCTATCAAACATACCTAAGAACCATTCCAGAATTACCAACTTTCTAATGAAAAACTCACAATAAAATCAGAACAAAGATTTCGGAGCTTAGTTTTTTTTTCAGTTTTTTTTTATTTCAGTCATACCTAAAACTTTATAACATCCCTCTTTTTTCAGTCGGAGATTAAAATGAGTTATAGGTATAGAAGATAAGCATTCCATTTGACATCTCCGCCTTTCAACAAAATGGAATGAATTCTGTTGAATCGAGTAATAACAACGATCGGCGATTTTGTACATGCAAGACACAGATTACATGCATCTTGGTTCCCAGAACCTAAATTGACAGTATTCATACGAAAAAGGTCGCTCTGTACGAAGACATACCCAATATAGCTTGCCACTTCTTCTTGATAGCGTCCTTTTGTTCCGTGGAGCGCGGCATGTCGAAGGGAGGGTCGGCGCGCGTGGCCAACGGCGGCGGCGGAGATATTGACAGAGGTTCTTCTACTATGTTACTGTCTAGACTGAAATACATTATATTTAATAATACATTAGTAATCCAGACTGATACACATTGAGAGGGAAATAAGTTTCCAAAATGTTATAAAGGGATGTTGCAAAGTTTACAGTCATATTTAGTTTTATTCCCAAAAAATCCATTTCAAGTGCTTAGAGGTTTCGGCCGGTGCATGTGAAGTAAAGGATTGTGTGGCATAGTACCGCTTTTCGCAGACTTATAACTAGTATAGGTATTTTATATGGCGCAGCCGGTGGGATAACAATCCTAGTCTACTGTGTGCTACGGCGCGGGCGTAGACGCCTCTAAATGGGAAACTATCACGAGACAGGCCATTGCAAAAATGAAGATGAATTAGATGCCAAACCCAAGGAATAAAGCCAGATTTATACCGGGTAAGTGATTGATTCCGAATTCGATACAAGTCCGAGCTGACCTGAAAAAAAATCCAATGTAAATTGATTTGAAGTAAGTACAGCGGTGTGAAGTCAGCGCTGTCTTGTATATTCCACGACTACTGTTCCCATTTAAACAGTTGAAGTTCTGAACTTACCCTGTATAAACCTGGTTTTATATACAGGGTCCTAAAACAGACAACTATTAGACATCATAGACTCAGTCAATGGTACTAATTGTACTTACGAGTTGTGCATGTGTGTCATCTGAATATCCTGGTCGGTGCTCAGAGGTTCCGGCCGGTGCATGTGGAGGAAGGGGTTGTGTGGTGTCGCACTATTAGTTGCAGATTCGCCCGCAGCTATCGCTTGCTGTAACTGCTCAAATTTAGGACCACGCAGGTATCTGAAAAAAAAAAAAAAATTCATGGACTTTACACACAACGCCCTCTAGTCCCAAAGTAAGCAAAGCTTGTGATATCGGAACTAGATGGCTGATAGAATACTTATATACTTTTTTTTTTGTAAATTTATACTTATAATACATAGTAACACCCAGACATAGAACAAACATATATGTTTTCCACGCACAAATGTTTGATCTTGGTGGGGATCGAACCCACGACCCACAGCACGGAAGGCAGAGTCATTACCGACTGAGCTGTGACGCCTATCAAAATGAATAAGGGTTTAAATTAAATGGGGGTTTAATTAATTTTTCGGTGTTATTATGATAGTCATTTCATTTCATTTCATAGTTTATTATTATAGGGACAATTTAACAATTGACTGAGATTTAACCAGCAAAGTGAGGATGGAATGGAACAAGTATATAATCCACCTGATGTAAAGCAGTTACCTTTGGCTATAACAATGCATTATCTCACCGGATTCGTAAAACCGAGGACGTGCCCTGTGAGACATTTCACTGCGGCCTGCTGATCTTACGTGCCTATAATTGCATCGGTATCCATACCTTTCAATTCGGAACACAGTCACGCGAGCATCACTACTTGGCGACAAAATAGGTATGATAACTTTGGACAAACCTTTCTAATTCCAATGTCACGATATTTCCACTTTGCTTCAGCGCGTCTACAGCTCTCTGGTTAGATTTCCCGGCTAAGGACACACCGTCTACTGCCACAATACGGTCATTGACCCGCACTTTGCCGCTTATCGCCGCGGCGCTACCGGGAGTCACCGATTTTACGAATATACCCGATAGTTCTTCCTTCTCACAGACATAGCCTGAAAGATATTTTGTTTGTAAAAAAAAAGTGGATCACACTCCTGAGAAGAAATTCTAATGATAAAAATTCATAGTAAGCATGTGGAATGGAGATAACCAAATGGTTTTTAAATGAATACGCGGCTTTTATCATAGCAAATAAAAAATACATACCTACTTACATTTTCTGGCTAAACAAAATGAACAATCCACAAGGTATCTTTAGTAGGTTACAAACTCAAGAGATGTCTACGGTGCTTGCGGATACGTTTATGACCTTATTAAATTTTTTTCAGTGCTAATTAAATCTATTTAGGAATACTGACCTGCAATGGTGATTCCCAGGCCATTTTCATCTTTTTTCAGCTGCACGGTAAATCTGTCGACCTCGGGCGATTCTGCATCTAATCACATTCAAAATATCATAGGTATGATAATTTGTTCGTTCGTAGATGATTAAGCTGTATCCTATTTTATAGTCAATTTTAATTGCAACATTACACAAATGTTTGTTTAGAGTGGGGATTGAATTTATAACCCACTTTAAATTCTTGAACATTCCCGACTAGACTGCAAGACCTTTCCATTTCAAGTTAGTTTGACATGAGAAGTTAGTTGCTGTTCAATTCATGACTCACCAGCATCAGGTGGAGGTGTAAGAGACTGGTCGAATACGAATCTCGAGGTGCTATTGTTGAGTGGAACGGTTGGTGTAGGTTGTGTATGGAACACTTGCTCAAACCCAGCGTCCATAAGATAGCGATCTAATGCTTCTGGGTCAGAGAGTAACCTGTGAAAACAATCATTATATTCAAGTACAAGTTGCGGTGGGCAATAATTGCGTTCTACAATGTTTAGGCCAGGTTTTCAACATACAACTCATAGAACAATTGTTTTGCCGTGAATCGTACCTGTGCGGTACTATAGGCGCCGGGGAAGGATGTACTGTGGCGGGGTCGACCGAGCGCGCTACAACTAAGCGCACACGCGAGCCAGACGCACGAAGCACGCCCGCCACTTGCTCTGAACCCATCTCCATAAGACTCACCTACAATAAAACCAATACTTCACTCTGAAAAACACCTACCGTGATAGTTATTTACTGTGACACTACCATGAAATTAGAGAAAATGGGCGAGTACCTACGCCATCAGTTACATAATCTAACTTGTAATTGTATTGAAGAAAGATTTTGTAACACAGTTTAGCGAATGTACACTTAAATGTACTCTATTATTACCGGAATCGCTTATGCATATTAAAATTGTAAGCAAGTGGTGGTCCAGGTTTTTTATGAGAAAAGTGATGAAATAAGCATATTGCTTACCAGATGTAAAAATCTCTGCTTAAAAAAATGCATTACATCACAGAGAAAGTTCATTGAGGATGTACCGTACCCTATAAGGCAATGCACTGCGTTCATCATCATCAGGTTGTAGTAACAAGTAAAATAAGTTAAGAACTCACGTCGCCAATTTGCAGAATGTGATCTCCCGATTTCAGACGTCCATCGCGATCAGCAACGCCGCCAGCAAGAATAGTTTTAACTATCACGCCGCTTGTCCGTGCCCCTATGATACCTAGAATGTTTTATTATTACTTGTTTATACTTACATTTGGATTGTAAACAGGAGAGGATGGACATTATACTTGGACGAATACACGTTCATCTTGGACGTGTATTCGTCCAAGACATTATAGCATGCATTACATGGTGCTGTAAGATTACTGATACTGCAGAGCTATAGCCATAGATTACTCTAAGGCTGTGTGAATACACATAATTCAATACAATAGCATTCTGAGTGGTGTACGATAAAAAACCTACCACTTCACATGATGAATGAAGTGACACTATAGGTTGATTTTTCTGCCTAGCACATCATTCTCTGCTACCAGAGATGTGCCTTTTAGGCTGTGTATATACATACACAGCCTAAAAGGTTACAAAAAAATGCAAATGGTAACTGTAATAAGTTTGTAAAACATATAAGATACTAGCAGTTGCCCGCGACTTCGTACGCGAGTACCGTTTCCGTGTACATTATATTATTTGTGCGTGTACCGAGCGGATACTTCTTTGAGAAACTTGACATTACACCGAACCCGTACTCGAATGTCAAACGTTAGTCGTTAGACCAAAGAGGTAGTACTACAACCTGTTAAACTAACGTGACATGACATGACATCATCCTCTTGCTAATTGGCGCTGCTAATCCTTTTCGTTCATTTTATCCTGTAGACCCTGTTAATTATTCGGGATAAAATGTAGCCTATGTGTCAATCCAGGTTACAAACTATATATATGCCAAGTTTCATCCAAGTTGGTTCGGCAGTTTAGACGCGATTGAAACACAAACATCCAAACATCTGAACATCTAAACATCTAAACTTTCGCATTTACAATAATAGCAGGATTTGCGGAGCAAACACGGCAAGATAAAGTAAACATACCAAAACCTAGTCCAGTACCATCATTGACCAGGTTAATAATCTCCACTTGTGCCCAGTCTCCCACCACAATGTTGTTAGAAGTTGAAGCAATTGAATCATCATTTCGACTATGGTCCAGTATGCCACGGCTCTGAAATTTAATTTCAAAACTTTTAGCATTTAAGAGTCTAGGGACCTCTCCTCACTATGAAATCTGAGGTTAGTGAAACATACACAATGAAACACTATTTCCAAAATTAAAGACCTAGATTCATCACAGATTCTTCCTAGAAAACCTTCATCCACAAGGATGAAGGTTTTTGAAGAATGCCAGGCTTAAGCAGCTTAGCAGTCAAGGGACCAAATTTGTATACCTGTTTTGGTGATATGTTAGAATCCAAGGCACTGTCTATATGCGGGATATGTTCATTATCTGAGCTGGAGCCAAACTCCAGGCTGTGAGGAGGAGACACTTGAGGCACTCTTTGCTCTTCCTCTCCCTCATGACTATCATAGAGACTCCTTGTTTGAAGTGCCAAGTCACCTGAACAGTAAATATGCCTTTAAACTAAGCCTCAAATATTTTTTAATGCTTTCGAATAGTTTCAGTTTCACTTATGACAATCATAAAGAAAAACATCCCACTCAACATATGTTTGCTTGGTTTTTATAGTGATTGAGAAGCAATACAATTGATCGAGTGATAAGATTTCAACTCTGCAGTCTGCTATATGGCATTGTGGATATGCCTATAATTATAAATTAACTGACCCTTATATTGTGGCACCAAAAATAATTCTTGAACATTATGTGCCCGCCGACAGTTCAAAATATTGCCATCTCTACTTTAGACTTGTCAAAGACAAAGATGGGTGTAATTTCATTTGACGGATAGCGTTACTCAGAGATGGGGAAGCAAGCCCTAAGTGTTTCAAAGAGACTTAACTTTCTTAAAACAATAGGATGGGTACCACAGAATAGAAAAAACTCCTTTACAGCACACTTGAATCTAAAGCAGTGTAGTCATATCAGCAGCACTATTACTAAACTAATAAAAACTTACCAGCTGGTGTAATATCAAAGTCTCCAGGTAAAATAGAGGGGTGATGAGCTACTTGTGTAGCAAGCATGCCCACAGAGTCATGAAGTGTTGCAATGCTCTTCAGAATAGGACTTTCTAACAGGTTTATGAGCATATTCAAGTCATCATTTGTAGCTGCCTAGAAAATACAAAAGGTTACTGAGTTGCAACTTGATGTTCCAAGTTTATTTCAAGTTAGTAATTATGTTACCTTTAGTTTAGGATCATCGCTTTGATCGACGGCTGCTTTTACGCTCTCCAGTTGCTGCAGAGCGTTGGATATATTGACTCCCAAATGCATGTTATAATATGCAAACGTTGAGTTTGGCTGAGAATAGTGCAAAGAATATAATATCCTACCTAACCAATAGTGAGAATCCTGAATCAGTAGGTAGGTGGTCGGTTGGGTTGTTTACTTGGACGAGTTGTTTAGTATTGTATTGTATTGTATGTACCATACTCCCTACCACAAACTAATTGATTGCTCCCTACGTAACGTAACGTAGGTAAGGTAGGTACCTATTGTACAAATGTACCTACACAAAAATAATTTATTCACCTACATAAGTAGGTACCTAATTAGTTTTTTTAGGTGACATCTCAAACTGTCAAAGTATCAAAAACGGAGATTTGCTTGCTTCGGTCTAGTTATTGTACAACCATGAATCGCACAGTCTGACAAAATATTATTTATTCACAATGAAAATTACGACTAATACATACATACAAACATACGGTATTTACAATATCTATAATATATACAAAATAAATATGAAGCAGTTGAGCTATCTACACGCAACATTCAAATTATAATAGTTCAAAGTTCGAATCGAACCGTTGATAGGTTGATGTGTAGCCGACTGTACCTACTCCTGATTGTGATTCCTGATTAATTCTAGTAAAATGGCATGAAGTCCTCCCATTGTATAAAAAAGTTCCTACCAAATATTTTGAGACCGCATCTGTTGTAATGGTGCCATACTGTGCATTCCATGGTTATACATGCTCGCTCGATTGATACTTTAACAGTTTGAGATGTCAATTTGACAGTTAAAATGACATCAGCAGATTTGTTTTTAGCTTGTAAGGAGGTTTTTTTTAGCAATAAATAAAAAACAAAATAATGCTCAAGAAGTCGAGAGTCTGTCTGAGACGCGTGATAATAAATATAATAATTTTGTTCTTGAATGAAGTTAAGAACTTGATATGATAAAGATAAAACTGTAAATAAATAGCAAATTGGGTTCGACTACAGCCAAACAGCGGCGGTGACCGGCGACGTCATTGCGTAGTTTTGATTGTTTTTCATCTTCCGCTGAAGGTGGGCCTACCTACCTACTTACTGCGTGACATGGAAAACGTTCCAGAAATAATTGACTTGACACAATCGTTAACCTATTGCCGGGCACCTATTTTCCGATTACCGCCCAACCTGGCCCATTCTGTGATAGAGCTGGATGATTCATTTGGCATTGGTAAGTTTTGTGATCAAAATAGAATGCCGTGTAGATCTGCAATAATGACAAGTAGAATCCCCTATTTCAGAAGCTTCTACTGCACCCACTGTTCCTCTTGCAGAGCCCATAGTTATTGAGTCTGAAGCCGATCCACTTCCAGCAGTAAATGTTTCCCTTAGCAGCCAACCCAAGAAGACAGCTACTAAAAAGAAAGTAAGTTCTGAACTTATTATTGTTTCTATTATGTTACTATTAGTTCACCCTAACTAAGATTCACTGATTTACCTCGTAATCATAACTAGAAAAACTTCAGAGTACTATCCGTAGAGCTACCAAATTCTATGAAGATTAAAATAAGCGGTTCAAAAGTTATGCTCTAACGAAACGAAAAACTAAAAAAACGAAAAATAAACGAAACTACCTTCATGCAACACTGATTTAATTTAGATAATATTATATTATGTCCTGATTGTCAATTATTTAGTTAGGAATCATATATTCAGCTAGGTATTCATGTCAACCTTGTACTACTTTATTAATAACATAATAGTTATCTTTATTATACAATTTACAAAGAAGACTATTAAACATAGATTATACACCACGGATAACAAGCAAGTCAAGCAGGTGACATGGTTTACGGATGCGGTAACTGTTTGGGAATAAAAAATTTTAAATAAAAATTACAATACAACAATAGTGATATTCAAAATACAAATGTATACTTAATATTTTTTCAGAAACGACCAAGAACTTCTAATGTAGCTCAAAGCCCAGTAAGAGAAAAATCCCCTCGTCTCGGTGATTGCCCTGTGTGCCGAGATCCCTTAGGGACTCATCCTATGGCTTCAACCAAATGTGGTCATGTTTATTGCATTAAATGTATCGACCAAGCTGTGAAAATAGAAAAGAAGTGCCCTACATGCCGTAAACCATTAAAAGGTGCCACTGCATTCCATCCACTGTTCCTGTGAAAAGTTTCAATTACTTTTGTGCATAAGAGACACTTTAATTAGTAGTGATTTTATATGAATGATGAACAGATTGTATAAGCAATTTCACTACAGAGGTATCTTACCCCACTAAGGCTACTATTTACTAAATTCAGAAGTACCCACCTAAATATAGTTTTCTTAAAAAATAAAAGCACATTGTAGGTATCTCTGTTGTAGTGCCAGGTATGTATTCTGTTTCTGCCAATTTGAAACATAATCCACAAATTACATTATGTTATTGATTGCTACTGTAAGGTTAATTTGGTCTAGTTTTAAAATTAGTATGTGATATTAATATGTATAATAGCTGGTCTAATTTTTAATCCACATAACTAAAAAACAGGTGTTTCTAAGACCGTTCATTTTTTAGAAATTAGACCAACTACTAAAGTAGTTTTATAGTAATTTTAAAATATTGTACCTAATGCTCTTGTCATGTTCAGTAAACTGCAAGACATACCACTAACACAGATGGTTAAACTTATTTTTTTATTAACTTTATCTAATACATTGACTTGAATTGTTGTAAATATTAAATTTTATAAGTACTTAAGCAAATATTATCTTAAATTTCTCTCTTAAAATTCTCTCTATGTAGTTAATAATAATTATGCTTGTGCCCAGTGCCAGTGCCTACCTCATTATTATTACATTTAGTCAATTACTGTGTCATGTTTGATTTTCTAATTATTATCCTATCCTACTAATATTATAAATGCGAAAGTTTAGATGTTTGGATGTTTGTGTTTCAATCACGTCGAAACTACTGAACCAACTTGGCTGAAAGTTGGCATATATATAGTTCGTAACCTGGATTGACACATAGGCTACTTTTTATCCCGAATAATTAACAGGATCTACAGGATAAAATGAACGAAAAGGATTAGCAGCGCCAATTGGCAAGAGGATTTCATTTTCATGTCAAGTTACGTCAGTTTGACAGGGCGTAGTACTACCTCTTTGGTCTAACAACTAACGTTTAACATTCCAGTAGGTACGAGTTCGGTGTAACGAGGTGTAATGTCAAGTTTCTCAAAGAAGTATCCGCTCGGTACACGCACAGATAATATAATGTACACGGAAACTGTAGACGCGTACGAAGTCGCGGGTAACTGCTAGTTTATTAAATATTTTTAAATGTTGCAAATCATGCGAGAGGGACGATATGTTTTTATGTGAGACTCGCTGCTTAACCAGGAGAGAGAACATTGGAAGTCTTTGGGGGAGACCTTTGCCCAGCAGTGGGACGAGATAGGTTAAGGAAAAAAATATTTTATTTTTGTAAAGAAACTTGGTTGTTCTAAAAATATAACCCACACATTTATCTGTAGTACAGTCGGCTACACATCAACCTATACACTGTTTGAACTATTATAATTTGAATGTTGCGAATTAGGGATCGCAATAGGTGTAGGCGCGTGGCGCGCAAGCAGCGAGTCTCACATAAAAACATATCGTCCCTCTCGCATGATTTGCAACATTCAAATTATAATAGTTCAAAGTTCGAACCGTTGATAGAATGATGTGTAGCTAACTGTACCTACCGACCCATAGGGTAGTATATAGGTAGGTACCAGTTCGAACAATCAATGTAGGTACGAATCACAGATTGGTATGGTATTACTTAATAAAATTATAGGTGAAAGAAATAATTAGGCACCCAATTAATAGTTGTTAGCTAAAAAAATGATGTTAGCTTGCTACCGCGCCGAACGCCGCAGCCGGCGCAACCCCGCGCCGCTGCCTCGCTTCAATTTAAAAAACCTGTGCTGTAATAAGTTGGTTTATAGACTCGTATTCTGATAAAAAAATTTACTCAAGCATAGAGTACGAGATTTTCGTACAAAAATCTATGTTTCTGGTACTTATTTTTATGGGTAGGCAAAAGGTCCTTCCGGGGATATGTCCCATAATCTCCACCAGCTCTGGCCCACTGGTAACTGTTAATTTCAGAATGTCTACTAGCCTAGCCGCCTCTGGCCTACAGTAGAGATTATGAAACAATCGTAAAAACGCGCTACCACCACCCCACCTGCGATCACCGTTGACACGGTAGGGAATATGGTTGCACATTTTTCGATTATTATATCCACCGCGACAATGGTATCGTGTAGTGAGGAATAAATTATCATACATTAAGTGGGATACATGATCACTGACAACCTAGGAAGAATAGATTTGCCTTTGCATATTAATATTGTACCTATCTGGAATCCCAGTATGTACCTATTCTACAAGTTAAAATATAAATTTGGTTTTAAAAGAGCTTTAATTCCCATAAAAAAAATATTACCAATATGTTAATCTATATTACCACTAGTTAACATTATATTTAAACATTTAGGTAGCTAAGTAACCACCCTACATGCTAAGCCTAGTCCTAGTCTTTAAGTGGTAAGGTACGCGTAGTACCTACAGTCAGCTTGCACAAACTGGTTATCCCCGGCTTGTCTACAAATTGATACGAAATGTTAGTGTGAATTAATAATTTAACTTATCGGTGACATTTATACTAGGTACTTATCTAAAACGCGTAGAGAAATATTTTCAGTTTTCTTCTACCCTTCACCAACATGTTACAAACCTTTTAAAACAGTCTTAGATACCTACTTCACACTAGTTTTATCTTTAAATTATGAAGATAAATGGTAACTAGTTTGTGCAGCCGACTGTCAGTCGGTACATAGTGTCTACTTACTATTTAGTTTAGGAATAGATGAAAGCTCATTTTATCTGTAAGCTTAGCAAAAGTTTAACTAATTTTTGTTTGCCGTACTTTTTAACAAAAAGGCCATTCCATGACCTCTAAAGTGTTGGGCTAGGTCCTCGGAGCTGTTAAATTGCTCTCTACAAATCTTACACTGATTGTCTTTGAGAGGTTCAAAAGATATGTTGCTGTTTTGATACTTTTCCAGAGCATTTTCGTTGTAACATCGATTGTTGTTTGAAATGTATTCTTCTACATTTGAGATACCATGTGCTAGCATTAAATGCGTGGAAAAGGAAGGCTTCACGACAAAGCTTTGTCCACATTCCATGCATTGGTAAGCAGTGCAAGGGTCTTTATGGCTTACAAAATGCGTTTCAAGCTGTTCTTTATTTTCACAAGTGTATTGGCATATTGTGCAATAACTTCCAGACATTTTTACATTAGGTAAAGTTGGATTCGCCAACTGTTGTGCGTTTGCTTTGACTTGTGTGATTGATTGACGTTTCCTAGATGTTGCTTTTCTGGTATTTGCATTTCTTATTGTTCTTTTTTTCTTTTTATATTTAGTTACATCAATTTTTCTTAAGATCACTATTGGATCTAAGCATTTATGCATTTTGTGGTTTTGAGCATAATGCTCTTTGATTTCTTTCCAGTTCTGTGATATCTTTTCTTTACACAGATGACAAGTGATAAGAGTTTTTGTTTCCACCGATGTCACATTAGACTTAAACTTTGATAAACACTTATAAGGGCATTCACTGGGTAGAACTTGTATTTCATTGAAGTTACATTTGTATGTAAAATTTCTGTTACAATGGTCACATCTTTTGACAACGCGATATATTCGTTTCATCGGTTGATTTTCTGGTTCATTGTTAACTGAACTAAGCATATTTTTTATAGCAATCGTAGCATCTGTTAAATGTTTTTGTAGATGATGCTCAATCAATGCAGATACTTCTTTAAATGTACTTCCGCATGTCCAACATGGGAATATCAAAGTTTTGACGTGTGAACGTAAATGAACGTCCAAGTTATGTTGCCCTGTTAATTTTCCTGGGCATAGTTCACATTGATAAAATAATAATGCTTTAGCTTCTACAATGTTATGGGCTAGTAAATGGTCCTTCATGGTCGTTTCGTTGAAACTAGCCACTACACAAAATGGGCATTTGTAAACCTTTTTGAGGTGGTTCTCAAGCATATGTTTTCTGAAATCGTGTGGGTGGTAAAGATGACAATTCGGAGCGGGGCATTTCAGTCTTGTTGTAGCCCTCATCATTTTAAATCCTTCACAGTCGTGCCCAAATGGATATTTTACGTTTTTAGCTGGTAAGTGGACACCGCATTCAGAACAATAAAACGGGGGACTATTGAGATGAAAACGCAAGTGTGCTCTAAGTCCACAAACAGTAGGTAATGCAAATAAACATACCGGACACGAGTGAACTTCATTGGTATATTGCATGAAATGACTTCCTCGATCCTTGTAGGCGGTACCGGTGGTTGCCAAAATATGTTGCTTACACTCAAAGCAAACACAATTTTGCGTCTTCTTTGTTAAGTCTATCACATTAGGACTTGATTTTTGCTTTTGAATGGGTTTAGATTTATAAAAACACAGAGGAACTGGTTCAACCTTTAGGTCATTGACGTTGATAGTAGCTGTTTTGAAGGCGTGTGATCGAATATGGAAGAGTAGCATGCACCTATTAAAGAAAATCTTGGTTTGGTTGCAAAATCGGCATATGTAAGTAATTTGGACTGATTTGCGGCCAATATGGTCTTTGTAGCTGGATTCAAACATAAACCTGCAAATATAATTACACACAAATTAGGTAGGTAGGCTACAGTAAGCGTCATTAATTGGTTAACTTTTCTTATCATAATGAACATTTCAACCGCGCCAGTTCCGTCGACCCAAACGCATTGTAGTCAACGGAGCCAACAGTTAGAGAGTGCGTCAAAGGCAACATCGTAGCCTATGCTATTGCTTAAACGTAAAGGTGTGTACGTTTAAGCAATAGCATAGCCTCACAGGGCACATCCTTAATGGACTAGCTCTGAGCGGTAATGATAAATACGTTATTATAGAGAGAACTAGTAACTTAATATCGAGTGGACCTTATGCCTGTTTTATATTTTCCTGTCGATGTATTTGAAGATGGTGACTGTGTGCGACGCACGACTATTTTGAAGTTACCTAATGGGGCACTTATAAAGCTATTGGTGAACGTTCTCACCAAAATAAAATTACTAACCTACCCTAAGTAACTCCTAGATCCACAGTGTTTCGTCGAAAAAATCCTCTGTACCTACCTATTAATCTCAGTAACTTTAAAGAAAAACTTACTTATCCCCACAATCAATGCAAGGAAAGATTTTATGTCCATTAACAGGAACTGGTATTTCATGGCTTGGGAGGCTTTTGGTGAATAATATATTTTTGATGCTGAGTTTATCATCTATGTCCATTTCTTTTAGCACTTCAGAAATATTCTGAAAACATAAAATTTTCGATTACATAGCAACCTGCCTATTTCATACATAAGTAGTACCTACCTAATTAAAATATGTTTTCATTACAGAAAAAGGACAGGTTTTGGCCTAATCTGTAGGACAGATCCAGGCTAAATATTGTAGGTGCTTGAGTATTTAGTAGGTAACACCTAGCTAGCAAACATCTAACTATTGTATGGAGCGTGTTCTACAATAAGTGAATAATAATATATGTATATTCTTCTGAGAAATAAAGTATTCTTAACCCTATAACCCCCACCAGCTCTGGGCCATTGGTGGTTCAACGAGGATTACGGAGTAGGGATTATGACACTTTTTTTTCAACAAGTACCGACATATATTTATATTTGCATAGGTGGTACCAAGATTTGGTGAAATATGAGATACTATTTACTATTAAGGTCTTATGTAAGTAGGTACAGAGGTACCATATTTCTGGAAAATAAATTTAATTTAATTTCATATCGATTCTGAAATTTTTACAACGGGGCTGGTGAGCGAGGCGCCGCGTCGCATCGCCGCCGCCGGGTTACTCCCTCAGAAAAAAGTGAAATGTCCATGAGTAGGTACCTATATTAAAATTTTATCATAGGTATTTACCTATGCGTAGTGTGGAGGACTAGGTGACCTATAAGTCTTAATTATGCCCAGCCTTTGCTAACAATCCGTGGGAAATAGGATTTTTTCCTGTCATCCCCACCTGTGTGTTAAAACTGGTGGGGAGGATGGTGGTCAGGGGGGCCAGAGCAAATTTTTTTCCAAATTATTTTGAGAAGATTTTTTTTGTGATTGAAGATTTCATAATGCATACAATTTGTGTATAAAGTAGGGCAGGACCGCAGAACAAACGACGACGATGGTCTGGCTCTGCACAAGAGTACCTATGGTTCATTAGCTACCTACATGTATGTAAGTACCTATCTATGAATGTAAATAATTAGGTAGGTAGGTACTCTGGCTATCAAAGTTACTTACCAACTCTTCTAGAAACACGGAAAAAGAAAATATGACACGCACGACGCGAAATGAACACAGCAACGTAGGTAATAATGATATTCTTTTGACAGGTGGTTGTCAAAGTATCGCCATTATAGAAAAATGTAAAATGTTACCAGATTAAAAAAATAAGAAAATGCATGTCGGACATAATTAGGGGTTATTATCTGTGCAGCATGAAAATATTTGTGTGGCTGGTATAGACTTTTGAGCGAGGTCGGTAGTATCTATTTACCGGAAAACATACTACATAGGTAAACTCTACCAAGGAATACGTACAGCAACGATATTGTGCTTACTAAGATCATTGGTAGCAAGTTATTTTTATTCGGTTATAAGGGACGTTAGGTTGGTACCTACATACAAAAACTGATTTATCTGATTATAAATTAGCCGGTCATTTAGTGGATGGTGGTACCAGTGTTGTACTTAGGTAAACAAGTACATATTATTATTATGTACCATTTATATTTCTACATTATGTTTATTATGCATATAACTTATTAGGCCCTAATTTTCATTTTTTTCTTCCAACTATCTATTTTAACCGACTTCATAAAAGGAGGTTCTTAATTTGTTTGTATTTTTATTATGATGAACTTTTTGTGAGCGTAGACACTAAACGCTCGCACTCGCATATCTATCGTGCTTGTGGCACACAATACATACATCACATTGCATGATTGAGTGAGCTGAGCGAGGGGCGAGGTGATTGAGGGAGGGCGTAGGTGTAGCAATGCATTTTTAGTTTTTGTTAACCTTGTACATGATGCTGCATGGGGCAATACCGAAGCCTTGTTTTTTTAATTCAATGTTGCTTCTTTATTAGGTATAAATCAATAATAGTATAGCTAGTAAAGCGCCATCTAGCGGTTATTATAAGTATTACAACTATATTTGGCTCTTTCTAGCATTGATCTTATTATTTCGGGATTTCCAGTTCTCTAATTTAATTATTATGAATGAAAAAGTATGTGATGAGAATATAAAATTTTAATAGTAAGTATAAAAAATATCTTTGGTAAATAAGACATGGCACTTGTGATTGCACTTAAGTCTACACTTACAATATAATGTTTTAGGCTAAAACCTAGTTACCTACTTATTTTATTTTCTATTCTGTTTTTATTCATGTGCAGTAAATACGGACCTGTGTCCAGTGAAACTGAGGTACAAATTCACAACTCGAGAAAATCCATGCTCAATCACTGATCACTGAACTCAAGCATATCAGAATGAGCCTGAGAGCTCCACCATAGTTTAATTACTGCTGCCACATTATCTAGTCAACATGCAAAAGATAATAGAACATTATAAAGATCTGCTATAATATGATTGAGGTTTACGAATAGGTCCACTTACTATAAACATTATCAAGTACTTAATTAGTTAAGGCACTGAAAGTGTGTAAGTCAATATTATCATTGTAGTAGAGCTAGTATCTTATATGGTATTAGAGTCAACACTATGATGGTTTCCTTGATGAAAAAACTTCAAAAGCTTTTTTTCATAGCTGTCACGTTTGGAATAATATACAACATCAGATCTATTAATAAATGAGTTTGAATCAACAAGAGATGTATAAATTTTCTTATTTTCAAGCATATCTTCATCATTGGGCAGAAGGGACAAGTAGGATTCTACAGCTTTAGCTGCATCATCAAATCTTTCCAGGTGGTAATAGCATATTTGAATGTAGTTGAGAACATCAGCTATAAACTCTATTCCTGAGCTATATTTGAGCACATTGAGCTTATCTTGGCACTGCTGTTGACAATGCAGTAGAGCAGCTATATTATTTGATATAGTTATGGCAAACTCTGACGACCATTCTTGTTCCGGCTGCCTTTCACATTCTACCCTGCAGTTGTTTTCTGCTGAAAAATAATCATTTAGCACTTCTTCCATATTTGCTACTGTGTCTGCCCAATTATGCTGCCAGTATGCCTTTATTCCAATATTGTAAAGCACTACATAATCATCACTCTCCAGGTCTACTATCTCCCGAGGATTCACTTCAGGTTGGTCCACATAATATTTCACATTATTCTCCATAGCTTCATCGTCTTGGTGAAGCATAAAATATGTGTATGCAGCGGATGCTGCTTTAGGCATTTGGTTCATTTGGAAGTAGCAAAGATGTATATATTCATAGGGTTTTCTGGCCTGCATGTCAAACAAGATTGATTCATCAACGTTACTCTGAAGTTTCATGTCTTCAAATCCATTGTCCTCACATTTTGTTAAGCAGTTTTTCTTATTAAAGAAGTGCTCATACACCTTTAGTTCCCCTATGTTCTCCTGAAGTTCAGACTCGTAGGGTTGGTTATTGCATTTCTGTCTACAATTAACGACTACAGATTTGTGCAGTTTGTATAGATGTAAGGATTCTTCAAATTGTTTAATGCATTCAGTCCATCTCTCACCTGAAAAAGCTTTTACACCGTTTTCATAGGCTTTTTGTAGAGATGATAATTTTAGGCCATTTCCTAGTACGATCGATGCACTAAACAGCAGTAACACTTTGTAAAAATTCATTGCAAATGAGTTAGGTATTTGCAAACCTTGTAGTGAGAACACGTAGATATTAACCTAACTAAAAACCACTAATTTATAAAATAAAACTACTTCTACATTGATTGATATGATAACCTTTTGGCCTAGTTTTTGTTGATTTTGTTTAGATTTGATATTTTCCGCCATTTTTTCTTCTTCTTTTTAGACTTCAACTTTTTGCGATTTGTCACTCTGCCAGTGTCAGTTTAGTATAATCTAGTGTCATAAGTCATAAAAAAAGATGAAAGACAATCTTCGACTTCTTAGGTATGGTCCTGGTCTTCTTCTTCTTCTCTTATATATGGCCTCTGTCCGTAGCGAGTATCTATCTACCTCTGTCCGTCATTTCGACAGGCAATCTTCTTCTTCTTCTCTTATATATGGCCTCTGTCCATCATTTCGACAGACAATTTTGCCAGTGTCAAGAAGATTATTTTTGAAATAAGTTTAGTCAAGTCGAGTCACACGTCAAGTCGCTTGTTTTGAAGACAAATGGTGGATTTTCCCTTCAAAACTTGGAAATAAATTCCATCAAATAATAAAAACATAAGTAATACACATTTATTCCAATGGCTCACACTTTATGATTGCAAGTATTATTAGTTAAAATTCCACCAAAATTAAAAAACAATACTCGCTTCAACACCAAGAAAAACAACTAAACAAAAATGTTATACCTACTTAGGTTGCTTTTACAAATGACAGAACTCGAATTCGACAGACAATCTCTGTGTGTTGAGAATGACAACGACATTGACTGTTGTGTGACTGATAAACAACCTTGATAATGATAAGACATTGAGCTATTTGGTTTTATGAATCAGAGTGATACGACGTATCATTATCAAGGTTCAGTTCACTGACTGCAGTGACTGTTGCCATGGCATTTAAAAAAAATATGGCAGTGGCAATACCACATGGCAATATTGGCAACGTCAGTCAGGGTCTCAGGGATCTCTTCCGTACCGTAGGTATTATAATTCTCTTTGTCTGACTGAACAAGGATTCCGAACCATCTGTATAATGTCCTACAGTAATTCCGTTCTAGTAGGGAACTGGAGTGAGGAGAGGCTTAAAAATGAGGTAGAGTACCTATAACAACATGGTGGGTCATCAGCTTCTTACTTCACCTACATAAAAAAGTGGAAGTCTAATAACCATCTCGAAAGGGCACCAGCCCCAATTTATACCTCGCGGGCTGTTATGATGTAGAAAGGCTAGTTATGCACAACTGTAGCAAAATGTAGGTTCCTAGATAGATATTTGAGTAGAGTAGGTACCTGCCTACCTACCTTACTCACCAGCATTTATCTGTTTGCAGTACGAGTTCAAGCTTTTTCTTCGCAAACGCGATCGTCGAGAGTTGTTGCTACAAAAATCCAGAAATCTTTTTAGCAATTTACTAAAAGAGGTAAGAATAAAATAAATTAGGTACCCTACTTACCTAGGTACCTACTTGGTAGCTGGTAGGGTTAAGGCTACCTAGGTACCTACTTTATTAACCAGCTTTAGTAAGGGACCTATTAAAATAGGTACTCTACCTACCTACACTTGGTTTTTCAGAGACCACTCGCAATAAGTGGAACATTTGTGTTATTCGGATACAATGTACAAGTCGTCGCGTCTGATATGCCAGGTACCTACTCTACATAATTAGGTATGTAGGTACTTATGTAGGTACTTTAAAGTTCTTTTTAGGGTTCTATATTTGAAAATGAATTTCAGTATAAGTAGGTACCTACGTTACTTTTCTCAAATTGCCAGGCGGCCATACTGTTCCCTCTATATTTATACCTACTTAGAATTGTTTTACTCTTTTACTATTATTGTTATTTAATTTTATTCTGTGCTCTTACTTAGCCTGAGATACGTACAAAGCACATCTCTACTTATATCCACCTACTTGCTAACTTTAGAAGCCTTCCCTGTGCGTGGTCCGATTGGCTTGTCCATTTTACTGGTGAAGTAAAGAACCATTAGGTATTCATTAGTATACTTATCTAATTTGCATTTTGGAATGTTTTATCTGTAGCCAAGTCTGCAAGCAAGGGTTGCAAGCCGCAGTACGGCCTGGCCCTTTCGAGTCTGGTCACTGAGCGACAAGTGGACTATATGCAGAACCTAAACGATGGCTGTCTCATGACCCTATCTCCTATCACCACGCCGTGCTGCCGGAACACATTTGTAATTCTAAGGTATGGCAGCTCATCTTATGAACACGTTCAATCTAATAGATTTACCCGTAGTGACTGGTGAACTTTTCAGGTCACAGACGTAGGTAAACAAATTTACTACAAAGAACTATTCAATAATAGTATAGTTTGCGTATTGTGACAAACAATGACATGTATGTAGGTAGGTACGCTACAAAGCTAAACATTTTACCCAGATTGCTTTATAAATAGAATAACAAATTACAGCACTGCCGATGAAAGCCTTCGCGGCGAGAAAATGAACTATGGCGACGAGTTTCTCTTGAGAGCCGAAAATTACGGAGAGCCTGATGTAAGCTGACAGGCCTGATTTGCATAACCGCTACTTAGTCCCTGGACACCCTTCCCTGGTGCTTTTTCACTTTTTTATCAATCTAAGTACTTAGATTGATAAAAATGTATTTTCATGGTGAAAAAATATACTTTTTTGCTATGTATACTTATACTTATATAAGCAAAAAATTATGAATATTTTTACCTAAATATAAATACTACTTTTAGGATACAGTTTTAGAAAAAAGAAAATGGAAAGTTCCTAGTTTTCATTCATTAAATATTTTTGTCTCATCACCATTTGCTAGATACACTGACTATACCGCAAAAACTGAGCCAAAATGTCACTCAAAATTTACTAAAGAATATTTTGTAGGCTCCACCGCTTTACGCAAGGTACACGCCTGAAGGCACTCCTGGGCCGCCGGACAGGATGCCCATTCGGCTGAGCACGTCCAAGGACAGTAACTGCCGCTGGACCACCACGCCGCTTCTGCCTTGCGACCGCCTTGAAGGCTTGGGAAGTCCGGTGAAGGTCAGTACTGGGTTATCATTTCAGTTACCATTTATCATCTTCCTGCTTTTGTATCCTTATAACAACCCATGTTGGTTAGCATAGCGTCTTGCATTTATTTTTGTGTAACCGTATAGCATGGAGTAGCAAGTTGCTACGAAGTTACGACACCAGGGACAGGGACCGTGTTTTGATATAATCTTGTACACACGGCCACATGTTAGGTTATACACCCATTACAACCATAACTACGCCACATACAATGCAGAGAATCGTTAGAAAGGGAGCGCAATAGGCGTACACACGCGCTGCGCTTGCATCCCTTCCTACACAAACACACTGTCGTCCCTCTCACACATCTCTCAACATTCAACTTCTAATAGTTCAAAGTCCAAACAGTATAGGTGGACGTGTCTTCGACTGTACCTCAATCACCATGATAATCATTCTAGGGAGTAACTTGTAGGTGGTGTAGGGTAAAAGAAACCGTAGCACGCGTAGCGGAGGGCTACGAGCTACGAGGCTATACGATACTGGGTCTACCATTCCTCCAGTACACACACACACACACACACACACACACACACACACATCACTTACGAGTATAATATGCGCAAAAGTAACAAAATTGTGATTAATTACTCGCACGTGTTTGTGTTTTCTTATACCACAATTTAGGTAAGTATCAGTAGTCCACTGTAAAATTATGGTTCTTTCGCACTGAAGCTTATTGTCGCAGCTTGGTGTAGCAAACTGCTATGCTGCGTTTCCAGCTATGTTTTCTACGAGTCTACTTAGTTTTTCTTTAGTAGGTACTTCTATTTCATTTTGGTATCCTAATTCACGATACAAGCATTATGTGCTTCATTAGATCTATCTAATGTTGATAATAGCGCATCACGTGGTTTAGTAGTTGCACCAAATTCTTATAATGATTTCATTCGCTTAGTTTCGTGGCTAACAAGGAATCAACTATTTCTGCCATCTATTAAGTAAGTACTAAAATTTGACCTTTTCAGACGGGATCAAGGCTACTTGTTAAAAATTGCGTAGCTGACAAAAGCTTGTGTGTGATGAACCAAAACTGGATGCAGACATTTTTTGGACCCGTAAGTACCTTGTCACTGCAGGGCTTGCTACCGATTTTAAACTTAGCTTCTCTTCAGTTGAACAACTATATTATAATACATTTGTATTTTGATTCCAGGAGTGTGGAGTGACTTGTCGGAACTACATCGACATTCACAAGAGGCACACTGCTGAAAACATTTTCACTCTTGTCAGTGATGTGGAAACAAAGAGCAAGGATTAAGAAAATGTTATTTATTTATGTTATACTCGTAAATCTGCTGTCTTTTTTTAATCATTTTACGTTATTACAATTATTATTTTACAAGATTTTATTATATACTTGAGAGTAAAAAATAAATTAGAATTAAACTCAATTTTAGGGTAGTCCTTTGTACTTGTAATTTATTATTTTGTCGAAAAGCTGCTTATCTTTAACAATGCTTGCAAATAAATTAACAATTTCTTTTCTAATAATACAAGTACTTTTGCTTTTAAAGTTTTCCTCTTTTATGAGCGCGATTTTTCAAATTTAACATTATAATACTTATAAACTTTCCGCTTTTTTAATTCTACCGACTCGAAATGGTTTGGGCGCGAGAGAGCGAGTTTGATCCCAGATTTACCTATCATAAACCAGCTAAATGAAGCTAAAATAAATATGTAAGTAATTGTTACACATGTACTTAATATTGATTTGCCACCAAAATGAATAAAGTTGCTGTCTTACTTTTCTTTTAAACTGTCGCCAGTTTCAGCAATGAATCGAGATTGGGCCCTTAAACCATAGCAGCTGGATCGTTTGGATGGAGCTGTATAGAAGTAGCTATTTTCAGGGCTTAGTGCAGTATAACCGCGGGCAAAAGCTAGTTTTCTATAAATTCGCTCTCGGTACAAATTTCTGTTTACATTGTAGCGAACATTCTTCGGCTTTGTGTCCCAAATTCCTGTTCCCTTGCCTTGAGCGAAACGGTTTTACATGGCTCGTTAACGGTTTAGTACCTATCATTACGGTCTTGTGGATGGAATAGGCTTCCCGAATTACTTTGTATTAAATTCAATGTTGCTTTTTTTTGGACGAGCATTTTTCGTTTAAGAATATAAATGGCGAACAAACACCGGAAGTATTTTTTTATAGGTGAAGAAAATGATTAAGTCGAGTGTTCGAGTATGTCCTCTCGATAGGTATAAAGTATTTAATACTATTAGGACCATTATTTCATATTCTCACCTCATTACCTGTAAGTACATTTTACCTATAATAAAAAAATCTTTTTGTTTGAAAAACCACTGTAGCCACTCATTTAATTGCCAATGTCATCGGGTGACACGCACGTGTGACAAATTTTGTAAAATTATCACTCAATCTACATATTGTTTAGCTCGTTTAGCTTTGTTTCTTACTTATATTTTACCCAATTTTCTTTTAAAAATATGTCCAAACTAGACGAAGATAAAGGCATTGTTTATTGCAACAGGGTACGCCTTGGTAATTGGTATGAAGCCACCAAATTGGAAGAGGTGAGTTGTTTGCTTCTCTAACTACCACCCACGTAGGCTCCCAGTAAAGTTTCAATGACCTATGTTTACAGCTTATTTACGTTTTTACTTTCTCGTAACAGTATAAGCTGAATAAGTTTCTGGAACAAATGAAAAAAGGCGATCTCATGTTGGCAAGATTTCGCAAAATGACCGAGAATCTGAACAAACCAACAGTGTTGACGCAGTCCTCGGGTACCATAGCTTTCGGTGCCAGGATATCCTTGCTCGCTCCGCACGTTCCCAGTAAATATTTAGTCACCTAAAATTCGATATTAATATTGGATAATTTCGCAAACATTTAGTGCACAAAAAACTTGTCTTGCAGTGTGTGATCCTCCTGCAGAAGGCAAAAATGGCCTTCTTCTTGGAGGTCGTATATCTTCAAACCAAATAGCTTATTCGCAAGACCTCGAAGACGGCTGCTCATTGGCGGGTCTACCCAATCTTGAGCCAGCTGAGAGGAATACATTTGTTATTACAAGCGCCGACTACTGCGACCGAGAGGGTGAACCACTAAAGTACTACCAGGAGTTCCTCTTAACCCTGTCTTCATCAGTAAAAAAAAAGGTACATACCTATTATTTTGTAACAATAGAAAAATAGACAAAAAAATAGAAGGATCCTTTCTTTAAGCATTTTACCTGTCCGGGATCCGCGGGCTCAATACATTATGAAAACAAAATTGCCCGGGACGAATAAAAGAACCAAAAAACGTATTGTCAGGGTAAAAATCTCGTTTACTTTGGTAGATTTGGTTTTAACATAAAGATAAGTTAGGTAAGACAACCACGTGGCAGGGTTTTCTTCCTTAATATTTATAGAGTAGTTATTAAGCTTTCTCTTTGTCTTAATAATTGTCTGGGTAGAGCCATCTGTTTTTCTGCTTTTAAAAGCATTTGGGGTGTTGGCTAAATGATGCATTGGTTTTCAGCCGCTGTACATAAGATATGATCCCAACCCCATCCCAGGGCTTAACGGAATGTTTCCATTGTATCTAAGCGAGCATTACGTGTCGAACACTAGATGGCGTGTGCTACCTATCCAAGGTCCAGATTTGACTAGATTTGAGCAAGAAGGAAAACAAATTAACGTAAGTTTTTTTTTATATTTAGGTAAAAAGTCGAGTTTTTGTGGTGTTACGAATTCAAAATTACTTTTAGGTGAATACAGACATCGTGATGAACCACTGTGCTACGAATTTGAATCTAGGAATTAATATTGGAGTCTGGGCTATGGGGTTCTATGGAAAAGTAAGTACTTACCTACCGACAATATCTATCATAGCTCTACAAATATATGAAAATAGCTTATTTACTAAAATTTTACTCGTATACTACTTTTACTTTTTGATACCTCTCAATTTTTTAAAACATTTTTATTTTTAATAAACATTTTCAAACGAACTTTTCAGATCTGTGCTCCCATAATGAAGACTTGTCTAGACGTTTATGGAAAAGAATTACCAAATAATGTCTGGCAGATTTATACCCCAATAGCTAGTTAATTACGATTTACGACAGCATCCATCTCTTTATCGCTAGCAAAATAATTCTAAAATGATAAATACATTTACTACGAATAATATTTTCATCTCTTGATTGTTCTTGTAAGCGGAGAGATGAAGTTATTAGTCCGACTTCTGTTGAATAGACTTTAGGTTACTTAACTAAAGCTTTTGTATTGTGCGCTTAAAACCAGACAGTGAAATCTCAGATAACGCAAAGTCATTTCTTGGAGTCTGGGTAAAGTTATCTTTGCAATATTCAACGTGGAGGAGGATTTTTCAGTTTTTCAGTGGTTCTTATTATCTAAATAGGATCCTACCCTATATACTGTGCTATATCCTACTAATGTTATAAATGTCAAAGTTTAGATTAGATGCTCGGATGCCTGTGTTTCAATCACGCTGCAACTGCTGGCCCGCTTTGGATGAAAGTTGGTATATATATATATAGTTTGCAACCTGGATTAACACATATGCTACTTTTGATCCTAAAAAATTAACAGAACGAACGAGACGCGGACGAAGTCGCGTGTGGGAGCTAGTAAGACAAACATCTGCCATTTTTACTAAAAAAATCTGCGATACTCCCTTTAAGTTTTTCTTATTCTCGAGAGGTGAAGATGGTTACAAAATATTCACTGATCGTTATTGTCTCGTTTATTATACGATACTGAAGTTTTCCAACTTATTGCGTCTACATTCAAAGCATGAATAAGTCATACGGTTCGTTACAAGAATTGCTCTAAACTCCTTCCCCCCGTTATGAATATCGCACGAGTGATTGGCATGGGTACGAGAAAAAATTAAGTGAGTTTCTAGCTCAAACTGATTTTTTTAAAATAAATGAATATTTATGGACATTTCACACAAAACCTTCTAATCCAAAACTAAGCTTTTTTTATTGTAAATACATATTTATCATAGGTACTTACATACTTAACAGTATCTACAACGCAGAACAAACACCCATGTTTGCCATCACACAAATGTTTGTTTTTAGCGGGGATCGAACCTACAAACCACTGGTTGTTTGTTGTGTTAGATATCAAAAACTCATGCAAGTAAAATTCGATATCTAAGTAATTCTTAGTTGAAAACAGAACATAAGCAAAAGACAGAAATAAGTAAGTTAGAATTTTGTAGTCCTATTAAACGAACATTAACACGGAGACAGGAATTAACAAAACATAAAGAAAATCCCTACCTGCTTAATGATCTATTCAACGGAACACAATAAATGTTTTTAATTCTTATTCTACCGGGACTGTATGGAATTGTGAAGGAAAGCAAACCTCTATTCAAATATTTGTCCCTGTCTCAAGTTTCAGTTACAAGAGTGAATTTATCAAGTGCACTTTTCCAATAATGAGCGGATTTCATTGAATTCCAAGTTCTATTGAACGGCGGACATGGTTGAAGTTTTTATAAAAAGAAGCTGATCTACTAGATCGTCGCTGTATTCCTTTTCATTGACCATTCTCTGCTTTTACATTTTTTTCATTTAAAAAAAAGTATATTTCTATAAACAATGCTTCTAATGTAAATTATAACTAAGTTTGGTTTTGTACAAAAAGGTGCATTTTTATCAGAAATAATACTATCCAATTAGAGTTTGCATGCAGTCTGCGGGAGATGTCAATTGCAAGTTATTTTAGCTGGCTTCAGCAGAATGTGCACGCATTATGAAAATTTAATTAGTCTACCTCCACGGTGGTTGTGAGTCTACGCATGCTGAATTTACAATTAATGATATGCAATAACTCCGCATCTTTTAATAAAATTATGAAGTTTTCTGTTTAGTTCGTTTGTTGATAATTACTTTACGTTGGGGGAGAAGCAAACATTGATTGCTCGCTCCCGAGTAGCTGCAAAGTTGCGATGCTTATCTGGCGCAGTGAAAAGGCAAAGAGAAGTGGAACTAATCTCCTTTAAGAGCGGAGCGGCGACGCTCCGGACGGGTCACTCAGGTGGCGGATGCGAGGCACGTCGCCAACCCACGCGATCCGCTCTCTAGCTACAGATACCTACTACTACTTGTCCTCATTTTGAATTCCGTATTCTACAGTACGAAATACAAGTTTGTGTGATAAAAATATTTAAGTAACGTAGCAACTATCCAAGTCAAATTGTACTCTACACAAAGCGTAGGCAAGTGCTACGGCGTAGCATTCTAACAATAACCATAACTTTATGCGAAGAATAAATTATAACTTCGTATGAATGTATGATGATTATTAGCTGGGGAAAACCATCTTCATTTAATTAATTACTTTTAATATAACTGTTCGACAGTTTCAATGGTAGGGGTTACACCCGCACTCTCTACAGGGTGTTTGTTTGTATGTACAATGCATGCCCTTTGTGAAATGATTCCTTCTGTCCTCTCGGGATTTGCAATTGAGTCGTTTGAGGACGATATCAGATGTTTCAAATATTGAGTTTACGCAATCTCTGAGGGTTGGGAACATGACCGTTATAACAGCATTGGGTTCCACAAAGGGGCATGTTAGCTGTGCGTGCATTTGATAGTGATTGCAACGTTTGATTGAATCTCATTTAATTTTTCACACTAGATCTTGCTAAAGCAAAATTGCTTAGTATGACTTTTCAAAAATATAACACTGTTTATTACTATTTTAACATAGGTAGGTACCAAATTTTTTATTTAGGTACTTAGACTCATAACAGTTGATAACATGAATAAATAATTGTCTATTATCAACGCATCAGTTTATTCCGCGAAATAAGTTAATTGGCTAGATCTGCGTAAGATAACAAACTATCTATTAAAATAAGAAAAAGTGGTTTCTTATTTAATTAAAATGTGGAACCTTCAGCACTGACAGCCGTATAGACGAGGATACTAACTGGATATCAATGTATGGGATTTCCAAAATAGTTTTTCATGATTTGCATAACAAAAGAAGGTACAAAATGACTATAATCCACTGTAAAAATACTTGTGTCCTACCTCAAAGAAACTCCGACGTGTTTTTACAAAATTGGAACAAAGCAGGATCAACTTCTAAAATCGCAGGTATTTCATTAAAAGTAAAATGAAACAGTATCAGACCCTTGTGTATTTGCAGGGAAAGCTATCTACCCTCTAGTGAAATATGGTTCGGCACAATAGCCAACCCTTCCGTGGCTGACTTTTCACTTTATATCCCTCCCACCTATTTACTGCGTAGTCCAATTACTACCTACCTTTATTTATTTTGCACGGCAACTACTTCATCAAGGCCATTTCGCCGTCTAGGAGCGTGATTAGTTTCAATTTGTTGATTAGCTTTATGATACCTAGGGCTTGGCTTAGGCTCGATATTGGATGCTTAAATACCAATTAGATAGGTATCTAGAGAGCATTTTGTATTCAGCTGTGAGGTAATTTATTTTATCAAAGTTACCTCGCTTTGAAAGGAAAGTTTATCAGTATTCTCGCAAAAAACTGCAAAGCCCTCTATTCTAACCAGCTTTATTTTGTAAAGTAGATATATAAGTCGCTTACATTTTTTTGAAAAATTTATTTATTACTATTAATTCATTTATTTGTTTATTACAACGTGGTCGTTTTATAATCTGAATATGAAGAGTAATCAAGCTACGCATTATATTTTAATTAATTTTCATAAATCGTCAGGGGTTCAATCCACCTCTACTTATCTCAGCTCAAGCGTGATTTCCGTGAATCGGGGTTCATTAGCGATGACAATAGGCTCACTAACAATTTATAAAAACAGGTCAGATGGTAACAAATGAGCTCACTAACAATTTATAAAAACAAGTCAGATGGTAACAAATGAGATTATCGTAGTTGTCTTTGATACTACAAAATCCGGTTTTCATACCAGAATCGAATCAGAAGTTATTTGAAAACACTATTATTATGTGGCCAAAATAGGCCAGTAGCTTTATAGTCTAGATACTTAGGTTTTTTTTCTGGCTTCGTTCAATACAAACGGTTGTTTTGTAAAATATGATATGTGACTTTTTACACATTCATAAGTAAACTTTAACAAATTTAATTATAAATTGACTGAAGGTTATCGATCGCGCGAGGTACTTATTCCAGCGGCAGTCCCTAGTATTTTTTGTTCTACATTGATTAAAAACGTTGTATTTATTGGAAACTACGAGTTTTCACAGGTGAAGGTCTGTAACATTTCTCACGTGAATAATTCATGAAATTGAGTTTTAACAATAATATTTGTTCGTACTGTGAACAATAAGTTTTATTTCAACCACAATGTTATTGGTATCGTTATAAGAGAACGTGGGCGTAAGTACATACCTAGATAATAATATCATATACATGTGCCTACGCTTGCACAAGGAAAAAAAATTACATCGAAATATTTTATTTAAGAAAAATATAGCGGAATCATTTAATAAATTCTGTATCCACTTAAAAAGTCTGAAAAAAATTCAAATGAAGTTGTTCCCAAGCGAATATTTTAATTGGTTTAGGTTGCTTTATACTAAGTAGAAACATTCTTAAAACGGACTTCAATCGCTCGGGAACCTTGAAAAGGCACCTTAAAACATAATTCACTTACTTATCCGCAAGCGAAATACTTCGAATTTGCGTTCGTTCATTCCCTTACGTTTGGTATAAAACCGTACCTATTTACATTCTTTATAAATGAGGATTTTTAGAATTACATTTTAGCGAAATATCTAAGATAAATCGGTACTTATAATATAACCATAACATTTTCTTGACAGCCAACTTATTATGGACATGATTACGAAGTACTTTGCCTGTATTTGGTGCTCCTAGGTAATTTTACCGCCCTTGTCGTTTCATTTTCGGACATACCATGAAAACTACAAAAGTGCAAGGAGAATGAAAAAAAAAACAATATCGATGAACAATCGAGTTTAAATCAATATCGATTACTTTTTACCGCAAAAGTCGCCGTATGGAGGTGATCATCCTCGGAATAAATTTTGACATCATTAAAACTTACCATGAGAAAGTATCGACTGCGTGACGAGACCAAGCCGAGGCTTTTACGGAGTTAGAGATTTATTACGGGGACAAAAAGTTGGGCTCATCTTCATGATAAGTATTGGTTTCTGCTCTTAGTAAAAGTATACTTACTTCCTTGAGTTTGTTACCTTTTTGTTCTGGCTTTTCATGGTTCTAAAACACATTTTAACTGTTTTTTTGTTCGTAAACTGTATGCTTTTAGACATTTAAATAACACATTTAAATGTTTGTCTAATGATCTTATCAAATAAAGACAAGACAAATCTCTATGGGAAGTGGTCTATAAATAAACTATATGTTGGGTTATCTCAGCTGTACATTTGTGCGAAAAAGCATCAAAATCTGACTCGGGAGTTTTGAGTAAAATACACTTATATTACTATGATAAAAAAACTAAATATGGCCAGCTACACGAAACCTTACTTTTATTATTGATTACAATATAATTAAAGTGTTATTTTTTCAAAACTGCAGGGAGCGATTTTGATGCCAAAACAAAAATTACTTGTGATTAAGGGCGGCTTGCACCAGAATCACTAAACGCAATTAACTCTTAAATAGTATTTAGCGAGTTGTCAAGTCATACAAATACGTCAGATTTCAATCGATTTAGCTGTTAAATACGTTTAGTGATTCTGGTGCAAGACGCCCTAAATGTTTTTTTTTTGAAAAAGTTCTATGACATTTGCACCTACTTGTATAAAATTTGTTTTGTTAAACCAATTTAGTACACATTTGCTCAGTCTCCTTTGTCCATTATGAAAGAACAGAAGAGCGATTTGACGTGATAAGAGTTCACTTCATAACTGAGATAAATTCATTTCTTCGTACATTTTCTCGTTTGAATAACTTCGCAAGTAGTCTCGTCGGTCTCATCGCGTCACTCTGTAATATTTCCAGCGGTTAATAAACGTAGAGCATTACTCAAACAAGTAATTTTTGTTCTTGACTCAGCGAATTCTTAAAAAGACCGTGCGATGATAATATAAGCGGTTTCGCTGACGCCCGACCTTTTTGCACATGGCTTTTTTCTGCACATTTTATCGAAGCTGAAAAATGCGTCGATTAGGGCACAATGCCACACAACAACAGCGTCGAATGATATGTAAATTGCGCTCTTAGCAAATGTTATTCATAGAACAAGGGAAACTTCATTTATATTCAGTGGAATTACTGTGAGGCGTTACGCAAAACAATGTGAGGGCAGGGCAAAATTAGACGGAGTCACGAATACTAGCGTACCCCGGTAGGTAGAGTTCAGTAGCTGGCTGCAGTCATGTGGCACGGCCTGAAAGAAGAATGCGGCTTACCTGTACTCGTACGTACGCCAGCTCACGGAAGGCACAAAGATAAACGCGCTCAGATTTCTGCACAGCTTTTGCTTTGTCACTACCTTTATTGGAAACTAGTAGGTGTATTTTGCACGCTCTTTGATGTTAACTAGGTAGAGATAACTACTGGTGAAGGTTCACTAATTTTAGTATCTTAGGGAGTAAAACTTAGCATAATGTAGCGTCCATAAAGTAGTGAAGCTCTACTTATGCTCTATTTAACAACTATATATAGCCACTATCATATTTTTAATGATTATGACCTACAACCAATTATTATGGCATCATAAATTAAATCTAAAGCGAAATAAATTCTTTTTATAAAAATGTTTGCAACTTTCGTCGATGATACCTAGTCTGGAGGTTTTATGCAAAATATGTTTATAAGGTGGTTGTAAATAGCAGAACTGAGGCTATGCAAAGAGCGCAGGAGACTGATGATATTGCAGGATTGGCGAGCTGCAATAGAAGTAAATAGGTTATATTATTTTGGATAATCTTTAGTGACTGATCATGAAAAAATGGTGTATTCCAGAAATCCCCACCAGCTACGTTGTAGCACGCTACGGTGTAGCAGTGGGGAAGAGGCTCACAAAATTGTAATATACATAGGTACATACCTACCCGGCGTTTTTTAAGTACTTATTCACTTTTCCAATTTTGACTATTTTGAGTTATATTAAGTTAGGTTTGTATAATTAATATAAGTTTGTTAATTAATAATTTTCTTAATTATTGATTTAACTCCTCTTTTCTCTGTCTCACAAAGTTTTATAATTTAGTTTTGTATTTTTAATAATTATTGTAGAAAAAACTAGAACTACAACCCACCAACCCTATCACTGAACTGCAAATATCGAACGTCTTAGCGTATGTTATTAGCTGTGTGCGTATTTCAAAACAAGCTCAACTTTGCCAATATGTAAGATTATTTTTTGTTTCCCTCCATTATGTAAATTCATTTGGAACTGCTACTGACTCCTCATTTAACCTGTAAGGCCGCTCGCGCACGATGACTTTTTTCAGCGATGCCGTCGCGCGTCAGTTACGAGGGAAAAGGTACACAGCCAGCGACAGAATCGACTGTATCGATGCGAAAGCGCGTCAGCATCGCGACAGCATCGCTGCAAAAAGTCGTCGTTGGTGAGCGCTCTAAGGTAAAGTTTACTTTAGAAATAGCAAGTTTATTATTACTTTGGAATTGTAGGTTTCGAATAATAAGAATGTTGCTTGTAATATTATATGTGGTCGTGCGATATTTTTCTTCGCGATTGACGACCATTGCACAGACGAAAACGTACATAATTCATTAATTGGCACAATACCAGGTTTGAATCCACAACTTTAGAACCAGAAGGCGAGGTACTCCACCATTAGTTGGCCAGTGCTCTACCAGAAATAAGGTACCTATGTTGAAATTCGTCACGACACGGAGATTTATTATTATTAGGACGATAATAATTTCTTCGCAAGTGCCCCTAGGGTAAGAAGCCAATTTCACTTTACCGCGTGACACACGTTTTATCTGATTTAAGAGAAATCAAGCCACTTCACGGGGTGTAAAAAGATAACTCCAAAAAACGAAGCATCTAGGAAAATGGCTCATACGACTTCATACCGACGAATGCCTTATTTTAACCTACTTGTTAATGTTCTTCAATATCAGAGTACTTTTGGTACTCCTGATTACTACATGTACTTACTAATGGTACAGGTATTTATTTGTGTGTTTTCATCACAGATCTATCAATTATTTCAAAACCAATAATATGTGTTTTCATAGTAAGTAAAAGAAGAAAAATACTGAACCTAGTTGAGATAAGGTGTAATAAATATTTTTCAGACGGCAAACAAGCTCGGGGGTTCGCTACGTTAAATAATATCGGCAGATCCAAGCCAATTTTGTACTTTCCGCTAAGCTCATTTCAGACTTTCCACACGCAAACATTTTTCCATGCGAATATATATTCCATTTGCATTGCTGGGGTTAGAGCAATAACAGATATTTTGTGTATTTTGCTTACTGATTCGCTATATCGAAGTGGTTATATGAGAAGGAATAAGCTATCGTTTATTCACAACAAACACTCGTGGCGTTGATCAATGATCAATTCTAACCGATTAACTAAGATAAGTCAAATAGTGACCTGTTTTAAAGGTGTTTTAAAGGTGCGTTTTAAAGGTTTTAAAGGTGTTTTAACGGTGCGCTTCAGTAAAGCAGTCTAAAGCCTCTGTCAATAAAATGAACCAATAGCTTTTACTATTAGTGGACTAGTGCGAGGTTGTAAACAAATACTATGTTATGAGAATTTATGCGATATCCGATGATAAATGCGGAGGCGTGATGAATGTCTCCCCCAGCTGCCACCGTCGCATGCACTATTTAGCTCTGCATGTTGTAGATAGGCACCTCAGACAGGTATTATATGTTTGTACAATCTGTCTTGCTTGAGCTTTGCTGTAAAATTAAGAAGGCACAGTACGCACAACGGTTTTTATCCCTCTGAAGTTAGGTGCAACAAACGATTGCGCATGTAAGTACTGTTGTGCGGAAAAGTTCACTTCCCTCTAATTTGACCCAAAATGAGTTCTGCGCAGATACTTCAGAAAAACAAGCATCCGTTGTGCATTTCTTGAGATGGTAAATCTACGTAGGTTTTATCAAAGTTCAAGGTACAAAAACTGCAAATATTTTTTAATATAAATTAATTTGGTCCAGGTGTTGGTAAATGTATTCTCAAAAGCAATTTTCAGTCTGATGTTGAAATTACGCTTTGATTTTTTTAATAAACCGGAACACCCGTGTCCTTTTACCATGTAAACAAAACGTCCAATATTAGGCATCGTCCGTGTCATTAAAGTCTAACCATGCTAAGTCTGCAGTAAAAACTTAAAACATCATGGCAGGTGAAAATCTAAACTTAAAATTCTGTACTGCAAAAACTATATGAGAACCATTGTAGATCGTAAGTAGCACGAAAGTTACTAAGGTAAAATTATAACATGTACTTAAATTTTTTTAGGTTACCCATTTATATAAATTGCAGACTGGGTCAAATTGCTATACCACGAAAGATACTCAAATAAGATAATGTAGAGTACGTGTACTTTTTTTGCACTTGCCCATTTATTTCTTTGCGGACACATAGTGTTCAGACTCTAGGTATCGCCAGTGTCATTACGCCCGTGTAGTGACAGCGGAAACGTCGGAATGAAGGTTGGAAAAAGGGATTCATTATGATGGGCAACCCCTTGAGGATAGGAAGGTAATTCCGGGACTGTGCAATAACATTAGCTGCTTTTATAATGTTCGTTGTACGGCAGGATCTTATCCAGTGTGTACACAACTAGTTTTTTTGATATAAAAGATGTTACCCTAAGCTTTTTTGGTTAATTCGAGAACCTTTGTTCCCCAGCAGTTGTCAGTTTTGCGAGCTATTTGAGTAATTCTTATTTGATGGAATCGGAACGGAATCGTATGGAATGGGTATGTAAGGTCTCCATATTCCCGAGTACCTTGGCTACGGCCCTGTGTGTAAGTGTACGTGAGGCTAAACCAGCCCTGTGGCAATTATATTAATCAAGAGCTTTGTAGCGTGTGGCAGATTGTCGAGACACTATACCAAATTAAGTTTCGGTGTAAATTGTGTCACTGGGGTGTTTTGACATAATGAAACATTTTCACTAATATAGTACCTACTTTTAAATATTCATGAAAAATTAACACAATTAATTTTTAAGTCACTGAGTAACAATTTTTAAAAGTGGTTACATAGTTTCCATCTTCTGAGGACTTTATTAACTTTGCATTGGAACCATAGAACTAGACAGTTTTATTAAGTTGGACTTTTATTGATCCATTTTTGGATTGAGATATATCTACTTTGCCTTTTCTGATGCCACTATGATGCTATAACTTTAGTAATTCTCAGCACGTTATCATATCTGATTAACACGCATTTGTATCAATGATATCATGAAAGCACTAGATTTTATTTGATAGTAGAGTCTAAATAACTAAATTGGCACCATTAACCACATTACTAATGTCGTATTTGTATTGGCAGTGGCATGTACGTGTGTGAAATCCAATAGAGGAATAAATAATTCGAGCAAGGGGGAGAGTGAGCACGTTCTAGCGATATTTTATTATCAGCGAATTTATGCATTATCGATGTCGTTTAGGATCGGCGCGGACGTGTGTAAATATGTTGTAAATATATAAGAGTACTGGTGAAATGCACTGGGGATAGATAACTAAAATAAGGAGGGTGATTTAAGTATAAGGGTTACTTTAAAAGTTTTACTGATATGTCTATAGCGCAGTCAACCAAAAGATCGATGTGCCAAACACATCACTGCGTATAGTGTATGAAAAATCTCTTCCCATTTTCTGACGTGAACCATTGCTGGAACAAAATTGTTTTTATGGGTTTAGCTCGCCTCTGTAGCTTTTACGACATAGAACGAATTACGAATAAATAACACTAGTCAAAGTTCTCACTTGAATCGTAAAATCTTACGTAACTTTTTGCTCTTTATTTTATTAAAAAAAAAAAGTTTGTAATATCTTTATTTTTTAAGTTTGTCCTTACGTAGCAGAAGAGAAATTTATAGGTTTACACTATGCGACGAAATACGAATTGCAACTACACTCGACACGTCCATTTGAATGAAAGCTTACGGTACGTGGCTTGAATGAGGCTTCACCGGAGACGGAGGGCGACTCAGGGCGAGTGATTTCCAAGTTTCCAGCATAGACCAGTGAAAGCTTTCTGTCATGTTTACATTGATTTGTATAATTTTTGTCAAAAATTCTCGGTAGAGCGCTAAATGATAATATAATAAACTGACTAATTCTAATTTCAGTAAAAATTACTTCACAAAAACTGAAATTACTGAGAAAAACATTCATAGAGGTAATTCTCAACAGATACATTAGTTGCCTCTAGGTGTAGCAAGATAATTTTTTCGTTCATGTTCTGTGGTAATATCAAAGGTTGGAATGGTAGTGAAGCTGTCAACTGTTTGATCACCTAAACACGCTATGCCGTAACTATAGTTTGTTGGTCAAAGCAAGCGTTTAGTTCACCTATTGTTGGGCAAATACTTAATTACAATCGATCGTCTGCAGGCAGCAGGGCCTTTGACGGGTGATTGCGTTGGTAATTGTATTTGTATTGAAAATGTACATAAATGGTATAGAAAAAGAATCACAACACAATAAGATACATATTATAAAAAAATACGTAAAAATTATAATAATATTTTAACGAAAGTCTGGACAGATTGCTATAAAAGTGGAATATAAAGAAATAAATTGTTTAATCAATATTTTACGCGGCATTAAAGATCGTGTCAATCAGAGGAATTTTTTTCAAATATCTAAATACCCACAATCATTGAGAATCAGTAGTCAAACAGTTAGCAGACTGAGCCAGTCAGTTCATATTACAATCTATATAGACTTGCATTTCCTTTGAGACTCTTTCACGCCCCACCTCGTCTGAATTATTCATGCTCTCAAGAAATACCTATCAGGTAAAATCTATTTGATAGAAAATTCAGGGGAATATGAAGGGTAAAGGGAAATAAGGATCATAGTCGCATGTTGATAGTTGCGAGAAAAACAAAGTAAACGGTTTTGTTTTACAAGGAGCCCCTTAGAACATGGTTCTCGTAGCACCGATTTCACGTGGACACTGACTTTTTTCTACAGTTTCTATTTACGTTGCATAAAAACTAACTAGTACACCCAAAAACTAACAAGACTGTGTAGTTATCTCAATTGAAAAAAAATGGCTGATCCCCTTGATTGAAAATTTTCAAATGAGACAAAAAGTCTCAAAATCTTACCCTTTTTACGTACTTACTGGTATTCGTTTGTGCAGTGAATCTTTATTGCATTGTATACTCGTCACCATCATTCTATATTTTCCCGGTAAATATCGCTGTACCGGTGATATGTTGTAGTAATAATTCTCACTTTATGGATGAATCTTAGAGGGATATAAACATTTTACGGCTGATGCAAAAAGCTTATGGCATTTTAAGAGACGATAAAGTAGAATTTTCATTGGCATTAATATTTATAGTGTCAGTGAAAAACAGCAGGATTGAAATATTAGCTTACTAAACTTTAAAGTTTAGAAGGCTTTTATGTACATTAAGCCAGCTCTGAACTTTAAAAAAAGTTCTCTGCACTTTTATAATTCCTCGGATTGTCTCTTCAAACAAAACGAAGCCTAATTTCTACAGACAAAACATTCAAACACGAATTGAAGTTAATTAAGTACACAGTACACTTCACGGTACAGAAGGAAGCTTCTTAACGAGGATTGTAAAACTCACAGCAATAATGGAAACAATGGGCGAGGGGCCTGAGTACCCTGAACCATCAATCTTGAGGAGGGACGACACAGGGGTCCACTCCGAAACTCTTTCCACTAAACTTTTGTAACAACATCGTGATAAATAGTCCCAGCCTCGAAGTAAAAATAGATATGAGAGGTGATAAACTCAGTTTCCTAGTTCATCATAAACTGAAGGCACCTTAAACAATACTCCTGTTAAGATCAATAATTATAAAATATAAATTGCTCAGGTACTAACTTGTCTTGGGTTAATTTTTCAGTTGAAACGTGGCCTTGGGGCACAAAGCCGTTCAGATTTTTCTTGGTCTGCCACTCTTTCTCCATCGATAGATCTATTTTTGAGATAGATTTTTTTTATAGTACCTACCTTCAATTCTCACACAATACGCTTTGTAACAAGCTCTACTTATTTCTCACCACGAAGCGCGCATCACAAATTCTTTCACCACAAAATTCTTACCACGAATGTAAAATATAGTGGTCTAGGAACAATATTACCACTCTGTGTACCGAACAGTTAGATGTGGGAGAAAATAACTACCTAATTGTGTAACCGGAGCGGCAAACAAACCACATTACGGAGATTGGATAATTAGTAACCTACTAGGTGAGGTGACCTCAGGTAGACTAATTACTTACCTACCTAATGTAGTAAGGTGGACAGTTTGATAGGTAAGTATTGATTTGCACGACCGGCCATGGCTAATAATCTAGTACGGTTTACGGTTTTCAATTAGCTCTGGATACCGTGATCGATTGCGTTGAATACGAGTAATGTTCTTATAAATTGCATCATCTTTTAATTGAGATAGATTTTCAAGAATCTGTATTATAAGTTTTAGTACAACCTTTGATCGATAACCAGGTAATCGATTGCGTAATCTTCAATTTTTATTATAATTGTTTTTTTTTGTGGAGATTTCTTATAACTGGAGGTTAGTTTAGAAACACAGTGTACGTTTCCATTATTCATCTAAGTAATTTAACGCCTGAAAATGTGAACGACAACAACAGTATGTACGCACCTAACTGTTTTCTATAATTTGAACGAACTCTAGCGGAAATTCATACTCGTGTTTCACATATTAACTAGTATTGAAGCCAGTTATGAAGGATTATTATTTCTCGGTATTCGGTAATAAATTCAACAGTTTAATTTCCTTTGCGGTTGATTGAACGCCACGGGTGGTGCCCTTCACTCCCGCCTTTGGTTTGGGGAAAAATCACATGGCTTAAATATGAGTAGAGTTTTGCCTTTTGATACGATAGTCTTTGTCTTGGTCAGTTTAATTTGGTTTTGAAGTTAAGAAAAATTAAATATTCAAAATATAAATCATTTACAATAATTTTAATGAGAAGGCTAGGTACGGTAGTGCCTACCTTAAATTATTTCTAACTTCCAGAACAATTTTTTAGGAGCATATTTTAGTTTCATTACTTTTTGATATATTTGCGAACGTAAATATAAACACACCTCTGATGTACCCAAAAAACATCTAGGTAACATTAAAAGCTAAGTAAAGAAAGTAATTAACCTATTTTTTGCGAGTTTTACTTTGCATATTTTTCGTTTCTTTTTTGCTGAAGCTTCGTCATTTTTATATTTTACAAGTACAGACTGGAATATTACGAGCTTAATAAAAGTAAAACTTTTTAGCTTTTAACATTGCGTACGTGATCAGTCTACCCTCTTAGACATTTTGTCTGTCTCGAAGCCATTCTGCATTGGATTTCAATTACAGATCATTTTGAATACATATTTACATAGTGAATTTCTTGGATCAAATATAAATAATTCGAAAGAACTTTCAGTGGGGTGTGCTCAATTTATTAATTGAATGTCCTAACCGCTATTGGCTTTGTATCTTACTATTGGTTAAGGTTAAGTAATCACTATACTCAAGACACATCCTATGCTAGTAAGTAATAGAATTTATTCCCGACAGTGCAGTGGAGGGTAATCTATCTAAAGCACTGTGAAAGCAAAGCACCGGGTGCCTTCAATCGGCGGCTTTCAGTCACCTCTACCTTGCAGACTGGTAAGCACCCTGTTTGTGGTAATTCAATAAATGTCAGGCATTGAATATGATGTATCTTCCACCCTTTATTCATGGATAATTTGGAGAGACATAAATCTTTTATTTGCGGGTGAGATAGAGGCGACTTTTCAGTGGTCCTTACTGTAATACGTGTCATTCTTTTTTTCTGTGAGAGTACGAGATAACGCTCTATTTTATGGCCAAGTTTTATACCTTTTACGTTTTCTGAATAACTTTATCACACAACAGTGCATGTGGTTACAATACAGAGAGCCGAAAAACACCTATGAACGAATAATTTGTTTGATCATCAATTTTTGAAGTATAAATGCTAAAGTATCATGGATTAAATAACGCACAGACAAATACATAAAAAAAATACCTACTAAAAATAAATAGACTTGCTTCGAAAACATTATTATTGATGTTATCCGATCTGGTGTACGTCTAAGGGTATCGGTAACCAATCCTGGTAGTAGTCTCACATTAAGCTGAAAAAGAAATAATACGTTAATTTAAAAAAGCTTGAAATATTAGAGCGCAATTTTACTTATGATTTTGTAAACAGAGATGCAGTGCACGTCTTGCTTAAGCTGACAGAAAAATAATAAGTTTCCAGATTTGCAACTTTGCTGTTGTGCTGAAACCTTAGCACGCGTCACTGTTTTCATCGGTTGTATCGTGCACCCTGAAGAGCCCTGCGAAAGTCATACAAAAGTAATACCAAGATCACCTTGATTCGAGCATATTTCTACAATATTGTGATATTATTTAGATTAGATAAGTATTTTTTTATGTTCCTTTCCTAACCATATTTTGTTTTAAAATAAATAATATGAAATGAAAGCAAATTGAATTTCACGGATGTTTACATTCGATGTTGATACTTGGACATGTTTTCATCTAGTTTGTTTCATATTAAAAATACAACATAATATCACAATGTGTAAAACACAAGTTTTCATTCATAATTTTTCGAATACGGAACACGAATTTTAAGTCGCAGGGCCCTTAACTTTTACTCTTCCATCCAGTGAGAGGGTAGATTCCCCAAGAAACTCGTATTGCCTACGAACAGTGGTTTTGAAGCACGTTTTTCCGATTCCACATTTTATTCTAACTTCCTCCAGTTTTCCACAAGCAGGTTGCGTATATCAGTAAGTTGCTAGTTGTAGGCACTTATTTGCTATTTTGTAGTTTTTGTTCATCTAAGTAGATCCAGTTAAAGTAAATTAAAAACGTTTGCATTTGGAATAGTAATATTTTTCTTGTTTTTAGTAAGGTTGTTCGTTCACTTTGTCTGCACATTACTTTCATATAGTTTTTTCATTGGTTCTTTCTTACCCACTTGATCAATCTTCGCCAGCTGATGTCCATGACAGTCGTACTGTTGATCGAACAAACTAAATAGTATCTCTGATTCTTATATTTTTAGTTAGACTACAAAAAACATACACTAGCCAACACAATAGCAAAACAAACAATTTCAATGCAATAACCAACTATTGCCCCATAGATAAGTTTGTCGAATTTGCGTTGTGCAGATTTGAGTCAGCAATCAAAGGTTCAACTCGAATAGAGTCGAGTTTCTCGATTGCATCGTTTGCTTAGCCGCATTTCCTTTGAAATAAGGTGGATAACACTACCCGTTGATTGATATCTTGTCTCCAATCTAAGAACTCAGAATGTAAAAAACACGTATTTTTCTAATATTTCTGGTTGCAATAAATACTAATAAATATTCATGGACATTTCACACAACGCCCTCTAGTCCCAAACTAAGCAAAGCTTGTAATATGGGAACTAGATGGCTGATAGAATACTTATATACTTTTTTTTTAATACATAGGTAGTTATAATATATAGTTATACCCAGACATAGAACAATGATGAGCTTTCGCGTAATTAGACATTCTTTCCACAATTGACCTGCGACAAAGATATTTTACTGATGTGTCTGTATGATTGGTGATTATTGCCCAAAAATCGGTTCTACGCAGATACTTCAGAGGGACAAAGATTTTTTGTGAATAATATAAGTGTTTCATAATATTGTAGTTTCTTGCCCGTTCTAGGCTCTGGTCGCGTGGAACTGGCACCTAAAATCACCTAGTTATATAAGACGATTCTAAATGATCCTTGTGATTTTATTGATTGGTGATTTATCTGTGAAAGCTTATTGAGGTCTTTAGGCCTAACGCATACCTACATTGCAACAAACATGTAGCACAGTCATTCAGACACGCGCCGGCAACATGTTTTCATTATGAAATCGGGTAAGCATGTCTGACTGCCTGGGTTTAGGTAATTTCTCTGTCATCCGAGACGCGTTAGTGTCGCTGTGCTTTGTGACAATGCATCGCTGTGTGACTATCTAACTAGCTTAGGTACGTACCTACCATTTCGTCTGCTCGTTATAGAGTATACGCGCACTTGGAATTATTTTATCATTTCTAACAAATGATAATATCATCTACTGGATTCTGTGACTGGTTCCGATAACTTTCGTAATTTATAAACCAAAACCAACAACTATACAGTCAAAACCTGCTTCATTACTGAAGAGAAGTTCTATACAGAACAATATCTCGTTATTCCAACTATAATAACTATGCCTGTATTATTTGCAATGACGTAGCCACCAGCTATGAAGCAGTTACGATGGCAGCGCGGATTTGGTCGGTTCATCCGTAATTAGCGAGCGTACTAATGGCTACCAGTCTGCCAGCTCGCTAGCCAGTCCGCTTCCACAAAGTTCACGCTCAAAATCCGCTTGCAGATGCAACGAACAATTTGTAAATAGCCAGCGTTCATTTTATTAACTGACTGCGCCCGAAAATTGTTGATGTTGAAAGGCAAATTAGCGCTTATGAAAAGTGTTATGCACTTTACCGACCGTTTACGGGCCATTTCCTTTTAGCGGTAGGTATTTGTGTACGAGTGCAATTGTATTAGTTTGGACGTTTTTAGGGTTCCGAAATCTAATAGGTTAACCTTAGGTTCACCGTGTCTGTTCGGTCTGTCTGTTTGTTTATACGGCCTGTTTTACTTGAAAAAGTATACTATAGTAGTAACTTACAATATCAGGCACGTATTTTTTATCAGTGTGTAGAGCAATCGCCCACAATGAATGCAAATACATAAGCACATAATAATTAAGTTTGCGCATTTTATTGTTGCTATGCGTCCCCTGATGATATAGTATGTACATATCTCTATACCTGATTGTTTCATTTTAGGACTCCGCATGAGTGATTCGTTATGGCGATATTGTTCATGCCTGGGTCTTTGGGGGAAAATCTTTTTAATTGATGCGTATTGATCAAGTTGGGTACATTTAGTACCCTATTCAGTACTCAAATAATTATAATTTGAAAAGGTAGATAACAATAAGTAACGCAATTATATATATATATTTTTTAAGAAGGTTATTTAGTTGATAAAAATCATTTAAAATTACAAACGAAATGAAACAAAATTACAATATACAAAGTCGGTAATGAACGTAAGAAATCGCGAGGAACGTTGTAACCACTAATGATTCAACCGAGACTACGCCAGGACGGTAAAACTCAAAGTGGAATTTTCCGAGACACTCGAAAATATCTATTTTTACTTTGATCTTCAAAGATTTCCGATTTACAAAAATAGTAACATAGTCGAACATGAGTATCCATGTCAAATCGCCGTATTGGCAAGTCATAAATACCGTGAAACCTCTTATAAGCAGACGGCGATCGCAGACGGCTTTCAAATAACTTCCAATAACGCGTAGAGGCCGGCCGCTATAGTGACCTCACTGCCCTCATATTATTGAATTTTCTTAGCTTTAGCGCAGATTTTCCAATAAGTTGAGTGTTTTGTTGCTCGAAAACCACATTTAGGTGGTTTGTCAAGTATATTTCATTTATATAAAAAAAAAATAGTATGTTATTTCAAATTTAGACAGGCGTCACAGCTCAGTCGGTAATAGCTCTGCCTTCCGTGCTGTGGGTCGTGGGTTCAATCCCCACCAAGAACAAACATTTGTGCGTGGAAAACATAGATGTTTGTTCTATGTCTGGCTGTTAGTATGTATTATAAGTATGTATTTACAAAAAAAAAATTATAAGAGTTCTATCAGCCATCTGGTTCCCATATTACAAGCATTGCTTAGTTTGGGACTAGAGGGTGTTGTGTGAAATGTCCCAGAATATTTATTTATTTATATTTATTATTATTAAAGCATCTCTAGATTTTAGTAACTATGTAATCAAAACATAACTTTAGTGGTGGCTTGATTTCTTTAATGAGCAGTAAATAAATACATAACAGCAAGTGACCATTACCTACTTTTTACAAGTTTTTATTTAACTTGCAATGTTTGTGGGTTTGTATGTTTGTTTAAGTCAAATTTTAGCTGAAATTTTGCATACCTATTAGTCTTTAGGGAAAATGCAATAATATGGTGACAGCGAGCTGATTTGATGATGGAGATGGAAGGTGGCCATAGGAACTAGGTACTAAAACGACGCAACCAAACTCGATGGGAGTTTGGGCTCGTTTGGATTTTGATGTCTTGGCAAGGACTCTGGTCCTACGACGGTTTTATGACGGAACATAAAACTTGTTTTTTTTTTAATATTATTTTTTAATAAAAATTATAGTAAATTAATTAATTTAATTAGTGTCAAAAACTAACCTAACCTAACCTTTAGCGAAATTAAACATTAAGGGCGGATTGCACCAGAATCGCTAAACGCGTTTAACTCTTAAATAGTATTTAGCGGTTTGTCAAGTCATACAAATACGTCAAATTTAAATCGATTTAGCTGTTAAACACGTTTAGTGATTCTGGTGCAAGCCGCACTTAAAACCAACAAAATAAAATTCCACCGATGAACAAAGGATTTTATATGAACCGATGTCATTGGGGTGGATTTTGCAAAAATGAAAAACGAAATAAAAACGTTATTTTTGACACGCAAAAAAGTTTTTTTAGCAAGGACTGTATTCTGCCGGTTCACTGAAACCCGAAACCTATGTTTTGGGTGTTTCGAAGCGAAGTGACAAAGGGTGGGCCGTGGGTGGGCTTATTTTATTGTCACCGTGACGAGAGCTCACACCTCTCGCAGACTATTGCCTGATCCACCCTTGGACAAGCGTTCACCGCATATGCGGTACATATACCTATCTGCATTGTGTCTGCGTAAATATACGATCGATCTACCTGCGTAAGTATTTGTAAATTGAAAATAACTAAGGCACCGAGTAAAAGTTTCGTAAGTAGATAGGTAGGTGTATGTATTAGGTGGCAGACAATTGAAAACGAATCCTTCGTGTCTTCCCCCACACCTGCCGTTACAACTTTATTGCGTCCCGTCTTCATTAAACCAAGCTTCTTTGAAGTTCTAAGGAACATGAAACGTGGTGAGAAATTGGTTTATTTTCAGCACTATTTACGAAAATAGTTTTAAACTATGAAGTTTATTATTACGCTTTTTTTTAATAGGTATAGAGTGGGTAGAGTCGCAATAATAACCCATCCAATATTCTCTTTCAAGCCCAAAAAAGACATTTATTTATTTATTTTAAAATAATATTTTTCATTGTAAGTTTTGGGGCCCCTACATTAATGTTTTTTGAATAATAAACATTTGAATCCTAAAATGGAGTGGATTGTTTTCTCCCATTATTTTAAGTATATCAGATTCATTTATTTAATATTCTTTCGTATTATAAATATTGATAAACAAGATGACGAGTGATGCGTGAAAAGCCAGGATATCGCCTGGGACGTTGCCTAGGAATATTATAGTATCCTCTAGGAAAGAATGGTTGATGGAAATGCGAAATAAACTGTAAGTAGGTAATACGTACCCACATGCAGAACCTAAAGTGGCCTGTGATGGCTCTGGGGAAATCACGTGAGCACCTCTCAACCCTCAGTACGTAGTACATAACTAAGCGAAATGATTCCAGTTACAGGTATTATTTATTAGGACTATGCTTGTTATTCTAGCATGAAAAATACCAAATTACTAAGAATGAGTTACTTTATTTGACGAGTTTACTGATCACTTCCAGGCATCACAGCTCAGTCGGTATAGCTCTGCCTTCCGTACTGTGGATCGTGGGTTCAATCCCCACCAAGAACAAACATTTGTGTGCTGCAAACATATATGTTTGTTCTATGTCTGGGTGTTACTATGTATGTAAAAGGGAGCGCTTGTCTGGTAATGGTTTCGACTGACTATCCCTTTTTATATATTTGGTTTATGGTTATCAAATAGAAAATCACTTTTAAATGACAAACTAGTTTAATTAATTTATATAATTAATGGTTAAATGGTTTTAATGGTTTTAATGGTTTGATGATTTTAGTGGTATTTGAGCACGCGAGTGCTCAATGGTAGATGATCGCGTACCGGCGGTAAAACGCCGAAACTGGTTAAATCTGTGCTCGAAAGCGCGTAGCGATGCACAAAACGCTAAACGCTTACGTGTTCGGTTTACTCCGAACATACTCCCGAGCACAAGAAGATGAGATGATGTGGATGAGATGAAATATACATCTTAATTAACTATCTTATATAAAACGGAAAAGTAAATGGTAAACTTAAAAATATCAAAGCAAAATATAAAAGCAATAAACATGGTACAATATTGGTGTAAAGGTCTCAAAACATTTAACTTATTCTAAATATAACTAAATAACTTAGTTTGGTTAGACGGCTTCGTCCATTTCAAAGCCGACATTTTTGAGCCCTCGACCCGTTTGGCTCTGGCCAATCGCGCTATTGTCCGGGCTAGCTGTAGGCCAACGTTGGGCATAGTTCTGGAGTTCAAACTTTATGTCCTGTCCGTGATTCACACTTGCACTAACACTATTTTGCCTATTTAGGCTTACACTAGCACTATTTTGCCTATTTAGGCCACTAGCACTGGTCATCGGTGGTGGTGGTGGTGGTGCACTGGTGGGCCTCGGCGGCGCGGAAGTTTCGGCTGGTTCTGGTTGGTGGTGACTTCCGCGTCGACGCCGAGGTCTGTGAGACGGCGGGGTCGCCGCCTCAGCATCCCGTGGGCAACCTCCTCTGCGTTGCTCCGAAGCTGGTCTCCGACATCGGCAGCACGTTGAGGAACTTTGGTTGCTACGCTCTCTTTCTGGGTTACTGTGTCGGAATTTTTCGACGCGGTTGCACTTTGTTCACCTACTAATGCCTCATGAAGTAGCGTATTATGCGGTTTTAAACATTTGCGACATCGCTTTTTTGATTGGCATTGTTTCTTAGAATGACCGAATAAGCAATTGTTGCAATAATCTAATTGTTTAATTTTTTGCAATTTATCTTTACTCGTCATGCTTAAAAATTGAGAGCACTTCCACAATCCGTGCTCGTCATTGCACAATTCGCATGCTGATGAACGTGAAACGTGACAAATACTTGTGCTAGATTTGGTTGAATCTTTTAAATTAGAGTTAACGAATCGATTGGTGAAACCCGTTTTATTTTCATTCTGGTTATTTTTAGATGTGGTTGGTTTCTGAGTAGCGGGCCCTTGTTTACGACGAGAAGCCTCTAAGGCGGTAAACTTCACCTCCAAGTAATCCAGAAACTCCTGTAAAGAGGGTAGCTCTCTGGGCTTTTTGATGGACTCTACGTATTCTGTGAAGGTTTCGTCGTCTAATTTCTGAGCCAGCAGGTGCACTAAGAGTGGGTCCCATGTAGTGATGTCGACTCCAAGGTTGGTGATAGCGTGCAACGTTTCCTTTGCCACATCATGCAGCTTCTTAATACTGGGCAGTGACTGCTGCGGCATGTTCGGAACCCCAAGAAGCGTGTTTATATGGGTTGTAAATATCAGCCTTTTGTTCCCATAACGATGGTTTAGGATATCCCAGCAAGCCTGGTAGTTGTCTGAGCTTATTTGTAGGTGATGAATCAGACGCTCAGCTTCTCCAGTCACTTTACCTTTTAAGAACTGCATTTTCTGTGCTTTTGATAAGGATGGATTCTTGTCGATTGCCTCATTGAATAAATCTTTAAACGAAATCCAACTGTTGTAGGACCCGTTGAAGACGGGGATACTCATCTGTGGGGCGGAGCTCTCTCTATGCTTTACGGACCACATCTTTGTGTTAATTTTTTCTACCAACTCACTGTAGATCTCTTCTCGTTTGCAGAACTCCTCCTGGTATTCGAATTCTTCTCCTCCATTTTCGGCTTCTATTTCCCAGTGCAACTTGTCGATGTCCCCCCATCGGCTCTCCAGAGATTTCAAAGCGTTTTCGACCCTATAGGGTGGCTCACACCCCTGAGCACCACGATGAACGTCCTGTTTCAGAACGTCTGGCTTTTGAACATAGGCTGGGACAAAAAGTTGCCAGAAAACATCGATTCAGAGTGGGCCATCATTCCAGCTCGATGGAAACCATTTGTAGCGAATCGTGTAACATCGATTACAGAGAAAATTCCTGGTGAACATTGGCGATACGTCAAGACCAATGAAAACCCGGCTGATTGTGCAAGCCGCGGGTTAAATATAAAGCAGCTAAGAAACCATAGCTTGTGGTGGAATGGACCCGTATGGCTACAATCACCTTATAACGACCAAGAAAGTCAAACCAAACACGAAACCACTGAGCTAAAGCTGATAGTACCTCATTTCGAAATCGGAGAGCTAGTAGTGATCCATGATGATAACCTACCACCAAGAAGGTGGTCTCTCGGCCGAGTAACAGACACTCATCCAGAGGATGACGGCCTTACCAGAGCCGTTTCACTAAAAACAAAGAATGTTATCATGAAACGGCCAGTTGCCAAGCTTTCGGTCCCACCAATTAACCAGGATCAGGAAACATCGAAAGAACAAGAGGCGCGACCAAAAACGAATACAACAAACCAACGACCAAGGCGCACAGGATCGCCATTATCAATAGCTACCATTGCGTATTTCCTAATAAATCTTATGATGTTGTGCTCTCATGCATATGGCTTATACGATGTAAAACAACTACCAAGCAATCAGACTCTATATTTTGATCCAATATCCAAAATCCAGACCATCAGAGATAAATGGACATTGGTAGTCTACTATGACATGAAACCATATTGGGACGGAATGAATACATATAAAGAAATATCTAGTTACTTAGATAAACTGTGTGCAACCATAGAGAAACAATCACAATGCAATACTATCGTCCAACAAGCACGTCACGATTACCAGGAAATAGAGTACTACAACGACCTGTTGCTAGCACAGCATTTTGATATCGCTGAAAAGAGGTACCAGCGCGACGTGACCCAGACGGCTAGGCGCCGCCGAGGACTGATAAACGGTGTCGGATATCTTGCGAACGATTTGTTTGGAGTATTAGACTCACGCTTTGCGGATCAGTATGCCAAGGACATTGCCACAATAACCAACAATGAAAGGCATCTATCCCAATTATGGAAAAACCAAACCTCCGTAATTGAAGCAGAGTTTAACTTGATGAAAAATATGGAATCCACCATAAACAAACAGCGCAAGATTATCAACAAAAAAATGATGGAGTTACAAGAGAATACCACTAAGCTTAAATAGGACATTAAAAACATATCATATATTCAAGAATTCACTTTATCCGCCATGGCCGGAAATAATATCCTGCAAAGTTTAAAACGTCTCCAAAATACACTACTAGATACAATTACAGACATCTACCACGGCCAAATAAGTATGCACTTGTTAACTCCAGCTCAACTCAAGAGTGAATTGCAGATAATTAGTGGACAGATGCCTAGCGAGATGGCGCTACCAATAGATAACGTTGATAGTGACTTTAAATATCTGTACCAACTACTGAAGGTCAAAGCCAGAGCTACCACGGAATACATCATCATAGAGATAACATTCCCGCTCATAGCTAGAGAAAACTACCAGCTTTACCAGGTACTATCTCTACCTCAACAGGCGAGCGACCAGATGATCAGATTGATACCCGTCTCGGAATACGTAGCAGTCAATCTCAGAAAAGACTCATATTTCACCATCACCAAAAACGTTTCACCAAAACACTAGGGCTTGGTTGGATCCCGATGAAAGATTGTTTTAATTTCACATCGAAAATAACATCGGAACCACCATCAATCACTACAAAAAGATCTCTCCTATCTGATATGCTAAACGCTAAACGCTTACGTGTTCGGTTTACTCCGAACAATGTATTATAAGTATGTATTTACAAAAAAAGTATATAAGTATTCTATCAGCCATCTAGTTCCCATATTACAAGCTTTGCTTAGTTTTGGGACTAGAGGGCGTCATGTGAAATGACCATGAATATTTATTTAATTATTACTTCCATGTCGAAAACATGGTTATAGAACGTTATGCTAGCTACTTATCGAGATATTTATAATAATACGAAAAAATTAGTTAAAACATTATCAAAAACGTCCTGTTTAATAAACGGAAGAAAACAATGGCGTAACTTATAGGAACTTATGATGAAACATAAAAATAAATACACTCGAGAGCAATGATTCCGGGTCACTTAAAGAATGTTAAAAATCTCGGAAACTAAAAATGATAGGTTAATGCAATAAATTGTATTTAATAGACAATGTAATACTCCTTAAATGAAAGTAAAAAAATATGAGTCACCATACATTTTATTAACACAAAATTACATAAAGAAAAAAACTGCTGATCTCTCCTTAAAACAAAAATAGGAAACATGAAATTTTTGAACTTTATTACGATTTGACTTGAATTTTAATACTTCGTATTGCCTCCTCGTGCTTCCATTACTGCGTTTACGCGGTTTGGCATGCTGTACACCAAGTTCCTTATACGATTTTGGGGAATATTCTCCCATTCCTCTGTGAGAGCAATTTTGAGCTCACGAAGCGTGATTGGGGGAGGGTTTCGTTGTTTTACGCATCTGCCTAGCTCGTCCCAAGCATGCTCGATCGGGTTGATATCCGGGCTGCGCGCTGGCCACTCCATACGAGTAATGTTCATCTCTTGAAGGTAGTCATTCACAATCCTACCTGTATGAGGTCGGGCATTGTCATGCATAAATATAGCATCCTCACCTAAATTGACCATAAATGGACCAACATGATCATTGAGGATTTCTTCCACATATCTTACGCTAGTTAAAGAGCCGTTTTCTATGATCACCAGCTCTGTGCGACTTTCAGAAGAAATTCCGGCCCACACAAGTACAGACCCACCACCGTAGGCTACTTTTTCTTCGATGCATGCTTGCTTGAATCTTTCCCCTGGTCTTCGATACACTCTGTGTCTTCCATCGTGCTTGTAGAGCATAAATTTTGATTCGTCGGAGAACATAACTTTTGACCAATCTTCAATACTCCAATTTACGTGGCTCTGGGCATATCTTAGTCTTGAAATACGATGCCCACGCTCCAGTTTAGGGCCGTTTGCAGGTCTAAGGGGTTTTAAGTTAGATTCAGCAAGCCGACGTCTTACTGTCCATGCACTTGGGTTACTTCCTCCGAGGCGTCGAAACTGATTTGTGAGTTCAGTTCCTGTGAGAAAGCGATTTCGAAGCATGGTGTTCACCAAGTATCGGTCTTCTCGTGCTGTGGTACACCTGGTTCTGCCCGTTCCTGGTCTGCGTAGGTTAGAACCAGTTTCTTCGTAACGTCGGAGAACTCTTTGTACTGTTGACAGCGACACACCGACAGTCCTGGCTGTATCGCGCTGACTCCGGCCGGTTTCCAGCATTGTAAGTATTCTGGTGCATTCTTCAGGCGTAAGCGACATAATTTCAGCTTGAATAATGAATATAGAGCACTATCAACATGGTTTATATACCCACATAAATGACAGATTACAAACAAAAGCAAAACCAAATGCTGTAATTTCGTAGTTCCATCTTCGAAAGTGGCCCTTTTTCAAATTTGATTTTTTTAAGATATAACTTTACAATAACTAAGAAGTTTTAATACCTTCATTTAAGGAGTATTACATTGTCTATTAAATACAATTTATTGCATTAACCTATCATTTTTAGTTTCCGAGATTTTTAACATTCTTTAAGTGACCCGGAATCATTGCTCTCGCGTGTACGTCTATGAGCATCCATTAACTTTACTGGAGAATTTTAACATCTTTTCCGAAGCATAAACCAATCCGCTTAACATCTCCGTCTTCATCGCGAGCTTACCTAATGGACTGTAAATATTATGATGCGTTTACGTCAATTTAAAAAATAATATAGCTCTTAGCTTAATGAAAGGAAGACTGATATATATTTAATAAGGAACATTTAGCAACAATAATATATACTTTGGTTTTCGAATGAATTCTTTTCAAATAGGTAACAGATTCAGTTAACAATAACATTTTCTGATTAACAAATGCAAAACCAGTGATGCAGGCATTGATTGATGCGTCCAATGTTTCCGCGAACGAGCTGCCATGAAACTTGTTGAAATATGCATCAAAGGAAGCGAGCAAATTGAACGCATGACGAGCAAGCCCGATTGCCAATGAACCGAGCGTTGTATGAGCCACGCAGTTGAAACTGAAGCAAGGAGTCGAAAATTGAAACATCGACGGCCTTTGCGATACTCAACGGTGAAACTTTTTACAGGGAACGGTCATTCACCAGCGTTGCGTATGTCTAGTCTAGTTCCGTTTTTAAATGATTGGATTTCTCTATGTATATAGGAAAGATCTTTTCAAGTAGGCCTATTTTTCACTGAGTTTTTTGACATTGAGTTTACGTTTTTGTAGTCTAGACTTCTCATTAGATTAATTGTTTAGTTTGAGAAATTAATCTAGCAAGAAGAATATTTTTTTCAATTCAGTATAAATTATTGACATTAAGGGCGGCTTGCACCAGAATCGCTAAACGCGTTTAACTCTTAAATAGTATTTAGCGAGTTGTCAAGTCATACAAATACGTCAGATTTAAATCGATTAAGCTGTTAAATACGTTTAGGGCGGCTTGCACCAGAATCACTAAACGTGTTTAACAGCTAAATAGATTTAAATCTGACGTATTTATATGACTTGACAACTCGCTAAATACTATTTAAGAGTTAAACGCGTTTAGCGATTCTGGTGCAAGCCGCCCTTAGTGATTCTGGTGCAAGACGCCCCAGTGATAAATATTTAGTGCAATGTTGTCTAAGAATAAAACCGTTTGCTTTATAAATAACATGACTCCTCTACTTTGGTACAGGCTGTACGGTTTTCGATCCGTCTCGGAGATGGCATGCTTCCGGTTCCGGCAAGCGCGATTATTTTCCGCTTGCTATGAGCCGTGCAATCGACCTCTCCTTTAAGCTTTACCGTCTCTCGCGATCCGTTGCACCTTCGCAAAAGTGATACGAAATAAATTTCGTTATGGCAAGCATGATTAAAGTTTTTATTTCAAATAAAACGCTCTATGACTCATGGTCAAATGTATAACGTTAGATTACAAAACCAATGGTTAAGTTGATTCTGGTGAACACAGGCCCAAAAGAAAATTAACAAAAATATTCGATGATAACATACATAGGTACATTTGAATATTCACATAGATTCAGAACAGGTTTTTCCGAAGTTTCCTCATAATGAGTTACGGAGTTGTTGTCTGGATATTAACTTGGAATCCCAATTTATGAATGGTACGAAAAAAAATCGTATGTTAGTAGGTAGGTCGTGTTCGTATCTCAGAACAATAAATTGTTTCGAGGTTTGTATTGTTTTTGTATGTTCGAGCAACACTCTTTATTTGAGTGAGTTTGTCTGCAATTTTTCTTACATTTATTTTGATTTTCAATGTGCATCAATTTCCTAGGCATTGATTTCTGATGATAGGCTCCAAACGAAATGCGGGATCACGTTCATATTGTGCGGCAGCCGTCCATCGCCGGCTATCGGCGCAGTGCAAGCAAATAGGCCGGAATGAGCACGCATTCCCGTTTGCCAAGCGCCGCTCTGGCGGCAAACTTGTCTCTATTACATATTACCCAAATAAAATAGGTAGCTCCATACGGCAAATATTGCTGATTCAGAAAACGTATCTATTACTTTTCTTTACTATAATCCCGTCACATTTTTTACCATTTGCAGACGTGGCAGATAAAATGTATGCAATCAAAAAACTTATAGATTGCTTGCTACTAAGTCACTTATCTGCAGATGAGGAAAAAAATCCTAAGTAGGAAGAACGTGAGTGGTAAATTGTGAGCACGTGGTCTATTTAAGTTTGTAGCGCAGTTTCTCACAAGGTTTTATATCGTTTCAACTTCAAGTCTCGCTGATATGAGCGTCACGTTCTCGGCTCCGTATGCTAAGGATTTTGCAATTCAAACAAGTAACACGGAACTTAACTTTCTAACTTACGTACTGAAGTTTTAATTAGAGTTTCTTTATTATTACGTTAAGTCTCTCTCTGTGGAGCTTAATGTTGCAAAATTGAAACACTGCATTCGGTAATAATTCAACTTGTTGAACAACATTACTTTCAGCAAGAACTTGTGCATGTTGTTTCTTTACATGCAATCGAATATTTAAAAGCTTCAAAATAGTCTACTTCAAAATTCAATTAACAGAAAACTCGCATAGAAACGCAACCGAAAAAATAGGCATATAAAAACGGGTAGAGTACTTATCGGAGAAACCTCATACAAGCACAGATCCGCGGCTCAGAGCGATCTTTTCGTGGCTCGTTGAGATAGTGCCGGCGGATTGAATGCTGCCCGCTTGAAGGCTTATCCTCGTGTAACTGATAGATACTTTCCTTTCTACAGATCTGAATTTTTGGCTTGAAACCGAATTTGGCAAATACAACTGTGTAAAGTATTATCATTGATCATAAGTACTTGGTACCTTAATAATGGTGTTTTAAAATGTCTTGTTTGTCAGTTGTAAAGTGTCATCAGGCTAAAAAAATATTAATATATCAAACTGCTAAAACTTTTGCTAAGGGCGGCTTGCACCAGAATCGCTAAACGCGTTTAACTCTTAAATAGTATTTAGCGAGTTGTCAAGTCATACAAATACGTCAGATTTAAATCGATTTAGCTGTTAAATACGTTTAGTGATTCTGGTGCAAGACGCCCTAAGAATACATTACTAACTCCGAATATTAGATTAGATTAGATTTTTTTTATTGCACATAAAAATAGTAAAGAGGCGAGCTTAATGCTATTTAGCATTTTCTTCCAACCAACCTTTGTGTAGTGTGGAGAAAAGGTAGTGCTAATAAGAGAAACTTGGTAGGGAGAAACGCCTTTAACAATATATAAAAATTACCTACTTAATATTTATAATAAAACATAATCTACTTACAAATATGAATATGACTATTCTTCAGATGAAAATATTTTCGGTTTTGTTTTAGACAAGCTTAGGGATTGTTTTCAGGATTGGCCGAATACCGAGAGCTTGGTACAACACTATTATTAAATACAGGGTGTAAAAATCTCAAAAACTTCCAACTATACTTAGACATATTATATTAGATAAAAAAATCCGGACTAAAAATTATGTTTTTCAGTCTTTCAACTTGTGATAGCAGTTCCAAGATTTCATCGCTATTATAAAGTTTTCGTCCTTCAAATAATTATAATGAAAACAGTCTAAGAAATAACTTTTGTGTATAGGTATAATTTCACTATCTTGTTTCATTTTGCCTGGGTAATATCGTATTGTATCGGATGTAGGGACTGTTTATGCATCTTCATTTTGAAGAGTGGTTGTATTACACCCTGTATTTTCATCCCCAGTCGCTGCTTGAATGATAAAGATATTTTCTTTAACGCAACCCCCTCGATACCCCATAACTCGTAACTTTTCTTTACTAAATCGCTCGTTTTGGTAACATCCTTATTTAGTTAAAAGGTTAGAGGAAAAACGAAAAAGAAAGCTATATTTTAAGACAATTTGTGTGTTTTTAGTATGTAAGGGTTTTTGTGAAATTCGGGGAAGTACCATAACTGTTGCCGCTAAGCCTTACTTGCATACAACTACATTACTTACTACTTACTTGCATTGCGTGATACTTGCATTGCTGTGTTCTGATTTGCATGGTATGAACGCCGGTGCAATCACAGGCACATGATAAAATACTCCTTTAGGTCTAAAACGGATGGACACACCCTCAAGGGACGTGTTCTACTTATAATCTATTACTATAGGCAGAGATAACTGCTTAACATCAGGAGATATATCCAGTTCTTACGTTTTTTTAATTAAAAAAGTGACTCCCACTTTAAAAGTCTATTATCCAGCAACAGAGTAATTGCATCTTTTATAAAAAGCCATCAGCTTATTCAAAACGATGTCTTTGATAGAGTTAGCGCTGGTTATGCCTGCTCATTACGTGAAGGGTCCGTAGTACAAGAGTGTAGACGACGGGAAAATAACAACGTTCGCCTCTGTGGAATAGAACACCCGATGGCTTCATTCGCAGGTAACTAGTGTTCTCCTGCAAAACAATAAAAAGCATATATTTTTTTTATAAAATAAAATATTATGTTGAATATGCTAATAAATGGAATGTGCTGTACATCATGTAAAACTTTGAATAAAATTGAAACTAAAATATGTAGTCGCAACAGACGAGCTTATAAAAGACCATTTTCTTTCAGACAACTTTTTATTGGCGTGTTGTAAAGCTGTGCTGTTGTCGTGTAGGTAAATGATTTTAGCTCGTAGCACTGGCGTAGCGTTGTAGCGAGTTCGTAGCAAGGCGCCTACGAGCCAATAATAATTATAAATGATTTAATTTATTTTGAAAAATTCCCGAAATCCTGACTTTAGTTTAGTTTATATTTTAGTCGCGGGTGTGAATGATGATGTACGGTACGCGTAGCTTCGTAGCGAGTTCGTAGCAAAACATCTAAAAGCCAAGAATTGTTTTTATTAGAATGTATACTACTGGTGAGGATTTGTGTTTTTAGTATCGTAGATCAATTATCCGGGTTTGTAGCACCGGCGTAGCACCGTAGCAAGCTCATAGCAAAACATCCCGCTGTGAGAGTTTCATATGTCTGAGCGGGGCGGTATGCTTTGACGAGTTAATAAAAATATTTCAAGCCAGAATTGCGATGCAGAGCATTCTTAATTAAATTGTCACAGCTTAGTGATGAAGAGGAAAGCGTATCTTGGTACAAAAATAATAAAGAAAGAAAAACATGGTTGTCTAATAAAAAGTCAGCCAGAGGCACGTCTAAACATTTTTGTCACATCCCCATTTTTGCAGTTTTCTGCATAATAACAAGTCAGTGTGTATCCGACAAATTGTCCCATAATGCTTTTCATCACCGTCAAACACAACTTTATATGATAGAAAAGATAAATAGGTACTTGTGTTTTGGTACAGTGAAAACGTGAATTGCTTCATATTTATTTAAGTGTTCTCAACTGGCGCACTAATTAATGAACGAGAAATTTAAATACCTGAGCGTACTCAACCTCAGACATTACAACTAAAGCACAGTTCAGTGAGTGTTCCACAAACACTTTCTTGTAATAGACATCGCTTGGCGCTTTATTACCTGAGAGTGCAATAGTTTAAACGGCTGCCAGCGATTTCAGTCTTGGATTCTCCTGGGATTGAGTAGAATCATGAAGACCGCAGTGTTGCCAACTGCTTAAATATATTTGGTTTTATTAGGAGCAGTAAGCAACTTCTAGTCAAGTTTTGGCACCTTATCCTGATCGTAAAAACGTAGAGTTTGATCCAGTTGTAGATGGAAGAGATCAATTTGGCACAGGAAAATTTAAACTTAATTTGGCCAAAGTGTTTTGAGCGACATTAAAAATTGCAAATATTATTTAAATAAATATAAATTATATAGTAATTTCATATTGTATTAGTTGCGTTTTTAAACCTAATTTATTAATGCAGACACCTAAATAAAATGACAAGGAGTATACTTATTACTTTGGGATGGTATCCAAAATTCAAACTATTAAAAGTGCACAGCCCCCGTATTCCAATCTTTTGCTGTCAAGTTATATTTCACTGCCCAGTGTAATTTCTTCAGGTCACGTGGTACAATTTTGTACCACGTGATCATTCTTTTTAGACACTTGACAGCAAAATATGCGCGAAAACAAATTAAATGACATTATAATGGTCACTATTTAGTCACAGAATAACTATGAGTTAGTATGAACTGATCATGATTTAAAACTTTGCAGTTCGACTGAGATTGGAACACCCCTGCTGACAAGACAAGGCTAGATCTACCGGTAAAACGTCTAAGCTGGCAATAGTGGCAGCGACGCAAGTCTTATTTGTACAACAAGCCAACAATACCGACAAGATCAAAGGCAGCACCGGAATTAATTTTCGAGCGCTATCTCCCCTCCTCCCGGACCCCAGGCATAGATAAGCTCCCTAAAATATTTCCATTTTTTCATAATAACGTATTTCCGGTGGTTCTCCGTAATCCAATTTAATACCCTTGAAGTTGTTCCCTCGTTGTGTAACGGTGGGTATAAACTTACACATAACTTTTTATACCAGTTTCAATGTTCATGTCAACGATGCTAGCTTTCAAAAAGTATCATTAATAGGTAGGTGTATTGTAAAAGTTTGACCTGCTAGTTACTGCGAACATCCAAGTTGTTCCTATGAATTGCTAGAGTTTTTAAGATGAAAGTACTATGTACCTTTTTGAATAGCTAGGAAACAAAATATGTGTAAACAAATGACCGATTTCAGGATGATTGAACTGAGAAAATTAAAATGAGATGAAATGAAAATAGATACGCTACACTGGATATTGGGATACAAATTAACATATTATTACGGCCCGAAAATTACTCTGATTATCTTCATCGTGAAATATGGCAGTACAATTTAGAAAATAGAGCCTACACATCAATTAAATAAATTATTTATGAAGGTTATTATTCATAAATCATTTTATGCTTGCGGGAAAACGTTATTTATACTGATCAAATTGTAAATAAGGCTTTGGTGTTTCCTTTTGTTAACTTGTGTCTTGTTTTATTCATATTATTTCATTTACATACAGAAGGGCAAACAATCTCAAATACGTATAATATGTATACTTTCATTTCATACAACATACTAATTAGTTTCAAACTAAACGTATATCTATTCTATGATCAGGGTACCTGTGCTGTGATAACTGAAAAATACTTAAATACCTTCTTTTTACATTTACTAAGCTGTAAGAACAGTCGCTAAATAACGAAGTATAATATCTACGTAGAAGATCCAACCTATTCGCCAAGTAGACATTAGTGAAAGGAGTTCCGTCGATAAAGGCAATATGTTAAGGGGATAGTCTATCTGTGCAAAACAGAAGAATCGAGTTGTCATGACATGCGCGGAAAGCAATTCGTAAATTTTATCGAATACTAAACTAAACTGAAAAATGCTTTACTGCGATCTTTATATTTATTTATTTAGTTAGTTACACCAATGGCATATTCACAATTGTTATTTAGGAGAAAAATATTACTTATAACATTCTATAGTGTGATATACCATTACAGGCATAAACAGATTTGATGTAGGTAAAATATGTCTTAAAAAATTTAGTACTTATTTTTTAAGGAAAAAAAAAGCAACAACTTATAACTAAGTGTGTGATTGGATTCCAATATACGAGTAATAAGTGCTCATGATAACATTCATGATAACAAAATTAAAGGAACGCTATTGTTTGTGTCAAATAGTCAGTTAATTGGATAAAATCTGCCAAGATTGGTTTTAAATCATACAGGAATGAAAGTATTTATTGGTTTTTTGTTACTTTTGAATAATCAACTTTTTTGAAAATATGTGTGGCATATTTTTACCCTTTTAACATTTTTTGTATCATTACATTTATATCATACATTAATTATAATATCTAATGCAGGGTGATGAGGATCTAACTTACTGAGGGGTAGTTTATTTTCACACTCCGTTACACCACTAAAATTGCTTATCACTAAATCTACAGTTCTTTGAACAGTATTTTATAAACTACATAATATTTACTATTATTAGGGTTTGAATTTTTGTGTCCTTCACTAGAGGTAGACCGGTCAAAATTAAAATCTGCAACAAATTATAGTCTCTACTTATATCACTTGACTGTGTCACTTTATCTACTGATATTATCCATGACGAGAAACAAAGTCTGTATAGTCACTGGGGTTTGTTTGTATACTGCACATATCTAAATATTCTTGGCAGAGTATTATTGAGTTTTAGTGAGATCTATACTTCTTCATTTTTACTTCGCAGAGCCTGGTTTCATATCAGTATGGAGTTCATATCAGCCAGTGCCTCATAGTTTTTGACTTGCTTTGCAGGAGATTGGTCATCTCTGCGGATGAATATGCGACCATTCCTAGTCCACACATATTTTTGCGACGAGAAGACTTGACGGAGTTTCCCAAACGCAGCCCAGCCCAGCTGGATTCTCCGGTTTAGCTCTTTCTCAAAGTTGTGTCTACCCAAACGCAGGGTCTGCCCGAGGTAGACATACTCCTGCACAACTTCGAGAGGCATTCCGGCGACAGTGATTGGCTCTGGGGTTATACGATCATTGATCATAATTTTCGACATAGCTCAGAGGATTAGCAGGCTGAAGTGGCAGTGGGCCGGCCATGTTTGCCGTAGAACCGACAATCGTTGGAGCAAACTAATACTCGAGTGGAGACCACGTTTAGGCAAGCGTAGTGTAGGACGCCCTCCGGCGAGATGGGGCGACGATCTGCGAAATGTAGCTGGCAGACACTGGATGAGAAGAGCCGAAGACCGAGCTCAATGGCGCGTCTTGCGAGAGACCTACGTCCAGCAGTGGACAAGTATAGGTTGATGATGATGATGATGATGGTTGTTAGACTCATCCATCTTTCTGACTCTGGAGCATGAAAGTATGTCCGCATTATCAATAGGGAGTTATATGACTGTGTCTAGTTGTTTAATTGTGTTCAGTAGATTTTCGGTCTCGTTTTCTGACACTCCATTTATCTCCAAATTGTATCAAATTTAAATTTATTTATCAAATTGTATCTTCAAATTATATCCCGTCTTGTGAATCCAAAGTAGCTGGGCGTAGACATAAGTACATTAAGTGGGTATGTTTGTTAATATTTAGGTCATAGTAAATTCTACGGAAACTCTCAAATCGATAAATAGTAGATAAGCTTAAAAACTAAAACCTTAGGTACTACTGAAAAATAACTCTCTAAATAATATGAAAAAGGATAGGGAGGGTACTGCTCCAAACTCATCTTTAACATTAACATATTGCGGAGAGTTTAACACAAATTGTGAGAGACAGATACAGATCATTGATACAGAATTGGATGTAAGTAGGTAATTTCAGAAGAAATAAGTATTCCAAAATATACGTGCAATAAAAACCAGCAGTATTTATTTTAGTTTTTTTGCATAAATATTGTTAACTGGCAGTTACCCGCGACTCCGTAAGCGGGTACAGTTTCCATGTACATTGTATTATCTGTGTTGTATTATTATATGTGCGTGTACCGCGCGGATACTTTGTGAAACTTGACATTACACCGAACCCGTACTTGAATGTCAAACGCTAGTCGTTAGACCAAAGAGTATTACGCCCGGTCAAACTGACGTGACATGACATGACAATGAAATCCTCTTGCCAATTGGCGCTGCTAATCTTGTTCGTTCATTTTATCCTGTAGATCCTGATAATTATTCGGGATAAAAAGTAGCCTATGTGCCTACTGGATTGGATTGAGTTTTAGGAAACTTGGCATATATGCCAAATTTCATCCAAGTTAGTTCAGTAGTTTAGACGTGATTGAAACACCTAAACATCTAAACTTTCGCATTTATAATATTAGTAGGATAGGATAGGATGTGGTTCTTTGCGTTCTGGCAAGATAAAATGGTAGATTTTGTCTTGCCAGAAGGCAATGTCTCTCTCTATGTATTCTACTTTCATCAAATGTTCCTCTCCGGTCCATGTTAGATCCTTCTTTAGAATAAATAAGGTTGTTCACAAAAAGGATTTTACAAAAGCAATAAAATAGGTTGAATTAAATGCAATACAAGTATGAGCAGTAGCAAGATAATAATTAGGTACTTACTTATCCTAATTTAATTGGAATTAGGATAGAAAAATCTATTTTCCGTGTAAACAAATAACAGCTACTGACTGATTGGCGGAGTTGACTTAAAAGAAATAAAAACTAAGTTTACATTGGTATGGTTATTGTTGGATATTGTCATGTATACAAGAGAAAAAAGTAAAGCCACTTTCAATGCGTATTAATTGGCAAACCAGGAGTTCTACTCGATAAAATTTTATTGTGACTGTTCGTAAATGTCAAATGAGCTTATTACGCGGTCTGCTTACGCGTTACGCGCAGCCGCGAGAAAAACTGCCATGTTGCTACGTAGTGTACTCAAATGATACAATAGAACCATGATTTGTAGACTTTTGTCGAGTAGACGTTTGCGTGTTCTTCATTTAAAAATCCTGAGAAATTTGGCGTGGGCCTGACGTCCGAACGTTTCGGCCGCCTAGAGGCCACTGAAGAATTTTCTTGCGATATTTGGTTAAAAACTAGTCTCAGCAATTATTAAATATTAAAAAAAATAAGACTATTTAAGTAAAGATTTTACACTTTTTATATACTTAAATATTTGGCCTATACGTAAGTTTAGTTGTTTTGTAGATAAAACAAGGGAATATTGTGGAATAGACCATTTAAAATCCAAAATTTCGAAGATCTTCTGCCACCTGGATTAAGGAAATGAAAACAAAATCGCAAAATGTATTCAGGGCGTTTTGGAGACAAGGATATGTACATCAAGACGCGCTGAGTACTTTTTGCGATTTTGTTTTCATTTCCTTAATCCGAGTGCACAAACTTGACTCGAAACGGTTTGGGCGCGAGAGAGCTGTGTTTGATCCCAGATTTATCTATTATAAACCAGCTAAATGAAGCTAAATTAAAAATGTAATTGTTACACATATCCTGAATATTGATTTGCAACCAAAATAAATGAAGTTACTATCTTACTTTTCTTTTAAACACACTTTGAACTTCGCTAGTTTTGGCAATTTGGCAGATCCCCAGCCTTAAGGCAATGGACCCGGCCGGGTTGCTTGATTAACTCGATCCTTGATGGCGGCGCGATGAGCCCATCAACCACTCACTGGACCGCTAACACGCTACATCACCGCTTTACCAAGTCAATTGTAGCGGGCTAAAAATGATTTGTTTAAGCAAAATAAGGCATAGCAATGTTTTAGACGTTTTTTATTGATTAACAATTGTAGAAAGTTAAGTTACCTAGAGAGTCTGAGCTTACTAACATAAATATAAATAAATATTCGTGGAGATTTCACACCACGCCCTCTAATCCCAAACTAAACAAAGCACGTGATATGGGAACTAGATTGAACACGAAAAAACTTTCTCAACTGCTCAATGTTTGTGTATCTAGCCAAGTTTTTATTAACGAGTAGGTTAATTTTTTTTTTGGAATTTCAAGAAAGTATTTATTGGTTAATAAATTGCTTTTCTTTCAATATATTACCAGCCGATAAGTATCGGATGTAGCCTTATGTAAATAGTAACCTACTGTTTGTGCTAGTGACAACACTATAACTTCGTGAAGTGAGAACGGTCTGCTAACTTCAGAGTTCAGTAACGTAGTTTCTAGACATCCTTTGTCGGCTAAACTTTACCTAATAAAACATTAAACTTCAAGTCTTGTTTAAATTAGGATGTTCATCCATTATTATTCCATTATATAGAAAATACCGTTTGAAACTTTAACGAATAAAGTTTCACGAGTTAATGGAGTTTTTAATGAAAAATTACGTCTTCGGTCGGATCCCAAGGGTTAATCTGCCTAAATAGCCGACCACTCGGCTAAATAGTCGGCCACATCGGCCGGAGGAGCAATTCTTTATGAAGTCGATAGTCTATACAAACCGCTGAGATTGCAAACTCCCTTAATTCAAACTTTGCTTAAAATTACTCTTGATTTTAAGAATAAATACTGTGTTGTGATGGTTTTACTTTTTCTTTTGAGTTGTTTGATTTTCCACTGTATGGTTGAATGATGATGAATTGAGAATACGCTATGTACGCTACTTATTTAAATTATCTAAGAATTTATATTAAGAATTGGACGCATATATACCATGTACATAATAATATCATTATCTACACAATAATGCTTGCATTTCCTATGCTTTAATCGCAGTACAATGCATTCTACAAAGCCATTGTAAATAGGAATTAGTTTAGTAAGCTAGCCTCCTCAATAAACGCCGATAGGGGTCGTTCCGATCCCTCACAGATTGATTTAGCTTTATTGACAACTATCAATTTCCCCATAGGCTCTCCTGCGTTACTCATTGATTTACTGACGTTCGAGACGGTATCTCTGATCAATTTTTTCGTTCTGAAGTTACATATATAATATTTATTTTAATTAACCACTGACTCTAGCCAGACCCTACTAGTTTTATGATTTGGGTAGTTTAGGCTTTAATGTGCTATTATTGCCTTCTGTGTCCTTTGATTTCTCAAAATGAGAGCTTCAATTTCATTCAGATCAGAGACGGGCAAGAAACTTACGGCTTGTTTCCTACCGTTTTTTTGTATCATCGCATAACAGTCACCATTTTCCACAGTGCATACTATAGTAGGTAATAAACTGTATGCTGTCCTAACCTTATTTCGTCATTCCCTCACTACAATGTATCGCATCAATATACTTTTTATGACCACTTCCCTTTGCAGGCAAACAGCTCCTTTACAGTCAATTTAATTCCCTAAAGCAAATAACTTCTTTACTGCATATATTACGATGACACTGTATAAGGTGGAGTGCTTAGCGAGAATTATGACACCCTTTTAAGCGCACACTTTTCATGACACAATTTTCATAAAAAAAATATAATATGGAATACCGTTGCTTTGCACTACATCTATACTTAGTTGCAGATTGGTTGCGGTTTGGTTGCAGTCCGGTTTCAACTGTGGTTGCGTTGGGATGCAGAATAAACGTTACTGACGGGTTAGGTACATGTTATTCGAACCTTTTATAATAATAGATAAATGCAAATTAATTTGCAACTCCTGATTGGAATTACGTTAATAACAATATGAAGTTATCCTTATACCTACTTATGTATAGTACGCAACATAAATTAAACCACACGCGTACGAAACTTTACACCGCTTGCTTTTGTACAGACATTGGTCAGTCTTTATTTTATAGATTCTACAAAACATCTCCATCTTCATTCATAAAACTTTTCCCTCGACGATGTTATTATTCTACCTATTATTCGGTTCTAGGAACTAGTAATGAATGTAAATTGTATTTATTGGGAGTAACCGTCCGCAGGCGTCTACGAAGTTGCTGAACAAAGAGCGTCGAGTAAACAAGTTGCAATAAGTTTCACAGCGAGCCTGACATTTACTAAGGCTTCGCTCGGACTGCAGGCGAGTTGCAATTGCTTTCAAGATTAAACCTAAGCGTACACAACTCACACTTGCATCTAATCGTAACTAAATAAGCTGTGCTTCACATACCTACTTGTTAGTGACGGAGCATAAGAATTCATTGCAATAAAATGTTTATTTAAACTAGTAATACGCATACGAAGAAATTAATAAATAAAAAAAAATTGTTCCACATTAGTCGGTGCATCATTCACTTTGATTCAAAGAGCATTAAATCTTTGAAAGCGATCCCAAGGGAACTCAGTAATGGCAAAAACAGTGTAAGTTACGATGCAATTCAAATTCCAGCAGAGTCTGAACAGGCCCTAGTCCAACTGGCTGCCTCTCGCTGCCTCACTAAATGCCGTTATTACTATCTACTTACTGATTGTACTTTATTTTCCACAACGTTGTGGACATGAAACTTGTTGGGCAATTCCGGAAATTCAACAAATTATTGGCACCAATCGGTCATTTTATTGAAAAAATATTTCTTATCCGCTATTTTTATCTAATTACCTACCTATTTTGAAACTGAATAAATACTACTAATATAAATAATACTGAATATAGGATGAAAAATATGGGTGTGCATCTTATGCACGAACTGCACACTTGTGCAATGTTGTGAACTATACGTGCCTAATACTTGAATGTATGGGTGAAATACTTGTTTATCCGACAAAATAAAGAAAAATGTATGAAGTTATTTATAAAAGTGGATGAGGGGAAGATTCCCCCAGCAATCTGTCAAGCATCACCTCTTTCCTCTTTTCCGTCAAGTCCAATTAATTTAAGTAGGCACCTACAGCTTATGCCTTTTGATTTTTATTCCGTCGTAACCCCGACGCTGGCGTTGGCGATAAGCTCAATAAACATACAAAAGCATAGCTGAAGTAACTTGGCCGTGTCCGTTTGGGACTTCCACAGCGATATTGGTACCCCTATTAGACCTTTCGTATTGCGTTTCCGTGACGAAACTTTCATCTGGGTAACTATGAACCGGGCCTTGTGTTTGATACAAATAAAGGTATTCCGGGAACATGAGGCACATTCCAGAGGTCCGGAAGCTGTGGAGAAGTGGAGATAATGGTGCGCGCGAATGGTTACATTTCAATTTTCCGCAAGAGCCGCGACGGATTAAGGGGTTTTCTCTCGAAATCCTCTCTACTGTTTTCCGATAAAGAGTTGTTTTTATAATTCAGTTCATATGGATTCGTTTGCGACTATTGCATACGAAATCGCGTGAATTTGGGTGACTACCTACTACGTTCGTTCATTTATCTATTGCGTGGAACTCGAGGCGGTTATTTTTTTTTGTATCTTGAGAATATGATTGTTTGCTGAATGTTATTAATCCTCACTAATATCACAGAATACCTAATGTATTAAATATCTACGTAGTAGACATATAGGTTAGTACAACAAAGTAATTTCTAAACTCAATTAAATTATTTCCAGATTGCTCTGCCCAGCAGCTGGTTAAATGAGATTTAGATATTGCGATTGGAATCGGTTGGAAACAAAACCTCCTCTAATTCCAAATGTGGCTTAATTTGTAGAATAGCTTAGCCTGAGACTGTTTTACCATTCTCAGCATAAATCTCACGAGGGTACACTGCGGGATTTATACTGTTTTTCGACCAGTAGACTTGGTTGTACGTTCAAAATTTACAACCGATACGGTGACCAATTACGCAAGAGAATGGTCACTTACGGTCCTGATTCTAATCACACTAGACTCGTAACTTTTGAGATGTTATAATGAACCTTTGTTCACTTTCAATAACAGTTTTTTCTCTAAGCGCACCCATTTCCAAATTGCGCAGAATGCAAAATCATTTCTATACAAGATCTGGGTTTTGTTTTGGGAACTGATTAAAAGTTTCTAATTCGTGTTTCACTAATGAAGGTCTCGTGTTACTGAAACCCTTTCGTAAGCCCTCCATTTTAATATTCCAAGATTGCCAGGAGAATTTATTATGATCTACGTTTAAAATTTCATGTTTTATCTTTTAAAAAATGAACATACCTAGCAGGTATTATTGGACACAGATCAAGTGGTAATGTACATTTTGTACACCTTCTGAAACGATTGTAGACATAGCAAAATTATGTAGATTGGATATATAGGTACATACTATTTTAAAATGTTTACAGATGCCTATGTACCGAATCTATAAGAATGAGGACTGCAGTCCCAATTAAAAACTCAATCGATTTTTTAGTAACCACTCGATCCAAAATCCAATGGGAATTGCAGACGATGGAGCCAATCTGGTGAACACTATTGATTTTGTCTAATTGAAATCAAACTGCAGTTTCCATTAATTACACAGACATCAATGGGACCCGTTTTGTTTGATCTCGAAATTCTACTCTAAACCAGAGTTTCAGGATGCAATTCAAGATTAGAAAATCCGTTGTGACTACGATACTTTCTTATCTATTACTTTGTTTTCGCCGATTTAATCCACGGAAATGTTGTTAGAAGACTAATAACACTGTATATTTCTTTTATGGCTTAATACGAGTGCAAATTATTGTCTTTAACTACTGAAGTTAATCAATAGTTCTTCTTTATCTGAAACTTCGGCACATTAAACCAAAATTTACTGCGACGATTTACGGAAATGTGTGTCGAGAGATAGCAAATAGTCAACGATGATCCTGAAAACTTATACTTAGCTAAAAGTATATTCGCAGATTCAGTCGAAACTGATTCAGGGAATACAACTATGTTAAAAGAAACTATGTTATTGTAAAAATCTGAATTCTGTGTATCTTCGATTCGGTGTTAATTAAAAATATCTTGTACATTTAACATCGCAAGTAAAATTAAATGCGGTAAAACAAAGTTTCAAAAAGCTCAGACTGAGCAACTTTATATATTTTTTTTTAATTTATAGGCAAGCGTTTGAGCGTAATCTCACCTGATGTTCAGTGACGATGAAGCACGCTTACTTATAAGATACCTATTCACTCGTCTTTTGAAAACATGCAAATTATATGAATTCTGAAACACAGACGCTGGCAAGGAATATGACTAAAAAGAAAAAAATAATAATTCGGGCCAATAATAAACACATTTTACTTATATTCTGAAAATACAATCAACGTAACAGACTACAGGTAATTATCATTATCAGGTTATCAAAAATAAGTATTTGTATTTTGCTATTTAATAAACCTTGCACTGTATTTATACAGTGCAAGAATGAAGTAAAGTTTCCTTGCAGAATGCATGTGGCTATACACCCAGATTTTGTAGAGCGTACAAGCAAGCAATAAATAAATAACATCATTATGAATACATGCCTGCAGTTTCCAACCGAACCACGATCATGTTTTATTTATATGTAAAATCATGAACAGATTGTTGGGCAGTAATGAATCGCAGTTGTCAAACATATATCTGCTGTGAAATAATTATTTCACGTAGCGGTATTAAAGTGCACGCCATACCCACAACAGTGCCTGCAAAATAACTGCATTTTATGGAAAATCAATCCATTGGACCCAAAATACCACAAAATACAGGACACGACACGACAATGATATTGCAGATTTGATATCCGTAAGAATTACGGGATATATATTACCTACATCGATTTTTAAATGGTCCACAATTACGATTTTTTTTATTTTAAAATTACTTAGTTGATTGGCAATGAATCAACGTGATATGTGCTGTATTCACAGCCCATTGTGTTTGTGACGCCACATAAACTAGCAGTACCTCAAAGTGAAATATTGCAAGGATAAAGGGTAAAACGGTTAGTCTCGTGTCCAGTATAAATTGTGGTAGTTTCTAGGGCACTGCTACCCGTCAGACGAAGAGCGGGCAATTGCCACAATTTGCAATTAATTACAGTTCCGGTCACAGGCCCTACCTTGTTTATCCACCTAGTGTGGTGGAATCATATTAATTTTTCATAGCAATATGTGATACTACTTGCTGTAAGCATGCTTTTGATAGCGCCACTCTTACGACTCACAAGCATCTGTCACTGATCTGACTCCATCAGACTCTTGACTCCAACCGATAGATAATAGAAATTATGGAATCTAGACTATAATACGAGTAGAAAACGGATTATCAATATCCGTTTATCTGTGAGTCTTCGACATGATAAAGTTTACAAGTTTAAAAAATGTTTTATGGCAAATTAACTAACTTTATTTCACGAGTTCTCTCGGGAAAGACGCGGAAATGAAGGCCAGTCTTAAAGTCTACTTCAGAACAGCTTAAATTCAACGACAGCTTTTAAATTAGAAAGTTTTAAAGTCGTGAAGAATACCCGAGTAAGGGGTGCAATATGCGCATGTCTGTAGTCTGTTGTCGGCAAAAGTTGAAAACAATCTCTCGTGGGTGATTTTGAACCGAGGAGCCTATACACAACTTGGAATTGTGAACATCGTGGGTACAGTTAGTCAAATGTGAGTTCTATCACTGGCACTGATGGTTTGTGTATTCAAATATCCTCGACTTCGACCAACAAGTAGGGAGAGCCCGACAAGTTATGCATACGATTTGGTGCTATGAGTTCTTGATACAATAGGTGTGAAATGAGTATGGCCGTGTTTGTGCAACACCGAAACAACAGCTCGCGGCATCGCATCTAGTGTCTCCGAAACCAGTTACCGTAGCTTGCCAAGTTATTCGACCGAGAAGTCATTAGCAATTCAAATACCTAACCACCGCATAGCTACCCCCACCAGGAGGGGATTCTCTTTCACATGACCGCTTTTGTAAATTATTTATTACTGTTTGGCCAGTTCGAAAGTCCGTTTTGTTCATTGGGCTTGATTCCCTGGGGATAACTTACGTCAAAAGTTAAATTTAGATCAAACCAAGCACGTACACCGTTTGATATAACCTTCAATATGTCGACATCATACTTAAATTACTCATTTGTCATATATAACTAGCGCATAAAGTATTCCTAGCGTCCAAAACAATATTAGTTACCTCCATTCCAGGAAGTGACAGATTTGATAAATATGTAGGTATCCCTACTCTGCAGCTCTGGTCATTCCTTTTAGGAATGTGTTGTAGCTATGTAATCGAAACAGCTCCGAGATTAATAAAAATGAAAAAAAAAACAAACAAAGAAAGAGATTAAAAGTATATAAGTATTCTATAAGCATCTATGTAGTTCCCATATTACAAGCTTTGCTTAGTTTGGGACTAGAGGGCATTGTGTGAAATGTCCCTGAATATTTATTATTATTATTTATGGGTTCTTTTTTTCTCGAAATATAAATATTTCGGTATATTATTATTATTTTATTAATGGCTGTAAATAAATAGGTAGGTACACTTACACTCGTGTCGTGCAGTCACGTCATAGCCATGCCTGAAGGAGTAGTAAGAATTTCAATCACAGACACTGAACGCAGCGCGAGACAAATTGCAGACGACTTTGTCAAGTAGGTACACAGCAATTCAAACGTTTCTACGTATCGTATGTGTGCTTATGAACCTTTGTAAACAACTGTAGAGCATACCTTCGACTCAAGAGGCAACCGAGACTTCGTAAACAAGGATCAAAAATACTTTAAAACAAGACATGTTGAAAAATCGCTTTAAACTTTTCTTTTGTACGAAAGAACACTGTTATGTAATAAAATAGATTCTCAGATGATTGGAAAACTTCAAAGGACTTTATTAGAATTAATTTTACCTAAGAGTACCCTCGTAAACTACGAGTAAAGTTTACGCTTAATTCAGAGAGCCTTTATTGTTATAGCCTTGAAGTTATAGTGACCCAAGATATAAATTACGTGAGAACTCTTCATAACTATAACATTCACTGATATTAGAGATAAATAATTTAAGTCTCAAGAGTAGAATAGGACTGTTGTAGCAACCAAGTTTCAACGTCTATAATTAGGTATGCTTACGCGTAGAAGTCATTGTGGAAAATTGCTCTTTGGGGACTTTAGGCATCTAGTTACGCACAAAACGTGATGATCTCATCCAGTGACGGGGACTATCTGTTCATAATCTTGCAATGCTTTGTTTGTTCTATCGTCTTATTGAACATATGACCCTTCTAGTTAATACAGTTTCGTCCTACATTTATTGGAGTTTCGCCCTCAACAATAACAACATCGCCTAATCATATAAAGAGAATCATATAACGCTGTCAATGACTGTATCAATTCAGTTAACGTAAATGGCAAACATCGGAGCATCGCTACATAGTCTTGTGAAACAGTTAGGTCACTGCAAAGATATACGTAAGCTCTACGATCCGAGGAGTTCATGCACAACATTTAGTACAAACTTATCACTACTACTTACTTACTTACTTTAGCCACTATTTTCTTTTAACTATTGTGAATTATAATAACAACCTTCTGCGCTGTATTTACTCTACGCTCTACGTCTACACCGTAGAACGTCTACACAGTTTACGCTCCATAGTCTTGTAAAACTTTTATTTATTCTGTCACAACTTGATACTTTCCTATGATACTACGCTATAAAAGGTACCGTCAAAGCGTGATCAAAAAACCAATCCCCATGTTGGAGTGATCTAGAGGTTTAGTGGTTTTCTATTGAGCTGTTCGTTCCATATCAAGACGGGGGTCGCCACGTTCATAATTGGAGATCCGTATAAGGACATTAATAACAAAACTGATACTTATTAGACGCCAGGTTCCGGACCCTGGCTGCTTGTTATAACCGAAACGAGGAGGTTGTAATAAAGATACACGATACGTCCTTTTGTGAACGTGAAATCTATGTGTAAGTAGTTTTTGTTATAATTTCAACGAAAGTTATTTTTATGGGTTTTGTTTCTATTATAATAACGTGTGTTACATTACTAGCGATTTTTATTTATTTGTCTGTTAAACTAATATTGAAATAAAGTATAAAATATTTTTAATATTTTTAGAATATTTAGTAAGTAAAGATAGGTGTCAAAAGTAAGTACCTCTATTCCGAACCTCCTACTAGAGCATAAAGCAAACATATTAGTATCCACAGTTAGTATCATTGCTCTAACTTGACAAGTCACAAAGCTAAATCAAATGTCGATTTCTACCAGCTCTTAATCACTATACGAGCTTTTGATAAAGTAACCCTATTGCCAATGAACGCTATTAACACGTACCTACCTGCCTCTATCTCGGCGATTAATAGATTACTATTCGAACAATAAATTAAGCCGAAAGTACCGATTACGAGTTAAGCCGCGTTAAACAAGAACGTGACACGTATAAAAATCGCAGACTCACAATTATTCCGGGGATCAAGAGAAATACAAAAAACTTTGTAAGATTTGCTACCTACTTGTACATATTTTTCTAACCCTTGTCATTTATAAAAACGTAAACGGAAATAGACTCGAGGGAAGAATTTTTCTTTATTTGCTTCCATTTTTAATTAAATAAAGCGGTGGCGATGGTCAGATTGTGAATATTAAAATATGACGATGCCAATTTTAATTTAGCTCTTCATTTGAATTTTACTAATATTGTAGATAAAGTATTTTTACATTTACCAATTTGAAATTATATAAAGATTGTAACTTGACATTTTGGTACGGAACCCTCGACCGACGCGTCAGTTGAACTCGCATTTGGCGCTTTTTTTTTAATGTGCTTGAGTATCCCCGTGTTGTAAATGTACATTTTATATGTGCTTTTAATTTATGTTTTCTTAAATTCACCAGAGCCACACATAATAATTACTACAAACTAACTCTAACTCTATCCAATTAGTGACAAAATAAAAACGGAAACTGGATATGCCACTTTTATTTTTATAGAAATTAGTTTTTTTATCATTTTCTTGGATCATGTGGAATACTAGTGCTCATTAAAAACCTTTTTATGGCACTCCACCGAATTGATTACTTTGAAAATGAAAGCATATGTTTTGATAAACATACCGAAGAATTTTTTTTAGAGTTATTCTCGCTGTTGTAAGCTTTAGCAACAACATATATGTATATGTTTTCGTGTACAAAAAAGATTTAAAAATAGTATTCTGATTTTTAACCTTTGGTAACGGGACCCCAAAAACGATATCCAAAGTTCTAGATTGACATTCAAAGACAAAAGCCTGAATTTGTACTCAAGAAACGTTTTCCAATACATTCCGTCGGAATTGCCTTAAATAGTCAACCGTGAACTCTCTAAGGAACCCAATGTACTTACTAAGAAGCACTTACAAAAGTAGGTACTACACATTTAAAGCTCGGACGAAGACTTGTGTAGACAAAGGACCAAGTATCTACATTGTCCTCATTTAATTGTTCTGAAGCAGTTAAGTTTCTTAGGTGCTTATTTTACACGTAACGTTTGCATTGAAATAGTTCAGTTGTTTATTGCTTCCATGTGAAAGTCAACTTTAGATTGTTGAACCGTCTAGCCAATAAATCATCTGTTATTCTTATTCTGGAAAAAAAAATGTATATGAAAGTCGTAGCATGCTCTACGACTCTACGACAGTGCTACGCGGCTACGACCTTTCCGTAGAACAATTAGTTTCAACCTTGTTTCAACACTAATGCATGTTAGTTTTCTAAAAGTCTAATCGACGCGTATCTACTTTTTACCTAATACAACGGGTTTTATAGTTTGTTTTTTATCAAACATTACTACATATTTTTCTAGTTTTTGGTAGCTTTGTCAATTATATAACGTTCAAAAGTTTTTTTAACGTCGTTTACAACGATGCTGCTATAAATATGTGATCATAAAAAGGTAGTGGTTTATAGAGTTTGATTGACATTGTCGGTGTTGGAATGGTTTACAGGTTGGAATGGTTACTTCAGAAGTTTCCGCTTTGGTAGCTTATAAGCTTGCGCTTGGTATTATTTAGTGCAGGTCTCGACGATAATGTGGATTTGAAGGGCTTTCCTGTCTGCGAACTTTGTCTTTATCAACTAACAGGTACGACAATGTAGTTCAGGGCGGTACTTAGGCAGAGGTTACCACATAACATCAGGGAGTTATTTGTTCCATCATTTTTACCACAGAAAAATATTTTTACTCAATAACAAAAAATCTATTCTCCTATCGGGTCATGAAAAGAAAATTTTTACCTGTATATTTTCATTAAACCTACTGTTATGGGATCTATAAGTGACTATACTACAATATTATAAATGTTAAAGTTTACTTAGATGTTTGGATGTTTGTGTTTCAATCACGCTATAACGATTAGTTCGAAACTTGGGTTAATATATAGGCTACTTTTTATACAAATCAACAGGATCATACGAGACGCGGACGAAGATGCGGGCGGAAGCTAGTAAGCAACAATTTTTAAATTATGGTGGATCTCTGTGGTTGTTCATACTCACGTATACCAAATACCTACACACTTAATTTTTACCTACCTAATTAGAAAAAATTGAGCAAATGTAGGTTATTAATCAGTCGGCCTTAGACCTTGTTTATTTTGCTTATTATAACCAAGTAAACTGAAGACATGGAGCCAGATACGCTCAAGGAAACAGATTACTTTATTGTAAAATGAATGGCGCAATAATTTACAAAGGAGTACGCCGTATCTAATTGGATTAAAATTTTAGCACTCCTTGTGGCGAAGGCATCGATTTTTTATGAACTTTTCAGAATTATTAATTCTGGGGCTTTGTTTACGTATTACGTTTGGGAGGAGAATATTTTTTCTGTCAATTTCAGAGTTCCGAAATCACTAAGAAAAAAATGCAGACTAGATGAGACAACTTATTTTCATTTTCATCATAATCGTTCTCATTTAATTTGATTTAGACCACATCCGTCAGATTTCGCATTAGTCAGAAATAATCTCTATACATTGGTTGCTTCTTTGTTACAGCTTTAATACTGAATTTCAACTCTGTTGTACGGTTCAGCGGGTATTTTCAATAGCTATTGTTAACATCAGTGATTGGACAAGCCTATTCTTGAACATCGAACGTTTGACAATTTATTCAGACCGACTGTTTACGTGCAGGTTATACGAGATATATGAGGACTTTGTTATGTATACGATTGATATATAACTCTACGATTGATACATGCATATTGGGCATACTCAGTTGTGAAAACATACAGACAGGACAGGTGAATGAGAAGCTTTATTTGTAGCATCATTTTACAATCAAATAGGAACACACGAGTTATAAAGCGGGTAGTGGGTGGCGCGTTTGCTCCGCTTGCTCTATTTGCACACGTGAATGTCATTGTCATGGTGCTAATTGCCGCCGACTGCACAGCACGTCCCACGACCACGCCCGCGCCTCCGGCTCTCACAATACCTATCCATATTCAATGAACATGCAATTTTGCTTTGCGTATTAAACCACCCGATTGCCTCATTAAAACTTAGGTCAGTGCGGAACAAGTCTGCAGCAACTTGACAGACGTAAAACGATTTCAAAGGGTAGACACGTTTATGAACTAGACAGCATGATATTTTGTAGTATGTTTAGATATTTTGTTTATGAAGAGTGAAAATGATTCTAAAGAGAAGGGTGCACGCATTTCACACGAGTAGCACCCCTTCGCCGCACAGCTTCGAATTAATATTTCCAGGCAGTTGAGTTCAAATGCGCTTCCGGCTTGAGCTGCCTCAACTTGAAAGCAAACTTTTCGTGTTTACATTACTTTAAATTCTTTTACCTCTTAGCTTTGCTTGCAATATTATCATTTGCTGTAGGTATATGTTTATGCATTTTTGTATAAAAACTTTTGACCTTGTTATTTTTATTGCTGGTAACCCGCGGAAAAGTGTTTGATGTTTGTTTTGATTACTTTACTGTTTAGCTAGGCGTTCTAATACTCTGTATATTTTATGAACAAAAGTACTGGTAAAACATCAACACTCTAATAACTTAATTGCAACGTTGGTGGATCGATTCAATGCAAACTGATATCATTAACATTTAAACGAATGTGTCAAACGAGCTGATAAATTATTTAGCAGGACAAGCGTGTATCGAAAACGTGCAAAAGTGAATTCCATTCCCGTTTCAATATTGCCTGACTAAATTGCCTTTAACAGAGGAAACGCGACGGCAAATATGATTTGGCGACGAGCTGTATAAAAGACTAATTGCTCCAATAGTAGGCACCCATACGAATATACTAGTAAGAAGAGTGTGATCATATACAAACCTTATTCAATTACACATATGTGTTTTATGGTAGTTGTACCTAGGTTTAGGTTTATAGACATTTATTCTCAAAAAAGACATAATATGCCACTTACATGAGAAAAGACCTTATAAGTATAAAATACCTATACATGCTATCTAACAAATAAATTGTAGTGCTTCTCGCTCGTTTCCAAATCCTGTCTGATACAGTTTTGAATACGTCTGCTGATCTCTCACGACAAGCACTCAGCATCATTAGAGACCTAGGTATCTATATGATACTTTAAAACATGACGTTATGTTTCATGTCATATGCAGAACATTATTTTAATAGCAACTGCCAATAGCATTTACGGTACAAATGATGCCAAATTACCAAATATTGTAAAGCCTGTTCGATAAATAGAGTAGCTTTGTTTCGTCGCCCTGACTTTCCGCCTTTCAATTAACCGTTAATCATACAAGCCCCGAGGAACCTTTCATTAAACATTGGTAATGAGTTTTCACCCTTCGCCGAGTAGTGGACATCGGAGCTTTGATAGACCCGTTCGCACGCTTTTTTTTTGTCTTGTTTTACTTTTCTACCTTTATGCAGACAAATTGGGCCGGACCGATGCGTTACTTGTTACTTAATTACACGGAAACTTTATTCCGCCCATCTTTTACGAGAAGTGCTGTTTCATTTTAATTTTTATTATTATCTGAAGATAATAATAAAAATTGACTGTTTTTACTGTTGTTTATTTTTAACGTTACTGTCTTTATCGGCAAATTCTTCTTAGTTAGGTGTACAGCAATAGGTACTCATTTAGTAAGACTAATTAATTGATCTAAGCTCCGGAACCAGATTCCGTTGCAAGGTGATAAATTAGTGCATATCAACTACATCCATCTTAGGGATTCATTGTGATATAGGTATGTCTGGAAACCCAAATGATATCCATACCAACAGATTCCTATGTTCTTAGTATCTATATCTAGATAGACTAAGAAAATAGGTCTTACATCAGAAAATGTAATTAGTTCTATCTACATCTTTAACACTAAGCGCCGTGTGCACCAAAGACTAATCAACCGTTTAAATATAACATACCTTTATGTAAAATTTTGTGTGCATCAGCGTTTACAAAAAAAACGCTCGTGAAATGTAAAACGTCTGAATACGAAATCAACGGTTTAGTTCGTTCTGATGACCACAAGCCCAACAATAGGTTTATACTTAATCGAAGTTTTTGAGGTGGCTAAATAAATAGGAAGGAATGTTTATTGAAATTAATTAATCCCCAATTACTATTTACAAACTTATAACCTCACAACATTGAATTTACCTAATTGAATGAAAATTTTTAAAAAATCTCGCAGAAGCATTTTCCGTAAACGTGTTGGACCTAAGAACTTGCTAATTTGACCCAATGACCTATAGTTTTTCACACACTGTTTTTCTTTTACCGATAGCATCTACGTACAGGGTTGTTTAAAACAAATCTGATTATTTGCAAGTTTTTGTATTTTGCCAGTTTTGCGTAAAAATTGGATTGTATAATACTTAGTGGTGGCCTATAATACCAAAATCGGATATGGAGCGATTCAAACCATCCTCATTAGTGTTGATGACGGTCGGACGCATTGATTACTGAAATGCTTTTTGCCAGAGATGTCAGATTTGGATTTTCATCGCCATTTGTTAGATTGCATTGGTGCCGACTGTAGGTCAGTTACATTCTAATTGCTACATAATTATGAAATCATTGCTATATATGTAGGTACAATCAGCAACATTAGTTGCCAACTTATCTAAGCAAAGCTAACCTATTGATATAATTTATGTGACACAAAATAAACTTTTTCTTTTCATATCTTAAGATTGTTCGACTATGTTTTGGGAGATTTTGTTATTTGTGTTGCAACTTTTGCAAGAGTTTAGGTAGGTTTTTATTATTATTTATTACTAGCTTCCATTCGCGACTTCCTCCGCGTACTGTTCGTTCTGTTAAATTTTTCGCAATAAAAAGTAGCCTATTCGATTCGATTTATTTTTTTTACTTTAATTAACACAGATTAACCCATGTGTCAATCCAGGTTATGAACTACATATATATATTCCAAGTTTCAGCTAAATCGGACTAGTACCTAGTTGCAGCGTGATTGAAACACAAACATCCAAACATCTAAACTTTCACATTTATAACAGTACTAATTTCAATGGTATTACTGCTTATAACATTTTGTGACTGAATTTACTTAGGTTTCAAAAACTTAATTTGTTAATCGACTTCTTGCTGACTGCTTGCTGAGAAGATTTATTTCATGAGATAAAAAATTTAAAACTCAGTTTGAGATATAATACAGTTTATTGTGAATAATTGAAACAGTAAAAAACATACATAATTATACGAAATTGATAATAGATAGTAATATAAAGTTGGGATTGATTAGAAATTTACATTACAATGTATTTCAGTCTTGCAGAGTAGAATACTTTGATGAGATAGAAAACTTACACAAGATTTAAAAATAGGTTGAGTTATTTATCCATAAGTCGGTAATTACATTTTCTTAACACAGAAGAGATTCGAATATCAAAATTTACAACAATTTGAATAAAAGTGAAAAAATCTTTTAAAATTGTTACGAATTGAGGCCTCATTTTCTGTACTAACCTACTTACGTAAAATTTACTAATAGTAAAGTATTAATCAACGAATTGTTTAATAAATAAACGACTTATTTACATCAGAAAATAACTGGCTATAAGTACTATAAATTTTATACAGAGTCATAAAAACTTTATGCTAAAAACTACTGTCTGGAATAATGAATTTAGTGGTCGAATCATGAATTTACGAAATGCAAAACAAGGAGTTTCTTTGTCAACATCAAGCCAATATCTCACCGATCTCTGGCTTTGGTAATAAGTAACGAGATTAGGCAGCGACAGGGAAAACAACATGTTTCAAAAAATAAGAATTCAGATGAAAACAAATTAAATTATTTTTTAAATACTTTTTTTTTAGCTCCGATTTGTTTTCACGATAAATGAAACTCATTCACATAAAATTTACAATGCGTAATCAATTTTACTATCATTAATGGTTTTGTATAGATTTCATACTATTGCTAATTCGTCACATTGTTTTGCTTAATTTGCCCAAACTACAAGCACTTTCAAATATTTAGCCCATTTTGAAGCATTTTTACGACATTTCGTAGCTTGATGCTACTCTCATATAAATACCTAAAAGTAGTCATTAATTATATAGTACACGAGACATATTAACCGTAAATAATTATAGGGTCACTGTTAGTTCTTCTTATACAAATGTACATATTTTAAACGTAACATATTTTGATAAAAACTGTAATTTTTTTTCGTAATAAATATACCTACCCGTTGCTAAAATTCAAACAGTGCCCTAGATCAAAATAATTCATATTTACAAATAAATCATAAGTAAGTACCTACCTAACTTATAATTGCATTAATTTAATTAGAAACTTACGTCAAATAAAAAAGGTAGATCTAAATTTAAAATAAAATGATTTGTAATTTCAGCAAATTCTTTGGCACTTCATAAATCCCGCAATAGTCCACAAGTAGCAAAAGTAGTCATAAAATAGGTTTATTATAATTGCGCCCGTATTTACAATCTCTTGAGAATTATTAGGTAAGTAGGTAGTAGGTACCTTATTTACAAATTTAATAAAATGCATACCTAAGTAAAATATGTCTTGGGTTGCAAAAATTACCTACAATGGTATATTAAGGCGGATATCACGGTCAAACCGTGAAAATGCCCATTTTTGACGTTCTAGATCTCTGAAACTAAAACTCTTAGATAATTTCGATTTATTGTATGGTGTAGAATAGTTATTCGCATTGACCGTAGCGGCCTCGCTTTTTGCAATTTTTCCTTATATATTTAAATAAAGCCAAAATTCCGAAACAAGTTTTTAATAAAACTCGCGCAGACACTTTTTCAAGCTCCTGGATTGAACTACTGTGCAAAGCAAACGAAATGAAAAATATCTACAAATATCTATTATATACTGCCATTGACCGTAGCGGCCCCGGAATTCAGAAATAAGTATGGGATATCTACAAAAAAAAATCAATTCAAAACCATAAAATTGCTAAAAACGTTCAGAATTAGCCGTTAATTTCTCCATACTACATTAATATTATTAAGTAAAAATAATACCAAAATAAACGTTAGTTCATAATCAATAAAATTGTATACTTTTTATTTAAATAATTTATTTTATTATATTGAATAAACGTAATTTAAAACTGCATGAAATGCGATCTCAGACTCTCAGACGAACTCAGACGCGCGCCAGCCCTTGAGTCGCGGCCAAACTGTGATAGCCCTCTTAACCCCAACAAGTATTTTTACTAAAAATGTAACTACAAATTTTTATAAAAAAAGTTTAGTTATTATTTATAATAATCTCATAATTCAGTACTCATTTCAGCCGTTGAAGTTTTATTGTTGCCAGATGTGCTGGATGGAGCGTCACCCGCGCCAGATGCCTCGCTAGGTGGGTTCAGTTGCTCTGCAACCTAATTCACACAACAAAAAAATAAAGTCACATACTGAGAATAAAAACTGAAAAAAAACGTGTTTGATTTATTATTTACGTGTAAAAAGTAAAAGTTTAAAAATAATATACCTATGCAGTTAACATAAACGTTAAACACAATTTAAAGTGCGACACAAAAATTAGACACAATAAAACAAAACCAACTATAATAAAACTTAAGTACTAGCAGACTGTTAGTCAACTCATGTTAGTTCTAATTAGCGACGTACTAAACTAACCACCAACTACCATCATGCACAAACAAAATATAAACAAACCAGGGTGCGTGCAATCATTCCGCTACGGGTTGCGACACAAACATGGGGAACATCGCCGGCGCCTTACTTACTGCGTGCTTTCAAAGAGAGGCTTAAGTATAAGGTCGAGGGTGTTGTCTTGGCGCGCGTGCGACATCTGCGAGAGGCGTGAGTGCGCGCGCGACACGTTCGCGTTGTGGTCGCGCGACTCGCGCGTCGGACGCGCGTAGCGCCGCGCCAGCGACCCGCTCTCGCCGATCATTATGTTGTTGTTGCTAGCATGTCTCTGCGTATCCCAATACAAATAGCTCAAACTACCTGTGCTAGATAGATACCTTAGCTTTATTACAATAGATAAGATATAGTGCGCCAAGATCCCGAGTAGCCTCATAAATAACAAATTACAATTTACTAAAGTGCTATTTAATACTTTGATGTCGTAACATTTTATTTCAAAGCGTCGTTTTAGTATTTGTAGAAAAGGCATATTTTAATTAAACATTCTCGGAACCACTTTGTAAAGATCCCAAGCGGATAGAGTTCTGAAGAAGTAGGTCTACACAACTTTTAATGATCGGTACACTTCCATTAGTACTATAATATGATATCTGTCTATACTACTTTTATACTATTCAAAGATATTACTTTGTTATTTAAATAGAGAAGCATTTAAATAATACGAAAATAGAACCTAGTTTTCTTAAATGGTATTTTCATAATAGAACAATTAATAAGAATAGTAATTTGTAGTAGTGCAGCCTGTACACTGTTAGCTTCACAGCGACCCAGAAACAGGAGCAACGGATTACTTCGACGGCCCTCGTAAGCCTATTTAATTCCGGAAACATTTTTCACTTTTTAACGAGTCTTCTCTTTCACAAGAATAATAACGATCAGTGAGTAAATATGAAACAGTTGGTAAACGGGACCTGCTAACGGGTTTGTGACATAATAGCCTTGCGTGGAAAATCGTATAAAAGTTAGACGGTTTTGCAAAGGTTCAGCGCAAGCTTGCTTCGCACGCTTCCATGGCTGCTAATGGAACTATTTGTGTGCTTAGGTTGTTTTTATTTATTCAAGCTAAGTTGGCTTAAAATCGTGTGATTTAGTTGCATATTTATGGTGTTTTTGCTGGAATTTTTATTTCACGCTCGTGTACTGACTATACGATTATAATATTCAGAATGATACAGATTTAATAGGTACCTACCTCACTGTTGTTTATTAATAGTCATGGTCTAGACTGGCTTACGAGGGCCGACGTTTTGCATAAGTATCGAGCCTTTTCAGGAAGAACATCAGAAGATTACCAAATACCCTGAAAAGGTGCCGCCTACAAGTTTATTGAACAAACTTGGTAAGCATTATGACAAAATGAGATAGATAAGAATGAATGAACGCTCTGAAAATGTGGTGACGTAACTACCTACGCCTACTTTCTGCCCCAATCTTTTGTCACTTCACAAAAGATACATTCAGAGGACTGAAATCTGGCACAATTGAAAACCATTATTGTACCTAAGGATTATTTTTAATGATAATGTAACGGTTTGTAGATTTGAAAATGTAGTTGTAAAATTATAATTTTCAATGGATCAGGTAGACCATTATTTGGAGATAGGTAACGCTTGGCTTCGAGTGCGTATGATAATGCTGATGGTCGGATTTGTCACATCTTTGTGACAATTTATGCACAGTGCGAACAATTTGTAGCCCATCACATAAACTGTCCTATACAAAGAAGACTGTTAATTATGATCTCCAGTAAAAGTTGTATTTTCTTTGACTTGTTACCCAAAAGTTTACTGTTCAATCTTAAAATTATAGTGAAACATAATAAAAATCTGCATAAAATTATGTGTATAAATTTTAATCTCAAGTATGGAAATAAAAATCTGCACGAAGTCGCGGTCATTTATAAACTGAAACTGTGGTCTCCTGAAAAGGCTCATGTTAGAAAGCTAAGCGTCCCACTCACGAAAAGAGAGAAGCTAGAGTGTTGCGGGTAGTGCGTGGGCGCGGGGTCGCGACGGCGCGCGGCCGCGCTGTCGCTCGCCACCGACACCAGCGAGCGCTGCGACCCGCTGATGCGCGGGTGAGCTGGAGGCCGCCCCGCTGCCGCACCGCCCCCGCTGCCGGCCCCGCGCCCGCACCACCCCCGCGCACCGACCCCCGCGCCGCCCCCGCACCCACTCCACTGCCTACTCACTGCCGCTGTCGAGCTGCCCGCGCCGCACTTGGCGCTGTCGCTTGACCTGCACAACATAAAGCTAATCTGAGCTGAGTGGCTCTAGTAAGTGATGACGAATTTCAGACCTGCAGCCACCGAGATTTAACAGATTTGAGAATGAGCGATTCTGGGTTGATTACATGGTTTATGGACCTCAAGTGCAGAAAACATCAACTGCCTTATTAAAGGCCTTCATCAAGGCTCGAAAGCTGGAAGCAGCTTTTAATAATCAAATTGCTTTTAGTAATCAAAGGCTATAGTGAAAGTATCGGTTGCAGCTATATCAACCGCCTTTTTATTTTATAAACTTCCGACCCTAGTAGAGCTGTTTTCCTGAGTAGTATTAGTAAAAATTAAATATGAGTTTTTTAGTTTTTGAAGAATAAATTCAAACAACAGGTTGAAGTAGCAAGGGTGGCATACCGTAGAACATTTCATGGTTATCAGAGCGTATAACGGGCCTCGTCGCGGATCATACGTCACGAGGACGCAAAACCAACGAGCATGAATATGCTCAACTTCACAGTCATCAATCAACCTCACCGCCTGGTTATAGAGATGGGAATAAGCAGCTGTTGATTTCTTGGACAATAACTCGGAATTCATAAACAGAGACTAAACAGTGCACCAAACCGTTTCAACCAATATTCGCCTAGCACAGCGCCATTCTCTACTGAAGGAACTCTCTGAAGAAACTTCTACATCGTTTATGAATTCGAGGGTATATTTGCTTTGTTGCATAAATTACCTCTCGGAAGAATAGGCGTAGTCTTGATCAGCTCCTAGCCCCGAGTCGGTGTGTTCGTGAGAAACCCGAGCGCTTCCAGATATAAGCTCTCCACTGGAACTATTGCTGTTGCTGTTTGTCACCGGACTGTACGGATTATTGTTGTTGGATACTGGCGTCACGCTGCCCTTGTACCCATTATTTGTCAAGTAGTCATCACGACCCGACGGATCCTCATAGCTGGGATAAACACGTCTGAAAACATTATGCTATGTTCAAGATCTCCCCAACCGCAATGGGTAGAAGTTTCAATGAGCGCAATGAAAATCACTACAAATTGGGAGGGGGTTCATACCTTCCGTGCTTCTCGTGGTTAATTCGATGCGTGCTGGGAGTACTTGAGCTGGACCTGAGGGAGCCTTGGTTGTGGACTTCATGGTTACTTTTACTGTGTGATAGTGAACTTTTGTCCCGGTCTCGCCTCGCTAGAGATCCGTGCTCAGTCCTGAACAATAAAACCATTTTTGTTGGATTTGTTTGTAACCTACACTTTTGTAACATTTTCTAAAAACATCAGATATATACGAAACTTAGGATTTCAAAACATACTGTCTATGTTTGGATGAGGTCCTCAACTTGGCCTGTCGCGCATGGCTGGTCTGGACAACTGTGTACGGTATTTCTTTCAGTTGTTCCTCTGTCATGCCTGCCGTGTCGACTAGTGAAAACTCCAGGTGCTGTTTCAGCTCAGTTGGTAACCACTTTTTCTCATTAGGAGAACGGGATCGGGATCTGTTACAATGCAAGTTGCTGGTTTAGGTCAAAGAAAAATTGGTTGCAGTAAACTTATGGCCCAAAGATATTACCGGTGCTTCTTGTGCCTTCTATGCCGATGTGAAGACCGATGGGTTCCAGTTTCTGTCTCCAGCTGCGAACGACGAACGCTCGCCACCTATTCATAAAAGTAACATCAGCTTTTAGTTTATCTATCTAAAGTACTTAGGACTTGATTTTATCAGCTTACTTGAACGCTGTTTCCAGTCGATGTCTTCCGCAGAATTTCTTTCCACTGCAGTTCTGAGTCCACGAGCTCGTACTCTCTATAGTCCAAAATAAAAGATCAGCTAAGTACCATTTATGAATTTCCAAGATTTTTTTTAAAGATTTGTGATAAACTCTCTTTTTCAAACCTATATCGTTCCATACTGCTTGGCAAAGTTCTCATTCAAAGGCTTCGAATTTTTATTTGGCCAACCTCTTCTATCTAAGAATTAGCTAAATCAATGTGTGATGAACTGACTTGGTATCGGGTTGCGAATCGTCTCTCTCTGAGCCTGACTCATGCTTGTGCCGCGAGCGATGCCGCCTGTTTCGTCTGCCAGACCTGCCTGAGCCTCGGGACAGTTCGCTCTCTGCATCTGACTGCTGTCTTCGTGAGCGGTGTTTGTGTCTGTAATTATATTTCTGGTTGTAATCCTGAAACGTCTATGGAATTGAGTTTAGAGTGTACCAAGAGGCTTAAATTAGTATTACACAAGATCAAGTCAAGGGTCTATTTCGAAGCTTAGCCAACTTTGGACATATTGAATATCATCATATCAGTTTAGAGAACTCCATTACTGAACATGGGTCTTCACTTAAGATTTCCAAGAAGAACGAACATCAGTTTTTTTCACTGACATCCGATCTTTCAGTATCGCCGGCCGTTGGGTGAGGTCTTTTAAGCCTTGATCTAGGAAATAAGGTCTGGCGTGGTTATCAATATATTGAATTCCTAGATTCCTGCATTTTTTTGAAAAGCTGCATGTTAGATACTTCCCTCACCATGAGACGCCCATTCACTACGAGACAGGACCTGGAGTCTATCGTGCTTCTTGTTATTGACTTACTTGCGATTGGAACGTGAGTCGTTGGAGCTCTGTGAGTCGACGGAGGCGGAGCGGTGCCGAGGCGCGGGCGGTGGCCGGTTGTTTGTAGGAGAGCCAGAATAGAGTCCTCGTCGAGCGGGCGCCGAGCGAGTGGAACGAGGTGATCCACCCGTCGTTGCTGGGCATCCCAGCATCTCACCACTAATACTATAGGGTAAGAAATAAATATAGGTATGTTAGTCACAACGTATCTTTGTCCCTCTGAATTACCTGTGCAGAACCGATTTTTGGGTCGAATTGGACGTAAGCTAATTTTTCCGCCCAACAGTACCTACATGAACAATTATTATTGATGCACCTAGAGTGTCCTAGAAGATAAAAGAGCCGTTGTGCGTATTGTACCTATTTTGTTTTTTTATCATTTTGGCTTTTATCAAAATCGGTGATGGGTTAAAGTTTTAAAAGTGTTCTTTATTTCATTTTTAAAATTTCAGAACATTTAAATTGTCGTTTACTTTATGATGCTTATGTACAAGTCATAGTGTAGGTAAACTTACGAATTGGGTCGGTGCACCGAGGTAGGTTGTTTCGTTTCAGGGAGGCAGTCTTTTATTCTCAAGTCTTCTAGTTTTGGCACTGAAAACAACACTACATCAAAACCAGTCATCGCAAATAATTTATAGATAGACATAATATCCTTGAGATATCTCTACATTTATAATGTGTGCACGGTTATATATCACGCATGTCGTTGATACTCTCGCAATATCTACATTCATAAAGTGTGCATGGCAATATTTCCCTGAACAATAACATGTGGATTTACACCTCTGTAAATCCACATGTTCGACATACCGTCATGTAGTGATGCGTGTGACGCGTGCGCTCGCGCATTGCGTCGCGATGGAGTGCGCGTGAACGCAGGCGGCGGCCGCGGGCGCGCGCCGCGACCACTGCTGTACAAAAAAACACCATACCTATAAGCTTTGACACCAATAATGGTCATACGAGTATGTGCAGGGGTAAAAGCCTATTTAAAATCTCCTTCGAATGTATCCAATATCGATCCGAAAAGGCTTTCAGAATAAATCCTGCTAATCTTATCTTATTTTGTCATGTATAGACATCAAAGTGGACGAATATTATGTATGTAGGTCAAAGAAAGATGGATTAATCATCTTTATAGAGAAAAGTGAGGATAATGGTTGATAGAGAGATGAAGAAGATTACGTGTTGTACTAACTTCACATAACTTGGGAAAAGGGAACGAAGTTGGTGATGACGGGTCAGTTTTGTGACGCAAGCCATGCATTGCAGCTTACTGTACCTATACATTCTAAGCCACACTCATACCATATTTATCGTGATGTCATCTGTACGTTATGCGTATAAACAAGTAATATGATGTTGTGACTTTCATATTGATATTGTTGAACGTGGGTGGCGGTCCACTGCTGGACAAAAAATCATATGAGCTTTGACACAAATATAAGTGGGCAGACCGGTTGGCTTAGTGTCGCAGACAATGTTTTACCTACTTATTGAGGTCAATGGAAGTGCTTTTGCAGTAGTTTTGGTCATGACAAGAGCATAGGTAAACATTCTGAGCAAACTAGTCTGGTGTGATATTAACTTAGTTGGTTCAGACTCCACGCCATCGTGATGTGACATTTGTAAGCAGGGTATGCGGTTGTGACTTGTCATATTAGTAGTGTTGAAGCTATTTTGAGGTGATTTCATCGCGCCACCAACACGTGTGAACCGTGATGACGTCGTAACAAATTCAAATCAGAAGTATGAACGTGTGTTGCGTCGGTATGTGAACATTACGTATGAGTCAATGCGAACACTAGCATTATTCTTCCATAGAATTGATAGTATTTGTAAATAAGCTTGATGCAAAGAACACAAAACAAATGGTAGAGCATGTAAATCAAGCACCACGGAGTGCCAAGAGCCAGGCTTGTGAACTCGACGCAAGGAATATTTACGGTGCTCTTTGAGCCAAACCCCGAGGATTTATTCTTGACAGCAAGCTTAAATATTATGATACCTTAAGCTTTGATGTGACGTGAGAAAGTTATGCTTAGAGATCTTCTTTATATTTGAATCCAAGTGCCTTCATTTTACATTAAACTATTACCACTGTTTATCACGACATAAGTACTCGTTTATACAAAAGGAAAACAAGAATATTTATGGTAAGGATACTGTATCTATGATATAGAAAGATTTATATACACAAACACATACGCAATGTTCACCTTTACCTTTATAATTACGAGTCTTATCAGTAAGACCGGAAACCACATAAACAAAGATATTATATTACTATATGTAATTCCATATTCACCTGTTCCTCAGTCTGGTTCCAAGTGAGAAGATATCTGCTGAAGCGGGCGAGGTTTGCTGCATTCGGAAGAATGTGTGGTGGTCGGAGCAGCATCGCCAGAGGTGCCGGCATGCTGACCGTGTCGGGGACTCGAATCCGTACGTGCAAGTATCATTCTGAGCAAAAACCGTAGATATATTTTTTGTACGAACTTATAGGATCTGGAAGCTCTAATAAGAACTTTACATTTACCATTAGGTATCATGTGCTTTTACCCTGTTACCAACAAAGCCGTTGTAGCTCAAAATAGTTATAATTTAGTTAATTTTATTGATGTAAGCGTGACGAATACTTTTTTGCCGTCATGCCAGCTCCACCCTTTATGAAAATGAAAATTCGTAATGAAAAAAACTAAACTTTTATTTAACTTTCAGCTTGCAAACGAATGGTAGCCCAACAATAAACTTTCTGTGGGTAGCAGAGCATAATGGCGTAGCGACAGGAAAAAGACTGGAGATGGAGGTAAACTTAAGTAGTGGAGTATGCTTTTACCAACATGTAGTTCTAAAGCTGACGTTTTACATGGAAAACAAAAGACGTGAGCTGCGTTAAAGTGGTTTACAATATAGCATAATATAGGAGGAACAGCCATGCGTACTGCTTTAGTTTGTATATCCCCTAGTGTATCACACTTAGTGTATGTAGTCATCCGTCAGTCACTATTTAGTATTTAGAATAACTATATAAAACTATAACACCACTAATATAAAAATAATAATGGTTTAGAATGTAAAAAAACCTTTTCCGCAGTCACAGAATAGAATAGATATAGTAGGTAAGCTACTTCCATAGTTCAGTTCAAGAAAAAACATTGGTTTGTATAACAATCAAAGTTCCCAAGTAACCGCATGAAAGTTGATCCTCACGAATGGTACAAGTTTGTAACGACCTCTTTTTGTGGTGAAGCGGAGGTTAGAATAAACGGAACGACCACGTAGCAGTGGTTTTTGTTGAATTATGCTTTATCTACTGATCCAGATAATAGCTCCGTTTGAAAATCTATTCAAAAATATACGCTTGCATTCTTTTGATATTTCCGTACGCTGAGAGAATTCTCAATCAACCTTTAATAAAGCTCAGCCAAGTACCAAGAACTGATTGATGATGGTATTAATATTTTTTTATTTAAAATCTACTTAACATTCCTCTTGAGCTTTCTCTTAGATAAAACACCTAGTACAAATTTATTCCTGAGTAATGTTCTTTAGCACTCGCGGGAATCATCTGAGGGAATGGGCAGATTGAGATATTTTTACAAAAACAATCCTTTGATATTTTTAATAAAGATTACGTACTTATACTACACACACCCGCTAATAGCGAAAAAAAAACTGAAATCTCACCGTCACTATAGTAAAAAACCATATAGAAGTATCTACCAATGAAAACGTCTAGCAACAATTTCGCCGGATAGATAAGTCTAATAACGTACGAGTACCTACGAAACAATAATTGAAATTTCAATAATCTTCCTAATAATCGAACCTTACCTTTACGGTTAAGGAATGAGAACAAAGGCTATGTTGCTAAGCATTTTCATTGGTATTCATAACCATACGCTAAGTATAAGTAAGGCTTTGGTAATATATTTTGTCTCCCTGTATGTGGTACACGTATTTACTATTTCAATAAATTCACTAAGTTATCAATTTTAATAATGGGTCGCGGTTAGCAATATCTCAAATACAAATGGCTGAGATCCAGCCATAGTAACGAATATGGAAATGAAATAATAATAAATGTGGTAGGAATGTAAATTCTTATCCATTTGTTGTATTTTTAATGTAGAGAATGTGCTTTGGTTGGCAAATAAAATAGAAAAGTCGGCGTAGTCCCTAGGGCGGGCGGAGGCGGCGGCGGCGGGCGGCCGGTGACGTCAGAGCGCGGCGCGTGTTATCGCCGCGCCCACAGCGCTGTAAATACTGCGCTCAGTCCTACGCGACTTATCTGTAATTGCCTGCCTGCGAATGTCTTTCAAGGAACCGGCACAAGGTGGACTTCATCTTACACCGCTATTCAGCGACCGCTATCGCGTTCTGCGATCCCGGAAACCGGGTCAAGCGTTTTGCCCGATTTTTGTTTATTTTTTTGTGACTCGACTTTCCTTTTCTTAGCTTGCATGTCACCTCAGTTTACGAGATAAGTTGCGTGGTGCGATAAGTTGAACTTACGTTCTTATCCGCTACGCGGAGCATGAAGTACCGCCCTTTGTAGTAAAGTTTCGAGACTCGCGGCCAGTAGTAGTTCGCGACTGTATGTTTTCCTCGAAGAAGCAACAGCCCGCTCGGTGCCAAGCCCAAGAAATATTCCACGCTGTCCTCCCCCTGTTGTACATAATTAAGTTTATTGAAACAACTTTGTTCGCTTTGAAACCATAATAAACAGATTTAGATGTTATGCAGAAAGATACATCCTTACCAATACTGGGTGAAGATCTACGCCGTACATATCCAGCCATTTGACTTTATCAAGGTAGCTCAATTCAGCCTGCGCCGGTGAGATGCCGCTGCAATAAAAGGAATGAGAGAGTCAATTAAACTGTTATTCGTAATGAATGGGCGGTATTATGCACTGGAGGTGACAAAAGGTTGAGCGACAATGAGTAATCTCGCGAGCTGCGCGAGGGCGCTCGTCCTAGGCGCCGGCGCTCACTTCGCTGGTGCTAAGTAGGTACACATAATTTGCATGTAATTGCGGTTTTGTGACGCGGCATGCGACCACAGACTGCATCTTCGCGCAGTTAAAAATTCATTCAATTAGGCGAGAAAGGCGAGTTTTAATTTCCGGGCGAGCTGGCGAGCTCGCGGCGTGGAAACTGCTCTGCTGAAATCTTAATCTAGCAACTTGCTTTAAGATCCTGAGACAAGTATCTTGCGCCAAACTTTTATTTCAGGATCATTCTACATAGGTACTTGTCTTCTTTGACAATTTTAGTAAATTGTAGAGCGTGTAAGTTTATTGTTTGGTACTATATTTGGTTGGTTCACGGCTACAAAATTAAATTATTTCTGCTTTCCCTTTACTATTAAGTATAAAATGAAATGGGACTGCTTCTTCAAGTACGACAAATATTCCCGATGTCCAGTATTATATGACTACCCACAAAACTCAAAAAGTTCCAGGAGTACCCTAATCACACATTTTTCACATAAAATAGTGTGACTCACAGGACAATTTCGCTACTCCATTAGATTACTCATCTAACATAATAAATTAGATAAAGTAGTATTAGTGACTCACGTGAGGGTGCGATGTATCTCATGAGCTCGTGCCTCCAGCTCTGGCGTCTGGTGCGCCAGCAGCCTGAACTCGGAGACATAGCCGGGCGCGTGCCGCCGCGGATCATAGTCTCCCAGCTCAGCTAAACAAATACTTTCCATCAACAACTTACAAAAACACGATAAAAACGGGTTCACGTTGTTAATTTGAGTATATTTTTCTGCGTTTTTACAGGTTTACACTCGACGTAATGGGAAAATGGAAAGCGAAGCTAAAAAAGAACCAAACCTGAATGTTGTCGTTAGATACGAGCCGGGGAAAATATGAGGAAAATATTTATGCACAGTTCAAAGTACTTTTTAGGACCATTGACTTACGTAGGGTTACTCAGCAAGACCGATGTCAAAATGATTTCAAATATCAATACCCTAATCTTATCTTCTTATCTTATCTTATCTTACTATCTTATCTTATCTTATCTTACTAATATTATAAATGCGAAAGTTTAGATGTTTGGATGTTTAGATGTTTGGATGTTTGTGTTTCAATCACGTCAAAACTACTGAACCAACTTGGATGAAACTTGGCATATATATAGTTCGTAACCTGGATTAACATATAGGCTACTTTTTATCCCGAATAATTAACAGGATCTACAGGATAAAATGAACGAAAAGGATTAGCAGCGCCAATTAGCAAGAGGATTTCATTGTCATGTCATGTCACGTCAGTTTGACAGGGCGTAGTACTACCTCTTTGGTCTAACGACTAGCGTTTGACATTCGAGTAGGTACGAGTTCGGTGTAATGAGGTGTAATGTCAAGTTTCTCAAAGAAGTATCCGCTCGGTACATGCACAGATAATATAATTACACGGAAACTAAACGCGTACGAAGTCGCGGGTAACTGCTAGTTTTACTATAAACAAGCTTGAAATGAGATTTCATTGACTCAGATAAATTGCTTCACAAAGTGAAGTAAAAAAATTAAGATAGACCATAAAAGTGAGAAACGACACAAGCAACATTTTGTCGCGGTAAAGTCATTAACTTGATGGCACTTCAAACGGTATAGAAATAAACCAGCGTCGCTCCAGTTTTAGAACAAATGTTCTGTTCGGAAACATACGCACTAGACCGAAATATTTTGTAAATAAGTACACCCCGTAACTACACTCGGAGGGCAATATGTCACATCCAAATACCTACATGCTGCAATGAAATGGAATGTCTTGAAGATGCGATGCGACGATAACAAAAAAAAGTTTCGTATTTCCTGCGAAACTCTAAAGTATTCTATAACGAAGAGAAATTGCGGTCTCCTAAGTAACAGATTTGTAGAATTGTTAGCTTTCTTTATGTCTATGGTAGTAAGAAAATGAAGAATATCCTTATAGGGAGAGTTTGCAAAAAACATCACTAGGTATACGAGACTGGCTGTCATTTCCCGTCGTATATCTTTTTTTGCTCTCGGAAATCGCAACATCTGCTACGCCTAGGAGCACATTTGTTCGTGGAAAAGTTCGGACCTATTATACATAACGTTCACGCTTCTCTAAATGATAAAAGACGTCGTTGGAATTTTCACACGCCTGTTGACTCTGATCGAAGATGTTTGTTATTGTAACACTCAGTTCATTGCTCCTGTTTAATATGTTTACTGTCACAGATAATAATTCAGTAGAAACTAGAAAATTAATACTTAGTTGGCAATATTGATAATTTTAGGTCCGTATTCACATGACTCAGGAAAAGATTTTTAGACAGGTTTGTATGAAAATCTCTACTCTAACTTATGCTTGAGTCACGTGTTATTAATGCGAATATGAACCTATTAGCAAAAATTAGATACCGACTTGCCAACTTTTGGCATTTTCAAAATTAAGGAAGTAAAAATAAGTTATGTTGAGTGGAGCGAAACATCAAAGCTCCATCGTCTGATGGTTTCCATCAGAGAGCGGAACAGTATTAGTCAGATGTTGAAATCTTGTTGCGCGTTGGTAAATATAAATGATCTGTGAAACATCGATCATTCGGTAAAGAGACGTGTCTATACTGTCTAGGTTAGATGGATGGTGGTTTGTAGCACAACATGGCCTTCAGCCAATAGGCAAAAGATGATTTGTATTGCTCATTTTATTACCCTTCCGGCAAAAACCGAGTTTTGTTTCGATAGGCACGTAACGTAAGCGATTACTATAAAAAATACCCCAAACTAAATCTAGCATTAGTTTTTTTCCCGTGGACAGATTTTGACTTAGTGAATAATTACGTAGCCCAGTTATCTCAATACCTAGAGTCTGGGCAGTTATTCATCTTGTTGATTAATGTAAGGCGGCTATCCAAGTCCGTTAACTTGTTGCCAAGGAAGAGCGCCCCACTACATCCGCGTCTCCCCCAACAGGGACTAGAACTAGACCGCTAAAAATAGAACACAGTGATTAATAGTGGATGTCCGTACAATTTTGCTGTTGGGAAAAGATTTTCAGAAAAACGGAACTTTTTGTTCCTAGAATGCAATCGATGAAGCGTTACAATAGCTTTGCTTTAATCAACTTTTGCTCAGTATTTTTTTACAAATACAATAAAATAGAATGACATGGGCAATGTAGTTATAAGTTTAATAATCATAATTCTCATCATAATTATAATATCCAACGAAAAAAAAAATGTGAATGATTAAACTCTCAACGCTCGTAAAGACGGTGAAAGGGACTGGCTAATTTTGGGTGCAAAAGAGCGGAAAACGTGAATACTTTCCTGCAGGTTGGTAAATATTTTTTTCAAACAGACGAGTGGTTTACAAGCTTTGACGTTGCTTAAACTTAAACATTTCTAAGGAGCAACATTTATTATTACCTACGTACAATTAGACTAAGAATATTTTTTGAAACTGGAAGTACCTACCTCAGTAAATGTTTTGCACATGAAATCTAATACAACATTTATTAGTTTTTTACTTATAGAGCACGCTTTTTTGACGCCAGGGTTTGATTTCGAAAAAAACCCAAACGAAGTTGCTACTATATAAAGTACCTAAGTCGGTATCTAGTTATTTAACGGTGTTGGCGTCTGTATGAGTCCCCGAGGCCCGACATCGCCGACACAAGGGTCGCTGATGTACGCGAGATTAGATGCAAACGCTGCTCCACCGCTGTTGGCTCATTTACCTTTTGAATAACGCATCGATATTAGCTCTCCACCCCTATTTATTCTCTAAGCACGCTCTGACAAAACCAAAATGGTTTTTGATGGCAATTTAGACCAAAGTACTTTGAGGAGTGTTATTAAACGAAAATGTTTAAAAGTTTCGTAATTTTGTTTACCTTTGATGTTTTTGTTATCAAAGGTATTTAATTCTTGTGGTTGATAGGTTAAATGTTTGAGCGCGCGGTCCAAAAAAATACAGTGTTATACGATTTTTAGCAAACTCTCGAAAGGAAAAACATATTTTTGGCATGAAATTTGTTTACATTATAATAAAAACTCTAACAGATTGTAGTTAAGTAATTTCAATTAATATGCACCGTTAAAGATCAAAGGTAGAGCAACTTTAATTATCCTGTTTTACAAAAATTAATGTTGATACAAAAAATTAGAAATAAATTGGACGAAATAACGCTTTACGAGTCAAAGTTTTAATAGCAATTTAAGGTACAATACAATCAATTTAGCTGTAAGTTTATACTTACTTTTCATCGTAAATACTGACCTTCTTCAGAATTTATAACTGTTTTTAGTCAATGCATTAGGTTTAAGAATCTGTACGTAGCTTTTAAATTCTAGTACGTTGGATACCTCAATAAAACATTGAGGGTATGAGTAAAGTTAAAATCTGCATGGTAGACAAATAGATGCCTGCCTATAGTTATCAACTAATTAATGTAAACGCTCGCTGTGTGAAAGCAGATTGAAGTAGTCAGTAGAAATATCTGATCAATTTTACTGCGTTTGTGCGCCCGTCTCGACGTTCGAGTGTAGAGAAGAATAGCTCTATTACTGCCTAGACATGAAACGCGAGCCCTTCCGGTACGGGCTGCGCTATAAAAACGATTTATTGTATAAAAGAAGGAAATGTCGGGAAATACCATTATTATTGTAGGTGTAATTGTTATTATGACACCACAAAAGCGCACTATAAATAAAACACTAAAACCAACCAAAAACCAGTCGAACAATGTTATAAGCGTTAAAAAAAATTAAATCAACGTCAAAATAAATACAAGAAATTTTTTAATAATATTTATTTATTCTGATACGCAACGCAAAATCGAAAAGCATTTTGTATTCAGCTAGCGTACACGCGTTAGCTTTAAATTTTCCATTTTTGAACAAATTTGGATAGAATATTGATTTTATCAGAACAATGATTTGCAGGAAATGCTAGTTAGTGAGATTTCAGAAAAACATTGTGATCTAATACAATCAAAAAAACTAGTTTTCATTTTTTTATTTATTTTACTTATTGAGTCTTAGTATATCATGCAACACATTTATAATTATGTCTCATTCCTTCATATTTAAAAAAAATACTTTATTAATAAACTCTAGTTCCAAAATATAACACACACAGATCACACACACATTCTGTAAGACTATGTATCTGGTAGCGCATTGGAAATCCCTCAATCGAAATGATTGCAATAATTAGTAAATATACGTGGCACAGCTGCACGGTACTTATCTCATGACAACTACCCACAGTTGTCTTCAAAACGACGAAGTGCATCTTACGGAGTCAGCCCCCGTATGCCAATCTTTTGCTGTCAAGTTATATTTCACTGCCCAGTGTAATTTCTTCAGGTCAAAATATGCGCGAAAACACATCAAATGACGTCATAATGTCACTATTTAGTCACAGAATAACTATGAGTTAGTATGAACTGACCATGATTTAAAACTTTGCCGTTCAACTTTGCAGTTCAACTTTGATTGGCATACCCCTGCAGTCATGAAAAAGTATATTTTGTAAAAATATCAAGGAACCCGCCATCCTGTATTTTGTTTCAAAGAATACAACAACCAAGGCAGCACTTTGCATAAAATACCGTATCATTCCAAGAAATATCTGTGTGCTAAGCTTTGAAAATCTTCTTGAGAATTTCTGTGGAATCATTGAATCTACAGTGGTTTAACTTGAACTCTACATTCTACTCTAGGACCTACACAATTTATCGCTAGGTAAGTGCGTCGGAACCGTAGCTTGTGATATTATGAGTAGTTTATGGTCAAATAACAACGGTCAAATAATTTTCCTATTCTGCAGGCGTAATTGAGGTCTAACAGAAAATGATCTTGGCCTTCTAGTTATGTTGATATTCTACAAGAAGGTAAAAGCTTTAATTACCATAAGAAAAGCAAACAAAATGTGTGGGAATGACTAATCTACGTGAAGTTAGCCAAAGCGCAAAACTAATTTAGTTTGAAAAAGCTCCGATGCCCACTGAAACTGCCAACTGAGATTGCCTAGAACCGCTGATCGTATTGGTGACTTAGCTGCCAATTTGCCTTGGGAAGGAAAAAGTTTTTTCTATGGTTTAGTGGGTTAGATGGTTATTGTACTTACATTGCAGGACGTAGGCGGCAAGCTCACCAGCGAGGTCAAAGCTGACGGGCAATCGACCGCGCAGCACGTCTTGCTTTAGCTGGAGAAACAGCTGGTACCTGTCAACATATTGGTTACATAAACGAACAAGAATGAAAAACGCAAAGATTGTGACCTAATTACCCGAAATACCCGAGTAGGTATTTAAAAATAACTATGAGGCATACACCTTCATACATTATGTAAAGTGGTACGCCAGATAAATTAATAACTACAGTAGGTACCTAGTCCCGTTTCTCGTATAGTTCAATAACAGCTTCAACTGATGATTCGATCATAAATTAATAGCCTGCGTTGCGAATCACAAAGGATGAAGCTTCTCCCAAGAAAATTAAATATTAAAAGCCCATCATGGCAATGGTTTTCAAGTATTTACGAATTGGTTCATATTAATTGGTTCTTACTTAAAAAGTTCTTACTTAAGGCACGATGCCAGGGTGCGTCTACCATCAATATGATAAGTACATTTAAATAAAATCTCTATATTCTGAACACGTTGCAAAAAGGAATAAAAAGAAACAGAAATTGTACAAAAATATCCCCCCTCTTAGATGAAGCCATTGTTACAAAGTTCGAAACAATAAAAACCTCAATGGAATTGTTCAACAGGTTTTGGCATTCAATTTAAAAATGCATGAGAAAGTTTGAAATTACCCGAACACTCGTTTACCTACAGAACAAATGTAATCATATCTTTTTGGATTGAAGTGTCTTCAAACTGCTTCCTAAAATGTAAATTCTTTGAACATTTTTGACGATTGCAGTTTAGTACTGTTCTGCAATAGCAGACTGCTATTCGCCCTAGCGCTGTATGCCATCAACTGGGCCGAGCCCTACTCATTTCATCAGCGCTACGTCAGTTTACGAGCACATCAGCCTTTACTGCAAGAGCACTACACCTTTTGTTTTCTTACCCCACTTTGTGTCCAGTGGCGTATCCAGGGTTACCGTTCGGGGGGGGGGGGGGGGGGGCTTGACACAAATTTGTAGCTGGGGGGGGGGGTATTTGACCCTGCTATTTAGGATTTTCCCTGACAAATCCTGGTCCCCTTTGGATGCTCAGAGCTTTGAGGCTTTAGTCCTCTAGCTCTCTCCTTGGATCCGCTAGCGTTAGAGCCGTTTTATAGCCGTGAATTTTTTAAGGATATATGGAATATTAACGTCGGTGGAGAACCCGGAATATCTTATTGGTAGGTAAGACAAGTGTCTACTCACGTGTATCAAAATGCCACAGTTTGTAGAGTAATAAACAAAATAATGTCGTTGATGTTTCCTTTAGTGATAGGTTACTGTTTCCTAATATCATAACTTGTATTTGATTAATGAACGCTCTATGTATATTGCGACCATTATCAATACACAAATGTTATTAACTTATTAGGTACCTACTTCGTAAATATTATTCCTTTTTATTATCCAACTGGAGTTGGTGGTTTTAAAATTATAGTTTCAAAGAATGAAATACGAACATATTTCTTGTAACCGATAAGAATAAAGTAATTGCAACTATATTCAAAGCCATGCAATATAAACGAACACAGGTGGTATTATGCTATCATTACTCATCAATTTATGACTCATATTACAACCAACAAGACTACTTACTACTATAAGTAGGTCTAGATAAACATACTGCCCATATGCTCTGCTTTTAAATTCGGCATCGCTTTGATGGAAAACCACATAAATAAATATACGCATCGTATTTTATTAATTATCAACCATTAATTTGATTTTCAGATGCAGTTAGTGGTTTTGTTGAAACTCATTACAATAACAAATTTCAAAATAACATAGCTACTGTACTGGGCTATATAATATGGTGGATGATGATGGCTGCCCGTACGGTTATGCTCCAACGGTGTATGAGAATCTTATTTTTATGATTTACCGGATTTACAAGTAGGTATCGAAAGTGCTAAAAATCGAAGAAGTCGCACTGAATTCGAGAGCTTTCTACATGAATTAAGATCGCCCTCGTTTCCATAGTGAGTACCAAAAGAATGTGAGTCAAAAACTTGTGATCTTTTTAGGTCGAAGATCCACAAATATCTTGCTACATGTGGATGTTTTTTGTCAAAGGTAGAAAATAATTTTTATTTGTATTTTCTTTGTTGGATATCCTAATTAATAAAATAAAATGTGGAACCGTATAAAAATAACCAAGTAGTTACTAACCTCTTCTTATTTTGATCTTGTGATACCGTACAATGTAGGCATGATAAAAGCACCTGTTTCGTCCTCTTACGGTTACTATGCCAACGACATCTCTACCTACATAAAATATTCAGTTTATCCTTATGAGTGGGAAGCTCAACACATGGTTGCTTCTTCTATCTTCAGTTTGCTAAGTAAATATTTATTGAAAATTTTCTTACCAGAAAATATCGAATATTACGTTTTTATCTCAGTATCGGTATACTTGTTCAGTATTCTGTTATTTATAATTTATTAAACACAAATATTTTAATTTATGTAGGCACGAGTACCTGCAGCCAATTTCACCATCTTATGATTACGCTATCCGTCAGTTAAAAATATTTCCGTCTCCGCTATAGACTTGTCAAAGACAAAGATGGGTGTAGTTTTATTTGACGGATAGCGACTCAAGAGATGGTGAAACAGGCACTTGTGATATAATAATTTGGGTTTGCTTATAGATAGTGAAGACACGCGCAAAAAATGGGTTTGTGATTGTAGTGAAATCGTTTGAGCCTACTCTAAATATATACATATGGGGAAGCATAACTCCATGTTGTTGATGATGGAAATAGTGTCATAATCATAACTATGTTATGAATAATCGTCTACCGTGGCCACTATTAAACAAAAACCTATCAGCCCCTATAAGTGTACCTTAATATTCGACAGTTGTTACACAATAGAAAACTGATTAAAATGTAAGTGTGCACCTATATATTTTTGACCGATAAAATATATCGTGACTAATTCCATAGACTTTGACGTTTTTTATTCTCTATGAATGTCAACTTGGTTAGGGGGACTAAAAAGTACCATCACATATTCACCTTGTTATTTCTTCTAATAGCTTGCATGGGTCCGCCGCGTAAAACTTCACTCCAAAGTAAAACGTGTGAGGGTCGGACCCGAAGAGTTGCCGACGCAAACGTTTCCCGGCGTCTAGCCAATGCTATGGAAGCGAAAATAATTTGCTATATGAAATATTCAATTTGCATAAGTTGGTAATATGTATAAGTTAAACCAACTCGCAAAGTATGAAATAAGAAAAGTACGGTATGTAAATTTCTAATTTCTAATTAAGAAATGAAAGGATAAAGTACTTTGATAACATTTTTATCTTTTGTGTCATGGATTTAAGCTCCATCAAATCAATAATATAGAATATGTACGATAAATTAAAAAAAAAAGTTTATGCAACTTACTGTCTGATTATCCTGATCAACATATCGAAGTCCAAAATATGCCGTCTCCAACAAATCAAGATGTCTGAACACGACATCCAGTAATGCTTGTCCGGTGTTGTTATCCTGTAAACAAATATTTTATTATTGGCTGTATACCTACTCACATTTCCTGACAAACATTCATGAACAATGAAAATTTTAATACAAACAAATACCGTCGATTAAAATTAAATAGTGAATCGTATTTGTGAATACAAAACAAAGTATTCAGTGAATTAAATAGCATGTATTTACATATCGATGGTTATTTAAATTTTAGCTGTAAAATATAGAGCCATAAAGTCATGATTCAAACTAATTATTCCGGCGCTGATTCACCTCTACAATGAGAAGTTTTAATGAAGGAAGGAAATCTGACAGAGCTTTGTATTCGCTAGGCGAGAGTTTAATCGGGCATGGCTTATTAATAAACCCATCTAATATGTATCAGTAATTTGCAAGAGAAAAATAACGGCTCCTTAGAGAAAAGCATGTTGAGAATGAACTAATAAGAGCATAGCTTTTTGATGTAAAAAGTTATACACGAGTCTCTCTGTAAAATTCATTTTCGAACATAATAGTTCAGGGGGGTGATGGACTAGACCGATTGTCTTTTTTGTCACCACGATAGATATTACTTATCTCCTGAAACTGTCAAGCTATGGAGTTTTGACATTTCTTAGGAGATATATATCTATCGTGATAAAAAGTCTATCGACCTAGCATCACCTCTACAGACCTGCAGCATGATGTTTTATTGCATTCAATTCAAAATTAGGTACCGCTTCTTTGATTTCGTTTCTCAGTATGTCTTAAGGAACGTACCCATACTACGTGACACTTTTTTTAACTTTTTAGACCGCCCCCCCCTCGGTGACCCTCCGTGGTATATGCCAAGACCTCCTCCTGTAATTGTTACGTAGTAATGCATAAATAATATGGTCTTTATAGCTTAAAAAAGCGCGAGATTTCCCTAAAGGATATTGACTACGTGACGAAAGTCTAAGACTCCTTCGGTCCTGTGAACAAGCGTGGTATTTAGAAGACCCCCCCCCTGAAAGGGTCACATAGTATGGGTACGTTCTCTTACCTTGAGAGCCTATAAAACCACTCCTATATCATTATAGCCTTCAGTCATGTCAAAATGCTTCCCAAAGACTATACTAAACATACATTCTGATCAAAACAGTTCCAGTGAAAATTCCCACGGAACTCACGGTAATTCAGCAAATTGTCTGCAATTATCATTTCTCGATGCTCGGCTTTCCACAATTAGGCTAACTCGCACGCGATGGTGAGACCAGTAAAACCAGTAGTCGGATGGTGATATGATATTGGCAGGATAATGAGCGCGTCTCGCCCGGCCGATTGAACCGATCACTTGATTGACTCTCACGTGTAACCGCGCCCCGCACGCAGAATTGGCGTGCAAATGCTTCAAGACACGATAGCCTCTCCTATTTAGCCTGCATCCAAATGTTAAGGTCCTGTTTTACTTTTAAGCCATCATTCATAACAGGGTTATTTTTATTGCTATCATTCAAAAAGCGAAAACAAAATTTTAAGCGTCTCATGAAATAACGTGATAATTAAGATAAGCTACTCAAACGTGCGATCCAAACACATAACTATAAGTGCGCTACTCGTAGAAGCCTCCGCCAGCTTGTGGGAAAATTGCGAAACAGTTCGTTGGGCTGAATAATAAATGATTTAATAACAGAGCGCGTTTGCTCCCCGCAGCGTACGTGGAGCTCGAAAAATAACAAATGATTTCAAAATCTGGCAGCGCTGTGTAGTCGTAGAGTACGGCGGCGGGTGAGCCTGCACGCGATCCTGCCGCGCCCCGGGCCATCGACAATACTATTCCAATTTCAACTCGAACATTCTGTTTATCCTTTACTGCCTACCTGTGACAACGCTGTTTTATTGCCCTTTAATAATTAAATAACGTATGAACGGATGTTTTGAATTCGTTGTTTCTATTTGTTTACCGTTTCATCCCGACTGATCTTTGCTATGCGGACGGTATCGTATATGTGAGAGACGGCGAATGAAGATGCTGTTCGTAAACTCGAAGTGGGAACGAGGTGCATTAATGCAGTAGACCGTGAAATTGTGCCAAGTCAATTTGCTTCCAACAATAGGGTACAAGACAACACTTCTCACACTACCGCTCGGTGCTGGGCTTGCTCTACAAATTGACCACCAATTCTAAAATATTATAAGATGTTGTTTCACAATTTTCTAAGACTAAAAAATAAGTTGTCATAACTTATTTTATACCGAAAAGTAAAACAGGTATTTAGTACATAATTTACTGTCGAGGATATAAAAATAGATAATCAGCACTAAATAAAAGTAAGTAAGTAGCACTGAATAAAAAAACTCTCGTAGTCACTCTTTCTTAAAAGTACTTGCAAGTACTAATCGAAAGATTAAGTTGCTTCGTGTTTAAGATTATTCTAACAATATACCTGTAATTTTGTATAATAAACGTGAGCCAGCTTAAATAATTATGGGCATTCCTCTCATCCGAAGATAAAGCAGCCGGAGATTAAATCGGATAGGTACATGTTAGTAAATTGGATAAACTTTTTGGTCAAGAACAAAGCCCACCAACAGGCAAACTAACTCATTTATAGATTGGTGGGACAGTAAGTTTTCTTATACATGTAGGTAAGTACAACGAATAGAAAAAGTTGTTACGGAAGATCCGTCAAAGACAAAGTGTCCCTCCTATAGATAGGGAAATAAAAGTGGGAGGACGGTGATTTATCTAAAATATCCACACGATTCAGCGAGAAATGTCGAACTCTCGTCGCTCCCACTTTGCCCAAATTGGACCATTCTAGGCGCATATATCTTCAGAATTTGTTTGATGAACAAGTTGTGGGCTCCCGACAAGCCGAACAAAGGCATATCTGCCATAAATTCTTGTGTTGTTTACGGTTATGTATGACACAGACTTATGAAAGTATTATCCAAGTGTGTAAGTACGGAATTCGTCTAAAGCCAACGTCTTATATTATGTCTCAAGTTTGTGGGACTTTCGAGATAATAGAGATTGTGCGAGCACAGTACGCCTACAAGAGTATACGAATTCTTAGATACTTAAGGAAGGCTTTCGTATTGTTAGCTTAAGTACTTAAATGTCAACGAACCAAACCTCATTTTTATAGCAAACTTTTCCAATATTATTTTAGATTTAGTTTTAAATTCAGACTATGTGTAGATTTACACAAATCAAAACTGAAAAGTTAAGTACTACCATGAAGCCTACAAACAGATTCACGAGTTGTTTTCTAAAGAGAGGAAAATTGAAATATGCCATCAGGCATCAGTATGGCCCGCCGGGAAATGTCGACCACAAAGGTTACTCTCACGAAATGTGTCTTCAATGAAGTTCAATGTGTATTATATGACCTTGACATGCCCTATTATGAGGCTACAACAATACCCCATTTCTTTGCCTAGTTTAGATCCTCTTAATTCTGTATTATTAGATACCTACCTGTATTTCATGGAACAGCTCCCTCTCGTCGAGGAGTACCACGCGGCAGGCCAGCGTGCGCGGTGCGGGGCACAGGCAGTCCATCATCCTGCAGCCGCCGCCGCCCACTACCGACCTGCTCCAACTTCTGGAACAACCAAAATATATCATAAAATAAACACTTCATAACAACATCTCCCAAGTCAAGTCAACAGAACACTATCAAAATAATATGATGGAACATTCCCTAAAATAGCCCACTAAAAATATCACCAAGGACAATGAAAGACTGTTTTAATAGCGCTTGTTTGTTTAGAAAAATGCAACATCAGAATCGTCACAATAACTTCTATAGTCAAGTTGACATTTCATAATGGTTACTTAGTGCTCCAACACCAGAGCTGTTTCGGAACAATGTAGATGATGCTAGCACAGTATCCCTAAATCTGACTAAGTTCCAAGTTAGCTGGATAACTAGCTTAACTTTGTGCAAGTTTGGGGGTGTAATTTTGCTAACAGCATTCAGGTATGCCTCGTGTCGTGAGAGGTAACTCGCATTCTATCAACAAAACTAGAAGTTGTTTTAACTCAATTATGGAGTTATTTGCAGTGAGACTCAATGCTAAAATCACCAAAGGGTTAGTCGAAACCAAATATATCCTCGTTAAAAGTTAGTCCGGTCTGGGGGAGCGAGCGCACCGTGGTCTCTGTTTTAACAATTTTATTTTAATTAGTAGCCTTGTACAGCTTTCTCCCCACCCTAAAAAGTGTATTTGATTCGAATGGATTTTCGCCTACACGAAAATATTAGCTTCGTAAATAGTTTGTTGTGTTATTGGTTGAACAAGCTTTTATTTAACTTTATTGTTTGATTTATTTGCTTATTAGTAAATCTTGCATTACCTACCGTTTAAAATAACATGCACGTATAGGTGGTTAACTATTTACCAACTATACGGTTAATATGTGCAAAAGTTGCAAGTTTCCTGTCCGATGAAAACTTTCACTGCAGGATGGAATCCCGGTTTCTGCGCTACGTTGACTCCAAGTCGGTCAAGAGCACTCGCGTTAGTTTTATGTCTTTTTTATTGTTTTTTTATAGTGAAAATCGGAGAACATATATATTTGATAACTAAATGCTTGCTGAGATGCAACAGTTAGATGCTAATTTCAATTAATAAAAAAAACTTGAAAGAGCAAAACGAAACAAGCATTGTAACTAGGAATAATTTTGTTAATGAATGATACCCTTGCAGGGTGTACGTCTGGATTCAATCTCTTAAAAAAAGCAGCAATTTTATGTAACAAACGACTATTTTATACCACAAGGTATTAAGTCGAATTTGAGAAAAACCAACTTGCAAAAGAAGACAAACCGAGAACTGCGAAACAAACAACCGCCACGGCAATACGAGCCATTAATCCGAACGATCCCGACAGAGATTAGTGCTGTCGTTATTGACCCCACACCCCGCAGCGGGTCTCCATATATAGAAAACATTTTCCCGCCATTGTCTCACTGAGCAGGAAGCAAAAAGTGGAATTGCTATTGACATCGTGGCGTGTCGGGACTCCGCGCGGAGGAGCAAAGATCGCGACGCTCCCCCGCGGTCGCACTCCAATCTTTTGCAATTTTCCCCTCTTTTTCTTGAAGAACACGTGAGATATAATCTACAATACATGCGTCGTAGGTTCTTATATCGAGGAGATGCTGCAATTCTCGCGACACGCGGAACACAATTTCACATGTACTCGTAATCACACAAATTCTCACATGCTTGCGATTTCCCATGTGCATTGAAGAGAAAATTGAAACGATAAAGAGGAAAAAATTACTTCAACCATAAAACTGCTTTTGCGATTGCTGTGCTTTGAAATATCTTTAGTTGAAAGTTTTATGGTTTTCCTGATTTTAATGTTTACAAATGTCACGCCAGCGATTTGGTGGGATAATTACTCTGATATTTATTTGCTTCGCAATTAATTTAATTTATTCTGGTACAACAGCAGGGGTATGGCAATCAAAGTTGAACTGCAAAGTTTTAAATCATGGTCAGTTCATACTACATAGTGACATTATGACGTCATTTGATGTGTTTTCGCGCATATTTTGCTGTCAAGTGTCTAAAAAGAATGATCACGTGGTACAAAATTGTACCACGTGACCTGAAGAAATTACACCGGGCAGTGAAGTATAATTTGACAGCAAAAGATTGGCATACGGGGGCAGGAGCATTCATATGAGTTTATATCAAATGTCCAACCTACTCGTATGTTGGCAAACGAGAAAGGTTTTGAATTCGCAGTAATAGTACGTACACAATCAAAATGTTGTTGATTTAAACAGTGGTGGTGGTGTGAGCGGACGCCGACGCATGCCAGCACGCACTTACATCGCGCATACTGATCACTGTGACTGGTGTGTCGCTCGAGAAACGAAACGACATGCAACATAGTCCATAAATGTCTCTACTCAACGAGAATATTACACATCTAGGCCTTACTATTTATTTATAGCAAAAAATGTTACTAGTTACAATAAATGAATTAAAATGTGGTCATACGGAAAATAATAGTACCTACGACCCAAAGTACGACTCTTCAATGATGCAGAAAGAAAAGTTACAATATTTACAAAATGAAATAGTTGAGCTATCATACGATCTATAGTAAATTCAACTGATCTAAAGTAATACTGTGGTAATACCAATTAGAGACGTTCCTAAATGAAGAAGATATTTTCAAATAACGACCAATTATTTTATTACAATGTGCTCGGGAATCGGGTTTCTGGCTCCAGGCACTGCCTTCAACAAACATAGGGACCCTTTTGGATAACACTACTTTTTCTTTAGCAGTTAGCATTCGAATAGGAGCCAACACCAATGAACCCCACCAGTGCCATTGCGGTACTGCCGTTGAGCGTAACGGCCACCACGGCCTTTCTTGTCGACGCAGTGCTGGCCGCCAATCCCGTCATGCCAGCCTCAACGACATAATTCGTAGGGCTCTCGCCACCGTCAATGTGCCGGCCATCCTAGAGCCGAACGGTATTGCACGTGACGATGGAAAGAGACCCGACGGTATGTCGCTGATTCCCTGGAGTCGTGGTAAGCCGCTGGTGTGGGACGCTACATGCGTAGACACGTTAGCGCCTTCTCATGTGGCGTCCACCTCCAGAATGGCAGGCACGGCCGCAGCAGCAGCGGAAAACGCTAAAAAGCGGAAATATGCATCCATCGGAGATGGGTACATATTTCGGCCTTTTGGCGTAGAAACGTTAGGACCGTGGGGTCCAGAGGCGTGGCTTCTATTCAAAGAGTTATCCAAAAGGTTGGTGGACGTGACAAATGACCAAAGGGCTGGCGCTTACCTTGGACAGAGAATTAGTATTGCCATACAAAGAGGTAACGTTGCCAGCCTTTTGGGCACCCTGCCTGCAGTCGGTGATTTGAACTCTGTTTTCTATCTCTAGCATTTAGAATTCAGAGTTCATTTTAATATTATTTTTTTTTGTTAAAAATGCTATTTTCTTAAGTATTTGTATATAGTTATTGTTTTTAATTAATAAATAAATATACAATGTAAATAGAAAAAAATAGGCTTCGCTTGACTAACGGAACATGAATATTTCGATTCGAGAACTGCATGAATGAGTGGCTTTGTAGCTACTGTTACTTAATGATACCCAAACTAAGACGTTTTCTGAATTTCAATGGGTTCGTTACATATACGATACGAGACTTACTTCATTATGTTTTGGTTACATTTGATTGAAACGCATTATGTAAGAATCGATTCAGCGCAAGGTTAATCTATCTTGTCCCGTAGCATGAATTTAATCAACAATTACCAAATTGAACTATCAGAGTCCATTACACGCTTTTCTATCAAATTAAATGGTCCAGCTCAAATCAGGCAATAATATCTAACACGCAATTGCACACATACATGTAATTCCAGTGTATTACATTGTATGTGTGAGGTAAATCGACGAATAAAACGATCAGAGGCCATACATAGTGTGGCAACGGACGGACGTAGTAAAGTTTGCAGGCCGCACTTTTCGCGCTTCGAACAGCTTTGACGGGACCTTGAAGAACGGTTATTAGGAGGGTGCTTACTGTTTCAACCCTAGATTTTTAACCCATTAGGTATTTTTTCTTCGTTCGACCAAAACTTTTAAACCCACACCCAATTTCTATTGCTTAGGACAGAGCTTCGATAATGATTTTGGTGGTAGGTAAAATGCAGGCAACTATCAGAATCTACAACAGTTCGGCCACTAGACTTAGGTGAGCATCAAACTAATAACAGTGTCATTTCAAACTTCAGCTATATACGTTAGATTTTTTTTCCTACTCTACAATGCGTTCCGTACACCGCGTGCCGTATACAGCGTCTCACACGCACTTGAATAGGTAAATACCTATTCATAGACAAATAAATTTAAATGCATGTCATCAAATGATGACATGCATTTTTTCACACAAGAAAGTAGAGAAAAGTTTAGAAAAGAAAATAACTGCTAAAATTTATTTTGACAAAAACCAATTCGCATCTTGTGCATGTTACACACCTAATGGTCATTTGACCCATAAAGCATAAGCCCATAATCATGACTGAAGCTCCATCCCATAAAGCAATCATACTTCAGACTCCTGCAGCTCCAATAAAAGCGCCTTCGTTACCTTTCGAACCCTTGGTGCCTGAACGTGGAATTGCCTCGATAAAGTTCAGGTACGATGGTCGTCCCAGGAGAGACAGCTGGGAAATAAGGAAAGGTGTTGGGATCGAAAGGTTTTGAGTTAAGTGGTTCGTTTAACAGACGGATTTTATGTAAACTTGTTTGTAACTGAATTTGGTTTAGTTTCATACCGCTGTTGGTTTTTTGGATGTAAGCCAAAACAAGTGTTGCAACATCCTCAGGATTCGACTCTAGATGTTACATTGTGTGGCATAGTTTGGGGTTTTGGTGTACTTTTTCATTTGCAAGAAGTTTATTGTTTTCATATATGAAGCACTTACAGACCCCAGTTTTACAGAACCACCCATACATCGATTTAATTAATTTTGTCAAGATATGAGCGATTGGATCAACCACCGCAAACGGTGAAATCGGTCTATGACGAGAAAGGCTGGATATAAGTTTATTTTATGGGTACGGATCTAAATAAAATGTTTATCCCAGAAGATCTCCATAAAAAGGTTAATGGCTATTTCACAACCAGATGGACCACTATTTGCGAGACAAAATGTGTCTATAAATCAGAAATGATCTACCTATATAATCTATGTATTGTTTATTCTTGGATCCAAATATTTTTTCAACCCACCAAATTATGTTCAGTAGGTAGGTACGTGATCCTTCCAGTGATTCCACAAACAAATACAAAAAGTTTCAGCTATGTATTTAGTTTCGGAGTTCTTTCTGACTCATATACTTTTATACCAAGCCGCTCCGTTTCACCGAAGCTAAAGTTGTTTTGTTTCCAAAATTAGTAGGAAGGTACATTTGTTATTATGAGTAATTTCTTGACTCTCAAATTACGGCAGGTAGCCCGCGGCTAGCCTCCGGCATCGATCAGTGGAGAGCTTTGGGTTATGAAGGCTTACCTCTTGCGCCTTCAGCCCCGCCTACAGTTTAACATTTTTTCAACGTGTTCGCCTGGGAATCGATCCCACTACTTCGTATTGTTTATTATAGAACACAGTAATTATGGTGTCATTATTATTTTCCACTTATCTGAACAGTTCTTATTAGAGGTCGATAGCTAGTCGCTGAGTCTTCATCACTCACGTGGAAGTGGGAATGGCTATAGGTAATCAAAGCTTTCCTTTGAAGAGTGCTTACACAATAATAAAATTAAACCGTAAGCACTAAGTACGAGTATAACCCATAAACGTATTAGTAGAAGCAAGTATCGCAGCTCCCCTCGCACGGTCGGAAACCGTACGAGCGAGGAACTGTAGGTCGTTATTTTTTGTGACGCAATAAAAGCCGGCGTTAATTAAAAACTGCAGTTAGCTCTGAGCCCAGGCGGCTGATCCGGGCCGTGGTGATGCTGTGGTTGACCACGGCCTCTTGCGCAAATTATCAACGGAAACGATACTTTAGTGGCTTCATGTAAAATCTTGTCGGTTAAAAGAGTGGTTCTACAACTCGGCTAAGTAGGAGTTTTAAAACGTGATACCTATCGTGATACCTATAAAAAGGTTTTGTCTTGTTCATCGTTATTTCAGCTGTAGTAAGTTCACTGCTGAAATATGTGTTATTGTACCTTTTTTTTTTGTTATCGGGGGGAAATCTGCACACAGACACCTTACCACACCCAACCTTACATTTTCGGGCGCTTTGTTCGATGAGCGCCGCTGCGCTATCTAACTCGATTCATCTTGTATGAGTGAGCAACTAACGAGGAGCCCATCTTAAACTTTGTTCTACGTTCGCACCATACCCGGTGCTTTGCGTTGCGAATTATAAGCGGTGCTTCTCTCGCACTAAAACACGCTTTAATGAAACTCTATCGTCACAATTTCGTCTAAATTTGCGCAACAATGAGTACGACAGGCGCGGCGGCGTCTCGTTTCGCAGACTGCGCGTTACCCATCGGCCCGCATAACGAGAGGTTAAATTAAATAACAACCAAACTTGGGACTCGACGGTTCCGGGACTTCGAGTCTTGAAGTGTTATGCCGTATCACGAACTTTCCACCAAAGCTTAGGTGCCTAATTATTTACTCACATGATGGTCACACGTTTTTGAATTGTCTTTCAAGCTATCAGGGTAATCTGAACCACGTGACTTCGTCGTGCTTTTAGAGAATGGATTTGAATATGTCGCAGAAAACTTCACTCTTCTTAGGGTCAACGCGATCGACTGTGCTTGCTTTTAGAAACTACCCAATGAACTGCTCGAAAACTAAAACCGATGACGCTGAAAATATTGTATCGGCCGGAATAAAGTCTACTGGTAGATATTGCCGACATGATTATTGGGCATGGAAGCGCTTTGACGCACGGACACGATTCAATCTGGTAATCGGAAATGGGGATTGTGCAACAATGGTTCTATTGTCCGCGACGGAGGTGCGCGCTCATGCTGTGCCAGCCAGTTCACGAAATTCGCGAATATTCATGTCAATAACACAACGCTGGGCCGCGTCAAAGGGATGCTATGCTACTCACGCCTAACTTTGATGATATACATTTCACTGACAAAGTAAAATATCAACTCGGTGCCATAACATGTAGTGCAATACATGAGACAACACCTTTACGTCCTAGAGTTACCAGAGGAGTGGACATGCTCAGACGATGATTGTTTAGTCTCTTTTTTTCTTAAAAACAATTTTTTTTAAAGAGGTACAATCTAGACTTTTATGTTCGCAAACCACATCGCCGTTATCAACAAAACATAATCCATAATTTTAAATTAAGTTTCACGATGATTGGGACTTGGGACATCGTTTATAAATTAATACCAGCTATAAATAGTTCTTGATCAATATCAAGAAGATAAAGTGAACATTATCAATCTATAGTAAGCATTGGCTTACTATAGATTCCGACTTAATCACCTTTGGAGGTCTTAAGCCACTCATATAAATAATTGAGAATTTCTCTGCTCGATCTCTGATGATACATAATTTTATGTACCTAATAAGTTGTAAAACTGTTTATCTAATGTACAGTGGCTGATGATGATGACGAATAAGTAGTAAAACTGGTCACGTGCTAATGAGGTTGATTAATTTATTTCAGTTAACTGTACCTAACACATTTATTAAGTTATTAATATTTATATAGAAAGTTTTAATAAGCTGCCAAGTTGTACCAAAGTATGTTTTCAAATACCTACTTTTATTGAAAAGCGCTTAACCGACATAATGAGAAAGTAAACGTAGAGGTACGTAAGTGGAAGGTAAGATTTCTCCTTCAGAGTTCTTATTCAAAGATCCCATGGATCGATAAATCCCCTTGACTTCTTGAATGTCTGTTGGACGATTGTGCGAAGAATCAGTGAGGTAGAGGTTTCAAGTGGGTGGCGCAACGAGTAGACCGCGACTTATATCTCTATTGGGGACAAGAGGACACTTGACCCTCTCGATTCTCAATGTGGGGTATCACAAAGCTTCTGGTTTCACTCGTAAACTAATTTCTCTATGATTTAGTCATCCTGAGACATTCAGGGATTCCTAGAAGGTTAGGATACCTTCCAGTAATATTCTTCTTGTTTTTTGGAATTTGATCTAATAAAGTACGATTAAAATATTTTACCTATCAGTTAACGGGCTAGAATTTCATGGGGAAAACAGAAAAGTTTCCAGTTACTAAATCAAAGTAACCTAGCTTGTTAGCCTCAAGTTTGTCTCTAACCGAGAATTAAATTAAAGTTTCTAGCGGAACTCCATTTATTGCTGTTAGTTAGAGGGCAAAAATACAATATCTCCAGTTTTGAAGCCCGGGCAATCCAAGCGCCGCCGCCGCCGCCCCAATTCGGACTTAGAAACAAATTGTCAAGGATTCCTTGTTTGGTTTTAAAGCTCAAATCTTATGAAATCACCATTGTGTGTTCTGAATAACAAATCAGTTCCGCTAAGAAACCAAATGAGATTATTACCAAGGTGAGGTAAGTTGCGGGTGCTGGATGCACGGCGACCGTGGCCACAGCGCCGGGCATTCAACTCACGGCCTCGCACTGTCCGTGCTATGCTCTACTCAACACCAACCCAGGGGCCCGATTACTCTACGTACCTACCAATTTGACCATAATAATCTACTTGAAACAACTCTCAGAAAATACCAATTACCCACACGCAAGACCCGTCCGTTGACCGACACCCAAAACACCAGCCACTGACAACATTTAATTCAATGTCACGCTTTATAATTTGTGTATAACGCGTGTTGTTGCAAATAGAGCTTTTTTGAAAGTTATTTCCAACTAAGATCACAATTTCAAGTACTTACTTGCTGATTAAATGTGACGGCTAGAAGAGGTAAGTTCCAATACGAAATTAGCCATACGGTATTCATGAAGAGTATCAGTCAAACAACTAAGACGATTTTTGCACGTAAATTGGTTTTGAAGACATGACTGACGGTACCGGTATTTTCTTCGAACACTTCACAGCACTCTATTAAGTTCACATAACTTTAGACAAAGTAAATTAAAGTCGCTTTAAAAAGTGTTAAGGTTAACACTAAAAATGGTCGAATAACAAGTGTAAAGTATAAACAAAAGAATGCTTTCGCGAGCGCAAGTAAAATACTGGCACGGGGCAGCGAGCCACCTGCAACTGGAGTATACCCGGCTCTACTGCCGGCAGATAAAACAGAGCCTGCCGGTCCGGTCCGGCATCCAAGCCACGCCAGCCTACTATGATATCTTCACTCTAAAATTATGCATTACCCATTATACATTGCTGCTTATCTCACGCGTAGACTTCTCGTTTGCAAAGCTCACTACGCAACTTAAAGCGCACTCCAGTTGTTTCAATGGATTTTATAACGTGATAGTGGGGAAGAGAAAAGCTCACCCGTTTGGTTCATTTTGGTTCCCACTTCGTAGCACAACTGTGTCGCCACCTGTACGAAATAAATGGAACTAAAGTAGCGCCATCTCTGACAATTTTACGACTTCAACATGTATAGCCACAAAATCAGAAGAACCCGGAGTCTATCCGTACATAGCATAACTGTTACACATGAGAATCCGAAGAAAATCACGAGAGGGCACCCGTAAAGCTGTACTACAGCTGGTGCTCTACCAACGCATTTTTTTTTATATACCTACTACCTACTTAAGTTTGACGCCAACGTTATATATAACTACTTTCCAAAGAAAACTAATACGCACTTTGTTAACACAATAGTCGTCGTTGTTGCCAAATTGTAAAACAAAACACCCGTAATTTTATGATACCTATCAAAAGGCTCAATCGTAAGGATTATTTTTTTCAAATAACATAGCATCTTAAATAAAAAAAAAACATACAACCGAATTGAGAACCTCCTCCTTTTTTGAAGTCGGTTAAAAAAGGAAGTCCATGACATTTTAGATGCCAATTTCTCTTGGCAAACAATGCACTTACCTACTTAATATTGATTTACCTACTTGGAAATAAGTTCATCACATCAAGATCAATGTTAATTTAAGTAAATAACTTACTCCTCTTGATGATTTTAGTATTCTACAAAACGTTGATGATTCATCCATCGACGTATCTAATAATACAACGTGAAAGAATTTTATTTTACCACCCGGTCGGTGGGGAGCTTATATTGAGTATAACAAGTCAGTATTCCTTTCTACCAATCTAGAAATGTTATGTCAAGCTGATGGATCAAGAGACTCAAATAATATCGGCTCAAATACTTTGTTAAACTATGTATTATGTTGTAAAGCCATGGAGGCGATGTTACACCAATCAAGAGAACAATAGAAGGTCCTTTATGGTCCAGAAACTGCGTCCGGTCTAGATGTGCGTGGTCCAAGCTAGTGAAAGTAAGCCATTGTTGTGGTGACATACCATCATGTTACAAATACGCAACGTTAAATTTTGCGGTTTGTGTAATGATGACTGTAGATGAAGGAGCTGGCAACCAGTAGCTCTTAATTGGTTTGAACGTATTTATGGCGGTCATACTTACACCTCAAGTTTATTTGAACGTGTGTGAAAAAACAAACTACTTTTTCAAATTGACGAGCCTTCAAAATTGAATAGGTTTCCCACACACCTTCATATAAATCGTAACAAACCTAGGCATGATCAAACTTATTTGAACGTGTGTGTTTGCCAAAATAACATTGTAATTACAACACAATGCTTTGCGTTAGACTCACGTTACCATCACCGTTCCGTATATAGCTATGTATGTAAGAATTTGCTGTTAGCTTATTTGCATAATTACTTAGCAACTCATATTCTTTCTTATCTCGCTATTTATACTCGTACTTTCTTCTACTAATAAGCCACAATCAGTGACACTCAAGATTTCATAAGTTAATTTTTCATCCCCATCTGAAAAAAAAATCTCTGACAGTATTTAGCGCAGTAAATGTTCTCTCTATTATTGTAAGTTTTAGACATTCATTAGAAAATTAGGATGCGTCAGTTTATACATAATCTAGGCATGATTCTTTGAGGAAACTGGCAAAAACTGCAGTTCAGTATTTTATACTTACACAGAGCTCTAGCAATTCAGTTAAGTTGAGGAATGGCTAAAGATACGAGTAGAAGTATTAACGGTGTACCACCTGACGAGCAGTCGCAGGCCGCTGGTCCGTCAAGTGGAACCGACACGGCACTGCGACGCTCCCATGCTGATTTAAAATACTGCTGTCAAGGCTGATTGCCGCCATCGTCTTCATGTCACTTCCAAAACTGATAAAAACATATTTTTTTACTGAAAAATACTCTAGCTGAATCCGATAAATATTTTTTTATTGTGGACTAAAAATGTAAACATGCACTTACGAGAAAAGTACAGTAAAATTGGTCGATTGTTCTCATTAGTTCCTTTGGTTTGAACCACTGAGCCTTTTTCGTCTCTGTAGTTTCTTAAAAAGGTTACAAAAGGAGCTATAGACCTCCGCTTGAGGAATTATTCTGTTACTTATTCATAACTTTACTTAGCAAAACGAATGCTGGTGGTATATTTCATTAGAACTCGTATTCAAAACCAGTCTGACTGAGTCATATTTTTTTTGTCAATTTTCTATAAAATCTCTACTGAAATCTATGCTTGGGTCACATTTTCGACTGCTTTTTTTGTATGAATAGGGCCCTAGGTTTTTTCTATGGTTGGAAATGAATCTCACTGATCACATTTCAATTAAATATTATTCTAATTCTTATTATGTGTTTCACAGGACCTCAGTATACTGTCTTTACTACTTTGTATGTCTTGACGGCTTGAAATACTTTATAACAAAGGAAATTCTACCCTAATAACACTTAGGTAGGTATAAGGTACCTATAGGTAGTAGGTAGGTACTGTACTCAAACTGGTGATTCATCGAATGCCTACACAGCAGCGTTGCCTTTTCACCTTTCTGTGTAAATAACAATGTAGTAAGTTCATAAAGTAAACGGTTCGAGTGTGGGATTATTATGTCGCTATTTCTCAGTTCACACGGCTTTCAGCGAAACTCATAAATATCTGCAGTTAGATTTAAATACAGTGTGTATGTTGAGAACCTATTCACAGTAACGTTGTTTGCTATTCCTTAAACTTGTACTTAAGGGGATAGTCTATCTGTGCAAAACAGAAGAATCGAGTTGTCATGACATGCGCGGAAAGCAATTCGTAAATTTTATCGAATACTAAACTAAACTGAAAAATGCTTTACTGCGATCTTTACATTTATTTATTTAGTTAGTTACACCAATGGAATATTCACAATTGTTATTTAGGAGAAAAATATTACTTATAACATTCTACAGTGTGATATACCATTACAGGCATAAACAGATTTGATGTAGGTAAAATATGTCTTAAAAAATTTAGTACTTATTTTTTAAGGAAAAAAAAAGCAACAACTTATAACTAAGTGTGTGATTGGATTCCAATATACGAGTAATAAGTGCTCATGATAACATTCATGATAACAAAATTAAAGGAACGCTATTGTTTGTGTCAAATAGTCAGTTAATTGGATAAAATCTGCCAAGATTGGTTTTAAATCATACAGGAATGAAAGTATTTATTGGTTTTTTGTTACTTTTGAATAATCAACTTTTTTGAAAATATGTGTGGCATATTTTTACCCTTTTAACATTTTTTGTATCATTACATTTATATCATACATTAATTATAATATCTAATGCAGGGTGATGAGGATCTAACTTACTGAGGGGTAGTTTATTTTCACACTCCGTTACACCACTAAAATTGCTTATCACTAAATCTACAGTTCTTTGAACAGTATTTTATAAACTACATAATATTTACTATTATTAGGGTTTGAATTTTTGTGTCCTTCACTAGAGGTAGACCGGTCAAAATTAAAATCTGCAACAAATTATAGTCTCTACTTATATCACTTGACTGTGTCACTTTATCTACTGATATTATCCATGACGAGAAACAAAGTCTGTATAGTCACTGGGGTTTGTTTGTCACATATCTAAATATTCTTGGCAGAGTATTATTGAGTTTTAGTGAGATCTATACTTCTTCATTTTTACTTCGCAGAGCCTGGTTTCATATCAGTATGGAGTTCATATCAGCCAGTGCCTCATAGTTTTTGACTTGCTTTGCAGGAGATTGGTCATCTCTGCGGATGAATATGCGACCATTCCTAGTCCACACATATTTTTGCGACGAGAAGACTTGACGGAGTTTCCCAAACGCAGCCCAGCCCAGCTGGATTCTCCGGTTTAGCTCTTTCTCAAAGTTGTGTCTACCCAAACGCAGGGTCTGCCCGAGGTAGACATACTCCTGCACAACTTCGAGAGGCATTCCGGCGACAGTGATTGGCTCTGGGGTTATACGATCATTGATCATAATTTTCGACATAGCTCAGAGGATTAGCAGGCTGAAGTGGCAGTGGGCCGGCCATGTTTGCCGTAGAACCGACAATCGTTGGAGCAAACTAATACTCGAGTGGAGACCACGTTTAGGCAAGCGTAGTGTAGGACGCCCTCCGGCGAGATGGGGCGACGATCTGCGAAATGTAGCTGGCAGACACTGGATGAGAAGAGCCGAAGACCGAGCTCAATGGCGCGTCTTGCGAGAGACCTACGTCCAGCAGTGGACAAGTATAGGTTGATGATGATGATGATGATGGTTGTTAGACTCATCCATCTTTCTGACTCTGGAGCATGAAAGTATGTCCGCATTATCAATAGGGAGTTATATGACTGTGTCTAGTTGTTTAATTGTGTTCAGTAGATTTTCGGTCTCGTTTTCTGACACTCCATTTATCTCCAAATTGTATCAAATTTAAATTTATTTATCAAATTGTATCTTCAAATTATATCCCGTCTTGTGAATCCAAAGTAGCTGGGCGTAGACATAAGTACATTAAGTGGGTATGTTTGTTAATATTTAGGTCATAGTAAATTCTACGGAAACTCTCAAATCGATAAATAGTAGATAAGCTTAAAAACTAAAACCTTAGGTACTACTGAAAAATAACTCTCTAAATAATATGAAAAAGGATAGGGAGGGTACTGCTCCAAACTCATCTTTAACATTAACATATTGCGGAGAGTTTAACACAAATTGTGAGAGACAGATACAGATCATTGATACAGAATTGGATGTAAGTAGGTAATTTCAGAAGAAATAAGTATTCCAAAATATACGTGCAATAAAAACCAGCAGTATTTATTTTAGTTTTTTTGCATAAATATTGTTAACTGGCAGTTACCCGCGACTCCGTAAGCGGGTACAGTTTCCATGTACATTGTATTATCTGTGTTGTATTATTATATGTGCGTGTACCGCGCGGATACTTTGTGAAACTTGACATTACACCGAACCCGTACTTGAATGTTAAACGCTAGTCGTTAGACCAAAGAGGTAGTATTACGCCCGGTCAAACTGACGTGACATGACATGACAATGAAATCCTCTTGCCAATTGGCGCTGCTAATCTTGTTCGTTCATTTTATCCTGTAGATCCTGATAATTATTCGGGATAAAAAGTAGCCTATGTGCCTACTGGATTGGATTGAGTTTTAGGAAACTTGGCATATATGCCAAATTTCATCCAAGTTAGTTCAGTAGTTTAGACGTGATTGAAACACCTAAACATCTAAACTTTCGCATTTATAATATTAGTAGGATAGGATAGGATGTGGTTCTTTGCGTTCTGGCAAGATAAAATGGTAGATTTTGTCTTGCCAGAAGGCAATGTCTCTCTCTATGTATTCTACTTTCATCAAATGTTCCTCTCCGGTCCATGTTAGATCCTTCTTTAGAATAAATAAGGTTGTTCACAAAAAGGTTTTTACAAAAGCAATAAAATAGGTTGAATTAAATGCAATACAAGTATGAGCAGTAGCAAGATAATAATTAGGTACTTACTTATCCTAATTTAATTGGAATTAGGATAGAAAAATCTATTTTCCGTGTAAACAAATAACAGCTACTGACTGATTGGCGGAGTTGACTTAAAAGAAATAACAACTAAGTTTACATTGGTATGGTTATTGTTGGATATTGTCATGTATACAAGAGAAAAAAGTAAAGCCACTTTCAATGCGTATTAATTGGCAAACCAGGAGTTCTACTCGATAAAATTTTATTGTGACTGTTCGTAAATGTCAAATGAGCTTATTACGCGGTCTGCTTACGCGTTACGCGCAGCCGCGAGAAAAACTGCCATGTTGCTACGTAGTGTACTCAAATGATACAATAGAACCATGATTTGTAGACTTTTGTCGAGTAGACGTTTGCGTGTTCTTCATTTAAAAATCCTGAGAAATTTGGCGTGGGCCTGACGTCCGAACGTTTCGGCCGCCTAGAGGCCACTGAAGAATTTTCTTGCGATATTTGGTTAAAAACTAGTCTCAGCAATTATTAAATATTAAAAAAAATATGACTATTTAAGTAAAGATTTTACACTTTTTATATACTTAAATATTTGGCCTATACGTGAGTTTAGTTGTTTTGTAGATAAAACAAGGGAATATTGTGGAATAGACCATTTAAAATCCAAAATTTCGAAGATCTTCTGCCACCTGGATTAAGGAAATGAAAACAAAATCGCAAAATGTATTCAGGGCGTTTTGGAGACAAGGATATGTACATCAAGACGCGCTGAGTACTTTTTGCGATTTTGTTTTCATTTCCTTAATCCGAGTGCACAAACTTGACTCGAAACGGTTTGGGCGCGAGAGAGCTGTGTTTGATCCCAGATTTATCTATTATAAACCAGCTAAATGAAGCTAAATTAAATATGTAATTGTTACACATATCCTGAATATTGATTTGCAACCAAAATAAATGAAGTTACTATCTTACTTTTCTTTTAAACACACTTTGAACTTCGCTAAGGTAAAGGCACCCAAATCCGTGGTATTCCAAAAGTGGCACCTTTCTCCGTGGTATTTAGAAAAACAGCATTTACTTCTGGTTCTTAGGTTATTTTTTGTTGCAAAAGTTATTTGTCACTAGGAAATATATTTTTTAGTATATAAATCTAAAAACGAGACTTAGAACGGGCTTACATTCCAAAATAATTGGCTACATTCGCAGCGGTGGCTTGTCCAAGTTCACTCTTCATACGTTTTTGCCTCTGTACACGAGAGTAGCAAGCTTTTTTAAATAAGGTTTATTTTGATTTTTTTTGTTCTAGGTGTTGATTTTTAGTGTTAAATTATCGAAAGAAGTATATTCTTTACCGTATGTAATACATGTTAAGTGTTTTTTAAATTATAATGAGGTAAAATTACATATTGAAAAAACCACGGCATTAGGGGTCAAATATTTCACCTAGTACCTAATTCCAAGGTATGTGAAAAATACACCTCGGAATAGCAATTTGAAAGACCTATTTTTATTTTTGAATTTCATAAACTGGGATTAGGTTTTTGTGATTTTAACGATAGATTTAACAAATCAAATAGTCGATTGAGACTAAAACCTTATTTCGAGGTATACTTTTTAATAATTTTTACGAGTTATAACACATCAAAAGTACCCTACTTATGTATTTTGTTTATTGGTTGTATAGAAAATTATGTTACGAAAATATTTATTTTCCACACATTTGGCTGCATGTTTTATTAAGAAGTTAATCTTTAACAAAAATTTTAACAATTTGGCATCAGCTTATATTAAGAATGATAGGTATATAAAAAATTTTAGCTTTTAGTAGGTACTGGAAATTAGGAAACATGATTTTTTAGTCTCCACAGCTGTGGGTTGGGCGGCACTTTTTGTAAATGCCGTCAAAGTAAAGTCGCCCTTTGAATTGCACTGCGGCGACGGCGGCACGAGTGACAAAAGTGTCAAAGGCTCCGCCACGAAGCGACGCGGGGCGGCGGTGTCTTTGACGCGCCGCCGGCGTCTTTGGCGGTGTTTCCTTTGTCAACACCGACACTCATTTGCCTTGCACGCGTCGAACACGCTTCAGTCTTGCGCTGATATTTGTACCATTTGCACGCTTGGTCTTATTTCTTCGCGAAATGTCGTATTTATAATGTGAAATATTATAATAATGTGTTAATGTGTAATGTGTGTGTGTATGTGTGTGTGCTTAGGAAACAGTAAAAATATTTTTTTAACTTATCACACGGGGAGATTTACCCGTTATCAGCACTTTGTGATTAAAATATTAGCAAAGTTGACGCCGCTGACGTGTGAGAGATTGAGTTACAAACATCCAAAGAGGTATTTAAAAACTTTTACATTGATAATAATAAAATCGTTTATTAAATAATAATAGTACTACCACCAAAAGTGACCTGTATTCCTAGAGAACAATCAAGTTAATCTTTCTAACATTATTTTATCAGTTTTTTACTGTCGTTTCGTATAGGTACATTTTTCAAACCACGGAATTAGGTACCAAATACCACGGAATACGGATTTTTGCCCCGGAATAGGGCGATTTAGACTTGATTTACATTTTATTTAATTTCAAATAGAAATATAGGTCGGTCCGTCAAAACTTAAGTAGTTCCCGAAAGTAAAAACACTAGAGCTTCTGAAAACAGAAACCGAACCTTCAGAAAGGTACAGTAAATGCTTAATATTTGATATCCTTTCGAGTTTTAGTGAAAATACCACGGAAACAGGTGCCGTTACCTTAGTTTTGGCAATTTGGCAGATCCCCAGCCTTAAGCTGTCACAGTCCTGCCATTCTTCAATGATGTAGCTAGTTTATTGGTCGAGCCTGTTGTGCTTTTTGCTATCCTGAGAAAGCAGCGGTCTTATGAGAGCTGCAGTATTGTAGTATACACCTGTTTCCCTTCCTATAGGCTGAAGTGAGCTGTTGTCAGGTCCGCTCAAGGATGAGAAGCAGAACTTTGTTCAGATTCCGGTGTTGGGAGACACCGTCCGCATAAAAAGTAAAGAGCGTGTTCCGGGGTCTTGGTGCTTAACAACTTCACATAATCCCTGTATTTATAGACCCGTATTTAGGTTTTTTTACCACTGGGTCATATACTTGCCTAGTTTTTAGCGCACTACAGCGGCGGCCAAGTCGCAGCGGCCAACTCGACGGCCGTTACGTCTCCGTTATTTTGTCAATTTGTGTTAATTTCGATGACAGCGGCGGGTTTAAAAAACACATAATGTTTAGCTTCAGTAGGTATCCCACGAGTTTGTACAACCTTGTTCTTCTACATGGGGCACTGAGCGGAACGAAACAACTTTGCTTGTCTGGGGTAATGGCAAACTCTAGTTACTCGCAACGCAACGCAACTAAGTAGGTACTTATACCAGTTTAAAAATTTGAATGTACTAGTTTCTATCTTCCTACTTAAATCTATTCCTTATGTTGCTGGCTGTATTTACATTGCATCGGAGTACAGTCCCGAGTTCTTTCTAGGAATAAAAAATCGAGGTTTCGCGATTTGCAAACAGTCCAGTCTATCGAAAGATAGACAATTACCTCGCTGATTTTCGAGAGAAAATCATGGCCTCGCTCAGCACTTTGCCAGGTGGTTTTCGTGGTAATAATATGAATATGAGAGAAAAAATATGAAAATTTTAATGCAAGTAAGGTAAAAGGTTTCATTTCCTTTTAATAAACTCCTATAGAACCATCTCAAAAGATTTCATGCTTGATTTTAATGAAGCTAAATTGGTTTAATAATGAACTAGAGTAGGGCTCATAAAACGTTGTTACTTTGGTTTCCAAAAAACGGTGAACGTTGTATTATTTCCTTTGTTACTCAAAACGATAAACGCAAAATCATCATCACGGAACTCAATAAAGTCCACATCCGGAAATAGGACATCTTCTCATTGTTGGTCAATGTGCTACACGTCATTGTAGTGCGTCGGACGTAATTCTACGACGGCCCCAGAATCGTGAATCTAATTATCTTCTTTATTCATGTTATTGTAAGATTGAAAATGGCGTACACCGCTAGTTATAAAACTAGGCTTTATCAGCAGCCGGCTGCGGTCGGCATGATATCATAAAGATCTGGTCCAGTGATTACGGATTAGCATTCAATTGGGTGGTCGTGGGACTTTAGCTGGTTTTCGCATGCTCTTAATTTATGGATAAGTTTTACCTCACTTTTATGTGTAATCATCAGTTGGAAGATAATTAATTCCTTATAGTCAGGTACATAGATAAATAAGAAAGGTCGCATTCTAGATTATTATCTCCACAACACTGCGGTCATAATGCTCACGCACAGTTTCATCTTTTTTTAAATACTACTAAATGAACAAGCCGATGGTTCACCTGATTTTAAGTGGTAATCTCTGTCTATAACAATGCATTGCTTCATTGAGCACGTCCACTGAAGACGCAACGCAAACTTTGAAAAACAGAAATGCTAATCTTAAGGTCATTTTCACACTGACACCGGCAGAACACCTATACCTACACGATATCATTATTAGACGATTACACCAACATCACGCGGTGGTGTTTCGTTCGAGCCATTAGCATATATCGGGTATCGTGTCGGTTTAGCTATCAGCCAGTGTAGAAACGCCCTTATTGATTACTAAACCGACTCTTGACCTAACTTTATAATATTTAATCCTGTACCTAATTTAACGAACGCTTTTTAGAGGTTAGCACTTAACAATACCTACACACGCCCTTGAATATTTGGCGCACCTCCATTATTGTGAGTATTATGAATTCTGCGTCAATTCTGCGTAGTACGAGAAGAATACCACGTAAGTCACGTAGGTAGGTAGGTAGGTACCTACTGTGATTGATACAATTACGGTTAACCATTGATTAGTCACTGTTTAATTGGACAATGGGAGTATGGATTTATTTATCCCTGTGTTTTGCATGACTCAACGGTTGAAAACAGTGGTAGCCGTTTTATACACATTATTATTCCAAAGAGCTCCTTGAAATCTCTTTGAACTATCCTTATAATTTGGTACTTACAAAATCTAATGCGAGTTACCTACGTTAGAATGAAGATTCAATTATTTTGCTTTTTCATTATAATAACTGCCGCTAGAAAACTTTAACTAAGTGTGGGTACCGTTAGCAAAATAAATTTCACAAATACTATTGTGCTTTGCTGAGAATGCATTATATAGGTGCCTAACAGCTTAGCAATTGAGCATAAATTACAGTTAAATCATAATAATTTATCCCAGGGCAAAAGCTATCAGAGGTAATTCTCTTAATAACATCTAAAATAAATATCAGGACTTTTTAGGACGAAATAAAAACTAAAATATTATGTTAGTTTCCATGAATTTTATGACATAAAAACAAAATCGCGATGATATTTCTACTAGATTTTATTAAGAGGATTACCCTTATGACTAATTCAATAGCTGCTATTCGAATAATTAGCATTTAGGTCCTTCTCATTGTACAATAATCCAAGTTTACATTCCATGGGTGTGGCCAAGTACTACTTACTCAGGCCTACAGGCTACAGGTACAGGCATAAGTGCCAATTCTCAGAACGTCTTCTTTCATGTGGTGTTTATTTTAATGTGCTCGTAACGTGTATTGTTGCAAGAGAATTGACGAGATGCGCCTCTTCAAGTATTCAAAGAGTGAGACCATATTTTTCTTGTCTGGCTGGTTTCCTTACGGTGAATGAAGCACAGATAAATCACATGCAAGCCTTTTGAAGTACACTTGTGTAGAAACTATTACCTACTGCTTGTCCCTCTATATAGGGATAGTATAGATACATGTGAACAAAAGCGTTAGTTTTTATACAATTTATTACTTCAATGTAGACTTTGTAGAGTGCAGCAAAAACTCTTCCATTTGGTACTAGGTAGGTATTCAGATAAATTATTCGTTATAATTACAAACATAAGATTTAACTTGACACCTACACATAGTTCCTAATTAGTTAATACCAAAAATGAGTCAATAACACGCGTAGGTTTTAATGTTATCTACTTATTTTATTTATTTCAGAGAAAGAGAGAGAGAGAGAGACTAACTCTTATGACCATAGCATAGGTAAAATACAGGCAAAATTATTTAAAAACAGTAGTCCAAGTGATCTATCCCACTGACTCGCATTGAAGTCGCCCGCAAATTGCCAGTGTCATAGAGCACTAACCAATAGTAGTTGAAATGTCTAGACTAGACTCTACATTGGCACAGACGTTTACTTAGGTACCTACAATAAATCAATAGACTGCAAATCAGTCAGCCAGCGATCCTTTTTTAATAACCATTTCAATTTCAAGTGTCGCAGATGTGGGTAGAGTTGCATTATGCTAATGTAGCTCTGGCTAGCTGACTAGTCATTTTGAAGAAAAAACATTTTTAAAATCATTTTATATTCTTTGAATCATCTAATGCAATATGAATAATTAATAACTATTTTATTCAGATTTCAGTGGAGCTCTTCTGAATCATCCCATTCAAACAAAATAAACAATAACTTTTAATATTTATATTTTATTTCAACTTCAGATAAGTAGAGCTCCTCTGAATCATCTCATTGAATCAATCATAGTACAGTCGGCTACACATCAACCTATCTACTTTTTGAACTTTGAACTATTATAATTTGAATGTTGCGAATCAGGGATCGCAATTAGGTGTAAGCGCGTGGCGCGCAAGCATCGAGTCTCACATAAAAACAAATCGTCCTTCTCGCATGATTCGCAACATTCAAATTGTAATAGTTCAAAATTCGAACCGTTGATAGGATGATGTGTAGCCGACTGCACATGTTCATACTTATGGTGTTTCAATAAGACTTTTGTATCATTATTATGATGCCATGTGTTCTCTTTCCCGTGGTCGTGATTACTAACGGCTTCCGCGCAACGCAGCGGCGCGGAACAATAACAACCCAAAACCACAGAATAACATAACTACTTCATAACACACAGAATAGTTAGAATAACTACGTGGTTTTGAATTAAAACAAAGTAAAACCGGACTTTTTAACAAAGAAGTCAAATAAAAGAAATCCGTTGACTTTCTTGAAAATTTAATTAGTGGAATATCAAATATGAACTGGATTAGTTAGTTCCTGGATAATTAAGACAAAGATTCATTGAAAATCATTGTCATAGTAACTATAAACTTAAGGCTTTTTTAAAGTACCTATTCTATTAGCATAAGTATTCTATCATCTAAGTAGTTCCCATATTACAAGCTTTGCTTGGTTTGGGACTAGAGGGCGTCGTGTGAAATGTCCATGAATATTTATTTATTTAAAGATTAAGACCATTTTTTTGTGCTAACCTTAACAATCAAAACATTTTCCATGCAATCTTTTCAAGACACTTTTATAAAACTTCACAAAGACACGTTTTTGATAAAAATAATAGACAACCAATGATTTTCATTGGACAGAACCACTGGTCGCAAGTTACAATTTAATTTTATCGAATCAGGATGAATAAACTCATAATGATTAGGTATGTGTAAACGCTCCAGCCCATAGCCGTTTGAAAAGGGTTCAAAGAAAATAAACCGTGCACCCACACCTACCAATCGTGCTCGGAAACCACAACATGATACAGTATGTTACAACAAGCAACCCCCGTATGCCAATCTTTTGCTGTCAAGTTATATTTCACTGCCCAGTGTAATTTCTTCAGGTCACGTGGTACAATTTTGTACCACGTGATCATTCTTTTTAGCCACTTGACAGCAAAATATGCGCGAAAACACATCAAATGACGTCATAATGTCACTATTTAGTCACAGAATAACTATGAGTTAGTATGAACTGACCATGATTTAAAACTTTGCAGTTCAACTTTGCAGTTCAACTTTGATTGGCATACCCCTGCAGGTGATCAAGGAATAATAGCAAGTCATTGCTTTGTTCTGGTCAATAGTTAGACCTCATTACGTATAAAATATGCATAAGTTGACCTATGTTGCATGTGATCGACCTATACTTATGTAGAATATATTTAGATTTTCCAATCTTAAGGTATACAGGCTATACAGCAGAACTTTTTAACCTTGTTATTTAATATAACCTTTAAAATCCGTGATTTGCATTTTGGCTTTGTTCGTTTTGATCCAACCTATAGTTTTTCTCGTATCTAAAATTATTCAGATAAGTCAGAAGGTTGAATGCTTTATTTTAAACTTTTAAGTTACGAACGAGCGAAAGAGCTACAATGTCTTGCTTATTAATAGGGTCGTCTCCAGGCTGCCAACTAGGACTGTGCCAAATTTTTTTAAATATAGGTATGTAAGTACAGCGGATTATTTAGAAAACTGTAACAAGCAAACAGACAGCAGACGGATATATTTTCCCATTATATCGAAATATAAGTGTGGGTGGATAAACAAAGACATGTGCAGCTATGTATGTAGGCATGGCGGCATGGGAGTGCAAGCACACGGGCAGCTTTAATATTATTTTAAAGAACGTGATCCCACTGTAAACACAAGGTTACAAAACATACCTAGGCCGACGTTTACGACACGCATAGGGGAGTCGTGCGCGTGCCCCCTCCAGATGGCGCGCGCGCAGGATACACGCACACGCATGCCTAGTGATGTGGTGGTCCTTCGTATTTTTACTTTCTAAGGAAATCTGGACAATACGTAATTATGAAAAGAATTTTTATAATGAGATTGATAAACCAATAATCAAACAGTTTTATGTGAATGTTAGGCGTTCCAGCCATTGCCGGACGCTTGGCTGCGGTGACTTGACCGCCGTAGTGCGCTTCCAGCTTTATCGCGTAGTTTTAGACTAAAATCTCTACCTCGCTGTAATCCGTATCCACAACCACAAATCCAGAATAGAGCTTCCACATCACTAGCGAGCCCTGAGGCACAGTTTACATAATACTTACTGGTCCGATATGTCACGATCGTTATACCTTACCGACGATTGTAATGGACTTGACAAATGCCTTCCCCAGTTCACGCAGGTCAAGGAGTTCCACTGAGGTTCCACTTCAACAAATCAACTAAACTCGTGCCCGTTAATGGCGTTACTTAGAGACTGTAAAATTATATCTAAGTGCTAACTTACATCTCTTACTGTTGGACCAAGGTGATAAAGAGCTTGGTGAAGAATTAGTAAGTATGGTGGATTTCAATACTTCTTGTTCGCTTACGTTTTCGGCTTACTCCGGACTCTGAAGCTTCCAGTTATCCCCTTGAGATGCCTCCCACAACCTTCTTTCAAATATGTCAAGATCGTCTTCAACAAAGTTTTCTGGGTTTGTATTGAGATATTGTAGTTGCCATTGCCCGTACTTATTGTTATTGTCAAATTAGACATAACTTTATATGCCTTAGTTGCCTATTAACTGCGATATGAAAAAATACTACTAGTCTTTGCATGTTCGTTTTATTTTCTTTTTAATAAGGCTTAGGATATATTGTACAAATATATTTATTGTCTTTAATAAAAATAATAAATAAAAATAAATAAATGTTTTAATTCCTCTCAACCAAAAAAGTTTACTCAAAAGGTAACTTAAAGGGTAACTTAGTTTCGAGGGCCAGCTAAATAGGTAGTAGGTAAAGCCACAATAAAAGTAAGAACATAATGTTTTTGAATATAAGTCAACCTGTTTTGTGAGAAACTGGTGCCTGAAATAGGTAAAGTAATGGAATATATAATAACTAATAATTACAAAAATATATTCTAAATAGAATTAGATCGACTTGCAAGAAAAGCGAATCCTTATAAATGAAGCCATAAAGTACCAAATCTCTAGTTGGGTTATATTGAGGACTCATTTTATCCTTCCATCGATCCATGTTTATTGTCCTCAGACTAGACGGCTGCGGAGCCTCGCAGACGCCATGCAGTTAAGCACGAGTGGGGTCTCCCACCTAATGAGGTTCGCATCGCACCAGACGAACCCTTTGAAAATAATAAGACAAATATAGAGATAAACCTAGACAAGATTCATTTCTTTCATCAGTAGGTAGTAGGTACTAGATTAGATAGATAGATAGAAAATACTTTATTGCACACCTTAACCTAGGGACTACTATAACATACAAAACAAAACTAATTGTACAATGGGCGGTCTTATCGCTAATGAGCGATCTCTTCCAGACAACCTTACCTTACCTTAGGTACTAGTACCTATTGACCAATGTTGTTTCAATCCAATGAATAAAAACAATTACTAGGTACCACCTCGCTATTCCTAACACGTCTTGTAATAACTTAGCGTATCCTTATCTCCTACGTTATAAAATCAACAAGAGTATTAACATAAAAGAACCGAAGGAACGAAACTTCACGACAACGTTGCCGATCATACAATAATAGTAAAAAGGTAGAGTAGGTAATGCAAGGAAGGTGAACAAAGGTAAGTGAGAAGAATTTAAAACAGGTAGGTGGTACCTTACCTATGCTGTATAGTGGCTGTTTAAAATCATTTATTGTTCGAGCTTGAATGATTTCTATGGGATTGTAATGGGACCCAAGGGTGACGCAGGTACCTTAAACGATGTCGCGGTCTTAATATTTTTTGTCAACCTGTCTGCATGTCCCACTAAAGTGTTGACTCTTGACTAACAGATACCATATCTTTGAAAAAAAAATTGCAGATGAGAACATTGTCATTGGCAACCATTTTTGAGATTTATGAATTTAAGATAAACCTACTGCTTAGGCTTATAGTTTTTAATCACATATTTTGCTTGTAATATCTTCAAGATTAGTAGCGCAAAGTAGAGTCAATTGCATTTGTTTTGGTTCGACAGGTAAACTAGGTAAAGAATCTAATATACATATTACATGTTTTTTAATGGAGCAAAATTAATAATTGTGTCTAACCAAAAAGTTCTTTGTTTTTCCCCAACAATGGTATGGTTGACGGTTCACCTACTATAAATTCGTATCGTATGCTTGCTGCACTCTACTCCCCCATAACACACCTTTGACAATTCTCTATCCTTGTTTTTCATGAAGTTTCCGCATATGCCCTTCTTCCTCACAACTGAACCCCATTTATGGGTGTACGTACAGACAGCATAAACAATTTCTCGAGCAGCGCGCGTAAATTTGAGGTTATAGTAGTATTAATTCGACATTCGTCTGAGACGAACGTGCTAGGAGCGGCAGCGAGTGCGGAGCCGGCTTGTTGTGTGTGTACTCACTGATTTTGTACGCGATCAATACGTGCAATAAAGTGCATTCAGTGATATTCAAAGTTCAACTGCCTGTCGTGATGACAAAATTTATTTATCAACCGGCTTTAAGATTGTAAACTTGGATTAAATTGGTGTTTGTTTGGTAAGTGTGTCACTTGATAACTATTTGTTATTGAGCTCTTTAACTTCAATGTTATCATCAGTAATTGAACTGTGGATTATTTTAATTGGCAGACTTAAGTAAAGACGTAAATTATAGTAAGGGGCACATATAACTTTTAAAGTATTATATTCTGATGACTCTTAAGTACTTCTGAGAGTTATTATTACTTAGATGCACACGACAAAAAAAACCGTTACTTTGAATCATCCCAAAAATACATTCGCTAGAGACTGCCTCCCTTCAATTATTATTCAGCCAGCTGTGAACTGATAAACGTTCGAAAAAAAATATTAGCAGAAAGAACGTTATAGCGACATTCTGAGCACTACGTCCCCTCATACCTTGAACCCTCGTCGCACTCTACCAGACATAACGATTCTAAATTTCAATTCCGCCTAATCCGTCCTTATTGTCATAGCACTAGAGGCTATATCATTATGCATAGGTATTTATATGATGTAGGCATCGTCAGCGCGTGCATTCATCCCACACCCTCAGTTTATTACCTATACCGTATGCATGTTGCGGTTCCTATTGTGACTTTCATCAGTCCAATCCATTACTCGATTAAACATCATATTGTTATCGCCAACACTGTTGTGCTAAATGCCAACTAGATTAAGCTATTCAACTGTTTTAGGTGAAGTTAGTAACTGAAGTTTTCAATTTGCGAATTCAAATTGCAATCAAATAAACCGTTAGAAAGGTATAAATGGATGAGCTTACATATCATGACATCGTGGTAGAGCCAAGTCACTCGTTTGAATGATGATGTAGGCCCGGTCAATACAATAATAAATTGCATTGATGGGTAACGAAAAAACTTGGTTTGTGGTCTCCTTGTCCCCTCATAAATGGAAACTGGGTTCATTACCGAATCGCTCTACCAATTATGGCAAACCAGCGTGGGCTGATTAGTAGCCAACCATTTGTAGGTGTGTGTCAAATAAAAAACTAAATAATGACAAAATAGAAAGCTAAGAACTTCTTTTTTATTAGCCTCATAATGATCTTGCATGAATCTGACGTTCACTAGGTAGTCCTGTAAAGTGCATGGTCAGCATGGTCGTCCAAGGTGAACTTAATTGATGGACTGGGGACATAATTTGCTACCTTCCAACGACCATCATGAAGATAACTGACGCTCATTAAGAACCCAGCTTTAAGTGGTATCTAATACCACCTGCATCGGTCATGTTACACGGTCCTTGATCTATGGAGGCAAGAGAGCGCACGTAACCTTTCATGTTTCGTCACGCAAATTGAGGTGTAATTCAAATCCGTTACATGTCTGCTCATAATGCTCTTGTCTTGATATTTATTACTTTCTCGGTCTGTTGCGTGTTAGACTCACATTTATTTGAGGACTTTCAAAGCTATTTTGAACATAGTAATAAATGTAGAAACTCGACTACCCCAAAAGGAGAGTTGCCTAAAGTTTTAAAACTTCATTCATCAGTTGCGTCTAAGACAAATGACCAATCACTTGAGATCACCCATCATCTTTAAAAATACAAAGCGTAATTGTAGAGTTTCAGACGACAGAGGCTTCGCATTTAAAAAACCTAGCTAGGTTATACAAAACAGCTTCGCCAAAAACTTTTGCTAATTCACCGACCTAAAGAAAGCTGTTAAGAAAATTTCGCAAAAGTACCAAGGTAACCACATGACTCTGTTTGTATGTAAGCTTTCCATGGGGAATTAGAAATGAAAGAATGACATTCCCATACTTAGTTTACTCACCACAAGAGGTTTTTCCGGGTCTCCCACGCCATATATCTAATGCCACCTACAACTAGCCTTTGTTCATATTCTATTTCTATAGTATAACGGCTGTTACTCTGTCGATTTGGTACGTGCGAAGGCCAGCTTTGTTGAGGATCCTTTTGGGGCATTAAAGGTTGACATCAAGGGCTCAATGATATAACCAGCACCACCACCTCATAGCCCTCTGAAGCTCAAACGTATTCAGATGTAAATATGATTGAAATTTCGAGTTCTGCCTGCCATAATCACAAAAGCGGAGCTTCTCCAACTCCATATGTCCAAACAAGAGGTATGTGCTGAACTGAACCAAAACGGTGTAGGTACCTGATTTTCATAAATGAAAATAACAAAAAACCTTTACATTACGATGCTTTTGAAAGGAAATGGTGGTGGCTAGAGGATCCAGAAAGATAGAGCTGGATGTCTTTGGGGGATTCCTTTACTCAACAGTGGGTGGGACGGTTAGGTATAAAATACCGACATTTTAAAATAATGACCTAGTTTAACCACAGCGTTGTAAGCGTTAATTACTTACCTACTTGCCTTGCTCCGAACCTGCACGGTGCGTTCGTTGCCAGCTGCAAAACGAGGGGTCATATCATTACCCTTTCACATCCATTTGTAATAATACTGTGTACAAAAAAATTTACTTTTCAGTAAACGTCATGATACTTTGTTTTGTTTTCGATCATCTCCAAAATTAGTCTTTAAAGCTATTATTGCTGAATTCGTGAGCAAAAATCCTTGTACAAAAATAAAGTATTCTATTCTTTAGATGCTTAACCGTAAGTGAGTACTAAACTTAAATACTTTGTGAAAAACGTGAAAAATTTCACACGGCACGATAGCTATTAGCAACTCGTATAGGTCTTGTATGTACTCTTACTGTGCTTTTACTCTTTCGAAACGCACTCGTCCTACTTACGGCGTCGTACATCACGAGGAAATTACGTTCATTTGTCAGCCATTATTATTTAAAACCGTGTGATATTTTACAGTGAAATCATGCATTGCATCTTAGAGATAGGCTTGTAAGTATGCTAAAACAATGCTCAATCAAGTCAGCATAAGTACATATGAAAATCTGTTTATAAAATTCCATTCAGAAGTTGCAAAAATTTTGAATATCAAATTATGTAGATGTCAGTCACCGCTGGAAAATCAAGGTTCATTAAATTATGAAACACGCACGACATAACTTTCTGTAATAAGTAGTTATAGGAACATTCTGTACCTACCACCCACACTGTCTTTATTGAATAAAAATGTAGGTATGGTAAGTTAAAATAGCCTGTATTCAGTTTTAATATTATGAATGACACAACACAAGCAAAGAAATAACGACCATACGGCCGATGACATCATGCCTTAGGATGTTAGGTGTTTTCGCACGGACTTCTACTTCTATTGTTCTTTCATTAATTTCGAATCCATTATTTCACCAAGAATTTGTAATTTCTACGTATAAAGCGCTATTGTTATTTGTTGTTTATTTTGAGATGGCGGAGACGGCGATAGTTGGCTGTGATCTTTTTATTGTACTACTGACTGATGTTTTGGTAGAGAGAGACGCGCCAAATATCCAATAAGAGTAGCTCTTCCTGGAGGACTTCTGAACTACTATTTAGATTACTCTGTATAAACACTTTTATAATAACAGCTATAATAAATGCCTAAAATTGAAAGTCGTCACGAAAGTTTTATTAAGATAGTCGATTAGGTAAACTTAAGTAACACTTCGTATTATTTTTTTGGACATCTCCTGTATTATTATAGTCATTAAACGCCTACTACGAGCACAACCAGTACTTCTCTGTTTTTATAAATTTCACATTAACGCATAACCAAACAATGAGCCTCGTTTTACTTCGAACATAATAGGTAGACGGTACTTTAAGTTTTAACACAATGATAAGTAGAACTAGACCGAACGGGTTTCTCCTGAGAAAAATATAATAGAGGTTGAACGTTATAATATGAAGAGCGGTGCTATTTCCCAGATTCATTCGTCGAGCTCGGATCTAGAGCAGTTTCTTAATTTGATAGTAAACAATGTTATGATGAACAACTGAGATTACAATACCGTACCCGGCCTAGTTGCTCATAGAAATCGAGTGATTGAGCCCGTAAAATAAAACAACAATTTATTACAGAGTTTACGATAGCAGTTATCACAGTATTGGTATTTTTTTCTACAAATTATTTTTATTTGCTTATTCCTAACGCAATCATGATCGATAAGAGTCCCTAGCTTGACGACAACTTGACACGGTTTATCTAACAACTCATATATATCGAAGTGAACTGAAAAATGCATAAATAACTTGTAAGTAGAAATTGAAATTGAATGCCAGTATGCTATACTTACGTCGGCTCTAGGTTCATAACCAAACGAGCCCGGGTCACATTCCTCAGAGCTATTGTGCCACTATCGCTCTCGTAGTTTAGTTACGCATAAATCTGAGTTTGGTTAATAAGTGTGGGCGCTGTATGGGCACGCAGCCGTTATTGTGTGCACCATAAATTATTGTCCTAGACTTAAGTTATGGTTGGGTGACACTTTGATATCCTAGCTACTCGCAGTTGGACAGGCAAGACAACTTCTCAACCCACCTAAAATTGTGAACTTCATTTTCCTTTCTGTATATCTAACCCAAAAAAAAAAGAGACTAGTTTGGTAATCTGCGATCAACAGATTCACAGATGCTCCTAACTTGGTTTCACTTTCAAACCTTTTCTATTACCGGCATCCACTCTAAATACTGTGGAATGAACAATTGGATACCGGCTTAATAGGACTCCACTTGAGTTGAAAGCGGAGCCGCGGGCGAATACAATTCGAACAGCCCCTTTCCATTTTAAATACGAGCTTTTGATAAGATTTTGTTTGGGAACATGTGCCACAAAATTGTGTCTAGTGGAGTGTTCAACTTCATTATAAAGTGAGTTCGTATGTGGGATCCATTTTGGTGAGGTTTCAAGCCCATTTGACTTGTCCTATTTTCATAAGTTGACTTCTAATCTATGTTTTTTCATGGCTTTTTAAAAGCCAGTTATTTTCTCGTGCTTATCGGTTTTCTACTCTAAAAACATACATATAAATGACACTGGATATGTGGGTAGCGAATTAATACCTAGTGCCAGTTATACCTGCATTGGCCGATTGACCGGAAGATCAGTGACCACTGGCGCCGAATTCGGTACACAACGGTACTGCGATGGTAAAATTATTGCGTGTTTCCGACCTGCTGAATAAACCATTTACTTAGTAATTCAATTTTTTGATAAAAAAAAGTTTGTCTTTCTTTCTTTGTTTCCAATCAGTTTATAATAGCTCCAATTGTGTTTTATATTTGGTCTAAAATACTTTGATGGAGTTCTCGTTCTCTACTATTAATTATCATTTATTTCTGTAATAAATAACCTACTAATATACGATATATCTACTCTAGCAATTTCGTAAACAAGTACTTACTTACCTAATAACAATTTGTACGTTGTAACATGAGGGTGCATATGCATGACCACACAAACATTATTCCTCCCTGGTTTTCCCTTGATACAAAGACTCACGTATCTGCCATAAAGATCACCCCAGGCTCTGCGCAGTTTCGCAATTTAATTACTCGCCTGTGTCCACAGATCGTCCGCAGTGCGATTCCCCAATGATTAATTACTGTCCCTTTTGGCTGAAATTAATGCTCGACCGTAAAGATCAAATGAGCGAAGCGAACGAAAATTTTCTTGTCAACTTGGGTGAACCGGTTTTGTATGTTTGCTAGAGCATAACTTTCGAACCGCTAAACCGATCTTCATAGAATATGGTAGGTCTACCGATAGTATGTTTTACTGGTAAGATTATGAGGTAAATCGATCAAAGGGTTGTAAAGCTATCAGAGTCAAAAAGGGAGTACAAACCAACAAAACTTTTTTGTGGGGTGACATTAAGAAAAGGATTTGCGCAGATATTTCAAAATAACTTTTAATAAAGTTCGTAAAACCAATTCTTGCTTCCGATTACCGCTTCGATTTCTTAGAGTTTCAATGGTTTTGTAGTTCAGGTAAAACTAGTATATCTCAAAACTGTTCAATTTTGTTTTTTAGGAACACAGCGAGATCTCAGTTCGTGGCGAAATAATATTTAGTTTATCTTGTTTTGTTACCCATGTGGCTCACAGTGCTGAACGACTCCTAGAGAATGTAGTCCTTGTTTTCAAATAAAAGTAGGTACATTCAGTGGAAAACTCGACACTGTTCATCATCAAGTATAAACCTTCGCAGGTACGGTAAAAATCTCCTTGGATCTCTTGGTACTTGAAGAGAAGCGCGTTCAAATATTATAAGTATTTGTCACGTGCTCACTGCAGCATTTCATTTATTTATTTACATGCTTTTACGAGTACATACCAAACATAATGGTCTATCTTACTAAACTTCCCAGTAAAACCACATTAGGTTTCTTATTTTAGTTTCTCGTTGCAAAACGCATTGGACCATGGCATAATATCTATGTTACGTTTTCAACGGCATTGCAGTTGGATTGTAGGTACTTGGACGATGTCCAAACGCTCACACCAGCTTAGCTGTCACTTCCCACGAGCACTTTCATTACGAGCTGGTTGATGAAATCTGTACCTAATCGTCACCTTGCGTAAATTATTCAACGGAACATCATGCGTAGAAAATGCCTTTCACGGTCTGTGAAAACATAAGAATTGTATATGCAGCTGAGGTAGACACTGATTAGTATGAATGAGGAGTAAGACAGACCTCGGCGGATATCCGCAACGGTTCTGGGTTCCTGCGCAAACGCATTCGAGCACGCACCACTTGTTTCATCAGGATATCATTAGAATACTTAGCTTGTTTGCTACTAAAATATGTCAGTAAAATACATATAGTCGTCTCAATCGAAAAATACACAAACATCCCAATTCCGATGACAGTGAATGGAATATTTCCTAGCTCGTAACATTTCTACACATTGCGACTTCTTTCAAAGTATTTGGGTCACAACTAGTAGACAAGTTATGTGCAGGGCTTCGGTGACCGGACGTCGTTGTTTGCCATGGCCCACGCCGTGTGGGAGTTACCCCACTGGTCAGTGTTTACGATCGCAATCATCGGAGTTCAGAGTCAGCCGCGTGCATAATGTATTCAAAGACCTTCATCACGATATTCTCGTACCGTCCACGGTAGTGCTTTAAAGTGGTAATAAAGTCATATCTAATTATAACATCCAGCTTCTAATAAGCACAAGTGGTTACTATATTTAGCGATGCGTGATGGCACGGTGTGAGTTTATTAAACTCGGGTAACTTCTCTATCATACTTGTTACTTATTATGTAGCTAGTGAAGCTATGCATACGACAAGAATAAAATTGGTCTGGTAGTCTGGCTTCTCTACAGCGACTTAAAAAGCATTTATTCTTTTATTTAGTACATCAAACTTTGCGTTCTTAGATATAGGGTGGTATAGGTCAGTATTCTATGAGAAAAACAAGCCCTAGATTCCTAAGCTGATTATAAACAAACATGGTGTTGTTTCATAATTATCCCGTGCTAATAGAAAACATCTGTTAGTTGCGTAACATGATGCGCAGTTTGCCACTAGGTGCTAGGTTATCTAAAATCTACCTAATGGCACAAAACAGATATGGGTAGGTACTTATTACCTAGTGCTGTAGTGAACCATTTAAAATCAGTGCAAAAAGTTATCCGAAAAAGTCTACGACCAACCGATGTAGTTTTTTATTTGGTTTATGTTTCAAGGCTTTATCGCAAGAACTGTGATATCACGAGTATGATATTTATACCTAACTAACTAACCTAGCAGCGTGCATAGCCTACCTATTTGTGATTTTATTATAATATTTAATAAGCCACCAGACAGTCCCATAGCTACATTACATACATTATTATATCTATGTCGCTGCCACCAGACTATGAAAGATTTCCGTTATTTACTCTCCATTTGCTTTTTCAAAGTTTAGCCTACAATGGGTGCCCCAGCATGGGGCAGCCGCGGTAACGGCGACAGGCCTCGGTTGCTGCGGATGACACCGCTGCGGCACAGCTTCGCTGCCCCCGCCTCTCCCCCAGCGCAGCCTCCTCGCACGCACGACTACGCATCCGACGCAGACACTAACAAGAAAGGTAACTCTTCACTTCCGTGTTTACTATTCGTTATGGTTGAACACACACACCTCGTAGTTTCACATCCCATACCTTGTGCTAATTTGATAGGCTCACCTCGTGAGGTTATTATGACTCCTATTAGGGCATGCTTTTTAAGGGCATTTAATATTCTGTGGAAACTATACAGATCTTCTATTCTATCATCAATTAAAAAATGTTATTGTTAAAAATGCTATTTTCTAAAGTATTTGCATATAGTTATTGTTTTGAACTAACTTTGGTAGGTAAATAGGTAGGTACATTATGTATTCTGTGCTTTACATAATATTATCTTTAAAAATATCATCTTAATTTTCAGAGGAAAGCTGGAACGCTAATTTATCGCAAAGATGGAGAAAACTACGTCGACGATGTTCAAGACTGCGCCCTGGATCAGGCAACCGTGAACCAAGTCCTGTAAGGTGTTCTCCGTCCCCTCCGAGACCACCAGCTCATTGCTCACCAGCTCCACCTTCGAAACTCTCGTTCCGGCATCGCGGCAAAGTCTACACGACAGCTTCTCTACGCGTCACTAGTGGAGCTCCAGATATCCTTCGCGCTTTGGGTAAACTCGGCGGAGGTTTACGGAGGCGAGCTCTATCTGCTCACGATGTTTTGGCACCACCACAACAACAGCCGTCCACATTCTACGTGCCGAGCCCGACGGCGGTTCGACAACAGCCTTCACCTTCGCCGTCGAGACAGTCGTCAGCCACGCTGCGGCGACGATGTAGCTCGCCAAACGTCTACCGAGCAAATAAAGCTCAGCAAGGTCAACAGCCTAAAGAACGTGCGCCTCTCTTGCAGACCGATGATGAGAGTCATGATGTTGTAGATTATAATAATTACATTCCTGAGAGGAGAATTCATACTCCGGATGGGCGAAATCGAAGGCCTTATAGTGAAGCGGTAGACATAGACGTACCTTATCGAAATGGCTACAGCCGCCTTCCTCCCGAAACATCACATAGAATATGGGAGGAACCGTATAAACTGCCACGTGTGCAACCAAGGCAGGATGCAATGCATCAGTTGAGAAATGGAGTGGCCGAGCTTCGAGTGAGTGCAACGCCGAGATCGGCAAAACCTCCTCCAGCGCCACCAACAAATGGCCAGCATATGAGTAAAAGACCACCTCCTGAAATTAGAGACTCGCATTCTTTTGAGGTATAAGCTTTACTATTCAACACAAATCTTTTCACTTTCACTTGTTTTTCTTAAAAAGAGTTTGTTAACTTTCATCATAGGTCTAACCAACGCGCAACGCGGTTTTTTTTCACTTCCTAACATAGTGATTTCGAAATAACTTAATTTAATGCCTAATATCATAAAATTCATGTTATGTATTTCACCTAATAATGTATAAATTATTCCAGGTACGATTTACAAAGTCAGCGGGAGGCAAAGGACTTGGATTCAGCATTGTGGGTGGCCGAGACTCGCCCCGAGGAGACATGGGCATTTTCGTGAAGACCATCTTCAACAATGGTCAGGCAGCCGAATCTGTGCTTCGCGAAGGTAACTTTTTGTTATTTCGCAACCAAAAAGTTGGAGACTTTAGTTACTAAACGAAAGAATTTCTTTGCCTCTATCTGCCGTTAGTTTCAAGTAAAAACTACAATTTCTCGAAAGGTGTACGACATTCCTCAGTGTCGGTTATACGACAGCTGTCGCTATGTTACCTCATACGAGCATACACCTGCCTTATAAAGCAAGCAAAAAAAGTTACTTCAGTTAAATAATAACAAACAGAAGTTAATTAACTAGAAGGTAAATTAGATCGCCCTTGTCAAAACGAACTGTGAGGGGCAAAATTAAGGTCAGAACATTTTACGTAGTTAGCGCTTTATTTAATCGCTTCCCTATACCTTGTTAGTCCAGTTAGACCTTTTTGATAGTTATTTATCTTTTGTTTATTGCTATAAGATATTCTAATTCATAGCGTTTTTTGTTATAGCGTTGTTTGTTTGTTCTTTGTTGCTATCTTTACATAGTATTTTAATTTATCTCATTTTAATTTCCAGGTGACGAGATAGTATCGGTCAATGGCCGTGGAACAGCGGGTTTGACGCACGGAGAAGCCATCCGGCTTTTCAAGGATGTGCGAGCTGGTCCCGTCCTGCTGAGGGTTGCAAGACGAGCGCCTGCGCGTTGACTACCGTGCGCCTGTTGCAACGACACGTCGCTTCAGGCGCAAAATGAATTTCCCAACTCTTACTCCACGCTGTAAGACTTGTGTATCTTTAGGTATTGTAGACTTGCATAGTATCACAGAATATCTAGTGAAGTATCTTTAGGATTGTGACAAAGTGCAATTTTCCAATGATAACAAAAGTATATTTGGGCTTGATTACTGCTAGGTCGGATCTTCTGAGTCGCAAGAAGAGTGCCTGTCGTACGCTTGTTGCAAAATTGGTTGCTAAGTCGCTTCAGGCGCAAATTGAATTCAGTAACCCTTACTCTACCTTGTAAGACTTGTGTAGTATCTTTTGATATAGTGTGTAGGTATTATGAAAAAGTGCAATTTCGCAATGTTGATATTTGGGTTACACTCGCTAGGTGTCTATCTAGTTGTGTTTCATAATGCTAATTAGGGTATTTACTATTAGCAGGTACCTAATAGAGTATTTTTTAATGGTACCTAGGTAAGTTAGATACCTAGATAAAATAAAAACAGCTGTAATGTGCAGCTTATTTTGCGACAGTGATTATTATTGTGAATTATTATGAACTTAATTGTATCAACGAAACAATGACGCAAAAATGCCTTATTCGGTTATGTAGATATAATGATTTGATGGAGTTTAGTTATTAATCATTTGATGTAGAGATAGAAGTTTTACTGTAGAAGTTTTACATAGCATTACTACGTATTTTTAATGGTTTAGTGATATACAGTAGCAGCAGATACTAATGCAGCGAGTCTAGTGAGTTCTATAAATAAAATAGGACTTGATAAAATTACTGTGATATTTATATTCAAAGCAGTGTAGCATATAATATATATTTTAATCTAAATACTTACCTATAGTCTATTAACTTATTTAATTAATATCTACTTACATTATTTAATCATGAAATTAAGTAAGTCGAATGTTCAGTATGCGTTTAAGTTATCTTTTGCACACAGTAGGGCTACAGAATACCTAATGTACCTACCGGTAGGACCATAGCCAATACTGAGGTGAAATCACTAAAATTTAACTTCTATATTTAAATTACAACCCCGCCCAGGAAGTTTCTATTAGGAGCTAAAATTATGAGAATAATGCAGCTTTTTTAAAATATTTTGCATTCAGTAAGGACTGAGAAAAAACCATTCTATGCGTGCCTGTCATAATTAAAAAGCTGTCTGTATTTTTGATATTATAAAATAGCTATTATTGCATAGGCTTAGAAACTGTATATTTTACGATAAATCTTCAAAGAGCTCTAAAACCAAGTAAGACGGACCCAAATTAATTTAGATATTTTTGCATTTTTGTAAGACTTAACATAGATTTATACTTACTAAGAATTATAATCTTTATAACAACACTTGTGTACTTTACTCAGTTTTCTCCGTCTACGTCTAACTGCTAAGAAAAAACGTTTTCACCTACCTATACTATAATAAAATATAGTAGGTAAGTAAACTACTCCAAGAGCTAATATTTACAGTAAATTACCTATATTATGAATTTTGTAAAGTTATTTTACTCGCACTGCAACCGCAACATGTTTAAGAAAAACGTTTATGGTATTATAGTCACAGTACAAACTTAATAACACGGTTTTGTTAAAAAATTAAACGCACAATCCAAATTAGTTTACGGTATATTTGTAACCATTTTGTAGGGAAACAACTAAACATGAATAATAAAGTAATATGATTTTATACCCTAGATATAGGTAAAATAGGTATATAAATAACATTTCAAATAACTAGAGAGAAATTATATGGAATAAGTACATATTTACATGGTCACTACTCAAATAGGGTATTCTTAAATAATGGTAAGATCAGGCTTTTGAATAAATGGCAAGGAAAAGACGCCCGAAGCAATAAAAAATATAACCAAATAAAAATAGCACTTTTGGCAGTATATTTAAATGCACGAAATCGAAATGTTAATGTGGTTCCAATTATTACAATATTACCTTTAATATTACTCATTTACAGATGTATAATTTTAGTCTACGGTTTTACCGTAAGTAAAACTGACCGTAGTAAAACTTGATAATATTGATTTTACTTAATTGAATTAAAACAGAGACATTCGATTATTATCTTAGACACCTGTTTTAAAATTTACGATAAATACATAGCTTCAAAAGCTGCTTAATATTTATGTTTTAATATTAATCAATAATAAACACGTGTGCCCGATGCTCACAGTCAACATACCAGAACTAAATGATGGCACTTAAATTTTGATAGGTAGGTACATCAAAAACCTAGCATAAAAACTTTGCCATCGCTGCTTCTTCCAGACTAGTTATTAATTTAATTAAATATAAATTCAATAATGAAACAATGATAACTTTGAAATTCGTGAAAACTAATGATAAGTCGATAAAGACAGTCTTAACTTACCTGCTAAAAGTTCTCGAATTTTGTATGTACAAATAACACCGATTAGAAGATTAGTCAACTCAATCAAAATGTGTTCATACAAAGGATCAAATCCTTCTTATTAAAAAGTTCTAGCCAATCTAAAGGAAATAAATAAAATTATATCTCATTGACTACCTTCGTAGATCAATGAAATGCACAATTTATGAACTTAGCAGCTAAATATCTGATTAAATAAGATCGTTGTATACGAATGCAGTCATAATATAATATTTACAAACCTTAATATTCCGTATATAATACGGCAGCCACCTGACAAAACGCAAAAGGCCTTATTTTACAATTTCAATGATCGTGTCAATATAAACTTTAAGTACTTAAGTACTTTAAGCATTTCGTCATTCCGTCAGGTGTGAGCTGCCTACTTAGGATTCCTTAGTACTAAAGACACGGGTCCGGCCGGCAACGCCTTCAGCGCCGCCCAGGCCTGCGTGCGAGTGAAGCCCTCCATGGACACTCCTCCGGCAGAGAGGAGCTCTGCTCCGACTAGAACCAGCCCGCTTTGAGCTGCTGAACCTCCTGGAACAAATTATTCAATCTAATAGGACTGGGTTCACAGCTCGGTTGCTATTCGGACGCTGTACAGAGTCCTTCAAGTCGCTAAACTCTAAAGTCTAGGTAGGCAAAGCAGCTCTACCTAATGAGTTATTATTATTACCATAGAAAACTCCTCTAACTAGACCCTCAAGAATTCCACTACTATTATAAATGTCAAAGTTTAGATGTTTGGATGTTTGTGTTTCAATCACACTGTAACTACTGGTCTGATTTGGATGAAACTTGGAATATATTATAGTTCGTAACCTGGATTAACACATAGGCTACTTTTCCCACTTTTTGGTTATTTTTTTTCGTGGTCGAAGTCGGGGTTAACTGCTAGTAAAAAAATAAAAATGAGGCTTGCTACTCTACTTTTTGTGCTGTGTGAGTTTGACCTTCAAATATTAGCTCTAGGTTCACCTTATGTCGAGCGCAGTTACTAAAACCTCGACAAAACTTGAAGGTTTTTCATGTTCATACCGCACGTAAAATACAACGAATATCACACAGATGGCGTAAGAACCACATCTCTTAAACATCAACATAATAAAGTTAATCAAAAGAGGATATTAATAAAAATTTCCTTTTTATCCTACATATTTCGTTATGATTCGCAATATAAATTAAGCGTTGCTAAACTTATAAAATAAGTAAGTAAATAAGTAACTTATAAGTTAGTAAGAGTAGTAAGTTTAATCAACAGATGGCGCCACTGATACTGCAGTTGTGTTATCCAATGTTATGTTACTCCCAAGGATAAATTGAAATATCTAGAGCAGAACTCTACCTAGATCAAAAAATTGAATCTAAAGGATGGTTTTCAATAAAAGTAGGTATAATATAACGGAGTTTTTATACCACCTTAAGGCCTTCATCATGGTCTTAAGGTGGTCTAAAAAATCCGTCACCAGTGTTGGCCACTAACTCTTACAAACGAACAAATAAAAGTGAGGAATAATCATGATTATTATTTCTTTTTACGTATTAAATGTCTCTGTAGTTATAACGAGTAGTACCTGCGAATAGTTTCTTGATGGTCAAGGGGCAGTCCCCACGAGGAGAGTCCCGGCCTCCATCGAGTCCAAAGCCAAGGCCTGCGCCTCCACCAGCCTTTTCTAAGACCACAGTCACCGCCGACCGTGTCGTGTCTACGCAGCTCTCTTCACGATCCTTCGACTCCGCTGAAAAAGTACACGATACAATTGATGAAAATCATTCTAAAGTTGTGGAATGTCTGCATTGTTTTTAATCGATGCTGCTTGAAACGTTATTTGAATTCTTTTAAATTCTAAACTCTCGTGATCTAAACGAATCTAACAGCAACTCAAAACCTCAACTTAGGTAGGTACAGTTTTTGCATTTCTATGAATATCTTGCTATAAGATTTAGGATCCCTATTACGAGTACTTAATAATAAACAATCGATTCTTTTTTTAATAAATAACTCAAGAGCTCTAAGCATTACCTTTTTCAGAGCCGCTTCCGCCATTCGCGTTGTCTGACGTCTCGTTATCTATTTCAATCACTACCTCAGACCGTTGCTCCTGAAAACAAACAAAACTCTCTGTAGTCAAAACAAAAGATCACTCGCTTTGTTCGGTATCAAAACAATTCTACATTTTGGAGAAAGGGCTCTTTCTTCATGTTTTCCGCCCACGGTGCTTGCACAGTACAGTCAATATCTTTATTGAATCGACTGAAAACTAGTAACTTTATTTTTATTTTTCAACCACGATTAAGAAATTTTAAACTCTATCTTACAAGTAGCGTTAAAATACAATTTTGAAATTCTGAAAAAGTGATAAATTTTTGATGCTAACTGTACCCCGATATACAATATCTTATTACCATCCAGGTCACGAACATATTCCAAATGAGAAACATTTAAAACTCGCTTTGTCATGAAAAAAATACGCGCCCTCCTTTTTCGAAGTCGGTTAACAAAAGACCACTCACTTGTGTTCGGTGCTTAAACGATTCTACATTTTAGGAGAAAGGGTTCTTTTTTTTTCATACTGCAATGCTTGTATGGTACCCAGATACCAAATATCTATAGATAATGTTTCAAGTCACGATCTCTACCTATTTCAAAATTCATCACAATCAGTTCAGTTATAGTAGGTGATAAGATTATTAACTTTTTAATTTAGTAGGTTTATATTAGCTAAAGAATAACCATTGCCCAATCTTTGTCTAAAGTCATCGATTCCACACCGGGTTACGCATTAGGCATGCAGCAATGCGTTTTTCGACACGAAAGATTTATATGCGCATTGCCGCATGCTCAAATATTGAAATAGTAAAACAGTGAGAATACGTGTCCTATCATAAATAATTCAACATCCGACAATATTACCTGGTGTTGTTCTTTTAACATTTGGACAGACAGATTAACCTCAACAGTAAAGCAGTCCTAAGTAAATAAAATAAGATTCAAAGTTTAATGCGTATAACATGCGGTAGGTACCTTTAGAATGGTAACGGACTGCGCATGCGTCAATCCAGCCATCACACAACCGTTGATGCTGCGAACTTTCACACCTCGCTTCAATCCCGCTTTGGCTGCCACACTGTCAGACAATACTCGATGAACCTGCAATAAGAAAATAACATCGAACTTTAGCATCGAACCATATTTAAAACATTGTTGTATCATTTCATTTGAATCGAAAGTTACACAATACAGAGTACTTGAGGTTTCTTACCGTAACATCTTTAGCTTCACAGTCGATGCCGCCAGCCAAGATAACACCCACGCCAGTGCCAGCCCCACGCTTCAAACGAATCGTGCGGGTCGGGATCTTAGCATCTTGCACACTATCTTTCTTGTCAGGTTTACTATCGGATACTGTCTTGTATCTCTGATTCGATGAGGGTTTTTCCTTGTGTTGCAAATCAACTTTATCGCAAACTTCTTTAAGATTTAGCGAAATCCCGTTTTTGAAACTTTTTTCCTCTTTTTTTATCACGACACTATCGTTTTTAATGTCGAAACTTTTTTTGTCTAGAATCATCGCAGTTGATTTACTACTCGTGAAATTATCAAGACCAGCTTTTTTAATTTCTTTAATAATTTTCTCGGAGATGACCCTTGGCGCATCCTCGGCTTTGGGGCTCTCCGAATTAGTTTCAGTTGATTTGGTTTTGTTACTGGAACTCCTTTTCAATCTGGAGTTCTTGAAGTCAGTCTTCCTTTGTCGAATGTTGAGATCGCTATCGCTGTCTGAATCGGTTTCGGCAACGATCTTATTGCGTCGTCTGCTATCGCCTTTATTCGAGACAGCGCTCACCGGCGGGGTGAGCGTAGAAAGGCGTTCAGACGCTTTGTGTACTGGACTCGGAGACCTGTCGGAAGACTCGTGCGAGAATTTAGCTTCAATAACCGGCGAATTGAGCTTATTGTCTCTTCCGCTTCTGCATTTCGCGGAAGCCAATATGTTTCTTCTATTCAAGGTATCGATAGTGTAAGTTTTTGAAACTTTTCTCTTGTCGGAGTCTGCGACAGAACTTTCGAGTGAACTACAACTCGCTTGAGATCCAGATGTGGCTGCCGAGCCGGCGGACGAGCTCAGCGATACGTTGGTATCGGACGACATGGAGCGGCACACGGTGCGTTTCATGTAATCTTCGTAACTTTTATCCGTCGATATTTTAACGGGCATTTCCGATTTTACGACTGAGTAACTGTAATTTGATATTCTCGGCGAAAGGCGAGAACTGTCCGACTCCACATGTTCCAAAGTGTGCATGGGCGATGAAGCAGATGATCGATAACTGGATTGGGTGGAACTCATCGCCGAATCGTTATCACTGTCTACGATATCGGTAACTGTGCAAATTTTTGCATCAAAGTTCTTGTAATCACGGATGTAATTTAGATTCTCCTTTATTTCCTTTTTCAACGAGTACGAAGTGTGAGTTGCGTAAGGCTTCGAAGGCAGTATTGATGTCGTAAGGTGTTTTGGAGTATCGTTGAAATCTAGTGTTGCTCTAACTGGCTTGTTTAAAATCGTTTTATGATTTATTTTATTTAGTATTTCTATTCTTTCGCTGAAATTGCGTTCGGGGGTCGACTCTTTTGATAAAGAAGTTGGCGTATAAACTTGAAGTGATTTGCGTTTGAAGGCTGGAGAGTATTTGGGGATATTATTGGGTAAAATGGTTTTCCATTTCGTTTCATTTGTAATTACTGGTTTTACACTACTTTGTTTACTGCTACTGATTTTGTTTTCACTTTTTTCACTGGCTTTTAGGAGGAATGATTTAGTTATATTATCTTGTACTTTAATTTCAGGTAGTCCCATAAGTGGGCCATGAATTTCAGGAATAACCAAACCTCTCAATTTGGACATAGATTTTTTCCTTTGTTCAATCAGGTACTCTAGATTGGATTTATGCGCGAAAGTGTTCTTAGTGGTGGTGTCATCGCTAGTGCTGCGCATGTGGTACACGGAGCGCGCTAGCGACGAGTCCGTGCTCGAGGGTAGCGTGGTCGTGCTCCCGTAGAACAGAGGCTTACTCTCCAGATACAATGACCGGTTCATACTTTTGGAAACGTCATAGTTCAAAGTTGGAGTTGTATTTCCAATTCCACCGGATACTTCTGGCCTCTCTAGAGGCTTCTTACAATAACGCGGCATCTCATCGAGATTATCTTGAGATTTTGTTAAGCGCCTATCCAACGAAGATATTTCGGAATAATTTGAATAAGATGAATTTTTCCTCGCGTTATAGCCATTTCTCGTTGGAAGCGTGCCACATTTATCGAGGCGATCCGTCGATGCGGTGTGATCGTTTGAAAACATAGCAATTTTATCTTTGACGCTGGCTTCGCTTCTCGCATCTTGTGTCCTTGAGGAGTAGGAGTACCGCGGCCGCGCGAAGTGGAGCGGAGGGAGCCGGGTCGGGGGCTCCGGAATCTTCTCGATCACATCATTTGGAGTTTCTACCCCGTCGGGTGGCTGCCTAGGACACGACGGAAGTGGTGTTTCGTCATTTGAAAGACTTTTATCTTCAGTATCGCTCTTGTTGACGCGATCTGCAAACAAAACAAATACGTATAAATATCTTGCATAAGATTGCATAACACAAATCGTTGCAAAATATATGCTGTTTCCCAGGATCTCCTATTATTATCGACACGCGAACAAGTCTGTATTATGTCTGGAGATAAGTTTGCATGCAGCATGTGCTCAACTCTATGTAGGTAGCGTTGTTTATATTTCTTTAGTACCTAAGTATCAAGACGATTATTGTAATTGTGACACAAAAATGCTGCACTTTTATAAGTCATCGATGCTGAAACCGATAGGTACCACCATCTTAGGTACCTACCTATCTATTGATTTTGAAATTCAAACAGAGTTCGAAGGTTGCATACCGTGAATCATTAGCGGTGTCCTATTACTGACCAACTTGATGTTTGCTAAGATGCGTCACCTTGTTCCATCACAATCGCCTAGGTCTTAGTCACTGATACCTTGATGCAATCAGTTAGTACCTACTAATAATAAATGATGCGCACTTGGCTTAGGCCCGTGCTCATCATTTATAGCACCGACTTTAAGTCGAGTAGATGAAAATCTAAACCCCAATGATAATAATAATAATTATAGTTTTGGAAGCTGCATACCTTTATCCTCTTCAATGGGACGCAAACAATGATAATGACGAATTTTTACAACACTGTAAATCTTAATATCCACAATAATAACGATATTTCGCGTGTACATGCTCTACAAATTAATATAACATGATGTTTCTCTAAATTCCAAAGTTGTAATGGACGTGTTTTCAAGAGGCGGCACCCTTCAGTGTATTTGGACAAGTGCTGAAGTGTATGAGCACATGGACAGGCAGAAAAGTTTCACGTGACGTGCGGTTAGTTTAATTATTTCGTCACATACTGCCACAAAGACATTGAATCGATTTATTCAGTTGAGCAAACTATACTTGACGACCATCGTAAAATGATTTCTTTTAATAACTTACTTGTTTTGGATACTTAGACTTATCTGTAATTAACTGGCTCCGTATATAGAAAATACGCTTTCAATGGCTTGTGCGTGTAGTAATGAATGGTAATACTTATTTTGATATAGACTGAGTGAAGGTACTTCCTACTTCTTTTATGAAACAAAGAGATAAAATAAAAAAAGACAGTGCGTTCTCTGATCGGTATTATACACTACATCTCTAAACAAAATCATTTTGATATGCTGTATAAAACAAAGCACATAGCCGTAAAACCAAACTCGTAAATGTTAGTTAATAAGCTTAACAATACATATTCTCAAAATATCCTATTGAACTGATTTTATGGCTTTCGCTGAGTTACGCATATATTTTTTTTCTTTCATTGTTATATCCGATTTCGTCTAGACAAGCATTTTGAAGTTATGCTGATTATAATTTTATTATTCCTATTAACTGTTTCGTTTTCATTTTAAATGCGTTGCGAACCTAATTAAGTTTAATATAAACTATCTCTTAGTCGGTCTTTCTAAAACGTAAGTACCTAAGCTGGTAATAAGTTAAAAAATAGATTAGTAGGACTTAAATAATGTAGATATTTTGTAGTCTAGATGAAACTGCTAAACATTAAATTGCCCGGATATTTCACAAGTTTAGTATTCACTGCACGTAAAGTAGCACATCTTCACTGCAATGCAGTCAATATCAAATCTCAACTAACACAAAGTTTCTGAATTTCATCTAACACCTTAGTAAGGTTTATTCCTCCATTCCTTTTCTCTTCCATTTATTTATCTAATGGAGTAAAGCTCGATATGAATAAGGAATCCAAACACCATGCGGATGTGGATTCTATCCACGGATTGTTTTAAATCCCGAGGGAGATAGATACTGCTCCAAATGTTCCAATACACTGCGTAGATGATGGTAGAGCTGCAGAATATAATAATAATAATATGATATTTGGCTGGACCGTCGAACTTATGGTATCGTAAATCCGACCTTATATTTTAACAGAATTTATTCTAATAAATAAAGATCGAGAAGTGGGGCAAAAAGGGAGTAAGGCCTTTGCCCTGCAGTGGGATGATACAGGCTAAAAATAAACAAATAATTGTTCTAATCCAATTCGTTAAGAGTAGATAAGATCTTGTGCCATTCTTACTTGTGTCTTGGACATGCAATAAACTCCTTATAAGATTCTAGTTAGGTAAATCAGTCACGCCTAATTTAACGAAGTCGTGCGCGTTTTGTTTTCCTTATAAAATCTAGACTTAGAACTCAAAAACTCAAAAAGTAGTTGCATCACGACTTTAATTATACTTACCTACTGCCAACTAGGTAGTTATTTACTTTAGTAATTAAAATTAAATTACATCATGATGCTTTAATACCAGTTTCGAAAGATTCATTTTACTTCCGTCGCGATTTCAAGCGTGTCGTGTGCTATGTAGAGCCGAAAATCATAATTTTATTTTAAAGTAAGTCTAAAAACGCTACTGACCTCGTTTTGTCTAACAGTTAGCGGATACACCTAGAAATCTGCTAGCGAGACTACATTAAAAATGCATTGCAAGTGTCAAACCGCATTAAAATTGTGACAAAGCATAAAACCACGCTGGGATGAAAACGGGTTTCCGAATGGAGGCCACATACTAGGAAGCGGACTGAACAACCGACTGGGAGGTAGGTACTGTGTGGAAATGAACTCATGTAGGCGGTGGTGAAACCAGGAGACCAAATCAAATATTTAGTGCTCTACTGGCTTGAATAAAGCTCATATAGCAAATTATGGAGTTTTATTCTCGAAATTATAAGGCGTTCTCAGTTTTTACATCTACATAATACCTCATTCAATGTATTATCTTACTAAAGTATTATCTTACTAAAGTAAGATAGTTAGATAGTTTTAGTAAGTAGGATTTGGCAATCTACTTCCGATCACAAGAATAAAAAAAATACCTGAAGACATCATGAAAACGGGCGATTTCAATCATTGTTCCTTTCAAGTCGATAGGGTTGGTAGGTACTCATTGAGAAACAAAATCCAAAAGGAAAGGGAGCTAAGTAAATCTCGATACATATAAAACTACCAAATGCCTACTTACTAAAACGTAAAAGAGCTTTCATTAAAGAACTTAACGTGAAAAACGGATTCAAACTTTTCAATTTACATCATGAAAACATTACAACAAACAAGTAGGTAAGTACATAAAACGCCTGGAAAAAAAACTTAATTTGTCCTAATTGTATATCTTAGAATACACACCGTGAAGATGCGACTTCGAAAGTCTTGAAAATTTCCTCATGTCCATCATCGTAACGAAAACAGTTAAACTCCTGCGTCGATAGTCATTTGATCCAATTCATTACACAACACTTTCATTTATGAAACCAGTTTCCGGATCCTGTTCATTCTGAAAACGAGCACTTTCATTAAAGGCTCGCGAATACACAAAGAAGGTAAACATTACCGGAATTAATCATTTTTGCATGAAATTTACGCGAGAATTTTGTCCACTTTATGAATTCGGCGGTGCAATTTCACGGAGAGAACGAGGATCAGGTTGAGAATGCGGAACGTGTCCATTAATGACCGAAATAACAGTTATTTTTCATAGGGCGGTGCGTGTGATTAAGGAAGCGCGCGGCGTGCCGTTGGTGCGGCAACGTGCGAACTGCGAGCGGCTTGCGCGGAGCCGCCGCGGCGGGGCGCGATGCACTGACTCGCGCTGGACTTGCAGAAATTTGCAGCGTCGCCGCCCTTGACGGGGGCGTTGCTCCGAGCCAGGGACGGACGCCGAGCTGCGCACGCGACGCTCCCCCGCGTCCCACCACCGCGCGCCGCGCCACCAGCCCCAAGCCGCGCGTCTCGAAGGTCGCACCTCGACCGCGACCGATCATTATTAACGGCTATCCTGACCCTACCGACCGCAACATGTGTTCCGTCCACTCCAGGCATCGGAACAAAATAACATCCAAGAACTAAGATTAATGATTCCAAACCAATGTTTATAACTTCCATCTGCTTAGGGCTTAGAGCGATACGCAAGCATCGATCGGAATTGCGAGCTATTTTTAGATCGAAGGCGGTCGAGGGCGGCGAACCTAAGATGTAACATTGAGCACTCGGTGGCGCCTGCGCACACCTATTACAAAAGGGTAGTTTGGTCTTATTTAAGTCTACTGATTTGAGCTCTTTTTTTTAGGAGAAACAAAGCAAGCGTTGGCCTGTATTACAAACAAACTATATTACAAACAAACGTAAAATAAGTTTTTGGCACAATTTATTATTTTGAGTTATAAACGTTTTTAAAATAAACAAGGAAGGCACCCTCTTCGGTCTAGTACGGCGGGTGCGGGTGCGGGTGCGGGTGCGGGTGCGGGTACGGATGCGTGTTGCGGCGCTGCGGCGGCCGGGTGGCTGGAATGCTGCCCGAGTGGCCGTGCCCTCCGCCGCCGCCCGCCCCTCGCAATCCGGACGCAGCCTTTAAACCGCTCCGACGTGTTTGCAGAGTTGTTTGCACATTTTTTTACATTCCTGTCCTTTTATTAAACCCTCCCGTAATACCTAGCCTCCGCACTCGAATATAGGTATGAACATACACCCAGAGTTGTTATTATCCTAAAGAATGTAATACAACGAAGCAATTTAGAAGCCCCTCGCGGAAACCATCATTCCTGAAGTAACCCCAATTCGAAATTATGTAACTAGTCACATTTCGGCAACTTGTTTTATGATTTTGAGATCGATGGATTCTTTCATTGATTGAACGTCCAAACTATGAAATGTTTAAGTGAAAGAAAGTGCAATAGATTTCACTTTCAAATCTAAATTAACTTTCTCCAGTGACATGTCTTACGTAATCTGAACAAAACAAGATAGCCATAACATCTGTAAAGGTCGATGGTCAGCATTTTAAAGAGTTACATTATCGATACAATAGTACCATATAATTGTTTGAGATATTGCTGATCGTCCATCTTATAGTACAGTATCGATCTCGTTCATTCATCCGACAATATTCTGTACTCAACAGTGAGTACAGAAACGCATGAACGCAGTTTTAACTTAAAAAAATAAGAGGCTATAAACCACTTTTTAGGCCAAGCATTCACAGCATGAGGGCTGTGAATGAGCTGCAGCTCAACATGTATAAACACTTAAAGGCGATACGAATAAAAATATTTTTGTGTCGGTATGCGAGCGGGCAAGTTGAATGCTGCGAGCGAAGGAATCCACTAAACGTTCGTTGCAATTCTTTCCGTCTGTTATGTGAATAACAACTTCAATTCTGGGATGGTTGGGCTTCAAAGGCTCCAACTGCAGGAACGTCGTTTTTGTCGCTTCCTCAGAGGAAATACCAAGGCCTTCAATTTATATGACGACCATGTGAAAGAAGTTTAATTACAATCGCAGAATTGAAAAGTTTTTAACTTTTTGCAGACGTAAAAGAATATTTCGCAGACATTAAAAGTATATAGATCAGAATACTGCCCCCGTATGCCAATATTTTGCTGTCAAGTTATATTTCACTGCCCAGTGTAATTTCTTCAGGTCATTCTTTTCAGACACTTGACAGCAAAATATGCGCGAAAACACATCAAATGACGTCATAATGTCACTATTTAGTCACAGAATAACTATGAGTTAGTATGAACTGACCATGATTTAAAACTTTACAGTTCAACTTTGATTGGCATACCCCTGCTGAGCTATTTTGTTTTGAACTTGTGGAGCGAATTGGTAAATTGCATTAACTTTCAGTGTTACGAGTTACCACGTTTATTTATTAGCAGAGCGAGTATGCAAAGTGTTGGGAGAACAATGAAGGCGGCGGCGGCGGCGGCGGCGGGTAGGTCGCGGGCCTCTCTTTTAATGACCGCACAGCACAGTGGGATGCCAGCCTGCGTTACTTTCATCGCGGGAATTCGTTTGAAAGTGCATTTTGGAAGTACTCATAATAACTATAATTATGTAATTTTGATAAAATAATGCAATAACTAACTATCTAATAACTCGTTGCCGTCTTTCCTGTGAAATATAATCTGGGTCTTTTCAAGGCATGAGTGAATAGGTGTCTTCTAGACTGTCCTGCTCCATCGTCGGCCTCATCGTCACTTACCATCAAGTGAGATTGTGGCCAAAGGACATTCTATATTACTTATATAAAAAAGCGAGTGCGAAATGAATAACTTCGTGCATACAAATGACACAAAAATCATGACTGTTCTGAACTCACATTACCATCAACGAAGTCATCCTGTTAAAACTCCCATTTACTAACTAATGGATGTACGTATGGTAGTACGTTATTTATTTGTAAGTGTGTTCAATGTTCATTTGTTTGAATTACGACAGATGCTGACTCATAGTTTTCGTAGTCACTCTATTTTATATCAATGTCCGCAATGTGCCGATGCAGCTAACAAGAGACTGTATTGAGCACGAACTATTTAGTGTAATTCAATAGGTGTAAAATATGTGCACGTGCGCGCTCTAGAGTATCATCATATCTGCCACTTGAAAGGTTTTACCGGTTATTTTCGAGTTAAGTATCCGCGCAATGTGGTTCAAGCTTTGCACCAAAATGCATTACGCCATATGCAAGGAATGAGCAGGTGCGACGGAGCGGCGCCCGCGCAAGGTGCACTTTCACAAGAATTCTGTTAAACTCAAAGAGCTCCATTTAGATTAATCCTACAAATATTATACCTATTCCGGTTTAAACACTTTGATCCTGTTATGTACTATCGGCACAATTTCCGCCTTACCACTTTTGAAACTGTTTCGCTTGCAAGCAGTTAGCTACCTGACCTCGCCTTTTTCTTTTGTCTTCTTATTTTGACCAACCAGAGACCTAAACATCTATTTATTTTTATGACAGCCCATTGTTTTCATAACTTTTACACTCGAAATAATTTGCTTCTATTGGTATTCAAAAATTAACGGCTAGTCGTTTTACAGGATATGCACCCTTAAGGTGGTAAGGTAGAACTTTTGCTGATGGTATGTCTATCAGATACGGAACAAGAATAAAAACAATATTACCTAGCTAGGTTGTTGTATTTTAGCTAAGTATAGTTGTTTATTTTATAAATAAAATATGCAAAGATTATTGTTTAGCAAGAATTTCTACGTCGCAAGAGTATTCGAGTTCGACCTATTCGAGTTCATCCACTTCTACGTCAATTTACATAAACCAGATTTTGCAACCAGATTATTTCTAATTTTTTTGTTGCGGATTTGGAAATTACGAAATATTTTATGCATAACAAGATGCTTTTATAGTTATTGTGATTTCGAATTTCTCCCTATGTCTATTATTTAAATTATTAAAGGCAATTATGTTAATTTACAGTTTTATGACTGTATTATGTAAAAAACGATTTAACAAGACTTATGGAGATATTATTCAAGCGATTGCCGAAGCCTTATTTTGGACCTAAAAAGAAAAGTTCGGGAAGGAAAAGATTATTATCTAAATAGGTACCTAACTGGTTCGTGATCCTATAGACTATAATATTATAAAAATAAATAAAAAAACGTAACATTCATCAAAAACAGCATTATAAGCATCACAATAAAGTACCTACTTAGCGTTGTTAATTTGGTGGAAATTTAAAGCTAGACATATTTTGCCTAGTCTGTGGAAAAATGACTTTGTTAAATCCCAATTTCAGGTGATCTGAAACCGTGCTATTGGGTTAGCTCCAAAACAACTTGGCAGGTGCTCGTCATACTAATTAAGTAACCTACAAAGCTACGAGGCAGCCAAATAAAGCAAATAAGTTTGGTAGAAAGGAGTAGACTGCCCGTTTTGGCTGGTTTTGCTATTTTTATATGACTGCCAAACGAGATAAATGCAATAAAAAATTCTGAAATTGCATAGTTGAGTTTGGCAGAGAAGCATAAATTCATTTCAGAACAGTCGACCTTGCAAATAGGATAATATGTAGTTACATAAACTACTTACATAAACTAGGTCAAAGTCTAATATATTATGAAGGTTAGGTATGGAGCGTCTGAAACAGTAGCGTGTTTGTCATCATTATAACTTAATATTAAATCTGCAGCGAGATGGGCAGACGACATAGTCGACATAGTCGCGGGCCGTAAATGGGAGGAATTAGCTCAGGATCGTGGGGGATGGCACAAACTAAGGGGGCCTCCCTTAGTTTATACCCAACATTGGGTGAAGTCGAGCTGTGAATGATGATGATGATAACTTAAAATACTACCTACTGCAGAAAGTACAAATTAAGTACAAATATATTACCTTCCCAAAAGTTTCTCTCGAAAGATGTTCTGCCTTTCGGTTGAATTGTCGATATCGGTTTCCTGAAACAAAATCAAATGTTTTTATCATTCGCGTTACGCTATAGATTTTCTGCTCTACAAAAGTAGCGTTAGCGGCACCAAAAATCAAAACTAGTAGCAATTATGTGAAGTGTTTATTTATTTACAATACAAGTGTTTATCGTGTAAATGTCTGCGGTGCACACTTCGAGTCGCGCACAAGGTAGGTACTGATTTATCGCAATTCAGTTTATGTGACCAATTTGTGTAATAGCAACAATTAGTGGGCAACGGGTGGCGCTACCCGCCTTCTGCCACAGATTGCATAATACCTAGTATCCTCCGCCCATAACATTATTTATACCACAGCATTAACCATTTTCATTATTGTAATTTACATGTTTCATAATGCTTTCTAACGATTTTCTTTGGAGTTCTATTTTACCTCTAAAAAGATGGGTCCTCAGACTTTTAGGTAGGTAGGTACCTCGGGTACCTCCTACTTAGTAGAATTCATAAGCTTATTTTTATTTACGTAAGTAAGATTCATTTTATACTTTGCCATTTCCAAACAAAACTATAGAAAAACCTAAATGAAGTCTATTTGGCGTAGACTTACTACATATATGGACACGATTTTTTTTATATTACATCATGTATACATAGGTGTTCCATAGTAAGTATACAATGCTGTCGATTCTGTTGTTGCATTTTTCTAAACTAACCTAATTTGACAGCACTAAAATGTTGCCGTCCCTTTCTCATAAACTGAAACGACAAAGACAGCAATAATTTTAGCGCTGTCAAATTAGGTTAGTTTAGAAAAATGCAACAACAGAATCGATACCAATGTTCTGTTATTTTAATTTCGCAACCAACAGTTAATGAAAAGATAAATAGGCAAAACAGTTATTTTTACATTACCAATAAATTCATCAAGTTCACGTTATACTCCTTCAAATATCTACAAAACTACATACATTCTTAGCACGAAGAAGTTTCAAGATGAGAAAGGTCCCAAATGCTCTATAAAACTTTTACAAATATACCTACGAATGGTTTTGTAAATCTTACCACACTTTTATTTACTGTTTTTAGCAAAAATGGAACTTTGGAATAATTTCACAAATTGATGACTGTTCTAACTGAAAGTATTTTAGCGACTGGAAGTTATTTTTAATAGCATGTTTCGAGAGCGAATATCATCGAAAACAGGTCATCGGCTGACGACGGCTCAAATGTCAGGGTCCCTGCGACTACAACCACTGATATTTGAATGTCATCGACGACTTCGTAGGATAAAGACAACATTGGCTTGAAACACGTTTAAAATGTAAAATCTCAAAAGTGTATTAACATTTAAACCTTTTCAAAGCTAAAACCTTAAATTAATTAGGCGCCTAAAAGTTTTATATACCTAACCCTGTTTAGCTTTTAAAAACCTGACTAGACCACAAATGCATTTCCATACAAAGGCAAGTGTTTTGCGCTTATTCTAGTTCGAACATACGAGAGCGAATTCCTGAGAAGTGAAAATGCTCTGTCGAGAAAGGCAGCAGCTTCAAACGAACCTAGTCTAGGCAAACCACGTCGTGACTCCCCGCTCTCCCCCACCCGCACCCCGCGTGGGTCTCGCGACGCTGCGCCTGCGCAGCCTGTGGACCACTCACCGGAAAACCTTCACGTTATTATCGAGTTACAGTCTCACATCGAACTACTCGATCACCTAAACCTTCTTAACTCAACCGGTATCCGATGCTCTCAATGTTGCACCAACGACGGCTCTACTGTTTTGCTCTTCACACTTTAGATTCACCCGATAATCCGCTACCGGTTATTCAGTACCAGAGAACAAAGAACCCCAACTGGTTAATTTTAATTGTGGGAAACTAATGCTTACTATTTAATTGTATCAGTACTGCAATGTCAAGTTACTACTGACTTACCTAATAAGGCACTAAGATTGTGAGCGCATACAGAGCGACTGTAATAATGACCAGTGCCAATCCTTACAGGACTTGTTTTCCCTTATGAATAGACGACACTGTGGGTAAATGTATTTTTTGCCTCACAAACCACACGTTATGAGGTTTTGTTTATTTATAAAAGGCATTTAAAAATAGGCATGCGACTGTTATTACAGTCATAATAGCTACATCATGTTGACGTTCGTTATTTGAGACAAGTTCACTAAAGATCTATCAATAAATAAGAATCGCGTCGCATCCAAATATTTATTGTATTCTGCCAACTTATGTTGGTAGACAATTAGTCATCAATACTGACTAATAGACGGGGTGCTGAATTTTACGGAATGATTATGTACATGTTCGTTTGAATAAATAGAACTCAAAGCGAAATTCCTGACTGCCTTATTCGGCAGATTAATATTTGCCCAGATGCCAGATCAGCAAGTCAAGACTGCACGAACGCCGCGCCTCTACAGATATTTGCAATTCTAGGCCAGTCTTTTTAAATGGAAGGACGTGTTTTTATAAAGTTGATCAGGTTCGGTTTGTCTCTACATTCGTGTTTAAGGAGCAAAAAAGAATCGATTTAAATGAAGGACTTCGCGAATGCCGATGCAGCTTATAATACGAAACTTTCATGTCTACCTCAGCTACGAATATAACGCAGTCACCTTGAACTCGTACAATGAAATGCTGTCAAGTGATATTTAGATAACAGGCAGTGTTTGAATATGTAAATAATCTCCTAAAAGAGGACATGGAATAAGTCGATAAATAGAGAGTGGGACGAGCGTGCGAACAGGGTCGACGCTGCCATTGTCACCGACACGTCACTTTGCGATATTTCCTATACACGTGTGTAGTACCTATAAATGCCTATACGTATGTATATAATAGGGTATGTAATTGAACAAGATCAAGGCACCCGGTTCACCGCTTCCGCCATTCGACTTTGGAATTTCATATATTTCAACGACTCGACGCTGGTTGCAGAAAAAACTGAAAAAAGTGGGCAAGTATTTGCTGTCATTCACAACCGCATTGCCACACAGTTTCAATTTGAAATGTTTTCACTCATTTCTTCAAATTGTGTTTACGAGACACGAGACGGTGGTTGACACCGTGATGAAGAATTTACTTCCTCCTCCGTTCATTATTACAAGTATTTCTAAGTGGAATGCTGATGTGAAACTTGAAACCGTGCGGCGAATTCATGTCAACAAATTGATACAAGCAAACAAATTCTTACGAGCAAAAACTTCGGCAAAGTATCGTTTATATTTACTATCTACTTTATTGATTGCAAAACACTCGCGCTCTTAACGTGGGTGTTGAAATATGTTAAGCGGATAAGAATGAGAATCTCGATAGGTCCGCCGTGATCGATGCCGGTGATTATCATCATACACGAGAGAAAGTATGGAGATACAAACATAAATTTAATAACAGTATTAGATGTATTGGGTTGCAGAGACAACATCTGAGAGTTGCAGGGCCAATCAGTGCGCCCGGCGACTGGGTACCGTTAGGTCTCGGCCGACCGCCTCGACATCAGACATCTCAGCCTACTTAAAGCACATAATGTGCCAATCATGCAGAGTTATGTCGGATACTACTTATATAGAATTTGAGATTGTATTACCTACCTCTTAGGTTCATTGAAATACATTAGTAATTCATAATTTGGTGGATAAAATGACGAACGTTGACTACATCTACCTACTGTTTTTTCAAACTTGAAGATTTGGTAGGTAGGTGTGTAAAATTCTTTAGGATATCATTAATGTTATGATTTTTCAGTTTTGTTTACTGCTCGTATTCATATTGCAACACTATTAAAAATGTAAAGAGCTATGCACAAAAACTGGCTTACCTACAAATATGGTCAAAACTGGAATGTTGAAATCCGCGTCACCATTTGAGTGCCATTTGAATTGCATCGCGAAACCTCCAATGACCAACATTCGGCCACTAAGTGTTACATGTACACACGTTTACAGAATACATAACAATATTTACCCACTCTCAGATGAGCCGTTAATCTCAGCATACAAAGAATACAACATGCAAATGATAAACCTGGATTATTTGCCCCCAATTCAATAGTGACTAGTGATTTTCATTTTCAATATTTTGCTCGCTCTTATATACGTTTACAGATCTGTAAGGAACAGTTACGGAAGTGCTACAATGCAGTTACGGTTTGATAAAGAAATCTGCACACATGCTGATTCAGAAACATGCAATGACACCTCAAACCACTTAACCCTGAATGACTCTACAGTTCAAAAGAAAGAGAATAAGCCCTCTAATAATAGATTATTATGCATTGGCCACGCCCGTCCACATTCTAGGACAAGTTAATGTTGTGTACCTACCTACCTAACGATCATTACAGCGATTATAGCTATCCACTATGGTTAAGCCACGCATAGATGTTTTAAGCAGTATCCGCTTGTCAGTAAAATAAACTATTTTATCAAATCAGGCTGGAATCGATGCAATCACACGCGCGGTGTGACATTACATTCTTAGCTTTAGAGTCGATTTACACACTCATAAAATATAGTGGCTAGGTAAGAGTACCGCTCAGTGCAACTTTGTAAGAGGCACGATGTAGCTCTGCTGTTAAGTTGTTGTCGCGCAATGTAGCCCTACCGGACTTTTCAATGTAAGTACAGTGCGCACTATGGATCTTTATCCCTATGATGTTAGGAGTAACAAACGATTGTGTATGTACAGATGCGGAAAAATTCACTTACCTCCGATTCGACCCAGAAATCCGTTGTGACTACTGTACGTAAAGTAAGTAAATTGGGTCTTAGTACAAAGACACAGAGTACGATTTTATATGTAGTGAGGCCTAAGTAAGATCGATCGAAAGCTCGAAAAGTTCTTATTCTTATGCGAGTATGTTTATTACTAACGTTTTCTCTTTCAATTTGATGTGTTGTATCTGTATCGAGAATTTTATTGTTGCGAATTATATACCTACATATTTTGGAAAAAAAGGTTCTGGCGAAAAGTAATAATGAATAAAACATTTTTAAAGTGTATTGTTATCAGATTCTTCCATATCACTTCGAGTAACGTTGAATTGGAATAATTACACTCCAGTATCAAATGGTTATACGGAATTCCATTGAAATGAAACCGTTAAATTCAATTACATTTCATGATAGCAACCTTACTCTAGTCAAATTATCTTCCGCCGTCATCGGGTAAGTTACGAACTTCTTGCGTACGATAAGCTCTCTCAATTATTAAAGCAATATTGCTTAGGATATTGCATCTGGGATAACTTACGTGACTTTGCATACCATTCACAGTTGCAAAACTTAATTCTGTGGTGCTTTTTATAATAAAAAATATGTAATTATGTACCGCATAACATCGCTGATATAATGAAATGAGATCATTTATCTGCAATAAGAAGCAGAGTGTTAAAATACCAGAAAATCGAACATACACGACCTCCTCATTGGTTATTGACCCGCCTCGTCACCTAAGTCCTAGATTATGTATGATGAGTCGTTTTTGCTTCGCTCAATGTGTGAGGTACACCTACAGAGTTGGAAGCGCAATGCGATAATGAATGCAGCCGGTTTTCCGTAGCCAATGTTGCCATACGCCGAATATACGAGACAACACAACCTTCTTTTTAATGTAGACTATTTTACCACAGAATAAAATGTCAATTAGTACGTAAGCTACGATCATAAACCTCCTCTGAGGTATAAGATAGTGATCTTGAAGGATAAGATACTGAACATTGTCTGGTGCCTTCGGTATAATCCAAACGTACGATTGAAAGTACGGAGGCTATTAATCAAAGTGGTAGCATTTATAACGAATATAATCTACTTACTAGATATCGATAAAAAAAGTTACTAGATACGGAAAGAACTAATCTTAAATACCAAAATCAGAAAAGCTACAATGCAAGATACCGTAGCGGACTAGTCTTTGACTACTCCTCAACGTTTTCCTACCCTCGCTTATACGAGTACTTTTCATACCTATCCAAGTCCATGTATGAATTTAACCAAAGGAGTACATAAATCCTGGTTGTGAAGTCAAAATGGCTGCAAATTTACAGGCACACGAGACATTCCTATGTTAAGGGCAATGGACGCAATGGAACGCTGAAGTCGTTGAAAATAAAATAGTAATATATCCTAGATCTGCAGGACAAGCGTGACCTTTTGAAGTTGAACATTTGTCCGTCTAACGTTTATTTTGTAAAGGTATAAAGACTTATTTCGAAACATGTAAGGTGCAATTATCCAATAGTCCATATTAATTTATTATTTAGTAAAACCATGAGTATCATTTAGAATTTTCTATAGAGATGTTAATATTTATTTATGTACTCATTTTTCTGACATGATGTCAGGCATCTCCGTGAGACACTGTAAGTAGGTACACAACTATGACCATATTTTATTGTGCCCATGAAGATCGTATGACTCACTTAAACTAACTTGAGAATTTTCCAAAACAAAGGTTCTTATACCAATAACGACAAACAAATATTAGTTTTTGTCTGTTTTAAACATATTTTTCATTGGTTTCTCGTGGTTTATATATTTTTATAATAAATTAAATTTTATTAAATATGTCATCAAAGCAAGAACTATTTGGACGGGTTCGAGTTCCACGATAGAAAAAATATTTAAGGGGGTTCAAAAATTTAAAACCAAAACTATTATATTGCAAAAAATAATCATGCTATAAATCTGCCCTGCTAATCGTAATTGCAGTAATCGACATTTTTGTGATTTTCACTTTTTTGCAAAAATGACATCCCAAGGAGATAATCTATACGTAAAAAATATATTTACACGTTGTTTCTTATTAAAAACATGTTTTTTATGTAACATGAAACGCAGTACTTGCACCTAAATGTCGCCTTTGCTAAAAATATCTGCAGCATTCAGCATGTGCTAGAAGATTATGCAGTACTTGCTACGTTTACTGTACAGTACTGCATTTTCATCAAGATTCTGGGCTTGCGAGCATTACAGTATTACTAAGATTAAATGCAGTACTAGTGTTTATTACTGCAAAATCACCTAGCACGTGCTCAATTCTGCGTTAGTAGTAAGCAATTATTTTCTATTTTCATGCCTGGTACTAGTTAAAATTACCTACATTTTAACTTCTGTCAAATATTTAAGCGACTAGGAAACGAAATAAAACAGAATTTAGGTAGGTATTCAAAAAATAATTTTAATTTTTTTATTATTCTTCTTATCACAATAAAATTTTTGTTTTTTTATTCATATTTATACTCAGTCTATAAAACTAGTTTCACAAACATTTTTAGGTATTATAGTCTTTTAACGTACCATCAGCAAAAGTTCTACCTTACCACTTTAAGGGTGCATTTCCTGTAAACCGACTAGCTGTTAATTTTTGAATACCAATAGAAGCAAACTATTTTGGGTGTAAAAGTTATGAAAACAATGGGCCGTCATAAAAATAAATAGACGTTTTGGTCTCTGGTTGGTCAAAATAAGAAGACAAAAGAAAAAGGCGAGGTCAGGTAGCTAACTGCTTGCAAGCGAAACAGTTTCAAAAGTGGTAAGGCGGAAATTTTGCCGATAGTACCTTTACTCATCAAGTTATCATTCTTTTGAAATATACAATAAATTCAGAGAAGGTGAATGTAAAGTCCATGGATGTTCCGGACTTTTACAAGTATGAAGATCATTCATCTCAATATAAATAAAAAAAAAATGATGAAAGGACGTACTATCGGCAAAATTTCCGCCTTACCACTTTTGAAACTGTTTCGCTTGCAAGCAGTTAGCTACCTGACCCCGCCTTTTTCTATTGTCTTCTTATTTTGACCAACCAGAGACCCTGAACATCTATTTATTTTTATGACGGCCCATTGTTTTCATAACTTTGACACCCGAAATAATTTGCTTCTATTGGTATCCAAAAATTAACGGCTAGTCAGTTCACAGAAAATGCACCCTTAAGGTGGTAAGGCGGAACTTTTGCTGATGGTACATAATTAAATAAAAATACATAAATAAAATGAGGTAATATTTAGGGGCTAAAACTTTTTATTTCTAAGAGTTTGTTATAAGAAGAATTGCTATTTTGAGTACCTACCTAGATTAGATTTTAAGTGCCATAACATAAGTTATTGTATATTTCAAAAGAATGATAACTTGATGAGTAAAAAAGGTACGTTTAAAGACTATAATAATAAAAATATAATAATAAAAATGTTTTTGAATCTAGTTTTATAGACTGAGTATAAATATGGACAAAAAAACTAAAATTTGATTGTGATAAGAAGATTAATATAAAAATTAAAATTATTTTTTGAATACCTACCTAAATTCTGTTTTATTTCGTCTCCTAGTCGCTTAAATAATTGACAGAAGTTAAAATGTAGGTAATTTTAACTAGTACCATGCATGAAAATAGAAAATAATTGCTTACTACTAACGCAGAATTGAGCACGTGCTAGGTGATTTTGCAGTAATAAACACAAGTACTGCGTTTAATCTTAGTAATACTGTAATACCCGCAAGCCCAGAAAGTTGATGAAAATGCAGTACTAAGCATTTTATCTAAACAAGGCCATAAAGTAAAGATAAAAATATGTCAATAGAAAGCTTGATTTTTTTACTATTTTTAGGTTACACTTTAAAAGTTATATAACGGACATAGCTTGCTTAGATATCAAGAAATATGTTTCGCGCGTTTATCTCGAAACCGCCATTTTGCAAGTACTGCGTTTGCAATAAGGAGGGCAGAAATAGCATCACGTGTATACATAGTAGAGTGTATAAAAAGCGTTTAAAAAAAAGCAGGTGAAAGTTTCATGGCATCAATAGGAAAAACCATTAGTTACTTTCTTTGTTACCATCATGTATATTTCTTTAAAACTTTCAAAATGAGTCTTAAATGTTTCGAAGCCTGTCTCGATCCAGTATTATCATTCGCAGCAATAAACTTACTCGTACTATCGATTAGTAGGTATCTAAACTGCTACATCGTCTTACATGTAAGTATTACAATAATAAGTATTTCAGACAACTTTTGAATTAAAAAAATCTTTATTAGTAATTCGGTATAAACTGACTGTTTTCTGTTTGACTTTATTATAAAATAAAATGGCCTCAGTCATTTTATCCGTAAATTATATTCAGTTTCAGCTATCTAACAATTAGTTTCATTGTTTGATGTCATTGATCATAAATTATCTTTAGTACTGAAATAGGTACTTGGAATGTATATTAGCCATTTAACTGTGGAGATAAAACGCACTATCTTAGCAATAGACTGCACTCACCAGTGCTTATCATGCACTTATGTTCGAAAGATATTATTGAAAGTTCGCATTTCAAGCACAAATAATAACTATGATGATCAAATAAACATCGACTCGGCAAATATTTACCTATACCTACTGTGTGTAAGGATCTTTTATACTAAGATATTATTCTATACTTAGTTATTACTCAAGAATAGCTCTAGAATTTAGAGCATAGTCTATAGGTACCGCACATCGAAATTATTATTTTTTTCTGATATATTTTTTATGTTTTTCAGCTATATCTGTCCACTTACTTCTGATAAAATAATGCCTTTTACTGTTAAGGCATACCAGTAGTATTTTCAAGTATTTTGTCCTTTCAGTTATAGGACCGAGTAACATAATGCTGCATGCCATCAAATTGATGTTGATTGACAAACGCGCAACATCACCAAGCGGTCAAACCAATGTAATTTGATTTCTATTTCATGTGCGAACGATTCTGTTATCATTATGTTTTAATGAGTGCTTCCTGTTTCAACCCAAGATTTTCAACCCAGTAGGTATTTATGTCCTGTCAACCCAAAACATATTCCTCATTCAACCCAATCCATAAAATGTGAGTCACAGTGTATTTTAAGCAGTAGGTACAGAAACAATTGGTAGGTAGGTACTTAAGGTAATCCCACTAATGTCAAAGTTTAGATGTTTTTGATTGAATACTGCCTAAATAAAGACAGGTTTTCAGTTATTTTTTTAAATGTAAACATTTATATTGAGTACCTACATCTTGTTTTTGTCTACTGATCCTGCAGCTTTAGTGTTACACTGTGGCATTTATTTAAGTTTAAACAATAGACATTGGGTGTGGGTTGAAAGAAGAACTGTAAATCGAAAGTTTTGGTCGAACGAATAAAAATACCTACTGGGTTGAAAAATCTTGGGTTGAAACAGAAAGCGCCCGTTTTAATTTATAAAACTGAGACGAATTAAAACTATTCTGCCATTTAATACCAACAGAGTCCCTGTCAGATTAATAGTTTTTTTTATTATGACACCATCATCACATTATAAATACATTATTATTTCTATTTTGATTTTAACCTATAGATATGGTACCTATAGATATGGTAGAGTCAATAGCTATAGTAGGTATAATGGGTTGCGGGTGCATTTTCAGAGTGCGCTATGAGGGCGAGGGCGCAAATATCCCCCTCCCTCGTTTCTCCACTCCGCTATTGTTACCCGCTAGTTTGCATGAAAATAGAGAAAACTCTCCATGTGTGTCGCCGCTCCGAATAAAATATTCTTTTCATTGTCTACAACTGTTATTCCTGTGCAACTGGTAAAGTAAAAGTATTGTTCGTGTAGAAGACAATGCAGTTGTTTTATCTTGTAGAAGCACCTTCGCGTAATGATTTGGTGGTTATGTAAGTAGCTATAAGACAGGCTTCATAATACATTTTCACACAGAGTTATTATGCCTCCGGTAGCAATTATGATAAACCGGATCGCTGTTTGTTTTACTAAAAGTGGCTAAAAGAAACGTTATTGGAACGTATTGAAAAATTCCTATGAGTAGGTAAAATAGAACCAATGATTTACGAAAATCGTTACTGTGAACTTGATACTGGTGGTAATTCCGTTGTTACAGGTACGTAAATTCTAAAAGTCTTATCATGTACCATCACTGATTGTAAAAGGCATGAAAATTTTGACTGTAATCACTACCCTTCTCAAAGCGTACTCTCCTTCAGTCATCTGTGTGAAACTTTCTCGTATGGTTATCAAAACATAATTTTATAGGTACTATAAAAAACAGGTTCCGAAGCAATCAAACTTCTTTTTAGGTACCCTCTGACAAGTAACAAATCAATACAAACAAAACAAGGTAAACATTTAATCACCTCATTGTACTAGCAATGTAATATTTATGCAATAATCTATCTATGCCGTTCAAACACGCACATTGTTGAATTACCAAGAGATGCCTCGATAGTTAAGCTTATGATTTGACTAACTTACCTAATAACAGATATTTAGAGCGAGAACTAGAGTAACACTGATAAGTACTGTTACATACATACTCTTAAAACATAATATACCGGACTTTCAAATTTTGAGGGTTAAAAAAATCACCAGCTTTAAAAATACCTATATGACTGAACTATGTGACTGGTCAGCAGCATACTTTTCGAATATTGTTTTTTCGTGAGAGCAACTCAGCACAACATTTTCCGTATTTAGGTCACAGAAAACAGGTGGCACGATGACAGTTTACGATTGTAACATAGGTCAGAAGAGTTGAGAAACTGTCAATAACATAATGCAATAATGACACACAAAGCACATCAAATAATCTTCACACGCATTTCGAATCGACAGCTCAAACAAACGACAGTTCACCGAACAAATTCAAGAAAACATAATGAACGCACTTGGAATCGAAAGGTTAATTTCTAACGTCAAGATGTCTCTCGCAAATGAATGTTTGCTCGATGAAAATTAACTTTTCTTGACTTTCTGGTTGAACAAAGGCATTTATGCGATTTCTGCGAACTTTACTTTCGAATAAAATACTTTTGGCAACGAAATTCCTCTCGCTGAACAACGATAATTTAGGGTGCCAAGTCAGAAAAGCATCGACCTGCAAACCGCTTTGCTCACTACGGTATGGATAATTAGTGGAAAGTGTAGGGGAGGGACCAAAAAGAAATTAGTTCGTAACGCTCCGCCAATATTTTATACAGCAATAAATTCATGGTACACACTTCACGCCAGGTGTGCAAAAATGAGGCTCTTGCTCGTATTTCCCCGCAGTAAAAAATCAAAGTGGCTGCTAACGGCGTTATCACATCAACACAACATGTTGGTCTTTATGCCTGACCGTTTATTATTCGTAGTCAGGCGAAATCGATGACATATAATTTGCGTAGCCAATTATCTGATGGTACATTCGTCGCGCGCGCAGTAAAAGGTTATTGTTCTCTTTAAGTTTTTTGTTAATATTGTTCCTCAGGACATGGCAAACGAAAATAACATAAAGTATTAAAAGATAAAAAAAAAATCACAGTAGAAATATAAATTTAAGTATTTTATGTACCTATTTCATACATTTTGCAAACGGGAATGTATGTGAATAAGACCTTATGTTAGTCATAGCACCTATTGAGTTCCTCGGTCTAATAAAGTTTTGGGCTAAATGTCTCAAAATGTATTCAGGATATTATCATACTGTGGTAGAGTAGGATAATAGGTATGGATTGCTTAGGCTTTGCTTAATTTGGGCGCTGTGTGAAATATCCAGGAATATGTTTTTAAAAGTATTGATTAGTAAGAGGATGAACTAAATAGCTAGGTAAGTAAATACTTACGCATTGTCAGTGATGTCTGTGGATTCGTCCAGTTCGCCGATGGTGTCGAGGGAGGCTCCAGAGCCGTCTTCTCTGGGCTCAGCGGGCGGTGGCGGCGGCGGCGGCGGAGGCGCGGTGGGTCTGCTCAGAGGTGCCTCGTGAACGCTCTCTTTGAATTGAGGCTTCGGCACAAAATCAATTAGACGCGGTAGCGCCTCCGGCAATGAATCTTCAAGCTTCTCCATTGCCTTATTATTATTCATTTCCGCCTCGGAGCGTTGTAACCATGTTTCGATACAGTTCTTCTTGGTCGGTGTCAATAACGAGTCCGGAACGGGCGGTGGAGGTGTCTCCGGTATCGGAATTGTTCTTGGTTTCTTATCACTCGCAGATCGCTCCATTTTTGTACTCCTGGGCATTGGCTTCGGCTTTTCAGCTGGTTCATCTGTTTTGTGATTATTCTCATTAGTTATGTGATTGGCGACATTTTGGGAAATAGTGTTGTTATTGTTTTTGTCGTTTTGGGATAATTTTTTAGACTGATGAATATCTTCTGCGTTCAGTGAATTCTGTGTGAAACTGTGAAATGAATTGGTGTTTTCGGTCAATTTGGGCTCTTTGAGTACATCTATTTGTTTGAGTAAGGAGTGTTTCGATGCTCTCATATCTCTAAGGATATCTGTGTCAATGTTTTCGATGCAGTTTAGAACTTTTTGTATGTCGATAGTTTTAGGTTGCATAGTGGGTGTTGAGGGTATGCTATTCGCGACCGAGCTAGTCATAGAGCCCAGTCGATCAACGACCGTGCTGATGGAACTGCCGGTGTCGTCTGACTCTGCGTCTCCTAAAACAAGACAACGTTCCCATTCTGAAGAAAGTAAGTCAATGTATATCTCAGCTTCAGCAGGCACAGCTTTGCCATCTGATAGTCGCCGCACTAAACGTCTTACTTCTTCTGGAGAGCCTTTTTTCAGATAAGCAATGCTTTCTTTATTTTGTCGAAAGATATGGCTATCGAACGAAGATTTCCTTGACAACTTAGTTAAAGTGGACATACCGTTATGTTTACCATTCGCGACACAATCTTTGTCATTTTGTTGCATCCCGTCAATATTGCCTTGCTCCCCGAAAGTATGTAGTGATGGTTTGTCCTTAAAGGAATTTTTCTTTCCAAGTTTTCTGGGTGGAACTGGAGGGGGCAGCGTAGTCGGTCTCATGATTTCTATAGGTTGCTTCGGAACCACCGTATTTGGAGCCAAAGCAGATTCCGACATGTTTTTATTGGCCGTTTCCGTTTTAGTCTCTGGATCGAAATGCCTTACTAACAGCGTTAGCGATTCGTCTGAATCTTTTAGCCGGCGAACGCAGTCTATTCTCGTAAGCTCAGACACTGAGACACCGTCAATAGCCAATATCTCGTCTCCTGGGATGAGTTTTCCCCATGGAGCACTAGCATTTGCCGCTGGACTATCTTCTGAGCATGATTGAACGAGAAGTCTTCTTACTTTTTCCGCTGCGGCTGAGCCACCTTCGAATTTCAAGCCAAGTCCTAAACGTTCCCCTCGCGGTCTTTTTACAATGACTTCGGCGGCACCAGCAGCAGCTCCCACCGTGAGGACTGTAACGAAGGCCGGATCTTTCACTGCCAGCCGACCCTCACCGACTGGAACTATTGTGACGAAGTCTTCCCCGGTGGCGTCTGTCGCCATGCCGCGAGAATCGTGCACTTGTGGAGAGCAAACCTCCGTTTACACGAACCTGCAGACAAAAATATTCATGAGCTTGCGTAATAAAATGCAATTTAGCGGCACCCGTGACGGCTAGCGCTACAGAAATGTGGGCCTCTCTCTTTCACCGTTGCACTTGAACGCTCAGAGATGAGCCAAGACGTAGCCTTCGATACGACCTTCTGATAAAAAATAAGACAGGCGCAGTTATGAATTTACACTTATGATAACCTTGAACCGAAGTGATTGTAGCATAATTGATGCTCAGTGTTTAGGGTATTTTATTCATATTTTGAAGTTAAATAACAAACATGACCGGTCAAGAGCGAATGGACTCGCTCACCAAGGCTTCTGAACCAAAACTGTATATTTATTTGTTTTTTTTTTTAGTCTTTAACTGGCAATAGTTAAAGACTTTGTTTTATTTTTCCTGTGAAATTCTGATATTCTCCTCTATCGTATACTAATTATTCCAAAGTTCTCGCTTTGCCATCTTCGGAAATGGTTATTTTTTTTTGGACTTTTATCAGCATACGCATAATAGAAAAAAAAATCTAATGTTCAAATCAACACCTGTCAAATAATATCACTCTCAAACCGGTGCTACCGATTTGAAATTCCTTCCCTCTACTCGTATTTTTGATCTTTTGATAACAAAAATTTAAAAATATAGGTATGACTTTTCTCACTTTCTATACTGACAAATAAGATCTAAAAGGGTTCCGTAACCCCATGGATCGAAACCCTAAGAACAGGAACCTAAATGACAACCCGTTTTCTATAAATCTGAACCACATTCCATTTCTATTATAAAGTTCAGTCCAAACGAGTAGGTAAGCAAAACGGTTTATCTCACAAAAAAATTCTTGCAACAAATCATGATTCGATAAAAATGTAGCTACATACGAGTACATACTACAAGTAAGATTGGTATGTATGTACGAGTATCTAGTACGAGTATCTAGTAGGTAGTTCGTCACGATCATTGGAACTTTCGTTGATCGGTCGAAAGTGTAACGAGCGTGTTTGGGAACGCGTTGACCACAAATAGTAGCATCATTGAATGAGATGTAGGTTAGTGGCACCACACCGGAGGCGGCGCAGGCGCAGGCGTCGTCGTCGAACCCAGCGTTCGCAGAGAATCAACGCATTAGCATATTGCCCGGGGCTGCGGCCCGTTACTCCCGGGTCCCGTTCTGAAGGGCCACTCATTCTCACGGTTCTACACAATTTTCATCGTCGATTACTTCCAAGATTCGATTAGAGATGATTTTCTGGAAAATTTATTTCAGTTAATGAACAGTCACTTTGCTGCTTATTATATCTCGGTATCAAGGCAAACGCCCTTAAAGTTGGATAAACCTCGTTGGTTGACTTTTACTTTAGGTAGGTACTTTATAAGGATCATACGCTGAATGAAGGTCAAATACGCATTAGGTCAAACACTCACTTTATAAGTTTATCCTTTATAAGAATATCTTGCGATGGATATATATATAAGTATATCACTATCGCAAAATATATAAATCTTATGCACGAGGTGCGAGGTACCTAAGTATATTGGGTTTTCGCTGTACAAGGTGTACGTGACTCGAAATATCGACACAAAGCCAAAGGAGGCCAGGTAAAATACTCTGTGCAAGGCAGCATTTTCGTTCTCGTTGTGACCGGGGTAAACAAAGAAAGATTGCTGCATCGCGGATGGTATTGTTCAGTTATATCTCATAATTGAATCTTTACATGTAACCTACAATGCAGGAGATGAGGCCGCTTCATAAGACGGCTGTCAATGATTTTCTGAATAGGTAGAAGGTGAATCCCGTTCTTTAGTCTGTATTTGAAATGGAATGAAAATACCGTTACAATTGCATATTATCCTCACCTACCAGCCTAACAAATCTATACTTAAAGAAAGGTAGTAAAACTGTTATGAATTATGTATGATACCAAGTTCTAACGCATCCGCGCGCGCTATAATTTTGGTAAGCGCAAGTAATCGTGATTGCCTCGTCGGAAACGACAACAGCTTCACAGCAGATGCACAACTAGGTAAACTGTATATAGGTCTAATGACCATGCTGCTATTAATACCTTTTGTTTGATAAATCATATATAAGCAGGTAGGTACTTAATAAGATGAGCTTCCTCAAATAAGTTGCTTATGAGTAATGTAAATTGCAATAAGACTTGCAGGTTAATGTACTACCACATATCAGCTAGCATTATATAAGCAAACATTGTTATCATTCTGCATAGTTTTCACTATCGTACACTCGAGCAATGAGTGTACCTACCGAATTAGATATAATTAGCATAAAGAGAACCCAAATCAACAATGATCTAGGTCTGTTCATAACTACTTTTGAGTTTTTGATAATATTTAGTGTTTGTGGTACCTAACCTAATACTTTTTCATACGACTGCGAACAAGTACCTGAAAACCTAGTTGTCCACTACGAGTGTAGGTACAGGCAGTCTCAAAAGTTTATAACTTTTTCAGAATTGCATAACAGTTTGTTATAAAATTAGCTTTAGTCATATTTTTTCATCACAATCTACATTTGTGTGGTATATCTACAGTTTATATTAGGTGCGAGGGTTTCGGCAGTTGGATGTCAGTCATGTCATTAAATTTTATTTTTTCAGCTATGATTAGCAATTTTAACAATTTCTTCTTCGTCGCCAAATGTTCTGTGTTTTAGGGATACTAATTCAATGCAACACCACAAAACGCATGAACTCGTGTAATGACTCATCAAACTTTTTTTAAATATTATGGTTTCACATCTACCGTAGTGCTGGTTTTCAGTCACAAAACATTATTGAAGCTTTGTTTCAAATGATAGAGTCTATATCATTAGTCATAAATGCAACAAAGTACTAACTTAAAAATTGAATTTTGTTAATTATTGATTTGTTCATGTATATAAAGCCGTTCATACGCAAGGCCATCGACGACGCTGCCTGTTGCTTTATAATGCCTACTGTAAATCCACAGGGGTGCAATTCCCTTCAGACCTCGTAAATAATTTTAGACACACAGATAAGTACAACGCGTTACTATAAATCCATTTATGTCGCAACAAGTTTTTGCAGCTGTGTGAACCAGTAGATGGCCATTAGATGGTGCGCCTGTTATTACTTCCGCGAAGCCATATGACATTACATTCCTCATATTGAACCGCTTGGAAAGTCGTAAGACCTCTCGCTGGCATTGGCAGTCCCTAAAATAAGGTCTGATTCTAACAACGCCATTATAATAGGTACAATAGGTATACATTGCATGGGCGAAAAATGGAACGGTACAATTCTGCTCAGACGAGCACATCTTTCAGTTAGGTATACATTGATCAACGATCACTTTGAAGCGTTATTAAGCGCAAATTTGCAATACACGACAAAAATACTACTGACAAGCGTAAAAACATATACTAATTTCGAAAGTGTCTGGCGTTTTTCGTAATGGTGGTTTTTGGTGGTTTCTTTGTCTTGTATTTCAATGGATTTCCAGCAATAGGTGTGGCATTAGTATACACTGATATAAACACCGGTATTAGGACAAGCTGCGTTTATCTTTTTTTTTTAATTCAGGGACATTTCAAAGAACGCTTTCTAGTCCCAAACTAAGCAAAGCCTCATCATCAACCTATACTCGTCCACTGCTGGACGTAGGTCTCTCCCAAGACGCGCCATTGAGCTCGGTCTTCGGCTCTTCTCATCCAGTGTCTGCCAGCTACATTTCGCAGATCTTTGCCCCATCTCGCCGGAGGGCGTCCTACACTACGCTTGCCTAAACGTGGTCTCCACTCGAGCATTAGTTTGCTCCAACGATTGTCGGTTCTACGGCAAGCAAAGCCTGTAAAATGAGAACTAGATGGCTGACTTGAGCGGATTATACTTGAGCGGAGCTTTTTGCAGAAAGTTGGAAACCTCTCACTACCCTATAATAATTTATGAAACTCTCACAGACACTAAGGTCTAAATCCTACCTACCCCTCTTTCCAATTCCTGGTAGGTTTGTAGAACAAGTTAGATATTTTTCATTATAAGGCGATATGACAGAGAATATGTGAAGTGACGATCCGAAAGCTCTGTCTACTTATATTCACACAGCATAAAATTATTTAAGACGGAAGTATTTTTTACTTCGTATTTCGTACTTTGAAACGGATCTGCAACGAGAAAGCGTAGTATATCGATTAGCATAGCGATTTACGCAAAACAGTTTAGGTATACACCACACAATCGCAATTTTATTATTAGCAACACATGCAAAGTTGCAACCGGGCAATCGTGGTAGTTCATCTAATTAGGCGATCCCCGAGTTGTGCAACGCCCTGCAATGGAAGGTCTAGCGCGCAATGTTGGAACGTGGTCAGACCGATATCAATTCGTTGCACGATTTTATTTATTACTCCAGTTCGTGTTAAGTGCGTTTCAATGCTATTTTAGTCGCTGCGTACACACCTTGTCGGGTTAAGTATTCATTGAAAATAAAACGGTGATTTGATTTAATGTATTATGCAGATCATGCAGGCACTAAGTTAAATGGTTATGCAAGTAAAGATAGGCCGATATAGCAGTTGTATATACCTTACCTACGTCACTATACTAAGTAAGGTAGGTATCATACTAGAGTTTGGAAGTATTTAGCAATGTTTGCAAGCTAAGCGTTAAAAGCTCATAGGTGAAAAAAAAACTTTTTAATGTATTACTTACATTAAACTTTTTGAAGAAAAATATTTTACCTATGACGTGACGCATAACATAATAAATAAATTAATTTCACGCTGTTTACATGCACACTGCACACCCAATTTCATAACTTCAAATTAATTTACAACACGTTGGCAATTGTTTTATGCCCGATATTGTTACCTATGTAAAAGTACAATATTCTAAATAATTTTGCAATTTATGTACCTATGTATATGTATTGGCATGGCATTCGAACTTATGACTCTATAGGCACGCGACATTTGCACAGCGCTGCAGTCTAAAGCACAATCTATCGTGCGGCGCCCTCCTCCGCACTTATCTTAAACACGAAATTGATATAAATTTGATAAAATCTCTTCTTTGAAATACACCGGCCGCAAAAGGCGAGCGGGCTAGACATTATCTAGATATGTGTCGCCAAAAACAGAGTGCAGAGAGGCGGATGGAACAAACGCCACCAGACCCGACCTGTGATAGCCGAAAATGAACATCTTAAGTTGCATTGAAGAGTGACTAGAATTTTGTAACAAAAACAAACATAAGATTAAATAACGACCCCCTAACATTACAATAATGTGCAAATTATTCCAAGACTCGAGAGGTGAATGTGCCGGCGTGCTCAAAAACTAAACAAGATGTGGCTATATCTATCCATTAATTAAATCATTCCGCCCACAAACTTTTACAAATTAGAAATACCTAAGGTATAATGTGATGCAAAGAACAAAGATTGAACATTAATAAAATCAATAAATTTTATGACAATATTATGGCCGCCTACACAGATACAGCATTTTCAAATATGCATTTATCCAATAAGTTAAATTAAGTTACCTACCTGCAGAAAGTTATAAACCTACTTCGTTTTTAAGTGTGTTCTTTCTTTACGCTCCATTTGAAAGCTTATCAAATAGTAAAAGCTCCAAGTGTAGAGCAACCGAGAGCAAGATAATTGTACGCAATTTCTATTTCCATAAATTATAAATTATCCGCAGACGTTCTCTAATCTCAGTTTCTTGTCAGGGTATCTACTTATTTTATCTTTGAACTGTGACTGTATTGTTCTATGATTGTGAGCTTTTGTACAATCACAGCAGTTTTTAATACAAACTAAGTATATCTTGCGTAGAATGTGAGCGGGGCGGCGCGGCGTGATTGTCGCATGACATCAGATGTTTGCTGCGCTGCCGGAGATGCCTTTCGAGGTTAACATCCTATGCGTCCGTGCTCAACCAATGAGGCGATAAACCTCGAAATAAGATCGGAAAGCCAGTTCGACACGAACTTAGGTATAACCGTTTTATGGCATCTAGCTCTTCAATGGACCTGACTAAGCCAGACTAGAACTATAAATTTTAAATCTGACAGCATGTAAAGTAAAAGTAAAGTACAAAATGTTTATTTCAGAGACAAGGAATATCACTACAATTTAACTAAGATTATTGGTTGGAAACAAAACAATTTTCTCAGACAATATTACAAGCTTAAAAATACCTGTCAGTCATAAATATATATAGCATGCGATAAACAGTTTACCTAAATAAACACACTGTGATACAATTTTATTAATCGAGCGAGCGAAGCCAGCAAAAATCTTAGTTTTCAACTATTGGGCAAATCGGCGTTAAAAATTGCCGCTGCTGCTTTTTGTTTGATTTTTATTTGACCATTATTAGAAGTCTGTGTAACGGATTTCTGCTTAGAAAACTTCAAGGATTATTTCAATTTATTTTATACAAAAATATACCCGAAAAACTAAAATAGATAGTGTAAGTCTTTAGTTTACATCACAGTATAATAATACGCAACGATTTACGACATAGTGTCATAATTTACGAGGTGCGATAAAAACTACTTAATTACCTACAAATCAAACCAAAATCAAATCATAGTGGGAAAGACTTCAGCTTTAAATATTATTTTAAATAGCATAGGTAAGTAAGTAAGTAAAAACCATTCAAACATTATTTAATGCTTAATAATCTTTCATATTGAGTCTTCACATTATTTTTAAACATCGAGAATTGTAAGAGTGAAAATAAAACCTACTTGGTTGATTTTATTGAACATAAAACTTTATCGGAATTGTATATTTCTTTGTCCTACACTTTTATAAATTGTCATCAACCCCCACTTTTCATGAATAAAACCTCATCAAGTTTTACCATTTCTTTTTCTTCTTAAGTGTTATAAAATAACCATAAATACAAATATACCCACGGCATACAAAGCGTCCCATTACTTTATGGCCGGGCGTGTAACTTTGAAAGGGCGGGCGGAAAAATGAAAATAAGGATTGTGGTGGGCGCTACAGGATCGCGTTCGAGGGAGCGCGGGGAGCGGCGGCGGCGCGTCCCGGCTCCCGAGCGCACCTGTCGCCGCCGCCCCGCTGCCGCCACGCACCGTAAGGGACGAACGCGCCACACCACACTGATAATCGCATTACCGGCACTCGGTCGTCGTCGCCTCACTCGCCTTATCCCACATCCACAACATCAAAAACAGCTTCGATTATTTTATAAACAAAATTTAATAACTCACCCAAGACGACTCCAGCTAATTAAGTAACAAACTCCTCAGTCACTAAAGATAACCCACAACCACTGTCCGATAACGTCCAACGGCACTTATCAATTAAAACATTGCAGTCCTTTGCGTGGGTTTCGCATAAGTTCGTTTATTAGTGTTCGTTTGCAGCTGGGATGCGGGTAGCGCGGGCAGCGCGTCGCGACGTCGACGGCGCAAAGCGGCGTGTGCGCGGGCGCCGCGCGCGGCCGCGGTGGGGCCGACCGGTCGCAACCGGGCCGCGCTCTCACCGCGCCGCCGCCGCGCCGCGCGCCGCCGCCGCCCTGCCACAATGTTCACTATAATCGCACCTGACACCGTGCCTCGTTCGATCTACAAGAAAGTTTCACATTTCTATGTCATCCGTCCGAGGAAAGTCGGTGGATATGATGCTTTTCCGATATTTTTACGTGTTTGACACAACAACCGCACCCAACATTACGCAATCGCTCTATGATGTTAAGTATATAAGACACGGCCCTAATTAAATTAAGTAATTCCATAGGTAGAGCAAACGATGTCTCAGCAATAGTACAGCAACAAAGTAGGTTTCTCGACCTACTTTGTTGACACGCAGGTACCTACATAGTTTACCTCTCGTAATAACCACGTCAGACCTTATTCTTTTATTATTAAGTTACTCTACAGCCGACGTCATCTCACCATCATCGGCTGGAGCTGGAGTTTGATGAACAGAAAGACAGTGAAAGTAATTGCCAATTCTCTCTGAACAGATAACACGCGCGATAAGTCTGCTGCCACTTTTCCTTCTTGTCAGACAGACAATTGCTCGCTAATTCAATTATTCAATGCTCTAAGTGCTATGTAATTCTTGCGATAAAAACAAAAACTTCATGATTAAAATTGAACAAAACACAAACTTTCAATCATAATAATATCAATTAAGAACTTCTCAGGCGTAGTATAATATAATGCGAGAGACTATATAGATAGAATGTAATATTCGAAGTCATACTTCATTGATATTGTACGTACTTTATACTACGTATTATAGTTACAGTCACACATACACATTTGGATGTTATTAAATAAACAAAATGTTGAAACGCTTACTTAATCAGCGGTAGGTAGTTATTTGCAGGTTATAGTAATTTTAATTCATTTTGTCTTTTTACAAAGTTTTCTTCGTAAAAAGCTGATAACTGAAAACTTTGAAACTGAAAAGAAATCGCACGGCGTGCAGTTAGTTGGATAATACGCACGCTCGAGAGCGTCGCACGCAGTGCACAGAAGAGGACTTACTAGGGATGTATTTGTTGTTAGTTCATTATCAATGAATATAACATTTTTTTCTAAATATATTTTGAAGAACATTGTGCATTCGTTTAGCTACAATTTAACGATTGGTTTGGAACTTGGCACCCGTTCTGATCTCATTTCTTTTATCGGCGACTCTATAAGCTCCGTCATCGTTTGAATAGCGAACTTGGCTTTTTATGTTTTGGAAGGGATCACATTATTCCTATCAAATTAAGCGAACCTAATTTACAGTTGCCTTTACTTTCCTTAAATTCTTCTTTGAATATCCATTCTAAATGCCATTAGCAACTGTGCTGATCGAGGAACAAATACGCCGACGACGACGGCTACATTTTTCTCATTACAGGTTAATGAAAATAGCTGTGAGACGAACGAGTCGCCGACGTCTACCTTACTGGGAGACAGGCTCACCCAATTACTCGTAGCTACGAGGTATGCGCGAATACACTTGACTTATCCTGTAAAAGCTTTCACAGGTGGTGAAATCATTTTGATTAAAGAACGTTATGCTACGAATTTGCATTCGTAGCTCATACGTAGCATTAGATTGGGATTTTTTGTTTCCCGTTTTACCCATCTCGTCTCATAGACGCGTTGGTTCTAGTCTATTGGAAAGAGTAAGGTGTACTCTAATAAATGATTAAAAAATAATCAATATGCCAATCTACAGGCTGAAGTAGTTAATGAACTTAACGCAGCTCAATAAACTTGTTATTTACAACATACCTAGAACTTAAGAATATATTAATTTATCACAACTCAAAAACTAAAGTAATTTATTAGACGTGATCCACATCGAGTAACTCGGGCAATGATTTCTCTTAACGAGTTTTGGTTCACATTGTAAGATTTTTCTTTGATGATCCGCCACATGTCTATAATGTCAATTGATGGTAAATCTGGGTTCCCAATAAAATATAAAGCAATTAGTTGTAAAAACCTCACATAAAATACATTACAGATAATATTTATTACCAATTTGGTTGAAGAAAGTTTTGCGATAGATAATGACACCGGTCAAACAAGATAAATAAAATATGATTATTTATTGGTAGGTAGTACATTACCTATAGCAAATCAGTCACGAACTTTTGGAAAAATCGTTTATTTATTAGTTTAATGTAACATGGTTGTTGTCGTTTTTTTTTGTAGGTCTATAGCAAATGGTATACAAAAGTTTTGCGATTGGCAGGGCACCTATAAGCTTACAGATTGTTTTTAGTTTCAACTAGATTCTTAAAAAACAACAATACTTTAGACAGATATAAATTATTGCAGGGTTACTTTTAAAAAATCCGTCTGGAAGTCTGGACATAAAGGTTCTTTTAGTTTTTTTGTGAGCGTTTAGTTTTCATCCAGACACCTTACAAGGTACACTATGTATCTCAAGTGCCGTAATTGTCGTACACTTAAGTACGTAAGTGCTCCCTTTTTTTTAAACTTGGACTTCAGAGTACTACACAAGAAATCGAATTTACTCTAATAATTTTAATGCTCAAATAATTTTGTAATGCTAACGTCAATAACATTCGAGCCAATTCGAACGGAGCAATCAACTGAAAAAACAATGACTCGTTTTATTTCCTTTTCATTCATATTCGTGGGAGCTCGATCTGAGCGATCGGAAGACGTCCAAATTTCATCCGGAATAACCGGTCCGCGCACTATATGCATAGCTTGTCCAATCCAACGTATCGTGTTAACTTTTAATGATGTAAGTTTTCTAACTGTATATCTAGCTAGATAATAGTCATAGGATTTTACGATATTGAGTGACGGGCATGCAGTTAATAGCTGCTATAATAGCGCGGAATCCTCTACTCAATAATTACGTGTCGAAGTGTTAAACAACTCCATACTACAATCCTGTTACCTTCACTTTTGGTGAAACATGAGTAAATAAACTATTACGAATATATTATTACAATCTGTGAAGAGGTTACAGTTTTAGATATACAATAGAGTACGCATATCATGGGTAGTATTTTATTGAATCACACTCATGTCAGTGTACAGATCAAAAATTTTCATAAACCTTTTGCTTTTTAAATTATTTTCAATATATAAAACCGCTCCTGGCAAGCCTTTTGCAAAAGATCGTTGATTTCATTTGTTTTTGACTTGAATTTATCATACGTTGGGACTGGGACTGGGTGGCGGGTCCGCAGTCATTAATAAGTAATCAGAGTGACCAGCCGGCGACGCGACACCCCTCGCGTACAATTCTGCAAAAATATATTTGATCTACCTACAGAAAAAGGTATTGAATTCTCCGAACTTTGGTAATATTGCAAACGACCTGCCAATCCTACCGCTGGGTGGCGCTGATTTAATACATAAATAATAAATAGGTTCAAAAAAATAATAAATAGAGTCCTTAGGGTCATACTCTACATTGCGTCTACGAACGCCATTAATACGTTGTATTATGTGAAACACCATAACTTATATATAACAACATTACATATAGCACCGTATGTTTTAGTTCATCTCATAGGATGGCAAAATAATTGGTAAATAAGTAGGTATTTATTATTTTAAGTACCTAACGCTAGAAGCGTTGCCAACCGTCTCGTTTTCACGGGATATCCCGAATTTTGGCGTACAATCTATGGATAATTATACATGAACGCATTTTGTATGTTTAAACGACGGTGAAAGGTGTTATTAGATAGATAATTAAATAAATAAATATTAATAAAGATACATTTCACACAACGTACTCTAGTCCCAAACTAGGCCAAGTTGTATGGAAACTATGTAGAATGCTGATACTTTTATACTTTTTTTGTAAATTGCTTATGATACTTATCATAACTCAGCTATAAATAAATAAATAAATATTCATGGACATTTCACACGACGCCCTCTAGTCCCAAACTAAGCAAAGCTTGTAATATGGGAACTAGATGCTGATAGAATACTTATATACTTTTTTTTTGTAAATACATACTTATAATACATAGTAACACCCAGACATAGAACAAACAATGTTTGCCACACACAAAATCTTTGTTCTCAGTGGGGACCGAACCCACGACCCACAGCACAGAAAGCAGAGCTACTACTAACTGAGCTGTGACGTCTGTCATCAATTAGATACCAACTACTTAACTTACTTACTTAAATTAGTCCACGTGGACGAAGTCACGGGCAGCCTATAGTAATTAATAAATCTTGCGGATGCGCGCAGAATCCAGTAATAATAACAGCATCATTGTCAATAATTATCTAGAAATTGATCGAATAACAATAGAACAAAAACTTTACCTACACAGACTCAGAAGATCTGCGGCTATTTTGTAGATGTTATACCTACTACACAAAGTGTAACGAATGTGTAGTAGGAACTCTCGTACGTCGGTAGAGAGAGATTGTCATTAGCATTCTCAGAGAGGTCGGGAATGGGGTGCCATGCCAACCATGCCAGCCTTAGCGTAGCACATTTTATGCGTAGACACAATCTTGGCATTACACAGATATTTTGTTGCTATATAAAGCTTACTTTCAAACAGGGCTTTCATGTTTTGTTGACTTAGTTTTCATGCCAAAAAAGATAAAATCTCTGTTATTTAAAAAGTACGCAAAACTAGAATCTCAAAACGCTGTCGAAATTACAGTTCATATAGTTTAAAACTGAAACAGTCTAGCCTATGTACCTAACCTACATGAATATTGCCTACATACCTACTTATTAAATGTAAGCACCTATGTCACTCCCTTACGTACACTATGGAAAGTAAAAAAAATCGCGAGCACTACAAATAAGGAAAGCCATTATGAGGTATCTTAGAAAATTATCGAAATTCTAACGAGTTATCGAGTTTTAGGTATCGAATATCCTTTAGATACTTTACTATGAAAATGATGCTGATTTATCTATGAACAGAACAGTGGCAGTTACAATTATTTACATCGTTAAAGAGGATAAACGTACTATCGAAAGTAGCAATTTCGATTTTAACCTATACTATCGTAAATAGATCTCTAAAACCACATAATATTTTTAAAATTATCTTCATTAAATAAAACCTATCTAATTTCATATTTTACTTGCCAAAAAATTAGAGACATAACTACTAGAGAGTAATAAAATAAAAACTACTTAATAAATCTTCAAACTGCTGTCCTGAAACGTAGTGATTTTGCATTTCGATAGTGGAATTTAATTGAATTTAGTGTATTGTTTTGTTTTCCGATCAAACGTATTCGTGAAACAACAAAAATTTTGCAAGACAGCAAAGAAAACTGTAACAGTTTCTATGGTCGGTTTCGCTATGAAGTAATCAGTGGGAATGCACTAATGGCCGGTTGCGGCCGTGGCGGCGTGTAATGCGCAATTTGCAGGCACCCATTGAGCGGTCACGCGACGTACTGACGCCTCTGTCGCCTCTATTTTTATGCATTTCTCTGCATTTCTTTGAATTTCCCTTCGATGTCGATGATCACCTGATTTAATAGTCCTACACGCAGTGTGCTTCCTATTGCGCTTTCAGCTGAAGTTTATACACAATTTTAAGTCAATGATAATAATTATCATTATCATAAATACATATCGTTTATACACGATTTAAGGCCAATGACAATAATTATCATTATCATAAAAACGTAATAACATAATTTGCGTAATAATGACACTTTACCTTTTCTCAACTCCATTTTGGACCCCAAAAATTTACGAACCCTTGACCGATTCAGCTAATAATCCAAACAGTAAACTATGGCAATCCTATCTGTCGATCTACAAAATTCTATGCACATCGAATAAGCGGGTTTAAAGTTATGTTTTAACAAACATACAACACCGGTTTGCCCAAGTTGACACTAAGATCTTCGATCGCTTCGCTCACACGATCAATTGTTTTAGTAGCATATACCTATGCCACTTATGTGACCATATACATAAGGCCATCTCGTGTGTAATAATTCTTTTATGACGCACATAAAAACGAGAAACTATAAATCTTTAATAAATTAACTGTTAATAAATCCTTTTATATCTCATGTACAGTGGAAACTGTCTCCCAATGAAATGCGGTAAATACCTACTAGCAAAAAAATATAGCGATAACCTGCAAACCTTCGAAAGGCATGTGGTCCGATCGCGATAATATCGCCGTTATAGCAGGTATAAACAATAAACAGGAACATGTTTTTGTAAAACACGGTTACTTACTTCACTTTTATAAGTAACGGTATTGCTGTGGTTGCGTTACTTCACAATAATTGTTAGCTTCGAAATCAATATAATCGATACCATTTTGTAGTCCATAATGAAATTTAATAAGAATAATTTGATACAATATAAACTACGAGTACAAACACATGAGTCGGTCTGATATAATGCGCTGCTCACATTATTCTAGTAGTATAAACCAGCGCTCGAATCCAGCACCGGAATACCACTGGAATAATGTAAACCGGCACTGGAATGTATCTACCCATTTCCAGTAAGTAAATCCAACCCAATATTCGATTAGGTTATAAGTTAGGTTAAATGGCCTAACTCGTTGGAAATAAATTTTTGTGGTGCATCCCTGAACTGGTGTTAAAATATACCTAAGAAGTACCTACCTATGTACTAAAATTGTCCACCATTGTCAGATGTGAAAAATACATCGAAAAAAAACCTGAACCAAAATAATGATGTATGATTCTTGTAAAAAGGATACCTAGAATTTTATTAACCATTGGCTATTTTTTATAGGTAAATCCCTGCAACAACTCTCCAGTGCCCTCTAGTCTCAGAGACTGCGTTTTTGCACTCGTAACATTTTAACCTTTACGTTTGACATTTCACTGAGGTGACGTTCATTATTTCGCTCGTTTCTAGCAAATGAACCGCTTTTGTTCATGGTGTACTATTCAATATGTACTCCTTGGTCGCTTTCTCCAAGTTTCATAAACTTCCTAGTTCAGAGAACATTGCAATATACCAAACATAATATGCAATGCCCAATAAAGACTGGAACTAGATCGTGAACTCCAAGAATGGCTTTGTTCTGTGCCTTTACCTTGTACTAGGCACATTTAGAATTAATTATTCAACGTAGAACTAAGTTACGATACGATCAAGTGCAAACAAAGGTTGATTAGGGCAAAAGTTCATCGTAAGTTTTGCTACATGCCTTTTTTAGTGGTCGCGAGGAACTGGCACCTATAGAATCACCTAGTGTACACATATAAGAAGATCCATATGATCCTTGTGATTTTACAGAATAAACGTGAGTTTAATTTTGTCCTAAGTCATGACACTTAGAAACCCGAGAGGAACTAACCTTTTACAATGATGTAGGTATGTTTGGCAGATATATAGAACATTTTTACTCGCAGACTATTGGTTAATATCATCATACTTTAAATATTATATTATTAATGTGAAATGAAAAAATAGTTTAGAAGACTTTTTCACACTCTATCCTATACATAATGAATGGGGTGTTATCATTAGATGGGTACCTAATACCTATAACTACTTAAGTAGGGCTTCTGTGAGTTTTAAGGACAACTGAACAATCGTTAAATTTTGAATAATACATAAAGATAGTAGGTACTTTAAAAGAAGCTTTAGAAAATTTCGAATGCAGTCGATAAAAAGTTATACGGTTTCAATACGGCTTAGAGCGTAAAGCATAAAACGGTTGTGATGACCTATCAGCATTCATTATCAGTAAAGTCATTAGGCGAAGGCATGTCTCGCCTGCTCTCTCGTACACATGGTGCACAGCGCAATACATAACTCTACTTAACTAGCAGCTATCTAAAATGTCACCACCATCAATTATTCTAGGTAACCGTGCTATATCGTCGACCGCATCGTCACTTAACATCAGGTGAGATCGCGGTCAAACGCCAGCCTGTAAATTATTTTTAAAAAAATATCCACTCACTGTGCAAAAGCTAATTAATACGATGTGAAAAAATTTACGTGTGCCAACGTGTTCTCTGATGATGAGAAAATTCGATTAACTTTTAGAGTTCTAGTGCAATGTAGTCACCTGCCAGGGTGACATTGTACGTAAACCCAATCAACGTCAAATGCACTGCAGACGTTGTGTCTGCAGTGCATTGACCGACGTTGAAGCAGCGAGCATTGTAGGTGTACCTACCTTTTAGCATAGGACCGATAGACTTAGTGCGATGTAAGTCTCTGCTGATACATAGGTACAAGCATGTGGGGTAGGTATGTTCATATGTTTGTAGGTACTCGGCGATGAAAGTTTAAAATTGACCATGATAAATAGAACTTGGATAAATACAACCTTTTTAAAGAACGTCATAAACCACACCGGTCAAGTGCGAATGGACCAAACTTGTAGGTAATATGGTGGTTTTAACTTCTTTGAAAACCTATGCTAGTTAGAAATCTGGTTATATTTTCCCTGTAAAATTCAGATATTTTTCTATAAAATATAATTATTTAAAAGTGCTCGCTTTGTAAACTTCGGAGAAAAATTGACCACTTGAAAATTTAAAAAATATGACTTTTCTCACTTTCTACCATGCCGACAAATAAAATTTAAAATTATACCTTATGTCAATAATGTAGTTGCAAAAATGATCAGGTTTGCGACAGACGGACGACGACGGATGGACAAAGTCGCACCATGGGTTCCGCTAGTCCATGGATCGGAACCCTAAAAATACGGTCCATTTTTACATGACATGTGTATTCTTAAAGTGTTGACAGTGTTTGAAAAGTAACACAAAATGCCGATAATTTGACCGCACGCATCGCACCATCGTCCATCACACATGAATAAAATATCCACTCAAAGGTAATTTATTGGAAATATTCCATTTCAATACAAGTATCAACCAACCTGTATTTGAAAGTTATCGTTTGAGTAGTAAGTTTGGTAGTTATCGTATGTGGAGTGCGATGAAGGCGGGCGGGATAGGGGGACACGCGACTCGCAGGGCTGACAGGGGGCTCGAGGGGCGGTGGGTGCCTCATTGATCGCAGAGCACAACAGCCCCGCGCCTGCAGCCTCCGCAGCCTCCAACAGCACCACAGCACTCGAATCTCTGATCGTTAAGCTTCGACAAGCCATCGTTACCAAAATGCGCTTGTGTTCATCATGTTTTACTACTGATATAATTTTCATTCAAAGTAGTAAAAGCATTGTTATGTTCCGAATTAGTTAACTGGTTGGTTACGTATTTCAATATTTTCAATGGAACCCAATTGAATGCAATAATATTTTCAGTGTAGCTTCATATTTTCATGGAAATTGTATTCATGATATTTCTATTTTATAAAGAATTCATTATACATCAAAATAATTTACTGAAGTGATAAAAGCTAAGTGTATTAGTTTAAAGTTTATCAGAAACGGAAATGCTCTTGCAGATGTACAAAATAGTTTGCTCCAGTTTCGACAAATTTTATTTACCTACTAATTGGAAAGTGAATGCATTAATTGCTAACAAAAGTAAAATTAGGGCAATAGCGGAGTAATTAGGTTTGATGCGAGGCGTCGTGCGCTGCAGAGGAGCGGGGCCGGGCCGGGCCGGAGTATGACATGGGTCGCGGTGGTAGGTATGGTACTGTGTGCGGTTCTGTGGCAGAGCAGAGGTAGCAAGGACCTCTCGCAGCAGGCTCGGCTCGGCTCGGCTCCAGGAGAGAGGCTGTCCTGTCTCCGAGGGCGCGCGGGTGCGCGCGGCGCCGTGCTTGAATGGGTGGCGGCAGCGGCGGCGCGGCGCGGGCGGTCGCGACGCGGCTGCGCGGCCGCGCGTCGCCCCTGCCAGTCCGCACACCGGCGGCTCCGCTGCCCCACGGTCGGCCGCACTCCGCTAAACAACAATGCTCGCAAACACGTCGTAACTAAACTTCAACATCCGCGGCGGGCCAACGATGCTGCAGCGACGCGCGGCACGCGTGGCCGTCGAAAGATCGTGAATTTGATTTATGAAAACCCTACAAGGATCAAATTTGCCAGCGATCGTGTTTGATAGATCGGAATAGAGGCGGGAGTGCGGCTACTAAGGCGGGGGTCGGTGTCGCGCAGTCGGCGGGGATGGCGCGACGCGGGGCGGCGGCGGCGTCGGCGGCGGCGCGCGGCGCGTCGCAGCGCTGACATGGCCGGGCGGGCGCGCCGCTCGCTGTTGGCGGCGCCCGCGAGCCTGCTGCTGCTGCTGGGCCTCTTCTGGCCGAGGGGTGAGCGACCCGCCATCGCATCCTAGACCCCATCTAGAGTCCAAGACCATCACGCATGCCAATGTAATTGAACTCTTTAAAAGTGCAATGAGTGCACTATCCAAAAACCTTTTCATGGAGTCCATAATTCATGTATACCCACACATTACCTTTATATTATATCATCACATCAGTTATCAGTTAGAATATAATGAGTGAGACCCCCAAAAGTACAAAAAGTACTCTAGGTCGTCGAAATCATTGCCAATCGTGTAGATTAGATACAGTAGAGAAGTCTCCATTATTTAGAGTTATTTTTTAGAGTTAATTATAACACCCACACGCTATCTGTAACGGGTATATGTATTGTTCTAGTTAAAAGATGATTTTACAGCGTAAACCTGAGTTGATATTTGATTTTCAGATACTTTCTGAGAGACGAGTCTGTTTACTCTAAGAGTATCTCTATTTATATCAGAAAATTCTAATCCTAAACTGTTTATTTTTCGGAAAATAGTAGGTATCCGACCAGACTAACCCGTCTCTAGCCGTTAGTTTCCTTCTCAAAAAGAACCTCACATAGGTACTTGGTACTTTCATTTGACTAAACTCTACTCATCTGATAGCCGTCCGTCTCGGAGAAAAACATCACTTCTTACATTTTACCAGATTCTGCCCCATCTGTAGTTTCCTTCTCAGTAACGCGTATTTTGATCAGTCCAGAGTCTACCCCATTTTAGCCGTTACTTTCCTTCTCAGAGAGTGACCTCACATACTTGCATCTGGCCAGACTCTGTTTTTGGCTGTTAGTATCCATTTCGGAGAGTAGCTTCACGTACTTTTATCTGATTCGACTCTACCCCATATTTGGCAGTTGGTTTCCTTCTCGAAGTGTAACATCACGTAATTGGATCTGTCCTTAGTCAACTCCATTTTTGAACGTTATTATCCTTTACAGTACCCTCACGTAATTTCACATGTTCAGACTTTACTCTATCTTTGGCCGTTAGTTTTTTTCTCGGATAGTAACATCACGCAAGTACCTACCTACTTTCGTTTGACCAAACTTTATCCCATATTAAGCGTTTAGTTTCCTTCTCAAAGAGTAATATCACGTCCTTCAATTGACCAGACTTTATCCCATCTGTAGTTGTTAGTATTCTTTTCGGTTATTAAACTCTTGCAAAATTTACAAAACAAATAGTCAAAAGCTCCCACATCACAGTTGGACAAGTTTAAATTATTAATCAACTTAGTGACCGTTCCTTCATCTGACCAGACTGGACCAGACACTATCCCATCTTTGGGCGTTAATACCCCATATGTACTTTATGTACCCCTTATGCAGTATGCTTATGCTTATCCAATGCACCCTACCTGCATTGTGCAATTTTTTTGAGACCCTTTTTCAACCAGCAATATCTAAGCACGTTTTTATGGTACTTAAGATGAAATTCATTTTACTTTAAACACACCTACTACCTACAGAAATACTTACACATGCCACGCTCGTGGTATTTGCCATGCTCTAAGGTTTTGGATATTAGGCCATCTGAAGGAATGTTACTATGATGATTGGCGCGTTAGATAGGGAAATGCGAACGGGGAAATTATGAGTACACCTATCGCTTTTACGAGTATGTTTATACACCTAGTTTTAATATTTCCTTATCGAGTGCGCTAAAAGAGTTACAGAAATCTTCATAGCTATTTCAATGTTCTTAATTTACTTACTATGATACGAAGTGTAACCAATACCCACAAAAAGTTATGTGAGTAGTTTGTGATAAGTTGGTTTTAGGAAAACTTGTAAAATCACTATAGAACTTTGAGTGATTTTACAATATTAGAGTAGACAGATTATTTAGATTTCTGTAATTACTACTCCTTGTAAGAAAGTTATAATTTTTCTACCGAAGCCAAACTTTACGTAGCTTCGCTAGTTTCATAGAATATTCTTTAGAATACTTAGAGATCATTTTCATACTTTTGTACTACGACCAGCATCACATACCATGCCTTGGACTATTAGGCATCGAGTTTGGATGAGAGGTACTTACATAGGATCGTATTTAGATCCTGGAGAATATAATATCCTGGTCATTATCAGACCCTCAAAATCTGATTTAGTATCATTGACTCTGATCACTTTATTTCAACCCTCTGAGTAGAGTCTAATCTAAACCATTATTTTTAGAGGCATGCAACTTTAGCTCTAACTTAATCAGACAATATCCGACATCCAAACTCGGCTTGAAATATAATATTACGATGCGCTTATTGCATTAGTCCGTCTCATATCAAAACTTTCTCTAATTGATTGGGTTGTTGTTTACAAGTCATTGGTCGTATGGGTGGTTACGAAAACTAATTTGTGTTCGGGCAGGAGCAAGCGGCGGGTACCACGAAAAGCGGCTGCTGCACCATCTACTGGACCACTACAACGTGCTGGAGCGGCCCGTGGTCAACGAGAGCGACCCGCTGCAGCTCTCCTTCGGCCTCACGCTAATGCAGATCATTGACGTGGTATGCAACCTCTTTCTATCGCCAATCCAACTAATACGGGTTACAGTCCCTAAACACACCTCAGCAAATGCTCATGTTCGCTTTGAATTGAACACCCCCACCACTTTTACGTGGCAAACATTACTTTCTAACAAAAACTTTTTAACATAGGGGATTGATTGAATCACGAAATTCGGGCTTTCACCATTAAGCCTCTAGCTTCTGACAATGCTATTGGTTGAGTTTGCCACATCCTATGCGCTGTGTAAATAATTTGTGTCATCCGGAACGGCTTATGGGTATAAGGGACTCTGTAAAATAGATTTGTATTTGCCTTTGTCTTTTGTGATTTATATCTCATACCAACATTGGAACCAACTTGTCATGGGTATGTTGCGGATGAATACCTAGATGATATGATTTGAGAGAAGAATGCTTTTAGCCTAAAGTCTGATTTTTTTACAGTAGCGGGCCGCATTGGAAAATCCGAATACGACTTCTAAAGTCTCACTCCGGTTCTTTCTGTTTCTGTGTTTAAATAATAAAAAAGTTAAATGGATAAAAGTGGACGTAAAAGTAAAAATATCAAATATATAATAGAAGAATACGAAACACGAGTTTTAGTCTACAAACATAAGTACCTACGTGTCCGCAAGCTTTACTTTTTTACGATACGAGCTTTATTGGATCACATTATTGTACGTCTGGCTAAGGACTTTTTTCTCCAGAACGGTTAAAATTTGTTAGAATACAATGCTAGATTGAAAAAAAAATACGATTAATACATTATTTACAAAATACGTATGACACAGTTGAGCTATTATAAACCGTTGCAAACGATTTATAATAGCTCAACTGATAAACGCCGAATGACTGTAGGTACTACTAAAAAATCCATTCTCTAAATAAATTACTGTGAAACTTGTTTTTGTGACTTAAATAAAACATTCACGAATTGAGGAGTTCTACTTTTTGAACTACAATTTATATTTATAAGCGTTTTACTCATAACCAATGTTAAAACAATTTCAAATTAGTATAACAGTATAAGCAATTTAAAGACAGTAGGTACCTATTCGTTGGAATATCAAAAATAAAATTTATCATCAATATCAAATTTTATGAAGCAGGAAATATTTCTCGCTAGTGACCAAGGTTACAAGAATCTAGCTGCGGACGCAGTTTTCACTACCTCACGGATTAATAAGTTGTAAGGTTTGCTCAGACTGTAGATTACCTACAATCAACTCGGGCCGTCTGCGTCTGGCTAGCAGAACGGCATGAGCAAATTGTATGACCACGACCTAGCCTGCTGACCGTGGAGTGGAGTGGTGTATTACCATTTACCACATACAATATCGGTAGGTATTATTTGATCGAGATGAATAGAGCCACTTGTCTGAAACGTTTTATAGAAAACATTATAAAAAGGTGGACAGCTATTACGGTGTAATTTTGCCCAAAGGGGATTTTGATATTTTTTGTCTCCAGATCAAAGGGGAAAAAAATCTCGAAAATTTCCCTTGATTTTGAAATTAAAATTGTCAAAATCAAGAGGATTTCGAGACTATTCCACTGTAGGAAGCTCGATTTTTCGAACACATGATTTTAAAATGATAAGTAGGTAAATAACATAATTTGAGGTTATGAATTTTACATGGTTAGTGAATTTTCGCGATTATCTTATCGAACACGTACATATTTATTACATGAAACGCGATCACATAGGTACACGGGGTACACCATATCGATCTACATAGGAGTAGATTTTTTTATTGTGATTGTCTGATTAAAAATGGCCTTATTTGTATAAGTAGAACAAGTACCTAATAATGAAGCGTTTGTGAATGCAAGTGTGTACCGCCATCTCCCAAAAGAAAAGTGATGTCGCGGTTAACCTTTGACTTGCCTAGATCATGCATTTTTACCTACTGTGCTACCGATTTCCCTCAATGAATCCACATAAGAATATTAAGTTTATTAAATTGGACGATTTATCAATGTACAGGTAAAAATGTTTTGTCTTTTTCTTTGCAGCACGAAAAAAGTCAGCTTCTAATAACAAACATCTGGCTTAAATTAGTGAGTACCGTAAACACTATTTCTTTTTTTTTTGCAGGATGAAAAAAATCAGCTTCTAATAACAAACATCTGGCTTAAATTAGTGAGTATCAAAATTTTGCTAGCTTGTATCATTTCATAACATAATTTTATTATCTACTTTATTATCTTTTAATATTCACTCTGAAGCAACACAAAACTCACCTTCCCTTTCTGATACAGGAATGGAATGATATGAACTTGAGGTGGAACACTTCAGATTTCGGCGGAGTCAAAGACTTACGAGTACCACCACACAGGATATGGAAGCCCGACGTTCTTATGTACAACAGGTACATAATATAAAACACCGATTTTCACCACATAATAACGAGATGTTACGGAATCACTATGACATGAACAGTATATTGAAGAATGCAGAATCGATTTATAATAATACGGTTTTTGTTGTAGCGCGGACGAAGGGTTTGACAGCACATATCCTACAAACGTAGTTGTGAGAAACAATGGATCTTGTCTTTACGTACCTCCTGGCATCTTCAAAAGCACTTGCAAAATCGACATCACGTGGTTTCCCTTCGATGACCAGCGATGCGAGATGAAGTTCGGCAGCTGGACTTATGATGGCTATCAGGTTCTGAAACAATTCACAAACAACCTAAAGAACATAGCTTCTGAGTTTAAATTGTGTATTTATTTATTGACACAAAATTTTCCTTCAGTTGGACCTTCAATTACAAGACGAAAGCGGTGGAGATATTAGCAGTTTTGTTACCAACGGTGAATGGGAACTAATAGGTAAAGACGAGCCCAGTTCAAGTAAAACACAGATGGATAGGCAATTCTACAGCTTAAACCTTTTTTCAGGTGTACCCGGCAAGCGAAACGAAATCTATTACAACTGTTGTCCAGAACCGTACATTGACATAACCTTCGCGGTGGTCATAAGAAGAAAAACCCTTTACTATTTCTTCAACTTGATCGTACCATGTGTATTGATTGCTTCGATGGCACTCCTGGGGTTCACGTTACCGCCGGACTCTGGCGAGAAGCTGTCTCTAGGTACAAATTGTGTTACAGCTTCAGCAGCATTTTGAACCCAGTTTAGTGAACAAAACCAAACTTCGTATTGTATGAAACTATTGCAAAATTAACACAATATTAGATACCTAACTGTAAATTCTGACGTCTTAAATTTTTTTAACCTTATTAAAAACAAAACCGGTTAAGTGCGAATGGTCTTGCCCACCAAGGCTTCCAAAGTTCCGAACCAAAACATTTGGTTTTTCTTCAAAAACTTGTTCAAAGACAAAGTCAGAGACTTTGCTTTAATTTTTAAACACAATAATATTTTATTGAGATACAGTTGGTAACTTTAAATCTTAACCGCATTCATGTCTTTGTCAGGTGTAACAATCCTGCTATCACTCACGGTGTTCCTCAATATGGTGGCAGAGACTATGCCGGCGACTTCAGACGCGGTGCCACTTTTAGGCACATACTTCAACTGCATCATGTTTATGGTTGCTTCGTCTGTCGTCTCAACGATCCTTATCCTCAACTACCACCACAGGCACGCAGACACGCACGAAATGAGCAACTGGGTCAGTATCTAGATTGTGCCCATGGGAAAAACATGGACGTGGCCATGTTCCAATATACAGCTTCCAAGAGAGACTAGCTTTACGATCAAGACCTGTTTATTTGTTGGGAACTCCCGTCAAGTGTTAGCTTGAGGTTCACATTTCAGCAGTTCCAGTTCTATTTAGGATTGCTGACATTTATTAATAGGATTTATGAACTCAGCTATTTTAGGGTGTTCAGTTCCCCAATGGCCAAAACATTTGGAACCCCGCAAAATCTTTAAGGTGTTCGGTTTTGTTAGATCGTGGATTCGGGTTTGCTAGTAACGCAAGCGTTTTGTTACAGATACGAGTAGTATTTCTATACTGGTTGCCATGGTTCTTGCGCATGTCGCGGCCGGGCTCGGCCACGGCGCCGCCGCCGCGTGCGCCGCCGCCCCCCGACCTGGAGCTGCGAGAGCGCTCCTCCAAGTCACTCCTAGCGAACGTGCTGGACATAGATGACGACTTCCGGCACGCGCAATCGCAGCAGCCCCCCTGCTGCCGCTACTACAGGTCCCTCGACGATCTACACGAACACTACTCGCCGTAAATAGCACGGTTACGATAATTAACCCCGCCTCGAACGATCCGCAGTGACCCGACCTTATCAGCTTAACTGACATCATTCAAATCAATATGTATCACTTTTCCACTGTTCAATCAACTCTACTTCGGATCTGAAACTGAAACATTCGATCGACATGGCATAACTTCCTGTAGATTCCTTCGTTCCTCGGCCCCGCCTGTAGAGTAGGGTGCACGTTCGGCGGAGACTATAGAGCCGTGTGTTGCAGGGGTGGCGAGGAGAATGGAGCAGGGCTTGCGGCGCATAGCTGTTTCGGTGTTGACTACGAACTCTCACTGATACTGAAAGAGATTCGAGTCATCACAGATCAGGTAAGCTCTAAAAATATATTTGATCAATGATCTTATTCCTCCATTTTACCTGTCCATATAGGTACCCCGTGTTTTTTGCCAGGAACTTTACTCAACTCTTCGTCCACTTGTCGAGTAGACTTTCTGATTGCAAATGTATTTCCAGATGCGCAAAGATGACGAAGATGCGGACGTCTCGCGCGACTGGAAGTTCGCCGCCATGGTCGTGGACAGACTGTGCCTTATTATCTTTACCCTGTTCACAATCATCGCCACGCTAGCCGTGCTGCTGTCCGCGCCACACATCATGGTGTCGTAGCGACCCGCCCGCCTGCGACTGCGCATGCGTAAAGTTCTGTGATACCGCAAATACTTGTTAAGTTGTGATGTGCGATATGGCGCGGGTGCTGACGCTCAAGGTGCAAGAGGAAGTTGCGCCCGCCTCGACGCCCGCGCCTCCCTGTAGTAATAAGAACAAACTAAATTTTCAAACTGCCATCCCTTATGCTCAACCGATAACTGCCTATCCTCATAAGTCCTAATATCCTCCAATACCTTCAGCCTGTCTACCTTTCTTCTGAGGATACAATCCCAAACAGTTAGTTTTACTGAGCCGTTCAATGACAAATGAACGCCTATAATGTACCTACTTACAGATTGAGCAATGGTGAGCGGTTCTTGCGCCAAGTTCCGCCATTAATCTGTGTATGAGTTGAAATGTGGCAGTACGTACTATCCTACAGGTGCGCCGGGAAACGAGTGTTGGCAGACTTAGATAAGTCCACGCTAGGTTAGAGACCGTTTCAGATGGTTCTGGCCATCATCGGCCGGGAACTGAAACAAAAATGATAGCACAAAAACGTCTTCCTTCATACCGTTGAACGACCTGAATCGCATTTAATATAACTTTGTTAGAACTTCTTCAACTCTTGAAATCTATTGTACAGTATAGTATTTGGGTAGTTATACGCCCTTAGTTTTCTTCTTATTCGATTCCATGAATCGTGGTTATGACCCTAAGTTTATTTTCAGACGTATAAGATGTCAGTAGCTAGTATAGAACTTTACAAACAAATCATCAATTTGAACAGGTTGTGATACGCCTCGTTGAGAACGGGACGATATTGTTATAAATGGTAAATATCCATGACTATAGCTTAATAAAACGCTCGTTAAAAGTTGTAGTTAACAAAATTATTATTATTTATAAAGTCATTACATACCTACTTTTGAATGGACTTACACAAATAATAAATTACATAATTGTATCGAGTTTATACTTCGTTCATAATGAGTACGGATAAAGAAATCTTGCTTTCTTCTCCGACAATTTGATCGGAAATCATTCAATACTTAAATAAGTAAATCATAAAACAATACACAAATGAAAAACTATAGTACAGTATTTAAATACATTCATGTTAGATATAAAAGACCACACCTAACCGCAGGAGTCAACGACTTATAAAAATGCTATTTGTGACCGGCAATACCGCTCGTCTGCCACGCCCTCTGACACTCATCTCAAGTTCATTTATATTCTTAAAAATGTCATGATAATAATGTACTTTACCTAACTCTAATGAATTATGTATAATTTACAACAAAATATTGTAAGCCTCGCAAAAGGAAAACGTCTGTACGAGGACAGAGCGAGCGCGTGGATACCTGCTTAATTATTGTAGAGTACCCCGCAAAGCTCCGTCTATGTTTTCCTTTTCCGAGGTAAAAGCTATTAATTTCAAGCGATCAACTGGAAGTTGTGGTTTGCCTTTGATTAGTAGCTGCCAATGTTTTGAGGATAAGTTGGTTTTATTGTTATAATGTGTCTTGGACCGCTAGCGGTTCCTCGGCAAGGACGCTGGACGCCGTGCATCGCCTTCGAAGAGTCGGCGCTATGTGCGGCATTCAACCGTCACCATCGGGACAATCAGATGTCCTCGACATTTGTTCAATTGTTAGGGTTAATACTCTGAATTGCACTTTGTTTATTAAATATAAACGAATGAATAAAGCAAAGTTATTATTTCATCCCTGATACAACAAACTCCTGTAGGAAGGTAGCTTTGCGGAGACTGGAATTGCTTGTACATTGTGCACATTCCTGACCTATATTACAACGGGTAGGTATCGGGTGGCGAGCGCCAGAAGACAATCGATGCTCTCCCGTGGGATATCGCACATGCGCAAAGGACTACTCCCTGCGAACAACGCCAACCTCTGTTATGCAAATTAGCAAACATTTACAAAATTACCTACTTAGCTTGAAACCCAGTTTGGAAATATGGAACTCTATTCTTGAATCACTACAGCACAGGACAGTCGAAGGAAAGTAGAGTTGCTGAGCAATCTGCATTAAAATGCGTAACTGAGTAATATTACAATCACATACGAACCCATCGATAGGATCATTATATTAGATTACGGGCTTCGTTTTTAAAAAGAATAAAGTAAAACGTGCGGTGAGTAGGTACCACGTAGATAGATAGGTATAAATCGCGTCTCAAGTTTTCGTTTTGTGATTTGGACACTGGGTGCATTAGGCATGAGATTTTGCAGTTTTCTTTTATTAGCAACCCCACCATCGTATAAAGTTTATTTTCAAAAAAAGTAAGAAAGATCTAAAATTTTTCATTTTTATAACAATGGTAGTAATTATTGTATGTTTATTACTTTTCTGCAGTTTTATTTTCTTTTATTATTGCTAAGCAAGGAAGTTAATATAAGACGTACCACCCACAATCAGTTGCATGCATCTAATCAGGTTAAAGTGAAATATTCACCACCAGCCAACGGGTGCTTCGTACAGCTGTGTCTTGCGAAACGATAAGGTAAGTTTTCTTGGGCGCAGTGTACAGTACGTATAACAGTATTGCATCGCACTTTACCTACTACATTTCAGACATTTAAACATATTTTTAAAAATGCATTTTGAGTTAGTGCCGTTTCTCCTACCGTTTACCTGACTAAGCGGAGGAAAAAGGAGGGTTATGAGCTTTTAAAATCTCGATACCACCCCATGCGGACATTGGAGGATTTGAGACACATCTTTTGGTTCATGAAAGCATGCATGGTAGATTAGATAAGATAAACGAAGATTGTTTTTTTCGCTGTTCTGAAGGCATCAGCCAGTATAGACAACGATTTGTATGTGGAAGATTAGACTTTAACTATTTCTGTCTCTTTCCGTGAAACAAACCAATAGAAGAAGAATGATTTGTCTTCTTTTCGGTAGAAGAAAAAGTTGTATGGGCACTCGCCGTTCACGCTAAGCGAGCTGTTTTATCATCTCTTTCTTTTCAATCGGTCCATGATAGAGTGGTCATTGTTATGAAGAGATATTTTGAGTTTTCATTTGGATTCGCACAAGGATCAGCTATACAATATGTGATATCTGGAATGGTAGTTTGTGCTACTACATCCAGTTTATCTATGGGTCGGGTTCGGGCGGGAATACAGGGGGACGCTAGGCGGCTGCGTGCGGCAGTGCCCGATTGCGCGCCGCCATGACGGGCGGGACGCGCGCCTTCATCCTGACTTTTGCTCTCCTCACCGTCCTGTATTCAGGTACTATGCTTTCTTATTACTTGCCACAGGGTTTGGCAGGAAATAAGACCCATTTAAAGGTTGAATTGAAATCTATACTTGTTCTTTTTGATTGCATCGTTGACAGATAAACATAATGTGATTTTATTGAGATAATTTGAGCTTGTTTTCAAGTACCTATAACATTTTAAATTAATAAAGCAGAAGGCTATTGCCTTTACGATTTTCTTCGTGGTTACATGCGTAATAGAAAATTGCTGCAAGGGCCACAAAGACCCCAAAGGAATGTTTTCTTTTCCTTACCTTATCTTTCAGTTCGCTTCGCTCTCTATTGATCTGTCAGCGGCGCAGCATCCATGGATAGAGCGATCGTCGCGTCTTATCATTAATGAAATACTAGCTTTTCAAACTAATTTCTTACATCAACTAGCAACTAACGACGTAGGTTTTTTTATAGGTTAGAATAAAATAGGTACATCTTTTTGAAAATTTAGTAAACAAAAACATGATAAACTCTACCCCAAATAAGAGGAATCGTCACGTGACATGTAAAGGTTTTCAGAGTCTATTAACAGGTAGTTAAGGCTCTTAATGGCGAAACTGTTAAATCATTTCTCAAGTTGAAGACTCTGAACTCAGTAGATACCTACTTAAATAAAACATTGATATGAAATGGCTTGAGCATAGATAGAGCTTTTAAGTTTCAGAATTGTTTAGGATATTGTCAATCATACCTAACTAATCGCATGTAAGGCACATAACCTACTAACGTACTAGGTAGGTAGTACTATACTAGTATATTATTATGCAGAAGAATAATACTCTACCTATAGGTTCTCTCTAAGAGGACTTGATGATAATACTATTTTTTTTAAAGAGTCCACAACTTAACTCATGTAATGAGGAATAAAAGGTTGTAATTTCTAGGATGGTGTTCGGAAGACGAAGAGCGGCTGGTTCGCGACCTCTTCCGAGGTTACAACAAGCTGATCCGGCCAGTACAGAACATGACGCAGAAAGTCGACGTGCGGTTCGGTCTAGCCTTCGTGCAGCTTATCAATGTTGTACGTTTACCTATATTTTATTTCAACTTAGTACTATCGAGGCCTGTTTTGTTTTGAGATTTTGGGCTAACGGACTCGCACGATAGTCGAATGAATACCTATCTTCAATTTTAGTTACACCCTCGGTTACTATAGTCAGCTCACGCTTTTAGAGTTTTTTGGTGATTTAAGGAATTTATGTGTACCTATGTTTCAAAGTTTTTTTTTATAACGAAACCTGCGTGCCCAAAAATTTTTTTTGAACAGTAGTCAGTCAGTCAGTAGTTACTATTTACGTGACATTTTGCATATCGACATGTCTCCAAACTTTTTTGATTGTAGAACGAAAAGAACCAAATTATGAAATCGAACGTATGGCTGCGACTGGTGTGGATGGACTATCAGCTGATGTGGGATGAGGCAGACTACGGGGGCATTGGCGTACTACGACTGCCGCCTGACAAAGTTTGGAAACCAGATATCGTGCTCTTTAACAAGTGAGTATCTAACTAAAAGAACCTAATTGATATCCATATTCACCTTTTAAAAAATATTATAAGCACATAAAAAATTTCATTATCTTCTCCCCGTATCTTCCCGTGCGTGGTAGAACTTGTAACTTTTATATTCCAAATATTGGTTTAAATTTCAGATATTTGAATATTTACTGGTTTCAGCGCTGATGGAAACTACGAAGTCCGATACAAGTCTAATGTTCTCATCTATCCAAACGGCGAAGTTCTGTGGGTACCTCCAGCTATTTACCAGGTACATTTTTACATAAGTACTATTTTCAATTTATTTTGCACTGTTGCAGTTTATTCGTTGAATTTGAAACAGGTGATGAGTTATAAAAAAAATTTCAGAGCTCCTGCACGATTGACGTGACATACTTCCCCTTTGACCAGCAAACTTGCATCATGAAATTCGGATCGTGGACTTTCAATGGCGACCAAGTGTCTCTCGCTCTATACAACAACAAAAACTTCGTCGATTTATCTGACTACTGGAAGTCAGGAACCTGGGACATCATAGAAGTACCAGCCTACTTGAATATTTATGAGGGGAACCATCCGACAGAAACCGATATTACGTTTTACATTATCATCAGACGGAAAACTTTGTTTTACACCGTAAACTTGATCCTGCCTACTGTGTTGATCTCGTTCCTCTGCGTTCTTGTGTTCTACTTGCCTGCAGAAGCTGGTGAAAAGGTAAAAAACCCACATATCCACTATCATTTAGAATCTGTATAGAAAACGCGGTAAACATTTTGCCCAGTCACATTTATTATAAGTAGCTGTTATTAGATAATGTAGACTATTTTTTTTCTATTTCTATGGTGATATCGCCAGTGCCAACAGCTAGTGGCTTAAACAAAGAGCATGCCCATATTTGTAGCGACTTTTTCCTATCTACCTACTTATATAATAAAATACAAACAAAATAACACTTACCAACTCTCAAATTTCATGACAGGTCACATTGGGCATCAGCATTTTGCTGTCACTGGTTGTGTTCCTGCTACTGGTGTCAAAGATTCTTCCACCCACTTCGCTCGTGCTTCCGTTGATCGCTAAATATCTCCTCTTTACTTTCATCATGAACACCGTCAGTATCCTAGTGACGGTCATTATCATCAACTGGAACTTCAGGGGTCCTAGGACACACAGGTAAAAATATATTAAATAGGTAAATTCAAAAAACTAAACAAGTCGAGACTTTTAAAGATGTCAACATATAGGTATCACGATATCATGAAAAATCGTCTGTGCTCGATCTCTACTCTCTACGCACACATTGAAAACCCTATCGCAAACGGATATTACAACTACTCGTACACATCGAATTGAGAACCTCCTATTTTTAAAGCTTGTTAAAAAACAATTCAGTTTTTCATTACCTACCTACTATATGTACCTATTTACGCACCCTGCATTTTTCATCGAATAGGATGCCGATGTGGATCCGTAGCGTGTTCCTCCACTATCTTCCGGCAGCCCTGCTGATGCGTCGACCCCGCAAGACCCGGCTGCGTTGGATGATGGAGATGCCCGGCATGGGAGCCCCTCCCCACGCCGGTGCCGCTGCTGCTCATGACTTGCCTAAACACATAAGGTAGGCCCTTATGAATTTTTTTTTTATTTGAATTTTATTTTTCCTGTGAAGGTGTTTTTTCCTCGATAAATTGAAATATTTGGTGGAACCTACCTAAGCACGAATAGATATTTGAATTCCTGTAACTCATCAGAGTTGCACTGAACAGTGACGCGGCTAAGTTCCGCCTGCAGCAGTCTTTGTTCTGTTGTATTACATCGATTACCTATATTTATTCGTGCGGACTCTCCTGGCATAGATTTGACCTGTAACCAAAGCTAAACGAGTGGGTTCTTAGTTTACACTCAACCAGTAGGTAGTTCAGCAGTAATTGTTTCCATTACTCTCTGGCTGTTGTGTTACACGTCAGCAGAGTGGTTGGTGGTAGAATGTGTACCTACACGTGTTATAGTGCAATTGGGGCCAACCAAAGTAAGATGGAGACGATGGAGCTGTCAGACTTGCACCACCCGAATTGCAAAATCAACCGAGCGGCCGGAGGTGGCGAGGTTGGAGCTTTGGGCGGACTGGGCGCTCTTGGCAGCCTGGGGCTAGGCTGCGAACGCAGGGAATCAGAGAGTTCAGACTCACTCCTCCTGTCCCCTGAAGCGGCTAAAGCTACTGAGGCAGTGGAATTCATCGCGGAGCATCTGCGTAACGAAGATCTTTACATTCAGGTAACATTTAACTTAAGTTGTCAGACTGCTGTGCAAAATTCCACTTTATCTTTTGTACGTCGTCCAACTCTACGTATTTCATTTTACCAGAGATATACCTACTGAACAGAGTTGCTGGGCAGTGTGTGCATGGCGACCATGCACACACAGCCATACACAGAAAACTGTAGGAGCTTTGCCCGTGCACCTTTACCTACAATTTAGGCAATTACATAATAAGCGTTCGTAATCTAACAGCTGAGCTTACTGTTCTACTTACCTACCTTACTGTACTTTAGGCTTTCCTACTTATCTACAACTTGCCTCTAAGTACATAAAAACACTAAGTACACTAACCACTGATTGTATTTTCTATAATGAGATACTAATTACACTGCTATCCTCACCTTGTTTATTGCTTCAGACGCGCGAGGACTGGAAGTACGTGGCCATGGTGATCGATAGGCTCCAGCTCTACATATTCTTTGTTGTGACCACCGCGGGCACAATCGGCATTCTTATGGACGCACCCCATATTTTCGAATACGTGGATCAAGATCGCATTATTGAGATATACAGAGGAAAATAATTTTAATTACCTACGGCTTCCACGTCACTTAAGATTACATGTTTCTTCCAAAATAGGCTAGGAAGCTAAATCTAATGTAATTATGGGGTACATAGTATTAGAAGTAAAACACTCGTTCAATAGATAATCCTTTCACTAAGCTGACATCGAAATATGTTGCCGTTATCATTGTACCTACCTACAATTTGTCTGGATACATATACCTACATAATTAGTCAATGTAACGTATTTGTACAGTAGGTATCTAAAAATGGCTGTGTTCGTTTAAAGTTTATAAAAAAGCACATTGTGGTAGTTATTAAGATTTTGTAATCATGATTAAAATTAAATTAAATGTAATGTACAGGTCGTTTTATTTAATTTGTTTGAGTATTATTAGAATATCAACAAATTAATAATCGAGTACCGAGTAAAAGATTTAGCATTGTTTTTTTACATTTTATTTATCAAATCATCTTAGTTTCTAATTAAATCTTTATAAAGAATACAATTATTAAAACTAACTTAATAAATTGATGAGTTGAATGATCTTTAATTGGATAGTGTTTTGTTTTGTTTTTTAATTTTTTGTGCTAAAACACTGACCAACTTTTTGCACTTATTTTGTAACTATTCTAAGATAACTTATTAGTGTTCCGGTCTAGTTCCGGTTGACAAACGGAACACTACGGTCTCACTCCGGTGTCTGTCTGTCTGTCGTCTCCACCTAAGCTAAACCATACGTTCCTAATGGTTGGTAGGTGTACTTAGAAAAATATGAAATAAAAATATATTTTTTGAATGCTTAAAACTGACAAAATAACCTCATATTTTTATTTTTTATTTAAAAAACTTTGGAAAAATATTATTATTATTATTTATGGGTTCTTTTATATATATATAAAATATATATATTTTATTATATATTATTATACTACTTTGTTTCTACTTACGCCTTTCCTGTTTTATTTATTTTTAATGTTTACGAGATACATTAATTATGTCATATTATCGGTTCAAAAAAGTTTAAAGCAGGAAACCACAAACTTGAAACTTACAAATTGTAAAAACAAAATAAGATGAAATGTAACATAATATCATATATGACTAATCGTCACCCTCATCGTAGCTGGGCGACATAGGGGAGTAGTTGGGAGATGTTGGGGAGTAAGTAGAAGGCCCGGCAGATGATGGAGAATAAGCAGGAGACGATGGGGAGTAGTTGGGCGAGGTCGGAGTGTAAGAAGGCGAGGTTGGGGAGTAGTTTGTCGACATAGGAGAATAGCCGGGAGATGACGGCGAATAGTTATTGGAAGATGGCGAATAGTTGGGAGATGAGGGCGAGTAACGTGTACTGCCTGGGTGCTGCGGAGACGACGGGGAATACGCCGGGCTCGTCGGCGAATATTGCTGGCTCGTAGGCGAATATTGAGGACTCGTTGGCGAATAAGTAGGGCTTCCACCGGCCACAGATGGCGATGTAGGCGAGTAATTGGGCGACGTCGGGGAATATTTGAGAGATGACGGCGAGTAGCTCGGGGAAGTGGGAGAGTACGCGGGAGACGTCGGCGAGTAAGAGGGACTCGTGGGCGAATAGGCCGGAGAGGTGGGCGTATAATTCGGAGATGAAGGCGAGTAGCTCGGCGACGCAGGACTGTACACGGGACTCGTCGGGGAGTAGCTCGGAGACGATGGCGAGTAGCCGGGAGAAGTTGGCGAGTATACTGGACTAGTCGGCGAGTACGATGGACTAGTCGGCGAATAACTAGGCGAAGTGGGCGAGTAGCTCGGTGAAGTGGGAGAATAAGCCGGGCTCGTCGGCGAATAGCTTGGAGATGTCGGTGAGTAACTAGGAGACGTCGGTGAGTAAGAAGGAGAAGTAGGTGAGTAAGAAGGAGATGTAGGCGAGTAACCGGGAGATGTCGGGGAGTATGAAGGTGAAGTTGGAGAGTAAATCGGCGAAGTGGGGGAGTAATTGGGCGAAGTTGGGGAGTATGACGGGCTCGTTGGAGAGTAATGCGGAGAAGTAGGGGTGAGGCTGGGGGAAGCGGGGGCGTACACCGGGCTGGTTGGAGAATAGGAAGGCGAAGCACCAGGGGACGCGTACGGAGAGAGCGGTGGTCCAGGCGAGCCAGGAGACCCCGGCTGTGGGGACCAAGCGCTGTACGCGGGAGACAAACCGGACGCGTCGGACGCATTGGACGGTGAGAACGATGGCCCGCCGGGTGTCATGTTACTACCCACTGTAATAAAAAAATCACATTAGTTTAAGATATTTCGAGCTGTTCTGTACCTATATCGATTTTATGTAATTTATGTAATGAGGAAGAGCGTATTTTTTTTTTATGTAGATCGATAGATTTTTACGTCCAAAACACAACAGTGAAAGAATTTTGACGATATCTCAAAAACTGAATTTTCTACAATTTTTTAAAGTTTGGATTTTCAAAATCAATAAATAGGGCGAAAAGTACCAATATTTTTATGTCATATTTAGCCTAATAAAAAAACAAAAAAAAAATTCCTAACGCATCTTCCTCATTGACGTACCTTGACCAGGAGACCAGACACTGCTGCTGTACCCAGGAGTATTCTGTGTGGACCACGGAGTCATCTGAGGCGTCATTGATGGAGTACCAACGCCAAAATACATGCCTCCGCCGACACCCATTCCAACCCCAAGGCCGCCCATTTCCATTCCGTTCTTACATTTCTCCGCATCAAGAAGTAAATCAAAGCATCCTAAAATAAAACAAATGATAAAATATTTTTATCCGCAACTAGGGGTTACGGTTAAAATAACAAAAACAGATAAAATAATAAAACTCACCAGTGCCCATTCTAGGCAGTTGTCCCATGATAATATTCTCCGACACGCCTCTCATAGGATCCACTTCAGCGTGGCTAGCGGCATCAAGCAACACGTCAACAGTTTCTTCGAATGAACACCTCATAAGCGCTCCAGTGTCTTGTCTGTTGATACCGTGACGGGTGATAGCCATAAGATGACCCTTAGCCGTCATTACGTCACAAAGCAACGCAAGGTGGCGATAGTTCACGTACAGGCCGTAGAACTGAAGCACAGCGTTCATTTCCTTCTCTATTGATTTGCGCACAGCTTCTATGCCCAAAACTTGGAAAATCTCGCAAATGTCGTTACTGAATGTTCTTATCGGATCCACATCCCGCTCGGACAGTACTTTCATGAGAGAAGTACCGTCAGTTTCCAACAACCATTCTGCGATAGCCTTGAACTCTCCTTGTTCGGTAATGATGATACGTTTCTTGGATTCAGTCTTGGGCAAGTGCATGTACACTTTAGCGATAGCCTCAATGCCCTGCAACGTCATGTCAGATAGCATGTTAGCTTCAATGCATCTCAAGAACATATCATCCTCCATCTTGTCTACTGTTTCCTCATCATTGTCCTGGAATTTACTCTCCTCGTTATTCATAATCCTGATACGAAGCACGAGTTTTTCGGCGTTGTCATCGTTGAAAATACAATTTAAGTCATCTCCGAATCCAGCATTGATCTTTTCAGCAATTTGTTCCATAGTCAATTTCTTGTCCGTCATTCTCTTGCGGTCGAGTTCAATACGCAAAAGCCATGGTGAGATTTTTGTGGGGTCAAAGTCAGGCATCTCATAGTAAACATTGACGAACTCCTGATCTTCAGCAATAACTGTGTTTTGTGGGTCAGGGTCGTAATAAATTGCGGTATTAGCAGTAACTTTTCGTAAAGTTGTGTGTTCAAGTCGGCAAAGCACGTTTTTAGCCTTTTCTGCATCCCTTGCGGCTCCTCCCGTCAAGAATACTGTTAGAGATGGAGCTTTTGGTTTCTTGGAGATATTGATGATTTCCTTCAGACGTGGTACACCAAGTGTTACATTCTTGGATGACACACCGGCAAAATGGAAAGTGTTCAGTGTCATCTGAGTAGCAGGTTCTCCAAGAGACTGAGCGGCTAATGCGCCCACCATTTCGCCAGGGTTTACTTGCGCCTGTTGGAATCTAGTTTCGATTTCTCCAATCAACCATTCAAATGCCTCACTCGACAGTCGGTATTCTTCAGAAACAAACTTGGTACACAAAGTAGATCGGACTAAGCACTGGAACAATAATGTAGCGTTTTCGTTGGCTTGTTCAGACAAATAGTCTTCTCCCACTACGATGATACACTTCTTCAAAAGTTCTTGAACACCTTTGATCACCTTTATGGGACTCAGATCTGTAGGTCCCCTCTTGTTGATGTGGAATGTCTTCTGAGCATTCCAAATCATCCTCTTGAAGTTGCAAGGCAGTACAACTTTGGATTCCCCACTGGGAAAGATTTGTCGTAGTACTTCTCTGTCTTTCGACAGTTGCTCCCATTCACTCTCCAAATCAGAAATAACATAGCCTGACTCTGTCAGTTCCTTTATAATATCTTCGTTAAAAATCCTTTTCAGGTATCTTTCATTGGAGGGGTCAAATTTGAATTTATTTTCAAAAGCCTTGTTAGAAAGTTTGACTGTTGGTAAGTTCTGAAATTCGACTGTTTCCCCAGCTAGACCATCCTCTCCATATCTTAACTGGATGAGTTGCCCCACCGAGTTCCGGACAGTTCCGTCATAGTGCACCATTACAGACTCCATAGCCTTTATCAAACGACGTTGAATGTATCCAGTTTCAGCAGTTTTTACAGCGGTATCGATAAGACCCTCACGACCTCCCATGGCGTGGAAATAGAACTCTGATGGCGTCAGCCCAGCAAGGTATGAATTTTCTACGAATCCTCTCGACTCAGGACCGTAATCGTCTTTGATGAAGTGTGGCAGAGTTCGTTTACGGAATCCGAAAGGAATACGTTTACCTTCAACATTCTGTTGACCTACACAAGCAATAACCTGAGAGATGTTAATATTGGAACCCTTTGAACCAGCCACCACCATAGCTTTGAGATTGTTGTATTCTGTGAGCGACTTTTTAGCTGAACCACCAGTTTTATCACGAGCGTCGTTCAGAATACGATTTACTTGATTCTCGAATGTCTGACGTAGCGTATTACCGGGCGAGGGTTCCACTTCCATGTTGTGAGCCTTCTGAATGAACTCGATGACATCGTCTTTGGCTTTGACAATGGCGCGTTGGATTTCTTGGTAGGTCTGTGGATCAGCAATAGTATCCCCGATACCGATAGAATGGCCCTCTAGCAGCAGCCAGTTGTTGATTACAGTCTGAATGTTACCATAGAAGCGACCAGCTGTTTCGTGTCCCAGCTCCAACATGCAAATGTGAAGCAGAGAACCAGCAGAGGCGCCAAGTGACTTCTTACACAGGATACCCATAAGAAGTTCTCCATGCTCTACAACTACTTTAGTATCTCCAGGAGAAATCCATTTGTATGGTCCATCATCTTCTTCATCCGGATGTGTGGAATGAGTTCTAATCATGTTAACATGTCCAGGAATAATCATTGTAAATATTTGTTTACCAGTCCAAAGTGGCTGTGGTTTCAAAATGCAGGGTTGAGGAATTTTTCCATCCCAAGTCGGCAAGAACATGAGAAGGTTCATCACCTGTTCTTTGGTCAAGAAGACATCTCGTTTTGTCATTTTCCTGACAGCTGTCAGTGTATCCTGCACAATACCCATGACAGGCTTGTTAGCTTGAGGCGTGATAATCTGTCTTGGTGTGATGTGAATGTTCTCTACTTCAGCACGCGTTTCCATAGATTGGGGAACATGCAGATTCATTTCATCACCATCAAAATCGGCATTGTATGGAGAAGTACAACTCAGGTTCATACGGAATGTAGACCATGGTAAAACCTTTACTCTGTGACCCATCATACTCATCTTGTGAAGTGTTGGTTGTCGATTGAAAATAACTAAGTCATCATCTCTCAAGTGGCGCTCTACTTTGTACCCATATTGTAAATGCAAATCAGAGGACTTTGGATGAAATCGCAAGTCTATTCTTTCGCCATTGTCACGAACAATATATTTTGCTCCTGGATACTGAGCATTGCCTCTACGTACAAGCTCTTGCATTCTATCTATATTGAAAGGTGTGACTAACTCTGGGAATGTTAGGTTCTGTGCAATAGATCTAGGTACTCCTACTTGATCAATACGCAAGTTAGGGTCTGGTGTAATGACAGTACGAGCCGAGAAATCAACACGCTTTCCCATGAGGTTTCCACGAATTCTGCCTTCTTTGCCTTTGAGACGAGCCTTGACTGCTTTGAGGGGTTTTCCAGACTTTTGCATGGCTCTGCAAAGTAAATAAAATTGATAAGTGTTGTGTGTGATCTCCAGTTTGATAAATAAGTAATAATGTAATAAGTAGTTTCTAGTTAATTTTTTATTATGATAAAATTTTAGAAATATGTATTTAATTTTATTGTCTGTCTTTGCTATTGTCTATACTAATTTTTTTTGCGATGAAAAGACAACAACAAAAAACGAATAAGAACACTTCCCAGATTATGGGTAGTCACAACAAGAGTGAAAAACTTACTTTGGCATGCCGGGCATATCATTGTCGACAAATGTGGCCACGTGGAACTGTAGCATTCTGATGTTTTCAGCCAGAACATGAGCTGCTGCTCCAGTCTGTTCATTTCTCATAAGTTCATTGTTTGCTTTGATGATGTCTGCTAGTTTATGGGTCAAATCATCTTGATTCTTGGCTGCACCAAACATAACCACAGCTGGTCGTACTGATAGTGGAGGAACTGGGAGTACTGTGACAATCATCCAATCCGGTCTAGCAAATTTAGGGTCCATTCCCAAAATAAATGACTCTTCATCTGAAACCAAATTCACATGATGCAACAAGCTTCACAACTGGTTATGAATAAATAAAACTGTATCATAAAAGTGTGGTTAAAAGAAATCACAAAATGACTAAATTTCAACACTGTATGACATAGATATATCAGCGAGAACTGCTACTTTTTAATAAATAGCATACCTGTTATATGTTTTAATATTTCCCAAACTCGTTCAGCTGTGATTATGATTTTCTTTTCCTGTGTATCTTCATTAGCATATTTCCATTCAGCAGTTAAATCTAAGCCTTGTCGTCTGATAGATGGCTGATAGTGACCACAACCACCATGTCCTGAGCCTTTTTTGCCCTCATCACCCTCTTTACCAATATCCATGTCTTCACCTCCTTCACAAATATTTTTTCCTTTGCAAAGGTCATAAACAAATGCCAATCTTTTACGAGGTTGTCCTTTACTTTTCACTACAACTTCTTTTATCTTTGGATTAGTCTAAAACCAATCAAATAAAGACAAGATAAAGAATGATTTACATTTGAGTTAGAGTGGATTTAATCCATTATGTAGCATGTAGGTCTTTAGACAGACATGATCAGAATAATCAAAATACTCACTGGACTAACTAGTAACTTCGAACAGTAAAAGCATACACATCTGAGTACTTTTATTGTTTTTGTTATGAAACCAATGTGAAACACAGGTTTCGCTAAATTAATGTGTCCAAAGTGTCCAGGACACTCAGTCATATTTCCAGCACAAGTTTGGCATCTGGAGCTCCTGTCGATCACGCCTTGCCGCGGATCCATAAGACCTCCCAGCTTGGGCCTTCCCCCTTCCATAGTCTCAGGGTAGCGAATGCCCCCTTCAGTGACAGACATACGTCGCTATAACAATAACACTTCTTCAATGTTATACCGTAACGAAATCTATTGTAGAAGTAGGTACAAAAGTATTTATGTATTCGTTTATGCATTTAGACAATAGCAGGCGACTGAAAACAACGCTGGTAAATAATGTAAAAACGGTGAACAAGGTGCGTAAATTAGATCTGCGACGTTTACTACCAAACAGTTGATTACATGATTAGAAGGAAGCACATATTAGAAACGAAATCAATCACACAACTTACGATTTCATCTGCGGATAGTATACCAAATTGTACTTTTTTCACTTGGTGCACAGGCGCCTTCGAATCATTCGTCGCCGCCATTTTGACGTGACTGACTGACTATCTTATCTATGACCACACCACAGACTAGTCAGACTAAAGCGCTTATTAGATTAGCGTTTATTACATTACACAATCTCAAGCACGCTAACTAGCATCAAGCGTAGTGTAATAAGGGAAAGACAGGTAGACTGACTTACTAGTCAGCTCCAAGCACGGACTAGTTAGCCTGACTTGATATTGCATGGTTGTAATAAGAGTAAGACAGTAAGACCGTTCAGTGAGCGTCCGGCAGCCGCAGAGGAGGGTCGTGTCTCGCGGTGCCGTACCTACACAATGCCATGCGAACGAACGAACGAACAAAACGAGAGGTGATCTTCGATATTATCGATATCTATCATGACATGCCATATTTATGGGAGAAAAATCATACAGATATATGACTAAAATATGGGTGAAAGAGTATGATTCGCTCATATTTTTATCTCTTATTTCTTAAATTTTGTTGAAATAGTCGCGGTAAGAGCTACCGCCATTTTCCGTCATTTCGAAAGATTTTTCAAGACGCCCGTCAACGACGACGTCCGCCTTTCGAATGAGTAAGCAAAAGCATGCGATATCTAGCGCAGTGTAATAGCAAGCCAGTCTAGGTAGATCCTAAGCACGGACTAGTTAGCGTGCTTGAGATTGCATAGTCTAATAACCGCTAATAGCGGTTATTAGACTATGCAATCTCAAGTCAGACTTACTGATAGAGATGTAACGTGATGAGTTGAATTTTTTCAAACTCGAATTATTTTAATTAAACTGAACCTTGACTAAAACCGCCAATTGGGTTGACTCAACCAGGTCCGTATGCAACGTAAGTGGTTAGAGAAATTGGTGCTAAATTTTCACTTGTTTGACTTTATATGCATGCAAGTCCTCGATGCGAGTCAATTCAAATAACTTGAGTTCGAAAAAATTCAACTTATCACGTTACATCTCTATCAGTAAGTCTGACTTGAGATTGAACAGTCTAATAAGCGCTTAATAGATGCTACCACATGCTACTATGACTAACTAAATCAGTGCTACCAGCCTGGTCTCGTCAAAAATCACCTACACTAGATAAAAAAAGCACCTCTTCATGTGAAAAAACCCCTTTCATATATTTTTTCAGTAATATGGCATTCAAAATAGATAGACATTGACTGAAGTATAGGTATTTGGTATATAGAATACTATATTTGGTAGTGTTGTCCAATGTTGCATTTTACAAGTTAGCTTAGTGTTTTATAAAAAAAGTGGTCAGGGTTGCTACTTGCTATATTTTTTGACATAATATGACATGAATACGAGACACTGGTTCCAGCTCAGAAAATTTAAATATTCATACAATTCTAACTCTATGGACATGTCAAAGAGAAAGACTTGATTAAAAAAGAAGCAAGTCGAAAATAATCCACTTGACACTGGCAAAATTGTCTGTCGAATTCGTCTAATTTGACGGACAGAGGCCATATATAAGAAAAGAAGAAGCAAATGAGTCGGCGTCGACGGCGAGCGAAGCGAATCGCAATTTTTTTACAGTTACATGTAGGCACAGATTATAGAATGTATCTACAGATATAGTGTATAGCCATTTTTTTGGCATGGATAAAAGTGTACCATAGTGGAGTGCTATGTGTCATTTAGTCTCTGGCCATTGACACCTCCAATGCCAAACATATTTTTATACAATTATGCCGACGTGTGTGGTTCCCACTTGCAAAAATTGGCCTGGGTCTAAAAACAAAGTAGATGAGATTACATATCAGCGGTAAGTATCACATTTGAGTCTCTATTTGATAAGGAATCATCAATTTAAAGAAAAATGACCATCAATTCAATAATGTTGCAAACAACACCAACACTTTTTTTCCCAACAAAATTTATATTAATCTCTATGTGACTACACATCAGTGTAGTGTTACTATGTGACTAGACATAGGTATTTCAATAGATATTTTTAATCATAGAGCGCTACATTTGTTATTTTGAAAAAATATTTGTGAAATTTTAGCTTTCCTGCTGACATACTCAGACGAGAAAAATGGACAAAAATCGTTCAAAAAACACGTCCTGAGTATTGGATACCGTCAGATAAGAGTATTATTTGTTCGGCGCATTTTGAGGAAAAATATTTTTATTTTACGAAATTATCATTAAGACGATTAACGAAAGAAGCTTTTCCAAGTAAGGTAAGTCTTATTAATTTTGCAGTCTTTTGTATACTTATTAATTTTACAAATACGAACAGTTTCTTATCTTATCCTGTTTCCGCCGTTGAAAACCGATTTCTAATAACGATTAATAACTAAGTTCTTAAACGAATGTAAGTATAAGTAAGTACCTAAGAGTCGGTGCCGCGCATAGCGCTTTTCGTACTTAATTATGTAATAAGTACCAAAGTTCTAAGTACCTATCAAATAAATATATAAATAGTATAGAAAGAATATAGAAGTAAATAAATATTGTAGAAATATAAACTAAAAAATTGTGTTTTATTTATAGGTACATCATCTAAAAAGTTTTTCTTTAATTCTTATAAAATTTATAAATCTCTATTAAAGTTTGTACTTATTTCTAATAAAATTTATAAATCGCTATTTCGTTACCTCCTACTTAGGTAAGCAGCATTATACAAAAAAAAATTACCCCAAAAAATTGGGAAATAGTTTTGTAGGTGCAACATTAGGCTGCGCGAACATGATGCGCACGGGAACATTTTTATAGCATTTTGGATGAGCGTTTCCACGGAGGGACCATAGTGGAATTTTAGGTTTCTGAGCACCTCAATATTTAGTAGAAGTTCTCAAAAAATTGTAAAACTGAACCGGTAATTTGTAAAAGTTACGAATCAAAAGTTATAAGCATTTTAAAGTGGTCCCTCGGTTCCACACATGCAATGCTGGGTTCCAAGGATCTAATCAGTATTCACATCTTCTTTCACTGTCTATATTTAGTAGAAGATTTGTAAAAAAAAACTACTTAATTTCAGCCCTTCTTCTTCTTGCAGAGAGACGAAAACACGATAACAAAGTGGTCCCTCAGTTCTACATTGACGAAAATGTTTTTGCGGTTTTACAAAAAAACTAACTGGAATTTTAAGTTTCTGAATCAGTCAATATTTAGTAGAAGTGCTCATACAATTTGTAAAATCAATCAGTAATTTGTAAAACTTACCAATCAAAAGTTATAAGCATTTTAATGTGGACTTTCGGTTGAACACTTTCCAAAACGCAAAAGTAACTTTACAAAAAAACTATAAAACTTAGAGACGTGTAATATAGCTTATCATTTAGTAAAAATTTTTACTAAATATCTACATACAGCGATGAACAATAGACAGAGCCAATATCGAAATATAGCAATTTTAGTTTCCGGCATAGAGATGCAGCCGCGGGGTGACCACACGGCTTAAATTTTCGGGACAGGGAACAGCATGACAGCCGCACGACGCGACGATTCCACTCTCTGCTGATGCGGGTGTGACTCAATGAAGTCAGCGTTGGTACTCTAAGTACCTATTCATCCATTGTATTTTCAATAGGTGAGTAAAAAAAATCCGATGATTGTCAAATAAATATAAGATCATACGAAAACGGAACGTCAGCGGAAAATCAATACTATTTATACTTAGGTGCTTACCTATCACACTACTCAAACAACTTCGAGAGGGCTTTCGCTGCCCAGTTCAACAATAGAATCTACAAGGTGCTTACCTAAAAAGAACAATCGCTAGGAAAACTTCAATAACCACTATCCCACTTACTATTATAAATGTCAAAGTTTGGATGTTTGTGTTTCAATCACGTCAAAACCACTGAACCAACTTGAATGAAACTTGGCATATATTTAGTTCTTAACCTGGATTGACATATAGGCTACTTTTTATCCCGAATAACTAACAGGATCTACAGGATAAAATGAACGAAAAGGATTAGCAGCGCCAATTGGCAAGAGGATTTCATTGTCATGTCATGTCACGTCAGTTTGACAGGGCGTAGTACTACCTCTTTGGTCTAACAACTAGCGTTTGACATTCCAGTAGGTACGAGTTCGGTGTAATGAGGTGTAATGTCAAGTTTCTCAAAGAAGTATCCGCTCGGTACACACACAGATAATATAATGTACACGGAAACTGTAGACGCGTACGAAGTCGCGGGTAACTGCTAGTATATTAAGACTACGAACTATAATATAATAATATATGCCAAGTTCCATCCAAGTTGGTTCGTAGTTTTGACGTGATTGAAACACAAACATCCAAACATCTAAACTTTAGCATTTATAATATTACTAGCAGTTACCCGCGACTTCGTCCACAAAAAAAATAAAAAAAAGTAGCCGATGTGTTTGATCCAGGTTACGAACTATAATATATTCCAAGTTTCATCCAAATCGGACCAGTAAGTAGTAACAGCGTGATTGAAACACAAACATCCAAACTTTGACATTTATAATAGTAAGTGGGATAGTGGTTATTGAAGTTTTCCTAGCGATTGTTCTTTTTAGGTAAGCACCTTGTAGATTCTATTGTTGAACTGGGCAGCGAAAGCCCTCTCGAAGTTGTTTGAGTAGTGTGATAGGTAAGCACCCAAGTATAAATAGAATTGATTTTCCGCTGACGTTCCGTTTTCGTATGATCTTATATTTATTTGACAATCATCGGATTTTTTTTACTCACCTATTGAAAATACAATGGATGAATAGGTACTTAGAGTACCAAGGCTGACTTCATTGAGTCACACCCGCATCAGCAGAGAGTGGAATCGTAGCGTCGCGCGGCTGTCATGCTGTTCCCTGTCCCGAAAATTTAAGCCGTGTGGTCACCCCGCGGCTGCATCTCTATGCCGGAAACTAAAATTGCTATATTTCGATATTGACTCTGTCTATTGTTCATCGCTGTATGTAGATATTTAGTAAAAATTTTTACTAAATGATGAGCTATATTACACGTCTCTAAGTTTTATAGTTTTTTTGTAAAGTTACTTTTGCGTTTTGGAAAGTGTTCAACCGAAAGTCCACATTAAAATGCTTATAACTTTTGATTGGTAAGTTTTACAAATTACTGATTGATTTTACAAATTGTATGAGCACTTCTACTAAATATTGACTGATTCAGAAACTTAAAATTCCAGTTAGTTTTTTTGTAAAACCGCAAAAACATTTTCGTCAATGTAGAACTGAGGGACCACTTTGTTATCGTGTTTTCGTCTCTCTGCAAGAAGAAGAAGGGCTGAAATTAAGTAGTTTTTTTTTTACAAATCTTCTACTAAATATAGACAGTGAAAGAAGATGTGAATACTGATTAGATCCTTGGAACCCAGCATTGCATGTGTGGAACCGAGGGACCACTTTAAAATGCTTATAACTTTTGATTCGTAACTTTTACAAATTACCGGTTCAGTTTTACAATTGTTTGAGAACTTCTACTAAATATTGAGGTGCTCAGAAACCTAAAATTCCACTATGGTCCGTCCGTTGAAACGCTCATCATTTTGGTGACAAAAACCTTCATACAAATTATGTCAAATGCTCCTTCTTGTGTTTTCTTTTTTCTATGCATGTAGGTAAACTAAAAAAAAAAACACCTTTTGAAACGTGGAACCCCACTAGAACCTCACGGGCGTAAAATAAAAATACACAAAAAAGGTGTAAAAAAAAAACACCCTCTGGGCAAGGATAGGCTGGACTAGGCAGACCATAAACAGAAGACACACATAGTAGGTAACCTAGGTACTTGTTATAAAAAAACCAAACATTCACAGTCGACGCAGTCCTGGGTCCTGCAGTGCTGTTATTTTTTTCGATCTGACACGACCGTAGACATCTAAAACGCCTGCTAGACGATCGTAAACAGGGTCATATGCAGAGGTGACCTCACAAGATTATCGTGTTCTCAATAGATTTCTGTCGTTTACTACCGTGTCGAAGGGTGTTCCCCGATATGACTTTTGATAACCTTCATCCATGGGCGTGCGCTACCATACCAACCGCGGTTGGCAAACACCGTCGGCGATCGTGTAGCCGCTCGTTGCCGACAACCGAACCGATAACGCTATGCCAGTTGCGCTTATTATATTCTTTGGTTGCGGTGTGGCAGCCGGCGAATACGCACGCGTGTTTGCTCGCGCGCGGGCAGAATGGATGAAACAATCGCGCGATTTTAACGGTTATATTATATAAGCTAAGTGGAAACATAGATTGTTGATTAGCGATAAGGCCGCCCATAGTACCTATACCTACTATACATTATAAATGATGTTTTTTTATGTTATTGCAATCCCTAGATTAATGTATACATTCGGCTACCTACTTTAATAAAATTAACGCCTTTTCTTAACGAATAAAATGTCGGAATCATTCCTGTGGTCCCGTATGTCCGCGACATGCGGGAGCTCAAGTCGCACTAAAATTGGAAGCGTGTGGTTAGTACGCCGATGGAGTCATGAGAGGTCAACTCTGCATATGACCCTGTTTACGATCGTCTAGCAGGCGTTTAAGTAATAAGGACCGGTTGAATCCAACAATGGAGTGTCAGCATAAAATGACACAATATAGATCGGCTACATAGTAATATTCGTTCGTTGGTTCACTCGTATCGTATTCTAGTGGGCAACGGCTACATAGTAATATTCGTTCGTTGGTTCACTCGTATCGTATTCTAGTGGGCAACTCTGGTGACGGAGAGTTTTTTAGGCCGCCAAAGCCTCCGACGTGTCGTGACCTGTGGTCGTGACTTACCGACAGTGTTGCCAGATCTCCCAATTTTTCGGGGGATTTACTGATTTCCCCAGAATTCTACTGATCTACTGATTTTTTTTTAAATTCCCCATACATCTGATTTTTTCTAGTGGTATCCTCAGATTTTATAAAAATTGATCTGGCAACACTGCTTACCGACTGCTAGAGCCGGGACCGACGACAGTCAATTACTCCGAAGCACGGAAGCGCTCAGATGAACAATAAACGCCACTGGCGGTCACCCATTCAAATATTGATCGCGCAGAACGTCGCTAACTTAGACAATTGGTGAAGGTGGACTAAACAAGCTACGCCAAACGCGCTTCATAGTTGTGGTAAATAGCCACCCTGTGGTAGGTGGTAAATATCTAGTACGCTCCTCTCCTACGCGCCGATTCTGATGCAGTCAATGCCAACGCAAGGCTATACATAGGAAGGTGCCCTATGTGATGGTTAGGCCGAAATCAGGTCCCCAAATTGATCCGGATTCCGGATGTTCAGAATTGGAATAGCCAATCACACACTTGTCTTGCTACTATTATATCGAAGCCCTCATTAAGGTTGTTGCTCGTGGTCAGCTAGGTATAGCAATGACACTAGATGTCCAAATTGTCCCAGTTTAACGTATTTTATCGTTTTTATAAATGAAAATAAGTGTATTATCAAATATTAATATATATTCCGCTTATAGTGAATTATTTTTATGTACCCAGCTATATTTCAGGTTTTTTAGGTCTAAAAAGCACTCGAATTTGTGAGAATTCGCAATTCCATATCGCAGCCATTCGCAAAAATCTATTCACGCACACAGACAAGGACTTTGTTTTATTCAAACTATGCGCTAATTTCAACTATTTCAGAATCTGAAGTTTGGCTCAGGGGCTAGGACTTTCGCTTAGAGATCTACGCTACCGAGTTCGATTCCCTGCAAATGTATAGAATCTTTTTTCTTTTCTTTACTTTTAGATATATTTTTTATTTATAATAATTTTGTAAGCCAAGTAAGAGAAAGAGTAAGAGTAAGTAAGAAAGGATGTGTTCGTTTGTTTTTCTAAAAATAAAAACAATTTATTGGATGAAGTTCATTTTTATTATTTATAAAGATATTTACATCAGACTTTATTTACAGATTTTTACTTACAAAGAAAATTACGACTGATAATACACATGAAACAAATGAGCCATCTGCAGACCGTTGCACAATACTTATTTATAGGTACCTACTACCAATTTGTTTATATAATATCCTGATTCTAATTAAAAAAATTGTTCTGATTCCGTATAGTTATAGTTTATAGTGCTTCTATTATTTCTGATGTTCTTTGTCTGAATATTGTTTTAGCCTGTTTTTGTTCACCGCCGATGGGGTTTGCCTATCCAAGCCTATTTCTCATGTCGTTGGAGGTTGGAGTTGATCCTGCTCTGGCTAGCACTTTCGGTTACTGTGTATCCTTCTAAGAACAACTTCAGACAATATGAGCATATGCAGTTTATAAAATATCACTAGCTTCAGTAACATATACTGACTCCGTTGGGCTATATTTCCAATACGGTGACTTGGAAAGGCACCCGATCAAGTAGCATTTCTTCATTGCTGAAATTGCCGTAGTTTACCCTAAATCTGCAAAACAAAACATTTTTTTTTATAAAAATGTCTTACTAAATTTTTCGTAAATTTTACGATAAAAAATATAAGTAGGTAAGTAATCTAAACCAACCTGCTAGAAGTTGTATTTTTTTATTTATTTGCAAACTTTCGCACGCGGAATGTAAAGCATTTTAAAAAGTAAAACAGTAGGTAACTAGGTAAGTACATCATACATACCATCAGGACTAACTCCTAAAAAGTCAAATTTTTTGTCAATATAGGCAGTCCTGGGTTGTTACAGTTTTCTTCACTTTTTTTTTTCGAACGGTTTTCGCGACTCCGATTCATTGTGATTTCTCGTTAGAACGTCGCTTTTGTATAAAAACCTCTTCACATAGTTGTGGCAGGGTGTGGTCGCTTTTCTTTTACATAGGTATCTGTAATAAAGCCAAAATTAAGCATAGGCTTAGGTAGGGTAGGGGGTACATTTAGATCACTGGCATTGTGCACATAAATTTTCCGAGAAGAAAAATTCATTGGTGCACGACCGGATTTGATCCCACTACCTAAGGATCGGAAAGTCTGTTTTTTTTTGCACCATAGGTACTTCATTTCGACTGCAACAAATCAAAGAGGTTGTATAGGTTTTATAGGTTTTAGGTACCCATACCTAACTAAGTTGAAATCGCATTTATCTACGGTATTATTATGAAATGTACCTATACCTACCTATTACAACAATAATGAGTACTTGGCGTACATAAACTTATGGTTACTGGCAAGGTAGGAGGGCAAGGTGGTGCGATCGAAGCCCATTGCGTTGTTGGTCTGAACAGATCCGCACCACACTCAACACATCCGTCTTTACTACAATGCACTGCAATTAGAATAAACGGGATATATAAACCTTTTAATTTGTTCATGAAATCATTTCATTTGTCCATGACTTCGTTTGCAATTTTTCCTGGGACCAGAGTAGGTGTACCTTTTGATGATTTTTGTATAAATTTTCGAAATTCGTGACTCCATGGTTTCTACACATTGACTATGTAAATAATACTTCGTATTATTAATCAATGAAGTAGAAAGGGCACTCTTTTTTCACAGTCCTAAGAAAACACAAAAATTCATGGTAATCAAGAATGAGCGGAATGCTTGGACGAATACACGGGACACGTAACTCGGACGATCTCGCCTTTACCCCCGCTCGCCACGTACCAGCCTTTTTGCCTAACAAGCAACATTGTTGCGTCAGTGTTGACACGACCACTACGTTGATTCTCAAGACAAGATAATGCAAAAAAATGACAAAATGCGCCGTATTATTTTGTAAAAACTACAGTGATCGCGTAACTAATATTTCTTTTCACCTGTGAGTACAATTTTATGCCGATAAAGTGGCTAATTTTTCATAAAACTAATAAAATTGAATATAATTTTTGCTTATATGATGCCATATTAACGAGTACTCAATTTTTTCTGCAATGTAACTATATTTATGACTTACTGAAATGAGTCGGGTTTTACCGTTCTTTTTTCATTCGTTCAGTGTTCGTTCATTACAATTCTTTCAAATAGGGTTTGAAACTATCGATGAAAAATATCGATGTAAATGAACGAACGAATTTATTCTCACTCTTAGGTTTCCAACTAATCCATTAAAAAAAGAGAATGGGTGAAAGCAGTACGCAGAGAACAGGCATGGATTCCAAAAAAACATAGCAGTATAATGTAGTATACATTTTGAACCAGAGTGCTACAACAAAAATTTTAAAAAAAGTAAAAGGCTCTGGAAAGATGCTGTTCCTACATTACACTTGCCTGAATTTGTAAGTAGAGCTTGAAATGCCGTTATGCAATTTTCATAATCATCATCATCAACAGATTGTCAGGACAAGGTTTGTATGTATAAAAGAAAGTTTTAAAAAGTGAAATCGAAACTTTTTTTAAATCTCACAAAGCTTGACGAAACCAAGCTTCTCAAAAAATCGATTCAGTGTTTCCATACCAAGCAGTGCACACCGGTGTGCTCGGCGTCAGACGTTTGACACCGGTTTTTTACATTGTCAACTCGTAATCGCCCCTCTGATGGCAATGCAATGCAATACAAAGGCAATGCGTGTATTCAAATATCAGATGATGATGATGATGACAGTTCCTTGGGAATGTTCTAGTCACTATAAACACCACTTAAAAGTCACAGGAAAGCAAAATACGCAATTTCGTGCACGTGGTTGGTGTTGATTCTTTAGAAGAACAACTGGTGGGTTTTTGCTTTTCTCCAATTAAATGCGGTTTGAATGTACAAATACTGCGTTTATTGACAAATTTAGAAAAATGTAAAAATTAAGGTGTGCACAGCACAAAGGGTCCGATTTATATTAATGTTGGTATTGATATTAATACGATTTGCTAAGTTTATCACAACCATTGTTAAAAATAGTGTCTTTAAATTGCTTCATCATTAAAAAATTAACTAGGCAAGGCGCAAGTAAATCTTACGCATGTAGTGTTACGAGTTAAGAAACCAAATCATTGTAAAGTAAAATTATAAAAATCCTTTCGTTGCCAGCTCCCAAAGTCTCAAATTACCGCAATACCAAACTTGAACATTCAGATATGACAAACCTGAGCACATACTCCAGGGTCTGATGCTAGGTAGCACTGATGAAGAGGATCTCTGAAGCTATTTTTAATTGTTGTAAAAGTGGCTTATGGTTACAATGACATGTCTATGTAAAATTATCAAGTAAAATGTTTAATGCCTAAGTTTATTTCCTTGTGATTTTCCATTATTATTATATCATCAACCCAGACATCATCTTACCTTACTACAATTTCAAATTTAATAAAGTAGGTACCTACCTAATTCAACTCCTTCGTTTCCCGTCATTCATTCATTTTTATCGATACTATTTCATCGAATGCGTCAATCACTAGTGTCAATTCACAATAATTGTTAGACAGTGACAACGCTATATGCAGAACTAATGCAGCAATAGATTACTCCTCCCGAGCCCCGCAAAAAGTGGTCGACGGTGTTTTCATACTTTTTTCGAGCATGACGTGTCCCGTGTATTCGTCCAAGGCGGAATGACATTAGGTACCTACGTATTTGACAATTTTGACATATTGTGCGGAAATTATGCGCAGCGCAGCGAAATGAATTCAGTGAGGCCATGCCTTGCCAATATGCTATTCCTGAAATCATTTATCAACGTAATATTTTTAATATATATCTTAAAATCATTTTAATAAATATACATTATGATCCACTTCTAAAATAATTCATAAGTACATAATGTTTTTTTAGAGCAACATTTTCTTACGTGTTCGATCTTATTTGTACCGTAGTTGTTTTCAGAGCATGTAGGTCTGCTCTGAAAAGAACTACTTACGAAGCTTGCATTTTGAAGGCATATTTTAATAATTTTTATGTACAATATTTTCCCCTACAAAATGTAGTTTCTACCTTATAATATTAGGTATAGGTAGATTATTCGTAATTTAATTTTCTCCCATAATTTATTCAAAAATCATAAACTGGCAGCACTCTATTTCCTATCCTATAGTTTGATTTTTATGGTATCAAAGGTACATTTCATGTATTTGGAGCTTGGACGAATACACGGGACACGTCATGCTCGAAAAAAGTATGAAAACACCGTCGACCACTTTTTGCGGGGCTCGGGAGGAGTAATCTATTGCTGCATTAGTTCTGCATATAGCGTTGTCACTGTCTAACAATTATTGTGAATTGACACTAGTGATTGACGCATTCGATGAAATAGTATCGATAAAAATGAATGAATGACGGGAAACGAAGGAGTTGAATTAGGTAGGTACCTACTTTATTAAATTTGAAATTGTAGTAAGGTAAGATGATGTCTGGGTTGATGATATAATAATAATGGAAAATCACAAGGAAATAAACTTAGGCATTAAACATTTTACTTGATAATTTTACATAGACATGTCATTGTAACCATAAGCCACTTTTACAACAATTAAAAATAGCTTCAGAGATCCTCTTCATCAGTGCTACCTAGCATCAGACCCTGGAGTATGTGCTCAGGTTTGTCATATCTGAATGTTCAAGTTTGGTATTGCGGTAATTTGAGACTTTGGGAGCTGGCAACGAAAGGATTTTTATAATTTTACTTTACAATGATTTGGTTTCTTAACTCGTAACACTACATGCGTAAGATTTACTTGCGCCTTGCCTAGTTAATTTTTTAATGATGAAGCAATTTAAAGACACTATTTTTAACAATGGTTGTGATAAACTTAGCAAATCGTATTAATATCAATACCAACATTAATATAAATCGGACCCTTTGTGCTGTGCACACCTTAATTTTTACATTTTTCTAAATTTGTCAATAAACGCAGTATTTGTACATTCAAACCGCATTTAATTGGAGAAAAGCAAAAACCCACCAGTTGTTCTTCTAAAGAATCAACACCAACCACGTGCACGAAATTGCGTATTTTGCTTTCCTGTGACTTTTAAGTGGTGTTTATAGTGACTAGAACATTCCCAAGGAACTGTCATCATCATCATCATCTGATATTTGAATACACGCATTGCCTTTGTATTGCATTGCATTGCCATCAGAGGGGCGATTACGAGTTGACAATGTAAAAAACCGGTGTCAAACGTCTGACGCCGAGCACACCGGTGTGCACTGCTTGGTATGGAAACACTGAATCGATTTTTTGAGAAGCTTGGTTTCGTCAAGCTTTGTGAGATTTAAAAAAAGTTTCGATTTCACTTTTTAAAACTTTCTTTTATACATACAAACCTTGTCCTGACAATCTGTTGATGATGATGATTATGAAAATTGCATAACGGCATTTCAAGCTCTACTTACAAATTCAGGCAAGTGTAATGTAGGAACAGCATCTTTCCAGAGCCTTTTACTTTTTTTAAAATTTTTGTTGTAGCACTCTGGTTCAAAATGTATACTACATTATACTGCTATGTTTTTTTGGAATCCATGCCTGTTCTCTGCGTACTGCTTTCACCCATTCTCTTTTTTTAATGGATTAGTTGGAAACCTAAGAGTGAGAATAAATTCGTTCGTTCATTTACATCGATATTTTTCATCGATAGTTTCAAACCCTATTTGAAAGAATTGTAATGAACGAACACTGAACGAATGAAAAAAGAACGGTAAAACCCGACTCATTTCAGTAAGTCATAAATATAGTTACATTGCAGAAAAAATTGAGTACTCGTTAATATGGCATCATATAAGCAAAAATTATATTCAATTTTATTAGTTTTATGAAAAATTAGCCACTTTATCGGCATAAAATTGTACTCACAGGTGAAAAGAAATATTAGTTACGCGATCACTGTAGTTTTTACAAAATAATACGGCGCATTTTGTCATTTTTTTGCATTATCTTGTCTTGAGAATCAACGTAGTGGTCGTGTCAACACTGACGCAACAATGTTGCTTGTTAGGCAAAAAGGCTGGTACGTGGCGAGCGGGGGTAAAGGCGAGATCGTCCGAGTTACGTGTCCCGTGTATTCGTCCAAGATTTGGAGACAAGCAAATTATGAGAGAGAAGACAGGAGAAGATAGAGGAAGACAGACAAGATCGAGAAGATCGGCAACAGCTCATAGTCCGCGAGCTGGCAATGTCGCAGCAACACAACCGTACATTGTCAGATGAGCGTACGACATTATCTGTGTTCACTCACACATTGTTAATTTTTAACTAAAATTTCGATTTTAGTTTAGCTATTTATCGACTGTATTTTTCAACTAAATATGATATACAGCAAGTAAAAACCAATATAAAAGCCAACAACAGGTTATTTTAATTCAAAATTATATTCTCTTCGCCCATAAATGGAAAAATCCGTGTAGAAAAATTTGTATGAAAATCGTTCCGCCTTAAAACGCATTTTTGGAAAACGTCAATCTTTAAGGTTCCTGAATTTATGGCTCCTAGGGTTTTAGATTTTCATCACGTTTTATCTCCGAAACTACTGGGTGCACACGATGTTGCTTTTTTCGTTCAATGGTTGAACTTAAAGGTACCTACCTATATATATGCCTCATACCCACCTCAAGATTTTAACATACTGACCATTTTACGAAACTGTATATTTTATTTAGGTAGGTACGTGTATGAAAAATGCAGTGTAAAATAAAGCACCATGTTAGAGAACAACTTTATTGCATGTTATTTACGTTAATAAATATACTTTGGCAAAACTAAAGGATTCTAGCGTTTATGAGTAGAAATGTGCATGACATTATTGTGAACTACACTACTTACATACTTTGAAATGCAATTTTGAGGTAATGTTATACTTTACTGCTACTGGGAGCACTATTGGTATTAAACTCTAGAAAGTCCTTCAGTAATGTAGTACGTCTCTTTTCTGCTATATCCATTTGATTTTCAAGATCCCCTCTGTCTGTGGTTTCTGCTCTTTCTACTTTCCACGACAGGTTCTCGATTTCAGCTTCTAGTTGGGCCTGTAAAAATAATGCAGTGCATAAGATAGGTACTTTAATTTTGTTTGGCATGACGTAAGGTAGAACTTGTGCTGATAGTACATACTCGTAGTAGCAGATATAAACTTTAAAATTTGCAACAATAGCGCTTTTTCTTTTGCATTGAAATAGATGTCCTAAAAATTATAAAAAAAAAAGATTGATAGCGGAAGCACAGTAGAAGCTTACCTGCTGATATTCAAACAGCTCTTTTCTAGGCCCAATCTCCATAAAGTAGGCAAATGGGTATGTGTATTGGAGAGTATATCTGCAACGCTTTAGTAGTTTAGCAGAATCCCATAGATACTGCCAATCAATCCATGTCCCTTCACCAGCCATCACCTAAGCAAACATTCAGTTAAGTACCTTTATCTACTAAATCAATTGTAGTTGGTTTTAGGCATAATTCACGAATACTGGCTGTGGATTTTGATTTGATTTGAAAAAAGAGTTAAGAGGTTTTCAGTATGACCTCAAAATGGTCCAAGAGTAAACTGTAGCTACAGATGTGCCAATGAGTATCTACCAAATGATTGAGGATACTCTATTTTGTTACAAGGTACATTAATTGGTCAGTACTGTGTGTTTGTACATACCTTATGATTGATGCGACTCTTCAAGCATGCTAATGTTTGTTCTTCTAGTTTAAGAGATCTAGCATGGTTTTCCCATCTTTCATAGTAGTGCAAATATTTTTTAAGTGCTTCACGTGCCTGCAGGTAATATACAAATAATTACACAGCTACAAGATACATTTTGGTTCATAATATTTTGGAGTTTTAGTCATCATCACCAGCAGTGGAGATTCACTGCAGGATATTTACTGTCAGACTCATTATTTACACAGTTTACAGACATATGATTGTAATTTGATAATAATAAATTACCTGTGCATGTTGACTCTCATTTGTCAAATTAGGGTCCTCTTTGTAGCGACTGCACTCATAGTACTCAGAGCCATGACTTTTCCAATCTCCCAAACACACCCAGCAGAAGTCATGCTTACAGGAGCCACACTGCATGTGATTGCATCCTCCATTTTTCTCAATGCAAATCTGACAATTGGGGCAATCCTGTCAAATAAACAATGCTTATAAAATCCATGATGATGTCAAATGACAACTAACAGTACAATACAATCCCATTGCGACTATACCGACAATACATAGGTTTTATAGGTTTACCCGTGATACATAAAATAATAGAATACCTAATTAATGGCACTAATTCTAATTCATGTTGGGGTGTATTGAGGCATTGTCCCCCTGCTAATCTCACCCCAGCCAGCCCAACTCCTTAAAGTAATGGAGGACTTTGGGTTGAAGACAGCAATGTTTCAGCATCCCCAATGATATTGCATTGGCACATGTATGAAACCATTATTCTTCTTAAATTCTTCATAACCGTTACTTTTTTGCAAAAACTATGACAGATAACACTTTTCGAGTTGTTAACAATTTGACTTGCACCCACCTTTGTATTAGCACTAATGTAGTTAGCTGTTTCGGAGTCATCAGCACACTTAGTGAGCCAGCGGCGGATGGTTGAGCAATCAGCAGGGGCGTGATGTGGCGCTCCGCATGAGAAGCATGTCAGGAGCTCGCAGCCCTGGCATTCCACTCGCTTACTGCCTTCACGAGTCCATGCACGAAATAGCCACTACACATCAATGAAAAAAATATAAGATTTAGTAAGAACAGGTATCTGTACTAACAACTAACTGTTTGACATTATATTATCTCGATTAACCAGCCTCTCAGTAAATTTTGCGGGTTCCATAAAGAGAACAAACCATTGATGATGCTTACAATAGGCTTGTGTTCTGTCTCTGTGTTATGCAGGGGTTGCCCTATACTTTATTATCTCTATAATTTAATAATTTGAATGATTTAGCAAGATAATCTCTTAAACATACCTGGCAGTTAGGACCTGGACAGAATCTAAGCTGTGGGTGAGATTTGACATGATCTTTGAACATAAACTGTTGATAGCGCTCTCTTAAAACTGGCTTAGGCACATGTGATATTACAAAATCTTCAGGAGCTCTCACCTCACACTCTTGTGCCATACACTGAATAGTGTTTGATGCACCTAAAACAAATCATTTAAATATTACATTTAAGAATATAAAGTACTTTTTTATTTTTTATCAGATTAAAGAAAACCTACCTTGCATAATTTGTACTTCAAAATGCATAGCCCAGCATTCATTGCAGAAATAGTGACCACAAGCTAATGCACTGAAGTTTTGTGGAGGTGGTGTGCTGGCACACACAGCACAGCTTGAATGGCTAGAACTAGCCTGCAGTGAAGGCACTCGGGGTTTCACATGACTGTATACTAAAACCTCGTTAGCATTATCTTTGTATTTATTTATTATTTCCTGAGCATTCCATTGGTATGCATGAAGAGCAACCTAAAAATAATTGGAAAATATTATAATGTGCAGGAAGGAAACTGAAACCACTAAGTAAGTAGTACCTACATCATTGAGAGCCGAGAGATAATGTTACCAACCTTGGCTAGGGAAGGTGTAATCTGAAGGCTGTCACTGAGCAGCTCAATGGATTCATTTAGCAACTTCTCCACCTCCTCCACTTTCAGACAGGTAAACAGGAAATATTCTGGATCAGATTTAGTGCGATCGATTGTCTCCATGTCACAGTCATCTTGTCCTCCGTAATAATCGTAGTCGTCACCATCGTTGTCCGAATATTCCATATCGGAATCCGCAGACATTTTGATGGCTGGGAAGTTTTATTATCATAAACGAACGCCAAATAACACTGCAAAGCGGACACATCAAAGTTATAAATAGGTAGGTACCTACCTATATTGAATAATAAAATGCACGTATTGAAAATATTACACTCATACTTGTTTACTTTTCGACAGAAAAACTCTGAAAAATGAAGGAAAACTGAACAAACAAACCTAACAAAATGGTCAAGAAAGAACAAATTATTTACGTTTTGTTTTGACTTTGTTTGCGTTTTAGTGATGTGCGTGCTAGTTGGGTTGCAAATGAGTCAAATCGAGTTGATTTTTTCAACTCAAGTTAACTCAACCCTCACACGCTCTCGGTGCAAAATTCGGTTACGAAATATCAACATAAAAAAAATGACTTTGTTGAGCAAATTTTCCAGCACAACAGTACATGTGCAATCGTTTGTTGCACTTGACTTCCGAGGGATAAAGATCCGTTAAGCTTACTTCACGTCACACACGAACCGAGTTGAATTAACTCGAGTTGCAACACAAGTCAATAGACAGTTGAACTCAAATAACTCGAGTTCGAAAAAAAACTCAAATCATACATCACTATTGCGTTGCGTCAACTTTAAAATAGACAGATGACATTGACATTGATAACTCACCAGAGCCATGGAGCTAAAAATAAAATGAAGGGTGTGCAGGGAAGTACTCCTACCTGTGAGCCTCTACCTCTACTACAGTGATACCAAACATTATGTTTGCCACACACAAATTTTAATGTATGTTCTTGGTGGGGATCGAACCCACGCACGACCCACAACACAGAAGGCAGAGCTATTACCGATTAAGTCTGAGCTGTGATGCCTGTTTCTGTCCCTGACCCTGTGGGAAAGGCGTCACAGCTCACAGCTCAGTCGGTAGTAGCTTTGCCGTCCGTGCTGTGGGTCGTAGGTTCGACCAAGAACAAACATTTGTGCGTGGCAAACACAGATGTTTGTTTGATCTATGTCTGAGCGTTACTATGTATTCTATGTATAAATTTAAATACATACATATTGTATGTATCAGCATTCTAGTTCCCATTAGACAAGCTTTGCTTAATTTGGGACTAGACACGGACTAGAGGGCAATGTGTGAAATGTCCATGCATACAAAAAAATGACAGTAAAAATTATACAAGCTATCTATATATCGTTTGCGAGTTTTGCGACGGTTTGTAACGGTTTGATAACTCAAAATTGTTTCACGTGTATTTCGTAAAAAAAAAGATCAGAAAACAAATAGAACTCGGCAAAAAGACAGGAATCCAATTCAGCGCCGGAACAAAATTAAAAAAAAGGCTACATTGGTTTTTCTGTTCGGTTCGGGGGCTAGGGCTGCCACGAATTGCCAGATGCGACTGACTTCACTAGAACTGTCAATTTGACTTTTTTGACAGATCGAATGATCAATTTTATTTTGTCATTATTTTATTTTTAAAGGTCACCTTGGTGAGGTGAAGTGAAGTGCTAGATTTGTTTTTGGAATTATTTCTCTTTTTAGGTATGTAGATAGTTTATTTGACCGCTGTGATATTAGAAGCTCCATTTGCTACGGTTGTCGAAAACCACCTGTGATCATTATTTCTCATTTTGTTACGTAACATCAGTAAATAAACAAGTGTTGGTTTGGTAGGTGTCGGGGAAGCTGCGAACCTCAAGGATGGAGGGAACCGGCAATCAAAAGTTTATTGGACGTGGTTCCCATAAAGGGAAGGGACTCGCTGTGTTTACGAGCGGTGGAGACTCCCAGGGTATGAACGCTGCTCTTCGTTCTGTAGTGCGGATCGGCATCTATCTTGGATGCAAAGTCTACTTTATTCGCGAAGGATACCAGGGGATGGTGGACGGTGGTGATAACATCGAAGAAGCGAACTGGTCCTCGGTCAGTTCTATAATCCATAAGGGTGGCACCATTATTGGTTCTGCAAGATGTATGGAATTTGTGTAAGTAATTAAATTTTTTGTTACATTATTTCCTAAAGCTTCAATTGGCTTGGCTTGATATCTTAACAAAAAAATAGCTGGGCATATTATTTATATTTTTTATGTTCTAATTTTTTCTACACCAATAGGTGTCCCTAAGTATTAAAAAAAATTAGAACATATCAACAAACTGAAATAGCTTCATAGGATATCATTTATAATCTTCAATATTTCTAATATGTGACCAAATTAAATTTATTTACAAGAACATGTGCGATAATGACATCTAAAATAGCTGTTGTCTATTGGTTTTAGTCAAAGAGAGGGCCGTCTCAAGGCTGCTTACAACTTGGTCACTCGTGGCATCACCAATCTGGTGGTTATTGGCGGTGATGGTTCTCTTACTGGTGCTAACCTGTTCCGGCAAGAGTGGTCTGGCCTCCTTGATGAGTTGTTGGCTAATAATAAGATTACCAAGGACCAAAGAGAGAAATACAAGTTCCTTCATATTGCTGGAATGGTAAAGATATGAAAATCATTTATTGTCCCCCATCATCATTTGTTGTCTACTAGGTGATGCAATAAATGTGTAATTTCACTAAGCATGTACCTAAAATTCTTACAACATGATATTGATGTATTACAGGTTGGATCCATTGACAATGACTTCTGTGGTACAGACATGACAATAGGTACTGACTCTGCACTGCATCGTATTATTGAAGCTATTGATGCTATTGTGAGCACTGCCTACTCCCATCAAAGGACATTCATTATGGAGGTCATGGGCAGACATTGCGGGTAAGAAACAAAAATACTGTAACTGTTTAAAACTATGTACATTTTATCTTGATGATTGACAGGTGAGCTTCTTTGATGTTACAGATCTGGGCACATTAAACAAAGCTCCATAGAATCTTTGAACTAAAATATTAAATAAGTGCCTATGTAGGCACTTATTTATGATGGTGTTTTATTTTTAAGTGAGTTTTCCTATTTAAAACAAAGTCATTACAGTTCTTTGTTATTCAATAACCGTTTATTTATTTGCAAGATACTTTCAAACTTCATGCATCAAGATAAAATGCAACTGGTGCCTAAATCATCTCTGTGGGTACTGCGGGTACCTAACTTAACCTTCCTATACCTAAGCCTTATTTTATAATACTTATACCCGCGCACAGTGTCACGGACCAAAAACATGGAACCTTATTTTATTTTACTTTTATAATTGAACAAAAAATTTAAATTCCTTTTGGCATCCAACTTCTTAGTTAGGGTCGAAACTTCAATCGAATAAGACCCATATTCAAACTTCAATATGGGTCTTATTCGATTTTCTTCAATCTTGACGTGAAGCGAAATATAAAGATCATAGAAAAGGGTTTAAAACGATGCCACAATATAATACCAAACTATGAAAATCATCCAATATTATAAAAATAACCAAATGACCTTTTGGTACCATATAGAGGTGAAATATGAAGAATAAAGAAATTTTTCACGTTAGAATAAAGGTATCAACGAATCATGAAGCTAGCAGAAAGTACAAACTTACGCGTATAGAAAATATCACCAAATAGTACACATGTTTCAACGAGGGGTAAAGTGTGGTTATTTTTGTAGGGAAATTCAACCTCTGAACTGACTGAAATAGTTTTAGCCTCGAGTGAAACATTCTACTTTTCACGTGTTCTATAAGGATGATAATTATATCTACTCCAAAAACTTGACTGTTGTACTTACCCTCGATTTGAATCCATCAAATGATCTGAATAGTGGCAAGGTTGCACTAAAACACTCCTGTTTTAGCCTAAAAAACTTGTTGTGTTGAATTTTTTTAATTCAAGTAGTAGGTACACAAAGTATTTTAAATATTTGGTTTAGTTGTAAAAAAATAAAATGACGTGAAAAGGTACTTTGTGTATCACACCAATGCGCGGGTATAGGTAGATTAACTATGGAGAAAATGGATGCATGTCAATTCAGATAAAGTATTTTGTTAATGGATGTTTACTTATTTAGTTATCTTGCGCTCGTCACGGCTCTGGCGTCCGAAGCGGACTTTGTATTTATCCCCGAGGCGCCGCCATCAGTTGGCTGGATTGAGAAACTTTGTGATAAGTTAGAACAGGCAAGCCTTCCTCCAGTTTACCCCTTACCTTTTTTACATGATTTATCAAATCTTGCATATTTAGAAAGCTAGCATCCTGGCATCAACCCTTTTTATCCTGTAACTTAAGGTTCCTTTAGTTTTCTTGCAGTTTACACCGCCCTATGTACGGACGCTACTTATAGCTTTATTTGTGAAGACCCAGCGCCTCTCAATTGGGAACAAAAGTTGTGCGCTAAAATAGAAGAGGCAAGATATTTACGCATTTTAAATGGGAGCAGGACCACTTGAGTGCATTCATTCATATTTGAATTGGCAGATTCCATTGGCATACAAAATGTGACTTCTTTCTACCTAAATTGAAATTGTATTGTCAAAATCATTGTGGCTTCTTGTAAGAGGGTACATTTGCATGTGACGTCATGCGCGGGCACTGCTTGTTGCAGTTACCTGGCATTAGTCGCCGCTCTGGCGAGCGAGGCAGATCAAGTGTTCATTCCTGAGGACCCTGTTCCCAATAATTGGGTTGAAAAGCTTTGCAAAAGATTGCAACAGGTACGCAGGCTTGATTGAGTGGCTCTGCATTAATTATTCATAGCACACAGTGACATTCAATCGTAATGTCATTGGTAACACACAATAAAAACTTGTGTAAGCTTAATATTATTGATGCTTTTTCGTAGTCTTGGTTGTACTAAATAGTAGATCGTCATAACGGATCTGTGAGGCTTTTGTTTTCGGCCCTTTGAATCCGCCCGTCGTAACTGCACATCTAGGTAGAGTAACCAGTTGAATACGTAAGTTTGAGCACCATGCTGTCCAACTTTAGATTCACAAAGATCCGTTATGCTTGTTAAAATAAGTTGAATAACAATTTATTCAAATTGACTAAATTAGGCAATGGCAATTGGTAAATTAGCTCAATTTTATTCGGTACTCACCACCATCAACCGGTTTTTATTGTGTGTAGTTTAATATGGGCTTATAAATTTCTTCTGTACATTGTCTGCCATCCCCTACCTTGATATGAGTTTGTTATTACAACTTATTAATAATCGCCATTCACTTCAAGGAACCTTTCCCGTGCATGCTTTTTACACATAGTTCACTGGAATTAGTGATAATCTAAACATTTTCTTGACTGCATGTCGGTATTGTAATAATTTTTGAAAAAATTTGGTACCTTTCCAACAATACAAAATACCTTTAGTTTTTTTAATTAATAATGAATATTGATGGGAATTGTCTTTGACTTTTATATAGATCTTGTAATGGCGAAAATTTTTGTAGTACATCACTTCCCATTTCTTTCTCTAGGAAAGGAAGTCAGGTCAGCGTTTGAATATCATCATCGTGGCCGAAGGGGCGATAGACCGCGAAGGTAAGCCCATCACCGCTGAGCTCGTCAAGAAAGTGGTGGTGGACAACCTTCAGCAGGACACGCGTATTACCGTCCTCGGTCACGTGCAAAGAGGGGGCTCGCCTTCAGCTTTCGACAGGATTCTGGTAAGGACTATATTTATTCTATCACTAGCAGTTACCCGCGAATTCGTACGCGTCTACAGTTTCCGTGTACATTATATTATCTGTGCGTGTACCGAGCGGATACTTCTTTGAGAAACTTGACATTACACCTCATTACACCGAACTCGTACTGAAATGTCAAACGCTAGTTGTTAGACCAAAGAGGTAGTACTACGCCCTGTCAAACTGACGTGACATGACATGACAATGAAATCCTCTTGCCAATTGGCGCTGCTAATCCTTTTCGTTCATTTTATCCTGTAGATCCTTTTGATTATTCTGGATAAAAAGTAGCCGATATGTCAATCCAGGTTACGAACTATATATATGCCAAGTTTCATCCAAGTTGGTTCAGTGGTTTTGACGTGATTGAAACACAAACATCCAAACATCTAAACTTTCGCATTTATAATATTAGTAGGAAGTATAGGATAGGATAGGATGTTTGATTTTTCCGTCTTGAAAAAAATCCCATCAACATTTTGGCTAGATGCCCTACCAGCAAAATTCTATTTTTCAACATAAGTTGGGAAACTAGTGTTTTGGGTTATTTATTACATAAGGTACAAAAACTAAACAATTTACAATGACACATAGGCCATACCTCACATAACTCTAAGTGCAACATTTTTCAGTACCTAGACCTCTCTTCTTAATCATCATTATCATCATCAACCTATGTTGGTCCACTGCTGGACGTAGGTCTCTCCCAAGACGCGCCATGGAGCCCGGTCTGCGGCTCACTTATCAGTGATGATTTCCAGGGTTGCCGCATGGGCGCTGCGGCGGTAATGGCTCTGATGGAGGCTACTCCTGAGACAGAGCCGTGCGTGGTCACCCTCGATGGTAACCAAGCAGTCCGTTTGCCGCTTATGGAGTGTGTGCGACGCACTAAGGCTGTTGCTCAAGTAACTATGAAAAAATTTAACTAAACCACTGAATGAGTGTGACGATTTTGGAATAATGCATTATAAATTTGGTTCTTATTTTTTTTATTATTATGTTAATACAATAGTGATAGGTAGCTTAGGTACCTAACGATATTTTTGTTCCATATTTTCTTCATAGAAATTGTTGTACTTTAGAGGTTTTTATAGGGCTATTTAACTTTTAAATAAATATTTATCGGATGGCAGAAATAAAAGGCTACGTGCGAAAAGTCACGCACAACTCGTTTTCGTGAATCGTATACGTGACACAAGTCACCATAGTACAAGGTGGTACAAGCAAATCGAGTCTCATGTTGTGCAATATTACACGCTCATTTACTACCTAGGTCACTAATCTTATGATTCATAAGAAAGTGGTGTTCACATGAGCTATTTTTAATCTTTTTGATCTTTACAATGTTTTCGAAGTTATACACCTTACATAGGCAAAGCCGTCGTTCTGTAACGGATTACCTCGTTTTGTATTTGATCGAAGAATCCTAGCAATATTATTTTGTTCGATAGGCCATGGCTGATAAAAACTGGGACTTGGCAGTTCAACTGCGTGGGCGCAGTTTTGCGCGTAACCTCGAAACATACAAGATGCTTACTCGCCTGAAGCCGCCCAAGGAAGCTTTCGATGCAGCCGGCCGTCCTTCTGTAAGTATGACTTCTAGCTTTCGATCGCGACTTTTTCCGCATCGCGTTCGTTTCTTCCCTGTAGATTTATTCGCGATGATAAATAGCCTACGACGCGACGTGATTGAGGAACAAACACTGTCGGAAGATGTCTTTTATATTTCTAATTTTTCAGCAGTCGTCCGTTCTGAATGAGTCAAGGTGTTTTTTTTTACTGTAGGAAGGGTTAACACTGGCAGTAATGCACGTCGGCGCGCCAGCTTGCGGTATGAACGCAGCTGTACGCTCATTCGTACGTAACTGCATCTACCGCGGCGATACTGTGCTTGGAATACATGACGGAATGGAGGGATTCATCAGCGGGAACATTGTCAAGATGGAATGGTACGTATTGTATGAAGGCTTAACTTTAGCAGTAATGTATATTGAAAGTCCTTGCGGTATGAATGCAGCGCTGTCATTGTTCGTATGTAACTGCATCGACTGGTTCGTATAAGAGCTAACACTAGAAGTAATGAACGTAGGCGTATGTAACTGAACCTACCGCGATTCTACATGCAGTGTACAGCGTAGAAAAGCTATACCAAACCAAGTGAGCAGTGAGCCTTATCACAAGAAACATATTTTATAACAAAAAAGGATCTAGAAAACGTTTTCGTGTGTCTAAAAACCTCATACACATATTGTTCTAAGCTTTTTTTAATAATATGATTTATGTAGAATATAATAATCACAGGTCTGACGTAACCGGCTGGGTAGCTCAGGGCGGTGCTTTCCTCGGCACCAAACGAACCCTCCCCGGTGACAAGAAAGCAGAAATAGCGGCGCGCATCAAACAGTTCAACATACAGGGCTTGTTGATTATCGGCGGATTTGAGGTAATCTAGCTGTCAGCCCATAACAGTTCAGTCCATCTTCTTTCATATAGGTGAAGAGGCAAAAGGCATATCTCAAAACTCAATCCGAAGTTTTTTTAAGTAAATTTATTTTAGCACAACAATTAGTAACAATACTTATACTAAACAATGATGAAGCCTTAGATACCTAAACTAGACATAAGTTTGTATGTATTGGAAACTTGACGAATCGAGTTTTGAGATATTATGCATATTATGCAGGGCATGTAAGTTTTGTTTGTTACACTATTCTGTACTATAAAAATGTGATTGGTTAATGACCGCGAGAAAATTATTCTTTTTCGTGCCTTGTCCTGCAATTATACAAGGAGTGAACGATGGTACTGACATTAATTAGGTCACAAAAAAAACTAACGTCTAAAAAAACTATTTCAGGCGTACCAAGCCGGTTTAGAGCTTTACGAGTCCCGAAGCCAGTTCCCCGAGTTCTGCTTGCCGCTCGTGGTGATCCCTTCCACAATCAGCAACAACGTGCCCGGCACTGACTTCTCCCTGGGAGCGGACACCGCGCTCAACGAGATCACCGAGATTTGCGACCGCATCCGTCAATCCGCTCAGGTAAACCTTTATACCCCACTACGCTGAGCCAAAGGAGAGTTATGAGGCTTTCGAGAGATAACTCGCGGGCTTAGAATATTGAATAGGTACGTCCAGAAAGTGCGTTTGACATAGTTTGTACGAGTATGAAGCGTTCTGTCGCCAAAATGCTAGGAAAAGCTTTTCACGCGCACCATGTTCACGCAGCGCAACAAATTTTTGGGGTATTTTTTTACCTACTTAGGTACCTATCGTATATTATTAATTAAATCGAAATAGCTTTTTATCTAGTCTTTTGAACCACATTTCTTTGGGTTCCGATAGTTTTAAGTTACATTTATTCAATTCGAAAGTTCATTCATAGTCACTATAAAAACTAATAGATGCCTACTTCTACCGACAATACCTACTACCTACTGGCGTCACGGAAGACCAGCGCTATAGTAGTCACGAGCTACTATAGCACATGCTGAGTGGCGGCCGTTTTTGTAGTCACGTAGTCAATTTAATATTAAGTCAACTTATATTCCAATTATTTAGTGATACGAAATAAACTTTTTCTTTCTTTCTTTGATGGCAACATTAATCAAATTGACATTGACGCTTGATTTTTTTAAATGTATCATTTCTCAACATGTAGAGATTAAAATGCGAAACTTACTGATCAGACGATCTTATTTATTTGGTTATTATATCCAGGACATTTTTTTTCAAGTGCTAAACGTCACAAACCGGCTTGTAAAATAATGTTTGACATTGTAGGTGTCAGAAGTCCGTAGGCTGAATGGCATCAACCAACCTACTATTGTCTAAACAGCCACCAAACCTATCGCGGGTTCAGAAAACTAAATCTATCTAGGTTTGGTAATCTGAGCTCGCGGGTTCGCCGCGCTGTCGCCACGCGCTGTCTCGCCGCGATGTTGCCAGCCCGCTGATAAATGGCCGCCGCGCTGCGGAGTTGCCAGCCCGCGGGTCTACCGCGCCCGCCGCGCCGCGACGTTGCCAGATCGCTGACATACCCGCGCCTATGTATCAGCGGTTTGGCAACGTCGCGGCGCGACGGTGGCGCGGCGGGATCGGTGAACCCGCGGTTTGACAACGTCGCGTCGCGTCGCGGACGCCACGTTGCCAACCCGCGCGAGTTCAACGCGCTGCGACGTTGCCAGCCCGCCGTCACACCCACCGCGCGAATGCCAGCAAAATTGTTTTTGTGTAAAAAAATACTGTAATAAAACAATTATTTGAAAGGCGTCACAGCTCGGTCGGTAATAGCTCTGCCTTCCGTGCTGTGGGTCGTGGGTTCGATCCCCACCAAGAACAAACATTTGTGCGTGGAAAACATAGATGTTTGTTTATGTCTGGGTGTTACTATGTATTATTAGAATGTATTTAAAAAAAAAAGTATATAAGTATTCCATCAGCTATCTAGTTCCCATATCACAAGCTTTGCTTAGTTTGGGACTAGAGGGCGTTGTGTGTAAAGTCCATGAATATTTATTTATTTATTTGATGTGCAGGGTACCAAACGCCGGGTTTTCGTTATTGAAACTATGGGTGGCTACTGCGGGTACCTCGCTACATTGGCTGGTAATTATTTAAAAACCTTAATATTATGGAATATTTCACAACAAACTAAAGCCCAATTTCCATTTAGGTCTGGCCGGCGGGGCTGACGCAGCTTACATCTACGAAGAAAAGTTCTCCATCAAAGACTTGCAGCAGGATGTGTACCATATGGCTTCGAAGATGACGGGAGGCATTCAACGTGGTCTCATATTACGAAATGAAAAGGCGAATGACAACTACAACACTGACTTTATTTACCGCCTGTACTCTGAGGAGGGCAAAGGGCTGTTTACCGCTAGGAGCAATGTGCTGGGTGAGTTTGACTAAACATCACATTCAAAAAAGTTTAAATAAATAAAAAGTAGAGTTATAAAAAACAACGATCAATTCAATTCTTTTTAAATGGCCTTTGCAGTGTTGCCCAGTCAAATACATAAATTGCCCTTTAGGTCACATGCAACAAGGAGGTTCACCTACGCCCTTTGATCGCAACATGGGAACAAAGATGGCCGCCAAATGCTTGCACTGGCTTGCCGAAGCTACTAAAAAGGGGCCTAATAATTCTCCCGACACTGCCTGTTTGCTCGGCGTAGTACAACGTCAGTACAAATTCACACCGTTAGAAGACCTCAAAGCGCAGACCAACTTTGCGTAAGTATCATTGGTTATGACGTGATTGCCACGCTCTGCTATTGGTCGAACTATCTCAAACTATATCTATCCCTTTACTAAGATACTTTGAGTGTATGTTGCGAGGAATCCGCTTTTACTTTTACTACCACTTTTAATTTTTGTTCAGTCAGAGAATACCGAAGCAACAATGGTGGATGAGACTTCGTCCTCTACTTCGTATTCTGGCGAAGCACGATTCAACCTACGAAGAAGAGGGAATGTACTTGTCTGTTGAACAAGGAGAAATCGACTCTGAAAATGTCATTTAAACAGTTACACAACATTTATATTGACAAATCATTAGCTCTCAAGTAGGCGCTGAATATGAAGTCTAGGCGGTATCGTATATTAAAATTATTTAAAATATTACCAATTAGGTAAATATAACATATAAGATGTAAACGATCACTCCCAAAAACTTGGACCTTGATCGAATTAAAAAAAATAATTAAAAGACAAAAAATAACGATAAAAATAAGGACAAGTAAATTGATATTATTAACGTAAACACAATAAAGTGCCATTTTGTATAAATAAGATTTATACAATACAAGCGCAACACATGGATTTTTTTTTGTAATAAAACTATTTACCTATTGATCTGACAAGCTTCACAACTGCAACTAACTAGTATCATAAACTACAAATAACTAAAACAGTGCATAACCAGACTCGATAACTTATTATTATTGTTTTTTTAAACAGTGATGTAGACATTTATTCTAAAAAAACTATAATAACAAAATGCTCGATATTCTGCGCGTGCTCATGTCGGTCGCTATGTATTAATAATGGTTAAATAAATGTTCTATAGTTAATTGTAGATTTAGATATTGTAATACGGCTTTGCTGTTTAGTCCATTTTATATTTTTAGGCAAAACAAAACACCTATGTATGAGTAGATTTTTATTTCAAATGCTCCTGAACAATCATACATACGGAGTTTGTATTTTGAATACTGATTAGTATTGCTATTTGTATTTACCGCTAAAATTGTAGTTTATTAATATGGTATAAGTTATTAGAAAAAAAAACAGACAGATTTATTAAACATAATTTACATACGTTTGGCTACTATTTACATACGTTTGGCATACATAGAACAAATCACTAGACTAGTTTTGTCTACTCATTTTCACGTAAACCAGTGACAAAATAGCATCTTTATTTATTTTAATTTATAATAATTAGGTTGAACCATTATATACAAATGGCTGTGTAGTGACTGCAGGAATGTTAATTCACGGGTTTTTATTTATTTAATTTATTAAATAAGTAAAAGCTATATTTTGAGATTATATAATTATTTTTATTTTATAGTTTTTGTGGTAAGCTTTTATACACTAACACTTTGTAGCCACCGAAGAAGGAATTATGTATAAAAATAATAGTAATAATAACTAATAGAAATCAATTATGTTTAAATAAAAGTATTTAGATAGGTAGGAACTGTTTGTAATCTGTTTGTTGGAAGATATTTATTTTAATGTATTCCTACATTTTAATACCTATTCGTAATAAACGTTTTCATTAGTCAATTTTTGTTTTACTTCTATCACAGAATATGTAGCTTAGGTAATAGTTTCCTGTGAAGGTTACTATTGGACAGCACAGAATGTAGGTAAATCACAATTATTATTTTAATCTGTAGCAGCGGACAAAGTAATTTTCTCTTAAAGGTAGGTAGGTATGATTCCAATTCGGTAGCCCACTAACCTAAACTGTGCCTACCTACACCCAAAAAAAACTTACATAAGTACCTACTAGTAAATCTAAGTTTTGAGTAGTAGGTAGGTAGGTACTGGCTACTGCTGAAGGCTTTCTTGCTTCGTAATTTTATGTCGTACGTATGAGATTTTAAAAATAATTCGTGGGATGGCCTCTCAGATGGATCGATGATTATTGTTGAAGGCTCTGATTCATAAAACCAAAGCTCAATGGTTGAAGGTCTCCGAGTAAAAAGGCCGTGGCTTTGGTCATGTCATCGCTATTCACGACCTACTTTACTTTTGTCAAAGAATATATTTTTTCTATATTCTATTCTATGATATTATCTTTGTCCATTACATGTTTACATGTCAATAACCTGTCTGTGTGTGCATAGGTCATAGACATAGACAGGCTATTGCACAATAGATGCATCTGAAGTAGGAAAGTGCTGTTTATTATATAATCTGTGACTGTAAAAGGTCTGTACAACAAAAAATAAAATTGTCTATTCAGTCGATGAAGTAAGTAGACTTACTCTTATTTTTAACTCAGTAAACATCTAGACATAATTTTAGGTAATATTCTGATTAATAATTAAATTATTTTAATTCTTAAATTATTGTAAATAATTTATAATTACTAATTATTTCTCACAATTTTATTACATAAAAACATTCTTTTGAACATTTTTATGCCAACACAATATCCGTGATCAACAAACGACGTTGACGTTTCACTGCGTAGCAAGTGAAAGTGTCACGTCGATTGAAGTGAAGTTTGCCTGCCTGCCTGTCAGGAACGGGGATATTTTTATTCGGGTTGATTTTCGCACGCCTGTTCAGGGTATTTATCGTTTTCTATATAAAATTACAACAATAATACAATTGCCAATGACTTTTCATTGATAAAGAGTGAGTGCGTCGGTACTAGCCCTAAATAACAGTTATTTTCCCTAACAGGTTATAACCGGGAAAGATGGGAGTAAAACCTGTAATTGGAAGAAAACCTAACAAGAATCCACCAATTTTCAGTCATGAGTTCGTTATTCAGAATCATGCCGACATCGTATCATGCATGGTTATGGTGTTCTTAGTCGGGCTGATGGTCCAGGTACGTTGGGAACGAGTGCCACGTAAGCCGAAATTTTGTGAAATATCTTAGATAAACTTGATATTATGATAGTTACTGTAACATTACGTGTTTATGTTTCAGTCTACCAGTCCTGTGGCTAGTTTATTCATCAGTCTGCACCACAATATCAGTGGGATTGAACCTACAAGAGAAAATCCTAAAGGAGAACCATTCCTGTATGAGTCTGGTTGGAAAGATGCCTGTTCTGTGTTCTTCTACTCACTGGTGTGCATTGTTATGCATGCTATCTTGCAGGAGTACTTCTTGGATGTAAGTTACCTGTAGACAACAGTCACTGATAATCATAATCTATCCCAAAGTTATGTGAACTAGTTTTATGATATTTACATTTATGACATTTGTTTTCCAGAGAATATCAAAGAAATTCCATTTATCAAAGTCAAGACTAAGTTCTCTGAATGAATCAGGCCAGCTGGTTGTTTTCCACCTGCTAACATTTCTGTGGGGAGGCGATGCTATCATCCGTGAAGGATTTGTTCTCAACGTCTCTCAACTATGGGAAGGTATGAACAATAATTAAAGTACCTACAAATTATATTTCTCTTTTTAAACATATTTATTCTTATAAAAACAGTAGTTTTCTTACAATATACCTCTTGATAGTGTTGTCATAGCTTACAAAACAACAGTCTTAGTACAGTAAAACTTAAAATACCTTCCCTTTCAATTAAAGTTGGTTTTTGCTCTTCTCTTCTTTTTCTTTACAGCAGAGCAAAATACTGTAAGCTTTTAAATACATTTACTGTGGTGCTTTTAGATGATTTATTATGGTGCTATTTAAAATTTAAATTATACTTCATTGTGCAGTATTGGATATCCATTGCTTTACATACTTATACAAAACTTTATCTATTGTACTATGAGGAGAATGTGAAAGGGGTATCAAGGCCACATAATGTGAATTAAATACAAACATGCCATTGTTCAACCTGGCTTTTGTAATGTAAACAAAGGTATGGCTGGCAACTTTTCAATTTCTATTATTACAAAAGTGGTACATTATTTTGTACAAGAAAATCAAATAATTTAGTATCATTAGTTTAGGTATGTTCTAGTTCATTAGTGCACAATACACACATACGAGTACATAGAGTAACTTGTAGAATTATTCACCTATGTATATATTTTGTCTATAAAACTAAATGATGGAACAAGCCGATGAACCATCTGATGTAAATCTTAAGATTTACCACAGATTGGGCTTTTACAGTAACATATATAACCTTGTTGCAGCATGGCCCAACCATCCAATGAGCTTTCTGTTGAAGCTGTGGTGGATTGTTCAAGCTGCATACTGGGTGCATGCTATCCCTGAACTGTACTTCCAACGGATCAAGAGAGAAGAGTGGCTTGGACGGATCAGACACGCTGCGGTTGCCTTCTCTTTTGTCGGATTAGCTTACGGATTCAAGTAAGTAGTTTTTCAATTAATAACTGGACGGAGATACGTTAGATGACACAGCCGATAAGCTGAACATTGATAAGATCATGGGAAAAGTATGTTCTGCATCCATTCTGTGGCTTTCAGGAATCACTCTTTCTGTAAACTTTGGGCATACCCAGCAGTGAATTTTTACAGCCAATTATAATGATGATGAACTTATAATGAGTTTTGATAATATGAGTAAAATACTTCCAGGAAAAATATCGCTCTTCGCAATGTAATGTATTTATGAATGTATCGGTTCCATTAGGTTTCAGCGTGTGGGAGTATGCTTGATCGTGCTTCACTCCCTGGCAGAGTTTGTAGCGCACTGCAATCGTCTCAACAGCATCCTCAGAGGAGAAAGAGAAGACTTCATTGACAAAGGTCAGCTATAAAAACATAAAACTATAGAAAATATATAATCGAAACCTTAAAATGTACTGAGTTATGTTCATTATGAATGCTGGAAAAAACATCTCCAGCTAAAATCATGTCCTAGGCAATCCACAATATAGCATCTCTGTTTATTTGTTGACGTCAAACTTACGACATTAATCTGATAACTGGTAAAGTTTTTGTAAAATGATACTTGTTTATGAATATGGGCCCGTATTCATACACAAGAGGAACAGTCTGCCAAACGGTTTCAACCTCCATTCGCCTAGCGCAGCGCTATAATCCGCCTGTAGAGGAGCCTTCTGCATCGTTTTTTAATATGGGTTATAGGTACTTATTTTGATTGTTTTTTCGGTAGTTATCAGCATCAGCAACGGAACAATATTCGTGGCGGTGCGTCTGTGTTCGCTGGTACTCGGCGTGCTTACATTCTACTTCGGACTGGCGGGCACGGCACCGCTTGCACTCAGGGTAGCAGCGCTCTCCGTCCTTGTCTCATTCCAGGTACCATACTGATGATCTTTGTAACCTCCCAAAACTCTTACAGGTTCGACTATGCTTAAAATTAGAAATCCTATAGTTGGAAATACCGTCTGTACAGTGAAAACAATTTGACAATTACGTAAACTAAAGATGTAAATATTATGTAAAGATGATATACAGGGTGGGACAATAATGGCCTTATTCACATTGGTCTTTTAAAGGTATGCTGGTTAAAATGGCTGCAAAATCTGTTGTAATCTTTTTTCGGCTAAAATGACAGCAAGTTAATAAAGGGGTTAACTTACAAATATAAGACTTACGCCCGAATACTGAAACACTACTTAGATTTAATTAATACCTAAATGATTGCTATCTGTTACCAGTGGACAATGTAATACAGAGGCGGAGCAACGGCAAATAAGTGGTGTTTAAATTTGAGCGACGTTTCGGTATTCGGGCGTTATACTCGTAGTTGAATGTTTTTACTGTGTGTCCAGGTTTACCTGATGTTCAACTTCGTGTCCGAAGCGATGAAGCAGCGCCAGGAGGCGCGCCAGCAAGTGCAGATCAAAGCCAAGAAAGAGAAGAAGGAAAAACCTAAAAAGGAAAAAGGTACCTTCAAATCACTAAACCATCTTAGTTTTGATTGCTGCGAAATTACATTGATCTGCCTTCAAATGTTTCATACAATTAGAAATCAATAAAAAAACTAGAACTTTGAACATTAAACAGTGCAATATTTTTGATCTAAGAGCTGTAATTGCACTATTTTATTTATCTTACAGTGAAGAAACCTTCCATTGTGGACGATTCAGACCTTCCCGAAGTGGATCAAAACACGAACAAAACTTTGCGCCAGCGTGCGGCCGCCGCCGGCGCCACCGCCAAGGCAAAGTGAACGCGAACTCTCTTCAACAAAATGACACTTATTTATATAAAAATATTATATCTGTGTACATGTTCTTCGTAGGTTGTCGTCATCCTCTCTTAACCGAGTATTTCCACTTAATTTAGTTTGTTTCTATTCTTCTAAACTACTTTCGACGTTGTCAAAGCACAAAAGAGCAGACTGAATGCAGATCTAAACAGATTTGCGTAACATCAAGTGTTGTATTTTAGCATAATTAATGTTTGTAGCCTTTACAACGATATCAAACTATGTGGTGACAACTTCAAATTATCGTTATTATGAATCGTTATTTTAGGGTGCGAAATATGATTGTCATTAAAGCATAGTGGGTACAGGGTTGTAAGATATATCCTAAAAACGGGAAGTCTAGGCTATAAAGTTGTTTATATGAATATATTGATAAGTGTAGTAAAGGCAATGGTGTAAACCACACTTTAAAAACATGAGGAATTCCATTTTTATTTTGCATTTGAATTTTTATAACATTTTATATTTTAAATTGTGAATTCCGATTCAGATGTAATACGTTTTAATTCTATATTTTTTATACGCTGTTTATACTTTGAATACTAATATTTTAATTGAATGAACTTTCTTCCTTTGTATTTCTGTTATTACTTAATTTTAAATGAATTTCTGGCCTTGTTCGTGTTTCACAACAATTATCCACCATAAAACGTAATTGTTAAATGTGTAATGTACTAAATGTGACGTAGGTTATTTAAAATTCTTCCCAATCTGAAATCGTGCTCATAAAATTATTCTTTAATTTTCACAAGAATTGTCAATTTACAAAGCTTGATGTTATTTTTATTTCAAAATAAATTTTGTAATAATACAATCCATAGATGTTTATATATTTAACCTACCTACCTCTATAAATTATTTCTAATGCAAGGCTAAGGTAGCCAATAGATAGGTAATAAATCACATTCTCATAAACATGTACTCGTAAGTACTCATACAATATAGTTTTAAATCATTTTATTTATGGCTCGCTAGTTCTTGTCAAATTATGTATGTACTTTAGAATGAGTAGTTAACGGTAACAGTAAATAAGTGGGTAGGTTGTTAAGATTCAAGTAAATCATAAGAGATTATCTGTTTTTTGATCATCAATATCTATTCATCATCATCGTATTGACCAGAAGAACTCAATTGCTGGACAAAGGCCTCTCCCTACAAGAAATAACGAATTTTGATAAGTATCCGCTTTTAAGGTAGACAGTGGAAAAACTGAAAACTTTCATTCAGGAATCGTTTATTTTTACTCTGTTTTGTGATATCTACCTATCAAGAGATAATTAGATCTACCTACTTAGATCTTCAAACTTGAAAGACTGAAGAAAAATAGGTACCATACCTAGCGTTGCTTAATAATTCCTCTCTGGAGCTCTACCGAGATAGAGTATCCGCGAGGCTTTCGTTTTGAATATAATCCCAGTCACCTATCGTGTCTCATTTAATTGGTACTAAAAAAAATCCCATTGAAATAAGTGTAGGTAACTTTTATACACTGGATGCCACTTTGCTAGGCTAAAAATTAATGATAGTTTTTTGCAACGCGTGCGACCGTTATAGCTGGTGATGCATCGAGGTGAGCGCTTACGGCTCGCTATTTTCAGTTGAGTCAAGCTCAAGACGCTTCTCAAGTAAAGCCTTATAAAAGGTTTGAGGGGAATGCAACAACCAGTTCTTGCCTAACACTCGTCAAGTACAGACGCCAAGATGCGTGCTTCTCTCGTATTATTAGCAGCGATGGTCACAGTAGCTTATGCAGGTTAGTGCCCTTTGTTTTTACCGGCTGTCGTCTTCGAGTATCCACTTTTCATTTGATTGCAATTCGTCTGGGTAATTTCCGATTGCCTCTTTTAAGATAATCGCTTTTCATTATCTCGTTCTTTTTATATAATAACTTTAGGTTCCCTTAGTTTTGTATGGTATGACATGGCGTGTAATGTTAGCAAAACACTTGTATATAGTTCGGTAGATGTAGGTGCATAACCTATGTATGGGAAGATACCTATTATCACCCTAGTTGTGCTTATGTTTTATTTTAGTCATGGCAGCCCAGGGAGCCTAAAAATATAAGATATAATTAAAAGAAAATTGCAATTTTCAAATTGAAAATAACAGAAAGTTTAGGTACTTTGTAGGTCCTACCAACCTAAATACCTACCTACTATTGTATTAAATTAGGAATGTTCCTTTATAAGTCACGAAACTTCATACGACGGCAAGTATCAGGAAAATGAGTCATTCATAACTAAATACCCTGAGATCATCACTTTACTTAGGTAAGTATCTACCCAAAGCTTTTTTTTAAATAATCATGATTGATCATGCGTTACCCACACTTTCATCATCTCTATAATAACGATAAAATATTAAGCATTGTGGCAATATAAACCCATATTTAGTAGGTACTTACCTAAATTCATGTTTTTAAATTACAAAATAAAATTATTTCTGCATGCACTTCATTCGTGAAAACAAAATTAGTGTCGTACAAAAAAGATTAATAGCAATTTTCGGGTGGTTGGTTCTGGGAATTACCACTTAGCGATTCATCTCGGACCCGACGTTGACCTAAAATTAGCTAGTAACTCATGCATAATGTAGGGACTAGTACCGGTGCATTGTGCATTCTTGAAACCGCAATGATGGTATTTAGCTACTTACCTACTTTGCAGCGCGAGCAAATTGGATTTTTGCGATTTACTTACCTCATTGTTTTTTGCGATATAAAGTGTTTCGCATTTGCTTTCGTATTGAACTCATTCCTCTGTAACTTTAGATTATTATCACTTATCTACTGTTTTTAAACGTTGCTTAGCACCTGAGTAACACCACAGTAGGTAATACCTTCAATATAAGCCCTCTCTTTCACTGTTTACGATATGACGGTTGTTCTCCTTATAAGAAAGATCTTAGAAATCTGCCACTTACTGTTTTACGTTGATTTTACATAATATTATAATTTAGGAATTATGTTGGACATGTATTGATTTCAGTGGGGCAATACTACGTGCCTCGTTCATACTACACCATCGACTCTGATGGACATGAGACCGCACCAGTACCCCTGAGACGGCTGCGTCGTTCTGCAGAAATCTTCGGGCACAGATCGGGCTCCAGTGCCAACGCCAACGCAAATGCACGAGCTCATGCTGATACCAGTAAGTCCACGATCACCTCTACTCGCATTACGCTGCGCTGTTGTTTGCAGTAGTGCAATGCAAGTCAGATCATATGTTACCTTCTCTTATGGTTGTCGAATTTGTGCTAACCCCTGTTCTGTAAACAGGGTAGGTACCTACATTCTGAGCTTGTTGATTCCAAGATAATACATTTTAACCATAGCACGCGGCGCAGCACCGACTAAAGTTATGCTTTTATGTGTTAACCTTACGTATTGATTGCGGAAGGCCTTCAATTAAACACAGTCACGATCCTCTTTAAATGAGAGGTCAATTTGGTGAATGATCATCAATCTATGCAAAACATAAATAGCTGCTTAGTTAAACTAAAAATCACAGAAATCTCTAGCCACACGGGAGCGAAACACAGTTATTTACCTTCACCGATGTCAAGTAGAGGTACTAACTGCTAGAAAATCTGTCACCTGTAGACCAAGTGAAAGCTTTTTAAAAGCTTTACCTATAAACTGGCACGCAGACATCTTAGCTGTCGTTACAGTTAGCTTTATAGTAGATTTTATAATGTGTCTGTAAGTAGAGCACTGTGTAATAGAACCGAACGTGTACAGCAAGTAAAAGCTTTCATAGTCTCAATGTAACGGTTTAAGAAATTCCAGAGGCGGCGACGGTCGATCGGTTACCGTTTACCACTAAAATTATCGATGCATTTTTTTCTTTGACTAATGTTTGTTTGTTTGATTGGGCTAATGCCTATACCTGGTAAACTGGGACACTTATTTACCTACGTATGATTTTGTAAGTTACCTAAGTAGGTAAATTGTTTGGTTTACGCAATGATCTTTAAAACAATTCTCCAAGTACGGTGTCTGTAGGTACCTGGAGAATTGTGACAGGTTCATTTTCTGTACTTACTAGGTGTAATGCCTTGAGTTCTAGTACCTACTTGTACCACAGAAAACTTATTGTAGTAAGCTCTACCATAAACTAGTGCCTCTCCCTACTAAGGGATTTGAGGGGATGTCTATGCTCCCATATTGACAGGCGTCACAGCTCAGTCGGTATAGCTCTGCCTTCCGTGCTGTGGGTCGTGGGTTCGATCCCCACCAAGAACAAACATTTGTGTGTGGCAAACATAGATGTTTGTTCTATGTCTGGGTGTTACTATATTATAAGTATGTATTTACAAAAAAAAAAAAGTATATAAGTATTCTATCAGCATCTAGTTCCCATATAACAAGCTTTGCTTAGTTTGGGACTAGAGGGCGTCGTGTGAAATGTCCATGAATATTTATTTATTTATTTATATCTCTTGGAAAAGGTGATCCTCGAGAGAGGGGGGGGGAGTCTAGTGTAAAAATACTAGTTTAAACATCTATTGAAGAAACTGTGTCAAATTAGTGTTTATACTAAAACATTCGAAATGATCCTTGTGATTTTATTGAATAAAGAAATTTTGACTTTGACTTTGAAGTGGATCCTTTTTACCTTTACCTCTCTCATTTCCAGATGGTGGTAGCGCCAATGCTAACGCAAACGCTAATGCGAATGCAAACAGCTACTCTCGCGGCGCCGGTGCTGGAGGCTATCGGAGGCCAGGTGGCTTCGGCTCTTCGAACCCGAACTTACTCAAGTAGGTCCAGCATTACTGATCCCACTACCTCTGTTCTTCGTTGGCTGGTACAAAATGTTGTCTAGCGTATAGGTCTTTTCTGTACAAACTTGGTTTGAGTTAGTCTATAAAACGGTAGCTTATTTAGGTCGTGTTATAAAAATGTTAATTCATCAAAAAACTTTCACTAAAAAGTTTCCAAGGTTTTGAAAATATATAAAACCATTGGTTTCCGTAAATAGGGTCATCTCGATTTTACGTTTAGTTTTTCTACGAAGATAACAAACAGTGTTGTTCGTACAAAGTTTTATTAGAAGACTGGGAAGTGGGAAGTGAATGACTTTAAGACGTGCCCTGGCAGCTCTACGCTAACTTACACTATCACTCACTACTTGTACCTACATTATTGTAAGAAATAATAACCTAACCTATTGTAACTAACTTGTTTTTGTGTGTTCTCTAGGGGTCACTAGGACTTCAGCGTCGTAGCATAGACTAACTCGGTGGCGGCATCCATCCTGAACGCGTATTTTCCATCAGTTGCACCATCGCGCACCAGCAACCCCTATCAAAATGTCCGCGAACGCTCGTGCAACTGCCGGAAGATTATATTTATTTGAATAAGTTTACATAGCTAGATCATTAAACATAATAAAACATTTATTGTTCATTTCTATTGTTTTCATCCCCGACAATAACAGTAAGTCTTACTTGAACCCATACATTTTTGATTGGTGCTACGAGGGAAATGTTCAACTCTTCGGGTTATGTAGGTACAGTAGGTACCTCCCAAAAAAGGAAAGAGTTTAACATAAAGCATTTTTATTTTACCTAAAATATCAAGTAACTATGTAACGCACAACACAATAAATATTACTTCTTATAAAACGTGAGCAAAAAACATCAACGCGCACCCATAAATTTTCCTCTAGTAGAAGTGTACGAAAACTTTTGAAAGGAATTGTTCAGTGTTTTAATTGTATGAATAAGTACCTAAGTAACTTATTCCTCTAAAATCTAAAAAATAATTTTACAAGGACAATTATTTTTGTTCATAACTTCGGCAGTTACGAACAAAAATAATAATCAATTGTCCTCGTAGCACTTCTACTAGAGGAAAATGTATGGATGCGCGTTGATGTCTTTTGCTCACGTTTTATGAGAATCATATTTTATTGTGAATATTAAAAAAACTATTATTGTCCTTATTCTTACATTTACGAATTAAAAAAAACACACTATTCAATTCAATGGTATTTCACTAATTCACTACCTATCAAAACGCGCACCCATTAATTTTGCTTGTGCAGAAGAAACTAGATAGAATATGCTCCACTTATAATGAATGTATTTGTACTGATTGGAGTAAAATAACTAAGGGCATATAAGATTAAAAGGAGATTAATCTAGTATTTATTTGAACCTTTGGCAGGTTTTATTTATGTTTAATACCAATGCTTAAAACCTAAGTAAATGAAGAATTGCCTATATAATTATCTGAGCACAGAACATGAACCTCTTAGACTTTTCAGAGTAGATTAGATTAGAAAATTCTTTATTGCACATATAAAAACAGTACAGAGGCGGGCAGAGTAAGTACATCGTGATGAAAAAACAAGATAGACCAAATCTTGTTTTTTTATGATATTTCAAAAAACTCTAGTTTCTAGTCATCATCACAAGTCCTACAAGAATGAACCTATAAGGTACATTCTCAAATCTAATTTCCATACTTTTAGTAGAACAATACGTACTTACAACCTGACCATCTATAGATTTATCCATTCATTAATCACTAGCCCAAATTTCCTCAAACGTAACAATGGGTCCATAAATCTTTATTATGTTAATACCTCTGTTCTGTACTAATACCTACCAATCCACCTACATTTTTTATACAATTTCTGCAATTCTGAGATAAGAGAGCAGAGAGATGAGAGTTGCACAATCTGTGGTAACATTTTTTAAATTGTTTAACTTAAACACGTCAAGTCGGTACCTACATTTTTTATTTAACTGTACACATGTCACGGTGCTGTTACTTGTTACACGAGAATTTTCAAAGGCGAGCGAGTTTTTCATTGGTAGGTACTACGACTTTGCAGTGAGGATAGGCATAAGATGATGGCTTGACAACATGGTTGTCGTCCTTTATTTTCTTTTTAAATGAATACTATGTGTTCTTGCTAGGTAAATAAAGTAATTCCTGGGCTCTTACATAGATACTTGGAAACCCTATTTGGGAAAGAATTGTTGAATGAATCTCTTCCACGCTTGCGCTTATCATGTAATTTTTTGTTTATTTTTGATATTTCGGTTTAAGTATTTGCCTATTCAATATCGAGTTAATCATACACATAAAAACTGCATTCGTGATACCTATAGGTAGGTAGGTAAGGTACATTATGGTTTGCCGTAAATGCCTTGTAGGTAACTCATTCTACCTACTTAAACACATTTTTTTGTTCTCAGACGAGTCACGAATTTAGGAAGTAAATTGATGTTACTTATCAGGTTATGGGCCTTTGCAAAAAGTTTGAAGCTCGTTAGAATAATAACATTTTTGTTTACAATTTACATACTCATCTAGCTTCGTAATCATCTAGCTTCATCTATGCCGGCCAATAACTGACTATTTGAAACATCATAAAAAGATAGTTAAAGATACACGCGAGAGCAATGATTCCGGGTCACTTAAAGAATGTTAAAAATCTCGGAAACTAAAAATGATAAATATGATAAATTGTATTTAATAGACAATGTAATACTCCTTAAATGAAGGTATTAAAACTTCTTAGTTATTGTAAAGTTATATCTTAAAAAAATCAAATTTGAAAAAGGGCCACTTTCGAAGATGGAACTACGAAATTACAGCATTTGGTTTTGCTTTTGTTTGTAATCTGTCATTTATGTGGGTATATAAACCATGTTGATAGTGCTCTATATTCATTATTCAAGCTGAAATTATGTCGCTTACGCCTGAAGAATGCACCAGAATACTTACAATGCTGGAAACCGGCCGGAGTCAGCGCGATACAGCCAGGACTGTCGGTGTGTCGCTGTCAACAGTACAGAGTTCTCCGACGTTACGAAGAAACTGGTTCTAACCTACGCAGACCAGGAACGGGCAGAACCAGGTGTACCACAGCACGAGAAGACCGATACTTGGTGAACACCATGCTTCGAAATCGCTTTCTCACAGGAACTGAACTCACAAATCAGTTTCGACGCCTCGGAGGAAGTAACCCAAGTGCATGGACAGTAAGACGTCGGCTTGCTGAATCTAACTTAAAACCCCTTAGACCTGCAAACGGCCCTAAACTGGAGCGTGGGCATCGTATTTCAAGACTAAGATATGCCCAGAGCCACGTAAATTGGAGTATTGAAGATTGGTCAAAAGTTATGTTCTCCGACGAATCAAAATTTATGCTCTACAAGCACGATGGAAGACACAGAGTGTATCGAAGACCAGGGGAAAGATTCAAGCAAGCATGCATCGAAGAAAAAGTAGCCTACGGTGGTGGGTCTGTACTTGTGTGGGCCGGAATTTCTTCTGAAAGTCGCACAGAGCTGGTGATCATAGAAAACGGCTCTTTAACTAGCGTAAGATATGTGGAAGAAATCCTCAATGATCATGTTGGTCCATTTATGGTCAATTTAGGTGAGGATGCTATATTTATGCATGACAATGCCCGACCTCATACAGGTAGGATTGTGAATGACTACCTTCAAGAGATGAACATTACTCGTATGGAGTGGCCAGCGCGCAGCCCGGATATCAACCCGATCGAGCATGCTTGGGACGAGCTAGGCAGATGCGTAAAACAACGAAACCCTCCCCCAATCACGCTTCGTGAGCTCAAAATTGCTCTCACAGAGGAATGGGAGAATATTCCCCAAAATCGTATAAGGAACTTGGTGTACAGCATGCCAAACCGCGTAAACGCAGTAATGGAAGCACGAGGAGGCAATACGAAGTATTAAAATTCAAGTCAAATCGTAATAAAGTTCAAAAATTTCATGTTTCCTATTTTTGTTTTAAGGAGAGATCAGCAGTTTTTTTCTTTATGTAATTTTGTGTTAATAAAATGTATGGTGACTCATATTTTTTTACTTTCATTTAAGGAGTATTACATTGTCTATTAAATACAATTTATTGCATTAACCTATCATTTTTAGTTTCCGAGATTTTTAACATTCTTTAAGTGACCCGGAATCATTGCTCTCGAGTGTATTTTGCTGCTGAATATACACCTACCCCTACTCTTCTCACTCAGAACGGGCTTCTCTTCTTTTTCAAGATGAACAATATTTGAATCACTCTGATATCCTGGGAGGTAAATGTACCACTGATTTCTCGGAACCATCACAATTTCGTAGGTTCATCAAGTACCTTGGCCAAGGCCAATAGGCCGTCCCACTTTTAGATTTCCGTCAAAAGATAAAAGATTTTTATTTGCAGTGAACATGGTAGGTAGGTACAGTATACAGGTGTTTTAAAAATAATATTATCAAGTTCAGCACATTCAGTTATTTGTCAGATAACATACAAATAATGTTACATGCCGTTCGTGCCGGCATGCACCATTCGGGAACCTTTATATCCCAGCTGGCTTGGCTGTGGGCGACAACCAGCACTCTTTGTAACTGGTAAATGAGTGGTGCTTGTCGTCTTGGAGATGGTAACTACTGTAAAGCATCTTAAATTTCAGATCTGGAATGACGCGAAGCCAGTCCGGAACAGTGCAGGGTCATTCTGTGTCTGCGACCAGCGACGTCGCAGTCGACTCTTCAGGAAAGGGCTACTACGGGCTATCCACTTCTGTCGATAACTAAGAATTCCTAAATTGATAACTAGAAATATCGCCAAAGAAAAAAGACCTTTACCTTATCTACTTAATATTATTTTTGCAGTTAGATGGTAGTTCTAAGATAACTTTGAACAAATAGTAAAATAAGTTCAGGGTGGATAAAAAGTAACAAGAATTATTGGTATTTCATTTATTTGTTCAACAAACATTAGTTAGGTGACGTTTATGAGGAACAAAAATGAATGCGCACTTACCTACTACTTATTAAAATACCCGTTATGTCATGAATGGCAATATGATAAAAAGAGAGAAAAAATAGTGTTTAAACAAAAAGAAGCCATATTAGCCATATTAGGAGCCAAGGAAGCTCGTATGTAGGTGTTTTAAACTATAGAGTTTCAAAATTTCTCATCAACTCAAAATTAAATAACGCTAAATTGCGTCTATTTTGGCTTCAGCCTCATGGCGTTTTAACAGTACAAAAATGACCTACTTTATTTATGGGGCAGATCTAGTCTGTATTGAGGTTTGTTGTATTGGTATCCCTGGTCAATGGGAGCAGGGGCCGGTTGCGGGAAAGGGGCCGGCTGCGGGATGGGTGCCGGGGCAGGTTGTGGCTCAGAAACTGGCACAAATGGAGGAGTCACTATTACGGCATCGTCTGTCAAGCCCACATCCCGCCCGGACGGGAAAAGGCGCTGACCGATTTGCTGAGGAGACCGGTAAAACTGGTGAGGCTGTTGGTAAACCTGCGGAGCTTGTTGGTAAAACTGCTGAGGCTGTCGGTAGACCTGCTGAGGCTGTTGGTAGAACTGTTGCTGAGGTTGCTGGTAGAATTGGGGCACTTGATTAAACCCTGGAGTACCATACTGGGTAGAAGGCACGTTATATTGCGTTGAAAAACCATTAGGTACACCATATTGTGTCGGCAGCTGCTCCATTCTCCCAAACATATTTCCTAGGAACGGGAATTTGTTCGTTAGCGATGCCCACAACCCTGTGCCTCCAACTTGGTTCGAGCCCTGGGTGCTCCAAAACAACCGCTGCGATGGCTCCTGATATTGTGAGTTGGGATTAACCACAACAGAATATGGGTCATTTGGTCCGATGTTGTACGGAGCTTCCCTCTGATTGTATCCTACCGCACTACCTATAAATTCACAATAAATTGGTTAATTGAATATTATTTGTTTCTTTAGACGCATTAAATAAAACATTTCACTTGACGTACCGGCCACAAACAACACCAAAAATGCGAAAGACACATCCATTTTCGCACGAGTCGCTGAACCAGAACTGTGTTTTATTGTTGTTCGTCTTCGCATTTATACCTCCTCTATTTACTCCTAAAAGAGGGCCTTGAAGTAAAATTCTCGTAATCCAATATTGAAAGTATGAAGTAATTTGTGTAGTGGCTCGCCCAGTGGTGGACGCGGCGTGGACAATAGGTGCGACATCTAGGTGACTCGTGCGCCGCCGCCGCCGCCCGCCGACACACGCACAGGTTGTTTTCAATCGATATGCAACATTAGCATCGTAACAATGGTAATGCAAAATTTACGACAGAATTCACCCGAAACTAAGAATGTGATCGATGCTCAATTGGGTAAGTATTCGTATGGGAGCTGGGTGCCAACATGCATCACAAGGGATGCCGAAATTTCGGCTGTTCATCTATGGATAGAACTAATACTCATAGATTTACAACGGTTGTACCTTGGACAAATAATTCGTCCAAGGGTCGTACGTACCCAACGTTTTTCGAGCTGGTTATATTTTTATACCTACCATGCAACATATAATTCCATTCACCAAAATAAATGCAATGGAAAACTCGTTGTCTGGGGATGGGTTCAACAGGTTTCGGCAGCCATAGGAGTTGATGCAATGCTTATGCAACATAAGATTTATTATTCAGTCAATGCATCATCCAAGGTAAAATTGCTTACCTTTTTATCTGATCATACAAAAATAAATTAATCGGCGCATCCGTCGTATAAAGTTGTATTGTACTGCTTAATTCCCATCATTGCATGAACTTTAGTGTCAAGTTGCCGTAAGCAATATGCAATAACGCTCATTGCAAATTCTTTATACACCATGTAGATGATAAAGTTTCGTGAAAAATGCACTGGACCTCGTGTTTGCTCAACATAATCGGCATTATTCATAAGATAACATGGTGGTATTTGTCTTCGCCAGTTGTCACGGCTTTGTCGCCTGGTAGAAGCGTTTTGCGAAATGTTGCCCAATCGAGATTTACTCACCTATCTACTCGGAATATAGACTGCGTACGAATATAGATAAGGAAGTTGATATAGCCATGCCTTTACTTGTTATGACTAAGGTCTGCATACAAGCAAAGGGTGCAGTGTGTTACTAGTGTTACTACTAACTTCATTCATAAAATATCCGAACTCAACAGGTGGGTAAAATGATGAGCGTTTTCCAAGCGTGAACAAACAATGACAGTTTCTTCCCATAAATTACAAATTGTCCTTCATTGCTGTTTTGTGTATTTTGTTAAACTATGCTATGAAGGTAGGTACTTATGTATTTGTTCAGCCAATGCATTTTTCGCACATATTGAAAAGTTTACAAATACTTAATCCTAAGACAGGCGCTGGGTCAAGCTCAGTGTCGCCGGCAGCGTGTGCGTGCGGTCCTAGTTGACATAGATAGAAGTTCTTCATTATGTTAATCCCCTATATTTCATTTTTCAAATGTAAAGGTCACTATGGCCTCTTTCAAACAGAAAGCCGATGTCAGCGTCAGTCTACTACTAGCTACCCCATCATAAGCCATGGAAAGGGATTAGCAACGAACTTTCTACGGTTTATGATTAGAAAAGCAGACGGTGTAAGTATATTGTAGTAGGTAGGTAGTACCTATAGGTACGTTATGGACATTTACTTTCTACAACAAGTCATAAGTCGATATTGCACTTAATTATTGGATGCAGTGCATCTTACGTAAGGTGTTTTCAAAAGAGCTCTGCCTAAGTCTATTTGTTTTGGGTGTTTAGTCATTCAATCAGTAGACCATACACAATACTGAGAAATCATCGTGCAGGTTAGTTACGCGCAGACATGAAATTGGTGTGCATCACATCATCTGACGCATACAAATTCGTGCCAAAGTAGATTTATAACGTCTGGCTGGAGGTCGAACTTTTAGCCTTTTTGGGGAGAGTCTTGATGTAGCCAAATTAATTTCTTATCCATTAAAATACATTGATTAATGTTATCACTCTTGGCCAATTTATTTTATCTCTAGCACCAAAAAACCTTAAGAAGGTATGGGCATAAAACGAAATTAATTAAGGAAGTAGATGAAGTGCCTACTACATCAGTAAATATCACATCTTGTAAGTACTTACTAATGATAATGGGAAACTGTTTTACGACTGTTTTCATTGGTTATGTAGTTTTCCAAACAAATTTTCAAGTAAGGGTTAAAATCCTGGTGCTAATAGGTTCATAAGTTTTCTAAAAAAATACCATAACTTAATTTCAATATTGTTGACCTCAGTTGGTCCAAATTTTACGATTAATGTGACCAAAAACACAGTAAATGAAAACTAAAATTAAAAAACAAATACAGACTAACTTTTTCACATTTTTAACTGGCTGACCATTCTTTATATGTACAGTCAATGACATAACAATGATTATATCATATTTTTTTTAACCCAACAGACGTAGCAAGACGTGGTGGTGCTAAACATTGACGGAAACGGTGTACGTCCACAACACGATGTATCGATGACATTGTCACCCTCGTAGGCCGTAGATGGCTAAGAACCAACATGATGCAGGAACAGGGTTATCTACCTAACCCAGCCGTTGGTCAAGTCGAGCTATGATACTCCTATGCCAGCAAAACAGCTTCTCCGTAATAAAGATAAGCTACCCGTAAACATCAAAATCTACTCAGACCAAACTCCAGCACAGCAAAAATATCTACAAGAATTAAAAAATGAGTTGATCCTTCGTCAAAACGCCGGTGAGAATGACCTTACTATAAAATACCGAAATGGCACACCGAGTATCATCCAGACTACTCCAAAAAACTCCGAGCAATAAGTCCCACTGTTGATGGAACAACAAAACAAAGACCAACTCTATTACAAAGAAACCAAATTAATGAATATTAAACCGCTATACATTTACAATACTTGCATACTTATCCGTAAAATTTTAAAAAGCTCCCTCCATATTAGCCTATCTTTATAGCAGCGCATCAAGTAACCAAACGAAACACCCGCCGCCTTTTCTGGTTCTGCCGAAGACGCGAACAAATTATGGTAAAAAAAAACGATTACCTTTGAAGGCGCACAGCTTTACAACAAACTACCCGCGGATATAAAAAAAAATGTAAACTCATTCAATTCATTTAAAGCTAAACTACTGCAGTACGTAATTGAACATTACTTTTAGAATGATAATGCAGATATAATTTACTATACTTACCTATCTGCCTAGTCTTAGTTAGAACAAAATTATAAAATTATAATTATGTTAATACCTACCTACCTGGTACCTTACCTATCTACCTAGAATGAATTGAATGGGTGCTATTCATAACCTTATTACTAAAGCTACATACCTACTAAATCTACTCGAACGAAGAATACCTAGCTATACTTACCTAATTTTAAAGTTATAAGATCTTTTCTCATGTAAGTGGCATATTATGTCTTTTTTGAGAATAAATGTCTATAAACCTAACCTAGCTATAGATGATGATGACAAAATTCGAATCTCTCCGTTTTCCTCTTCCTCTATCCACTAATTCCATCAATAGAACTACCAATGCAACTTAGTGGGAATATACCACGATTGCTTTATTCTTAAAATATTATGTTGCTCTAGAAAATAGAAGCATAAGCTGAAAGTCGGGGCTAGTTATTTTATAACACCCTTTACCTTATCTACGATAGCAATCAAAGGGTAAGCATACGACCTGTAACTTATTTAAATAACTGAGTAATGAGAGGACACAGTAACATTTAAACTGCGCTAACGCGAGTTCATTTTGCATAATTTACTCAATCGGCCGCACCTACAACCCACATCACTAAGTACCTATACGTGTAGTCAGTATACCTACCTGATTTTGTTTCATTTTTTATGACCAACAAAAATTATGGTGTGAGCAGTCTTCGGTGTATCATCTAATGTTTTCGTAGATCGTCGCGTAGCTCCATTTTGTCTTGAGGGCGTTTTACACTTCACTTGCCTAAACCGCTCTCAACGTTCTTAGGTATCACTAAACTTATCCACTAAGCTCCTACAAGAATAATGTAGGTTTGTGTCTGTATAGGTTGGTACACTTAATACCTACTACAGTTAATGGAAACCACTACAGTGAAGTTCTTAGGTTGTAAGTGGCCCTCTAAAGCTCGTTGTGACGAAAGATTTAATACTCAATCACCTAAGTATGCCACCTATGTTTTTTTAAACGAACTTGAAGATGTAGTCCAAACACTTGTACAAACCAAATATTCTAATAAAACTACTAGGATCGCTTAGGTCCTTGCGACAGTCAGGTCAGAGGTCTAAAGAAGTATTTCAGTTCCATTAGTAGGGATTCTAAGTCTACAATCCTAGATCATTGACAAAACCCCTACTCAACATATACCTAGTACCTAGTGGGCGTCGAAAAAGCAGGCACATGAGACGCAGTGCTATGCCTCACCACTTAGGGCACATCCTCAATGAACGTGCTCAGTGAGGCGATACATTGCTAGAGGCAGAAGTTACCCTTTAACATCAGGTAGGCCATTTGCTTGTTTCATCACTTATTCTGATAAAAAATGCAAGCAGCCTTCATTAGGTAAGTACAAAGTGGTTTATGAATAATTTATTTGAGTAACATCCGCGATCTCAAGTCGTGAACAATAAAATGAGAGAACTAAATTATTGTGTCAGCGATACATCATTGATTTATGAACACAAGCATAACCACACCTTAGAAGGCTAGCTAGACAAAGCATATAAATACTAGACGTAATCATTATAATTTGCTTGTAAAGACCTAGCATAGATTCTTGTAAACCTATTCAGCACGATAACGGCTAACACATCAATACAATGGGTGTCAATTCTATTGCTTTGTTGTTGTGTTTAAAATACCAAAGTTCTTATGTTTTCACTAGGGTCAAATTGACATAAACACACATGAATGCCAACCCTAAAATAATCATTTTTAAAACCAATTACGTCAAATTATAATCAAATAATGTTAAATAGGTCAGCACCATTAAGATGTCGTTACATTTGAAGTAGAAGTACCTACCTACTCGCAGCTGAATAGAAAATTTTTAATTTTAGGTACTCTTACCTAATTTTAAGATTGTCAGTCAAATTGTCATTTAGGTGGTATGCTAATTTGGACTTTGACTTAAACATTACTAATGTTTTGGATATATTTTTACATAATTAAGTTAGTTTGCTAAGTCTAGAGCACGGATGTCTGGAGTCCATTACCTTGTCGTGTTTTTAGCTAAGAAGTGATCAAATGAGTTTCCACATCAGCCGGGCTGCCTACGCATAATTTGAAGTTCTATGAATGCAACCATTTTTAGTAAATTATACTTTAGAGTAGCTTACGTAGGCATTTCCGCAAATACTATGAGGCGTTATTTCGAGGAAAAACAGCCAAATCAGAAAGTATTCTTTTCTAATGATCCTTGTGATTTTACTGAATAAATGGGTACCTACCTAATGTACCTATTGAGTTCGGAAAACAAAACCTTTTGAAAATAAAAAATGTTTATTACTTATTGAAAACTATACTTTTGAATATGCACCTATCTAATTTGTACGTATCAAAATGTGTTTTCAGTTATTATAAAAAACTCTTGTATCACAAAATCAGTTGCTTGCTTACATGCCTAAATAGTTTTAAATTTTACATCAAATAAGTCTTATTTTGTTATATCTAAAGCTTTTAAAATTATCGTTTTCCATAACCTGAAACAAACAAATATATATTAATATCTTCATAAATATAGTATCGATAAAAACCCCGCGAGTCACGTGTAGGTAGAGGCACTCAAGATTTTTCTATATTATGTTGTTGGTACTCGTACAATAAATAATACTACACCATAACAGGTAGGTAGTGTAAGTACATAAGTGGAGTAGTTATTATTTGTAACAAAAAAACATTAATTTGCGGTTTAGCACGAAATAATTATTATCGAAACTATTACTATACGTATGTAGTTGATATTTCGTAAAGAATGGAAAATATGCCCCGTTTGTATATATAATTTTTTATTAAATAATGACAAAAACACAGGAAAAGCCCTCAACTTTCCATTGATACAGGGATTTCAGGCCGTAGTTTTTTTGTATCGTGATTTATTTTTTGTTGTTTCAGTCTAATTTTGTAGCAACGGAAAACTTTGTTTGACACATTAATAGCGATACCGTAAGATCGAAATGACAAAATTACTCATCTGATATAGCTTGAAAATGCCAAAATATATTATGCCTCGCGGTAATAATGTCTTGACAATAAGGTTGAACTGTACAGTTTTTACTTTTATGCTAAGCTACAGCCAAAAAACTAAATTACTCACTTCCTTTCACAGCGGCTCCGGACGTCGCATGGGCAGAGGCAGAACTGCTGCCGTAGTTGCTTCCGAATCCGCTCGAACCGCCCAGACTCTTTGCATTCGCTCCTGCCGTCGCCGCGAGCAAACCCCCAAAACCGTGCGAACCACCGGATATACCTCCGTCTACGCCTCCGTATTTAGCCCCACCGCGATGACCACCGTATGACCCACCGCTGTAAGATCCGCCACTTGGGACACCCCCATATCCTCCACTTAATGCACCGCCATATCCACTGCCTGGTGCACCGCAGTTACCTCCGCAACCTTTATTACCAGGAAGCCCACCGTATGCTCCAGCAGTCGCACCAGCTACAGCATTTGCTTGAGCCAAAGCGGAAGCTTGATTGGCGCCGCTTTGTTGTGATCCAACACCATTATTTGAATAAGTTCCTTGGTGCGATTCAACGCCATTATTAGTATAGGATCCTTGGTGCGATTCAACGCCATTATTAGTATAGGATCCTTGGTGCGATCTAACACCATTGTTCGAATATGATCCTTGATGCGGTCCAAGACCATTATTCGATTGCGCTCCGTATTGACCTCCCTGGGGGTTTACAGGTGAAGAATCGGTTTTGCCTCCATCGTATGGTTTCAAGTAGCCGGGTGGGCCACCAAAGCCACCCGTGTATGCAACTGCATTAGCACTCGCCGACGCACTGGCTGTGGCTTCAGACCCAGAACCACCGATCGCAAATGTAGGAGAAACACCTGGCTGTCCACAGTTGCCAGTAACGCACGCCGGCTTAATTTCAGAAGCGCCTGATGTGGCTGGTTTGTTGTAAACCGTATTAGGGACAGTCAATTCATTGGGTTTCAATATTCCAGCAGGACCTCCGAATCCAGTGTTAGCACCAGCCCCAGCAGTAGCTTGAGATCCGTGGCTCGAACCGTACGAGGGTGAAGTATGTGATTGCGGTCCGCAGGTTCCGGAAGCACATGAAGCCGGATTATTTGTGTTAGGCGTAACTGCAAACGTTGACGGAATTAAAGGCAATACAGGTGCTTTAAACTCATTAGGTTTTAATATGCCAGTGGGGCCGCCGAACCCTCCATGATAGGTTGGCAGCTTTTCACTGCTTGAACTACTAACTCCAACTGGTTTTGATAGTGCGTTTGCTTCAGCTGTTACATCTACAGATCCTATTCCTGCACAGTTTGGCGTGTTACAGCCTGTTGATAAAGGACTGTTATATGACGATGTGGTGATACTATTTTGGCTTGAAGGGAAACCAGAGGGGGCCGTTACGGTACCTGTATGCTCCGGTTTGTATCCGGCATATGATGTATGCGGTGAAGATGGTATGCCTGTTGTCAAATAAGAACCACCTGTAGGGAAGGAAATGAAAGTGGGTTTCATAGCAAAGAGTGGAGAACCGTGATGGTTGCTTGGAATAAGTGGCAATTCTGAATGAGATTTGGCGGGATTATAACTAGCCGATGGTCCCGAGTTACAATTGGGAGAACCAGGAGCACAGCTTGACCCAGATGGGAATATGAACGGTGGGCTTGGCTCTGGCTTAGGTGGATTTGGCTTTGGCCCCGCTATAAAAGCATCATTACATGTGGGAGAACCCTCGGAACAAATTGATGCTGGAGACAAAACTATTGTTCTTGTATTACAATTAGGAGAACCAGGAGAACAACTCGGCCCAGGAAACGAAATTGGGTTTCCAAGGGGTGTATGCGGTTTGATACTTGAAGAACTACTGTAATCAGTGGGGGTAGAAGGATATGAATTGCAATTTCCAGATGCGCAAAGTGGACTGCTAGTTATTTGGGAATTTAAAGAGTTCGTCACAGAGCTCGTGGAGGAAGGAGCGCTTGTGTGACCTTGGTTACAATTACTACCGAAACACGGGGTGGTGAATGCAGTTTGACCGGAAGCACCGTAATTTGTTGCTGTATAACCATTTGCACTGTAAGGTTTAGTTTGCGCTACTCCAGCTTGACAATTTGGGGTTGTACAATCTGTTTCTTCTTTCGGCGTTGTTAAATGAGTGGACGGTTTATTGTAACCTTGGGTACGTACACCGGAAGTGCTGGACGGACCTTGTCCGTAATTGTCGCAGTCAGGCGAGCTACATGGTGGATATTCAGGTGTATAAGAAGGGTTGGAAGACGGTTGGGTGCCACAGTTGCCGTATTTGCATTTAGAGTTTGAGTTCGTTGATGAAGACTGGCCAAGAGATGCATAGTTTGTTTTAGCTCCAAAAGTACTCACGGGAACTTTAATGTCATTAGAGCTGAATTCATTTGAAGGAGATTCTACGTTAGTGTACTGCCCACATTGTCCTGAAGCACATTTACCGTCAGTTCCAAATTGAAGCGTAGAACCAACTTGAGGCGTCGTACCACAGTTACCAGACGAGCACTTGGCGCCGGCATCAGAGCCCCCATTGATATTCTCATTCGATCCGCATTGACCAGTGCTACATTTCCCGTTAGAGCCAGAAGAAGCACACTCAGAGCCTTCGCAAGTGGGCTTATCATTCGGTGACTTTTTATCTTGTGAGTAACTCGACTCAGATGGAAGCCCAGCACCAGATTGAACTCCAGCTCCACTCGAAGCTAAAGCACTACTGTATGCATTTGATGATCCAGTTGCACCATAAGACCCAGAGTCTTTACCTCCTGTTGACTGGCAATTTCCCGAACCACAGTCTGATGTTTTAGGATTATTGTAAGATGCGTCGTTGTAATGGCCTGTTCCAGCAGCACCATGTGCTGAAGATGCAGCATTGCTGCCACCTAATGTTTGGCTTGCCGTGGATCCTTTCGCTCCGAATTTACAACCCTCCGAGCCACATCCTGTGTCACCGTCAAACTGTATGCCATCGGATCCTGTACCACTATAGCTAAATGAGGAGGAGCTGGCACTAGAACTAGCACTGGATGAAGCACTGCTCGTAGAATACGACTTCGAGTAACTTCCAGCACTTTGTGGGATGTTTAGTGGCAGAGCTCCGGTACCACCGTAAGCTCCAGCCACTGCACTTGCTTCAGCTATAAAGAAAATAATGAATCGTTTAAAACTCTTAGTACTTATATCATTTATTCATAAAGACGTCTCCAACTAACCAAACAAAGTATTAATAGACCTTATTTAATTATTTTTGTTCCAGCTTTTCCTCAACTTGTTTAAAATCTCAATCTTATCAAGGACAAGATAACATAAACTTAATAGTTTATTCACTGAGATCACTTAAAAAACTTTAACTAAAAACTAATTTCTATAAAAAAAACATACTGACCTTTAGTCGCAGCACTCGTCCTGGGACCATACCCATATGGGCTAGATATCACATAACTAATTTGGACCAGTAACACCAAGGCACATGTGAGCTCCATCGTGGTGAAGCTTCCTAACTACAATGCTAGTCCTTCTCAAATGACCGCATTTATAAAGCAATACAAAATAGGCACCTATTTATATTACCAGCAAAAAACCTGTCGGTATAAACTGTGAGCTAAGAAACAGAGGTTGTATTCGCGTAGGCAGTCGGTATTGTTTCCCGTGTTTATTATGAACAGCGTTCCGCGGCGCATTGTAATTGGTACGGGTGAGGTGTTCCTCCGTAAATATTCTCTACCTACTCACTGAAGGCATGTGCTGTACCTACGTACCATGACGTCCCAAGACGCTGAGGTACCCGGAGAAACCCGCTGATACCACCGACCTCTAGCTCCGGTTTGAAATGTTCATTGTGATTATCGCAGTTGTGGGTGAGATAAAAATTGCTCAATTTCAGGCTTTGCATAGATAGTTATCGAATTATCTGAGAACATGATGTTTTTTACTACTAAGTAACACGTGACGTGTTTCTATGGGTAATTTACCAATACCTACTTGGAGTAGACTCCACTAGCCATAAAGTTTGTTGACTAGATTTTTTGTTAATTCTTGTTCACTTAAATCTATAAACCGATGATTGCCACGGCAATATAGATAAAACATACAAGTGCGAGCAATACTTGCGCCTTGTGTGTTCCGTATATAGGTACCTACTGGTTCATACTACAATCAGTAAGAGCCTCCAAAGCCTCTGATGGCTCTTACAGGACAGTTTTACAACAGAGAAAGAAAACAGATTAAAATAAAAGGACCCCTTTTTTAATCACATTGTGAATGGAAAAAATGTCTAAAACTTTTTAATATCTATCTAATCATTGCAAATGCTATACAAAATGTAGACACATTACTTTTGTCATATTATATTTTTAGCCCCCGACGCAAAAACGACGGGGTGTTATAAGTTTGACGTGTCTGTGTGTGTGTCTGAGTCAATGTAGCTTCCAAACGGATGAACCGATTTTGATTTTGTTTTTTTTGTTTGAAAGGTGAATAAGTCGGGGGTGTAGTGTAGCTATGTTTGATGAAAATCGGTCCAAGATTCAGGGGTTTTTTAAATTTTTAATTTAATTACTTGTTGAGTATGATGCTTGGTTTGTCATCTCATTTTTGCTCATGCACTGTACCTAGATCCGGGTGACACGATACCACGCCATATTATATGAAGATCTAACTCAAATACAAACATGTAATACTTAGGTATGAACCATAAATCTTTAACATTCCTAACGTAGATCTTTATTCCATCCCATATTTCTAAGTGCCAGTCATAATATTACCTTTTGATGGAGTTGCTGCATAAAAGGTCATACACATGGACATTGTCATACATGGCGAGAAAAAAAATACCGATTACATCATCATCAAAAGTGATCTTTAATGGCATAATCAAAGTAGAAAATCATAGGGAATGTTTTACTATGTAAATGGTATCACGATAATTTACTAACTAAAGAAACGTCAGAAGACCGATGAAGGTAACTTTAGAGGTCAAAGTTGAAAAACCCCGTATTGTAAAATATTACATTATATGACTTCGGATGGTGCTAAATATTGTTTTATGTAGGCAGGTATATTCTGCTGATCCTGTATTATTTCGTAGAAATGCACAAGGAGAAGGCCACCGCACGCGGAATGGGTTATTCAGAAAGGACTTAGTGGTATCAAGTTCATCTCTAGTCACGCATCCTGATTTGCGGTTAGAGGTAACATTATTTTACTTTTGAAGTTCAGTGTTATTGACTGTCGCAGTTTGATTTTTAATTACTGAGCGAATTAAATAATACTGCTTAGCAGGAAGGGTAAGTACAGATCTACATTGTAGATAATAAGACTTTTTGGCCGTAACGGAAAAAAAGGGAAAACATATCTCAAATCTGCATGACGTAATTCAAATGTAATATACCTACATTAAGTTTAGGTATGTATGCGATGACAATGAAAATTTTGTTTATTATTATGCAGACACTCCCTCCAAAGACAAAACACAATTTTACCGTGACGATCAAAGTTTAACTTACGGCCTTTGGAAATACCCTATTGGTGATTGGATCACACTTTTAGGATATAGATACGTAAATGAAAAAAAATTGATACAAATTCATTAAATAGGTACCTATACCTGTGTTCGAGACGGATCTAGGTGCAATCTCGTGGATTCGTAACCGCACATTAAAATAACGACTTATTAGTTTAAATCGTGATCGTTAGTCTCATTTAATAAGAATCCTCTGTCATCTATGTAAATTATGATATATAAATAGTTCCCTAGATTGATTAGAAATAGAACTCAATTTCAACTGCATATCTATATATTTCATTTCCAAAATACATTTATGTTTCTATAACCGTCAACTTTAGGTATGAAAAATTACAGTCGAATTAAAAAAACTACCATCTATGCTACTGCTACTGTAGAATAAGATAAAAAGTATCGTACAGTGATTCGAATGAGAAAGAACAAGATAAGTACGTGCGTAACTTCCTCGTGAGTGGAGACGTAGTGGGGTCCAAATCTATATGAACTCGTCAGGTTCGCGAGGCGCGTCCAAGTCGCGGTAGTGAATGACTGGGCGGAATTCAGCGCCACCGCCCCTTTAACAATAACCACATTATTCATTATCAACTCTGTCTACAAACGAAACAAACACAACTCCACACTTAAGCTACTCTACTATTTTGAGGAAAAAAGTGCAAATCTTAGCTTCCCGGGGGTAAGTAACAACAAATAGGTAGCTTTTATAAACGCAGGAGGGAACAATTTATAATAACATTTACGATTCGGATAGTTTATTGAAAACATTTATACATACAGCGTTTGTAAAATACAATTTTTTATTTGAACAATACATTGATCTAATGATGAAGTATCTTTTATGAGATGTTGAAGTACACAAGTATGGAACCTTTAATCGAGATGGTGTTGATTTCTTTTGACACTGATATAAATATAGAACGGATGATATAAATTCACAGTGTTAGGTTTAATAATAAAGATATAAGTACATACATTTATGTCAAAAACTACATTTTCTCTAATAATTTCTAATAATTTATAGGTAATTAACTACATAATTGTGAGGGCTGGTACATCCAAATTGTTTGTCCCAGTCTAATGCATAAAATTGTATAGGATGAAAACTTAATAAAATATACATTTGACTGTGCCAAGTCGAGTCAACGGAATGCTTAAAATTAATAATAATTACTGCTATTATAATAGTACTCCTGTCATGGATTTATGTCATACATTCATTAAAATATGTCACCACTCTCCGGGAAGTCAAGATCGTTGTACGCAATAATAGGCCGCGACCGATCCACATTTTCCCTGCAAATCATTCCTTTTGTTTTAAACACCATTTTATATCACAAAAAAAACATGCAAAAACTTCTCCCCGTAATTACGATACTGTACATATTAAAACGTGTCACTCTTATTAGTCATGCAAAAATAAGCGAGTATTATGAAAATATTATTTCTATGCAATGGATAGAAATCCCGACTGCTTAAAAAAAATCAAGGGAGCGAATAATATTAACCTGTTAGTACACGATTACACCATTACATCTAATTAGTTTAGAATGAATAAGAAGAAGCATTATGCAGTCTTTGACAAGTAGCAGCTACAGTAGGTCGAGTCATCTTCTGTATCTAAATGACGAGATATTCTAATGAAACATTGATATTCTATGGGTATAAAAGTAAGTCACTCTTCGGTCGTCGTCGATTGAATTCTAAATCAATGCACGTGTGGTTGATGTCAGAATTATTTAACGAATCATGTAAAATCATGCGCTGTAGGTATTTTTCAGCAAGTAAAAGATCATCCATTTTCAATACCATTTCAGATCACAAGACATTGTAGAGTTGTATATTGTCTAGTGAGACAATTCTGTTGCAATCACTATTTATAGCAACAACCATTGCTTATAGTAAAATTACACCCGCAATTTATAAAGCTGATTTTCGTTCTGCTGCGATCATATTGTGTCAATCCAAAAGCAGAATTGCAAAGATAATATTTTTTTTCTGTTTTAGGAAATAAATGTGTACAGATTTGATCGAGCTTTGTACCAATATCTCGCAATTTTTTTTCTGTTTAGTCATCTATCACATCGATCTGAGTGAGTTAAAGGCGAAACGAGTGCGTAGCGGATCTCGCCCGCTAATCGCCAGTGTGATAGAGCACTTTTTCAATAACCGATATTAAATTTTAAAAAGTCCAGTAAATCTGACGCGCGGTAAAGCTGAAAATATCCGATGTTCCCAACGCAAGTAGCCAGTTGGACCGCATTTTACATTGTATTGGCTTTCTTTGTATAGAGCTTGTGTTCATATTTCCATGAATGACAGCGAGGCCGCAAGTATTAACTACTACACGGCTATGAAGCATGAGGCATATGACCTTTCACTGGTGAATAGATATAGTAGCATCCATTTCCTTTGTTACAATGTAAAATACGTGCCTTGATGCAGACATTATAGGGATGCGATTCGAGGCCCATCACAAAAAGCTTTGAACACTTGGCTTTGCGTAACATCATCCGATTGCTAATAGCTAATACCATTAGCTATAGCTAATACCATTAGCTATAGCTAATACCATTAGCAAGTAGAGGTTTTATTTACCCGATTGTGGTTTAAAGTATCAATCGCATGATGTCAGTCACTTTGTATATGAAACCAAGTGCTCGTTAGACTGTTTGTAGTTTTTACAGTCTAAGAAACTAAAAAATATTGAAACACGTTGATTACTGTTTTTGTGATTCTACAAAATGTACTGTAGGCTCAAATACCACATTTCTTAGCGTGTAAAAACTACAAAAGCTCAAAACCACAAGCTGTGCGGCGGCAAGAAGCACAATATGTATACTTAGTGCAAATTAAACGATAAGGTACACAGTGTTTCATAAATGTAGAATTTCGGAAATTGTTTTGTAAATAAAATACATTTGAAAAAAAAAAAAAAAACTTGCATGATTTTTTTTATGTGATGATTATCCGTATTATGAATTTATGAATCTAGGTTTACAAAAGAATATTGCAAAGATTATAATTATAATATCCCAAAAGTTATCGTTTTCGAACCTACAAGGAGAGGTGTTGCTTCGTTGGCAGTTCAAACGCCTCATAAACCTTAACTTTTGCGATATTATAAAAGGCACGTGTGTTGTTTACCTTGGACGGGAGAAGCGAGGATGCCTTGGTGCATACGGCTGTGGAGGGGCCCAGCCCCCCCAACCCCACCCGCGTTGAGCTGGAGGGCCACCGCCAGCTGGACCACCGCCATACCTGGTGGTAAAACATCTGCGTAGAAAAAACGCTTTCTTTGTGTAGGAGCGACGAAAACATTGCGATTCTCTTTCAGTGCATTTTCCGGTTATTGCGTTCATCTTTGTATTGATAAAAATATATAATTTGGTACTTTCATTTTAGGATCATTTACTAAATCAACGTTGGTAACGGTTTTGTTAGATAAGTTGACACCCATTTAGCTTTGATCTTGAATTACCTAAAGCTGTATCGCTAAAACTTTGAAATAGTTCATATCTAGAGCTTTTTTCGCCAAGATCTAAAATAACAATTCTCATCAAATAAATTTTTTTCAAACATATAGTTATTATAAAATCTGTTCCATTATTAAACAAAATACTACAAAAAACGATCATAAAACTATGTTGGAATAAATTGTCGATACGGTTTTTTATGATTATTATTAAGAACTTAATTTGTAATAGACGAATGCGTTGCACTTTGTCCTTTAGAGAGATCTCCAAAACCCACGAAGGTTATTTTTACATTATTTTCTGAACTCGTCTAATTTAGTATGGTACCCACCGACATTTTATAAGAGATTAAAATCGTGGAAGGTTAAAGGAAAAGTTAGAACTAAATTAGATTTTTTCAATTTCTGTAGTTTTGACTTGGACAAAGTTTTGATTTGAGAGGGTTCTTTAGAGACATATTTATTCGTAAGTAAATATGCGAGATATCTCTATTTTCCACTGAAATATTCATGATAATGCACAAGAATCATAGCTGTCAAGGAATCTACAAGCAAGCATAGATAAATATCCTTTTAGAAGCAATAAATGTCAACGATATCGTTCCGAATAAGCAAAAGAAAGTGATTTATGTTTCAAAATTATAGTGGTTTAGATGTCTGGAACAGTTGGCACGAAAGTAAGTTTTATGATTCTGCTGTCATAAAACCTTTTTGAAGCGGGTTACTGACCTAGAGTTCTAAACCTCAGTACACGCAAAAGCCAAAGCTATGCTTTTATTGAGGGGGCCTGCCCATATTCTCAGTAGTTACCTCGTCTCATCCTCGCCTCGACTCGACCTCGTAATAGTACTTTGGTAGGTTTTAGTTGTCAAAATTACTACCAAACAAAAGTTTCTGCAAAAAATATAATTTTGATTCAAACAAGTTTTCCGACCAAAAAAATTGTACAAATTTTCTGTTTAGTAAACTTGTTTAGATCAGAATAATATTTTTTGATAAACCTTTGTATTGTTATTCTCTAGATCGTGAAGCTTTGCGATTTTGCATAATTACATTAATATCTTCAAAAATATTGAAATGTGCGAGCGAGAAGGTTGTTTGACATTACCCCTTGCCTTAAAGTGATTTCTTCCAAGCAGCCTTTGGATGGGGAGTATTTACAAGTAAGGAATAATCAATTTATAGATCAATTATGGAGGATAGTACTTACGCGGCGGGTTGGGGTTGATGCGAGGGCGCGGGCGCAGCGCGGCCCACCGGCTCCGGTTGTTGCGGGCGACGCGTGTCTCGCACGTATGCGTTGAAGTACGCCACCTCGCGGCGAACCTCGTCCACCTGATAGCAACAAAATAAATTAGCAACTCCAGAGATCACAATATGTTCAACATCATCATTCATGATCATGAATATTATCACGAAAAAACTTTAAAAGTTACTCCTTTTTTGTACAAATAAACGATGGTACAAGCCTGATACTACCACTGTCGATTCTGTTGTTGCATTTTTCTAAACTAACCTAATTTGACAGCACTAAAAATCTTGCTATCCCTTTCTCATAAACTGAAACGACAAAGACAGTTATAATTTTAGCGCTGTCAAATTAGGTTAGTTTAGAAAAATCCAACAACAGAATCGACACTACTGTCTATAACAATGCATTGCCTCACTGCGGACTCATCAATGATCTGATGATCTTCATCAATGATTATAAGATTGATCACATAAAAAGATGTGAGGGAGTTCGCCGTAAGCTTAAAAGAACCAAGATTCGATTTTTATTTACCCACGACGAGTGCTCTAAGGTCTGCCTAAATATTTTTCCTCATTTTTATCACGGCATCTTACAACTTTTAATATCTAAAGCATCAAGGTCCTTCCGCTAAACATCCACGACCAAGCGATAAGATCGCTAGATTTAATATAAAAAACTTACCTTTTCGCCATGTTTGTTGAAGATATGCTTTCTGATAAAGTCAGGGCCTTTGAACTTTTTGCCACTCAGAGGGCACAGCCATTTGTCTTTCCCCAGTTCTTGTGTATTCGCTAGAATGAACTTCTCCACTTCTGCTTCGGGGTCCTATACAAATAATAGCATAAGTACTTCATTTTCGTTCATAATAAATTCTGATTTTTATCAGTTGTAATGCGAAGAGTATTTATGTTTCCCAAGACAATGTCAGATAGAGCAAAATGGAAGGAAAGAACGAGGAAAGGAGACCCCACCATAATAAGTGCATAGGAGCGAGAGAGAGAGAGAGAGAGCCCAAAATCGTTCTTTTTAAATTCTATGTTTAGGATGATGATGATGCATGCAATGGATTATAAGTTACTCTGTATTATTTACCTTAATTCCAAGCTTTTGTAACTCTTCGTCAGTAAGAGGCTTGATGTCTTGAAGAAACGAAGCCATTTTGCCTTCAAATGTTTTGATGTAGTCTTGAATTTCTTGTTGTGTCGGTTGCTAAAAAAAAACTCATACATATTTACTTTACTCACACCGTAACACATAAGTACGCAAAAAAATTAAATTAAATTATTTAATTGCAAAACTACCCTCTATTTATTAAGTTTTAAAATGGTAATAAGAAATATTATTAATAAGGATTAAAATTGTTTTGCTTGCGTGTTATAAAACTGCTTTCGGCTACCAAAAGAGAATGGCTTCTGTTCTGAATTCCACTGCAGCAGTTTTTCCCCGTAAGCTTTCTTATCATTACTGAGTTGACTAAGAATAAACAAACACCTTGTTTGGATGAGGTCCGCAGCGCGCGTGCATTATCCCGCATCGATTCGGCATCTCATCTTCATACGGGTACTCGCAATGGTTGTAATAGTCCACCGAGTGTACAATACGTAGGTACAACACCAGACGGTCTAATACACGCATAAGTTCAGGGTCGGCTTGTTCCACGGTGGATTCCGCTGTGGCTTCGAGTCCTAGTAACTCTTCCTCTTCCGTTGATGCCTCCTCGATTAGATGCTCTGTGATCTTGTAGAGCACAGGGTTCTTTGATTCCAAACTGAAGTTTTGAATCTACAACAATTTAGAACGGTTTTGCAAAAGATACAATAACATCTATAAGAGTGTACCTCAAAATAGCTGCAATGTGTTTTGTTTTTAGCATAGCCATGCCGTTGCAGATAAGATCGAAAGAGACCAAACGCGGTGTTACTATTCCAAGCTTACGTCGGGTTTATTGCGTGTAGATCTTTATCTGTCGATATAAAAACGAGCGCCTTAATTGACGATTAGAGGGCAAGTTACATTTGACTTGTGTTTATTGAACTTACATCTGAAGGCTCCTTCTTTTCCAGCACAACGCTGCTCTCCGGTGCGTCTGTATCCCACAGCTTCGTGCGAGTGTCGAGTAAATGTGCGATTCTAGCAGCCAGTCGGGCATCGGCCCGTAATACGGAGCGCTCTAGAGTGACGCCCGATACAGCGCGGACCCGACGCTGCAAGTCACGGTTGACTATTGCGCCGAGCTCACATTCGCGCAACTGTTGGTAGGGAATAACAAATTAGGTATTATACGTTTGTTAGAGATCCTTTAGACATTTATTTATTTATTTATTATAAGGCATCGCCAACAACACACATAATACACTTTCGAAAATAGCTTATAAACAATAATTATATTATAGAATGTGTGCCAATTACAGGCATGCACAGCATTCGCAACAATATTACAGACAACAGTAAAGCAGAAAAGAAACAAAAAGAAAACTAGAAACAAACACTAAGCACCTACTAAAAAGAAAAATTAACAACAAACAAACAAATAAAAATATTAAGGTCCTCTACCTAACTTAACTTAAAGAACTTACTTTTAACTTACTTAGAACTTACATTCGTAAGCAAGCATATTTTAGGAGAAACCCTTGCATTGAAATGAAATTTGCAGTAAATTGAATGAACATACCCGTATATTGTTGAGATTCCAGCAGATTTCCTTGATGTTGACTTCTCGTCGGAAGGTGACCCATCCGCGGCGGAACCAGCGGCGGTCAGGCAGTGGGTCGGCTAATGCCACGCGAAGGAAACCGCCATAGCGCTTGCACATCTAAAAAATATACAATTGGAAATTCATTCGAACTCAAAGTCGAAATTATCACATGTTGTAAGCAATTATTATTGTTATTTTCAGTCTGCATCGTCCCGCTGCGCTGCAGGGCAAGGCCTCGTTATTATGTTGTAAGCTAAATTCTGCAAAATCAGACCAATCATTAATTTACATAGGCAATTTAGTTATAGAACTTACAGCTTCCACCTCAGCCTTTGTAATAGACGGCGCCAGGTTCCGTAAGAATATAGAAGTGGTCTTGTGCAAAGCTCGCGGTTCCTTCTTCTGCACCACGGTGCCGACGATTTCAGGCTCATCCTCTTTTTCTTGGCCGTTCTTCTCGCTGTGGTCTTGCGTTTCCTTATGATTTAGAGATATTTTATTTTAAAAATATGGCGCCCAGTCAGGGTAGATAACGGCGAGAACATTCGATATAATGCAAAACTTTAAATATACGTTTTAATAACTTGCAATCTTTGTATGGGAAAAAAAGTACAATCTTATGCTCCTTCTCATGTTGATATCTGAAGAAAGACTTATTTTTTATAAATTTAGTATGTAGTACCTTTTCTGTTGTCTCTGGTTTATGAGCGACCTCCGCCGTCTCCTCCGGTTTCGGAGATTTATCCGGCGTCTTTGATTTGGACTTTGACTTGGATTTGCGGCGGGTTGTGGATTCACCCTCGTCTTCTGAACTTGATGACGAAGAGCTTGACGATGACGAACTGGATGATGAACCAGGCGGTGCTACAGGACAAGTGAAAGTAAGAATTAAACACTGGACAAAATAATGTAACTGACATAATATTTTGTTGGCTGCCTGATGTCCGTTCATGTGAAAACCTATTAGATGCGGATTCAGGCGCTGTGCTAGTTGAATGCTGGTTGTAACGGTTTGGCGGACTGTTCAGTGTTCAACCTCAGTTTATGAGTTCCGAAGACTTACGAGGTTCTTTTTCCGGTACTTTCACCTCGGGTTCAGCCGTCTCATCAGTGGAGTTGAATCGAGAGAACATCTTGGCTTGTTCCTGCAAATGGCGGAGGTGAGGGTCGATCTCCATAGTCAGCGGCGCTGTTGGCTTTGTTGGCTCGTCTTTTTTCTCCTGTAAAATTATAGAGCTTCATTTATTTTCTGGTAGTATGAAAAACAGTTGCAAGTACTTTTTTTTAGCATGATTGCAAACATACAAACATCTAAAAGAAAAAATGCATTCTTTCCTATTTTTTATAGTCCCATTTATCATATTATTTGTGAAAGTGTTGAAAACTTTGTTTGTGGTCCACTTGAAAATGCTGCGAAATTTTAAGAGTCAGCTAACTCACTGCATATATTATTTCTGTCAAAAAAAAATGGACTTTTACATATAAAATACGTAAATATTAAATTAAACATACCGGTTCTTTTTCCTTTTCTGAATCTTTCTTTTCATCGTCCACTTTTTCTTCCTTTACTTTCACAGTGTCGTCCTCGATAACTATGGGTTTGTCTGGATCAACTATAGCTAAAAACAAATAATTTATCACATCAACAAATTCTCCCCCACTGAATCCTAGAATGACAAGGATATGAATTTCTTTAGATCTTTACATCTGTCTAGTCTTCTCTTTAATCGAATGAAATGTTGTTAATTGCGCTTATGCTAAGAGTTGGCCTCTAGTACATACATATTCATTGAAAGAAAATTGACGCTTTTGAAATAGGATGTAAAAGTATAACAAACTAAGTTGGTAAGAAATGTAGCATTACCAGCTTTCTCAGTAGTCTCAGCTGGAGTTGGATGGTCCAGCTCTTTGAGATCTTCATCAGTTCCACCTTCGAGTTTGATGACGACAGTATCAAGAAGACGTATCAGCTTCTCGGATTTATCAACGTCTACCGTCACCTTGTCCAATTCTCCTCCGTCTAGTAGCTCGAGGAAGACGGCCAAACGACTCTGTAGGTTTTTGATTGTTATGAGAGTGATTCGACTATATCATTGCTCTTTTTTATTATGGTCAATAAATAAGTTGTTGAAAGTAGCCCTAATGTTTTAATCTTTAATTTACCTTTAGTGCAACAAGTTGCTCCTCCTTTCGCTTCACTGATTCTTCAGGATGATATTTGATCTTGAACCTAAGGATAAAAATAGCTATTTCATCAATCTGTATCAATAATACCTAGTAGTTTAATGAAATACTACATTGTCTTGATGTTACAACTTTGTGTATATATCTTTTGTAGACATTAGTAACAATTCAAACAAGTGTAAATGTAAATAAAAATGGGCTATCTTTTGCTAAAACACTCCAGTGTGGTGAACACAAGTTACACTTAACTAAAATGACATACTTAAAAAAATCTTCATAATCTCACCTGTCCACACTCATGTGGAATATCATACCCTACAACCCTAACAAAACGAAACCTGTAGCATTGCGCGCTACAGGTCAACGCGGATATAGCTAGCTACACATTGTAATTCATTTGTATAAATTCTCATATAATTTTCGTAACGTTGTCCAGCACCACGCGAAATCGCTGTAGACTGTAGGGAAAAAAGTTTATGTTAAGATTTGCATAGCATCATTCAAAAATTCTAAGCACAAACACTGGATGCTTTTACTTCTATCTGTATAGGTGAGTTACACAGTACTTTTATGCTTAGAACTTTTTGACAACTAGCAAATTACTATATGAGCAATTTTACAAAACTGACCTCTATTAGTTTGGAAAGTAAACAAACAGGTATAATTATTGTATTCTCAAGGGTCATTTGAAACTCAGTTGAGAAAGCTTGGTTGTATAACATGCAATCATAATGAATACTGCATACCATTCCTCGTCCTTGTGTGCAATGAAGAACTCATTGAGTTGCTGCCTCCTGAACTCAAGCTTGTATTCATTGTACTTCACAATGGCATCATCAACTGTTATGGAGTCATCTTGAGCTGCTAAAAATGCTTTAAAGGTCATCATCGAGGGTGGTCCATCTGTTGGCCCTACTGGTACTGCTTCCCTATTTAATACAAATACATTAGATAGCAAAACAATCAAAATAATTAATTTAATTTATTATTATAATATATTACACATGTTTTAAACTTAATAGTATTTTAAAGCCTAAGTTGTCTAGACACTAGGTTCCCGTTACGTTAACGTAATGGCACATGTAACCTGCAATAGAAATTGAACGAATAGATGAAAATAGTTTTATAAATAGGTCAAATATTTTATCTGACTTACTGTTTCCATCTCAATTTACTATCAGTTTCTATGTGATGATAAGACAATAAGATGGTATGATAAGCATGTAGTTTTTATCTGTGGGTTGTAGAGCACATACCTTGCAGCTACTGGCGGCATTGGTTGACCATAGCCCTGGTGTGCAGGATGGGGTCCAAAATGGTCATGTGCCCAACCGTAAGAGCCATATGAGTCATGGGGCATACCCCCATATCTGCGTTCTTCTATTGGCCAGTCAGGTCTCATCCGTTTGCTTGCTGGGCCTTCACCTCGGATTGGAGAGTACCCTCGGCTGGCACTCCCCCCAGCGCGGTAGTCTCGATAATCAGGACCAGAACGTCCCCCTCTAGACCTGTATACAAGGTATGATGAACAAACTAGTTTTAAAGGTAGGTACCAAATTCAGTACATTGTACAGATTAGAACAGTCATGACTTAAGCCTATTTCAGTTCTTAGATAGACTAAAGACGGGTGTTTTTGTAGTGGTGAATTATAAGTGTTGAGCCGAGCAGATTGTAGCAATATAGTCAATGTCGTGCATCCAGTTTTCTAAGCCTACTAGTTTTAATTTAAATATTGGTTGTTAGCTGAAAGCAAATACCTGATGATACAAAGGGGACGTTTGGTAGGTTTTGGAACATGGGATTGGTTTTTTGGAGGTTCATGATGTTGGGATCTGGAAATAGTAAAGGAAAGTATTAAGTAGGAAGCCTGTAATGCAGTAAATAAGTAGGGTAAAGGTGTGATGTGGTTTACCTTTCAGACCAGTCTTCACGGCCCCGACTTCTCTCTTCGCGGCGATCACTGCTTCGGTAACTGCTACCTTCAGCGGTACCTCTTTCACCGCGGAACTTGTCGCGTCGCTTCCGATCGTATTCATCGTCACTATCAGCCATTTTTTAGTTTGCACAAGTAGGTACCAAACTAATTAGTGCAGACTTTTATCAAAAATATAAATTAACTTCTCAACGCACGCACGCATTCACGCAACGAAAGCAAAAATAAAAGTTGAATGAATGAAATGAATGAAATATACGAATGATATGAGTGAATGAGACTCATTATGAGTCAAACCGACTCTAGTAGAGATGTTTTAGCCATCTTGAACTAAATTATCGATGATAGAAAAAAACAGATTGATATCCAAAATACATACCTATATTGTACAATTTAAATCGGACAGAGGCCATGTATAAGAGAAGAACAAGCTTTACAATTATTATTCTAATAAAAGATACCTTGATCTCTGCGACAGCTGTCAGTAAAATCATGCCTATGAAGTCCTGTACAGACAGTACCTGTCAATGTCATACTTTATGGGCATATTGACCTAATTAGTGATGGGCAATGAATCATCGTGACCACAGACTATAAACTATCGATATTTCAAATAAAACTTAATTTAAAATTAATTTATCATTTAATTTTATTTTATATTTTAATATCATAACATGATTTACATGTGTGCATACTTGATCTAAAATAATAGTGAATAAAAAATATCCAATTTCTCACCTACTCGCGTAACATTCCATCCGTCAACGTCCCGTCCTTGAGTTTTGGGAGTTAATGGGGAATTTAGTAGGTAACGTTTGTAATTAAATTAAACCCAATTTTAGGTTACATTAGCATCGATAATAGTAAGAAACATCGATAATTACTATCGACAATTTTATCCGGTCCACCCTAAGAATGTCAGTTTGACATTATTATGTCGCAGTGATCAAGCTATCTTTTATTTAGTAGTCTGTGATGCTAAAACGTGGTAATCTGTGACCAGTCTGTGACGCTTTGCTTTATCTGTGAACAGCGTGACCACTCGCCACCCGCCTGTTTTCAAAAATATTCAAAATTCTGGCCAACACGGATATCCTGTAGTAGATAAATCTCTGAGATAGAGCTTCATAAGAGTAGTTGAGCTACTCGTTGTAGTTGTAGTAGAGCTAATTGTGAAAGAGCTCGACTCACGCTATACTAGGTACCTAGAGTACCTACCACCGAACCTAGGTAGTTGGGTACCTACCGCCAAGCAGTGATGCGAGCATCCGGTTTGAAGGCTAAGAATACAGATTTTAATAATCTGAGGGTAAGCGTGCAGGACTGGTCCTCAGTGAGCCAATGCATTTTTATTGGCGGTTACCACTTAACTGGCTTGTTCCATCGCTTGTTTTCATAAACTTACCCAAGTCAAAACGTTAGTTTAGTGGTTTGGCAGTAGTAGTGGCAAATGTGACGATCTTTGCCGTCTACTCTAAATCCATGGAACCTGTCATCTAAAACTTACCGGCGGAGTCAACCAACATAAGACGACTATCAAATTAAGTTTTAAAAACCCAAGTAAATGCAATTGTAGGTAAACTGTTATAAGCATTTCTATCATCAAAATTAGAGATCTACCTAGCTTCAGAAAAATTTCAAAACAAAATCCCAAATCTGAAGCTGTTCATCAAATTATGTTGGACTGCACCTACCTAGGCAAAAATGTAATCAAGTAAAATGCAACATACTATTAAGGAAGGTACCTACCTATTCTATTTTTTATTATTTATCGACTAAGGTATAAACACATAACACCACACTGGTTTTAGTTGCGAGATAATACAACTTGCTAGAGGTTCTGTTGTGCAGGCATCCAATCCAGTTCAACGGAAGTACGATTATTATTTATTAGGACAATGCAGTTCATCGGTGGCATCCCCACATTGGTCACGTCCATCGCAAAGGGCAACGCGAGGTATGCACCGATGGTTGCCGCAGCGAACCTCGTGAGCCCCACAAGCGCCGTTGCAACCGTCCGGCTCGTCGCTACCGTCAGCGCAGTCCGCAAGCCCGTCACAAAACCTCGACGATAGAATGCATTGACCGTCTGTGCATGTAAACTCTTCTTTGGGGCATTCTGAAAGGAATAAAAAGGTAAATTAAAGGTAAAATAAATAAATAAATATTCATGAACATTTCACACAACGCCCTCCAGTCCAAACTAAGCAAAACTATATGAGAACTAGATTGCTGATGGAATAATTTATATACTTTTTTTGTATATACATACGTATACGAGTATACATAGTTACACCCAGACGTAGAATAAAACATCTATGTTTGCCACGCACAAATGTTCGTTCATGGTGGGGATCGAACCCACGACTCACAACACGGAAGGCAGAGCTATTACCGACTGAGCTGTGACGTCTGTAAGGAAGGTATGGTATTTCATTTTTATACAGCGCCTTTGGACGGCCTCCTATCATTGACACACATTTCCTTTTATTGAGTTGAGCCTAAAATATTCGCATTATTAAAAGGTAGGTATTTTATGTATATCAACGGTTTTTCAATAAAGAGGAAGTCTACTAGAGGAAGCCCCGTTAGGTTGAGTGAGCACATTCATAACCTAGTTTCGTGAACCACTAAACGGTAAGTAGGTAGGTATTTAAGTAAAGGTGCCTAAAACATTTTTGTGTCAAAAGTGAACTACTTATTCAATTAGCTACCCTAATTTGAGTGTCGTTTTTTCCATAATCTTACCCGCTGTACAATTAACTTCATCGAATCCATCCCAGCAATCTATGACTCCATCACAAAGTTTTGAATTTTCGAAACAGGAGATGGAGTGGCCACAGCGAAACTGCTTCGTCAAATCACAATCTACAAAGAAATTAAAATATGGCAACTGTAGAGTTTATTAAAACGATAGGAGATAGCTCTATTCATCTAGACTGCAAATTTATTAGGACAAAATAATATATCTACCACACTGTATTTCGTCGGAGCGGTCATAGCATTGGATAGAGCCATCGCAGCGAGCCTGTGTTGGCACGCAGAGTCCGTTGCGACAACGCCATTCCTCCTGAGAGCAAGTCACCATCGTCAGTAGTCGGCACACGCGCACTCCCAGAGCTTTGTCCACAAGCTGACATGCCTCGGTCTCTAAGGCACAAATACCACCGCATCCTATGACAGAAAGACAATAATTATATGTCTAAAAATTTTAAAAAGAAACGATTTATTGTTAAAGATTGACTAACCTGTAGGGTCATCATCATCAACTGGTATTCTGCACACAGATAGTCCGCTACTCTCATCTAACATACAAATTTCATTTCTTTGGCACGTGCAAAAACTCTGTGATAGATCTCTATTTATTATATCCTTAGGTTTTGGGCTACTACGATTCTTATGTCTTGGGTATGTTCTTATATTTTTTCTAATTTTCAACAGAACACTTGATACAATTTCCGAACTATTCTCACTGATAAGCGTGGTTATGTACTCGGTAGAAGTTGAGTATTCAGTTACGATATTTTCCGTAGAAGGTTGATCTACGCGAACTTTGGTAATAGGTGTCGATGTTTCATTATTATTATAGATTTCAGTTGGCACTACGTTTGTATTACTAGCATTCGTTGCATGTATAAAATTAGGCGTAGTAAAGTTAACTAAAATAAAACTTATAACTACGATCGCAATAATCATCACACTTATTGAGCAGGCCTGTATTTGAGTGCGTTTCTTTACAGGACTTTCAGTCAAAGCAAAATTAACGATACACCCCATGCCCCCAAGACTTTTCCTCAGTCTTCGTCGATTTGTTTGGTTGCGATGCGTTTCACGGGATACATATTTATGGCGAAAACTCGAATCGATTTCACCCGATATTGAAGGAATGTGCTGTCTGTTTTCTAGATTAATTACTTCTGAATCTCTTGAACAATTACTGTTATTTAAACGAATAGCTTCGCAACTATTATTTAATGAATTTTCTTGTAGTTCGTCAGAAAGTTTAACTTTATCTACCGTTAAATTTCTGTTTGGTGTAGAATGATTGCCTGGTATAAAACTGTTGGCCAAATCGTACTTTCTTATTTTACCCCTGCACGTGTAGCAATATTTTATCATTTGACTTTCTTTTTGTGGTGCAGTAATAATCGCATTTCGCAGGCAGCTGTTATTCCAAAGATGTGAACAGTAGAGCGAGTCCAAATTTGCAGATGCATCTTGTACAGTAGTGGTCGTCGGTAAATTGTCTTCAAAAATACTATTGGATAGAGTCATCATTCTTAATGAGCATCATCACAATATTTTTTTTACAATTATTGTAAAGCATCTATAGTATTATCTGAAACAAGAAGCGCATACAATACATTTTTAGATTTATGGAGGGTTTCTTCGTGAATAAATCGGTATGCACAACAGATGAAGCACAGTTTTCACATAACTATTGAATAAACATAAGTAATGGTGGACCGATAGTAGCACCTTATTTCTGTTTCCTCAGTGTATGATAGTAAACTGATGACCTGCCCATACGAAACTCGGGGTAACTCTACATATAACATTACAGGTTCCCCTCTACGCAGATAAGTTTGAGCCCACTCAAGTGTATAAGTGATATCGGATCTGGTCATTCTTCTAATTTGATGAAGCCTTAACCAAGCACCCTAAAAGGGTGAACAAGTAACTTAAGACGAGGAGTTTAAATAATTAAGACTCCAGCAAAACGCGTGCACATAAAATATTAATTTCTATTAATTATTCTGTGCTACCTAAAAGGTCTTATTTAAAACATCATAGTTGTTATAAATTATCAATTAGATAGGTACAGTAATTACGATGAGTGAAGTCTTAAGTAAACAACAGTATTAAAATCCATTTTATGAGCACAAACCCGCCGACAGCGTTGACTGATCAAGTTATCAAGGGTAGCTTACTATTACGTAAAACGAAAGGGCTCAAATGGTGGCATATTGTATGAGATACGGTATGATATTATAAAAAAAAGTAAACGGAGTTAAAATAACTACTTAAGTAATCTTCTTTTTAAAAGTAAGTGTAGGTTAATGTTGATGTTAAGTGTGTGTGATACTTGACGACGACGTCTGCAATTTTTTTCAAGATTATAAATAAATAAGTTCCGTAGGTAAACTAAACGTTCAAGTCCGTTCAACTAGTTCAAGTACTACTTCTAGGTCAAGAAGACTAGATTTCTTAGCCTGAATTTAGCTGCAAAAAATTTAAAATAGGTGGGTAAGGGTACCTAAGTCAAAAAACTTACCAGTAAAATATGTTATTTGGAAACTTAGTTACACTAAACACATTGATGTTACTATATTTATTGTATGGTATTGTCGAGTGGAAGCAATGGTGCTCGTCAGGTCACTGAGCAGGCACTGGTCTTGTATCAGGCTGCCGTTGCCAGTGACAACGTCAACAGTGGTATAAAGCACTAACTCCTTCACCCCGTAAAAACCGATAAGGAAAGTATATTGGAACTTGGTGAGAAGGCAAGGGACAGGTATATAGGGGTTGGTGGCGGCTGGTGAACCAGCAAAGTTCGTGCTCACTCATGAGTGACACGTGGAACGGTTTTTAGTTTGCGAGGACATCTGTTCCTTTTACTACATAGGCAGTTGGTAAAGTTGGCAGATAAGGTACCTAAGTACTATACCACAGTTCGTACTTCCACAGGTAGCTATGAATCGGTAAGTATACGAATGTACGTCAATTTTATTACATATAAAAATGTTTACATAATATTGGATGGGATCATACCTAAAAATATTTATGTTGGGTCTGCTGTGCGTACCCGGGGTAGGTTTACAAATATTTTTGTATATTTACGCCGCGCGCCGCGCTGTGCCGTAGCACCTTGCTAAAAGTAGTACATTACCAACCTACCCCAAAACATATTTTTTTAAATTTCGTTAGAAAAAACATATGATTATAATAAATAAACTACCTAGTTATAATAATTTTCCTTTAAGGTTTTTCCCTAGTAGTCCGTAATAGTAACAGTTAGTAATTAGGTAGCTTTATTATGAATTATGATGAATATTGATGATAAATCGTTAATATTCCTGTGTGAAATATAATAACATGCATATAGGGATACAGGACGTGTAAATCACATACCTACTTAGTCAGTGAGCAATTACGAAGTTTATGATATTCGGCAACAGTGGGTAAGTGATTGATTGGCATTGAGGACGGAAGCATCAGTGTCAGAATGTTTTGGCGCGTTGCGGCACTAATGAGGCGGTCGCAAACTCACGTCGCTCTCACCCTGGGAGCTCGGGGTTGTGGCCCGTCCGCGCCACTGCGGCCGCTGGCGAGCCTCGAGTGCATGTGCATTATGTGCAATGAGCAGCATCTCGCGGATGCAGCCGCGGCCCTCGACTCTACGTGGTGGCTACGACACGCAATCCGAGGAAGGCACTCAACACAAAACACTACACAACTCTCACTGCGCGCGCCGCGTGTGGTTGTGCTCACTCGCCCACCTCCTCGCCGTTCGCTGCGTGCTGCGGTGCCGATCCACTCCTCAGTGTTCAGTCATTCGGCTACTGTATGCGCGTTTTACCGTAAATCGAGCAATTTCTCTCGAAAAGAATTGCATAGTAGGCATGTGAATGCGGAGGTTTGCGTTAAGTACGAAAACGAATAAAATGTTTTTCTAACACGCCTAACCACTTCAACTGCTGGATATTCCGACTCTTGGATTGACTCCATGAGGAGCTGATAACTCACAATCTTCAATCAATTTTGGGTAAGTCAAGTGCGCTAGTTCATTTTAAACTGATTATTTGAATTTTAGCTTTGTTATGTGCACTTAGAATATAATTAAAGGACACAGAATACAGAGCTTCTCAGTGTGTGCCAAAGGATTTAGGTAAAAGGTGTGCACGTAAAACTTTCTAAAGTTGTCTTCAGCTATAGCTATGAATTATAACATAACACTTGTTTAACTGATACCTGCCGCAATTATTCTGAAATCTGAGCCTCGAGAAAATCTTGTGTAGGTCACAATAACAGATGTCCTACTTCCCATCAAAGCGACGACAAGTAGGCAGGCGACCAAGTTGCGAACTGTTATTTTGTCCACTTTTAGAGAGTGAAGAGCTATATATAGTATAATGACATATTCGTCATTCTTATTTTCATTTATAATTTTGAACTGATTTAATTTTTATTTTTACACAGTTCGATTTTGCAATGACTTAGGAACCCGCACGTCAAAATTATCAACGTTGATTATAATAGGCATGTAAAGCTCGAAATATTTTGGTTTCGTCCGAAGCTTCACAGGGCGCTTAACAGAGCGAATGACATTTACCGCCATATTCCAATACGAGGACTAATGTTAGTCTAGGTCTAAATCAAGACCATGACCATGGACCATGGACCAGTAGACCATGGACTACTCGAAACGTTATTACAAAACGAATTTTATCTTTTGTTACCGTAACATCTATGGTACTAAAGTTAGACCTACGAGACCCCTAGTTTATCTTTGAATCTTTGGTACTAAGCTCACAACGATGTAATTTTTTCCTCTAAACTAACCTCAAAATAACAAATATTTTGATACCCTGATCAACTTAGTTACCGTAACAAACCTGGACTACTCGTACATAGTCCTGGTTTAAACCTGGACTATCGTGATTTTCTATAATAACAACGTTAGAGTTTGGATACTCGCCAACCCACCACTCCTCTTGAATACTTCGCAAACTATTTATTTTACTGACATTTACTGTTCCTATGAAAACTATCCCTAGGTAGCGCCATCTTTTTGTTTTTTTTTGCACTCGCACTAATGGTTCCTTGGCAAAAGTTGTTTAATATTGATGGGTTTTCAGAAGTATTATTACACCATGTAGGTACAAGCTGTGTTTACCAATTCATATAAAATCATGTCATGGTTCATAGCACCAAACTTCGATTGCGACTACTTTCTTTCTGGCAAACTAAAGTAGGTTAACGGCGACACCCGATGTGCTTAGAATCGCAAAGTATCGTCTTGGTGCCTCTCAGACCTCGCATACAAATATCGAAATAACAAACAAAAAGACATTTTCACTATTTTCTGAATTATTCATAGGTTAATTCGTAAAAAGTGATTTAGAAGCATTCTCAATAAATTAAGTTTATTTGCAGAAAGTGGAGAGTTTTTATACCACCTACTGACACCCAAATATAATATATGCATTGTCACAATCAAAAAATTGACCAAAAATAACAAATTAAACAGACGACAATACATTGATGTTATGTATATGTTTCTCAGCCGATGATAAATAAAACTTATCATAAGGTCAAATACTTTCGTACTGGTTATTAATCCATTATCTCCGGTGACCAAGAGAGCATAGACTCTATGCTAGGGATAGTCCAATAACAGTAAAAAATCATAGAAAATTATAAATGACTCTACCTCAACAAAAGATTGATTTAGTAAGAAAAGTGGATCAATGAACTAACAAAGAGTAGTCAGTTCCGCAGCTTTAGGCTAAATTACATCACTAGGAATCGACATAGTGCGGTACATAATAGATACAGTCATAGGTTCAAGTACCTGCTATTAGTTACATCACATCTAATGGCAAAGAAAGCGTGCTGGGGTCAGTCATGTGATAATTTGAACACTTCTATGCATCTTCTGTATTGATCATCGACCTACTGCTGCAACACATGAGGCCTAATGTCGTAAGTTACCCACTGCATTGTATAGCAAGAAACCACGATCAGTGTCTTCAAGAATTGCATAACTAACAAAATACGTTTTGAATTTTAGTCTTTTGCATGAGAACTGGATCGATAACACCCATTCGCGAGTGACACCAAAACATCGAAACTCTAATAAAGGGAAGGTCACGTTATACTGGTTCAACCAACTTTATTTCACTATAGCTCAAAAAAACACTAAGATGTTCGTTGGCTTCGCTCATTCGATGAAATAATAGAGGGCTTTGTTGAGATAAAACAAAGACGTTTAGATCGCATGTGTTCGTATTAGGTATTTATAGGAGTACAATTAAATCCTTGAACAACAAAGGGTCTTCTACTCACATACAAAGGGTATATTTACGTCCAGTCCACAGGAAGTTGAAGGAATTCCGATTTTTTTCCGGTGCAAGAGTTTAAGTATATCTCAGAAGTAGATGGTCTATCTGATATTGAGGAACTACTATCCTAATCCTAACTTGCTTTGTGAATAAAATTATTTAGACTGTACATAATTAGATTATTTTTAGGCAGATTTGAAACCATACATCCCAAGCCATACCTACTAGTACCTACCTAATTACAACTTTTTTCGAAGCCAATACACTCTTCGGATCTCAAGACGTTGCGTTTAAAGCGGCCTCTACTCCAAATAATGATTATTATCGAAAATTTCAGTTCATTTAGGTTGTCTTTTGACATTTTATTACAGTGCTTTTAGAAACTAATCTTACACTCAATTTGCTTCCACTAGGGAGTAAATGCTGAAAATTATTCTATGAGAGTGTTATTGGTCTGAGTTCGATTGCCATACAATTCAATTAGTTTCTCATCACGATACTCTCTATGATAGATAGATAGATAGAAAACTCTTTATTGTACTGCACCGATGCGATTGATTGATTGATTGTCTATGCTGAGTGATAAATAAATAAATCTAATGAAACGTTTTTGTTCGACTCCAAAGCAAAGCCACGCAGTTAGCAGTGATCTTTGCCGTTTTTCTTTAACAATTGGTTTTTTAATTAACTAGGTAGCTCGTGTAAACACGAGCTACTCTTTGTCTCAGGATTTCTCTATTTGTTTTCCTCAAAGACTTCAACCGCAAATATAAAGAGAGTTATCATAAATAGTAGTAATTGCTAAATTCCCTTTACGTATGAAATGAGAGTCTGGCAGAGTGGTAGTGGTTGGTACATGGCAATATTTTTTTGTGTACTATCAGGTAATCGCGAACCAACAAGTCTGGTCGGAATGCTACTTACCACTTCAGTACTTACTTACAGCTACATTCTCATGTTGGTTGGGTAGGTTCAACTGAGGATTTTGTAGAGCAGGTTTTTTTTTGTGAGTTTTGTAAAAGTTGTTAACCTTTTGCCATACTTATAAGATAGGTCAATCTGATACAGTAAAACATTTTTCAATGACTGTGTTCTTGAAGAATCCTTTACTGAGGAAGTATGAAACTACGTCATCTTTGAGAACTATTTCCTGAACCACGAAGACGAACGACCACGACTTTAGAGAGAACTAAAGGACCCATGTCATTAGTGTCGGTACATTCTAATTCTAACACAACACAAGGCTATCCAAACTAGAAGTCGTCCTTACAACTTAAAGTAGGTAGGTTGTAGTATAAGTACCTACCTAGCTAATTACAAAAGTATTTATCATTTAAAATATTTTCTAGGTCATACAACTACTCTATCTCAAGTTTGTAGTTCACTAGATTAATTAAATAGGTCATCGTTTGCGTAATTAATTGTTTATCAATTTAATCCTGCGGTTGAACCAAGTTCGGCTATGATAAAAGTTTTTATATAAATGCATAGCTAAGTTTGGTAATAACAATATAAACCCAGGACTCCAGCAGACATCATAAGCACGATAGTTCTGCCCCACGGCTTCAATGTTATTAAGGTACCACACATCCAAACGGTAGGCAAATTGTTGTTGGTGTAAAAATTGTTTCCAAAATGTTTACACCAACAACCATTTGCCTACCGTGGGAATCAAACCGGCACCTCTTGCGTCTGTTAGTGACCAGCAGCCCTTTCACCAATGTTGTCAGCAATCAGTCAATGTTAGTAATACAATAAAATGTAGATTGGCGTCTTCTCCTCATACAGTGAGTGACATGATACAATGTCTGCTCCGAAAAGTTCGCTCCACAGCATTGAAGGGTAATTGAAAAATTGGTAAACATATTTAATAGTATTGTGTTTGTGAGAACTTATGTGCGTATTTTTAAAGTATACGATGTAGATGTCATATTTATCAGCTGCGAGGCCATTCAGGTCAACAGTCGTCTGATTTTCATAAGTGGTTATAACGCAATTAGAACTTTTTATTGTTTCATATTAGCATTACGATCTTAAAGCCGTGGTGTAGAGTTGTATAACAAACCTAACGGTAGGTAGTAGCATTGTGATTTTTTTGTGATAGTGAATAAAATAAAACGGTGTGTTTTCCTGTTCCGCTAGCATAAACAAATAAGTACATTTTAATATCCGTTCGTTCATATACGTAAAATTAAATGAAATCATACTGAGAGACACTTTAACCCGAAGTGCTTTATTGCTTTAAAGGTTCTATATTGTGTGTTTTAATAATTAATTCATCCCTAAGATTATTCCATTGATTATTATCGTTTCACACGTTGAACATGTAAGTAGGTACAATTATTTGTATTAGCAAGGCATGTTAGGTATGTGAAAATGCGAAAGTGTTAGCAGCATTGTTGTATACGACTAAAAACAAACTGAATAAAGCCATTTTCTCTAATCTTTTTAATAAATAAAGCGTACCTCACTTCGCGTCGTTTCGTCTCCAATCACTGAATAAAATCTACAACTATTGACATTTATACGTATGTTTTCCCGGCCTCCAGGTCGTCTGGCTACTAATAGAGTATCAAGTCACAAGATAGTTGGGCGATACGAGCCAGACACTGAATAGCAAATGAGAAAAATCTTAGCCGCACCAATGAGTTCGTCGCGACCTCAACCTCTGATATTAACGGCAATGAGGAAGATGAGCGTATTTTTTTTTTAATGTAGATCGATAGATTTTTACGTCCAAAACACAACAGTGAAAGAATTTTGGCGATAGCTCAAAAACTGAATTTTCTACGATTTTTTAAAGTTTGGATTTTCAAAATGTGTTTTGAGCCCGGCGATTTCGCGTGTGACGTCAGCCGGTCCGACCGCTCACCCGCGGTTTCTAAGCGTTTTCTGCCTTTACGTTTCTATTTATATTTCTGAAAAATTGGGAGAAAAGTACCAATATTTTTATGTAATATTGTGCCTTTAAGTCCTAAGGACACGTTTAACGCTTCAGATAAACTTTTTAACCACCGACTGAAGAAGAAAGGTGTTCTAAGTTTGAGGCTTTTTTGTGTCTATGTGTCTGTACCTTTCAAGGCTCGTAGCTCCAAAAAATCACTCGTAATTTTTTTATAACTATTCTTGAAATGGAAAGCAGATAAATCTGGCATAGTTCTAAGCCAAGTTTGGTAGAAATCGGTGCAGCGGTTTCCAAGTTATGAGGATGTTTATCAGCCCTCGACACGCATTTTGAAGGGTTCTCAGGCATATATTGATTGTAGTTTGAAACATTTGGTTCTTATACCAGTATAACGTGAGCTACTATTTCTTAGTGTTTCATTGATTTTGTATATCAGGTAAGACTGGTAATGAGCAAGATTGTGTTATCGACGTGATTAGCAATGTTTTTAACCCCCGACGCAAAAACGATGGGGTGGTAAAGTTTGACGTGTGTGTGTGTCAGTGCGTGTGCGTGTGTCTGTGCGTGTGTGTGTGTGTGTGTGTGTGTGTGTGTGTCTGTCGAATGCGCGCATTGGTGCGCGTGCGGATGCGGATGGTAGTAGTCTAAGTCACATTGTCTACTAAGGACGTGCCTAGTGAGACATTGTACTGTCAAGTACAATGCCTCACTAGGCACGTCCTTAGTAGACAATGTGACTCGCTAAGAAGAAGAAGAAGAATGTGACTTACACTAGGACGTGCCTGGTGAGACATTGTACTGTACAAGTACAATGCCTCACTAGGCACGTCCTTAGTAGACAATGCCTACACATACATATAGTGCAATGCCTCACTAGGCACGTCCTTAGTAACGAAGGACATTGTACAGTAGGTACAATGCCTCACTAGGCACGTCCTTAAGCAATGCATTGCTAATGCCTCACTAAGCACGTCCTTCGTAACTAAGGACGTGCCTAGTGAGGCATTGCACTATATGTATGTGTAGGCATTGTCTACTAAGGACGTGCCTAGTGAGGCATTGTACTTGTACAGTACAATGTCTCACCAGGCACGTCCTAGTGTAAGTCACATTCTTCTTACACTACACTTACTACACTAGGACGTGCCTGGTGAGACATTGTACTGTACAAGTACAATGCCTCACTAGGCACGTCCTTAGTAGACAATGCCTACACATACATATAGTGCAATGCCTCACTAGGCACGTCCTTAGTAGACAATGTGACTCGCTAAGAAGAAGAAGAATGTGACTTACACTAGGACGTGCCTAGTGAGACATTGTACTGTCAAGTACAATGCCTCACTAGGCACGTCCTTAAGCAATGCATTGCTAATGCCTCACTAAGCACGTCCTTCGTAACTAAGGACGTGCCTAGTGAGGCATTGCACTATATGTATGTGTAGGCATTGTCTACTAAGGACGTGCCTAGTGAGGCATTGTACTTGTACAGTACAATGTCTCACTAGGCACGTCCTAGTGTAAGTCACATTCTTCTTCTTCTTAGCGAGTCACATTGTCATTGTCATGTTACTTAGACTACTACCATCCGCATCCGCACGTGCACGTCCTTAGTAGACAATGCCTCACTAGGCACGTCCTTAGTAGACAATGCCTCACTAGGCACGTCCTTAGTAGACAATGCCTCACTAGGCACGTCCTTAGTAGACAATGCCTCACTAGGCACGTCCTTAGTAGATAATGCCTCACTAGGCACGTCCTTAGTAGACAATGCCTCACTAGACACGTCCTCAGTAGCCAATGCTTCACTAGGCACGTCCTTAGTTTCTGAGGACGTGCCTAGTGAGACATTGTACTTGACAGTACAATGTCTCACTAGGCACGTCCTAGTGTAAGTCACATTCTTCTTCTCCTTAGCGAGTCACATTGTCTACTAAGGACGTGCCTAGTGAGGCATTGTACTTGACAGTACAATGTCTCACTAGGCACGTCCTTAGTAGACAATATGACTTAGACTACTACCATCCGCATCCGCACGCGCACCAATGCGCGCATTCGACAGACACACACACACACACACACACACACACACACGCACAGACACACGCACACGCACTGACACACACACACGTCAAACTTTACCACCCCATCGTTTTTGCGTCGGGGGTTAAAAACATTGCTAATCACGTCGATAACATAATCTTGCTCATTACCAGTCTTACCTGATATACAAAATCAATGAAACACTAAGAAATAGTAGCTCACGTTATACTGGTATAAGAACCAAATGTTTCAAACTACAATCAATATATGCCTGAGAACCCTTCAAAATGCGTGTCGAGGGCTGATAAACATCCTCATAACTTGAAAACCGCTGCACCGATTTCTACCAAACTTGGCTTAGAACTATGCCAGATTTATCTGCTTTCCATTTCAAGAATAGTTATAAAAAAATTACGAGTGATTTTTTGGAGCTACGAGCCTTGAAAGGTACAGACACATAGACACAAAAAGCCTTAAACTTAGAACACCTTTCTTCTTCAGTCGGTGGTTAAAAAGTTTATCTGAAGCGTTAAACGTGTCCTTAGGACTTAGAGGCACAATATTACATAAAAATATTGGTACTTTTCTCCCTATTTATCAGAAATATAAATAGAAACGTAAAGACAGAAAACGCTTAAAACGCGCGGGTGAGCGATCGGACCTGGCTGACGTCACACGCGAAATCGCCGGGCTAAAAACAGATTTTGAAAATCCAAACTTTAAAAAATCGTAGAAAATTCAGTTTTTGAGCTATCGCCAAAATTCTTTCACAGTTGTCCTTACAATCTTCTAGACTTTTGATTTAAGCTATAAAAACAGGAAAAAATGCCTAACTCATCTTCCTCATTAATAAAATCATACGTACTTAATGTACGTACAAAGTACGTAGCATAATTTATATCAGAAAAAAAAAAACAAATGTTTAAGCATACCTAAATAGTAAGTATAGCGTCAACGTTTTGAAAGTTACGTTGCGTGCATGACCAACGAATATCGCATACGAAAGCTAATAAAACAGATAGACTAGATTTATAATGTAGATGGATCACATAATGGGTGTGTAATTCTTTAGAACATTCAATAGTATTTCGGATCCTGTCAGTTCTTTTTACCCCTTTAGAGGTACCCCTAAACACGCTACATTCCGTGGCTTACCTAAGTTTAGACTTTTGAGCTGCCCGTTCTTATCTATGGTGGGATAAGTGCTCGTAGCCTATTATTATATTCGTAAATTATATCACCACAATTTTTTTATCAGCTCATGTTATTTGTACTAGACCGATGACAATCGTTACTGGTTCACCGAGCCAACTAAATTATCCATTTCACTGTATGTACCTTACATCCTAACTCCTTCTAATCCTTTTTTAACTTGGTCCTACTCTACCTATAATTTACACAGTTAATCCTTATGCATCTTTAGTACCTGGTGAAAAAACCGTGACATGAGGGGATGCCCCGCAGAAGTCTTTTTTTAACCCTTATTATACCAACCAACAGAAAATAATATAGTAGAGGCTAATGTACCAACACAATAGGTGTTGCATTTACCAACAAATAAGAGGCGTAGACAAATGCATCTCAATGCATTCCGATGAGAGCATGTATGTACCTATATACAATAGGTGAAAGTATGCAAGTTCGATGAACTAAACGAAAGTTTTGACACGAGGGATTCCGGGATGCCAGGGACGTTCCGCCCTTAGAAAGTAAAAGTTGTGTTCAAAATCGAATCCGACACATGGCCAAACTTCTGCCGACGAAATATTTATTTTATTTTATTCCCAAGAAACCACATCGAGTAAACAATGTCAATACTTATAGGAATGTAGGTATAGCTAAATAGATATGATCATGACACGTCGTACATAATACGAGTACACTGGCATTCAGCGAGCGTTGGACTCGAGCAAATTACCATGGGTATTGTAGTGGGTACCTTACCTACCTATACTTACGCATGCGTGTCACATGACCTAAACCGTGAATACGCCAGCTAATTAAATGTTCCACTGTATTTCACACATTGCTAGAATTTCACTCCGTCTAATAAAACGAGGACTTTTTCTCTGACTCATCTAAAAATTCGCTCCTTTCTTTTATTTTTTCAAAGCGCAATATTTTCATTAGTACCAAGAAAACGTACTCGTTTTCAGATTGCTGTCATAAATAACCATAACATACTGATGATAACCGATATTTTTATAAACGTTTCGTGTAAATAAATCAAAAGGCTTAGAAATAGGTTATGGTTTTACGCTACAACAGCTTCAAGAAAATCATTAATTCTTGATAGCAATTTTAGAAGAGATAGATGTTTACGAATTTAAAAAAATAGTATATGCCCTGATATTTTCTACTCAGTTCTGTTTCAAAATATACTCGTACAGTACTTAATTAATAATACAAATGAACAGTAACAAAACTAGCATTTTGTTCCTGGTTTTGTTTCTGGTAAAGAGCAGATAGCATCAAGGTAGCGTTTTGCTTGAGGTAAAACCTTAATTGTATAAGAGAATGGCACAAATTACTTACACAACGTAAACTATAGAAGAAAGGCAGCAGCTCTATATTATCATGCCAAGACCTACCTACCTATTACCTATAATACCTATTAGTTATAGCTACCTCTTTGTAGCTGCGTAAGCATTATGCAAGCTAACTCTCCGCAATGCAACGAAACCATCGGACATAGACAGCGGTAGAGACCACGACAAGTATTACTGTCTACCTACTTATAGACCGGTGACCGCTCTCCCTGCCCCACGCACCCATACCTGCAGAACTGAGAACTGGTTTCTGCAAATCCGCACGAGAGATCTAGACTCGTTCAAGGAAACTTGTATGAAATAGAAATTACTTCATATTGTTTTACCGATGAAAACGCACATGACATCATAGGCTTAGGATTTGAGAGAGCGAAATTGCTAACGAAATCTGCTGTTTTTATCTGATGAACATTTAAAATCCAAAAACTTTTATTATCATGATAGTCATTAAGGTGAAAATGTATATGCAGGCTTTCTTATCTGTCGTTGTTTGCATTACTGTCGTAAACTAACTGTGAAAGCTTTCGAACATCTGATACTTTCAGAATTTCTGAAACAAATGGCATACCTTATACCCATACCGATTATAAATAACGCTTAGATAACATTCAACAATGACATTCTGTTGGTTAGCATAAAGATAAGTCACGAATGCAGTTTGATTAAAGTAAGTAAGTATTGTTAGTTGATCGATATAAATGATTGGTTTATGAACGATTCGTTTTGGTTTATTAGATAGATATACTAGGTATTACAAATCTCTATGAGATACTAGATCTATTATTTAACAGTTTACTTTTCTTTTTAAAATTGATATGTATTTGTAAACATGGTAAAAATGTAGATACTGTGTAAAGCTCGATTACGTAATAAATTGCAGTAAATATATTATGCTAAAAATAACCAATACAAAAATGCATGGTGACATAACGTCTGGCACTGCAAAGTTATAACAGCATTCTCGTCTTGACACCCAAATACTGAATCCGGGTCTCTAAAGAAAGAAGTGGTATGTGGCAATAAGCAAATACGTAAGTAATGGTGATTATGTCAAGATTATGTCGGAGAATCCCAAAGCTGGAAGAATCGGTGTGTGTTAAGCAACTGCATTATTGTCGGCGATTACAATGAGCAAACGCAGCGTGTGCTACGCTGCCATCACTTTCCAACAAAGTCGATGAAGCGCGGAGAAAGTGCCGACCTCCACGTCCGTATTCTGCCGCCTCAGTAAAATACGCTGACTCACGTGTTCATATAACATCACATTATACCGTTTGTGTAGGTTTGCACGACAACAATACGTATTAAAATATTTATATAACCACACGCGAACGAGATAAAGCCAATTCAATGCGTCAAGTTAACTTTTACAAGCATCCTTTCATTTCATCACGTAACTCTACATACCTATTATAGGATTTTAGAAAACATGCTTTTACTAGATCAATGGTGTTTGTGTTTGAAACTAAAGAGCGTGATAGTATTTTACTGATTGACACACGTAATCTTCGAATGATTACCACATCACATTGACTGTATTTAGTTTAACAAAGTAGCAGCTTCAGCAAAACAAACACCTTTTCCTCATTCAAAAATATTTCGCGTAGTGAAACTTCCGCCAAGCCAGAAACGGACACAACTAGATACAAGCAAAATTTACCTTATTACGTAAAATGTGAGATCAGATACAACAACCCACATCTCACTGTCACTTCCGTGGTAATCCCAGAATGTATGCCCATCTTCCTATACAATAGGACGTACACAAATCATGAACTATTCACGGGTTTACGACTTATGTAATAAAGTATCACGTATGCCCCTATGAATTTATGTTAAATTCCGAAGTGCATAAATAGGCCATGCGGGGATCATCCGCTGACCTACTTTCACTGTAATTTTTCTACAAAGTAATGCGTAGAAGTAAGGAACGTAAAACTCGAATAATACACGACACACGTATTAAATGTTTATGTGGTATTTTATGGATGGTTGTAGGATTGTCATGGTTTCTTTTATGGATTTCCTTGTATCATGTTTAGCTCAAAGAGAGAGTTTTATGCTCTAAATGATTGAAATTATGATTACGATTCTAAATGATCCTTGTGATTGATTTTATTGAATAAAGAAATTTTGACTTTGACTATATAAGTATTAGTAAAAAGAACTAAGAGGTAAAAACGAAATATATTTAAAATGTATTTTCTATTGTTTTAGTGCTCTACCTCTTGGATACTCCTCAGTTATGATCATTAGAATACCATGGCTACTACAAATTTTATTTTGTATTACCATGACATCAGGTATGTCTGTTATTGAAATGCATATCGCGCTTTATGTAGACTTTACAAATTGGATTTGTTAATAATGTCTTTGTATAATTCCAGGTAGCCCTATTTTCCTACAAGAAACGGGGCGGATGAATAAGCCAGTAATAAAATGGAACCTACCAATGGATACATGGAATTGGACATTGGCGCCGCGGAACGACGAGCCTTTCTTTCTGCCTTCGAACTTCACCCACAAGCTACCGCCATCAGCTAACGAAACTGAGTTCCTGGCTCACATGACAATCCTCAAACGGAATTACTCACGGCTCTTATGGGATAGCGATAAGAGCAGCAACTTGCCGCTTTTTGTTGAAAAAGCTTTAAAACTCCTGAATTTGAGACAAGTTTACTATGAAGTGGAACATTCAGTCATGTCCAAGGTGTCATGCACCGCTTGCAAAGCTGGCGCTGGCCTCTTACAGCACTATATTAGGCTCGGCAAGAGCAATGAAGATATTAACAAAATGATATACCAATTCTGTGTATCGTTAAAAATTCAGTCGGCTAGAGTTTGCGAGGGTATCACAAGATTGTTTGGGGTAAGATGTTCTAAAATTTCAACACTAACATCGATAATAGATTAGATTTCGAAAATCATAACGTGGATAATCTATTTTCAGAGCGAAGTGGTGTACGTACTGAAAAGGATAACTATAGGCCCCGACGAGATATGCAGTTTTGTAATCGGTGATGCCTGTGGTGATGTTTACAATCCATACCACGAGTGGGAAGTTGCATTCCCACCGGTACCGAAGCCAGCGGTGCGGACACTAGAGGCTCCTATCGATAGGGCTCCTTCATTTAAAGTTCTGCAGATCTCCGATACACATTTCGATCCATATTACGCTGAAGGTATAGGTTACACCGAATTTCTCTAACTTAAAATCTCAGACTAGTAAGCTATATTACGTATGTAGTACTTGAATTGGCAAAATGTAATGATTCCAGGTGCAAACGCAGAATGCAATGAGCCTCTTTGCTGCAGAGCATCAAACGGTCCAGCGTTGACTCCAGGCGGTGGAGCCGGGAGGTGGGGAGACTATAGGAAGTGTGATACTCCGAAACGGACCATCGACCATATGTTAAAGCATATAGCTGACACACACACTGTAAGACCGGAAAAATTTTTACTGCAATCACGTTGATTTACCAGTCACTTTACTATTTTTAAACTAAGTTGTAGATAAGTAAACTCAAGTAAGAAGATAAATAGTATCTTTAATAGTCGTTTTACTTTTTGGTATAAAACCAACCAAGTTTGATTAACCAAGTGTGAACGTACGATTCTGAGATCTGTTTTACTAAATAGCCTAACAGCCTTCTAAATTCTTTTGCTAAAGCAAAAACAAGAATGGAAAATTTAACAACTTATTCTTGTCAATTTCAGGACATAGACTACATTTTGTGGACGGGAGATCTACCCCCGCATGATGTTTGGAATCAAACGAAGGAGGAGAACTTGAAGGTCTTGCAAGAAACAGTGGCGCAAATGTCGGACATGTTCCCGGGGGTTCCCATCTTCCCTGCACTTGGAAACCACGAATCATCCCCCGTTAATAGGTAAGTTTTCTGATAAACATCCGTTTCAATTTCGAATTAAAAAGTGCGAAAGTTCGAATTTATTATCCTTTATTTCATTCGAAAACTTCATTTAAAATACTATAAGTATTGACTAAGGTAATACTTGCGTAAGTAATGTTAAGATTTTTTTAAATGGATTTAATAATCCTTAAATAAAAGCTGTTATGAAATCATACCACCGCATCGAGATTTACATACAAAAGATTTCAACGCGCTTTCCTTCTATCGGTTTATTTGTCACAGTTTTAGACAATAACTAAATCTCGGTTTCATTCCAAATGGCTACTTAATTTGCGTTTTTTAATCTGACGGTTGGCTGCCATTCAATGTAAAATAGATAAAGCTAAACTGGAATGCAATTATATTTCCATTGTTTAAATATTATTCTAACCGAAGTGCTTTGTTATTGACTCTAGCTTGAAATAGGTACCTACCTACTCTTATTAATAGCAGTGTTATCAGATACGTACAGTCAACATGAACAGTAAATAAGAAAAAATTGTAAAATGATGATGATTGAATAATAGCAACTTTTAATTTTGTAACAGCCAGTAATAAATTAAGATAATGTAATGTACCTTCAAATATACGTTTGTATTGTGTTGGCAGATAATATCTATGTCTGTTTTATGACTAAACTCACCAAAATTCCACAGCTTCCCACCCCCGTACATTTCGTCTCCAGACCTCAACATAGCCTGGCTGTATGACGAGCTGGATGCACAATGGCGGCGCTGGCTACCGGCTGGCGTCTCACACACAGTCCGGCGAGGAGCCTTCTACTCCGTCCTGGTCCGTCCCGGCTTCCGGATCATATCCCTCAATATGAACTACTGCAACAACAAGAACTGGTTAGTCATATGCGCGATCAATTAGATAAATCCAGTTTTACTCGTAAATTGTTAAAGAATTTACCTTTATATAAATTGAGATTTCCAAGACCGCAGACACTTCAATGTAGGTCATGGTAATATCTATTTGCAGGTGGTTGCTAATGAATAGTACAGATCCAGCGACAGAACTCCAGTGGTTGATCTACGAACTACAATCAGCTGAGCTGAGCGGAGAAAAAGTTCACATAATCGGACATATACCTCCGGGACATTCTGACTGCCTGAAAGTATGGAGCCGAAATTACTATGCCATAATCAACAGATATGAATCCACGATAACGGCACAATTTTTTGGTCATACACATTTTGATGAGTTTGAAGTTTTTTACGACCCCAATGATCTCAGTAAGTCAAGCATATCAGTATTCAGAAATTAACCGAGTTCTCTCATAGTATTATTTTTTTTATGATTACTGTTTTGGTTTACAGGTCGAGCGACAAGTATAGCGTATGTTGGACCGTCAGTATCGCCTTACTACGACTTGAATCTTGGTTATCGAATATACTACGTCGACGGTGACCATGAAGCGACGACTCGAGTAACTACTTTCATTGATTCAATTAGGAATGATTTACGCTGGCTAGGCGTTACATAGTTTATAACTATTTTATGCTGCACTGTGAACCTAGTTAAAACTCAGTTGTCAGTTTCACTGCATAACATGTTTAAGAGTTCTAGATAATGCTGTCAGTTTCTTTTTCATTTAACATGAGGCAAGAGAGAATGGTAGGTATTCAAGTTAGGTTCTGTAGAACGGTTAGCCTCATGATGCGGTACAGTCAAGCGTAAAATGTCTCATTTAAAAGGCCGACGATCTACTTATCCGCTTATTACGCACGTTCCAGCAAGTGGTCGACCATGAGACCTGGATCATGAACCTAAAGGAGGCCAATCTTTACGGCTACCCGATGTGGTACAAGTTGTATTCGGCCCGCGCTGCATACCTGATGCCAGCTCTACGGCCGCAAGACTGGGACAAGTTTATTGACGACATGACTGCTAAGGAGGACGTGTTCAATTTATATTTCAAGTAAGAATATTTTAATAACAACGGTGTCGGAGTTTTAGTTTTGATTTGTGAAGTCTTCAGTTTTGAATAACAATAAAAATGAACTCTGATTGAAAATATCCTAATGCCATGGCAATGTTGATGACAACTTAAAGTTATCACAATGCATTTTGTGAACAATGGATTGTGTATAAAACTTTGATCTTTCAACATAACATTGTTATATACTGCTATCATTTTATAACAAACTTCAGTATTATTACCTAGCCAGTTTCGTAAATATTTTAAATTGGATGGATTTACACAGCTTCCATTCCACGCTGTCGATAATCAAAACAATTTAGCTTGTCGCTGGACTAAGTACCCAACAAACCGTACAAGTACCCTTGACATGACGTGCTACCATTACATCTCGAAGTTCCGTGTTAACTCTAGAACCTTCTATCATTTTCTCAGAAACTACTGGAAGAACAGTCCTCGTCGTGGAACATGTGACGGCGAGTGCCGCAAACGAATGATTTGTGACACGCGCTCCGGCCGCTCTCATGATCGCAGAGCACTCTGTGGCAGCATCGAAGCGCGCATCGATGGAGCTGCGCCGGCGCCTCAGACGTGGCGAGCGTGGCTGTATAATGGCATTACTGTCTCGTAAGTTCTCGTTGTTTCAGCATGTCCCTCGACCGCTACTTATTTTCTGCGCGTCTGTACAATTTTTGCTTTCTTGCAACCTTTTGGTTTCGGTGGACTTTGGCGCGTACTTTGAAGCTTTTCGATCGTTTCAGAAGAAACAATAGCCCACTCTCATATCAAAGTGACACTATATTACGTTACCAAAATGTAAATGCCCTCTATTCATACTTTTGTTCAATTTCACATGTCACAAGCATGAACTACGTAGTTCTATTGTCCAGTGGTTCAACAAAGCTACAATTACAGCTAATGTTGGGTGGGTGAGCAGACTAAGCAGTGACAATTGTTTGAGCCAATTACGGTAGGTATTATAACGCGCTTTTGTAAAAACACTATTGAATAACTAAATTGCATGCAACGGACACCATAATCTTTTTGATGATCAGTTGTTTTCTTTATGGCCCGGAAGAAAAAAAAATATCTTTAAAGGAACATGGGGACCTGTTTCATGAAAGCTACAAAATACAATGTGTAGGTAATTAGTAAACGCTAATATATTTCAGTAACATAGAAATCCACCTTACACGCCTTCCAACAGATCCTTTCCTACTTTATTTCTATGTTTCATCATAACGTGTACTTAATTATTTTCTCTTTGTACAGACCTAGTGTACAGCAAGTATAATCTGGTGGTGGAAATAACTTACAGGTTTACAGCACGGTTTTGTAAGGTTGGTAAATTTAGGTACCTATTCTTGTAAAATAAACCCCATAAGTGTCTATAAAAATAACTGGTATAATTGAATTGGATGTTGGTGCTGGTGATGAAAACTGTCGTTGATAATTTTAACGCTCCGCATGATTATACTTAATAGGTATTACAATATTGCGGAAGCAAACTGTTTTTTTTTTCTAATGTTGTCTAAAAAAAAGTGGGAATTATTAATCCTTACCTATTGGAATATTTGGAATACATAATAAAATTCTTTTATATTTTACAGTTTATCAATGCTGAAGCAAATACCTCAAGTGGCTTACCAAATACCAAAGTACGTTATGGGACTCGGCTGAGAACATATCATATTGAGCTAAATGTGTTACATTACCTACATACCACCGCGCAACGCCCCAAGTCAAGACACTCATATCCTCATCTTAAATTAAAAACCTATTTATTACATTTTATATTATGAAGTTGAAAAAATCTTACAATCTGAGATAGGTATCATCAATTTTCTAAAGAAAACAAGTTTTTCTTATCTCGGTAGTACATACAGCTGCTTATAAGTGGTCTTTGGCTGTTGAGTACAGGGTGGATCGATTTTATGTCGATTGAGTTTGTAGTAAGTTAACCTTACACTAATCCTTATGAGTTATGTATAAATTACAAATTATTTTTTAAGTTTCTTTTGTGAAAACGGCTACGATTCTAGTGAGCTTTAGTATAAAACGGTGGACCAATTTTATATTGATAATATTCTAAGAATATTACCTAGTGTTTTATTATAAATAAATTAACATTTAGTGAAATTACCTACATTGAAATAAAAAGATTGTTAATATCTAGTTTGTACTGAAGTTTTCTTTATCCACCTTGATGAGGCGTATACCTGCACTAATTTTGATTAAGTACTTATAATTAAGTAGGTATAAACGATATATTGTGAAGATAAAAAATAATCAGTTGGCAGTACAAATGTTTTTATTACTAACTGAAAACAAAGTATACTGGAGTCTTCTCAATTGTCCAGATTAATTAAAATACTTATTTACATCAATAAAATCATTAAGTAGTTTTCACATACTCCAAATTATACAATTTACCTCTATGCTGTAAAGCACAAGACTATTTTATAGTCTTCAATACAAATAATTGGTCCCGCATGAGGCGTGATTATGTAGATAAATAGATATGGTATGGTTTATATCTTGATTTCACTGGAAAACGTTCGCAGTTCGAAATAGCATCTTAAATGACGTTGGTGTAGAAATATCATTGCGACTAGTCAGTTAAAATCGGATTAATAAGCTACATGTTAAATTTCGACCTGCATCTGTCGACAACCAACAACCGTCATTCACAGAATTAAAGATCTAAGCTTGCCACGTTTTCTTGCGAAAAAAAACTATACGACACCAGTTTATTTATCTACATTTGTAAAATTTTGGAAATTTCTTACGAATACTTAGGTAATTATTACTAATTTTTAAAAGGTACTGGTTTAAATTGTGATTTACATTATAAGATAGTAATTAAAATAAATCATTACATTATTTACTGAAACACACAAACACACACCAATTAATGTCATTAAAACGTGGAATGAATTAAGAAATACACAACATTAAAATTTGAAATTAAAAATTCTAAAAAGAAATGCTAACGAGTAAAACAAACCACAAACCGGTTTTAATTATAATTAAAGTACTTAACCAGAAATTAAGGTTAATACTTAATAGTAAGACTAGGAGTATTTTAGATACCTTAAAAACACCTCTGTCAGATGATAAGATGTCAAATTCGAAATGGAACAGTATTATATGATTCAGACGGAATTGGATGAGAAATCTTAAAATATAAACATAATTCGACATTGGTGCAGATTATAAACAGTGATGTACCTATACAGTCTTTTGTATTTTTTTGTGACTTAGTTACAAATAAATTGACTTTAGCAGTAATTATACCTATGGACCAGTATTGTCATGTTTACAGAACGAACAAACATATAAATTGTATCACCATGATAACATTGTTACATGATAATAACAATTTACAAATTCGTTGTCATGGCTGTTTGAAAATGTTTGTAATTTTTGTGAAACATGGCCCTGAATTTTATCTTTTATAACTGGAAAATGTGGTTAAGATATTCATTATTACTAACAAAAAAAAAGTCGCATACATAGTCCTGAACCCACACTGAGTACATGTATCACCATGTTGTTTCTGTGGTCACGTTTCTTTCACAATCTGTGGACGACGTATTTTTAGGTCGCAAATAATACTAGTAACGGTTTCATTATCCATTTGAATTAAGATAGGTATGTCACGATTTAACCGGCAAGTCACCAATAGCACCAAAAAAGTCGTCCTGCTTACAAGTCTGGGTTCAAGACTACAATGTCACTTTAACTACCTATCTAATTAATTATGTGAGTATTCAAGTCAGATAGAGAAGCATTCTAAAACTATTTAAAATTAAAATAAGTACTAGAATGTGAAATGCCCTTTAAGAGATCAAACATGGTAGATCTTAGTAGTGCACTGGGTTAGCAGTTCAAATATTATGACAAACTTCATCATTAGGAGTCAATACGCACTGTTCACTGGTCGTCGTTGGCGACTCAGACTGTGACTTTCTATAATTTAAATAGGTGTTTACGCACTTGGTCGCCGATTTAGTGGCTATGCTTTGGTCGCAGAGGGACGAGTCACCGGCGACCAGTCGACCGTGCGTATTGGCTCTAAAGGTGAGATCTGTTATTGGCACATCATTTTGGTGCTCGGGAGCTATAGTTCCATTATTTCTTAAAAATAACAGATTTAATATTTTGTAGTGTGTGAAGCCAAAAACTCCTACACCAGAGTTAGTGATTTGCTTTCAATGTTTTTCTCTGTTAGTGTATAACTCGTGGAGGGTTATAAGATTGTTCTACTTCTATAAACTGAAGATTACAGAGAGATCATTGTATTGTCTGAGTGAGTGTGAAGTCTGTCTGCTCTATAATATTAAAAATTAAAATATAAATTCAAAATTATATAGAACTAGGATACTAAATAAACTAACACAGATTCAGTCATGGACATGGCATATTGAATCAGTCTATTAAATCAATGAATTTAGAAAAATATGGCAAACAATAAAATTATTGTAAATTCTTAGACCCAATTTTATCAATGTTGAATACGCAAGTTTACCACAAGAATGGACAATTTTGATAAGTTCATAATCTTGAGTGAAGCTCACTCAACTTTGATAATATTGAACTTTAAAATCTTCTAACTTAAAAATGTTATAACGCTTTATAACCATAATTGTGTGGCAGAATTAACATTAAAATAATTATAATTAAAATAGCTACATACTAATTTCCTAGCTTCTTCCTAGCATTCCTACTTATTTTGTTTTTTTAATACAAATAATTTGAGGTAGGAAAGCATACATATGTGTTGAATCACAATGTACAATACAAAACTAACAATGGCACTGCCTTACTTGGGTATTAACATCAACCCCATAATCTCAAAGACATTCCAAACATTAAAAAAAGGAATGTACAGTAACTTAAAACTAGCACTGGTATCAAGCTTATGCTTAAAATGTTCATAGCCGACGTAAGTTCTTCTTACTTTTTTTTGTTCCAACACCATAATCACTTTTCTTTCTTTTAGATGGGCTAGGACAGCTTAGATCATACTGAGAACAGCACTCACCTGGGTGTCTATGACAGGAGCAGTCCTTGCAGAACTGGTAGGAGCACACAATGCTCTTGCACTCTGCCCACACCTCACCAGAAGGCTCTGCTGTCACTTTGGCAGGCCCGTTACACCGCACACACGGCATTTGAGCACGTGAATCTAATGATGCAGACTGAAAATTAAATAAAACACATAACTCCAGTGACAAAACATGACTTTCAATAAAAATACTCAATATAAACGATTTTCATGATGTGTGGACTGCTATGTTTGTTTTGTTTTCTTTATTATCACTGCGACTGAGGTATATCAGCTTATAACATTTGGTAGGCAACTCTACTAAGAATGGATGACCCTGAGTCAAATTAATTATATCCTTAAGACCAGCTCTTAGATACAAATCAGGAAGCAGAAACAATTAAAATTCAATTATTTCTGAATTTCTTTTTTTTTTAAGGACGGGGCATAATCTTTACTAATTGGGTAAGGAATATAGTTTTACCTTTGTGAACTTTTTGAATCTATTGGTTCTGGGTGTGCCAGGTGGACTCCGTCCTGGTATCACGGGAATGTCTTTCAATTCATTGTGTATTTCTTTCAAGTACCGTTTTGGTTTCACTTCTTTCTTGACAGGTGTAACACCTTTCTCTCGGTTCTCAAGATTTTCTTTTGCTATCTTTAGGGATGCAAAATAAGCTTGTTTCCTTTTATTGTTGTTGCTTACTAAGTTCCATGTATTATTCCAGTTTTTACTAACCAAGCAAAAGTTGTAGATATCTTTATTAGACAAATATTTGAAAATGTTTTCAATGGGCAGCAAGTATTGTGCTTCCAGCAATTTAGATACAACATCTATTTTTCGTTCATTTCTGAAGAGTATGTTTCTCACTGCTTTTGAATGAATTCTAGGTTTACTGGAATACTGCAAACCATTTGTTTCACATGAAAGGGAATGTGTAGTAAATGGGATTTTCTTTCCTGATTTCCTACACGGACTCTGCTTGTTGCAGTTTCTCTTCACTGGAGTTGATGGGTATGAGGCTATTTGACCTTCATCATGTAGAAACAAGCTTCTGTCAATTGTATCAAAGTAGATGGAAGGTACAGGAGATATGGGGTTGGAATTTTCTTTATTTTCATTCACATCTAAACTTTTTATTTTCCCAGCAATGAAACTAGTAGGAGTTTCTATATTTTCTTCATTTGGATAGGGTCTTTTGATGCCCCTCCTGATTACAGGTGTCTCGGAGATATCTCGGAGACTTACATTGCAAGCTGTAGAATGGTTACATGGTTGATAGAGAATCAGTTTTTGTTCAGGTGTAACATTGAAATCCAATTGATTCTGTCTTGTAATCGAGAAAGTTATATTTGTGATAATAGATGGATTAAAGTATTGGCTCGATAACTCGTCGCATTCGAAGGATGGTGTGGAAGTGTGATATCCACTATCTTCAGTTTTGCCAAAACTAACGTTTTCGTATGTTGACGATGCACTGTCGCCGTAATCCGTCTGGATTTCCATCTTGTATCTTCCTTCTGAGCTTTGTTCGTGTTAATTTACTTCATTGCCGCCGATGCCATAGCCATTCCATAGCAACGGTCGTTTGGAGCCCTGAATGGGCTGGATGGACACGAATGAACGCGCGGGTTTTCACAATGAATTACCTTCTGTAACCACAAGATACCAAGTTCCTAAGATTTAGAGTGATGATTATTAAATCGTTATCAGATTTGCACCACACACCACAGCGAAACGAAGTCAATTACAAAGTCGAATAATGACAACAAACAAAAAGAAAAGCCAAAGCTAGCCGCCATCCAGCCAGCCAGCCATCTTTCTTTTCTTTGTTTGATTTGATGGTTGACAGTTGACACTTAGTTTGACAGACAGGATGTCAAGACTAGCTTGGCTGGAACTGGCTGGCAGTGTCATTTTTCAGCATCTTAAACGAATACTAGGAAATGGAAAAAAGGAAATTCAAATTTGTTATTTACTAATAATAAAATAACATTACAGACGTAATTTTAATGCGATAATCTATATAGTATTATAATAGGTAGGTAGGTACCTAAGAATTATGCAGTCGAAATGTCAATGCCAAAACTTGAAAAAACGTCAGTGTCAAGTGTCAATTTTTTCAAGTTTCCTGTCAAAAAACAAAATTAAAAATATTTCGGAATGGTTTAATGTTTTTATTTTGAGTTTATTTACTACAACTATTTTATTTTATTTTCTTTCCGTCCTGTACAATTTATGTAAAAAGTGTTGTTGCTACGATTGTTTTACTAAGTTTTATTGTTGGATAAACCTACCATTTAATTCAAATGGGTGTAAAATAGAGACTGCGTGTATAGTCAAAATGGCCATGAAGGATCTATGTAGATTGTGTGCTAGAGAAGATAATGTATTCTCAAAAGACCTTTTACTTGATAGTAACAAAGGGGTTCGGAAAATGGTACAAGATTTTATACAAATCATTGTAAGTACTTAAACTACAGTTTTTCTACAAGTTTCTTTCATAGCAGAATACTCATGCTCTTGGCTAACTTCAGTTGATCTTGGTGGATATCTGACTGGGCTATGCTTCTGGATAACTCCAGGAGTCTTGCTTTCCATGTGGACGCGTTTATCCGCAGTTCTATTGGCTCACAGGAATCAACACAGCATTGTATAATTTTTCAGATTTATGAAAGTGATGATTTACCCACTAAGATATGCTTGAACTGTGAAGAGAAGATGGTTACGTTCCAACTGTTTGTGCTGGAATGCTATAAAGCCCAAGAAAAATTGCAAAAAATGTTCAGTGAAAAGAATGAACATTTATTAATAAAACATGAATATAGTACAAGTATTATAGAGGAGCCAACAATAAAGTCTGAAGTAAGTACATAACTCTAGCTATTAATCCTAATATCCGGTTATGTGTTGAGTGATTAAGATTTTGCTGGCTTACCTGAGTAGGTTCCCAACCTAATCCGATAAATATACTAATTTTTTGTTCTCCCAAAAATAGGTAAAAGATGAAATGACTGCTGAGGAAATTGTCAGTAAGTTTCTTTATCCTACTATTATACTAATAATTCAAATTAAGCACATAATTTATAATCCAACATGTTAATAAATAAGTGTTCTGTTTTTCTACAACTGAAAAAACTACACTGAAGATAAATGAAATGTATTTATTTTGGGCAAGGTGTGGTACTGTATGTCACATGTTGAAAAAGTTGGTATTATAATCTCATAAACTTCGTTGGATACCGACATGCAAAGACTATAGTGAGTAGGTTTGTGTAACTAGCACAACTTTCATATGCAGTTTCTTATATTCCGATTAGGTAGATTAACAATTTAATTGGATCATTTTTCAGGTGCATTGAACAATGAGAAAACACTGTCAGAAATATTTGGAGATAATAGTGAAGATTACCATGATGACAGCCATGAACGTGATGATGATGATGATCTAGAAGATGTTACAATTGCTACTTTAAAACAAATAAAAACAAATCAAATTAAACAATTAACTGAAAATTATGTTGATATTGAAGCACTCAATCAAATTCTGAAATCACCTACATTTAAAGTTAAAGATATTGTCAAGTAAGTCCTTTAAATATTTTACGAGAAAAAGGAGATAGAACAAGCAGATGGCCCACCTTATGTTATGATGTTACCTTCTGCCTATAACTATCTTTTTATTGTGTTACTAGCAGTTACCCGCGACTTCGTACGCGTCTACAGTTTCCGTTACATGATATTATCTGTGCGTGTACCGAGCGGATACTTCTTTGAGAAACTTGACATTACACCTCATTACACCGAACTCGTACCTACTGGAATGTCAAACGCTAGTTGTTAGACCAAAGAGGTAGTACTACGCCCTGTCAAACTGACGTGACATGACATGACAATGAAATCCTCTTGCCAATTGGCGCTGCTAATCCTTTTCGTTCATTTTATCCTGTAGATCCTGTTAATTATTCGGGATAAAAAGTAGCCTATATGTCAATCCAGGTTACGAACTATATATATGCCAAGTTTCATCCAAGTTGGTTCAGTGGTTTTGACGTGATTGAAACACAAACATCCAAACATCTAAACTTTCGCATTTATAATATTAGTAGGTAGTAGGATAGTAGGATGTAGATAGTAAATTGAATGTGGATGTTAATCGGGGTTGCATAACTTGGAGATAGGGAGGCATAGGAGATTGATAGTACAGTTGGTTAACAGGAGATGGATAATATTTGGGACATTGTCAAAAATGTTGAAATTGATATCTTAAAACACAGATTCTTAAAAGTACTTTTTTTCAGATTTGACTGCATTTTTTGCAAGGCCAAATTAAAAACATGGTCCAGCTCCCATGCACACTACACGAAACGTCACAAAAGTGAGCCAGTAGTGATATGCTTGTGTGGTTTTGAAATTCGATCAAAAAATGCGCTTTATAAACATGTCTCCGAGCATAAGCTAGAAAGTAGTAAATTAAGAAAAAATGAAGTTTGTGAGGAAGATAAACAAGAAGACATGAAGTATTCCAATTTAAATGTTAAAGATTTTGTTAAGTAAGTATCTCATATTACCGAAATTGAAATATGATAGCTGTAAGTTAGATGGTTTTATTTTTTTGTAAAACAAATCTATTTTGTTCTGTATTATTTACAATTCTGGTTTGTCTCTTTCAGGTTTATTTGTAGTGAATGTGAAATAGAATGCTCCAGCTGGTATAGTTTAAAAGCACATTGTGAAGAAAATCACAATATCTTACCGATTGTCCAATGCAAATGTGGTATTACCCTCAAGTCTAAATCTGTCATGTACAAACACATACATGATCACAAAAACCCTAATGTATTAGCGTAAGTATTACAAATTCATTTTCGACCTGCAAGCAAGAGACTGTACTTATCTCAATACTCTAGTGTAATTTTAATGTATTTGCCTGAGAGTTGTGTTCTGATTTTTTACAGGTGTGACAAATGCCCAAAAGTATCAAAATCACAAGCAGCATTAAATAAGCATAAAATGAGACATATTCCGAAATCAGAACGAAAATTTTGTTGCTCTGGATGTGACAAAATATTCAATACAAAGGATGCTTTGAAATCACATGAAAGATCTCATATTCCTATAGAAAATAGAAAAATTTACCATTGCGATGTTTGTAATTTGAAGTAAGTAAATTATACCATGTCTATCACATGATGTTAATTAAGATTATCACAGATGCCATATTTAGGGTCTGTTTCAACATCTCTGGGTAATGTTATCCGTCTGATAAAAATATATCCATCCTTGTTTTCGACAATTCTAAAAGTAGAGACAGAGATATTTATAACTGATGGACGGATAACATAATCATGAGATGGTGATGGTGAAATAGGCACTTAGTCTGCATAGGTACAAGTAAAGTCTATAATAATACTAAATTAATAGAGAAAAAAATAATGTATATTTTCCAATTTTTATTTTAATCTGCCCAGCATATTAACTTTATATGAACACAAATCATACCTACTGAAATGTAATAAAGACTAGTCATTTACTGACGATAAAAAAGAACTTTTTTCTAATTGCCTTTGTTTTATTAGATTTACAACGCGTTCGTCCGCGTCGTCACACAAAAAGGTTGTCCATGAAAAGGTGAAAGGTTACATTTGTGACCTATGCGGGTACGCTTGTGGTACCAACGGAGAATTACGGCAACACCGGGCTATACATAGTGACGACAAACCCTTCATCTGCAATAAATGCTCTAAGCCGTAAGTTGATCCTTGAGAACAGTCCAACAAATAAATCCAAAGAATAAATAAGTATTTACCTAGTTTGTGAGTTATTTTTTATCGTGTAATATTTTGTTTATTAAAAATCCTTTCAGCGAGCTCACGTAACACCTCTTTGAAGGAATCCAAATGCCTTTGTATACTACTTGGTCCACAAATCCATAAAATCCACAAATCTAATCTCAGCTCTCTTGTTTCAGTTTCAAAACATACTCTAACCTAAAGACCCACATGGATACTCATGAAGACACGGCCTATGAATGTTACATTTGCCGACGGATTCTGAACAGTCGCCGCACGCTGCGCAAACATCTGTTAGTTCACGAGGATAAATGCAGGCACGTCTGTTCTTACTGCAACAAGGCTTTCAAGAGACGGCAGACTTTGAAGGTGAAACAAAAACAAATGTCTTTTTACAAGCTTTTATTATACTTTTCTATCTGCTCCAATTCAATCAGTTCTAATTCAATTCAAAAAGAGCAATAAGTTAGCTTCCGCTTGCGCTGTTCTAAAGCAAGAAGGAAGCGACATAGCTTACTCTATTGTCGGTCTCGCCTGGTCTACGATTATCGTAAATTGTAAAGACACTGTTGTCATAAGACATTGAGCATTTTATAAAGTAGGCTTTTGGACATACCCTGCCAAGAAGTGGCAACTTCAAACAATAGAAAAGATATACAAAACACTTTGCAGAAGTTAACACGAAAATGTATAATGTACCTATAATTAGTAATACATAGTTGACTTTACCTGTGATTGAACGTAACACTTTTGTTGTTAGGTCCACATGTACACACATACAGGCGACAAACCGCTCACATGCAAGTGGTGCGAGGAGCGGTTTGCGTATGCTTCAACACTACGATCACATCGCCTACGCTGTCATCCCGAGAAAATGGTGGGACAGCACGATTACAACTCGCCTTACGTCGTCATGACTCATGTGAGTATGAAAAGTAGAGCTAAGTAGAGTTAATACTAAACACATAAAGAAGGAGTAGTAATAGCTTGGCTCATACACCGCTTGCGCTGCCATCCTGAAATAAATCCTCCATCGACCTAGACACGTGTTAGGTGACCCGGATGACGCGATCACTGCCGCTTATCTGTCAATTAATATACTTCAAACAAACTGAAGGTCAAAGAAATCTCCCGTGGCCGCCTCTGGGTGGGCCTTTCCAGTCATTTCCCTCCCTGTCTGGCAACAACCCAAGCCAAGGTACGTATATAAATGGTACCCTTCCGTTTATTGCCAGAAACCCATTTTAAAATGGTCGAGAGCCTTCTGCACTCACCAGTAGTCTGGTAACGCTGTCAGCAATCGTCAGAGGATTACAACAACATTCTAGACTAGAACGTCCGATAAAAAAAATCCGTCAAATGGTGGGCCAGTACGATTACTGCAAGAGTAAAGATATTACACTAGCAGTGGTAGTAGTAACAAGTAGAAGAATTCGTTTTCTTTATTAGTGTTAGTAATGCAGTCCAATACTTGTCGTTCACGAGGTTAGGCAGCAAAACGTTGGAGTGAAACAGTATGTTTAGGGATATTCTTATTCGAATAAATTTCGGAAACTTTTGGAAGAGATTTTGAATTGGTTATTTGAAATCTCCTGCAAAAGTGTCCGATATCGATCCAAAAAAGCTCTTCTTCTTCGAGTCGAATCGCAGAATCGATGCTTTTATCGATATGCTACCGGCAATGTGTATAATGCCGGCATTCTATGGAATGCCTAGGCATTCTGTAGAATGCCGGGGTCCTTTAAGCAATGTATGAAATATTTGTTTCATTTCTCTTTATTACATACATTGCCTAGGCAATCTATAGAATGCCCAGGCATTCTATAGAATGCCGTGAGAAACACCTATAAACACCTTTTTAAATTACACAAACGAAAATACTAGGAACAGGCCCTTAATTCTGCAAAGTTAAGTTGGTTAGTTAGTTAACATGCCTGAATTCTTGAAATACTCCAAGCCATCAGCTTTTGCGCAATTTTTAAATATTTAATCATGTTATCTTGAAGTTTTTAACTAAAGTTGCGAAGAAGTTGTTATTCAACAAAATTGGAACCAAATTGCTCGAAGTTTAGGTGGCGACAGTAGCGTACTCGAATTAACAAGATGAGTATTTCCCACATTTATTCAATGAAAAAAGTACCTACTGTAATTAGTTAAGGCTTTTCCATCACAAATTGTATTTAACGCTATAAAATTCATTGTACATGGTGCTCGTCTAGACAATAGATTGTCTATCGGTTTTGAGCGGATGAGAGGTTAAAAGGACACGCGTTAATGCACCAATAAGGTAAGTTTTCTTTTGTTTCAGAATTACATTAAAAACGACACCTCAGCAGTAAGTGCCCCTGTAGCTAAAAATGAAGTCGAGGCTATGTAGATTAGTCCACATACCTTCCTACTTAATAATACGATCAATTGTTATAACATCACACCGGTAAGTATTTTAGAAAACTGTAATGTGTAAATAATAGAGAATTTATGTTACGTAGGTACTTTGTTTTATAATGTCTTACAAGTTATACATTATATTTAGTTGTATTGTAATAAAATATTATGAATATTCGTAATACTAGTTTTAATTTCCTAGATATTTTGATGTAGTAAAGGCGAATGACTATACAAAGTAAATAATAGTACAGGTATAAATAGTAAATAGCAAACACGTATTTACGTCATCATCATTCACGATACTCAATATCGTGCAACTTTGTACAATTAAAAAATTTACGAAAATTTGCCCACTATACTGAAAAGAAAACAAGTTGTCTTGAAACTATTTTGATGACATGTGGGTATGTATTAGAGCTCAGTGGGTTCAGTACCTTGCATAATCAAGTTATATTGATTTTTCTGAAATATTGTCTAACTCCAACTAGCTAGATTGAGTTGACCACGATATAATTTATAAATAATTATTGTTTTTGCCAATTCACCACGTAGTTTTTAAATTTATAAAATAAACATTCTAACAAACATTCATTTAAAAGTAAATCAGCTTTATCCAAAAAAAAAAGAAGGTGTCTACTCTAAATGCAACTCAAATTCCGAATAGATTTTCTCTGCGTCGGAATGAGATGAAACCTATGAATAATGCAAAAGGAACCAATTTCTTGGATTTCTTTTTACCCTCTGTGGTGTTTGCTTCGCTATTAGAGCACCTTCCATATAAAGTAAAAATTACTCTCATCTCTTTCGTACTTACTGTGTTCATGATTTCGTAGGAATATAAAACTTTAAAATTGGATGTGTCTAGTTTTTTTAACTGCGCGCAAGTTATTCATACGGTTTATAAACATAATCGACGTTTTGGAATAAAAGCAAAGCGAAGCATATTGGGGATCCATACAGCAAATATGGGTAAGTAGGTAGGTATCTACTCGTCGGCAACTGGCGACGCGCCAACTCTCCAACTAGCGAGGATTTCGCTCCCGCCCCCACTTTAGCAACTTATTACGCAACACTGCAAAAACTTAACACTAGTTACGCTAGTAGCGTCCGGAGCGGACGGAACATGTTATAACTTAAACAATAGGGAGGAGCGAGATGGACTCATTATTAAAATGATAGGAACCAAGCCGTAAGTTTCTTGCCCGTTTTTCTAGGGTTTGATCGCGATGCTCAATCAAATCCTGGTAAAACCCTAACGACCACCCAAAATGTTGGTTATAAGCTATTTTTACATTGCTTATTTCATTAAATTCTGGCTCAATCCAGCTTACAAGCTGTCGCTGATCTGTTCAGTTAAATCACAAGGATTATAAGCGATACTCTAACAGCTGTAAGGTCCTGTGATTATGTAAGCCGTTAATCAAAAATACGTTGATTTATTATACGACATTACTTGGTCTAATTTCCGACTGAGTTAGGAGTTAGTTGGTGAAAACTCATTTACGGACACTAAGTAGTTGCTCAATGATCCGAAGTAATAGCGCTCGCTACATTCACCTACACATGCGCTATAGGTACACATCGTCTAAGTATACCTACTTAGCTATGGGGAAAGTTATTATGGTCGCAAGTTCATTTATTCGTTAACCTACGAGTATGGTCTCTGGACAATCAACTCTTGATGCTGACTAGCGAAGTTGACTACTTTTTGAGTATTTCAATATTGTTTATTATTCAGAAGTTCATATCATAATACTAGAAACCAGAGTTTTCCCTAATTATAAGTAGACATAGTAGTTACAACCCTCTGAAATATCTGCGCAGAAAACAAACGTAACGTTCTAAAACAAACGTAACTTTGTCTTATCATCGTTATAAAAAGATATTGACCTACATTTACATGAGTTAAATGGATGAAATCGTAAAAAAATCCAAAACCCTTCTTAAAACCTTTTACCTTTCTCAATTCGTTTCCATTGCGAATGAAACAGATATTCCTATAAGCTCGTTCTGGGAATAGCCCAGTGGCGTCCAATCCCACAAATCGCACAACCACGCCGAACTACGCACAACATACAGAACTTTGTATTTTGTGGTACAGTAGGCACTGTCAATATCATAGATAATGAGATTTCTTAAAACGTTTTATAACCGAAAGGAATTGAAAATTCCAACTATGAAAAAAACTAAGTAAGTAAAAACTAGGGTATCTAATCCCTAAAAGATCCCTATGACGAAAAATTATGATTAGACCCTAGAAATAAACAATTTTTAACCTCTAATAAGTAATCTCTACAAGCCTCTTCCGATGCTTAGGTACTGTACGGCTGTTTGGATGAAACCTACTTATATTTTTGCTGACTTCGATAGCCTCATTCAAAATCAATAAGCCGAACCATGGAACAGCCGAACCGACTTCCGTCGTTCATCATTTTCACTGATAATTCTGTCATTATTGAGATTAATTGGCGTAGTTATCGAGTCGAGTCAAGACCGCAGAGATTTACCAACTGTATTAATTAATGAGCAAGTGATTAGATCAATTATAAATTACTTTGACACAGAAGCATAATATAATCAGTTTTTAATTGTATAAGAATTCATAGGCTACATTTTAGGTCGAAATTAAAGTAAAATCTTTGAAATTCACTCTCCGCGCGTCAGTTTAAATTTTTTTTATATTATAAATGTAAAGGTGGTGTAAAGACAATGTAAAGATGGTAGAGTCAATACTTTAATGTGTTAAGAAATAAGATTTGTAGCTTTTTATCGTTTTCAAAGCATTGGTCTTAGAACATTTCTTATTTACCACGCAAACGTTACTATTACCTTTACTAAATATTCATCGATATAGAATATTCGGCAGGAGATACCTATAATTAGGTATTCTGTGCTCATAACTAGCGTCATTTGATCAACTCTCTCGAAGCGAGATTAAGCCAGTAACATTACACGGTTCGCTTCGTAGCGGATAAACAAATTAATTTTGCATCGTTCCATATAATTTCCATAGACTCGAGAAGTGTATAGGATGGTACTAAACTAAAGCCATTAACGGCTTTCATTTACGAGTTAAATAAATAGAGTTGAGTTAAAATAACTCCTCTGTGTGGCATGATGGGAATTCAAATTGTAGGTACCTACCTAATTTTGGCAAATTGTGATTACAATTCGCAACTAACTAAAATCTATCATGCATTAATAGTAAGTACCTACTATATCTTTATTCATGGTAGAAATGTTCCACATATTATTTATGGATCACAAATATTTCATTCATATAACGTCGAAAGAAAAATATTTTCAATCTCAAATATTATTGGACCGTGATATTGGAGCATCCGATGGAATGTAATGCAATAAATATCCATCGGGGAGCAGAGGCAGCTTCGTACCGACCGAAGACATTACAATGATGTTTACAATCAGACCGCGCTCAACCTCTGGGTTTCGCGATTATCACGTAAAATTGTAGGTGCAGTAAAAACTGGGATGAGTATATTACGGCTGAAATGTACATCTCCGAAAATAGAATGGTCCGTTGCTTCTAGTCCTGTCACGTTAAGGAAATCGTTGGCATTTCAGGCGTGGAGTAAAATTAAGCAAAGATACAGGGGATGGAGGGTGGAGGCGGCGGGGTACGGGGTGTGCGCGGCGAGGCCCGGCGCCCTCAGTGTCGCGGAGGCTGCGGCTGACTCCACCGCCTGCCCTGCGCCGCCTCGCCGCCCTAACAAAACATTCAATAAAATACTGCAAAGTTTATCATTTTACTTTCTCTTGCAATTTTAACCGGTCTACGAGTATGATACAAACTTGTATTATGTAAACAAGAGTTATTTTGAACCGAACATGCAAATTATGATTTTTTTCATGTGACAATGTCAGTTAGGATTAAGCTGTTTATCTTAGCTCTGAATTAGCTTGCGTGTCACATGATTGTGTTTTTATGTGATACACCTTATGACCGCATGATTACGTAAGTACCTGCATTGTATAGTTTAAAATTACATTATAATTATTTAAATAAGTACCTAGGTACTACGTGATTAATTCTCAATGCCAAAATTGAGCTTTATAAATTCTAAAACATAATTCTCACTCATAGAGTATATTTGGATATTTAAACTTTAACGAAACAGATTTTTAACTTTTCCAAGCGTCGTCGGCCTTCAACGTAACGCGACATAAGTACATCTTAAGAAAAGAGAAAAAAAAACAACACGTCCACGGTTTCAGCCACTTTTCAGCACTTCGGTTCGATACAAAAATAGGGTTCTGTTTTAAATGGAAATAAGCTGTTGAAGAGTAGGTACCCATCCAAGGGTTACACTCGTTTTGAAGAGGGTCACCACTCCGAGTGAGTGCTCTACAGCTTGTCCAATTATAGATGTTTTTGCTAAGAGCTGTTCGCTTTTATATCATGAGCCCTTTTGTGGGTATGTTTAATAGTGATTTATTACATTGTTGTTTGGTTCAAAAGAGAAATATAAAGGGTAATAATTTGCTAGAACGTATAAAATGGTTTTGGTAGAGTCCGTTACATAAAACTAAATAGCGCTCGTCCAGTCCAGGGTATTCTATTTTGTCGTGGATATCTACTTAAATTAAGGCTACTGCGATAGTCTGTATCAGTATACAGACTATACAGCAGTCGATTTTCAAGTCATGCAGCGGGAAATGATCCTGCACCTCACCTGAGCTGCCGTGCAACAAAGACGCCACATCGATTGGCTTTGTGGCAGATTTTTTATCTAAGGGCAAAGAAGGTTTCTCAACCTATGCTCTATTTTGTAAAATACTCATGTAGCCGCATGTTTTTCTGTGTGGTTTTCATTATGTAGCGCTGGGTGTTTTCAGCATTTTCAGATATTTCAGAGAAGAAAAGTGTACTTAGATTGGCTTATTGTTTACCTTTAGCATAGAGTCATACTTTCTTTTGGCAGGTCTAAACCGATTCTGTGCCAAAAGAGAGTGAAATAAAAGCTCTACCAAAGAACGGAAAGGATGTTCGCAAATCTCAGCAATATGAGCGTCGGTAAGAGGACGCCGCACTATTTGCTAATGGCATTGGCGCTAATCCTGACATTAGTCGGCGCCGGTTTCTGCGAGATAGCTTTGGCTAAAGACGAGATTACAAGAGTATCAAGTTCTGAAAAGCCGCTCACGACTTTTAAGCCGCGCGCAGAGCCATTAAAAAGTACAGTGACGTCGACAACCGCGACTTCAACTACAAAGAGAAGCTTTAGAACAACAAAAGCGTACGAAACGACCGAGAGCGCGTCGACCACCGAGCGCCATTCAACTAAAGTGCACGTAAGCACAAAAGGTTTGGTGAAAAGTGCAAGAAAGCAAATATTAAAGAGTAATTCTAGCGTAGGAGTAGTCCATTCTCCTGCGCGGTTACAAGAGCGCCTCGCGGCTATAGATTGCGATCTGCCCGTGCTGCCGAGGGAGTCACGCTTGTGGCGGGGCAATGAGACGCATGAACTCAATCTACCTGTCAAGGTGACTATTATAATACATGCATACTATACTTACTAGGTTTAAAAGCTCTTCAACTTTTCTATGTTTGTTTATTTTTTTAGACGCTCAAGTAATTTACAATTTCGGTATAAGCATACCCTAGTCCTACTATAGTCCTGCCCTAGTCTATGTTATTACCTACGCATATAGTCCTTATAATAATATGATGATGTCCCAGAAATAGTATGTTATCCCGAAGGGAGGCGATTCTCGACAATTACGGAACAACAAACATTCTAAAACTTATATGAAATCTTATAATGATTTTCATTGAAGAAATATTCAGCAAAGTTTGTTCCACATTTCTTCAAATTGCGTCGTTTAGGTAATGTAATACGTTCCGGGACATCCTATAGACAACATTTAGGCAAAAGTGGTCCTAAACAAAACCGTTATAAGTACCTGCTTCCAAAGTTTGCTAAGTAGTTATTGACGTGACGTAGGTATGATAAACTCGGTGAGCTGAAAGCTTTCTCGTCACATCAAACCTGTGAAGCCTATTTCAGACAAAGTTAGTTTATAAACATCGCGTTTCGTACGATATGACAGATTGACTGGTTGTTTTCCATAACACTGAAGAATAATGTTGTTTAACAATTCAGAGCAATGTTCGTTTTATTTATTTTTACTAATATTTATTGATCTACACACAAAGCTAAAATAGGTATGTGTGAATTACAACTAGAGCATGGAGTGGTACATTATGTTGGGAATATAATAATCGTAAACACTTTAGTTTATTTTGTATCAACTTTTATACACATAACTAAGACTCGACGCTAATGTGGCAAAGGGCGGAATACTTTCTCCCAATGCAAATTTCAAGTACATCCTCTACTAAGTCGTTAGGCTTCAGTGAATGATTACGGCACTTATAAGACCCAGAACGGAGTACCCACTAAACTTAATGTCCGCAAGCAACTTAAAGAACGTCTTTTCTTCCGCTCTCTTATTTCTGAGCATAATATTCTTGATCGTACAACTTTGATCGTGACACCAGCGAGCACAGCGAGGTCAAAATACGAAAACCATAAATCGTCTTAGTGAAGTAGAATAAAGGGAAGAATTTTTGCGCCCCCGCGCTCGAGTTCCATTCATTATATTCGTTATAGAGAATGTCGGTCGAGTCTCTTATAAAAATATGATTGCACACCGTTTCCGAGATTGCTTTCAGTTTTCAGACGAAAATCGCTTACTTTGTGTTATGAATTATGATATTTGAATGAAAACTCATACTAGAATCTTTTGCAGCTTTTATAATGTCCGCACTGTCTGCCGGGTTTTATACCATCCTAGTTTTCGTATTATTATTCAAAAGTCAGTTAGTTTTTCACTATATATATTTTTTTATATAATATGGAATGTCCTTTGACCACAATCTCACTTGATGGTAAGTGACGATGAGGCCGACGATGGAGCAGGACAGTCTAGAAGACACCTATTCACTATTGCCTTGAAAAGACCCAGATTATATTTCTCAGGAAAGACAGAAGACGGTAACGATATTATTCTGAACAGCATAACTGAATTTATTATGCGTGTAAATTACTTACTTATAGATTTCACCCGACTCGAAAAATGCTTAAATACGAGTGGTTAATAAAAAAAAATATTCATGGACTTTACACACAACGTCCTCTAGTCCCAAACTAAGCAAAGCTTGTGATATGGGAACTAGATGGCTGATAGAATACTTATATACTTTTTTTTTGTAAATACATACTTATAATACATAGTAACACCCAGACATAGAACAAACATCTATGCTTCCCACGCACAAATGTTTGTTCTCAGTGGGGATCGAACCCACGACCCACAGCACGGAAGGCAGGGCCATTACCTACCGACTGAGCTGTGACGCCTGTCGTTAATGTTTTCATATCCCACATGCATACAATAAAACGAGGCAAATGAAAGGAAGGCAATTTCAATTAGCATTCATAAAGGTTGACTTGGTAATTAATGAATGTGTGACTTTGTGGTGTTGGTGGCTGAGGAGTGCGCGGGGGGAGCCTCGCCCGGTGACGAGGAGTGCCCCCCGGTCATCGTGTCGTGGGAGGGATCTGCGGATATTCAGAGTGGAGACATCCTCATTGTCCGCATCACCGACTCACTTCTGATTGACACGCTCGTCCGAACCGAGCCAAAGAACCTCACCCCAGATACGAATGCTTCACACACGAACGAAGACAGGTGGGTGAATAATTGTTATCACAGTAATAGGTGGGTGCTGAGTTGACACGTATCGTTCTCTGCAGTGGACTTACTAGAAAAAAATCATTTTAGGTGAGTCCGTGTGCTAAAAGTACTAGATTTAAAGTGATAGGTACCTTAATAATAAGGTACCTATATGGTATGACCATGACTATAAAGTCATGGATACCAACAGCATACGTGCACGTTTGAATTCTCACATGGCTTAGTTTTGTAATAAAATGCACTAATAAGCATGATAGACTAAAAATAGACTCATCGTAGACATGCTATTTTTATTATTGAAGCAAAAGCTTTACTCGTGATTGCGTGAGTAAACGCGATAACCGTCCAAAACAAAAGAAGGAAACAAACATTTTTCACGGACTCTCCCCACGTAGCACACGAACTTGCCCACATTCACATAAACAAATGTGTGGTATCACTTCGTTTCCGGCTTTTTGGTACTTTCCTTTTACTGAAAGTGTATATCATGTCACATCCACTGGGCCTTTGCTAAACTAAGTTATTTGTAGCATAGTAGAGCTGAACAATACAACAGCTTGGTTGCTATGACCGTTTCGGAAATAGGTGTCAGGGTGGGTTTTGAGTTTTATTGGACACCTTGATTATGGTGAAAGAAAGAAAGAAAAGCTTTATTTGACAGCACATCGTAATACAAACATAAAACAAAAGTACCTAGAACTATAATCATATGTTGCCAAAAGGGTGGCAGCTCAGCATAATTGTTGAGTTGCTAAAAAACGCAATTCAACGCTGATTTTCAGCGCTGATTTTGGTGGCCATGCTGACATGCGTAGAAAGTTTTGATATTTTAAGGTTGCACAAGGACATCATTTACAGAATAGCTAAGTGAAGAATGAAACCAAAACAACTGGCTAAAAGGACTATCCCTACAGTATTAGTTATTCCAGAGATCATCGCACACTTCTCCAGCCAGCGGTGTATCAAGTGACACGACAGGGCCACGAGCACTGCGATGACTCCGACGGCACGCTGCTTGACATCACGCCACTAGACGAGCACGGCGCTAAGATCTTCACTCTCTACGAGAAGGATTTGACTGACGGCGTCAACTTACTCATAGGTGACGTAGACGTGAAATGTAGACGTAGCTTTATGGTATCACATCAAATGATTTATTAAACCTTGCACATTCTAAAAACTTTATTTACATTATAAATTAAAAAGGCATTTTTACACAATTTTGTTTTGATTATATTTATTTCTTTGCCATAGAATTTAGTCAGTTTTGCTGCCTCTAAGTCGTTAGTTAATGTGCAAAGTTCAAACATAAATCAAATATTAATTACATAACTTTAACACCACATGAAGCAGGTGTACATGCTTGGAATTCACACCCTGCGACATACCGCAGAAATGCAATAATTGCCATCAATAAAATGTTTCTCGAATACTAAACTTTAAAGCTTCGTTTATGATTGTAGTTGTGTCGGAGAACTGGAAGTCACAATGTGTGCGGCTCAAAGTCACCGTTAAATCCGATAGCTGCGGGGATTCTCAAGACTGTTCTGGCAAAGGAGTTTGCTACACCAACGTTTCTATGGTAAGAATTTGAAATGCCAAAACTGCTCTTATATTCACTGCAGAACTTTAACTCGATCTTTGTGACGTTGACCTGTGCGATTAACGACTTTGGTACTAAAAACTCGCCGGCGCGCACTGAGAATAAATGGTTAAAATTGAGAATAAAGCTCTCGCGAGCCGCACTTAAACCGAATTTACTCGAACAGAACTGTGTTCTGTAAGATTTTGCGGCTAGAGTTGGGTGCCGTCGCACCAAGCTACGTCATTTATAGATGTAGTGTACCCTCAGTGAACATTGTGCCGTCACTTTAGCGACGAGCTTTTATGTTAGGTCATCAGATCATTTAGCTCTCTGGTTGAACGTTGCTTAAAATAAAAATTTTTTACCTGACTCAGATGATATTCAGCATACATTAGAATATTATGTTGATAGATTAGTACATTAGATCGATGCTGATAGTAAAAGTGTTTTCAGGAAGGTTACGAGTGCCAGTGCTGCGGGGGCTACGTGGGCCCACATTGTGATGAGCGTGATACGTGTAATCCATCTCCTTGTCTGAACAATGGAGTTTGTGTCGACCTCACGCAAGCTCCTAACTCGCTCAACTATACTTGTGTATGTCCTTATGGTATGTATATCCCCTCTTTAGCCCAGATAATATAATTACTTATGCTTTGTTTAGTGAGAGCAACGAAAGCTTTCATTGGGCAATAATTAGACTTTATCAAAAGGCGGTAGACAACTTGACTTCTATCGTTATCTGTTGAAAGATATAATTTTTTTTCTTTGTTATTTGTGCACTTTAATAAAACCTAAAATTAGATTACCCTGTCATATTGGGTTTGTTATATTAGTTAGCAATTCTGCTAAATCTACAGAAAATGTAACTTTAACGGGTAGCAAAAAAAAATACGGTAAGTGTAACATTCCAACAAACATAAAGTTAGTTGAGAATTTTAGATCGACCTACAGCTCGCGTGTTGGGATTCGGGATAAAACTTATTCGTATAGGTACCACCTGTGTTTGTCCTTGCGGAACGTGAGTAAATCTCAATGTTTCTGTTCGTCTTTGCTATTTGTTTTAGTCAGAGAGAACTTATAACTTGTATGCGTGAATAGATTTTACTTTATTTAACTAATCCAATAAATATTTGGATGTGAGACGTTAGGCGCCGTGGTTTTTTTTCCAGAGACTAAAGTAAATGTTTTGAAAAAAAAAAGTTGTGCTGAGAAAATATCGTGTACAATTTATATCAGATTTTCTTTCATCTTCTATAGCTTATATCTATGTAGGTATATTATCATGGCTTGTGTGCATTTGTTTGACTTTGAATTCGGTACAAGCGATCCCTACTTTCAGTAAATACAAACAGACGGATGTTTTATTTATTGAGGCTCGTTCCTGAATAATTTTTCCCATCTGCTTCATCCATGTGTTATTTTACTTCTGTAAAAACAGGGATATTCATAGAGAATAGTATAAATTTCTACGTTACGGGTTTGACCAACTTCGAATGACGCTATTTGTCGAATAAAATACTATCTGTCTCTACTTTAAACTTGTCAAAAACAAGGACGGATATATTTTAATTTAAAGAATAGAGGTATTCGAAGTTGGTCGAACCGGCCTAAGATCAAACAGTTCTTATAATATCTATAAGCCTAGTGAGCACGCCCATGTACCGTGCTCACTAGGCTTAAGATGCCAGTGAGCACGGTACATGGGCGTGACAAATAATGGCTTGTAATTATTATAATGTATAATGTTAAGTGGAAAACTTGGCTAAGCCTTGAGTGATAAATTGCGCTCATTTATCACTTCCTAATGGTATCCGGAGCGTTTGCTTGATTGTGCTAAATCCACGAGAAAGATTGAGCTGAAACTTCCATTGTTTTTTAAAGTATATAGATTGACTTATTTCTTTTATGTGCATTGTGCACAGGCGGTTTTGTTTTATTTACAACTGGTTGTTCGATGTTTGATCAACCCATAAGAAACTCGGTGATACAACTGACACAGAATGGATTATTTTTTACCGTTCTCGAATATTGTACACTAGCAGTTACCCGTGACTTCGTACGCGAGTACCGTTTCCGTGTACATTATATTATCTGTGCGTGTACCGAGCGGATACTTCTTTGAGAAACTTGACACTACACCGAACCCGTACTCGAATGTCAAACGTTAGTCGTTAGACCAAAGAGGTAGTACTACGTCCTGTCAAACTGACGTGATATGACATGACAGCATCCTCTTGCTAAATTGGCGCTGCTAATCCCGTTCGCTCATTTTATCCTTTAGATCCTGTTAATTATTCCGGATAAAAAGTAGCCTATGTGTCAATCCACGTTACGAACTATATATATGCCAAGTTTCATCCAAGTTGGTACAGTAGTTTTGACGTGATTGAAATACAAACATCCAAACATCTAAACTTTCGCATTTATAATATTGGTAGGATTTTCTGACGTAAAAAAACATAATAACTGTGATTGTAGATTCTCGCGCAGCTTATACTTTTGTAACGATTATTGGGGTGTATCGTACCGATAAATAATTTTTCTGGTCAATTTAACATCAGTGTTTGCAATCTGGCGCTGGGCCCATATATGTAGCGAGCTGTTACGCAATTGGCGGCTTGAACGACCGATTTGCAAGCTTTAAAAATTCACTTGAAATCTGCTTGAAATCGTAATTTTCGATTCGTATCTGCAGATTTACGGGCTACCTTTTATTTGCTCTAATGACTGTTAATAACATTACATTCACAATATTTTTCAAGTTCATTATTGAACGAAATAAAACAAAAACAAAAAGAAAAAAAATAAAAGTTTATTGAAACTTTTATTTTTATCTGTGATCGTTCTACAAGTTGAACTTTTAGTATGGATTATTTAGATGAGATTTGAAAAATTTGCTTTAGAATGTATATAACTTGACTGGTTTTACAAAACTCTACCGTTCTAGTTCGCGTTTGACCCAGAAAGAGTGCGATTGAATTAAAGAAATGGGAGGAATGTTACTTATGGATATCGATAACAATAAATCACGATATTTATCTAATCTATGACACAGAAAATGCGGTCTTGCCATTTTGAGGCGTCATCTAAGTGGTTATGTAAATGTTGCCGGTATATAGTTATGGTAACTGCAACATTTTCCAACACAGGTATTACAGGCACGAACTGCGAGAAGGACCCGTGTTTCTCCACACCATGTTTGAACAGTGGAACGTGCATGACAATGGCCATGAATGGTTCTACGACTTTCCACTGTGCATGCGCAGATGGCTGGGCCGGGGCACAGTGCGAGCTTTCTATCACGGGCGGCGCTTGCGCATCCAACCCATGTATCAAAGGCATCTGCATCGAGCAGGTCGATGACAATGCCGATGGTGAAGAGTATCGATGTTTCTGTCAACCGGGTATGTACCAAAACAGATAAGTAACCGTGTAGGTACCGTGGTTCCATGTGCACCTTGAATATAAAGTACCTACCTACAAAATAAAGTATTTTTAGTATTTAGAATTTTCTCAATAAAAATAACACAATCTTAATCGTAAAAGTCGATACGTAACAATTAAGGTTTAACAAGTCAACTGTTATATGAATGAGTAAGGTTGATTGACAAAATAGAGAGCGACTTTATTTTATATACCTGCTAAATAAGAAAAATGCGAATGTTTTCTATGACTTCTTTCGAAACTTGTTCGACGTACTTTGAAGGCACTCGCTGTCCGGATAATTAAGGCCCGTTAGATTACACTGAAGCTCTATCAATAATTAAGCTTTGACCCTGCGGAAGTTATTCTAAAGGCGCGTACATAATAAATCGTGCCGAACTTAGTCAATTCAATAATGGTTTATCTTGTTTGTAAATGCGAGCAAGGGAATTTCTGGTGGTGATTTATATAAAGTGGACTTGGAAGGTTGCCCGCAACTGTACGTGCAGCCTTGCTTCGATAGCTCCTATCTTATAGTGTCCAGTGGAACACTGCCTTATCGTTATGAGAATTCTTAATGTTAGCAATTATGTTGCTTATTTATTCCGACTAAGTATCAGTACAAGAAATATAATATACTCTTGAGAACTTCGGAATAACTTTCAATTATAAGTAATGTAGGTACTAATTAAAAGTTTTAATAGGCAACTAAAAGTTCTAATTTCGTACATTTATACAGATATTCTGTTGGGTTTTGTTTCAAATATGATGTTATTGTTATCTTTTGTACGAAATATTAACATTGTCTTGATCCTGTAGGTACCAATTTACAGAAACTCCCCTCTGACGTCTAACAATATGCTATGTAGTCTTGAACAAAAGCTTCCTTCCGTGCAAAAGGAAAATTTCCGATTTGGATGTAGAGCGTAGGCTTTCATTTCTTTTTCTGTCGTAGATAGACATTTCGGAAATACAAAGCAAGAAGGGTTTCTCTATGTTCAAATAAATCGTGGTGAATTAATCGAGGCTGGTTTCGCCTGAAGCGGTAGCGCGAAGAAAATTCGGAACGGATGCAAACAACATCCCCTTGAGCCTAATTGTTTTACCAAAGGGAATTTCAAACTTTGCCCTTTCCTAACTTTGATTTTTCAACTATGTGAGAAAAAAATGAAAGGATGTAAATTTGAAACTTCTGGAAAAATCTATAAAAAACATTTGTTATCTTTTCTCTTGTTTAAATATCAAACAAATAAGTTTCCTTCGCAGTATTTTGAGTTCTATTTTCGATTTAAAAATTCGTTTTCAGTGTAATTTAACCTTATCAAAAACATTTCTTTTATTAATTAATGTTATATTCCAATTCTTCAATTCTCTTTATTGTAAACATCGGGAACGTTGTGAATGTGTAAAAGTCGTTTAAACCTTATTCCGGGTTCAATACTCCAATAAAATTGTTAGGGACCATGATTCGGTGATTAATATTTTTTTTTCTTTCTTTCCCTTCAATCGCTTCAATTTTAAACTACAACCTACCTACTACCTACTCAGAGGCCTCGTAACGCTACATAGGGTACATTTGGTAGACATGTTCTGTGAACTAATTTAATTCTTATTAGCAGAAGTAAACATTTTTCACTAATAAATGGCAGTTTGATTGTTCTCCTTATTTATGAATACACACACTTTTCTTTTACAATAGGGTATACAGGCAAGCAATGCGAGCAGGAATACAACGAGTGTGTCTCAGCTCCGTGTGCTAATGGAGGCACTTGCACCGACCGCGTAGGAGGCTTTGTCTGCTCTTGTGGACGTGGTTTTACTGGGAACACATGCCAGTTGAAGGTAAATGTTATGAGACAGCTCACATAAAAAAAAAGTTGATCATGAAACTTACCTAAATATTTCTTTATCTATGTTTAACTTTCACCCTATTTACTAGAAGTTTATACCTCAAGGATCATCCCAATGAATTTTTTATATTTTTTTTATCATTGTTCGCTTTGAAATACATTTTAACTATGAAGGCTGGGTGGGTGGGAATTCCTTATGATGCTTTACTGATAGTATGGCACTGGGTAGAACAACGAGGATTTATTATTTATTTCATAATAATCTTGTGACAGTCAAAGTGCATTTGTACCGTACACCGCAGTGTGACTACGTCCCGGGGGACACTAGAACACAAAACACGAGACACTGGAGTTATGGCTATGCAAGAGGAACCACATTATTATCTTGCTTGATATCGTTAACTTTCGCAATTCAAGTTTCAACTAAAGTGTCTGCGTAGTGTACGAGTTATTAGTTGGTAGTTTAGGACTATTGTTTGGTGAGTTTTTAGGTTTTCGCAAGGCACACACACATGACCGTAATTCTCTGTGTTCTTTGTGTACATACACGTACAGAATTTACAGTGTAGCCGGTTATCTGTATTATATTTGTAGGTGGATCTGTGTTCACCTAACCCGTGTTCGGAGCTCAAATACTGTATGGATCACGGCAATAGCTACTCTTGCGAGTGCCCAACTGGATATTCAGGCGATGAGTGCCACATTCCGATTCGATCGGTAAGCTATTTAATTTAATTTTTGCACTATAAATAATACGTACTTATTGCAATTACCTGCGCATACATTATTGCGAACAAAGTTACAAACTCTGAGCTTAGGAAGCAATTTGAGCCTACGAATCGTCTTTTGTTAAATAGAGATGTATATTCAGACATATTATACCGATAAAGTCGCCGAGATTAGAACTACTCCATATATCTGTTATATTTAAAAGATGAAAGAGCTCATGCCTTCTTAGTTCCTAACCTCGCAGCAGAATAAGCCCCTTCACGACAACTTGGGGACGTTAATCCGTACTATGCTGAATACGAAATTGAATAAGTAGTCTGATCTTTTCAGAGATTTTAAATTTGATGTTGAGCCGTATTTTTCAACATCTCAATGCAACCTTTTGAGCATTTACTAGTTAGTTGGTGTTTACTTTGACTGTATTGACTTGCGCTGTGTGAGCTATTCATGAAGTGCTAAATAAATATTTGCATGCAACTAACGACTGTGCAAAGTATAATAACCCAACTCAGCAATCAGATTGTCGAAGTTTGTCGTAGAACCGACAATTGTTGGAGCACACTAATACCCAGTGGAGACCACGCATAGGCAAGCTTAGTGTAGAACGCCCTTTGTCAAGATGGGGCGACGATCTGCGAAATGTTACCACTGGATGAGAAGAGCCGAAGGCCGAGCTCAATGGCACGTCTTGAGAGAGACCTACGTCCAGCACGTGGACTAATATAGGTTGATGATGATGAAGTATTAGAGATGGAATAAGCAAATGAACCACCTGATGTAAGATAGTTACCTCTGTCTACAATGCCATACCTCGCACAGCACGTTCAATGAGAACTGGTTGATATAATTAATATCTTGGTAAGGTAATATCTTTGTCTCCAATTCCAGGCTTGCGACAACAACCCGTGCGCTCATGGAGGTACTTGTTGGAATGATATAGGCACATTCTATTGTTCGTGTAGACCTGGCTATACTGGAAAGCTATGCGATGGTAAATATTCAGAAAACAATTTCTCTTCCATTTCTCCTCTTCGTAGCACGTGCTACGAATTTTTCATCCCGGAAATTAGAAGCGTTTTTAGAAAAGAACATATACCTACCTGGTAAAATTGTACATCCATCATGTAGAGGGTTCACCTTCAAGCACACTTTGTGAAAGCCCCACTTTCTTGTACTACTGCTTTTCGTAGCAGCTGCTACGAGACGTGTACGAAAGTAGGTCGAACTAGAAAAAAGAATTGGATCATCGTCAAGGCAAAGTGACGTGTTTTTGTGGTTTTTCCTCGTATAAAACTTAATCCAATCAATAAACTTTGCTATGAGGAAAAAAATAACAAATCTGATCGAACAAAAACACATTTATTTTAGTTTTTTTGTACTGATTTTTATTTTTTACTATTATCCACGCGCAACTTCGTCCGCGTCCCGTTTGATCCTGTTGATTTTCTGGGATCGTAGTAGTCTATATATATTCCAACTTTCATTCAAATCGAACCAGTAGTTGCAGCGTGATTGAAACAAACATCTAAACTCTGACATTTATTAGAAGTAGATACTGCTTTTTAACATATATAATTTCCTTACTTTCAGAGGATTTTATTCTGGAACCGGTGATGAGCGGTGAGGGAATGGAAAGCGAGTCACGTGGTGCAGGCTCAGTCCGCGAAGTTCGAATGCCGCTGGGTCTATACCACGACCGATTACACAATGTTTACATTGCAGCTGGTACACTTGGCGCGGCTATTGCTATTGTTGGAGTCGTGGTAAGAGAGTATACGAGACATTTTTTAAATTATGATACACACGCCGTTAAAAATAGTATGCCAAAATTATTCACTTGCATTTTTGATAAGTACTTTTCGGCAATAAGTCTGAGCTTGAGTTTCGATTGAGACTTGAGCTTTTTTTTCAGAATACAACTCTTCATCTAATAAGTAAACTCTACTTCAAAATAACAACAAAAGCAGGCCGCGCACGATGAACTTATGTCTCTCGCATAAGTTTGTAAACTTATGTTTGTATGTATTGTTTGTATGCTTTGTATGAAACTGCACGGAAAAAAGTTTCTGACCAATTAAGTTGCACGTGTGCGGGCTCTCTAAGAAAAACAGTGCGATTCTTACTCGCGCACGGTATTTGTTTACCACGGGTTGTTTGCCAAAGTTCGCATGCCATAGAGCCTAATTTTGCGGGAGCATTGTACCTTTCCAAAGGTTCGTTCTCAATTCCAGGTAACTGCTTGCCACTGCCGCGTGAACAAAACATACTCTCGTCTGCTCTCGCGCTTATCTCGCGTCACGGAGCCCGGGCCTACCCATCACTGGCTTCAAGACAAACGTGCCCCCCCACCGTCGACCCCCTTCCCCCCTCCCTCCAACTCCCTCGACACCACAGACATGTATTACACACTCGATTTCAGCGACAGCCAAAGCTCCCCCCTCATTCAATAGCAATCATTCATGAACTGCTCCGAAGGGGAACGGTTCAAAATACAATTTTAAAATGCGTCTAATACAGGACGAAATTAGCTATTTAACTTTTTTTGTGGCAGACGTAAAGGTCAAAGCGAAAAAATTCTTGCAAATGATCACCAAAATAATCAAACCACGAAGGTCAAAGTGTTTATTTTATGGCTAAAATTTAAAATGAATTCTCATTATGTTAATTGTTTGCGTGGGAGCAATATCTGACGAATAATTTGGAGCCATTAGAAGTGGCCTTGTAAATTATGAGTCAAGCAAAATACGTATGTCATTTTAAGATTTAGCTGTTATAAATTAAGTATTCTGACAGTTCGCAAAAACGTTGTGTTTTGGACTTTAAAAAATATTTATTGTGTCAGAATTAATCTATTAACGGTCTCCTAGAATATACTCATGGCTGTAAAAACAATATGTAAAGCCATTTAGGGATAGTGCAATGCAAAGTGTCTAAGGGGTACACTATACATATTATTATTATTTTCAAAGATTAAGACTTTTCAATATGACGAACTCGGTAGATAGAGTCCATTTAATTCTATGTAAGATTTGGCTTTGGCTAGATTCTAGATTTTCAGCTATGTGAGTGTATCGATTTTGCTTATTTAATTAGTTAAAAAAGAAGTAGGTAAGTAATGCAATAGAATACGAGTATAACGCCAAATAATATTGAATCTCGGACATCAAGTATGTTTATTTATTTTTAAGTAGGTGACTATGTTTAAAAGAACCCTTATTTGCATAGTTTTAGCGCAATATTTATAGAGTATTTTATTAATGCCATTTAGAAATCATAGTTTTTTTTATTGCTTAGTACTTAAAAGTATCCTTAAAATAACAGTTGAAACCGCGTTGTTGAAGTTAAAAATTACAGATATAATAATTCGATGGTGGCAAGTTTTTCGATATAAGTATGACTCGATCATACGATGTTTATTTTCCAAAGAAAATATGTGTACCTAGTTATGTAGGTACTGAAATGAAAGTGGACGTGGAAAATTGACTGATCTTCCAATTAGATTTTCTTCTATCTTTAAAGTCTAGCTTGTTGTACGTAGTTAAGTCCAATGCGCATATTAGTCTAGGCTAGGCAATTTAGGTATTTTATATCATTTTACGACATGTTGCTTTCATGTTAACATAATGTATCTGCATTCTGAAAAATATAGATCCTAAATCCTTATGGATATGGTGGAAAACTTATTAAGGTAGCTAGTGTTTATTTAGCTTCTAAAAGTATTAGAATTTCGAACCTTGACTTTTTAGTTTTAAATGAACAATGCTAACTAAGCCGGAATTTCATAAATTTAATCCAATCAATTTTAGGTAAGTAGTCTCAATATCTGTGCTTACTCTTTTATCGTGACTTTTCTTGATGCTTTGTAATTTTAGAATATTTCTGAGTGTCGTGTAAATATTGTGACAGTTTTGTTGTTAAAGAGCTATAAAATAAACAAATTCACGTTAATTTGTGTTTAACTGTTCGCCAATCGCAACGTCGCTAAGATAAGGATAAAACATGTAAATAAAAACTCAAACTATAGTTACGTTTTGAAGAAAAACATTTTTATTTAGATTATAAACTTTGATAAAAATAATTATATTAATATTTTATGACAACTTACAAAATATTTTATAAAATAATAACGTAACATCTATTCAATTAAAACTTATTTACTTTTTATAACGAAAATGTGCTACCACTTTCGGGTTGTGTTTAACTAGTGTGACTATCCGCGAGATGGCGCTGCCTCGTCGGCATGCCGAAGCCTCCGTCCACCACACCCACACCACACCACACACGTTTACCTTACTGCCTCTACCATAGCTCTACGCAATTCTAGCGGGAAGTCACAACACCATAGCTATTCCTAGGAAAAACTGTCCGCAAACGTTTTACAAGCGCTCAATTCGGGATATTAGAACCGCTAGATATTTATAGAGCTAAAGTGTCGGATCACATCTAATATAACTTTACATTGCACAACCATGACGAGCGGCGAGGTGCCGGCGACGCAGCGCGATCGCGCCCTTCTATCAACTAACTGATTTACGTATTTATTGCTACTGTTGTGACTTATGACGAGATTCTGAATCACGATCTAACATCATTGTAAGTAAATATTAAAGCTGCACAATTTAATATTAATAAGTAAGTACATAAATAAATACGATAACATACACGTACGCGTATGTTTAGATAAACAACGTCGTGAGAGTCCGCCGCGCTACGTTGGCGATGCAGACTTTGAGCAATGGAAGTACGAGTACTTCAAACAAACATCTAATAGAAAAAATAACGAAACAATTTCGATGTGAAGAGTTATTAACAAGTGTATGGTTTTCGAACAAATAGAAGAAATATTCGCAACAAGGTATTATCACGATTTGAGATTGCAGCTAAGAAGTAGAGAAGAAACAAAACAATACATTACATAAACTACAATAATAAAGTAACTCAATAACGTTAAAATTAATAATAATTCGATGTCTACTTGCAAGTCACACGTAAAACGAACTACAGTTGAGATTCTATATAACTAAGATCAAATAAGTATCTAATCTACTAAATTATGTCATAATATGGCAGTTAATGCAACCGTCCGCACAAGGCACATCATTTCTCATATACATTATACTCATATAATAATACATACCTAACACATCCAACATTTCGGGTGACACATCCTCTACAATCAATCCTTTCAAGGAAACAGAACCTTGTTCTGAATTTTGAAAATAAATCGGTGGAAAAACTTAAATTAATCACGGACATCGAAATATTTTTTTCATCTCTCAAAATTCATAGGTTTTTAACATTTCGTAGAATAAACTAGCTAAAGGGTAGATAAGTTGAAGTTCAGGGCTAAAATGTGTACTGAGTATTTTATTGCTAAAATGTATACCCTACTGTGTATTTTATTATAAAATGTGGCTTTACTCGCACGAAACCTTAGCATAAATAAGTCTTGGACACAAATACTTTCATAAACTAAGTTGTCATGGCCCGATACTCTACTATTCAAAGTACACGATAAAAGTTACTACATATCTATAAAATCTTAAAATTAACCTCAAACCACTCCCGTCAATGATAATGTTTGTTGATCAGATCAGACGACTTTTGTGACTACATTCAAAATGACTATGATCTATGTATTGTTCATTATGTAAAATTGTGACTGTCTCGACATAAAATGTTATTGGTTATTCATTGCTTCCATGTATTCATTATATTTGAATTTTAATTATTTTACTCTGCGATTAAATTAATGATTCCTAAAATTTGATATTTATTCCACTTTATGATAAACTTTATGATTTGGAATAACAATTAGCTAGTTGTTATTCCAAATGTTGTTTTTGCTCTCGAAATAAATATTTGCTGGGCACGAGGAAGCAATGAACGCTCATAGCTACTAAAACTAAGTTTACTTCTACGTATGAATTGAGCAGCTTAATGTATCGCAAACTTACGCTTATTATTACGATAAAACTTAACAAAATTGGATGGCATTTATTGTGACTTAACTCACTTATTTATCTAAAAATAATAACGTAATTATTATGATAAAGGCACTTTACGTTTTATTCAATGTAGGTTTAATCCTACAATTTATTGACAAGAATTTCTTATTTTATCATCATGGCAAGATAAAAAGGTACCTGTTGAAATGTAAACTAACGATCCTAGTATGATAACCGAGTTAATGGCACATACCTTCGTACTTATATACATATTTCAGTAACAGTTACAACATTAAAAAGAATTAATTAAATTTAAATGTCTGGAGCAACATAAAATTGTATTTTTTGCCATCACTTCGCAAAGATCAAATTAAGTACATCGTAATTTTAATACGGCACTAAAAATTTATAAAAACGTTATGTACACAAGGTCGCTCACGGACGAGAAGTTGATTTGTGACATGTTTTATAATGGAATGCTTAAAAGTAAATTTCAATGTGAGATCGATATTATCCAACACAATCTTATCCCATTATTTTTGAGTGCAGAAGGGAATGTCTAAGTAGGTATAAAACTAGGCGAATGCAAATAATTTGCTACGATAGTCCTTATTCACATGAATGTGCTTTAGTTGTGACGTTGCGTTGTGACAAGGTGGCGCAGACCACCAGCCCCTAGTGGTCCAGCGGTAGCTCCACGAAGGTGATGTCGTAGAGGCGCTCCTCGCCGTTGTCTCCCGCGGGCCGCACTTCCAGCAGAAACAGGTCTTCATTGCAGTAGTACGCTAACATTTCATCGTCAATTTTGGCCGTAATCCTGAAATAAATTGTCATAGTTCAACTCTTTATTCATATCGTCAATGCAGCAATGCAGAAATTTTTATTCTGTTGTACTTTAATCATATGAGATAAGTACTAAAAATAATAAGTATTTTAAATGTTTTTATTGTTATGTGCACAGTTTTATAATGTAGTGCAAGTGCGTGATGCTTTGTGTTATAGGGGTTCAGTAAGGTATTTAATAAGGAGAGTTATTAAAATGACGGGTACTTATTAAAAGCTGATCCACAAAGTAACAACAGGGACGTAACAAAAGCATTGAGTGGGTAGTTAGTGGCGCGCCCTTTCGGTAAGCATTGCTCCATTACGCGAGGCGGCCGGTTCGAATAAGTAGGTACCCTAATAGTAAACTATCTGAGGCCAATGATTAACCACTTACCCTTTCTTGTTCTTTCGATAAAGATTATTAATTGCCGAACCAGAAATTTTGTACTTATTCTCAATCTGAAAATAAGCAAAAAATAAAAATTACTGTGGGCTTTTCGCCAATCTAAAACCGAGACGTCTCGTCTAACGGAACGCGTAACCGATACCGCGGCGCGGGCGGGGCGCGAGCGGGGCGCGTGCGGGGCGCGAGCGTGGCGGGGCGCGGGCGGGATGCGGGGAGCGCGGGGTCCGGCGCGCCGCCAGTGTTAATTACAACATGCAGTTATGATGGTCGTGTGTGTCGTATTAGACGGGGTTATGAAGCGCCAACTCGGTTACAGCGGCACCGCGGCCGCGGTCGCCGGCACCACGCGGCGACCGGCGACCGCGGCTGACGAAGCGTCTCGATATTACACTATCAAACATTATCCGTTCACTCCACACAGCGATACACCGAGTAAGCCACGAGATCCAGCTCGTTCCCTCGCACTCCACGGTTAGCTGAATTCACCAAGGTTATTCGAAGCGGCTGTTCCCAGTGCTCTTACCAAAGATTATTACAAATTAGCTAAATGGCAATTTTCTTACCATTTTTGCAACTCCTTTCCTTCATATAACATTTTAATGGTTTCGTGTTATTCTGAAAACTCCCAGTTATTACTGTGAGTCATACTCACAGCAACAACACGAGTACCTATAGATAATGAGATTTTTGGAAAATTCCGTGAGAAGAAATTGGCATATTTCTTACTAAAAATAATGAAAAGAAACCCCCCATTGTTTATACTGTGAAAACAAGTGAGAAAATACTCACTATCGTGAAGTAGTAGAAAAAAAAACACATTATAATTACCTCTACTGGACGCGGCGGGGAATACCCATTGTGGATACTCACAGTATTTGTAGTTAATTATTGCAATTGATTAATTTACTGAATCTTTGGTGAGAATAGTGCGAGCAGCCGATTCGAGACAGCCCCCTAGTCCCGCAAGAAGGCTAGCACGAATTTTGATAATCGAAGGTAAAGAGAAAGCATTGCAATCGAGCTGTCATTGCCGAGCAGTGTAACTTTTCCCTTCACGATAACGATTGTCATTGATTCGTGCCGTCCCCTTCTGTTAGGGTATGGTACTCACAGCATGCAGTAGGCCCTGCGTGGTGGGCGGCACGACGTGCAGTGCTGTATACACGTCTTCTGAGTCTTGACGCACGTACAGCATCACACGCTCGCTGAGTGGCGGCGTCGCAGTACGCGCGCGCTTACCCAGCACGCCTTCTAACTCCAACGAGTCTTTTCTATCACTGTACGGAGACAGCCCTCCTACGTCTCTGTACCTGAAAGTAATTTGAATACTTAATAATTCAATTACAAATAGAATTACCTGCGATAGGAAAATCATTTTCACGTAATTCTTTGAATAACCTACTGCTGGCACGCTAGAGTTGAATTTCAGGAACTTATTCCCATCTGATAGGTCTACGGAAGTTGTCCAAAGTCAAATTCCATACAACTGGGTTATACTTGACATTTGTCTGTGTTGCTCATGCCAATTATATTATTAGTTAGATGCATAACAGAAATGCCTTGAAGTAGCGATTGGTTTTAGTGCAATCTCATTTAATAACGATGATTGTGTAATGGTCAAGGCTTGTAGCCTCGATTATATCAGTAGTCATTAGGTATCTGCATAATCTACCTACAGTATATACGAACAACATGATTAGTAAAGATACTTACGCGGGTGCATCTGGAGGGAAATGGTTGTGGAACTTAAGGGCGGGGGCTTGCGGCTTCGCTGTATGCAGCAAGAAGGGTGACGCGCCCTTTAGGTGGGCATCGGTGAGCGCAGAATCATCATGTCCGTAGAACCCTTGAATATCCATCCCGGCTAGCTTGTCGATATCCTCCGCAGGACTGAACAGCACGGGAGGTTTCGCCAGATCTGCCATCGTGTAGAACTCACTCCTCTCCGTCACAGGATGGTAAATCTCGTCCAGCTTCTTTCTGTTCGTTGCCGACATTTTTCTTTTGGCAGCTCTTCTTTCTTCGTCCCTCGTTTTCCTTTCAGCGCCCTTCAATAAAAATAAAGGAAATATAAAATCTCACATTTTGATAAACGTTATTGCATATTCGTTTATCAAAGTTAGTTAAAGAATCTTACCTTATCACAGAACACTTTAATTTGGCAATAGCCCCGGTGGTAGACTTGCGTGTCGCGTGGATCTTCGAACGTATCTATTTGTATGTGCAAAGGTAAACCCTGAAACAAATAATGATTAAGTCTGGGATACTTTCTATTTTGACATCCAAAATAATTGGAGATGACCTGACTGTCTAGGTAAATTTTAGTTTATTGATACCTAATCATAAAAGTCTATCTAGAATGGGAAAGAAGGTTAGGCTTAATTGGTCAATTATACATACATCACGCTATTTCCGTATCCATATTCAGATTTTCACGTTTATAAAATCAACTGTTTTTGAGGTAAACGATTTCACGCATAACATCTACGCTTGTCTCAGAATCATAGCAAAAACGGTTTTAATGAACGCTGGTAAGACATAATTGCAATAAAATTGTGTGTCTATGTTTAAGGATAAAATTAATGCACGTGTCTGTATCGAATTGAATTAAAAACCGCGTTAGTGTATGTATATGTCGTCACTATCGGCCGCCGCGCAAGCTAGGGGTCCGTCCATCTAACCGAATAAAAAAAAAAGACCTGTAATAGATTTGAAATAAGTAGGTATAAACTCTTGCTACTAACTTCCCAAAAACGTGCTATGTTCTATTCTAAATTTTCTTCAACCAACGACTCCAACTTGTGTTTTCTTTAAATTTTAGTACCTAAAATGTCTGATTATGTTTATCGAAACGTCTTTGGTTACGACAACGCGGTTACCGACCCCATTGAGCCTTGACGTCAAGCCTTATAGGCATGTAATTTCAGCTTCATTTACATTTTACAGATAGCCAGTAAGTATTAATGGATAAGAATGTTTTCGAGTGAAGACTGCAAGCGCACTATAAATATTTAGGAACGGATACTTTAATAACCTACAAAATGTAAATTTGAATCTGATTTGCTTTATGCAGTTGAATATGAAAAATAAAATAATGAAATTTGGTTCCTAAATACAAATATTGATTTTATAATACACCTACTTTAGCTTATTTACGTAGGTACCTTTGTACTAAAACGAATTAACTATGCTAATATTTTATTTATCATGGTTGTCGTTTTCCTTATCTACATAGTCCCGTCTCAATAAGCATGAGAATCTATAAAAACCGTTATTTATGATCTAGGCAAATTATCATGTTTTTTGTTTAATCCCAACAACGCGTGGGCAATTTGAATTGCTAAGGATATAATATAATTAGTACCTACTAATCACAAACTACTTATCACTACTACTCACTACTTATAATCACAAATAATTGTTTGTTAGTACCCGCTCTAAAACATGGTATGTATACGCACCTTGACTCCTTTTTGACTGCTAAAATCTGTACTGAGACATTGGACGGCAATATTAATCTGGAAATAAGATACAACAAGTATTAGAATAGTTCAATGCGGTATAACCGCACACCAGGTGCCAGGACGCGATAGAACAACTACACCCTGTGACTGTGTTTTAATCTAACCGGGGCTCTCAAAAGAGACACAAGTCTCATTTTGCTAGGGTTCATTGATGAGTGTCGTTTGTCGGTGTATTATCCCTATGGGCATGGCGTGGCGGAGGCGAGGCATGGCGCCGCGCGGCTCAGCGGGAGTGTACTGGACGCTCATTACCGTGGTCCGGTCTATGCAAATGACCACCTCACGTTTTTACCGACCACCGACACCGCCACCGATCACTGTCCATACCCATATTATCCGTCGCAAACAACTCGCATCCGCCACGGTTACACTACCCAACAATAAATAATTACGGATATCGATAACTGCTGACCAGTAGCCGAGTAATCAATGGCCATAAAATAAATCTAAAAAGAACATACCCACGATGTATTTGAAACGGTTTCAATTTAATACTGCAAGTAATTTGAACTATCAATTTAACGATCAAAACCCAAATTGCGGTTCAATGTAGTAGGAGTCGTTAAACGCTAATTACTCCCTTGGCTCGATTAGCATACTGTCATAGAATTGAGACTATTTCACTGAGGCTTTTAATCGTTTGATGAATATTAAAAAGTGTTCTTTGCTATAACTAACTACATTATTACATTTATTGATGAAGAACGGTTTTTGTGATAGCATACCTTTTTTAATGCCATGCTCTGTGTAATGCAATGCGTGCAATTAAAACGGTCATTTATAATTCAATAATTTAATGAGGGCTCGGTAGGTATCTCCTGCTCGCTGCCTGCACTCGGCAACGGTAGACAATTTGCAGTTTTTGCTCCATTTACTTCAGCCAAATATGGCAACGGGATTCAATTTAATTACACTTTAATAAACGTAATGAAATCATGATCAGGGTTTTAATTTTGAAATGAGTGGAAGGCACGCTGTGTAGCCACAGCATTTTATTAATTTAGCTTTAAATATGCACATATTTTTGCATCGCTGAGGTATGTCGTTAGCCGGTGCACTTTTGCACTGACAGAAAGATACATTACTCCATTTAACGGAGCACGTAAACATGCACAGAGGTTTATGGAAATCATGTTTCAAAGATACTAGAGGTGGCAACTAATCTACCCACGGAATGCATCTTTCAATCTATAGCAACATGTATACCTACCTAATCAACTATGGTCATTAATCCCAGAACGGTTAGTAATAGTAGCAGTTCTTTTGCCCCCATGCTTTAGCAAAAAATGAGAAACTATAGACGCGTGAAATACCTTTGCGGCGCTCTCGAGGGGGTTCCAGTAGACGGCGATGGCGTTGTGCGAGATCTCCTCGATGGAGCCCGCCAGGCCGATGCTGTTCTTCGTGTCTGCAATCAAACATAAATTGTCATTAATCTTGTCTTCGAGTGCAGTTATGCTGTCGGAGATTTCGATTAAGATATCAACGGACAATACGTCATCCAGGATGGAAATTTATTTGCAGGGCGTGAACCTGATAGTATCGATTTAACGACGATTGCACCGAGCGATGCCCTTCCTAGCTTTATGTTTATTGAACACTTAATAACAAGTTCATAATTCAACCACAATATGCGGAATTTCGACAATAATTAATCCAGATCGACCAATTAATTCACCACCGGAATAATCCAAAGTTTTAACAAGTTTCCGCTTTATTTAAATGTAGGTATAATTAACTGTTAAATTGTCAATCTCTACCGGCAGTAACGAGGACAAGATGTTTGTGATAATTTAGCTGCCTTATTTGGAGGTTGCGGCTATGTTTGTTGTCGATATGATCGCTGTGTTGGTTTGGTATTCGTTTAGAGATGAATGTTCGCAGCGTGTGATGGTACGGCTTGTACGAGTGCGAAAGTGTCGAGGGTGCGTAGGCGCAGGCTATCTGGCTGGCTGCGATCTGTGCGGGCAGAGACAGCGGCGGCGGGCAGGGCCGCGCGTCTCCTGAAGTGTTTACGAGCGTTGCGGCCGCGGGAGGACCCCGCCCGCCCTCGAGCTGCCTTATTGTCTTAACAGCCGCGCGCTGATTTACGAGTCCACCCGACATCTTGCTACTAATAAATCCACCTACTCAAACGCAGACTTGCACAACAGTAATTGACTCGCCGGCTCTGTTGCGTCGGTGTGTAGGCTTTTCTTGTTAGAATGTCCTGATAGAATTAGAGATAGGTGTGCTGGAAAGTTAATTTAGAAACAATTTCCGCTAGTAAACTTCAAAAAGCTTCATAAATACTTTAAATCTCGATGATCTTCGGTACCTATCTTATATTATCTCAGAATCTGAATCTGGTTTTACATCCGACTTATTTTATTGCAAGAATTTTATCGCTTTTCAGTCATCGAAATCCCAACCGACGTTCAACTTTATCCGCCAATATAATCTCTGCAGATTAAAACTTAACATAATCAAAACAAATACTTAGGCAGTAATCTGTCGAATCGGTGAAGCATGTTACAAGCGAAAACTGTCAAAAGAAATAAATGTAGGGGCAGGAGGCTTTGCTGCAGCGAGCGCTGGACACACGATACAAGAAGACATGTAGGTAATCGGAGAAGGCATTGTGCGGAGGCGCAGTGCGTTGCGACCCTCTCCCCCCAGGCGTTGCTTCCCGCGTCCTCTCCTCCCCGCTCGGCTTTCACACGCCTGCGCACAGGTGTCCGATGTCGCCCTTGACGCTCCTTAGTTCCTTTCATGCATTCGATTATAAAGTTTTTATTGCAGATCCATGCACTTCTCACATCCATGGTAACGCAAGGATGGTTGTTTATGACATATAAATAGCTGTAATTAAGCATGAATACGACAAAGTAGGTTCTTTATTACAAAATCAGATGGTTGTTTTATAGGTGCCTATAGTTTCTTCGTTTATACCTTATGCATGGCAACAGTATTAAACATTTCTAAATCAAACTCGCATAATAAAGTCGTTTTGAATAAATACAAAATTCCAACATTATTTTAATCTACATACTCAATTTACCAGCTACGTAAAAAAATAAAACGTAACTAACATCGAGATAAGCTAAAAAACCTTGACATTAAACTTGGCCCGGCGTGCGAATTAATGGCTTCCATGTTTTTATTTTCCTTGAGATTTAATTTATTGGCACCGCTTGTGGCCGCGGCGTCACTCATTACAAATGCTACGGGCCTCAGTTAAGTAATGTTAGAATGTGTAAAGTGTCATATATCAGCGCTGTTTACTTCGAGCCGACCGATTAATAAGCAGGCATCCCATCCTATCGGTGACGTAAGCTTCTTTCGGATAATCCCTCGCGTAAGAAATACAATGCAGTACTTGTACCTACTTAAGTATATCAACATCGAAACATAAAAAAAATTGGCGATTAAATCAAAAGTTTAATGGGCTAAAAAGAACAATGTCTAATCATTTTTTGTGTGATAAACGAACTGATTACTTATGCACCTTACTAATAGATCTATGAAGGTATTTGGTGTTTGGTAGCCTGTCTCGCTGCGCAGGCGCACGCCGAGGCCCGTCGTGCAATTAACATGCTAATGAGCGCGCTCCTCGATATCATCTCTGCAATTATGTCCGCTCGCGACTATATTATATGTTAAACTTATGTCCTCTACTATTTGCTGATAGTACAATATTAGAGTGCGTGTTTCTAGGTAGAGTTGATAAAGTACTTAACAACAAAGTTCACAAGCAGGTGCTTGGATTTTAGGATGAAGATTTCTCACGAATTTTAACGATTTCCTGTTACCTCACCTCTGGGCTCGTACAGCTTCATAGTCTCGGATATCTTTATTATATCGTAACTGACCTCGGCTCGTGGAAGCGTCGTCGCATCGGCTCTGTATCTCGGATCTAGTTAAAACGTGGAATGTGTCGTTATGAGCAGTGTAATGCGAGCATTCCAGGCTTCTAAATGGCAGGCAGCGTCCTGCGATCCGGTGCGGCGCGGTGGCGGCGCCAGAACTAATTATTTTTACATTGTGCGATTGATAGGTTCTATGGGCGGCGTGGGTAGCATCGTGCGTGTTATTTATGCAAATGTCCTAACGAGATATAATAGTGGGCAGTGGGGTGCGCGGGTGCGTCTCAGCGGCGACTCTGCCTGCAGCAGGTAATTAGGTTCTGCGTGCCGAGAGCCAAAAGGAGTCACAGCCTCTCTCACCGCTTTGCACGCAACTTCATTGGCATGTTTCTGTGTCGCCTCGAGCACGATTTGTTTTTCTACAGTAAAGTATCGTGCCTTTTACGAGAGTCATTTGAACTTACAAAACTTGCAAAAATAACAAATTGATTTCTGTGTTGTCACGGTGGCGCGGCGTCTCTATAAAACATATGTTTTTTTTTATAATTGGTAGGGACTTACCAGCATCAAGTATCCTTTGTTTTACCGAGTGTTGTCTGCCGTGCCAAAACTGCCACGCTTTGATTTCATCTTCAGGGGATTTTTCTTCTCTGAACATTAACATTACTACACTCTGAAACAAAGAGAAAAACGAATTGAAAACACGTTCTTGCAGAATACATTTTTGATAAAATTAAATGAGAACCTGTGCTAGTGACTTCCTACGAGTGCTAAGACTTAGGCTGCAGCTGAGATTAGTATTTATTATATGCGTCATCGTTAAGTAAGTACATATTATAAATTGACACAGGGGGTGGTCATTATAAATACCTGAGCAGAGCTATGTTTTCATTTTATTTATTGCCATTTTTTAATGGTGAAAGTAATAGCGAAGTGCCGTCAGCTGAGTGAACATCTCGCGAATACGCAAAACGCGATTACCGCCGCGCATTTCTCAGCTATTACTTTAAACGAGTGCGATTACGTCGTTACTGCGGGCATCTTAATTTCATACGCATTAAAATGGACTTAAAAGTTGCGTGAAATCTTTCGACGGTTTCCGTTCAGATGAAAAAGTGAAATATGCTGTTTGGACGATTTCTATCGACGAGTTAGAAAATGCTATGAAAAAGAAGTGGTATATGCGAGGCGTGGTGCCCGCCGTGCCATGTAGGGCTAACGACGAGAAAGCACCCGCAGTCGACGCTTCAGATTGATGGACCGCGCGATCAGGCGACCCTGCGATAGCTGCGAGTCGCGCGCCTCGCTGCCTCTACCGACACCCAAATTCCAGCGCACACAGCATATTTCGATAGAAAATCGAGATCCAATCTACGTACGATGCTATGCTATGTCAATAACTTTGTACACTCAAAAGTTACAATCAAAAGGCAAGCAACTTTATGTACTTATCAATATACTTAGAAACAGGATGCGAAGCGTTAGGGATAAGATCCAGTAGTAAGTAAACTACTCTGAACCGAAGTGCTATTTTAAAGCAAATTTAATCAGCTTCTAAACTGTTAAGCAAAGGTTGTCGCAGTTACGACTCTTCGAGGAGTGGCTCTATAACCAGCCGTAACACAAATAATTGCTCAGACTAAGTTGTACCAAAAGCTAAGTCTCGATATAGTCGAGCTCTCCTCGAGTTTCTTCGAGATTTGATGTCGTCAAATTGGCTGATTCGAGATTGAACTCAACGGTGCAAGTTGCTATTACAACTTAACTGTAGAGTTAGACGTCATTATAAAGGTATGAATATGCATCGCAGACGATAATCTAAAATAAGATGAAGTGTTCGGCGTCTGAATCGGCCAATTACGTTCGCACTGCAATTAAATATTGTGAGGACTACGGTTACAGTGTTGGCCGGGGGCGATAAAAACGTAGTTTTACTGTGAATCGTTGAATTTACGAGTAATTCTGGGTCTGCAAATAGTTGAGAATTTCTATAAGCGGGACACGAGCTTTCTCCGGAGATCAGCGCAGGCACAGACGCCTAAACCCAACGGAACCACGCATACTAATAGAGCCCATGTATAAAATTGTAACGGTGCAATCCACCTCTAGCCGTCATCTCGTAGCTTATCATGCAAATAAATATAAACATTTACTGCTTTATTAGAATTCCTCGCACCGCAAGCATTTGACGAAATACATAATACATAACTAACTGTTAAATCGAATTAGCTATATATCGCGTCAACGGCATTCAAATTGGAGCCAAACAGCGAGAGTTAAAAGTAGAGTTTATGGCGGCACTATATTTTTATTTATTATTGTTCTTTATGTAGCAAAACGACCTACCGTTTTGTAATTTACAGCCGTAATAGTTTGGCTTCAACTAGGAGCTTTTGTTTATTGTATTGAAATAATGATTCATAAATACTTGCCAGCTAATTTAGAGTTAACTGGTAATGGTTTACGCAATTTAGTGCCTATTTTGTAGTTGCAATTGGTACCGAACAACGTCGGCTATTGTTGCATGACAGAGATACATTGTAATAACTGGCAATCTTAAACGTTTCATTTACACAATTTATCAAAGACAAGTTATATTTTGATTTCATTAGCAACCTAAACAATCTATATCCGAGTTAACTTGAATTGGTTTGTTATTGTAATTGCATTGTCATAGGGAAACCTTTCGTGTTGGTAAAGTCAGTGACGTACTTAGGGAATCTACTGCCTGCTCAATTACATGATAAACTATTATTATATCGTTTCAAAGTTATCAAACCACCTTTATCCTATACCAAGTTTTCATTCAGTGGCCAATGCATGATAGCATTGTAAAATAATTTTAAAAAAATTGATCATTGATAGTGTTTATCACTAAAATAATTAAAAAAAACCGTACCTACCTAAAAAGACAGGCTGTCTTTTTATGAAATGATAATTTTTTAACGTTTACAAAAATAACATGACAATTATATTTGCAAAATAAACTTTTAAAGTCATGGGAAATAAGTACCTACCATTCATATTAAAGGTTTGCGTGTAAGCGCCCACGCATGCCAATTTTGCCTACAAGAGCAATTTTATGATTATCATCTCAAAACTTAATTAACGATTGTTACTAGGCAATTATTCAAGATCTTCAAAGTTTTTCCTTCAAGATTTCCTATTAACATTATGTCTTTAAGAATAACATAAATATAAAATGATCTACTCATCCAAAAATGTTTAAATCTAAACAGGCTGAGGTAAAAAGCTTGGGCAAAATTATTAATCTCGTAAAAACGCTGAATATTAAGGTTCGTATTCTGATCAAGAAATCATTACTCAAACAAAGATTTCAGTACAAACTTTCATACTCAAATCTATACTCGAGTCCAGATCAGTGCTTGAGCAGTAAATATGAATGCGGGCCTAAGAATTTGATTTTATATTTTTCGAAAACTATCAATTTTATGAATGTTTTTTTTCAAAATCGAGTATATATGACTCCTAGTCTCCTAGACACACTTTCCATTCGTACTAGTTGTATAAACATTGACCCAGCGGGTTCTTATTAAAAACTCACTATGCACAGCACACAGAACTTTTAAGTTTCGTAAGAGTACCAAAACATTTTTGGCTTCTTGGTCCAGTTACCAACTTTTCTGACCGCCAATTAATTAATCGAGCGTATCGACATTCGACCCTATTACAGGAGCTGGGTTGACAATCTGAGTTATCTGATTAAGTACCTACGCTTTCTCTTGCGTGTGTCACATGCACGGTAGGTAGGCAACCTACTATAGTGCAGGAGCTAGATAACAGTTTGGTCAATGCATTCTATTCGGGCCCTATTACGAATTTGAAAAACTATCAAATAAAACGCCTTGCAATTTCTTTTGCGTAAAATGTTCCATAAAACAAAAAAAAAATTGTTTTTATGTTGATAAAATGTATAACTTGATGACATGTATTTAAGCTGTGTTCCCACGTCAACAATACGTTAGATATGGTTGTTTTTAATATATAACAATCAAGATAAAAGGTAGTATGAAAAAAGCGCAAAATTCAATTTCCTCGCACTTCATTTTAAAGCCCAATCTCATTTTAAAATAAAATGATTCCAAAAACATAGAAAAATACAATTTTAATCGAAATAATATCGCAATATTGTAAAAATATGCTAGAATTAAAAGTAATCTTGGTATAACGTTTGTAGGGGCAAAGAGTCCTTTTAAAGCTACACCAAGTTCAAAATTAAAACAGAACACTTAAAAACATTTAACAAGTGTAACACCGTCGATAAAGAACAATTTTACACTGTTTCATTTTCAGAGTAGGTACTGGTGCAAAGGCGACTGGGCAAAGGTGGGTTAAATTGTTTTAGCAAAAGTGATTTTAGACCAATAGTAATTTATTAAAAGAACTCATTTAGACAAGTATTTTTCGTATAGACGTCATCAAAAATGATACACCTGAGGTATTCTAAAACATACTACTACATTCGTATCGCCATTAGTTCATAAATACAGACCACATAAAGATTTGCCCAGTCTCCCAATGCATCAAATGTCATGAATTTTATCTTCGATTTTCTACAAGCTCTCTCACTATCGGGTACTTATAGAGGCGTGCCACTCAATCGTTACGTTCTAACAGCCATACCGCATTAATTTCGTCACTCTATTTGAATAAATAACCAATTGCATATAATTTATAACACATGTGGTAGGTAGGTGCTACGCAATCCGATGATCTGTATCAGAAATCCAAGTGTGACAGCTTGCGACCACTCATTAATCTAACGCAACCAGGCATAAACCGCCGTTTCTACTTAGTTTTCCAAATCATAAACACAATGATTAATTAATCAATATAAAGTTTTTTCCGGATTTATTAAACAATTTACTGAAATGTATAATGTCTATGTATCTATTGTATAATGTTGAAATCGAAACAAATGGGCTCGTTGAGAACACTGCACGGGCGTGTATTCACTTTATTCGTATATTGTTGACGATTTCTCATCAGAGTCGCTGTCGGCGACTATAAGACGAAATCACCACGCACCTGTCTAATTGTTAACTATAAATTGTAAGATAATGGGGTCGTTAATGTATTGGTAATAGTAACAATTACTGATATCAGATTCAATCTTATGCTACGCTCGTGTGAGCTACGTGTAGAGGGTTGCAGTAATCAAAGGAAAAACTTGGCGTTCAACTGTGCATGCGTTCATGAACCGAAATAGATAATGTGCTTATGCATAACAGTTGAGTAATAGTGCATGTTGCAAGCAAGTTAGCTATTCTATTCCACATCTTTTTGCTGTTGTTACGCTTCCTCGTTAGTCGCGGAGTCGGATGCGGCGGCGCCCATCCATCAGCTCCTATCTATTTTATGACAATTATTTATGTTCACTGCGTGGCAAAACTATTTCGCTCACCGTTGAGCTTTATCGATAGTGCAGAAGTAATGTCCTGCCGGCTCGATACGCTATATCTGATACGGGTACGTCTGTTTGTTAAGTGCGCTAGTTGTCCGTGCTAGTTGTTTTAACACCTAGGTTATTTGCTGCGACTGTTCTCAGTGAATGTCGGTTTCGACATAAATTCTGAGCGGAACTGTGGGTGTCTGCTGCTCGGTTGCCTACGTGTCCGTATTTATTTCACGTCAAGTCAAATATATCAGTGACCATTTTTGTCCCGTAAACAAAGCGATAACAACTTAAGCATTTGCATGTTCATAGTAAATCTTGAAGACTTTAAGTCAGTATTGCGTGCTGCTTCTTTTTTTATTGCAAAATCTTATTTACTGAAACAAGTTGTAAGTAAAAATGATCTACATTCTGGAAGTTCCTCCAATTCTCAAATCAATACCTAACTGACTGTCAATGTGATCAGGTGATGCCTACTGTTTAATTTAAAATGATTGTGTTCAATAGGAACAAAACGTGGACAATATGTATATGTATAGCGTGACACTGTCGCGCAGCAGGGTTGCCGTGTTACTAAGACGTCTTACCTTACTACGCGCTCTTAGGTATAATAAATTCCTAGTAATTATAGAGAAAACGCATATTACGTAGTGCGTGTAGCTATAGCCTGACGTGTCTGCCCTGGAGCCTGGCAGATCGCTAGAGATGCGCAGCTTCCGCCGCCGGACAAATTGCACACTGTTATACCATGTTCCTCCACATCCGCCGCAAAACCATCTACATGTAATTGAATATTAAGTACGTACGCGTATAAGTTACAATGATCTATGATGGAGAACAATTCATGCGTGAAATGGCTTGATCGAATGTAATAAGACGTGACTTTGATACGAGCCGTCACCCACATGTTCTGAGAAATGACGCATAGAAAGTTTTTCAGATCTGAGAGCAAATTACCATCTCTTCTCAGTATCACTGTAGAGCTTGGATCTCTACGAAAGTTAATGAAGCCAAGGGTTTATTTTATGCATATTACATAACCAGTGATCAGTACTTATATCTCAGTGCCCAGTGACCGCTAACTCTAGATTAAATCGGAGCAAATCCCGCGACCCATCGGGCGTCAGATTAACATCCGGACTCGCCTCGTAGCACTAATCTGCTCGAATGTCGAAAGGAAACGTCAGATTGTAATGTAGGGCTCTGGACGTGTGATGTGGCTTAAGCATTACCTACCTACCGCTGAGCTTTCAATTACGCCCTTCTTGCATAAATTAAACTTTAGTTGCTTCACACAAACTACACACTATAAAATGTAATTATGAAGCTAATTAATTTCAAAAAGATTAATTCATGATATAGGTAGATCTTTTTGGCTGGTGTTTCAAAAGTTCGTTTAATTCAGCTGTATTGCTTAAATAAAATAACAATTATCTGATGCGCGGCTAAATACTACCCCATGAATATTGCTGTTAAAAAAATATTATTCGTCTAGTTTTAGACCTACAGTGCCCCAAAACTTTTTGCACTGAGTTCAATAAAAAACTAACTATACCTAGGTATTTCGTTGTTCAGCTGGTGTTGTGGTAATTGTCTCTTAGATCGCCTTAATGCAGCTGATTACGGCCAGTTGTCTGCAGCGATGCTATCGAGGATTGACGCTAAATACGCACGCTGTCACAGCTCCAATATCGAGACAATGACGGACTTGAATTACGTAACGCCATTTACGTCTAGTGTCAGCCAGGCTGCTGAGAGAAAGCTGTTATCCAAGATAGATAAAAAAATCCCCTTTCCCTTTGTTCACATTCAAATAAATAATTTTTACCAACAGTTATATTAGCTACTTATTTTTAGTCGTCAATTTAACGTTTGTTGACTGAAATGAATTTTCAGAAGCAGCAACCCGTAACAAAATTAGCAATAATGTGTGCTTCAATATAACGCGTAATAGTTTTAAGCTATTACATGTAAGATTACCGAATAGTACGTAATATTTTGAAAGTGTAATAATTACCAAGTGAAGTTACGCGAATCTGAAACCGAAGGTGGAAAATTCACGCTCAGTGAAGCGTCACAGCGTGTACTGTGCAGGCACTGCTTCGCAACTACATATTATTTGTTACGATCTTCATATATTCTAAGGTAGCTTCGAAGTGACTCTTTAATTGACCCACATGATACCAACCATTTTGGAAATGCTACTTGTAAAGTAAATGTTGAATATCATTCTAAGATGATTTTCCATAGATTTTTAATAATATGTAACGTCTTCGTGTAAGTTTTAAAACAAAATTACATCAAGTTTTAGTCAATAAATCAAAAAAGTAATTTAGGTAAGTACATTAAAATCACATAAATTACTTGTAAAAAGAATGAAAAGACAAAAAGTACATTACGAGAAGGCGAGACTGAGAGAGATTGATATATAACCAATTTAACCTTAAAGTTGAAAATTGCTTTATGAACATAAAATGCATCTACTTTTACATATTGTGTCGGCGCAGAGGCCTTATGGTATGCACAATAAAATGAAATTACTTTTTATAAATCAAATGTGTGACTTTGGATGTTTATTCTGTACTAAACATGATTCAAAAATATATCAATCTAAATTCATTTAAAAAATGCCGTTACTATATTCTCCGTTGTATAATTCTGCAATTTATAATCATTATTGTTTTTCTGGTAGGACAAGAGTTACGGAGCGCTCGGCGCGGGATGCAGGGCGCGGGACAAAGCGATGAGGGTGCAAGCTTAATTGAGACATCTCAGCACATGATTGATTGCAGGCATGATTGGCAACTCTAGACGTGCAAGTAACAAACATCAAAAATGCAAAACGCATTACAAATACATTTTTTGTCCAAACTATAGTGAAATCCTGCACTGCATGGAATAAGAGCGGCATTACTTTGTGTGAGAATATTTGGGTGTGTGGTATGACAGCCCTTCACTTGTCCGCTCGGCGGTGGCGGGAGTCGAAAGGTACGTGCCAGAAGGAGCCGCTTCGAATGCGACCGTTATAATCCTTCATCAGACGTAATACGTTCAGTTTAAAAGGCATCATTAACGATCGCCTTAAAAAGGTAAACTGGAGCAATCATTAAAATTGCTAAATATTACAAAAAGAAATTAAAACAGACGACGTGTCTCGTTACGCGGGTTTCCGTTGCTACGAAAGTGAATACAATGATGTCAGTACCTACTGCTGTAAAAAAACCTGCAAAAAATGATCTGAATGAGTGGGCACTTAATACACGCGATGCTCAGTCTACTCACTGCTGGTAAATAAATAATGTATGGGGCGGAAGATAGCAGCTTCGAATGAAAACTTATTAAACTCAATATATACCTACCTATTATTATGTCCTTCCACTCCAACCAACTGAACTGACCAACTGAAGCGGATCAACTATTTTTCTTTCTCAACGATACAACTTTTTAGTCGGTTCGATAGGAATATTGTATTAATTTAAATAATGTTTTTAATAAATATGACAAAATTAGAGGTCATGGTCATGGTAAGCGGCTTGGATCATACACAGTAAAAGCTTCCAAACGGACATGTTAACACAATACTAAAATAATTAATACAAATTACATAATTTTTCTTTTTAAATTAGGAAAAAAATACTCATGACTACAAACGTAAAGACGAACAGACAGACATACATTTTGAAATTATCAGGTTTCTTGTGGACTTTGGAATATAAAAAACGTTGGCATAAAATATACCTTATTCGTTATTATTACGCGTTGTTCGGTCACCCTCCGAATGACGATGATCACCGGCAGCGAAGACATTTTGCTAGAGAGATGATTAATTACCCCCATATTCAGTGATTGATCGAACTCTTTATATTCTGCAGTAAAAAGTTATTCAACCATATACATTTTATGTTCATGCAAATAAAAGGTCGTTTTAATTTAAACATTTTAAAAATCTATTTGTCAATTTAGTTGAGATGCAAATAAAGCTGCGATGCCGGTTGCTAAGATTCTGAGTCAGCGTTGCAGTGGGAACGCGGTACGGTGTTTAATTAGGTTGCAATCTTGAATTCGTGTTGTGTTTGTTAGTAGTGTTCTTCGTGCGGAAATGGCGAGGGCGGCGATGGTATCTGCGCCGAAGGCAAAGCCCGCCGAAACAGGGGCGGTGCTCGACGTAATTACAATCCCGCCAAACACTCCACTCGCAAGACGAATTTTTGCTTACTAAATATTCTTGCAGATTGTAATAGCTTTTTGGCACGCACAATTTATGTAGGGATAGCTTACAAATCGCGTGTGATTTAAAATATTTCGGCTAAGATTTTGGTCGGTAACGTAAAAAAACGTTCCAAAGTTTACGCACGCAGTTATAAATTTTTTGCTTGTTTATAGAATAAATATCGGAACTAACCATGGGAGTATTTAAAATACTCGCTTAGTGAAATTCACCGTGAGTTAATCAATCCCTGGCGTGTCGTGTCCGTAATTATATGTGTGCGGAAATCAATACGTCTAATGCGGCCGAGAAGTATTGTTGAAACGTTTTCTCGAGTCGTTAATTAACTGTAAGTAAATATCGGTGACTACCATATCGCGCTCGCTCCAGTCGCGCGGACATATAAATACATTGGAATCTTTGCTGCTTTTTGTTCAGCTCGATCCGAAACATAAAGGAATTCTCATTAAGAAACACGATGTTTGCCGCATTGAAATTGTTTTATCATAATGCAGAACGGTTATTGTTTAAGGGACGATATTATCCAAGCGGAGGCTCGGACTCCCGGGGCGGTCATTGTGTTCCTATATGGTGAATGTCAAAAGCGTCGTCTTAATTATCGGGTGCGGCCATACAATGCGGACTCGATCGCGGCGCGATAAGCGTCGAGACCGAGGCCTGCTCGCATCCACCGGACCCGAGGCTCACTTGCTGCCTTAATAATAACTTCAAACGTATGCCTCATTGTATCTTTGATATTCCGATTAGCTCCATTCAAACGAGATAAAACTGTGTTCAAATGTTGCCTGCCCATAAAAACTGTTTCAATTAATAGCTGTTTATTCAGCGAGTCCAAATCGTCGTTTTATGCTAAGTAATTTTTAGCAGTCACGTTTTTTCCCAGTCCAAATCAAAAATAAAGACAGTGATAGTTACATACCTACCTGCCAAGTAATCTTGCGAAATTATTATTAGTATAATCAAAACAATATGAACTACAAATATACAACAATTATATATCTAAACCTGATTAACCAGATTAACCGAAAGTGGATTTTCTCGTTCTTCAAGAATACTCAGTAATTTGTTCATTATATTGTAGTTTAATTGTACTAGGTCCCATGCTTTACGTGATTAATGTTATCGTTTTCCACGAAAGTGTAAGGAAATAATAAATGGAGGGATTTCCGATTTCCATGGCGCAGCGGCGGCGCACGTGGGTGACGATGTGGATTTTATTCTTTTGTTTTCAAGATTTTCTCATCAGATAATGGTGTGTTAAGTCACGCTACTGTACCATTATTGAAAAAAACTTCAACCTTGTCCTTGTTATTTCGCAGGTATTTATAATTACGAAGATGTAATGAACAAATGATTTTTATTTTTAGGATTTTATTAGCTTTTATACTCTGAGATTTTATCAGTTCAGTCAAAATTTAATTTCTAATGTAAGAAGGTTTGCTGGAAAATTTTTTTTTAGAGTTAAGGTCGCTTATACATATTTTAGTGTAACTTGCCCATTTTCTAACTGCCTATACCAAATTTTTTTCCAAAACTGGTGAACACTCTTCTAAATATTTTCAAAAGTCAAGAACAGTATCCTAAGAATGTTTTCCTAAGATATACCTTTAAGGTGCCCTTGCTGCCCCGTCTCAAAAGTTTTATTCTTAAGATAATTAAGAAGACAAAAAAAGAGGCGCTGTGTGAAATTGCCACCAACATTTTTATTGTGAAGATTATTTATTCAACGGCAATTTTATTGATATCTATGTATAGATTGGTTTAATTGTTACCTATTAGAGTTAGCAGATAGTACAAGTATACATGCAATCAGTTGATTTAATCCAACCACAATCAAAATTACCTATCTCAGTGAGCAAGTAATAATAATAATAATAGGCCTTTACATCTATTGAAGATGATTTATACAGCGTCAGGAGGCAACCTATGCCTACACTTAACGGGACACTGTAGTGCCTGGGACAATGTTTAGATGGAGTAGGCTTGCCCAGCACCTATACCATCCTCTCAGCCTAGTCAGCCGTATCCACAGGAAAGACAAGGTCAATACGTGCGGAGCTGACTAAGCCGCGGGTTTCCTCACGATGTTTTCCTTCACCGTAAAGCTCGTGTTAATGCGCATATAAATTTTCCGAACGAAAAATGCATTGATGCACGGTCGGGATTTGAACCCACGACCTTCGGATCGAAAGTCGAGGTACAATCCCACTCGGCCAACACGGCTTTTGAGCAAGTAATATGGTTTAATTTTCCCAATGACGTTATCCATTTACGGATTCCTGAACAATTTATTTTGTATCGAGTTACATGAATAATTTTTGTTTTGTAATTCGAGTGGTCAACCACGATTGTAAGAAATATGAGGAAAGTGAATACTTGAAGGTGAACAAGATGCGGTACCCGGGAGCGGGGTGAAACTGAGACGGGTTGCGGTCGGCTTCCCGCCCCAGGCTTGCATGCTCTCCCGCGAAACCCTGCCGACTTCGCAATTATGTTGCTTCACTATTAGCTTTACTGGCTACTTGTGTATTATTATAAACACCGACTTGCTTTACCTCTGTTCGACCAACACAGCATTATAGTCATCACAGTCTTGAGTATTACTCGTTCAAATAAAAAAAATCTACATAAAAATTCAAGTACTATTTGTTTGTAACTATACTACTTATATAAAACTTAAAAATTATAATACAACTTAGTTATTAAAACAAAAAATTATAATGTTTTATTTGATTCTAACTTAGTTGCCAGAATTTTAGTAATTTATTGAGTTGAACAATTTATAAGTTTAAAAAACTAAGGAAACCGACTTCAATGCTAACGACGACTGCCTTCCAGCTTTATCATCGATGATGATGACAGTTTATTGAGTTTGTTTTAGTGACCGTAAATATAAATACCACCGAAAAGTTACAGGAAAGCAAAATACGCAATTTACGTGGATGATATATTTTTTTCCAGTTATTTTGATATACAGATTGAACCGATTTTGAAGAAATTAAGAATTATGGGACCGATCTAGAATATATCCTTTCTGAGATAATAATCGTTAAAAAATACAACCGAATTGAGAACCTTTTTATGAAACGGTTAAAAAGTCACATCACGCATACAAAAGACATCAACGAGCGCGCGGTGCTACGAACATTTCAAATAGTACTTACCCACTTTTTGCGCTTTAAAGATTTACAAAAATATAAAACTAAAGAAATGTAAGTACTCATATGCAGTATGACTTTTATTCAATAGTTGGCTATAATGTAAATACTAAAATAAATATACAATACAGGGTGTTATAAAAATATAACTCCCAAAAACTGACGAGGAATGAATATCTACCTCTATCTACGCTACACAAACTATGACGGCCTGTGCAGTTTAGCTTCTTTTTAACCGACTTCAAAACAAAAAGGAGGTTCTCAATTCAGTTGTATGTTTTTTTAATGTGTGTTACCTTTACCTCAGAATTCCGTCATTTATGAACCGATTTGAAAATATTTTTTTTATCTCAAATGATGGTACCTGCTTCCAGGTTGGTCCCATTCAATTTTCATCAAAATCGGTTCATAAGTTTGGCTTATACTTAAATTAAAATAAGTAGTAGTAGTCGAATTGAAGTCGATTTTCCTAGTTTTTTTTACTTATAAATTATATGACTTGGCGTTGGGAATGAATATTTCATCAGAATCGTTGAGACAATGAGCGACGATTTTAATTACTATTTTACATAGACTCATGTACGTTTAAGGGTGCTGAGGCAGAAGTAATTTCATGATCTACTACTAAGATTTAAACTTTTTTGATACTGAGTCGTCTTGTAATAAATTCCATAGCCTTGGATTAATGAAAATACTTAGTGAATGCACTTGATAGCACAAGTAGCTTGGCCAACGTTACCTCATCACCTTTAATTTTTACAGTTACACCCGATAGCTATAAATTGAGATGTTTGTTGATTGCGGCCGTGTTTTACGATTCCCTACGCCGAGTGCGCCGGCGCACGGCGCAGCTTTCTATGGTGCACTACAAGTAAACATCCGGCTGGAGCTATTAACGCCATTTCGTAGCTACTTGTACTTACCATATTGATTTTATTGAAATAACTACTTACTACTGGATTTATAAAAGCGCTTGATTACTTTTTCTCTATCTGTTTATGGCAACGTTTACTGTAATAATAATGGTCGAAATATAATCATGATACACTATAGGTATCTAATCACGTTGGTACTAATCTAATGAGCGCAAGCTGAACAAGTAAAACTCACCTTGACGGTTTGGTTCTTGAGTGGTTTGTCAGGATCGTGCACGTACTCTAGCGTGATCCCGTAGAACTGGCCTTTGTTGATGTACGTGATGCGGTCATCCTCGCGACGCTGCGAGCTGCTGCTCGCCGTCTCCAGGTGGTACTTGAACCCGTACGGAGAAAACCTGACGGAAACAACTTTTATTTACACCCACAAAACATTACACATACAAAACGTTACAGCTATCTAACGACGCCTGCACATAAAAAAGATTTCAGATAAACGCAAACTACTTGTGCGATACGGAGTAGTGCAGTAGGCAAGCCGTTCAAAACGGTCGGTGGAATATAAAACCTGCAATAAGAGCCGCTTTCAGACACATTTAGAAAAATACGATTTCTTCTTTGAGATACTTATCTACGGATACATGTTCTCGACAATAAAGTTTCCATGAAGTAAAGCAATAAAAGTGTGCAAAAAGTGGAAATCTTAATTGCAGTGCCAGTAAAGCTTGTCAGCGGCGATGTTACATAAAGGCGCGGAGATCCAGTTAGTAGTGTGCAATGAAAAAATGTGTTTTCTCGCGATTTCCTGAGCGTTGGAGTGACGGAAGGAAAACCCCGCTGATTAAACAACGATCGCGTGCCTCGCATCGTTAGCGACACTAGCGCGAGAGCACGCACCGGCGCGGCGTGGCGGCGGCGGCGGCGGCTTGTCGCGCACCGATTACTCGCTCGCAGTAGCGAGCACTACTCCTCCACGAGAGCACAAAGAGAAACCACACTAAGTTGGCGACGTTATTATCTGATCACTCTATTGTACTCGCTTTACATTATGTAACCTGATAAAAAGCTATAAATCGTTATGAAATATTTAATCCTTTGATAAATCTCTAAGAGGAATGTCGGCTGAGCGGTTTACTCCGATTCTGTTTCTGCGGTTGCGCCATTATTGGGCTTATTGAAAACAATTTGGTAAACAGGCTCGCTGATGTTTTGCGATTTAAACCGAGCCTGTGAAGATAAAAGCCGTGTAATGCAAACGCAGGCCGACATTGACGGATCGGTCGCGGCGGCGCACGCCTATCTGATGCTCTCTAAGTGATTCCGACCACAATTTACATTTGCAACGTCGCTCTGTATTGTCATTTAGATTATGCCTTTCCTTTGTTTACTGATGCTAGAGAGCAGTTTCTGAAAGCATTCCATTTCACAAAACTTTAATTACACTTTAAAAACATTGCTCCTGGAATGGAGTAGCCAGTTCAGACCATGTGCGTGAGTGCATGCATTCTCCGTCTGCAGTCATAAATAACACATTGTTTTCGGACGAACGCCATTACAAATTTCAGCGCAATAGCTGTAAAAAGTAACTTCCTGAGAGAGAACAAGGGCCTCGCCTTTCATGAATAAATCAATCGGTGAGGCGAGGAAATTGATGAGAGTGTAAAAAGCATCAGAACGCAGCGACAACAAAGTGCTCGCGACAAAAACGCATGTCGCGATAAGGCAGCGAGTGTCCCGCAGAGACACTCCACCGACGTAAGTAGATGCGCATAAATCCGTTCCTCTAACTTGCTCTTCAAATGCATGCAAAAACTTGCTGATACTGTTCACATTTTCGCGTTTTAAAATCCAAATCTATTTACAGAACTCTATACCAACTATGTATAATAACCTTTACTAACCTTCAACATTATCCGAGTATGAGGTAAATAAAACTTTAATTTAATCATTTCTGAGAAACTGAATGAGGTGAACTGCGTTTATAACCTACGCGGTACAAAAATAAAAGACTCACCTAAACTATCTTTACTGACATCTCTCGGGCTATCACGTTACTAGGTTAGTAAATTACTTGCTTCATGTTAGAAGTTCCAGGCTTAGCGGAATTTCATTGAAATTAAAAGATGGTATCTTTTAATACTCAGGGGCGGATAGGGAATTAGAACGGTGCGCGGGCGCATCTCGGCAGGCGGCTGGAATAGGAGGCTGGTGGTTAATGAGAACGCTTAGCTGCGTAATAGCGGGCTGTGATTGTCGGGTGCCGTGACAGGCAACACGCACGAACCAACCGTATCATCCACATAACCATCATTTGCTACAATTGCTACTACTTGAGAACAATACCAAGAAATTACAAATAGAACGGCTTTAAACGGATTCCTTTGCGGGGATTGACCCTTGGTGTTTTCTAGCATAAATTATGAAAATTCACGTTATTTCTAAAAAGTGCCTTTTTAACTTTGGTGATACACACTTTGCACGCTTTAACCACTTTAGCAACACATTATCCACCAGAAACCTGTTTTATTCATCGAGCGAAAAAGCAGATAGAGGAATTGACTTGAAACTAATCGAACATAGGAATGGAACCCCCCATCTATTTAGTATTTAGCTGACGCGTTGAAATGGCGTTTTAAGCACATTAATTTGGCTTAAAGCGGACAGATGTTAAGCTTGCGTGCAGACTGCTATGCTGGAGCAAAACGATAGGTATAGGTATCTACTCTAAAAAATAAATACCAATACTGAATTTGTAAAATAATAAAATATTACTAAAATGACGGATACCTACTTTTACGAATGCCTAAAGAACCGATACCTACAGGGTATCTATCGGTTCAGTATTTTGGGACTAAAAGCAGCGATAATTTGTCGTTTAGGCGTTTGAGTGTCTTTGCACTTGGTAAATTTTTCGTTAGTCAAAAGCTCGTACACTTAAAAGCTTAAATACACTAGGTGCTTGATTAAGCTCAACCTTTAAAAGGTGTATTGTTGGTGTGAGTATCCGACTTGTAAACAGAGCTATTTGAGACATCCAGCGGGGAGTATTAGCCGAGTGCTTAACTGGACGGTAAGCGGTAGAGCAAACATGCGCGCAAAGGCGTTCGAATACGAGTATCTAACTGCATCATAGTTCAAGACTTGTTGGTACAGTCAGCACAGTAAAACGATTAAAAACTGAATTATTAAAAATACTCAAAGCAATTAATCATTGATACAAATAAATAAATTGATATATTAATTTTAGTACTGCGATACAAAGATTTGCATTATTTTTTACAAATGCAAGCAAAAGTTACAAAACAAACACTTCAAAAACTCTTAAAGCATGGTTAAAAACCTGTAATTCTGTTGCTATCAGAACCTTTTTATTTCGTTTTATGCTACGGGTGCTGGTAGAAATAAAATATAAAATTATGTTGACACGACACGAACTCGATCAACATGAAATTTTTTTTTACAATATTATTTAGTATTACTTTTTGTGGACCACTCTCGCCTGGCCAAAAACTTAATGATGCCAAAACTATTTTCACAAAATACAAGATCTCATCTTAGATAGTTTTCCAATACCTCCTATAATATACAATTCTCCCATACTGTCCCAGAAAAAAACTGCAATGCAGAGTAAGTAAGAGTAAGCAAGTATGATTTTAGTTAAAAACGTCGATTAGCTAAGCGTGCTTCGAATTTAGCGTGAATTCACTGTAGGGTTAGTAATCGGCGGTGAACGAGCGCGTATCGACATCAAAGGTAATTTAAGACGGTAGAAGCAACCGAGCTATTTGGGCCAAATGCACGCGAGTAATTATTGAGATAATAATGCTAATGCACTTATCATGTCGACGAGTGCTTCCGCCGCGACCGTCGCGTCGTCGCAATCGTCGCCCGCGCACTTTAACCGATTCCGGGGGTGGATAATATAGAACTTAGGGTTTGATCGATAAACTTGAGGTTATAATAAGCCCTTCAGACTTACAATTGAGGTTTACAAGGGGTTAGTTAGAGAGTCACGTGCAAACATTGCATCTTGACAAATGACCTTATTTGTAATAGTTGATATTCCATACATTGCAGAAACAAAAAAAACAGGCCGCAAGAACGAAGGAACTAAATCGAAATCTACATGACTCAGTAGGTTGAATACTTACATCGGATGAAGAGTTATCCTTATGACTGCATGAAAAATCACAACATCAGAATTATAGTCACGGAAGTAATAACAAAACTCCCAATACAGAATGAATCAGTGTATGGTGCAATAATAAAACTTCAATAAAACATAATTTTTAAATTCCCCTGTTTATCATTGCTAGTAATTATAGAGCTTAATTTCAGCAATCAAAATATTTCTAAGGCGAACCAATTAGAATCTCTGGAACTATTTAGTGGAATAATTAAGCCGTATGCCTTTTAGAGGGCAATTAACTTGTCTGTTTTGGAAATTACTAATTTACGTCCACTTTTACCGGCGTATTCAGATATCACGAAGTACAAGTTAACACCTTTTGAAAAAGTGCGTTGTAATGGCAACAAAAGAGGCACGGGAGCCGCCCGACGACAGGTAATGACTGTTAACTTGATTTAATACCATACATACTTACGTACGAGTCTGTACCATACAAATAAAATGCTTGCGCGATTTTTAGTCCTTGTTTTTAACTTGATGCATTGACTGATTTTGGAATCTACCAATTAATTTTACATACATCATGATTATTTTCCTTTTTTGTATCATCAGATTTGCCACCTGCTAATTTCGTGTTGTGTTGTGTATTTACTAAATAAATTATCTATCTATCTATATGCTAGCTATATAAATTCAAGATTACAGAAAATTTCACTAGTTTGTTAAGATATTTCGATCTCCTTAAAACACACTAAAAAGATGTTGGGTATTGTAGCGCGTAGAAGTATTTTCTATAAAGGAATTGAATATGTTTTTGGGTTTGTTCGTACACGTGGTGTCTTATATATGTGTATTGTGTTTTAGTACATAAGATTGATATTTACTTTAAAATGCATTGCGTGTGTCCAAATATTAGGCACAAAAAGCTTTTCCTAGAAAGGGCCGCTATAACCGACAAGCGGGAAGGTGCAAAGTGGTTGGTCAACATTGGGCCTACTCACACCACCAAATTACTTACGAGTAGGAAAAAGGTTTAATCAAATTGTTTTTTCTTTATTTTTCCTATTCGTGGCAATGTGTTTGTTTGATTTTGATTCACAGTTGGGTGCCTAACCATAACCATCCCACTATAACGGAAGTCGTTGCTACCTTATTTATAATAGTGCTATACGTTTTGTAGCTGTTTTTTATTGGTTTGCATATTATATCAAATTAATAATTGCTTTGATTTGAAAACAAATCTTCTTCCTCAAACCAATAAAGTCTATCTGGATATTTTGATATTATTGATAGTAAGTTCATATCGGTGGACAACACTGGTGGCAGATTTTAATATGGTAATAAAATAAAATTACTTATGTTGATTACTTGATTAGTAACCAAAATCACCACGATATTAGCATGGGTTGTAAAAAGATTTGTTTGTGAATTTGGATAATTCTAACAAATGTGTTTTTTTGTAATTAAAAGTAAAAATAGTAGAAATAAGACTAGAATCTTATATGTGTTCCATATGATTTACTAGCAGTTACCCGCGACTTCGTACGCGTCTACAGTTTCCGTGTACATTATATTATCTGTGCGTGTACCGAGCGGATACTTCTTTGAGAAACTTGACATTACACCTCATTACACCAAACTCGTACTGAAATGTCAAACGCTAGTCGTTAGACCAAAGAGGTAGTACTACGTCCTGTCAAACTGACGTGACATGACATGACAATGAAATCCTCTTGCCAATTGGCGCTGCTAATCCTTTTCGTTCATTTTATCCTGTAGATCCTGTTTATTATTCGGGATAAAAAGTAGCCTATGTGTCAATCCAGGTTACGAACTATATATATGCCAACTTTCATCCAAGTTGGTTCAGTAGTTTAGACGTGATTGAAACACAAACATCCAAACATCTAAACATCTAAACTTTCGCATTTATAATAATTAGTAGGATTGGTAGGATAGGATAGGATAGGGGTATATGGATTTGATCGTTGAGTAGAATTAATCACACTGCAGACAGACAGACAGACAGATAGGTAGATGACGTAATATCGCGCTTTACCTTTCGATTGACAAAATCCCAAGAACATTGTATTTCTTACTGATTATTTCGGTTTCAATAAATTCTTTTTTATTATTTGATACCTTGGAAATTAGTCTTGTCTTGATGGCTATAAAACTGTTTGATTATACAAAAACACATTTTGTTTCAAAACCTTCTTCATCATTAAAAAGAATAATTACATTTATGCTGATAAAAACAAGAATTCATTTACATATAGTAAATCAATCGCTTTTGGGCAGAATTTAGTCAGTTTTCATAAGATAGATGAAATAACTAAAAACAGTGACTATCGTACGTGCCGACTGAAAAGACAAACTGCTATAGGTACTTACAGTTTTGCGATTTGTATCTTGTCAGCGTCGTTTTGCCTTCCGAAGTCGTGCCAGGGGCGCGTGCGCGGCGCTTGCGACGGTGAGTGGTGTGACGGTGTCCCTCGGCCATCCTCCACCACACCTTGCTGCTGGCAGATCACCGTGTAGTCAAAAGACTGCACGGCCAAATTCTGTATCAATTTCACATGTTTATTTCTTTTATGTGCTGCTTTTTGGTGGTAACCAACCCCCAATCTCAATGGCTATTTTATTGAGTAACAAAATCCACAGCTCTTAAAAATAATGTTGAAAACTTAATTTTAAAACAGATAGCCAAAATCGGATTTACATTCTAAGTACAATTAAAAGTCGACGACAGTCACGGGATTACAAACAAACTAATTAAGAACCTCCTCCTTTTTATGAAGTTAGTTTAGAATAAAAAATGTAGTTTTAGTAACTAATGAGTGTATGTAATGGTGTGTTGTTCTGTTGCGTGTGTGTGTATGTGATGTGTATATATGGGGCTCTGAAAATGTTTATCTATTCATCCCCTTCATAGTAAGTGATGAAACAAGTAGATAACTCAATTGATGTTAAGAGGTAACCTCTGCCTATAACAATGCATTGCGTCACTGAGCATGTCCATTGAGGACGTGCCCTGTGAGAAATTATACTGCGTCCATCATTCTGAGATAATCCATGATCCATCTGATGGCTAACGTCTAGACATCGTAATATGGATGGAAAGTAACGTAAAAGGGTATCAATGTCGTTTTGAGGTTATTTCCATAGGATTCAAAAAGCGCAATTGGGTGGTCGGGGTTGTAATCCTAAGGCATGGCTTCGAATCGTGTCAATCTATTGATCTTTTTGAGTGTAGCTTCAGGAGATTGAGAGTATATTAGAATAAACTCAGTCTATGCATGGTGCTCGCGTGTTTCATTACGAAATCGTCTAAGTCAAATACTTTAAATGGCGTAGCCGGTAGGAGGTAGTTTACAATATATTAAAATAAAATATGTGATAAAAACCAGTACATTCAAGCGAAGATTGAAAATATCTTAACTAAAAAAAACCAACGGATTAGTTATAAAGTACTTTTGTGACTAATTCGTTGGTTTGCTGAAAGTATTGAAACAGTATAAAAATGTGTACGAAAAACACCAACCCGGAGGGGTGAGGGGGGGGGGGTTGGTGTTTTTCGTACACATTTTTCATATATTGCTGCCTCCAAAGTAATAAAAAAGAAAGTAAAAATCGGACTACGGGCTCTGTACCGTACACCATGCTTTAAAATATAGTGATGTTATTGACACTTTGTGAAAAGAGTTATATCGATCCTGGCAAATACAAACACTGATGAGTTATCTGTTGGTATACGAAAAAAAAAGTGCCTTAAATTCTAATTGAGTCAACTTCTAAAATGCCAGTTATAATAAAAAATTTAAAACAGTAATATAGATACTTAAATGGTGAAAAATATTTCGAGAAAACCATTTATCATTCTAACTCTATTGATTCTTAGAGGTTTGCAACCAAAGGTGGTATGCAAACGAATTCTGTAGGTACACAGAAAAGTGGACGTGTTAACGTGTCTCTTTGATTTTCTTAGGGATCTCAAGTTCCTAGAGTTGTGAGGATCCCCTCACAACTCTAAACGGTTAATATAATTTTTTAACTACATTAACTTCAAAGAAGACTTTAAAGTACTAGTTTTAATAAAAAAGTGGGGTGAGTGATCAACTTTTGTATACATCAAGCAGGTATCAATTTCAACATTTTTAAAGGAAATCAGTAGCAGTTTTCTTATAAGATGACTCCTCTGTTTGACAATAGTAGCGCAGGAAATGTATAAAGAGATTATTTCGCTTGTTTTAGAAAAACAATACATAATAATGTCTGTATACCTATAATGTTTTCGTCTATAACTAACTAAAATGTAGAATTATAACTTTTTTGCGTTTGAAATAATTTAGTAGTAACCACATACATATCTCGTTAAACTGTGAGTTAAAGATCATAGGTGCCAGCAGTGTTACATATTAATTTATTTTACGATAGGTATTTCGTTTCCCAATTTTCGTAAGTAAACAGAAAAGCGTAAAAACAGATCTAAAGTGATATTTTATGTCGTAACATTCCATAAATTACGACTAATTGCCAACTAATTTATGATAATGGTTACACATTAAAATATCATTGAAATTACGTCATACTTTAGTACATTAGGTATTCTGTGGTACCTTCATTTGAATTAGAGCTATAATCACAGAAGTGAAGAAATAAGTTTATTTTAGGAAGCAAAAACAATAGGATTGCGTTTTGCAATAAATGCCTAGTAATAATTGCTATAATTAGATATGATACTTGTATAATGCATAGATAGATAGATAGATATATTCTTTATTGTACTCTCCACTTAAACTAAAACAACAATAATACAGATTCTTTAGGAGGTAAGTACAATGGGCGGCCTTATTGCTAAAAGCAATTTCTTCCAGGCAACCTTTGGATGGACAGGATTTAATACACAAAAACAAGGACGGGGCGTCCATAAATGTAAATTTAATTTGTATAATTAAAAATATTATTCAATAATAAAGTAAGCATAGTTATCTATCAAAATATATCAAAAACAAAGTTTTGTACTTTTACACACGATCAAGGTTAATTTTGATGATCATTTTAATCTTATATGTATATCAGTGTATCTGACTAAATAACAAGTTTCGGCTGAGCACATAAAAACATTGTTTTAGAATAAGGCACAACAAACGCAGTAGGTACCTAAGTAACCAGATGTAGAGTTGAATTTATTTGGCGTCAGTCAGTTGTTCCTTTACGTCAAGATAACAAAAGCGAATTATTAAATGTCCGATCTAGATCAGCGAGGCAGGCGAGCCTGAAGTACCTACTACTTTGTTCGTGATCGCCACACCCTGGAGCAAGAAGTCCTTCTAGACCTAGACCAAGCAGGTTTTAAGCATACTAATTTGTCATAATACGTATACTCATGAGTTTAAGTCAGATGCGTGGTGTTAGAATGATTAGTACGAAGGTCTTGCGTGGCGAGCTCCATTGTCTGCCCATCAATGGAAGTGCAATTAATGGAACCTAGTTATTATGTTTAGCTAGTTGTCATGATTGTCGACAACTAATATTCTAATAAGATTTGCATGAGCAACCAAGACCAATTATCAAAAAAAATCAGGGTTCAATGAATGTTGCACGGATTGTAGTAATAGCAACTGGCCCCCCAAAAGTAAGAAAAAGTACTAATAAAATGTAAGAGGAACCTTTTTACACTAATGACGTACTTATTTATATAGCATCAGCAGTGCATTAGATTGAACAGGTGTATGCTCATCTTACCACCCTAAGTAGTTGTTAGTCCTAAACACATGGGTAAGCAAGATCAAATACGTCAGGAGCTGACTAAACCATCCTTAGTTTATGAGTACTGGACTTGGTGAGTTGAAGGAATCGCAGAGTCCAAATATAGATGATCAAATTCGAACCCACGACCATAATACCCATTATGTAGATTAGTGGTGGTAGCGACTCTACCACCACTAAACTACAGTTATTGCTCGCATAAAGTTTTTTTTATTTTACCTACATGAATGTGTCAATATATTTACGTAAGTAACACTACTATAGTTTATTATCTGTGGTAAAACCTAAAAAAAATATCATGGTGTTAAAACTAATCATGGTGGATAGCAAACTGGTAAAAAACTGGTTATTCGAATGCCTCAATGATCACATTGCAAAAAATAAACCCAAATTCATTTAGGTATAGAAAACTCAGTCAGATACCTGTTTGGTAAAAATCATAACATGCAAAATACTAAGTAAAGTGGTACAACGAGCGCGGGAGGGCTTCCAAAAATGTGCATTACAGTCCTGTAGGTAAGTGGTGCTTGGTTATACACTAGGTAATATCAGTAAGGTAAATAAACAAACATTGCTTGCGTATTCAATTTACTGAAAAATGTATGAATGTACCTAAATAGATTCTGATACTTATTTGGTCACTTAGCTGACTGGCTATTTACTATTAGTTAATAACGTTTAAAGCACTGTTTTCAATATTGAATGGACCAACATATCAACTCAAACTAATGCTACAGGTACTCAATGTAGAGTTTGTTAGAGTTAGCTAATTATAAAATGTAATGTGTAATGTATATGTGTGAGTGTTTATGCATGATAGTCCGCCCGCCCGCGCCCAGGTTCATACACCGACCTGCTGAACAGTGGTGTGGTCCCGAGGTGTGACGGCGTCTGCTCCGATTCCACTGTCAGGCGAAGGTAAATCCACGGTCAGGCCAGCAGCTGCGATCACACTCTTGCTGTGGTAGCGAGGAGTAGCATATCGATCGCTGAAGTTGGATGCCGAAGCAGACTCTCCATCGTATGGCGGTGCAGCTCTCTGCTGGTAGCCATCTCCGACGAAGTACTCTCTGTAGTAAGGCTCGCCAGCGAAGGCCGCAGGCTGCCGCGAGTATTGATCCCCGTACGGGGTCGGACTGGGAGTGCCTGGCGGCGCGAACATCTGCGCCGCGTACATGGCTGCGTCTGGCAGCAGAGAGCCAGCTGAAGAGGCCCGCGACGGCACCGGGGAGGGCGACGCCGCTTCGCCAGGCTCGCCGACCGCCACCTGAGGACACACGCGCCTGTTACACGCGTTCTCCCACGACAACTGTCCAGTTCGCAACGACGACGCGTACATGCCGCGTCAATAAGCACAGTTCACAGCTCCACGTACACTAGGTTCCTCGAAAACACGAGCACGATAAAGAGTTACAGGTATTCCAGGATACAGCGTTCCTTAGGGATAGCCGGTATCGGCAGTTAGGGCGGGCGGCGCAGACCGGCCTGTGGGGCGCGGGCGGGCGCGGCTAGTGCGTAGCGTGCGCCAGGCTCGGCGCATCGTACGCAAACCGCGATAAATAAAACATGAGTGACCGGTAAAGTAAGTGTGTGAGTGCGTGCGCGCGCGACGGCGGCGTACGGACGTGTGACGCACCTTATGTCGCGGCGGCTTGAGCGCGTGCGGCTCGGGCTCGTCGGCCACCTTGCGGCTCAGGTCCTCGGGCTCGCGCTTCACGAGCCCCGCGTGGAACAGACCCGACAGTTCGCCCAGCTCCGCCCCGTGCGCGCCATTGGTCACCACCTTCAGTGCGCCGCCGGCCCTGCGGAGGGGAGACAGGCGTGATTGGCGACGATGCGCGCGCGCCGCTACATCTACCATTCAACTCGTCGTGCGCGCGCAAAGTCGTCATGCTATCATTGTCGCTCAATGTGCTACATTCTGTCAAATTGTCGCTAGATATTTTTTTTTCAATAGCATCAAACAAAATTATGATATTCATGTTTACCGCTTTACTCATGTTTTACTTTTTGTATTACCTACCAACACAAACAGACTTTAAGCTTGATGATTGAAGTTACACCAATTACATCAAATGTCAAAAAAGCCTCAAGAAAATCAACGAATAGTCGAGCTAGCGTCCGTTTTTTTAAAGTCGGATATGATAATAATGAATTAAAAAGACCTGTTTTGGTTTATAATTGAAATTCACGCCATCTCTGTACAGATGATATTAACTAGATGTTATTTATAGATACCTATCTAGGTAATTCCGCAATCGCACTAGTGACTGGCGCTGTTTAGTTCACGAAAGGTTCACTGTACAACAATCAACTAATAATTAATTATAATGAATGTCGTTTTATTCAATTTATTATCTTAGTTATAAAAAGTATAGGTAGGGTAAATATAGTAGACTTTGCACACAACGCCATCTAGTCCTAAAACTATGTAAACGAAATACGTCGACTTTACCATTTTCTTTTTCCAACTATGCAAAACCGGAGTAGCTACATACACCAAGGTCTGACGATAACCAGCATATTTTATGATGAAGGAGACTGTCATGGTCGAGAGTTTTACATTTTAAAATTAGCTTGTTAGTTAGTATAGCTACTTCTTGACAAAATGATCAATCATTTTGAACGGCTACGACACGCTCTTTCTTCTTTTTAGTAAGTGTAGCTTATCAGTTCTACGAAGCTCTACGTAGCTCTACGCAGCTCTACGTAGCTACGCTTGAAGCTCTACTACTTGTTTTAACATTGTGTGACTCAACGAAGGTTAGGATACAGTAATTCAACTACTTATTTGAATATTCTGATAGATATACCGGTATGCTGCAACAATTCTCGAGACTCAAGAATAGATTTTCTGACAGATTTTTATTTAGAAGTCTCAAAAAGGAGTCCAGATATAAACTTCAGCGTACGTTGTAAGTAAATAAAATGAGTCGTCCGACTAGTACTTAATTTTTTCCTTGCAAACAAAAATTCTAGATTTCCTAGTTCTTTTTCCAGTCTTTTACCTCATTTTGTGAGTACTCAGTATGCTACCCAGTACGAGTATAGGTAATCCTTGATTCCAAATGGTAAAGTTTATCCTTGAACGACTAAAAACACGCGAAATTATTTAGTAAAGTATGTACTAATCACTAATCAGCCTCTAAATGTTCTTTACAAGTATCTAGGTAGGTAAGTAAAGTAGCAATAAATTGATATTTAGAATATCAAAATACACCGCTTTACCAATTCTATAACCCCAATTTTCTATGATTTTCAGAATTCACTATTTTTTTTTATATAAAAAAATGCTTTGAGAGAAATTTAATAACTCTCAAATAAACACACATTTGCTCATTTTGGTTTCTTTCAAACATGATTACCATTACCTAGGCAGGCACCGTTTACAATATAAGCCAAACAAACTTTGATAAAAGAACGAACGTTTCAAAATGTGTCCCGATAATATTTATTAAAATGAAAGCCAGTTGATTTGTTTACATCCGTGCGTAGGCACCTCGGCGAGTGTTGCAGGGCGCGGCTTTCGTCGGTCGATGTCAGTGCGCACCGATTTATGATAATTGAAGGCATGTTTCATTGGCGCTCAGATGTTTATTTTAGATAAGAGGCTGTTGCGGCACTATTTCATGCGGCTGAATTGGAAGGATCGAACGACCTCCCGCAAACGTGCACCGCCCGCTAACGGATGCCCGCGTGCATCGCATCGCCCGTGTCCGATTGCAATTCACAGTTTGTTGATTCCTCAAGATTTATACATGCAATTCACAAGAGAAATACGACAAGAGTGAAATCGCATACCGGATAAGAGATAACTCCGCCAACTCTACCAGCAACAGACCAGCATGATATATCTTTCAATAGATTACCAAATTCTAGTCCGATGTTTATAGAAACATTTATGATTTCGTAGAAACTTGGGCGATTTGACTGTTCGCAGTATGCAAATTGAATTTGAAGTTAATCCGGGCTCAATATGCCGTCAAGGTAGCGTAGATATCGTTATTCATGTGCTCCCTACACAATACAATGTTTGCTTGTCGTTCTCAAAAAAGACACGAGCACAAAGCGATCTTCGTTGACAGCTGAAGAGTTTCGATCCCTGCGCGCAAGAGTTCTTTTTAATGCTCGCGGCTATTCGCTTTTATTTCCACGTTTCGTTTTAGAAATACTTGAAATGAGTACCTACTTACCTAGAATATTTAAAAGATGATATCAAACATACAACCCTTTGATAATTCACGCAATCTAACATTACTATCAAACTCTATCGATTACTTTAGAATATTACGATATATTATTATTGAATTCCTATTTTAAAAACTAGTTGGTTATTTTTTAATACAATGCTTATTTTGAAGACTGAATTATAAAATTGGGTAGGTGTGCTATGGAGATTATTCCTCCAAGTCTGCGAAGCTTCAGAAATCTTTTGTACTTCTGGGAGGACTTAGGCTGGCTACACTACTAAACAGACCCCTGGATCACATTAGAATCTGAATGTAAAAAACGTTAAAAAAATCTATACGAAATACTTTTCTAAAAGTAATATATCCATTTTTCAATTTCTAAAAAACCGTTTCTGTTCAGGTAGCAGCCATATTAAAATTTCCAAGCTTCTAATCTGATATCAGTGTCATGTTGCATCCAATTACCATAACACTGCAGGTAATAAAAGATAGGAATAATCACGACGACCTCGCAACTGTTGCTACGTCTTACATGCAAAATAAAGTTTCCTTATCGAAGCTAAATCTGCGAATACGCTGAGATGCAATTGCCATTATAATTATTTGCAATGTTTACTTAACACCCTTTCATGCATGATGAGATTTCTACAAAGCGACGCATGGGGTGCATCGAGCCCTCGGTATACATATACATACATAATTATGATTCTATGGATTCCTCAAAAAATGTTTTATGAATGACAATAGTATTATCGTTTACTCTTAGGCGTATAGTGTAAGATATGGATTTCTTAATTCTTACTTATTGAGAGGAAAAGTAAGGTTATCTACTCAAATAATTGAGTTGCAAACATTGTTTCACTTCAGTGAACCGTAACTGACTAGCTATACTTATCTGTATCGAAATCAGTTTATTAATCGGTTGACAACCAGATAAAAATCTATCGAGCGATGTAAAGAGGAGGTGCTTTCAACGGATGCAGGCAACGTAATTCAATTCTATTCGAATATATCATTCGACAAAATGTAGGTTTATTGCCACTTTTCTCACGGAACTAATACATTATCAAAAACTTTAATTGAAAACGATTTCGCCATTTGTTTAAGACATTCTATCGTTTAATGAGCAGGTAAGTATAGGCACAGGTACCTACTATACGTTGATAACGCTTTTCCGAATGTAAGCTTGTGTTCATTTATTGCACATAACAATTTCAAAGAGATTTATGTCCCGTTAGGCTATTTCCTATTAAACCTAATTAGCCAAACTGGTAATAATAACTTTGCATCTGGCAGCTGAATTATTCGCGCATAATAGTGATTGTAATTAAATTTCTTCAGCTGGCCTTTCAATGGAAAACGTTGGCATAAAGGATGGTCAAGAATGAATGGTCAAACCCCGTTTTCATAGTTCGCTACGTGATGACCATCGCTGTCGGGGACATAACGATGTTAACTGTCTTTTTTACGCATTATTTTCGTAAGAGGGTCGGGTGTTTCTAAGGGAGTTGAATGGATTTAACTGTTATGCTATTAACAATACCAGCAGATCTTCAAGAAAACCGGTTTCAGTACTAAATGGGTCACACGGTTCCAGCGCCCTGAGTTTTGTTAATATACCGCGACACCAAAGGCGCATTATCTTACAGCGCTTCACGTCTACAGCTTGCACATCTTTTTAGTCAACTGAAGTAGATTAGCTACGAAAAGTAGCATATCTCTGCATCATGGTATTATTCACAAACCGCTCACACAATTTAATTGCATTTTAGCTCTTATGGTTTTCAAAGAGCACTTGTTTTCATTAACTTCATAGAATAATTAGATGAGTAATTGACTAAAACCCTAGTTAACCATTTTATTGCGTTGACAAATATTATTTATTAAGATAATATTTGCTTGGGTACAAAGTAATTAGATACAAAGATAATCTCTATCACTAACTCGTAAAGTAAAATACCTACCTAAGAGAAACCAACTTCCCGTTAGTATGGCAAGTGCGAACAGTGACAGGGTCAAGAGGGCGAGGCCCTCCCCGAAGGCATCCCACAGCGCATTTCTATGCTAATCTTAGCGTTAGCATTCGACAACCTCTGCAAACTTATTAATGGTTATAGCTGCAGTTTCCATTTAATACCCGCAGTCCTGCTTGTAGGTATTTATAGGACAGATAGGCTGCGCCCGCGCACTACGCAATGCGTTTACGAAACACTTTCACGCCTACGTCTTCAGGCCGTAGAGGAATACGAACAGAACTAGTTCATTTCTACATCTATCGAGTATTCAATTCAAATAATGCGAGCGATTTAGACAACAAATACAGAGTTCCAAACCTGACGATGCACTGGCGCTGAGCGATTAGCATACAAACACATTTGGAGACACAGAACTCACGCTTGGGTGCGGGCGAGTGGAACGTTCGTTATAATTTTGAATGTATGAATGAGCAATAGCAGCGCGTTGAACCGCGCGCGCGCGTGGGACGCGTGCCGACAATGACTCGAGACAAGTCCTGCCTGGGCGTCCTTGTCAATGTGAGCCGCTTCCACCAACATCCGTCTATTGTCATTATTTGTATATATGTACTCCCGTAAACAACGCAACGGCTAGGATGTCGAGCCTGGAGGCCGTTGCTGTAGCACTGCACATATTCTGGACCATTTGTTTGGAGAGCGTGACGCTTCAAGAACTCTCAACGCGGGATGCATCAGCGACGTGTGTGGTAAAAACGTAGGAGGCTATTTACCATTTTAACTATGATTCAATACCTACTCAGCTCGCTATTGAAATTCAAGAGCAGATTCTGGAAAAATATAACAAAGAATGCCACAAAGCTTGTCTCCATATAAAAGAATTCCAAAAATTTACATTTTCATGGATATAAACTAGTTTTCATTAAGTATTTATGGAATACAATAAAAGATCCATAAAAGTTTAAATGGTTTGTATGGGGTCAAGTTAACATTATGCACTGCCTGTGTAAAGAATGTGTCACGGCGTTTGCTCATTTTTGCGTCACTATTTAAAGGATGCTGTTAACAACCTCTTTCAAAGAGCGAGTATAATTTGATCGGGGTCGCATTTCTATGGGAATGTGTTGAATGCACCGACAATACTCACCTTTTCTATGTTTTTTAATAAATTTTAGAAAATTAAATTCGATGTACATTTTGTTTGTCTTTTGCACATATAGAAATTTACAAAATTGGTAATGTAAAATTAATTACCGAAGATGCGACGATAAATTAATCTCAAATAAGATTTAGAAAATATAGCATAAGTACTATTTCACTATTGATTATTATATGGCATTGTATTATAACATGTATTATGTAGTTCTAGCAACAAACTGCAAAAAAGTGGAAAAGCTCAAGGTAGAAACGAACTTTGCCAAAAGCTATAGAGTTGTATAAATATGCAAATGATACAAGAATATGCACACAGCTATGAAGGGGTTCGCGGCTCCTCCACAGTTGCGAACTGATATTTCGTTAATCCCTGCATAGGTATTCAAATGAGCACCTATGATTTATTGAGTGGAACATTAACATTTTTATTATTTGTTATTCTTACACATTGGTTGTGTTGGGGCCGGAAGCCACGCGGCTCGGCGTCTTGTCTCAGTGTACTCGTCCGTGAGACTCGGCAACACATTCGTGACCCCGCGCCCTGCCTGTATCCGTCTCCATACAAAAACAACACTACAAAAAGATTGCATATTATCATAGTTTACATATAAATTTTACGCGAATTCATTCCGTATTCACCGTGCCTCAAACTCCAGCGATTATAATGATAATTGTTTCGATACACGAATGTTCGATTTGATCTACGGCCGTGAGAATCGACTATTGATTTTCCGCGATCATTTACCAATTCCTCTTGATTGTTATCGGTTTTTTATTGACATGTTCAATTATTTTTAATAGTATTTAGCAAATTAACCTGGGCTTCGTTATCTATGAAGATTTATATAAATCTAATCATTAGGGGTTCGTTGGGGTACCTCTGTCGAGATTCTCTTAATGGTTTTCTTCCATTGGTCATGGTGAATTGTTCGGAGTGGAATCAACTATGGCTACTGGAGGTTGATGGAAATTGTGAAGGGCGCCTTAGATAAGTAGGTACTGGAAATGTTTCGTAATATTTTATCCAAATGCGTAAATTACCAATTACCAATGACATGTATGTCAGTGTGATATTTCATGTTCTGAAAGCAAACTAATTTTTTATTTACCTACCTTATTTATCTGATAATTGACAATCATAGTATCATGTTTCTTTTTGTTTGTTTTTTTCTGTGAAGTTTTGGGTAATATTGTAAAAGAATGAAATAAGTAATATATAGTTTTAGCAAACTTACGGCCAGACGTCAATAAGCTTTGCATCTTTGTGCTGAGCCAGATGTGCGTCCTGTCCGAGCGGCGGCAGCTTGTAGTACTCCGTGACGAGAGTGCCGGACTGCTCGTCGGCCATCCCGAGCACCGCGGTGGTGGCGCCGCTGAGAGGGTGCTCCGCGCCGCTCGGGTAGTAGCGCCAAGACTCTCCGCTGACATCCATCACCTCCTTACGCCTTCTGTTAACAACGAGACACCAATCAATATACATCCCAGACTCCCAGACGGAATCGTTACGCACGATCTACTTTCGCTAATAGAATAATTGAAAGCAACATCTTTTTGTAACCGCACCTAACGGTAGATATAATGTACTCATTCATTCCATCGTGATTTCAATGAGTAAATAAACATAGCGTAAAATACTGGTACTCCAAACCGAGTTTCACGTGCCGGTCTGCTACAACTTACGAACCAGTTATTAGGCGTGACCATTTTGGTACGGATACTGACCTTTGATGGCACAAACAGACGGTCATCGTGTATTGTGACGATACGTTTGCTAATTGTTGCGTTTGCATGAGATGAGTCAACGGAGTGAGTGGTCGGTGCGAGAGTGAAACTGGTACTCATCGGAACAGGCTTTTGCGATAATAGAGCGTTCAAAATAGGTGGTTTCGGGTTAGTCCGTTGCAGGCCGTACGTCACGCCGGCGCCGCCGTCTGCTGCCGCATAACCTGGTGTAGAACAGGTCCAGACCACTTGCAGAACCGGAAGGATACGAGGCAAATCCCTGCTCCCTCACTAACCAGTTTAGGTCGTCTGACGTCACACTCAGCGGTATCCGACGGTGCAGACAAATAAATAAAAAATGTTGGAAGCACGCGTTGGACGGGTTTGACCGGATCGTAGTTCTACCTGATTCCTGTTCCTGGTCATGTGTTGATATCTCGCCATTATTTGCCGTGAAACACTGCCAGCTGATATACATTGCTATTAGATGTTGGATAGTCGGCAACAAATAAGATACCGATACAACAGAAGAGACAGCCATCATTCTTTATAAAAATAATGATCAGAAACCAGTAAGCGAGCTTATTAGTACGAGTAGTTTATACACGTGCCATCAAGATGTGTTATTGTATCAATGGGCATTGAATTGTCCCCTTGTTTAAGTTTTGTGATTAGAACGAGTGCTTTAAATGCCCTGTTACTTATCGTAGAAGCTTTCTGGTGCACCTCGAAAACACTCTCCGGTTTCTTACAGTGCTTTTTCATATTTATATTGGTATCGCATTCATGGGAATACCTTTAGTGAACATACCACAGTTAACTAAGGTTTTTTTTTCAAAAACACAGCGTTTTATATCTTGTCGTAGGTATTACAGTTATACTTAAGGAATTGGAACAGTATCACCTATGGTGTAATATTTTATTTAATAACAAGCTCCATAAAAAGCTAGATGAATGTCGTGGGAGCTTGCTCAATCTTTAAAAAAACAGGTGGGAATTGGTATGAGTACCTATCCAATCCTAAATCAGAAACCGGTAGCGCAGTCAATGATCTAACACGTTCTAAAAATGTAGTATTAGTGACAAGTAAGAATAGAATGTGCGAATTGGATCAGAGAACTGGAAAAGCCAGCTTCTTGCATGTAACCAGCCGAAGCATGAGTCATTTGACGAGTTAACTGGCAGACGGGGGCGCGGGCACCACGTGAATGAGATGCCGGTAGGTGCGCACGTAAAAATCGTGCAACGAATCTAACAGGTTTGCTGGGGTCCTTGCGAGGCCACCGGGACTGGTCTAACCTGCCCTGCACAGCTGAACCTCGAATTTCCGACCGTTTTCTATCATGTTTGCCTCGAATCGACACATGTAGGTATAGTTTGTTTACTAACAATATCAAAGTTGCATTTTAAAAAATCAAGCTAAACTACATTGCATTCTTCGACAGCGTGCATCCAATATACTCGTAGCTAGGCTACGTACTAAATTCTTACTTCAATTAAAATAACATTCTATACTAATAGATGTTAGATATTGTTACTTAGTTAATTACTATTCTTATATTATATTTTGCAACTTTAGCACTAGTTACATTAGAATGTGCTATGCATATTTTTTTTCTATTAGAAAAAGTAAAAAAAGTTCTAATCTGATATCACCGGCTATTACTGACAGTTTCACTAGTTATTATATGAAATCGTACTAACTGATGCTGTGGGTACCTCCTCATGTTTGTTTGCTATGTGTAATGAATAGCGCGATTAGAAAGTATCTTGCACAGCTGTCACAAGGAGACGTGACGTATGGTAGAGCGGAACGGATGGCTTCGCGCAAAGGGTTGCAGGAGCTTCGCTTACACAAACAATACATTCAGCACGGCTAGTCGCTGCACGAACGTTGTGATCAATACGTACTCGTGTGGCTATGGGGATAATCACATCTGAAATACCTATCTATCAATGTTTTAATACTAGTAGGTTAAAATCCTCGTCAGACCCATCATACAAAATTTTTTGTAAATTTCAGCTTTAAAATTTTTTAAATCATGAACATGTTAAATCAACCTCTGAAAAGATGATAATAGGGCAAAAGAACCAAAGCAGTTTAAGAAAGAAAAGTACAGAGGTTAGGTTATTGCCAGTTTAAAGTTGTTATTTTTGCTAGGAGTTAATTCATAGATATAGTAGTAGTAGGTATCTAAGTAGAAACATGAATTTCGTGGCTGAGTGAGTCGCAGACGTTGCGAGATAGATTTATCGGAGGTTCGAAGGGCTGTGGCTGGCAGCGGCCGCGGCGATGGCGGCGAGTTTCGAAAGGCTCGTCCACGTCCGGTGACGCGTCCAACTATCGATCATTCGGTTCGTTAATAAATAACACGTCGACGTCGCTCGCCGCTTATCTCCTGCTCGGGCATGTGGAAAAATTTGGTGTAGGTGTCGTAACGGAGCAACACGCATGTCGCGTAGGGTTGCGTGCGCCCGCCTGGCGTGCTTATCCCCATCGGTCGTTGCCTCGTCTCTCTTGCTTCATTATTAATCTCTTAATTAAAACACGACGAGAGCGTACTGATACCGAGCATAAATTAGTAAATAAACTTCCTATTGAATAAGATCGGTTATATGTAGGTATGTAAGTGAGCGCAGAACCGATACATGGCGAGTAATTAACTAAATGGAGTCGCGGGTCCTAGAGGAAAACTTTCACGGGGATCTTTTAACCTGTCTCACGTGCAATAACCCCACGTAGATACATATCCATAAACGCTGGAGTCGCATTGCGGAATATATTGAATTACACATTAGTGGCGGAACAGGCTGCGCAGCTTCGTTCGGCAGCCGGCAGGTGCGCGGCTCTCAGGGAAAGTGCGGGGTGCGGCACTACACGCATGTTTTATCATCATTGATAAGAGAAACTGCAATCTTACCAGTAAACCTACTCATAATCGATCTAATACCCGACTCAAAAACCTTTTTCCCGCTGGTGCAGTAAACCGCTAATTAACAGATAGGAATTTGAAAGCCTTTTGTTTTTTTTTACAAACTTTCAATACTACATAATTAACCAAAAAGTTAGGAATTCTATTTATTCTATATCAAATAAATACCTTCTTATGAACCGTTAAATTGTTTTGCAATTATATTAATTAAGAGCTAATTCAGGTAAGATAAAATAATTAACATTGCTTATTCGTCGTGCCTTATATTCATACAATTGTAGTTTATTTTGCAACAGTGAAATTATGCCTAATTACCAGTAATCTATTTTGTATTGAATTCCCACATTAAGAGTAACGATTGGAAACGGAATGCTGCCTTTTGCCAATTAAAGAATTTGGCGGTGGGATTGTGGCAAGTTGGCAGCGCTACTGACACGGACGCGGTCCGGCCGCGGCCGCGGGATGCGCTGATATACTTAGCTCCACAAAAAATGAACATTCTTCATACCAGTGCCAGTATAAATAAATAAGGGATGAGTGCGGCCAGCGAGCAGCGGGCACCTCGGAGCCGCACGAAGCAAACTAAACGAGATGAACATTTTCGACAAACCTCTTTTTGCGCTTTGACGAGGAACGCATATGCGATGATTCATTTACGGAGATCTTCACCATACAAGTATGGCCAGCATTATTACTTCTGTTTTCATGGCAGCATTATATACGGTCAACAAGAAATGTTTTCTCAGAAATATGCGCCCACGCAGATTAAAGATGGAAACGCAACATGGGCACTAAATAAGTCATGTCTCCTGTCTGCGTAACTATTAACTCTGGAGTCATTTGAAAAATGACGTAGCGTAATTACAATTCCCAGATTTCAGCCGACTTCTACATGATTCTACATTTATTCTCGTTATAGCATAATCGCATGAAGTCAAACAAAATACGAATTAAGTATTACTGACTTCCTACGTATCTCTTATTATTAAAATAAAGTTACCGTTACAATTTTACACTTTTTTCAAATGTGTAACGGACTGTAAGTGACAATATCTCATTTTAAGTTTTAAAATTTACAAGGTGGTGGATTTTGTAAAAGACTCATAAACTTCTTATTCATATTATTTGATATTATTATCCTTGTCTGACCATTGAGTGACACCACTCAGTAGATTGACACACTCAATAAAAGCTATGTAAGGTCGCGTTTTATGAAGTGGCCTTTTGTGTTGTGCTCTCCCGGATGAATGGTGTGGCCGCGGCCTATGATGACGTACAATGGACGCGTCCGACGTCCGTGCCTCTGAAGATGTGCGATTGTTGGATAGCAACTTCTTATCCGCGAGGCGGTTACTTTATAAAAAATAAAAAAAATATTGATCAGTTGTAAGTTTAACATTTAGAACCTTTTTTGAGTGAAAATCGTATTGATCTGCTAGCGCAACGTCAATTTGCCTTTATCAGGCGAGGAAGAGAGATACATGTACCTACTTATAGAATGCTTCGGTGCTATTTGTGTAGGTATACTGCAGCACGTAATGTAAAGACTGCGTGTAGTCTCAGTTTGTACCACATTAGCCAATTATCCAATCGCATAATGGGCGGCGGCGGCGTCTCGCTACTAATCGCACAAAAACATTACCATGCAGTGCTTGATAAGCTGTACTACAAATTGTCTCTAACTACCATTAATAACAAATAAATGTAAATATCCGCTGCTGTGAAGTCTATATCAAGCATTAAACATGTCATGCTCGAAATGTTTGTATTACTAGCATAAATAAAATTCAGAGCTCGCAGTAAACAGTCCTAGGAAAATTATTACACTAATCGCCTTAACTGAGGAAACTCTAAACCAACCACATATAAAATGTTTTGGTTTCATCACAAATCAAAATGAAATATATAAATCGAAGTTGTGCGCATAAAGCACTAGTTAAGCTCGCGTTAAGTGTCTTATTAGAAGAGTTACGAGCTTAGAAAGAAGGGACGCCCGCGGCGCCCGCTGTTCACTAAAACCAGAATAAATGCATCATTTCCGTTTTGTCAGACTTTTCTAATTTGAATGGCCGTGTGTGGTCCACGCTCATTGATATGACATTACTTAATAGTTAATAGAAAAAACAAATCCTTATAAATCAAACAGTTGCCTACCTATGAAGCTTACAAGATTACGAATAAATAAAGAAATACAGGTGTAAACTAACACACTTTTAGCTTATCTGAATGCAGACAAAAAGTGTTTTCAATAGAAATCAGCTTCGCCATACTGTCAGTGGGATAAGTCATGTTTGGGCTGAGCGACTTGGATCGCCTGATTAAGCGGGCATGTTTCAATGGAAATGTTAATACTCTCAATTGTGTGCTAAACGGAATACTCGCTGAACTACGACTTCAACAAAGAAAACATAAGGTATCTATAAATTGTATAAAGCAATGCTGAAAAAAATTTGTGAGAACACAATAAATGAATTTGCAATTCTATAAAGAATCGAATAAAAATTTTGATATGTTACAGTTGGATTTCGCTGCTGTTCAAAATAAGCATGAAGGTATAAATTAGAAGGATGTCGCCTGCGCGGGCGCACAATAGAGCGCGCGATCCCTATGAGCATTGTGTCGTGCGAATTGAAACAGGTTGTGCTTGGCAGGTATCTATAACTTGTGATTTATGTCCGATTATGTGTAGTCTTGTGACTGTAATTAAACCGTGAACCTAGACCCACGATCTCTTTATGATAATCATTATCTGTAGAAACATGCTGTGCAAAAGCAAAACCAATTTTAATTTTTGAACCTCCAGTAATAATCCATTTGCGCTAAGGTACCGCTACTCAAACACGGTCATTTACCGATAGTATGAAAACCGTTCTTAAAATATGCCCCGATATGTACAGAACGATTAAGAAATACTTATGTGCCACAGACAAGTCAATAAGCTTCGTAGAGCCAATGTAAATATTTGTCGTATTAAGATAATTTATCGCAAATTCTGCAACAAAAAATAAACAGCTCTTATGTAGAAGAAGTGCGAGTGCTGAGTATGTGGACAGGCCGCGGCGCCTCACGACACGCTTGCTTAAAAAATAGTAAACAGCTCGTCAGTCGACTGACAATTGTGAGAACGCGATCAATTTATCCTGTGCAAATAGTGATTGTCAACAATAAATAAAATATGAATAAACTGCGGAGAAACGTTTTCATTATCGGTACGTTGTTAAAATAGCATGTCAATCATTTTACGAAGCAATCAGCGATGCCGGGATGGCAGGGCGCAAGATAAGCTTTAATTACCTTGGACGCCTATTTACATATTGTAGGAGATACTCCGAGGATATATCGCAATTAGGGGCGTGCTTTTTCCTTTTACGCCGCGAAGTGGTTAGTTTGTTACATGGCGCGGATACCATCTGTTTGACGGAAAGATTAAACGCGCCTTGAAGGAAAATTTGCAATAAGCCGCACATGCGACTCGGTGCTTCAACTTATTAAGAAACTTCTACTGGCTTCCATATTTTATATGCAGTGAACATTAATAAACATGTCATTTTGTTACTAGAAACTACTAAGTGTTATAAGATAACAACAATTTGCATTTAATACATTTATATGCAAAATAGTTCCTAAATATACATGGAGGGGTATGCTTACGTCAATGTAGAATTATTTATTGCAAAATTATTGACACAATTAAGTATATTTTCGCAAAACAACACCTTGCAGGAATGTTTGCACCAATTACAACAATGTTATTTTGTTTTTTCTACAACGGAATCCAGACTGTTCATATAATATGTTTGTAAAAAAAAAGCAGATATGATTGTCGCACTTTATTGAAGCCAGTTGATTGAACTGTACCATTCCTGACCGAGCAGTTTTACACAGCATCGACGTACCTTTGTGAGGCTATTCGATAAGTTACTCGGTACATAGCTATTCCTTATTGACCTCGGACACCAGCTATTGAAGGCACGCCGTAAATAGGAAACTTATAATGCGCCAAATTGGCGCCTTCTAATTGCGGTGGTGGGATATTTACGAGCAGCGTGGACACAACTGTGCACCCGCCTTCCGCTGCGCTGGCACGGCGGCGGCGTAACCATTTATACTAATTATTTTATCTCATATTTATACTTATTCGATTTCAGTAAAGCTCTACCAAACTGCCTAGCTATAAAAATGACTTTTATAAGATGTAATTAATAGTTATGACAAAATACATCGTTTAAATTCATAACATCATTTTTGAAAATATAACAGAAGATACGATAATGGGCTCCAATCATGTTAATCATCGGTTTTGTCCACTGAAAGTGATCCAACGTCGGATGGTAGCTAACATGGTTCGATGATTACTCGATTAAATCTCTCATTATTGGGTTGCAAAGCTATCGTCATTTTTTTAACAGGGAGATAATTTTATAGTTAATTTACGTGCGATAGAGTAAAGCGGTTTGTTCGTGGGACGCGGTTCCGCCCGCCGAGCCACCGCGCTATCTAAATGCAAATCGGATAGGTTCGGTGGATGTCTGCGATAAATCAGCCTTGCGGCCTGCGATCCGTTATCCCAGCGGCCGACAGTCGCTTGAGGGCGCGACAGTATGAACCTTGCAACTACGCACTTAATCCAAACATTTCACACTTTGGCACAAATTAAAGTTCCATCTTTTACATAAAATACCAGAATTGCTATAAGAATCGCTTTATCGCTTTACATGATATACCAACCAATGGTACGTACAGTTTGAACCCGGACTAGTGATATGTAGCTGGGGTAATGCTGACATAAGATAAAATGCAAACCTAAACCTCGAGACCTAAATGCAAGGTGCTTAAGGAAACGCAATGCCTCGAATCATTTATCATTAGTGTAGCACAAGCTCAGACAGACATTGGTGCTGCAGCCGCTGCCTATACATTACTGATACTACCTACGCTACGGTAACATTAACGAATGTGTATAAATCAGCATGAACTTTTGACCACAGCGGCGACGACGTCTCTACAAATAAGAGTGCTTATATTTCCAGCTCGAACCGTTATATTTAATTGTGTCATTGCAATTTGATACTACCGGTGAAATCGTTTTTCCTTGAAAATATAAAATTTAAATATACCTACCTAGCTTAGTACTTCATACTTACTAGGATAATTGAAATATTTAATTAGACGATAAAAACCTTTAGTATCCTTATATTATGGGTATGTTTTAGTATGCATTAACGTAGTCTCAACTGTTTACAATAATTATTTTTCAATAACGATGGTTTCTCTTGAAGCGAACTACAGTCCCGGATATTATAGTCGCTGTCGATAAGCTCTGACTAGTGGGAACGGAAATCAGAAAGCAATACTAATTTCGGTCAAATATCTAATTAAAAACTAATATGATTTATTTACATAACTAACAATACATAATGCCTCTTACTATTACTACTAGGCTTTAACAACGTGTAATATTATGAGATATTGTTTTTGTTTTGAATCATAGAAGCGTTTAGTTGGTGAAGCGCAAGGTGCAATCATATAAGGCAGAGACGCATAATTAGTCCCGAGTGCCCAGTAGCTAAGTCCCCTCTAGTCAGACTTCATAACCATGTTTATCGACTAGTTCTACTCACTAGTTGGAATCTAATTAGATTATCCATGCACAACTCACAAGATTAAAGTTATCTACAATCGAACGGAAATGTCTTTGCCATAAAATTGTTTTCTGTATTACTTTTTTTATTTTCCGTTCTCGTTTGCCAAGTAACTATCGTGTTTATGATTTCATTGAACGGCTATTATGTGTAGCAACATAATATAAAATAGTGAGCCTTTTATGTTTCTTAACACTTCCAATAAAGTATCTCATCAATGTTATCATAATAATATTATCAAAGCTAAAAGCGATTAAAACTACTAGCCTTGCCCCTATGACTTTGCGTGCTGGTACTAGAAATGCAAGTAATTTTGTGTATTTATACCTCTTCAGAATGACATCACACGCTTAAGTTTTTAAAGAGTCTCACTCCAACATTTAACAATAAATAATAAATAACTACTAGTACAAATAAGATCTCCTTATATATATTTTATAAAAACCTTTATTCCTTCGAATGTTTTCTACGAACTTTCAAATCTAAAAAGAATTTTTCACCTACATAATATGAACACCAAATTAATAAAACGTGATGGTATACAGGTCAATTTATGATCAAAAGTATCACACTTTGTATAAATTTCAAATAATATTACAGCAACAAGATACCTATTACTTATTTATTTTTTAATAATATGAGTAGGTATCGTTCATAGCAAGATTAAAACGACACACTTATTCAGGTGGAACGATCTAATTATACAAAAAGTTTAAATAAAATGGTTATTAAAATGATTCCGCCGTTATATATCTAATAGGAAATTTATTCTAAATAAATATTAATTAAGAGACGAAGCTATACTGAGGAAATATTCGATTCAAGTGATTTTCATCATGGCTAAATATAGAGGAGTCTTGAAAAAGACGCAATTTTATGTAGATACGAACACTTAACGGACACAATTATGCAAATATGCAACGTCAATTATGCTTAGTAACCATTGGCTAGCCATGGGAATTTATCGGCTACCCACCATGCAGTACCAAGTGCAGGCCAATGCTCGCCATGACGACGACGACGCCGCGCGCCAAGTCGGGTCTCACTGTCCTCAACTGGGACTTCATTACCTGAACTATCAAATGACTAGAAATACTAACAGTTAAGGATATCCAGCAAATGTACTATTAATTTACCTACTAAAATGTACTAAATATCTTACTCGGAATGTCTTGTGTATGAATTAAATTAATAGAAAAATATTCTATGTATTTTCCTCAGCTGTATTAGCCGCCTCAAGAGATGTACATATTTGGCCGAGAAGTTACGTGCTAGTCATTTAGTCAATTATGATGCTATTCTTCTTTCGCAACTGAGAAATAATATACAGACTTCGTAATTGTCGCACCACCTATGTTAACATTACGGAAAGCAACAAAATGCTGTTTTACTTTTACGTAATCTTGGTGTACAATTACTTGGTGTACCTTACAATTTTAAACAGTTGGTTGTTGTATCGAATGAGCAAAGTTGGAGTTTGTGTACCATTCATGAATTGTTTAAGTGAATTTTTCAAATCGGTTCATAAATGACGGAGTTCTGAGGTAAAACACATTAACAAAAAAAAAGAACTAAATTGAGAACCGCCTTATTTTTTGGAGTCGGTTAAAAAAAGCTTAATAAAATTGAGTAACTTTTGGATGTTTTCTCGTGATTGCTACTCATATTCTGCGATTAAAATGGCATGGCGTTGGCTGGCGCAAGAATGAGCTAACAAATACTGGACGAATAGACAAACGGATTTCAGATTTAATTAGGATGTTATTTCTTATTCTATGTATATTATTTATTTATTCCTAAAAAACAGTAAAAGGCTTGATCGAACGAGATGAAATATTCCTTGAATCGAACAACAAATGGTGTAATTAGGAATGCGTAGACTAAATGCTTATTCGTTCCACCCCATGGAAGAACGCCACAGTAATATCATACGCATGATAATTTTTCACCAAAACTCTTTGTGTATGCAATTATAAGTGCATTTTGTCGGTGTGTCTGTCATTAACTTAAACGTACGATGTTATTTTAAGGGCCGTAATCGCCGTTCCAGCGCAGCTCTGTGCTTTTTGCGTGCACTCACGAAAAGCTATGCATTTAAACGCTTGAATTATGAAATTACAGTATCGAGTGTAAACTCCAGGCGCAAAGAACCTTGGATTTATAAAAAACAACTGAATGTGCTGCTCATGAATGTCAAATGGAGACACACATATTTTATATAGTGTGTAAAAAACACTTATGCACATATCGCACATTGTATACATCACATGCCCAAAACACGTTTTTTTTCATTTTCAATAGTCCAAAATAGGCGATTATATATTTTTTTTGTATTTTTAAATTGTCGAAATGACCGTTCAAACAAAGATTTATGCTCAGGCAGATAAACATAAAACAAAAAAAAATACCTACTTGAGTTATATGCAGTACCAACGGGGATATTTAGGACAAATTACCGTTTTTATTCTTCGGGAGTAGGTACCTTTTTACACACTGTACATTTTACGCGGGTTATTTTTTTTTTCAATATAATATTATGATAACAATTAATAACACCCAATAAAGAAGTTACGATTTCAGAACAAAAGACATCAACGCGTTCTTCGGCGTTTCGATGATATAAATAAATAGTTTTTGTTTTATTTTACTTCGTGCCTTTAAATTAACTTGTTTGCAATTGGACGAAAATTCATCGTACACATGTAAGTACACTAGGTATGTAAGTATGTAGTTACGTGTAATTTTACTATATTCTATAAGGCATATCGCTTCGCTTTACTGTGCTAAACTAGGTGCCCATTGTATACCTACAAATATTTATAAGCATAAAGCACTGACAAACGACTTTCAAATCAGACCGGATTTTTATCATTAGGTACGCTACAATATAAATGAGTACCCATTGTCTAAAGTATCCACTTACCTATTACAATTTAATGTCAAATCCTAATACATTACGTAAGGCCAACACCCAGAAACAAAAGCTGTGTATAGATGAGATCATTATATTGATTCACAATGCGTAAGTTTATTCTGTTATGACAGGCGAGCATAAATTGGTAGGACCCTCGGATGCTGCGAAACAATGCTCGTCCCCCGTCCACATGTCGCGCAGTGAGATACCATAGGCCTCGACGCTCACGGACACAGAGCCAAGAAGGGTTGAACACAATATACGACTCGCAATTTTCTTTTTGTGACTGACGAGACAATGGTCAGTGCAGCGCTCAGCGTGTGAAATCGTCGAAGACAATTTAGATGCGAGATCGTCTTATAAAGCACCAGAATAAATTATTAGTCTACTCTAAGTCACGGACCAGTGACAAAAAATTTTATAGTAAATCTTTTATTTAAATTAGGTATTCAATTATAATGTGGTTATCAACAAAATATTCAAAATCATAATGTCAACGTAGGTATTTCATGACATTGGTTTTGAGTTCTGTCTGACAGATGCTTTATCATATATTTTATGTACCTAAGTAGTTATAATTTAACTAATGATTTCTATCTCAGATGTTTTGCTTATTGAGTCCTATACTTGAGATCAATTACCCCTTATTCCTCTTATTGGTTCGAGTTCACAAGTGAACACGTCAAGATACAATCCTAATTGACGCATCCCGTCGGGCTACCAATATAAAGCTAGTTAGTTTGCGTCAGCAACACCTGCAAGTTCTCTCGACTAACCGCAAAATTACAGGATCTTTAACTCAGCAGGCAACGGTGTACAATACAGGGCTCGGTGGTAATACTGATTGCCAAATTACAGGGTGAAGTGTCATAAATACCAGTTATGAACCCCACATTTAATATTATTTTATATTGATAAATGCACTATTTGGAATTTAATTTAAGTTACTTACTACTACGCTACTTCTAAACCGTGTATTTCTTACCGTGTTAAAATAACAATTCACGCCTTGGATTAAAAACAAAACAAAACACGATTTTGTTTTAGTAAAAGTAACGATAAAATATTAATAATTTGGAACGTGATTTAAATTCGAACTAGCAAATAATAATTATAATTAATTATACTTTTTCCCTAATGACAAATACACTGGTTGCACAAAAACCCTAAAGCGTTGCGGGCAATATAAAGGGTCTCGTATAAGAAAGCGACAAAAAATTAAGAATCGCCCCGATGAGCCATTATCTTCGCATGTTAAAAATAATATGGTCATAGGGTAATGTACATTCATGCGAGCCACGTCCAAGAGCGCATTTGAATATTCCTTTGTAATAGCGCTACCCCCTGCCTGCGCCGGACTTCACACGCTCTCGGCAGGTACTCTGCAACCCTGTGCTCGCCCTTCGGCCACCGTACCACTACTGCGGTCCGTTCACTTTGATACTTGAAATAGTTGCTAAAAACTGATTAAACGAAAAGGAGAAGAATCACAATTCGACTGGCGTATTATTTTTAAACACAATAACTATATACAAATACTTATTTTTAAATCAACAAATTGCTTGCATTCTTTTTCGATGAGTCTGCGGTTATAAAAAAAATACATACTTACCCTTTACCGTCATACTATACTTTGGGTTGAATTAATGCAAAATCTTTATGTATTCTTAATTTGCTTCTATTACCTTGGCTTTTGGATAAAATAAACAAATGTTATTCTCCACTCAATAAATCTTGTTTAGGAAGTAACATTAGTAGGTACACGTCATTATTATGTCATCTGAATTTGATTGTTAATTTTTTGAGAAATCTTTTACGTGAATCATTAGTATTATTAAGCGAAGTAGGTAACATTTAACCAACTTATTAAAGTTTGTGCAACAGTTAGTGGCAGAGTTACCCTAAGGCCCAGTAAGCCTAGGCCTAAGGCGGCCAGATATTAGAAGGCAGCCGAACGTGGTAAAAATATATTATGTAAATACGGGCGTATGCGGGGTAGGCGTCGTCGTTGCGCGGCCGGCCACATCGGCTCGCGCACCGCACTCTCGCGCAAGCTCGGTCGGGTGTTTCTGTGAAAGCCACCCGCCGCGGGTGGCATTCGTTCATCGTATTAAAAACCTAGTAGCTGTACCTATTACCTAAATGATGATAGCTGAGAAAAGGGCGGCTGGTACTACACGGCCTAGGGCGGCCAAGATTGCAAATCCACCACAGGCAACAGTGATTCTTTTTTGACAAAGTAGGTATTATTTTATTCTCGATGGCAAGCCAAGACGTTACGAAAGCTTTATTTTAACTAGCCATGTTAGCTATCCATTTCAATCATGTCATATTTCCAATATACTATAGAAAAAAACGTTCACAACGCGCTTTGTATCTGCTCTGCGTTCGTTACGTCAAATCAAATTAACAAGCGTCAAAAAACCAAGTGTCAAGACTTGTTTCTCAGACTACTTTGATGGACGCGTAAAAGCATTGTGCTTACATCGCGATTGCTAATAATATGGTTATTATTAGTTAAATACAATAATAAGAAGTTTTATATTAATTGATTTATTTTTTAAAAATTTTAGAAACTAGTAATAAGTACTTACCAAATAAAAAAATTATCTACCTATCTACTTGTTTATTAAAAAATTAAATTAAAATTTATTTTATTCAGATAACAAGATCTAAACCTACGTTTTAGTAATAATTACCTTAAGCTAAGTAGAATCTTAAAGTTAAGGATTATAATACTCGTAGATAATTATGTACAAATGACATTCAATTATATTGACAATTAATTGACAAGTATATAGATAGATAGATAGAATATGCTTTATTGTACACCAGTTAAAAGAATACTACCATTTACCGCAGAAATTAAATCTCGTTGTGTTTGGTAGTTTCATTTCGCACTGCTGGGACTAACCCGTTTCTTGGGTCCCAAAGAGGCATGCAGAGAAAAGAACATGAAATGCGTGACGTTTTCTAATTAAGAGAATTTGAATGCCTGACATATAACATTTGTTTGATCAATAATAGTGTTACAAGATGGCACATCAGTGGTTAAGGGTTAAGGAAGTTACAATTTGTAACGTGATCGTTCCGGTCAACGTTATATGACCGTTGTTTGGGAATTTAAAACTATTAAAACACGCAATAAATTTTACATTCCACTCCGTTACACCGGAGGTTCATCCGCCAGATTACATTAACATTATTTATTAGTTTAAAATTAACTGTTAATAAATGTGTGTTCGTATCTGCCTAATACAATATAATGTATATACAGTTATCTACACTGAGTTAATAATAAAGTGTAATTGAAAACATTTTTGGAATCACGATGATGTTTGATTGAAAATGTTGCCATTGCAATGTATTAATAGGTCATCACATCACTGAATCATTTTGGTACTTATGATAATACTTAAAATATTATACATGTAAAGTTTAAGACACACCATAAACATTATTGGAGAAGTCGGTGGATAGAGAATGCTTAAGAAAGTTCAGCCTTCTTCGGGCTGCTGATCATGTTGATATTTTATAGCTTTAACTATGCACAAAATTGTTGAGGAAAATTATTTAAAATACTTAGTCGTACTTTTTTTTTCAATTATCATTTTAAAAAACTACATAGAGACATTTTGCAGCACCACCGCACACTGCACAAGATTTACTGTTTAATTTATTGTTTCTGTAGTTGTTTTTCTTTTAGTGTATTTGTATATTGTTAAATTTCTTGTGTGTTGCAATTGCAAATAAATGTTATACTTACTTACATAATTAATACTATGGCACTAAATAAAACCACCTTAAAACTTAAAAGCTGAGAAGTAGGTAACTAATAAATTGTATTTTTTAAAAATGTGGTTCCCAACACATTAAATCCAGAATCACCTGCGCATTATTTAACATAATGGTGATGGTTCTAGTTTGCAATAAAATACGTCTGGTTACATCGCGTGTCAATTGACATTCGTGAGTATTCAGCTTACATCGCCAGCGCAAGCGCAGGGCTTTAGAAAGCGCGCTTGCCAATAAATACTCGTCCGATTATGATCTACGGCGGTAGCCCGTAGCTACATCGAGTAGATACCAGCAAGGCCCACTACGCACGCACCTTTGCTTTATTATACAGACAACGATATAAAAAACAGATAGCATTTCGGAATCCATAAACAGTAAGGTCATTTTGGAGAGTGTGCGTTAGAACTCCATGAGTTAGTTCCCCCATCCCCATTCCATCATCGGACCACCAGACGTACGGAGACGCGGCACCCATACATGGTCGACATGCCACCAGTCCGCACCAAGCGCTTTGCCGCAACATTTATCTTGAGGAACGCCAAGGAGTGGAACTCTTTGCCGGCGTCTGTGTTTCCGAACACTTACAATTTGAATGTTTTCAAGAGGAGAGTGAATAGGTTTCTTCTAGGCAAATGTGCTACATCGTCGACCGCATCGTCACTTACCATCAGGTGAGATTGCGGTCAAACGTTTGTCTATAATGTATAAAAAAAAAAAAAAAAAAATTTCACAAACTACAAGTTAAAATCGCCTTATCATAAAATAACTGCAACTGAATTACCATTTGCTCGGATTTTACGTTCAGCTGATAAAATTGGATTTTGAATTACTGAAATTATTTACCAGCTTTTTCCACTTACTGTCCATATGTATGTAAGTCCATACTAGTTGATTGTAACATATTTGCAATCAAAGGTCCATCAATCAACTCAGAAAAAAAAATATGTGGACTAGAAGGTTTCAAAAAAGTTCAACGTCAAAGAATTTCAGCCCTTAATCACAACGGTTAAGTGCTACGTGAGGCAGTGGAGGACACTGGCCGCATTCCGCACTGCACTCACGCCCTGTACCTTACCTACCTAGAAAAACTTACAACGTGCGTGGGATTCTCGGGAACACGCTAAATAAACACGAAAAAACCCGGTTAAGCTAGGATACTGTGGACATCTGTGAGACGGTTTTAGTCCGGAAAGAAGCCGCCGAGCGTGATCGGGAGAGGGCCGATCCCGCTCGGAGGAGGCGGCGGCGGGGTGCAGGCAACGGCCGCCCCGCACTGCCTGCCCCATAAGGGGGCTGAGTGGTACTCCCTGCCATTCAGGGAGTCTTTCGGGTCCGTGGGCGGTCGGAGTGAGGGCTCCAGCTGTTCGTTAGCGGACTCCGGGAGGGCGGCTGCACACTGTGGCGTGTGCAGCCGTAGCACCGTAGGTGCTGGGATCGCGACTGTGGGTGTCGTTCTCCTGGGACGTGCTTTTATTGGCGATATGCGATGAGGGCTCTGGCGTGGTCGTTTGAGGTCCCAGAGTCCCTCGTCAAGCATCGAGGCCGGCCACCGGGGTGGTTTTAGTGAGTCGACGAATCCGTCAACCTCACACTACCTCGCCGCATCCCTCAAATGCGGCGAGGTGTCTGGATGCAGATTTCCCCCCGTTAACAAAAAAAAAAAAAAAAAAAAAGGATACTGTGGACATACGTAAAAATTACATCTTCAATATTTTTTATAGAAAAGATGCGAGTCAGTATAGGATCTTTATTTAAGCTTTCTAAAAACTTTTTGATCTAACAGAAAGTTAATAAGTCAGTATAGTAGTCAAATGAGAATTTTTAACGCGTGAAATTTTTCATAATATATAAATAAGCTTGACCAAAAGCTTTGAAGTACCTATAAATTGAAACTATTTAAAACGCGGTCAAACGTTATAAATTAAAAAAAACTCTGACAGGTTTAAATTCCCAATTCGGCGCATGACAATATGGCCAGTAAATTACTTTTGGATCAACCAACTGTTTGATTCTAAGTAGAGGTTCGTCGTAGAACTTCATTATTAATACGATAAACACGTTGAGTATAGGGATATTGCTTCTGGAAATCAAATTAGTCACCATAACCGTACCTCACAGAAATGCTATTAAAACTTTCTGCTTTACATATATGATAGATAATTAACCTGTTAATAACTCTACGCACTTTCAAGTATGTTTTAGGTATGTGACGGAAAGTTTTCTAGCAAAGTGAGAATAGAGTGATACAAGGTCTGTGTGCGTTAGTATACGTCGTCGCATCGAGCGAGACGTACCTTGCCGTGCAAGCTCATCGCCCCAGGCCGGTATTAGCATACTCTTTGGTAGCCAGCCACGCTCGCTATCGTTTGGCGTGGCCATATTCAAATCACAGATATGCAATATCGACATGTCCGCATGTGGGAGGTTGTATCGCAAAATGTTTCTAAATGTAGGTCAGCCGAATATATGTTCAGCCTCTAGTAATTGGACGTGGAAGTAATTGTACACCTATGAAGTATTTTATGATATGCTCTACCCAAGCCTGTGATTACGATACACGTTTTTGATTTATTCTTTATTAAACGCAATTTAGAAAGATAAATGATTTTCGTATAGGGAACGTAATTTCTGAACGTGTAATTTCTACTAATTCTTTTGATTTCATGTACTAGTTAAAACTTCAATGTTACACACAGTAAAAGGTTTCGATTAGTGTGCTTTTTGAAACTAAAAAGAAAGCCATGCGACGGACGACACGAAAAGACTTGTATCAATTACATAAACAGAAACATTTTATTTTTCTTATAGCAGAACGTGCCAGTGTGTGTGTAAATGATATCGTTACATGAAGTATTTATTTATATACTTGCCATACATGTATAGAGACGGCACACATATGTGGCCTGTGTCTGCTACTTTCACGCGAGACGGGCGCGCCCATATTAATTGCTCCCGTTCTTCGTCGAAGCTTTATTTATTGCCCTCACCGGTGATTGTGAAAATCTTTGAGTTCAATGTACATTAGTTTTAGTTTATCTCGTATATTTGATCTGACGCGTGACACACGAGCGCGGCCGTGCGTTTGCGGTCACCGAGAGTCCGCATTCAACTTGTTTTGAGAGCTTTTTGCAAGGAAAATATAGCGGAAAACGTTAACAGTCCGCAATCGTGAGAAAATGTTCTCAAAAATGTTTGCCTGTTTGCCGTGTTCTTTGTACGGCAACACTAGGACAGTAAATAAAAAATCAATTATTATCTCAACAAAAGTATGAGCGCGCGCCGATGTTTTAGAGAAATAAACATTAATTGTGTGCACAACGACCGCCGCCAAAACTAATATTTGATATTCGAAAATACTATTCTAATGTATGTCGTACCATAATACATAGTGGTGGGTTCCACTCAACGCATCTGGCACTTTAGCGGCTCTTTTGGTTTATGTCCATATTACGTGAGATTTTAACGACAAACATTAAACTTTAAAGCATACATAATCGCTTAGAAGTATCGCATTCTTTTATTCCATGTGAAATAGATAAAATTCGAATAATAAATTAACAGTAATGTAGTCAGCTCTCATAAACAAGCAATTTTATTTCGCTAAGAATCTTTTCTCCGCTACTATTAATTTATGACAGCAAGTACAGTTATAAACATGATAAAATACTCAAAATTAGTTAATTTTACAAAATGACAAATTCTAAAATATATTACGAGGGCAGCCTGGATAACTAAGCTAACCTTCAGTAGTGTTTTTATCAACATCAGCAGAAATTAATTAAATTGGGGTCTCAATAACATAATAAGCATACAGGGTATAAACCATACGTAATTAGGTATGTATGTACAGCATCATAAGTACCTTACTTTTCAGAATTTCATAATTGTTTATTTTTTGCTCTAACCATGATTTTATTTTAATCAAAGTTGAAAAAAGAAAATTAAACGTTGCTAGTTTTCAATCATAAAATAATTTTGATACTTTGTCTCATCATCGAATTAATGATGTTAATGGTACCTACTACCTTACCCACGGTATATTTATTCATGAGGCGATCGATGGAGATTCGGGTTCATGCGTTATTGACGAGTAGTATATTTTGACGTGAGCAACGTGTTTGTAGAATTCGCTTGGTTATATTCAAATTTTCAAAAAAAAACACATTAGTACAATGGTTACGCTTCAGGTCTCACGGTCAAACTCGCTATAAATCTGTTGACGAATGCTGAGTGCGCCCGCGCCGCCACCTCCGCCGCCGCTCCGTCCGCCGAATGCGGAAATAATGTTACTATTATATTACAGCCTAATTATTAATAATAACCCATTATCAGAGCTTGTTTATGCGTTTTATTCTTAGGTACTAAGCATTATAAAAACTATTTTGAAACATTACTTTACAAAAATAGATAAACATTCGCATGTTTAATAAATACGAAATTTATTATAATATTTAGATTTCGACGTCTAATAATATTTAGATTTCAAGCATGTCAGTAATATGTCAGTATAATATTTCGATTTCAATATTTAACGTCGCATGTTTTTAAATAATACTTTTTTAAAAACGTTGTAAGCTCGAGAGAGTATTATTTTGCCTGTACTTCAAGATACCTGCTTAAAGTTGTGAAAATGAAGTTACAACAAATAAATGGTTTCAATGGTCAAACTGTTTTTAGTTTTATTTTGAAATCCCCATAATTATTTATAGGTAGCTAATTACTAATTACTTTTAGCGGAATGTTAAAAACAGATAATTTAACTTATCTTTAATCTTCTGGGTATGCAGTATCTTTTCAAAAAGTACAATCAATCCAAGAATGACTTATATTATTTAAATATCAATCGAGATCTCGATCCCAGCTAACAATGTTAGACATTTAATCAAAATCATCTAAATATAGCTGCATAATTTCTCATCACTATTGATATCAGACCACCACTGTGTTATTTAAGCTGTGGTCAAGAGGAACGGGTCATGACAATAATCGAAAATACCTGTGGAACAAGTCGAAAACTGGTCGCGGAGGGGGCAGCCGGGCAACCCCGCATCAAAGTCCGAGGGCGTTTTGCATGACGCGATCAGGTACCGGTCAGTCGACGGACCCGTCCAATAGGGGTCAGCAGTGGACAATGCGATGTCCGGTTCTGCTCCTGGCTCCGGATGGGGTTGGAAGGAGCAGGTTTGCGCTGATGAGGTCGCGATGGGCTCAGTGCGCGGCGGACGGCGGTGCGGTCCGGGTGCGGCGCAGCTCGCTACTGCTGCAGTGGCGCCTTCGCCCCACACGCACCGCGTCGCCGAACGCTCACTCGCGCTCGGAGAAGGGTGACATCGTGATTCTTCCTCATTGTCCGACTCCATAAAGGGTTGATGAGCGTTAAACGCGGGGGTCTTTTCAGCTATCCCTTATTTTAACTAAGAGGTCAGCTAAACAAAGAAGCTTTTTTCATTGTTCCTTTAGGTAGGTGCGTTCATGTAGTAGAAGGTACCTTTATACGATGCCCGTTTAATTTAAATATTCCATAAGAATTATAAAAATAACCGTTCTTATAATCAATAGCGAAAGCTTTCAATGAGCAGTATTGGAATATTTTTATTATTAGGTTATATAAATAATTTTATGCTTGGCGCAGGCTTGTTCTTAGCATCAGGGTTAATAAACTCAGAGGGCTATATTGAGGATGGCTCTGCAAAGTACGGTACAAATGAGTAAATAAGTACTACGTTGTACGTTATGATCAGATAAGGATTTGCATACTTCTTAGGTACTTATTAAATAAATAAACACGGCATGGTCAAAATAATTAAGTTAGTAGAAGTAATTCCAAAATTAATTTGAATAAAATGGCGTGAGAATATCTTAAACCAATGTTTAGAACTAATTAAAATAATGGTGTAAGGAAACATAAAATGTCGGCAGTGGTGGGGTAATTAGTCGTAACTGAGTGAAATTGGGAGACGTGGAGACGGACGCGGAAGTCAACACCATTGCGTTTTAATTTAAATACAACTTCGTATATAACCTAGTGTAGATACATAAACCCCTAACTTTAGTTATAGGTACTTATTCTTAGAAGCATCAAAATGCTTACACCCGGTTTCGATACCAATTGCGTTGATTATGTAATAGTTAGCACTTGATGTGACGTATTTTATAGATTTATAAGTAGACGACGTTGTTGACAAGATGCCTTCTATTTCAGAATTCTGGTACTGCGGTAGCCACGAAACTGTTTATGGTAATTGAGCATGCAATATGGCTTATTACTCAAAATACCACTGCGTCTATCCATCCATATCCATACCCAAAGACAGAGGGACGTTTCGAACTATTATTGGGTAGTTTCTTCAAAATATCACACAATAATATAAATTAATAGCAAATAATTTGAATGAAAAGTAGAACACTGGTTTTACGCTCAATAATTGAAATCAAAATAAAAGCTTTATACCGTATACAGCTCTAAACTTTATTATAATAGCTACTAATTTATGGCGCGTTACATATAGCAAACGATTTGGGACTAAATTTTTTACCGTTTTACATAATTACGAAAATATGTTTACGAGTATGTAGTCAAAAGGCGCGCCCACGACCATAGAATTATAAAGAAGCAGCATCGAGATGGATTGCTATGGATAAAATGTCAAGCTCATTTTTTACACATTCAAATAACGCTAGTCAGACAAATAGCTAATGGTAATAGCTGAAGGCCGCCACCGTTGCCACTGGTTCTGATGTCAACTAAACTGTCTAGTGTAAATTCTAATTAAAACATCTTATTAGCGCATGTATTATTGCTTAATTTCCAATAGTAATACTTTTAGGTTGGAGCGAAAACGGCATACCACCTTTCCAGAAATGAGATTCCACCATGGTGTCAGTAAAGCAATAAGACATCGCGTGGTGAGTGTATGATTGGCATAACGAGCACAGGCACCGATTTTGGCCAATAATCGCCATAAGTATAGTGAGTGCCTTCTTACCGAATGCAATAATAATTGGAGGGTCCGATTTATCACATTGCTGTTCTCCGAAATGCCCGAACAGTTCTTGTGCAAGCCCTTCACGTCGTGCGCACGAAAATATCTCAAGGAATCCATGCCGAGTTCGCGTAATTATAGGTAGAAAAATACACGCATGAGAAGTTTGTAAGAAAACATTTTTTATCTCATTTATTTGAACTAACCGTTTTAAAATGCGCAAAAAAAATCACGTTAGACTTGATTTCAATGCCTCGAAGTGACCCTATTCATAAAGGATGAAACATTATCAATAGTTCCATAAAGGGTCAAGCTTTCACAAAGCATTAAATATCGCTTCCCACACTGGTCATCCGTTCGTTGGGTACTGACTGGACATCGGTGGTCATCGGAAGCTTTGTTTAAATCGTCTCCCCAAAGTAGGACCCCTTTCATTTAGAGCTTAGTTGTGTGACACCCCTTTAAATTGCGCAAAAGACTATTCATGGCATGGCTGGTGTAACAGACAGGTAGATGCGTAGATATATCGTGGAGAGAGCCGGCCTGAGAACGATGTGCAAAAGCTATGCGATTGTAACGGACACGCGACGTTATCACTGAAACTCAATTTAATCAGCAGCGGTTTCTTGAAACTACATGTTTTATGAAGCTGATACATGCACTTATTTTACGCAGACACAAGTTTTTGCTGTCAATTAGAAATGATTGTTTCAGTGGGAAGAAAATAAAGAATTATTTTGCGTAAATTGAGCTATTCTTACCTACTGCTTAGTTATGTCTGAACCTATGTCTATCTTTACTTCATAGATTCTAAGTAGAGTACTTGAAACTTGACTTTTATAAAGTAGAAATTATAAAGTATGCATCTATGTAAGAATGCAGTGCCATAACAGTTAGGCGATATAGCTCGGTCCGATGCAGCTTTCTGCGCGGAGGCTATAGGCTGGGCGGGGCGCGTGTGCGCGAGGCCTGGGAGCGAGGAGCATCGACACTCAGAGAAAGTTGGATCATGATAAGCTGCTTGCCGACGATCAATTTATGCGCCCTTTGTTTCTTTTCAACGATTTATCAAAAAATATCCCTTTTGTGTTTGCGACGTCATAGACAGGTCAAATGGTCAACGTTAAAGCTATTGTTCTGCAGTTTTGCATTAAAATGAAACTGAATTAAGTACTTAATAATAAACCGTACAAAATCATCGATCTCATGTAATAAATGAAGCTTCAGTAATTTGTACACTTTCCGAATGACCGTGTCATTACCGACAGCTATATCGAGAGGAGGGACGGGGTAGAAACCAACAGTAATATTTTGAGAGGTTCGAATGCTCGTTTTTTTCCTATAGGCCGCGGGCGGAACAATTTGACCCTTATCGAGAAAATAACTGACGAAAGCGTAGTCCTATTAACTGCTTCAAGAAAAAATTAATTGTTCGTGATTATGGACGGTGGATAAATTGATTGTCGGAGACGGGATGTGTCGCGGCCGTCCTCCTGCGTGCTCAATTACACCGACGTCTTACAACTACAAATATACGCACATACATAACACATGCTAACTAATGGTATACCTACGTCAGGGTACTTTACTCAGCACTATTCATGTTCAAGCGCCGTTCGTGTTTATAACATAGCTGCTATAAGTAGGTACTACAAGTATAAATTGCATTTATTATAATTATAAAGGAATCATTTGGTGACTCAGACACTTATAATTTTATAAGGCAAGTGAAAAATATTATTGAATTAGTCACAGGGAAACATACGCGTATACCTACTGCGAATGCTCCTCCGTATGTTTATAAAGATCAAAGCTAGTTTTTTGAGCTATTTAGCGATATTTAATTGGTCCTTCACCTTTTTTATAGTAAAAACTAAATAATTACTCAAAAAGAACTTTATAGAAAAATAATCATTGTAGAAAGTTAAGGATCTTACGTCGTGTTATATTCCCACACCTTTCAAGCCTGAGGAATACTTTGTTCAAAAATAGAAAAACAAACGACACATACTTAAAAACCGGTTACTCTAACACAAATCTAAACCTTATTGCGTCGTCTCAAAGCTTTTAGTAATAAAAATGTTTATAAACTGCAAGTTGTACAGCCATGTTACAATAAAGTGTAAGGTTTATTGCTCTCCTTGAATTAATTGAGTAAAATGTTGCCAATGATATGATAATCGTAGTGAATTATACTAAGAGACTTCCGGCTTTGGGGTTGTGAACAGACCATTACCAACGCAGAGTGATCATGGAATGTATTATCATGTTCAATATGGACTTGTTGGATATTTATATTAAGCGCGGTAAATATTTTTAAACTAGACCACCAGCCTAACTCTAATCAACTATTACCTAACATTAGTCTGGCTGGCAGTGTCGCAAATAATTAAAATTAAGAAAATATAATTTTAGGAACAAAAATAAGACAGTTATTGCACCTATACGCCTGAATAGGAGAATATTCCGAAACTTATTTGTATAAATGTATAAAACTAGGCGAATAAAGTAACATGCATTTTTTTCATAGGTATTTAAAATTGAATATATTCATTTTAGAAAAATTTCGGTTTTCAGAGAAAGCTAGAATATTTTATCTACGAAAAGGCGTTGGTTGCTTTTAAATAAATATAAATTACAAGTGAATGTAATTACAAAACAGTACCTAATGCAGTGGTAGACGGTAGTAGGTATGAATGCACGTGGGTTAAGCGACAGTCCAGCAACACGTGGCAATCGCCTCGCCAGCGCTGATTGCCGCGTGGGCGAAGAATGTGTGTAAGCGTCGCTATGGCTGCCGAGAAATGCAGCCATGCACAACATTTTAATACAGATTTGCATTTAAATGTTTTATCACTTCAAAAGCTGAGATATTTGAAACAGTATAAGATTTGAATAATTTTTTTGGCATAATTTTTGAAGGTCTTCATAAACGTCTTCTAAAATAAGGTCTAAATAATACAATCTAATAAATTAAATACCTACTCGTACAATGTAAACAAAAAATATATCTTCGTAAGTACAAACAAAACACGTCATTTCTAAAACAAAACAGACTCGAACATACCATCATATACCATGTAATGTACCTACTCTACTAGACTAGTGTGTTTTTATAGAATGAATAACAAAAGACAAAGCTAATGGGGCCCTGCAGCTAGACTTCAGGCCTGACTGATGTCGAATTAATGCAATTAGGTTTCCGTTTATAACAATGTTGTATGTTGTCAGTTAAATATTAATGGGTTAAGTAACGACAGTTACCAGACAATATTATCCACTAAGCTACGTCAACGCTCTGTGTATCTGTCCAAGTCACAATCCATACCACAGATAGCATAATCTTTTTAGATTAAAAGATTTATTGAAGGATATTATAGACATTCATTTAATCACTACAAAAAGTAGTGCAAAACAAAAACACCAATAAAAAAATTTATATACCTATACATGTAAGAAACTTAACATTAGGTGAGATTGCGGTCAAATGTTTGCATATAATGTATAAAAATTTAAAAAAAAATAAACAATTGGGTATCGTTTTGTGTGCTACAGCAGCAAAACGGCTTACACGCCTACGCCATTATAGATAGATACCTACTTCATGCAGATTGCGATCAAAAACTTAAGTTACCGCAAGTTTTATGAACTCTGGCAAGGCAAAAGCTACCACAACTAGTTCAGTTATTAAACAGAAAACTAAAGTGTCATCATTATTATAGCGCACAATAATACCTAAGTAGGCCTTTGCATCTAATCTAGATGATACAGCGTCAGAGGACACTTTAATAATAAATAATAATAATAATAATAAATATTCATGGACTTTACACACAACGCCCTCTAGTCCCAAACTAAGCAAAGCTTGTAATATGGGAACTAGATGGCTGATAAGAATACTTGTATACTTTTTTTTTTTGTAAATACATACTTATAATTGGATAGTAACACCCAGACATAGAACAAACATCTATGTTTTCCACGCACAAATGTTTGTTCTTGGTGGGGATCGAACCCACGACCCACAGCATGGAAGGCAGAGCTATTACCGACTGAGCTGTGACGCCTGTCACTTTTTACCCATATAGCGCAGAAAAGAATAAATAAACTATATCACCTACACTCTACCACAGACCTTAGTCTGTGACTCTACAGTTAGAAAATATACCTTATATATTTTGAATTTTGCACGTTCATTTGTTTTTGTTGTTGAACATAGCTGATATTAGGTATCAATTTTTTTTTTTATATAATATAGTATGTCCTTTGGCCACAATCTCACCTGATGGTAAGTGACGATGAGGCCGACTATGGAGCAGGACAGTCTAGAAGACACCTATTCACTCTTGCCTTGAAAAGACCCAGATTATATTTCTCAGGAAAGACAGGATTTTTATCACTCCTTAAAAATAGCACTCATATGCTCATTCTTAGTGTGACTACACCTACGCAAATATTAAACTACAGTAGGTACTTACTTACTTAGATACTAAGTAGTACCTACTAATTCTTCTGTAATAATATATGTATGAAACACATAAGCCGTAGAGTAATACCGGCAAGTAATGGTAAGTGGCGTATTTTTATGCATTGAATGCACAAGACTAATATCTAGGTAAACATACTTAGTTGCTCATTTTTCGATATCCGCAGAAATCATAAAGTCGATTTCAATAGCACGCTAATAATGCCATGAATCTATAAACAGTTCCCGGGGCGTCCCATACTCACGCACCTTTGTGACAAAGTAATCGAAATTCAATGGTTAATTGCGTACGTCGCATTAATTTAAAAATGCATGGCATTTAAATGCCAGCTCAGTCGCCATTTTTAGTTCGATGTGAGAGACTGTCACCTTGAATACGACTTAAATCTGACAACCTCGAGTGTCACTCTCGCATGAACCAATTAAATTAAAATTAAAACATACACTTATAATTCCAGCAGTGTATTAGATCGATGAATACCTAAAGCAAAAATGTATTGCGAGACGCTGCATGCTCAAAAAAACTTTTTTTTTTTTTTTTTTTATAAATTTATAAGCAAGCGTTTGACCGCAATCTCACCTGATGTTAAGTGAAGATGCGGTCGACGATGTAGCACGCTTACCTAGAAGATACCTATTCACTCGTCTCTTGAAAACATCCAATCTATATGAAGGTGGAAACACAGACGCCGGCAACGAGTTCCAATCCTTGGCTGTCCGCATTATAAAAGTAGAAGCGAAACGCTTAGTGCGGATAGGTGGTATGTCAACCATGAACGGGTGTCTCATTTCCGTTCGTCTGGTGGTCCGATGGTAGAACGGGGATGAAGGAACCAGGCCATGAAGTTCCATTGCACACTCCCCGAAATGTATCCTGTAAAACACCGATAGGCTGGCAATTTGACGGCGGTGTTCGAGACTCAAAAGCTTAGACTCGATCAGCACGTCGTCACCTATGAGCCGTTTGGCTCGTCTGTCGATGGTCTCTAAGGCTTCAAGCTGGTATTTAGCAGAGCCATCCCAAAGATGAGAGCAGTACTCCATACACGAACGGACTTGCGCTTGGTAGAGAATGAGAAGCTGTCCCGGTGTGAAGTACTGCCTCACCTTCGATAATATGCCTAGCTTCTTCGCAGCTGTTTTGGCCTTAGACTCAATAAACGAGCCAAAATTGAGTTTAGGGGTGAGAGTAAATCCCAAAAGCTCAAGCTGGTTTGAAATTGGTATGGATACATCTCGGAAAGTGGGAGCCAGGGTAAATGGACTCTTCTTAGCCGAAAAAAGACACGCCTGGGTTTTGGACGCGTTGAACTTAACAAGATTAGCATCGCCCCAATCAGCAACTGCTTTCAGTGTCAAGTTCAAGCGGTCAACCATGGCCTCTCTGCAAGACTGGATCTGAGATCCACTGGACCGTGCAGCGGGTATATATCTCTCTACGACTGTGCTGTCGTCTGCATACCCAACAATACCGGGCCTAAGCAGATCATTTATATGCAGCAGGAACAACGTCGCAGAGAGAACTGACCCCTGAGGAACCCCGGCATTAATTGCCATGTGGCTAGACGAGCAACCGTCAACGACTACTCGAAGAGACCGGTCCCTCAGAAAGTCTGATACCCAAGCACATAGATCAGTAGATAGACCGTACGATGGAAGCTTGATTAAAAGGTTAGCGTGCCAAACCCGATCAAAAGCCTTCGAGATGTCTAGAGATACCGCAAGGGCCTCTCCATTTTTCTCAATTGCTTCGCTCCATACGTGGGTGGCATACGCAAGAAGATCTCCTGTGGATCGGTTTCGGCGAAACCCGTATTGCCGGTCACTGAGGAGGTCATTGTCTTCAAGGTATGCCAGGAGCCTATTGTTTAGTATGCGCTCCATACTCTTACACAATATGGACGTTACTGAGATAGGTCTATAGTTGGTGGGGTCGGCACGACTACCTTTCTTGGGCACAGGCTGTACATTGGCAAGCTTCCAGGATTTTGGCACATGTCCTGACTTAAGAGAGAGACGAAAGAGACGTGTCAATACCGGAGATAGCTCAGGTGCACAAGTCCTCAGAAGTATAGCAGGGATTCCATCAGGGCCGCTAGCTTTGTTTATGTCTAGATTGCGTAGCGTTTTACGAACCTCCACTTGTCGAATACGAATGTCTGACATAGACGATTCGCATCTGTTCGGTGGGGTTGGAGGTGTTGCACTACCAGAATCTAGACGCGAAGATTCCGCAAAAAGAGAAGCAAATAAATTTGCTTTTTCCTCAGCGGTATGGGCTAACGACCCGTCAGGTTTCAGCATTGGAGGCAGTGAGGGACGACAGAAGTTCGTTTCAACCGATTTAGCTAGGGACCAAAAAGCCTTACTACCCGAGGGGTACGATGCTAGTTTACTCCCTATTCGACTAATGTGGTCAAATCGAGCCTTCCGCACCGCCTTCTTACAGGACTTGGTAGCTTTGTTAAAGGCTTTCTTCCGTTCGCGAACACCTTTCGAATTGCGGTTTCGAGCATCAACCCATGCTAGGTACGCTTCGTGTTGTTGTGCTTTAGCGCGAGAACATTCTGCGCCAAACCATGGATGAGCTTTGCCGGACAACGGTACGTCAGCAAATGGAATAAAATATTCCATAGCTTGTCGCAACACGTCTGTCACAGCATCCGCGCTAATTGAAGGGTCGCCAGAAGAAAAGCAGACAGGCTGCCAAGGGTAGGATGCAAAAAAAGATCGCATCTCATCCCAATCAGCTGAATTGTATCGCCATACTCGCCGAGTACCTTTAAAGATAGGGTCGGGTGGAGAGTAAGTCGACACAGACTTCACCAGACAGTGGTCGGAGCTACCCAATGGCGGAGCTACGACGACCGAATAGCGGTCTGGATCGGTTGTCAGTAGAAGGTCCAAACAGTTGGCAGTGTGCCCATCAACATCAGGTATCCGGGTCGCCTCGTTAACGAGCTGGGTGAGACTCAGCGATAGTGCAAGTTTACGCAACTCTCTCCCAGCATGGTCTGTATTCAGGAATGGGAATAGCCACTCCTGATGATGGGCATTAAAGTCTCCCAGAAAGACCAATTGAGCAGTAGGATATATCTGTTGGGCCACGTCGGCCTTTTCACTGAGGTATTCGGTGAGCCTAGTCGTCTCCTGGTCTCCGCTGTGTGATCGGTAAACACATGAATAAAGAATTTTCTCCATACCCGTGTCGACCAGGACCCATAGTGTGTTAAATTTGGAGTTCTCAAGATTTTTGAGACGCCGAATACAGACGTCGTCCCGGGCGTATAAACATACACCAGCACGTGGTTTGAAGTGGTGCTCCAGGGTATATCCTGGGTAATTAAGGTATGCCACGTCGGATGGACATCCTATCTGCGTCTCGGAGAGAAACAAGAGGTGGGGTTTTTCAGTCTCGAGATGGTAATGGACTGGCACGAGATTAGAGTGCAAACCACGTATATTTGACAGGTGCACTTTTAATGAGAGGGAGTGCAGCCGCTGTGTAAACTTTTTCTTGTTAATTCTCTGCATTTTTATAAAGGAGTGAGGAAAAGGTGGAATGAACGGCAGTAGAACCAGGTGACACTTTACGCACCTGAGACACGCTTAGGAACAGCACGTAACACTGGGGGACTAGTCTGGAGACTGCGGGGACGCCCGAGCCCCCCCGGGAGTGTCCATCGGGCCCTCTCATCCGGTCGCCGACCGGCACGATGGCGCATCCCGGGATTTTTCGTCAGTTGGCGGGGCAGCCTTTCATGAGTGGCTAGTTCACTAATTGGGCCCCCAACTACCTGCGGTCGGCCAGCGGTGCACCGTGCCTCGGATCCCGCTACCCTCCGCGACTAGTCACCCGATACGACAGAACCTTAGCGCGCTAAAACGGTCTGCGTTAGTGTCGTCACAGATCTGACCCGTTCTCTCCTAATGGTGTCACCGGGCATCGCGACGGAACACGACAGAGTCGTTTGGCGTCGCGTCTTTGCCCGGTGGGTGGTCACTAACCGCAGCCAAAGCCTACCACCAGTGTGTCATCCGATTTGCACCACCCGGGAGCCACGTGTAGGGTTACAAAGGGTATCTTCCTACGGACGTGGATGACTCAGCTCCCAACCAATAGTGTAGATAGACTTTCCAATAGTGTAGATATGTATAGTTTTTACTATATCACGCATCATGTAAACTGATGAAATATCGTCTACTCTCGTGTAAAAGCTTGTGTGAAGCTTACACGTTTAATTTCTGTAGTTAGTAGCTATATATAGTTTTAGAGGAATTAGCTGTTTTAGTTAATACTTGAGTTGTACGTTCGAGCTTGTTTTGTGTATAGAGTGTTACCTTGGCAAATAAGTTACGAGAAAAATTTAAAAGTTGTATTGTAAGATACTGTGTGTTACGTGTTGCGAAAGTTTTATGGAGCAGGTACAAGGCAGCAGATCTGAAAACTCGAGCAAAACATGCAATTACGAGCATACGATTTAAAAGATAAGTTACCGGAAAAAAGTGTGACGGCGTCGTCGTGTCGGTGCACTAACACTGCTTCATTCATGTGCAGATAGTCATCATCTCTTTCACAGTACCGCTAAATTACATTTCTAGTAGCCGTGCAACGCGTTTACGAGCCACTTTAAAGATGCTATGGTTTGTCCGTAATGGCTATTGCAATATTATACGGTCAGATCCCTGAGTGATATAAGCATATTCTCTACTGTATAATTTTGGCCCACGGAACGTCCCGCGTTCAGGGTTAGAGAAAATAGTAGGGGACATATCGCATAATGCCTAACATTGCCGTATATCAGACATCTAAGTTTTCTACGAAAACGAAGACGTTACTTTATTCAGACAAGACCTCTCGTTTTTATATTATCTCGTCATTTTAGTGTTCATCGTAGCCCATAAAACCTGTGATAGATGCCGTTAACGTTGGAGTTATCTTTCGTGGTGTTGTTTGTGGTCCGAAAGTAGTTTGATACCATAGTTCTGATAGTTATATCAATTGGCAGCGACACGAGACGATATAAGTCCATTGCTCTAGAAGTAGAGCATCAGATTGATGGCTCCTTTCTTTATCGTTGATACAATAAAGCTTCACGGTAGCCGCCGCTCACTCGAAAGTACCTAATGCCAGTATGTAGGTAGACCCGAAATTTAAGACTCATGCATGCCTGTATTCCACAGTTTTAGATTCTTATCTTGAAAGCAATGTTTGAACTCAATTATTTATGTGGTACCTATGCGTTTGACAGTTGCATTATGAAACTTTAAATCGTGCTGTAAGCATAATCAATTAGCTATAGTTACTTATAATAATGTTCACTCGCATATATGTAATATAATAAAGTAACTATAATCGCGTATGAAGTATAAAATTCTCATTATTCAACATTTTAATTTAGCATTTGACATTCAACATACCAAACATATTCACAAGTTCACATATGACTTTATTGACAGGTAAATAAGAAATAATTTATTGAACATTGGCGGTGCAAAATAAGAACTAGCCGAGAAAGGTAGTCTAATATGTAGAATTCATCGAACATAACTAGAAAAGATATTCGCCAATAGACAGGGGGTCTGAGGAAGAAAAGAAATCATGTACATATTAAGGGAACAACGCTGTAAGACCACGCGTTCGCAGGAGAAAAGAAATTGAGAACAAACTCTTAAGCTTTTTTGTGAAAACTATAATCAATGATTATTATTACGATAAGTTTATAACAATGACTATATTGAAAATAGCATTTTTAACAAAAAAATATATTAAAATGAACTCTGAATTCTAAATGCTAGAGATAGAAAACAAAGTTCAAATCACCGACTGCAGGCAGGGTGCCCAAAAGGCTGGCAACGTTACCTCTTTGTATGGCAATACTAATTCTCTGTCCAAGGTAAGCGCCAGCCCTTTGGTCATTTGTCACGTCCACCAACCTTTTGGATAACTCTTTGGATAAGTTTATTATTATATTACTTTCCTACACTAAATGATGAAAAATATATTATTATCATGTTGCTATTTGACGATAAACGTGAATCCTATGATGAAAGTATAAAATTCACTTCTCAAACAATTCTATTTTCTAAAACGAAATGAACTAAAGAACAATCCGACCGTGACCATAAATCATACTGACTTTTATGACATCTTTGATTTGAAGAATCTCAAGATGTTGGCATTGTAGGCAGCATCATAGCCGAATCTGAGTTTTGCCATTAGATGAACAAGCGCGGAAGCGATCAACATTGAACTCACTGATTAATCAATCATAAACGCTATCGTAAAACTGTAATACCCAAATGAACGCCAGCGGCTACTCCGCACTCCGCTCCCCGACTCTGCATTATACCTCCATGTTGCCATAAAATTTATGAGGGCTCTATTTTGGAAGCTAATTAAAAAAATGTGATGGCCGTTAGAAACTTCGATCGTGAGAGAGTGATAAAACTCAGACAGAGGTAATTTGAAATATAGGTACTAAGTATAATTAGCATCGGAGTTACCTTGAATGAGTTTGAGAAATGTAGGATTTAATTAATAATCAATTCGATATTGCTGTGAGAAAATTAGAAAATGTATATACACACTGTCGGAAATCCCATGGCAAAACTAGCAGCTCAGAGGTGCTAATTAATATGACGATGCTCCTTTGACTTATCTTATTCTTATAAAAACTGTACAAAAATCTGTTAATTTTAATAATAGTTACAATAGCTATTCCATTAAGATACACGTTGTACCTACCATTGGGATTATTTAATTATGTAATCAGGAATATACAAAAGTTAATTTATAGCTAAGTACCTACCTATACCTACGTATCTTTAAAATTTTAAAATTTGCAACCTCAATTGAAAACTACATATTGGTAACTAGATTTTTCTGTTTGCATAAACCTATTAGCAGCTCTAAATAATTCTACTTTCTATTCGGTGTAGTTTGGGTGTAGTATGTATATCGGTATAAGACTATAGTTATGTCTATATATTTTTATCAAGCTTCTGTCCATATCAATAGTTTTAATATTTTTTTAATATTTGCCATTTTATTTATATTTTACCTACAGCACAGTCTGTGCTAGAATAAGTAAATAATTTCTGTCTACAACCACGATAAAATTACCGCTTTGGTAAAGAAATCCGCGAGATTTATATCAACAGAATTACTTATTGACCCAAAACGAATTTGCTTCTAATATATCGACTCATTAATTACAGTGTTGGCGCGACGCGAATGAATTGCGAGCCAGATACAGAACCTACGGTCTCGGAATTTAGTCACGCAATTATTCCAGGCGGGCTAAGACGGGTCGACAACCAGCGACAAATCTCGAGATTTCTATTACAAATAATTTGCACATAATCAATCGACGCCTACATTGAATTAACCGTACCGAAAATTCCGAAAGTACGCTTAAAAATTCTCTGCGGCACGAAACCTATTAATCAAAGCTCGTCCAATGAGCGACTTGCAATCGAATCGAATCGACGAAAGGAATAAATTTATATAATGAGCCGCCTAAGTGCTTCGTTTAGTGGCTTGTAATAACCAAATCACGTTCGTTTTTCAGTTTACCTATTCAATGGCTCTGAATGGTAACGCGTGGCGAAGTCTCTCTAGCTGGAGGACGCGTGGAGTATCAGAGCTCGCGTGCCTCTTGTGACCTATCACTACGATCTGCTTAATAAGCGACAAGCTTATGCGCATGCACTTTGCTCGACATAACAAATGGCACCTCCCACAATGTCATACAATTGGAGCCAGAGTCGTGTGGAGGATGTGATAGAGATCGAGTGGCGTGGCTACATGTCCATAACTCTTTTGTTTTTACAAGAAACTGGCAATAGTACCTACTATTACAGAAAATGTGGAATACCCAGCCCCCGTATGCCAATCTTTTGCTGTCAAGTTATATTTCACTGCCCAGTGTACTTTTTTTAGGTCACGTGGTACAATTTTGTACCACGTGATCATTCTTTTTAGACACTTGACAGCAAAATATGCGCGAAAACACATCAAACGACGTCATAATGTCACTATTTAGTCACAGAATAACTATGAGTTAGTATGAACTGACCATGATTTAAAACTTTGCAGTTCAACTTTGATTGGCATACCCCTGCAGCATCACTGCTTGGCGGCAAAAATACGGTGGTAGTACTACCCCGGACGAGCTCTTTCACAAGAAGGTCTACTACTACTAAATCCTAATATGAGCACTTCACCTTTTTATGTTCACCTAAACCAATTTATTTACTTAGTTAATATGCACTGGACATTTCAGCGGTAATCATTTTAAATGGATTAGAATTAATTCAAATAATTACGAGTAGGTTACATAGAGCTCTGACCTTATAGGGTTGCACACTTATCAATATCTTCATTTTAATTATTAAAATATTGATATGCACAGTACAGACAAAACACGTAGCATGCAGACTCAAATACAAATAACTGTAGTCCTATCTTTAATGGTCCTGCTAATTATTAAGCTTCTCGTAAATCGATTTCTTTATCTTGCTTTTTATCTGCCGCCCACAAACAATGGGAACGTGACTTTACTTGGTAATCCCTGTGCACCTTATTATTACTAGGTACCTTACGTCCTTGTACACTGACCAATACTTTGACACTGCACTGTAAAATACACTCGGTCGGTACAGTCATAGTAGTGTGCAAAAATATTAATAGCCACCAAGTAGGTATCTCTTTACTTCATTCGGAATTTGCTCTTATTATTTGCGTGACTTCCTACGTTTTATTGACATAAACATGATAAGGAAGTATCGGAGCCTTATTTGTTTAAAAACAACACTTGAAACTTGATAGCCCTCGACAAACTTCTTAAATTATCGAGAATATGCGCGAGGCACTAAAGCGGTTGTCGCATTACTTCTCTTTAAGCGTTTCTTTACAATTTACAACAACCATTACTTTGTTATCGATCGCCAACTGAAACGCAGAGACGAACAAACACATCCTTGTAACAAAATATATTTTGCCATACACGTAACTTTTCTGTGAAAAAACAGTAAAATTGGCAATAACTGTTCAAAAAAATTACCTTATTAACTGAAACTGAAATGATACATTTCGTTTTGTGGGTACAAAACAAAATGAATAAAATACAAAATACAACAACTACTTAGAACAAAATACAAAATAATTTAGTTTAGCGCAGTTACAACCAACCTGCGAGTTCATCATGGAATGTTTCGTATGAATAAAAATGAACCCTAAAATTACTTTTTTGTATTTTATTAAAATGAGTTTGGCATTCAATTGAAAAGTTCATAAAAAATGTCCAGTCAACAATTTAGACGATTTTAAAATTTTGAAAGCTTTATTTCATTTATTTAACATTTTTATACCGAGCCAAAGCCAAGTAGTTAAAAGTACGTCAACCGTAGTATAAAATAATAACAAATTGCAAATAAAAATGCATAAGGATAGTGCCTACTGCAGTATTAAAATAGTTTCTAATGGCACAGAGCAGATGGTTGGTACACAAGTACTTATGTAAATCTATTTTAAATACACCTTAGAGGAGTAAATCTGCGAACTTTTAAAGAAACACAAATATATCATTACAGAGCTTTACAGTAGAATTTTAATACTTACATATTTAACAAAAATGCTAAAGAACTTTTCTAGATCTTTTTTTTAATACTAAAGAAACATAATTATGTACTTATATATTTTTAGAGTCAAGTTATGCAAAAATAATTTTTATAATATGAAAATTCTCTAAATAATCTGGGGCGATGCAGTGGGCGCCGGCCCTTTTTACGGGTTCAATAACGACTATCAATAAAACGGCTATGGTTGTGTACCATGACCATAAATTGTAAAGATTAGGGTCAATAGCGCGATGGATACGATAACTTGAAGAAAACGTTGGCTACAACTAAGTTAAAATATGCAATTTGTTGGTAAACTTGAAGTTTATAATATACAGAATGGTATAAACAGATGCGTTAATGAAATTAAAGTGCAACTATTGCCAATCATCATTAGATAGTAATTTGACGGAACAGTCATTTTGAGTTTTTTTTTTTATGAACTTAAGGCATTTATTATCTTTAGTAATATAAAAATTTAGGGTCCCTGTAAGTTTTGAAAAATAGCCGATCATGGAATTGGTGCGGGTTCAACTTTGACCCGCTCAAACCAAAAGTCAAAACTAGGAATAATACTAGGAAAATTGACTATTCTATGCAAGAATATTCATTAAACATTTGCTAATAAACTGAACCAGCAGCGCCATCTTGGAATGTTTAATGAAACTAGAGAGCCAGTTCTGACATCTTTGGGACTTTTCCGGAAGCACACTCGACTCGACTCAACTTACTAAAATAAATATTTAGAAACATATATATTTTAATTATTTTTTCTATAAATGCTTACTTAAGTTTTTACTGCTACCATTATCTATACCTTCCGTGTGAATAAACAGAGTTTCATGGATATATAAAGACTGAATGCGAAATAAATACAGCAAAGGGTATAAAACTGTCATTGATTGGCGGAGACAGGGATGTCGTTCGCAAAGAGTATGCTGACCACGTCCACTATTGTTTTAAAATGCTATCTTTCTGTGGACACAAAAACAGAGCAAGCCATCTCGTTACTCCTCGAATACTGTCATTCATTCAGCTTCAGTAATGTCACTAGGGCATCAATAATATTTTTCTTAGTATAGATACCTTTCTTTCTTTTAATCTTCCATAATTTTATGTCACAAACGAATCAAGAAAAACCTTAGAAGCAAAATGCTTGAAGCGAGGTAAAACTATTATGAATAACTAACTGCAAGTTTTATCGGGAATAGTTTCAGTATTTTATTTCAGTATATTAACACAAAAAAAGAATTTCAAAAAATACAAAGACCTATTAAATTAAATGGCTTAACTATAGTCAATATAATTTTTCCTATAATATGCGCATGCGCCGCATGGATGCATGTGTTTGACTTTTATATTTTTTTATTTTTATACTATACATGAATATTACAGTCAAGGTAAAAGTCGAGTACCTACATAATGGTTTAAAATTAATCGTTCAATATACACCCTATCCATCATAATTATGTACCGTTTCAAAACTTCTGCCCCAGAGACTCAAGAGTTTTACATTCAGTGCGCGTGCATTGCAAAAGTTACCTATTATATGTAATTATGTGGCTGCATAAACCGACCACTTTGCTACTCAAGTCCCAATTACACTTAGCGAACCTTTTAATATTGTTCATTTTGTTAAGGAAACGACAAGATTTTTCTAGAACCCATTTTGATATCCTTGTCGTAGTACAGTCTTTTTATGCTGGTGTGGTTATACGCCAATGTGCACTAATTCTATTTATCAGGCTAAGGAACAGATAAACTTTATAATTAGTTGTAAAAAGCATCATGTAACACGCAAAAATGGTTTACATGGGATGTAAATTCAAAAGAACGTAATCCATATTACGAGCTTTCTTCTCCGGAAGTAGATTTAATAATTACTTACCCATCGATATGGCTGTGATCGAACATTATGTGTCATAATAGTAATGCCTAACGATCCGTATAGGGACATTAGGTAAATGGTGTTGACTTTACGTACCCATTACAATTTAAACACTAAAATAAATTTGCAAACGCATCAAAGTTTAATATTCAATTTTTAGTTTCAAATGATAAAATAGCTGATTGAAAAATGTAATAAATTTTCTACTAGTGGCGACATCTGTTGATTACACGAAGAACTTCTTTCAGACGAGTAAGCTTTTAAAAGCGGTCGCGCTTCGTTTGGGACGAGCGCTCGATGGCCATCTTGCGGTCAAAAAGTGCCCTAACGTGCGCGCGTTGGTCATTGTTTACTTTTATAATGAAGAGGACTAACAAAAACAATAATTACATAAACCGTCTCGATTTTCGGCGCTGCATAAACCCTTGGAAAACTTGTATCTACAGGTACGAAATCATTATTACCGATTTAACCAAAGTCTCTAAAAATATTTTCATTTTGTTTTGGTTCAGTTGAGATATCTATAGATAGTTTGCAACAGTTTGCGGTTAGTTAAACTGTTTCATGTTGTTCAAAAATTAGTATTCTACTAATACCTGCCTAGTACTTTATAAAAAAAGCCGGCAATTGAAGTTTACCTTTCAATTTAATTTCGAAACGTAATATAACCATTAACTGTAGGTAAGTAAGTACGTATCCTGAAATATTTTTCTCATCAATATTGAGTAAAAATGTTACCTGCCTACACGATGTTTTTGCACCGAAACTAACTGCTCATCCATCAATCAAGAGAAACATATATTTTTTATTAAAATAACCACTCTGTACAATCTGCGCTGTATAAAAAATGCATTTTTAAAATATTGGTGTGAACTCTTTTAGTTTTAAATAATTAGGTACTATTAAAATAATGCAACTCCGCCTTAGTTAATTATAGAATAAGTAACTTAGGTTAGAGATAGTTATTATTAGTAAAAACCACAAATTAAACCTATACATAGATATACCTAGTTATATAACTTAGGAACACTTTGTGAATGATTAAGCAATCTTATTATAAAAAAGCTATAAGTAAACCAAGTAGCTAAGTAAACTATTTTGAAATTGGTTATAAGTAATGCATATTTGTGTTGCTTCTACTTCACCACTACAAATAAAAGGCTTGTTCGCTACAGATAACCAAGGTTAGAAACTTTAGTCAGAAATCAGTAATTGTTTAACGCTTTTTCATTTAGGACAAGTTCTCTGACAGCTAGTTAGTGCCGCAATGAACGCGATTTTCTCAATTTCATAATGAAACCCAAAAAAATATACCAGAAATAGTTTTTGCATTCCACCGTTTGAATATTATGCGTAGGTATATTTTCTTAGACCCTATAATAGCAATCCTCAATGATGAAGGTATCTACTATCTACTGAAAGTACATGTAGCAAGTAGCGCGTTGATGTCTTTTGTATGAGCAATACACACTACAAAATTATAAAAACTAAATGATTATGTAAAATCTGATTTCATAAAATGTACCTACTTAGGTACGAATTTGAATTAGTTCTAATGGATAATAATATATTTTTATTTTAAACTGAACCGAAAGTTTTAAATATTTAGCAAAACACCACTTTTTGTTAGGTGGTATTGAAATTGTTCGAATAGCTACATATAATGTAGTGAGTATATATAAGTATTTAAAATAATTGCAAACATGCTATATATATAGCTAGCTAGCTAATTTATTTTTTATGAACGATTACTTTTTTACGATTCTTCGTGAGCCTTTGTAGTAGGTAGAACATATAAAAGTTTTTCTATAACTTAAAAATATAAATCGAACAATAACATTAAAATATTCAACACCGCTTTCAATCTAGTGATCAAGTTGACGTACTCTGTGTGTATATTTACACCATACGAACCATTTCCAGCTACTTTTGACACCTCTATGTCTCAAAAACTATGAAGTTTACATAGTTCCAATTTGGCGTGCCTAATAAAACTGGAGATCTAGAACCTCATTATTATAAATATAACTAAATATTCTTCTTGAGTTATAGATGTCTAAAAAGTGCCATTTTTACACTCACTGACTGACTGACTGACTCATAAATATTCTAGCTAGACCACTTCTAGATGACTTAGAAAAGCTAAGGAAAAGTGTGAAAACTAAAAGTTATTTACGTTTACTTGTGATTTGGAATATATGGCTCCCATCATCATTTACGAAAATATATGAGATCTCATCCAAAACATGAATTATGGCACCCGTTGTGATGTAATTTCTTTTATCAGCAACGTTGTCAACGCCGACGTCGTTTGAATAGTGAACATAGCTTTATTTACATAATTAATGTTTTGGATGGGTTAAAAATACCATAGTGAATATGTGAGCGCGCCAGTCTATCAAAAAAATACAAATAAATAATATCTACTTTTGATACCGCGCAGAAAACATTAAAATAAATCACATATTATATTACGCCCAACGGTGGCAATAAAATATAATTTTAGAAGGCTCAGTGGAAATGCTAAGCGGTCTCGTATATAACTGCCTCATGTTTCATTTACAATGTGTTAATGGCTACAAGTGTAAACGGCACTTACCTACCTATGTTCCTATTTTTATAACAATATTTTTTATAATTTTTAAGTTCATATTCACATTGTCGCATTTGCTGCTTCTTTATGGTCACCTTGCTTGTAATAAAATGCCAATGCCAACAAAAAGTATGATTACGAAAAAGTGTAAAGTTTCACAAAAATTATAAGATCAAAGTCAAACAAATACAAAGTCATACGATATAAAAATTGTACGTAAAGGTGAAAACTTTTATTCCTAATAAATAGATCAATGTTCGTTTGTAAAAAATTGGACATTAAACATTGTTTGAGACATACATAGTGCATTTATCTGGCCGGACAATCGAATTAAAAGAATCCACTATATCATCATTACGTAGGCCATCTGCCAGTTAAGTCCGATCAGTCACGTATAAAATGATAACATATTTCACGATTCCAAACGGAATAATGTCCTTGATCTTTCCAAGTGTTTATAATAATGGTTAATCAAAGATCCAATAGATGAAACGATTTGCATAATAGTGATATTAAACCAGCATACCTAATTCACTCACGTCTTATTTCTGAAATACTTTTTGAATTCACTTTATTTATCGGCCACAAACATAGTTATTGACATGCAGTGTGCTGGGGGCTAAATACTTGAAAATTATCAATATCATTGGGAATATTATCATAGATAGATAGATAGATAGAAAACTCTTTATTGTACTACACCGGAAATTAGATATTAGACATAGTTCTATATTAAAGCGAAGTACAATGGGCGGCCTTATCGCTATGAGACATAATAATAATAATATACAGACAGACGGACAAGACCAAACTATGACTAAAGGTTCCTTGTTGGATTCAAAATCAATCATTAATCGCAAATACGATGTTATTTGAATTATGCTTTGTCTTATATTTTTGAAAATTTTAATACTGAATTTATAAACAAGTATGTTTGGGCAGGTTCCTTTTTCTGCGAATTGAAGAAGAAACAAGTTTTTTTTTATTTTTTAATAAGATGCTTTTAATTCGTCATATATTATCAATATCCGTCATAGATGGTAATAACAGTCATACATAGTGGTAATAATAGACGGTAATGGCAGTCACAGTATACGTAACATTAGCCCTATAGCCCCAACACTGGTAATAAAACTTAACTTACTCCATGAAGTCTGTTAAAAAGTGATGAGTCTGTATCCTCGCTATTATATTGTTGCTCTAGTCTAGAATATAATGAGCAACATTAGCGTGTACAAGTTGTGAAGGAGATGCCATTTGTGGCACTCGTTACAACTTCACACCGAGTAAGGAATACCCGCTGAGCGCTTTTCTCTATGATTAGCACATCCCATTTGCAGAATTGGCTCGCTAAAAAATATTTAGCTACATGCAGCGTCTGACCGCTGTACACTGATGAAAATAAACATCTTGAAATTGATCATATCTAATATCATACGCAGTAGGTATACGTTATAACTATCTACTTAAATATAAGATAATTGGCTTGAAATAACTGTGCGTTCTAAAGGGTGCTATGCTGGCACATTGAGAGAGAGTCTCCAGGAGAAAGTACGCAAAAGCACGCAACAACGCCCTGTTAAAGCGGCATTCTGAGTCCTCGATATCTCTTCTTATATTATCCTCAAATCAAATACTTACAAAATTTCTATAAAATTACATTATTAATTTAAGCACAACAGCATTGTTATATTATTATTATAGCTAGGTAATAACTGATTACTATTTTCTTAAATTAACTTTAGTCAAAATATGAGTTATCGTGGAGAATGTACCAAATAAAATATATTTCTATCTATATTTGTCAATCTCCGGGTTGAATGAACATATCTACTCGCTTTTATTATCTGAGATACTTAATGTCTGTCTGTATCTGCAATCTCAAATATCAAATTAAAATATCACATCACTACTACCTGCGAGCCACGGGTACAGGTAAAGGTGTTATAACTTTGTAGTGGTGGCAATAACACTTTGCTACCGTACGTCTGTTATTGTACCTACCTACCTAATCAATCAGTATTGCAAATAATAAAATTTATTACCTACTTTTAAACTATGAAAGTTCTATTAGTTAGTTCGAGTTTTAGCTATGCAGGGTTTGGTTTGTGGGAACTGCCATAGTTTCCCCAGAATGACTATGGCCAAATAGCTGACCTAGGCTAGTGCGGTTGCGAGCGCGCTTGAACTTTGAAAGCGTGGTCGACGGTCGCAGCGCGAGGAGCGCATCAACACAAGACTGTGACCTCAGCGAGGCGCGAGCGCAAGGTCACGAACGCGCGTGCGCGTCAGTCGTGACCCGCTCGCGGGCCTTACCTGATCCGCAACACATCGCACATTCACACCACTCACAGTGACTATAGAGCTCAATATTATTTGCCAAGCTAACTTGGCCACAGTGTCTCGCTAGCCTGTGTCTGCTAATGTAACACCGGTGTGTGGTAAATTCTAGCTAGCCCGAACATATCTATGTTTATATTTGTTTCTCATTTCGTGGGTGTTTTTCCGTTTAAATAAAATCAGAATCCCTGAATTAGGTAAACGCGCAAAGACATTACATTTAGGGCGGCTTGTACCAGAATCACTAAACATGTTTAACAGCTAAATAGATTTAAATCTGACGTATTTATATGACTTGACAACTCGCTAAATACTATTTAATAGTTAAACGCGCTTAGCGATTCTGGTGCAAGACGCCCTTAGTATTTAATATTATTATTTAAAACCTCCATTATTTTTATTAGGTAGTACTCGTAGGTAAGTATAAAAAGTGTAAAAGACAGTTCCTGAAAGGTGCATGCAATATAGGTAACTTTTTCTTTGGACATGTGTGTCACCGTGGGGAGGTTTCTATTGAACGCTTGGGTCAGGAAAAGTTTGAGGGCAAAAGAGCACGTGGTAGATCACCCAGTGCGGGGAGAATGGTGCATAATTGTAAAGCTAGGTACTGCTTCTACGAGTACTACGAGCTACTGCTTCGAAATGATGACTACGGCCACTCAAAGAGTGCTACGACCAAGAAAAATAAGAAGAAGAAGAAAACAGCTTTAAAATACAAGCAGAAAGGAACAATAACAGTTCAAAAATAAAGTAAAACAAGTCATAATTTTGTCATCATTGATTCAAAAGTTTCAAGAGCTATTTTAGGCGTGATTGCTGAAGATGCCCTTGTGATGACATGAGGTCAAAACTACGTGAGATAAAATGATCTAATAAAATTATTAAACTACACATTCATCGACACACTCAATAGAACGGGAGATTAACTAAAACTGTTCTACCGCATATGCTAATATACGTACTTATATCACCGGATTTAGTTTATTATTCTAAAGACGTTTTCCTTCTTACGCCTACGTAAGATACACTTTTGACATCACCTGCATAATTATAAAATATCCATCTTTTTGTTTAGTATTTTTGCTCCTGCACCTTAGCCAATTTACTTCAAAAATATGGGTATATGAAATATGAAAATAATTGAAAAAAATATATGCAGCTACATCGGAACCGTAAATGACTAATCCAATCGTTACAAATACTTATGTTTGAATTATCTTTCGTCATTCTTTTGTAAAACTTTTTGTTTCAATACCGGAACAAAAACATGCGGAAGAGCCGACAGTAGGTATGTGCGGTATGCCATGCAAGGTATTATTAGGTATACCCACGTATTATAGAGATACTAGGTGTAGGAGGCCGTGAACTCGGTTACATCGCATCGTCTCGAGGCAAACAAAACAAAACTATCGTGACTACGTACGATACGTGGTAACACCACATTGTTAGTGAATCGTTTCACACTGTTGCAATGTTTTCATTTTTTTGGCAAAACTATTCTTTAGGCCAAACGAGGAAATAATTTCCGTCTAGTTTTTAATCTTATTCTGCCATCATCAATTGTAATTTAAGGAAGTATGTAATATAAATGATTCCAGTAAAATAACCAACTCAATTATAAACTGAGATTGGTTTTTCAAAAAATAAATATATTAACCAAATATAACATTTGGATCAGTTGAGCTATCTATAAATCTTTTGCAACGGTTTGTAGATAGCTCTACTACTTCATGTGTATTTGGTATAAACTATAAATATTATAAATACTGTATTAGTCGTAATTTTCTTTGTGAATAAAAAATTTCTATTAATAAAAAATACATCCAAGTGATCCTATAAATCTGCCTAAATAATACATCCAGGGACTGAATTACCACAAAATTGAGATAAATACACCTTATTTTTCGATACGTCATCAATATTCTATCAATATCCTAAAACAACAGTACACTGAATTAAGATATCACTTTATTACGGTAACGAAATATAAATGTACAAACACCAAATAGTAACGGTACCTTTATTATTATTAAGTACCCTTTACCTCCCCAAGCAAACTATTGTACTGGCCAGTGGAAATTTTCTCCTATCTGGCCCACCAGTGGGCAAGCCTAGCCGGTGAGCTCGATGTGATGCCATCAAAACGGGTTTTTTTCCAAACCGTTATTTTACCCATAGTTTCGGGTTAAAATTTTATAAGTAATATATTTTATAAATTGTATAGACAAAACATTAAATAAGTAAACAAGATATATAGCCTGCTAAATAACGAGCGCAGAAGATTTTGTGTCAGCTTAGGATGGGGAAACCATCTGCTGCAAAGAACAATGGCGTTGTGAACTGGTGATCTGCAGGGGTATGCCAATCAAATTTGAACTGCAAAGTTGAACTGCAAGGTTTTAAATCATGGTCAGTTCATACTAACTCATAGTTATTCTGTGACTAAATAGTGACATTATGATGTCATTTGATTGGTTCTCGCGTATATTTTGCAGTCACGTCACGTGTCTAAAAAGAATGATCACGTGGTACAAAATTGTACCACGTGACCTGAAGAAATTACACTGGGCAGTGAAATATAACTTGACAGCAAAAGATTGGCATACGGAGGCTGGTGAACTTATTCTTCTTGGCCGAGCGGACAACAATTAAAAGGTATTTTAAGGAAGGTCTAACACACCATGATAATTTTAGATAAGTCAAGGGCCATCTAGTATTGATTATAAAGTAATGAATGGGAAATGTTGCTTTACCGTAAGCCACTGTCGTTTGTAATAAAAGATGTTGTTAATTTATGTTTATTTCTTTGAATATGTAGCCGGTATCGGCTAGAAGTAACGGTTATCTGCCGTGTGCCATATACGCGATTGGTAGAAGTGGGAGCCGAGAATGGGATACATTATTCAAGGGGATCATTTACATCGTAGAGAGGCGGACGTGGTGGACTGCGTCGCCTTGTAAGTGCTGTGGCTCGCTTGGAACCCACATCACTGCGTGCCACAAAAACAATCTTCCATACTGTTTCTTGAGGCTTTCTTTTTTAATACACGCCAAGTATTCGCTTAATGATCGAACAGCGTCCATAGATTGCATTCAATTCAAAAAGATAAGAAGTTTTTCTTAAAACACCTGCTGTTTTAAGTATTTTTTTTGCTGTCGTTTATGAAACAAAATTTGATGTAAATACATTATGAGTGGGTAATTGGTTTACCAATTAATTCTCACAGTGATATTTTTAACTTCTATTTAGTAAACACGATTTAGCGATCGTTCATTGAACAATAAACGTTCTCAACTATGAGTATTGTATAGTAATATAGGAAAAACAAAACACCCGCTTCTATACTTAGGTAAGTAAGTTTTTAAAGAACCTACGATTGAATGCTACAGACAAAAATAAACACAACTTATATTTTATTTGTTCTGCACATAAACATGCAGTGTATTTTTTGCTCAACAATTTGTTGAAAGGTCACTTAGTTACATTTTGCTTTCATAGCAGTCCCAAAAGTAGGTAAGTACAAAGTGATTTAATTGTAATAATTACACACTGGCATCCAAAAGTACATTGTGAGGTGCGTGCGTGGCTCTGGTGAGAGGCGCGCCCTTGCACCAGTCCTTGCCGTAACGTCGCTCGTCGCGTCGCCGCCGCGTCGCAAGACCAGAGCCAGAACACCCCGGCTGCGATCCAAATCGACATACCACAAACCACCAGTCCACCACAGAGAATGTTTAACCTTTAAAGTTCTTATTTACACCCGCCTCGAGCGGTGTATTACCATAAAAACAACGAAACTCAATATTTATAGCAATTGTTACATTTTACGTACATAAACAATCGTCTGCGCTACCTTTCCGAGTGACGTGTCCGCATTATCCATTTATGCAGTGATCAAGCTTTTTGTTCTTTTAAAATATTTCAATGCCGTTAAATGCCAGCTGATATAGGTTTCAAAATAACTTTATCAACATTTTTAGGTCAACTCAATGCCTAGATAAAGTTTAAGCAAAGCAAGTCCCTAGTAGACAGCCTGTTACACACTTCGTCTTATCTTAGCTAAATCAACACTGTATTGACTGCCAACTACAAAGATAACAAGTTACTTTATTAATTCTCCAACAACTATTGTAAATACTGTATCAGCGCAGTTCTATTCTATTTAAACACAATGAATTGGCTATAATTTACAGTTTAAATTTAATATAGCCTGTGGAACGGGAAATAAAACCATGTCTGATAGATAAAGCAAACACTTAACTCAGTACTTTAGTACGCGTTTGATAAATAAATATTAATCAAACAAAACTAAGTACTTACAGAATGCATTCAGTTTTAGATCAGAGGTTACCGTATTGGCTAGAATCACCGAATGTAATAATATGCAAAATACCAAAGCTGCAACCTCTAGAGAAAAACAATGCAAAGGTCTAGCAAAAATATATAATTTTGATGCAAACCAGTTTTCCGACCAAAAATGTGCTAAGTCAAGTAAAAAAATTAAAGCACATTTTTTGGTCTGAAAACTTTGTTTTTAATTCAGTTACCAGTAATATTGCAGCTCAAACACAATTTTCATACAAAAGACATAAACGCGCTCGGTTTTTTTTTTGTACGATTTTTTAAATATTGTCACTTTTATTATAACAATTCTTGGACGAATTATTCGTCCAAGTAACAATTTAATAAGTATTTACTTCTTTAATACTAATAAATAGGCCACTTTGCTACTTGAGATATGAATAAGATGGTAACAATAAATACGACAAAACATGCAGTAGGTAAGGTACCTAAGTAAGTAGTTTACAAAATTGAGATTTTTGTCAATAATGATCCCATTAGAGAGTTAAACCTTTTTATATAATAACATTACTACTATTTAGGCACATTATATACAGTATAAATAATACCTAAGTATACCTGTTGCTGCTGTTTTTTTTTATTTGTATAAGACCGTAATCTTCGAGTTGGTCTGAAATGTGATTATCTGTACTCGTATATTATTATAATGGCAGACCGTATAACGAATCAAGTTAATAAAAACGTACATTCATATACTTATAAGGTAAAGCTAGCCTTGTTGTCGTCTGTTCCTCTCAGTCGCACAGATCTTTACCATATGCGCTGTCTTTGTCACACTAATAAGCAACAAACAGACTCACACTTGACGCACACATACAATGTATCACTGTGTATACGATGTCAATATGATGAATAAACAGTTTCTCCGATTTTACGATTCACTGATCAAAGATCCTATCTATGCAAAGTTGGTTAATGATTTAGAAATATCTAAATGGAATTGTGCAAGAAATAAAACGCTCATTCGTGAGCTTGTGGCAACAGGATTGTTTCTTTTAATACCAGTTATACCAAACTGCTCCTGCTCAACTAGTATCACCTATGGAAATCGATTTACAATGGGATGGGTTAGCTATACATCTAGTTGCTAGCGATATCGTCTTAGCAAAACTAAAGTTGAATAAGTATTTTTTTTTATATAAAACAGCGAGCATCCCGGCAGCAGGTTGATCTTGTTCAAAAATTATTAAAATTATTCAAAAATACTAACCACAAAGGAATCCCCAAGAAATACAAAAAAGTCGCGTGTCTTTATGCATGCTTAACTTCCTAAACACATGCAGGTACTTGCATTTTCAATCATAACTCGTGGGCCATAGAATATATTTTCAATTGTGAAAAGCCTGCCTACGTCTTACGATCCCGAACTTTGATGTAAGATAATAAAACCCTATAATGGATTTGCCGTTGTACGGTTGTGGTTAAAAAACAAAAAAATATACCTATAACTTCATAAGGTGGATAAACCTTCCTAATTTAATTATATGAAATATTTTAACGTTAAAATTAGTTAAGTACCTATAGTAGAAGAAGGTAGCTAGCTATGTTAATGCTAAAACGTAGATTAGTATACGACTGTTCATAATAAGAAAATGATCTCATTTTATACATAATACATATTGTAAAGCCTATTTGTTTGCCCGACGCAACGTAATGATCGTACTCATGTAGAATATCAAATAGCTTACTAGCGGTAATTTTCATATAGAATTGTAATTTCGTAGAAATTATCAAGTACCAACCACCTAAATTTTTTTTTAAATACAAAGCGATCCACATGTTTCTTTCGTAATTCGGAAATCTTATCCCCCGTTGAGATTGCTTCGGACTCTGGACCTTCGGAGCCAGAAATTTATACACAAACAGATGTATATGTGTGGGTTTCCTGTCGGTGTGCGTGAGTACCTTCAACCTCCATGTGATGGGAAGTGAACCCTTTACGCGGGAAACCGTTTTTTATTTGCACTCGGACAGCGCTGCGCTGGCTGTAGCACAGGTAGAAAGGATGATCGTTAATTTTTAAAGGACACCCTAAGTTCTTAGTTTACACATTCGACGATCGACGGGTATAAAATAATTATATTTCTTATTAGCATCTTGTTTTTTTAATCAGTTGATTAACTTAGCCCAGTTTACTGTTATGAAATAGGGGATCGATTTATTGTTTTGTAAACTACGTATAGGGTAGTTAGGTTACCTTAGAAGTAAGTATACCTTCTTAGATGCTTGGGTAGCCGAGGTAATGAATTTAATTGCTACTTGTTAATTTTATTGTTAGCATTGCATGCAATAAAATATTATTTTACATAGTTATGTAATATTTATTTTTTTATAGGTACTTTAGTTCAACCATTTTATCTAAAAGCAACGGAAAACATACCAATGAGGAACCTTATTCTTAAATCAAAAGTGTTTATTAGGAGACTGGCTTTTTAATTAGTGTAAATTATTCGAGAGATAAAGAAGGGAAAAGCCGATGTCACCAATGGGCGAGGCCGCGCCGGCCGCGGCCGACATCAATCGTAACCGTAACGTAACGTAACGTAACGCGAGACTCGGCGATGTCTTTCGCCAAGAGCTTTAGAGCCTCGCGCTTTCACGAGTTTATTGACTTCAGTCGGCCATTAGGAGCTGCTTACGTAATTTTTATACCTTTATGATACCGATATAAATAACACACAATATTACTTCAGAAGACGTTAACCAACTATTTATTTACTAATTACTACTTACGTACCTACTTCAATACGATTTAAGTGCGAAACGCATGAAAACATGGTAAATGTTGTTCGAGTATTTTATTTTTCAATGGTTTTATTTATATTACTTAGGTACTTTTTTATTTCTCATAAACATGACATGTCGTGAAATCAGGCAAAGCCAAAGCCGACAGGTAAAAAGTTGTGCAACTGATTTCCAAAAAAAGTTGTTTACCGGCCAAATAATTATATTAAGAAATGATTGGGGCGAGAGCCAGAAATCGCGATGGCAAGCTCATCTCTCAGGGCTGGCCGCGGCGGCCGCTGCGAGTGAGCGAGGCTATAAAATAAGGCTGCTGCGCGGGGTGCGGGGTGCGGGTGCGGGGCGCGGGGCGCAGGGTGCGGGCAGCCATCTCGGCAGCGGGACATGTCACTGGAGGCAGCGATTTGACGACCGCATAACTGAAAACCCTACCTAACCATGCTTATAATTAACTAAGGCTCGATTTCACGGCCTAAACTATTTGCATTGAATCACTTACAAAATATTTTAGTTAACTGTTACGGAAGCGCCTAATATAGGTAGGTTTTAATTGAAGTTTTTGATTGAAAAGAAGAATGTGATAACGAATAATGTAAATATTAATTACAATTCTTAAATGGTACTCTTGGCTACATAGTACGAGTATGTAAATACTAACATGGTATATAAAACGAGACATAAAACTCGCAGAGCGCTTTTGATGTGTACCAGGGTATAACAAAAAGTCATCATTAAAGGTTCGGAGGCGCGGCGCGGGCGCGGCGGCAGCGCGGCGCGCGGAGAGGCAGCGCAAGCGCAGCCTCCCGGCCGCGTCCAACTCCTAAACGATTCAGCCGAGTTTTTACTACTTACCAATCCATATCGAGCGCCTTTAATACATTTTTACTCAGAATCCGCTCATTTTAAATTCCCTTATCAACATTAATATCCAGCACTGTACAGTACACACAGAATTCTTAAAATAAACGTCCACGTATAACGCCTATAATGGTTTTATTCACATCGATGTAAAGATAGAAAATTCTTTGCATAAATTAGTATAATTTTATATCTTAGAATATTTCTCTTCGTGATTACATACGTAAAAGCTTATTCTCATCTAGATAGGTAGGTTAGGTACCTACTTTAATGCTGTGATAGGTGAACATTGTAATCGCGATTTCAAGCTATACCTAGTAGGTATAGCTTGAACCTACTATCTATACCTATATTACTTATGAACGTAGGTTATGGGTACATAGGTAGGTACTTAGGTTATACTTACTATTTTAACGACTAGAACGGAGCTTTTAATTAAAGTCATGCTTTGCACAAAGTGGCTGATCTGATCATATAAAAATATTTTAAAACTTTAGTATGTCTCTAGGACCATAACTTTAATATTCAATTAAAGATAATATTAGGGGCACTTTATAAGGAAAAACACTTTGAATACCAACCTAAGATCGTTAAGTTGAATGGTCTCTCGTATTACAGAAATTCTTATAGAGTGAGTCTTAACTTTACGAAAATAAAGTCCAAAATCAAACTAAGGTTCGAATGACCGAATGCGATGGTTCTTATGTGAAACATATTCTGATATCAACACAGTTCTTCAAAAATATAAAACTGTATGTGATTAAACGAAAATGTGTTTTTATGGTGAGCATTCTGTTATCAAAATAGGAGATGTAGACAGATACATAGAAGGTAAAACTTCTCAATTCTCACGCGTGATATCTATCAGTGAGATGACTGCCATTTTATATCGGACTTCGTTTTCATAATATATTCCAAAACTGGTTTTGTCAAAGATAACTTATCGTTATTTATTGATTACAGGGAAAAACTCTAATTTATTTTAGTTTGGTTAACACCAGTGACACGAGAGGTGTTTGTCTTAGACAGGTACAGACCTTAGGTACCTAACCTACTTATATACAGGGTGTTCTAAAAATAGAGTCAAGCGGAAGTCTAAAAACCGCGGACCTCAGGGGGCATCCGAATCAGCCCCATGTAAACAATTTTTTTAATAACAGCTATTTTGTTACGCATCCTAATGCCCACAAAGATTTTATGTAGGTAGGTGTTGCGTTGAAGGGTTTGGTTTCTTTTTACAAGTATCTAAAAAGCCAACCTCTACAAATTGGGTGAATTTCCAAAAAACAGTTTTTATATATACCACCATTTTACTTCGCATCCAGCCGCCAGCGTGATCACAGATAGCCGATAATGATTTTGAAATTCATCAAAGAGATTTCTTGGTATAAACAAAAATTTGTATAAACGTTAAAAATCCAGCAGATAGTGAAGTCAAGTTTTTGTGAGCTGTAGGTAAGTTTTACTAATTATGAATTCATGATTTTCAAACGATTAAAATGTGTACCTACCTAATGTTTATTATGCGTTCTATATTGCGATATAGGTTTAATTACACCAACACGTAGGTACCTACGTAAGTACACGTTCTACAAACTAATGTCAGTAGTACTCATGCGGTGCTTATTTTTTTTTGTAAAACCCGTCTGTACAGTAAACAGACGTATACCAATCTTACAACAAAATACGGATAACCCGCTTTGTGTTTACAATCAACGTCATGAACTCATGAGATATGAATGACTTGAATTGCATACTACGATACGATACGAGGTACTTTTCTAACTTGTCACCTCCTTGTTGAGTTTTCTGTAACCTAGGTAGTTAATAGACCTGATCACGAATAAATGTGACAATCGTAAACGTATCGTAACGCTAGCGTATCCGAAATACTCTGCGCGGTGACGCTACAACGTTTGGCAGTCGAGCTGGCGTTAGGTTTACGTAACGTGGCGACTGTCAGATTTGTTAGTGATCACCTCTCTAACTAGGTTTGCATTTTGCAAGTAGACTTGATACTTGATCCCACTTTTATTAATATCTTAGCTTGATGCTCTATTTTAAATCTCCGACCGAAAAACGGAAAGGGGTGTTATAATGATTGCCGGCGTTTTGTGTGTGTTTGTCTGTCCGTCTGTCTGTGCATTCGTATAACTTGGAGAGTATGGCTCCGATATCAATGCGGTTTTTTTTTGTTGGAAAGGTGATTTATTTGTCATGGTTCATAGCTATGTTTAGTGAAAATTGGTGGAGCCGTTTCCATGTTTGAGGATATTTATCAGCTCTGAAAACTAGTTTTGAAACTCAGACATAATTGCCTATAATCGCGATATTGGTGTTGGTGCACATGATATTTTGAATTCATTGAGTGCAGTGTCCGTTGTTTGCTAGGATTGTAATGGGTGATAGGTTAGGTATGGTTGTACTGAATCTTGGATTGTATGGGTGCGGTGCGGTGGTGTGGTGGCTGGCGTGGATCGTTGGCAGCTCTCGCGGCAAGTTCAAGGTGAGCGCGTCGCTCCGCCCCGCCCACACGGTCACAACTCGCGCCGCGCGGCGGCGGCCGCTCCTAGCTAGCTCACAAGTCTCACAACACAACCGTTACACACGAACACATTGGACCACAGACTCTGGACACATCTCATTCCTCGCTCTACAAATACAACACCACTCACTTGCACAAACAGTCGATTGTTTCTAACTAGCAAACCAAATCTCCATGTCTACGAGGTGCCAACACGCAAATGAATTAATTACGTACGTGAGGTCGTTACGAGTCTATCCAAGCTGGTAGGTAGATCTGATACTTAATAAAATAACAAGTATGGAATTGAACGTGAAGCAGACTAGCATTTAAATAACAATTACTTACCAAACGATAATGAAATATCATTAATGGCAAACCAAAACATTGTACATTATCAAAAGATTTATACTTTTAAATAATTGTTGACCTACCTAGCAGTCTACCACAGAAATGGAATTTTCCATTAGCGAATAGGTAGGTAACATTCACTATGTAGCACTGCGCGGTCCACTCCAACATTTCCATAAATAGCATTTTGTAAATCCACCAAAGTAATAAAACACAGCAGCATACCTACTATGATTTCATCATTAGGGAAATTAAAATAATAAAATATTCCGATTGGCAAAAGGTGCGTTAGTTTTGTACACTTAACATTCCTTGTTTACAGCCTACGCGCGCTCTACATGAAAATCAACTCAGAAGCTACGAGTACGTAATTAAATTAATTTGACATAATACAACTTGCTTAATCTCCGAGAAAAAAAAACCAGTGCGGTCTAAAGTTATAAATTGCATCGTACGTAACGTAACGTATGTAGCAGCTCCTCAACTATTTTAATGACACAACCCTAACGTGTGATCTCAAATTCAGTTGGTGATGTTGGTAGATATTGCGAACGATTTGCACATAAGTTACACGGACTAAAATCTTAGTATGTTTTTGGTAGGCATTTGAACCACACCACTAAAGCTAATATTGCAAAAGTTTTTTTAGTGATTTCTGACTTTTTAGTAACCACGAATGCATGCAGGTCAATATATTTTCAAAAGTTAGGGACCGTCTCCTAAGAACGTTTTCCTATAACTACAATGGTAGAGTGTCCTTACTGCCCAGTCTCAAAAATCCACCCTGTATATCACAGAACTGTATATGAACGGAGTTTTCGGAGATATACTTATTTGGTGTTTGTACGCCACCATTTCACCATTTACCTAGCGGGTCAAAATATGACCAATGATCTTTGTGGATTTGACGTGAGTAGCTAAGTGGCAATGTCAAATATTATCATATATTTTATTATTATAAAATATATATATTTTATTTTCCATGAGGCCAATTTGCAAGTTTTCAAATATATACATTTTTTGGATAGATTGCTAGGTGGAAGGTTTCGGTTTTGCGCGAAATTAATTTTTTTTATACATTATAGACAAGCGTTTTACCGCAATCTCACCTGACGGTAAGTGACGATAAAAAAAAATTATCTACGTTTTCCAGGTAATATGATCATCTAAACTTTGGTTTTGTAGCGTTCGTGAATACATTTCTACGACTCTTGTCTTGAGTCGTAGAAAATGGTTTATGAATGCTGCAAAATATAAGAGTACTTTACCTGGGAATGGTGATGACTTGTCCCAGCTCGTCTACGACGTGGTCGGCTAGCACCAGCACGGTGGGCGGCTGGCCGGGCGCGCCGACCACCACGGACACACCGCCGTCCTGGTGCACCAGCTGGCCCTCACCACCGACGAGCTGGCCGTCCTCCAGCTGTCCGCTGATCATCTCCACTCGCTTCTGGTCCGGCGTCGTCGTGTATATCACGGTCTGTTTTTCGTCCTCGTATATCAGATCTATGGGGGTCTTTTCATCGATCGACTCCATGCCCTGGTCGTAGACGTCCGGCTGTACGGGCACTTTGCTGTCGGTCGCGTAGGCGGCGAGTTCGTGCGGCGAATGCCGGTACGAGTGCGCCTCGGGAGGGTAGCCGTCGTCGGAATCCATCTCGACCTTGTGCGGGTAGTAGTCGTGCGCAGGCTGCACGGGGGTCATGGTGGCGAGCACGGCGTGCGCGGGCGCGGGCGAGCGCGGTGCGGACGCGGGAGAGGGCGGCGGGAGCGACCCTTCGCCCGAGGCAGGGGACGCGGACATGGCGCTGCTGATGCCGATGCCGATGCCGATGCCGCCCTGCACGCAACCAAAAGGCGACGTCGTCCTAGTGCGCGCGGAGGCTCCTCTCAGGAGCACCCCGCTCTTTGCTGTTTTGTCTTCACTTTCTGAAACATTCATTTATATCATCATCATTATATAATCTTAAGATAATAAGTTATGCCGTCTTAGACTGTTGTAATTTTTGTTGTTTATAAGTAATTTGTGAATATGCCGTCGGCGTAACGAAACATAATAAATAAATAAATTATTGTAGATAAGAACTTAATAATCAACCTAAGGGACCTAAGGGATTAGAACTAATTAGTCTAGAAAAATAAATTCGATAAAATTAAGTAGGTAATATGAGTTGAACTAATGCGCTGAGGATTCTTCGCAAACTTAGGTTACACCTGATTCATGTACATACTTGAGTGCCCAATAACGTATAATAAGTGAGGGATAAGTAGTTACTAGCGGCTGGTTTTAGCTTATCAAATTAAAAACATTGTAGATTTTACCAATATTTTAAAAATGGTAAACCATTGTTGATTTCCATAAAGCTGCCGTCCGTAACCCTAATACCTGTTATCTGTTGCAAATGTTGCAATGCAACCATGTTTTATTGAATAAAGTAAAATAAGTCGTCACATCCGAAGAATATGACACACGCCAAAAGTTTGCGTGACCAAACAACCCCATAATATTTTATTCATAATGTCAAGTCTCCTTTGATAATACCTACCTATGTAATTCTTTAGGAGAGGGTATCTTAGCTTTGAGGACATAGCTTTCATCAAGTTGATGTGGCAGTGCACAGAGACAGAGACAGAGACGATTCAGAGATGACTCAGAGACAGAGTGGCAGTGCACAGTGTGCACAGGCAGTGCACACGGCCACAGAGCTGGCAGAACTGACAACCACTGGGAAATAAAGGTTCTCGAATGGTGACTACGAACCGGAAAGCATATTGTAGGACAGTCACCGACCCGTTCAACCAAAATCTCTCTTTCTAGGATACTATGGGGGAGGCCTATGTCCAGCAGTGGACTCCTACAGGCTGGTATGATGATAATGATTCGAGATAGATAAACAGTAAAAATACCATGCTAGACGTGTTCACTTGTACTCGAGATAATTTTTCATTCAGAGAAGTTTCATACACAGGAGAGTCCAAGGGCATCGCAGAAACAGCTGACTCGAGTCCTGTTAGAAAAGAACGAGTATCAAGTGGCACTTGATCGGCGAGAAGCGGCCGAACTCGTTGAACAGCCCCCTGCTCGCCGCCACCGCCACCACCGCTGCACCATAGAACGGTACAAACTGGTAACTATTGTGTCCACGTGCCTACCAAACTTGTCAATAAACGAACAACGCATCGAAATAAATATAAACACGCCATTGTTATTTGATGCATCTCATACCGTAATTAATTGTAGGATATTGCCTACTTTATAATCACACCTTAGATTAATATGATTGTTATCCAAAAACTTGATGCTGTAGGTACCTACGGAGGTATATAGGTACCTATCTAATAGGCATAACAGTAATCTAAAATAGTCCTTCTGCTATTTATGTATAGCTAGGGAACATATTTTTTAGCAACAAGAAGCCTAACTTGGTAACTTGGAACTCACTTACAGACTTTCCTTTTTTGATCAGTCTTAAAAATAAAAGAAAATGCATTTAATGCTTCAGAAGCGGTACTGTGTCAGGCTATGGTGCAGAGGCTGGAGCTCGATCTCGGACGTGCGACAAGGAAAGAAGTATGGCTATCATGAAAGTTCGAAAGAGAAATATGTTTATAGCTCAGTCATCTCCTTTAAGCCGTACACTGTCCATGTGTGCATCAAGGAATTTCACAATTTAAAGCCATGAGCTCTTTGTCCGTAGACAGCAGTATTGAATGTTCCATGGTAGTATAGTATATAACAAGGTACATACGTACATTACGTACGTACCTACTTCTACCGTTATTGTACGAATTAACTAAGTACATTATGTGATGTACCTAACAAAGACATTCGGTTTAGCTTTTTTTTTTTTCGAAAAATCGACAGCATGGCCGCCGCACCGAAGATTGGTATATAACTAACTACTAATATAGGCCAGCGATCTGTCTGTCTGACTTTTATGGACTGAAAATATAGACAAGACTAGAATTAGGTGAAGATCGTACTATACAGGTTGTGCCAATAAATAGTGTCAAGCGAAAGACTTGAAGGTGAGGAACCTCGAGCCGCATCCGAATCATCTATCTGAAATATCTAATGTGAGTGTCTTATATAACTCTTGAAATGGAGAAGTTTATAAAGTACTTAGGACAAAAAAAATCGAAATCTTGATGATTGTAGATAACCACACCACGAGATCCAAATTTTTTTGAACTTCAACTTTTATTATTGACGAAATCAAACAAGTTTAAGGAAACAAGTGCAAGGAAAATTATGAAAATGTCACATACTTAACTTTGAATAACAAAAAATCGCGGCATATACGAGTACCTACCTACAGTGGGCGGGAGTGATTTGGATGCACCATGAGGTGCTCCACCATCGGCACTACCGCTTGTAGGTACCTCAATGTCTGAAACATTTACGACTCAGAAACCAAAATATTATACCTAATAACAAGCTTTAGTATCATCTTCGTTAATAATAATTTTTTTTGAAGTCCGTTGAAAACAAATTCAACATAAATTAAAAGATTGCATGATCTGTCCATGTAGATTCTAAACAGGAAAGTTGTGAAAGTGCAAGACGAGCCTATACCAACTTGGATCCTTACTAAGTAGCTTAGGTATAGTCACAACAATAGTCTGCAGTCTCATCATGTGATTGCCAATGTTTTTGATCGCCCTCGCTACATTGTGTTGTAGGTAGGTAAGTAAGGTACTGTAGGAGGAAAAATAAAATTACAAAAAGGCTTCACCACCGCCGCCGTTGGAGCCGGTTGTGTGCTCCTGTGCTGTCGTACGCACACAGAGATACCAAGTGAATATCATGCATGGGACCAAGTAGGTAGGAGATGGGCTAGGACAAGCGCCTCATTGACTCACACGCAGAAAATAATTGCCTCAGTCAGTACCAGTACCTACCTACCTAGGTAAGGTACCTAAGACCTACCTACCAACATGAACGTCTTCAACTAGGCATGTACCTACTACGCTACGAGGTATTACTTATAATTATAAACCACTTAAGTTATTATGAGTCACCCAATACACTGAATTAGTATTATCAGATTTCACATATATTTATTTGACCATAATTTCAAATAGAAACCTGCATAAGTATGGGTTAATGTAGCTATGAGCTAAAACCATGAGAAGACCAAAACATGAGAAAAGAACGACATCATCGTCAAGGCTTGCGTTCAGCAGGTGAACCGGAATAAGTAGGTAGGTATTTTATTGACCATATTATCTGACAAGAAGGGTTCTCGAGGTATCTGCGCCATGCTTAGAAACCCAAGAATGCGCACATGAAGGTTCAAACCAAACAAAATGAAGAATGCATCACAGTAGCCTAAACGATCTATAAATGTCTAGTTAGATTCAAAGCAGAATGTCTGTTGGAAAAAAAGAGACAGTATGTAGGTACAACTAAATGATGTAAGTGACGCAGGGGCAAGCATGTTGTCACATAGCACTCGTAGGTAGTTGTATTGTTAGAGAAGACAAGCGAACACGTCATACACTGATACTAAGGTCGGGGGCGGCGCGGCGCGGCGGCCGGCGGCGGCGGCGGCGGCGAAGACGGCGAAGGCGTCCTGGCCTGGTACAAGCCGTCACGCACGCGAGTAAAACTAGTCTCGTGACGTCACAGCCTGCCCGGCAAAATTACAAAACCGGCCAGGCGGGCGCAGCCGAGAGCGGCAGCAAGTGGCTCGCAGGCGCGGGCGGCAGCGCAGTGGCGGACGCGCTGCCGCCCGACCCCGACGCGCCACCAGCGATTCACATACCGTGGGCGGCGTCTCGACGCCTGGCGGCGCGGGCCGGAGCGCGGGCGCGGGCGCGGGATATCGAGCGCGCGGCGAGCGGCGCTTCGGAGCGCGGGCGCAGGTGCTCTGAACGCAGCAGCCTCCGCGCGCCGGCGCCGCCGCCCTCCGCGCCTCCCCGCGCGCGCCTCTCGTGTCCGCTCTCGCACGCACCAAAACGACCAATTTATCTTCCGAACATACTGAATGCGGGCCCTCCACCCGAGGACGTTGGCCAAGGTGCCTCTGCGGATCCCTTGTGCCGTATCGTTACTAAGGTGACTTGAATTTTCCACCAGTGCGATCAAAACCATCGTTTTCTGCATCGAAATAATTTATAAGATTATAAAACTAAGAAAACCGACTTCAATTCGACTACCGGCTTCATCATGATGATGATGATGATGGCAGTTCTTGGGAATGTTCTAGTGACCGTAAACACCACTAAAAAGTCATAGAACAGCAAAATACGCAATTTCGTGCACGTAGATGGCATATTTTTATTTATTAACCAAACTACTGAACCGATTTTGATGACAATTGAATGGGACCAACCTGGAAGTACTTCCATTCAGATAAAAAAGAATTTTTCAAATCGGTTTATAAATGACGGAGTTGTGAGGGAACAAACATTTTTTTTTTGTATTTTTAAAAAACATACAACCGAATTGAGAACCTCCTCCTTTTTTGAAGTCGGTTAATAAGTACTGTCACGAACTCACGACACGGTCGACACACACATGCTTTTCATTTTGTAAAGTAGGTAAAAAGGAAAACTTTAACATCCAAAAGTACATTTAATTACGTACTAAAATGATAAGCACCCAAGTTTTCCTAACGCATTCGTTTAGGTAGGTATTTAGGTTATATTATGTTGGTATGAATAAGCCAAGACAAGAAGCGCCGAAAATTAAGGCAGGCTGGCTGCAGACAGTGTGCAGCGCAATCGGGCGGCACTGCCCGAGGCGAGGCTGCCGTTGACCACGTCTGTCGCTCGCAGTCATTACAAAACTTGCGACCTGACGATGTAGTTGCTCAACTTTACGCAATTTCCCTTATTAAACTTTCATGCAATACCTACCTACTCGTAATATACACCTCTACCTACACAAAAGCTACAAATGAAATTTTACAGTGCCAGGAAATCAGAGAAACTGCAAATACATCGCAATGCAGGAACTTGATATTATGAAACAGCGCAGCGCCAGCGGCGTGGTGCGTGTTGGTTATTAGAAAGAAATGGATGGATGACAGATTGTGGTATTTACATGGTAGTTGGCTTGCTAAGCTCCATTAGCTAAATTACATTTTTACAATCTGGTGATTCCACCGCGGCCTGTCAGTAGGTCGAGTATCAGCCGCCGCCGCCGCACCGCCTTACGTTTGGCCGCGAACGTATAGCGTTCAATCGTTCAAATACGAGTAAGCCACTACGAGTAAAAGTTACTCACTGGATCCATTGGATAACGTCGTTATCAAGGGTTTGACTGATAAACGTAATCTTACCCAGTTTGCAGCTTGCTCCGCTCACCGATCAGCACCTGATAACTCTTGTTTTTGCACTTAATTACGTAACATTCGTTAGTTAAACTAATACGATATTTAGGGGTAATGCCTTTTAGATCTCTTAGATCTTTTTGTGAAAACAATAATTATTCACCGATCAATGCCGGCTTTTATGTTGCTTTCATAAACGTTAGGATGGTTCTAACAAAAGATTTCAACGCGCTCTTGTTGATAGCGAGAAACTGTTTTATTTTCTGTGTTTTTTATTGAGGTACAGTAAGCCAAGAAAGTGGTGTACCAGTTTTTATTTAGTTTCTCATTCATCGAAAATTACAACAAGGTTCATACTAAAAAGATATCACTGAAAGAGATGCAAAATAATGACGTAAACCTAATTGATAAGTATTCATACGTAGGTCACTTATAAGTGCATGACATTTTAACCTTTATTATAAATGGATAAGACATCAATTTTTTCAAAGAAAATATAAATGTTTCTTAACAATACTAGTAAAAAAAACTATTTAAATAGGCAACCAAAAGCTGTCAGATGCTCAGCACGGTTTAGGCCTGGTCGGAGCACAGACAGTAACCTGATATGTTTCATGACATACGCAGTTCCTGCTCTCGGCTCTGGAGGTCAGGTGGATGCTGCCTACTTCGACTACCGGAAGGTCTTCGACACCGTAGATAACGACGTGTTATTGAGGAAGCTAGCTTCAATTGGGTTTACCGTACCTAGATCTTTTAAAGTTCTTCTCCAGCTATCTGCGAGGAAGAATGCAGTATGTCGACTACAATGGCTGCACGTCCAAGCCACGCGTTTTTCACAAACTCTGGAGTTAGTCAGGATAGTAATCTTGGGCCCCTTGAGTTTTTAACGATCTTCCGGCCATCTTCAAATACTCTGGCTGTCTTCTCTTTGCGGATGACCGATTGCTATTGCAGATCAAGGATAGCACGGATTGTGAACTTTTGCAGAAGGACATTAGTAATGTAATGAAGTGGAGTCAGGCTAACAGTTTGTTTTTTAATGTCGAGAAATGCTGTGTCATGAATGACATACACCAAATCGGTAAGTCCTGTGACGAACACCTATAGGTTAAACGCAGATCACATGACCCGAGTCACATCAGTTAGGGATCTTGGAGTCTACATGAATACAGAACTAGCCTTTCGTAATCACGTTGTTGACATCTGCAAGAAATCTTTTCGAAATTTATTTAAGTATTTATTTATTTCCATTCACTTAAATCTATTACCTATTACAGGAGACCTAATGCAATAGAGAAGTCAAATTACTTGGGGGACAGGGATTCGGTGCCAGGCAGGCAACCGGGATACTTGTCTTTGGTTAGATTTTGAAAGCTTGTGGAAGATAGATTTTAAGATATTTGAGTTAATCTAGATAGTTTGCAATATAAGTTTTGTGATACGCATCTTCTAGTGTTTCATTTCTGAGATGGCTAACATCTACTAACTTAATTAACAACACATTACAATAAACACACAATTAAAAAACATCAACAATAACACAAAATAATCATAGTGAAACATGGAACACATCAAGTTTCTCTGCAACCAAATTGAGGGTGGGTGTGCATGGTGCGCGTCAGAGGCGCTTTAGCTAGCAGATTCGTCCTGCCACGAGGGACGCTGAACAGGCGCGGCTGCCTGCGCCGCAAAACATATTCGTCAGGCACGCACAATTGCATTCTTTCCAAAATACCCGGGTTGGTAATGGTAATGTAATTTGGGGTTTATACTGCGGCTGTGCAGTAATTTTGGAAACGTCAACTCGCTTAAAGCACTATAATAATGCTGTAATACGCAGTAGACTTGAATGTGGTGCTATTATGGAGTCCACATGAAAAAAAGTACAGCAGCATTTTGGAAAAAATACAAAATAAGTTTACTAGGTTTTTATAAGTAGGTACCTAAAATTGTACGGAGTCTATCCATTTTTCGCTCTTATGTATCCCACTCTCTTTGTTCTAGGTACTTATGGTAGGGTATTTCAAACTCGGGGTAAGAAGAGAGGTTATGCTGGCTACGTACCTAGGTATATTTATAAATTGCTAAGAGGTATGGGTATGATGTATAGTATAACCCGCAAGTGCTGATGCATGTGGGGTTGTAGGTAGGTACGTGCCAAATAAATACGTGCGCGCGCGGTGACACAAACTGCTAGTGGAGTCCAAAGGTAGGAGTAACCTAACCTACTGAAGGAAGCTCCTTCAAGGTCCCTTCGTTTGATAAATAAGTTATGCGAAGATGAAGAATTTGATCTGTTTGTGGTTTCGTTGATAAAATTCACAGAAAAAGCTATCTTAGTAAATAAGTACTTAGGTACCTACCTAAACTGTTAGTATTTCAGTGTCGATTTAGTTAAACTACTGTACCTAATGGCATTGAAAAAGGAAATAAATAAAATAAAAATAATTCTCGTGGTAGGTAGGTATTTTTGCGGCCGGATAAAGCAAAATGGCGGTCTTAGATCAGAGACTTTTTTTTCTAAGATAGTAGTTATGACAACTTACCTACCTACTTATATCATTGCTGTCTCTGATCCAGATTTCCTACCTCCATGATTGCGCTGCATACATTACCGTATACCGTTCTGTGGGTGGTCAAAGAAATGTGCCTGTGGCTCTGCTCATGTAGGACTTCGCAAAAGCATAAGTATCCAGCTCAAGCACAAAAGTGTATAAATGCATAGAAAAAAAATACATTCGGTGTCTGTGGTCTGTCCTTAACTGCAATGGTGCCAACTTGACATTTTTGGCTAAATTTGCTATATTTTTTAGCATTCGAAAAATACTAGGCAAATGAAACGACAACCACTGCTACCTTTTTTTTCTATGGTTTTTCTGAAACTCTTAAATGAAGTAGACTATTCAGAACTAACGGAAAACAAATGATTTAAGAAACGGATGGTCAAATTTTTAAATTCGCTTCGCACTAAACGAGATTCGCAGACTTTTAAGTATTTTTTTTGGTAGATTTGGAGCCCCGTTCCTAAAATAAATACCTACCTAATACGTTTATTTCGGGCATTTTTTGAGAAAAATATAGCATTAGAGCCACTGAGCATATAACCAAAACCAAAGCACTGCGCTAGTTGGCCTATTGTTCGGTAGCGCGGTTCGGTAAGAGTCGTCATGTCATACGACCATCAGCATTTAGTCCATGCCCATTCGATAAAGCGCTAGAGTTAAGTTAGCAACACTGTCTGTCTGTGCGGGAAACTAATTCGTGGCAAATCCGAAAGTTTAGTTAAAAAGTAAGTAAAATAGCGCTTTAATTTTGTTTGTCATGATGAATATGAAAATAAGTAAGTTTTAAATAGCGCTTAGATGATACAAATAAAAGTAGGTATACGCTTAGAAATACTAATCAACTTCCTAACCTTAAAATTGAACTAGTGAGAGTTTGGGATTTTCTTGAAAATATTTCTTTACGAGATGCATGTTAGTCAGTAGCTACTTACTGGTACCAATAGATTTTGTATAGGCTAGGAAATGAAGAGTAGGTATCTCTAGTATATGGTATATAAATGAGGTAGATAGGTACCTATCTAACACTATTCTAAGTTATGTTATAGAGGTCAACCTACATTACGTACGTTAGGTACTTACCTACCTACTTTATTTTAGAAAGATTTTTTATTTCAGAATACAATGTCGACTCTTATTCATGAGAAGGTTTGGCTAGACAAACCAATGTACACTGAAGCGGAGAAAAAATATTACGAGTCCTTATCTAAGGTCAGCGATAAGTCAATGAATGGCATAACTACATTATGTTAGGTTTCATATCTCTACTAAATTTCTACTTCTCTATCATAATTTTAAGGAATGGATGTCATGTGAATATTACTATTCTTGTAGGTTCAAGGGTCTCCACTTTCATTGGCTCGATCATCTTTGGCCAATGAAGTTGCGAAGGCTAGACAGCATATTAAAAACTCTCTAGAATGTGTGAGTAATAAAATTGTTATGTACCTAAGATCACACACTTATATATTTATTGCTAAAGTTACTCGTGAAATATTTACTTTCCAGTTACATATACTATAACAAAAAAAATATGTATTGTGTATCTAGATTTATAAAATTTAAAAGCTTCTCAATGTTTCTTTAGTTTTTATATATTGACTTTCTGTACAAGATTTATCAAATTTGCAGATGGAAAGTGTTGCCTCACTAGCAGGAGTTCCTAATACTGAACTTAACATCAAAATCAGCAGTTTGGAGAAAGAAAATGGTGATCTGAAGAAAGCAATTGATGATTTGCGTAACTTGGTTATCAGCCTACAAGCCAGAGTGGAAACCCTCGAGTCAACTGGAGGTGCCAAAAAAGAAGCACCTAAGGTAAGACAATATACTTACATATGATAATATGAAGAGCTACTTATATTTGAATAAGTTATTTACTAAGCTGGAAAAGAAACTTATACCGTAATGGATACAAGAATGGAAACTTCAAAGTAAATCAAAACATAATGGCATTAGCCTGGCTTAACCTTTTATTTTTACTATCATATGTTGGTGTACCTATTCTATTTAATAAAATGATAATATATATTTTTATCAGAAAACTAAGTTTACATAAGTACAACAAAAAGTACAATATTAGTTGCAGGCTATACCTGCTCCAACTGCAGCGGAAGACTCAGATGATGGTGTGGATCTGTTTGGGTCTGATGATGAAGAAGAAAATGCAGAGGCAGCCAAAATACGCGAAGAGCGTCTTGCTGCATACAATGCCAAGAAATCCAAGAGTAAGTTATATCTACTCATATTGTAAGTTACCAACACGTAAAATAAGTTTGATAGAATATGCTTTATTTTACACTACTTATAAAGAATATAGGTACTTACATTGAAAATACCTAAATTTGGTAAATTTGGTAGTTTGGTAAATTTGGTAATAAAAACACTAAGAGGTAGGTACAATGGGCGGCCTTATTGCTAAAAGCTACCTCTTCCAGGCAACCTTTGGATGGACAGGATCTAATAATTAGTTAGAATTAAGTTAATAAAAACATGTGAGCTGTTAATTTTATTAAATGAGTTCTAAAAGATTAAATTAAGTATAGCTAGGTACTTAGGTTTGATCCCAATACCACCATGGCTATTTATGTTACAGGTATCAAATTCAGCTATTGTATTACCTATACCGTCCAAGTATTATGTATTAAACAAAAAAATAAAATAAAAAAATAAAATATTCATGGACTTTACACACAACGCCCTCTAGTCCCAAACTAAGCAAAGCTTGTAATATGGAAACTAGATGGCTGATAGAATACTTAAATACTTTTTTTTTTGTAAATACATACTTATAATACATAGTAACACCCAGACATAGAACAGACATCTATGTTTTCCATGCACAAATGTTTGTTCTCAGTGGGGGAATAATTAAATAAATTAAAAAAAAACAACATTTTGTAATGAAGGTTGAAACACTTTATTAATAATAACCTTGTTTACAGAGCCTGTTCTTATTGCTAAGTCTAACATTATTTTGGATGTTAAACCTTGGGATGATGAGACCGACATGAATGCTATGGAAGAGGCTGTGAGGGCAGTCAAAACAGATGGCCTGTTATGGGGTGCTGCAAAGCTTGTACCATTAGCATATGGTATCCACAAGCTTCAGATTTCTTGTGTGGTTGAAGATGATAAAGTTTCTGTGGACTGGCTTACTGAAGAACTTGAGAAGATTGAGGACTATGTGAGCACTTTCTTATTACCTAACTAAGTAAACCAATGAATGTTTTATAAAACTGCACCTCTAAATAGTAATCCCTAAGAAATAAAAATATGGAGCCATCCAGAAGAGGTAGCTCTGGATCGAACTATCCTACGAAATTTTAGATACCTACCTACAATTACATAGGTTCTAAAGGGAAGAGGACTAACGGGACGCGAGCGAAGTCGCGCACGGATGCTACCTAGTCTTTTATAGATCAGTGAAATAATTAATCATTGACCCACCTCCAATGATTTAATAAACACTAGGTACCTAATTTATAACTTTGACCCACCTACATAAAAATGATTAATCACAACATTTTGTTTCAGGTTCAAAGTATTGACATTGCCGCTTTCAACAAAGTATAATTCCAGGGTGTAAAACATACAATAATTTGTTAAAATATATTAGAAAATAAAAAAATATTGGCTATTTTGAAATAAGTCGTAACTGTATTTTCTGGTTCACTGGGAATAACGTGACAATTACAGGGAGGGGTGGGGAGTTGTATTGGCATATACCACGGGTGGTCACTGAAGGGGGAGGGGGTCTAAAAAGTGAAAAAAAAAGGGTACGCTCCCTAATGGTATCACTCTCCCATAGAATATTATAACTTTTTTTAGTATACCTACATTATGTAAATATACCGTTAGTGTAACACAAATAAATTCATTCAAGTAAGTGTAAACGAATAAGGTGATGATGTACTTTGCATCCAATTCCCAGATTGTGCATTCTATTCTTCTTATCTATGATGGCATCACCCAGCCCAAATGTGTTTTACCAAATTCAAAATTATTTTAGCACATCTGATTGTAATCATCATCACTCTATCCCAAAAATGTTTGCTTATGAAGTGTGTCGAAATCTCAGATTATAGAAAAGTACAGATTTAATGGTCGATTTAGGTGCCAAGGTCGAAATATTAGCACCGCTTTTTTATACAATGAGAGGACTTTATATTTAGTAGAACTAATCAAGAACATATTATGTACTATCGGCAAAATTTCCGCCTTACCACTTTTGAAACAGTTTCGCTTGCAAGCAGTTAGCTACCTGACCTCGCCTTTTTCTTTTGTCTTCTTATTTTGACCAACCAGAGACCAAAACACCTATTTATTCTTATGACGGCCCATTGTTTTCATAACTTTTACACCCAAAATAGTTTGCTTCTATTGGTATTCATAAATTAACAGCTAGTCGTTTTACAGAAAATCCACCCTTAAGGTGGTAAGGTAGAACCTTGGACGAATACACGGGACACGTCATGCTCGAAAAAAGTATGAAAACACCGTCGACCACTTTTTGCGGGGCTCGGGAGGAGTAATCTATTGCTGCATTAGTTCTGCTGTTCTGTTCTGTTCTTCTGTTCTGCATTAGTTAGCGTTGTCACTGTCTAACAATTATTGTAAATTGACACTAGTGATTGACGCATTCGATGAAATAGTATCGATAAAAATGAATGAATGACGGGAAACGAAGGAGTTGAATTAGGTAGGTACCTACTTTATTAAATTTGAAATTGTAGTAAGGTAAGATGATGCCTGGGTTGATGATATAATAATAATGGAAAATCACAAGGAAATAAACTTAAGCATTAAACATTTTACTTGATAATTTTACATAGACATGTCATTGTAACCATAAGCCACTTTTACAACAATTAAAAATAGCTTCAGAGATCCTCTTCATCAGTGCTACCTATCATCAGACCCTGGAGTATGTGCTCAGGTTTGTCAAATCTGAATGTTCAAGTTTGGTATTGCGGTAATTTGAGACTTTGGGAGCTGGCAACGAAAGGATTTTTATAATTTTACTTTACAATGATTTGGTTTCTTAACTCGTAACACTACATGCGTAAGATTTACTTGCGCCTTGCCTAGTTAATTTTTTAATGATGAAGCAATTTAAAGACACTATTTTTAACAATGGTTGTGATAAACTTAGCAAATCGTATTAATATCAATACCAACATTAATATAAATCGGACCCTTTGTGCTGTGCACACCTTAATTTTTACATTTTTCTAAATTTGTCAATAAACGCAGTATTTGTACATTCAAACCGCATTTAATTGGAGAAAAGCAAAAACCCACCAGTTGTTCTTCTAAAGAATCAACACCAACCACGTGCACGAAATTGCGTATTTTGCTTTCCTGTGACTTTTAAGTGGTGTTTATAGTGACTAGAACATTCCCAAGGAACTGTCATCATCATCATCATCTGATATTTGAATACACGCATTGCCTTTGTATTGCATTGCATTGCCATCAGAGGGGCGATTACGAGTTGACAATGTAAAAAAACCGGTGTCAAACGTCTGACGCCGAGCACACCGGTGTGCACTGCTTGGTATGGAAACACTGAATCGATTTTTTGAGAAGCTTGGTTTCGTCAAGCTTTGTGAGATTTAAAAAAAGTTTCGATTTCACTTTTTAAAACTTTCTTTTATACATACAAACCTTGTCCTGACAATCTGTTGATGATGATGAATATGAAAATTGCATAACGGCATTTCAAGCTCTACTTACAAATTCAGGCAAGTGTAATGTAGGAACAGCATCTTTCCAGAGTCTTTTACTTTTTTTAAAATTTTTGTTGTAGCACTCTGGTTCAAAATGTATACTACATATACTGCTATGTTTTTTTGGAATCTATGCCTGTTCTCTGCGTACTGCTTTCACCCATTCTCTTTTTTTTAATGGATTATTTGGAAATTTGATTAGTTGGAAACCTAAGAGTGAGAATAAATTCGTTCGTTCATTTACATCGATATTTTTCATCGATAGTTTCAAACCCTATTTGAAAGAATTGTAATGAACGAACACTGAACGAATGAAAAAAGAACGGTAAAACCCGACTCATTTCAGTAAGTCATAAATATAGTTACATTGCAGAAAAAATTGAGTACTCGTTAATATGGCATCATATAAGCAAAAATTATATTCAATTTTATTAGTTTTATGAAAAATTAGCCACTTTATCGGCATAAAATTGTACTCACAGGTGAAAAGAAATATTAGTTACGCGATCACTGTAGTTTTTACAAAATAATACGGCGCATTTTGTCATTTTTTTGCATTATCTTGTCTTGAGAATCAACGTAGTGGTCGTGTCAACACTGACGCAACAATGTTGCTTGGTAGGCAAAAAGGCTGGTACGTGGCGAGCGGGGGTAAAGGCGAGATCGTCCGAGTTACGTGTCCCGTGTATTCGTCCAAGGGTAGAACTTTTGCTGATGGTACCTACATCAAACACATGGTTGTGTTTTGTCAGGCTATGCATTCCATGGCTGTACAATACCTAGACCGAAGCAAGCAGCTAAAGTTAAAAAAAAAAGTCGCTAAAGCCTCGGAACAATAAATACGTACAGCTAAAGCTAATCAGTTTTGATACTTTGACAGTTTGAGATGACAGTTTTGACAATTAAAATGTCTGATTTGTTTGTAGGAATAATACTTTCCCTTTTTTTATGTTATTTGTATGTATTGTACCTTGAACTTGTACCGACTTTTATTTTACTTACCCTTACATTTTCTTTGGCACTCCTACACTACTGTACACACGTGGGTATCTTTATTGCAAAAAGAAAATGTATTGTTCTAAATGTGGATCTGTTAGCAAAATCATTCTAAGGAAAAAAGATCTCTATTGCACAGATTGTTTTGTAATTGGCACGAATCATAAATTTAGAGCGTGCATTGGCAAAAACAAAATATTGTCAAAAAATGATAAAGTACTTCTAGGTGCATCTGCAGGGCCAGGATCTACCGTTTTGCTAGATTTAGTGTATTACGGATTGTCCCTAGATATGCACAAGAAACTCCGCATACTCCCATTGGTCCTACATGTAATAGGCAAGTTACAAACCCTAACTATACCTATATAAATTCACTACATGAAAATATTGTAATACCTAGGTGCTTACCTAAAAATATTCTATGCGATATAGGTAGGTAAGTACTTAATTAGAGAACTCTTCATTTTCAGAGACATCTGACACAACTAGAGCTGATACCTTACTAAAATTATGTAAGATGTACAACTTTGATATTTACTTTATTCATATTTCTGATTATATTACATTGAATAAGCTGCAACCGAATATAAATAATATACCAGAAGAGGATGATGAAAAGAATAAAAAGTTTCAATTGATAGTGAATAACATGCCTGCAACAGCCTGTAATGATTTCATCAAGAAAGTGAAGCGAACTCTCTTTATTAAATGTGCAGAGTTATTACATTGTAAATATGTGTTCACCGCAGAAACAACTACTAGCTTGGCAATTAATCTGTTATCAAATATAACTATTGGGAGAGGGTCACAGGTTCAGAATGATGTTGTAAGTATTTTTAACTAAAACTTGCACCAACTAATCTAACTTAATGTAAACACAATTTTAGTTCAATCACATTATTGTGTTAGCTTACCTTACTATAAACTTATCATTCAATTCCAGGGCTTTGTTGATGCTTGTGATAAAAATGTGTTTATATTACGGCCAATGAAGGACATCAGCCAAGAAGAGCTAAATTATTATATAAAAATAAAAGGACTAAATCCAACTACTTCTGAAAATGTAAGGAATAACAGCCTTCAGACAGTGATCAGCACTTTTGTAACAGAGCTACAGGACAACTTCCAATCCACCATATCCACAGTATGCAAGACAGCTGATAAAATCGGCATTATGAAGGATGATAATGAAAACTCCAAAAGCTGTGCTATCTGTGAGGTAGGCTAAGAACATTCAGTTTTTAATAGGCACAAAAGAACCAATCTTTATTTCTCCGAACTTAGCTGCAGGTAGCTCCACAGACCCTTCTATTCTTAGCTTAGATTAGAGGAAAGTGGATCATGTAGTTTTTTTTTATACAAATAAATTATGGAACAAGCCGATGGCTCATCTGATGTAGCAATGGACAGGTCATATAACTTGCAAACTCTCTTTGCTTTGCAATAGTTGGATAAAAAAAACTAGGAAACATAAACAAACTTAATGAATGTATGTAGTTTAGACCATTTGTAGATTACAACACCAAAAATGTTTTCTTTCAGAATTCTCTCACCAAAAGGAGTCTAAAACTGACTGCTATGGATGCTACTAACTTTTCTAGAACAGTATCATTTGGAAAACCTCTTCATGGCAACAAAATCAATGAAACTATGTTTCCTTATATATATGAACATCTTTGTTATAGCTGTAGTAGAAATTATTCTGAAATGAAAAGTAGTAATTTGACTTGTATACCAAACTTGCCACTAAATAAATAATTTGCTAGACTGAAAGTTAAGTTTGTGATGAGTAGGTTGGATGCTCACTTAATGACCCCACCACCTCACCACCAGTAAACAACATCATGTGCATGTCCCCAGCATAATCCCCTCAGACCTTCCGCTACTCCCGGTAGGTAGGTACCACATTATATGTATCTCCTTCATAGTAGTTACTTCAGATTCCAGGATCCTGGTGGATCAGGTTCAGGTGTGTGTTATGGCTATTCCCATTATTTATTTATCGGGTTTTGCATGATGATATTACTACGTAGCTCGTTATGTCGAAGAAACAAGTAGGTAATTAAATTAAAAATTTAAAATACCCCGAATCTTCGACCGATTTTCATCAAACATTAAGAACACTCCCGACAATTCACCTTTCAAACAAAATCGAAATCGGTTCATCCGTTCAGGAGCTACGTTGCTTCAGACAGACACACAAGCACAGACATGTCAAACTTATAACACCCCGTCGTTTTTTTGCGTCGGGGGTTAAAAATAATAGTTTTCGCAAACCGCTACCTAACCTTTACCGAGGGTTAAATATTGGGGTAGGGGAAGAATATTGGCATTTTCGTAAAAAAAAAAAGGTAAAAACTAAGCAAATAAAGACAAGTATAGAAAACAGTGGGATTTTTGCGGCTTTCTCGTCAAAATACGGCAATTTTGAATACGGCTACCCAAAAAATTAGTCAGGAACAACACTGACTGCTGGTCATAGGCCTTCCCCACCACAGTATTCCAGAAAAAGCGATTTTGTATCTTCACCATCCATTGACTTCCAGCGATGTTAACAATGTCGTCGATCCATCGGGTGAGTGGCCTTCGCTTTTCCAGTTCGTGGTCATTTGAGAACCTTTACTTCCCAGCTCGTTGTAAGTTCTGCGAGCTGTGGCCAACCCACTGCCACTTGCTAATTCTTAGAGCTATGTCGATGACCTTAGTGGTTCTTCTACGCATTTTCTCGTTTCCGATTAGTGAAACTCCCAAAAATGCTCGCTCCATAGCCCGTTGTGCTACCTTCAGCTTACCCCGGCGCCAGACAGTCTCAAAGATTTGCCCACTTTGCAAGACTTTGCAAAGCTTTGAAAACACATTTGAACACATTGACGCAACCTGCCAGACACGCTTTGCAAACACTTCTGCACGGTCGGTTAGGTAGGTACGCTAGTAGACAACAAAATGATGGACGATTAATTTCGTGGACGCAGTGTGCCTAAATTATTTATGTAAATGTTATTATTTTTTATATGTGCAACAAAATATTATAAGTAGGTAATAAAGAAACGTCCGACAAAAAGACGCGAATGGATGTGTGAAATGTATCGCGAGTGTGGCAGGCTAGGCTACGCAAATATTTGAACACTTTCAACTTTGAACGCTTTGATGTGCGCAAAAAAAACCGATACCGCATGGCAAAGTGCCTCAAAGTGCAAATCTTTGTTCAAATTTTGAACACATATTCAAAGTCTCGTGCGTGCCACACATAGCCATCAAACAAGTGAAGCTAAGTCTGGCGCGGCTTCTTATTAATTTTAAGGCATATACTGTTGAGAGACAATATTAAGGTCTTCCAGTGATTCCGCCGCTTTTTTAGTATCGACAAATCGAAGGTTGGTGATACGTACGCCACTACCTACTTTATTGAATACCTACTTATCTTTCCATTCAATTCCTACTAGGTAACTACTTTAGTCAGTATCGTTCTGTTAGTATGACGATATGTACAGTACAGATTTCTACTTTAACAAATTACACTCGACAGGCCTCATAGCTCAGTCGGTAATAGCTCTGCCTTCCGTGCTGTGGGTCGTGGGTTCGATCCCCACTGAGAACAAACATTTGTGCGTGGAAAACATAGATGTTTGTTCTATGTCTGGGTGTTACTATGTATTATAAGTATGTATTTACAAAAAAAAAGTAGGTATATAAGTATTCTATCAGCATCTAGTTCCCATATTACAAGCTTTGCTTAGTTTGGGACTAGAGGGCGTTGTGTGTAAAGTCCATGAATATTTATTTATTTATTTACACTGTAGGTACTGTAACTACTTTGTTATATTATAATAATGAAATCATAAAGTATTTTTATTTAATGTCCCACCGAAAATATTTTCAATCTAAAAAGTTGCTATGTCTCGTCATAGGTTGGTATTGGTATCATCTCTGATTTTTAGGACGGTAAAGACTAGCATTGATATAAAGTAAAAAAATCATTAGGTACATTTAACAAACATAAAAATATTTTTTTTAATCCAAAACATGTCCAGGCAAAGTTAGTAATGTTTATTTATGAAAATTGTTGCAACAACTTGAAGTTATCACACTAAAAAATAAATTAAACTCATGAGGCTCACCTTCAAATAGAAGATATTTGATTTAGCTAGGTACTATATTATAAGGATAGCTAACATAACTTAATCATAACAATATTCTAACTCGACATTGTCTAGAATAATTAAAAGTTACTGGTCTCTTTTATAATAAAATATGTAATAAAAGAAAACGATTAATTAGTTATCTTAAAATTTTGTATTTATATCACACATAATATCTACATTTTACTTCTATTACATAAATACAAAATTTTAAAAGTAGAGTACCAACGAAAAGCTGCTAACCAGTATTGCAATGGTATGCAGGTGTTATCAATATTATATTTTACAAGTAATTACAATATCAATACCATAGGTTAATAAATGCAAAAGATCAAGTGCAATGAAATTCCAAATTTCTTTTTTCATTAATAACGAATTTCAAGTACAAAAACTGCTTTTATTTGTATAATTCGTAACCCCGCCCACCAAAATGAGATTACTCACAGTTGAGTAGGCTTGCACTTCCACAGGTTTCTTTAACAGAACATGTCGGACAGGAGGATAAGACACTTTTAAAACAATCAATAAACAAGATTTACTAGTTAACACTAAATTATATTGTCTTTCCGAATGAAACAGTGTAATTTGTGGATTTAGACGTTGTATGGAGATGGTTATTCACTGTTTTGGTTTGTATCATATTTACACCAACCATATTCTGCATTACAGCGCGAGTTACAGTTTGTCCTCGAAATCTTTCACATTATATACTCAATATAATAAGCATTACTAAGAGTTGCTAACTCATTAGTAACAATTATTCTGTATTATTTATTGGTCCTTGCAATGCATTAGGAGTTGGAGAACTCGAAGACACCATTCGTCCTTGCTCTTTTACAATCGGATCTGTAAAAGAAATACAATTTTAATATTTAGTTAGGGTACCCTACTAAGTCTGTGTGTCATGTAATTACATACAACTTGTAGAATAAGGCCAATAATATTCATAAGTATTGAAATAAAAAGAACCGTGAGTAAGTTACGGAGTACCCACAACTGATAAATCTGGTTTCCTCCCACCCTACCCCCAGGGGTATGGTGGGTCCGAAGTGAATCATACGAATTCATGTAGATTTTTCGAATCAAAATTAGTTTGACTGAAAAACAAAAAAATAATTCCAAAATTGCCGCTAATTTTCCTCGAGTTTTTCTGTACGGAAGTCATGCCAAAATGGCACAAACTGAACAAAACATAAGGACCTAAAAATTGTAACTGTTCTTCAGTGTTTGTGTCAAAACAGAGAAGCCCCTAGGCAAATGCCTCTTAGGGGACTGTTCAGCCCCTGTTCATAAATTCGGTGGTCAGAAAGGTCATGCATGACAGACTACTAAAATAGATTGCGAAGAGCAAAACGATGAGCATTAGGTTAACATAAAAGACCGCCAGAACCGATGTCGGTAGGTACTTACAGAAGTATGGGTGATCCATAGCTTCACGTGCAGTGTAGCGCTCATAGTGATCGTAGCGGAGAAGGCGGTCTAGGAAGTCCAATGCTTCAGGTGATACCAGGTGCTGATTCTCTGAGTGCACGAATCGCTCCCATCTTTTACGAGAATGCCTGAGAGAGATTAAAGATTAGCCTTCAAAGTCAATTTTTTTAAATTGGTAAGTATCTAAGTATGTATGCAAGCATAATTTACCTTCCAAGTATATCATTAAATCGTGGATCTAATTCTATATGGTATTTGTCCAAATATTCAAACAACTCTTCAGTGCCCAGCACTTTTGCAATCCGCACAAGTTGATCATAGTTGTCATGGCCATGGAAAAATGGCTCCTTGCGGAAGATCATGGATGCCAACATACAACCCAATGACCACATATCTAATGAGTAGTCATACATCTGGTAATCCACTAGGAGTTCAGGACCCTGAAATTTTTTTCAGTTGAAATACAATATTTAATTTTCTTACCACATTATCCTTTTGGCATTGTATTAAAATGAACAGAGAATTCACCTTGAAGTACCGTGAAGCCACTCTAACATTATAATCCTGTCCTGGGTGGTAGAACTCTGCTAACCCCCAGTCAATGAGACGCAACTTTCTATGGTCATGATCTATCATCACATTGTGGGGTTTCACATCTCTGTGCATTATGCCCATACTATGGCAGTAATCTAATGCCTTCAAGAGTTCATACAAATAGTATCTGAAATCACAAGTATTTTCTTTTGTTATGTATGAAAAGTTGTACATGTCTATTATTTTAACTGAAGTTTTCTTTAACCAAAGTTTTGGAAGTGATCTTATTACATCTTGTATAAGACCAGGCAAAACACATCTTAGATGTTGGTGAGATATTATAGGCACTTATATCTCATCTAATAATAGCTTTAAGCATTTTATTATTATCCGCTGACAATATAAACTCAAAAACATTAGAGTTAAAAAAATACTATTAGTCTCATGCTTAAATAAAATGTAATAAAAAATATACCTCACCTTATATCATAATCTGACAAGGTTTGATAGAGCTGTTTGAAATCTGTGTTATTCACATGTTCAAAAATGAGTGCTGGAGTACGCGAAACAGGGTCTTTGACTACAGCTTGTAATGTTATAATATTTGTGCCTCCTCTTAAGTTTTCTAATATTTTTATCTCTCTTTTAATCTTCTTCTTTTTCACAGGCTGAAATTCCATTATAAGTATAAATTTACAGAATATGTCACTAGAAAAATTACTTTATAAGTAACAAAACATGCTTTTCTCTTGGTTTGTATGTCTATGAGTTTGATGGTAGAGATAGAAAAAAAGTGGTTGACACACAGGATGAGCAGAGAATAAACATTTCCACACTTCTCAACTAACAGCTGAACACTACTGGGTTCAACTCTGTAGTGTTCAGCTGGTAAAATTAGTAAAGCTCAGCTAGCGATCTGTATAAAAATCATAAATTTTTTGACAAAGCCTTGTTGGAATACTAAAACCTACAGGCAAATAATATTGAATTCACATACATCAGTTATTATGAACATGCACTTTATTATGCAACCCAGACCTGGTTAATGACTAGAACACAGGAGACTTAACATGAACAACAGAACGGTAACCACATTATACATATTAGCTGTACACATGATATAAAAATTGAGTTGGTTTGTCGAAAAAATATGAGTATTGAGTATTATTAGTACATGTGAATTCTGAACTAAGTATATTACTCACCTTCAATATTTTGACTACACATTTTTCATTATTTGTAATATTTATTGCCTCAAATACTTCACTGTATTTTCCCCGTCCTAATTTGCGTACTAGCTGATAGTCTTCCTGATTACCCCAGTCCACCACATAGCTCTCATAATCCCAATATTCTCTTGGATTCTGTGAATTGACATCGGCATATACCCGCGCTCTACTAGGTACTGCCATCGTATTGTACCTCTGCCAACCAAATGTTCTATCTGCTAGAGTCTTCCCGGAAATAGCGTATGTCTTGAGTAATGATGCTGCAAATAAAATAATTTTTGTCACTATTTCGATTTCACCAGTAATTGACACACACACAGTAATGGATAAACGCGTAAACGCTCTCGACCAGACGAAACGAATCGCAAGATTACGAGTCACTATTCAATTATATTGTGATGTATAACCTAAAAACGACATCCAGCTCACTATTCTTCCAACTACAAAATTAGTTTATTATAAAGATGTCCATTTCTTCAACCGTAACCACACAATTAAAGTTCACATGCACATAATGTAACCATTCAAAGGATCTAACGAAATGATTCGATGAAAGAAAGTATCTTTTGAGAGAAAAACGCACGCCATTACTAGTCAAGTGATCAAATGCTTGAGTAGAAATTCATACCTAAAACATAACTGTAGTTTGTCCTAATCTATACAATAAATACATAGTTCCAGCATACATGAAACTTAGTGAAAATCAGCGATTGTCGTAAAATTAAAACTACAAAATTCACTTTTGATAAAACCGGCTTCAAGTCCAGTAAAATTTCAAGATGGACGCCCACATAGCCACAGTATTTTATTCTATGTAGGTAGGTACCTACTACAACTACCACTCCTTTCCCACTAATGCCAACTGTGCAGCGCAGTAGGAAAGACGTTATTGAAACGAAAGCGCTGAACGGTATAAAATTAAATAATTTTTGACCGAATATGGTAATGTTTTTTAGTCATTGATAATTGTTTGCTTGCTACGGTTTGCAGATAGCTCAACTGTTTCATGTGAATTTGTAAATATTGTATTGCAAAATTAAATATTGCATTAATATTTTCTTTTTGAATAAGCATCTAGGTACTGTAAACAAAATGCTTGAATAAAGATTTCTATAACAGTAGGTACCTACCTATACGATGTTTGTTTGCTTGCTTCTCTTGCATGATCATGATCAATAATTATTATTGACCGAGCGAGCTAAGCGTCTCAGTTTCGAGATTGGCCAAAAATGCTTTTTGTCCTTCTGTCTGTCAGTTCTCGCCTACGGTCACATTTTTTAACCGATTTTGACGAAAATTGGCACACAAGTTTCTTGATTTATTTAAATGTTTTTGTAGATCGCGGTTTTTGATCGGGCAGAAAATGGGGGGAAATGGAGGAGGAAGTTTGCTGTAGCTTTACTCATCGACCGATTTCAATCAAAGGGGTTCGAACATTTTTGTACGGAAGCTGGCATATCGACCCGCCCGCCATTTTGAAATTTTTTCAAAGTGTCCGCGCACGGTTAAAAGTAGTATATATGGGTAGAGGACACTAATACAAGCAAAAAATCTTGTAAACTATATTATCCTAAAGGGTCACGTTTCCGAGATATTAAGAGTTATAAATCGCTAATGAGGTAAATGAGTTAGATTTTTTTCCTGTGTTTTTAGTCTAAATCAGAAGTTTAGAAGATTCTATGGACCACTGTGAAAGAATTTTCGCGATATCTCACAAATGGCAGAACTCGAAATCCATACTATTCCACAGGCGTCACAGTTCAGTCGGACCTTTATATGTCTCAGAGTGATGGGCGCAGTGTAATGCATCACAAGGCACGTCCTCAGTGGACATGCTCAGTGAGGCAATGTATTGTTATAGGCAGAGGTAACCGCTTAACATTAGAAACCTGAAATTCGATTCAGCTAGGGGAAAAGAGTTGGCGAGGTCTACTGTTCTCATAGAACCACTAGTGGATAATAGTTATGAAGGAATATTTGGTAAATATTTATTTTATCTTTTTCTTTAGGTAAGTCGAGAACGGTTGATGATAAAACTGTAACAAAATCAAAGCCTTAAGCTTAAAAAAAGTGGGAACACTGGAAACTTTGGGCCCCCTGCTTGCTCCCTCCCCATACATAGGTACCGGCTCACCTCCTCGACGCACCGACGACGTCGACTTGTATGTTTCTGCACCCATAGACAACGATTTTGAAAGCATTGCTTAGATCCCTAGTTCCAAAATCTAGCCCGTAACTCCTAACCACCTTTTTCGATAACTATAGCCATTTAGATTTTTAGGTAATAGGTACCTAGGTATTATTTTGTTTCTACATTATAAATATTTGTTTCAAATATATCAAAATACATCTATATTCTATCTATATGATAGGACAAGCCGATGGCTCAGCTAATGTTAAAAAAACAATTGTTCATAAAATATACCAAGCTGTTGTTTGCATTGTATCTATAGTTATGTGTAAATTGTAGAAACTATGTAGAAAATAGAAAATAAATGAGTAAAACTATATATTACACATAAAAAAAATAAAGCGCTAAGTCTGCTTAATTTACCAAATAAAATAATACGGCAACATTTTTCTATTACACCACATTGCAGCCAACAAAAAAATAAAATAGAACAGAGTGTCATTGAACCACAGGTAATAAATCAAGTATTGTTAACCACAGACTAGATATTATTCTATGTGGTGAACACTGGTGAACATTTCACACGATTCTGTGCATCCGTTGTTGCTTGAAGACTGTTACCATGACGTCACCAATACTCTTTTGGTGACGTAGTAGCAAGTAAAACTCTGCAAACTATAGTACCTAATATAATGCGTTATGTAGGTAGGTACCCTACAGAGCAAGGCACTCCCTCGTGGATATTCTCTGTGAGGTAATGCATTGATGTTAGAGTTGCATGTCAGTTGATCGAAGGTAGCATGCGACTGTGCACCGGCACCCATACCATACGCTTAAAAGTGGAATACAGCAATGCGAGAATCACTGCTTTCCGAAATAGGTAGGTACTTTAAGCATATGGTATGGGTGCTGGTGCACAGGCACATGCAACTTTAACATCAATGCATTACCTCACAGAGAATATCCTCGATGGAGTGACTTGCTCTGTAGAGTAACGCATTGTTATAGGGCAAAGGTACCTAAACGCTTAACTTCGGGTGGGTCTGTCGTGTGGATAAACTTCTATAGCTTATTCATAAATCACTGATCTCGTGTTGTTTCTCTTAGCTCCATACATAGGAACTGTTTACTAGTTTACGATTCAATTCAACTTACCAAAGATAATGTACCATAAGGCGGACATTGTTTCACAAGTAGCACGCGTTAAAAATAAAACTGTAAATTATATTTTTACACAAAATTCGAAAAGAAATTGTTTACGAGTCTACTATCGACACGACACTTTTGTGAAATAGAGGTGTCGATAGTTGAAAATAGGTAATTAATTTTCAACTACCGAAACACACTTAGAAATCAAATTAAAAATTTTGAGGCACTGTTAAAAAAATACTTAATAAGCCTAATACCTACCAGACCAATAACACTACACAGTACACAACATACAGTGTAATATACTTAAACACTATTTTTATGTTTGTTACTCATATAAAATAAAAAGTTACCTACTACCTACATGTATGGTAATAAAAAAAACAGTCTGTAATATTAGCATTACTTTTATTGTACCTACAGTAAAGTTGGACACAAGAAATCGCATATTTGTGTCGAATTTATTTTGTAAGTATAGTTTTCGGTAAGTCGATGCGTAGCGTAATGCATCGACATCATTGATGATTTTACAGTTTGAAGTATTTATACACTATTTTTATGACCGGCAGCTTTATTGGCAGATAGGTATGGTAACAAACATTAACTAATAAAAATGTAATATTCTCTCTATAAATAGTTAAACATTTACAGCAGCATTTACATCCTAACATTGGATTTTATGAAAAACTGTAATAAGTACATAAGTTATGTTTTTTTTTTTATATTTTTGGTTGCATCCACTACTGACAAGCTTGATGTACGATCAGCGGCAATCATGTTGTTTGTTGATTCCAAGGCTTTTGGTATAACAGTTTTAAGGCATGTCCATTGAAATTCAAGCTTGGTGTACAATCAGTAGCGAAGTGTTATCGGAGAGTCGTGTGACGTGGATCGGCGGCGAGGGCGCGGAGCCGGCGACAGCGGCGCCGGCGGCATGGGCCGTGGCGGAGAAAGCCGCACCGACGAGGTAAGTGCCGGCGGCAGCGCACAGTCCGCGGAGAAACACTCTCCGCGATTCGAATCGATCGAGATTCACACTCACGCCGATTTCTTTGCCGTCCGCGTTGGAGCTTAGAGCGCCTGCCCAGCCAAGGTCTTCGGAACACTCCCTGAAATAATACGATATTTTGGTTGATCAATCCTACTACAAACTTAGATGTTTGTTGGCTGTCAGCCTGGGCAGATATTTGGATGAAACTTGCAATAAATACCTATACCTACAAGTATTTTCTAAAGGGACCCATGCTACTAAAGCAACGCGCGGAAGCTGGTGTATTTAAATTTCGTTGTATGAACGTTTGCGACATGACACTTGACTGCCACCAGTCACAAATCACCATAAACCGTCATGAATGAGGAAGATGAGTTAGAATTTTTTTCCTGTTTTTTTAGCCTAAATCAAAAGTCTAGCCAGAAGATTATAAGGACAACTGTGAAAGAATTTTTGCGATATCTCAAAAACTTAATCTATGGTACTACACAATATGCAATAAAAATATTGGTACTTTTCCCCCTATTTATCAAAAATATCAGTAGAAACGTAAAAGGCAAAAAAGTGAGCCAGACGGCCGCATGACGTCACACGCGAAATCGCCGGGCTCGAAACAATTTTTAAAATCCAAACTTTAAATACCTGTCATAGAAAATTTAGTTTTTGAGATATCGCAAAAATTCTTTCTCTGTTATGTTTTGGATGTAAAAACCTATCGATCTACATTAAAAACAGTTATGCTCATCTTCTTCATTACATCCGTGCGAAGCCCGGGCGGGTCGCTAGTAAAATACAAAAAATATTTTTTGTCAATCCGACCTTTCACAGATTTTCTGTAAGTATTACAAAGAATTATACTACTTACCTATTTTTTTGCTTCGTCATATCAATGAAAACTTTAACAGGAACTCCGTAGCAGTTGACTATATTCAAAGTAATGGGGATCAGGCATATCTTGCGCTCATTGAAATTGTGCCTGATTTGACTAGAGTGCTCCAAGTCGAATATAACGACGTTATCTCTCTCAACCTTTTTGTTGGGTTCCGTAAAGTCGGGTTTGCTGTCGCATTCATCGATTTGTAGCGTTGCGGTATCTGCAGGTGTTCGGACGACATCGCGAGACAAAGCTTTTGAAAAGCAGTCCATCCACAAGCATTGTTGTCCTATAGCTACTCTTCCATTGTTTTTATCATTGACTTTCCACCTTAGAACAAACATGGACTGTATCAGACCAGTGCGCTTCTTGTTATGTTGGGACAGCAAGGTGTCGTTGGATTCGTGGAATGCAGGTGCGCCGTCCATGACACATTTGGAATAAGGTGGAGCAATAGCGATTATTTTCTTGTAGTCAATTTCAGTAATTTTTAGAAGGGAGTGATTTACTTTCTCTTCAGGGAGATCTTCAAGAATGCGTTTAGCCTTCAAAACCAGATGCAGCCTTTCTCGTTGCAAGAGAGGATCGCTTTTGCATCCCGTAGCTATTAGATGTGTTAATTGCCACTGTCGGCTAATGAGAGACGCCTCCAGGAGTTCCACAGTCACATCATTTTTTTCGTTATATATGTTTTTAACTTCAACAGCTAAGTTCATATTTTCTAGTACTTGGCCTCCAGTATTACTGAGATTTCTGCGAGGGGTGACCGATACTTCAACAGCCTCCTAAAACAATAATGCAATATACAGGGTGTAACATAATGTCCCTATAAGTCCAAAAGGGGGTTATTCTACACGTCATGGCGAACAACATTTGTTCTACGACTTTTAATATTTCGAAGTTTTTCATTCATGAAAAGCGTCTTAAAGTTTCGTTAAAAAAAACATTGCACACGTGTTAAAGTGTCTATGTGTGGGTGCGATGTGATAGAAGGGTGCGTGAGCATGTGTACTAACAGGCTGGATACATACGCAAAGTAAATAAACACTAAAAGTGGTCGGAAAGGTCTAAGACAAACAAAAAAATTAAAAAAAAAAGGAAATTTCCAACATGTTGTATTCAACTTTTGCACATGCCAATCTATTCAGGTAATAAGCTGGCTTTATTTACAAAAGTTTATTTACACGGAATAGGTACCCCTGCATCTTTAATCTACGAACATAGCACAAAGGATCGGCGTACGTCTCAACTCTCTTACTAATGTAAAAGTGGCTATATAAATTGGCCGTGAGGATTAAGTATTGGACACATAAGCATAAACTATCCAGCGTCCAGGTAAGGTTCAATCTTTATGATGAACTCCAGCATTTAATGCGGACTCGTAGTAGGCGAGCGGGCGCGGCGGCGTGCGCGCGCAGGCGCAGAGTGCCGCGCTGCGGGTACACTCACCGCCACTCTGAAGTAGAACACGTGTCGCAGCAGGCGGTACGGCCGCGCGCGCAGCCCCGTCTCGTAGTAGGCGAGCAGGCGCAGCGCGGGCGCGGCGGCGTGCGCGCGCAGGCGCAGAGTGCCGCGTCGCGCAGCGCTGCCCACCTCCGCCACGTGCCGGGCGGCGCAGCTTCGCCATGCCTGGGCACGCGCTGTGCGCTCATCTACAAAACAATATTATACACTAGTGGTTCTGTAAGAACAGTAGACTTCGCGAGCCCTTATAATAACCATGCAATAACCGACACTTTCCCTTTTCCCCTGGCTTAGCAAAGCTATTTCAGAGTTTTGAAACCAACCTACCTATGTTGGAGAGAAAGTAGTAAAAACCCATACCCACCCTATCTCACCTAACACCTATCCCAACCGTAGGTTATCCCATTTCCCCTTCTTACCAAAATACCCTTACACAACAATATTTTTTCCTACTCCACCCTTAAAATAAGTTCCATCGCCTCTTTCCCCCCTCCACTTCCCCTTTAGGATTTTTTTTCGCAACATCTTGTGTAAAATGAAGTCCTTAGTGTGTCTCTCAAAGATTGAAATCCGTCGATTAATAACGCTACAACAAACTTCCCCCCCTTTTCCCCCCAATCGAAAATCGCGACCGACTAAAATTTTGTTGATCGCGATTGATTTAGTCACTAATTGATTTCAAATAAACAAGTATATATAGCAATCTAGTTCCCATATTACAAGCTTTGCTTAGTTTGGAACTAGAAAGCGTTGTGTGAAACGTCCATGAATATTTATTTAATTAAATAAATCACTTGTATGCCAATTTTCGTCGAAATAGTTTGAAAATACGACTTGTAGCGAGAACTGACAGAAACATTTTTAAGCTAATGAAATGAGTCATAATTTCTTTATTCAATAAAATCACATGGATCATTTAGAATTGTCTAATATAAGTAGGTGATTCTAGGTGCCAGTTCCACGCGACCAGAGCCTAGAAGAATGGGCAAGAAACTACGGCCTGGTTCCTAGCGTTTTTTTGTATGATTCTTTTTACAAAGAAATATACTTAAATGCTGAAGTTCCAGTGTGGTGACCTTTCAACTTTGTAGTGCTTTATAACAAGCCCGAACACTTCGCCGAAATACTGACCAACATCATTTGGCGGCACTCGATACTTGTCCTCGTACAACTCCGTGAAGCCATCGACGTCCTCATCGGGAGAGAGCAGACGTATGCAGTCAGGATGGGATACCGCAAGGTGCAGATTCTTCATTTCGACTGGACCCACGTTTGTGAACTCTACGTCGATGGTCCGCATCTCCCCACTTATTATGTCTGGATTCGTTTCTGAGAATGTCATCTACAAAAAAAATTACAAGTAAACATAACAATTTTATTTAAATCTTCCTTTCCTCCAATGTCATTCTAGATTTTATTAGATACTAGTTACCATGGACTTTTGTTAGTTTGTTATTGTGGAAACTAAGATTTTGATAAAAGAGCTCTTGGATGGTGTTGCAAGTGGCTGCACGATATTTTGGCTAGACCACGATATGCCATGTTGTTTTCTTGTATGGTGTACCTGTAAGCAAGGCGCTTCTGGTATGACTGTGATTTGTAATCGCCTGTCCGTGCTCTTCACGTCCGATGAAAGTTCTAATTTTCCGGATATTGTGATCCCGCTGCCATTTTCGTTACCTCCTTCGCCAACATTAACTAATCTGTAATAATTTAGTAAAATGATTGACTAATCATATCATATTATTAAATTTACCGGGATCCCAAGCACAATAGATTATTAATTTTTTAGGCTCCATTACGGAGTTAGGTAATGGGTGCCAATGTGCTACTCCAGGTTAAACTCACTTGTATGCCAAGCCATGAACAGAAAGTTGGCCGACCCGTAGAGGTGTCAGAGTAAACGTCAAAACTTTCTTAGAATCACCCTCAATTAAGGTAGATTTGATTTTCTGTCCGCAAATTGCGTTGCTCTCAATAGTACTTCCAAAAACCACCGTTGGTTCATTGTTCCATACTTCCTGAGTGTCTTCCTCAGTGGGCGCCGAAACAAATCTCCACAGAAGTTCCACTTCCTTCATCACTAGAGATATCTTGAGAGGATTCGATAGGGTAATCGAAATTTGGATTGGCTCTGAAAAAAATAAAAAGATTGATTTTTTTAAACGGCGTTTTAGTTTTAGAGCTGTGGATATTACAGTTACCTCCTTGCGGCACGACTGGGTCACAATCCGTAGCGTCAGTATACAGATCGACAGTTGGCTTGAAGATCATTGGCACAGAACCCTGAGCCACTTGCAGTAGCATTTCCTCTAGTCTGTGCCAGATGTTGTTATCTGCGATCGGAGGGTCTGATAGCGAGAATGAGGTGGCTGCAAGTCGGCCGGGAGAGGAGAGTGGGGCCGGACCCACGCACAAGACGGAGGTCGCACGCTGTTCTACTACTGGCAGAGGCAGGACGGGTAGTGTTTGCCGGTATTTAAACTCTTCCGAGTTTTCAATCCATTGCTGCGAGATATAATAGGAATGTTATGAATGATAGCTACTGAGAATAATAGAAGTAAGTCTATTCGACGTCTACGAATAAATATAAAATGGAAGCGCTCACGACAAACTGATCCTAGGAAGGCGGGGATTACAAACTAACACGCGCGTTCAATGGATCATCCATCTCCTCTCCACGAAGCTACAGTCACGTGACGCGCACTCGCTCAATGGCAGAGCTAAGTTCCAAAATGTTCACACTGATAGCGACCTAGTGACATTAGACATAGCGTTCTGTTTTATTTATAAAGTTGTTGTACGAATACCACAGAAAAATGTGATGAATTTCAATTTCAGAATTTCATTTTCATGAATACTATTTGGCGTTCTGTGGTGTGGTGTCAATAAATCAGCGGTGATTAGAATATATACACGGCTGCTTACATCCCACAGAAAAGTAAATACAAAATATTGATCTGTGATCTATCCGCTATTTGTATACTTACTGCTTCTTACTACGGATTTTTATTGATAGTACATTTTCGTTTATTTTCAGACACCTAAAACATGTGAGGTCGGTTTGCGGCGCAGAGTTGTACCTGGTGCTGGTGCATGTACTCGCGCAGGAAGGCAGCTTGTTGCTGCGTGTGATGGCGCGCCGGCGCAGGCGCTCCGTGCAGCGGCGCCGCGAGCCAGCGCAGCGCGGCGCTCCCGTCGCGCAGCGCGCTCGCCAGCCGCCCCAGTGCGAACTGCACGTGGTCTGTCGCTAGTCTCCACCCGCTATCGCCGTACACCTATAGAGGCAAATTCACAGTTGCTTTATGATAATTGGTGCAGAAAAAAGTTCTTTTTACACAGCATTTTTTCAGCTGGATTCTCATCCCCATTTCATCATCGGGCGTACAGAAACGCGGCATCCACACATAAAATAAAACAAAAATATTAAATATCCTACTTTGCATACTTACCTAATTTAATACAAATTCGCTAGTTATTGAAATAAAATTCATAGACTATCTTAATAATACATAAATTACATACCTACATTCATAATATAAGAGGATATTATAATATATATTTTCTGGCAAAATGTTTTGAATATTTTATCTTGTTTTCTGCTCTGACACAATTTTTTATATGTTATTGGCCTATTCTTTTTTTATTCGTGAAAATCTTTAATTGGCCTACTGTTTGAATTTTGCTTCTAGGTACCTAGAAGCAAAAGTCAATTAAAGGCTTTCAGTACTTTGTGTGACGTGTCATCAATTTTTCTCTAAAATAAATAATATAAAAATACTCAAAGCGTTGCTAGGTACATGATTCTGCAGCAATAGTCACCTGATACGCCTGTTTGTAGCATCTGTGCGCATGTTTTTTCTGTCCCGCCTTCGAAAACCGATGCCCAGCCAGAACCATGTGGAACGCATACTTTCTGCACATGGCTTTGGAGCCCGGCCCGGAAAGGAAGCACAAGGAAGCTTGTTCTAGGAGCATAGCACTGCGGAGATCGCTATCCTCTGACGTCATTCTAATGAGCTGCTTTGCTGCTTCGCCGTGCTGGCCGGCGGACCTCAGGCATAGCACTGAGAGTAAAGATGCTCTTACAGCATATTGCACCATTCTGTCAAAAAAATATAATCTTGAGGGGTAGGTACCTATTTGTTTCGTTGTTCCAGTGGCAATGTAACAGTATACAAAAAACGATACCTTATTAGGTGTGATTATCAGGTATACAAACCTGCAAGTATTCAAGTACGTAACAATGCTCTCTTCCATGTAGCCATGCGTCTTTTTATTCGCGTCTCCCGCCATAAAAGCGCTGATAGCCGCCATTTCAAGCGCTCCCGCGTAGAACAGCCAAGCACTGTCTGCGTAGAACTCCCGCTTGGCCGTGTGGTAAGCATCGAACGCGCGTTGCCATTGCCCACACATGAACCAGAGATCTCCTAATCGTCGTAGCTGTAGCTCGGGACAGTCGCTTGTATATCTGAAATGATTAAGTTTATAAATTTGAACTAAAATGTTGTACGAAATGAAACTGTATTATGACAAATGCAAGTACTAGGAATGCCTTGGAGTGGGGCTCGTAAATAGAGTAGCATAATATCTAGGCATATCAGCACATCAGTAAAAAGTGCAAATATGGTGAAATAATGATGCAGAGGCTCATAATAGTCAATGCAGAATAGATACATACATAACAGCACTGTTAGCAGTACTTCCAGTTTTGCCAGTCCCAAACCATCTTTTTGTAGCAGAGAGCAAAGATCTGCTAACCCCTTTTCGATTAGAAACCTGCAAATAGTTAGTACTTATCATTATACAACATCTTTAAGGTCAATTATATGATCATTGACATCTAAACTCAGATACTTACAACTTCAGATAATTGAGATATTTGTTTCTCTACATAAGGCAACAGTGTTTTTAGGGCATAGTCTTGAAGGAACTTCTTTATGTCATCAATATCAATCATATTCAGAGATGATCCATGGACCTCCATTGATAAATCTAAACCTTTACTGGTCACACTAACACTTTCAGAACTGCCAGAGAAGGAATGTGTCTGAAACACAAAAAATATTTTATCTGAATTTAAACATTTGAACGTACAAGACGTGATTTAATTAGTATTTTCCTAACTTAACTAGCTACTTTCTATACATACTTTAATAATATGAACCATAAACATTAATTAATAGTTATGGTCCAAATGGCCTAGCCAGAAGACAAAGAATTATTAAATAAAATATGTTTACGCGCCGATTCTGAATATCATCCCATACCTGCAAACTGTTGGCATTGTCATAAACATCATTGTCTGGAGAAGTGAGAGGATGCGAAGTATCAGCTTGCACTGAAGTGGATAAACCAAGGACTTCGTCTGCAAGCAGTTTTTTTTTTCGATATTTATTAGTAAAGTAAATCTATTTACTTGGACACTATATAGTGGATAGCAAAACTAGAAATATCATGGTATTGTGATCTTCAAGTTTAAAAAATGTCTGTTACCTATGTTGGGGTTTGTAGGAACTATAACTGTTTGAGGTTCTGCTGGAGTTGTAGGCTGGGTGGTTGATGAAGTCATTTCATTCTGTAATAATACAAAATATTAATTAATGGCTAACTTACAATTTGGATGTTTTCAAGAGGAGAGTGAATAGGTTTCTTCTAGGCAAATGTGCTACATCGTCGACCGCATCGTCACTAACCATCAGGTGAGACTGCGGTCAAACGTTTGTCTATATTTAATGTATGAAACAAGTAATTAAGTTAAAAATTTAAAAAACCCCTGAATCTTGGAACAATTATCATCAAACATAGCTAAGAAGAACACTCCCGACTAATTAACCTTTCAAACAAAAAAAACAAAATCAAAATCGGTTCATCCGTTCGGGAGCTACGTTGCCTCAGAGAGACAGACACACATACACACACACACACACAGAGAGAGAAACGTCAAACTTATAACACCCCGTCGTTTTTCGTCGGTGGTTAAAAAAAACTTTAAGAAGTCAGGGTAAAGTTCTTGGGTCTTGATCTCTTTGAGTATTAGATAAAAGATAAATATAAAGATTTTTATTTGCAAATTATTAGGCAAATTAGGCAAATGATCAGTGTCCTATTACTTCTGTCCACAGTTCTCACACACAGTGACAGTGACAGGCGTCACAGTTCAGTCGGTAATAGCTCTGCCTTCCATACTGTGGGTCGTGGGTTAGATCCCCACCAAAAACAAATATTTGTGTGTGGAAAACATAGATGTTTGTTCTATGTCTGGGTGTTCCCATCTAGTTCCCATATTAAAAGCTTTGCTTAGTTTGGGACTAGAGGGCGTTGTGTGAAATGTCCATGAATATTTATTTATTTTAATTCTGAAATATATGGTAAGTCAATTACCATACAAGCTGAAAGGTTTTTTTTCCAAGTTTATCTGTGATCAGTTTTTGCAACTATGAGCAAACGTTTTGAGGTTTTTGTGTCTGGCAGAGTCCTGTAATTAGGGAAACAAAGCATTACCTAGTTACTACTTTAGATTTAAGAATTTTCATGATAATTATGATTTCCTTGTTGGACGTACTAAATAAAATAAAAGCACACTCCTGCATTATCTCTACAGTATGTACTCTTCATTGGTAAGACATTTACCATATAAGCTAAAAGGTTATGGAACTCTTTATCTTCCATCTTTTAGCGATACGGCTGCCCATTGAACTCTCTATTTTATGTTTCTTTCTTGCATGTTATTTATTTCTTTTGTGTGTGTGCAACAAGGTTTTAATCTATTTATCTACAGTTGCTTTCAATGACAAATTAGCTTAATTTATTTGTTCCAAAACATAATTTTATATTTAACATACCAGTGTAATTTATATAATAAGTAAATGTATCCGAGAAAAACTTACATTTGTTTCAGTCCTTTTAATGTATGGGGCCCACATATCTGTTAAAATTGGATCCGATGCACTTTTTGAATTGATTGTTAGTATGTAGCAGTTACTTGCTCCAAAAGTCTGTTTCAGTGTCTCAAATGTGGCCTCAGCCCTGAAATATTATGAAAACATTCATTCAACCAAATGATTTCCAATTAAGGCTTAAAATAATGTGTATTGCTCAGTGATATGCTACTACTTAATAGCATAATATCACCGGTATTGTTACATACTTTTCTCTTGAAATAATAGAAGCATCATGTAATAGTAAATAAGACTTCAGAACCCCACTGTTGAACCACTTAGGTAACTTGGGAGGTGTAACATTCTGCAATTGTGCATATTGCTGGTTCAGTGCATTGAAACTGTCAATGACATTATCATCGTGCGCCACTCCGACAATGATACACGACAAGAAGTGCTTTGTGAACTCATGATCTGATGGAAATTGTACTTCTAAGTAGGTTTCCCGCCAGGCATCAAACCAATATGTTGATTGAGGAATGTCAAACTTTCTTCTTTCTGAAATGAAGCCATGAATAACTTAGTAAATAATATTATGTTTGGTTAAGTACACCTAACTAAAACACCTAATTGCATGATGAAACTTACCAAACTCCATTGCTACAGTTTTGTCATTGTAATTATGTAAAACTGCATTGTTTAGTTGTCTCCTAGCTTCAGTTGGTTGCAGAGGCTTCCAATTCACATCCCTTATGATGAGCTTCCAGTTTTTAAGAGTACATATACTTCCACCAGGTTCTTTTAGCTGACCTGATACAGAATACATCTAAATTGCTATATTTATTGTACATAATGATGTGTAATGTGTAAATAGATTATATTTTGGCTTGTAGTTTGTAACTATATTGCCGATTGTTGTAGATATATCAATCACCTTCAGGATCTATTGTTGTGAATGGCTGCAAAAGCTCAGTGAATGTAAGGTTGTTCTTCGATACTACATTATCTACTTTTGGGCTACACAAAACTGCCACAATGGGTGAAAACGATTCTTTGATAAATTCTGGAGCAGTTTTTCCAGTTCTAGCCATTGTTAAAATGTCGTACGTATCCAACAAAAACAGCAATTAGGACTCTGCATGCACTGCGCTATAGTTAGCTGGATTCACGGTTGATTGCATTATGCACCGCACCACCATTCAAATCAAAATACAAAAACATTATAAAAATATAAATTGGGAAATCCACTTCCAGGGACGAGGAATCAATCAGGAATTCAACGTCAACTTCTTGATTTGATGGCTTTTGCGACTGTTCTGTTGATTTCAACTTCAACTTCTTGTTATTCAATTCATGTACAGTCGGCTACACATCAACCTATCAACGGTTCAAACTTGGAACTATTATAATTTGAAATTTGAATTAATTATAATTTAATCCGATTGGTAGATAGGTACTGATTTGGATCAGTTCTATAAATCTATATCTATATCTATGTTCTATAAATCGTTTGCAACGGTGTGTGGATAGCTCAACTGCTTCATTTGTATTTTATTATACATTATTATTATAAATATTGTATATTAGTCATAATTTTCTTTGTGAATAAATACTTTCTTATCCAAATTTAAGTACATATAATTTTTTATTAATTTAATTTAAAACAAAAAATTTATGTGTATACATCGTCAACATCATCATAGGCAGCTTGTATTAACCCACTGCTGGGCATAAGCCTCCTCCCTCAAACGCCACTCGTGTCTATTCTGGGCCTTTTGCAACCAGGTCTTCCCCTGTACGGCAACGATGTCATCCATCTATCTGTGGCTGTTGGTCTGCCAAGGCCTCTTTTGTGTCCCCTAGGCCACCATTCTGTCAAGGCCTTACTCAACCTGCCATCACCAAATCTTGCCAAGTGTCCTGACTCCTGCCCAGCTCCACTTGAGTTTCGTAATACGGTCACCAATATCTACGACCTTAGTTCTACGCCGCGCCGGATTTCTGTATTACGTACTCGATCTAATAAAGTGATACCAAGCATGGCATGCTCCATGTGTATACATAATAATTTTAATTGTTTTTCTTGGTGTTATAAGTGAATATTGTCCATTAATTTTGATGGAATTTTAACCAATAGTACTTGCAGTTATAGAATAAAGTGTAAGTCATTGGAATAAATGTGTTTTATTGTATGATGGAATTCGTTTGCAAGTTTTGAAAGGAAACCGCGTGGCCAGAAGCGGAAAATCCACCATTTTGTCTTCAAAACAAATGACTTGACGTATGACTCGACTTGACTATACTTATTTCCGAAGAGGTAGGAAACCATCTTATTTCATATAATCTACTTGACACTGGAAAATTGTCAGTCGAAATGACGGACAGAGGCCATATAGAAGAGAAGAAGAAGAACACCCTGTCAAACTGACGTGACATGACATCTTCTTGTCAATTGGCGCTGCTAATCCTGTTCGTTCATTTTATCACCTGTATTGGCAAATTCGTGGCAGCCCTAGCCACCGAACAGCCAGAATTTAGGAGATCACCTGTAGATCCTGGTTATTAAGTAGGTATCACGTAGGTAGGTACTCGGGATAAAAAGTAGCTTGTGTCAATCCAGGTGTGCAAGTACCGTTCTTGTCGATCGCTTAATTTGACATTTAGAATCGTCAAAATTCGATAAAAATGGTTTTATCCATAGTTGCAAGTACGAAGTATCGAATTTTGACGATTCTAAATGTCAAATTAAGCGATCGACAAGAACGGTACTTGCACGGCTGGTTGTTACTAACTACATAATATTATGCCAAGTTTCATCCAAGTTGGCTCAGTAGCTTCGACGTGATTGAAACACAAACATCCAAACTTTCGCATTTATAATATATTTCTTCTTGGTAGGCAGTGTACCGAGACCGACATCGAACCGACAATGCTTCCAGTGTTGTTAGCTGTGGTTGTTAGTGTGATGTAGGTAGACCTTAAATTAGATATTTTTTTTCGTATGCAAAATAAGGTAGGTACTACCTACCTTACAAAGGCAAAAATTTAAAACAATAAAATATTGTTTGTATCCTTTATATTTAGTGAAAAATTCATTTTACAAAATTCAGATACTCTTAGTCGAAAATAAATCAAAATACGAAACGTATATTATGTATATGTACTCGTAAATGCATTAATTATGTATACTTACCAAAATAATGATTTATTTAAAATTTCAACTAACATAAAAACATATTAGTGTATGTAGGTAAATAAAAACTAAAATAAAAGAAAATACGGTAACCAATCGCACTTCCGAAACTTAAAACCGAATTTTATTATCCCGAAAACGATTATTAGACGTACAGGAATAGGTTGCGAGGTGCCAAAAACTAAGGCCATTTTATTGATATAAAACACTGCGCTAAAACCGAAATGCACATTTTTCACTCATAATTCACATAATCTAAATTTACATCCTATTCTCTGTTTACTACTATTTGTTTTTCATATTTCTGGAAAATAATTCTATGGATATGGATACTTTTAAGTTAAAACTACTTTAGGCTTTTTCGTTCATACATCCTCTGTCTGTAAGCTGTTTGTTTTCCATGTAAAAATAACAAAATAAAAAAAAATTATGAAGTAAACAACACCGAACAAAAAAATAACGCAAAATAACTAACCATCTGGATTTTGAAATTACAAATCATATGGAAAAAAAAACATGAGGTGCAACGTTTTCGGGAAAATAAAATTCAGGATATTTTTCGAAGTTTGAATCGGTAACCAACCACTAAGACACCGCAAAGTAGAATAAATTTAATCAAATATCTACATATTTTCATAAAGATACTGTAAAATATAATAATTAATGTTGAGTTATCTATCAATGATTGTAACTAACAACCAAAAACTAAGGAACTAGCAAAATCGTTGATGCTTAAATTAACCTTTGCAATAAGATAAAACTTGGTAAATAAAACTACCTATACATTTCCATTAACTTCCAAAAATAATTCTAAATAAACCTTATGGTAATAAGTAACCTTAAATAATATGCTCCAGTGAGACCCTGGCATGATTTAAACCAGTTCATATTTTGCTAGTTCCAAATTACAGAGTAAAAAATCTGTAACTAAATTTATATTTCATTTTTGGTACAAATAAAATAAGCTTCATACACAGATATATTTTGTTATAATACAACATCATTATAATTATCTGTTTCTATGAATCCATAATAATTATTTTCATATTCAAAATATCAAAAGTAAATTTTTATACACCAACCTTGATAGGCCTATCTGTATGATACCAATTCGGGCTGGAGATGAACAAGATATGAGGATCTGTATTCACACACTGCCTGCGTCGTAGCAAAGTATAGTCAAACACAGCACACGGTTCAGGTCAGGTTGTGCAGTCGGTGCGCGTGGGGGCGTCACGCGCGCGCTCTTGTGTTATTCAAAGTTCGTGTGGAACATGTTGATGTTGAGGTCTTCGAATGTGGAGCCGCTTTGGTCGAGGATCTGCAGCATGTCAGAGAGCTCGTGCGGCGCGTGCGTGCCCTCCCCACCCCCGCCGCCTCCGCCGCCCGGCGCGCCGCCTCCGCCGCCCGCGCCGCCTCCCCACCACATGCCTGCAATGCAAATACATACATCCACCATCTCAACTTCTCCTAAACCATAATAATATACATATAACACATGTAGTAACATTGCGACGCTTCCGCGCTGTTTGGGTAATTTTTGTCTACCTCTAGGTGCACATGTCATGTAGTTTGTAAGCTATTGAAGGGGTTTAAAGCTGGACTCATTATCGTCACGCAGTTGTGCATGTAGCGCGTCCGGCGTAGTTAGATATGAGAGTACGGTTACCGTGCGTGGGGTGCGGGTTGTGGTTGTGGTGGTAGTGCGCGGCGGGCGGCAGGTAGGCGGGCGCGGGAGGCGAGCGCGCGGGGCTGCCGTCCGCCGCCACCGCGCCGCCTGCCTCGCCGCTGTATGCGTAGCTCTCGCCGCCCGCGCCTCCGCTCTGAAACCACACTTAGAATCAAAAATAGGCTATCCCAGACATGCGAACTCGGCAACGCTTTCGTTCGTCTTCAGTTAACCGAACGCAAGCTGTATCAAAGGTATAAAATCTAAAGCCTGCGTTCGGTGCAACCATACAGGGTCCCATACAAAATCAAAGCAAAAAGCCGTCCGCGTAAACATATACTTACACACCTACATTCGATTACCAACGGTCTGAGACAAAAGATTTAAATTCAACCTAATCACAACCACAGCACCTTGTAATAAAGTGCCAAATCCTCTAAATGTTACGATCATTCGTCTCAAAAAACGAGCAATCCTGTCACATAAAAATGAAAAGACGTAGGTTATACAACATTTATTGTGAAATCTACTTTAAATGGCAACAAATAAAGTACTTTTTCCTGTTATTGTCTCGCGAGCTACATCGTTTTATGAACACAATGTTTGCGAGCGTCTATTGACCCCGCTGTTTGACCTCAGCCAAACATTCTTAGCGGTGGCTGAAAAATCTTAAAATCGGCAATTTTGTTAAAAATTTGATATCAATCGTCAGTTTATAGCTTAAAATATAACTTATTCCACATTCCACAATTTTTAAATGCGCATTGTGGTATTGCGGTACGTGTTGACGGTGGCTGTGTCTAAACCAGACTAAATCAAAATAAACTCTCACGCTGCAAGTGAGCTATTATTTGCCGTGACGGGTTTTAAGCACCGACACTTTTTTTTTAATTTATGAGGTACGTACCGGACGCAGCGTGGTCCAGGTGGTGTGGGGCGAGGTGTTGGCTGGCGGGCGATGCGGCGAGTACTCGGGGGCGTAGTGCGGCGCGTAGGGCGGCGCGGCCACGCTCGCCAGCCCTGCCTCGCCCGGCGACCGCGCACTACCGCCGCCTACTACCCCACCGCTTACTGCTGGGAAAAACCCAATTGAGTTCATGCACGGTTATCGAAATTATAAGGCTAGATTCGTTTTGGAGACATAATAATGTTGTGCATCTGATATTATAGCATGTCGACTAGAGCTCTTGGGCTCTGAAGGGCCAGAAGTTTCTGCAAAAAATATCCACCGACGAAGTCTTGGGCAGAAGCTGTAATTTGTAAAGTTACCTGGCGGAGCATGCGGCTGTTGCTGATGCAACGCTGGAGGCGGCACTTGGTAGACGTCACGGTGCCGTATGTGGTAGTCGTACCCTTCGTCCGGCGCCGGCTCCCCTGCGTTACTCCCTAGTGAACGACTGGACGGAAACAATTATCTTTAGTGTCGGATCATCAGATGCCTAATCAATGCAAGACATGAGTTAATTTTAGACACGACAGGGTAATCTTAGTAGAAAAAAAATTCAATCATTAATCTGAATTTCCTGTTTATTTGCTAAAGTGCGATTAGAATAAAGCGATATTTGGTAAACCAAACATTTATTACCGCTATTGGTTTTAATAGTTTCAGCGCGTTTTTTATTCTCAAGTATGAAAGTAAGCATAAGCACTGACTTTACAACAGTAGGTATGTTCCATGAAAATCTGCCAAAGAATGTAGGTATGCTTGAAATCCTACTAATATTATAAACTAGCAGTTACCCGCGACTTCGTACGCGAGTACCGTTTCCGTGTACATTATATTATCTGTGCGTGTACCGAGCGGACACTTTGAGAAACTTGACATTACACCTCATTACACCGAACTCGTACCTACTGGAATGTCAAACACTAGTTGTTAGACCAAAGAGGTAGTACTGTCAAACTGACGTGACATGACATGACAATGAAATCCTCTTGCCAATTGGCGCTGCTAATCCTTTTCGTTCATTTTATCCTGTAAATCCTGTTAATTATTCGAGATAAAAAGTAGCCTATGTGTCAATCAATCCAGGTTACAAACTATATATATGCCAAGTTTCATCCAAGTTGGTTCTGTTCTGACGTGATTGAAACACAATATAAATATAAAATCACAATATAAAGTCGGAAACGGTAGTCGCGTACGAAGTCGCGGGTAACTACTAGTAGGAAATAATAATGGCATTTGTACGACATGACTTTTACTAAAATCTACAAGCGACGCGTTGCTTTATGTTTATCAAGATTTCAAATCAGGTAATTGTATTAATGGTGATAAAAAGATGTCTTAAATGTGTACTTACTTGGCTAATGTGTTAGTGCAAACAATATACTCTACATCGTCGTTGTACGGGTTCAAGAAGGCAAACGCCGAAGTCCGTAGCCACATCCATTCTCTGCTTTTTGTCCGAAACCGGTACATGAGAGAGATAATCTGGCCTTTCAGTTTCAATACTGTAACAAAGAATATTTTTTTAAATATAAATAAACATTTTCCCAACCATGTTTTATTACTATTGCATGAGCTGTACCGAAAACCAAGCTGAGCCGCTTCGAAAACCAAGCACTCTCTTAGTGAACAGCACAGTGCAATCCACTAGTTCATTTAAAAATAACTTATTGGAGACAAGAATGAAATGCACTAACAATGTGCACCAAACATTGTGCTCAGTTATTTGTTAGTTTGCTTTACACAATGCTAGCTATGCTAGTAGGTACTAGTTAGTGTGTATTGCAGTGTACCTTGGTCAAAGTTATCCCGCATGTGTTGTTGGTCCTCGGGATGGTAGAACTCGTAGCACAGCTTGCCGAGCAGGTCGGCGGGAGCGTAGCCGACTACTTGCGCGGCGCGTTGATCCGCGAACGTGAACCGTCCGTCTACCGAGTGACGGGACACGAACTCCGCGCCACCACTGCAAAGGCTGCCTTCTGCCGCGTTCGGAGTTGACGTCACCTACGTTCGTATGGTAGTCAAGTCATCATTAAATAAGTACACAAAAGGAACTCGTCTTTATAATATCAACACGTCAATTTTACAGAATTTTTAAAAGATATCCATCAGTTCTGGAACCCAGCTTTGAAGAATCCCAGGCATAATTGCAATTTGATACACTTAGTTCATTTTGTAGTGACATTTGATGAACTGGAGTACGTAGTAGTACGTACCCCAAGATCTGAGGATGACCATCAATAATAAGAACTTTAGGACCTTTTTTCATGGTCGGAGGTTTTAAAATTTTCGTAAAATTAACTTGTTCAAGTTTACTACGTACGACAAAAAAAATATCGCCCACCCCGCGCCACCTGACGGGGAAAACAATATCTATTTCAACGTCGATTACTAGATAGTAATCGACGTGGAAATAGATTTTTTTTTTCTAGAAGAACCATCCGCCTGTCTTGCGATGTATTCTTTTACAATTAACAAATCTTCTCTAATGTAGGTAGGTATGGGGCTATAATGCTTACAACTGCAACGAAACCGACTGAGAAGTATTATAGGTATAGATACCTGTAGTCTGCCAATAGCGACTAAGCAACAATGCGAGGCGTGAAGTTCGTCGTCAACCGGCCGGTCCATCTGCATTCCTGGGAACAAATCTAATGTCCCGACATAAATAACATTTAGTTCTCAAAGTTAAATGAACTTAAGAACCCAGAATCGCGAATCTAGCTGTCTTAAATTAGTTAAGTTCACACTTTGAAAGTTCTTATAAGATAGGTGATGAATTATAATTTATAGCACAGGTGAAGACCTGTGCTATAAATTATCATAATCATAATCAAAGGGGAGTAGACTATAACAAGAAACTCTATGGCAGAAATGGAAGAAGTAGGTAGTAGAAAACTACATTATTATGCTTATATGGTCTTGCAATACATATGCTGGTTTTAAGTGTTCTTCCACATGTGCCGAAATTCTACGTGGTCTAGGTGTAGTCACAAGGTATCCTTGCGGTTCCGAAGTTGAACTCGCCGAGGTTTCTCTTTTATGTACAGTCGGCTACACATCAACCTATCAACTGTTTGAACTTTGAACTATTATAATTTGAATGTTGCGAATCAGGGATCGCAATATGTGTAGGCGCGTGGCGCGCAAGCAGCGAGTCTCACATAAAAACATATCGTCCCTCTCGCATGATTCGCAACATTCAAATTATAATAGTTCAATGTTCGAAACGTTGATTAGTTGATGTGTAGCCGACTGTACGTTCACACTGTAACTTCCATCATCCATTTTAATGTTGCACATAAAATCATAAAAAACCACTTCTTCACTAAATTAAAAAAAAGTATTACTTCTGTTGAGTGCGCCATGAGGCAAGCTATGCCCTTGACGAATGATCAAGAAAGGCACAGTGTGAACAAGTTTTGCGTTACAAAGAGTCGTTGTATTATATTGTACATTAGGTTAGGTACCTGTGGGTGGCCAGTTTTTGATGTAGCCAGTGCAATGCACGACCGCGTAGTTGTGTCCGTCGTGCGAAGGGCCGAGCGAGTTGCGAGCGCGAAGTCGGCCGAGATGTGCGCCTTCGGCCGAGCCGCCCACGCGCATGCGGCAAATGAACCCGCGCCGAGAACCCATCACCTGCCGCATCGACGCTACAACCAAAGTTTAATCCGCATCATTATCAGCCTTTACAAGTCCAAGTACAAGTTACAAGTCCTAATGGGGTCAAGGTCATGCCTACATTCTCAAAAGGCAGCCTACGTACCAGTACTGTAAAGAAATAAGCACAAACATCTATGTTTGCTATACAGATGTTTGTTCGCAATGAGGATCAAACCCACGACAACACAGTATAGAAGGCAGAGCTATACCAACTGTGCTGTGACGCCTGTCTGTCCACGTCAATAAGATGAACAGAATCGAAGGTGTTTTGACCAGGGGCGTAATAATTTGCGAAGTGCGTTTTCACTGATGGGGAGACAAGGGGAACTGAGAAAAGTTGTGTTTTCAAATCGCGGTTCGCGCTGCTCCAATGTAGCATTTGTATAAAAAATATTTGATTGGTTTGTTTCTGCACCTCATGCACCTGTTGTCTTCGCTCCGCTAACACCATACCTACTTCTTTTTTTTCGACTTACATTGGTGGCCTTCTTTTTTGACAGTTCCAGTTTTTAGATCCAAAATACGGCCTGTATTTTGAGGTTCTTGAGTGCTCAATTGTTCCCGAACCTTTTCCAGGTCATCTGGATGTACTTGGTCATACAGGCATTTTGAATACCACTCTCCCTGGAAAGGTAGATAATTATTATATTGCTTCAAGACGAGCCTCTTTACCGATTTCAAAGATAAAAATGAAGAATTGATGGAGTAGAAAATAGAGACTAAGTTTTCCTTACCTGAGAATAGTTAAGTACTGGAGCTATACTGTCACTAACGTAAATAATTCGGCCTGTATCACAGCTAACCACAAATAAGAAGCCATCAGCTGCCTCAAGGATAAGATGCTTCAGTTCCTGGTCTGTCAAAAAGGACGGCTTGTATGTGCCGTCAGTAGAAGTATTTCCTGTACCTAAAAAGTTATAAAATGCAAAAGGTAGTTGAAAATGTTATTGTAAAATAAGGATAGAAAAGTAAGAGATTGGTTTATAAACGAAGTAGACCATAAAAATATTTATAAGTATATAACATGTGATTGCTGAAAAATTGCGCAGTCTTGTTAGGGCTTATCTATAAATATAATATGATACGCGGCCGAACTGTTTTACCTCTCAAAGCTTTCATGTGGGCCACTGCCATACGCAGTATGGTGAGCTTGTCTGGTTTTCGCGCCAGCGCAGAACATGTTGGAACCATGTCAGATAGTTCCGTGATATATGCCGTCATCTTGTTTCTTCGGCGTCGCTCAATCTCGCAGTGATTCTCACGACTAAAATACATAATAATTCATCTATAGTTAGTTACCTACATGATCAGTGATCACACACGGCGGCGGAGGCACTGCTGGCGCGCCATATGATTGCTAGGTCCGAGAAGTTCTTAGAACAATAAAAGTTCATTCATCACTTTAAACCCCGATGATTAGTAGTTACCTACTTTTAAGTATTAAAGCTACAAGGTGTTCTTAAGCAAAGTAATCAAGAGAATGTTTTGAATATTTTTAAAGAAAGTACGAGATTAAAATAGATAAGACACGTTTTCAATCACATTGTTCAAAACTTGTGGCTGGGGTGAGATTATGGGAAAATAATAACCGTTCATGTGCCAAGGTGCATAATTTAATGCTTATTACACCCAACCCAACAAGTCTATTGAATAATAATGAACCATTGTATTTTTAGATTGTGGAAATTTTAGGCTACTGTGATTTGGGTATTAAGTACTATTCGTTATTTTTGCGTGTAGGCGGTGTTCGGAAGAAGTAGGTATCATGGATGTTGCTGTAAAATCAGCAAAGCTCGTCGCAGACTACTTAATTCTAGGCTCTAAACTAAATTATATTCCACAGTTGACATTGAAATCCAGTAATACAGTTCAAGGTCAAGTCCCTATTTTTTACAACATGTAATCCAGGTCAGGGTCTCCCAACTCCCAACAAATAATTTCCTCTGTTTCGAGCTTCCTCCATATTACCTACCATAATGGTATGCTTGATATTTAATTCATACAGAGCTATTTCTACTTTTTCCGAGTTTATCTGCGATCAGGTATTGCAACTATGAGCAAATGTTTTGAGGGTTTTGTGTCGGGCAGATTTCGTGCATGATCTCTTCAGATGTGCTCATTCATTGAGGTGAGTCATTCAGTAGCATGACATCTTTTTTTTTGAGCCGCCTCGTGTATGTGGGCTTGGTTAGTTGTTGTGCCAGATGATTGGGACGGTTGTTTTGTTTGGTAAACCTGCGCAGTACTCTTGATCTCTTCTGATACTGTTTTAACTTTGAGTATGTCATGCAACTCTGTGTTTCTTATAAACCAGGGAGCATTTGAGATACTTTTAAAGGCACCATTTTGGAAGCGTTGTATGTAATTTATGTTTGATTCGCAAGCAGTTCCCCATAGTTGGATGCCATAAGTCCATATCGATTTCAGTACAGTTTTGTAGATAAGTAATTTGTTGTCAACAGACAGCTTAGAGTTTCGCCCAAGAAGCCAGAGTAGCCCTCAGTATCTTAAGCTGAGTTGGTCCCTTTTTGTTTGGAGGTGTTTTTTCCACGTCATGCGCCGGTCCAGGTGTATGTCTAGGTACTTTATTGTATCACTATGTGGGAGCTGATGGTTTCCCAGGCTGACGGGTGGGCAGTCCTCCTTTCTTAGTGTGAAGGTTATATGCACTGATTTAGAGAACATTCTTTGAAATTCTTTTAAAAGTTAATCATAATTTTCAATACAGTTGCTCGAAAAGTGTACTTACGAAGCCCTTAATAATATACGTCCCTAGTAAGTTCTCTTTTATGCACGGTGGCGCAAGCGTGCGTGCTGGACGTTACGCACACCGTGAGATTTCTTTACAGTTTAGTTTTAATTCGATTCAACCAAGAAAGGGGATAGAACCTTTGTGGCATATGGACACGCCGCCATTTTGAATTTGTTTCAAAATTTCCTCGCACGGTGTATGTAAGTAGTATAAATGGGTAGAGGACGATAATACAAGCAAAAAAAATCTTAAACACTATATTATCCTAAAGTATCACGTTTCCGAGATATTTGGAGTTAAAATCGCCATATTATGAGAACAATGAGGCAGATAAGTTAGAATTTTTTCCGGTTTTTTTAGCGTAAATCAAAAGTCTAAAAGATTACCTACTACTTAGCAATAAGTACAACATAGCACATACAATAGTAATTTATCATATGGCCACCAGAGAGAGTAGTAGGTGAAGTCAAGCTGTGGAAGGAAAGTGGTTTCTTACCTTGCAAACCTTTCTTTGTCTTGAATATTGTCCTCTTCCATCCTTGTGTATTTTCCCCCACTAGCGTCCTCTTCATCGGACCTGTGACAGCACATAACAGCTTTCTCAATGACAGTATAACATAAGAAATGGATTTTTCCAAGGAATAGTGGATTATTTGATTACCTATTTAATTTATGAATCATGGATATAGATGGTCCGTTTAAAATTTCATCAAAATCTGTACAGTAGTTTGGTTTCATAAAAATAACTCATCATAAAAAAATATGTCATCCATGTATCCAATGCACACGGTGACACCTAGACTCTTTGTACTTTGAACTATTAGAAGTTGAATGTTGCGAAGCGTGCGAGAGGGCTGATCTGTTTTTGGGAGAGACGCGCTGCGGGTCTACACTTACACCTATTGCGCTTCTTTTCCAACGATTCCCTGCATTGTGTACATTATTAGCGTACCTAGTTATTGACCAAGCGAGCGAAGAGTCTCAGTTTCGAGATTGACCAAAAATGCTTTTGCCCGTCTGTCAGTTCTCGCCTACAGGTCGCATTTTTCAACCGATTTTGACGAAACTTGGAACACAAGTTCCTTGATTTATTTAATTTCTTTTGTCGATCGCAATGTTTGATCGGGGGAAATTGGGGTGTGTTTGCTTTATATATATTCATCGACCGATTTCAATCAAATTTGAGAGGCACACTAAGTACTTCATTCTACACAAGATGTTATAAAAAAAATCCAAAAAAGGGGAGTGGAGGGTAGAAAAGAGGATATTTGCTGTAGCGTGATAAATGGACGATTTTTTTGGAAAATTTTTACCTACCTACAAACTACGCAGTCCTCTTCGCCTTCACGAGACGAACCCGTAGACACTAAATGGAGGGTAGAAAAGAGGATATTTGCTGTAGCGTGATAAATGGACGATTTTTTTGGAAAATTTTTACCTACCTACAAACTACGCAGTCCTCTTCGCCTTCACGAGACGAACCCGTAGACACTAAATTCTAAGACTTCTAGGACTTCCTTCTAGGACTAAGGGAACGTGAGTAATCGCTAAAACTTATACCCCTATTTTGCTCAAAAGTCTACATAGGTACCTAAGCCTATTGGAAAATTCAAGCACCTAAAATTCTATTTAGCCAGGGGAAAGTGTTGGTTACTGCATGGTTATAAGGGCACGCGAGGTCTACTTTTCTCATAGAACCACTAGTGGTTATGTTGGGTGTTTAACCTGATGTGTAGCCATGTGTATTCACTAGAACATTTCCAATGAACTTTCATCATCATCATCGTTTTTCTAGTTTTTTTTAAGTTATAAATTATTTTTAATAATTAGGTGCCTTAGCTAGAGTGTACTAATACAAAACAAGCTTTTATTATGCTAGGTAGAAAATATGGTTAAAACCTCATTTTAATAATTTTAGTATCTCTTACTGGTATTATAACAAATCTGAAACTCACCCAACACTGCCAGCACGGCGTTTTTGTATATCCTTTGTTGGGTCAGCCCCTGTACATAACAAAATATAATTTTAAACATATTTTCTTCCCAGATACCTAAATAAATGATTAATATTTCTAAATATATAGTCCAGTTCAGTAACATAGTTTTTTTTATTTCTACATGCTATCCACTCTACCTACTAGTTTATCTCGATGGATTAATCGAAAAAAGAATAAAAATATAATAGTGTTTAGATTTCAACTTGCTAGATAACTCGAAAGCAAGATGGGGATAGGCAAGTCTAACCAAATTATGCCAGCGAGTTAGTAGATGATTCACAAAGGGTGCTAGATTGACCTCTACAGCAAGATAAATGTGCATCCCATGCCTTTTGTATACAGATCTAGTCAAAACCCAATCATTATCATTCATAGTTTTTCACCCTAAAGAAAAGTTTACAAGTAATTTGCAGTTCATTTCCTAGATGTTAGTGGGCAGGTCTAAGCATTATACCGACACAGAATTAATCTGTCCTTCAGGCTACACTGTCATTCTAATGAATGGTTTAGGTGTTTTCTTTACACCCAATCAGTGAAAAATCTGCTGAATCCACATTCTTCTGAATAATCACCAACAACGCGTCACGCGGAACAATGTCAGAGAAAATAGGTCGCCTGTTTTACACATCATCTAAATATTATGCTCTATCGATCTAGAGTTTAGTAAAGTAGGTACTGGTAATTACCCATTGATAATTTGATAATACTTAGACATCGCCTTGCTTGCATTTAGCTATGAGAAATTATGAAACAGACTACGGACAGATAAATATTGAATACGAACCGGGGATAGTGGGAGCCACGGCAGACATCAGTCAATAAACTCATTAGTTCACTTTATATTACCTCTAGCCAGATAAAACAAAAACAATACGATGATCTTTCTGAAATACAAAGAGGTACGTAGATATGTTTACAGCAGTTTACAGCTTTTCAACACAACACAACACACACGCCATTTTATTTGGGTCCGGTTATTATACATACAACCATGGATGGAATGCACAGCCTGGAAAAACAACCATGGAAAACACAGTCAGGTATCACGCTCGCAAAGTTCATGTTCTTGCGGAGCCACCCCCATCTCATTCAAGCCTGACACCGTTAGCACGAAACGAAAAAATAGACTCGTTCTCGCTCCTCGGAACCTATTCTAGTCTATTACGCATCACCTTTCTAAGAGTTACTCCTAATTTCTTTTCTTACTATCTTTCTTTCATAATAGGTGACAAATATACACGGTTGTACATTCCTGGGTTGAGTTTTCCGTTGTTGTGAAATGAAATGATGCTTAATAGCTGTTGGAAAAAAAGGCGGGAACTACCAAAGTGGAAAGGCGCGCTTTTGGGAAAAAATTCGTTTATTTATCTAAAATTAGGTAAATTTTCTTCTGGGTTAGCCCGGAATACTTGTGAATAGGTGGCCAAACCAGGAAGCTCACGGTTGTGGTCCGGGATGGGGAAGAAAAGGAGGAGAAAGGAGGAGCCGCCTCCCCCTGATGAGTCGCTGCAGACGTCGCCTTCTGATTCTTCGGATACAGATGATGCGAAGTCGGTAGTATCAGTAGACTGCTCAACACAAAACAAGAACCATAAGCAAGCGGATAAGTATGCTATATTTAAGGTCTCTGGGTACTCGCGTAAGTACCCCGAGGATTCTAAAAAAAATGAGTTCATTGTCTTTCTGACTCATAAAACCGAAGATAGAGCATTCACTGATCGCGATCGTATGTCCCTCTCAAAAGGGTTAAGAGATCATGGTGTCTCAGGTGTTATGCACCTCAGGTCCATCAACAAATTTAAGGTAGGGATCACATTTGATCTCCCTAACAATGCGAACATGTTCTTACAAAATGTAAAACTTCTTGATCAGCTGTCCCTTAAAGCTACCATACCAGCAGGTGATACCGAAGTTACTGGGGTTCTTACCTCGGTTCCGGTTGAGATGTCTAACAAGCAAATATTTTCACTGATCGGCAGTTCAAGGAATGTCATTCAGGTGAGACGCTTCATGCGCAGAGTGAGAAGCGATGGTGCCGCTGCCTTTCTACCCACACAGGCAGTTGCGGTGACCTTTGCTTCCACCATTCTCCCGGAACATGTGTACCTAGACTCCTGGAGGCATGAGGTAAAAGTGTACATACCTCCTGTGAAGCAGTGCCTTAAATGCATGAGGTATGGCCACATTGCCAAGTTTTGTAAAAATGTTGAAGTGTGTTCTATCTGTACCGAGGAACACAATTTCCGCCAGTGTCACGTTGACCCAAAGAATGCCAAATGTAAAAATTGTAATGGAAACCACATAGCCATATCTTCAATGTGTCCTCTTAAAAAGCAGAAGGTAGAAGAAAACAAAATCAAGTCTAGAACTGTAACCTATTCGGATCTTTTTGATTCTAAATCCTTTCCACAACTATCTGCAAGAACCCTTGATGTACAGGTAAATAATTTAATGAAGTCAGAAGTTTTTATAAACATCTTAATTGAAACAATAACAAAGATGATGAGCAACAAAGATGTTCCAATAAATTCTGGGTCTATCAGAGAGACCCTAAAAAAAACTCTCAGTAATAAGCTCCCTCCATCTGCATAATGGATTTTTTAAACATTATGCAATGGAACGCACAAAGTCTAAACAGTAATAAGCAAATATTTATTAATTTTCTTTATACAAATAATATTCATATAGCAATAATTTCAGAAACGTGGTTTAAACCTCACCAACAATTCAAAATAAAACATTACAATGTCGAACGTAATGATTGTGGTAACAATCACAATGGAGTAGCCATTTTAATTCATAACAGTTTAAATTATTCTAACATTACTACTTACTTTGATAATTCACTGCAAAATATTTGTACCAGAGTTACTATTAACAAAAAGGAGATAAGTATTCTTAGTTTTTATTGTCCAACAAATAGTAATCCAGTTTTTAGCAAAAGTAAATTTGATACACTAATAAAGTCGATTACTGGGCCACTAATACTTGCAGGTGACTTTAATGCCCATCATACATCTTGGGGCTGTGGCTCTGACTCTCCTCGTGGGAGAGAGGTTTTGGAGGTCATTGATGAAAACAATTTGGTTCTGTTAAATGATGGTCAAGCGACGACAATTGGTTCGCTGTCGTGGCGTCCAAACGCACTAGATTTGACAATGGTTTCGCCGTCTTTGTCACTACAATGTGAATGGTCCGTTCATGATAGTCCTTTGGGCACTAGTTATCACCTTCCTGTAATAATTAAAGTCTTGTTTAACAATAATAGTAATAATTCAGCTAATAATTGTACTAATAAACATTTGCCCATCTACCCAAATTATAGACGTGTAGATTGGAAAGTGTTTAATGATTGTATGGATACCTTGTTGGTTGATTTTGAAATAGATGCTCGATGTCCACAAGATTCTTATCAAGAATTTTGTAAAATTTTACGTACAGCAGTTGCGAAATCTATCCCTAGCAACAATTTAGCAAGCTCTTCTATTGTCACTGTCAATAATGTCAGTCAGCAGTCATGTCGTCTTAGAAATGGTGAAATACCACCCCTTCCATGGTGGAATCAGAAATGTTCTGATGCCGTTTTAAATTCCAAAGAAGCGTATCTATATTTTAAATCTAATCCAACAGAAGAAAGTTATTGTGAATTCAAGAGACTTCGGGCTCTTAAAAAACTAACCATAAAATTAGAAAGACAAAAAAGTTGGTTTTCCCTTTGTGAAAAATTTAATCGTTGTACCCCAATTTCTTTAATATGGAAATTTATTCGTAAATTTAATAAAACATACATTTCTTACGACAATGAAGACGACACATGGATTTTAGATTTTTTAATGAAGTATACTCCTGACTTCGTGTCACCCAGACAATACTGTAATAACTCAATTAGTGTAAATACCAGCAATTCCTTTTTACTCGATGAATTCTCAACTAATGAACTAATATCTGCGATTAATTCTAGAAGAGATACAGCTTTTGGTCTTGACGGAATACCGTACATTATTTTTAAGAAACTGAATAGTAATGGTTTGGAAATTTTTCTAATGATTTTGAATTCACTCTGGACAAATAACGACATACCTTCTGATTGGAAAATCGATTGTTTAGTACCAATTTTGAAGCCCAATAAACCCAAGCTATGTCCTGATTCCTATCGTCCTATAGCGCTTACGTCATGCGTCGGTAAAATATTTGAACAACTGCTAAAACAACGCTTGGAATTTTATGTGGAACACAACAAAATTCTATCGTCAAATCAATTTGGTTTTCGTAGAAATCATTCAGCTCGTGAAAGTATTTGTCAATTACAACTTGATATTCATAATTCTTTGGCTGCAAACAATCGTTTGTTGGCCGTTTTCTTCGATATTTCTGGCGCTTTTAATAGTGTCAATATTGATGTACTGTGTCGAGAATTGCTATCAATAGGTATTCCTGGAAAAATTGTCAATTGGGTTCAAGCTTTTTTGAGAAATAGAGAAGTTTTCGTAAAATACAATAGACATCTATATGGGCCGAGGTTATCCTCTGTAGGTGTATGTCAAGGTGGTATTTTGTCACCTTTAATATTTATATTGTACATACGTCGTTTAAATTTAATATTGGGTTCGCAAGTCAAAAATTTACAGTTTGCGGATGATTTGGTTGTTTATGCATCGGGAACAAGTTTAGCTCAAGTAGCTGAAATTGTTAATGATGCATTGACAAAGCTTAATAAATATTTTTCCTATCTAGATCTTAATGTAAATCCATCGAAATCTAAAGTTGTTGTCTTTGGTAAAAGGCATATTATTGATATGCCAGTTATTCAGTACAATAATTTGCCTTTGCCTGTATCACAGGAGGTTAAATTTTTGGGAGTATTATTCTCCCATAATTTATCCTGGATGAATTATACTAAGCATATAATTAATAAAGCTAACAAAGCTTACAACATTTTAAAGTCTTTGTCTGGATCCTATTGGGGTGCAGACCCAAAAATACTACTAACCTTGTATAAATCTTTAGTTCGCAGCCATTTTGAATATGGTTTCTTTTGTTACGCTGCAGATGTAAAAATTGTAAATAGCATAAACGTCTTTCAAAACAAATGCCTGCGTTTGATTTCAGGGGCATTTAGGAGTACTCCTGTAAATGCAATGCAAATCGAATGCAGACTTCCGCCAATTCCTATTCGTTTCAACTTTCTAAAAGAAAGATTCGTCTTGAAACTTTTCAGTGTTTCTGGCAATGCTCTTCTGGCCAATCTGTCCAGCGCTCAGCCTGGCTCAAAACCATTTTACATGTTAGAGGGTTTCCAATGCTTTCTAAATTTTCTTCAAAATTTAAACATCTATCAATCAAGTCTCATGCTACCTTGTTACGAAGGATCTTTTAATAGTAAATTTCCAGCAATTAATATACTGATCAATAATGATCTGTCAACAAAAGAAGAAGTTTATGTAATGCTCTCCGAGTTTATAGATTGCAAATTTATTTATACCGATGGATCTAAAAATGAAAACGCTGTGTCCTTTGCCTTATTTGAACCATCTTTGAATATTGGTGTCGGTCACAAAATTGATAAAAACGCTAGTATTTTTACTGCGGAAGCTGTTGCAATCCTGAGTGCTTTAAAACATATTAAAAATCGTAACTTAGGTCATACAAAATGGGTTGTGGTGAGTGATAGCATGAGTGTTTTAAAAAATTTAAATAATAATAAACTGCATGCTGATACTAATTACATCATTTTTCTTATAAAACAACTGTGGGTTGAGCTGGCTGATTCTGATATTAATGTAAGTTTTGCGTGGGTTCCTTCGCATAAAGGTGTAGAGGGTAATGAGAAGGCGGATTATCTAGCCAACACTATAGTTAAATTAGCAGATACTATAGATTCTAATCTTGAGAATGGTGACGCTGATGTAGCTCTTCCATACACAGACGTTGTAAGTCTTTTAAGACAACGAATGTGTCAATCTTGGGGGAGACATTCGTATCACTGTACACAGGTTGAGAATAAGGGTTCCTGGCATGCTGCTTTGGATGTTCAGATTGATTCTGTACCTTGGTTCTGTAAGAGTAAAATTTTCATGAACAGAAAGTTTTACTCAACTGTTTGCCGCTTGCGATTTGGTCATTGTCGTTTGAATTATCATCTCCATCGTTTAAAAATGATAAATTCCCCTTATTGTGATTATTGCCAATCACGAGAAATTCAATCTGTAAATCATATAATTTTCGATTGTTCATCTTTCAATATTCAGCGCCTTGTATTGATAGATGAACTGCTTCAAACTTATCGTGAACCTGATTTAGTCCCGCGTTGCATTCAGGAATTGCTCAAGGATGAGTCAAATTTCATTCATTTGTACAAGTTTATTATTAATACAGTAACAGAGATATAATTATGTCTCTGTAAAGTATCGTTAGTTGTAAATAATATTATTAATACTTTTGTATAGTTAAACGAAATGTAAATAATTTATAATTAGGTATGTGCCTAAACGTATAGTCAAAATAGACGAAGAAAAAAAAAACATTCAGATGTGTATCATTATTTGATATAATTTCTACTTAGAAAAAATTACGTAAGACAAACACATAAACAAAATAACAATGGAAAAAATATAACGTCTGACTAGGCGGTATGGTTGAAAAACTATAGCCTGCTCTCAGGAGCGAAAACAAAAAAAAAAAAAAAAAAATTAATAGCTGTTGACTGACGGACAGACAGTGCTGCCAGCGCATGAATCCAAAAAAGGTCAAAACCAAAACCATCTGTAAGTATGTAGTTGGCAACATCTAAATTAAATCTAACTAAAATTATTAAATTGCCAGCCTTAACACGCCTGCTAGCTAGACGATCGTAAACAGGGTCATATGCAGAGGTGACCTCTCCAGATCATCGTGTTCTCGATAGATTTCTGACGTTTCCTACCGTGTGGAAGGGTGTTCCCCGATATGACTTTCGATAACCTTCATCCATGGGCGCGCGCTAGGCAATCACCGTCGGCGATCGTGTAGCCGCTTGTTGCCGACCACGCTATGCCAGTAATGGGCTTATTAGACTGTGCAATCTCAAGTCAGACTTACTGATAGAGATGTAACGTGATGAGGTTGATCTTAGAATCGTCTATAAACTTGGTGATTCTGGGTGCCCGTTTTTCTAAGCTCGTCAGAAGAACGAGGAATAACCTACAGCCTGGTTCCTACCGTTGTTTTGTATGATCCTTCTTACACAGAAAATATACTTTTAATATGCTGTAACTCCAGTGTGATACCATTTCAACTTATTTTGAATAAGATCACTAATCGACATTTTTGTCGCTGACAGTATTTCACTTCATGTTAATATTGAAATAAATTTTGGGACGAAACTGTAATAGAAAATAAAAAAATTTGATGGTAGTGTTTCGTCCCAGTGGGACGAGACGAGACCCCAGTAGTCAAGGTTCAGTTTAACTAAAATAATTCGAGTTCGACATAACTCAACTCGTCACGTTACATCACTATCAGTAAGCCTGACTTGAGATTGCATAGTATAATAAGGCTTTCAAGGATATAAAGATCCGTGTATGTACTGCGTACCTTACCTACTATATTACTCGATCTTTGCTCGCTAGGTACCTATCTACCTAGCCTATTTAATAGGTTTTTGTAAGACTGGTATCTTTGATCGTCTATTGTTATTATAAACTACCTACATAAGACAAAATGACAAAATCAAAAGTGACAAAAGCACAAAATGACATGTTTATTTTGAATTCATCCAAAATTATGTCAATTTTTAAGTTTCCGTAAACAATTTTATAAATATTGATAGATCGAAACAAAAGCCATGGACGGAGAACCTGAAGTATTGTCTGATACAGCTACTAACTGTAATCTAGCCTCCGCATCTGAAACACTATCCGATAATAACCAAGCCAAACTCGATTCACTCGAAAAAAAAGCAGTTCATCTGAGGTAAGAAATACCTAGGCGGTAGGTAGGTAGGTACTTTTAAGATGGATGGATAAGTTGGATAAAAAACCGTTATTCGTGTACCTAGGCCATGAGCACAAAAATTAAAAAACTAGCTCTCGCCCATGACCTCGTCCTCGTCTCGTTCGTTCTGTTGAGTTTTCTATGCTAATCCTGGTTACCTACTAATGAACTTAAGTATAACCTTAAGTATAAGTATAACCTTACACCTTAGGTAATATTCTTCAAAGTTTCACCCAAATCCACTCGCTGTGACGTGATTGAGGAACAAACATCCAAACATAATAAACTTTCACTTTTCATAGTAGGTAAGTAGGTACCTAGTAGGTAAAGGTAGGTGCTTCTATAAGATTACAAACTGTAAGAAATAACTTTTCAGATTGGTGCTTGAAAAAGATTTTAAGGCTGCTGATATAAAATGGAGTCTATTCGTTGCAGCAGCATTTAGTTTTAGATACGAAAGTTGTCTTAGACCGTATCCACCTGCTTTCATGAAATGTGGAATCAAAGATATGGACGAATTAGTAAGTCTTATGGGTTTTCTTTCCTTTAAGTAGGTACCTTTATATATTAATCTTGTGCGTGCCGCACAGTACCTAATATAATACTAGGTAGGTACTATAAAAGTTTTATTAAAGCTTGCTTCAGAATTTTTTCTTTATAAGTAAGTATGTGTATATGTCGATAGGTACTAGGTAGATAATAAATAAATATTCAGGGACATTTCACACAACGCCCTCTAGTCCCAAACTAAGCAAAGCTTGTAATATGGGAACTAGATGGCTGATAGAATAGAATACTTAAATACTTTTTTTTTGTAAATACATACTTATAATACATAGTAACACCCAGACATAGAACAAACATCTATGTTTTCCACGCACAAATGTTTGTTCTTGGTGGGGATCGAACCCACGACCCACAGCACGGAAGGCAGAGCTATTACCGACTGAGCTGTGACGCCAGTTAGTACCCTAACATAAGAAAAAATTCGAAAATTAAGGTCCCTATGTAACGTTTAACATATTGACCCTATAAGCCGAAAAGAGGTTTATTCAGACCATACACGTGAATATCTACCTAGATTGGCATGTGCAAAAATTGAATACAACATATATTTAAAATTTAAATATATTCGCCACCATATGATAAATTGAAATTATCAAATAGTTTCAGTTAGGTAGGACCTACCTACTCTGAATCCAAACATAAATAAGAAAAATGTTACTTCAGCCATTTTGCTACATAGGTAGATAGGTACAGGTACCTACATAACAATATACAAACCGAATCATAAACATATTTTTTTTTAGCTAAGTGTTATTACTGATGTACCAGCGCTGGACTTGGTGTTGCAGCAACTGGATAATCTAGAACACTTACCAAACATAAGTGAAATTATTGACTTGTTATTCTACGTCTTAGTAAGACTGAAAGAACCCACACTGAAGACCGTCCCAGTAGAAGCGGTTAGTTTTAGCTTCATGATTTATGCCGACAACGTGCAGCATTTTAAACGTTGCCTTGGCACTGAGGCTCATGATTTACTTGATTGCAGCACGAAACTATCCTTTCTTATCCACATTATACTCAACCAGCTCCAAAGCCTCAATACATTTTTCAAGTAATCGGCTCCAACAAATCAAATGCTGAAACAAAATGGAAGGAATTGTCTAAAAATCACAATGTTTTCTACGCGTTTCATGGAAATCGTTTAGAGAATTTCTACACAATATTAAATTTTGGTTTGCAGCAACATCTAAATAAGGCAAGTAATGAAGAATTTCACATTTGCGCACAAACTAAAAGCTTTAATAGTTACACACAAATTTATCCTTTACTCAGAACACATTGCTTGGAAACGGAGTTTACTTATCGCCCGAGCTAAGCGTGAGTCTTCCCTACAGCCACGGTGGGTTCGGTTGGGGTGCTAGTTGTATCGGAGGACACCTTTCTTGTATAGCCATGTGCGAAGTCATTGATGCTCCAGAAGGCATCAACTATCAGAAGCCAGTAACAAATGAGGGTATGTTTAGTACCTACCATATATGTACCTACCTTATTAAAAATAGTGGACATGCTTCAAATGCTTTACTTTGAATAATATAATGTACCTACCTACCTTCCTATCATATTGTACTTAGGTGATGGCATTTATGAAGACAGTGAAAAGAAGAACAATAATAACATCCTCACCGAACATGGACTTGAAGGGCCATTAACGCAATACATAGTCACTAACTGTGACTTAGTGAGAGTTCGCTACATGCTCGTGTACGCGAAGCAGCCAGCGTCGATGAGATTTCCTACTACAAGCGTAAACAGGAATTGTTAGTTTGATTGTAACTACATTATTTTGGTATATCAATCAACAATCAATTACCTATTGTTGCCTGTTGATAAATTATCCTTTTTGTAGGTTCTACGGAACTCTTTCCGTAATACCTACAAATAAGTGACGGATGAGTACGTACAGCAGGCACAAGCACAACGGATCCTTATCCCTCTGAAGTTAGGTGCAACAACAGGATGTACCTAGTACCTACTGTTTTGCGGAAAAATTCGCTTAGCCTTCGACCCGAAAATCAGTTCTGCGCTGATACCTAATTCAGAGCGACTAAGATCCGTTGTTCCGTTGTGGTACTTACTATACCTACTACTTTGAATAAAGATACACCTACATCTGCCTTTGAGTAACTTATCAAATTTTATTTCAGCTGGAGGTCTTCGTCAATGGCTGTCTAGACATAAACTGTTATCCATTTTACTAGGCTATGGACTCATGCTAGCGACTATTGGTTTTGCTAATAACCAGCCAATCCATTATTATTACAAAATATTAATGAAGAAACTCGATATTGCTTATAGCACCGTTAAAGTTTAATTAACCAGAGCAGATTAGCTAGCATGTTGTATTACTTAACGTCCTTGGTGAATTGTTTTTTAACATGCTCGATCTAAATTTTTACTGTGTGTTTACAGTTTATGTACTTAGGTACCTATTTACTTACACAATAATATTTTTAGTTAGATGGTATTTTTTATTTACGTAGCTTACCTAACTATAATAAAGTTAAATTTTTACATTCATTTCATTACATTATATTGGTTGCCATTGCTTACGTTTTTTTTTAAATATACCTACGGTGTAATGAGTACTTACGGTGTAAGGTAAAAGTTATTTGATTAAAAATACCCAAGTAATGTTTGTTCCCATTTTAGTCACAAAGCAAAATTGCCAGTGAAATAGAACAATGGCAGTCAGTCATAGTCACGGTGGTTCGTCATGGACTGGAGCACAATCATTGTATCCTAATTTTTGTTGTGTTGATTCATATCTCCTTTGCGTTGGATGCCATACATACAGAGTGGTAAAACATCAGTGTCATTCATTTAATACACATACCCTTGCATGCGACTAGCGTGTGTTTCGCTTTCTATTTTCAATTTTTAGGAGCCATTCATTTATTGCTTTTAAAATTGGGTTCTCTGTGGTGAAGTGATTAAGTGTTTAAAATGCATATCAATAATAAAAAACTGCAATCAACTATTATTCTTATCACAAGCTTTATATGCATAAAAGCTCAAGACCCGATTGTAAATTTGCCTCAAGGACGAATAGTTGGAGTGAGTCTTTAAAATCAATTCTTACAGTTATTATCCAACACTTCACATTGTAAAGTGATCATCGCTTTGTGCGTTATTTATTCTTCCAGACTAAAGTGTACACTGAAAAATCGTTAATCGAAATATACTATGGAATACCCTATGCAACGCCACCAATTGGAAGATTTAGATTTTCGGTAGGTACGTCACAATAAACGGGTGGGCTTATTGTACCGACCTATTTTTTAAGAACCTCTTACCTACCTATATAAATTTCCGTTTATTTTTATTATCAGCCTCCAGAACGACACTCAGGATGGAGGCGCACTTATTATGCTCATCGGATGCCACCACATTGTCCTCATAATGGTGACATTACTCCAGAAACGACAAACTACAGTGAAGATTGCCTATTTCTTAACATTTGGACTCCACGGGTTCGTGCCCTACTTTGTTACTTTGACGTTTTTAAATAGAACTATATTCATTTATGTGATTATTTTGAAGCCTGCAGTAATTTATGACACCTACTTTTTAGCTAGCCAGCAGATGGTAAACCCCTATCCGTAATGGTTATATTGTATAGCGAGTCCTGGACGAAAGGTGGGGTGCCCTTACCATGCCAAGATTTAGCGGCTGAAGACATAGTAGTTGTGACGGTGGGATATCGCCTTCATTTACTTGGCTTTTTCACACTGGAGTCTCTATCAGCTCGTGGAAACCTAGCATTACTAGATCAGTACATGGCTTTATTATGGATACGGGATAATATTGCAGCATTTGGAGGAGATTCTAATGCAATCACGGTCCTCGGACACTCTGCTGGAGCCGATAGTGTTTTATATCACTTAATTTCTCCTCGATCCAAAGGTACCTATACCTACTTACTAGTTGTTAAAAAACACCTAGGTGTTGAGATAGTAGTAGGTATTGTATTTTATGTGCCTGGCAGTAGCGTCCCGTTTATATGGGCAAGAGTAAAAAGTAGCCCCAGACGCTGTTTATATCATCTAGTTTATCTATATGCATGTGTCATAGTCAGTAAATAATAATATGACGTATAAGATATCGTCTTACTTATGACGTCGAATAAGATAATAATTATTGATAAGCAACTTAATAATTATTTTGTTAATAATGATATAGGTACCTACTTACAATTATTATTGTACCTACCACACCCTTGGCACATTATACTTCATGAATAGGTAGGTATTATATTATGTCTAAGACTAAAGGACTATTAAAATTGTTATAGGTAGGTATAGTCACCTAATAGACCTACCTACTTACTGAACGTATAAATGTATTGTTACAGGATTGTTTCAAAGAGCAATTGTAATGTCTCCAATTGACATCTGGAAATTCATGGATGAGCAATGGACTAAAGATGCTGTTAAAACTAATAACTCATCGCGGGAAACTGCTTTATTTTTAGGATGCCATAGCAAATTGGAACTAGATATTTTAAATTGCATGCGAACTCGATCGCTAGCCGATATTCTGTCAGTGTATTCGGTAAATATTTAATTAAGTACCTACCTATTCAAATAATAAGTTAATCTTTAGGTAGGTATATTTTTAGTTAGGTATCTCTGTTATAAAAATGAAATAAGTTTGCCTCTTGGATATAATATCGATTGCGTAATGTAATGTATGAAGTTGCACAATTTACATAAATAATTATAATTAACCAACCTACGAGTAGGTAATTTTAATAATTATTTTCAGAATACGAATTGGAGTAAATCTTTTAAACCCATACCTGAAATATATCTGCCAGAATCGGAACAATATTTACCAACATCACTGTTTAACGCTACTAGTACAAAACAATCGGCCATACAAGTTGACTTACTTTTTGGTACAACTGACCTTGATGCCTTGAATTACAATGGTATGAAATGAATGGCTTTCAAGTTTTGTGAAAACGAATTCAAGGCTAGGTTCAATGGGTATAATAAAATACCTGTTTATTTCATTTTTATTTTGTTCGCAGATAAAACTTTCTACGATCTTTTGAAATACAACGCATCGTACGTGTCCGACTACATAAACAGTAAAGCTATACCTGAACTTTTGAGGATGTTTTCTCTGTATCGACTAGAAGTAGTACCAATGGTTTGCACTTCTTACGTACTTGAGTCATGTCAATGCTCTTCTATTTTTATCACAGATTTTAATCGATCTTTTATCGAGTCTCTACTTCTAGGAAGAAACCTGAGCAAGATTTTTAAGAATGACGGTTTTTTGAGCTGTAACTAAGTAGGTACCTGCCTACTTATCACCTATTCTGTTTTTTTGTATGAATTACAGCTAATACGTGCCATACGTTGGGAATTTTGGGACAAAAATTACAGTAATAAGGAAAATATGCACGAGTCCATGGAACAATTAGCTCGTATGAAGACATCAGCGCGATGGGGCGCGGGTGGCGCTCTCCTTGCAGCCAGATTGGCTCGACACGTTGCTCGACTGTACGTCTATCGCTTCTCGCTGCCCTCAACTGTTGACTTCGAAGGAAGACGTTTAAATCACACAGGCAAGGGTCACCCACATTTTCGTGATTACATAAACGAACTAGGCGGTATCGGGACTAGGTAACCAGTAAATCTGTAACATCGCGCAGAATGTTGTATTGAAAAAAAAATACTAAAATAAATTAAACGATATGAAAACAATACATTTTATTAATTTTAGACATCATGTTTTATAGTAACATAAAAATAGTGTTCGTTTTATTTCTCAAAACGTGCGGGTTCGATTCCCGAGCTGAGATCAGAACAAGTTTTTTTTTAATGAATGCATGCAGTTTTTCTTGTTACTAAAATTGATGACATGGTTCCTAAGAACAGATCTTCGTATGTCTTACCTATAGTTTCAGACTTTCCCGTACTGACCGATTTAAATGTTACACCTAAAGCGCCTACCTGACTACGACAAACATTTTCAGGTGCTGTACATGGGTCAGATTTGATTTCATTACTCGGTGATTCCATAATGCTTCAAATAGCTCGACGTCCACCTATAACTGAAGAGAGGCTGTATTCTTCTATTTTTCGAAGTTATGTTACACATTTTGTAAAAAATGGGTAGGTAAGCCTAGATGCATCACGAACATAGGTATGTGTGTGAACATATGTGAATGTGTTTGTGCATTTTTTAAAACACACGTATTGGAATATTTTTTTTTAGCAGCAACAGGTATCGTGGTCCATAAATAGCTGAAACTTGTGTCTACGGCCAGCCGTTAGTTTGTTAAAGATTAAGTATTTTTAAGTTTACTCGCTTAGTAGGTAACTTTTATTTCACACTATCTCACATTTTAGATATCCTGAATCAGAAGATAAATGGCAGAGATATAGTGCTGGTGACGCAAAAGTTTTTGAAATACGCGACAAAGAACGATCTGCTTTTAAAGAACATGGTGTCAACAATGATGTACGGTTTTGGCTTCAGTATTTACCAGAATTATCGAACCTTTTGATGAAGTTAGAACAAACAGAACAATTTACTTCTTCCCAGGAAGGTATACCTACTTAACTCATTAATGATTCTGTTATTACTTACGCTTTTTTCCTATACAAGCGTTGTAGAGTTAATAAGTACCTACCTACTCAACTGTTTGAAAACGTATACTTACTTAGATACTTCTCCAAAGTTACGACGCGATTATCGCGCGATGCGACCATCGCACGTTCGCTTGAGAAAACGTTCGATGGTCGTGTAATCGCATTGTAAGTATATTGTCTACTAGCAGTTACCCGCGACTTCGTACGCGAGTACAGTTTCCGTGTACATTATAATTATCTGTGTATTATTATTATCTGTGCGTGTACTGAGCGGATACTTTCTTTAGAAAGTTGACATTACACCGAGCCCGTAGTCGAATGTCAAACGTTAGTCGTTAGACCAAAGAGGTTGAACTACGCCCTGTCAAACTGACGTGACATGACATGACACCATCCTCTGCCAATTGGCGCTGCTAATCCCGTTTGTTCATTTTATCATGTAAATCCTGTTAATTATTCGGGATAAAAAGTAGCCTATGTGTCAATCCAGGTTACGTACTATATATATGCCAAGTTTCATGCAAGTTGGTTCAATAGTTTCTACGTGATTGAAACACAAACATCCAAACACCTAAACTTTCGTTCGCATTTATAATATTAGTAGGAAGTAGGATTATAAAGTTTGATCTAGGCGCTGTTACTGTTTTATACCTAAGTACTTACTAAATAAGTAGGTTTTTACTGCCTAATCATTATTACCTATTTATCTTTCAGATGAAGGGAGACTTCGAGGAGGTGTGTTCGCAATGTGTGGCGTCGCAATATTTCTACTCTTGCTGCTTTGTACGAGCACTATTTTACTACACAGACAACGTTTACGCCGACGATTTTCTGTTTCTGCAGATGTTCAAAATTGAATGCAATGCCTAAGTAGCTACCAATCTTAGAATAAAGAAAACACTTTACTATATTAAAATACTTTCTATAATCTGTGCTACCAATAAAATAGTTGAGATATAACTAGTACCTACCTACCTAATCCTATCCTATCCTATCCCACTAATATTATAAATGCGAAATTTTAGATGTTTGGATGTTTGTGTTTCAACCACGTCTAAACTACCAACTTGGATGAAACTTGGCATATATATAGTTCGTAACCTGTAATTAACAGAATCTAAAGGATAAAATGAAAGAACAGAATTGGCAGCGCCAATTGGCAAGAAGATGATATGTCATGTCATGTCACGCCAGTTTGACAGGGCGTAGTACTACCTCTTTGGTCTAACAACTAGCGTTTGACATTCTAGTAGGTACGAGTTCGGTGTAATAATGAGGTGTAATGTCAAGTTTCTAAGTATCCGCTCGGTACACGCACAGATAATATGATGTACACGAAAACTGTAGACAAAGTCGTACAAAGTCGCGGGTAATTGCTAGTAATATATAAGTTCAATCATGTACATTAAAGTACAATGCTAATTATTATTATTATTATTATGACAAATGTACAAATTGATTCAAAGACATAAGGACTAGAGGACTAACTATTGGAATGGCAATTTAGCTTCCAGTACCATTTTCAATTGAGGACGTTTTGCTCTCAGAGCATTTTACATTACAGTCGATGTATACCTAAGAACATTTAGCTTCCAAAACCATCTGATCAGTAATTAACTCAACTCGTCACGTCACATCTCTACCAGTAAGCCTGACTTAAAATTGCATTGTCTAATAAGGCCCTAAGTAAGTCCCGAAAGTTCACCTAGTGATTCCCCCGTTATAAATTGTATTTTGTGTACAACGTACAAAATGCGTGCACAAAATGCCCCCTAAGTACATAAGTTTGCCATTTTATTTTAGCATTTTTCAGAAGCATCAGATGTTTTTCAACACATCTTTTTGGCAATTTTTGGAAAAAAACTAGCATTAATTTTACCACGCTAGTTGGCAACACTGGTTTTGTTTTATTTTATTGCAATGCGTACCATCTTTAGTTTGTGAATGCGTGATTGTGATTGCATCGAAAATCCAGAGTGTTTAGTTCAGTTTAGTTAGCTTAGCCAGCAAAGAGTAGGTATAATAATTAATAGCCAGTTATTTATATACTCTTTGGCTTGGCTTAGCTAGCCTATGTACCGGAGTTGTTATCGTTTCTATACAAACAAACTAATATATTGTTGATTTGAATTCAACCATGGCATTAGCACTCCAAAGAAGAGCCAACGTAAGTATAGCACATAACCACTATCCAGTAAGGTCTAATAAGATAGAACGGTAAACGGCCTGACTGGCAGCATCCTAGTAGTCTGTGCTGGCCAACCCTTAAAGCTAAGAAGATCGTGGGGCGCCACTGGTAAACATCGATCTACTTTAACCACTATTTGCCGAGGGCATTGGGGTAGAATCTCTGTAAAATGGGGCCACCCTACACTCTGCTTTTCAGTGCATGGTCTTCATTTGTAAACCTTTCAGAAGTTCCTTCTAGGTACTAGCTAGATGGATAAACACACTGATATAGTTGGCTGGGTCAAGAAACATCTTAACGAGCATGTGGGGCTAGTTTTTAGTGTTTAGAGAGCTGGTTATAAAGCGAATCTTTCACTCGGAACACTACCATGTGCAAGTAAAACTTGCGCCTTGCCCAGTTTATTTTTATCTGGCTCAGCTTTTCCATTCAAAGTGGCTATGAAGCCAGAATTTGGTAGATCTTTATGTTATTTTTTATAGTATATTTATAATTGTCCACAATAAAAAAAATCATCCTTCAAAGAATTCTATAAAAAGTGATTTTCTATTTCAGGTCAGACTTCCACCAGAAGTAAATAGGGTTTTATACATAAGAAATTTACCTTACAAAATATCAGCAGAGGAAATGTATGACATATTTGGGAAATATGGAGCTATCAGACAAATTCGTGTGTATGTTAAGATATTTCTATCGTATTTACCTAGTTTCCTGGGATATATGTCCCTGCTAGTTCTGTAATTTCTTTACGAGGTGATTCCTACTTGAACTACGTACCAATAAAGTAAATTAATTTTATTTTGTTCCAGAGGCAACACACCTGAGACTAGGGGGACTGCTTTTGTGGTTTATGAAGATATTTTTGATGCAAAAAATGCATGTGATCATCTCTCTGGCTTTAATGTCTGCAACAGATATTTGGTTGTCTTGTACTATAGATCCAACAAAGCATTCAAGGGTATGGATATTGAGAAGAAGCAGGAAGAAATAGATGCATTAAAAAAGAAATATGGCATATCTACAGAAGAGCTTCGTAAATGAGTTTTATACTTTCTATAAATAGTGCAGCCAGCACCCTATGATTAATTATTATTATACAAACAACAATTGCATAAGTTCAAGGTTCAAGTGAATTTTCAATCCAAATTAGCTGTAAGGGGATAGGTTACCTATACAATGTAATGATGTAATACATAAGTTTTTAAAAGTCAAGTAAAGGTACTTTGTAAAACTGAATTTTAATTGGTATGTTGTAATTAGTGAACTCTAATAGACAGCTGTCAGCATTCAAAATTACATAGACTTGGCAGGACCGCTGAAAAATCAAACAGATGACATTTTAATCTTGAAAGAATTTTTAACCTAAATAACAACAACCACTATCACTGTCCAAATGCTGTCTGGCGACTGTCGCGGCTCGCCGGACACGATTACACGAATTCTGATACCGGCTTTACACTCGCGCTTCGTCCCTCGCCTCGTGGCTCGCCTCGTCCCTCGTGCGAGGCTTGTGTTGATCGATGGTAAATGAGTTGCCTGTTTACACTCGCGTGCATCCACTCGGGTGCGACGCGAGGTCCTTTGACTCGTGCCCCAAAAACCGCTCCGGACGCGAGCGCCGCGAGTGACGAGGCGAGGGACGAGGCGAGCTACGAGCGTCTGTTCACACTCGCACCTCGCCCCTCGCCTCGTCCCTCGCCTCGCGACTCGTACGCGAATGTAAATGGGGTATGAGAGCGTAGAGAAGGAGGAACATGTCCCGTGACACGTAGGTAATACCCCTGCAACATTGCCCGACACGTAGATTTCGTTTCCCACGACCACAGATTATAGAAAAGTACCTACAGATGTACTGTATAGCCATTTTTGTGTCACAGTAAGAAGTGCACCATGATGGAGTACTTTGTGTCATTCAGTCTCTGGCCATTGACACCTCCAATGCCAAACATATTTTTATACAATGAGGAAGATGAGCGTATTTTTTTTTTAATGTAGATCGATAGATTTTTACGTCCAAAACACAACAGTGAAAGAATTTTGGCGATAGCTCAAAAACTGAATTTTCTACGATTTTTTAAAGTTTGGATTTTCAAAATGTGTTTTGAGCCCGGCGATTTCGCGTGTGACGTCAGCCGGTCCGACCGCTCACCCGCGCTTTCTAAGCGTTTTCTGCCTTTACGTTTCTATTTATATTTCTGAAAAATTGGGAGAAAAGTACCAATATTTTTATGTAATATTGTGCCTTTAAGTCCTAAGGACACGTTTAACGCTTCAGATAAACTTTTTAACCACCGACTGAAGAAAAAAGGTGTTCTAAGTTTGAGGCTTTTTTGTGTCTATGTGTCTGTACCTTTCAAGGCTCGTAGCTCCAAAAAATCACTCGTAATTTTTTTATAACTATTCTTGAAATGGAAAGCAGATAAATCTGGCATAGTTCTAAGCCAAGTTTGGTAGAAATCGGTGCAGCGGTTTCCAAGTTATGAGGTTGTTTATCAGCCCTCGACACGCATTTTGAAGGGTTCTCAGGCATATATTGATTGCAGTTTGAAACATTTGGTTCTTATACCAGTATAACGTGAGCTACTATTTCTTAGTGTTTCATTGATTTTGTATATCAGGTATGACTGGTAATGAGCAAGATTGTGTTATCGACGTGATTAGCAATGTTTTTAACCCCCGACGCAAAAACGATGGGGTGGTAAAGTTTGACGTGTGTGTGTGTCAGTGCGTTTGCGTGTGTCTGTGCGTGTATGTGTGTGTGTGTCTGTCGAATGCGCGCGTTGGTGCGCGTGCGGATGCGGATGGTAGTAGTCTAAGTCACATTGTCTACTAAGGACGTGCCTAGTGAGACATTGTACTGTCAAGTACAATGCCTCACTAGGCACGTCCTTAGTAGACAATGTGACTCGCTAAGAAGAAGAAGAATGTGACTTACACTAGGACGTGCCTAGTGAGACATTGTACTGTCAAGTACAATGTCTCACTAGGCACGTCCTAAGTAGACAATGCCTACACATACATATAGTGCAATGCCTCACTAGGCACGTCCTTAGTTACGAAGGACATTGTACAGTAGGTACAATGCCTCACTAGGCACGTCCTTAAGCAATGCATTGCTAATGCCTCACTAGGCACGTCCTTAGTTACGAAGGACATTGTACAGTAGGTACAATGCCTCACTAGGCACGTCCTTAAGCAATGCATTGCTAATGCCTCACTAGGCACGTCCTTAGTTACGAAGGACATTGTACAGTAGGTACAATGCCTCACTAGGCACGTCCTTAGTTACGAAGGACATTGTACAGTAGGTACAATGCCTCACTAGGCACGTCCTTAAGCAATGCATTGCTAATGCCTCACTAGGCACGTCCTTAGTTACGAAGGACATTGTACAGTAGGTACAATGCCTCACTAGGCACGTCCTTAGTTACGAAGGACATTGTACAGTAGGTACAATGCCTCACTAGGCACGTCCTTAAGCAATGCATTGCTAATGCCTCACTAAGCACGTCCTTCGTAACTAAGGACGTGCCTAGTGAGGCATTGCACTATATTTATGTGTAGGCATTGTCTACTAAGGACGTGCCTAGTGAGACATTGTACTTGACAGTACAATGTCTCACTAGGCACGTCCTAGTGTAAGTCACATTCTTCTTCTTCTTAGCGAGTCACATTGTCATTGTCATGTGACTTAGACTACTACCATCCGCATCCGCACGTGCACGTCCTTAGTAGACAATGCCTCACTAGGCACGTCCTTAGTAGACAATGCCTCACTAGGCACGTCCTCAGTAGACAATGCTTCACTAGGCGCGTCCTTAGTTTCTGAGGACGTGCCTAGTGAGACATTGTACTTGACAGTACAATGTCTCACTAGGCACGTCCTAGTGTAAGTCACATTCTTCTTCTTCTTAGCGAGTCACATTGTCTACTAAGGACGTGCCTAGTGAGGCATTGTACTTGACAGTACAATGTCTCACTAGGCACGTCCTTAGTAGACAATGTGACTTAGACTACTACCATCCGCATCCGCACGCGCACCAACGCGCGCATTCGACAGACACACACACACATACACGCACAGACACACGCACACGCACTGACACACACACACGTCAAACTTTACCACCCCATCGTTTTTGCGTCGGGGGTAAAAACATTGCTAATCACGTCGATAACACAATCTTGCTCATTACCAGTCTTACCTGATATACAAAATCAATGAAACACTAAGAAATAGTAGCTCACGTTATACTGGTATAAGAACCAAATGTTTCAAACTACAATCAATATATGCCTGAGAACCCTTCAAAATGCGTGTCGAGGGCTGATAAACATCCTCATAACTTGGAAACCGCTGCACCGATTTCTACCAAACTTGGCTTAGAACTATGCCAGATTTATCTGCTTTCCATTTCAAGAATAGTTATAAAAAAATTACGAGTGATTTTTTGGAGCTACGAGCCTTGAAAGGTACAGACACATAGACACAAAAAAGCCTCAAACTTAGAACACCTTTCTTCTTCAGTCGGTGGTTAAAAAGTTTATCTGAAGCGTTAAACGTGTCCTTAGGACTTAAAGGCACAATATTACATAAAAATATTGGTACTTTTCTCCCTATTTATCAGAAATATAAATAGAAACGTAAAGGCAGAAAACGCTTAGAAAGCGCGGGTGAGCGGTCGGACCGGCTGACGTCACACGCGAAATCGCCGGGCTAAAAACAGATTTTGAAAATCCAAACTTTAAAAAATCGTAGAAAATTCAGTTTTTGAGCTATCGCCAAAATTCTTTCACAGTTGTCCTTACAATCTTCTAGACTTTTGATTTAAGCTATAAAAACAGGAAAAAATGCCTAACTCATCTTCCTCATTATGCCGGCGTGTGTGGTTCCCACTTGCAAAAATTGGCCTGGGTCTAAAAACAAAGTAGATGGGATAACATACATCACATTTGGGTCTCTATTTGATAAGGAATCGTCTTGGAATCATCAATTTAAAGAAAAATTACCATCAATTCAATAATGTTGCAAACAACACCAACATTTTTTTCCCAATAAAATTTATATTAATCTTTATGACTACACATCATTAGGCATAGGTATTTCAATAGGTATTTTTAATCATAGAGCGCTAAATTTGTTATTTTGAAAAAATATTTGTGTTATTTTAGGATTCTTGATGACATACTCAGACGAGACCAATGGAGAAAAATCATTCAAAAAACACGTCCTGAGTCTTTCCTTAATTCTATTAAAATTTATGAATATCTATTTCAGTACCTCCTACTTAGGTACCTAAGCAGCATTTACAAAAAAAATTACCCCAAAAAATTGGGAAATAGTTTTGTAGGTGCAACATTGGGCTGCGCGAACATCATGCGCACGGGAACATTTTTATAGCATTTTGGTGACAAAATCCTTCATACAAATTATGTCAAATGCGGCTTCTACTATATTCTAAGCCCACGACAATGTCGCCTAATAAATAAGAGAGGCATGATGATGAATCAATACTTACAGGGTTCCAATTGATATACATACAAGTAATTAAATTAAAAATTTAAAAAACCCCCGAATCTTGGGCCGATTTTTATCAAACATAGCTGAAGAGCTTATAGTACCCCAATCTCTCATTTTTGATCCCGCATATCATTAAAAGTATTGAATCAATCATTTTGAAAAAAATATATATTACAGTTGAGAATATTTGTGATACATCATATGATGTGAAAACACGATTACTAAAAATTTTCTCGATAGAAAAAAATCCCAAACTTCCCTCTGAAGCTTACTAAGAAACCACAGAAGTCAGTCAATACTTTACCTATACTATTGAAACTTTGTATATAAATTCAACTTTGCAATACACGTACATCATATGTTTTAGATTTATTAAAATGTTTTTTTTTGAATTTTAAGAAATTAAATTCTCAAATATTGCGCGTGAGACGTCGCAACCGCTCAGATTCAGTCTAACTCCGGCAGTCGAACAGGGAACCCGCGTCGCTTGCTCGCACGCCTACCTACGTAGATACGTAAAATTATTAAATTATAAGTAAGTCAAGTAAAATGGGAAATAACCAGTACAAAAAAAAAGGGTAGGGATTGGAGAAAAGAAATTACTAAAAACATGAATAATATATTGAAGTAAGTATCTAAAATGAGTCATAAAATGTTTTTTACCTACCTAGGTGCCCGCGGGTACGCATTTTGGTTAGGACTTTATGAGGCCATATTGAAATTTGATGACGTCAAGTTTAGGCATTTATGAATACGCGACGCGCTGCGCTACGCGTTTGCGACGCGCAAAGGACAAACGAATTTGATCTTTCTCGACATGTTCATTCATTGGATGAGTACCATAGATTTGTAGTCTAATTACTAAGTTGGTATGTGGTAGGTACCTATCTCCACGTGAAGTGTGTAGAACTGTTGTACGAATTGTAATAAAAAGATTGTAGAAAATAAAATAAATATTGCAACCCCTCTATATCATTTTTTTTATTGACCTACTTATACCTAACAGTAGTTATAATTCCAGAGGGGGCATTAACCCCCTCTTCTCCTCTCAGAGATATTGTAACCCCCTTGCCGTATCTCCGCTATTAGCAGAATTCGACCTCCAGTATTTGGAGCCATTCGAATCGAAACATGAATTTTGCCAAAATGAAGGAACATTTTGACTCTGTCAGAATTTATCTCCCCTACTGCGTTTTCGAATCCAGGACAGCGTATTTTACTTTTTCGAGTAAAATGATATGGGTGTTGTTTTCGGGATATTTTGGGGTGCTGATTACGGAAATGGTATCCATTTTGAAATCCAAGGTGGCGGACATAGATTTTTTTTGAGTAAAGTGATATGGGTGCCGTTTTCGGGAAATTTTGGGGTGCTGATTACGGAAAAAGTATCCATTTTGAAATTCAAGATGGCGGAAATCGAGTTTTTTGAATAAAGTGATATAGGTGTCATATTCGGGATATTTTGGGGTGCTGATTACGGAAATGGTATCCATTTTGAAATCCAAGATGGCGGACATTGATTTTTTGAGAAAAGTGATATAAATGTCGTTTTCGGGATATTTTGGGGTGCTGATTACGGAAATGGTATCCATTTTGAAATCCAAGATGGCAGACATTTTGTTTTTTGAGTAAAGTGATATGGGTGTCGTTTTCGGGAAATTTTGGGGTGCTGATTACGGAAAAAGTATCCATTTTGAAATCCACGATGACGGACATCGAGTTTTTTGAGTAAAGTGATATGGGTGTCGTTTTCGGGATATTTTGGGGTGCTGATTACGGAAAAAGTACCTATCCATTTTGAAATCCAAGATGACGGACATCGAGTTTTTTGAATAGAGTGATATGGGTGTCATATTTGGGATATTTTGGGGTGCTGATTACGGAAATGGTATCCATTTTGAAATCCAAGATGGCGGACATCGATTTTTTGAGAAAGTGATATGGGTGTCGTTTTCGGGATATTATGGGGTGCTGATTACGGAAAAAGTATCTATTTTGAAATCCAAGATGGCGGACATCGAGTTTTTTGAATAAAGTGATATGGGTGTCATATTCCGGATATTTTGGGGTGCTGATTACGAAAATGGTATCCATTTTGAAATCCAAGATGGCAGACATTTTGTTTTTTGAGTAAAGTGATATGGGTGTCGTTTTCGGGAAATTTTGGGGTGCTGATTACGGAAAAAGTATCCATTTTGAAATCCACGATGACGGACATCGAGTTTTTTGAATAAAGTGATGTGAGTGTCGTTTTCGGGATATTTTGGGGTGCTGATTACGGAAATAGTATCCATTTCGAAATCCAAGATGGTGGAAATTGATTTTTTGAGAAAGTGATATGGGTGTCGTTTTCGGGATATTTTGGGGTGCTGAGTACGGAAATAGTATCCATTTCGAAATCCAAGATGGCGGACATAGATTTTTTTGAGTAAAGTGATATGGGTGTCGTTTTCGGGATATTTTGGGGTGCTGATTACGGAAAAAGTACCTATCCATTTTGAAATCCAAGATGACGGACATCGAGTTTTTTGAATAGAGTGATATGGGTGTCATATTTGGGATATTTTGGGGTGCTGATTACGGAAATGGTATCCATTTTGAAATCCGAGATGGCGGACATCGATTTTTGAGTAAAGTGATATGGGTGTCGTTTTCGGGATATTATGGGGTGCTGATTACGGAAAAAGTATCCATTTTGAAATCCAAGATGGCGGACATCGAGTTTTTTGAATAAAGTGATATGGGTGTCATATTCCGGATATTTTGGGGTGCTGATTACGAAAATGGTATCCATTTTGAAATCCAAGATGGCAGACATTTTGGTTTTTGAGTAAAGTGATATGGGTGTCGTTTTCGGGAAATTTTGGGGTGCTGATTACGGAAAAAGTATCCATTTTGAAATCCACGATGACGGACATCGAGTTTTTTGAATAAAGTGATGTGAGTGTCGTTTTCGGGATATTTTGGGGTGCTGATTACGGAAATAGTATCCATTTCGAAATCCAAGATGGTGGAAATTGATTTTTTGAGAAAGTGATATGGGTGTCGTTTTCGGGATATTTTGGGGTGCTGAGTACGGAAATGGTATCCATTTTGAAATCCAAGATGGTGGACATCGATTTTTTTTAGTAAAGTGATATGAGTAATCCTTATAATGGCTGAGGAGGACTCTCAGATATCGATTTTAAAAACAATCGATTCATAAACAAAAACTTCAAAATGGATAGGTACCATTTCCGTAATCAGCATCCCAAAATATCCCGAAAACGACACCCATATCACTTAACTAAAAAAAAATCAATATCCGCCATCTTGGATTTTAAAATGGATACCATTTTCGTAATTAGCATCCCAAAATATCCCGAAAACGACACCCATATCACTTTTCTCAAAAACCAATGTCCGCCATCTAGGATTTCAAAATGGATACCATTTCCGTAATCAGCATCTCAAAATATCCCGAAAAGGACACCCATATCACTTTACTCAAAAAAAATCAATGTCCGCCATCTTGGATTTCAAAATGGATACCATTTCCGTAATCAGCACCCCAAAATATCCCGAGAACGACACCCATATCACTTTTCTCAAAAAATCAATGTCCGCCATCTTGGATTTCAAAATGGATATCATTTCCGTAATCAGCATCCCAAAATATCCCGAAAAGGACACCCATATCACTTTACTCAAAAAAATCAATGTCCGCCATCTTGGATTTCAAAATGGATACCATTTCCGTAATCAGCATCCCAAAATATCCCGAATATGACACCCATATCACTTTACTCAAAAAAATCAATGTCCGCCATCTTGCATTTCAAAATGGATACCATTTCCGTAATCAGCACCCCAAAATATCCCGAAAACGACACCCATATCACTTTCTTCAAAATATTAATGTCCACCATCTTGGATTTCATAATGGATACCATTTCCGTATTCAGCACCCCAAAATATCCCGAAAACGACACCCATATCACTTTTCTCAAAAAAATCAATGCCCGCCATCTTGGATTTCAAAATGGATACCATTTCCGTAATCAGCACCACCTGATGATGTGTAGGCAAACAGGCGTTCAGCCCACCTGATGATGTGTAGGTAAACAGGCTTTCAGCCCACCTGATGATGTGTAGGCAAACAGGCGTTCAGCCCACCTGATGATGAGTAGGCAAACAAGCATTCTACCCACCCGATGATGTGCATGTAAATAAATAAATGCATGTAAATAGGCGTGATATTTCTCATATAAGATGTGGAATAAGCTTCCTCCTGAGGTTTTCCCATTTTTCGAATAAGCATAACAATCCATTTGATCTGAAGCGATGATGATGATCTGATCGAGTGAGAGAAGCGAACGGTGTTTTGAGGTAACAAACAAAATACAATCGAATTGAGATCTCCCTCTTGAAATACAATAAAATTTTCTGATTTCTCCTTGTTTTTTGCTACTGTGTCCATTCCATAATACAATAAATAAATAAATATTCATGGACATTTCACAAAACGCCCTCTAGTCCCAAACTAAGCAAAGCTTGTAATATGGGAACTAGATGCTGATAAAATACTTATATACCTACTTTTTTTTTGTAAATACATACTTATAATACATAGTAACACCCAGACATAGAACAAACATCTATGTTTTCCACGCACAAATGTTTGTTCTCAGTGGGGATCGAACCCACGACCCACAGCACGGAAGGCAGAGCTATTACCGACTGAGCTGTGACGCCTGTCAATACTTACAATATTTAGCATGATCATGAGCCGTGCCACAGGCCTTAGAAAAAGTGGCCAACTATGGACCACTTTTCTGCAATATTCCTTTCACTTTATTTCCATACCTACTAGACGTACAATAACTGTGTATTTACTCTATCGTGCGGTCGACTCGTGACCTCTGCGCTGCGTGATGAACTGTGCGAGTGAGATAGCTGCGAGTGCGCGGCGCGGTATCTGCACGAATGGGCCGTGAAACTTGGATTTGAGCTGGAGTATTGTAGGCTCTGAACACTCCCGACTAATAATTTCACCTTTCAAAAAAAAAATCAAAATTGGTTCAGCCGTTCGGGAGCTACGTTGCCTCGGACAGACACACACAGACACGTCAAACTTATACACCCCGTCGTTTTTGCGTCGTGGGTTAACAGGGATATGAATAAAACCATCATACAGAGTCAAAGTTACCATGTTTACTTTTTGAAGGTCAAAACCAATAGTTATTTTGTGAATATATTACATCATAATGAAATGTAGCTGCAATTTTATCAATAGCATAATGTGTTTGTGAAGTGTTTGAGTAAATACAAATTTTCAGTTTTCGTGAAAATTTGTGTTCTACCATCAAAAATTTCAAACTAACTAATTGACTGAATTGAGAAATTTACGTGAATAAAACCTCGGTCTGCCTACTTTCCTGTTGCAAGACCCCTGAACAGGGTTCATATGTGATAACTACCTACAATGTAACAACCATAATACCATGTGAAAGCAATAAATGTATTGAGTATTGAACTAACTTATTGATACAAAATTGCAATGGGTACCTACCTAATATTCAGTGATGTCTAAAACAACTAAAATTTTTATAAGCGCCTGCTTGTTCAAAACATTTAAAAGGATTAACTCAGATTAACAAAAGCATGTCTTAAATTTATTACACGTACTTACCTACCTACTTACATGTACTTAGTATTTTTTTTTCTTGTTTTATTAAGCCATGCACTTACATAAATGGGTTGTAAAAATAATCAGAGTCACATATCTTTTACACCTATTCTAGATTATTGAAAAGACGTCAGAAACAATTTTTCATCTTGCTTTAATTTATAGGACACTAACATGGTATCTTCGTATAGTAGTCACAACGGATCTTTGTCCCTCTGAAGTGGGTAAGCTAATTTTTCGCACAACAGTAATGCGCACTTGTTTGTTGCACTTGACTCCAGAAGGATAAAGATTCGCTAGGACGAATAAGCACACGTTGTACATCATGAGAATATACGTTGAGTCACGTATTTCTGTAATGATGTTTGAGAGCACTGACATTCCCAAGGAGCCCTTTTACATTCTTACTGTACTTTTATAGTTTTTACTTATTGGCATAGAAATAGGCACACTATAATTTACGTCGAGTACACAGACTTATCTAGTCTTTATTGCTAACTTTGAGTAAGATGGAATATAAACTAGTTGTCCTATGAGAACATAGACCTCGCGAGCCTTTATAACCAGGCGGCAATAACCGACACTTTCCCCTAGCTAAATCGAATTTCAGGTGCTAGAATTTTCCAATAGCCCCTACCTATGTAGACTTTTGAGCAAAATAGGGGTATAAGTTACTCGATTACTCGCGTTCCCTTGGTCCTAGGAGGTCGAATCTGGTGTCTACGGATTTGTCTCGTAAAGGCGGAGAGGACTGTGTAGTTTCATTGAATTTCCCCCTTTTTTTCCCCCCTTTCACTACCCCTTTTTGAAAATATTTTTATATTATCTTGTGTAGAATGAAATCTTTAGTGTGCTTCTCAAATTTGATTGAAATCCGTCGATAAACAACGCTACAGAGAACTTTCCCCCTATTTTCCCCTCAATCAAAAATCGCGGTCGACAATAAACTTTTAATAAATCAAGGAACTTGTGTGCCGATTTTCGTCCAAATCGGTTGATAAATACGACCTGTACAGTGCGAGAACTGACAAACAGACAGACAGACAGCCGGACAAAAGCATTTTTGGCCAACCTCGAAACTGAGACACTTCGCTCGCTCGGTCAATAACACTTGCTTTCTAGATAAATGTCTTTAACGTTTTGGTACAATTTACAGAATTCGACTTGCATCTTATATTAACAGTTTAAAAATGAATAACATAACTTTAACATTACAACAAAACAAGTTAATAAATTTTGCAGTGTGCAAAATTATATCAGTAGATAGGATTTGTTTAGCCATATTCACTGCTAAATTGGTAAGTAAGACATAACTTTCAATGACAGACCGAATAGTTAGATACCTACCTAAATCCAATTTTTTTTATAACAAAACAATTGCTTTCTGTTAAACTTCTGTTTTTAAAACCACACAGCACCTCTCAATACCTACCAAAGCCTACCAACAACATGCATTTCTATAAAACAAAACAAAAAGAAATAAGGAGCTTAATAAAAAACCAAATAAAAAAACACTTGGAATGTAGTGATTCATCGTTACTGTGCACTTGTGCAGGCATATTCAGTATAGTTTCAAACAATTAAATAGAAACATATATAGGTAAATCTTGTTTTAGAGGAATAACAACATAATATCTACATTCATTATTAGCATAATAGTATATTTTTTTGGGAATTATTGGTTACTGAAACATTTACTCTTCGTTTAAAACTAGTAATGCAAATTAAAACATAGAAAGTCACTTTACTAATTGCTATCGATACAGTCTTACATTCAACAGATGTCAATCTGTCTTATTTCATTGTCGCCCTCTGCATTCTCAAAAAATAACAACATAATTAAATTAAAACAGTGAAAGTAATCATTTAAGAGGCAGAGATGAGACGTGCTCTACCTTCTTTGACTAATTGCTTATTGATATACAAGTCTTCATCTGTGGAAGTGTCAATGAGTTGTAATGTGAGCAATGGCTCACTGGGGTTCAGGGGATCCTTGCCCACATCCATGCAGATCGCAACAAACAATTGCTCCACACACAATTCTTGAAACCTAACACAGTCTTCTACAGTCCAGTCTTGATGCAAGGGGCACACATCTGTAGGAAAATAACATTGTGTTAGTGTTTCAATGATTGTAAGACTCAGCAACCGAGCGATATTATCCGCGGCTTTAGTCGCGTAACCAATTATGTGTTTATCTTTGCTCTTGTAGCTCTGAAAGTAGGGTTCCGATTCGAATGCAGTTTATTTGAGAAAATTGACTTATCTGAGTTGTTTATTATTAGAATAATTACTTAGTGAAAATTGGTTGAGCCGTTTTCATGTTATGAGGATATTCTTTAGCTATAATCAGCAAATTATGAAGATGATCTAGGGGTGTACAGGGTCGGGGTTTTTGAATTTTTGTGAAACTAGTTGAATGAATATGAAGGAGTTTTACCATGGAGGCGAGCCTTGAGGGCTTGCGGCGGCAGTGACAGCGCTAGCGGGACGCCGGCGGGCACGGGGCGCAGTTGGGAGTTCGAGAACAGCGCCAGGTCGCCGAAGTCACAAAAATATACTGAGACCATTTCGTTCGACACGCATCCCGCTACTAGCACTCTGAAATCGAACGTAATATGTACAAAATTTTTTCATTATTTCTACATCTACTCTTATATCCTAAGTACTGAATAGGGACCTTTAAACACTTCCGAAAGCTTATTGACCGAGCGAGCGAAGCGTCTCAGTTTCGAGATTGGCCAAAAATGCTTTTGCCCGGCTGTCTGTCTGTCTGTCAGTAATCGCCTACAGGTCGCATTTATCAACCGATTTGAACGAAAATCGGCACACAAGTTCCTTGATATCATAAAAAAATTTTATTGACCGCGATTTTTGATTGGGGGGAAAATAGGGGAGAAAAAGGGGAAAGTTTGCTGTAGCGTTGTTTATCGCCCGATTTCAATAAAATTTGAGAAGCACACTAAAGACTTTTTTCTACACCAGATGGTGCAAAAATATTTCCAAAAGGGAGTGGAAGGGGGAAAAGAGGGGAAATTAATTTTTAATTTTTTTCCCGAAAATTTTCTCCTACTAATATCAATGAGACTACACAGTCTTCTCCGCCTTTAAGAGACAAATCCGTAGACACCAGATTCGACCTCCTAGGACCAAGGGAACGTGAGTAATCGCTAAAACTTATAACCCTATTTAGCTTAAAAGTATACATAGGTAGAGCCTATTGTAAAATTCAAGCACCTGAAATTCGATTTAGCCAGAGGAAAGGGAAAGTGTCGGTTACTGCATGGTAATAAGGCTCGCGAGGTCTATGTTCTCACAGGACAACTAGTTTCTATTCTCAGAATAGGTACCTACTCCTAGAGTTTTTCTAATGTACTTGAATGAATAGAAAGCACAACCAACAAGAACTTTCAGCCTTCATTTATATTCTGTTCTTTGTTTACTATCTGACATGAAAAGTATTACAATATTACCTGTACCACATGTCGTCCTTTTCATAAAGCACTGTATACAATTCTCCACTGGCTGGTTTGAGTGGAGCTTCCTCAGCGCTGAGCTTCGGACATTCGCGTTGAAGGGATGACATCAAGGAGTTCAGTGCACTTGAAGTGGTGATAGGCTGAACCTAAATAAAAAATCTTTTCATTCCAAGACTCATCCAAAACCTTCTGTTGTTCCTTTCGTTCCTAATTAAGTATGTAATGATGAATTCATTAATTCTGTTTCATCCATCCTCTCTATACCTTAGATTAGATACATCTTCTAGGATCTATGTATAATCTCACTAATACTATAAATAAATAAATAAAATAAATAAATAATAAATATTCATGGACTTTACACACAACGCCCTCTAGTCCCAAACTAAGCAAAGCTTGTAATATGGGAACTAGATGGCTGATAGGATACTTAAATACTTTTTTTTGTAAATACATACTTACAATAAATAGTAACACCCAGACATAGAACAAACATCTATGTTTTCCACGCACAAATGTTTGTTCTCAGTGGGAATCGAACCCACGACCCACAGCACGGAAGGCAGAGCCGTTACCGACTGAGCTGTGACGCCTGTCAAAAATAAATAAATAAATGCGGAAGTTCTATATTATAATTATGGTTTTTAAGTGTTATTTTCGAAAGTGTATTATGTGTGCTGTTGGCGATGCTTATTAAATAAATAAAAGTTTAGATGTTTGTGTTTCAATAACGTCGAAACTACTAAACCAACTTGGATGAAACTTGGCATATATATAGTTCGTAACCTGGATTGACACATAGGCTACTTTTTATCCCGAATAATTAACATGATCTACAGGATAAAATTAACGAACAGGATTAGCAGCGCCAATTGGCAAGCGGATGATGTCATGTCATGTCACTTCAGTTTGACAGGGCGTAGTACTACCTCTTTGGTCTAACGACTAGCGTTTGACATTCGAGTACGGGTTCGGTGTAATAACTTGACGTATGACTCGACTTGACTAAATTTAATTCACTTGACACTGGCAAAATTGTCTGGAAAGGACAGACAGAAGCCATATAAAAAAATGTCAAGTTTCTTAAAGTATCTGCTCGGTACACGTTCAGATAATAATAATACACAGATAATATAATGTACACGGAAACTACAATCGCGTACGAAGTCGCGGGTAACTACTAGTACTTAATAAAGCAGTATTGCGTCTCAGAGTGATGATCGCAAAGTGTAGCTTTACGAGCAGGCGGGCGGCAGCGCAGCGGATGAGCGGACGGCTTCTCGCCAGCGCGGCACATAATATAAAGCCGTTTATTGTATAAAAACTCTAAACTCGTTTATGAACTGTTTGTGAACTTTTATTACCATATTTCACGCAAAATAAACGCATTTAATTTAAAAAAATGTAAGAGTTCTTACGACAAAGTTCCAGGGGTTGGCCGCCATGGCGACGCTGACGTCGAAGCACTTCCCGGGCGCGGGCAGCGCGGGCGGCGGCAGCGCGCTGCCGGCGGGAGGCCGCTCCTCACCCGCACTCACCGTCGACAGGCTGCGGAACACGCGCTCCTTCTTCTTGTTGAGAGCTTCCACGTGGTTCACTGCCGTTTGTTGCTTTACTTCTTTTTCTTTACCGCTGTTCATAACAATATAATTTAAAAAAATGTAAAAGCCCCTCCCTATTTTTGACCTATTGATAATAAAAATATTTTTGACTCTGCCGACTTTTTTTGACAATAAGGGCGGGTCAATAGCTTATTACTGAGATAGTCAGTCGGAGGAGAGGGAGGCGAAGGCCTTGGCATATACCACAAGTGGTCACCTAAGGGGGAGGGGTTAAAAAATAGTAAAAAATGGGTCACAATAGTATGGGTATATGCACTGAGTCGAGTATACGATACATACTGTTGCAGTTGTAGACAGTCGTACTCAACGGTGATGCAGTGGTTGACGGAGGCGAGAATGCTCTGCGGGCCGGTGCGCACGAACAGGTCGACGCGCGGCGGCGCGGCGGGCGCGGGGGGGTGCGCGGGGGGCGGGGCGCGCGCCGCCGCGCGGCACAGCACGCACGCGCCGAGCAGCAGCTCGCGCAGCCGCGGCACCATGCTGCCCGCCTGCCGCTCCGCGCGGTCCACTGACACTAGCATCGCCTGCACAAACACACCTTCCATTTACAAATGGACCTAGTAGAGCTTTTATTTATTTACTAGCTTCTGCCCGCGACTTCGTCCGCGTCCCGATTTATCCTGTAAATTTTCTGGGATAAAAAGTAGCCTATGTGTTGATCCAGGTTATATTTTAAGTTTCATCCAAATCGGACCAGTAGTTACAGCGTGATTGAAACACAAACATCTAAACTTTGACATTATAATATTAGTGGGATAAATGGTGACCTGAGGCGGGAATTCGTTGAGTGCCATCGAGAATGCCTGCAGCGGCACGAGAGATGAGAGCGGCGCACGCAGAATGAGGCCGCTGTCGACGAGTTGTGTGCGCACCGTGCCCTCGCCGTCCAACCCACTTATAATCGTGCAGCGAACCCTGCGAAAAACAATATTCAGCTTTAAAAAAATCTAAAATCGTGCGTGAGAGAGATTGCATGTAAAGACGGTTTGGTAGACGGAATGGACGTGATTATTTCGCGCTAACATTTTGTGTCCCTCCTTTCTACTTGTTGCCCTGTTGATCTGTTGACTCAATGTCAATAGTCTCGAACTAGACTCGAGCTTTAGAAGAATTATACAAACTATGAACCACTAAAATCGAAGTCATGCCCCCGAATTGGAAAACAGAGACCGAACAATCCGGTTATATTAATAGATGTGTTACCAGTCTCCAGCGAGCGTGCGCACGATGTAGAGCGCGCCGGAAGGCTGCGGCGCGGGCGCGGGCGCGGGCGGCGCGGCCGGCAGCGGCCGGCGGTACGGGCCCGCGGTCAGCATGGCGAGCGCCGCGCGCACCAGCGCTGCGCCGCCCGCGCGCTGCACCCACACCAGCCCCTCCTCCGTCACGCACCCCACCTCCACCTCGCACAGCTTCTGCACAAACATATACAACACTAGTAGATACACGCAACTTCACACATAGACTACTTTTTATACCGAATTATTAACAGGACCTACAAGATAAAATGAACGAACGGGATTAGCACGAGGATGACGTCACGTCAGTTGCTTTAACGGGCTTAGTACAAATTTTGGTGCCTATGGTCCGATACGCGAGTACGGGCACGGTGTAATGTCAAATAGTCCGCTCGGAAAACAGAACAGTATGCGTACAGTATGCGTACAGTATGCGTGCAAACAGTACAGTCGCGGCTAACAGCTAGCAAAATACGCAATTTCGGCTACGGGGATGGCATATTTTTCCAGTTATTTGGATTCAAAAATCGAACAGTTGGATCGATTTTAATGTCTATGGGACCAATCTGAAAGTACAGTAGAATTTGGTTATAACGACTGCCAAGGGACCGGTGATATCATGTTGTGTTTATATTATCTGTGGTCGTACTAACCGGAAGTCGTAGGTACTAAACGAACTGACAATTTAAATGTACTACCCACGATCTCCTTGTTGAGGTTGAGGTCGCGCTGCGTGGAGGTGTCGTAGAGCACGAGCGGCACGCTGGGGTCGGCGGGGTCGGGCCGCGCGCCCGGCGCCGCCACCAGCGTCTGGCCCGGCAGCCGAGCGCGCACCAGCGAACCGCCAAGCGCGTAATGTGTACCTGTGTGAGTGCGAATGCGCCGGCGATGCAGAAGTCGTGCACGATCTCCTTGTTGAGGTTGAGGTCGCGCTGCGTGGAGGTGTCGTAGAGTACGAGCGGCACGCTGGGGTCGGCGGGGTCGGGCCGCGCGCCCGGCGCCGCCACCAGCGTCTGGCCCGGCAGCCGAGCGCGCACCAGCGAACCGCCAAGCGCGTAATGTGTACCTGTGTGAGTGCGAATGCGCCGGCGATGCAGAAGTCGTGCACGATCTCCTTGTTGAGGTTGAGGTCGCGCTGCGTGGAGGTGTCGTAGAGTACGAGCGGCACGCTGGGGTCGGCGGGGTCGGGCCGCGCGCCCGGCGCCGCCACCAGCGTCTGGCCCGGCAGCCGAGCGCGCACCAGCTCGCTGCCGCGCGCGTGCGCCGCCAGCTCCTCCGCGCCTTCCAGCCGGCACAGCACCGCCTGCAACACAATACATTTTTTTTTATTATTATTGCAGTTTTAACATTTTGTACATTAAATAGGTTCCATCTACAGCATCTAAAAACCACAAAGGTTTGTACTGGTGCTATTTAGAATCTAAATCAAAACATCGACACAAAAGTACCGCACGTAAAGTAAAGCAGTGCACGTAAAGCACTGACACGCCTACTGAAGACGTGCCCTGTGACGCATTGCACTGCGTCCATTGTGCCTGTAATTACGCCGGCACCCATACCCTTTAAACCGGAACACAGCAATGCGAGCATCAATGCTTGGCGGCAGAAATAGTACGGTGGTAGTACTTGTAACTATGCAGTGTTTCGAAAACCAGCGCTGCTTAGGATGGGTCCAACCATTTCAAGTACTTAGTAACAAGCAAGTCGAAAGTGTGTGATGTAAAATAACGAGAGATTGACCTAATGCTATTATGCCTAGGGAACGTACCCATACTACGTGACTTTTATTTTCCACTTTTTAGACCCCCTCCCCACACCCTAGGTGACTACCCGTGGTAAATGCCAAGACCCGCGCCCCCCTCCCCTGTAATTGTCACGTAGTAATTCATATATGGTTTTAAATGATTTTTTTGCAAACAAACAGTTAAAATAAGTGTTCCGTTTTTCCGAAACTGGACTGGAACACTAAAAATGAAAAATGAGCGCGAGATTTCCCTAGAGGATATTGACTACGTGAACAAAACCTAAGACCCCCCCCCCCCTTGTCACCAACCGTGTCACCTTGTCACCCCCCCTTGTCATTTTGACCCCCCCCCCCCACGCCCTAAATGAGTCACATAGAATGGGTACGTTCTCCTAGCCCCAACTATTATTAAGAATGTAAAATTATTGATTTGTACCTGTGCTGGTAGTTTTCTAAACTGTGGTTCAAGAATTTTAATATTGTTTATCTCAACGACATCGTCGTCTCCGTGATCTCCCAAAAATACTGTTACAATTTCTTCCTCTATTTCCAAAATCTTGGCTCTCTGCCATCCGCCGTTAGTGAGATTCACTGCATACCTATAGTATTGAATTTTCATTAATCAAATCATAATTGTAACAGATAAACCGATAGGTTTATGATATGTATTGTTAGCTCTTCAAAATACTTACCACGCGTTCTTAATCAACATTGCCTTGTCTACTGTTGTTCCTGAACGTTTGTAATAATTTTCCATGTCTTGTAAGAGGTTGTCAAGGATGACCTGAGGAAAACCGTGAGCTCTGGTTATTGTAATGTTAGGATTAAATAGAAACAATATTAAGAATGCTTTCTTTAAATCTTTGAAAGCAGAAGGGTTAAAAATGGCCCAGGCCCTGAAAACCATGTCAAAATTTCTGTTATGTTAGGTATAAAAATTCTGCATAGTTTCGTTTCCATATCCGTGGCACTGGTTAAGGAGTCTATAATTATGTATTACCGTTTGTTTTTGTTCAGGCCAGATAGGGAAAGCTAACGTATTTTCAACTTTATGGGTGACTAGTTCTTTTTAGTTGCACAGTAATACTGTTTGCGCTGGAGGGATGACCTCGCAGGAAACGTATTTTCAACTTTATGGGTGACTAGTTCTTTTTAGTTGCATAGTAATACTGTTTGCGCTGGAGGGATGACCTCGCAGGAAACGTATTTTCAACTTTATGGGTGACTAGTTCTTTTTAGTTGCATAGTAATACTGTTTGCGCTGGAGGGATGACCTTGACGTGTTTGAGACGGATTGGTGGGAAACCGCCAAGGACCGGGATAAGTGGAAGGGTTTGGGGGAGGCCTTTGCCCAGCAGTGGGACGAAGTAGGCTAGTATAAAAAAAAAAGTAATACTGTTTGTATTCCGAATAAAACTAGTTGTCCTATGAGAACATAGACCTCGCAAGCCTTTATAACCACAGAACAATAAACATGCAAAAACCGACACTTTTCTCTTTTCCCTGGCTAAATCGAATTTCAGGAGCTGGAATGTTCCAATGGCCTATTGGCCTACCTATGTAGACTTTTTAGCAAAATAGGGGTATAAGTTTTAGCGATTACTCGCGTTCCCTTGGTCCTAGGAGGTCGAATCTGGTGTCTACGGATTTGTCTCGTAAAGGCGGAGAGGACTGTGTAGTGTCATTGATATTGGAAGGAGTAAAGTTTAGGGAAAAAAAATAAAAATTAATTTCCCCCTCTTTTCCCCCTTCTTGGAAATATTTTTACACCATCTTGTGTAGAATGAAGTCTTTAGTGTGCTTCTCAAATTTGATTGAAACCCGTCGATAAACAACGGCACAGCAAACTTTCCCCCTTTTCTCCCCTATTTTCCCCCCAATCAAAAATCGCGGTCGACAAAAATTTTTTAATAAATCAAGGAACAAGTGTGCCGATTTTCGTGCAAATCGGTTGATAAATGCGACCTGTAGGCGATTGCTGGCAGACAGACAGCTGGACAAAAGCATTTTTGTCCAATGTCGAAACTGAGACTCTTCGCTCGCTCGGTCAATAAGTATAAACCAACGCCTTTCACAGTTTATGTTACCCATTATTAAAAACGATCGTAAAGAAATATAAACTTTTGTTTTTGTTTCTTTTTGTTTTTTTTGTTTCTTTTCTGCTTTACTGTTGTCCGTAATATTGTTGCGAATGCTGTGCATGCCTGTAATTGGCACACATTCTATAATATAATTATTGTTTATAGGTTGTTTTAGAAAGTGTATTATGTGTGCTGTTGGCGATGCCTTGTAATAAATAAATAAAAAACTGGCCAAATAATGTTAAAATATTCATCAAGGGTCAGGATCCTTACAAAAATACCCCATATTTTTGTAAGGACCCTGACCCATCTTTTTTTGTGACCTTTAGGCCGCGCGCACGCCGCCTAATAACAGGCCGAAGTAAGTATACTTACGCTGTACATATCGCCAATAATCCGAATCCAGATCTCAATACTGGAGTTGGCAGCCGTCACATACACATTCCAGAAATCGTCGTCAGGGAACTGCAGTGGTGGAAGCTCGCTGTCTATTGTGTCTTCCGCTACGAACGTAGCGTCGACAAATGACGCTTGCGACGCACCCTGGACAAATAAACTCCTCTATAAACTAGTGGTCCTGTGAGAACAGTAGACCTCGCACTCCTCGCAGTAACAGTAGACCATGCAGTAACCGTAAATAACTCAACTCGTCACGTTACATCACTATCAGTAAGCCTGACTTGAGATTGCATAGTGTAATAAGGCTTTAAGACTTTCAATGATTTTGTTTTTATATATTTTTTATAGTTCAGGTATGAGTGGTAACTAGCTAGATCGCGGATGCAATTTGCAACGTTTATCTCACCTATAATTGAAAAAAATTGTTTATTTACATTATTTTTTTGGGAGCATCACGAGATCTCAGTTCGGGGCGAAGTACTAGTAAGTACAGGGACTGGCTATCATTAGCCTGTAAACAGATGACCAGTGCTTTACAATTTAATGATCTACCTACAGCTTACTTCTTTATTGGGAAGACAAATCATTCCATTTACAACCCTTTCCGTTATAATTTGCGGGCAGTTTTCCACAAGCTCTTGCCAGTTGCTGGGCAAGTTTTGGCCATATTTGATCCTGAAAATAGTGAGAACGTAGGTTGTAAAAGTTATTGTAGCCACAGGTCTTAATTCAGTTAAATTCTAAATTTTTCCACAAGGAGTAAGTTAATAAATGTAATCTTTGTATTCTAAAATATGGTTTCAATAATTTTGATAATCGTTTGTAGTGGTATTAGGCGTTTATTAGTGTGCTTTACCTGTAGATATGCGGCAGTAAGGAGGCCCACATGCCGGCCTCGTGCTCCGCCACCAGGTCCGCGAGCCACAGGACGGCCTCACTGGCGCTCGAAGTTGGCATTCCACTCGCTTCGGAGCTTTCTATAACCGCCAACAGTTTCATCGCCGCTACCTCCTTTGCCATGTCTTCACTTGGAGAAGAATCTGGATAAGACGTGGCAGAGCAATTTGCACCAACCTGCAAGTTATTAGTATTTATACCATGGTCTTTATCCCTAGATTCAGCAAATGGAGAGTTAATAAAACAATGCATGTAGCACCAATGTGGTATTCTTATTGTTCATTCTAATGTAATTCTTCAATCTATGTAATAAATTCACGACTAACTTTAACATGGCATTGGTAATCAATAGGTCCTTTTTTCGGTCGCATATCGTGTACTTTATAAACAGGTTGTTGTAGTCCGAGTTTTTTACAAGTCCATTCCAATTTTGCAACTGAAGATGTCGAATCCGGTGGCGGTTCCAAGCTATAAGCTGGCGTTACGAAGGACACTGGACCACTGCCTTCCTAAAAAATGTATAAACTTCTCAATGCAACTTGATTTAGGGGTCAAAAAATGTGTATAAAAAATTCAAAGGTATAATTTAGTTTCTATGGTACAATAAGTTTTGCTTAGTTTGGGGCGAGATGGCGTTGTGTGAAAGTTCCATTTATATTTATAAAGAGGAGGCTTATACCCAGTAGTGGGTGAACATAGGCTGATTAGATAGATAGGCACTTATGAGAAGGCATGTAAATTAATACTCAAAATATAAAAACCCATTTTTACCTATAACCATTTTTCATTAAACAAATGAAACTGAGGAAGTAGTTACATTGACTTACATATTTGTTACCAACCACACGTTCGTTACTAGCTGCCGGCAGTTGCAGTGGTATAAGATCTACTGTGTTCAGACGGTCTCTCAGGTTAGAAAGCCTCTGTGATGCCGATACTTTTCCACCAAATTTTCCATTGCTTTCAGCGCTGCTGTTGTGAACGGAATGTTTGGGCTGTAACAGACGAAGTCAGTAAGTACTTACTTACAAACAATCCGCTAAATTGTAAATTATCACAATTACCCTGTTCACATGTTTAATGCGTTCACAGTTTGCTGAGCACAATACTGAAACTACCGACCTGCTGCGTCTCATTAGTGAAAGTAGGCACGTCAAGTACAGGCGGTGTTATACTGGACGTGGGTTTCGGTGCATTCGAGTCAAAATTATGACTTGCAGTCTTTGTTTGTGCTTTAACTATAGGAGCTGCAACACTTTTCGTTTCGTTCGTTTTATAGTTGTATCTTACTGCCTGTAATATAAATGGTTTGGGTTTATCCTAACCATCATATAGGTTTCAATTTCACATATTACCTTGCATGTGTCGTTATTACCTTGTAGTTATTATTAGTAAACGACGATGCTCCACTGTTTGCTCTATAATACTGATTGGAGTAATGACTGTTATAGTTAGGTGTATAACTAGAAGCCGGTTTACGCCATGAACCTTGCTTTTTTGGAAATCGGTTCTGCAAAAAATAAGCCTTAGCTTTTATACCGCTTTAACTTAACTATGATTTATGGCTGCAGATCGGAATATTTTTATATGAATAAATACAATGTAAAAAAACATAAACTGGGCAATGCGTAAGTTTTATTTGCGCATGGTAGTGTTCCGAGTGAAAGATTCGCTTTATAACCAGCTCTCCACTTTTAAAGGAAACCCATGTAAGAAGAGCTCCCATTTGTAGGATTTTGAATGACGATACGATTCAGGTTAGGCTGGACGTGTAATAATTGAAGTTGTTATTTAATTTTTAAAATTCAGTTAACTTTTAGAGGCTGCCTATAGTTTTCCTTTCATGAGACCATAATAGTACGGGTTTCCTGAAAAAATTCAGCTCTGGTGGCGTGTGACAGACAGAAGGACAGACGGAGACCGGAGTGAGACCATAAGTGTTCCGTTTTTCCAAAACTGAACCGGAACACTAAAAAAATAAGAAGAGAACTTACTAAACCACTTAATGATTTTTTTGTTGATTTTTGTCGAGAAACCATTGCAGCGATATGTTGAGTCTCTTGGCTGGCAATTGCATCAACATACCATTCACCACTATTTTGAGTCACCTTAAAACCAGGGACATCCAAAAATAACTTTTCAAGTGATGGATATCCCAATTTCTTGAAAGGTATCCATTCCCCTTGCAGTTCACGGTAGTCACCTAAAACGTAAAATTACCATTGCCTGATCATGAACTCATAAAAGCGGGCGTTGAATCATTGATTACATATTTCTCGGAACTCCGAAATATGTATGGAATATAAAAAAATCCATTCAAAACCATAAAATTGTTAAATCGTTCAGAATTACCTATTTATCCATACTACATTTTAATATTATTAGGTAAAAATTATACCAGAATAAACCTTTGTTCTTAAGCAATTTAAATTATATACTTTTTTGAAATAATTTATTACAATACTTTGAATAAACGTGATTTACAACTGCATAAAATGCGATGCGTTGCCTGCTCGAACTCAATAGGTACTGCGCAAGCGCTGAAATGAGGAAGATGCGAAGAACGAATCCGCGCGGGAAAAGAGATAGAATTAAAAGAATCTTTGTCCTGACTGACTGACAGACAACGCACAGCCTAAACCGCTGGTAGTAGAGACTTGAAATTTTCAAGGTAGGTACATCTTGGTACGTAGGGGTGTACTAAAAAGGGATTTTTCGAAATTCAACCTCTAAGGGGGTGAAAAGGGGTGAAAACGTTTGTATGAAAAATCGTGTTCCTGTTACTTACAAACTTGAAACTTGGCAAAAATATTTCTCAATTAATTTGGTAAAAGTCTGTATTCAGATATTTTCAAAAATACCCCTAAGAGGGGGTGTCAAAGTTTGTATAGCCACTTTATAACGCGTCGGACGTTTTGTTTGAAATTCAGTATTATTATGCTGTATGCGAATGATGAACGTTTGAATTTATTTTTTTCCCAAACAACCCTTAACAGGAGGTGCAGGGGGTAACAGGAGGGGTGTATAGGTATCAACTTTAAAACGCGTAGTGTGATTTGTTTCAATTTCAATTGTACTAATTCCAAGTTTGAAACTTTAATACTTGGAATTAGTACCTACGTAAAATGTCAAAAATTATAGTTTCAAAGTGTCGAGTATCAAAAATTTCAAGAATATCAAACTTTTTGCCATAGATATTTACCACGCGGGCAAGCTAGAGTAATATGGATGTTTGTTACTCTTTCACGCAGAAACTACTGGTCCGATTTGGATGAAACTTGGCATACATATAGTTCGTAGCCTGGATTAACATATAAGCTACTTTTTATCCCGGAACATCAACGGGATCAAATGGGACGCGGAAGAAATCGCGGGCGGAAGCTAGTAAAATATAGGGAGGCGAACTAGAGGCTAACACCGAAAAATCAATCGTAATTTTCTTTTATTATTCTTGAAATACAAAGCTGATAAATCTGGCATATGGCATAGTTCTCAGCTATGTTTGGTAGAAAAGCTTATTCCTGACAGATAACCAGTTATCTGGTCTTGGTTATCTGTCAGGAATAAGCCGGTAGAAGTCGGTTTCTTTCTTTCTTTCTAGTTTGAAACATTTGGTTCTAAAACCAGTATAACGTGAGCTTCTATTTCTTAGTGTTTCATTGATTTTGTATATCAGGTAAGACTGGTAACGAGCTAGATCGTGGTATCGACGTAAAAACATTGCTAATCACGTCGAATAAAAAAATTACAAGTGATTTTTCAGAGCTACGAGTCTTGAAAGGTACAGACACACACACAAAAAAGCCTCAAACTTAGAACCCCTTTTTTTCTTCAGTCGGTGGTTAAAAAGTTTATCTGAAGCGTTAAACGTGTCTTTAGGACTTAGAGGCACAATCCTACTATCCTACTAATATTATAAATGCGAAAGTTTAGATGTTTGGATGTTTGTGTTTCAATCACGTCAAAACTACTGAACCAACTTGGATGAAACTTGGCATATATATAGTTCGTAACGGGATTGACATATTGGCTACTTTTTTATCCCGAATAATTAACAGGATCTACAGGATAAAATGAACTAAAAGAATTAGCAGCGCCAATTGGCAAGAGAATTTCATTGTCATGTCATGTCACGTCAGTTTGACAGGGCGTAGTACTACCTCTTTGGTCTAACGACTAGCGTTTGACATTCCAGTAGGTACGAGTTCGGTGTAATGAGGTGTAATGTCAAGTTTCTCAAAGAAGTATCCGCTCGGTACAGGCACAGATAATATAATGTACACATAGAAACTGTAGACGCGTACGAAGTCGCGGGCAACTGCTAGTATACCATAAAAATAATGGTACTTTTCCCCTATTTATCAGAAATATCAGTAGAAACGTAAAGGCTGAAAACGCCTTTGAAATTGTGGGTAAGTGTGGGACCGTGTGACGTCACACAACGCGAAACGGCCGGCTCATAACAAATTTAGAAAATCCAAACTTTAAAAATAATGTAGGAAATTTTATTTTTGTGATATCGCAAAAATTCTTTAACTGTTGTGTTTTGAACGTAAAAATCTATCGTTCTACATTTTACAACCAGACACTTTCTTCTTTCCCTTGGCTAAATCGAATTTTTGGTACTTTAATTTTCCAATAGGCCTTTCCTATGTAGACTTTTGAGCAAAATAGGGGTATAAGTTTTAGCGATTACCTCCTCACGTTCCCTTGGTCTTAGGAGGTCGAATGGTTTCTACAGATTTGTCTCGTAAAGGCGGAGAGGACTGCGTAATGTAACTGATATATTAAGGGGTAAATTTTCGGAAAAAAAATATAAGAATTAATTTCCTCTCTTTTCCCCCTTCCTTTTTTTCCTCCCTTTTTTGGAAATATTTTTTACGCCATCTTGTGTAGAATGAAGTCTTTAGTGTGTTTCTCAAATTTGATTGAAATCCGTTGATAAATAACGCTACAGCCAACTTTCTCCCTTTTCTCCCCTATTTTCCCCCAATCAAAACTCGCGGTCGACTAAATTTTAATAAATCAAGGAACTTGTGTGCCGATTTTCGTCGAAATCGGTTGATAAATGCGACCTGTAGGTGAGAACTGACAGACAGACAGACAGCCGGACAAACGCATTTTTGGCCAATCTCTAAACTGAGACGCTTCGCTCGCTCGGTCAATAAGCATGTAATTTGGTTAACAATACTTACGGTTGCATTGCTTAATTGTTAGTGCTCCTTTAACAGATATAAGGGTAGCCCTCAGTGCTTGAATGACTTGTTCTTTATCGGCCATGGCGATGTTAACCACTGAAAGAAATTCACAAAATTAGTTTGAAATTTTGAATATTATATTGAGATATTACTTACTTACAGCTTTATCTATACCCAAACTATGAACTTATAATGCTTGCTACAATTCAAACGTAATTTATTCAGAACAGGGTACATAGATCAAATTACAAGCTAAAACGATGAGACTGCAAAAGTTATAAACTGTGTAGCTGTCTCTACGCCCACCTCCTAAACCGATGAGTAATTGTTCTGACATTATGGCAAAGAATATACAGTAAAATACATACTAAAATAGTAATTAATGTAGGTACAACAAAAGTAAACAAAAGTAAGCAAACAACATACTTAGAAGGTGTGAACTAAGTTGAGTGAGTGAGTATTGTGTGTGACTATGTGTAGTGTGGTGAGAAGTATATACAAATGCAATATAGCATTTTAATGTACCTACCTGATCATCAATCATTATCAACCTAGTTAAGGGTTAAATGCCCTTTCCAACGCAATACATGCCATCTTTATAAGCCCTGAAGATGCGCAGCAAAATATGTAGTACCTACCTACCTAGTAAATAAAAAGAGCTGTTTTTAACCATCGACGCAAAAAACGATGGGGTGTTATAAGTTTGACGTGTGTAGGTGTGTGTGTGTGTGTGTGTGTGTGTGTGTGTATTTGCGTGTGTGTGGCATCGTAACTTCCGAACGGATGAACCGATTTTGATTTTGTTTGAGAGGTGAATTAGTCGGGACTGAGTGTTCTTAGCTGTGTTTGATGAAAATCGGTCCAAGATGGCCGCCGCCACAAAATGGCGGATTACATAATATTTTTTCATAACTCCCTCAATATGGATATCAAATGAAAGGGCTTGACTAGTAAAATACTATACACCATGATAAATTTCAAATCCAAGATGGCCGCCACCACAAAATCGCTAATTACTTTTTTTTTTACAACTAAAGGCCCAATTACACGATACCATTTTCTTGTACATTCAAGAGCAATAATTGAATGCAATAAATTGAAAGCAATAATTGACCTTCAAGAATTGTAGGCAACTGTTTACACGCAGATATAGTAAAAAAAGTTGAATGCAATTATTGAATGCAAGTCTTGACAGACAATAATTGCAAATAACTTTTGTTTACACCAATACAATTATGTTTAGGAGATTATTGCTAACAAGTTTTGACTTGTCTAAACACGGGCTTGTATGGGCGGGCGTGTACCATTTAAGGCCCATTTACACGATACCATTTTCTTGTACATTCAAGAGCAATAATTGAATGCAATAAATTGAAAGCAATAATTGACCTTCAAGAATTGTAAGCAACTGTTTACACGCGGATATAGTAAAAAAAATTGAATGCAATTATTGTATGCAAGTCTTGACAGAAAATAATTGCACATGGCTTTTGTTTACACCAATACAATTATGTTTAGGAGATTATTGCTAACAAGTTTTGACTTGTCTAAACACAGGCTTGTATGGGCGTGTACCATTTATTGGCGGGTTGCTTCAATTTTTGCACGTATTTGCGTTGGCAAATATTCATGCAAGTGTTGAACGTGTAGAAGTGTTTATTTTTAATTATATGGAAATATGTTTTTTAGTTTTAAAGGTATTTATAATATGGGCTCTGTTATTTATTACTGTGTTGCCTGAAATAAATGAATTTTAATTTTTAATTTTATTTTATTAAAAAAAAATACGAGTCAAAAAGTGATAAAAAATTCGTTTCTGCCGATTTAATAAAGTTCATTGAGATTTACCACAATTATTTTTTTATTTTACGGCTTTTTCTCAATATTTTACTCACTGCACTCATGTTTGCAAATGAACAAGTTGAATACAAAAATTGTATAAGAAATTATTGTATGTGCTGTTTACACCAAGAAAAGTTTTGAAGCAAAACTTGTATAACAGCATCAAGAATGTGACGTGTTGTTTAGACCATGCAAGTCATTTATTGCTTCAATTTAATTGTATGCAACAGGCAAGAAACTGGTATCATGTAAATGGGCCTTTATTGGCGGGTTGCTTCAAGTTTTGCACGTATTTGCGTTGGCAAATATTCATGCAAGTGTTGAACGTGTAGAAGAGGTGTTTATATTTAATTATATGGAAATATGTATTATAGTAATTTATAATATTATTGTGGTATTTATAATATGGGCCTTGTTATTTTTTACTGTGTTGTCTGAAATAAATGAATTTTAATTTTTAGTTTTATTGTATTAAAAAAATACGAGTCAAAAAGTGGTAAAAATTCAGTTCTGCAGATTTAATAGAGTTCATTGAGATTAACCACAATATTTTTTTTTATTTTACGACTTTTTCTCAATATTTTACTCACTGCACTCATGTTTGCAAATGAACAAGTTGAATACAAAAATTGCATAAGAAATTATTGTATGTGCTGTTTACACCAAGAAAAGTTTTGTAGCAAAAGTTGTATAAGAGATCAAGAATGTTATGTGTTGTTTAGACCATGCAAGTCATTTATTGCTTCAATTTAATTGTATGCAACAGGCAAGAAACTGGTATCATGTAAATGGGCCTTTAGGCTTTCTACGTTCATATTAATTGGGTCAGCGGTTTTTTAACTTTTTAATTTAATTAATTGTTCGGAAATAACTTGATTTCCACAAGATTAATTTTTAATGTTCATACAAAATAAACTGTAAATATGCTAGAAGTGAAAACTGTACTGAAAACTATAAATATGCTAGAAGTGAAAATGTACTTACACATTCCAGAATACTGTTGTTAAATGTTGCTGCAAATTCAATGATTTTTTTGGAATGGTCTAAACTCCATGACTTTAGTTTTTGCATAATTGATTTCTAAGTTGTGGTCCGATATCCAGCCAGCCACATCAACGAGAACGCTTTGAATAGTGTTGCTTGTGTCATCAGTGTTGGTGCAAGGCATTAGCAATGAAATGTCATCCGCGAAGAGGACATATTAAATTAAATAAAGTAGACATCCAGTAACGCTTTAGCATTATATTCACATCACGCTAACTTACGCCAGTAAAAACTGGCTAGCCTGGTTCATAATCTAGGTCCTAACCAGGTATACTGTAGATATATTATTGTATAATTCTAATACCTACCTATCACATGGCATCGGTGATTGAGGTGGCGGCGGCGTGTTGACACTAATCTACAAAAAACTTTCACATTTTTTTCCCTGGTAGGCCCTGGTTGAGTAAGTTTGATGTTTTGTTGTTTTCTTTACTAGTACCTACCTATGTTATGGAGAAGTGAGTAAGCACACTTTTCTGAGATGTGGGCGAACACGGACTCCAAAACGAATACCGAGTACGGTAGGTAAAATAATACTCACCAAGCGATCAAACACTAAACTATCCAGTGGAGGTATACATGCAAAACAGCCGGTGAAGAAATACTTATTGGCAAGTGCGAAAGAATATTTTTACAGTACAACCGCCAATAATACTGCAATATCTGCATGTAGGTAGCTGCTACCTACTTTGTCTTTGATGAAAACTTGTCTAAAACAATGCCGTGGGTGCAATACGTGGATGGGATGGGATAATATTGCAATTTAACAGACACACACACACACAACACAGGAATGCAGTGCCTGTATGGGATGTACTTAGTGTTGCCAGATGAGAAAACTGACATTACAGTGTTTGGTGCTCAAATTTACAGTGTTTGCGACAAAATTACGAATATAATAAGAATCATTTATTGTAAAACTGTGTAGAAGAGATCTCGTACAAGGCCCAGGCTAACGTATGCTGAATTAATTGTCTGGAGTTTTAACCCTACAAGCAATTCGAAGTCGCTATTCTGTGATGGTTCAGTTGAACTACCATACTTGACAGTCCAAACCGGACTAAGTATAATTCTACAAAAATTTTGCTTGCAGTGAAAATTTCTTCAGAGGAAAGATTGCATTTTAAACTTCCTTATACAAAATTGTACGAGGATGACATTGTCCTCGTACCTCGTACGGAAGACCCAAAAAATCTCGTATTGGTGCGAGGTTCCTCGCACGGTCAGACTCTATCAAATATTTTTAGTAGAACCAAGCCAGAGTGTGCATTCAATCATCATTCCCCTGCCCTTATCTTTTAGTGGAGTCGGCACAACATGTTTTCTTCATCCACTCACTCCTATCATTCGTCAACGGGTGTGCATTCCATGGTTGTACAGACAATAGCAGACCGAAGCAAGCAGCTTACCGTTTTTGATACTTTGACAGTTGGAGATGTCAGTTTTGATAGATATGTCAGATTTATTTGTAGCAATAATGCTGGCCCGCTTTGTTTGTGGTTCAACCGTGGAGGAATTTATGTAGAACCTCACCTCACCTCCCTTTATATATTCCTATAAGGTATCTACCTACCTGCTACCTTATCTCTACTTTACCAACCTACCTGTCAAAATATGTACGTTCTGCTTGCTAATGCTAAGAGGTGGTAAAAACTAGTAAAAACGTATCTTTGTTGAAATTGGTTCTTTTGTCTCTGGATCCGCTTAGTGAAACGTTTCATTTCACTCATTTGCATCACAGTGTAACCGACTCTGATACATACACAGAGGTAGCAGTGAATGAATCTTTGACCATTCGGATTATTTCGTACCACTTCTGTTCTGTCTGACTTTGACAGAAAAAATACAAATACCTACATGTATTTGGTATAGTTTGAAAAATAAGTATCGCTTTGAATATCTTTATTTAAATATTAAATTCTATGAAATAATAAAAAATTAAAATTTATATTCAGAATTCAGTCGATAAACAGCATGTAGGTATATTATTAAATTTTCCATGTCTTACGTAGTAAGTAATAGAATAGTAAAGTACATAACTAGTAACAATATAAACTTCTACAATAATGAGCAATACTACCTACTAGTAATACACAAACACAATTTATCTTGCAAACATGGCGACACAGTACAACTACCACACCACACCACGACTCACGCGAAACGATAACGAAACGACACGACCGACAAGACAAGACCCGACTTGAACTCAATTGGCATCTCTTTTACTCTTAGGTAACCACATTATGTACTCTCTTTTTCTAGCGCCAGGAGGCCTAGGATACAGATCGATGTATCTGATATGTATGATCTCGTTTCGTTCCCATTCCGACCGAACTTTACTCTCGCTCTTTCTCTCACAGATCCGCCACAGATCAATATAGATCCGCGGAGTTAAAAGAGCTACTTAGTTACATTTTTCAAACTAAAGATTCGAATCAATTAGATCGGTTTGAAGAATCGACTGAGTCGTATGCAATGAGTTACACTTACACTACACACCTCTAGTCACCTCTACGGGCTCTATGCAAAGCAAGCAAACGTGAAGCAAACTCTCATCTCATAATCTCAATCACAAACTACAGATGCTACGCTCAGACGGGGCACTCCCATAGAGCAAAATTCGTCCAATAGAATGCTCACGTATGTCATATGATTGGTCTTTTATTTTTAATTTGAGAGCACAGCCCGAGATTGCACAGCCATGGAATTGGCGACCACTATGTACATGAATTCCATGCCTGTACATTCCAAGGTTGTACTTTCCATGGTTGTGTAATCATGGCACCCGATTGAACCTACTTCTATCCTACTATTTTAGTTAATTTAAACGACCTCGAGCTAAGGGAGACTTATGAGTAAAACAAGATATTAAAGTATATTGAATCATATTTATTAAATAAAGAAAACTACGACTAATTCGTTTACAAAATACATACATGAAACAGTTGAGCTATCTGCAGACTGCTGCAAGCGATCTATAGATAGCTCATCTGATCCAAATCAGTACCTTAACTTACCAATCAGCAGCGTGCGCTATTATTATTATTAGCCTTTCTAGCTCTCCGGTAGTAATTTAATTGTCTTTGTGATTTTCTGTATATTTTACGCAGCCTTGCACAGTCTGGTGTCAATTTCTTTTTTGTGTAGATGACTCGCCTATTGCTTTTAGTACTAATGTTAGTACCAATGTTAGAATTATCTGTAAATAATCAAATAAAAACACTTATTAACTTAATGCAAAAACTTGTAAAGTAGGTAGGTAATAATAATAAGGTATGTGAGTATTTCTTACCATCTGATTTAGGAATATCTGTGGGTTCACTCTGGGATAGACCGGGCACAACCGGGATTTCAACATGGTGTAGTGCTGGAGAAGGAACAGTTATTTCTGAAACCAATCACAGTAGGTAATCGTTAGTCGGTAATCTGACAAACATCTAAAAATAATTTTGATTAGATATCTACAGGTTAATATAAAGGTTTAATAATACATAGGTACTTACCAGATTCAGTTTTGGACCATTTCTTTACTACTGCCTTGCAGTAAGTGTGATCTTGATGTGGTCGCTTTAGTGTGTAATCATCATGATCACGATTGTCATGATCTGAAAATGAAAATACACAAATTTACATAGAAGTAACTGGATATACCAATTTAGACTGCAGTCATAGATAGGAAAAACATTTGCTCAAACCACAACAATATTCATATCCAGCGCTCAAAATGTGATAGCAAGAGCATGATTAATTTGGGTGTAACTTACAAGAGAATAAGGATATTCTCTTGCCTTTAACATTTCTAGGTACATTGGGCTAGGGAGCCCAAGTAGCAATTTAACTAATCAATTGTTTGAGTACCTACTCCTAAAACAATAGTAATAAAATAAGCTCAACTCGTGTGGTAGTGAATTCATTTAGATTGTTATGTTCATAACGAGGTACTTACCAGGGGGTATTGGAGATGTTTGAGGTATACCACTGGATATCTCTGTTGCGGTAAATAACGTGGGATAGGCACCGGGGCGAAGACGAGCTCTATCGCGTGTGGACGCGAGAAACCTCTTCTCAATGTGTTTGCGACCCACAAACTCCTTGCGAAGACCTTGGAAGCTCAGGCTACGACTTCACAGTTTATGCACTCTTACCACTTTTGGAGTCCTATCTCAGTTTTTGGAAACATATGTAAATTGACGTCCTTTCGTCTACTAGCACAGCTCACAACACAGCACTTGTTGTACATATTTAGATGAAACTGCAGTTACAGAAATAAATCAACGCAAAACTTCACTCATCAACTTTAAATTAAAACTGCAATGGCGGTTAGTTTGTTGTTTTGTTTGATAGCCCCAGAAACAACGAACAAACATGGCGGTCGGATCGGACAAGAAAGGGGCGTGATATGAAGGAAGGGTGAAGGGGGGGTGTCAATTGGGATATGTGAGCCGCAGACTATAACTAGACTAAAAATATTGTTCACAGTTCAATCCCCGTGATCTCAATCATCTCAATCATCTGGTGTTCGTCTGTTTCAGTCTCGCTCGGTGTTATTTTTGCAGTTTATTTGGAGTGCCTAGGTTTACTACAATCACAAAACAACTATGGAAGATTCCAAAACATTAACTAATGAATACCAAAATGACAATGAAGATCACCAAAAAAAGAAAAACAAAAAAAAACGTGATGGAGGAGACGGAGACCAAAGTGTTTCGACGCTGAATGATGGTCTAATTTCTGGATCTAATTCAAGTGATGCTCCTAATTTATCTCTAAAAGATATAAAAAAAGCGATGGAGGTTTTGAATTTACATCAAAAACCGGCGAAAACCACCGAAGAAGCACTAAATAAATCTTATCAATTTTGGTCAACTCAGCCTGTTCCCAAGATGGATGAAAAGATCAATTGCAATGAACCCATTGAACAACCTAAAGCTCCTGAAGAAATAAGAGCTGAACCTTATACACTTCCAGATGGCTTTCAATGGGACACATTAAATTTGAATGAACCTCTTGTACTGAAAGAACTATACACTCTTCTCAATGAGAACTATGTTGAGGATGATGATTGTATGTTTCGGTTTGATTACCAAACTGAATTTCTAAAATGGGCTTTGCAGCCTCCAGGTTGGAGAATGGAATGGCATTGTGGGGTGCGTGTTGTGAAATCTGGTAGGCTAGTTGGATTTATATCTGCAATTCCAGCTCAGCTCAGAATATATGAGCATGTGCAAACAGTTGTTGAAATAAACTTTCTCTGCGTACATAAAAAACTTAGGGCCAAGCGAGTAGCGCCAGTGTTGATCAGAGAGATCACTCGAAGGGTTAATCTAACGGGCATATTTCAAGGCGTTTACACTGCTGGTATTGTATTGCCAAAACCTGTTGCTACATGTCGTTATTGGCACAGATCTTTAAACCCAAAAAAATTGATTGATATCAAGTTTAGCCACCTATCAAGAAACATGACCATGCAACGAACACTTAAGCTGTTTAAACTCCCTGATGCACCAAGAACCCCTGGCTTCCGTAAGATGGATATTGAAGATAGTACCAAAGTTGTTAAATTGTTGAATGGCTATTTAAGGAAGTTTGATTTGGCTCCAGTTTTTGAAGAAGAAGAGTTCAAGCATTGGTTTTCACCTCAAGGTGGAATTATTGATAGCTTTGTGGTTGAGACACCAGATGGAGTTATAACAGATTTTGTTAGTTATTACACTTTGCCATCTACTGTAGTGTACCACCCTTTACACAAAACATTAAAAGCTGCTTATTCATTTTACAATGTGTCTACTAAGACACCTTGGATTGACTTGATGCTTGATGCATTAATAACAGCAAAAAATTCAGGATTTGATGTGTTCAATGCCCTGGATTTGATGGACAACAAAGAATTTTTAGAACCACTCAAGTTTGGTATTGGTGATGGCAACTTACAATATTATTTGTATAATTGGAGATGCCCTGGAATGACACCTAATAAAATTGGTCTTGTGCTGCAATAACATAATAATAATTTAAGATTTGGTTTTCACATCTGTGTAAGGATTATTACGTTTTTTTTTGCGAAATTATATGTGTTTGTATCTATATAAAGAGCTACTAAAGTAGAGAGACTATTTTTCTACAAATACCTAGCTAGGTTTTGTAAGCGGCAAAATGGTGGGATGATCTCCTCTCCCAATTCAATTTGATTATCATGTAAGATAACAGGTTGCCCTACCTAAATTGGTGGTATCAAGATCTTGAACAACAACCAGCTCTAGTGATGAAACAGATTGTATCATCATTTCATCACAGACAGGTAAGGGAACGTACCCATACTACGTGACCCTTTCCCCCCCCCCCCCCCCCCCCGTGACCACCAGTGTTATATGCCCATATTCACATAGTAATATTCATAAATAGACCGTAGGTAGGTACCTATGGTTAATGATTTTTTGCAAACAGTTTTCCAAAACCGGACTGAACACTAAAAATGAAAATTGGCTCACCTTTCAAACTAAATCAAAATAAGTGCATCCGTTTGGGAGCTACGTTGCCTCAGGCAGGACAGACACACACACAGACCTTAAGCTCTTCTTTTTAACCCCGTCGTTTTTGCGTCGGGGGGAGAGGATGATAATGAAAATGAATGAAATAGGACTCCCGTTTCCGCAGTTAGGCTCAAGGTCAAGGAAGATAATATAATATTGCTGTCGATTCTGTTGTTTGTTGCATTTTTCTAAACTAACCCCCCCCCCCCCCCTAATTGGACAGCACAAAAAATGTTGCCGTCCCTTTCTCATAAACTGAAACGACAAAGACAGCATATAATTTTTAGCGATGTCAAAATTAGGTTAGTTTAGAAAAATGCAACAACGGAATCGACACTGGACCTACCTAATGTGATTTAACTAAAACTTGGACTCCCCTCTCCTTGTGACCTAACGTCGTATTTTTGAAAACCTTCCCACCCCCTGAACGGAGATGTGCTAGCCGGAGACCCATGTCTCCCAGCATACACAGTTTCAGAGTTGTATCTTAATTTTGACCTAGTAGGTATTTCCAGATTGCACTAATGGTTAGTATTCAAAAAATCTAGAATGTTCTATGTGTATGCTGGGGACAAACAACTGTCCTACTTTAATGATGTCCTAAGTATGTATGTCCTAATTTAACTAGAAAATAAAACATCATTAATGAATAAGGATATTCCAAAGAATACAATATTTATTGAAACAAATACATACATATTTGATGAAGTAAAATATCAGTTACCTACATTGGAGGAACTTGTTTACAATAAGCAACAAGTTCCAGAATGGTAATCTGATCGGAAAAGAAAGATACATGAAAGAACAAAATAGCCAACTCCATTTCTTGATATACAAAGACAAGAAATATAATATTTTCGTCGTAAAACATAAAACAAACTTCTTATTCAATGTAAAAAGTCAAAGAGTTATGAGTATATATATAAATATGTAACCCAACTCTTATATATACAGTTACATTATTTTTGTTTGTAGAAATATACTCCCTGATATAAAATTTAATATACTAAAGGGAGCATAATCCACTTTTATATTTTTTCAATTTTTATAATGTATTTTTATTAGCGGGATCAATATTATGTAAGTAATAACTATTTTATATAGTGTTTTCAAAGCATAATAAAAATTGTCAAGAACAATGTCTTGAAAAGCTGATTGTAGTGGTCTGTTCAGGACAACCAGCTTTAAGTGCAGTGGTGTTATTCTTTTTTGGTAGCTTGCTGCTTTGCCTGGTGAGCTTGTAAAACAGCAACAGCTTCATCAACTTTAGCCTTTAGAGACTCTCCATGCTCTAACATGTGAAGCAATTCAGAATTGTCAATTTCCAACAACATACCAGTTATTTTACCAGCAAGATCTGGATGCATTCGTTGAATAAGAGGGAACAAGCGTTCACCAAGCATCTGCTTTTGCTCCTGAAGGGGTGCCGTAGCCAACATAGTAGCTGTGAGTGGCTCTTGACCTTGGATATGAACAGCTGGTTGAGGTGCAGGAGGGTTTCGCATGTTGGCAGTATACTTATATCCAGCAGGACGGCCACCCTGGTTTACAAGGGGTGCACGAATTGATGCTTGTCCAGCTACACCTTGCTGCCCTGTGATAGGCCTAGCCCCGAGAGAAGAGCGCAAGGCGGCTTGAGCGGGAGGTCGCGGAGCAGGCCGGAAAGTGGCCTGCATGTTTGGATAACCTGACCCAGCTGACTGAGTGTTTGGACGCACAGGTGGTTGAGCAGTCCAGCGAGGGGATGGTCTTATTTGAGCCATTTGTGCTGGGCCATAGAAACGTTGAGCTGGTGGTATTGTTGGCACAAAATAACCTCCAGCACCGCCAGGTTGGAAGATTTGTCCCATTTGTTGCATACGTACACTAGCCATACGCTGCATGTATTGGGATGTCAGATGGGCCTTGCGATCTTCTTTGCGTTGTGCAAGAGCTACATATAGAGGTTTAGTACCAACTATGCGTCCATTCATTTCAGTCACCGCTTTAGTTGCCTCTTCAGGAGAAGAGAAGCACACAAACCCAAATCCTTTGCTACGTCCATCTTCCAGCATAACCTGAAATTAGAACAATAACTTATAATCTGTAAATAATACTTGAATGCTTTACTTTTATTTATTTTTTAAAAAGCAAAATATATAGAGTGCAAAAGTAAGTGAAAGAGTTTTGCGATATTTTGAGCACAGCCGTTACGCGTTGTGGCGTCACGCGGTGGCTCAAGGTGTTTACAGCCTTTACGTTTCTACGGATATTTTTGATAAGTAAGGGAAAAAGTCTTAATTTCACGCTTAACACTTTTGAAAACCTTTTTAACCTCCAACTGAAGCAGAGAGGTGTTCTAAGTTTAAGACTTTTTGTGTCTGTACCTTTAGGGATAAAATGACTGGGTATTTTTTTTTATTAATTTTGAGTTAGAAAGGTGTTAAATCTGTCATGGTTCTACTATTTTTGCTCTTTTCACCATAAAAAATGTTGTCATTCAAACGATTTAGGAGGAAAGTGTGAATCAATATCCAGGATGTAAAGACCCCAATTATCATAGTACAGATTAGGCTTGAACTTCTGTTAGTTACTTACATACATACAGTTTGATCATGCATCAACTGTTACTTAATATCTTCCCATGGCGCAACCAGTTCAACATAGTAGTTACATATTGGTTGTACCACTATGTTCAACTGCTAGCAGAGGTGGAAAATACACATACCTTGGCGGAAGTTATTGTGCCAAATGGTGCAAACTCTTTGCGCAGGCGCTCATCATCAATAGTATCATCCAAGTTCTTAACATACAAGTTAACTCCTTGAAAGCGAGTCAAGCGGTCAGATTTAAGTTGTTCGAACTTCCTTTTCAACTCCTTTTGACGTTCTGCTTTCTTTTGAGCCCGTCCAACATACAATGGTTTTCCTTCAACCAATTCTTTTCCATTCAATTCCATGCAGGCTCTTTCAGCACAGTCAGGATCTTCAAAGGCTACAAACCCAAAGCCTCTGGAATGTCCATCATCTTTGTACATAACTTTGTGACTGGTGATGCGACCATACTTTTCAAACATATCTCTCAACAATTCATCTGAAAAATCTTCTCCAAAGTTTTTAACATACACATTAGTGAAAAGCTTAGCTTTCTCTCCTAGTTCCTTTTCGCGTTCTTTGCGAGGAATGAATCTGCCCACATAGACTTTTTTACCATTCAATAACATTCCATTTACTTTTTCAATAGATTTGTTAGCAGCTTCCTCAGTCTCAAAATGAACAAACCCATAACCTTTAGAGGCACCAGTTTCATCTTGAGCCACCTTACAGCTCAATATATTTCCAAAAGCAGTAAAAGTGTCATACATTGCTTTATTATCAATTGTTTTGTCAAGGTTCTTGATAAAAACATTCCCAACTCCAGACTTGCGTAGAGAAGGGTCACGCTGGGACCACATGATTCTAATTGGTCTTTCTTTGATTATATCAAAATTCATAGTGTCCAAGGCTCTTTCAGCTAAAACAATAAAAAATTGCCAATAAACTAAGAGTACATAACAGTACCTATATAAAAGATGTAGTTTACCAATCTATGTCAGTCAGCTTACCATATTTTTTCATACCATATGGTATTTATTTCGTAGGTTATTAAAAATTTAAGTGAGTAACATATTATAATTATAATAAAACTTACCATCAACTGGCTGCTGGAAGTTGACATAAGCGTAGCCCAAGGATCTACGTGTTATCATGTCACGACAAACGCGTATGGAAAGAACCGGGCCAGCCGTTGAAAATTTTTCAAACAACATGGCTTCGGTTATATCGGAGTGCAAATCTCCGACATACAAGGATGCCATCGGGTAATTTGGTGGCCCTGGATTCATCTTGAATTTTTGTCTGTTGCAGTTTCAGGTCGACATCAAACACACTATACTACGAAGTCAAAGAAACTTCACTTTCTCTTTACAATGACTATCGCATTCCTCAGACCACGTTGCACGCTTACGTACACTAACTAAAATCAAGTGATTCCCGTTTGTTTTTTCTTATTTTACTATTTTTTTGGATTTTGTGTATTTTATGTTTTTTTTTTTATTTTACAAGATTATTTTCACGAAATTCTGAGGATTGTGTGGCCTAAAGTGGCCTTATTCAGGGGACACACAACCTCACGTGAACACACCTTGCTCACCAAAGGAAAAGGTGACGGTGACGTTGGATAAAATCAAAATGGTGGCTGACCGAGCGAACGAGTCATGAATGATGAGGGCAGTGTTGCCGCATCTTCGTTACGTTCAAAAATCAGAAGACGTTTACAAAAAAAACCAGGAGACTAGCTAAATAGATTTCAAAACATACAAAAACTATGAAATTTACATAGTTTATTATTTATTTATTTAACACAGTTCCCTTTCATATTCCTCCGATTTAAAAATAGAATTGAAAGCATCCAACGCTCATTTACTAGATATTTTGTGTTTATCATGCAAGAAAATTCACTCTTATTAATGAAAAAAAAAACAACAGGAGCCAACGTTCGCGTCCCGATCTACTTATGTGATAAAACTGAATATTACAAAGTTGTTTATTACTATATTTTATCATTAAAAAATTCTTGCAGAGAGTAAAAACAGTTTTGAATGAGGAATTTGAGGTCGGGCTGGGGATGATGATGATGTTAGGTAGTGTGCAAGGAACTTATACCTAAACAAACTGCTGAGTGCTGTCAGTTCAGTGCCCTGAACAAATTCAGTGATCAAATTGTTTGTCCAATTTTACGTGTTTGTCAAACCACTTGATAGTGTACAGCTGTGTTTGAAGTGTTTGTCAAACAATCTACGTGTTTGATGCGTATGATGGAATGGATGGAATCTGGATTGATGTCGAGTTTGACAAACATGTTTGAACGTGAACGGCGGTGTTTGTCAAACAAGATCTCACTTGTTGTGTTGGCATCATCATGGAGGACGCTACACTACGCTAGAAAGTTAACAAGTTTGTTTGATATTTGGTTTGATCGTTTAAGCTATTGTTTGACAAACCAATTTGTCAAGCAAATTTGATCGTTTACAAGGCGCTTTAGCTTATGTGTCAGCTGTTAATGTCAATTAAATAATAACTATCACTGTCATGATGTGTATGTAAATCAGTCAAAGTCAAACTGAATTAATTCTTTTTCTAAACATTTCTTTGGTGTTGGTTAGTGTCCTTTATTTTAATCCTTATTTATTCAAGGAATCTCTTGAAGTAAACCGTGAATGAATAAAGGATTAGGAATATAATTTATCAACGTATCGAACTCATAACTTATTTTTTGCAACCAATTTTAGGTATAGCGGCAGTTATACAAACATGGGGAAGGGAAATAATATGATTCCTAATGGGCACTTCCATAAAGATTGGCAAAGATTTGTGAAGACATGGTTTAACCAACCTGCAAGGCGTCACCGCAGGAAACAAAATAGAATAAAGAAGGCCAAAGCTGTTGCGCCCCGTCCCGCTGCTGGACCTTTGAGACCTGTTGTGCGATGTCCTACAGTCCGCTATCACACAAAAGTACGCGCGGGTAGAGGCTTTACTCTTCGTGAAATCAGAGTAAGTGAAAAGTGGCATGGGTTATTTTGTTATTTAATACTTACCTACTGCATAATACCTAATAATCACAAAATGTTAGGTTCTAGTTATCAAATTGCTAACCTATTTCTTCTTGATGTAGGTACCCACTGTATATATTATTATGTACCTATTTGAATGCCAATTAATTAGATACCTACTTACTTATTCATTTGGTCTCGTAATCTGCTAAATAAATCGTTACCGACCTATTTGAGCACAGATGAGTAGATATTTTTATACAAAACTGTCAAAAAATCCTATGCTATGATCCTCATATGGATCATTTCTTAGCAGTAAATGCAAATACGGACCTTAGTACTTGCAGCTTCGTCTTTGTTTCCTGTAATTCAAATTGTGGGTTCCCACAAAGAATAAAATATTTATACATATTAATGAATAGTGTTACGCCTTAAATAGTGTAGTGTTACTGCAGTACAGCTACTGTTGATACTATGTATATTTTAAAATAAGCTCGATCTCATAACATAATACTTCAGTAGGAATTTCTATAGAGGTTCATAATGTATAGATAGGTGTCTCTATTTAGCCACCAAGCGGTTAATATAGTTGTGCCCTATTGGAAGCTATTACATTGTTTTCATCCCATCTATTCAAAAAGAGGCCCTTTATTCGCCCATAAGTGCGAGCAAAGTAGGTCTTTCCGGCGCACTTAAGACTTTAGAATTTGGAACACTATTAAATTAAATAATTTGAACGCAATTAGTTTCGATAAAGTCCTGCCCGGTAATAACAAAAAGGGTGCCTGCCACCGCGGCATTGGTTAACTAAGGTAGGTACTAGTAGTCCTATGAGAACATAGACCTCGCGAGCCTTTATAACCATGCAATAACAGACACTTTCCTCTGACTAAATCGAATTTCAGGTGCTTGAATTTTCCAATAGGCCCTACCTATGTACACTTACTACATAGGCGATTACTCGCTTTCCCTTGGTCCTAGGAGGTCGAATCTGGTGTCTACGGATTTGTCTCGTAAAGACGGAGAGGACTGTGTAGTCTCATTGATATTGGTAGGAGTAAATTTTGGGGAAAAAAAATTAATTTCCCCCCTTTTTTACCCCTTCCACTCCCCTTTTTTGGAATTTTTTTACACCATCTTGTGTAGAATGAAGTCTTGTGTGCTTTTCAAATTTGATTGGACTCCGTCGATAAACGACACTACAGCAAACTTTCTCCCTTTTCTCCCCTATTATCCCCTCAATAAAAAATCTTGGTCGACAAAAAACTTTAAATAAACCAAGGAACTTGTGTGCCGATTTTCGTCAAAATCGGTTGATAAATGCGACCTGTAGGCGAGAACTGACAGACAGACAGCCGAATAAAAGCATTTTTGGCCAAACTCGAAATTGAGACGCTTGGCTCGCTCGGTCGATAAAGATTATGTATTGCATACTGCAAAATAGATTTAAGCAATGTTTATGTTGCAGGCAGCAGGACTTAGTGCAGCCTTTGCCAGAACTATTGGCATCTCTGTAGACCCACGCAGGCGTAACAAGTCTGTTGAGTCCCTGCAAGTAAATGTACAACGGTTGAAGGAATACAGAGCTCGTCTTATTCTGTTCCCTAAGGGCAAGAAGGTAAGATCATTGAAACTATTGCAATTAAGTAATCTATAGAATTATTGCTAACATTACTAAGGTTCTTTTTACATAGGAAGAATCTGTTTAAACTGTCGGTCCTGGCTCTAGCAGTCATTATGCAAAGGTTATCGCTTAACACCAAGTGAGTAATCTCCTAACGCTCATAAAAAAGTACATCATTAAACATCAACTTTTCATAATATATTTAATTCAGTTATTACTCAACAAAATATTTGTACTTCCGGTATTAATGATAAAATATTTGTATTTCAGGTACTAAAGGGTGAAGCCAATGAAGAGGAGCGCAAGCTGGCTACCCAGCTGCGCGGCCCGCTGATGCCCGTCCAACAACCAGCACCCAAATCTATTGCCAGGGCTATCACCGAAGATGAGAAGAACTTCAATGCATACCTGTATCTCAGAGGCGTAAGTTTATTTATTTTTTACTAAGTACCCTACATGTAGGGTAATGTGATTTACCTTCACACAAGTTTATGAATATTGTGAGTGAGTGTTGTCAATAGTACTTAGGTACAAAAATTTAGTTCCATTAGCAATAATTTCATTAATATTACATTATTACTATTGAAACAACTAGTAAAGGGCTTATTACACCTCTATATTTTGTCAGTCTAACTGATAGTGATGTGCCGTGATGAGTTGAGTTTTTTCAAACTCAAGGTAGGTATTTGATTTGGCTCGATTCGAGAACTCACACGAATATAAAGTGATAAAAGTTTAAAACTACTACCACCAATTTTTCTAACCGCTTACGTTGCACACGGACCTAGTTCACAATTTGTCAGAGACAGTTTAACTCAAATAAGTCGAGTTCTAAATAACTCGACTCGTCACGTCACATCACTATCAGTTAAACTGACTAAATAACGAGTAGGTAGTGTAATAAGCCCTTTAGAAAAGTTAATTTAAACCAACTGTTATTAGTAATTGGATTAACTGGGTCAATTCTTCCGTGACTGACCCGTCGTACAACCGGGAAATATTTCTGTTGTACAAAGCTGCGTATCGACTACGCGCTCCTGACGCGCGTGTCATGTTGACCGCGCCGAGAGTGCGATCCGCGGAATATTTGAATTATATCAACTAAGAATATGGCGCGCGTGCCAACTGTTCCAGTGGTTGATCGTTCAACATGCAGGCAGGTTATCCATCGCTCGGAACGCAACAAACACAAAATACTATCTTCACCTTCGATACGCGGTTAAAAACTGACTCTGTCCGGATGGAACGGCCCGCTCCACGTTCGAGCCTCCAACGAACACATTGGCGCGCGTTCTAAAGCCCCCAATACATGTTGGTCGAGCGAACGCCAACGCGAGCCAACGCGAGCGTAAGCAAGCGTAAGCAAATCGGAGTGCTACCATCCACATGTTTGGCAAGCCTACGCAAACTATTGCAAGCGGCCATCGTAGACGAGCGGCCAACATGTGGACACGGTTGGCCGAGCGCAGGCAAGCGCCTTTGATTTGTGCACAAAAACCGACACGGCTCCGAAGTGAGGCGAGTGGCGGCGAGCGACCGCGAGCGATGACAAGTCACTGCAAATGTACTGTCTACACGTTGGCGCTTGTAAGCACTCGGCCAACTAGGCCGAGCGACACCGAGCCATGGCAAGGCAAGACAAACATGCCGTCCACACGTTGGCGTTGGCCTTCACTCGTCAACGTTGGGCCAACATGTATGGGCGGCATAAAATGGTATCCATTTCGCGAGGCCGCCGCAACGCGCGCCAATGTTCGTTCTCTTGGAGCTCGAAGTCGATACGCGGCTCAACACTCTAATATCATCAAGTTAGAAAATGCTAACTTGTCCAGTTATATTTTCCATTACATAATGATTTTTGTTATAGGCACGTTCACTCGCTAAGCTGGTTGGTATCCGCGCCAAGAGGTTGAAGGATGCTGCAGAAAATCCTGATGATGTCACGAAGGCTCCGACTGCTGTAAAAGAAGCAAAGGCTAAGAAGTGATTTGCTAAATAAATTCTGAAAAATAACTCATGTAATTTCATATTTTTTACAATGTGAACCCCTAAGCTCCTGTATCATTGGATAGGTCTCTTAAGAAATATTGAGGTTACATGAAATCATTTTTAACCGACTTCAAAAAAGGAGGAGGTTCTCGAATGTTTATTCCTCAGAACTCCGTCATTTATTGGTACTTATTGATTTCAAAAATTCTAGTCTTAAAAGGATATTATACTTCCAGGTTGGTCCCATTCAATTCATCAAAATTGGTTCAGTAGTAGTTTGGGTTATAGGAATAACTGGAAAAATAATATGCCATCCACGTGCACGAAATTGCGTATTTTGCTTTCCTGTGACTAGTGGTGTTCGTGGTCACTAGAACATTCCCAATGAATTGCCATCATCATCATCTGATGATGAAGCCGGTAGTCGAATTGGAGTTGGTTTTTCCAGTTTTTTATTTGGTCTATGATCCAAGCAAAATTATGAGAATCCTCAGAATCCCACTAATATTATAAATGCGAAAGTTTGGATGTTTGTTTGTATTTCATTCACGTCGAACGAAACTACTGAACCAACTTTGATGAAACTTGGTATGTAACCGGAAATTGACACATATAGGCTGCTTTTTATTCCGAATAACTAACAGGAATATCCACAATCCTATCCAGTCTGTGATCTACAGGATAAATTCTGGCTGTTCGGTATTAGCATGTATTAGTATGTGGGTGGACTACAGGATAAAATAAATAAATAAATAAATATTCATGGACTTTACACACAACGGCCCTCTAGTCCCAAACTAAGCAAAGCTTGTAATATGGGAACTAGATGGCTGATAGAATACTTATATACTTTTTTTTTTGTAAATGCATACTTATAATACATAGTAACACCCCACCCAGACATAGAACAAACATCTATGTTTGCCACGCACAAATGTTTGTTCTCAGTGGGGATCGAACCCACGACCCACAGCACGGAAGGCAGAGCTGTTACGCCTGTCAAATGAATGAACAAACGGGATTAGCAGCGCCAATTTGACAAGAGGATGATGTAATGTCATGCATGTCACGTCAGTTTGACATTCGAGTACGGATTCGGTGTAATGTCAAGTTTCTCAAAGCTCGGTACACGCACAGATAATATAATGCACACGGAAACGATACTCACGTACGGGACGGGTTATTGCTAGTAATTTATAAGCCAAACTAATGAATCGATTTTGATGAAAATTGTATGGGTCCAATCTGCAAGTACAGCCTTTCAGATAAAAAAAGAAATTTTCAAATCGGTTCATGACATAATATAAAAAAAATACAACCGAATTGAGAACCTTTTTTTGAAGTCTGATAAAAATCAAAGTTTTTTTTATTATAATAGATGAGGGTATTATATTATTTCCATGAGCGGATCTCTAGTTATAGAATAGATTCGCGTAGGTATTATTTAGAAGCATTAAATTAAATGGAATTAAACAAGAAAAAGAGTTCATAGGTTTATTTCTTAGCAGATTATCTCGTTAAGACTTACTATCTAACTAAGGAATACGAGTTAGCAGGAGTCTCTCGTCAAACGAATGCGGCGTTGTGGGAAAGCAGAGCATCGTGCATAATCGTAGCAACTACTATATCATACGTATAGGTACCTCTTACCTATGTATCTAATCAAATAATTTGTAACTATAATTCCACTTAGTTATGTCATAGTTTTGTAGTCTAAATTATTTGTAAGTTTAAATAACTTGCGATTTTAGAAAACTACGTAATTCATGCGTTTTCTAAAAGTTAAGTAACATAATAATATGATGTGGCTGAAACCATTTACTACAATCCGTATTTAACAAAATATTTAAGTAGACAATGGTATCGCGAAACTACCTACCTAATTAACTTCTCCAAAGCGCATGCTTCACATTTTACCAGACTACTAAATTATCGTAATTCTATCAATTTCGTCACACTACAGAATTGCAAAATAAAAAACGAAAAATTACCTTATAATAAAATAATAAATCTTAGCAACATTGCTTATTAAAAGGCTGAAGATAATTACATATTATTAATTAATAATAGAAACTAAGTGGGATTATAAAACTTTGTACCCTAATTGCTATCTACGAATTAACTCTAATTTTATTCTATGCCGGTGTGTTTATTTCTGTATTATTTTGTTCAGTGGGCGTGGCTACTGCATTTGCATCAGTTTCTGCGCCGTTCTTTACCTTCTTGTCACTTTTTCGAAACTTATCATATCTGTTGAACAAAAAAACAATTTAGGCACTAAAAAACTAAAACTACTAGCTAACTCATTAAATTCATATGTTCATCCACATCCGTATATATTTTACCTGTCGTGATCTTCTTCATCAGCACTGTCCTCATTGCCTTGAGGGTCAACTTCGCGTAAAAACTCGCCAATGTCTTTGTCAACATCAGCCCACAGTTTGTCTTCACTGCCTGTAAATAAAACAAACCGCCATTAATCATTACTAATATATGCTTTTGTGAAGGCACTTTCTAACTATTAACGATCAATATTTGTTCATAAAACATTGTGCTAAGTGAGTTTCTTAGCATACAGTGAATATAATCTCAGAGGATTACCTGAAGCAAGTGATGCATCACCCCCATTCTCAAGTTTTTTGGTTTCTTCAGACTCAGACTTTTCAGTTTTCATTTTATCACCGGATTCGTTAGCAGTATCCTTTCCTTCTTCTGTAATCAACATAAAATATTGTTTAAACCTAAAACAATAATTTCGTAAAGAAAGGAGTTAAATATTAATTAATATGTAGGAAGGCAGAGTAACCACATGTAGCGGTTGCATTTGAGCAGAAGCGTGAGAGCCGCGTTACCTATCTGCATGTGCAGCTGGCGGTGGATGCGCTCTGCGTGCTTGCGCAGCGTGCGCGTGTCGCGATGCTGCACATAGCGGCCGAGGTGGATGCGCAGGCGACAGTGCCGGCGCAGTGCGTCCGTCTCCTCCGCTCCGCCGGACTCGACTCGCGGCAGGTACACGCGGCACAGCTCGCAATACCACACCTTACAACAACAAACTTTTATTCAGCCGCCTTTTCACTGAACGAACGGCCTCGCGGCGACACTCGGTGTTTGCCGTGAAACGATTTGGCGAACGCGACGCGCGCTTTTGCCGCGGACGTGGCACGTGAGCGACAAAGCATTTGGCTCATAACATCGCGAAGCGGTTCATTCAGTGAATTCACGGTTACGAAAAGAATGCAGTTAGACAGTTTCCCTAAAGAAAGAGAGTTCCCTTCCAGTTATTATGTCTGACAGTCTGACTACCACTATGTTTCTATGAAAACGTTGAAGAAATAGCTGTTCGTTTTACTAATCAATGAACATATTGCGTAACACAACAAAAATAAATTACCTCCATCTTCTTGATATGCTCGCTGCCAATATTGATTTCCTTTTTGGGTTCTTTTGGAGCCACTTCATTCTTCTTCTCTGCACCAGAGTCATCATCTTCCACTTCTATAGTAAAATAAACAAAGCAGTGTAAAAAGTTTTGTTGACATTCAGAAATTCCTAAGCCTTGTGGTTTGTTGTCAGTTTCTGCCTCATCAATTAGAAGATTACGTAGAAGCTACCATTTAACAAAGTACAATTCAGACGGCGGATCTAGACAGTCGTGAATTAGCTGTTTCGATACGTAATGAAGCTTTATCGAACTGAATTGTTCTTGCGCACCACAAACAGTTTCACATCACGACTTGTCACGCCGGCGCCGACCGTATTTTACAATACGGTACGGTATGTATAAGTAAAAAACTAACCATCCACATCTCCCACCGAGTCAAGAGTCATGAAGTTGTCCAAATCCACATCCATGCCCTCATCCCCACTGGCTTCGACTTTCGGGCTGGCAGCGCGACGACTAGCTTGGTTGGCTTTTCTCTGTGGTAGAACAATAGTTGAGTATTATTCTAGCTTTAGTGTTCTCGTCCATTTAAAAAAAAACGGAACACTCTGGTGTCCGTAGACGTTTCGCTTCAACTTACCTTAAAACATGTACTTAAAACGCGAGCTTAACCCTACAAAGAGTTCTCTTTCAGCATATCTTAGGATGACAGATGGGAAAATAGAGGTGGGTACGTGTACAAAATAAGAGAGAAGGAACTAACATAAACATTGAAGCATAAAACGCACTATTGCATATACTCGCTAAACATACTTCGTTTTATATTCTCTTACCTTCAGATGGTCCAACGAGCTAATATGGTGCTCGTAAATCATCGGTGAGCGAAACGTCATGCGGCATATGCGGCAGAAGGGCATCAGGAATCGCTTCATAGCGCGATGCGTGTCGGTGAGGTTATGCGCGTGGCGAGTGGTGCGGTGGTTGAGCCGGCACACGAGGCAGAACGTAGTGCGGGACGCCAAGTCGGCGCCCGCCGTCGCCTCCAGCTCGCGCTGGGCGCCGCGCTGTGCGACGCGCATGCGCAGCAACTGCGCCTTGTGACGCCGCGCCACGGCGCCCATGGCGGCGCGGTGCTTCGACGACACCAGGTGCTTCGCGTAACCCTACACACACACCAAATTACAACAAGACAACACTGATTACATTTTTCACTAAAGTTTCATTTGCTTCGCGTGCAATCCATGAAGCTTATTTGATACCAGCTGCGAAGTGATGTCGTTTAGATACTTTAGATACTAATGCGACCGTTTCTACGAGATATAAATATCATGACCATGGTATCATCAACATGAAAAACTTAACTGCTGGATATAGAACTTACAATTTTGAGCATACATTTTTACATGACAAAAAAAGTGTGCTGGGTTCATGTCCATAGGAAGACCATCAACTAGTAGTTTGCCCCATACTTCTACTAATGTTTTGATCCCGACCTAAATCTCGCAATGTTCCCAGAAAAGAAAATAAAGCGCCAAAAAACACATTTTTTCAACTATGTCTGAGATTCTACGATTTGCAAAGTTTGCAAATCGCATAGATTCCGCGATCTAGCTAATTACCAGTCTTACCTGAACTAAAAAATCATTTAAACTTTAAGAAATGGAAGCTCGCATTATCATGACAAGACACACGGGAGTGTGTTCGCCAAGTCCTCTCCTCTTTCATGAGCATGATAGTTTACTCTATGAAAGTGTGTACTCTACTCACCGCAAAGGTTTGGTACTTGTCCTTGCAATGCACGCACGAGAGATGCACGTAAGGGCGCGGGCGTCGCGGCGGCGCGTCGGACGCGGCGTCGGGTTCCTTGTCTGTCTCCTCGCCTCCATCAGCGCCTTCCACCTCCGATGTCGGCTCTTCTTCTTCGTCATCAGCCTGATAGATTACGGAGCTTTTATACTTTTCTGTCAAGCGTCACGGCACGTCATGATATTATCGTCGCGGCAGAATGGAGAAGCAAAATGTATGGGATTGTATGGAGACACTTTATGTTCTGTCGACTGTAATGGCATGCCGTGGGTGTTGCCAGTATATGTATATGATTCCAAAAAAGGCCAACCTGAGCTTTGCCTTTTTTTGGGTTCATGTGCTGGTAGGGGCGCTGATTTTTGAATGTCACGACTCATATTTACAAATAAATTATCAAAATAACAAGCAACCAAAATAATTATGACACCAAAGGCCGCTTAGTCCGATGTTAAGGGCTGCCGCTACTGAAGCGATGGAAAGACCGAGAATCGGCCCCGGGGCCCGACCGTGCCGTGCGTGACGGTGCACGGAAAAGTATAAAAACACTTACTAACCTTAGGCGACTTTAGCTTCAGTTCCTTCTTGTCTTCAGTTGGCTCATCTTTTTCATCGACATCCCATTCTTCTTCAGTGGAGGATGCTTCTTCTTTCTTGATGGGGCTGTGCATAAGATTGTACCTATTAATTGTTAAAACATTTAAATCAATTTATAGTACCTAGGTATTCAATATAAACTTAGTAAATGTTCATATTTTGAATTGTTTACCCAGTTGTTACAAAGTTACGTCAAGTCTTGGTTCAAGTGGCTTTGATCCCATCCATTGCTCTACCGGTCATTGTTTTTTATGAAAACACCCCAATACCTTCTGTCATATTCCATGCAGGTGGATGCTTGTGGAATTTCCAGTGACAACATGGTTCAGTTCCTTTCGTGGACTTCATTGTCTTTGGTCTATCTCTGTATCCTTCTGTACATAAAATAAATCAATGTCTACATAAACGAAGTCATTAGCATGGTATTACCTTCTGCTCTTGATAGGTTTGAATGCGCGTCCATACGAGAGCGATGAGTCAGTGTATCGCCTCGCAGTGAAGGAGGATCGGGATCTGGCGACGCCGCGGTACAGGGTGCGCGAGCGCAGCGTGCGGCCGCGGAACGAGCGGCGCGGCGCGCGCGACCGCATGCTGGAGCGCAGCGAGTCGCGCCCGGCGGGCGGGCCCATGCCGCTCGACTTGCGATACCCCTCGCGGGTCGGCGACCGCCTACGCTCCTCGCCGCCAAACGACCTTCTCTCGCTGCCGTACTCTCGCCCGCCGCCGCCGCCGTACGACCCGCCATAGTGACTGCTGCCATCGTGGCTACGTCTATCGCTCGACGAGCCCTGTACATAACTCTGTTTTGTTCTTGCTGCATGCCTTACATTTCGTATTGCATAACAAGGTAATAATTAGTGGCAGAATACGATGATTCCTCATCCTGTCTCTTAAACTCAAGTCAACAAAATAAACCAATTTATCTTGAGATTCACTCAAAACGCCAAGATACATATTCACATGAGACAGGTGATTCGTATTTCTCTACTTTTATTAGGCATTTATTCTGAGATAGTCAATGCCTGAGTGTGTCCATAGTAATAGAAGCTAGGAATAACGATTTGCTTCATTGTTAAACATTTATAGAATTCTTTTGTAAGTTTTTTGCCAATATCATCTATTAATTCACCTGATTTAGTTGCAGTGATCAGTTTTGACAATGCTCCTTTTATATGAGACATACCATCATAATTTCTCACTTTACTCATCAATAGTTAATATTGTAAATGCTCATCTGAATAATATAGCTATGGAGAGGCATCTAAGTAGAAGATATTAATATTTGTTGTGTGGTTCATAATATTTATCATATAACTTATAATAGACCAGTTGATTAAAAATCAATAACTCATATTATTCCATGGGTATGTATCATCAATTCAGAATGCTTTCATCTTAGATTTGCATTTTGCATTTTGTTTAAATTTTTCTCTTACTCTTCAATGCAAATAATAATTTGAAAACATTAAATAGCTGCCATTTTGAAGGTTCTAGCTAGAACAACATTGAAGTTGTAAATATGGAATAATAATAATAATAAGGCAGAATCAAAATATTGGTTTCTTATTATATCCTCAGTCTCAAGTCATAACTTCTTCATTTGCAGTTACCAGACCAGTACCTGTATTTCATTTGGGGATTGTTTTCATTCATGTAGTGTAGAACGTAGATGTAGCAACAATGCCTCAAAATTCAAGGTCTATATGTAAGAAAATATATCTTTTCAAAGATTGTCTTTCATGTATACCCACTATGCTAGAAAGTTCTTATAAACATGATTTCCACCTTTGTCTTTCAACTACCACAGCATGATCAGCCTTTTCAATATATTCAATGGCCTCTCAAGCTTTTCTGGCATATTTTCATCTACATTTTAGTAGGTACTTGTTTATTCCACTTGCAATTATTACTCTGAGCTCATGAGAAGTCTTGTTCCAGATCATTCGTTGATAGTTCCTAAATACCCAAATATCAGTAAATACATACCTCCATCCTCATTCTTTTACGTTCAGGTGATCCAGAACGACCACCATAATCACGGTTGGAGTAACCACCAGATGTTTCCTGAAATTAATTAAAACTGTAATATTCTATTTTGGGGCTACTTGAGGTAAATACAAAATATTGCACTTACAGATCTATAAGGTTTCTTGTAGGATTCTTCAACTCTATCTCGATTACTGTATCTGGTACTACTGCTGGCATAGCGGGAATCATTGTTGTATGAAGAGTAGCCACCACCACGGCCACCTCGGCTCTCGTAAGAGCCACGATTACTGCCACGGTATGAGCCCCTATAAGAAGCGCGGCCTCCGCTGTAGTTTCCTCTTCCCCCATAGCCCCCATAGCCTCTTCCACGTGATGACATCTGAATAAACATACATACACATAATGGCCCGACAAGTACCTAGGTAAATTGTTGTAGGTGCCAGGCTTACACCAGGGGTAAGTACATATCAGCAGTTGTGAATGTAGAGGTAGTAAATTTAAAAAATGTACCTACAGACCCTTCGAGGTGTCGGAATAAGACAGCACTGACATCTCTCCTTTTAACATGAGTTGCAATTTGCAATTTCTTGAGTCACTGATACCAGAGTCATTCCAATTTTAGCGGAAGCGCTTTTATTTACCTACCAAACTCACAATCACAGGCCACTAAAGTTACCATAGAAATATTTACTACAGCTCCATGTAGAAATACCTAAATCAGAAGAAGGCAAGCCACACTTGTGTCTAAGCCTAAAAATGCCTATCAAATGTGTTAAATCTCTGATGCTATCACATCTTCACACAAAAAACAAATTTGTGCATATTCAGCTAATTATTACAAAGAGATGAGACTTCATTTATGTTATAGCTTAGGTGGTAGACTACCCTAGAGTGAGGACATGTACCCTGTTGGGCGCTGCAATGCTTACTTGTAAGTGTTGCGAGATTTGTACAACAGAATCCATACAAACAATGTGCACAAGATTCTGAAATGTCAAACATGCCCAAGGGTTGGTGATGGAAATGCAAATCGATACATTCACAGAGTTGTGCATGTTTTGTGTAAACATCTAACTGTAGGTGGAGACCTACAGTTTAGGTCGAGTAATGACCTAACCATCCTCAATAACATCAGCATCAAGTAATGCAGATGTAGATGCTTATATTCGCAACAATCTCAATAGGTATTTACAGGTGAATTAGAATCACTATTTTAGCCGAAAGGCAAAAATTAAATGATAATATTATAATTTATATTTTAAAGTATGATTCTTTGAGTCTCAGAATTTGCATAATATAATATACAAACATAAGTAAAAAAATTTATTCACAAAGAAAATTATGACTAATAAGGTATTTACAATATTTATAATATGTACAAAATACACATGAAGCAGTTGAGCTATCTACACACCATAAGCAGGTAATTCTTCTCCTACCAATGTAAGTAGGGTTTTAATACCACCTATCCTACCCTGAAGGATAATGGTGTTGATTCTGTTGTTACATTTTTTTAAATGAACCTAATTTGACAAAACTCAAAATGTTACCATCCCTTTCTCATAAACTCAAAAGACAGGCATTTTAGCACTGTCAAAGTAGGTTAATATGGAAAAATGCAATAAGAGAATAAAATTGCACCACTGACTCACCTGAACACACTACCAAGTCCATACCAAAAGGGTAGGTAGGTCTACATGTACCTACATGTATGTGATGTGGTTATTGAGGTGTAGTGCTTACCTTATCAATTTGCTGCAACGTATGAGCGGTGAAACAAGATTTCCTAATTATACGGATGACACGGATAAATAGGCCGGCACGCAGAACAGTTGATATATTGAACCGAGTTGTCAAGTCAAAGGCGTGGTGACCATTGTATTGTATATTTTTATGTGGAGAGATGGGCGAGTGGGAGGCTTCTGATCAAGCAGCCATTGTCGGGTACTGTCAAAGAAAAGACAGAAGCGCGGTGCTTAGCCTAACCCTACTTCAAATACAATCAAAGTAGGTACCTAATTTGTTTGATTTACTTACATCAGTGCAAAATCGACGACGAAAGACACACAAACAATAGGTTCCTACCCGGAAAACCACTTATTTTATAACGTAGAGATTACGAATTACGATATTCCTACCTCGGAGATTCTTCTTCTTTTTATAGTAATTTGTAGAGGTGGTCGTTAAATCAATTAACTGCTTTTATAAACAACTTTATGCTCGTCAACGAATGAGGAAGATGAGCGTATTTTTTTTTTAACGTAGATCGATAGATTTTTACGTCCAAAACACAACAGTGAAAGAATTTTGGCGATAGCTCAAAAACTGAATTTTCTACGATTTTTTAAAGTTTGGATTTTCAAAATCTGTTTTTAGCCCGGCGATTTCGCGTGTGACGTCAGCCAGGTCCGATCGCTCACCCGCGCGTTTTAAGCGTTTTCTGCCTTTACGTTTCTATATATATTTCTGATAAATAGGGAGAAAAGTACCAATATTTTTATGTAATATTGTGCCTCTAAGTCCTAAGGACACGTTTAACGCTTCAGATAAACTTTTTAACCACCGACTGAAGAAGAAAGGTGTTCTAAGTTTGAGGCTTTTTGTGTCTATGTGTCTGTACCTTTCAAGGCTCGTAGCTCCAAAAAATCACTCGTAATTTTTTTATAACTATTCTTGAAATGGAAAGCAGATAAATCTGGCATAGTTCTAAGCCAAGTTTGGTAGAAATCGGTGCAGCGGTTTTCAAGTTATGAGGATGTTTATCAGCCCTCGACACGCATTTTGAAGGGTTCTCAGGCATATTGATTGTAGTTTGAAACATTTGGTTCTTATACCAGTATAACGTGAGCTACTATTTCTTAGTGTTTCATTGATTTTGTATATCAGGTAAGACTGGTAATGAGCAAGATTGTGTTATCGACGTGATTAGCAATGTTTTTAACCCCCGACGCAAAAACGATGGGGTGGTAAAGTTTGACGTGTGTGTGTGTCAGTGCGTGTGCGTGTGTCTGTGCGTGTATGTGTGTGTGTGTGTGTGTCTGTCGAATGCGCGCGTTGGTGCGCGTGCGGATGCTGATGGTAGTAGTCTAAGTCACATTGTCTACTAAGGACGTGCCTAGTGAGACATTGTACTGTCAAGTACAATGCCTCACTAGGCACGTCCTTAGTAGACAATGTGACTCGCTAAGAAGAAGAAGAAGAATGTGACTTACACTAGGACGTGCCTAGTGAGACATTGTACTGTCAAGTACAATGTCTCACTAGGCACGTCCTTAATAGACAATGCGTACACATAAATATAGTGCAATGCCTCACTAGGCACGTCCTTAGTTACGAAGGACATAGTACAGTAGGTACAATGCCTCACTAGGCACGTCCTTAAGCAATGCATTGCTAATGCCTCACTAAGCACGTCCTTCGTAACTAAGGACGTGCCTAGTGAGGCATTGCACTATATGTATGTGTAGGCATTGTCTACTAAGGACGTGCCTAGTGAGGCATTGTACTTGTACAGTACAATGTCTCACTAGGCACGTCCTAGTGTAAGTCACATTCTTCTTCTTCTTAGCGAGTCACATTGTCATTGTCATGTGACTTAGACTACTACCATCCGCATCCGCACGTGCACGTCCTTAGTAAACAATGCCTCACTAGGCACGTCCTTAGTAGACAATGTGACTTAGACTACTACCATCCGCATCCGCACGCGCACCAACGCGCGCATTCGACAGACACACACACACACATACACGCACAGACACACGCACACGCACTGACACACACACACGTCAAACTTTACCACCCCATCGTTTTTGCGTCGGGGGTTAAAAACATTGCTAATCACGTCGATAACACAATCTTGCTCATTACCAGTCTTACCTGATATACAAAATCAATGAAACACTAAGAAATAGTAGCTCACGTTATACTGGCATAAGAACCAAATGTTTCAAACTACAATCAATATATGCCTGAGAACCCTTCAAAATGCGTGTCGAGGGCTGATAAACATCCTCATAACTTGAAAACCGCTGCACCGATTTCTACCAAACTTGGCTTAGAACTATGCCAGATTTATCTGCTTTCCATTTCAAGAATAGTTATAAAAAAATTACGAGTGATTTTTTGGAGCTACGAGCCTTGAAAGGTACAGACACATAGACACAAAAAGCCCCAAACTTAGAACACCTTTCTTCTTCAGTCGGTGGTTAAAAAGTTTATCTGAAGCGTTAAACGTGTCCTTAGGACTTAGAGGCACAATATTACATAAAAATATTGGTACTTTTCTCCCTATTTATCAGAAATATATATAGAAACGTACAGGCAGAAAACGCTTAAAACGCGCGGGTGAGCGATCGGACCTGGCTGACGTCACACGCGAAATCGCCGGGCTAAAAACAGATTTTGAAAATCCAAACTTTAAAAAATCGTAGAAAATTCAGTTTTTGAGCTATCGCCAAAATTCTTTCACAGTTGTCCTTACAATCTTCTAGACTTTTGATTTAAGCTATAAAAACAGGAAAAAATGCCTAACTCATCTTCCTCATTAGCTGTTTTACTTCAACGAAATAACCGGTTGAAAATATGAACCTAATATTTCCGTCAACGTCTTCGCACGCAACTCGCGCTGTTTTACTTCAACGAAATATAACCGGTTGAAAATATGAACCTAATATTTCCGTCAACGTCTTCGCACGCAACTCGCGCTGTTTTACTTCAACGAAATATAACCGGTTGAAAATATGAACCTAATATTTCCGTCAACGTCTTCGCAAGCAACTCGCGCTGTTTTACTTCAACGAAATAACCGGTTGAAAATATGAACCTAATATTTCCGTCAACGTCTTCGCACGCAACTCGCAAGCGAGTAATGAAGCATAGTTCCGATCCTTTTGCACCTATCCCTTTCTTACTCGCACTTCCGTTCTTCCGCGCTAATAAAATTGAAGATTGAATGCCTCACGAAAACCGCACTTATTGCTTGCAAGCTAGAATCTATCTACGTTCAATTTGATAATCCGATTATTTGAAAACCCGTTAACCGATTTATTAGCTTTTTTTAACCTGTGCACCATTGAGGAAAAACAGTCCTTTATTCAGTTTTTCTTCAGCCTAATAATATTCCGCCAACGTCAACGTATCTCGCAATGCACCGAAAAGTTGTTAAAAATTAAAATGCTAATAAAATTCCTTCAACGTCTTCGCACGCAACTAGGGCTACCAGATGACAGGAATTTTACCTGTTATGAACGTCGTTTTTCAAAATATATGTAAATAAAAAATATAACAAAAAATACATCAAAAAATATAACAAAAAAATAATAACAAAAGAAAAAAAGTACCAAAAAAATAAGAAAAAAAATTGTATATAAAAAACTTAAAATTTACAAGATTGATTACTCATGTACATAAAATGAAATGAACTTCTAAGTGCGCCTGGATGTCTACTATTTTATTAAGACCCAGCCAAGCCTTTTTCCTAAGCCTGGAAAAAGTACGAAGGGAAGTCTTAGTTCAAAACAGCTTGCGAAGTTGCTATCGAAAACGTTGACATAATATTGAAGCTATTAATGCATAATACGAATATTTATTGAAAACCCGTTGACCGATTTAGCAGCTTTTTTAACCGGTTAACCATTGAAGAAAAACGGTTACGTTAAATTAATCTAAAAACCCTCAATGACACACCTCTAGTAATTTGTTCCAAATTGTTCTCTGGCTGTTTGCGTTTTTTTTTATTTTGTTCTGGCCTGGATACTAGTCCTTTTGGTTTTTTTTACTGTATTATTCTTCTTTTCTATATAATATGGCTTCTGTTCTGTCTGTCATTTCAACCAACAGACAGTTTTGCCTTTTGTTTTGCTTCACATTATTTCCCTCGTGCAGCCCCGTGGAGAAAGTCTGGATGGGGGGGCAGGGCATGCACTGCACCTGATTTCCTACCTCTTTGGAATGCACGCATCGCATGTCTGTTTCGCTTGCAGGCAAGGCAGACCTTCCGTACATGCCCTCCTTATATATAGTATTACTCTATCTATGCGCTCTATGCCTTGCAGTGCGTGCAACCACAGTGCAACGCAATCCCGTAGCAATGCGTAGCATATTGATCTGTGCCCCGTAGGTATTATATTCTCTTTGGTGCAACCCCTTATACTTATTATTATACTAGCAGTTACCCGCGGCTTCGTACGCGTCTACAGTTTCCGTATACATTATATTATCTGTGCGTGTACCGAGCGGATAACTTCTTTGAGACACTTGACATTACACCTCATTACACCGAACTCGTACCTACTGGAATATCAAACGCTAGTCGTTAGATCAAAGAGGTACTACTACGCTCTGTCAAACTGACGTGACATGACATGACATGACAATGAAATCCTCTAGCCAATTGGCGCTGCTAATCTAATCCTTTTCGTTCACTTTATCCTGTAGATCCTGTTAATTATTCGGGATAAAAAGTAGCCATATATATGTCAATCCCTGGTTACGAACTATTATGCCAAGTTTCATCCAAGTTGGTTCATTAGTTTTGACGTGATTGAAACACAAACATCCAAACATCCAATCATCTAAACTTTCACATTTATAATATTAGTAGGATAGGATAGGATATTATACTTATTATTATACTTATACTCTTTGTTACAACCGTGGTACAACCTGCGAAAATAATAAAATATACCTACTTTGCTTATTTTACTGCGACATCAAAATATCATACCTAAAGAGAATATCGAAAGGAAAAATGCAAGCCAAAAAGCGATTTATCTTGCTATTCCTGACCTGTGCATTCATAGTTTATTGCTATTTTGGAAGTTATCCTTTGAAGTCTGAATCAGCTCGAAGCGACCGTCGAATGGAACTGAAGTCGTTTGCTACCTTGGAAGAGCTCGAGGAAGCCCCGTCCCCACAACAAAGGCAGCCCAAATCAGCTGCAGCGCCATGCCGCATGGAAACTTGTTTTGATTTTTCAAAATGTGGCAATGATCCTAAAATATATGTATACCCAAGTGAAGGCCCGGTTAGTGCGTCTTACCGTAAAGTGCTGTCTGTTATACGAGAATCACGCTACGCTACACGGGATCCTACTGAAGCTTGTCTCTATGTGCCAGCAATAGATACTTTAGATGCAGACCCATTGTCGCCGGAGCATGTTCCAGATGTCAGATCCCGGTTAACACATTTACCTTATTGGAAGAACGGACGCAATCATTTAATTTTTAACTTGTATGCAGGCACTTGGCCTGACTATGCAGAAGATGCTTTAGGTTTCGACCCTGGAGAAGCTATTTTGGCTAGAGCTAGTGCTTCAGAGACTATATTTCGTGAAGGATTTGATGTTTCACTGCCTCTCTTTCACAAGGAGCACCCAGAAAGAGGTGGTGCACCCCCTGCCGCCACTGGCAATCTGTTCCCATCCCCCAAACGTCATCTACTTGCATTCAAAGGGAAAAGATATGTTCATGGTATAGGCAGTGAGACAAGGAACTCACTGTGGCATCTTCATGATGGTAATAATCTGATATTGGTGACTACTTGCCGACATGGAAAATCATGGAAAGATCTAAGAGATGAAAGATGTGATGAGGACAACAGAGAGTATGATAAGTGAGTACTGTAAAGTTTTTTTGGCTATATTTCACATAAAAATCTACCAACTCCCAACATGGCTTTATGGGTAAGGTAAGGACCAATATTTTTTGCATTGTCGCACATTGAATTTCCCAACTGTTGTACTACGGTTGTTCTGTTGTTGTGACACAATTTTAGTTCTGAAATCAGGTGTACCACGAATATCACAATGCAAAAAATTTGGTCCTTACCCTTATGTGGTGCAAATATTATGTGAACTTGAAATTAGCCATGGTTTGCCACTGATACCACAAATTATTCATTAACTAGTCATACTAGAAATGTGACTGAGTAGTAAACATCTTAATTATTTTCAATATTAGGTATAAATAAATAAAATAAAATGCTGTTTATTTCCATAATCTGACAGAGTAAAAATAAAAAGTTAGACATTAATTATTTTTTCTATTTCTTCATCTACTTCTAATGCTTTAATAAGGACCCCTCCTTGGGTGAAGGCCTCCTCCAGCCTTTTTTTTACTGTACTCGAAAACATATTTTCAAAATTAGGATAGAATTAATTATTATTTAGTTTGAAAATTATTGTCATTTTAGATTTGAGTATGAGCAACTATTGGCCAACTCGACATTCTGCCTGGTCGCGAGAGGTCGCCGACTAGGCTCATATCGATTCCTTGAGGCCCTAGCAGCAGGCTGTGTGCCAGTGTTGCTCAGTAATGGCTGGCGTTTACCGTTTGATGAACGCATCGATTGGCGCCGTGCTGTAATATGGGCTGATGAACGACTGTTATTACAGGTATTTTATGAATTGTAAAATGTCATACATTATGATCAAACACCCTCGGACATCACCAAAACACCCAACAACCGTTAACTAACCAAAAACGATATTTGCTAGGTTCCGGAACTGGTGCGCTCAGTCCCTGCTGAGCGCATACTTGCGCTACGTCAACAGACGCAGTTACTCTGGGAGCTGTACTTCTCATCAATTGAAAAAATTGTCTTTACTACTATTGAGGTAAAAAAGGGTAAAAACCTATCACTCATAGTATGATTATAATATTTTTTTGATCATAATCTAAACTTTATATTAACAGATTCTACTGGAGCGAGTTACAGCCCATAAATCATCAAGACAACGTGAGGCGCTGATATGGAATGCATCGCCCGGCGCGTTGAACACTCTGGCTTCGTACGGAGACTCGCGGGCGCACTACCCTATAACCATCCCGCTTCCTCCCGCGCCGCCGTCCCCCTCCGCCCCGCTCGCCCCCCTCCCGGCGCCGTCGGTCGCAGTCACTGCCCCTCCCCCCACTCCCGGTAATTCCTTCACAGCCTTGCTATATGTTCAAACGACTTCACCAGCCCTGCATAAACTCCTGGCTAATATTGCAAGCAGCCAGTTTTGTGAAAAGGTCAGTAGCCACTGGCCACTGATTGGGGTTAAGTAAACAGTTTCCTAAACCATTTCCATTAGGTATGTCGCTTTTGTTTTCGCATTCAGTTCAATGGTATTCATTTAACTCTAATCTAATTGATACCTAACCTAACAGAAAATTAAATGAGATTCAACAACATAATTCTTATTTATTAGGTACTTAATATTATGTTAGGACTATCTACATTACGACATGCTTTTTTTACAGATCGTTTTAGTATGGGACAGCGAACGTGCCGCGCCGTCGTTAAAGTCACTGTCGCGTGTGGCTGGCGATACTCGTGAACCATTGCCTGTGCTCGTATTGGATGCTACCACACATTTCCCTGGGTAAGCATAGGTTCTAGGCTGTGTTGTATGTACTGTGCTAGCACTAAGTGGTACGCTACGCTAGGAACCAGGCCGTGGTTTCTTGCCCGTTACTTCAGGCTCTGGTCGCGAGAATCTGGCGCCTAGAATCACCTAGTATACTAGTGGTTCTGTGAGAACGGTAGACCTCGCGGGCCTTTATATCCATGTACCTAGTAACCGATATTTTCCCATGGAAAAATCGAATTTCAAGTGCTTGAATTTAATTTTCCAATAGGCTTAGGTACCTATCATCGATTCTATGATGCTACCAACATGAGCCCTGTTAGGGCACGACAATTTAAAAATGGTCACTAGGTATTTTAACCATATTACTAACATAATTATTAAATAACATTTTTATATTCTTTAGGTATCTACTCAATATTCACATAAGTAATTTACATAAGCTATTTACTAATTTAACATAAGTTATTTACTAATTTACATAAGTTAGTTAGATAGACAAGTGAAGTTTATCTAAGCCTGTTAAAAACAGGAGTAGGGACCTATTAACACAACGCAAGAGGCGAGAGTGTCAACAAGTGAGTCGTACTATTTCTCACAAGTTGAACAAGCTTCGCTCTAAGTACATAATACCGACTCTTTCTCTGACTACCCCTCTTTAGATATTATGAAGACACCTGGGGATAAATAAACCGTCGTTATTATGAGCGTGGTTTATTTATTTAATTATATGGGAAAACCGGGTTGTTTTTAGGCGCTTCCCTAAGTCTATAAGACTTGAGGACACTCAACTGACATGACACTCAAACATTACACACACAAGCTCACCCTCATTCTTTCCTCTTGCACTAATTCACCACATCACCACACATATCTAAATAATTTTACTCTCTTTACATATAGTATATATACACAACTAAGCTCAAATTCACACACACACAATGCTGTCGATTCTGTTGTTGCATTTTTCTAAACTAACCTATTTTGACAGCACTAAAAATGATGCCGTCCCTTTCTCATAAACTAAAACGACAGCTATAATTTTAGCGCTGTCAAATTAGGTTAGTTTAGAAAAATGCAACAACAGAATCGATACCAGTATATGACAATAAACACTTTGGTTTCTCCTGTGATACCAGGACTCTTAAGAGACTTGCGTGAATCAGGAGAAACCAAAAATATTCCCATGCACTCTTCAACACACACACACACACACCCACGGGATGGGTGTTCGGGTTCTCACGGGGCCAATTGGCCTAATCCAAGGTTTTCGGCAGAATACCAGCGCTGAGCCATTAGGTGGTGAAGCCTAATGCTGAGCTGGAGCCAATTAGTTGCAGTAGCACACACTAATATTTTGTGTTTTCTTTTTAATGGTTTCTATGTGTGAAGTAACAAATAAACGTATGTCTATATCACAGGTTAACTGACTACCTCATTATCTTGTTAATGTTTTTAGTGAAGGGGTGTCAGCTCGATGGCAGCCGCTTTGGGCAGTGCCTACTGCGGGGGTGTTCTCGCTGGATGGAGACGCCCCGCTACTGGCCGAGGAGATGGACTTTGCATTCCGCGTGTGGCAGAGCTTTCCAGAACGCATCGTCGGATACCCGGCGCGCACGCACTTTTGGGACGAGGCTAAAGTAACTTAATTTTTGAACAGTAAATGGAGCTAAAGTTTAAAAGTGCTGGGGTTTAGCTCGGTGGTAACAGCTGAGTGACTGCTATCGGGAGTCTTCAGAACTGTGGAGACGGACTTCGCTTAGCGTTAGGTAGAACATACCAGAACGCATCGTAGAATACCCGGCGCGCACGCACATCTAGGACGAAGCTAAAACTTACTTTTTCAACAAAGTGCTGGGGCTTAGCTCGGTGGTAGCCGCTGTAATACTGATTTTCGGGAGTATAATAGTCGCGGCGCGCCGAATTATTCTGGACGGAAGCGCGCCGCGACTGGTCGACTTCGCTTTCCGCGTTTGGCACAGCTTTTTACAGTCATTTTACTTTCATTCGACGGTAAATGGAACCAAACTTTAAATAACTAATGAAGGGCAAACTTGTGCCGTGACCGCTCGTGGCATTTATAACTGAAGTTTCCGTGTTGTAAAGGGCACAACGTCATCAGTTCGGCTTCATTCGTAGCAGACGATTAGCCATGGCACCAGTTTACCTAAGCCGGTGAATTTGGGGACGTTTATAAAAACGCGCGTCCGTTTCTGAAGATACATAGCTCAAAGAAAGCGTCCTAAACAACTTTACGTAAGAGAAAATAATGATCCTAAGCGAGCTGGAAATCATGGAGGAGGTCTTTACTGTCGCCTATCCAGCAGCGGGAAGTCGATGGAGAAGTCCAAAAATCGAGGCCTATGTCCAGCAGTGGACTTCTTCAGGCGGATATGAAGATGATGATATCTAGCAGCGGACTTGTTGAGGCTGATTTAATGATGAAATTCGTAAGCAGTTTGATTACCTCTTATTACCTTTCCTTTGAGTAGATCAGTTGTTGAGGCTGCAATGGACCTTGTTTGTCAGGGTTCGTGGGGCTACAGCAGCAAGTGGGGCGGCGCGTACTCGATGGTGCTGCCGGGCGCGGCGCTCGTGCACCGCGCGTCCCTGGCGCTGTACGCGGCCGGCGCGCCTGCGCTGCGCCGCGCCGTGCGCCGCGCCGCCAACTGCGAGGACATCCTGCTCAACTGCCTCGTGGCGCACCTCACGCGCCGCCCGCCGCTCAAGCTGGCGCAACGCCGCCGCTACAAGGCGCAGCATCACAGATACAGGTACCTACGCATCAGGCGCCAACTGCGAGGACATCCTGCTCAACTGCCTCGTGGCGCACCTCACGCGCCGCCCGCCGCTCAAGCTGGCGCAACGCCGCCGCTACAAGGCGCAGCATCACAGATACAGGTACCTACGCATCAGGCGCCTACTGCGAGGACATCCTGCTCAACTGCCTCGTGGCGCACCTCACGCGCCGCCCGCCGCTCAAGCTGGCGCAACGCCGCCGCTACAAGGCGCAGCATCACAGATACAGGTACCTACGCATCAGGCGCCAACTGCGAGGACATCCTGCTCAACTGCCTCGTGGCGCACCTCACGCGCCACTAACGCGACAGCTAATAATTCTGGTTATTATTTAATTTTTCGAATTTAGTTAACTTTTTGAAGTTGCCTATAGTTTTCTTTTCATGAGACCATTATTTTTTTTTTTTTTTTTTAATCTGTTTTTTACGGAACTTAGCGTCTGTTAAGACGATGTCAGTTCCATCGTATCTTCCCAGTATTGTCTCAAGACTCACTGTTCCCTATCGGCAACTCAAAAATGAGCCGGTAGAGCATGTTAGCCTCGTCAGACGTTGGCGAAGCCAAAATACCCTGAAACAGACCCATGTCGAATCGGCTAGCTCCTAACATTGTATAAATATCATCCCTCATAGCCTCAGTCCGGACACATTCCATCAACAGGTGGTATACCTGTTGATGGAATGTGTCCGGACTGAGGCCATTATGTTACAGGTTTTCTGAAAAAATCACTCATTTTTGCCGGGTACTATAAGAGAAACCCGTCTGGAATGAAATATTTCGCACTAAATATTTTTTTTTCTTCAACAAAGTTTTTTTAATAAAAAATCTAAATATGAGGTTCTTTTAGTTAAGTTCCAAGCTTTCATTAGATACCCCACTCAATGGAGTAAAAAAATATTTTTGTTTTCATATCCCGTTTGACCCCTCTTAATAGTCCCTAATTTTCAGAATATTTTTTCGGCATACACACCCTCATATTTAGTTGTGATAAACTATTACTATTCAAAATTTCAACTCTCTCTCTAGCTTCTACCGTTCAGCTCTGGTAGCGTGTGACAGACAGACTGACACCGGAGTGAGGACATACCTAAGTGTTCCGTTTTTCCAAAACTGGACCGGAACACTAAAGATTATTTAAGTAATCTATCAGCATCTAGTTCCCATATCACAAGCTTTGCTTAGTTTGGGACTAGAGGGCGTCGCGTGAAATGTCCATGAATATTTATTTATTTATTTTTCTGACCCCCTTTGGTAGCATTTACGCGGTCCAGACTATACTAAGAAATTGTAGAACGGTGTCGAACTTCGCGATGTTCATCGATCACATAATGCCCTTTCAGAATAATTAATTTTGTTTGCTTTTCCACATTTCACTGATCCTGGTCCATTCTAACAGCATTGAATTTTAAAGCAAAAGTTTTAAAATTCATTTGAATTTGTAGATCGTCCTGGAGTGATCCTGAGCATTTCATCCAAAGACAATCGTGCCTGAACACATTCGCTGCGGCATGGGGCTATATGCCGCTCATGCGCTCCGTGCTGCGACTCGACCCGGTGCTGTTCAAAGACCCAGTATCCACGCTAAGGAAGAAATACAGGAAAATGGAACTTGTGACTTCGTGAGTTGACAGTCGTAATACTTAGTTAATTTATTCATTGTCGACACAAGTAGACAAATATCGATGGGCACAGTTGGTGACATGAAAGAAATCTACGTGAAATTACGTTTTCTATATGGACGTTATATCTGCGGCGCACGTTTAGGAGCAGCTTAAAATTAACGCACAATTGTAATTTACTAAACACAACAGTGACTAGTTTTTTAACCGACTTCAAAAAAGGAGGAGGTTTTCAATTCGGTTGTATGTTTTTTTTATGTTTGTTACCTCAGAACTCCGTCATTTATGAACCGATTTTAAAAATTCTTTTTTTATCTGATAGGATATACTTCCAAATTGGTCCCATTTCATTTTCATCTAAATCGGTTCCGTAGTTTGGGTTATAAATAGAAATAACTTTAAAAAAAACATGCCAACCACGTGCACGAAATTGCGTATTTTGCTTTCCTGTGACTTTAAGTGGTGTTTATAGTCACTAGAACATTCCCAATGAACTGTCATCATCATCTGATGATGAAGCTGGTAGTCGAATTGAAGTCGGGTTTCTAGTTTTTTAAACTTATAAATTATACGATGCGAAATAGCGCGTGGTAATGCTAATTATATAGGTAGGTACCGGTTTGGTGGGTTTTTCGAAATTATTACCTATTGTTAGAAATGCCCTGTTGATGATTAACGTGATTCGGACTGACTAAAGTACCTACCTACATAAATTGTGTAATCGATATTTTAAAATGTCGTCAGTATCTCCTCTCAGTGGATAAAATACATATCGATCGACCAAGCAATAAATATCTAAATATTAAGCAAAGCCATTTAAAATTCTGAATATATCTAACTTATGGCACATTGCATGCATTTATTAACTTTAATTTAGAATTCTAAGCAGTAACAAATTCCTGACCTTTGTTACTTAAATTATATTTGTTTAATGTTACATTATTGTGATAATAAATTGTTAACTGGCAACCATTGCGATGATGGAGGCTTATAATTTTCAGAGTTGGAATATAATTTTTTTGAAAGAAACTAACCTACAGAAAAAAGTGATTAGATCGATTCTGATGAAACTGTTTTCAAGTTTTGCGTTATTTCATTAATTACCTGTATAGGTACTTACTTAGATGTATAGCGTGGTAACTAGTCTTTATTATTTAGATAAATTATTTATTTTACTTGAATTTCCTATAAGTACATTCACGAAACCAAATAAAACTATAGAAACTAAGCAGGTTTTTTTTTAAAACTTCCATTACATCATTCTAAACATAATTTTTTGCTATAGATTCTGGTAATAAAAGCGATTAAGCGCGCAAGTACGTACATAATTAATGAATAATGACAGGCCATCGAACTGCATTTGGTTGGATTGGATAGCATTGCATAAGTAGAACGCAGCTGACATAACTATGTAGGTAGTACCTACGAGCGCAATGGGCGGCCTTGGCCCCGATGGACTGGTGTTGTGTTGCGCTAAGTCGGCTTCGGAGGCGCAGTCGCAGCCGCGCGCGCCAGTGCTTGAAACTCGGTGCCAGCGCCCGCGCGCTCCTCATTCGAACCCTGCAGTTTGACCTTCTGGTAATCACTACGCATTTCTATGGTTTTGGATTGGAAGCAGTGTTTAAAAATAATCGAGATTAATCTTAATCGGTGGAGATCAAAACCCCCTTTTTTCTTGTTTATTTTTCAAATGTTGCTTTTTTATAATTAAAACTAATTAATATTTTTTTATCACATCTATACGCAAAGAGATAGTTTATTCTTCGTAAACAGGGAGAAAATAGCTATCTAGGCCCTAGGGCCTAGGGACTAAAAGTGATTTGAATTCGGAATGTGGATATTGTTATAAAAAATTCAATCGCCAAAGAGATCAATCACGAATATTGTATGAACAAGTAACAGGCTGTATGATTAAGAAAACCGCACGCGAGTCAATTCATAAAATGATTTTACTTAATACGAGTAAAAAGGTGTGACCTCCTCAATGGGAAGCTAAAAATGTTATAAAAATAAACACTCTATTCGTACTCATAAGTTGCACTTACTTATTTTATCATAGAGGGTGAGAAAAGTATCAGTAAGTAGTAGGTAGTCCTTTTTATTAGTTGCTCCCGAGCAACACTATTTTAAGCTCGAGTTTGCGGTTTAAAATAGCTGTTTGCTACTACTTTATGAATTAATATTTCTACAAGTCGTAAAATTTTATTTTTTGTCCAAAAGATAAGTTAATTCTTTGACCTTTACCAAAACAAGTAAATTAAATTGTGGCTAAGCATTGGCATTGTCTTTCCTGTTGTTGCTAAGCCCGACTAGGCTGAGGGGATGGCATGAGTGACCCCTGACACTGTATAAATAATCTTTATTGATTGATGTGTGATAATGATAAATAATTCAATCTCTGTAAAGTCATTTCAGTATATAAATTACATACTGAGATGACATCCCACATTGCACATTATGCACATCATGGGTGAGCTGCTGTGGGAATATCTATAACTGACGAGTACGTTCTTTCTTGTCGAGGAGGTTAAGAAGGTCCTCTTACTTGCTAAGTAAAACGACCCTGCCAAAAAGCATTCACTTTTTGTACATACTCCGATAAAAATAGAGTTGCACGACGTAGATAAATAACATAGGTTACGACGCAGCGTCGCTACAATAAATTATTCAATTAACTTTTCAAGTTCATGGTCTACGAAGGGATTTGCTACTCGCAAAGGCTAACTGCCGGGGAAAAATTTATCTATGCGTGTCTATTAATGTGTGACATTTTTATAAATGATTTTTTTCTGCTTGAGCAGTTTTTACTTGCCTATGTATTTGTTCACGTATTGGTCTTGCTAGGCATTCATTAGCGTTGCGCAAGGATGCAATCCTACTAGGTGGGTCATCGATGTCATGGTCTTGCCGCTTCGGTGTTGGTTGGGTGGGTGTTTGTCACTGTGAGGTAAAACCCAGTTAAAAACCCAGTTAAAAACTCTCATGTTACGTAGGTTCTTGATGCTATAGAATAGAGTCTATATTACTTGTCTGTTCGCAGTGTCGCAATATTATCAATGTAATGTTTGTTTTCTTAGAATACCCCAAAATTAGGTATCGAAGATTGAAGTTAAACCCGTTGCAATCCCCGCATTATTGTTTGTACTGTGGTCTAAGTTCACAAATTCGCCGAACGACTGATGTCTTGTGAGCGATGTTCGTAAGTTATGTGGATCGATAGTTCGTAAGAAGTCGCGCATTCCGTAATCATGTGTTGCGTGAACTAGAGTAATCGTCTTACAATATGGATGAAGAAATAATGAAACCTACCTACTTACGTACCCACCCCGATGTGATAAGAACATAATTTTTGACCCTCTGCTTACCAATGCAAATCGCACTGGTCATAGCGATTTATTTGTGGCGAATTTGACGTACTTCTCAGTGATTAGATAGGTAGGTACCTAGTCCTACTGAACATAACCTACCGTTTGCCGCAGCTAGATGTGTAAGCTGGAGACATGGGTCCTCAGCTCACACGTTGATTTTGCCACATTACTCTGAAACTACTGGGCCTAGAGGCCTGAAATTTTTGGTGCCGAGGGTACTAATTTAAATAAATAAATATTCATGGACTTTACACACAACGCCCTCTAGTCCCAAACTAAGCAAAGTTTGTAATATGGGAACTAGATGGCTGATAGAATACTTAAACACTTACTTTTTTTTTGTAAATACATACTTATAATACATAGTAACACCCAGACATAGAACAAACATCTATGTTTTCCACGCACAAATGGTTGTTCTCTGGGGATCGAACCCACGACCCACAGCACGGAAGGCAGAGCCGTTACCGACTGAGCTGTGACGTCTGTCACAGCAAATTTTTTTCAGCAAAAATTAGGTAGTAAATCTAGAGATAGAAGCCATTACCGTATGATCAGCCGTTTTCTGTAACCAGATGTGCTAGCTGGAGACCCATGTCGCCAGCATACACACAGTTTCAGGATTGTATCTTCGTAGGTTTTTTGGTACCTAAATTTTGACCTAGTATTTCAGATTGCACTAATTTTGCACTAAATAATGGCATATTCAAAAATCTAGAATGTTCTATGTGTATGCTGGGGACATACACATAATAATGATAGGTACTTATGTACGTAGGTAATTGGTTTCTTTAGTAGCAATGGTGCGGTAACATTTTGCTTATTTTGTCTTTATTTATTACTACCTATTTACTAGACGTTTCACACTCTCATAATTAGGTAGGTTCAGTCGAGTTACACTGCACGACATCCATAATTCGACTACTGAGCTGAGCACGTGAACACTGAGTGAAACTCTATCCGCTAGGTTCCTCTGTACCTACTTATGGGAATGTAAATCGGCTCTAAGATATTTGTTTCTCGTAGACATAGGTAAAGATGACATTCAGACGGCAGGACGTGGTGTGGATCACAGTATTGATGCTCGCCGTCGTCGCACCACGCTTCACCGCGCAACCAGTTAGTACAACTACTTTGCAACTTACTTACCTATGTTATTATTTCATTGTTTTAGTAAGTATGCAAACTTACATCTTTAGAAGGCCAAATAACTTATCGACCAAAGCTTCTTATTATTATCGGTAAAAGTAACTTATAATAAGAGGAAACTTAACTTTGCAGATGGGCTTACCTATGCCACCACCACCTGAGGGGCGAGTACGAGTTGACAATGTACAAAACGGTGTCAAACGTCTGACGCCAACCACACCGGTGTGCGCTGCTTGGTATGGAAACACTGAGCGGGAGCTTGACGAAACCAAGCTTCTCAAAAAATCCGTTCATTGTTTCCATACCAAGCAGCGCACACCGGTGTGGTTGGCGTCAGACGTTTGACACCGGTTTTTACATTGTCAACTCGTACTCGCCCCTCTGGTGATCTTTAATAGATTGTTGGCTCAGATTATGACCAAAGCCTATCTTGTTGTAGCAGACGCCTGTGGTATATTCTGCTATCGAGAATTAGTAATCTTGTTGACTGTACTAACTGATGTTCTATTAATTTCAGCCAACTGCTGACGATGTTATAGAGTACGACCGTCAGTCGAGGCAAACTGCAGTAAAAGGAGGAAAGAATATTGCCACTGCGCCGAAGTGGGGTTTTTTCGGAACTATTTTTAATCTTATCTTAGAAGTAAACAACATGAATTTCTTATTTATAAAATCTATTTGATTAAGTGTAATGGTTTAATACACTCAGCCAGTGATTCTATTTTCAGCAAGTCAACGACACCAAGAGTGCATACACTCAAATATCGGAATTGGTAAATGCACAATTTGTTGCAGACGACGTAAGTTCCCAGCTCTTATACCAAACGTTACCACGCAGACAAAGTTTCACAGAAAAAAATGGTCCGTATTTGCAAAAAACTCAAAACCTTTTTTTACTCGGTAATCGGTCAAAAATCTATGCCGAGTCTTGACTTCGACTTGAGCATTGTTTCAGCATAAGAGTATATGAATCAGTCTATAGACAATGGGTCAAGGCCGCGTTAGAGTATTATTTATGTACATAATATAACTTTTAACGATTTGTAAGTGAAACTGCGCTTGCATGACGACGGAAAAATTAATGGAAGGCATAATATGAGAGTAGTACATAGAACCATATGATATTGAACACACGTTGTATTTTGTAGACTCCTACCAAGGCGCCACCTGCGGACAATAATGGAACCACGGAAACGCCCAAAATTACGCGTTCAGAGTTTCTCAGAATCCTTGATCGTAATCTAAAAGGGCTGAATCGTCTCCGGAATCTCGAATGGAGAGAAGCAAAAAAAGTAAGTAAGATTTAGAAATGTCTCCTTCCGGGACTTTCCGGTCTGTGTATTGTATACGCAGAATACAGTAGGGTACATTAGAACCAAACATTCATAATTATTTAAAGCCCAATGCACGAAAGGTCGCTTTACTCGGCATCCTACAAATAGGCACCTATATACCCAACAGAGATAAATATACGTGATACTACCTGTACCTACTCAATGAAGATAACAAGAAACTAAAAGTGCATTATCATAATTTTCTTTTCAGGATTCTGCCGCGAATTTCAGAGCGTATATGGATGAAATTTTTAGAGGAAAACAAAAAGGGTTCAAAAGATAATATTACTAAGTCATTATTGATAAATGTATAAGGTTAAGAATAAATATAATAAAACTTAAAAAACTGATGTATAAATAGGCTAATACCCTACACTTATTTGACTCTGATGAGAAGTAGTAAACCTTAATATTTCGAACTGTTCCCTGTATAGGTAGGTACAGTACGCACAGTGGCTCTTTGTCCCTCTGAAGTTAGGTGCAACAAACGATTGTGTATATACTAATTGTGCGGAAAATTTAGCTTACCTCTAATTACCCAAAAATGGATTCTGCGCAGATACTTCAGAGAGACAAAGATCCATTGTGACTAGGTACTAAACTATACTAATGCAATGCCGACTAAGCTGAGAGTATGTTAAAGGTGCTGGACAAGCTTACTCTCATCTTAATCATGTCCCAGGCACTGCAGCGTCCCGTCAAAAGGTGGCTTCTGACGCTACATCTAGATTAGATGCAAAGGCCTGATTACATTTATACTAATGCTCATAGAAACAACAAAATCTATTGACTTACTTTATTGTCTATGACTTCAACATCTACAGACTTCTTTGGCTTAACTTTTATATTGGTATAAATATGCATTATGGCGCGGCAATCTGGATACCATTCGTACTTAGTACGCAATACACCATTCCTTGTCCACTTTTGGACCGCTTTTTGATCTAGCATTAGTTGTAGAGCTTTTTCATGGTTTAATGTAAGCAGGTCGATTGCTTTAATTTTAAGTTCACATCTGTCAGCCCCATCAACCTGAAAATATAATTAGTTAATTAATCGACTATGTAGGCCCTTTACAAAATGTTTAGATGTTTGTGTTTCAATCACGTCGAAACTACTGAACCAACTTGGATGAAACTCGGCAGATACATAGTTCGTAACCTGGATTAACACATAGGCTACTTTTCATCCCGGAAAATCAACAGGATAAAACGGGTCGCGGGCTGAAGCTATATAAGAATAAGAATACATATAGGCATGTACCTATTTCGCCTATTGTCAGTTATAAATATCTCCATCTCTACTTAAGACAGGCGTCACAGCTCAGTCGGTGATGGCTCTGCCTTCCGTGCTGTGGGTCGTGGGTTCGATCCCCACTGAGAACAAACATTTGTGCGTGGAAAACATAGATTTTTGTTCTATGTCTGGGTGTTACTATATATTATAAGTATGTATTTACAAGAAAAAGTATATAAGTATTCTATCAGCCATCTAGTTCCCATATCACAAGCTTTGCTTAGTTTGGGACTAGAAGGCGTTGTGTGTAAAGTCCATGAATATAATATATTAGACATGTCAAAGACAAAGGTAGGTATAATTTTATTTGACGGATAGCGTTACTCAGATAGGTACGGTGAACCATGCCTTAAATAACTTACTTTGCATGTATATGATAAACCAAAGTTATGGTCGACTTTTGGCCAAGTTTGTTCTAGAACTGGTTTGTCCCATTTTATCAAATGTGAGTTTTCATTTAGTCTGTTTGGAGCAGAAAGGAATCCAGCCCAAAGTTCTGAGCAGAAGTGAGGGGTGACAGGTGCCAACATTACTATAAGAGTAGCCAGGGCAAGTTCAAATTCTTTACTGTTTGATATCACTTCAGCAGGTACATTATTCTGCAAAGGTAAAGAAAATAAAACAAAATATCTAACTACAACCCAACAAGAAGATGCCCCTTCTAAAAGTAGACTTAAGTATGTATTATCAGCTATTATAGTGGAGTATAATTTAAGCTCCAGTTTCTTCTCTGGTGGCTCCAAAAACCACATAGTATGTAATGTAGTACATAACAGTAATTAATCATTGCTCATACATACATACATACCCTCAAAGTATTAGTTAAGCTCTGCAGTCTTGAAATGGCAACACTTAATTTCTGTGTGTATTTAAAATGGTAAGTGGCTGTTGCAGTGAAATAATTTCTCGCTTCTTTTAATTTGTTCTCATAATTGACAAACTCCTCCTGGGATATTGATTTGGTGATGAAATCATTTCTGCATTGGAGAAACTGTCTTATGCTTAACCAAATGCGTTTTTGCCAGTTCAATACACCGGGCAAGGCTGTAAATAAGAAATATGTACATTAATAAATACTACAGAAAGTGTGTTTTAACCAAATAATTTGCCCCAAATAGTAGGTTTAAGTACCTGATACCAATTATGAATATTAAAGATCTTTAAATATTGTGTTATAATATAAAAGTTGAGAAAACTCACTTTCGTCCGACCAGCGCCTAGGAGTAGCGGGCGGCACATCCGCTAGGATAAGCAGGCGTGTTGTATCACATCCATACAATGCAAGAAGTCTTCCTGGATTTTCTCCATTGTACTTAGACTTGCTCATCTTTTCCCACTGCATCAAAACAGGCTGTCCTGAATCTTTTTCTTTATATGTTTTGCCTGTTTTTACAACTTCATCAGCTGGAATGTACTTCCCAGATGATTTTAACTTGTACGACTGCCCCATAACCATTCCTTGCACTAGAAGCTTTCTGAATGGCTCTGCAGCAGGAGTCCATCCTAGGGAGTGTAGGAAGTAGCTCATAAACCGAGCATAGTACAAATGTAAGACAGCATGTTCTTTTCCCCCTATGTAAATATCTACAGGGGTATGGTTCTCTAAACATTTTTTACTGAATGGTTCCTTATCATTTTTCGGATCTAAAAATCTATAGTAATACCATGAAGAGTCAACAAATGTGTCCATAGTATCAGTTTCTCTTTTAGCATGAGACTGACAATTAGGACACTTGCAGTTTACCCAGTCATCCATGTTTGCAAGAGTGGGTATGCCAGATTCAGATGAGTTGATCTCTGGAAGTGTGACAGGGAGGTCTTGATGAGGAACAGGAACAGCACCACATTTTGTGCAATGGATGATTGGTATTGGGGTACCCCAGTACCTTTGCCGAGATATTAACCAATCCTTGAGTTTTGAACTAACAAAATATCCTCCAACATTTTTATCTAGGGCCATGTCAAGGGCTCTCTGATTTTCAGTTTCAATAATTATTTTTTCTGAATTTTCCTTTACACTTAAGTTCAAAGCAGAAGCTAGTTCTTTATCTTTGATGTTATAAGATGAACAAGCTAAATAGACATCTCTACCTTCTGGATATTCAACATCGTCTGATACATAAACCGGTATTTCTGAACTGTTAACTGGGTTCCATGCTTTTATGCACCTCTCAGTATTACCTAGTTGTTGAGTAAGTGCATTACTAGTACTTAGCACTAGGTAGTCACCATGAATAAACTTGTAAGGGTCATCCGTCCAGACATTTAAACTTGTGTCCTTTCCATTAATTATAACTGCAAAGGTAACAACTACTCCATTACATTCCCCAATCCAATGCTTTTGTAAATTTATGACATCTTTCCAATTCTCTAAACATGGTTGGTTAAGACCATCATACAAAGCTTTGGCAAACTGTGTTGTTTTTAGGAACCACTGAGTAAGATATCGCTTCTCAACTTTGGCCCCAGATCTCCAGGAACAGCCCAGCTCATCTACTTGTTCATCAGCTAGTACAGTTTTATCTACTGGATCCCAGTTAACTTGTGCCTGGAATTCAATAATAATTTTCATGAAGATAATGCCAAGTAGCTGTGTCACACATTATGGGATAAACATAATATAAGCAAGCAATGCTTACTAAAAGTATTCAGCAAATCTGGTTCTTACCATGTTTTGGTAGGCTAAGCCTTTCTCTAAAAGTTTCAAAAATATAAACTGAGTCCATTTATAGTAATGAGAATCACATGTTGATATTTCTTTATCCCAGTCAAAATTAAATCCCAGCTGCACTAATTGCTCTTTCATGGAACTTATGTTTGATTTAGTCCAAGCACTGGGTGCAATGTTGCGCTCAATGGCTGCATTCTCTGCAGGTAGACCAAAGGCATCCCAGCCTATTGGGTGTATGGCAACATTACCGTTTAGCATTTGGAATCTAGCTAAAGTATCTGATATTGAGTATACCCTCACATGCCCCATATGTAAGTTACCGGAAGGGTATGGAAACATTGGAAGTACATAGTGAGCCTTCTTTTTTTCAGTATTTGAGTATCTTTTTGAAATATCACTAGCCCAGTGCTTTTCTATATCCTGTTTGATGTCTGCATTGATATCCTTGTGCTGAAAATAGCAATAAGCTTTAATATTGTACCCTGCCTGAGTAGACTAGTAGGTACCTACTTTGTATTATTATCCAAAAGTAGGTAATAGGTATTTATTTGTATGCTAACCCATAGGTCAAGGCTTGATTTTCGTCTAATTTTGGTTATCTGATTTTGGACATATTTTGGAATATAGTCACAAGCTCTACTGTTCAATTGATTCCAGATCATTGTTCGTATGTAGGTGGTAAGTACTTGGTATAGAGGACAGAGGAATATTTATGAATGAATACTGTATGGAATACTTTAAGGAATGGAAGGTGTTCCAGTCCAGTTCCATCCAAATCAAATCACCCTATTTTCATTTCACACCACCTTCACACTCAGTCAGACTTTACCCAAGGACCAACTGGTTGTGGACCGAGCGAGCTGGTTGTGGACATAAATTTTCTTTGTTGTGGACCAACCACAACCAGCCACACTAGTGTTGCCAGATCCATTTTTATGAAATCAGAGGATGCGACTAGAAAAAATCAGGAGATGTATGGGGAAATTTTTCAAAAAATCAGTAGGTACCTACCTAGGTGCAATTTTGGTAGCTAAAACAATGTCGGGCATTAAAATAACATTACATTTTTATTAGTTATATATTGTTCTTGAGATACATTTTACTGTTATGCTTGCCTAACATTTCAGCGGTTATTTTGAAGTCGTAGCTTTCTCCATGAATTGAATTAAGTGATATTTATTATAGTCACATAATCATCTCAGCGGGGTGTGTGTCAAGTCAAACCGGTTTATTTCGCTGTCCGTCCAGTTTACGATGACAATTTTTTATAGTGCGCCAACCTAACCAAGATAATTTTGAATTTCATTTCACGCAGATTTTTGATTACTATCATGTTTGAAAGTAAAGCTAGGATTTGAAAAAAATCAGTTGACTTTCCGTTAAAATCAGTAGATGAGTAGAATTCTGGGAAAATCAGTAGATCCCCCGTAAAATCAAGAGATCTGGCAACACTGAGCCACAGCCAGGCCAGGGGGGTGCCATGATTACACAACCATGGAAAGCACAGCCTTGGAATGTACAGCCTTGGAATTCATGTACATAGTGGTCGCCAATTCCATGGCTGTGCAATCCCGGGCTGTGCTTTCCAGGCCGTACAATGTTTTGCACAGGGTGGGAATACACAACCATGGAATTGGCTGCCAAATGGCATCGAATTCCCAGGCTGTACATTCCAAGGCTGTGCTTTCCATGGCTGTGAAATAGCAGCACGTGCTTGGAAAGCACAGCCATGGAATGTACAACCTTGGAATTCGATGCCAAATGACGTCATCACCTAGGCCGCATTTACACCCAATAGAATTTGAACATTCATGTTTTTTATTAAAATTCTATAATCTGTGAATCAAACATTGCGCAACCTTGGATTGGTAAATCAGTGAATTTCAAGTAGAAATTTTCAACCTTGATGATCTTTGTAATCATTTTATTGTCACTGCTATTGCATGATCAACATTCAACTTCAGTGTATTTGTAGTTTACCTAATTTAATTTTAACTCCTTTATAAGTCCAATGAAAAGCTGCATGCTACTTGGAAAAATCCATAGGTAATCCATACCTACAGAAAAATTACTTCCTCGAATGCTGTTGCAATACAACATCCAGAGCGTTTTAGAAAGGTGAAAAACCTAGCTTGATGTTACTACAGCATCCTCTAACGACAGTGGTGATCTACTCGCTCTATGAACAGCCAAATACACCCTGGACTACATAGAGAAGCTACCCCCTGGTCACTAACTATAACTACCCTGGCCAGTTTAGAAGAGCCCTAGCCGCCAGCGAACACAAATCAACCTCTGCAAGAGTAACTTAGGTAGACGTGGTTTGATCTGAAAGTGACAAGCAGTGCCCACATGCCGTCCATGTCTTGCGTGCTCGCGTGTCCATCGTACCACTCATTGTGTTACCTACCTCATGATCTGCTCAAGGAATGCCGTGGACGTGGCCACCTATTATTGGTAAAAATGGATATAGTGTTTAGAAGAATTGGTGCTGAGACACTGTGCCTTCCGTGTAGATGTACAATCCCATGTAAGTTCAAACCATGTTCATATTAGATCCTAGTGGGCAATATTCATAATTTATATATGACCATTGCACCCAGCAACTACTATATAATGTATTATATTTTCTTGTATAGACCTATATCCATAATAGGTACCTTACCTAGTTATTTATTTATAGGTAACTGTTATAACCTAGTCACATATTATTATCTAGTACATTCTTGATTATAATACCTACATACCTAATCTTTTTAAAGAGTTGCTGTATTATTTTTTCAATACCTACTTAATAAACTACTTATACAAACCAGTGTTCTCAAATGGTGAAGGAAAACATTGTGGTGTTTAGTTAGCTCCGTACACATTGAGCATTATTTTTCCTTTGGTTACCTTAGGCTGGCTAAGCTGTGGGAATAGGTGATGTCAAGCATACATACTCCATCTAAAATATTTCCTAGACACTTCAGTGTCCTATAAGTTACAGATAGTTCCTCATGATGTACAGCATCATATAGTATTAAAAATAAAGTATGTAATATAACAAACAGTTAACTATTATTTTCTTTCAGGGGCTTACTTCATATTTTGTCGAATCTAAATAAGTAACCTGATCAACTCAAGACATGGGTTATAATTGAAGATTAGCAGTAAGACGGAATGTGATTTTGTCTATATGAAAAAGATGTTTGTGAGAGACATTTCACTATAAAGGCAGAAACTGATGTAATCACTTCAACTTCTTGGCAGTTCGATCATTATTTCTGCTTTGTAAGTATAATTAAATAGTTCAATATTTAGGGCGGCTTGCACCAGAATCGCTAAACGCGTTTAACTCTTAAATAGTATTTAGCGAGTTGTCAAGTCATACAAATACGTCAAATTTTAATCGATTTAGCTGTTAAACACGTTTAGTGATTCTGGTGCAAGCCGCACTTAATGTATAGTAATGTACAGAAAAAAAAAGGTAAGAACATTCAATTTTGAAACTGACTATCACACTCTGGTTTGATCATCTTTTAACAAACACACATCTTTGAGTGTGTATGTTAAAAGATAATTAACCCTTTATTGACATCTCTTACCAATGATGAACAGAGACTCCACTAATTTCAAGTAATGCCACAAAATATTAGTACCTACAAGTATTACTCATGTTTAAGTGACATCTCTCTAGTGCGGCTGTGAGTTATATATTCTCTGTATAAAGCCATATAATGTGACTGCAGTCAGTCGTCTGAGGCTGGTCCAGTTCCTACAGAGCTAAGTTTTTCAATTAAAGGTGTTCATCATATTCATATCTTTAATTCACACTATGTAGTATCTGTGCATGTCTTTTTTATGAGAAAAAGTAATGAAACAATCTGATGCCCCATCAACTGTTAAATCATTACCTCTCAAGAACAATGCATTACCTTGCAAAACAAGTCCATTGAGAATGTGCCCTGTGAAGCAATGCACTGTATCCACTACTATGAGACGTAAAGGTGCCCGTAATTGCAAATTGCACCTACACCCATACCCTTTGTTCCAGAACACACCAATGGGAGCACCACTGTTTGGCGGCAAAAATAGACATGGTGATAGTACTTCCTCAGAAGAGCTCTTTCACAAAGAACCCTACTGCTAAAATCTGAACCACCAAAATATTTTCAATAAAATGTATTACAATTAATACCAATCTCTTAGAATGATCATAATGTTTATATCTCAAGAACTAAGTACCTAGCTATTTATTTATATACATCCCACTACTATTAAGTTGCTTTGATTGCTATGATAAGAATGAAACGAATGTATGATTTTCAAAATTTTCTTCGTTTATTTCGAGGAATAATAATAGTAAGTAGGTAGGTAGGTACTAGGTACGTTACTTATCATTTAGGTAACCTAAGGTCCCACAAAGAAAGAGAACTCAAATACCTCCAGCGCTGGGAACCAGCACAGAGTCATGCAATAATGGGACACGGCACGGATACCCGGCAAGCGTTTTCCGAAGTAGCTAACCTACCTACTTAATTTAATTACTTACTTTTTTTTTTTTTAATTTAATTACTTTTAATTATATATTATTAAAATATCACACCCAATAGGTACTTGTTTAGTTATGTACTGACACATTAGGTACCATACATTACGAACCATTTAGGTACGAACAAATAAGTTTTCTGCGGGTGGTGCGTAGGTCTTCTGTTCCTAGGCTATCCTGTTCTAGTTTTACTACCTACCTACTTATAAATAATGGAATAGGTATGTCTGAAGAAGGTAGGTAGGTACCTATAGGTATATTTATCAATATAAATATTCTAAAGTAGGTATATGATTGATTCTAATAATTTCAAGGACGTGTTGCGTTGCGACTTATCATTAAACTTGGTGGTAAAACGGCTTGTCTACTCATTAGCAGTGCCTTGATCACGAATAAATTTGACAATCGTGAACGTATCGTAACGCTAGCGTATCCGAGATACACTGCGCGGTGACGCTACAACGTTCGGCAGTCGGGCTGATGTTGACGCGCAATACACCTGGGAACCAGCACGGAGTCATGCAATAATGGGACACGGATACCCGGCAAGCGTTTTCCGAAGTAGCTAACCTACCTACTTAGAATAAATAAATAATAAATATTCATGGACATTTCACACGACGCCCTCTAGTCCCAAACTAAGCAAAGCTTGTAATATGGGAACTAGATGCTGATAGAATACTTAAATACTTTTTTTTTTGTAAATACATACTTATATTACATAGTAACACCCAGACATAGAACAAACATCTATGTTTGCCACACACAAATGTTTGTTCTTGGTGGGGATCGAACCCACGACCCACAGCACGGAAGGCAGAGCTGGGCAGAGCTATACCGACTGAGCTGTGACGCCTGTCAAAAGGCTGAAGGATTGCCGTGGTACACCGACTATTATAATAATAGTAGTACCTACCTAGGGGAGGGCCTAATCCAGATGTGTATATCCCCAGCATAGTGAAGCTGTAATGAAGATGCCTAGATACCTTTACATCTATTGAAGATGATTTATACAGCGTCAGGAGGCAACCTATGCCTACACTTAACGGGACGCTGTAGTGCCTGGGACAATGTTTAGATGGAGTAGGCTTGCCCAGCACCTATACCATCCTCTCAGCCTAGTCGGCCTTACCCACAGGAAAGACAAGGTCAATACGTTCGGAGCTGACTAAGCCGCGGGTTTCCTCACGATGTTTTCCTTCACCGTAAAGCTCGTGTTAATGCGCATATAAATTTTCCGAACGAAAAATGCATTGATGCACGGTCGGGATTTGAACCCACGACCTTCGGATCGAAAGTCGAGGTACAATTCCACTCGGCCAACACGGCTCTACTAGATACCAACCTCTTGGGAAAAGCTCGTATTTTTTTGTAGTGGTTGGTCATCATCATCATCATCCACAGCCTGACTTCACCCACTGCTGAGTATAGGCCTCTCTCTTTTTGTACCATCTCTCACGACCCCGCGCCAGTCTCATCCAATTTTTGCCCGCGATATCAGTGATATCGTCCGCCCATCTTGCCGCAGGACGACCTACATTTCTGTATCCTGTTCTGGGACGCCATTCAGTTATAGCTTTACTCCACCTGTCATCACCTCGCCTCGCCAGGTGTCCTGCCCAACTCCATTGGGTTGGTAGGTAGTACCTATGTAGGTAAGGTTATATCATTTGTAGGTATCTTACTGCAGTTGAACTATTGGGTTTATTTGACAATAACAAATAGGTACGAGCTCAAGTAATTATTATACCTAAGCTTTTTTAGTGTAATCCTATATAGTACCTAGGTACAGTAGGTATAGGTACCTATTATACCGTGAGCTGATACACATGAGCCGGGTAGGTGTTTAACCTGCCTAAGTAAGTAGGTATCAAGAATTTTCTACGTGTATCTACTTACCCTACCTACCTAGGTACTATGGTGGGCATAGGTGTGCATGTTCCCTGCTGTTATTCAATAAGGAGTTCTGTTGCACGGCTTCTGACTCCATCAACAAATCACTTCGTCGTCACCTACCTACTTATTACATTGTAGGTACCTATTCGAAATTCAACACGTAGAAGAGCCAACCCTACCCTACCTAGGTAGGTAGTAGCAGCAGTAAGTACCTTCCTATACCTACTCATTCGGATGAGGTAGGTACCTATATCGTCATGATTTTTTCTAAAGTACTCTTAGGTACCTAGCTACCTAATCTTTTTTATTCTACACTAGCAGTTACCCGCGACTTCATACGCCTCTACAGTTTCCGTGTACATTATATTATCTGTGCGTGTACCGAGCGGATACTTCTTTGAGAAACTTGACATTACACCTCATTACACCGAACTCATACCTACTGGAATGTCAAACGCTTGTCGTTAGACCAAAGAGTTGGTACTACGCCCTGTCAAACTGACGTGACATGACATGACAATGAAATCCTCTTGCCAATTGGCGCTGCTAATCCTTTTCGTTCATTTTATCCTGTAGATCCTGTTAATTATTCGAGATAAAAAGTAGCCTATGTGTCAATCCAGGTTACGAACTATATACTTATATGCAGAGTTTCATCCAAGTAGGTTCAGTAGTTTAGAGGTGATTGAAACACAAACATCCAAACATTTAAACTTTTGCATTTATAATATTAGTAGGATAGGATAGGATAAGTACCTACCTACCTAGAACAGCTCCAGTCCAGACTGCATCATCATCAGGTACCAACGATATGTAGTTAGGTAGGTAAGTAAGTATATACCTACCTACCTATCAAATCTTGCGAGTAAAAATAAACATTCCACAAAATGCAAGTCCCGTTCATCGGGCATGGGACCGAGCGAGCGAAGCGTCTCAGTTTCGAGATTGGCCAAAAATGCTTTTGTCCGTCTGTCTGTCTGTCAGTAAGTCAGTAATCGCCTACAGGTGGCATTTATCAACCGATTTGAACGAAAATCGGCACACAAGTTCATAATTTATTAAAAAATAATTGTCGACTGTTTTTTGATTGGGGGGAAAGTTTGTTGGTAGGTAGCGTTGTTTATGGACGGATTTCAATAAAATTTGAGAAGCACACTAAAGACTTCATTCTACACGGTAGTGTAAAAATATTTTCAAAAGGAAAAAAAGTGGAAGAGGAAATTATTTTTTAATTTTTTTCCCGAAAATTTACGCCTACCTTTATCAATGAAACTACGCTAGGTAGGTATTCTCTTCTCCTTTACGAGACAAATCCGTAGACACCCAGATTCGACCTCCTAGGTAGGACCAAGGGAACGCGAGTAGGTAATCGCTAAAACTTACATAGGTACCTCTTGGAAAATTCCAGCACCTGATATTAAATTTAGAAAGGGGAAAGTTTTGGTTATTGCATGGTTATAAAGGCTCGCGAGGTGTATGTTCTCACAGGACAGGACATATCAGTTTGTTGATTATTGGGTGCGCAAGCTTACTCATTACCCTCTTATTGTACGTCCGGAACGGACAAACTGTAAAAACTTGTACTACTTACTTATGATCTCTTTTGTACAACAGTTACACAATAAAAATTTTCTGATTTCTGATAACTAGTGTAGGTAGGTACCTATAGCTGTAGATATTATTTTGTAAGCAAGTTGAGTAGGTAGGTGGTATGCATGCACCGCACCGCACCGCGCCGCCGCCGCCGCGCGCTGTTTGTTTTATCCTATCCTATCCTACTAATATTATAAATGCGAATGTTTAGATGTTTGTGTTTCAATCACGTCAAAACTAATGAACCAACTTGGATGAAACTTGGCATATATATAGTTCGTAACCTGGATTGACATATAGGCTACTTTTTATCCCGAATAATTAACAGGATCTACAGGATAAAATGAACGAAAAGAATTAGCAGCGCCAATTGGCAAGAGGATTTAATTGTCATGTCATGTCACGTCAGTTTGACAGGGCGTAGTACTACCTCTTTGGTCTAACGACTAGCGTTTGACATTCCAGTAGGTACGAGTTCGGTGTAATGAGGTTAAATGTCAAGTGTCTCAAAGAAGTATCCGCTCGGTACACGCACAGATAATATAATGTACACGGAAACTGTAGACGCGTACGAAGTCGCGGGTAACTGCTAGTAGTCTATAATGTAGGTAGGTATAGCTGTAGATATTATTTTGTTAGCAAGTTGAGTAGGTAGGTATGCATGCACCGCGCGCGCCGCACCGCACCGCACCGCGCTGCCGCCGCCGCCGCCGCCGCGCGCTATGTTTGTTTTGTAGTCCAAATGTAGGTGTAGATATTATTTTGTCAGCAAGTTGAGTACCTAGGTAGTAGGTATGCATGCACCGCACCGCCGCCATGAGATCCGTCACAAGATTGTATTTTTTGATTTGCGCCTGCATCTAACCACAGATACCTCCTTACTTACATTTATTTTTATCAAGACTATTACTTATCTATTTATTGACAAAAACGCTGACTATTTCGAGAATAAACGTAAAAGAAAATGTATTACTAAAAAATTACCTAAGCTTAGAAACTAACTTAGCACTAAAATATGATGCTTTAGGTCTTATAGTTTTAAACGGAATACACTAGGTAGGTATCTCAAATATTCTAAAATTAGGGACCATTATGGGGGGGGGGGGTCAAACGGGTAATGAAACTAATTATTAAACATGCAAAAACAATATTTTGATTACCGGGATCTGAACTCGGTGAGGATACCTGAATTATAAATGAAATGAAATACTTGACAAAACACAGTAGGTACAGGTACATTAGAATGTGCAAATCAAACATTTATAAATCTCCATATAGGACTGGGCTCTGATATGAGGCCAGAACCGGGACCTACTATGCCTTTTTAGGTTTGTGTCACGGTCGGTGTTGGCGGCGCGGCGGCGCGAGTGCAAACCCCGGGGCGGCGGCGCGCCGGCGTGACGCTCATATCTACCATACCTACCTACTTATCGAAATCGATGTTTTTAGTATTCCGATCCAGTTTTGGAAAAACGGAACACTTATGGCCTCACTCCGGTGTCTGTCTGTCGTAGGCCACCAGAGCTGAACCGTAGAAGCTAGAGAGTTATAATTTGGAGTACTTAGTAATAGTTTATCACAACCCAATATGATGGTTTTGTTAGAGGATTTTTCCACTTGGATTTAGAACGACCAGTATTTTACATTCGACTTTATTAGCATGAACTTTAATTACTAATAAATGGTTTCACAAGCAAGAGTCTATTATTTATCTTATTTTAATGTTCTAATGAATTTACACGCACCCACAACACTTTGTAGGGGAAGGTAAAAGTTCTCAATATGGCTTCCGTGTCACCATGGACTAGAGAGTCAATAGGGATGGGACACCGCAGTAGAGATGTGCTCGTGCCAGTCCAACACTCCTCCTCACGAGCTCATCGCTCATGATAGGCCAAGTAGCTCTCTCAGTATCAGAAGCCTTGGTCCGGGAACACCCTTTGTGAGAATGTCAGCCTCCATTTCCAGAGTAGGTTTGTACTGGATGCTGGTTGTTCCTTGTTGAACGCATTCTTTGATGAAATGCTGTTTAATTTCTATGTGCTTGGACTTCCCACTGATTACTGGATTGTAGGAAAGTCTCTGGCCAGCTTGATTGTCACTGAAAAGTACAACATTATTTATAGTAATGCCTAAATCATTGAATAACATTTTCAGATGAATAGCTTCTTTAGCAGCTTCAGTTAGAGCTACATATTCAGCTTCAGCTGTTGATAGGGCCACACATTTTTTGTTTCTTCGCTTCCCAACTTATGCAAGCATTTGCAAACTTGAAGCAGTAGCCTGAGTATGATTTTCGATCTATCTTGCAGCCAGCCCAATCGGCATCAGCCATGCCATAGTACCATGCCATTCCATGGTACCTTTCAGGTACCTCAAAATACGCTTGGCATATTTAAAATGCTCTTCACTGTAAGCGTTATTGAACTGTGACAGGTAGCTCACTGAATAAGCTATTTCTGGCCGACTTGCCACTGACAGGTACATCAGAGTTTTAATTGGAACATTTAGATATGGAATATTTTTGTCACAATTTTCAGATTTTTCCAGATGGAAACCTGGAACCTGATGGTTCAATTGGAGAACTTATTTGTTTACAATTTTCCATGTTATATTTTTTCAAAACCTTTTCAATATACCTACCTTTTCTGGGTTATTTTTAATTTATTTTTCTCATGTTTTATTTCAAGGCCAAGTACATGTTTTGGTTTTCCAATGTCTTTCATTTCGAAACTTCGATTTAAATGCTTCTTTAATTTAATTAATGAGCTTTCATTTGAATAAGCTATTATTAAATCATCGACATATACTGCAACTATTATTTTATCTGTGCCTTCTATTTTTGTGTAAATGCATGGATCAGCTGTTGATGATTTGAAGTTCATCTTTTTCAACTCATGGTCTAACTTATAGAACCATTGACGACCAGCTTGTTTCAAGCCACAGAGTGCCTTTTGTAGTAGACAAACTTTTTCGCCTTTTATTTTATTTAAATCTTGTAGCATATTTCTGGCTTTGTTGAATAATTCTAAATTTTCATTTTCACTTTCATCCAGCATTATTTTTGTGATATATTCTTTTAAATATTCAGGTTTTTTCGTTATTATTTTTTCATTTAGATCACCATTTAGGTATGCAGTAGTAACATCCATTTGATGTAGACTTAGATCTTGCTCAACTGCAAGTGCCAACAACGTTCTGATTGAACTCAGTTTGGCTACGGGGGCATAAGTTTCATTATAATCGATTCCTGGTCTTTGAGTGAAACCACGAGCCACCAATCTTGCCTTCTTGATTATTTTTTCATCTGGGCCAAGTTTTTCTTTCAAGATCATTTTATAATCTACTATATTTTTACAATTCTTTTCTTTTTGTAGAATTTTCCAAGTATCATTTTTTTATGTGAGACCTTATTTCAGATTTTATGGCTTCCTGCCATTCTTTATCATTTTTAATATCATGTTCTTCAATCTCTTCACACATGTAGTTGCACTCATCTGTACCTCCAAGTTCATAATCTTTGGACCACACAGGAGGTTTTTTTCTATCTTGAAGGACGGGTACCTGAGCTAGGCTCCAAGCTAGGTTGTGCTTGATGATGTAAGATAACATTTTGTGGACTTACGGTTTTATCTATAGCGACCTCATCGTCATCTTCATATTCGCTGAAAGAGTGCATTGTCTAATCATGATCACCATCATCATCAGTAGTAGAACTTTCTCTACTTTGCTGAAATAAAGAAGGCTGAAAAGATAAGTTTTTCTCTTTTTCTTCATTAATGCTTTCTTTTTCAGTTTCAGGTCGTTCCAGTTCAAGGAGAGGTAGACCATTTTGGACATCATCGTTTTGATAGTACATTTTTCCATCTAATACTTTGACATCTCTATGCACAATAACTGTATTTTGTTTTGGTAGGTATATTCTGTACGCTTTACTATATTTTGCATATCCAACAAACACACCTTCACTTGCTTTGGCTAAAAACTTTTTGTGTTTCTTCTGTTTGTTGAGTGTAAAAACTTTTGATCCAAATATGTGTAGATGTCTTACAGATGGTATGCGGCCAACCCATTTCACATAGGGTGTCTCTCCATTCAGAGCTTTTGCTGGACATCTTTTCACAATATTATTTGCAGTGAATACAGCTTCTGCCCACAGAACTTCTGGAACTTTTGACTCTATCAACATACACCTGGCTTTTTCAACTAAGGTTCTATTTTTCCTTTCTGCCAGTCCATTTTGTTACGGTTTGTATATCACTGATAGTCTTCTTTGGATACCATTTTCTTTTGAATATTTATTGAATTCTTTACAATATTCTGTACCATTATCTGATTGTAGAAACTTTATTTTATTTTCTTAAGTATTTCTACTTCTTCTTTAAATTCTTTGAATCTTTCTAATGTTTCTGTTTTTTTTCTGTATGAAGTAAACATAGCAATAGCGGCTGAAATTATCAATAAAAGTTAAGATGTATCTTGCACCACCAATGGTTGCTTGCGGCATAGGTCCACGCAAGTCAGTGTGTATAACCTCCAAAATCTGTTTTGATTTCTTTCCATCATTTTTGGGAAAAGGTAACCGCGTCATCTTGGCTTTTATGCAGGTTTCACAGTTCTGAAATAATTCATTTTTGTTAAATTTTAAACCGGCTAGGTACTAGATTTTAGATGCGAGATTTTTTAAATCTTTTTCATTTAAATGTGCCAATTTTTGATGCCATTTCATTAAATCATTTTCAGAAATATTATTTGCCTGCTCATTTGTTTCTAATCTTTTGAGAGAAGTCAGATGAAGTCCTTCCTTTTTGTCTGCAGTCAGTACAGTTTTTTCCTGGCTATCCTATGCATATAGGCCTTTTTATCCATGAACAAAACTGTATGGTCTCTTTCAGTTATACGAGCAACAGACAGCAAATTTGTTGATAACTCAGGTACATAAATGGTATCATTGAGTTTAATGTCTATATTTTTATAATTTACTAGAACTATCCTCGTACCTTTTATCTCAGCGCTTTGGTTTGATGCCAATTTCAGCTTGCCTTGTCCGGCTTTGATTTCAGTGAATTTCTTAGCCGTTCCGGTCATGTGGGACGTACACCCACTGTCCAGGCACCGTTGTCGTATTTCTGTGGGCGATATGAGGAGAAATAATTCAGATCGCGCCAACAAATCCGTTTCGGCGTCGGCGTCGTTTGTGGAAAGCCATCAGTGACCCAAATCACTGATGGCTTTCCACAAACCATTTTTCACAAGTACCGCTTCAGCTTGTATTGCCCACGTATCGTAGTTATTTCTATTTAGCAGTTCGATACGGTATTGCGATATTTGATGAGAAGTTGTGGCCATGATGATCCCAACCACGCTCTGCTACCATTTGTTAGAGGATTTTTCCACTTTTATTTAGAACGGACCAGTATTTTACATTCGACTTTATTAGCATGAACTTTAATTACTAATAAATGGTTTCACAAGCAAGTCTATTATTTATCTTATTTTAATGTTCTAATGAATTTACACGCACACACAACACTTTGTAGAGGAATGTGAATGAAAGTTCTCAATATGGCTGCCGTGTCACCATGGAGTAGAGAGTCAATAGGGATGGGACACCGCAGTAGAGATGTGCTCGTGCCAGTCCAACAGTTTCTATTGTAGATACAAGACTGTAGTTTGTGATACAAGAAGACTGCGCAGACATCCACGGTATGCATACCTACCTAGTCTGACAGATTGTTTAATAAACCTACACAGGCTGAACCTTAGAGCCACAAGCAGTCCTCTCTGCAGAGGTTGCCTGTCTGAAGAAGAATCAGTTGCCCATGTAGCACTGGAAGGCGAGGGTGTAATGAACAACTTAACAACAAAAAATCCTAGGAAACCACTATTTCTCATCTAAGCCTGCAAAGCTCCCAGAAAACTTCTCTGTTTTTGGGAGGAGTTTTAAATCTGACTGAATGGGTGAAAGATGACTGTTTGATGATGAAATGTATAAATTTATCAGAACTCTAATAATTATCCTGAACTTGTCACAAAAAACAAACACATTGTTGTTTTATAAATAAAACATGAGGTAGGTAGGTACCTAGGTACTTAGGTATTTTTAATAAAAAATATTTATATGGGTATGGGTACTATGGGTATTATATTTTCTTATGGGTACCAACTAGTTTTCATTTTCTTAGCTAGGTATATAAAGTTCCCAGTATCTAGGTAGGTACCTAATTCAGTTCCAGAGCTAAGTGTAATGGCCAATTACATTCATGGGTACTGGTTTGTGAATAAAACTTCAGTCTTAGTAAATTACAATAGTCCTGTATTTTTTTTTCAGATCCAATCCAATAAGTACCCGCTACCAATTATCTGTCAGAAAAATAATAGTAATGCCTCTTCTTCTTTTTTTAGAATTCTGTAACTATTGTCATCTTCTTCTTCTTACGTGTCAATGGTGACAACAAACACTAGACGAAGTTCGAATAGAACTTCGCCACTTTTACCCCTTCGTCTGTGGCGTCCAAAATATCATCCCTTGTGCAGGTGGTAAGGCACAAGGGGCAAATGAGTAGGGGGTGGGAGAAAGAAACCTCCACGTGGTCCACTCTGGTAACAGCTAGATCCGGTAACGCAGGGTCTAGTCTGGCTAATTCTTTCAACACAATGGCACAACAACAACAACTATTGTCATGCATTTGACATTTGACATTACCGCAACGGCATGTGGCGGTGTATGCATTCTACTTAGCCAAAAATAATTAATGCTATCGTCACAGTATCTATTATAAACTAAAATAATTGTTTAGGTAATAATCCTATCCTATCCTACTAATATTATAAATGCGAAAGTTTAGATGTTTAGATGTTTGGATGTTTGTGTTTCAATCACGTTAAAACCACTGAACCAAATTGGATGAAACTTGGCATATATATAGTTCGTAACCAGGATTGACACATAGGCTACTTTTTATTCCGAATAATAAACAGGATCTACAGGATAAAATGAACGAAAAGGATTAGCAGCGCCAATTGGCAAGAGGATTTCATTGTCATGTCATGTCACGTCAGTTTGACAGCGCGTAGTACTACCTCTTTGGTCTAACAACTAGCGTTTGACATTCCAGTAGGTACGAGTTCGGTGTAGTGAGGTGTAATGTCAAGTTTCTCAAAGAAGTATCCGCTCGGTACACGCACAGATAATATAGTGTACACGGGAACTGTAGACGCGTACGAAGTCGCGGGTAACTGCTAGTTTAGAATAAATGGCTCAATATAATTCAAATTGAGAATGTCACTGTCCGCTTACGCGATGATACCCAAAGGGCATTACCTACTAGGTACTTAGTACGTACATAATACATCTATCTATCATAATACATATATGTCTACTGGTGGACTGGACAGCCTTCGCTAACATAAGATTGGCATTTTTATTACGTGGAGCTCTTCAGCCTGTTGCCAGCCAGTGTTGCTGGTTGTATCTTTGTTTTCAAGTACCTAGGTAGGTAGGTATATTTTTTCTTCTAATTCCAGGTCTTCTCAATAAAGTCTGGAACAATTATAGGTATTAGGCTGGGAAATAAATTTATAATAGGTAAGTACCTAGTTGATTGAACTTGATTGACATTGATTCCCTGTTAAAGGCAGACGTAGGTATTGCAGAGACATTTCCAAGCAACCTGAAGATTCAAGTGAATTTCCGTGTCTAGAGAAATTAACCTGCCCATTCGATATCGTCCCGCTGCGGGTTTGAACCTACCTACCTACACAAAGTGCGGCTAAACCAATGACCACAAACTAATAGATGCTATGCTACGCATCCAATGACAAATGTCATCCGATGGTAAAAGCTTTATTACACCATGCAATCTCAAGTCAGGCTTACCGATAGTGATGTAACGTGACGATTTCAGTTATTTCAAACTTAAGTTATTTGAATTGACTCGCATCGAGGACTTGCATGCATATTAAGTCATACAAGTGAAAATCTAGCACCAATTTCTCTAACCACTTACGTTGCATACGTACTTAGTTGATTCAACCCAATTGGCGGCTCGAGTCAAGGTTCAGTTTAACTAAAATAATTCGAGTTCAACATAGGTAACTCAAATCGTCACGTTACATCACTATCAGTAAGCCTGACTTGAGATTGCATTAACGACAATGTCAGTTTTGATTTGATACGAGCATCAGAAAAATAACAAAGTATAGGTTCCTACCTATTCTTCGTTCAAGTAGGTCCAAATTAAAAAAAAAAACTGACCATTTCCGTAGACAAGGAGAGCTCAAACATTCAGATTCTTACCTATTTGATCGAATGATTGCAACTTTTATCTGTGGTCTAATCTAATCACTAGTAGGTACCATTTTTACTGTGTAATTGCGTCTAAACGCTTTCGACCAATCAGGAGCATGTACATGAATTCCATGGTTGTGTTTTCCTGGGCTGTGCATTCCTGACACGTGCTGGGAATGCACAGCCTTGGAATTGATGTACATTGTTTTTGTACATGAATTCCATGGTTGTGTTTTCCTGGGCTGTGCAATCCTAGGCTGTGCAATCTCAGCACGTGTCAGGAATGCACAACCATGGATTTCATGTACATTTGTACATGAATTCCCGGGTTGTGCAATCCTGGCTGTGCTTTCCATGGTTGTGTTTTCCAAGGCTGTGCATTCCATGGTTGTACAATAACCGGACTCGGCCAGGGACCCAGGGAGGACTTCTTTTTTTTCTTTCTTTGTTCTGGCGCTGGATACTACTAGTCCTTTTGCCAAGTTTTATTGGTTTTTTCCCCATTCAAATTCTTTATTATCTTGTTAAAGTATGATTATTGTAGATTAGAACCTCTATGTTCAATATCTATGGTTTTATGAATGACATAATTTTGACAATGTAACTTTGTAGTTGATTGTTGAGCAGAGTACTATGGCGATGGTTTGAAATTGAATAAAACAGAATTATAAATGTTCTACTGCGTTTCTAGTTCTTTACAAGATATCTGATGATACAATGGTGAATATAAATACATGGTTTTTAACATATCTAATAAAATAACATAATAGAATTCTCCAAGGCGTTATTCTGTTTAAGAAATATATTTAAATATATGAAAAAAAACAATTCAAGAAATAAAAATACAATAATATAATGTGATTTAGTGATTTAGTAGAACCAATCACTAACCAAATCCAGTCATGGTCATGAGCAACAAGTACCTACATTTTTTTTCTGTGGTTTGTTTTGCCAGGCTGTGCATTCCATGGTTGTACGATAAACAGACTAAAGCAAGCAGCTAATAATTGATTGAGATGTCAGTATTGACAGTAAAAATGTCAGATTTGTTTGTAGGAATAATTCTTTCTCTTTTTGTAATAATGTATATGTACCTGCACAAATAGTACTTGGCAAAAGGACTAGTACCTAAGTATCCAGCAGCGCCAGAACAAAATTAAAATTACTTATGAAAAGGAAAATACAGAAGACGAGGCGGTATGGTCTTCAGACTTTAGCCTGGCCATAACGGCCGAAAAAAAAAAAATTAAAAAAAAAACGAGTACCTGCCTGGCACTGCCTGCTTATTGCCTAATAATTTATTTATCTATTAATTAATTAATTAACTAACTACAAGTAAACTATTGTACAACAATGACTAAAATGAAAACTACTGAAATACCAAACCGTGCAAAAAAATTATTTATTCAACTTTATTGTGAAAAGCGAGGTGGTCAAACTTATGTACGTATAATATTCGGGGATAGAGCAGTATCCTACCGGATATATCGTGGGCTCTTGAATCCCGAAGTCAAAGTTTACGTATTTTATGTGTTGTGTTGACTGGGGAATGGTTTTGAGTGCGCAAATCGCAATCTCAATATTTAATTTTGTAAATCAAGTCACACAAGACGTCGGTACTAGCTCTGCCTTCCGTGCGGTGAGTCGTGGGTTCGAACCCCACGGGAAACAAACATTATGTGTAGCAAACACATATGTTCAAATTCAAATTGTTTATTTAACATAGACACTTAGAATATTACTTTTCTATAATCTGTGCATAGACATTACCATTACAGAGGTCCAAGGCGATAACGCTTTTACATATTTAAATCTAGAAAACTGTACATCAGTATTATACCTACCTACTATGTTGTTCCATGGCTGGGTGTTACTATGAATTATAAATACTTAGGTACCTACTTATATATTTACAAAAAAAGTACCTATAGAATTTAACATAATCTAATTATATTATCATTAAATGAGCAATCTTTGACTGGCCTCATAGCTCAGTTGGTAGTAACTCTGCCTCCTGCGCTAGAGGTCGCGGGTTCGATTCCTGCACTGGACAAACATTGTGTGATGAACACAGATGTTTATTCTGTGTCTGGTTGTTAAACCAGATATAGATAGATATCATAGATATTAAACCTCTTCAAGGAAACGTATTGAAAAATAGTTTGAGAAGATGGTTAACATCAAATGCATTTTATAGTAATTTTATAGTTTTATAGTCTTTAATATTTTGAGCGGTACCTAAACAAAAACTTTTAGTAGTTAGTAGGTGAGTAAAGTAGCTTCTTCCATATCAGTTTGTTGATTATTGGGTGCGCAAGCTTACTCATTACCCTCTTATTATACGTCCAGAACGGACAAACTGTAAAAACTTGTACTACTTAATAATAAATTTAAGATCTCTTTTACACAACAGTTATATAATAAAAAATTTCTGATTTCTGATAAATATATATGTATTATGTACATCAGTCCCTGGTACAAGCCTGGTACCTATAGTACAGACTATGCCTAGTTTGGGATCAGATGACCGTGTTTAAAAAAAATCTAGTTCCCATAATAGTACAAGCTTTGCTTAGTTTGGGACTAGAGGGTGTGAAATGTCTATGAATATATATTTGAGTCCAAGAAGGGCAGACGAAGTTGCAGGTAAATAAGAATGAGTAGTTAATGTTTAATCTTTCTACCTTAACCTACCTACTATCTATGATAGTGTATAAGTAAAACAAAAACATCCTTTTAAGTGTATAATAAAGAAGGTTCTTATCTATTTTCAGGAAAATTTGCATAGTGCAACTCAATCATGGCTCTCACTTAGTTTATCTAAAAAAAAATGTTTTTATGATACAATATCCACCAAATCTGCTGTTAAAAAAGCACAGCTGATAATTCAAACCGAACCTTATCTTAGAGCAAAGTTTCCATCAATAGATAAAAGAGGAAATGAAAAAAGTACTGAAAATAAGAGTCACCAGAAAAATGTGGAAACTGGCTCTGACCATACTGCTCCAGATAATAGAATTACATCAGTACACGATGATACAACTATGGAATGTGATAGTAATTCATATGCTGAAGATCACAATGTGTAAGTACTTTATCAGTTCTTTTTTAGTGTTCCGATCCAGTTTTGGAAAAACGGAACACTTATGGCCTCACTCTGGTGTCCGTCTGTCCGTCTGTCTGTCACACGCCACCAGAGCTGAACCGTAGAAGCTAGAGAGTTGAAATTTGGATTAGTAATAGTTTATCACAAACCAATGTGAGGGTTTGCATGCGATTAAAATATTCTGAAAATGTTATAAAGCGAATCTTTCTGAACACTAGCATGCGCAAATAAAACTTGCGCCTTGTCCAGTTTATTTTTAATTTATTTTAATACTTGCAAAATAGATACCTAGGTACTTATAGCGCTGGTATCCGTAGATACCAGCAGCATATAGAGTCAAGACTGGCTAAGTCGACGACTCGTCCGCAGGGTGCTGTGCTGCCGCGTTACCACGCTGTTTTTATCTATCTACTATGTTTCAGAAATGAGTCATTTACTTATCGGTTGGAGACTGAAAGCATCGTAGAAACTTGTGTTTTGGAGCAAGTACAGTAAGTTAAAATACCTGTAGACTTGATTTATTTCCTAAATAAATTAATTACTTATTCTCAGTTAAAAATTAATATCCAAGTAAGTACCTACTTACCAAAGTTTATGCTGTATATTTTTTCGACAGAAATGAACCTGAAATAAATAATGCACAGAAAGAGCAAAACTCTTATACAAGCGTCCTAAACAAAGATAGTAATACCGCGGATGAATTCGACAAGAGAAAAAACGCAGAAAAGGCTCCTCTCATTGAACCAGTTTTACCGATTGCAAAGTAAGCATTATTACCTATATACAAAACTGCGATGCGACCGTCACAACGCAAGAATCTGCTCAGTAGATCAAAATAGAGCAAATTCCTGTTTGGCCCCCCTTTTATTAATACCGCTGTACAATGTATGAAATGAGCTCTCCACGATACCATGTCGAAGTCCCCCATTTGTGCTATGATTAAATAAGACACGTAGAACCTATTTATTTTGAGTGTACCTATAATAAATCACTCTAGGATAGCTTATACTCGTCAGGTCCTACCCAATAATTTAATTACTATTTCTTGTTTTAGGACTGGCAAAGAACTCTTTTATTTACTAAAGGCAAGGCATGGAGACAACAAAACTTATGAATTTTTAACTACGAAAGAAAAGAGAGTTTATGGACGTGCAGTTAATGCTATAAAGGCGGACTATGTAAAGAAATACAAAGAATACTTAGAAAGCCTGACACCAAGACAACTTTTTGATTGCTATAAAAAAATATTCTAATACCTACATAACCAACACAGCAAAGTTGTTTTATTTTTTTGCGTGCTTACCTACTGATGATCTCATAACGTTGTTAAAGAATAATTATTATTCAAATCTTTATAGATAGGAACATAATGTGACGCGGGTCCTTTGAAAATGATTATAAATAGTAGGTAGGTATAGTAGTCACAAGTCACAACGGATATTTGTTCTTCTGAATTTATTTATCTGCGTAAAACCGGTTTTTGGGTCGAATTTGAGTTTTTCCGTACGACAGTACATCTGCAATCATTGACAAACCTAACGTCAGAGGGGCAAAGATCCGTTGTGCGTACTAGGTAGGTATCTAAAAATTCTTGTCATACCTATTGATGTTTGCACCCTGAGTTGGCGCTAGATTCCCTAGGGTAGGTAGGTGCAACCGGAAAGCGATCACATGTTAAAGGTAGGTCAACTAATACAAATAAATAAAAATAAGTTTTAAATAATTTATTATTACATGAACAGTTAAGTATTGTGTTCTTACAGGTATGTACTGTACAGTCAGCACCAGAAGTAGATGACTTTTAGAATTTTAAAATTGCTTATTTGATGTTCTAATCATAATATTTCATCAGAATACTACTTTTAAGATTGAGTTTTTACATAATATATTAATATGTAAAAACTCAATCATAAAAGTGTAATGTCGTATCTTTTTCCGACTATGTAATCACAGTAGGAAAAAGATAACGACATCATCATTATTTACTTATGATGTTGACTGTACTGTCAATAAACATTCTAATTTCTAAATAATTATAACACCGAAGATGATCAACTCAGGATTTGGCGATAAAGGGACCTCGTTGGTGATAAACAAAGCACAAGATAACATATCCAACAGTAAGTACCTATTTTATCTGAAAAGTTATTTTACATACAAGCAATGACCTAATGATAAACAAATACTTACCTAAATAATACTTTTAACACAATAAAGCTTTGGTATTAATTAAGCAAAATTTTAAACATTGTGCTACAAACCTAATATGCTTAGATTGCCTAGGCTACAGTGGAGAAAGTTTAATAACTTAAAGGTTTCCCATTTATTTACCACAAATGAGTCCCAATGCCATCCCAGCAACAAAAGACGCCAGAAACACGTGGCTCTCTGTGGCATGGTAATCATCATCACCTGTGAACTTGTTATACCATTTCTTTGCTTTGGTTTCTTTCTTTTTAAGAAGTTCTTCAGCTTTATCAAGTTTACGATCTACAAACCGTTCAATCTGAAAAATATAAAATTTATTTTTTATAAATAAATTACTTGTACAATTAAAAAAAAACATTTGGGTGCAATAAAATTCAATTCACTGATGTTTTAGTGAATTAAAAAGCGCAACTATGTTAGTGGTAACATGGTGTTAAATATTCCTGAATATTGTTATGATATTTGCTTTCTGTCATAATACATAGCTGATACCCCAAGTAAAAGATGGCCATTTCATTTGTAGGTAACTAATACAGTAAATGAATGTAAAGTTTTGACAAGTTTCTAGAAGTTTAATAAAGGTTTTATATAAAATCACTCGCCTTAGGTTTTTGTTTTCAAAAAATTTATGAAGATGCAATACCAAAAAAGAATCCTCCAGTGAACCCGGCTGAATAATATGAATTATCTTTGACAAATAATAACACCTGCAACAAATAAAAATGGAATATTTTTGAGTATTTTAGAGAAATCACATTTTTAAACATTTACAAATGCATTCACACTAATTACTGCAGTAGTGAACTGGTGAGTGTCTACATATTTTCTAGTATAGATGGCCAACCTAATAATAATTGGTAAGGTAATATTCTGGGTACTTGGAGTATTTGTCACATATTCACTGTGGAATATCAGCTATGTAATTATCGACAATGAAAGGAAGTTCAAGGGCTAAAAATTTTTCTGTATGAGTCTCACTTTCTCAGTCCAGTTTGGAGATTTCCCTGTTGCCTCCTTCTCAATTTTGTCAGTGATTTTGTCAACCCTTTTGTTTATTTTGTCCCAATTTATATCAATGTAACCTTTTTGGCTTGCAATATGCAGGAGTATCACACTTCCACCCAGCCCAACAGCAGCCACCTTACCGATTTTCATAGAAATGAATCCTGTTATCCTAAAAACATTTTTAGAATGTTAGCAAAGTTTAGGATAATCTTAGAAGTTGCATCATTATATTCTGCTTCTGAGTCATTAGTTGTTTGAAATCATGCACATTATAGGAGCAATGACATAAGACATCAGGTTAAAAAAACGGCAAACGGTAGGTATGTACTTATTTATGATTAAATAAATAACAAGAGAATTTGACAAAATAAATAATTGGTACATCTACCTACGTAGACGTGGTAGGTAGGTAAGTGCCTACTACACTTTGCGCCTGGACTAAGACTAACCAAGCATGTTTAGAACCAGTATCTAGCCTTTTAAGCTATGGATCACGTGTGCATATAAACTGCGTTACATTACATACCATCCTGACGCAGTTCCTAAAATTAGCTGCTTTGTTGCGGAAGTCTGGCCGATATCTGCAATAGCTTTTTCGATAAAGTTCTTCGCATCATCTACGATCTTTTTCGCGTCTTCAGTTGGATCTTCGTTTCTAGGCCTAGCCATAGTGTGTATGGACCAAGTCTATGATTTACTTTTACGTGATCACTCGGCTGAATTTAAATGCCAATAGAAGAAAAGAAAGTCGAAAGACACCCCAAAAATTTAGAGCTGTACTGTAGTGTAGCAAATAGAGGTGTAACTAATATAACCGTAACAGGTATACGGAACAGCGTTATTTGGCCTAAAGCGTTATAACAGTTATACGCGTCGCCGCTGCTATGTTATTTTATAACAGCCAAATAACAGTCTCGCGAAAAACGGGTGCAGGCAGGCGGTCGACGCAAAAGTTGTCTTCTATAAAAAATATCAGCGAATTTCGTTTTGTATTAAACGCAAATTTTGAAATTTTGACCATCATGTTTCATAGATCGTTCATTTTTTATGAGCTCAAGTCTGGTTGGAGAACATGTTATTAAATAACATGATAACAGCCAGTAACAGGGATAACACTATAACGGCCAAAGTTATAGTGTTAAACTGTTTTACTGTTATTTGCGGAACGGCATAGATTCAATGCCGTTAATAGTTACTGGCTGTAATAGTCAGTAGCAAAGCAAACCGTACGTATGTATTGTATTCGGTACTCTGAGTGACTACTGAGTAACGGTGCGCTATCTAGTACCGACCGACCGAGTAACGAAACGCTACACACGAATGCATTTCGTTACTCGCATGTTTCGCATTTCTCGTACCTACCTACTTTTCTATTTGTTTCTTTTTCATTATATTCGACGCATAATGGATTACTATGTTATTGCGATATAACATATTAGCTCACGGTTAAAATTTTCAAAATAGTAAATCCATTGCAAAAGTAGATTCCGTCAACAGTTCATTAATGCCCGTAGCACACCTTCGCTGCGAAATCATAACAGCTGAATCGCAGTAATTTCGCCGTGTTTTGTCCGTATATAGAAGAAGCGGAACACTAGTTAAACTGCCTGTTCTAACGCATAAACTTGCCTATAATTCTATCTCTTTAACCGCGTGGGTTCGTCGATCTGCTCCGACGCCGGCCACACTTCCGCGCTCCGGCCGTCATTTCGTTGCGGTGCCGCGTTGATTTCACACGTGTTTGTGGATGTCGACCGTTCCGATGACGGTTCCGCTATTCCAACTAAACTTGATCGCAGCGGAATTCATTCAGCGGCTTCGCTACTCCAATTTCGCGGTGGAGGTGTGCTACGTACGGGCGTTATAGTTCTACACGTTACCTATTAAATCAAATTGAATTTAGAATGACATAAACACAAGTCTGGTTCAAGATACGGAAATGTGAAAAAATGCACCATACGCAGTTTGGTATATAATGTATGAGTATGTTTTCTACAAATTACGAATGTTGCGATGCCGCGACATACTGTACGCGTACACAATACGACTCGATTCGAACGTAGCATGAGGTATCAAGTAACGAGAACTAATTGTTGTAGTAACGAATACATATACGCTGTTTTTCGTTACTTTACACCTCTATAAAAATTAATTCACGAATCGACGACGGATGAGACATAGAACAGAATTTCTATTCTGTGATCAAATGTTTTTTTTTTAATTTATTCTGGCGCTGGATACTTATCCTTTTGCCAAGTCTTATTTCGAGACGTAGACAGAGTATTATTAGAGAGGTTCTCGCTCTACGTTTCGAGACGAAAGCATAAAGGCACAAGTGCCTTTATGCTTTCGTCTCAAGCATTTGTACACGCTCAATCTCGATCACGATCGGCGATCAAAATCAACGATCGCGATCGAGATTGACTGTGTACGAAGTAGATTGATGGATGGCGAACCAGATTGAACGTGTAAATCGTGGATTGCATCAGTCTCGCAAAAAATGGACGTTGATGACACACGCTCCCCGTCGCCGCCGATTGAATAAGAACTTGTTATTTAAATTGGAAGAGGATTTCATCATTCTTTTGGAAACCACAATTAAAAACAATTTCAAATAGCAAACTTTACAAGTAGTTGGGTAAACAATGCACTTTAATTATGACAGGCGTCACAGCTCAGTCGGTAATAGCTCTGCCTTCCTTGCTGTGGGTCGTCGGTTCGATCCCCACTAAGAAAACATAGATGTTGGTTCTATGTCTAGGTGGTACCTACTATGTATTATAATATAAGTATGTATTTACAAAAAATAAACTAGCTAAGTGCTCTCTGAGAAACCCGTCTGGAATGAAATATTTCACACTGAATACAGCTCTAACCTCTTGTAAATCCATGGCCTGTGGCTTAAACATCAGGCAGGTGTTGTTAAAGCGGCGGTAACGATACGCGGACTGACGACATCAAGATTGATTGTGTAATGTTGTAGCGCGATCGCGTGACCCGTGATCGCGATCGAGATTTAGCGTGTACGGGCTGCCTAAAACCAGTGCTGCCAAGTCTAAATAAACTGGTTGAAATCGCACAAAAAATGAAGATGGGTAGCCCAAAATCGCTTAATTTTTAAATAATACCTGTAAACTAGTAAACGCCAATTAACACTGACATTGACAAATTCGTGGTAACCCTAGCCACCGAACAGCTCTGTCTTATAAAACCATTACAACCTCTTTGCCGAACAGCCACAATAAAAAGAAGAAGAAACATGTTTGTTAATTTGACAGAATCTCATATCTCACTCACTCAATGACATCTTGTTTATTGCAATCAAATGCAAATGCGGCATCGCATCGAACTCTTCCTGTTACCTATTAAATCTTATTTCAGACATAGAGATAACTAAAATATCTGCAACTTTAGTAGGTACTTACCTATCTGTAGTAAGAAGATACCACTGGACACATCACTGCTCACTCAAGCCTGCGTCACCATGACTGATAAGAAGTAAGCTCCCATCCAAATTAATGCTGCTGAAATAGGTCCTAGGTACTCTAGGAGAGTTGCAGCGATTCGTATATTTATTGGAGGTATTTTTTCCAGGTATGGTCTAATTCTATCAGAAAAAGGAAAACATAAAACACCAAAGTTTCAAGCAGCTCGTAATGTGTTTGGAAATGATTCTGATTCAGAGGAAGAAACTCATAGAAAAAGACCAATTCTTTTGCGTCCAAGTGATATTATCAAAAGACAGGTAAAGGCTAAAATAACAATAAAATAAAATTTTCCATCTCTTGCTATTGAACATAAGACAATTTTATTATAGACAAAGATCATTCATCTATAGAGCGAGTAACAAATTCAATACAATACATATCAAAGCTCAACTCAAATCAATGCTCAAGCATTGATCCAGATTTAAGTAATGAGCCCTTAAATGTTTGTATCATTTTAAAGTAGGCATAGATTTGTTGATAGGTGACCGTGAATAGCAGCTTGAACAAATGTTTTTTAAATACAAAATCTAAACATAAGGCTCTTTTAGTTAAGTTTTAAGCATTCATTAGACACCCCACTCAATACGGTTCAGCGCTGGTGGCATGTGACAGACAGACACCGGAGTCAGGCCATAACTGTTCCACTTTTCCAAAACTGGACTGGAATGCTAAATATGTGAAAATTTTAATGTGAATTTTATTTACATTAGGTTTGCATATAAAATCAGTTTTTCAAAATGTTGTAGACTAAAATAACGCAACAAAAAGCTGTAACGGAAGACCCAACAGTGTATCAGTATGATGAAATTTATGAAGAAATAGTTGGTACAAAAGAAAAGGAACAAAATAAGATAAAGGAAGAAAAAAAACCTCGCTACATTGAAAATCTCCTAAAGACAGCAAACAAGCGAAAAATAGAGAATGAACGTCGAATGGAAAGACAGGTTAGTAGCTTACATAATGTGATGTTATAAAATTTATTAAGTAACTTTGTGTTTAACTGCACATTCTATCAGATAAAATATCCTTGTAATATCCATTATCATAGTATCTATAAAATAATAACTAATAAAGTAACACATAAAATGTAGTTTGAGTAAGCACCTCATTTGTTTGAATTTATATTACAGATTCAGAAAGAGAGAGAACAGGAAGGGGAGGAATTTAAGGATAAAGAAGTATTTGTAACTACTGCATATAAAAAGAAGTTAGAAGAAATGCATCGCGAGGAGGAAAAGGAAAAACGTGAAGAGTACTTGGAGAGAATTGGAGATGTTACAAAACAGCATGACTTGGGTAACTGCTTAGTTCATATTATTTAAGTAACGTCAAACAACCTTCTTGATTTGCACATAAATCATAAATAATATTTTTGAAGATATAAAATCACTCTGTCTTTATGGCTCTATTCTAGTTTGTTGTTTAAACATATTTTTGATGTATTCTATCTATTCTTTTGTTTTTTATTTTACTCTTAAGTGTTGGTATTATTATTACAGGGGGATTCTATCGTCACTTATATGAACAAAAATTAGGGACAGATAAACCTACCATAAGTAATAAACAAACTAAATCTGATAAAGACAACATTGAAAAATCTGTACCTGACAAAAAATTAGAATTGCAACCTGCAGATGCCACTAAGAAAAGAAACTACAGGAAAAAAAAATCTGCAGACAACAAAGATCTATCTGAAGGAGAAATTGAAGATTCTGATGAGGAAATCAACCGATTGAATCTTGAAAATATCAGATTATCTAAGAAAAATAAACCCAATGAAGAAAATATTGATGCTGATTCAGATTTTTCAGTTGATGATCCCAGTGAGGAAGAAGCTGAGACAAAAGTAGTAACTAAAGAAAAGAAATTGAAAGTTGAGAGTCCTACAAGGTCTGCTACTCCTGAGATAACACCAGTCATTGAAAAAAAAGATAAGAAGTCTAACAAGAAACCGGAAAGCATTGTTGAGGCCAAGCCAAAAATTGATATTTGGAAGAAGAGAACTGTTGGTGAAGTATTTGAACAAGCTTTGAAACGTTATTATGAAAGAAAAGCTAATAGAGCATGATTATTTTCTAAATCTAAATATATAATAAAGTAGATTTCTTAGGTCTTACATTTATTTCTTTTAATAAAACAAAAGTTAATTAAACTACCACATAATGAGCCTTGCAGTGAACTGAAACAAAAAAACCAAATGATTACAATACATTCATCATTCTACCTATGTACTAAGCCAGGTTAAGTGAGGAATGATAATATGTACATAAATATTTGGAGGTTGCCCATTTTTTACCCAAATGCAGACTTGGTGTGGTCAGATTATAAACGGCAACTTGATAGTAGTGACGATTCTGTTGTTGCATTTTTCTAAACTAACCTAACAACCAGATAATGCTTCAGTATTAAGTCCTCCATCTGTATAGAATTTGTGCAATAAAGTAATAAATAAAATACTTAAGTAGGTACCTATAAACTCTGAGACAGGATCATTTTCGCCTTCAGCTCTCATGGTTCCTGTTATTTCTTCATTCTCAACCATAGGTAGCACAAGCTGTACGAATTCTGGTGTGTAAGGCGGGGCAATTGCATCCAGAACCTGAAAAAAAAGGTATGATTCGTTGTTTTGATAAATAAATTAGTCGTTAAAATACATAATCGTTTTTAGCTTTTTATTTCCATTTATTAGGACCTAACTTTCCCTATTATGTAAATGCGAATGTTCAGTGTTACTCAATCGGCTGCAATAATAATAATAAATATACCTAGTTCATGATCCCTATTAGCATGTAGGCTACTTTTTATCCAGGAAAAATTTACAAGGTCTACCTAGAAAAAATGAGCTCAATATTGAAGGTAGCAAATTGCAAGATTGCAGTGCAATCCACGTATACGAAGTCACGAGTAGAAGATTATAATGCTAGGAATTCAATGCCCCCAATTCTGTCGTTTCATTTTCCTAATAAACTAACCTATTTTGACAGCACTAAAATTGAGTTTTGAAAAATGCACAAACAGAATCGGGCCCAATGACATATAGTTTCTCTTACTTCGGTAATGAAATAGCGAATCAACGATATGTCCGTGTCTCCACGTTGCCAGCATTGTTTGATGTACCTCAAGACAGGTACGACGCAGCCGCGACTTAGCAAATTGACCATACGATCTAGAAGCATCTTTTTCAACTCCAACTGGGAAAAGATATAGTAGGTATTGTAATAAATACAAGAACCTAACAGTAGGTTATTGATTGGCGGCCACAAGGAATAAAGTCTTGGACGAATACACGGGACACGTCATGCTCGAAAAAAGTATGAAAACACCGTCGACCACTTTTTGCGGGGCTCGGGAGGAGTAATCTATTGCTGCATTAGTTCTGCATATAGCGTTGTCACTGTCTAACAATAATTGTAAATTGACACTAGTGATTGACGCATTCGATGAAATAGTATCGATAAAAATGAATGAATGACGGGAAACGAAGGAGTGGAATTAGGTAGGTACCTACTTTATTAAATTTGAAATTGTAGTAAGGTAAGATGATGCCTGGGTTGATGATATAATAATAATGGAAAATCACAAGGAAATAAACTTAGGCATTAAACATTTTACTTGATAATTTTACATAGACATGTCATTGTAACCATAAGCCACTTTTAAACAATTAAAAATAGCTTCAGAGATCCTCTTCATCAGTGCTACCTATCATCAGACCCTGGAGTATGTGCTCAGGTTTGTCAAATCTGAATGTTCAAGTTTGGTATTGCATTAAGCATTTTTGGCCAATCTCGCAACTGAGACGCTTCGCTCGCTCGGTCAATAAGTAACTAGCTGACCCGGCGAACTTCATACCGCCATATTGTGAGATTTTAAAAAAGTTTCGATTTAACTTTTTATAACTTTCTTTTATACATACAAACCTTGTCCTGACAATCTGTTGATGATGATGAATATGAAAATTGCATAACGGCATTTCAAGCTCTACTTACAAATTCAGGCAAGTGTAATGTAGGAACAGCATCTTTCCAGAGTCTTTTCCTTTTTATAAAATTTTTGTTGTAGCACTCTGGTTCAAAATGTATACTACATATACTGCTATGTTTTTTTGGAATCCATGCCTGTTCTCTGCGTACTGCTTTCACCCATTCTCTTTTTTTTAATGGATTAGTTGGAAACCTAAGAGTGAGAATAAATTCGTTCGTTCATTTACATCGATATTTTTCATCGATAGTTTCAAACCCTATTTGAAAGAATTGTAATGAACGAACACTGAACGAATGAAAAAAGAACGGTAAAACCCGACTCATTTCAGTAAGTCATAAATATAGTTACATTGCAGAAAAAATTGGGTACTCGTTAATATGGCATCATATAAGCAAAAATTATATTAAATTTTATTAGTTTTATGAAAAATTAGCCACTTTATCGGCATAAAATTGTACTCACAGGTGAAAAGAAATATTAGTTACGCGATCACTGTAGTTTTTACAAAATAATACGGCGCATTTTGTCATTTTTTTGCATTATCTTGTCTTGAGAATCAACGTAGTGGTCGTGTCAACACTGACGCAACAATTTTGCTTGTTAGGCAAAAAGGCTGGTACGTGGCGACCGGGGGTAAAGGCGAGATCGTCCGAGTTACGTGTCCCGTGTATTCGTCCAAGAATAAAGTCGACCCGATGACCGACGATTTCTTGAAGGGAAAACGTATTGCATCGATATGGCTAGTCTTACTATGAGCGCCCTAGACAACGATTTGTCTACGGAAAAGTAGACAAACTATTTCTGTCTCTTACGTCCGTCAAACAAAAGAAAGGGATAAAGTATTATTTGTCTTCTCTTTGGTAGAAAGAATTCAAAGAATCGCTGCTTGAGCTAACCATGCTAGAGAAGGTTTTATATCGTTCGTTCGGAAATCTATGGTGGGCTTATGTCTATCAATGAGTTTTACAGGCTATGATGATAAACAGTGATGCGTTAGAAAGAAGTATCAAATTCAATCACTACTGAGTTTTTACCTGAACCAAAATCTCTAATTCATCTTGAGGGGATTCAAACAGCTGCACAAGCAATCTCAACAGGCGGTGATGTAACAGTTGATGGCAGGATGCGACCTCGTCGAGCAGTGCCAAGTGCACGGGACAGTGTTCAGTGCATAGCTTGAAATACGAAGGCTCTGTAACTACACATTCTACCCACACCAGGACACCCATTCCAACGACGGGAAATCTGAAAAATAGGTTGAAGGCATCATGGCATTAGGCATATGCACTCTGGCCGACTAACTTGTGACGTGAATTATGTTGCTAATTCCGCGTCCTAATCTCCACTTGAGAGCCTAAGAGGCCTAAGGGGTCGTCGCACGTCGTCGGTTTTCTGAGTTATATGCCCTATCCACTGCCATTTCAACCACAATAACAATAATTCTATATAGTAATAATGACAATAATAATAGGCTTCAACAAAGAAGAAGCTGAACTAGTTAATTAACCCCCGACGCAAAAACGACGGGGTGTTATAAGTTTGACGTGTCCGTGTGTGTGTCTGTCTGAGGCAACGTAGCTCCCGAACGGATGAACCGATTTTGATTTTGTTTTTTTTTTGTTTGTATGGTGAATTAGTCGGAAGTGTTCTTAGCTGTTTGATGAAAATCGTTCCAAGATTCGGGGGTTTTTTAAATTTTAAATTTAATTACTTTTAAGTTATTTTACAAAAATTAAAAACCCTCAACCATGAAAATCTCTTCAACATTGAGAGCGCTCCGGGGAGCGAGCACGTCCGAACACGTAAAGAACGGAACGCTCTTAGGTACTGTTCACCCCCGTTCTAGTGCTGTTTACATAAAGCGAGCGAGCATTCTACAATATTCCATAGAATCTATGCGAGCAATTATAGAACAGCGAAGGAATGATCTAATAGAATTTGACGGAGAGGGGGAAGAATGAGCATTCGCTCGTTTGGTGTAAAGCGGCCTTTCAAAGTGTTCTTGTGTTCTAGCGAATTCTAGTTCTTGGTTCTCATTCTTGCTCGTTGTTATTTTGGTGTAAACGGTGAAACGAGCTTTCGTTTACACTAAAAGATGAAAGAATGCTCTTGTTCTAGCTCTTTGTTCGTTTGGTGTGAATCGGCCTTAACATCCCTTCCGTTTTTCGGTCGGGGGCTAAAAAAGTATTTATTTTACCTTATGCAGTGATACAACGTAGGAAGTTCCGCAATAAGGTCACTGTAGCTAGCAGAACTGCAAGTGACGGCATGCACCTTCTCGATAGCCTGCACTGTGGCCTTCAACTCGTCCTTGATAGGCTTGCCCGGTGACACGCCTTCGCATACACTAGCCGCGTACGCCAGGAGGTACATGTACTTGGATTTGTGCTCAGGGTTCAGTTTACTTCCGGATTTGAATAGGGAGTCGACGAGCAGCTCTGGAATGTATTTCAATCTTCGTCATCTTGTTTAAGTAGGTATAGGTACCGTAATACCTTCTTAGCTTAGTGTATGCCTGGCTGAGGCGGCTGAGATGAAATAAGCGGCTCTAAAAATTCCGATCCATCTTTTTGATTCGATTCACTTATAATCGCGGCGGGAAACTTTGGTTCATTACTACATCATCGGTTCCTTCGTAGTAGATAGCACAGATAATATAAACTGTAGTAGGTATGTACCTAATACTGATATTAGAACACGATGCGATGGACAGTTATGAAAGGAATAAAGGATACAATAGAATATGTGGATAATATGATAATAAATGAATACCTAGAAACTGGGGTATTCTGAGCAGATGGACCGGAGGCGGCTCTGGCTGCGTGTAAGCTCTGAAGAGCACAGAGATGTCGGCCGGGTTGAGTGCGCCGCGCGACAACATGGCCGCTAGGGCTGTGCGCGCATTCCGCCACGACTCGCCAGATGTCAGCGCCAACGTTATAGGCGTCACATCGTGCCCGCTGAGGAGGGTAACTCTTTCAGTAGTACTGTTTACTTTATCATAATCATCACACAGTTAGAAGTCATTTCAAATACGATTAATAAATTGTTACCTACTGAATAAATTTAATTGAATTGACACATGTGCATAAGTGTGAAACTATGGTCAGCACACTTAGAGCCTTCCCAGACTAGACTTTCTATCCGCCGATAATTTGGTTGGGCTCATCAGTATCATCAGTATGAAGATATGCAAATGCGCACATTAGCCCAGCCCGATTCATCGGCCGATAGTCTGCAGTCTGTGAGGGCTTTTAGCATGTGGGCCATATTCATATACAATGTTTCTTTCTAGCAAAAGAGGTATTATACTTTGCATCTTTTGCTTGATGTAAAAAATAGTTTGTTCACAGTTTTGTAGAGAAATCGTTACCCAGGGTGCCTGCTGGTATTACAGGTATAGTTGATTAGCTAGATTCTTATTCTATTAATAGCAAGTACAGCAAGTACCTCTGCTGAGCACATCGCGTTATCTCTTGACACAGTCTTTTCATGACAGCTCCACCTCTAGGCTCTTGTGCCAGAATATGCACAATGACTTGGCTGTACACATAAGTATGCGCCCCATGGCACACCATTTTCTACGAGATGAGATATTAAATATTATAAAAACTTAGCCCAACAAAATTTGAAAAAAATTATTCATTCTTTAGGTAACTTACAGCACATTCATTGACACTGTTCTGCCAATCATCAGAACTTTGAAGGAATCCAACAATAGCTGATTTGAGTACTCTTGAAAACACTTCTATTTGCTGTGCTGCAGTGGATATACTGGTGATCTCACCTTGGAAGCCTGCATCGGATATCAGCTAGAAAAAAAATACAAATAAATGTTTTATTTCACTTTGAAATTGTTAGTTTTGTGTTGGTGATTGTGACACTATCTTATAAATAATAAAAATAAGAAGTGTGCAAGAAATTACATTTTTTGCACACCCTAATCCAATTTTGATAGATAGATAGAAAACTCTTTATTGTACCTGCACCGGAAATTAGATATTAAACATAGTTCTATATTAAAGCGAAGTACAATTGGCGGCCTTATCCAATGCCTACTTATACCTAATCCAATACCCATTTTTTGTCATAAATGGGTATTGGATTAGGTAGAATTACATGTGTAGAGGTGTCCCTCTACACATGTAATTCAGTGAATAAATACACTTTGACTTTACAATGCAAACCTTGATGGTAAAGTTGAGCATGAGGCAATCAGGATACTCTTCTGCTAGTCTGTATATCAAAGAGCGCCAAGTGGGATGTTCAATCATTTCTGTGAGCCAAGCTGGAGTCTGGAAATATTAAAAAAACTTTGCATAAAAATATTTAAGTATCAGGGGCTTTATTCTCACTTCGGTAGAGATTTTACTAGGGATGACCTCATATCTCGGCAAAAAACTCGTTTCTAGTTTAAACAAGTTTTTGATGTAATTTTGTCAATATCCTAGAGTAAAATCTCTGCCGAAGTGAGATTTTTTTTAGTTTATTTACAATTTTAAAAAATTACATATATGTATATATTTTAGACTATAGCACTAAAGAAAACCACAAGGTTTATAGGCATTAGGCCCCTGCAATAATCAGTGATTGAGATTGGCTACTTGTATACATACCTCACCTTCTTCAGTGAAAATTGTATCTGCCTTTTTTGGGTCAAATGTTTTTAATATCATGTCCTTCAAGTGATTTTCCACCATTGCTTGAACTTCAGTTACTTTTACACCTGTTTTACAATAAATGATCTACTTATATTCAATATTTGCTAAACACCTAGCTGATAACCTAATGAAACTTAGTTAACATACTCGTAGGTACCTAAAACATTCATACAGTATTCTGTGCATAAAGTGTAAAATATTTTGGGACACTTGTGGGCAGTTCATGCTATTTGAATAATCAAAAAGAATCACATTGCATTTGTTTTAGCGAATATTTGTATTTTATGTTACCCAGCTAAGTCAGTAAACAGGTAAAACTTCTACAACCCGTTGCATTGACAATAAATTTTTGTTGTAGATGTTTTGGCTGGAAACTCACAGTTAAGGTCATAGTAGTAGCGTCGCAAGTTGGCTACTTTATTACCTGCTAAAATCAACCACTCTGCTAGCAAATTAGCCATTTGAGCAACAGCACTATAGTTGAGAGAGAGCTGTTCAATTACTTGCTCTGGATTACCACCGGCTTGAAAATATCTCTTCAATTGTCCGAATATTCCAGGTTCCATTATATAATCAGGAGTTTTGAATTTTTCCAAACATTCAAGCAATACTTCTTCTGGGTTTTCAATAACATCTTCACTGCCTTCTTCCTGAAACGCATTTAGAATTAGGTAAACGATGGACAAGAGGCATGGAAGATGAAAAATAATTTAGAATAATCTTACTTCGTACTGATTTTGACTGGTGCCTTCCCAATTACGTTCTTCTTCATATTGGGTAGGCATTTTATATCAAAGAAATGAACCAAGTTTAATGCGGTGCGGTTTATTTACCTCTATCAAAAATGTACAAACTTGCACTGCACTATTCTTCTTCTTCTTTTTTAATTCTGGCTGCCACGAATTTGCCAATGTCAGTGTTTATTGGCGTTTATTAGGATACTAATCTTTTAACAAAAGGCGGAAATCTGACATCTGAGTAGGTGAGTTAGGAAAAATGACCGGTGAAGAAGGGAGTCTCTAAAAAGTTGATTTGTTAAAATAGATAAGTAGGTACGGCGTATAGATATTAGGTAGGTACATAAACAAGTGTAAGTAAATAGAATATATAATAATATTTAGTTGTTTATTTTATTGTAGTTATAAATTTTCACAATATTTTAATAAAAGGGGAGAATACAAGAGATAGCAAGAGTTTAGATGTAAAAGGACGTGGGATACTTGTACTGTTGTACAGTCGGCTACAAATCAACCTTTTTGTGCACGCTGTGGCGTCCGGTAATTAGGGAAACACAAAGCATTTCCTTTAGAATTAAGAATGTACCTACTTGATAATTGTGATTTCCTTGTTGGATGCTCTAAATAAAATAAACAAACATATCAACGGTTCGAACTTTGAACTGTTATAATTTGAATGTTGCGAATCATGCGAGAAGGACGATATGTTGCTAAGTGAGACTCGCTGCTTGCGCGCCACGCGCCTACACCTATGTTGCGATCCCTGATTCGCAACATTCAAATTATAATAGTTCAAAGTTCAAACAGTGTATAGGTTGATGTGTAACCGACTGTACTTCATTCAAAACTGACAAATTTGACAGTTTTGGACCTAAATAAAATGGGTTAGTTTTCGGGTAGCCGACTATAAAAAAATCAATTTCTCGAAACTGTTGGTAGCTCAACCATAGTATCATTTTCGCGTTTTCCTCTACGAGACACGCCAACATAAAAAAATGTCTATGGCTAACAAATCCCCGGCGTCGTACATAGGGGCATAGACAAAAGTGACGTTGTATAAAAAATCATCTCTCATCTTCACTATAGTCATAAATACTTATAACAATATACTTATAATAATTATAACAGTTGTTGTTATCCTCTGGTTTTTATGTTTTGTTGTCTACCTGTTTGATAAGTCTTATATAATGCATGCTGTGGCATCCTCTAATTGAAGGAACACAATAGTTTTAAGCCCATTGCCATGACATTTCTGTTGTTATCGTGCCACCTTTGTTGGATGTCCTATGAATAAAAATAAATAAATAAAATAAATAAATAGAATAACGCCTTGGAGCACTCTAATTTGAACCTACATATTTTACATAAGCACTAGCTAGATAAACGGCCCTGTTGCATGCTCAAGTCGTTGATGCATTTATGTCCCTAATTAAACACTATGTTAAAATTTTTTCATCCCATCTATTCGATAACATAGGGTTACAGGCGACAGAGACAACCAGAGTGGAGAGGGTTCCATTGACATCAATGTAAGCAAGTTGTATGGTGTACTTAGGTACTTATTCACATTAACATAAGGTTCATTTTACCAACAGTTAGTGTTGATTCTTTAGAAGAACAACTGGTGGGTTTTTGCTTTTCTCATTAGTATTAATATGTATGTAATTTGGTTATGTAAAAAGAAATTCGTCATTACTAAAAGCATCTCTTATTTATTTTTCTCATAGAGGGGGATGAAAAGCCTGAGTGTGCCACACGGTGTAGACGTACCTACTTTGAATCCCTCGCTACGTTCAGGATTCTTCTCTAGGATCCTTCACTTCGCTCTGGATTCAAAAAATCGCTCTCGTAATAAATAAATAAATATTCAGGGACATTTCACACAACACCCTCTAACTAAGCAAAGCTTGTGATATGGGAACTAGATGGCTGATAGAATACTTATATACTTTTTTTTTGTAAATACATACTTACTTATAGTACATAGTAGGTAACACCCAGACATAGAACAATCATCTATGTTTGCCACACACAAATGTTTGTTCTTGGTGGGGATCGAACCCACGACCCACAGCACGGAAGGCAGAGCTTTACCGACTGAGCTGTGACGCCTTAATAATAAATTATTATAATACATTATAATATCAAATAATACATTATTTTGGTTCCTTATGACACAATTCACTATTCTATGCCCTATTGTTCGTAGATTAGAAAGAGGTAAGTAGGTATACCAACTTTATTAGGGTTTTCTGTGTATGGCTAGGAAATGAGCACAAATCAAACTAGGTAGTTTGTTTCTATTCACTCGCTTTATTGTACAATATTCTATACTATTTTTATGCAATAGGACTTACAAGCAAATGTCTCGTTCGTTTTAGAAAATCTAATATTTAGATGCTTAGTAATTACTTTTTGGCCAAAAAGCCAGCTTTATTTTAAGAGTAACTAATAGTAACGCTTTAAAAACATTGAATTAGGTAAACAGGTACCTACGTAGGTCCTTTAGTGTTTTACCAACCCCCGAAAATAATTATATTAAGTAAAAAATAAGTAAATAAGTATAAATATTTAGAGATCGGCTAAAAGTTTCTCCACAGACAGGGTGTGCCATTGCGTGCGATGATATTTAGTTAGAGCACAGATAAAGAAATCGGATAAATATGTTCGTTCGGGGGATTGACGCTAGGGCTTATAGTTATGTTATAAACCAGTGGTAGTGGTAGTGACAGATAGTTTCAAGACGGGAAGATAGGTCGGTTACGCACTAACATCGCAAGCAAAAAACTTAGGCTCTCGGTCATACACACACATCGTTGCATCCTGCATTCTGCAGTTGCCAGTAGACAAGGATAAATAGATTAGTTAATCTATTTACCTAGTTACCTAAGTAGTTAGGTAACAATAAAACTTATTTAATTTTCAAATAAGTAATCTTTTAGCTGTATTTATGAGTGAAATGTAATTCCGTGTGTCTTATTTTTCTTCCGTGAATGATTAAAACTCCAAAATTTTGAGTATGGCAGCGACGCGACGACGTACGTTCAACACGATAGTCCGAACGGAATTCTAACAGTGAGTGAGATCACTGGACTCTGTTTACTAGGACCATGCGCTGCAGTAAGTCCCATAATCTTCCCCTTTTGAAACTATCATTGGGTTAAGAGATTTTTTTTGTGTGGTTGGTAATGGTACCTAACATATTGCGCTGACTGGCGCTGACCTTCGTATTTTGAGGTCTACTTAATGGTTTATATAAGCGTTAATATTACATAAATGCTGGCCCCAAAGTTTATAGAAAAACATTTTATTGTAGGCTTTGCAGAACCATAAAAATAAGCCGCGAAGATGATTCGATCGTAGGTAAATGGTTTAAGGCAATAATTTAATTCATTCGTTGCATAACCCTAAGTTTGAATAGATGTGTAGTAGGTAAGGCTTTATAGATTAAAAATTTACTATTCTTAGGTATATTTTTTTGATGCCCTGTCGTGAAATACAGTTGCTTATTTTTAAATCTACCTTGATTAATTAACAGTAAATAACTAATATCTACAATTAGGGAGTAGATATTAAATATTTGGTATTATAGTGACAATGCAGGTTTCTATTAAAATTAGCGTATAGATACGAGTAGTACCGCATGTAGGTACAGTATCTTTTAACAATGGGATACATATTATGTTTTTATCTAGATTATTATTCAATAAATATTTATGTAAGCATATCACAATTTCTCTAAGGTCTAACAGTTAGGCAAAAGTAGGTCCCATTGTACTTATGTTTTATCCATTGAATTGGTGTGTATGTATGTAAAGTTATTATTATGATTAAATATTTTCTTTTACCTAAAGTATCCTTGGTAAAGTTTAATTGTTTGACGATCTAATTTAACAATTATTATGGAAATTTATCAAAGCAGCTATTTTAAGGTGAGAGTACTTAAACAATGAAAAGAAAGTGAGTAAATTATGCAGAACTTACCTAATAGCATCGACTAACAGGTAGGTACTGACGAAATTGAATTATTTTAATATCATTCGTAAATCCTTATCTATTTAATTAGGTATTTGGAATCCCAGGCAATAATTACCCTGCTTTTTTATTGAGAAAAATGTCCAAAATTTTAAAATTGGTTCAAGAATAGGATTTCCTAATTAATTATGCACCTACATAGACAAAGTTTCAATGTTGTTTCTACTAATACTAGCTTTAATTAAGACTTGAAACACTTAAGGATTTGGATCCTATGGCTACATACATACGGGGTGTAAAAAGGCTATTTCTGAAAACTGAAGATACTTAGTAACTTTTCATGCCCATATCAAGATAAACAAATCGAGTGTTGTGTTTATGGTATTTTAATTAGTACCTAAGTACCTGCTGTTTATGAGCTATAAGGTCATTATCATCATATAAACCCGTTGTCACTTCAACTTGATAATTCTGAGAGATATCGGTGACCTTGGTTCTTCTACGGGTTCCCTCGTTTCGGTTTTTATCGCGTAGTGAATGTCCAAGCATAGCTTTCTCCATAGCCAGTTTCGCAACTTTCAGCCTATGATAAGACCAATATAGTTACCGACCACGTCTCAGTTTTTTTTTTTTTTTTATACATTATAGACAAACGTTTGACCGCAATCTCACCTGATGGTAAGTTCCATAACTCATCTCTATAAATGTAGTAGCTTTTATTTTATTTGTCTGTGGTAAATAGGTAATTGTAATCTGGCCATTTACTTTTCGGAAGTAGCCTTCGGACACCTTTTGTAAGGCTCATTTTATTGAGAAAAGTTGCAAAGTCTAGGTCATTTGTCAATTCACGCTGTAGTACATAAGGACAATCAAAATAGCTGTTCTAACATTCAGTAAAGTAATGAAGTGATGTTAGGTACAAAATATGTCGTAGCAAGGAATCTACGATACTTTATTTCCTTAGTGTACAGTCTACGCCGTAGCATATGAACCCTACGTGGCTACGATAACTGTCTACGTCGTAGCACTTACTCTACGACAAGCATGTCGTAGCATATAAGAGCTACGACGTAGCATACACGGTCAACGTCGCGTCGCGTCGGCAGTGGCGCCGCCGCCGCTGCGCTGTAGCACCTTAGAATATATAAATTATATACTTGAGTTTTAAACGGTATAGTACCATACTGAATACCTTGGTTATGTACTCGTAAGAACAGCTACTTTAACATGGTGCTCTGTAAGTATTTACTTATAAAATAAATCACAAATTACTATTCGCTAATATTGACAATTTACGAAGAAACTTTCTCAAAATTATAAAATCGATCCATCTGAAGATTATTTAGTTTAACTTTTACATTGCTGTTTTACATTCCTTGCGGCCAATAGATACTCTAATCTTATATATCTTATAGCAAATATCTACGTTTATTATACTTAATCGTAAAATATTTACAACGTAACAAGTTTAAATTTCATTGGTATTTTAAATCCGTAAAATTAAAGCACCTACAGTAAAAACGTTTCTTTTATAGAAGCAATTGATTTATCTACTTATTCAATAAATTAAACAAGATAAGCGTAGGTTTTTAAAATAATCTACTTAGGTAGGTATGTACATATATCTAAAAGTAATCGTAACCGATTGGAAGTGACGTTATTGATCACCGAACTCGTACAAGGCGTACCTTAGATAGCCACTACTTTATCGGCTCGTTGTATCATTTATATGTATTCGATCAAGATTTAAGACACACTTCAACCATTACCATCTATTCTTATTATATCTAGTCCTAATCTATGATTGCTCGTTTTCGTAAATAAAGCACCTATCTGAGAGGAAATTTGTGATTGGACAGTTGTGTCGTTATTTACTATTATTGTGCGGAGAAGGCCAACGTGGGAAATAATATAGCGGGAGGAAACCCGCGGGTATTAATAAAGCCTAGTCTTCCTGGCGCGTCGTTTCGCTGATGTACATAACGCCATGCCATGCCTCTGCGAAACCATACTCTATGCCTTGCACAGAAGGCCGAATATTACTTGCGTGAACTTTATAATGTACACAAGCATCGCGCAAATTTCGTCCTTCTGTACATCAGCCGTATTGCGAAGCCGAAATAGTACTGGACATCAAACTTTGGTGTTCATTTTTACGACCTAAGTGCAATGTATAAAGTCTTTAAAACTTGTGTATGGGGTAGTTTAGGCCGAACTTATCGATTTAAAAGCCGTTCTATACTGTGATTTTTTGCAGTGATGCAAACATGCAGTTGCGAAATGTACATCTATAGTGACATCAGTAATCAGTTGTAGTAACCTATGTTTGTTTAATTCCACAACATCAATAATTTTTTTTTGTATTTCTATTCTATTATAAAAGGAATGTTACACAAATATAATTTAAAAAACACTACAGGTAAAGACGGTATCGCTACTGCATCTCGACTGAATCACTGCAGAGGCGCTACAAAAAATAACAGTATGGAACTATTCTTAAAAGTAATATCTAAAAATCCAATGATGTCGATTAGTATTTCAGTTTAGCGGCAAGGCTGTAGGGTCTGCAGGCTACCACTAAAGATTTTCGAGGAAAACCCTCCAATAGGGTCACGAGGATAGAAAAAAAAATCGTAATCCTATTGGTAAGTTTTTCTTCGCTTAACCATTTTGCATAGCTCTTGTAGAAAGGTAGCGTAATAATATGACCATTTGTTCACCAACAACGCCGCCAACGAGAAACATGATTTTTTACGGCACGATGTTTTCGGAATTCGGTTCAACATTTCATAGTAAGCTAGAAACCAAGGGCGTCACTGTGTTCGCTTCGTATCTGAGGGAAAATCAAATAAAAATTTCACGTTGCGCTGCAGTGAGTTGAAAGGTAGTTATATTTCCTGCAATTTTAGAGTTTAGCAGTATCCACTACGTTCTCGTTGACGGTTGTTGTGGACACACGGTCTATTTCATTCTCGTTGACGATAGTTGGTTGTTGTGACAACAGGTCTCGGGTGTTTCTCAGACGTCTGGCCGGAGAAGATGCAGGTCGACAGACACGTCTCGTTTCTGGTTGCGCATGATCCGCGGCGGGAGATGCGCGTCGCCAAGCAACGCCGCGTCTTCAGCCAGCGAGTCTCCGGAGCCGTATTCCTCCCCCTCCACCTCCGCCTCCCCCTCACACCAAGAGCCGGAGCCTGAGCTGCCCCCCACTTCAGCTCCCGTCTCTACCTCCACAGAGCAACTCGCGCATGCCTCTGGAATAACACACAAACCTTTACACGCTACCTAACTTTCAAAAGTTACGAAAATTTACACTAAAAACGGGGTACCTATTTATAGCATGATTTGAGAAATTGATTGTTTCCCAAGATATTTCGGCATACTTAGTTACTTATATGAACTCATGAATCATGGCAAATATTCCGTTTTTAATGAAAAATATGTTATAACCATGATAGTTTTAAAATTCACTAAAACAACACCATAGTCGAAGTTGTATGATCGGTAGAGAAAATGAATCAAAGGTAATGTAAACCAGGTCTATATTCTTATTCTATATTCTCATTCTATATTCTTATGGGAGTAGTAGCAAAAGTTTTCCATTCTCTAACATTTACAGAATGTGAACTTGGTCAAGAGGGCAATTCTATCCGCGATCATGGCGGCGCAAGCTACTGTGATGAAATATCATGTGAAGATTCAAGTAATTGTATTCTCAATGAAAATCTATTACAAATTCAACACGTTATCAATGTTTTTGAATAATGGCACTAGAGCTAAACGAGCTAGGCTAGTTAATACCGGGATAATATAAAAATATAATAATATAAGGCTGAGAGGATGGTATAGGTGCTGGGCAAGCCTACTCCATCTAAACATTGTCCCAGGCACTACAGTGTCCCGTTAAGTGTAGGCATAGGTTGCCTCCTGACGCTGTATAAATCATCTTCAATAGATGTAAAGGCCTATTATTATTATTAATATAAAAAATTGCCACGAAGGACATGGTAAAAAAATCGGAATAGGTAGGTAATGTCGGTCTTATTTTGTGATCGGATGGTAGTAATTAAGATTAGGTTCACATACATCAGATCTTGAATACCTTCCGCATTCGTCAGATTTTTTATGACCTGACGAAACGGAATATCGACAAGGAATAACAAAGATCGCAATAATAATAATCGTCGCATCGTTTCAACGATTTCAACGTTTTCAAAACAAAACTAATACACAGCTACTCTACTAGACGTGCATAGATACAATGCAAAAATAAAAAAAAGTACGAACAAGATGTACATTACCCATCTTCGATCAACTTTAGGTACCCATAGAAAAATTAATAGGTAGGTAAATTTTTATACAGTAAACAAACATCTACTACCAAATCAACGAAGAACACTTTTTAAATACTGAATAAAAAAAAACCCACGATAAAACCCTTTCACAGTCGGGTAAAAATAATAATATAACATGCATAGGCAACTAATTTTTTCATGTTAGGTAATTTATTTGAAAAAATATCGCTGCCTGCCAAAATACATATTAATAACCGGTTTCGAAGTGCCCACATATTATTATTCGATTGGCTATTATTTTAGGATTTTAGTAACACATAAAAATTCAAGTCTCGAATGCTTCTCTGTGCTAAAACTTTGGTAACATTTCACATATATTCATAATTTCACATATATTTCATTATTTCACATAAATTCCACAGGGTGCACTTAGCGATAGGAATATCGCTATGAGCTTATAGGAGTTATCAAAGTTTAAGTCTTCCTTGCGATAGTAAAACATGTATGAACATAAATAATAGCACACGCAACTTTGAAAGTGAGTGGATCACTAATTTTATGAACTAACGAACAGTAGGTATTCTAAAATTACATACAAAACTATCCAAGCCTCTCTAGCTAAAGTTTACGTTAAATTAGGTAGAGGACCCAAGTATAAATCACTTTCACTCACTTTCACCTACCTATCACTTATCACTCCTTCACCTCTCACTCTTTCACCTATCACTTTCAAAGTATAAATAAAGAATGTAACATATTATACTTGGGCGATCATCTCAAAAGCTATTTTTGATAGGAGCTTTTACATCCTACTCGGAAAAGTACTTACCTTCCCATTTTTACTGGTGAAGATAAGTTTTATGAACTTCATTTTAATGTTCTAAGATCACTAAGAGACAAAAAGAAAAACGAAATATAGAGTAAATATAAAAAAGATGAAAATAAAGTCAAAAAACTTAAACTAACTAACGGGTACCTACACCCATGCCATCTGCCTGGCAGAATACTTTATGTTTAATTGTGCTTTTCAAAATACTTATTAATATTTTCTAATCTAAATCCATCGTTATTCAACAGTTACTGATGAACATTGTTGATGGTAGAAATATAAAGAAGCCAGATGTGCAATAAAAAGTCGATGAGTAAAGCGGGCCGTGTAATCCGCGCGGAAAGCGCCTAAAACTAAATTGTTCAGGCTGAATAGGACAAGAAATGGAAAAAAGTGTTTGAGGAAAAGTAGTTAGACGGCTATTATTCAAATTTCATTCCAAATAAGTTTAAACCGCAAACATTCTCACAGATTTAGGCACTTATACATATTAACTTAAAATAATGAACCAGTCTGCGACCTGCTTGAGGGTCACGACCCCAGGCTGAGAAAAGAGCTCTATTTGTGCAGAGATACTCTTGCGATTAAGAATTTACGCACATAAACTAATCAGTTTAATTGAACATTGATAGGTACCTACCTAACCTAGATTTACATGTACCAAATGTTTGTTTTTTTATTTATTTTTTATCACATATGATATCATATATATATTTATATCACTCTTATTACTACTTCGAATTGGATGATCTAACAAATCAAAATTCTAATGAAAATAAAAATGTCTAAGTACATACATTAAAAATGCACAGCAACACAATAGTAGTGCACACCACGGAACCTATATCTAGATGAAAATATAGAACAGCTGGATACACACATTCCTGGATCCTACAAATATTTCGGAGGATATTAAGACCACATAAATAAAGGTAAAAGAGCTAAACACTAAAAGTAACATTCCACATTGATATGGGTAGGGTAGTTGGACTCACGTAGCCCACGGCGTCCGATTAGAACGGGGCTCTCCCAAGTTGTCAGTCAGAGAGAAGTAGACGACGAAAAATCTTCATAAGATGCTGCAATTTTGTAATATGCGCATATTTATACCTAAGGCAATGACGTGTAATTGGTTAATTTGCATTCAATGCACTAACTACTAAATTCTGAGTGAAATCTACTTCATCAGTATTAAAAAATGCAAATCTATTGTTAAATAATGTTGGAATTTGCACGGTTACCTGTGATCTTTGAGCGAACGTGTATTGAGCAAAGGTAAAATGTCAGGTGCAGAAAAGTGGGGTCAATTTCAGAGTGGACACCTAATGCAATACTGAATGAAGTGATCGTGTTAGTGAACTGGGTATTTAATTAGATTGGTTTGATGCGAACCTGAGCTGTCAGTGATGAGGCGAGGAGGCGTGTCATCTCGGTCCGTGGGCACTACGATCACTACTTCATCGTCCCGCGGGGAATCTCCATTCCGGCTTGACGATGTTCTGCAAATTAAATGCACTGTATGGACAGCATTGTGGCTAGCACATGCTAGTAAATTATGCAAAACGCTTTGCAGGGTTTAGTATGCTTTACCTAAATATTGAACCCAATTTACTAAGTAAAAGCTCATATCAATGTGTACTGTGATGAACAAGAAGATTTTGATTATGTAATTGTACTGAAGGAAAACATGAGTACACGTTTGCGAACTTTTTTTAAAGGAAGTGTAAGTAAAAATGCTTACTTTACAATAACTTTTTTCCGTACGCATCTGGTACCGAGGTCTGAATAGCCCCTGTTCATCGGCCGCTTTGCGGGCACGGGCGGGGCTGACGCGCGCGGTGGTTGGTCGAAGGTTCGCGACACGGGCGAGTTAGGCTCGGAGCATTGCTTCTCGGCTCTCGCTGTCCGCACCCTCAGCGCTGGCGGTGGCTCAGCCGGACCTAAGCTGCCGCCGCTCTCGCCGCCGCCACTGGTCAAACTATTACTACCTATCCTCCGCGTTCGTCTATCCTCTTCATATAATTCTAATAAATGATCCAACTTATTCTCTATATCATCTACCTGAAAAAAACATGACTTTTACTGGTGTACCACAATATAACGATAGCGGTAGGTATAATGGTAACTTTGTTATAAAATATTTTGTTTTGCATTGAAATACTCACTTGTCTTTCAATTTTAACTACTCTGGAAGCTAGACTGATTTTGGATGCGTAGACGTCTTTCGCTTTTGATCCTTGCTTACCAAGAATTTGGTCTAACCTGTGTGATAAATTAAATAATTACATCTCTCAGTTAGTAGTAGGATATATCTACTGAAATTCGAGATTGTAGAGTAATGGAATTCTATATTCACGCTTTGCGGTACCTACGTTTCCTAAATGAATAAAAAGCGTTGTCCGAGGTCCAAAGTTAAACGTGCGTAACCCACGTTAAACAGAGTAAATTGGAACTGAACTTTTTTAGATTGATATGGGTACCCTATGAACAAAAACCAAAAGTTGAAGTGTCAAAAAGCTTCACTGAAAATCAAAACAATTCTAGCAGTAAACATTTTGATTTATGTCTACAATAGGTTCATTTATGTTTATGTAGAACTAGCTGTTACCCGCGACTTCGTACGCGTCTACAGTTTCCGTGTACATTATATTATCTGTGCGTGTACCGAGCGGATACTTCTTTGAGAAACTTGACATTACACCTCATTACACCGAACTCATACCTACTGGAATGTCAAACGCTAGTCGTTAGACCAAAGAGGTAGTACTACGCCCTGTCAAACTGACGTGACATAACATGACAATGAAATCCTCTTGCCATTGGCGCTGCTAATCCTTTTCGTTCATTTTATCCTGTAGATCCTGTTAATTACTCGGGATAAAAAGTAACCTATATGTCAATCCAGGTTACGAACTATATATATGCCAACTTTCATCCAAGTTGGTTCAGTAGTTTAGACGTGATTGAAACACAAACATCCAAACATCTAAACTTTCGCATTTATAATATTAGTAGGATTAAGGTTGCTTAGCAACACTGCGGACACCATTTATGTCACGGATGATAAATTAAATTACAGTGGCCATCGAAGTGCTCTTCTGATCTAAAATACTGTCTAATATTTGTGTAACAAATAATGTATTCAAATAAAACATAGGGTATATTGTACCAATTAACAAATAGATGAATCACATGACTGTTTATTCATCTATGTGTCTATCTATCTATATCATGAGAATGACTCTATAACTGTTTAAAAAGTAATCTATATATAAAAGTGCTACATAAAAGCTAATTAGATCTCAACAGAATGTAAATAACTACTTATATCTAAAGGATCTGTGATATCAACCAAAATTCTGATTGATGGTAAAGCGTGTGCAGAAGCTGACATCGTTTGAAAGATGACGGTGATAATGAGGACAATGATGGTGCACTTTCATTTACACACGCAGCTTACCAAAATAAAAACAATATACAAAGGTAACATAGAGCCTAAATAACTATTTAACAATTTAAACATATACAATAAACACAAACAACTAACAAAAACAGCCGAGCAAAACTTTCTAGTGCATTTTATTATTTAGTTTTGTTAGAATTAAGGCTTTTTTGATTTAACCTATACGTTCCCACTGCTGGAATGAAAGCTTGGAGGAATTAAAGCTTTACCTAATATTTTAAGTATAGGTATGTTTATAAGCCGAGTAAACCAATTAAAAGGTATAAAAATTGTAAGATTAAAATATCTTTCAATTTTATTACTCAAGCCATCAGTAATGTATCATGTTTTAACGGCGAAGACATAGTGATAGGTTAATAAAAATTATCCAAGGCCCATTTGTAGTACCTATCGTATAAGATAATTAGTAATTTGTATTTTAAATTAACACTATACTGAAAACTAATATTTATATTATGTAACTGTGGTTTACCTTCCTGCTAAATGCTGAAGATATTTTATAGAAATAATAATCTATTTACGCTAATCGTGCCACATTTACATAACAAAACTGAAATATTTTCGAGTTATAAGCTGTCGTACCGTACACATAACTTACTGCTAAGAGTCACGTTTATCACTAAGTAGGTTTACCTAGGTTTTGTTATTATTTACAACTACTGTTTTGTCTGTTGTATTATGTAGGTAGGTATAGTGAGTTTTACAAAAGGGCAGTATGAGTAGCGGTGGATGATCGAGCGCAGGCGACTGCGGCGGCCTTGCGAGTCGCTGACTCTCATCTCACCTGTACTGTAGATTCTTGGTTCGGTTTAGCAGATCCGCATGCCCCGACGAGTATTGCTCTATGACGTCTTTCACATCATAAGGTTTCAACGCTTCTCTAAACCTCTTGCGTGCCACAAAATACTTGAGCTACACGGAAACAAAACACAGATCCTGATGGCTGATGTCATACATTTACCATAAACTAAGATAAACGACAGTGTTAGGGTTAGACGTGTTCGTTTATTGCGCTTTTTAAGCATTCCCGAGTGTCAAGTATCAAAAACTTAAGTACACTATTTTACGAAACGGTAAAACATCGTAAAATCATATTTGATTTGAATATATTAGTTTAAAAAAAAATTATAGCCGTAATTTTCCATAAAAGAGTCACTTGACATAGTTCTGGATATACCTATTTTCACAGTCTGTATTGGAAAGTAGTTTTTGGGTAGTTAAGTATTTACTAATGAGAAAATAATTGACTATGAGTCACAAAGTAGGTGGTTTAGTCACATAAGTTTAGTCACTTTTTTTAATAGTAGCATATATTTGTATAAATTGACAGTACCAACGTTCCTAAGCTTTTAGGAGAAGCTACTGAATATAATCTTCTAAAAATGATGTAAGTATTATAAACCAGTACTTTATGCCTGATTTCTCGGAAATATTTAGGTAAAGCACAGTGCATACGAATATTTTGTAGCTTTAAGTCGTCATTAGTGATAGTTAAGGTAACCTCTACATCGCTGCGGCGATAACTATAAAAAATAGATTTTATGGACTCTTACGTTTTAAATAAAATGCTTCAAAGACTTATAGCATGTTAATAGTAGGTATACACATGCATAGTTTATGAAGTAGGTATTATTAACGTAACGTAGGTACTTAGTAGAAGTGCAAGTAACAAAAGTAAATCAAGTAGGTAGGTTTTTGAAGTTATGTAGGTATTATGTTCAGCAATGCAAGTACTAACTACACACTATAGATAAATTATTAGATTTGATGCCAACTTTGACTACAGGTAACATGACAAGACAGAGGTACGAGTACAGTCCAGACAGAGTATGGAATGTAGAAAGTAATGGCGCGGCAGTGCATGGTGTCGGAAGGGTTGTTGGCAGTAGTACCTAGTCTGGACGTGTTTCACCCGGCCGAGCAAGTCCACGTGGCCCGCGGAATACTGCTCAATAACGTCCTTTACGTCGTACGGCTTAAGGGCTTCCTTAAACTTACGTCGGGCCACAAAATACTTCATCTGTTAGAATTCCATAATTTGTAAAACACTTTACATATTACAAACTTATAATATGTAGAGCTAATAATAATGATATGTACCTACTTACTAAATTGACATGTAAATCTACGAGTTTTATTGTAGGTGAGTATACAGAATGCTGTGTGTTGAATCGTAAAACGATGCTAGGATTACTATTTCACATAACCATATTATTTCAATGCGCATCAGTAGGTATTCATGTTCTGTAATTTGTTGTTGTTATGTCTGTGTGTTTTTGGAATCTTAAAATTGATATCTAAGTAGGTAGCAATGCCCAAATGCTGGAATACCTACCTGTCTAGCATGTTGGGTATACTTTGTCGTAGTAACACTAACTTAAACCTTTTTGTGAGTGGAATTGTTTTTGTTATAATGTCCTACGCAGTGTATATGTAAGGTATAAACTAAAAATGTTAGAAGCGGTTTTTTTTTGTAGACATACCTTTCTGATGAAGCGGATGGCAGCTTTGTGGCGCGGTGTCAAACTCACACAACGGGGCTCGTCATCCTCGTCTGCGCAAACAAGAAAACTTTTGCTATGCTGCGGGAAATTACGATACAAAGGAAAACATCCATAGCATAGATTCACATCATAATTAACTGTCTTATCATTGTTTGGAATTGTAATCAAAATGGTTTGCTCAACGGGGTTATTATTATAACTACTTAGTTATAAATAAAATAAATAAATATTCATGGACATTTCACACGTCGCCCTCTAGTCCCAAACTAAGCAAAGCTTGTAATATGGGAACTAGATGCTGATAGAATACTTATATATATTTTTTTGTAAATACATACTTATAATGTATAGTAATACCCAGACAGAACAAACATCTATGTTTGCTACACACAAATGTTTAAATGTTATGTGGTTAAACATTTTGTATTTGTACAATGTCATAAGCAAATATTGTTTTTACATAATTTTGTTACTTAAGTTTTTAAATAAGTAAAATAAAATCACACGTACCCACGTAACGTATTTTTTACGTTTAAAAAAATATGGTTTATTCGAAAGCGCAAATTTCATGCCTAACTGAAGTAGGTAATATCTATTACTTTTTCATATATATTTTTTTCCTTAACCTATCTCGTCCCACTGCTGGGCAAATTTTTCATATATCATGATATTTTCATTCAGCATAAAGGTAAGTATTCAAAACATAAAGGTAACTAGAGCTAAGTGAAAATAAATTGCACATGTTGCTAAAATGCGGAACCGTGTGCTGTAGATATGCATAAACTTCATTATTGGCTACCACTTCTGAGCAGGTTAGGTATATCTGCAGTGGATTTTGTGCTATTGAAATAGGCAGCCATTTGCATTCGTATGCTAATTATACACTGTCAGGCGATGGAATGATTTACATAAATTATAATTTTTTTATATTTTGTTATTTTTTATTTATTGTTCGTATATTAAAAGACATTTATTTATTCACAAAGAAAATTACGACTAATACGGTACTGGATCAGTTGAGCTATCTATAAATCGTTTGCAACGGTTTGTAGATAGCTCAACTGTTTCATGTGTATTTTGTATAATTATGTTCGTCTATTGAATTGTCTCGATATAAGGATTTGATATTTGACGAAACGTCCATACAAACAAACGTGTTTGAATTTGAATCACGATAGTTTCACATGCCCACGTCTAAACAGACTGGTATTAGGTTGATTCATGTCACGGGGGTGATTCTAAATTGGTAGACTTTTTGTCACGATAGATATATCTCCCAAAGACTTTATTAGGTACGTTGGTTTTGTTTTGCGTTCAGCGCGTATATCTGATACAACGGATATTCAAAAATACATCTGGCTACGACTAATGTATCGCGTACTTGCATAGTGGGCGCGAAATAAGGTTGTCAATAAAAGATTTGAAAAGGAAAAAAATAAAAGCATTTCTGTTTTAAAATTAGTAATGTATGTCACGTATAGGTAGGTCCCGTCGCTATTTGAAGAGCGCGGCGCGAGCAGGTGTTAGCTATTCTTTCATATACGAGCTATGCAATTATTTTTGAATTACACGTTTACATACCATTGATATTTACTTTACGGGGTTGATTAGCACGATATAATTATTTTCAAACTCATGGCCTCTGTCAACAATGATCTTGATTTTGTTTAGCCCTTAACGACGCGTAGCATTTTATTGCGATATGCTGGAAATTACTAGGTGCTTATAATATTTTATGATATGAATGGCTGACCAGCAAGCTTGGTAACGATCAAGCTTTAATGTTCTTCATATATTTATTTTCTACACGAATTTTCGCACTCTATTATGTAAGCACCTGTTATTGTCAGAGTTATAAGCTGTCATAAAAACAAAGCAGACACACCAGGTTTTGTGTGCGTGAAAAATATTTTATTGATTGTTATTTTTTCATCGAAAAACCTTTTATTAAATGGCAGCTGAACGAACATGGTGATTAAGTAGTTGATAGACCTTTTTTACTAGTGATTTACGAACGTATCAAGTAGAGTCAAGTCTAGTAGGTATTTAAAGAAACATTAGCGTAACCAAACGCTTTCACTTTCGAATAAAATCAATGTCAGTAGGTACTCGTATGTACCTGTTGTTTATCTACAAGACAAAGTGTCTATATATTTTTTAAATAATAATTTATAAGTTTAAAAGACTAGAAAAACCGACTTCAATTTGACTACCAGCTTCATCATCAGATGATGATGATAATGACAGTTCATTGGGAATGTTCTAGTCACTATAAAAACCACTTAAAAGTCACAGGAAAGCAAAATACGCAATTTAGTGCACGTGGATGGCATATTTTTTTCAGTTATTTCTATTTATAACCCAAACTGCTGAAACGATTTTGATGAAAATTAAATGGAACCAATCTGGAAGTATATCCTTTCAGATAAAAAAAAAATGTTTGAAATCGGTTCATAAATGATGGAGTTCTGAGGTAAACATTAAAAAAAACATATAACCGAATTGAGAACCTCCTCCTTTTTTGAAGTCGGTTAAAAATAGATTTGTCGTAACAGGAGTTGTTTATCAGCAGGCTAATAATGATGATGAAGCCTGGACGAATTTCTGCTAGATATTTCCGGTTGATGGTCCATCCAGCCCTCAATATAATAATGTCTTCGGTCTATCGACAGAGATTACTTTCACTACATTTTTCAAAATCGATCTAAATATACCGCATGAGATCTTGTCTCAACTATTAGTTACGTAATAAATAATGCATAAATCGCACAATACCCTGTATTATCTACACGAGGATCGACGTAAGCATAGATTAACTATTTGCGTGACGATGATAACCCTAATCGTGGCGTAACGTACTGTGATATTTGTGACGTGTCGTGAATAATAATATTATTTTATCAGTAGGTACCTAAAGTACCTAACTAAGTAGTCGGTAGGTAAGTAGTTTTTCAGAATAAAAGATTTCAGAACCAATATAATTTAGGATATAAGATGTATCAGAGTGATTGACGCAATGAGATGCCTCAGAAGCGACAATGCATTGTTAGACGAAGAAGTTACCACATAGCTTCAGGTGGCCCATCCGCTTGTTTTATCAATTACTAGCAGTTGCCCGCGACTTCGTACGCGTCTACAGTTTCCGTGTACATTATATTATCTGTGCGGGTACCGAGCGGATACTTCTTTGAGAAACTTGACATTACACCTCATTACACCGAACTCGTACCTACTGGAATGTCAAACGCTAGTCGTTAGACCAAAGAGGTAGTACTACGCCCTGTCAAACTGACGTGACATGACGTGACAATGAAATCCTCTTGCCAATTGGCGCTGCTAATCCTTTTCGTTCATTTTATCTTGTAGATCCTGTTAATTATTCGGGATAAAAAGTAGCCTATGTGTCAATCCAGGTTACGAACTATATATATGCCAAGATTCATCCAAGTTGGTTCAGTATTTTAGACGTAATTGAAACACAAACATCCAAACATCCAAACATCTAAACATCCAAACATCTAAACTTTCACATTTATAATATTAGAAGGATTTTAAAAAAATATATCAAACAGTAAGTTTACATTTATCTATTTTATCAATGATTTTATCATCTCATCTCCTAAGCGGCGGTGGTTCCTATGCAACGGGATATCCCGTTTTCTGTCGAGGAGATGAGATGATTAAATCATGGGGGATGTTAGAAAAATATTTTCTCCGTGTTTCATACATAGTTCGTAATAAAAAAGATAAGATAACGTTATAGAAAGAGTATACCCTGTTTCACTGTCATTAGATAAAGCTAATGGCACTCGAGAAACTTTTGAAACTATTTAGACCACAGAACAGAAAAAAAGAAGTAGAAGTACTAAGTAGGCGGATCTGCATAGGATCTAGTCTGCATCGTGTTACGCACTTCAAGCTCCGCCTAGCTCCGCTCACTTCAGTCATGTTTGAATTTTGTCATGGTAACCGTACTGAAAAAAATCATTTAAAAATATAAAAATGCCCTATTGTGCTGTTTTAGAGTGCAAAAACAATAGCGGAATCAAAAATTTAAAAAAGGGGGCATATCATATCACCGGTAAGTATTATTTTATTGTTTATTTTAGTTTTGGTAAAAATGCAAAATCGTCAAACAAAATAAGACTGTAAATCATACCCGTTAAAGTCGTGTTTCTCTTAAACCTCAACTTTCGCTACTCAAGTAGGGATGTCGCCCCAATAAACTGATGAATGCGTTATCGATAACTTTAAAGGGGTATTTTTAATTGCTGGGTAAGATGAAAATTACAGAAATATTTTGAAAAAATATGATATCTTCTGGTTTCAGTTTTCCCAAGGTGCCAGATATTAAAAAAAAATGGATTGATGCAACTGGGAAACAAAATTGGTTTCCTACAAAATATAGTACAATTTGCTCAGAGCACTTTAATGACCTAGATTTTGTAATTAAAGAAAGTGGAAACAAATACATTATTGGCACAGCTGTACCGACTCTAAAAATTTTGTGTTTTCAGGTAATTATGGTGTTTATTGTCATGAAGTTTTAATTAATTAAATATGTAGGTAGGTACCTTCATTTATTTTATGAATACGTAAAACCGAAATCTAATGAAACGTATTAAAAATTACAGGCACATTTCTCCGCATCACGGAATTCAGAAAGATCCTCAACGCCAGACGGACGTAAGCGAAAACTTGATTCAGAAGTCTTCACGAATTATGTCACTCAGAAAAAAACTAAAATTGATACATATTATGCGGATAGCAATGCCGATTTCAACTCCACCGCTTCAAACCATATCAGTGATTTAATAAAAGCGATAGCAGAACGGTACATAAATGTGCGGATCCATCATTTATTAAAATTAAACATAAAACTCTCAAAAAGACAGCTTTTAAATAAGTACGTTCTATTTCAAGGACACTAAATTTTCGTGTAGCTAAGTGGGTAAGGACCAAATTTTTTGCATCATTGCACACCGGATTTCAGAACTGAAAGTGTCACAACGGAACAAATGTTGTACTACATTTGTTTCGTTGTGACACTTTCAGTTCTGAAATCCGGTGTGCGATGATGCGAAAAATTTGGTCCTTACCCAAGTATCAGCCTGACACTATACAAACCGGTGATTGATTATTAAAGAAAGAAAGAAAATAAATGATTTTTATTTCGACCACCACAAACGGCAGAGCCCGTCAGGACACAACGCATCAGACAAATGTAATTGCGGCTAAACGTAGCTATTTCGTTATCAATCAGTGGGTAGGTAATAATCGATATCGATACATTCGTCATGTATCCTCATTGGTCACATCACTAAGTGAGTAGCTATGTTTGTCATAACAGCCATTGCATTATCAATCTTAAGGTTTGTTAATAAAGACTATAACAAAAATGCTTCGCAAAAGCGCCACCTTTTGCTGAGTAGACGAAGTAAACTTTAATTTTGATCACTTGTTTATTTTATTGAGTTTTGAACCATGTTCCGATGGAACTAAGGTTTTATATCAATAAAATTATTTTAATGGATTTAGGTCCGTTTTACGTTCTCTTTCAACCAATTATAATCTTTATTTCTAAGTGTTAGTTTTGACATGGGGTGAGTTTAGCTACACTGGTTCTCATACTAAAAAGTCATCATGCTCTTTCTATTTACTTCCTTTGTTCTGTGATTTACCAGCACTTACATACGGAGCAGTTGTATGGTGGACCAGAACCGAACTCACGACCGTGATAACCAAACTGCAACGATTTCAGAGACTGGCATGCTCTGCAATAACAGGTTGCATGAAGACAACACCGACGGCTGCCCTTGAGATAATCCTGGGCCTCACGCCACTCGACCTTTATATACAACAGGAAGCGACGATGGCCGCTATCAGACTCAAACACCTGAACCTATGGGGATCAACCAGGAGCCCACACGCATCTATTCTGGTAAGAGCGTCAGCGCATGAACCGCTGATAGGAGCACCGTGCGACAAGATCCCCAAGCAACAAATATTCCAGAAACACTACCACATACAAACCCACGAAGACCAAAGAGATCAATCAGGAAGCAGCGAAGTACGAGTCTACACTGACGGCTCAAAAACCAAACAGGGTACAGGCGCCGGAGTACATTCGCTGGATCTCAACATCAACATATCAATGACACTCGGCACACACAGTTCCATCTTCCAATGTGAATGTGCAGCCATTACCGAAGCGGCAACAGCAATCAACAGGAGAGGAATCGTTGATTACAACATACGGATCCTCTCTGATAGCACAGCCACACTTAAAGCCTTGGAGAGCCACAACTGTACCTCCAGACTGATATACGAATGTCACCTTGCCCTGGAGAGCGTCGCCATAAGAAACAGGGTAATCCTACAGTGGATAAAGGGACATAGTGGATCACTGGGTAACGATGCTGCAGATGAGTTAGCCAGAAGAGGAGCAGGAACAATATCCGAAGGGCCAAACCCCTTCCTTCCTCTACCATTCTCTCAACTACGCACCTGGGTGCGTTTGGACACCCTTCACTTACACAACACACGCTGGGCTCGCACGACGGACTGCAGACAGTCAAGAGCTGCAATCCCAGCAATCACACCGAAATTAACACGCCGTCTACTGAGCCTGCAGAGACATAACCTCAAAATCATCGTGGGGACCCTGACAGGACACTGTCGCTTGAATAAACACCTCTACAACATCGGAGCCACTGACAGTTCACTCTGCAGAGGCTGTCTTACCAAAGAAGAAACAGCTGCCCATGTAATCCTGGAATGTGAGGGCGTAACCACACAACGAACAGAAATCCTAAATAACCCTAGGTCACTCCTCCAAGCCTGCGAAGCCCCCAGGAAGCTTCTGTGCTTTTGGGAGGAGTTAGGCTGGCTACACTCCTAGCCAGAACACCCCCCACGCATAATGGGCCAACTTTGAGCCTAAATGCGGAAAAGGGAGTCCCATCAATATCAATATCAATATCAATGTTCTGTGATTTAGACTGCGCCTCGAATTTAGTTTAAAGATTTTTATTTCAGTTAAACCTGAATCACACAGATGACGTTCGTGGCAGACGGTTGGGATTGCTGTATTATTATGACGCTGAATTTTGAAACAGCCTCTGTTTTAGCGTATGTGGAAGATGTGTTAAGATTAATCTGTGACTATGGAGTTATGAAATAACGTTGTTAAATATTATTTATTCTTTTACATCACTAAACGTCATGATAGTTTCACAGTTGATAAGAACACAGCACAGCACTGATCACAAAAATTTTTGGATTAATTAACTAAACAAATACTTAAGTACATCCAGTCTAGTACCACTATAAATGGCAATTAATAAGTGCAATTTCCAAGAAATCGGATATGCTAAAATAGGCAGCGTCATCTACTTAGTATTAGTTTGCAAGTTTCAACTTTGTTACAAGCACAAGTGTCGGTAACCACTAGATGGTAATTAGTAGAGGTAAACAGTTCTATGTCTATTTACATTACAATATCTAAGTGAAACATCAATTTGTGAGACAGTACAAAGTCATCGAAGAAAAGTGGCAGATAGTGGAGAATGTGGCACATCACATTACATTTATCCCACCGTACACAGTTAACTAAAGTTACGGAGTAAACTACTCGAAAGCGACAGAAAGAGATGTCGACTGACTTATTTAAATATCTAGTACGGAAAAACTAAGAGGAGCGGTCGCAAGACATTTATAATATCTTACCGTCAGAGTTTTTCTTGGAGAGCGCTGTCTCTGCCACCGAGTCCTCGCTGTGCGAAGGGTTGACGGGTCGCGCGCGCCCTGTGCGCCCGTGCGTCGCGCCTGCCGAGCCACACAATGCTCACTTCAACACTTACTCACTACTTCAGTCATTCCACCCACAGTCCCGTCCGTTACTGCCCTTTCGAATCTACGAGACACTACCCCCTGACGCGGTACTGACACTTAGTTGATTTTTAGATTTATTTTATATTGTGTATCGGCTTTCAGTAGTAAAAGACATCACATAACATTATTAATATGTAATTGGTATGAAAACTGAACATACAGCCCTAACCATAAATCAAATTACTTTTCCTACTGTAGGAAAATGTTTTTTTGGTAATCAATATTTTTCACTTTCATTTTATATTTACTACCTAGTCTAGTAGCTATTAAATCATGGGGGTGTTAATGATTCAAAGAATCCAAATATCTAAAGGCACTCAACACAAAATGTCCTTTTGTTGAATAAAGGATTCCTCCATTTCAACCAATGACTTCGGTCTTGTGCCTTGGTTCACTAGCCCTTCTGATAGATGTTCAGTTGGGAAGACGAATCTACATAAGTAGGTACCTATCGTTTCTTTTTTAATTTGTCTCTGTGGGGATTTAAGTTCAATCAACATACAGCTTGATACAACTTAAAATCAGTTGCGTTTTGTATGATGAATTGTACTGCCATACAATAAAATTCATTCAAGATAAGACATGAGCAAATGGCCATGTCCAAAATCTCAGTTCTCTCTGCATTAGCAGAGAGAATTTTATTGTTCGTTACGGAGGGCGATTCGGTTCAAAATGTCATCTAATGCAAAGAGAGTTTAAATAAATGAGATTTTGACGTAGCTTATGCTAAGTAGGATCCGTCTTTCATCTTGATTTATATTACAGGGTTGTAGATAACCTCTTAGGATGAAAAGGATTTTTTCATATTTTCCTATAAGAACATGTCATTACGGAACCTGCCTCATAAAGTAATTGCTGTATGATGTAACATCGTAAATGGTAATGTTATTCCTGATATACATTTATTTTGGTAAAGGAAATTTCGGTAAAGCGTTACCTCTACCTCTGGTAATATTTTAGGTATACGTATGCTACGGTTTTGCAATTATTCTTGCTAAGGGAATTAAATTAGTAAATAATTTATCCCACCGCACAAAGTAAGGTAGACTTGCATTAAAATTTCTCTTCGTATATTTTAGAAATTTAACAATACTGATTTATATCAACAATAACAATCAAATAAAAACCTCGGATTTCAATACTATACTTAGACTTGGGAGATTAGGAGTCAAAATATTGGTTATAAATTGGCAGTAGTTAAACTGCGAAATCTGTGCCAACACAATATTATATATAGACTTCATAGAGGCAATAACAATTTCTATTATTACTGCTCTACCTAATAAACTGATCGATGGTAAATCCATAGGTACCTACATTACCTACATTGATGAAACAAATCTATTTAGTTAAAATACGTACTTACTTATTTAAAATAATGCATTATTAGGACATGACAACGGTGATATTTTTTTACGATCTCATTCTATGGTGCGATTCTTCCTCAAGTCACTGATGCTATTATAAAGTACTATTCATGCTATTGTTTTGCTGTTATTGGAGCCTCGCCTTATGGTGTGCCATATTTCAATTCATCTTTATTAAAAAAATGCTGACTACTTTCCGTTGCGTGCATAAAATATACTCAGTACATTTTAGTCATATAAAAAGCCAGCGTGGAGTTTAATTTATGACTATGGGTCTAGTCTATGACTGACTAAATACCACACAAGAATTCCTTAGTAATTTTTAGTAAACCTATAAGTAATAGGCAGATGAAGGTTCGTCAATATCACTCAAGCTATGTGTCAAGTGAAAACCTACCTACCGTCATCTTAATTTAGGCCGTAGCCACTTGCTTTCAACTACGGAACCTGACTTCGACAGGCTTGTAAAACTGGGGACTAAGCACGGCACGTAAAAAGTTAGTAAGTATCTCTTAGCTACCTTTTTAATTACTTATTGAAATATTCTAACAATGAATACAAGACAACGGGACGCAAATCAATGCCAGTTAAAATAAACCTAAACGATTCAGTCTTCTATTTAAAAAAAAAAACAATTGCTACACATTATCTATTCTCGAGTCAACCTTAGCGCATGCCGAGGACGCTACAAAATCAATGTCGAGCTGCTTGTTATGACTGCAATAAAGAAACACCTTATAATAAGGTCAATGCAGCGGTTGCTATTAAACGTCTCAAGCAAACTATTGATCCATTTGCTGTCTCTTTCTTCCACGGGGAAATTACTTTTGGAAATGAAACTTTAGAAACTACAAAAATCGATTTAATGTTGATGGATGTTTATGCTTAGGTGTGCCATAAACGTATAGAAATTGTTTAAGGATAGAGTTTTTGGTATAACGGATAGCTTTGAAGTGCCGAATGGAATATTTGCATGGCGATAACACAATTGAGATAGCGAACAAGGGATCGCTATCTCTACCATGACATAGCGTGTAACGAATGATGATAGATATTGATTTGGAAGAGCAACCACCTGACCCTTTTAGACAAAACCATGGGGCTGCAATAGTTTAAGTCAGAAAAATAAATGACTGTTTTTATGACAGCAAAAGTTTATTGCCAACGTAAAACTTGGTCCATGTTTTTGTGATCACAGAATAGCCACGAGGGGGTAATTTACTTTTATAACCAGTATCTATTTTCTTAGGAGAATAAACAACTCCATTACTTATATAAAATTCAATTAAGCAGTTCGCCTATTTTATTTCATAAATTTGTTCTATCGATTGATAGGACTTAATCGAACATTTCTAGGAATACCGTTTCTAATGGTTGTGTAGCATTTTTTGCTCTTCGAGCAAATATTTGCTGGCAGGAAAACTCTTCAAGTAGGTAAGTACAATTCGTTCCTAAATACATAGGTATAATTATTGGAAAAAAGTTATTTTACAGACTCCTATGAACTATTTCTGACATGCATAATAAAAAAATGCAAAGCAGTGTGAAATCAGGTATCGTTTATTTGATTCATTTATATAGGTACGTAACCGAACTCAAAAGACAAGCTTTGATTGAAGCCATTCCAGTAACATGATGTAACCTACACTAAAACGCTTGTAATAGTTTGAAAAGTCAAGTGATCCGCAATCTATGATGCTAAATGAGCGCAAGTTGGGCAATCGTTGTAAAATCATTTCAAAAGTCTCTACCTCAGCACTTACAATACGCGAAAGCTCATATCATTTAGAAGCCACTCTGTCAAAAGAAATACGTGAAGCTTCTTATTGCAATTTAATTTTTCATAAAGTATTTCGAAGCGATTCTTCAATCTACGCGAGTGCATTCATATTTTAAAAAAGTGAAAAAATAACAAAAGAAAGAAGTAGAAAGTCAGTAGGATATTAGCATCGTGTCTGGAGCTAAGAAACGTAGCCATTATCGCCGGGAGTCTGGAGTTCTGTCCGGACTAAATGCTACGTTTAACATTTTACATCTGTGTATTCACATAGGTATTTCGGGAAAGTTTTTCTAATAAAAATGAATAAGAAACGCAGCAGAAGTTTATGGACTGTAATATTTTCATGCCATAGTGCCGTCTAAGATATTGGAATAGAACCTTTAAAGCAGCTTTTCCAACAATGGAGTAGGCAACACGCACGGTCCCCTCTGGATGTATGATTATCTACGGAACAGGGTAACAAATAATATCACTTTCTATTCCAACAACTGTATCACATTAGAGTCTCTAATTGTTGTGATTATTGAAGGAATGTCATTCGGTATACTCAGAGGAATGTGGTAGAGACTTCAGTGTTTCAATGTTGTGTTGAATATAGATTTCGATTGCGGATTGGTTTTACTTGAGTAAAAACGTGAGCTCCATTGAGGTTGAAGTGAATTCGAGTTGATGAGAAACATCACTGTATGTTGTCCGTGGTGGGAAATAGAGTAACTCATGTTTCATGTCATTGATAGAATACCTAGGTGGTTGATTAGGTAGCATAATTTTATTAAGAAGGTAAAATATGTATTTTTTGTTTGCCATATTGAATTAAGTACAATTAAATTAATGCATTGTTACTATCATAAGATATCTTTGTCATAATTTGGAAAACAGATTTTTGTTTAGTATCCCGTTCTGCCACGATAGCAGCAAATAAAACGAAATTAAGAGCGATGTAATCAACTCAAAAAGAAATAACAAAAAGTATGTGTTTAGCGGAGCCTGATCAGTGAAGTGGTAACTAAAGTTTTTCTGATATCACGACTAGGTTTAATATCGATGAAGTTTTATAATGTAGGCCTAATATCTATGTTAGTATTGGAACGATTGTTGGTTTTTCGTAGGTAAGTAGTGTAGGTAGCATAGATCTGTAGAGATAATGATTGAAAGCGGCTTACCGAGATTTTCAGCGCTCGCGTTGACATCGTATCTGTGTGCGGGCTTGGAGTGCGGCGCCGGGGAATGCAGCGACGTGCTCTTGTGCCGCCGGATCGTCGGCAGACGCGACACAAAAGACGCATTGTTCTTGAATGACGCACTCATCACTCGGCTGTCAAATATAAATAACGCTCGTCATCGTCAATACCCTTGTTCGAACACTCGACTCGACATCGCATTTTCCAACAGTCAAGTGCGATTAGTGAGGGTTGAGTATCGGTAGCGGAAATTAGGTTTCCTTGCATGAAAGAGATGGAACTGACGGCTAAATCTACTTTTAAAGGTTGTTTGTAACGTACTACGTATTCGGAAAGTTTTTAATAAAGTTGAAATTGGAAACGGACGATGATGTAGAGCTAGGTCACAGAATAAAATAGTATATATACTGGCTGGCCAGGTACTAAATATTGGCAATTAAAGGGAAGGATTGATTTAAATAAAAAATTAAAAACATTTAAAATTATGCCAAACGGCGGGCTCCCATTTTAAACCAATGGCCGGAAGCATACCAACGCAACTCATGTCCGCTTGATAGAAAACTAAAATGGGAGTGTGAAATGTAACAGTAACTCGACCAAAATATCAAACATGGTAATAGCTTTGACGCTTTACTGAAATTTCATCATACGATTTATCAGTGCAGTTTTATGGAACGATCACAATAGTGAAACTTCTCGTAGCAGTAGCTTTCATCAAATTGTCATTAGTCAAAGTCAAAACACATTTTGATGGAGATTTCTCCTAAGGGCCGTATTACAGAAATGCGAAACGACTGGTCGATTCGTCTCTATGAGGGTGCTATGGAAAGTCGTTTCAACGATCGAAGTTTTGGAGTTGTATTTTTACTCCCTCATGAATGTATAAATAATGTGGAGCAATGAATACCTACAGGTGTTATTAAACGAAGATAATTATGCAATTCTGTGCTATAGGATCAAACAGAGAACAAATAAGGGCTTACAGGTTGAAAGGTACAATAAAACCCATACTCCCAATTTTTGGAATAGGTTGCATGTAACTGCCTAGTATTCGGTTCTCTTTTGTAGCTTGATTGATCCAGTACCTACCGCTGAGCGTTCGCGCGTATTCATTAGAGCCCGCCAGTCCGTTGATTTGCGAAAAGTTGCAATTTTTTATATGTAAAAAATCGTTTGGGAAACGAAAACTACTTTCCTCAAACGACTTATATTTCGCAAATCAACAAGATAAAACTCAGACTAAGTACGGGCATATATTTATTTTGTGCTACGGGCTCTGGTAACCATTGTCGCGCGCGTTAATGCTGACATGCAACTTGCATGTCAGCATTAACGCATCGGATATAAAAACTTACAGTATTAATAATTAATAATAATATCTAATTTATATACTTATTAATATTAATAAATATTAATAAGTATGTAAATTAGAATATTGAGTAGAGAATACCTAAAGAATATAAAAATGTTATTTAATAATTATGTTAGTAATATGGTTAAAATACCTAGTGACCATTTTTAAATTGTCGTGCCCTAACTGGGCTCATGTTGGTAGCATAAATATATTTAAGACCCTTTTGTACAACATGAACGCAATAAAGTATTGAGTATTGAGATGAGAGTATTGAGTACCTACAAAATCAACTAAGATGAACACAGCATTATGGATTGTTTTGAAAAAAAAAGTAGGATTTAAAAAGGAAAGAAAATACGTAGTGAATACAGCAAATTCACGTTGAGTTACCTGGTTTGCGGACTCGGCAGTGGCACATGGTGGATCTTCCAAGTGGCGACGCTGATGGAGTGCTCATCGGCCGCGTAGCACCTCCAGAGCGCTTGGATGAGGCTCGCGGCTGGTTGCCGGCGACGAATCATGTGCTTCTGACGCTGTTGCTGTTGCACTTTTAGCGCGAAACCTGAACCTAGTATACCCTGGATAAATACACAGTTATAATTATGTTTATCGATTTAAATTAAGTAGATTTTCGTAAAGTTTTTGGTAAGTATAAGTAATTTAAAGGTATTGTATAATACTGTGAAAGAAACACTGCGTGCCAGAAATAAATAATTGAAAACTTAATAACTCTGATGATATTTTTATCCATCCGTGCTACATGTTACACTAGTTCATAACACGAACGACTGTTTCAAAGTAAACGATTAGTAAAAAGCAAAAGTAAAAAATGTTTTATTGCCATAATAATGTTCGATTACAAATATGTTCAATTATTAGGCTCTAGTTATAAAAAATGTGTTACAGCAGTCATTTAAAATAACAATAATTGAAATCTCCGCCAGTGGTGATCTTCTTCTCATACTTCTTCGATTATACCAAAATATAATGATGCCAGCATTATGAAGAGTGTGCGATCAGTTAACCGATGAGTGCTGCCATGGCACTCGCTATGTTCGCAAAGTGCGTTAATTTATATTAATTTTTATTGCTCTATCTGGCGTATCAATACCTAATTCTGTTTAACTCAACATCAGTATTTATTTCCATCCTACATACAGTACGTTGATTCTATTTTACTCTTTATTATTCTCTTCTATAAATAAATAAATATTCATGGACATTTCACACAACACCCTCTAGTCCCAAACTAAGCAATGCTTGTGATATGGGAACTAGATGGCTGAAAGAATACTTATATACTTTCTATTCTATGATTCTATTTTTACTAGCTTTGCTTTTCTAATTGAAGCAAAAAGGGGTTATTGGTTCAGTAGGTACACTCCATAAACAAATAATACGTGTGATGTGAGTGATACTCACCGCAGGGAGTGCGAAAAACGAAATTCCCAGCAGTGCGCAGAAGGAGGCGATGAATTTCCCTTGCCACGTCTGCGGCACCATGTCGCCGTATCCCACGGTGCACAGCGTGATCTACAAAATATTTTTAGGTTGAGAGAAACTCATTCAAAATATACAAATACCAAGTAGAGCTTTCCATCAAAGTAAAGGCAACTTTTCAACTTAAATAATTTATAAGCAAGGGTACAAAAACCAATACTTACAACTCCCCACCAAAGAGCTTCGGCGAAATTTTTGAACTTTGTGTCCGCTACGTCCTTTTCTGCTAGATAAACCAAGAACGATGCGAATATCAACCCTAGAAATCCTATGTATAATGTTGTTATTAACTCCTGCAAAGAAAAGAAAAACAATAAATAAACATGAAAGTATCCACATAAAAAATAAGTACAATCTCACAGCGTCTCCACTACAAATAACAATATGAATAATATTATACCAAAGAATGTGTCGGTCGATGAACCTTCCTAGCTTTTGATTCGATTTTATGTTTCAGTTTACGCTAAATCGCGAGTCAGTAACTAGGTCAAGTATAACTAAAGGTAGGCAGTCTTTCGTTCCTAGCTCAGCTCTTATTTATCATAGATTCCTGCAGTTAGCTGAGGCAGTTTCTTTCTAACGTAGCGTGCGCAAAGTAAATATTATATTGGGAGCGGGAAATGCGGCGCGGGCTTCGTTTTATTTGCTCTGCATTGTGATCATGCAATTTTAACCTGAGTAGATATTGAGTTCGGGTTTGCGTTCTGCTTAGGTAAGTAATACTCGTAAATTAGTACTTGCGCGGTGGTGTCGGCGTGGCAAAGGAAATTGCGGTCAGACCCGCTACGGTGGTGCTCGCTTACTCAGCATGGTTATGCAAAAAGGAACCAGCAACGGCATAACCGCTCTACCGCATTTTTCGTGTGATGTTAATCAAAAATATATGCAGCTTCATAATTTTTAAGCTTACAAACTAATAGGTAACTGAAATAGCGTGTAGTTTTTTTTTGTCTAGCAATTGCTAGACAAAATATTCACAATGTATGCAATATTCACGTGGGTATCTCCCGGAAATATATCGGAGAACCATTTTAAAGTCAATAAATACCCCCAATATTGTTTCTGTTATGTGTCTATACTATACTAAAGACTCAACATTCGGGACGTCTGACTGACCTAAATAATCAGTGATTTTAATAATCACTAAAGAGCTTTTTCGCCATTGTTTATAATAAAATATGAGATATGACCTCGTCTGATCACATATCACTCGCACAAATGTAGAAAGATATGAGGTAAGAAAGCTGATAGAAGCTTTTTATGTCTAAACCTATAGTAGTGTAGCTATAAATAATCTAGTGTATTTTAAAATATGAAGGTCACGTTATGTAGGTGGGTACGGGGTACCAAACAACTCTTATTATCAATTAATCAAGGCGCATAATTAATTAAATCGCTAGGCACATTAAATAAAATAAGGCAAACTTGAGTATAAATCAGTCTGCTCGGGGCATCTGTTCTAATTTACTGTTTGTAAATGTTACGTAACGTAGGCGTATGTACTTACGTACGGGAGAACCACTTAGTTTTACGGAATAGAATTACTTTAACCTCTGCTACTTATGTAATTTACATGACCTAATTCTAAATTGCGCTTACAGTAAATGGTTGGTAAATATCAATGACTCAAGCCATGCTTGCTTGTCCTACTTACAACCTACAATAGTAGGCTTTTTGATATATCATCCCAAAAGCTTCATCACCAAAGTTCGTCAGCTCCTAACGATTTACTTAATTTTGTATTTTGTAATTGGTCGAAATGGGTTAGCGGTACAGAAAAATATTAAGAACTAGGCATATAAAGTAGTGGCAAGAATCACAATGCCAAGAATTTCCCTTCCGGCTGCGTATTGCGTAGTCTAGATTACGTTTGTGTCCCGTGTTCCGATGGTGTCGTGGCCTAAGAATGCAAATTTCTTGAATAATGAGATTCCCTTCCCTTCCGCAATGAGTTGGTTCTAGTGTAGGCTCTGTAAGGCTGCTAACGATGGTTTTATTCACGATGCGTGCTGAAGGGTAATATCCTACGTACATACCTCTCTAGGGACATCAACGTAGGCATGTACGTCTATTTTTGTGACCTCGTTATTATTTTACGTCTGGTTACTTTAATATTTGTTTGGACACGTACTAAAAGATAACAGCTGTATTTTGTTTTCTCTACGTTTATGATTTATGGTCGCGGAGAGTTTATGAAATAAAGAATATGTCTAAACAAGAGGAGCGAATGTTTCAATTGCCTACATTTCACTCTTTTCAGTTTTGTATTACGTATCTCTATCATAATGTTTCATGGTATAAATTAAAAGATCTACTGTGTATCTGGTAGACCTAATGTATGTAGTGTTAGTGTTAACCTGTCGATGGGCATAGACGACCGAGCCGAGCAGTTTCCAGGTGCCGCCGCGCCGGTCCATGCGCACCATGCGCAGGATTTGGAAGAAGCGTAGACCTCGCAGTGCCGACGCCGCGAACACCTGCCCCGACGAACCCATACCCAGCACCACCAGAGAAGCCAGGATCGTGGTCACATCTGCGCGCAGTATTACAAAATATCACCCACTGCAGTCGTTTTCACATAAGTACCTAGCGATTCCTGATAGCCGCAGATTGTCATTTTGAATATTAAACTCCACCCGAATACACCAAATAATTATAATATTCAATTTTCTTACACAAACAAATTCTTTATGTAAACTTTTAAGGAATCTAAATCCAGCTGTTAGAGAACGCTTGTTATGTGATAAGGACTTGGTAGATCACGTCATCATCTACCCACTTCTTACTTTATACATAGAGCAGGTCAGATTTTAATTGCTACTTCAAAACACGTGAATCGATTCTCCGCTAGTGAAAATTATTGCGAAAAGCTATTAACTTTTGTAATATTAAAATAGCCTATGAATCGCCGAGCGTTCGGTAATTGGTTTTGCATCGGTAATGTCGTTTTAAATTTTATACTAGTTTGCAAACACGGCATCGTTTGCCGAGCGAGTGCAAAGAAACGCATCATTAATAATCCAGAGACGGCTGAATAATTGCGGAAGGTTTGTTTTATAGTCGTACGCTGTGGTAACATTAAGTGGCGATGGGTGACGGCGGATCTACTCCCAGGCGAGCGGTCAGCTCCCGGGAGAGTGGAGTACACACACGGTGACATGAACTCGTGTCTGCGGACATGGGAGGGCACAACGAAAATGCGAAGGTCATCGCAGATTGCTTGTACCTGAAATAGGGTCACTTCGTCACGGTTTATGACAAAACGTGACTTTTACTTCGAAAAGGTAATAAATCTGGTCAAGCACGTGATGGACTACGCACAGTGAAGACTTCCGAAATCAGTACTTTGTTGTATTTCTTTTAGTACGACATCAAGGATAATTGATTAATACTAAGGATATTTAATACTTCAATTCGACTAACGGCTTCACCATCAGATGATGATGATGATGGTAGTTCATTGAGAATGTTCTAGTGACCGTAAACATCACTAAAAAGTCATAGAAAAGCAAAATACGCAATTTCGTGCACGTGGATGGCATTTTTTTTCAGTTATTTTTATTTATTAGCCAAACTACCTGAACCGATTTTAATGAAAATTGAATGGGACCAACCTAAAAGTACATCCTTTCAGATAAAAAAAGAATTTTGCAAATCAGTTTATGACTGAGTTCTGAGATAATAAACATAAAAAACAAACGTATTGAGACCCTCTTCCTTTTTTGAAGTCGGTTAACAAGCTTGTAAAAGCTTCCACTCGGTTTTAGACGAACACAGACGGAGGTAGTAAAAAGGATCCTCTGTCAGACTTTGAAACCCTAAACACGACACGAACGACAGTATTTACAATTCACTACCTACCCATATTTCCGCAAAAGTTGAGATATTAAAAGTTGTTTTCGCTTTTTATTTGGCATGCTAATTTGTTGAAAATAAAAGGTTATGGTTTGGCATTACCTTAGTAGGCCAAGGTTTTTGGCTTTTGTGTTCTTGGAAATGCCTTTATAGATATTCTATCAATTTAAATAACAGAACGAATAAAAATAATTTTCTGTTGTCGTCAGTTCCTTCTGTAGGTATTTCACAGAGCAACTACGAGTTGTCACGAAACGTATCGTGAATTATAAAACATGCAAAGTAGCCTGTTGCAGTAGGTAGGTACTTGGCTGATACTCTACATTGTAAGGCAATTTTGCTCTCAAATATGACCTATTTTTATTTCCGATATTGTAAAAATGATTCAATTTTATTGTCTTCAGTACAAGTACTCATGTGTTTTTTAAGTATATGCGTTGAACAAATTCAGAACTAAAAACATTAATGGTTTATCGTCATATTAACTTAACTTAATTAATAAAAAAAATCACTGTTATAAATAAAACAAAAATACTTACCGATGATGCAGAAGGGCCGCCGTAGAAACTTCAAGCGGCCCATTGAGCCTTGGTACCGGGACCTGCATCCTGACGACCATAACCTGAACGAAACAGAACACCTTCACATTATTTAATTTCTTATGGCAGTTAATATTTATTCCGCGTTGTAACGCCACACCTATAAATCCTGAACCGTGAAATATTTATTGCGCCTGGTTCACTCGCTCGACGGTAATGACGAATCATTAAAAATAATTCCACTAACTGAGTTTTCCTCATTTTTAATATTAATAACTCGATAAATTAGTTACAATGAAATCAAACAAGGTTTTTTGGTTCTTCTGGCAAACCCTTATAATAAAACTAAAAAGTAAAATTCAAAGTCATTGTTTTACCATACTCTACCAAGGAAATTAACATCAAATCAAAACAAACAAAAATACCAACGACTAAAGATAATCCTCATTACTTGTGCGTAATTACGTATAAAAAAATATTCGCGTTCGGTTGATTTGTTGGATAAAGTGGTTTTAGAGCAATGAACAAGATAATCGGCGTACTTTAAAATAATTATAAGTAACTACCACTGTAATTCAAACTAACGAGATCCGAGAGTATCATTCAAGAAACATTCTCAGTGTTGGAAGGAAGCATAAATTGAATTGAATATAAATAATGACTGCAATCTCGAGTGATCCGTCTTCGGTGAGTGACGAATTACCTACTTCCCGCCTAACTAAGATATGTGTTTATTGTACCTTTTATCAGGTTTGATCAACCACGTATAAATACATAAAAATAACGTTTGTAAAATTTCTACAGAGCACTGACAGGGTCACCACACCAAGCACCTATGTAGTTCGATAAAATCTAATCTATCGAGTTTATCTTTGCACTTTTATTTAGCAAATGCGCTAAAGTATCGTCCTATTGTAAAGCTTTGCTTGAAAAATTCAAGCTAAGTCGCAATGTAGGTATCTGGATAATTTATACCGGCTAACTAAGAACTACATAAACTTTATTGATAATTAATAAATATTAAATAGCTTCTCTTTCAATAGCGTGTAATAAAAGTTATTTATATTATTTCTAAACGACTCTTCGACAAAGCCAAATGAAACATAAAACCGAATAAATGCTTTTAAGACTAAAATTGCTACGACATCGTAGCAATATACACACTGCATAATGCTATGCGCGCCAATCTAAAAAAAATACAACCGAATTGAGAACCTCCACATTTTTTGAAATCGGTTAAAAATAAAGTACATTGCTGGAGACAATGTACATTAGTTTTTTATGAGACTATTCAACTAATTCATGATAATTATAGACACGAGTCAGTGAGGTCGGTCACTCAGTGAGCGATTCTAAGCACGTTTGGACACGCTGCGGCTAGCGAAAAGTAGAGGTAAAAGCAACTAAAAGTTATGTTGGTAAAGTTTCATTCATATGATTTAGCAATGGATATACACGCGTTCACTAATGAATAAGGTGAGATTATTGATTCAACATAAGCGGTATTGAAGTTCGTAACGAGTATGGTGTCAAGTACGTAGCATAACATCGTAGCATAAAGCGAGGTATATAGCGAATATTTTAATTAATTTTTTGGAGAAAACTTATTAATGAATTCTATGGTGCGAGTTTGAGACGCATACGATGATGGTTTGATTGTCTAAGAATATGTGAAGGTAATTGCTTGTCATGGCATTGGTTGGAACACTTTTACAATGTCTTTTTAGAACATGTTCGTTTGTCTTTACTATATAGTGGGTTAGTTCCACTCAATGCCAAATTTCTTCCCAAAGAATGCCACGGAATATTTGAATAAAAATGATATCCTAAATTAGTTCCAACTTGGAACTGAGCATTGAGTGGAACTAACCCAGTAAAGTCAAATGAATTAACTCTATGTTCTAAAAAGACATTGTAAAAGTCAATTTGTAGCATTTTACATAGTTACTCTCAACAAAACAGATTAATAAATAGGTATTCGTGGATTTGAGAATGCTTGAATACATTTTTGTTGGCATTATCATGTCCACGTCCCATAGCTTGTAATTAAACCAAACTCAAAACTGGGTAGGTCAAACATTCCGTTGTATGCGCAATTTGTATAGCATGCAAGTTTATTACACTTTACGTATTTTGATTGTATATTTTAACTTTTATTCATATTTTGCGTGTTGAAAGATATAAATAGACTGGTACTGACCTTAAAAAGAACTCAATTGCGAACCAAATGACGACGACAGTCTCCATGTAGAAGAGGACGATCCCGGCTTTAGCCTCGTACTCCTCGATGGTGGAGAACACGGACAGCGACAAACACATGAACACCATCAGAAACCTGTGTTACACACATTCAATATATTTAATTACAAAATGCCGATGAAGCTAAAAGCTTTCATAATGGGATTCCCCTAGGTGAATGAGCGGTAAATTACCAAATACAGCTCGCTGAATATTCAGCTGTCTTTAATATAATTTGTTAGTCAAAGTGAATGAATTAAGGGTAGGCTAATACGAATGGAGGCAGAGATAAAAAATATAAGCAATTTTTACCTTTATTATTCTCAAAAGTTTTCCCGAACCTTTGTCAATTTCCCAGATTTCACAAGAATTAGAATTTTTTTTTCAACAGGGAATATCAAGCGACGGTGAGTATGATGTCAAAGGACTGCAGAATGATCATTGAATCTTACACCATCATGTGATAGAGAACAGCCTTCACTCCCCTTGGCCTTTCAAGGAAGTTGTATATCTTGGACTGTATCCGGCGGTAGCGCGCGTCGCGTCGCGTGGCGCGGTAGCTGAGCGGCTTGCCCAGCAGCGACATCCGCGGCGTCGCCAGCCGGTCGCCGCCACTCTTACACTCACTGCAAACAATAACACCCAGCCTGCGCTCAACTCTTCCTCAATACCAACACCACATCTTTTGGGTGGAAAATATAAATTCCCATTTCTCACAAGTGCCCCATCAGCCGTACGCTGTACCCAGGACTGAAGGCCACCGATACTTCGACGAGTGTTCCGCGAGTCGCTCGTCGATGTGTCTATAAGTCAAACAACGAGACTGTACCAAACTATTTTGAAACCTATTCATCTCCACTGTGCAACTATGCTCTAGTGAAAGGAAGCGTTGTATCAAAATTAGGTAAGCGCCACTGCACTGGTAATTAGTACGGTACGGCCGCGCCGGTGACGATTACTTTTTTAACTATACGTGTTATATAGGGTCATCTTTTACCCATGGACCTATTTACGGGACTATTCTGGTGGGTATGCTTACTAATGCAATTATTTATAGACGTGTCTACGGGTACAGTTACTTAATATTTGTTTTTAAAATACACATACGTTTTATTCGTTAATTTACTAATAACGACGTAAACACCAGAGCTATTTCATGGTTTTTATTAACATTCAACAAAATTATTCATGCAGATGTACCTACTACGAAGTTAGTTATGTTATCACACAAAAAGTTGAAACTGTTATGTACACCCACACATTCAAACTATTTTAAACTACGTTCATTTGGTTCAGAACAGTAGTTGTGAGCCGTGACAGTTGAGTTTATCATCACGTCGGAAACGCGATGAAATCGTGCCGATAAACTTGCCGTCTTGGCTCTTGCCAATGGAGACGATCCAATCTACAAACACCTAGGTAGTTAACAAGTCTTTATATTTACCCATATAAAGTTTTCCCGCACGTTTTTACGTAGGTACCTACATATTTGCTGGATAGAATAGTTTCCCGTTGCAGCTATCGTTCAGAACGAACAGCAGCTAACATGAAATAGCATTCAACTGAAGCAGAACTTTGTAAACAATTTAACTTTTGAGCTAACAATAAAATGTTGAAACGTGGGTAGAGGGAGGCGACGAATCGATATCTAGCTGCCTACACGTCTGAAAAAATAAACACTTGAGTTTTCTCCGAATGTTCTAATTGATTATTTTGGGCGGCAAGTGTAGATCCAGAGCTATACACTCAACCTAAGTAGAGTCTGTTAAGTAAAGTCAGTAATACGAAGGGATCTCGGAGTAAATGCAAACATTTCGGTAGAATCGCGCAATTATTAAAGCCATTGGAAAGAAAACTCTTATTTTCATTTCCATTAAAAAGTAAGAAGAGAGAAAAACACACGTATCTAATATGTTTTATAAGTAACAGTAAATAAACCGTAGATTGAGACTTAAAACGTTGAATATTAAATGACATCTAGCTTTCTTGAAATTTCAATATCTTTGCAATGCAGATTCAATTAACTCGGTATCTTCTTTTAATACGGTAATAGGTAGGCAATTTATCTGCCCTCTGAAAGCTACAGGCAAACATACTCGACATCAATCCTATATCATTCATATTTTATACTCAGTGTGTTAACTTTGAGTAATATTTTTGATTAGATTACATTCTTTTACATAAGAAGATTGGGAAAATGAAGAAATTAATGTTTGCTGTATAAAATAAGGTATCCTAATAGGTACCTCCACTACCTGCGTATCTGTTCAAAAAATAATTTTGCCCCGTGAGATTATTTAGAGAACCGGTTAGGTATAGGCAAGCAAATCCACCCCAACATAATAATCTTGGATTCTTTTGGGGTCAGTGCGTAAATAAGAGACTAAAAGGATATTTCTAAGAAAATACGGGCTATTACGTGGATTACGTCCAAACAGGCAATAAGTTTTTTATATTTACTAAGTTAGAAATAATTGTATGACTCGTCTAAACGTATCCATAATACGGGTACGATTTCATTGCTTTGGGTCAGTGGGTAATTTGCCCCTGCGGTATCAAGTAGTTAGGATAAGTACCTATCTACTATCTAGTTGGTACCGCAACGTCACATACTTTTTGGAGGGACTATCTACCAGGACAATGAGGTTCAGTCTGATTTAGTGACTTTTAAATTAATTATATCAAAAATCACTTTTACATATTTCCACGAGTTGGTTTTTGATTATTTTTAATATAATTATTACTTCAATATATTTCAAGTTCAGTTTTGCCAAGTTATATCTTAGTTGAGCATCGTCTTATGGATTTTTCTTATTCCCTCAAATAATTATTATTTATCAAAGCAAATTGAAATAATTTGGTTTGGTATTTAGCAGCATAGGGTTTGGCTATTAACTGGACCATAGCAGAACGCGTAAAAATAAAACCTTTGATCAACGAATTTCAATGTGAAAATAAAAGTCAAAGGCTCCCGAACATAATTTATCCAGCTTTGCTTTGGTAAAATTGTTTATTCATTAAATTATAAAGCAGGCTCACATATTATAAGACGAAGGTAAGCAAGTTGTTATCAAAGTCCTCGGTAAGTTTCATCATTAATTAGTCCCATACGATGAATATAATATCAACCAGAACCAGGTTAATTACCTCGATGTGAAAATTAACCAGCTTGTAAGCAAAATTCGGTGGCTTACACATGTGGCTTCATTTTAATAACGTCTTATTGATTCCATGCCAACGAGTTCCCATTCCGATATTTATTTAATTACGATGCAAAATGTTCATACCGATGCAATCGATCGCTTTCGCACGTTTATTTTAGTGCAAATCTACATCAAACTAATAATGGTACGTAAGTTTATAAACATCTGATAAGTAGGTCACGAATCAGACGATATCTATAGAGCAAATTATGCACATAGGGGTATTTTATTTTTGGCAAATAAAATGTTTATTTGCGGTAAATAAAACCTTTACTAGACTCAGGGTAAACATAAATACATAATCAATTCACGGTTAGGGTTCAGTAGGTACAATATTGTTTCGGATCGCGTGGTACGTGGATACAGTGGATATCCGTTACTGTACCCTCAGTATATCTTGTATTGTAATAAAATAGACTCAAGTCAATGGATGTAATGACCTCGGGCCGGTTTTACCTCCAGGGATCAAGTTTTGCTCCAATCTTAAGTTTATTAGCCTATAAATAAGACTGCACGCTTACCTGTTACAGATTTGATTTAAAAGTAAGATTGTATCATCGCTTTGTGTGGTTGTAGGTACTAATGAACAACTTTAATTTAATCTACTCAATGAGACCAAAAAATGTCTAATGCCAGATCAGGGTGTGTGTGTGTACCAAATAGTCAAACCATTTTTTTTGGAAAATTATACTGATATTGAAACTGACCTATAGTAGTACGAGTAGTAAAGTTTATTGTGTATTGTGTATATGTGTATTACTACTACGTTCATTGCATAGATAGATGAATTATTGTTTTTTTGTGTGATTAAAAGGTATGCTATTTGTACCTACGAGTACAATTATTCTTAATAGGCAATATCTATCTATAGAGTTCAACAAAAACTAGTAAGTACTTAGGTACTTTTACAAAAAAAAAACTGCGTTGCCTTGGGAATCAGAACTAATTTAGAGCTAGTGCCTAAATCACTTATAGGTTAAGTATACGTATTTACACGTGGCTATTATTTATTTTTAACAAATAGTTTATGTAGGTAGGTACTTTCTTATTATTCATGTTAGTGAAAGCGAATATTGATTTATATTTAGCCATTGTCAGAATAAAATTTTAGTAGGCCATCATGGCACATAGGTACAATTACAGGTCAACATTTACTAAACTCAAGATTACGACTAGGTACTTACACTCAGCTTATTATATAATGCTACAAGTAAATAAATAAATAACTTATTATTTTAATAATCTAGCTACATTTCAAATCAATCGGTTAATGTTTTACTATAATGCCAATAAATAAATAAAATAATACAATGTAGGACTCTACTATAAGACTACTGAAATGAGATAGATTTATTGTTAAGTACAGATATGCATTACCTATGACGTATAGCATCTTCATGTACCCGAACACGCCTGGACGTTTTCATCATTTTCACCTAAACATTTCATGCCAATAAATACATTTCCTAATAAATCATAACAGATATGTTAGGAATACATAAATAAATTTTTTTGTAACTATTGAAAAAAACTTTCAGCAATTAAGGTAATGGTGGTAACCTAATAATACTTTAACCTTTATTAAGTACATTATAAAGTCTCTTCAAGATATTATTTATCATCAATGTAATATCTTGCTACGTACGTTAACAAGCACGTAACTACTAGTTACACTGCAACTTGTAGAAACAAATTAAATATTTAACAAACTTGACTCTGACATTCTATAAAGTGTTTCTGTTGACTGATTTATTTGTCGTTTTCGTAAGTGCTCTACATTGTAGTCCTGTAGAGTCTACAAGACTAGTTGACTGACGCAATCTAACTATAGATCTATCATGTTCTGAATCTAACAGTATCCAAGATTTACAATACTGGAACGAAAACTTATAGGGGTCAAAGTAAAAGGTCAATATCAGTATTATAGAGTTTAACGCTGCTGATATCGGTAACAGATTGTTGGAAATTTTATCAAATAAATCTAAAAGTGGAGTTAAAATTAAAACTAATAAACATTGTTGTCTATAAAGCTTGTATTCATCGCCTTTGGTTTAAAAGTTAAGTTGAGAGGGTATTGTTATGAATATGTCTGACAATTTGGCATGTTCGCGGCGGCGCATTGTGGATGTCGGTCACTTGCGGTCGTCACATTTTAATCGTGTAATGTAATGCAAAAATCAGTGTGACCTAGAAAGCTACTCACTACTTTAATGGTAAACTATCGATCCAAGTAGGTGGCTATAGAAGGCCATTTCGAACGCCATTAAAACAAGTCATCGTTAGCAATTATGTACAAAGGCACAAAGAACTACAACGATACCGAACAGGCATACCGTTTATTTAATTTTTAATTGAAATAAATAATTACGGCATTTTGCTAACAAGTCTAATATTTACGTACTACATAGATTTCGTGCGAAATCGAAACTTGAGTAATTACTTACGTACCTTAAAATTCACAGCCAATCTAAACAACTGAAAACTGACATCCATAAATATTTACATTCCGGCAGACGTGAGTGGTGTAACCGCGCCAGCAATGAGCGCGGGCGAGCTAGCTAGTCGCGCGTACAGGAGTCGCGGCGGCGCGGGTGCCGGCAGCGAGCTCGCGGCACGTGGGGAGCGGCTCCGGGGCGCCGGCATAATAGCCGCCTCGCGTCAGCTGTACGGCACCGCGCCGCGGACCAGACGCGAGCGCCGACTGACGCGCCGAGCCGAGCCTGCCCACCGCCGCGCCGCCGCCGCCGCCGCCTCCGCCTCCGCCCGCCTCAACCCAAACCCGTACCCATGGCCCGCAACTCCTAATTCCTATTGTTGACCATCTCTGACAACCAGGTCATCGTACCTGCATTCCATTCTTTCCCAAAAGGTCCGGGATGAGATTTGCATATTTAATACATTGATTCAATTCGAGCCGAGATAACGCGCTATTCAGAGTTGAATAAAAAGTTACTAGTCCATAACTTAGATCAATTATTAAAGAAGAGCCCTAACGAACCATTTAAGCAAGGGAATGTTTTGTCTTATTCGCCTAACTGTTTTCTGCTTACAATTTACTTTAAAAAAATCTTTAAAAAGCAGTTGCTCTAATATTTGCGTTTTTCAGTCTAATTACTTTTAGCGAAATCAATACCCCATACTGCGGGAATTGAAAACTAGCTTCCGCCCGCATCAGAAGGCTAGAGCTGAAGAAAACCTCTCTGAAGTTTCATCCAAATCGGTCTAACCTTTAGAGCGTCGTCGACGAGATTGAGTTACAAACTTACCAACTTTTGTTTGAAAGATCAATATGATGAACCACTCGATCGTTTCTCGAAAATGATGGTGTGAGGGCATCATGTACCTATGTAGGAAGCAGAGCGCGGCAGGTAATTCAGGTTACCTACTTCGTTTTTAGATGTGTACTGTACGTACCTAAATCTATTTATATTCTGCGGTTGTGTGCATGCCACAGATCAGTTATAGTGTTATCTCGATTCGTGTCGTTACTGGAGTGAGATTTCTTTGTTGAAAATAAAGCTCTATGCGCATTTCAACTTGATGTATGACACTACATGTTTTTGCAAAAGCTTTATTGTTTCATGACTTGAACAAATGAGTTTGTTAGACTTGAGTGAGTCAGAACAGGCTAATACGATGCAGGGGTTAATGCAAATGTGATGCAAACAGAGATACAGATAACTTAGCTTTTTACCCTTCACAAGTTGTGATGTCATCACCAGTTGTGATGATTTTTAAACACTTGAAAACGTAAAGGAACTTTTAGTACTTGCTAGTATGCATTGTAAAGTAGGCCATTTGCTCACTGCAACACGATCTATGAAAGCCAGTTGGCGTGAAGGAATATGTAATAATGCGAGAAGCAAAAGCTCGCGGGACCAGCGGTAATCCTATTGTTTACGAGTTAAATTGAAATAGAGGCGCATTTCTGATATTATCGTGTTAGTGGGACGTAGGCGTTTCATATTACTATTGGAATGCATTTCAGAATGTAGGTAGATTAAATGTCTGTTTTTATTATCTGGCGCGTGAGTAGTTGTGGTAAAAAGCTAATAGTTGGAACGGTGCCGTTTTTATAAAATGCTTAAGTGCTTATTTTACAATCTACATATATTCAATATTACAATATTACGCTACACTCACTGACTTAACTCAGCAGAAACTACTGGACGTATATTGTTATAATTTGTTACTTTTAGTAGAACTCGTAAATTTTTTCGTTTATATTGATAGTATCAAAAACAAAGATGGGAATATTTTTATCTGACGGATGCTGTTGCTCAGATATAGTGAAATAGGTTTGGCGTTGGTCAGTACTCCTTAACTGACCTATTATAATAGAACCTTCAGGCTTTAGAGCTCAAGATACTTCAGGATTTAAGAGTACATTCAAAAATTTGAAGTCGTAAGATTCTGACGACACTTCATTCATGAAAATCCGTTCCACCGTTCCACAATACTACGGGTGTAGTACTCGTGTTCTAATATTATAAGGTCATAAAGAAACTATCCAGTCAAATATAAAGTATCATGATGTCGGCACTAAACGTATTGGTACAGTTTCCATTCACATTTAGTCGGTAGTAGCCACATAAGTAAATGTTACAGCATTGTAACATTTGTAAGCTAAATAGAGTAGTACACTAATACTAGCTTCATATTTGTAAACAATGTGAGCACATATCGTTGATTTGCTTACATTGCCGCCTACGGAACGCGTGTTCCGTTTCTAATTATTTTAACGAGAAATCTATCGCGTAAATGCACAGCGGAAATGAATTTCCCTTAGTTGTTTATCTTAGGGCAAAACGCGTATGCCTTGATGTTGCAAAAATATGTACATCGCTGCGAGTTATTTTACCTTCTTTTTATGAATATTAATTGCCCCAGTTGTTTGGAACTTATTTAAATATTTAACAATATTTTTTCTAGCCTATAAACCCTATTACTCCTTTAAGATGATTACGAACTATATTTATTTCAAGTTTCATTCAGGTCGAGCCGCTGCTTCGTGATTTATGCACGAACGAACATCAAAACTTTCGCATTTATAGTAGCGTAGACGCGCAGCTACAGCACCTCTACGTGTACTGCTACGTGCGTAACACCATAGCTACGCAAGCTGCTACGAGTATTTGATCAGCTACGGCGTAGCATTACATAAAAGCGCACTGCTACGCACAAAGAACATAATAAGTTATCGGCTACGGCGTAGCAACACAACAAGCGCTATGTATGCTACATTCGGAGCCAAACCTCTACATAACGTGCTACGGCGTAGCAGCACCTACACGCGCACTGCTACCTACCTACGTAGCGGATCTCTACGCGCACTGCTACGTGCTTAGTGGCACCTCTACGAAGTCGCTTCGTGGCCGTGGCTAGCAGCGTCCTCTATCACCATGTTCCTAGTAAAACCAAACAATACGGTTTACGCCATCTATCGGCGCATATTTGTACCAAATTATATAAAAATCACTGACGTCATCCAAATGACACCTTGGCTTTCACTGACCTTCAGTACAATTAAGGAGAACGCAAACCAAAGACAAAACGTCTTGTCGAACAGTTAGTGATGTGAAACTTCTCAGTAAAACTTTTTTAGTTACGATATGCTTCTTTTTATTTGCTGTTTTCGTTACTTGCTTATTTAATGAGAATCATCCTAAGTACTTAATAATATTATTAAGTACACTACATAATTACTCTATATTCTTATTTATTAAAAAACACAGTTCATTCTCTAGGTATGTGCGTATAAAGCAATGTTTAATAGGTAGGTACTAAACAATGCTATAATAGATAGGTAAACATAATTTTATGCATGCTGTGTTCGCTTTTTTCGCTTTTTCGTTATAACGAAAACAGCATATGACGAGTGCTTCCTCGTCATATGCTGTTTTCGTTATAACAGAAAATTTATTTTCACGTCACTAAGTACGCTACAAAACAGTTTTGTCGATAGATGTGCGTTGGCCCTTAGTGTTACTGGGTCAGGGTTTTAAGATGTCGCTCTAATACCGAGTAAAATAAAAATTCCAAATCAATCGATTGCGATTCTTTAACCAAAGTTATAGGGATGTCATTACCTATTATTATTTCGGTGTATTTTGCATCATTGTGCTGTTCGTTGCGCAAGTTTCCTCAAATGCTTCGTGCAGGATTCATCATGCAATAAAACAAATGGGTTTTTTTAAGTACCTACCTAGGTAACTTAAAATGCTACAACAAAGCCAATGGGGATTTTTGGAAAAAAAATATCGAAATCCCCATTGATACGGATTTCGGGAATACTAACAAAAGTATAAAAGTAAACAATATAGTAATTTGATAAGTTTTATTGCCTCAGTTAGTTATCAGTTCAAATTGATATCCTAATGTTCTGTACATAACATATTATTATAATGTCGTTGTAATAGGTACCCTAGTAAAATGGTAAACAATGGTATCGATTCTGTTGTTGCATTTTTCTAAACTAACCTAATTTGACAGCGCTAGAATTATAGCTGTCTCTGTAGTTTCAGTTTATGAGAATGGGACGGCATCATTTTTAGTGCTGTCGAATTAGGTTAGTTTAGAAAAATGCAACAACAGAATCGACAGCATTGCTGTCTAGTGCTGTCAAATTAGGTTAGTTTAGAAAAATGCAACAACAGAATCGACAGCATTGCTGTCTAGCGCTGTCAAATTAGGTTAGAATAGAAAAATGCAACAACAGAATCGACAGCATTGCTGTCTAGCGCTGTCAAATTAGGTTAGTTAAGAAAAATGTAACAACAGAATCGATACCAATTACCCCTTCATTCATATTCTCCTGTCAATTTAGCGCAGCTTTAAAGAACGCTCTGTCATTCAGATTTAGCAGCGTATTTTGCCTAGCGGAGCTGTAGAAGACCAATAGCAAAGAACATTACTTTTTGTGGTTTTTCGCAACGTTGGCCTTGGACTAACCGATTTTTATGATTATTAATTTTATCCAATAGGGCTTACTTCAAGAATGGTCCCTTAATAATTTGGTGAAAATCAGATGGTGAAGTAGAACAAAATTCTTCATTATATTGAAATCGGTTAATTCTGTGTATTTATAATGTAATTATTAAGAACTAAATTCATCAACAAGAAAAAAAACTATTACATGTATTCTGTATTAAGTATTTCTATTTCTGCAATGAACTCATTTTTAGAATAAACTATTATATGAACAGTTTTATTAGGTAAAAGGAAATTATAATGCTAAATTTAATCTAGGTATAGAAGTGAACTAGTACTATCCCCCTTTCTTCCATTTCTCGCCAGGCGTGTATTCAGTCATGGGTTTACCTGATATTCCACAAGTGCCAATTCCTACCCTCCCAGTCAAGTTATCGGGTGAAGCAAAAATACTTTTTCCCTTGATACCAGCTTTCTTAGTAGCTTTAGTGTGGAAGTTGAGCCATTTATTTTTCTCACTCTCTCTTTCTTCTTCAATTTGTTTGAATCTTTGTTGTTTTTTCTGCTTTTTCTTTTTTAAGTATTCTCTATTGTAGCCTTTACCATGTCTGTAATAAAAAAACATAATTTAAAAACTTGTTCTAGAATACATTTTACTATAAAATATTGTGACTTACAAGGACTAGTCCTTGCCTAGGCCAATGGTGGCAATTCTGTTGTTACAGCAAACCAAGATTACATAAAAAAATATAGATCTTATCATGTTTAAGCCAAGGTTCAAATTAGTATACCACCTCAATGACAATCTTAAAATTGCCTAAAATTAGAATTTTTCTATTCAGCTGTGCGCGAGTAACTTCTATTACGCGTCATTTTGGTGCTGACTTAGTGCCTATTTCACTACCTCATGATTACGCTAACCGTCAGTTATAAATATCTCTGTCACTACTTAAGACTTGTCAAAGATGGATATATTTTTATTTGATGGATAGCTTTACTCAAGGATAGTGAAACAGGCCCTTATTTGAGTCATTCTTCCGTGCTGTGGGTCGTGGGTTCGATCCCCACCGAGAAAAAACATAGATGTTTGTTCTATGTTTGGGTGTTACTATGTATTATAAGTATGTATTTACAAAAAAAAAAGTATATAAGTATTCTATCAGCCATCTAGTTCCCATATCACAAGCTTTGCTTAGTTTGGGACAGAGGGCGTTGTGTGTAAAGTCCATGCATATTTATTATTTATTTATTTATTATTCATGAGTGTTTATGCAAAATTGAACCTTAGTGTACATAAACATAATACGATTTTTGTATTTTAATCATTTATCGTTCGTTACAGAACAACACAATCACCACCAATATCATTATCTACCTATTTATAATTTAAAAGCCTTTTTAATTATTATCAAAATGAAATTTGTACCTTTCGCAGAAAATGCTTTCCAGATTGTCTTTTACAGATAAAATAGTAGGTAGGTACCAAGTGTTGAAATGATTTCACAAAACTTACTTGTCATCTGGATTTAAAGTTCTTTTGACTGCAGACCCCAGAGGTTTCACATCATTAATTGAAACCACTTCGAATGTGGTGTAGCCATCAAACTTTACTTTCAAGGTATCTTCCAATACCTCTTCAATTAAAGCTTCATAGAACCTGTAATATTGATCAAATTATTAATTATTTTGTTTATAGAGGGTAAGGGATGTACAATGATTAATGTATCACCATTTCGTCTACATTAGTCATTGTATTTTCATTCATTCTGTTTTAGAGCACTTAACCCTAGTATTCTTGGAAAAATAACATAGTTACCGAAATCTGTTTTCTCGTATACTTATAAAGGTAGAATATACGAGAAATATTGAAAATCATATGATTATGGTCAATTAAAAAAAGTTTTTTGTGTCTCCTGAAAACATGTCATTTCTGAAAGCATGTAACACACAACTTTTTGAGCTGACAACGACTATATCTATTGTCTCTTGTGGATCTATATTCCAGCACACCAAAGGTTAACAGCCTGTTTTCATGCTTGTTTACTTATATTTTATATACAAATCAATTGTAATATAAATTCCATGGAGCAGTTCAGAAGCAAAATACTTTACCAGAAGGCATGTTAGGATAAATTGTATTAGGTTAGTAGAATAGACAGTATATTATTATAATCATTCTGCAATCTATTTACAACTCGGAATGGTCCTTCTGATTTCTGAGAAGATTGCAAAGACTATTGAGGCAATACTGGTAGACATACCATTGAGAAATCTATGGCAAAAGATATATTATTCTTGTTTTCACAATGAGTTTATAGAAATCAAGGCATTTGCAATTTTAACCTACATTCTGCAAGCATTTATTGGAAGCACTGTTATTTTCCAGGCTTGATTCAGTTTCTTCTACAATCATTTATCAGAAGCAATTTGAATTGTCATCGGTAGTGTAATCTCATTGGCTGTCTCTTTACTAGCAAATGAAATGTGAGATTACCTTACCAACTCTGTAGTGTTACTCCGTAAAGTCTTAGAATATCGAGAATAGGCACGATACATGCATTATATTGCATGGAAACTTACATAGCATCAGCTCTCCATTTGGCCAGGCACTTCTCACCGACTTGCCACTTGGAGAACTGCCTGTCTGTATAACTCCCGCCTTCCTCAGCCGCAAGCAGGGAAGCTGTAACATCATCATCATTACTAGAACCGTGAATATTAGGCACTTTGGCTTCACCTTCTTGGGTTTTAATAAGATCTTGTGTTAACTCAATTACTTCCTCGAGATCAGTTTTCAACTTCAAAAGCTCTTCATTGTCTGCATCTGTCAGCAAGGCGGCTTCTACCTAAAACAATACGTAAACATGAATATTGTCTGGAATAAGGAAGTGTACCTACACTGTTTCCATGAACTAGTTTTCTGTTTACCTGCTGTAGTTGAAGTTTGTAATTTCGCAAATCGTCAGCCATGACAATAGTAAATACGATTTGTTAAATAGTAAATAACATTAGCAACGCAGTGTATGAAATTATTCAGAAAAATACTGCTCTGTAGTTTGTGATACTGCTATTTCTATTTCTTTCCCCTTTTATTTCCTCGTCTTGCTTCTTGCTTGGCAAAGAGAATTTGCTTGCTTGCTTGGCTTGATTGATTGTTGAATTGAATTGAACTTGAATGAACGAAGAATGAACAAAAAAAAGGCAGGTAGAGGTAGGTGGTAGGTAATTAAAACTCCTTTACAGAGAAAGAATGAATAACGGTAAAAAAGCAACAATACATAAAAAAACTCATGACCGTCATTGTCATGAGTTTTTTCTCAAACATGACAACGGCCACCGGTCCATAATTACTGCTATGTCTATGGTCAAAATGGACAGTCAACACAATCGTCAGAATCTGACGATTGCGTTGACTGCCCGTTTTGGCAACCCCACTTCTTTTTTTTTTAATTTTGTTCTGGCGCTGGATGCTAGTCCTTTTGCCAAGTCCTATTTGTTTTTTCACCATAGAATTCATACTGTTTTATTCAATAACACATCTATTAGTTTGTGAATAACACGTCGTCGTTTCATTCGTCACAAACGTCGTCGTTTCGTCAACCCTACTTCATTGAAGTAGGGTTGCCAGTTCAGTGTTGAACCTAGCTATTTTAAAATATGTTTGCTTCAGTGCCCAACAGCCAAAGAGCCAGCAGCGTTGCGTTGCGTAGATGTTCACATATTTTCTAAGCGAAATTTTCTTATGAAAGGTAGGAGAAAGGAGAGATCGGGAAGGCCATGGATTAGCTATGAGAGCCAAATAAAAACAAAGGTCATCCTCATATTCCTCATGTTAAGGTGAGGTATGAGTAAAATGGTAGGAGTCAATCAGGTGAGGCTGCTCTGCAAAGGAGTACCGCATCGTTGACAAGAGCCCAATCTTAAATTACAAGAGAAGGTTTCTTACTAAGTTAGACTTAGAATATATTATTAAAATAACGATACATGTTTTGTAAGTGTATAATAAATAATGTAAAAATAGTCAATAATTATTATTTATGTAGGTACTTACCCAGTTACTACTATAAAATACTTAAACTTAGTTGATTTACGCGTATCCAATAGGCATTCTAAACATTATGTTAGATAATTTTTTATAGACCCTAAAACAAATGAGGTTCTTTTAGCCATTAGGCTATGAAGAAGATTTCAACTACAACGTTTGACACAGGTACTCCTACGAGTATGTCCTGTCCAGCCCCATTCACTTTAGGATCTTTAGTTGTGGTCTAATTTTCCACATGGTGTAGGTAGAATTAGTATGAAAAAATCTACACGTAACGCGCGAAGATTTAATTATGTATAGCTAGTTAGGTACATAAAATAGTAAGTAGCAAAATTATTTATAAATACAAGTAAAATAAATAAAATATTGAAAGCAAAATTATAAGGTAGGTAGCCGTATATCACATAGAATAGAAAATTAGAGTTCATAAGTCAGTCATCTTAAAATAACTATGCAAGTTAATTATTTTCGTTTAGAATACACTAGCTGCTGCCTTGCGCGTGCAATGGAATACATTTTCTTAATTTTTTTATCAAATACAGTTCAGCCCTTACGGCATGACTATAAAACACATTTCATTTATGCTAATATTCTTTAATTTGCAGAGTGCCATCAAGACATCAAGATATCAAATCAAGGGAAATATGTAGGTAAGTGCAAATTAAATGATGTTGGTATGAAAGCAATTTTTTTCGAAGGCACTCTGAGCATCACTTACCCCCCTGTTTTATAAAAAGTTAGAAATGACGTTTTGTCGGCGATATAATGTAAAATCATCATGATATGATGTAATGTAATCTACTTATTTGAATTTCAGATTAGCTGTACTATGTGATTTATCTGCTAAACAAATGTCGTATTTTTAAAGCTAAACTGGCAGTGAATTGTTACAAGGACTTTCTTTGCCTTAGGCCAGCGACTAGATTGACTGACAGTTGTTAATTCACACTAAAGATGGACCAAAACTTATCTATGAAATAGTTCCTATCTCATGTTGAAAACTGCATTTCACCAGTTTCAGGTGGAGAGAACTATGGTCTTGATGAGTTTAAAAGTACGCATTCTTCTTACAAATTAAGTATCGACGCTAACTAGATGGCTCTGCAGAGCTGTGGACTGATGGTAGCGGCGCCGCGACGCGAAGTCTTCGTTGTCGTCGTTCAATCGCTCCTGCTCCACTGATATGTCTCCGTGCACGGGCGTCACTACTAACTGCTCGTATTCTAGTGGCCTTTTTCTGAAAACAAATTATACAAATTATTATTATTAATAATTATTATTATAAGCTAAGCTAGTAGTCTGGTATCGCAGAGCTTCATCGCTTCGGGCTACTCCAATCCCAATCTCAAACCGGACTATACACAGTCACAGTATCATTTTTTTTTATAAACTAAATGATGAAAAAAGCCGATGGCCCAACTGATGTTAAGTAGTACCACTGCCTATAACGATGTCTTGCCTCACGGAGTGCGTCTACTGAAGATGTTACACTGCTCTCATCACTTTGAGACATAAATGTGTTAAGTTTATGTGCCTGCAATTGCACCGGCATGCGGTACCCATACCGTTCGAACCGCAACACAGCAATGCGAGCATCACTGCTTGCCGGCAGACATAGCCACGGTGCTCAGAACTGCGTTTAGTATGTAATTAATATATTCCGTGATGATAACAAGACTATTTCATCACGATAAATTAGTGAATTAGCAAGTCTCAATTATTTACGCGCCTCATTCTTACCCAATAGCTTGCAGGAAAGATATTTTTAGCCAGTGGAAAAACCGGAATTCCGAGGCCCGGCCCGGTTTGACAGCTGGATTAGCTGCGCCGATGTAGAACCACAGAAGCCATAGTATGCTGAGACAGCCAAGCGCATAGCCCCAGTTTACTAGGAACATTAGCACGAGTTTTATCGCCACCTGAAACAAATAACCATGATTGAACCAAATCGTTAAATTAGTATTGTTTAGTAATATCAAATTTTTCACGAGCTTTAGTGCAGTGCGGGAAGTGACAAATCAGATGAAATGTAAGCGGTGCAGATTCGATTACCGCAGCGAGATATAACGTGGTAGGTCATAGAAATGACAATAAACTTGTGGAATTGAATGACATACCCCAACAAGAGACAGCCACCGGTTGCAGAGATGCGAGTACCAGTTCTTGTTTTTAGAGTGGACACTGACGCTCGGCCTGCGCACATCTCCATTCGACAGTCGGCCGTTCATTATGGCTGGGTCGGTTGGTGAAGGCGTGAAGTCCTGGAACACATTCACTGTCTAAATCAATCACCATTTTTGGGTAGCTCATGAATAAATGCATTACAAGATTGTGATGACTGACAGAAATATTATGGATTATTGGTAGAGTCAGTAACATAATATTAACAAAATGAGTTTTGAAAACTAAGTAAATGCAGTTGCAAAATGTTATGCAGCTGTTCTATCATTGAAATTATTATAAAGAGGTACCTAACCTCTTGCAATTTTTTTTTCTCAATTTATTTAGTCAAAAGTACACATTTAGTCGTCTTATGACTATGCCGGTCTCATGTAAAAGTTACAAAAAAAAATAGTCAAAAGCTCCCAAAACATAGTCGATTCCTCTAAAATTTGGTTCATCAAATTATGTTCCTGACTGTACCAACCTAGTAGCACTGACATAACTAAATTACGTTTCAAATAAGATTTTTTGACATCATAACTGTATGCACTATAATTTTTAATCTTTTATTAGTGCCTTTATCAAAATACTACACAGAAATGCCATTTACACAAGTGTTCATTAGTTGTCGATCGTGTTATTCAACGGCGATAATGCTCAGTCCGCTAACTCAAACGATGTTAATTATATATCCTTAAAAGAAAGATTTTCAATTTCTACAACCTCTATGGCGTATGTGTAATAGGTCATCGTAGGAGGGTAGGTAGATAGATACTTACACCAACGTTTTTGTGCCGTATCCTCTCTGGGAACAATAAGTCTAGATCACTACCGGTAGCTCCATAGACTTGGGGATCTCGTGGCGAGTGTCCTTGGAACCTGAAAGTGAATTACAACATTTAGACCCGAAAAATAAAAGTAATTCGTGCGAGCATGATTGCCATATCCAACGTGGTGCTCGGCGAGTCGTTCGTTCGTCCTTATGAGTAAGTGGCCAACTCCGGAGACAGAGCCGAGACTGACAGTTTAACATGCTATCCGAAGCACGAAAGCGCTCAGATGTAAACGGCACTAGCGGTCGGTCATCCATCCAAACAGCGACCACGCCGAACATCACTCAAGCGCTTATTAGATTGTGCAATCTCAAGTCAGACTTACTGATAGAGATGTAACGTGATGAGTTGAGTTATTTCAAACTCAAGTTATTTGAATTGACTCGCATCGAGGACTTGCATGCATATGAAGTCATACAAGTGAAAATCTAGCACCAATTTCTCTAACCACTTACGTTGCATACGGACCTAGTTGAGTCAACCCAATTGGCGGCTTGAGTTAAGGTTCAGTTTAACTAAAATAATTCGAGTTCGAAATAATTCAACTCATCACGTTACATCTCTATCAGTAAGTCTGACTTGAGATTGCAGTCTAATAAGTGCTTCAACTTAGATAATAGGCGAAGTAAGCAAGCTACGCCACGAGTGTAGCGGCGACTGACAAAGGGGTAGGTACCGTGTTGTTGCAACTCGGTTCACTGTGTATGATTAATTGATTAGTTTTAAAACAAAAAAAATCACCTACCTCATTTCGCGTTTGTGTTGCAAATCAAACGTTTGAGCGAGGGCAAAGTAAGAATAATCAATGCTAGCGTAAGTGATGAGAAACGGCATAGTGACGATGGGTGCGAGTAAGTTGATGTCGCCAATGATGATGAATGTTACTGTCACTATCGCGACTACAACCATTGAGTAAATCGGCACTTTGTTGGGACCTCTCTGCAAATAATTCAACAAAAAATATGAACTGGTAAATCATGCAAACTCAACCCCCTGTAATATGTTGGTAAAGTTAATAACAACAAGACGTGACATGCAACTATTATTAGTGGTACAGTCAGCATCCGAATTAGATCACTTTTTCACTCTAATCATAATTTTATACCTAAATACTTTTTACTTCTTATTCATAGTTAGAAAAAGAACGGAGAGTTCCTAGTTTTCAGTCATAAAGATTTTTGAAACTTTGTCTCATCATCATTCACTAATAATGCTGACTGTACAACAAAAAATAGAAAAATTATGGTGAAACATCAAAATAAACTCACCCCATTTCCAAGAAATTCTAATCCAGGTATTACTCTTTCATTTGCAATACTTTGCAGGACCCTGGGAGTGCCATACATAGCCCCAAGACATGAACTCATAGAGCTCACATACAAGCCGGCTAGTAGAAGAACTGTGACAGCAGATATTTCTGCAGTTATCGAATAGTTTGTAAGTAATGCATCTCTTGTGACTGTTGCTGCCAATGTTATCACAAACATAAGGTACAAAAATGTTCTGGAAAATAAATGAAGTTTCACGTAAGTAGGTTTAGTTAAATCTTAGGTATAATATACTAACAATGCTGCCCCAAATTGTTCTACCCTAATCTGTATTAAATAGGTTAAACAAATTAAAAGATTATAAACATGGTATCACTATTCCGAGCTTACACCTGTATCTATTAGTAACATGGTTAGAAAATGTAATTTCTGAAGGCCTGCTTGACACTAGTAAGTTTTACCCGTAAGTTAATTACGTAAGTGAAACTTATGATTAAGCTAGGTATTACTTACCCTGTACCAATGGCTGCCAGAGACCCATTTGGGATGTTTACAGAAGGATTTTTGAGATCTCCACTCATGTTGATTCCAGCCAGTATACCAGTGATGGTCGGGAAGAATACACCAAAACATTTGAACCATGTGTAATTGTCTTGATAGTCTGACCATGTGTTGTTGGCTATTGTCCCTCCAAGCCAACCTTTGAATTCTACCGCTGGAGTTAAATGAAACCATTTTTTGTTAAGAGATAAACTATGTATAAAATGTTTGTTTTGGGAATATGAATTTTAATGAGAACCTAAATGAAACAAAAAAATTAAATAGGTTTACAGCTTTATAACTTAGGATGAGAAGAGCTGAAGACTGGCCTCACTGGTGTGTCCTAGGAGAGACCTACATCCAGCATTGGATCACTATAGTTGAATGATGACAACTTTATCTCCAGGCACAGTAGACATTCTCTCAGATCTCTTGATACATAGCACCTACTCAAAATACCTTGTGGATTTTAAAAGGGTTTGTCAGAGGCACATCCAAACATTACAATTAGCAAATATCCACATCTTGGTATTTTTAAATAGGATTTATAGAAAAGTGATGTGAATATAACTTACTTGGCATACTTGTTAGAGAACCAACAAAGAAATCTAATGCTGCCAGCAATATAATAACAAGCAGTAGAAACTGCAGTTTAATAACCCATTTGACTCCAGCTATATTGATGGTTCCGAGGAGTATTACAGCAGCCACTGCAAAGGCTCTGGCTGCCCATGTGTTGTCTGTAGTTACTAAATTTGCCATTGATTCACCAAAACCAAACACATTTAAGGCACATCCTACAGCCTGGAAGAAAGATTATGTTTTATATTCTAGTCCAAATATTAAGAACAGAAAAATTAAGAAAAAAAAGTGGTGCACCAGTAGTGCAGTCTTTAAATTATGTTTAAACACCCTCTAAAACAGGGTTAAGAATTATGTAGCATACCTGTCCAAAACAGTAAACCATGCCCAGGGCTCCTCCCATTCTAGAGCCCAGCGTATGGGCCAATATAAAGTACACTCCCCCACTTTCTATCCTGCATCTTTCACATATACCCACAGCAGACAGTACTGAAATGAGTGCTATAAAAACTGGAAACATATTGGAATGTTAGTTGGTTTTATCAAAGGGTTTTTTAGACAAATGTTTTAATATGTTGTAACTGCTTTGTCATTTGGATTATACTTGTAAGTACCTAATAAACAGGCCTTTTGTTTATTAGATTCTGTTCAAACAGGATTGTTTATTATAATCAAATTACAGATATACCTAGGTACTTTAGGAGATTTTGAGAGTCTTTTGGGGTCATTTTCCACCCATATATCTATGAACGGATATTACAGCTTTGTATAATTATGACCAGATCAACTTACCAGTAAAAATTACAATAAATACAGCATTAACAACTCCTGCTTGCCCAACAATCCAACCAGATCGCAAGAATACAATCACGCCAAAGATGTTTATGAGACATGAAGTAAACACTCCATCCCAAGTTCCAAAAAGGACTGGTTGTGATATGAAAAAGTTTGATTTCCACCAAGGGACATCACCCTAGAATAAAACAAGCTTTTACCTACATCATCTGCATTTTCGCAATAATATTTTTTTAACAAGAATTGTAAAGAGTTCTTACTTGAATATCTGCGAATATTTCGTTGGCCCCAGACGCTTGGTGGCCACCTGTACCATACTGTGATTCATTTCCCAGATCCACGAAGCCACCTGATTGTCTTCTCATGCGCGTTCGGTCAAATCCTGGTTCATCACTTCGAAAACTATCTATATCCAAATCATTCCTTCTCTGTCGATTATTCTGGTCCATTTTATTTAGTTTTACTCTACATTTACCGAATTTTCAGACTTTTTCAGTTTTTCTCGATCTGTTTACCAGATTGACGGTAGATTGACTTCACTCACGACTTGACACTGACAGTGACAGCATTGGCAAAATATTAAAGATGACATTTTCAACAGCTGATATCGGGACAGAGACCACTGAAAACAGTAAGTACAGAGACACAATCAAAACATAGACATAACAATAATAAGGAGTGATAGAATCAACACTACCAAGGCCTACTACAAAAGAGTAAAATTAAGGATTAGATTAAGTCTTCGGCTTGTTCCTTACAGATAACCAAGATTAGATAACTGGTTCGTAGATGAATTCGACATAGGTACTAATTACTTACCTACTCATAATTCGTGGAGCCCTAACAATACCTAGTTACTCAAATGAATCCTACTCCTATCACATTATCTACCTATCCATCTATCTATCATCTTATTATCTATTATCTGACTACCCCAATTTTTAATTTATTTCTCTAATGCAGTGGTTCTTAAACTATGTGCAGTCACGGACCACTATCAGAATTTCTAAATTTCCACGTAGGTATGCCGAAAACAGTCCAAAAAAATTACCATTTTTACATGTTTGTGGAGCAAATAAATTAGGTAGGTATGTATCCTACTTACCTAGAAGAATATTTGAATTTTACAAGGAAAAAAAACAAAGTCTCTTCACTTGCATAGCTTTTGAAAAAGACAAAAAATACAATAATATAGGTAAGTAAGTAGGTAGGTACTGTTTTGATTCGGAAGCCTCGATGGCCGAGTCCATTTTCTTCGTCTTTTATAACTAAAGTAGATCGCCAGTCTTACCCGAACTACAAAATCATTAAAAACAGAGTTCACGATATACTGGTTAGGCCAACTTTAAAGATTTCTCTATAGCTCAAAATTTATTTGACCTAGAACAAAATAAAGACGGTTTTGAATGCCTTTATTTTTTACGACTTTATTTTTTTACTCTCTTCTAGACCCATATAACTTTGCGACCCCTCGGCCGATTTACCTCAATAGTATGACCAGCCAAACACAAGATTTCTATCCGTAGATCTAGGTCGGTACTTACCAAATTTTATAATGAAGATCAGATAAAAGGTTCGAAAGTTACCTACGCTCTAACAAAACAACGCTTGATCTTCGTTCGCTTCGCTCACTCGATCAATTGCTTTAGGGACTGATAGGTATGTACTTTTGAGTATTGAGTTACTCCGAAATCTTCAAGCGTTTTGGTTAATTTATTGAATTATAATTAAACACGATTTAACTTTCCTACAGTTGACCAAAGTGCCGAAACGTTCTAAAAACGGTACCTAGGTGTGCAAATATTTTTTATATGTCATAGGTAGGTATGTGACTCATAATGCGAACTACCAAGAAATGGAACATGAAGGGAACTCGTTGCCGTCTTCTGTCTTTGCTGAAATATGCAATCTGGGTCTTTTCAAGGCAAGGGTGAATAGGTGTCTTCTAGACTGCCCTGCTCCATCGTCGGTCTCATCGTGAAATTGTGGCCTAAGAACATTCTATCTCATATAAAAAAACTCCGAATATGTCCAGATGATGCCGTGACCTAGGCATATAGACTATCAGATAAGTACTTACTTATTGGTGTACCTAAACCTATCGAACAGTGACGAGTAAACTTGGTTTACAGGCTCACTAACGGATCCAGGCGTAGAACAGCAGCTAGGGGGCTCAAGCCCATCCTCAATGCTACGAGTCTTCCCAAGGGTAGTCCAGAATTAGTTAGGGAAAACCCTAAATAGTTCAAGTCAGTCATATAGGTACCTAAGGTACCTATATGACTAACAAAAAATAAAAAATAAAAATTTATAAAAAAAAAAAAAAAATTTACAATATGGAATTCAAAATTTTATTTAGGATTTCGTTTCGTAAACCCTTTCTGCCTTACCTACTTTCAAACTACTTATCCACAATACGCGCGATTTTTCTATAAATGGAAAAAAGAAATCTATAATAATTATATTTTGAGGTAAAGTAGAGAGCAAGTTGATGGTCGGATAGTATTTTTTTATGAATGATTTGATGATGACAGGCATGATGCGTTAAAATAAAGGGTTAATAGCTTATTTGATAGAAAATCTCAGGTAACCAAGTACTTTTGAAAGAGGGTGCCTGTCTGCCTAAGTGCTTTCTGAACAAAACCTTCGAAACAACGATGGATAATACGCTTCGGTATATAAATACCTATTTAGATCTCTGTAAAACCACTGTCAGAACAAGGTGATTAAGTTCCAAAGCCTTTACCTCCCAACTTCTAAAGAGATTTTGCAAGGTCACAATAAAAAGCCTTCCCGCCTCGAGCCCACTCGGAAATATTGGAGTTTCTCTGTAAAGTACATAATATTACAGAAAGGAAAATTGGTAGGCAGGTAATGGCTCGAGGCAGGGTCGGCACTTCGACACCATTCCAGGCGCTATCTTAATCGTCCAGCGTTTAAGCATATTTATGTAGCAATAAGTTATCAGGAGGCTAATTACGGCCGCGAAACCACCTGTCCGCTATCATCTGTACATAGGCCTTCGCATATACTTCCGTGCGTCTTACGCGTGGTCCCACCCCCTCGGTGCTATTGGTCGGCGGAAGGGGTGCGCGCGCAGCGGCCCTCCTAGCACTCTGGTGTGAGATGCTGCGACTCCGGAGGAGCCGGTCGCGGGTGCGATGTGGCCTCGCGGACAGTGCTCTCGCGACCACGCTCACTCGCCGCCGCCGCAGCCGTCGCGCCGCACCCGGCCGCCTACGCTCTCCGAACTCACACACAAGTTGCGCTACGTTACGCGATCTCGCGTCTCCATCGTCAAATGTATATAATGCACAATTGGACACTATAACTACACCTGAAAACTTTAAAACTATTTTAGTAACTTTTGAAATTAGCTAAACTTTGAATAAGTAGTTGAACAATATAGTGTTTGAACCGATTTAGTCTGTGATGTGCTATGGCTAGACGTAGAAAGGCACAAGGTGGCGGAAGGGTCGGTAGTACGCGCCTACTGGCCGGCTGCGCGTGGGCATGCGCGTTGCTCGCCGCTACCGCCGGCGCCGCAGAGGCACATGCTGATGTTGACACCTCCACAGGACTAGGTGACAATACACTTACCAATTCAGGTAAGTGACACCTCCGTAGTATATCTACGGTAGGTACGAATTTTAAAAAGAAAAAAATAAAGACCGTGTTTAAAATAAATAAACAGGTTTTTTTTACAGCAATGTTTACACGGGGCGAAAATAAATCTGCTCCACACCTATCCATGACCATAATATTTATAAAGCTCTCTCGTTTTTTAAGTATTTGGAAACGACAATCATATTTTTTGTCAGTTGCGTTTCTCGTTTACTGAGACAATGGTGGGCGGCGACTAAACAGAACAACACCTTCTTTACAATATTCTACATAAGATTATAACATTTAATAACCCTATGCCCTTTTGATTACGAACTATAATTAACATGTTATATTTAATTAACTGTAGATAACGCATGTTTTGATATTTTCGTGACCTTAGATAGACCTTTGTTACACAAACGATAACACAAAGTTATAGTTCGTGTTCTTTTCTTACCTACACCGTTCCGCGTAGTCCAGTAGATGATTAGTTAGATGGGTTAGATGTTAGATGGGTGAGTGCCTACCATTAGCATTACTTATTATCAGTGTTTGCCACTCTTCAACCATATGAGATCTAAAAGTGCATAATCTTGTTACTTTTCTTTTGTAAAATATTAAGTCTGATAAAATAATCCTAATGTTGGTGTAGATAAGGTGATATCGTCGACGTATTGGCTATGATAATTTGAATTTATAACCACCGATTGGAAAAAAAGGCGTGTTATAAACTTGAGGCCTAAGTGTGTCTGTCTGTGGCCTCTATTGCGGTTCTCCGATTTTAATAGAGATGCCGTTTTGTGCTGGGGTGGTTCTTAGCTATAGAAAATTAGCTATGGAAAAAATCGGTGCAGCCGTTTTCCAAACTACGACGATATTCAGCGTCTGAACCAAAAATTTTAAGGGCTCTTCGTCCAAGGATCTTAGACATCGTTTTAGTCTGAAATATTGGCTTATTCCTGACAGATAACCAAGATGAGATAACTGGTTATCTCAGAGGATTTTTTTTGCTCTCAGATAACTGGTTATCTCAAAGGATTTTTTTCCTCGTAGATTTGGTTCATCGCAAAACCTTCTAGATTTGACAAACTATATTATACAGGTTGGCTCATTTAGAGTGGTTTAAAATTTATTGTTAGATAGAGGATATACCATCAGATTCCAACGATTAAAACGCAAAGTATGTTCTATGAAAATTTCTAGTTTAGTAGTATACTAAGTAATTCTTCAATAGGTATTCTTCTAATGTGAAAAATTTGAGTTACAGAATCAAATTAAAACTAATTAAATTACTACACTTTACCTTCATATCACCTAACCGTTTTTTATGATAATGTACTTACTAACACTTTTACTTACTTATATCTATTTGACTATTAGGTACATGTCTTTTACTGCGGCATAAAATCTCTGTCATCATAGTTGGCCACTAACTCACGAACGAACGAACAATATCTTTTCGAGTGACCTTTAACTTCAGAAAGGTGATGCGAGCAGACCAACAGCAGTTTAAGTTGCGAGGAGTTTTAATTTTAGTCACTTTGTTACGTCATGCATCAAATAGCCAAACACAGTGACGCCTGTAATTTGGTCAGTCATAAATTACTCGTTTAACTGAATTACGCGAGTTGAAAGCATTCCGACAGTGCGGAAACCGATTACCACTCCCGTGCTGGTCGCTGATATGTAGCACTAGCCACTTCACAAATGAGCTTTGAATCAATGAAATTTAATTAGCGAACAGTAAGCTGGCGATGTGTCATAGGTAGGTAACCTATAGCTTAGCTCCTACACTTTCACGACTTCGACTAGTCGGTTGAGATTAGAGTAAGAAACATGGTTATATGAACGAAAACTATGTAACCTACGAGTATTTATCTCACGGTTTATCATCTTTGGTTTAGTCTGCGTCAGAAAAATTCTTGAGTAAACTCTTCTAGGATTCGAGTTCTGCAGGGGTATGCCAATCAAAGTTGAACTGCAAAGTTGAACTGCAAAGTTTTAAATCATGGTCAGTTCATACTAACTCATAGTTATTCTGTGACTAAATAGTGACATTATGACGTCATTTGATGTGTTTTCGCGCATATTTTGCTGTCAAGTGTCTAAAAAGAATGATCACGTGGTACAAAATTGTACCATGTGACCTGAAGAAATGACACTGGGCAGTGAAATATAACTTGACAGCAAAAGATTGGCATACGGGGGCTGTCATTTGTAAAAGCAACATAGCACATTTATTTTAATTGTTTTTCTTGGTGTTATAGTGATTATTGTTTTTTTAATTTTGGTGGAATTATAACCAATAATACTTACAGTCATAGCATAAAGTGTGAGCCATTGGAAAAAGGTGTAGTATGTGTTTTTATTATCTGATGAAATTCATTTTCAAGTTTTGAAGAGAAAATCCACCATTTTGTCTTCAAAACAAATGACTTGACGTATGACTCGACTTGATTAAATAATTCAAATAATTTACTTGACACTGGTATAATGAAGCCATATTAAAAAAAACTCTTTTAAATTAAAAATTTAATAAGACGTTTAACTAAACCTACTCCTGTGACAGATTACTGCCTTGAACAACCAACAAGAACCGTGCGATATCTGCATGCGTATATAACTAGGTACTTTAATTTTACAATAACTACAAAACCCACGACCATGAAGATCTCTTTAAATCCTTTTCATCATTGCTTGTCATCATCAGACCTTGGATTATGGACTCCAGTTCAAATCTCAGTATTTGAGATGAACTAAATGTTTCAAACCAATTATGTCTGAGTTTCCTCAAAACTGGTTTTCAGAACTGATGAATATCTTCATAACTTGGAAACGGATCCACCAATCTACACCAAAAATGGCTTAAAAACCAACACCTTTCTAACAAAAAAGCGCATTCAAATCGGAGCTCCACTTTTAGAGCTACGAGGGCACAGACAGACACACAATGCCGTCAAACTTATAACACCCCTTCCCTTTTCGGTTGCGGGTTAAAAATAATATGCAGCAGCACCCAACGTTCATAGAAGCCGGTGCAGCAATAATTCTAACTGAAAGCCCTTTCAACGAAGTTCGTCGGCTGGAACAACTGGCAACTAAGAACTAGTGTAACGAATTAATCAAAATTTCACCTCGAGGTCTAATATGAGTCATGATTTCAAGCGTGAACAATAGAGGTGGAGGCGAATTTGAATCGAAGTTGAATCACAACGTATTCGGGGAGTTCCTTTGTTACAGAGCGGAGTAATGAAAGCGCTAGCTGATAATAATTTACGAACAGCAGAAGTGTCGCTGTTTAATGGTGAAAACAGGGGTCCGAGGAGCATTCCAACGGACGGACACGGAGCGCGAGTGACACCCGCGCCGACTCCAAACTAAAATAATTATCATCATTGTCCCTGGCTACGGCGAGCGCTTTAATTGTTCATTTACATTTGTAACGATGATACCCAGTTCGGAACTATTTTGCCCGACGTTTATTTTCGCCCGTTTCGCTCTCGTGTTATTGTTCAGAGTTAATGGTCTGAAAAATAGAAATGATTCGCAATTTGTATGACGCCATTACTGCGTGTAGGTACTTACTATAAGTAGTGTTTGTAGGTAAGCTATTGGCCGCATTTAGTTTGGTAATAGAATTGAATTTCGATGGTTGATAGATAGTATTCTTTTTATGGATTTTATTATTACTTTTATAAATAACAAATCGAAAGATAAAAGTTTGCCAAACGTTACACGAATTCAACGTTCGACTCAGCTACTATAGAGTCAAGTTAAATAAACTGTTTGCATGTTCCTTCACGGTGTCTTTAATGTAAATAATGTCTCCAATCTTGAATTGATCTAAGAGTTTTTAGTAGATCCGCCTTATAAATTACATAAATAAATATTCACAATGCCTTTTGGTCTCAAACTAAGCAAAGCTTGTAATATGGGAACTAGATTGCTGATAGAATACTCAGGCAGGTATAATATTTTTTTGTAAATTAGTGCCACTGATAAAATAATTTTTATTACAACCAACCGATCTAAAGAACGCTTGAAATAAACGCATCCCATTGCATGTAAATGTCGTGTTATGAAGAATATGCTTAGTATGGGCATACATTAATTACATACATTACCAAGCAGCATCCATGACGCCGTAGCCGATAACGGCCTTAAGGAGTATTATTATTATTATTAGTATTACATAAATTTTTTTTTATTCACAAAGAAAATTATGACTAATACAGTATTTACAATATTTATAATATATACAAAATACACATGAAGCAGTTGAGCCATCTACACACCGTTGCAAACGATTTAGAGATAGCATTAATTAATATACCCTTAGGTAATCTTGTATACCAGCTTATCTAGACAAGTTGACATTCTAAAATCACTAAAGAAAAATCACTATTGATTTACAGTCTATTTGCCAGTGAATAAAAACACAGAACAAAGGAAGTAAATAGAAAGAGCATGATGACTTTTTAGTATGAGAACCAGTGTAGCTAAACTCACACCATGTCAAAACTAACACACTTAGAAATAAAGATTATAATTGGTTGAAAGAGAACGTAAAACGGACCTAAATCCATTAAAATAATTTTATTGATATAAAACCTTAGTTCCATCGGAACATGGTTCAAAACTCAATAAAATAAACAAGTGATAAAAATTAAAGTTTACTTCGTCTACTCAGCAAAAGGTGGCGCTTTTGCGAAGCATTTTTGTTATAGTCTTTATTAACAAACCTTAAGATTGATAATGCAATGGCTGTTATGACAAACATAGCTACTCACTTAGTGATGTGACCAATGAGGATACATGACGAATTTGTCGATATCGATTATTACCTACCCACTGATTGATAACGAAATAGCTACGTTTAGCCGCAATTACATATGTCTGATACGTTGTGTCCAAGGGCTCTGCCGTTTGTGGTGGTCGAAATAAAAATATTTTCTTTCTTTGTTTAATTATAATCAATCACAAAGGTTAGTATCAGACTGACACTATTGTCAGTCTGATACTTGGGTAAGGACCAAGAATGAAGGTACCTACCTAATTAATTAAAACTTCATGAATATAAATAATAACACTATAATTACCTGAAAACACAAAATTATTAGAGTCGGTATAGCTGTGCCAACAATGTATTTGTTTCCACTTTTTTTAATTACAAAATCTTGGTCCTTAAAGTGCAGCAAATTGTACCTACTGTATTTTGTAGGAAACCAATTTTGTTTCCCAGTTGCATCAATCAATTTTTTTTTATGTCTGGCACATTGGGTAAACTGAAACCAGAAGATATACCTATTTTTTCAAAATATTTCTGTAATTTTCATCTGACCCAGCCATTAAAGTTATCGATAACGCATTCATCAGTTTATTGGGGCCACATCCCTAACTGAGTAGCGAAAGTTGAGGTTTAAAAGAAACGCGACTTTAACATGTATGATTTACAGTCTTTTTTTCTTTGACGGTTTTGCATTTTAACAAATCTAACAATTAACAATAAAATATTACTTATCGGTGATATGATATGCCCCCATTTGTTAAATTTTTGATTCCGCTATCGTTTTTGCACTCTAAAACAGTACAATATGGCATGTTTATATTTTTTAATGATTTTTTTCAAGTACGGTTACCATGACAAAATTCAAACACGACTGAAGTGAGCGGAGCTAGGCGGAGCTTGAAGTGCGTAATACGATGCAGACTTGATATGAAGCGGACCCACCTACTTACTAATTCTACTTATTTTCTTTTTTCTGTGAATAAAAACGTCAAAAACGTTTTTTTTTTCAACTGTAGATACTTTTACTTTTTTGTAGAGCGGGGCGTATGTTGGTTTCTCTGCTACGCGGCAGTGTATTTCTCACTGTGTGTTTTCCCTTCTTATAAAGGCCGATGGTATAACAAAATGAAATTACAAGAGTAGCTTGTACAGTCCTCCCACGGCATTAATTTGTATCAAGAATTTGTAGAGATTTGGCTTGAGCCGGGATAGAGTGTTCATCGCAGCCGGCGAGCGTTAACACTTATTAAGGGGGTGCATCCCCGCGACAGATGTAGGGGAGGACCCACCATTTGCGTAATGTCAGGAATGGTTACACTCGATTTAATAAAACTCCGACAGCATTTCGTTTTGAAGAATTTAAGAGTCAATTCGTTTTAAACGCCACAGTAGCATAGCGAGAAAAAACCGTGAGCCGAAACGTGCCTGGAATACATTGGCGTGGCTTGGATTTCTTATCGGTAGCAATTGAGATGAGTACTTATGGCTTTTCGAGTGGCTCGGCTTCGTTTAATTTGTTGTTTCAGCGTGGAATTTTTATTAACGTCTCCCCTCACTTTGCATTTTTAGGGACGTTGCTCTTATTTGCGAGTCAAGGTGAAGATAAAGTTTCATGTCGTTTTTGAGTTTCTTTGGGAGTCTTGTTGCGAATAGGTAATTTAAACAGTGAACAACGTGGTTCTTTAATCCAAATTCTCAGCTAACCACAGCATTGGATTATCTATCTCGTACAATTATCTTGTTTGTGTACCACTTTTTAACCGGCTTCAAAAAAAGAGGAGGTTCTCAATTCGTACTTACCTCAGACAGACCTCCGTCATTTATGAAAACATTTATTTTGCTTTTCTGTGACTTTTTAGTGATGTTTACGGTCACTAGAACATTCCCAATGAACTGCCATCATCGTCATAATCTGATGATGAAGCCGGTAGTCGAATTGAAGTCAATTTTTCTAGTTTTTTAAACTTATAAATTATTATCTTGAACTTATGATGCACTTGACATCTCGGACTTCTGTATTTCTGTAATAGATATAATAGGTGGGTAATAAGTAGAATTATTTTGCTAAAGCCCAACAACTGAACTGATTTTGATGAAAATGAGTTCAATCTGAAAGCGTACCTATCCTTTTAAATAAAAAAATAAATACCGAATTATGGTTACGAGGTAACAAAAAAACCGAATGAACCTCCTCATTTTTTAGAATTGAAATCGTTACGATACGAAAGATTAAAGATTGTAAAGCAGGGGTCAATCAAAAATCAATCAAAATCAAAAGCCAATCAAAGTTGAACTGCAAAGTTTTAAATCATGGTCAGTTCATACTAACTCATAGTTATTCTGTGACTAAATAGTGACATTATGACGTCATTTGATGTGTTTTCGCGCATATTTTGCTGTCAAGTGTCTAAACAGAATGATCACGTGGTACAAAATTGTACCATGTGACCTGAAGAAATTACACTGGGCAGTGAAATATAACTTGACAGCAAAAGATTGGCATACGGGGGCTGTCTAACTGCGTGTTGAATCAAATACGCTCGAGAAAGTACTTCCAAAGCCGAGATAGCTCGTGCTCTGTTATAAGAATTTATTTAAAAAACATGTACCTATATACTGACAACGACAGGGATCTAAATCCATCCTAAAAAAATCTGGAAAACTAGTAAGTATAAAATATAAAATAAATAGTATAAAATAAGTATAAGTGGACGTATCACACATAGTTGGTTTGTAATAGTAAGCTGACTCTTTAAGTATGATAATAAAAACTCGTGATATGATAAAAGCAAAAATATGGTGGTTTTTATAACACACGAGAAGTGTTCATCAACGTTCACACAGGGATTTTCCTTAGACCATGATAATGAGACTGCATAAAATTATATTATAATACGTATTTTACTTGCAAATATAATCACATTATGTCCTAGCTTTGTCACAGGGTGGAGAAATTAATAGCGAGATTGAGCGTGTGCCGATCGAAAACACAAGGGGGCCACTCGGCAGATGCTTATCGGCACACACGCTTGCCTCCAACGTTTCTGCTCTTACGTGCCAATCCCAATAGCTGCTTATTATCTTACTTAGGTCCATTACATTATAATATTAGTAGCTGTTTTATACGTTCAATATTTTATAGGAGTCTGCAAGAGGTATAAAATACTTAAGATAAAGGAACCAACTACACAGTCATCTACATATTCTTTGCGATTGCAAAATATGGTTTATTAAAACGTGACGTTAGCGTGTTACGAGGGTTTAGTGGTGTTCTACCTACAGTAACATGTGGCGTGTAAATGTGACTAAACGTAATTAATGATCGATTGTAGCTTGTCGACCATAGCGAATGGGCTGGAGGACGGAACCCTCCGCAAATCTTTGTCGACGCAAAATAGAAGGCCCCTGGGACCACCGCGCCTTTTAATTTGCGAGAATTAGGGGTACTCCCTACGTCACTACCATCCTTATGCTTTTTATAAAAAGAAATCGATTATTTTTATAATTACGTACAAGCAATTTTTTAACAATGCAACGCTACCCTATCCTTTAATTTGTAGATATTTTTTGAGGAGTTTTTTGAGGTCTGGCTTTTGCCAATAGATGTTCTAATTTTTGCGTTATGCCGTAAGATTATTCGTTTCAACGAATGAGGGAAAACTTGTTTTATAGCTTTATTATGAGTCACTCCCAGTTGTCACTACCTTCTCTGTCAGTGCTCAATTCCCGTTATAATGTACCAATGGTGCATGTTTCTTACTTCAAAATGATTTATAGGAAATACATAAAAGCAAGTGCCCTAACGTGCACGATGTGTCCCCTCAAGCAACATCGTTGACTACTAAGTAACGAGTCGGGTGAAGCTCATGCTATTATCAAAATAAATTATTTTACATGACGATATAATGTCCAAACAGAATATGGAAATATATTACCTACTACAATGTGTTTCTAATACCGAGTTGATTTGTCCAATAAAAGTCTGCCTTGTTTGTTGATCCTCAACAATGTAACTGACGTATAAAAACATTGTAGCTTTAAGCAGCGATGAATTCAATCGTAAATCATTTTGTGGCCGAAAAAGGCGATATCGATATTGATAAAACCGCACTCGCTCCCTCGGTATAATATGAGAAGGCAAGTCCGCCGTAATGTTTATTTGATACATGTAATCGCCGCATGATGTATGGAAGCGATCGGCGGACGGACGACGCGACGGTCGCAATCGCGGACTCTCTCGCTGGCCGCCACCGCCAGGTTTATGACGACGAACCGACGTAAGGTTTATGATGATTATTCTATCCAAATGATGATTTATTACAGGATTAGGCCGACCTACGCCCGATTTTGTGGGGATGTGGGCTTTATTTATAATAATAAAACCATCCTTTTATCGACACGTTCGTTCGATAAGAAATTATCAATTTTCAAATAGGATTAGAATCTGTGATTTATTATTCTGTCATTTTATTTTGCCAGTAACTTCAGATTAAAAATTATTTTTTTTAGACAAATCTTTTGAGGTGGGTATTTCATAATTCTTAATATCCTCCAGACAATAACTTTTCAAATCCCAGACGGTATTTTAAAAACCTTGGTAATTTAATATAGGTAGGTAGTTGCCTACCCTCTGACCAAATTTAAGAATTTAATATTGGCAGCAGCTTGTATAAATGGACGGATGCTTTTTTCGTTATCATAATTTTTAAGCTCGAGATAATCAAATTATGATTTGACGAAAATTTTTTTTGGATAATATAAAAGAGGGAAAATAAATATCATTCAAAAATTTTTCTCAAAGTGATTGTCGCCAAAAAAAAGCTAATAAACTATACTTAATTGTGAAAATGATATACCTTTTATGAATTGTCTCGGGCTACAGAAGATTCTATGAAAACAACCCTCCGTCCTCGCTCTCATCGTGATGATATCTAAGTATAAAAATGTTGACAACGAATTGACGAAAGCAGATTTTGTCTTAGTACTTATACTTTATAGATTGCATTTTTTTGTAACGAATTTGTGTAAGTATTTTTAATACATTCGAAATCTTTACATTACCGCTTTACCTAAGCAAACATACAAAATGCATAACTCCTAACTTTACCTGAACAACAAAGACGCCATTTAAATTACTTTAATATAAGTTTGTTTCTTTGAATCGCAGCGTTGTTGAGGGGAAATTTTCGGAATTTATTTTAAAGCATTTCTTGCAAAGAAGCTTCCGACATTTCCCGGAGTTAGACGGTTCACAACATGTAAAAAGTACCTGAATAAGTCTACGAACAACTCGCCGCAAGCTCATAACTAGACAGCGACAGACGGCCAGCTTTTACGGATTCGGGGCCAGCAAAGCACGAAATTAGACAAGACAGTACTATTGTTGCTTATACGTTTTGGGTGCTATTGACGCCATTACGCGTTACGTAGCGTAAACGTAACTTACATCGTGCGTAGCAGTACCGTTAAAGCGTTAAAAAGCTTTTTGGTAGACTATATTAGTAAGTTCTTAGGTTTGTAGAGTTACACTGTTATTAACGTTCACTATTTAGTATAGACACATAATGTAAAGTCTGACCACGTCTGCAATAGAATAAATGTGAAACCTAAAAATAAACCAAGTATATGGTATTATCTTACATCACTCACTTTCGTGGTTTATATATACTTTGCCAAATTGTTTTCGCAGTAGGTACAGACAGTGCTTCCAATCTAGAGGTTTTTAAATTCTGTCATATTTTATGTTTTGCAGACACAGCGCGGCCTCAGTCTACTTGTATTATAAAACAAAATACGACCAAGTCCTATAAGATGAAAATATGGAATGGTTCCAAAATGCAATCTATGATGGGTAATATAGGTAACTTACCCTGCGGCTGCCGTCGATTCGAAAGAAAGACAAGTAGAAAGTTTCCCGTCGAAGACATGAAATCATAGAACGATTTCTTTTACGACTTCGGTTTCAACTTCATAGCGATGAATTATGCAGAGAACAGAAAGATTTCCTACGATAAAAGTCGTAACACCCCAGAGTGTTCTAAAAAGAGCTCTTAGGTTATGATAGGGAAACCAGCCAGTCAATATCTTTGAACGTATAGCTTACGAATATGTTACCCTTTGTTTGGAAATATATTCTTGTAAGGTTAACGTAATGCCACAGAAAGTTTTGTAGTTGGTACCTATATCCATGTTTGCACGACGCATATACGACTGAGAAGCTTAAAGTTTTATAATACGGGATTTTTCTCATATACTCGTAGGTATCGTAGGTAAATAATTTTTTTTCAAAGAGTAAATGTTTTCAAACTTCTAAACTCGTCTCTAACTCCTTACCTAGGTAATTATAATTACTTATTGGTTCAGTGTACAAAACAAACATGATGGGCCAAATTAACCCTTAACCGCGTTGTCAGTATAACGTGTCATTTTGTAGTTTAGTGACAAAAAACTGTTTTCTAATATTATCTGCATATGCAAATTAAGCAAGTTGGTTGGTTACCTACGCTATGAAAATTCAATAACAATACAGTTGATATTGTAATATCTTTATCCAGCAGCTTGTACATACTAAGCGTGTCTTTAATTGGCAATGGGATGCGGTGGGGTGAGCGAGCCAGCGCGCAGCAGCTAGCTCGACGCAACGAGAGGGCGCGCTCGCGTCCTGAATACCTAATTGACTAATATTAGTTGCGGAGGGGAACTTCCTTATAGGTGAGCGCAAACTTGAGACAAAGAACACGTACGAGCTTTGCAAGGGCTACTTTTAACTTTTAAAACGTGAACTTGGACGATGCGGCCCACCCGATCCGTTATTAACTTTTGGTTTAATCACTTACGTTATTTTGTTCTCAATGGCAATTTGCATACTAATCGGGAAGAATCGAGATTTCCATACATTATTTGTCATTTCTATTCTTTAGCGATTGCTTCTGGCCACGTGGTTCGACCGCATGGTTCTATCAATCGGACTACGTGAACTTTTTTTTCCATTCGGTTCAATTTTAGAATCTTACCAGGCGAACTACTAAACCTTAGGACCACGTTGTAGAAAATCAACTAAAATTGTCAACTTGGCTAGAGGGCTATAAGATTTGTTGGCTTTCGGAATACCAACAAAAAAGAATTGAAAAATCATCATCAAAAAATCATCAAACATAATGCGAGTACATGCAATTAGTTGAAACACTTCGGAACATTTTATCAGGTTTAGAAAACTCGAGAGCAAATACCTATACCTACTAGTTAGTCAATACGAAGCCGCTTTCATTTTTGTGGCAGCAAAATCAACTCGTAGTGCTAGGAGTGGACCAGTCAGCAGCAGGGTTTGAAATGAAATAAATTCCATTAGCGTAATTGGAACCGAAAGCGAGTTATTGAAGCCGTCTCGTTTAGTGGCTATACGAGCGGTGCAGCATGTCATTATGCTCACATATGGCCAGAATAGCAAAACTGTATTATCATAATACTTTTTTTATAGTACCACACCGCATATTAAATAAATAACCCAGTATAGTTACTAAAGTTCTCTGTCATGGCTATGGATGAATAAAAACTCTGTGTCGTGAAACACATCATGTGAAACATATTTACATTACTGAAAACGTATCCCGACATTGTACTGGATTGCTTGCAACTTAATGATCCACTGCACCACAAAGATTGTGAAAGATAATTGTTTCTTTTTTCAAATCAAGTCTAACTACCGGGTAATGTTAACTTGTTCAAACGTATGATATTGGCTCAAGTTATGACAAACTTCAGTCACCTTACAGCTTTAGGTGGACGGGCAGAGGGATACCAGCAGTAATATCATGGATCTTATCAGTTTTCGTAATCACTTTTTTCAAACAAAGCATTTTGTTGCATTTTCCCATTTATTTTTTTAATCTTGTCCGGAACACTAAAACACGGAGATTTGAAACTTTCAAAAGGCGACGCATTCTCTGAACACGGTTACAGCTTACTTTGTTATGCTAATCTCCATAATTCTTCAGGCGAAGGAGGAAGTTTCGTAAAGTTACTTTTTTCAAAATAAGTTGTAATTCGGTCGTAATTTGTTACGTAGCTGAATGCTCACGCACACGTATAAAAGGGACATTTATTTAGCACAGTCTACTAGCTATTCATTTAACTAATTTTAGTGAGCCTTCTATAAAACGATATAGACTTTAAAAAATAAGCACAAAAATGAAGCATTACCATTTTGAAAGACTTTGGTTTTAGGATGCACTGTGGAAAATATATTTTTGGCAGTGTTTTATCATCTTATCGCTCTTGTAAATTATCAAGTCCCTGACTTTTTAAAATTCTTTGCAAAACATAGCCGTGCCCTCAAAAATAATTAATACAGAACAGAACAGAGCTTTGGTATATCATCCAACACGTGCTTGACCGGTTATTTTATATGAAAACTTTTTTTTAATATCCGACTTTGTCACTTTGAATTAAATAGATTTTATTTGAAAGACACTTGTAGTGGTTACGGTTGATTTGGTGCTGGAAAATGAAGCTAGGTAACCATAGGGCCAACCAGAAAAAACTGAACTTACTTAGGTAGTTTTATTTATTTGACGTTCGTAGAATTTAATGAACATAATATTAAATGTAGACCCAAGTAGTAAACGGTATGAGAAAACTGTTTTTTTTTATCGCAGCGCAATGAAAAGTAGTGGAGTTTGATACCTTCAAATAACTTTTAACAATACCTACCTTCATAATTAATATTTTAATAAGAAAACAGATACAATAGTGATACCTATTACTCTACCATGGGTTCTAAAACTATCTTGACGGTCTTGTAAAGCCGTGCCTTGTTCAAATTAGCCAAGAAAACTTCTCGATCAAGTCTCTCTACCTGAAAACACAAAGTAAACTTGTGCCTTCGCAACTTATCCATTAACTTAAGTAGAATCTGTAGACAGCAAGGAGAGAATAGTGCCTCCTTCGTCGTCTCAGGAGTTAGTTTGAGCGTTAACAGAAATTTATGATATCAGATTGATTGGTTGTGTAGTATGAACTTAGATTTCATTTGTTCCTCTTGTAACATAAAGTATTTAATTTCAAGTACTTAGCTATTTCACTACTTTATCCAAGCAAAAATAATTTAGATGGATAGCAATGTTTCACAATGGGTAAAGTACCTAAGAGGTACAAAACCACAAAAATTTAAAATAAGCACCGATACTTGTACTAATATTAATTTCAAAATCATTGTTCTTTGTCCGTGTAACCTTCATCAATTTTATTAAACTTGAACAATGTCGTTTTTGACTCGGGACGCGAAAATGAAAAATTACTTCTTGAATTTTTACTTCACTTAAAATCTGCACCCTGTATTCGACGACCGCTTTATTATTTATGACAAGGAACACGAAACTCATCTCGAGTTATAAACTTCTTGGAATTTCTCCTAAAGTAATGCAGAGCTATTATTATGATGTCCCCACAAAAAATATTCGTCGTGTCGTGTAAAGGGGCCAGGGTCGGCGGGGCATGAGGGCAAGGGGCAAGGGGCGAACGAACCACCTGTATTCTTTCGTATTGCTAGCTACGCCAAACCAATTGCTCACTGAAAAAACCTAAAAGAAGAGCACTTTTTTTGATAAGTACTTACATACTAAGTACCTAGGATTCGGTCACAGGCTATAATCGATTAAGTCTTACTAAAATCTCAGTTAAAATTATTTCACATAAACTTAGTAACAAAATTGTAGTAGTAATAATGCTCCATGGCAAAGCGGAAGATTTCAAGTGTACCTACATTCTGTATGCATTGATCCTTTTACGACTATTTGACAGTCGTAAAATTTCATCGACCTTCCCTTATCCGAAAACAAATGCGTTACCCAATACCCTACACTATTTACATACGAACTCGTGAAATGGCTTAGTACTAGGTAAGTAGTTCTTCAATTTTGGCAATGAAGTTGGATGCCTTCTTACAATTTATCAAAGTTAGCTCTTCAATCTAAAAAGTCGAACATTCTTTACCAACACAGCTGGTATCTAAATCTGTTGCCAACATAAGGAAAAAATAACGTCTTCATGTATAAAAGCTCACACAAAGAAATAGTTCATTATTACACGCTCGAGTTCCACCCGTACAAATGGTACTCACCTATACAAAAGAAATATGCCTTAAATGGCTTGCGACAATAAAAAAGTTTCTCTGATGTTTTTCTTCCAAACCACTTAACAAGCTTGGCGCACGTAGACATGTTTGCGTCTTGCTTGCATTATGACACCGTGGTACTATAAGATTTAGAGGGGACAAAGTGAGGAGACATTGTGGCGCCGGAGCCTTCGTCATAACTGCTATACCTACCGTGGAAGTGTGTTCTCATACTCTAATGCGAATATCCATTCGAACCGCTCAGCCGTACAATTCGCTCCCTCTATCTAGGTTACTAGTGAATCTAGAATAGCTAGCTATATTATATAATAGCTTTGTTGTATTGCCAGTTTTGTGGAATATGAAAATTGAAATCTTTTTTATGGAATTAGATATAAATCTAGTGAAAAAATCGCTCAGAATAATTAATTATTGTGTTAGTGTTTGAACATAGCAATAAAAATTGTAATAAATCTCGAGACCCGTTTTACTTTTCATTACATTCAATAGGCTTTTGTAACTGACGACTGATGCATACTTTTTATTATACAAATAACTTAATAGGTCATTCGACCCACTGCACCGGGTCGTCCCACTGGTAGGACGAATGGGATGGGAATACACAAAATAAATATTATTTCTTTCCCGTTTGTCACACTGAACTTGTTGTTGGGATGAACGGGAAGTTATTTAAAAATCATCTCACCAGTGGAACGACCCAGTGTAGTGGGTCGGACAGCCTATGCATCGTTAGATACAAAGTTAGCCTCCTATTGAATGTGTTGTTTGACATAATTAAACTGGGTAAACAAACAGCGTCTTTGCAAACTAAAGTTCAACGGTTCTCTTCTTTTTAATAAAATAAACCACTGTAGAGCGGTTCACAACAAGCTTAAGTGTAGTTTGTAAAGACTGGCAACAATATTTTGGAGTACCGAGTTTGCTGGCATTACTTAAGTCCGTAGTTTTTTATTTCATTGCCTAAACCCATTGAATAGCTAATTTCAGCAAACGATGAATTATACGGAACCGTTGTAAGTAGTGCGTTATATCTTGACGAATGACAACAGTCCATTTAGCTAGATGATATTATACAATCGATAGAGAATAGAAAACTATATACGACTCCTGAGTTGTATTTGCGTAGTGTGTGTAGTAGTACTGACTTCTGGTCCTTATTTTCTGTGACTGTAGAGTGATGAAAAGCCCAATCATACTCAGAGACCTCACCGTTCGATGAGGTTCGTGCGTTAGTATGAGTTAGTGGCAAACTCTGGTAACGTAGTTTTTAGGCTGCCTTAAGGACGCTGTAAAAAACGTTATTCATTTACAAACGATGTGCGTTTGTAAATGATTAATGTATTTTACTTTATCATCCATTGATTCGCCTCGGGCTACGCCAACCGCGAATATCCACCAGCAAAATTGACCTCTAGTCATTCTCCACCAATCACAAGATGTAAATCGGCTAGACTCTAGTCCTGTTGCATACGAAACACAACTCAAATTCAGCTAATAAACTTTATCAACACAAAACCCAACCTAAAACTAACCATAAACAAACACATACAGCACAAAGTTCAACTGGCAACCCGTAATTTTACCTGTAATATTTTGTACAACCCGTAATTTTAGCGCTGACCCGGTAGCATGTCATTCGTCATGAAACAACTCACGCACTGAAGCGTGGCAGCGGAGTAAAGAAGCACGCAGCGGGCGATGTCTCAGCCCAGCGTAATATACGCTAACGGCCCGGGACAAGACAAATGTGTTTTCTCTCGCTTGCTTAATAGCAACTTTCCGCTGGCTCTCTTCATGCACCGCCCCCTGGATCTTGATTGAAAAGTATAGCTTATTATTGAGATTTAAAGGCAAAATAGCGCAGATTTTATCGATGTTTTGGTAATTCTCGATACTTACTTACAGGGCTAACAAAATATGTTTTACGACTTTTAAATCTAAGAAATAATAAATTCAACTATGCAAAGTAAAAACAGGAGTTCTAATAAAATTTACTCGTCTAGTCCTTTTCATAGTCTGAATCACCCAGTTCATACTAGTTCCGGGACACCCTGTATAATATTCAAAGTTTTATAAATCATTGAGTTTTAACCCCAAAGTTTTATAATAGTAACCCTTTACTAATCACTAAAGTGAACGATTATAATAACAAAAACTTTTTATAGGCAAAATAACTTAATTTTTTTTATTATCCTTATAAGTTTTAAAAATACCTATAGGTAGGTACAGGTACCTACCTACCTACCTATAGGTGATTGTGGTGCCTTGATTAAGCCCTCACTAAACCGTTTCAGCTCTATTGTTCAGAGTGAATACAGAATATTTTGAATCGTGAAAAGGTGCTAAAACACAAATCCTTGGATATAATATAAAGTCAGGGTTGGCAGCATTCACGTCGCAGCTAGTTAGCAGCGCAAACTGGCTCGTCGTCGGCGTTCGCGCAAATTGAATTTGTCTCGAATGCTCTGAGTAGAGTACGCTACTGTAGGCTACAAACAGCCGGTCACTACTGTATTTTACATGTCGGCTGCGATTACCGTTGCTGGTATTATGAGCTGGATTTGCTAACTAAAAAAGAGTTGCGTGTGGAATTCTACCGCCCCTTATTTTTATTTTTTTTACCAATGTGACTACCACGTAAAAGACAAGTAATTAAATTAAAAATTTAAAAAAATCCCCGAATCTTGGACCGATTTTAATCAAACATAGCTAAGAACACTCTCGACTAATTCTGCTTTCAAACAAAAAAAACCAAATCAAAATCGGTTCATCCGTTCGGGAGCTACGTTGCCTCAAACAGACACACACACACACACAGACACACACACACAGACACGTCAAACTAATAACACCCCGTCGTTTTTGCGTCGGGGGTTAAAAACTTATGGACGCCTCTTTACCGTCCTTTGACACTACAAAGATATTTCTATAATCAACGCAGATAATATCTACTGAAATGTGAGGACTAGAGGACTGGAGGTGGGATTCCATGGCACTCAGCGGTGGAATCTACCAACACCCTAGCTCAGATTGTTACCGTCACGATCATACCACAGAATCCTAACGGAAATAACACTGTGACTGACATTTTTTCGTGCTGATGATTGCGCAAATAGTTTTGCGGTATAGGACTCGAAACTGCACGATTCACGTCTCAGTCAGCCACTTATTCACATACGCTGGCAACGTTTAGCTATGCAAACCCGGCTAATTTTAATAAACGCAATATCGTTTGGCAAGTGTGACTCGCGCAATCCGTCTGGTTGGCGGCTGGCGAGAGGGTACGTACGAACATTGTGTGATGACTTGCGCTCTATCGAGTGTTGCCGAGATTAATGGCGGTGTCGCACGCGGCAATTACACGCGCAGTGTTGCGCTGCGACGCGGTTCCGTTTCATCTGAAATGACTCAAGCTTAAAGGCGACTGTAATAAAGATGAGGTGGCAAATAGCTGAGCTTTTTGAGTTGCTGGTAGACTTTTGTTTGTTTTTTTTTCAGCAAAAAAAATTGACATTAATGTTAAATACAAGATCATTGCTTTAATGTAAAACATTAATAAAGTTTTGCAAAAAAATCTATGTAATGGAAATTATAAATGTGCCAAATGTCTGCGTACCAAAAACTCATAAAATTATAATAAAAACGAAAACTTTTCGTGTAAGCTCAAAATGACTAAATAAATGCAAGTATTCATTAGGAATGCAAATTCTTATATTAACCGTACAGTATGTTCTCATACATACGGAATGTTCATTCATAAAATATTCAAAATGGTTTCATGCTCCTTAATTATCAGGGTTTGTACGGCGGTCGACGAAAACTTCCAAATGTTTTGTGAATTATGGTTTTGACACCTCTATACGAGTATGTATCTTTGTTTACTAAAGATCGACGTACACTTATCGAAATAGATAAGCTAGTGTTGTTCGTGTATACGAATTAATTTACGATACAAATTTGCAAAATGTTTATGGCAAAGGAGAGAGTATCAAAGTAGTTGTGTAGTTTTGGTTTACGAGTAAAGATGCAGTTTACATTAATATAAGTGAAGCAGTAGAAATAGTTTTTATTACGATGTTTTGCTCCCGGATGTATACTGCTATAATAACAAAACTTTGGATGAAGGTAACCTTTTCCATACAAACAGCACAACCATAGGGATTTTGCACAAATCGATTGATGCATATTTGAAACACATGTTAATTAGGCATATAAAAAAAATTCAAAAATTTGTTTATTAGCAATCTTATACGTTTGTTTTTGTTGAAATGGCTACAACAATCACTGCACTGGTTGTATTGTTGAACTGTGTGCAATCACATTTATGAAGAAAATGAAATTGTTTTTTTACACATGGTAAATCTATTCAGTGACATGTTTTAATTAACCATCGAAACCTTATGCTTTATATTAATTTCAGCAATATACTGTGGTATTATTTTTTTGATAATTAAATTCAAAGCTTACAGTGAAACAGATCGTACGAGAGGGTTAACTTTGTATATTTATTTAAAGCTACGTAATGTAAACATTGATTGCGGTCATGGAATTATTATATCTATTTATACAAATATTATATGTATTTTGTAAACGGAAATATACGTATGCGAATACACAACATATTATAGTCGTACATATATACCGTGTTTTATAATATCATATTACACAGCATAGTATCCGGAAAGAAGGTCGTTGACCTCATCGATGTGAACAAAGTTTACTCTACGAGTTTTCGGGTTCCGATATTTTTCACACAAGAAATGAGCAACGAAGTTTTCGTCGTAATTGAATATTGCCTAAATCGTTGCCTCTCTAAAATGAGTTTCAACATCGACGTAAGTGTAGGTAGGTACATTGTTGACTTGGTTTTGAAAGGATTTATAAGAAAAAATACGATGAGTGCTAGTTATAATTTAATTCTGATTTTATTAACATTTTACCTTGGACGAATAAAAGCATTTTACCCAACTACTAATTCATCTACAGTCGTAGGCTCGTAGCAAAGCGTAGCAATGTAGAGGGTTCGTAGCATGACGTAGCAATGGAAAAGTCTCGTAGCATATCGTAGCGTTGTGAGAAATCTCGTAGCATGGCGTAGCAGAGTAAAAGTCTCGTAGCATAGCGTAGCATTGTGAGAAATCTCGTAGCATGGCGTAACAGTGTAAAAGTCTTGTAGCATAGCGTAGCGTAGTGAGAAATCTCGTAGCATAGCGTAGCAGTGTAACAGACTTGTAGCATAGCGTAGCAATGTAAAAAGCATAACAAAATAAAGTCAACACATTGTTTACACTTAATGTGATTTACGAAATTACTTTAGATATAGACGATAAGATGAGATAAGAGAGATAAGAAAAAGTTTATTTCGTGTCATAAATACAATAATAACAAACAAAATAATATTTTTTCTATTATTCTTATCATTATCAAATAAAAAAATATTGTGGTGTAGTAGGCTCGTAGCTTTTACGTAGCTTCGTAGCAAGTTCGTAGCACACGTGTAGACAGCGCGTCAGCTGTGCGTTGGTGCAATTACACTCCGAATAACGTACAGGCAGTAATCTTAATATGTGTCGCCGCATCCGCTGCAATACCAGCCGCTTAGAATTAAAATTCATTTTGTTTTGGAATTTCTTGAATACTGTAACATTCTATGTATATTGCAACGACACTTCTACAATTATTTTTTTATAAGAGTGTCTCTTATAAAAAAATGTCATACTTCAAGCTATACTTAAGTAAGTGCTACAGTAAAACAAGATGGACCTAAGTAAAGCAATGTTACAAAAAAGTAAAACAAAGCAAACGGAAACATAAACAAAATGTCTTAACCAACGCTTTCAATCCCATTCAATAAACAGCTTGGTCAAATCTAAACATACGCTTACCAAATCTGCTAAGAGCCCATCTCGCCGCTACGTGACTGAATCAAAACGAATTTGTCGCGTAAAGCCGCAGCTTTTTTCACACATTCGATGGACAGATAGAGATAGTGGTCCCTTCCGAAGAATGGCCGCACTAAATCCTTAACACTCAACTTCACTGCAGCTTTACCTTTTACATTCAATGTTTATAAAGTAGTGTAAGTTATAGTGATGAAACGCAATAATAAAATATTAATAAGTACTTTCCCTACTTTCAAAATACTTTATAAAAAATTTAAGATTGTTAATTAACTTATGTCAGTAACTGTACCTATACAATAACTATATACAAATACTTTAAAAAACTGCATTTTTAGCAAAAAAAAATTTATTAAAATGAACTCTGAATTCTAAATGCTAGAGATAGAAAACAGAGTTCAAATCACTGACTGCAGGCAGGGTGCCCAAAAGGCTTTCAAAATATATCTGAAAGAATATAACTAATATTTAACCAATAACAAAAAGTGACTTTATGGTAAAATTATGGCGGGCAAGAACAACTTGTTACCAGTCAATTACGTTTTACAATCAGTCATTTATTTTCGTCTAGGTAGCTATCATAATTCATGGTTACGTTACATACAAACATATAAGCTCTAACAAATTAATCAGAATCAGTCAAATACATCGTTTAAAAGAAATCAGGATGAAAACAAAGGGAAAAAACCAAACGCAATAAGCGTAGTTTTAATAAAAATCATAGGAAGAATAATGAAACAAATGGTGAGTGAGCGCACAGGCGCAACGTAAACGGGTCTCCCGAGGCTTCCACCAGGTGCAAAGATGTTTCATGATTTAATTTGGGACTTAGGGATCTGCTCTATTGAATCTATTGAACCGTGCAATGTTTTTATCGTTTCCGTGTTCTGTAAACGATTTACAGAAAAACGTCTACGTAAAGGGCGATTCCTGTACTGACAGCTAATCTGAATAAGGGAATGTATATAACTATGAAAGATAGATATAACACTGACTATGGTTAATTTATGAAAATCCATTTTTTTTGATAGCTTGACATGAGTTGTCATTGAGATAAAAACTTTATTACGAAAATTGTGTTTCAGGTTTCCGTAAGCTTTTTTTACACAACGATGATTTGATATAGAATGACGAACCGCTCGTTAACCGACGACCGGATTGTGTCCGAGCGGTTTTATTTCGATACAAATAGCTTTGGGGATATTCGAATAACCACATCGGAACGCACAGACACTGAACAAATGCACAGAAACAAAATCACGCTTGGATGAGCGCGCCGCGAGCCGCCGGAAAACTGAATGGATATTTCGGCATAATTGCGACCCCAGACAGACAATACACATTGCACTTTATCGTTAACCTTCAGCGATATATCAATTGGAACTATGGGCGTTTTTATTCAATAAGTGAGTATTTTATTCAATGAGTTTCTCGAGCTCGTGAAATAATAAAGATTGTTTTGTGTGGGTGTTTATTGTAATGCGTATTGTAGTGTGTGTAGGTAACATAACAGCTAATGTTGGAATAGGAGGCGCAAGGCAGTCACCGGACGAGCGGCGTCACGCGACGAATACCAAGCAGTCTTTGCAGGCCTCGGCTAATATTGTGCTGACTCACATACCGTACAACTAATACAACGCCATTTATACTTTTATTTTGCACAGCATCACGAATTCTCGGGTACTAGTTTTAATTAACTCGAAGGAAACTGTACGTTACCATACGTATTTCAGGATACGTACCTATTAAAGAACAGAAAAACGTTGTTTCACAAAAAGAATTATATACTGAAAAAACTGAAGGTAAAAAATGCTGACGAAATCTCAACTTAAATGGTCTTTAGAATGACTAATATTTTTGTCTGAGCTATCACTGAATTTACTTCTAAAATAGCTGCACGAATACATAATAATTAGATAATTACTATTTTTTACTATCCGAATAAATTCAATGCATTTCTGTTTGCAATAATAACGTTGTCGGTAGAGTGGGTACGAGCACGGTATGCGACGCGGTATGTTGTACCACATGACTTCGTTGTTATTACATCCCGGGCTGGCACGATGACAACGCAACATGTCTGAACATACCGCACCATACGGATCTGCGAACACCGTAAACAATTTGACGCCATCCATTACGTACATATTTTATCAAAAGATTCTAAAATCTAATAAATCTAAAACAAAAAATACGATTCATGATCTGAGTAAAAGATCAGCACAAGCGCGTAACCGTGCGTTAATCCCGGAGAGAATATAGACAGTGTAACTTTTCGCCTCTTTTATCGTACCGTTGAAATCGTACTTCTTTGTGAGTAATCCCTCCACGTCCCAGCCATGCCGCCGACGAAGATAGAGCACGATCTTCACAAATAATGTCACATGCGATTCGTTTCAGACGACGTGACTCGCATCACCGCGGCTAACCGGCGTGCCGTGCATAATGGGATAAATATGCTGCGGTTATGTGCCCACACATGGCCCTGAAATTAAGTGAGCGCTATTCACTGCATGCGGCGAAACTTCCTTACCCGCTTGATTAACTGGATTGTTGCGTCTGGCTCATTACTGGCAAGATGTCTGTACTAAGTGACCGCGCAAACACAGTGTCTTGTTGCTGCGACGACGTGGCAGTTCAGCGACTAGAATTTGCAGCTGATCATTTTGATAATATATTTTGTTCACAGCCTTGGCGTTATCGTCATTTACAAAAACAGAATCGCAACGACTAGACGCTGTGTTTGCGCGGTCACTCATAGGCACCTACGCTTATTTGCGAGTGCAACACTATTATTTTTTGTAGGTGCCTAATAATGGACAAAAACGTTGCAGTATTTTCTGCTGTATTATTTGAATTTCCAAGATTGAAAACAAAATTATAATCTCATAAACCTGTTTTCACCTACGCCGATGGATACACGGAAGGAAAAGTCTAATTTTCTTTGAATTGTTTTAATAAAACCGCAAGGAAGTATGCAATTCCAGGAACGTCTCAAGTAAAATATGTAATTTAAGATAAAATGGCAACCCATTCTAGATAAGAGGCAGCACGACCCACGTTGAGAGTCATCCGACTCGTTACGAGCCGCCCGAAGCGAGGTGTGATACAAAATCATCAATCTTTCCCGAGATTGTACTATTAAATGCCTCTTCGCTCTTTTCCCTCGAACTTGAGACCAGAAACAAATGTAAAAAGTTGTGTGATAAGTTCAATTTGAATTTGTAAAGCCCCTTTCACCGTTTCTCGCCTGTTTATCTCGGCGAGGAGAGAACGAAAAATACAAAAGTAAGAGATAGGAAATGAAGAGGCGGAAAAAAGTGCCGGGCTCCGAACAAACGCGAAAAAGTTGGCGTTATCCGGAAGACAAGTTAAATCGCAATTTATTAGGGCGTAGGTAGTGGCGGCTTAGCACCGGGTGCAAGCGAACCCGCGACGACGTAATCGCTACTAGGCTTCGTACCAAGAAGCAATGCTCACCACTTTACTATTCTGAGAACACCACAATTTACTACTTAGCAGTATATCTATACCTAGTTGTATAAAGTAGGGTTGGGACTTCGTCTTGTACTTTCAAAATATAACATTAACGATTACCACTCTAAAGAAAATTTTTGCGGTGGTTTAGACAAAACTCAAACACAGCTATATCTTGCAACTGGATTCGACTGTCTGAAAAACTTAGAAAAGTACTTATTCTTAGTATACTTACGTGCGACAATACCAAAACAATTTTTAACACAGAAGAAAATAATGACTTTCACCACGCAAGCTTTATAAAACTCTTGAAGTACTTTGGTTTGAAGTCTGTAATGCTCGGTCCAATTATATTTGAATTCCATTTCAATCTCTGCCTAAGGCCGTTTTCTAATAAAAATATATTAGCATGGATAATACCCTTTCAAGCCACGACTGTAATATCAAAACAGATAGGGATAGGTATAGCTTTTTCCGAGGCTTTTTCCTACTTTCTTCATTCTGTGTGATCTTTAAAAATCAAAAGACAGTTGTGTTTGTTTTAGTTTTGTTTGAGTATCATGATGAGACGTATACAATACTAGCGGTGCACTTGCAGGGGTTGGCGGCACGTGCTTATTCCAGGGTTCTGCTATCGCGCATCTTCAGCCTCATTCGCATCTTTATTCATGCCCCATAATATATACTAGCGATCTTGCGAAACTCCATATTGCAATACCTTCACCAACCCAAAATGAACCTAAATAACGGAATATTAAAAACCATTATGGACGTCAGACAGTATGTTCATAATCAGAAATGGACATGCTTACTCGTACTAATTTTCATGCATTTTGGACACCCGAGTGCCAATTTTATTTATTTTAAAAGGAAAATAATTTGAAAGTGAGCACTTTTTTATACCCGGAATATATTTTATAGCCCTACATATTTACAGCAGAACTAATATGAGTGGTTTTATCAATTTGGTATTTTATTATTATCATCTATAATTATACATTATCTTATAGTTATATCAATTTAAAATACCTTATTCTGTAGGTACGTGACGGTGCAGTTGTTAAATAACAACTTAACATAATAATACGATTGTTACTTTTATCGCAGCAATAAAATTAGCCGATAAGAAAAATATTAGTGACAAATAAATGAAAACATAAGCTTAAAAAGCAAATAAAAATAATAGGTATCTAATTAAATTGAAGATGTTCAAATTCAGGTTTTGCTTACCTATCAATAAAATAAGCTAAAAGTTAGTGTAACTATGGTTTTTTTAAACAACTTAATGATGGAACAAGCCGATGGCCCACCTGATGTTAAGTGGTACTTACCACTGCCTATAATAACGATGCATTGCCTCACTGAGCACATATGAATTCAATAAATTAAAAATTTAGTCCTAGTTTGTCACCAAAGAAAGGGGAACGTTTTAACTTTAACATTTTTTTGCTTACCGTCGTCGTCCGCTAATTGTGGCAAGGACTAATCGGATCTGCTTTCGTGTGCAGATTCCATTATCTGCTGGATCGTGTTCATCCGCCCATACATATTCATACGCCGGTCCGACTCACACGCTAGTCGGCTAAATCAATGGAGCTATCAACTACAATTTTAAAGGGTTTTCTATGGGGATATTCAGACTATAACAGATTTGCAGGTGCTAAAGTATTTACCTACACTAAGGGAATTACAAAAAACTTTATGTAGCCACGTCAAGAACTAGTCATGATATAATATGAAATCTATATAAAAATAGGTTGCTTTTGTAAATAATTCAGTGGAAGTACTGGATTGAATCTTGAATTTACAGATCGCTAACCAAATATATTTCGATATCACATCAACGCCAGTTTTACTTCGTCTCTACTTCCTCTCGGAAGTTCTAGGAAGAAACTTTTTAATTAGTCCGCGAGGACAAACAAGCTGTCTCTTAGTTTGGTATACTTGTACGTTCTCCAAATAGAACTCGCTCTCAATTATTGTTCCTGATTTATTGAACAATGAACCGATGCTGATATCTTTAAATGTAATTAATGAGTTTCAAAAGCACATCTCATAGCAAAGTTGCAAATTGATATTTACGTACAGTAGCAGCAACTATGCAGAATATCCTAATAACAGAATTGTTTGCTTTACAATGAGATGCTTTAATGAATAGTCAACAACCGGCACCGTCGCATTGGACGTGTATCACCATTGTTTTATTACGGCTATCATAACAATGTTACTGCATGCGCTACTAGGGCTTACTCGCTCCATAATAATGTGGATATAAACCGAAATCGGAGGACCTTCTTGAAACTTCGCATACTAACGTTCTCTATAATCAACTAGCTGACCCGCTCCCAATTTCGTCTGCGTTTCTTCAACTTTATTTAAACAAGTAATTAAATAAAAAATTTAAAAAACCCCCGAAACTTAGACCGATTTTCATCAAACATAGCTAAGAACACTCCCGACTAATTTACCTTTCAAACAAAAAAAAACAAAATCAAAATCGGTTCATCCGTTCGGGAGCTACGTTGCCTCAGACAGAGACACACACATACACACACACACACCCACACCACACACACACACACACACACACACTCACACACACACACACACACACACAAAGGCACGTTAAACTTCGTTTTTGTGTCGGGGGTGAAAAACTGCAAACCAACCAATTTTTAACCGGGTTTTATATTATTATTTGTAGGTGATGTAGGTATTCTTGTCTCAAATAAAAATATCTCTATCTACTGACAATACTGACAAACAAAAATTTACCAAACTCTAGCTCGTAATATTAGTGGTAAGTAAGTATACATAAAACATACGAAGATTAATAGACAATAAAACAGGAAGAATATCCTATTTATGGCAAAAGTGTTAAGCGAAAATTAATTGTTCTTTTTAGAGTGTTGTAGGCAGGTCTGCGGCACTCGACATGATACAAAAAAACAGCTGGTTTATTTCCACAATCAGCTGGTTGTAACAACGTTTTGTGTAGTCCCGACTCTTATAATTTCACGCAAACAGTGCAAGGTAATTATAAAGCTTAATAAATATAGGCACACTCTATCAGAGTAACTATTTATACAGAGTGATCCAGCTGCTTTCATCAAGGCGTACAGACCGCGACAGCCAGACGCCACAATTACACCACCCTGTAAATCATAAACATCAACCCCCCATTTAATCCAAATAGTCCGTCGTTAGTCGAGCAGCCTGCGTCTAATTTGTCTCCCGTAACTGGAGATTAATTTATTAACATTAATTACATGACAATAGATTGCGCACCAGCCTTTTGAGTGCTGTATGTGTGAAGGCAATAAGGAAAATATATTTTTAAACCAACTTAGGAAATACATTACTTATACGAATGTCCATAAGCAGATATGCTACTTTTTGATTTGATTTTTAATCATAAGTAATCACGGAATAGATACTCATAATGACCAAAAAACCAAAGCCAAAAGTTTTTAATCTACCGTGATGTGCTAATAAAAAATAGACTAAGAACAGGATGTTCTCATTTATTAATTTTCTTTGGCAATATTTTGCACCCGCGCCGCGCCCTAAACTATGGCTGGCTCGAGGTTCATATGAAACTAAATAACTTTTTATGCGGCCTTATTTCTCTACTAAGCTAATATGGATGTTACAAAGCCTATTTCAAGCACAATCTAGTAAATATACGGTTGGATTAATCTGTAGCTAGGTAGCTAAACGCTAACTAGTAGGTTTTTACCATTGTACTATTATAAGTTAAGTATTAAGTTTTTGTATGTCATCAGAATTCTTTGTGTACAATAAAGTATTATCTATCTATCTATCTTTTTATTGCTAGAGATAAAATCATACCTCTGTTTCACGGTGAAAAATATTTCCAGTAGGTACTATCAATACATTTCAGTCAATTTGCATAAATTTTTACTCACTGCAGAGTGCTTTGACCATTTTTATTGCAGCCTTTTAGTTTCCGCGGTTTCATGACTCTTTCATAATGGTCCATACGTTAGTGCGGTTTGTTGCATGCCAATTTAGATATGCGTAGCCACTTTCTCGTTATAAGGCACCGCAAATCCATATCTATTAATAACTGACTAGTTTGAGAGTGCTACTTCGCATATTTTATATTGGCTTGAATTGATATTTCGATTTTACGTTTCTGATACTAATTTGGAAATGGAGTTTTAAATAAAACTTTATCACGTTAGATTTTTTAGTAAAGTGCAAGATTTGAATGCTGCAATCCGTCGAATAATATGGGAAACGAAAATGTAGATAAAAGTTAGTCTTAAATTCATAGCAATCAGCATACGTTTATCCCTGCGATCACATTTTCATCCGTGTGCGCTCTTTTAAATAAAGGGCGAGGGCTGCTGGTGGTTGTTTGGGAAATTGTGCGAAATTGCCCGCGGAAAAATTACTCAGAGAAGCAGCGAGCCGGCCACATGGCGCGCGACGATACGCCCTACATAACTGATGACTTTTCAATGGCCATTCATTCGCGGACACGCTACTGCGCCGCCGGCTACCGGTCACTGACCAAGGCTGAACTCAGAATACCACTTTCGGGGCTGTAAACACTAAATACATGCGTGTGTGCATACTACTATGTGTTACTCTCGTGCATGCTAGACCTTTGCCTTTATTACGAATAACTGTGACAATCGCAAACGTAACGTAACGCTAGCATATCAGAAATACACTGCGCGGCGACGCTTCAACGTTTGGTAGTCGAGCTGGCGTTGACGCGCAATATGATTAGGTTTACGAACGGCAAAAATTAGAAATTTAAAATTCGAAGGTAACATTTTTTATATACTGTGTATAATTTGCTATCAAATATACACTTTTAGTACGTTTTCACAATATAGCATAAACATATTCTTTAAAAAAAATTGGGAATACCTCCACATACTCGCTTTGTAGCCCTCTGACTACAGATCTGTAAACCGCCACCCTTTACCACCACCCATAAATTCGTGTAATCGTCAACACGCTCGTAAAACAATTTACCTGTATTTGTACTAATACAAATCGGTTTATATTCACTGGTCAATCTTTGATTTATTTATTGAATATAGGTTTTGTATTTAGGTATTTGCTTCAAAACCGTGTTAAATCTAAGTTTATTTTTAAATAAATGTATTAATAATATGTTGGTGCTTCATTTTGTATAGTCAAATTTATCAAAGCGACTTTTTTTTTAATTACTCATGATAAACCCCTATAGTTAAATAGGTAAAGAAATAAGTTATTCTAGTTTCGTTGTAACGTTGTAAAAACGGTAATACAAAAGAGAAACTCTTCGATTATGGTCGTTGAACTAATTAAAAAGTTTGGAGTTGATCCCTGAACGAGCAGAGGGATAGCTATCGAGCACCTCAATACAATGTTAAAGATTTATGAAAGTGAGGACATGTCATGTCTTTATAAGTTTTATGTTTGACGAAAAATTATCTTGATCTTGAAGAAGTATGTCAATTTATCGGTATAGAAGCTCAAAACTTGAAACACCGAATTTTATAATCCCGAAATCATTTTATTGAAAGTTCAAGATGCCATAATTTCATTATCTTGATACACACTTGAAGTATAATTTGACAAAAACACTAATGCCAGATTATCAGTACGAGTTTTTTTCTTTGCCAATCTTTTGACCAATGTTTTGAAAGACCGAATGAAGTATGTTTCGCCATAAAATTAATAAACTTTTCTTTATAATATTGTAAAACCATTGACACTCGCTAGAAATGTGATTTCGATTGGAAATAAGGGTAGTTTGCGAAGGTGACTATTGACCTTTAGAAAAGTGATGCGTGATAGACGAACAGTAAAGAGATTGCGACGAGCGAAGCGACAAGCATTAGATTTACATAAAAGACCGTGCCAGACATGCACCTTTTTCACTCGTAATTTACATAAGAAATTTAGTACAAACTACCATAAAAAATACAAGAAATTACAAGGAAAATTATGTTTCGAAATACTAACACCCTATCATTTTGGTTTTAAAACTATGGGAACGTTCTATTGTAATCAAAACATCTTGAATTTGAAAAAAAGTACTAGATGGGAAACATGTTTTTAGTCAAACAAAAAAAAGGTAATTAAATAATGGGTGTATACTACGTTTTCGGGATTATAAAATTCGGGATATAAATTTTGAAACTTTGAATAAGTAACCGGTCCTATTTATATAGAGTTATACGATTATCGACCTCTCTTCTAATTTAAGAGCTACGGCTTTTGTCGGCGTAACATATGCATTTCCCGCCAGGTTCTTCTTTTCAGGGCAGCTTCCTTGACGTCCTTATACGACATGACATCGATCTTCGCCTTCACTTGGCTCATATAGCTAATACGCGGTCTTCCTCTTTCTCTTTCCTTCTACCTTCCCTTCAATGATATTTCCGATTAAGCTGTCACGTCGTATAAGATTATCGACCACTCATGATATTATGATAAGATTTTTTAACAGATATAATTACACCAACGTATAAATTATTTGGGTGGAGCACCTGTGTGCAAGCTGTCAGTAATAGGTTTGACTGCCTCCTCCAAGTTGAAAGCGCCGCCGCCGTCGTACCCATCGGATCGTAAACGTCTCTACCCATCGAACTAACGAGATATCGCAATAACTTTACTCTTCCACTGAATAATATGATGCTACGCTTCTTTGACAACTCCTGTTCAGTAGCTTTTTGAAACTGCCCGTCAACTGACGCCTTGTTTCTGGTTAGGTACTTATAAATTATTGTAGAAATAAAGTTTGTATAATTTATTTCACGGTTGTCACATACGTGTTTGAATTGAACAGGGCGAACACGAGCGGCTCACTCACCCAAACAGTGGCGTACAAAGCCAAAGTACCGGCTACCGGGCATCCATCGCTCCAGTGCACCGTTTTTCCGCCTCTCGACATATACAATTGAAACAAAATCGTACACGCAGCTCGAATTGGCACTTGCGTTGTGTGTAGAAATATATTTTCTATACATAACATCATTATATTTTAGCGGCTCGGCAAAATATAATGATGAATGTATATTGGCCTTTATTTTAGTTACTTAGGAGTATTTTATAAACACTTTTTAGAATTAAGTTTTTTTTATGAATACGAGTCCCTCAAAATACTCCGCATATTTCAAAGAGAATAATAGAATTTCCATTGAAGTACGAGGCACTTGAGGTCCTGTCATGTTTCTGTATAAGTTTTGTCACAAGTGACGTAAAGTAAATCGTTATTCAAAGGTGCTAAGTAGTGGGGAGCGTAGTGTAGTCGAGACGTGGCGCTCCCTCGGGACGCGGACGCAGTCAGGAGTCGTTTGATAAATATTTTATGCTCCTCCCGACTCCATACACATAACTTGTGATATTTCTTCTTGTTTAGATTAAAATAGTTTCTTTTGCTATCTTTTATGTGCGCCTCATTGATATTCATACGGCTTCTCTTTGTGTATCGTCCCATCATAAAGTGGGAATTGCTAAAACAGAGATCAGTGAAAATGTATTTTGCAATGCTAGTCATACGTAGTTAGTATAGCGAAATCTGACATAAAAATATCCACGGTGTGGAAATCAACTAAAAGTGCGATAGGACAAAACGTTAATAGGCTAATGTCCTAACATACGAGAAACTTGTTTTCCATGGGGCTCCACTAACAGTTAAATAAATTAGATAAGGCGGCTACACGCTGACGGAGGCACTTAGCAACTTTCTGTGTTGTCAACATTTGTATCTGTACCAATGAGTGGATATTGGTTAACTTTCTGAAAATGACATTAAAAAATTTCTGCAAGTTCGTAGCAAAAAATAAGAAAATTATGTATCTACAAACATTAAAAATAGAGTTCCGTAGGTACCTACCATTATTTTATTTAAGTCAATCTGTATTGGTATGTACCTAAACTATTAGACAATAAATTTAATCAATCGACTTTTGCGCTGAAGGTTACTGCTTTTCTATACGAAAATCAAAGCTGAGTTTTCTTTTATCGCTCTTTCTTTGAACGTTTCGCAGAAGCAAGCCACAGCTCTGAAGAAAAATAAGGAGAATATTGTCGGATACCTCGAATGTCTATCTTTACAAGCTTCATTTAATCAGTAGATAATTCACTTTACTTACTATTCGTTTGACCAAGGCGTACGTTATTTTTAGTGTTCCGGTCCAGTTTTGGAAAAACGGAACACTTATTTACGTAACCGTTAAACCTATTCTCGCTCGTACATTTAACATTTTAGAAGACATAAAGTCATTGATTGTAATTATGCAAAATCATAAAACTTCAAGCTCTAGAGAATGACAATGTAAGGTTAAGAAGAAATATAGTTTTGGTCCAAACAAGTTTTTTTTACCATATATGATCAAAAAGTTTTAGTATAAGTAGTTACAACCTGTTCAACTAAGATTATGACTGTGCAGTGAAAACTTTTACACGAGTAAAATATTTCATGTAGATAGATAACTCAATATGCATAATTTTCATATTTTCCATTGCTGATGCTAGGCCAAGGTCTCCCACATACCCGTTCATTCATATAGAATTTCATGCTACTCGTACGTAGTAGAGGTACTTAGGTATACTCGGGAATAAAATATTTATTACATGGTACTAACGTACTAATTTATCTTTATCTACTGACTTACAAGATGGAGATGGAGCGAAATGACAACAGTTATTTCCAGCCAAATCCAATCTCTACTAGGTAACGTACTCGTAACTTACAAGAAATATGGATGTAATAACATTTTTTTTTTATTGCGAACCATATAATTTTTACCGTGTAATATAATGGAAAGAAGGACTTGGTTCTAAGAAAAGTTTTAATATCTATTCCGATTAGATTCAGTGTCAGGAAGGAACGCAGATAGCGTCGGCGGAGTTGGAAAGAAATATTAGATGGATCGGGATTCGAATACAAATATGGGGAGATAGGGAAATCCGATTTGCGTGTAGTCCCAGACGTGTCGTATTATCGGACTCTTTTTGTGAAACATATCACATTTTAATAAGACAACCCACTATTTTTTTTTGTTACAAATGTTACATGTGCTATCAATCGGATCATTTTTACCATCCAAGCGTTGAGCATTCAGCTTTTGCACTTCAAAGTGAAAGCTAACGATGCAGCTCTATTAGTACCAATATTTTCAACCAATAAAAATAAATTAATTACACAGCATAAACGGTGTAATTTTTCTTTTGGTGTGCTCGTTAAGTTAAAATGGAAATATGTTACGTTGGATATGCAACGATACCTAGAAACATCAGCACAACACATTGTTACGATACCTAAAAACAATTTTATCGCAGTGGATATTCTGGTCCAATGCTGAGCCGGCCAGGCACACTATAGCAAGTCGGAATTGTTCCCTCACTAATTAAATCTCGCCGACTCCGCCGCGGTTTCAAACCGACAGCCTCTTAATTATTGTTCAGGCTCTTAACATCTGTCTTAATGTCACTTTCTGTTTAATTCTCGAATTCTTCGCCTTTCGGTATGTTATAAATGTTAATTTCTTTGAACGACCTTTGTCTCTATGATGTCTTTACTGCAGTCTTTTGTATTTTTTGTATTGAGTAACAAGTGATTCGTATCGTTAATACGTTTAGTTTTGAAAAATAAAGTTAAGCTATTGAAAAATGGACCACGTAAACAAAAATATCTTTAATATATACTCTGCAAAATAAAATAATGACGTCAAAGTTATCTTCTGAGAGCTCAATAGTGACCACGTAACGATAGCATCAGTGTAACCTAATTTGATGTTACTGGGAGTATTTGATTGTAAGTAGGTTCTTATGAATGTGAGAACACATAACCAACCTGGGTATCTGTCTACAATTTCACCTTAAGCAAAATAAACCAAATTGTTGAGGGTCTCGCAACATTGCTCCTAAATTAAAAGCTTTTATTACGTTGGGGAGGTAAATGCGAAAACATCTGAAAGTTTTTAATTTTCTTACTGGTATACAAATTGGTTTCTGAAGCTACAAAAGGAGCACACGCTTGCCTCTCTCGGCTGTCCGAGGGCCGAATACAAATTAAGAGGTAGACTTGCTTCTCACAAAACTAGTTAATGTGTGCAACGTCTAGATTTGAGATAGTTCTGAAAGCAGAGCTACATCTACTACTGTGCTTGTGAAAGCGAATAATCCACTTTATCGATGTAGTACCTATGGCTCTGCGTCCCAATTTCGTACGACAATCAATACTGGCTTGAATATAGCTACTTCCTAGATATTTTGGTCTTGATTATGGAGTTTGCAGTGTATGCCAAATACACTGGTTGATATTTTAATTCAAAAGGTACTTACCTATTTAAAAAAATAGTCAACGTAATATTTACAGTTTTTACCCAATGTTTACGTCTGTTTATGCTCAATTCAATATATGGTTGGGTATATAAAAATATCAATTTAATGCATTAATTTAAGAAAAAATGTTCCAGGTTTATAAGGAAAAATTCTATTTTAATTGCGATTTTTACTCCAGCCAAGGCAAGCTGCGTCGAACGTTTTCTTAAATATTTATGTGCTGCAGGCTGCTTAAGAAAACTACTAGTACCTGTTTAGTCCAGAAAGCAACACGAATTACCATTGTTTTAAAACACAAAGATTTCTGCACGCACAGTTTTCAAAGCTTTATAAAGAAAATAACTACTAAGCTGGATGTAAAAACTTTGCGTAGTTATCATAGGTTGTTATTACTATACTATAAACAAAATTGATTTATTTAGCGTTACATATCAACTAACTTGAATTTGATATGATATGATTTGCTTGTTTCATAGTTTTCAAAAGTCGAATTCGTTTGGTGCGTTTTGGGTGCGTTGTTAAAAATGAGATTAGGTTTGCATCGAGTCGAGGCACGCTTTCGAACATAGGGCCAAAGTACGACGGGTGGAAAGTTTTAATATCCCTTCGATTGGATTCAGCCGCAAGTAAGGACGAGAGTCTCTACTTTCGACCAAACATTCCAAGGAAATGTTCACCATTGAACGCTAATACGAAAATCGGATGATAAGGAAATCGACTAAGGCCCTGCTTCCGTCGTTTATCTTGTTTGGAACTTTGCAAAAATATTTTCTTTGAAATTGCTTCTTCATTACTGTAGTAAATTTGGCTCTGGTTGTAATACCATTTCTGTGAAATATTTTCAATTTTTTCTTAGAATTTAACTTTGAGCGTAAGTATTATTATTTTGTATAAGTTTAAACAAATAAAATAAGTACCTAATAGTTCTACCTGTAACTATTAGCAATCATCAGTAGAAATCAGAGTTAATTTTAATAAAATTTAGTTAAGAATTTAGCTTTTCTTAGGTAATTGTATATAAATATTGTTTTTATAGTTTAGGAAAATAAGTAACTTAGGGCGTCTTGCACCAGAATCACTAAACGTATTTAACAGCTAAATCGATTTAAATCTGACGTATTTGTATGACTTGACAACTCGCTAAATACTATTTAAGAGTTAAACGCGTTTAGCGATTCTGGTGCAAGCCGCCCTTAGTGTTATTGCGGTTCCAGCTAATTTTTAAAGTTTATTTTATCTGTGTACAAGTTTGGTAAAATAATTGCTTGTTGCGTAACACTTTTAACTATAAAAATTGCAGCGGAATTGGGTTCCGGTTGTTTTATTAGAATGTAGAGATTATTTTTCGGCTGTCCGACCTCGTCGATAGACGGGAGGGAGGGTGTGAGTCGGAGCGAACGAAGTAGGGACGACTCTAAATCCATATTCGATCTGCGGAATCTGCACTGAGCCGATCTGACAAGCTGCCGATCTGTTTTGCATTTATATAAACAGCTCCTTACCTTAATACCAGTGCGCTTCCATGAAGGTGACAGACACTTTCATGTCTGTTTTGGTTAAATATCAAGAGTTTCTGCGAAAAAGGTTTTGCTTGTGCGACAGGTTCGATCAAGTTTGGTCGATATCAAAGCTTTTTGCAATGTTTAGATAAAGCTAAGTATTTTCTTGAAAATATAAATACGAGTATCGTGCGATATCTCGCACCTAAAACTTGAGAAACATACTCACCACCTATAAAATAAAAGCTTAATTGTATAGGTGCGAACTAAACAGATAAGGTATGTGGGATTGTGTGCCGAGCGGCTGACAGGAAGTGGCTCGGACGCGGCGGCGGCGTCGGGACGGGCGGCCGGACCTTCATCAAGCGGTTGACTGGTATTACGCCCTGCAATTGTTCCACTACGCCACATTCCTCTCTCAATACCTAAACGAAAGCCCTTATCTCCGAGATTTAGCAAATTAGCACACATTTGTAGGAAACAGTTTATTTAAATCTATTTTTACGGTGCTCTACGTAATCCTTAGCCAGTGCACAATTAAAACGCCGTTTATCCTGCATTCGGCTTCCATTGCGAGAACACAAACTGTTTGTTTAAGAGGTATAATTACAAAATCCCTCGTGGACTGAATTTTCCGATGTTTTCGCGCGCCGTGCGAGTACGTGCCGTAAAAATAATTCGACGCTCTTCGGGGATCGTTTGTAAAACGTCATGCGTAAAACATATTATAAAGCCAATAAAACGTGTTTACAAGGGTGAGTAGAACTCGCCGTCCTCGGGGTGTTTCGTTTCCGCGCGATATCCGTAAACATTTTAGCGCTGCGCTGCAATAAATTGAACATTATCCCAGTCGCGAGACATTCTGTTTCTTCCGTTCCGGGATCAGTCGGTTAACGGTTGTAATCTCGACTGTCTCGGATTTTCCGCTTTCTCCTAACAGGAATTATACAATTATAAGGAATTCGCATGTTGTCTCCGCTCAGCTTTATTTATGAGCCAGATTTTTGAGATATCTGTCCCCTAAGACTCCCGCAAACGGATTTAAAGTGGATACCATATTATCTACTTGAAGTTATTTCATTTATATTCATTCATTTCGTGACTCAAATTAATTTTGAATTTATACACAATGTAACACTTAATTTTACTATTTTATAAAAATACAGGTAGGAAATACAGAAGCAAACGCAAAACTCGGCATCTCTAGGAAGTAATTTAAAACCGTGAGATATTCTTATTTTTAATTGATTCTAAGTAAATAATATACAAAACTATTGAGCGATATCTACAGTAAAAGGTTACGTCTACTTCTGTTTTCTGTAAAAATAGCTTTGATTACTAAAGCGGTGGTAAAGGTTATTCTAAAGTTTACAAATAAAGTAGAAGTCTCGCCAAAACACGCAAGATCATTGCAGTTGGCTCAACAAAAGATCGTTACCCAAGATACACTAGTCGGAGTTCCGGGAGGGCGCCGACCAGCAGTCGAAAAGTAACCTCAAATTAGTTCGGGAAAATAAAATCCCCTGTTTTTGTGAGCGACGTTGACAGGGGTGCGGGTGGAGTGGCCACATCGGGAATACTGTTTTGGCCTACGGCCGCCCATCTGCCCTCATTATGTCGTGAAAACACTTGCTCGGATTTTTATGAGACTTGTAAATGTTTAACTTCGCATTCGAGCGTTGAATGGCGTTTTTATAGACTGTTGCAACTTCTTTGCTGTAAGCGGATACGTAATTTATTGCTCTGTTGAACCCACAAAACTGATTTTAAAGTCTCTTGTGTTTATAGCTAGCTACTGATTCTAAACATAAACCATGTTGTTATGAGATAAAACCGTGAAAGATAAAAATGCACAAAGCTTCGGAGCTTGTGAAATCAGCGTTGGAAATAAATAAGATTAAGAAACTATTATAATAACTATTATTAAAATAAAAACTTAATAAAAAGCTTATCAAAGCTCAAAGCCTAAAAGAACTTATTTAACAAGAAAACTAATAGGTAGACTCACAATAGATTAATCAGAATCGTGTCTGCGAGCACTGTCTGCATTGCAATGCCCTTTTGCAACGCTGATCCACTTTCCTACGGATGCGAGATTAAAGGGGACCGTAACAAAATGAGAAATGGAACGATTTCAGGACGCATTGTTAGACGGCCGCCCGTTGTCGGATTTATGACAAAGAACAGCGGATGATTCAATCAGCCCCGTTCTTTAGTTTGTTATACTCATGTTACAGTCGACCATCTGCGAATCTTATTGTCATCGACAATGTTGTCGTTTTGCTCCATTTGTTCATGCTCCCTATTCGCAAATTCAGTTTCCGTAGTCATAACATCATTTACTTACATGGCATTTTTGAGTCTCTCGTAATTCAAGACATTTGTATTTGCATAATTTGACTCATATTGATTTTTTGACGGGTTCAATCAGATACATCAAGAACTGTGCCATGGACATATTCTTTCTTTGATTGTGAGTAAGTACCAATACCGTACAATGAAATCTCCGAAAAATGAATGCATTTAAACTTCAAAAAGAAATATCTATATGAAAACAGTAGGTATGCTTATTTAACCCGGTTTGTAAGTTTCCGGGCGATTGTATAAAAGGGCAAACTTTTGGCAAATAGGTATTCAGTGCAGGGAGCAATTTACAATTTAAATATTCTTAATGTCTCCAAGTTGTCGCAGCGAGGGTAGGCGAGGGTGCGGCACCGGCACGGCTTCCACTACATCAATCACTCGCGGACACTGCCTCTGAACATTTCTAATTATTCGCCTCGCTTTGTACTCGATGAATTCTTACTTAACACTTTCGAATTTTACAATTAGACACACATTTTCATTTATTTTGTTCCAATTTAGATTTTTTACGCTAATTAGTCATCTATTAGATTGAATATTACTATCAAGCAAACACCTAATCGTCCCAGATAGCACTGGGGGGCGATTCCAATCTCAAAGTTGAACTGCAAAGTTTTAAATCATGGTCAGTTCATACTAACTCATAGTTCATTCTGTACTAAATAGTGACATTATGATGTCATTTAATTTGTTTTCGCGCATATTTTGCCGTCAAGTGTCTAAAAAGAATGACCTGAAGAAATTACAATGGGCAGTGAAATATAACTTGACAGCAAAAGATTGGAATAGGGGGGCTGACCACTATAATATTTTTTTATTAGGTTCTCAAATCCGCTTTAGCAATATTTATTTCAATTGTTTCATGTTGGCAATTTCTAAACATCGAATTAAAATTATGTAAATAAAGGTTGTCGTCAGTGTCCTGCCAGCCATCTAACTAACATACAATACTACCAGTATAAAACAAGTACATATATCCAAATCATTCTACATTATTTTAGGGATGCGTTTTAGAAGTACCTACTCACGAAAGTTTCAGTCGTGTTCTGCATATTCGAGTTGTTTGCAGACGGGTCTCGTCTCGAGAGCCACTTGGGTCGAGAGCGCCACAAGGTGACAGCCAGCACCGTCTAATCTCCGGAGCTTAAGGTCTATCCATTGACATACCTACTTGTGTACTCGAGAGTACTTCTCGATCGATATTAGGAACTTGTTGATTTGCTAATTGGTTATTTACGGCTTTGGCTAAAAGTATTTCTCGTTGACATTCAGTTACCTCTGAGGTATGTGGGATATCAATATTGAGGATACTAAGAATATTACTTTGTGTTAAAAGGGATTGGTAGGTACCTTTTTTTGTTGAGACCAAAATATTGAATCCAGAGCCTAATAGAGTTTTTAGTAGAATCATTAGTTTTGCGGGGGGATTTAATCGCTCTAGACAAAATTATAAATGATGAAGCTTGCTAGGTGTTTTATGGTTTACTACAAAACAAAAGAATGTAGGTAAGCCGGTAAGCCTGAGTAACCAAAATCCATAAGGAATGGTTATATTACTTATATCAGTAATATAATATTATATAGGACCAGACAAAGTGGTCATTGTTTCTAAATACGGCTTATTCCTGACAGATAACCAAGACTAGATAACTGGTTATCTCAGAGGATTTTTTTTCCTCGTAGAAAATGTAGCTTTGGTTTTGTTAGGAATATACCCTTTCCTGCGTGGGTAGGGTAGGGTGTGAACTGCCATCGCGCCGCGCCGGGAGCGCGGGACAATGGATGTGTTTACAGGAAATCTGAGTGTTGCGAACACCACCGTTTCGACTTGGGCCAGGGAGCTTACTCCGTCAAACCCTAAATGAAAATTTGCTCATTGACATCTAAGTTACGCTGCAAGGCAACGCAACAACGTGTAACGCAGCGACATACACGGTACGAACAGGCCGCACAGTGTAAATACATACTTATATCGAACCTTCGTTTAATGTTTTGCGGGGTAGACTCCCAGGTCACTAACATACATGCAAATATTTAGTTTACAAGTGGCTGAAACTGATTTCTATTTACTGGAGACGAACATCAGTTTGACATTTTTAATAGCTGGCGAGCTAATCGATGCAAATCACAAATAATAATAATTTTGATGGATAATATTTAATCATTTCGACGGATTTACTTGAGATTTAATACATAAGGTGGGTTATGGATCTCGAAAATCAAAGGATATTCTCAGATAGGGATAATAACCGTTTGCATTATTATCTTTACTCATTGTTATGAAAAAAATCTTTTTAGCTAGCTATTAATTGCAAGCTTCATTTATCGTCAGCCAATTACTACGATCAACCATTAGTTTCATTGATGTGATGCACCGCAATGTAATTGAAGACGTGCGCGCATTCGGGGAAAGGTAAAATGAGTTTCTCCGATAAATAGTCTTTGAATGTTACGTATTGACAAGTATTTGTAGATCATGTCGGTATGGGCCCCCTGGGATCTTATTCTCACTTCGGCAGAGATTTTACTCTAATAGGGATGGCGTCATATCTCGGCCAAAAACTCGTTTCAACCACAAGTTAAACGAGTTTTCGATGTCATTTTGACGTCATCAGTAATAGAGTAAAATCTTCGCCGAAGTGAGAAGTAGGCCCTTGGTCTCAGAATGCTAGGCAGGTATAGCTAAATGCTTTCTCATTAACTGGTTCGGTGTCTCGTAGCGACACACTTATTCGTATTCATTCACTGCGTGGAGGTGGTGTTATGAATAAGTATGGCATGTCGCCGGTATTATCTTCGTGTTCGGTAATGTATTCAAATATGTATCAAGCTCCATCCGCACCATGTTGCCGTTGTTATTTTATTTCATACGCATGACAGCGTATCAGCTTTATTTTTTTGCGATACATACAATACGCTTCTTTCAGTGCGCGAATTTCGCATCGACAAAATATAAACTCACACCGATCATTGGTCTTATTTATTGACTTGACCAGTAAAAAAGTTTAACTTGTAGGAACGATGGCAAATAATTCATACAGAGGTTGTTACAAATCTACAGCGAGAAATCTTATGGGTGTACAAAGAAAAAATACTTGACAGAGGACAGCCCTGTCCATGCGCTCGGTGTTCAACGGATATAGATTACTTGTCTGTAAGGAATACAAATGTATCAAGGAAACTGTTTCAAGCGCATCTGTGAACGCCATTCTTTTTACTGACATCTAACATTAAACTTCATAGCCGACGTCGCATCTTGTATTTCTACTGTCTTGTACTCTGAAATTTTTATAGAGAGCATTTATTCATATCAATAAGCGTTAGTTTAATCATAGACAAATAAAAAAATGTATTCATTAATCGATGGTTTTATACATGATAAACGCTAGCAGTTTAAACTATCGCATTTTTATATGGCCATCGTTAAAGCAATGAAAGCCTGAAGCAGCTAACTAGCAGGTGAACGTTAGCAAAGAAAAATGAAATAACGTAAAAAGGAAAAGCCAACTTGAGTAAAGGGGGTGAAACCGACGGGGTGGTTCTTTCGTAGAAAAGCCAGTTTCCTTTAGTGGAAACAGATAACGATCCACTGCCGACGACAGAATACGTAACTGCACTTACTAGCCATACATACCTAGCTAGAGCTTTGCCTTCGTGCATCCTAAAGTTGCTTATCAACGGAGCTTTTATGAAAACGGCAAAATCGAAAAGGGGAAAAACTGCATAGTCATTTTACCATGATATTGCGTGATATACGTGATTACGTTTTACGGATTGAATAACTTAGTATTTTTGCAGAAATTTTTTTTTTTGGTATTTTTCCGTTTTATATTTGCCGATTGAACGAAATCAATAGAGCAGACAAGATTAAAACTTTGTGGAAATAGAGCACAAAACATTCATTCCAGAGAGATGCTCCGTCATGCAGTCGCGTCGCATGTTGCATCATAATGTATGGCGATTTCAACGAGGATGTTGCAAAAAATGAACGGTCTGGAATATAATATGGTGTGTGTAACAGCCGGGAATAATTTGTTTATTTGTCGGTAGCGCTGCTGCCACGTTTTTAGAGGCAGTCAATACAGAAAATGCATAGTGCATATTGTGCATTCATTTGTTGTGGCAAGCTGAGCGTATAGTTTTGCGGTGGATGTTGTTGTAGGTATGAATGCGAGGTCACCGCGTTCGTGACCTGCATTGTAGCTTCCGCAGTCACAACGTGGCTTCACATTTTCTTATAATATTGAATTAAGATCCAGTATCTAAGGCCAACTAAGTTCAATTTTAAACTTTATAAACTTTATGCTAATTTCTCTTTAGATAATTTTTATTAGTTATTTTAGTTGGATACTGAATCAACTAATATTTTCAATAGTGTAAATAATTAGTTCGCACTAGCTATGTTATTTCTAGTTTATCATCAAAGCTTGTATAATAATATTAATCTCTACCATGTCATAAACTCAATAAAAAGACGTGCTTTGCCGTCACTGGGTGGCATGTCAGTGCAAAAATTGCCAGTCGCGGCGTCCCCGCTCGGCATTGTGCCCAAAATGACACGCGAAAGGCGTTGAGAGCGGCGTGCTCTAGTCTTCACAAAAGGCTTACAGATGCGCGCACCAGAAGATTTTAATGAGGCGACGACTCTGTGTGATTTTATCGCGTGTGCCGTAATGAGAAATAACCAAGCGCATCCTCTTTGAATACACGCAAACAGTGCTGCCAGCAAAAATGCTACAAGTGATACGCTTTCTAATTTATACGCGTTTCCTATGCAAATAAAATGCAAACGTAATCTCGTATGAGAGTGAGCTTTCTAAACTAAAACTATGAATTTTTAACAAGCTTACGGCGCGGCATGTCGTGTATGCCTCTGTAGGCATCTACGCGCCTCTACGGCGTAGACATACGTGAAGACAGACGTAGATCGGCTACGTGAATGTTTTTTGTACGATTTATATTTTAGTTTAGGGTCGGGGCACTGTCTCCGCGGTAGCGATAGAGATTCGCGAGCGTGCGCGAGGTGACTCGCTCTCACAACGTGTGTCGGATAAATGGCATAGTGCAGGCACCTGTGCCCAGTGGTGTGTGTTTAGTTTTGTTATATATTTTGTCAATTTCAATTTAGTTTTTGTTTTAAAATGTTATCCAGTTCAATTTAGAAATGGTACGGGTATAATAATCATATTTTTAGTTTACAAAGGCAATAAAACAAATTAGTCGAAGTAAGTAACAAGGGCCAAGGCACTGGCCAATTTTCATCAATGCAAATCACGTTGTCGACTCGTCAACCCAATTACCAAGAAGTGAATTTAAATAAAGATAAGTATCGCCCTCGAGGAGACAATGCTAATAGGAGGCGGAGGCGTGTTAATAGGCTCCGACTGGGGTTCGGCGGATCGGCGCGGCACACCGCGGAAGGTGCTTTAATTAGATCTCTCGACTTACGCCGTGAGCCTCAAAACACTTGTTCAATTAGTGATTAGCCTTAAAAAGTTACTATGCAAACATTCCGCGTTCAAACGCTGCTGTTTGAATGCTAAATTGTGTTTCTACAATTTGGTTTCCTCGCGGTTTTAAACTCACTCAAAAACTACTCGTTTATACGGTTAAAAAGATTGCTTAACCTATTACGTTTTACTGTTAAAAGGTAAAGCAAAATGTATACTGAATGGATTGAGTTGGTTTTCGATGCTGATGCGAGTACTGTTGACAGGCGAGTCGGGAAGCCGGCGACCAACGCCTGTCAACATCTGCTTCCGCACTTCCGCCTAACTGACCGCGATGTCACCCGACTCCGGTCTTGGTGACCCTATAAATATGACAAGACAAGTATTCTACTGGGCTGTATTTACAATTTATATGCGCGGATATGTCGATCCAGTGCACACTGTATCATAGAAATCAATGCAAAGTAACGGCTTCGTAAACCTAATTCACCTGAGCTAATTCACCTAGGTGTACTAAATACACTTTTAGTAAACTTTAAGCACCAACATATTCTTTCACTCCATACGCTCGGATTCCAACGCAATGAACGCGTAGCTTTAGATGCCATTGTCTATACGTAAGATAATGTTATTTTATACGTATAAAAGATTTTCGTAATATCCCAAAAGTTCGAAGCTACGACTTTGCTACGACACCACAAAACACTATAAAAGTGAATAAAAATTACTCTACTGAAACCCAAACACGTCTTCACTAGATAACTAGCCATGCCTTGATTTGGAGGAAAACAATTTTAGTTAAAAAAAATCGTCGGTTTGATTTACCCTTTGACTTAGATCCTGTTAAAACATCCTATCCTATCCTATCCTACTAATATTATAAATGCGAAAGTTTAGATGTTTGGATGTTTGGATGTTTGTGTTTCAATCACGTCGAAACTACTGAACCAACTTGGATGAAACTTGGCATATATATAGTTCGTAACCTGGATTAACACATAGGCTACTTTTTATCCCGAATAATTAACAGGATCTACAGGATAAAATGAACGAAACGGATTAGCAGCGCCAATTTAGCAAGAGGATGATGCCATGTCATGTCACGTCAGTTTGACAGGGCGTAGTACTACTTACCTCTTTGGTCTAACGGCTAACGTTTGACATTCGAGTACGGGTTTGGTGTAATGTCAAGTTTCTCAAAGAAGTATCCGCTCGGTACACGCACAGATAATATAATGTACACGGAAACGGTACTCGCGTACGAAGTCGCGGGTAACTGCTAGTGTTTTCATAAACCCTTTTCGACATACATTAACATCATAAACCATAATTCTCATGTTCGCACAAAACACTCATAGGATAACAATAAAACAAACGTATTATACCACGATACGTCCACTAAAAGATAATACGTATGTAACTTTATTTCTATTTTCTGTATTCACTCAGGGTTTATGTATCTCGAATAGTCACGTCGCGGCCGGCGAAGGGTGAAGCATACAAATAAGTGAAAGTCCAAACTGTCCAAACACCCGCCGCCATGTTCTTTATCTCAGAATCTCTTAAGAATTTGATCGTATATGAGAATATTACAAGCAACATCTGTGACAAGGGACGTATAAACTTAAATGTTTGGCTTGTGGACCGCTATGACGCGTTCAAAGTACACGGCCATATTTCAACTAACTAGATTTATTCGAAAGGTTTTGTAGAGCGATAATTTAATTTCTCTTACAATAATCATTCAAAGGAATAAGTGCGTGTTGGCAATTAATTAAGTACGTATGATGTTTACATAAAACTAGTTTATGTATAAAATCGTAATAATATTTTGATGTAATAAATACATACCTACCTAAAAGATTTTATCTATGAAGTAACTGCATTTGTAAGAAGAATAGTTGAAGAATACTTGCAACATTTCTTTAGTACGTATCTACTGGTATTTAGATAAGTATATTAGTTCGAAAACGGAATTGCAAATTCGGAGAGTGGTATTGACTTCCAATCCAAACGACGACGGCGATGCTGTGTGGCGAAACGCAGTTTCCTTGCATTCGGAGTTATTTTATTTGCTATCCAAGTTGTTTACTCGAGTAGGGAACACACAGATACCTTCTACTAAACTTAGTTTGGTGAACAACACTGTCTGTAAAAAGTTTAAATAGTTCAAATGGATTAATTGACAGGCGTCACAGCTCAATCGGCTCTGCCTTCCGTGCTGTGGGTCGTGGGTTCGATCCCCACCAAGAACAAACATTTGTGCGTGGAAAACATAGATGTTTGTTCTATGTCTGGGTGTTACTATAAGTATAAGTATTATAAGTATAAAAAAAAAAAAAAAAAGTATATAAGTATTCTATCAGCCATCTAGTTCCCATATCACAAGCTTTGCTTAGTTTAGGACTAGAAGGCGTCGTGTGTAAAGTCCATGAATATTTATTTATTTATTTAATTACAGGTAGGTTTCAGGTATGTTTGTTTAGTAAGTCACTTTTACACTTTTTTTGTTTTAGCGCTATGTAATTTATTAAACCAGTAGATCATTCCCTATCTTAAATGAGAATCCTTGAATAGTCCATTACTATTCACACTTTTCCTTTTTGGAGCGGCAATATTTTCAGGAAAACAGAAAAACTGTTTTGTCACAACATGTAGCTTATAGAGATCCAAACAAAATTGCTCTAGGTAGGGCACACTATTTGTCAGGCATGTCACTTGTATCATAACGAGGTGTCTGTGTAGCAATCAATTTGGCAGTACAGGCTCTGTCAATTTGCAGCGGTCTCGTTGTCTGGTGGACTACTCCGCAAATTAGATTTAACATTTTGAGTTACACTGCGCGGCAACGCGGCGAAACTCCACGCAGCCACGTATAACGCACAAAGCCGCCACGAAGTGTAACTCAAATACCAATAGCAACCTTCGTTTTTCAGTTTGCGGAGTAAGCCCGGGTTCCGACTGTTCGGACGGTCCCGCACTCGCCTGATGACTTCCGAGTGACCGCTTCTGATTTGCATAAGGGCCAGCTTTAATATGAGATTATTCTCGAGTTAGGAGCATTAGGACTGACGTGGTCCCATTCATTATTAGTTTTGGAATATTTAGTCAGCGAAATCTCGGTTGTAATTATTTAAATTGGAACTGTTTGATTTGTTTAGGAAATTGCAATTAAGTTAATTTTGACACCTTTTTGTTTATGCTTTACGAATTTCATGAGCTTAAAACTCATCATCATCATCTGCAACCCGATCTCATCCACTGCTAGGTATAGGCCTTTCTTTCCATGTGCCATTCTCTACGGTCCTGCGCCACTCTCATCCAAGTCCGACCTGCGACGGTAGTAATGTCGTCAGCCCATTTCGCCGCTGGACGACCGACACTTCTCTTTCCTGTCCTTGGTCTCCATTCCGTAACTTAAAAGCTTAAAACTATTTGTATGCAAATGTGGAAAACATTTGAATGCAAAACTAAAATAAAAAACTTACTAAGAACTCGTAGATGAACTCTATCTACTGTGTTAATAAAGTATTTATATTAATAAAATGTTTTTATATTTTTAACTCCTTCAAGAATACATTCAAACTTCACAAGTGAGTCTTGTAACTTGTACTTACCGGAAGCCTACGTTATCAATCTAATAGTAGTTACACTAGTACTGAAACTCTTGACATAAATTACAGCAGTTACCTACATACGAAACGTGCACCGAAAAGGTAGCCATAACAATGGTAATAACATCATGTAGCCATTGAGCGTCTTGCCGCCGCCAGTGACAAAGGGATTACCTCCCCCTCCCGCCGTCTGCGGTTTCTTAATTAACCCCTAAATACCCTTGCAAGCACGCTGCGGCGTGTAAGATTATTACGAACGTTACGCTTGTTAATTTTAATGTACGGTATTATTGAAACAAATAGAAGTTCGCTTCACGAGCTCCTTAGCGTGTGTAGCACTTTCACGCGTGATAAAGGATTCCCTGTTGCTTAATAAGAGCACGGCGCGTGTTTGCAGAATGTTACGTGGAACTTGAATAGCGGAATTAATAGTGAAACGTTTTTATTCAAAAATCATTATGGGTTATGGTGTTTAATAGATTTCTTAGCACAACTATACAATTTTAGCTATTTTTGAAAGTGTAAAAACGTTACTGTTGCCCGGATTATTATAATGATTTATATTATTATAATAATATCATGATTTAAAAAAATAGACCGATAATTCTTGAGCTCAATCAGTATGTATTTATATGCGTAGGAATTGTTAAATCGATTGAACCATGCCATTCACGGTTATAGAAACGCATAAACAGTTAACAGGTATACGATTCCAACCAAGTCAGGACCAACCGGGTAGAAAATGGAGCGTCGTGCTTAGAGCTAATACGATCAGGTGTGCAAACACGCTACACAGCTTTCATCTTCACTCGGGTATCTTTTAGCTATGCTCAAACAAACACAAATACAACCGCGCAGGGTACATGAAAGATTACAGCTATAAAACCCGGACATTTGAAAATATTCGCAAAATGTTGACGGTACATAAAACTGGTGAAGGATTGTCAAAATTTTTCTAATCTTCTAAAAAAGTTTGCATGAAAAAATGATTACCTATATAATGTGCCTATATATTTCTCCATGCAATTGCAATTTACAATTAGTTTATCTGATGAAAAGTTTTGACAACCCTAGTCGCGAAGTGTAGATGGAAATCAAACGAATGCGACGTGCACTCGTTTGAATTGTAAATGGTTTTGTTTTTACTCAGTCAACCGAGCATAATTTATTTATTTTAAATGATTCCGTGGTGATAATTAATTATATTCATATCGAGTATACTCATTCTGTTTTGCCTCCAAACCATCCATCATTATATACCATCTCAAAGAGATGATTCAGATTTTGAACTCTATCAGCCTTTTTTACCCAGTGGGACGAACGAAAACGAATGCAGTCTACCAACCAAATGTTTGTCTTAATATGGGAATAGAAGTAGGAAGCTTGTATTCATGATTTTTATAATATACACACATTATAATATTGAAAAAATTGCAAGCAAGCTTTTGATTTTCAGTGCCATTAAACTTTGCGGTAAAGCAGCAGTTTTGTTAGTTTTGTATGAACTCTCAACTTGTCAGTAGATTTCTATATTCACTACCCGTAGTAGTGAATATGAAAATAAAATCACGCCTCCTTTTATGATGTCTTATAAATAACATGTAATATGAATGATGTGAATTTTGCATCTGTAGTACAAATGGTTTATTGTGCTTGTGCAAAAGCTGAATAAAATAAATGTATTGTTGGCGGTTCGAGCAAGACTATATATACGTAAACAAGAATGGAGACGAACTAACACCACTGAGTAAGTTTATTCACTAAACAGTGGCTGTTGCTAGTGAGGTCAAACTGACATAACAACGTTTAGATATCGGCTATCGCTTTTGCACATCTACGTTGAATTGGTTCTAGTGTGGGGTAATTTATTTCTGTTTTTACTAGAAGCACAGTTGATTCATACAAAATATTGTGAACGTAGATAAGTACCTACATTCAAATCATTAATTAACTTATACCTATGATGCCTAAATGATGTATTAGTTAATATCATGTGCATATAAATGTACTCCGACTATAAATCTACTCATGTTCAACCCAAACCTTGCTTTTATTATTTAATAGTATACAGAGTGTTCAGCTTTACGATGTTCGTCGCGACACTTCCGTTCGCCCTTTCAACCGACTGCCACTTCGCTCGTTGAATGACAAATGTTTACTTACTCCCCTTCTCCGTAACCCCTTCCTTTACTGAAATACAACATCAGAGTTCTTCTAAGCAAGCACTAACGTTTTTGCAATCAATCGATATTGGCCTTTTCATTCGGTATCTGTTACTCGGTATCTACAGAAGTGAGAAGAAAACAAAGAACGCCAATTTGGCAAGTCGAAGACAAACGCATTTAAAATGGGCAGAGCATAGCTACGGCCATCTATCTCGGCGCTTGATAAACGACGACATTATTCCTTATCGCCCACTCAATTTGTTTAAAAGCGTTCTGCTTTGATAATTTGAGAATTACAAATCGCATTTTTGACACAAAAATGTCCCTATAACTGAAGATACTCGTCAGCTTCTTGATAAGGCTTAGAAGAGGAATCGTTTCAATTATTTTTTTATACCATCGAAATATGCTTCACTGTTCGTGTAAGGAACAAATGAATTCAATAAACTTATGGTTAAGATACACTAAATTTGTAATACAAGTATTCTTGTTTAAGGATGTTGTTGCTCAGTGGTGGCTTATATTGTTTCAGTGGTAGAGGAGCCGGAGTTCACGGATGTAATTCAGAACGTGACCGTGCCTGCCGGGCGAAGCGTGCGCCTCGCCTGCTCTGTCAAGAACCTCGGCTCTTACAAGGTGACAAACATTTTATTTTGAACTAAACTAAAAGACAAATATTACATAAAAATCTAGCCAATATTGAACGAGAGACCATTCAAAACATGCTAAATAAAGTATGGAAAGTTGTTTCCCAGCATTTTCTACAAGCAGTATTGTATTATTTGCGGCAGAGGACTGCGGAAAAGACGACAATATGCGTATAGTGGTGAAAGGAAACATAAAATAGAAAAAGCATTTTATCATTTGATTTAGAACGCGCCGTCGTAATAAAGTGTCCATATAAATGGAGGAGGATATGATTTACCGCCTTTACGCTGAGTTTGAACCTCACTTTGTTGGAGGAGGTTCAAACCTTAAAAAAGTACGTTGAAACTAAGTACCTTGCAGTTTACTTAACTGCAGACTAAAAAAAAAGGAGATGTCATAACCGACAGATACTTTTTCTATCGTGAATGCTGTATAGAGTACTGTAGAGTCGTTTCAGAGTCTTATGATAAATATTACGGGTCATTTAATTTAAAAAAAACTACCTACCTACAAATACACGGCGTAGCTCACGGGTGCTACGAGTGATACGAACTCGTAGCAACGTAACTCGATAACATCGATTTAGCAATTCCAATAATATCTGTCATCATAGTGCAGTCTGTCGACAGTCGGCAAGGCGTCCGGCGTGACCGGACGGCCGATAAGCCGCAAGGTGACGCCGCACTCGGCTAACTACCGGGACCGCAGGGGGGGCTGCTTCATTTGGCTACGTCCTAACCCCCTCGCCAAGAACTATTAAGCTACAGGACGCAAAAACTACCCATCTCATTTAGAAAGGGTTGCTTCTGGCGGGCATGGTAATGACAAATAATAATGCATTTATTATGAGTTTTAACACAAATATAAAAAACTGTACTAACATACATTATTAAGCCATTAGAGGTATTATTAAGATAGATTATTATTGTAGAATAAATTAAAGATTAGAGAGAGAAATATAGAAAAATGCGCAAGTAAAAGTTTCCCGGCATAAGTGAAATAAGTCACTTTTATGTAATTTATTGTCCAGAGGATTTGTGCCGTGTAAGCTCCGCACCCAGTGCTACCCGAAACGTAGATTAGTTAGGGCTAATCGTCAAACGTCGTGTAACTACAGCTTTGGATTTCAGTGTTAGCAAAGTGAAGCTTGATAGTTGACAAAATCATGGCTAGAGCTTTTACGGTGTATCTATGTGCTACATAACTTTATCAGTATTTTATTCTTCATTCTAATACAGCTCCTCAATCTATTAAAATCCTGACTAGTGAATATGCACTATTTACATTATTTTAGAATGTAAACCACGGAACTCCGATAGAATTCCTATCGATTTCCGTTTAACCGACTTTTTCTTCTCATTTTATTGCATTTACTTACGCCGAGGCTGTCGGCGGTGCGAGCGCAATAAAAGCCGAGATAGTGTTCTTCAAATATAAAGGCTTAACTGAGGGAGCCATCACGGGTGCCCTGTATTGACAACAAGAAGCGGATTTTCCCGAAAGCCTCGCCTGTGCCATTAGTTTCCCGGCTCGGTTAAAAAGATTTGCCGTCTCGGTCCCATTTTTTTATTTAGAATTATCGTCTCATACAAAATATATTGATGAAACGACAAAAAGCTTCTAGGTATCGTTTCATCTTTCTCGTGATATGAATGTCTTTATGTGCTTACCTTTTCTACGTGGGTTTATTCTAATGTTTTATAAATGTAGTCAACTCGTTATTTTACCTCTTCTCGTAAAACTTAGCACTCGTATTATACTCGTAGATAACATGTTTTCTCCGTCTGAATTATAAACAAACGTGAAACACGTTGTAGTTCATAAAACAAGAGGCATGCAAATATTTTGGACGTGAAATTTTATTCATAATGCGCAGTTATGAGATTTCTCGTTCCGTACGTTGAAATTTTGGTAAGTATGTGCACGTGGACGGTTCATCGGCATGAAATGTCTGATAGTCGGCAGCAGCACGTATGTGGGTTTGCAATAACATGCCACAACGAGTCGTAGCAATGTTACACTCGCGCCGCATGCGAGCACCGGCTGTTCAAATTCTGGCATATTTCTCGTGCCTTAATACTGTGCCTGTGGCAGCAAACTGAACCGAAGACGTGGGGGCTTAGGGCACTTGTTCCCTCGATCGCCTGCTGCGCCAAAGAATGTAATGATTGTGCTCCCCTATCATACAACTGCGTATGTCGAAGATTTTTTAATTAATTATTATCACCATGTTCGGCTTGTTGCGTCAAAGCATAGAAACACGGATTACTGTGTTTGTGTGTGTGTATAGTAATAAAGTTTTGTAATAAAGGCTTCTACTTAACGTTCTTACTTTAAGTATTTGGCAGTAAATACTAGGATTATTATTTTTTCTAAACACATTAACCCCAAAAACTCAACTCTACTAGATACTATTGGCTAAAGATTTTGCGAAAACTTCGAGAGCCCTCTGCGTAAATCCGATGCCGAAGAGATCTCTAAGTGGGCTTTTAGCAGGAGTAGGCTAAGCCGTCTTGTGCAAGATGTTCATTTCTGTCTACGCCATTGCATTAGTGTGTCAACATTTTGCCAGTTCACTTTAGACAATAACACGAGAGTTGTATGTCTTGAAATTTATTTTCTATAAGAAATGAAACAAAGTAGTTTTATTCTCCAATAATTTGTCTCAGCTGTCGAAACTATGTGTTTTATATGCCCAACGCCAAATGGTTTAGCTGTAGGTAAACACACTTGTCAAAAAAATTGAACCACCCACCCGTGCACTTTTCATTTAGGTGACTCCATAGTTAGAATATCAGTAGGTATACTTAGTCTAGCTCTAGATTTTAGTAACTATGTAATCAAAAGGTAACTTTAGACGCGGCTTGATTTTTTTGATGAGAAGTATCGGTTGAGTTGTTATACAGAATAAATAACAGACTTCGCCTATAAAAACCAATGAGAAACTTGTTGTAACCTAAAAACTAATCGTAGCGGTTGTTATGTCTATAAACAAACGATAAAATCAGAACTGCCCATAACAAACTCGAAACAAACAAAGTGAGCCGTAATAGCGTAAGATGAAGCCCGTTAAACGTTCCATAATTAAATCTGTCGTAATATTATTAAACACGTCTAGGAATCATCTCCTCCGGCGATGGGGTCCGTCGTTAAAGAGGTTCGGTCGGCGCGCGGCGTCGTGAGCGGCACACCCAGAATGGCCAAAGTTTCCAACGAGTCCATTATAAATCAAACGACGCCTCGGAGGCATGTCCTGAGGGACGCAAACATCTCCCACAGCGCCTCCGAACTTTGCCTCCATAATGCCTCAACAATTAAGATAAAAAGAAAGAAGAGCCTAAATTAAAGGTGGTTAAGAGATAACGAGTTAATAGGCCTTTGTAACTTTGTCAGTGAACCGAGGTAACTCAGATTATAAAATAGGCGAAGAGTTCGTGCCTTCTATAACCCTCAAAGGCAACAATTCGACTAAAGTTTCATTTCTAAACTTTTCAGATTTTATAAACTTAAGGCACCTTAAATTTTTGGCATTTAAATATTTAATGTAAATTGTCTGGTCGCAGAATTTGGGTTGATTAATTCAAATCAAGGCAAGGTGTGTGCTGTGCAGCTGTGGTTGGCTGCTGGTGGCTGGCGCCTGTAAAACGCCGCGCCGTCCCGACTAACTCGTTTAGGATCCGCAGACGAATCAAATTAGTTAGCCACTGCAGCTATTACGAATATTATATTTGCATCTGCCACTTCCTGGATTCATTACTCGGAAAATTGAAAATACTGCTCATAAAACTCCTGAAACGAATTAAGAAATGTAAAACGGTTCGCGCGATTCTACGCGAATAGTAAGTAATTAAAATCATTTAATGCTTCGGCGTGGTTTTGATAAAGTGTCTTGAGGTTCAAACCAACAAACTGTATTTTATTATTTTATTACAAGGAAGAGATCATAAAATGTTTCGAAGTATAAGTTTTGTTCATGCCAATTTGCTTTAGTTTACTACCTTCCACAATCTTAATGTAATTCCAAAAATGTACTTATCTTTAAACCTCTCCTCCAAATCTCTGAATGTGATTTGAAAACTTCGTCAAGTTTAACACTCAACGTTTATCTCCTAACCGCTTATAAAATTTTGATTCCTATTTAATTTTATCTTAATTGTTCATTTGAAAGAGAAGTTCGAGTATTATCGCTCGGGGTTAAATTATAACTGTTCTAAGTAGTTCGACGCTCGTGGTTCGATTGAGAGTTTGAGGGAGAGATTGTTGGATCTTACAAATAAGTATCTTTTTTATAACTTCAAAAGATACATTAAAATTCATATAATTCTTATCTTACCTACTTCGTGTATTAAATACACGTGCGCGTTTATTTTAATATGATACGGTAGTAGATTACTCATCAGAGAATAAAGTATTATAGTAGATAGCTATATCTAAAAGGTTGGTTTTAGTGGCATTCGAATTTTTCAAGTTACTGGCAATATTCTTGTAGAACATTATATAATCATTTCAGATACGATAAGAATGCACTGACTTTTAATTTATGCTCGTTCATTTTTAAAGTATAGAAACTCATAGATTGTTTTTAGTTAAAATATCGCGGTGTTCTGGTGAAACCTGGCGTCGAGGCGGCGGGCTGGCTCGACGAGCTCGTAATTCAATCAGTGCGGTGCAGAGGGACACACTGCCGCGATTAGATTAGACGTCGGCCACAATTACGCAGATCAGATTTACATCCACCGTCTCCGCCGTGTCGTCGCCTCCCAGGCTACTAGTAATAGTGACCACTCAGCTCTGACCCATAGAGTATTTGCACCTGGGCACACCTTAAAATAGTTTAATAGTGTGTTTTGTATTCCGGTCGTATTAATCCAACATCAATGGGGTTGTTATAAAACTTCGACTATAGCAGTTTTTTTGGTTGGCTTTTTGTGAAATAGCGTGCGCACAGATGTGGCAATCAAACCAACCAATCGTTCAGTTCAAAAATGTAGGCATATGGAATGTTGCGTATAGAACTATTCATGTAAATTTTGGGAAATATTACTGAGCTCTGTTTAATATCTTTGAGCCTCAGGTTACGGCGACAAATCAGGTCGTCGTCATTAGAGGGGTTACCGTCCCACTGCATAATAAAATGGCCAAAGTTTCCACAAGTCCATTATAAATTAGACAGTAGAGAGCCGCATCACTTAAGATAGGCAGCGTGACCCGGCACAAGCTTTAGCCAAACTTACCCTATATTGCCTGCTCGATCTTGATAAAAAGAACTAACTACCCATGGTTCAGACTTTAAGCTGGATTATAAGGCAAAGGATGCTCGACGAACTTTTAAGCTGAAGCTGAAGGTATTATTATATAGGCTCTTTTACTTAATTTCGCTCGTTGATTTTACCTTTCTGCACTCCTTTACAAATCTTGTAGAAAGATAAAATTGTTATGAAGTACCTATCTGTCATCTATTTTTGGGACTACTTAACTCATAGTCATGAGCCGTTTTTAGCCTGTTTTTAATAAAACTAAGTATTCAATGTACTGTAAATTGAAAAAAAATTCACTATTTTCAAAGGAAAATTTTTGCATGAAATGTTTTAGAAAATTACCCTCCACCTTTTGATGAGATTAAATCATTTGGATGACGATAAAAGTGGTGAGATCGTTGTGAGTATAACAATCTGTGTAAAATGCATTTTGAGCGCTTAATGTCGCGGAAAGTGTGAAGCGGGACGCGATGGCAGCTCCATGCAATTACACAAATGTCGTAGAGACGACGCACCACTGCCTCGGAATTTCACTCAAAATCGGTGTTTACGCTCCCCGCTCTATAACGGTATCGGAACTTTTTCCACCTTTGCTTGTGATAGCGTCGCGTACAAAGAAATCCATTTGATGTTAGTTCGACACTTAGTAAGATTGCCTTTTGCTACTAACATTTTGAAATCTTACGATATTTCAGAAAAATCATCTGTGAAATACACGTGAAATATTATCAAGACAGATAATAATCAAACCTTCACAAACATGATAGATTCTCCTGAAATATTTATAAAAGTAAGTATGTTTGAAAAGACGCGACGTTTCTTTAATTTCCGTTACGTCACTCGTCCAATTGGGAGAAATTGGAAATCATTCAAGCAAGAATTCTCCACACGGTGTTTTATTCCAACCATATTTTTCTCGGTTACCTCACAAAATCAGTAAAGTATTAGGAAAAGGTTCTGGGTGTTTTGGCACTTTTATGAACTAGACATGCTATGGTAGGTACAGTCAGCTGCACTGGTATGTATACACTCCCAAGCTTTTTATTATATGTATACTCGTAAGTTTCCAAAAACCCGTGCACGCAAAACACAATCAAATTTATGTAGTCATCTTACTCGCCAAAAGTCAGTATACAATTTATCAAAAATATGTATACTGCTCCTAGACAAATATTTGTACACACTATTTGTCATCATAATATAATATCCATGACCAAGGTGCTATAAATGTGTACTCAACAAAATATCGCTAAAATGTATACAATAGTATGAATAAAATAATGCATTCATACTAGAGCGACTCAAAAATGTATACAGCATGTTGCACAAGGTTTTACATTAAAATGTATACAACACCTTTCATTTCACAAAAATGCCTTCTTTTCAAGATCCCTACATAATTAGCATAAATATGTATACATGAACATGTAGCCATAAAAGAGTGTTACAAAAATGTATACAACCATGTTGTACGTTGTCTTCCATAATAATGTATACAAAATAAGAAAAATTACAAAAATGGATTTCTTCGAAGATCCCTACTATATAATATATATATATATATTTTATATTTATGCCAATTAGTGGGGATCTTCGAATAAATCCATTTTTGTATATATATATATATATATATATATATATATATATATATATATATATATATATACATTATTATTTATATATTTATAATTATATTATGTATATAATATATAATACATGAACGATATGTATATGACGACCTATCTACCTGATTGCATTCGCAATAGTGGTTTAATTCATGCATGGTGGTCTTAAAAAAACATTAGTTGCAATCAATAACTTTTATTTACATAATTATAATACCTATCGTTAAAAATACTTCTAAAATCTAGTGTGACCGCCTCCAGCATCTATGACTGCTTGCAGCCTCTCTCGCATAGATGAGACCATGTTTGAACACACATCACTGCCCCGAAAGCTTTCCCAAATGTCATAAACATGAGTGATCAGAGCATCCTTTGTTCTGCATACGTCACCGTCCCACTGTTGGACCATCAACCCCCAAAGGTTTTCGATGGGATTGAGGTCAGGGCTTTTAGGAGGCCACGGCAATTTGTGGACGACATTGTGGTGCTGTTCAAACCAGGCTCGGCAGATTCTTGCATTATGAACCGCCGAGTTATCCTGTACAAATGAAATCGGCTCAGTAGCACCTGGAAAATATACCGCAACACTTGGCCGCAACACTTCATTCAAAATGTCTATATATTGAAGGCCGTTCATCCGACCATCAATTTGGGCTAACTCCCCGGGACCACTTGCAGCCATCCAGCCCCAAACACCAAAACTTATACGACCGCTTCTTCTGGATGGTAAGATATTTTTTTCTATATACCGCGTATTGTCTGATCGCCACAGTGAAATACGTCCATCAGCAGATGACACGAACACTTTTTCATCTGAAAAAATTGTGCTGCTAAAGTCGTATTCCATATACTCCTGTGCAAACTGCAGTCGAAGCTGTTTGTGGCGTGCGTTTAAGATAGGCTTACGTGCCGGAACCCTGCTATGAATACCAGCTGAGTGTAGGCGACGCCGTATTGTTGATGACGATATCCGTAATTGTGCTGATACATCAGGTATTCGAACAAAACCATTTCTTTGGACATTTCTAATGAGAGCTGCATCCTGTTCGGGAGTAGTTTTTCGTTTTCGACCTTCACTTTTATGACAGTTAACATTTCCTTCGTCTCCCCACCGTTTGAGCCACAAATATACAGTTCGCCTCTGAAAAGAATAAATATAAACTTGTTATTTTTAAACCATATATTATAAATATTATTATAAATTATAAGTATTATTATAAATTCCGATCTTCGGATTAATTAATTATAATTTTAAATAATTTATTAATATTTTTATAATAGTCCTTCGGGAAGTGGGTTCAAATAGCTAGATAGCGTTGTGTAAAATATCAACAAATAAAAATAAATATACCTATTAAAAAAAAATCCCCGACGGCGATCGTAAAACTCACAAACATTACACAAACCTTACCGTGATTCCCAATTCGTTTGCTATGTCCAAAACAGAATGGCCTTTTTCTTTCAAAACAATAATTTTATGCTTATCGTGTAGATCCAGGCGATAGGGGACGTAATCACTCATTATTTTTGTTTGAGGTTTACAACACCAACTCACGAATAGAACTAACACACTGATGAAAGGCAATCTATTAATATCATAATCAAAACTATAAAAAATTGCGGGTAGTTTTTAAAACTACTCTTATACGAGGTGTAAAAAAACATCTCCCGAAACATTGCTATACCCTGTGCAGGGTTCATGTGATAACTATTTACATCTAACAACTATGTATGTACCTAAACCATGAAAGCAATAAATGTATTGAGTATTGAGTATGGATTCTGATAGATAGGGCATCATTTTAATCACCTACAATTTGTAAGATTTTTGCAAGACGATTAAAATTACACAAAGGATACCTACAATCTTTTAAAAATGAAATTTTTGTCTTTAAATATGAAATGTTTGTATACATATTAATGAAACTACATTGTATACATGTTTTAGAAATAATTGTGTTTACTTCTTTAGGGAGTCGATGGTAGGTACAAATATTTGTAAAAAAAAGGTGTGTACAAAGTTTTGATAAACTGCTTACCACATTCTGACAACTATGATAACTATGATAATTATGATGACTACATAAATCTGAAAAATTAATGCGTGCACCCGTTTTTGAAAACTTATGAGTGTATATAAATGTTACAGCTTGGGAGTGTATACATACCAGTGCAGCTGACTGTACTTGAGAAAGTAGAAGCCTAAATAAGTAATCATCATTATGATTAAATATTTTAAATGATGTAATTATTATAAGTGATTATAATCATTTAACATTTTTATTGTGTCGTAATGATTATTTACATTTTATCAAGATTTCGTCCACATTTCTTTAGCCACACTTTAATAAAGCTCTATATTATATGCTCTGAACAGGTGGCGTGGATGCATTTCGAACAGTCAGCCATCCTCACAGTCCACAACCACGTGATCACGCGGAACCCTCGCGTCAGCGTCACGCACGACAAACACCGCACATGGTTCCTTCACATATCCGACGTGAGGGAGGAGGACCGTGGCCGGTATATGTGCCAGATCAACACTGTTACCGCGAAAACCCAGTTCGGATACTTGCATGTTGTTGGTAAATGGATACACATCATCATCATCATCCTAATATCCTAATGTCGCATACCTTCCCCAATAGATTTTCAGAAATAACGATTTTGGATCTTCACCCGCACTGGCTATCGACGGCTACTTTATCTAATCTATTGTTGCTTCCGTTTGTCTAAATTAATTCAAAACTGTAGATGCACATAATGCGATATTTATAATGCACATATGGGGCGTTGAACCTGTCTTCATTCTCTTTAGTGAGATAAAAAAAACTGGCTTGCTAGTTATTAAAATCGTAAACGTTCAAAACTTCTTCACTTCCGAAACGCATCAGCTAATTAGAATCGGAACAGCTACTCGCAATTCCGTCGGCGTCTTGGCAAGTGGACTTGATTGTTTGTTCACAGTACTACCGCTGTCGTCGGTTGAAAATTTGTTCAGTTTTCAAAACGACAGCAATCACTTTGATTCTTTGAGTCACGAGACTGTAAAATTTATTGAGCTTACAACTTTCAAAGTGCATCAACTACCTACATCCGAGTAAAATTGAAACGTTCGTCCAGACTTTGTATCTAGGTAATTTTTGAGTGCTCGCGGTCGGAACACGAACACGCAGCTTCATACGTATAGTGACATCACTTTTGTTTTATTTATTTCTATCATTGTCATTTTATACATTTTGAAATAGGATTTTAAGATATACGCCTGCACAAGGCGAGCTAAGGTTTACTTTCCACTGCGCACATTCACAAAATTAAGATACTATAAACCAGTCAAGAACGATGCTATTTTCGGGCAAGATGGTTTTTTTTAATTCACTAAGAAGCTTTTTGGAAACGAATGTGACTCGTGACGCTGTCCCTCGAGGTCGCGTAGATCCAAACTCTACTTTAATGTTTGATTACAGTGCCCCCGACCATCGACGACTCGCTGAGCTCGAGCGACGTTATCGTGCGTGAGGGCGCTAACGTCACCCTGACGTGCCGGGCTAATGGCTCGCCTAAGCCCACCATCAAGTGGAAACGAGACGACAACTCAAAAATCTCCATCAGCAAGGGCCACACTGGTGAGATATCGATTGCTAATGACCGTTGGCAATTATTTTTTTGTCGGACTATCAATTACTTAGGGATTTAATAATTTGATTAGTTTGTAGTTTGATTAGTGAGTGGAACTAAATAACATACTGAGTACACATTTTTTTTAACAACAAAAAAATGTGATAAAGTGCTTCCAGTTATTAAAAAAAAAATGACAAGAAGCTTTCTGCTGATATTATGAATATAATGATTGTTTTCAGTGTCAGAATGGGAAGGAGAAGTGTTGGAGATGGCCAGGATTTCCAGACTTGATATGGGAGCATACCTGTGTATTGCCAGCAACGGAGTGCCCCCTACTGTCTCTAAGCGAGTCAAAGTCAGCGTTGATTGTAAGTTCACATGCCATGTTCAATCAAAAACAAAAATATATGAGCTCATCAATTAGCGCGTGACGCTTGTGTTGATGTGTTCTAGTTTGAAGGGTATGGGTGCCAGTGCAACTATATATACATGAGACTCAACACTTTTACGTCCCATAGTGATTCACTCAATGCAATGTCACACTAGACACGCCCTCATTGAACGTATCGCGTAAACTTTGCATTGTTAATGGCAGAGGTTCTCTCACTTATTTTCATGAAGAAATATCCATAAGTTGAAATCTCAATTCTATGCTGTCCGGTGATCTTTTCTATGGGTAAAATTGACCTTTTTTGTCCAGTTCCACCGATGCTCTGGATCCCCCACCAGTTAGTCGGAGCCCCACTGGCTTACAACGTCACCCTCGAATGTCACACAGAAGCCCACCCCACCTCTCTAAACTACTGGACTCGGGACGATGGTCACATGATCCACGAAAGTGCTAAATACCATATGGAGAACACAGTAGGAGTACCAGCTTATAAGACCCATATGAACCTGCTCATCAGAAGCATAGATCACGAGGACTACGGCACTTACAAATGTGTTGCTAAGAATCCGAGAGGAGAGTCGGATGGCACGATTCGTCTTTATAGTAAGTGTATTTGTATGGTACATTAATTAATGTATTTCGAGTAAGTGTCATTAATTTTCTCAGTTGATATTTCTTTGACACAGTTGTATAGAGATGATAGTGAAGATAGCTTACCTACTTGTATAATCTTAGTATAGTCTTGATTAAGGCAATGGGAAACAACGTTCACGCTCGCACATTTTTTAACTTTTGAAGGTAAACTAACTGAATGTATTTATGCAAAATCGCAAAGCTTCATTAGAGAATAACAATGCAAACAGCAAAAAATATAATTTTGATCCAAGCAAGTTTTCTGACCAAAAAATTTGCACCAATGTGATCAATATTGGTGCACATTTTTTGATCGGGACATGTTGAACTGTGCAAGCGAGAAGGTTTCGTACTAAAGTTCGGTTGAGTCATAGATATAATTTTCATATATATCCGTGCGATCATCCGGTTTGATGTAACATAACATTACTTTCTTGTCCATAACCCACATTACGAGGGGTCGAAAAAAGATAATCTTCCTCCATCTCTGTGTTACCATTATTAGGTGTAAGATAAAATTAAATATTTATTTGTTTATTTGATAGCTTCATCACCACCGACAACGACGCCGGATCCTCGAGCTGTGACTCTGCCACCACCCTCCAAACCTCCTCGACGCGATACTCCAGCGAATGATAAAGGTAAAAACCCATGGGTGCCTAGCCCATATGACCAATCAGGTTGTTCTATCACTTTTTCTTCTCAAAATTATATGAAATTGCGTCTAAAACAGTAGTAGTAGTAGTAGGCTTAGTAGGATTTTGTCCAACAATAGATTTCCACAAGTTTATATGATAAGCATGTAAAATCCGCCTGATGCAAATTGATAGTTATAAAAACCCAAAAGTAGGTGTATCAACACTTCTACATAATATAAAAAACTTAAGTAGTAAATAATTTATAAGTTTAATAAACTAGAAAAACCGAATTCAATCCGACTACTGGCTTCATCCTCAGATGATGATGATGAGGCAGTTATTTTATATTCACTGGCACCTCCAGGTTTTTCTCATATAATTTATAAGTTTAAAAAACTAGAAAACCCGACTTCAATTCAACTACCAGCTTCATCATCAGATGATGATGATGATGATGATGACAGTTCATTGGAAATGTTCTAGTGACCATAAACACCTCTAAAAAGTCACAGGAAAGCAAAATACGCAATTTCCTGCACGTGGATGGCATATTATTTTCCAGTTATTTCTATTTATAAGCCAAACTACTGAACCGAATAATGAAAATTGAATGGGACCAACCTGGAAATACATCCTTTCAGATAAAAAAGAATTTTTGAAATCGGTCTATAAATGACGGAGTTCTGAGGTAACACACATTAAAAAAAATACAACCGAATTGAGAACCTTCTCCTTTTCTGAAGTCGGTTAAAGAAAGGTTTTTTTGGATTTACCTTTGGATTGAAACTTTACTTTACTACTTTACTTGACTTCCTTTACTTTTTTTTACTTTGAGTAAAACGATCATACGTCCGAACGGGTCGATCAATTTCGAGCACGGCGGCAATAAAATGCATCGACACAACAGTTTTACTGACGATTCCGTTTATTAAGAGATAATATTACCTTTACGAGTGATTCAGTGGGTCGTTCGTTTCGTTTTCATTGTTTGCTGCTGTTTCAGTTATTATTAGTGCCAGTTATTTGTTTATAGATCGTAAACTGTTACGATGCTTGTCGGACTAGTTTGCTGGCTTCGTTATGATCGCACGTAAAGTATAAACAAATCGTTTGGGAGTATACAAATGCTCGAAGTGGTTCGTAAAATTAGTGACTGTGTACATTTTGATAGTGTGAATTGGTTAATATTATGTATTCATTTCATGCGTTAGATAATTTACGTATTTTGATTTGTAGAGGCATATAGTTTTTCTAAACAAAAATAATAATCGTTAATTCCAAGGTTAAGTTTTGACTTATTTGTTAAACAATTTCATTATAAATTCATGTAATTTCTAAAATAAAACTACTTCGCTAGAACCTTTGTGATAAAACAATGTGTGAAAGGTTAATTTCGTTAAATATTATAACCAAACTTGTAAGACACAAGACCGCCTGTATTAAAATTCGTAATTTTGCGTCATAAGTTGTTAGTTCCGCGTCATTACTCCGACGACGTTGGCAATATTGGCAAGTTGGCTGTCCCCGGTCATACGCCGGACAACATCTTGCCCGACAACCTATTACGGCCAACTGTTCGCCGCTCTCTTGTTACAAACTCTTAATAAGCTTTGTAAACGCCGCAAGTTTAATCTCAACGAGCGCATAAAAAAGCACTCTCGTAAAACACTCTCGTACTCTCGGAAGAAACCCGATCTTAATACGAAATGCCGATAGCGTTGTCACGTCTACGATTTATTTGAATCCATCTTTTCATTACAGTTCAAGCCACATGAACTTGAAAAATCCATTTAGGTTGCGACGGCGCCGCGGCGTAAGTTCGGCGGCTGGTTGTTTTTGCGCGGACTTCGGCGGCGCGCTCTCTGCTGTTTTATTTTTTGCGCCCATTACGAATTTACGGCTACCCACCACTCGACAATATTGCGCAACTTTTCAATAACTGTTAGTCGACCGCCCGCCCTCGGCCCATCCCTTGCCATATTGAATCCTTTACGCGATCAGTTCACTTTGTCGTTTCACCCCTCGTATATTTTTTAGGAAAGCAAAAATATTGTATCCTTACTGCTAATATTGTTTTTCTAGGTACGAAATATCAATCGAATCTGAACGAAATCGACAAAGGGAAACAGAAGACCGACGAGGGAGGCGGGAAGGTGCAACACAACTGGGCTGAAGGAGCCTCACAGGTTACAGGTGAGATTTCTGAAATCTTTGAAATCGCTTGGATAAAATCTTTCGACAAAAAAGTTATAGAGTAATTTTATTGTTGCAGGTGACGCTGGTTGGAGAAGAAGCCAATGGTGGATATCAATTTTGGGAGTTTTCACAATCACAATTAGTTTTTATAACTCATTTTAATTATATCTGAAGCCACCTAACACCTGCCCAAATTATTTATTTACTTCTCATGTACCTAATTAATCAAACAGGATTGGTATCAAATTACGTGTTACTTATTATATGAAATACAATATTAAAATAACATCGTCCACTAATACGTACTTAATACAGACTATATTCTTGATTTAGTGAAAAGTTCTATTACATTACTAAGCTTTCAAAGCGATACTTTTACTTTTGAAAGACCTAGTAAACGCAACTAATACTGATGTGATGATGTTGCGAATGCTTTCAACTACACACCTAAAACTAGATTGTCGTTCTATAAAAAATGGCGTTCAATATGGTGGCATCTATTTGAACGGAAATTGTTATAGCCCTTTACGAATTTGAATCCAAATAAAAATTGTTGTATAAATAACAGAGCTTAGAGCTTACGACCAAAGTGATCGACAGTTATCTGCTACTCAATATAGAAGGAAATATACATATTATACAATCACGAGGCTATTATTAAGAATGTAAAATGTCCTTGAAAACAGGTAATTTAGATAAAATATAGACGAAAATGTAGACTTCAATATTGTTAAATCTTAACTTATGAGGCTACATTTTCGCAATCGAAAATGATTCATATTTTAAGCGTTGTTGTTAAATACATTCACTACATACAAATTTAGACACTATAGTATATCGTACTACAATGTTCCTCACGCTACTACACGATTCAGTAAACACTCGAACCAATTCGATCCCCCGCCTTCATTATAATCGTGATTTATAATAATACGAAGTCTTTGCTACTTCAAACTGAAGTTAAAACACCATAGTGTAAAAGCAATATTGTGTGTGATTCTGAAAAGCTTTTCCGAGTATTGTGTGTTTGCTCTACTGCCCATACATTCACTAAAATTGAAAAATCTATGCCTGCGTTCACAAGGCAATTACTTAGGTACAGTTTGATTTGATTGATGCACGCACCGATTTATATATTACTAGAATAACATTTTCGAAATGATTTACCTGAATCGTGTATAGTTTATAGAAAATTAATTGCACAATATTATTATTAATATAAAGTGCACTATTATCATAGTAGGTATATTTTATTTTAACCTTAGGTAGGTAGATTAAGACTGAATGAATTAAATCGTGTCCTTAGAAAGTTATATTATTTTGTGCTTTTGTAAAACCTCATGTTGCTGTGATACATAATTATTATTGCTTGGTCGAATGATGTATATTTTGGAAACAAAAAGTAGAGTCTAGTTTGTCCGGTCAAATCAAAAAAACATTGAACTTCAATATTTGTAATTGAAATCAATATAGATCACTAGTAAAATTTACTTTTTAAACCAGACGGGCATAACTACAGTTTACTTAAGAAATGTTATCATCATCAGCCTAGAGGACATAGTTGCTGGATATTAGACCTCCCGTTTTCCATCCATAGACTTCCAGCGACATTCACGATGTGATTCGTCTATCGGCCGGTTCTACGTTTCGTCTTTCGGTTCGAGAAAAAATGTGTGTGACGGTTAATGAGTGCGCACACCAACGAAAAGACGTACACCTCGTAGGTCTTGTAGATCTGAATTGACCTCTGAAAATGAGTATTGGCTTGAGATTGATGAAAAGTAAATCTAATTGCAGTCTAGTCGCTGCTGTGCACACTCGCTTAGTAGGTACCTAAAGTTATAAAGCCAATATTTCTTCTGTCAATTATCCGTATAGAGTTGTTAGTGTAAATGTTACCGTAAACACGTTGCCAAATTGCTAAATATAAGCTAAATAGATAGAAATATTGTAAATATAATAATATAACCCATGCTAAGGCAATGGAGTGCGTTTTAAATTAAATGTATTGAATGTTTTATCGATGTGAGATGGTTTGGACGAATGTAACATACCTACGTAACTAGTTTAATGGTAGTTTAAGACATAGGTTATGGAATAAATAAAGCTTGTTTTAAAAAGTGTTTTTTGTTTTAATAACCAACCACCAATAATTATTGGTAGACATCTCTGATTATAATCAGATATAAAAAAATATCATGCAGCAAACCAATGCCACCTCAAACGCCACGTTTACATTCAAAACTATGGTGTTTTCTATGCGAGCGCTAGTACCTACTTGCAAACACTCATTTTCCGATTCGGTGCACAACTGTGATGGTGTTCAAACTATAATAATATGAAAGAAGTAACAAAGAGTACAACAAAAGCCAATAGATAAACAACTATGTCTATGTTTATGTCTGTCTATGTCACTATAGACATAGTTATCTAGCATTAGTGATAACATGCAGATACATTTAATGAACTGAAATGGCACAATAAAACTAGCTACTTAGCTAGCTACTTGTTGATAAGGGCTTGTTGTAGTAACGTAAAAACAGCACCGCTAACTTTAACAAAATGCGGTCATTATAATTTTATGTCAAAGCAAATTATTATTGTAATAAATAAGTACCTAGGATATCTACATAGATAGCTAATTATTGAACACGAAAGCTTTGCCTGGTTTCTGATAATTGGCCCAATAAAAAAGTAATTATCAATTTCAAGCATGCTAAACCTTCCTACGCTTAAAAATTTAAATGTAAGACCACCATGCTCAGTTATTGATTATTCTTTGAACTTTTATATAGTTAGAAAGGTCGTACAGCCACTCCTAGATCGTTCCTCAGAAAACTCTTTTTCCCATCGATACTTCGTGATTGAAGAACATGATGAGCAGTGAAGGTTTTTATTGTTCTTGAGTAGTTGGTTAACAAATGGTAAGTATCCACTTTCTTTACTAACAACCGGCTTATCTGTAAAAAATTGTGAACATATAAAATTTAACAGCGTTTAGGCAAAAAGCTTAACTACGTACTTGTTGTAGAATTAATTTATGTGGGAAAGTTCACCCTCGTCATATTTTGATGAAGCAAAGTGCGCGCAAACAATCTGCGGCGGATCTCCCAAGATTAGGAGGCAGGCGCCGAGAAGGCTCGAAGCCCCGAACTCTCCGTATGGCCGCTCGCCAACTCCTGTAAGCCAATCTAACTTCTTTTAAATGTGTTTTTGATCTAAAGAACACATTACCGTACGCATCGCTTCTCGACTACCAAATCTCGGACCAAATTAGCTTATGATTTATAGGACTTTAAGTTTGTTGCGTGTTCTGTGTATGAGCTTATAGCCGCATTAAAGCGCTTACAACTTGGTGGAGTGTTCGCCGTTCAATATGAATAAGTGTAAAATTAACATTGAGTTAAACTTTCGATCTACTCTATTTTCAATCAGCTAAGCAGATTTTAGCGGACATAATTATGCTTTTTATGGGTGGTTTCATGATGCAAGCACTAAGAAATCAAGAGGTTGATATACATTCCCAAAGAGCCAAAATAAGGGCTTAGAGCAATCCCATAAAATGTCCCGCACGTGTTTCAAAAACGTAGTACCAGATTCACGATAGGACTAAGTAATATTAACAAGTAAATGGTCATACTCGCATTCACCACCAAACTACTGTCTCCGATAGCAATTGAAAACCCGCGCAGGGTAAACCAAGCCTAATAACTGGGTAAATTGGGGTGAAAATCGAATGTTTTGTGTGTGATAATTTATTGCCATTGACGAGTGCACCGTGGTAACATTAGCCTCATTACTTAGCGGTGTAGGCGTGGGCTTCCGTCGAAACCGGATACGGTGGGAGACGGACAAATAAAATTAACGTTTATTGCCTTCCTGTTAAAACGCCCAGCTGAAAGCCCTGCTTCTTTTTACTCTCATCACTTTTATCTCTATCTGTTACGCTCTCTTTGGAGACGAATTAAGGCTTTCACGTGTCCAGTATTGCATTTATGTTACTGAGGCCGGGTTCGACTACCTATGAAAAATGATAAGGATAGTATTCTATCTGACGAACAGCGTTATTCGGAGTTAGTCGAACCCAGCCCAAGTGAGACTTTTCATAGTACCTACGAGTCTTGGGCGAATAATTCGTCAGAGCTACAAGTATGTTAATTCCATGGAAGAATATCGTTAGATATGCAATAGGGGTTTAAATGTTTTCGGTTTTGAGTTCGCAATGTTATCTCAACTAGAAAGTATACGTCTCCTTTAGAAACGTAGCATTTTCAATATAAAACAAAAAGAAATCTCTCAGTTTTCAAGCTATTACGCAAATGGCGTACCCTGTGAGCTCTTACCCAAAAGTTAACAATCTGTACAGCTTACTCAGAAACGCGATAGACGAACGGCGCCAGCAGAGGAAAAGCAAAACAATAACATACGGGGCGATCGTTCCAGCCTCCATAATTTCCAGGAGGCAAATTAATCCGAGCACGGGCGGCGATCGGCGATGGTCAGCGCGGCCTCGCATACTAATGCTATTGTTTATCGGAGGGCTAATCTGTGCGTACCCAGCCGTCACTGTCCAGCCCTGAAATTATAACGGATCACTTTCAGGGATCGTCTAATCCGTTGCCGGTGACGCCGATCGCACGTGCCTCCCACACGGCCATTCTCATTAATATGCAAATTTTTATAGTAAACCAATTTATGATGAAAATGATAATAATACCAATAATAAAACCAAAAGAAAATACAACGTCATACACAAAACAACATTTATCGTTCTTGATAGTTCACCTCATGAAAGCAGACACAGCAAACCACAAACCCCTACAAAATAAAAACGTTTAAACATAAACTATAAAACAGCTCTCCCATTCCGCCCTGTAGGTAACATGTGTAAAGTTGTAAAAGAGTCGTCCCGCACTGAGTGATAATAAAGGTAACCCCTCTGCGGCACCTTTATTGTTATCGAATAAAAATAATCCCTGGATTTTTCGGGATGATCGTAAATTATAACGGGATTCGCTGCCGGGGCGGCGGTGGAGACACGGCACCTAGCTATGCTTAGACATTTCAACATAATGCCCTTTCAACGTACGTACTTTCTTTTACACGGAGACACGTCGACTTAAACTGTTTGGACTTTGAACTACTAGAAGCTGAACATTTCCAACGATTCTCTGCATTGTATATTGATTAGTTATGGTTATATTGGGTGTCTAACCTGACTTGTGGCCATGTGTACACGTTTATTTTAATGAATTTATAATAAAAGCGTTTGTTTTGATCCATAACTCACTCCGTAAGAAATGCAAGACTTGCTTACCAATTTACAAGAAAGAAAATCACAGGCCAGCACTGCTGTAGACAGTTTTCGTTGAGAGTTAGATCTTATTACAAAGTGTCAAAGTTTCTTAAGAACATTCTCTAATCGCTCCTCAAACCGCGTTTATAAATATTTCAACCGCCTGACATTCAAAACGAACGAAACAGTAAAGACTCACAATAAGCAGACCCTCAGCGCATATTTTTGACGGTGTGAAGCGCTGAAAATCCACCGATACCAACAAAAGTGGCAACTGAAACTAATGAATTATTCATGCCAACGGTGCGGTGCATGTTCTATCACTGTTTTATCTATTGTGGGGCTTACGGCGACCGCGGGCCCCGCTCGGCTCGCGTCTCCTGCTCTCCGCCAGCGCTCGCCCGAAAGGGTTAACTACCTTGCACCAACAATTTTAGTGTCATTTAAGAACACTAGATAAGCACCGTTCTGGAAATAAACAGTAGCAAAAATTCGCCGACTTAACGGTACAATCCGACCGTTCGCTTATTTGTTTAGGTGTGCCAATGTTGACAATATTTTTTATGCTAAACTTACCTTGCGAACTTTAATGCGAAGGATGGTGAAAGCTGCATGAGTCAGATAGCGCTGTGTATATACGAGTATTCGTTGACAGTGCTCAACAAGCAGAGGCCTTATTCTCACTTCGGCAGAGATTTTACTCTAATAGAGATGATGTCAAAATGACGTTGAAAACTCCTGTCAATAGTGGGTGAAACCAGTTTTCGACCGAGATTTGACGTCATCCCTATTAGAGTAAAATCTCTGCCATACCCAGAATCACCCCCCTGTTATGACATGTATCTGTTGATACGTAACGAAACTGTATTTTATTCGTGGCCAGTTTGAAAACTTCAGCGCTGTAAAACCTTTTAAAAGCTAAAAGTGGTCCACAAATTCCCATACATACCATTTCAGTGTCCGTAAACAAGATAAACTCTGTCTCCGCCGGCACTGGTAGCGCCGCGACACATAAATCTGCAGATTTCATTGCCCACATCTGATCCACGATCCCGTGGGTGATCTTACCCGGGATTACCTTTACGTTTTCTTTAAGTGCCATTTGTGTTTTATTAAAGGCGCTGCAAGAATTTCGCTGTACTAAGTATTTGCTGCGAGGACAAAGTATTCAGAAAGTATAAGATGCCTGTGAGCGATTTCATTTAGCTGAATGCTTACATACATTATTCGTGGGTATTGTGTGTACTTAGTTTTACAGGTTTTATGCATTTTATATTTACAAACCACTCAACATAATATTTTCTTAGTACTCCGATCTCCAATATAGTGTTTGTAGTTTCAATAGACAAGTTAACTATCAGTTAGTAAATTGTCTGACAGAGTGCCTCGTCCTAAGATTAAGTCGGGTAGTGTTTGCAAACGTAGACAAAATTACCGGACTTTTTTAAAATATAGGCTTAGCTTTATTTAGGTAACTTTATAATGTAAAAGATAGTATATAGGCTTTTTATTTTCCTGATTAAAATAAAAAAATAAATATTCATGGCCGTTTCACTCCACGGTCTCTAATCCCAACTAAGCAAAGCTTACACTATGGCCCGTGGGACATCCCAGGATAAATACATAGTACTTAAAATACAAAGTACCTTAATAATTTACGACACGCAACCTAGTTTTATTATTTACTTCATAACCTAGTTCGATCATTTACATTATAAGTAATCTATCAGCAATCTAAGTAGATTACTTATAATGTAAATGTTCACTATGTGTTTTAAAACTTTGCATGTGTTATGTTCTTCAATTAAATTATAAAATTATATATATACCTACATACTAACATTAAAAGTGTAATATTTAGCCGTATAGGGTATCAAAAGCCGGGTATCAGACAACCCCAGCCCCGAAGCATCTTGTTGGTCGCCTGTCGTCTGCTCACTATAAACAACTTTCGCAATTAAACTTTTATTCGGAGATCGATATTACTCCGTCCCGTCTATATTTTGCTTATCAACTACAACTTGGATAAACTAGTGCGAAGTGTTCCTAACGAACTTGTCTTTGTCTGTTGCAGTTTGTCCAAGTTAGTGAGCCAGCCCAATTAACATTCAAATTAAAGAGAGCACTGGAGGATAAGCTTCGATTTGGCTGAGCAAATATTTGAGCATTTGATGATGACCACCTCTGTGTGGCGCAGTGGACTAAGCTACTAGCCGGTTGAAACGTAAGGTACAGGTTCGATTCTCACGGCAGTATAAATGTTGATATTCCATGTCTATAGATGTTTTTGTACAATAGTACTCGTGATCATGCTATCCTCAAAATAATGACAATATTTAGGTAAAGACTGTTTGTAATTTCTGGATACTAGTAAGTAGTTAAATTATTTATTAATTTGAACAGTAAAATCTAAAAAATAAAACTACCAGAATACAACAAAAGTTTTAGGTACTGTCTATAATACCACTATATTTTTACAGAACAAAGTTTAGGAAAAACAAACATGCTTTTAGATTTTAATGATGCCCGTTTTTATACAACTGCAGTTTTCGATGCTATTGACAAAGTTTGCTTATTACGATTTTATGACAGTATACGTTTGGAAAACCACAAAGTTGTTTACATAGAATTCAAATGGAGTTTTTAGTTTGAATTATAAAGCAGTCGCTGTTGCCAGTTGGCATTTCAGTTTCATTTGTTTTGTCATAAAACCCACTGTATACTCGACTGTCAAACAACTTCTTGCTATAGCACACTTCAACATTTTTGAAGATATACGACTACTGATGATGTTTTTTTTTAATTCCTGTAAAATTAAAAAAACTAGATGGTAGTAGGTAATTTATTATGATGGAATTGCCATTTAAGTTGTTTAGAATAATAAACAAGCTAGCTAAAAATATCTTTGTTTTCGATTTTAACGTAAATATTATCCTCGTAGCATTTTCGTAGCACGTTCGTAGACAGTACTACGAAATACTATTTTTTCTGGCAAATGCGATTACTGTAGTTTGTGTAACATTTTATCAAATAGTGGTCACCGGTCGAGTACAGACGTAGACGCTTCGCCGTCGTCGGACGCGACGGCCACGTTTAGCCGCACATAAATCTCGCGCGTAATATGAGACGCCGCAATATCGCAATAACCCTTCCCGCAGCGATGCCACCACTATACGCCGACATGGAACCAAATTGAAATTATTATAATACGAAATAATTTAATATACCTCATGGTGGATTTCAATATCGAAGGGTATTGGCAAAAATACAGTAGGTAGTCGTTACTATTGATTTATTCAGTAATTTGGACGTTGGTTTCGTGTAGCATTTACTAAAGACTTCAGGTACAACGATCCTCCACAAAATAATATCTCGAAGTTGTTTGAGGTAAGTTTAATTTGAATCAATAGAAACAATCGCATAAACATTTTATTTTCCAAAAGAAAGCCTCAAATCCCAAAACCTGAAAGTTTTAATGTTTGCAAGAGACTTATAAATAGTTGGATTTCAATTCGTCCCTATAATAGCAATCACAATGGGTACGAGATTAATCCCTCTATCTGATTTCATACCGAAATAATGGTAATAGGTTTTACAATAGAACTAACATAATAGATAGGTATACAAAGGCCGAATAGAGTAGCGAGGGAACACGTTCTCATTATTCAAATGCATTGAAGCAAATTATGGTAATCTGAGAAACCTGCTCTGTTTCGGCAATATTAATAGGAACAAACAGTCGCGTGTCCCCGCGGCTATCTGGATAGGTATTGCTTTTGCACATTCAGGCTGCTCGGCCGGCTCATCGTCATTCCACCGTGACTGCTCTTCAAGGGGACATGTATCCATGCATTATGCATTGATAGCTAGCATTACGTCTCTGTCACTGAATAAATACTCGTAGCTCGTCCGTTCAAAATTTACATACTATGATGGTCTCAAGGTTACTTACCTGTTTCTGATATTGAGCTGATATGAACCAATATTTTGATTGGATATCACATGAAGATACTTTGAAATGTTAGTCAAATGGAAAGGTATCAAATTGAGATATTTGATACTTCCTACTGAATATAAAATATACCACGAATCAGGAACTGTTTGTTGCCAACTTATTTATACTACAGTAGTTTATTTATCACTCCGTCGTTAAAAATAAAATTAGCTCAGTGATGTTCAAATGAAAATGTTTTGTTTATATATGACTTCGTTAGCGAAAACCTGATGCGTCAGCTTTCCGGGAAAATTTAATAAACATAGACATTACCCGGAACTGGGATTGGCAGACGCTGAAATTAAATAAAGCAACACTATTTCCTCACGTCGCGTTACATATGCGACATGTTTATTGACATGTAGCGCGGGACAACGTGACACTGCTGACACGCTGTTTCGTCGCGTCCCTTTATCGCGAGACTTTTTACACTTGTCACGGCACTCGACATGAAATAAAATACGTAGGCAGTTTATGGGTTATAATTATTAAAAGTATGATTAGTGCTACTGAAAAGCCCGATATATTTTTTCGTTTATTGTGCATCTAATGCATCGTATTGGATATAAATACTGAGAGTTTCCGTATTTATTGTTCAATATCACAAATTAATTTAAATTGAAAACATGAAAATGATAAACGGTAGCAGATATGCAAACATTTTTTATACTATGAATAAAAAGAAGCCAAATATTATTGACGCAGCGAAACATTGACTGACACACTGTTTTGCTGATTCGCAAATGTGGTTTTTGTGAAAAACATGACGATGCATATATATTTTAGTAACATATATCCTGTGTTTGTGCTGTTTTTTAACCCGTTTAAAACTGGCGAAAATTCATTTTATTTAGGACATGGTGTGTGATTTACGAGTGCTAACACGCCATTTTGTCAACCGCCCGAATAATGCGACGTGCTGACGGCAACGTGTCACAACTCTCGCTGTTGCATATATAAAGTTGAACTCTACAACATTTCATCGAGTTTTAAATTTATTTATCATCAAAAAAATACCTAAGCTAATATGTATAGTGTTAAAAGTGTAAGCTGGAATATTGTAGGTATCTGATAGCTCAACTAAGATGATCGGTGAAGATTGACTGAGCAAGCTACGCCACGAGCACGTCCAAACATGTGCCAGCGGCCATTTATTAAATTTCTTGGAAAAACATCCTGAGGTATTCTTATTATCTAAGATTTTTAACGGTTTATTTTTATGCTATCGGCAATTTCATGCGGCTAAAGTAATTTTCCACGAGCACTGAGCGGAAATTACCACATAGTGAAGTGACGTGTTCGACAAACGTCACGTAGCCGGATCCGAGCGCGCAGATCCTTATATCCAATTTCCGGCCGTTTTTGTTGGAAACGTGAATTAGCTGACGGGCCCTGACGGAAAGCTCAATGCGGTTCAATATTGATGTTATAGCACACTTCTACTAAGTGTCCTAGAGTGTCAATGGAAAACTTTTCGATGCAGATGATACTAACTTATTTGTGTATCGAGTTTCCTTCTGAACACCTCTTTTCCGAAACATTTTATTTACTAGCTATAGTTTTTTACTAAATGTTATGCCAAAATTTCATAAGCCGTGTTTTATTTATACTTCTTTTTTTTGAGGGTGAACTTTTCCATCTACATACGATGCTAACGACAATCCACTTGAAGATGAAAACTAAGGCCCTCCACTTTTAGTCCTCGTCAACTTGTTGAGGAGTTGAAAAAGGTGTTTTTTTTTTTTGCTTAATACATTTTCGCGAGCGATATTCAGTTGTGAAGAGACTCGTCGGTGTCACTCGCGGAGTCAGTGGAGCGCGCGTAACGAACCCGACTAGGACGGGGCGGTCGAGGGCGCTTCCACAAATACTAACTGCGTCTTGTGTAAATTATATTTCCACTGCACAGTGCAAATTAAATTTAAATTTCGATGTTATTTTAGTGGGATTGATAGCATAGATAAATGAGTGCACCTAGTTTTTTTTTATAAAACTGTGATGCTAATAAAAACTGTTACGAATTGACCGATTATAAATGTAGTTTTTTGAACTGAAATATATCTAATACAAACGGCTATTTGTTTTATAGAACTTGACTAAAGTTTAACGTAGCAAAATAAAGATTCCTTTCCTCTTATTAATGAAACACAATAGAGCCAGCCAAAATTCTACAACCGTTAATATTTTCTGGTTATACATTTTATTACAATAAAAGCGTAGCGTATTCAGATGGCGTGTTATTGAAAACCACACTCGATGGTTGAAAAATTACTTTTTCCGCGTCGTCGTCCCGCACGTCCTTTCTCCTTTTCTGTGATACTCACTGTACGACGATGGTAGATTACTGCATCGTGTTTTTAACCTATTATATTTTTCTAAACTTAAAAAAGTTTCATGACCTTTTATACTGGTACTTGATAATTATAACTATGTGAGTTTTTTTATAAATATTTTAGAGACTTGTATGCTAAAAAACTCAAGCATAAGCTTGACACTTACTGAAAATCTGTAGAAAACTATTGCAAAATAAAACTCGAACTTAAGCACACTTGAGCACACTTTTTTAGCATATACTAGCCTGAGTTTTGTACATTGTAGCATTTTATTATAACTGATTTCGACCATTTTGAGATAGATCTACCATGCATTAATGAAGTAGCATTTTACTTTACATTGATTTAAAACGAGTGATACAAAGCGATTATATTCTGCTCTATCACGTGCGCTGATTTGAAGGTAGTTCTTGAAGTCGTGCCGCACCGCGCCGCACCGCACCGCACCGCACCGCACCGCACCGCACCGTGCGTGTTCCATGTTTCGTTGGTGTATACGGTCGGATGCAAATACGAGATTCTGCTCGAACACAATAGACGTAATGCTGAGCCCCGACGGAAAATGTTGAGATAAGTTATTTGTCTCTTAGCATACTGCTTTTACGCTAGAGCTAGACTTGTCATCTACAAGCAAGTAAGTACGCACATTTGACCAGTCTTCGATTTTATACTTCACACTAAAGTAACAAACCAAAAAGAAGCTAAATGAAAAAGAAAATTAAGTACCTACCATAGAAAATTATGGTTTGTTTTTTTTATTAAAGTACTTGATTGGTCTAACCGTGTTAATTAATGAATTATAAACAGTCAATGCTCAAAAACCCTCTATATATTTTACAGGATTTTTTCTCCTCAGAACAAAACGTACAGCAACTTAATATTAGGCATCGCACATCCCAAGCCAGTTAAACCCAGCACAGGTTAGTTAATGTGCTAAGGGGTAAGAAAGTTTCATGTAAGCGTCTTCTTTCGAAACGTGCACTGCCTACAGTATTTACGGTAACACGCTGTCTGGAACTTTACATTTAACAACCGTCATTTGCAAACATTCCTATAGGGTACACCACAAAATAAATTGTAGTAAAAAGTTTTAACCCATTCAATCCAATTTCGTAATAAAAACATATGAAAAATGTATTAATAACAAAAAGCTTGCATTGAGATATCACATAATTGTATCAACGAGTACAATAAAGAATATATCTATCTATCTATCAATATCCAATGACGTTGACATGATGATAAGAATATTTTATTCATTCAGGTTCAACAAAAAATGTGACCAAGTTCCGAGTTCACTTACCTCCTTCCATCTTGGCCTGTCATGGATCCGTCTGAAGAAAATATAATAATAGAGGCGCATCAAACGTGATGTTATTAAGGGGTTGCGTGACCTGGGTGGCGATTCCACGCACCGCACTCGTGCATAGAATACTACCGTGCCCATTCACATGCAAAATCAACTGCTTGCCGAATCCTACACGACATTCCAATACTAAAGTGGCTCATAAATTTCGCTATTTTGACTGCAACCCGACGGATTCGATGGTGGTTTGAAAAATGATCGCCTCTGATTTCAGTACGCAGGATTAGAAAAAAGCTCTGCTATTCAACAGCTCAAAAGAATATTTTTCCATCCTAATTAAATCGAATATTACGGTCTCAAAGCCTTAAAAAAACAAAAGTTCAGAGAAAATAAAAAAACAAAATTAAAGTAGCATCATCCGTGTACATTTTCGCATTGAATTCTTCGGTTCTCGTGCGGGGAGAATTCTTTTATTTGTTGCGGCTGAGAAGCATCGCCCGTCGGCGCCTAATCAAGGAGTTGGCTGGGACTTGTGCCGCTAACGAACAGGTGTACCTATAAATACTTTCAGGGGCGATTGCTCTAGGCTTTAATCAGCGCCGTGGCACCACTTTACCGCTTTTCATTGACTCCCAGCTGACCTGCCAGCGCCGATTGGAAACCCACTCGGGGGAAATACTGTCGAAAGAAAATTTACACGCCATTTCGGTTTCTTCGCGACTGTGCTTGAAGAATGGTGGCTTTATTAACCCTCGGGGATTAGGCGCTCAATGAATTCACCTTGTCAATATTTCCTGATCAAAGAGATTACCGGTAGCTTGGACCACCAGAAAGATTATTTGATTATTTTGTAGCTCAGATCGTTAAAGATATACACAGCTTTACATTTTGTAAGGACACGCGTCGAAACCAACTTCGGCGGTGTTGAATTAAAAATGAATGCAGTGCAGACGGCGAGCTAACTAAACTTGCTGGAGCACACTCTAGAAAAATAAAATGAGAAAAGCAAGGAACTTCCACATTCAATAGGTAAGTAGGCAAACTTTAGATGTATTCATTGGTCTAATCAAAGTTGGGTTAAAAAGTATTAGGTTGGTTTAATAAAACGACTGCTGACTGTTTTCTTTTATGATAGGCTTTTGCCACACGTCATTACGACTAGTAATAGTCAAAGTGTAATCAAATTGATTATTTTGCATTTTAGTGAATGCATCGAATTAATGTGTATGTATGACCACAAGAAGAAACAACGTGGTTAGAAATGGGTTTAACTTGTCAATTTTAAAACCAAAGACCTCATTTGAGCTATCTATAAATCGTTTGCAACGGTGTGTAGATAGCTCAACTGCTTCATGTGTATTTTGTACATATTATAAATATTGTAAATACTTTATATGGAACTTCATAACTTCTAGTTAATAATGAAGACCTCATTAAATTCTGAAATATTCCGACAGTCAGTTCCTTTCAATGGCTGCGCTCCAGAGGTGGCTTTAATTGGATCCCGAGTTACTTCACGTTCACTGCGTCACCGCAAAAATCAAACAACTTTTAACAAACAGTTGCAACTAATTGAATGTTGTAGTAAACAAGTATTTAGTACCTATGGTTTATAAAACATCTGAAAAATATAAATAAAAGAAAAAAAAATAGATTATAGAAAATCACAAAAATATATGTTTATCCTAATTTATTGATAGGCTAATAAGGCGCAACCTTTGCTATGATATCGTACACCAATAATGCTATTAAAAATCATGTTAGATATTAGAATTCGTAATTAATGGACAGCAAATATCAACTCAAAAACAATTAAGTAAAATTACAGAAAACTAGAGTTCATTATTTGGCTGAAAATTTTCAGCCATTCCACAATAAAATAAATTTAATAATTCCTTTGATACTGTAAAACACGTACGCTACGTGCAGTATCGCAATAGTTTAATTTAGCATTGTTAGCTTTTTTTTACAATAAAGAGGTTTCATTCGCTGATTCGGGTGATGTAATTTCAAAATTCCTTTTTGAAGAGAAAAAACAGAGACAGGCAAGTAGGTACTTGTGAAATGAAAACACTTGTGAATATAGTCATTTTACTATGTGTACCAGACAGTGACCGTAAAAAAACCAATAGCACTTCCAACGAACAGAAACAAATAAATCAAGAAGAGCGATCGCAAACTTCTCGAGTAAATTAATATAAAGTTGTGCAATCCTTCGTGCATTAGTATTCAGAGTCTACGTTCATATATCACGGTAACGAAAGATTTTAATGAAAACCTGACACCGACACACACATTAAGAGTAATTAATACCTTTTCCGTGTGGGCTGATAAGTATACTGTGTAATACAAAGTCTTTAATTAAAAACTGTCAGTCCTGATACACCTGTTTATTACGTACTAGATAAAAACGATTAACAAACTTGATTAACAAATGACTGAGAGTCCACTTTCACTAGTAGCAGTAGATAATTTACATTTTAGATTATCATTAAAAAAGGGAGTTTGATAGTTCTGCAAGGACTACTAAAAAAAATTAACCTATTTAATCAAAGGATACCGTTTTCTACTACGTTTTCAGCTATAAATGTTTTGCAAGCCACAGAACTGATATATTTATATAGTACAGACCAAATGAGCAAACAATTAAGATAACGGGCGTATCATCAGCTCTACTGTTTCAGTAACATCGCGCGCTCGCGGCATCTGCTGTTCTTAAGTAGGTACTACTTCCAGTTCTGCGGCCGACCGCCGACCGCCGACCGTCGTCGCCCACCCTGCGCTCATCTTAATTATTTGCACCGTCTCTTTTAACAAACAATTTAATATAATGAAAACTAATTAGTGAACTGTTTGAAACGTCCAGTTGAAGCTCTTTTCTAAGCAAAACGCTCGAATAATGAAGGTCACCTAGCAAGGATATTTTTCGTGATGTGAAAGAAAGTAGGTTAATTAAAATTTAAGTTGGGAAGATCCATCCATAATATTTAATTAAGCGCACTCAACACTAAAATATAATTTTAATGAAAGATGCGATCAAAAACATCAAATCAAAAACAATTTAGAATAGGCCTTAGATTGACTAGGCTGATCTGATGATGGTAATATTATGCATAGCTTCGATATGTAAGTGAGTGTGAATCCAAAACGCAACGATAGCGCGTTCTAATCTACTAGTGGCGACATCTAGTCGGACATAAATTTTAATCAAAATATTAAATCAAAACAAATATCTATTTACTCATATTATCTCTCACAAATATTAAAACAGGTGCCTAGTTAAATTTGAGCTAAATGATCTAAATATGAATTTCAAATGGTACGTCCGGTTCCACGAATATTACAGAGCTCCCAAATATCACATTAACCGATTTGCAAATGTGCGTAAAGCTGCGACCGCAGGTAATGTTGTAGTCGGTTAGTCAGTGGCCGGTGGTTCTCCGACCTCATTAAATCCCGGTATTTGTTTAGGACCGCAACCCAAACACGTCACTCCAACGCGAATAACGGATTTTACGATTTAAAATATTTAGCCAGCAATTTCACTTTCAGCGTTTATGACAACAAACAGCGTTTTTGTCGTTTCAGCACACATAATAGATGATGCTACTGGATTTTCCTTTACAACAGAATTTATAACGCTTATGAAAACGTTTTATTGCTTTTTTACCCATTTTACAAAATAGCTACGGAACCTCAAAAAATTAAAATAGATAAGGCTTGAGTCGTCGATACTTTTAGTTTATTGCAACTTGTCCTGCCATGCCGAATTTTAACAACTTATAAAAACTTTTCTAACAAACTTCCTCCTCCTATTTTAGTCAACTTCACTTCAGGACTTTTCCTTTATGTTATGCCACAAAGGTTCTCGGCCTGCCTTTCATCATTATGAAGTATCCAGAAGTATCAGAAAGGTGTTTTAATTATTTAAATAATTTCTGCAGGGGTATTCAAATCTCAGTTGAACTGCAAAGTTTTAAATCATGGTCAGTTCATACTAACTCATAGTTATTCTGTGACTAAATAGTGACATTATGATGTCACTTAATTTGTTTTCGCGCATATTTTGCTGCCAAGTGTCTAAAAAGAATGATCACGTGGTACAAAATTGTACCACGTGACCTGAAGAAATTACACTGGGCAGTGAAATATAACTTGACAGCAATAGATTGTAATACGGGGGCTGTAGGTACAAAGTAAAAAGCCTAGACCATTAAGCCTAGTAAACCATTACGTTTCACCTACCTATACATTTTACAATTTAAGTTCAGTTATTTTAAAATCAAGAAAATGTGAATACATTGAGTTTTTTTAATCCAGACATTTTGCCTTCAAAAACGTTTAAAAATCCAGACTTTACGAACGTAAACCTTACATACATGCCCTGCTTATAAACATATACGATACTTAGTTATAAAATAATTTTGAGTCTTATGATGGTCGTACTCAAAAAGTGAAAGTCACAACAATGAAATCTATATAACTTCCTACAAGTAAATCTAAGTTTCATCAAAATGTATGAGTATCGATGGCAGCGGAACATTTCAAGCCAGATGTCACTTCGCAATTGCAGTACACGTTGACTGAGTAAATTTTCATTGCAAATTCTGCCATCGTGCTACATACGCGAGGGGCTGGCTACACAAACAGCCAGGTTATAGATGTCACAACTTAAACGAACCGAAATCGACCTCTCGACGCGTGCCCTCTCCAAACAGGGGTGTTTCGCGAAAAGTTTGCTTGTCATTTTTACTGCGCAATCATAACCTAACCAAAGAGAGTGAAATCTGTAGTTATTCACGTACCCAGTACATTAAAACTAGCAATAGTTTGTTGCTTATAACAATTTATGGAAAAAGTTAAAATCCATTTTTGATGTAATAATTTGTTTACAAACACTATAAATAGATGTAAAGCTGAAAAAGAAAATGACAGCTGACCAGTCCAAGAGATTTTTTAAAGAACTATTAGATAGGAACACAGCCACGCAAACTCACTTCGAGTACGTATTCCATTCCCGAGCGACAACTTTAACGAACCACACAAATACGTGAGTTGTCTCAGTGATGCTTCTACGTATTTATTTTATGAAGTTGGTAATAAATTTTTCGGGAACACTGGCTTTTGTTTTTGTTATTAACGCATCGGTCTTTATGTGTATTGATTTTAATTTTATCCCAGGCTGGAATCGTAATACTTTTCGTCTTATAATAAAAGCTTCGAAAATATTTAATGTTAATTTCTGAACATTCACCAAAAATTATATAAATTATCTCAGTAAGTACTTTACTAGTAAAGTAATGACCATTTTCTATACTCCGATCATGTATTTAATTACACCCGAGTAGATATAACATTTCATATCGCATGTGAATCTTGATGGACGTTGGAGATATTTATTTACTCTCATATTTTGCGATATATATGTGTGTTTTGTTTTTATTGTAGATACTGACGTAGATGGAGCTTTGGAATACTTCAGATACTTTAAGCTCTGTTGAAAGCAACTGCTAAAACAGATTAGCGTCAATTAAATTTCCACGTGAACTCTTCACTCTGAGAGGGACGGCAATCGAACTATAACAATCATTGAACTGTCGAAGTCGGATGACCAATATCGGAGCTGTGGAAACAGAACTAGAAGACGGATACGGCATATTGATCGAGTCAATTCGAATCATCGATGCGACAACAATTTGCCGGTCCGCTCGGTTCGAGTGCCGCTATGCAAATGCTTGCGCTCCATTTTCCGCTCTGGCCGGCGACGGTGGTGGCGGAGGCTTAGGCGGCGTGTAGGGCGCCGAAGCCGCGACGACGGGGGCTGACGGATGCTCCACTGTAGTCGCAGGAAATTGAGAGCGCTGCATATAAATCCTGATCCTACAAACCAAATTTGAATCACCCTAATCCGGATATTGATACGAAACAACACGCTGACGGGATTTTTTAAGATCTTTTCGACATGAGGATATCCAATAATGTGAGGCGATATTTCAGGGATTTGTAATAACCAGCCAAGTGCGAATTAGATTCACGTGTATGCAATGATAAAATAATCAGAGAAAAGATTTTATATAGATTTTTTCACAGACCTGCCTAAATTTATAAAGAGGCACCTAGTTTATTTTACCGAGTAGACGAGTAGATGAGAATCTTACCATTCCTTAGATTACGCGTTCAGATAAACAATGACCAAAAATGCTTGGCAGGGGGCTCTTACTTTGTAAAGCTTTCAACTGGTATTTTGGTAAAGTAGGTAACCCTGTAGCAGACCAACAGACGAACACAGGATGGCATATGCGTAGTAATAGCTTGGGATTGCACTGCACTGGTACGCTTTTGGTAGGTACGTAGCCTTCAAAAAAGTTGTGATGATAGGTCAGTGATAAATAATAATAAATATTCACGAAGATTTAATTTTTACACAACGCCCTCTAGTCCCAAATTAATCAAAGCTCGTACTATGGGAACTTGATTGGTGTTTTATCCATTTATTCAATCGTATATATTCGAAAAAGTGACGAAACAAACAAAGGGCCTGCAGACCACTTTGATGTCAACAGGTAAGCTTTTGAAGAATCACCAAAAAGAAACGAAGGTACCTACTTTTATACTATTTCTCAGAAAAAAGCTGGATTTGATAAGAAATTCCAATATTAAAATCGCATGGCTCTTCCCACCTGTTCTCTGTGATTAAAGTGTGTTTTTTGCAAACACTCGGCACGGAGATGCCGCCGCCAAATGTAAATGTTGGCCTAACGAAACCTCTTGCGGAAAACCAAAGGAAAAATTACACAGCCTCGGTAGTTGTGATTTATTTATGTTATATCTCTTCAAATAATTTCTGTTAAGAATTTAGCCAGATAACGTAGTTTTTTATATTTTTTATAACTCAAATAATCATTACTCTTTCACGAAGCTAGTCATCACAGAACTTAGAACGCAAAAATGTACAATCGCATCGTACATATCCATATGAGAAAACACATCTTTGGCCCGATAGGCCTAAGATAAGAGTCGTCACCCCTAAGAAAATCCTGCAGCTCCTAATAGCTACAGGGTTTACGGTGAACCATGAACGCTCCTGCATAGGGGTGACACCAACCACAAGTGGAGATCACAATAATACATTGGGACGGGCATTGCCACAGTGATATTCTTATTAGTTTTTCGATTCCTGTGTATTCTCGTTTTCAGTAAAAATAGCGTGACATTTTTGGAAAGAGTATGCATACCTACATTTTCTCTACATGAGTGATAGGAATATAGGCATCAAAACCGAAAATATGTTTTTGGAATGTGTCATCCATTATGTAGGTATTTTGTATCATTTATTTTTAATTATTTTGTGTGGTGTAAAATAAATATTTTCTATTTCTCTGTTAGATCCTATATAGAATTAGGTAGGTGATTCTATTGTCACTGAATAGTGCTAGTAGGTACTTCGAGGGTACATTAAATTCAATAACACGAGTTAGGAAGTTTGAAGCTCGCTGCGACCGTCCTCAAAATAAGTAAAGAAGAAAAGTTTCGAAAAACTCTCCTGAACTTGTACACCGTTGTAAGTATTTGCAAGGGAAAATAATGTGAATGTCGTCAATATAAAAATTGAGATGCGTAGACCGTATGGTCCATAATGTATACGTGACTTTTCTTCGAGTTTATCTCAGAAACAGTATAAAATATGGAAAAACTATGGTGAGGACCTAATAATATTCCCAGCCAAAAAATAAAGAATACAGGTGTTTCAACATTTTATGAGTAAAATATATAGCTAATCAAAAATGTTCACTTGTGTAAAACACTATTAAAAAATATTCTTATATCTATCTACTATTTGAGCTAATCTAATTCATTTATCTGTTTTGTTTTACACGTGCCTTACAAAGCAGTACCTACTATAGAATGACCTGCTATGAATGGCTATCCAGCTCTATTGCATCGAGTTAAGGTCGTTATGATCCACAGCAAGAGATTTACGCTGCGCTGATTGCACATTGTTATTCAACGGGATAGTTCTCTCGTTAGTTCATTCTCAACTAGCTTAGTTCAAAATCGCTCTAATTCTCACTCCCTAACATAAGAGACAGCACGAGTGCCCTACAACTACTGACGCTCTCGTGTCGAGTTTGCAAGTCTACAAAGCATAAAACTGCAGCACTACCAACTAGTACAAAAGTTCAACAATATCTCATCTCTATGTAAATCATTAACCAACTTGACAATTCTTTACTGGATTTCAAAGATTTGAAGTGGGTTTTTAAATCGGTAAGCAAACAGATTTGTTGAAAATCTATTTAAATCCTGAATATGAATCAGTAAAGTTACTTGAAGTATTTATGGCTCGCGGAGAACGTGATTAAAACTTTATTTTCGGTTAGATTCAAATCACGTAAATACGTAGCATGAGGCTGAGGCGAGGGTGGTCGGAAGTGCAGCAAACTGGCGCTCCTCTCATCAAGCAATCATTATGGACGCGCCATGTTTTTAAAACGGCTTTAGATTGCGCTTCCCCGAGATCCAAATTAAACCCTCACTACAATGTTTTTACATGAAATTATAATCTGAAATAATATGAGCTAGGTAAAAAAGCTCAGAAAGCTTCAGTATTAATTATTCGCTGCTCTACCTCCAGAGCGGTCCGTGACTTCCGCCGTGATTCTGCATATAATTTTCTACTCAATGAACGTTACGTTTTCTTTGCTAAGCTGTATAGTATACCTAATGAAGCGAGAAAAATATAAACGCTTTTCTGAAGATAATTTGGTATAATTTCTGTGTAATGTATAGATTCGGTCTAACATCACGCATAGTAGGTGCTTATAATTGTCGTAGTCTTTTAATTGCATGAAAATTCTGAGAAGTAAATAAACCATTCTCGTACCGTTGTAAGCAATTAAACCGTTACCTTCATGATGTTTGATGATTTATATGTATTTACCAATTAAAACGGATTTAACGTAAATTGAATTTAAGCGCCACAGTAAAACGCGACCCCGACTAAAAGATCTAGCAAGTAACATACAGTTGGACCTTCGAAATAAACTCAAAAAAAGAGAGATACAGTTTGGTAGAGACAATAGGTTGAGATAAAATATGTGTAATTCTAGTTAAAGCCTACAAGTACCGTAAAACGATCGAACATATTGAAAAAACATTGGAACAAGTCCACGTGCGGTTTAGTTCTCGTTTCGTCGGATAACACTGGTTCGGGTGCGGCAATAACCGGTACAATGCGGTACAACTAACGACTGAATCCCCCTCCCCAGGCCTGGAGCCAGGAATCTTATATTAGCTCTAAGGTTTGCAAAGAAATCACATATCACATCAGACTGTTATGATGATTACTGATTTCATGGATTTAATAATGACATTTGATAAACAAAACTTCGTCGCTATTGCCTCCTGCTCACTGATGATAATTTATTTTAGAGTATTTTTTTTTTCAAAACAATAACTATATACAAATACTTTAATATTTTAGAGTATTTTTTATCTATTTAATTTACACCTACAATTCTTAGGCCACAATCAACACAATAACATGAGGCTTAACTATGTGTATGTAGCCACGTCTTCGCAAAGACAACATATACATCGATCTACTTTGGCCAAATATCATCTCGATCTTTGGGGCCTATAGGAACTAGAGGTTTTTGACATTCTTTTTTATAGAATTATAAAAACGTGCCCCTAGCTTTAGCAACGACCCTGCTCTCCTCTAACCTGCCAAGGGTAATAAAACCACGGATTCCACTTGCAAGTCACGGAGTAGATTACCGCGGGACATCGCGACAGCCTTCCGATGCGCCGATCGGCAACGGCAACCATCTAGTTATACGTGTCTCTGCCAATGGAGATAATTCTGACGTTTTACAAAATTGACACTATACATTTTACATTTATTATCGCTTACAAACTTATCATAGAAATATGTGATGACTGAATTATTAACATTGCAAGTAAATAAAAGGTTAAAATGATCTGAAAAACTTTTACTCGGTTACAAACGTACTTCAAAATTATAAAGACCTTGAGATTTTTCTTTGGAAACCAGAGCTTATTCTGTAGTAGGTACCTATGCACCTAGTAGATATACAAAGAGGATGTTTATTGACAAATCTGGTAATGGATGCCTCCATTACCAGATTTGTCAATAACACATTTTTGTCAAAACGGATCAGACGAGAGAACGGACTAGAATAATAAAATAATCCTACGATATTCGTTCGTACTTCATAAACATGACGGGAAAACAATGTATGCTATTTAATTCGCGTAAAACGTGTTATGATTTCAGGAGCAGTTACGGTGGAGTTGCTGTTATGATAACCAAGTAGTGTATTATAGAAATAGATATGGTACCCCACATAACTGTTCTGTAAGTTTATGTAAGCGCCTTATCCAGGAAATCTCTTTTAGTTTAGGCCCAGTTTACACAAACAATTACCCAAATAGCTCCATTAATCTACAAAACTCTCATAAACAAGAACAGGACATAAACTCCAATTTGCAATCCAATCAGAACATCCCAAACTACGGGCAAAGTTAAAGAGCAGAGTCACATCGTAACTCCCTATTGTTAGTCCGCCCGACTCCACTAAATTAAGAGTGGACAAAGAAAAGTAAGTGTCTACTTAGTGGGTATGGGGTGTATAACATAACTTTTAAAAATTTTAGAAGACGTGAATTTTAAGGTAACAAAAGTTTGCTTTTTAACCTGCCTTGCCTGACATTGATACAATGATGAGCACCTTCGACTTCGGATGAGTGATGGTAGAATTAGCAGTAGAACATCAAAATAATTTATGCAGTCTACTTCCGTAAGAACGCGCATTGTGCGTTTGTTTTATCGATAGCAAATTGTAAAACACATGACATGATACAATTTTCAGAGATGGGTAAAATAAAGGTTCATAAAATTGTGCTTTTTTATTACACCCTGCTTAAGAGTCTATGTGCTATCAATAAGTGGCAGTGGAGTTGGCAAATTGAATTGAATAAAACACACAGTCCGCTAACGAGCCTGTGTTTACCCAAGTGGACACTAAGGGCCAACGCACATCTATCGACAAAACTGTTTTGTCGCGTACTTAGTGACGTGAAAATAAATTTTCTGTTATAACGAAAACAGCATATGACGAATGCTTCCTCGTCATATGCTGTTTTCGTTGTAACGAAACTCACATCAATTGACACGACAGACTTTTCTTAAGTATGTTTACCTATCTATTATAGCATTGTTTAATACCTACCTATTAAACATTGCTTTATACGCACATACCTAGAGAATGAACTGTGTTTTTTAATAAATAAGAATATAGAGTAATTATGTAGTGAACTTAATATTATTATTAAGTACTTAGGATGATTCTCATTAAATAAGCAAGTAACGAGAACAGCAAATAAAAAAAAGCATATCGTAACTAAAAAAGTTTTACTGAGAAGTTTCACATCACTAACTGTTCGACAAGACGTTTTGTCTTTAGTTTGCGTTCTCCCTAATTGGCTTAGCCGGCGGTCGGCACCGCGACGACCAACGAACCACTAAAATTCACATTCGATCTAGATGCGGCATATCACTTCTACTCCTGGGTACTTAACAGTACTATTTTCATGGTACACACCTGGGTAAAAAGCAGTTTCCTTTTAATCTTTTAGTTTTCTAAGCCAAATCGTTGTTATTGAACTTTGAAACATTGAGTACCTTCATTGAACCCTCTATAAGTATAAACTTTACTAACTGCCGCATTCAGAGACGTCACTATAACATAAGTAATACTTAAAGTTTGCGGTGTCTTTTTATCATTACTAATTAGTAAGAGATAGATAGATAGATAGAATATTCTTTATTGTGCACCACTTAAAAATAATATAAAAATAATAAAGACGCTTTAGGAGGTAGGTAAAATGGGTGGCCTTATTGCTAAAAGCAATCTCTTCCAGGCAACTCAAACATTAATTCTCATTGAGATGTCAATAAACTAATCATTATCCTTTGAGATACGACTCTGAGTGTGACAGTAAGTATTAGTTTTGTAAAGGAGCATTATATTGGCCTATCAAATTGATTTTGTAGTCGCAGATTCGGGACAACACTACTCTAGAATGAAGATGCAATCACTTTTAGCCGACGTACGTCGTTAACAAACTTGACCTCATTTAATACCACTAAGAAAAAATCCAATTATAAATTAAATTACCTACTTACATTTAAAATTAAGAACATGAATACCTTGGATTTTCAAAGCACAACCTAATTCTGTGACGGAGTGCCCCCAGGCAATTACAAATATTACGTTTTATATTTTGAAGGATTCAATTTTGTATAAAAACATCGTTGCTTAATAAATAAACAAACGGTCGTCCCCTCAAACTTCAAATAAATTTCTTTCACTGGCTGATTACAGTTGCCGAAATATTTTAGAAAAACTCGAAAGTTTATTTTGCTGTTCGAAATATTTTTTGCTGATATTTTTGGCTATCTTACAGATATTGGTTGTAAAAAATCTGGACCTCATTACCGACACGGTGTGATTACTAAAAACTATTAAATATCTACATTTTGATAGAAAGTACCTATATTCTAATTAAAAATATATTTAGCTGTTGCCGTGATGGAATCAAACCGTGTAAGTATAGGTTCCTAATACTAAGTATTTTTTATCGTTTATTTCCCTACAGTGTCAGTCAGCAAATTCAAATTCAAACCCCTGTAGTCTATCATGCAAATATGTTGTGCTTATTAGTCATACCCGTATGAATATTCCGGTCGCAAAAGTAATTTTAAAGGCTATCAGGAACGCACCAGTTCCGACAGACACCAAGCAACATCAGTGGCTCGTATCTTGTGCTATTAGCATATAAATTGTATCTTCTGGTCAGGCGGCCAAGATGACACGTCTGACGCTCGCTATTGACTTCATACTTCTTCTCTTATATATATATATATATATATATATATATATATATATTGCCTCTGTCCGTCATTTTGACAGACAATTTTGCCAGTGTCAAGTAGATTATTTGAAATAAGTTTAGTCATGTCGAGTCATACGTCAAGTCGTTTGTTTTGAAGACAAAATGGTAATTTTTTTCTTCAAAACTTGAAAATGAATTCCATCAAATAATAAAAACACATAATACACGTTTATTCCAATGGCTCACACGTTATGCTATGACTGCAAGTATAATTGGTTAAAATTCCACCAAAATTAAAGAACAATACTCACTATAACACCAAGAAAAACAATTAAAATAAATGTGCTATGTTGCTTTTACAAATGACAGAACTTGGCTTCATGTATATAAGGGTACAAACCGTTATATTGTCCCTCTAACCTACACACTTCTCACCACACTTCTCACACACACAATACTCACATAATCAATTTAGTTCACACCTTCTTAGTATGTTATTAGCTTACTTTTGTTGTACCTACTTACCTTAATTACTATTTTAGTATGTATTTTACTATATATCTTTGTCAGAACAATTACTCATTGGTTTAGGAGGTGGGCGTTGAGACAGCTACTCAGTTTATAACTTTTGCTGTCTCATCGTTTTATCTTGTCATTAGATCTATATGTACCTTGTTCTGAATAAATTACGTTTGAAATTTTGGATGTGAAGAAACATTGACAGGAATAAACATCATAAAATCAGAACAAAATGTTCGAAGAGTAAATACCAAGCTAAAAATTTTGAGCTTTTTTTGAAAATTAAGCACTACTTATCATAACGGAAATAAAATGAAAACAATTTAGTAACTATTTTAAAAAGAGATAGCTATTTGACTTTAGTCTATTTAACTTATAAGTACTTCATAGATTACGTACCTATTATAATATTGGATACAACACTAGACCCACGTGACTGTGAGTCACGGCATTTTCAGTTTTAAACAAAAGCGGGCTACTAAAATAATTACAGCGTAACAGCAAAACCAAAACAATTTATAAAGACAATAAATCATTCCAACCAAAATAACAGCTCGTATTAGTCTTCATCAGCGGCTCGCGATACACGGGCAATAAAACGATGAAAAGAAGCTAATTTTTCAGCGAATCATCTCCGGTCTATTCATGCCCGGTATTTCCAACTTACTAGGCTTTGGCTGGATTTGTTCACTCTACGTAAAAAGTAGCACAGAATATCAAACCTTCTTGGTAAAAATTTTAAGGGATAACATATTTTTGAATGGGAAACGTAAACCGCAAAACAATGCTACGGACCCATCTGATGCTGTGACGAAATTGTGGAGGTCGCAAGATGGATTCAGATGAGGAAAACATTAAATAATTCGTTCTGGATATTTATGTCTCATACAAGTAGTTTTTAAGATGCCGATGATTATGATGATCTGTAAGGAAAAAAAATCCTTTGAGATAACCAGTTATCTGAGAGGAAAAAAATTCCTCTGAGATCACTGGTTATCTCGTCTCGGTTATCTGTCAGGAATAAGCCAATATTTTGTGTTTTTTTTTTGAAGTTTCAATTTACTGTACACACGACTCCAACATTTTATACTGCGTGGGTTTTTTTGCCAAATCTAGCAAAACCTTATTAATAAGTTGGTAAGCAGAAGCTCATGAAGCCATCAATATTCATTTTCCGGCGCGCCCCAGAAACAACACCTTTCAGCATAGCGCTTCCTTTGAAGGGACCGACTTTGGGACCGTGACACTGCAACACGGGCTAACTCAATTTATCTAGATAATTGCCTTGTTCCATTGAGGGATTGGAGCTACTGTTCTGTGATAGTTTGTTTTCGATTGTATATTAATCTCGATTACGATAGTAAAGGCTTTACGCGGCTATGATTTTTCGATCGAAATTAACATCACACCAACGACGATCTCTGAAAAAAATCTTTTACATGTATACTATAAACTATATATAGATACACACCTTTGATTTTTTTCAGGAAACAGTTGAATGGTTCAGGTACAAGTATTTAAACTGGCTGTATTTAATCAGTTGTCAAATCTCAAATAGAGCTTTCAACTAAAGCCATTAAACAATTATATCAAAACTTTTCTCATAACTTAAGGATATTTGGCAAATGGTAGAGTTAAAACCGCATTGCCATTCTATGGTCTTCATAACTCATCCAACTATTAGATGTGTTATAATAATACCGATTTATTTGTGCGAGCGAAATGAAATTGGCTTGTTTTGATTTATAGGATAATAGTAAACAAATTATCCGTGAACTGTTTGTTCTCAATTGGCATTGTTTGTTTGTGATTATCAAATCACGATGCCATAGAGCGAGCCCATTAATATTCCAAATAGGGGAGATAGGTATTCCACTGCTACGTAGTGGCGTAGCGATGCGACGTGCGACGTAGAGGCAAGCCGTAGCTCGTAGCACTGTTCGTAGTACGCTGCCTCTCTCTTTCATCTAAGTAACTTCCTATTTATTATAAACAATTTTCAGAAATTTTTTACATGTCCTTAATTCATATGTCTTAATAATAAAATGTCTTAATAATACAATTCAACATCATTTATAACAGAGAGCAGTTGAAAGTAACTCGCAAACCTCAATTACAATAAAAGAGCACGTTATTTAACAGCAAAACGACATTCAAAAGACGGAAAAACCGAGGGTCGGAACATCTGCACATAAAGAGGCAATTTGGAGATTGCCGGGGGCGCACAGCCACCACGGAGAATTGTACTTGAATGTATTCAAAATTAAAAATGAAGAAAATATTGCAAGAAAAATTCATTGCGGTAAAATAAACAAGAGTGGCTTGTTACTGTGGACAGTGTAGCGAGGTTGGCGAGCGAACCGTCAACGAAGAGGCGACGGCGGCGGCGGCGAGACGCGCTCGAGCGTCGAGGCCGATCCACACTTACCCACTGGTCGACGACAGGGCGCGGGCGGCCCTTCATAAGCATTTCGAAACTATTTGCAAAAAAAAGCGGATACAAATTGCAACTGTATTTGAAAAAATACAGTTGCAATTAAAATTAATATAACATAATTGCGTCAAACCAATTTCAATTCATTTCTTTGCGAGGGTTTACTTCTCGTGGATCAAAATTAATATCTCAGGATCATACTTCTTTCAAGATCTGAATAAATTTAAAAAAGATTTCGTAAATAAGCAGGTCTAGAGCCCGCGGCAAACACAAATTACTCTCTTCGTTTCAAGGAGGTATCTTACTCGCGGTAAAAAAGATACTACTTACAGTAGGTTTTTTTTAGATGTAGGGTGCAAGCAATAATTAATTAATTGACGGCAAGATTTAGCTTTTTAATAGCATACATTTATTTCTTAGTAGCATTACAGTTTAAAACTTCCCGTTCCCCGTCAGCTGTCGATTATTTACTTACTTATAACAAAAAATACAACTGAAACAAAAAAAACAGGTTAGTAGACTTTATTTTTTATGATTAATTATTTCTTTTCATTTGAGGTCCCGAATACTGGTAAGAAAAAAACTTGAAGAGAATGTTGAGAAATGACAAATGTTATCCTGTATTGTTATAGTACACATGCGTGGTAAAACGTACATTATAACGGTTCCCAATCACGATAAGTAACTTCTAAGAGCCAGTGCAACTGGTTCGGTACCTTAGTGCTTCTAGATTAGATACGTAGGTCTAGATAGGTACAGACTCTTATCTTCAATGTACTTCAAACGTAGTTTTAAAGTCTGTGTAAGACATACTTGGTTTTTATTAAAGGATTATTTAAAAAAACTTACATCGGGATCAGTTTCAAATGAGCATTTGTGAACATCAAACGCTCTTTGGCAATCACCCTTGTCCCGCGAATCTGAAAAGAGCAAAAAAAATTCAATTATTGCCGTAATACGATAAGAGTAATGTGAAGTGCAGATAACAATTTAAAGGTCAGTCGCGTTGTAAAAACTATTGAGACAAATAAATAACGTTTATCGTGGTTATTTTTATTACAGACGTAATTACCAGTCGTTAATTATGAAAAAACATAGGTGGGCCATCAGCTTGTCCATCATTTAGTTGTAAGTATAAAAAACTCTGCTACGAAAAATGCGTCAAAAAAAGGACGTAACTACCAATATTATAGGTGTAAAGTTTTGATGTTTGTAAATAACTTACGCTAGATCAAGTGTAAGCAGAAATAAGCTAGTAAACTTAGCAAGTCACATTTTACAAAAAAAAATTGGTTTTAAAACTAACCGTGATGTTTACAAGCATACACCATTGTCCTAGTTCTGTCCTGATATTGTTCAGGTATCAAACTGATCAACATGTCGTAGTCCACTTCGCCATCATCCACCTGAAATATTACAATTGCTTGACAAAAGTATACACGACCATTAGTTATGTTTTAAAGTATTCATAGAATAAGCATGAAAGATTTTACAAACAAATTACCCCTACCACTAACATTATTCAAGCTTTTAAATTATTCATACTTTTTAATAAGGACCACAAATTGCGTGCACTTAGTTAGGTTTTATTTTCTTTAAATCATGGACAAAGAAATAAACAAAGCAAACAAAAATATACTAGACATGACTAAAGTTTGAATTCAAAGCAAACAAACAGGATTAAAAACAAATTAAACGTTTGTTTGTATCTAATTTCGTGCCTCACCCAGGGTGGAGAGAGAAATAAACAAAGATAACTCACAAGACTCGCTTCTTCCAGTAGGCAAACCATATAGCACTTCAATTTCTCGTCTTCCTTAAATATGCCCTTTTCGCAATTCGCTATATCCTCTGGGGGCAAATAGGAATAAAGACTCTTTAATGTACGCAAAACATGAGACATTGTATTTCAAAACAATAGCATTGTAAACTTTTAGAATTGAACAGACATACATTATTAGAAGGAATAGATATTTGCTACGACCATGCTACGAGTGCTACGACATGTCTACAGCGCTACGAAAGTGCTACACATGTCTTATTAACCACATTTACGCAGAATTACTTACATCCTCCAAGCTTTTGATCCATTTCTAGAAAAAACTTACAATCCTCAAAGTGAAGATAATAAGGATATTTAAGAGAGGATTTCTAGAATGCTTCAAATCGTGGTCGGTAAAGTCTAGCTAGAGTATTGTTAGTAGTAACATTGCGTATAACTTTCTATAGGTCTCGTTTTCAAATTGAAAATTATAGCACCATGCTATCTCTAAACCGGTATAGCTCTTTGCCATTGAGCTTAGCCGTGCTGATTGTTTCGCGTCATTTGCAAGCATAGAACAAAGGAGAAACCTTTTTCTATTAGGAGCTTACCTTCTGCGACTCCGGTTTTGGCAACACAGTCACTGTGAACTATGTCTATTATTTCTTGAATATCTGGACTAAACACCTGAAATAAGAGATAGCTTAGTCCACAGTACAAGCAAATTTTTACAGTGTTTAATTAACTAAACCATCACTTCTTTAGGGTTTATTTGACTAAATGTTACCATGCAAACTCGTTTCATTCACTGGTGAAACGAGTTTTCGAAGTCAGTTTGACAACATCTCTATTAGAGTAAAATTCTGCCGAGCTGAGCATAAGGCCCCTGACGCTTATTAAACTCTCGTCTTTCTCGTTTGAACACCAAAAGAGTGCACCATGTTCGTTAAAACGTCTGATATCTCATATCTCTAGCATAACGTTAACTAGGCATTAATAAAAATACCGCTATCTAAACAACAGAACTAAAAAACAAGTACAAAAATATGTAAAAAAGAAGTCTAGGTACAATGAAAGTGTCCCGGAGCACGAACATCCTTTGATGCCTGACTCTAAGTACAAGAGTCACCACTATGCATTAGGTATTCTCGCAGACGACGGCGACGTTGAGCAATAGTGTCGCTCCGTGCGTGCCCTAGCAGCACCCATCCATCACCCTCGCGCTCACTTCATAAACTACATCGTGTGACAAATTGACGGGACTTTGTACACTTGCCGCTTACTTCCAAATGTCGGGAAGGTACGCTGTCTGGTGAATTTTTATGGTTATAAACGTAATGACGTGCTTGGTGGTTTGAGTCTGCTCTGCCAAATTATGCTTCCATAACTAAAGTATCAAAGCGATTAAAAAAGATGCATACCTCCTATCAAGAGCAACATTGAAGCCGATAAGAACGTGGAAGACGGTGCAAACTGAAAGCAACCTAGTAATTCAGGGAAGAGATAATATTTTGATATTAGGGAAAAGATACTTTGACTGAGGAATATCAAGAAGCACAAAGGTTAAAAAATACGTACTGGTCTATCCTTGCCGCAGCGCGCACTCGCAAGCAGCAAAAGGAACAGAGGCAGCGCGGAGAACATGGCTCACCACTGCCGTTGCTCCTACAACCTCTATCAACACCTCATCTTATATTATACCGCAACTCGAGTAACTTAGTTAGAGGGCGCAGCCAATAGTTATCTGAAGTGCCAATTAGCCCATTAGCGGTCTTGTTGCGCACAAACCGTACAATCATGACGGGAAATTTTTCACATCGTTAATGAATAAGTATCAGAGTAGGCGGTTTCCTGAAGTTTAACATTGTAACAGATTTACCGCTTGTAGAGCCCGATAGAAAATTATGAAACAAGTTAAAATTCTCTACATTAAAGGTTCTATACTTTTCTAGATCTTGGATTTTTTCAATGTAACTGTTTGATTAGATGGTAAGTCAAAGGTTGGAACTTACTCTAAAATGTCTCACAAGGAGTCACGAATAATCTGTTTAGTTGTTATTTCAACCTAAGTTGGCAGGTAGAAAATGCATTGTAGAGATCGTCTAATATAAAACTAAACGCCACTCCACTGCGTTCACGCGGTTTGTTAGATACGCTACCTACTGTTACGGTTTTTTTTAAGTAAGTCTAACATTTTATTTAATTGCAGGGAACGCCATCTATTGGATTGTATTCCAACTATTTGCTCTCAATGGTAACTCTCTAGTGGTTTGCATTCTTTCGCTTCGTAAAGTAGTTGACTGTATAGTTCACCTATTCCTTCCTAGCTGGCGCTATGCTTAAGTTTCACAGAGTCTATTGTCGTGTACAAAATAAGTAAGAAAGGAAATGTTCTAGAAGCTTTGGATTTGTGTTGGCAGTGGCGAATACCTTGTATGGTGTTGTTTACGCGAACGATGATCGATCACATCACCCTCTTTCAGAGGATATAAAAGGTTCTCGGGCCCCTAGAACGTAATCTATTGTCATCCAGCCTTCGGCGTCTTCTGAGCTCGGCCCTTTGCTCAACTTCTAGTCTAAGGAGACCCAGGTCCCTGGAAGTCCAGCTGCCGGAAACTAGAACGAAACCACGCATAATTTCTATTTTTCTGTCACACCACACCAAATTGGTGTCATATTCCCTCAGGCTCCTGAGAAGGTTAGTAAAGCCCTAATTTTTAGATTCGCGTACTTAATTCTTGTTTTTTCTACAGGTTCTTGTGTTGGTTACGATTTCATTATCGCTAGCTACCTATATTTTGTTCTAAAATTTCTTTGCTTTTGGATAGAAAGGTGTTTCATCCATGAACACCTACATACCATAGCAAACAGTTTCTGACTTATTAATTTATTAAATAAAATTGTCGTTGAGAATTTCTTGGTTAGTAAGAGAGTGTTTTAATCTAACCCCAGGTACCTATTACATTTCTCATCTTATTTATTCTGGAATGCTCATATGGGTTTCAATTCCAGTATCCCCTTTTATTGGTCCGGATCGGTGTACCGCTTCACATCGGTGGTCCCTTGCACGTGTTCGGCGCAACCCTCCTGGTGAAGACTCCACGCCCTTATTCAAGATCGTTGCAGCTGCCTTCGGCTGACTCCAGCTTCGCCCCGGCATCTCTCCCTTAACTACTGGGAACATAAAGTCGGTTCCTACTTATTTTTCTACGTTCTTGGTCAGTGCTGGAGATTTTTAGTAATCCTTACTTTAGCCATATTCTGGCTTGGCGCCCGTATTTACTATCAAGATTTTGAAGATTTGGAACTAGATATTATCTAAGAATTATGCTATAAATTAGCTTTAAATTACCCTTTAAATAACTTTTAAATTATGCTATTATGTTTAGTTCTCGTAGATGTAAAAGGAACTTTATAATATACACTCGAGAGCAATGATTCCGGGTCACTTAAAGAATGTTAAAAATCTCGGAAACTAAAAATGATAGGTTAATGCAATAAATTGTATTTAATAGACAATGTAATACTCCTTAAATGAAAGTAAAAAAATATGAGTCACCATACATTTTATTAACACAAAATTACATAAAGAAAAAAACTGCTGATCTCTCCTTAAAACAAAAATAGGAAACATGAAATTTTTGAACTTTATTACGATTTGACTTGAATTTTAATACTTCGTATTGCCTCCTCGTGCTTCCATTACTGCGTTTACGCGGTTTGGCATGCTGTACACCAAGTTCCTTATACGATTTTGGGGAATATTCTCCCATTCCTCTGTGAGAGCAATTTTGAGCTCACGAAGCGTGATTGGGGGAGGGTTTCGTTGTTTTACGCATCTGCCTAGCTCGTCCCAAGCATGCTCGATCGGGTTGATATCCGGGCTGCGCGCTGGCCACTCCATACGAGTAATGTTCATCTCTTGAAGGTAGTCATTCACAATCCTACCTGTATGAGGTCGGGCATTGTCATGCATAAATATAGCATCCTCACCTAAATTGACCATAAATGGACCAACATGATCATTGAGGATTTCTTCCACATATCTTACGCTAGTTAAAGAGCCGTTTTCTATGATCACCAGCTCTGTGCGACTTTCAGAAGAAATTCCGGCCCACACAAGTACAGACCCACCACCGTAGGCTACTTTTTCTTCGATGCATGCTTGCTTGAATCTTTCCCCTGGTCTTCGATACACTCTGTGTCTTCCATCGTGCTTGTAGAGCATAAATTTTGATTCGTCGGAGAACATAACTTTTGACCAATCTTCAATACTCCAATTTACGTGGCTCTGGGCATATCTTAGTCTTGAAATACGATGCCCACGCTCCAGTTTAGGGCCGTTTGCAGGTCTAAGGGGTTTTAAGTTAGATTCAACAAGCCGACGTCTTACTGTCCATGCACTTGGGTTACTTCCTCCGAGGCGTCGAAACTGATTTGTGAGTTCAGTTCCTGTGAGAAAGTGATTTCGAAGCATGGTGTTCACCAAGTATCGGTCTTCTCGTGCTGTGGTACACCTGGTTCTGCCCGTTCCTGGTCTGCGTAGGTTAGAACCAGTTTCTTCGTAACGTCGGAGAACTCTTTGTACTGTTGACAGCGACACACCGACAGTCCTGGCTGTATCGCGCTGACTCCGGCCGGTTTCCAGCATTGTAAGTATTCTGGTGCATTCTTCAGGCGTAAGCGACATAATTTCAGCTTGAATAATGAATATAGAGCACTATCAACATGGTTTATATACCCACATAAATGACAGATTACAAACAAAAGCAAAACCAAATGCTGTAATTTCGTAGTTCCATCTTCGAAAGTGGCCCTTTTTCAAATTTGATTTTTTTAAGATATAACTTTACAATAACTAAGAAGTTTTAATACCTTCATTTAAGGAGTATTACATTGTCTATTAAATACAATTTATTGCATTAACCTATCATTTTTAGTTTCCGAGATTTTTAACATTCTTTAAGTGACCCGGAATCATTGCTCTCGCGTGTATCTCATACATTCGCCGTGATAGCACTTATTACCTGGCTCTCCGTAGCTAGTCGGCAAATTGTATACTACCTACTTTTCTTATATGATAAATGTTTGTAGAAGGTCTGTAATTATATTATAATTTGTAGGTAGGGATAGTTTCTAATAAATTATGATGTTTTTCCTATAAATAAATAGGTACGAGTACCTATTGAATATTTTTTGTCAAAATTTGGGGCAATTTTTTTTAAGAAGAGTGATAGGTAGGTACTGCAAATATTTTTCCCCAAAAATATATCTTTTTAATAGACCAGAGGGGCGAGTACGAGTTAACAATGTACAAAACGGTGTCAAACGTCTGACGCCGAGCACACCGGTGTGCGCTGCTTGGTATGGAACACAGATTATAGAAAAGTACAGATGTACTGTATAGCCATTTTTGTGTCACAGTAAGAAGTGCACCATGATGGAGTACTTTGTGTCATTCAGTCTCTGGCCATTGACACCTCCAATGCCAAACATATTTTTATACAATTATGCCGGCGTGTGTGGTTCCCACTTGCAAAAATTGGCCTGGGTCTAAAAACAAAGTAGATGGGATAACATACATCACATTTGGGTCTCTATTTGATAAGGAATCGTCTTGGAATCATCAATTTAAAGAAAAATTACCATCAATTCAATAATGTTGCAAACAACACCAACATTTTTTTGCCAACAAAATTTATATTAATCTTTATGACTACACATCATTAGGCATAGGTATTTCAATAGGTATTTTTAATCATAGAGCGCTAAATTTGTTATTTTGAAAAAATATTTGTGTAATTTTAGGATTCTTGATGACATACTCAGACGAGAACAATGGACAAAAATCATTCAAAAAACACGTCCTGAGTCTTTCCTTAATTCTATTAAAATTTATGAATATCTATTTCAGTACCTCCTACTTAGGTACCTGAGCAGCATTTACAAAAAAAATTACCCCAAAAAATTGGGAAATAGTTTTGTAGGTGCAACATTGGGCTGCGCGAACATCATGCGCACGGGAACATTTTTATAGCATTTTGGTGACAAAATCCTTCATACAAATTATGTCAAATGCGGCTTCTACTATATTCTAAGGTATGGAAACACTGAGCGGATTTCTTTAGAAGCTTGGTTTCGTCAAGCTCCCGCTCAGTGTCTCCATCCATACCAATCAGCGCACACCGGTGTGGTTGGCGTCAGACGTATTGCACACTGTAAACTCGTACTCGCCCCTCTGGAGCAATTTTTAACGCACATGAGAATGCACAATGAAAATACGAAAAGTACTGTTTTTATTTCAAAGAATATTTATTTTTACGTAATTTTTAAGTAGTTTCTAGCTATAATTAGTTAGCGAATCAATCTTTCAATAAGAATATTATTTACCTATGTTAATTTCCCGCGATATCAGTGATATCACTGATATCGCGGGCAAAAATTGGATGAGACTGGCGCGGGGTCGTGAGAGATGGTACAAAAAGAGAGAGGCCTATACTCAGCAGTGGGTGAAGTCAGGCTGTGGATGATGATGATGATGTTAATTTGAACAAAATCTCGCTTATTCTAATTTCTGGAACAGAAAAACTAAACTAACTGCTAAACATTCTTCCAGCTCTGCATCTGTATAATCAATATACCGACGACTGCCAGGCTTCCTGTGATACGTTGACGGCATCACAGGCAGTTTTTTTACAATCTGAAATATGAATGAATATCATTAAGTTTCATGAATATTGTTTGTAATTGGAAATTGGCTAACATTGGCCCAAGAGTCAAAGAATCCCGAAAATGCGGAACTAAGTAACCTCGCACTTTGTTTTCTAAATATCTGACCAAAAAATTAGTAAACTAACTGGTATTTAACATAACCGGTCCTCCATAATACATTTCTGATACCTTCTGATACAAATATTAACAAAAACTTGCCAAAAACACCTGATATAGATGAAAGTTTGGAGCCACAAAAAGCACACACCTCTACTAACACTCGGCTCAAATTCCACTGACAGGTTCGAACTTGCATTTAGTTCGCAATACCGCGTCAAAACACAAGGCTATACTGCCATCTATCATTTCTAGCTCGAACTACGTTACCTCCAATGATGAAGGAGTGGCGGGTAGTTCAAAATTTTATTGTTTTAGGTCTAAGTTACCTGCCAGGGATAATTTAGCCCTCAATTACGGTATCATAAAGAGTTACAAGAGGTTGGTTTTTAGCGGAAATCCGGCCCAGTGTTATGGATGTGTTATGAAATAGGAACACTTAAAAGTGAATTGTAAAAAAAACTACATACGAATTTGTAAAAATATTACGAAATTTTGGTCAAAGTAAGCCTCAAATACGGTACCTACTTAGTTTAATAATACGAGTAATGAAAAAAATATAACAGTGCCCTTCTTATTTGTAGCCTCTGCTGAATCTGACCTTAAATTTTTTGGTATTGTCAAATTAGCGGTACCTATAGCCACGGTATCTGTTCTCTGCGTAAATATGACCATAGATAGTATGGATAACTTGATTTTTGCAGGCTTTTGCTGAGTGGTGCACAGGTAGAAAAAGCTAACAGTGTGCTGGTAAAATATATTTTGTTTGTATCTATGTAGAGCTGTGTGTACCTTCCTAATATTTACAATCGTATCCTACTTAACTACTTAGGTTATCTTAGTAGAGAACACTGCTTAGTATCTTATGACTTTATTACCTACCTAGGGAAAAAGATAACGACTAGCGAACTATTTCAATCACACTTACAAAACGATAAAAATAAATCTGATTTATAACGGACTGGTAAAATCCTTTTGGCAAGGTGCATTCCCAATTTTATTCATGTTGATACTGTACATAAAAAGCCATTAGATTTGTGCATTGGCTAACGAAACTGCAGAACGGACTCGGGGCATTGTCGATCGTTTTTAGACGGAGTAAAAATCTATTTCATCTATCATACACATTATTTTTGAGTTATTGGCTCCGATTATGTTGGTGCGTTTTTCTTAACTAAGTAAACTAATTTAACAGGGTATACATAGCTGTCTTTGTCCTTTCAGTTTATGAGAAAGGGATGGCAATAATTTCAGTGCTACCAAATTAAGTTGGTTTATGAAAATGAAACAACAAAATTGATACTATTGTGTATTAGTACCTAGCATTACTAGCAGATACAAACAATAATATTAATTACCTCTCAGAATGTTTAGCTAAAATAACGAGTACTTATCCACAGATTATTTTTCGGTAGTAAGTAACCTATTCTTTGTCATAGAACTATACCGAGAGCTACTAGCTTTTATTATTATTATTAATGGTAGAGTTAAAACCGCATTGCCATTCTATGGTCTTCATAACTCATCCAACTATTAGATGTGTTATAATAATACCGATTTATTTGTGCGAGCGAAATGAAATTGGCTTGTTTTGATTTATAGGATAATAGTAAACAAATTATCCGTGAACTGTTTGTTCTCAATTGGCATTGTTTGTTTGTGATTATCAAATCACGATGCCATAGAGCGAGCCCATTAATATTCCAAATAGGGGAGATAGGTATTCCACTGCTACGTAGTGGCGTAGCGATGCGACGTGCGACGTAGAGGCAAGCCGTAGCTCGTAGCACTGTTCGTAGTACGCTGCCTCTCTCTTTCATCTAAGTAACTTCCTATTTATTATCAACAATTTTCAGAAATTTTTTACATGTCCTTAATTCATATGTCTTAATAATAAAATGTCTTAATAATACAATTCAACATCATTTATAACAGAGAGCAGTTGAAAGTAACTCGCAAACCTCAATTACAATAAAAGAGCACGTTATTTAACAGCAAAACGACATTCAAAAGACGGAAAAACCGAGGGTCGGAACATCTGCACATAAAGAGGCAATTTGGAGATTGCCGGGGGCGCACAGCCACCACGGAGAATTGTACTTGAATGTATTCAAAATTAAAAATGAAGAAAATATTGCAAGAAAAATTCATTGCGGTAAAATAAACAAGAGTGGCTTGTTACTGTGGACAGTGTAGCGAGGTTGGCGAGCGAACCGTCAACGAAGAGGCGACGGCGGCGGCGGCGAGACGCGCTCGAGCGTCGAGGCCGACCCACACTTACCCACTGGTCCACGACAGGGCGCGGGCGGCCCTTAATAAATATTTCGAAACATTTTGAAAAAAAAGCGGATACCAAACTGAAAAAAAATACTGTTTGAAGGAAACTAGCCTACACAGATTCCTGATGTGTGATTCGTGATGTAAGAAAGCCTTCGTCCAGTGGGCATGGCAAGCTCGCAATATAATATGTAGTATATTCTAGAAAGTACGTAGTAGTAGTTGGTCCTCTACAGTAGGTTCATTATGACGACAAAGGCACAGTTTTCATAATACTTACATTTACATCTGCTTGTAATCAGGATAATTGTATTTCCAAAAGCCGCAACCTGCAAGGGCTGTGTTGTACAGAAGCTACTTAATTGGGCTCAGCCCTGAGGAATTGGAGTCAGGAGTCAGGCTCCTGAGTAGCAAAGGCGGATATCGCAATTTGGCGCAGAGAGTAGGTAATGACGGGATGCGCTGCGGTACTACGTGCACCAACTACTCACTAGATGCCAACGGACAAATCAGCAAATTGAAAGACTCCTCACTAGTATTGACCGAATAAGTTTAGAACAGTTTCGTTTTGTGTCACTCTGATTCTAAGGGCGTCTTGCACCAGAATCACTAAACGTATTTAACAGCTAAATCGATTTAAATCTGACGTATTTGTATGACTTGACAACTCGCTAAATACTATTTAAGAGTTAAACGCGTTTAGTGATTCTGGTGCAAGCCGGCCTAAAACAACTGAAAGTTTAGCGTTTTCAAATAAAATTAATATAACATAATTGCGTCAAACCAATTTCAATTCATTTCTTTGCGAGGGTTTACTTCTCGTGGATCAAAATTAATATCTCAGGATCATACTTCTTTCAAGATCTGAATAAATTTAAAAAAGATTTCGTAAATAAGCAGGTCTAGAGCCCGCGGCAAACACAAATTACTCTCTTAGTTTCAAGGAGGTATCTTACTCGCGGTAAAAAAGATACTACTTACAGTAGGTTTTTTTTAGATGTAGGGTGCAAGCAATAATTAATTAAATGACGGCAAGATTTTGCTTTTTTAATAGCATACATTTATTTCTTAGTAGCATTAGAGTTTCAAATTAGTAGAAATTAAGTTATAAAACTTCCCGTTCCCCGTCAGCTGTTGATTATTTACTTGTTTAGGATATGAAATACGCCTGAAACAAAAAATACAATGTTAGTAGACTTGATTTTTTATGATTAATTAATTATTTTCATTTGAGGCCTCTATTTAATATTCACGACTACTGGTAAGAAAAAAACTGGAAGATAATGTTGAGAAATGGCAGATGTTATCCTGTGTTTTTATCAATTGTCTCTATTATACTGTGGTTATACTCATGTAGGTAGTCTACATGCGTGTTAAAACTTATATTACCTCTGAAGTTACTCAAGATCTACAAAGGTATTATTGCTTAGATTCTAAGTAAAATAACATTCTATCTAAGAACGTTACTAAAATCTTAATATTAATGTATGTTAAAAGACCCTTTAAAATTAAGACCTCTTTATATTTTACGACTTTGAAACTCGACGAATAAGAGAAGAAATTCGTTTGGAGACGCCAGAGTATTATAATGGTTCCCAATCACGATAAGTAACTTCTAAGAGCCAGTTCAAGTGGTTTGGTACCTTAGTGCTTCTAGATTAGATAGGTCTAGGTAGGTACAGACTTATTTCTTCAATACACTTCAAAGGTTTTTAAAGTCTGTGTAAGAAATGCTTGGTTTTTAAAGGAGTATAAAACTTACATCGGGGTCCGTTTCATATAAGCATTTGTGCATATCAAAGATCTTTTGACAAACACCCTTGTCCTGCGTATCTGGAAGGACCAAAAAATACGATAAGAGTGATGTGATGTGCAGATGATATTTTTTAGATAGGTGAAGCAGTTGCAGCGTCGTAACAACCACTGAGACAAATAAATTACGTTTATCGTGGTTTTTTTTATTACGGACATAATAACCAGTCGTTAATTATGAAAAAACATCAGATGGACCATCAGCTTGTTTCATCATTTAGTTGTAAGTAAAAAAATTTGCTTCGAAAAAGGCGTCAGAAAAAGTAAGTGGACTACCAATATTACTAGTAGTTCTGTGAGAACAGTAGACCTCGTGAGCCCTTATAACCGTGCAGTAACCGACACTTGGCTTAATCCTGGCTAAATCGAATTTCAAGTGCTTGAATTTTACAATGGGCTTAGGTACCTATGTAGACTTTTGAGCAAAATAGGGGTATAAGTTTTAGCGATTACTCGCGTTCCCTTAGTCCTAGGAAGTCGAATCTGGTGTCTACAGGTTTGTTTCGTGAAAGCAAGGAGGACTGCGTAGTTTGATTGATAAAAGTAGAAATAAATTTTCCAAAAAAAAGTCCATAAGTATATCACGCTACAGTAAATATCTTCTATTCTCCCCTCTACTCCCCTCTTTTTGGATTTTTTACAATATCTTGTGTAGAATGAAGTCCGTAATGTGCTTCTCCACTTTGATGGAAATCGGTCGATAAATAACGCTACAGCAAGCTTCCCCTTCCCCCCCCCCCATTTTCACCGCGATCGAAAATCGCGAAACAAATAGTTTTAATAAATCAAGAAACTTGTGCGCTAATTTTCATCATAATCGGTTGAAAAATGCGACCTGACAGACAGACAGATAGACAAAAGCGTTTTTTGGCCAATCTCGAAACTGACACGCTTCGCTCGCTTTGCTTGCTCGATAAATATTTTTTTTTGTTGGGATACATTGCTATTGATGGAATGTACCCTAGTATTATTACGACCTAGCCGAAATACAGGCTAATGAGTAATTTAACTCTAACTTATTTTTATGGTATAGATAATTCTAAGAACGTGCTCAGTAGCACGTTTCTTAGTCTCTATTTAAGGGTAAATAAGTGTAAAGTTTTGATGTTTATAAATAACTTACGCTAGACCAAGTCACATTTTATAAAACATAATAAGTACTAGTTTAAAAACTAACCGAGATGTTTACAAGCATCCACCATCGTCTTAACTCTGTCTTGATATTGGTCAGGTATCAAACTGATCAACATGTCGTAGTCCACGTCCGTACCATCCACCTGAAATATTACGATTGCTTGAAAAAAGTATACACGGCCATTATTACTATCTCAATCTAATCTTAGTACGAACAAATTACCCCTGCCATTAACATCATTCCAGGATTTAAATTGTTCATACTTTTTAATAACAACCACAAAGTTACTAGCATTTGTTAGGTTTTATTTTCTTAAAATCATAGACAAAAAAAAATAAACAAAGCACACAAAAATACATATACTAGACTTGATTAAAGTTTGAATTCAAAGCAAACAAACAGAATTAAAAACAAATTAAACGTTTGTTTGTATCTAATTTCGTGCCTCACCCAGGGTGGAGAGAGAAATAAACAAAGATAACTCACAATACCCGTTTCTTCCAGTAGGCAAACCATATAGCACTTCAATTTCTCGTCTTCTTTAAATATGCCCTTTTCGCAATTCGTTATATCCTCTGGGGGCAAGTAGGAATAAAGACTCTTTAATGTACGCAAACATGAGACATTGTATTTCAAAACAATAGCAATGTGAAGTTTTAGAATTGAACAGACATACATAATTAGAAGGAATAGATATTATTCGCTACTTTTCTATAATCGAGGCTACGACCATGCTACGAGTGCTACGACATGGCTACAGCGCTACGAAAGTGCTACACATATTTTACACAGAATTACTTGCATCCTCCAAGTTTTTGATGCATTCGTGCATTCCTAGAAATAAAATTACAATCCTCACTAGTGATGATAGTAAGGATATTTAAATGAGGATTTCTAGAATGTTTCACATCGTAATCGGTAAAGTCTAGCTAGAGTATTGTTAGTAGTAGTATAACTTTCTGAAGGTTTTGTTTTGAAATTAAAAATTATAGCATCATGCTATTTCTAAACCGGTATAGCTCTGTGCCATTGAGCTTAGCGGTGCCGATTGTTTCGCGTCATTCGCAAGCATAGAACAAAGGATAAACATTTTTTCTATTAGGAACTTACCTTCTGCGACCCCGTTTCTGGTAGCACAGTCACTGTGAATTGTGTCTATTATTTCTTGAATATCCGGACTAAACACCTGAAACAATAGATAGCTTAGTCCACAGTACAAGCAAATTTTACAGGGTTTAATTAACTAAACCATCAATTCTTGAGGTTTTATTTGACTAAATATTACCAAGCCGGCATAATGATACCTACTGATAAGGTAAAAATGTTTTTATACAAAGCAAAGGTTGCTCCTGGCTGTCTGACCATCAAGTAAAATATCGGACGCACAAATGTTCTCTTGTGACTACAAAGTCTATCTAGAGCTTCGCTTGAAATAATGATTCTTCGTTTAAACTTTGTGCTAGGTTCTACAATATTGTAAGAGAATTATAGTTTTTGTAAGAACACTTACTTACATCAGATATTCTCTTTACATTTCAAACATTTGGCAAAATCTATATTATATTTTATGTATGCGCATTATAAGTTATATTTTTTCCCTACCGTCTCTTCATACGGTTACCTTTGTGAACACCGTAGGGCCCCAAGGGTCCCCTTCCCACCCTATATCTAAGTCGTTTCAATATTAAAAATAAGATAACATTCTCAAAGAAAATATTAAGTCGTGATTCCGCAGAGACCACCTCGATCTGCATCAACTTGTGTCATAATGTTAAATATTCATCTAAATGTTGTGAGTTCGTTTCCATTGCCGCTAAGAACATTTTTAAGACCTTTGAGGTTAAATTTAATCATCGTGTTAGAGTCATCAAGGGCATTATGCTCAGTTCGGCAGAGATTTTACTCTAATAGGGATGACGTCATAACTCGGTCGAAAACTCGTTTCATTCACTGGTGAAACGAGTTTTCGAAGTCAGTTTGACGACATCTCTGAGAATAACTCAGCTCGGTAGAATTTTACTCTAAAATATGTAAAAAAGAAGTCTAGGTACAATGAAAGTGTCCCGGAGCACGAACATCCTTTGATACCTGACTCTAAGTACAAGAGTCACCACTATGCATTAGGTATTCTCGCAGACGACGGCGACGTTGAGCAATAGTGTCGCTCCGTGCGTGCCCTAGCAGCACCCATCCATCACCCTCGCGCTCACTTCATAAACTACATCGTGTGACAAATTGACGGGACTTAGTACACTTGCCGCTTACTTCCAAATGTCGGGAAGGTACGCTGTCTGGTGAATTTTTATGGTTATAAACGTAATGACGTGCTTGGTGGTTAGAGTCCGCTCTGCCAAATTATGCTTCCATAACTAAAGTATCAAAGCGATTAAAAAAGATGCATACCTCCTATGAAGTGCAACATTGAAGCCGATAGGAACGTGGAAGACGGTGCAAACCGAAAGCAACCTAGTAATTCAGGGAAGAGATAATATTTTGATATTAGGGAAAAGATACTTTGACTGAGGAATATCAAGAAGCACAAAGGTTAAAAAATACGTACTGGTCTATCCTTGCCGCAGCGCGCACTCGCAAGCAGCAAAAGGAACAGAGGCAGCGCGGAGAACATGGCTCACCACTGCCGTTGCTCCTACAACCTCTATCAACACCTCATCTTATATTATACCGCAACTCGAGTAACTTAGTTAGAGGGCGCAGCCAATAGTTATCTGAAGTGCCAATTAGCCCATTAGCGGTCTTGTTGCGCACAAACCGTAATCATGACGGGAAACTTTTCACATCGTCAATGAATAAGTATCAGAGTAGACGGTTTCCTGAAGTTTCACATTCTAACAGATTTACCGCTTGTAGAGCTCGATACAAAATTATAAAACAAGTTAAAATTGTCTACATTACAGGTTCTATACTTTGCTAGATTTTGGATTTTTTAACGTTACTAGTTGATTAGATAAGTTAAAGGTTGGAACTTACTCTAAAATGTCTCACAAGGAGTCACTAATAATCTGTATAGTTATTATTTCAATCCAAGTTGGCAGGTAGATAATGCACTGTAGAGATCGTCTAATATAAAACTAAATGCCACTCCACTGCATTCACACTACCTGCACAGGATTATGTACCTAACATTTCAGTTTGAATGACTAACCTTTATCAAAATTGTGTTAGTAATGTTGGTGAAACATTACTAACACATTATATTATATAAATTTTTAATAAAGTTGGATACATTTTTACATCATCATTGATAATCATAAATCGAATACGTGCAAATTAATTAATCTTCATAAGATTAACTAATTACCCAGTGGTAGAACCGAACCCAAGATGCATGTTTATACCACGGCAGCATTTTATAATTGAGATTTTTAATTGCGCGTATCGTATGACAAGAAACTTCTAATGCTACAATTATTGTGGCATCAAGTCAAGACCATTCCTACACAAATGATCGTGCCTGCTCTACTCATAACTACAGAATAAAGAATGTTACTTACTAATAAGTATATGTTGATTCATAACTGGATCTTGCTTCCTAGTACAAAAATGAATGCCATGGAAAGATCATTAGATAATAAAAGTGATCCAGCAGCTGATCCCCAAAACTAAACAATTTAGCATTCGATCATCTCACGCATAGGTTTTAAAAGGCTTGTTCAATGGACATGAAAAATCCATTAGAGTTGTTTGTGCTGGCGCGGGCAGCAGGCGGCGCCAGTGACCGTGGCTAAGGGGATTTGTTGCAATGCAATCCTGCGGCTGCATATCTGCGTTTTGTGTATTGTATTAGTCAGAATACTTTTTAACCAAACAAGGTAAATCCACCATCTAATTCTACCAACTGGCGGAAAGCAGATTACCTACACAATTATGTACACACACACACACACACTTGTACATATACACGATTATGTACCATCTCTATGAATAAAATACCCTGCTTTCTAAAGAAAATATTAATGAAAAAATATATTTATACCTTCGCAATGAAAATACCCCATTTCAAATTAAACTTTTTAGCTTGACTTGAGGATGGGACGTCATTAATATGTAAAGAAATAATCATGAAGATAGTAAGAGGAGACAAGTAGGGACGTGAGAGGTGAGAGACGTCATTACCGCAATCAAAGCGTTCGACGCCGCAGCACGCCTCCCGCCTAACGACGAGTGCTCTCGATAAAAATTAAAAACACGTGCAAGCCCAGCCTGAGGAAAGTTTTAATGAGTACACGGCTCGCTCCATGGGTAGAGCGCATTCTCAAATAAAGCAGGTGGCCCCTGAATGGAGTTTTGTCAATCGGTCCGTCGACACTGTCCTCGACCAATGCACAAATTATACCCCAATGCAAAACGTCATGCGTCAGTGTACCCATTTTCACACTGGCGATTCATGAGCGATTCCTCTCGCAGCGTTCACGCCACCGCCGCGCATACAGTGATAGCACAAAATATCTACATACCTTATGTTTTATAGACAGAACATCTTTTTTATCCATAACACTGGGCCGAGAATTTCCGCTAAAAACCAACCTCTGTAACTTAATAATACTTAGTTTAATAATACGAGTAATAAAAAAATATATAACGGTGCCCTTTTTATTTGTAGCCTCTGCTGAATCTGACCTTAAATTTTTTGGATATTCAAAATAGCGGTACATATTAAAGCCACGGTAATCTGCTTTCTGCGTAAATATGACCATAGATAGTATGGATATCTCGATTTTTGCAGGCTTTTGCTGAGTGGTGCACAGGTAGAAAAAGTTAACAGTGTGCTGGTGAAATATATTTTGTTCGTATCTATGTAGAGCTGTGTGTGCCTTCCTAATATTTACAATTAACTAGGTTATCTTAGTAGAGAACACTGCTTAGTATCTTATTACTTACCTAGGGAAAAAGATACGACTAGCGAACTATTTCAATCACACTAATAAAACGATAAAAATAAATCTGATTTATAACGGACTGGTAAAATCCTTTTGGCAAGGTGCATTCCCAATTTTATTCATATTGATACCGTACATAAAAAAGCCATTAGATTTGTGCATTGGCTAACGAAACTGCAGAACGGACTCGGGGCATTGTCGATCGTTTTTAGACGGAGTAAGTGGTCAAAAATCTATTTCATCTATCATACACATTATTTTTGAGTTATTGGCTCCGATTCTGTTGGTGCGTTTTTCTTAACTAAACTAATTTGACAGCACTAAAAGTATAAATAGCTGTCTTTGTCGTTTCAGTTTAGAAAAACGCAATACGCAACAGTAGGAATTTTGTCACGTACTTGCCTAACTAAGTAGGATATTTGGCTTTGGTTGGACCTTTTCCGTTTGTCTGTGCCTGCCTCAGTTGACCGTGCGTAAGCGGCTTTATTCCGTTCCTTCCTTTCAGCATCAACGAGCTGCTAGCCACGCATACTTGAACCACTATTATACATATAATATGGATAACTGTACATTGTGCATTCATATTTTTTATGAAGTGCTTTTTATACATCCTGTAATAGAAGTAGTTTAACCTTTGAGTAACAATAAAGGCACCTACTCTACTCGTACTACAAGTGACTACAACCGCCTTAACATTTCATCAATAAATTAACAAAATTGTCATTCAATTTATCCTACACGAAACCAATAAAGCAAGTACCTACTTAACAGCTTTCTTCTATTTCGTGTACATAGGTAGGTACGAAACAAACATTGGCTCGAGTCAATTCAATTTATAACCCACTCTGACAACACCAATTTGCCTGCGTCTAAATGGCTACCTTTGCCCCGAAAGCATTTCAAACACAACAATAAATCTTCACTGAAATCACGGTCTAATTTCGTAAAAGCCCCATCTCGCTTTGCTAATTAATATGAATGGCATTTGCATCCGGCTTTTTCTCGCGCACACCATTTCCAACTATTGTTTTGCAAGATCCTCACAATTTATTCCTGCTTTTTACTCCACTTCACAGAAGGAGGGTTATAGAGAATAATGAAAACATCCGTTTTATGGTTGTGCCTAAATGAAAACTTTTGTTGTTTGTTATAATTAATTGAGAAGAATACCGTTTTTTATTCCTTAGTAAGTTGAGTTACATTACAAATTGGTGCATATTTTAAAATCCACCAACTTATTTGCAGGCGGGGGATCTTTTCGAGAAGCTTACGTAGGTACTGTATGTAGGTATACGTACATATCTATTTAATCTGTGGTAGGTAAGTAGGTACCTAGACTACACCTACCTACAAGGCAACTTAAAAATTAGGATGGATCTGGTGATAGTTAGGATGGTAGTTGTCGTTGGAAAGTTAAGACTGCAAAAGTAAATATTTTTGAAATTCTGAAACATGTGTTAAAGTTCTGCTGCTGACTGTATCCAGGCTTGTAATGTTGGTCGTCAGATTTTCAAAAGTACCTACTCCAAGCGTGTAGGTTCCTGGTTTCTCCTACAAACAACTATCTACATTTATGAGGTCGTTGTCACGATATTTCTTGGCACATCGCCAAACCTCAACTTAGGTAGGTTAGGTACCTAGTTGGGTAAAGTAGGTACACTACACTTGGCAAGTATGAATTGGTCAAGCCTAGACTAGACTACATTTTTTGCAATTTCTAAGCGTATATAAGGTGCTGTGTAATCACGTGACACGTAGGTACAATAATTAATTTACCTAGGTAGTCTGAATAGTAGTGACCGCATCAGTGCCCGAGAGCCCTATGGATGTATTGAAGTGCTGATGTTACCCACTGCATGGCAAAGACCACTCTTTCATCATTCCAACTTCCAGGATGGTCCTAAAATAGAGATAGGTAGGTACCAAACTGCTTAGGTGGGCCATTTGTTTGTTTCGTATTCTGATCAAGACGCACGGAAGTGTGTCCGCCAAGTTCAGCAAACACGCATGTATTAAAATTAGCTAACCATACCTATACCTAATGGTAGAATGCAGGTATGTGTTTAAATGATAAATTCAATAAATAATATTGGCCATTAAAAAAAAACTATTTATTTTATGTAGCTCACTAAAGCCTTATTCAACCTCAAAATAACTGATACAATACTATAGCTACTGTGGTTATCAGTAGGAACATAAATATAACACAACCATTTCATTTTTGTACCTATCCAGAGATTGAAACCACAAAATATTTTGTCTTTAGTGTTTGTAACTTCCGTTTTCGACAGTGGCTTTTCATGATAGTAAAATGTGTAGTATAATGTAGTTTTCAGTCCATTCCTGTAAATTATTTATAAACTACAACGGTAAGAAGACGGTACAGCGAATGTTGTTTAAGAGTTAATTCAGTAATACAGCTGATTTCAATTTTAAAGTATGTGCCAATATTTACAATCCCTCTATATTATTGTTGTTAGTCTTGTACATTACTGATATAGGTACTCAATTAGGAAAATGAGAAACCTAAGTTTTGTTATTATGTACCTAGTATACATTATTTACATGGTCACTTGATATTGATTAGGAAGGATACACATTAAATTCATTATGCATTTACATAAATATTATGAAATCTAATTACCTATGTTTTCTAACATCAAAAATGATCTCATTTTACAATCTAGTTTTAAATTAGAATACTCACTCATTTAAGCTTCCTTGGAAGCAAATTATTTACAAGCCTCTTTTATATTAAACTAAGTAAATCCTCCTAGGTCTAAGATGGGCTTGATAATGTTATCTATCATTAGTACAAAAATCATACTACTTTATTTGTAAAATGCTTTCTTGCCTTTTCTATCTACTGAGCAAAAACTGAATAGTAAAACTTAGAACTAAAACAACACAAGGAATTTTAAATAGGTACATAACATTTAAGAATAAAGTTAATTTTGCTTACAAAAGTTTATCTCTAAATGCAAAGTGTACTTACACTACCACTTTCAGCACAGTTTTACTTTTTCTTTATCTCATTCACTTGTTCATAGTAGTGTGCACTAGGTTTTTTGACAACCCTATGTCACAAACATGGTGGAGGCAATGGCATGGCAATAAGCTTGCACACTTCCAGCAGTAAGTTCTTAAGCACAGCAGCTTGGTTGTCATGAGAACCATTAAGTAATATTAAAGGTATAAAAGTTGGCTTTTGGATGTGTGTGTCATCGCCATGCTTTTTGAGCAAATTTGATCCATGTTCATGGGTTGCGCAGTTACTGATTTGGTCAGGATCAATATTCATCTCCTTAGCGCACTGAAATAAAAATAGTAATAGAAAAAAGATAAATCAAAATGATGATATACTGAATCAAATTAAGCTATATTTATATAAATAAATAAATATTCATGGCCATTTCACACTTATTCATAAGGATAATGGGAAAAATTATACAAAAACTGATTAATATTGTTATTTGCAAACAATTTACCTGAATAAAGGTAAAAACAATACATACCCTTGACAAGGCTTTATCAGGATCCATGTTATCAGCTATCATACAATCAGTAAATTTGACTGACATAGTCATGTTTTCTATTGCATCTATTGAGCAGGCGTGGACTTTGTTTGCATAGCACTCCTCTTCTCCATGTTGGCATTGGAATATGTACTGCCCATTTACTTGTTTAGTCTGAACAAAAAAAACAATACCCACTATTATTTACCTTATTATTCATTATTTCAATAAGTATTGTAGCTTAGGTACTTACAGAAGCTTTTCCATAGGGTATTAATGTTACTTCAACAAACTCAGATAATTTCTCTGTGACGGGTGTGAGGTGCTTCAAAAAGAAATGCTTGGAGTCAGGACATAAAGCTTCATAGTACACTCTCACTTTCACTTTATCTATCTTATGTTTATTGTATTTATCATCTTCAAGTTCTAAAATATCCGCCTGTAAATTGAACACAAGATTAAACCTATATGCTATCATCAATCAATCATCATTCATCATGCTTGGTAAGCTCGAAGGGGTTTTCCAAAATGAAATAACTTTTATGTTGGGAGGTTGATAAAAAGGAATAATACTACCTAGGTACCTATAGGTACCTAGGTATATTAGATTTAATTTAAAAGATGACTAAAAATGACTTACCTCTGGCGCCAATAGTGGTGAATCATTTGGCATCAAACGAAAAGCCTGCCACATTATTAGTATCACAAGAATAAGCACAATCGTCCTATATCGATTACAGGAGTAAAAGGCCATTATAAATTATGAAGCCTCCGAATGTAATCAAACTAAATAATTAGAATACGCAACCATAAGATAAACGACATCAGCAAGAGTGTTTGTTGCCAAGCCAAGGTATTCTCGTAGGTATTATATTCTCATTGGTATTCTCTTCTATTGTATGTTTCAAACAACTGAATGGTATTCTATCTATTTTTAGATTTTACAGCAATTTTCAATAGGTACCGTTTACGGTCTACTTTTATGTCGATTGTCGAACGAAAATCAAATCAATCAAATATGTAATAATGTAGGAATACGACGGAATTCAAAATCAATCAACAAACTATATTTTTAGTTTTGACGGATGGTTATGTCAGTGTCACGTTAGTGAGGTGTCAAGTCAATCAATTACGTCACGCCAATTATCTATCATGTCAATTGTGGTGTCAAAACAAAATGGTCCCTTAATTTTTCCGTTTTCTACAAAAATCAGAAAACTATAAACAAAACCGGATCAATGGCCGACGGGCACGTAAACGCTTTCGTTCAAAATGATACTCATCTAATATCATTATAATGCTCTTTTCGCTATGACGATACTCCTCCAACTGCTCACTTCTACCTATGTGTAGGTAGGTGCTCCTAGATAGCAATCAAAATTATTTTTTTTTATTTGCTAGTAACACTCAGGGCGGGCAGTGGGTGGTGTTCTTGTGCAACAGTTGCTTTGGCAATAATTTATCAGATAGCTAATTGCCTCTGGCTACCGACCCATTTTACTCTTTTAGAAATACCTAATATGTACCTATAAAGTTAGAAAAAATAATGTTGTACTTCATGCATTAGTTTATTCCATTAGTTGCAAGGCAGCAAATTTTTCTACACAATAGAAACCAGCCTTAACTTGTCTCCCTCCAAAAAATCTACCATTTAGATCGACAACAGCTTTTATAGCGCTTTCTATGCGTTTGAACTCGACAAATATTCTAACCGCCTCGTCAGACGGCACATTAGGTAGTTCGAATATTATAACTTTTATGACATCTCCGTATTTAGTGTTGCATTCGTCTTTCACTTCAGGCTCTAACTCTTCATCGACGTCGCCAGGTCCAACCATGTTCTGAAAAATATAAGACTTAAGGTATTATAGGTAGGTAGCAAGTACCTACATCATACAAAATAATTGGTGGCAATAATTAGATTGGTTGCTGTGGCTGATAAATGGAGAATAATATTGAATAGCCCAAATCCATTCTTTCCTAAAATCTATGGAGAGGCCTATGTCCAGTGTGTATGTCGACCTACAGGATGGTATGATGATACAGTAATGGATAAAGTACTTACTCTTAATAATACCACTTTGCTAGGCGATTTCATTATCTCTGTAATTGAAGGTTCTTGTTTTCCTGAATGTGGTGAATTAGAAGAGGCGTTTGGTGAATCTGTAATTTATGAATAGGGATTATTTACATCTTTCCAATGCACTATGCAGTGTCTATGAAAATAAAATTATTTTGAAAATTTTTACCTGGTCCAGGATTTGCTGGCATTGCAAATCCAGGAGGTGGCATTACAACAGCAGGGCTGTCTTTTTCGTGAATAATTCGCCCGCCGCGTTTTGATGTCTTCTCTACTTGCAATGCTACAGACATGCCTTGTTCTTTCTTGCCTAAGCCTTGCCCTTCCTACAGAAATAGTCAAATTAATAGGATTTTGTAACGAAAGTTAAAAAATAATTCACATGCCAAGTTCCTATAAGAATGTTCACTTGATTTTGATTATCTACCTTCTACTACCTACTTCTTGCATTCTGTCAAGAGTGATAGATGCAGTGCGATGCCTCACAGACCACATCCTCAGTGGACGTGCTCAGTGAGGCAATGCATTGTCATAGGCAGAGGTTAGGAGGTTACTACTCAACATCAAGTGGACCATCTGCTAGTTCTACGAAATTATTTTCATTCATAAAACAATTTTTAACAATTTTCTTTGATTTACTTATAAATACTTTGCGGATACAAACCTTGAAGCCATATTTCGCCATGATCTTAGCAGCCACTGAGCTAGCACCATAACCTCCTATAGAGAAGCCAGTATTCTGACCATGAGCAGGTGTGGATGGTGGGGAAGGTGTTTCCGTAGTAAGGGATGGAGGTGGTGCGATGGCAACCCCCGCTGCACGCTTTGATATCTCAACAGCTTCCTCTTCTTCTGGCGGCTGGAATATTAACAAAAAACTTTTAGTAAAATATTTCAACACTGTGTGACGTAGACATATCAGCGAAAGCTTCTTGTATATAAATAAATAATTTTGAAATATAATTCTATAATAAAATTACTTGTTTAAACAATAAACTTATATAGTTATCCCAGCAGCTGCAAGATAACCCTGTACTTTTTTAAATGTTATCACTTTTACTGTCTGTCAACATAATAATGTTCTATGTATTCTTATTATAAGACAATTTGTTTTCATAAAGTGATATTATGCCAACTGTGATGCAAAATAAAAAAAAACTCCCAAATACCAGAGGCATAAGAGTTTTTTCTTGTGTAACTTCTTCCTCATCCCCAAATCTAGATTTTCTTTTTCTCTCAGACCTGTCAACTCGATCACCTTCATGAATTCTCTTGTTCTGCAACTCTGTAAAAAAAAGAAAGTAGGCATGTAAGTTAAATATGCACTAGGTTTGCAGAAATAGTTGCATTGACAAGTCAGGTGTTATTTTGTGCAATCGCTAATCATTATCAAACTAGCCTTTAGTAGTCCACAGCTTAACTTACACCTAACCCAAAGATTTCTTGAAAGAATTATGTTTGACAAGCATTTAAAAGCTCTATATATTCTAGAGGTTAATTTGGTGGACAGAGCCTGGTACATACAGCTAAAACCAAATAGGTATGATCAGATTCGTATTTATATCCAGCTATGTGATCCAACAAGGGAAATTAAACTTTTATAATATGTCACCCAATCTAAACGGTTCAAGTGAAGAGTCAGTTACCTTTTGCAACTTTTTCGTAATCATTGGGCCACATTGGATCATACTCATTTGCAACATTCCAGTCAAAATCTTTTACACTGAGCGATGCAGTCAGATTCCTTGACTGTACTGTTGTTATATTTATGTTTGACTCATCATCATCTTTTGTTTTACTTTTCAAATCTATAACTGGAGTCAACACCTGTAAAAACACTGATATCAATTACAGTTTGTTTCTTAGATAAAGTTGAGAGTCCGACAGCCTTCTAGTAAACTTTACCTGAGTTGACCGTCTAGCTGCTTCTCTTTTCGGCTGTGTTATTGCTGCTTTTTTGAGCTGCAATTGAGACTGCAACAGTTTGATTCCAGAAGACCATCCAGCAACCTTCTCAGTGTTGCGGGCTTTGATAGTATCAAGATCATCGTAGAGGGACATTCTAATATATTTTAGCCACAGGCACAATGACTACGAGTTTTACTTAAAAATTACAATCAAATCAGCATTCTATTTTATCAGACTAGACCACAGGACAATACATTATAATAATAATAATCATCTTATCTTGTCAAGAAATGATTTTTTTTCTTGGCCATTACGGCCAGGCGAAAGTAGAGGTGTAACTAATATAACCATAACAGGTATACGGAACAGCGTTATTTGGCCTAAAGCGTTATAACAGTTATACGCGTCGCCGCTGCTATGTTATTTTATAACAGCCAAATAACAGTCTCGCGAAAAACGGGTGCAGGCAGGCGGTCGACGCAAAAGTTGTCTTCTATAAAAAATATCAGCGAATTTCGTTTTGTATTAAACGCAAATTTTGAAATTTTGACCATCATGTTTCATAGATCGTTCATTTTTTATGAGCTCAAGTCTGGTTGGAGAACATGTCATTAAATAACATGATAACAGCCAGTAACAGGGGTAACACTATAACGGCCTAAGTTATAGTGTTAAACTATTTTACTGTTATTTGCGGAACGGCATAGATTCAATGCCGTTAATAGTTACTGGCTGTTATCATGTTATTAAATAACATGTTCTCCAACCAGACTTGAGCTCATAAAAAATGAACGATCTATGAAACATGATGGTCAAAATTTCAAAATTTGCGTTTAATACAAAACGAAATTCGCTGATATTTTTTTATAGAAGACAATTTTGCGTCGACCGCCTGCCTGCACCCGTTTTTCGCGAGACTGTTATTTGGCTGTTATAAAATAACAAAATAACAAATCATGTTATTAAATAACATGATAACAGCCAGTAACTATTAACGGCATTGAATCTATGCCGTTCCGCAAATAACAGTAAAACAGTTTAACACTATAACTTTGGCCGTTATAGTGTTATCCCTGTTACTGGCTGTTATATCATGTTATTTAATAACATGATAACAGCCAGTTTCAGCTTCGACAACAGAACAGACACTGACAGGACATGTGACAGTGATAGTTTCATTTCTTCATCGTGATCGCCGTTTGCTCACACCTCCGCGCCATGCCTCCGGTGGCGTGGCGTTGGCTTGGCTATACGTTGGTTTGTATAAGGCGAGAGTGAAAGGAAAATAATTGAGTCCGGTTATTGTACAACCATGGAATGCACAGCCTGGGAAAACACAACCATGGAAAGTACGACCAGGATTGCACAACCCGGGAATTCATTAATCACTACCTACCTATAGAAATCCGTAGCCTTGCCTGTTATTTGACTGTTATTTTATAACAGTTATGATAACATAGTATCACCAGACCGTTATATTCAATAACACGCATATGAAAATTTGACTGTTATATTACACCTCTAGGCGAAAGTCGTATGAATGAACCAAAGGAATGAACCTTGCAAAAATATAACAAAAGTAAACAATACTACTTTACTATTTTTTTTTACTTTTTCTTGTACTGGCGCTGGATACTGGTTCTTTTGCCAAGTCTTATTTACAGTTATTCTTCTTCTTCTCTTATATATGGCCTCTGTCCGTCATTTCGACAGACAATTTTGCCAGTGTCAAGTGGATTATTTGAAATAAGTTACGTCAAGTCGAGTTTAGTCAAAAGTTTAGTCAAAAGTGGTCAAAAGCTATGTTGCTTTTACAAATGACAGAACTCGAATCGAATTTACTCGAATTTGAATTTTTGATTGGAGGGAAAATATGGGAGAAAAGGGGGAAAGTTTTCTGTAGCGTTATTTATCGACGGATTTTAATCAAATTTTAGAAACATACTAGGGCTTCATTCTTCATAAGATGATGCGAAAAAATTTCCAAAAGGGGGGAGTCGAAGGGGGAAATAAGGAGATTTTTTTTTGAAAATTTACGCCTAACTATTATATCAATCAGAAGTACGCAGTCCCTTTCGTCTTTACGAGACAAATCCGCAGACACAGATTCGACCTCCTAGGGCCAAGGGAACGCGAGTAATTACAAAAACTTATATCCCTATTTTGCTCAAAAGTCTACATAGGTACTTAAGCCTATTGGAAAATGTGAACACCTGAAATTCAATTTAGTCAGGGGAAAGGGGAAAAAGTCTGTTATTGCATCGCTAGAAAGGCTCGCGAGGTCTACTGTTCTCACAGAACAACTAGTAATAATCTAGTCGATCTAACGTATGGATCGACTGTCGATCGATGCCTGGGAGCAGCGTCCTCACATCACCTAGTTTAGGACCAAACATTACTCGGATACACATATTTTCTGTACTATGAATCTATCTATCTAATCAGCCTGTGTTCACCCACTACTGGGTATAGGCCTTCTTTTTATCACGCCATCCTTTCCGAACCTGTGCCAATCGGATCCAGTGTGCTCCTGCCACCTTTACAATATCGTCTGCCCATCTGGCTGGTGGTCTGCCTCGTGATCGTGACCTATGACCCTCGCGAGGCCACCACTCGGTCACTGCCCTTGTCCATCTTCCGTCGTGCTATGAATACCTACTTTCATTTTGTTGGTAGAGTTATGCCAAAAAATATTACTGCGTAGGTACCTGAGTATTGCATCATGTTAAGGGTGACATGTTATCCTTACAAACTCGAACTATTAGTTAGGTACCTATTACCTACCCACTTTCATTTTATTGTAAATTTTTGTTTGCTATCAGTATTAAATAAATACATTAATCTATCTATCTAACTATTGAGTTTTCATGTTTTGGAACTAGGTAAGTAAGCCTGCAAAACTTCGGAATACGCTTCATTTTTGGTTTGCGTAAGTACGACCACGTTTCCGAGTATAGCATTAAGCTCAAGTGGTTACCCATACGACTTCGCCGGAATACTCACATTTTAAATCAGTTGTACTATATTCTCTTCAGCTCAACCTCTCCTACCTATCTCAAAGAATGCTTTCAATTTCTCCATCTTTCGAATCCCCGATCCTTGCGCTCCTCTGATACTATCCAACACACTTGTAACACACCTAACGCCTGTACACTCATCCTCATACTTTGATAATTCCTTCACAGTGCGGGCTGTCAGGTTATGGAACGCTTTACCTGTTGCAATCAGACGTGCCAAATCACTCCCGATATTTAAATCAGTGGTCAAGGAGCACTATTTGCGTTGTTGTCACTGACTAGACTTGTTTGATTCTCTCTTTAGGTTTTAATAAGTACCTAGGTATTTATTTTAAATCTTGTGCATGTATGTATGTAGGTATATTTTGTATGTTATAAGTATTGTTTGCCAAAAGTATATTTATTTGCCATAAAATTATATAGTGTCTAAGTATATCTAAATTAATCATGTTTCTAAATTTTTTCTATGTTATCATTAGACAGCACCCTTTGTCCATTATTTAAGTTTTGTTTTGTATGTTGTAGTAGTCCCTAGGTAAGGTGTGCAATAAAGTATTTTCTATCTTCTATCTATCTAGGTAGGTACCTACTTTCGGTCTACCTAAGAGACCTAACCTATATCGTTTTGTAGTGAAGTGACATTCATGTGTAGGTACCTATATTGACTTGGCCTTATTTTAGAACAAGTAGACATGACATCATTGAAAAAAAATACTCTTTGACAAGAGCATGACATATTATTTTGATAGATTTTGATTTTAATTGGCAAGTTTTACAAAATTATACCACCTTACGCTTCTGGTTTTTGTAGTAAGTAAACGTAAATTTTGAGTGGGCTATAGAAACTCAAGCAAAATGGGAACAATAGCAAGTAAAGATACAAGACGAATCAGTTTTGATAATAAGTTTGCCCTTAATTCTGCAATCACTGTTTCAAAATCCATAGAAGATCAAGGTTTACTAGATTTTGATAACATAACAGCAGTAAGTGCTTGTCTATTCTTTAATACATAATTTTAGTCTAGGCACTATCATCATAATCTTAAAATAATAGCTAGCTACATGCATGAAGCAGAACCAGTATATGTATAGTCGCAATTAGTCGCAAACCAAGTGGCAGTTAGGCAGGTATGTACTTATGGGTCACTCTCAGACTATAGAGTTTAGTATTCTAATCTAAGGGGTCACCATGCACCACTGGACAATCTGGACATTATCTAGATCTCATCGTACACCTACATTCCAGAGTATTAGGTTTAGGTACCTACCTACCTACTTAGATCTTGGTACGCTCTTTTTTGTGGTTATATCGTGGCTAAGTAACTATATCTATCTGAATAAATTGAAATTGGTATAAGTACTTACACAAAAAGTATTTTATTTTCTAACTGTTATGTAAGTAGGTACTTACCTACTTACCTATTTGAACTTATAATTTTTCAGGAAACAACCGGCGAATTGATATTTGCGGATAGTAATAAATGTGAAACACAGGAAGAAACTGAAGGTGATTACTGGGCACATAGAATCGAAAATTTGAAAAAAGAACACCAAGTTATTAACAAAATCATCGAAGTGGAATATGATAAACAGATTGAGAGCACTAACGAAAATTTTGAACCAACAAAAATTACACACGAGAAAATACAAAAAATAAAGCCATGTTTTGACTGGCGCACAAAGGTAAGAAGATGTTGTGTTTTATCGCACAATTAATTTATAGCTTAACTACTAACCTACCAACCCATTTAAGTACCTACCTATAGATTTTTTCTAAGTTATAATATAATAGAATTAAGCTCGCCTCTGTACTATTTATTTTTATGTGCAACAAAGAATTTTCTAATCTAATATATTTTACAGATAGTGCAATGCTATGAAGCAAATCCCCATCAACCTCTAATGTGCTCAACAGCTGTCCAAGCATTTAGTAAATGTGTTGCGTCGTGCAGAGTTGAAGAATAACTGTTTTTTATTTAGGTACCTACCTACATAGAAACTTTTATTGTTTATTAGCTTTTGTCTACACGTGGATAAATTAATTGAGTAAACTAAAAGAATAAACAAGATTGCTTTAGTTTTCTGTGAACGTCAACATCGTTAATCCCAATAGCGTTATAATTAGTATTTAGGTACAATACAATAACTCGGTTTCTAAAAAAATTTTTGATGTTTAGATCGTTATTATCCTGGAATACTATATCAATCCTTGGCTAATCTAACTCACAATCTTACCAGCAAACCTTTGATAGGTATAGTTACTTATACTATAACTTGTCGACCTACCTTTATCCAATTTCATGAAGATTTCATTCAATCTTCAGGTCGAAAGTTTTGCTCAAAAAAAACATTCTTACACACAAACTAGGTAGGTAGGAATGTTTGTTCGAACATAACTTTACGAGCGCCGCCGATTTATAGGTACCTACCTACCTATCTCAATTGATTTCAGACTAAGTTACAACTATGTTGAACTATAATTTATCTATATACCTACCTAGTCAACCTAGTCTGAACTATAATTTATCTATATATAATTTGCCTAGATGGCCTAGATTTCTTGAACGTATTGTACGTAAATAGTGAAGACTAGCTGATACCCGCGATTTCTTAGGTACGCGTGCAAAACTTTCCACTAAAATATCTGTCAACCAACATACGATGTACCTAGGTAGGTACGTACCTCGTGTCAAAGGCTGCTTTTGGTTTAGGGAGGTCAAGCAAGCCTATCTAAGAATCCACGTCTTTAATTTCAATAAAATATAGGTAGCCTACCTATGTTTCAATCCCAAAATAAGGCTTCTGAATGGTATAAGTTTCATTGAAATTGGTCCAGTAGTTTAGGTGTGATTTGCGAACAAACAAACAGACAAACAAACAAACTCGATTTTCGGAATCAGAATCGTTTCTTTAGTTGCGCCGTTGATATAAAGGAATGTCAGTGGTAACTTCATTTAAATAAGGTCGAAAATCATTTGTTCAAGAAAAATCACGAATGCGGTTGTGATTGTAATAATAATAAATAAATGTTCATGGACATTCTAGTCCCAAACTAAGCTAAATAGCTTGTAGGTAGGTAGGTACTATGGGAACTATATTGCTGATAGAATACCTAGTATATACTAGAGACAAATTGTTGGCGTCGCTTGGGCTTACCACAGGTAAAAATATTCGGATCACCTCCATTTTTTTATCGAATAATAGTTTTTATTGGTTGAAAAAATTCTCTAACCTCTACAATAAGAATCGATTTTTCTTAATTCAAAATTAATCGATTAATCGAATTTTAATTAAAAGAATTATTAACATCGATGTTTTTTTTCGATTCGATACATCAGAACCGTACATCGATGTCATTCGATGTATCGGGTGAAAACATCGATACTTTGTAAGCATCGAGTACTTTTTTAAGGTTTCGTACTCAAAGGGTAAAAAACGGAACCCTATTACTATGATTTTGCTGTCCTTTGTGTCTGCTGTGATTTGTATGATTTTCGGTTTAACTTGAATGAGTATTTAATATAGAAGACGTTTTAGTTTTAAGAAATAACAACTGTGTCATATACCTACGGTGGAAAATGGGGGTGATGGTGATCTAGAAGCTCGCCGGCCGACACGACATAAACAGTTTTTTTTTGTCACTGACTCGTGTGCAGTGCTGCCAACATAATTTTTTAGTACACGATGGCCGCAACGACATTATATTGTCAGTGCACTATTGAATAACAAAACTTTTTTTTTTTAAATAAACAAATACTTAGGAAAAAAAATTTTAGGGGGCAAACATGAGTTTTTATGAAATTAATTGGTTATAATCGATTCGATGTTTTTCTCCTAAACATTGAAAAAACATCGATACATCGAGTATATCGAAAGCATTTCAAAACATCGGATCGATTCGATGTATCGCATTGTAAATATCGATGTTTTCGATGCATCGATGTATATCGAATATCCCTACTCTAGAGACGACGCTCTTTTCGGTCAGGTCTTCCGCCATTTTGTGTTAATACGCAGCAGCCGCCAGCCAGTCTACAGCGAATATTGAATTAATTCTCCAAAACGTGAGTGCCTTCTCAATTCTAGATAGAAAATTTTGTGACCTGAGTTTTCTTTGTGGTATGAATACATACCTACGTACGTGTAGCCGATCAATGCTTGCGTTTTGCTAAACACAGCATCGATCGGTTGTGATTGTGATATAATTTATCCAATATTTTATGTAGGTATGCCAGAACAGAACGACAAGCCACGGTAATGTACAGTCTGTGTGTACAGTGTGGTAGAATTTACCGAAGACGAGGATTGTATTAGTGTAATAAGGGATGAATGGATTACTCCTCGAAAAACACATTGCATGTGGCCACCGAAGACAACAAAATTGAATAGGTGCCTTAGTGGTTCAATTGTGCCTGATACAACATGGAATTTGTTCGGTACCTATTAGGCGTGTATTTTATACAACAGGTACCTACCTACATAAACTTAGTAAACCTGTTGCAATATTACAACTTGAGGTAATAAATTACCCTATAGGTAATAAGTAGCTACTTTGACTCTTTACAATAATTTTAGATGACCTGGGCAAAGCTTTTGCTAAAGCAAAACAGGTTGAATATGACTCGGAGGTGAATAGTGACGGTAACCTTATAATATCCACAGAGAGGAGGCGTTACAAAACAAAAAAAATATATGACAGTGATACCACCAGTCACTCATCAGACGCAGAGACTGAATTACAGTACCCAAAACCACCTGAAGGGCTGGATCACCTGGGTGCTACCGATGCTGACTGTAAGTACCTACTAGTGCCATCATGCCTGAATAAGTAAATCTGTCGTTAGGGTTCGAGGGTAATCATGGTATGACTTTGTCTATCCGTCTATCTGTCACAAACCTAACGACAGATTTACTTATTCAGACATGATGGCATCATCCGAAGGTCATCATGGTATGACTTTGTCTATTCATGAGCCTGAAACTAACAGCCAAATGACAGCAGCCAAATCCAATAATCCAGGGCCGAACTGAGGATAAATCAATAAATTCTAAATTTTTATTTCTGACGCTATGTGTTTAATATTATGTTGAGTCTATGAAAACCTAATTAAAATTTTATTTTAAGGTACACTGGATTTGACTCTCACACCAATTCAAGATGAATTGACTGTACATAAATCACATGCTTTAGGTAAGAATAAGTAAACTAAAAACTTGTAGATTCTGATTGGTCTAATAGTATAGTGGGTGGTAACAGGGTGTTCTTTTAGAGAGCGAGGCCTCACTCTCACTTGAAATTTTTTATATTTTTTTTACTACACATTTTTTTACAAAAGTAGGTATTTTAAATATTTTTAAAATTATTAGTTTATTAGTTCTTAATTTTTTTTTTCTATTTTAGATGTGATTGCAAAGCACTTGGCTCGTATTGAAAGTGACATAAAAGATCTGCAAATATCACAGCATGAAATATTGCAAAGACTTCGATCTTCTGGGCCTGTCACTGGAATTGAGCTGTCTCTTCCAGAAGGGATAACATTACCATGTGATGATCATGAAGCTCTAAATAAAATCGAAATATATATTGACGAAAATGGGAAACATTTGGTAGGTAACTATAATCCCCAAAAATACATAAATGTAAAAATTGTGTTTAGTAGACATTTAGTTTTATTAGTATTTATTCTAATTACAGGTTACTCATCTTAGCTTAGTGGGTGGAAACAAGCTAGCTGTCATTATAAGAAGAATTTTAGAGAAACTATTCAGTAACAGACTTGCTTTGCAATACAATTGGACAGGAAAAAATAACAAGCTACCATTAAAGGATTTAAAATTAATGAAAGTTATAAGAGGTAGGTTATCTTACTTTTATTAGGACCACTTCATCAAGAATCAGACTAGGTGGTTCGTTTCGTAACTTGTCTTTTTATATTTATAGATGCAGTGCGACAAAACAAAATAGCAGAAAAAGCAACAGATTCTGAAATACATGAAGTGATATCTAACTGGTTCAGATTTACCAAAGATCGCAATGGAGGAAGAGAGGCTCGTAGAGTTAAGCAGTAACAAATTAATATTATGTGTACCTACTTAAAAATGTTCCATTCTTTCTGTATTTTTTCTATATAGAAGAAGCTACTATTTTATGAATAATAAATATAAAATTAAATATATTTAATGTATTTTATTTTAGTGTTTCAGATTCAATCCTTTTCTACATTGGCTTCACGTCGGGTTTCACACGGAGAGACCCTACCGAAGAATGGATATCTACGGTGGCTTTACGTTTGTTTTCCTATCGGAAGTCCTACAGTAGAATGAATACGTTGGCTTATGTTGTTCTCCTTATGGAAGCCCTACCTATGTAAGAATACCATTATCTACGGTGGCTTTACGTCGTTTTCCTTACGGAGGCTCTACCAAAGAATGGATATCTACGTTGCAGGTAGATATCTATTCTTTGGTAGATCCTCCGTACGGAAAACGACGTAAAGCCAACGTAGATAATGGTATTCTTACTTAGGTAGGGCCTCCATAAGGAGAACAACATAAAGCCAACGTATTCATTCTACTGTAGGGCCTCCGATAAGAAAACAAACGTAAGGCCAACGTATTCATTCTTCGGTAGGGCCTTCGTCAGGAAAATAACGTAAAGCCAACGTATTCTTTCTTAGGTAGGGCCTACGTAAGAAAACTACGTAGATATATGGTATTCTTTGTTAGGTAGGGCCTACGTAAGAAAAACAACGTAGATATATGGTATTCTTTGTTAGGTAGGGCCTACGTTAGGTTAACAACGTAGCGCCAACGTAGATATATAGTATTCTTTATTAGGTAGGGCCAACGTAGAATTCTTTAGTAGGGCCTCTGTGAGTAATCTCTACGCTTAACCGACGATAGAATGTTTAGTTAGTAAATGGTAGGTTTGTCATCCCTAAAAACAGTTGGCCCGACAGAAAGGCCCAACGTAGCACCAACGTGGATTTACTGCATTGTATTCAGTTGGATAACACTGATGGGCCCAACGAAGCGTACAATGAGGAAGATGAGTTAGGCATTTTTTCCTGTTTTTATAGCTTAAATCAAAAGTCTAGAAGATTGTAAGGACAACTGTGAAAGAATTTTGGCGATAGCTCAAAAACTGAATTTTCTACGATTTTTTAAAGTTTGGATTTTCAAAATCTGTTTTTAGCCCGGCGATTTCGCGTGTGACGTCAGCCAGGTCCGATCGCTCACCCGCGCGTTTTAAGCGTTTTCTGCCTTTACGTTTCTATTTATATTTCTGATAAATAGGGAGAAAAGTACCAATATTTTTATGTAATATTGTGCCTCTAAGTCCTAAGGACACGTTTAACGCTTCAGATAAACTTTTTAACCACCGACTGAAGAAGAAAGGTGTTCTAAGTTTGAGGCTTTTTTGTGTCTATGTGTCTGTACCTTTCAAGGCTCGTAGCTCCAAAAAATCACTCGTAATTTTTTTATAACTATTCTTGAAATGGAAAGCAGATAAATCTGGCATAGTTCTAAGCCAAGTTTGGTAGAAATCGGTGCAGCGGTTTCCAAGTTATGAGGAGGTTTATCAGCCCTCGACACGCATTTTGAAGGGTTCTCAGGCATATATTGATTGTAGTTTGAAACATTTGGTTCTTATACCAGTATAACGTGAGCTACTATTTCTTAGTGTTTCATTGATTTTGTATATCAGGTAAGACTGGTAATGAGCAAGATTGTGTTATCGACGTGATTAGCAATGTTTTTAACCCCCGACGCAAAAACGATGGGGTGGTAAAGTTTGACGTGTGTGTGTGTCAGTGCGTGTGCGTGTGTGTCAGTGCGTGTGCGTGTGTCTGTGCGTGTATGTGTGTGTGTGTCTGTCGAATGCGCGCGTTGGTGCGCGTGCGGATGCGGATGGTAGTAGTCTAAGTCACATTGTCTACTAAGGACGTGCCTAGTGAGACATTGTACTGTCAAGTACAATGCCTCACTAGGCACGTCCTTAGTAGACAATGTGACTCGCTAAGAAGAAGAAGAATGTGACTTACACTAGGACGTGCCTAGTGAGACATTGTACTGTCAAGTACAATGTCTCACTAGGCACGTCCTCAGAAACTCAGGACGTGCCTAGTGAAGCATTGTCTACTGAGGACGTGCCTAGTGAGGCATTGTCTACTAAAGACGTGCCTAGTGAGGCATTGTCTACTAAGGACGTGCACGTGCGGATGCGGATGGTAGTAGTCTAAGTCACATGACAATGACAATGTGACTCGCTAAGAAGAAGAAGAATGTGACTTACACTAGGACGTGCCTAGTGAGACATTGTACTGTCAAGTACAATGTCTCACTAGGCACGTCCTTAGTAGACAATGCCTACACATACATATAGTGCAATGCCTCACTAGGCACGTCCTTAGTTACGAAGGACGTGCTTAGTGAGGCATTAGCAATGCATTGCTTAAGGACGTGCCTAGTGAGGCATTGTACCTACTGTACAATGTCCTTCGTAACTAAGGACGTGCCTAGTGAGACATTGTACTTGACAGTACAATGTCTCACTAGGCACGTCCTAGTGTAAGTCACATTCTTCTTCTTCTTAGCGAGTCACATTGTCTACTAAGGACGTGCCTATTGAGGCATTGTACTTGACAGTACAATGTCTCACTAGGCACGTCCTCAGAAACTAAGGACGTGCCTAGTGAAGCATTGTCTACTGAGGACGTGCCTAGTGAGGCATTGTCTACTAAGGACGTGCCTAGTGAGGCATTGTCTACTAAGGACGTGCACGTGCGGATGCGGATGGTAGTAGTCTAAGTCACATGACAATGACAACGTGACTCGCTAAGAAGAAGAAGAATGTGACTTACACTAGGACGTGCCTAGTGAGGCATTGTACTGTACAAGTACAATGTCTCACTAGGCACGTCCTTAGTAGACAATGCCTACTCATACATATAGTGCAATGCCTCACTAGGCACGTCCTTAGTTACGAAGGACGTGCTTAGTGAGGCATTAGCAATGCATTGCTTAAGGACGTGCCTAGTGAGGCATTGTACCTACTGTACAATGTCCTTCGTAACTAAGGACGTGCCTAGTGAGGCATTGCACTATATGTATGTGTAGGCATTGTCTACTAAGGACGTGCCTAGTGAGACATTGTACTTGACAGTACAATGTCTCACTAGGCACGTCCTAGTGTAAGTCACATTCTTCTTCTTCTTCTTAGCGAGTCACATTGTCTACTAAGGACGTGCCTAGTGAGGCATTGTACTTGACAGTACAATGTCTCACTAGGCACGTCCTTAGTAGCCAATGTGACTTAGACTACTACCATCCGCATCCGCACGCGCACCAACGCGCGCATTCGACAGACACACACACACATACACGCACAGACACACACACACGTCAAACTTTACCACCCCATCGTTTTTGCGTCGGGGGTTAAAAACATTGCTAATCACGTCGATAACACAATCTTGCTCATTACCAGTCTTACCTGATATACAAAATCAATGAAACACTAAGAAATAGTAGCTCAAGTTATACTGGTATAAGAACCAAATGTTTCAAACTACAATCAATATATGCCTGAGAACCCTTCAAAATGCGTGTCGAGGGCTGATAAACATCCTCATAACTTGGAAACCGCTGCACCGATTTCTACCAAACTTGGCTTAGAACTATGCCAGATTTATCTGCTTTCCATTTCAAGAATAGTTATAAAAAAATTACGAGTGATTTTTTGGAGCTACGAGCCTTGAAAGGTACAGACACATAGACACAAAAAAGCCTCAAACTTAGAACACCTTTCTTCTTCAGTCGGTGGTTAAAAAGTTTATCTGAAGCGTTAAACGTGTCCTTAGGACTTAAAGGCACAATATTACATAAAAATATTGGTACTTTTCTCCCAATTTTTCAGAAATATAAATAGAAACGTAAAGGCAGAAAACGCTTAGAAAGCGCGGGTGAGCGGTCGGACCGGCTGACGTCACACGCGAAATCGCCGGGCTCAAAACACATTTTGAAAATCTAAACTTTAAAAAATCGTAGAAAATTCAGTTTTTGAGCTATCGCCAAAATTCTTTCACTGTTGTGTTTTGGACGTAAAAATCTATCGATCTACATTAAAAAAAAAATACGCTCATCTTCCTCATTGTTGGCTGTTTGTTGGGCCTTTGTCATAGATGGCAAATGGTTAGGTTTGTCATCCCTAAAAGTAGTTGGCCCGACAGTAGGGCCCAACGGAGAGCCTACGTGGATTTACTGTATTATCTTTGGTTGGCCTTTTGTTGGTTAATACTAGTTGGCCCGACATGGCGGCCCAACGTTAATTCTACCGTTGGTCCTACAGTTTTTAGGGATGACAAACCTAACCGTTGGCCAACCACTTTAGGGACGGAGGCCCAACGGTTTGCCTACAAAAAATGCTACTAGGGTTATGTTAATCCAGGTTGTTTAGGTGTTTTGATTGGATGTTTAGATGTTTGTGTTTAAATCAAGTCGATTAACAATTTTAATCCAGGTTACGAACGATATAAATACATATATTCCAAGGTTCATCTAAGTTGGTTCAGTAGTTTCGAAGTGATTGAAACACAAAAATCTAAACAACCAATATTTTTTTTAGAAACTAAGAATTAGGCTAATTTTTATCCAGAATAATTAACAGGACCTATAGAATAAAATGAACGTCTAACGTTTATTTATAATATCTGACACGCGAGAACGGGTTCGGTGTAATATTATTATGCTTCTCAAAGAATTCGCTCAGAAAACAGTACACGCGTACGAAGTGAAGTCGTGGGTAACAGTTAGTACCACTAGTAGAAGCAAGAAATTTTAAAAAAAGTTTTTTTTCGGATTCATGCCCTGGCAGCACTGTCCTTCCTTGGCAAAAAGATAAGTATCCAGCGCCAACACAAAATAAATAAAAATTCTTTTATCAAACAAAAAAAGAATAAAGAAAGAAAACAAGATCAACGTTGAATTTAAAAATTTTGGGAGATTATATGAAAAGGCGGGAACTACCAAAGTGGAAAGGCGCGCTTTTGGGAAAAAATTCGTTTATTTATCTAAAATTAGGTAAATTTTCTTCTGGGTTAGCCTGGAATACTTGTGAATAGGTGGCCAAACCAGGAAGCTCACGGTTGTGGTCCGGGATGGGGAAGAAAAGGAGGAGAAAGGAGGAGCCGCCTCCCCCTGATGAGTCGCTGCAGACGTCGCCTTCTGATTCTTCGGATACAGATGATGTGAAGTCGGTAGTATCAGTAGACTGCTCAGCACAAAACAAGAACCATAAGCAAGCGGATAAGTATGCTATATTTAAGGTCTCTGGGTACTCGCGTAAGTACCCCGAGGATTCTAAAAAAAATGAGTTCATTGTCTTTCTGACTCATAAAACCGAAGATAGAGCATTCACTGATCGCGATCGTATGTCCCTCTCAAAAGGGTTAAGAGATCATGGTGTCTCAGGTGTTATGCACCTCAGGTCCATCAACAAATTTAAGGTAGGGATCACATTTGATCTCCCTAACAATGCGAACATGTTCTTACAAAATGTAAAACTTCTTGATCAGCTGTCCCTTAAAGCTACCATACCAGCAGGTGATACCGAAGTTACTGGGGTTCTTACCTCGGTTCCGGTTGAGATGTCTAACAAGCAAATATTTTCACTGATCGGCAGTTCAAGGAATGTCATTCAGGTGAGACGCTTCATGCGCAGAGTGAGAAGCGATGGTGCCGCTGCCTTTCTACCCACACAGGCAGTTGCGGTGACCTTTGCTTCCACCATTCTCCCGGAACATGTGTACCTAGACTCCTGGAGGCATGAGGTAAAAGTGTACATACCTCCTGTGAAGCAGTGCCTTAAATGCATGAGGTATGGCCACATTGCCAAGTTTTGTAAAAACGTTGAAGTGTGTTCTATCTGCACCGAGGAACACAATTTCCGCCAGTGTCACGTTGACCCAAAGAATGCCAAATGTAAAAATTGTAATGGAAACCACATAGCCATATCTTCAATGTGTCCTCTTAAAAAGCAGAAGGTAGAAGAAAACAAAATCAAGTCTAGAACTGTAACCTATTCGGATCTTTTTGATTCTAAATCCTTTCCACAACTATCTGCAAGAACCCTTGATGTACAGGTAAATAATTTAATGAAGTCAGAAGTTTTTATAAACATCTTAATTGAAACAATAACAAAGATGATGAGCAACAAAGATGTTCCAATAAATTCTGGGTCTATCAGAGAGACCCTAAAAAAAACTCTCAGTAATAAGCTCCCTCCATCTGCATAATGGATTTTTTAAACATTATGCAATGGAACGCACAAAGTCTAAACAGTAATAAGCAAATATTTATTAATTTTCTTTATACAAATAATATTCATATAGCAATAATTTCAGAAACATGGTTTAAACCTCACCAACAATTCAAAATAAAACATTACAATGTCGAACGTAATGATTGTGGTAACAATCACAATGGAGTAGCCATTTTAATTCATAATAGTTTAAATTATTCTAACATTACTACTTACTTTGATAATTCACTGCAAAATATTTGTACCAGAGTTACTATTAACAAAAAGGAGATAAGTATTCTTAGTTTTTATTGTCCAACAAATAGTAATCCAGTTTTTAGCAAAAGTAAATTTGATGCACTAATAAAGTCGATTACTGGGCCACTAATACTTGCAGGTGACTTTAATGCCCATCATACATCTTGGGGCTGTGGCTCTGACTCTCCTCGTGGGAGAGAGGTTTTGGAGGTCATTGATGAAAACAATTTGGTTCTGTTAAATGATGGTCAAGCGACGACAATTGGTTCGTTGTCGTGGCGTCCAAACGCACTAGATTTGACAATGGTTTCGCCGTCTTTGTCACTACAATGTGAATGGTCCGTTCATGATAGTCCTTTGGGCACTAGTTATCATCTTCCTGTAATAATTAAAGTCTTGTTTAACAATAATAGTAATAATTCAGCTAATAATTGTACTAATAAACATTTGCCCATCTACCCAAATTATAGACGTGTAGATTGGAAAGTGTTTAATGATTGTATGGATGCCTTGTTGGTTGATTTTGAAATAGATGCTCGATGTCCACAAGATTCTTATCAAGAATTTTGTAAAATTTTACGTACAGCAGTTGCGAAATCTATCCCTAGCAACAATTTAGCAAGCTCTTCTATTGTCACTGTCAATAGTGTCAGTCAGCAGTCATGTCGTCTTAGAAATGGTGAAATACCACCCCTTCCATGGTGGAATCAGAAATGTTCTGATGCCGTTTTAAATTCCAAAGAAGCGTATCTTAATTTTAAATCTAATCCAACAGAAGAAAGTTATTGTGAATTCAAGAGACTTCGGGCTCTTAAAAAACTAACCATAAAATTAGAAAGACAAAAAAGTTGGTTTTCCCTTTGTGAAAAATTTAATCGTTGTACCCCAATTTCTTTAATATGGAAATTTATTCGTAAATTTAATAAAACATACATTTCTCACGACAATGAAGACGACACATGGATTTTAGATTTTTTAATGAAGTATACTCCTGACTTCGTGTCACCCAGACAATACTGTAATAACTCAATTAGTGTAAATACCAGCAATTCCTTTTTACTCGATGAATTCTCAACTAATGAACTAATATCTGCGATTAATTCTAGAAGAGATACAGCTTTTGGTCTTGACGGAATACCGTACATTATTTTTAAGAAACTGAATAGTAATGGTTTGGAAATTTTTCTAATGATTTTGAATTCACTCTGGACAAATAACGACATACCTTCTGATTGGAAAATCGATTGTTTAGTACCAATTTTGAAGCCCAATAAACCCAAGCTATGTCCTGATTCCTATCGTCCTATAGCGCTTACGTCATGCGTCGGTAAAATATTTGAACAACTGCTAAAACAACGCTTGGAATTTTATGTGGAACACAACAAAATTCTATCGTCAAATCAATTTGGTTTTCGTAGAAATCATTCAGCTCGTGAAAGTATTTGTCAATTACAACTTGATATTCATAATTCTTTGGCTGCAAACAATCGTTTGTTGGCCGTTTTCTTCGATATTTCTGGCGCTTTTAATAGTGTCAATATTGATGTACTGTGTCGAGAATTGCTATCAATAGGTATTCCTGGAAAAATTGTCAATTGGGTTCAAGCTTTTTTGAGAAATAGAGAAGTTTTCGTAAAATACAATAGACATCTATATGGGCCGAGGTTATCCTCTGTAGGTGTATGTCAAGGTGGTATTTTGTCACCTTTAATATTTATATTGTACATACGTCGTTTAAATTTAATATTGGGTTCGCAAGTCAAAAATTTACAGTTTGCGGATGATTTGGTTGTTTATGCATCGGGAACAAGTTTAGCTCAAGTAGCTGAAATTGTTAATGATGCATTGACAAAGCTTAATAAATATTTTTCCTATCTAGATCTTAATGTAAATCCATCGAAATCTAAAGTTGTTGTCTTTGGTAAAAGGCATATTATTGATATGCCAGTTATTCAGTACAATAATTTGCCTTTGCCTGTATCACAGGAGGTTAAATTTTTGGGAGTATTATTCTCCCATAATTTATCCTGGATGAATTATACTAAGCATATAATTAATAAAGCTAACAAAGCTTACAACATTTTAAAGTCTTTGTCTGGATCCTATTGGGGTGCAGACCCAAAAATACTACTAACCTTGTATAAATCTTTAGTTCGCAGCCATTTTGAATATGGTTTCTTTTGTTACGCTGCAGATGTAAAAATTGTAAATAGCATAAACGTCTTTCAAAACAAATGCCTGCGTTTGATTTCAGGGGCATTTAGGAGTACTCCTGTAAATGCAATGCAAATCGAATGCAGACTTCCGCCAATTCCTATTCGTTTCAACTTTCTAAAAGAAAGATTCGTCTTGAAACTTTTCAGTGTTTCTGGCAATGCTCTTCTGGCCAATCTGTCCAGCGCTCAGCCTGGCTCAAAACCATTTTACATGTTAGAGGGTTTCCAAAACTTTCTAAATTTTCTTCAAAATTTAAACATCTATCAATCAAGTCTTATGCTACCTTGTTACGAAGGATCTTTTAATAGTAAATTTCCAGCAATTAATATACTGATCAATAATGATCTGTCAACAAAAGAAGAAGTTTATGTAATGCTCTCCGAGTTTATAGATTGCAAATTTATTTACACCGATGGATCTAAAAATGAAAACGCTGTGTCCTTTGCCTTATTTGAACCATCTTTGAATATTGGTGTCGGTCACAAAATTGATAAAAACGCTAGTATTTTTACTGCGGAAGCTGTTGCAATCCTGAGTGCTTTAAAACATATTAAAAATCGTAACTTAGGTCATACTAAATGGGTTGTGGTGAGTGATAGCATGAGTGTTTTAAAAAATTTAAATAACAATAAACTGCATGCTGATACTAACTACATCATTTTTCTTATAAAACAACTGTGGGTTGAGCTGGCTGATTCTGATATTAATGTAAGTTTTGCGTGGGTCCCTTCGCATAAAGGTGTAGAGGGTAATGAGAAGGCGGATTATCTAGCCAACACTATAGTTAAATTAGCAGATACTATAGATTCTAATCTTGAGAATGGTGACGCTGATGTAGCTCTACCATACACAGACGTTGTAAGTCTTTTAAGACAACGAATGTGTCAATCTTGGGGGAGACATTCGTATCACTGTACACAGGTTGAGAATAAGGGTTCCTGGCATGCTGCTTTGGATGTTCAGATTGATTCTGTACCTTGGTTCTGTAAGAGTAAAATTTTCATGAACAGAAAGTTTTACTCAACTGTTTGCCGCTTGCGATTTGGTCATTGTCGTTTGAATTATCATCTCCATCGTTTAAAAATGATAAATTCCCCTTATTGTGATTATTGCCAATCACGAGAAATTCAATCTGTAAATCATATAATTTTCGATTGTTCATCTTTCAATATTCAGCGCCTTGTATTGATAGATGAACTGCTTCAAACTTATCGTGAACCTGATTTAGTCCCGCGTTGCATTCAGGAATTGCTCAAGGATGAGTCAAATTTCATTCATTTGTACAAGTTTATTATTAATACAGTAACAGAGATATAATTATGTCTCTGTAAAGTATCGTTAGTTGTAAATAATATTATTAATACTTTTGTATAGTAAAAGGAAATGTAAATGTAAATAATTTATAATTAGGTACGTGCCTAAACGTATAGTCAAAATAGACGAAGAAAAAAAAACATTCAGATGTGTATCATTATTTGATATAATTTCTACTTAGAAAAAATTACGTATGACAAACACATAAACAAAATAACAATGGAAAAAAATATAACGTCTGACTAGGCGGTATGGTTGAAAAACTATAGCCTGCTCTCAGGAGCGAACAAAAAAAAAAAAAAAAAAAAAAAATTAAAAATTTTGTTCAAAATGTTGAGTTGAGTGAGATTGAATTACGATCTGCGTAAAGTTAATATAAATTACCTGCATTTTGCTTATATAGGTGTGTTGTTTTGTTTGTATTCTGTTTACTAGTATGGCCACTACTGAGGTCAACGGAGACGAAAGCTCAACATGCCATACTATACTGGAAAAAATTAATGCACACAGTGACAATATAACGAAGGTCTGTGCCAGACTACTTTGCACCAAACACCACGTTTAAACCAAACGAAAAAACTTATTAGAAAATTCTTAATCATAAACCTAAACTCCTGTGTATTCCAGCTACCAGACATAAATGATTTTACCATCGTGAAGCCTATTAGCCGCGGCGCCTTCGGTAAAGTATTCCTTGCACACAAGAAAACCAATAAAGAGATGATGTATGCAATAAAAGTTATGAAAAAGTCTGATATGATAAACAAAAATATGGTGGCCCAAGTAGTGACAGAAAGGAATGCTCTAGCTCTGTCTAGAAGCCCATTTTGTGTTCATTTGTATTACTCTCTTCAGTCCACTTCATCAGTTTACTTGGTAAGTGCCTGCTTCGAGTAACCCATCATAAGTACCATACCATAAAACATTGGTGTCTGGGGCGTCCATAGGTTGTTTAACTGTTTAGGGCATGCCCCATGTGGAATACCATTTTAAGTGCATGTTGCATAAAATATTGGCCTATGGAGCTCAGGAATAATTTAGCAATCTAACCGTGATAGAATTTTCAAAATTGATACAGTAGTTACAAAGATATCCAATATAAACAACGAAAAGCTTTTGTAATATTAGTATACATAAGTAAAAATAAGTATATAAATAATAGTTTTCAAGTGACTCACTTTTTTATATAATTTATTATTTTCAGGTCATGGAATATATGGTTGGTGGAGATATGAAATCGCTTTTAGGGGTTTATGGTTTTTTAGAAGAGACAATGGCAGTTTTTTATGTAGCAGAAGTTGTCCTAGCACTCGACTACTTACACAGGCACCATATAGTGCACAGAGATTTAAAACCTGACAACATATTAATAGCTAAAAGTGGACATGTAAAATTAACAGATTTTGGACTGTCTAAAATTGAAATTCACAGAGGTAAGATCTTATCCCTAAGATGTGGTTTTGTTTTTATCATACCCTAGCACCCCAAAATCTAAATTTTTTTTTTGTATAGTAAGTAGGTAGTCTTTGTATTACAACACTTAGTACAGGTAAGGTATTAGTACCTACTCTAGGTACTTCTAAATGCAAGCAATTTCAATGCATCTTTTGAAAGTTCTATTCCATTTTATGAATACCCTGCTAATTGTAATCTACTTTCACAGATTTAGAGATATCAGACTTTGTAAACTGCACACCAAGCCTGAACATGAGGACTCCTGGACAGCTGCTCTCACTGACCTCTCACTTGTCATTTGGTTCTGGAGGCGGGGATAGCACCATATACACTGTGTCCTCCGATGCTTGTGAGAACCTTCTTGATCAACTTAAACAGACTAGTATGCTACTATTGCTATTGAAATCATGACTGTGATTCAACTCATTAAGGCTGCATATTCAACAGAGATGTGCGAGGCAGAGGAGTGGTGTGTGAAGAAAAAAATTACCAATTGTATCACTACACAACACATAAAATGATACTATTGGTGGATTTTTTTCTGGCACATAGTGTGTACAACAAATCTGTTTCTATTAGTATAAAAATATGCTTTGCTGGTGTTCATTTGTCAATCTTTTTTTTGAAGTTGAATCATTGTCAACCTTATGTATTTAAAGATTCTCTGGATAAGGAATTAATGTATTTTTCAGGCAAACTAAAAGGTTTATTTGATGGTACTAGCGGCCTTGAAAACTCGCCCTTGTTGGACCACTCACAGTTGTCAGGAATTCATCCATTTATGAGTGCTGAAAGTATAACATTGGACAATATTGTAAGTAGATTACAGTAATCTATTGAATGACATGTGCTTTCTAGTTCCTCAACTCAATGCACATGCCACTGTTGGGCCCGCGTTATACGCGCCCTCGTACCCCACCCGCAGTTTGTAGGTCAACATAGGGAGGTTATAAAGATACAGCTGGGTGCTCCTGGTAGGACTATCAATATGAAAAAATATCTTAAAAAAAGTAGGCGTTACTCACTCAATTTGGTTGTAATTTTTTTATGCGTACGTTTGTTACCTCTAGAACTCTGTCATTTATAAACTGATTCGAAAAAATCTTGTGTACTTATCTAAAAGGACTTCCAGATTGGTCCTATAAAAATTAATCAAAATCGGTTTAGTAGTTTGGTTTTGGATTCGAATTAACTGAAAAAAATATGCCATTCACGTACACGAAATTGCGTATTTTGCTTTCCTGTGTTTTTTTAGAATATTCCTAATGAACTGCCATCAGAAGCCATGAAGCCGTACGGTAGTCAAATTTCAGTCGGTTTTCCTAGTTTTTTAAACTTATAAATTATTGAAATCCTGTTGGTTTATTGTAAACATATGTATCGTCGTCATTAAGAGAGGTACTCCTACCACAGCTCCATTGTGGTAAAAGTCGTTTTGACAGACTATGTCTGCAGCAGGCTTACCACTTGAGATACACATACTCGTAATTTCGGTTCTGATACCTCCACAGAGAGTTTTAGTATAGGATTATTTGTGTTGCTTTCATCTTTTTACAGTCTCAGGACTCAGGCTCAGGATCGCTGGGATCGTATCACACTTGTGAGAGTTCCAAAACCAGCTCAAACTCTCGAAGTACAAAGTCTACAGATATGAGCAGCACCAATGGTTCCTCTATGGGAGAGTCTGCTGTGATGTCAGATTCACAACATGACCAGTCCACTTCCCCTTTGTGCAGAGGTCATTCTTTGAAGAGGATACCCAGGTAGGTACTTTTTAGTAGTAAGTGAACAGGCTCTTTGTAAAAGAGATTGTCCAGGGAAGTAATAATACTACCATACCTATTACAGGTGGGCTTATCATCAGGTGGGCCAGCTTGTTCTATTACTAGGTCTCTTAAAAATCATAGATGTCAGTATTTTACTGAATTAGCTTAGATGCTGGATTATTAGTAATGTGTGCGCAGAATTATCGCAAACGTTCAATAAAAATATCAAGCTGTGTTTGGATATTTCTTGTCTGCCCTTTTGAGAGTTTGAGAGACGATTTTGAAAATCAGTAGCAGTTTGATTGATACATTATTTACCCATTACATTATTTACCCATTACTTACCCATTACCCTCCTTAAAGCTTCAGAGCTAAGAAAAGAAAACGCATATTAGAAGGCGATGATGATACGCCTACCGGTGTTACCAGCTTAGCAGAGTCTAAAGAGAACCACAGTGGTCTCACACAAGAAATAATGGCCTTGGAATTGAGTCAGAACACGCCAAAACGTATGGCGATTCACCCTACGCCGGATCGACGCAAAAACCCCATCAAAGGAGTGCTAAAGAAAAGGTATCGTGCTACAAAAACTAACGCTTTTCTAATGGAATAGCTGTTTATAAAAACAAATATGCTGACCGGAAATATTGTCAAAAAAGCACTCTTGGCTTATGCTCTACATGACTTGGCTTAGATCCTAAAATTATAACTTACTAGATAATAGCAGGGAGTATCGCTGCGTTCTAATAATAAAAAAAAAATGTGGTATGTACCTATTTAATTTCAGATGGGCCTCTCAGAACGACAGTCATCATTTCAATGTTGGCGTAATATTCTCCACACCAGTATCGAACAACAAATGCCAAGAAACAAAAAAGCGGTTAAAAGAGACACGTTTTGTCCTACCGAAGGACGATCAACCGGCTTCGGGCGTGAAGGAAAAGTCGTTCAATTTCAGCAAACATGTTTCCACTAGTCTAGAAATATTCCCTTCAAGACGGATGAGCAAGGTATCTTTCGACATACCTACCTTCCTATTTTCTGCTGTAAATTATTTTATTCACATTACACCAGTTACAAACCGAAAAGTGTCTTGACTATTTGGTACGTTTTCTTACGGCTAAACAGCTTAGTCGATTTCGATGTTTAGCACAGCTGATGTCCTGCGCAGACCCTGCATTTCAAAAACGAACATGTTTATCTTTTGACGCAGCATATTATTATTATCTTAGTCACACTCACATGGGGCAACAAAAAATACCTTGCTTTAAACTGTTAATTATGTTAATGATCTCTAGTGGACAAGGTATTGCATGAGTTAGTTTAAAATAATTAATATTTTTCTACATAGAGATTCCTTTCCAGGACGCCAATAAATCGCCTACTGATTTGTGTAAAACGCCATTGACAACCGCCCACACACCATATCGTACGCCGAAAAGCGTGAGACGAGGAAACCAAATGTCAGATCAAAGGATTTTAGGCACGCCAGATTACTTAGCTCCTGAACTTCTTCTAAAGTAAGTCTCTCTAATAAAGTAATGATGTTAAATCTGATTCTGATGTGCCTGTAAATGCACCGGAACCCATACCCTTCAAACCGGAACACAGTAATGCGAACATCACTGGAAGCAGAAATAGGTACGGTGGTAGTACTTTCCTAGGCGAGCTCTTTCACTAATACTAAAATGTTGGTTACAAATAGTTTAATTTTTAATATTTACTACTAGATATATATATATATATAGAATTGAATGATATATATATATATATATATATATATATATATATATATATATATATATATATGAATATATATATGTAGAATACTCCCCTTTCGGACTAGGGATAATATGTTACACGCTGTATATATATTTTTTATTGTTATTTGTTTTCCGGACATTTTGGACCGTTGCATGCGCCATGATCACAGATCAAACCTCTCGTTTTTGGTTAAAATTATGTTCCTAATTTACGTTTTGTTCAGGCAAGGACATGGGCCTCAAGTGGATTGGTGGGCGTTAGGAGTGTGCCTCTACGAGTTCATGACTGGTGTACCTCCATTCAATGATGAAACGCCTCAAGCTGTCTTTAAAAATATACTATCTAGAAGTGAGTAATGTTTCCTTCAATGTCACGGTCTTAGAAATGAACAGCTGTCTCTTTTTTTTCTTCATTTTATGCCAGCCTTCCCTGCCTAGCGCCTTTATTAACGTGTTTTCTGCAATCTTTACGATGTCGTCGACCCATCGAGCTTTTGGATGACCTAGATTTATTTCTTCCGTCTGATTATGGTCACCATGCAGTCAAGACTTTATTATATACCTAGTCATTTTTCTTGTTACTTTTAAAAAGTTATGGAATTATAAAGCTTGATTGCTATTTTTCTATACCTAGCATTGTTTATAACTAAACCTCTTCCATAAACTTGCCACTATTTCAATAATGAATACAAAGATTCGTAGTGCTAGTAAATAGATCGTAGTAATCGTAGATTAATGATGTGCCAGACAGTCCAGTACCCGGACCATCACAGAATTTACGTCATCGGATTGGATGTTGAATGAATGACTGACGCTCCATCTCAACAATTAAATCAATGTCGCTATTCTATGATGGTCTGGTCGACTACCGGCACCCCTTTATAAAAACGGGGATAAGCTACACAGATAAATGGATTTGTCTTCAGATATTGAATGGCCCGAAGGCGAAGAGTCACTATCCCCCGAAGCGGTAAGCGCTATCGAAGCGCTTCTCACAACGGATCCCGCAGACCGCCCCGCGGCGGTTGCGGTGCGGCAAATGTCTCTCTTCAGAAACGTGGATTGGGAGGACCTATTGAATCAAGAACCTCCTTTTATCCCTACTCCCGATGATCTGCACGATACAGGATATTTTCAAGGTAACGGTTGAATAACTCTTCAGGGACATGCCTCATAAACAAATGAAGCCCCATCATACATTCAGCTCTGCCTGTGGCCAAGCGTAATGGGTATGAAAATCAATAACTTTAGTTGCTATTTTTACAATCCTATTTCAGTTTGATGATTTGTAATAATGATCAGGTCCTTAAAAAAACGACACAATTTTTTGAAATCCATTACACTTGTCGGTTGCGATGCCGGATTTTTGATAACTCAGGTTTTTTTTTTGTTTCAGCGCGGAATATTCTTCATCAACTACACGTGTCCAATTTTGACATTTAGGATTATGTAGCAATTTTATTGTAACTAATTTACCCAATGATAATAGTAGATAATCATGTAAAGCTTCTAACTGGGGTTTCCTTCGTCTAGTCATGATTTTGTAGTATTCAAAAAGTACTTTCTGTAAGAGATTTCAATTTAGTCAATATGAATTTGGTATTTACTTCGAACAGCTAAGCAAATGGAAATGTTGTATAATATGTAGACCTATAGGATTAAAATACAATAATTTTTATTATTATATTACCAATATTATCTGCCTAAGCACATTATGGACAAGGAATCCCAAATGTCTATGTTATGCTATGTATTATTTGTATGATTGAATTTTGCTTTACTCCATGTGCTTGTACGATTGAAATACTGAATGAGAGATTTTGTAAAGAAATAATTAATATATTCTCTGTAATGTTAATATGTCTAACCTAACTGTTATTTAATCCGTTTGTGCCTAGCGAGCAAGTTGAAATAATATCTCTTACATTACAATTATATGTTTTATTCGATAAACTTATCTAAATTGGCACATATTCCACAAATACATATCAATCAATTGAGAAAAACAAGTTTTACAGGTTGTCTTTCTCAAAATGATTGTTATACGATTTATTAATTAAAAAATCGTGTAATTTTGCAGTGAAGATTGCTAATACGAAGCTTAATCCTATAGAGCTTGTTCACTCAGTATTATCTTTCTATAACATTCGTAATCAATGCAAAAGCGTACAGAAATGATGATATTGAAACTCGATAAAAGTTACGAATACCTCCTACTAAATCCAAATCTTGCTCCATCATAATAGTGTTGTAATAGAACAAAATCATTGTTATGAGGCCAATTTAAAAGCTCTTGTGTCAAAATAATTTTGAATTCATATTGAATATCTTCATTCTTAATTCCAACATTGTGAACAAGTACTAAGGATTGAAAATCACTTGGAGTTCTTTTGAATCCAAGGAAGGAACGCGGTGATGCGTGTGTACACTCCTGGGTATTGCCCTTTGCCGCACCCGATACCCCATGATACTACTCCCACTTGGTTCCACACTCCACCTTCGTTCACCATCAATGGGCCACCACTGTCACCCTGTTAGAAAAAAATACATTATCAGTAAATATGCAAAACTTTTGCCTGACTGACACATAATCAAATCGGAAATCAGAATTTTTTTTGAAACAAAAACCGAAAATCAACAATTTGGAACCATTCTAATGTATTATGTAGTTGCCTGAAATTCAAGTTCAGGTTGTAGTTTTATCATAAGAAAACTGCGCCAAACGAACACAGTGCAAGCAAGATGATAAAAGGTATTTATGCGATCCATTATTTAATTTCCAACTGAATGATTTGACTAATGTATACTCACACTGCAGGAATCCATGGTGGCCTTGCCAGCGCAAATCATGTGGTCAACTATGCCGCCGGGCGCCGCAGCTCCGTACTTGAGACGGCACTCGGAGTTAGTCCAGATCGGGATGGATACTTCTTGCAGAACAGAAGGTTGAGGCCCACCTGGAATATAACAACTGTGAGTATTTGTTTGATACTAAAATCCTGTGTACTTCATTTGTCCTGAAATTGATGTGAAGCCATTTCCAATTAATTTTTTCGCGTTTTTATTTCAAAGCTCGTATGGTCGGGTCAACTTTATTATGTTGGTCAAATCCTTACCATCTTAAACCCGACCGTTCATAAAACGATAGTAAACTCATTAGGTATCTGGATCTATTCATATGTCTGGACCTACTCTATCCTGCACGGAATATTCAGCACTAAATGTAAGTAGGTATTATAAATTATAATAAGTTGGAACTTACTCTCTCGCAAACTTCCCCAACCGATAACTGTAGCGACCAGTCCAGCATAAGCTCTACTAGAGGTTGGCAGGCAAATGGGGTGAACGTTCTTTGTAAATGCCACAGGCTGGTCTATCGTCAAGATCGCAATGTCATTGTACTGTAAAAAATATAGCATAAATAAGCATATAGTATAGTATATAGCATAGCCAATTTATGAATAAGTCGTCTAACTAGAGATGTCTGATTGTTTATCTTTGGATACCATCAGAAAATGTGTACCAGTAGCTACATAGGGTAGCTAAACTATCATTTTGATTGTAATTAGTCAGATTCTGATAGTATCAAAAGATAGACAATCAGGGAGCTGGTAACTTCTAAAATGATTTACCAAAGTACGCATGTCGAATCCTCTGTGTCTGACAACTCTTTTGATCTTCCTCTCGATATGTTGGGTTTCAGAAGGGGTTCTGATATTGTAGTCTCCAAGTCGAGCAGTGAGGCGGGCGACGTCCCATGATGTCATGCTGTAGAGATTCGTAACAATTAGTCACATGGTTTTTGTGCATAGAGATCACTAAGTAGACCTTTTCAAACCTGCTTGAGGTAGCAAAATGGTAATATTATGCTTAAGTCTAAAACAGTATGGAGATTATTTTCTGTCGAGAAGTTCGACCATTTTAGTTTTGAAATATTTTGTCTTCCGTTACTATCATATGCGTCAGATTTATTTATAATTAAAGGAACTCACTGAGCAACGCAATGAGCTGCTGATAAAACATGTTTATTGTCCATTAGAGAACCGCCGCAGAACTGACGACCATTGTTGAAGAGTGCCACGATCCACGGCCATTCGTTCAGTTCAGCGTTGTGTCCACCAACTATACGCTCTTCATCCTGTAGGTCTGCGCCTCCGTAAGCCTGAAACGACAATATACAGGTTTAACTCATGCCTGAATGTTTCTAACAACACATTTTTTAGATCAGCAAACATCAAACCCGTGTGCGCAAAAAATAAAAGTGTCTCAGTAAATGAATGCTCTGATTTTTCACATTGTCAGAGGTCATCCAACTTTTTGCTCGGCATTCGAACCAGTGGGCGTCACATGGTCGTAAGTGGCCTGAATTAAAATAGTTTTATTTTTTGGATATACCAACTTATGTATTACCTGAGGTCCATTTTTGGCACCACACCCAGTGACAGCAGGTTGTGTAGGCTTCGTTGGATATGATGGGATCATTGTTTGCCATGTCTGAGAATCAAGGAAAAAGTGTTACACTTTATACAGTTACAATATTAAAATTTAACTTTGATATTTTCGAATCGCTTACTTGTTTTGTCGTAGGTTTAGTTGTGCTAGGAGGCTTGGTCGCCCACGTCGTTTGCGAAGGAGGCTTTCCGTTGATCGGACTTGGCTTTGTAGTCGCACCTATAAGTTTAGTTCGTTTTATTAAGTCTAATCATTTCTGAAGAGTAAAAAGAGAAAGAACTATTTTGTCTGCGTCTTACCCATTGACGGCGGGTGTGTAGGTGCAGCGTGGTCCGGGGGATGGGTCGGTAGTGGCGGGATAGTAGGTGGCCATTGAGCGGGTATCTGCCGAAAGCCCGTACCCTGACTAGCCCATTGGGGTGACAACGCCGAAATGCCAAAGCGGGCAGGAAATCTAAAAAGTGATTAAATTATAGCCGTTTTAAATAATAATGTAAGACGAATAGAGATTAATAAACTCACCCGTAGCCATTTGGTAAGTGGTAGGGTGGTATCTGCATTGTCATTGCTGGTGATAGAGTTCCCAGTCTCTGCACATCTGGCTCTTGTTGTGGCGGTGTGCCCACAGGTTCTGTGCAGCATACTCCAAATACCTGCGAGTTTTAAACATACCAAATAAATCTTAGTTAAAATAAGACAAATCTGAAAGTGAAGGAAATAAATAAATAAATAAATATTCATGGACATTTCACACGACGCCCTCTAGTCCCAAACTAAGCAAAGCTTGTAACATGGGAACTAGATGCTGATAGAATACTTATATACTTTTTTGTAAATACATACCTATTTATAATACATAGTAACACCCAGACATAGAACAAACAACTATGTTTGCTACACACAAAATCAGCTCATATCAGTGACTGCGAGGAAACTATTCCTCCAGTTCTTGTATTGATGATGTTTGTTCTCAGTGGGGAGCGAACCCACGACCATAGTAATAAATATTTGACTTTCCAAGTCCTACCTCCATATTGTCCCCGTTGATGTAACTGCAGGTGTCATAGTGGCCCATGACCCATCCATCCCATCCAGACATATCAGCCACTTTTACTAGAGGATAGCAGTCTCGGAAACTTTTACAAGACCCTTTCTTGCCCATGGTGGTTTGGCATTCCATACCAAAAGCTCCATCGTCCGCTTGCTATAAAGTTGAAATATCGGCTTATTTCTTCGTACAGAACAAAATAATTTTGTTGAATAAGTTCAGAGGAACATTGAAAAATTACACTAAAACATTTTTACTGAAAAAAATTATGCGCTTTTAAAACCGGTTGAGATTTATTCGCTGAGCTAAAATCATCGTGCTAGCTAATACATATAATAAACCTGTTTAAAAATAATCCAAACCATTGATATTAATCTTCCCTTTTGCGGTATTGGCGGCTCTTCTTTTGTTTTTATTATTTGTGCCACTTTATAAATTGCATTGGTCGTTTACTTTTCAAGCTGCAGTATAAATTGTATGAAGGTCCATCAGGCCTTGTATGGATGTGATATGGATGGGATAAATAGCTACCTGTCTGTGTCGAAGCAGAAGCAGCTGTTTTCCATCGCGTGTAGAGTTGATTGCTTGTCGCTTTTGACGACCGACATGCGCTGTAATCATGTGAAACAGTTCAGCTAATTTGATTTGATAGTGTTGATGTTGACTAAAGGCTAGTTAAATAACGGTATTTTTAGAGGCATGGTTTTGATTAGTGATTAAGGCAGATAATCAGATCGCTTTTTGCATGATTAGGTATTCATAATGAGCTCGCCATTAAACTTGATCGTATAACGGGTCGTCTCATTGATCATGTGTAAGCACCGTAATTCATTACATATCATACCTATTTTGAGCATACGGCAAGCATGATACATTTTCGCAAAACCAGTTTTTGCCCGCACGATCTAATGTGTTCTATTTCTTTTGGTTGAGTCGTCGACTTCTCGAGAGGGTTTCCTCGTATCATGTTATGTTTATCACTTTTGATTCAACTCTATCGGCTATATTCGCAAAAGTCATTGCTATAATTATTATTCAAAGGACGAAACAGACATTCCATTGTAAAGAGAATGCGCCGTAAACATGTAAGTTATTTATTTTGGATTGGTGCATAACGGTTTCCATCAGGTATTGAAACGTATTCATTGGAATCTACTTGAGCGGCATGCTAAAGCGATGACTATCTTTTAATTTTTAAAAATAATCCAATTATTCGAATCACTTAAATTTTAATATATTTTCGGTCGCTAAATGATAATATTGAAGTCGCTGAAATACATATTTACCTTCTTGAGATGTAGGTACTGGTTTGTTCACTCTGCACGACCCCGTTAAATAAACAAAGATCATAATGTAAACAAAGTGGCCTTAATGGCCAGGAGTTGATGCGATGTTTTTCCAAACAACTCGAAACCTCAGGATCTAAATAACTTGATTTCCAGAGACGTTGATGAAAAAATACGGCCTTTAAAGGTCCCTAGATCCAAAATAAACTAAAGTAATCACTTGATACTGTCAGGGAAATTTAAGCTGTAATCTTTTGAAGTTAAAGTTGCTTTTCCTTTTAAAAGTGCGAATGCAAGTGAATAGCTGAGTGCTGCATGCCAGCAAACGTGTGACGACGCAAGCGCCTTGAACTTGATACAAATGATTTAATTCCCCCCTTCTCTGCTTTATTATTGATATTGGTCGATAAACTTACTAAAACATTTTTGCAATAGGTACTTCACGATGCAAAATTTATAGTAAGTTGTACCTACGCAAAATACCTACGTGTATGATATTTCTATTTAAACGTTGTTTACCTTTTGGTTAGTTTACAATAATGTAGTAAGCTTTCCGGGTTCGGCAATCTAATGCCAGGAAATGTCAGGGGCATCATCCTGCCTCAATATCGACTCACCGATCCAATTAATGTCCTCGAAGTAAGCGACAAAAAATCAAGTACCATATTGTAGCACTGAGTGCTCGCCGACGAACTTTAGGAAGACAATGCTTTTAGGTTTGATTGATGTGGTCGATCGCGGACATGTGGGCGGTTGAAGATTTGCATTGAATTGGTCCCTAACTTTTTCAATTCTTAGTATAAACCCACGTGCTTATGAGTTTATTAGTACCTATACTTAGCTTACCTACCCATGGCGAGAGTAGAACACAAAATAAGCGACGATCAGCACAGGTCAGCGTCATTCTCTAAGGTTGACGACCATCTAACAGACTTTGTATACCGCTTCCGAAATACAAACATTAAAATACCAGTTTTTAAGATAAGCTTAAATTTTTTTAAATAAAACAAACTAACTGCCGAAAAATGTATCAATATTTAATTTATGATCCCTGTTTTTACCGTGGCCGGACATCTTAGTTGCAAATTTTTACTTTCTCTAGCCTCAAAACCTCATACCCACATGTGGCGTGAATTGTTTGGTAGCGCTTAGCGCGTACAACAACACTGAACTGTGCGCTACTATAGACACTTTCTTTAATGGGAAATATAAATATAGTAATGTCACTTTCAATTCCGTATCAAATAACTATTATTTTAACTAAAAAACATTTTATTCACAAAGAAAATTATGACTAATAAAGTATTTACAATATTTATAATATGTACAAAATACAGATGAAGCAGTTGAGCTATCTACACACCGTTGCAAACGATTTATAGATAGCTCAACTGATCCAAATCAGTATCAAAATTATTTTAACTTATTTACCGAATGTCAAAATTGTATAAATAGTATATATGGTATTTTCAGGCCTTAGTCTAGAAAGTCATCAAAAATTTCCTTTTATGAAGAAGATAGCAAACGAAACGTCAAATACCTTATTGATCTTATTGGTTTTTGTACCCAATTTCACTCACCAGTAATTACAACTGCATCTTCGGTATAAAACGCTCCATCTCTTGAAGAAAATCCAGTTTCAAAATTGTCATCTGAAACACTTCCGTAGCCTAAAGCCAACAACCCCATCCAGAGAAAAAAGGTTTTAAACCCTATATACATTTTCCTGGACGTATTAATACATTCACTGATAAACCCCACGAACAAAATAAAAGTTAATTTCGAATTCGCGCGTCGCGTGAATGTGCAGCCCGCAAGGAGTCACTTTGCAAAATGCTTCGAAGTCTTGGCACCACGCCTTTATAATATTTACACTGACGCTCCACATTCAGTTTCAAAGATAACAGAGCTTTTTTATCCTTTTGTAACCGACATTAGCTAAAGCTGAGCTTCATAAAATATGACAATCATTCTGCGCGCACGCCCGAAAAGACATATCGGCTTAGATGTTTAATAGGCCATGTTCACACGACATTATAACAAAGGAAGAATCGGGAGATCGATGAACCTCGAACAACCGATAATTGAGGGCTTTGCTTATTATGTTATTTCGTTACTGCAAATTAAGGTTCGTTTATGGTTTTCGATTATAGTCGAATTTGCACCGTACAATATTTAAATTGCAACAAGTTAATTTTATAAAAATCTTTCGACTTCAGTTGGTATAAAGTAAATCCCTTTAGATTAATTAAATGTAATATGCCTAAGAAAATGGAACATAAATTAGCTATGAGGCCATAGGTGAACAAACTGAGACACTTATGCCACAATGCATCATCTTTTTTAGTCGGGGGTTAATAAAAATTTTACTAGTAACCAGATTCTAATTATGCACTAATCATCTTCTACACTTCACCTTTCTTAACACCTTGAAAGATTTAAGTAAGTACGGTGTGAGGAACTTAGTGAAATAAGTCAAAATTAATTTATTCTGTAAAATCACAAGACGCTGTCCGTCAGATAAAAATCCGTTTCTACTTTAAACTTGTCAGAAACACGGACAGCAATGTAGAATAGCGTTATTCGGAGTTGGTCGAGCCCTGCCTTAAATAAACAGCCGAATAATCCGGACAGGGTTTGTCCCATGGGCAGATTGCGAGTAAGTTTTCTTTGTAGTCCAGTTTTTTCCTGCTGCGGTGATGGATTAGTACCTACTGATGTTATCTAAGACATTTTAAGTAGGTACCTACATGTTTCTTATACCTTGGCTGGTGCAAAAACTGCTAGGGACCCTAAAGTCAACGATCTTTGGATAATAAAATCAAAGGGCTCTTGCCAACACACATTTAATAGCAAGTCATTAAATCACTTAGATCATAAAAATCTGACAAGGAAGCTTTATTTCTAAAAGCTTCATTTATATAAACTCAATACAGGCACAGAATATTAGTACACGTAAAAATCCTTCGTGTGATTTTAAAAATTGATAAACATGTTATTAAATGGGCGTTGCTTTTTGTAATAATGTAGAGGTATAGGACTCGTAGTAAGTCACTCTCGTTTCTCGTTCATAATATTTGTGATTTAAAACCAAGTCAAATATCTTTTTTAAAAGTAATCAAAATATTATATGAACTTTCTACTCGACAAAAATCCCAAAAATGTGTACTGCTTGTAAACCATAAAACCATAAAATAAATAAATAAGTAAACAATAATCAATGATAAATGAAAACATATAACCAGGGCAACCAGGGAGTGCTGCCTCTTGCAAAAACATGATCGCAATTTCGGTATAGACAGTATCACATTAAACTGCTAGGTATGTTCATTATGATGATAAAATGTCTGCCATTAATCTAACTAAGAGATGTCGTGTACCGTTATGTCAATATCGTTGATCAGTTTCAGAAGAGCAAAATTTAGGCATTTGGTACAATGTGTAAAGTACATGCCGATATTCCAACATAAGAAGTCCGTATGTGGCGAGTAGGTACATAGTGATTTTAATTCTACAGTCTTGCAAAAACAAACTTTTTTAAAATTGAACTACACTAATTTCCTATACTAGGTACCTAGACCTATTATAGAGACTTCGAGAAGATACGGGAATAGAACACCGAGCATTTTATTTATTTGTTGGTATAGCGGTTACTCACCTACCGGTTTCTGATCTGACATGGGAATATCAGAAAGATGCAAAACTACAACATTATTGCAGTACGTTATGGCATTATCAATCTTTTAAAAAGGTTTTACAAAAATTATCCCGTTTTGGGTCTGCAGAGAGTGTGGGTGTGATATTCAATGGGCGGGTAGGCGTGAAACTTTACAATATAAGTAATTTAGATACATACATTATCTCGATTATCCGATTTATGTTATGTCGAGCCATGTTTTTAGAATCCCCTGAAAAGCTACATCTCACCTGCATAGAATGCACGAACAGCAACTCAAAGAAAAAAAAAGAGTAGTTTTGTTGATCGTTAACAAATTGCTACAACAATAGCTCGTTTTCATGGAGGCACTCCTGTTATTTTCAAAAAATAACAAGCTTTTTAAACTAATGTTATTTATGAAAGTTGTACCCTACTTATCTACAAAGTCACACAACAAAAAAGTTAAAATCAACCTATTAATCCAAATCATAGGAACATTTAAATGGACAGCTAAATTAATTAACTTTGACGTTTGCTAGATAGGTAGGTACCAATGTTTTTGTAAGACCTAGTTCAGCGGTAACTGTAAAAGAAAGCAAAAGCTCGCTGTACCTATAATGAATTGGCCACTTTGATAATGATTGATATTGATCTACTTATTGATCGAACGAGCGAAGCGAGCGAAGAGCTAAGCACATGTGCTAAGATGCCCATGTTGATAATTATCAACATGGGCAAATTGGCGTGGTATGTTACAGTATAACTTTTGAAACGCTTACCCCATTAGCGTAGAATTCGAGCGTGCGTGCGCGCGGCTCGCGTGCTTGAATTTTACCCGACCCGCGCACGCGTGTGTTGTCGTCCATATAAATGCAATAAATTCAACGGAACAAACGCGCACCCGTCCTCTGTGTGATAAAAAAAATTAAGTGGGGTGTCATATGAAAGGGCTTTGCTTAGATTATCTAAAATTGATTTTATTTTTATTCTAGGTAAGTAATTTTGGTTAAAAATTGAAATTTTTGTGAAACTATGGGCTTACATTTTTTAGAGTTTCAATGATTTCGTCGTTCAGTTTCATAGTAATTAGCTAGTTTTATATTAATAGGCATTGATAATTTTGAAACTGATGGAATATGAGATTCGTCTTAGCAATGATGGGTATATTGGCTTAGGCACTGCGAGCCTTTGAAATACTCTGAGCAAGCATGGCGAAGTGCTTGTTCCGATTGTTACAATGTTTCTCGTAGGTCAAAGCACAGCATTTTTTTGCTTCCGATGTTGCAAAGTAAAAATAAAGTGAAGAAGCTTTTTTAGTTTTAACATATAAATTAATATAATACAAAGCTATTAAAACCGTGGAAGAAAACCTAAGCTTTTTTATCAGACCGTATTTTATCTGTGCTAGTAATAGTAAATGTAGAGCATACTTTTTGTTTTGGTTTATGTACGGGTCCAACGCAATAGTAGCCCTTGAAACCGAACTATTTCTGTAACTCATATTTCTAGGTCAAGAAATCGGAAGGTTGCTTAAAAATTCCGTTACATCTAACATTGAACATAGTACGACGACGTCACTAAACTTATTATGATATGGATGACGTATCAAATTGTCATAATCCCTGGTGGGGACAGCTTAGTGGGGATTATGACAATGGACCTCAATCCACCCATACTTACATTTTAGGGATAATTTACATTCTTGATACGTTTTATCGGCTACAGAACCGACCTCGATGAAAATTTATCAAATTCAGCATGAGAATCCTGCATTCTGAAGACGAATATATTACGCGAAGATTTTACTCAAACACCTTACTAATGAGATATCAAAATCCAACAAATATTGGTGCCATACAAGATTTACAAAATCCCACAGGTAAAAGAAAACTATATCAGAACAAATCTATAAAAAAATGTTTTCTTAATCTAATAGATGTAAGTAGTAGATGAGAATCTACATCTAGTGGATGTAGAGCAACTGCTCAACATCCACTAGATATTAATTTTCATTACGTTTTGCTATATGTGAGCCACTGAACGGAGAAAGCCCCGTAATTTTACAGGAGTTAAATTACTAATAAACTGTTTTGCATAACTAAGGACCGTGTGCACCAAAGTCTAATCCACCGTTTAAATATGAAAACAGTCGTAAGATACGTGCCCTCAAGCAGTTTTGCTGCAGTAATACGATGATGATGATAGTGATCTCGTAGCCTGTGGTCTGCGTCGACGCGACGACGTCGTCATGCGCGTATAATAGCCAACAAACAAAACATGGTTATGTCAGTATTAATTATTTTTGGCTCTGAATGCACCAGTTTGATGCATTCGCACCGACATTCGACAGTAGACTAAAGTATTTTTTCGAACGTGTATTATGTGTGCTGTTGGTGTTGACTATCGAATAAAATAAAAATAATATAAAAAGTGGGTGAGAGACGGTCAGCGCGGAATGTCCGCAATCGACGGCCGCCACAGACAAAAAGCAGCCTACCCTTTGATGATAGATAGATAGATTTGGTCAAATGTTAAACTTCAGATTACGAAGTTAACGGTTTAGTTAGTTCTGCTAAACACATGCCTGTGGCTGATCTTTTGGCCACATCACAGCACAACTTTTGGTACTCTCCAGGAGAACATAATTATGAATACTTTTGGACTTCCCCTAGTTAGTTACCTTGCTAAAGAACTATTACGTACGTGGCTGTGACGTGAGTATCTAAATCAATCTCCGACCTCCATAATATCACGTTTTTGCATTTAATTGCATAAATTAAATCAATAAAGATTCAATTGTTGAAAAGGTCATAGGTACTTACGTTAGACATGATTGTATTGTTTTAACTTATGTTATTATTTTTATTGTTTAGACCTCCATAGATTTAATTGACAAAAAATGATATTACAGTCAGTTCTAGCTTTGTAAGCTGGATCCTAATTTTGTACCTACTTTCGAACTTACAAAGCTTCCTCAAAGTTGCATCTTCTTTGCTTTCGACCTTCGCTGCTGTATTGAGTGTTATTATTCTAAGTACTTACCGTGGTATAGACCGTCTAATCTTACACTGAACAAACGATTTCGGAGCGGAGTGCCGACTTTCGCACTTTGCCGACTTTTTCAGTATTCAATACAGGTAATAGCGGAGTGTGACTTTAAGAAATTTCTATGCAATTAATCGCTTATCGACCTTATCGTTGACTTTCGCATCCCACCTTTACGTTTTCTTCACGTGAACGCACAGCTGGATATTTCTTTATCTGAAAATAATCCCTCTATGCCTATGAGTAAAAATCTATTTGAATATTACTCAGAAACGAGGATTTAATTTTTAGATTATATTATTATACGTCTTTACCAAACTATTCTTATTTTTCTGTGCCGGTGCAGTCCTTTTCATAGACAACATTAAAGATAAAAAAACCCGCACTTGGTTCTAAATTATTAGTTTGCATGCTGTAAGATAAGCATCGCAATATTAAGATTATCGTCTAGCGCTCACTTTAGCTCAATGGCATGGTACGGGCATGGTATGGTACCAAGGTACTTCCTAACTGAGCGAATAATTCCAAAATTAAGATAGAACCATTGTTACAACTTGATATTCTCGTATAAAGCGTTGTGATTATGACCAAATGTATTCCAAGAACCAGTACGTGACATTGAGCTCGGTTTTATGCAATCAACGCGCAAGTCAGATGACGGAGCTTGTAGCAACAAACGATGCCGTAAGCTAGGCCGTACTGCTCGTGTCTGTTCATATTAATATTACTATTTTATTATTGTTTTCGCAAACAGACTGTAAATTTTAAATTGACTGTAACATGATGGTCGGTTTAGTGTCTAAAGTCCTGATTGTGACGGCAGTGATCGCGGGGTGCTACGGTGCTCTAGATATCAGTAAGCAAAATATTTTCCATTTTATGTTATAGTGTGGATTTGGTTTGTTTTTATATATTTATTCAGATTTCATTCTGCGGCAACTTTATAGACCTTCTTATACCGTAATTTAATACTCTATAATCTTTTGCGTTTTTCCTGATGGTCAGCGATCCATTATCATTATTCCATTGACCCAATTGAACTGCCGAAATAGACGCCTGAGAAGGAAGTACTTTTAATTTAATATCTAAGACCTTGCGAGGATCACAACAAGCAAAGTTAGTTTTATGAAGTACCTACTTAGGTACTAAATTGTATCAGCAATGTTAGCGAAATATCTGACGATTTAACTCATGTGTTATGTTATGATGTTTCCAACAGAATATTTCAGATTACATCTTCACTCGAGGCCTGTGCTTGAACCTCTTATGTAATAAAGGTTGTTTAAATATTTTGCAGTGATAAATCGTCTTCGTTTATAATAACGCAGCATAAATAAACTTCAATTTTTAATTTGTTAACGGTATCAAATACCTTAGTAAGAATAAAAAATAATCATCTTCACTTGATTTATTAAGTTCGAACATTTTTAATACGCGTATTTCTTACAAACATTGCGGTACCCAAGCGGTTCTTAAACTGATATTTTACTTCTGTGGCGGTAAAGAGGGACCGACTTGCTCAATTTTAAACCATGCAAGGAATTTGATTACACCTACAGCGACAGCAGTGACTAACTATTACTACTTGTGTCTAAGATCTAAAACTAAAATAACTAACGAAAGGTTTTTGTTATTACAGGCAAGTACCTAAAAGTATGCGACAGAAACTCTGTGGATGTAAACGACTGCATGGTAGATGCTGTTCAAATGGGTTTAAAGACATTGGCTGATGGAATCAAAGAACTGGATGTGCCAAGCGTGGACCCATACCACCAGAAAGAACTCAAAATGGAATATAACAATAATCAGGTTAGTTGTCACGTCGTCTACAGTAATCTAAGAATATTAATTAAATCCCACTACTATATTATAAATGTCAAAGTTTGGATGTTTGGATGTTTTTGTTTCAATCACGCTGTAGTTAGGTCCGATTTGAATGAAACTTGGAATAGATTATAGTTCGTAACCTGGATTAACACATAGGCTACTTTTCCCGTTTTCTTTAGGTTATATATTTTTTGGTTTTTTTCGTGGACGAAGTCGCGGGTAACTGCTAGTAGATTACTAAAGCCTTTATTCACATCATTTTATAAAGGCTCCATAAATTTAAAGTACTTTTTCGTTTTTATTTCATGTTAACGAATAGAGTCTGCACCGGACTCACCTAGTGGTAATTTTAGTCCTCAGCAACCAATATGAACAAGACCAATAATATTTCGTGTCTGTTCTATAGGGTAATCATTACCTTGAGTCCTTGATTGATCGAGTGAGCGAAGCGAACAAAGATATTAGTGTCAACTTGGACGAAGCAGCGTTGCATGAACAACTACTCCAAAGACGCAAAGACTATATTTTAGTTCAGAGCGACGACCACCATCTTGCATAAAGTCATTATATATTTTTTCTATTTTGCATTTAGGATGTTGGGATCTATGTATTTATGCATTTAGCATTTATATTGGGATCAGTCGGGCAAGATAGATTTTGAGATAACTAAGTACTAAGATTGAACTTATCTAGTACTTAATGAAAATAAAATTAATCATGTTTTTCTTGTACAACTAACGATTACGACATCCGACGTCCAAAACACTATGTCTATGATTTGGACTATTATTGTTTCCATAGTGATTCCATAGTAACACGCCTTTTATTTTAATAATGAGCAAAAAATCCAATTTATTTTGAATCTAAAAAACTTACCTAATAATTAACACTTTGTCCTTATAGGAAAATATTTTTATGTAAGCACCTCAATTATGCTTTACAATAATTATCAGGCATGTGTGAATCTAAACTTCTGCTTAAAATAATTAGATAGGTATAGATAAGCCGGATCCTAAATAATCCTAATGCTAATTGTTCTCGTCATATTTTATAAGTTCGAGGAGTAGAATCAGTTAGCAGTTCTATTACGATTCTATGTATGCAACAGAGCTATATTGCGATACAAAATAACACAACCATAACGGCTCTGAGCTGAGCCACTGATCGTCCGTCACTTCCCCAACACTGACTGATTGCTAATACATTGGTGATCATCGCTAGACATCGCAAAAACTGTCAAAACGCGATTGTTTTTGAAAGTTTTTGGGAGCATTACGGATCAGGGGGTTTTGGAAGCTAAATGTTCTTAGATGCACATCGACTGTAATATAAAATGCTCTGAGAGCAAAACGTCCTCAATTTAGAATGGTGTACAATTTACAACTCAAGGGATGTATGCTAGCTTCGTAAGTACATTTTTCGAGCGATTCCTCAACGAATCTTAAAGTCGGGTGTTCAAGTTTTTAAAACTTATTTACTTCCTGCTTGACCCAGACCAGATTAAAAATATAATTGCTGTACCCATGGTCCGTTTTATTTTTATTTATCATTTTAAACCAGTTTTACTGTACTTAGTACCCAATAAAATAATATACGAATGGCCTTTATGATGTGACTGTAGTTTTGCGTACGCTAATGTGAACGCAGTGAGTTGGCTCTAGAACTTTTATTGAACTTGACAAGGCAGGACAAGGCTATGACTGTTTGATAGATCCTTCGGTTTATTTATGCTAAATTCTTCTTCACTCGTGATAATAAAAAAAATATTCATGGACATTTCACACAATGCTCTCTAGTCCCAAACTAAGCGAAGCTTGTAATATGGGAACTAGATGGCTGATAGAATACTTATATACTTTTTTTGTGATTTCAAGGTACTGTCTGTTTCTCTGTTTTTAATGAATAATATAAACAGTTTTTTATGACATGTAAAACAACATCCATACGGTATACTTCTAAACTCAATAAACACCTCATAGAAATCGAACTATTCAATAAAAACGCGCTGAATCTTATGTACCTTACCACTATTTGTTGAAACTTGTTTTTAAAACACAAACGATCTTAGTTATATTGATCTTTTAAAGCTCCACTAGCTAAAATGGCTACTAAATCTCTTGTCATCTCTTTTTGTTGTGATGCAAGTGACTGACAGAGCATTTTTAAGGCCGCGCTAAAATAAAGGGAGATTTTGAATAAAGGTCCTTAGATTTGATCTGTTTTATAAGCATCCCTCCTGGCTGGGCATAAGTACATTTTATCTACAAGTCATGAAGTCAATGCCGATATGCAGTTTGCTAATGTTGTCTCGTCCACCTTGGTTGAACTACCTACCTAACTGAGGGCTCTATGCCTTGCAAATCGTTATACTACTTGCCCTTTATGCAGTGAAGTGGCATACATACCTATTATATCCATGTTGACGCTGGTTTTGAATACCTACTTATATACCTAGGTACATGTTTAATTAAAGCATTTATGTGAATCTTTTTTATCTAGAGTGCCTTGAAAAAAACACATTGACAGTAGTTTGCGGAACTAATAACCGCTTGGCACTACCCACAGTTTATCTCTACAAGGTGTCCAAGAAAATTTTTGTATTTCTATTGTTCTTTTTATTTTTTGTATTTTACTTTTACGAATAGCTTTTCAGCACCAACATTATCACTTTGCTCACTACGTTTTTGCACTATCGTATGAATCCAAAAATACAATAAAATAGAATTGGTCATTCCTCAGAAGGAAATAATTTCGCACACTCTTCTTTGTTCGCTAGCACTCACATTGTGATACACCTTGTTATGCAATTAGTGCCATACATTATCTATAATTTTGTTTCGTAATTATACCTAGCAATCCCCCGTAACTCTTGACATGAGTTGTTTTATTTCTCATTGCAGAAAGAGTAAAAAAAGGTTGTTAAAAAAATTACTACATTGTTTTTGTGCAAATCATTATAACATTCGTTTTAAAAGTCTACTACTTACACAAACCCTGGGTTTGTATAATAATTAATTAAAACCCATTTCAACCATATTTTATGACGTTCACAGGGACTCCGGCTATGACTTCCCTATACAAACGTTATACCAATATCCCAATATTGTAGAAATATGTTCGAATTAAATTGAGCATATTTCTACAATACTGGGATATTATTTATATTTGAATAGTATCTATCATAGAATTTTGCACAATTTTCTATACGTTATCGACATGTTTTCATTGGCTTGTTTCATAGCTTGACACGGGAACAGTTTATACTATATCATAATCACAATATGAAAAACACAAGTGTTTTTCAAAGTATGCTTTTATTTGGACTGAATTTATGAAATCCCAACAAATACGTTTTCAATGATAACGGTTACAAAGTCTCTGTATTTAGGTTCAAAATAAAAAAAGTTGTGAGATCGCATATTATTATAGTACTAAGTACCTACGAAGTCGGGCATTCAAAAACGTTTTTTAAGATATTTTTTGACCTATTATGACGCAGCATTTAGCGTAACGAGAAACTTAGATGTGATTCTATTGCCAAGTAAAAACGTTCATAATTAACCGACTCACATAATTATACTTACTTAATTTTTTTTAAGGAAGTAACGATTTAATGAAGTTTTTGTTGCAGATTTCAGCCAAGATGACCATTAAAGATATATACGTTGTTGGTTTGAAAGGAGCAACCGTTGTCGATGCCAGGTATATTATTATTCCTGCTTTATTCATTAATCTCGTAGTACGATAAGATCAATGCAGAATTTATTATGTAATTATGTATTCGTGACGCGACAATTGCTTCTCAAGTGGGTTTGTAAAACAATGAACCTGCCGCCAGCCAGCCGCTGCCTAATGTTTTGGCAAATAATATTTTATTTATCCTTATTATGTATATATACTTAAAATTGTTTTTGTGGAAGGTAGAGATACACTGGGTTATTGGTAGGTACACTACCTGAATAAACACAAGTTACTGATACCCCTAAGGTTCATCATAAAAATAAGCAAAGTCAAAGTCAAAAGGCTTGTATTCAATAGAACCTCACTGATCACTTTGAATCGTCCTAAGGTTTTGTAGGTATGATTATTTTTAAAAAATTTATTGAATCAGTTGAAGTGGAGCTAGTTCGGCCCAAGCTTGTTTGTCTTCTAAATAATTAGATAGGTATTTGAACTTGCCAATCGACAACTGAAACACATAGTCAGTCTTAATAACTCCCAAAGTTTTTGATTCTTTCGGAATTTTTTTCGTAATTCAAATCCGTTGAAATATTTTAAATCAAACATCAAACAGAAAAAGATCGAGTGACAAATCGATAACAAGAATCGTAAGGTTGAGCTGGAGGGCTTATTTATTTCAAGTATTATTTATTCGTATTATATATTTAAAAGGTACTGATGATAAATATTTATATTGTTTTAGAGTAAGAGCAGACGACGATCGGCTTTATGTTGAAATTGACCTGACGGCTCCTAAGATTTTCATCAAAGGAACATACAAAGGAATAGGACAATATAATGCTTTGAAAATCGACGCTTATGGAAATTTCAATACTACTATGAGTAAGTCATTTCAAATACTGATTTTTATAGGCTTATAGGTGTGTAAAATATAAAGCACCTATTGCAGTTTTTTAATTATTTATTCATTATTTAAAAGCCCCAGTAGGACAAAGTTAGCAACATATTAAGTTGATTCCAACCATATTTTGGGAGCCTTGACTATTTGTTTTTTTTTTGTGTTCTGGTAAATCTTTATACCTGCTCATTTCAATGATAGAACTGCCTACTTGTATTTTAGAAACTCAATTTGTTAATCAAATTATGTTGTGATTGTAGCTAGTACCTATGTTATTGTCGATGTATGTAATACTAAAGATAAGTCTTTTTCATTTTCAGCTGGACTCGTATGGACGTGGAAACTGGATGGCGTTCCTGAGAAAATTGGGACAGACACCTACGTCAGAATCAAATCCCTATACATGAGACCCAGCGTCGACACTATGGTCTCGTATTTGTTAAACGAAAATCCTGCCACCAAAGATTTGAGTAAGTATTGCTTTATGTCTCAGAGTGATGGACGCAGTGCATTGCCTCACGGGGTACGTCCTCAATTGTCTACTATTCTCGAGGTAATGCATTATTATAGGAAAAGGCAACCGCTTCGTATCAGATGGGTCTTCTATTTCTTTCATCACTAATCTCATAAAAAAATTATGTGCATAAAGTTGCACGAATGTTTTATGAAACCCAAGCAGACCACAATTTCTTTTTCGATCTTGAACAAACACCGGACAGTCCGGACACATCTATATTATGGCTGCTAATGCAAACTCACAGGTAGGAGTTATTATGTCCTGTAGACCAACAATGTTAAGAATGTGCGATAGAATAAGTATACCACCTACTTGCTGGTCACCTAGGTGCTGTGCTGGGCAAGGCAAAGCCAGGACACTACAGCAACCTGTACCTTTTAGGTTCGGAATAAAAATATTTAATAATTACACAATTTTGTCTTTGGTTACAGCTGACTTGGGCAACAATTTTGTAAACGATAACTGGAGGGTCCTGTACAGAGAGCTGGTACCCTACGCGCAGGAAAACTGGAACAAAACCGGAACACGACTCGCAAACAAAATATTCCTGAAAATACCCTACAATCAAATATTTCCTATTAGTTCCTAAACCTAAAAATGTTAATGTAGGTAGGTAGGTCTAACTAACCGAACCTAACCAATAAAGTTATATAGGTACTTCGGTAGGTACTACCGGTTTTCTGCATTGTTTTATGTTACAAACGTGGTGATAGGCTCTGTACACCTACACAGAGTAGTATATTATAAATACCTAGTTTTTATTTCAAAATAAAATAATTCTTACTTTATCTTGTTGTTTGTAATAATTATGTGGTTAATTACGCATTATACCGCTGCAAAAGAACAGACACCGGAAATGAAGCTCAATGCTCCTAATCATTTCCAGGCAGGATCCAGAACCCTATCTATTTGCCCACATCTCCCGCCTAATGTTAGGTAGGTATTTCTGCAATGTGCAATAAAATGTGGTAGAATCTTTTTGTTAAAATAAAGCAAGGCTTTGCTTGCAATCTTCCTCAAAATAATCCTCCCTCAGTCATACGTTCTTTTTTAACAAAATCATATTGTAAGTTTTCCCGGGCTTCCGATTTTTTCTCTGATTCATAAAACCAATGGATATGCTCTACCTACGAAAAAAGCGTGGTAATTTTTGTAACACAATATGGCTGCCTTCTTAAGTGATGTGCCGATACCGATTTAATCGATTGCTATGAATTATCGAAAATGATATCGATTATCCCCTTGACGTAAGCAAATGGCATTTTAAAAGCACGGATGTGATTTAAAATTGGTTAGATTAAAAGCGTCTAATAAAAAACTACTACTAGAACTTTTATGTAATTGAACTCATTTTATGACCTAGCGTAACCTTAAGGTGTTTTCTTTTAAGGGCGTATTTTCGGATTTAAATGTTTTTTACTGGTAATTTTAATATACTAGGATTATATTAATGAATGTAGGAAAATTATTGTTAAAAATGAATACTAAGAACTCGACACTGGCAGAATTGTGGCAACAAGTTGCAAAAGCCATAAATCAAGAAGTTGAAGATATACATAGATATAGATAGACCTCTAAATATAAGAAATAAAAACTGTATGGAAACACTGAGCGGAAGCTTGACGAGACCATGCTTCTCAAAAAATCCGCTCAGTGTTTCCATACCAATCAGCGCACACCAGTGTGCTGGACGTTGTAAGTGGAGATATATTATTATATAAACTATAACTTTTCTCAGTTAAAAATAATAAAAAAAACTTCAGGAGGCTTTATCTTTATAATCTTGTAATAAATAAAAACAAAGTTCAAAAAGCTTGCCATCATGTTGGCAGTAGATTGTGAGTCCAAACTCAACTCTAATGTAGATTGTGGACGCATTTGACACAGCTGGAAAAGAATAAATAATGATTGATTTTTAAAAAACCACTTAATCACATTTATTATCTGGTATTAAAATTATAAGAGTTCATTTTTCCTTTTGAGGTAGGTAAAGCAACCTAAACAGAATTGGCAATTTCGTGTTAATTTTTAAGTATTCAATTAGGTGCCTATGTCATTTATTCATTAAGTTCTGATTCATTTATAATTTGTGCACTAGATACATAACCCATTTTCTGATTATTGAATATTTTTATTGATCAAAACAATAACTATATACAAATACTAATAAGAAAAAACCCATGTTCTGTATTAAACTTATGCAATGCAATAATAAATAAATCTGCCAGTGTTTGATATAAAACTCTATTTTCAAAATTTATTTCTCTGTAGGCACACTCTGCACTACTCTACAGCTATCGACAGCTCATCTAAAACAATTTTGTTCATAACTGTACTTTTGACTGATGGACCATAAAATTGCCTACTGCGCAGACTTCATTTTATATGATACGATGTGTAAAGTATTTTCAAATAACTTTACAACCCTGTAGACTGGGGCTATTATAGCGTGTAAGTAATGGATTTTCATACAACTTTGCTACCAGTATATGGTACCTAGTACGACAATAATGACGTACTTTTGGCTCTATTCTTGCATAAGTATCAACATACTTGCAAAGTAAGTAAAAATAAAGATACTTACCAAATGAGAAGATGATGGTAATGCACCGTCACGTAATCTTACAACACCTAAAGTTCTGTTGAATGATGATTCCGCGAAGTGCATCGAGCAGACAACCTTTATCTTAGGTTGGGGGTTAATATTTTACGTTCCGATTATTTCCAACCATTTTCTTTTTAAAATTTCATTAGCAGGAAACCTGTAATACAAAAGTTGCAGCATTACACTTAGGAAGTAGGTAAGTTAAAAATAAAATTTTACAGTACATTACTACCACACAATCGATTCGGTTCTTGAAAGTAGGTATGTCACATGTCACATCACTATTCAACTAGTAAACAAACAACTCCAAGTATGACGAAGAAAATAACGTCTTGAGAGTCACAAACGACTAGCAAAAGCCTTCATATTCTTTATTTATCACCAATTGTTCCAAACATTGAGCTCGAAATACAACAATCATTTCACAAAAACAGAAAAATGGTTACTAACCTATGAAAAGATAATGTTGGCTGATTATTAGTTTTCCTTGCACCGCACTGTTTCACACAACACTTGGGCATGATTGTTATTCTTACATAAAGTTTATAACACACTGAAATTTAGTTTCTTCGCATACTTTCCACAAAATCTTCAAAAACATCCGGAATAAAACAGTAATTGACAGCAGATTTACCACAAAACTCGTAACCAAACATGGCGGCGCTGGGTATGCGAACATAAAATCATGACGTCACAGAATTTTTTTTCAAAAATTCGAAAGGACAAAATATTGTCTATCTCTTTCAACACATTCAGTATTTGTTTAGTTAAAAAGAAACAAATATATATTTGACGTTTATGTGTCGATTTAATAGATATATGTATAACGTATTGTTTGTATAGAAGAATGGGGCTACTCCATAGATATAGCTCAATGCCAGAACCAGACCAGAACCAAATAAAAAAAAATAATGAAAACAATCTTTCGAATCTTTCGCGTTTCTTCGTTGAGTTGATTTATATTTTGTTTGATAATAAAATACACAGGTTTTGAATTTTATTGCAATAAAACATTTAAAAAATGGGTGCTGTTATGAAGTATTTAGTAGCCGGTTTTGTGAGATACTGGCTGATTCACATAGATTATTGGCAAACATTATCCAACCGGGTCGAGATTGCAACGCCTTTGAACTCATGGAAGAGGCTAATTGAAGGAGTGTACCTCTACGACCGCAACATAAACCCGTACGAAGGAGACTCCTTTCATGAATCACCAATAATGCTAATATTATTCCATTTCCTGATGAAGCGTGTGCCATACCTGCTACCACTCTTGTTTACCTTACTGGACTTGGTAACAGCTCACTTATTGTATAAAACCTCGAAAGCCTTCGTCCAAATACTGAAAGCATCTCAGGAGAAACAGATAAAAGAGATCTCTGAAGAATCAAAAGATATGCTACTTAGTGATGATCAATTAGATGAGGCATCAGACTATGTTTTATCTGTTTACTTGTTCAATCCGTATTCTGTGTTTAACTGTGTTGGGATGACGACTACTGTGGTACAAAATCTGTTAGTGGCTGCATCACTATGGGGAGCGTCCAATGGACATCGTCTGATAGCCTGTGTCTTCATTGCCTTGGCGACACACCAGGCACTTTACCCTGTGCTACTGATTGTGCCTATTGCAATACTGTTGGCAGATGTGCATGAAGGATGCAACAAGTGTTCTTATATTAAAACTCTGCTGGCATTTGTATTAAGCTGGGGTTTCCTAGTTTATATCTCTGCATACATTATGGACGGTTCTTACGATTATTTGCACAACACTTATGGATTTATGTGAGTATTTCAGTTCTGATTAAAACAAAAATTCTTCTGGTTAAATTATGCACTGAAAACCCATAGACATCTAGCTAGGTAACTAATTTCTCCTGAAAACTAGTGTATTTAATTGTACAATTTGTTCACTATCTACCTACACATACTTTTTGAAATAAGCCCATACAAACAATGATGCAACAGGGCTATTAAAATTTTTACTGATTAAAATTTTTTAAAACTTTTGCCATAAGCAATAATCAAAGATTTTCAATTTCAGATTATCTGTCCCGGATCTGAAGCCCAACATTGGACTATTCTGGTACTTCTTCACAGAGATGTTTGAGCACTTTCGTCTACTTTTTGTCTGTGCATTCCAAATCAATGCCCTAGCACTATACATTGTTCCACTAACTCTGAGGTTCAAAAAGGAGCCAGTATTACTTGCTACAGTGCTGATAGCTTTGTCAACGATATTCCGATCATATCCCTGTGTTGGGGATGTGGGTTTCTACCTGTCACTGCTTCCTATGTGGAAACATTTATTCACATGTAAGTATTAGTTGATCTCTAGATAGCATGGTGAATTTTAGAGACTACTTGAAAATCTCTAATAGGTACACATATCCACTGTATTTATAATCAAATTAATTCCACATACTAGTAAATATTATCTCTAACATTAGAAAATAAAATACATAAGTTCTATCTAGCTAGAAAAGTATATTGATTGAATAGACTATTAGTTGATAATATTTATAGTTTTTTCTTATTTTTTTCAGTTATGCAGCAAAAGTTTATAGTGGGCTGTGCTTTCATCATTACTTCAGCTCTGGGACCTACTGTCTGGCACTTGTGGATCTACTCCGGTTCTGCAAATGCCAACTTCTTCTTTGGCGTGACACTTTCTTTTGCAACTGCGCAAATATTTTTAATCACTGATGTACTTTTTGCATACATTAAGAGAGAATTCACCCTCAAACATGGCTCATCGCGGCTAGTCGAAGGAAAACCCGCCAAACTAGTGTTACGATAGTACAATGTTAAGTTTATTATATGTTAAGAAGTTTTATAACATCAAGATTCATCACAAACATTTCTAATAGAGAATATTCCATAATGCTCTAAGGTCTGCATATGCATTTACTGCTCAAGCACTGATACAGACCTAAGCATAGACTATTTGAAAGTTTTGTACGAGAATTATTACTCAAATCAAGGTTCGAGTGACAATTTCTTTATCAGAATATGAGCCTAAAACGTGAGATTATTTTAATTCTCATAATTAAGGTATGTATGAAACAATGTATTTATTAAAACAAAATCTTTGTAAAAATGAATTAGCTCATGGCCCGTGCGCTATGCGTTTTGATTGATAAAGATGGATCTTAATAAATTGGAAAAAGAACATCAACAAACCGTCAAAATAATGTTAATTGTTTATTGTAAATTGGTAAGAAAATGTTTGTATAAATTGCATTTTTATTACATATTTTTACAGAAAAGCCCATCCATGATTTGGGCTGAACTGTCGAACAAAGTTTTAAATTAGTGATAATGTAAATATGTAGTTACTCTAAAGTTTGTCAACACCTTTATGGCAGGAATTATTGGACAAATTGTTACCATAGCAAAATTTTAAGTAGGTTTATGTGAAGGATTTAAGTTTTCTGTATTATGTATGTCCATGAACTAACTTGTGCTTTATTCCAAATCTATACTTAAGCATGTTAAGATGAGATACTGGAAATTAAGGGTAACCATAATCACAAACAAAAAAATCATGAAGTGTATGTAATTTCATTGGTATTATATTAATAATAGTAATAGTAGGTATCGCTTTAACGGTACTGCTACGCAGATTTAATTTACGTTTACGCTACGTAACGCGTAATGGCGTCAATGGCACCCAAAACGTCCTACCTCTCATAATCTTATACTTAGTGATTTTAGACTAGTCAGCCCTAATTTCTTAAATTGTTTTACAGTTTCGAAAATCCTTATACTTACTATAACTATAAATGTCAAATGCTGCAATTTCCAAAAATAGTTTAAAATCTTATTCAAAAAACAATTAATTTTAAATGCACTTGAGTTGTGAATAAAGTAAAGTATTTTTACGATCCTATTTTATTCATTTCCTGTAACTTAAAAAATACCTAGGGACATAGGTTTGAAATTGTAATCCAGGCACGGTAGATATTCTTTCAGATATCTCACTGATCGTCATATATGTCTAAGAGGGTAGTCAGAATCACGCCCAAACTGTGTTAAGATCTGTGTGAAGTTTAATTATAATTTTTTTATCGCAACTGCGGTTACCTACTATAGTGATTCATTATCTCGTATCTTATCAAGTACTGATCTATATTATGTAGCACTCCTAGCCGCGTTCACGCATTGTGTTGTTTTACCATTTTACTAAAAATGGATACATGAGTGAACTGTGATTATGGCTAAAGTATTAGCATTACTTTATTGTGCTCTTGTCACCTTAATAGTGAGTAAGTACCTAAGATATATATTTCTTAGTAATAAGAGTATTATTTAATGTGGTCTTTTTCAAATAAAATAATTATATTTCTTTTGTTGCTCAAGTTTTTGCTTTGCTTTCAAAACTAGCGCTACCGAATCACCGCCAACCTACAAGTACCTGTTAAAGGGACTTTTAATGACCCAATCAACAGTAATCCTAATATTTGTACCTTGTATTTTTTCGCATTTTATCTCCCGCACATATGCAGATCTTGCATTTTGTGTTGTTTTACCTATTTGCCTGAATAAATCTTGTTTTGGTGTTTTTGCTGTATCAACTTTGGCCAGGGAAGAGGAATAATATCTTTCCGTTGACAGTTTCAGAATGCGTGATCCTTCCAAGCATAACATCACACTTGTTGGATTGCTACCGCACCGGAGCACCAGACTTGCAAGCACCGCGTCGCATCGACGTCTTCTTATCTCTCATAAAGAAAGTTGAACGAACCTCACAGCTAGACTTGAGACTACTGAGTACTAGTTTACTGAAAAGGTAAGTAGTTATGCAAAGTACTATAGCTTAGTATGTAAAATGTAGTGAAGTAGGTACCCAAAGTAATTTGCATTCATGCTGGTTAAAAAATTAGCTTGCGGAACTGTTGCAGGAAGAGTTATGTAGCTACAGTCAGCATCAGAAATTGATCACCTTTCAGAATGAATAAAATAAATAAATAAATATTCATGGACATTTCACACGACGCCCTCTAGTCCCAAACTAAGCAAAGCTTGTAATATGGGAACTAGATGCCGATAGAATGCTTATATATAAAAACAAATACAAAATAATAAATATATAAAATAAATATTTTTTAAATATACAATATACCTATAAACAATTTGATTTTTTCATTATGATACTAGGTAACTAACTAGGTACTTCTAAGAGATTTCCTTTGAAATGTAGTAATCATCGCTGAACAAGTAATTAAATTAAAAATTTAAAAAACCCCCGAATACTGGACCGATTTTCATCCAACATAGCTAAGAACACTCTCGACTAATTCACCTTTCAAACAAAAAAACAAAATCAAAATCGGTTCATCTGTTCAGGAGCTACGTTGCCTCAGACACACATACACACACGCGTCAAACTTGTAACACCCCGTCGTTTTTGCGTCGGGGGGGTTAATGTACCTACCTACTTTAATGCTGACTGTACTACTTAATTCAAGTCTTCTAACTATGTAAAGTGTTAGAACTAGGAACCTATTCTGAAAATAGCTGCGTGCCTGTCTAAACATTTACGAACCAAGCATCAAGACTATTTTCACCAACTTATTTAAATCATCACATTTTTTGTCCTTCTAGCCTCCGCCTCGACGGCATTGAACAATCATCAGCTAATGCAGTCCAAACGGAATTCGTACTGCCTTACCGGGCGTCCGCCTTCCAGTTCCACAAATACAAGCTCCTTATGGATCTGTTCCTGCCCAGTCAGAATCTCATAGATGTTGACGAAGTGCTGACAGTGGATGAGAAATGCCTGCTTCATAAGATGATAAGCTCTGCGGTCAGGCAGTGGGAGAGAGGAGATGAGAATACCGTGTGTCCAGTGTCGGCCGAACAATCGCAGAATATGGCCACTGCAAGCAGCAGTAGGTTAGCATTCTCTGTACTTACCTACTATGCAACTTCCGAAAGTATTTAAAACTTGAGAAAACGCATAGGACTATGAAAACCGACAAAGATTTTAGGCTCGATCCTGGTTTATGTGCCGTTCTCAGATTTCAAGCTAAGATTGAGCTAAGAGAACATTTCTGTGAAAAGAATTTTTTGGGTTTCGGTTTAGGTTTTTATTTTCTGTTGGAAAGTTTAATAATTTTAAAAATGGTGATAACGGCATACGTGTTATATAAATATAACTTACCTATTAGCTATTTTTTCTAAAAAGTTATTTAGGTACCTACCTACCATACCAGTTCTAAACCGTTACCTAGCCACATTAGTGTTTACCTACTTAGAGAACTTTTCTCGTGCAACTTGTGCTCTTATTGCGTAAACAAAAGTTGTTGACATGACACAGAAACCAATTATCGAATAATATGAGTACCTAAAGGTGCTCATCATTAAAATATTAGACCTGCACTCCTGCAGTGTAATTTGAAGCTACAGAAAAGTCGTTATAACTCCTTGCAGAATACACAGCAGATGTCCTATAGAAGAAGGGGTAGTTCAAACCGACTGGGGCACGGTCTCTCCCGGTACGCTCATGGCAGCTATTGCTGCATCCTTAGAATCCCAACGAGTGCCCGTTACAGAAATACTAAACGCTAACATATTTAAGGAGGATGTAGCAGAGCCACTCATGGCATCTGCTATGCAAGAGTGGTACGATGATATCGAGACGTTTAATAACACTGCGCAGAGGCAGGTGGAGGTCGCTGATATCGGAAATGTTTGGGTGGCGACACTGGCTGGTACGTTTAAACGACTTCACATTATTATAGGCTATCTAGATGATTTCATTGGATAAAAAGTCTGATACTAAAATAGCAAAAACTCAGTAAAAGGAGGTTCGATTTTGTTTTTTCCTGAGAACCAACTATGGATTTTTCAGTGATGATGATGCTCCAGACAAACCACAGGACTTCGTTACTGAGTAAAAAGTAGGCATGTAGGTACCGAATATCTCTTAGATTCTCTATCGGTTAGTTAGGAACGCCTACAAGATGCTAAGGGCATGCATGCCTGCTCCATTTTGATATTAAATATCCCAAGCACTACTACGGCGTCCTGTAAAGTAGTGCCGCTTTACTAAAACCATTATTCTAACTCCATTCCAGGGGACTTAGCAGAAGTGGTAGTAAACCAGGGCCCCAGAGTGGGATCCGTGGCACAGCTGATGACAGTTGGGAGTAATAACCGTTGGAACGATACCCTGCTGCCACGTCGACACTACATATTCCCTCAGAACAGCTCTGTCATCGACTGGCATCATACTGACGCCGAGATATTAGCGGGCGTTGATGGTAAGCTGTCCACTTTGATAAAGTTGATGTTTGAGAATGCTATGGAGATGATAATGCCTGCGGATTAGAAAAAAATTATATTATTGTGTCTCAATGTTTCATGTCACAGGCATTCTCATCTATCTAACAGGCATTGGATACTGTGCTACTTAATTTTGGTCAGTAGTCTAAACTAAGTAGTAAGACAAAACTATCAAACGAATAAAAAAAATATTACAGGTTTTATCTTATCAAACTACGTACCAAAATGGATGGAGCAACGTCGATCACTTCGCCTGTCGCAAATAATTGAGATGTATTATTCAAACGGAGGAGTCTCCTTCGACCCTGAAGTAAAAGCATGTAACCGACACCATTTGTTTACTGAATTGTTCAAAAATACGGATTTGTTCACTGAAACAACGAGATTTGCGCATGTGCTGTCTTTGCGGCAGATTACGGTTTATATTCCTGTGGACGAGATGCAGAGAATAACTAATGCTGCAGTTGAAGCATTTTCTGCTTATGTTTGTGAGTATTTGACATTCTACTGCTTAGATCGTTTTTCAGTTAGTGCCTAAGTTTGCCTCGTAAACGTAATGCCACTTTATTTTTTTGTTATCATAGTGTCAAATGCCTACCTAATGGGAATTAGATGTAGGGTATTATCATCTCAGTTGATATATGTTTTGCTCGAATATTCCAGCCACTCTTCTGAAGCGGTCTCATAGAGCCTGCCAAGTGAGCCATAGTGTTCCTGTCATTGACTTGGTGGTCGCGACTGATGGCTCTTGGAAGGGATATGACGTAGAGCAGTTTATGTCGTAAGTAAGCTTCTACAATTAAATATTATAATAGATATCCTATGTAGGTCCATAAGATGAAACAATGTGTGAATCGAATTGGAGCATATTTTTTTGGACAAATGCCCATCCACTAAGAAGTGTTGAGCAATCTTTTAGCATACTTTTAGCCTAAAGTCTTAGGAAGTCAAGCAAACCGCTGACTTATTATCTCGTAATCGCTTTAAATCATTTTTTTATTTTAGTTGGATAGGAGGTGCTTTAGATATAAATAATGCGCGAAGCACAATATCGCTGCTCCAAGGCAACACGGGAGCATGGATCGTTCCGCCATCGAATAATATGACTGCGTTGTTCTCTTTCATATCCAACTTCACAGATGAATGTAAGTTTTCTATTGTTAAACTTTTGGCTGATGTTACTCTACGTGTTACTCTTAATTGTAATATACAGCTGAGTCAACCGAGCCTCACTTGTTCACTGTTACTGTTCTGAGTTCACATTGGCTGTCTGCTAGTGTAATTTTCATATACATACGGCGGTGCTTCATGACTAGGGTAGTCGTATTATGTGCTTCGGCCAACTTTGAGCTGTTTAAAAACTCCGTTACTATAGGTATAGCGTGGGCCAATAGTGCATCATGTAAAATAATATCCTTACATTTTTTAAGGGCCGACCCGTCTCAACATGGCGACAATAATGTCCACCATCATCCAGCATTCCCAAAATAAGACCATGCAAGAAATGAATGAAAAAGCCAGCGCCGCAGCTAGTACCGTAGTTCTCATAATAAGTCCTACCGACCGGCCTTCAGCCACGGAGATGGAAAGAGTTCGAGATCTCATGGGATTATTGAGGAGCAGCTATTTTGATGTATACTTCGCGTATGTGGCCACGGACCTGACTGACTTTCAGAATATTAATAACGAGTATTTGGATTATTCCGAACTGTTTTTAACGGTAAGTACCGGCGTATGCGTATCCACTGTCGTCATCAACGTATCAGCCTGCACATGGGTTCCTCTCTGCAGATCAATTTTGAGCCTTCTTCATTACGATCTTTACGAGTAGAATGTCGTTGTGTCACTACCATTTCGCATAATAATATGATTGAATTTTACCCGTTTCTGCGTGAATTAGAAAAATGTTATTGCTTGATTTGCTATTTTTAATTAAGAGCTTTTAGAAGAGTTTTTTGAGTAAATCCATGGCCATACTTACATAAATGCTTTTTTTTAAAAGTCGCATAATCTCTGTTTAATTTGACAGACTTCTTCAACAAACGTTTTGGATGTAATAGACGCCGTAGATACGTATTTAGTAAAGAGCTCGGTCCCCATAAGGATATTCGGCGTGCAATGCCCTTTCAATGGCACTGAGTATAACCAAATCGAGTACGAAGACTTTGTTATACCGAATGCACAGACGTCTTACAGAATACACCCCTTTTATCTGCGGAAACAACCCTTGATCCAAGTCCAGGTACCTACCTATTTGTGAAATTGAATCCGAGTTTTTATTTTTAACCCCCGACGCAAAAACGACGGTTTGTTATAAGTTGGACGTGTGTGTGTGTCTGAGGCAACGTAGCTCCCGAACGGATGAACCGATTTTGATTTTGTTTTTTTTTTGAAAGGTGAAATAGTCGGGAGTGTTCTTAGCTATGTTTGATAAAAATCGGTCCAAGATTCGGGGGTTTTTTTTAACTTTTAATGTAATTACTAGTATTTTGGCTGGCTAGCACTGACCATAACTTATTTCGTGCTTTGTGGTTTAGTAATCTTATTATGCCCGTAAATATTCAAAATGCTACAAACAAGTTGCGATTAATGTACTTACAATAATGTACATACCTGAGAGTATTTATAAAAACAAACGATATATTTGCGTTATAACATTAGTTTGACTATAATATAATCAATTTTTATTTTAGTTTCGCAACGACGGTCAAGGGCAACTTATGGTGTGCATGTGGCGAGGGGCTGACGTATCACGCACCTGCCAAACAATCGCTGAAAGGCAGTCATACACATTCAATTTGACTGCGCCTTGCCCGTCTCCAGATTTTTGTCCACCAGCCCATTTTATAACAACAGCAGTGTCCACAGCAAACATTTGTGCACGTGAGTATATCTTAGTAGAAGCTTTCAACCGCGACTTCTTTTGCGTTGTATAAATTTAGAGTCGATAATAGCGTAAGACACAAGACACAAAAAAAAACAACTTTCACATTAATTATACAAAAACATACAACCGAATTGAGAACCTCCTCCTTTTTTGAAGTCGGTTAAAAATGGGAAGAAAACTAAATTTTGTAAATCAAGTTCGATAAAAAATGCAAAAATTTAAACCACATCTTGGTTAGGCCCCGACGAGATTCGAACTCGTGATCTCCTGTTTACTAGACAGGCGCTTTAACCAACTAAGCCACGGCGCCGATGAAGAAACAGCTGAAATATACAGTTGCATGCTTTCGTAAACCTAGTTCTGCTTATGTCACAATCAGTACAGTGCTATTAGGCAAATAAACAAAAATACTTTGTAAGTACCTATGTAATAAATTATTCACGATTTCAATAATATTTGCAGATAACGATTGCCGTTTTCCAAATCAAGTCGGATACTACTTACAGCACAGAGGGCTCAATTGTTTGCCACTTCAGGGAGCAGGAGCATCTCTGTCAGTATCAGTTTTAATAAACATTTCTTTATCAATATTTTTATTGATTAGTTCAGTAGTATAAAAAAGGTACCTACCAAAAATTAATTGTACCCCTGGTGGGACTCGAACCCACAATCCCCGGCTTAGGAGGCCGATGCCTTATCCATTAGGCCACAGGGGCGGATGATAAGTCTCTGAAAATGCGCATCTTTATCTCTAAGCATTGTTTTTATACGTTTCATAAAAATGTGTTTTCAACATTTCAATGTTTCCTTTAATTTTAGTCATATTCTGCGTATGCAACTCTGATTGCAGCTAGGAGGTCCATAATATTCCTAAACCAGAAACGACAGGTTTCACCTAAATTCAAACGAAACGTTATCCATTGATTCTTTCAATAATTGTGCTTTATTTTTCAATTTTACATCTAGGTGTGGTAGGCTGTCAGCAGTTTTTTTTAATTCTTAAATATTTTTGGGTTTAGCGTCATCTACTCTACCTAGCTTATGGATATGAACCTTTCTGTAGTTTAACTAGACATTTAGTTACATTGTGTGCCGGTAGAGGGCGCTCCATACTCAAATTATATAAAGTTTGTAGTTTGACTACGTGTAAAAAATTTACTATTTGTACGGGGCTGTCTCAAATTTCCAGAAGTAGGTTAACTAAATTCTTTTTTTAGTTAACAAAAGTACATATTACGTAAGAAAAAACCATTATATTATTTCACCCTGGCTTGTATCGACTCCGTGGCGCAACGGTAGCGCGTCTGACTCCAGATCAGAAGGTTGCGTGTTCAAATCACGTCGGGGTCAAATATAGATTTTTGGAGTTTTTAGATCCCAGGTTAGGATCCCAGGTGTTTATAAATATATGCGTGGATGTATGCGTATGCATTCTTGCTGAATTGTAAGCTTATTGTGATAATTGCACTGAAAATTTATGAAGTCATGATTTGTTTAGTTCATGACTTCATACATGTTTTACTGAAAAAATCCACATTATATTCCTAAAATGAAAAATCAATATTTATTTGCTTTAATTTCAACTATGTATCTGTATCTTGAAAGACACATCTTGCCAAAGTACAAATAAAATTGATCAAACAAACATGATTTCGTGGAAGACTATGTGAAAAGTATTCAACCACTTAGCGATAACTTGAAAATATGAGTTTCTATACCTCAAAAATCAGTACCTATCACTTGAATTGTCAGCTTCACCTTTTCGTCTGAAAACGTGTACCTATGATAGCTAGCGTGACTTTTAAGATTATTAAAACGTACACGAACAAACAGAGACATTTATTGCAATAAAACAAGTCTTATCGCTACATAATAATTGATTGCTCGTGCAAAAGTTGGACAATAACTACTTATTTCGGAAAAGTAAAAAGACTACTTCAGCTCGTTTTGGGCTCTACTAAATATTGTGTAGGTAAAGTAATTATGATCTTGGAGGTGTGGTGGTGTGGTCTGGTCAAGACGTCGCGTCGTCGGGTTAGGTGACGGCTGGCGCCTTTTCCAGTGATGATATACATAATGCAGCACACTGCTAAACATATCCCTGTGTGCTCATTGCATGTCTACTGCCAGTTCGTGCATGTATATGAACGAGCCTCTGTCTTCTCGTCGTTGTGTGCCTGAAGGCAGTCTTGTGTGAGGCTTGGAGGTCACGAAGTGATTGGTCTAATAAAAACCTAACCTACCCGTTTCCTCAACTCTACAACTTGTTCTTTTGTTTCAGTTTATTGGTTTCGTCTGGTTCGTCTTATGTAACAAAATAATTTTAATATTGGCTAATTGCACAAATTAAAATTATCCGGGCATTATTACTCCTGTCTAAATTTTAAGGAAGTCTTGCTTTTAAGGTTTTGTTGCTTTTATTGATGAAGTCATTGAATGACCTTCAAGGCAGGCAATGTTCTGTGAATTGGCGGCTGACGCAAATCATCTAACCGTCTTTGATGTAAATTCATTAGCGTCCACTTGAGGTTTCGTGAACTTTTTAAACCAATTGACCCTCATTCTGTTGGCTGTGCGTGAGCGTTGTCACATCCGTCTATGCTTTGTGTTGTAAGTCCAAATCAAACACCTACATGAAATTATTAAAAAAAATTAAATTTTAGTGAAAATTACAAAGTTAGTCATGCTGGTATAACGTGAGCTTCGAGTTTCAATGATTCGTAGTTCAGGTAAAACTGGTAACTAGCTACATCGCGGTACCTATCGATGCGATTTGTAAAGTTTACCTCAGCCATAGTTGAAAAAAAAACATTTCCTTGCATTTTTTATTTTTTTGAACATCGCTAGATCTGAGTTCGGGGCGAACTACTAGTATTTTAGAGAAGACGCACTGGTAGAGTTCTCTCACGCCAGTCTGCTTTGTTCAACTTCAATCAGGTAGTACTTGATAACCTTTACTTTGCAAAACCTGAAATTGTCTCCGGGTTTTTTTTTGTCACGAGTAATGTTGTTGGCAATGCTTTTGGCGGATTATTATTTATTTTAGAGGTCCGTTGCCAAATTGACAAAATAGAGAATTATTTATTTTTGGGGCAGACTAGATAAGAAGGTAATTACTTAATATAAGTATTAGTTAAAATAAATTTATTTGTAATTTTATCTTTTTATCACAATAACCGAACGCCGGTATCAAAATGTGTAAAAAAGTAATGTGCACCTACTTAAGTATTTTTTATACTAAAATCCCAAAACAGAGTCATAGTTTTCTTGCTTAGTGATCAGCGTGCGTGGCCACGGCCACGTTCCCTGAAGGTTACACGTGTACTAAGTATTGTAAATATCTGAAAAACGTACCCACTAAGTAATCACTAAGTAGGACTGGTATGACTAGGTATTATTTTGTTGGTTATATAAGCCAAAATTTGACAGATTTTAGAACCATAATTTTTAGTTCAAATCTGGTAATAATCCTAGGTTTATTTAAATAAATGTCATTACTGGGTGTGACTGTTGTTTTACTTTTGAAAAATCCCTAACATGTATTGTGGTTTTCCCTGAACTTATTCCCTGATCATCTGCCGTTTTAGTAGTCAGAATTAGAGAGACCGTTTTATTCGCAGATTAGACCACGTTATTTTTCATGGTTGCCTGGTTTCTTTCTACTACTGTCAAAAGTTTTTTCAAGTTTTATGTGCAGGAAACTGTCTGTCTTTAAATGAATTAAAGAACGCAAAGCAGCCAACTACAAAAACTGGATGCAAGGCCGCCAAGACTTGTGAGTTCACTTTCAGAATTTACACAAAATGTATGTAGGTGTATATTATGTACGAGTACAATATCTACCTACCTACTCAGAGTCACCTAGTAGGTACCTATTGTAGACTTGCGGTGTGGTGGCAGCTGTTATCTCTATGAAATGACGTGCGGCTTGGGGGCTTGGTACAATCAGCCAATCGGGTTTTGCCAACAACCAACACGTCATAGGTAACATTTTGAATTTTACATAAGTACAAATAAACTGGAACTAATTTATAATCGGTACAAAAGGCACCGGAACGTTGAACTTTGTAGTTTCGTTAATAGTCGAATGATGTTCCGCCTCTACGTAAATGCAATGCACTGTGTCTATTCAAAAAAGGTGGCAAGCGCAACTATTGGAAGGAATTTGTTTGGTTTTACAACAGATTGTACCTACCGATGAAACCCGAAATGAGTTGTTAGGCTAGATGGCTGATGCAATGTTGTGTAGGTATTGTCTGGGGGCTTGCGTGCGCGCACATACAATTGGTATGCGTGTTGCAAACCGCGTACGCTGGCGCTGCCACACCTCCGCACCATTCTACCTACACGAGGTGGGTAAGACACCTACAATATCGAGCCAACGTACCACTTTCTAATCATTAACGTTATTGAACTCAAGTGTAGGTAGGTAATAAAATTTCCTCGTTCTTTTCTAAAACTAAATTTTAGTCTTCGTTAAAATTTCTTAGATAATTTTGTGACAAAAACCACTGAAGTATTTACCTAAATCTATGGTCGTAAAGTAAGAGGGGAGGACACAACTATATTATGTAAAAATACTACCTACCTATGATCTGTCGCGTCACAGGAATCGAACCCACATCTCTTGCGTTTCTTTTATTACTTCGGTCTTCCACTGTAGCAGAGACACTAGTTTAATCACTTTGATCAGTCATCATGACTAGCTCATTTCTTTTTTGTGCAAAGTTGTTTTTTTGTAGAAGTTAGTAACTACAGTTTGCATTGCAACCAGACGTCGTAAGTTTGTTCAGACATTGCGTGACCGATGACATGCATGTTCTGTTGGACATCACATTATTATCCGCAGCGTTTTACCACTAACCCAACGTGCTTAGACCCCAGAAACCAATGCTGGGTAAATCCTCAATTATAGATAAAACGAACCAAAATTAAATAACAAATAAGTCGCCAGGTTATGTATGTAAATTGTTGCATAATAATAATTTATCTTTTAGCTAACAAATTAGTGGTTTTAAGATATAAAATTAAAAGTAAGATTTTTTGCCGATACATTTAATCCTAGGAGATATTGGTATCCTAACCAGGTGCGTTTTGTAGATTATTTCAGTCCCACGAATGATCGTCTCAGTTATAAGAACGGGCACTAAAATAGCTAGTGTAAGTATAGAAATTCAGTTCCAACTAGGTTGGATCGAATGGCATTTGAGCTGACTAGAACCGGCCACAGCGTCAGCCGGCGACACTAATAAAAAGATTGATGATAATAATTGCTGCCGATCAAGCGGAGAGCGGAATTTTCCGATTGCATCTAAATTGGCACAACAGACAAATTCACATCTGTTAGGGTGTTAGGGGCATAACACACTATCGAGCAAGTGCTCATAATTAACTCAATCGAAACGGCTCCTAGAGAAACTTTAATTTCTAACGATTATCGGAGAAAATATCCAGTTGGACCAGACATTGCGCACATCAAAACTTTGGCGCTACAAGGCTCTGATAAATCAAGTTTTTTATTTATTTATGGGACAGCATGATCAAATGTAAGATGCATTCGCTATGTATACTTCGATCAACATCTAATTTTAGTGGGCGATGGTTCCTAATCAGAAAGATTTCACTCGTGATGGTTGATGTAGGGCAATTAGTTTACCTACCTACCTGCAATATAATTATTTAATAACATTCCTATGTAACAAGAATTATCTACTTGGAAGCAATATCAGGACATGTTATTGACGTCAATGTAAAATATGCAGAATTGCCGATGCAGACCACAGACTCGCATTTTTAGGGTTCGACTTTGTGCTATCTCAGAAATTACTATAGCACTCATTAATTATTAGGTAGGTAACTTATAAGCTTTTTTTTGTAAATACATACATACATAGTAACACCCTGATATGGAACAAATATTAAGTGTTTGTTCTTGGTGGGGGCGATCGAACCCACGACCCAAAGCACGGAAGGCAGAGCTATTACCGACTGAACTGTAACGCCTATAAAAAATGAAAGCCTCTGCGGGCAAATCCATTCGCACTTGACTGTTATTTTACCTGAAGTAAAATACATTACCTTGTCGAATTTACACCTACTTACCTAATCTAAAATAAAAATTACCCACGTCTGCTACGTGATAGGAATAAAATCTTTGTAGAGCATCTTCGAATCTAATCAAATAGTATCTTAGTTATAAAACATTTAACGATTTGTATAATACCTAACGTTTTACTTTAATACTAGATCATTGGAACCAATTGAGAAAACAGCTCGTTATTAAAGCATCTGACTGTAATCGGCCATAACTGCTCCGGACTCTATCAGCTAATTGAAATGAGCACATTCACTACTGTCGCGATCTAATCTAGCTAGCCTATCTTAGATACTTAGGTACCTCTAAACTGCTATTCGAAACCCTTTGCTTATTTGTTTCAGAATCTTCTCTATTCTGCACAAAGGCACCCGTAGAATTTTCTCGATTTCATCCTCTATCGAATTGCATACCGACGGTTATGTGTAGGTGTAAGCAGGCAGAATTGACGACACTGGGGTTTTGTTTCATAAACATTGGCATATTCATGGCGAGTGGAAAGTTACAGTATGGAGTAGAGTGACCATGCGTGAAAGACACTGTGCTATGTTAGGTACTTTTTTTTTATTCTAGTTTGCTACCTGTTTTTAGGTAGGTATAGGTACACTCACCGACCACACCCAGAGTTTAAACGTCATCATTGTTATTCAAGCAAAATCGGATAATGGCACACCGTAATATTATTTACCTACTTATCTAGTAGCAACACTTCATGAACTAAATATTTTTTTAGCGTCATTCATAACTAAATAAATGTTAACGTCAGCTTAGTTCTATTATTATTACATCAGACCTAGCTATGAGTTAATTTTGTGTTAGTCATGGTTAAAATACCTAGTGACTATTTTTAAATTGTCGTGCCCTAACTGGGCTCATGTTGGTAGCATAAATATAAATATATTTAAAACCCTTTTGTACAACATGAACGCAATAAAGTATTGACATTCTTTGAACCGGCTTCAAAGCAACGAACTAACACAAAACAGAGAGGATACTCTCTTCCACTCGTAGCTAAGAACTGTACATAAATAGAATGATGGGATTCCATTCCATAGATGATGAGGTTTATTTTTACGACAGAACTTGCTCCGTGTCTGGCTGGATCAAACCTGTTGCAGGTGTTGCAGTTCGAAAACTTGTTGGACCTGATCCCGTGGTATGCTCGTCGATGGTCACAGTATCTCGCACAGAATAATTGTATAGATTCTCAAGCATTTTGTTTAGTGTTTGTAAAGTTTTCATAAATACTTACATATTACATAATTACTGTTTGGGTTTGGGAATGACTGAACGAACCGAATTCAAAACTCTGTACCTACTTACAATAGCTTCGTCGCTTCTACCATTAGAAGTAACTCAGTCTTTATTTCAGATCATTCGACAGAAAAATTTGATCTACTTTTATGTATGGTCATAATAAAAGAAATAGATGCTAAACTGATTTAGATTATTGTAAGCGTAGGACGACACGTGATTGGCCATTTATTTAATACACTCTACATTTCTCTGTAGAGTCATCGTGATAAGTTTAAATGAGGGATTTGTTAGTTGTGCAATAATATTCTTAAAAAAGGTGGATTTTTTTGACATGCGTATTACACTGCAGTCTAAAAAAATTTGATTAGATCATAAACTGAAAAGCGCTTTGCTAGATAATTTGCCATTATCAGCGATACCTGACGCAACACTTATTTCCGCCCAAGGTTGTTCATAGTCGGCTGCAGCGATGCTTAGCTAGAAGTTACCAACTGATTATTTGTGGTGGAGCATTGTGATTGGCTGGCTTCGGAGGCCTGGCCGGGTGTGGCGAACGAAACGTGTAGGTACGTTTGAAATGCCACAATCTTGAAAGTCGCTGAATTAACAAGAAACTGGCTATCAGAAACTTCATAGAAAACTATTACCAAAATCATGTAGTTGTAAAAATGTTATTAGAAGAAGGCACGTGATGTTGGCGAAATTAATTTAGCGGACGTCTTCTCGAATAGTCTGATAATCTAAACAATGATCACGCGATATAATAGGTAGGTATGCACCATTGCATCAAAAAGATTCGCTGAAGCATGCACGATTCAATTACTTTCATATTTATTTATGCAGAAGTATTTTTATTAGGTAAACGTTGTTATATAAAGTAGAGCAACATCTAAAATAGACCTAAAATTAAGATGGTAGTACTGATTGACCAGGTAATCAATAAAGTACCCAGGGATGCATATATGTTGCATCCAAAGCAACGAGACTGGCGCCAAGCTTTTCAGGACGCCCTAGATCTTCAATCATATTCATTCATCTTCAATTAATACATCATTGATGCATTGCTAGTTGCTAGGCAATCAATGGTATGATTATGCACGTCTTATGTATCCTTTATTGATTAACTAGTTGCTGTCTAATAAAATGAGGGGCCTTCTTTATTAAGCCATACTGATTAATTTAAGAGTTTTCTTTCATACAGGTAAGCAAACAAACAGTACCTTACATAAGCTTTCGCTATATAAAAGTCAGTAACCTATAATACACCTGAGTTCACTCCGTACCTATACTGCGTGTCGATGACTTAGCCCTAAAAAGTATCTACCTGCTAAAGAATAAAGTGCCCACCGTACATTAGGTTATATTTAAAAAGTACGAGGTTGATTTTTAACCACCGACGCAAAAACGACGGGGTTTTATAAGTTTGACGTGTCTGTCTGTGTGTGTGTGTGTGTGTGTGTGTGTGTGTGTGTGTGTGTGTGTGTGTGTGTGTGTGTATCTGAGGCAACGTAGCTCCTGCACGGAGGCTGAATCGATTTTGATTTTGTTTTTTTTTGTTTGTAAGGTGAAATAGTCAGAACATATTAAAAAAGTCGCATCAAAATTGTCTAGATTTATATAATGCATTATACGAATTAAAAAAGAACACAGATAAAAAAACCGCCACTTGTGTATATTATGCTTATGCACATACTTGGCTTAAATATGGTATAGTACTCTGGGGAAATAGCACAGACTCAAACAAATTATTTTTATTACAAAAAATATGTCTACGCATAATCCAAAACATAGACACAATGGAGAGCTGCCCATCCCATCCGCAACCATCATCCGGGCCCTATGCAATGTGTGTTAAAATATATAATAGAATCCCTAATGACATTAAAAAAGAAGAGAGACCTTTAAAATTCAAAAATATTTTAAAAAATTACCTCACAAAAAACTGTTTCTATTCGTTGCACGAGTTTCTGGAAGACTAAAATACCTATGTATTTACATTAGATACCTGCAAAAATGTGCCACCTAATATTTAATATTTAAGTATTTATCTACCTACCTAATTGCTGTGCCCTAACAGGGTTTATGTTTGATACTCTACATACTTTTATAACACTTGTTTATGCAACATAAAAGCGCAATAAAGAATTGAATTTGAATTTGTGTTCTTAGCTATGTTTGATAAAAATCGGTGCAAGATTCGGGGGTTTTTTAAATTTTTAATTTAATTACTTGTAATTAGGATAAAGCGTCATCGTCTGTCGAGTTTGGCGGCGGGCACGGCGCATTTAACGCGATAAAAATCTGCAAAGATACTGATTTTATTACTTACCTAAAGGCAATCGTGAGTTCAGTATCGTTATCAGCAGCATGTGGAGCTGTTGACTTCACGATAAGCGATGCCATGTCTAATCGCGAGCCAATTATATATGCCCAGTTTAAACTTAGGTCTGAATATTCAAAAAAATATTTATATCCTAATATTTGTGCATGTGCAATGCAGCGAGAGGCAGTACCTAACCTGCTAACTGTTCTTGCAGTTTCCTTGACATACAAAACTTTTATTGGTACCTAACGTCGTCAGTACCAAATTGCTTGTAAATGGGTGGTTGTATTGTATGCAAGATGGAAAATTCAGGTCGTTTATTGATGGAAATGCGTCGTCTACGTTATAAAACTGTTCTTATTGAAACGACATTGATTTTAATGACCATGATTGATAGTCTTTACTGTCAATTTAATAGTTATTATTATTACGCTTATTGTACTACTTTTCTATACCCACTTTCTTATATAAAAGAATATATAATGAGGTATGTAGTTTCTTAGCTAAAGCATAGTAACATTATATACGATAAAGAATGTTAAATATTTAAAAAAATACTTTTATCTTTAAGGAAAAACATAATTACAAGTCCGGGAGTCATTTAGAGCCACACCTTTTTATATTATAAAATACTAAAATTGATTTTTACCTTCTCGATTTTACGATCGGGCCTGTTTACATAATTATAGACCAGCTTGAATTCAAAGTTCAATGTCGTTTGAATCAAGGTTAGTTGCATTGTACCTATCCTTATGGAATTTTACAGGTAAATACTCAGGTAAAGCCACGATTAAGGGCAGAGCAGGATGACGTCGACCATGGAAAAAGGGGTGTGTAAAATAATGGTATAAGAAAGTAGGTAATTTTCCTTTAAAAAAGTAAACTTGCACAGGGTGTGATAAACAGTGAATAACTATGTTTACAGTCATGATTAATAGCAGTCATTAGTGTTAGCTTGTATGGTGTTAGTGATCTACAAAGCTAACAAGCAAACTGCGTGTTGAACAATCAATATGAACAATCGCCATTATGAAATAGTTACAACAGGGTGCTTTAGTACATACTTACCTTTACCATTTTTTACCCATGACGAAAGACAAAAGTTAAAAAAAAAAACGCGCAAAGTTGGTGGTTGGATAAGGCTCGATCACCATTTTTTTAATTATTTATTACTAAATTAGTAGAAGAATTTGACTTTACCTGGCAAAAGTGTTCAAGTCCTGTGGGTACAACACAAACTGCAATGTAACTACAGTCATCATCATTATTAGGTAAATAATGATGAGTCAAACTTTCAAAAATGTTTTATGACTGAAAACTTACAATTTTTTTTTATTCGCACGATTATAAAGATCTAATTCTATCCTATGATGAAAAACTATAGTTAGAGCTAAGTTAACAATTTTGAAATTCCTGAAAGTGATCTACCGCTGCTGATGCTGACTGTAGGTACCTACATGATTGTTCGTATTGAGAGGAAGGTCGATGTCCAGCTATGAACTTGTTCAGGCTGCTGACGACCCGATCGCGAACCACATTTCTATCTTTTTCTTATTCTATTTAGCAAAAGTAACGAAAAATCCATCTTACCGTGCATTTAAAATTTTCAAGATCACGGTGGTGGGATAATTTGCTACTGATTGGATATATAAATTGGATGAGACTGGCGCGCGGTCGTGAGCGATGGTACAAAAAGAGAGAGAACTATCCAGCAGTGGGTGAAGTCAGGCTGTGGACGATGATAATGAGCGAAATATTTATTTTCATACAAACGTTAACTATCATCTATGGAAATTATTTGAAATGCCCTGCACAATGGCATTTTTAAGTATGTAGGTATGCAATCTTTGTATAGTAATTTACCATTGCTAATATATTCAATTGATTTCTCGAGGAGATCATACGATTATTCTCTATGCAACAATTATAGCCTCGCCTTGCGTAACTAGTTGCATTATACCGCAGTAATAGTACTTAGATAGAAGTCAAAGTTTTCATTGTTCTTCGTTACATAAATTAACTTGTGTACCTGTCATTGTTTGTAAAGAGGTCGAAATGAAAGTAGTTATTTTGCTTAGATAGTTTATTAGAAGTTAGCTTACAGTATCAGATCACGTTACTTTCCCATGCGCTGTATGGACCATTCCTGCTGGCACAGCGGGCACCGGTTGTTCTGTTTCACCCAGAGCGACATGCAGCAGAAATGGAAGCTGTGGTTGCACTCCCCCCAAACGACCACACAGTCTTGCTTGCCGTAGGAGTCCTTTTTGCTTTCACCTTGGCACCGTAGACAGGCATCTGAGAACAAAGAGACAAAACAGAATTATGATTGACTCCGTGAAACTTTTTCTTAGATTTTAAATAGGTGACCGACCTATATTCGTTATGCTCTCTCGAAGTTGCTCAAAAAAGTTGTGTTTAGAGTTCCATTATTTTATAACAAGGATCATACGAAAATAAGGTGATTGCTTTATATTAGGTGTTTTAAGTAAGTACTTTGTAAAACGAGTTGTTGAATTCTGATGAAGACTGCTGGGTAAAGGTGATGTAGGCTTATCGTGCGTACGGATTCTGAACACATTATGAAGTAACGCAGTGACGGTCTAGTGCAACCAGACTGAGCAAAAAGCGGTAACAAAGAAGGATAATTTGTTTGCTGATTAGTATGAATCAGCGAATTTTTTATTCAAGATAAGCAAATCAGCATGATTTTATGTTTGAGATGGTCGTGACGCACATTGAGACAGATCGTTACTCCCTGTCTAGGTAATTCATCTCAATCCATATTCAATGGCGTGTCATTGTAAACAAGATTACCCTGACACCTAATTTCACTGAATTTCAAAGAAAATAGATAGATTCTAAGATCCGTACTCTGATAAGGAAATCGTTACTCTAGTACTGATTCGAGCAGAGGTTTTCATACAAAAATCGATGCTTTAGCCCGGATCAGTGCTTACGAATACTTCGAATACGGATCTAAAAGTATACTGTGGGCCTAACTATAAGTTTATATTTTTTGAGAAGAGATTCTCATACAAACAGTCAAAATAATATACAAGTTTTACTTCAAAAGTTCGAAATAAGTATTACACCTGGAAATATTTGTAACTAGGTAGTAGGTATAGCTGCTGGTAGAATTAAGTGACCGTGAAATAACAAGCAAATAACCTGCTAATTACACTAAGTCATAATTGTACCTACATACAACCATCGCCCGCGACCTTACCGAGTGAATGATGATGATGGCAATGTGATGACCACAAAACAAAGTAATTGAAACTTTAACAAAGGCGGCTTCGACAATTTTCCGCATAATAATAATGTACCAAAAAGGAGAAGCAAGCCGAAAATTATGAAGGGTGAGCTTGCCCGACATAGATGTAGAGTAGACACTTCTACGTGTAAGAATAGTGATAGCTGATAAGGGAAAACAAACAGATTTACAAAAATACTGTGTATACCTACCTTAAAATGTACAGTCGTCATCATGTTAACAAAAGACTAGCGATGCGAAAAAACGGTTCCTATTATAATATACTAGCAGCTACCCGCGACTTCGTACGCGAGTACCGTTTCCCTATACATTATATTATCTGTGCGTGTACCGAGCGGATACTTTGAGAAACTTGACATTACACCGAACCCCGTACTCGAATGTCAAACGTTAGTCGTTAGGCCGAAAGGGTAATACTACGCCCTGTTAAACTGACGTGACATGACATGACATCATCCTTTTGCCAATTGGCGCTGCTAATCCCGCTAATCCCGTTCGTTTATTTTATCCTGTAGATCCTATTAATTATTCGGGATAAAAAGTAGGTTATGTGTCAATCCAGGTTACGAACTATATTATATATATGCCAAGTTTCATCCAAGTTGGTTCAGTAGTTTCGACGTGATTGAAACACAAACATCCAAAACTCTAAACATCTAAACTTTCGCATTTATAATATTAGTAGGATAGGATCTCTGAAGAAGTTTGGCTAAATTACAAGGGAAGAGAATTAGGATAAGTCATCCACATAGGCTTATCTCAAGCCAGTAACATGAATCAACTGCCATTTTTCCACGTACCTAATGTACCTATGAATTGTATAGTATAGCGTAGCGTAGCTTTTCACCTAGGACAGTAACAGACAGTAAAATTTGAAATGACCATGAGTATTGCAATTAACATTCCAGCAATACCTACTGTACTGCAATATCCTTCGTGGAAGGCAATTTTACAGAAATAGACCAATTAATTAGGGATTTTCCATTCTATGCCTTGTGCTTCTATTCATGGTGTGATGATTTGTTCAGTCGTCTTTGACTAAGGTCATATCAGTAGATAGGTATAGGACAGTACAAATACTTATTAGTTATTCAAGGCTGTATTCAAATTGCATCACTTTGGGGCCATAGACCTTCACTCCAAATATTTGTTTACTAACTAGAAAAAAATATTTACGCTTTTGACTCTTAGATCTGGCAGACTGCAGACTTTCTGATAGTTTAGATAGGCTCTTAATCAGTATGAAAATATATGTATGTATCCAGTATCAGCCCAGTTTGCACCAGCAGCCCAACCTGACCAAACTATCGGTTGATCATAAAGTCTATACCTAGTCTGCGAGGAGTCTTAGGGGTAATACAGTTTAGTTTTCTAAGGTCGCGCTAGCTAAAATGGCTACTAAATCTGTTGTCATGCAAGTGACAATGACAGCATATTTTAAAGCCGCGCCGCGCTAAAATTACAGGAGAATATGAATAAATGGGTTACTTTCTAAGCATTCTGGAACAGAGTCCTTGTAGCAAATATTATTTATGAAATCAATATGCACATAACTAGTGCTGCCGGATTCCTGTCAAGTCCTTGTGCTTTCCTGCTAGTGTCTAATTTCAACGACATGCCTAAATTATAACCATGCGGTTGGTACTAACGGATTTTAGATAATTGTATGAAAACAAGTAGCGATGAAACTAATTTGAGGAGAGTAATAAATACTGTGTAGGTAGAGTGTATAGTATAAAATAAGTACGTTGCCTCTATTGTGGTGTAGGTATATTATCAGGTTGTGAACCTGAATGACGCTACACGTGTTTATTTGAAATAAAACTACATGACAATGGTAATTCTACATGTGACTCAAAGACCTTTTTTGTACCTTTGAATTACTGTGAAAACTCCAATAAACATTTTTACGAGTCCTTTTTTTAATTTTTGTTCTTTAACACAATTTTTTTTATAAACATAATTCTATAAAGTGTACATTATGTTACGCGCGGTTAAAAAACCAATGCGCTTGCGCTAAATTCTATTGTACCGTCAGTTGTGCGATACGAACATCGACTCTACGAGAAATCCCGAAATAAATCCCGTCACATGTATAGCGAGCGACGGAAAGCGTCGCGAAATGCGTCAATGCAGCAGTTTTGAATGCATGTCTGTCGTCCGTCACGTCCGTCAGTTAGGTCGATGGTAAAAATAATGTACGGAAAGTACAGTACGGTAGTTGCTTTTTGTACATGACTTGCCAACAATTGACGTCACTAGACATTCCAGTAAACAAAATAGAGAGGGTGTGGTAAATTTAAATAAAATTTACCTACTGAAATATTGTGGTGTCGCCTCCAATCAAGCTCAATCACAGAGCGCGTCAATGCCTGCGCCCGAGCACGTCAAGACGCAATTTGACACCTTTTCAATTTACCATGTTGACCTTCCAATTTGAACGATGACAAACAATCAATGTTGGTTTTTTTTATTCTTAGTAGGTACCTACCTGCAGAATTAAGCGTTCTTACTAAAATGTGTTATTTGAAAAACCGATATTTTAGTGTAGTGATAATTCAATTCAAATAATGTTTCTTCCTTCGTAAGGCAGAGGACTTACATAGAACCTATAACACGGTGCCTACAGCCCTACATGTCATATATACCTAACATTAATATTGGAATTGGCTGTAGGAATTCATATTTGATCAGTAATGCTTATTTGCAAATGAAGATTGTAGTATTTGTAATGCAATAGACAGTGTATGCAAGTTATTGTACACATTTGATCATCACAAAATATTGCAAACACAACCAGATGGTAGTGTAATAAAGCTTAGGATTAAAAGAAAATAATCATAGATCATTCGAAAAAGATAAAGATTGATCTAGGAGCTTTTTAGTGTACAGTTACGGAAAACGGAACACAATGGTTTCACTTCAGTCTGTCTGACCGTCTGTTTGTTACCTCAAAATCCTCAAATACAGTTTTTATTTTTACTTCTATTTTATAGTTGGAAAAATAAAATGAAAAGTTTCTTTCTAGATCAGACATCAAATATTTTTGAAACATTTTCTCACATCATTTGCTAATGATACTGACTGTACCTGTTGTGATTATATTAGTAACACGTCTAAGTAGATCAGGTGATCTTATCCCTGAAAGCGACCTCTTCCACTATTTATGCCACTATTCATTTTTATAGGGACTGAAGTTATAATAAGATCTAATGCAAAATCGTTACTATTCAATTATCAAGTTACTACTAATAGCTTTATTATAGCTCTAATGACAGCTAAAAAACTTACAAAAGCCCTCACTTCATGCAAAATTAGAAGCATATTGTAGTGTGATTTTATTAGGTATTCGGCCTAATAACATCAACACATACTGGAACTAGCACAACGACCTTAACGCTAGCGTCTACTGTTTTCTAAAAGCAGTCATTGTACATGCCTTGCTATAAGAATTTATTGACGAAAATACTAAGAGGAATATTTTGTATGATAAAGTACCTATTCTTTCTAAACAAATTATGTTATAATGGATATAATGGATATGAATAAACGTATCATATGAATCGTGAAAAGTCGTAGGTTAATCATGTGCTAGAGAATAGAACAGATCTAGTCTAGAGTATACAATATGTGTGATTTGCCGCTAGCCATGCTCATGAGGTGATTGCTCTCGTCTGCCAAGTGTGACATTTATAAATAACAGTAGGATACGTGGGCGGACTCCACATGGTTCAATATTATGCAATTTTACTAATGTCTTGTTGTTGTTTTTGATTGCACAATTTGTATTTTCAATTTCTAACAGGTCAATATTTTTCAATTTTAAGTGATTTTAATTGGTTTCTTAACCAATTAAAAGACATCAAGCTTTTTTGGCTACAATACAAGGTAAGTAAAAAGAAACCCCCTTCAAAGCAGTCGAGTCAGGTAAAAAATAAATTTTCCCACAGTCCATCGCTTCGTGTTCCTTGAGTTCCTTCACGAGGGTAAGAACAAGAACGTACTACGCTGCCCGTAAGTAAGTACTTATAGAAGTACAACAAGTTGATTGTTAACAGTGACCTATCGTCCCTCAGTTTACTGTAGAATTGTATAATCTCTATTAGTTTTTTTCATACAGAATTTATAAGGTTTATTGATGTAGGTACCCACTACCCAGTCCCACACACATAGTAAATCACATAGTGAACTATGCACCGAAGCACAAAATAAATTAGTGATGAAGGCGCATTGATTTACACTTCCACACATCCTCAACATAGACGTGTGTGGACAATGTAGTAATGACCGTGTCAACGCATAAATATTACTAAAATTGAAGATGTGTGGAGTGGGATTTATATAATAATTTAGGGAGCTCAATAGAACAAAGACCGAGTCAAAGAACCAACTGATTTATTGGCGGCTTACCCGCAACCATAATTATTGACAGGGATACCACACGTCCCCCTTTAAAAAAAAATTTTAAACCACTAAAGTAAATACTACTTATCAAGCACTAAATTAACTAAACACAGCTTCACTGCAACGATTAAAATGAAACAATCGTTGAGTAATATAAACATACTAATATGTTACCATATAATTTAAAGTAGAAGTAAATAACACAACCTTACCTATACAGGTACCTACCTACTTAAAACACTAGTCATTACTTAAAAAAAAAAAAACTAAAGCCAGTAGGTACCTGTTTAATACGTTGTTTTGCTCAAGGAATGTTATATGTACTTACGCACGCATTATACAAATCTATTGAAAATAGATTGTTAAGCGATAGGATATCCCTGAGCAAAATATTTCACAGAAACAGGCAGGTTCAAACTAAACTAGATAGGTATGTAAGATTAAACTTTATACAATTTTTCTTTAAATGTACAAGCTCGTTTTGGGCGTACTGAGTCGGATTGAATCGCAACGTTCGCAACCGGGCTTTGAATTAGTTTCGGTTCGACTAGGCGTTTAGGAACAGCAAAAGAGGTGTCTTTAGGCGACTGGAATTCAGGCTGTTCTTCGACTGCATCGTCGAACTTCTCGTGATCAGAATCGACCCCAATAGGTACGACCGCGGAGAGCCGTAGATTAGATCGAGGTTTCTCCATGGGGAGCAACTGATCGATGTGCCTCTTCCACTCGCGTCCATCAGGACAACGAACTCGATATGTAAGCGGCGCCTCCCTTGCCGTGACGACGGCCGGCGTCCACTTGTCTGGGCGCGCGCTGTAGTCCCGCGCTAGCACCGCATCGCCGGGCGCGGCGCTGCGCTCGGTGCCGGGCGCGGCGCGTCCTGCTCGAGCGGCGGCCGCCTCGCTGGCGCGCTCGGCGCTCGGCCGTAGCACGTCCAGCCGACCGCGTAGCCGCCTACCGAGCATCGCCTCGGCCGGAGCCACGCCGGTGGTGGCGTGCTCGCAGTTTCTATACTGAAATAAAAATTTGGTGACCGCCGTGTCGACGTCTACCCTTTCGTGCGCAGCCTTCTTCATGGCTCGCTTGACCAACTTCACCGCGTTCTCGGCCGCTCCATTCCCCGCCGGTCGGTACGGACTCGTAATCGTATGAGTGATGAGATTTTTCTTCATGAAATTAGCGAACTCAGCGGAACCGAACGGTGGACCGCCGTCGCTGACGACCTGGGAAGGAAGACCAAACCGCGCAAATAATTCTCGTAGCTTGCCTACTGTCGCCGCGGCTGTAGTGCCGGACATTTTCTGCACCTCGATCCATTTACTATGCGCGTCGACGGAGACCAAGTAGTGTTTACCCTGAAACTCTCCAAAATCAATATGAACTCTTTGCCAAGGGCGCGCAGGGAACTCCCACGGATGCAACAATGATCTCGGGGGCGCGTCCCGCTGCTGCCTACAAGCACTGCATTCTCTAGCAATCGACTCGATTTGAGCATCTAAAGACGGCCAATAAACGTAACTTCTAGCAATATTCTTCATTTTCACCACTCCTAAATGACCCTCGTGCAATTCAGCTAGCACTTGCTTTCTTAGAACCTCGGGTACAATGACCCGATGGTTATATAGAATGCAACCTTGATCTATAGTCAAGCTATCTTTACGATGGAGATAAGGTTTTTCTAGCTCCGACGTTATTTTCGAAGGCCAACCGTTAATTAAGTATGTTTTAATCTTACCTAATACAACATCTTTCTGTGTGCACAAAGCCACCTCTTTAGCGCTGATTGGAAAAGATTCTTCGGCATAATTAATATACGATACCGAATCCGATTCATCACAAGTTTTACGTTTGTTCGGCAGCGGCAGTCGTGATAGGGCATCGACATTACTATTGTCACTCGATTTAACGAACTCGATATCAAAATCATAAGAAGCGAGCCTCGTGCCGTATCTTTGCAGCCTGCTAGCTGCCGTAGCCGGCAATCCAAATTTTGGTCCAAAAATAAATGTTAACGGTTTATGGTCAGTTTTAATAATAAAATGACGGCCGTAGATATATTGATGATGTTTGATAACACCAGCAATAATTGCGAGTGCTTCTTTGTCCAGTTGACTGTATGATCTTTCGGCTGCGTTAAGGGTGCGCGACGCGAAACATATGGGGCGCTCGTCGCCGTTCGGGAATCGATGCGATAACACACTGCCAATACCGTATGAACTGCTATCAACCGCTAGTACTAGTGGTAACTCAGGATTATAATGTACCAACACTTTACTACTAAGTATAACAGATTTAATTTCATTGAACGCTTTTTTACAATCCTCGGACCAGACCCAAGCAATATCTTTGCGCAGTAAACTATGTAAGGGATGTAATATCGTACTCAGCCGAGGTATGAACTTTGAGTAATAATTAATCAGGCCGAGAAAAGACCTCAGCTGAGTTACATCTTCGGGTGGGGGCGCATCTACAATTGCTTTTATCTTATTTTGATCCGGATGCAAGCCTTGCTTATCAATTATAAAACCTAAGTAGGTAATACTATCTTGCATAAAACTACACTTTTCTAGTTTTATTCTTAAACCGACCTCACGCAACCGAGATAAGACCGCTTTTAAATTCACCAAATGTTCCTCTCTATTAGAACCTGTGACCGCTATATCGTCCAAAAATACCGCTGTACCCTTTAACCCTCTAAGCGTCTCTTCCATAAATTTTTGAAATTTTTCTGGTATGCAAGTTAACCCAAAAGGTGTCCGATCATACACGAAAGTACCTACGTGAGTCGTTATCGCGCTACATGCCCGCGAGCTTTCATCTAACAATAATTGTTGGTACGCGTTGGTCAGGTCGATTTTAGAATATTGTTCGCCGCCACTTAGGGCTGCAAATAATTCTTCGATTCGTGGCATAGGGTACGGGTCGCGAATCAGCTTTGGGTTTATCGTTACTTTATAATCCCCGCAAATCCGTATATCACCCGATTTCTTGACGACCGGCACAATCGGTGTTCCGTAATCAGAGTAGTCCACCTTATGAATCGTACCCTCCGCCTCGAGTCGCTGCAGTTCCAATTCAACAGGCTTACGCAAAGCTAACGGCAACTGCCTCGCCTTCATAAAAATAGGGGTCGTGTCTCGCAATCTCAACGATAGCTGCTTTGTACAAGTACCGAGACCAGGGGCGAACACGGTGGGAAATTCTTTTCGTAAACTCTCCACTAGGCTTAAATCTGATAATTTGAGAATCATTTCATTAATTTTGATTTTATCGATGTTTAGTTGACTTAACCAGGATCTACCTAATAACGGCGGTCCCCCATTCTTGATAACAAAAAGTTTTAAATTCCTCGCCGTGTGCGTCCCTACCTCCACTTCAACCATAATATAACCTGCTACTTCGATTCGAGTACCGTTATACGAATGTAAACAAAGGTCATTAGCTATGAGCGGCTTCTGCTTAAAATGTTCATCATAAAAGTAAGTATTGATGGTGGATAACTTACTGCCAGTGTCCAGCTCGAACATCATCACTTTACCGTCAACCCTCGCCTGCACATTGTAAGGGCGATCACTATTATTGCATACATTTAAGTTGTACAAATCGCACTCCGAATCGTTGTCGTTATCACTATCGATATAGTTCTGACCTCGCCCCGAGGACGGAGTCTCACCTTGCCGGGAGAAACGCCTGCACATCACTTTTAAATGGCCCTTTTGGCCACACGCATCACACGAATAATTTCTAAAACGGCACCCGATGGGCCGGTGCCCCTTTCCGCACCGCCAGCAAGGTTGCTGCGCGCGCTGCGCATCGCTTGAGGCCGCGGCGCTGGCGGGGGCGCGTGATCCCGCCGCGCTGCCGCTACCGCTGCCGTAGGACCGCGAACCGCCGCCGCCGCCACGTCCTGCCGCCAGCCGATGCACGGGCTCGGCGGCGGTACCGGAGCTCGCTGTCGCCGCCGCGCTGCCCGCCCCGCTCGCCTGCGCGTGCCGGTCGGCCGCCTCCAGTGCCAAAGCCAACTCCACCGCCCTCTTGTACGTCAACGAAGGCTCCGCGAAAAGTCGCGATCTCATGTCATCGCTCACCAGTCCCGATACGAATTGATCTCTCAAGTTTTCTTCGAGGGTGGACATGAAGCCACACGTACTCGCTAGATGTTTGAGTACTTGCAAATAATCGCCGAGACTTTCGCCACTATTTTGACGTCGCTGTCTGAAAATGTGCCGCTCAGCTATGTCCGAGCGCTTTGGTTCGAGATGGTTCTCGACTATCTCCACCAATTCATTAAAAGTTTTGGCTTCCGGGTTATCTGGCGCACATAGATCACACATTAAATCATATGTAGTTTCGCCAACTAACGTCACTAAAGTAGCCACTTGCAATTCTGGTTTGATTTCATTGAGCGTCATGAACTGTTTCACGCGTCGAATATAGGCCAACCACTTTTTGCTCGTTATATCAAATTGTTCAATTTTACCGATCGGCATTTTATTGACACTTGTTAAAAACACAATAACGAAGCGATTGGTGGTATTTTAACGGTATTTATCTCGTCGCCAGTGGGATTTATATAATGATTTAGGGAGCTCAATAGAACAAAGACCGAGTCAAAGAACCAACTGATTTATTGGCGGCTTACCCGCAACCATAATTATTGACAGGGATACCACATGTGGGTTAAGTGTTTCTGTGTTTGTCGACTTATTCAGGTTTTTCAGAGGTGCTACACTGTTATAAAATTCTACATTAGAATTATTTATTGTCACGAATGTTTTTAATTTCGTTTTAAGTACCTACGTCAAGAACCATTGAAAGGTCTTATTAGGTACTTACCTACCTACCTATGGCAATGCTTGTACTCAATACTCATGGTAAGTATTTAAAAAAATACCTTTCGAGAATATGGTTTAGTAGGTCATAAGTTTTTAGATAATATTGCTGAATTTGCTCATTACAACTTCCCTTAGGAAAGTCTGGAGCCGCTGATGCGTCAGTGGTTCATTGTTGTTTCGCGGACTTTTCTCCCAGTACTTTTCCATCGAGGCCTTGGCACGAGTACATTCGGATCGGAACCGACGAATATAGATGTGCCTCTCTCACACACGTCGAAGCACGCGTTCATGACTAAATGACTACCTATGTATGGCGGAGACGCACGACATTGGGGAATCGAATGGCATTATTGTATGCAGAATGCAAGCCTATTATGTAAGAATGCGGTAGGTTCAGGGCGGTGCCAACCTCGCGAGAAAACACAACATTTGACCAATGAGGAATTAAGATGTCCTTCTGAGATAATTATACATGCATTATGAATTAATTCTTGGTATTATAAAAACTTGTAATAAATATTCCACATGTTGGAATGTTAAATGAGTGATTGTGCATTAATAAGCATTCAGGCGAATGGAGCCACCCTCGGCTGGACCACGTCGCGTGCGTGATCGACACTCATTACCACCACACCGCTGCGGTCGCCTCTATACTCGTCGAGACAGAATAGCGGGAGCTCTAGAATTTTACTACTTTCTTTTGACAAAGTAATATAAATTATATTTTATGAAAATATAATTAAAATAGTACTATAAAGAGCAACCCGCAGCACCTGCTTTCAGCCAATGTGACTGCGGGGTCCCCATCCAAACGATGTCCCATTTACTCATTTGCCCCTTGTGCCCTACCACCTGCACAAGGGATGATATTTTGGACGCCACAGACGAAGGGGTAAAAGTGGCGAAGTTCTATTCGAACTTCGTCTAGTGTTTGTTGTCACCACTGACACGTAAGAAGAAGAAGAATTATATTTTAATCTGATTTGTAACATTTTGGTAACAAATAAAGGCACCACTAGGATAGGAATGTGACACAAAAGGTACAGAAAGTTCCAAATGTATTAGAAATCAATCACTGATTAAAAAAATGTGGACGTAAACGACTGAACTGCGAACAATATACAATAGGTACCACTAACTACGCATGATTGTGCAATTGTAGAGCCTCACCCATCCAGAGGGTGTTGTGTTGATACTCACCACTTGTAATAGTAAACTATACGCGCAATACCATCTACTGATAAGTATTTATGGGGTTAGATTAAGCGCTATGCGCCCAAGCATAATGATCAGGATCATATTTAAACAATGCACATGTTTAGATGAGTACCTAATGTCAAACAATACATAATGCGCAGTGCCGCACAGGAATATATAATGATTACAATTGAGCAATAGGTTTATAGGCAAGGTCACATACATACAATATGATTATGGTAAATGGGATTAGCATAATCATAAGCAAAGTGAGTGTGACCATAATGATAAACGAGATTTTAATTCTACAGAGTAGAATTTAAGCTCTACTTATTTGTGATGATAGCATTTTGTTTTTTCAAATAGCATCTCTATAATTGGTATGGAGTTGCTGTTTGACTGTCTGGTTGTTTACCAAGAGTATACAAAAATGACGTGGAATAACAAAACCATATTCAAAGATTTTGGAATGACTAAAGCTCTTTTTTGCAGGAGGTAGGTACTGCTAAAAAAGCAATTTTTGAAGTGAATGCGTATTTTCTAATAGGGCATGATAGGTATACGTAAAGCCCCTGCCAACAATGTTGTTAGGATGGGTCAGGTAAACAAACCGTTCACCTTCGCTTTTACAACAGTGGCGTGTTTCCGTCAGCCGAGGACGGTGTTTGCTACTTGCAAAACCTGTTGGCATTCAGTGTCATCGCACTATCTTATTACGTCACAATTTTCCTATAATATTTTGCCTATATAACTCTTCTAACCCTACATAAGTAGCGAAAGTGATGGTGACTTGTTTCTACTCGCTTTATCAGTTCATTGGGTATTAGTAAACGCATAAGCAGCTGTATTTTGAACAGTCGGCATGAGATCTCTTCATTGCTTATAAATAAGCGAATACTGGAAATTATGTTTTGGAATATAATCATGTAGGTAGGCTACAGTAGTTGCAGTGTGATTGAAAGACAAACATCTAAACTTTCACATTTATAATAGTAGTAGGACTCGTACTACCATATTTTCAAATATTATTCTACTTTCTCAGTAGGTACTCATAAAATCATTGTGAATTTCTAGTTATATTATACCTACCTGAATGTATTAGTAGTAGTTTATTCCAATGATAATCCAACACTTCTTGGCTATGGAGCCACAGCCGCCGGTCGTTATGAATAAATACAGCAGTTCTCAATAAACTTTCCACATTTCACAGCTAAGTGTCGTAACTTTCGTTAGTGATGGAAATTTTTATCAGATATTTATCTAAGTAGATTTATTTTTGATAAGATAGGACACTCCCACTTCGACGAGACGCGTGAGACATTTTGTATGCATTATGATTATATTTATTGTTATCTTTTTACAAACGTAAGTAGCTATAAAAATGGACTGCACTACTCTTACATTTACACAATGTAAAAAAGATTCCACTCCAAGTTGAAAAATGGTTGCGTTACAAATTCAAGAGTTTGAACATAATGCCGATAATGATAAATAGACTACGCTGCTGTACCATCAGAAACGGGAGAATTGCAGACGAGCGCGCACCATGAACGCATTCCAAGAACATTCGAGACTGTTGGACACGCAGGGAACCCACAACACTGCGCCGCGCCACCGCCGCCGCTCACTTCGTGTCTTTCAGTCAATGCTTTAGAAATATTCCATTCCAGTGACTTTTTCACCAGCGAGGTTACTTACCTACACATTTTTAGGCTTGTATCTGTAGTTTGTACTTAGTGTACCTACTTACCATGTATGAAGAGGCACACCTATGTGATATATAGTCAATACTATTATGCTCTGAAGCTCAATCACAGATATAAATCAATGACGTAATAAAAGGATTCGTGGGGTTTTATGGTGAATCAGAATCAGAAAATTGCAATTCAGGGTTAAAATTTACTATACATCGAATGATGCAACTGCTAGACATCATGTTCTAATTTATTTTCGATGGCGCGGTAGTTTGAATTTTCTGCGAATCATTTGTGATTGTAACGCGTCATTCGGCACACCGTGACGAAAGCTTTATTTAGAGGTGCGTTGTGTGTGTAGGAGGGCAGAGCAAAGCTTTAGGGATCAGTGGGATCACCGACATTAGACCGAGCCAAGCGCACGTGACGCCAGACAGGCACCCATTCATAAATATTATTGCATAGTGTAGGTTATGGTATTCAAAGAAATTTCTGGAACATTACGGGCCATGAGGCTGTAGCGGTGATGCCCGACGCGTCATTTGCCTTACCTTGCCGCGTTTGTGAAGAGAGAGACAGCAAAGTCTGAAAGTCCTTAAACTTACCTAGTATTTGAGTGACTCATTGCATTGATAGCGGTTTCTTTGAGGCTATGATTAGTAATAAATGTAGTAGGTATAAATACCTTTACTTACTAAAAATAACTATGACGAATATTGCTTTCGTTTTCATATTTATAGCGTCATCCAAAATATTTTTACCTAGGTATTGTAAGTTGATGATGATACATATTTCGAAAGTAAAACAGATCAGCTTTAATCAAGTACTCTACTTAAATCTTAAAGTTAAGTAACTAATTACCTAACTACTAACCTAGCCGACGACGACGCGACGGTATGCTATTTTGTTCTATCATACTATATGCTATGTATGGCTATCATATTCTATCGACTTCCCGGGATCTTAACAATGTCGTCGGTCCATCGGGTGGGTCCAACTCGTAAAACATCAGTTTATTAGCTTAAATTCGTTTCAATAACACTAATAAGAGTGTTGAGCACCAAAGTTTTATCCAAAGTACTGTTGATTTATCTTTGGTTCAGCTAGTGACGTGGACGACCCGCCTACACTATTGTTTCGCTTCTTCATTATGCTTCTTATGACGCCACTACATTTTCTTTCATACATACAATACCTATAAGATAACAAGACACTCGTCGGTGGAGGCGACATGACATGACATGTGGATAGGCACGTGTGATAAATGCAGAAAATAATATCTACGCATGCATGAATCAGAGAATGTGTTCTGAAAATTTGTTTTGATCTTGTTTTGTTGAACTAAAACTAACATATCTTCATTATGTATACCTCTACCATACCAACATCACTCTTTTCATTCATTCATCACTTACTATACCACTTACCTACCTACAACATGTGCGTGGCCACAAACGTACCTATTGTATGGTAAACCGCAGCCAAGCAGACGCGCCTCTCTTGTTGCAGTTTCATCACAGATCTTGACTATTTCTGCTAATAAGTAATTATAATTCACTGGTTCTGAAAGCTGTACATCATCGCGCAGTCTGAAGAAATAAGTTTTTAATGGATATAGGGTTTCTTCTATAGATTTCTACAAGACGAACGGTTCTGTTTTGAGCGTTCTCCTTTCACCGACTTCCCGCGACCTTCACAATATCATCGTCGGTCTTTCGGTCCGTTGTATTGTTTTAGGTAGGTATTATAATCTATTTCGCTCTATTCAAAAGCTCTTTTTCCAATCCTATCCTACTAATTCCTACTAATATTTTAAATGCGAAAGTTTAGATGTTTGGATGTTTGTGTTTCAATCACGTCGAAACTACTGAACCAACTTGGATGAAACTTGTCATATATGTAGTTCGTAACCTGGATTGACATATAGGCTACTTTTTATCCCGAATAATTAACAGGATTCTACAGGATAAAATGAAAAAACGGGATTAGCAGCGCCAATTATCAGCAAGAGGATGATGTCATGTAATGTCACGTCAACTTTGACAGGACGTAGTACTACCTCTTTGGTCTAACGACTAACGTTTGACATTCGAGTACGGGTTCGGTATAATGTCAAGTTTCTCAAAGAAGTATCCGCTCGGCACACGCACAGATAATATACTGTACACGGAAACGGTACTCGCGTACGAAGTCGCGGGTAACTGCTAGTAGACTTATAAAATCAAAAATAATATAAAACAGGTTAACACTATTGAGGTTAGTATGTGCTATGCTATCTGTGCTAAGCTGCTAATTAAAAATGTAGAGCAAAAACTATACATTCACATTTTTTTTTCCTGTAATCGATTAGCGTAAAGGTCACATAAAAACTATTCTGGTCGTTCAGTCACGAGGAAAAGAGCGTAACAAAGCGTCAAGTAGTGTGTTATCGCTCTGTGGGGGTGTGTCGATACTCAGCGAGCATACTCATTCAAGACGTCGAACAACTTCCACTTCGAACTCTCAAGGATGACACACCCTCAACAGGCGTAGCGGGCAGAGGAAGGGCAAACAAGGTCATATAAACTGACGCCAAAGCTTTCTGCTCACAAACATCATGTGACATAATGAAATGCGAATTTAAAGAGTTTGAAATACTTAAGATTTGTTACGAAATTTTGGCTGTTAAAAACAATAAGATAGTTTTGTCAGCATTGACGTCGTCTACGTTACGTTATCGTTTTTGGTTTTAGCAGGAAGCGGATATAAGATACTGACTGTTGATGATAAATGACACTTTCGATATTGAGGAGTAAATAAATTACATACTTACTTACTGAGCTTACAAGTTTGATGCCAAATCAGTTTTGCATTGAAGCTGCATAAGTGAAATACGTCACAAATATGTACTCTTTATATTTTTACTGATTTCTAAAAACCAAATTACTGGAGCTGCTATTATTTTTCTGATAGCGTACGAGTATCGCGTCATTAGTCACATTTCGGAGTTTTATTTTTGTCACAAAGTTTTCAGATGTTTTATCCTGAAAAGATTGTCGTTGCTTACATGCAATAACACCTATTATTATTTAACCTTTGCAAAAACTTGAATAATGATTAGGTATGTTTTTTATAATTTATTGCTTACTTTTGTAACGTTTTAATTTCTACTTAGACCTTTCTCCAGAAAGCTTTATTAATCTGGCCATGAAAATTATTAATAAAACTGTCAGCAAGGCCAGTATTTTTTTTTGTTTTATTTACGTAGCTTAAAACCTTTGTTTCAGATTTAATCAAGGATCTCTAGCAAGAGTAGCAAGTCTACCTCATGATGATGTTAGACCTTTTTATGAAGTCAACGTGAATTCCAAAACTTCAAATGCTAATAATTGAACAAATTCAAAGTAATTCAGGTGCAAATCAACGACGGCGACGACGGAGTAACTGTGTGTGCACCTGAAACGCACACAAAGCTTTGTACGCACACATGGAATGGAAAATCGTTATACCGATAACATAGCACGGGGTGAGGTGTGCGGAGGGCCTGTCGGTGCGGCGCCGCCGCCACAGGCAACCTCCTATATAAAACTCGGCGCTGCCATCTGCACGTTTCAATAGATAACTTGAGCTCTGAAACTTCGGTTCGCGTTGTCAACATTTCGTTACAAAGTGGTTCACAAAACATTAATGTTGTGCACCCTTGATTGAAGGACTCCAGCGGGAATATTTCATAATATCGAATGTTTTAAGTGAATTGGACTCAAAGCTCATTAAATAAAGTGTCGGTATTAAATATATAAAATTAAGTGTGTCAAATCGCGGTTGTGGCACTCTCTAGAACATGACAGCCTTGCATCCTCAACACTGACCGAGTGATGTCCGCTGCTTACGAGTAACATTCGCGAACCTGGATTATAAGGAACAATCAAAGTTCGGGAAATATATCGTTATTACAAGTGTTGTTCTACAAAGACATTATCATTTTGACGTCCCTTGATTAACTTTTAAGCTTCCTCAAGTGAAGGCATCAAGATGAGCTTCAATAAGAACAATCCCAACGCCATGGGGAAAATCATGGGATACCTCAAGCAGCTCTCCGTCGAAAGGGTAAGTTACTTCCAGATTTTTCACGAAACGTCTATGACTGAAAGTGCGCAGTCCGCTTTCAACCTCCTAAAAGCATTAATAGACGATCGAACTTGTCCGGCCGAACCGCCGGACCGGTACGGTGCGCTCGACACGCCACACCACCGCACCGCACACGAGATGGTCCAGTGTGCTATCCGTGCTTGATCGCGTCAGACATGCCTCCAACCTTGTCAAAGGAAGCTAAAATAGCTTTAATTGCGGCAACCGTCGTAGCTAGCACGCCTATCCAAAGGCAAAGGAAAAAAAGGAAAGAATGGGCAAAATTTTATTTAAGATACAGAGACTCATACAGTCATATGCGACTGATAAAGGAACTAGACGATGAAGACTTTCGTATATACCTTCGCATGAGTTCTGATCTATTTGCTGAATTGCTGGAAATGGTGAAACCATTTATTACGTGTCTCGCTCGGAGGCAGAATTGCGACTAAAGCGCTAAACGGTGCGGTGCGTGGGCCACACGAGCGAACAACGCGCGAACCGCACCAAATCCTTTGACAGAACCATCGGACCGAGCGGACCGTCAATAATAATAATAATTTGCGGCGGACCGATGTACACACTATCGAATATGGTCCGGAGCGCACCAAGGTCACGGTGCGGTGCGATCGTCTGTTAATACTTTAACCTTACCGGGTTCGATTGTTGGGGGTTGCTTAGCAACCACAAGCCACATCAATCTCTTCACTACGACGCACATGGGGATGCTTATTTTTAATCGAATTAGGAAATTAGGTAACCTATTTTAAAATTAAAGTAGACGAATATGGAAATATTACTTACCTATATAATTAGTTTTTAGGTGATCAATGCGGCTATGCATAACTTTTAAACTAAAGCAAAATGAGTTTAACCTGTTTCATTGTAATGCGGCATTGTTATCTACCTACCAATACAGGAAATTATTAAAAAAATATTCAGAATGAACTGCAAGATACATGAATTACTTAGGTACTGTTCCAATCAGGACCAATTCAATGACTTCTTAAATAGTTAAAGAGCTTTAAATGATCTAATTTATTAAAAACCACTTTGTTAAAAATTCAAGAATTTTTTACCACTTTGTTCATTTTAGCAATTTTCGTTTTATAGGCGATGCTAGCGCTAGATTGTATTGAACATTTCAACTAGTAACTTATTCGTTTACTTTGGTTATAAATACTTCTGTGAGCTTCCGGTAGATGGCTCTTTAGCTACAGTAACTTCGAGATTGTGCTACAAGAGGGCAGCCTTAATTTTATATCATACATAATAACAAACATGATAATGATTGGATTTCCATGTTTCCGATTTAAATTTTTAAGCAAAATTATCTAAGCTTTTATTAGCCGTTTACCGAAATGGATCTGACTGAACAAAAATTAAGGACACCATTTTCGATTTCAAAATTATACAGTAGGTACTTTTTTGTTCTTATTTCAATGTTTGTGTTGGTTCTAAAGCGGTTGTTGTAAAAATATAAAACAAATCATTGAAATTTTTAAATGATAGATCTTGTCAAAGCATAGTTGCATAAACATTTCTATTTTTGTACACATGGCTAAGGAAATAGAACGAACGATAATAAATCAAGTAACGGGCAGTTCCACCCTCGTACGTCTTTGCATGTGGACTTTTACCCCTTCCACAATGTTTTCAGGGTTAGATCAATTCGATTACTTACTACATAATGTACTTTTATCAGACTAGCATGGACAATTCATGGAAACCGGAATAAAAGGAAACCAGTAATCTAAGTTTTACTTTGTGATTTAGCGAAAACTGACTCGATATATTTGTATGGAGAAAAATAGTTTTCGTTTCACCTGCGGACTCTGCGAGTCTTGTCCATACAAAAATGGCAAAATAATTTACGCAAATAAACAAATTAAAACTCTATACTCAATCGTTCTCACGCGTTCTATCTAATTAGAAAATATATTTTTTATAGCGGAAGACAACGAACGCTATAATAGTAAAAAAAATACAATAGTACCTCATTATAGGTACTTTTGTATTTTTTTAATCATTATTATAATAATCATCGTTATTATTACTTTATTATTAGGTAATTTGTTTAATCATGGTGGATAACTAGGAAATTGCTACACCCAGCCAGTTAGACTATTGGTAGCGTTGACAGATGACAATCAGCATTTATGCATTCGAAAGAAATGATCACCATAATAGTCGAACCCACACCTTCCGCGTCTCAGTCAGCCAGTTACCAGCTGCACCACAGAAGTCGACGTGATAAGTTTTGCCGACACAATATTTATCTATGCAGGTCTTTTATCGCGTAAGCATCTAATTAGTTAATTTATTTACATTTAAATGGTTTAGTAATTGAAATGGACCAAATCATGCGAGAAAGTGGCAGCCGAACCACGAAGGTATGGTGGTCCTAACATAACCACCATACTTTTTTATTTTGCTTACAATTTCCGAACTAAAAATATCTGTCAAATTCTATAGTCTTTGTAAACAAAGAAAAGTAACAGAACTAAATAACAAATGTTTAGTTTTTTAAATGAAAATACCAAGGCATTGCATATTAAAATACTACAATACATTTGAAAATGATTTTTCGGTGAGTTTGTGCACTTTGTGCTATAATTTTGGGCAACGATTTTGCTCCTGGTAGTCCCCATGCACTCAATGAGTTAGTCTCAGAATACAGAAGGAGTTAGTGCATCCCCTAAATAAGTAGAGACATAGACAAAAGCTACTGATACTGCAATAATTGATATTGATATTTATAAATCATCGATACAAAGGTAGTTTTCGTTTGCTGTTTGGGTCAGGGTAGACACTGCGCATTATCATCAGTAGGTTATCGAACATGCAGAGTCCGTGTGACAGGCAGTGGTCAATAAGCGAGCAATGTGTGTTTTCTTGATCTGACCTCCGACTCCCTTAGTTCACGACTCTTATCATTTCTACTGACTTACGCACATTAGATAGCGGATATAATAAATGGGGGGTGTTTACGGACGATTCTTTTAGTATCGAATGTCCAGTGAGCTCGAGTGACCACTCAACTAAGGTACTCACTAATTAACTGTCCGAATTGGTGGATTTACTTTCCTGGACTCGTAAGTTTTAGAAGCAACTGGCGCAGTATTAACAGTGTTTTTCGAAATTGCAGGGCGGAAGCGAGCAAGCTCGCCGAGGACAAGGCGACGAGGAGCGGCTGTATCGAGCTCGCGGACCAAAGTACGCGAGGGTACCATCTCGTGCAACACTCTCAGCGTCGACCACTTGCACATCCCTTGCTACCTCGTGCGGCTCGCAAGGCACTCTTGCCCCAAACTACGCTGCTATCCCGGAAAACGTTTCCACCGAAAGCAGTAGCGAAGACGAACACGACAGAGAAGATTTCGAGAAGACACGTCGTCATTTCCAACAACTACGTCAAGTCAGCTTAGGAAACGAATTCAAATACAAGATGGAGATGGAAATAAAGAGTGCTAAGGATGAGAATCTGCGCAATTCCATCCCCTTCGTGAAGCAGTTAAGCTTGGACAGCAACAAAGTCAAGGGGGATTCTTCGATTAATGGGGATTTACCATATGCCCCCACCAAGCAGAAGATTTTTATTTGGACACAGGTAAGATTCATTCATCATTACTGCTTTATAATTTGTATACATAAAGGTACGTTTATTACCTGTGACAAGTTGAAACCACGTATTCCGTCCGATAAGCGTCAATGAAATTTAAAAAGAATACAAAGCTAATTGTTTGTTTGAATAGCGAAATCACGATTACCTATTTATTTAACGGATTTCAGTTGATTTAGGGATATACAGCAATTTTCAATTTAATTTTTGAAAATCTATATAAAACGATTTTATACACATTAAGTAAACTTCAATAAGTTATTAAAAGCACACTTGAAAGCAAAAATGTTCAATCGCGGGAAACTACTTATGCAGTACGTATGTATGTATTACTTAGAAACTTCTATGCAATGTACATAACCCTTGTATAAACTATGGGAGCGTTCTGCATATAAGACTGAACCACCCCATACAGCGGCAGAGCTTTCCGTAAAAGCTTCGAGCGAATACGCAGTGTAACAAACAATACAAAATTTTTACGTCACGAATGAAAAACACTATTAAATATCAGGTTGGAGTTTACAGTGCTGACCGTTATTTTTAAAACCACGGTTTCCAGGTTTTCGTAAATAAATATTTTTTTTATTCTTTACAGTTGCTGGCTGCGTTTTCAGTATCCATGGGATCCTTGATTGTCGGATTTTCTTCGGGCTACACGTCCCCTGCTTTACCTAGCATGAACAGTACTTTGGATATCTCAGATGAAGAGGTAAGATTCAAAATATGTAAAAGCAAACATACAAAAATCAAATTAAGCATACTTACTAATTTAGCGTTTTGAATGTATCTTACCTAAGGCCAAAATACTCTAGCTAAGATTTAGAGTTATTTTACGATTTAGCAAAAAATGATTTTGTGTTCGCTGTTATAGAAAAAAAAATCCGAAATATATTTTATATTATCCCGTTGGCGTGCATAGTACTTCAAACTAAAGCACTATAAAATCATATTTAATATCTTTTCTTTTATTTTCAGCAAACCTGGGTGGGCGGACTGATGCCCTTGGCCGCTTTAGTGGGTGGCATTTCTGGAGGACCTCTGATAGAATACCTAGGCCGGCGACGGACTATTATCGTGACTGCTGCTCCATTTTTCCTGGGCTGGATCCTGATAGCAACTGCTTCCAAGGTGATCATGATTTTTGCCGGTCGCATACTCTGCGGACTTTGCGTCGGCATCGCATCCTTGGCCTTCCCAGTTTACCTCGGAGAAACGATGCAACCTGAAGTTCGAGGCGCACTTGGATTACTACCGACTGCGTTTGGTAACACTGGAATTCTTTTGGCGTTTTATGTTGGCGCCTTAGTGGATTGGTCTAAATTAGCCTTTGTCGGTGCCGCATTACCAATACCATTCTTCCTGATGATGCTAGTCGTTCCAGAAACACCAAGATGGTATGTTACCAAAGGACGAGCTGAGGATGCACGTAAAGCTCTACAATGGTTGAGAGGCAGGGACATTAACATCGACAGAGAAATGCGTGACCTGACACGATCACAAGCGGAGTCAGACAGAACGGGAGGAAATGCTATTGGAACCTTATTCACGATTAAATACATGCCTGCCGTACTTATATCTCTCGGTTTGATGTTGTTCCAACAGTTGAGTGGAATAAATGCTGTAATATTCTATGCTAAAACTATTTTCCAGATGTCAAAGAGCACTCTTAATGAGAATGTCTGTAGCATTATTATTGGAGTAGTTAATTTTATTTCAACATTCATTGCCACGGCGCTTATTGACCGTTTGGGACGTAAAATGCTACTGTACGTATCTTCAGTTTCCATGATTTTTACTTTGATGACTTTAGGAGCCTATTTCTATTTGAATGCATCCAATGTAGATGTCAGCTCATGCGGGTGGTTGCCACTGGCTTGTCTTGTCATCTACGTGTTGGGTTTTTCCATTGGTTTCGGACCAATTCCTTGGCTCATGCTAGGAGAGATTCTACCTTCCAAGATCAGAGGCACGGCCGCTTCTGTAGCAACAGGCTTTAACTGGGCATGTACTTTCATTGTGACAAAAACATTCCACAATATTATTTTGGCTATAGACTTACATGGCACTTTTTGGTTGTTTGCCGTCATTTGTATATTCGGATTGTTATTTGTAATATTCTTCGTACCCGAGACACGAGGTAAAAGCTTGGAAGAAATAGAAAAGAAATTAACAGGTGGCTCACGTAAAGTGCGGGCTATTAGCAAGCCACCTCACAACCCATGCTAAGCTTGGAGAGTAAACTGAAGAACTCAATAAGACAGATGGACATTCCAATGTGCAGAATAAATCTCGCGATTTATTAAACTGACAAAAATGTGAAGCGCTGAATTTTCAGTGTATCGTATACTGAAGACTGATTGGGAATGCAGCCTAGCCATAGATTCTCATTGAATAAGTTTATGTAAATATATTAAAATTAGATGGTAGATTTGCCGATAGTTCCTATGTAATATAAAAAAAACATTGTCATAGATTCCCTAACACCTAACAGCATTTGTTTTGTACTCAATTTGTCTGATTTAAAAATACTGTGCAAGTAATAAGTTGTCAAGGTTTTAGATTTTTGAAAGCGTAGGTACTTAAAATTATTGCCTTGTTTGTTGTACAAAGCATCACAAAAATGGATCTGTTACTTATAAAAAAATACTGTTGATTATGACAAAATAATTATTAGTTTAGATATTAAAACCAAATGTTGATTTTTAAGCGATTTATTTATAGACATCATTATTTTAAGTTTTTATGGCAAAGATTTCGTATATTACGGAGTCTATTATTTATTTCATTGTTATTTTTTATTAACTTTAAATAATAAAAATATTTGATACAGCTATGTTTGTCTTTTATTGAAGTAGGTACCTAGCCCGTAACCAGGTCTATAGTTTTGTGTTTACTAAATATTGTTTTCTCAGTTGCTGCATTATGTCACTGATAGAATTTACTTCTAATCTGGTAAGAAAAAAGTTACTTAAGGGGCCTTCTTTTGATTTTGGCCTATTTACATCATTTTTCGAACTCGATTTTTATTACAGTTAACGTTTTACGATTACAAATATAAATGGAAATTAAAGTTTGGTTCAATAAAAATAGAATGCTGGGAGAACATTTTAAATTAGGCAATACACCACTGAGAAATAAATTAATTTGTAACGCATGTCTTCGTAAAATTATCAAAAATGTGAACTTTTCGTCTTGATTTTATCATATAAAAAACTAGTTTAAAGATAATTTAAAAATGCAGTTAAAATATTCATTTTGTTAAAAATAGAATGCTGGGAAAAAATTGCTGCCCGTTCATACAATATGTTAGAGAAATTAATTTTTGAAAACACCGCCTTTTACGCAATTTTACTCTTCAAACAAACTGTGATTTCTACGAAAGTAAGAAGTTTAAAGTTAAAATACGCATACTATATAAAAGAACAGGTTTTTTTCTTACAAATAAAAATAAAATTATAGTCTTCTTCCATATACTTATTTTTATAGGATTTTTCTAAAATCACCTATAAATCATGCAGCGCAACGCTGCGAGTGGCATTCCGCGCTGAGCGGCCGTGGAGGGAGGACGTATCGCTTTTCGTCGTGCGCACTATACATATACATATATCGACAAATAGCAGTATCGGCACCAAATTCTAGTGTGACCGCGTGATTTGATCCTTCGTGCGGCCGTAGGTACTTGGTAGATGTTTTCTAACTACATTATTTAGGTTTCATAAAATGTCGGTATCTTCACGATATTTGAACTTTTGTAAATAATAAAGAACACTTTTACAATCAAGTACCTACCTACTTAGTATATAGGCCGATTTATAAATTACTCAAATGTACTTACTACTAACTGCTACTTGCCTACTGCCTACTTGCATCTACTTACTGCTGACTGACTTGACTCCTTGTGAAATCCCCCCCCCCCTCCTCTCTACCCCTCTCCAATCCTATCCTATCCTACTAATATTATAAATGCGAAAGTTTAGATGTTTGGATGTTTAGATGTTTGGATATTTGGATGTTTGTGTTTCAATTACGTCTAAACTACTGAACCAACTTGGATGAAACTTGGCATATATATAGTTCGTAACCTGTATTGACACATAGGCTACTTTTTATTTCGAATAATTAACAGGATCTACAGGATAAAATGAACGAAAAGGACTAGCAGCGCAAATTGGCAAGAGGACTTCATTGTCATGTCATGTCACGTCAGTTTGACAGGGCGTAGTACTACCTCTTTGGTCTAACAACTAGCGTTTGACATTCCAGTACGAGTTCGGTGTAATGAGGTGCAATGTCAAGTTTCTCAAAGAAGTATCCGTTTATATCCGGTACACGCACAGATAATATAATGTACACGGAAACGGTACTCGCGTACGAAGTCGCGGGTATCTGCTAGTTTCTCATAAAGGTACCACACACCCTATGACGTATATTTGGAAAAAGTAGAATTAGATCGATTTTATCGATCGATCGATTAGTGACAAAGCGAAGAAGGCTCTCACAAAATTTACCTCCCTCCTCCATTTTCATGTCTAAGATGGCGGACATTGATTTTTTTGAGGAAAGTGATATGGGTGTCGTTTTCGGGATATTTTAGGGTGCTGATTACGGAAATGGTATCCATTTTGAAATCCAAGATGGCGGACATTGGTTTTTTTGAGTAAAGTGATATGGGTGTCGTTTTTGGGATATTTTGGGGTGCTGATTACGGAAATGGTATCCATTTTGAAATCCAAGATGGCGGACATTGGTTTTTTTGAGAAAATAGATATGGGTGTCGTTTTCGGGATATTTTGGGATGCTGATTACGGAAATGGTATCCATTTTGAAATCCGAGATGGCGGACATCGGTTTTTTTGAGAAAATAGATATGGGTGTCGTTTTCGGGATATTTTGGGATGCTGATTACGGAAATGGTATCCATTTTGAAATCCAAGATGGTGGACATCGATTTTTTTAATAAAGTGATATGGGTGTCGTTTTCGGGATATTTTGGGGTGCTGATTACGGAAATGGTATCCATTTTGAAATCCAAGATGGCGGACATTGGTTATTTTGAGAAAATAGATATGGGTGTCGTTTTCGGGATATTTTGGGATGCTGATTACGGAAATGGTATCCATTTTGAAATCCAAGATGGCGAACATTGTTTTTTTTTTGAGAAATTAGATATGGGTGTCGTTTTCGGGATATTTTGGGGTGCTGATTACGGAAATGCTATCCATTTTGAAATCCAAGATGGCGGACATTGGTTATTTTGAGTAAAGTGATATGGGTAATCTTTACGATGGCTGAGGAGGACTCTCAGATATTGATTTCGAAAGCAATCGATTCATAAACAAAAACTTCAAATAAGATAAGATCCATTTCCATAATCAGTACTTACCCCAAAATATCCTGAAAACGACACCCATATCACTTTACTCAAAAAAAACCAATGTCCGCCATCTTGGATTTCAAAATGGATACCTTTTCCGTAATCAGCACCCCAAAATATCCCGAAAACGACACCCATATCACTTTATTAAAAAAATCAATGTCCACCATCTTGGATTTCAATATGGATACCATTTCCGTAATCAGCATCCCAAAATATCCCGAAAACGACACCCATATCTATTTTCTCAAACAAACCAATGTCCGCCATCTTGGATTTCAAAATGGATACCATTTCCGTAATCAGCATCCCAAAATATCCCGAAAACGACACCCATATCACTTTACTCAAAAAAATCAATGTCCGCCATTTTGGATTTCAAAATGGACACCATTTCCATAATCAGCACCACAAAATATCCTGAATACGACACCCATATCTATTTTCTCAAAAAATCAATGTTCGCCATCTTGGATTTCAAAATGGATACCATTTCCGTAATCAGCATCCCAAAATATCCCGAAAACGACACCCATATCTATTTTCTCAAACAAACCAATGTCCGCCATCTTGGATTTCAAAATGGATACCATTTCCGTAATCAGCATCCCAAAATATCCCGAAAACGACACCCATATCACTTTACTCAAAAAAAACCAATGTCCGCCATTTTGGATTTCAAAATGTATAGCATTTCCATAATCAGCACCTCAAAATATCCTGAAAACGACACTTCTATCACTGTACTCAAAAAAATCAACGTTCGCCATTTAGACTTCAAAGTAGATTCCATTTCCGCAATCAGCACCCCAAAATATTTCGAAATCGACACCTGTATCATTTTACTCTAAAAAGTAAAGTACGCTGTCCTGGATTCGAAAACGTAGTAGGGGAGATAAATTCTGTCAGAGTCAAAATGTTCCTTTATTTTGGCAAAATTCATGTTTCGATTCGAATGGCTCCATATAATGGAGGTCGAATTCTGCTACAATATCTCTGAGAGGAGAAGAGGGGGCATTAAACTGGAATTATAAATACTGTTAGGTCAATAAAAAAATTATATAGAGGGGTTGCTATATTTATTTTATTTTCTGCATAATAGAGGGGTTGCAATATTTATTTAATTTTTTACAATCTTTTTATTACGATTCGTCACGTCAGTTCTACACACGTCACGTGGAGTTAGGTACCTACCACATACCAACTTAGTAACTAGACTACAAATCAATCGTACTCATTCAGTGAACGAACATGTCGAAAGATCAAATTGGTTTGTCCTTTGCGCGTCGCAAACGCGTAGCGCAGCGCGTCGCGTATTCATAAATGCCTAAACTTGATGTCGTTAAATTTTAATACGGCCTCTTAAGAGTTTCATACCTGGTTTCCCTGCTTTAGTCTTACCAGAACACGAGGGATAGATTTTTTTTGTTAGCTAGGCAGTTTATATTGCCTAAATCGCTTTAAAACTAAGAAACTCCAAATTGTTATATACCTCAGCCCCCCGCTGAATTATTTAGCTGAATTTCAGAAATTTCATCGAAACTAAAAGGAGTCAGGCTAGTTCAGTTTAGTAAAGTTTTTTTTGGTTAATCTATGTAACTAGTGAACCGATCTAAATATTATTTTGCTTGTACCGATATATTATCCTGAGTGTGTTTATTGCGAATTTATTGGTCTTCAGTGCGTTATACTTATCAATAAATGTATTTGTAAATAGAGTCCGAGAAACGCAGAGAAAGTTACGGGCAGGTTAGTAAGTACATACAAGATAATCTATTAAAACATTACTTTGATTGAATATAAATCCTAATAAGACGATTTATAATGCGTCGCTATAAATAAATACAAATGTGTGTACGACAAAATAATGCAAGTGTAGGTAAGGTACCCTATCTCCATACTTGACTAGGAAATAGAAAATTTTTGAAAATTACGAAAAAATTAATAACTTTAAAAAGCAACACATAGGGGAATATACATAGGGGTTATTCGGGTACCCCTCGTCGAACTCCACGTTCACTTCTGCTTGACACTAATTTATTGGGAAACTCTGTACCTACTCGTATAAAACAGTTGCGTGAAATTGGCTTAGATTAAACTAGTTTATAGAAGATAAGCTACGTGTTCTTAGTATTTAAAAAGGACACTTCATTTGATTAGAGGTTGCTTGACTGAACCGTTATCGCTGACCTTTTAAGACGGGTTGCAAATTAGGTAAAACAGCTAAGGGATAACTATATTTGCATGATACGGGAAAGCGCTGTCACGTTTTTGATTTCCTCAAATAATGTGTAAGCATAGTGATAAAAATAAGTATTTTATGGTATCTACTCTGTGATATGGCTGGACCTTAAAATTATTTGTAACTACATCCTAAAAGAAATTTTAAAAATTACTAGGTACTGAAACAGTTCTAGCACCAGCGTGCGTACCTAATTAAAAGTAAATATAAATAAACCTTTCAATATTAATAAATTACCTATTTCATAATAATACTTAAGTAGATATTTTATTTTCTAAAAGTCTTAGTTATGTTCTGTCTGGGTTGGTATCTTGATATGTATTAAAAGTAAGTATTTAAAAAAAATCAAGTAGGTATATAAGTATTCTATCTGCAATCTAGTTCCCATAGTATAAACTTTGCTTAGTTTGAGACTAGAGGGCGTTGTGTGTTGGGTGTTCATGAATATTTATTTATTTATTAATAATTCTAATGAAATAATTAATAAACCTTTAAAAATGCCTTGCCTAATCTGCGACTTGTAGTATATAATATAAAAAGAGTGACTTTTCAGGTTTACAATATGAAAAAAACATTCCATTGCGCGGACGTATCGTCAGTAAACATTTGCAACATGTGCACGAATATAACGATTGTAAACAAAACATGTTTATCATAACCTGAGACACGGTTCACTCACCATAAACAACATATTAGTACTTATACTAATATTTTGCGATATTGCTCGCATCCTTCAAATTACTGTTATTAAGTTGGTTGGTACTCTTTCATTCATAAATATTTACTCCATAGCACTCTATAGTATGTATGTCTGTAGTATGGACTCTATAGTAGAATATATAAACGAAAATACATTGGTAGATATACAGTTTACTTTCGCCCCAGGAATCAAACTTGGCGGCGCGCGCGGCGGCGGTTAGGCCGTAAAATTGAATGTCTGAGTTTTGTATTTATCTCCGAAAGAAAAGTGTGCATTAGATGACCACGTTTAGTTAAAATCAGAGGTTGTTTTAAAAAACAGAAGATAGGTAACTTTTGGTCAATGTTTGTGAGTCAGCGCTTAGGCACCTAAAATAGGAGAGAATTAAATCGGAACTAACTGGTAGTTGATATGATTCATACAATTCAGGACTGTTTTTAATATACAGCCTCGAAACTAATCAATTGTCCCCTTATATACGGCATCTTGCATGGCAAAGCACTCATTTCTTCAGTAGCCTATGCCGGGTACGCGTATAACAGTGCATGACGGTTTCTGCATGTGAAAAATACTTGTGCAGTGAAGTTTCATATGGTTTTGGAAAAATAACTAATCAAAATGAAGGTCCTTATGAGAGCAGACACCCATTACAGCATGCATGTGAGGAGCTGTGACTATGAGGAACCTAAATATACATTTTCGCAGGTACGCATTCCGTTTAAATCTTTCCTTCTAGAGTTCCGATTTTTTTTATTTGCACCGAATAAGATCTATGTTTGCTTCGCTCAGATGACCAATTAAAATCTTCTAAAGCTCGTTCAAGTCTTATTCTAAATCGGCAAAATGAATGATTAAATTTGGGCAAATCTGCTTTGTATGTTTGTTAGAGCATAATTTTCGAACCTCTTATCCGATCTTCATAGAATTTGGTAAGTCTACGGATAGACCATCTTATGTTTTACTGGTTATGGCAATGATCTTGTATTGTTATGACTATGTAAATCGGTCAAAGGGTTGTAAATATGATTAGCCAGAACTCATTTGCAATTAAAAACACCTCTTAAGCATCAGATTCATCATCCTGTGTTGGCTGATACAATCATTCTGTTTAGAATCAGACTTAATATCGTTTTATTTTTCGTTTTTAGTCGTAGGTATAGGCAAAACTAGAAAAAAATACTGGTGCGAATTGAAGGAATTTCCATGGTCTGTTACCTTATCAAATGATGAAACTAATATACGGACAAAATTGAATTTCCGTGGACTATTTTAATTGGTAATGTTATGAATATGATGATAAAAATATATGTTATTAAAATAAGCTATTATAAAGTTATTATAAAGGGTGAAATAAAATAAATAGGTACCTAGTTAGTTAATACATTATTCAAGCAATAAATATTATTATTTACTACTATGGTTTTAAAATTACTAAGTTACATGGTCATATTTTTTAAATATTTATTTGCCATAAATGGTACCTATAATGTATTTGTATCATATTGTGGACTACTGATTTCTACAAACTTCAGCTAGGATATGTAGGTATTAGAAAAACCTTTGAATTACTACTTACAAGATAACATCGATTTTTAACGTTATTCTATCTGTAAATTATACAAGTGAAACTATAATTATAAACTGATTTTCTTTTAAATGCTTACTTACTGACGATGGTGGCCGTTTAATTTTCAGGTTGTTTAAATCTCACGGTTAATTCGTCACGTGGTTTTCAGCATAATTTCCCACATGGCTGTAATAATTATTGGTTTAAGGCTATCGCATATTACTAACGCTTAGAACCCACATGGCATTGCATTTCATTCATACCCTGACTTACTGTTATTAGAAACTTAAGTTTATGAATACTACCATCATCGCCCTTCTGTATGCCTGATATTTTTCAGCGTATGAATTAAATTGATGTTCTGACCAGAATCATATAATATTTTAACTATCAATGAAATGTACCGAACATAATATAAAACGAATAGCTTCTGGTATGTTTTGCGAGAATGACAATTAATTTTTATTTATTGTGTCGAGCAGTAAGTGGACACAATCAGAGTCAATGATTGCTTAAATTAATCGTAGACGGCTGGCAGCACACACCTCCAGCCAAATAGCGTCATACGTTTCAATTGGCCTCTTATTGAGAGGCTTGTTTCAAAATTCATATTATAAACACGATACGTGATGTCTCAGGCTATCACAAAATATTATGCCAGAAACGTGAAGAAATCAAAGCATGTTGATTTATCGAAAATACTGTCGTTTACATCACTTGAACTTTTTTTGGAGCTACAGTACTTTCCGTTTTTAAATATGATTAATCTATTTTTTTGAAAACATATTTGGTTCCAGGTATTAGCAGCTATTGCCGTGTCCATGGGCTCGATGATCGTTGGATTCTCATCAGCTTACACATCACCAGCTCTCCCTTCGATGCAAGACAGCGAAGTCATTCAAGTTACAGAAGAACAGGTATCTTACGTATAAATTCTTATCATTACCCACGGTCTCTCTTTGTTGATAAGCTATACGCCACAGAGAGCAGGCCTTCAAAGATCCGAAATAGATTTTTTGCTTTTATCTATACTCTGTTTTAATAGAAGTAAATGTAAACTAAATACTCTTTGTTTTGTATAACAGGCAAGTTGGATTGGCAGTCTAATGCCTCTAGCTGCGCTGGCCGGCGGATTGATCGGTGGACCACTAGTAGACTACATAGGACGACGACGAACCATCTTATTCATTGCACCGCCATTCTTCATTGCTTGGATCCTCATAGCCAGCGCAAGGGTCGTCCACCTAGTACTCGTAGGACGCGCCATATGCGGTCTGTGTGTCGGAGTAGGATCACTAGCTTTCCCGGTGTACCTTGGGGAAACTATTCAACCAGAAGTCAGGGGAACTTTAGGATTGTTTCCTACGGCGATTGGAAACATAGGTATTTTAATTTGCTACCTAGCGGGGAAGTACCTCGATTGGTCACAACTTGCGTATCTCGGCGCAGCTTTGCCGATTCCATTTTTCGTTTTGATGTTAATGATTCCCGAAACTCCAAGATGGTATATATCCCGCGGGCGCGAAGCCGAAGCTCGTAAAGCACTACAGTGGCTGCGGGGACAGAATGCTAAAATCGACGGCGAGTTGCGTGACATCGCAATCTCCGATGCACACACCGCTGCCGATGACATAACCATTTCGGAACTGTTGAGCATGAAATACATGAAAGCAATTTTAATTTGTTTGGGTTTGATGACCTTTCAGCAACTGTCTGGCATTAATGCGGTCATATTCTATACGGTTAAAATATTCCAAATGTCAGGAAGCTCGGTGGATAAGAAATTGTCAACCATCATTGTAGGCGTCGTTAACTTTATTTCAACTTTTCTGGCTACCGCAATTATTGATAGGGCAGGACGTAAAATCTTGCTGTATATTTCGTCGGTTACAATGACCCTTACTTTGGTTGTGCTGGGTACGTTTTTCTATGTTCAAACTGATTTAAAAGTAGACGTGTCGAATCTAGCGTGGATACCACTAGCTAGTCTCATGGTTTATCTATTAGGATTTTCACTGGGGTTTGGTCCAATACCATGGCTGATGATGGGTGAAATTTTACCGGCTAAAATTAGAGGAAACGCTGCTTCAATTTGTACGGCTTTCAATTGGCTGTGCACATTTACAGTAACCAAGACGTTTCATAATATTATCGCAGGCATCGGCCCGGCTGGCACCTTTTGGCTATTTGGCTGCATATGTTTCGTGGGGCTATTTTTTGTAGTTATCTGCGTACCGGAAACCCGTGGCAAAAGTCTCGAACAAATCGAGACCAAGATGACAGGCAGGGAAGGCGTCACTAGGACGCGAAGAATGAGTTCAATTGCGAACATCAAGCCTTTACCAAGTGGTTGTTAAACTGATTTTATTGTTTCATGTTCTGTTTGTATAATGCAAATTATGTTCTAGTTTTTACTATAAAGAAAAGATGTATAAATAGGTTTAGATTCGTTGTACTCCATCTAAAATTCCAAGTGAAATATAAGGTAATTGCCCGCTTTTCATTTAGTCCCGCATCGGGCGGCGGCGACGGCGGTGCGGTGCGGCGCGGCGGCGGCGGGCAGTTTCTCGGCTGCCTGCACATCACCACTATGTCCGGGCGTCTTTCTAACAACAGGTGTGACGTATGACGGCTATATCTAGTAATTCATACATAGTGAATACCTGTATATAGGTAACATTATATTTGAACCATTTTTTGGTGTAACAATGCAGAGTGATAACTAATTTATTGGTATCATATAAAGTAGCATTGCAATACCATAAATAAGTATTTTGTGTTTGAGAGTCTGTGTGCCTATTAATAAAATGGTTTTAGAATTATTATAAAATATTAGAAATTATCTCTCAAGTGATCCCACAACTTATCATTAATCAGCTCTCTCATAATGAGCTCTCATTAATATGACAGATAATAACAGACCTAGAATTGATTCTTTCTCATGACATGTTAAAGAACATTTATTTCTGTAATCAATTATTTCTTTGTTAAAAATAATTTCTGCTAAATTATCCAAAATACAGTCTGTATATGATATGATCGGATAGATTAGTTTATTGGCTGTAGTAAAATAATAATTTAATTGTCCTATTTATTAATTTATTAAATTAGTTCAGTAAGCTATTAAATTAATTAAACCAAAATTATCATGGTTTTTTTTATATCAAGTGGAATAACAAATAACATGTTAATATACACTGCTATTATTATAATAGAATAGCAATGTATACAAGTGTAGTAGAAGACCGATGACCACACCTTTTAATACTAAAGTTGTGGGTTCCTAGCCTAGAGAAAGCTATGGGCATCGTTTTCACAGGTATTTCTATAGATAACTATCGTGGCAATTCATTAACTATCAGCGTATACTTACATAGAACATCTTACTACTATCTTCCTAGTGATGGAAAGCATAGTAAGGAAACCTGCAGCATATCAAGGCCATGACAGGCTGAGAGAAAGGGTATAGGTACTTACTAAGCCATCTACTACATTATAAAACCATGTTCAAGATACTGCAGTGCCCGTTAACAAGCCATAATATTACATAGGTAAATACATTACACCAGACACTGAGTAAATTATATTATATGTACACAACAGCAGTCAAGTCCTCTTTATTAACAATTATTTTAACTTTGTGAAGAGTATTTATTTAGTTTTTATTTGGTGGTTAGGTTATCATATCAGCAATACCTAACATATAAGTATAGGTACCTAGTTAGGTAGATGCTTGGGGCCCAGTATGTTTAGTCATTAATTTAGAGCCCTTTTACCGCAGATGAAACTACAGAACTTGCTGGAGAATGGAAAGTGATGGAACTTGGACTCCTGACAGCATGAATAATGCAGCTTTGTTCAAGGGCATAAAACCTACATTCAATAAAGCTAAAATATAGAACTTACCCATAACTTGGACGCGGCAAATAGCACAAGTATCGCATTCCACATCCCAGCTCCACATAGCAACGGCATTCCACTTTTTCAAGGTAAACATTTTGTCAGGTTTCTGGCCATCATTGTCACCTCGATCTAGAGCATCACCGTCTTCTCCAGACATTGCAAATAAACTATTATGCTATTCAGTCTTGTAATGAAAATGAAGAGAAGAGAAGAAAATATTTGTTCTTATTGTATTTTTGTACACAAACGAAAACACGAGAGGCGAGGGGTGAAGGGGAGCTATCGCCGACAACCGCAGTTGTTATGTCAAGTCAATTTATTTAACTGTCATTATATAAGTACAAGTCATGCAGAGTTGCGTCAACAGTCGCAAAAGACATCAAATCAAGAAGTTGAAGTACAAATCATAGATTATAGCAAATAATATGGACCGGATAAAATGACACATGGTTTTATTTTATAACAGCTGTCATTCACTAGCATTACAGAATGGTCTCCGAATAGATAATATTTCCGTCCGTTCTAGATAATATTGTACCAATGTGCAATAACAAATATGGCAACCACCAAAACATAACATTTCCAAAGTGCCATAATTCTGGTATTTTTCGTAATAAAATATTGCTTCTTTTGTATTGCAATGGTTGTTGTACTTAATACAAAAAATTCAAGCCAATGTCAATACCGTTTACAAAATCGGATACATATAAATAGCAGGTTTTACCATTTAGTAACATAAATTGTAAATAATTGTATATGATGTACAAACGTTTCGTAATATTAATCTAATTCACACATTGTCAAAATATTTTCCCATAAGTATGTAATACCCAAAAAACCCTAGACATCTAAAATTTACCCAAAATTTAGGGGAAAATACCCATAGATGTGGACACTGTTGTAACCAACATAAGTCGAGCGAGTGAGATATAAAACTAGACACGGACTAGGCTGAGCGAGACAGACGAAGTCGCGTCATCGGCGAGACATCTGGCTGACCTCGTATGACCTACTACCTACCTACCTATACATGAGATTCGCGCGTGCGTGACCTCTTGGGAGTCCAACGGACTTTATGCCGCCAATTTTAAAATTCATTGATGAAACTGGATGAAACGCAGATTCGTATTCTACTATCAATCTTTTATTTAGTTTTTTATAAGGTCTGTTTGTTAGTATTAACTAAATAAAATAACTGAAACGCAGCTGATCCAATTTGTACAACATGAACGCAATAAAGTATTGAGTATTGAGTATCCTCTCCTGGTCTTTTTAAAAATACTAAGTAGGTACTTTCAATTATCAGCTTGTAAAAATGTAGTGCATGGTAGGTAGTGTAGATAGATACTAAAGTCTGAAATATCCCAAACGGTAAAGGATAACATCGTGAGGAAGCTCAGACTTAGTCAGAGCGAGAAGTTCAAACCTTTTGGCTTCCGGTCTGGATACACAATACCTACACTAATTCCTACACTGAATAGTTTTAGCTCTAAAATAAATAAATAACTTTAAGACCGTACTGAATAAACAATTTATTTATTTAAAAAATAATTTATAAGTTAAAAAACTGGAAAACCGACTTCAACTCGACTACCAGCTTCATCATCAGATGATGATGACGATGATGACAGTTCATTGGGAATGTTCTAGTCACTATAAACACCACATAAAAGTCACAGGAAAGCAAAATACGCAATTTGGTGCACGTGGTTGGTGTTGATTCTTTAGAGGAACAACTGGTGGGTTTTTGCTTTTCTCCAATTAAATGCGGTTTGAATGTACAAACTGGGTTAATTGACAAATTTAGAAAAATGTAAAAATTTAGGTGTGCACAAAGGGTCCATCGTTGCTAGCAGTAAAATGGTAGGCGCTACGCAGCAACTTTGCATATTGCATCGTTGCTAGCAGTAAAATGGTAGGCGCTGCGCCGCGCCGGGCATATTTTTTTCAGTTATTTCTATTTATAACCCAAACTACTCAACCGATTTTGATAAAAATAAAATGGGACCAATCTGGAAGTATATCCTTTCAGATGAAAAAAGAATTTTTGAAATCGGTTCATAAATGACGGAGTTCTGAGGTAACAAACATTAAAAAAAATAATAAAAAAAAAAAAAAAAAAAAAAACATACAACCGAATTGAGAACCTCCTCCTTTTTGGAAGTCGGTTAAAAACCAACCTGCGCGTCTTGTTTAGATAAGACCATCATGTTTTTGTTGACCAGTCTTCCGAGTGAATAAGGCCGACTAAACTAATATTAAACTGAAGTAATAAAAAAAAAAATTAAAGATAAGTAGTAATTATTCAAGTAAAAATCACCTCATTCTGGTAGTCTTCACTTTTCTTTCATACAAAAGACATAAACGCGCGCGCTACAAAGGTTAAAATTTTATTATATGGTTGTGTTGTAGGTATTGTAAAAAAAAATAGTGACTAGGATAGATAAGTGATATTATTTTGCATTTATCTCTCACTTATGACTCTAAACATGGACATAATATTCTGTGACATGGAGGTACCTTACCTACATAATCGTTGTCATTCTGCTTAGCGCTAATAACATAAATTCTTAAATAATCGGTAGGGCAGTAAAATATACAGCGAATTCTATATTATAACCATTATTCTATTCTAATAAATATAAAATAATACATTACAGTATAATACCTATCTAATTATCCCTAAGGAAAGTAACTAAAAGCGCAGAGAGTATGAACGCAAGGTTGGCTCCAATACTACTAACTCCACTGTAGCATCCCAACTCTTCGACCTGCACTTGATATCTGATGTTGTAGGGGAATCTGCATACCGCATTATCTAAAAACATTGAAAATAGTGTTTGAAAAAGGAACAAATAACTTTACCTACTCGTAGAATCTAAAATACACTCGAGAGCAATGATTCCGGGTCACTTAAAGAATGTTAAAAATCTCGGAAACTAAAAATGATAGGTTAATGCAATAAATTGTATTTAATAGACAATGTAATACTCCTTAAATGAAAGTAAAAAAATATGAGTCACCATACATTTTATTAACACAAAATTACATAAAGAAAAAAACTGCTGATCTCTCCTTAAAACAAAAATAGGAAACATGAAATTTTTGAACTTTATTACGATTTGACTTGAATTTTAATACTTCGTATTGCCTCCTCGTGCTTCCATTACTGCGTTTACGCGGTTTGGCATGCTGTACACCAAGTTCCTTATACGATTTTGGGGAATATTCTCCCATTCCTCTGTGAGAGCAATTTTGAGCTCACGAAGCGTGATTGGGGGAGGGTTTCGTTGTTTTACGCATCTGCCTAGCTCGTCCCAAGCATGCTCGATCGGGTTGATATCCGGGCTGCGCGCTGGCCACTCCATACGAGTAATGTTCATCTCTTGAAGGTAGTCATAAAAAAGATTGAGTTTATTCATCAAAATCGTACACGCGCGTCCAATCACTATAACGTTTCGTCGCAGACTACTAATATTTGTAAAAATGTGCTTTAGGAAATGCACCCCTCCCGCGCCCGCTTTCCCGCGGTGGGAGAGAGTGCATTACCTTATAAGGCAATAGCGCTACCTACTACGCAACACCACCCCCCAGTTGGAGGGTTCAGCCGACAAATGAACCATCTGTAGGTAGCACTATTATGCGCGTGACGGGACGGCGCAGCGTCCCTGTGACCGTTTTTATATCTACTACGCGTACGGCACCCGCACTGCTCTGTATCACCTTCACTATAATGCCACGGGGCCACGTATTTCGCGGTTGATTGAAGTCCGCCACAAGCACCACATCTCCCACTTTAACAGAGTTCGTCGTGGTCAGCCACTTCTGCCGCTTCTGGAGTGTGGGTAGGTACTCTCTGGTCCATCTGCGCCAAAAGTTGTCAGCCAGTGCGTTTGCTTTTATCCACTGGCGGCGCGCACAGACATCCTTGGGGTCGTATGGCACGACGCACGTGTCTCCCACCGCCGTCCCGAGCAGTAGGTGGTTCGGCGTCAGTACCGTCGGCTGGTCGGGGTGTATTGCCACATATGCCAGCGGGCGGCTGTTGACTACCAGCTCGGCCTCCAGCAGCACGGTGTGTAGCACCTCCTCCGGCGGTGCGCGCTCTCTCAGTGTGGCGCGCAACGCGCTCTTCACAGAGCGTACCAGGCGCTCCCAGCAGCCGCCCATGTGTGGCGCCGCCGGTGGGTTGAAGCGCCACTCGATGCCTTTAGCCAACGCCTCACCTTGGAGCCGTCCCGCGTCGAGGGCGCGAAGTGCAGCTCGGAGCTCGTTGTTAGCGCCGACGAAGTTCGTGCCGCAGTCACTCAACACGACCGCAGGGCGACCGCGGCGCGCGATCAGGCGCCGCAGAGCGAGTATGGCGGAGTCGCTGCTGAGCGAGGCAGCCGGCTCGAGATGTACGGCGCGTGTGGCGAGGCATGTGAACAATACCCCCCACCGTTTCTCCCGGCGCCGTCCGATGGTGACTTCCATGGGGCCAAAATAGTCAACCCCACAGTTGACGAACGCTCGCCTCGTGGTAGTGAGTCTGACGGGTGGTAGGTCGGCCATTTTGGGTGGAGAGGGGCGCGCGCGCTGCACGCGACAGTACTGGCAGCGCGCGACAACAGCTTTCACGGTGGGTCGGAGGCACGTTATCCAGAACCTCTCACGTACATTGTTGACCACCGTCTCGTGGTTGGCGTGCAGTGCTCGCAGGTGGTAGGAGTATATTAGGAGTCGCGCGGTTGCACACTTGCCATCGAGGATTATCGGATGTTTCTCCTCAAATGACAATACAGTAGAGGCACTCAAACGCCCTCTGACGCGAAGCAAGCCGTCCTCGTACAGCATGGGGTCAAGCCGTATCAAGCGGCTCGCTCTGGGGAGTGCGCGGTGTTCACGCAGCGCGCTCACCTCGTCACGGAAGGTGCACGCCTGCGCCTCCCTCAGCAAGAAGGCCTCTGCCTCCCGCAGCTCGTCAACTGTCGGCGCCACCCCCGGCGCCGTGCTCCGCTTGGCCCGACATGTCCTGACGAAGACCAATACGTACGCCGTGACACGAATGGCACGTGTCCACGTGGAAAAGCGAGTAACGTCGATGAGAGGCTGAGCTGCCTCAGTCGCCACCAGTGTCCGTTCTATGCGCTCCGGGTCATTTGCAGGCAACTCCCCGCCGTCGGTGGCGCAGGTCGGCTACGGCACCTGTGGATCACAGAGAAAAGGGGGACCCGAAAGCCACATGCCTTTGTTATTAGGCCAGTCCATCCTGGTAGCCTCGTCTGCGGGGTTCGACTCCGAAGGAACCCAGTGCCAGTCGCTTCGCTTAGTAATGTTATCGATTTCAGCTAACCTATGAGAAACGTATTTCTGATAATCGCGCGCGTCAGAATTTATCCACATAAGCACTGTTTTTGAATCCGTCCACAAATACTCATTTGAAATGGTGATATCAATTTCTGACTTCACTGTCATCGCCAATCTGCATGCCAACACTGCAGCCTGGAGCTCCAGGCGAGGAATAGATACTACCTTCACAGGTGCTACTCGGGCCTTGCCAACCACCATCGTACATACTCTATCGCCAGATTCGTTTGTCCCTACCAAATACGCTACCGCCGCGTAGGCCTTTTCACTGGCATCTCCAAATACATGAAGGTCTACATTAGTCAGCTGAAGGCCATACCATCTAGGCACTGCTACACCAGTGAGAGCCTTGAGCTTTTCCAACCACTGGAACCAAGTGGAGGCTTCGGAGTCCCTTATGCATTCGTCCCAGGATATGCCCGACTGCCAGACACGTTGTATCAGGACCCGCGACTGTATCACACAAGGATATACTAGTCCCAGTGGATCGAAAATGCTCATTATAAATCTAAGGAAATCCCGCTTCGTGGGCGTGACTCGGCCCTCTATCAAGTCGGTAGGTAGACGTTTAAACGACAAATCAAATTTCATAGAGTCACTTGCCGGACACCAGATCATGCCCAGGGTGCGCTCACCCTCCGACCGATCTATTTTAACCCGACCTGGCACCACGGATGGTAGCTTCTCCCGTAGCTCGGGTGAGTTCGTCACCCACCCTCTAATGTCAAACCCGCCCGCGCGATGTATGTGGGTGACGTCACTAATTAGCTGTTCCGCAGCTTCAACGCTATCCGCGCTATCCAAGTAGTCGTCTACGTAATGCTTGTGTTTGATAGCGTCTACCGCCACAGGGTGCGTTGTTTTAAATTCTTCTGCATTTTTATACAATATATAAATTGCTGACGTAGGCGAAGAAGTCGCCCCAAAAATCATTACATTCATCGCGTAAATGTCGGGGTCACCGACGACCCGACCTTTGTGTAGGTCGTTGCCCTGGTGGTGACGATGACGGGGTTCGCGCCAGAGAAACAGCTGTGCACCCTGATCGGCATCTCGGATTTTGACGCGCATGAACATGTCCGCTATGTCGGCAGTAAACGCTATTTTTCTCACCCTAAATTTTATTAACACGCCCATCAATGAATTCAGTAAATCGGGTCCACATAATAAATTATCATTAAGCGAGGTACCATCAAAGGTAGCGGCGGCATCAAAGACAAGTCGCAGCTTGCCCGGCTTATTCGGGTTTGTCACTCCGAAATGTGGTAGGTACCACACTGGGCTGGCCTTGATGCCGCCGTCTACTTTCCGCGCATAATTTTCAGATACTAATCTATCTACTTGTTTAGTATACGCATTTGCGAATTCGGGGTCCCGTTCCATTTTACGTTCGATTCCAGCTAAGCGCCTACATGCGTACCTATAGCTATCAGGCATTTCGACGTCATCGCGGTTCCACAATAAACCTACCTCCCAGCCTCCCGACACGCGCCTACTTGTACTATCTAAAATACGTAAAGCCCGTTCTGTGCTATCGTTTTTAATCGTTTTTACGCGGCACTTGGCTAATACCTATCGCCTCCAGTTCGAACTGAGCTTTGACTAAGTCATGCAAATCAGGCTGCAATGTCGACATGCAATTAGCGAATTCGGTGTCGTATCTACTAGCACTTGAGCCTGACACGCCGTCCGCGGGACTGGATATTTTTGGACCTAATGGGCCGTGTACGACCCAGCCTAACAAAGTAAGCGATGCGACTGGACGTCCGGATTTACCTTGGCGTATTTCCCGGCCGACGATGAGCTGCCAGTAGTCCTGACCCAACAACACCATGGGTTTCACCTCCCCCACTTCACCGCAATCCAAGTGCCGCAAGTGAGCGTTTTCTTCAAACACACGGGCTGGTAACGTTTGTGACGGCAAGTCCAAACTTCGCATAGTACGAACACAAATATCGTGGCTCACTCCGTTAGGTCCGCGCACTACCACTTGAACACTACGCGATTGCATGTCACTCGAACACTGGCCACGCGCGGTCATTAACCTCAGCGGCACTACAGGTCCATCTACGTCACGTACGATGCTCTCGTCTATAAGTGACACTGAAGCACCATCGTCTAAGAGTGCGTAAGACGATCGCTCCTCACCACACTTCGTGACTATTGTTACTCGAACCACTTTTAATAATGTTCCCGTTCGCAACTCGCCCACGTTAGTTACCGTTTCAAAGTCCGTGTGCGCCAACGCTGGCGGCGGCGTACGCGCGGGGAGTGCACTCGTCAGCGGCAGCGTACGCTCGGGGAGTGCACTCGGCGGCGGCGGCGTAATCGGCGGTGGCGCGAGTGACGGCGGCAAGCCAGTGCCACCAGTGGTCACTTCCGGGTGTAAAAGTTCATGGTGTGACCACTGACACTTATTACACCGCTTAGCGCGACAAAATCTACTAGAATGGGTTTTGTTAATGCACTTAAAACATATTCGATTTTTCTTCACAAACTCCCACCGTTCCTCTACCGTGAGCTGTTTAAATTGTTCACACCCGCTTAAATTGTGTCCTTCCGTGCACAATGAACACTGATTTTTATCTTTATCTTCTGCCGTGGCGGCGACATTTTCTACCTGAGTGTGTACTTGATGCGCTCGCACTGTGGCCCCACCCTTATCTCGCCGTCCGTTGATGGCCGTGGTCGTAAGTGGCTGCGATTGCGAGTATTGCGACGCGTCGAGGGTATATGAAGCCACGCGTGTTATCTGTGTCAGAAACTCTAGCACTATTTTCATATTAGGAGACACACGCAGATCAACGTCGGTATTTTCTTGCTCCTTACGCATCGCGAACTCTCCGTATTGAGTGCGTTGGTGAGGCGTCAACTTGCCGATAACTTCGCGTACCAATTGTGGGCTATTTAGGTATCCGTCGGCTCGCACAGTATTTAATACTGAAATGCAGTTTCGTACGACGTTTGTAAATGACCTTAGTTCGCGGCCACTCTCCGATACTTTCGGTAACTCGCGCACTCTCTGAAGCACGCATTCTAAAAGTTGCGCAGGATGACCGAACTCCTCTTGTAAGGCTTCGATGATTTCTTCCGGGTCAGAAGAAGTTCTCATGAGGTCATCTACCGCAGCCTTGGCTTTTCCGATGAGGGCCACTCGCAGCCGCGCTATATTTTCATATGGACGAAACTGGTGTATCTCAGTCGTGCTTCGGTAGGCCTTTTCAAATCCAAGCCACTCTGCGGGGTTCCCGTCGAATGTAGGTATCTCGTACAGTTGTCGGGGTAGGGGTTTGTTACGCGCTAACTTGCCGATCGCATCCGCCAGGCGCTCGATGTCGGTGGGCGCGGCGGCGGCGGCGGCGGCTCCGTCAGCAAGCGCGGGCGCCGGGGCCGGGGCCGGGAGCGCGGGGGCCGGGCGCTCGGTAGCGGCGGCGGCGGTGGCGGTGCTGTGTTTCAACCACCACTCCACGTGACCCGGGGGCCCACTTGCAACACTACGGGGCCGATCATCCAGATCCTCTGCCTCCTCCTGTGCCGCCAGCTCCGCCATTTCGAGAGCTAACCTTTTCTTCACGACATTTTCCCTTAGTCTCGTGATTTCCACCTCGGCGTCGTACTCGGCGCGCAAGCGGCGCGCCTCACGCTCGGAGCGGCTCACGCGCGACGAATTACTGCAGACGCTGTGCGGCGCACGCACTGTGCTGGCAGACGCGGGCGTCAGCTCCGACAGCGGCGGCGGCGACATTAGGGCCGGGATGCCGACTGTCGGTGTGACGGGCACACGCATTCGCGATAACGCACACTCACTATCATTGTCTGCATTCGCGTCACTTTTTAAACTCTTGACTGCACTGCGCGTTGCATACTTCTTATCCTCCATATCCGGCTCGGAGGACCAGTTTGTTACGGTGCGGGGTATGGAGGAAAGAACACAGTTTTTAAATAAAAAAGATTGAGTTTATTCATCAAAATCGTACACGCGCGTCCAATCACTATAACGTTTCGTCGCAGACTACTAATATTTGTAAAAATGTGCTTTAGGAAATGCACCCCTCCCGCGCCCGCTTTCCCGCGGTGGGAGAGAGTGCATTACCTTATAAGGCAATAGCGCTACCTACTACGCAACACTGTGTCTTCCATCGTGCTTGTAGAGCATAAATTTTGATTCGTCGGAGAACATAACTTTTGACCAATCTTCAATACTCCAATTTACGTGGCTCTGGGCATATCTTAGTCTTGAAATACGATGCCCACGCTCCAGTTTAGGGCCGTTTGCAGGTCTAAGGGGTTTTAAGTTAGATTCAGCAAGCCGACGTCTTACTGTCCATGCACTTGGGTTACTTCCTCCGAGGCGTCGAAACTGATTTGTGAGTTCAGTTCCTGTGAGAAAGCGATTTCGAAGCATGGTGTTCACCAAGTATCGGTCTTCTCGTGCTGTGGTACACCTGGTTCTGCCCGTTCCTGGTCTGCGTAGGTTAGAACCAGTTTCTTCGTAACGTCGGAGAACTCTTTGTACTGTTGACAGCGACACACCGACAGTCCTGGCTGTATCGCGCTGACTCCGGCCGGTTTCCAGCATTGTAAGTATTCTGGTGCATTCTTCAGGCGTAAGCGACATAATTTCAGCTTGAATAATGAATATAGAGCACTATCAACATGGTTTATATACCCACATAAATGACAGATTACAAACAAAAGCAAAACCAAATGCTGTAATTTCGTAGTTCCATCTTCGAAAGTGGCCCTTTTTCAAATTTGATTTTTTTAAGATATAACTTTACAATAACTAAGAAGTTTTAATACCTTCATTTAAGGAGTATTACATTGTCTATTAAATACAATTTATTGCATTAACCTATCATTTTTAGTTTCCGAGATTTTTAACATTCTTTAAGTGACCCGGAATCATTGCTCTCGCGTGTAGTAGTATGAAGTTCTGACAAATGGTAAATCTGGCAAATCTATTCATAGGCAAAGACCTGTTTTTATCATTCTTTTTATTACCTGTGCAAACAGCTGTAGTAGCAGCGGAACCGCCAGTGTTGGAGTGCACCGACACATACAGAGGCGGGCAGGAGTTGATGGTCGTGTATCCATTGCAGGGATCCTGCAGACTTATTTCAACGTTGCCGTTGGAAGCTAATGTTTGGCATGTGATCGCGTTTTCATCCACACCAATGGCAGTAAAGTTACTCCTGCAATCAAGGCATGATTATAGGGGTTATTCCCACGAATTAGGTGAAACTTACAATGTCAAAAGGTATTTATTCTTATAATTCTATCAGCCATCTAGTTCCCATATTTACAAGCTTTGCTTAGTTTGGGACTAGAGGGCGTTGTGTGAAATGTCCATGAATACTTATAATTAATTGTCAGTGATATAAATGGCAATGTAAGTTTACGCACCTTGGTTGAACCACTGATCGAGAATGACAGACCACAAGGCTGCCGACTCCAGAACTACTTCTTGCAATTCGCACTTTTCTGTTATCATTTTGGGAGTAGAAATAGTTGGGACTCATAGCGTAGAAGTTTATGTAGTTTGGTTCCACAAAGTCATCAAATTGACGTGTTCCTGATGATCCAGCTGTGAACTGAGACCCACAAACTGGATTGATGATTCTTGTACCAGCTGTATAAAATAAAATAAATTTTTATTTTTTACAAACTGCATGCTCTCGTTTTACATAATTATCTTGTCAGGTAACTTACACTGTCGAATTCTTTCTAACACGGGACCCATTACGATCTCAACGTTGGTTCCAGCTGAAGAAAGGGCTATTGTCTTAATGTCATTGTGCATATCTCGCACGAGGTTCCACAAAGTGTCAAACTGGTTCGTTGCTGTTGCGAAGATTATTCTCAAATCTGGTAAAAAAAAAGCATTCATAAAGATAAATCTATGAAACAAAGAATCTGCATAGCGAATCTTGATGTTTTTGCTAAGTCCTTACCGGGAATGGTGTCGTTAATCTGTCGGGCTTGTTCCCAAGCTTCGTTAGTTTGTATGTTGCCGGAGTTGAGCAAGAACAACAGCACCGTCGAGTTTCCACCCACGTAGTTACTCAAAGATTCGTTTCTGAGCGACTCTTGCATTTGAAGGCGGATGTTTGTTAAGCTAGTCTGAAGGTTTACACCGCTTAGTACTGAAAATAAAAAAAAATACTTATCTTACTTACAACGCACGAAAAACACACGAAAACAAAATTAGACGCTCACCTAAAGGAATTGTTTAGTTATAGTTAAATAAATTATTTGTATTTAGAATGTTTGTGTATTTTACTTACTGGATTGATGCTTCAGCACCGTGTACTCTGAATGGAAATCAGCCGGAGAGAATGTAGTGTTGACTACAATGCTGCCATCAAACGCACTGAGCAATGTTACACTGGAACCATATTTGCCGACTTCAATACCATCCAGGAGATACGCGATAGCTGGATATACTGCTGAATATTGCCAGGTAGAGTCAAGAACTATGTAGAGATTTGTTTTGAGTCTGTAATCCGGGCCTTGTCCATCTGTAGCGCAGTCTAAATCATTCAAGTTGCTAGCTGAAAATAAAATAAACCTTTTCAACCCTTTCAAGACCCTAAAAAGACTATTTAGGTACGTGTAAAATTATAATAATGTGTTAAACATACTGGTATAAGATTGAAAGTTACTGACGGCGCTGGTGACAAGGGACTCGAGACCACCAATGATGGTACCACGAAGAGGTATATTTGTATCCAGAGCAGCTGCAAAAGCATATGTTTCGGCCACCAAGTTTTCGTTGGTAATATATTGCTGGCTTAGCGATTTACGATTGCACGCACGGAAATCTGCATTGAAAATGCCATTCTGGAAGTCAAAAAATGCTATTTAGTCTTACTCAAAGTAGCGAGTATAAAAAATTCTCATTATACTTATTTAAATAAAAATAAGCAGATCTTACCCTGGAGGAATAATACATATCTAGCAGTTGGGATAATTTCAAAGAACTATAGGTCCCTAGCGTATTAGTGATTGTGAATCCCAAAAAGAATCCGTCGATATCTCCACGAATTTCAGGATCAGTCATTTCCACATTGACTCTGCTATGCAGCATGTAGTGTCTATGGGCCTGGCTGCTGTTCCAGTTGCCTGATGTGCCGATAGAAATTGAGGTGCTACCTCTCTCGGTTCCTTGAATAAGAACAGCTTCTGCTAAATCACCTAAAACATGAAAGTGAGATTAAATAGACGATCAAGGTTGCGAAGAATGCTTGAAGAATGTCATAAAAACGTTACATTGTTTATAGGATTCCATACCTGTTAATGTGGCTGGATAAAGAGAAGTGACAGTCTGCTGCACGTTGTTGTAATTCATCACTGACCCCTTTGCGAGTTCCACAACTGGCACCTGCTGTAGATGAGCGCCAGCGGCGATACCAGCTATCACATTGCCCATAGAAACCGCACCCCAGTCAGTGAAAGTCACACCGCCCAGCAATGGACACTGGCTTTCTCCTAACAACTGTTTTTCTAATTTCGTACTGCCATAGCTGGAGTATTCTACATCATTCTTTGGGTTATATTGGCGCATATTACCGTGAGTTGCAGATTTTCTGGAACAATTAAGTATCACTCATCAACGACCTATCACTAGGTTATAATTCTCTACAACGCAATCAAGACGTTTTACTTACATCTGTGCCAGGTTTAAAATTTCTACGTCATCACTGACAGAGCGTGCAGTCCTCAAGGCACGGTACTGGGAGAGCTGATTGCAGCTGTTTTCATCTCCACGAACTCGCGCGTCCACAGTGGTTGAAAGCATTTGGTGAACAGCGCACTGAAACAATAAAGAAGATACAAGTTAATTGGACTCTGTGTTGAAATATCAATTAAGTGAGTAGACCAAAAAAAGAGCCGTAATTATTTACCTTCAATGAAGAGCTGAAAGTATTGTTTGCCAGCTCGACCTGCAAATTTCTGGGGATAAGTCTTGACAGCAGAAGTCGGTGTCGATGAAACGAATGGAAGGTAGGTGCATAAGGAAGAACGTTAGATGAAGCAGCCAAAGTTGTTTCTGGCTGATGGTACTCGATACCATCTTGACGATACCTGGAGAATAAGGTTTTATTATAATTTCGATAGCCTCGATAATTTGATAATATTGTCACCTTTTTACGGAAAAACACACGCACTTCATGAATTTTCGTCCTTTTTTTGTGAAAATCAAAGCGGTATCAGTAAATTATCGGTGATAGATGGGTACCGGTACTGCATGCCCTTTAAGAAACCAAACTTACGTGTGAAGTAATAAGGCTGATAGTTGCCTCAAGTCCACATTAACATTGGGGTTGTCTTCTATCTTTTGTATGATGTCAATCAATACTTGTATTGTTGTAGGAGGTAAGTTGTTCCTGTTTACTAGTATAGGGTCCAGGTAGCATTCTCTCAATTCGGGGGCTACGCTGGTCTGAGCAGTTTGTTGCGCGTGTGTGCAGCCAGCAACGGCCAGTAGGAAGAGTGGTAGCCAATACATGTTTGGCTATTTTATCTGTGGAATTATATTTTATTTCAGTTGCAACCGAGCGTCGCGTGTAGGTACGGAACGGAATGATTAATGGTGTAAATTAATCCATCAGGGGATTTGTACATTCTATATTTAGACAGACAGACGGTATTGCGCTCAGGGGTGCAAACATCCCCCTGAGGCTGTTTGCACCCCTGAGCGCACTACCGTTCCTAGAGCTGAGGCTCCTACAGCCCTAGAGCTAAAAGCTGCTGTGTTCAATTGATGGCAGAGCACACGAGAAAAAAAATATAGCAAAACTTCTACATCAATTTGAGTGGAAGTGTTGCCCTATAAAAACCTCTTGCTTAATCTAGGTAACTACAGTAAAAATATAAGTGTAATCAATCAGTGATAAACAATATCGATTACGCGGTACGAAAGGTATTTTACATTAGTTACTTATTTTATCAGTTGAGGGGTGCGGCGGCTGAGGCTTAGAAATCCGTACATATGAGAGCGATTTGCGGTAGTAAATAACTCATGGTGTTTCCTTTTTATTATGGCTGAAAAGTTGCTTACTGCTATAACAACGTAGGTACCCACTGGTTATTTAGCACTGGTTATAAAATATAGATGGTCTTTCCAAAATATAATGTAGATTTGGTACAATACTAAGATACTATATACACCAAATCTACATAATTATTTTGTAATGTTTAAAATTTGTGTCAATATTTTGTTTGGAACTAGAACAAGGACAAAATGATTAGCGCACCACTCGTACAGAATAGTTGAAATTGTATAGTTTTTGGAACATCATTATCAGCTAGATATATCTGGGCGCTTATTTTCTAAGAGAATGCGAGTCAAACGCACTGTACCTAATGTGGTACCTAATAATGTTTCTTCGCCCTCCAAGTTTTTTATTCGATCCTTACGTATACCTTAGGTACTTATTCCTTAGATATACATATAAGAAAGATATAAGAACCCTACATTAGTACACTAAATATTTTATCATTAGGTACTTGCTTACTCAATCTATATGTACCGTTCCGACCTAGGCAAATATAGGTACAATTGCATTCCAAATTAGAAGGTTGCCCAACTCATTGTTGGCTATGATAAGGATAAGTGTGGCAGATAGTGACCGCTGCCGATGTGATTCACGTTTTATGTGTACTTACGAAACCACCGAAATGAAAATTAAACTAGTGGCAACCCGCGGCAACCGCAAGTGTAGTTTAATTTATGGTACCTAACCTACTAAGATTCCCTGCCGGCAGTTGCAGGGCTCGCTAAGGAGATTTCTGGACAAAAAGTCCAGAAATCCTTTCGCAGGGGCAACACGCAGGAGATTTCTGGAATAAGCCCTACCTAACCTGCGTAAGAAAGAAATACGCTCCCAACTGTAACCCCCACATATTTTCTGACCGCCACCTGTATGGGGTGGTTTTTAAAACAACCAATTCATTGCAAAGTTGCTAGAAATATCTCTACCTAGGTACCTACAATAGTAACAACCTTAGCCCAACACTAGCACAAAAGCCCTAAAAACTTACATCCAAGAATTTTTCCAGTCTTTTATTCACAAACACTGTTCACTTATCAGTCTGAGCCTTATCTGAGTACAAGACATCACCCAATTTCAACAATATCAAAGTTTTCACTAAATTTTTCTGATTTTCAAACAACAATGAACAGAGTTTCGCACGTTCGTGCGTCCAGCAAATACCTGAACCAAACTTGTAAAATAAAGGTGATAAGATAATGAAAAGCAGGTCTAGATAAATTCACAGCGAATGACAGCCATACGCTGTACCTGCTAGGTACCTCTGCGCTATCTGTTTTTGCCTACGATTACAACGATAACAACACCTGATTATGAGAATCCTATTTTATTTTAATACCAATCTCAATTTTATGAAAATGCAAGCGGAATTCAATGACGAAGTGTGAATTTAATTTGCCATGAGAATCTTTTAGGCTTTTTGTGACCTAAGCTTATAATAAATTAATGCTTTGTGATACCTACGTTAAGTAGATATTGGAGTTGGAATTACAGGGAACCCTATCCAGGGCGTGTGACAAACAAACACCGAAGACCGTGTTCAGTTATTTCCAAAACTATACCAGACCGGACACATTATCAATCCATTTTGAACTAGTCGATTAAAAAACGGCATTAGTTTTTTTTTATAATACTACAGGTATTGTAGTAAATAAAAGTCATATCAAAAAAGGATGAATGCAAAAACTACGACGAGGATGGGATTCGAACCCACGCGTGCAGAGCACATTGGATTAGCAGTCCAACGCCTTAACCACTCGGCCACCTCGTCACATGATGCAAGACTCAAATTATATAACTACATAAATTGAACTAATATTTTCTGTTATACTTATGAACATACGATTAAATTGATAAATACTTAACCGTAATCGATCGCTTTGAATTATAAACACCCTCAACAAGTAAATTCCATTCGATTCTGTCTAATTTCTGTTGTCCATTCGTTTAATATGAAGCAGACAACGCCATCTATCGAAGATTATTTAGAGTTAGCTTTATAATATTTTTGTTAGGTACTTTAATTTAAGTATTTTAATCTAGAATTAGAACAACCTACCTAATTATTTTTCTCATACAAATAATTTAAAAAGTATTGGCCTGACATCTATATTGAACGCTATCAACTACAATACTACGTTGTAGTCTAATAACTTACCTACTTGTTAAAATCATACACGTAAATGCGAATAGATGGCGTGAATCAGTGCCTCGCTATTTTTAAGCTGCAGTAAAATAACAATGAAGTTTACAGGGTAGGTTTTCGATAGTACCTACCTATTTAAAAAAAAATCATGACAAAGATATTATAATGATTTTTTGATGTAAATACCTAACCTACCTGCTGAACTGGTATTATTCGTATTTTCTTTGTTAAATCAGTGCCTACTAGATATTTTTTTACAACAAAAAGCCTATGTTTTCTTGACGCACACAATATATTGGTTACTTTGCCGAAAACATCTAAAAAGGAGAGAGGGCAATTTACGCTACTTACGAACCTTCTACGAACATTTTATGCCATAGATAATGTAATCTGAGGTAGGTATACGCGGTGTTATCATCAAACAAATGTCTCCAGCTTCAAGGGGCATTGGGATGAGTGACCTCCAGGGTCAAACGGGCTCCTGCGAGGGATGCGTTGCTTAGCAACGGAGCAGGGTTGGCGCCCGACGCGTCGCGGTCGCTACACCCTCCATTCATAAAGAGACTCACGAAAAACTGCGTCAACAAGGATAATAATCAAGCCATAAAATCGATAAGAAATGTGCCTTATTTTCACTACCTACCTAAAATTATAAAGATAAATAATCAGTAAGTTTCAAGCGAGACATGAAATGGTGACTAGTCGTTACCAACATACGTCGTCATCACTGTTACCAATAAAAAAATGGCGAATCGTCTATCTCTATCCCAACAATATCAAATTGAAAGTACCTATGTAGGAACTTTTACCTTCAACGGTATAAATAAACGATGCGTCGAATTCATTTTGATTTTATTATTTAAGGCTTGGCCAGACTAGAGGTTCGTCTAGACGGACTCCTCATAGATTGCTCTGGCTCAGCACATTACATTGATTTGTGCGACCGACCGTCTACAACTAGGTACAACCCGGAAGCACCATTAGAAGACTGGAAGTGGCGTACCGGATATTGTGCATTTTATTTGTTCTGTACCGGAACCCGTATCGATGCATTCATCTGAAGTTCTAGATTTATGTAGAGCCCTGATTCACTGGGGTATCGCATTGTAAAACCTAGTTTAAAGGTATGTGAACTTAGACTCACTATCGCCAGTTTTCAAAAATATGGACGAAAGCTCTAAAAAAATTAAACTTTTACGAATTGTATAATAAAATTCCAAGGTTCTTGTTTTCGAATCTGACTTCGTTTAGGTCCAAATCTTATACGAAAAGCTTCAACTACTTATACAATCCAAAAAGCTATTAAATAACTTGCAGGCAGGCTGGACGTTCTTCAAATTCGGTACAATTTTTCAAGGATCTAAAGATTGAACCTTCTGCTCGCTTTCTCTACTCGATGGCACACACTCGGTAGTGCGGTGCGCTCCATCAATTCCACTCCACTGCTGCGGGAACTTATACGGGAATAAAAAGGTTTATAGACGTATTCTCGCATTGAAAGAAAACCGGTATACATCCTGACGTTTTCAATTCTACCAAGTCTTTGTATTGTGCGGTTTATTGTTACGGTTATGCTGTGGACTTTGGAGTATCACCAGCATCCGCAGTATGTTATTATCGTATGCTATTAAATTTTTCATAAATCTGGTAAGTATTATTTGTGTGGCCAAGTTAGGTTTGGGTTAAAGACTTCGATTGTATTATTAATTTTTTATTCTACATATAATTAGCTGGCACACGGTTTACAGCATTTCCAGAATGTACCTACCTATATTGTCAATCTGTATTGTTTTTAGTTACGGATATTAATAATTTATAAGTTAAAAAACTGGAAAACCGACTTCAACTCGACTACCAGCTTCATCATCAGATGATGATGACGATGATGACAGTTCATTGGGAATGTTCTAGTCACTATAAACACCACATAAAAGTCACAGGAAAGCAAAATACGCAATTTGGTGCACGTGGTTGGTGTTGATTCTTTAGAGGAACAACTGGTGGGTGTTTGCTTTTCTCCAATTAAATGCGGTTTGAATGTACAAACTGGTTTTATTGACAAATTTAGAAAAATGTAAAAATTTAGGTGTGCACCACAAAGGGTCCATCGTTGCTAGCAGTAAAATGGTAGGCGCTACGCCGCAACTTGGCATATTGCATTGTTGCTAGCAGTAAAATAGTAGGCGCCGGGCATATTTTTTTCAGTTATTTCTATTTATAACCCAAACTACTCAACCGATTTTGATGAAAATAAAATGGGACCAATCTGGAAGTATATCCTTTCAGATGAAAAAAGAATTTTTGAAATCGGTTCATAAATGACGGAGTTCTGAGGTAACAAACATAAAAAAAAATAAAAAAAAAAAAAATAAAAAAAAAAATAAAAAAAAACATACAACCGAATTGAGAACCTCCTCCTTTTTTGAAGTCGGTTAAAAATTACCTTTTGTCGTTGGGTAGTGTCGTTCATAGGTAAGGTGATACACTCACATCTTCCTTGACACCTCGAAGTAACTACCTCGAAGCACATTACCCAGCAGCCGGCTATAAAATGGAGCAGTGGACGTGTTTCCTTTTCACGACTTCAGGCCGATAGCCGCTCGATGCCTCGCCAGTCACGAACCGTTCAAAGTACACAGCACTGTTGTTAACTCCTACGATTTTAGAGGCTTTTAGTTACCAATAGAGTGAGCGAATATCAGATATTCTGAAAAATCACAATGTGAGTCCGATGCAAAAAAAACAACTAGAAATCAAAAGTAAGTGTCTTCGGTCTTCTATAAAACTTGTAATGTACCTATAGGCTCTAAACTAAGCTATTTTCAGTGAAGAACTTTGCATAATTTAATAAGGAAGGAAAATATTTCAAGGAAGACATAAAAATGTCGGGACTTAACTTGCGAATGCCCGGATTTGCAGTGAAAGACATCGAAAGGTCTTCAGAGTCGATGAATTTTACGGGATTAAGGTTGCGGTCTCTTATTTCAATTGATTTTATTACTTGAACGAATTGAACTTTTACAAAGTTTTGCAGGAAAACAAACAGACAATTTCAGAAGTGGTTTTAATCAACTTCGTTTGATATCTAGGTAAGGGCACAAATGTCTCTTATCTAAGAGTCTCTTATCTATCTAATTTAAATTTTCGTACCTAATGGTTATCTTATACCCAGGCTTATGCTACTCTACGAGATAAAATGTTAAATCCCGTAAATTATACTTAGTATCCCAACGTAACGGTGGTCGGATATGATTTATTGTGAAATTTCCGAAGAAAATTGGTCGGGAACCCATCCATCCTTACTACAATATTTCAATACAACGCTAAGATGACGCCGTCGTACTGTGGCTGAGGGATTATCCACTTTACTGAGATGGATTTTTCACCTCAGCCTCCCGTAGAACAGCTTTAAAATGTATTTAATTTTTGCCGCAAAAATATTTTGATTTATTTATAAGTCCATGCATAAAATTACGCAGACGGTTACAGAAAATAACATGCAATTTCATGCTCTTGGGGATGGTATAAAGTGCCATACTAGCCTAGCAATTTTGCTGAACTACGCAATTATAGGAACGGGGCTTATTATCTGGATTCCCTGCGTGAATGAGGCGATTTGCACCCATTATTATCATTATCGGCAATCGGAGTCAGAATACAAGCCACAGCTTCAATACGAAACATTTCATTGATTGAATTTGTATTGAATGAAACTGTGTACGTGAAGTAAAAAATTGCAATAATTGTAGATAAAACTTATACTTATGCGATTCCTTTACCTGGGCTGTGCAAATAGGTAGGTATTCCGTGAAGGACAGTCATTCATTTGACTATAATAATGTCCTAAGTAGGTACTAGGTACTCAACAATTTCTACCAAATAAACAGTACGAGCAAGGTAATGCGATTGCAGGATAATGCACCTATTATTCAGGATCTGAGACCGTCTACGTCGAGATATTGTGTATCCCCAGCTCTGCCTAGCCACGGTTGCGGCGGCATGCCATCCATTGAACATCCACCGCACATTTCCGTCCTCTATCTAACAGACAATTTGCCTGCCGCTAGATTGAATACCTTCAAAGCCGTGTTTTAGAATGGACTTCACTGAGGCTCTTGCTTTATTGGATTATGGCTTGTGTTGTGTTTATAATAAAACATAAGTTGTAATAAATAAAGTGATCATAGTCAAGTCCGAATATAAAAGTCATAGATTATAAAAGCGGTCCCTTGTCCTAAACTCTAGAATAAGGAACCACAGGCCAATTGCTCATTTTATCAAAATGGTGGTGATATGGAGAAATCAAGCTGTGCTATGATTTCCCTTTCTATTTGGTAAATCAGAGTTGTAAATAATTTGTGCAAACGTTGCTCATCCTGATGTAAAAGAAAGAGTTATTCATTCTGTTTCAATGTGATCTCGCATTAAAATAGAACACTTAGCGGCGTTAATTAATTGCACTTTGGGTAGACACCTAATTACATTCTCTCGGACAGGACCAGCTCGCTTTTATTTCTGCACGAGCGCATAGATCCGCACGCCAATTACAGACTACAGGACTTGTACAGCACTGGATTTATCTTTTAAACTATACTAAGTATACCTTTAAAAAGCTTATAAGAAAACCTCTCAAACATGAAGATAATGTTATGAATGAGAATATCGAGTTTTAGTATCGTTTCATAAGTGTCAGGAAAAATCCTTAGAGAACATAAACGTGTCCTAAAAAAATAGCTAAGTAGCTAGCTATATCCTTTTCATTATAATTTTAGGTGGGTTGCCTTCAACGATTTTATATGAAAAAATAGAACAATAATAATAATAAAAATATGATTGAACAGTATTTTATCATTTTTCGTCACACAAAAGCAAACGAAAAATCCGTCTCCGCTAATCTTGGAAGGATAATTTTGACGCAATCAGATACCATAAGTATATACTTATGGTATCAATATGGATATGTATATACATATCCTAATTTAAAAAATATATTTTACACCTTTACAGAAAGTTCTTCATTCGCAACTGGTTGCGGTTGAAGAGTATTTATTCTTCTGCCACAACCAGCTGCGGGTAAAGAATGATATTTCCATTTTCGCAACTGGTTACGAAAATAAGTTGCGGAAACGGCCGGAAGGGAAAAAATATAGGTACTTAGTCCGTTCGCGAATCTCACCAAATACCAATGTTGAAATTAGAATTGATCAATTTCGTTACATCATCGTATAAACAAATTGAGCGTGTGAAAGTTATACTGACGATTGACTTCGAACCATGATGGTGATTAAACTGTAACTGTCAAAGAGCAGAGTCCAACTCTGTAACTTCTTAGTGCAGAACCTTATCCAGGCACTCACTTTGTGTCTGCCCGAGACGCTTCGCTCTGAAGGAAAAGTGCCTCGAACAGCAACAGACAATAAACGGGTAACAGCTAAAGTTCTTTGTCGAGAACGCTTTTCCTGCAAATTGTGAGCATCGTTATCAAGTTAAAGGTTTTGCTAAGAAATGCGATTATTGCAAAAGCGTGATAACTGGTTAGAGTTTTCAAAGACGGATTTTTATTTACGTAATTCTTTGTGTTCGGAAGATAATAATAATGTTTTATTCGGTCCGATGAACGAAAAGCTCATTTCATAGTACATATTATGCAAGCTTTTAAATCTTCATCAGTGAAACTTGCTAGTGTTTCTGTTTTATTGTACTTCAAGTAAGTAGTAGCCAGGCCTTTGCATCTAAACTAGATTCAGTAGACAGTGTCTGGGGCCACTTTTTACCCATGCCCTGATGAACAGGACAATAGTTGTAGTGCCGGGACATGATTTTAATGGAGTAAGTACTTAGATTATAAGCTTATCGGGTGGAAACACATAATTATCTGCGAATTCTGCGTCGCATCGCAAGACTGCTCAAGATAAATAAGAGCAAATTCGGCTCTTTTGTGTTTTGACCCTTATCTGTAGGTAGATAGGTAAGTAAGTATCAACACAACCCTATTCAAACTTTTAGTGGGCTACAGAGACCATTTACAGTAGCCCCGAACTATCACAAAGTAGTTTAAACCCCATTGTGGCCAGCTAATTTCCCTTGAATAACCAACAGCTTTGGAAATAATGAGTTTTTGTTGTAGGTATAATAGATCGCATGCGACACGCATTATGTGCACAGCAATATTAATTTATACACTAACTTCTGGGAAATCAGCTTATAAAATTAAATGCGGTGTGGAAATGCGAGGAAATATCACCTTCATGGAGCTGTTTTATAAATTACGCAGACGACGCACTAAGAAAACTTTCATAACAAAAAAAAAAATTTTTTCTTTCATCTCTTTAAATCAGAACTTCCTTTTACCTAAGCTAGTTTAAAACTACATTTTTCTAAGAAATTTCTAGTGCATTTTTCCACTACCTACTTACTGAAGTTGAAGCTTTCCTACGTTCTCTACCGTTCAAAATTCAACTTTAGTTGTTTAAAGTTGACAAAACTATTTGTAATGAAACTAGCGAACAACTAACTAGGACACTATTGTTATGTAAGTCTAAGTAGGTACGCAGTAGCTAGTTAGTGGTTGTTTGAATAAATAGGTAAGTTCTTCCTAAATTCAAAAGTAAAACTTAATTCTAAACTTCAAGAGAACGAGATGAAAATAAGGTCCAGATTCTGAATGATAAATCTATCACGTACAGTAGACACCAAGGTATTCGCTCTAAAATAGCCCAAGCTTATGAAGTTGGTTTGCTGAACGCCTTTCATCTCTTCAAAGCATAAAGAGTTCTATTCAGTGCCTGTTATGAACACTCTGTGGAGAAGCCGGTCATGGTCAACTGAAAACGCTGCAGAGTGTAGAGCAATCAAAGCACAGTAGGTACTCTGCGTTGCTCTCATCTCATCTCATAACACGAGTAAGTGTAGAAACAGTACGGTAATAGCTACAATGAAAGGTGAAAGTTACACAAAATATTTGCAATATTCAGACTTCTAAACGTTAGGGTTTGAACGAATTCAAATGAAAACATCTGCATAAGTATTCTCATTAATAGCAACCCTTCTGCTAATCGGCGAATAAATGGAATCATTGTAGAAACAGATGTGCCTAATTCATAAAGGTGATTGCCTCCGTTGAATAACCTTACGACATTGCGGGTGTCGACCCACAGGACTTCGCCCCCGGCGCGAGGGCGGGCCTGGAGATGTTCACCCAGCGAGGAAGTGTCCTTCTACTCAGTCTGGAAGGACGATCGATTCAATGAGATGCACTGTACTTCTTGGAAGAACTGATACATTTTTGTATACAAAGGTAACTAAGATCGAGCACGCTCGGAAACCTGAATACGTAATCTGAGATATAAAACTCACTGTCAGAAAAACCATAAGTTCAGATTTAACCATAAGTTCAGAGGATGGTAGCTAACTACTTAGATTTCTATTTTTCATAACATTCATCCACAACGCTGATGATACGAAGGAAAAGTTTCAAAATTATCTAAACACCGTGTTTCGTATGTGACGTTGGCGTAGTAAAGCTATACTTATTGATACTTTTTTCAAGGTAGTAGCGCAATGCGAGGGGAAATGCTACGTAATTATAATAACCTGCTTCCCAGCCAGAAGTGATGTAAGCAAATTAGGAAAATTTATGTTTTGTTTTCGGGAAAATCCTTTGGGATGCGAAGGTCAATGAGTGACCAAGAAAGCCGATTTTTCCATGATGTACCTTGTGTAAATAGCTAGATATTATGAACTTAAAAATAGTTTGGTTGATATTCTTCCGGAATAATTTAGTCAATATTTTTCATCTCTAGTGATGAACAATATTTATCGATTTACCGTCCCTTGAAATTCGTAGCACATTCACATAATCGTCGTCATAATGAAATATAGCTAAATAGCTAGCTGGAAGGATTTTCATTGTTTCTTCAAGCTGGTTTTATAGAACGTATTATTGTGCTGCGGCCGAAGTTCGTAGTTGCCTGCTTTGTTTGTGAATGCATCCTGACTCTATCTGAGGCTGGGCCGTAATTTAACCGAAGCTTTAAAACCGCTTCTAAAGGCTTTGTCTTGCAATGTTTCGGGAAAATATTTAGCTCGGTACAGTCGGTACATGTAAAACCATGAATGATTAATTTCAAAGGATTTTCAAACAGGTGTTATGGCAGCACCCGACTTACACAAACATTTTAGGTAGGTACTTACCGGCAAAACATTCTTGCAAATAAATTGAATTTGTCTAGAAATAGAGTCAAGTAAGACGAGTGAGTTTTTTTTCTTGAACATGAACATTTCCTGTGAAGTTCAACGACCTTGTGAACCAATAATGTGTACACAGCTACCAAATACATTCGTACGCGTAAACATTTCCGTATCCCCCTTCCACCCTTCTCCAAGGGGGTGAAAATAGTCATAAAAACACAGACATTTTTTTGCAGTCGACGACGACACGAAACTCTCCAGGGCGGCGGCGGGCGAGGTGTTCTAGCCTCGGGCCTTTGATAACTCATGAAAAATTCAACTGCTGCCGACAATATTTCAAGTAGATGCGAATACCTACAGACTTCAACTAAGTACTTTAAATGAAAATATATCGCATAAAGAGCGCACTATCGCACTATTGAGAGATTACAAAGCATTGAATGCTACGAAAAGCTACGCCAGCTACGATTGCTACGAGAAGCACACAAATACATAGAAGATTGAGCGTAATTATGTCAGTTACTTACCCACTTAGATCGATCTAAGAGTAAATTATTACCACGTAGCTATTACTGCTTAGAGTAAAAACTAGGAACGTTCAAATAAAACAATGTAAAACTAGCTATTATCATTATGTAAGTCGGTAAGGGCGGCACAGCTTGATTTGAATTCAAGTTAGTCAAATTCAACTCACGTCTAAGAAAACCACTGATATGCGTAACTGAAGCAAATTATCTCAAATCTTCATGAGAAAACAAAAAGCTTTTACACAAACAACTGAAATGGCGTAGATATGATAATTCCAGCCAACTCATGTAGCTAAATTGTTATTCTCTTTCCTTCGGAGTAGCCTGGCATGTTTGCTTAATAAAAACTCATGTTATAGTGCAATCTCAGCTTCCCTTCCCAGACTGTAATATATTGCCCTTATATCAGATACGAGCCGTAAATCGACGGTAAAATGTTGTGAAACCCTCGCGCGGTATAACTAATACATATTTCATAGAGTTCGCCTAAACACTGTTGCTAACTTATCTAGCTCAATATTTTATTACTGCTAGCTAAACTATTATCATCAGCTAGTGGAACGAAATCAAACACTGTGCCTATGTAGTCTTTGATAAAATACTTACAAAACAGCTATCTTGTTCCACGCCAAACAAAGATACGTAGGTCCGATCGAAGTTCGTTCGGGGAAGTACTATCATTATACTTACATTGTACTGCATTGCCTCTGGATGTCCGTCTTTCTAAATCCCCCGGTATTTTTAAAGCTAAGGTATATAGTCATTACTTTTCCTTATTATCTAAGTAGGTATATTATAATATCCTCTTATATTATATTATGTATGTAGGTTTTTATTTTATGTATTATTAAGATAGTCTATGTATTTTATTTGATATAACTATATTTGTAGTAAATTAGATAAGTATGTATAGTAGGATATTTTGTTTTCGTTTATTAGGTTTAAATTTTGCACACCGCCGTTCTATATTTTTTCGTCATTCCTGTCCATCCAATGGTTGTCTGGAAGAGATCGCTTTTAGCAATAAGGCCGCCCATTGTACTCTCAATTTTTATGTTTATCTCTTTCTGTAATTTCTTTTTTCTGTGTGTGCAATAAAGTTTTTATCTATCTATCTATACTATTGCTGCGTTCCGGTTTGTAGGGTATGGCTGCCGGTGCAATTACAGGCACATGAGATCTCCTTTATGTCTCAGAGTGATGGACGCAGTGCAATGCATCATAGGGCACATCCTCAGTGGACGTGCTCATTGAGAGAATGCACCGTTATAGGCAGTTGCTAGCACTTAACATCAGGTGAGCCATAGGCTTGTTCCATTATTTAGTTGTATAAAAAAAGGTCAACTTTACTCAAGCGCCGTCGTACTCAAGTGTTCTAATCGAACTTTAAAAAAAACAGTACGGTAATCTAGGGTTTTTAGCAGGTTATTGTAAGAAAAAAGAATCCCCCAATGAGTTATTTTCTTTTACGTGTTTGGTGTTGGGCGTTATTTCCTTTAGTCTTTTCGGCTCTTTTTGGGGATCCACTTTAGGTATAAAAAAAAAACAATTGAAGCAGCTGCCCCTATTATTTTGCAAAGTTCCTGGTTGATATCCAGAATATTGATTTCACAATGCTTGCTGAACCGAACTAATAGCGTTCCAATCAGTCGTCTCAACCTGAGCGTGCATCCGTCTCCGTTTCATTAGCCTCGTCTGGTGGTGTAAATAAACCTGGACTACCCCTGAAGGGGTAACGAACCCAACTAGGTTCACTGGTACCCCTCTACATTCTATATTGATAGGATGCCGTATGCAAAAACCGCAGATTTTTCTAAAATAGTTTTTAGCCAGGTTTCGCTGTTTCCAAGTTTGAGGAGATAGATCATATAATTTGTCCAACTAGAGTTTATACTCCAGGATCTGATAATCAGCAATGATGGAGAGCTGTGATGGAGAATATGTATTGAGATCTAAAGGGTAGGGGTTTTAAAAAAATAGTCTATTTGTATTGAAAAAAAAAAAAAGAAATGCAGTTAGAGCACGTCGTCTTGAACAGAGGTTGAATGTGTTACAAGGAGTGATGTAAATTATGTCATTAGTTTTCTGCGATCGACGCCCGCTCTAATTGAAAATAAATTTAATTACCGGTGAGGTCGGTGGAAGCGCATCTTCCGTTTGGCTGATCCAATTTAACTGGCAACTTTCTGTTACGTACGTTCAGGGAAAACGTATCTTTATTTCACATTTAGGTAGGTAAATCATCTCTAGTACCTACTTACCTCCTATTCCGTTCCCGTCCCACAGGAAAACGCACACGTGTTTATAATACTAGATATTATACATAAAAGAAGTACCTACAAGTACAACAGCATGGCAGCGGAATATAATACTTTTATCAAAAACTGCTTACTAGACTGAAATAGAATACAGTTTTAATTCTTTTACTGGAAACTAAAAGCATATTCCTGTGCAGCAGAGATAAAGGCTTATAAATGAAGGCCGATAGTGGGTTGAAAACAAAGGGGCACTGTTTGACCTGACTCAGATAGACTCGACGATGAGAGAATGAAATGAAGCCCGGGTAAAACTATGTTAGCATATTTAATGCTAAAAACTGTTGGCGTATTAAAAATAAACGGCAGAACGCGATTATATTTTCTGGAAAATTGCGAAAAAATACTGCGAGAAATCCAGTGAAACTCGGCATATTTTTATTTCAGAGCTTTCTGTTGATTGAAAATATTTGAAAGGCCTAAAATAGCTGCATCGGAAAAAACTAGGGCACTCCGATAAACATGAAAGGGAAGGTCAAAGCCCTGTTGGGGGGTCGATCCAAATTAATATTTAACGAGTATACCTCCGTGAATAGGGAAACCCTCCGATGAGACATTAATGAATTCCGGGACCCCGTGAGAGTCCCCACGTGGCAAGGATAATTTACTGCCGCTGTTTACATGCATGCAGAAAGTGCATAGAAAAGTTCCACGCAGTAATTTTGTTAATTTTATACAGTCTTTCACAGCGTAGAAAAATAAACCTAGCTAGGTAAGGTGTGAAAATCTATGGGTGTACGAGTAGGTTATACTCGATCGTTTTGCATACAGTACAAATACAGATTTGAAGTGTGTCTATGCAAAGTTTTCAGTTCGGTGTTACACATAAGTATCTATAAGTAGGTAAAGCACAAATTATGAGTAAAACCCAAGTTAAAACCCATTTTTCATATTATTATGATTAAACAGTGATAAGTAGTTTGACGGTTACATTTTATAAAAGTCATTTCATCGTACGTAATATATGGTAACTATAGGGGACGTATATTATACAAAAATATTTCAGCCTTCAATGTTGCACCGCAATGAACAGCTACAAAGCCTTCAATCGCCCAACCAGCTTTGCAACAGCAATTGAAGTAATAAGTACGTACTACAAACTACATTCGAGGTTAGTTCCCGTGTTGCTACGGGGAAGCATTCACTTCAATTTTTCATTTCAGTGCAGATAAATAAATAGTCCCGCCGACCACCTGCCGGTGCTTTTCAATGTTTCTCTCCTCGTTTCTCATTTACGTTAAAATGTTAAAGTACTTTCCATGTACCTAGGTAGAAGCAAACGTAATTATTGTTTTTTGTAGAGCAAATAGTTATTAAGTACTTCTACTCGTCTTTTGCAGGTTTTCACGAGATTCCTTTGTATTGTTTTAATTGTTGCCTTACCTATCTAAGGATAATTATAATAATCGAATGTACCTAAAGTACATTAAATTTAAATAGACCTCATGATTTTCAGCAAGGATGACATGTTATTTTCCTACATCCAACATGACGAGCGATGAATTCCTAAACATGAAAAAAAGTTATTGGCTTAGAATTTCAGTGAACCTTAAAACGAAAAAATATCACAGGAGTAAGCAATTTGACGTTGGTTTTGGTTCGTTGTGTGCCTTGCCTTGTGTGCTTATCGTCCGGGAATAAGTGGAGTTCGCTGAAATCTCGATAGATCACGTTTGAAATTCAATTTTCAGTACAAGCGCGTTCCAATTTGCGTGGAAAATCTATTTTATTTTATGTGGAATTTCTTTGGGCAGGATGTAAAATCTTATTATTAGGTAGGTAGCTGCTTGTAAACAGTATGGAGGGTCTGGGAATAAATCTCATTAGGGTAGGGATAAATAGGAAACGTAGCGAACGACGTTTGTGGGGTTCCAATGCTCGAGGGTTTAGGGTATCTGTTTTGTGACTTGCGGAATTGTGACTTAAATTATAAAACAGGCAAACCTTAATAAGTATAATCATTCCGAGGTTATGTAACAGGATTAGTCGTTATTTCTTTTTAATCATATATTTATAAGAAGCTAACTAAAACCAAAAATATTCACATAAGCTACTAACTTTATAATTTTGAGCCTTTTTAATCCTATCCACCGACTTTTCGCAACGATACCTAACTCGGACTACCTAATACTGAAAGCTATAAGCTTGTAAAATTAGAACACAAGCTAGCTATTCGTTTTTTTTTGTTATGTTTTCCGTCAGTGTCAGGTGTTCGTTTCGGAAACGGGAAATGTCTGCGCTCGGGAGGGAGATGAAATTCGCCTGTTGTGCAAACAAAAGCGGGGGGCTTCGCTCGTTCATCAAATAAATGTCAGCCGAGAACCGTAGCTAGCACGTAGTCGCTTTCCGGAGTATCTAAAATGGACTCATTGGCTTTGTAATATTTAAATATGGGTAGATACTTTCTTGTGGAATGCAGAGTATTGTCTAAGTATCTAGAGCTAAAGAGAGCCATAGAGCCAGCTACTCATTGTCTAGCATTGTAGTTTTGTATTTTTGTAGGTATTTGATAGACAATCCTTTGACTTCAATCTCACCTTATGGAAAGTGACGATGAAGCCGACGACCGACGGTGGCCAAAACCGTATAAAACCAAGTATATGTTATATTTATTACCCGATCTTTAGATTTAATGCGGTATATCCAGAAAAAATATTATCACTGGCTTTCCATGTCAGAAATTCATCATCTACCATTCTGAGTAAACATTCAACTAATTGCAAAAGAGATTCAGGTCAGCAAACTCGGAGGTCTGTGAACGAAAATTTGATTACTAAAATCAACTTGGTGCTCTACATTCAGGGAAAATCTGTTTAGTTTGATTGCAGACGTTACTAAGTTAGCAATGCATATAACCTATACTTACTACATATACATAATTAAATTCATATATTAATCAAACGAAGAACTTACCCTCAACTTAGTCGAGGTTTAAAAGTAATACTAAGTATTTTGACTGATCGAGACATCTGAGGGGGGTTTTTTTACAAAAAACACAAACACATGGTTTAAAAATATTAGCAATAGACTATTTCTACTAGTATAGCAGCTGATTATAAAGTACACGTACAATAAATCATTAACCTTACAGTTTAATGCCCTTAGTAACCCATTGTTTAGTAAAATAATAATTTAAGTATTTCACCTCTGACTATTTTACTTATCTGACCCATTTAGGTAACTTTAATGATTTCTTATCGTTTCTGCATAGTTCATCTATGTATTATTTAGTTAGGTATTATTTTGCTTTATGTAAGCCATTTACCAGTTATTTACGTTTACTTAAGTTGAGTGAACGTAAAAAAACAAAATGTTTTTAAAGTTCTCAGTGATTCAAGTAATTATTAGATTAATCCAAGCCAACGATGATCGAAGTAAGATACTTTTTTGAATAAATAAAAGAAGTTTTTTTTTTTTTACTAAAATAAAAAAGTTTTTGAAGTAAATTCGGGGAAATTCGGGTTTGTATTATGTCTCTATTTTTTTCTTAGATATTTACTCAGTGCAATCAACAGATGACCATGATATTATACAGATGAACAGTATGGACAAGGTCCAAATAGTTCAGGTAAGGAAATTAAGTATAAGAGAGAGAGAGTACTGTAAGTGGGTACATAAGCACCTTGCTTGCTGGTTGATAATTACACTAAACTTATTTAATTTAATTTCGTTAGTGATTTTCAGCTGGCCGAATATCAAGAATTAGTGCATGTTCAATTGTTCTACGAATGCTTGTGCGTTAGCTGTCGAGAATTCGACACAACAGAGTTCAGACCAACTATTCAGGAATTACACCCCTACTTACAAATAGAGGTCAATCCTTATGGTAATTCAGAGGTGTGTTTTATTTTATTACTCAAAATGGAACCCTTCCTTACACCCGTATGTGCAGCAGTGTAAAAAAACGTTTTATTGTTAATTTTAAACGTTTAAACGTTGTTGATCGAAACGAATATCGAAAAGCGACTTGCGATATATGTTGTAAGAAATCCCGATAAGAACTTCTAGCGGGAGATTTTCCTTCCGCTAGGTTTTCCTCCGATTTTTCTCCATACAAAAACTGCAAGTATCCAAAGTCACTTTTCGAAAATCAACAAAAAAAACTCTGAATACGGGCTCAGTTTTTTGTAGCATCAACAAGGAAGTAAAACAGGCAAAATAATTAACCTTTCAGACCTATGAAAAGAATGGTACATACGTGTTTTCATGTGATCATGGCCCAAAGGAGTGCTACGGGAACAAGCTCCACGCGTGTGCTATTCACAACCAGATAAACCTAACCCAGGCTATCTTATACAATGCCTGTATGATGTCGCTAAACTACACTGAAGGATCAGATGATAAAGCTGCTCAAGAGGTGCCGTATAATATGTCCAAAAATAAGAAATGCCATAAGCTGATCTCAGATTTCCAAAAGCTGATATATGTCTATCAAATTAAGAGTTAAACCAGATTTGGCTGCTATTTTGAGATTTAATGACATCTCAACAAATAACCAATGATTATTTTGCTAAATTGAATTAGCAGGATTAATACATCTTTGTACGATTCTGGTACGCTTTAAGCTATCATACCATCGTCTCTACATAGAGATATAAAGCTCTATGTCTCCAAGTCTAAATTTTTTTTTAACTTAGACCTATGTCTAGGCTCAAAAATCATAATAATGGAGACTTAGAGATAATTCATTCTATAAATGACTCTGATAAAACAGGAAATATAAAGGGTTGGCAGAAATTACGTGACATGGCCTTTTCCTCTCTCTTTGCGCAATCCACTCCTGAGGAGTAGTGAGTACTATAAAATTCCGTGTGTACCGAAACCTACTAACCTACTTTTTCTTTTACAGTGTGGTATTGCTATGAAAATTGACTCAAAGCCAATCATAGAATGCGCTAACAGTGATTTGGGATCTATCCTCCTCTATCAATACGGTGTAGCTAGCAAAAGAGCTGGTTTCAAGTACGTGCCTTATGTTTTACTAAACGGAAAAGAGTTCGCAATGAACGATGGCGCGTTTAAGACAGCTGTTTGTAAAACGTTCAAAAATGCACCACCACCGTGCAAATAACGCAGTAACGTCGACATTGTCCTTTATATTTGCGATAACAATTATTTACATCATGTTGATAGGCATTATAAGCATCATTTTCATTTCTACCTTTTATTTTATATCATCTCTCCCGTACACCGGTGCATATACTTACTTATCCATCTCAATATTACCAAATAACCTATTGGAAAAATCTATCTATGTCTACACAAGTTCAGATTCTTTGTGTCACAGTGCAATGCATCACAGGGTACGTCTTCAGTAGACATTCTTAGTGAGGCAATGCATCGTTATAGGCAGTGGTTACCATTTAACATCAGATGGGCCATGGGCCATACATTTTTCTACCGTCGTTAAGTTTTCAGGGGAATTTCATGTTTTTGATTTATAAAAAAAAAACTTCAAGGCATCTACATCAAACTGTCACATAGGGACCTACCTATACATTAATTTGTAGTCATATAACATTGTACGTACGTACACACATGGACGTCAATCGTTCCGTTTAAAGATAATTGAATCTTTTATGGTTTGATCATATTTTTGAATGCTCAACATAGTGCTATAAAATAAATATTATGATTTCTGAGCTATTAAAGCAATTTTTATCAGTGATCGCAAGTTAAGTATAAAAACTAAGAGATCGATTTTCTTTTCTTATTTCTGCCTAGTTTCTCTCTAGGGAAAACCATTAATTATTTAAGTTTTGACTTTACAAAAAAACAAAATGCTTCAAAAAGCAATAGTTTTGCTAGCTTGTGTTTTGTTTATCACAATTCACACGAATGGCCAAGGTAAGTTATTTTACATAGGCACTTACTATTTACTTATTCCGCTAAATTAAGCGCAATATTTAAGGAAAGTGCTATCAATTTTATTAACCTGAAGTTACTTACAATAACATTATCAGATTACTACTACGGATATTATGGCAATAAATTCAATGGTGGCTTTGCAACCTCGACACCAGATTGGTCTAACCCTCGTGGTCAGGTACGTCGAAATGAATTATAAGAGTTATGATTTTTTTTATATAAGTATTTTGTTTTTTTAGTTTATATTTTTTGTGCAGCTATTTTTTATCTTTTGTATTGTCCATCATTTTTATAATATTTATCATTGGCTTGCCCCATCATTTAGTTGTATAAAAAAAATCATTCGGTGGATAATTCACGGTATATGGATCTGTCAAAGGTTTTCAGGGAAAATAGTAAAATTAACGAACCATACACATAAAGAAAATGAAGAGTGCTTAAAATAAATGTTTTCAGACGACCGGTTATGACAACGGAAAAGTTACGGTTCAGCTTTACTACGAAGCCCATTGCCCGGCTTGTAGGGATTTTGATACAGGCGTATTCAAAGAAACTGTTCTTGAACTGGGGCCTTATCTTGATGTAAAACTATACCCGTATGGCAATGCTAAGGTACGTTACATTTGCTAGATATTCACGACGAATAAGGTCATATTATTTGTTTTCTTTAACCGTTATCTGTTGCGTTTAACCAGCTATTTTCCTTAGCATAATACTTAATTCAAATTACTGTAAGAAAAATGGACTGTTAACTGGTGGCTGGCAACTCGGTGTCTCGTCATCCAGTCGACAGGGCGTATTACAAAAAGCTTTCATTATTTTTACAAGTATAAATCTTTGTATATTCAGACCATAAACAATGGATACGGATATGGTAACTATGAGTTTATAAGTCAGCACGGTCCTGCGGAGACGTACGGGAACAAGCTGCACGCGTGTGCCGTCGATGTACTGCAGAACATGACTACGGCTGTGCTCTTCAATTCATGTATGATGGATAGCTCACAAGCTGGGAAAGGCTCGGATGACGCTGCTGCTGATGTGGTGATTATTTTTACAAACTATTTCTGTATACATCACATCAGACTTAATTTTCTGAACTCACCCTACTCTCAGTGTTGTTGCACTCTACTCAGCCTACTCTTTAGAGAATGGATAAAGCTCAAATGAAGAAGGTAAATCCTATCCTATCCTACTAATATTATAAATGCGAAAGTTTAGATGTTTGGATGTTTGTGTTTCAATCACGTCAAAACCACTGAACCAACTTGGATGAAACTTGGCATATATATAGTTCGTAACCTGGATTGACATATAGGCTACTTTTTATCCCGAATAATTAACAGGATCTATAGGATAAAATGAACGAAAAGGATTAGCAGCGCCAATTGGCAAGAGGATTTCATTGTCATGTCATGTCACGTCAGTTTGACAGGGCGTAGTACTACCTCTTTGGTCTAACAACTAGCGTTTGACATTCCAGTAGGTACGAGTTCGCTGTAATGAGGTGTAATGTCAAGTTTCTCAAAGAAGTATAAGCTCGGTACACGCACAGATAATATAATGTACACGGAAACTGTAGACGCGTACGAAGTCGCGGGTAACTGCTAGTAATTAATACTCGTACTTTTTATTTATATTTCAGTGTGGAAGAGCCATGGGTGTTAACTCTGAAGCTATCAAACAGTGTGCCAAGAGTTACAGAGGCACTCAGCTTCTCAAGTACTATGGAGATGAGAGTAAGAAAGTTGGCGTCAAAACTGTACCTACAATATTAGTCAACGGGATGAAAGTTGAACGTGAAAACTTCAAAGAAAATGTCTACAATGCCCTCAGGACTCCGCCTAGGCTCTACTAGAAGAAACTTATAAATATTTTTTGTGAAAATAAGAAGTTTCAGTAAAAACTCACACACAAACGCTTTCTATCGCATTATCGAGATCTACTGTCGTAACAGTATACCTCTATAACCCTGTTATTCTCCATGTTTTATGTAGGTTTTTGAATAAGTAGCTAAAAAGAGAAAGAGAATATAAATAAAGGTTACATTCATAACTTAGCTAGCTACTAAATAGCCAATCGATAGCCAATTGCTATGATATTATTAGTTTCGTGGCTTTTTCCTGCATGCGTACTATCATGGTACCTATCCTATTCATAACTCAATATCATGCAACGTATAATATGTTATCAGCATTATTAGTTTTTGCTTCGGAGTTACCTACCTACTTTTAAACAGTAGGTTATCAATCACAAGTTATTAGTCTCTAGTTAGATACCTATTTTCTGTTATTCTGCTTTGTGCCTCACTTGGGTAAAGTCAGTTTATCTTACAACAGTGTACAAATAAAGTAAACAACTTAGTAGACATAACACATACAATGGTTTACGAGTTTTTTGTTTTTTTCATATGCGTTTTAATTAATTCGATCAACGCGCAGGGTAAGTGAAGATTATTACATTACATACTTACTTATTTAAAAAAATAAAATGGTTAACAGCAGTAAAGCTTATTTTTCAGATGTGGAAACTAATAGGATAGAGAAAATCAATCCAAAAGTGAGCATCGGAAAAGCTTCAGCAGATGTCTCTGATAAGGTTAGCTTTACAAAACACATTTAAAACTCTAGGTAGGTACCTACATATTTTATATTGTTTGTTCATGGCCACGACATTTTCCTATTAGGTATTTATCCTGTTACACAAATATCACACATTGTGATGTGAAGTGTAAAACAATTTTTAAATACCTGACGAAAGTCACCTATAAATCAATTTACATACCGGACTGCTCTAAAAAAGACGTAGTCGAATCACACATAGCCAAAAGAATTTAAATGTTCTATTTACATACATGGCATTTTACGTAGTAAGGGTCTAAAAGATTTTCCAAAAACTTAATCCGCCAAAGTTAGAAGTTTAGTTAGCTGGCGTGATATTGTCCGAAAAAAGATGATTCTTAGGGGGAATCACGACCCTCAGCCATGAGGTACGACTTTTCGTAGATTTTAGATCTACGAAAAGTTGTACCTATATTTTACAAGAGTGCTACGGAGTGTAGAACTCCGTAAAATTCTTGTGAGCGTGAGTATGACAGTCATAAATGGACAATCACTTTTAGATCTACGAAAAGTTGTATATTTTGCAAGAGAGCTACGAAGTGTAGAACTGCATAGTATTCTTTGAATATGACTTATTTTGACTAGTCATAAATCGACAACCTTGGAGAGAAAGATATTTTGTTTTGATACTTAGGGGCTCTACGTGCATTTAGTTTAGGGAGCTTTCGTTTTATACCCCGTAGATTAGATGAAAAATTACCTACGTTGATTAATCTATGCAACTAATAAGATATAAATTACTTTTGCATGCAACATTACTACTACAATTAATCATTTATAACACAAGTGTAGCTAAGATAAAGAAAATTATTAAGTATGTAATTCGTTTTAAGGTCATTCATTGTTTACTTGCCTTTAGCCTTCAAAACATAACTAGAATATCCTATTGTTGAGTAGTAATGAAGTTTACAATTTATGGGAAACACCTAATTCACTTTCAGAGTCTTAGCAACAACTTAGTGAAAATCCAGCTTTACTATGAGTGCCTGTGCCCGGATTGTAGAAAATTTGACACAAAAGCCTTCAAGGAAACTGTTCTGCAACTGGGCTCAAACCTTGACATTCATCTGTATCCGTATGGTAATGCTAAGGTGAGTTAAGTAGATAAAACTTAATTTAAAACTTTCCCTTTCAATCCGCCAAAAAAGGTGGGTCTTTGTCTTTCGTCAAACGGCTGCGAGTAAAAAGGAAACTTGAGGATAATTTTATAAAAAATTCAAACTTTGTCTAAGAAACTTGAGAATAATTTATTTATTCTAACCCGCCGGAAAAATTCAAACTTGCCAAAAGTTAGACCTATATTTTTCTTAACAATTAATTAATCTATAATTAAGAATATATTTTTAAAGGACGACAACGAAGAAGGCACTTTTATCGAATGCCACCCTGCCCTGCCGTCACATCACAGTACACAGTGGGTCTTATCAATAAACTCGATGTAAGCTTGGAATAGTTACACCGTGGTTTTGTCTTTTGCATTGCAAAGCAGATTCAAATTCGATCGAAAGAGATAAAACTCAGTTTTACTATTCCAAGCTAACATAGAGTTTATTAAAAATAAGTTGTAATTATGTGTTTTCAGACAGTAGACCACGGAGACGGTACCTACGAGTTCATCTGCCAGCATGGCCCTGCAGAGTGCTATGGTAACAAGCTCCACGCATGCGCCATTGATGTACTGCAGAATATCACCATGGCTGTGCTTTACAACTCCTGTCTGATGGACTATTCGCAAGCTAGAAATGGATCAGATGACGCTGCTGCTGATGTGGTATTTTTTTTGACACACATATTTTGTAAAGTTCTAGACCTATTGGTTGTTCTCACCAAGCAAACGTAAACAGCTGGGCTTTCTAAACGCAATGACAAATGTTACTTAGTTCTTGTAACAGAATACTGGATATAGGCCTCACCAATAGATTTATAGAAAAACCGAGTAGGAGCTTTTTCTGTCCACCGGCTTCTAAGGACCGTCAACGTGATTTCATCAGTTCATCGGATGACCCTCCAAAGCTTCACACGGCAAAACATAAGTTTATTCAAACCACCAAAGAAGCATTTCAGACTTAGGTTGGAACTTGGAAGACTTTTACAAAATTTTATACTATAATTAGGCCGTTCATCCATTTTAGCTTTGAGATACTGACTACTTACATTTAGTTAGGTAAGGCATTTGAAAAGAACCACTAGAGGACATTAGTTAATTTGGCACAGGTAGCTAACATACTTGTTGAAAGACTTGAATTCATAAATATTACCTATACCTACGACTCCCGTTTGCTCATTTAGGATAGCGAACTTTGCTAAAATTCTTGAAGATCTTCTGATCATTTCTTGCGATTAACTACAGCATATTAAATTACAGTGTGGAACATCAATGAGCATAGACTCGAAGCCCATCAAATTGTGTGCCAAAGGTGACAAAGGAACAAAACTCCTCAAGTTTTATGGTGACGAGAGTAAAATGGCTGCCTTCAAATCTGTCCCACATATTCTGATCAACGGCGAGCCTGGGAGAGATGACCACTTCAAGGAAGATGTTTGCAAAGCCTTTCGGAACCCACCTCTAGAATGCAAGCAATAGAGATGAATACCCTTCATCCCTTCCCTTTATCCTTTTTTCATGATGACTCTTGCACCTTTGGACATTTTAATAAAAACCCCGAAGGAATTAATTAAAATATAACGAAAGAGCTTAGAATATAGAAAACATTTTCTATAATCTGAGCAAGAGACAAATTATAAACAAAATAGAGATTTTGGACTATGTATCGCCTTTCAAAGACAGCGACAGTCAGAGGTCTCCATTTTGAGGATTTTGACGTGGCGAGAAAACTATTCTTTGTTTTTATAGAGACAACAAAAAAGGGTTTATAATAAAAACTTGAAAATATTCACGAACCATAGGTACCTTATTCAATAACCAATAAATTGCTTTGTTGGACTGGCTGTAATGTTTCATTTTATAGCTAGCTAGCTATTTTGTAGCTTGTTTAAAATCTCTATGGTAGCTTTCCGAAAACCCCACAACGAACAATATTTCTAAATAAGAATTTTTTGGCGTGCCAAATACATGTAAAGTCTAGAAACAAGGAATGGTGCATAAAATAGTCCTCGAACTAAAACGGTAATAAAATCTGAAAAAAAAATAGACTAAGTAACACGACGAAATAGTAGGTAAGGTTTCGAATTTCAGAACAGAAAGAGAAAGTAACTTATCTTCACTAACCTTTCAATACTATCATAGCAAATTATTGTAAAGTCGTTTGTTGATGCGATTTTAAAAAGCATCTGACAATTCCTCATAGCCCGTTGCTGTGCTCAGTGAGAAAGGCTTTGCTCTGTTGAAAACGGTAGAGCCATGCAATCTTCAGACATTTCCATCTGGAAATAGTCGTTCGGACAGTTTTTTAAATTCATTTAGGTAGGTAGGTATAGGTACCTCCTAATCAAACCTAGCTACTTGGATTAGACTGACCAATTTATACAAAATTTTTAGCGTATCTACCTATAAATGAAAAGTCCACGAACTGCAGTCATATTTACATGCATTACCTACTTTTACATATCTCACACGGATGATTCATATAGAAAACATTCCAATAATTTCGTTATGACTAAGAACAGAATTGTGGTCATTGACCATAGTTATATTTAAAAGTGGATTCGATACGGAAAGTAACTCCATTTTAGTTATTTTCTAAGATTTCTGGACTTCGTTGACAGATCTATGCACTACTGCTACTGTAGGCATTCAATTTTCCAAAATGAAGATAACAGAGCAAAAATATTTTAAGTAGTATTTGTAAGTAATAAAACAAACTCTAGCATAAATAATTGTTTATTTTATACACACTAAGTAAGTAACATAATAATTATGTTATATCTACTTACAGATACTTAAAAAAGTAACATAATATTTTCACTCAATAACCAAATTGAATTTATTTTAGCTTTTTCGTAAGTTAACAGGCTTATTCCTGACAGATAACCAAGACGAGATAACTGGTTATCTCAGAGGAGTTTTTTTCCTCAAATATCCTACAGAATTACTGCAATCAAACAATCCGTTTGCTTTCACTTTTCTATTCGAAGTTACCCGTCCCGGCGGAATCCGAACTAATTAATACTCAGCACAAGTTCCATTCAAACAATGTCGTCGATGCCCTGAGGTCCAATTACTTTGTTCGGTTACTTACATACAACTGAGTTCTGTATCCGACTGTTATTTCGTAGGTTCTTAGTTCTCCTCAGGGACGTAGAATAGCTAATGCATTAAAGAACAAAGGTTGGTAACACTTTAAACACGTGCGTCTGGATTTGTATAAAGGTTAATACTCCAATATTCACCAAATCAACTACTTATTTGCATACAAAAAACATTGGTGGGAGATCTCTTCCACCTTAGCCAAAAGTTACTTATGTAGAGAATACACGAGAAGTAGAAACTAGAGACGTAGGTACACTAGGTACCGCAGTCTCTCGTTTCGTATGGAGCATCATTGAAACTACTAAGTACGAGCATCGAACTTGTACGAGGTGCTTAGTTCGGTAGAGGGAAGTTCGGAATGGTAAGCACTAGGATGTATGATAGTGCATCTTGTGCAACTGAGTAATCTAGATTATAATTATGGTATTTAAATAGGTACCTTAATCTTAGAAAAATCTTCTAGCTAAACTCGCTGCAAGCGGCTCTCATTATGACCATGACAAAACAAACCTAAACTAAGACACTGATAGAGCATTTGTGTAGAACACATTTGAGTGATCGTAAAATATAAAGCATAATAATGGTGGACATTTTACACCGTAGAATTTCAAAGAGCAGAAAAAATATTTTAAATTGAAATACAGCCTGACTGAAACTGTAGAAATCAGCACGGAGAGGTTTTTAATCACTGACGCATGCTCCGTCACATGCCTCCTATGAGTATATGGGTACAGCCATGTTCGGAATATTCTCAATTATTTTCCAGCTTTGATAAACGTAGCGTGGTAATTAAAAAGTTTGCTGAAACTACGAATAGTAAGGCCTGTTTTGCTGCAAGCAGTGTTTTTTTTGCCTTTGGTGGGTTAGCTAGTTTTGTTTTATAATCTTTGGTAGGTAGTTCCTCCAAAATGACTAAGCAAAATCCAAAAATACATAAATATGTCTCTCCTGGAACTGCCTCTGGGCGGGGCGCTACCTAAGGCCCACGCCTAACTTAACCCTAGTAGTTACTTAGTAAAACCAACATGAAACTAACTCTTTATCACTTGCGTTGCGTGTGAATATTTAAAAGGCCTTTATTTGTTGCCTAAGGCAGGTACTTAGATTATATTCGTGTTTTCGGTAAAGGCATTGAAAAGGCTACGTCACACTGCGGACGATTCATTGAAATGAAGGTCTTTTCTATTCATGCTTTACGCTATAACAACTCATTACAGTGAAACCTTGACTTTACATTTGAAATTGAACACTGGAACCGCAAAACTTGTGTCGCGGTTGCTGCAACATGATCATTATCACTACAAAATAAATAAAATGGGTAGCTAGCTATATCTAAATTATCCAACAAAGCCACGAGTTTGTAGAAACAAAAAGCACACTTAGCTTAGGAGCTGGCAAGAGACAAGTGGCACATGGAATTCTAATGGGGATCAGGGGATGACTAGAACATCGCTAATGTACCGGATCCGAACTGAATACGAATGGCTTTTACAATCTTCTCAACATTAAAAAGTAACTGCTACTTTCCAATGCTAGTTTTATGGAAAATAAGAGGTAAAATTGCAAAATGTTAGATGGCAGACGCAATAATAAATATCAAAGGTCAAAACGTTTCTAATGGCAATTGACTAGTTTTTCTGAACTCAACTTAGCATGCTCGTTCTGATAATGGCAAAATGACGTAGTGGTATCTAGCAAGGCCAAGGTCAACGATGTCGAGATTATGGAAATCGTGAACAAGGCACGCCACATGGACAGCTGAATTAATTACTTATCTGACATGACAAGACAAGCTTCTATAACCTGTTAGGTACAGCTGTGCCTACCAGAGATTCTGATGTGGTAAAGTCAATGAGACAAAGGAGGTAGGTATACTAGGCTGGCAAGGCTCATGTAAGGATACCTTCCACCTACTAGCCACAAAGGAACACATGACGGTTCAGAAAACTTGGTCAAGTTCACAATTTTTATGGAGATGCTAGAATGCTTCTATAAGACATTGTATAAATCTTCATGAAAGGATAGAAATGAAATATAATATTTCAAAAGTCAGCGACAAAAGGATGGAAATTACAATTTCAATCAACTATCGAACACAAAAACTTCATACCTACACGCCATGAGGGGAGAGTTGGCAGTTGGTATTGTTTGGGTGGGGCTCCATTCATATAGGTAGGTCGGCAAAGCCGTCTATAGAATCTATTTTTGTTCGTTTATGTAAACACCAATGTCTACCCAATCACTAGCAAAATTGCTAGTGTTGTGTTTTGAAGTAAGGAGCATTATCAAATTATCACAGACTATTGTCATGTAGCCAATAGCCAGTGCTTACCAACAGTTATAATAGTACGGTATACCTAACCAAAAGTTTTCATTGTTCCTATTACAGCGGTATGGGGTGTGCTTATCGGGTATTTGGCAATGGGCCCAGACACTTGCCTTGCGCTGCCCAGACCGAATGCCAACATAATTGAGTTTACGAATTTGCTTGTTTATCACCATCATTCAGTACATCACTGTAAGCTAGGTACCTATATTGGCAGGTGCTGCAATGCCAATTGCAAACTGCTGCTTATTATCTAAATTACTTACCTACATTGTGCTAATCATAAAAGGAAAATCTATGCCGTGCCGTGCAATCCATAAGTATCTAACATCTGAGTCACTTTACTATGTGGGTCTATTGTCACAAATTGAAGTGCGATTTCCCGTAGTGCGTGAACATCTACTAGATATCATCTGTGAGCATGCGTGCATACAAACCTGTAATTTGCGTTACAGACCAATAAACTTCATACTTTAGTTTAGGATCTAGATAAGGTGCACTGTGAACGTGAAACAGAAGTACAACTTTGGTTTTTGTAAGAAAAATATTTCTCAGCAAGCTTTCACACAATCGGAAGGCAGCTACTGAGTTTTACTATAAGAATTTTGTTATTTTTTATGTGAAACCAAAGGGGCAACGAAGAATGATGAATTATTTGTGACTGCGAATTTGGTAAATGTCATTGATCGATGTACTACGTCACTTGCACAACGTCTATTTCTTTCTATGCCTCTAGCTAAGTCTATAGCTGTCATTCCACGATCGCTAAAAAAACTAGAAATGACACTTCGAGTTAGTCACACACATCACATGACCATCTTCATTCTGAGGTTTACTATTCTTTACCTATTGTAGAATAAAGTCAACTCAGGAAGATGGGCAGATTCCGTGAATCTGTGTATGTAGGTGATGTCAGGAACTATCACAGGAGAAGAGATACAGAAGATGAGACTCTGCACTAAGACAGCACACTAGGTAAATCTGAGCATGCTTATGAAAAACAAGATCTTGTTGCTAGTAGAACGTGGTAATTAATAACTAGGTCGGACGTTGAGAGGTCAGTTTTCATTAACGATGTTATCATTCCGATGATTTGAAGCCAAGGCTTTAGGAAATCATACCGTGTTTGACTTTGTATTAGCTGGCTTGATTGTGCAATGCTAATGAATGACAAGACTTGAATGTAAATCCACGGAATTAAACTGTATGAGCATTGAGGGTAACTTTCGTATCACTGACGTTCATGCAGCTAGCTTAAATCCAGGTGTAGTGTGATCATTCATTCAACAAGAAAAATGTCATGAAAGACGTCAGGCAGGATGACAAAAAAAATATTCTCATAAACTTGGAATATGATAGGCAAGCAATCTGAGCTCATAAAATATAGCGATGTGATTTCATCTTTCATAACTCAGTTGGATTTGCTCTGTCTACACTCAAATTAACTGTCAGTTGAATATATGAAACTCCCATGCTGTACTGGATACGTGCATTAAACATAGTGCACGTGTCCGTGGTACTTTAATAATTTGTTTAAATATACTTGTTGGAGATAGTCTCTGAATCTGATTGTCAATTTATAACAACTCTGTATTGTTATAAGTATCTTAAGTTTTTTAATGTCTGCCCAAGAAGGATGTTGATTTTGTCATTCGGCCAGGGATCCCTAACAAAAATCTGTAGAATTGAGCTGGGTGGAATTAGGTTGTCTGGTGATGACGTCACTTATGCAGTTGATTCATCCGTTCGCACGGTGCGCTTACGCATTCCACACCAACGTCTATAGCTTCGTCTACCAAAAACGACGTCAAGTGAATAATACGGCTGTCGTAATCTAGGATCTATTTATTGAGTGCATCCTCACTAAATTAATACTTACTAGTCATCTTGACTATGAGACGCTTGTATCGCTCATCGCAATAGATGCTTTTGTCTTTTGTTTCAAAGCAAAACACTTATAATTTGGTCAAATGGGGAAAAATACCTACTGGGTTGAAAAATCTTGGGTTGAAAGAGGACGCACTAAATGTCTAGATTAAATTAACGAAAGCAAGCGCGTGAGAGGGTCCGTCCGATACCTCTCCTTCTCTCAGAAACTCGCGTCCCTCTCTAGAATTAGGCATCAAGTCCGTCTCGATTGCTTTTTACCTAGTAAGAAACAGCATTGACTTACTTACCTATTCAATTCGTTTATTTGATTTGTAAAAGCTTTATCATAGAAGTGGTACTAGCGATCGAAAGACATTTGACATTATTTGACATCATTATTTATTTTTACCATAATATGATTGCTTATAACGCTTCAACATATCTGATGGTGTGGAATTAGACCGGCTCCCCACCAATGCTGGCTTACGTAGTAGCTACGGACTCCCCAGCGTAGTAGCTGCGATGTCGTAGAATGATACAATAAATTATATTATTGTGTTTGATAAGTTACGACGATTCTTATAACAAGAAAAGAACACGCACAATAATAATGATTGTATGTAGAATGGCTATTTGTAAGGCAGATCACGTCTGCGGTGGCGCGCGTTGCGGCCATCCGGCGCGGTGTGCATTCTCGAGCCCTTCCAATCCAACATGCTAATAACTACTTAGTGGTCAGACTCAGACTTCAGTCCGAATACTAGGTATAGGTACTTACTAAGAATTAACAATATGTTCAAAATCTTCATCGACTTGTCTCTCTAGCCAAGATGACATTCTACAGTCGCTAGAGAATATAATACGTCATTTTACTCATGAGATTAGTCACGTGACTTATCGTTTAGAACAATGTCACATTTTTATTGGTAGCGATTGGCGATTATCAATTTGGCCCGAGATGCTAATGGACGGCTTATTCCTGACAGATAACCGAGACGAGATAACCAGTGATCTCAGAGGAATTTTTTTCCTCTCAGATAACTGGTTATCTCAAAGGAATTTTTTTTCCTAACAGATAACCGCGGTTATCTACGAGGAAAAAAAATCCTCTGAGATAACCAGTTATCTGAGAGGAATTTTGTTTCCTTACAGATAACCGCGGTTATCTACGAGGAAAAAAAATTCCTCTGAGATAACCAGTTATCTAAGAGGATTTTTTTCCTTACAGATAACCGCGGTTATCTACGAGGAAAAAAAAATCCTTTGAGATAACCAGTTATCTGAGAGGAAAAAAATTCCTCTGAGATCACTGGTTATCTCGTCTCGGTTATCTGTCAGGAATAAGCCGCTTGATCAACCACACTATAAACATTTTATTTAATAAACAGTTAGACTAGAAAGACTACAATGGGCGGTAATAAATCAAAATCAATTCCAGATAACCTTTAACTATTTAGTGAAGTAATGATACCAAAACAGTGAATTCTTCCACACTAAAGTAGGCGGCTAAAAATAAACACCTACACCACCGATCTGAAATAAACCCAAGGTTTTCCGCAGATAATATAATAATGACGAAACAACGCAATTTAATAGTAGGTGAACTCATATTTGTAAATTCACAGTTCATTGGACTTGTACAAAATCATTCGAGTGATAATAACATCCTGCTCATTACCGCACTATCAGTGTCGCACATGCCTGCTATGGAAGCATCAATCATTGCGGCGATAAGTCCCTGGTGCAAAATGTGCAAATACTACTGCAGTAAATCAAACTATTGTTATTATTATATGACTGCCAACGATATATCAATCATACTTCTCTTATGTTTATTAGCATGTAAGTAATCATGCCCACAATTCGTTTCGAGCATAATTATTTTTTATTATCACTCTCAGACTCGCGAGTTCCCTGAATCGCTGTTAAATTTTCAATAAATGAGAATAATCACTGCATTGATGGTCTCCGGATGATGAATCAGCATTTCAAAGGAAAGCTAACTTTACAATATTTTGTTTTGAGGCGATACGATCGGACATAAAGATTTTAAAATCATTTGTACCGTTATTCCCATAACACCTATAAATATGATTTGATTTATCTCTTCCTAACGTATAATATTGGTCTTGCCCTATATGAAGGTCGACAACATAAAGCTTAATCACCACGTCTTCTAAATAAATCTGAGCCTCTCTTTAGGAATCCGGGCATGCCCCGACCCCGGCCGAAGTATTTGCAGATATTCCTTGGAATCGGAATCCTATTACATTCGCTATAAGCTATTGAAATGATCATTAGGGTCACGACGCTCAGTACATACTAAGCAGGCAGGGGTGAAGAACCCGAGCTGCCGATAAGCAACCTGCCATGTTTACCAACCATCATTATAAATCATAACGTACCTAGTAACGTAAACGCTGCAGCCTCTGACCCCTCGTTAGTGTTTAATGCTTTACTCGCTCTGGCTCATAGGGGCGATAAAAATGTAGTTTAATTAAAATTATACTTACATAATATATTCATGTTGTAGGTATCTAAAAATGTAATAAACATACTGCGCGAACTTTATTTAGGGCGGCTTGCACCAGAATCACTAAACGTGCTTAGCAGTTAAATATATTTAAATCTGACGTATTTATATGACTTGACAACTCGCTAAATACTATTTAATAGTTAAACGCGTTTAGCGATTCTGGTGCAAGCCACCCTTAATATCTTATAAAAGTTAGATTTCTTAAATAAAAAACAAGTAAACGAGTATAAAAAGCAATGATAAAAAGTACATAAATATAAATGTCATGCATCTCCACCAAAATTGGATTCTATGGACCTTTGGCACGTGACATCAATTTAGGACTAATGCGAAAGTAGTATTTGCCAGGCACTGAGAGTCTGAGATATTAGTACCGATTCTGTTGTTGTTATTATTTTCTATAAAATTATATCCATCTTTGTTGTTTCAGTTTATGAGAAAGAGACGGCAAAGTTTTTGGTACTGTCAAATTAGGCTAGTTTAGGCAAATGAAACAACAGAGTCGGCACTAATGTGATGTATAAGCCCCATATCCTACTATTTGCATCAAGAAAAAAAACTGAAATACATCACATAAGGTAATTATTATAGAAAAAATACATAAGTAGGTGTATTATGTTTTTATAGAGCAAACCGAACAACACATCGCGCACAAAGAGTCATCATGACTGTTAGGTATGAACGTGCAGATATAACGTGTACCTACAGTGTTTATATAAGGAATACCTAAGCCCCTACATGTATATAGAGTGGTAATAGATAAAGCCTATTAGTACAAAATGGAATAAATAATGAGTAACGATGCAACAGCAACTCGTTTAATATAGTTGCAGTGGCCATGTTGACCACCATTTCCTGTGATACTGGCCACAGTGCGCCGCCTGCGATAAACGTTCTCTCTTCGACCCACTTCCGCCGATGTCTCCACAACACTCTAAATAAATATAGGGGTGTATATTTCTGTACCTATATCTATTACCGGTTTATAGATCCCACCTCTATCCAAACGTCGAAAAGTTTATGGGAACGTGACTCTACAATTGCTAGCGATTATTACATTTTTGTGGGTCTTCATAGCTACTGTCCCATAATACACATTTATTCCAATGGCCCTCACTTTTTGCCTACTACCTTAGATGTTATTGGTTAAAACTTCACCAAACTTAAAGAATTAACACTCACCATAAAACACCAAGAAAAACAATGAAAATAAATGTGCTATGTTGCTTCTTCAAATGACAGAACTCGAATCGAGTTGACAATCTATATTCGCTAGAGAATAGAGACGTCAATGTATGGGAATGGTCATGTAACTTATCAATCAGAAATGTTATTTTCTCTAGCTCTATCGATTGTAGGTAGAGTAGAATGTTAGCTTAGGCTAAGAACCTAAGATTCACCTCTGGACTGCATATTGTGAGGATTCCAAATTTATACACGTTAACGTGTCTAAAAACGTAGATGTAAGGATTGTCGATGACAGATGACAGAACAGTCTGGTTTTTTTGTCAGAGAGCCGGTGAGGTGAGGACTGAAAGCAAAAGTTCTACTAGCAAAATTAATACCTAATCAAAGTAAGCGAATTATTATTTTTGTTCAAGAAATTAAAGGCATTGAGTAGCAAGTTCACACAATGTTAGCCAATCAAGGCTTTGGTAAGGTTTATGAATTTGTAACGGTCTTTGTTATAACTCACACCACCTCACCTGTTAAATCTTGTGTGTAGAAATATGATGCAAATGGTCACGGATAGATAAATTCTGTAAAAAAATAATCATTTTATATAAAGTTTACAAAGTTATTTAACAAGACAATAGTTTCTATAAAATGTATAGACGCGATTGTACGATGTCATCGGATATTAATATTAGGGTCAATTGCCCTGCTCTACACATTGGGCTAGTCTCGATAAGATTATTCACAAGCTCAGACCACTGTCGCCTACTAAATAAACATACAAATTATATTTAACTTTGATGACCCCATTACTAGACCCTAGGTATGACATATATCTGAGGTATATTACATCAATAAGTACGTATCTATATATTAATCCGATGTATGATTGATGCAGCGCACAGTGTATTTGCTATGCGCATAAATCAACCGATTTCTAGAACGTAATCGCAAATTGTAATTTCGTAAGTTTTTTATCTTGCAATGACATTTGCTCGAGAAAAATAAACTGGCATTCAATCATACAATAATATTATGATTATTAGATAATTATTTGGTAAAAATTATTTATTTGTATAAATATTTGCATCTACTCTACACATATACCTACCTACATCACTGATTTGTATTTCTACTTAGGCCGGGATCGACCAACTCCGAATAACGCTATTCGTCAAATAAAATTTTATCTGTGGAAATATTTCAATCTAAAGAATATCGTTATTCTGAGTTGATCTTGCCTAGCTTTAGGTTTCTATAATAATTCTAGGTACCTACAGTTACCCACCTAGGTAGAGTAGTTTCTATCTCAGCAGCATCGGGGTTTCCAGCTCAGTAACTATACTTAATACGTTGATTATGTTAGATAGGACAAAAAACTGCCTCTACCTGCAGACGTCTCAGTAACACAAGGGTATTGCTTCCAACCTTGTTCGTTTTTTACTGTTTTTATCATCTTGTTTTTATGGTGTTCAAGATCCGTTATGATGCTAAGCTATAATTTTAACTCGGTTAATTACAATAAGGATATTTCCTTTGATTGTCTCTCATCTGTAAAATTAAGAGCCCCGTGAAAGTACTCAGATACGTCTACATCTCTTAAAAAGTAAATTTTATGATACAAATCAGATCGATGTGATGAAACCAACTCAAAATTCAATTATTCATAGATAGACTGCAATTTCAGTCTGATGGCACCACTCGCTAAAGACATCACTGTCAGCAGACTACTCGAATCTAACCAAATTGTCATAATCTACATATTTAGATAGTAACACTTGCATGAAAGTTAACCAGCGTATGGTTTGCGTAAGTGTTTTCTAATGAAATAGAAAACGTGAACCATTCATCATGAAATGTCGCAGACATAGCGGCAAGCTATGTTGAAGCACTGATGTCATGGTCACGCGCGGTTGCGTCACAAGCAGTCACAATGACAGGACGCGAGCCGAGTCACCGAGAGTTCAGTGAAGATCGGCCTCCAACGAGCGTTCCACTGCCCTCGCTGATCAATCATTTGTATTCTGTTTTATTGGCTTTCGATCGACTACTACCATTATTGATATCAAACTGAGGGTTTTACATCCAACTTTCAACCCTCAGCTTCTACGCAACAAAAGATAATTTCACAACAAATATTTATTAAAGTATGGAAGTAACCATATCACGATCTCATATTTCCGCCAAAAGATATTTACGCAAGATAAACTTTCCTTGCAGACGCTCCCGAGTCCAAAAGAAACTTTCCAAGAAGAATAAATTAAAGGGGACCGCGTAAGCAAATACAATCCAAATAAGGAGGAACAAGATTTACTTTATTATAAGCCTTAGATAGATGTAGATAATATGTATAGACACTGGATATTGTAACCTTCGATTTTTAGCATATTTCCTTAAATGTACACGTTAAAAAAAATCATAGTAATTTCCTGGTAAAACGTACCTACTTTGAATCTCGCGGGAAATATTTTAAACTTCCTTTCATCGAGATAGTATCATTATTTTATAGTTTTTCGTGTTGGCAACCCCACCATAGATAGGCGAAACTTATGTCTTTGCAAATAAGCTCTGATGAAGCAAACGTTTTTATCTTATCAAACATTCGTAACTCGATTCCACTTTCGTAGTCATATTATTTACTAGCAGTTACCCGCGACTTCGTACGCGTCTACAGTTTCCGTGTACATTATATTATCTGTGCGTGTACCGAGCGGATACTTCTTTGAGAAACTTGACATTACACCTCATTACACCGAACTCGTACTGAAATGTCAAACGCTAGTCGTTAGACCAAAGAGGTAGTACTACGTCCTGTCAAACTGACGTGACATGACATGATAATGAAATCCTCTTGCCAATTGGCGCTGCTAATCCTTTTCGTTCATATTATCCTGTAGATCCTGTTAATTATTCGGGATAAAAAGTAGCCTATATGTCAATCCAGGTTACGAACTATATATATGCCAACTTTCATCCAAGTTGGTTCAGTAGTTTAGACGTGATTGAAACACAAACATCCAAACATCCAAACATCTAAACATCTAAACATCTAAACATCTAAACTTTCGCATTTATAATATTAGTAAGATTGAAATCTTGTCAATTTGTGCGTTCGTACGCATCTTTTCTTGATTCTTTAGCATATTCTGTTACTCTGAAAACAGTCATCCATCTGTCAAATCGACTTGACAGAACGATCAAACTTTGCTTGAAGCAAGCAGGTCATGGATATTGATTGATGGTGTCCAGTCTCTAAAAAAGAAAGAAAGAAGGAGAGAGCTGTATTGGAGGAGGAGAGTCAGAGGATTGGTTTGAAAACTTTAGAATTTTAACGAGCGAACGGAAACTACCTTGATATTTTCTATAAAATTATAACTGTTCTTCCTAAGTAAATTGAAATCTGAAGGGATTTTATTGTGGTTTGTTTACGAAATTGAGAAGCGAAAGTTCTGCGCGTCCGCAACTTTTCGATTGGTATATCGCTGCGTGCGATCCATGTTACCAGCTTCCAGCACAAAGGTATTTATGAACTTCCATCGTAGTCCCAGTTGAGCTCAATAAGAGCTGAAGGAAGCCTTTCATGGTGATTAATTTCCTTCTCTCATCTTCCTCAGAGTTGCGCTTTATCTGCATACACGGATCACACCGTAAAAAGGATTTGTGAACAGGGCGGCATCGCGAACGATTGTCCACCAGATTTTTGAGTTCATCCCGACATAAAAGCCTCAAGGTATTCGTAGTAAACATAATGATAACTCCTATAAAATCACCGTAAAAGTAGGGCTCTGTAACATACTAAACATATTTCTTTATTTTGCCTATCACAGAGAGGCTGTCAGGTTGCGATCAGTCTTCTTGGTGCAGCCAACGAGCTGGCCGGGGCTCCACAGCGATAAGAAACCGCGGAGACTCGAGAACGTATTCCCAACTCCCTTGAAATACAGTTTACCTCCAGCGGTTAGCCATTACTACAGGTTAGTTAGCACGGCGGGGGAAATTACTCAAGAACTACATTCGTCTTGGGGTCCAAACGTTCGCCATAGGCTCAGGACGGTCTACTCCTCACGTATTCAACGTTTCGTTAGGCAAACCTCAGTTTGAACTGTGGCAGAGACCAGACGTGCACCTCGACCCTTATTCACTTATTAACTTCAAATTACTACTTAAACTCCAATTTAATACCATTATCTTGTGTCTTATCGTAAGGATTAGCATTATCTCTAAGTTATTACCAATTAGACATATTTTGTGTATAACACTTATTTTTTTTTTAATAAATTTTAATAATTTTGTTCTGTAAACTTTATTTGTTTCCTTTTGTAGTTAGTTTCCCTAATTAAGCAGGAAATATTGTTACAATATTCAAGGCAATGCTTTAGTTAACATAAACGCTGTCGATGCCTGCCTATAAAGCCATTAGGTTATTACGTTTATGGACTCTAGCGCGGTAAGTGTTTCATTTGGGTCTTGTTTTTGTTTCAGTCTGTTTTCTTTAGTTAGTGCAGATTTGAAAAACCTATTGTCCTTCCCTCTACCCATTTACATACTTTATAATGCTCTAGCAAAGTTCTAAACTTATAGAAAACAAAATTAGAAAACTAATCAAAATTCATGGAAATTACATTTTTAATAGCAATGTACGAATATGTAACGTAACGTGTTACGTGACAAATCCCAGACATTTTTGACGTTTTCTATTCCTCCCGCAAGAGCCATAAACCAAGAAGTTGAGTTCAGTCACAAGCGTTTGTAGAATGTCAACTTGCTAGAGGCTAGTGGGATGAGAAACAACCGCCAGTAGTCAGCACACAATACTATCTTTTATGAGAAAAACCTGGAGGTGCCAGTGAATATAAAATGCAACTTGACTATAGTGGCGTTATCGGAGCGCGGCGATGCAAATGGAAAGGGCGGCGGACGAGGCTTTTCCACTTTGCTAAGAATTGACGAGCGAAGATTTTTCCAATAATTGAAACTGAAATTTTGGCCCTGAGCTAGGGCGAGCTTATATCGTAGTTTATCTACACTTCTGTAGGTGCCAGAGTATTTTGCTGTGCTTTACAGATCCCATATGGATAGTTATATCCTGCCAAAGCAATTATGAATTCTATCCAGACCATCAACGTATCCGACTCGTGAACCTGCGTGTAATGGACGCCGAATTGGATCCATTGGATCCACGTCGTTTTATATTGACACGCGTAAATAGACAGATGACGTGGACGCGGCCTATTATTTTAAATCCCATCGGAGGCTAGTTCCATTATCCCTTGCTTTTGACCCTCGTCGCTAGCAGAGGGGAAAAGGACCGCCCGGAAATCATGACTAGACTGACTTAAGTAGGTATAAGTATATACCAATAATACTTACTTAAGTAAAATTAAAGAATTTATTCACAAAGAAAATTATGACTAATAAAGTATTTACGTAAAATTGTATAAATCTGATTTCAATTTGAACTCCGAAATTTAGAGGATTCTTTTTATTACTTTTTACAACCCAAAATGAATTTAGGACTGTCTGTCATATTTAGGTTTTGTTTGATGGAGCAATAATAATTAATCAGAACTCGAACGGAGACCGCCTATTAACAACTTCCTTCTGAAAATAGACGAGCACAACGTGAAAATGAATGGAAAATTAAACATAAATGATTGTAGATTTAGTACTTACTGCTTATATCTATAAACAAAAGAAATCAACAGAAACTAAATGCCAGTCTTCCGTATTTTAACGCTTAGTTTTTAGATGGTTGTAATTCAAGCACCCAGGTGCTGTATCTAGCTAGGCAATCATTTGCACATCTTAAAGAGAATGAATGGAGAACAACAAGAAATTAATAGAAGACTATTCGCGTGCATCTGTATCTGATGGCTTTTCATGTCGTGTCACACAGCTGACGTTGTTGTTGCGTAAACTGGAATGCGACAACAAAAGGGCCCCAACTCAATTAATCTGAACGGACTTTAATTGCGACTTAAATACCCAAGATAACGCTGCTGGTTGACATTGATGAAAGCTAAAAATATCTAGAGTTAGCAATTTATGAAAAGACGACAGCGGATTTGCTTTTAAAAAATACATACTGAAACCGGACAAGGATTTATAACACTGCCGACATCCCAGAGAATCACAGTAACTCATTATTGTCAACTGTGATTTAAAATTTGCTTGCGTGATTCGTTGTGCACGGTAGAGAAGCTAAAGGCCGAACATCTATGTTCGGCAGAGCCCCTCCATCAAACGTTCATTTCTCAGCCTTCCAGAGTAGGCATCATAAATTGACCGTACCTACTTAATACTTGTTAGGTACCTAAAGCCAGAATGTGTGCTTCTTATTATCACACCCTAGGGATCACTACACTCGTTTTACCTTGGAACTATTAGATAAAACTAAGCACGATTATATGCCGTTAACCTTAAATGTATCGATCGACATTATCCGGAGCTCCAAATTTACTAGGAGACTATGTCTAGAAGAAAATCTAGAACAAGTTTTACATTTTGTGTGTGAATAGAAGCAAAGCCGATTACAAAGGAGATAACTTTCGCCACTCACAATGGTCAAGGCCTAAGCTGGCAGAAGTGTTTCAATTAACAGTTTTAGCACTCTAGTGCTAGTGTTAGATCACTTAGCTGCTGGTTAGAGGGCACGCAGGGAGCAGGGAGCAGGGACGACGACGCAGCGACAGTAATTATCTTGGCCCGTGTCGACGACTCCAGGCAGAGCGTTCACCCCGCTCCGCCACCGCGACCCTCGCACAATACGCAACTGTAGTGCGACGCACTATCACAAATCTGGGACGATGCACGCAGACAAGTGCTCCATGCTCCAACCTTATTAATTGCTTCTTACTAGGTTTTCATGTCGTTCAACCGCATGTGCATAACGTAGGCATGTAATAGGCAGGGCACCCACCCACACCTTACTGAGAACTGTGTAATAAATGCAATCGAGACAATTTTATCAGATGAGAAGCTTTAAAACTGTTTGCGTTTCGCATAACCAGTAGTTACTGTTGATGCAATAACCGTCCGTTTCGGTATGGTAAATGAATGTGCGGTGTCACTGACGTAACGACGTCGGACATTAGCAGGGTGTTTCTTCAGCTCGCTGCTTGCACATGATCTTGAGTTGAACAAGGATATTGTAAGTATAATAGGCGATTAATTATGTAGGTACAGTGTCGCAAGCAGGCTAGGCTGCCGGCTGCCAGTCGGCTAATCGTGCAACCGAGGCTCATGGTCGTCAGCCGCCCACTCTCCGGTTAAGCCCATATTGAGTGTTCGACGCCCCAATGCAGTGATATTCATATTTTTATACCAATGAGGCAATATGCTAATTGTGAAACAATAACTATTGGCCAAAAACCCATATTTCCAAGTATCTGCCATGCAGAGTAGTAGAGTACTAAAGACTGGCAGTTATTCTTATTTCCTTCTTTCCAAGTCTGATGAAGTTTAGCTCGATTCTGAAAATGATACATCGATCGCGCCAAGTTATTTCTAAGTTAACTCTAATTTTACACTACCGCTCAAATTACCCAAGACTCGGTAGGCAGCTGCTATTAACAGGAGCTAAGTTCGCCATTGTTCTAGTCTTCGACTAGTCTATCAACATTCCACGACGGGTGTCAGTCCGCAGAGCTCGAACACAGGATAGGTAACGTAAGGTAAAGTACCTTCATAGCTGCCTACGCGCGCAGCAGTTTTATCGGCACACTTGCGTATTCCAATCTGAATTTATTGAATCAAATTGTGCATGGACCTTGTTTGCTCCTTCGATGTATTTTTTAAATGGCATGTGATATCGGTTGAGAACAATTTGGTATTTCAGTATTACCTATATAAAGTATGGAGAAACAAACGGCGGTAAGCAGTGGTTTTTGCAGTAGACTAGACACTCATTCACTGATTTGCATTATTTCAATTTAAAATTGAATTAAGTAATGCAATGTGCATATTGTGCATGAAGTACCTATTCTACTAATATGGGGAAAACAAACAGTCATGCAATGCATACAGTTGCAGTAATATGACAATATCTACTAGTAAATTATTTAGTAACAATACAGTAATAGGATCAACCAGATTGACCAGCAGAAAACCAATGAGAATTGCGAACAAACAAACAGGAAAACAAAAAAGGTATAGGTGGCTAACTAGTTACGTAGGCTAAATGATGTCTGCTATATAGCTAGTATGAAATTGAACATGCTAGCCAAACAAGCGATTATCTTTAGAAAAAGAACTCAAAGTAGGTATCTTACCTACCTCAAAAGGCTGAGAATTTTAGATTTTATAATATACAAATACTGTTTTTAGGTTTTTAACTCCTGCATTCAGATATGAATGACTCAGTTATGAACTGATCCAATAGCTATATGAAAAGTTGGCAGGCATGAATTGTGGAATGGTTGAGTACCTAACTAATAACCGCTCAATATACCTAGCTAAGTACCTACCTATACAAACGCAACAAACAACTAATTACCCACCTCTCGACACTTGCGCTGCTTAGTGAAAGCTTCCTGGTAAGGGAGAATTTGAGACAATTGCAGATTATCAGCTTACAATAGAATGGCGAGCGACACCGACGACACCACACTACGTTCTCAGCAATATTTATGTGCTGTGTCAAAATGTTAAGTACTTTGCTACTTACATTACCAATGCGCGAGGATGGCAAGTCGAGCAAAGCAAGTAGAAAATTATGAAAACCATGAAATCACGACTTATTCTCCGCTTGGATGCTTTTAGCGGGTGGCGGGTATCAGGTAGTATATGTAGCCCAATTTATATTTCGTCCGAACATTCACTTCGATGACCGATTGAATTGAAAGTTTACAATTATCTTACGGAATCCTTTCTAAAACTTCTTATCGGATTATCGACGTTTCGTATGCTAGTTTTCAAAGAGTTCTTTGTCTCGCAGTTCGTCGATCCCTTTATCTACAGGTGCCCTAGTATTCTATTTCCAGGCTGCTAAGGTAAAGTTCGGCAATTTTTTACTTCATGAGCCGTTAATCATCCGGAAATCGATAACGTATCAGCGTTACCAGACATGAGTTTTCAGTATTTGTTTGAATATCAGTCCACCCGCTACTTCATCATTATAGGTTACCTACAGACAAAACCTACCTACATATTGCTTATTTTCCTTACTTACAATAAAAGTTGAAACTACCACGCATACATACACAATAAAGTAGGTAAGTAAGTACCTACTTAAATACCTAAGTATTTGAAATATTTCCATAATTCAGATGGGTTGGCAATGTTGGCATGGTATTGTGGGGAGACCGACATAAAATTACAAACATTCAATGCCTCCAAACCTTTACCCCTCGCTTTGGCGTTCGTTCAAATACACTAATACCTACTGATGCTATACTGATATAGGTAGGTACTGACTCTATACACAAGCAAACTGTACAATCACTAACGCCTGTTTGCAGGAGTGTTTGTCTGGGTGTAGGGACCGGCTGGCGCTCTCCACCTAATAACTGCCGCCTCATAAACTAGATAATTAATCATACTGAAACAACGCCTAATACCAACAGATATTGAGCTCATAAAACGTTTCACATTGTGGTAAGTACAAAATTAAACTAACACAGAAATTTAGCTATTTACAAGGCCTTTTGTAATGTAAGTAGAGATCTTATGAAAATTATTTATACAGTCAATGTTTGCATTGTTAGCAAACCTTGCAGAATGCAGTCTAAACCAAACGCAACTTATCTAATCGCATCGTTCATGCAAAAAAATAATCACGATAAAACTAAAGACCAACTCGAACCAATAACCAATAGCCCATTGTGATAAATAAAGACTTATCTACATGCAGATAAAAGCAATTTCTTCGTAAACAAAATGTTCCCCGAAATGACACTATCGTTAAACAGATTAGTTACCAAAATTAGTCCGTTGCGGGTAGTTTAAACAAGGGAACGGAAGGAGGGGCGTCCGCTCGGGCCGCGAAAGGAGTGGTACGCAAATAGCCACGTGACCCGGCCATTGACTCGGTTTATCCTAATCCGTCCCACTACTCCAGTTCAGCCCTCGTTTCGAGCCGCGGCTCGAGCCGGTCCCGCTTGCCTGCTCTGCGACCGACACGCCAGCACCGACCACACATTTGAACTTTCACATGACCCAATATCGCAGCTGTCTAAACCACCATCTGCAAACTACAATAGCTTTGATTAAGTACAGGCTAAACACAACTACCATAAACAATCCCTAAAAAATAAACAGGATTACATAATACTTAAATGAAAATCAAACGAAAATCATTATGTGGGTTACAATACCCAATTAAATATTCAGACTATTTCAGACGTAGGTACCCTGATTGAAACAGATTTGAAAACGGTAACTCTGCGGCCGCTGCCAAATATAAATAAATATCTACTCATGGTCTACTCAAACAAACACATCAACCTACTTTTATGTTTAGATGATGCTTCAAAGTTCAAAGATGACTTATTTTCTATTTACGCTCCTTTGCTACTGTGAAGGGACAATATTACTTTGAAGACAAGAATAACCGTACTTTGTTTGGTCTTCCCTGTCCACAACTCTTGACTTCTTTCAAAATAAAATATTAGCTACTTGGGTAAGAGATAGGTAGATAGGAGAGAAAATTTTGAGCAACTACGTAGCTTAGCTACCTCTCAGATTTATCATGATGATGATATGATATTTTGAAAACGTCGCTTGTGTTTTGTTCTGAACTTTGAAATACATATTCCTAGGCCCATATTCTTAGTCGGTACCTCGGTTTATTAGTCTATTTGCAAGTATGCAATCCTTTCAGAGGGTTCACCTCAAGCGGAGATTATGCAAATATTATTTATGCTGTGGTGGTCCTGCCCAATAGACCTTTATAAGCATTCACTTCGCGTGCGATGTGCTGTTTGTTACATGGCAGATCAAGTTAGATGCAAATGTAGTTAAATGTAAGTTAATATCATAGGCATTTATATTTAGCACCACAGGTTTTTAAGTTAATAAATATACATATAAGAACTACTTAATGTAAGTAATGAAAGTCAAATGTAGGTATGTTTCTTACAAAATGTTCTAAAACGATTAAAATCAGTTGTCAGACCGGCTCAAGATTGACTTGAACCTATTATCCAGCAGCTTACGCTCTACAGGATCTGTGCCAACCGAATAACAGCAATAAATATGGAAATAGCTCAAAGCGCAATGTTGAGTGATACAAGTCGCAGCTGCCCGGACAAGTCGATAGCAACGCCTTCCTAACTCACTTGTTACGGCTTCAACACTTGCAGCTAGTGTTTCTTACGCCAATCAATATCTGCGCCATCTATCTGTATTGTGTAACTAGACAGTATCATAGGGTAGGTGTCCACAATTCCACATTCAGCTCAACTCGCTGTCAGACGCACACTTTCAACTCAGGGTTCACACGCTTTGTTCCGACACAATGACTCTCTACGGTCTTTTTGTTTTCGTTCGAGACGACCTTTGTTGATAATATACAATATCGCGACTTTAATGAAAGAAATCAGGCACCGTGAGATTTTTTATCATTTATAATGCAATTGACACATTCCAAATGTATTGTGCTCGCACATAGGCTTATGACCGTAATATGTCAAGGCTTTTATACAGATTAGTTATATTCGGTTAATTCCATTCCTTGCAATGTATGTAGGTACATCCAATTCGCATGTTGATATGTTGTAACATCTTCCAAATGGCCACCATAAAACTATTCAGCGGCAAATGATTTCGCGGTGCTTCCCACGTCCGCCGAAATGGTTTAGGTACGTCAGTGTGCGCCCATTACGCTCGAAATACACGCCACGCGAGCTTTAATCAGTTAAAAAGCGTGTCAATCAATTTACATTAGGTCTGCAGTGATGGTGCTAGAAATACCAGTGCAAATACGAATTTAGGATAAGTAAATCAATCAATGTTGCAACACATCTATGAATCTGCCGCTGGAGCGGGAACATGTTTTTCTGTCAATCAACACCAGACGGCTCTGCTGCGAATAGAATTCTCAAACATACCGTGGGTGTTTAAAACAATAATTTCACAAACAAGTCTTCTTTCCCGGGTCCTTTATCGTTCGTTGCTTCATTGCATTTTATTGTGCAACATTATATACCTAGCTGGAGACAGTGGGCCTGACATTTACGTATGACGGCGCCTGCTGCTTGCGGCTTCGCCCCAAATTGACTTCTGGCCTTCGGTTCGCTGAAGTGGCACACCACTACACGCACGCGCCTATGATACTATCTCCAATCCACTCGAGTGCAAGTACTTGCAGTGCGCGTGCACAATGCAGCTTGTCAACTCAGACGATTGGCTCATTAGAGCTCTACTTCTTTGTGGACTGCTGTCTACAAGCAAGTAAGAGCTCAAAGTAGACTATCATTTTTGTTTTATTTAGTTGTCTGCCAGTCAAGTATACAGTTATAGCACAGAATATATAGGTACCTATAGTAGGTAAGTACCTTATAGGCACAGTGCTTGCAATTGCTCCAGTAAAATGAACACTATAGGTAGTATGGTCTGCAATTAAACCTTAATTATAGGTCAGGCTATACCTAGTTATTTATTTTATTTATTTATTCATTTATATATTAGGCTATAGTGTTCACCACATGCATGATGGTCATAATATGGTCGATACTATTAATTCCACTCTTCAAACTTGTTCAATTTTAAAATAGATCACGATATTACAGTCTCCCTCCACCGACCGCGGCCGTTCCAGATCGAGTCATACGGAGCATGTTATGAAAACGCGGACCGGTTTTGAAAATATATCAATTGAAAGCCCTCGACAGCGTGCATGTATAATGTTATTGTGCAGATCAATGCGCCCGCGCAACTTGCAACACTGGCGACGAGACTGTTACATGACAGATTACCAGACGCCACCGCAACAAGTCAAGATAGGTCATTCCATTTATAGACCAAGCCGGCGATTTATACGTTGGTCATCCTTCAAATGCCAAGAAACATCACCATACTTCAGCGCCACCCCATGCAGAGAAAGTGCTGCCATAATCCCAGCTTTACCTACGAAATGCGCTTCCTTCAATCGACATGACATCGAGTCACACTGGTTTTTTCGCATTAGCCAATTTGCATAACGGTTCATATCACGTTTGACTGGAATTAAGAAGTGAGTAGGTATTGGATAATGGTTGGAAAATATAAACTAGCTCTACTCGTGAGACGTGACGACACGATATGAATATGCAATGATTCGTAAAGTTCCGAAAACTCATTCATTGAGCTTTTCGGGGAGGCGATTCGGATGACATTATGTCGGTTCGGTTCCTGTACCTACCTAACAAAGGTTCTTTATTGAGGGCACGAGGTGAATCCACTTGGTTTAACATCTGCCAGCTTACTAATTACGATAAAAATAAATGCTGCTATTAGATTGGTGAGAGATGATAAGATGATTAATTAGTCTCCTGGCAATAGAGCAGAACAGCAAACCACGCGTCAGCACTTGTTTGTAGGTATATTATTTTCCTTTTGTTTCAAGAGTATGCACGCGCTTGGCTCGTGTAAAAATCGAATTACCGTTAGACATGTGTCATCGCGTCCTCGTTACGGCCCGACGACGAGCGACCAAACCTGTTCTTGCGTTCATACCCTTATTCTATGGCACAATTGCCGAATTTGCAATGCACTGCTTGCTGCTGCTGCCAGTGACTTGGTGTCACCTGGCTCGCTAACGTCAGGCCATCTCGCTGGAGCAATAAACAATTTGGCCATAACAGTGCAGTGGAGGCAAGGTCGCTTGACCGAACTGGGTCGGGCGCGTTCATTGCTATTGCCGATATAACCGATATTGCTGCTCCAGGTGTTTTGCTTATTAGGTAAGGTAGCAAGTACTTTTTCGTACAAAATCAGTTATGTATTTATTTCAGTCAATAATCATCAATTCAGCCCTAGTACCTCTACCCGCTGAACGAGCAATGGTCAATAGTGTACTTAGGTATGTTGTAAGAATCCAGTTCCAGTTAATTTATGAACCAGATACTTTGAGTACCTACTTAGGTAAGTAAGCATTTAACATATAACTTAGAACCTTAGGGGCATACTTACATATAATTCAATTCGAGGGGGAGATTTTGTTCAGACGTCAGAAGAGTCATAAAATTAGCGTAGAGTTATATATTTTGGATAAGATAATATTTATTTATTATCCTGTAGTATCCTGATATGATGTAGGTACAAGAACATCAGCTAGCCACCTCCACGCAAATGCAAATTGCAGTAATTAGATCCATGTTTACGAACCAGGTTTATTTGACAGGTGTTCTACCGAGGCGCCGGATGCAGATGAGGATCGTGCCAACTAGATACTTACCTACCTTATGTATCTAGGCAAGTACTACCAAAAGATAGGTTCCCTAAAGGCGGCGACGGTAAGGTATAGCGGTGGAAACTAGTAAATACAGCAATTCTGCGCTACCCTTATTCGTGATTCTAATATAATCTTATATCCTATTCACTTGCAATTAGGACCAATGTTGCAAATAGGACCGATGATAGTCAATTCAGTCTTTTAAAATCGTGGTCACCGCTGCATCGCAGCCGTCATCGTCGTCGCTTTAGCAAACCTGAATATACAAGTTGTTAGTTGAATTACAGTTACTGCAGCCTTATTGTGTAAGTTCAGTGGTAATCGACTTCGGCTTCATTTTTGACATTTGAAACCTAGCCTGGACTTCAATTGTCACTTTCGTATTGTCTAACTGTCTGACATTTGCAACACCATTACCAGCGAAATTCAAGCCCAGTGAATGAATGGAAATTCGTATTTTGACATTAATTGGTATTGTGTAACGCCGAAATGAACTTCATTAGCAAATCCATGCCCATTTGAAACGTCAGATGAAGCAGGGAGCTCTTTCGAGTCCTCTTTGAAAAATATTGGAGGAATTCGTGGTAAGTAACATTGTTTTGAAGTTCTAGTAGTTATGTATACCTACTTCCATCATCTCAGAAGTAAGTAATAGGAATCCTAACAATCATTATTTTCTTTTAACAGGGTGATGCACTATAAACCCATAAAAGCAGGCAAAATTGTAAACGCATGTGTGGTACTGCACAACCTCATGAAGGACGCGCAAATCTCTGTAGACGAGGAGGAGATGAGACTCGACCGTGAACAACAACCCCCATCACTGCATCGTCCCTTTGAGGATGTACAGCGGCGGGTTGATGAAGGAAGACAAGCCATCGTCAACAGATTGTGGAGGAGTCATGTGGTGGAATAATAGTAAATAAATTCAAAATCCAATTGATATTTTTCTTTTAATCTTTTTTAGCCATTAGCATCTCCTCAATATGCGCCACCGAGCGCTGCATTGCTGCCATTGTGGCAGCTAATGCTTCCAGTGCACGCCATATTCTCTCTTCATTTTCGAGGTGCCGCTCCTCAATCCTCATGGCCCACTGAGGCACCTCCGCAGCATGTGGTGTATCTGTAACAATTTATTAAAAAAAGTTACTACAATTCTTCATAAAAAACCCAGTTAAGTGCAAGTCCGACTTGAACAGAGGGTTTTGTACAATTTAAGGGTCCTAGGGTATAAGATCCTCTGGGGCTCTGTTTTTTCCTCCTGTGGTCACCCAAAAGTAAATTAGACATTATGTATAAATTATTACATGATCGGTCAGGGTCAGGGGTCAGGCTCCATTTTTTGGCAGGCCCTCCACCAGTTCCTCTCCCATGCTCCCTAAGCTCCGTCACCTTCCTCCGCACTCCATACTTCTTTTCATTCCAATACTAGCATAAAGAGTAAATGCAAAAGCTCAAAATGAAATGGTTAGGTACTTAGCATGCAAACTAAACATTCAAAATAACAGTTGTAAAGCTAACTTACATCTTTCCACTTCGCACTCGTTCGAGTGGCGCCAGCCCCAGTACAGTTGAGGGTGGTCGCCAGCTCCTCCCAGCGCTGTCTATCATTTTGTTTCGCGAGTGGACCGCTATTAGATAGACGGCCCACTGCGAAACCCTTGTTTTCCTCCATGTATTCAAGGAGCATTTCCATTTGCCTTTCCGACACCACTTTTTTGGCAGGCATTCTGAAATAGCCATAAATAACATGATAGGTACCTAGTTAGCACACTGGTTGATAAACCAACACAAGAAGATAAGCTTTGTTTATATCACAAAATCAGTAGGTAAATAAGAACTGTTTTACTTACTTTGAAAATACTTTATTCTAGCTTCACAACACAACAACATTTGAATTCAACTGACACAAGTGAGTATGACACTATGTAAACAAACATGCGTTTCGTTCGTTTCGTTATTACTCGTATTATTGCAGTAAACTTACGATAAAATAGGTTACATAGAGCAATTAGGGACAAATAAAAATGTACGCTGTGTTTTTACAGCTTATTAAATATGAATGCCATTTTTGCAACTTGTAAAACGACTAAATCGCGAATAGAAACCGGTACTTTCACCGGTACTCATACTTGCATTGACGAAACGCAAGAAAGATCGTAAACTTGTGAAATTGGATTCACTTAGTCATTCATTCTGAAACCCATTGCCAGTGAAAAACCTTAGACAATACCGAAAAAAATCTGACTGAGTCGACCGGTGGTAATGGGCTTGAACTTCACTGGTAATGGATTTCAAGTTACACAATAAGGCTGCTGGACTGCTATTGCATAGTCTGAGCTGTGGCCTGAGTGAAGAGGATGGGCTATTTCAAAGTGTCTTCACGCCATGAATCATGAAGCCTACTTTCTGGTCTACCCGTTGTGGTACGCTGGTATAGTTGATCGAAGGGTACGCTTGATTATAAAATTATTTTGTCACCAGAATTCCCCCTGCATTCAATCTTGACGCATGTTGTGAAAAAAATCTAAATTGTACCCTGTGCCTACACCTGCTCAGGTTGGTATTATTATAATGTTATTATTGTGTGTGACGCAGGTATTTGAAGTCACCATTTACCAACCATGTACCTACTTAGTAGACTTACCTACCTCTTCTTCTAACTTAAGAGCTGTGCTCTTGTCGGTGTAATGTATGCATTTCCCGCCAGGTTCTTCTTTTCAGGGCAGCTTCCTTGACGTCCTTATACGACATGACATCTATCTTCGCCTTCACTTGGCTCATGTAGCTAATACGCGGTCTTCCTCTTCCTCTCTTTCCTTCTACCTTCCCTTCAATGATATTTCCGATTAAGCTGTCATGTCGTATAAGGTGTCCAATCATCTTTCCTCTCCTGTTCTCAACAACTTTTATAAGGGCTCTCTCCTCGCCTACTCTACCTAATACTTCTATGTTAGTTACTTTTTCTGTCCAGCTAATCCTTTCCATTCTCCTCCAACACCACAAAATAATTCAATAACATTTCAATTATTTTTTATTAGAAAAACACGGAGTTTAAATACTTGGAACTTGTACAAGGTAACAGAAAAACTCTAATAAGTATAAACTCTGCTTGAATTGAATAGGGTTCAGAATTGGACGACTTAGCATACAGTTATAAATTACATGACACCTTTTACGGAGCAAAGGGAATGAGGCTGTAGCCCCAACAGGAAAACTAAAACAATAACAATATAATGGACTGTATTGAGTTCAATTTGATATAATTTTAATCAAAATAAAGCTTTGAGGATAATTTTTTTCAATGGAGTTCCAACAACGGAATTTTTCCAATGCAAAATTCCACTTGATTCACCCCAAGCTTCGTTGCAATCATGTTACACCGAAACAAGTAAAATAAAGTGCAGTATTGTCACAGAACTACAAATAATGTTAATTGTGGAATAGGTATCACATTCTATCGGTTATGTTCAACAATTGAATGCCACCCGCATCGATTAATTTCATTTTCATGAGTCCTTAACGCATTTTTAAGTAGGTATTATAAAGCCAATATTTTAAAAGATTAGTTTAAAATAAAATACAGGTGGTATCTTATCTACTTACTGGAATTAGCTATCTAACTTATGAATCTCTCGATTTAATTTCTAGAAAATTATGATTACCACAGCGGTGACTTTTTTGAAATGACTGTTCTTTGGCTACAGACTCACTCACCTGACGAAGAAGCCGATGATGGAGTCTAGACGCCATAATCTATTCACGCTTGATTTGGAAAGACGGAAAATGGCCAGTTCCAACCCACTATTATTATAATAGTAGTTCGCATAATGAATGTAGACCCAAAATATTTGGTGCAAATGGGTGGAACGCTTACCAAGTGTATTTCGCCATGCGTCTGCTTGCCTATGGTGGAAAGGAGATGGTGGAGTTAGATCAAACAGTTTCTGAGCAATATGGAAAACTATAATAAAAATGGCAGTGACAATTAATTTTATCTACGGCCTCTAAATAATTTTACATAAGTAATAATGACGTAAGTAGTACCAACCTACTGTGTACCTAGTGAGTAGTGATTTATTGACTTGTCTTCCTATCTACTTGAATCGAGGAAATATCTTGGCACTGTTTTTTTCATGCGTCATTCGAAACCACTAATCGAGATTGAGAATGTTGCGGATATTTCCTTGGAATTTTCGCTTTAGTAGGTACATTACACCACTTATGCCCGACCAGTTTGACCACAGTTTTGTAGTGATTGAGCTGGTACATAAATAAGGCTATGGTGGAAAATACAAGACTAAGAAAACACAATAATCTATTATAATTTTGCTGCAGATGATCAAAAATATACCTGCGCAATTTTTTGCCATTTGGAGTTGACAAGACATACTTCCGCAATTATTGGAAGTGCAACAAGTTCCTTCGTTTACTCAGTAACCCTTCCAAGAACTGTCGTTTTCAACGCATTACCAAGGAGCTAATGAGTCAACTTGATGACGTACCAGTACATAATGGGCTTCCAAGCCAAATAGAGAGAGTTCTAATAGACCAACATCATTACATTATCGAACAATTAGGATTGTCAATATGGTCATCAAAAAGGATATAGGAGTCATACCCTAATCAACATGGTGATAGTGACTAGTAGAGCTAGTTCTGACCCCTAGTCTGAGTTTATTTTGATGATCTCCTAAACACGAGAATCGAGAAACTCGCAGTTTTTGTATGGAGAAAAATCGTTTGCCAATCTCCCAGTGGCGCTTATCTGGTTTTCACGCAAAATATCTCGCAAGTCGTTTTTCTACATTCGTTTCTAATTTTCTATCAATAAAACAAAACTTGGACTACTGACTCTACTAACAGAAGGAATCTCCAGATAAGCACACCACGGTGCACCTGCACGCACGGTGCGCATATTATTATCATCATACTGATGCATAGACTAGGTGCAATCAAACCAAATAGGTGACAGTTTCAACCGCTTCATTGTTATGGTTACTATCGTCCATATTAATCATCATTGGCTAAATGTATAAAATGATATACAACGATTTAGGTACTGACATAAACAGTCTTCCAGCAACCAGCTGACTAACACGTTATCTAATCTCATTTCCTTTGACTGCGATTTCATACTCGTGTTGAGCTGCGTGTGTCACTTGAACTCAGCTTGCATTGTAAAATGCGCCGTAGTAGAGTTGACCTTAAATTGAAAATTAGCATCGACTAGCAGTTAGGTAACAAGTTGATTCAAGTATCTCTTGTAATGTTCCTATTGTTAGGGGGTTCGGTCGACACGGTTCATCTAACACGGTTAATCTTTTTTGGGAGAATGACATTGAGTTTCAATACATTGACTTTAAAGTTCAATATTGATTATTCTGACTTCACTTCAACGTACTTACCTACCTAGAGTCACTTTTATGTGCTATGGCAGCTCGCCTCTCGTTTGATAAGAACGGTAGCGTTGACTCACGAATGTTATAGGTGCTAAATATTGACATTTGTGTTTGAGAAAAATAAATAACGACGATGTCGGCGAATATGAATAGATAGGTACCTACTATAATGAAATAAATTCAGTGATGATTCTCAAAGATTTTACCAAAAAAAACCCTGACTCTAGAAAAACTCCATAGATTATCATAGCCATCGTAAAATTTAATATCCTTGACACTGTAGAAACCTTTCAAAATATCAAACATTAGAAGTAGGTAGAGGTACCTACTTACTCGGAGCAACTAGATAATCTTTACATTCAATATGCTTGTGCAAAAAATACCCAAGTATAATAAAACACTAGCTAGTGCTAGCACGTAGACTAACCACTCCTATTGTCCATACCCCTTGCTTCTAAGTAATGTACGGTCATACCATAACATTATGTATATTAGTTGTGACAGGCTTGTATTTGTAATGTGGATGTGATGTTCTGTACCTACAGTAGGTATACAGATAAAAGAATAGTAACTAAGATACAGTCGTCTAGGTCAAGTTTCACTAAATGACCACCGTCTCGTCGACCAATCGCTCGCTACATGCACACAGTCGAAGTATCTGCGCCATGTGCACACAATACCAACGATTAGGTGCTAGCAAAACCAAATACTGACACAGCCCAAGATAGGTTATAAGTGTTTTCTTTTCTTAGGTTCACTTACATGTTCCTTGGTCCTCCTAATGAAAGGAGACGTGATTATCAAGTATACGTCTCCGGCTACGAAGATGCGCCATAATCAGGCCATAATGAATCAAAACCTCATTTTACTACAGTTCATTTTACATTAAAAGCCCTCCTGAGTGACACCGCCCATAAGAGCTTATCGCTCGGCAGGAAGTGGCTCGGTTTATTATTCGTGTCGTGCATCATTTGGCTGCGTGCGCCGGCGCAGCCATCCAATGCTCCAGGATAATTGCCGCTGGCCTCTCTAACAGATAACCAGCTCGCCACCTACCCACTAACGGCTACCAGATTATAATCTCTAATTAATCTAGCTCCTGTCGTGAAAATTCAAAATAAATGGAAGCACGACTAAACACAGAAGTTTACAGAACACAGAAGTCTTCTATGCACAACTATTGCATCTAGAATACGGACTATTTCGTCCACACTGTTCTTGCACCTTCTGAGTAGGTTTGAATGAAGTCTATAAAAAAATCATTTTTGGTGTGGTGATAAAACCGGTGCCCTCAACAGACATGGTGACACATTATCTAATGAATCGGTAGGTACCACCGCGCCGCCGCCATCATCAATCGTTAACCGACCGGGAGAATACGACATAAAATGTTGATAGGGAATCGAGTCGATATCAACAAACTGTCTGCTATCGTGTCACTGATAAGAAATAATCACACTACATTCTAATAGACCCATAACTAGGCTATAGGCTTCTGTGAATTTAGAAAGTTATTACAATGTTGGAAATTGTCCCACAAGCTGCTTGCCGTCTAGGAGTTGAATCGCAACTTGTCTAAAAGGTTGTTTGGCTTTGGATCGAAAGGGATGTTCAGTGTCCTCACTACAGTAAACATTAGATACAAACTAAATAAACTTGGAGGTTTATTTGCTTAGGATTTCAATAACGTATCCCATCGTAAACGAAAACAGAATTTGTGCTAAGAAGCACTTTCTATCTGATCTATCCAATACCTTTTATCATATTTACCTATAATGTTTGAACAATTTGGATGACCTCGTAGTAACAGAAATGGTAGTGACCTAAAACCTAGCAACAAAAACGAAGTTACAAAACAGAATAGAGTAGGTACCAACTTTATGTATAATTTTTTTGCTGCTCGCTGTAACTATTCAAGGTTGTACCATAAAACTTGTCTCGTGTACTTGTTGACAGGCGCGACTATTTTTAGTTGAATTTTGATTGTTATTGTTTTATTATCGAGAGCGAGGAGGGGACCGGGACTCCGGCCGCCTTGCCTCCGAACCGGTTCGAGTAGAGGGTGCAAGCAGGTCAACCACTCACCTTACTGATCCAAACACGTAGGCTGATCGGCGAAAATCCTCCTACGCAGCACTTTCTGATTAGTATCAGGGAAGCCAACTGTCGTTATTGCCCACTTTATATTCGTTTGCTTAGATACCTTACACTTACCTATGTCCTTATTCTTGATTCCCCAGCGTCTGCATGCTTTAATAGCAACGTTTAGCGTACTTTGTCTCGTTCTAAGTATAGGTACTTTGCAATAAAAAGAGAGACAACATCTGGCACTGAACTGACAACGACGCTATATCGTAATTTATGAATAAAGGGGGGTAGGTAACTGTTTATTCTAATTATTACGGAATTTATAAGGGTGAAGCAATTAGACATGTGTCGCTAAACGGTATTTATCTTGTCAGCACTAACTCTATTTTATGTAGAGCTCTAATTTGTTTATGGTTTATGTACCTATGGTTCAGGTCGAACATTGCAATTTGTAGCCTATTCAGTGCTTCGATCTGAGACTCATTTTCAGAAGCTTCAAGCACTCGAGAAACTAAAAATAGATACCGCTAAGTCATGTATTCATTCAAAATATTGTCACTCAAAATATTGAGTTCTAGCACTGCTACAACGATATAAAGGTTAATTTTAGACAAGGAAGGAAGACCATCTATATGTATAGAAAATGTCTAACTTTATAACTAGTCTATTGTTTCAAAGGCCGTAACAACATAAAGGGAAACCATACGCATTAACTAAGCGTTAAATATTATCCGCTTATAGGCATAATGCGATAATTAATTTGTAAGTGGAAAATATTGAAGTAAATACAGCGTGAGTGTAAAAAGATCACTCAAAGTAGCAGTCATCTAAACGTTACAAAGTCAATGAATATCCATGCCGCTCAACTTGTTCCAAGCCGCTACTTTTCTAAGAAACAGTAGGCTGTTTAATAAAGCCAGCCGAGTGAATAAAAACATCTTTGTAAACGAGACAAGGGCCATTTGCATTTGCACTTAGCATGTATCTGAAGAGCAAAAAAGAAAATAAGTGAAGCAGTTAGGCCGCACGCACTCGCAAACGCTCACAACGTAAATGTCTCTCATCATTTTACATTAGCAGTATTGAGATCTACTCTGTGGATCTACAAGTATTAGGTACGCGCTATTATAGTGACAGATTCGATTTTAATCCGTCGCAATAGGGTGCATTTAGGTCCATTGTCACTGAACCGCTGCTAAATGCGATCGTGGTATGTAAGGATCTGAATACTAATACGGCCGCATCTGTACTCGACTGTGATCATTATTATATCTATCGATAGAGTTAGGTATGCCGGCAATATCTCCAAGAGGTAAAAGTAAACACTTTCTCACGTCATTATATCAGGTTTCCGGTAGGATAGACGAAACAAGAAAGAGCTCACCTTTTTAATGAACACAAAAAAGTAAAAAAGACAAGTCTAGTTAAAGAGTTGAGACGTCGTCTGTGAGAGCCGGATGGGCCAATCGCCGCGTATGAGTCACAGGTTACAATACTTACAACCTGCGCTTGCGCTCCCGTCCTCCATGAGAATTTTTATTGATAGTTCGGTGTGTGGCTGGTTGACTCTCAAATGACTAAGTTTATGGAAAAAGAGAAGGTTACCTATTTTCACTCTCTCAATGAAATTATTGAAATTACTTACCTATTGACCTATTTAGTTTTAACTTGATATTTTAGAAATGAGCAACTATCAAGCCCACTTAGGTCAGTACTCAGAGATTCAGTATTCCGTCCTAAGAATTTATTTTTTATTTTTTCAGTTTTACATACATTGAGAAGTGTTAAAAGTTAAAACCTCGGAGTCGTTTCAGAATATTTTATGTCCTCTATTGCCCTGTCTCGGTGAGATCTGCGTTTCGGTACTTAGTGTACTTACCTACTTATGCCAAAGGTTAAAACAACACTTTACTTTCTACACCTAATCGAATCGTCGGACTTCAAAATACTCTACCAAATGAGAGATAACAAAGGTTTAACGGGTAGGTAGGTACAGCAGCTGTCTCTTCACTACTCTACACTTATTATGTAGGTAATCTTACGTACAAACAGTACCTACAGGTAGGTGCAAGACATCATCAGGGGAGCGTGTGCAATTATCTATACTTACGACAGTACTAGGCACTTACACATTATTATAGCGAATCATCATACAAACCGGTAGCAGTCGACTTCGCCAAGATTGGCAAGGTTCTTACTAACAGCTGCATTATCTGTGACAGTACCTACTTATCTTCTAAAGGAAACTGAATCTTGTTTGTAATATTATGTATGACTTGAAATAGAGAAAATATAATTAGGTAGATAATGATGCATTTTCTTCAAGACAGAACTAGCTATGCTGGCTGAAAGGTGTTGGAAACATTAAACTTTTACTACGTTCGTTCCTATATTTAATCTGTGTGTGCTAGGTTAGATCTCTCTCAATAAAACGTCAACTGTACAGCACATCGTATTTTCTTTAATTAATTGATTAAAAATAATAGATGCCACCCTGAACACCCGTAGGACCTTCTTTTTCCAAAAGGAATGGTACAACTTTTTGAAAACCATTTCAGTAATATTGTCATCACTGCAAGCAGAATCAATCATTGCACTAATTGCATAATTAATTGAAAATGTCGGATTGTAATCAAGGGTAATATCGAAATTAATTGTGTGAAAAGTAATTATCAGTTTGCATAGCCCGTTGGTTTCGTACGTAAGCAATCAGGAAAGGTAAATATGCTTTCTGATTGAGCTAAGACTTGATTTTTATCCAGGGTAGGTAAATAGATGTGCATGGGTGGAAAAATAAAGTTTACAAACTTAATTTAATCAAAGTACTATACTAGGTTCTATTCTATACTACATAGTAGGTACCTAGAAAGTATAAGTAGGTACTTATCAGACTATTACTTAACGTTAATCTATAGTAATTAATTACCTAAATTGTGGTTAACAATAAGCTTTGTCACATCATGAGCAATGAGCATACTTCTCCACAGTGCCTATTTAAATGAATCACCTGTAGCCTGTAGCTTTTCCCGCTTTAAGCTTTAGGACATCACTAATGGTTATTATCGCTTTTAATTTTTCGGTTTTCGTTTGATATTGTCAACAAAATGGAACCAAGAGATGTCTTGCGCAAGTGTTCTTGAAATCGCTTTCTACGCGACGTGGCGTCACGTCGTCGCCACCGCGCTGATGATAAGCCAGACCTTTGCTTACGTAAATCTGATTGTCGATAAAGAAATGCAGCATGCACCTTACCTACTTACCTGTATGCGCTACACGTATTGCGTTCGACGATAAACTCTCTTTAGTACACCCTGACATTCAAACTCTGCCAGAGAAAAAGGCTTTTGCTCAACTGCTGCCTGCCTAAGTTGTATTTCCGCTTAGTATCTTGAAGGGAAGGTCTCGCTTAGATACCTACAGAGACATAGGTAAGTTTAGAATCGGAATTATGTGATACTTACCTAAATCTTCACAACAATGCCGTCAGAAGCCGTAAATAAGTGTTGATGCTGCAGAAATGTAACCCCAATCACGAAATTGCTTGGATAGTTATATAGAGCATAAGCACGTTGATGGAAATGAAGATCGAAAAGCGAAAACCGAAAGCACCTATAGCAGCCGGGAGATTTGCAAACGATTTTTCTGCATACAAAACTGCGAGTTTCTCGAATCTCGCTTTTCAAAGATCAACAAAATAAAACGGTAGGTATATCTCACCGCAGCCCGGTGTACTTCAATGAAGTGATCATTTTCAGATACTTACCTAACTATTTTTAGTGCTTTTCATTAAAACCTATTTTAAAATAATATTTAGGAAAAAGTCTTAATGGGTAGTTAAACTAGCTTAAATTATTCGGAAACCAAACCCATGACCTCTTCCTTCAATTGATTTGCAATTCAATTTCCAGCCTATCATTCAAAGTGTTCAAAGGTTGCATGACGCATCGTATTCTATAATGTTATACCTACCTAGTAAGTGTTTTTTTCATTAGAAATCACAATACAAAGACACATTATCACAGAACACAGAAAGAAAGAGATAATGTATTTGACTCTAATAACCTAGTCAAAATAATAAATCATACTTGATATTTTGATATGTAGGGTAGGGTAGGTAAGGCCGGTTGTATCGCCATTTCGAACATTCCAAAATAAAACTCTTCTGACAAACTTTGCAGAGAGAAATTGGAATGAGCCTATTTGGGCAGGTTCATGGTTGATGGTGTTCTAATTCGCAGGCCTGCACAAATAGGCTGTTACCGCGGCCAAACGGTTCGCCACGACCCGCTTACAAATTGATTATAATTATCATCCAAATTGCTCTTCTTCCGTCTATTAGCACTGGCCTTGCACAACGTTCATTTGCACTTACCTTATGAAATTGATGCTTAAGTTAGTAAAGAATAAGGAAAGTCAATTCTCTAAAATTGCTTTATTACTCCGAAGATGTTCAGCACTGATATTCATTTGCTTTACCTATGTTACGTGTCTTGTCTATAGTGTCTAGGTACGGTACTGTACATTACTTACTCTAGATCAAATCTCGTAATAGATGTAAAAATAAATTATCTGATCAAACTATTGTTGCCTAATAATACATCTATGACAAGATACCTATTATTAGATTTTATATGTTCGCTATGAAGGTAGGGTACCTATTTTTATTCCTTTGTAACTGGGTTGTGGGAATATCGGCGATATGTCATCCATCGATACAGCCAGTTTAATTCAAATGCTTGAATTTTCCACTAACAGTAGGTAATGTGCGCTGCGCTTCACATGTTTTATTTTAATACAGCTAAAGTATGTAGCGTAGCGTCGTCGTGTAGATATTACTTAGCTACTCAACCATCTTACAATAATATTTTTTGCGAACCGCGTGTGAGAATAGTTACCTACAAGCGATTTCACCGGGAACCGCATCACTATGATGATACCTTTCGCTCGATTCGACGGCACCGCAGATACATAACAGTAAAAACAGTTGTGCCACTTCCCAGTGACCTTTGTTACAACCAACTACCTACTAGAAAATACTCGTTACCTGCCAGACAAACGTTAGGCAGATAGGTTTTGATTTGAGAGAAAACCGTACACTTGTCCATTATAATTTTAAAAATATCAGAACACAACAAAGATTCGCGTCGTCGACATTGAACTCTGTGGCGAGTGCACAAGGAAATTGGCAAAGCACCAAGTCACGAAAGCAAGCTATGAAAAGTATGAAGACAAAGATTTTTGACATAGCAACAAAGGGAAATATAGAAATATAGCACCCTTGCCCTATGCTCGTCGCGACGTCGCTACGTGCGTCCGGGGGACCCCGAGTGCACGTTTTATGAATGAGCTTAGGGTACTTAAGTAAATCCCTAGTTAAAAATTGTGCAAGTTTATTTTATACAACTAAGTAAATGATGGAACAAGCCGATCGATGATGGCCCACCTGATTTAAATGGTTACCTCTGCCTATAACAATGTATTGCCTCACCGAACACGTCCACTGAGGACGTGCCCTATGATGCATTGTACCCATCACCCCGAGACATAAAGGTGTTAAGTCTCATGTGCCTGTAATTACGCCGGCACCCAGAGATACAAGGAAAGGAATACCTACTTACTTATCGTTTTTTTTTTATGATTTATGAAGTCCTTCAGAACGGAGCGTAAATTGAAATATTGCGCAAGCGAAATGATGAAAATTATGTCTAACAACTGTGAAATCGTTTTTAGCCGTTACTGAGTCATTCTCATTAGGTATTCAATCAGGCAACTGATGGAGTCTAGGTATTCTATTTTCGCGATGACGCTACAATTTCTTGCTTTAGTTACGTAGTTGATCAGGGAATAAATCTGGGTTTGTCAGAGAAAGGGATGTCAGATTGATATATAAATTAAATACTTACTACATATTAAGTAGGCTTGCCACCTTAACTCAAATTCAGTTAACAATGCCCGGGTGTGGTGGTTCGACCTCCCCGAACGGAAGTTGACCGTCTATGTTCTATTATTTTTATGCTGTGCCGTAACTAAGTAGAATTAGGCCACATGTTGGATACACAAACAGTAAAACACAATTTATAGAAAGTTAATTAATATTTCATAATAAGAAAGAAAGACATTTATTTTGGGACACACATAATACAAACCGGGTTTGCTTATAACTTTTGAGGACCTAACACCTAACACCGACGACGACGCGACGCGCCCACGCATGTAATTTGTTGTTTTAAAAGTTTGCAACATGGTTGCAAGTAATGCAATGCAACGCACAGGTTTTCATATAGATAACTACCTACCTAATCGGACTGCGCACGAGTTGCAAATCCCGTCTTGTGATTAATTTGTTATCTCATTAGGGAAGTATTTTAAAGCTGATGATAACATGATGCCATGGAAGTATGGTGTAGGTCATGTAGTAGATCTCAAAGCATAGTTTGTAATGATTTTTTCAATTGTGACGCACGCAGGAAGAATGCGCTTTAGGTTTTCCTGGCGGAAGTTCGGAGAAAAGAAACTGAATCCTGCTTACCACGTGTCTCCCAGGCCCTGGGGTTGGGGCCACGGAACAATGGGCTTCTTATTTTGTTATTGTGGCGGCCGCAACACGACAGAACTCAGTTGGAAGCACGTGTTGCTCATCTCTTCCATAATATCATTCTCCCTGCTGTCATTGTCATGCATAACTGAAGGGACTAGCGAAGGTATTGTGTAATAAATTATTATTCAAAAAATATTTCCAATGCGATGAAATTTTGTTTGAAAATTAGTCATCGGTTTTTGGAATAACAAAGTTTAACCTGTACGTAAGTGTACGACACTAATAATGGTGGAATGGATGCCTTGACGAACACCCACGTCATTGCTCATCTGATAGCCTCTAAAACATATAGGTATTCACCCAACTTAACTAGGCTATTTAGACGTAGGTAAAGTCATTATCTAGACTAGATCGCATGAGATCGCAGCGCAGCACAAAGTTTATGAGCTAACAATCTAACACTCTGGTGGAGTAGATAGGTATGTAATAATTTGCTTCTATTGGCATTCAAAAATTAAAGGCTAGTCGGCTTACAGAAAATGCACCCTTAAGGTGGTAAGGCAGAACTTTTGCTGATAGTACCTACATTAGATAGTTGGCCACTAACTCATACGAACGAATAGGAAATCCAGAACCGTTGCTGAACGAGAAACCTGGATTTTTGAGATTTTCAGACTAAGGAACAGGGATTCCTAGGATTTTCGGGACTTGGCTAGAAAAAATAAATAAATCACGCAAATAAATCTAGTTACCTATTTCTATGTTGTTGATTTGCTAAAAAGTTAAGTTTTTCCTAGTTTTACTCCATGGTTAGACCTGTTATGTCAACCAAGAACATCCTTACCTATACCTAACCTACTAGGCACATTTTAAAATAATTAAAATGCAAAATTAAGTTGTCCCGAAAATCCCGGGATTTGATTTGAATTTCCCAGGATTTTCGGTTCTGGGATTCCCTCGGGACCATACGGAAGCTATTAAACCGTGTCGGGACCTATAGACAGGTAAGTATCTATTTATTAGGCCACCCAAGGCCTCAGTCATCCACCATAGTAACGTGTGCAGTATAAATCAAGCCAAGCCAAGGTGCGCTTGCGCAACTCATCGAGGATCGCGCAACTGTTCTGGGAAGTAGTTAGCAGCCCGATGACACAGATGTCGAACTTTGTTTTACCTGCTAAGCTAAATCTTAGGATTACATCTAACACAGGTACACCTATTACTTACCAGATTACCATAGCAATAGTTGTAGGTTAGTTAGCAAACTCAGGTGTTTTTTTTTAATTTTTCCAAATATTGCTGAGAAATAATGCCAAATAAGTAGGCACCTGTCAAAATGACCCTTTTGCTACGAGCCAGAGGCTAGTACAACGGTGACTTGTTGGTACTGATCCCCGTCCATGTTAGGAGATCGCTCAAGGTAGTTTCTGCATTACACGCATTGCCAGCTTGCACAACACAATGCGTGCACCAGTAGTCACGTAACGCCTGACGTGTTTCTTTGTTTGACCACGTCTTACAGATGCTTGAACCTACCCTCCTACGTTGATGACGAGGCTTCGTCGTGCATTCCTTTAAAATTTCCGTCACGATAACTGACGTATGTGTGCGATAAATGCGTGTGAATTAAATAGTATAAAAAGAACTAACGAACTGGATAAAAACACTGCGATTGCATTGATTGTTTCCCTATGAACGTTTCAATCATGAGAACGAACTCGGGATAGCAACTGCCCATTCATATCGTACGTAGGTCTGTAAACAATAACAGCTATATTATTGTACTTAGCATACTTACCAGCTCAGACATGTACCAAGTACCAACGCATTATGTTGCGAATAATGTAGAGCTAAGGGCTGTTGTAATGCACAAAACCAAATGTTGAATGATTTGAATTCAGAGTAAACTGTTTCAAACTTCTGCGTTGTGTTGCTTAATTGTTCAATACAATAAAAGCAGTAGTGTGTGGTACGGACATGTAACGCATGTTCGTAGAGTATTTATAGACGCCCCACACGCAGAAGCGAGGTGCGCGGGAGACTCAAACATACTTCTATTCCAAGCGAGACCTTGCATACCCATGGAACGCATTTTAATCTGCCACATTGAGATTACCTATCTATACGTATAGTAAAACGTTTCGTTCTCTAAGGTATTACGAATCATTTCTACCTATATTGAATAATTGCGATACTGTAGGTACATAATCAATTAATATAGCTACTTATTAGTTTAAGTACCTAACTAGGTATATAATTTACAAATGGGCTTCTTAGTTACCACCCTGATGATAAAATTGACTTGGTTCACGAAATTAGTACTTGTAGACTTCTCTCGATGTACCTACTTTATTAAGTAGGTAATAGGTACCCACATAAAGACTTATGGTCAGGTGGCTGGCCAACAGTTTGACTTGATTATATTATGAAAGAAACCAGCTGGAAGCTCAAGTGCGCTCTATTATTATTATTATTATGCATATTAGAGTTGGCCCTTGCTAGGTACTATTCCAATGAAATGGGACGCGCTGGTGACAGATGGCGATCAAAAAATACCCATTGAAACTGTTCTTGTAAATGCAGTTATGGAGGCCCTTTACATTATAAAGTAATGTACTAATTCACACACATCTAAACCGAAGTTTGTTTTATAGGAAGAGACGAAACAATACAAAACTAATAGCACGCATGAATCCCACAAGAATTGTCATTAATTTGCATTTGAAATTCAGGTGTATGACGGCTGCGAGACAGGTCGAGGGGAAACTGTATTTCCCTTTGTGTAATGTAATCAATATCAGAGCCCTGAGGGTTGCGAGACGTGCGAGTCGATTGTATGTAGACAGACACGGTTGTCTGCGAATTTGCGATGCTTTTAACATAAGTACCTTCCTGTTTTCAAGCATCCATGTGGTTTTATTAATTAGTGTCGCCCTTCACCATAGGAATGTTGAATGTTCGTTGGATGACGTGGGGGTCCTTCTAGGTACTTTTGTTATTTAGAATACGACAGAAATGGTAGGTACTTAGGTATGTGGTCAAAAAGTAACCGGGGTTTAACCGCAGGAGGATGGTATTTAACAATGCCTGTGGGTAAAATTCAAGTCTGCTGTGGGAAGGCACTTAGGTACAGAAAGTTCATCCACCACAGCGGAGAAGCAGTTACTAAGTAAGTGTCTACCTAGATATATTGGACTAAATATTTAGCACAAATGGAGCTGGCAGGAATACTTCAAAACTTTATTTAGAAGACTGGTGACAAGACCGTTGAGTCAGGAAAACTTGGGAAAGCCAGAGCACTACCGGAAAAACCGCTTCCGTTTAGTCGACTAGGTAGGTAGTTTAGGTACCTAGACCTACCTACCAAGTCAAAGTCACTCCTAGGAGGTACCGAACTATTACATTCTATAAAGTTCTGACCCATGTAGACAGTTGATGCAGCTGACTGTATTTAGGTACCTTCGCGATCAGAAGAGCCTGATTTTTACAATATTTTAATGCAGTACCTAACTCCCCACTGCCAATCAAGGCCACTAACTAAATGTACCTATCACGAAACCGCTGAACGAGTTTATGAATAGAGAAATCGTGTTTTCATGTGAATATTATTGCAATAATAAAGCATGTAGAAAACGAGGATGATTGCGTACCTACTAACTACCGTACGTCACGGTCCAACAGCTGAGCTGGCTACCGTTTACATGCGGCCCCGGCCGGCTAGGAAGATCCCGTTACGACATTCGGTTGGATGAATAAACACGGGTTTTAAAACGTTTGTAATATCGGTGCTAAGCACTACCAACATAGGTAGACTTGGTAGCTTACATACCTAGATACGTGGACATTATAATTGTAGGACGGTATACATAGTTTTTTTTTATTAACCATTTGAACACTAGTCTGCCACTACAAATTTTCATACCGTCAAACAGTCAACAGTACCTATTAGTGGGTACCTATAAGTTTGTCAGCGGATTATACAAACATTTAAATCTTAAGACTTGTTGGTGTTTGGTGTTTGCGTTTCCAGTGGAAGAAACTGTGTAAAATCTATGACAGATCAAGATTTGTTGCATTTGCATTCCACTACTGCTAAACATTCACAATCTGTTGAAAATTTTATATTTTGTGTTATCCAGCTAGGTCGCTAAACATCAACAACTTGCTTAGGATACTAAACTATCAAACATATTTCTTCAACCAGTTGTGCTGACAGTGGAAACACAGCTCAATACAATTACAAAATTGTTCACGTTTTGGTGTAATGTTTCCGCAGTGGATCACCATTAGATTAGACCAAACTATTAACAATTCTGACAGCTAAACAGAATATATTTATAAACCCGTAGTTCCCAACCAAAACCCAGTTCCCGTATTACAAGCTATACTTAGTTTGGGACTAGAGGGCATTGTGTGAAATGTCCATGTATACTTATTTTATACTTTATTTATTAGATATTTCATTCTGAAACCAGTAAAGCCCAATGAAAAGATCTTAGTAAACCCACCAGCATTGTCATGCATCCAATAAAATGAATGTCTAATGATAGTGCATGCTTTAGCGGTCATATGGAATGCAAGAAGAAACTAATCCTCTCAATGGTAATATGACATTCTTATCAGCAGGCCATTGCTATTTTTTTTAATTGATAACTATTTCATTTTCTAGATAAAAATATAGACAAAGATCAAGCTAAAGTAACAGTATTCTATGATTGCTACACCATTTATTAAATCTACTAAACAAATATAAAATGTAAATCTTATTTACCTTTGATCCGATGAATAAAACTTCACTGTATAATCTCCCACTTAAAACTTTTATTATACTTTGTTATATTGTATTATCACAAATCCTGGTAGATTTAAAACACAATCACGCAACTGACAAATCTTACTGTTCTTTGATTATTGATTTTTCATATAAACATAATTTACACAATAAAACACGATCTGCGACATGACTTAGATGTAAACTCTTACTCATCGCATTCCACTCTACACAATCATATAAAGTTATTGCATATTGGATGGCTTTATATTCTCTAAATCTTCCTTGTCCTTTCCCATTAATCTCATGGAATTATTTACAAACTTGACTAATAATTATTTTTACATTACACACTGTTGCTCTCCAAGGCGACTTGTGCTCACGCCTCTGATTCAACACAAACCAAACTAAGCTTATGATGCTCATCCAGAGTATTTATGTACATTTCAACTGAATTTTTGTTCTTATTACAACTGCAACTGCGGGAGTATCTACCAGTACTAAAGTATGAAAATATAAGATAAAGCACCTCGTTTGGACAATGGTATGTATCAAAGATATTTAACAACGTGATATGACGCGCTTCGCGGCCGCCACGCGCCGGCCGCAGCGGGCCCGCCAGGCCCGTCGGCGTGCGGCGTCGTCGGGTCGAGGCGCTCCCGCCTCGCCCTTGCAGTCTTACGAGAAATAAATGCCACATTACACTCTAAACATTAAAGCACTGTACAACAACAATATTTTGTCTTGTCTTTTTCGGGACTAACGTTCATTTCGCGCACGATTTCCGCGAACATTTCGTTGACATTGATGCGGTTCTTAGCAGAGGCCTCCTTGAAGGGGCAGCCCCACATCTGCGCGAGCGCCGAGCCCTCGGCGTGCGATACCTCGCGCTGGTGTTCCAGGTCCGCCTTGTTCCCCACCAGCAGGATGGGTACGCGTTCGGACCCCTTCACGCGCGTTATTAGCTCCTTCATCGGCTTTATGTCTTGAAATGTCTGGTGATTTGTTAGTGAGTACACAACGACGAAACCTTGCCCGTTCTTTATGTACAAGTCCCGCATTGATGCAAACTGTTCTGTGCCGGCGGTATCCAATATTTCTAATACACATGGTGAATTGTCCACTTCTATTTCTTTCCTATAAAAATCCTCTATCGTCGGATCATATTTTTCCATGAAACATCCAGACACAAACTGCACAGTCAAAGCACTCTTTCCGACCCCACCCGACCCCAGCACGACCACTTTGAATTCGCGCATTATTGTGCTCCTTATATCACACTTGCGAGTCTTCCACACAACGTTTTAGAAACGTATTCACACTGCCCGCTATAAAAATGTCATTGCTATGTTGGTTTATGACTCACGCGGATGCGATCACTGAGTAACGTTCACATAAAGCCAGCTAATTGATAAACAGCGACGCCATTTTAGTTTGACGAGTGGCAAAACAACTCCGATTGCATTGCGATGATGGTGATTATTATCCCAATGTGGATACAAACACGGAAGAAAACATCTATTCAACTGAGGCGCTCACTCACTGCTCGAAATCGGCAAGTTGGTCAATGCACCATTGCAAGCGAAGCAAGCCTGATGATTTGATTGGCGAACGAGCGAAATTTTCCCTACCGGATGTTGCCCGAAAGTGATGCCAGCAAAAAATACGAAAAATCCCGATAAAGTGATTTTGGTAGTTTCGATATAATTATTAGCGTGGATCTTACAGTCTGAATTTTAGCACAAACCAAAACCGTACCTCAATAAACACTGACATTGGCAAATTCATGGTAGCACTAGACACCGAAGAGCCAGAATAAAAAGAAGAAGAAGAACCGTACATTAAAATAGTTTCATTATATTACTAACTCAGTAACTCTAGTGCCGTCCGTGCTGTGGGTCGTGTGGGTTCGATCCCCACCAAGAACCAATATTTGTGTGTGGCAAACATAGATGCTTGTTCTATGTCTGGGTGTTGCTATGTATTACAAGTATGTAGGTATTTACAACAAAACAGTATAATAAGTATTCTATCAGCATCAGTTCAAATATTACAAGCTTTGCTTATTTTGGGACTAGCCTTCAAGTCATCGTCATGTGAAATGTCCATGAATATTTATTTGTCTAAATTTAATCGTACAGGATCCCATACAAAGTCAAAGAAAAATCCGTCTTTGTAAACATGTATGTACTTACACACCTACTTCACACCTACATTTGTTTACCAACGGACTGAAACAAAAGGTTTAAATTTTACCTAATAACAACCACACCACCTTGTAAAAAAGTCACAAATCCTCTAAATGTTACGATCATTCGTCTCAAAAAACGAGCAAACCCATCACTTAAAAATGAAAAGACGTAGGTTATACAACATTTATTGTGAAATCAACAAATAAAGTACTTTTTCTTGTTATGGTCTTGCGAGCTACATCGTTTTATGAACATAATGTTACCCCGATGTTTGACCTCGGCCAAACATTCTTAGCGGTGGCTTAAAATCGGCAATTTTGTTGAAAATTTGATATTAATCGTCAGTTTATAGCTTAGAATATAACTTATTCCACATGTACTGTATAAATTGCATTATTTTTACAATTTTTAAATGCTCATTGAGGCATTGCGGTACGTGTTGACGATGGCTGTGTCTAAACCAGACTAAATCAAAATATCTTTTCACGCTGCATGTGAGCTTATATTTGCTGAGACGGCTTTTAAGCGCCGACACTGGATCTAGGGTATAGTTGATTGAAGTCTAAATCGCTCATTTTTCGCAAGTTTGGGTCTACTTCAAGAGTTTCATCGGCGCACAATGCTTTCGGTGCTTAGAAGTCGAAGCCTGAATTTTATTTTTGATTTTCGAAAAGTTATTCCCAATTTTTAAAACTATTGAATATGCATTGGGTCTCGCATATATCGCTATTTTTTTTTCAATATTACCATGGCATTTTGTTTTTCGACATAATACGGAATTTAGTTGTGTAGATGGCAAGACTAACCGGATTCATTTTTGTTTTTCTAAAGTTGGTCAACCTTGAAATGTGCCTATGGAACTCACTGACAGTGACAGTAAAGTTTTTACTTGTCTACAGAGTAAAAAAATCTTTAATGGTCCAAACCAAAGACAAGACAGAAGTAATATTATGAACCGGTTGAGTCCGGTTGGTAACGTCGGCTTTGTCGGATGGACATCCCTATCTATTCCCTATAGTATCAAGTAGACAAGACAAGAGCAAGCAGTGTTTGACGTAAGAAAAGAAAAAACGGAAGACGAAGTAGTATGGTCTTAGGACTTTCGCCTGGCCGTAATGGCCAAAAGAAAAAAAAAGCAAGCAGTGTTTGTGTTGTGTGGTTATATGTTGTGGACGCGATAAATAAAATTAGGTAGGTACCTTGTCCCAGTCCCTATTTGAAGTGGTAAGTGCTGAGTTATATAATTATATAGGTAGCTTTCAAAAAGTACTTACGATATGGTTTGTTGACTTTGTGGTTTATAACATAACTTGTTTGGAGGAGATTTTTGGTATTCTATAAATATTCTATTCTCTACAGATCTCTATGTAATAGGTACCTACCTATTTAGGTAAGTAGGTCAACCTAGATCCTGTGTTTATCCCAAAAATCTCAGTTTCACACACTTCCACTTTCATTACACTAATAAATCAATTTTATTGTTCTGGTAATTTATGACTAAGAAAGTAGATTGATTTAGTGGAATTAGGTCCTAATAAGAGAGTAGTCAAGAATGTATTTACTTCATTATTCATTTCCATAGCCCACTAACAGCCAAACACAATAATTCAGCCCTCGATAATGGCTAGAAAGTAATCAGCATCAACGCCATATCCTACCTACATTTTAAGTCAAAAAAAAGTTAGGCACAATAGTTACACTTATTGATCTCTTCGTTTACTCTGTGATCTTAGCCGCAGGCATCTAGCTCTGCAGACCACAGTCTTGGCTTGGATTGGCAGAAAGTCAGGAGGGGGGGGTGCTTATCTCGAGAGACAACGAAAGGCTGATGGCTGTGACAACTGTAGCTAAGGCAAAACCAGCAGAGATTGACTGTATATTGAGAATGGCCATAGGTGGAATCAGCATTTGGTAGAACATGTTTTTACTCCCATTCTCTATCCATCCATCATATCAGTCATCAATCTATTTACCAGGTACCTACTTAGTTTCTATAAGTACCATAATAAGTAATAAATGTCCTTATGTTGGAAAGTCATTGTCATTATTGTCTTAAGGCGGATATCACGGTCAAACCGTGAAAATGCCCATTTTTGACGTTCTGGATCTCTGAAACTGAAACTCTTAGATAATTTCGATTTATTGTATGATGTAGAATAGTTATTTGCATTGACCGTAGCGGCCTCGCTTTTTGCAATTTTTCCTTATATATTTAAATAAAGCCAAAATTCCGAAACAATTTTTTAATAAAACTCACGCAGACACTTTTTCAAGCTCCTGGATTGAACTACTGTGCAAAGCAAACGAAATGAAAAATATCTACAAATATCTCTTATATATACTGCCATTGACCGTAGCGGCCCCGGAATTCAGAAATAAGTATGGGATATCTACAAAAAAAAATCAATTCAAAACCATAAAATTGCTAAAAACGTTCAGAATTAGCCGTTAATTTCTCCATACTACATTAATATTATTAAGTAAAAATTATACCGAAATAAACGTTAGTTCATAATCAATAAAATTGTATACTTTTTATTTAAATAATTCATTTTATTATATTGAATAAACGTAATTTAAAACTGCATGAAATGTGATCTCAGACTCTCAGACGAACTCAGACGCGCGCCAGCCCTTGAATCGCGGCCAAACTGTGATAGCCCTCTTAACCTTTTTATAATCTACATTGTTATTATTGGTATGTATTGTGTGGTATTGCTAAATAAAGTTAGCAAGACGAACTATCAGAGTGACATAAAAATACCCAAAGATTCACTATGATGATTGGATGATTCATGCTTATGCGGTCACCAAAACCAAGGTCATAGTTATACATACAATTGTCAGAGTAGTAACATAACATTTAGATACCTACTTACTATTTAACTCGTTAGTTATGTATTTTGTTATTTCCCTTCCTGCTTTTATGTTCCAGTGGGTAGGTAGGTTTGCAAGCATATTTTCATATTATAACAACCAACATTTTGTATGTTGGTGGGTGGGGGTTCTCATTATACTGCTGACTTCGCTGCTGGATATAGGCCTTCCAAAAATTTCCAGAAAGAATAATTGTTGTTGGATACTTTTAGAGATTGGAGCTTTTATATTAGATAGTGAATCACAATTTTCAGGCTTGTAATGTTAGATTTGGAACAGTGCCCAAGAGTTCTAAATTGGCTTTAGCTATGGTAGGTATTGAGTTTTTGTACCTAATGCTTGGTATTGATCCACTCCAACATAATTTATGTTTGTTTCTTTGTTTCCATACTGTTTATTTGCCAATCTCAGGCTAGCAACTAGTCCTTTTCTTTTTGAACCAATATTTACAGAATCGAACCCGCACCTTTTACATCACTCGCATATGACTTGCGTGATTAGTCACAGTCCTGCTGCAAAAACAGCGACAGATTGGACAATGTACAATCTGTCGCTTAGGGTGACAGATGGGAAAAATCCATCTCTAGGGTCTCATTTTAGCAAAAGAAAGAAAGGTACCTACTTACCTATGTAGCTACAGAAACAAATTAGATGAAGGACTTAATTCCTCCTAAACTGACGTCGTTCGCAGACGTCGCGTTCATTTATCCGCCACTGACTTCAGTGTCGCAGTGCAGTGCCTCATAATTTGAGGAATTTACTCCTAAGGTTTTCTCTTTCTTCTTCCAGGCGGCACCATAATTCAGCATGTCGCACAAACCGACGCCATACACGCCAAACTTCCCAGCTTCCCAAGGATATGAAGATGTTAAACTAAATGAAGGTTACCCAAGTCAGACAGGGTACCCTCATCCTCAAACTGGATACCCGGGACCACCACCCGGGCCAGCGGCACCGGCGGCGCCACCTGGCATTCAGCAAATGTCAATGCCCGGCACGCAGACAGGGTTTCAACCGGGTATGCAACCAGGGTTCCAACCGGGTATGCAGCCAGGGTTCCAACCGGGTATGCAGCATGGGTTCCAACCGGGTATGCAACCAGGCATGCAGTCCGGTTTCCAACCTGGTTACCAACCGGGATATGCCCCAGGCTACCCTGGAGCCGGCCCAGTAGTACAGCAACCAGGACCACAAGCTCCAGGTAAGACATAAAAAGTCTCTTCTCAGTTCTCGCCAAAATTTTTAGTTATTGTGGTTTTGGAAATGAAGCATAGCTAAAAACCATAAACCGTATTATTACCTATAGGTAGTAATCAGCTTTACCCAGTAGGTACACCCAGTAATACGCTCCTTCTATTTGTGTTAAAACAAAATTGTAGAGAAGTAGCTCTACTGGTCGTATGCCGGAGCGTAGATCACGACGAGACATAATAGACTTTCTATTGAATTTGGAATCTCGACATGAAAAAAAAGGGTTTCTCGTCGGACGACGGAACCCTTAATCGATTAAGTAGATGATTTATTATTTTTAACGATAGGTAAGTACATAAAAGCAGCTGGTATTTTATTTGTTACGATTTCCAACTATTCATATCTTATTTGTATTGCACACTAAAGACGAAGCTAATGACTTCTACTTGATAATAATTACTGTTTTTAGTATGTACATTGACGCCCTGACAGTCGGTACAAGTGTGCTGATAGGTGCTTTATTTACTTTTCATTCTTCTTATCATTGGACTCCTTTCTCATTCCTTACTGTGTTTCCAATCAATTTGAATGCACTTTTAGTTGCTGCTAGATTTTGTGTCTCACTATGTCAAACAGCGGCTGTGACTCTAAATTCCAATTCGAGCCAGTTAATGAAGAAGCAATTAAAAGTAAAACATTATCTGTTAAGTGGTTCAAATTTAAACATTTCGTCGCGAAAAAACGTGCAAACATAAATGTGAAAGATAAGCGTATTTATTTAGAGACATTGAGTGTGTCTAGTGTTAAGAGAAGTGCTTATCGTGTGTACAGGCGCATCTTTAAGTCTAGGCATAGCGGTTATGATCGCTTCTTGACTGATGAAGAAAAGAGGTTGATGTTTTCTATAGATCACAGTGTGGTGGAAGGGCTATACTAACTTTATTAAGAATAACCATATTATTATATCAAATAGTATTTTCCAAAGTGGTGTGGGTCTGTTTTGTAGCCAATCAGGTCATAATTTTATTATTACCTACTTATTTGCTCAAAATGTGTGTCGCTCAGTCTATTATTTAAGTGTGTTGTTCGTGTGTCTGTGCTTGTTTGTTTTCGAGGCAATGTGTCTAAATGCTTTTGTGAGTATAATACGTATTCAAATCTAAAACCAGACCAACTTTGTAGTGATAAGTAGATATTTATGCACTGGAAAATAATAGTTGGGTTGAGATTTGTTGAAGTTTCAAATCTCAAACACAACCATATTCCAGTACCTAGGTACCTACTTAATGTTTTAATTGACCAAGCAAGGAAAGCGACTCTGTTTCAAGTCTGACAAAATTTGCTTACCTCTGTGTCTTTATTGTTACTCCTTTACAGGTCGAATTGTCCAACTTTGTGTATCAGCCAACAAATGAAACTCCAGGGAATGCCTCCACGTGAACGTATTTTCTTTCGGATGTGATACTAGCCGTTATCTTTGTTCCAGGTGGATGGATGACTATTCCTCAAGGGCTCAGCAACTGCCCTCCAGGTTTGGAGTACCTTTCTATGATTGATCAGTTGCTAGTTCACCAGAAAGTGGAGTTGCTAGAGGCGTTCGTTGGTTTCGAGACCAACAATAAGTATACTGTTAAGAATAGCGTCGGGCAGAAAGTCTACTACGCTGTGGAGGATAACGATTGCTGCACCAGAATGTGCTGTGGACCTATTCGTCCGTTCGACATGAAAATATACGACAATTTTCGAAATGAGGTAAGCTAATCTAATCTAATGAATCTGCAAAATGTCGTATTCTTACAATTAACAATTCTTAAACAGGCTACATTACGCATCTAATATAGCCTGAATTAAATGACCTTAAATGACCTGGGTTTATAATCCCCATATCCAAGGGATGACATCGGAACCTACGAGTAGTACTAATAGTACTACACTCACTACTCAAAACTAGAACGAAAATGATCCAGATCTCCAAACATTGTTCCCACGACAATATCAGACCAAATCTCATAGTCTCGTTTTATTTTATTTATTTTATTATTAGAAGACTTTCTCGCACACAATATTTCTTGCACTAAATATGTAGTTTCAAAGAATGCCATCATAATGTACTAAACACATTGAAAATACCAACAAGAAGGCTAGATCCGATAGTCGTGATCGAATGGCACTAGGGCATGTTTACTTATTGATAACAGAAATATATTTGCAAAACACTTAAGTAGGTAGGTACTTTGCTTAGTTCATAAGTAAATACTAGCTGTGTTTTATCGCTCTGAGTAGTGATTAGATAATGTAATCTAGCAAATATTACAGCTAGGGTACCTAGTACCTACAAACTTTCGATTGCATTTTTTACTTAGCAGGGGATTTTGAGACTAAAAGTCTGAAAATCCCCTTAAAGGGAAAAACTCAAAGGGGATTTTGAGACTAACCCGCTGAAAATTAAAAAAGTGTAGGTATAGAGTAAAAGTTGTAGAGAATGTAAATAATTGTATGAGCTTTCATTTGGTAAAAGAATTTTTTTCTTACAACTCACCGTTTTTGAGATAAAAGCGAAAGTTTAATTGAAATCGAAAAAAAGTGGGTTTTGAAATTCCCACTTTTTTTCAATTTCAATTCCGCAACTCCATTTCCCCACTTCAGCTTCCCTAGACGTCAGGACAAGTATTCCGTCGAAATTTCCAGGTCATCCATCTGAATCGTCCATTGGCTTGCGACTCTTGTTTCTGTCCGTGCTGGCTGCAAACTATGGAGGTGTCTTCTCCTCCGGGCACCATTATCGGTTCCATCGAACAGGAGTGGTCGATCTGCAAACCTCATTACGCCATCAAAAACGCGCTCGGTGATGTCGTTCTTAGGATCAAAGGACCACTATGCACATTCTCTATGTGCGGTTCTGTGAAATTCAATGTAAGTGTCTCTACCATGTTGGTAACTGTGAGGTAACAACTGATGGGGCAATCCGTGATACAAAATACGCAACGAGAAACCGTCGAACAGCATTTCTGACACAACATAGTAAGCCTCTGTGTAAATATTTTAGCACATTTTTAATGCTCGACCGAAAAACGGAAGGGTTGTTATAAGATTGACGGAGTTTTGTGTATGTGTCCTTGTAGCTCTGAAAGTAGGTAGTAGGTAGTTTGTAAGAAAAGTGATTTATCTGGTTATCCTACTAATATTATAAATGCGAAAGTTTAGATGTTTGGATGTTTGTGTTTCAATCACGTCAAAACCACTGAACCAACTTGGATGAAACTTGGCATATATATAGTTCGTAACCTGGATTGACACATAGGCTACTTTTTATCCCGAATAATTAACAGGATCTACAGGATAAAATGAACGAAAAGGATTATCAGCGCCAATTGGCAAGAGGATTTCATTATCATGTCATGTCACGTCAGTTTGACAGGGCGTAGTACTACCTCTTTGGTCTAACGACTAGCGTTTGACATTCCAGTAGGTACGAGTTCGGTGTAATGTCAAGTTTCTCAAAGAAGTATCCGCTCGGTACACGCACAGATAATATAATGTACACGGAAACTGTAGACGCGTACGAAGGCGCGGGTAACTGCTAGTTAGACATATTCGGTCAAAATTGGTGGATTTCCAAGTTGTGAGGATATTCATTAGCTCTGTCTGAAAACCAGTTTTGAGGAAACTCAGGCATAATTGCAGTTGGAAACATTTAGTTCGTCTCAAAGTATTGAGATTTGATGAACTGAAGTTCATACTCCCAATCTCATGATGACCAGCAGTGATGTAAAGGATCTAAGGAGAGTCACATGGCCAGGGGTTTTAAATGTTTGTCCGCATTTCCAGGTATTCTCTAGTGACGGCGAGAGGAAAGTGGGCACGATAAAGAAACAGTGGTCCGGTCTAGCGCGCGAAGCCTTCACCGACGCAGACATGTTTGGAATATCATTTCCTATGGATCTGGATGTGAAGATAAAAGCAGTTCTGCTTGGAGCATGTTTCTTGATTGTGAGTACTTACTTTTTTTTATTGTAAAAACGTGGATGTATTTTTGACATGCCTCTAACTACTCTAAACATCTTCATAGGATTTTGAGTACCTATACAGGGTGTAAATAAGACTACTCCCGAAGTGGGTCAAATTTAACTAAACAAACACAACAAACATTGCAAGTTAAATAAAAGCCCTTTCATGGTTCATTTTGATCATAAAGCTAATTTCTTCTTTTTTTTTTGCAGGATTTCATGTTCTTCGAAAAGCAAGGTAATAAAGAGTCGGATCGTCCTGGTATGCTGTAATAAAGGCAACTCACTACTTCCAAATTGTATTCGAAGAAGTTAATTCAACAAAAATCTAAATATCTCCTTAGATCCTCTTCTTATATCGTTGGACCTTGGTGTATGGACCCCGGCTTGTCAAATCTTAACACTTCAAATATTTAAAACTGCGAATCTGGTTTTCGGAATAATTTTCACAAACATAACCATCCTAGATCAATCACCTCTCATACTAAAAAACAGTACTTATTTAAATCGAAGCCCTACTTTCAGAGTTACGAGGCTACAAACAGACAAAAACAAACACATTTCAATATAATAATAACTAACAAACTTTCTTTTTTAGGTCTGTTAAGAACATAAGTGAGCGTCAAGACGGCGGGATCCCCTCTCTGATTTCAATTTGATTATCATGTACCTATATTTAATAGGTAGTATCTAATTAGTACTATTCGGTACCTATAAATAAATTGATATCTTAAGAAATCTAAGAATATCAGGGCAGCAGGATATGGGTCAGAGAAAACTGGTCTCGCCATTTTAACACTGCTTCTGGCGAACGGGGTCCCTTTCAATGCCTGATATTAGATTCCTTGAGGTACCAAATTGTACCAATTAGGTACTAAATATACATTGTAATCAAATTAAACTCGGAGAAAGGATCCCACCATCTTGACGCTCACAAACATAAGTACTGTGTACTAGTCACCACTATGCTTAATAGGATATGAATTTTGTTTCAGGGAATGGTTATTAACGCATGCCCCCATGTTAAATAAAATCAGAATCTTAATTTGAGAATCTCATCTCAATGTTTTTGTGAAGACAATAAAAAAAAACTGATCGAATAATTGATCATATCTGAGTATCTAGCTTTGTAAAGCTCGGGAAAAGGTGATGTCAAATGTGTTACCAAAACTGCATGGACGGATAAAGTTTCGTCATAATAGCATAACTTACATTACATCTAACATTTACTCCCCACTTGTACGCTCTAACATCTAAACCTCGCAATACCCTCTGCGATGCTTTTTCGAATTTGTATTTTTTCTATCGTATTAACAAATTTTTTTGATGATTTTACTATGACCACAGAATGGAAATTTTACATCCATAACAATACCTAATTCCATTTCTTTCATTAATCACATTTCATTTGTATTTGCCGACCTCCTCCATCCCGTGCCTAAAAAAACGAACTTATTCCTAAACGTTGTTATTACTTCCGATTTAAAAACTTTATTCTTATGACTGTTATCTGTGAATTTTTATAGTTTTTTTATTTACTTACAACTATTTTTAATATTTAAGTTGAATCTCTAATCTAGGATATTTTTACTTGGGTACTTACTTGTTTTTTGCACAAAGTGTTAAAATACTGTCAGAATTTTTATTATATTTCTTATACTACGATACGACTTATGTATACTAAACTGTAATTATCTCCTAGCGGATTACCAAACTTTATTGGCAATAATCTTATTCGTTTGAAATGTTTGATAGTTTTCTGACGGCATTTTGTATTTGACTTGTTTCAATAAAATATGTATTGCTGATAAGGATCTATAACCGGCCATTGATATTCGGTGCTTAAAAATGATACTGATGTCTTTATTGATATACTTGTACCTTTGTAATACCTATTAAGTACGATATAGATTTTGTAATGTTAAGCGTGCGTGGCCTATATAAGTGTACGTAACTACAATAACGCCAAATTCTGACATTTAAGATAACAAAAATGCCTCTTGTACGACTACGCATTCACGCAAGTTAGATATTTTAAATTACTAGAGGCAAGATCCTATTATTGCATTTCAAGTACTTGTTTTATATTTATCTACTTGTAAATAATTATATAAAAAGCACACACTTTATTACTAGTTTCTTGTCAAATGCATTTTATACCTGATACTCAAATAATTAAATTTAATTAGATAGGTACGTTAAATAATGGCCGTTTCTTTGTAGAAGTTATTAAACTGTGAAGATTTTTGAAACTGATCATGATCACACTAAAAATTACACCTGGCTTAGGCTTGGCTTATGCTTGGCTTAAGCCAGGCTTATTTTTAAGATTAAAACAGCCCCATTATTTAATTTTGACTTAACTTTGGTATTATGATTTTATTAATCTATAATTTGGATCTGACATGAAAATACTATAAGTAGGTATAAGTAATGATTTAGTTATTATATTTGCCGACTTTCTATAATTACCTACCTACAAGTTGCTACCAATTGAATTGCTAATTTAAGCTATAAAGTTAAATTGGCCTACCTATGGTAACAACAAATAAAATAAGGTAGGTACTTAGCACATGTTATGATTCTATTATTAAAAATAATAAAAAGCTATTACCTACATACTATTTGTTTGATCTATACACTGGGATGATAGATATCAATGGGTTTCATAATAAATATTCATGGTTTTAGAAACTATGTGCATGTTCCCAGCATACACATATAACATTCTAGATTTTTCTCCATAACACTCTAATTTGCAGTATTCCCTTCATTGCTTCCTGGGAGTTAGCTCAATATGACGGTTTAGGAAGTCTTATATGGTTAATAATGCTACAAGCAAAAAATAGGACAGATTAAGAATTTACAGAGTTTTAATCTAACTGAGTTTGCTATGCCATATCATGTCACATCACAAATCAATGTTTATTAGTAGACTTGAAAGCTGTTTTTTGAGTACAAACTGATACTTCAGCTTGATGGCAAGACAGATTGTTGAAACTATCATCTTGATTCGAAAGTAATAGTTTTTTCACAAGATTCACTTCTCTATTCTCATGTTTCATAACTGTGGGTTTTGGAAAAGATGTTATTTTCTTAACCCATTGACTTTGAGGTAGTTTGTTCTCATCTGGCAATTGAATCTGAAAAAGATAATAATGGTATAAAAACTAGCATATTGTTATGATTCAATATCTGAAAAAGATAATAATGGTATAAAAACTAGCATATTGTTATGATTCAATATCTGAAAAAGATAATAATGGTATAAAAACTAGCATATTGTTTTGATTCAATACTTAAGCACTAAGTTTGTATAGTACCTAGTAATTTTATTGTTTGCTGATTTTTGTCTATTGCTTGTGTATTAATTTTTAACTTTTATTAGGACTGTGATGTGATTTCTTTGTCATTTATTAATATTAAGTTGTTGTTTGTTCCTCATCGCATGCTGTGACGCCCTATAAGTATGGGAGCACTATTATTATGACCCTTGACTAGCTCACTTGATACTAAAGTGTAAACCCGTGTTGGGAGTCCTATTTAAATAAAATAAAATAAAAATAGAAACAGAGAGAAAAGACACCTAAGGTGTTTTCTATATTTTTACATACCACTTTAGTCTTCTTTGCACTTTTATAGGCAATAGAAGGCAAGTTGATATTTTCTTTATTCTTAACCATTGGTGTTTTATCCTGTGAAAGGTTTCTTATAAACTTTGGAATTGATGAGGCCCCTGGCAATGGCTTCTTAGGATGCACATCTTTCACCAATGGGGCTTGAGGGCAATTCTTAATATATGATGCAATTGGACTTGTAATGTGTTGGTAAGCATTTGATCTGCCAGGTGTGAGTCTAGGAGTACACGGCTTCTTCAATGTTGGATTAGCCGGAGTCTTGAATACAGGTGTTTTTGATTTTATACTACTTGATGATGGAGTAGTAATTACATTTAAAGGTTTTTTCATTACACTTTTAGCTGGTGTATAATAGTTTGTTGGAGAATCCTTGTAGTCAGTATCTTTCGGTATCATAGGAGTTTCTTTTACAAGAGTTGTTTTTGATGGCTTCTTCTCAGGACTTGTTATTAATGGTGAGTGATGTTCACTTTTAACAGACACACTGTGTATAACCTCTTCTGTGTTTTGTTTTTTCACAGGTTCTTTATTTGGTCCATGGTTAAGAATGTAGTCAATAACTTCTAATGTATTATTCAAGTCCATATTATCAGAATTTCTAGGAGACATACATAATTTAGAAACCATATTTTCCATTTGTATAAAACTGTCATCAGATTGTCTATCACAATTAGGTGACCCAGGGTTAGATGAGAATACTGGACTAGCTGGCTTAGGTCTCAAGTTAGGCTGCGAATGTGTTTCAATGAGCCTCAAACTAGTATTTAGATCGTTTTTGCAGCTGACATCATACCTGTAACAGAGATAAAATGATCAAACTTGAACATTTTTGAAGGCAAGCAATGTGGCCTACTTATTTATTGGTTTGAACTTGCTTACCGGCAGGGTGTGATATGACGCCTGTCATTAGTAAGGTTTTTTAACTACCCTATGGCGGCCTATCGCTGAACTGAAATTAAAAACTTACGTAGTGCTTGGTCCTTTTCGGGTACACAATATTTTTTTAATTTCTTTAATTGTTATCTTTCCAAAATGTATTTCATCATCGCTTACTTCGTCTTCGATTTTGGGAGTATTCATTTTATTTCTCAAAACCAGCTTAAACACAATCCTCTTGGATGGATTCCCACTTTCACGAATGCTCCTTGTAGGACTTGTAAATAGGTAGGTACACGGTACATAAGCAAGAGGGAGCTGAGGATGCTCTGCCACTGCCAGCGCCGCCAGTCAACAGCTAATCTAAAAACCTACTGTGCGGTGCAATGTAGGTAATGTAAATTCGCTTCGCTGATAGTATTTTTCGTTTGCATGCAATGCAAAATTGCAAATCGCAAAGCTTGCATTTGCACCGTTAGTATATTAGTGTTCCGTGATTTGCACCGAACGAACCGAAACCGTACGTTTTCTTTCAAAAAATCACTGACAGTGTTGCCAACTCAACTACTTCAAAATATGCTAGATTGGTGTAAAAAATATGCCAAAATATGCTAACCTTCTATAAAATATGCCAAAAAAAATGCCAACATATTAATGTCAATTTATTTATTAAAAAATAGAATCAGGGGAATAAAATATCAATGTCTTCATCTTCATCCACATCAGCTGATGTGGAAGGCTGAGAGCCAGAGTCGTAACTCTCTTTGGTTCCGATATTACGAAGTACATTGTCTGGAACAGTGTAAGAATAACAGCACTTTCCTGCTCTTTTTAGGCCGAATCTGACATACAAAATGGCGTTCAGGGTTCTCAGGGTGAAGATTCTGCTTTCTCGGTGTTCAGATCGTTTTTTACTTAGGGAAGTTAATTTTTTTTTTACTCTTTATTGGCTCTATTGCTTTTCTGTGCTTTGCTGATGGAATATGTAGCCTCAAAACAGACAATTTTGCAATCATGTCGCACTTACAATACTTACAGTACGCTTTCGAAGTGTCGTTTTCAACGGGCTGCAACCACTCTTTAAAGTCTGCCATTTTCTCCCAGTCTGCCCGGTAATGTTGATTATACTTAGGCGCCATAACACTCTTAAAACATCAAATTATAAAAAAGGAACACGGAAACACGGATAAGTAGAGATAATTAGGAGTGAGTCCACAGTGATAAACAGCAGGTTTTGTACTAGTACTAGTACAGGTTGATACTAGTAGGGGAATCCCATAGCACAGATAATATTTTAGTCGCCCCAAAAAAGGGTTGCCATGCTGACTCACCAGTAGTGAGGTGGGGAAATTTATGGAGTTAGGTTAGGTACTTACATGTTTCATAAAATATATTATGCTAAAAAAATATGCTATATGCTAAACAAGAAGAAAATATGCCAAATTTAGCATATAATATGCTAAATTGGCATCACTGGACAGTGACATTATTTAATTTCACATCTCAAATCAAACTGTCAAAGTATAAAAAACGGATTAGCTGCTTGCTTCGTCTGGTTATTTTATTGTATAACCATGGAATGCACGGCCTAGCAAACAGGTTCTTCTAAATAATTGCTAATCTGTACAGTAATATCTTAAATAACCCTATCCCGGAGATTAATGAGCTTCAAGATTTCATTCAATACAGTAGAGTACTGGTAGTCTGGTACAAACTTTTACGTGTTTGGAGCATTATGCGAACACAACATTAATTTTTTTTTCTTTTAATTAACCTGTCTCGTCCCACTGCTGGGCAAAGATCTCTCCCACAGACTTCTAATACTCCCTATCCTGAGCCTCCTCCCACCATCTCCTTTCGAAGGCGTCCAGATCGTCCCGCCAACGCTTTCTTAGCCAACCGTCAGGGAGCCAAGGTGCGCAGATGGTCGCCCACCTATCGGGAGACATCCGGCTGACGTGCCCCGCCCAGTCCCATTTGAGCCTACTTTAACTTTATGCACTGTTTGAACTTTTTTATATAAACAGGTAGGTAGGTAAGTAAACGGAACACAAATACCTAATTAGAAAACTTTATTTACTAAGCAGTCTTATGTACAGAATAAACAGATAGGTATAGGTATATTAATCACAACGAGTATATTAGTCACACACAATAAATCTTTGTACTTACATTAAGTTTTATAAGTAAAAATTGGGGTAGCTCGGTAGATATAGATTATTTCATGTGTTTTACCAGGAGGAAGCTTGTCAATCTATTTGATTTTTTTCAACAGTTCTGTAGCTTCCCTATTTGCTCGATGATCATCATTAGACTTTGCAGGGTAACTAGCAGCTAGTTTGAGATAATACTTTGCCTGATCATCTTTTTCCAATTTCAAATAGCAGTTGCCTATTCTAAGCAAATTCATACTGTAAAATCTAGGTTCTGCTGCTTCTGCTTTTAAGAAATATTCGAGAGCATCTTCATAGGTAGAGTGAGGTGGAGAGGCAAATAGAACTTCTGCTATCTTGCGTTGGTGCCATGGCATCTCTGTGATTTGATAACACCACTCTCCCAACATATGTAAACTGGTTGCATCTTCAGGGTTTAGTGTTACAGCCAACTAAAAAATGGTTACAAAATAAATCAAATGGAAACTTAATTAAATAAGTATTATAATTTTAATTCGTTTTAGTTACTACCTATGTATTTAAGTTTCCTTTTGATTTATTTGTAGAATAGTTTTTAATTTAAGTTGTAGGTACTTAATACATTGTAGTAAAATTTTATTCAAAAGAAAATTACGACTAATACAGTATATTTTACAATATTTACAAAATACATATGAAACAGTTGAGATAAGTACTACAAACTGTTGCAAACGATTTATAGATAGCTCAACTGATCCAAATCAGTACCAATCGGAAGTGTGCCCAAGACTTAATATTACCTACCTACATTTTGAACAATGATTTGCGATTCATGATTAGGAGTGTCCATGTAAGTAATAACCAATATGAAGTTTGATTGTATTGTGATATTATAGCTTAAAACTCACATCCATATGTTTTTTTACATTCTCCAGCTGCTGTATCCTTTCTTTGATGCCTTCCTGAGAACTTTTGGCATCTAATATTAGGGCATACCATTTGTGAACAACATTTTTATCTGAATGGCATGTTAATAGTCTTGTTATAATTTCATAAGCTTGGTGCACAAACTCTTTTTTGCGATTGTTGTCATATTTTGATTCTTTCGACATGTTGTATAGAGCTCGAACTAATCTCCACTGAACTTCCACATTGTCTTCTCCCTGAAATAAGAGTATGCATGTTGTTCATCACAACATTATGAACCTGCAGCCCATTTGCAGCACAATTGGGCGACTGGTCTAGTAAACATTACTAACAGAAGCAGGTACCAGGTAGGTACTTACATAACATTCAGCAAGTATTTCATAACTATTTTCATAATGTCCATTTTCAAATAAGCTATCTGCATTTTGTATAACAGCTTGTGATTTGTCCAAATTAATATTCTCATTAGTTAATTGCTTGGTTTTCTTCATGGGCCATATGAATGCATAACTGGCCACTATTGTAAATCCACTTGTGAATTTACAAGAATGCTGTGGGTGAAAGCAGTTATTTAAATGTTTATTCTTTTTTTAGTAGTTTAGAAACATAAATGTAGGTAGGTATTATTCTATACATCTATACTTATAACCAACATGGTGTTAGAATTAGAACCTACAGCTTAGTAGCCCTCTTTGGTGGCTGCTAGCTAGGTACCCAGCTACTACCTACCCAGGTAGGTACCTACCTATGTACCTACTTAGAATATTGGTTTTGATAACCTGAGGGTAGGCTGGGTAGGTTATTATTATCATCATTTTAGCCGTGGGACGTGCATACATTGCTGAACGTGGCCTACGTTCAGCAATGTATGCACGTCCCCGTCCCTCATAGATTTCTAATTTTCTAAAACAATCGATCTTGCGCCTCGCTGCACCCAACGGTATAAAGGGTTGAATTGTAATCTTGGTCAGTAGTAGTTTCAACTCTGGAGCATAAAGGCTACTTTTACTTATAGTAAATGCAACTATTATACCTTTAGCGGTTATTACATTACACAATCTCAAGCACGCTAACTAGCATCAAGCGTAGTGTAATAAGGGAAAGACAGGTAGACTGACTTGCTAGTCTGCTCCAAGCACGGACTAGGTAGCCTGACTTGATATTGCATGGTGTAATAAGAGTAAGACAGTAAGACCCAGTGTTGACAAGTTAGGGGTTTTCCCCCTAAATTTAGGGGTGAAATATGTAAACAGGGGCAATTTTAGGGGTAGAAATTATTTGGGGTTTTTTTTAGGGGGAGCCCTGATAAAACTTCCAATTAGTCTCGTGCGTAGAACGGAACGCACGACACGAGCACACAGTATGTATTGCAAAGCCTCGTCCGAACTTCACATCGTATGGTCCGTCCTCTCACTCAAATAATGAATAAACAGGTCAGTGAGAGAGATGGCACAATCAAGTCCGACAACCAACCATGTAGCGTTTGTCATTGTCATTGTTTGTCTAGTCTATTTGTCTATGACGTGTTGTGGTTTCATTTTCAATGTAAACGTTTTTTATTTTTCAATAGGGTTTTATAAAAAAAAAAATTCGACAGAAACTCAAGTATAGGTTAAAAATACATGCATACTTTTCATAGATGTTGTTGTGATAATTTGCTAAGTTTAAAGCTTTGGCCACTACAATGCTCAATTTAAAGAAAAATAAGTTAATAACAGTCCTAGGCTGAAAACTCAGACTCTGAAAAAAAATTTGAGACATGATTTGCACGTTATACAATAATAAAGAGTAAAAAAAAATTTTAGGGTTTTTTAGGGTGATTTGAAAAAATACTTGGGGGTAAAATTTGGTATGGGTTGGCAACACTGGTAAGACCGTTCAGTCAGCGTCCGGCAGCCGCAGAGGAGGGTCGTGTCTCGCGGTGCCGTACCTACACAATGCCATGCGAACGAACGAACGAACAAAACGAGAGGTGATCTTCGATATTATCGATATCTATCATGACATGCCATATTTATGGGAGAAAAATCATACAGATATATGACTAAAATATGGGTGAAAGAGTATGATTCGCTCATATTTTTATCTCTTATTTCTTAAATTTTGTTGAAATAGTCGCGGTAAGAGCTACCGCCATTTTCCATCATTTCGAAAGATTTTTCAAGACGCCCGTCAACGACGACGTCCGCCTTTCGAATGAGTAAGCATGCGATATCTAGCGCAGTGTAATAGCAAGCCAGTCTACGTAGATTCTAAGCACGGACTAGTTAGCGTGCTTGAGATTGTTTAATGTAATAACCGCTTTTGAAAGAATGCGTTTCCTGAATATATTGTTTGCTTTGTTGGCATTTGTTACCAGCTGAAATAGCTTTAGTGAACACGGTCGTAATTTTTCCCATATAGTCATATTTATTCGATTTTTCGACTGCTTTGTGTAAAAATGAACCGCAAAATCAGAAAATACCTAGATAGGTCCTAAGTTTTCTTCAGAATAAAAACACGTACATAACGTCATTGTTTTTTTTTTTTTTTTTTTTTTTTTTTGTTCGCTCCTGAGAGCAGGCTATAGTTTTTCAACCATACCGCCTAGTCAGACGTTATATTTTTTCCATTGTTATTTTGTTTATGTGTTTGTCTTACGTAATTTTTTTTAAGTAGAAATTATATCAAATAATGATACACATCTGAATGTTTTTTTTTTCTTCGTCTATTTTGACTATACGTTTAGGCACATACCTAATTATAAATTATTTACATTTCGTTTAACTATACAAAAGTATTAATAATATGTATGCGGGTCTCGACAGGGCCTACACATTTGTACCTCTTGGGGTCGAGACTCTGGGTCCGTGGGGTACCGAGGCCCTCCGGGTCTTCAAAATTATTGCAGGGCGTCTAGTCGCAGCGACGCGTGACCCGAGGGCTGGTGATTATCTGGGCCAGCGAATCAGCATTGCTATTCAGCGCGGCAATGCAGCCAGTGTCTTGGGCACGCTTCCGATTGGTACTGATTTGGATCAGTTGAGCTATCTATAAATCGTTTGCAACGGTGTGTAGATAGCTCAACCGCTTCATGTGTATTTTGTACATATTATAAATATTGTAAATACTTTATTAGTCATAATTTTCTTTGTAATAATAAACTCCTATTAATAATATTATTTACAACTAACGATACTTTACAGAGACATAATTATATCTCTGTTACTGTATTAATAATAAACTTGTACAAATGAATGAAATTTGACTCATCCTTGAGCAATTCCTGAATGCAACGCGGGACTAAATCAGGTTCACGATAAGTTTGAAGCAGTTCATCTATCAATACAAGGCGCTGAATATTGAAAGATGAACAATCGAAAATTATATGATTTACAGATTGAATTTCTCGTGATTGGCAATAATCACAATAAGGGGAATTTATCATTTTTAAACGATGGAGATGATAATTCAAACGACAATGACCAAATCGCAAGCGGCAAACAGTTGAGTAAAACTTTCTGTTCATGAAAATTTCACTCTTACAGAACCAAGGTACAGAATCAATCTGAACATCCAAAGCAGCATGCCAGGAACCCTTATTCTCAACCTGTGTACAGTGATACGAATGTCTCCCCCAAGATTGACACATTCGTTGTCTTAAAAGACTTACAACGTCTGTGTATGGTAGAGCTACATCAGCGTCACCATTCTCAAGATTAGAATCTATAGTATCTGCTAATTTAACTATAGTGTTGGCTAGATAATCCGCCTTCTCATTACCCTCTACACCTTTATGCGAAGGAACCCACGCAAAACTTACATTAATATCAGAATCAGCCAGCTCAACCCACAGTTGTTTTATAAGAAAAATGATGTAATTAGTATCAGCATGCAGTTTATTATTATTTAAATTTTTTAAAACACTCATGCTATCACTCACCACAACCCATTTTGTATGACCTAAGTTACGATTTTTAATATGTTTTAAAGCACTCAGGATTGCAACAGCTTCCGCAGTAAAAATACTAGCGTTTTTATCAATTTTGTGACCGACACCAATATTCAAAGATGGTTCAAATAAGGCAAAGGACACAGCGTTTTCATTTTTAGATCCATCGGTATAAATAAATTTGCAATCTATAAACTCGGAGAGCATTACATAAACTGTTAAAGTATGATTATTGTAGATTAGAACCTCCATGTTCAATATCTATGGTTTTATGAATGACATAATATTGACAATGTAACGTAGTAGTTGATTGTTGAGAAGTGTACTATGGCGATGGTTTGAAATTGAATAAAACAGAATTATAAATGTTCTACTGCGTTTCTAGTTCTTTACAAGATCTCTGAAGATACAATGGTGAATATAAATACATGGTTTTTAACATGGTAGCAGAGCGTGGTTAAAAAAAATATTCAGATTGAAAAAGTCGGGTTAAAACAAAAGAAGATATTTTTTCACAAACGGAAAATTGTGAAATAGTGCATGAATACCATGGAAGGTAAAGAGGAGTTCCGACTGCCGATATTTGATGGGGCAAATTATGACAAATGGAAATTCCGTTTAAAATTATTTCTAGAAATGAAAAAATGTGTTAAGGCAATTCAAAATAAGACAAAACCAGAAGAACTTACAGAGAGTGTTTGGGACGATATGAAATTAAAGGCAGCAAATTATATTGTGAATAGTATCACAAACACCCAACTGGATATAGTTATCACCGAGAGGACGCCTTATGAAATGATAGAAAAATTTGATGATATATATATAATAAAGGGATGTGCCAACAGATTGCTGCTAAAGCGTAAGGTGCTTGAAACAAAATTCAAAGAAAATGAAAATCCATTTGAATATCTCCAAATATTCGAAAAACAAATAAATGAATTAAAGAATGCGGGTGAAACAGTGTCAGAGGAAGACAGACTAAACTACTTACTACTATCACTACCAAGCGGGCTAGAACATATTGTAAATATCGTGGATGCCATGCCCAAAGAAGCACAGACTGTGGAGTATGTAAAATCAAAGATTATGCTGGATTTTAAGAAAAAAGAGATGAATATAACAGAACAGTCATTCGCTAGTAGTTCCAGATCGTATGATAATGTTGAAGATAACAATTGTTTTGAGTGTCACAAGCCAGGCCACTATAGAAGAGATTGTCCAAAGTTGCATAAAAATCAGAACTACCGTGGAGGACGAAGAGGAGGTCGCCGAGGCAGAGGTGGACATAACAGAGGATACAGAGGTTATAGAGGACGAGGTAATAACGAACGAGGTAATAACAATCGAGGTAATAATGAACATACAGGCTTTAATGTAGAAGTACTGGCTGGAGAAAGAGAAATTGAAACTAAGGAGACGATAAATTGGCTAATTGACAGCGGATGCAGCGATCACATTGTAAACGACGATAAATATTTTTGTAAGTACAAGAAATTAGATAATCCGGTAAAAATAAGAGTAGGAGATGGTTTTGGTCTCATGTCAGAAAAGATAGGCAACATAATGATGAATTTTCAAGTAGGACGTCGTTTACACCAAATAGAAATACATAATGTATATTATGTACCAAGTATGAAAAAGAATTTACTCAGCGTATCGAGTATTGTGAACAGAGGTAACATGATAAAATTTAAAAACGAAACGGCGGAAATTTATAATTCAAAATATGAAATAGTATCGGTAGCAAAGAAAAATAATAAATTATATGAATTAGAAGGAAAGGTAATTTATAATAATGATGGAAATAGTTCATACACGACTGATAAGATGATGTCTGAGAAAGAGAAATGGCATAGGATTTTGGGTCATGCTAATTTTTCTAAGTTAAAAGAAATGTGTAGGTATAATTTACTAAACGGTTTACCCGAAAAATTAGATGATAATTACGTACAGTGCGAAATATGTTTAATGAATAAAATGACGAATTTACCATTTGAAAATAATCGACGTAGAGCCACTGAGTTATTAGAGATTGTGCACACAGACGTCAATGGTCCAATAACGCCGACAGGAAGAGACGGTAAGAGATATTTTGTTTCTTTCATTGATGATTATAGTAGGCAAGCTCAAGTTTGTGTAATTAAAAATAAAAGTGATGTTTTTGAATGTTTCAGGACGTATGTGAACACGATGCGCAATCAAACAGGCAAAAGAGTAAAAGAAATGAGATGTGACAATGGTCGTGAGTATCTTAACAGAGATTTTTATACGTTCGCAAAACAAGAAGGAATTTATATCAAACCCGGTCCAGCATATACACATCAACTGAATGGAGTAGCTGAAAGATTTAACAGAACTATTATGGATCGTGCAAGGTGTTTGATGTCTGAAGCAAAACTTAATAAATGTTACTGGCCAGAATGTGTTTTAACAGCAGTGTATTTAGGAAATAGATTACTTACCAATACTGCTGAAAAGAAAAGTCCATACGAAATATTTTACGGTCGCAAGCCAGATGTAAGATATTTAAAGATTTTTGGAAGTAAATGTTTCGTGAGAGTTCCAGAAGAAACCAGAACATCGAAGTTGAATCCAAAGGGAATACAAGGTATACTAGTGGGATACACGGATACTGGATATAAGATTTTAGTCAACGATAAAATAGTAATAAGTCGCCACGTTACGTTTATTGAACCAAATGCGCAAGTTATAAAATTCCGAAATGAAGAAACAAATGATGAGTCAAACGAAGAAGAACCCCATAAGAAAGAGGAATCAAAGAAAGAAGATTTAAATGAACTTGATGAATTTTATGACACAGTGGAAGATGAAGAAGATAAAAGACAGAAAGCAAGTGAAGTTGAGGAGGTTATACCAAGTCGCCCAAGAAGAGAAAGAAAGTTACCTGAGAAGTATAAGGATCATGTAGTGTATGTAAATGTGTGTGATGCCGGAGTACCTGATTCTTATGAAGAAGCGATAAATGGCTCTCAAGCAAAACTATGGAAAAATGCTATGGATGATGAGATTAATAGTCTAGAGCAAAATAACACATGGGAAATTGTGGATGCCCCGAAGGATAATAAGATTATAGAAGTGAAATGGATTTTCAGAATAAAATCAAATGGCAGATATAAGGCACGAGTAGTAGCAAGAGGATTCCAACAGGCTTATGATGAAAATGAAGAAATATACTCACCTGTTGCAAGAATGATTACAATGAAAGCTTTAATGTCGATAGCATGTGTCAAAGGCTGGTATATAGAAAGTATGGATGTAGAAACAGCATTTTTGAATGGAACAATCAAATCTGAGGTATACATTTATCCACCAGATGGGTATGATATTGAAAATGGAAAAGTATGCAAATTAAAGAAGGCTCTATACGGTTTAAGAGAAAGCCCGAGAGATTGGTATGAGTGTTTTCACGAATTTATGACAAGCATCAAGTTCAGAAGGTCAGATTATGATTATTGCATATACACAGGATGTGTAAATAAAGCAAAGATATTTTTGTGTTTATATGTGGACGATATTTTAATTTGCGGAGAAAATATTAACGAAATTAAAGAAGTTAAGAATATGCTGAAAAATAGATTTCGAATGAAAGACTTAGGAAAAGTGAAACAGTATTTGGGAATCGATATTGAATATGACCCTAAACAGAAGAAAATGACATTAAGTCAAGGAAAATATATTGAAAGTTTAGCGGAGAAGTTTAATGTGAAAGAAGCTAAAAAGTATGAGACACCGATGGAACAGAATTTGTCGCTTGAACCTGGTGAAGTAAATGATAATCTGAGGTACAGAAGTTTAATAGGAGCACTTTTATATGTTGCAAGTGGTACGCGACCAGATGTGTCTTACAGTGTGAATTATTTAAGCAGATTCCAAAATTGTTATAGTGATATACATTATAAATATGCGTTAAGAGTTTTAAAATATTTGTATTTTACACGAAATAAAAAACTAAGTTATGATGATGTGTTTGATGAAAGCTTAGATGCGTTTGTAGATGCTGATTGGGCAGCTGATAAAAATGATAGGAAGTCGACCACAGGAATTGTAATAAGAGTGTACAATAACCCTGTAATGTGGAAAACGCATAAACAAAAGATAGTGTCGAGAGCGTCGACTCACGCTGAATATTATGCGTTGGCAGATTGCGTAGAGGAGGTTTTGCCGGTGAAAGGAGTTTTAGGCGATTTGGGTATAACAGTCAAGGGTCCAATTAAAATATTTGAAGACAACAGTGGTGCCATAGCTCTTTCCAAAAACGGTAAATTTTGTAAAAACTCTAAGCATATTGATATTAGCTATCACTTCGTGTATGACTATGAAAAGAAAGGGATTATTAATGTAACTAAAATAAATACTGAAGATCAGTTAGCAGATATCCTTACTAAGTCACTAGGAAAAACAAAGTTTCAAAAACTTAGAGATCTTTTAAATATTAAGTAAGATGTTAGTTAATTGTGACTTAACAAATGTTAGTAAGAATTTAATTAGGTGTGTTATGCAATTGTTAATTTTTTTATTATTGTATAACGAGAGTAAGGATTTTAAGTTTGTATAATTTAATTTAGTATATACTGTGTATTTCTTCTACAAAATCAAGGAGGTGTGTTAAAGTATGATTATTGTAGATTAGAACCTCCATGTTCAATATCTATGGTTTTATGAATGACATAATATTGACAATGTAACGTAGTAGTTGATTGTTGAGAAGTGTACTATGGCGATGGTTTGAAATTGAATAAAACAGAATTATAAATGTTCTACTGCGTTTCTAGTTCTTTACAAGATCTCTGAAGATACAATGGTGAATATAAATACATGGTTTTTAACATAAACTTCTTCTTTTGTTGACAGATCATTATTGATCAGTATATTAATTGCTGGAAATTTACTATTAAAAGATCCTTCGTAACAAGGTAGCATGAGACTTGATTGATAGATGTTTAAATTTTGAAGAAAATTTAGAAAGCATTGGAAACCCTCTAACATGTAAAATGGTTTTGAGCCAGGCTGAGCGCTGGACAGATTGGCCAGAAGAGCATTGCCAGAAACACTGAAAAGTTTCAAGACGAATCTTTCTTTTAGAAAGTTGAAACGAATAGGAATTGGCGGAAGTCTGCATTCGATTTGCATTGCATTTACAGGAGTAGTCCTAAATGCCCCTGAAATCAAACGCAGGCATTTGTTTTGAAAGACGTTTATGCTATTTACAATTTTTACATCTGCAGCGTAACAAAAGAAACCATATTCAAAATGGCTGCGAACTAAAGATTTATACAAGGTTAGTAGTATTTTTGGGTCTGCACCCCAATAGGATCCAGACAAAGACTTTAAAATGTTGTAAGCTTTGTTAGCTTTATTAATTATATGCTTAGTATAATTCATCCAGGATAAATTATGGGAGAATAATACTCCCAAAAATTTAACCTCTTGTGATACAGGCAAAGGCAAATTATTGTATTGAATAACTGGCATATCAATAATATGCCTTTTACCAAAGACAACAACTTTAGATTTCGATGGATTTACATTAAGATCTAGATAGGAAAAATATTTATTAAGCTTTGTCAATGCATCATTAACAATTTCAGCTACTTGAGCTAAACTTGTTCCCGATGCATAAACAACCAAATCATCCGCAAACTGTAAGTTTTTGACTTGCGAACCCAATATTAAATTTAAACGACGTATGTACAATATAAATATTAAAGGTGACAAAATACCACCTTGACATACACCTACAGAGGATAACCTCGGCCCATATAGATGTCTATTGTATTTTACGAAAACTTCTCTATTTCTCAAAAAAGCTTGAACCCAATTGACAATTTTTCCAGGAATACCTATTGATAGCAATTCTCGACACAGTACATCAATATTGACACTATTAAAAGCGCCAGAAATATCGAAGAAAACGGCCAACAAACGATTGTTTGCAGCCAAAGAATTATGAATATCAAGTTGTAATTGACAAATACTTTCACGAGCTGAATGATTTCTACGAAAACCAAATTGATTTGACGATAGAATTTTGTTGTGTTCCACATAAAATTCCAAGCGTTGTTTTAGCAGTTGTTCAAATATTTTACCGACGCATGACGTAAGCGCTATAGGACGATAGGAATCAGGACATAGCTTGGGTTTATTGGGCTTCAAAATTGGTACTAAACAATCGATTTTCCAATCAGAAGGTATGTCGTTATTTGTCCAGAGTGAATTCAAAATCATTAGAAAAATTTCCAAACCATTACTATTCAGTTTCTTAAAAATAATGTACGGTATTCCGTCAAGACCAAAAGCTGTATCTCTTCTAGAATTAATCGCAGATATTAGTTCATTAGTTGAGAATTCATCGAGTAAAAAGGAATTGCTGGTATTTACACTAATTGAGTTATTACAGTATTGTCTGGGTGACACGAAGTCAGGAGTATACTTCATTAAAAAATCTAAAATCCATGTGTCGTCTTCATTGTCGTAAGAAATGTATGTTTTATTAAATTTACGAATAAATTTCCATATTAAAGAAATTGGGGTACAACGATTAAATTTTTCACAAAGGGAAAACCAACTTTTTTGTCTTTCTAATTTTATGGTTAGTTTTTTAAGAGCCCGAAGTCTCTTGAATTCACAATAACTTTCTTCTGTTGGATTAGATTTAAAATATAGATACGCTTCTTTGGAATTTAAAACGGCATCAGAACATTTCTGATTCCACCATGGAAGGGGTGGTATTTCACCATTTCTAAGACGACATGACTGCTGACTGACATTATTGACAGTGACAATAGAAGAGCTTGCTAAATTGTTGCTAGGGATAGATTTCGCAACTGCTGTACGTAAAATTTTACAAAATTCTTGATAAGAATCTTGCGGACATCGAGCATCTATTTCAAAATCAACCAACAAGGTATCCATACAATCATTAAACACCTTCCAATCTACACGTCTATAATTTGGGTAGATGGGCAAATGTTTATTAGTACAATTATTAGCTGAATTATTACTATTATTGTTAAACAAGACTTTAATTATTACAGGAAGGTGATAACTAGTGCCCAAAGGACTATCATGAACGGACCATTCACATTGTAGTGACAAAGACGGCGAAACCATTGTCAAATCTAGTGCGTTTGGACGCCACGACAGCGAACCAACTGTCGTCGCTTGACCATCATTTAACAGAACCAAATTGTTTTCATCAATGACCTCCAAAACCTCTCTCCCACGAGGAGAGTCAGAGCCACAGCCCCAAGATGTATGATGGGCATTAAAGTCACCTGCAAGTATTAGTGGCCCAGTAATCGACTTTATTAGTGTATCAAATTTACTTTTGCTAAAAACTGGATTACTATTTGTTGGACAATAAAAACTAAGAATACTTATCTCCTTTTTGTTAATAGTAACTCTGGTACAAATATTTTGCAGTGAATTATCAAAGTAAGTAGTAATGTTAGAATAATTTAAACTGTTATGAATTAAAATGGCTACTCCATTGTGATTGTTACCACAATCATTACGTTCGACATTGTAATGTTTTATTTTGAATTGTTGGTGAGGTTTAAACCACGTTTCTGAAATTATTGCTATATGAATATTATTTGTATAAAGAAAATTAATAAATATTTGCTTATTACTGTTTAGACTTTGTGCGTTCCATTGCATAATGTTTAAAAAATCCATTATGCAGATGGAGGGAGCTTATTACTGAGAGTTTTTTTTAGGGTCTCTCTGATAGACCCAGAATTTATTGGAACATCTTTGTTGCTCATCATCTTTGTTATTGTTTCAATTAAGATGTTTATAAAAACTTCTGACTTCATTAAATTATTTACCTGTACATCAAGGGTTCTTGCAGATAGGTGTGGAAAGGATTTAGAATCAAAAAGATCCGAATAGGTTACAGTTCTAGACTTGATTTTGTTTTCTTCTACCTTCTGCTTTTTAAGAGGACACATTGAAGATATGGCTATGTGGTTTCCATTACAATTTTTACATTTGGCATTCTTTGGGTCAACGTGACACTGGCGGAAATTGTGTTCCTCGGTACAGATAGAACACACTTCAACATTTTTACAAAACTTGGCAATGTGGCCATACCTCATGCATTTAAGGCACTGCTTCACAGGAGGTATGTACACTTTTACCTCATGCCTCCAGGAGTCTAGTTACACATGTTCCGGGAGAATGGTGGAAGCAAAGGTCACCGCAACTGCCTGTGTGGGTAGAAAGGCAGCGGCACCATCGCTTCTCACTCTGCGCATGAAGCGTCTCACCTGAATGACATTCCTTGAACTGCCGATCAGTGAAAATATTTGCTTGTTAGACATCTCAACCGGAACCGAGGTAAGAACCCCAGTAACTTCGGTATCACCTGCTGGTATGGTAGCTTTAAGGGACAGCTGATCAAGAAGTTTTACATTTTGTAAGAACATGTTCGCATTGTTAGGGAGATCAAATGTGATCCCTACCTTAAATTTGTTGATGGACCTGAGGTGCATAACACCTGAGACACCATGATCTCTTAACCCTTTTGAGAGGGACATACGATCGCGATCAGTGAATGCTCTATCTTCGGTTTTATGAGTCAGAAAGACAATGAACTCATTTTTTTTAGAATCCTCGGGGTACTTACGCGAGTACCCAGAGACCTTAAATATAGCATACTTATCCGCTTGCTTATGGTTCTTGTTTTGTGTTGAGCAGTCTACTGATACTACCGACTTCGCATCATCTGTATCCGAAGAATCAGAAGGCGACGTCTGCAGCGACTCATCAGGGGGAGGCGGCTCCTCCTTTCTCCTCCTTTTCTTCCCCATCCCGGACCACAACCGTGAGCTTCCTGGTTTGGCCACCTATTCACAAGTATTCCGGGCTAACCCAGAAGAAAATTTACCTAATTTTAGATAAATAAACGAATTTTTTCCCAAAAGCGCGCCTTTCCACTTTGGTAGTTCCCGCCTTTTTTTTCTAACGTCATTGTTTTCGTCAAAAACAAAACATTGAGAGAAACTGCATTCTTTCTTCTTCTTCTCTGTCCAATGTTGCCAGACAATCGTCCGCGTTCTCCTCAACAAGAAATCCCCCAAAATTAAGGTTTTTAGCTTACTCGCTTCCGCCCGCGTCCCGTTTAACCCTGTTGATTTTCAGGCATAAAAAGTACTAGCTTATGTGTTAATCCAGGTTACGAACAGGTTATATTCCAAGTTTCATCCAAATCCGACCAGTAGTTGCAACGTGATTGAATCACATAATATACATCCTTACTTTATACGTTGACATTTATAATACTAGCTTTCGACCGTGACTTCGTCCGCGTCCCGTTTTATCCTGTTGATTTTCCGGAATAAAAAGTAGCCTATCTATGTGTTATTCCAGGCTACGAACTATATGTATTCCAAGTTTTATCCAAAACGGACTACTTAATTTAGAATTTTTATTTAATAATATTTGCGCGAATGAGTAACAAACATCCATCCATACAAACTTTCGCATTATTTTATAATATTAGTAAGGAAGGATTTGTGGGATTTGTGGGATAATAGTAGGATTAAGTTAAAGAGAGCAGAGGAAACCCACTGGCTTGTATTTTGGTCCACAACATTACACCAGCCACGTGTTTGTATGTAATACGTACGATCAAGGCAAGGCAAACAATGGCATTAGGGTCGGTCGTGTCGTTGTGTCGTCGTCGGGCTCGAATGTCCGTCGTGGTTGGTTGGTCGTGTAGAGCATCATCGTGTCATGGTCTGTTTGGCAACATTTTCATAGTTGGCAATTATTTCAATAAATCAATATTTTTCGGTTCAACCAATCCAATCTAAGCTTAGTCCAAGCCTTGTGAGTGAAAGAAACGGAGAGACGACGAGAACTTCTGATTTGCGATTGATTGATTGACGTTTCGCTGACTCGCTCGCTCGCTAGCTGCTTGCTTTAGCCAGTTTTTGTTGTGGTGAAGTAAAAAGTGAAAGAAATTCGGGAGTTTGCGAGATTATGTTTGCAATTTGAATAGCTGTTTTTATTGTATCAGTATGCAGAGATCAGGTAATGTGCAAACTATTATCTTTTAGCTACCTGTGTGTTTTTATCTGTTGAAAAAATGTCCGCGGGTTTTCATTCGGTTCAAATTAATCGTTACCAAGTTTTTATCTGATAGCACTACGTAAAAATTAATCAGTTGATACGTTAGGTATCTTCGCGATAAATAAGTATCGGTATACATTTCTTACTTAGTAGGTTGGGTTGGTTAACAAGATCCCTGAAAGCTGTTCTTTGGGCAGGTACTATGGACTGCGAATCTACAACATGTACGTACTCCAATTTAATCATTACCATTTACCAGTAGGTTCTACGGAATCTACAGATCCCAAAATTACGGTACACAATAAGGTATCAATCAGTGAGTTATTTACTTACCTGAAGCCAGGAAACCATTGATTCAGATCAGGTGGGGTGGGGTGGGGATGATCTCTGTCCTGATACCTTTTAAGTAGCTGCACTAATTGCGCTTTAATACCTAGTTATCCTTTCTTAGATTTGTCTCACCCTGTATGTCATAATCTTTAGCCTAGGGGTAAAAATTTATAAAATAGCCAACTCTAACCTAAGGTACCTATGTAGAGTTGGCTATTTTATCTATTTGTAGAGTTCTTAAGTACTATTACTTATGTTGTTTTAGTAACAGTTACATACAGTGTGGTTGATGGATCTAGGCAATCATGATGTTAGTCAATTTAATTTTAAAAAGCTCCATTGTGCATTGAAACGGCTAACTTCAAAATTGTCTAAATCTGACGGTATTGCACCTATCTAGGTGTTGGCTTGGCCATGATGTCTGATCGGGTTTTTTGTTCACTATTTTATCTCAAAATAAAGGCCTAAACTAGAATGGTTCCTTCCAATATCTCCAGCCAAGTTTCTAATCATTGCTATTAGCATATTTTTAAAGAAAAACATTGTCTTTTCCTTCAATAGTCAACACTTTAATTAATGAAATTTTCAGTTGATTACTTAAAACCTACTGTTACCTCACTACTTAAAGATGTGGCAAACCTTGATTTTTTTGCTGACCCTGGGCTTTTTATTTTATTTATCCAATCTTACTGTTGCTGTTTTAAACTGTTGAGTTGTTTTAATTGTTTTATTTCACTTAGTGGTTGGATAACTCCTTTTAAGTACATAATACCTGTATTAGGAGATACTGCTCTTCCGTAGTGTAAATTTAATCTAATGACTAACAAGTAAGTGAACTTATTTAAAACATTTTACAAAATTACTTATTTTCTTTCACTAACATCACTAAAAGTTAGGGAGATAGATACCTACTACTTTTTTGTAATATAAAGCGCCAAAAACAAACACGTCTCACATGATGTTCATCTATTACCTACTTGTATTAAAATAAAAATTCAACACTGGCACACAACACTGGCACAACTGACAATGACATGAGCATTGACTGACTGGCAGACAATGCTCTTAGCATTAAGTCCTCCTATTTGTGTGAAATTTTAAAATAAATAAATAAAAATTTATACAAAAGTAATGTGGGTTGGCGGCAGTTTGGTTGGCTGAAGGTACTTTTATTACCAAACCAAATAGTGTATAAAAATGTTAAGATACTCTTCTTAGTTTGCTTGTAAGTACAATACTCATAAAGGATCTTTGTCCTGCTGAATTATCTGGGCAGAACCGATTTTTGGGTCGAATGGGAGGTAAGCGAATTTTTCCGCACAACGGAACATGCACAATCGTTGATGCACCTAACTTCAGAGGGATGAAGATCCGTTGTGTGTACTGTAACTTAGTTACTCGTAATCTGTCTGGTAATCTTTAGAACCATTATGCCCATTTTCAGATATCATACATCACTAGAAAGGTACATTGTGCCAGAGAGTACCGGAGTCTATATTTTTATTATAATAAAAAATTGCTTTTCAACATTTAAACTCTTTACCTACTTGTCTCAATCAAGTCACGAGAAATGCAAATAATATTGCCGGCAGGCCAGCTAGTAGGTAATATGAATACAATCTCATGATAGGTGTATGTATTATGTCTAGGTATAGGTAGCTTTACATACCTACATTATCTTAGCGCGAAGTATTGTGTCGTGCTCAGCGAGCGTGCGACCTCATCCCGGGATCTGCGCCCTCACGCGGAAACTGACCACGGTGCCTGTAATTGACACCATTCCTCACTTTCGTGCCACTCCTTACGGACGCACTCTTGTATCATCATCATATCACCCTGTAGAAGTCCACTGACATAGGTCTCTCAAAAATTTCCGGAAATGACGATTCTGAGCCTTTTCCAATCACCAATTACCTAACGTCTTAAGTGAAGGTGAGGGATTAAATTAAATAAATAGGCACCCCTATATTAGAGTTTTAACCTGAAGACTTTCGGTAGGTAGCTTAGGTGTATTTTTTTTCGGTTAAAGTTAATGATCTCTCGTCTAACTAAATTCAGATAAAATTCTCTACTAAGGCTTGTATTTTGATCAAGAAGTCGTCACTCGATTTGATTTATTTGAGTACAAAAATACAAAAGTACTTATACAAAAATCTATGCTAAGTACCGATCTACTACTATCTAATCTACCAACTCGATCTATGTTCTATCTGATCTTATTTTGCTAGACAGAAAGTTATACTGTTTTAACAGTTATAAGCGATCTCCTGAACCTGCTGTCGAGTTTCACATCGATCAAGGAATGTGCAATTTCATGATAACCAGACCCAGATCAAAGTCTTCGTAAAATTAATTGATAATAATTACTAAGAGATGACATGGCTCAGACATGTATGCAGCAATTGCATACAGCTTGTTTAATTAATTTGACCTTTTTGGTAGATACTTTACAGTTTTGTTATTTCTTATACTTTTACCTGGGTGCTCAAGATCCAGTTTTTGTTTCAAAATATAGATACCTACATAACGTTCCAAATGAATAGGTATATTACATACATACTATACAGGATGTAATAATTAATAAGACTTCTCACGAATACTGAAAGGTAGTGCAACGGCATTTGCTTGAAAGTCAATGAAAAATAATAAGTAAAGAAATATTAGGTAGTGCTTAACCCTGTAGGTTAGGTACCTACTGGGGCATTGTACCGGACTACTATCTTCATTAGATAGAACCCATCATACCAGCGTGTAATAAGCTAGGGCGTGCCTAGTACCTTACGTAGATACGTAGTGCTATAAGAAGGTTGACCTCAGAGGGCATGCGACGACGCTGCGTTGCACGGCCGTCCGCAACCCCGACCGCATGGAATCCGTTGAGTCGCGAATTCTCTGCATGTATTGAAATAGCTTCTAGTGCAATTGTACGCGCTTTACCGCCTCTGCCACCTCAGTATTCGGCGACGTCCGCGCACACCGCTTGCTCTCCGCTGAAACACATCTTATATGCGTAAACACCGAGCCACACGTTTACGTCTTTTTCTCTCATTGTAAATAAACTTTGTCACTTATCAATATTTACTTGTAACCGGGTCGATGTACAGTTCATTGTCATTCGTTCTATGTTATGGATTAACTTTAGAAAGTGTAGTGATTGTCTACTAACATGTCATCTAATATTTTTAACGCGAGACACTTGATTTCTACTTGATTGTAAATGCAAAATTGTGAAAACAAGATTTTTTTCTATACCGGTGTAGTATAGACAATGGAAACTATGGAGAGCTCGAGTCAGTCATGTAAGAATCTTGTTTTAAGTTAACTAGATGGTAACTTGACCGATCCTTTGCCTCTCATAAAATAGAGTCCTAGCTCTAACTGGGCGATTGGTTTTACTAACGTCGGTATGCCTGTCATCCAATATGAGATGGCATAGTGATTCTAACGCGAAGAAGACTTCTACATCATTTATAATGGCAATCTTTGTTTAATTTATTTTCATTTAGTCATCAATATTGCTTTGATTAAAAACAATCGGTGCTAAAAACAATGCTAGCATCCACAAGCCTAGATAGTGAATCACTGGTTCGTATGTTGACCAACACCAGTAAAGATACACGGTTCACTTAGCAATGCCAACTCGCGCTTGCATGTCTTTTGGAATATTTAAATTGTTCATGAACAAAAATAAACAGGAGGTGGTAAAAAATTGTTAATGGAAGTAGATTATGTGAGCACAGATAGTTTAGAAGACGTAGGTACATGTTGTCTACCTTGTCTGGGTATGTAGATATTTTATCGACGGAATCGATGTACTCGCATGTCTTTTAAAACTTGCTGGATAGAACCACATACCTAAATGTGATCTTCAAAAAATAAGATAATGTAATTAATTAATTTGATTGTATTTGTTCCATGTGCTGTTTCATCAACATCATCAAATTCAGCGGTGAGTACTTGATTTTAGTATGCATTGGTATCATACATGCAATAAGTTGATATCTTGTTGAAGTTTATTAGGTCGTCAGGACCATTTTGTCCACTGAGCACGTATACGTTGCGTGCGTCGTTTGAATTACGCGTAGGCATTCGCGACCGCTATTCGGCCCTCGGCCGATTGTGCCTACGGAGTGTTGACCACCGAACACCATGACACCGATATAGAACTCCCTATGGATCGTCGTCGCCGTTGTCACTTGCATATCGCCCCAGTATGCAGTGACGAACGCGTTTGCTGTCCACGACGCGCGGATTGTTTTATTGTTTCAGTTAGCGAATTTGTAATCGTGGAACGGTCGTTGTATTGTGTATTCGCGTAAATAACAAATCTTATATTTACTGGCAATATTACCACCCAACTTTTAGTTACCTTCGGCGGTTCTTATCGTTCTCCTTTTGCATCTTCTGTTAGCCGCCTTATTTGGGTGGCGGCGGTCTATTTCTAATATAGAGAAACTAAGTCCTCATTTGCATCGTACACTATTAACGTTTAAACGTGCTGTTAAATATTTATATGCGTTATTGAGAAGAGTTCCTTGCACTTTATCAAAAACATAAAAAATTATCAGTGGTGTTAGGTACCCACTGAAAGTGGTTTGCAATCGCTTGAATCACCGGGCAGCACGGGCTTCACTCGACTCTCCGGATGTGATTTGTCGACGGAAAAATGTGGTATCGTGTTTGCTAGTATAGCTAGCGCCCCATATTGCAGTAATTGTAACAGTATGTTTTCCTCCTGAACATGCAATGGGTGTTCATTATACGGACCTACCATACGTTTAGTTTATTGTGATTATTAAATTCAAAAGCTCAGTGAAAGTGTCTTTTATCCCAGTGATTGACAATGGCGTCTATATCGGATTCTCCGTTGAATCGCTCGAGGAATAGACCAGTGCTATCTCGATACAAACCTAATAATAACAGCACCGAACAGGTATGTCCTAATTAGTCCTAATGTACATTTCTGTGCTCTTAAACGTAGATTATCAAGGAACACTATGCTCTTTGCATAGTTTTAACTACTCACTAGACTACCACTTTAGTTTACAATTAACGAAATCGATTTTATAAAAATATATACAATTAACGTATAAATATAAATCGTTTGCAACAGTTTATAGATAGCTCAACTGTTTCTTGTGTAATTTGTCAATATTATAATTACTCTATTAGTCGTAATTTTCTTTGCGAATAAAGTTACCAAACAGTTTTCGCATTAACGTGAACATAAGAATAGATAATGACGCATTGATTTTAATGCTCCCGTTTTCCCTGAAGTGTTCGAGCCAGCTTATTTATCATCTCTTGCTTGGGTGTTTTGTGTTGGTAAGGTAGGTATATACTTTATTTTGAACTTTATAAAGTAGGTATAATCAACCGGTCTTGTTTTCATTATTTACCATTTAAGAGCATTGGTATAATTGCACAACGGATCTTTGTCCCTCTGACGTATCTCACCCATTTTTAGGCCGAATTGAAAGTAAGCGAATTTTTCCGCTCAACAGTACAAGCGCAATCGTTGTTTCACCTATCTTCGGAGGAATAAAGATCCGTAGTGCGTAATGTAAGTGTTTCGAATGAAAAAAATATTGATGCATCACTAACTTCCAACCTTAGGCTCAAAATGCAAGTTTTCTAACTACGGTTAAGCCACGATCTGATCTGCTAGAGTATCATTAATCATTTTCCAAACAGCAGTTGAATGATTCATGTTGTAAAAGACTAAGCGCTTAGCTTTATCATTGTTCTAACATTGTAACTACGTAGATTAGTTAAGTACGTCTTAGGGCCGTAAGATCAAAAGCAGTTAAAACTACGGATTTCCTAAACTACGATCACATTTGATCGATGGTTTAATCTACTATCGTAAGATCAAGTCGAAAATAGAAGCAGATTAGATAAACTTCGATTAGTCCTAAACACATGGCAACATTCTCGTATTTCGTTCATTCGTTTATGAAAAAAATGGTTATAATTAGTCAGTTTGACATATTCGACCACATTGACATTGACATACAGACGCAGTTTTTGTCAAAGCCTTATTACACTATGCAATCTCAAGTCAGGCTTACTGATAATGATGTAACGTGACGAGTTGAGTTATTTCGAACTCAAGTTATTTGAATTGACTCGCATCGAGGACGAGGCATGCATATAAAGTGATACAAGTGAAAATCAAGCACCAATTTCTCTAACCACTTACGTTGCATACGGACCTAGTTGAGTCAAGCCAATTGGCGGCTCGAATCAAGGTTCAGTTTAACTAAAATAATTAATTCGAGTTAGAAATAATTCAACTCGTTACGTTACATCACTGTCAGTAAGCCTGACTTGAAATTACATAGTGTAAGAAGGCCTTTTGGTTGTTTGTTTTGAATTTGAACTCTTGTTGTATGTAATGTTTTCAGCCCATGAAATAATTCGATATCCGAATAATTTTCCATTGCAATAGGGTTTTTGTATTTATAATCTCAAAACTACAAACTACAACAAACGAATTACAATACAAATAGAAAGTTTAGTTCAAACTAACATCTGGTAGCCAGGCAACCATATTGAAAAAACGTCAAAAATGAGCGTTTAATCTTTGATTGGCAGTTTAACCGTACCCTCGGCCGAGTTTAAACTAATCGTTAGTTTAAGCTACCCATGGTCGATTAACTACCATTGATCTTATGAAATAATCGGAGACTGGAGATTAAACTCTCTTTTGTCGTTTAAACCACTATTGATCTTACGGCCCTTACTGACCCAGCCTACATTGGAAGAGTTAGTCACTGCTAAAACAGGGCTCACTTTAGTAAGCATATCTCACAATTATACTATGGAAAAAGTATATAATATAGTACTGCCTTAAAAGAACTAAAGTTGAACAATTATGAATTATCATTACTTATTATGATTGAAATTATCTGCGTCTTCCGTCGTGCTTCAACGTAAACAAATGATTGTTGTTTCGTGGGTTGAGCTTTTAATATGTCATCTAAAACATTTATCAATCGTCGTAGGATGCTGAAGAATATTAGCATCATTATTAAATGTTTTGTTCATTACACAGTTGTATAACCTGTGGGATGCATTTTGTCGTATTTCGAAATCGAATATGTAGGAAGGTACATGTAATTTCAACTTACCTATCCAGGTCGAGTTTGGCACAAATATTTAGCTTAATGAGGATTGTTTTAGAAACACTGCCTTTAGCGCACGTGCCTGTTTAGCTTAAAGGCACGTTCTCCGATTGTTTATTTGTGCACAGTGATAAATCATGAGTTTATTGTTCTTTTAACACTTCTAAATAAGGCATTAAAACTAACCGCCACGGAGTTGGACGCTATCCAATTTCAGGGTCATGGCTATAGGCGATGACAATTTATCCTCATGAGTATCTTCTTAGCTCTATTGCTCTACCTACAGCTAACTAAGTAGATATTTTCCTAACTAATGGACAACCTAAATAGTTATCGCAGCTAATGTCCACACATATTAGGTTTGACTTGTTACCGAGTCTTATCACTTCGAAGTATGTGGTGCTTACAGATAACTGTACCTACTGGAGTGAGTAGAATAATTGTGTGCACCCAAATAAGGAGTTGAATTTGTGTGTTTGCTGTTTTCTTTGTACTGAATAGGCACTTGTAACGTTCAGTAGCAGCGAAACGAAAACATCAGTGCACAATATAAATAAACCACTTTATGAATCCAGCGAATTGAATATAGAGTCCGTCATATATGTTTCAAATTAGCTGCTTTACAATGAGTGGAGCGCACGCTACTTATTTAAATTCCAACATACTCGTAAGTGAAGCAGATATCTATGTAGAGGCATACTCCGTCTGTATTTAGACGGAGGTGGCACTCAGAGTATTGCAAAGAATGTTCCTACTTCTTTACGCAAAGTCCCTGGGTTTCTGCAGCGTTTCACCCTTATTTGAAAGTTTCCGTTTCTAAACATAGCTTTGATTACGCGTCTGAAGTCATGTTTACGTTTTTCTGTTAATGTTTTACTAGAAGTGTAGCACGTAGACCGGTCCACATCTTTATTATATCTTTCAATATGTTTACAGTTCAACAAACTTTCTTTGAACACTCTTTAACTGAAAATTGTCTATAACTCCCAAAATATTTTTGATCCCCATTCTGACTGGATACGTTGTACGTGTACGTTATGTAGGTAGGTTGTTTGATAAATAATTATACCTTAAGTTAGATTAATACAATATTGATATATAGATGATTAATAGATTAATAGAATAGAATAATGAATTATATTAGTCTAACTTCAGGTGATAATTATTTGTCAAACTGTGTATCTTTTCGTTTGGCTCTATTTCATGGATCGGGTGATTGATATGTTCAGCAAATTCATATAAAATGGATGCCATCTAGCGGTTGTTGTAAACAAGTAAATGCATTACCAGCCACGAGGTTGTTCAAGAACAGACGAAGCCTTATGCACTGTATAACCAGTTGTCTTGGATTAACTGCGTTAGATGGCGTTAGTTGACAGAATAAAGGTAGCCTACACGTTAGTACTTAGTACATTAGGTATACCTCTGTGAGGTATACCGTGCTACATGGCAAGGATCACCTACAAAGCTTAATAATGATAAAAAGTTGTGCATTTTTCTTTAACTTCTGAAAAGAGAAAAAACTTCTTGCACAATTCAATTTTCAAAAAAAAAATCTTCTCAAAATAATTTTATGTAATTATTGAAATAGGTGTCGTTGTTTTGTTTTGTATAAAAGTAATATGGTACTTATCGATGTGGATGGATTAAACGTATTTGTGATCGAACATTATTTTGTCAATAAAAAAATATATCTGGTATAAAAGAATATATCTTGCGGCTGTAGCAGGTGGGACCTGAAAATCAAGTTTTCTTACTTTCTACTTAATTTATCGAATGTATTAATGTATGTATGATATAATATATATATATAAATGTATGACCCAATGAATGAAACTGCAATTACGTTGCAGATTGTAGGTACGTAAAAAATTTTAAAGAGAAAATAAAACACTTAAAACTTAGAAAGTAAGAAAATCAAAAGATGAAGGTTTGAGATAGGTACCTATGATAAAAATTAAAAAAGAGTGTTAGGTCATTTAAAGAAAACATTCAACAAGCATTCACATTGACTATGAATGCGCGGTGCACGCAGGCTAACCACCACCGTTCCATGGGGTTGCAGACATGGCAGACCGAGGGTGTAGGCGCGCCTGCGCGGTAGCAAGCCGGTCGATGGACATTACTGCCACATGAGACTTACACACGTGCTCAAAATACTAACCTTCTTAAAATACCCATAAATCGAATACACATCACGAACTCCATAATCCTCAATTTCCATGTGAAAACTTTATATTTGCCTTCAATTTTACCAAACATAATTTAACAAAGCAGTTGAGTGTAAATCCTAGCTAATTTTATTATGCCTTCAGTTCAAGAATATTATTCATATTATTCAGGGATAGGTATAATGTGTCTCTGCAGATGCCTTATAAGCACTTCCGCTGTCCTATCCTGTGGTCGTCTTGACACTACGTGAATTCAGGCCGATGAACTAGCCGTCTACTTGTCACTTCCCTTTAGCACGCTCGTACGTAGTGTACTGGCCTGGCCAAGAAACTTGTTGTTTCAGTAAATAATGGCATAAGTAGTAGTTTAGATTCGTGGTAACCGAATAGTTCCGGTGCAACCGAATGCATTTGTATTAAAGTTAATTCGCACGTAAAACTTTCTAATGAAACCAATTTGATACACCAACATTACCAACCGTTAATTGAACTGTCATAAACCTTACTTGTTACTTATGTCTAGACTAGCAGTTACCCGCGACTTCGTACGCGTCTACAGTTTCCGTGTACATTATATTATCTGTGCGTGTACCGAGCGGATACTTCTTTGAGAAACTTGACATTACACCTCATTACACCGAACTCATACCTACTGGAATGTCAAACGCTAGTCGTTAGACCAAAAAGGTAGTACTACGCCCTGTCAAACTGACGTGACATGACATGACAATGAAATCCTCTTGCCATTGGCGCTGCAAATCCTTTTCGTTCATTTTATCCTGTAGATCCTGTTAATTATTCGGGATAAAAAGTAGCCTATATGTCAATCCAGGTTACGAACTATATATATGCCAACTTTCATCCAAGTTGGTTCAGTAGTTTAGACGTGATTGAAACACAAACATCCAAACATCTAAACATCCAAACATCCAAACATCCAAACATCTAAACTTTCGCATTTATAATATTAGTAGGATTAGTAGGATTCAGAGCGGCTACCAAAATAAAGTTACCGACGCATGACATTCAATGTGCTGACCTTGAAAAGAAAAATGCAACAGCGCACTTTCAACCCTCCTGCCGGCTAGTCGTATGGCAATAATCCAGAAAACTAGAGGGGTCACGTGGTGACGACGACGGCGGCGGCGTCGAGTGCGGGGCGGCCGGCGACTCCGCCCGCGCGCCTCCGTCTGCACCGCGCGAGCTGTCAAACCGCCTCCGACAGGCACCCGGCTTGAACGCTCTTACTCCAATCGCTAGAAATCGCGATCGTAATAGTAGTGCGCATTCTGTGACTCAGTGCGGGATTTTGTTCTAACATTCGCATGACGGCAAACAGCTTGAGGAGATGAACGGAAGCACTACGACGGTGAATGGCGCCGCTGTCAATGGGAGCAATGGCACCTTGAATGGTATAGGCGCCGCACCACGAACCGCTACCCTCGGAACCCCCAGCAGTTACGCGTATACTTCCAGCGGCTCCCTGCTAGGACGGGGAGGAGCTGCAAGACCTGTTCCTCCGCCGACTTTGCCAAAATACAGTGGATCTTTCAGCGCTGGCAGTACCACTGGACTACGGGAACGTGACAGGGAAGGCACGGGTGGATCGCACCGACTGGCCAGCCTCGAGAGATTAGCACTTCGTCAGAGAATTATTGAACAAAGCGCCAATAATCAGGTGTCGATTGGGTTGCCTATAAATACGCCTGCTAATGGTGGGCCCACCTCAGCTACCGTGACCCTCACGGATACTGCCACAGTGAGTCCCCTAGTCATACTTCTTGTGCACCCTCACACGAATCCCCTAATCGTAGTAACGCACCCCGAAAAGGGCTACAGCGAAGTTTTAATGCGCCAAATGCAACCCTCTAACCCCTCTAACTCACCGGAGTGTTTTATTTGTGTGACTAGTGGGCATATTGCAATGATCGTTATTTAAAGTTATAGACAGCAAACTATAGAAAGGAACTAAATAAAATTTGGTTCAAAACTTTCGAATATATGCAACGATCACATGCTGCATATAATGTAGGATGCATGTAATAAATATCCTAAAATATTACAACAAAGTTCTACAACGTGAGCATGATGTTTATCACGATTAAGGTTGTAATATGAATACAACCTATGCATGGATACCGTTTGTTTACATTCTGCTACATCGATGCAATAACCACATTGAGTCAGGTGTTGTATTACCTACATAAAACAATTCTATTCGTACCAGGTGTATCTGGTTACTTGAATATAATATCATGAACGTAGATTTTACCTTCGTTCTAAATTGTAAAGTAAATATGAATTCTGGAGCTCATCCAATACTATGTCGAACTTTCTATAGACAACTCTCAACTTTTTAATTTTTACGATACTCTTTTTAATAAGAAAAAAAAACTGAAATAATGCTTCGGTACTTGTCTAATGGTAAGTACATTATTATTCGTGGAAGTTGTTACCAGTAATTTACTACTTGAATGTAAAAACTAACATGCTAGCAATTATTTTGTCTTGATTTTATTCTTTCGATTCTCCAGCAAAAAATGCGGGAAGTAGAATACAACATGGTGATGATAAACATAATAAGTATAATTTATACCTGAACATGTAGACCAAAAATTCTTCTTAGTCACTATCATGAATCATCATTCATTAGTATCGAAACCCAGTTTCTCGTGACGACGACGTGACTTGAGGTTGAGTTGAGACCATGCAGGCTGCCTGCAATGTTTTTGCTGCTAGGCTGTTTGTCGTTCTGTAGAAAGGGCTAAAAACATGGCATTCCACCATGTTCCCACGCAGTTCCTCATATGATAGGACTGGTTCAGTCGCGGGAGGGTGTGCGGGTGACTGACCCCATGCCTACAGGGTTAAAAATAACCTTATGATGCTGCGGCGGCCATTCTGCTCGCATGTGTCGAATTCACTAAACAGACATTAACTGTTTCATGGTCGCACCCTGACCTGAAATTCTTGGAACACTGAAGTATACCACATAAAATATTAATGGAAAACCGTGAACTTGTTGTTTCTACGTCTACTTGAAAGTTTAGTAAATTATTGATATTCCTCCATACCACCCTTGTACGTTTTACTACCAAATGATGTATATCGGATGTTATGTTCCAGAACTATTTGTGTGGGCTTCAAGTAACCTTTGCTGTATATTGCTGTGTATTGAGTATAATGATCTTTAATTCTATTTAAAGAGCTTTGGGTTCTAGGAATTGTTATCAACAGCACGTTATCGCCAGCTGTGCCGAGAAAGTTGAAGATAACAACGGCTCTTTGTCAGAACTCATATTCTTACATTTACTTATACAATATTATTTTGTTTTCATATATCAAGACAAGTATCCTGGAAACCCTTGATAACTTAAAAAATTATTGTATGTACGAATACAAAATCACTTCATACCATAATATTTTTTTGTTTTTAAGTTTTTCACCGACTGGCAAAAGCGGTTGGGGCACGTTCTCCTTCTGCATTGTTACTCTCGACGTACAAAAGGTTATACGCCCCTCAATGGATAATGCGTTAGCGGCTTTCACATACTGGTATTAAGATTCATTTTGCTTTTATCAAGTCCTTAGTTTGTTTTCTTTGGTGCGATTGGCCCTTGCTTTTGTGTGTCTGGTGGGCATGAGTGTGACGGGCTGGATCCTTTTGCGTCTATATAGATATAGACATAATTAACTCGGTTGTACCTGAGTTAACGCGGCCGTCTCTACACGTATTGCTTTTAAAAGTGGTTGATTTTAAAGTTTTTTTTTTCATGTTCGTACTCGGAACGCCAACATCGTTTACACAGTCCTCTTTTCGAGTTGTTCTTCGTTTACTTTACACAGTCAATTATTTTTGGATTTCGTTAATCTGTAAAGTAGTTAAGGTTTAGTATTAAGAGTGCGCGTTGAAGTCTTTTGTATCGAGATTTTAATGAAGATAATTTTGGAACCTACACCATTTGTCTTTTTGATGCCTTAGAAATGGTTTTATTTGTTACATTTGATTTCAATTATTTGAATACAGGATAATTCGTTTTCAATTTTTTTCTCTCGCTGCCTTTCAAAGTTCTTTATTTTTAGACCAATTTTAATCTTTTTGGATGAAACTGTTTTCACCTCGTGTAAGACGGGCCCAAAACTGCGCTTGTGTTACCCCGCCAACCGGCAGCCACTAGCCGGTATCGCCTGTAACTTAACCTCAAACTGACAACAGTCGTGAATGGTGCTTCATATTGCGACAGTTAACTTGTTACTAAATAAAACCTGTGGATCATTTCACTTCCTAAAATAAATAATTAAGTGTTTAAGTGTTACTTCATTAGGCTAATATAAGATTATTAACTTGTGCTAATGCTAAACCGATCCCAGTGAGTGCAATAACAATAAAAGGACGCAAAGTTGAATACAAAACTTATGTGGTATGCATGTGAACGACAGTTTTGTATTTTTTTGTAATTGAAAATGCTCAACAAGTTGTCGTGGATGTGTGTGAGAACCGAGCCAAGCACAGCGAGGAGTTTGTGAGCGTACCTTACATCTAGATTCAACTGTGTTACGTGGTATAGTTGGATGCGTTCAGAATGGCAAATCGAGCGTTATCTAACGGCAATGGACAGCAGACTAAATTAACTAGATGCTCTAGTAATGTCGCGGATAGTGTCGCAGATAAATCCAAAGTTGGATGGACAAGTCCCCGGGACATCTGGAGGAACTTATCCTTGCGCAGGAAGGCAGAGGTGAATAAAACCTAAGCAGTCTTACCATTTATTGTAGTCTGATCTTATTATGATTTCCATATAAATGGGTACGTTACATAATAATTACGTGAGAAGTACTCATTCAGTTTGATCATTGTCACTATTTTTGTAATCAAACAATAATGTTTTGTTGATGTTTTGATAACGCAAACGCACTCAAATTGAGTTTCATCTCAAGTCATTTCAATTCAACAGACAAATGATATTACGTTGGTTTAAATTGATATTTTTAATTCTAATTTAAATAAGTTCTTTTTGTATACTTTCTAATTAAATTTTAATTTTTAAATGCAAATTTGTGCAATATTGAGTTTGAAATCAGCTTCGGTAATATGATTACGAAATGACTATGTGAACCGGCCGTGTATCGGATCGACTTCCTTTGGCAGAACAAATCAAAGTATCCATTTCCTAATCCTCGTAGCTGGGTCGTTGACTCATGCTATAGCATACGTAAGTCACAATCGCAGTCGGCGCCTTAGCTTGATGCACTATCTATAAAATAAATGTGCCTCAGCCTTACCGGTCCCTCCTTACGCAGACAGAACGCACGTTTGTGACAATCACTATGTTATAATCTACTTTTACATTACTAAAAGTAACTTAATGTAATAGTTAAATAGTATTATGAGCTACTTATGCATCATTCACTAAAGCGACAGCAATAGGATTGATCTACTAATATTTTACTTGTGCTTATGCAAAACATCTAAAGATGTAGGTATATTCGTGTTTCGATGTGCCTTTAAACAGTTTCTGGATATCTGAGGGGTTGTCATTCGTGCATGTAGATAATCAGAGCCTATTTTTTCAATTATTTTTTAAAGAATTATGTATTTCATTGCTTAGTTTCTTTAAATTTTACGTGAAAGTCGAAAGCTGAGAATCTAATAAGATTTACGAGTTTTTAAATAGTTTCATCCAAAAATATCGTAGCGACAACTTGCTAATGTGCCACTTCAGTCGTCGCCGCAGATGTTTCCATTTCTAGAGCCATTTCTGTTTTATTTTAATTTAATTATCCCAATAACTTTAAGGTACTTATACAAGCCATTGTTATAAGGCGATCACCTTAGCTTAAAACGTTTTTTGTTTAACGGGACCAAAATTGGTTAACATAAATTACGTTTACGGAATATCTTTTAACAACCTGTCAGAAGAATCTGAGACAAATGGTATTAGCATGACGTGTTGTTTATAAGGTTACCTATTACAGTAAGCCCTATTATCAGCTTATAGTTTAATGATAGTTTAATTGGCTAATTACGCAAACGCAGCAGTAGGCAACTCACCGACGCCAATTTGTGACAATTAATTTAACCTCAATTAATATAGTTCATGGTCATCAAAGCAAAGGTCGTGTTGTTTACTCGAAGGGTTTGACCCCAGCAATTTAAGTACATGCATGCATATCTAGTATGTACAACTATGTCCGTAATATAACAGTAACAGTACATACTTAATTTTTTTATAACATCGTTGTTATTATTAATTTTGTTGGATATTCAACAATCTTTAACATGTTTGAACCGCTATTCTATTCCGCGATCAATATTGTAAAATTGAAACACATAAAAAAAAAATTGGTTGTTGCAAATAAGGAGAATCGCAGTGTATACGTGCATCCTCTATCCTTGTGTCCTTTGGCTTAATGTAATGCCATTTATGTATGTTCTAAACTTGCCAGACTTGTCTTCGCTTCACGTTGCTGTATGAATAATGCAGCAAGTAAAGGAGCAATCTATTCAGCTCGATTTCGGAGAAACTGGACTCAACTTTTAAATAAACTTTTAAAACAAGCAGATGTAAAAATTACAAAAAATAAGTGTTCTATCAGCAATCTAATTCCCATAATAATTTGCTTTGCTTAGTTTGGGACTAGAGGACATCGTGGAAAATATCCATGAATAAATAGTTATTTATTAAATAACTTAGTATGTTACGTCATCATTATTGCGTCATGTAATTTTAAACATGCTTCATTAAAATGATTAAAATTTTACTTTCCTATTACGTGGAATTTACAGACGATATTGCTACACGCGTAATAGCACGCTTTCGGAGTGCCTAGTTGGTAACAAAAACCCGCTACCATTGTGCTCGCGAATAGTAATTTCACATCTGGGAATGAGAGAACAGACGCGGATGGAGGCAAACACGCGTTTTCATTGTTGATAACGAGCAACCTATTGATGAAATTCTTAGCAATCGTGAAATAAGTACAACATTCATTTCTGTTACAATTTTCAATACCCATCGGTTTTTTATGGTATTAAAAGTAGCATTCTGATAGCAGTAGTCGTTTATTGGACATATTTTCACTTTAGTTTTTTATTTAAATTAAACTTTAACTACGTGCTTAAGTGTATTGTCTGTTAATTCATGCTCTTCTTTCACGATTTAATCTCTATTCTTCTCAACTCTGGTTTGCCTACGCATAACAGAGTTTACACCCACTCTTGTAACAAGCGAAGCTCGTACAGCTGAAGATTAATAAAACTGTAGGTGATTTCCGTTGAGCGTAGGCTCGTGCAGTACAATATATTTTTATTACGAAATTTTTTACGCCTTTATTATGGTATTGCTGTGGACTCTCGAGTCTCGTCTCGACTCTGAATATTGTAAATGGCATAACTAAACCGATCATTCATCTGAAAACGGGAGCACGATTAAAGTAGGTCGCGTGTTATTATACCCTTTTACCTCCCAAATACAACAAAAAACAAAATTGCCTATGGTATAAGTTATTATTATGTACTTAGGCACATACGTTCTTGATTAAGTACCTACGCAAAGGAACGTAACTGTAAAATTCGATATAGTTACTACTATAAATGTAATACTCTTTCGCAGTAAAAATAAGGATGCAACTGAAGGTTCAAACCTTCAGTTGCATCCTTATTTTTTAAGTTTTTTTAAGTACTTGCTCATTAGAGCAGTAATTTGTTTATCTGATTGGCCGGAGGGAAACAACCTCATTTATAAACTATCGCGCCAATGCTTGTCTTCAAGGCTATTCATATTCATTAGAAATATCTGCTCATTTCACTTGCAAATACGTAAAGCTAAGGATTGACATCTCCATCCAACAATACTAAACGCAACGTGAGCAGGAAATCCCGTTACCTTGAGATTCGTGGATCCGATTTTTGCAACGAATAAAGTGATATTGTTTTTAGTTTTTGCTCCAATTGGCCAGAGAAAACAGTCCATCCTGTTGCTTTGCTAAAACCGGAAGATTTGAAACAAGTTATCCTGTTGAATTCCAGCTGCTGGAGAAGTAGATATTTGGCTGCCCTAAATACGGCTCTGGGACTTATACTTCACGAAACAGAGGATGTTTTCCATTTTCCCAGATTTGCCATAATCGATTCCAGAGATGTAAAATGACTGTTTGGCTTTCTGACTGGAATAATGTTACCAATGTCTTCGGGTTTATAGTTATTCTGCGTTAATTGCTGGTCTCAATCGAGGCTTCCTCTCCGCGAAGTGGAGTTGTCCAAATTGTCAGCTTATTGGGTCAAAACACGCAGAGAAAGTAAGACTGTATAAACCAACAGGCGACCCAAATTATCATCATTGGATATGAAATCGTTGCAATTGAAATATCTGTTTTCGCCGTTTTTTCGGATTTATATCTTCTTATTATTAAGAACAGAGGCGACAATGAGTCAGACAGGAAACCTCGTTTTCTCCACACCGACTCATGTCTCAAGAGCTTGGCGCCAATGCCCAAGCAATGCAATTATACTTTAGGTTAACTTGAGATTTGTGATTAGTTTCTGTGAATAATATCTTATTTCTGTCTCCTTAGTTTTTAGTCTGCAAAAAAGTCTATTATGTTCAAAAACTCCTTTCAGACTAAATCTGCTTTTCATCAGCTGTTTCATCATTGCATCATTTTGCCTACCATGGGTATATTTTTTGTCCATAGTGTTCTATTCAATGTATTTGGGATGTGATTGTTATAGATGACAACAGCTTTTAAATATACTAACTAAATGTATAATAGACCAAATGAGCCGAGCCTGAATTGTAGCTTTGATCGTTGACGCCTAGCGATTGGAAGTTCCGAATAATGTGCCATTGTTGAGATGCAATGATTCGTGTAATTACTGTCACTACCCAACTGTCTCTTATATACTCTGGTTAAATCTAATGCATATACTCTAGTCATGTTGGTTTTTTATTATTGTCATACTTTTTTTTACTCTAAAAAGTTTTGGGGTTTTTTATTATTTCATGAGGTATGCTCTTCCCTCCATGAATGTTTATTTCAATAATGTTTGTGACCGCGTATTTCCTAAACGGAAGCTCCACATAATTCAAGAAAACTTTTCATAATCTGTTTCATAGCCTTATTTCGTCGCAACTCGTGCTACCACTTCCAAGATCATCAGAATCACAATTCTTCTCAAATTGAAGTGTTTTATGGAGTAATCACCTAACTAATGTGCGTTGCTGATACTTAGCTGCATATTAGTCATCGTAACAGAATGACAATGATTTCATCTTTTGCAGTTAATAGCTATTGTGATTCAGTTGACTAAACACTGTCCATGTCGACAGTACCACTTCCCATAATAATATTTTCCTGCAAAGGATGTTTCATATTGTGTGTGCGAATCTAACGAAACAAGAAAAATTAATATATGCGAGTATACATAATAATTCTGAAAAGTGATATAAAAAATCGTTTCTTATTTACTTGTGCTATAATCAATCATGCAATGTGATCAAGTTTTCGATTCTCTGAAGAAACGGATGAGTTTGAAAAAGCGTAAGAAAAAGATTGTTCGACAGGATTCAGATGTTTACGTAAGTATTGGGATGGGGTTATTAAATACAGAGAAGAAGCAGTATTTTTCTTCTGTATTCAATAACACCAAACGTAACTAAACTAAATCAAGTCATTTTTGGTTCAATATATCTAAGGCATGGACGAGCTGTTTATAGTTATGCGTTTCCTTTGGAAACAAACAAAATTCCTCTTCGATGTTGAAGCAGTTTGATTATTTACGTCGTGCACTATAACGTCCGTGCTCTGGTAAACACTTGCCGGATGACGATGCTTTGTATCGTACTCATTCACTTAGCATCGGTACTTGTCACGTAACCTCATTTACCTTTTTACAGAGTGATCTCATTGACTTTTTGAAGTGAATAAATAGGTCACTGATTACGACTTGTGTTTAATTGAGTGTTCGGTGTGGGTTTCTAGAGCTATTTCACGGATGTAGATATTAGTGAAACTCATTCCTAAGTCATACATAAAAATGTGTCGAAGATACTATTATTGCGTGCGCGTGAGTTGTCAACTAACTGAGATGTCACTGAGATCTTCCGATTGGTGCTGTATAAGAAAAGAAATGGTACATTGTTTGTTATTATGTTGTGCACTTTCTTAGTTCCACAGAATGTCTACAAGCAATGTGTAGCTTATAGAATTTCCTATCTAAGTTTAAGGTTAATGATATGTGGTATAGACGTTGCATCGTTGTTGTTGATATTAATAGAATCAAACGTCGTCGCTCCCTGCCTCATACGGTCGTCGCACTTCAGTAAACCTAAACGTACATGCATATTTAATATTTTGCATTCCTAAATTAAAATACTTTCTAGTTCTAAACTAAGTATTTCATTCGATATATATATTTAGAACCGGCACCTACCTATCAGAATAAAACTCTGCTTTAGTAAAAATGGATTGCTGCGATAAAATATTTTTTTTTTTATATGGCCTACTTGACACTTGAATAGGCTGGAGAACTACGAACTTGCGCATTAATCATCCTTTCTAGATGATCGCGGATTTGCCCTGAGGCACAGGCTTTTGTATACGGATTCTTTAAAATTCATTGTTTTATGTAGACAGAACAATAACGGCTTTCGAGTTCATTAGCACGCAACGTATACTTTGGGGCTCGTTATTGCAAGGGAATGTGCATCGAATTCACGTGTGCAATGCAATGACGAGCGTTGTTCAGAGTTCCGTATGAATCACCGCTTTCATTCTTCGCACCCACATGGGTAATAGCTCGTTATTGGCAGGTTTACTTAACTTATGCTTTGCTTCTATGCGCTCTGACAACAGCGCGTAATTAGCACGTGTGTTCATTTCACTGTGAAACTATGTTGCGTTTCTTCACATCACATTGTTTGGTAAATAATAGTTTGGTGATATGATCAATCTTCGCTCTATAGCGATTCTTGCTCTATTGTAGTCTTCACTTTAAGTATACTTCTCATCACATCTTGTGAAATTATTATTGAATTGATTTTACCTATTGTTATGATCGGAATTGTCGCCTTTCGATGAGTCACCAGATGACGCCGTAGGTAGCCCGCGCAGGCTAGATCGACACTCGCATACATAGGGCTTATAACTGTACGACATATATAAATGATAGGCCTTTTACATCTATTGAAGATGATTTATACAGCGTCAGGAGGCAACCTATGCCTACACTTAACGGGACACTGTAGTGCCTGGGACAATGTTTAGATGGAGTAGGCTTGCCCAGCACCTATACCATCCTCTCAGCCTAGTCAGCTGTATCCACAGGAAAGACAAGGTCAATACGTGCGGAGCTGACTAAGCCAAGGGTTTCCTCACGATGTTTTCCTTCACCGTAAAGCTCGTGTTAATGCGCATATAAATTTTCCGAACGAAAAATGCATCGATGCACGGTCGGGATTTGAACCCACGACCTTCGGATCGAAAGTCGAGGTACAATCCCACTCGGCCAACACGGCTTTAGTTACCTATATAGACAGCATTTATACTATAGGGACGTACAACCATAGCTTCTCGTCAGCATTCGAGAGCGAATTTATGTCTTCCCGCAGCGGGAGTCTCGTTAGTGGGCCCTATTTATTACTGAGTGCGATATACGCCTAGTTTTTGCTAACTTATACAATTTTGTATAGTACCTACATTTGGTTGTGACTCGTGCATACTAAATATCAATATTAATTTTATGATCACAAAACTGTTTTCAAATAAAGTTTTACTATTCCTGCGACTTAAATTTTTACCTGTTATGTATGTTAAGTTTATCGACTTTACGTCAATATTACTCACAACGAAATGTTTTCTTCATTTCAGTTACAAAGTAAACGCGAGCTGTTCTTCAAGTCGGACACGGTGAGCGGCGTGAGCTCGACTGGGCCGCCGATATCGGCGCCGCCCGCGCCGCCTACTGCGCTGAAGGAGGCCCTCTCCAAGCGCTCAGCCACCCTGCCCGATGCCCTCGAGAACCATCACGAGGCGAACGGCACTGCCCCGAATGCTAAACTAAGCAACAGCGCGTCGGTAGACAATGCCCCGAAGCTGCCAAACGCCGGCGCTGGGCCGCCGCCGAACCAAGCACCGCCTGTACCGACGTCGGGGCCGCCTGGATCCGTTCTCAGGAGTACAGAGAACATTATAAAGGTAAGAATTGCAGAGAGTCAAAGGTTCCGTTGATGTCTTTGACCATCACTATGCAATGTGGTGCGAAATTATCTCAATTTTAGATACTAAAAAGATTTAAAGTTGTAGAACAATGCAATTAAAACAAGAAACTCCCAACGGAGAATATTGTGACTTCGTTAGAAATAATTATGTAGGTACCTGATTATCTTTGAATAATGTGTCAGGCAACAAGTATTTAATTGTGTCAACATAATATGTGATAATACGTAAATATGGCACTCCCAACCATTATCAGTAACAATATTTAAGTTTAAATTTCAAGAGTTTAATAACTTTGAAATCAAGATTTTGTTAGCAATATCAATTAAGCTAGTGTTAACCTTATTAACACAAAATGTTACTTTCGACACTATCTATGGAAATGGCGTTTTAATTGCCTAATCGACTAACATGCGTGCATAGGTAATTATTTATCCTTATTTCGGGTAACGGCATTTTACAACACGAACGGTCATATTAATACGTGTGTACTGTGGATCTACGAGTATACTTGTATGATTAAGATACTATGCTATCTCATAATAAAACATTGTTCAAATATCTGAACAATGATCACTTATGTCGTGTAAGATAATACCGTCCAACGATTCGATGTCTTTATATTTACATGAGCGATTAATGAACTTGTTATTGATACTTTCCAGAAACCCGACCACCCACCAGTAGCACCAAAACCCGAACTACCTAAGATAGAAAAGCCAAAGACCAAAGAATTAGATGGATATGTCGGGTTCGCGAATCTACCGAACCAAGTGTACAGGAAAGCGGTTAAGAAAGGATTCGAATTCACGTTAATGGTTGTAGGTAAGTTATTTCTAACCTATCAAATACTATACACGATAACTCCCTCATAATCTGTTTAATAAAATGAGTTTGACTCGTGTTTTAAACCCAAAATCTCTCCTAATCCAACAAAGACTTCGTCGAAACTCAATAATCCAATTCGGACTTTGTCACAGGATATCAAAAGTGATAGCGATTGACCTTTTTACTTTAATTATAGGCGAGACCGGATTAGGCAAGTCGACGCTCATAAACTCACTTTTCCTGACCGACGTGTATGATAAGGACAAACATCCTGGGCCGTCACTACGCGTGAAGAAAACAGTTGGAGTGGAAACCAGTGTTGTACTGCTGAAGGAAAATGGCGTCAACCTCACTCTAACGATTGTGGACACGCCGGGCTTTGGGGACGCGGTCGATAACAGCAATTGGTGAGTGCGGTTGATTGCAATTGATTGCGCTCCCGGTAAATGACTTAGAATTGAGCCAATTACGAATTGTCAGTAAAACAGTATCATGTTTGTGTGCACTTTAGTAAGAGTCATATGACAGCATGCTGAGGTTCAATTTACAAAGTGGTCAGAATTATTTAGGCAAGCGTAATTCCACGATTACGCTGCGAGTACCACATAACATATAATACAGCTTTAAAACTACATAATTATAACCTATCAAACAAAATCTACTAGAAACTTTTCTATTCTAAACATTTTTGGTTGTATATTCTAGTTGGCAGCCTATCATTGACTTCGTTGAGTCAAAATACGAAGAGTTCCTCAACGCAGAATCGCGGGTGGCCAGGAAGGCTGCGCCACCAGACACGCGTGTCCATTGCTGCTTATACTTCATAGCACCGAGCGGACATGGCCTCAAACCCCTCGATGTAGAGTTTATGCAGCGACTTGGCGATAAAGTCAATATCATACCTGTTATCGCCAAAGCCGATACCATGACGCCAGAAGAATGCAAGGACTTCAAAGAACAGGTATTTTTATTTTACGAATGCAACTTGTAAAGCTTGGTAATCACTGTAGACGGGTCACGGTCGACTTCTGACCGGCCTTAAGGCATCTGTGCGAAAATTACGCTTGAATTTCTTTATAGTAGACACTATTGCTTGTTACCTTTTTACGTCAAACGCTTCGAACATCGTTCCAATAGTATTCTTCCATTCTGCAAATATGTGTTTTCGTTTTGCATTTTAATCAATTTGCGGTATTTTATCTATCCTACCAATGTGCTTTAGTCTCGAATTTGAAAGATTTTCCATTTCAATTGACAATCAACCTTACTAATATACAATGTATGAATAATAATATTTCTGAATATGTTACAGATAATGAAAGAGATAGCCCAGCACAAGATCAAGATCTATGACTTTCCGGAGAGTACAGGCGAGGAAGGCGAAGGTGCTGATGCGAGTAAAGCGCTGCGCACGCGTGTTCCTTTCGCGGTGGTCGGCGCTAACACCGTTATAGAGCAAGATGGCCGTCGCATCCGCGGTCGCAAGTATCCATGGGGAATTGCTGAAGGTAAGAGTAAGAAAAGTCGAGGCTCAAAAGGTCTCTCAGGTTGTGACTGACAGCGGGTTCGTTTGGCTTTGGTCGGTGCTAACACTGTTATAGAGCAGGACGACCGTCGCATCCGCGGTCGCAAGTACCCTTGGAGAATTACTTAAGGTAAGAACTTCAAAAAATGTTAAATACTTCGGTTTGTGGGTGAATTCCCTTCGTGGTGGTTGTCGCTAATACCGTTATGGGGCAAGATGACCGTCGTATTCGCGGCCGCAATTAAGCTTAGGGAATCGCTGAAGGTATTATTTTTTAAAAAGAAATTGGAACCACAAAAGTTGGATTTCCAGACATAATGGAAAATCTATAAGGTCTCGTCGAGATCTACGCTTAAGCGCGCTCCACATTCTCGGCAAAACTAAACGAGACATAGCGAATACGAGAGTGTGGAGGACATATTCGGCAAGTCTCGCCTATGTTCGTGCAGTCTCCATCCCGTGTCGGTATTTCGTATCCGAATCAAAGGGCTCTCGTGTAGTTTTGCCGAAACACAAAACCACATTCCCGCCGCGTCAGTCTCGAATAAATTTTCTAATTAATATATAATATACAGCGTGTAGCTACAATGGCGACATTAAATGAACACACGGGTAGAGGTACTTGTAAGTATTCATAAAAAAAATAAAAAAATAATTAAAGTCCAAAATAGAAATTTCGATTTTTTCAAACAAACTTAATAGTAAAATACGCAACAAAAATTAATCATCCTATGAGTGTCTTTACCTACGTGTTCTGCATTGACCGGCAACGTCGCAAACCGCGCCGCGCCCGCGCCCGCGCCTGCCTGGGCGGTCATGACCCGTGAACCCGACAGATGACCTCTGCTCTTACGTACAGGTTGCTCCGAGGCGTTATTTAAGAAAATTGATTTATTTCGATAAATCTTATGTTTAATGAAATAAAAAATATGTCTATATTCTGAAAACGCGAAACCGGATACGCTGGTTAATTTAATGTCGCCATTGTAGCTACACGCTGTATATAATTAATATATAATATTAACTGACACGTGGAATAATTTAAAAGTATATTTGGTTCCGTCAAAAGCGCTTTGATTTATTAAGTTTGTATTATTATTTAAAAAAAGAAAATTGAACTGAGAATTGGCTTTACCAGTTTTCTTGACAAAATTGTTATTAAAGCAGTTATTTATTTGAAAGAAAGAAACATTCATTTGTAAAGTCACACTGAATTTACATGTCTAGAATAATACATTTACTTTACAAATTTAATTTGGATATTTTTTACACTACTATTTCATTGCTCTGAAAATTAAAAATTATTTAATTAATTAAATAAATTCTCGAATTAACGTATAATTGTAATAAGCCACAGCACATAATGCTGCAGCGACAGCTGTTTCCACGTCCATCTCGTTCGAGTACCGAGCGCACAAATGCGCGAGCGAGAATGTGGAGAGCTGCTCTCGTCTTGTCAATAGTTTTGGCGAGACCCGAGACAAAACCTCTCGTGGAGAATGTGGAGCGCACTTTACACATACAAACGGTTAAACGTCAAACACAGGTTTTTAAAAACACACTACTGTGTGAACTTGGGACATTTTGAGAGGGCTTCTGGAATTTCCTTTTTCTTAGATTGGCAAGGGTAACATGATTATCGAATAAAAACCAACACAGAGAGGGCGAGACGAATTTCCCGAGGGAATGCTTGGAGAATTGATCTTAAACAGCAAGCTGACTCAAGGGTGAAGTCGATATAACTGAGTGCTCTGACCAACCCACAGACCAACCCTTCTCGGAAGTGTTTTCTGCCTGCCTTGTATTTTATTCATATGCAGTTTTTATGGTGAGCTTATTTTAAAACTTTTAAAAACCTAAATAAGAAACAATTTTATTGAAAATTTATATGTAAGTATGTAACTAGACATGCCAGGTACAAACAGTTATCAGAAACATACAATATTAGCAAAAGTTTCCAGAAGTATAGTAGTCACAATGGATCTTTGTCCCTCTTACGTATCTGCGCAGAACCCCTTTTTGGATAAGCTTTTTTTTTCGCACAACAACCCGTGACAGTGCATGCGCAATCGTTTGTTATACCTAACTTCAGAGGGATAAAGATCCGTTGAGCGTACTGTAATAAGTTGCAACTGTTACAAGTCCATAACCTTTTGCCAAGATCTCATAGTCGTGACAAGGTGATATGATGTTGGAATTCCACTTCAATTCTGCTCACTTCGCTGATTATTATAAGTAAGCTGAAGAGGTTCACATAGCGGTGTATAGTGCTAAGTTATTTCTATATGGAATGTACAATGTGTTATTTCATGGCATATAACTGTGACGCCAGATGGTGCACGCAACACATGTGTTTTTATGACATTGCCTTGAGTTATTTATGTGACACAGTATAGCAGAAATATATAAAACAAGTACTTACATTTAATTTAATTGCCTTTTGTGATCGATTCTTCGGAATACCCATAAATCATTGCGCTCGGAAGAGTTCCGCTATGTAAAACCTTTTTGACTGGGAGAAGGCTAGTGACCCCAACTTTTAGTCCGATTGCTTTTTTGTTTCTAGTTACTAATAATTTAATTTTTCTTGTTATTTTTTGGTTTAAAAGAAATACTAGATCAAAACGTTGTATTCATGTGATATGTGGTACATTATGAGAATGAATGTAGCAAAAGCACCTATGTCAGGATTGTAGCAAGTGGAAACATGTCTTTCCTAACTCTTACAAGTATAAATAGGATACATGCAAGGCAAGATTTTACATAATGTTATAACTGGGCCTACAGAGTTCCTCTCTTTCTATCGCGTAACTCTTACCCTTTCTAACGCTAAAAACACTCGTCTATTATTCCAGTGGAAAACCTGGAGCACTGCGATTTCCTGGCGCTCCGCAACATGGTGATCCGGACGCATCTCCAGGACTTGAAAGACGTCACCAGTTCCGTGCACTACGAAAACTACCGCTGCCGCAAGCTCGCCGGACTGTCGGACGATGGAAAACCGCACAGGATCAACTCGAACAAGTAAGATCTTGCTTATAACTCAACGCGACTGCATTATCATTACTCTTACTTATATGGAGTAGAATACTTCTTTGCGCTCGAGTTTGGCTATTCAGTGTGACGTATCTGCTAATTCTTGGTTTTTGAACAAAAAATCAAGATGGCTCGTAATTATAATTTTTTAAGTGCTTAATATGATAACCTAGCTAGGTTTCTAGAGTGCTAAACATAACAAACATCACCTATTGGGATAATTCTATGATAATTTTGTGTACACAACGATTTTGTGAAATAAAGAAGAGATTACAAGCAAGACGTATTCTACTTTATATGCTGTTGTATGGCTGATACGATAATGGTGGACTTTGAAAGTAACTAACTGGGGTGTGTATTTATCCGCTTCTATCTATAATTTGTGTCACTATTTCGTTTATATTATTACAATAATATTATTGTAACACCTATATCTAGTGTGCTTTACGCGTACATGTGTTTGTTGTAGGTGGAAGCGAATAAATAAAGTTTATAATAATGAGTAGGCATGGTAAAAAGAAATAACAACAACCCGACTAGACTGGGTTGGTCTCAAATATTTTACTAATGTTCCTTAGTTTTGTTTACTACTGTTGTCATCGCTTTTAAGGTGACCAGACTAATACTTATCAAATCACTAAAATACTTAATTTTTAAATTTTTAAATTAAAATTTTTAATTCTAACTTATTTACCCATCATTCATTGCTGCATGTCTGGTCACCTTTAATAAACTTATTAAATCTGTCGCAGTTGCTGCAGACTTTTAGTTTATTCGTATCATGTTAAATGTTAGCTGCATACGACATTCTTCTAAAATTTTGAATGGTCTGTGCTTGGGCATGCAGAAATGAAATCATTGTTTAATCATTTTGTCGTGCTACTTTGAAAATATCATTGTTGATGGTTATTTTCGAAGGATCCACGACTTGTGCCATTTATCATAATATCTTGCAGTTCACGCGCTTTGCAGCGGCATTAGTAACAGTTTATTGTTCATTATATATCGACGCGATGACAGCATTCTATTTACGAGTGGTAGATTGCACATTTGCATTGCATTCGCACAGGGCTCTTGTTTGTTTTGATTTACACGGAGCCTTGTAATTGGCAGTCTGATCGTCTCGGATGCTAATAAACTTCATGATCAGACATTAATGTAAGCGTTGTTGCATAAATAAAGTCATGTGAAGATTATAAAACCAAAACACGATTCTCCACAACAGACACAAAAACATTGTGTTAGTTTTTGTATCAAACTGTGGAATATTTTTGACATTGAGTCTCGTGATACCGTTTCCATAATGTTTATTCATTTACCTTTTTGTAGTAACGATGATTGATCTAGAAAAGAGTAATTTTGTTTAAAATTAAAAGTACTAGAGTCGTGTCAGGATACAGCTTTCATTGGACTAGAACATAGTTTTATCCTAAAGAATTATAAAACTTTCAGTATGGAGATTTTATTGTATTACCGAGCTGTTACTTTTGCTGCTGTGTGTGTTTCACGCACAGCCACGTGTTAACTATGGTTGTGTTGGTGTTCAGTTTGTGCCCGCAAGGACTGATGAACAGTTTCATGACCGTTTGGTAAGTCCGTCCTTTTCTCTAACTCTTCGACAGAAAGTGACTTACTGTTTTAGACCGTATTGCCAGAACAGTAGAGTTGAAAAGTAAGACGCTTTAGTTGAAGATTCGTACACCGTACCTTGACTTTGAATACCACTGCATTTTTGTTCATTTTAGCAGTAACATTGTCACACTGGCAGCATTGCCATTTAGTGACCTCCATTTTCAAAACGTATCGTCATTCGGTTTAGTCCTTAGTCGTCACACATCGTGACACATTTTCATTCTATCACTCTAAAATTACTTATATTTGGTAGGTACTTATATTACCTATTTCATTTATAACTAACAATTTTGCTTTATTAAACTAGCTTTTGTGCTTTGCATCCTAAACGAAGACGTGGGTGCGGAAAGCTTTTTAACCAGTGGTCGGTTGTATAATAAAGAACAAATTTTATGGGAATTCCCCCAACAAAAACGTCTATATAGTATTATGCAACCTATCTACTAATTTATTATTGTCAATGTGTCGCGTCGCTTGAATGCGTTTTTATAGAGTCGGTGTAATTAGGCTTCAGCTTTGTTTGTACTTCCTATTAAAGTAAGTAGACATATTTATTAGCGATATTAATAGTATGTAGTTTGGGACTAGAGGGTGTTGTGTGAAATGTCCCTGAATATTTATTTATTTATTTATTTATGTAAATTTTCATTGTGTGAGTTGAATAAATAGCGGTAAAGAGGACAAAAGGTATGTACTATGTAAGTACACTAAAGGTATGTGAATGTGGTTTTTATTTTATTTAAAGCATGTGAAATGCTTTTTGTTAATCAGTAAACTGGAAAGTTCTAGGTATATTTAATTAAATTACCTACTGAAACTTCGATTGATGGAGTTTGAATAATACATTAAAATAACAATTTGTTCTCAGGAATCCTTTGGCTCAAATGGAAGAAGAAAAACGGGAGCACGATCTGAAGATGAAGAAAATGGAAAGTGAAATGGAACAGGTGAGCCTATTTTAATGAATTTAATGATTAGGTAACTAACATTTTCAACAAAGGAATGGTGCATTTCATAGACAAAAAAAAAACTTTAATTTTGTCAGAAACCATATGGACTGGTTGCTAAATGCAATCGAAATTCTATCAAACCCATAAATGCGAAGACTTATATGGTTAACATGAGCATTTATTGCTCAAACGATAAATTTTGGAAGGTGTACGTACGTACAGCCCTCGATTATAAATTATCAACACTTCTCTGAATAAACTTGCAGGTGTTCGAGATGAAAGTACGCGAGAAGCGCGCCAAACTCAAGGAATCCGAGGCAGAGTTAGCACGACGGCACGAAGGCACGCGACGCGCGCTCGAGGCGCAGGCGCGCGAACTCGAAGACAGACAGCGCGCGTTACAGGCTGAGAAGGCGGCGTGGGAGCGCGAAACTGGACTCTCATTGGACGATCTGCGTCGCCGCTCGCTCGAGGCCAATAGCAAGGAGTAAGTACAATAACCTCTTAAACCGGACATCTCGTTCAGTCTTTAATATACATACAATATATGTGACAGGCGTCACAGCTCAGTCGGTAATGGCTCTGCCTTCCGTGCTGTGGGTCGTGGGTTCGATCCCCACTGAGAACAAACATTTGTGCGTGGAAAACATAGATGTTTGTTCTATGTCTGGGTATTACTATGTATTATAAGTATGTATTTACAAAAAAAAAGTATATAAGTATTCTATCAGCCAACTAGTTCCCATATCACAAGCTTTGCTTAGTTTGGGACTAGAGGGCGTTGTGTGTAAAGTCCATGAATATATATTTAAAAAAAAAATATAACCTTAAGTATCATAAAAAAATCCGGCATACGGCATGACCGATATTTTAAGCAAACCAACAACATTCAGCACACTAAATCTATTATTTATAAGTAATTGCGTTTTTCAGGACCGTTGACGGGAAGGAGAAAAAAGACAAGAAAAAGAAAGGTTTGTTCTAAATAATTGAAGACTCGTCGGCCTCGCACCCACCGTTGCTCGCGCGTGACTAACTTGTGTTTCGTCACCGTGACAGATCATCGATCGACGAACAGGGATCGACTTTACAGTCGCATCGACTAATCGAGTACAATATAGGGTTTTATTCCTATTCAGTTCGTAGTTACGCGTGTTTTAGTCAAAACGGCCTTAGCATACGATCGTTGTTATACGAATTTCGATCGATGATTTGCATACTAAACTGTTCTTACCGTAGTTTCTCTTTACGGAATTTCAATGCTGTATCGGACAATTTTAACAAGATTGAAGTTCACTTTGACTATACGATTTAGTCACACTTTTACTCGTACAAATGCATAGCAAATAGATAATTAGCTTGGACGAATAGTTCTGTACATATCGAATTAAAGATGAGAAACTTCGGTCTCTATTGTACCTAAACTGGCAATAATAATGTGAGTTATTCTTGGAAAGGTTTTCTATTCATCCTTTACTTGTGTCTAGAAGTGTATTAACTCTTGTATCGCCCACGCGTAGTGGTATTTGTCTTTTTAGAAAAAGCCCTGAAAAGCGCTTTTGATTTATTAAAATACATCTTACCTGTTGTTGATTGTAACCGGTCATTAAATATGCTTATGTCTTTTGTACGGCATGTCACTGTGTGTTCAAATTCCTTGTTTGTATCACTAACTAGGTGTGTTTCACGTTTCAAAACTGTCTCGCTGTAACAATTTTGTTCCTTGTTTGTGATTACTTATTCTGGGCGGAAGGTTTTCTTTTGTAAATATAATCAAGTCCCATAACTTGTCTCGATGAGCCTGCATTATGCAGTGATTCCTTTTCTGACTTTATCTAAACACCTGGGGCCTTATTCTCACTTCGGCAGAGATTTTACTCTAATAGGGATGATGTCATATCTCGACCAAAAACTCGTTTCGCCCACTAGTTAAACGAGTTTCGATGTCATTTTGACGTATCCCTATTAGAGTAAAATCTCTGCCGAAGTGAGAATAAGGTCCCAAAGTAGTTGTAAAAGTCGGCACCTACTATTATATTTATTAGAATGGCTTACGCTCACTTATCCGTTGAATGCGCAACAGAGCATCAGTTTTGATTTTGTCATATATCCGGATGTCATGCGGCTCGCATTATTGTCTATGTGGGTAAATAGGTAAATGATGCGATTCGTAGCGTCGCAATCGTAACGCCTAAGTGGACGTGAGTCATGGAAGGCCATCTTGATAAACTGGGGATTGTAAAATAATACCTGTTTAATTTATACTTAGTTTTAAGTTTCCTATCTTATCATTTCGATAAACTCTATTATTTGAGATTATATTTATGATTCCTTTATGTAATTTCCAGATTGGTCTTTTAAGAGTGTTGCGACCGGAATAGTTATTTAGAGGCATATCTGGCCTCAATCATCGCACTTAATATTATTACTTAATGTTATAAAAAAAATATAGAGTAATAATGGAACAACGATTAATTTAAGACTACAAATCGTGGACACATTATAACCGTTAATATTACACACAATTCTGTAAGCGAACTTTTGTATGAATTTATTTATGAGATTTTTTCTCCATGACAAGGCATTTATATTTTGTAAGTGAGGCCTAATTTTATATTCCTTATTTTTGTTTCCACAATATTTGATGACATTTTTAGAACGTAAAACTAAATAGAATACGTAACTTCTTAGCAAAGGATACAGCACAAACATTTTACAGCTTATGAATCGACGTTTACGTCCATAAAGTTGCCAAATAGCTTATAATGATCTGCTTTAATCGAACATAATGTCTGAAATCGATTGTATTTAAGATATATTCTATTCAGAATTGTATGGTAGACATCTAGCTAGCTAGAAACTACAAAGAACTAGAACCTGTTCAGCTCAAAAAGAGTTATTAATAAAAAAGTTATGGGATCTCTACGGATAAATATAGCATAATCAGTAAGTCTAGTTAACGAGTATTGCGTCTATTCGGATTTATTTTCTGTAATATTTATAAGTAGAGAGAGAATGGTAGTGATTCGATAACGATTGCATTAGAGACTACAATAATCTAAATTTAATCGTGAAATAGATATATTTTTGACTTCTATTATCATTAAAGATTACCGACTTAATACGGCTTAATCGGTGCGTCAGACAAACATCATGGAGATGTTTGGAGTGGCACGGCGTTTGTTGCTTAGTGATATTAAAGTATGCTCATAGCTCAGTTGTGAAATACAAATCTAGACCTAGCTAGTTGTTGGAGTTTTCTTAAAGTGTAAGGGAATGAGTAAGGGATCTCTCAACTTGAAAGGTTTTACGTAATAATTGCTGTGTTTTTCATTCACATTAGCCATGTTAAACTCTATAAACTTTATTATCTACTAGCAGTTACCCGCGACTTCGTACGCGTCTACAGTTTCCGTGTACATTATATTATCTGTGCGTGTACCGAGCGGATACTTCTTTGAGAAACTTGACATTACACCTCATTACACCGAACTCGTACTGGAATGTCAAACGCTAGTTGTTAGACCAAAGAGGTAGTACTACGCCCTGTCAAACTGACGTGACATGACATGACAATGAAATCCTCTTGCCAATTGGCGCTGCTAATCCTTTTCGTTCATTTTATCCTGCAGATCCTGTTAATTATTCGAGATAAAAAGTAGCCTATATGTCAATCCAGGTTACGAACTATATATATGCAAAGTTTCATCCAAGTTGGTTCTGTGGTTTTGACGTGATTGAAACACAAACATCCAAACATCCAAACATCTAAACATCCAAACATCTAAACATCCAAACATCTAAACTTTCGCATTTATAATATTAGTAGGATGAAAACATACTGATATATCTTTACTTAGCTATTATTAAGTACCTAATGCTTGATAATTTTCATGTAAATATTTTGTTATTACGATTGTATCAATGGGATATATTTACAAGTTACTCGTCAAAATATGCATAATCTTTATTTTTACCTGCATACCCTGGAACAATTTGTATTATTTTATAAACTACAGTATTGACTTCCGCATTAGGTTTAGGTATTTTAGGTACTAAGATTATGCTTAGTTTTTGTATTTTGTGTAGGGCTTTGGCCCATTTTACCATACTGATCTTTTGCTTAGTCATTTCTATAGACATTGTGATGAATGTTGGGAGATAATTCTAGTTGTGGCGATGTAATATATTGTACCTTTGATTATAAATAAATACGTAATATATAGGACCAGATTGTTTCATTTTTAACTACACAAATCTTTCCTAAATATTATTATCATCATCGTCAACAGTCTGACTTCACCACAGGGTTGCTCTCCTAAGGTGGTGCTATACGCCAAGATCGCGTGTTTTAAGATCTGCTATCATTTACCAGGGGGTTAGGTGGAAATATTGAAAACACATTTGTTATGTATGTTTTTTTATTTAGTGATTCATTAAATCACATACACAGTGTTATTACATTCGCTGATCACATCAAAATACAATTCATAAATTCACGAATAACCTCAAAATGTTCTGTATGTAAACAACATTACTACATCTAGATAATAATAAATATCTTTGGCAGCACTATGGAAAATATATTATCTACTTATTTTTAGTTAAAATGCGACTTTAATTTTATATGTTAACAATCACAACATTTCATCGACGATATAAACATTACACAGAGTATATAGCATTAAATCCATTTGAAATACTTGATAACGCTTTTTAAAACAATTAAAACTATTAAAATGACTATATTTACACAACCTATTTAATCGGGGTTTTAGTCCTTCTCGGTGGCGCGCGATTCATAAAGTTACATTTATGTGAACGTAACATTTAGTAGGTACCTATTACAAAATTGTACTCTGCAATGCACCTCACTTTGGGATTTGATTTAGGCTACAAAACTATTATAAGATTTACCTTGGTTCGTTTATCCATCTACTTTCTTAGCAGCACACTCCATTGTATGTACAAATGTGTAGAGGGATAAAGGGTATTCTCACTTGAACACAATAAAATTTATATTTGAACTAATAAAAAAAATTCTTTGAAGTATTAAGGGTGAAATAGTGGTTATATACCAGAAGTAGAGAAAAATTTAGCACGATTTAGCTCGACAATAGCAAATTGATTTAAAAACATGTCAGTGTCTGTTATGGGAAGCTTACTGGTGCTGATACGTAAGCTTAAGAGAAGATTAAAATTTGAAACCAACCAACCAACATCTCTGCTACACAGGACCGACTTAGATAACTGTTTTCAGTTTTGAAAACTGAAAACTTTTAGTTTTAGTAGGTGCCTAGGTACTTACTAGATAATAAAAATACATGGGAGCCAATCGGCTCGAAGAAGAACAAAGTTTTGAAAATTCAAAGTGAGTGGTGGTTCTACAAGATTGACAGGGCCGTCGTATTAGAAAACTGTTAGAAAGGTAGGTTATGTACATACATTTTGATTCATACCATTCATTTATCCAAACAATGCTTTCTTTATACCTAAATATATTAACGTTACTATTATTGGTGTTCTTCTGTGTCACTCTAAAGTTTAATTACTCTAAAAACTTGAAATCAAAGGACGTTGTACTAGAATTCTCAATTTTAATATCACAAATTACTGTATGTTACTACATATAATATGCTAGCGAATAATAATAGTCTCTATTATTATTAATCCTCTGTATGTTATGACGTATGTTAACGATTTTGTGGAATAATAATGTGGATAAGTACATATTATTGCATAGAAGTTGGTACCCAATATTAATTTGATTAAATATGCACTTTGGCTCTTGTTGATATTAGGGAGTAGGCACAATGGTTATATAAATATTTTTAGTATTTTTTATCTACATACGTACCTAGTACGTTCCCAGAACTATAGAGTACATCTTACATTTATGTTAGGTATGTAGATATAAACCCGTTATTAGTCGGAGGAAATTCTATATTCATTATTTTGATAACTTTTGTCGTAGCAGGATGTCAGACACAATAGATTTTCTATTGAGCCTCGCTTCAAGGAAACCTTTGAAAACCCACAAGGGATACAATAGAAAGGGGTTATTCATGCCGACATTTATAGAACAGTGATATATTTACCAATCACCTAACATTATTTCTCTGAGACATTTATCGCGTAGCCATTCTTTTATTTCATATCTGATTTTTTATTTCCCCCTGGCCAGAATACTTTAGTTACTTGATTTTGTATCACTAATTAGGTTCTCTATGCTATTATTAGGCTTTTAATGTTAGTTAAAGAGGTTTAGATTATTTCCTAATAAATTACTGATTTCGGAGCACTTTATAGAGAAAAACATACTATGAAATATAATGTTAGAGAAAAAGTTTATCTCTACAAACTTTAACAAGAATAAAAGATTGGCTTAAGCCGATTTGTTTATTCCTAAACTTGAAAATGACAAATTTTATTAAAAGGCCATGAAAACTACGTACATTTCAGATCAGAGGCTAAAGTAACAGCTTATGTTTAGTTATTGAAATACATGAAACGACTTATTTATTTTATGTTGGTATTATTTAACAGTCAAAGCAATTTTATACTAATCATCGAATCTAATGTTACGTGGCCACAAGTTCGATTCACAACTCTTCATTATAAAGCTTTACGAAGCTCTTTACATTAGTCATTATCATACTTAAAAATAATTAAAAACTATTCTAATTAGTTCTTACAATTGAAACTGACTTATTATGAGGAAGTACAACTAGAAAGGCGTTAAGAATAGGTAGGTATAGTTCCATTTAGCAGTTTCTTATCTACCTACATTAAACGAAAGCCGAAGAGTAAACACTAGTAAATGCAAGTGAAGTGTTATAAAGACCGATTTATTGAGAATAGTTCGAGCACAGACGATAGGCAACTTGTATGAGCGAGATTAGCAATAATAATGGCGTAAAGCATTATTGAACATTTACTTGTCTAGGTGCTTCTAGTACATAACATACAATACATAGAAAAATAGTAAGCTAAAAGTCAAGTTGGAGACAGAGGTAGTGCTAGTCACTTAACCTAAGTTTATGACTAATTAAGAACTACCTAGTAGACAGTGTTTAGAAAAATCATAATTACCCAGTCATTGAATAAGTATGATTGCGATCTGTTGGCATCAAGCCACAGCGTTATAGAGTATCAAACCTCTGAGCTGCAAGCTTGCCAAGAAAAGCCTAGAACTTGGTACAGGCATTGTGCTAGACCTCATTACTTACACACTATAACGACTTAGTCGTGCATCTGTCGCAGGTACAAATTAACCTACTTAAATTGATATGTTTATTATTGCCTGTTCAATTACATAGGTAAATTCATTAGCGATATACGAATGACATGCTGCGCGATGATTTGCTCACATACAAGGCCAGCAGCCATATTGAACTTAAACATGCATACGTACTTATTTGCATAGGTGTAACCATTTGAATAGGTAGTTTTATGTCGTAAAAGATATACCTGAACAATATTTTTTTTCTATAAACATTTATTTATGTGTTTTCTGAACCTTTTGAATCGAACAAAATTAGAGTGCTCTGGTTACACCCATGATAATGTAGACAACTAAAGCTTGCCCACAGTCTGCGTCATCTCGTAGGTCTTATATAACACTGCCTTGCAGGGCGATTGGGAGTAGCAAAAGCCTCCACCAAGGTCAATTTCCCTCATCTTAACGTTAAACATCCTGCCGTCGAAAGATGATGAACGACATCCATTACGATTTACACGTTAACACACATGCAACACACATTTCCGTTTCACAGTCATGCAATGCACTCGCCGCACGGCATTCGAATTAATTTGTAAGTGTATGGCAGTTACTAATGTATGTACACGGAATCGTTGAAATGTATACGACTAGTAATGCGGCAACATCGAATGCAAGAGTACACTGTGTCGTTCTGAGGCTTGAACTAATGTAGACGTAGCATGTTCGAGTGAGGTTCGCCATCGATGCCAAAAGAAAGTGATAAGCGGAACGTGCATGAAAACAAAGTTCAAAAGGACCACGGACAGTGCAGTAGAGTGTGTTTGTAAACAAATGCTTAGGTGTAAACTATAGAAACAGGACAAGAAGAAGAAGACAGTTAAGGCAGTACATTTAGGTATGGGGCAACTACTAGAAATAGGTACTTAATACTAAGGCATAATGAGGGGGGAACTTAAATAAATAGGCTTCTTTGTAAGTTATGTAACAATGTGTAACATTATGCAAGTGTAATAAGTATTTATTTAATTATTGTACGATTTTCTTTTCTTAATTTATCACACTATTCGAGGCAATGTTCGTGTTTAAATATTGTACCAACTGTTAATATGACTCTACACTTGTATTAATATAATTATGGAACACTTTGTATAGTGTATTTGTGGTGTTTTTTTAAGGCGTTATTGTTTAAAAGTAATTTAACTCACAATATTAAATATAATCTCTATCCACAGCCAAATGCGTCGCCGATTGCTACCTAATATTAAGTAAAATAATATCATAAGAGAGCTAAAGACGCTTTGTGTGTCGCAAGTGCTCTGTCGAAACTTACTTTCACTATATCGTAATGTTCATTTTATAATTTGTCACTGCAATCCATTCAAAATAGCTAAATGCAATTTATGCGTATGATGAACAGATTGACAGCGTTGGTTGCCGGTGGTCTATAATAGCATCACATGCATGAACGTCTACTCGCTGGCTATTCGTAGCGGAGTAGTCGCAGATGCGTGTGATCCCTAGGGCATGCGTCATCTCAACATGCATGAAACTGTTGGAAGAATTCTTTCTTTTCAGTCCATGGCATCTATATTATTTCTGCAAAAATATATGACCACCAGATTGGTCTTTATTGTCTGACATTCATCCTCATGACTCGAGCAATCATTCAACGAATCATTCGGGAAAAATATGAATTTAATTCCGTTCTTTTGTAAATATTCAAATCTGTTTAGGTTTGTTTATCATTATTTCCTTTGCCATTTGTTATAAGACTACCCGGTACTGCAACATGGTGCTCTACCAAGAGTTGTCCCATAAGAGTCAAACCACAGATTTACACATCAATCGGCATCAGGCACGCCCATACATGCTGATGATCCTAATGTGCAGGCAAAGCGTGGTTTGACCCGATCGAGAATTCGTCACTTTCAGTAATTACTGGCAGTGATTTCCTCAGTTTTATGCAGAGAGATAAGTTCTGCCCTCCCGACATCAGGCGACGAGTTGTTCCAAGACGTTTAAGTCTTTAAAACAAGAGGAAGCTGACCCTGGTCCGGCGCGCGTCGCCCTTGCCGCGCCGGCCCATGCCGTACTGTCACATGGCCGTATCGGAGCTGCTCCCCCCCGGCTTGGCGTCCCCGCCGACCCCGCCGCCCCCGTCCTCCTCCCGCGCGCTGCCTCGCCCGCCGCCCGCGCCTACTCCCGCCGATAAACCCGTGAAGTCCAGTTTGTACTGCATCACAAAACAACACGTCACATATCTCACCATGGAATTCTTTTACACACACTGGTCTACTCCAAACTGGCTATCTGATTCAAAGCGGTCACGTCATTACTATGGGAGACTATATTGGGACAACACCATGCATAACTTGTATACACAAAGCATAGTTTAGTATGATGGTGATTATGAGTTATAGTTACTGATTGTTGAAAGGCAATTTTATTCACAAAGGGACTGAAAAGGACCGCTTTATTAAACTTTACTGAAGGTTCATAACGGTTATAGTATACCTAATACGTTAATAACACACAGATACTAAACTAGATCAATAATTAACCATTGCAACAACACATCAACAACATTCAAATTAGCTATGGTTACACCATCAAACAAATTCTACTCTAAATTAAAACACAGCTGTTATAGCATTATGTGTGTCAGTTTGTTTGTTATTTCAATAATGCACGAACTGATTAATAGTTAATGTTCTGCTCAAATCCACATAGTATACATCAAATACCTACTTCAACCATTCAATACACTATTTTCACTTTTATAAGTGGATGCTTTTTGTAAATTTGGCTTCCAATGCATAGGGACTCTCTCGGGCATACACAGGGAATACTGAAAATATCAAATCAATAAACAGAAAGGGACCACAAAAAATTAAGCACAGGTAAATAAAGATAAGCAGGATATAAAAAAGAATCGGTATTTGAGACAGGATCTCAATTTTATGTAACATTTAAATTTTGTAACAGTATTATGTAAATATAACTAACGTAGGTATACATAGACATACATGTAGCTTTCCACAGCAAATACTTATCAAAATACTAGCCGATTGTATTTTTGAATGGCGAATTTATAGTATTCATTTATTTCATAGCGAATACACGATAACACGGATGAATCATGGACTTTAACAACATCGATATGGGCATGATTCACAGTACATGCTGTATACTACATATGGAACACACAGAAAGACATAAATAACGGGAAGTACACTTGTTAGTGCAATATAGAGACAGACCGAGTCGTCCCTCGTATTCACTGATGATTTGTTTATCGCTTTATCCAACGGTATAAGACCCTGGAGTGGAGGGAACCAGCCGGAGAGTGGCGGAAGAAAAAACAGAAACAAATAAATAAAATACTGGTCGTAAAAACAAAAATGGGACCACAAAAGTCACTCAATCTTCTATTTCTATTTCAAACTAGTTTCTAAATTACTAAAAGACTTATTCTTGGTTTTGCGTATAGTCTCAATTACTGTTTTGTTTAAAAAAAGATGCAAAGAACCAATAATAAGTCTTATTACTGATCACACGTTTCACCCTCGTCCCGAAAGTCTAACAATCACGAATGAAATATAATCTTTAAAGTACTTAACAGGTGCAACACTCTGGTGTCTTTTAACCACTCCCACACTCGCCTCCCACGGCAAAGGTACCTAAGGAACATTACGTTCCAATGCACTAAAATCTTTATAATTCCTAAATAAACTAATATTAAAAATGTGCGATGTGTTGCTTGAAAAGATCTTAAGAAAAAATGCTTTGAAGTTAGTAGGAATAGGGTGGTCACCTTGTTCGCGCAGTCGAAGCACGTGGTCACAACTTTGCTGATGACGTTCATAAGATGTTTCGTTTCCTGAATAACATTATCTACTTTGCTGAAGGTGGCTGCGCGCCCAACTGTTGGTTCTTTTACCGTGAACTGTAATTGTTGCACGTATGTTGGAACTTTATCTAAATGCTCTAAGAGTTCTTTTTTCGTCGTTCCCGCTGGAACCTGAAATTAAACAAACAGTAGAATTTCTTGTCATTTTCGAATTAATTGTACAAAAATATGTGATATCCTTACCTGATATGAAAATTGTCTTACTATTTTGTAAAGTCTATTCGCTTCTTCCGCAAAGTATTCTGCTTGTGTGAAGAGGTCTTGAGTAGTATTTAGTCGGCCCTCACCTTTCGTGAATTGATACATAGCGAAGGCCATGGAAGACATATTTTTTGCCCTGGAATCGAAAATAATTTATTGTTCTAGTTTAAATTTATTCTATATGTAGTATATCTAATTATGAAAGACAGACCTCTTCACAATATCGTTGTTTTCATCAGCAGCTGCACCCTGCCATTTTTCAGTCTCAGCATCCATCTCAGTGGACATCATTTTCATTTCCAAACCCGATTTCGCAATCTTCGCTTGCTCGTCAGAATCTAGACGCACCGCTTTTAAAGGTTTACTCGTTGTACCATGTTTCTGAAATAAGAAAACTCAGATGGAAATTATCTTTACAAAATGCACTTCGGCTACAACTCTCTATGCCTCTACGGCGTAGCTCATACGCTACGGCCTTAGAATATTAATTTGGTGATGTGAGGCCACGCCAAAGCAAATTCATGCCATATTATTACGGCTGAACATTTTATGAGGACAGACTAATAAACTACGTGCGCCGCACTGAACATAGCAAAAATACCGACAACAGCTTAGCCTCTACGGCGTAGACTCTATCTACGATGTAGCATCTACGGCGTAGCATACACGTAGGAAGTTTCTATGGCAATATGTGTCCTAAACAGCAAGCTTTGTTATCTGGTGATGCCTTTACTAAGCTTAGTTGGTCTCGCAGCTCTGCCTTCTGCGTAGTAGGCTGTGGGTTCGACTCCCACCGAGAACAGACATTTGTGTAATGAAAAAAAAAGTTAAAAAATGCATGTAAAAAATAGTCGTGTATATAAATGCTTACCCCTGGTCTAGGTAAACTGCTATATTGTTGCTTATCAGGTCTATCATCCGTTAGATTTAAGAGTTCTCTCGCAAGCCTGGCCGCGTCTGCCAAAAGCCACGCCCACATATCCACAAACACATCCAGATTCTCCCTCGCCGCGGCACTCCCTTGATGAGCAGCCAGTGTCCTCGCAGCCGTAACCACTTGCGGTCCATATATCCTCAGATTTATCTCCGCGAATTTAGCACTCACTTGAAGCGTCTCAGACATCGCTATATGCCGCAGCAGTTTACACACCTGGAACACCACATGCGTTAGAAAATAAACAAGTTTTAAAGAAGCTAAAGAATAAACTCACCTCTATAATATGCTCTAACTGCTCGTGCAGTCGGCTGGCTATATTGTGCAGTCTCTCTGATTCTCTCTCACCGCAGGAACTCGCTGTAATCAGGTGGTGGTTCATTGTTTCGTTGTAAACGGCTTTATTTGAAGGATTATGGGAGAGATCACTTTGTGCGGTGGATGCGACCGCTAGATACCGATGCACCAGTTTGTTTCTAACCAACATTTAGCAGTGGTAAAATGGTTTAGACTGGTCGAGGAGCTTAGAAACGGCTTGCCACAGCACAGTGTAGTATTAATCAAGCACCGGTAGAAAGAAACCCACTTGATACTGTTCAATCGATCGAACACCAATTTCAGAAAGACAGAATGTTGTAAGACACAAAAGACGAAATAACAAACCGTAAGAAATAATCCGTTATTCCAAATTGGATCGAAGGTTGAACACGTCCGCTGTGTATTAGGGTTTCGTCATCCACCGAACAAGATGATCGCTCCACAAGCAAGCGGGGTGTACCTAGTATCCGTGGAGGGTTACCTATGTGCGCGAGGTCGGCGGCGAGGCGCTTGGCCTCGTCGGCCAGCGGCGCCAGGTCGCGCGCCTGCTCGCGCGCCGCCAGCACCAGCGCGCGCTCCAGCTCGCTCGCCGCGCTCGTCGCGCCCGCGCACGCGCTCTCCAGCGCCGCGCCGCTCCCGCTGCTGCCTTGCTCCTCCTACAACAAACCAAACCATCAAAAGGTTGCCTGAAACATATCGCTTGCGATAAGGCCGCTCATTAAAAATATAAACTGTGTCTTATTAGACACAGTTATTATACAGTTAGTTAGTTAGTTAGTTATTATACTCTTTATTGTACACAATAAGGATATTGCATATTTGCAATATCCTTATTGTGTACAATAAAGAGTTTTCTGTCTATCAAAATCTGACAAACATGAAGAAGGATACATGCGCTTTAGATTGCTGCGTTGCTCTGCTTTGCTCTTCCTATAACCTTTTGACATTTTGACGCGGTATGCGCTACAGCGTTGGTTACAAGTTTGCAAAGTGTTCAGGTAATCGAGTTGAACCTTCGTCTATAATTTTACGGAGTAGACAGTAGACATACTGGGAATGCATGGCAACATAGTCAGCAGATGAATGGGAATATATTCAAAGTAATAATGAACTTACAAGAGAAACAGCGACAGACACTAGCCTCTCCAGTTCGTAGGCTATGCGTTCCGCAAGCGACAGTATCCTCTGTCGGTATTCATGCGACGTATACGCAGAGTCTGTGAAGTCGTGTGTCCGTTCTACCAACGCTCGTAATGTGGACGCGAGTGCTCTTCTTCTAGCTGCGTCGGCGCCCCCCCTGGCCCGGGCCGCGCGGACCTGTGACGTCAGACCACGGAGGGCGCCTAACGCGGTCCCCGCTTCCCATTGGGCTGCCTGAATCAAAATCACGTGTTATTTTTTATTCAGAGCCTTCAGTTTCCCGTGGATCGGTGGCCGAAACAAAAGAATACGATTTTTTCTCAGAAACACTAAATTTTCTGATTTACTGAGGAGTTTAGGCTAGTTTTAAAGTTGAAATTAATTAAATGAGAAAGAGCTGCCTACAAGTACTATGTACATATAAAAACTTTAAAATACATGTGTCGAAAAATTACTAACCTATTGAACCTACCAAAATTTCTTATTTACGAAACTGGCATAGCAAGCAAAACTTATGCTAGGATATGTGCGTCTCTTTAAAATAGTGTTACCATAGCTGCGTTTCTTGTGAGACGCACATAGCCATGAAAATAGGAAACAAAGCTGTAGTTAACAGCACAATTTTACAATGCTGTGCACACAAACCAGCTAACTGAACTTTGCGCAGAGTAGCAGAAGGCACTGTGCGCTGTGTTTGTACAATTTGTACCTTTATAGCAATCACAATAAGCTTGGCATAAGCTTATTTCAGCGTTTCAGAGCGTGGTTGGTAGCAAAACTGGTGGTATAATTCAAAGTTAAACTCGTATAAACTACCAGCTACCTGCCTAAATGCCTACTCGTGTTTGCCTTAGTGCTTTCTCGTAAAATAGCTTAAAACAACAATGGTGAAATGAATTTGGAATAATACACGCACTGATTTTGAATAGGGTTTTTGACTGGACAAATGCAGACATAAATATAGGAGACGTTGAAGCGAAGACGAACAAACGATACTACGAGTATAATAACATGGTATAAGGTCTAACTTTGCTGTTTTTTCTGGTCTACATTTTAAGAAACTTTTACAATCAAAATGTATGTGAAAGCGAGGTACACTACAAATGCGGAATTACAAAAATATTTGAAAACGAAGCAAACTTTTGTTCTAGTGCTTTTGTACAATACATTTGTAGGTAAATAAGGCACTTCTCGACCTGCCGTTTAAATATTTGTACCTGTTCATGACTATCCGAGAAAGGTTTCAACTACAAGGAAAGAAAAACTTGGTTTATGCATTGAATTTGAAGTAGAAACTTTAGTAGAGGGCAGAATATTTTTCAATTTACGCTAGCGTACTTACCTTCGTACTCCTTGGTGTATTTTGTAGATTTAATGAGTTGAACTCTACAGTTGAGAAACATATATGTATATACCAAGTGGCATGCTTTATCCTACAAAACAACTTATTTTTTTTTAAATTTCCACATAAAATTTTATTAGTTATAAGTACTTTATCTTACAATCTAACGAATGTCGCTGAAGTAGATATCCGGGTTAAAGTTGAAGCTTTGCCCATCACGATAACACAAGATGATCTTTATCTAGTCTGCGGTCGACGCAACTCGCAACCATGAAAAATAGTCTTTCTTCTGCAAATACTTATTTTTCTCATCTATTGATACTCACAGAAAAAAACACTTAAAAATACATTTGTACCCGAATTTTAGAACTGTAAAAATCCGATCGTGCTGAATCAAACTGTATGGAAAAATGGCATTTTTTACAAAGAGCAAATGCAAATGACAGATAGGAAAATATCTAAAATACCACTTCCTATCAACAACCGTGCCTGCATGGGTAAGCACTTGCTAAAAAGTGCCCAAGTATTCAACTTTCATATTTTGAAGACATCTGGTAGCTAGTGAACCAACTACACTAGGCAGAAAATATAGAAATACAAGTACTTGGAAACTGAGACCGTTTATAGCGCAATGTCGAAGTAGTTAGCTTGTTGTTATGCGCGCCCCATGCATGGCGTATGTCAGCCTATCTGCACTTCCGGTGTGTTGCGAAGCCACTCCAATGTCTCGTGTAATACCTCTTTGATAAAGGTAACTATTTTATACTGCAAGGGTAAGTGCACACTCTTCATTGTATGTAGAAGTAATAACATAAAATGCTGTAGGCTTTACTAAACAATACCCATATAAATCACAATTAAAAAAACCGCTTTTAGTCAAACCAATATAGGTTTAGCGGATATTGAATAAGAATTTATTATACCAATTATAATAAATATATATCCAAATAATAAACAACTAATTACCGTTGAAAATACAAATTCAGATAAAGGTCCAAAGGTTGATCAATGAAGTCCGAATAAACCGGAAACTTTAGCCTTATGCTGTCGATCATAGATTAAGACATCACAAAGTCAAGGGCGAAAGGGCGGCAACCTAGCCCTATCTCGAATGGCAATGTGCCAACCCTATGCCTGTTTAATATATGACGATGTTGCAAGCACCACTCATTTACCTAGAAAGCTGGCACCACAGTACATAGCGTCGCATCGCACTGTTAGTTTTTTTTTATCAAGCATGGAAACCGATAGAAATATGCTCTGAAATATAAACATATTTAAAAAAAAAGTCAAATGTCAAATTAAAAGTGTAGTGCAAGAACAAACGTTCTTGCACTACACTTTTAATTTGACACGATGTGATTCTACTGATAAATAAGTACAGAAAAATAACTTTTATCTCAGTAGGCACGTTGTGAAAATATTAATATACCTAGTGTCTTTTTATAAAATGTGCTTAGTTAAATAAATATGGCTTGTTTTGTTAGTCTTTGACGTCGATCTTACGTAGCCAAGTTATTTGGTGCTAGCATATTATTTTTGAATATAATGGTCCACAAAGAGCTCAATTTGCATCGTGGCTTTTGTTTAAGCTTAGGCAAATACGTTTCATTTGCATTTGTCCTCAACATACTATAAACGAAGCAGAGCAACTGCTATACGCTATTCGTAGCAGTCAGAGAGAAAACGTATTTAAAATATGCAGACGGAATTTACCTAAATTCATCATTTCAATTTAAATAAAAAGTCCTTGTTTCATCAGTCGGTTCAACATTCATACCATACATTAATCGGCATTGCTATTGGTAATCTACGTATATTTAAGAACTTTCTAGCAATCCGAAAAGTTTACGTATCTAAGAATATTTGAGAATAACTCTACTAATCCGGAATGCATTGACAGAACCGTAGTACAATATAGCACCCAAGTGATCCAACTAGATAACAATTTATAAATAATAATAATAATAATTTATAAATTGTTCAGTAGTTCAAATTTTCCATCTAGACTAGTTCTAGATTCAAAACTGTACCTTCCTAGTCCAAAATGATCCAGCCAGATAAGTTGTAGATTCAAATCTCATTTTTCCCTCTAAATTATCCAGTCCCTAGTCCAAATGATCTAGCTAGATAAATTGTAGCGTTCTTCCATGTATTGTGCTATCTAAATTTTCCATTAGTATAAAGCCAGCTAGATAAATGATTGTCAAACCTCATGTGTTGGCTCGTCGTGTCCAGGCAGGCCGTCGCGTACCACGTAGTGGATGAGGTCCATTGCGCGTCGCATTTGACAGAACACTGTGTCGCGGTTCTCGCGGGCCGACGCGCTGCCCGGATGCCGCATACACGTCTGCACAGAACACACGAGTTAACTGCAAAATTGGTAAATGTGAACGGAATTTATAAATTACCAGGGAACTCTCGAATGTGCTAAAGAAAGAGCAAAAAGTTACGAAATTTACAAATCAACGGTATCTTTTGCTAAAGACTGCGTAAAGGGAAGTAGGAGTCTTTCGCTGTATAAGTAACAGTAAAAATAAAATAATATACCTACTTAGGTTATAACAGTAAAATCTAAAACTGAACTCAATACTTTCGTTATTTTTTTTTAGTTAGATATTCCAAATAACTTATTGCTTTTACGTACAAAAATCATTTTATAATATCCGACTGTGTCTCAACGTGAAGAAAACACGGCGGAGATGCGTACAATTAATAAGTACAATAAGACTGTCTCTTCTTATTATATGTAGGTAAAGGTACCACACGCTTTTCCCAGTACCATATTTCGTATATCTTACACAGACCCTTTTCTCAATTCCATTACAAAGTCTCACAGCTGGCGGTGTTCGGTAAAACAAAGGATTTTCTAAATAAACATGTTGCGGTTTCCACGTTCCCGCGGTTACCCACACAGGGCACCCAGTCAGCTGCGCAATTCAACTTTTACGTGGTAAGTATAATAAAGTTTCATAGACCGCTCATAAGATCCGCAGAAATCTGAGACAAGTTTTATCTACCTCAGATTATTTACCCTGTTTCACATAAATTTTAATAAGAATTTAAATGTATGGTAGCCGCTAATTATGTTGATAGCATAATGTCCAATGTTCAATTGTCCTTATCCAATAAGATATACCTACCACATCATACCTAATGGGGACGCTGCCATCTGATTTCAGTGTGGATCGACTAGCAAACGGGGTTATAATCCTGAGAAATAATGAGAATGACCACTTACTGTTACGAAGTAGTTACGAATATGATATTCCGCTTCGTTTATGATATTTCTTGTTTAACATGTTTTCAAAAACAGCCAAAAAAGAGCACGCTCGTAAAAAGTATTGTGAAATACGCGATGTGGCGGCGAGTGGCGTGGAATTGAAGGCACGCTCTCGCCCCGGAAACGCTGACAAATAGCTGAGATCGCATTCGCCAACCACCCGAGCGATTGTTCACACATGTCAGTTTTGCGACCCTTGAAAACATGAAAACGTGCATCCATCTGATAAAATGAGCATACCGCAAAAACTGAACCGAATTGTAACAATAACAGAATGTAGTAAGAATTAATTCATTAAATTATGCAGCGCAGTGTGTTCGTACACGACACAATAACATGAACCATTAACTAAGTAGATTAGGACGCGGAGTTTTTGCTCACTTTGGCCCGAGATGGTGGCATCGCTCTCACAAACTTTACGGCATAAGCGCTCTAACGATTTCATTTCTTATATCCTACTTAGCTATTGCTGAAGCATTTTATAGTTTTGTTTCTCGAACAAACCTACGTTTTATTTTATAGTTTTTTGAGAGTCACACAAATCCGTGTTAGAAGTTATACATTTTAACAGGTGTCGAATTTGTATTCATAGTTTTTTATGCACTAGAGACATAGACATACAACAACTTCAAGACATTCAATAATTTTAACCAGTTAAAATCTGAAATGCACACACAGAAGGCCAAATTGCGTTTATTATCACCTGTGAACAACCGCCGTTATTGAAAACCAATAAATGGGGCGAGGAAGTGGTCATAAAGTGTGATGTCACAAACAACAGAATGCGGTCCTGAATTTGCCTGATACCTACATAATTGATAGGAGCGGCCGGCGGCGGGCCATTGACGGCGGTAATTTACACGGTTGAAACCATCCGGACACCCGGATTCTAAAATTACGATCTATAGCTAATAACACTCCCTGGCCTGGGTCAAGCAATTTAGTTTAGTACCTTGGCACGGATCGATTACCTTAGAAAGTGTGTCCGCTTGTGTTGAGAATGTAATTAAGAGCAATTAACATGTTACGCAAAAGTTCAAGTCAATTGGACTAATTGAATCAACAGTTTGAAAATTGCTTTAGCTGGAAATCGTCTGAGCTTTTTATAAATGCAACAAGTCTGAACAGTCTCTTACCTTAGATGAGGTGAGGAGCATGAGTGTGGATCTTTCGAGAACGTTTCTCGCGGCTGCGACTTGTGCCCTCCGTCGCTCGTCCCGAAGGTCTGCTCTTCGTTCTGCCGTTAGCCTCGCGAGCTCCACCATACTGCCTCCAAACTCTGTGAAGGCTCGGACGAACTCCGCGAAGTTTGATACCGACTCTAACCGGTCCAGCGAACGCGCCACCTGCATTATCCATTACCAAGTATACGCGTTCACTTCATAGTTTCTACAGAGTTGTACGATTAAGTTTCCAGAAACTAAAACATAGTTTCGTATGTAGACTGAAACTGGCGCAGGTTGCAAAGCGGTCTTGTAAAAGTGACAATTGTTCCATTTTATGGTGCTCTTGGGGAATTCAAGGAAGTTCAAGAACTAGAACAGACCTGTTAAAGGCGAATATATTATGAGTTTTGGTGAGAATTGCAATCACAGCGTACAGGCGCTACTTCTTTCACGAGTTTTCATTATAAAGTTTATGATAGAACATTACCTTATCCTTGGCAAGAAGTAGTTGCCGTACTACCACCATGTCCGCCAGTAGCAGCACCCTGGTGACGGCTGTGAGGAGGGAACGTGCCGCTTCTACCATGGCCGTGCCGTCTGCGCTCGCGCCGCACACACGCTCTATTGCTCTACCTGGAATAAATACTTTTATTAATATTCATCTTTAGAGATTTGCTATTCTAACTCATTTAACGGTCCACGTAAGAGGTTTTAGAAAAAAGTGCATGACACTTTACCCCAAGGCCATTAGTTTCTACCTCAAGGAAAAATAGAATTGTCTGACCTCCTTTAAAATTGAAAAATCAAAATCGAAAAATCATTTCGCAATCTTGAAATTGAATCGGCTTCTGTAGAGCGTATGATACCGAAATCGATATTCACCTGCATTCCGGCTAGGGCGATATATGTAGGTTTAATTTGATAAAATATACCAAGTGAAACTATCTATCTAACTACCAAAGGTGTAGTATTTCCTAAACGCGAGTCAGCTAAACTTTGGACACCTGGTAAACTATTTGCCTTAGTGAAATACTGCAGGGCTTTAAAACCCTTCTCTAGGCACCTGATTCGCCACTCTCCTACTTATTTGATTAATTCATTATCTTTGTGTAATTTATTGCAATATTCTTGGCAACAAAGACGGGGCCGGGTGGCATTCATTTCAAGATATTAAATTCCTGAACGCGCTTGCTAAATTATCTGGTAACATTGAGGCCGTTGCGATTTTATAGTCGTTGGTATGGGTACCGCAATGTACCCACAGAACTTTTTAGTTTTGGCAAAAAAAAATATTTAAGTAGTGTTATTATTTTGTGTAAAATGATCGTGTCAACATATTTTTTACAATATTCCAATCAAGACGAATTGCAATAGAAAATTAACCAAAACATTTCCTCCATTTACGGAAATATACTCTCTCCTACGTATTAAATCCTTGGAAATCGCTCTCGGCCGATTGGAGCCGCAATCGAGCTTAAATTAGATTAATAAACGACCTCAAAATGTGGCTCAAAGCGATTTGCACACCTTGAGCCATTACTTAGGATTATCGGGGTTCCACCTAGCGCTTAGATTAGGCTGTTTTATAAGGTTAAACCATACTAGCTAGTAGGTAGAGTACGTACAATTTGCTGGCTTGTAGCCAGAACTTTCATATGGAAACCTCTGAAGCTAGATCTGTATTGGATGGTGTTAGTTTGAGCCTTGCCATTGTCACATCAAAACTTAAAGGAGCAGTACAGCTTTTATAGCAGGTACTACTACTACTACTACTACTACTACTACTACTAGGTAGATACTACTTTGCTGAAAATTGCAATAGCTATTTTACCTACAGGGTAAAACAAAAAAGCTGTTATGAAGACGTACAAAGTATTATAAGTAAATTATACGAGTAGCTAGACGCTCTCTAAAGTTTTTGCAAAGTTCACAAAACATGACACAAAATTCACCGGTTTTCAACTTCTCACTAAAAAATAATGATAGACTTTTGTTTTTTTTCTGGTGGCCAAACTGGCCAGTAAATAAAACAATTTTTTTTAATTTTTCGTGGTCAGTAACGTCCACACCTCGCTTTTGTCTCGTAATTTGGTAGCACGATGAATTACATGTCATCTTAGCTTTATTGCTTTCTGTTTACAAAGTCCAAGGGGCTATAAACATACTCGTACGTTAACTCGTAAACTGCCAATCTTTTTCCAGCTTCTATAATTTTACACAACAGTCAATAAATTCTTCTGTCTATTCTTCGAATAAGATTATTTTCAAAGGGGGAATAAAACATTTTTTTGTAAAAAAATTTAAAGCTCTTGAAGATTTGAAAAAAGAACTTTTTTTTAATCTGCATGAGCTTTGTGACAAAATTCCAACCATTTTTAGTACCACCTACTTATTTACAATAAATAGCCGCAAAACAGCACTAAATTTTCGAAGCGCTGGATTTAGAAAAGCTTTTCCAAAGGTCGTCCCAAATACATTTACAAAATAGAAAACAGAATGAAACTACGAAATAATGGCACCAATCTATTACGTAAGCGAATCTATAGGTCTGCCGCACCTGTGCCCGATGCGGATAAGCTAGACCCGCGATATAAAAAATATTCCGGAGAAATAGAAGCTATCTATTGTTGTACAGTCAACATCCTAGTAAATGATGAGAAAAACTTTCAAAAATGAACTAGCTGTTCAAATAACTGTTTTAGCATTTGTGTATTCATTTTAAGTTCCAACTTAGATTAAGAAGTAAATCTTAAAAGTTGTGTTAGTTGACGAGTATGTATCATATTATAAACAATAAGGAAAATGAGCGTAATTTTATGTCCAATACATAACAGTGAAATAATTTTTGAGATTATCTTAATGGGGTAAGACGCCATTAGATAAGAGTACCACACAAAATATAAATTGGATGTTGCAAGTAAACATCATGGTTGTTTTTTTTTATTTTAAATGGATTTGTTGCGAGTGTGGAGCGAAGTAATGACATGACCGACATGGCCGTGTCAACGGCGGCGCTGCAATGTAATGTATCGGAGTTTATTTATTTATTTATTTGTACACAATACGAGTACGACCCCGTTTCAATGTAATATGGTCTCAATCAACGTTATGGGGGATAATTGCAGTTTGGAATGGATAGACCAGCAAGATATAACTAGACGAATAATTCTTATAAGTCAGGTTAACGTACTCTGAAGACGAAACACCGAAGCTTGTATAGGTAGGTGACCGGTAACATGCCTGTTAAATAAAATAAGCTCAATCTATACGAGACCGCCTAAAAGAATTTCCTAAAGGTTACGTATAATCTACGTGGGTGTGTGGTGCGCGCAGGACTCTACATTTCTTTGCTCGTGTGAATCAAATAAAAATATCTGTTTTTCAATTTGTCAAATACGTCAGACAAGGTATATTTATAGCATCATTTTGCATAAGCCGTTTCCCCGAGAGACGTGTTTATCGTTCAAAGCAGGGGTAGGTTTGCTAGTACCTTGTTTGTACGTTACTAAATTACACAACATGTTCAATGAGTTCGCGATGCGATTCCAAAGTTTCGATTTATGTGCGACCCGATGTAGATGACGATGGGTTTGAATGACGCAATATCGTTTCGCTTCTGCCGGAGACGTGATCTTTATTACAATCGCTAACTTCACGTTATTCACGCTCACACGTTTTACGTTCACGCGCGCATCGAATATTCCACGTAGAGAACATTACACAAACTTTACTACATTATGTTTACGTATGATACCTACTACAAATAGGCCAATGATATTCATAAAACTTAAGGCAAATCAAAAATGATTTTGTCAGACTATCTAATATTGCGGGTTTTCCGCTTTTTTAAGTATTTTTTTATTATTTTAGCGTACATTACCATTGATAGGATGTACCCTAATACTATTAGGTACCTACAATCTAGCCAAAGTACAGGCTAATGAGTAATTTAACTCTAACTTAAGTTTTAGTATAGATTTTTTTATATCCTGTTGTTATAAATAATATCCAACTTCCGTTGTTGTACAAATAATATCATAAAAGCTCCAGTATATCAGTCACGCTAAATTGTCAATAAATATTGTCGACAAGTTACGACTGGCGCGTGTTCTCGTCATGAGAAGATGTATTTTGTGTCACAATAAGAAAACGCCCGAGGTGACGCCGCCGTCGTCGGAAAGTGTTTTTACTGCCACCTCCGATAACGCACCAATATCCTATTATGTAGGCCGCGCTTGAGACGCATGGCTTCTCTCGCCTACCGCGTCTCACCTCGTGAGTAAACTCTTACATATTTTATTTGTGTTCCCGCAACCCGATAGGGATTCGCGAAGCGAAGCGTTTGCGGATTATGGAACTTACTTTATGAATTATTTTCGGGTGTTGATGAACCTCTCGCGAAACAGCGGAAGCGGTAAACACAAGTTTATTAATTACAGCAGCGCTAATTGAAGCGTATTTAACTAGAGGAAAATTTTGCTTCAGATTTTTCCTTACGCCATTTACCTATCTATTCAACTTGGTTCCCATCAATGTGGTTATTGCGCTTCTGTCAATAAATTGAAAACATGATAGCTCCCCGTTATCTGCGTGCACCAAGTTGAATTTACGACGTTGTAACCTTTTCAGCAAAGAAATAAAACGTACAAAATTGTTTACGACAGCAAAATTGAAACCAAACGCTAAATATGCAAATTTTTGTAAAGAAATTGTCCTGGCCTTCATTTTGTCGGATATTGCCGCTGCTGTAAAAAATACATCAAACCAAATATATTCATTTTAATCGATACGACTATTGTATTTATGTGGTAAGTATTTTAAAATAGACTTTTGTAAATAGTAATAAGTAGTAGAAGAGTAGGTTACTAGCGTAAGCCAATAAGAAGGTGATAATGCCATTACAGCCGTGCATACGATATGGCGTGTTGGTAACTCGTAAAGCAAGAGTTTCATATCCAATTATATTCATACATATCCGTCTGGGTGGACAACAAACAAAATTACTGATGGAAGTGGATGGAAATCTAAACAAAAAACTCACTTCGACGGATCACTGTCAAAGCATTTATTTATGCTCTTTATACCTACGTTGCAAACACAGACAATCTATAATCCTGACTAGGTAAGAGGGATTCATTGTAATAATGAAACCAACTCTTATCGCAAAACATTTGAGCGAAAAACCTAGGTGAGTAAAATCATTTTTTTTTATAAGTACTAACCCAATTTGCACGTACATATTATATCACAGGTAGCTACATTTATTTAAAATATTCTAAATCGTTTAAAGAATGTCTTTTCTGGGGTTGTTTTACTTATTTGGGCAAGTAAAAGTATGGAATCAAAAAAAAAAGTATGTTATTTCCGCAGATTCATTTAACAAAGCTGCTTAAATTACGATTCATTTAACAGATTTATAACGAGATTACGGTCGGTGCGATCAAATTATAATACGAGGAAAGTAATTTGCAAATGTAATAATTCAACGGTCCACTTTAGCAAGAATTATTTCTTTCATAACATTTTAATTGAGTCAAAATGAACAAATTAAACGGAAAGAACGCAAAGAAAACTAATGGCTCTCTGGAAAGGTAGGTATGACTGCGAACGAAGTGAGTTACAGCATATTACCTCGCCAGCACTCGCTAATGGAGTTGGAGCTTTTATATACATTTCAGAAAGGCATTCCTTCGTCAAGGATACATTTAAATGTTCTACCTTTATCTATTTTAAAAGGATTCAAATTACAAAATAGGGGTCATAGAGACTTATAACGTGCTGCTATTTCAGAATGAAAGAACTGGGAGAAAAGCACAATATCGTTGCAAATGGCGTACAATTGTGTGGACTTGGCAGCTTTGATTATTTAAAGCTTGGCAACGTTTGAATAGAAACGTAAGTAATCGAAATTGGTCCCAAAAAAGCTATAAAGTGACGAAACAAGAACTAATTTGTAACACATACTACTTTAAAACATGTTATTGCATTGGATAAATGTGACCGAGATAAGGCCCGCTTTCCTAAGTCCTGCTTTCCTGCTTTTCTAGTCACATGGAACTAAAAAATAATGGGAAGTCCATCAAAAACATTGAAAAAATACATACACAGTCAAGTTAAATATATGATTCATGTGTATGATTGAAACACATGGCATAACGATGGTGAACCGTTATTGGCCGTATTATCTTGCGTCGTTTCTGTTTATTATCTTACGAGACTTGTGCTAGATATCAGCTGATTTCCGGGTAGAGATCTTTCTATATTATCTTCTATACTTAGTTCTTTAATAAAACATGTAGGGTTCGATTGAATATTGTGGGCACGTCGCACTGGACGACGGACGTGCTCTATAAGGTACCTATGCATTCTTATAAAAGAGAGGTACCGGATGAGTTGCAGATAAATCTAAAATTACGTTGTTTTATCAGTACCTACGTTTGCTAAGTAATTACGTAAAGGCTTGTTTGGAGACAACGCTGCTTCGTCATCAAACGAGTTAGACTCAGCACAAACCTCTCGGAGAACAAATTACACAGTTAGGTTCTAGACTATTAATTAATCAAGGTAGGTACCTAACGTAATATATTTCTAGTTACATATCAAGACTCCATTAACCCCTTGCGCAACAATCTAATAATGGTTTACTTGTAAAATACCGAATTTTAGACAGGTTATGACAATTGTGATGACAATGGAGACAACTATGAGACAGTTTGGAGGGTATTCTAATTTATGCCGGTGTCTACATGGAGGCCTCTCTAGATGAATCACTTCTTTCTCGTACGCATCATTGGCTACGGAATACTATGAATGAAGATGAACTTAGTAATACTTTATCTGATTACCTCACCCTGTAAGTAACTACGAAGGTGGCTAGGTACCGAACTTTCGATTGTGTGAAAATAGGACAACAATAAGGAAAAAAGAAAGGTTCTTAGCAAAAATAAATATTTATTTATTGTAGATAGTGAAAAGACAAAAAAAAAACAAACAACATAGGCGAGCTTAACCCTACAAAGAGTTAACATTGCAAATTCATTGCGCGTAAAATTAATACTTTTTGCTTTGGTAGTATGCTATCACTAGGGAATTAGCAGCTGATATCTATTATGTATAATTTTAATAATTGAGTGCGATTTCTATTAATTGGTCGTCCTACCTGCTTGGGAACCTCACCGGTTGTGACATTTCATTTTGCATTCTCAGCACCCGTTATTTGTACCCAGTAACTACGGTGAAAGCCGCTTTGATTTTTGTCCTAATGGGACTCATTATTGCTAGTTGCTTTTGCCCCTACTTCAGAGAAATGTCAATACGGTATTCCTTCTTCTCTCTCTTCTTAATTCAAGAGGCTCTTGTCGTCTTAATTGATACATTACTCTCTAGTTGTTTCTTTTCAAGGCAGCCTCCTTGACCTCATTTACGACCCGACAGATTTGTCGTAAAATTATAATATTGATTATCGAATGCCAAATGTTCGAGCCAATTAAATGTAAGTAATATAATGCTGTAGGTGTAGAAACCAATTTAGATATTTTTGTTATAAATAAGTACAATCATTGTATCCTTAAATTCGACTGCTAACTTAATTTTACTGAAAACCAGCATTTACTAGTAGGCACAATAAAAATTTTGTTGGAGGATTAAACACATAAAAGCGCTTGTAAAAACTTAATGGCTGCCGGAGAGAAATACTCAAGCAAATTACTTGTTTTACTATCAGAAGTTACATAGTAAAAAAATTAGAATTTAACGTACAATTTACTCATAAACTATTATCAACATTGTTGTATTAATTTGAGTCAAAAAGTAAAAAAAAATTAATATTGTCTAAGGTACAAATGGATAGGTAAGTACATTGATCATGAAAAACGCCTTATAATATTCAATGTGGCATTCTAGAAGCAGGGTAATAACCACATTGATTTGCAAAGCCTTGCCCGTTAACTATGATTATTAATTCACTTTGAAATGAGTATTACTAGTATTACCACTGTAATCGATACATGCTCACGTACTGTCCGGTTCCAGGCAGTCACTTTCGCTCTAAATAGTACCACCATTGACGGGCGACAGGGTGGTGCAGTGGGACACACGATAATAGACACTACGGTATGCAAACTTTTGCGTTTGCTCGAGTTGATTACTACACCGAAGTTAGCTTTCTGCTTTCTCTTCTATCGGACGTTTTGCGGGACTATTAACTCGGGGTAGAGTTTACTGTAGCACGTTGCGCTACCAATATCATTTTTCGCGATCATACATTTGGTAAGACGCATCATGACTCATAAACGGTTACTTCTAGAAGTTTAAACAAAAAACGGTAGGTTTTGTACTGAGTAAACAAACGAATTCCTGAAATTCAGCCCCAAATCTTGCAACGTTGAAGTTTGTTAGTAAATAATAGAGAACACCACAACTCGCAGGTATTTCCATTAAATTTTATTTGATTATATCTTGAATGGTGATCTTCTATAGTGGTGATCAATAAACATTATTCGTGAGGTAATCAAAAAAGATTTATCTTCTTAACTACACTGCGGAACCTTTTCTGCAGTCATTTGTGACCGGAAGTCGATGGGGTCCGTCGAAGATGACATACTGTTTATAGATTTGTCGTGGCAGGAGCGGGCTATATTTAGACGACCCTCGCAGTAGGACAAGGCCGCGCTCCCGTCTCACCCGACCCAGGTATTACAGAAAATCCTTCAATACCCGCAGCAGAAGTTTCTAACACTATAGAAACTACTGCGAGCCGTTCAACGAAACTTATGATTTTGATAATTTAATGTTATTTGCAAGAGCTAATTTAAACTCTTTACATAGTTGTGCGATAAGGGAATACTTATTTTTGTTTAGTCGCTTATTCATAAGCTTACTTTTGGATTTTACTAGGTACTCGTGCTAAGGGTTCAATTAATCTCGCCGCATTTGCGATTCCACTCAACTGTCGGATTAGAAGTGCTTATGTAAAATCTCAAATATCTCTTGACTATTACTGTTTGAGATCCGACGTCAAGCAAATACACTCGTGAGCAAAAAAATCGACTCAGGACGCACGCCCGCGTTTAAAAAACTCTGGCAAAAAATCAGAAGCTTTCATTCTATTTCTGATTTTAACATCTCAAAGCTGTTAGTTTTAACTTTAAAATGAGTGGTCTACTTTGTTATTTACATTTTTATTTTGGTAATGAAAAAATATTGAATGAGAAGGAGTCTTAAGCAATGAAAAAGGGTGATCATTAACAGTAAAGAAAATACCAGCTTAAATTCGTCAAAATATTAATTTATTAGAAATTAAACTATCAATATTTAGTGTTGCCCCCCCTGGCCCTAATAACAGCTTCCAATCGCTTCTTCATGGATCGAATAAGTTTCTTTACTCGATCTTGTTCGATGCTATCCCATTCTTCAATGAGCGCCGCTTTGAGGTCCGATTTTGTGGCTGGTGCAGGATTTCTAGCCCGAACTTTTCGTTTCAGTTCGTCCCACATATGCTCGATAGGATTTAAGTCCGGGCTACGCGCTGGCCAGTCCATAGCGGCAATTTCGACCTCCTGTAAATACTGCCGGACGGAACCTGCAGTATGTGGACGGGCATTGTCGTGCATTAAGATAAAGTTTTCGCCTATGAAACCGGCGTAGGGAACGACGTGATCCCCTAAAATCTCATCGATGTATCGGTTCGCCGTCAATCCTCCCACTCGACCACCAGTTTCAATAAAAACCAACTCGGTTTTTGCCTCCATTGAAATGCCCGCCCACACCATCCAGGAACCTCCTCCAAAAGCCACATTTTCTTTGATGCAGCACTGCGCGAATCTTTCTCCAGATCTTCTGTAGACTCGTCCTCTTCTATCGCTACCATGCAAGCATACTCTGCTTTCGTCTGAGAAGAGGACGGAGCTCCATTGTTCGTCAGTCCAATCAACGTGTTCTCTGGCAAATCGTAGGCGGGCTGCTCGGTGGGCTGGGGTTAATTTGGGGCCAGTAGCTGGCCTTTTTGGCTCAAGGCTAGCTGCCTTAAGTCGTCTTCTGACTGTCCAGCCACTAACAGCCACTCCTCGCGTTTCTCTGAGCTCTTGTTGGACTTGAACGCCAGTGAGGGCCCGATTTCTCAGCGATGTACTGACAATGAAACGGTCATCTCTCTCCGATGTGCACCTTTTTCTTCCGGAACCGCGTCTTCGATTAAAGTTACCAGTCTCTTGGTAACGACGGTAAACTCTGGAAACAGCAGACTGGCTCATGTTCAACGCATGTGCCACTTCACGCTGACTCTGGCCTTGTCGCAATAGGATGACCGCTTGAGCAGCTTCATCACTTGTTGTGTCCATTTTCAGGTAGAATTCTTGTTTGTTGATAACGGAGATGTGTATCGGTTGACGTTTGACGGCTAACTGATAAGGGTGGGTCAGGTAGATAACCTTTTATATGGGTAAGTAACCCTTAATTAGCACTATTGTAAACAAGCGCAAAAAGGGTGGTTACTGATCACAACATGTTGTTGGGTTGTGTGAGCAAGAAACATTACAATATTTTATATCATTTTGAAGCTAATAATAGGAGCTTTATGATTTTACTATGAAAAAAATATTTACACGATCAGTTTTTTTGCCAGTGACTTGCGACTGCAGGTGTGTCGCCTGAGTCGATTTTTTTGCTCTCGAGTGTAGTTAGTTATCGCAGCTGAATGGGCTGCGATTCGGGACTCAATGGTCTGTGCGAGTTTTATATCTTTATAACACTTCTGATTTAGGCTCTAGCCGTAATAAAAATGAGTTTCAAATGGTTTTCTATACCATAAAGATTTCGTAAATGGTTGTGTGGGAATGAAAGCTTCATTAACATTAACCTACGTTTTACCTTCATAAGTTTTTCTTATTCTTTTTTCTGATGTAAGTTTTTGTAAAGCCTTATAATTTCGTGTCGTAATAAATGCCTTTTTATTCTTTATTCTATTCTATTCTTCTTGACGTTGGTATATAGCTATTTTTATTGAAGTTGAATATCTTTGAGCTAAGCGAAGTTGATTATTTCAGACTGGTTGTTGCCAACTGATTATAGATTGTGATGGATGGCGGTGCTGAAAGCGGCCAGCGTCTAATGACACCCCCATTTTGTTCGCGCTTCAAGATTAATGCGATGCGCTACCCCTTTCTGCTCGACTATTTATGTGAAAAAAGTAATGAGTTTTCAATGTAGAAGACGGAAATATTTTCCGTAGTAACTTTGTTAAATTGAATTTTCCTATAGTTTCGCTTAGAGTCATAAAACCGTTCACGATATCATTATGAAATTGCCATTTAAAACTCATTTTTTATTACGAATCACAAAAGTAGGTCAAAGCATAAAATACTAGGCTGGTACATAGGTCAATATCAATAAAATTTTGCAAGAAGATAGGTTATGGATTTGTATGTTCGGGGCTTTGTCTGATCTAGCCCAGATGTCTTGGGGCTTTTAAAGAATTGCATTCGTACAGTAGATGGGTTTGAAAGGTTGCGAGTTCCGAATGCCATTTTCGACGACGCGGTTTAAAAGGAAATAGCGCTTTTTCAACCTCGGCATATATTCAGGCTTTTGTTCAGGTGAGGACGCCGAGAGCACATCATTCCACTTATGGATTTCCGCTACACTTAACTTACTACTACACTACTACAATGTACTAAGTTATATTTTTTTTAGTATGTAAAGTTTTCAGTGCAGTTACACCACAACATCAAATTATTCATAGTATCCTGCATAATTTAGTACGTCAATATACTAAGCAATTGGTTCGTATACTGTAGTAGATAACCTAATCAAAATATAGTATGAGCGCTACTTGTTCACGAATATAAGTAATACTCAGACCAATAATGTCTACCTGTTAAATATTTATGACCATAAATAGATGCTTAGAAAAATACATTTGTTTGTTGGAATCTAATAAATTATGTAGATTACATAGACAAGTAAGTGGATGCATGTGTTTACTTACGACTACGAGTAGCTATTTTTATCTTATCGTAATTTGCGGATAAATAACTATGTTATAATGCAAAAAAATTAAGTTATTGTGATGTTCTAAAGACGAAATTGTAGACTTGTCTAAACAGGTTCTACAAAGAAGGGGCAGTCTTCAAAGACGTCACAGGCTTAGCAACGGCTGGCATTCAAAAGAATAATATGGGGTCGGGAAAGCGTTTAGCTTAGAAGCACGAGTATTATGAGCTTTCTCAGTCCTTGGAACTGTTGACTAGTGTAGCTTTTATGTAGTGTTGGCAACCACGAGTAAGCACTAGAGTAGTAACGTTATAATTAAAATATGATTGGAAAAAAACCTTTTGATACGTAACATAGTCCCTTGCTATAACGTAAAAAAAATATCCTTAATTTTTTCGGCTAGGTTTAAAATAAAAAAAAAATTAAAAAAATATCTAGCTTTTATTAAACAAAATGTAACATAGCTTAAAATTACGCAACACCTGCGCTAAAAGCTCCGGAAATAAAAAATATTCCGGGCTCGGAAAAATTTGACTAAATTAAAATTTTACCCCAAATAAGTTTAAAATGTATCCCTCTCCATAAATAAACGTACCCGTGAAGATAATTATGCTGTATTTTTGGGTAACGGGCACTTCAAGCCAGATTCGTCAACGCTACACAGCTGATGACTGAACCGGAATTTAATTCAGGTTTGGCTTCAGTAGGCTATACTTTTATGTTTATGCCTTTACTTATTTAGCACTTTTTTAACTGTATTTTAACATTCAAAATTAACATAATACAAACTATGAACCTACCAAAGTCGGTATAAAAATCGTGCAAGCATTTTGCAACCAATATTCCCTCACGTTTAAAACCAGTGAAACCGTAATTATCGAAGTTGAAGCTGTTGAAAAGAGGTTAGCGCTTCATTAATGATCCGTTGATTATATTTGAGTGAAAGAGCAAGCGGGAGCGCTCGCGGCGATGCCTGGCACAGCACTGTGCTAACAAGCTACATGCACGCTGGTAATGAGATCTCGTCCGACCTATAACAGTGTATCTTTCGAATCTCAATCGTGAAAACTCATTATTTTCGACCTAGAATGCTTTGGAAAGTATCTGTTATTCATAAGGTGCTGCAGCAGAAAAATAAATCCATCACTTGCTACGCAGAATACTACGAGCTACGAAAGAGTGCTACGGAGTTGATATCTGTAGCGTGCGTGCTACAGAAAGTGCTACGGCGTAGACCCTTAATAACTTTTAGATATTTTTTAAATAAACTCACTTCGTAAAACATAAAATTACCGATTTTTTATCGCTGTGCGAATAATCCAGATGAATTAAAAAAATACATTCATATTCTTTTCGCAAAATAATTCTTTTTACTGCTAATTATTTACCATTTTTCTCCGGAAGGACTTTTTAATACAGCTTGCGAAGACATTATTTAAATTAGTTTAAGTGAAACAAAAAACGCAAAGTGCTGAAAACAATGTCATCTGAGATTTTCCGACTCGTTCCCTTCCTTGATTACGTAATTATTCCACTGTATTTTCTGAAATGTTTTCGCATCATTATCCTAAAAGATCAATAAAATCTGGTGATCTGTGTTTGTAGGTTTCGTCTTGTGGCAATTTGCCAAGATACCTTTCGTTTGAAAGACGCCGAAATTCCTCTTCCTTTGTTTGTTTCTCAAGCGTGACGGTCAGGGACACTCGTAAGTTCTCGATACGAGAAACTGTGATATCGATGCCAGATTTGTAGTACAGCCAAAAAAAAGATATAGCTAGTACTTATATAGACAAAGACGCGGTTTTCGTGTGAAAGTTTTTGGCACTATGGTATATGGGGCACTTATACATATAGTTTTATGAAGGTCAGCTTACAAATGCTGGCAAACAACAATGTTTATACAAACAATGAAAATACTGTAAGAATCTAACAAGTTTTTGGTCACCGAATTTTGGAGACGGGTAATATCAAACAACTTCTTACTCTCACATTTCAACATTTTTTGGACTAGTTTTCCGACCAACAAATGTGCAAAAAGTAAAGAAACTAAAAGCACATTTTTGGTCAGAAAACTTGTTTGGGTCAAAACGATTTGATGATCCTTTGCATTGTTATTCTCTAGAGCGTGGAGCTTTGCGATTTTGTACAATTATATGCAGTGATTTTATATCGTCAAAAATGTTAAAACTTTCGAGCTAGAAATTGTTTGACGTCACCCGTCGCCTTAAATAAGCAAGGGTTCGAAACTTGTTCGAAAATGATGTCAACAAAAGGCTTTTTAACGAGTTCGGGTAAACAACTGCACGTCTAATTATATCGAGAATTTGGTCTTGACATTTTGAAATTAACTTCGAAAAACAACACGAAGCAAGACACGAAGTTAGAATGACAGCTATAAATATAGACAATGGAAGCGCGCGGGCTGCTGTCTCAAGACTAATGTAAAGGAAACTTATCCAGTTAAACTTTCCAAACCATTTGGGTGCGGTCGACTCGTTTTAAATTACAATTTCCAATGTATAACACAAGTTTGTCAACAAAAGCTGTTGCCTTTGCACGATGACCTTTCATTCCCTGATAAACATTACAGCGCCATTAAACCCATGAAACCACTTCTATGATCCCTTTACGCAATGCTTTCGAACATAAAACCTGTTTTCCTCGAAGGTTCTTAGCTAATGTGTATTATCAAAACTTCTCGTTCGTGCTCCAAATACCAGGTAGATAAACTACTGAGAAGTTTCGAAGTAGTAAAAAGAAATAAACTTTTCCATATAAATATCCTCATCTGATAAATAATAATGTCGCTTTCCTGAAATAACTTTTCAGGTTAACAAAATTCCATTGATGAATCTGTAGGTAAATAACAAATTAAAGAACATACAAGTCAAAACAACATATGTCTTAAAATAAGCTTACACGCTTTCTCGTATGAATGTGAAAGTAGGTAAACAGGAACATCAGTTGGTTGACAAATACAAACCGTATTCTAACAGGATAGCATTAATTATATTTTGCATACGATACGAAGGTATGCAAATTAGATCAAAATAAACCAGTAGTTTCTGGGTGGGATAATTGATTTAATTAATATTCATTAAACTACAGACAAACGGCAAATAAACCTGTGGTATCATTGGATTATTCCATTGTTTCACTCTTACGGAAAAATGGCATTTCCGCACATACAGTAGAATCGGAGGGCAATATTTACTATCACTAGACTACTTATATGTTCAATTATTACTTTATATGTTCAACTCAACAAACTCAGATCTACACTATAGTGTAGATGTACTGAGTTTGTTGAAGTGTAGATAAGTACCGAGTTTGTTGAGTGAGCTCGTCATCGAACGTGTACGTCGATACCCATTTAGTCATTGCCTCTGCTCCCCTGGTAGCGCAAGTGATTTTGTATTAGTTTGCGTCTATGTCACGCGCCGTAAGCCTTTTTTAACCGACTTCAAAAAAGGAGGAGGTTCTCAATTCAGTTGTATTTTTTATGGTTTTTTTTAATGTGTGATGACCGATTTAAAAAAGTATTTTTTATCTGAAAGGATGTACTTCCAGGTTAGGTTCTTTTCTTCACTTCTATTTGCTAATTCTATGTCTGTAAAAATTGTTGTTCCTGGAATTCTAGTTCTTCAATGGACTTCTGATAAGATGATGATAATGACTTTACGTATGCAAACGCTTGCGCTATGCTTTGTTTGAACGTCAATAAATTCTAATATAATAGTGCTATGTAAGCAAACAATAGCCCAGCGCAATCAGGCTATAAATCAATGAGCACTGATCCAAGATGACTCGGATTAATTACACGATTGACGGCTGTTTCGCACTATTCATAAACGGTTGCTCCAATTCGAACCAATTTCAGGGCAATCTGTGCTATTCGCGCTTCTATTCATTCGTCGAGCAGTGATTGGTCAATCTTGTTTGATTCTTCTCCGTGTAAGTACCTAATCAAAATTCCTAACGCAATTAAGAATATTTTAAAATAAAAAACAATACGTCCCAAAAGTATATTTACGCACCTATCTACTGCTATTTCACTACCAAAAGTTAAAGATTTTATCGTATCTAGTGGTTTAAAAAAAAAGACCACAGACACTTTTGCAGAAAGGAAAAAGAGATCAAAAGCTTTCGCGTGTTATTAAACCGTACACCACAGAGACCAAAGAATAGGTTGGTAACATAGAAACACAACTTTGGACGGCTTCCGTCCAGGGATTTGCTGCAATGCGCGGAGTTTCACTACTAGTTCTACTCGAGGCAGAAAAAGCAATCGAAGCAAATACGGGTAATAAATTCGCGTCTCGTCTTCTGGGACCTATTGTAACCCAACTAATTGCTAGACCCATCTTTAACTACATATATACATACTTTATCAATATACTATTTTACAACCGATAGCTGCTATATCTTACGCTCTTCAACAACAGCTTGGCATGAAAAGTCGAATTAGCTACGCAAAGGCTATCATAACAGCTCTTTTGAAAAAATAATAATTCACTACCTAATTTACTACCTAATGATTCACAACGTATAGCCCATAGGCTACTTGTAGCGACCGAATATATCTTACAGTATCACGAGTATGTTAATATAGCATGATAATTCAATTTCAAAGGAACAAAATACATTATTAATTAAAAAATATCCGTTTTTACATTTTGCCTCTCGAGATCAAGAGGTTGGAATGTTGTAAGTAAATGTCCCAAGAGTGACTGCATCGCGTGTCCGCATGAATGGGGCTCGGATGCGATCGATATCTGGGCTAAGTGATGACCACGACGACTTCTGCCGACTGCGGATCAGACACACTGCTTTCCAGCAGAATTCACCACTTAATTGAAATGGGACGGTTGACGGCCTATCGATTTGTTACGTTTCTTTTTCCAGATCAGCCTCTCTAGTCAAGTTGCTATTCTACGAGTACAAAATGCTAGGCTCAAAAATGTAGGAATGGTCCCGTGACTTTTCCTTCCGCACTATCATTTCCATACATTCGTCACTTTTTCTCGAAATTAACGTTGACAGAGCTCTAAAAGGCCATAATTGACAATTTACATTTTGAAGTGACAGGGGTATACGGAGATCAGAAATTCGCTTGCCTCGCAAACCTACAAAGATTTATCTACGCTTGTGTTTGTGAAGCATACCTATCATATAGTTTTCGATTTGCATGCTTCCATTTCGTATTACATTTCGTTTTCTGTGAGCCATGAGAAACAGTACGGCATGCATTTTTAGTTTTATCACGAACATGATCGAGAATGATTTTCAAAGCTAAGCACGAAAGCTACCCGTTTAATAAATAGTACAGAGTTCTGAAACGTGAATTTTTATTTTGTTTCTTTGGATTTTTGGATACCGAGTACCTAGTAAGTCAATGTACCTGTCTATGGTAAATGTGAAGAGTATGTGCAGTTACTGTACATAATGTAAATATGAAAAGTGAGGTGTTTTAGTTAAGATAAGATGTTTTTCGCGCTATACTTCTTTTAAAACCATTACAGCAATCTTGCTAAAAACATCGCTAACCAGTGTTCATAAAAACACTACTAGCTAGATCCATTGAATGTTGTTGATTAGATTGATGAAATTGTTGATTAGATGATTGAAAAATGAAAAATATTTTACCTTCATAACTTTGAAAATAGCATCAGCCATAGTGCTTTATCAAGGTTGTATTTTTGCTACATAACAAAGACTTTTAGCAAAGAATATTCATTAGCCAAGAAGCTGACGGTGCAATAAAGAGAGAAAAGCTTTAAGATGAAATTACGGTGTAGTTTATAATTTAACTTTGCTCGTATCTTTGTTGTAAAGAAACAATAAAGAATCTTTTTATTGTAATATTTATCTTAAAAGTACCAGCAACCAGAATTTTGGAACTAGCAGCATAAAACTCCATTATCCATTACCTAAGACAAAAAATTATTTAGCTCTAAGTGAAACACTATTTTTCTTCAGTACTGCAAGAACAATGAAAAGTATGTCATGTATTTGGTTCTCGGGGTACCTAATTCGTAAAGGGACTAATCCTCATATTCTTAGTTGTTACCTCGAGTAATCCTCCCCTCGACTTGACCTCGAAATCGTGCTTTGGTTGGTTTTAGTTATCCAAATGACTACCAAAGCACGATTTCGAGATCGAGTCGAGTCATAAATGCACTATGACTAAATTACATTTTTTATTACATTTATATCTAGGATGGGGTTAGTATTTTCAGCAAAAGGCTTAAACTTTTATAAAAAGAGAATAAAGATAAAAAAATGATATTCACGATAAATATAGGTCGATACAGTAACTATTTTACAAAGTACACGGCAAATGCATTACTGCATAGCCATATGTTATTAAAACTGAGTGCAGACACGCAATGCTACATAATAGTTGCAATCAAGCGGGTACATCAGAAAATTACAGGCCCATTTAACTCGTTACTACTAGGCTAGGTTTATTAACTAATCAGGGCTATGCGTGAAAAAAAAACTAGACCACCATCATAAATCGGTATTTCCAAATAACTTATGGTTACTTTTGTGCTTCAAATGTGACTGAAACTGTCGTTTTACGCTTACAAATTGACTTCAAATAAAATCCGTTTTAATTGATATTTTAAAATAAGGCCCAATGCTAAATGAGGTTCATCATTTTAAATTTTTCGTTCACTACTTGAAGAACCTTAGCTTTACAAACATACACTAAGTATATAAATAGATTGTAATGTATTGTGTGTGAGCCGCAATAAACTGTGTTTTTTGCTATGTAGGACATAAATCACGAATTCCATTTGCTATCGATTACAGAGCATTTTCGGGCATTATTTTCACATTAAAGGCTGTGTGTACCTTCCTTTATTGTGATGGATAGTTTTCCAAAGTTGTTGTTTACTTTGTTACAATAAAGCAGAATATAATAACTGCAAAGCCTGTAGTCCTCCTAGCGCTACCTATTTGTGTGAAATTTTAAAAGAAATAAATAAAGTAAACGAGATAATATTTGTTACATACAGCATACAGTACCTACATATTTGTTGAAAAACTATGAATTTTCTTAAGTACATTTTTAGATCTCTTTGTTTTTTATGAAAAAAGTAAGCTTTATACATGCATAGATTAACCTTGTGTCCTCAAAATAACTTTTAAAACCCGCTAATATTCCGAAACCACAAATTTTCCCTTCTATTTTCACAGACCATTGTCCAAGGCGTCAAAATAAATGACCAGTCATTTGATCGAGGTCTTTATAGTTTGTGACTATTTTGAAGCGAACCAACAAATTGTGCTGCTTTCCGATGAATTTCCGCCGGGTGACGTCATTTCCGAAAGATGACGAAGTGCTCACACGATTATCGGCCTAGAGTACGGAAAAACATTTGAAGATTCTTGAATGTTATCTATAATTGCATCGTGTCGTTTTATGACATACTAATACAACACATCTTTAAGAAGATGCAGAGCTACGAGCTACCTACAACATCGTCCCATACAATTATCACTTACCTGAATGTTGAATTACATTAGAGAAAAGAAAAACTTGTGATAATAATGACAGTGCTATGGAAGTATATAATATTTTACAAATAAAGTAAACTCTGTGAGTGAATCTCTATTTTTCCGTTTTTGCTTACCTAAGTGTAGGTCCTTAGTGTTCCATACACATAGTAGGTACCTACCAATAATGTGACAGATATAAAATTAATGGATTGAGAAAATCCATTATTTACAATCAGCTAGATGGTCCGTTGCCATCGTTAAATCGACTGACATTTACAAATGTTGAAAAACTAAAACATAGTAGTTTATCATATTTTCAAACACGCTCAACACATTTATAACAGTTTGTAGCGATATCTTATTTTCTTTTGCGAACTTCCTAGAGGCAGTGTTGTAAATATTTCGACACGCCACCACTCACGTGCTCAATAAATAAGGTGTATCTATCGTTTTTATTTAGCTCGAAAGCTAGTTTGACAGGTTGATTATAAACCCGTCAAGGGGAATTTATACGATACGAGTAAACAAGCTATTTGGGAGCTGTAATTTCGAGACCAAGCGAATAATAAGTTGTTTTTTCAGTATCTGAAACGCACGCAGCTTTTTTTGGCATAAATAGTACGGCTTTAGAAACGGCTGCCTTTACCGCCATCAAGATTCTAGCCTATCCCCAATCTTATCTTGTAACAAAGAGGAAAATACTGTTCCAAACAAACACATAACTTGACATAACTAAATCGGTTTTTACGTGTTATTGAGACATATTACGTTTCAGAAAAATAAACTTACAGTGACTGATGATACAAGTTCGTAGTGCGGTTTGATTATTTTAGTCAGATTCCCATATTGATTGTTAATCTATCAACAGTGTTATTTTTTTCTAATACACGAGTATGAATGTATCAATCAGGTTTTCTGACCTGCCTGTTTGTAGTATAACTCTATAAATTACACGGTAGTAAACTTGACTCACTACTTAGTGGAAAGTGTAGAAATTAATACCAACTTTGAAACCAGAAGCCGGCTCGATTTTCGGGTCAAATAAAGCATGTTTCTGAACGTTGCTCGCCTTTGATCAACAGTACCCTTTGACGACGCTAGTCGAGGGAAATGGTTGGATAAGACTTTCTTGGTTTTTGAAAAAGCCCAGTGGTTTTTTTCAATTTCATTCTCTAGGTATTTTTAGCTTGATTACTAGCGAATTACTGCACTGATTCTTTTCAAAGAAAATTCAAAATTGCAAAACTATAGAAGTAAATAAATGAAAGCCTAAACATGCTTTTAGGAAACTTATTGGCGTCCTAAACAGAGAAACTAATATCGAGGTAAAGTTTGGATTTTCACCAGCTGCAGAAACGGGTCGCAATAGTTTCGTTTAACTTTGTTTTGAAGTAATTGCATTTATTTTGTGGGTTTATTACAATGAAAAATGTCTAAGTACAATTATTCAATTTGCTGCGAATCCGCAGAGGGCGATATCCCAGGCTTAGGCCTGTTGCGTCCTGCTTTTAATACACCTTTGCAGTTTTTTTGTAGCCCATTTTTACACCGACAAAAACAGAGTAACCGAAGCCATCTGTTTAAAATTGATTTATTCATTTTTACGAGGGCACAAATCAGTCATTCGTAATAAAGGTGATCGGAATATGAATATGTATTTATGTAGAGTACCTAGTGAATTCAATGACAATGTTTTTTCTACAGATTTCCTCATCTAATAGAGCAAATATCCCAGTCAGAGAAATTGTTCTCTGAGGCTTATGAAACTCAATTCATGGAACCAACTCATATCGGACAATGCTGTCTGTGGTTCATTTGCAGCATAACTACGGTATGATTTTATAAGTCGGTAAATAACTACAGTAAAACTAACTACGTGTACATTAGTAAGCACAGTGCCACATGATAAGAATCGCAAAGTCACTTTTTATACCCTCTGTCAAGCACAGTCCGAGGGTTGGTTCGTCCAATGTCGGAAACTTTGCACATTTATTAGCAGAATGGGCTAGCTAACGATTACTGAATTTCTATTTTGAACGCCGCGTCGACTGCCCCATATCCTTCCAAAACGGATAACTAATTCAATATTATGCCTGTCTGTCAGGAGGTATTTTGAAGAAGGTCGAAATGAAATTGTCTGACATGCTTTTCTCATCGAATAATTCAGCTGTTTGTACAAATAGTCCAAACCTAATATGTAAGTGATAGATTATGTATACGATTATGTTACTATAAATTCTGAACATAACCTTTCATAGGTAGATTTCGTAAATGAAACAATGACGTCATAAAACTGACCGTACAGGTAACCTGCACACACTCACACACAAATGCCTCCAGCTCAATGAACTGGAGTACTCGTAGTAAGATTTATGTGATTATACTGTTGAAATTTAACTCGATTTAAATATACCAAAAGCTGACATAGTATGAATACGCACGTACTTGCGTGTCGCCTTCTCGTTCTTCATATACCATCGTTTCCTCAAGGCAGTGTTGGCTGTGGGCGAAACGTTTTGTAAAAGGAAACAGGCCTAGAATAATTTACGCGAAATACCACGTGAGATCGTTTTGGCGATAAGTTTCTTATTTCCTATACAGTTTACACGGCGGATATGACGTGCGTGTTCGTGTCATTTTTCAAACCCTGACTATCCGCAAACACAGGAGCCTGTCGTGATATATTCATGTAAAATATATCAACAGATTGCGTTCAACCCAGGAAGCCTTTTAACGTGTTAGGGGAAAATAAAGCGCTGGCTGGTTTTTCCTGCTGAATTACAAAAATAGAACAGTAGAAAATAAGCTTTTTTTGTATAGGCACAGGTATACGCGTACGATAATTCCAGGGTTCTTGATAAATAAAAACCACTCTTGAATAATTAAAGGTGTGCTAAAAGAAAAAGTAACTGAGCATCACCTACCTTCATTTTGACTTCATGTACGACAGATATACGATTCAGCACTGTATGTGTCGGTGACTGAACTACTGAAAATAAATTAATTCAACTACACAAATGAGGTTGGTAAGCAAAAGGCACCCCTGAAAACCAGCGCTAAAGGAGCCACCGTGCACCCAAAGCATTTGCTGAGTGGGTTCCTTTTTTACGCATGTTATCGTTTTATTATTAAGTAAATAAGTATGTATCTTATTGTGTGTTGCGTAAAATAAATAATTTCTATTTCTTCTATTTCTATTTCTAAAAGCAAAATTACCTCGAGAGAAGCTTATTTAACACCAGCAATTCCCTTGAGCCGTGCTTTCTTAGATAATACTACCTTCCAAGCAAAGATACTTAGGAAAGTAATGCTACAGCGTGCACGTAATATAACCGGAAAATGGTTCATGAATTTTTAAACAGCTTGGATATCTTTTACAGCTTTTAATTTTTTTGATGCGTATTTTGCTGTAACATCTACAATTCTACACCATAAGATTCGTTCCGTTAAAAATTTTGAGAGGTTTTCTAGTAGAATAGATCTATGGAAAATTGTAGCTTAGTCTAGTAGTTGTTTTTTGTTATAATTGGTGAGTTCTTATTCTTTTGATTTGACAATCAAAAATTTTGACTTTGAATATTTTTAATTTCAGTCTTCCATTCCAGCCAGTAATCATAAATTGTCAGAGCAAGAGTTACTTATCATGAACAATACTTTTAATAAACCTACGTTTGATTCTTGTTTATGTTTTCGATAAAAGTTTTTAGTAAGTAACTGTCTATTTATTTGTTTGAGTCCAATTATAAGTTTTTTAGGGATTCATACTGCCATAAAGTGCCTCATAAATAACTCCCCAGGCGTCGTCGTAAGATTTTATCATTCTAAGGCAGAAAGTTTGAAAGAAATCCGAATCTGTACATTTCGGAGCAGTTATGACCAAGGCCTCTGGAATTACAATCTATCTTACAAAGGATGGCCAGGCCAGCGTAAAGAGGTTATTTGGGCCTGGAGCCGGTGGTCATAATCCACAGAGCGTGGATCTAGGCCGCACTCAAGGAGCGCATTATCACGGTATTATGCTGATGCGTGCCTGGGCCCTCGACGGTTCGTGACGTCACATTTATGCCGGATTTATACTAGTAAATATTAGCAATTTTTTGCTGTAGATTAACTTAGCTTTCGATTGATAAACGTGCTCAAGTAAAAATTATAACGAGATGCTCTAAAACAGAAGACGCAGGTCAAAAAGGTTAAATTAACATCATACATCGCGTACTTTGTCGCGTTGTCCTTGTTCTATTCTGGAGAAAAATATTGACTTTTAACTTTTACAGTTAATTACATTTTTGTGTATGCGTGTTTGACTTTGTGCGTATTTGACTTTCAACATGATCCGTTGTTTCTTGTAGTTTTCCACATTTTCAATATTTGATTGAGGTAGCTCGTGGTTTTCTTGACTTAGGTATGACTAAAATACCTGAGGTTATATTTCGTGTTATAAGAAAAGTTATCTCTGTTATGGAAGATTTTGGCTTCCCTATACAGCAGAGAACTAATTGTTTTTTTTTCTTTCTTTCTTTGGAACTTCTAAAATTGTCTTTGTTACAAAAAAGCTGCGGTTGATCAATGGTCTTGCAGAAAATGGCTCGCTTTAAGTTTATTTATTGTCCAGGAAAGTCAGCTATCTTACTGTACAAAATTAAAAGACCGTACATTTAGTTTTGGATTTACCTAAAAGTACCTACTTACTTTTCCAAGAGCGCAAATAAGTAAACCCATTTAAAGTAGTTCTAGATAAGAAATCCCTTTAAAAGTTTAACAATTCCAAGTAATTCTGCCGCTGCTCTATCAGGACTCACGCATCGTTGCCTTCGTACTTCAGTGAGTTTGTGCAGAACTCTGGCAAAATGGGCACCTAAGCTACGCGCTACGGGTTAAAAATAGCATAAAGTTCATAGCGTAATAAAATTTCTACTTCAGTTGACGACGGATGAATTTTAAATCAAACCAAGAAATGGAAAATATAATTATTTCTATGCTTTTTACATTGTTTGTTAAGTGTATGTTATTTATAACTGTTATAATATAAAACTTATTTTCCTTGACGTGATTTCTAAGCTACCAACTAAGAAATGCTTAGTATTATTTGTTGGAAAACAGTACTAAGTAATAAGTTTTAAGTAGGTACACTCAGAGTGTCACTCGAAGAAAAGCTTACTTTTTTCACATCTCTGAATGAAAAAGTAGCACGGAGAGGTCTTCAACGCGACATAAAAGTGGTACAAAGTTGGATAGCCAAGTAAAAAGTTCTGTAAGCAGAATGGCTATCCAATAAACCTCTCACAGTGCTCACAACTTTTTTACGACTCATCTGGGAAATCGCTACAAGTATGTCTGCGTCCGTAATCGCTTCAGTAAGCGTAAAATAAATTTGTCATAAACGCTTTTGCCAAAATTACATTTCACAACATACTCTGTTCGATACGCCTCACACTGCGTTTCATTATTGTAATGCTTTTACTAACGCTTACAGCGCCTTCCGATAAGTGATCCTTTCTGCGTAGCGCGGTATAAGGTGGGAAGTACTCGTAGGATGAGGCGCGCTGTAATTGTTTCAGATACCTACATCTAATAACTTATTGTTGTAGCTTAGTTATTAGTCTTTATCGCAATTAGTACCTATTACGTACATTTTATTAATATTATAAATGTCAATGTTTTAGATGTTTTGATGACGATGTTTGTATTTCAATCACGCTGCAACTGCTGGTCTGATTTGGATGAAACTTGGAATGTATATTTTATCGTAAAAAATTAATAGGACGAACGAGACATGAATGAAGTCGCGGGTGGAATTAGTATCAATATAGACTATAATAATATAAATTACAGAGTAAGTAAAAGCTCTAAAACTAATGTTATCTTTAAAACAAAAGCACAGTTTTCATTCTTTGCCTTTAATACCAACTAATTATATAGAAGCAAAAAAAAAAATAAAGTAAAGAGTGAGTATCCAGTTTCTAACATTGCTTAGATTTCATATTTTAGGGTTTTTAATAACACCAAAGAAAATTTATAATTAGCGCACTGCAAAAGAAGGCTTTTTCATTAGTGAGTATTGTTTGGTAAAAGAACACTGAAATGAATAGTAGCGCTCTGGGGGTGTAAACTTACAGACAAAATTAAAAACCTTTCATAAAAACAAAGTCTACTTCTCCGAAAAACAATTTACTCATAAAAACGGTTCATAGCATCTCTTTGGGCTCGATAAACATTCGTTCAGATTTTTGTTTCCAAGAATACGTTGCCTTTTTTCTTTCACTATCTTTTGCCACCATTATCGCTCAGTAGCGATATTTTCGAGACGTTGGAGTTCTCTATAGCCATAACAAGTGCTTGCATGGCTCATATAGCATTCCAGGTTATCTGCACGTCAATTTTAGCTCGGGTCAGCCAACTGATCCAATTACCATAGTTTACTTATCTGGGGCCACTGTACAGTCGGCTACACATCAACCTATAAACTGTTTGAACTTTGAACTATTATAATATGAATGTTGCGAATCATGCGAGAGAGACGATATGTTTTATGTGAAAGCAATAAATGTATTGAGTATTGAGTACCACATTTATAAGCTCTTTCTTTTCAAGAAATTTATTATAAATATAACTATTCTATATGCTATGCTTAGAATTTAATTTGTCACTTACTAAATTATAGGAAGAGCCAAATTAGTAAAACAAAAGAAAAACTAAAAAATTCTGACTAGAACCAGGCAGAATGTGTTGACAATAATATAACGTATGGTAGGTAAGTACATAAACTACTTCACTTCTAATTCTAAGTTAGCTATGATACGTGTGGCGAGGACAACAGAGTCAATATTTACGTCCCACCCTTTACGTGTACTCGTAATATGAGGTTTATTTATCTTTTACTTAGGATTAGGTTTATTTATATCAATGCAGACAAATGTATGATATTTCGTCATAAGTATTTCGTTAGAGACGATAAACTAATTGATTTTTTTTCCTAATTTTCACAGACGAGCTTTCACAGATTTTCACATTTGCACGTAGATTTTTTTCTATTTTATTCCGCACGAATGTGAATGTCTTTTATCTATCTACTTTCTAGTAGCAAATATGGCGTATTTCGACAGTCCCGTAAACATGCCTTTATAAGGTTTACGATCGGGTTGGTAACTGACTTACTTTCTATTTGGAATCAAAAGCAAGGGCAACTACTTCACCTCCCTTTTCGTAACAGAAATGTTAGCTAACACTCACCACTAAAGTATGGCATGGCATAATCTTTAATTCTCACAAGTTGGTTGAAGGGTCTCGATCAGAGGGACGACAAGGGCAAGACTGCAAACTCGGAAGTTGTATTCTTTCTATAAGGTTAATTTTAGTCTAAAATTTAGACATCTTAGTTTTGCTGTTTACATTAGAAGTTTGCCGTATATAAACACCCAGCAAGATTTAAGAATCAAGATGTTTATTGATAAAATAATTTACACGTCATTTAATTACGGCTATGTTAATAAATGCATGCTTTGCTTAATATTTCCAATCGAACTACGATGCAAACTGATTTGAAAGGGTTACAAAAAAGACATTATATTTTTTTATAATACTTATTATTTCTGAGTGTATGAAAATAAGCTCTTTTTTCTTTATACATATAGAAATCCCACTGGTGATTGCGCTGTAGTGCAGAATAAACAAAAAGACCTCTGAAATATCTATTCTATAGTGTTGTGCCGATGACTTTCAACTATTACTTTCCTTCGATCGACTATAACCTCGTTTTTTGGCAATCGAATCAGCGTTGGCATTAAATAAGTAGGTTTTTTCATTTGCAAGAAGGTGTGGTGAAGGCCACTGTCGCCACCTGTTATTTATTAGATTTGTTTCGATCCGGGATAATCTTGTTACAGCTGACCCAGCGCCGTGCCCTGATTTGCGAATAAGTTTGCGAGGGTTGAAAAAAATACCAACAAGTGATATAAAAAAAGGAAATACGCTCACGTATAATTGTAATCCCTAGACATGGTAGAAATCTCAGATCTATTGATAACTTGTGGTCGAATATAATTCAAGATCCTTGGAAAATGTCTGTTTGATCGTGGTTATACGAACTTAGTACCTACTCGTAACGTTACAGCAATAAATCCTCGAAAAAAATGCCAAAACCAGTGATAAAAAAATCTTTAACTAAAACACGTTTCACCATTTAATAACTTTTAATCTACCTAACCGTTAAGGGTTTTAATTAAACCTTCGAAGTTAAAATACTCGTCTCATTTATCTTTCTTTTGTCTCACTCATAATGGAGAGCAAAAGAATAGAGAGATAAGTATCTACCTAAGCTTGGTGCTTAAAAAGTGCTACATGCTTTTCGAATCAAAAAGTTCACGTTTTCCCTACAACCAAAATATGGACTTCCAGAGCCTTGTAAACTAATTTTATTAATCGTAAAAGTAGCCTCGTAAAAAGTAAAATAAAAACAAAGTGATTTATTTTTAAGTAACAGAGATGTTATCGAGTTACGGGTGACCTGCTGATATTTAGGATTGAACGGGCTCAAATATTTTGAAGCATTTCAAGCCAAGATTCTAATTTGTAAATAAATTGTATGTAGGTACTAGTTAATTGCTAAGTGTCGTAGCACCGCCTAACACGTCTACGAATATGTTTGTTATTTTATCGTAAAACCGGGTTCGTAAGGTGGTAATTGTCGAGCCACACAGAAATAGCTTAGAATTAAAGACGTCGTCTGTGAGTTTTGTAGTTTTCAGGTCACTGCAACCACTATGAATCGATTACAAAACCGATTACTTCGCATAGTTTAGTATTTTGCTACTAAAATTACTTATACAAGTGTTCGCCAATTATAAAAGTTCCTTGCATGATTTCAGAACTCAAAAAGAATAATTCATTATTTTAGCAATAATTGTACAATACCATATATTCCCACAATTTCTAATAGCGTATTAATCGCTGTTCCCCCTGGGCAGGCGGATGGGTAGTGGGTGGGACGCTATTGTTTGCATCTTTTGTTTGTTCGATGCTGTGCTGGTAATAACGCTCAAGCATTAAAATTCGGGTCAGGTTGTTGACACAAATTTATGAGGGCTCTAAAAAGGGTAGCCTTGATTCACGCGCTCGACGCGACGTGGAAAGGTTAATAGGTAATAAATAATTAGCGGGTAAAAATACACTTATTTTTACACTTTTATTGAAAGAGTTTTTTATAAAAGTTATGTAATGTAAACCGTTGAAATCCAGTCGTAAAAATTAGTACCGGCGTTCCACGAAGACTTGACAATAGAAAGGTCTTGTCCCGGGCGAATGGTAGCAATAAAAACTTTAAATTAATAGGACAATTAAAATGAGCTATAAGTACATAAGCAGTTGTCGGCTGAGGTTCTAGGACCTAAAGCAGTCGCATTGACGAAAGCTTTAGTGGTAGTAAAGTACATAATGAATATTCCAACCGCCGCCGCGCCGCCGTTTTATGGCCGAGATCTTTGACAAACTAGCTAGCTATATAATTCTATGAATAATTTCAGAATTTCTTAATTTTAAAATAATTTTCGTACATAAAATTATTCAAAAGGATTCGAAGTCCAACTAAAAAAAAAGCTCCTACACATAAATCGTTGCCCGTCCATAGCAAAAGCTTTTTCACAAATAGACCAGTTTGTGTTTCCCTTTCAATAAGTACAGAGCGAACCCATTTCACCCAAAAGAGATCTTGAAAGATTTATGACAACGCAAGCCTTGATTAAAACACCCTGAATAATTTTTTTCCATTGAGCGTGATTTGAGCATATTATTATCCCGAAATCGAGACGGAGATAAGTACGTCTTGCTGTTCGTCAGTCAGTACTATTTTCATATTCCCAGAAGACTTAGATATTTTCTCTCGATAAATGTGGTTAATCTATGCCCATCTCTTACTGGGCTTTTCAACAAGATCACTTTCATATTATGACTTCTGGAACACTAAAACCAAATGCTTCCCATAACCTTGACATCGTGCAAACTATTTCCACAAAAGCACCAAACAGTGGCACCAAAAAGCTTTTCCTAGAGCTGTATTATTTAATTAAAACAACATTTTGTTGGTATTTGCTCGCCAACTTATTTAATTAAAATAATTAAATAAACAAAAAGATCAAATTAAATCCGCTCTACCCCAAACCGTCTGTTTATCATATTGTTTCAACAAATATTCTTTCATTAAAATTAATTAGAAATGTTAGCGTAGATAAAATGTTTGTTACTCAAACCAGACATAGACATAGACCAGTGACGTAGCTCTCGAAGTGGCCATGTAGCGCGTAGAACGGATAACCACTGGAGAATAAAAGTTACCTGATGGCGATCACAAAGCGGAGGTTGAGCACACTTTATGGACCGATCACATTGTAAAAATTAGCGGGGAGTCAGCGGATGGAAATGTCTCAAATAGTTCTTACTGAAAATCTGGAATTTGATGTCTAACTGATATTGCGGAAGGTTTTGACTGTCGGATCGGACTGATAATAATAAGGATTATTACCAGCAGCGCGTGCGTCTTTGCAGGCCAGCACCATGCTGTGCCTCACGTCGGGGTTGTCGTCGGCAATGGTCTCTCCGACCGCCACGAACCGCTCGACCGCGCAGCAGACCGCGGCGCCAACGCGCTGCACTGCCACACCACTCGCCGCCGCTTCGCCCCGCGTCGCCACCAGGGTACTGATCTGTGGAGACAAGTCATGTCTAAATATCTTCGCTGTTACAAATAATAAGATAAAAGTATATACGTAGTTAATTTACTGCACAGACTGCGATGCTTGTATTAAAGGAACGCTCAAAAAATGTAAGGATCGAACCCACAACCTACAAGGCAGAGGGTAGAACTTGACTCATGCTAAATCGTGCCGGGCCAGGCCGTATCCGAGCAGGTAATCCGATTAGTTTGAACTACTTAGTTATATTTATAAAACCATAAAATATAGCTGAATATTAGAATTGAAAAACATAGCCGCGACGACAATGTAAACTTAGCCCTTTAAAATGCAGGAACTGGAAATCGTTTTAAACTACGAGTACCTACCAAACGAAACAATAATGTGGATCCAACTTTAAAACTTGCAAACTATGTTATTCAGCAATTTCAGTTTCATTTAGATTCACGAAGCTGCCCCATCGATAGATATTACGAACGTTAAAATGTCCTCAGTCAGCTAAGGTGATTCTATTGTTCACATCACAAAAGAACCAAAGATTTTTAAAGTAACCAAAATGTCTAATTTAATGATTATAATAGCTACATACTGTCCAAAGTAATAATATTAGGTTTCGGGGCTCACCGAAGGTTATTCCAAACTAATGGAACAGTAATGGGCGTCACTAATCTTGGCCTATATTATTAACAAAAGGGTTTGTAATCCTCATCCAGCATTGATCATTCTGCTAAGTTATTAATAATGTTCAAGATTATACGGGGTTATACAAAGGGTTTTGTTCAATTGAGATGAATACCCAAATGGTCTATTACGGTCTAACTCCTATATTAGTTAAAATGTTCAGATTTACCTATTGTATTTTAATATTTTGACCGCTAAGGTACAAGGAATATTTTTAAATTTTTATTAATTACCATTAAAAAAGATACATAGACGTATTTTATAAAGAAAGCCACAAGGTTTATAGGCATAATGCTATTGGAGTCCGTATCGATAGTCTTATTTACTAATTTATATTGTGTCTCAGCCGCAAGTGACTGTTGTCAGCCTGAAAGATTTGTGGTGTTTGTTCAAGAGATCGCACTTTGCGGTAGGACAACAATACACCAGTGATGCTGCTCTTATTATTTCGAGCCTCCAGTAAAGTGCAAGTTTTAGAATAGATAGAACCGCTTCATGTCAGACAAAGGGAGCTGCATTCAGTCGATTAGTCCACTGAAGCCAGCCTCAGCCCAAATTGTTTTTTTGATTGATTCGCTTTTCATTTCGCAATCATATTTCCATTGTTATGAATTGGCCTTGACTTTATAACCAACTTGTGCCGCTGAGTTTAATCGTAATGCAATTTTCAGACCTAGTTGGTAATAAAAATGTTGATATATAGTATTTCAACCATGGAACATCTAAGGACCATCAGAATAATGGAAGTAAACAAACACATAAGCACATAAGTGGTTAGTTTTGTACCTACAAACTTATCTAGTAAAGAAATTGTAAGCAATCATCGGGTTGTGGTGTCTGAAAAAGGGAAATGTGGATTTCTCTTCAATGTCTTTGGCAATGTCTCAAATCGTAACAAAGGAAAACTTGAATTCTTCTAGACTAGAGACACTCGATCCAACTGGAATGCTACATCAGAAGAATAAGTAATTTTAAATTGGTAGGTAATAATAATATTATAGTCAAAATATGGTTGTGATTAAAATTAAAAGAAAATACAGAAAATAACTTTCATCGTTATTCGAAAGTAAAAACTTTGTCTCAAAATATTGGCTTAGCGTGTTATGTAAGTTAGCTACGTAAGTGCTTCCGCGTGATGTTTCGGAGCTATGAAACCATACAAAATATAAAATCGAATTAGTTTCCTAATTATTTTTGGAAGGTTCGAACGTAAGAAGTCACCCGCCACCACGACGACGTTGTCGGCCGGGAGCGGGGCGAGACCGCGCGGCGCGAGTTTAAATCAAGGTCATTCTTGCACGTGATAAATTTAATCTGAGATCCTACTTGTTTTCCTAATAAAAGGCAACCTTCTTATGGAAGTACCTCTGTTCAAGTCCTAAACTAGGAGAACTTTTATATTGAGTTACTCTTTTAACTACCTAAGTTCTCACAGCTAAAATACAAAAATTAATAGAAAGATTAACTATAAATGAAATACCAAATGCTTTAACCTTTTTGTATTACATTCGCACAAGTAAAACATTAATAAAAGAATGGTACCAAATTTAGTACCACTTGGTGCCAAAGTGTAACTCACAGAATAAACACAGGGTTATAGATTAATTATTACTTAGCTTGATACATATGGCTAAGGGTTTGTAACGAGTACACAATTTACAATGAAATATAGCAGGATTACAGTAAAACAAACAACAATTAAATTGGTACTTAGCTCGTGTCTCGATCTGTCGCTTCACCTTTTCTAACTGACATTCAACCCGTCTCCCCAATCTGTCGATTCTATCATATTGGCCAATCACAGATAAGCAAATATTTATTTTAAAATATATCTTTATCCCAACAACGAAATTAACATAAAATACTGTAAAACGATTTTAAAACCAAATAGATAATCCATGAATCTATCCTGACTCACCAACTCTTCTTATTTTAACCATATTTTACCCATCTGTGTTTGGACCAATCCCCACTAAGCATAAAATTATCATTGTACCACAGTAATTATAACAAAATGTCTTCATCTAGAACCTTTTTAAAACCTACGTAATGAATTATACAATTTTTATAGTTAACAAATCACATTTCTAAAGTAAAATATAAAATAAACAATTCTTCAACAATACTAAACATAAACAAAGGTACCAGTCATTTTGAAACTTAATATTAAAACCACACGATTAAATGTAATTATAACACCTTTTTGTTACATAAGAAAACATTATTAACCAAGTCACTATTTTCTATTTGAATTGTAACGATAAATATTGCCTATTTATAAATATTATCACAAGTATCTCATCCGGAAATATGCTTATTGTTCTTTTCTTTCATGTCATTCTCTATGATTGACATCATGGCTTTTAGCCACTAACATTACATTCTCTTTTGTAATGACATACACAACAAGAATCCACATAGATACAAAAACTGAACGTTACTAAAGAGTATTTTGTCAATAAATTCTACAATACCCTGTCACGGCCATTCTGATAAGTACTTCGTTCTCGAAGTACAAATCCACATCATTATCCGTATTCCTATCCGCATCCCTATCCACATCCCTATCCACATCCCCATCCATGCCCCTATCCACGTCCCGATCCACAACCCGATCGATCCACATCCCTATCCACGTCTCGATCTACATCCCGATCGATTCACATCCCTATCCACGTCTCGATCCACATCCCGATCGATTCACATCCCTATCCACGTCCCGATCCACATCCCGATCGATTCACATCCCTATCCACGTCCCGATCTACATCCCGATCGATTCACATCCCTATCCACGTCTCGATCCACATCCCGATCGATTCACATCCCTATCCACGTCCCGATCCACATCCCGATCGATTCACATCCCTATCCACGTCCCGATCTACATCCCGATCGATTCACATCCCTATCCACATCGGTATCCATATTCCTATCCGCATTCCTATCCACCTCTTTATCCATATTTCTACCCGCATCCCTATCCACACAGTCCGTAGCCTCATTCTCATCCCTATCCACATCGTATCAACAAATTCACCAGGCCACATTTTAATTTATCTTTAACCACTGTTATTTATACTCAATTTATATTTATTATTAAATTACCTAACCCCCTCAAAGTAAATCCATCATAGGGAAGGATAGCAGATACCTCATAAGGTCCTTTAAATCTAGGACTTAATTTGTCGCATTTCTTTATGATCTTGATTTTCAATTTCAAACCTTTTATTATTTCACTAAACTGATTCAAAACGCAATTTAAACTTACTTGCTTGTATAAATAAACGCTGGGTAAGTAAGTATTTCACAATTAACCCGGACATTAACATTATTTTCAAAAATGTCAACATCATCTAAACGTGATTGAATACATATGGATTGTTTAAATTACAGCCTATAAGTAAGTAGTCGTATAAGTGTAAACCCAGTCGATTTCAGAATTGTAATATTAATTGACTGTCAAATTTCCACAACCCGCTTGGCCAGCCTGATTAACCATTAAAAGTGATATTACAGCAGTAAGATACCCGTTCTACCTGTCCTCTTGGTGTACCTGTAGATATCATATGATGATCAATTCCTAACTCTCTAAACAAGCGTTGAATTTGATTTAAATTAAAGTTAGTTCCTCTCTTAGTTATAATTAATATGGGAGGTACCAAATATTTGTAGGGTTATCGTATTATATACGTATAATTGGTACTAGCTCCTGAGCATTTAAAGAATAAAAGATTTCAAACAAGAAAATTCGGTAAATCCATTTAACATACGCAATCAATATATATATATATATATATATATCCTTCATTTGTTTATGTAAAAGGACCTGTGCAATCCAAATGGACTGTATGAATCAGTATAATAGTTTTGTCTATAGAATGCAACAAACCTTGCTTCAGACCTGAATGATTTTATATTCAATATAAATTAAACAATGTCTTATATATTTTCGTACAAATGCACCCATTCAAAGGAACCAGATATGTTCACGAAGTTTTCATTACGTTCTATCAAACAAACCCGACATGCCCATTTTGTCGTGAAAACCTTTTTTTTTTTTTTCAGTCATTGTTGTACCACTGCGCAGGCCAAAGGCCTATCGTATACCTATAGAAATTAGTAAAAACTTTAAATGTTGTAACGCCCTTGAAATAGACAAATAACTCTTTGAAAAACAATTTTTTTTATACTAATATAACTGGGCTAGCAAAGAAGGACTCATTTTCAGTTTTTTTTTTTTTATACTCCAAAAGTTTTTGTATTATTTAATCCACTTTCTCTTTCTCAATCGAAACCAATCTGTATGACCGATAATAAACCACATCCACATTTTATAAATGTAAAGTCAATTCACCAACTGTAACCGTGCTAATATCATCCAAGACAAACAGGTATCGTAGAAATATACTTTTAATTCTGAGTCGCAATGGTGTATTCAAATATTCAATTCTTGTATACAATTTTACTAAATCAGAAAATGAATCAATATCATTTACCTTCTTTTCAACTTTTACTGCTTTTCAAATTAAACTGTAAATTCAATTAATTCTAACCATCGTCTATAAATTAAACCACCACAGCAATAACAGCAAATACGTGTATGTTATCCTGTCTTATTCCCCTCAAATATATGGTTATAGGTAAATATGACAGTTTAAATGACGTGCGACCGATACGTTTATGAAACCACAACTGACTCGTGTCTATTAAAGTCGTAATTGACATAGAGTTTTTAATATTTTCTGTTAATTTTAATTCCGCAAACCTATTGAATGAAAACATATTGGTTCAATATAAACGAACAAATTGTATTATGTACAATTTTGTTATCGATATTCATAATTATGATTTAACCAACCGATCAAGTATTTGTGATGAAGATTTAACTGGTAGTTTATAAAATACTAAGACAGAATATGTCCTTCCTAGCTGAACAGAATAATAGTATATCTATATCCTCTATATGTTTTGTTTAAGTCACTTAACCGTTACAGGACCCTTATATCTAACGTTATTATTATTATTTTTTACTTCACATGCGTTGAAATCAAAGGAAGAAGATTTGTGGTGGTGGTAACACTGTTATTTAAAGCAACATCAACATCATCTATACCTACCAACACCACAAATCAACTCAATCAATTGGGTTTCAGTTGAAACTATCGAAAACTACGAAATTTAAAAAAAAAACGAATCTTCACTTATACAATGTTGCAGAGTCCGAGGTGTATATTGTCTTCTGTAATTTTTCAGAGAAATTCTTCTGGTCTAGTATTAGGTGCACGTCTATTAAATCGGCATAAAAGTTTACGCAGAATCTACCATCCGAGGGTTCCCAGGTCTCGAACCAAAATAAAGCTGAACCTTTTAGTGCTTTTCTAGCTTTTACCGTCTTAATGCCGTTCCATTTAAACATCTTAACAGGAACCTCGATGCTACTGCACCAACTCGCTGCATCACAGTCGTTCTCGTCAAGATCAAATAGCGGTAGCGCCACATTGTCGTCCTTCTGGTTAGCAAACGTGATAGCATCACGAACCACCACGAATAGTTCAGTAATCGCCGACACGTCCATTCTAAAACAAATAAATATATTATTAAAATGAACCAAAAGGTAAGTATCCCACTTCTGATGATAAATTTAATCTGAGATCCTACTTGTTTTCCTAATAAAAGGCAACCTTCTTATGGAAGTACCTCTGTTCAAGTCCTAAACTAGGAGAACTTTTATATTGAGTTACTCTTTTAACTACCTAAGTTCTCACAGCTAAAATACAAAAATTAATAGAAAGATTAACTATAAATGAAATACCAAATGCTTTAACCTTTTTGTATTACATTCGCACAAGTAAAACATTAATAAAAGAATGGTACCAAATTTAGTACCACTTGGTGCCAAAGTGTAACTCACAGAATAAACACAGGGTTATAGATTAATTATTACTTAGCTTGATACATATGGCTAAGGGTTTGTAACGAGTACACAATTTACAATGAAATATAGCAGGATTACAGTAAAACAAACAACAATTAAATTGGTACTTAGCTCGTGTCTCGATCTGTCGCTTCACCTTTTCTAACTGACATTCAACCCGTCTCCCCAATCTGTCGATTCTATCATATTGGCCAATCACAGATAAGCAAATATTTATTTTAAAATATATCTTTATCCCAACAACGAAATTAACATAAAATACTGTAAAACGATTTTAAAACCAAATAGATAATCCATGAATCTATCCTGACTCACCAACTCTTCTTATTTTAACCATATTTTACCCATCTGTGTTTGGACCAATCCCCACTAAGCATAAAATTATCATTGTACCACAGTAATTATAACAAAATGTCTTCATCTAGAACCTTTTTAAAACCTACGTAATGAATTATACAATTTTTATAGTTAACAAATCACATTTCTAAAGTAAAATATAAAATAAACAATTCTTCAACAATACTAAACATAAACAAAGGTACCAGTCATTTTGAAACTTAATATTAAAACCACACGATTAAATGTAATTATAACACCTTTTTGTTACATAAGAAAACATTATTAACCAAGTCACTATTTTCTATTTGAATTGTAACGATAAATATTGCCTATTTATAAATATTATCACAAGTATCTCATCCGGAAATATGCTTATTGTTCTTTTCTTTCATGTCATTCTCTATGATTGACATCATGGCTTTTAGCCACTAACATTACATTCTCTTTTGTAATGACATACACAACAAGAATCCACATAGATACAAAAACTGAACGTTACTAAAGAGTATTTTGTCAATAAATTCTACAATACCCTGTCACACGCGACCGTCTTCGCCACCTGACACTACTTGTTGCGTCCAGCAGCCACGCAGCTGGCCACTCGGCGCTGGTCGTGCTGACCACTTTCACTCATGTTTGTTATGATTGATTACGAGCGTATCGTACGTCCTTCGCCAGTGTCCGCCGGACGTACCTGAGCGTCGTCGCGGCGCGCGTAGTCGTCGTCATCGGAGAGCACGTCCATGTCAGGAGTGAGGCGGCGGCGGCGGCGGCGCGCTGTCCGCGGACGCGCGCACGTGCCCCGTCCCCGTGATGCGAGTCGTTGCGGCACCGCGCCGCTCCGCCCGCGATCGCCGCGGCACTGCCGCCCCCGGCTGCCTACGTCGCCGCGGCCGCCACCGCCACCGCCACGCGCCACCCGGGCCCGACGCGGGAGCGAGCGCACCATCGATCGCCGCCCGAGCCCTACCGATCCTCCTACTCCCCCGCACTCGCTACACGTGCTCGCCCGCCCGCTCTGACAATACTCTACCTGACGGTTAACATTCACTTAACTATTTCGAAAGTTGGTCCCAATCTTTTATACAACTTCCTAACTCTTTTCTTGCATTCCTTAAAGCTTATGTTAAATCTCGAGCAGGTGCATGCTATTCAGCTTTTTACTAACCATTCATGATTTTCTATTTAAACACGGCGCCACTCGGCCGTCATTACTGCGATTGCGCGATAAAGGCGCAACAGATTGTTGTAGCTGGCGGGAAATTCTAACGATGCACGTCAAAACGGTCGAACGTCGTAATTACCTACCTAGCGTGCACCAAAATAAAACTACAATTTTAGATCGCTTGCGTAAAACCGTGTGCTATCGTCGAAGTTCCCCCGCGACGTCAGAAGCGCCGTCGACGCAATGTTCGCGCACTCGGTGCCGGCGACACGTCATGGTCGTAGTGATGACGGCTCACGCCGCCGCCGGCTGCGGTGAGGAGTGTGTGAATGCACCAGACCGTACCTGCTTGATGAGGGGGAGAAGAGTCCTCTCGATGGAGCGCGTTTTTATTTGCGTAAAGTCTAGTTCGGGCAGGCCGGCGGCGGCCGCCATGGCTAGCGCGGACGCGACTGCGCGTGTGCGCGCGCACGCCGCTGACGCCGCCATTGGCCGCCGCTGGCCGGCGCGTCACGCATCTCCCGCCGCCGCGCCGCGAGCTTCTACCCGCCCGCCGTAAACACGACATCGCGTGCTTAAATTACCACGTTACTCATGAAGTAAACCTTAAAAACTATGCCTTTACGTGTTTACTTTGATTTGATTTCATCACCGAATAAATATAAGTAAGTACTTATAGCTGGTCCAACTCACAGTTTTCAGCTTCCGTCATCACCTAATTCTTCTTCGCTCGTTTGGGTATGGGATTTTGAAATTAAAATAATCTTTAGATTTGACAAGTTTATTTTCTAACAACTCATTTTCGAGATTATACTTACTTATGCTTAGAAATCATTGGCACATAATCACAAAACTAGTCAATGATTCTGTTATAAATTCACGTCATCAGACATTTCTGATTTAGTAGACTCACTGTATGATTCCTATGAATGGTACACAAATTCAAGGTAGATAAATCAAAAAGTGTCATAAAAATTGTGTTGAAAATAAAAAAAAACGAGTGTTTAGGAAAGAAAACTGCTAAAGTTACTTTTTTTACTTTTTTAAAGTATTTTGAACTAATTGGGTGATTTTTGAGTGTGTGTTGGGTTTGCAAATCATTAATTTTCGCAAAAATATAATCAAATAAAATCTACTTATTGATTCTTATGATATTAGAATAACGGCCTCGACATTGGCCAACCCCTGACTAGCCAATAAAGGGGCCAAATATTACCCTCTACATACCTTCTCGTTATGAATACAAACACGTTTTTGACTCAAATTAAACGATGAAAGGTGCATTATAGAATATCTTTAAAGAATGAATATAATCTGAAATAATGGCGATGAAAATAAAATATTACTGTCTAAAACGTCTAAAAGTTACGAATATTTTTGACTCTACAACCACAAGACACGAGAAAATAATTAATGAACCAAATGTTCATACTACATTAAAACTAATTCTAAAACTATAGATTTAATCATAAAACTTTGGTAGTTTTTCTATTTTAACAACTTATCATAAACAATGGTGGATCAATACAATAATCTAAGATGAACACTATCTTTCGCTACAAGTTAATAATTTTCAATTGGATTACGCAAAAAAAGATCTAACCCACATCAAGTCACTTTTGAGATAAAGCAGTTTGAATTTTACCTTACCATACAGGTGGAATTTCATCATACATGTCTTTTTTAAACAAATGTATTAGTTATATTTTTTCCTGGTTCCTTTTTGCTAAACATAAGGTTAGACTTTAAGAACTGTTTGGTAAACTTAACAATTTTTTACTAAAGTGTGGATTGGAGCCTTATTGCTTACCTAATTCCAATTTGACTGCAATTCTCCTTTTCCCTACCGATATAAGTTTACTAACATGGCCTATGGAGAAACTTTACAGCACTTTTCAGATCATTGTATACCAATTGCACGGTTTTCTTTGTGTAGTGGCTACAGTCTGGGAGCGGTGGCACCTTCAACAGGAATTAATTAGTTTGTAGCGTGTTGATCCCACCTTTTGCAACAGTAGGTTAGTTTACAAGACAACAGAAGAAACCCATAACATATCGATAATGCATTGAAAGGATTATTGTTTGGCATCTTCATTATTTGAAACAATTAATCTCTGATGAAGGCGCCATACCACCGCTTCCAGATTATGTTTTAATATGTAAGAGCATATATACCAAAAACAATTTTATATTTACATGCATTTCAAAATGTGCTTAAATCTAAAATTTTAAATCTAAAATGTGATTTCTAGTTATAGAACACTCCCATACTAATTTGCGGTCGTCTCTTACAAAACGCTTGTTTAGACCCGTTTGTACTCTCCTGGGAACTATCCGACATCCACGGGCTTTGTCCTGGAGAATTCCTTACTTTCCGTTTTCTCAAACTCTCCGTGGGTCCCAAGGTCGGTCTTAGCAGCTGCTTGAATCTAAACGGGCCTTCAGTGTAATCGTCATCAGAACTAAACATAGGTGTGGCGAGGATTTCAGGGGAATTACGAAGAATTTTTCGCAAGTCTCGTCCGGGGTCCGGCGCTGGGTTGTAGACGGGTCGCGGTGGCATGTCGCGTTGGGAATTGCGGACTAATTCGTTGATTTTGTTACTGTAAAATATAGAAATGTTTCTATTTAAACTTATGCAACATAGATTTGTGAATGGATGAACTTTGAATGAAACTGAACGCAGTCATCAGTGCTGAAAAACCATAGCTCTAGAATATTATAATGAACTATAGCGATAACAAAGTAACAATCGTTAAAAAAATATATTTAGCACAAAAACTTTTATGTATTTCTAATCAATTGGAAAACTAGCATGCTTGTAAAATCTTGCGTCAGGGAAAATTATGATGAATATAAATAAGTTCAAATTGGACTGGCTCCCTATAAAATTGACATAAAATGCTATTTATTGCGGGCGCGTAAGCGTGATGTAGTATCTGTGCCAAAAGTTCCATCGATTTAACTATCTTGTGAGTTACAAACTAGCTTTACGCCGTTTCATAGTATTTTTCAGCAGTGACATTATTTCTGATGTTCGTAACGAGGAACGCAAATTAAGAGCAAAATAAAGTATGCTGGTGTTATAATAGTTGATCAATCTGAATATGACAGTCAAGCCCAAACCAATGTTCAAAGAGCATACCCGTAATCACTAAAGCCCGGAGTGTAAGCATGCCAAGAAAATAAATTAATTAAGGCCAGTGGCTCCACACGTCGAAATGTTGTCCGTACCTGACGAGACCGCCGCACTGTCGGCTGCACGGCAGATTCTGCCAATTCTGGTTGTTGACAAGATGCCGGTCCTCTTCATAGTGCGGGCTTTGTTGATATCTGGGGATTTTTACAGAGTTCATTGCACTGTCCGAATCAGGCAACACTAGTTTTGCCTCACTAAGCAGAACTAGTTATGCCCGATGCTGACCCAGATTGAAGTTTTCCAGTATTAGGTATCGGACACGTAAGAACTTTCCCTTGTATGCAGGTACCCAAAGACACCGGTCTATTTTAATTAATTCTGTTACGATATCAGCTGTGTGAGGATATTGAGTAACATTAGGTTAAAACTAATGGATTATACCTAATGTTACTCAATCAATATAAAAACTAGGAAAACCGACATCAATTAGACTACTTTCCGGCTTCATCATCAGATGATGCTTTAGTGACCGTACTGACCGTAAACACCACAAAAAAAAGTTACAGGAAAGCAAAATACGTAATTTCGTGTACGTGGATGGAATATTTTTTCCAATTATTTTGGCTTAAAAACCAAATAACTGAACCGATTTTGATGAAATTTCTATGGGACCAATCTGGAACAACTTGAGAACCTACTTTTTTTGAAGTCTGTTAAAAACTACACTTCACAATAAGGCCTCCAACAAACCTGGGAGATTTGATCTCGTGGTCCTTCTTGCTTATTGGTTCGTCCCACGACCTCGCTGGTCTTACGATAAACTCCGGGGATGGACTAAGTCCAGTGGAGCGTGTAAAAATAATATTAATATATTGACGATGATCTGTGATACTGTGATTCAAATATGTCCAAGAAATAAGTTGATCTGATATATTTATCAATAGTTTTTTGCTAGAAACTCGGGCGATGGACTGTTCTGGCCCAGCGGAGCGTGCAGTCGTGACCGTTTACTTTATAATCACACCATTATAATTCGCTTAGCTAATGGCGATATGCCACCGAGTGTATGAATTCACACTTGCTAAATACGGTCGCTCATTGTTTGCTTTTTGTTCTGACCTTTCCTTCTCGTTCGAACCTCTTTCACTTCCTATCTCATAACTTCTGTCTGTTTAAATTTTAGAGGTATCCCATATAGAAGTTTCCCTGGGATTCGCCTATTTAAACATTTTTCTACAGGCGCAGGTTTCTTACCTTGACAGACGACTAGCGTCTATCTCGACTTGTGAAGGCTGTCCTCTCAGGATAGCAGGCACCAGTGTGAAGCCGGGTGGTGGTCTGTACTCTTCAGGAGGCTGTAGCACTTCCTTCAGTCTAATTCCGGGTTTGTTCCGACGCAAGTTCTTGTGGACTTCTTGGTTCTTATTGTGCACCTGAAATTAGATAAATTCATTGTGACACAATTTTTTAAATAACTCATTCAGCCCACGTTGTTACTAGATTGTAATCAAATTAGGGTACCTACATTCTTTAGAAAGTTATTAATGTGCGCTAGATAGTAAAAATAAGTTGTGGCACAAAATATTGTGACAAGGTGAGAATTTCCGTACTTATAGAAGTGATGTCCGTGCGTGGAATATTGGGCTTAGAAGCATGAAAGTGGGAAGAATTTTAGTGTCTAGAAAAATCTGCAGATTTTTAGACCATTCATGTTAGTCTAAGCTATTTTTAATTACCTAACTTTCTTACCTGTTCAGCAAAGGTTTGTAATTGCGCAGCCCTCTCCTGTACCGAGTAATGCTGCATCATCTGTGGTGTGGGCGCGGCGTGCATCGGCGGTGGTGGAGCGCGACCTTTCGCCCACTTGCGCCGCGCTGTGTACCCGCGGAAATCTAGAAAGAAAAACATAGAATATCACAAGAATATTATCAAACGTGGTACCATTTAGATTAGTAACGATCACGTACAGCTACTAATTTTATTGTTCCTTTCAGATAAGGTCAACCTACGCACAACGCAGACACAACGTTGACTGTGACATTTTTGCTCGTGGGATAGCTTGCTTAGTCAATCTTCGCCAATTTCTAAGTTAAGCGATGTTCGGCGTGAAGACTAGTTGGGTGGATGACCGTGTGTGGTATTTACATCTGAGAGCTTCCGTGCTTCGAAGGACACTAAACTGTCGGCTTTAGCAGTTGTTAAGCCATGACGGAGGCCTTAAGGTGGCCTAAAAACTCCCGTTAGCAGAGGTGGCAACTAACTCGTACGAACGAACGGACACTTTTGCTTTCAGACACTTACCAACAGTTGAGCTTTAGTTTTTTTTTCTAAATAGTTTGTGTAGAGTTGTTGAATTGTCCAAGTTTATCAAAACGTTAGTTAAAGTACAGTTTCAGTAATCAGGAAATGTAAACTGTGGCTCGCTAAATAAACGGTATTCACAAGCTATATAATTATAGCTTGTGAATATATATAGCGCTATAGCGACCCTCATTTTAGACAGGTTTTTAACTTCCTGTTTTGTTTTAACGGGTGTCACTTTACTTCGATGTGTACAAAAAAACCTTTTATTTATACTTACTTGTATAAATTAGTTTATACTAAGAGATACTCACGGCTCTGTATAACAACAGCAGCTTTGTTTGTGTCGATGTTCTCTTTGTTGCCGGAGTGTGTTTCATTAGAGTCGCTGTCATCTGATGTCGTCATCCGTCTCAGCACCTTCGCCTTCATCATTGCTTTGTTCTTATTTGGAATACCTGAAAAATATATTCCATTTCAAAGCCTGGAATTTTTATTACTAGTTGCTCCCATCTTTGGCAAAGCACGGAGCCAAAACTTTCACTTCCGCCAGGTGTATTGTACAACTTTGAATTTTCCTTTTTTGTCAACTAGTTACCAACTTTGCCATTTTTCAAGAGTTTCGTCATGGTTTTATTAAAGAACTGCTATAGCTGGAATTTTCGAGCGAAGCAACAAAGTGCTTAGATGAAAATTTGGTGCAATAAACGGCCGGTTTCTGAAAGCTCGATCAAAACTAATCGGCTGTCAAGTCACTTGCTATCTCTATCTAATTTGAAGTAAAAGCTGAAATCTGAGCTCTCAGAAATCGGCCGTAAGTGTATCAATTATTTTGTTACAAGTTCTTCAACTATCGCCTCAAGGTTAGGAATAAGTAATAAGCAGCTTTACAACGTACCTTGTTTGTGATGTTTCCTTTGACTGTCCTGCTCTCTTTGGAACTCTCGAGCCAACTGTCTCTGCCTCTCCTGCAATCGTTTCCTGGTTAGCCAGCCTCGCACGTGCCTTTGCAGGGTGAGAACAGATATGGCCATCTGTGCCTTCAGTCTTCGAAAGTAGAGACGCGCGAGCCATGCGCGGGCGCACGCTTGCACTAGTATCACCTTTCTTATCTGAAATGTTGACATTGAAGAGTTTTTAGTACCTTATTTTATATAATTTCTTTTTTAAGAACGTTATTTAAAATGATCAGCTAAAGTTTTCATCTCTACATCTTAGTTGATGTTTTGATTTTGATGTAACTCTGTATTCTGCTACAATAAATATAAGCACCTGTTCCTCATAAATCCTAGCCAGTAGCTCGACGTGGTAGTACTTCAAAAAGACTTTGGATTTTCCGAGTGCCCAGCCGTCTAACTTCAGTCTTAGCAGCAGCATTCGACAAGAATCGCGATTCGGTTTCATAACTTCATCGTAGCTAAAGGCAAGGAAACCATACCTGAAATTTTAAAAATAAGTGTAATGTAACATACCTAGTCATATTGTTTTCAAGCTTTGTAGTCAAATTAGATGAAGTTTTGTTCCTTTTCTGGTAAAGTTCTGCTCTACTGTTCTATACGAATATGAGGGTCTTACCTTTTCAAAAATTCATCGTAAGTCAATCGATGAGAGAAACCGTTTTGTCTTATCCTGATGGTTTCCAAAACTCCTGTGTATCGAAGTTGCTTCAAAATCTTCGTCGAATCAAAGTGCTTTGGAGATCGCGACTCATTAGGTTTCAGACATCGAACAAACTGAGGAGTTCCGCTGACCATTTTCTGTAGCAGTTCCATCAATGAGTAGCGGAAGTATGTGGATACCGTTTGCTGAGCTCTAGATTGCGATGCAAGACCCCTGCTGTTAAATCGATCCTGTTTACAACCAAAATATTAAATGTAATATCCAAATACTCATTCAGTGTGGTAAGGGTACAAATCAAGACAATTAGCAAAGCAGCTAAAGCTTTAACATAACAAAAGCGTATTTAATTAAAGTCATTACCCTAGAATCCCCCGCGGGCGGGCTCTCTAAGCTTCTCGAATCTACGTCGCCGTCGCCATGCAGCGGCGAATACAAATTGCCGGTCTTAGTTATCGGACACTGGAACAAAAACCTTATTATGTCGTACTGACTCTGTCTCATAAGCTGGACCACTTCCGGAGGTAGGAAATTCCTATTTTTCTCCAAAAAACCATCAGCTTGGTAGACCACGCGTCCGGCAAAATGGTGTATAGCGAAGCATATTGCGTCAGATTTCGGTCGCACGTAATATTTGCTTTTTATGTTATTATGAAATTTTTCTGCAACAAAAATTGCATACTCAAATTATTCGTTGTAATCAGTGGGTTGCATTACTTTATGCAAAGTACTATTGTGTAAAGTTCTGGTACTTACCAATTAGGCTCCGGTCCGTGGCACGTGGGAACCGGCTTTCCTCATCAAGTAGCGCTAACAATCCCATCGGTCTCGATAGCAGCATGTCCAGAACTGGCCTATTGTCTGAGAACTCGACTAAATCTACGGGGACGCCTTCGGCCATGTACTCTTGTTGTTCCCATGTGAAAATATGCTGATTGAAGTAATACTGAATCTGCTCATTTGCAATGTTGATGCAAAGCTGTTCGAAGGAATTCTTGGCAAAGTTTTCAAATCCAAATATGTCTAATATCCCAATAGATTGCTGATCATTGCTGTAAATAGAACGATTTTATCTATAGAGTTACTAACCATTTCATTTTGCTTGATATGTAGATAACCTTTTTGAAATGTCAGAGCTCATTGTTGTTTGTGTTTGCGAACCTTAGACGCAGGTTTGTTGAATAAGACAAGTCGTGTCTTATACCTATGTTTAGATAGAGTTAAAGGGTAAGGTTTATGAAGCGTAGACATTCTATGTATAATAGCTTACATGTTTGGTCTGTTTTGGCACAGTAAAGCGTTAATCCTTTCCACGATCCTATCAAATGCCCTCGCATAAAGGCCTCTTGCAGTCGCGTCTCTGGCTACTGCGGCTTCGGTGGGTGAACTGTGACGTGCTATCGTTTCACCGCGAGCTACTACGCTGCTACTTGTGAGACATTCTCTAAGGTCACTGGTTTCCACACCTAATAGGCAAGAAGCTAGAACAAACAAATTGGTACTGATTTATGATTTTAATGTAATGTAAACAATGAACGTTTGATTAAAAATTACGTTCAACCACGATGTCAGGACCCTGGCTAGGCTAGCATAATGTTTTTATTTTGTACGCAGTAATAATTTATAAGTTAAAAAACTGGAAAAACCGACTTCAATACGACTACCAGCTTCATCATCAGATGATGATGATGATGATGACAGTTCATTGGGAATGTTCTAGTCACTATAAACACCACATAAAAGCCACAGGAAAGCAAAATACGCAATTTCGTGCACGTGGTTGGTTTGATTCTTTAGAGGAACTACTGGTGGATTTTTGCTTTTCTCCAATTAAATGCGATTTGAATGTACAAACTGGGTTTATTGACAAATTTAGACAAATGTAAAAATTTCGGTGTGCACCACAAAGGTCATTGTTGCTAGCAGTAAAATGGTAGGCGCTACGCCGCAACTTGTCAGTTGTCATATTGCATCGTTGCTAGCAGTAAAATAGTAGGCGCTGCGCCGCGCCGGGCATATTTTTTTCAGTTATTTCTTTTTATAACCCAAACTACTCAACCGATTTTGATGAAAATAAAATGGGACCAATCTGGAAGTATATCCTTTCAGATAAAAAAAGAATTTTTGAAATCGGTTCATAAATGACGGAGTTCTGAGGTAACAAACATTAAAAAAAATAAAAAAAAAAATAAAAAAAATAAAAAAAAAAATAATAAAAAAAAACATACAACCGAATTGAGAACCTCCTCCTTTTTTGAAGTCGGTTAAAAATACAAATTAGTGTTATGTTTACCTATGTATAAGATAAAAAAAAGCTTTATTTGACACCGTAATAAGTACGCTGTTGAAATATTTTAAAGCTAAACGACATACAGATTAGGTTTGATTACAATTTAATGATCTCCAAAGAGTATTACGCAGCTATCGTACTTATTACACGGTAAGCCATTATTAGTAATTTATTACCAAGCATGGGCTCACCTCGGTGCAGCGGCGCTGTGTCAATTATTGTAGCTCGGCTGTCCGCGTTATGATCGTCAGCTTCACCAAATTCTATGTCTCCTAAATGAAGGATGGCTGCGAGCATTTTGTATATTATTAGCACTTCTTCTTCCAAAAATCCTACTACCTGAAAATGTTGCAATATTAAAATAGACAATAAAACATTTGCTGCATTTTTCAAAAACAATCTGATTAAACCAAAAGTATAGTCAAATAAATACAGTACAAGTTTAAGCAAATAATGACCAATTTACTTCATTTGATTACGGCTTCTAGGTATATTTATTTGTAACTTCCTTAATTTACCCACTAATTCAATTATTATTAAATGAGGTTTTGATTATGTATTTACTTTGAACGCCTGATTAAGTTGCCGCCATCGATGGACATTATGTTCTCGATGTACAACCGATAATGGTTGCAAGTATCTATGTCTGGACTTCAGTTGTTCGTCGAGATAGAACTTCCTCCAGCGTCCTTCACTTTCCAAGCCATCATACAGATAGTAAAAAACATGGAAATTGCTTTCTCCCCTGAAAATGTAAAGACACATCAATTTAAAATTTGAGTTGTACCACTTGTACCTATAATTACCTATAGTTTTGGGCTGATACTCACAAAGCTTGATGAACTACTCTCGATTGTTCGAGAAGATAAACAGATATGCGCGCGCCAGAGATTCGGCCTACTCTCATCATGGATAAGTCTAAATATTTGCCGAAACGGGAACTGTTTGCGTTAATACCCGTGCGTGCGTTTCCAAACGATTCCATAATTGGGTTCACTTGAAGAATCTTTTCTTCTAAGTTTCTATTTTGTGTCTGTCAACAAAACATGCATTATTACGGGGAATGCTTCGTTCATCACTCCCTAATTGATGTGTGTGTTGTATTATTATACCTTTGACAAAAACACGAGTTGTTTCAATAACAGATTAGCAGATTCAGTTTTTCCAGCTCCACTTTCTCCAGAAATTACTATGGCTTGATGAAGTTTTTGGTGCATCAGTGCTTGATGTGCAGCGTCAGCTACAGCAAAGATGTGAGGAGGATTGTCAGACCGACAACGACCTTGGTAAATCTGCTGACTCTTAAAACAAAGCAAAGGTTAAACAACCTGCAATTAAAATAAGGGGAAAGAAAGCGCCAGAGTTCTCACCTTTGTTGTGTAAATTCCCACATCAGTAAAGGGATTGACCGCAACTAAGATGTCTCCTATATACGTGTATATCTGATTCTCAGTATATCTTTTCTGCAATTGGTCGACAATAGCCTCCTCCGTGAGTACTTCTAACGTGGCTAGGTCGTCGGTGTACATTTTTTCCGGTCGCGCTTTTCGATGGGACTTCAATTTGCCTCGTTTTGTCGTCGCTTCGGCGGCTCGACAACTTCGACCTTCGGCTCTTTGTCGTTTTATCTCAGCTTGAAGTTCTTTACGGATCTACAAACAGGGTCAAATTGAATAACATTCTAAACACATTTAATGTAGGCACCTAGTACTCATTTTAAAGTGTCTACTGACCTTATCCTCGAAGCTACTCACGGCAAGTAGCAGGGGATGTTCCAAAAGTTCTCTTGCAAAAGGTCTTTGGTTCATATCCTTTATAAGGCAGTCCGCAATAAAGTCTGAGAGTTGAGGTGAAAATACTTCTGGGTGAGTTAACCTCGGAGGTGGGTTTCGTGGGATTTGAAATAGCGCTCTCATTGGGTGAAGTCCGGACAGCGGTGGCTCACCTTCAGCCAACTCAATAGCGGTGATACCCACAGACCACACATCACACCGGCAATCGTAAGACTCGTCTAGCTGTTGTTCACATGCTATTACCTAAAATTACAATCAAATTAACCTTTGAACGAAGATTTAAGATAGACATTATGCAAAAATAACGCTTAATTATAGGCATGCGTAAAAATTTACATACTAATTGTGTTGTTAATTACATAGCTAGGCTTATTTAACAACGAAAATCGGACTGCTACCTCTGGCGCCATCCAATAAGGTGTTCCAACTGAAGTGTTCCTCCTAGCGGCTGTCGCTGCCAAATGTGATGACACCCCAAAATCGACCAGTTTCACTTCTGCGTCTTCAGTCAAAAGTATGTTGTGCCCCTTGACATCACGGTGCATGCATCGATGGGCATGGAGATGTGTCAAGGCCCGCACGGTCCCGCGAAGGACGTAGGCCAGCTGTGGTTCAGTGAGGCTGTTACCCCGGGCTCGCATTCCCGCGCATAAATCAGTCACCGAACCTCCAGTACAAAGCTACAAACGAACGAGGTCATAAAACACCTTTCAAGTATGGACTGTATAGGTATACTATTCTGAGAGCACTTAAAACCAGATTGATTTACATACCTCCATAACAAACCATATTTGGTCGTCGTCTGAACTCAAGCCGCGTTTTAAAAATAGCCCGAAGAACTCAGGTATGTTAGGATGGCTAGATAGATCACGGAATACAAGAAACTCTTCTTCTATTTCTTCTATATTTTCGGCTATGTTCTCCAAAATCTGGAATAAATAAATGTTTGTATGAAACGGGTAAATTAAATAAAATACCTACCTAGCTAGATGCTAAATAGATAAAACAATTGACGCTAGTGTAAAATGAGAGTAGCCTCCGTCCGTTGTCCGTATCCAGTACCCACGTATTGTTTTACGGCCTTGACATCAATGTTGAGCTCAGAGACAACATCTAAGCGATCAATTAAAAGCCGTATGCTAAGCCGTAACAATGCATTCATAAAAAAAACCCATAGTTGTATTCTTTTGTTCAGATTGTATGTTGATCCTTATGTAAGCTGAAATACACAGGATGGAGTAACTCATTATTTTTATACTCTACATAACATGCGCTACCACCAAATCAAGCCAATTTTGAGCTGCTTAGCCTAATACGATACGATATAATTACGTAGGGGCTGTCTAAATGAATACAACAGTGGTTTATCATAAACGGTGTTCAAAATTTTCCACGATACACACTTTTGATACTAAATAAACAATGCTTTACAAAGTCAGTAAAATTAAAACAGTAGCCAGTAGGGCCAGACGTCGTAGTTTCTCTCGCGTTTTCTCTGATACAATATAAAATTGTAGTGGTTAGTACTGAACCTTGGCGAGAAACAACAGGTTTATTTACAATTTTATCGAAGAATTTCTATTTAGATGCAAAGATGTGGAGTGGCGCTGGTCTTGAATATCTAAATTAAGGAAAGTTGGTATTCAGAGAGATCAGTTTGGCTTTTATTTTATATACAGTTGCAGCAAGTAAGTACACTTTGCTCCCACATTGTGCGTGCTTGAACTGCTTCATTCAAAATATTTATAGCAAGTGGTTAAATATCCGGTCATTGATTGGCACTTAAGGAGTAAGTACATTGCTTACTCATGGGTCATAAGTGCTAGAAACTATGGTGTAAGGCCAACAAATATTTCAGTGCAAACACGGACGTCTAAAAAATTATTGTTATCACGCGATTAATAAATTAACAATAAAGAAATGTTATTACTTACTGCGTGTACAATTCAAGTATTTCCTCTAACACGCAAAGCAGCATTGTTTTATTTTTCACAACCCCGTATACACACGAAATTGAGGCTAATTGTTTTGAAGTGTTCAGTTACCTTTGAAATAAATACTTGTGGTAAATGTTTTACTCGAGAATTGTAGAACAGTCCTAAATGATAATATATTAATTAGTTTATTTACCTTAACTGCATGTTTTGTTTAAAATATGCGGGTCAGTCATGGGGCTGTTAATACTATTTATTTTTTAGGGTTTTAGGAGACAAATGCAATGCGGTGACTTTAGGCATGCATTTTCTTATATAATACTATGATTATGACGTGTCTGCAGACAAGAGTTAGATGTCAACTTCAGAGTGTGGTGGTGGAGTAGTTATGAAACTACTCCACCACCAGGATACTTTTACCCTTTTGATATTGTTGATTTGAATTTCTGAAAGATTGGAAACCTATGGCTGACAGTGCTAAAACCGAAACTACACTCTACTACTAAGCTTTAGTAGGCTTAGTTAGACTAACCTTCACAGCAACTCGTCTCCCAGTTTTCTTATCCCTGGCGCAGTAGACCTCGCCGTAGGTGCCTTCTCCGATGAGCTCTTGCAGCGACACCCGGTCCCGAGGGTCTGCAGCCCGGTCCAGCTCCACATGCCGGGACAGGCCGCGGTAGGCCATGTCGCTACGCATGGCTCAGTCAGGAGGCCACATCTAGAACAACAGAAAAAGTATTGTCAGTCCTGGTTCCTATTCTCGTAGTACAATTATTGCTTTAATTGGGGCTAAGTTGTGTATTTCTATGAAATGTACATCATTAATAATTTATCTATTGCAAATGTACCTTGTTTCATACAGATATTACAGTACAGTTTTAAGTAGTAGTAAAGCTTCTTGTAAAAAAGCTCGTCCAGGGAAGTTCCACCATACCTATTTTTTGCAAAGTCATAGTCAAAATTTCTTTATTTCATAAAATCACAAGGATCATTTAGAATTTCTGCCGCTAAGCAGTGATGCTCGCATTGCTGTGTTGCAGTTTGAAAAACATGGGTGCCGGTGCAATTACAGGCACATGAGATTTAACACCTTTATGTCCAGAGTGATGGCTGCAGTGCAACGCATTACAGGGCCCGTCTTCAGTAGGTGAGCTCAGGTGCTCACTGAGGCATTACATCGTTATAGGCAGCGGTTACTACATAACATCAGGTGAACCATAGGTTTGTTCCATCATTTAATTGTATAAAAAAGTAATCACGCTGGAAATAATAGGTGGCAGCTGTGAGCTCATGTCAAGGTGTGTTTTGGTACAGGAAATACCATGACATGGGAACTGTTTCATGGTTCAGGGTTCTATGTATGTTTTGTAAACATTTATCTGCGAACGTCTTCAAAAATTATACATTGATGTAATCGGAGGTGTTAATGCATGCTATCTGTCTAAATCTCGACATCTCTACATTATTTACAATGCTGTGAGAGATGAGTTACCTAAATACCTTGATTATGTAAACATGATAGGTAGGTACATAACAGACATTATTTATCGTTTATTGCGAAATTGGTTTCTTGATGGAATATATTTTTAGGTATTTAAATACAAATCAATTATTCGTATTTAGCTAGCGTTGTAGAATGTATCACTTTCTACAGTATTTTATAGCAGCCAGACGGAATACCTAACTACCTATCTAGTAAAAAAATGAAAGTGTTATTTAATTCAATTCTAGTATAAATGATAAAGCTACATAAATTATATTGAGGTTAGTTTATAATTTATTTATGTAAAAATATTCTTTTTAATAGGTACCTACTTAAACAAACAACCGATGAATTACCTACTCACTCCAAAGTACCTACGCCATTTGTGTAATATTCAAATACGCACAGACGCAGTTTTTATAAATCTTGAAGACTGACAGTTAATTTTTTTAAGCCACCAGGATTTTTATAACAAAGTTTATGAAACGAAGAACTTTTTTAGTACGCTTTACTGAATAGAACTCCTGAAATTCAATACCAAAAGGGTGCAGCAGGAGATTTATTGCAGTAAAAAATATCTTTCGAACGAAGAAACAAGAACTCCACTAAGTATGTACATAATGCAATACATACCTGCTCTGCTTACACATTGCGCTATATGGCACAACTCCAAGCAACGTATAAGGACAGGAATGAATAAAATCATGTGATTGTACCGTTGCCTTTCATACATTGCATATACATTCATAATTTATGCTATGCACTCTGACGATAGTGTTGAAATTGTAGACTTACTGATAGAAATATAGAAATACTTACTTGTTTTCTTTATATGGCAAAATAAGAAAGAAGTTTTGCAATAATTAGAGATCTATAAGTCCAGTAACAGCGTTGGTATTCATAGAAAATTTACCTCAAATTACACATAAAATTCCTGATATGTATCGAAAAATAAGAGCATCAGAGTACCAACAGACATTCACGGTCATCTGCACATTTGCTTGGGAATCGAAACCGCACTTCCGTCTCTCCAAAAACATTGCAAACTTAACCTTAAGGGTAGGTACTTCAAGTAGAAAATATATCACATAATCATAATAACTTTATACGCGATTTAAAAAACTCGCTAATCTTCAAACGTTAAATATTTTTCTACGATAGCATCACAGTAATTATCATCTTGCATAAATAGTTTACATAATAAAATCTACGCATCTTCACAATCACTGTCCATGAAAACTGGTAATTAATGGCATTGTAAGTATTTAAAAGAATGTGAAAAACACTATCTACGCTACCTACAAGTAGTCCCAAACTAAGAAACTATGGGGACTAGATTACTCATAGATTATTTACCAATACTTTTTTAGAAAATTTAAGTTCTAGAATAGGTTCATCTATTCTTATGTTTAGTTTTTGTTTTGTTCTAAATTCCAACAGGTAAGGTTATGTATACCAAATACTTCGACATAAAGAGAATTGGTTTCGAAATGATCTCATTTGATTGTTATTTATTGTAGGTACCAACGACAAATGGTAGGTAACAAAGTAACTTATCAAGCAAGCACGACAAATTTATCTACCTACTTCCACAAAACGTATATATTTTTTTTATTTCCCTCTCACTATTAAGTAAGTTACGAAGTTTAGTGTGGATTTACGAATAAATAATGTGAGAACAAAATTAATTTGGCCACTGACCGTTATTTCAAAATCAGATCAAATTTTAATAGCCGGTCATAAAACCATAACGATATACTTAGTTACGTCCGTTCTCGTAACCACTTCGTAATATGGCATCTCTACCTTGATCATCGTGGTGGACTAGTAGTGTCAAATAGGTGTCATTGTGCAGAACTGCGAGATGTGTCGTAACATCGGCATGACTTGCCAATATTTGCATTGAACCAACAAAGTTTTGCTATTGAGCCAATTCACAATGAAATGGGCACGCACATGTTCTGTACGATAAACGTGTAACTAGGTACTGAAAGTATTGCAAAACGTGTAACTAGATTTACCTATGTTTACCTAAATTATGTTGATATCGTCGAAACATATTTACATATTGATTTAGATTTTCTGAAATATTAATAGTTTTTTTTCTAAATCTGACACCCATATTTCACATAATATAGAAAGTTGTGTTTTAATTAAGCTTTATCATACGTAAGCTATAGAAAATATATTCAAAGATTTTACAAACATAGTAAGTACTCAAAGAATTTCATAAAACTGTATAAACGCAAAAACTTATATACTGTTTATTTTTATGCGCAACAGAAATAATGAGTCAACTCTTCATCTGTACGTATTTATTTAAAAAAAAAAACTGTGTCGCAGATGTCAGATTATAATTAAATGTTTATTGTTCTGTAAGATGCATGACATGAAACAGCAATACCCTGCATACGCATGAACAGTAAAAACAATCGCTTGTAAAGCAAGAAACGAGTGAATCGACGCAATTCATTGTTCTAATTCTAATAGACTGGAACCGCAATAAAACTTGCCTTCAAGAAATAAATTAATATGTTTACAAACATAAAAAGGTTGAGTGTAAAGAGTGACGGTTAGACGCGGCTGAAGAGGCACTTTCACTGTTTTTAACTTTAAAAGTGTCACGAATACCGAGTTACCGGCTTATCAGCTGCGACAAATACATCCAAGCGTGGTTACTTTACTTTCCTCTATGCAGAAGTTTTTACACACAAGTGAGTAGCAAGTTTATTTAGTATAGTGTTTTTACATGCATCGAATTATGTCTTGATTTTAAATCGACTGTTCACAGGTGTTTTGTAATCTTTGGTTGCTTGCTTAAATAGCAGTAATCTAGATCACAGACAGATCAACACCGCTCATAATATCTAAATCTAGATCAAGTTTAATTATTACAGTTTACTTAGGAAAATTAGTATCGGATTCTATGCCATTGAACGGTTTCAAAGCGTGAGAGAGCGTTCTTTCACATGAGAGCTATTGTTTTAAACTCTTTTTAGGAGAGTAAAACTAAGTCTTCATCTTTACATCTCTTAACTTATCTTTGGTATAGCAGAAGTTTTTATGGTGAAATAAAAGAAATCAACATTGCTAAGGTTTATCAACCTGCAGCCTAGGACGGTACACTGACTATAGTGACAAGCGTTATTTCTAATAACGTGTGGTCTATCAAGCAAGGAACAGATTATTCTTGTGCGAGCAAGACCATGTAAGCCACTAATAGTCAATTTGATATATTGCTTCCAATAAGCGAGACAGTAGAACCCATTGCCGTGGTCAGACTTCTTTTATAGTGTTGCCAATCAATTCTACACTCGTAATTGTAGCGAAAGCGTAAAGAATTTTTTACTAATGTTTTGCGAATGGCATATTATTACCATAGCAAAAATATTTACTAAATTTCTAATTTAGAGTCGAAATTTTAGTTTCTGCATTTTTGTATTTTAGACGATAGTTTTAACAGGATTACTGGCAAACCTTGTTTAGAAATCATAATTGTGTTTACAGGCTTTGTTGATTTAATATTGTACGCGAAGCCTTACAAAGCAATCCTTTCATGGTACTGTGTACGGTAATGCACGATCACGGTCAGACTAGACGGCGGGCGACGGCTGCGGGGCAGTCGGTATGTCTACCATTCAAACCTATAAAGTGCTGGCGCGAAATTTGTATTCAACATAGATACAAACAATCTGAATAAATATATGAAATAGGTTAAATGTTTTTTTTTATTTATCATGTTCAACTAATTATACTCATGATATACAACGTTGCTAATGTAGTTTAGACATATCAGTTATAAATACAGTTTCAGTGCAGTTTAGGTTTAGTTAGGTACATTTTGATCATTCTTACAATTCTACTATTTGAAATAACTTGATGAAAAAATAAACCTTAGTATACGAGCACCTTCCAGCTTGTAATAGTGGTCCAGCTCACACATTCGTTCACCTACTTCATTGTGTTATTCTAATGGTCATTTGAAACTGCATATCGGAAATAGATGTATTAACACTCTCATATTAATGTACAGTCGGCTACACATCAACCTATCAACAATGGTTCGAACTTTGAACTATTATAATTTGAATGTTGCGAATCATGCAAGAGGGACGATAATGTTTTTATGTGAGACTTGCTGCTTACGCGCCGCGCGCCTACACCTATTGCGATCCCTGATTCGCAACATTCAAATTACTTATAATAGTTCAAACAGTGGATAGGTTGATGTGTAGCCGACTGTACTAAAATTAATAAATATTGATACTTTATTATTTAACAAATACAGTTTTATAGTCCAGAGTAAAATTTAACAGATTAACAGTGGATGATTCATAGAGTTAGTTACCTAACTACCCAGTAGTGGGTAGGTAGTAGGTACCACAATCATTCAATAAAATCCAGCGATTGAGCTCAATTGAGTAAAGATTCGGTAACAATTTATATAAAGCTCGATTATTTGAAACAACAATAGCTTTACGTTTTATCTGAAGGTCCATCTATTAGCAACGTGGTGGATAAGGGACGGTGCTAATAGGTAATTTAAACACTCTGTATACATCTACACTTAAGAGTACAGTGCATATTGTTCCTTGGTTTGCGCAAAATTATCAGAACATTATTATAAGCAGAGGTCATCAGGCGGGCCATCAACTTGTTCTATTATTTTATTCATAAACAAGAAGGTAAACTAATCTCGTAAATAAATCCAAATAGGTACTGCATTTTAAAAAGTGCGATACCCTCTTGAATTTTACTGGTTAGACCGTTTTTAACTCGTTAACATGTACAGTTATTTATTTCAGAGCGCCAAATAGCATTTTGTTGTAGACAATAAATTCAAGCTATATGTAAGTTTACATATTATTTTTGTGCATGAGTTTTGTTATCTATACTACAGCGTACATCTGGGGAACACTTATATCCTCTTTGCCTAAGCTTGGGTACTGAAAACTGCGGCATAGGTTTCATCAGTTTTCAGTTTTCGCATTTATTGTTCTCAACTTGTTCACAAATAAACGAAATGATTATGAATGTAAAAATGATTAAGTAGTTACTTATCTGTTTGTTTAAATCGATCATTCCACACCGTGACAGTAGACAGAAAGACCCCAAGCAATCGCGGTTCTTAAAATTAATTATGAAGTCGAAATGATTGTGCCGCCACGGGCACAGTGAGAAAGCAACTTTCTATTGTGATCGAGGGAATCCAATGGATGTTTTGACGTGCTTGTGACGTTCGGTATCAAGATGTCGGTTAGCACATCGATAAACTACTTTAAAAAAATAATTTCCTGTTGAGAATTTAAATTCAACTGAAATTAGATGAATTTATAAAATACTTGACTTTTTTTTTAAGAATTCAGAATATATTCAGATAAATTAAGGTTCATTATACCTCTTTATGTTAACTGCTTACTTATTTCAAATGTAAAAAAAATATTAGCATAAGTATAAAATAATAAATAAAAAATTATTTCATTAAACTTTTAAATAAATTATGAGGTCATAGTAAAATAAGACGGTCATTGAAGTTTACAACGCTAAAAATTAACTGTGCAGAAATAATTATTAAGTAAAATGGTATTTGCCAACTTAATTTACCTCGAAAAATTCATGTCTGAAACCAGTGGATGCACTGATGCACTAGTTTTTTTGCACGTACCGTACCTACAATCTACTGACGTAATTTGCTTTAATTTACATATTTGTGCAGTTAGTTTGAATTTAAACATCATCTTTTGGAATGCCTGAAAATCTTGCGAAACTTTTGACTATTTTCAAAAACATCACGTACGTGATGTTATGTATGTGTGCAGTATGTGTTTTTTCTCGTTCTAATACAAAATCTTGGTATGTATTTAGAATAGCGTGAACACATTGAAGTAGACAAGACTAGTAGGTATCTGTATGTTTTGCATATTTTGTTTGTGGCATGGCGTACTGAGTGGAGCAATGTTTGCATACTAGCCCACACGATATCTTATCGTGAGTGAGGATTAAATACTACATGCTTATTAATATTCAAGCATGCCCGTTGAATCGATCATTAGGAGTAACGGAGTGCGGTGTCACGGTTCTACGCGGCATCACACGGTATTGGAAGCATGCATGCATGGATACACTCGTATGTTTGCAAAAATCAAATGCACAATATATTATGGTACTATGTAGCGTTAAAGCAATTTTTGGGGCACCTATCCGTAACGCGAAAATAATTATGCGAATTCTAGTAAACTCAAGCGTAGGATTGTCTTCATTGCTTCACTGACAATAAGACAGCACTGTAATATTTCGTCAATGTTTTAGAGTTCAGTGACTTGTTTTGATTTAGGTTCGTTAGACAAAAACAAAACATATAAAAACACATTCCCTTCGTTCAAACGAGCCACACCCTGTGCTGCGCCCAACATTGCATGTAAACGATCGATCGGTCCATTCGATCCGCCATTTAGAAGAGCATTTGTCTAACTATATCGTGCCAGTGAAGCGAACATCCTAGCAACAGCCCGTTTAATTGAATCTCAATGACTCCAATGGAGCATGAGAGCGGAATAACGGGCGAATGTGGAAAAAGTGGTATTTGTGCCGGGCGCGGCTGGCAAGGTCGTGAGCAAGTAAAACACCTATGAATGCTGTATTGCATTGACTACCTTTTTTGAATAAACACCTTAGTATAAGTAGGTACCTACTTAGTGCTTATGCCTCAGGGAAGCTAGTAAACTTGCTTCGTTTCTGACCACTGACCTAATTTTTACTTTATCTCTTGAATGGGACGGAGATCGCCGCCCCTCCTTGTTGATGCGCGTTTTGTAATTTTTTTACTAAAGCAGTAGTGGACTATTCATGATTATTACGTTACGAAGCTGATGCGGTTTTTTCTTATAAGTAAAATTCTTTAATGTAGTATTTAAGATAAAGAACTAATATCAATAAATAATAATAATAAATATTCAATGGACTTTACACACAACACCCTCTAGTCCGAAACTAAGCAAAGCTTGTAATATGCGAACTAGATGGCTCATAGAAAAATTATATACCTACTTTTTTTTGTAAATACATAGGTACTTATAATAATATAATAAAAATACTTATAATAATAATACTTATAGTTACATAGAACAAACATGTTTTCCACGCACAAATGTTTGTTCTTGGTGGGGATCGAACCCGACTGAGCTGTGACGCCTGTTTTGGGTAGGTATCTACTACTTACTTCTGATGCTGACTGTACAAGTACTACCCATGGAAATTATTTCCACCAAATCCACGTGACAATCTGAGGTCATCGTCAATTAGTTTTGTTATTATTTAACACAAAAGATTTCAACGCGCTCCTATATCTCCGGTACTTTTATTGACCAATCATAATTATTATGACATACAGAGTACAACCACATTTGTTGTTGCAGCTCGGTTTCTCAGATTTGAATTGCATTGCTTTGTCATGGTGATATTCAAAAATTTTGATAAGTGTTTAGCTAAACTTTGCAGGCTTTGTAGGAGGCTTAGTAGGTAGGTTCTTGATATTTCAGTTAAACATTGCACCACATCCAATCGATCAAGTAACAAGCAACAGCGGAGATCGACGATTTCTACTTGAGCAATTGCCTTTATAGTTCAGGATCAAATGTCATGGTATACGTTCACCTACACACTAACGGGGGATTACTATAATCCACGGATACAACGTGAGGTTGCTGGAGTTTTTGTATTTTTCACTCATTGACAGGCGTTACAGCTCAGTCGGTAATGGCTCTGCCTTCCGTGCTGTGGGTCGTGGGTTCGATCCCCACCAAGAACAAACATTTGAGTGTGGAAAACATAGATGTTTGTTCTATGTCTGGGTGTTACTATGTATTATAAGTATGTATTTACAAAAAAAAAAAAGTAAGTATATAAGTATTCTATCAGCATCTAGTTCCCATATCACAAGCTTTGCTTAGTTTGGGACTAGAGGGCGTTGTGTGTAAAGTCCATGAATATTTATTTATTTATTTATTTATTGAGCTAAAAGTTTCTATATAAATTGATAGGTAAATAAAATTACCAGCATATTATTGTTAATTGTAACCCTTCCATGGAAGGGTTTGGGGGAGGCCTTTGCCCAGCAGTGTGACGAAATAGGCTAGTATAAAAAAAATAATTATTGTTAATAGGTAGAGGTGACCACTTAACATCAGGGTTATCTGTTGTTCCATCGATTTTTTCATTAAAAAACTAGGTATCTCAAAATATCATCAGTTAAATTCAGGATCTTAATTCAGGAGGCTTAAATTCAGGATCTTCTTGTAAGCAGGAATGCGAAAACCAACTTCGTAGGTTCAAAGTCAACATATTAGCTCCTGGGATACCGGTTTTAAAAACTTTAGTAGGTATGTACTAGGCAGCTATCATTCTGTTGGTGAACTCCAGTATTTATAGGTACTGGTATGGGCTATAACTTTCGTAATTTGATTCCAAGGTACCATTTGAGCGGGAGAATTTCTTGTATACTATTTGCATGCATTTAAACATTTAAAGCTACTAAAGTTTAAAGTTATTCACAAGAAATCGTAGGAGAATAATATTACGCCGATAGAAACTTTCCAAAGAAGTTCTTGCTTACTAAAAAGAAGAGGTTATTACCATTCTGAATACTTAGTTTACTTATTTATGTGCTTTGAAAAATAATCTGTAAGGTAAGGAATTCATTGTTATAGGCAGAGTGCACCACTTAAAATCAGGTGCGCCATCAATTTGTACCATTAGGTACTTTTTCATAAAAAAAACATACAAAACAACACCCTCTGCCGTCAGACAAAAAACGTTTTATTTAATAAAACCATAACGTTTTTTTAAACCGTCTGACTGTTTTAATCCAAGATAGTTCGACACAATCATCAACATTATAATATGTATCATTCGGAATGCAATTAAAGTCCAAAGTTCTTCGAACCCAATCGCGTGACCGCACTGGAGTGGCTTCTACTAAATATCCACCATCTTCATGATGGCCTCGAAGCTGCAATGTCATGTACAAGGCTAACTGGATAATCTCATTTTGTCTGCTCGTGCACGTGGAATGAAAAGGCACGTTTATTTTAGACCACTTACTTTTGGCTTATTCCTATCGTTGATGATGTTGTTGGCTTTTGTGCTGTCTGCAGTCATTGTCTAGTTACCAACGATATTAGTGTTTAGGTACTAAGGTCATTTCTAGTTACAGAAAACTTTGTGTGATTTTACTATAAACCGGGCTGGTATATACACCATTTTTGTAACTTCAGAGCTACATAGTTGGGATTCAAAATAACAACATCATCAAGAAAAATCGCGCTTCACCGCTTTAGTAGGTAGGTATATCTACAAAGTACAAAGTCACCCAGCACGAGAGAAGAAGGACGAAACAAACAACAACCTTTAACCTTTTTATGTAGGAACTAATCGGATTTTCGTAAGTCACCTTCGTTTTTACACAGCGACCTCGAAGATATAAAGTCACTGGCAAGGTCTTTACTCGGTGAAGTCTCGTCTACTATTATAAGTAAAATCTTCATTTTTAAGCGAATTAGTTGTTACTATAGCATAGTAATATTTTAGTATGATATTTGAATCTCTATCGTTACTGTACCCCAACATCGTACGTATCATACGTGTCTACTAAGGCATAATTCAAGTAATGCTAAGCGATATAAAAGGTAAAATGATAATGTTGAATAAAACATGCGCCAATATTTGACACATATCTAAAACAGTGATGAAACAGCTGCTCTATGATACTAGTTCAGTCAAATCCAAATCAATGTCCTCTAAAAACGGGTCGCAAAACCAGTTTAGAGAGGGCATTGATCTGGTGCTCCACTGAAGACTAGGTAGGTACTTAGAAATTTATAAAATAAACACTGTTGCATTTTCTAATTATTGACCGGCCAGATTGGAACCTATAGCCATCTTATAACTGTGACCTAATACCATTTTTCAATCAATATCCTCAAACGATACCAACTACATGACATCGTATTTAATTCAGAACGAAACTTATTCAAGTTGGAACTCGTGCCTGACTATACCGGAACACTAAACGCAATGTTGAAATGCAGCTAAAAATTGCACAATCCAAGCAGTGACCTAAAATCAAGACTAACGATCATAACAACCAAAAGATGATCCTCATAGTAAATCCTCATACTTAGATAGTAAATTAAATCAATTTCGAAATAACTCCAATTCGTTATGCAAAATTTATAACATATACCTACCTATCTAGCTACAGTTAGACAGACATTCACAGTGCTATTATTGTCAATCACGTTATGAATTTAGATGTTTGAGGATAAAAACAAATTACATGACATAACTTTAGAAAGGAGCTTCATCAAAATCCAAAAGATAATATTTCCTAGTATAATGCAACTGCAAGATTGCTTCTTTGCTATCGTGCATCTTGTATACAGATATGCAATCGAAATTATAATGTAGTTATTGCCACTAAGAATCACTTTTTACATCGTTTGCCTAGAAACCATTCATTACCCACACACCTCGTAATGATAGAATAGATCAGGCCATGAAAATAACGGTTTATTAAAATTATCTCAGCTCACGCAGTTAGATATTATCTACAGACTCAATGCACCGTATATGCACTTTTACCGCAAAATCGAATGATTGAATAGACGTCAATTTTAGTAATCATTTTTCGATCTTAGCATGACCTGTTTAAAATTAGGGGATAGTTTATATAATGTTTGCTTCTCAAGGTAAACAAGGCTTTGCAATTATTGTAAGCTTTACGACTTTTTATCACCATTACCTATAATTATTTACGAGTATGTAATTTGTATCGTAAGTTCGTATGAAGTTCTCCATCCACTGATGGAGAAGGTGCACAATGTTTCATCCTTGGAACTCTATGAAGGAGACATTTACATCTAACACAACGAAGAATAAGTCTAGACAGCTGACGTGCTGTGACGATGACACCACTATTTTAAGACCTTTAAATGCCTTACAATTTCATAATAAATGTTTGGTTAACCCGTGTGTACCCAAAACAAATAATTCGCTTGCAGCGGCTTGTCAAATATAGCAGGCACACAACATTTCGTAATATCAGATAACACTCCCATGTTTTGATAGTACTTACACAGAATTGACGTGTGAATTGCCTCGGTCACTTGCATGACAAACAGATTGTGGGTCATTTTCTAAACAAAAGTATAATGACCTGGTCATAGCTTAATTTATATATTTACATCTGACGTTTTTTGTTTTGGGTGCAGCACTACAATTACTAGGAATGGGGTAAGAATTTTTTTTCTGTTCCGTCCCTTGAAGTTCTATAAAGTTTAATATTTTAGGGCTTGTATATTTTCAGCAACTCATGAAAAAAGTACTTTTTAGGAAATTATACTAATAAAAAAAGCCCTAAAATTGCAAATGATACTTATCTATCCTAATATTGATTCGTCATCGAACAAATATTAGCATCGTTGAATCATCATCATCAGACTAGTGCATATCTTGGTAATGATCGTCACGTGCGTATATAAGCTTTAAAACGCGCTGAGACTGAGACACACATTGTGAATGAATTGATCACTTCCAATTTCTGTGTAACTGGGTAATTGGTAATTCACTTCGCAAATTGAATTGACGTCTTGTACTAATAATCTCCTGGTCTTGATAATGGCAAGGCTAATAAAATGAGTTATTTTAACGGTTCACTGTACTTTTTCAATATACTTAAGCTTGTGTGTACTTAAAGTATAGGTACATAATAATATTAGCTACATTACCAAATAGTATTGGTAGTCTAGTCTAGTGATTCAAACACGTGATATTAAAAGTCTGTTTAATTTTCCTCGTGTTTCGGTAAAAATAATCGTCTAATAAAGTTGATGTCTAACAAAATTTAAAATGTTAGTTGTAACTGAGGCTGACTGTACTTATATATAGGTTTGTACGATACTGACAGGTAGGTACTAAAACACGGAAGAAACTATCACAGTCATCCATCACTAATGTTAGCCAGGTAGGTACTACATAACATCGGAGCTAAACATTTCTGTGTGGAAAATGACGTCAATACAACACCAAATTATTTCCACGATTTGACAGCCACCTCTGAATGTTACAAAAAAGGGAAAATAAATCAAACTCTTTATTGTACTGAAAATGTTACTTTAGGTTGGGTACAGAATTGAAGTATTTTGATCGCTAGTACTAGGTACTTGTATCAATATTCTGTGCTAGTAAGTAATAACCAGCATGTTGAGTTTTATTTTATTATTCTTGCATAGACTAGGCCGTAAATTGGTAGAAACCGAAAATTAAAGTGATTTTCCGTTACAAAAACTGATACTAAAACCAGTTTGGTTGTGGTCACATAATATTCAAAATGTAGGTTAAAACAAATTTAAACTGAATGTAGGCCAAAAATAAAAGACTTGTTTATCTACCTACTAATCTTCAGATCATCAGTGAAATCTTAAAACGGGGTCAATAATCGGTATCGTGCGATAGTGCATTCATCCGCTCCGATTGACAACTGGCGTGTTGCTGGCGTGACGTATCGTAATACTTTCCGAGGGATCACTCTGCAAGAGGATTCGTATTGTCATTTTGAGATGCATTGCGCGGCAACCAGGCATTACACCGCGCAGCACGCATAAAGTGACCGTGTAATGTATCTTGAATACCAATAAAGACTTAGTACGTCTATCGCTTTGCGGCGTAGGTAGACCCACAGTATTCGAACGATACAAACAATAGCGCATTCATCCGACATAGTATGGACACATGAAAGGACGTGTTTTAGCCTCTGTATAAATATAGGCCACGCATGACCTATCAATCTATACTGGGTGTAACATAATGTCCCTATAAGTCCGAAAAGGGGGTATTCTACACGTCATGGCGAACAACATTTATTCTACGACTTTTAATATTTCAATCTTTTTCATTCAAGAAAAGCTTCGTAAAGTTTTCTTAAAAATAGCATTGCACGCATGTTAAAGAGTCAATGTGTGGGTACGACTTGATAGAAAGGTGCATGAGCGTGTGTACTAACAGGCTGGATACATACACAAAGTAAACAAACAATCAGGGTTGTAGAAAATTTCTAGGATTAAAAAAAAAGTTGTATTCAACTTTTGTACATGCCAATCTATCTACGTGTTTGGTCTGAATAAACCCCTTTTGTTGTTGAGTAAGTTGAAACTTAAACTACTATTATGTTTGCAAATAAAATGCTTTTCTTTTTAGTTAGGATATCTATTTCTATTGTACTGTTCCTGCACTGTTTCTGTGGTGAACAAAAAAGATTTATATCTATCTGTCTAAATCATCCGCGGTGTACCTACAAAAGAACCCTTAATTGTATAACAGTGGCCAAAATAATTTTTTTTCAACTTTTAACAATAGTCTGCACTTTTTGAAAACATTTCTAACAATAGACAGCATAGTTTTAAAGAAAAATGAAATGAGAAATTGAACGGTTTAAAACTCTCGAACGATGTCGCCATTCCGCAATTAGATCCGGAAGAGTCTCACCTGAGAGTCACGGACCATCTCTAATGCTCTTCACAACGATTGTGCCGAGCAAATTGACAAAAATTGTATGTAAATAAACGCAGACCACGTAACTGCTCTTATTTTAGTGTCGTTGTAATAACGTGCCTCTTGCTTTAAGAAGGAGAAATGAAAGAAAGTCAGTTAAAAGAAAAAAGAAAGCAAAGGATTCGCAGGAAATAATATTTTTTTCTTTCACTTTTCTTAGTCATAATAGTCATAAATTAAGGTTAGGCTGAAATAACCTAGGTGGTTCGTTTTTTTTTCGTTCTACCCATCATTGTTATTTAAAAAGCATTAGTTTTAGCACATGCTGACTGACTTTCTCAATGACATTAGACGAATTTATTTATGTTTGGTAAATGCATTTAACAACGATTTATAAGGTCCGGAAATAAGTGTATTATAACCAAATAGCTCTTGGTGATATAAGATCAGTTCAGATCATATTTCATATTTTTTTAAGTAATCTGGTAGGTAGTTCCTTGACTTCAACCGACGACGGAATCTCTCAAAGTCAATTTGCTTACAACGCAATAAACACATAAACACATCATTTATCATTTATGAGTAATATACAAAGAACCAATAATGTGCAAAGTTCAATAAAATGGAATGTTCTTATTTAACTTTTCCGGTATAATTGTATCAGCCAGCCAAACAAAACCGTGGGTTTATTGTAAGAAATCATGTGAAATTGCAAGAACAATGCATTCTGGAACACTCTGTATAACAAGTGCTTTGTCTGAATAATAACCACCAATAAGATAAGATAAGATAATTCTTTATTTTGTCCTCAGCAAGTATACAGATAACCTATGTAAGTAATTATAAGAACCAATCGATTGAACGACTGTTTTTGAACAAACTGAAAAATTTTTTTGTAGATATACCTAGGTATAAGTACGTAGTAATAATATACTGGTACCTACCTAGATAACTAATACAATAACTAAGCTGCTTGGTATGGTAACTGATGGTGTAAATTAAATATAAATAAATAACTCCTTATTGCAGACACGGTAGGCCCATATAATTATATAAAAACACAATGATACAAATGTAAAAATAAAATATTTGGGTGGCAATATCCACCCATCGTCTGTACGTTACAGTCAGTGCTGTCGATTCTGTTGTTGCATTTTCTAAACTAACCTAATTTGACAGCACTAAAAATGCCGTCTCTTTCTCATAAACAGAAACGACAAGGACAGCTATAATTTTAGCGCTGTCAAATTAGGTTAGTTTAGAAAAATGCAACAACAGAATCGATACCATTATCAGTCTGTTTGCCAAATTACTAATAAATAATAGTATATGGGCAATTGTTCGCCCTGTCAAACAGAGTTCGACTATCTTTTATCAATCAGTCTTGTATATCCTGTGTTGTACCACTTTTTCTTTTTGCTCTACCAAACAGCTTAAAATAATAATAATTCTACAAAAAAAATTATTTCTACCACAAACACCGTATGCAATGACTTCATCCATAGTAAAACAGATATTTTCATACAGGGTTTTGTTCTGTGCGTCATTTTTATCAAGCATGGCTCTCTAGCTATTTTAAAGTAAAGTAAAAATGTTTTTTATTTTTATAAAACCTTTAAAGTACCTCAGTAGGTAGATATAATAATAATAATTACCTACTCCCTGTTTACGTCATTCGATAAGACCTGATAAACAATTAATTGATTTGATTGATTGATTGATGATAATAATAAAACGCCGAAGTTAAAATTAAGTCTCAAACTGCACTCGAGCATTGATCTTTTGACTCTTTTTATTGAAAATCTTTGCTTATATTATCTCGATTCAAACCAAAGTCATTGCAGTGTTATTTCCTTAAAGTTGATACACAGCAGATTTGCTGTAGGGCATTGATGTAAGACCTACAATAATAAAATTATTCAGAGTGTTTGACAAAAAAATAGTACTGTAGGATAGGTGTTGGTTGTACGATAAAATGTTATCACCATGTAATTTTCTGAAAGGGAAAACACAACCCTACAATTATAATGCACGATGCGATGCGATGCGGTGTAGTGTAGCTGGAACGTTTTCGTAGTACAATATAACGGTAGTTTGTTATGTTTGCGCAATGTATGTGTGCAGTCAACATGTTATAATTATCTCGCTATTAGTAATCCAAGGTCATGTTTAAGTGACTACCGAATAAGTAAGTAATAAGAGTAAGACCGCCAAGATCCGCCAAGCACACAGCGGACAGGATTTTATACACATAAATTCCTACTTATCTTATCTTCTGATTATAAAACCAATACTTTTGGTAGATAGATAGATATATTCTTTACTGTAGTCCACTTAAAACTAATATAACAATAATAACTTTTTAGGAGGTTGGTACAATGTGGTAAGGTTCTGAATCAAACATTCATTAAAATGTGCGCCTACTTATTTACTAGGTAAATAATTTTTATAGTACCTACCTAAGTAGATAACGAATGCCAATCAAATCTTTTTTAACTCCCTAAAAAATGCACTCTTCTTACATCCTTGAACCTGAGAAAATTAGGTGTATTTTCAAGTTAATCATTAACAGCTAATAGGCTTCATTTCGATACCCTCCCATTTCGAACCCAAGTATAAAAAAGATCATAAACTTACCCGCTAGTAAAGCCAAAAACCAATTGAATATCCGTTCGAAGTTTATCGCCAATGGGTAACCAGTAACAGCACAACACTATCGAAACTAGGTACCGTATTATTCAGAGCGAGCCGGCATTTTCGCAGAGAGCGACGCGGGCACTCGGCAGCCAATCTAAGCACATGTGAAATCAGCTGTGGCTGAGGCTGACGCAGCGGCAGCGGCGGCGGCCGACGGCACTGTTGCCAGCGCAACAGCCTTTTTGTCGACACATTCTGCGCTATGCGGACAGATTCAATAACGTTCAATATCCAACGAGCAGACAGGATATGATAAAGCGATATGATATAGTTCACGTCCAAAGCTGGAATGTTCCTAGTTCATAAAATGGTACCTAAAAACAAGCAGAATAATGTAGTTTGAATTAACACAAAGTTTAGTCGCTATCACTAGCAATCAGCCCGGTGAAACTTATGAACTAGATTCGAACTGTCGTAAAAGCTACACGATCTATGAAACGGGTGACTAAAATCCGTAGGTAAGTATTATATAAATTAATAAAAAATATTGAATTATGGGTGTAAATTTTCACGAAAAGTGAACGATCTTATACCTATTGATTGTAACGATTGTAATACATTAAACAAACACTTGAAAAAGCTCTAGATGTATCGCAACATTTGCGAGTTGGCAAGAATGACGTGACTGCCATTTCCCCCATAGCAAGACTTGAGTTTAGCAGATAAGCGGTCAGATAAGATTATCGTTGTAAATAACTCACCTTGTTTATAAATGAATCAATTAGGCAAACTAGACTGTATTACCGGAAATTTTACCCAACCATATTTATGGCAAATCAAAACCCTGACGCAAATCAAGACGTTTGAAAAGCTGTTAAAAATAATTAGCTATAGTAATGATTTAGCTATAAATCTACCAAAAGATCCTGTTAGAAAGTCTAGGTATACTGCAGTTCAATCAAATCTGAATAACTCATAATGACTGTGAATCACATATTTCCGTCCTACCTAATAATGGATATGCTACAAACAAGGTAAAAGTCCTACCTACCTAATAATGGATAGGTATGCTAAAAACCAGGCAAAACAAATAATTTATCTCTGTGATAATGGTTATCCAATACACAAACTACCAATCTTTATTAGGGCATAATTTGTTTGAAATTGATGCAACACTTTATTCAGTGACTAGGCATTTTGCATTTTTGTTACGTGAACAGTGGCACTATAGCACCATCATCTGGATATTAGCGGCACTGAATAACCAATTAGACACTGTAAGTGTAAGCAAAGTCATTATGTAAAATAGATGTTTTCTTTTTTTGCCTAAGTGTTACTTGAATGACCAAACTGGGTTCTAATGGTTGTCAATTATCATAAGGCAAAACAATTAGCGTTGCACAACGGATGGTATCTTGCTTTTCGCTAAATATTTATGACGATATCTCTTGGTGTTTATTTGGTTCAGTGCGGACAATTATTTCACAGTCAACGCTTGTCCACAGGGTGGGGATGCATGGACGACATTAAATTAAAACACATTTTGTTAATTCGTTCTAAAATAATAGCGATGACTTTCATACCTGTATCAAGTTAAAATCGATTTTTGATTCAAATAATTTTAAATAAAGTCCTATTTTTTGGTGCAGATTGTAAATAAAATATCGAACAAAGGGCAAACAAGCTTTGACTTCATCCGTCATCTCAGTGTTCTCTCCTTTCTTATATCATCTTCGACACAATCCATCTTTCCTTTGCCCTGCCTCTACTTAGCCATCCACATTCGTTTCTAACACTCTTTTCGGTATAACTTTCTTTTCTCATGTGCAAAGACTAATTCTTATTAGATCTAAAGGGAATGTCTACCTTGCCAGTAGATTGCAGTTATAGACTCATTTAACTTAATTTATTGCTAATAATATAAAGTAGCACAATGACTTGGATGAGAATTCAATGTAATAAATTAAGAGAGAACGAATGACATAATAAGTGGTATACAAATAATTCTCGCTATTTAATTTGTATCAATTAGGGCCATTTACGAAGACCCGCTTCGAACTTGGTTCGATTAAGTTAACCCATTGCCCAGACTACATTATGCAATGCACTAGGTAACTATGTACAGTACTATCTATTTATGGTAACTCGTGACATGAAGATTTGTCGTTATGTTGTGATCTAAATAAAAGTTACAATCACTGCATGCTCTAATTACGGTTGTAATAGTGACCCTAATCTAGAAGATACTATTTTTCCGTATTTGAAAATAACATTTAAAAAAAATTGACATTACTTAAATGCTAATTCGATATTTTTAATCATTTATCTAACTAATTTGCACATAGCTATAAAAATGAGATTATGACAGTATTATAAATGAAGATTACTTTCAATTTGCTATAATGACTAGATATTTAGATTCCTACTTATCTACTATTATATTACACACACACACACATGAATACCACCTACTTGTTGCATGATTGTGCGCGGAAGGCAATGGACTTAATTTGAATGTTTATGCAAAATCAATTAGTTTTTAATTGGTCTAATCCATCTAAAAACTTAAAAGAAGAAACATCAAAAATATTTCGACAGTTGTGTAAGTTTGGAGTGAAAGTATCTATCAGAAACAAGAAAGCCAACCTAAAATGGCGATGGCCGAAAACAACATTATTATACTATCCGGAGTCTGTGTCATACAACTGTATGAGGAAGATGACATCATTTACATACCTACAAACACCATACGAAGCGCACATTATGTGTAGACATAAAATACCGCTATAATGCTGATACATTATTATAATATAGCCATATTTTTTAAGCCTATAACAAACCTGACAGGCCATCTCCATTGGAATACTATTCAAAGATTTTTTATTGATTTACATATTGATAAAACTTGTACATATATTTCGCAAACCTACAGGTTTAATATTTAATGTAGTTAAGAGATGTTAGTATTTACTTACTACCGTTTCAAATGCGTGCAACCGAGGCCGATTATTTGACCAGTTGCCTTGATCTTTATAGAAGCTGTAAGACTTGACCTCTGCACTTTCAATTACAGTACAATAGAACCCTGTATGCAACAGCATTGAAATTACCAAATAGAATTGAACTATCATCGGCAATGTTGTGTACTATTATTTTTACTAGCTTCTGTCCGCGACTTCGTCCGCGTCCCGTTTTATCCTGTCGATTTTCCGGAATAAAAATTAGCCTGTGTGATAATCCAGGCCACGAACTATATGTATTCCAAGTTTCATCCAAATCGGATCCGTAGTTTTTGTGTGAACGAGTAACAAACATCCATACACCCATACAAACTTTCGCGTTTATATTTATTAGTAAGAAATAGGATAGTAGGAAGTCAAAATAAAATGAAACAGAAACTGAAATGAGGGCTATGTTAAAATTTTCTACATTTCAGTATTCGGACTTAGTTAATAATTGCCTTTAGTACCCCGCGGGTACAAAAATTTAATTAGAAAAGGGTTTTGGTTTAGTGAGCAAGTGCATCAACCAGAATGGATACGTAATCAAAAACTGGAGGCGTTGAGCTCTCAATACAGGTTTCGGTTGATTTGTTCAAAGGTGTTTTTAGGACACGACATAACCACCGGGTAAGGGAAATGTCGCAAGAAAATGTCATGGGCTACATCAAGTATGGCCTCCTGTCTATAATTTTGTAGAAACTTGTGCTGGAACTGCCAGTGCGAAACAAAATAGCAGTGTTCAATTTTCACCGAGTTTTCACCGTATTAGTAGTAAAAAAAAACATAAAGTAAATATATTACATATTATCTATGTTTAACGTCATAACAACTACAATAATAAATATAGGATCTGAAGTAACAATGACCGTCACTTATGTGTTTAGTCTATGTTTTTTTGTTATCTTTAGTATTTTATGAAAAGTTTTCCTATGTGTTCGAGTTATCATACAATGGTTAATGTACTAAGTTTTTTATTTATTTTATTTATGTTATTGAATTATTTGTTTCCCAAATAAATAAAATTAAAATACATAATTTTTTACATGTTGTTTATTTAAAAATGCAGAAAGCCCAACTTCACTACGGTCTCAGCTTAGTTTCGTAGGGAAATAAAGTCATAGTAACAATTTGGTTCAAAGACCAGTTGGCATGCATGATGATAATTTAATGCATAGGTATTTGATTGGGTATCGTGATCCAATCTGATCATAAACATTGAAATGGGTACTTGATATAATAATAATAGAGTACACTAGACTTGAGTGGGGTTTTGCGTGCAATAAAGTTTTTTCCGTGACCAATAACGCAAGAATAGTTGGTTATTTTATTACTACGTTACTGTTATTTATTGGCTAATCAATGGAGTTGAGCTTGACTGAAGTTTATCGTGGTTTTTGAATTTACTGTTTCAATGTTTGCATTTACTGTTACTTACTTGAGTACTTTTAGTAGGTACGTAATGTCTGATCCAATTTGGCTAAAACGAAACTCGTTTAATTCCAGCTTCTATCTTTCTGTCTTTCTATCCTACTTATCTGTATGAGGGGTCTATATAGTTTTTTTAATGAAAACTCTATAAAATAACTAGGTACATGTTTAGTTTTTTTATCCAAATATCATAAGTACCTACCATAATCTTTTACGTTTTTGATTGTTGGTGCCTTTTCATACGCAGGCGAATATCTCATACTTATCCATCTACACAATCATATAAGAGGAATCGTTTTTTGCGAGTTGTGTTCTTTTCCATAAGACCATCGCCTTAAAAACTCATGGATAAAATACGAAAGGTACCTAAGGTCGATGTCACGCACGGTATACAAATCACCGATCCTAGATCGATTTCGGAGCTGCGAACCATTCGTCTAACTTTCTAGAGCTTTTCTAAGAAAGTGTTGTTACTGAAGGCTTACACAATACCCCGTACCGGGACGGGCTCAAGTCTCTCGCCTTTTTTTAACTTCTATGAGATGATAAGAATTAGGTATATTAGCAGCCATAAACGGTAAACATAGTGGCAACTACTACGACAGCCTAACCCCGGTCTGGTCCAAACCCGGCCATTGACATAATAGTATTTGACAAATGCCGATATTCAGCTGTTTCAATAGTATTTGACAAATGTCGATATTCGGCTGTTTCATCGTAAGATTAGGTTTCAAATTCAACTGATATCGGTTGCGATCTGGTCCCGGCACTGTATAGCATGAATAGGACTTTATTGTACTTTAACAAGCATGTTGTTATCGCGAGTACCTACCTATATCTCACCGGTGTTTACGTTTCCAGACAAATCGCTACCATTTTTCATACTTGTCGACAAAGTTTCTCTATTAACCCTGCAGAAACAGGTGTTTGAATGCGCAAAGTTAATTTTAATCTATAGAAATGATCACAAAAGCTTTAGAAGTAATAGATTCACATACTGAAAATGTTTAACAATACCTAAATAATACAAATTATTTACTTAGTTCGTTTGTATCGTAACAACTTCTACGTAACCATCACTTCTTTCAAACAACCAGACGATGCAATATAAAATATAAAAATGGCACTGAGTTTGTCTATAGATATTGTCAAAAAGTTAACTGTTAAATAGCAGTTTGCACTAAGTAATAAGACGTTACGAAAAACATCATCATTCGCCTCACACAGGTGTAGGTACTTCGTCTTCTTCAAGCAGACACTTGTCAGAGTGTGGGAATCTGAAAACATCTTCAAGATACGTGACTCTACTTGTACCTACTGACTATTGTGTGATTGCATAACTTTCGAATAAAATAAAATAATTTACAAAATACTTTATATTATCCCACGGAAGTAGATTTGCAAATATAATTTTAATGATACGAAGAAATGCTTTGTAGGCGTAATAAAGAATTATCTAAATATTTTAAGTGAATTCTTTATCAGAACATCCGTTAAAGAAGCTGACTAATTTAACTGTTTTAAATTGTGTAAGATTTTTTTACACAACACAGGTAAAGTACATTAGTAAACGTTTTACCTAATATTAAGTGATGATGCGGTCAACGATGTAGCACCGTTTACTACGTCCGATTTGTATATATATGTGATTCACAGGATTATTCATCATCATCATCTCAGCCTGTTTGCACCCACTGCTCAGTATAGGCCTCCTCTTTATTGCGCCATTCTTTCCGGTCCCTTGCGAGTCTCAACCATTGATTCCCAGCTCGTTCTATTATGTCATTTGACCATCGGACGGGTGGTCTGCCTCTTGGTCTACGAGCATTCCTTGGCCACCTGGATTATTATTTATTCAAAATATTTTTCACCTTATTTATTCATTCGGCACATTAGACGCATTCTTTTACGTTACTTGTCACGCTGGTGTTACTAGATTATTTATGTTGCATAGACACGAATAGAGCGTATATAACTTCCATTCAATACACTTATGAAATCTACGCTAAAGTAGGTAGGTACATTCTTTGCTCCATCTTGAGGAGCACTAATGAATAAAATATCTCTTCATTTGTCTATGCCTATTTATGCGATAGAGAACTTGTACACTTTTACTTGATCGTCTAGCTAGGCCAAAATGATGTAAGAATTGTTTTGCATTTATTTTACACCAAACAGTTTTTATCTTCAGTGGGTTAACACTAAAAACCCTGAGATTTAACCCCAAAGAACTTTTTTGTATAGGTAGGTACCCTATATCCAGTACTCCCACTTATATTTATATACATAATTATAAGAGGAGTATGAACCACCAGAACCTTCCAGCCGAACCATCAATATCAGACAGGTAGGTATTTTATTAGGTTTTAAACTTTGTAACTACAGTACCATCTTCTGATAAATTGGGGAGACCTATGTCCAACAAAGGACTTCTAAAAGGTTATAATGATCTTATCTCTATTATCTAACTCAATTAGCAAAAAACGTCGTGTGTATTACGTATTTTCACTGTCAATAAATAAATATGTGTGCATCTGTGTGTCTACGTATCGCACTTCTGATATTTATGTAAATATTTTAACTATGAATAAATTTAAACTACTTACCTTTTTAGAATACGTAAATTTGACGCTTAGTTTTTAAAACCATTTAAAAATTAATTATGGGCTTTGAGATTTTGTTTATTTGACTTTCCGGGTCAGTTTACGAGGCCTTACAATTGTGATGCTCTCGAATTGAGGTATCTGAGCCACCACACTACAACAAAGTGCCCACGTACACATACTTACACATTAAGTAAAGCCGCTTATTCAAAAACTTTGAGAAGGTTTTTGAATCAAAAAATTATCTTTATTTTTACATAACAAAATTAAGGTGGTACAAATTCTAGTGTAAAAATCCTAGAACGTAACTATAGAAAACTAAAACTGCACTTCTCAAAACTTAAAAACGGATAAATATAAAGCATAAAATCGAGGTTTGTTCCCTTGAGGGACTCTGGATACCTACTTCCTGTAGGTATAAGTTTGACATCGTTTAGGAACCAGTGGGTTCATTTTGGTATCCAAGAAGAACCAAGATTTCTTTTATGGAATAGTGTTACCATGTGTTACGTAGGTAGGTTAGGTACGTAATTTTTTTTTAAACTTGAATATTTATGTAATCTATTTAGTCAATTTCGAGATACCTTCATTATGGTTTCCTGCCAGTGCTAGGGCTAGGTAATCTGTAGCACCTCAGTATCAGGTGCATGTCGTAGAAGGTCATGTGTTGGTATGCAAAATACTCCGGGTTTTGATAGAAGGAACACTTAGCAGCACCATGCCCAAGAACCTGAAGAAAATATATATTGAAAACTTTTTACAACAGCCCTAAAAATGCCACTCAGTTGTTATACTGTACTTTATTCCTTGCTTTCGTAGGTCACCTCCAATTCATCTAAGTACGGATCTTTGTCCCTCTGAAGTATCTGCGCAGAACCCATTTTTTGATAATAGTAATTGGAGGCAAGCAATTTTTTTCGCAAAACTAGTACATGCGCAATCGTTTGTTGTGAGTACCTAACTTCAGAGGGTAAAGATCCGTTGTGCGTACTGTAGGTACTGTATTTGTGTTGGGCATTCGATTAGTTGCCCAAACGTCATCCTCATCAGGCATGTAGCAGATGGCCAGACCAATATCAACTCTATATATTATGAAAATAAAATCTCTACCTCTCCAGCAGTACATCGGAATATGCCAGTCGGTATGTTGGGTAGAGGCTCAAAACATGGCATTACATTGTTGGAAGGCAAGCAGTGGCCGTATTTCCGACACTGAAATAAAAAAAATCAGAGTCATCTTTGTGCATCGTTTAAAGACTGTTATAACCGCACAAGACGGCAAGACGCAAGACCGGTTTCTTTAGCTCCCAAACCTCTACAACCGAGAATCGTAGTATCCGTGAATTTCACTAGATGGCATGCATGCAGTTAGATTGGTACACTTTCACCTGATGGGCAGAACAAGCAGTACTAACATCATACATAGTCGGAGTAGACGGGTTGTAGTCACTCGGGCACTGGCACACTGGGCATGGATCGCAGGGTTCGCAAGGGTCGCAGGGGTCCTTATCATCACCTTTGCAAGGATCCTTACCACCTTTTTTATCACCATCACAGTCACCAGAGCTTAGTGAGTAATACACGCCAGGCCTGCAAATGGAAACTGCTGTTGCTCTGCCGTAACGCGTTGTACCTTGATATATTTTACTGAGAGTGAACATTGTTTTATAATTTAAAAAGGCGTAGTTGTTCACGGAATTGCTTGTTACATTTTATACTTTTTGGAATTTAAACACGCGATTTTTTTTGCATTTTTGTGTAAGTATAAATTTTTGACGAGACACAGACCAAATTAGAAAAAAAAACACATTTCACATTGTTTTGACATAAAGCACCATAGAAAAAAAACTCTAACCATTTGTCAATTTGACTTTAAATTTTTTTACAGATAGACTAAAGTCTGACCAAGCTAAAGAAGAAGAAATCTGCAATGCAAATATTTGGGTAACCTCAAAAAATATTTGTAGGTCGCAGAATGGGTGCTGTAAAGTCCTGTGTTTTAACCTTTTCCCTGGCTCACCAATACACCAAGATCGAATCCTCGATATCGGTAGCTCTGCCATTCTCGTGTGTCTCTCTTCCCCCCCTACCCCTACGTCATGTCATCCGGACGTACGGATGACATTGACAGGTCGGGAGATTGACACCGGCAGTTACCTCACTTACTTGTGCATGTGAGATAGGGTACAGTATCTACTAAGTAGATACAAACACTACAACCCCTTTCTTATTTAAATATTTTGAATCAACAAAACATAAAGCTATGCCCCATATAGCATCATACTGTGGTGTGAGCGCACACCTCCGGACAAAGCCCTAGATTACAATATAATTATCATTAGCCTTATGCAATTCGGTACTTATCAAGACACAGACCAATAAAGACAACTTCACATTGAATACATACATTTTCATTACACGCTTTCACCAATACCACATGTGATTACATTACAAAACATTTAAATTGGACTTTTGCGCACTTGACATAATATGTCTGAAATAGGTGTGAGTTGTCTACTGGCAACTCATTGTCCACTTGCGTCTCTATGTCCGGCTTCTATTGCTCTTCTACTTCATAAAGACAAGGAAGTTTATATTTCTCCTTAACTCTTGCAATCTCTTCTCCGCCTAAAACATTCTCAACTATAGGTAGGTAGGTAACTATAGGCGTTGGGTTGCAATACAGAGAGAGCTTATTTTTCTTTTCTATCTCTTCCACGTAAACCTTATAAATTATTATCTTCTGTTACGTCTGCATCTTCAGCTCTTTATTTCCAGTCTCCATACTCCTTCCCCTTTTTCCTCTGTCACTTATGGCGATCTCTTACTTGAATCGTCTTAAATCAGGCATTTTATGTCTAATAGGGCTCTAAGCACAGAAATCCCGAATTTATTTACCTCCGCTACGAAGAATAGTCTAAAAATTATGGTTCACGTCACAGAACGAAGAAAAGAGCTACACTACGCAGGCATTACTTACTACACCTATCAATAACTTTATTATATATATATATATATAACACTTTGGAGTCAGCCCAACTTTGTTGTGTAACCGGATCTCATAATAAAATTTGCTTAGCCAAATTCCATGGTAGGCTTCTAAAACTGTTTTTAGACGTCTTTTCTGATTTATTATAAGACCCTCACTGTGTTTCCTTATTTTAACAGAGAGTTTTCGTAATAAAACATAGGTTTTCTTTCTTTTCCATCCAGTTTGTTAGTTCGATTACAAATTTTTTTTTATTTTTTTATTTTTTTGTTTAGTTACTTTCATAGATTTGTACTAGATCCGAGCCTGACCTCCAGAATTCACATCCGCTATAACTTTACTAGGTATGCATTTACATAACTGACTCACAGTAGGTATCACACCAGATAGAGGGCACTGTCGCTCGTTGATACCTATGAACGACATCCATCGACAACAAGATCTCTCAAACGCTTGGAGGTTCTAGATTCCGCAAAGACAGAGTTTGAACTTCAGTGATATTTCGGAATAGGTACCATTAATACATTAATTGTGTTTTCGCTTTGCCTTGTAGTTCAATAGCATAGAAGACTCGTCCTTTTCAGTAGGTAACTTCTCTAAATAAAATATAAGGTATAGATATAGGTACCTTGCTTGGGAATGGCTTTCTTTCCTCATTCTTGTATAAGTTGGTTCCCCAAGAAGCAACCATTTTTTTTTCTATGTACTGTATCTAAATTTTTCATTAATACTTCCAGTACTTTGACATCTAGGTTCGGCAGTATTATTCTTTGTTGTTCCCACAAACCAGAATGTCATCTATTACACAATTTATCATTTTTTTTCGAATATTAAATTCTGGTAATCTGAATCTTTCACAGCGAAGTTAACGTTTTGTTTCAACATTCTGGAAACATTTAAACACGCACGATACACACATCAAGCCTTTTGTGCCTGTACCATTCGATGTAATAACTTTACACTAACATCCGGTTGCCGCTCTATTATAAGGAAAGCAGTTTTAATGTTTTTTCATGACATAAATACAATATTCGAGAATATTTCACACAACGTTATCCTAGTCCCCAACGAATCTTTGGTAGGTAGCAAATGTTTTATAAATATTGGTGATTCTTCCAGAGTTTTGCATCGTTACTTAGTGTTTTTTACGTCTACTCATATTCACACTTCACATCGAAAGTTGTCCAAACTCATTTGATGCAGGATGCAGGCGTACAAACATACCTTATTAACCTTGTACCTTGTGAGTATAGGAGTTCAAAACCTCTTAAGTATTTTCTTGTTTATTTCGTCCCATTTAGTTAACACTGATTCCAAATTAAAATACATCTAGGTAAACCTACCATTTCCTTATCTCTTTTTTTTTGATTTTGTCATAATATCACGGGTTTTCTAATACAGGTAACCGTATTAAACAACTTGTAAGCTACTTTTTTTTATTTTTTTATTTAAGTACCTACTAATTTAGTTATGCTTAGTTTTAATTTTCGGTTTAAGTGTTGTCCGTTTTTAAGCAAACCCTGTCTGGTCACCATTGAACGTGAACGGGAAGTCTTGTTTCCTCCAACCAATTTTATGGTACGATTTTGGTCAATCATCAGCAACCAATTTAATGGTAAGCCCCTAAGTCATATTATCAACCAATTTAATGGTACGCCTCAGGTCAATCACCAGCAACCAATTCAATGGTAAGCCTTCCTAGGTCATCAACCATTTAATGGTAAACCTTGACCGTGTTCAACCAATTTAATGGTAAGACTTGACCTCTGTGCAACCAATTTAATGGTAAGCCTTGTCCATCATGCAACCAATTTAATGGTAAGCCTTGTCCTTTGTGCAACCAATTTAATAGTAAGCCTGGACTCCTGTGCAACCAATTTAATGGTAAGCCTGGACCTCTGTGCAACCAATTTAATGGTAAGCCTTGACTTCTGTGCAACCAATTTAATGGTAAGCCTTGACCAACAATCATGTAACCAGTTCAATGGTACCAAGGGAAAGCTTAACTAGTAATAAGTTTAACTTAATTGCAGGTACTTAAATATTGTAAGTATTGTTTTGAAATGGTGTTTGACTTTGCATCCGCTTGTAGGTACCATTAATTATTGTATAAGTGTATTGAAGCTTTTCCATTATTATTGACACTTTATTATTTAAATTATGTAGGTATTCTATACTACCATTGCCGCATCCTCACAGGGCACATGACCGCTCCATTAACCAACTAAGACCTAAGCTATTTATTTAAACCATGTATGCAATGAATAACTGAATGAATAATTAACAAACTTAAACTGCATAATAAAACTTTTATAATTTTGTGTACCCTCCCAGTGATCGCCTATTGAAATAACAGTAGGTACCTATCTAGATAGATCAAGATATTTAATTACCTACTGAATTCATTTGTAACAGTTAACTAGTAGTAGGCCGTCAATAGGTACTAATAGTACCTAAGCCAGGAGTTAGTATATCAATACATACTAAACAGAATATAGGTAAGTAGTCAACCTCATATTATATACCTACTAATTTAAAGTTTTATGAAATGCAACTAAAATGTTGCGTAAAATAGACGTAGGTACCCATCTACTGTTCCGCATGACTTTTTAGAAAATCGCTTAGAAACTTCTTCTTCTTCTTTTATATAAATATTGTGGATTTTTAATATAAGTAAGTAGGTGTAATATCTTTCCCAGTAGAATTAGATAACATCATGTTATTGTCGTCCTTATAAAATACTATGGAATAGGTTCTTGTTGTTACCTGTCTACACACAAACAAAAGTAGCAGACTTGCTAACCATCTAGGTACCCATCGGATAAGTAAGTAGGTACCTCTCCTATCCACTTGTGTCAGGCAAATCACACGTCTAGGTAGGCTATAACGTCTGGTGAAACTCTTGAATTATAACTTCCAACAAAATCGGCAGGTACCTACACTGCACGATCAAGGCGGGTGACCAAAATTGAAATTTTATAAAAAGTATAGACCCGTAAAATGGTTCATTAATGGTAAAATATTAATCCCGCTTTTATCTCCTCATAACAAGTCCAAGTGATTATAATAATATCCATTTTTTGGCAGCACAAAATATAATAAAATAGGTAGGTACTAGGTATCCTACCTATCTAAGTATGACGACACGCAGCACTACACGTCATACCGCACCACCCCGCGCCGACGTCCGACACAACATGCAGCGAATATAATTATCTCTTTCCTTTTTTTTTTTGAATTATTACTGCACTTTACGCATTGCCTGAAGGTTAATAAAATTCTACTAACGATTCTTTTAACTGCTGGAACGCAGCTCGACTGCCCCTTCATCCGTTTTAGGTCAATTCGCACTTTACCCTCAAGCCCCGTCAGCCGAAACGCAACCGAATCGGAGTCCTTTTATTTTATATGCCTTAGCCAAGCCACAGATCAATTGAATTAAGTATAGTTGAAACGAACAGAACATCAACCGTTGTAAATAAGTAGTGGAATTGAGCCCGTGAACTCAATTTTTCGCTAGATTAGTTGTTGAATTAAGCATAAGTATAAACAGATATTGGCAATTTCGGTATATTTATAAATTAGAGAACGATCAATGACATCTACCGACGCAAAGCGGAATTAAACGTCTAATGCCATTTACCGACGCAAAGCGGAACTAAACGACCAACGCCATCTAATGATGAAAAGCGGAACTAAAGGACTGATGCCCTCCACCGACTCAAAGCGGAACTAGTTGTAGCATCAGATGACTGGCTGACGCTAATGAGCCAACGCGAATGAAGCAAAGAAAAAGGAACGAACGAGGAGTGAAGTAGAGGTTCATTCGGTCGAGGCTTCATGCTTCTTCTTTTGGATGAGAGAAAATACGGCAGCCTAATATTGTTTTCATTATTGTAATGCAACGCCACCTGTGTAGTGGATGCGGAACTTTTTTTGTGCTGTGTAAACATCTGTTTACTATCTAGTGAAGAAATACAATATTGCACAAAAGAAAATGTTCTACACAAAATATAAGGAGGGACCCCAATAATAATACACGCTACTTTAACAAACAAACCAGCACTAATAATTATTAGGTAGGTACCTAGTCAATGAAAAATTGTACAGCATCAAATTAAACAATTTGTATCTGTAATGGAGATCGCACGCCACCAATGGCCGAAACCATAATTTACACAAAGAAAAGACATACCTGAACTCTTCTTCCTCCTCCTTTTGAAAATTATAGTTTCTACAGACCTTTATCCTCGTCGCCACTGTAAAGTCCTGTGTTTTAACCTTTTCCCTGGCTCACCAATACACCAAGATCGAATCCTCGATATCGGTAGCTCTGCCATTCTCGTGTGTCTCTCTTCCCCCCCTACCCCTACGTCATGTCATCCGGACGTACGGATGACATTGACAGGTCGGGAGATTGACACCGGCAGTTACCTCACTTACTTGTGCATGTGAGATAGGGTACAGTATCTACTAAGTAGATACAAACACTACAGGTGCATTCAACGACATTTTATACAATAGATAGACTATGCGTTGACGCTCTGAAAATGGAACGGAACAATTGTGCTCAGACGAGGGCGTGAGCACATTTCTGATTTATTGATTTCCATAATCACACGAAGGTCTTGAGTGCCAATCTTCAATGTAAAACAGACATACTACTGACAATCGTCAAAATAAATAAATAAATAAATAAAAATATGACATTTTCAAAGTTCCAGAAAGAAAGTATAAGAGCGGCCACATACAGTTGGAATTCGGAATTCCTTTTCGGAATTCCGAATCAAAATTCCGAAACGGAATTCCGAACGCAGTAGCTTCATACAAATCTATCGACCTATCACACACATACCTACAGTATTTTTCCGTTCGTAGTTTTCTCCGATCCGTAGAATTCCGCATGGAAACTGTGCCTTCAAAACTGAGCCTTGTCATTCCGAACGGTAATAAACGTATGTATGTGAAATATGTACAGAATTTCCGTTTTGGAATTCTGAAACGGAATTCCGACTGTATGTGGCCCACCATAACTAAGAAATGTGTGCTCACAGGCACGGCCTCGTAGCGTTCCATTTTCAGAGCGCTAATGCATAGTAAGGTCGTTGTGTATATATCTCAGCCTGTTTTTAACCGACTTCAAAAAAGGAGGAGGTTCTCAATTCGGTTGTATGTTTTTTTTTTTTTTTTTATTTTTTTTTTTATTTTTTTTTTTAATGTTTGTTACCTCAGAACTCCGTCATTTATGAATCGATTTCAAAAATTCTTTTTTTATCTGAAAGGATATACTTCCAGATTGGTCCCATTTAATTTTCATCAAAATCGGTTCAGTAGTTTGGGTTATAAATAGAAATAACTAAAAAAAATTCCAAGTTGTGGCGTAGCGCCTACCATTTTACTGCTAGCAACAATGCAATATGCCAAGTTGCGGCGTAGCGCCTACCATTTTACTGCTAGCAACGATGACTCTTTGTGCACACCTAAATTTTAACATTTTTCTAAATTTGCCAATGAACCCAGTTTGTACATTCAAACCGCATTTAATTGGAGAAAAGCAAAAACCCACCAGTTGTTCCTCTAAAAAGCATTAATAGACGATCGAACTTGTCCGCCCGAACCGCCGGACCGGTACGGTGCGCTCGACACGCCACACCACCGCACCGCACACGAGATGGTCCAGTGTGCTATCCGTGCTTGATCGCGTCAGACATGCCTCCAACCTTGTCAAAGGAAGCTAAAATAGCTTTAATTGCGGCAACCGTCGTAGCTAGCACGCCTATCCAAAGGCAAAGGAAAAAAAGGAAAGAATGGGCAAAATTTTATTTAAGATACAGAGACTCATACAGTCATTAGCGACTGATAAAGGAACTAGACGATGAAGACTTTCGTATATACCTTCGCATGAGTTCTGATCTATTTGCTGAATTGCTGGAAATGGTGAAACCATATATTACGTGTCTCGCTCGGAGGCAGAATTGCGACTAAAGCGCTAAACGGTGCGGTGCGTGGGCCACACGAGCGAACAACGCGCGAACCGCACCAAATCCTTTGACAGAACCATCGGACCGAGCGGACCGTCAATAATAATAATAATGTGCGGCGGACCGATGTACACACTATCGAATATGGTCCGGAGCGCACCAAGGTCACGGTGCGGTGCGATCGTCTGTTAATACTTAAAGCATTAACAGACGATCGCACCGCACCGTGACCTTGGTGCGCTCCGGACCATATTCGATAGTGTGTACATCGGTCCGCCGCACATTATTATTATTATTGACGGTCCGCTCGGTCCGATGGTTCTGCCAAAGGATTTGGTGCGGTTCGCGCGTTGTCCGCTCGTGTGGCCCACGCACCGCACCGTTTAGCGCTTTAGTCGCAATTCTGCCTCCGAGCGAGACACGCGTAACGAAGTTGTAATGGCGGCGGCGTCGGAGCAAGAAGCCGTAAATATTACGGAGAAAAAGTTGATTATAGAAATCATCCAAATTTATAAGGATTTCCCATGTTTATGGGATTCTTCCCACGAACTCTATTGTAACAAAGACGCCCGCAATCAAGCATTAGAAATAATATTAGAAAAGTGGAAAACGGGTTACCCACATGCCACAATAGAGGACGTTAAGAAAAAAATTGAATACCTAAGAGCAGCATATAGGCGTGAACGAAAAAAGGTAGGTATATTGCAAATAAATAACACTCTTTGTAAAATTAATATTTTAATTATATTTAGTAAATATATACAGCCTTGGCCAAAAGTATTGAGCACCTTACAAATTTCGCTCGTTCACGGTAAATATGAAAGAAAACCAAATCTACTGTTGAAGTATTCTTTTGTCGGTCATCTACAAAGATTTAAAAACAATGGCCCAAGCCGCAGCTGGCAATAAAACACCTGGGTGCAATAAACTGTGTATTTTTCAATTTTTGTATTTACGTACGTAAAACTTTACAAAATGAACTTATTTACTAGTAATATTATATGTTATTCAGGTAGGTATATTGTAAGTTATTCAGGTACATACTCGTACTAAGATAAACAAATGTAATTTGTAGGTGGATTCCAGCAAATCAACTGGTGCTGGGTCGGAAGAAGTGTACACTCCGATACTATGGTACTATACGTATCTTACTTTTCTTCACGAGAAGACCACTCCGACATCAAAGGGAATCGATAATACCGACGACGTATGTATACTTAAATATTTAGTACATTGATCATTCTTTCCTGAAAATCAACTCTACCTTGATTGTTAAAATATTCCGTGAATATCTGTCTGACTGCAGTACCATCTGCAGTACGTTGTCTCTCTGATCTATTCAGACCGACTGATATGTCATTTACCCGCCAATCTCCTGGTCGGAAAGTATTATCTTCAGTATCTTCCCGATCGACACAATTCCTTGTGACGTAGTTAGCAGACTTTTTTCTTAGAAAATTGTGCAGAAAACATGAAGCCATTACTATTATTGGTACATTTTCGACATTGATTGTGATGGGTTTTTTAAATACCCTGAAGCGTTCAGCTAATATACCAAATGTATTTTCAACAATTCTCCTAGCTCTGGAAAGTCTATAGTTGTATATTCTTTTGTCATGTGTCAAGTTTTTCTGTGGATATGGCTTTAAAAGATTTTCATGCATGGCAAATGCACTGTCTGCTACTAAACAATATGGGGCAACTACATCTGATGACGGCAAGATAGAGGGTCCTGGTAAATGTAGTTGTTTAGACAATAACTTTTCATGAAAGGATGTATGGTTAAATACTCCACCATCAGAAATACTCCCGTTTGTACCTGCGTTCACGTAAATAAATTCATAATTGGCATTAACAATGCCAAGCAAAACTATGCTGAATGTTCCCTTGTAATTGTAATATATTGAACCGGAGTTTGGTGGCTTTTCGATAAGAATATGCTTTCCGTCAATTGCACCCACACAATGATTGAACTGCCATTTTCGTTCAAATTCTTTTGCTATTTTTAACCATTCATTTTCTGTTTCAGGAACCTGCAACAAAAAAGGGAAAGAGTACATTCAAACGCCAAAACGATCTATACAAGAAACAAGAAGAGTTGATACTATCTGCGAAACAATTAATTAAAGAAAGCAGCTCGCATGAAGACACCTCAGCAGATGCGTTTGGACGCTCAGTGAGCTGTCAATTGAAAGAGTTACCGAAACTGCAAAGATGTATTGTAGAAAAAATGATTGGAGAACTATTGTTTTATGCTAAATTAGGAGAACTCTCTTTAGACGCTTCGATAAAGTTAAATAAAAACATGCATACTGGTACACAACCCTACTACACTCCACCATATAGAAGCCATTTATATCAGCAACTTTCATCACCATCTCCTCAATATTCACAAACATCACAGTCACCTAAATATATGCAACTGTCACAGTCTCCTCAATATTTACAACCGTCGCCGTCACCTCAATATTTACAACCGTCGCCTTCTCCTCAATATTCTCAAACATCACAGTCACCTAAATATACCCAACCATCACCGTCACCTAAACATTCACAACAATCACAGTTACCTAAACGTACGCAACAATCACCGTCACCTATACATTCACACCATTCACCGTCACCTAAATATACGGAACCATCACCATCACCTAGAAATTCACGACATTCATCGTTAACAAAACATACTCAACCAATACGGTCACCTCAACACTTGCAATCATTATCATCACCTCACTATTTGCAACATGATGAATCATTAAGCCAACAATCGACATCCTCTGTACCTCAAACACCAGCCGATTCGATAACAATTTATTCAGCAGACCCACAAGCTCAGTACTTGCCTTATAGTCAAGTATTATCACCAACTGACACTCTATCAGAGTTGACTCCAAGCGAAGCAACACAATTTAATATGACGCAGACTGTGTTTAGAGGTCAAGGGGAAGAACTACAAGATTTTTTGATTTTTAAGAAATAAATAATAATAATAATTTTAAAATTATAATTAAAAAGCAAACATACATAAATATTTGACTGTAATACAATAAATAAATATGATTGTATGGAATTAGTCTTATTGTGATTTATAAATAAATAAATAAGATTGTATGGAATTAGTCTTATTATTTTAAAAAACATACCTTCATATAATTCTTTAGCACTTTACAGATTGCTGCACAGGTCTCTGGTATTATCTCTGACAATAGTTGCGATGATATACTTGTACTGAATTTAAGTTCTCTGAATTCTCTTCCTGACGCGAGATACTTTAAGGTTGCTAATAATCTTTCTTCAGCAGTCACAGCTTTTCTCATAACTGTATCGGTTTTAGTAATATATGGTTTCACCATTTCCAGCAATTCAGCAAATAGATCAGAACTCATGCGAAGGTATATACGAAAGTCTTCATCGTCTAGTTCCTTTATCAGTCGCATATGACTGTATGAGTCTCTATATCTTAAATAAAATTTTGCCCATTCTTTCCTCTTTTTCCTTTGCCTTTGGATAGGCGTGCTAGCTACGACGGTTGCCGCAATTAAAGCTATTTTAGCTTCCTTTGACAAGGTTGGAGGCATGTCTGACGCGATCAAGCACGGATAGCACACTGGACCATCTCGTGTGCGGTGCGGTGGTGTGGCGTGTCGAGCGCACCGTACGGGTCCGGCGGTGCGGGCGGACAAGTTCGATCGTCTATTAATGCTTTTAAAGAATCAACACCAACCACGTGCACGAAATTGCGTATTTTGCTTTCCTGTGACTTTTAAGTGGTGTTTATAGTGACTAGAACATTCCCAATGACAGTTCATTATACTCACTATATGATGATGACAGTTCATCATCATCATCATCATCATCTGATGATGAAGCTGGTAGTCGAATTGAAGTCGGTTTTTCCAGTTTTTTAACTTATAAATTATGTGGTATTCATTCAGTCTGTCCGACCCGACCACTTTCACCATAGACTTCGTTTTTCGTTGTCCCTTTGCGACATTCGTACACCGTACGAGTACGTACGAGTAAGTAGCTAGGTAGGTACAGTACGTACAACGTCTTTATCCCTCTAAAGTTAGGCGCAACAAATCGCTTCCTCTGCGCAAGATACTACACAGAGACAAAAAACCGTTGTGACTACTATACCTACCTTTGTTTAGACCTATCCGGAAGTGTTGGCGCAATGTTTACCTACTTTGGAAGAATTAATCAAATTACAAATAAAATAAAACATGGAAGTCAAAAAAAATTGTATGTTTAATAATGTGATTGTTAGTTTCCACTTTTTCTTAGCTTTCAGAAGAGTAATAAGACAAGCAAATCAGCATAGCTTCATGACCAGCACCGGCAGCCCCGCCGCCGGTCCGCCGCTGCCCGCCGTCGCGCCGCTGCCGCCGCCCGGCGCTGAACAACCTGTGCAACATTCAGGAGTCAGCAATTTCATTATATTTTGAGGTTGCTGTGAACCACGTAAACCCCCCACTGGCTTCGATCTACCTGCCACAGACTGACCCCCACCACCAGTCAGCGGATTGCGGCCCGGCTGGATCCCCGGGTGAGCTTCAAAACAATCTGCTTTACAGGGAGCGTCCCAAACGCAAGGCGGCGGCGGCTGCCAGTGCACACATCCTGGCCTAGTACAAGGTGCTTCCTTGGCCACAGTCTTTGGCACTTTACGCATACGACCGCCGGGGCCTAACACCATATCGTCGTTCTTCGAGGCCAATTCTTTGCTATCAAAACTAGAAAGGATCTTGTTGATAGTTTTCTCATCAAACACGAACATTGCATTTTGATCAGATTGTGCTGGTTTAGAGCTACATGGGCACCTAGAACTACTGGGATTTCCAGCTTCCGGTTTTGGTGCAGATCCACTGGGACAAATGCAAGCATGTGATTCAACACAGGAACCGCCAGGGCCTGTAGGAGCAGATTTCGATGTAGGACACTTACAACAACTTCCTCCTTTATCAGCAGAGACATTGGGAGCAATACTTTTCAGTTCGCAGACGATAAACTTCTTGCCAGAGCTGGGCCCCGAGTCGGAAGCTCCGGGGCCGCCGCCGCCGCCCCCCTGCGCGCGCATGTGCGCAGCTAGTGGCGCGGGGTCGGCGAGCCCGCGCGCGCGCGCCAACTGGCTCGGGGCACACAGCGGGTCTGGTAGCATGAGGCACGACGGCTCCCCGCCGCACCCCGTGCGACGGCAGTCGTGTTGGAGTCCGTTGCGTTTGATGCAGTGACAGCTGTAGTACATGATCCCTCCCCGAAGCTCGCGACTTTTTGTCCTCTTCAGCTGATTTTCTTTTTCATCCTTTTTTTCGCCACCGCTCTCCTCTGCCCTGGAGGCGTCTGAAGACTTTCCTTTCTAAAAATGCAAATAAATAGGTTATATTTTGTCAGAATATGCCCGTCCGCCGTGAAAATACAGGAATTGAGATTACCCCGAGCTATGGAGAGGGACGACGACAATGGCTTTACCACTGCGAAATAAGGTCGAAGTCGCTGAAGCGCGTGACGTAGGTCTTGCCGGGAGGAGGGCGACGCACGCACGGCGGACAGGGCGGTGGACACGGCTTGGGGCAGGGCCCCTCCCGGCACAAGTACCGGATCGAGCCCTGCTGGAAGTACTGGCAATCCTGCAATCCGTTCCGCTTGAACGCAGACCGCGGAAGGCATTGAAGCTGCAACATAGGTTGCAAATTATTATTTTAAAGTATATATCTCGTGAAAATTTACCCTTTGAATTTTCATTACTTATAACAACTTACCGCTGGGCCACAGTCTTCATATTTATAGCAAACCATAGGTCCACAAGGGCTACACCTGGAAGCAATATATACAAGGTTGTAGGCATAATTTAACGTATTTCACGAGGTTTTGACAAGAACCGTACATATACTTCTCCGTTCACAGAGATACTCACATTGTGGAATCTGAATTCACCTACAGAGCAGAGAAGAGCTCTTTTGCTATATTTTTCTATGGTAAAAATACCAAAGATTAAAGTTACATAGATATCACTCGAAAATTTGGTTTTTTAAAATATGTTTTTTATAGAAATAAAAACTTTAAAATTTTTATATCAAAATCATCTGAACGATTTGAAGTTCAAGAGTCTTCTGTCAATTTTTTTTCACTTTTGGCAGTGTTTTATTTTTTCGTCTTCTGTATTTAAAAAATAAATGTTTAGCCAGTATTTTAAAGGTAGAGCGGGTTACACACATGTTATTTAAATAACCAATGTAAATCAATTTACATTTCCAAAATACATATATTATCCATGAGAACAAGTGGATTTACGAGTACACTTGTTCTCATGGATAATAATATGTATTTTGTAAATATTGTAAATACTATAGTTGTAATTTACTCAATTAATTAACTGGCAAAGAAATAAATGCGACAGAAATCCTTATGGAAGCACATCAGCATAATCATCTTTCACTCTCCTCTAACAGACTTAGAAAAACAAGCACAAAATTAAATGTGGTAAAGTTAAACGTAATTTTTATTTGTAATGTTCTCCCACATACCCACCACAATAGCTGATAAACTTTCCAACAATAACGTGAATGCAAGCACGGTGAATCGCTTGTACTTACACTATGTTAAAGGCCGTCAACATTATTCGAAGTTCCTCTATCGGTTTATCTTACTTAGCAGCATCGCATTTTACAAATAGCACTAAGAGCTTCGGCATGTGGATTGGCACAGTGACTCATGCATGCTACGCGCGATGGCTCACATAGTGGTGCTGGGAAGCAACGGCACAGGTTCCGTGTAGCTATGCATCCGCTTCTTCTGCAGTCGTATTGCAACCCGTTTCTACGAAGGCAATAGCAGTCCGTGTACAGAATACCTCCTCTTAGCTCTCGACTCTTGCAGGCACGTAGTGGCACGCAAGGGACGCAACATTTTTTACCCATATTTGCTGATTCTACAAAATTATACGCAGTTAAAGCAACAGAAATTATCTAACATTCTATATTTTGTAGAGTAACTTCAGAAGATACTTACTTTTTCTCTTTTTCACCAAATTTTTTTATAATGTATGTGGTTGTTCAAATAAGACACTAAAATTTTAGTTATTAACACAGGAATTTAGAATTTTTAACGCATAATAATGATGAAAATAAAATAAATTACCCAAATCTTTAGAACTACGAGTAAGTATCTATGTGGTCATGATTTTAAAAAAATTTACTTCAAAAATTTAATCAATCTATACGGTTTTGTAAAAGGACTAGGTCCGCCTATTTGGTTGTTTTTTTCCATATAACATCTGTATTAAAATTCTGTTGTATAAAAAAATACTTAGTACCTAATAAAAACTAACCTACACCTACGTTTTGAATAAATACTTACATGTGTGGGGTGACGAGCTCAGATAAGATAAGGAATGAGTAAGGTATATCAGGGGAAGTTTGAAAATGGCCCCTGTTGTTGACCACTAAATGTATTTGGACGTAGCCACCTTCGAATGCCGACGAGCATACGGTAGCCAACGTTAAACATCCTTAGCTGGCGGTCGTTGGGCGGTGTGTACGCAGCATTACAATTTAAATTGAAATCACAGTGTTGAAACTTTTTCCTCTCTGAAAAGTCTACATCTTAAAAATATGAGTAAGATACTGTCAACAAATCTTTCTAAAATTAAAAACAAAACAAGCTTTTTCGACCTTTTGATCAGATTCAAACCATAACCGAAGTGTTCTGTAAAATCTAGCGATAAAGGAAGGTCAGTACACTCAAATCTTCAGTGAGATACACATCCGTAAAATAGTAAAAAAAACTTTAAAAACTTGAACAAAATCTAAAACTAAAAATAAATACAACAGAACTCCTACTTACTAGTAACTTCTTCTACAACCAAATTTTTTCAACTTTTGAAACTTCTTGGTCTTCACGACCTATATTTAGAATCTCTAGTAGTACTCCTTCAATTTAAAAAAACCCAAGATGTGAGTAAGCCTGTTCCAGGATGCCTAGACCCCTGACTGCATAACTTCGGGTTCTAATCTTGTTTTGGTTTCCAGGTGTTGCGGACCTTGCGGAGGTTGCTGCGGTGGCTGCTGCGGTGGCTGTGGCTGCCCTTGCATCACAATCTACACTTGCTGCACCAAGATTTGCTAATCGCTAAGCTAAAGCATGTTTGCGCTTAGGACGCGTAGGCAAGCCATGGTGCCTGCGATGTCCGCGTGGGCGCAACAAGCTTATTACTTTGTGTTGAAGTATACTTACGTGCCGTTCTGTGAAATAAACTATAATGCTTAAGCGTAAAATGTCGTTTGTTCTCTACAACTTCTGGTAGGAGCTTTCGGGAGGCACTCAGGCCCTCTGGTAGGAGCTTTCGGGAGGCACTCAGGCCCTCTGGTAGGAGCTTTCGGGAGGCACTCAGGCCCTCTGGTAGGAGCTTTCGGGAGGCACTCAGGCCCTCTGGTAGGAGCTTTCGGGAGGCACTCAGGCCCTCTGGTAGGAGCTTTCGGGAGGCACTCAGGCCCTCTGGTAGGAGCTTTCGGGAGGCACTCAGGCCCTCTGGTAGGAGCTTTCGGGAGGCACTCGGGCCCTCTGGTAGGAGCTTTCGGGAGGCACTCAGGCCCTCTGGTAGGAGCTTTCGGGAGGCACTCAGGCCCTCTGGTAGGAGCTTTCGGGAGGCACTCAGGCCCTCTGGTAGGAGCTTTCGGGAGGCACTCAGGCCCTCTGGTAGGAGCTTTCGGGAGGCACTCAGGCCCTCTGGTAGGAGCTTTCGGGAGGCACTCAGGCCCTCTGGTAGGAGCTTTCGGGAGGCACTCAGGCCCTCTGGTAGGAGCTTTCGGAAGGGCCTCTGGTAGGAGCTTTCGGGAGGCACGCTTCCGGTCCATAAGAACTTAATCCCAAAATGTCTAGCTAATCAATAGGACTGAATCTCATAATGCCGGAAATTGAATACGCATGCATCTTGTAACAACTAGTCATTATGTATTCTCAAAATGTTCTAGTTCTAAAATAGCTGAATCCCGTAATGTCTGAATGTCATCTATCAAACAAAATCAAGTGGTCAATCAACCTACCTACATTGTGCATTGTGGCGGATCCTGTAGGAAGCGTAGGTATGCAACAGGCTGATAGGTAGGAAAGAAGAGGGAGGCCCTATATGTGGTAAAGTTAAGTAAAATAACCAAAAGTAAAAGAATAACAATTTACTCAAAATATGAATTTACATTCAATAACAAAAAAAATATTAGCTTAGCGATAAAATAACGTATGTCGTTTTTTCCTAATCAACCTTGAAATAAAATAAAAAATTACACGTTTAGTGATTCTGGTGCAAGAAGGGGTTTTGAAAAATAGGCTTGTTGGTATCAGTCATTGTGAGATGTCGTACCGATATCAGACATTTTTAACCGACTTCAAAAAAGGAGGAGGTTCTCAATTCTGTTTGTTACCTCAGAACTCCGTCATTTATGAACCAATTTCACAAATTCTCTTTTTATCTGAAAGGATATATATCCAGATTGGTCCCATTTAATTTTCATCAAAATCGGTTCAGTAGTTTGGGTTATAAATAGAAATAACTGAAAAATATGCCAAGTCGCGGCGTAGCGCCTACCATTTTACTGCTAGCAACGATACAATATGACAAGTTGCGGCGTAGCGCCCACCATTTTACTGCTAGCAACGATGACCTTTGTGGTGCACACCGAAATTTTTACATTTGTCTAAATTTGTCAATAAACCCAGTTTGTACATTCAAATCGCATTTAATTGGAGAAAAGCAAAAACCCACCAGTAGTTCCTCTAAAGAATCAAACCAACCACGTGCACGAAATTGCGTATTTTGCTTTCCTGTGGCTTTTATGTGGTGTTTATAGTGACCAGAACATTCCCAATGAACTGTCATCATCATCATCATCAGCTGGTAGTCGAATTGAAGTCGGTTTTTCCAGTTTTTTAACTTGGATTAAGTTCTCATGGACCGGAAGCAAAAATATATCCGGTCTTCTTCTGGGAGCACCCACTAAACAATGAATTGTGTATATGGGACAAATTCGTTTTAAAATACAGACATTTAGGGCGGCTTGCACCAGAATCGCTAAACGCGTTTAACTCTTAAATAGTATTTAGCGAGCTGTCAAGTCATACAAATACGTCAGATTTAAATTGATTTATGTAACGTTCACACGGCGTCGAGTGTTTCTCTACCGAATCGGTTTTTTGCAGGATTCGGTTTAGTGGCATAAGTATTTCAATGAAGGAGTTCACACATGCATTCGGTTTCAAGACACGACAAAAAAACCGAATCTTGCTGAAGTTGACATCCGATTTTGCGACTACAAACCGATCCGGCGATACTGCAAAATGCAGATCCGATTCAGTGGTATAGGGCATTCAATACATGCGTTCATACGATACACGCAGGGGTAGATTCGGTTTTTTGTCGGATCTTGAAACCGAATGCGTCGCACAAGCTGGGAAGGAGGGGTGGGCGGGAGGGCATCGCTTCCAAATCAACGTTGGAACTGTGCGCGCTCTTGCTAATAAAAGCCGGATGGTGAGTTCACACGAGATCCCGATACGAGGCCGTCGGATACGGCCAAGCAAGATGTGCTGTGTGAATACAACATTCGGTTTTTCCAGATCCGATGAAAATAAGATTCGGCAAATCGTGTCTCCGTGTGAACGTACCGTTAGCTGTTAAACACGTTTAGTGATTCTGGTGCAAGACGCACTTAAAATTTCAGGCGATTCGGGACAAATTCGTTTTGAAAAATAGGCTTGTTGGTATCAGTCATTGTGAGATTAAGTCGTACCGATATCAGACATTTTGGGATTAAGTTCTTATGGACCGGAAGCATGCGTATTCAATTTCCGGCATTATGAGATTCAGTCCTATTGATTAGCTAGACATTTTGGGATTAAGTTCTTATGGACCGGAAGCACATTTAAAATTTCAGGCGATTCGGGACAAATTCGTTTTGAAAAAAAGGCTTGTTGGTATCAGTCATTGTGAGATTAAGTCGTACCGATATCAGACATTTTGGGATTAAGTTCTTATGGACCGGAAGCGAGAGGAGGCTCGCAACTCTTAACCCAGTCCTACTCCAGAGAGAGCGAGGCTCGCAACTCTTAACCCAGTCCTACTCCAGAGAGAGCGAGGCTCGCAACTCTTAACCCAGTCCTACTCCAGAGAGAGCGAGGCTCGCAACTCTTAACCCAGTCCTACTCCAGAGAGAGCGAGGCTCGCAACTCTTAACCCAGTCCTACTCCAGAGAGAGGAGGCTCGCAACTCTTAACCCAGTCCTACTCCAGAGAGAGGAGGCTCGCAACTCTTAACCCAGTCCTACTCCAGAGAGAGGAGGCTCGCAACTCTTAACCCAGTCCTACTCCAGAGAGAGGAGGCTCGCAACTCTTAACCCAGTCCTACTCCAGAGAGAGGAGGCTCGCAACTCTTAACCCAGTCCTACTCCAGAGAGAGGAGGCTCGCAACTCTTAACCCAGTCCTACTCCAGAGAGAGGAGGCTCGCAACTCTTAACCCAGTCCTACTCCAGAGAGAGGAGGCTCGCAACTCTTAACCCAGTCCTACTCCAGAGAGAGGAGGCTCGCAACTCTAACCCAGTCCTACTCCAGAGAGAGAGAGGAGGCTCGCAACTCTAACCCAGTCCTACTCCAGAGAGAGAGAGGAGGCTCGCAACTCTAACCCAGTCCTACTCACAAATAAAACCATTAATAATGATTACACATCTTATTCATCAGCACTAAACAACACTGGACGAAGTTACTGGAAGCGGTAAGTTTGTGGTACGTGCGCTTCAGGATGCGTCGACCGGGTCTTGTTGGTCAGAAACGCTCAGCAAATTTTCGTACAGCAGGTGTAGATTGTGATTGTAGGGCAGCAAGGGGGGCAAGCAGGAGGGCAAGGAGGGCAAGGACCGCACCTGGAAAATGACGAAATTGAAGTTCAGGACGTTCGCCTAGAAGCTCCATCCGCATAACAAAATTGATACTTACATTTTTATAGAGTTCTTAGATTCGGTTTGAAATACTTCACCAAAATTCGGTGAAGAGTTTACTTAAAAAGATAGTCTAAAACATAGAGAAATATTATTTTAATATTTTTTTGTTTTAAACTTTTATAATTTTTTTGTTTATTTCACATCGGACTTCCGAATATTTTTTAGTAATAAGTCACATTGAAAATTTGTTCACCTTTTATATTAATTTGGGTTCTAGAAAGGAAGAAGATTTAAATTAAATCTTTTTCATTTATTTTTATAATAATAATTTGAAAAGTTTGCATAGCGGTCTGAAAATAGTTTTGAAGTCAATCACGAGAATTTGTTAGAAATAATGGTTCCGTACCTTTTAAATTATTGACCGAGCGAGAGAAGCGTCTAAAAATTCCAAAGCGGGAGTGGAGGGGAGAAAGGAGGATATTTGCTGTACCGTGATATATGGACGATATTGTGGAATAAGTATCAATCCAACTACACAGTCACAAGACGAATCCGTAGTCATAGTCTTTTAAATTTGTATTCCATAGCACGGGTTCCGCTTGGAAATATTCTAAAAATTTCAACTCAAGTTCGTTTGTCCAAGTTACGCTCATATTGACGCCACGTGGTAGGTACACAACATACAACCGTTCAAGTCGGCGGCTCGCGCGCTACTGAGAAACATGCGAGTGTGGAGTCAATACACGTTCTCGCCTTTTCTCACGTTCTCGCCTCCTTTGTCTCGCGCCAAAATACCGACAAAAAGTGGAGAAAGGCCGGAGAACTACGCGAGAACTTGAGAAGAATACGAGAATCGGTTCCACATTCACGTTTCTCGCATGTTTCTCGCGTTCTCGCGAGATTCTCTTGAGAATGTGGAGCGGCCTTGAGAATGTGGAGCGGCCTTCTGAAATATCTGCGGAAAACCCATTTTGTTCGGTTTCATGGATTATTTTCTAGGGAACCCAAAATTATGACAGCAGACTTCAGCAAGCAGACCATTTTGACAAATTCAATATTTTGTTTATTTAATTAGGAAATTTGCAAAAACATCGAAATATTCCAAATTTTTGTGTAAATAAACCGAAATCATGTGCAGCCCCATCGTTAACTTGCCAAGCTACAAAGAACCTCGGGAATGCTACCCATGCTATCAGGTTCAAGTGAGTACATGCAACAAACTTTTCATAGTACCTCTAGGTATTACATTACACCCTAATTTTTATCATTGGTTTCGGAAAAGTGGCATAACGAACCCATGTTTGTTCATCCGTCGGCCACCAACATCTGCACAAAAAACAGTTTCCAAACTCATCTTGCCTTAGTAGTATCTTGAAGTGGAAGGTCCACATTATTTCTAAAGAATTTACCCTAATATGATTACAATTTAGCCACAAACGTGGGCTAATAAGAAATTGCTAGTAAAGCTTATTCTAAGAACGTGTTCATTAACACGTTTCATTGATAAGTAGGTAGGTACTACTATAACAACTTTCACCTGGTATTTTTTTATTACAAGATTGCATATTTTCCTAGGGTCCACCATGTCTACCCTGCGGCATGGATCCGGTAACCGTCCGCCGGCCCCTGATCGTCCAAGACAGCACCTTTGACTACCGCCCCACCAGCTGGCCTGGCATGCTCCTTAACAACCAAGACAAGAAAGTTAGATACCAATTAATCAACTACGAACGTCCTGTAAGTATCAAAACTATTATATCATCGAAAAATATTTGCTGAAGTTTGCTGATGGTTTTTTTGTGTCACTCAAATACCTTCAGGACTGATATAGGTACCTAGCCAGAACCGACGAGAAATAGTTGGAAAAATGCCCACTAACAGTCACCTATCTATAATAATTATGATGATTGCACTAAATATTGCTTTACATAGTGCCTATTTCAATTCACCATCTCCTGATTACGCAATCAGGTATAAACTTCCGTCTCTACGGTAGTCAAACACAAAGATGGCTATATTTTTAACCCCTGACGCAAAAACGACGGGGTGTTATAAGTTTGACGTGTCTGTATGTGTCTGTATGTGTTTGTGTGTGTGTGTGTGTGTGTGTGTTTGCATTTGCATTTGTCAAAGAATAATCAAGGATGTTGTCGTGAGCACTCCTTACTCCTAAAATTAAAGTTCTGTACTAAGTAACAGTTTTTAATTTACATTACAGGTAAAATCTCATTATCCTACTTGCGCACACTCATACAATTATTAAGGTAAGTACGTTAAATGTTACGTATACGTTAATTACATATAACCAATGTGAGCGATGCACATAGTGCCTGGACCTGAACGTAACAAAGCTAATTTTCTAAAGTGTTTAAAAACACTTATATATTTATATGTCAATATTTATATGACTCTATCGTGTCCTGTGCGCTGCATCGCGTCGGCCTGATGTAGGTAGTTTTAACCTTGTCTCAAACGATAGCTTAGGGTTTTGCAAGTTTATAGAAACACCTAGAATCTTTGGAAAAGGAATCTTTGGAAAGGTCTGGTTGTGTGGGGAATTTTTTTTGAACGTCACTGGCACTTTTTGAAACACCGTATGCTAAGTACACAAAATTACAAAATACTCATTTTGGTACACTTTGGAAGATCTTTGAGGAAGGAGTGTCAGAGATACGACCGAAAATTACACATCTGGTCTATTTATATCGCGTCTGGTTGCAAAACTTCTGTCGTTTGAATACAGTACAGCTTAAGTATAAAAGTATGAAAATTATGATTTTAATCATGAACACCTACCTACCTACTTACTACATTTTTTTAAATAACAAAGCTACCAACCTTTGCCGTCACATGCAAACTTTGAGTCAAAATGTCATTCACAAAAAACTTTGATCTGAAAATGTCATCTTGATACTATTGCAAATTGACATTGCTTTTCATACAGCTCGATTGCAAAATTTTCGTTGCAAAAATAAACAACTAATAAAACACCACAAATTACACACAGTTTCAACTAGCAAAATTTTCGTGCCAATATCTATTTTATTTATAAATACGTCCACCACTAAGTATTTTATTTGGTACAATTTATTATTAATTTTTACTAATCGAAAATGTGCGACAGAATGGGCATTATTGGTCAACTTCAATCAGTAATGTCTGCTATTCGGTGAGTTCACATCAAGAACCCAGACTGCTTCATGAGCAACAGGGTCAGGAGACTAAAAGCTTTCTTCCCTCTCATTCTTTTAAAGTTTTTATTCATTCAAGGGGATAGTTTCAGCCATCGTCATTTTATTTGTCCAATTTGCCCACTGAAGGTGGACCAGGAACGAGGGCCCCAAAAATCAGACGGATCTTGTGTGGCCTACCTATCTATGCTCCCACAGCCTTTAGTAGGTCATAAAATGATTTTGCTTCAAGACTAATCCCAACCACGGTAGACATACCCTCAATCCTCAAGATCAAGATCAAAAGCAGGGTTTGAGGCACGTCCAAGCCTTAGGTATGTCACATCTCTAAAGCTAGTGAAGATATTTTGATCTTGATTTCAGAGGTGGCTGTGGCGGCTGTCCATCATCATGCTGTGGTCCCAAAGCTCCTTGCTGCACACCGTGCTGCGGCGGAGGCTCTCTCGTCACAGTTTACAGTCAAGTAGCACATATCCAGTGATATCGTCCCGTGCGCAAGCTTTTCAAATGCCCGCCACCCACACTCATTAAATGCGACCAGTTTGCCTGTCCACTAAACATGGAGCAGCTTTCTCCAGTTTCTACATTACCTGTCTAAGCGTATGCGATAATATTACACGCAGTTTCGAATCAGGAAAACCGCGTATAATGAATGTGGAGGGCAGGTATAGTAACTTCTAGTATCAACCTTATCTAAGTAGAGTTTTCTCCGCGCGCTACTCGTAGTCAACGCGTAGCACTCGCTACGAGTGCTACTCGGAGTCAACGCGTAGCACTCGCTACGAGTGCTACGCGTGCTACGATACGGTAGCTCTAATGTTTGTTCTTATTTCACATATTCTTGATAATGTGAAGTTCTTTTCTTTTTCATTAGGCCTCGATCCCACATGGTGCCTCGATGAATTTTGTAAGGTGTATTAAAAATGGTGATGTAGGTACTCATTGAAACAATTTTTCAACAGATGCAATACTGGCTGTGGGGCAACCTCCACGTCCAGTTGCTGCGTTTGATAGAGCTACCATAGCTATCGGTCATCACGGACCGTCCTGCGTACGATCCTGCTGACAATACTATGAACATCTAAATTGTTTCAATTTAGTGATGTGTTGTAACAGTCTTGTAACTAACTTGTTATGTAAAATGTAATAAAGATAAGTTCAATTTTAAACGAATTCGTATATTTGTCCTGGTTTATTGAGTCTGATAATTATATGAAGTAGGTAGGCAGTAAGTAAACAACTGTAATATCAGCCAGTATATTTAACCCTGTTGGAACTTTGGTAGTATTTCTGCTTAGTTTAGACACAGAACCTTAGTTAAACCTAATGTTTAGAGCCAGATAGGATGTCCATAGTATTTAAACATACACAGCGACGACACATGAGGCGTTAATTGCGATTGTGATTGCCCGTGGTCCGGTTGGCTCTCTCCGTTTCTTTAGATTTCGGTTTTGTGTTGGTGTTAGTGACCAAGAGGATTTTCAATTACTCGTGTCTGCACTGTTTGACATGGAACTGTTAAGATTTGTGAATTCTTTTGTCCTGCTGCAATGACCGTACCTGCTGCAGCCAGCACCAACGGCAATAAATTATGTATACCCCATTATTCAAGCATGAGCCTGAAGGAACCTTGAGGCCTGATCATGATCCTGAGTCAAACATATTGTCTATTACCACGAATCCATTATTTGAAGCTTGTTTGTCCGGGCCAACACGATTCCTGAAAGAAACGCCCTATAGATTTCCTTACAAAATCGCGTTGGTTTTGCCGCTGATATATATAGACCTCCCATCCTAAACCACTTTCATTTCGTCCTAAGCCCAAACAATTTAGGCCTCCTTCAAAATTTTCAAGTAAATTTTTAAAACTTTAAAATGGTTTCATGTTGCACCCAACCTTGCATACCTACGTGTTTCCCGACGCCGTGTTTTCCATCGCCTTGTTCTCCTTGTGGACCTTGTCCTCCATGTGGACCCTGTGGACCCTGCCCGTCTCCGCGTGGTGACACGTACTGTGGACCGCAAAAACCTATGGTGTGCACGAACAACATTCCACCTGCAATCAGGAGCTGCCCGGTCAACCCGTGCATCAATATCTACAGTTGCCATACGCAAATAATGTAGTGAAGAATCAAATGCAAGTTTAACAAGCTAAAACCATAGTGAAATGTGTGCCCCAAATAAATGTATTTCAAAGTCTCATTATCGTTGGTATTCTTCATAACACGCAAACTAAATAAAGTCTAGTAGTAAGCTGTAAGTACCTTTGCATTTCATAAAAATAATTATGTAGGCAATCGTATTAATACGTAAGTAGGTATTTAGATAAATCTAGTATAGTGGCAGGTATTGGATGTCTGTTCTTGAGGTTTTTCTTCATACGTATACAACATAAAGTTTAGTAGTAACACGATTGGAATTGGTGTCGGTGGTGCCAACTTGTAGGGCGGACCATTTTCCGCAATTAGGCCGCAAGCGGGCCCTTTTTGCGTGATGTTGGTGGTGCCAATAGATTATTAAACTATGTCAAGTGATACAGAAAAAAAAACATATGGATAGGAAATTATGAATTTTTCCCATCTGCCACCCTGCTGTCACCCTAGGACCTATTTTGAAAAAGGATTAATCCTGATTATCAGTAACTACTCCCTTGCTTCGTATCAGGTGACTTCTACACGTGGTTAGGTATTTCACACTAATCTACTTCAATTAAAATGAGGACTAGCTGATAACAGAAAGAAATGAACAAGCTTATTATCAAGTTATTAATGATTTCTTTTATTGCAAAATAAGGACACCGCAAAACTTTTTCAAAACTCGAGACAGTAAACAAAACACCACAGCCAGCGCGCCAATGTTTACAGCACGCGTGACACGATTCGCTACACCAACGGGACATCAACTGCATAAGCACAACCTGATTGAGGACCCTGAAAATAAACAAATCATAAGTATAACCATTTCCATTGAAAGAAAAAACTGAGAAAATAAAAATGCTCAAATATAGTATTAACCTGTCTAACGTAATTATTGACGATATACCGAACGTTAGGGTTGCGTCTCGTAAAGGTTTCCACAGGTAACCCTGAAGGTCTATTCTGAAAGACACTGTCATGGACGATCAGCGGTCTTCTTCTGGTCACAGGGTCGTATTCGCAGTCCTTACAACAACTTCTTGCTAGTGGTAAGCAGGGGTACGGGGCTGGAGGTGCTCGTGGGCAGATAGGGCGCTGCTTCGGAATTATAGGAGATGGACATTGAGGGTTGCAGCACGGAAGTACCGGCTGGTAACATGGCGTTGGATCTGGGCATGGTTGCATCTGGAAAAGTATTAAAATTAAATATATTTAACCGGCTGTTCGTACTACATGAACAGATACATAGTTTTAGAAGTCTATACATACTGGTGGAGGATCGCAAGGTTCCGGCGGTGGGCAGCAAGGCAGAACTGGAGGACAACACACTGGCCGAGGAGGTGGGTACGGTGGCGGGTCATTTGGTGGACAACGGCGGGGCTTGCAAGGTGGCAAGATAGGTACTATTGGAGGTACGTAATCTGGTATGACTGGTGCTGGACACTGTCTGAACGTTGGCTTGCAGATGCATGGTGGACATGGAGTGCATGGGCTTGGTGGTGGGCAGCAAGGCTGGCAGCACGGGGGCGGTAAAGGACACGAGTAGGTACATGGTCCCGTTCCACAAGGCAAAATAGCCGGACAGGTCGGGGCAAAGCTGCACATTTTCAATCAACTTTGTAATTTTTTCCAAACTTTTAATTATTTTTCACAAATTTTTTCCTGATTTTATTTTCAATATGATTTGTCACATAATTTGATCTAGGTATGTCAAAATCGACTTTTGATTATGGACCACCAGTAGGAAAAAGTATTGAACCTGTGTGTAGAAGTGTTTGTAGTTGTATTCTCAAGGCCGCTCCACATTCTCAAGAGAATCTCGCGAGAACGCGAGAAACATGCGAGAAACGTGAATGTGGAACCGATTCTCGTATTCTTCTCAAGTTCTCGCGTAGTTCTCCGGCCTTTCTCCACTTTTTGTCGGTATTTTGGCGCGAGACAAAGGAGCGCGAGAACGTGAGAAAAGGCGAGAACGTGTATTGACTCCACACTCGCATGTTTCTCAGTAGCGCGCGAGCCGCCGACTTGAACGGTTGTATGTTGTGTACTTAGAATATAGAAAACACTAGAAGCCGCATTTGACATAATTTGTATGAAGGATTTTGTCACCAAAATGCTATAAAAATGTTCCCGTGCGCATGATGTTCGCGCAGCCCAATGTTGCACCTACAAAACTATTTCCCAATTTTTTGGGGTAATTTTTTTTGTAAATGCTGCTTAGGTACCTAAGTAGGAGGTACTGAAATAGATATTTATAAATTTTAATAGAATTAAGGAAAGACTCAGGACGTGTCTTTTGAATGATTTTTGTCCATTGTTCTCGTCTGAGTATGTCAACAAGAAACCTACAATTACACAAATATTTTTTCAAAATAACAAATTTAGCGCTCTATGATTAAAAATACCTATTGAAATACCTATGCCTAATGATGTGTAGTCATAAAGATTAATATAAATTTTGTTGGGAAAAAAATGTTGGTGTTGTTTGCAACATTATGAATTGATGGTAATTTTTCTTTAAATTGATGATTCCAAGACGATTCCTTATCAAATAGAGACCCAAATGTGATGTATGTTATCCCATCTACTTTGTTTTTAGACCCAGGCCAATTTTTGCAAGTGGGAACCACACACGCCGGCATAATTGTATAAAAATATGTTTGGCATTGGAGGTTACTTCTGCGTCCATCGTCATCGAGCGCGAGAACTGTAGTGAGAACTATTTGAGAACTTTGTGAGAGTGTGTACCCATAGAAGTTCTCGCTACAGTTCTCGCTGAGAATCTCCGGAGATTCTCGCGTGAATGTCTCGTGAGAATATGGAGCGGCCTTCACGGGCTAGAAAACTTCAACCTTTTTTTGAAGGAATGAAACTTCTTGCAAAAATATGTAATACAAAAAAATGTATTCCCTGTCAATGAGTGTAAACTTCCCTGTCAAACGTCATAAATCTCACTTTCAGAATATAATTTCATGTAAAAATACCAAAAATATATTTTTTATCTTTTCTACATAATATTAAATTTTTACTCAAAATAAAAACTGTAAAACTAAGAAAATGAGTGCTCCGTTCTACAGTTTCGACCCGTGCGTTTGCACTGGAATGCCCTGTGGTGCCTGTTACCCGTACTCTACGAAACCTTGTGCAGCATCCAGCAACGATATAGGAGTTTGCTCAGTTTGTCCAGGAGGCGGATGCTCCCCTTGCCCGGCTCCAGTACGGCCCTGCCCTTGCCCGTGCCCAGCGCCACCGATCCTGCCCTGTCTTCCTCCGTGTCCACCGTGTGACAAGGTATAAGCATACAATCGTAGAGTCATTTTGCGAACTCGTTATAATTCGTCATCGGTCATGGTTGAGTAACATTGTTGGCACACATCCAATATGACTTTCAACGTACCTATTTAACAAAGATAATTCTTGTTTCAGCCTGGTACGCCTGTTCCCAAGCCTGAGCCTCTATGCGACACAGTAGCTATTCCTATCTGCAGACCGAACCGGTGCAAGCCTTGTCCATGCTACTGCTGTACGGAGGCGGCGGTGTGTTCACCAAAACGCTGCAGTTACCCAGGAGTTCCTGTTTGTGCAGGCAATTATGGCCCTTGCATGCCTGTGTGGTAGACGGATCAATAAAAAAGTGGCGTTTTTTCGTGTGTTTTGTGCTGTCTTGTGGTGTTTTCTGATATATAAATAAACTTATTTATTCTACATGGATTTTTGTCTCTGCAGGTGGCTTACTATTGAATTAAAGCTTTTAAGTTGTTTTATATTTTACTGGACGGCACAGGTAACAATTCACAAACATGTCAGTACAAAACAGTCCCAGTCTAGCATGGGATCCTGGGAATAATCAAGTCTTCACGACATCAATATATCTAGACGAGCTTATTGCAAGTGTGGTAGCAGCACGGATGGTAGGGAGGGTTAGGGCATGTGAAGGCTTGGCACGGAGGCACAGCAGGGCTGCATTCGCCGGGGTACCATACGGTGCGTGCGTAACGACCACTGGGTCGAGTGCAGGCGCCGTGGTTGAAGCAATCGGCTTTGCATGGATAATCGTAACAACAGGGTCTGAAAAAAAATTAGGAGCAGGCATGATAAGTATGCCTAGATACTAAAGATTTTTATAGAGTTAGTACTTTACATGAATAAAGAGCATCAGCAAAAGTTCTGCCTTACCACCTTAAGAGTGCATTTCCTGTAAACCGACTAGCCGTTAATTTTTGAATACCAATAGAAGCAAATTATTTCGGGTGTAAAAGTTATGAAAACAATGGACCGTCATATAGATAAATAGATGTTTAGGTCTCTAGTTGGTCAAAATAAGGAGACAAAAGAAAAAGGCGGGGTCAGGTAGCTAACTGCTTGCAAGCGAAACAGTTTCAAAAGTGGTAAGGCGGAAATTTTGCCGATAGTACATTATAAGAGTGGCCACACACAGAATACCGAATTACGTTTCGGAATTTAGAATTGAAATTCCAAAACGGAATTCCAACTATATGTGGCCGCTTTTAGCATACCTCTCTACAGGTGCATTAGATGGTCCCCCATAATAAGGCGCACATTCGCGCTGAAATGGCTGTGGTCTAGGCTGGCCGCATCTAGGCCGTTTGTAGAACACACTGTATTCGCCTTTTACGGTGCCGTACCTAGGGCACGGTCGGATGCACTCATACCCTCGGGGAAGAACTGACATGACCTTGGATTGCTACCTGTGCTCGTGGGTTGAGTTCCTGAAAATACACTTTCATTTTTACCGGGTAAAGTGTGCATTTGAGAACTCGCACATAATAAAAAGTCCTGAAAGCTATCATCCCACTTAGTTTCCAGCTTTTGGGACTTTAGACTACTTACTTAAACTTTTTTATGGTTTATTGTAATTATTTTCTTGATTTTTGTGGTTTTTTACAATTTTGTAACTTTTTACACTAGGATTTTTCTGTAAAATGACGTTTTTGCTATGACATGACTATAAGGGCTGTCATATATTTAAAGAACACAAAAAGTATTGCGTGGACACAAAAGAGTATTAAGTACACTTTCTTAAATGTTTCACTAAATGCCTATTTCACCATCTCATGTTTACGCTATAAAATATCTTGGTCTCTACTTTAGACTCGTCAAAAACAAAGATAGATATTATAATATATTTTTATCTCCATATTAACGTTACATCGTGAAATAGGCCTTAAGTAAATAAACTAAGTCAAAAGTCAAAGTCAAAGTAAGTAGGTACCTACTTTTTAATAAAAAAATTGTGTGATGGTATTGTCACAGATTATAGAAAAGTACAGATGTAATGTATAGCCATTTTTTTGTCACAGCTAGAAGTGGACCATAGTGGAGTACTTTGTGTCATTCAGTCTCTGGCCATTGACACCTCCAATACCAAACATATTTTTATACAATTATGCCGGCGTGTGTGGTTCCCACTTGCAAAAATTGGCCTGGGGCTAAAAACAAAGTAGATGGGATAACATACATCACATTTGGGTCTCTATTTGATAAGGAATCGTCTTGGAATCATCAATTTAAAGAAAAATTACCATCAATTCAATAATGTTGCAAACAACACCAACATTTTTTTCCCAACAAAATTTATATTACTCTTTATGACTACACATCATTAGGCATAGGTATTTCAATAGGTATTTTTAATCATAGAGCGCTAAATTTGTTATTTAAAAAAATATTTGTGTAATTTTAGGTTTCTTGTTGACATACTCAGACGAGAACAATGGACACAAATCATTCAAAAAACACGTCCTGAGTCTTTCCTTAATTCTATTAAAATTTATAAATATCTTTTTCAGTACCTCCTACTTAGGTACCTAAGCAGCATTATACAAAAAAAAATTACCCCAAAAAATTGGGAAATAGTTTTGTAGGTGCAACATTGGGCTGCGCGAACATGATGCGCACGGGAACATTTTTATAGCATTTTGGTGACAAAAACCTTCATACAAATTATGTCAAATGCTCCTTCTTGTGTTTTCTTTTTTCTATGTGGTATTGTATATGGACGGTAGGTACTCTACTAGGTGAAAACACGCAAAACATATCAGACTGATTGAGCGTGATAGATACTCATAGACATACACGAGTATACCTACAGGTAGGTACTAAGTAGGTACCTACATTTAACCTGTTTATTATTAAACAACAGTGGGTAATGTATTCTGGTGTGTATGAGCATTCCACCCACGCTTGAGCAAAAGCTTCCGACATTAGTCTTTTTCCTGCATTTTTGGCGAACGGTTGCGTTCAGGAAAAGCTGTTGATAGTCCGCGAAAAACCCGAGTGCGTGAAAAAACAATTTAAATTGATCTCAATTTCATTCAAACACGAATGTTTTTCTCAACATGTACATAGTCTCTACAATTTTAATTTTAAACATAGCTGGTAAGTTTGTCTCTGTCGCCATTATTACAGGGTTTCGAACCGGAACCCTTATTTTTATCATCTTGATTTAGAATTTAATTTTGGTAAGAAACACGTTTAGTTAGATCGCTGTTTTCAACCTGTGTGTCGCAACCTCCTGGTGGGTCACCGATTGGACACAAGGTGCCATTTGATACTTAGTTAAATTGATTGTTATCCTAAGGAGCTCACAGGCCTAAAAGGTTTAAAAACACTGATATAGATTATTCGTAATTTAGTTTAGTTGTATTGGTAGCTGTTTAATTAAAATATACATCGCTATAAGTATCTACCTAGATAATTAGATATATGTAGTATAGTTACTATATTGTACGTATTCAATATGCAGAAATAATTTAGTAATAAAATTACCAACTAAAAGCTTTTGCATTTCAAATTGTTTCCTAGTCTACGCATAAAATAACGATTAATTAGGTATTACCATGCAATAGCAATAGATTAGGTAAAGTAACCTACCTACATACCTTCATGATAAATAATTTGTCATGCAAGAATTTCATAATAACATAAGTAAATAAGTAAATTTTATTATTTTCTATTTCCTCGATTTATAAACTAAGGTACCTACAGTCCGCACAACGAATCTTTATCTTTCTCAGTGGAAAAATTAGCTTAGTAGTCACAACGGATCTTTGTATCTGCGCAGAACCTATTTTCGGGTCGATTTGGAGGTAAGCTAATTTTTCCGTGCGCAATCGTTTGTAGCACCTAACTTCAGAGGGATAAAGATCCGTTGTGCCACAGATTTTATAAACTTATGTGTAATTACTTAGATAGGTACCTCTACTTGCAGTTTACACTTTATTTGAAAAGCAACAAACTAACGTACAACTGTAACTTTTCATAGGTTTTCTTGGCGCCTGGCAGCCGGACATCGACATCAACAGGTTAGTCCGCACAGAAATTGTTTGGCACGACATAACAGTATTTTAATTTAATAATTCTTACGATTGCACGACCGCTCATCATTCTCTAAATAACACTTAGTTTTGTGACATCCCAAGGTTATGATGACTGAAAAATAATCGATTAGGTAGGTACCGATGTACCTAACTATTTGACTGAAATACATAAAGAAGCGATGTACAGTATCGATACAGCAGAAGTGGTGTTTCGGTCGGTGTCCGAACTTTTCATAAAACCTTTGTGTATGCTTTCGGTACTAACTTTCAGCGTGGGCACTTTTCAGCTTCGGGCAGGAGTGAAAAAAAACGCTGGTAGGTAGTCGCTGGCGATTTTCATAACTCATAACCTAAATAAACAAGCCTCTGCATAATCTAGATGATTTATAATATGTAGAGCACTCAGGCTTATAAACGCTAAGTTTCTCTTTGTGAACCGTTTTTAATAAAATCAAGATGTTTTTATAGTGTAAAAGATCTACCAATAAGTAAGCTTTATTTTGCCAATGTTTTCGCAGTGAGTGAACCATAAACATTTTCGTAGATGTTGTTTATTTTATTGTACCTGACGGCGGCGCGTCGTCAAGCTGTCAACATTCAAAGGGTCTATGGTCAAGGGTGACAAACGAGTTCACTCTAGCGGAGTGTCGTGTTGATGGTAGCGGGGCAGCCATCTTGTGGTGGCACTTTTTGGATGGACGCTAAGAGAGCCAGCGCACCACATCTACGACAAATCGCTTCTAAATATCTTGTAAAACAGTAAAACGAATACTATCTTGACTAAAATTATTGTTATTGGCTGTGTGTGATTATACTGGCATAATTGAAGATTTATTTGTGTGCAATAAACCGTTGAGTTTGATTTCCACGCCCACCCGTGTAGCCGCTGGCAACAATGCACTCTGATAAAGGTCCTGATGCGCCTTTATCAGAAGTGGGATCGAACGATCTGCAAAATGAAGCAAGAACACCCGATATATCATACGCTGAGAAACTTAAAAAAATATGGAGATATTGCTTACCCAAGTTTTGATTTAACAAACGCCAACAGCACTAAAGAGACAGCAGCTGAATCTGCTCTTGGATTATGGAACCTCATCGAACAAATACCGAATTTTACGGTGCCTGAAGAAGCGCCAGACCTGGTCCTTGACTGAGCAGCAAAAGTCCCGACTCGGGGTTTGCCAACGAGCGATGGAGCGCAGTATTCTGGGAGTCAAACTAACAGACCGCGTTCGGAACAGTATTCTGCGCTCCAAAACGCAAATCGCAGATGTCGGTCAACATGCGGGTAAATTGAAATGGGACTGGGCAGGCCACGTCTGCCGCATGTCGGATGCGTTATGGGCGAAATCCACTACAGAGTGGACGCCTAAAAACGGAAAACGACCTCGCGGCAGACCACGGCGAAGATGGAGGGATGAGATTGATGCCTACCTAAAGGATTGGTCCACAGTTGCCCAAAACAGAGAAGACTGGAGAGAAGGAAGGGAGGCCTTTGCCCTGCAGTGGGACACCACAGGCTCTTAATAATAATAATAATTAATAATAATAATAATGAAGAAGTTGCTATGGATTTGCTATATCGGTATTGTGTCAGAAAGACAACCAGATACGTCGTGAACTGAATGCAAAAAAAACTGTCACGAGTCGAGCTCAATTATACCGAATCCTTGGTGGAATATCATTAAAAAAATGTCTAGATGCTGAAGTCCAAGAATCTGATACCAAGCGACCTCGCATGACAGATAAATTCCCTTGCAAATGTCATTATTGCGGAAACAGTGGACATCGTATAGCTAATTGTCGCAAGCGACAAAATGATATTGATAAGAAGTCGCAAGATACTCCAAGTTCATCACGCACTGGGGAGCAGACAGCTGTAACCTGCTACGTGTGTGGTCAGCCTGGGCACATAGCAACTGTTTGTCCGGATAAAAAAACGGTAGTGGAGTTGTGGTAAAAGAGGTCCGTCAATGTGAGCTCTGCCCTTCCAGAGGTATACTCTGGGAACATCCTCCGGAACGAAGTCATTTTTGTAACTTATTTCAAACAATCCGTCCTTCACAAAATTGACAAGGATTCACGGAGGGCATCGCTGATATCATTGTTAGGTAAGTATTCCGATTATGTCACCGAGGGTATGGAGCGTTTACACAAGGTCTAACAGGGTTTAGGTACATTTAATAAATCTCCAAAAAATGCTATTAGCTTCAATGTGGTGAGGTAAAACCAAATTCTCGGAAAATATAAGTGTTAGTAGATTCTCCTCAACCAAAACCAGCTAAGTACTCAGGTTCGGCAATTCCTTGGCCTTGCCACTAAATTAAAGGGGCATATTACATGGACTAAAAACCATGAAGAAATACGTAACACCCATAATACGTATTCTCACATCTGAGCCATCTAGAACGGCATAATGATGCCAGCGACGCACGTCGGAAATGGAGTTGCGCTGTCACTCCTATAAATTACAGACGCTGGCAGCTGTAAAAGAGGTAGAGCATTTCTTTCATTACCTTTTTGTAGTTTTCACAGGTTGCAATTCTCTTAAGGCTTCGAAAACAAAAAAGATCTTACACCTCGTGTGCATCGTTGGTAGGCTTTCTTACAAGCTTACGACGTTGGTATTGTATATACCTAGTGAAGGACGAGGAATGAAACATGCGGACTACCGCTAACAAAATCTTCTTGCCAATATTGATCCGGTATGTACCTACCTACTCCTTCTGAGAACTTACAAACAAAAAAAAAAGGTTCAGTACCTACGTCGAACTTCATCAAGAAGGCTTTCGTGCGAACACAAACGCGATAGTGAGATATAAGAGCTGGTCGCGAAACACACTAAAAAAACACTCAACTTGCACCCAACAGTAGGTACCTCAAGGACATGATGACTTACTTGAAATCACGACTAATCATTTAAATTATGATAAGGCCGAGACGGCGCCAGATGATGTAGTAGATGAAACTATTGCTAATATGGGTAACACGGCTCCAAATTGACAATGACTTATTGACCGTGTGTTAAAGGGTACTTCTGCGGTTCGACTCTTACACTATCACAGCTACTTCAGACACTCTCAGTGCATACTCCGATCCTGAGACATGGGATATACAAAAAGAAATAGAAATTTATGCCGATGAGGATAGTCCGTCACCATAGGAAGGTGTGTCCGTAAGACATCATGACATTCTAAATGATCCTTGTGATTTTATTGAATAAAGAAATGTTGACTTTGACTTTGACTTTGACATAATGTCGTGTCTGTCGATCCTGGCAGGATTGTGACATCCGGGCCACACCCGAATGGGTTGGTTGAAGGGATTCACAAGTCCTGTCCAGAAGGTTATCAGTCGATCCTGGCAGGATTGTGACATCCGGGCCACACCCGAATGGGTTGGTTGAAGGGATTCACAAGTCCTGTCCAGAAGGTTCTCAGTCGATCCTGGCAGGATTGTGACATCCGGGCCACACCCGAATGGGTTGGTTGAAGGGATTCACAAGTCCTGTCCAGAAGGTTCTCAGTCGATCCTGGCAGGATTGTGACATCCGGGCCACACCCGAATGGGTTGGTTGAAGGGATTCACGAGTCCTGTCCAGAAGGTTCTCAGTCGATCCCGGCAGGCTAGTGACATCCGGGCCACACCCGAGTGGGTTGGTTGAAGGGATTCACGAGTCCAGATCGGAAGGTTTCGGTAGTCTATGCTATCCGAAGCGTGTCGTCCGGGCCACACCTGGAATGGTTGGTTGAAGGGATGCACTCGCTTGGCCCAGATGTTCTATAACTGATTGAATGGGTGTTTCCCGTGCGTAGTTACTGACAGGATGGACGAGCGGATGTCCTTGTTACTGTAAACTCCTTGTTCCAGAAATCAACTTAAAGACCGAGGACGGTCTTATGTCAGTCCGGCCGTGACGGCGGCGCGTCGTCAAGCTGTCAACATTCAAAGGGTCTATGGTCAAGGGTGACAAACGAGTTCACTCTAGCGGAGTGTCGTGTTGATGGTAGCGGGGCAGCCATCTTGTGGTGGCACTTTTTGGATGGAGGCTAAGAGAGCCAGCGCACCACATCTACGACAAATCGCTTCTAAATATCTTGTAAAACAGTAAAACGAATACTATCTTGACTAAAATTATTGTTATTGGCTGTGTGTGATTATACTGGCATAATTGAAGATTTATTTGTGTGCAATAAACCGTTGAGTTTGATTTCCACGCCCACCCGTGTAGCCGCTGGCAACAATGCACTCTGATAAAGGTCCTGATGCGCCTTTATACCTAATGTTGGTTTGTTATGATGTCATAAAGAAAACATGAAACCAACACTAATTGTACACATTGTAAATTAGCTTTAACTGTTTTCTCTTGTGTCCTGTTTCTTCTTTGTGTACAATATTTAAAGTGTTTATCTATCTATCTAATTATTAACCTAGCGCGCTAAAATTAAATCTAGTCTAGACTGTTACAGACACTCCTCATTTAGCTAAGAGCATGACTATCTTATATTCCAAGACTTGCACTACCTACCTTATAGAGGACGTGCTCTGTGTGTTATGGCACTCATGTGACCTGCACCTTGCCGCTACATAGCCCTGTTTCGTCTAATCTCTAAAACTGGCACTGTACTATCCAGTACAGAAGTGTCTTCTATCCAGAAGACGTACTTACTACGTATATTTAAAATCAAAACATCTTCAGACATAGTGCTTTTCATAATATTTCACAAACAATATCCAGATTTTCAGTGCCTATCTAAGCACTGAAAATCTAAAATAGCAGATTTACGTCATTCCCATTCCTTTGGTTGATTTATCGCAGCTTACATTTGAATCTAACTTTCAATCCACCTAGGAATTTATTTGAAAACATGCGCACTTGCGTAAATATTTAGACTTCGAACTCGTTTATGAATAAGTGTGGATAGATTGGAAGCAATTCATGGCTTTAGGTAAAATATTAACAGCTCACCTAGGTACTTAGTAAATAACGTAAAGTACCTACTTTTTATGTTTCCCAATGCCGATAATGCCATGATGTCTATAACGACCAGTTGCACTAAAACCACAGAAGTAGGTAATTTATGTAGGTAAATACGGTACCAGAGTTCTCTCCCTCTAAATGAATATTTGTATTTGGTGGTTTCAGAGTACGATTGATAAAAAACGAAGACGCGCACTACAGACCTAGAAACACTTACAGCCGTCGCTCGATATTCACCCGCAAGTTCAGAAATGATAATGACCATAATAGCAGCAGGTTCAGCCAACTACGGTCGCCGGTGCAACCTGTATCAGATCCACCGTCTGCCGAACCGAAGGCGATCAAGGTCCACAAACCCAGAGAAGATCCGCGTCTCTTCTACCAATCTGATACGTATGCTAAGGAAGTTATTGGGAATAGCTTGAACAATGAAGTGGCTGCCGTTTACCCTGGGAGAGACGTGGTTCGGACAGGTGAACAATACTATCGAAAGTCTTATCCAGCTCGATTGAGGGAACGGGGAACGAAGATTGTGCCTCATGGTAAGTCGAAGTAGGTAAACAACTTCTTATGGCTTTCCACTATGTGCACCGTTGTAAGTTGTTTTTTTTTTTTTTTACTTTACAAAATTTTAAAGAGTCGACGCCAAAAAGTATTTGATTCCCGTTGAAATACATATTAAACACATTCTTTTTTGTTTCAGACGAAATCTGTGTGACTTGTCCTCATGATAGGACTATCATCGCAAAACCAGGTTCCGACCGAGTCAGGCTCCCACATCCACGCTTAACATCCTGCCGTGGATACAAAGTCTCCAGGGATGTTAAATTTATCCCCATGTACGGACCAAAATTTGGTTCTTTGCTACAAAAGGGATCACATGGGATTCTAGGGCAAATCAGTTATAAGAATAAGGTATCTACCTACCTAAGAAATCTTGTCATAAGAATTTAGCTGCTTTTTGGCAGATTTCTGGAAACTAGGTCTCGTTGGAAACACTTTAAAAAATAAGAATGCAATGAATCAACCAATAGGCTCTATTGCCTATAATATATATATAGGTAGGTATAATATATAGGTATTATATATAGGTATAATATATAGGTAAGTAGCTTGGACGAATGTAAGTAGGTAGGTAGATCTAACTTTCACAAACCTTATATTCTCAGCTTTCATACAGGACCTCTTCCAGATTCACGAATTTTTATTGTTATTTGTAAGTATTTATAATTACCAAACGTATTTTTTTCCAGATGCTAAGATATTGCTACATGACCGTGCATGTGTTGATTCAAACGTGCGCACTGCCAAAATATTTGATTGCTGATTGTAGAGACGAAAATAAAACTTGCAGTTTTGAATGCCGCGATCCTAAGGCCGAACTGCGAGGATCATCGATGCTTACTTGTGGAGACGATAATATGCAATGGCTTGGACAGTTACCTGTTTGTTCAGGTAAACATTTACCTACAACTCACAAAGAATATTGACTAGAACCTTTGAACTTATTCACCTTTGTTGGTTAGGTTAGAACCGATAGGTATTCCATTAAATTATTTTTATCTATCAGCTAAAACCAAGTAAGTACTTACGCTATATCATATGTACTTACCAAGATTATATGTACTTCAAGATAATATCTACCTTTCCTACCTGTATGTACCTACTAGGTAGGTACATACATCCGTGATTTATCATTATCTGGCCACTTGCCAGTGTAATGAACGTAAATATTTTGCATTACACCTGCATAGCTAGATTATGGTCGGTAGGTACAATAAATTATCGTTTTTAGTAGGCACAGATATTCTAAGTTAGTAGGTACTTAACACATTTGTCATACATGACACTGATGGTGTGGATTTCAGCCCAAACTTGGTGTGAATCAGTCTCACCTCCTGATCACGGCCGCGTCAGCTGTAAGGGAGAAACAGTTGACGGTTGGGGTCTCGCGGATGGTGCTATTTGTCGCATCAAGTGTGCCAAAGGATGGAAATCAAACACCAAACTAGCTGTATGTCGCAGGGGCGTTTGGTCACAGAATTTCACTTGCACGGCTAAAATACAAGGTTTTTTGTAAATGTAGGTACCTACCTATTTATTAATTTTGTATTCGTCCAAGGGTAGTAAATCACATCCCACTAATATTATCCCATCCCACTAATATTATAATATAACTATAATATCCCATCCCACTAATATTATAAATGCGAAAATTTAGATTGTTTGAATGTTTGTGTTTCAATCATGTCGAGACTACTGAACTAGCTTGGATGAAACTTGGCATATAAATAGTTCGTAACCTGGATTGATTATAGGCTACTTTTTATCCCGAATAAAGTCAGCGCCACCACTGAAGTCCGATAGACGCGGCGCTGCTATCGCAGAACTAAATGTTGCCAGTAATATAGGTGAAAATTACCAATTTTCCAATAGGGTTTAAAAAATTATAGTTAAGCCAATTTCTACGTTTGTTCATTCTACACACATCTATCTACTCATTCTACAACTCAATGACCTTGAATAAAACAGGATAATAATAAATAAAACAAATTATTTTGTATTTATGTCGTTTTTATTTAGCTATAATTTTGGTACAATAATTATGCTCTTCTTCTCGAAGAGCTCCTATTCCGGACATATCGCAGTCGCTATCGCTCGTATCCATGAACTTACTATCGTGATCGGAATCCGTGTCGCTATCACTTTCCGTAGATATTATGAATCTCTCCATTTCCACATCAATGAGCCATCAATGAGTGATTCGAGAAACCGTTTTCACGGAAACACCTGAAATAAACATAACGTTGTAAGTTTTAGCACTTAATCAAATGATATTTTCTGGAAAATATCTAAAAAAAGTATTATCTTATACACCTAGCCTTAATTATTTTGTAGTTATATGTTATATTGTCAACAATATTTTACCCATAAATTAGGCAAAAAAGAGCAGCTATGGTATCCCTAAAGTTTACCTGTCATAGCGGCGACTCTCATCTGCACTTTATTAATAACTCTTTATTTTTCTGTACCAAATTACAAAATTCATTCACTTTAAGGATCACTTCACGGGCTGCACTTTTCAACACTTTACGCTTCATTAATGCTGTTTATTTCACCTAAAACAATAACAATTCCACGGCCAATACTCTCCGTAAACACTCCTTACACAAGACAATATGGCGGAACCAGTGTCTCCAACTCTCTCTGTCAAAATTACGGTGTTGCTGGTCTGAAAATACGGTAGATGGTAGAAAAATGGTAGAAAATTACGGTAGACAACTTAATAACTTTTTACCCGCACTATAAGGTTGCAAAACGCTTAAATGTCAGCCTGAATTATAGTATCACAAAAGGAACACATTGCTTTATAGGGGTCTTTTGGGTTTTCACGTAACCAGGAAGAGAAGTCCTTGTGTTTTAGCCACTCTGCTCTAAATTTTTGCTTGTACGAGTCTTTTTAGTGACTTTACTTTTTTTTGATGGCCCTCCACCACTCGCCTCACTTGAATAACTGGAATCACTATAACTCTTTATATGGTACCTAAAATAACTAATTTTTATTTTAATAGCAGAAAACCCGCAACTAACTTTTTCAAAACAGTAACATCAAACGCAGAATAGAGCTTGTAGATGGCAGTATGCCTTAATCTAATTACCATGCAGTTACAGTGTATATACTAAACATTTATGAACTTTGTAATTTGGTCGTATAAACTTTGTCATTTTGTCTATGAACACAAGTTAAATCTTGGGAATCCCTTATTTTATTCCCCATTGCAGTGTTGCCGCAATAAACTAGTAATATTTAACTAAATCAAGTGCTACCATTATAGATATAAGGACACGGACGAAATTACGGTAGAATGTGACACCGTAATAACATGTCTACGGTAGGTGGTAGATCTAGAAAAATTACGGTAGGTCTACCGTAATTACGGCGTGGTTGGAGACACTGGGCGGAACTGTCAAATTTAGTTCCCGCTTTTGCCGTAAGACTTCAATGGTGGCGCGGACTCTAGAATAAACACTAAACAGGATAAAATGAACGAACGGGATTAGTAGCGCCAATTGGCAAGAGGATGATGTCATGTCGTGATGTCACGTCAGTTTGACATTCGAGTACTTACGGGTTCGGTGTAATCAGAATGTCAAGTTTCTCAAAGTACAGTCGGCTACACATCAACCTATCAACGGTTCGAACTTTGAACGATTCTAATTTGAATGTTGCGAATCATGCCAGAGGGACGATATGTTTTTGTGTGAGACTCGCTGCTTGCGTGCCTCGCGCCTACACCTATTACGATCCCTGATTCGCAACATTCAAATTATAATAGTTCAATGTTCAAACAGTGGATAGGTTGATGTGTCGCCGACTATACCTATGTTATGTTATCAGCTCGGTTATATGCACAGATAATATAATACACAGATAATATAATGTACACGGAAACGGTACTCGCATACGAAGTCGCGGGTAACATATTCTGTTGGAACGAAGTTCCTTATCGCGCGTTGTGAATGGGGGCTAGACGGAAAAAAATATTTTACGAAAAGTTGTCACGACACTTTTTGCTAGCTGTGCGGCGTCGCATGTTTCTCTGTCTGTCTCTCTCTCTCTCTTATAGAACTTCGTTCCATCCGGGTGTCCCTTGACACCTCTCAAGTTTTTTTTTGTTTCGCGCCAAGTCGAAGCTTTCGACACTCCCAATATGGCGGCGAGTACACAATCAATATTATCGTGATACTGACTGAGATCCACGATCCTGTCACTATCGTCAATATTTCCTCGATTATGGCGATTCTGTCAGTATCGAGGAAATATAAGGCGCTGACACTGTCAATACTATCGTGTTATAAATTATCACGCGAGTTTTCTCAGAGGTCATAATAATTACAAGAGAAGAAGAAGACGATAGGTAGTACCCGATCCAAACCCGATCCGATCGCGATCAGCGCCAATGCTGCTATTGGTCTGATTTTGACATTTATTTGAAAATAGAAATAATCTGACGTGACGGTGACGTGATGTTTGCGGCCGTTACATGTTTTGTGAGTTTGTAATAAAATTTGTATCTTTTGAAAACTTAATATTTTCATAGAAACGTGTAGCAAAGTGAAAATGTTTATATTAGTGGAGTAAATAGCAAAGCAAAAAAGTTAGGCCTGAAATTGTTATAATGGGGAGCAACGGCAGCAAACCGAACAATGATACATCAGCTGTGGTGATGCAGAAGAGAGAGGCAGACGTTTGTGATAACCCAGATCCTAGATCTCCAACTCCTGAAGTCTCAAGAACCCCTTTACATGTAAGGCCGCAATATGTATAATAAATACAAACTTAAAAATTTTAGGTAGGCTTGGGTACAACTGCTGACAAAAAAGTTTAAGAGACATGACTGTCTGGTAAGAGGCAAGTAGGGGTAGGTACCTAAGTACTTAGTTTTGGCGGCAAACGAACTGGTGATGCAATGTTCATTTTTAGAAATCATTGGGATACAGTTTTTTTCATAGAGGCATTCGACTTCATTCAAGTACAACTAGTACAAGTGCTCACTTTCAGAGTGTACTTCCATTAATATTTCACTGATAACTTATGCTTACTTACTTATTTTGTTTTCTAGAATAAATCTGGATCCAAGCACAACATCACAAAAAATGTGGACCTGAGAAAGACATTTGAGAGTGCAACAGAAGAAAAACTCATTCACAACAATCCTATTCTATCCGCTGTTATCAAGAATCATTTACAATCCTACGATCCTCGTTCACCAACACAAGATTTTGAAAGAACTCCCATTGTTATATCATCTAAAGCAGATGAATTCAAAGAGAAAAAATTGATACACCATCAAAGCGTAAACTTAGGTAGCCCTCACCTAATAAACGAGCTTGATGAGAACTGTGACAGCTGCACAGAAGCAAATGAACTTAGTCCAGAATTGATCATGCCTAAAAACCTTTGTGAAGGTTTTTATGACATATCACTGAATGAATCTATAAAAGAAACTTCAGGACCATTGGGATCATCCACTGTGTCTAATGATGCAATTGAAAATAATATGACGAATGGTTTAGTAGAAAAAAAACCAACAACATTATTGGAAACAAACTTTGAATACATAGAAACTGATGACAAGTTTGAGGATAGTCGTGAGAGTCCCAGCTCAAAGTCAGAAGAATATAATGAAATAATTCCTGTCTTTGAGATTCTTGATATTGATCCTCGTTCTCCTTCCATTGGTATTGAAAGAACTCCAATTGTCTTCACAAGAAATGAAAACGAAAACAGTGAAGACAATGTGGAACAGATGTCTGATGATTCCCTCATTAAAGTTTTGCAAAATACAAATGTTGAATTACGCCAGACTAAACCTACAAACAATAATACAGAAGGACTTCTCATTTATGAAGATGAAACCGCGAACATCAATGATACTCCAAAGAAGTCCAAATCAACCAGTAATAGTGGATCAAGAACTCCATTATCATGTATGAAAAATAAGGACGCAGGGCATACCAGATCAAAATCAGCTAACACATTGTATGATCCCAAAAAAGGATCAAAAATACCGAAAAGAGTCTCTCATATTCCTAGACTGAAGTCTTTATCTAAGCAGCCCAATATAATTCCTACTGGCAGTAGCATTTCTTTAAAAAATATTTCCAAGCCTTCTACTATTGGTGGTGACTGTGAAAATACTCCACCACACTCCCAACGCGACAGATGGGACAAAGACTGCAGTATTGTCCTTTAAAATTAATTTAGATTCAGATATCTTATTAATATTTTTGACTTATAATAACATAATCATCATGACTACCTACTTTGTTCTCCCGACATTATATTATTAGCTAATGTTTACAATAAGTACTTTTAGACTCAATAAAACAGACATGGTTTTTAAATGCTGAGTTTTTTTTCTTAGGTTGAATTCACAGAATATCAAAGTTTGTATTTATTGTTCCGTGGTTTAAATTATTACCAAAGTTAGATCAAACTAAATTATTTTTATTGATATAATTCTGTAATAAAACCTCAAGTCTGCCTACCTACTGCCGCAATAATCTTGAACGGCATTTTGACAAATTAATCTGTGGATAACACCTAAATTGTACTACCATGTGAAAGCAGTACCTATGCATAGGTAATAAAGTCTAATTTAGAGCATCAATAAAACAATAGTTTATTATGCACATTTATTTTTATTAAATATTATCGCAACGCACTAAAATACATAGGTAAGTAAGTAAAATACAATGCAGAAAATAATTCGATATAAAATAAAAATTAAGGGAATCACAAAATATAATATTGCTGAAATATTATCGCTTCTTTATGGAATGGAATGGCTTAGAAAAAAACGCTATAATAATTTCTTGATATACAAAAATAAGCCCGCAAATTGTCAACTGGTTAGTTTACAATAATAATTTATTTTATTTGATTGTTGCTTCCTCACAGCCCTCGGAAAACTGCAAATCAAAATTTTAGATGACACATTTTCATAGCATCTAATAATATAGAGGTAGAATAAAGTTAAGGCTATCAATAAGCCAATCATTTTCTACACATCGAACACGCAAGCAAATCTGCACATCAAGATTTGATAAACCATGCATTAAAAGTGAAAGGTACCTAAGTTTCAGCATAAAGTGGTTTGGCATTTCATAATCTAATGTAGGTACCTAATGTTAATGTTTCTTGGAATAGACTTGATTAGGCTTAAAATCAGATATTATATGTTAATTATTGTGTTAAATGCAATCCTGCACGTGACGTGCCTGAACTAAGGAAAATCACAATGATTTTTATAACATCCCAAATCATCCTAATCGAATTGCGCTCGACTCGTATAACTTTTGGGATGTTATTAAGTTTACCATACAAATTTATGCTAAAACACTGTCAAGCAGCACAAACAATGCACGTAGATCAAAATGGATAGGTTACCAACCTAACAGAAATCTAACACATCAATCAGAAATACCTACTTCCCAGGTAGGGAAGTAGTTCTCAGGTAGTTTGTAACTGGGGTAAAACGGTAATTTAAGTACCTACTTATTTTAGAATTCGGATGTTCTGTCTATTTCTGTATCATTCAACGCCGCTTGTACGATGTTATCAACTGCAAGTAACAATTTTATGCAATTTTATTGAGAAGTACCCATGTATGTCAGCATCTAGTTCCCATATTATTTCATTTTGTTTACAGTACTTGCCAGGCAATTAAATTACTATTATGAAGTCACCTTATTAGGTACTAAAAATATGCTGATAGGAAAGTACATTATGTACTAATATTGCACTCTGGAAATCATCATTGTTATACAATATTGTATAATATGCTATTACTAGTACTATTGTTGTTTTTATTAGCAGTAATTTAAAAATGCTATTATTAAACTAATATGGCTACTCACACACACGTAAGTCTAGTGTATAAATACCACTTCAGGCGAAATAATGTGATAGAGCTCTAATCTAACTTAATGTCACAGAGATTCTACTAACTTATTGTTCTATCTACAAAATAACAATGTGATTTAAGTATATGAATAATGTACCCAAGGTACATGCTAATGGAATTTAATTTCTATGTTATAAATAAAACGTCCATAAAACTATTAAACTAATGTAACAAGGAAAAATCTTTCGTTTTCTATTAGTAAGTTTAGTAATAATTAGGAATGCAGAAATATATCTACTGCTGATGTTGGAATGTTATCAATAACAATAAGAACTTCAAGCTCTCGCATTTTATTATCAAAGTATAAATGTACTGGCAGAGTACAGCTAAGTATATTATTTACCAAATATGACCAGTTTATCAATGCATTGTTTCACAACACTGTGTTCTTATATGTTAGTCGGAGGTAGTCTTTTTAGAAAATGCTTTCAAGGAATTCTTAAGATTATTGGGGCCAATATTAAAGAACTAAGAACACCTAACACCAATTTTGAACAATATCAACAAGTGAATGGGAATAATCTAATTTTTCCCATTGCTAACATGCTACATGCAGGGTTTTCACTTTTCCTTGGCGTCTTTTGACTCAGCATCTGTCAAATAAGGTTAGTAGGTTTTAATTGATAAAATAAAAATCACACACACTACGTTGCCTTTAGTAAAACCGAAAAATCATGCACACACAAACTAATAGATGAAGTTATTATACTGACTGACATATTATGTACATAGGCCAGGTTCCTCCAAGGTCACATAATAATTAGTCAACACTAGTCTATTGTCATCTTTTACCAATAAGTAGGTAGCAACTTCTCTGAGAGCGTACACATTTTAGTAGTCATCTTTAGTATTTCTAGATAAATGTTACCTTGATCCTTCTCCTCCATATTTTGAGCAATGAAGTCACGGAGCTCTGAGTATGCCTTGTCCAAGTTGTCATTCAAAATGATGATGTGGAAATTGTTTGGTTCTTGTCCTGAAATTCATACAAATACTCTTTTTTAAAAAAATCAAACCAATATGTTTGTAATGAATTTTTTTTATACACCTAAATGATGGAACAAGCCGATGGCTCAACTGATTTTAAGCTGTTACCTCTGCCTATAATGATGTATCATCTCAATGAGCTTGTTCACTGTCGACATACAGATGTATCTATAAGGTGAACATACATAGGTCTGAATCTGAATTGAACCAACCAAAAATGTGAGATGTGTAACTTTATAAAAATAGATCTGTTCACCGAGCTAGTTCTATTCACCGAGTTAGTTGGTATGTCATAGATTAATGCGCTGTTACCTTACACTACACAGCATACTTTCTTTTAAGCTATGAAATTACATAAAATTCAGAATGAAAAGGCTGTATTGCTATTATTTGCTATGTTACGAATGTAGATTTCAGCATGAGAAAATGTATCCCTCCAAGATTTATGTTTAAAGTGGTGAGATGTGAAAGTGCATACCAAATTCAATTTCCCTTCTGGCAGTTTCCAATCTTTTGCGCAGAGCTTCTTCATGTTCAGTGTTACGTGATCGGAGACGTCTCTCTAGCTCCTCAATGGAAGGGGGCATCACAAAAACCAGCAGTGGGTTCAGATCAGTGCATTTTACTTGTTTCACACCCTCCATCTCAATATCCAGTACACAGATCTTTCCCATATAGCGAACATCATCCACTGCTCTCTTACTGGAAATAACACATTTGTACATCAATAAAATGTAAATAACTAAATTAGGTAGGGCAATACCCTCCCTCAAACTCAGAAAACAGGAAGTGCAGCATTCTAAAAATAAAAGGTCCCTGATCTGATGACTTGAATTTACATATAGTTGCCACCTTACCTGTACTGTGACTTTCCATAGTGTCAACAAGTAGGTGCTATTTTTACTGATCCGTAACAAATCACAGAAAATGTAGTAAACAATGATGATAGGAACAAATAGGTACCTACCTACCTACTATTATACCTTCTACAACACTATCTGGCATCATGCCAATATTCACAAAACAACAAGCACATGGCCATGCGGGTTCAATAAATATTTTGTGATTTAGGGCATGGTACTGCTTCATTTACCTTGTTCCATACATATTCCCACTAAATGTGGCTGTCTCAATGAACTCTCCTCTGTTTACTGCAGTAGTCATGTCATCTTTGTTGGTGAAATGATAGTGGACGCCGTCCTTTTCACCGGGTCGAGGACCTCGTGTTGTGTGCGACACACTGAAGCCGAATTTATCAGGAAACTCTTTCAGAAGGCGCTTCAGCAATGTACTCTTTCCTGACCCTGATGGCCCACACAACACCACAGGACGAGGCCCTTTCTGCACCATTTTCGATAGAACTGACGATAAATAATTGAATTATGTAGCTAATTGAAACATGGTAGAGTAAATCGCAAGGTATAAAATAGAGTTCCGATCTCACATTTTAATAAAATCTTGGTGGATTAGTTTCGATTAGCTAAAAAGAACCTGCGTTTATTTTGTTAGAAAAAACAGATTCGACCCGTGTGTCATCAGAAAACTGATTTTAAATCGCGTCGCGAGCGAACAATGTTGCGATGATAAAACGAACGATGCGAAAATTACGAACGGAATTACGAAGAACAGAACAGAGAAAAGCCGAACCCATAGTGCTGCCAACTGCTAATTTTAGAGGGTAGCTAAACACCGTGCAAAAATCGATGCATAAAACCCTAGATTAAGAAATACAAGTCAATAATTATTTTTTTGGTCCATGATAAAACGCAAACTAATATCATGGTTTGTCACTGTCAAATAATGTGTCAACTCACTTTGCTTTATAATATCATGTTACCTAAATGAAATTAACTTTATGTAAAACCATTTCTTTACAAAACTAGAACTCAAAATACATTCATCATATTATTATTATTATGTATGATAATTTCTACTTAAATCTATGCTTGATTAACGATTTCTTTAATAGTATCAGAAGTCAATAGAACTGATTTAAAATTAATTTAAACGTACCTAAAACAAGACTGGCAAAACTGTGTCTGCTTTTCTAATCTCGTTTCACAAAAAATAAATAAGTTGAGAGACTCTTTTAGTTTTCTTTTTAAACAAAAGTCGCCAATTCTAGCTATAAAGTCGGTAAGTTGGCAGCACTGTGTCCGACTATGACTGCCGCTCTTCTTCTTTATTTATTTTTATTTCAACTTTATGTCAACGTCAATGGTAATGGAAATACAGCTGCTCGGCGTATCTCGTGCGTGTCATTACTGATAGTGTAATCACTGCCCTATCACAATAAATTTTCTCTTTGGTTACCTACTTATCTATCTATTGGTTATCAGAGTAGACCACCCACACAGCCATGGCTGACCAGAAGTCAGTAACACGATTATTTTTTGTATAAATAGGTTACTTGGCTCCAATCTACGTGTAATATTTATTTTATCTAGAAATTATTTAATGGTTGACGTTTCTGTTTGTTGTAATTTGTAACATTTTGTTCTAGTAATAAAAAAATAAAGCAATAGTAAACTATTTGACTTATTTGTCATTTTCTTAGCAATACCATAGACAATCAATCCAAAAATCATCCAATCACTGAAGAAACAGCTGATGAATTGAAATTTATGCAATCCAATGACAATCTTTCTTTGAGTTTTTTGAAAACTTTGGCCGTTATTTTAGTTGTGGATAGAGGTGTGTCATTGAGGGTTTTTAGATTAATTTAACGTAACCGTTTTTCTTCAATGGTTAACCGGTTAAAAAATCGGTTAAATCGGTCAACGGGTTTTCAAATAATCAGATTATCAAATTGAACGTAGATAGATTCTAGCTTGCAAGCAATAAGTGCTGTTTTCGTGAGGCATTCAATCTTCAATTTTATTAGCGCGGAAGTGCGAGTAAGAGAGGGATAGGTGCAAAAGGATCGGAACTATGCTTCATTACTCGCTTGCGAGTTGCGTGCGAAGACGTTGACGGAAATATTCGGTTCATATTTTCAACCGGTTATTTCGTTGAAGTAAAACAGCGCGAGTTGCGTGCGAAGACGTTGACGGAAATATTCGGTTCATATTTTCAACCGGTTATTTCGTTGAAGTAAAACAGCGCGAGTTGCGTGCGAAGACGTTGACGGAAATATTCGGTTCATATTTTCAACCGGTTATTTCGTTGAAGTAAAACAGCGCGAGTTGCGTGCGAAGACGTTGACGGAAATATTCGGTTCATATTTTCAACCGGTTATTTCGTTGAAGTAAAACAGCGCGAGTTGCGTGCGAAGACGTTGACGGAAATATTCGGTTCATATTTTCAACAGGTTATTTCGTTGAAGAGAAGCAGTTAATTCGTTGACGAGCATATAGCCGTTTATAAAAACGGTTCATTGATTTAACGACCACCTCTAGTTGTGGAGTTTTTTTTGAAAGCAAAAGCAAGCTCAAAGAAAAGCACGGAAAAAGGAAGGAAAGACAAGCAAAATTGTACCAGCTGTAGGAAAGAAAAGTGGAAACTTGAATGTAATATCTAATTACATTCAAAAGCTCCCGTTCTAACTGAAAAATATACGAAGAAATGGAGGTTCAAATCAGGAGACATAGAACGGTAAGATTTCCGTGATTGGCGTTGTTCAGTACCTACCTACCTATTTGTATCGTGTGACTTACACATCTTGTAACTTCAGGTGCAGATTCCTGACCAAGAAAATGTGTATGCTGGCAAAGGAAAGCCCAATCTCGCATTGCCTGCAAAGAAACAAGGATTGGGTGTTAGAGGCGCTCTCGGCGACATCAACACGAATGTGCAAATTCAACGCGACATCAATATTGGGAAGGTTGCCTGCGCTACCGCTGAGTTCGAGAAAAAAGTCTCCCTCAACCGTGGTGCCATAAAATGGTAACGATTCTGTTCAAATCTAACACAATATATTCTACCCCCAACTCTAAAAGAGAATGACTTACATTAGAAATCCTTTTCTGTCTGTAAATTATGTCAATATAAAGAGCTCTTTGTTGCATTTACAGTAACTACAGCCATGTTCAGTCCAAAATTGACACCGGTCTTGCAGCTAAGAATGCTATCCAGCCTTCATCAAGACCACCTTTGCGTCGTGAAGAAAGCACTGCAGGGCTTGCCAACAGAGCTGTCGCTCGTACTCGGGTATGTGCCAAAAAGTTTAATAATTTTATACATATTATGTGAAATGTATAACTATCATATAAAATATATGTTTTCTGCAGAGCCAACTCTACTCTCATAACCCTTAACCTAAGCCTGTGATTATAACACAGCCTGATAAAAAGTGAGGCTGAGTAAAAGTTTTTTCAATCATTTTTAGGCTGCCCACAAAGAAAAACCAACTGAAATCAAAGAGTCTATCAACATTTACATTCAAACAAAGAAAACTGAATCGAAGAAGGTGACCAAGCTACCAGGCATCAAGGAACGTAAGGAGTCCCATACACTGAAGCCAATCTTAAAAGATCCCGCTGAATCTCTAGGCAAACTGAAGCTTGCTGAGGAAAAAACTTCAATAATTGACCATGCAAAGCTACAGCTACATTCAACCCATTTGCATGAGATCCTTGACACCACTCCGGAGCTGCCTGATGATATTGAGGATATTGACGCAGGAGATAACCATAGCCCGCTACTTATGTCAGTTTACATTAAGGATATTTACAACTATTTGACTGAATTGGAAGTTAAATATCCAATTGAAGCTGACCATTTAAAGATACAGGTTGGTTTTATTATATTTTAAAGTAAAATATTTGTAAAGTTTTGTGCTAAGGATTTTTGACAAGGATTTAAACCTGTTTAACTATTCTGGGTACTCATAAAATGTTCAATTGCAGAGTGAAATAACGGGTAAGATGCGAGCAACCCTGATAGACTGGCTTGTGGAGGTACAGCGACAATTCTCATTGGTGCTGGAGACATTCCATTTGACTGTTGGAATTCTTGACAGATATTTACAGGTATAACATGAATTATTTCAATTAGGGATCAATATGGTATCAGCCAAGCTGAGACGTAGTAAATAGGCCAGGCTAGATTTTAACACACTAGGGCTTTCATGCTTTCCTTCATCATGAGAGCAAGATGATAGAAATCTCATTTTATAACCAGTGTTTTCTTTATGTAAATACTTTGTCTAATGATATTGTAGCTATTTATTTATTTATTTTTTGGATACTTTAGATACTACTATTACTACTATTGGATACTTTAGATTGTTATAGGCGAGACAATCCAAGTATTCAAGTATCCAAGTAAGGCCAGATGCCTAAAAACTCACAGAGGTGGGTGTATGCGTTATGACCAGAGATCGGAATAGGTAGAATGATTTAGGATCAATGACCTCAAACGATAGGTTAGTATGGATATGCTGCGGGAATTCCGGTATTTTAAAATTAACAAGAATTGTTTTCCGTAATTTAATAAATATTACAAGGAGGCGTTAGGACCAATGACCTCAAACGATATAGGTTAGTATGGATATGCCTCGGGAATTGTGGAATTTTAAAATTATCAAGAACTGTTTTCCGTAATTGTTTTCCGTAGTTTTGTGCACAATGCCTTTGAATAAATAATAGTTTGCATACAAAACAAGCGAACTGTCAACTTTAATTAGCAAAATAGCTGAAGTTTCCCGCGATTATATGCGTAGAAAACGTCACAAATTTGCGCATAGTAACATATACAACAAAGCTTTAAATCAATTGGATAAATTTTATGGAAACGCATACGGCGGACACTACATTTTTTTTTATTCGACAGGTTAATAAAAAATATTTTCCTATAAAAAAGAAGAAAAGCCATATCCATGTTATGAAACTCTGATGCAAGTACATAAAATCATTCTACCTATTCCGATCTCTGGTTATGACGCATTAGTAACAAGTATCGTCATACGTACAAAACATCTCCCCTGTTAGACCTACTAGTAAATAAAAATAAAAAAGACTCACACTAAAGCCTTTGTAGAAAACCAGTAGATTAGAACACTCTTATACAGAATATTTATTCTCACATAGCTATTAGGTACCTTTAATCTTTACTTACTCGCCACAATCTACTTGCACCATGAGCCATATAAAAATGACCTTGCTATTGTAGGCGGTACCAAATGTCCAGCGCAACCAGCTCCAACTAGTAGGTGTCACCGCCATGTTCATCGCGTCAAAGTATGAGGAGATCTACGCACCGGACGTCAGTGACTTCGTGTATGTGACCGACAAGGCTTACTCCAAATCTGACGTGTTCCAGTGCGAGCGCGATATTATGTCCAAGCTTGGGTTCTGTCTCGCCAGGCCGATTCCCCTCAGCTTTTTGCGAAGGTAAGATCAAATTATATTTCCATATACATTATCAAGAAAAAAATGTTGCGTGTCACCGCAGAAACTCATGTTGTAATCGTACTGTACCTATTTCTACAGCAGTATGCTCGCATATGTTACGATTTGGAAGGTATGGGTGCTAGTGCAATTACAGGCACATGAGACTTAATTTTTTTAAATCTCCCTCACTGACTTCCACTAACATACATGTCAAAACTAAAAGTCATTGTTGTATAGAGCTTAAATTAGTTGACTTGCTGTTTTAACTACATACCTACCGTTAGGTGTGTATCTTATTAAGACCAAGATTATACTCTTAAATAAAACACGCATTTTTCTATCGCCATACAAAGGAGGTTTTATTGTTGCAGATTCGTGAAAGCAGCACACGGTACGTCGAAAAACCACCATTTGGCCAAATACTTTATAGACCTTAGTCTGGTGGAGTATACAATGGCTCACTACAGACCCTCCGAGTTAGCTGCCGCGGCGCTTTGTCTGTCCCTGTACATCCTATCCAGTAAGCAGCTCGAAGTGGTCTGGACCGCCACGATGACTTACTACTCCGGCTATTCACTCGACCATCTCGACCCGATCATTAGGAAACTAGCTAAAATAGTAGTCAATGTAAGCAATTCCAAATACAAGGCGGTCTATAACAAATATTCCGACACTAGCGTAGCCAAAGTAGCAACACTACCTCAACTCAAAAGCGAAGCCATTATCGAACTCGCGAGCCCTTAGGATATTTAATTTTTAGCGTTTGTGTATGACTAGATCATTGACTGAAATTTTGTAAGGTTTGTACCTGTCTGCTTGCTAACTTTTAATTTAGACGTAGTTTAGATTTTTAGATGTAATTTAGTGTGAATGCGAGTATTTTAATTTGATATGATGACTTGGTGTTTATGTAATTGATGATTTATGTAATAATGATTTAACCGGGTACTGAAGTATTTTATAATAATGTTTTAACTAATGTCTATCCCAGTGTTTGTAATCAAATATCTCTGACTTGACTTGTTATAAATTGTGTAGAGGTTTCAGAAATCTCGTCTATGTTCCTGATTGATGATGGATTGATTCAGACGATGTTGACTTTGACTGTAGGATGTAACTCGGACAATTTTACATCTCGGAGCTTATTTCTTGACAAATATGACTTGCAGAAAACGTTAGTTTTATTACGAATGTTTCTTAGCATTACAACAATAACAAAACTAGACATTTTTCTTTTTTTTCGATCGGGAACTTTTTAACTAGATTATGTTGTGTAGGTAGGTACATATTGCGTTTTCTAAAATTCTAAGTAGCAGATTTTAGAGCTCCACTCACTGTTCGGTATTTAGAATAAATATATTCTGTTCGATTTTTAACATCTAACATCATTTTTAACGAATCTAATAATTAGGGTTATAACTATTAAAAAGTTTAAAAATTATAACTGTTCTTATATAACCTACCTATACCTACCTATATTTAATTTTAAACTAGATTTTGTGTATTTAATGTTTTTTAGTTATGATCTACATTTTATTGTGATTATTAGAATATTTTGCGTGGTAATCGTAGTTATGTACGTACGTGTAATTTGTTATAAATAAATCTGTTTTACAATATTCCGTATTTTGCTTTATCCTAAACGTCATTTTTGAAAAATATGGAAATAGTTTGTGGATAATATTAGGCTTTTTGATAATCTATTTATTTAGTGACTTCGAACTTGTGTGTTAGGTAGGTAGGCTTTTTAGATAGTCTTTACCGATGTTGCTGATAGTGATGTACTGAAGAAGGTCATCATATAGGAAGGAGCCATCTCAGACACATTGTCATCCTCCTGCTGTCTCTGTGAACCGTGTCGATCTTTGGGAGGTTACTATAGAAGATCTAATAACACCCACATGCATACGTAGAATGGCTAAGTACTACGTATCTGAATAAGTGGGGTCGCTCCGTTTTTGGCACAGCGACATTGGGGCACATTGCGTCGCAAAGTCTGTCGACATAGCCAGCCGTTGCGCGCTGCGTTTTCCACTTTTTCCCTTCGGAAATTCGAAGAATTTATTAACGCTTGGCGGTTAGCCGAACCGTTTTTGTTCACCCTTTTTTCACTGACCGGACTCCTGCAGCGAGACCAATATACAAAGAAATCTGTTTTTTGCGGAAAAGTTTTTGTACGTACTTACTGGCTTCAAGTTTGTTTCGGTTACCGGCCGTAGGTACCTTGCGAGATTATTCTTATAGTTCATTTTATAGTACCTAACGAAAGATCCAATTTATAAAATAATCTAGTAAGGTAGTACTTAGCAGTCGGCAAGTTACTATCGACCTACAAGCTACACGCCTAGAAGTACATAGGCAGATATTTAGTAGTACCTACTAGTAAGTAGGTTCTCTAAAACGTATTCTTTCTAGCAGCCAAACAACTCACCCGTGAAAACTCCATTTTCCACTTACCATATTCAGAAAAGGCTCTGAAGTTCCTTTGTTACGGGCACTATCAACGAAATTGTGAGAACAGTGTCATGTCCAATAAACAGTGCAGTTATCTAGTCCGGGGTAGTGTTATAGTTCTGGGACAATTCGAGTAGAGATGGTTTTACGGACATGACACGGTATGCTATTTTTCCTCTAGTCGAAAAATGTTTACCTAAGTTGCTCAAAGTCTGGACACTTCACTAAATATTAATGTATTTTTTGTGAGAGGATTTAGTCCTATCTTCTTAGTCCTAGGTAGGTAACCTAGAGAGCTCAAGTGAAAAGGCAAGAAATCGAGCTTTGCGTCTGCAACAAAATTTCCGATATCTTTAGTAACTCCTACCTGAGTTTGAGCAGTTCCGACTTTCGGAGTAGTGTTGTGCGTGACACCCCTAGTATAGTTAATGCTGCACCAGAGTCGACCATGTTGAATTTTTGCAACAAGCGCTCCGCAATGTATGCATACAACTATGTGTAATGCCGCGAAAGCCTGTCTCGTAAATATTTCCTGCACGCAATTTACAGCTTTCGGTATCCTCTTACGGAATAAAGGCAGTTAGTGAATACCAGCTATTCATTTTGTAGAGTAATTTATGTGAGTACTAATATATTCCTCTAAAAAGATTTGAGCTACTCGTAGACCCTTTTGCATTGCATTGCATTGCTTGCTACGAGTGTCTATTTGTAGCAAAGGTCTACGACCCACGTCAAAGCAGTGTGTATTCTTTTTGCATCACATATAGGTAATAATTTTTTTATGTACCACTCAGAACTCTGTACTCTTTGTCATTAATAATGGTGGGACAATAATGTTTACGACGTTTTTCAGTAATACCACTGGTAAATCGTAGCACGGTCAAAGATTGCGTAGCACTTTTGTATCGATATGGATACTTTTGTAATGCAATTCGGTATGGAAATTGTCAATTATATATTTTGACTCATTTCGGTCTGAATACATTTTCTTGTACTTACTAACCTAAACCAGATGGTCTCATGCTTCAAACTGCATCCTACACGGAGAAAAATTAACAACTGTAAAGTCAGTTTCGTATCAGCTTAAACACCAAGAAGTTTGTCGCGCCCCGCCAACAAAATGTTTCATATTATTGTCGTGTTATACTTTTCTACTTAGCGTCGCGAGTGGCAAGTGTCTCCGAAGTCGGGGCTTCGGTTGTTTCACCAACTTTTAACGAGTTTGTCGGACATGGAACGGCGGCGGCGCGGCGGCTGCCGGCCGAGACTTGCTGCACATGTGTTACACGCTGTAACCTGACCCGCAAATAACCACGTCAACAATCACGATGGATAGGGGATGTTTTTACTATTCAACTTAGAAGCTTGTAGCATCACACCAGCGTGGACACCCTGGAAGTTTGTATGATACCATACTTTGTTGTTTGTGATTGCTAGCATCATGTCAATGTAGGTACAGTCAAGAAGATAAGATAAGATAAGATAAATTTTTATTTGTCCCCAGTATAAATACAGTAAATACAGTTATAAACATAAAGACTCTGTGGTTGTAAGGGGGCAAAATGGTCCCCGTCTCAGCATAATACTGCACTATACCTAAGTAGATACCTACCCAGGTATAATGCAGCGCTGGTTTTCAGACGGGGCCGATGCCGTCAGTGAAGCCACGAACATCGGAAGAACCTTATAAGAAAAATAAAATAAAATAAAAATAGTAGGCAGGCACCTCATCCCACAATCCGAGCACCTAGATGCCTACCTAGAAAACTTAAAAGTAAAATTAAAAGAAATAGAAAAGTGTAGGTAGGTACACGGTTACAATAAAACAGAAAACAGAGGTTGTACCCACCAGCAGGCGAATGGCCACATTACATTGTCATATAATTACATAGTTAATAAGAGGAAAACGTTAGGTGCGTAAGTAATTAAGCATATTATAGGTAAGTATCAAGTCTTCGACAAACTAATGAGAGGAATAAAAAAAGATAAAAAATAAAATGGTATAATAATATGTATACTGCGAGCATAAATAAATAAATGAAAATGATGCATCATCAATTTATAAATATTTTTTAAACTATAAAAACAAGTTCAAGCAGGCGTTGTGTCATGTGTGGCAGGCAGATATGGATGGCGGAGGTCGTTAGCTCGACCGCACCGAATGTCATTTACAATGTGAAGTGAATACGGTTGATCAGATTCCTATCCTGTCTGTGGTCTTTTGCACATTGCAAATAGTCTGTGGAATGTCATTCGGTACGGCAGCGAGGCCATAAACCAAGAAGTTGAAGTTATACAAAGTTATATCTTTGGTTTGAGCTTGGCGTTTCTCTATTGGCTGACTCAAAAAATGGCGTCGTGCTTGTATCAAAATATTTTTCACAAGCCGGTCGGAATAGTGTCATTTTATTTGAATTTGGGAGGACAAAAAAAGTTGACTCCGGTACGATAGCCAGGGAAGTGAAGCTACTGTGTGTGTAGGTATGTGTGTGTCTATGAGCACGTCAACCTGAAGAGAATGAGATCTAAAAGAAGGGCGGACGCTGAACTTAAAGGGAACCCTACTGGACATTGGACAACAATATCGAGACATGTGCCGGGAGCAGAGCCTACCTAAGCTACCCAACACGATGGTGAGTCATTTATTCGGTTAGGTATGAATAATTTGCAGATATCTCACTGGCTTTTAGATTGCTCACTAAACAAGTACATCTTGAGGGTTTTTCTAAAAGTGTGCACCGTTTTCAGAGCACGCATAGGCGGAGGGACAACATTCCAACACCGCGACGCGGCAAATTTGAAAGAGCCACGGAAAGCCATAGACCTGTGCTTCGGTACCTCAAACACGTAAGTGCAAGCTCTGCTAGGATATCTAGTCTGGTCACGTGCCCACCGTAATTTATGAAATAGGTATCTTGGATACTGACTTTTTACAATACCGAAGAGGAGCACTGCAAGATGGAGTTTTCTACGAGCTTCCATTTTAAGCAGATTCGATGAATTCAGATATGGTGTTATGTGAGATCTTGGTGGAACAGTGAAACAAAACCGTGCGCAGGCATTTTGGGCGCGCTGAATAAGTTTTGCTGACCTACGTAGCAGACAAGGCCCATATACGACGTCACAGTAGTTTAATTTAGACAATATTAGACTTTCACAAAGATTAATTCTTACGGGCTCACTTAAGAATGGCCGAATTTTATAAAGGAGCCTGAGGCGATAAAAACAATTACGGACACTTTCGGCTATGTGTTTTTCAAAATGCAAATTACCATCCATGATTATCCCAAGATTTTTAGCCTCTGAGACACGCTCCACATTTACTCCATCAACTATAATATCTACTTTAACATCGTGAAGTTCATTCAGTTTTTGCCTAGTGCCTATGAACAAGAATTTTGATTTCTTAGGGTTGATGACTAAAGAGTTGTCCCTAGACCAATCTGATATCTTGGCTAAATCAGAATTTATTTTGTTTACTGCACCAGCAAGACCAGAAGGTGGAAATGGAAAGTGCAACTGTAAATCATCCGCATAAAGATGATACTTACAGTGTGCTATAACCTTAGTTATATCTGAACTATAGAGAATAAATAAAAGAGGCCCTAGGATTGACCCCTGCGGGACTCCCCTAGGAACCGGCTGAAGAGCTGATTGTAGCCTAGATCCATTAGGCATGGTTAGTTCCACAAACTGATGTCTGCGGTCCAAGTAGCTATGAAACCACCCAATTGTCCGCTTGTCAAAACCATAGAAAGCAAGCTTGGATAAAAGTAAAGAGGTATTTATGGAATCAAATGCGCGGGAAAAATCAAGTAGAATAAGAACATTAATCATGCCACTGTCTTGGGCCTCTAACAAACTGTCAACCACGTCTAACAGAGCAGTTGATGTGCTGTGCCCTTTACGGAATCCAGACTGATACTGTGGGAGTATGTCATTTTCCTCCAGGTATTTGGTCAGCTGCAGACTCACTGCTTTCTCTAAGACCTTTGATAGGCAAGGCAGCAGACTAATGGGCCTAAGATCCTGACACGATAAGGGGTTATTGATTTTTGGTATAGGTTTTACCACGGCTACTTTCCAGCTATCCGGGAATACCCCAGTTAAAATCGAGCTATTAATTAGTGATGTTATTGCTTCTAATGATTCTGGTAAGGTCATAGATAACATTTCCAAAGATATGCCATCCACACCCTGTGCATTTGATTTTAAACCGCGTATAATACTCATAACCATGTCCGTGCTTACAGGGCTCAAAGAAAAAACCTCAGAGTTATACCTGTGATACTCGAAGAAAGTAAGCTGGGAAATAGACACCTGATCATGGCCAGGCACATTCAGAAAGTGGCTGTTAATGAGATCCGGGTCATCGAATAGGGGAGGAAGAAGAGGAAGGGGAGGAAGAACAAAGCAGAGTACGCTGAACATCTATGAAAATCGAAATAGTGCTGAATATTTTCTCGTCAACTGTTTCTGTTCAGATTTAAGTAGATTATACAAGTGTTATTTCAGGCAAAACGTTTGAATCGCAGGTAGTCTTTACTTAGTTATTCTGCTCTATGTAGTTACATGTTTGTTTTTGACTGTACAGTATAGTGTCCTCGGCGAAGTACCTAAGTACTTTGATACAAAATGTTTGTTGCAATTTCCAATATCACCGATGGATGACCCGAGAGAGTTCTGGCTTTGAAACCAGTAATCACATTAATTTGCCAATTATTGATGGGTTGCACACGTAGGTAGAGTATTGTAGAGTAGGTATTATGTAGTTTGTAATAAGTTAATGGGCTTTTAGAAGCAAATAAAAATACTTTGCTGAACATAGAACATCGGGACTTGAGAGTTGCAAAAGTTGTATCGTACCTAGGTACTTAATTAAAAATTCGTGACACTTTTAGACAAATTTTTTAACCGACTTCAAAAAAGGAGGAGGTTCTCAAGTCGGTTGTATGTTTTTTTTTTTAAATGTTTGTTACCTCAGAACTCCGTCATTTATAAATCGATTTCAAAAATTCTTTTTTTATCTGAAAGGATATACTTCCAGATTGGTCCCATTTAATTTTCATCAAAATCGGTTCAGTAGTTTGGGTTATAAATAAAAATAACTGAAAAAAATGCCAAGTTGTGGCGTAGCGCCTACCATTTTACTGCTAGCAACGATGCAATATGCCAAGTTGCGGCGTAGCGCCTACCATTTTACTGCTAGCAACGATGACCGTTTGTGCACACCTAAATTTTAACATTTTTCTAAATTTGGTCAATAAACCCAGTTTGTACATTCAAACCGCATTTAATTGGAGAAAAGCAAAAACCCACCAGTTGTTCCTCTAAAGAATCAACACCAACCACGTGCACGAAATTGCGTATTTTGCTTTCCTGTGACTTTTAAGTGGTGTTTATAGTGACTACAACATTCCCAATGAACTGTCATCATCATCATCATCAAAAGTCAAAGTCAAAGTCAAAATTTCTTTATTCAATAAAATCACAAGGATCATTTAGAATCATCTGATGATGAAGCTGGTACTTAGTCGAATTGAAGTCGGGTTTTCCAGTTTTTTAACTTATAAATTATAATCTAAATAATATTGCGCTTTTTATAATTATGTATTGAAAATATTATCTAGTTATGATACCTAAAGCGTGACCACGTGCAATGAGAAAAAAGCTCTGTAAAAGCTCCATAGTAGCAGTAACTACCTTAAAACTCCTGCAAATCCACATCAACGATCCATCGAAACTCCGGAAAATTGCCCCAAAATTAATGCGAAAATTTCGCTTGTCGCCAATCACTTGCGGTCCTGTTACACCGATCGGTCTCGACCATCCATGGGATGGAGCACTTAAAACTGCCGTTAAAAAGGGAACCGTTCAAAAGCTACGTATAAATAACGCAGCATTTACGCTACCGCCGATATTTTACAGTATTCTTTCATTTCCATTTACCGTTCCGATCTGAATGGTTGTGGTTTTGTAAATAGCTTAGCTTTGTTTTGTTGGTGGATGTGTTGTGTCTGCGTTCATAGCAACCGAAAGTATTTTGTTGCTACATAAACATCACAAAATCAAACACCACCTACAAACAAAGTTCAGTTAGTAGAAACAAAGTTAACTGAGTAGAAACAAATACTTTTAGGTCCACCATGGTCCCAGGTGCGAAGCTGTTGTCACAGCTCAGGAGTCGAACTCACATGCATGACGTGGTGCATAAATCATAACCACGACATTATTTTGCGCTAGATGCTTGTCTGCTTGTGTCTCGATTTTGAATCTGACCGTCCACTAAGCCAACAGAGCCTATCTTGATTCTTTTATTTGTAAATTTATCAACCCTAATAGGCCGCTTATTTCAGGCTAAATCACCCCTCGCAGGTGGGGCAATCGTCACCCCCTTCACGTCCGCCAATAACTCCCGTTTGATTTGTTCCAGAAGATTAGCACCTCAAATACGTGTTTGGAAAGTTTATTAGGTAGGTAGGTTGGAGACTCTTTATAAGAAAGTGCTTAGATGTAACATCTGTCGAAAAATAAATAAAAACAGAGTAATAAGAACAGTTACATAGATCCATTTTTAAAATGTATGGGCATTTATTACTAGGTATAGCTGTTGGAAATTATCCTATTTTGATTAGGCTAAAACTACACGTTTATCATACCACTAACTATTTTTCTTACGTATCACTTTAACTTCATTTACTCCTTAAAAACATCTTTGCAAGCACTACCACATAGATTAGTAGTTTCTTTCATACATTGTGTGCAATATAAAAGTTTGCACAAGTTTGCTGACTTCGCTGAGCCAACATGGCAAATATGAAGGAATTCTTGTTAATAACGTAGCGCTTGATACAACTATTTTCGTATCTTTATTATTCTTATAGCTAGCTACACTGTTATTAATAACCACGATGAGAGCTTTGAATAGTTACACCGTGTTCTGTCTCTTTCGATCGAATTGTGGTACGAAACTGTGTAGTTGTCAAAGAAAATTATTATAAGTCGAAGCTCCTTTGAGATACCTAAGTAAATAAGCCCTTACGTCTAATGCTGGATGATGTATACAGCCGGATTTACCTATTTACTGCTTGGGGCCTGAGACATCTTAGATGGTGACTTGCCCATCACTTGGAGTGCAGCTGTGGGATCCTTTAATTGAACGAACATAGTTTTAAGTCCATTATCTTGTTATCTTTGTATTCTCGTATTTTTTTTATTTTATTTATAGGACATCCAACAAACAAACGATAACAAAAGAAATGTCATGGCAATGAGCTTAAAACTATTGTGTTCCTTCAATTAGAGGATGCCACAGCATGCATTATATAAGACTTATCAAACAGGTAGACAACAAATATTTATAGAATGATATTATAACATCAAACACAAAATATCAATCGTTTCCTTTCCGTATTCTTTTGTTGATTGTCCTAATTAATAAAAAATTAAGTACAATTTTACCATCCACTTTTGATGATTCCCTGCATGTAAGTAGGTAAATAATTTAATGCACCTAATCTATGGAGTATAACTATTTAGAGGTTTTTGCTTATGTTTTGCATGGCATGAACATGATGTAAAACTAAAATCTACGATATCGAATTTATTCCCAAAAGGGCCAGTAGTTTATCTACCCATACTTTAATGCTGGCATTTTTACTACATAAAGGCCTGATAATTTGCGTCCTCATTTTATTCGCTGAAACCGGCCGTATGCTGATGGATGGAGCAATCAGACCCGGGCTGTGCTGACGCGTCCCAAGGTCTCCACTGACGTACGAATTTATTTACCATGTGTTGTAAATTTTCCTTACTTTTATACTATCTATAGCGAGCTGAAAACAGCTGAAAACCACATGAAAGTAAGAATTCAAAGACATCAGGCGTGATTTTGAGTTCCGGCTACCTCTTTTTTTTATCTTGAAAGTTATTTAAAGAAAAATAAGGAAAACACTACTCGTACATACGTCTACTTATATTTAGGGTTTTACAGTAATAGCTCCTAAGTTTTCAGTGTTTTGTCTCAAGTGTGCCAATATTGAGAGTCTATTCTTCCAGTAGATAGGATCTCGTGCTGTTGTTCACCACATCTTTAATGTGGGAAGCTAATCTTAATTATACGAAAAAATCGCGTGGAAAACACGCTGCTAACATTTTAGTAAGGTCTCGGTAGATTATTTCATACTAGCTTCTCTTTGGCTTTGCTCACGTAGTAAACATATAAATAGCTATGATATTTTATGTCACTAATCTTTAATTTTTAACCGACTTTGCATCCGTATCGAGAAACACCTATTACACTTTGCATTCGTATTAGTAGGATTATTTCCGTGAGTACTTAAACATCTTGAAGTCCTAAAACTTCACTCGAAAGTTTAATAATTTGACGCAGAGCAAGCCACAAGAGTCTTCGCAGTACCTAGTTCAGTTATTCCACCCGCATTATTATGCATATTTTATTCGGCGAAGCGTTTGCGGCAAGAGCAGCCATAAAATTGCCTATTGTCGATGCACGTAAAGCCGGCATTAAACTGAAAGCGATTCTCGAATGCGTCGCGACGTAAAGTACCTATAGCCACAGAATACTAGAACCTAAGTACTGCAAACAGTAAAGATAGTCCTAATTTTTGAAAAACATTTTTGTTAAAACTCATTTGACACTATAGATGTTAGACATTTACGGCGTAAGATATGTTTTTTTGTAAATGAAACAGAATGCTGATTACCTGCAAATTGGATTTGTGGTGTCATATTATAAAACATATAAAACAAGCACCAAAACATGTGAGGATGCATAACCGTGAGGCTTAGATGACTGTGGGGTTCGTCATCTAAGCCGAGTCGTGAGGCGTGGACTTTTTTAACTCCTTCTCAAACCTACTGCATAAATGATGATATTCTATTCTGTGCTGTCAGAGTACAACAGGAAACCAGCCGACTCGCCTTGTTTTGTTCCGCCACTACGTTTTACTTTACGACTGTACGTGGGTATGCCTTTGCTGTTTCAATCCGAAAAAAAGGAAAAAATCGAAGGTGTGCGTTTTTCCAAATCATCAAGTTTTAGAGTAACAGCAGCTACCTTAAAAAAAATCGTTTGAAGACCACAAACAGAGATTAACAAAAATGATTTGTAAAATATACCTTTGGTAGCTACTTTTAAAACTTAGCTTCTGGAATACCTGGTAATAAGAGAAACATATCTACTCGTCATAAATAACGTGCAGAGAGAAACTGCTGCTCGGAATAACCAACTACTAAATCTCTCGCCGCCAGCTAAATCGCAATCTTTTCATATTTTTTCTCAAATTGCAAAATCCGTCCGCAGAGGGGACGTCCCATAAAGGCAGTGTCAATTTCTTCTTTAAAAATACGGCACGATCAGAGAGTAGCGATGCAGCCACTCTGTGGGACGCCGGCGTCAATTGCCAGATCCCTTCCGCTTCCGGCTCCACTCCACTACCGGTTTAGATTCATAACTCCGGTGCTTAGAACATTGTCGGCGTCCAACTAAAAAATACGCTCTCTTTCGCTAGATATTTATGACGCTGCAATAAGCCAAAGCACCCTCAAGTTATCAGCTTTCGCTTCAATTTTATTTTACCTCATTTGCGATACAACTTCGACTTTATAGAAGTAGTTTCCCGGAAACTCACAAAGGACGGCCGCTTTCAAGTATTTGTTTGAGAAAATACGGAGCTAGAGCGTTGCTTCAACTACTTAAAAGTTCGGTTGCAAATGAAGCGTTACAAAAATGAACGCCTCTTGGGAAAATGTCGGCGCTTCGTCATAGCCTTCTCGCGTTTTGGAGAGCGATTAAGGTAGGTGGAATACTACTTACGAAAGTACTTTTTTTACTAAAGGCTATAATTGTTTTTGTTAAACCTGGGTAAACCCCAATTTGTGTGTTATACAATAATACTTAATACTATGAGTGCTAATAACGAGAGCTGTCTCACAAATATCACGACCAATAAATTGGATGAAAGTCAAAGCAAAGCTGAAAAAGTGATTACGAGAAGAGCGTTCATGTAATCGCTACGCTAAGACGTCTCGAGTCGAACACGACCCCGCTAAACCCCCTCTCGGCGACAAGCAGGGGTCGTGTAGATCCCAGAAGTCACTTTTAAGCCATTACTTACTCGCTTGTTTTCGATTTGTTTTTTTCCAACGGAAAAAAGACAGCGCGAAATACAGCCGGGACTAACTTTCGGGCAATCAGAGGCCCAACTCCGGGAAGGGTTAAATCAAAGGGTTCCGGTTTTATGAAGACTTATTTCAGACTTACCTTCAAGTTGAAATTAGATTTAATCTGGCTCGAAGCTTTAGAATTGAATTTTGTAAACAATTTCGAATACCTCTACAACTTCCAGGCTTTGTTGAAATACCATAGGGAACTCGGGATCCCGTTGTTTAGAAATTCCTTTCAAATGAATTTCTACTTATATGAGGTTGAGTTTTGTAAATATGTGGACCATTTTCATGTTCAATGGGAACACTGTGTGTATTCGTTGTAATGGTTATTTCATTTTGTTGACTTTTCTTTCCCTTTTATAGTGTTCCGTACCAGTTTCGAAAAATAGATCGCTGTGTCGTTGCTGCATAATGCCTGATAGTAAGTCGCATTATTATAGAGCCTAGCAACACCAGCTAGTTGGAGTGAAGACAGTCAACAACCAAGTTACAATAAATTAAAAATTAAATTCTTTATTTAGGACATATAAAGCAACAAAATAAATGTTTTACGTAAGAAATAAATATAAAACTACTTTTTACTTCATGTACATGTATTATGAAAAGAGTTTTAGTTTTGCAATCTGGAATTTGATGTACTGAATACTGATTTCCAAACTCAATTTATGCTTGGCGGTTTTGTTGATATTGTGTTGCTTTTAAAATGATTAGCTTATTTAAAAAAAATTAGAGCTTTTGTTTCAGGTTAACAATTGGGTGGATATTGTTGTGAACATTACATAAAACAAATTTTGCAGATTTTTATGTAACTTAAATTTTCTGTACAGTCAATATATAAAACACGTGAATAATGAATAAAAAGTAGTAGCGGCACTTGATCTGTGTCTCTCCGAACTTAGCCGCAGTTAGCTCGGATTGGAGGAAAGTGAGGAGTGGGGGGGGGGGGGGGGGGTATAGCACTCAACTTCAGAGAAACAAATAACGGCTACGAGTGAGTGTGACTACTGTACTATGATAATAAAATAATGTCTAAATCTGGGTCGTGTTTTTTTATAAGTAAAGTAACACACCATTTATGAACACTGCATTTTATATCAATGAATAAAACATAAATAACGTAAAATTGCAATAAAATTATTTCCTAGAATTATTTTCAGGAGTTATGAAAACCAGTCTTTTGAATTATGTTTAAAGCCAAGTTACGATCCACATAAAAATACTAATGAGTAGAATAAATTTTGATTTAAAAGCTTTCAGATAACACGATTTCCATAGAAATGCGAGAATATCACAAATTATGTAAATAATTTCACTCTTATTTTGTTTAAATATTTATTTCTAAAGTTAGTTTACTACATTTAAAAAAGTTGGCTATTCGACTATTGTTCGACGAAATATTTTTAAATTAGTGTAAGTACCTTTAAGTTTTAAAAATAAACAAAAAACTATACATAACTTGTGTTACACCCCTGCCTGCTTCATATAAAGTTCCATTTTACTCCATAAATATTTTTTTTTTCAATCCATCTTTTATAATCTGGACTCAAGTCTCGTGTGAACGAGGCTCGTCATTTTACATTCCTGAAAAGCTCATGCAAGAGGTCGAGCTAAAAGCTAATTATCCCGCAGTCTTCGTTCAAGTGTACTGCCATCAAATCCATGAATCGCTCGCTTATAACGCCCTTGTTTCACACGTGGCGGTTTTAATTTTTTTTTCTATTTATAAAACCTACTTTTGAATCCCTCATATCGTCTAGATGGGGCATATCGTCTAGATAGCACTAAGATGAGGACACTTACCTTCAGAGGCGGTCGTAAAAAATTCTAAGCGCACTCTTTACCAACACACGTGTTATTGTGACGAACTGCCCCCAATCTTATTAATCAATCTTATGCCAATCTTTTGCTGTCAAGTTATATTTCACTGCCCAGTGTAATTTCTTCAGGTCACGTGGTACAATTTTGTACCACGTGATCATTCTTTTTAGACACTTGACAGCAAAATATGCGCGAAAACACATCAAATGACGTCATAATGTCACTATTTAGTCACAGAATAACTATGAGTTAGTATGAACTGACCATGATTTAAAACTTTGCAGTTCAACTTTGATTGGCATACCCCTGCTGTAACTATAATAATATTTTAGTAGTTGGTTATTACCAAATTATTATTGAAGGTAAGCGTTGTAGGTACTGTACGTATTTATGAACTTTTTCTGCTAGTAATAACGCGCATGGTTATAGCAGATACCGCCTCGTGTAGCAGAGCCCTAACACCAAGAAGAGGGTAAAATGACGTGCTGAATTAAGCCAACATTTTTTTCCTAAGTGGGCAGTAAAAGGCCATGTATTAAAGTGTCCTATATTTTACGATCCATCTCGCTGAGGGACTCTTACAAGTCGATGGTGAACATTCACATTAGTGACAAATTACCTTCTTAAAAATGTGCTTGATTTCTATCAAGTGTATATCTACATACGCTAGATTTTTTTGCGCTCACTCATTTTGTTTTATAAAAAAGTTGACAGTCCATTTACCCGACCACGGAGGGTATCGTGCGCGTGTGTAAGTTGGTGTTTGGCACGATTATATGTATCCTTTCAATTAATGTGTCAAACGGCTCGAATACCAAGTGCTACATAAAATAGGGCTTCATCCCCAATTGTACAAAACAATATTTGAAACGCTGTTACTCATATTAAGTATTATATAGTATACATATAAGTTTTCTGAAAAAAAAAATGGAACGTTATTGGGAAACAGTGACATGATAGCACGACAGTTATGAATGTCTTATGACAAATTGTCAAAGTAAAAGCCGTTATAACATAACGAACGGCATTACAAAATAAAGCCATCCCATAGCGTAGATTTGCAAAGTTTTTTATCTTGAGTTTATCTAGCTAGATCGTGGTGCAAGTGGAGCTGAGTTCGTTAAACAATACAGGGTGTTCTAGATGGGACGTCTTCGGACATGCAAACAATTAATTACTAGGGTTATAAATGCTGGACATTAGTTAGACTGTCGGCCCCGGACTCGCGGGTGTAAGCCGCAGCTTTACCGTGTACCATATTTAAATTGTCTTAAATACGCTTGAACTACTTTTATTTTTAACCCCCGACGCAAAAACGACGAGGTGTCATAAGTTTAACGTGTCTGTGTGTTTGTGTGTGTGTCTGTCTAAGGCAACGTAGCTCTTGAACGGATGAACCGATTTTGATTTTGTTTTTTTTTGTTTGAAAGATGTTTGATGAAAATCGGACCATGATTCGGGAGTTTTATTAAATTTTAAATTAAGGTAATTACTTGTAGCTATTATTACACGAAAGTAGCATGAAATAGATAATCATAGTAAAGTACCCATCAGTATGAACAACTTGTCTGAAACCTCTTGCATGAAAAAAACCAGCTGCTCCATACATTTTTACAAAGTAAACAAAAATCATACAACCATGGTACAAAAGACCACATTATTTTTACACACCAACACTGATGGCGTCATATGAAAAGTTGTTTATTGATGAATATAACCCCCTGAAGTTTTCGGGAGTATTCCGAAACAATCGGTCAGTGTACCGAACCGGATTTTCATTAGACCAGCAAGTTTTTTTTTATACCTGACAATAAAAACTTTTCTGCGAATATTTGGTGGTGAAACACACATAAAATCTCTCATTTCGCTCAACATCAAACCAAACAACAGGTAGCTCGAAGTATTTTAAATAATGAAAACAAAGTTTGTATATCTTTAACGCCAGTTTAGAAGACTTTTTGCCTTTACACACCTGTTTATTACAAAAGTTCGCGCTATATTTGCAGACAATTTTCAAGTTTTGCAATATTTACGATGTTCGGCTAATAAAATACGTTTGATATGAAAAAAATATCGTTTGACGTCAATAAATTTTGCTGTTTAAAACAATTTTTGGATTGTCATCTGCCAATCAAGAATCGCACAAAAGGCTTTACAAAGCGATCGCCTCGGGGAACAGAAAAGTTAGGGGTGCCACCATTTTTTTATAAAACCACATTGTATTCGATCACATACGTGACCTATTAGCGGAAAAATATTTCGCCCATAAACATCGACTGCTTATAATATTTGAAAAATTAGATTGCAGAATTTTTCTCTGCAGGCATACCATGCCACATGTTGGTATCAAAATGGATAGATGTATCAGTTAGCATAATTTTATCTTTCTTACATTTTCAGGACAGGTTTTTTAAGGTAGTAAGCTCATCACTGTTGTCAGTCCATGCTGAAGTTATTGCTGGATTTGAACAAACATGCTACTTTTTAAAGCTGTTATCTTTTAAGCGTAGCTTTATCGCTAAAGCTTTTCATTCAAGAAAGTATCAGTGGCAGCCTTAACTCACCTAATCTGTGGCCTTTTATTGAAAGAGAAACGATAACCAGTTTACTTTTCAAACCAGGTTCTGCGGGTTCATTGTCTAGGTAAATAGAAATACCTGAATTTAGTATTTTCAGTACATTTTATTTTTATAAGAGGTTATAAGGGTTCAAACGATTTTTATGAAACAAAGTGATTGACTCATAAAGTGTTCTATTTTAGTCTGGCCCTTAGACCTCTTGTCTTTAATCAAATTTATGATTTAACATTTTTGAAGAATTACTCGTATCTCTTTGTTTTCGAATTTGAAAAGTCGATTAGTCTCAAACTTTACTTCAAATTATAATTAATTTTCGCTGTGTTCTTGAGTAAGGAGTCAGGGGTTTTCCTTTTATAAAATATCATTTTACACATGATATACGATAGAATGCGGATATTATAGGATTGGGGTCTTACAGGCTCGCTTCCTAAATACGTCGCTGTATCTAACCAAAGTATCTAATCATTACATTGTTGGCTCACACTGGTAATTAATCATCGACATTCTAGAACTTGGACCGAAGTTGATAACGTACAGTTATTAACACACAGTTCTTGGAAAGCTAAGAAAATTTTATAGATATCTAAGACACCTCTGAAAACCAGCGTGAAAAGAGCCATCGTGCACCTTTAACATTTACTGGAAGAGGGTGGCTTTTTTACGCATCTGTTCGATTTAATTTAATGTTTGTAATATACTGTGTTTTTATGTGTATTATGTAGTATTGCGTACAATAAATAACTTATATAACTTGATTTATTGATAGATACATATATTCTTTATTGTACTCCACTTAAAAACTAACATAACAATAATAAAGACTCTTTAGGATTGATGTTTATTTACAAACTCTAAAATTCAGAATGCACGAGAAAATGGCGTGTGTGTTAAAAATTATTAGTATAAAGATAGCAACCTAATACCTTCGTCCCTTTCTACAGCTGAAGGAGATCTATTTAATTTTAGGCAACAATAGTAGCAGATAAGTGTAGTAACGCACATTTTCATAGGTTTGGTAAAGATGACTAGTTACCTACGTGCCTATAGGCCACTTTTGATTTTTGACTTGTGGTATAACCACTTGTGACATTGTTAAAACCAAGAATAAGTTAAAACTTATCACTTCTGTCAGCGACTGTACGTGTAATCCTATAAAATATACCGATTGCTTGCTGTTGCCTCGCTCGTTACTTGTAATTACATCTTTAACGTTTTCGTGGTACGTGCATTTTCCTCCAAAGCGAACGTAGTTAAAAGTTATGAAGTTTTTCTACGGGGTAAAAACAACCTAAGATTTTCCCATAGCTGTTTAAGGGCGATAATTTTTGGAGATTAAATCGATTGGGGGTGGAACTAGTTTGATATTGAAGGATGGCTGAGATAAAGAAAGCTATAAAGAATTACAAAAATATTATAGGTAAGCTTTATAAGCATCAGCTTTTTAATGGCAAAGAAATATTTTTCTTAATCGATTTTAATTCCAATCAATACTAACGAAAATCATATTCATCTCCTGACAGTTGATGTCATGTGTGAATTATTAACAATATTGATATAAAGTAACTTTTCATGTTGATAGACTCGTTAGGGAGTTACAACGTCAAAAACCAATGCTCGGGGTACAACCACAGCCACAGTATGCATTTCCATTGGTGTTTGTAAAGCAAAGCCTTAGCCGGAATCGACGACGTCGCTTTGACTCAGTCCCACCCGTTTGATGTGTTTAATTACTTTGTTTGTTGTTCCGATGCTTGCTGCGAGCTGCGGCCGCAAGTCGAGCACTTCCAAAACTGTTAGCATTTCCAAATTAGACGCTGGCAACCCTGGGTCTCTTTGCAGCGATCTGCAATGTAAAATGAGTTTTATTTCGGTCTGTGTAGAGTTATTATGGCTTGGTGGAAATATAGATTAGAATGTTAGGCTCGCTGGACTTTAGGCGCAGGTTCAACTTATTAAAATACCACCATAGCGTAGTATCGATAATCAATACTAAGTATACCTTTCTACTTTCTACTATAAGTTTAATAATTATTACCATTGCTTTTAGACTACAGCCCTTATTATAAACAAAATTTAAGTTTATATTTTTTGACTTTTCAGTGAAAAACTGACAAAAAATCTGTGTTTTGTGCCTTGGGTCTCTATCAGACTTGCTTGAGTTTTGTTCCTGAACACGGACTTAGGTGCGGATGATGATGAGTGAGAGTTGAAACTTTCTACAGATCAAATGTGTAATTGTGTATGATCGTTAGAGAGGAAACCTTTAAAACCGTTATTCTGTGACGTTACCCACGTCAAACTAACCGAGGAGTTTTATACGCGCAACAAAATAATTAAAATACTATTGAGCTGGGTGAGTGTCAATCACGTTACCAATTTCCCTAATCACATCTGTGATGGATAGTTTCAGTGGTGATCGAATAGATGGCGGCATGCTCTATTGTGTAGAAAAATATATTGATTACGAACACAATGCCCGGTAAAACTTAAAACAAAACAAAAAATGAAACAAAATAGCAAAAGCTAGAGATTTAAAATCCATCTGAAAAATAATATAAAAAATATTATGACACCAACTGCACCTACTTATGATCGAGCACTTATTGATGACTCTCGCATGATCTTATACTGACTCTTGAAGTCCTTGCAAGCTCTATCATTGATTTTACAAAAAGATTGTATCTTTAAAAGTATATAAAGATTAATGTGTAGATGTGTGTGTAAAGATTGGCTTCGATAAAAAAAACTCATCAGGACAACAAAATTAGAAAATAAAGCCATTACAACAACAGCAATTCGGTTGCCAATCCCATAGATATCCCGAAACATTGCGGTTAGATGATCTAGGTACATAACGCGTATAATTACCGAAATGGTTAATTTTAAAATAACGCGAGGGGCGGGCGTTCCACAAGGGCGATCCTTGGGTCCACAATATATCTTGTGGGCAGGCAACCGCGATTTGACTGACGGCGCGCTCTGAAAGGACATTTATCAGTCTCACTACTCGGGTTACTCTAAACCAAACAACAATGAATTCTCATTGACAAATTATCTTGGTATTTGTTGTGTTAAGTATTCTTTTGAATAATATACACATTACACGCTTTGAACAGCGAGTGGCTACAATTTTGATTCACCAAAATTTTGTAAGGAAAATCTAGTATCTAGTATTTTCTTGAGTACGTTCCAAAAGCATACATTCTGTAAGCCACTTACTAAAATGAATGTAAAGCGCGGATAAACTAAAGCCTATTTTCCGCGCCGCATACCGGCCGGTTACAAATTGCTTTGGGCAAAGCGTAAATTTTAATTTTATCTCTAATACCCGAATGAGTGCCGTGACTCGGCGTAATAAATGTACTCTTACCACGTTAGCTGGTTTGTGTAAAGGGCACCTTTATTTATAAAAGCAGGCTTACACTGATTTATCAATGATGGTCTTAATTAACATCTATCATCAGGTATAGCTATGATTTATAATCCCAATCAATATAACAATGTGGCCTAGTTTATATACCGCCTATTTACAGTCATTATTATATAATAATTATATAGTAATATTTAATAGATAGATAGATAATACTTTATTGTACACACAAGGAATTCAGATGACATACAAAAACTTAAAAATTAACTTATAAATAGTATAATGGGTGGCTTTATCGCTGAAAGCGATTTCATCCAGGCTTTAATTTAATTTAAGTAGTCATAAAATGATGGAACCAATATAGATATTTAAAGCTTGCAACCATAGGTTTAGGGCTGCTTAAAAAATACTAGATGCCTGCCTACGTGTATTATGTGGGGATGTCATTTTCTTTGTATATTTTTATATTTTCTATAGGTATACATAATGTACGACCTTTGCATATAATTTATCTACATGATTTTATATAGTAGCATCAGGTTTTTTATCCATGCCCCTATGAAATAGCTAAAGTATTTATTTTTTTTATATATAAGGTAGTTTTTATTCCTACATTTTTGATAGAGTCATTTTGTCTCCACTCATTTGGGAATATCTGCAGTTTGACCTGAATATGAACACGCCATGAGTAAAACAGTACCTGGCAACCTGCTTTCTATGGCGATGCGGCATAAAACCCGTGCGGGCGCGAGCCCTATCGAGGCATGCATGGTAACCATACACAATGTTTTGTATAGCTTTGTTTATTGTTTTGTTTTTGTAAAGTAGAACATTCATTGACATTTGATTCATCTATAAGCTTAATTAAAGAGCCTATTTAGTCACTGAAACTCTTTAAAATCATTAATATTAATATCAAAGTTTGAATAATGTTTATCCATGGCCGTTATTTATAGGTGCTTCTGTAAAAAAATCATAAAAATGAATTTTACGGCTTTAGCTCACTCGGAGTTGCTTCTCACCCGATCATCCCTTTTCAGCGTCGTTGATATCATCACAGAGTTTTATTGCAGTTTTCTACCACGTATGACAAACATGGAGGAAAGAAATCCGTAGCATATGGGGGTATTTTTAATCCGCTACGGCCGTCTACGAAAACGGAGCTTCGTAACCAGTTACGAACTAATCATAATTCGTCCTCGTAATGCGTTGATTAAAAATACCATCGTTGCGGCGAGGTACTCGATAAACCGATGACATTGTTAAGATCGCGGGAAGTCGATGGAAGGAGAAGGTCCATAATAGTTATTTCTGGAATCCTATGGAGAAGGCACATGTCCAGCAGTGAACTTCTGCGCCTGATATGATGATTACTGATTTAGTATAGTAGCCTCGCAGTCTTTTGTTACATTAGCATAGCCTTTAGTGTGGTTTAGTACTTGCAATCAATGTCAAACATAAAGAACATGGACTATAATAAAAACACCCATAAACTATCTAGAAAACTATTAAACGTGTTCACATTTGTAAGTAAACGTCAGAACCGCGGCGCGGTCTGTCTGCCTGAAAGGGGGCTACTTTGAAATAGATGGATATTGGCATCGCTATAATATTTGCTCAGCTCTGAATCGAAGAACTCAGAGTTTTGCATTTTCTGCGTTTGAACTGTTCAGAGAACAGCCAAGTTGACCTTCTACTTACAACGGGTAAAAGAACAAAGACCGTCATTGTGTCTTGATCACGAATAGTAATAATCGTAAACGTATCGCTAACGTAACGTAACGCTACGTAAACGCTAGCGTATCCGAGATACACAGCGCGGTGACACTACAATGTTCGCCAGTCAAGCTGGCATTGACGCGCAATATGATTCGAATACGTTGCACGCGGCCCAAAGCAGAAAGTGAGTTACGTTCAAAAATGACGTTTTCTATTTCTCTAGCACTTGTAGAATGCTAAAAAACAAGCAAGGTGATATGTTATCGTATCTAAAATGTGCTCTGGTTTGGCATCATAATCTAATGGTAATATGATTATAATGTTCATACTTTCATACGAGGCTCTGTCATGGTAATTACACTATATATTTATATTGCTAACGTGTCGTTTCAGTGTAGCACTCTAGATCAGTGTGCGAGTCACGACGGGACAGTTTATTTCAACTTCTCAACTCCTTGGAGCGTTCGAAATGGGCATAATTTTCAAGGAACGCGCCGTTCCGCCCGACGCAAAAATTAGATTCATCAGCAGCACAGGCATTCGTACATTCTCGGTGCAAATTCGATTTGACTCTGTAATAAGTGCGTGAATGTGAAACTTTTGTCACTTTGAATTTTGCTTTGTAATTTTTAACTTTTATGATACTGTAACCAAATCATGATCATACGTTGTTCTCCATTTTAATTAGTCAACGACATGAAGAATAAGAAGACAACGTTGTTTTCATAATCTTAATTATTTTGTAACTTCAAAGAATGTGGTAAGCCTTAAGGCTCATATCACGGTCAAACCGTGAAAATGCCCATTTTTGACGTTCTAGATCTCTGAAACTGAAACTCTTAGATAATTTCGATTTATTGTATGATGTAGAATAGTTATTCGCATTGACCGTAGCGGCCTCGCTTTTTACAATTTTTCCTTATATATTTAAATAAAGCCAAAATTCCGAAACAAGTTTTTAATAAAACTCGCGCAGACACTTTTTCAAGCTCCTGGATTGAACTACTGTGCAAAGCAAACGAAATGGAAAATATCTACAAATATTTCTTATATACTGCCATTGACCGTAGCGGCCCCAGAATTCAGAAATAAGTATGGGATATCTACAAAAAAAAACAATTCAAAACCATAAAATTGCTAAAAACGTTCAGAATTAGCCGTTAATTTCTCCATACTACATTAATATTAATGAGTAAAAATTATACCAAAATAAACGTTAGTTCATAATCAATAAAATTGTATACTTTTTATTTAAATAATTTATTTTATTATATTGAATAAACGTAATTTAAAACTGCATGAAATGCGATCTCAGACTCTCAGACGAACTCAGACGCGCGCCAGCCCTTGAATCGCGGCCAAACTGTGATAGCCCTCTTAACATTTTTTGAAAATAATAATAATAGAAAGTAACAAGTATGTTATACATTTCACAATAAAAAATAAAGTTGTAACAGGTAGAAACTCGTTATTAAAGTGAGAAAATCCAATAAAAAATATTATATTGCATATATTCCCATGGTACAAAATATACGAAAACGAAAAATCTTAGTAGCAACATTTCTGTGAATAGTATAAGTAATGTTTATTTGAGCATATCGAACGGAGACGCGCACCGCGACGCGACTCATTGAATAGAAGGTGGCGTTCGGGACGCAAACATAATTTAGTTATCTCACACGAGACCAGAAAGTTTCGCTCAAACAAATAATATAGGTTTCCATACGGGAGCACCTGGGCGGCTTGCGATCGGTGTGTCCCCTGGGAAATAAAAACTTTGCTACACGTCGCTTGCCCTAAAGCCTTCTTACCGTCTCTACGACACGTTCGTCGATTTGATACCGACGTACAGTTTATGGCTTTGATTCTCAACGATACGTTTACGATATTGTTTCGCATTACTGCTGCGTAAAGCGAGTGTAAAACGCTGACGGACCCTTGCTCGAATGGCCGGGCAAAGATAGGATGGACTTATTTCGTATGGATTCATAACCCTTTTCTTGAAAACAAGTATTGGTTTAAGAGCTACGCAGGCTTTGCGCTATTATCGTCGTCTCGTCGTTTTGCTTGAACTATTGGGACTATAGATAGGTTAATGCCTTTTCACCTTATCGAATCTGAAGAGGTAGGTATTGACGTAGTCTGAAGACTATTTTCAAAACTAGAGTACGATTGAAAGTGACCATATTCTTCGACAGTAATTTTCCACCTAACATCTGCAGTCCTGCGATCCGATGTCAGAATTTCTTGAAATGACTTCTCTAATATAACTAGTGTTGAAAGTTCCAGACGTCCCAAGTTCGATAACTGCCCGGATCTCAGCAAGAATTTTTAAATTAATTCAAATGAAAAATAAAATTAACGAAGTTGGTGAAGATTAAATTATACTCGTAGTAATTTGTGTCGAGGAAGTTCGGTGGAGGTCGCGTCACGGCGGAGTTTATAGGACTTTTGCTGGATTATGTGCTGTAAACATAAACCATTATGACACTATTTCATTTATAATTAAAATACGAGACGAGTGAGACGTTGTTGGTGAGGTTTGCGACGACGATTTTCGTTTAATCCGGTTTGTTTGTTCCGTCCGGTTAGCAAACCTTATAAGTCCATTATTTTGTCTATTTTTGTGTCCAATCAATAGTCAAATAAACAGACCAGACCAACAATCAGCTAAGCACCAGTTTCTGCCATCAGCGAATACGCGAAGATATTAAGCCACTATTTGTGTGGTCAGAATATCTTCAAACAATGCCATTCTTATTATCTCAGCTTCAGCGTTTAGTTTAGATCTGCCAATTTTCCAAAGACGTCTGAACGAGTCCTTCCTCCCCAAGTAAATGCGATTCAAAGGTAGTTTTGTTAGTTCGCAACTTCCTCGTATCCTATTACCAATAAATAGTACAAACTTGTACTCCGTTCTATTCACTCAACGCAATCTATAAAATCTTTGAATAAACATTTGGCTTCTTTGCCCTTTTACACTCGTAAAAGGGATCTGAGAAACTCCCCTAAACTTATTTAAACTTTTACCCTAGGAAATCCTTTTCGCAAGCAGTTTAAATGTGGAATTGAATATGTATTAGAGAATAGGGAGAGGTTATTGGGTATCGGCTAGGCAGGTAAACAAAACGTTCGGTAAGCTCTGTGAATTATGCTTATGAACAAAGTTTTGAGCTACTTGTACGGCAAGTTTGAAAGCTTTCGTTTATTTATTTCATTAAGTATGCCTTTACTAAAAGGATGAAATAAAATGCAACAAGAAGTTTATGAGACTATTTATATTTATGAGCTTAAATGGGATGGGCGTGTATATCAACCCTTCGCTTATAATAAATCATCTTACAAGTTCTTATTTGTGGATTCTAATAAGTATTTGATCACTTATCTTATTATAGCCTCTTCAACCCATTGTTGGATGAATAATCCGAGTATTATAGACTACTCTCCAACTTACTCTACAATTAAAGGCCTCTAAAGTTAACCCTTCACTTTTCAGTCAACAAATCTGGCAGGCATACCAAAAAAGCTAATTTAGAAATTGCTGCCGTTCCTTCCAAAGTTGAAATTAGAAAACCGTGACGAACCCAGAATACCTCCGGGCGAGCTTCACGACCCTTTGAACTGATCTATCCGATAGACGTTATTGGAAAGTGTTTATGTTTAGTAACCTACTTTAGTTCGTAAGTAGTACCCTTGTCAATAATGTTGATTAGCTGTGAGTATCTAAAGGAGCGGAGTAGATTAAAATTAAATATTTTTAATAACTTTACAACCAAAACTATCATATTCATTCGATGACTTTTTTTAACCGACTTCAAAAAAAGAGGTTCTAAATTCAGTTGTATTTTTTTAAATGTTTGTTACCTCAAAACTCCGTCATTTTATGAACTTATTTAAAAAATTCTTTTTGTATATCAAAGAATGTACTTTCAGGTTAATCCCATTCAATTTTTATCATAATCGGTTTAGAAGTTGGGCTTATAAATAAAAATAACTGAAAAAAAATATGCCATCCACGAAATTGCGTATTTTGCTTTTCTGTGATTTTAGTCATGTTTACGGTTACTAGAACATTTCCAATGAACTGCCATCATCATCTGATGATGAAGCCGGTAGGTAGTCGAATTGAAGTTGGTTTTTCTAGTTTTTTAAACTTATAAATTATGTTGAATAAAGTTTAAGGGAAGCCAATGCAAACACTTCGTACAATACGACTTTAGGTCTCAGAAATGTACTTTGAACTCAAGGCGAAAGAATGGTTGCGTCGTTGAAAGTTAAAAGCTAAACTCTTTAGCGTTGGACAACTGCCCGAACACTTTCAACTCCACAACTTTAGGGTTAATAGCATTCGTACAGACTGCAAGTGTCGTGAGGCAAGAAAGTTAGGTTTCACTTGATGAGCTGGGACTGTGAGACTACAGTTTTAACCTAATTATTCTTTAATTCCATTTTGTATCTATATTCACATAATTGTGTTTTTCGTATGAATTATTTTGTAACTTTCATTTGCAGCTATTAGTGGGGTATCACGAAAGCTGTTAATGTATGCATAAGACGACATGTAAACCGACGCGAGCAACCACAGAACAGAGAAGCAACTAATCGTGCTTAGGCATCACCAGAAGAATCAATAATCGCTGTCATGTGATCGTGTAACCGAAAATCATAGAGAAATCCTCAAATATATTCGCAAAGCCGTCAAACGGGTTCCGTCAGAATGTCCCATGTATTTCAGAGCAGGGTTTTATAAACTGCCAGTTGCTCACTTAACCCGACAAAAAACTTTTTTCATTAAAATAAACTTTATTTCGTGCTGAAAAGCGCGTAAATCTCATGAGCATGCAGTATATAATACATCAGTACACGTTCGTGTGTAGTCCTATTGGTTACATTGTAGGGTTATCACGCTGATTCATTATTCAGTTGCACACCTGTTTAAGCAGAGTATTGATTTTCACAAGTCACTATACAGCAGTCACATCGGATCTTTGTGGCTCTAAACTAGGCTCACACATTGTCATATTTAGCAATAATATACGCAACCGACCTCAGACAAAACTCACTATTAAATTTTCATAAGAAAACACAGTTGATTTTTTATTTTGATCGGAGTAACTAAGTTCAATTCAATTCAATTCAATTTATTCAGAAACATTTTGATTAATCGTATTTGAAAGTATTGGTATATCTAACCAATTTTTTTAATTAAACTTACGTGGTCAAATTGACTCAAATAGGTGAAACCAACCACTATAAATAAGCTATTTAAGTGGGTATACAAAATTGTATGTTCTTCCTCTCAATACTTCCTCTTGTCAATTCTGCCGATCCTACCTTTTCTCAATGCAATAAATATTAATTTCCCATGAGAAAAGTTTACAACAGTGAAGTACAACCGCAGGCAAAAGTGCATCGGATTAAAACTGTCCCGTGTTCTGTAACTCAGTGCCGTGTGTCATTGTTTAGAGATCTCGGAACGACGCCGGAGTCAATATGCGGAACATTTCCTATTACACGCCCACTTCTTTCCGTGGGTTCGGAGATAAGTATAGAGCAGTAAATACAAACAGTACAATAAAATAAAAATAGGCTCATGCATCTGTGCGTAATCTATGTGTGTGTGTTTGGTGCATAGTCAACAAAAGTGAGTGGGTTAAAATAACAACCTACGTTGAATCTTGAAGTTAGAGGCTTACTTATCTTATTTGTACTAGCTATATAAACAATCGACAGACATTTTGCTAAAGATGATTTTACTCGAGGTATAAATCTAGAGTACAATACAAGCTATAAGAGATCTTTAATGTAAGTATAGTCAATAGGAATCTTTGTCCCTCTGAAATATTTGCACAGAACCCGAATTTTTGGGTAATTGGGGTGAGTGAGTTTTTCCCCCCAACAGTACATGTGCAATCGTTTGTTACACCTAACTTCAGGGGTATAGAGATCCGTTGTGCGTACTGGTAAGCAACTACTTTTATCGCGTGTGTAAAAAATATCGTCATATTCAACGTAGACGTCACTTAAAAATGACGTGCCATGAATCACACTAAACAGAATTATTCGAGTGGAGTCAGCTCTATAAAGTTCAGGCCATATTTTTATCCCAACACAATTTGTAATGGAAGCGACACGCGGAGACAAGAGAGCAAGACTGGGGGTGAGAGGGGTAGAGGGGCGAAGAGGGGATGAAATTACTTGCAAATTCCATTTACTAACTCCGCGGTCGGCGTCAGAAGAAACCGGCGTCTGTTCAGCTTGTTACCTAGATTGTGATCTAACAATTCGAGAAGTCAGAAGTGAGACTTGTGCAGACAAAGAATAATTTTACCGGATATTGAAGGAGATATTGAAATAAATTTAGCTGATTTATTTTTCCAACATACACAATAATTGCACTTAAACTCGAGAACAACTTTCTATTACTACAAATACAAATAAGTATACAGAAGAGACTTTTTGGAAAATGTCAGGCACTTACCTCCAAAATAAAAAATTATGTTTCTTTTAAGATATTACATTTGATTACGAAACGAACAATATGCGAAAAATATGTAAAATAGGGATTTAAATATCCTTCAGATTCAAATGATTTTCGGGGTCAAATAACAATATATATATCTAATCGCAGCCCTTGAAACTGTTGTTTCTTAGTATTGTTCCGTCACGTACCTAGATATCAAAATCTGTATTCAACAGGCACATGGAAGTCTTATAACGACTATATAAAGTAATATATAGATAAGCTACAGTATTTTTCTTGTGTTGCAAATAAAGGATTTTCTATTACTGTTTCTAAACCAATTAATTTTACAAAAATTTAAAAACCGACAACCATGAAAATCTCTTAGATCCCCTCATCATTGCTGGTCATCAACAGGCCTTGGAGTACTTATCGATCCAGTTCGTCCAATTTTAATACTTTGAGATGAGTTAGATGTTTCAAACTGCAGTAAGGTATGCCTGAAATTTCTCAAACTGGTTTTCAGATTTAATGAATTTGGTGAAAATTAGTGGAGCCGTTTCTAAATTATGAAACTTAGAAACGGCTCCACTAATTTTCATCAAACATAGCTAAGAGCCATCCCAGAACAATCACTTTTCTAACGAAAAAACAGCATTCAAAGCGGAGCCCTGCTTTCAGCTACTTACGGTCACAGACCAACAAACAGACATACACAACATCGTCAAACTTACCGGCCAAGGCCCAAGGATAAAAAATAAAATGTCTGAAATACTAACTCCAAAAATCACAGCCAAAATTCCCAGTCTTCAAATCCAGGATATAATCACAAGTTTGTCCATGTTTGTGGTGCGATTACCAATGGATAGCTGGACCTCTGATTGGTATGTAAGCTACGAGGCGTTACCGCGAACTTAGCTCATTACCAATGTTACGCCGGTAGAATGTCAATGCCGGGAATTTTTACTTCATTCTTTTCAACACAGAGCTTTGACCACGATCTTGACGATGCTCACTAGAGGCGGTACTAGATAAAACTGCTAAAACATTTTCGAAGTTGGCAACATTCTAAGCTACAATTTATGCCAAAAAAGTTAACATTATTTAAAAAAATATTGAGCACCTTTAGTTTGAGTTTTTAAAGCATCATAAAAGTAATTAAAAATAATAAACTATGCTTCTTCAAAATTCTTGCAGGGCATCTAGTCGCAGCGACGCGTGACCCGAGGGCTGGTGATTATCTGGGCCAGCGAATCAGCATTGCTATTCAGCGCGGCAATGCAGCCAGTATCTTGGGCACGCTTCCGATTGGTACTGATTTGGATCAGTTGAGCTATCTATAAATCGTTTGCAACGGTGTGTAGATAGCTCAACTGCTTCATGTGCATTTTGTACATATTATAAATATTGTAAATACTGTATTAGTCGTAATTTTCTTTGTTAATAAATATATAATTTTTAAAAAGAATAAACTATGCTTTCCTATGTTCACTAACATATAATATTGCTGAATTGATAACCTCTATATACGTTTTATTTGAGTTAAACGGCATAACTGTATGTCAAGTGTGTGAAAGATAAATTGGTGTCTCTGCATATTTACATATCCGCGTATTTTATAAGAATTTTCTTTTAAAACTTATTTTCTTTAAAAATAACCTACAAGTCGTTATTCCACCTGGCAATCTGTAAAGTCAGAAGTTGTATGAGTATATCTTCTCTAGAACGCTAAGGGGAATTACTTCCATTCTCTCTTTCCTACGCTTATTAGGTGGCAGACGTGTAGTAGCAAGACGAGCGAACTCTCTCGCGGCTATATTGAATTTTTCACATTAATTCTATTTCTTTGTTTCAACTTAAAATGCAGAACGGAGCCTGAGATAACTTGTAGTAGCGGGATAAAATGAAACTGATGTTGCTACCTTATAAATGTTTGGTATGTAAATATAAAACATTTTTTTAATAACTGGGAACTCTATTGTTGAATTAGTAGCAAAATTCAGCTCAATCAAGCAAAAAACCAGTCCTACATTTCAAAATCAACTAAAAGCAATGCAATTTATGTATTACATTGAAACATCTGCGCGCGCGATATCGGCAGTAGTATCTATTCCAAGACTTGTCACAAACCTTTAGCCTATGAATAATTTAGTGTCCCACCGCGACCGCAAAGTGTTTATTGTGATAGCGCGCCTGACTTCACAACCGCAAGCTCATGTGAAATAAAACACCTAGATTTTTCCTCTCAATCTCCGAGGTATGTCTGCCAAACTCCCCTTCTCTACAACATCCTAAGCGGTCGGAAGCACTCTGCCAAAACGAATTATATTTCCGGGAACTAAGCTTCACTGTGGAATTTTTCCAAATCGCGCTTGGGACTCCGTATCTGAGCACAAATCAAGAATGTAAGGAGTTATGCCAGAAGACTGTAGCATAGAAATTTAAGACGAATGTCGCAGTGGTAAGGCTGATAATTACGTGTCCATGGCACCGTCGTTTACCGCGAGCGTCGGAATCGAGGGATGGTGGCAGTAAATAACAAGCGAGATCGGATTATTTCGATAAGATCGTAAAATGAAACAAGGCAAGCCCCGGCGGGACGTTTTCTTTCTGAATATGTTATACGTTAGCCGGCACATTGCCCACGTGCGGATATAAAATGTGAAAGTTTGACTTAGCTCATTTTCTTGCGTTTCAGTTGCAGTTTTGCCAGCGAATATTACCTGAGTAATAGAGTTACTATTGTGTCAGAACTAAGAAGCTACGGACATGCTACTAAAGAGCTACGGACACGCTACGTAGCTACAACCACGCTACAAAGTCTACAGAAACTTAGCGAGCATGCTACGAATTTAGGTAAGTTATCACTGTAGTAAAAGCGCTAGTTTCTTGAATTGTTGAAAAACTGACCATTAAGTATTATATCTGTAGGCTTTGTCTTGTAAATACCAAATCCACTACATGTTTCACCAGTTAAATTAAACCGTTTACAAATAATAACTTTTAAAATTGTTATTCTTATTTAATAAATAAATGAATCTTTATTGCAGACACAATGTAGTCCATAAGTAAGGTGTAGGTACAATATAAAACAATATGAAGTAAAAACTAAAATAAACTAACACTAAAATAAAATAGAGATTCAGGTGGCAATTTCCACCCATCGTCTGTACGTTGCAGTCAGCATCAGTCTGTCTGCCAAACTACTAATAAATAGTATTTGGGCAGTTGTTCACCCGGTCTATGAATGCCGCAATTCTTTTTCGCTGGATGGCGTTAAACGTGTCAACTCTGGCTTCTGCAAACATTCCTGAAGCGCTGCAGTAACGTCTCAGGCCCATAAGGTGCCTGAAGATGTTATTATAGGCCACCCTTATGCCATCATGCGACTTTTTTGTATAGTTGGTCCAGAGTTGACACGTGTAAAACGTCTGGCAAAAAAAATTAAAAAGAGTTATTTTGACGTCGTGCGAAGCCTTGCAGAATTTTCTAGCAATCATGTTGCCCACCACACAAAGGGCCCTGCGTTGCCGCTCAATATCAGCGTCATCCCTGAGGCTAGTTAATGATCTCAAAAATAATAGTGACAGACCAAACCACCTCCGCCGATCAGGAACCTGCAAAGTTGCTATGGGTTTAAGAACAAACTTAAATTATTTTTATTTGAATGGCAGAAAAAGCAGGAAAGCCTTTTACTTGACACGAGTGCTATATAATAATGTATTTATTTATCTATTTGGAATTCTTTGTTTATTTTTTAACAGTGTTTTATTTTTATATTGTTTAGTTTGGTTTTAGGTTTCATATTTTAGTTAGTGTTGTTCGTTGTTTTTATTTTATTTATTTCTTTGCATATTTTAATTTAATTTATTTTACCTACTTATAGTTCTTTTAAGTTCACGTCCGCATCTTAAATTTGGCTCTAGCGGAAGACCAGCGTGGGTTGTTAGCAACCCACAGTATGCTGAGCTTGGGTCCATTTTGCGACACCATTGCACACTTTTTAAATGTATTCTTCTTTGTGTTATTTGTATTTGACTTGTGATTTTGTTTAGTAATTATTGTCTCTCTTGTTGTTTATTTCTTTCTAGTGTATTTGTTTATTTTAAATTTCTTGTGTGTCGCAAATAAATGATTTACTTACTTACTTACTTACTTTTTTTACTTACTATTTTCCCTAAGTACAACAACCCAATTACACGAGTGCAATCTATCAGCCACTGCTTAGAAAAACATTTTATGTAACATCCCAAAAATAAATAGGAAAACTATTTCCAAACATAGGTTCGTCTTCAGACCCAAATAAACAGGTATCTTCTTTGAGCTTCACTGGAAGGTCGCTAGCATCTGTAGGCACGCGCGGTCCGATCGTCCAAGTGCAATCTTATTTTTCCCGGAGTCTGGCGCTGTGCCGGTGGCTTATTGCCTACATGCCAGCCGCCGGCCGACAGTCGCACTCCCGTCATATTATTCTATCGAGCGGCTATCGGCGACCCACACGCGCGATATTAGTAGCTCTGCCGTCTCCAGATATTGCTACAGGTCGTAAATAAAATTGCTGTCTCGGTAAGCTGTACTTATCATTGAGGATGTGAGCAAGTTGTACATACTACAAAATAAAGGCAGCATAGCGGTGACGATGTCACTACTACTTGCTGGTTACGTCATTCTGAATTGGATTGCAAGACTCGTACATAAACTATGATATTTTGATTGAATACTTAGAAATATTTAACGTTTTAAATACAAATTAGTGTAATACTAAGTGTAAGGTTTGATAAGCTGTAGTTAGTTAAATTAGCTTCTGATAGAATGATTGTCCATGCTTGAGAATGAGATGAGAGAATGAGAGTTCCATTTATGTAGAAACTTGTTTATCACAATTACGCAAACAATAACATAATAAGGGCAACCACGACCGGTTTTATTGTCAGCGAATGTTGCCGTCGAGAGTTGTCGGAAAAAGTGAAAGTTTTTATCTGCGGTCCCCGGCCGCGCGTTCTCATTTCCACCGCTCTTGATAGCAATCTCAGGGTTGTAGCACGGCGAAGATAATTGCTGATTAGCCGATACCTATTCAAACACGGTCAAAAACATCGATATAAAATACAGTCGAGAACTTTTATCTGACGAACGTTTTCTTTATGGGCCTCAACGAGATTGATCAAATCTGTCGTTAATAATAATACCACTAAAACCTGTTGGCTCAGCAACGATATGATAAAGTTAAAGATCACTATAATCTTATAATAATTTCATAAATATTTATGTTCTATTAAAGTTTTCAAATGAAGAGCGGAACAACCCTGTTAGTTCGATATTAGTTGTAAGAAACAATTTAAAACTAAATAAATTCATATGCTTTAAAGAGCGTATTCCTAATCTTTTATGCAATCATGTGTTTTTTAGGTGTTTTTAGTAAGGTTATTAATATTTTATTCTATTTAATTTTGTTATCGTTCAAAATTAGCGAGTTTTACCAAGACATTACTACCTACATATCTGTGTATCTACCTCCTAACTAAATTATTTAGTCGGTTCTATCATCAACATTTTTATAAGGTACTTTTAAGCTGATTAGAAAAAGCTTGTTTACGCCAAACAAAAGCAAACTCCATCAGTATTCCTTTGCAGATCGTGAAGAGCAACGTATGTAGCAACTCAGAATATCAAAACTTTGGTAATCTGAGTGAAGCAATACACTCGCAATTCGTCGGACGGTCTGAACCAGCCTTTACCAGTGTGAATTCAGTACTGGTGCAAGAGTGAATAGAAAGTCATCGTACGTATCCTAACATTCACTACCATTAGGTGTATAAGGTTTTGGTTCGTTCGTTCACAGCGAAGGGGCACGAGGCCAAACTACAACCATGTAGGTACCTAGTGAATGGACTATTACGTTATGTGGATCGCTCCACTGGTAACAACATCATGTTATCAGCAATCAGTCTGTGTCAGTAACATGACATACTAATTTTAAAATGCACAACAGCTTTACAACGAGCCATTACTTTTAACCCCCGACGCAAAAACGACGGGGTGTTATAAGTTTGACGTGTTTGTGTGTGTGTGTGTCTGACTGAGGCAACGTAACTCCCGAACGGATGAACCGATTTTGATTTTTTTTTGTTTGAAAGGTGACTTCGTCGGGAGTGTTCTTAGCTATAATGTGATGAAGATCGGTTCAATTTTTAATTTAATTACTTGTGAAATTAAGTATCAAGACAAGAGATGATTTAAAAAAATTCATAGCTGATGTTTGTAATCAGTTAGCAACAAAGCTTTGTTGCATTCATAGAACTGTAACTCAGTACATGAAATATTTAACGTTTGATTATAATCGAAAAATTCTAAGTAACTTTAAAGTCCATTGGCTTCATGGTTCCAGGTGTGGGACTCGGTCCCTAATAAAATGAGCGGTGGTAACGCGGTGTTTGCACCGCCACCGCCGCCGCGGTCGAGATGACTGATACGGCACGCCGCCATCTACCGTTCTTATAAACTAACACACTGTATAGCGAACGAAAATTTTGAAAATATTTTACGTGTTCTGGCACGTAAAGTTTGAGATGTGAATTGGAGAATTGAATTGAATTGTGAATTGGTCACTGATGCTATATTATTATGTAATATAATTATTTATAATTATTTATTGTTCGTTGGTTTCGTAGCGTTTGAATTATTAATATAAACATCCAATAATTAATGGAAATTCATAAGGTTCAGTCAAAATCGTGGCTTTCAGAAATAGTGACCCTTTACCCTAGGGTAAGTAGCAAGTGAAAATCTACATACAATTTATGACAGTCGTGAAGCTAGTTACGAGTTGGGATGGAAATCAAAAATGTGTCTTCTGAACGATAATAAAATGCTTATATTCATACTTATCCTATGAGGTCAAGCAGTTCAAATAATAGCAAATATATGATACTATGTATATATTAACAATCGATTAAAAAACTTTTTACAATCGAGCTTAGGTAGTAACAATAGTAATAATATGACTTTGCGATTACTACGATACTAGCAGTTAATAAATGAAAAACCGTTATGTCTGCTTGTTTCAAACAGAACTCAATTTAAACTGATTGCAACAGAGTTACGTAACTGCCCCACCGATTTTACCTCGATGTTGATCAAAAATATGCTCTACTTCACTAAGCAAGGCCTTATTTATTACACCTTTTTGCCCGTCTCGTTAAAACGAGAAAGCATTACTTTACGCTGCAGTGACATTTTTCTTTATGAACTCCCTCGTCTTGTTTTCATTAATTCCTACTCCCTCATGACCCCAAATAAAAGCTAAAAAGGAAATGTTTTCATACTTGGAGTTCGTACTCAAAGGGAGGATATTTTACTTATCTACCGCGAATTATGTTCAGTTTTGTTTTAGATTTCGTTAACAAAAAGTGTTTTTGATAATTTTGGTGAAGCAGAGCTTTAAAATGTAAAAACAAAGCTCGCTTTTGCAAACATGCTAACAAGGAGGTCATTAGAGCGAGAATCGTCTACTCATATGGTATTTACTTGCCATTACCTTTGTAGCTTTGTGCAACGAAACATTAAAACGATGCAAGCAATATATTAAACAGGAATAATTTAATTGCCTGGTTATTAGTTTCTCAAAGGGCAGAACGGCAACTTTTAAGGCTGTGTACAAAACTCTTTTTATGAAATGCGTTCTATTTAATTAAAAAATTCTCTAAGCGTATTGCTGAATATAAATAGCTACTTCAACAGTTAAAGTGGTTTTTTGTTTCAATATTGAACTTACGTGAGGATTTTCTAATTTTAAACGACAATAATAAGAGAATCAAGACTTTTTTAGACAAATTAAACATCAAATGTTTTTTTTATGCAATAAGAGTATTTACGACTGAGTAGTATCTCTCCAATACTCCATCAAAGATATCGTCATTTTCCTAAACAACTTTGTAGACACTACAATTGAATTAAATTCGTAATATCGTCTGAAACTGGTTACGATCGAGATAATTTTAGAGGTGAGCTCGAATTGATTCGACAAGTTAATGGCTCATTCGGAACGCCATAAAGTTGGCGGCGTCTCACTGCTTAATATAGCCACGTTGCAAGAAACAATTAGACAAGCGGCACAATCATCCTACGGGAGCTCATGATGTACGAAATTCTTGAAATTTTGGATATGGCATTTCATTTCTTTGTAGCCATAATAAGCACAAATCGAAAATCAATGATAGAGATTAAAAGTTAACAAATTCACAAGATTCAAAGTACCAGTCGTAATTCTTAAAGCTAGCTCCTATATTTACACATTGCACGTAGATGCGCGTAGTCTAAATGAACAAAATTGTGTCCCATGTTCTATTCTAATAGAATTAGAATTTTGTCATCTGCAATAACCGTAGCCATAAGTGCTACGGGAGTTGCTACGGCGTATAGGGATGCTACGAGCCACTACTTTAGAAGAATGACTTTTGATACTTTTGATCGATAAATGAATTATAAACGAAGGTCTACTTAGAAAATGTAAAAAAAATTAAATCTGATTAAAACAAATACGTTTTTCACAGATCCAAGTTGGAGGTAGCAACGTGTCGAATAGCGTGTAATACGGCGAGCATAAATCGTGAAGACACGGTGACGAGCGGCGCTTACACACAGAATGAGAGACATCCACGATCTACGCCAGAACACCCTAAAATTTCCTTTTAATTGTCGCCCCGACGTACGACTGCCTTATTACATATCTAAAGGTAGCGGTTCTATTCGAAACTAAATTGAAATTATGAGCTGGTAAAATTACTTTATCAGTTTGAAGTGGAGTGCAGAATGTTAGTGGATGAAGGTGGGTTCACGCACGAAGCTTTGGTATCCGTACGAGTTTAAGCATAACACTCCCATAAAATGTCACGGTTTTTATGAGAAACATGAGATTATTATGAGCTTTTGATAAACAGCCCCCGTATGCCAATCTTTTGCTGTCAAGTTATATTTCACTGCCCAGTGTAATTTCTTCAGGTCACGTGGTACAATTTTGTACCACGTGATCATTCTTTTTAGACACTTGACAGCAAAATATGCGCGAAAACACATCAAATGACGTCATAATGTCACTATTTAGTCACAGAATAACTATGAGTTAGTATGAACTGACCATGATTTAAAACTTTGCAGTTCAACTTTGCAGTTCAACTTTGATTGGCATACCCCTGCAGGGTTTGAAGAATATCAACTGTTTATATTTGAACAAAAATATCAGATGTTAACCCAACCCTAACAAGCTCATGCTCAATTAACATTTAAAACTATTAAAAACAAGGAGCGGAGTGTATCACGACTATAACCGTTGACTTGCAATATTCAAATGAAATTGCATCTTTGCCAAAACTAGCGAGAGAACGGCGTCTCTTTCATTAATATACAACAGCGTTTGACCTGGCTTGTGTCGTGGCGCGGGCGCCTCTTTGTTTTTATAGGTTGTTGAATAAGAATTAACTAAGTAATTTGAGGGGCTGGTATAAGTACAAATTGAGGTACGTTTAGACCTTTTATGTTTCTACTAGCAGTTACCCGCGACTTCGTACGCGAGTACCGTTTCCGTGTACATTATATATATCTGTGCGTGTACCGAGCGGATACTTCTTTGAGAAACTTGACATTACACCTCATTACACCGTACTCGTACTGGAATGTCAAACGCTAGTCGTTAGACCAAAGAGGTAGTACTACGCCCTGTCAAACTGACGTGACATGACATGACAATGAAATCCTCTTGCCTATTGGCGCTGCTAATCCTTTTCGTTCATTTTATCCTGTAGATCCTGTTATTTATTCGGGATAAAAAGTAGCCTATGTGTTAATCCAGGTTACGAACTATATATATGCCAAGTTTCATTCAAGTTGGTTCAGTTAGTTGTTTAGAAGTGATTGAAACACAAACATCCAAACATCTAAACTTTCACATTTATAATATTAGTAGGAAGTAGGATAGGATAGGATAGGTATTACAACGACACACGTGCGGCGAGGGGTTATCGTTGTGTGAAACTTTGAACACTTTTCTAGGACCACGCTCGCTATCGATTTCGGTGGCAAAAACTTGTGCTTAGTAGGTACACTACTATTGATCTGTGCCGCAAGTATTCAACGTCCAGCTGTAGGCCCGTATCAATAGCAGATGCAATTAGTTTGAGTGCACCGTTTTTGATGTAGTGCCAGCCTGCCGGTACCGTGTGAAGAGCTCCAGTATAAATAATTTCAATAGCTACGTTAATCGGGAACAAGGGCTAGTGATTTTAGCGAGGATTTCAATGATTGGTGTTGCGTTGATGGCGATATCTCATTGATTACTATTCCAATAAGGTCCGATAACTTTCAATAGGATTGGTGTTTTTATCTGCAATGAATAGGTGCTTTGCCGTGTTACGTCTGTAGTCGCGTTACACCTAGAAGTACTCAGCTTTGTTTGTAATCAATGATTTTTTTATAAAAACCTTTATTCTAAAACTCAATTTAAACGCCTTTATTTCATCGTGAATTCAATAAAAAAGTCCATTCTACAGAATGTCCGTACAAAGTTTAAAAACCGGTTTCAATAAAACGCGGTTAAAAATAAATGTATATTTTCGCTGTAGCTCTGGAATATAGTTTTAATTTAACACCCGAAAAGGAAGATAGACATAAAAATCCCTCGCAGATAATTGGCATACTGTTGAGCTGTTCATCAAGTCTGGTATTAATTCTATTAATTAACAAGGCGCCACTCGGCTCGAGAGTAATGTAGGAATGCAAAATATTTGCACGCTGAAAATCTGTCGATTGTACGCTCAGCATCGTTGATTTACGATTTCATTAGTTGCGTGGATCGACAGACAGAAACAATATACACCTATTGCACTCATTTTATAGTAACAGCCAAAAATTTAATACAGTTACTTCATGACTACACATTATTTTTATTCTATGTTGACCCCATAATCTTTATACCAAACTAACTTGAAACGCAATATTTTATCAATAGCCTACGAGTTGGTATCATATGTACGAAAAATAATGGATCGTTTGCAATGATTTGTATCTGCAAATCGACAGACAAATTGACAGTTGAGCTATCCAGCTCAACTGTTTCATGTGTATTTTGCTCAATTTTGTAAATATTTTAAACACTGTCGTAATTTTCTTTGTGAATAAACTATAATCTTATGTACAATTTTTTTATGTGTTTTAAGATTTACCAGGCATAGCTACTACGGTCAAATATTGTTGTGTTGGTGTTAAACAGTGTCAAAAATTGTGTTTTAAATAATCGCTTGAGCATAAGTTCGCGCTACTTATTTTGGATCCAATCCAAGGAAATAATACGTTTTCTGCAATGCTTGGCAACAAAAAGTGCAATGTTATTTTGTTAGGTACTTACATTTTGCGTGATGCTATAAATTCTTCACTGCTTACCAACTACAAACAATATTTCTCCTGTGTACTTTTTACATAGCTTTTTTTGTACATAGCTATTTGTAACTTGCTGTTGCCATGATGCATTTCTAAAATTACCGATTTTGCCTTCTCCATTTACCGGCACTCTATGATCTTAATAATGTCATCAGTCCATCGGGTGGGTGCCATCTTTCTTTTCGCCTTCCAATCTTACCATCGTGTAAAACTAGTCGTTTCTACTTTACAATGATCAAAAAGCTGTAAAAATTCCCAGCAACCGAACATAACCGAGATTGATTGCGTTCCAGGCGTCATCGCATAGAAAATATTGCGAATGTGTAATTGGATATTCGAGTGCGATATGTCGCCCGCACGCGACGCCCGCGTGCCGATGACGGGCTTGACAAATAATATGACGGACGATGAATACTTGCCATTGCTATTTCATACCACTTGTTTTCAGTAGATACGTGCTTTTTTAACAGACTTCAAAGATAAGGAGGTTGTCAAATCGGCTGTTTGTTTTATTATTGTCAAAGCTCGGCTATGGTACCAAAAAAACTTGTTTTGACGTTATTTGAAATGAGTTTAATGTTGTTGGTAATCTAAAGATGAACCACTGACAAAATTTTCACCTATACTTGAACAAATCTATGCTCTAACGCAGGCTCTATGAAAATCTAAGCTTGAGTCTCGATTCAGCAAACAGAAATAATAACAATTAAATAAAATTTAACAAACGACAAATCTTGTGAAACTACGAAAAATTGTAAAGATATTCAACCCCAATTTTCTGCCTACACATTTTCGATACGTTTAAAAGATAAATACATACTTAGGTACAGTTCCGAGCAGTGGATAAAAGAGATGAAAAGCAACCAGCGAAATATACAGCCTTTCAGATGCCAAGTAAATGGCTAATGTAGGTATCACAGAAAGTAATTACAAAATGTACGTGGCAAACTATGAATTGATGTGAATATCGCATTTACTTTAAAAAAATACTTTCGTTTACCTACCGATGAAGGAAAAAATGTAAAGAACTATACTAAACTAAAAAAAACTATATTATTATTATATTTAGAAAAAGAAACTGAACAAAGATTCACGTCTTTAGGCGGTTACCTCTTCTTATAATAATACATGCTTTTCAAATCAGAACACCACAAATGCGAGCATCAATGCTTAGCAACAGAAAATCCCCGGACGAACTCCTTCACAAAGGGCTACTACTAAAAATAATATTTTTAACACGTTCTACCTCAAACATAAAATAATCTAAAAATAACAACTCATTTTGACTCGGGCCCTATTGTTGTAATGGAGGCGCTAAAAACTCGACGGCTTCATTAATAAACCAAAATGTTTTCTTCCCGTATGTAGCTATTCGCTACGGAAATAGTTTCTCACAATTTAGGCTCCAAGAGAAATCGAATAGAATATTCCCAACTTGTGGAAATACTATACGATTCGTTAGAGAAGCGTTTGACTAACTCGATTTTAGAATTGAAACATAGGCTTGAAGTTGGTAATTGCACAGACTGGCTTTAAAAGTAACTAGAGATCTGTGTTGCATTATAAACTATTTTGCTGTGTAAGGTTACTTCACTAACAGTCTCCAACTGGCCCAGAGTGGCAGACTGGTAACTATAATATTCTACGAAATTGTTTTAGAACGTATGAATTTCCATTTTATATCACAACACGATACGCTCTCGACACTGTTCTAGTTTTACAGGTGGAGTTTTTGTAAGGCCCTTTATCGTAGACACTTTCCACGACCACACAGTGGGTAGTTGAATAGTGCTCCACAGTTTTATTTTTCAACCCAGCCAGCGTAGTAAAATGTTTTGAAAGGACCGATTTCACTCTGCGTCTGTGGCATCCCCGCCCGCATGTCTCTGCCGCCTTGCCATTGTGAAGCAACTACAATCGTACCTACATTATTGTTTCGACAGCGAACCTGCCTCCTTTTTATTCGAGTTTCCATGAAAAACCGTATATATCTTTACACGGCTGACTTATGGTGATGAAATTAAAACCGAGGCTTTTAGTCGAACGTTTTGTTTCCATCGTTTCGACGATAGCACTACATCCGTACTTTTATGGAGATTATTATTTTTATGATCCTTTTCATCTTGAGAATGGATGGGAGTAATTTTATACCCGAAAGATAAATGTTTTGAGATCGCGTTTGAATAAAATTCTATTCAATTTGTTGGTATTAATGTTAAGTACAGTGGTAGGCGATTTGAATATTTTTATTCCAGTTTCAAGTATATTACTCTGTACTTATGGCTTAGTTTTAACTTGTTCTTGATTGGTTGCTCTTGGTAAAATCAAAGGTACTTACTGGGCTGTTACTAGAACTGTAATGCATGATCCATTTTTGATTTATGTTAGGGTTGGTTCTATAGGGCGTATTCTAATACTAAGGCAGAATAATCCGGGCAAGCTTAGCAAAGCTACACTGCAAATCATTAGCAGGATAGAGATGGTTGCGGCGGACCACACTCGCTGTTTGCATTTGTAATTAATACACTGTTTGCACTTCTGATTTACGATACCATCCGCTTTCCTACCAACTAATGTGTTAATAGTTTGGAAAACTAGCAGCAGATATAACCGATCAGCCCCCGTATTCCAATCTTTTGCTGTCAAGTTATATTTCACTGCCCAGTGTAATTTTTTCAGGTCACGTGGTACAAAATTGTACCATTATTAATTGTGCCATTTCATTCTTTTTAGACACTTGACAGCAAAATATGCGCGAAAACAAATTAAATGACATCATAATGTCACTATTGAGTCACAGAATAACTATGAGTTAGGATGAACTGACCATGATTTAAAACTTTGCAGTTCAACTTTGAGATTGGAATCGCCCCCCAGTGTCATTTTCGCTTGTAATAACAAAACTGTGTGTAACATGTTAATTTTCGTGTCGTTTCAAAATCTTTGTATTATGCTTGGAAAGTTTTATTTTTTTTTGAAAAAAAATGGAAAAGTATTAAAACGAATTGTAACTTTGTACACGTAAGAATTCTGTGTTTCATACAAGCATACTCATAAAGCCAAGCTCATTTTCAAAATCACGGCGTGTAATGAAATACTGACAAAGGACCAACGCTAACGCACTCGACGACTCCTAAGGGGTGTGTCTTGCTCATTTTGGTTTCGTGAAAAATTGTGCCCCCACTCTTGTAGGTCCCTAAGTCAGCTCCAACCCGAGGGCGTGGTGGCACTCTGAAGAGAAATTTGCATTTTTAGCGAAAGTACGAACGCACGTCTCGAACAGACGGATTCGCGAGACGGATGATCTCCCGACGTGAATCGACACCGCTGTGGGATATTTTTTCATGGTTGTCGCTTATTGATTTACGTAAATAAATTGAATTTGCTATCACTTCGGCCTTTGGTAATTTGTGTATTAAGTTGCGAAGCTTTTTAAATACTTTACTTAAGTACTTGTATTTCTAAGAAATATAAAGTACTAAATTCGCTGGAAAGTCCAAGGAGTCGCGAATGGTGCTCGCAAAGTTTGTGTACATAAAACAGTTGTAAATACTGCCGCGTTCAACTAAAATTTTAATATTATTGCATCTCACGTTGTTTAAAAGCAATAAAAATCCAAAAACTTTAGTTTTCCGCTAAAAGTTTCACTTTGCTTAAACCGCATTTAGATTGAAAGTAGATGTCGGTATTTCTACCACCACAGGCTCTTCATAGTCTATATTGGGTTGAATCCGTTGAATCCGTTTCCGCTAGCAATTGTGTTTCAGGTTCCAGGGTCAATTTTACCCATCAAACCATATCGAATTCATTCCGTTCGTCGAATGTCAAAACCATTTGAAAATAACGCACCCTACTAGGCATGTTATCAACTTCACGTACTGGAAAACTAAGTCGGCTAACCTGTTTTCTCTGTGAGTGTGACGAGCTTACGGCCCGCGCCCTACAAGGAATAGGCGTGTGCGGAATGCATAACAAAGCAGAAGATTAAAAACTACAAAACCTTGTCAATACCAGCTCGTGTCGGACGTTTTGACTGAGTTTGATTGAATCGTGTATGCGTTTTCTGCCTTTATGTAGAGTGATTTAGGTTTATTACTATTGGCCTAGTGACGGCCACACAAAGTTCAATAAAATATACTTAATCAACTGCTTCATGTGTATTTTGTATATAATCTTAGGTTTGATTTAAATTATTTCAAGGTATATGTGACGTGACCACCGTAAGTATGACAGAGGTCTCAGCTCAGTTGGTAATAGCTCTGCCTTCCGTACTGTGGCTTGTGGGTTTGATTTCCACCGAGAACAAACATTTCTGGGTGGCAAACAAAGATGTTTATTCTATGTTTGGGTGTTACTACGTATTATAACTATGTATTCACAAAAAAAAACGTATGTAAGCATTCTATCAGCAATCTACTCGTAGTTCCCATATTAAAGCTTTGCTTAGTTCGGGACTAGAGGGGGTTGTGTGAAATGTCCATAATTATTATTATTTAATGTTATTGTTTACAAAATATTTGCTAACACTGAAATTAACTTCTGTTATCAATTTGTGTTTATAAGCTATCGAATTTTTTAGATAACACGTACCTAGTTGGTAACTGTATGAATTTTATTGACCATTTTGAATTAAATCGTGTCTCCGAAACGGTTATATTTAGCTACGTCGTCAAATTTGTGTTTTACGTGCCTTATCTTAAGCTCGCCTGCTCAGTTGAAGCAGAAAACAATTTGTCAATAAAAACTAAGAACTCCTACACTGTTTTGAAGAAAATAGACTCAGCCAAACTAAGAACACACAGTGCCAAATTAAGTTTAGTGTTGGACAAAGTCTTGGATATTTCGATCACATGAATTTTTTATCGGCTCACCAAAAAATAGAGCGTAGAAATAGATGTTCTAGTTTGGGAGCCATTATTGTAAGTGCATGTTTCGAATATCGATCGCTGTCGTTGAATTTAGAATGGTCTTCTAAACACGGCCTTTCTGAACCAAAACTAGTCGACAAAATTCGAATGATTTATAAAATCTGATACAACTCGATACAATACAAATCGATACAAATCGGATACGCCGGATTGAACTCATCTAGAAAAGCTCGTCCTTGGTTATATATTAAAAATATTATCAATAGTAGTATTCGTAATACTTCTGTGACAGTATAAGCAAGTCTCTTTTTTACTGAGTTAACTATTAAAGTACGTAAGCAATATGCCACAGAAAAAATCGAATAATGTTCCATATTTACAGGCAATATAATAAGTGTTTTCAAGCAGCGTCTCAGGTGCCAGCGACTGAATATTATGGAACGTTTGTGATCAGAATCGAGATGCAGTTTTATTGTCACTCCACCCCAGAGCAAAGCAATGAAATTTTACTGCTCTAAAAATTCCTAGAATATTCACACTCGTTACACCATGTTCATTGTAATAACTGTCGTTTTGCTAGAGTACAATAATTTCTTTTGAATCTTTGAAAAACATGCACTTTTTCTATGCTTAGAAAATGTCTTGAAGAAAAGGTAATTTTTTAATTTTACCTCTAATTATTATCTATCTAGATGAAATAAAATTATAGCGCATCAGGAGCCGCTTTTTATCCCTGCCCCTATGAACGGGACTCTGCAGTGAATGGGATATTTGACCTTATCTTTCCCGTGAATAAGGCCGACTTATGTAAAGATGCTGGGCAAGCATACTCTATCTAAAATCATGTCACTGCACTTTTATCTTAGTATACTGAATATTTGGATATTAAGTATAAAATACCGATTTGCTGAAGTTGTAAATGTTACTGCAGGAAACTAAGGGATCTAAGGTCAAATATAATACAATCAAATTGTAAGTCAGCAGGGGTATACCAATCAAACACAGATTATAGAAAAGTACAGATGTAATGTATAGCCATTTTTGTGTCACAGTTAGAAGTGTACCATAATGGAGTACTTTGTGTCATTCAGTCTCTGGCCATTGACACCTCCAATGCCAAACATATTTTTATACATTATGCCGGCGTGTGTGGTTCCCACTTGCAAAAATTGGCCTGGGTCTAAAAACAAAGTAGATGGGATAACATACATCACATTTGGGTCTCTATTTGAAAAGGAATCGTCTTGGAATCATCAATTTAAAGAAAAATTACCATCAATTCAATAATGTTGCAAACAACACCAACATTTTTTTCCCAACAAAATTTATATTAATCTTTATGACTACACATCATTAGGCATAGGTATTTCAATAGGTATTTTTAATCATAAAGCGCAAAATTTGTTATTTTGAAAAAATATTTGTGTAATTTTAGGTTTCTTGTTGACATACTCAGACGAGAACAATGGACAAAAATCATTCAAAAAACACGTCCTGAGTCTTTCCTTAACTCTATTAAAATTTATAAATATCTATTTCAGTACCTCCTACTTAGGTACCTAAGCAGCATTTACAAAAAAAAATTACCCCAAAAAATTGGGAAATAATTTTATAGGTGCAACATTGGGCTGCGCGAACATCATGCGCACGGGAACATTTTTATAGCATTTTGGTGACATAATCCTTCATACAAATTATGTCAAATGCGGCTTCTTGTGTTTTCTATATTCTAAGCAATCAAAGTTGAACTGCAAAGTTTTAAATCATGGTCAGTTCATACTAACTCATAGTTATTCTGTGACTAAATAGTGACATTATGCCGTCATTTGATGTGTTTTCGCGCATATATTGCTGTCAAGTGTCTAAAAAGAATGATCAAGAAGAAATTACACTGGGCAGTAAAATATAACTTGACAGCTAAAGATTGGCATACGGAGGCAGGCCATGTTAAATTTTAGGAGAATGCCTTCGGGTTACATAGAATAGGCATGTTAAATATATTTAGTATGTATATGTATGGTAGAGAACATACCATGTGGTTTCAATAATCGTAAGTTACATATATAGACCTTCATAAACAATTATAAAACTTTAGTAGGTTGTTAATCCATATATTTGTATTAGGTAAGTAAGTATTACTACTTCATGGGACTTCATCAAAAGGACCAAAACACTGAGATTAAAAGCATGAAGAATAGATAATATTCAAGACCCGGAAGAAAGCCACTCATTTTAGTTCTGTTACAAGCGAAGTCATCGGAAAGTTATAGGTTCACATGTTGATCCCTAAGTGAATTTCACAAATCACATTGAATAATTTCCAATATTAATAGAACATGTTTCGTAGTTAACCCTCAGTAAGAGGAAATGAGAGTCTGTATCTTAGGATTCACACGCGAGCGGCTCCCGTGCAGATTGTAGCGAAATGTGCCGTCACTAATGTAGCTAATGTCGTATGAAAGGGGAGCTATTGCTTTATCACGTCTGGTGTCTCTGCTTTAAGTTATTTGCGGTTTTTGCGAATGAAATAATATACGCTTCGTGTTTGTAGGTACTACTGAGTAAGTACTTAGTTCAACTGGGAGTGAGGCTGGTACAACTTTGTATCACTAGTTTTAATACATAGATGTTAACGGTAGAGTCAATAAAGTTTCTCTACAAAGATTAACTTCAAGTTTCTTGTGGCTATTTGTATTAGGTAATTTTTGCATAAAAACATTAATAAATGTTTTTAAGTAATTTAAGTCCTTGAAAAAGACCTCATTCTGTTATGTAGGTCCATCAATCATTAATTGACAAAAATGGACACTTTTTTGTTCTTAAAACTCCACCAATACGTACACTACAAAACACAAGAAGTAGGCCATAAAATACTAAAGTACTCACGCTAAAATACACTCGAGAGCAATGATTCCGGGTCACTTAAAGAATGTTAAAAATCTCGGAAACTAAAAATGATAGGTTAATGCAATAAATTGTATTTAATAGACAATGTAATACTCCTTAAATGAAAGTAAAAAAATATGAGTCACCATACATTTTATTAACACAAAATTACATAAAGAAAAAAACTGCTGATCTCTCCTTAAAACAAAAATAGAAAACATGAAATTTTTGAACTTTATTACGATTTGACTTGAATTTTAATACTTCGTATTGCCTCCTCGTGCTTCCATTACTGCGTTTACGCGGTTTGGCATGCTGTACACCAAGTTCCTTATACGATTTTGGGGAATATTCTCCCATTCCTCTGTGAGAGCAATTTTGAGCTCACGAAGCGTGATTGGGGGAGGGTTTCGTTGTTTTACGCATCTGCCTAGCTCGTCCCAAGCATGCTCGATCGGGTTGATATCCGGGCTGCGCGCTGGCCACTCCATACGAGTAATGTTCATCTCTTGAAGGTAGTCATTCACAATCCTACCTGTATGAGGTCGGGCATTGTCATGCATAAATATAGCATCCTCACCTAAATTGACCATAAATGGACCAACATGATCATTGAGGATTTCTTCCACATATCTTACGCTAGTTAAAGAGCCGTTTTCTATGATCACCAGCTCTGTGCGACTTTCAGAAGAAATTCCGGCCCACACAAGTACAGACCCACCACCGTAGGCTACTTTTTCTTCGATGCATGCTTGCTTGAATCTTTCCCCTGGTCTTCGATACACTCTGTGTCTTCCATCGTGCTTGTAGAGCATAAATTTTGATTCGTCGGAGAACATAACTTTTGACCAATCTTCAATACTCCAATTTACGTGGCTCTGGGCATATCTTAGTCTTGAAATACGATGCCCACGCTCCAGTTTAGGGCCGTTTGCAGGTCTAAGGGGTTTTAAGTTAGATTCAGCAAGCCGACGTCTTACTGTCCATGCACTTGGGTTACTTCCTCCGAGGCGTCGAAACTGATTTGTGAGTTCAGTTCCTGTGAGAAAGCGATTTCGAAGCATGGTGTTCACCAAGTATCGGTCTTCTCGTGCTGTGGTACACCTGGTTCTGCCCGTTCCTGGTCTGCGTAGGTTAGAACCAGTTTCTTCGTAACGTCGGAGAACTCTTTGTACTGTTGACAGCGACACACCGACAGTCCTGGCTGTATCGCGCTGACTCCGGCCGGTTTCCAGCATTGTAAGTATTCTGGTGCATTCTTCAGGCGTAAGCGACATAATTTCAGCTTGAATAATGAATATAGAGCACTATCAACATGGTTTATATACCCACATAAATGACAGATTACAAACAAAAGCAAAACCAAATGCTGTAATTTCGTAGTTCCATCTTCGAAAGTGGCCCTTTTTCAAATTTGATTTTTTTAAGATATAACTTTACAATAACTAAGAAGTTTTAATACCTTCATTTAAGGAGTATTACATTGTCTATTAAATACAATTTATTGCATTAACCTATCATTTTTAGTTTCCGAGATTTTTAACATTCTTTAAGTGACCCGGAATCATTGCTCTCGCGTGTATATCGTTTTAGGCTTTTAATTAAAAACCTTTGCTTATTTTTAAAACAATTACTTACAGCAATATAATCAAACAAAATTTGATAACGCTGACTGAAAATACATCTATTTCTCTGTATTTTTTTCTGTATCGAAAAAAGATTACAAATAGACCCATAACAGAGTATCCTAGCCAATATGAATATCGTACGGCCATGCATCAATTACGTAATCTTTGACCGTCGAAGCGGCGGCGGCGAGGGCCATACATCAATCAGCCGAGCGGGCTGACGGCTCGCAATCAAATAAAATTTAACACAAAAGCGTTCAGCTTTCACATGTGCTCTGTTTATTGTATTCGTGGCTCATCGAGTTTTGTACAGTTGTTGATTTTTTATTTACTTACATATAATTAGTTACTTACCCAATTATTTTTCTCTCATGAGACTTCTTACTGTTTGCTGCCGCGAATGTGTTCGCGCGGCGGCATTATCTAAGGACAGACGTAGATGTAGGCAAGTTGGTGTATAATAATGTTCAACTGACATGTAAGTAAATACTCCCTCCCTTTTTGTAATCTTTAAGTACTATAATCATTACTAATTAGTCCAGAAACAGCACAAAGCCAAAATGATTTTCATATAAAATCACTGAAAATGTTTTCATTCTAATTGAAAATATCGGTTACATACTTGTTTTCTCAGTTTTATTATGTTTATGCTCACAGGATTAAACAAAAGCTGTCAGATATTTGACAACAATGCTGTGATGTAAATGATACGATACCTAGATACATTCGAGGTTACCTGTATGTAGGTAAACGATATTATACATGCTAATGATTTCTGAGAAAATTTAATGAATATTCTACTACTTAGCTATTGAAAACAATATTGTTTAAGAACCTAGTTCTTTTTTTTATAATAAGAATTGCTAGGGTAGGCTGCAGGAAATAAATTGGCATAAGTGTTGCGAAGGTAGTTACTTCATAAAATAACATGAATATTATTTTAGGTAATATAAGTTCGTATATTAGAGGTATAGTAAGTTGTATAAACTTGATTTGTGTGAAACAACATCTAAAAGTAGCCGCGAGCGAGGATGGGACATCCTATTCCAACCTTTACCACCTCTACCTTAATTTGAATGTGAAGTTCACAGTATAGACCGCTACCATATATTTTCCATTGATAAAGATCAATGGAAAATGTAATTTGTACCACTAAGTATTAGGACTTAAATTGATCGTCACTACTACATCTACGAGATCAATATTGTTTGGTTGATTGAGATAAATGACTGTTTTGAAACGGTCCGTTTACTGCTGTGTGAACGGATTATCGTAAATAAATAAATATTCACATAAAATATTGGACATTTCACACAATGCCTTCTAGTTTCAAACTAAGCAAAACTTGTAGCTGTGTAGGAGCTAGATTGCTGAATACTTAGATACGTAGGTACTTTTTTTTGTAAACTCGATAGTGATTGGTTTTAAGGTGATGATGATAATTATGTTGAATCAAAGATGTCAGATTAAATTTATCAACAGCTCTACTGAAACAATGAGAATATTTCACGCTTGTTACCATCCGTTCATCGTGGCTGTAATTGACAAAGTCACAAGTCGCGCTCCGCTTGTTTTAAATGTATTGGTTCGCATTATCATCATGTCTGACTGTCGGCTGCACGTCAGGGTTTACTACGATAAACACAAAGCGAAGGCTCGTTTAATTGTTTTAACTTACACTGCGTGGCGACACGGCTCTAATCTTTCGCACAAACCTTCTATAGCAAATAAGGCGACCGCGCAGTGTAGCTCACACATCACTAGGATAATGTATTGTCGTTTATCGTATTTCGTAGTAGACCTCCAGATTAGTAGTCGTACTCCAATAACGTCATTCAATGTCTGACATTAACCTGGTACCTAATAATAGGTAGAGTGTGGTAGGTAATCACACTAGAGGTTAACCAGGGCACCACACTGCTAAGTGAGTAAATATTTAGCGAACAAGTCATCGCTTTCAACGTATCTTTATATTACTTCAGTTAAAAAAAAAAAAATATTAACAATCCTCTTATTCGTTATGATATGCCTGGTTTTATGATAATCGTAAATTAATTATTTTAAAGAGTAGTTTTATTTACAATTCTTTCGCAAAGAAACATAGCAGGCACATCGCAACTCGTCATGAGTAGTTGTCCAGTCCTAGATATGGCTCCACACCGTTTCTGTGTCATTTCTGAGATGTTGTCTGTTATGGGACCCCAAAGGGCGTATCCAGCTTCTACTAAGGAATCGCCTAGAAAAAATATTGTATTGAGGCTTACCCAATTACGTAGGTAAATCGTAAGTTAAACTATCTAAAGCTCAGGTGGTAAACTATAGCTCTGCTTTCTAGACTGATAGGTCTGACTGATATTTGTCTTCACCGAAAACAAAGAGAGAGTTCATCTTATAAAATCTTTAAGTACCATAATTTTAACAAAGGTTTGTTTAAGTAAATATTAAAGGTTCTTACAAAAAATAATTACTTTCAATTAAAACAGTGATATTTTAAACAGAGTTTTCAGTAATTTAAATTCGTGAAAAAAAGTTCACGGACTTATTTCCATAAAATTTTACTCAGCGAATAAAATACTGAGTTTTGATCGCAGTTAAAAAGCTTTGTAGGTATGGAAATAAGTCAGCGTTTGAGTTATGTTACCTTTTAGAGTTCTGTATTCAAATGGAAACATGAGATCACTGAATCCTATCAGCAATATGTTTGCATCGGGTGCTTTACTATCTAAATGGTTACTGAGGTAACTGGTTATCAACGTGGCTTCTTCATCTGAAGTCGCAATTGCCAAGTACCCTTGCTCTTCTTTGCAGATCAGATAAGCATCATGCCAGGATAACGGTTCCATGTGGAACTTGTAGCATTTACCGTTCTCTTTCGTTCCTGGTGCGTAACCTAAAGAAGAGGCATAGTTTTTAGTAATTTGGTTGATTTCCATAATTCAATTATAGGTTTCCTTAGTCCATTGTCTAAGCCATTACATACCCATATCAAAATTATTACAGATTTCATTATACTTTGTGTCGTTTCCTAGTATTTTGCATACGAACGGATAGATAGCGGAACATGACCGGTCTTCGAACAAGCCTTCTCTTGTCATGACTACGCAGTGCTCATCGCCGTCCATATTGTCAGGGCTCCCTGGTGCCCAGAGAAGCTCCAATATTGTTCCTGCTATGGGTTTACCTATATGATCATTTATTACGGGTTATTTTCGCTAGAGGTAGTAAATAATTAAAATTCATAAAACAGAATTCAATATTTCTTTCTACCTTTAAGTGTTACGAAATTTCCATCGGAAAATCTGTCGTGCAATCCTACGAAGATGGCAGTAGAGTAGGCCTTCATGTTACTCATCAGAAGTTTTAGGTTGTCCATCTCTTCCAGGCTGTTGGGGATGAGGAGTGCGGTACCCTCTGCCTCACAGATCTGCCGCGCCTGGTGCCAGTCCGTCGCCAAGTCATGGAGTCGATAGAACGTTGAGAACGCATGGGCCCACATGTAATCCATCCGAAATTTCTGCGCTGACAACATAATAAATCAAAGCCATTCACAATCTCTCGTAATTAAAATTCCATTGTCATGTATTACCCTGTATATTTTCCGGCCATAACTGGAACATTATTGTGAATAACAAAAATAGCATCGTTGAAGCACCCGATTCCGTATTCAATAGCACTGGAAAAATATTACTTATTCAATTTCACGGCAGAAATAATAAGAATCTGAATAACTGCGATGCAAGTAGCGATAAAATTGAGTTATTGTTAACGAACGACTGACGTGGGAATAAATGAAACGAGGTTTTCAATTTACCGGACGAAAGAAAAATAGAAAGAAAGCGAGTGCACGGCAGTAAAACCGCAACATTCGAACGCAATCACAAACACTTCATGGCGAGACCCAAATTCAATTGGCCGATACCTGGTTTCGCTCGATCGCGCGGTCGGATAGCGCGGTATCAGTTATTTTTCCCGTGATCGAAGTGGCGGCGGCGCCGGCGTGGGCCGCGATCGGCCGCCCGCCTCACTCGGTCCTTCCTACACGCTTATTTGAATCTCTTTTCTGGGAGACTTCCTATTCTGTGAGTGTCAGGTAATTATCTGTGCGGCATTCCAATTTTACGATCGAACGGTTAATTCAGTTTAAATCTCTTCGTGTAATACGTACTCGGCGGTAGGCAGTGCCTAATCCTAGTCCCTCGGAGCCAGTTCTCGCGACAGCCAGCTATGGAGAGGGATTCTTTATTTACATTTACATTCAACGGTTTATTTTGAAAATGAAAATCAGTTTTTGCTTATTCTACACATTCAATTTCAGGTGCCTACTCCAGAAGTTTTTTTATAGAAAATTAAGGTTTTTTACCGACTTCAACAGGAAAAAAACGTGTCAAAATCATAAAAAAAATAATCTGTGTTACACACGTATTTTGTGAGCCACACAAAAAGTTTTTCTAATTATACAAAGGTTAAATGGAAATAAACTCCTCTAGAATAACTTTCTTAAAATAAATAAAATAAATAAATAAATATTCATGGACATTTCACACGACGTCCTCTAGTCCCAAACTAAGCAAAGCTTGTAATATGGGAACTAGATGCTGATAGAATACTTATTTTTTTTTGTAAATACATACTTACAATACATAGTAACACCTAGACATAGAACAAACATCTATGTTTTCCACGCACAAATGTTTGTTCTTGGTGGGGATCGAACCCACGACCCACAGCACGGAAGGCAGAGTTATTACCGACTGAGCTGTGACGCCTGTCAAAAAAAATGTTGAGAAGGTCATATGCAGTTTTTTAGTAATTCCATCTCCATTGAATTATACCATGGTATCAGTGAATAAAGTTCTGTGCCAGCCAACTCATCAGCAGCAGTCGACTGGGATCAGATAAAAGTTGTCGGGAACTTTCTTTTGCGATATCGCCACCTCCGTCATGTAAATTGGACAAGTTGTGGCCGAGGATGATGCTTGTTTCATTGGTAAATATAGATCAGCTCTTAATCTCCCCGACTCTCCAACAAAATTGTTTCAGAACGAATGAGGTAGGCTCGGGTCAGCCCGGATCGGGTCGTTCGGGTCAAGTAGCTTTTGTAATAGGTACCTCCTTTATATATGTATAGAATACATTTGGATAAGTGGTATTAATTAATTTAAATTCACTGATGCTTTTTGTTTGTTTTGAAATTTCAATCCGTAGATAAGATAGTTATTTGGATAACGACAGGTATTAAAAACCTTCTAAACTTTTAATGAGGAATCGAGGATACTTTTACAGTTCATACTTATTTGAAATCGATCATAAAGTCTACTGAAGGGATCCAACTCAATTTCCGTCTATCTAAGTTAAAAATTGAGCCGGATCGCGATATAATAAGGCCCGTGTCCAAAGTGCGCGATTGACTTTAAAGGATTGAAAGTTTTTATTGAAACGAGGCAGACCCAAAAAGTAAACAACTGGAGGATACTTTTATCCTTTTCAACCGGGTTAACCCGTAAACCATCTCAGTTTAAGGAGGCATTAAATCGCAACTCAAACAAGAACCGTTACACAGAAGTTAACTCACATATTGCTTTGTGTCACGAACGCTAAAGCGAACAGAGTATAGTTGAAGAGATGCAAGGTTGGAGTGAGATGGGGGATGTTAGATGGGAGAATGGGTGTGGAGGGCGTAAAAAGAGAAAAACTACATCGCTAAAAGTGAATGCGGTCGAAAGCCGCGCTTATTTTCAGCGCTAAGTGCTTGGATTTTTTCAAGTGATGCTATGAGTGCATGCCATAGTGTTCATAGCTAGACAAAGCGTCGACATTGTTGTGTTGCGCCATCAGTGATACAGACTGATTTCAGTAGCTCTATCCTGAGCTATCTCTAAACCAGTAGCATTAGTCGATTGTCGTCGCTCTAATCTAATTACTTCCAATCTAAATACTAATGTGATGCAACTGTGTAAGTATCCAGTCAATCAGGTTATGCCATACCTATTATTGAACGTCTTTCAATGAAAATGATATTTTAGATTACTGTTAACTCAGCACTTTGTTTTTAGCGTTCCAATCCAGTTTTGGAAAACGGAACACTTATTTAGAATAGTAGAAGCAGTTTCTTGTTTTGTCTCAAGTTGGGACAGCAGAAATCAAACCAGCATCTTATGCTTCGCAGAGGGTTAGTCATTTGAGGTATTTAAATGTGGTATTTAGCGGTATGTTGAACTATATATAGCACCGTGCACATTACTTGTAACTATCCATAATGGTATAAGAAATAACCAACCAATTTTAGATGGTTTATTAATCAAAATATAGCGAGTATAAATTAAACATACACCTATTTCGGTGGTAAATGCACCGAACTAAAGGCGATCGTAATTTGATCATCAACAAAGTGCAAGCTTTTAAATATTCGTGGTTTATCTGGTTATTACGCACCACCTATCCGGTCAAAGGGAGTTCCGGTGAAATTCAATTTTAGGCCCATATTCTGTTTTCAGGTCGGGTGAAATATTTTTGTTTTAAACGGACCAGCGTGTTGCTATTCCAACCAATTTAATTGTTGTCAGAGAGTCTCCAATTTATGGTATTGGAATAGTTTTTTATCAATTTCGTCAAGTTGACATTCAGCGGCTGAATAATATTTAAACGCAACTCTCACGCGACTACTGTTCTCAAATTACATCATTGATTACTATAGTTTTTTTCTCATTCTTGTCTATTAGGGGAATCTAGAGGAGCAAAATACAATGCTATTATTATTCTCGCTAGAAGTGTTATTTCAGGCAGGAAAAAAAACAGCGCCCTCGCAGTTGTGTCAATTTATGTAATTTAGTACTTTGCTCGATCAAGTTGTATACCTTCGATTTAGTGAAGTTAATTAATGGAATAGGGAGAAAAAGTTTAATTTGTTCTGGGAAATTGGGATGTGACCAAAAAGCAATTAAGGGACACTCAATGAACGAGTTTTTATTTATAATTCCTTTCACAGTAGGGCTATCAAAATAAGACTGATAATTTAATGGTAATAAAGGTAAGTTTTCCCAAAGGTGAGTTTTCTGTTCATTGATTCTACTGTTAAAAATGATCAAAATTTAAATATGTTTTTATGAGCTGGATGCCAACTGTTGACGAAATTTTTAGTCCTTTTTGAGGTCTCCGGTCTCCGTTGTGGTAAAAAAAGAGTGATGTGTTTAACAATTTTTCCGAGAGCAAAAGGAAACTAGCGGTCAATCATCCAATCAAGCAGGCTAAAAATATTAAAAACCATCCATGTAACACAAGTTAAAAAAATACACTAAAAAATATTGTTTCAGGTACGTTTGATCACGTATCGTAAGAATACATTTATAGCCAAACAAAAATACCGTGTTTTTGACATTCATAACGTTATTGTAAGTGAATGTATAAGGGTGGCACCTGGGCCCAACAATGGACCCACACAATACGGCGAAGTAAACTGAATAACTTTATTTAAGAACACAATAAACCACTTTTTACCGGAGAGGTTCTGAATTGTATACCGTCTTGGGTCGGATAGGTGAAGGAAAAAAATACAATTTATTTTTATTTTGTAAATCGCTTTTTTAACGGAGAACGTTAGAGTTTATCGATACGTAAATTATCCATTGGTAAAACTCAACTTATGAGTATCCGAACAGAAGATAATTACGTGTATTTACGTAAATATAAATACACAAATAATAGTATAATAGTGGATCTACAGTTAATTCTTACAAGGTATTATACCTTTTATTAATACGATTTGTTCTGCTCCCAGTTATCACAAAGTATTAGCTCTTCTCCCTTTCTTTCTCAAAGATTATCACGACATTATATCCAGTAGACATAGTGCTTGCTCATTTTTTTTAAGCTCTCAATGTCTAAGCAATTATGCATAAGGGGATTAAGATATAACAAGGCAGTTATTGATTCGCAGACAGTCCTTAGAAACTTACATAATTCCGTTGTCTGTCTTTGTTTACATCATGATCGGGGGAATAGCCCGGCGCGGGACGTCCGGCACAATCTGCATAACAATGCGGTTCCATAGTTGCTCTCCAGATAGATGCTAATGCCCTCTCCATTCATAATTCATGTCTTAATGAAGTGGATGAACGATAAGTATACTTAAGGCGTAGGTATACTCTAAAACGAATTAGGCTTAATATTTTCACGAGAAATAACCCGCTCGTCATGTAGCGTAGCTGGTCTGCAGGGGTATTCCAATCTCAGTTGAACTGCAAAGTTTTAAATCATGGTCAGTTCATACTAACTCAAAGTTATTCTGTGACTAAATAGTGACATTATGATGTCATTTAATTTGTTTTCGCGCATATTTTGCTGTCAAGTGCCTAAAAAGAATGATCACGTGGTACAAAATTGTACCACGTGCCCTGAAGAAATTACACTGGGCAGTGAAATATAACTTGACAGCAAAAGATTGGAATACGGGGGCTGATCATAGTTACAGTAGAATTTTTTTACAGTTTTTCTACATCTCGGTAGGAGAGAAGTTAATCTCACGCAAACCTCACTTTTACTCTGTAAGGCAGCTAAGTATACGTTGGCATGCTTACTTTTCTAGCGCGGTTTTCAGTATCTCTATGTAAGATATTATAATAATCCCTTGTCTGAACCGAGTTTGTTCATAATGCAATACACTTTAATCGGATTTGCCAATCCCATTCTCGCCAACATAAGCGTTGTAATTGCCAAACTAACGGACTTTGTTAGTACCAAGAGTACGGTCGAATTTGCCATAAATACTTATGCACTGCACAGCATTCACTAAATAATGTGGGTTAGAATGCGCTTGTAAACATTATTTCAACGGTGAGCTATAAAAATGACTGTCGAATAATTGTAACTACATCAATAGAAATTATAAATGAGTATGTCAATTATGTATGTCTAAAATCAAAGTTCTTTACTTTTAAAATGTAGAGTATCCTTACGTAAGTAGGTATGTATCAACTAAATTTTTTTGTAAAATCATAAGACAGCTACGTTATAATTTTATATAGGTACTAAAAAACTAATATAAGAAAATAGCAATATTTTTATCCTCAAAGAATACTCAAAGGTTTCTTTATGTCGAACGAAAAAATATATTCGCAGTAGAGAAATGGAGAAAGAGCGGCTTGGTTTGTCTTGACGCATTGCTAAGTTCCAAGATATATTTATTTCCAAACCTCACATAACTATAACGTTCAAAGCAAATTCCCGTGTGGTACTTTCCTTTATTAGAAACACTCATACAAGCCATATGTTACACTTCTATCAGCGTATTGAAGCTCAAAAGCCTGCCAGCTCCCATTTTGCCCAGAACTATATACGCTAGGGTTGTCGGTGTCGCAATGAAAATAACAAAGCCTCAGGTAATTTCGCTAATGCAAGCGGTTACGCCGTATCTACATCGCACTTACACAGGCTTCGCCCGAAGGTACCTATTAAGAGGGTCGGCACACGTGATATTGTCAGACCCTCCACGAAATTGTCTATTTTGACTAAGTGTTAAATTAAGGGAGGATCGTCATGGGATAGTTTGGGTGGATGAATTTTCTAGGAAGCGGGAGATGCTCAGTTCATTACGTATGCTGTTATTTAGCCACAGGATGGAAAGTGCAAATTGAAATTGGGGACCCATCTCTACCTACAGCTTGGTCTCTACATGTCGGTGACTCAAGACGGTGGAGGAATTTTTATTTGTCTCAAGAAGATTCAATAGATAGCAGTAGAGTTTTTCAAAGGACATAACTTAGTAAAGAAAACAACGCCAATATTACTTTGTTTATATTTCGGTCGCAGGCATTATATATTTTACATTTATACGAGGCCGTTATGTAAAGACTTGCGGTTAACGATCATACACATTTAATACCGCTTATAAATTAAACATTAAATTATAAAATATAACAGCTATTAAAACTTAAATATATTCCTAATAAAATTTTACACATTATAAAAGTTTATAATAGTTTACAAAATGATTTTCATAAAATTTAACAATTTTAAAAAACATTAACAATTTACATCTTTTTTCTAAAATATTTATATAATTCATAGCACTTTATTTTACATTTATATGAGAAGCAACAAAATTAATTTACTAAGGTAAATGGAAACAAAAGCCACTTCTATTATTTATATATTACAATACTTGGTTGATAGAATAATATTTTTTTACTTCATCGGCATGTTAAATGGTTTATATAATGAATACTTATTCAATAGTAATAAAACGAGTAGGTACCTACAGGATAAAATTAACATTTGGATTGTTGCTATCACTTTTCCAAAAGTTTCATAAGCTAATTTGTATTTGTTTTATTTGATTGGTTTCGATTGAAATTGTATAGCTAGATTAAACTTTTATTATAGGTAAGTTTTTTTATTATATCGGGGTAATTAACAAGTATGAAATTATTTATTTTGAAATTAAATAATAATATGTTTTATAAGAACTTGTTAGCGTCAGCTACATTGAAATACTTGAGTACATAAATTATGATATTTGTATTATGTAAACTAAATTCAATATTACATAATTAAGCATTTACATTTTATAAGCTTGACACCCGATGAACACCTAAAATCTAATTATTTATGTTTGATTTTTCGATTTATAATATCGTCCATCATTTCACTTCGGAGTAATACAGTTTCTACATTTTTTTTTAGATTCTGAAGCCCTACATTTGAAATTATACATGATTTTATACAAGCTTATCAGTTTTTAGGCATACATACAGTGGCGATGTCTCTAGTACAATTTTTGTCACTACTTATAATGGATGCCGCAAACGCAAAGTATACAAAATTGTAGCAATTTTTACACCATGCCTATTCGTTGTTTCATCTTTAGTGACGCAGGTTGGATCAAAAAGCTCAACTTTAAAAGAACTATTGACTGGTTTAACAAAAAAATGGATAATCTCATCAAAACACGGCACTGCAAAGACTACTCACATCAGTTTCCATGTTCGCACTTTGAAACGAGAAGCCGAATCTTCTCGAAGTTTAGCACAGGATGAACGCTGAGGCCGATATTAAAAACATAGCGGATTGTAATCGCTGTGAGGAAGAAGGGGGAGGCCCGCCCGCTCCGAGGAAGCCCGCGTCCTCAGCCCTGGGGCCACCTTCCCTCAGTGGGCCCTGGAGACTTGAGCGCACGTCGTTGGTCTCCTCCAGGGCATAGTCGTCTTCGTCCTTTGCTTTGCGGTTTGGAAGCTCCATTTCTGTTGAGATGTTTTGAAGGTATCTAGTAATGTTTTGGTGAAGTGTTTTGCTTCTTCTTCTTCTTTAAAAAAAAACTTGTATACTCATCTACACTGTAATAACACTAAAACCGCTCGCCCACGACGACTTTTTGCAGCGAGGCATCGCTTGCTACTATCGCACGTCAGTTACGAGGGAAAGAAAAAAAAAAAAAAAAAAAAAAAAAAGCCAGCGACAGAATCGACAGCATCGCTGCAAAAAGTCGTCGTGAGCGAGCGCTCAAGTGGCTATTCTGATCACACCTATACTGACCATATAACCTGATATTCCCCTCAGCGTCTCCGATAGAGTTCTTTGATATGCACTTGTACCCGCCGAGGTCACTGCGCTGTATGTTGCGTATGATCAGCCGCATCTGAACGCTGTACGCTGAGCTGTTGATCTCGCTCATCTGGTACTTGTCGTTGGAGATTATCATCTCGCCTGTAAGATAAATATGGTTAGTTCAACTGTTATGCCAGAGGAGAAACATTGTACATTTGGCTTCGACATTTCGTCTGAATGAACAACAATGTAGTCGATACACGATGCGAGGTAGACTGGTTATAGCCAGAGACAACCACTTAACATCAGAAGGAGAATTCAGTAGTTCTATAATTTTTATTTCCGTAATTACCATGGATACCAACATATATAATCTAAGTATTATGTGTCTTAACTTAACCTACTAATACAAAAAGCTGAAGATTGGCTCTTTATTTTTATTTTATAAACATGTGTTTGACCGCAATCTCACCTGATGTTAAGTGACGATGCGGTCGACGATGTAGCATGCTTACCTAGAAGATCTATTTACTCGTCTCTTGAAAACATCCAAACTATACGAAGGTGGAAACACAGACGTTGTCAAGAAGTTCCAATCTTTGACTGTCCGCATTAAAAAAGTTGAGGCTAAACGCTTAGTGCGGATAGGTGGTATGTCAACCATGAATGGATGTCTCCGTTCGTCTGTTGGTCCGATGGTAGAATGGGGATGAAGGAACTAAGTTATGAAGTTCCATCGCACACTCTGTGGACTCTATGGGTTGCCGCATGATATACTTATAACAAACGCTCTCTCGAAGAAAGTACATAGTCAATGCCACGTCATAAGAAATCCATATGACGCATTGACTATAAACAAATTCCAAAAGCCGAAATAATGTGCTACATTTGCTCTCCCTTTATTCGAATGCATAAACCTTACCATCCATTTATATTCGGCTACTTCCGACCTTTATCCGCCGATATCAAATTGAAATATTGTTTCGGCATGTCGTGTACTGAACAATACTGTACGCCCATATAATGTATCCGCGATATATTCTTTAGCAAAGCCTACAATACTATGGGTATAAATCTGTGCTGTCTTTTAATGTGAGTTTACCGAGTATGGTTTTTCTTCCATTATCTCTTTTAAAATAATTTATTTCAAAATGATTTCATTCAGAAATTACTTGATTTTGAAGGTAAATGTTATTTGTGCTAGTTTAATTTGTCAGTCAGAGCTAATAATGCGCTTTACGAAACTACAGTAATTACATCAATAAACTTTTGCTTTTATATCGCCAATCCATTAAATCTGGATTATTTGGTGTGTAACGGTACGTTCACACGGAGACACGATTTGCCGAATCTTATTTTCATCGGATCTGGAAAAACCGAATGTTGTATTCACACAGCACATCTGGCTTGGCCGTATCCGACGGCCTCGTATCGGGATCTCGTGTGAACTCACCATCCGGCTTTTATTAGCAAGAGCGCGCATAGTTCCTCACGTTCCTCACCCCTCCTTCCCAGCTTGTGCGACGCATTCGGTTTCAAGATCCGACAAAAAACCGAATCTACCCCTGCGTGTATCGTATGAACGCATGTATTGAATGCCCTATACCACTGAATCGGATCTGCATTTTGCAGTATCGCCGGATCGGTTTGTAGTCGCAAAATCGGATGTCAACTTCAGCAAGATTCGGTTTTTTTGTCGTGTCTTGAAACCGAATGCATGTGTGAACTCCTTCATTGAAATACTTATGCCACTAAACCGAATCCTGCAAAAAACCGATTCGGTAGAGAAACACTCGACGCCGCCGTGTGAACGTACCGTTACTCGGTTTGATCACACTGTGAAGGTTAAAATATTGTTCCACATAAAAAATTGTTTGCATTCTTGTTGCTTCGCTTTTTATTCAAAGAGATTTTAAATTTTTATTTTCCAGTAGCCGTCGTGACTTACGAAGATATTAAATTGCTGCTTTTTGTTAACTAGATGATGATCTGTCTTTATAAAATATTTTTGGTAAAATGGGCATAAATACAATTTTGTAAAATCGATCTAAAAAAAGTCAAAAGCTATACGGTTTAATCAGATGGTTCAAGTCCGTCTACGTCTTTTGAAAATTGCTTATAAATACTGAGTTTTACGAACTCAGAATAATGCCATTAAAATATTTCCGTCTTTTTTGATAAGTTTAAATTACAGACGAATAGTATTTTATTTGACGAATTGCGTTTTTACGAGTTGGCACAGTAGATGAAACACTGGTACTGTATTTGTCCATGCATCATATGAACTTTTGGCTTTCCTTTCAGTCATGTAATTTATAAATAATAATATTTATATCGATGATAGACTATGACTGCAGACGTTGGAATGCAGCATGCAAAATAACACCACAAAGTTCTTCCTAAAATAGCCGCAGGTTGAATTACAATCAAAGTTCATTAATAACCGTGGTCAAGCCGAAGACATGACCCCGCTTGGTCTGGCAATCGACCACAAATCCACGGCTCTCTGCGGCGGCCTGCTCCTGACACCTCGGTGTTGGCCGTCGCAGACACACCCACTTTTGTTTATCGTCTGACAACTTTGTTAATTAATTATCGATGGAATATCTGTGTCCAGCCCCCGTATGCCAATCTTTTGCTGTCAAGTTATATTTCACTGCCCAGTGTAATTTCTTCAGGTCACGTGGTATAATTTTGTACCACGTGATCATTCTTTTTAGACACTTGACAGCAAAATATGCGCGAAAACACATCAAATGACGTCATAATGTCACTATTTAATCACAGAATCACTGTGAGTTAGTATGAACTGAACATGATTTAAAACTTTGCAGTTCAACTTTGCAGTTCAACTTTGATTGGCATACCCCTGCAGAATGCTTTTGAACATTGATCAACTGCTTTATCTTGAAAATTACCCCTATCTCAAACTCATTTTCATTTTTCATGCAGAGTTTTTGAAACTATTTCTAATTCCAACTCTACAGTCCGACTCTGTCAAGGAGTTGGTGATAGACTGTAGTGTAGTATTTTCCAAACTTTTTTAGCGCTGAAAACAACCGATTAGTTCTCCATCTACGGCATAGTTTTTATGGCCTCTCTGTCATTGATTGATTAAAAACGCTCAATTTACCAACAAAATACATAATGAGTACAAAAACTCGAGCGCTGTTTGCAGAGGCTGCGGGAGAGCGGTTACACCCATTCCATGTCCGTCGCGTCCAGCCCGGTTGTCCCATCTCGTCACAGCCGTGTATTACCTAATTTAATTTGTACTCTCCACAATTTATGGGCGCAGAAGTGCCGTCTGCCTCCCTCTATTTGTTAGTAATGTCACAGACGCGTTTCAGGTTGCGATTGCTACTGATTTGTCGTTTGAGTGGATTGAATGTTTGCCGAACGCTTTAATAACTAGGGAAGTTAAAATTAAGTGAAAGATAAACTTTGCAGAGACTCTTTCAAACAAAATCGAGCATATAGATTATCATTATTGACTCAAAATGAAACAAAACTTGGTAATTTGTCAGGTAAAGCATCGTTCTAGGTAGAGGTAATCGACCAATAGCCATCTTGCTCCATGACTCTTTCTCATAAAAATACACCGTGTATTTTGACCGTAATCATAGCTATCGCGTCAAAGGTTCACAAAGGCTAGTACTAATATAACAAATTCAATTCATATGGTATTGTGATAGGTATGAGTAAATATTGTGACTGTAGCCTAAAGCAATTTGTAGCGGGCGGACCAGCGGTCTTTGTTGCATATCGGGCGGTAATAGAATTTGATCCGCTTTTTGCGTGGTTCACTCGGGTGGGTCGGCCGCGTAATAGCGAGCTCGGTGCCTTTGTAACTGCATCTAAATCTGCCCGCTATGTATTCGCTTGGCTATGGTATAACCAATTAACCGGGAGCTACTAGGTTCTTACGGATTATTGCCCGTTCGAGCGATTATAATTTGGGAACAATGTTGGCAGCTTTGTTTGAACTGCAACGTTCCAAAGCGTACATAGTTACAGTTGCATTTCAATAGAAAATTACCGTACTTCATCCAAACTTAAATAATTAAAGGTCTCTTCATCAAAAGTTGAAAATAAATTCTAAATGAAGCGAACACACTCGATATAATTTACCTAAAGAACTCTTGATCTGAAGCAAGATGGTTTTGCTACAAATTAAATTAGGAGGTTGTATTGGGTGGAATTCCAGCGGAAACATTTCTATTTTATACCAATATCTTATTTGGATGCTTTAATTTGGCATAAAATTGAAGTCAGAACATCTTGCTACTGTTTGTGAGTTCCATCATCTTGTTCACGCTGCGCCGTAACTACCAAAATTGTTCGATAACCGACAAAAAATATAAGTTTAAAGACCGCATTGCGAAAAAAAGTTTTGTTCGTTTTGTCGGTGCGAGGACCGCTCACACATGTCGTGGCATGCGCTGCGGTCAGGGTTGCCAGTTCATTCCAGCTGGGAATTGAAACCGGAACGACATTAATACGAAAAGTGACAATACGAGTTTTAGGCACGCTGTAGTCAAATAAATTGGATATCGGCCCCCTAACAATCCATCACATGACAAAATACTTTTTCAATAAAACTGGATCAAACTCCACCAACATAATAACGCGTGGTTGTGCTAAAAGCAAGTTATAACAGCTTTATGATCATGTCATAATACTAAAATATAATTTATAAATATATTTATATAAACACCTACTAAGAATGTTATGTATAACTAAACTTTTGCTTGAAACAGGCTTCAACTGTCAAGTTTTCAATACAGTGGATTATCCTCCTCTCATTGTAGTCGGTTAAAATGTCTCAAGACTAATATCTCGGTATGGTTTAGGTTTTAGGTATGTGTTTTCAAACTTTTTAGTACGTTTTTGATATTTTTAATTAAAAATAAGGGAGTAATCAATGATCAAACTTTGCTTAGTTTGGGACTAGAGAGCGTTGTGTAAAATGCCCATGAATATATATTTATCTTACGTCTATATTTTTTAATGAAAATAAACGTACATCTCACAGTCGGATTTTAGTAAAAAAGTAAGCAAATTGTATGTCCTGGCAACCCTCCGCGAGCGGCCCAACTAACTATTGGTAGACGGTCTGTTAAACGTAAATCCATACCTAATCTAACTTGGCTCCTCGAACGGGATCGTACCGGACTTCTCCACCTGGAACTTCGTTCGTAGTAATAGAAATGGTTAAGCTGATCGAGTAATAACTTTTTCACTGGTGCACGTCATTTTGGTACACGGTTTTATTTGATACGCAATAAGATTTGAGGGTATTCAGTGCGAATGGGGTGTTGTCACATATACCACGATATCGACATAATATCATTGTATAAAACAGAATGAAGTAGAAACCGATCCCAAACTGTTTTGGCATCTGATCCTAAGATCCGTTTCCAAAATAAATTAACAAAATATTTCTTGCATCTGATCCAGGATCAGATGCCATAGACCCAAAAACATCGGTGTCAGCGTCACTTCAGTGTGTGTGATTAGCTCTCCGTCGATATCGTGTATTTTCGTCTTGGTGGCAGTGTGAAGAGCCTTTATTTGGTAAATAAAATACGTTATACCAGTGCCTCACGTCTGAAAAATGAGGCTAGTAAAGAAAGTTTTGAAAGTTTTACCAATTATCAAAACTACACTGGATCAATAATTGGGGATTTAGATTGGGACGATTAGGTCCATTTGACAACATAAAAAAGTTTATAAAGTACAAAAACTTTGATACAATAATAACGACTAACAATAAATAATTCATGACGCGTTCGCAAGTTAGTCAAGTTAATTAGTTTTCAATAATATGACTTCAAAATGTTCGTATCATGCATACTCGTACACACTGTGTAGTCTATGCCACTTCATTTATATATGAACCTGCACTACTACAAGTGGATCTTTGAAAATGCTGTGTCAAAAGCTTATACGATACATTTTAGTGTGCAAGTATGACGTAGCGATAGTACTACGCCAGCCTACGCGCGTAGCATTAAAGGTCTCCAACGATTTTCTTTCTACTAGTTCTCAAACGCTACGTGGCATTAAATTCCTATGAAGTGTACCAAGTTAATCTTCTCATTCTCCAGAGTGCTTTTGCCCATCTGTCACTCCTGCACTAAATAAGCAACTTTTATCCGTAGGGCGGCGTTTTAATGAGAAATAATGAAGTTCGCGTCCCAACCCAACCTGTAGTGTTTTGTTAGCCAGCAGGGGTATGCCAATCAAAGTTGAACTGCAAAGTTTTAAATCATGGTCAGTTCATACTAACTCATAGTTATTCTGTGACTAAATAGTGACATTATGATGTCATTTGATGTGTTTTCGCGCATATTTTGCTGTCAAGTGTCTAAAAAGAATGATCACGTGGTACAAAATTGTACCACGTGACCTGAAGAAATTACACTGGGCAGTGAAATATAACTTGACAGCAAAAGATTGGCATACGGGGGCTGAAGCCGTAATTCCGCTACTGTTGTGTGATGCGATCTAACGCAATGGTGACTATGATGACATGTGTTGGGGTATGTTTTAGTACTCTTTTGAATCAGTAGGTACAGTCGGTGGATATTTAATTATATGATTCAGATTTTAAGAAAAACTTAGCTAGAATATTTTTTTTTAATTACGTTATTTAGTTACTTTCAACACCAAAACCTAAATATGTTATTCATTTGTCAACATACAAAGACTACAGGCTTTTCCCGAGCTATTCTAGACTGAATATTTTTTAATGGCTTGTAGTTTTATAGTTATTTTATTATTTTCTTTTTATTTTCAGATTTTATATATAAATTTTTTTGGTGAGTTTTTTACGGGTTTGTCCATTCTTGGAAAAGGCTTCCTGCATCTTGTGCTATCTTGATCTATCCTTTTTGTTTAACTACGTCCAATTAATCCACAGATTTTAATCTAACAGTTTAATCTATTATTATTATTAGCTTACGGTCATATTTTACGCTGTCATCGTCTGTATAATTACGTGGTCGTTAATAAACCATAACTGTGGCGCCATATAATCAATGTAGAAATAAATCTTTGAGGAATGAAAGTAGACATGAAATAAGCGCATATTTTCCTTTTAAATACACCATAAAAACGCCATAAGTCGTAAGCTAGCTTTAGCTGGCAGCTGGGCCGGATTCTAGGGTAAAGAAATGGGGTAGCCCATTACAATAGAAGCTAGTTCATGTCAGTAACCTACTAACATTACGCCAAACTGAAACTATGGAATTCCACTCTCAACCTTCCTACCTACCAATTTTTAGTACTTAATGTATACTTTGTACAAAAATAGTTTCGTTTAGATACATGCGTAAACAGTGGTTAAAACGCCTTCAAGTTCATTCAACCGAAGACAGGAATGGTACTCTCCCTTAGTTAATCTCTAAACCCGTCCCTGCCTTATGTCCCGTCAAAAGGAATCGTAGGAAAAATGAATAACAGCCTATTTAATGAGTGCCTTAGCTTTCAATGTGCCACGAATAATTAAATTAGTTGCTTGTTCCATTTTTGAGTTCCGTTCTCGCGAGTTTATTCAGGTTTAAAAGTTCTTCGTGAACATCATAAGAGACTATCATAGGCTGAAACTGGTACAGCCTCCGTATGCCAATCTTTTGCTGTCAAGTTATATTTCACTGCCCAGTGTAATTTCTTCAGGTCACTTGGTACAATTTTGTACCACGTGATCATTCTTTTTAGACACTTGACAGCAAAATATGCGCGAAAACACATCAAATGACGTCATAATGTCACTATTTAGTCCCAAAATAACTATGAGTTAGTATGAATGAACTGACCATGATTTAAAACTTTGCAGTTCAACTTTGATTGGCATACCCCTCCTAAATGAGTAGGGAACAGAAATTTGGCACAATAATAAGTGATAAAGAATTAGAAGTGACCCGTAATAGAAAATCAAGTATTGTATATTAGAAAAGTTTATTTATGTAGCGGATGGCGTGGGTTTGGAACCTAAAAAGAAAATCACGCTATGATATAAATAAAGAATGTGAGTAATAGAAATAGGAACCTAAAACCCCATAAATAACGTTTTTCTAAATGTTTTTGAGAATTTAAATTGATATAGGTGTCTTGAAAATAAAAGTCAATTAGACAATTTACTCTATCACAATTATATAATATATCATTTATTCACAAAGAAAATTATGACTAATACAGTATTTACAATATTTATAATATGTACAAAATACACATGAAGCAGTTGAGCTATCTACACACCGTTGCAAACGATTTATAGATAGCTCAACTGATCCAAATCAGTACCAATCGGAAGCGTGCCCAAGACACTGGCTGCATTGCCGCGCTGAATAGCAATGCTGATTCGCTGGCCCAGATCACAATTAGATGATTCAATCCTTCATGGTCTTAATTAAAAAAAAAAACTTAAGAGAACATTCATACCATTCTCCCTGGTCCAGTAGTTGATGGCTTTTGGTGAAGCCTCGACGTGGCACTGGAGTGTGACATCGGTACCGGTTGGTGCTCCAACCAGCTGATTTGGCACTTGCACAAGAGGATGAACTGCGACAAAATAATGTAACCTATGTATCAACGACAAAATACAACACTAATATTCTTAAAATAAGTAAAAATAAAATACTTGGTACAGAGCCTATCAGACAGGATAAAACATCACGACTTGAAGTCACAAGTGCGTGTTTTTCAACCAATTTAGATTTTTATAATTTGATTATTTTAAATATTAACTGTTTTGAAAATGAAAAATTAAATTAAAATGAAAGAAGCTGAAACTGTGGATACCCCAAGGCTGGTAGACGTCCTAACAGATCTCCTGGGTCTGAATACTATCTGGTTTCATCACAGTGATTTCCTTCTCCGCTTGAGAGCACATACATTTTTCGAATAGAAAAATTCACTACTACACGATGCGGAGTTACTTTCTCTTTTTCTTATTTTTCTAGAGAATTTATAAAAATACCCAAACAAACACAGCATACGCCGTTCATTGGGTCTAGAATTTTTGCTCGCATAACTTCCTATTTGCGCCTTGCATAGAACGAATTTCTATAGGCACGCAAAGGCTTTGCATTTTGCATGAAATGCTTACTGAAATATTATACTGGGTTATTCAAATGGGAAATAAAATGTGAGCTAGTGCTATGCGTTAGACTCATCATTTACCTACTATCACTGGAGAAGAGATTTGTAAAATCAGACGGTAGAAAAGTGGATATTACTCATGCTTATAAGTTTTCAATATCAATTTATTGAATAGTATTTTTTATTTTGTTTTCCAAACAACGTTATAGAAGCTAATCAGATGAATTGATCAAGCAGCGCGATAAGCGCGTCAAATTTACCAATAATGCTACTTTCTTGATTCTTCTTCTTCTTCTTCTCTTCTAAATGGCTTCTGTCCGTCATTTCGACAGACAATTTTGCCAGTAGTTGATTCAATGTGTTTATAATAATTTTGCCTTTTTTATGCGCTTTTAGTCAGTTTATTCATCATCATCACCTTCCTGTCAACGTCAAAATGTTGTCAACCTACTGGAAAATCCATCGGTCGGAAGCAAAACAAACACTTATCACTCGTTAGGTCATAATGACAGAAGATTTAGGTGTAATGGTACGAATGGAACGAAATTGTATATTGACTTGGGTACCTATTTGATCTTATTCTATTTATTCGATTTTTATTAAAGTTTGCACACCTTCTTGAGGTAGATTGTAATGGATCAAATTATATTATAATATAACAACTTTTGAACCTACACTCACGCAAATAAATGATTTAATATTTACTATTTAGAATGGGTTAGTTCCACGAATGTATATCTTTCTATCAATAGAAACATTGTAAGATGTACAGAAAGACACTGCGCCTTGGAGAATTACGAAAACTTTGAAATAGCATAAGGTACAAGACGTAATACGTAAGTGATATATCTACAAACAAACGTTGACATATTCGTGCATGTTTGTGAGAACCACTTACGGCTGCAGTTGAAAACTCTGCGACAGTCAGGTGTTTGCATTAAATATTGTGGAAACTAGCAAGGAAGCTAGCTTTGGTTGGAGTATGCAAATCGGTACGGAAAAAGTGTTATTATGATAAAATTATTACTAAAGTGTTATTTGTGGAGCAGTAGAAAAACTATATGGAACAATACAATGAACTGAATATGTAAACTGGTCAGAGGAAAGTGGAGATCACTTCGTATATCTAGCCACTCAAGCTATTCTTATAATATAACTATTACTTACAACTTTTCACGATTGATTTTGACCAAAAAAAGCAAGCAACACGCATAAGACTTTCATAAACCAACTAGATATGCGCTTGAACGGGGAGAATACATTATGAGACTTATCAAAACTTTACATCTCAGAATAATGAATGCACCTCGGTGGAAAAGCTCTGTGAAGTAAGAACTCTATTGTACCCTAGCATATTTTTGTATTGAAAAGCTACACAAAACGCCGCATATTAGGTAGGTACTGTGCACGACAGAATGGATATAAGTTAGAGATAAGAGTACCTAGTAGCCCTAAGCATGTAGAATAATTATCGGTCAGATAGGATAAGCTAAATTATACGATTCCATTGTCTAGTGTTTTACTGAGAGACTAAGTAGGTAGGTAGAGATCCCTTCAGTAGAGTTGAAAAGCTAAGTAAGGCCAGGAACTTGTATGCCTCACCTAGCTAGGTAGTTAAATCTTTGTAAGGGACAGAACACCTACCTACAAAGGCAGGAAAGTTAGACAAAGAATGTAGGTAGATACGATGTACTTCGAAGAACAGATATTACACGTGCAAAGGTTTATGACGGATCGCTGTGACGGACAAAGAACCGCTCTGGGTTCCACGGATATTGTTAACAAGGCAAGCCGTACGTCGTAAACCAACCTCTGTAATCGCGCCGACTATTGCTTATGATCGTAAAAGCATTAGTTTGAATGAGTAAGAATTGTAGGAAACAACTGTACAAAGTATATTTACGGATAGTATTATTTTGTTAATAAAGATCTAAGGGGCTTCCCGCCGCGTACGCCTGGGAGCGGGGGAGACGGCTTTACTATATATATTTGTGGACGCTCCATTAACTGTGTGTGCTCACTTGCTTTCCGCGCTCCACGAGCGATAGTAACGCCGTCGCTCTGCCCGAGCCTACCTGACCGGAACCTTGCTGTGTAATTGTAACCCCGGCCTTTTATTACCACCACCATCGGCATACCATCAGCCGAGCCCTTAACATACAGTCCACTACAATAACATCATATCGGGAACATTGGTCCTTACGAAGCCGGATCTCTGAAGCAGCTACCGGAACATTGGTCCTTACGAAGCCGGATCTCTGAAGCAGCTACGGGAACATTGGTCCTTGCCGGATCTCTGAAGCAGCTACTGGGAACAGTGGTCCTAACGAGTCGGACCACTGAAGCAGCCATTCAAGAATGCCGGTTACTAGAAGCAAACATGATCGCGATGAAGCGCGAGCGCGAGCAGAAGCTTGCGTGACCAGGACTGCGGCCAAAATCACCACGAATGGAAGCGGAAGCACGGGAGCCGCCACAAGAATAGAGACTGCGGCTACGGAGGTGACTGCTGACGGAGTTGTGCAAGCCAGACATAGGCCTACGCACACGCAGTTACATTCTCATAGGTCGAAGAACTCTACAAAAGAGTGGGCGGCTCGTGAGCAACTGGCGAGAGCACAAGCAGCCGTAGCGCTTGCTGAGATTGCTCTCCAGCGAGCAGAGGAAGAAGACTCCAGAGAAAGGGACGGAGGAGTGCGGACAGAGCTCGCCTCCGTTCAGATCTCGAGATGGCTGCAGCGATGGCCAGAGGATCGGCCGTTGCTACCTGCCGGCCATGTGGGTATCCCTAAGGAGGCGCCTGCTGCCAAGGAGGACCAAGGAGTGCGGGAGGACCGTGTCGCGAATCGACCCGGTCGGGTGGCCGAGCCGCCCCCCGTGCAGAGGTCTGTCGTCGGCTCAGAGGAGCCAGCAGAGGTGCTATCGCAGATCGCGACGAAGAGGGACCCACCGAGGGACCTACAAGAACTTCCCGTCTACGATGGGCAGGTGAGTGGGTGGTCAGCATTCAAAGCAGCAATTAGAGACAGCGAGTCGATGCTCTCCGAGTCAGCGACTACGGAGGTGACTGCTGACGGAGTTGTGCAAGCCAGACATAGGCTTACGCACACGCAGTCACATTCCCATAGGTCGAAGAAATCTAAGAAAGTGCTGGCAGCTCGTGAACAACTGGCAAGAGTGCAAGCAACTACAGCGCTCGCTGAGATTACTCTCCAGCGAGCAGAAGAGGAAGACTTCAGGGAAAGGGACGGAGGAGTGCGGACAGAGCTCGCCTCCGTTCAGATCTCGAGGTGGCTGCAGCGATGGCCAGAGGATCGGCCGTTGCTACCTGCCGACCGTAAGGGTATCCCTAAGGAGGCGCCTGCTGCTAAGGAGGACCAAGGAGTGCGGGAGGACCGTATCGCGAACCGACCCGGTCGGGTGGCCGAGCCGCCCCCCGTGCAGAGGTCTGTCGTCGGCTCAGAGGAGTCAGCAGAGGTGCTATCGCAGATCGCGACGGAGAGGGACCCGCCGAGGGACCTACAAAAACTTCCCGTCTACGATGGGCAGGTGAGTGGGTGGTCAGCATTCAAAGCAGCATTTAGAGATAGTGAATCGGTTCTGTTGAAGTCAGCAACAACGGAGGTGACTGCTGACGGAATTGTGCAAGCCGGACATAGGCCTACGCACACGCAGTCACATTCCCATAGGTCGAAGAAATGTAAGAAAGTGTGGGCAGCTCGTGAGCAACTAGCGAGTGCGCAAGCAGCCACAGCGCTCGCTGAGATCACTCTCCAGCGAGCTAGAGAAAAGGACGGAGGAGTGCAGACAGAGCTCGCCCCCGTTTGCATATGGCTGCAGCGACGGCCAGAGGACCGGCCGTTGCTACCTGCCGACCGTGTGGGTATCCCTAAGGAGGCGCCTGCTGCCAAGGAGGACCAAGGAGTGCGGGAGGACCGTGTCGTGAATCGACCCGGACCGGTGGTCGAGCCGCCCCCCGTGCAGAGGTCTGTCGTCGGCTCAGAGGAGTCAGCAGAGGTGCTATCGCAGATCGCCACGAAGAGGGACCCGCTGAGGGACCTACAAGAACTTCCCGTCTACGATGGGCAGGTGAGTGGGTCAGCATTCAAAGCAGCATTTAGAGACAGTGAGTCGGTGTTCTCGAAGTCAGAGAATGTAGCGCTCGTACAAGAAAACCTCATGGGTGATGTGTACGAGGCTGTAAACAGTCTGTTGGTGAGTCAACCCGAACTAAGAGCCGTCATGGAGGCTCTCGAGAGACGGTTCGGGCGAGCGGAGGCGATGATGATAGTCGAGATAGAAAAGCTACGCCATCTACCCAAGGTAAGCGATGGCGCGAGAGAACTATGCGTCTTCGCTGGACGAGTGGCCAATGCAGTGACTACCGTTGAAACTCTGGGGCGTGAGGAGTACCTACATAGTCGGGAAATGGTAAGATGTATTGTAGATAAGCTACCAGCCAGTCTGAGCAAGAAATGGTATGACTATGCAGCGATCAAGAGTCAAGACGACGTCCCAGAGCTGAGAAAGATCTCCGCCTTTCTGAACAAAGAAGCGGATAAACGCGGAGCGTACACATTACCTGAGGCAACATCTAAGAATAATGCCGAGGGTCAGCCGGCCGAGAAAAAGGTAAAACGAGTGTGCGCAAATGAGGTGAAACAAGTGTGCGCAAAGAAGGTAAGACAAGGACGGAGCGAACAAGCCGTCTCCTCACTCACGCACATAGATCAGGTACCAAACAATGACAGAGACACAGAGGCCGCACCCGACGATAAAGCCTTTTGTGAATATGTATCGGCGATAGCGGCGGTGCAACAAATAGACGACTTCGAGGAAAACATGAAGTATTTTGTCAGGTTAGAGTCGCTAGCGATACAGGAGATAACATCGGTGAGTCACTCCGAACAAAGGGCCGTCCGGCCGTTAGATGGAAAAGGCCGGCGGATGCCTCATGGACGATTCAAGACCGAACCCCGGCGGCGAAATGACCACGCGGCTCTGCACGACGATGCACTGAAAAGGTTATTGCACTCAGAACGCAAGCTCGACCGAGAAAGCAAACAGAAAGCTAAGTATAGTGAACGAGTTAATAGCCTGCTTATCTCGGATATCGCGGAGCGCGCTGAGTCACCTCTCACTAACAGAAAGACATGGCGTTGGTCTCATTTTGCTGTAATGAACCTAGGAAAACCGAAGATAAGGATGGTTCACAACACCGCGGTAAAGTCAGCCGGAATAAGTCTGACTGGCACATTATCTACAGGGCCGGACCTGTTACGGTCACTACCGGGAGTGGTAATGCGTTTTGGACAATTCGCATTGATGTCGACTGGCATAAAAGAAATGTTTATGCAGGTAAGAGTTTTACCCCAGGGCAGGAACGGTTTGAGATTCATGCGGCATGGTGACAAAGGAGAGAAAGAGGCACCCGAAGAGTACCGTGTGACAACCGTCACATTGGGGGCTTCATCATCACCATGCACGGCTCTCGTCACGACGAACGGGAATGCACGAGACATCAACCAAGAGGACCCTGAAGAGGCCGCAGCATTCGAGAGGTATAATTTTATGGATTGTCACCTTACTAGTTTTGTGTCCATAGAACAAGCTGAGAAAGTCAACAGGAAGGTGGACCTTGTACATCGACGGGCTTGCTTGAAGCTACATGGCAGGGCACCGAACGACGAGCCAACGATTAGCGCAGTCACGGCTCACTCCGAGGATCCTACGGTTTCCATCGGCGGGAGCGACTTCGCTATCGTGCCACGCCGCTACACAGTGCGGCGCGGCTGCCTGCGGGAGACGTCGATCGACAGTACCACATGCTTCGAAGCTGCCGATCGCGAGCTACAGACAACGAATGTTGTGGCCACAGAAAAGGAAGACAATGTCCGCCTCGTCAAGTGGCGGTACATCCCACCAGTGGCGCCGGTTATAGGTGGCGCTTTGGAGCGTATGGTGCGCCCTGACAAAAAGGCGCCCGTAACGACGCTTCATGGGAGGACCCCGATAAAAGACACCTTCGGCGCCCTACTGGCTAAGGTAGAAGCCATGGCGAACTCACGCTCACACAGTCATGTGGGCGTGACTCCCAACGATCCAGAGGCCTTCAGTCCGGACCAACTGACTGAAGGACATCGACCGCGTTCCTGCATCAAGGGTGTTCAACGACGACGACGAGTAGGCGTGCCAACACTGGCGGCGCACACGACGACAGCTGGCAATCGAGTTCTGACACCGGTGGCTGCGCGAGTACCTACCCGCCTTGCAGCACCGGCGGGAGCCTCATACTGCTGGCGACGCGCCGAAGGTCGGCGACTTCGTCATCGTCTGCGAGGAGAACCTACCCAGCAATGCGTGGCCATGGAGACGGATTGCGATACTGGATCCACGGCGAGACGGCGAGACCCGGGCGGCGGACGTCATCACAAGCGCCGGACACATCCTACGGCGTACCACGAAAAAAGCTGTCGTGCTACGGGCTGATCGCGAGAGCGCGACGGCGGGAGAATGTGCACGACAGAATGGATATAAGTTAGAGATAAGAGTACCTAGTAGCCCTAAGCATGTAGAATAATTATCGGTCAGATAGGATAAGCTAAATTATACGATTCCATTGTCTAGTGTTTTACTGAGAGACTAAGTAGGTAGGTAGAGATCCCTTCAGTAGAGTTGAAAAGCTAAGTAAGGCCAGGAACTTGTATGCCTCACCTAGCTAGGTAGTTAAATCTTTGTAAGGGACAGAACACCTACCTACAAAGGCAGGAAAGTTAGACAAAGAATGTAGGTAGATACGATGTACTTCGAAGAACAGATATTACACGTGCAAAGGTTTATGACGGATCGCTGTGACGGACAAAGAACCGCTCTGGGTTCCACGGATATTGTTAACAAGGCAAGCCGTACGTCGTAAACCAACCTCTGTAATCGCGCCGACTATTGCTTATGATCGTAAAAGCATTAGTTTGAATGAGTAAGAATTGTAGGAAACAACTGTACAAAGTATATTTACGGATAGTATTATTTTGTTAATAAAGATCTAAGGGGCTTCCCGCCGCGTACGCCTGGGAGCGGGGGAGACGGCTTTACTATATATATTTGTGGACGCTCCATTAACTGTGTGTGCTCACTTGCTTTCCGCGCTCCACGAGCGATAGTAACGCCGTCGCTCTGCCCGAGCCTACCTGACCGGAACCTTGCTGTGTAATTGTAACCCCGGCCTTTTATTACCACCACCATCGGCATACCATCAGCCGAGCCCTTAACATACAGTCCACTACAATAACATCATATCGGGAACAGGTACATTCGAATTAACTAAGCTGGACTTGTTCAAAGCAATTAAACTTGAGTCGATCGCTGCGACGCGACGGTGACTTGCGATCAGACTCACGTAGCGTGAAGTGTTTCGCTTTGTTATCTGTAGTGGATATTTAAACTTACAGAAATTGAAGAATACTTTGTAAAGTTGTTCAGTTAAGGCTACTTGCGCATTAAGTAGTGGTGCATCAAGTGCGCTATAGCTAAGCGGCCAATAACTGTCGTATTAAAAAAATATATATTGTTGTTTGAAAGATTGGTATTTATGCCGTTGTGATACAGTCCATACTTCAGCCAATAAAATGACAGTTGCATTTTTGAGTTATTTTTACGGATGACCCGACTCAAATAGAATCGGAATGTGAATAAAAAAACTGGTGTATGCGGCCAGCTTATGGAAAATACGAATTACAAAAGGGCTCTCGCATCTCGGGCTTGTCGCCTAGTGCGTTTGTGCACTAAGTTATATCTGTTGAAAACTCTACATTTTCATAACTTATCTTACACTTTAAAGTGGTCTGAACTCAATACAAGACTTGAGCTTGCAACTTCTTCTGTTCACAGACATCACAGATAAAATATTACAAAATATTGGGTGTTCCATTATTTTGTACCACCAATACCACGTGTGAAGTTATTTCTCGTGGCAGTTCTGGCTCAGCCAATACTGGTAATGTGTACTTTGTAGATTAAAGTGAATGGTACAGAAAACTTCCTGTATTACGTCATGTGTTACGTATTCCTGTATTACGTCATTAAGCAAAAAGAAACAATAAATCAAAACTGAAAACAAATAATAACCAAGGGAAATTGCCACTTAGTCAGTGAAAGAGGAAAACCGAAAACGGCGCGACAAGTTGTTCTTTTAAAGAACGGATTATATTTCAAATGTAAACAATCGCGCCGGCAGCGCCCCAATGCCTTTTCAGGGTGAATTAAGGAAAAAGGAATTTTCTACCACGACCTAAGATCGGAGCTTATTTGCGGTTATTCTCTTTGACCGTCGTTAAGTTCCTACGGACGGCTTTTACGAGTTTGAGTGGCCAATTTAGCCAACAAAATCTGAACGATCAGAAATTTTGTTCTAATTAATAACTCTACGAAACATCAAGGACATACTTTATAACACATTTAATTTAATTTTTAGAATTTATTTGAGTGAAATAAAGATTACAAAATCGCACCTTTAGTGAGGCCGTAAAAAACGTGATTAAGCAATCTCCAACTGTATAAGTAGATAGGGATTCTTAACAGCAATCAAAAGTTACGGGGAGTTTTCTCGGTAGGATTCCGCGCGGAATTCTTCAAGTGACAGTTTGATTAACCGAGCGGCGCACACGCTTTCGGATTTCTTGGCGTTTTGTAGCTATTACCTGACTTCAGTTGACTTCGGAATTCGTGTTGCTAAACTAGCTTCGAACATTTTATAACTTTGAAAACAATTTGATTGTTTTCAAGTCTCTAGAATAGACAGTGGTATTACCCAGCAATTAATATAGGTGAGCTGGAATCTGTTTCCAAATCGATAGAGATTTGTTCGCTTCGTTTATCTCTGTTTTTTCTCCCAAATTATTCACTGTCTTGGGTTTAGTTTGTGAAATCACCGCGGTGCGGGTAGCGAATGAATTGCTTCACTTCAGTTCTAAAAAAGCGTTTTTATGCGTTCAGGCGCGGCCGCAAGACCGTCCCGCTGTTATCATTCGTTTTCGGGGGGAGGAAATTTAAATTAAATATTTGAGAGCGTTAATTTTGTCTCCTCATCGAGCGAACGCGACGCATTCTTTGTGAAGTAATTAAACTGAGTGGAAGGGTTTCAGACGGCAGTAGTTTGTTTGTTCGCTTCAAATTGCGTTTCCTATGAAGTGGATTTCTCCCGACTGTTTTCAGGGTGTCGACTCGCGTTTGTTTTACTGTTATGAGTTGTAAAATGTTGCGTTGATGAGAAGTGCGTCAAGTTTTCATTGTCTTACTCAAATAATGTATGGGTGAAAATGAATTTTATTGAAATGTATGTATAATGTTACTTACCTTCAAATGCATTTAAATTAGGATCGCAGTTGAGCTATCTATAAATCGTTTGGAGCGGTGTGTAGATAGCTCAACTGCTTCATGTGTATTTTGTACATATTATAAATATTGTAAATACTGTATTAGTCATAATTTTCTTTGTGAATAAATTTTATTTAAAATTATGTTCATGTCAGTGATGTTATTTCTACCAAGCGCAAAAATGTTTCAAACTTTTTGCAATGTAGCCTACATTTCCATGACCTGCATGTTCCGTGGCAGAGTTCTACAAATTTTGATATGCAAATTGGGCTTGAAGAGAGCTTACAGTGTATCTGTGTGCATATAAATATATAGCATCCAATCAGACGAGTGTTTACATGGAGCTGCCGATAACAGAATGCAAATACCTAGTGGACGCATTCGAGTCGACCTCTCTGCACTAACGCTACGAACTTTTTTACTATATTGGTCTAGCAAAGCAAGAGGTTACCAAGCACAAAAATACTTTTAATTAGACTGATTGGAGAGCATGTTATTGACTAACACTTGACTGATTTTTGTTTGATTAGTAGAAAAGTTATTATGTTTTAATTTAATTCTAGAGTTGTAAGAATTAGGAATAAAATGATTTTGAATTAGTTCTTTTTAACACTTTTATCATGATTGAAAGCTTGGTAAATTATTTACAACACGCCTTTTTTAATTTAAAACAGCATTGATTGATTGTATCATAAAAATATCTGTGAAGCTGATTTTATCTAATATTTTCAGGTGACGTTTTTATAAAAAAAATTTATAAAGTACTATTCGACACCCAAGTAAATCACATAAAGATTAATGTTAAAACTTGTAATACTAAATCTAATAAACCAGCTTCTGGCTATGTTGCATAAACCCGTCCATGTTTGTGAAAAACTTTTTCGTGAAAAGTTACGTTATTCGAAATCTGATAACGTGCGCCCAATATCCCAATTACGTTTACATTCGCAACTTAGTTGCAGTGCCATTAAAGCTGATAACAAAAGCTTACACTGCGTTGGAATTTCGGGAACTGATCAGCCAATTCCCAATTGTATACGCTATCCATACAAATGGAAATGTACACACAGGGCTTCAACGAGGGATGTGTATCGGAGTTAGAGCTACAATTTAGTTACAATGCTTGGTTTGTACTTAATACTGCGAAAAATACTGTATCAAATCAGTCCCGTCTCCTGAGAAGAGATGAGATGTTAATAAAAACTACATTGTTAATGTGAACGGTTTATCTTATCACACACAATTATCTGTAACAGCATGGTAATAATCGAATATAAGTAGCACTTTGACTATCAATAGCGATATCAACAAAAGAGCTCCCAAGTGTAGCTACGGACCGGACGCATTAACAGTGTAAATGAGCCCATCAGGGGATTTCTGGACTTTTTGTCCAAAGATCCCCTGCCGGCAGACGCAGGGCTGACTAAGGGGATTTCTGGCCAAAAAGTTCAGAAATCCTCTTCGCAGGGGCAACACGCAGGGGATTTTTAGAATAAGCCACCAGTGGTTGGTACAGTGCAGAAAAAATACTAATTCTCATTCTGACTCCGATCCTGCCTGTATGTACACTTGTATCGTGAACTATAATTTTCCTGCACGGATTTCACGATCTGCGTGCGAATATGATCGGTTGATCTCGTCTGATATGAGATTAATTTTTGTGAGTGCAGATGGATTCGCAGTTTATCTGTGGCTTTTGAAAGTAAAATAAAGCTAAGTTTGTTTACAATGTTCACGCTCGGTTAATATTTATTTCATATTTTTCAGTTGGTTTATTTTGTTACCTACCTACTCCATTTTGTGATGTTAATATTTTTAATATTGAGAGAAAACACCTGATTGAAAATTGTTACCCTTATAAAATATTTAATTGCATAATTTAAACCAAATAGAAGATATTCATTTTACCTGAAAACTCTCAATTTCTTTACTAAAACTAAATTCCTCTGAAACTTTCACTGAACTCTCTCTCAAGATGCAAGGCACGCGCCTCAGATGATACGTGATAACACGAAAATCTCCCAATTGCTTACGTGTTCGAGTCATGTCTGTCCTGCCGGCTCCCCACTTGCCTCACTAACCGACTGAGTAACTCCTGGTTATAAATTAGCCCCACGATCCTCTGATAAGTGAGCTCGGTAAATGCTTTTTGTCGGTGCTTCACGCAGGTGAGTAGACTTTATCGATGATTGAATTGATACGTGACGGGCATGGTAACCGCCTTCTTGTTCTTGTGCCGGTTTTGCTTAATGGTGGGTAATGTGGGGTTTGTGTGTGCATATCGCGTATGTACTCGGATGGTTGAAGAGTTCCTCCCTTCCTTCATCCCTTTGTGAAAAGTTAGGGGACTTAGATCTAAACATGCTTGAATGCGTTTTGATATCTCAGTTGATGTACGTGACATTTTTACGTGTGGAAAAAAACTTACAGTGAACATGAAGCATTATCCTCTTGCTGACTGAAGGTGGTACTCCGTTTGCAGCGATACAAAGATATGCTCCCATTTCTGAGCGGGTCACCTTAGTCAGGTTAACTATGTCGCCTTCCAGTGACGTAACTGAAAAAATATAAGAACAAATGTAGACCAAGCAGTTAGGTTTAAAAATACATTAGAGCTTAAAATTCGAGAAATAAACCCTAGAATGGTTTTCTTTGTAATCACAGCATTTTTATTTTCTTTCAAGAAAACCAATAATATAAATAAACTGCACTTCATTCACTGTTGTTTTACTAGATTATAACCCTTTTTCAACAAAAAATGCACAGTAAAGCAAGAAAACAATCGCCTTAACTTTCACGCTTTAAATTCATAATAAAACTATGAAAACCAACATTATTTTTTATTATGTAAAAGCGTAAACCAACTGTTTGAACAACCCACGGTCTAGTGCTTACTTTACATTTTCAGCAACTGTTAGGAAACACTTCGAAAAGTTGACGGTTAGGTAAACAAGTCCCGTTAGTGGTGTGAACCGAAGCTTTCGACACCTTCAAATGGCACTGGAGTACGTTTACAGCCATTATTCAAACAAGAGGATAAAAAGGGGCAATATTTTCCGAAGGAACCGCGCGGGGTGAGGTTTAAAGTGAGCTCTTGGACGGCGCTTCGTTAGCAAACAATGCGGCCTAGTGGAAGGTGTGGAGAGGGCGTGTAAGTGTTGGTATGTAAATATTATACAGTTTTGATAGATTGCTGAAGGTTACTAAATAATAGGTCTAAACGTTTATTTATTGCTGTGTACATTTGAAGCGCAAAATGAGCGCAAACACCATTCTGTGCTGAGACTCAATACTGAGTTGAGATTTTTTTATTCTCTGAGTTTTTGCTATTCTTAATTATTTAAAACATTGAAATATTCGTCAGAATCTAGTAACAATAAGATCTGCAACTAAAAGTTTTCAGTTTTGAACATATTTTTGAAAACGAAATGTACCAAATCTACATAGGTACTAAATAATCGCATATCCTAAATAATATTCTTAGCCTTACCTTTTGACGTATTTTTTTACATTAAAAGTACATCATAACGTCGAAACCAGAAACAAAATTTATTGTAACTCAATGTCTCCACTCTATTCCTTTTTGTCTGTCTTCGACGCGGACCGTTGAATAAACTTGGCCTGTCGATGTGTCATAAGTCAAGTAGCGCTTGAACTTATGGACCTATAGTGGTTTTTCATAGATATAACAGCTACGAATAAAATACGAGGACAAACTGCAAAGTTGCTTTTTTTCACAGGTTTCAGACGTACTTTGCATTTGCGTATCTAAAGTGTACCTACTTATTTTCACGTTATTTATTTCGGAAAACATGGTTCTAGTTTAACTCATAGTAACTAGTTTAACTATCCCTAAATAGCAACTTTTAGGATGGACGGAACTCCAGTAGGTAACTGTAGATGCACTTATCAACCCCGGCCGATCTCCAGCAGATATTATCAGATTTGATTCCGTCTTTGATTAAGATTTAGGCTGGTAAACCGTCCTGGTTCAAAGTAAATAATTTTCTAATCATCTTTAACTTCTTCAAATTAATTTCACGGAAATGACTTTCCTGTGAAATTTCACCAAAGTTTATGGAAAGACAACTAAGTCCATGACCCGGTACTTTGGTAAAGTACTTCTCAAGTATAATGGAAAAGCAACATTTTCCGATCGGTTTTCGTTTCAAAGCTATGTTTTTAATTAAGAGTTCTGAACGTGTCACTCACTTTTCCATATAGTTATACTATTTGTTCGAATTATAGGACACTGAAATTACTTAAAGTGGTTATATTAGAGAAATTCCAGTTCCCCAATATTTCTATTCCAAAAATTTATATTTTGACATATTTGTTATTGCTTTTTATCATTTGATCAGTTATCAAATTAGTATGCACAATAAATAGATTATGCAAAAAAAGACTATAATAAAAAACATAATAATATCCTTTGAAAATTCATTAAACCGATTCATTTAAGTAGTTGTAGCCGTTTAGTCAACCCAGCTACCCGATAATGGTTATTCACAAGTCCCGGTTAAAGCAGTTATATTCAACTCGTATCTATTTCAAACTAAACTAAGTTGATGAAAAGCGTCGAATGAAGTCAATTTGCATTACGTCTAAGTTTCTATTCATTCGCTTATCTGCATAATGTCCATGAAACAAATAGGTACATGTACCGTTGTCACAGCTCACATGTTTTATGCGGAACAATAAAGGGCAGATTTTGAATAATACCCCTTTGTTTTCTGTCGTCATTATTGTTGTTGTGGTTATAACACCCCTTTTGATCTTGGATTTACAGTGATTGTTGTGTTTACTTTTTTCATTGAGTCAACTTAGTTACTTTTTTAAATAGTTTTTTCAAACAACTCAAACACTGTATTTTCACTATTAAAATGCTAACTTTCCAGTAAACTATGTGTGCACAGTTTTTAAATCTCAAAAAAGGGCCACAAAAAAATTTCAAGCTATCATAAAATCGGTTCAAATTGTAGATAATGGTACCCACAAATTTTGTAGCTGTGAATCATTGCACAGGCAACCTGTAAAATATCTGTTACTAAAAGCAATTTACGTCGAAGATAACCAATTTGAAGTGCCAGACGTTTATTAAAAACTATATTTGCTACCACCCCAAACTTTGCTCATTGGAATATTCTGAAGAAACATTGGCTTTCGTAACGAATAGCCTTTATTGTTTCCTCGTCAGATTTATGGAGGTAACTTGTAACGGCTTCTTTAATTATACTTCTTCAGTCAAATTAATGATTGTTATTGATGCTACATAACTTCCAAATTGGTCGAGGTTGGGTTCCATAATTATACTTAATTTGGAGAGTCGCTTCAGTGTAGCATTACCTTAATGGACTCTGAATTTTCCTAAGATTTACTCTAGAATGCCATCATCTCCTGCAGCTTTTGCACACACACGAAGCAAATGCTCTAACGTACACTATTTAAAACAAGTTGCGCTCGAATCTTAGCTGTATTGAGGTGCTCGTTTCGTTGTGAAAGTCATTACCGGTAGTACTTTGTTAGCTTAATGAATTGACTGATGGCAAGAGAAGGACTGAACAGTGGTAGGGTTAAGTGGGACCTGCTGATTAATCACCCTGTCAGTACAGTTTCCAATTGCCACTCGTCACGAATTCCCTCTGCGCTTGTATAATTTTTGTGTTCGGTTTTCACATAGCTCAATTGATAGTGTTTGTATTTGAACATCGGCAATCCAAAAATATACGTAGCATTTTCAATTTGATAAATGGAATTGGGTTTGCTAAAATTGCACATCGATTTAATTTATTGATATGTGTATTATTATAAAGTAAATAAAATAGGATGCGTTAAATCGGCTACGCGCCATCGGTTCATTTTATTATTTGCATCATATCTTTTGTTATAAAATGTCTTTATGATTATCATCAAATGGACATTTGAATCGTTTAATTCGTATAAGTGATGTGATAACCCTTAATCTCTTCTGGGCGAGTGCAGAGATGAGTAAGTAATTATTCCCGGACCGTCTCGAGATTGTAATCCTTCGGGATTAGGAAGGGCGGTGTGAATGGTAATAGGAGTTGCGGAGGTGCTGCGGTGTGATTTACTGCTAAGATTCAATAGTGAATATTTTATTCCCTGATTTATTTTGTAACATGGTTTCTTGCTCTAAATGGCTTATGCCTATTAAATGGCTTAAAAGCCAAATTCCTAGAGAATTTAATATGACTTGTAGACAAAGAGCAGCAAAATAGTATGTTTTAGAAAGTATATTATATTGCTTCACACAAACAACATGATTAGTTACTATTCTTTGCAAACTTTAACATAGTTTAAGGTTATCTTTGTTAAAGAATTACTTTATTTGTGTAAGAATTTTATCTTTACAAAATTCTTTCCATCTTTATATCGGCCCCTGTGCCTCCATCTACCTACATAGTTCACCTGATTATTTGTCTCTACTCACATTTTGCTGCTGCATCTACGAGTACGTTACCAAACAAAACAATTTATTACAACGACATTTTAATCTAAAATAGTTTAGTGTGAGTAGAAACTGGGTTAGGGTAAGCCTTCACCAGTTTGAGCTCTGCAGTTTGAGAAGGGTCGGACTGGCAAAGTTATATGAGGCACACTTCACAAGCATGCATTTCCATGCGTTACTGGTGAGTGTTATCGTTTCTATATCATTTTGGCTTCTGAACATTTTATAGACGTATTTTAGAAAATACAACGCTATTGTTGGTTACGTAGTTTTAGCAAACACTTATTTTGTCTGGAGACAAAATGTTAGATACACAATTCACTCAATTATAAAATTGGGATAAGTGAAATAAAACAACCCCGCTAGAGCTGTATAAAAAATAAATAATAAATCTACACTCATACAAAATGTTGAGTTATTAAAATTAGAGAGTTGCTTCAACTCATTGTGTAAAACTTCTGCCTACATTTACAACACATAACTGGTCCAAGGTTTATAATCTGATAAATTCGTAGAATTATCGCGGCTAAGTTGAGTTTATGTTGCACTCCATCGGCGTGAATAATTCGCAAATAGCACGCGAGCTGTAATGACCCCCTCTTTAAGCACGTGTGTTGTGGTTTTATGAACGACTACTGTTATTTATTTCCACTGGTAAAAGCAATTTTCAAGTTGAGAGTATTTTAAAACAATATTTTTTTAAGTTAGCAGGCTTTTGTTCAAGTATCGGGACTGACTTTAGCATAAGACCAAATTGTTACACTTATTTTGGCAAATAAATGTATCTTGTATCTTATCTTGTATCTTACCTTTGTGTTTCCCTTGTGGGCCTCCTCTTGAGATTATATCGCCTCCATCTTCCCTGCGCCAGAGGATCTTTGGAGGTGGAAATCCCCGAGCCTTGCAGATCAGCTTGGCTGACCCGCCTTCCGGTACCATCATGTCTCCAGACGTCTCTTCATAGATTATGTCGGGTGGTATCACTACTTCCAAAAACGCTGTCTGCAAGGTAAAAATAGGTTACAGTTCTTAACGAAGCATTATTTTATTTGATTATAATTACAACAAAAAGTCGAACAATTTTTATCAACCATGAATGTACTAAAATAAATGTTCACAGCGATAGATCTGTTTTTGTTTGTCTGCTAAATCTGGAAAATAACAATAGCTGTCACCGTTCCAATAAATATTTTAAAATATTCAATAGAAATAGAGCATTGAAATTCGAATTCGTCAGCATTGTTTCTGAGTATTTATTTATGCTTGACGCTAAACCGCATATTTAATGCATGCAATGGCTAGCTCTAAAAGCATTTGAGACTATTAATATTTTACCTGCATTTTCATGGGATCAGTGTTCACTTGGCACATGTATTGTCCTCTGTCCTCCCGCTTCACGCCCCTTATGTTTAGCGTCCACGTGTTGTAGTCGTTGTGTGTGACGCTTAGCCGGGCATTGTTTGTGATAACGTGCTCGTGGATCGCCAGAATCGCTTTTGTATCCGCCTTGATCCATGCGACCTGCTCCCACAGCCCGCGACGATTCAAGCACAGCAACAGAAAGCACACGAATAAAATCATGTACGCACGGTATGTTCCTAAGCGCCACATTTCTGTTATTATCTCCGATCACGTATGGCACTGGAAGACTTTCAGGATAAGCTTAATTACGAGTGAATGTTTCTCAAGAGGCAGTGACGACAACGGTCCTTGATTGTACAACACTATCTTGTTGCGAACGCGGAAAATGCTCATGGAATTTTTAATTACATTTTCGTCTGGTCGACGGTATGGGCGCGCGGAACGCCCTCGTTTCGCCCGCTTTACCAAAAGCGTCGACGTCGCAATAGGAGCTAATTTCCTGCATAGCGCGTACAAAAAATAACTGACAGAAATATGGCGTTTATACTTTCTACATGGTCAGGGTATTAAACTTTGGGGGAACATAGTAATATGCTGCTCATAAATAAACTGGATTTTAAAAACTGGCGTCGTCGCCAGATTCGAGCAATGGATTATTAAGTTTCATATAATAACAGTTGTGCTACTTTTCAGTCTTAAATATTAAGATAAGGTTGAATTGCAAGAAACAGTGCACTAATAGAGGTGTTACTTAGAGACAGTATAAACTACAGTTTTAATAGTGCTTGTGCAACAACACTAATAGTAGTGTCACTAAAGGTGCTTAGTGAAGAATAATGAGTCTGAATACACTCGGCTGATATTCGAACAAACTTTTGAAGAGTACATACATACGAACCTTATTTTAAATTACTGAAATAAATACTCTTGCGGCGGCTGCAGTGTTTTTCTTTGAAACATTTTAAAAAACATTTTAATTTTAAAAGACTTTTTAAAAAGCAATGACTAAAAGAACTCATATTCTAACCTAAATATGTAGTTCACGCGATGAAATACCGTGAAATGAATCCTCGTAAATCTAGCTGAGTGTAGACGACATCTACAATAGTTTACAGTTCCGTAATTCGTACAGCTCTCATTTGACTCCATAACATGTAAGTTTATAACTTTCCAATTACAATACAAAAAAACTACCGTCATAAGAGAGTTGTGATCATGCCGGAACTGTGAAGAAAGTGCAAATAATAAACCGCTGAAATGCAGTTACATTTCAGAGCCCCGTAATACAAGTCTCTCAGCAGTTTCTTGCTTCCCACCGATTGCATTAAAATGTTTAATACCTGCGATGCAATTTCAATTCAAAAATGTTCTGAAATAATTCTGCAAACGATTAAAATCATGTAACTTAATTAAACAAGAAAATATTCAAGTTCCTCAACTCATCCATACCAGCGGTGCATATCGTATTGTGAATTATTGAAATTACTGTGTGGTCTGTAATAGTATCATGACTTCATAAAACATTGTGTAACTGCTTTCAAAACTAATCTTCAAAATACTTTCACAGCTAAATGGACACGGCTCCATTTATTACTACATCGACGCGAGGGAATACCTTCTAATATCTATTCCGAAGTTATCAGTCTTGTGTGATTTTGATTACTTAGATGGTTGAGCAAATATGTCGGTACGTATGTATGTCTATGAGTCGATAGTGTATCGTGGGGAAATAGAGTGACCTGCTCAAACGGCCCCAAGGAGACTATTATCGAATCTCGCTTCTTGTGCGAATGGATACGCGAACAGAATCAGTATTTATATCTACTTTATAGCTCGGGATATCTTGTTTTCTGTCGAGCCCATGGGAGTACGCAAGATTACCACCAATAACTATGTTTATACACGATCAAAATACAAAGGCCGACGAGTAGTGAAAAGCAATGAAACTGATAAAACTCATTCGGGATACCTTATTTGACTAAACGACTCCCTTGATTCCATTTGATATCTGTCTGGAAAGCGAATGAAACAGGTTTTTATAATTGGAAAAAAAATCAAGAATTTAATTTGTGAGTCTCGCATGCGATAAAATATCGAGTACCGAAACATTAGTAGTTACCTATACATAGATTAACTCTCGGGGCAGTTTGAGAGCATTGCCTCTCGAAATGATTGAACGGGGACTAAGGGGGTTTGTCCCGGCTTTATTTTAATTTCGTAAAGTGACTGTTTTGCAACGTAAATTTTGTAAACTCGATTTAATGGAGAATCACTGTGGTATTTTCGGTTTTTAGACTTGGATAAGTATAAATAAAATTAATGAAATTTCTAAGCTAATTGAAAAGAAAATAGTGCTTTCAGAAGTCATTGCATGCTCTGAAGGGCAGAGTGAATAAACAGTCTAGGTGCGGTGTGTAGATATAACTCAAAACCCAAGATCATACCAGATTGTGTTGTCTGTTTGCGCGATGGTTTTTGTTGGCCTCTTGGGTCTTAGTTCAATGTGCAAGTGTACAAAGTGTCTAGTGCAAGTGGTGCTTGGTAATCTAGGAGCTACGACTATTGTGGACAAACTTACAGTTTATTGTGCAACATAGTTGTGTGCTCTATTCTAGATAGAGCTACTATCAGTGCTGGCTCCGAAAGAGTGCTCAAGAAGTGCATTGAAGATTGTGTGCTAGGAAGTGTGATAGTTAGTGCAGAGGTCTAATTTGGATGAGATCTATAATTTTGGTAAAAAATTTTTACTTAATTTAAATTGCACTAACGTACCTTTAAAACAAAACTTTACACTTTTATCAGTAAAATTAATTTAATTTTGATCTATTGGATGTTTATTACTTTTGATTCGGTCTTATTTATTCTATTTTTTTATAAGTAAAGTCAATTCTTAGATTTTTGTCAAGGGCATTTGTTCAGATTCGCTATCAACAAAAATGATGGGAAGAAAAAAAATTTATCGTATGTAGAATTTTTTCAATAGAATTATAGATCTCAATCCAGGAGAGTGCGAGGGTGCTGCTCTATGCAGGCTGTATTAATCAGTTGGATACACACCCTGGCTGTGGCGGAGTCGCCACTCACCCTATAACCTCCCAGGTTATTGACCACACACGTGAACATGGCGTCCCTTCCTTGAGCGATGGTCACGTTCTCCAGAGGGTACAAGAAGTCGGGCTCCAGACCTAGGGCTGAAATAAAAAAAAAAACAATTTTGTGAGATGATAAACAATGATTTGGTTTAGATTTCCACCCTAAATCAGTGGAGTAAGTTTCGCGAGGCCAATTTATTAAAAAATAATGCGTCTGTTCACTAAATGCGTAACGTATCACTGAGTCCATTCATATTCGTAACGTTGAAGATAACAGCATTTTGTCTACAAATAACACGACATCTTGATTTACCCTTTTACCAACATATACTAACTTTTACGTACCAAAACGCTCTGCCTACAAAGATTTGGCACAACTCGGTTTCCAGAACCATCAATCTTCGCCGCTTGAAGCAAGACGTAAGATGTAATCGCATAGTTTACGACATACACGAATAATTCAACAGCATCGCCATTCTAGGAGCAAATAGATAGTCCTCACTTCCGACACATGTATCCGTGGACGGGACACAACCGGTCACGTAGAATATTGACGCCTCGAGCAATCCATTCGCAGGGGACAATGCCTACTCGATGCCAGGGGACACATTTTTATACGGACAGTATTTCAACATTTGATATAGCGCTTTTTAATGGCCAGTTCTGACTAGACATTTTGGACACAGTTTGAAGTAGTAGAGGAAATAAACACCAACTCGTATTTCGCGTGATAAAGTAAACGTTAGAGTTTTATTAACAACGATAAAAATCTATGACTGCAATGATGACAGACTGAAATGGACTTATCTATCAAAAACCTAAAACCACGATTTAGTTGTTAGTAAGTTGATAAGAAATATCTACAAAACTTTCCCTTGCAATTTACGATTACGATCATTACGTTTTAATTTACAGTGATGCAGCAATTTTTTAAATTATTAGTTGACGAAATGATATTTTTAAATAAACGTTACGCTAAACTTCATAGGATCTTGTGAAAACTGCTTAAAACGGAGTTTATTTTAGTATGAATCGATGCTGAATAAACCTGACGCTATTTATACAAATCCTAAAAACGGTGAAGGCAGCAGCGTAAAGACGGTAAGATACCTATTTCAGGGCTTCAATGAACAGAGGGTTTCTCTGCTCTGGTACTAATATTTTCTTTGTTGAGTCATAAAAGATTCTTAATTCTTTATTGCACACAACACAGGACATAAACAAAAGACAGAAATAGATGACATGTACCATCAGCAAAAGTTCTACCTTACCACCTTAAGGGTGCATTTCCTGTAAACTGACTAGCCGTTAATTTTTGAATACCAATAGAAGCAAACTATTTCGAATGTAAAAGTTATGAAAACAATGGGCCGTCATAAAAATAAATAGATGTTTAGGTCTCTGGTTGGTCAAAATAAGGAGACAAAAGAAAGCGGCGAGTCCAGGTAGCTAACTGCTTGCAAGCGAAACAGTTTCAAAAGTGGTAAGGCGGAAATTTTGCTGATAGTACAAAGGCGAGCTTAACCCTAACAAGAGTATAGAAATAAAGCATATATCTGTCTGAACAGGCTAATCTCGAATAATTCCTAATAAAAACAGATTTCATTCAGATTTTTGATTTCTTTTACAGCTAGCTAAAACATCCGTGTAAAAAATGTATTACACTAGTTTTAAATAAATAAATATTCATGGACATTTCACACAACGCCCTTTAGTCCCAAACTAAACAAGCTTGTGATATGGGAACTAGATGCTGATAGAATACTTATATACTTTTTTTAACCGACTTCAAAAAAGGAGGAGGTTCTCAATTCGGTTGTATGTTTTTTTTTTTTTTTTTTTTTTTTTTTAATGTTTGTTACCTCAGAACTCCGTCATTTATAAACCGATTTCAAAAATTCTTATTTCATCTGAAAGGATATACTTCCAGATTGGTCCCATTTTATTTTCATCAAAATCGGTTGAGTAGTTTGGGTTATAAATAGAAATAACTGAAAAAAATATGCCCGGCGCGGCGCAGCGCCTACTGTTTTACTGCTAGCAACGATGCAATATGCCAAGTTGTGGCGTAGCGCCTACCATTTTACTGCTAGCAACGATGGACCCTTTGTGGTGCACACCTAAATTTTTACATTTTTCTAAATTTGTCAATAAACCCAGTTTGTACATTCAAACCGCATTTAATTGGAGAAAAGCAAAAACCCACCAGTTGTTCCTCTAAAGAATCAACACCAACCACGTGCACGAAATTGCGTATTTTGCTTTCCTGTGGTGTTTATAGTGACTAGAACATTCTCAATGAACTGTCATCATCATCATCATCATCTGATGATGAAGCTGGTAGTCGAATTGAAGTCGGTTTTCTAGTTTTTTAACTTATAAATTATTGTAAATACATACTTATAATTCATAGCAACACCCAGACATAGAACAAACATCTATATTTAGAGCACACATATATTTGCTCTTAGTGGGGATCGAACCCACGACCCACAGCACTATTTTGAAACTTTTTGCTAGCCTTTAACTACGAGGGCACCAAAAATGTCGCCGGACAAAATGCCACAACAATATGTTTCTGAATCGTTCAAAAGGTCAATTTTCGGCCTTTACCAACTATACTATTGTATTTCTGCGAGCCATAATACTCGAGACATTAGAGTTCACTTATGTGACACTAGGCCGTTAAAATTGTCTGAAATATGCGGGGACTGTTGTAAAGCCAGAATTCGTATTATATTTCAGCAAAGTTCAACATGTAAGGTACTTTTCTGAGTTAAAAAGCAATATAAGTACAGTACGCACAACGGATCTTTATGCCTCTGAAGCTAGGTGCAACAAACGATTGCGTATGTACTGTTGTGCGGAAAAAATCGCTTACCTCCAATTACCCAAAAATGTATTCTGCGCAGATACTTGAAGAGTGACAAAGATCCGATGTGACCACTATACCTAACTAATATCTGAATTCTATAAAAGCAGTTTAAAAACATTGGAATTGAACTTTTCAGGCACGTTATTACTTATGTTTGTAGTAATCGTTGTACAAAATTATAGAAATAATTTAGCACCAGCAGGGGTATTCCAAACTCAGTTGAACTGCAAAGTTGAACTGCAAAGTTTTAAATCATGGTCAGTTCATACTAACTCATAGTTATTCTGTGACTAAATAGTGACATTATGATGTCATTTAATTTGTATTCGCGCATATTTTGCTGTCAAGTGTCTAAAAAGAATGATCACATGGTACAAAATTGTACCACGTGACCTGAAGAAATTACACTGGGCAGTGAAATATAACTTGACAGCAAAAGATTGGAATACGGGGGCTGTGGATAATTATATTTCAGTCAGACAAACTCTGATTGTGGCTAGTATCAATAAGTTATAATTCTACATTTCACAGTACAACACAAAACAATACAGACCCAACATGAAATTGTATTTTTTCTAAAAGTGGCTCACCAAACTCTTGACCGAACGTACGAGTATGGTCTAGGTTAGCCTAGTTTAGCTTCTCACTGGACTGGCTCTATTAAACTTGTTTGTTAATTTTAACATCAACCATAAATTATAGTTGAAAATACAACTTTTGTTTGGAATATACCTACCCAATTCTGCACGATTCAAACTAGAAAATGGTAAACAGACTTCAAACCCAGACACAGCCGAGATCTCATCAAATTTTGATCGAGAGTGTAGTTGAGGTCAAAGACACTTAGAAATGGATAAATTGGTTTTTTTTGGATCGGCTGATAAAGGTTTTTGTTTTTATTTTAAACCTCGTTAACCTCTTTCTTTTAGTTAACCCTTGAACCATAAAAAATAACGAAGTGATGTAAATATCTACTGAGAGATCAGTGATGTTACTAGTCGAGCCTACATTTCCAATTTGGTTCAGTGATTCCGTTCGGAGCCTCTCGACTCGACCACGCCACAGTTTTAGGAAAACAGCTTGTTTACTTTGAAAACTATATTTTTTTTCTTGAGTCATTGCTTACACCAGCCGCATTTGAGTAAATAGCCCATGATCTGTTTTTATGGCATAGCTTAAAAATGATTCCAACTAGTCGTATGTCGAAATGACTGTACTGATATAGATAAAACTAGAAAAAAATATGTTTACAACTGCAGGGGTATGCCAATCAAAGTTGAACTGCAAAGTTGAACGGCAAAGTTTTAAATCATGGTCAGTTCATACTAACTCATAGTTATTCTGTGACTAAATAGTGACATTATGACGTCATTTGATGTGTTTTCGCGCATATTTTGCTGTCAAGTGTCTAAAAAGAATGATCACGTGGTACAAAATTGTACCACGTGACCTGAAGAAATTGCACTGGGCAGTGAAATATCACTTGACAGCAAAAGATTGGCATACGGGGGTTGGAGCGTATGGTTATTTTAACACCACGCATGTGAATCTGTGGATGGAGATTGTAAATATTGCAAGACTGTGATACCTATAAGCAAAGTGAGGCCGTGGTTTTCCACAGTCTATGACCAAGTGAAGCCTTTGGGAGTGAATTACGAGTGCCTATTGTTGTTTCGGCGGTAGGGGATGCGTCGGCGTGCATTGTTTCAAAGATTTATCTCGTGGTTTAGAAGTGTTATCGCATGTGGGCTACCAACAAGTGTACCTACGTTCAGCGGATTGACAGGGATGATATGGGTTGCAACTTTGAGTGTAGTCAAAGTGTTGCAAATAGCAGTTGCAAATAGCAGTTTCAATAGAAATAAAAGTTCTGCAATGGAAAGGTTAAATCACTTATTTTAGACTGAAAAAAAAATGGACAAGTAATTTAAATATTTTATTGGTTTTCGTCAAAAAACTAGGTACTTTATTTCGATATTGAAAAAAACTGTATAGCGATAAAAAAACATTGGCTAGAGACACGCACTATATACACAATCGTCACATTTTATGAGAACGATCGTTTATCGCAAACAATGAATCTCGTTTCAAAACAAAGTTCATTTCAGTTTCAAAAAGAATACATCAAATTCGCTTTGGAGTTTGTAAGTTCGTCTCAAAACAAATATTCTCCAAGACATTTTTGAAGTCGTTACCAACAAGATAGAACAGTCCAGGAGGCTGCTGTCGCACTCCAGGTTTGTTTGCCTCAACTAGTTAAATGTTACGCCAAACTTTATTTCGGACCCGAACACTTCGAAATGTTCCTTGGTATTATTGTTTGAGTGTATTTGAGATACTGACACATATTTTAAGAACAACGCTTTGGCGTAAGTCTAGCTCAATCATTATCCTGCCAGTTTGATACTAAATTATAAAAAAATAATAATAATACGCTTTAACTTTTAAGGTAACGTAAGTAAATTGTAAAGATATTGCTTTTTTACCAAAAGTGAAAAATGTATTTATTAAATTGTTGAATAAGAATACCGATCAAATTATAATCACATTCTAAGGCCGAATAGTTGAGCCGCAGAAAAATAAATTTACGAGATCGAAAAGCAGGCAATAACCAAGGAACAATGTTGAACGAAACCAAGAATTTTGGTTTGGGGTTTCGAGCGCCTTCGGAGTAAGGAAATTCTTCAACAAACATTGTTTCTAAATTAAAACAATCTCATAATTGCACATTCTCCAACTTCTTTGATGCAATATAGGTATCTTTAGAGCATGTCGGGTAGGGAAAAAGGACGGAGCCCACGTTTGGGTAAGTTTTGAGGCAAAGTTAAGCCGATTAAGTGTCACTTCCGCCACGGAACTAGCACTGTTAAATATTTCGAGTGACTTAATTGCCGAGGTCGGTCCTCTTGCAAGTTTTGATTTGAATAGATTGGTTTAATTTTTTATTTGTTATTTGAAACTCATATTCAACTGGTATTTTTTTATATAAATATAGCTAGTTATTTTTTTTTGCATTTCAACACTTAAAACAGTACTCATAAACTGTTTTTCATTTGTCTGTATCCAATGATATTCAATAAATCGTCCGATCGCTTTCAAATATTTAGGCAGAGTATCAATCCAAAAATAATAAAAGTGAAGACAAACAAATCAATCGTTTATTTGGTTAATTTTAGTTCGTCAAAACATTTTCGTTTTGATTTTCTTTGAAAAAAAAAAAAAACAATGGGGAACTATTCGCCCGGGCCACATCCGTCCGGGCACAAAGTCCATTACGGACTATTCGTCTAGACGAAGGCACGTGCTAAAACTATTCTCACGAGTAAACGAATTACCTGCGCTATATAAATAAAAGAAACTGCCGAGTACAAGGATAAACAGTATAACAATTAAGGCAAGAAAAGATAAAAATAGTGCTGAGTGCGGCTTGTTCCTTTAGCTAAACATTTGGTCTTATGAATTTATTTTACGTAGTGCACCTAAGTACTTTTACAAAAGTCTCATTATGAGCCGTCAATCTTGGGAAAGTTTATCTTGCCGCGGAACACATTTTCAATGCCAAAAGTTTATCCGTATTGCTTTACCTGTAAAAAGCTTTGTTTTGTAATTATGTAGGGTACAAAAATAATCCCTATAGCAAGAATCAAATAGCTAATAGTCAAAGCCAAGTAAAAGTGCTAATTCATTTCAGTACCCATCGATGAAAAAAAAAACATGAACCATTTTCACCGCTAAAAAAACACTTACTATAAAGGATAAAAGGACGGTTTTACAGTGAAATAAGAAGTGAATGAGATCTACACATGTGTGGGGCTATATTTTTGCGGGGTATCCGTACGTATGGCGATCGGTGTGGCTCACTTTTTCAATATCCGTACCTAATGGCCGCCAGATGGCAAGTTGGGCAAAGTGATGCTATCAAAAAGCGATAGGCCGCGGTTTCGCCGGTTATCGGAGCACTTTGCGCGCCCATCCTGACGTGGGTCAACTTCAGCGTGTTGTACACGGGTTTACGGATTCTTTGTAAAAGGTTTCATGGATTCGATGGCCAGTAACCTTATGAATCTAAAATGATTTTGAATGAGCATCCTTGGAATACTTGACGTTGAGTAGGAGAAGGCAGTTTAGTTGTGACGTAGCATGGTACAAAAATAGAAGGTAGCTACATAATATTTAAGTTAGTTTTATTTACATTTATTTCTGACTGTACAGTAAAGAATTATGCCTCTATCTATTTTATTTTTTTAATATCAAAGCAAGGTACTACTTTGTCATAAAATTTTCATAAAAAACTGTTATTTTATTGCTCGAGACTTCTCCAGCACCTAACTCGTACCTAGCCTATACAGGGTGTAACATTTGAATTGGTCAGTACGGTAAAGTCTGGAACTATAAGACATACGAAGATCTGTTCTTAGGAACCATGTCATCGATTTTAGTATCAAGAAAAATTGCATTTACACATTCACCTAGCCTAGCATACTAGCATACTGCCTTCTATACCTACTTTTCTTGTACCTACTAGGAATTCGACTAAATTAAACATTTTGAATAATCCAATTTAAGTTTACCAAAACAAAGTTTTTACCCACAATTCAGTTACTTTATTTTATTGTTACTGTTGTAATGCCACTTCTGTTATGAACAAAGGCCCTTTAATTTGAGTTAATTGTATTTGCCACGGTACATGATTACCTACCCACTGAGGGTTTTATTTTCCGACTCAGATAAAATTACCTGAATACTAATTCTATTCAGACAGCCTTAATTTTATCTTTGGATATTTTGATAGCTGTTTTGTTTTGTTTTATTCCAGTGAGAATCTATTACTTAGCTAAGATCAACACAGGCCTCTTCGCCACCGATCGTTCGTCAGTAGCTACCTTGCTTTCATACTCTCTGGCTTAAACTAACGATTTTATGATAACAATAACGTCCGAAGTCTTTTGTTAGCACTAGACTAGACCTTCCATTACTAACATCACTAATACTATTTTCTTTTGCATACTCCAGCAGCATTTTAGGCACGATATTCTATTGTTATTCAGTCGACGGAGCCAGGGCCGCGCACGCCCCACGGCTTATCGCCAGCCCCCAGCCGTTGTAAATTAAATAAATATACACCTAATGAGCGGAAATACAATGCATGACTAAGCTAAATAATTGCTTCATCTACTTTTTCGCGACTCTCACCGGCTTGTGAAAAGTATTCTGGAATTTTTGGGGACGCGTCACATATATCTGACTATTTTACATTCCTACCAAGTTTTAATTATGGCAAGGAAAGTTTATAAACGGTTGATTATAACTCCTAACTGCAATGTTTATATATTAAGTCGGTTATAAGTATATTTCTTTGTATAAGAAGGATCATAAAAAACGCTAGGAAACAGGCCGTAGTTTATTGTCCGTTCTTTTAGGTTCGGTCGCGTGGAACTGGCCCATCACCTATTTTTATAAGACGATTTTAAATGTTTCTTGTTATTTTATTGAATAATAGATAGATTACAACTACAACGTTGTGTTCCATAATGTCGGTACTGGTCAGTGTGCAAACGCCCTAGGCTATAGTACTTTACTTACAAATATTTATCTCTTTTTAGCATATTATTTCCGGAGCAATAACCTCCATTGTAACATTTCATTCTACGAAAAAGCACTTACTTAAAAACGTTTCGCTCCAATGAAAATTTATTCAAACTGAATAAGTACGTAAATTTTCCAAGTCTCAATTTTAAGATTCTGTATGAATTTAAAATATGCGGAAACTATGTTGTTATTTATTACTTTCCGTTAAGTTGCTGCATTAATTTTTATTTAAAGAAGTGAAAAGGGATGAAAAATGTAGTGAGTCCGTCCTGACTGGAGTTCGGAAGGAAGTTATGATATAGGGTGACTTTATACGATTTGACTGGCTCTACGAGCTTTTAGGTGAATTACTTTTCAGGAGTCGAACACATGAATAGATAACATTTTTTTTAATAAAGAGATTTGTTTGCTAAGTTTGCATTTTGATTGTATAAAAGTTATAAGTTTGCAAATTATTCACTTGGAATGTGTGGGAGTACAAAAAGTATCTACAAGTTTTTATCTATTTTAATATAGGAAGGTAATTCTTACTGCATAGGTATTTATTACTAAATAGTATTACTTTGACTTTAAATATACCAATAATCAAAGCATCTAATTTATGGCAATACTAGATACAACTAATTCAAAATGGAAATGTTTCTCAATGCTCTTTTGAATTTATATTGCAACACCTTGATTATTACGTAACGTATAAAACTCGAGGTAATTCCAATATGATTACTCTACTCGTACCAATTAATAAATTGATTGGCTACGGAAAATCGCGTACAAATTTCTTCGTCAGTAATATCATGAGCAAATATAATAATTAAATACGGAATATTTTTATTGAAGTTCTGTATCGAATTAATGATATCAGTGCGATTATTTTATATATTTCATTTTGCAACAAGCTCTAGTGATTTGATAACGTCAGAAACGTGTGCTATATGTTTGTAGGCTTTTTTGAGTCTGCACCAGCAGGAATTAGCATGTACGTATTTTTTTCCTGTAACAGGTCCTCAGTAAACTGTTTGTAAAATGTTTTTACGCAAAAGAAGCACCCGCAGAAATCTCCACACAACCTTACAAAAAACAGAAATAAATTAGTTACAAGCGAAAAAACTCTACACCAAGCGCATTTTTATGCAAAATAACAAGACAAACATTAGTGTTCCGTACAAAGGAAACCGCTCGATAACCGTTCACACAAAGGCATAAGATAGGATGAGTTTTTCACGAAATGCCCATGGAGAGAGCTTTTATACCCTTGTACATTGATCTGAGTGGGAAAGTACAGCTTGTTTCGTTCTAACACATCCTTTGAACCAGTATGTTACTCTTTGTGTGGCTAGCGACGACGGTGCATTTTGATAGCGGTATCGATTTCAACGCTGAATAGAATTTTTACTTAGGAATACGATCTCTTGTTTCGTGTAGGTTTTTGCACAAGTTTGAATTCATTTTAATCATTCAAAAAATATTTTATGTTACCTATTGTTTCAGTAGAAAAAAATCATGAATTCGTACCTTTTAAAAACCCAAGAAACAAAAATCACGTTTGGTTTTTTTTAGCTGAAACTCTTAGTTTTAACTGAAATAATCGCTATAAAATAAATTCACATCATAAATTTCTCGGAAAGATGATATTTGATCACATTAATCGAACATTTAAAGTATTTGTCTCTTGGCTCTGACCCCGTCCCAGCGACGTAGGGGAACGTTTGAGAATTTCAATTTACGAGAAGAATGCGCCGACATAACATGTGGCCCGAGATATTTTGATAGGACATGTTCTCGGTGAATAAATTTCTTTTAACATATTAAAAAGTTTTTAAACGGTTTTATTTATTATCATAATATCGGCGAGGTAGAGAAAGCTGTTTTAGCGTTGGTATTGAAAGTTAACCGAATTCTTTGTTAACTTAATAACCTTTTACGCTGTTTTTCTCATGTATTTTGCTAGAAAAACGGTAAGGTTTTTGATTAAAAGAATAATGTCTTGAATGTAAAGTCCACTAATATAATAAACTAATAGTAATAAGAATGATCTAGGGGTTGTACTACAATCACAATATAAGGTAGGCAATCATAACACCAAGTGGACTATTTGCCTGTTTTATCAAATACTCCCACTATCAAAATTAAAAAAGTTCATGAAAGAAAGTATCAAATCCAGCACCGTCCAGTTTTAAGGAGAATGTAACTAAAAATCAACAATTCAACCCAACGAAGAATGATAAGCCAGTTTCCATAAGCCATATCAAATTCATTATGACAATAAACTCCCAAATGTATTTACGAGGGATGGCGTCATGAATAAATTTTGTCAGCAAAGTTTAATGCGTAAAATAGCCGCACCACTTATACACGCGCTTATAACAATATACAGATTCAGTACATTTTAAAATAAACAACAGTAGCAAGCAGTGTACCAGTGGTAATAACAAAAAGTCTCCCAACCCTAAAAAAAATGACAATTAGAAGGTTGAATGAAGTTGGCGGATGCAGAGGTCCCAAAATTGTTCGCGCTGGAAATCTATACGGAAGTCTACGTAATCTACCGTAAAGCTTGAAGATTCTAGCTTGTTTATTGCTATTAGCAGAGGTAAACGCTCAACATTAGGTGGGCCATATGATTGTTCTATCACTTTCGACTAAAAAACAAATAATTCATTTCTAAAAAATCCAAGTAATACAAGAGGGCTCATCCTTGATTGGTCGAAAGAAATACTTTCTATGTAGTGTGTACATCATAATAAAAGTATGTTCAATAACCCTTATGTTATGCTTGAGTATCGATATAAACAGTTAATAAAAATCGCCGACGTGCTCAAGCGTCCAGTTTACGCATGACCCTCACCCTCACATAAAAATTTTACATCGCATAAATTTTCTTGTCGTATTTTTCCAGTTTACTAACATTATAAAATTTATAGATGTAATAAAATGAATAAACATCACTTATATGAAAAATATGGTTTGTCGGGGAATTTTTAATGTTAGTGTAGAACAAAGTAAAATCGCAGTAACTAGCTAGCTACTTATTTGTTCTGCTTGAGATAATCACATAGCTTTTGATTATAGAAGGGTTGACAAAAGTACTATATTTTTTGTTGATATGACGACAGACGTTCACTAGCAGATATTATTTTTTGTGTTTAGCAGATGTGAAGCAATGTCGATGTGCCTTCATTCAAGGTTATATCCATAAAACAGCATTGAATGGTCCTATTGATCACCAATGACGAGATAAACGTACGTAGTTAGGTAAGGTACCTATACAGAGTTTGTATAGCTTTCTAGAATCTGGCAAAGTCAAAAACCTTTTATTCAGTAAAATCACAAGGATCATTTAGAATCGTCTTAAATATTAAGTGATTCTAGGTGCCAGCTCCTCGCGACCAAGAGTTAACCTTCACTCGATTAAAAGTAAAATATTTCCGAATGCCAAAGGTTGTGACGATGAACTTTTTACTTTGAACTTACATAAAAATTAGATATTGTTATTTTATATAAAATTTTATAACTTACTAAATTGAAGTGGACAATCATCTGATTTCTACTTTTTAATAAACAAACAGGAGTGGTTGGCACGAAGTAGATAAAACCTTACGGGCGTTGGACGACAAGTGACGACGGTCACGTTTTTAATTACCCGAGACTCATCCGTAACGTGTCACTAGGGGAGTTCTCCAATTGTGTACTTTTAGTTGCCTGTTACGGCTAGGAGCTAAGCTTTCGCTGATGTGTGGAGAGCTCCCAAAGTTAAATGAGGATTGGGCGTGTGCACACATAGGTTATAACGAGCTACAAATCGTATTAGAAAATGTGTTATATAATGATTAGGGATCCGTCACAGTTTCAAACCGTGACAAAATCCTCAACGGGACCAATCGCGCTATATTTTCGAACGGCTTTGACATTTGAACACAGTTCCAGCTTTGGTTTAGTAATATTGACAGCGGAATAGGTCGTTATCTCATAGAAAGCCTAACAGCGTAACGTTTTAGACCGTTTCTCATTTTTTTTTCGTTTTTGTTTCTTGTCTGAGGCCTTAGCCAATGTACATTAGCTAGGAATCGATTCTATTTCTACAATCTTTATCGCTGCAACGATATCGAAGATAGATCGGGAGACCGATTGACATACAAGTAGAAAACTCCATATCTCCATCCTCTTCTATCAGTCCTTCAAAGGTCTTTCGCTACTTGATGTCCGCCGACACCACAGAACAATAAATAATATATTTATTATTTATTATTGTGTGGCCGACACATTGCGTTGGCCAAATTGTTGGTAATTCTTCTTTAGTATAAATAAATGCTAATTTTGTAAGGAAAAGTTCTTGTAATATTTAATTTTATAAAAGTAGCCATCGTAATAGAGTCAGTGTAGCCAGTAATGTTGCATTTTTGCGAGCGCGCGGGGTCGGCCACACTCAACAAACGCCATGCCTGGCATGGCGCGTATTTGTTTGCCTAATCAATCTCGTTTAATCTATGGTTTTCTTACATCCAATGTCAGTGTCTTTCGAACATAGAAAAAAATTCGAATAGGCAGGCACTACGTAATAAGAAGCGGGACTTCTACCAAGAAAACAGGAAAGCATGAAAAAGAAGTTTACCATACTCGCCACCAATGGCCACCATAATAACAGAAATAATTTGCCAAAAGAATAGTAGCAATAGCACCTGATAATGACAGGAAATCTTGATTTTAAGTGTTGCTAGCCTAGAGAAAATGAAATAGGTGTGTACTTTAGAATTGTGTAATTTAGAATTTTTTATCGATATCGATAAACTTAGAACTAGGTTTTAAAAAAATACATAATTATACTTACTGCAAAATATAAGATTTACTAGTGTAGGTGATTTGCACATCGTTTTCATTGTGAATACTAATCTTGACTTTTTATAGAAGACGAAGCGCTCGTGGTGTATCTTGCTTAGTCAATCTTCACCGATTATTCGAGGGTGACAAAAAATCGGCGAGAGAGGGCACTCTATTCCTAATTATAATATTGCTCTATGATTATATTTCTACAATCTTGATCGCTTCAACGATGTCGAAGTTAAATTGGTAGACAAAGTAACATACGAGAAATAAATGCCTACTCGATCAATAACTTCGCTAATTCTGTCAGTCTTTCGCTAGAAATCACGTTTAGTCTATGGTTTTACTACATCCAATGTCATGTCAGTGTTATTCGAACCTAGCATATTAATTTTGTTTATTTATTTTATTTTTATGTAAGAAACGAAAATTTATGTTTTATTGTGAAACATTTAGATAAAAAATAGAAAAGTGGACTACCTACCTAGTAAATAAAGTACCCACAAAACCCTGAAAATATAAGGTGTGATTGGATGCAATGTGCAAACACCAGAAAAATGAAATAAATGAAGAAGAACTCTGGCTATGGAGAATAATATTCGATTTTTTTGGATTCCACATTCCAGATCACATTCATAACATGCCACATTGCAGAGGTAAAATATTGTTTGTAGGTAGATACCTATGAGGAAGTGATTTTAGTTTCAATCCAAACAGTCAGCGTAAAGCGGCTTACCTGCCTACAAGCATAATATCAAGGCTTATTTATTTTCTTGTTACAGCGGTGTCCTTAGCCTCGATACACTGATGATATATTAGGTTTTATAACTTATCTAAATACGGTATGTGGAAGGTAGGTAATATTAACATCTTTATATTTTCAGATATCATCTGCCTACATAATAATATGTACTGCTGCACTGAGCCTAAACAAAACATACAGTTATTCTACCAAGTATTCCTACTTGAAAGTTACAACCAACATTCTATGATATTGGAATTTTCATGGAATAATATTTTTGTGCTCTTTTTTCCTGTGTTAATTTAATTCTGAATAAAATACGTTTTTTCTTCAAGTACTTATGTACTTTTATTTTTTTAAATGCATGCAGGTTAGGTCATGTGTACGTATTGCTCTTAATAAAATCAGTAGCGAACATCGCCCTTTACTGCAAGGTTTAGTGTAGTAGGTTTGAAAAAACCTAGGATTATTTCGCGGTCATCTCGGCAGTCACCTAATCGATTGAAACGTCAAAATTTCACCTAAAATCGCCATTTTGTTTCGATATCTACAGGGTTTTGGTTTTCGCTGGCTTTTCTATCGTGCTGATAGAAAACGAAGTGAAGTCGCTTGTCAAAAGAGCCACTTGGCTACGCATTTGTATGGAGATAGTCGTTCGGCTGTTGTCGGTTCGTGCGAGGGAATCGACATGTATACCAATATTCGTTTCGTTGATCATAGACCACGTGATACATCTATGCCTTATGTCAATCCCATACATTTTTGTACTTTTGAAGTTGCTTGTCAAAAGTATTATTTGTATGGAGGTAATCTCGATTCGTGCGATCGAATGGACATGTATTACATTTGGCTACCAATGTTCGTTTCGTTGACTACAGACCACGTGATATATCTATACCTTATGCCAATCCCATACATTTTTGGACTTTTCTACTGCCGACTTCGCTTGTCGAATGTTACCTTGGCTAAGGCCTCTGAGTTGTCATATACAAAATAACAGTTGTAAACATTGTTGTAATGACACTTCTCTTAGCTAATAGCACCTAATAGCATAGAACTCTTGTCAAAAGATTTTAAGAGTGAACTTTTCCTGTACCTACAGCGTCATAATTTATTTAAAATTCAAGAGCATCGAGTGTTTCCGATCTTCCTGTTCGTTATTTTCAGAGTGCAAATATAATATTTATGGGTTTTGAAAGCTCACTTTCAAATGAAAGCGAACATTTTCAGGTGACAGGATAGTCTTAAAACTATAAAAGCTACTCGTAGTTATGTGTCAGAGTGCTGCAAAAGTTTATGATAATGCCTAATGCTGGTACATCTTAAACCTAGGACTTGTATTAAGAAAATTGAACATTTTTACTAAAAAAAAACTACTGACGAATTTTTGAAATGATGTATGCATTTGGTTGGGTGTAATGCCAGACAATCGCATATCTATAGAATCAGGTATTTTGCTGTCTACTGCAAAAGAAAACAAAAATGTTATTTTGAAAAATAAAAGCATTGAAAAAAATCCGCATGTTCGATCCCGCATTCATAGCAAAGTATAATAAAAACTATTTCACTTTGCTGAGTAAGCCTCTACATTTGGGATATTAGCTCTACAATCACTCATTTTCCCGCATCCTAACAGTGATGTATAAAGTCAAGAAGGAGGGTAATAAATAAAACAGCTCCCTTTTCCCAATTTTACATAAAAACGCGTCTCATCCGCAATCTGCATGTTTATGAGGGTATATTCTATAAACAAGTCAGCATCTCCTTAGTGTTTGTTTTCATTGAACTAAATCTCATATCACACTTTTGGTCCAATATTTTTGTCGTCCAGTTTTAAAGTCTAGCCGTCTTTTTGAGGGCTTCGACCCGTAGCTGTATATGCCGTGAGAGTAAGGTCCAATAGCCACGTTCTATGCCATAGAGCTTATAGTAAACTAAGACTTGATGATTCTTATGGGTAACCTACGACTTTCCTTTTCTCTATCTAAGCTACAGAACCAAGAGAATTGAGTAAACTATTTTTTAAAAGTTTAAGTTCATAAAAGTTACCTACAATCGCTGAGCACTACGCCGTAGACCGTAGCAAAATGTAGAAATCTGTAGCACGTCAGTTGAAAACGTAGGCGTATGTTGGAAGTTAACCGCCAAAGATATGATCCGATTACTAAAGTGTAATGGAAACGGTCTCATGGTGTGCTTTGCTAGGGACAGCAATACACAGAATTGCATGCAAATAAGATAACAGCAATAAATATGAGAGCTGCCCTTCTGCTGTTGTTTTATACAATTTCCTTATTGCAAGTAAAAGTTTATGAGTTTTTTGACCCCTCACTTTTTATCTGACCATGCGTAAGAATTACAGAAGTAGATCTCTTTTAAACTAAATATAAAGGTTTCCATATTTACTACACTCCATGCATATATCATCATCAGTCCTTGAAATTGCAACGCTGGATTTTCATACGAAGAAACTTGTGGATTTTTGCACCATAACCTATCTGTATATTGTTCATTCAAAAATTTCGTAGAATAACCTGAAGGTACCATTTGTGTACCTTCTAAGATTTCTTCTTAAAAATGCAAATTACATTGTCATAAATTTTCAGAGCACTTATTAAAACCATAACTTTTAGGCCTTTTTTGCGGCTGTCAGTAAATCGCCAGGGAAGGATTATTCATCGGCGGTGTCCAAACAAAACGGCTCATTGACTTTGTGATTAATAGCAAGGAAAACGACGGTGACATTCCGATGTGGAAATATTACAGCAAGAAATAAATACTCCCAGTAATTAACACAGCTACATTTTTGGCTCTATGTAAGCACCGAACGAAATACGTGACAGCATTCGGCTACGATCTCATCTAATAAATTACTTAGCATCAGCAAACAAAAATATACATAAATCGTGTTAACACGTACTTGTAATTCAGAGTAGTCTACGTGAATGTGTCATGTTTCACATAAGTAGGGATTTACCAAAAAGGTGGTAATAAGGTATGCAAGCCCTCTTTCCTTTGTCGGCCACTCACCGGCAACGTGACGGGAATCACCACGTGAGATTTACTACTAAGTAGGTATATGAAGAATTCGAGACGTGAAACGTAGACGGTACAATTCCTAAAAGTATTTACCATTCCGAGGTAGAGTCGCGCGATTGTGGAGCCACTTTGCTTGAATTTGAATACGGTTTTGTGGGTAAAGTATACTATCCATTTGGTAAATAATACGGGCAGCGAGTTCTTCCTCATTTATTATAGAAACTCGAATTTGTATGATAGCGTAAAGGTAAAGCTTGGTGTACACAGCAGGGTCGGACGGCCGCATCATTGTGCGGGCGAGCCGCGGGCGCGATTACAATGCCCTCGCTGTGACATTCTCGCTAATGGTTCGAGGGTAGGCACAATAAAACGACAATACGACGGGAGATAAGGTGGCAAGTGAAAATTTTATAGCGGGATTAATTCAATTCCGCCTTCCGTTTATAAGAGTAAGGTAAGCTCTTGAACTAATAAAGTTTGAAGTGAATAGCTTCGAACTATATTTTTAACGCTGTATTAATTCTTGAACTTGCTAATTTTACTGTGAAGCAAACTAAATAAAGAGCTTTATAAATTTGTTCTGAAAATTAGCTTTTATAGTTAAAACATTCGTAAATGGAAAGGAACCGATAAGGTCAAGTTCAACTAGCTCTTGATCTATGTCAGTGAAGGCCATAAACCGTCCACTCCAGCTCGATCCACTATCTATCTATAATCTATACATCACTTTGGACACGCGTTTACTATACGCCCTGACATTTTGACCCGTGGGCCGTTTTTCAATGAGGATTCCGAGCTGGCATCGCTTTGACTCATGAAAGGGTTATCCATGTTACTCTGCGAGCCTTTTGTATTTTTATCATCGTCGAATGAATCGCTTTAAAAAGTGTCCACTAAAATCTATTTACAAAGTTACTGTTAATTTTTTTCTCCGCGTAGCACAAAGAGCATTTTATGGTGACTAAAGTAAGTGTGAGTATTTTTCATTGCAGTTTAGGTAACTCAGACCTACCTACAATAAAACTTTTACAATATAGCTGTTTTTGGCAGCCTTATTGTAGTTTATATGGTATCTAATCTGCATAAACTCCGTTCGAGATAATAAAAATAAGCACCATACGTAAAGCACTGTAATAGTTTAGTGTCATGAAACGCGATCCACTCAAACGCCGTGAAAGCTTGCACTTTGTGGAATGAGAGCGAGTGCAAAACAAAGCCGGACACCACTCGCAAATGTCGTAAATGTGCGGCCTGGTTTAGGTATGTGGCCTATTTGCTGAGTTTAGGGCTGGTTTAGTCAACGGGTTGGTGCTCGTGCTAGTGTAAAAAATAGCATAAATAGTACGAATGAAAGGAGCACGACAGACGTGTCCTGATGTTTGACACTACGATAAAAACTTTTCAGCATTTGTTTTCTGACAGAATTTCTGTCAGAATACTTTGTCAGAAGTAGTCAGAAACAAAACATGACGGTGTAGAATTCAGAAAAAAATTTAGTTGGGTGACTATGACTACTGACTATTTGGCATATGACTGCAGATGGAATTGCACTAATTTATTTTACAAAAACTAAACTACAAAAGCCTGTTCAGTGACACAGTTAACGAGGCTGCTCACTACGGTGCGCCTGAAAACCAGAACTGCTTCTGTAGGAAATGCTGAGTTGCTGGCTTTTTGTCGCCATAATACACTCGAGAGCAATGATTCCGGGTCACTTAAAGAATGTTAAAAATCTCGGAAACTAAAAATGATAGGTTAATGCAATAAATTGTATTTAATAGACAATGTAATACTCCTTAAATGAAAGTAAAAAAATATGAGTCACCATACATTTTATTAACACAAAATTACATAAAGAAAAAAACTGCTGATCTCTCCTTAAAACAAAAATAGGAAACATGAAATTTTTGAACTTTATTACGATTTGACTTGAATTTTAATACTTCGTATTGCCTCCTCGTGCTTCCATTACTGCGTTTACGCGGTTTGGCATGCTGTACACCAAGTTCCTTATACGATTTTGGGGAATATTCTCCCATTCCTCTGTGAGAGCAATTTTGAGCTCACGAAGCGTGATTGGGGGAGGGTTTCGTTGTTTTACGCATCTGCCTAGCTCGTCCCAAGCATGCTCGATCGGGTTGATATCCGGGCTGCGCGCTGGCCACTCCATACGAGTAATGTTCATCTCTTGAAGGTAGTCATTCACAATCCTACCTGTATGAGGTCGGGCATTGTCATGCATAAATATAGCATCCTCACCTAAATTGACCATAAATGGACCAACATGATCATTGAGGATTTCTTCCACATATCTTACGCTAGTTAAAGAGCCGTTTTCTATGATCACCAGCTCTGTGCGACTTTCAGAAGAAATTCCGGCCCACACAAGTACAGACCCACCACCGTAGGCTACTTTTTCTTCGATGCATGCTTGCTTGAATCTTTCCCCTGGTCTTCGATACACTCTGTGTCTTCCATCGTGCTTGTAGAGCATAAATTTTGATTCGTCGGAGAACATAACTTTTGACCAATCTTCAATACTCCAATTTACGTGGCTCTGGGCATATCTTAGTCTTGAAATACGATGCCCACGCTCCAGTTTAGGGCCGTTTGCAGGTCTAAGGGGTTTTAAGTTAGATTCAGCAAGCCGACGTCTTACTGTCCATGCACTTGGGTTACTTCCTCCGAGGCGTCGAAACTGATTTGTGAGTTCAGTTCCTGTGAGAAAGCGATTTCGAAGCATGGTGTTCACCAAGTATCGGTCTTCTCGTGCTGTGGTACACCTGGTTCTGCCCGTTCCTGGTCTGCGTAGGTTAGAACCAGTTTCTTCGTAACGTCGGCGAACTCTTTGTACTGTTGACAGCGACACACCGACAGTCCTGGCTGTATCGCGCTGACTCCGGCCGGTTTCCAGCATTGTAAGTATTCTGGTGCATTCTTCAGGCGTAAGCGACATAATTTCAGCTTGAATAATGAATATAGAGCACTATCAACATGGTTTATATACCCACATAAATGACAGATTACAAACAAAAGCAAAACCAAATGCTGTAATTTCGTAGTTCCATCTTCGAAAGTGGCCCTTTTTCAAATTTGATTTTTTTAAGATATAACTTTACAATAACTAAGAAGTTTTAATACCTTCATTTAAGGAGTATTACATTGTCTATTAAATACAATTTATTGCATTAACCTATCATTTTTAGTTTCCGAGATTTTTAACATTCTTTAAGTGACCCGGAATCATTGCTCTCGCGTGTATTATGCTGACAAAATTTCCCACTTTGCTAATATTTTTTGCTTTTTCACACAATAAAATATTTCTATTAAAACAATTTATCTACGCGAGGATGTTCATAAAAAGTTTTCACTTAATAAAATACTAACTTATGTACCAGATACCCGTAGTTATTTGTTTAAAATGGCTCTGAGCATGCTTAGTCTGTGCAAACCCTAGACAAACAGACGATTAGCCCTGGTCTAGACAAAACTGTTTACTAATTTCAAGATTACTAATGCTGTTTGAAAAGGATAGTAGCTAGTGTTCGGCAATAATTTCGCCAAAAGTATCTTTTGGCTAGAAAAGATAAGTCATAGTGAAAACTTATTAATTTGAGTAAAATATTCACAATAAAAATAACAAACAAGTATTTATCTGACAAGACGACTAATCACAACCTTGAATGAAGTAGCGAGAAGGTGATTCTCAACATTTTAATACCACAAATATTTAGCATAACTAAATATTTGCGTTGTTTCGTTTCGTATCAAATACCTACAGAAATAGTACCACTATCACTAGGTTCTAAGGTACAGTGACGAGGTGTGTATATAAATGTCTATAGCTTCTTTTAAATAGGAGACTACTTCTATGAATACAAACCCAATGGTTAACTTACCAACAAAATTGACGTGTAGCACAGCTAGTACGAGGATGCGCGCGAGTGGTCCGCCACCGCCGCCTGCCGCCATCTTGTTTCACCAGCGCAGCCATTTACTGCCGCTCTGCAGTCGCCATGTGCTCCGAATCTTTTTCATATTGCACCAGATTGGAGGCACCTGTTGGTGAACGAGATTCGTTACTTTTTTTTCTCTAATTTTGCTTTGGTCTAGGTACTGCAAAGAGGTAATGATTTTCAACCTGTTTGAAACTGCGATCCCTTTATGACATAAAAATCGCGCAATGTTTAGCAAAAGTACAAGCGTGAAAGGACTAACAAACAAAACATATAACGGCGAGTTGAGCGAGCTGCGAAAATTTGCGAGTTTTGGACAACAACCCTTTTGGTGTGCTTACCAAACCTAAATGCACGGCCATTTTGAAATCTTTTGAAATCACCTTCAATGTTTTGCGAATTACCTAAATATCTCAATTTTTTTTTTCAAAACCCCTCCCCCAATTAGACAGATAGAGGGATGGTAGTAGGAAACTACCTACTATTCTTAACTTTTAATTTAATTTAGTACATGACCCAGGGGGCGCGACTCACGGGTTGAAAACCACTGGTCTAAAGTGAGCTAAGTGGAAATGACTCTACTAGGGCTTCATAAAAAATTATATTTCAAAAACCTGATTTCGTATTCAAATAGATTTCACTGTCTGAATAAAATATTCTGTTAGAACATAAATTTTGTTTTAAAATCTTTTAAATTTTTGCTATATAGTCAAAGCTTTCGCAGTGAAGTAACAGAGCACTCCCACTTAATACCTAACACAATATAATTCAGTATCTTTGTGCGGATAAAAATGGTAATATATACGTATTTTATTCACATTCCCGTAGAAAGCCACAGAAACAGTCGAACGGTATCTAAAATATGAGTGAATGTAGGGAGGCTACGTGCGGTCTGTTCTAAAAGAATTTGATATCAAGGATTCGCTCGAGGCTGCATAAACATGGATCTCATGCCCTTGCGTCACTAAAAGTGATTTGCCAATTCAGGAAGTGCCTTCGTTCATCAGCGCTTTGGTAAAGTAAGCTCGGACTCAGTGGATACCAAGACTATGGCTTGCTGTTTGGTTTGCAACCCATATTTTTAGTCTAAAACTCGAATAAAATTAATTACTTGCTAACCTGTATTTAGAAGTTTATAAAGACTATTATTGATTCCATTTATAAAATGCAACATAGGTATTTTCTGTATTTGCCTTTTCTAGTAATGTAATGTATCGCCTGCTCTACAGAAAAAACCAAACAAGAGTTGGATAGTAGACATCCTATGTATGGCAACTCCCCTCATGGGAGTCGACTAAAGAGCCGCCATAGCTTCCTCCACTCAACTGAAGCCATAACAGAAAGTAACCCTAGTGAGGCAAGATTACAACTATGGGCTAAAAAATACCCTCCTCCTATTGACTATGTTATGCCAGCAGAAGAACTTCCTGCGGGTAACCTACTCCCATGGTCCACCTGGAAGTCTCTGAACCGTCTTCGGAGTGAGGTGGGCCGCTGCAGGCATAACTTAGTAAAATGGGGGTACTCCGACCAAGCACAATGTGACTGCGGAGCCCCACAGACAATGCCTCACCTCCTGTCTTGCCCAGAATGCACCAACACCTGCACCCGGAAGGATCTGTGTGACGCCACGGAAAATGCCATAGACGTGGCCCGTTTCTGGGCAAAACGGGATATTTAGTAGGTACCTAGGTACTTACTAAATAATAAAAAATACATACGGGAGCCCATCGACTCGAAGAAGAAGAAGAAGTAATGTAAGCCAATCTTCGACATCGCTCTTTATAAAGGTAATAGCAAAATGGATACTGTGGTGTCTTTTGGCCTCTCATTCATTTAAATCAAATAGGATGTGTACTTTGGCCGAGAGCAAATTCAATATTTTTGTGGTAAGTAGCCACAATGATCTTCTATGTAATAATAAATCTTTGAGTAGGTATTATGATGGATATTATGAGATGTTTTGATAAGATTTTGCTTAGACTTTAGTGGTTTATAGATAAAAAATGAGATCTTCTGAGCCGACTGTGTAATTTTAAATACCAAAGTGACAATCTCTATGGAACAAAAGTTCTTGAATAGCAAACTGCTTTGCAGTTTGAAGTTGATGAACCAACGACTTTGCGATCGCGAGAAATCAGTAGATGGAAAAGGCCTAAAACTCTGCTTTGTTTCAGACCTATGTTCAGTGAACTTCTACAGGCTATCTACAGGCATTGATGATGATGATGTTTCGAGCAGACATGGATTAAAAAACAATATATTTTAGTTTATCAGCAAGCAGGGCCAGCGGCAAAGCGTTATCGCGTTCGCCACCGGAAGTTGTAATTAATGCCAGCACCACATTATGCGTTTCCTTTCCGGTTGCGTGTGTGCCACTAAACGTAATTTAACTGAAACGGTAGTTCAACTATTTAGATTATAACCTTTTAAGGATTTTGAATAAAAGCTTTTTTGGAACCACCTAACAATAAAAATACAGCTTTTGTTTCTTTTGCACTCTTCATTCATACATTTATTTGTTTTTTTATACATTTTGTTACATTTACGCTGAAAGCTCCACCAGCTAAAATTATCGAGTTGATATAATATTTTTGGCTTCATACAAGTGACAGTCAACAAAAGAGGTTTATAAATAAGAGCATAGGTTACTTCACACTGGGGTGCCTAGAGTAAAGAACCTCTTTGTATCGTTTTGTGCCCAACTAAAGCTCTAAAGTTATGCCCGCCCGGGTGAATTATTTCAATTTGCAAGTCGTGAAACTATTCGAAGAGGCAAAGTTTAAGTTTAAGAGTCTGTTTCACTTGACTGCCTTTTTCTAACAGCAGATTACAGCTAAGCCAAACATGTGGGTGGACACTGGAAAACATAAATTGTGTGAAAAATAGAGTCCTGACACTATTCAATCAACACAGTCAGTGGTATATAGCGACAGTTAATTTTCCATGTTATAAGAGAACGCTACGTTTAGCGTAGGTAGCATTAATAGCATTTTCATCTGAACATTTCTATGCTACGTTAAACTCTACCACAACGTTACGATTCTATAGGCATCCACAGACCGTATAGCAACCTTCAGGGTAATCGCGAACAAATCTGACAGTTGCGGCGTTACGTAATCCTTACGTATACGAATCACATTGTGCGCCAACGCAAGCTCCTCTGCCAAACGTTGTAGCGTCACCGCGCAGTGTATCTTGAATACGTTAGCATTACGATACGTCTACAATTGTCACATTTATTCGTGATCAAGGCACTGAGGCCACGTCACGCACTATCGCGTCACTACTCTTCCAGGTTCTAAGCCATGGCGGATAGGGCAACCTGAAAACATCGCCGATAGAGATTGGTCTTGTTTATTGCCATTGTGTTCAAAATAAATCTGTTAAAATAAAATCAACTAGGTATTTATAAAAACAGCCACGCTCCGATTTCGTAACGCTTTAATCAGACAATTGTCGCAATGAACACAATACTCAAATTAATGAATAATCGATTGAAAACATTGTGCTATCGACGAATTGGCAGTTCGGGCTCATTTGTAAGAGCAATTATTAACTGGCGTAATCAGCCGATTGCGGTCGTGAACTCTGATTTGCAGCAATATAGTGATTAGTAACATCGAAAATGATGAGTTGTCTATCTAGCTGGGCTTAATATACCTATTGACCGCATGTGAAAATCAAGCAATTCCGTTTATCGCATCATCGCTTTGTTAGTACTTAGCTAGGTACTTCTTGAGTGGTATAATAATAATTTCATAATACGTAAAAACTTATAAAAGCTAAATTCAACTTAAGTATCAAAAAAAACGAAAATTCCCGTTACGAAAAACATGCAAACGCGAATAACATTTTATTTGCCTGCTTTGACGTCGAGATATATTAAAATGGGAGTATTTTAAAATAGGGCTTTTAGTAAAAAACTTTCTAAGCAATAAAATAAAACACTAGTGAATGATTCAACGTTCCCTGTGTTGCCTGAAAAAGCACGCTTGGAAAATAAACATAAACGTAGAGTTTTAGTTGATTACCTTATTTTAAAAGAGCTTTTAAAGAAGTAAGCAGCGTTTGAATACTGCAAAATGATACGCCATAATTAAATACCGTAGAGGAAAAACTGAACGCGCGCTTGGCGTAATGAAAACAGCCAGCTACAAGTAGTCGATAATGAAGTTTATATAGCTTGACGAATTCCGTTTTTGAGTTTTATGCCGTGGTAATTAGGGTGTGCATTTTGATTCATAAAATTACAGCTGACGATCCGGCCACGGCTGCAAGTACGCTTACAGCCTTATTATGGAAGTGCGACCAATAAGTATTTACTAAATAGCACTATAATACACGTTATCTTGAAATGAAACAAATGTGCAACTAAAAAATTTTATACAAAATATGTAACGAAGTTTAAAAAAAATGCAAAAATACTGCAGTTATTGTAATTCGAAATCTCTACTCCAACAGTCCACTACTTCAAACATACGCCTTTAGCTTTCACACTGCCCTCGACACGACACCTATACGATATCGCCGTAAAGTTAATCTCATGTTGAGCCACTGACATCGGTATCGGCATCTGTAATATCTGTAATGGCACGATATTAGCTTAGACTAATCTTTGTACATTTAGCACTAGACGTATACACACAGTCTTTGTTCGAGCCAATGACGTGTCAGTATCGTGTAGTCTGTATCGGCTAATTTGCAAATACCTCTCGGCTATTGGAGTCTGCATGTTATTCGTCAGCGGCATCCTGTAATTAATTCTGACATGGACAGGACAGTGAGGGCTAATGAATGGCGAGTGTAGCGTGTCGTGCAAAAACTGTGACGTCATACAACACGCTGAATATATGTGGAGGGACAGACGCGGTGCTTGTGATAAGTTTTGCAAATGCGCCTCTTTAACCAAGTTGAAATTTAACGATTACCGGAGAAAAAAACTGAGTAGGCACCTTATAAAGTCTTATAGAAATGTCATTTTTTTCCTTGGTGGTATACCACCAACCCATCTCAAACACGTCAAGTTCATCCCTCCAACGCTTTTTTGGCCGATCCCGACGCCGCCGACCCTCAGGTATCCACTTGGTATCCTCATAATATGAAAAAAAATCGTTTTTATTGCAGAATGTCAGCTTGGTTAAAAGCTAAACGCAAAGCAAAGCCCAAATTACTTTTAACTGGCATAAACGTAGAGCCATATTCATACCAGCGCAGGGGTATTACCGCATGTATTTTATCTCATCAATGACTTAGATTTAGCCATCTCACGAAGTTTATTTGTGGTTGTGCAGCACACATGAATCATACGCTTATTCTCTACCAATCTTGATGCGTGTGAGTACTCCAGACGTAGTTATTTTGTTGATTAGCGGCGACACATTTTTCGCAAATAAACCTAATGAATCTCAGACTCGAAGCTTAGAGCACACTACATAGCTAAATGGGAATCAATGGGTTATAGAAAAAGTCGTTTACAACCAACTCAGTAGATATTTTGAATTCAACAACTTGCTACCTGACGTTCAGTCTGGATTTCGTAAGGGAAGAGGGACTACAACGGCTTTACTGGATGTTGTTGACAATGTACTGGCTGGAGAGGAAGAAGGGCTAGGTACAGTGTTAGTACTGCTTGACTTTTCGCGTGCTTTCGACTCTTTGAATGTACCGTTGCTACTTGCTAAACTGTCGTACTACGGTGTAGATGCTTCCTCGGTGAAGTGGTTCAACAGCTACCTAAGTAATAGATCTCAATTTGTGAAAGTCAACCGGACAGACGGATCACAGCTTTCATCATCTCTCAAAAATTTAAATCGTGGAGTCCCCCAGGGCTCTATTTTAGGTCCTCTACTCTTTATCATATATAGTGCAGATATATCTTGGGAAATCAAAAACTGTAATTTCCATCTATATGCGGATGACGTGCAGTTATACATGCCTATGCGACCTAATGAAGCTACCCGCGAGTTGGAAAGAGTTAACGAAGATCTTGGACGGATAGCTGCCTGGTCATGCCGCAATGCGCTGGTTCTGAACCCAACTAAATCTAAGTTTATGATTCTTGGTTCCAAGCGAGTAACTGACGGCATCGCTGCACATAATCCAAATGTTAATATTCTTGGCCAGCGTATTGAGCAGGTTCATGAAGCTAAAAACCTCGGATTAACATTTGACACATGCCTCCGTTTTGATAGTCACATTTTGGGGTTAGTCAGGAATTGTTTTTTTAGGCTGAAACTTCTGTATAAAATTAAATCCTTCCTAAGTGAAAATGTTAGAGTCAAGGTCTGTGAGGCTCTTATACTCTCAAAGCTCAATTATGGAGACCTAGTGTATGGGCCACGATTAACTTCAAAGACTGCGCGCCTCGTGCAAAGAATTCAAAACGCTTGTTGCCGATTCTGCTATGATGTGCCTCCGAGAACCCACATCACGCCCTATTTAAACAATGCCTGTACTCTAAATATGGTTTCACGGAGGGATTTGCATCTGGCGGTGTTGGTGCATGGGGTGATGGCGTCTGAGGCCCCGCAGTACCTCTTCAACAAACTTAATCGTTCACGGAGTAAGTATAGCACAAGACCCACGAGAGATTTGCTGCATTACTCCAAGCACAAAACTGTAGCATTTAGGGGCAGTTTTCGGTACCAAGCAACCAAGTGTTGGAATAACATACCACCTCCTCTTCGTCAACTAAAATCAAAATACTCTTTTAAAACTCAATACAAAAATCATCTAATGAAAGTACAAAAAACTGGGTTGCTTGGTTTGGTAACAAACAGTTATAGTGCGCCCTTCACTTGTTGACTACCGATAGGCTTGTATGGATACATTTTTTCCCTTTTGGAGTTTTATTCAATTTTTTTTTTTTTTATATAGAGCTATGACTTTGAATTCCATACTCACACTGGAGGGTTCATTCTCTTATAACCAGACTCTTAAGAGGCTGGCGTCCGAGAAGAACCCTCCAGACACACACAAACTTGCTCACACACACCTTTCATTTGTTTCCCTTTTATTTTATTTATTTATTTTTGATTTTAAATTCTATACTCACACTGGAGGGTTTCTTCTCTTATAACCAGACTCTTAAGAGGCTGGCGTCCGAGGAGAACCCTCCAGACACACACAAACATACACACACACCTTACATTTGTTTCCCTTTTATTTTATTTATTTATTTTTGACTTTGAATTCTATACTCACACTGGAGGGTTTCTTCTCTTATAACCAGACTCTTAAGAGGCTGGCGTCCGAGGAGAACCCTCCAGATGCACACAAACATACACACACACCTTACATACACTCTCTTACATACACATATAACTCTCACTAGACTCGTAACTTTTAGAATCTAATAATGTCTCTGTCTGTAAGAAATTTTCTATATATTTACGTATTTCGAGTAATATTATGGTATAACCTTCTACTGCTACACCAATACTGCTTTTCATAGGGCTGAGTGACTGGACCGCAGGTCACGGCAGAATAACAGCGCTGACCTGTCTTCGGACAGGGAAGCATAACGCTGAGCCGCGACCTTTTTGCTGCTGTAACACACAGCGCTGTTTATTAGGTATTTGCTACTTATTTTTGTAAAATATTCTCACTCACCTACTAGCTTTTATTCTTTTGTTTTGTACCATGTATTTCCATTTATTTTTTAGTTGTGATTGTCATTGAAATCTAATTTTAATTTATTGTCAATTATTATTATTAAATATGAAATTATTATTTATTATTACCTACTTATAAGAATTATTTTCTTGAGAATTAATTAATTGTAATAATTATCTCCTATTGTATGCCTACTTTACCTGTGCTGTGTGTTTTTTGTGGCCAATAAATAACTGTCTATGTCTATGTCTAATCATGAGATAGAAAAATTATACAGGGTGCAATCACTAGATTAATAACAAAGGAAATTATTGCTTATCTTACTGGCGCAAATAAAAACGATAACATGTTAATCTAGTTGTGAGAAAATTCACTGTTGATAACAAAGCCGCTTATTACTTAGACCACCCTTAATTTTTTCAGACTGCGTATGAAATTCTAGATGGTAAAATGATGGGCACATTGGCTGGCTATTGATTTTCTGACGTTGACAAACTGTATGGATTTATCAGCTAAATAGAATACAATGATGTATTGTATCGGATTATCCCCCCTAGTTTTCCTTACTAGCCTGGAGTTTTATACTCAACCACTATTGAAAATAAAAATAATCATTTCTCACTGTTGTATATAGATAGATAGATAGATAAAAACTTTATTGCACACACAGAAAAAAGAAATTACAGAGAGAGATAAACATAAAAATAGAGAGTACAATGGGCGGCCTTATCGCTAAAATATAATATATATATTATATATAATATAATATATTTTATTTATATATTGAATTGTTTTGTTTTACCTTAATAAAACCATGTATTTCAGGCGAATTAAGTCAATTATATTTATTTGTATTGGCATAGTTTCTCATGAGCATTGTCCCTGACTACCTTACTGACACAGAACGCAGAGCAGAAGGGTTTGTTTTTCTCAGTGTCAAACGTGCACTAAGAAGGTAAATGGGTATCGCAAATCGTGCAGCTGCTGCCGCAATGAACACGTCATAGATAAGCTATACAGCTATGTACCTTTTTATGCATAGGAAATTAAGAGGTACTTACAAAATAAAATCATATTATGCTCTAAAGCTTATTTTATTAGTACTAATGATAATGGTGATGACGATTAATTAAAGTCAATGAGTAAATGGACAAAAAAACTTCACTTTAAACTGGGCCGCTGAAAAAGGCAGTAACTTCAAATTAGCCGTGGGAAGTGGATCCACTATAAACGTAAATTTTCATCTCAGCAAAAGTGGAATGTGGCCTATAAATCTAGGTCTCGAAGGTACCAGCAATTTTTGTTAGCGTTCTAATTAAACGTACGTCAGTCGTATTCTCGTCTCAGTTCGTCGGTACGCAATTATAATAAAAAGTCATCAGGTGGGCCATCATTAAGTTTTATAAAAAAAGTTTTGCGTTATAACCTCATGGGGTACGCTAGTTATTAAGAGAAGCTAAGTACGATAAGTCTGCAGAACTAAAAACGTGATGAGAATTTCAAAACCTTTAGTTGGGATTTTGGAAGCATCCATCCACACTCTACAGGTAAGTGGTACAAATCTTTTTGGGGTTCTTTATTTTTTCCATTGAAGACTCAGCGTGGACACACTCTAAAACACTGTAAATATGTTATGTGAAAAAATGAGCACGCTATTATATATCTACTAGAAAAATTTAAAGTCTAAGATAGTTACACGAAAAATATTCCATAAAAAATTGTACATGCCAATTGAACTCCATAACCAAACTAGCACTTAGTGCCTACAATTTACAGCTCTATATAAATCAGCAAATAAGTATTCCTTCTTATAATTTATGGCACACTTCTGGCCGGTTGTTGGAGGGTAATGGATGCGCCCGCAGATATCAGTGGCTACCGTCTTTAAATTACTCACTGTTCAGGAAGCAAGGCTTTGCTAGTGCTTTGGTTTTAAAAAAGCGGCGAACGCTTTTAGACGACCGTTACATCAATGGCAGTATTTACCATCATCAAACAGTAGAAACTATTCCTAAAATCCCATACGATTTTAACCTGTGATATGCTAGTGTTGCCGTACAGTTACTAATAGCTAAGACAGACAGAAAAAAAAGCTTTATCCTACTTTTTACGCATTTTATTGTTTCATTATTAAGTAAATATGTACCTGATTGTATGCTGCGTAAAATAAATAATTTCTATTTCTATACTATTTACTTTTTAAAGTGCTCAAAATATGTACCAACCTGCGAAACGCAGAGTACGGGTGCGGGTCAGACAAAAAAACACATTATTAATTTAATAAAGACTTATCAAAAAACCGATGTTCTTATCTATTTGTCAAGAATATCGTGGGTGTAACTGGACTCAATACGAAGAAGGAATATTGGCCGTTATGACGGTGGCCGCTTTTTAGAGAATTTCAGCTTATCCCCACTTAAAATATATTCCTCGCACTATTAAGATAGTAAAGATTAGGAAAATACAGTTTAGTCTCGTAATCGGCTGTAATTGATTCCAATTTGATAATGCGATTGGTGGTGGTTGCGCATCACCAATTTTTGTTATATTTGCAAGTTTTACAGATAGAAAACAGCGTATAAAAATGTTTAGTTAGTTAAAAGATTTTAAGTATTTTTTAGTACAAAGTTTAGTTAGTTTTTCCGTTTGACAAAATCAATCAGTAGGCTGTCTGGTGGCTGTACTTACCTACTTTTGTATTATGTGATACTTGCAAAGAAACGAGCAAAAGTTTGACCTAAGAGTTATAAACCTTTTAAAAATACATTAATTTTACTGCAAAAACCAAACTTTCCCACAACTACTTAAAAGAGCAGTTTTTGTGATAAAATGGCTTATGTTGGAACGGTAAACATTAGTTTTATTAACGTCAAAGAACATTATTTTATCCGTAATATTACGGACACTTCATGTGATGATCACCAGTTTTTAGAAAACCAATCCTTTACCTACTAAGCTAAGCTCGAGGCCACAGCAACGTGGTATTCGATTAAATCTTTTTACGGTCACGTTTGATCGGGATAAAATGTCTACAAGGTTCACAGGAAATAGAATGGCTTTATTTAGAAATGCCTAAACCAGAAATCTAAATGCATGAAATGACTACAGTATACATACTTAATAGAAAGTGAAAGAAAATATTATGCCTATAGTGAATTATCAACGTGCAACCATACCATCCTAGACTTTTGCTTTGCAGTAGTTTGTAAAATGCGAGAGATTTTTCTAGGCGTAATTTTAGGCCCAGGGGCCTAATTCGCACTTCGGTAGAGATTTTACTCTAATAGGGATGACGTCAAAATGACATCCAAAACTCGTTTGACTAGTGGGCGACAGGAGCTTTTGGCCGAGATATGACGGCAACCCTATCAGAGTAAAATCTCTGTCGGAGTGAGAATAAGGCCCCAGCTTTATAAATATGTCGATGAACTGACGGTTACTGGTAAAAAAAACAGTGTCACGATCGAACGAAAGACACAGTCAGATTTCCGTCCGTTTTGTTAAATAAAAGCTACACGTCATGAATAATTACGAATAAAAGCCCTTACATGAAATATTTGGAGTACTTACCAGCCAAAGTAAAGCAATAAAAGCATAGATTTTTTATCAAAGCTCCAAAAATTCCCGCACATTTCATACAGAAATGAATGGAATATTAAATTATGTTGGGCCGTGTTTTGTAAAACTGACGAAGCTCCTTGTTAAGCTTTCAAGAAGCTTTTAAGTTAATGAACGACTTGTTAAAAATCTATTGACTCCTTATTCGGAATGTTTTAGGTAAATTAAACGGTGTTTTGTTCGAACATGAGTTTTACCGCAGAATTTTTCCACTGAGCAGCAGCGCAGTAAACTCTCTGGCGATATTGTGTGTTATGTATGATCATCGTGCATTATCTTGATACTATTTAGACATTATCTTATTTGCAGAATCAAAGCTGAATGAATAAATTAACAGACTTTTACAGGATTAGATAACATTTTGAAAAACAAATACATTCTTGAAATTTTTATATAAACAAAATATATTTCTCCCTATTTTATGTAGATACTTAGCTTTTATTAAAATGATATATGCGGAACAGTATCCAAAATTTTAAAAAAAATCACGTTAACTTGAACATTCTTCGTTATAACGTTGACAGAAAGCAAAGGGTCTTATAAACGTTGGCGGTAGCTGCAGTGAAGTTGTATAATTATTTTTAAATAATTTTCTCCTTAACTGAAATGCTGGCAGAATGAAATTTAAACTTGAACTATTTTTCCACTGAATTATGACGGAATTATGACACCAAAACAAATCGTACGTAAATTATTACTACTGCAGGGGTATGCCAATCAAAGTTAAACTGCAAAGTTGAACTGCAAAGTTTTAAATCATGGTCAGTTCATACTAACTCATAGTTATTCTGTGACTAAACAGTGACATTATGACGTCATTTGATGTGTTTTCGCGCATATTTTGCTGTCAAGTGTCTAAAAAGAATGATCACGTGGTACAAAATTGTACCACGTGACCTGAAGAAATTACACTGGGCAGTGAAATATAACTTGACAGCTGAGCTACATATCAGTCTATTGGAACGTGATATCCACTGACCCAAACATCCGATCCCAAAATATAAGATAAATCTTCATTTGTCCCCAATAGGTATACAGACAAACAGGTATACAGGTACAGATAGGCGGATAATATCCGGTGTAGTATTACTTATTTCGTAAATAAGATATCTAAATATTAGGTGGGCCATCGGCTAGTTCCGTAATTTGGTAGTATAAAATTTTAATAAACATCTATGTTTGCCACTCACAAATGTTTGTTCTCGGTGGGGGTCGAACCCACGACCCACACCGCGGAAGGCAAAGCTATTACCGACTGAGCTGTGACGCCTGTCATATAAATATGTATAAGCTTACCTGAAATCTTGTCTTATTTACCACGCACTCATTAATTTTATATATATATAAATGGTTTCATGACTGTTCCAGGTATGGTAGACATCGCTCATTCATGAAGGTTTTCTTCAAAAAGTATGCTAATCTAAAATAATAATGCGGTATTTTTCTACGGATAAGAATTATATAATTTTAAACTCTGATAGAAACTCAGTAGATTGGGATTTTTTACTTGCCATTAATCATGATAAATAGTATATAACGTAGCTAGATGATTTTTAATTTGGTAGGTATTAATAACTATACTTACATGCAATAATTATTTTAATGTTTTGCTGCGACCACAGGATCTACGTCATATTTTTGTGAGATCAATCTGCATACAGGATCCTTACATGCACTTTATATAAAATTCACTTTAACCAGTATTATTATAGGTTCGTGGACTTTTCCCACTTTGTTCCACATTCATTTATAACAATTTTAATTACATAGAAAGTCGGCACTAAAGTTTGTTTGTTAGAGCAACAATGCACAAAGTTGTCGTGTGGATTGGAAGTTGAGCGTGGCTGCGTCACAGACCCGGGACGTAGCTGGATTCGCACTGACTCGGTCCTCTATCGGCGCGACACCGGAGTACCAAACGACTTGAGTCCCAGCGATCCATGCGCGGATCACTGGGTAGGAGGAGTCTTACTGAAAACCACGCCTACTAAGAAGCTACACATTTCTTTTTCAATATGTGTAATTCAATTTCGCTTATGTCTTCGCTGGGAAAGTTGATGCCCCGTTGTCGTTCAACACGATGTTTTTATGTAAACTGTAATGTAGTTCGCGAACCGAGTCGGCCCGCGATGATACGCTCATGTGCCTTTCTTTCTTTTTTCTTCTGCCAATTTCACGTGCTGTTGGTTGTTCATATCTAGTGGAATAAAGAGTTGGGAAACTTAGGATGATGGAAAATAAACTTTTATGAATTTATTTACCAGACCTCTTCAATGTGTTTTATTGATAGTTTTTCATAAAGTTTTTTAACCAATAACACTACTTCTAAGTTTTTTTTGGTTTTAAAATCTTGTATCTCAAAATCTATTTCACGGAAATGCTCATTACAGCGAAGTCTTCATGGCAGCATTTTGGTCCGTAAAGGAATTCCGTAAATTATAACAGTAAATTTAGCGTAGTTTCATTTGCGTTACAAAGTGAATTATGTGTTGGTGTCTTAGTTCTGTCACCACCTAAGTTACTACGGTTCAAAATTAATACACTGCCATAAGGCAGCTCTAATACCCGCGTTCTCAGACTTCTATATACAGTATCAAATTTAAACTCAAATCCTCACAAGAAAACCAGCCTTTCCTATACGCAAATAAGGTTCAGTTTCGTGTTGCGAGTGTAAAGTCAAATAGGCTTTTTCGTACAAAGAAAATCATTATTAAGTGAACACCTATTTGTTTGTGTCGCATGTTACAGGATACTAATGACGACTGGCATAAACAATAATTTAATTTATGAGTACCTATGCTAGGAACGTTTGACAAGCAATGTTTCGAACAATGTTTGAAAAAGATCAATTACTAAAAAATACAAATGTACGCTTAGCATATATGTAGAATCATTTTTGAAACCTATGCAAGCATAAATAATTATTATTTGAAAGTAGCTCTTGATCATCCAAAAGTATCTATGTTATACCATAGACAAATAAAAAATATTCATTTATCGATGGTTATACTGATTGTACATAGATAACTACTTTATGCAAAATTTTATGACATGACGTCATGATAAACTCAGATAACGTTGTTGAACTCAATTGTTTTGCAGTTTTTCCTTTGGTGAAGACAAAATTTAAGGTTGCGTCTCATGGATGCGTTTCATCAGAAGGGTATAAATAAAACTATAGGTTGCCTATTTTTTTTAAATCCTAACAAAAAGAATAAAAAAACGCTTTCAACAACAGCTTATTATTTTGAAACTTAAAACGCTTGTTACGCTTAGCACTCGCTTATAAACTTGCATAAAACTGCACAAAACTTTTTTGAATCAAGTTTTTTACCAGTAAGCCCATAATCCTGGCAAGTTTGCAGCCAAGGGTAAGCAAAAGAAAGCAAAATAAATTGTACAGCTACACTAGACTTACTTTCCTATTTAGCTAGGCTTTCACTTGAGTTTGACACGAATATGGAGTTCCTTGTCAATGAAAAACTTATTTTGCCTAATTGAAACAAATTAGTTCTACCGTTACAATACAATTTGATATTGCTAAGTACATCATGATAAGCATCAATGTCAAAATCAAATAAAATTCAAGGTGTACAATTCCGTAGTAATTAGTAATTTTCTAAACAGCAGCAATTTAATAATTTCCTGACTTGTTACCACTTGTAAACCTTTACCATTACTACAACTTAGTCTTATTTATAAAACTTGATCAAAACAAGTGCTGACTGCCACAATACTACTAAGTTCAAGTCCTAATGTTAAAAAAACACAATTCCTCTTTACTTATTTAATCAACATGGTTTGAACAAAATATACGTTTCTATTCTATTCTTATTCGACGAACTTTCTCACTCCTCAAATGTAACAGAGGACGATGCCCGCCTCTCGGGGGGCTCGTTTGAACCGAAGCGATTTTCGCGGCCCATTCTTATGATTAAGCCAACTCTTTCGGGATTCGAAATCGAGACGATACTTGAAAAGCGACGGTTGTATTGTTAACTCGATTTTAAAAACAATACCTCTATTTCTTCAAAGATTATAAAAACGAAGAGTGAGATTGTTAGGATCGCGAGAGATCAGTGAAAAGGTTCAAGATTGTTTTTTTGAACCCTTGACGCAAAAACGACGGGGTGTTATAAGTTTGACCTGTCTGTGTGTGTGTGTGTGTCTGAGGCAACGTAACTCCCAAACGGATGAACCGATTTTGATTTTGGTTTTTGTTGTTTGAAAGGTGAATAAGTCGGGAGTGTTTTTAGCTATGCTTGATGAAAATCGGTCAAATATTCGGAGGTTTTTTAAATTTTTAATTTAAGTACTTGTTAGAAGTCTATGAGAGAGGGTTATTTCAGACATTAAACTTTTGCAGGCTGATAATGATGATAAAATATACTCTAGTCTTTCTCTACACATGTTACCTACTTTTAGTGATTGATCCAATGGATGAAGAAATATCAAAATCATTTTCCTAGTAAGGTGGAAGCCTAAGTCAAGCAGTAGTGGCTATTTAGGATGATGGTAGTGCTGATGTGAAAAAACTGAGTATCAACGTATATAACGTAATATAATTTTACGTAGAAACACTATAAACCTCAGTGTATTGTGATAATCGACGGTTTTAATCGTTATTACGTTAGCTAGACAAATACACTCGAGAGCAATGATTCCGGGTCACTTAAAGAATGTTAAAAATCTCGGAAACTAAAAATGATAGGTTAATGCAATAAATTGTATTTAATAGACAATGTAATACTCCTTAAATGAAAGTAAAAAAATATGAGTCACCATACATTTTATTAACACAAAATTACATAAAGAAAAAAACTGCTGATCTCTCCTTAAAACAAAAATAGGAAACATGAAATTTTTGAACTTTATTACGATTTGACTTGAATTTTAATACTTCGTATTGCCTCCTCGTGCTTCCATTACTGCGTTTACGCGGTTTGGCATGCTGTACACCAAGTTCCTTATACGATTTTGGGGAATATTCTCCCATTCCTCTGTGAGAGCAATTTTGAGCTCACGAAGCGTGATTGGGGGAGGGTTTCGTTGTTTTACGCATCTGCCTAGCTCGTCCCAAGCATGCTCGATCGGGTTGATATCCGGGCTGCGCGCTGGCCACTCCATACGAGTAATGTTCATCTCTTGAAGGTAGTCATTCACAATCCTACCTGTATGAGGTCGGGCATTGTCATGCATAAATATAGCATCCTCACCTAAATTGACCATAAATGGACCAACATGATCATTGAGGATTTCTTCCACATATCTTACGCTAGTTTGATCACCAGCTCTGTGCGACTTTCAGAAGAAATTCCGGCCCACACAAGTACAGACCCACCACCGTAGGCTACTTTTTCTTCGATGCATGCTTGCTTGAATCTTTCCCCTGGTCTTCGATACACTCTGTGTCTTCCATCGTGCTTGTAGAGCATAAATTTTGATTCGTCGGAGAACATAACTTTTGACCAATCTTCAATACTCCAATTTACGTGGCTCTGGGCATATCTTAGTCTTGAAATACGATGCCCACGCTCCAGTTTAGGGCCGTTTGCAGGTCTAAGGGGTTTTAAGTTAGATTCAGCAAGCCGACGTCTTACTGTCCATGCACTTGGGTTACTTCCTCCGAGGCGTCGAAACTGATTTGTGAGTTCAGTTCCTGTGAGAAAGCGATTTCGAAGCATGGTGTTCACCAAGTATCGGTCTTCTCGTGCTGTGGTACACCTGGTTCTGCCCGTTCCTGGTCTGCGTAGGTTAGAACCAGTTTCTTCGTAACGTCGGAGAACTCTTTGTACTGTTGACAGCGACACACCGACAGTCCTGGCTGTATCGCGCTGACTCCGGCCGGTTTCCAGCATTGTAAGTATTCTGGTGCATTCTTCAGGCGTAAGCGACATAATTTCAGCTTGAATAATGAATATAGAGCACTATCAACATGGTTTATATACCCACATAAATGACAGATTACAAACAAAAGCAAAACCAAATGCTGTAATTTCGTAGTTCCATCTTCGAAAGTGGCCCTTTTTCAAATTTGATTTTTTTAAGATATAACTTTACAATAACTAAGAAGTTTTAATACCTTCATTTAAGGAGTATTACATTGTCTATTAAATACAATTTATTGCATTAACCTATCATTTTTAGTTTCCGAGATTTTTAACATTCTTTAAGTGACCCGGAATCATTGCTCTCGCGTGTATTTTAATGACGGCAAATGAACCTAGCAAAATAGTTTACCTTATTCATAATTTATTACATTCCATAGATGAAAGCTAATTCACAGCAGAAAAATTAAAATTTCACGACATACCTTCAGAATATGAAGATAATAAAATAAACATAAATAAAGTTCGTTTTAGAAAGAAAACAGGAAAATACGATAAAGGGGAAAGTGCCTTCCATTTGAACGGAAAGTTGTTTAGGCAAATTTTCTTTATTTACATTTAAGTAAAAAGAAAACTTCATCTGTACTTGCTTGCTCGTGTGCGGCAGTATATTCAACGTTTTATAGATGACTTTCTTTTTTCTTCTTAGTGAAATCTGTATTTTTTTTTATTATAGCTGCTACGTGATTTCCAAACGTCCATAGACCATGAATGGCAACTGACTCTGATGCCGTACGTTTGTCTTGCCTACTAAAAAATATAAAAAGGCGATTTACTTAAAAAAATAATGTACTTTGTTAGGCAATGATTACCAAAGCATTGCTAGTTACTTTCAATCATAATCATTGCAAATGAAGTAGATATGCTTTGTTAAGTATGTTAATAATTGCATGTTAATTGCCTTATTGTTATTACTAGACCAAACTCCGATTCCATACACACTGATTCGTCACCGTATTTCGAAACGTTCAGAAATAAACCACGATTGTTTCAGTCAGTATAGAATATTGTTATTTGATTTTTTTAGATATTTATTTTAGCAAAACATAACATTAATTGGTAATTTTTTGCAAAGTTATTGCGTTCAACCTTTACATTTTGACTGTGACTTTACAAATAAATGCTTTTTATTGCCTTCTTTTCTTCCTTTTAGTAAAGGTTGCCTGGAAGAGATCGCTCTCAGCGATAAGGCCGCCCATTGTACCCTATAAGCTTTTTTTGTGTTTTTTTTGTAATGTTTTCATGTGGTGTACCAATAAAGAGTTATCTATCTATCTATCTATAGGTGCTGTGCCGGTGCTAAAATACATGGAACTTATCATTTTTCATACTACGTGGTATGATACCGATGTATCAGTTGCATCGGGCGATCTTGATTGAAAGTGCAGGACCAGTAAGTAAAGTTAATTATTGCATGTACCATATTTACGACACGGGAGTTGCCGACGCTTAATTTGGCGGTTTCCATGCCACTGGCTAAATTAAACGATTGTTTGCCATTTTGCGATAATTGATGTTGCTGTGTTTGATTTGCGCTAATTATTCACGCATTAAATTATTAATTTGTTCGGATTGCATTTTGCGGAGGATAATTTGGTATAACTGTTTGATGTTTCGGAGTTTTATTGATAAAGGAAGTTATGGGTTTTTGATTATATGAAAGCCTTTGGGCGGTCTGAAAACTCTGATATCAGGGCCACTCGCTCGTATACATTTAATGTATGATCGGATTTGGTTAAACAATAAAAATAATGCAAATAATAATTTATTTTAATATAGTTTGTTGTATATCAGTACTATCCACAAAGACTACGCAACGAAAGATAAGTAATGTCTAAAGATATTGCTTTGTTGTTTGTGTAAAAGTTGAATAAACCGCAAGAATCTAACTAGTCACAGTCTTTTTTTAATAAAAAAATACTTTTTCCTACTACTTTGCCAATGTTTTTCTAGATAAATATTTTCAAAAACTTACACTAGATCGTATTAAATACTGCAGCGTTATGATAAAAAGTAAAAACAATATTACCTAATGCATTTTTTTTGCGTGTAATTTCAGGCTTCGGGAAGCGTGCCAGATTTTTTAACCAGCTGGATTGCAATCCCGCGAATACGTACATATATTAAAATCAAGTCGCATTTTGTTCTCATTCGTCTCATAATTCTATTTTGTTCGTAGCAAGAATGCGCTTTCCAGAATTTTTTGGTTTGTTTAAGCAGACGCTGGCTGTTATTTTATTTAGAACGAAAGATTGAAAAGTAAAATAGCTAGGTAATATATTACGTAGTAAGTAAGCCAACATAAAAAAGTGAATTAGCTTTTACTAAATACATATTATGTAAATTGCGATTTATTAGTTAGATAGGATTATTCATTTTATTTTACTATCCAAAACTGTCAGGATAAGAAATTCTAAATTATATTATTTAGTTACACTATACTTGAAGACCGCTGGCTCATATAAGGAGGTGCTCAGGCAATTAACTTGATTTATACCAGGCATTTACTTATTCAGTGCTACGCTGCTACGGCGTAGCGCTGTAGACCATCGTAGCACGCAAAGTCTTTCCTGCTTTAAAAAGTAACATTCATGCCAGGCTATTTTGGACCATATTTTTCGGCATTAAGATACAAGATGACTTGGAACATTTGACCAAACTCTCAATAGATAAAACAGATCATCTCTAAACATGCAAGTTTTACGTATTTGAAACAAGAACTCAAGGGCCGCACTGATTCTATGTTATGACTTGAAAATTGCATAGTATAACGAATGGCTGCCATGAATATAATTATGTTGCATACGGCTATATGACTTCATTGGTGAATTGAGCTATTAGGAGTGTGAACCTTTTTTTCTTTTCTGTCTAAGTTGTGTGTTATATTGTTGGCGAAAATGCTATTTCGTTAGAATGTTACGAAATAAAATAACTATGGCTTCTCGAATGGATTTTTTTTATCAAATACGCATAATACAAAAGATAAGCAACAGTTGAGTAATGACAACCACCACTAGTAGGATAAAGACTGAACAAATTTTCCCGCAAAGAAAACTTTCAGAGAGCGGTAGGCTATTAAAAAGGTGTGAGAGTGCGCATTGCCTTAGGCGAATTTGTCAGACGGCGAAATTAACAGTAGGCGAACATAAGTTACAAGTAGCCAGTGATGGGCAACACCCAGGGGACGTTTTGATCGATATTGTCGATGAAACTAGTGATATTATTACAAAAGCGCAAGAATTATCGCTGGATACAAAGAAAGATTCATAGCCCAGAGACATAAGTTTATATCTACCTTTTAATGGGTCAAAGTCATAAGTATTTTTTAATTATGCATGGTTCACAACCTATTTATCTACAACTCATCACAAGTCGAAGCCGCATTTGTTTTTCTAACTAGTATATATATTTTTTTATTTTCTTTTTACAATGCCAAGAATTTGCACTAAACCGAAACTGAAATCTTAATAATATACTTATTTACTAATCTAAGACCAACCAATCATCGATACTAATTAAATAACATGCACATCACTAGACGCTTAGGATGTGGCTATAATTGCAGCGACACGCCGCCGCCGCTCAGCAGCGACAATATTATTAAGTTGACTGTTCAGAGGATTACACTAGATATGCACCCTTACCTTGAGATAGTGGACCGATTCAACATTAAATTAATAGTCTACATAATGCCTACTAAATATCATCATCATATCAGTCTGAAGAAGCCTTAGACATAGGCCTGGCCTCAGGGAAAAACTATTTTGGCCGTGATCTACTGACTTCCCGCAATCTATACAATGTCTTCAGTCTAAATGGGGTCCCAAATAACTAAAGGCATTAACGGCTAAAGAAATTAGATTAGTAAGTTGTATTATTAAAAACCAGTAAAATAAGTATCATATATTTGTTATAGTATGTTGTTAAACTAAAAAGTGAGTCCATCTTTACAAAAAGAAAAACGGTCGCGAATGAAATCAAAAACAAATGTGAGACTTAGGGCGTCTTGCACCAGAATCGCTAAACGCGTTTAACTCTTAAATAGTATTCAGCGAGTTGTCAAGTCATATAAATACGTCAGATTTAAATCTATTTAGTTGTTAAATACGTTTAGTGATTCTGGTGCAAGACGCCCTTAGTGCGGCTTGCATAAGAATCACTAAACGTGTTTAACAGCTAAATCAATTTAAATCTGACGTATTTGTATGACTTGACAACTCGCTAAATACTATTTAAGAGTTAAACGCGTTTAGCGATTCTGGTGCAAGCCGCCCTTAGTGAGTAATTCTTCAGCTCCGCAAATCACTTGACAACTGAATTCTTGCACAGTTTCCAGAAAACTAAATTATATTAGACTTTGTAGCGACTTTTTCACTTTGCCTCTGAAAAGCACGGTTTATGAAAAACTAGTCTCTAGGACACTCGACTACTGCATTATTAAATTAAGCTTCAACTTGCAAGGTGCTTTTAGGTTTGTGGCTTGTATGACTTTTTAAAGTCTGTTTTAATCAAAAGCTAAAAAGTACTCTTCTTAGGGTTAATTTTACAGGTTTCTGCTGAATCACTGGTTTTTAAAGTAAATAAACACTTAAAGTGGTCGCAGATTTCTAAGACAAAAATAAAATTTAAAAAATGGAAATTTCAAACATGTCGTATCCAACTTTTGCACATGCCAATCTATTCACGTGTTTGGTCTGAATAAGCCCCTTTTTGGCTTATAGGGACAATATTTTATGTTACACGTTGTATTTAAATATACATGCATAAAAAATGTACCTAGTTTTAATTTATAAAAACAGTATAAAAATGGTAGGTAAAATAAAATGCAGACCTAATCAGAAGTTAGTTCACCGAGAGCTTTGGTTTCGACGGCTAGGTTTCCATCTCATAACATGAGATCTATGGAGCTGCCTCAAGTTACAAATACCGTTTTTATTTTTGAGTTAGCATACTGCCAACCTGGAACGGTTAGCCGTTGCAATTTTTATAATAAAGCTTGCGAAGTGTTTTTTTTACTGCCAAGCTGGTTTCTCTGACTGCCAGAAAAGTTTATATAAAAGAAGTTTGTAATTTTTTCTAATTTTCTAGATTCATAACTAAAAAAAACTTTTACACAGTACATATACATATACTTTTTATATCGACGCAAAATAATTTAAAGTATAAAAAAAATTGACGTATAAACGTACAAAAGTGGATAATAAAAAGCTGACGGCGACTCTATGATTCAAGCATCCGTAAAAACTTGGTTCATTTGGTCCAATGCGTTGAGAATTTCAATGTTTCCTTTAGCTGGAACTACGCTAGAGCCTAATCGAGAGCTGCCTGTAAATTAAAGGAACTTTATTTATTGGCGATTTTGAATTTGTCATTGGACTGGATGGTTTATGGTGAGTGACCTCATACCTTTTGTAAGGTACAAATATTTAATGTCATAGACACGTCATACATCGTGCTTTTTGCCCTTCTTCATTCGACGTTTGGCGAATTTCTATTGCGAATATTCAGTAATAAGGACTATGTGCTCTGAAAACTAGCAGTCATTTTAAATTGAGGAGTTTTGATCTCAGAACATTTTATATTACAGTCCATGTGCACCTAAGAAAATTTAGCTTCCAAAACCTCCTAATTCGTAATGAAAATCAATGTGTAAAGTATGTGTAAAATATATTTTTTTTAACTTATGTTATTGAAATCACTACAACCCTATTTATGAGATCTTTAACGAGCAAAGTCATTTAAAAATAACGCAATGAAAAACTGCGTAGTATTTACTTACGTCTTCCTAAGTAATGTTTGCAGCTCCATCTATAAAAAATTACTAACATCAAACTTCACCGGATATGCGTCCAGTGCCTGCAGGATTGAGCACAATGAGCACCTACGAACATAGACTCACTGATGATACAAAACCTCCATCTAGTAATGTTTCTCTGCACTTAGCCACCAGTAGTCCTTAGCAAAGGCTTTTTAAAAATACCTAGTCAACGAAACGAATAGCAGAATGTGAGATGAAATACTTCAATTGAGAGAGCAAAGATGTCGCTGAATGATGCTTCAAAGCTTGTGTTGCGTGTTCGGGGTTCAAGAAAATAACATAGATGTCGCTACGGCTGTGTTGTTCAAGCTTTTCAGCAAAACCTCCGGGATAGTTGAGTTTTGGGTTCACTCTTCCAGGGTTTAATTCCGAGTAAAGTTGAACACGGTTAGAGTATACGAGACTAGATGGCGCAAAAATATTACAAAAACATCTACCTTGGTAAATTTGTCTATGGTAAAAGGTACCCTATGTACCTAGTGATTAGATTTCAGTGCCTATAATTTACAAAATCACAGTAGACGTAGGGTTATTTGTGCGTATACAATACACTGGTACAAAAGTAGGTACTAATCGACTTCCTAAAAGCTCTCTGCAAGTAAAGTATTTAAGGATCTTCAACTTTTCACAAAAGGCATTTTCATGACCCTATCTAATGCTGTTTAATTTAGACCCAAAAGTTTCACGCGTGCTTTTATGAAAATACTTACCCTCTTTGTGTAAATAGTGTCACTGCAGGCTGTGAGAAATGCGCTAGCATTATGCTCAATTTCAAAGGGTAGTTCTCTCAATAAAATCAACTGAAATATAATAGTAAGTTTGTTGGTCAGGAATTTGATAAAAAATCTCATTAAAAAATGTCTTTTGTGACTTATAAGATACCCAACCAAATCACAATGTTATTTTTACCACATTTTATTAAGAGAATTTTCTTCAGTTACTTTTACTAGGTTACTATCCTGAATTCACGCGACTACTCTGTTTTAAACGGGCACGACATAAAACACCTTTTTATGCGAGACATGCTATTACTTGTGCACGCCACTTTAGTCAACAAAGTGCAACTCGATCGGTTGTGAACGTGCCAAAAAGCCAGAAGCGCATCCATCGCAGCCGAACCATCTGATATTGCGCCTGACAATATTTTACACAACTGTGAAAATTGCAACCGCGACCCAACTTCAGCAATTTATACGCTCTCAGTCCCCTGCATATTGCTACTATAATGTCGCCATTTTCAACCCAATTACCAAGCATTAAGAACTACGCGCTGAGAGCAATTACAGTTGAAAATGGAGTTTTTAGATTTATTATTTGTAGGTTTGATAAAGCTAGTGGAAAACCTGCGAATGTCAAAACTCATTTGGTAGAGTGGGTAAAAATAAGCTTATAAAAACTTTTAAGTGGTTGGTAGCATAGCAGAATAAATCCTTTGGTGCACCCAGAATCCTATAACTCAAGTCACAACGTATTTTAACCAGACCTTCGAGACATTTACCTTCCTAATGTCAGGCTTTCTTATCCATCTCTCTCATAATGATTTTTGTGACCTTCTCTGTAGTAACATAAAATACTTATCATGTAGATTTTTCTTAAAAATGTACACAATATAATAGCTTTTGCCCATTTAATTGTATCAAGCACGGGTTTTTAATTTTGGAATCCTTTTATACGTTTCATATTTCTCTCGTTCCCTTGTGCCCCTGATAAGCAGCTGTTTGGACATAAGCTGCTAATCCTGCGGTGTCAGTGCTCACGTCCACGTATTAGCATGTGGCAAAACAAACCCAATCTGTGGAGTCTGCCAAACACGAGCAGTAACAAGACGAGAGAACTTCGCGGCACGTACTTACCTACTCGAATGCCGTATCTGATACGACCAAACTTCACCCCTTCACATACCACCCTACTGCTTATGGTATAAGGTTCACAATAAAAACCATTTAGGTATAAAACAAAAGATACGAAGAGTACAGAATGAGGAGTTTCCAACTATTTCTTCTGTGCAGACATAAATCACTTGCCGGGAATGCATTTTGTCGCTTATTCAATGAATTATTTCATTCGGGACTAGAATATTTAAAAATCTATTTAGCATATCTATTTTCCAGTGCAATGACTGCTGTAATCTAGGTATGATAAAATATGAAGACTTTACTTGAATTTAAACGTAGCTTTAATGTCAAGATACGCCCAGTAGAAAAATAAGGTTGCCAACCTCTAGCCGATGCGATGGTCATCTCTGATCATAGAAAAAAGAAAACACAAGAAGGAGCATTTGACATAATTTGTATGAAGGTTTTTGTCACCAAAATGCTATAAAAATGTTCCCGTGCGCATCATGTTCGCGCAGCCCAATGTTGCACCTACTAAACTATTTCCCAATTTTTTGGGGTAATTTTTTTTTGTATAATGCTGCTTACCTAAGTAGGAGGTAACGAAATAGAGATTTATAAATTTTATTAGAAATAAGTACAAACTTTAATAGAGATTTATAAATTTTATAAGAATTAAAGAAAAACTTTTTAGATGATGTACCTATAAATAAAACACAATTTTTTAGTTTATATTTCTACAATATTTATTTACTTCTATATTCTTTCTATACTATTTATATATTTATTTGATAGGTACAGTACGGTAAGAATCAAAGGTAAATCAGTCCACCAATCAGCATTGGCTTTAAGGTATTTGATTATTTATGAACTGATCACTTTTCCCAGCCGAAATCGGTTTTCAACGGCGGAAACAGGATAAGATAAGAAACTGTTCGTATTTGTAAAATTAATAAGTATACAAAAGACTGCAAAATTAATAAGACTTACCTTACTTGGAAAAGCTTCTTTCGTTAATCGTCTTAATGATAATTTCGTAAAATAAAAATATTTTTCCTCAAAATGCGCCGAACAAATAATACTCTTATCTGACGGTATCCAATACTCAGGACGTGTTTTTTGAACGATTTTTGTCCATTTTTCTCGTCTGAGTATGTCAGCAGGAAAGCTAAAATTTCACAAATATTTTTTCAAAATAACAAATGTAGCGCTCTATGATTAAAAATATCTATTGAAATACCTATGTCTAGTCACATAGTAACACTACACTGATGTGTAGTCACATAGAGATTAATATAAATTTTGTTGGGAAAAAAAGTGTTGGTGTTGTTTGCAACATTATTGAATTGATGGTCATTTTTCTTTAAATTGATGATTCCTTATCAAATAGAGACTCAAATGTGATACTTACCGATGATATGTAATCCCATCTACTTTGTTTTTAGACCCAGGCCAATTTTTGCAAGTGGGAACCACACACGTCGGCATAATTGTATAAAAATATGTTTGGCATTGGAGGTGTCAATGGCCAGAGACTAAATGACACAAAGGCCTCCACTATGGTACACTTTTATCCATGACAAGAAAATGGCTATACACTTCATCTGTACTTTCTATAATCTGTGTCTCTGATATACTTATTATACTAAGTAAGTATCGTTTGTTTATTTACGAGTATATGACATTTTGAGAAATAAGATTTTGTGTTCTGATTGCTACGTGAAAATCTGTGTAATATAATAACAATTACATATTTTTTTACATAATGATGGTAAAATAAGTAACATACCACTTTAAATAATTGCAACGAAGCATTTAACACTGTGTGTTGTGGTACAGCAGCCGACAGATTTAGGAAACCCGTCTACGGTACTCGTTTGGGATTAAACCGAGACTCGCTCTGTTTCTCACATTAGTTCAATCCCGATGAATTGAGCCACGTGCCTAGAGAACGGACGAATTTCGTTAGTGCATAGAGCATTTGCATACTGGATGATACCAAGCTTACACGATACCGATGGCTGTCAGTTGATGTTGATTCTGTTGTTGCATTTTTCTAAACTAACCTAATTTGACAGCGCATGAATTATAGCTGACTTTGTAGTTTCAGTTTATGAGAAAGAGACGGCATAAATTTTATTGCTGTCAAATTAGGTTAGTTTAGAAAAATGCAACAACAGAATCGACAGCACTGGCTCACATATAAATAGTGTCGCCGCCGCCACGATGTACTCTGTCTGACAACAAGTCGCAAAAGAAGAAGTAGAAGTTGAAAGCGGAGAGCTATTTAGTTCGAGATGTACCAAATGTGTGAGCTTGGCTCTCCGACATCGTGTTTCGTGTAGGTAGCAGTGTGAAAACAACCATACTGTATCTCATTTCATATGCGCATAGTATATTGAAACAACTCGAAAAAAGCCTCTGCAGTACACTTTATCTAGTTTACATGCTAACCTATGAAAATTGTTGCGTAACAAAGTAACAATTTTAAAATCACTAAATAAAATTGTTTATACGCTTAGGGCGGCTTGCACCAGAATTGCTAAACGCGTTTAACTCTTAAATAGTATTTAGCGAGTTGTCAAGTCATACAAATACGTCAGATTTAATTCGATTTAGCAGTTAAATACGTTTAGTGATTCTGGTGCAAGACGCCCTTAGAATATAGAAAACACATCTGTGTTTATACGATAAGTTTTTATAAAACTTGAAACCAAGAAACTGTACGTATGCTGTCAGTCAACTCCTTCTTAAAACATCAATAGGTACTTAATAGTATCCACCTATGTACGTAATATCTAAAAAAGCTGTTTGTTATCTTTTTATCGAGTAATTAATTTAGATCCAATAGGTACTTACATTTATGATCAACAAAATGTGGTCGGTTCATTACATCAAATGGTTTCGTGCTACTACTACAACAAAGCCTAAATTATCTGTTCGATTTCCATCTGAATAATTGTTTTAATCATAGAAGTGATGTCGTAAATTACTTGTACATAAAGCGAGGAAATCTCCCAAATTCTATAGTAATATTCTATTGTGAGCGAACCAATGCAGACATAATGAGGCCATTTATCTACCTAAATTATATTTTTATTTTGTGAAAATATAATGCAAACTTTTCTGTCTACAACATTCAGTGATTGTCATCACCGTTATCAGTTCACTGTTGAACTCTATTTTTCAGAGAGAGCCTTTTTCGACCATGTCAATTTATTTAGTCTAAATAAAAATTAAATAAATATTCATGAATATTTCACACTATGTTCTCTAGTCCTAAACTAAGCAAAGCTTGTTATATGGGATAATGTAATACTGCTGGATTGTTGATAAAATACTTATATACTCTTTTTTTATAAATGCTTATCTATAATACCTACCTACATAGTAACACACAGATATCTATGTTTGGTAGGCATGTTTGTTCTTGGTGGGGATCGAACCCACCACCCACAGCACGGAAGGAGCTATTACAGACTGAGCTGTAACGCCTGTCTATTCGTGATCATCATGAAATCATCAATTCATTGAACGAGGAGTCGTCCTACGCTTCGTTTTCCAGTTTGTTGTGGCCATTTGAAATCCTTCAAGCCTCAGCAGTACTTTTAGCTAGGTACCAACCTATTATGGCCTACCACTTTCGTCAGATAATGTAGCAGACTCCATTAAAACGGGACAAGAAACAAATTGCCCAATTTTTCTTTATGTGTACAAAATGAGTTGCTCAAATTGGCCGTTAAACACACTAAAACGATTTGGTATGAAGGCAAGCACCTTGTTAGAAGGTTTAATCTGGAAGGCAACTGAGAACTTCATTTAATTTTTGAATTAATCTATAGGGACCCTCTAGCGAAAAGGCGATAGGAAGGCATGATATGAAGCGAAAACCTGATTTTATCTTTTACTTTGTTCCGAGGAGTCTCGTTAAGTTTGGTAGTATAGCGCAAGTGCAGAGTCGTTGTTCTCGTGATCCAGCGCTTAGCTATTTAAAGTAGCATAATTTGAAAACTAAACAATTTTTCACATTTTCAGCAAGGCATTCTTTCACCTAATTTGTAATCCAACAACCTACAAGTTCTATGAGTTTTCATAATGCCTGTAATGATTTTTATTCTGAACAAAAAAATGGCCCAAGACTCCTTACGTAGTTCCAGCCTGTGGTAATTAGTAAATTGAACGTAGCACTTCACAACAACCTCTTTTTTGCTAAAAAAATATTTTTAAACACTACTAACTAAATTCTTTTTAAAATTAGTAAGTACATAAATATTTTTGTGCCGTTAAAAACAATAAACCCTATTATACATTCCATAATAGGTAATACTAAAATAGTCAAGTCAGTTTATAATACCAGCGTTACCAAGTCAAATTGATTGGCGTATTCACTGCTTCGTATGTGTCTAGTGGCGTTCAATAGGCGTATTCTTGCTTTAGAAGTGACGCCTGGGGCGATAGACGAGGCTTTTAACACCTAATTGCATTAATATGTCCCAACGTACGACACCTACGAAGTAAAATGAACGCCTCGTGTCGATTATGTTCCTTTAACGACACTTTTGAGGGAATATGAAATGCTTGTTTTAAAATAAATGAGGTTTGTACTTTAATTTATACTTCAAATATAATTTAAAGTGAGAAACCAGCCTGTATTTTTACTAATAGTTAATAGAAATTTTCATAAATTTTTATATGAGAAAAAGTGAATTGAAAATGAGAAAAAGTGAAGCAAATTGCATCTGCCTATAAAATACGGTGTCAATATAACTGCCAGAACTGTGACTCACAGTCAAAAGTATAGTCATAACCAAAAGTATTAGGTTCTATAGAAGCACCTGGTAGATTAGCTTTCTTGGTGAACAAATAAAGATATGGGCGTTCTACTAGTCTAACAGTATAGCATAAAAAAGGATCTTAAAACTACCCATAACCCCATATCTAATAAGTGAAAAGTCGCACAAATACCATCTGTTGATGTCATATCGCCTCGCAGTGTTCCCGCTATCGATCAAACCCGACATTGCAGTCTTGCTGTTGACATACCCCAACGTAGGCATGTACCCATTTTCATTTTCGATTTACTATGCGCAAGAGATAGCTGGGTGGTAATCGAAGTGCGGGTATCAGAGTCGAAGCTATGATGTTTTGATGTGTCACAAACACATCAAAGGGATCTGTCACAAACACCAACAGTCGTAGTTCACCCTGTGTGATTTGTGTGAATAAGAATTGAAGGGAAACATAACAAAAAAAATATTTTTACTGCAAACATTTAGTCCGCTGCAGGGAAAACAAACCTACACCAACTTTGTCCTCAAGCAGTAAGTCTCTAACTACCCCCCATGGAGTTCACATATCATTACTTACCAGTAATACTGTTTGTTACTTCTTCTTGCAAAGTTAGTACAAAATATGCAAGAATGTAGCTCGATTTTTTTATTGTTCAAATTGCTTTTAAAATGTGATCACAGCGGTTTTTGCCGCAGCACCTGCCTAGCTTCAGCACTGTTGGACATCTTTGATATATCGGCTTTTTTATCGGATTGGACGGACGCAATAACAGACTGTTGATTGCTTGGAAGTGGACTCAGAAGATTGATTATTTTCTCGTTACTGACGGTAGTCTCCGCTTGTTTTCTTTGAGAAACAGAGAGGCTGTTAATACTTCCTCGGAAGTGGGTGTTTACTGGTAAAATAAATTACTAAGTTGAGATCTGCGGCAAATAATATTGGTAGGTCTTCAAGAAATATTGTTTTCAGCTTTATTTATGAGTTATTGATTGGACACGCCGCTGACTCGTAAGAGATTGATAAAAGCATCTTGAGTAACCTACCAAAATATCTGCAAGTAATTTACTTGTACAATTACATTAGGAATTCAAGTTGTGATCTTATTTAATTTAATAGGGTCTTCTTTGATTTGATTCGAGAATGCATTTTTTCATTTGTTATCTGCAGCAATTAATATGCAATTTATGAACACATTAATCATTTACTAAAACGACTGAACTTTGCACCATAAGGCATAACCATGGTTAATTAAAACTCGCCTGAATCCGCTGTAAATTTTACGTTTTCCACAGTTTTTCGCGAACTTTTCGACAGTACATCCAGTTTTGTTTATTTATGAGCTTTGGCTACTGCGGACGGCCGGCAGGCCTGACCGACAATATTTTCACATTAATGCTAGCCGTTTTTTGCGATACCAATTTACCGACACCAATGTACTCGGGTAACCATTGTTTAGCCTGACTCTCACAATATTGGTTTACATCGTTCATTTGAATATTTGAATCTTGTTTATACATGGCACTTTGTTCAATCAACACCATCAACATGCCTTTTCGTAAATAAATGTGATACTAATAAACTCACTAAAACCCTTTTGGTTCTAATCAAAAAATGTGCTTATAAGCCTAAAAGTCTTTGAAAATCTAAATTCACCAGTTTTGATGAATGTTTTTGTTAGTGATTATAACCAGAATGCCTAAAGCTCGTCAAACCTCAACTCGACCCCATCCACCGCGCAGCGTGTTGAAATAATACAGTCATACCCGCTAAGCCAACAACTGTGTAACCAAAAAGTTTATTTTGTTTGGTAACTTAGCGGAGCTTATTTGCATACATAGCAACAAACAATAGCACAGGCTGGAAAAAGAAAGCCAGGATGCTTGATGGTTTTGCAATCTTGATGTGATTACCACATCACCACGTTTTGTGTGACGTTTTTAATCCGAGAAAAATATAGAACCTATCCCTTCATTCATATACGCCTACCATATTAGCACGGCTTTAAAAATGCTCTTTTATTATCACTAGCATGAAAACAAAAAAATACTAACAGATTTAGCGGCCATTTTAGTGAGCGCAGTTTTAAAAGACCAATGTAATACCCCTTATATTGTGCCTAATTATAAAAAAATTCAAAACCCACGAACGAGATATTATTATTATCTCGCAATGATGTTAACGGATGGTTAACTTCACCTACTTTGAAGCCTATATACCTAATACCTACAAATGCTAAATTCGCTAAGAAATAAAATAAAGTAAATATTCATGGACATTTTACATGACGCCCTTTAGTCCCAAACTAAGCAAAGCTTAAAAACTCAAACACGTATGAGAATGATCGAAAATATCATTTCCATACAGTTTTCTATTGTGATTACAGAATGCCAACTTCACCATGGAGGCTGCAGTGTTAGTGCACCAGATTCATGTTGTATTTTTTTAAATTTAACTAATTTGTCAGCACTAAAATTATAGGCGTCTTTATCGTTTCAGTTTATGAAAAAGGGATGGCAACATCAGCGAGTGTAAGAAGTGCAGTGTTATATCAGCCAGCCGCAACTTTTATAAGCTGGGACAATCTAGTGCGAGTGTGGCAGGCGTGTGAAAATAGCAAAGTTCCTTCGTATAATGAAGATGAGGAAAAACTTTGGGTAATCCGCCACATAGGAGCAAACTTAGAACAAACCGCGGCATTGCACGTTTCCTCACGCGTATTTTCTGCTCCGCTTCGCGAAGGTGGAAAGTTTTGTGTTTTGCATAGAGCACTATTGGCCGTTGAAAGAAGTTCTTGGGCCACTGGAAAGCGCAGCGTAGGATGATTAGATGGAAAGACTTTTATTTAATTTCTCTGGGAGTCTACTAGGTCTATTTTCGTTGTAGCACTGGACGTTCTGAAATGATGATGACTTGTTTGGAATTTTTGTATGAAATGAGTTGAAAAATGTTCAGTTTTTGATCAGTTTAGTACCTTTAAAAACACGCCACACCATCTTTTTGCACGCCCAGGAAGACTGGCAGACAATGCTCTTAGCATTAAGTCCTCCTAGCACTACCTATTTGTGTGAAATTTTAAAATAAATAATAATAATAAAAATGCAAATGCTTTCAATCTTATCTGATCATAATATAATAGGTATTTACGAGTGTGTTCATAAAAAAAATTATTCTAAAATCTCGTAATTAGATCTACTCATTTATTGCCATTTTAGGAAGTTATGCTTACCTGAAATAAAATTTACCTAAAAAAAAATCTCCAAAAAATACAGTAGTGTGGGTTATAAGAATAATTATTATTTGTATGACCTGTATGATATTTCAATTCATTCTGAAGATATTTATAGATAAACTGTATATACTACGGTTAAAACCTTTCGAGACAACTTGGTAAGTAACTTATCCGTCTCTTGGGTGCAGTAACTTTACCGTAAACTGCCAATGAATTTAGGTAAACGCTGTGTCATATAAAATGAAAATATTTACTACATATTTTATCAGCTGATGGCTGGAGGGTACAGCTAATAAAAAACAAAATTGTTTCCAAAAATTAAACATGTCTGTTCAACAATAAAGTTTACAATATAATATTTCAGATTACTTATTTAATTTCATAAATGATTATTTTTACAAAGTTTTGAACTAAATAAGTTTCGTATATTTTCACACTTAGGTACTAAGAAATATTTTGTAAGCGTTGAACTGTTGGAATAAGATCGTGTTTATATAATTATTTATTATTTACAACCTTAAATAAAAATTTTTTTTGAATGTAAATGTTACTTATGTAAGTCCATAAGTATATACGCCAAAATAATATTATATTCAAGAAAATACACAATATAACAAGTAGGTACATAATGCACGATCACTGGTCATTTTTATTTAGACAAGTCTCTCTCATATTTTCAGCGTAAAAATAGAGTAAAACCAATACCAATCATTATTAAAGTGTTTGCTATCATTAAATTACTTGGACTATTAAATTACTTCTGAATGTATACATTAAAAAGCTATACTTTTGTCTACTACTGGATTATTAAAGTTGATATATTCCAGAAATCCCTACTAAGAAATCCCCATCAGTGATAATTTCAGTTTTATTCCAGAAATCTCCACTGGCTACGTCGTAGTACGCTACGGTGTAGCTAGGGATGCAAGTTATATAAGTAATCAAATCTACGTATAATATTTTACAAAAATACTTAAATAGGTTGTGTAATGTATCGGATATTAAATTCCATACGCGGAACTATATCATCAATAACAATTTCCATCCATTTGAAAACATCAATTAATTATGTTAACAGGCGTTAGGACGATGACGATCATAATATATACCTTTGTACATATTTAGTCGAACAATGAACTGTAGTCTCATGCTGTTACACATAGCATATTTTATACTGGCTTATGCCAATTCAATAGTACAGAAAACTGTAAATAGAGATAGTGGATTCTTGGCTGGATAAAACTAGCAATAATACCTAGCATTGGGTTTTGTCTTCGATCAAATATATGAGGTTTTTGTATATATTTTGTTTCTTATTATTATGATAATCAGACAATATGTAAATTTTTATTCAAATATCTCGTAACGATGTTTTAAAAACACTACGAAGAATTAAAAATAATCTACGTCAGCCCTAAAACAAAAGCAGTTACAAAAATGGCAGATGGAATGTACACCAACAATGAACACGAGACAAAACTACTATTTGCACCGAGCTCGTCTATTTCAAACTTGTCGATGATTTTGCGAACTTTGTTGCTCAATTTCTGTTCGCGCATTGAAACTGTGGGTGTATAACTTGTCCTAGCTTTAGTTACATTTTTTTGTTTGTTTGCTTGTTTTTCTGATTCTGTCGCTGAGTCATTCTCGCCTTCTTCGTCTGATTTTTCTGCTGAGTCGAATTGTTGAGGGTCTTCTGAGAGTGTGGAATATTTGTAATCTTCTTTCTTGGTTGTCGGTGTTGTGTTCTTCATTGTGGGTCCAGGAATTTCTGTGGAATTCATGGATCGATAAGTTTTGCGGTGATATTCTAAGTAAAATATACTTTTGTTTTATTTTACTTAGAATTTCACAGAAAATACAAAAAAAAGGACACTTGATTGTCATGATTTCAAAAATTAATACTAATTCGATAAAATAATTTTGTATATTTTGATTAATTTATTTCTATTTATTCGCGGATTTTTAATTTAAAAAGGTTCTTAGTTTGACTTTCTTAGCCTGTCTTTATTAAACACTCAATTTATTAGCCACCGGAAACGTGTTGTCTGACGATACAAGTTCCTTTTGAGAACCGCCATTTTTTATGAAAAGTATATCAAAAGAACTGCAGGCACGGCAGTTGGTCTTGAGCCTTCGGGCAGTGAAGTTGTGTCATTTGTGTGTGTGGTATAATTAGATAAGTATTACTGTTTTAAAGTGTATGATGGTGCAAGAATAATATTAGGAAATGATTGCATAAAATGCAGTTTTATTTCACTTCAGAAGAGGGAAAAGCAACCAAACAGAAATTTTACACCCACATAATATTTTAAAGTTTTACACACGGTATCATGGTATTTTCGTAGCACATGAGATCAGGTCTACTCTCTGACGTTGTGATGCGTAGAATTTTGTACTAGTGTGCTTGTTTAGTACTTGGCCAGGGCAACCCTCTGGTAGTATTTTACGGCACATTTTTACACCCCAGCCTAGCTTATCGGTGCTTGATCAGGGCCACACTCTGATAGCACCTGTAACATTTGGCTTCTATACCTATTGTGTGATTCTTTATTATTATAATATTTTTTTTTTTGTTAATTTTCTTATTCAAAATTACTATTATTTTATAGGTATGCAATACATATTGCAATATTTATATGGTGTACCTACATAATCATGGTTCGATGAAGTTTGTACTACGCATTATGTCAAGGCTATTCTTTGGTGATATGATACAGGATGTCTGTGTTAGATCATGGCTATTCGATGATGCACGCGACACATTTTTCAGTGCACCTGTGGTGTATTAGCTATACAAAGCAATAGCAGGAATTGCAGTAATGAATCGATAAATGATAAAAAAATACAATCACAAAAGTTACTGACAATGATTGAACTACCATAAAAATTCATTTAGTTATAATCTACACTATTTATGTGTATGTTACTTATTGATATCTTTTTCAGATCCTCTGTTTATAACTTTTTGAACGAACTAGGGTTGTTCGTTGGATATTGGAACGTTGGAACCAAACGCCCCTGCGTTTGGTTGGCAGGTTTACCTACCCATGGAGTTTTCTCCGCTGTTAGTGGACATACCAGCTATCTAAACGTCTGATAATTGAGTCTGTTATGTTTGCCGACTGGACTGAGTTAGCTATTTTTGCTAACTGGATTGAGTTAGCTATGTTTGCTAACTGGATTGAGTTAGCTATGTTTGTTAACTGGATTGAGTTAGCTATGTTTGTTAACTGGATTGAGTTAGCTATGTTTGCTAACTGGATTGACGGAGTGTGATAATGATGTCAGATTTCAGTGTCAGTGCCGGCTTGTGATGCCAGCACGTGTGAGCACTCTTGGGAGTTCTGTGCTATGTTGTCATTGAACATCACCGAACGCCTCGAGTGCGTACAAGGTTAGATCCAACCATTTTTATGTTTCGATTTTTGATCGCTGTTTGCATAGTGTCAATTCTTAGTGTAAAGGTTAAACGAGTGCGTAAAATTAAACGCTGGAAGAACAGCGAGTGCTCCCGGATAGCTAATTACTGGAAGGGCGATGTTTAAAGTTTGTTAACTTTTTAAATCTGAGTTAAAATCGGATGTGGTGCTAGTACGTCTGTATATGTGCAGGTAGATCAGTTTTGAAAACATCGAGAGTTTAATTTGTTCTGTAAGTGACTAGGCCATGATGTCACTGTTTGTTTTGCCAAACTACGATTTATCGCAAATACATAGATAGAAAACTCTTTATTGTACACCACAAGGAAATTGCATATTAGATACAAAGTTCTTATTCTTATGTGAAGTACAATGGGCGGCCTTATCGCTTGATGGACAACGGGCGTGTCTAGTTTGTTTGCTGAATAGATGTAGAACATTTGAGATATTTGCAAGTACCCACCTATTAGGTTTTGCGAGGTAAAGGTAACCAAAATATCGAGTGTACCCCAGGTTACCCTGATCATTGAGTTTAGCAATTTACTATAGAGGTTGATAGTTTATGTTTGTCGTCCCTCAAAATGAATGCATAATATGTCGGTGTTTACTCGTAAACTGTGTACTGTTGTATGAAATATTTTCACGATTATCTGGTCGTGTGGAATTGGTACATCTTAGAATCACTTAGTTACATAGGACGATTCTAAATGATCCTTGGGATTTTACTGAATAAAGAAATTAAGACTAAATGACTATCTGCCTAGTGAAAGCGAGATAAATCGTTGGTGTAGTGTAGTACGAGTATGTCTACTGTGTGTTGTGTACCTATTGCTTTACCTGATGTCGTCGCACACATCATGCTGTGACACATCACAATTTAGGTTCGTTCGTATGAGTTAGTGCCCAACTCTGGTGACTGAGTTTTTAGGCCACCATTAGGCCTCTGTCGTGGCTTCACGACTGCTAAAGCCGGAACTGACAGTTTTACGTGCCCTCAAAGCACGGAATTGCTCAGATGTATTTATTAATTAACTTTTAGAACTCTTTTACTATTTTTGATTTTTCACTATACCTACTTATTGTTTTGTATAAAAGTGACGTAACTAAGTGTCCTCTATAAGTTCCTATGGTTAAAAATAAATGAATATGAATATGAATATGAATGCCACTAACGGTCAGCCATCCAAATAGTGGCCGCGCAGAACGTTACTTAACATAAGTAGTCGGTGAAGATTGACTAAGCAAGCACTGCCATGAGTGTAATTTTGGTAACTTGAGAGACTCGTAGAGTCTCATGTAGGGTCTCATGTAGAGTCAATGTAGAGTCTCATGTAGAGTCAATGTAGAGTCTCATGTAGAGTCAATGTAGAGTCTCATGTAGAGTCAATGTAGAGTCTCATGTAGAGTCAATGTAGAGTCTCATGTAGAGTCAATGTAGAGTCAATGTAGAGTCAATGTAGAGTCTCATGTAGAGTCAATGTAGAGTTTCAATTTTATCTTTTTCAAGCTTCATGCGAGTTGGATTGGAGTCGCAATGTTTTATTTGAGTAACACAAATAGTACGATTTCAGTCTGATGCAGCGTTGGTCTATAACCTGATGTGTTGATCTTAGAATAGTTTTTTTGGACAAGGCTTCAAAGAACGTGCGTGAAGCCCTATTTCGACTTATAAGTGCTGGTTCCTGTTAGTTGATTTCTCAACTGCTTTGATGTTCAAACCGGATGTTTTTGGTTTGATTTTGGATTTTTGATGATCTCAACTGTATAGAACGATCAAGCTAGTTGTTAGTTGAAGGTTGAAGCTGTTTACTTCGAATGCGATGGAGTGAAATGAAAGCGGTAGTAAGCTACTTTTCAACATGGCATTAGGCAGTTGCAAAGACTTGTTATCATTTCGGTTAGATAATGCCATCGATTAGAAAATTTACGAACGATGTTGGTTGATTCAATTTAGCTTTGACTAGAGCTTGACCAAATGTGTACAACAGTTTCTATCACTTTAGTTTCGTAGGTCGAGCTGTACTTAGTGATGATGATGATGATGTCCTCCGCGATGTATCCGGCGATGGCAAGCCTTGTACTTGTACTTAGTATCTAGTTGTTAGACACTCTGCTTAAGATTTCTCATATTACCTACTACTATTTGTCATTTATCTATTGGTTATTACCAATAGCAGTAAATACATTGTTTGTCTATTTACAGGTTCTTGTAAGTAAATGTCATGATTAAATGGCTCATGGAATCGTTTGTCTGTCGCTGGCTTAATGGTTTTGGCGATGATTTTGTTATGACTGTTGACATGTCAAGTCATAAAGGATTTGTAGTTCCATTGCAAATAACGTTATGAAACATCGCCAAAGTTTGGCACATAGAAGATATATCGTCGTGGCATTTGTTCACGTTTCGTCTATGATGAATTGAGATGTCGTTCATTACCTTTGATACTTTAGTTTGAAGTACCTACCTATTTTATGAGCAGTGGTGTATGGTTGAAAGGTGTGCTTTAGCACAGTTTTGCTGTTCCGTTTTCAAAAAGTTAGTAGATATCGTTGGCTTTGAAATCACCTTCGTTGAATTTGTTCTGGTTTCTCTGTCGATTAAGAGAAATTGTGATCACAGAAGTATGGTCTGGTTGTACAGTTTTTGAAGGTCAGGTTAGACCGAGCGAGAGAAAGATGAATATCTTTTACAGACTTGTTCGTTGACGATGGCTGTGAATCAGGGTCCGTCGGTTGGGTCTTGTTGAATACTTTTATTGTACATGAGGTATCTTCGTAGCAGATCTTACGTGCCGTACCGTATACTTAGTTTGAGAGAAGTCCTACGAGCCAGTGCTTATTGTTTATGACTCACTGTTACTAGCGGAGTAGGTGGTAACCATGAACTGGTGTAATGAGGTTAAATAAGACAGATAGATGAGATTTTTTTTATTTATCACTACATAAATTAAACTAAAAATAAATAATGGTTATTACAGTTACAGGTGTCACTGACGTAGCTCAATAGTTAAAGATTGTAACAGATGTAAGAGCTCGTACCGTGTGACATAAGATCTGCCCCATGGCAGATACTGGTACAGTTAATTGGTGATGGTTCAACTGGTGTTGCAGCTAAGCAATGGTTGCTTGACGCGGAGAGTGCCTATCCCCCAAGTTGTGTGTCACGATTCTTGATCGTGGCTGGGACATTTGAACGCCATGACACGCTAAGTGGTCGCCTCTGTTGTTCGAACATGTTGAATGCACGCAGACACTCGAGCTGTTGCATTGAGTAGTTTCAGGCACCCTTGATGGAAGGCGCCGAGTCCACTACATGATGGCGCCCTCCCCGCAGTTCGTGCCTGTAGCCTTGTCGACCTGAGTCTACTTGCTGAGCATCGTCATGAGGAACGTACCACCTAACCCGTCGCGCGATAAACTAGCTTGAAACCCGACCTGCACTGCGTGCCAAGAATCTTGACGAGAATTTTTTTTCTAGGCTAGGTTAGCGGAAAAAAGGATTTTACGTGATGACGCTATAATTATATGATTTATATCATACATCGTTGTCTTCAGTATGAAATTCCCCAGCAGCTATATCCTTTAGATAGGTTCAAAAACTTACTTATATTGTAGAAATGATGCGATTTGTATTTGACTCCATGATTTTTATCCAAAATCGTGACACATTTTGTCATAATACACTAGTTTACACTATACACACCACATAAACTACCACCATAACTTTTTAGAATACATGTTTACGCATTGATTTCATAAATTATTTAGCTTTGAAACACGGTAATTACACTACAATTCGATTTTGTGACACGAAAACAAAAAAATCCGCCATTACGTCATTACGGCACCAAAAGTTTGATACATTTTTCACCCAGAATTTTTCATTTATCTGTAAATATACCACTTTACACGTAATCCTTGACACTTTTTCAGTAGAAATCATTAATAATCATTATAAATTCACTTATCAAATGTTTTCATTCGACATCTAAACGGCACACTGACTCTCCGAAAAAAAACAAAATGGCGGCTGTCAAGAAATCGGAAGCATGAACTTTTTTGTTTATTTTGTCTGATGTAATCACTTCGCTCTTCAACCAATCACAATGCGGTATTTTGAACGAAACGGAAGTACGTCACAGAAAAAACAGCCAATGGGCGTCTAGATAATGACAAGCAAGCACCAAATCAGTCGGAAGTTAGTTTGGATCAGATGTTGTACCCGTGACACGCGGGAGGCGCGGAATTTGTGTATCAAAAGTTGATACATTACCGTTTGACGGGCTAAGAGAATCTCCTGGAGCTGTGATAGATGAATGTGGCCGAGGTCGACCACCTGTCAGAACGGCCGAATCTGCGAGATGCAGAACTTACGGTTAGAAATGTATAAAAGCAGACCGCGCTCGTCTGATTCCTACTTGCGTTGAAGTCGCGGAGTTCACACCTCCAGAATATTGTTTATTTTTTTAATTGTTTTTCCTGACTTTATGTAGATTTTCGCATATAATTTTCTAATAGTTTAATTACTTAGAGTGGTTATTTTTTTGTGATTATTTAGTAAAAACCGCTCACAGTAGGTATACTCATAGAAAAAGAAACGTGTCTGTAGTTTAATACTCAATACATTTATTGCTTTCACATGGTATTATACTTAGTTGTTACATTGTAGGTAGGTATCACACATGAACCCTGTTCAGGGGTATTGCAACAGGAAAGTAGGCAGACCGAGGTTTTATTCACGTCAATTTTTCAATTAGTCAATTTCTTGGGTTAATTCAGTATTATTATATTCGCACATTTTGTCATTCATGTAATCATTTAATTCGTAATAACATTTTTTTTAAAAGGAAAGATTTTAGTAATTTTATAAATAGGGTATCAGATTGGGCTTCTTTCATTTGTTCTGGTAGTTTATTATATACGTGTATGGTCATTTTATATGGGCCTTTACTGTGTATTGTTAACTTTGATGGAGGTTGAACTATTTTATTTCTACCTGGCCTGAGAGCATAGCGCCTATTATTATTATTATGTTTTATTCTTATATAAAGTTTGTTTATAACAATTATGATTTGTATACCAGGTATAAGGTGTGTGCCGGGAGGCAACACGTTGTCGGATGGCCGAATGTCATGATTTCAAAAATTAATACTAATTCGATAAAATAATTTTGTATATTTTGATTAATTTATTTCTATTTATTCGCGGATTTTTAATTTAAAAAGGTTCTTAGTTTGACTTTCTTAGCCTGTCTTTATTAAACACTCAATTTATTAGCCACCGGAAACGTGTTGTCTGACGATACAAGTTCCTTTTGAGAACCGCCATTTTTTATGAAAAGTATATCAAAAGAACTGCAGGCACGGCAGTTGGTCTTGAGCCTTCGGGCAGTGAAGTTGTGTCATTTGTGTGTGTGGTATAATTAGATAAGTATTACTGTTTTAAAGTGTATGATGGTGCAAGAATAATATTAGGAAATGATTGCATAAAATGCAGTTTTATTTCATGATGATACCATCATATTTTTCAGTGGAGCTAAACTAGCTTTATACTATAAGTACCATATTAGCATTTACTGCTCCGGATTAAAGTATAGATTTTGTATGAAAATCTCTACTTAAAAATTTTTTTCTTTATCAGATTATAGACATTAGACAAAGAAAGAAAGGTTTCATGTACATTACTACTTAGTACAATTTAAAATTAAGCTGTTTCCGCATACAATTTTCCGTGAAGTGGAAACTCAATCCCTTATCTTCATTTCTCAGCAAGACGAGAATGCATACTTTATGCAGTATCAGAATTAGTACACTGAAATTGAGTATTATTATACGTTGTAACAGTCGAGTAACTTTGCATCCAGCTCTAGTTTCTACCCATATGGGTCGTTACGCGTCAAGAATTTTACTATTAGTGACTTTGCACGAATAATCTATTCAGTAAGTTTGTAGTAATAAATGTAATTTGAAATCATCTAGATTAGAAACAAAGGCCTGATTATTATTGGGTTTTAATATATTTTTTTCTATATTATTAATATATCTTTAGTATTTGCTGATCAGATAATAGAACCTTCCCAGTCCGAGTATACATTTCAGTGATATTATCTGAAAAGATCACGAGCTAAATTATTGAATTACTAAATGAATCAGTGGTAAATTTTATCATGAATAGGCATTCAACTTTTAATTAAATCATTCGACTTTTCATGATTGTTCATGGTTGCCGATCACTATTGCTTACAATTAATTGAATCATCTACGCCAGCGAGATGTTGGATTGTGTCTGCAATTCTGCATTCACCAAGTCTGCCAATGACAGGCTGCGTACTGTCAGCGCCTGACCTGACATCTTAGTACTAATTCATCGAGGTACTCCTACTATCGAGTTTGATTCAATAATTCAACTGCAAATGGACTTAGGTCTTTAGGTAGGTAGCTATCCCCCCAAAGGGGAATATGTAACCTAAAAGTTGTCCTTGCTTGAACAAAATGTACTATGAACGCCATGCAGCTGGTAAATAAGCTGACGTCGTAGTGCTAATTCAACGATTCACTATTGATACTGTTTCAATAAAGTAAATAGACTCGATTATTTATAAGTAAAGCACGTGTAATCGAAGGAGAAGCGTCCTTCCTCCTCCGCCCTTTTTTCACGTTGACACAAAGTCTAATTAAAAATGAGCTTTGTATTCTTATGAGTACGTAGGAGAAAATAACATTTCATGAATAACTAAAGGTAAAGGAGTGAACATTTTTAGATACAACTGTTCTTATTGGTATACACTGCTTCAACAATTTAGCATTTTGGTTCTTTATTTATTCAGAGAACTATTAAAAACCGTCGGTCTAGTCAGCTTAAGTTTGTCGCGAATTCTTTCTATGGTAAGCACTAGACCAAAAATACTACACTAAACTAAAACTAAACTAAACTAAAAATAAACTACTACACTAAACTACACTAGATACACTACACTAGATACTAAACTGTAGCACGTGAAATTAAATTAGCGCTTACCATAAAGTCGTATAATGCTGTCGACTTCACCGAGCGAGTTTTTAGCGACGCATCTGTAGCCACCCACATCTGTTGGCGAGAGCCTTCGGACAGTGAGTACCATTCGGCTCTCGAACGAGCTGATCATCGTGTTCTCCACTTCGTACTTGCTCGAAGATATTACCATTTCATCTGAGGAAGGAGAATATTAAATCTTAATTAACGATCCATTTCTGAACAAAGCAAATTTTGATTTCACCAATGAACGTTAATTTAGAGAGACTTGGTGCAGAAATACAATACTATGAGTAATATCTGTAGAAAATATAAAATTAAAGGTTTTTTAAAAATTTAAAATACTTTTTACTGTAAAGACTGCTGCGAGCTATAAAGTCTAGCAACTATGTTACGAGATAAGGCTGACAATGTCCCGGCTGTCAGTCACAATAGTCCTCTGCGGGAAAGTGATATTTTCAAGGAACACCGAATCGCCGACATTTCCTCAGAACCCCTTTAAACATGGGGCCAACAATCCTTACATAGCGGTACGTAAGTATGTCGTTCACCGCTTTTCCGAACCACCTAAGCCTCGAGTGCTTCTTGTCCGCAAATGATAAAGCGACTAGCTTTCTTTTAAACACACTGTAGCACCACCCGTCGTGTTAAACACTCCATTCCATCCTCCGTTTTATTACAACCAATAAAATACCTCACGAGACATTTTACCCAGATATTTTTCAATAAAACGTACGGGAGTCGTTTAAAAGCGCATTAATTTAAGTCTCAGACTTGGCGTAAACTTAAGGAAACGATAACACCCAGGAACGCTTTTCCTAATCTTCATTTCGATCGAAGCTTTGGTTTGTTTACTCCCGATGTACACGGCTTTACGAGGTGCGGCGAAGATGGCCTTCGAACAAAATTACTCGGCAAAATCCGAGCGTTTCATTACAACAAGAAATTTTATCTCAATTAATGTCTAAAATAACAGTGTAACACTCTTAATTACGCTTGAGTGAGGCCTGCTTAATTAACACTTACATGTCAAAGGGCCTAACATAGATTGATGACAAACGAAAATGACGTTCCCGTGCTGTTTGGGGTTGGTTTTCAGAATGGGCTGGAGAGAAAGCGCCAGTCACTCGACGCAAGTTAGCGAACAATGGACTGGAGCCGCCGCCCTCGACAATGCCTTCCTCCATGGCCCATAGCGCAGACGTAAAACAACTTGGAGCCTTAATGCGTTTTTATAATTAGCGCTAGAGACTCCATTAAGAGGTAACTAGGTACTTCATGAAAAATGTATCAACTCAAAACAGTAAAACGTCCAGCTATCGCAAAAAGTACTCTACCAATTTTTGTAAGCATTTTTCTTCTAAAATTTTAAAATTAAAGGTAGTTACTTTAACTTATGTTTCTCCAAATAATGTTTGTCGCATTACTTTATCAGCTTTGGCGAAACGCGCGGTAAATTCAGTACCTAACAAAGCGCAACGCAAGAGCTCGACTTTGCTGCTAAGAGTGGGTATCGGACTCACAGCGGTATCGGGTATATTACAGAGAGTCTACTCTGCAAAACGATAAACGAAATCGCTGGTAACATTCGGGTTACACTGCGTGGTTGCCTTGAGAGTTGATTGCAGCGCGCGGAGGGTTGCTTTGTTGCCGCTCAGTGACACTCAAATGCGAATAGTGAACCTTTGTTCATAGTTTTACAGAGTAGAACTTTAGAAGTTATTATGACTGTTACCGGCACTCCCCAAGGTCATACGCCTGTAAACTGCTCCTTCTAATGGACTGAGTAACAAAACTCCTATGTGGACTATGTCGGGTAATGAAATTATGTCTTGTACGAGAGCTTTATACGTGGCTTTGTGCACTACAGAAGCACTGTGTTTTGCCACTTTGTTTAAATTAGTTGGTATCCATGGTATAATTTAGTATTTTTGTTATAATTTACAAAATAGGTACATTTTGATTGGGAGCATAAATTACTGAAGCATTTCAGCTTCTATTGTGTTTGTAAAGTGTTTATTGTATCAACGTAGAAAAATATATATTAATCTTTTAGGAACGACTAGGAAAAACAGATTCTGTGAAAATTTACTTAACGGAGTAAAAATTGTGTAAGGTTTTATAGACTATAGCTCGATGATGTAGAACCTACGTCATTTTAAATTTGATTTTATATAACTTATCGAACAAAAAGTTGATTCTGATAACTGTGGCTAAAATGAAAAAGATTTCAGCTATTATGCCTTCAATACTGAAACATTTACTATATGATATTTCAGAAACTCTTGATACAAAATAGTAATGAATATTACTCTACTCTACTTCAGGTTGCAAAACCTTTTCCGAAGTGCCATTGTGAATCACCCCTTGGCTATCACAGTTCAATCTCAAGTACTACTAAACTCAAATATTATGCGCCCTCACCAATGGTTTGGAGTTTAGGTAAAATTATCCATTTTCCGATAGAGAACATGAAAAAAGTCACTGATAAAAAAGGTTCACTATTACTCGGATCTTAGGTCTTTCGGGAAACCTATTTGCAAGATAGGAAAGCCAACGACCTTAACGGGGATTTTATGGTAATTTTTTTAATCGTACTTGTTATATATTGTACGAACGAGGTTAGAACAATAAATTGAACTCTACTACTAATAATGATGAGTAAACTTCATGTCACATTATCTCAGTAAAGTCATAACATAAGAGAGTTGATAAGTCTATAGTAATTAATTGCTGACTACAAGAAACGTCCGACTACAACCTGAATTGTATTGAATAAAATTGAGTAAAAATATCACCGGATTTTTTTACAAATATTCAGAATTTACAGTTATGAGAATAAGTAATAGAACAAGCAGATGGCCCACCTGATGTTAAGTGGTAATCTCTGTCCTAACAATACATTGCCTAACTGATCAAGTCCACTAAATATGTACCCTGCGAGGTATTGCACTGCGCCCATCACTCTGAGACGTAAAGATGTCATTTCTCATGTGCCTGTGAAAACCAATAACTCGAATATCGCTAAATTCATTGATTTTACGTTTCCACGTTGACCTCTCGAAATATCCTCTTATCTCTAAGTAAGTAATGCGTCACACTTCACGGAAAAGCAAACCCCTTGAGAATCCTGACGCGACTCCAGCCATTTGTATTATAGAACCGTCATTCATATTGTCACCAGGAATCCATGTCAGCAGATGCGCTATCCTGTTATTACATTATTTTAATACAAGGTTTTTGTTTACGTTTTCATTGTAACCAGTTTACATCGTTGTTGGTCATGTTTTATAAAAAAAGATTGAAATGGTCTCGTAAGCGATCGTAATGAATGACGTAAGTAACAAAGAAATTGCCAAAGTGGGGTGCAAAATAGACGATGATGATTTTGTGAAGATTCTTAAAACTATTATCTTCCAGCAGACCATACCTGTTACATTACATTCTTACCTAAATATTAGAAAAATCTAGATGACTTCCACAAAATAATCAGAAACCTCTGAATCAAAATGAAACAACGTCGAAAAAAAAAACTTTGAGCATTACATTTCACAGAACGGAAGCAAGTATAATGTGGAACTTAAAATTCCCAGAAGCTCAAACCGTACCATTGAAAATTAACCCGTAAATTTCGCACGACAACTGCCGAATGGGGAACTTTGTGGGACGCCGACGGCTGGGTACGAACAGAGGCTCAATCCAGCTCATTACAAGCCACACTGCAAAGTTCTTAGAAATATAAATTTAAGTGATAAATACCAAAACACTATTGGCTAAATCAGTAAAAATAGTTACCAACTTATTTTTAACTATCAATGATCAAAAATATATAAAGTAGTCGATGATGAATTCGTGCTATGCAATAAATAAATAAATAAATATTCATGGACTTTACACACAACGCCCTCTAGTCCCAAACTAAGCATAGCTTGTAATATGGCAACTATATGGCTGATAGAATACTTATAAACTTTTTTGTTTTTTAATAGATTTGCATAATAAAACTAAGAAATCCTGGTAATATTAAAAAAAATTGCTATAGATCAGTATTTGATTTTCATTACTTGTTCTATTTTATTTACACTCAAGCTTACAGCTGAAAGTGGTAATGGATTCTCAATGTGAAGGAAACGCGGGATTTTATTATCATACTGAGGGAATGACTCTACTTTTCCAATGTTATTGAGACACATTTGGTTTATGTGATAGAATTACGACCCAGAGCTCACGTGACTAAACACTATTATTGAATACCTTCTGCAATATTATTCACCAGTAGTTTGCACACCTACATTATTTAGTTATTAATTTTTTAAATGAAAACGTTTTTAGACGTATTTTGTGTGAACAGTGAACGCAAGTGAACCGTCACAAACGGGTGGATGACGGTCAATTGGGCTTATTCGGCTCCATTCAACATTCTAGACTTGTACCTGATAAGGTAGTTTAAGTAGCGGTAAGAATATTTCAGAAGCATAATACTAATACAATATGCCTGTAGGTACACCATTGATCAAGCTGTAAACCAGTCTTTCATCAATATCAGTATTAAGCTTGTCAAAGTTTATTGCATATTTCTCACAGCAAGAATGAACCCCATCCACCGGTTTCCTTATTCAAATAATATTCATTCGTTTTAAAAAAGTTACATTTGCCAGTTTAAAAAGTTTTTCAAATAAAATGAGTTTATTGTTGAAATATGTAAATAATGGGCCGTTACTTTGCAAGGACAGTAACTCACGCTTTTCCTTAAATTTTTTGAAAATAAGGTTTGCATTTTTTATACTTTGCCGGAAAATTCATAATTCTTTGTATTATTGTTACACAAATATTGTGGTAGCTAGTCGTTACTTACTTATATTATTCCACTAACATTTTATCTAAATTTACAATACATTTCTATTTATTACATGGCGTGAATAACGGCAACCATGAGACATTTTATCAGTAACCGGTGAAATCTTGAAGCTGTTGATCGGTCTAGTTTGAAACTTTACTGAATCAACTCAGCACTCTATAAAGTTAGTCCGTCGCTTTCACTACGTTACGGAAAGGTTGTGACGCGTAGGTAAATGAATTAAAATTTAAAAAACTTATTAGATATTTTTTTTAAAACTAGGTAAACTGTCTGTTTAGTCATGAATACTTCCCGGCTTCGTCATCAGATGATGATGGCAGTAATTGGGATTATTTTAGTAACCGTAAATGTCACTGAAAAGTCACAGAAAATTACTTGATTTCGTTTACTTCATCATAATCATCATAATAAGTCTGTAGAAATCCACTGCTGGACATAGGCCTCTGCCATAATATGCCAGAAAGAGCGATTTTGGACCTTCTCGGTTCATTCGGTTAAAAATTGTTTACAAATGTATGCAATAAATTCTATATTACTAACTAATTATTTATAATATTGCTTTGATACACAATGATTTACTTGCAAAGTTTAAGATCTGACAAATCACTAAGAACAAATATTCACGATATCCCGCTGAGTGCACGACTTAGCCAAAAGAAGACTGAAAAAAGAAGAGAGAAGTCATAAGAGATAAAAAAAATTAACCAACATACCATGCCAAAGATCTGCTCAGTCAATATCTAGCATCCGCAAGAGATAAATTATGAAAGCATTGTCGGACGCGCTCGGGGGTCGTAAAGAGCCGTCCACTCACTCGGAACTAACGAGCATTGTCTTATTTCACCACAATAGGTCAATTTCCTTGAGAAAACCCGTCTCAATCGTAAATTAAAACTTAATAACTCATTACTTGCAAGCGTTACCACGCCCAGTCGCTGGTGCCAATTTTTTTAATTACCCACGCAAAAGGAAGGAATAATTTTATTATTTCATTTTGGATAGGGTTTTTACGTAAATGACTGGAATGAAATAAGTCCCAGTTTTAAATGCCCTGTCATTTGCAGAACTCTAAAAAAATTTGGTGGGTACATTTTTTTTTCATTTTCATGATATTTCCTGCAACGTCCTCTAGAATATTCGTCTACAGACCAATATAATTCCAAAAAATCTCCTTACGATCTGTTAAAATAGGCTCTGGTCTAGACTGCAGAGTTTATATAATGCATACAATAATATTATCCACGCGAATCTATTTAAACATTTTTTTTGATAACATGGCACTAGAAATTTGAAAACTAGGTTATTCAATTTTTTTGCGGCATATTTTTCTTTTATACAAACAAAAAAAATCGTAATTAATTAAAAGTCCTTGTTATAAATGGCCCTTAAATGACACTCGCACTCGCGATTAAAGCTATAGTGGTTTTTAAGAGCTATTCGCGTGTCGTCATGGAGACGGGATGTTCCCGAGGGACTAGTAAACTCATTTTGGACATGAGACAGGCTTCTTTAGTTGTGCCTCTGCCACACGAATCAAGTGCTTGCAGATAGTCAAATAAAAATGCTTAATAGTAACATTCAATAGAATTACTTAGCAAGCGAGAATAGACTATTATTTTAGTGACTTGTCTTTCTTTTCCTAATTTTGACACAGTGACACCAGACTGTGCTTACCGTGTTGGTAATCAAAATATCAATGATATCTAATTGAATATTATTATAGTGACATAAAGTTGACTTGGTGATGGACAGGACTGGTCAGTAATCATAGATAGGCTATAATCCACTTATTTCAGAAACATCGGCCTAAAAACTCTACTCTCACTTCGTAGCAAATTAATTGGGCATACTCTTAACACGATAAACTTATTAATAGCGATCAGATTAGTGGGGATTTCAGAAAAAATCCAAAACCCCTACTGTACTACGACTGCATGCTACGACGTAGCCAGTGAATATTCTCGGAGATAATTACTGATATATCCACCGGGATTTCTTTGTAGGGATTCCTGGAATATATCAAGACCGATTTATTTAGTGAGTACTTGCTACGTGTATACAGCCTTAGTTGATAACAAATACCGCATTATTTAGCAACTCTCGGTAAACTAGAGGTCCTCTTTATCACAGAGTTGTGATACTGATGCTTCGCATTTTTATAGTTTGACGTCCTATCTTGAGGGGATACGAAATGAATAATATATTGGAACGGAATGTATGTGGCTTTATTATTTACGGTTCTATTTTTTTTTTGCAATATATTATTTAAGTAAAAAAAAATATATTGTCTAATTGATTCCTTGAACCATTAAACATATTTTAACACAGTAAACGTATATTGTAATAAAAAATATTATATTATAAATAAGTAACGTAAATCTTATATCATTTAGATATTAAGTAAGTAAGTAAGTAAGTAAATCATTTATTTGCGACACACAAGAAATTTAAAATAAACAAATACACTAGAAGGAAATAAACAACAAGAGAGACAATAATTACTAAACAAAATCACAAGTCAAATACAAATAACACAAAGAAGAATACATTTAAAAAGTGTGCAATGGTGTCGCAAAATGGACCCAAGCTCAGCATACTGTGGGTTGCTAACAACCCACGCTGGTCTTCCGCTAGAGCCAAATTTAAGATGCGGACGTGAACTTAAAAGAACTATAAGTAGGTAAAATAAATTAAATTAAAATATGCAAAGCAATAAATAAAATAAAAACAACGAACAACACTAACTAAAATATGAAACCTAAAACCAAACTAAAAAATATAAAAATAAAACACTGTTAAAAAATAAACAAAGAATTCCAAATAGATAAATAAATACATTATTATATAGCACTCGCGTCAAGTAAAAGGCTTTCCTGCTTTTTCTGCCATTCGTTATTAAAAGAACGAATGTAATTTTGGTAGACACATCTCTCCTTCTAGCCCAAAACGAAGGTTGAGTCATGCATGTGAACGATTTGTTAATTGTTAATCACGCTCAAAAAAGTCAGTCATATTTTGTCTGCTTTTTAAACCCCGACGCAAAAACGACGGTGTGTGTGTGTGTGTCTGTCTGAAGCAACGTAGCTCCTGAACGGATGAACCGATTTTGATTTTGTTTTTTTTGTTTGAAAGGTGATTAGTCGGGAGTATTCTTAGTTATGTTTGATGAAAATCGGTCCAAGATTCGAGAGTTTTTTAAATTTTTAATTTAATTACTTGTTGTAAATATACATACCTACGTTTGCTTTGGAAAAAATATAACCAAGACACAAAACAAACAAACGCTCACCACACCACACAAATGTTTGTCCTGGGTGGGAATCGAACCTACAACCTACAGCTAAGAAAGTATTATTAAGAACTAAGCAACGAGGTCTGTCTAATTAATTATTTAAACTTACTAGAATCCCTGACCCAGTAATTGATGGACTTGGGCGAGGACTCCACGTAGCACTCGAGTGTGACGTCAGTGCCCAGTGGCGCCCCCACCAGCTGGTTTGGTACTTGGATCACCGGGTGAACTGTATAGTGGAAACAAAAAATCAAAAGTGAATTGCATCTAACTAGAGTAGCCGTTACCAGGAGTTCATCAAATTGTAAATATAGTACAGCTTTCTCAAAAGTTTGCCTCTACGGTAACCTAATAAATAACAAGGTGAACGTACAACCTACGTACCGATGAGGACAAACATGGAAACTCAATCAAGCTCCTACTAAACTCCAGCAATTGTTAGTTGGAACGACGACCGTCAGGTCTGTTATTTTACTCTCGCAAAAACAACCGACACATTTGTGGCGAAACCAAAATAATTGCACAGTAGGGTTGAAAATAAAATATTGGAGTCATTTTGCAAATAGGTACATTGTTTACGAAAGTTCTGAGCCCTGCGCAAGCTTTCGTAAACAGCGCAAATAACACGTTTTTGAATTTATAAGCCGCCGCAAACCGGAGCCTAATAATATTAAAGTTAAATCATGCACAAGCGCAAAATGTCCGCCGAGTTGACGCGAAGACACAAATAGTCCCTTACAGGCAGAAAATAATTAAAAGCTACTACTCGCTGACATTGAATAACACCATTAATAACAAGAAACCTCTGAAAGTTGCCGAGATAAACAACAATTACCCTGAATGTCGGGAGCTATTTCGCCCAAAAATGATGCTGCCTGAAAACATTTACGGAAAAAATCTGGAAGCTGTAGCAACACAGCGGTATACCAGTACACCATCAGTACTTAGGCAGGTAGGTACTTAGGTACATACGTTTCGGTGGTTGATTCATTTGTAATCGTGATAAATAACCTTCTACAAATTATGTAGTAAAATATGTACCGGAGTACATTTGAATTTTAATTAATTTTGAAATTCATAATTTCACTTATTAGTCATCGCATACCTGCCAATTTCAAAAATAGAATATACAAAAATAATATTCATATTGCTTCAATTCCATACGGAGTTATTATTCTCAGAAAGATTACTATGAACCCGGTATATCGAATGTAAACCGGCTTGCTCCGTGCCTTCTCGTTGGTAAACAGGATTACTTAGTGGTTTTCCTTATTTTTATTTATTTATGGAATTATGTACTTATGTACACTGACATTAATGAATAGCTAAAACATTAATATTTTCACCAGTAGTGTAAGGCAAATGCAGGTACCACCTATGTTAAAAAATTTCGTACCAAAATCACATACATATAACTATTTTCTCACTCTGCAGCATTGTATCTTTTACGTGTTATACAAACAAAAGTTACAATGTCAATTATGTAAATTTTCTACCGAATGGGGTATGCGTACGGTGAATATTCGGCTCATGGGAGTTAGTACTAAGTTAGAACTATTGATGTTTTTGTGAAACGAAGTGTAGTTTTGAGCCAATCATGGACGAGCCAAGCTTTGATTATTCAAAATAATAATAATGATATAATGGAATATAGTGTAAAATTTATGTATATTCATAGAAACTCAAGTACAGTGCCCACCTTATATTTTTTATAATTTTGTAACAAATATGCCCTTTGTACTAATATAAGTTAATTTTTATGTTTTTGTATGTCACCTGAATTCTTTGTGTGTACAATAAAGTATTATCTATCTATCTATGTTTTTCATGATTTACTTACAGTGTACTTTGATGACGATCCTTTTGCTAACTGATGGAGGGATGCCATTGCTTGCAATGCAGAGGTAAGCACCCATATCCGATCTTGATATCTTGTTCAGAATGAGAACCTCTTCTTCACAGATTTGAGCTATTAAAAAAATACACATCTGAAAATGTAGTAATACCAAAATATGAAATAGATCCAACTATCTATGCATACAAATCGTATTTTATTCCATTACTAGCTTCTGCCCGCGACTTTGTCCGCGTCCCGTTTTATCCTGTTGATTTTCCGGGATAAAAAGTAGCCTATATGTTAATTCAGGCTACGAACTATATGTATTCCAATTTTCATCCAAATCGGATCAGTAGTTTTTGCGTGAAAAAGTAACAAACATCCAGACATGCCTAGATATATCCATACATACCTACATACATCCATATATACAAACTTTCGCGTTTATAGGATGTAGATTCTAGTGGATGAAAAGTGCGCTCTATAATTAGTGTTACCTATCACATACAATATACCAGGTATAAGTAATACGACCACTTTTGAAAAGTTCAGGTGTTAGAGCACTGCATCCATTTTATTAACAAGTAATTAAATTAAAAATTAAAAACCCCCGAATCTTAGACCGATTTTTGTCAAACATAGCTAAGAACACTCCCGACTAATTCACCTTTCAAACAAAAAAAACAAAATCAAAATCGGTTCATCTGTTCAGGAGCTACGTTGCCTCAGACACACACACACACAAACAAACACACACAGGCACGTCAAACTTATAACACCCCGTCGTTTTTGCGTCGGGGGTTAAAAAATCCTATGTCATCATTAATATCATCAGTGTAAGCGTGAAAAAACATCAGCTGTTGGCTGTTCCATACGTTTTGCCAAGTAGGTAGGTATTTCATATTATATGGAACCGCAGTTTTTTACTTTACTTATAATACCAACTTACCAATTGGCTTCACCAATTATAATATACAAAATTCTTGTGAAAATTGCTTAGCAACAAAATGATCTCCTGATAATACTATTTAATTAATTGAATAAGTGGACGATTTTACTTTTAAATGAAAGGTCGTACAATATTAGGAGAAGTATTGTTTATCGTTTGGTAAAGTGTAAAATGACTCAATCCAATCATTTATCATAGTCACAGAATGATTATATCTCATTTGTTTTGACATTCCTAACAAGACACGTCTGGACTGAACGATTTTAATTGTTCAATCTACACCCTTTTGGGAATATTTTTTTATAAAATAACTTGTTATTATTACTATACCTAATATGGAATCATAAAAATTTCATGGTATCCTTAAACATAATCACAATTTATAACACAATCATAAGCACATGCTATGTGTTTTGAAGAAAATTAATTTTAAATGAAATTTTGAAAATGTATATTTATTCATATAATCCGTAGGTAACCGTAGGTACTGTGACCTTATAATTTATTGTGAACATCTTACACAAAAGTTATATAAACACAACCTTATTTTGTTATAGTTATTTACACAAGTTGAAATGCTGAAATATATTCAATAAGTATTTTGTCGTGTAACATGTTTGGGAAAAACCTGTCCCTTTTACCATTTAACCCAGCAAAATTTAATTCCCAAACGTATATCCGACCTGGCGTGAGGTCAATCGTTGTACCGAGGTTTTATATTACAGTGAAATAAATTGTCAGCCTTAATTAAGCGTACCTTTTGTTTTTCCTTCATTAGAGTCTCTAATCACTATGACCCCACCCTCAGTATCACACGACGAGAGGACATCTACTTGTTTTACTTTTACACACAGGTAAGATTTTACAAATAGGTTCTTGGTAATCGACTCATTATTGTCTTTGTCATCATTCCATTCACAGTCAGTCGTTAGTATTATTTATCAAGACAATTAGTTATTCAGGAATTCAGATTTATACGAAATTATACTTCAGGTCTCGTCCGAAGACCATTATTTACTTGCAGCATTACGAGTTATGGTGCTGTCTCTGTCACACATCAGATCCAAGTCATAAAATACAAAACCATCTTCTATCTCGCTCTCCTGCGCTCGCGCCTGCAGCCACGGTGGAACACTCCTGCAACTTGTCATTACGTGTTTTTGTGTTTCCGAAGTCACACAAAAAAATTTTCAATTTTCTTCAAAAGTGTTTTTCAGGTATAATTGAAATGGGAAAACGAAAGCGTTCGCAGCTCGATGATGATTATCGAAGTATTAAAAGGAAAGTTAAAAAACTGGAGCGCAAACTACAAAAATGTAAAAGACTGAGCAGCTCATCGTCATCAGACTCGGATCATTCTTGTCCTGAAGGTTCCCCATACCGGGAGATAAATAATGATGAGTTTAATGATAATTTTCGGGACGTACATGGTATGTAAGCCCTATATTTCTAAGAACAACAGCGATTTTGTCGCGGCATTCTCAGTCTAGGTACTTACCTCTTTCCTACCCACACCGCACCAAAAAACGGTGTTCGATATTTAAATTTTTAATCGAGGTTTGGAATATATTAGGTACCTAGTGTACCTACCAAGGTCTCACTTGTATATCATGTTGAGAGTACGTATTATTTTCTCCACGTAAATCGTGTTGAGTGTAAGTATTGCTAAAAAATAATCGTACCTACCTTGGAATCCCTCCGCGTATATCGCGTAGAGGGTATCAGTCGATATCCTCGCACGTATATCGTGACGAGCGTGCATACCTATGCACAAAATAATTGAGCATAAGGTACTGTAGATATCAACTGCAAATCGTTCCGCGTATATCGCGTTGAACGTAGTAGGTACATACAAGAATGTATGCCCGCATGTATATCATGTGGTGATTAAAGGGTACTCATACCTACCTACTGTTGTGTCTCCACGTAAATCGTGTCGAGCAATAAAAGCCTACCTAATGATTTACAATCATTCTTACTTCAGGGTTGTGTTTTTTATAAAACTATGTATCCAGCTAAGTACTTACTTTCGTACGAAATAAGTACCTGCCTACCTATGTACTTACGTACGATGATGTCGAATCTCCACGTAAATCGTGTTGAGAATTTGTTAGTGTTTTTTTCTTCTACGTTTTATGTTCTTACAGATAAAAATGTACATCAGGAAGAAGGTGAAATAACTGATATCGATGTTCCGGCGTCAGAACCGATTGCACCGGCTGTTCAGGATAAACCTGATGAGATTCTTGACCCTGAAATCTTAATAATGTTAGGCGAAAATCGTTCAGTACAAAAAGAACATGGTGATGCCTTGCACACAGATATCGCTGCCCGGTGGTCACATATTTTAACGAATGGATTGCCCAAAGAGATAAAGGTAGACCTTCTGAAAAATTATTTACCAGCAGCGAACTGTACTAATTTGAAGGCGCCCAAGCTCAATCTGGAGATCGAGGCGGCATTATCACCCTTAAATGTTAAAAAAGACTTATTCAGTCAAAACCAGCAGAATCAGCTATCTAGCTGTCTATCAGCTATTGGAGCGGCACTAAACTGGGCCTTGTCATCTAAGGATGCGCAAAAGATTATAAACAACCTGAACAAAAAGACCCAGGATGTTGTCCGGAATACAAAGCTTGATGAATCTTTATTCGGCGCTAACCTTGCGGATCATCTGAAATCATCAAAAGCTATCTCCCAGACGGGGGCAGAGATGAAATATAGCGCGATGCAGCGCGCCGCATTTAAACCTCCGCCTCCTACAAGAAAAACCCAGCGGGCGGGGTGCTTTAAACTTGAGGGGGATGTCGCGACCAGCAGCCGGGGAGTCGCGCCCGTATCCCAGCTCCCGGAAGCCGGCAGCAGCCACACGGGATCACCACCGAGACACCTATCGTCGGAGCCACTCATCGCGTCACAGGACCACGAAGCGTTGACTTCGTCATTGCAGGTACCTATCGCAGGCAGGCTGCAATATTTCTATGATCAATGGCGCAACATAACTGATGATCCTATTGTTTTATCCTGGATTCGAGGATACAATATTCCCTTTAAAAGCGAGCCTATGCAGTTATCTTCTTACTCAACTCAACCAAATCCATACCTGAATTCAAAATAATTGATCAGTGTATTGGGAGTTTGTCAGTCTGATTTTATATCAACTTTTGAACCGTATGAAGGCCAGTTCCTTTCACCTATCTTTACGGTACCCAAGCCTAATGGCAAACATTGTTTTATTTGAAACCTGAAGCATCTAAATAAATTTGTTCAACTAGAAAATTTTAAAATGGAAGATTTTAGAACAGCTTTAAAGTTATTAAGTAAAAATAATTTCATGGCAACCCTGGATTTAAAGAACGCCTATTTTTTTTTAGTTTCTATTGATAAAAATCATAGAAAGAAGCTACGTTTCGAGTGGAAGTCACAGCTTTATGAATTTAATGTTCTATGTTTTGGTTTATGCACTGCTTCCTTTGTATTTACTAAGCTGATGAAACCTGTTTTACAATATTTACGATCACTGGGCCATTATTTCAGTGAACTACTTAGATGATTTTTTTTTTTTTAATAGGACAGACGTACAACGAATGCGTTACTAACGTAAGAAAAACGATGGATGTTTTACAATCTTGAGGATTTGTTATAAACTCCGAAAAAAGTCAAGTAACGCCAAAAACTGAATGTAAATTCTTAGGGTTTATTTTTAATACCAGGAATTTGACCATTTACCTTCCTAAAGAGAAGAAACAGCGCATTCTTCAAAAAGCTATCGAGTTAAAAAAAAAAAAAAAAAAAAAATGTAGTATTAGTTACTTCGCTGAGTTCATTGGTCTACTGACATCTGCATGCCCTGCCGTAAGATATGGGTGGATGTACACCAAGGTATTCGAAAGACAGAAGTTTTTTAGCCTTAGGAAACTCAGATGATTACTATAAGAAAATGGTAATACCAAGCTCCTTGAAAAATGACTTAGAATGGTGGAAACATAATATTTTACGTTCTAAGAGCCCTATTGTTTCTAGTAATTATTGCCTTGAATACAGCTATGCGTCAACTACAGGTTGGGGTGTAGTCTGTGATAAACAAAGTTCTCACGGTAACTGGACGCAATCAAAACTGTCTTTGCATATCAACACATTAGAATTAAAAGCCGCATTTTATGGTCTCAAGATTTTTGCTTCAGAACTTCGTGATTGTAATATATTATTGAGGATAGATAATACTACTGCTATTTGTTACATAAACCGCATTGGCGGTATACAACATACACATTTAAACGATCTAGTTCGCACTATTTGGCAATGGTGTGAGTTAAGAAATATCAATATATTTGCATCTTATGTAAAATGTTCTTATAACACTGTTGCCGATTGCGAAACTCGAAAAATTATCATCGATACTGAATGGGAACTCGTAGAACTAGCTTTTACCGAAATAACGAACAACTTTGGTACACCCGAGTTTGACCTTTTTGTAAGCTCCCAAATCTAAAAATGCTCAAGATACGCATCATGGAAACTTGATCCTTATTCTGAAATAGTAGATGCATTTACTTTTACTTGGAAAAAACTATTTTTTTTGTATGCTTTTCCTCCGTTCAGCTTAATAACTATAGTTTACAAAAAATTGTCACGGACAAGGCGGAAGGCGTTTTAGTTGTAGCATTTTGGCGATCACAACCTTGGTATCCGCTATGGACCAAACTAATTATTTCTAAAAAAGTCTATTTTGGGCCTGATAAATATTTGTTAAATTCAGCTTTCAGAACTTGCCACCCACTTCACGCAGATCTTGTTGTGGTGGCGGCGAAATTATCAGGCAGGCGATGATAGCTCGAGGTGTCCCAGAATCATCTCTGAGTATTGTAATGGCATCGTTTGCGGATAAAACTCTTAACCAGTAGGTATAGTTCCTCTCTTAAATCGTGGTGGACATATTGCGAAAATAACAGCTATGATGTCTTTAATGCTACAAGTACCGAAGTAATTTCCTTCCTAACAAACAAATTTGAAGATGGAGCCGGTTACAGTAGGTACATTAAATACACATCGGTCCGGTTTATCCACTATTTTAGTATCAAGAATAACTTGATAGCATTCATAGATTTGTAAAAGGTGTGTATAGATTAAAACCACCTCAACCTAAATACGCTGCCACTTGGGATACCAATGATGTAGGTACTAAATTATTTATCTGATTTTTATCCTTACGCTGATAATATTACTCTAGAAGCCTTATCATATAAAACAATTTCTTTACTAGCAATAGCCTCTGCACAGAGAATGCAAACTCTAAGTTTGATTATATTAAAAAATATTTGTGTAAAAAATGATATAATTCTAATTAAAATACCAGATTTAATCAAAACATCGAGACCTGGGGCCCTCCAACCACTAATCAGGTTACCTTTCATCCGCGAAAATCTATAGATATGTCCTGCTACCGTGTTACAAGCTTACATTGAAATAAACTCAACCTTACGTAGCAGTGATGCAGATGATCACCTCATCATAAACGTAAGGAAACCATATAAAAGAGTTTGTTCTCAAACTCTCAGCCACTGGGTGAAAAAAGTTTTAGCAGACAGTGGTATCGACATATCGTTCATCACTTGGTCTAATTCATCAAATGTATTTTTTAAATATTATAATAGAGAAGTTAATAGTTCAGTTAATAATGATTTTGCGGAAGTTATATTTAATAACCTTTAATCAGGTACACTTATTGTATTAACAATTTTGTTAGAAAAGGATAAATGTATCATGAGAAGGTTAATTGGTAATAACTTTTAAATTAGTACCTATTAAAATTTATTTTGCCTTTGGCTTATGTTATGTTTATAATGATATTAAATTTATTTTTGATGTAAAATATAAATATCAATAATCGCAACTACAGGTGTCCATTGTATTTTTACTTTTCATAAGAGTGAGGAATAAGACCTTACTTTCTCTAAACATCTGCAAGTAAATAATGGTCTTCGGACGAGACCTGAAGTATAATTAAGAATCAAACTAACTTACCTAGTGACGTTTGATTCCAATTATGCGAAGGTCTCGTCCGAAGACCATTACGATCCCACCCATCCCGACTTAACATACTTACCCCTACGTCGCGGAAAAGTAAAATACAAGTTACTGAGACAGGGTTGGTTCTCTGAATGTAATGACAAGTTGCAGGAGTGTTCCACCGTGGCTGCAGGCGCGAGCGCAGGAGAGCGAGATAGAAGATGGTTTTGTATTTTATGACTTGGATCTGAAGTGTGACAGAGACAGCACCATAACTCGTAATGCTGCAAGTAAATAATGGTCTTCGGACGAGACCTTCGCATAATTGGAATCAAACGTCACTAGGTAAGTTAGTTTGATTCTTAATTAGTCTGCTAACATTTTGTTATGAATTTCTGAGTACCTAATTTGTTGCCTTGATTTATCAAAACAAAATGAGTTCAGAACATAATTTTCGTTGCAAAGAGATATTAGAAATTATACAAAGCTAATAGGTACATACCTTTCGTTTTCCCTCCGTTGGAATCTCTGAGCACAATGTCAGCCCCGTCTTCCCTCCGCCACATAATGCGAGGAGTCGGCATACCGCGCGCCCTGCAGGACACCCTGGCAGTCGCACCTTCCGGCACCATGACGTCTCCAGACGTCTCTTCAGGTATAAAGTCTGGAGGTATCACCACGTCTAAGTGCCCCATCTGTGTACAAAATTAACACAAACAAGAGGGTAGAGTAAGAGGTATCAAGGATTTAATAAATATTTAGATCTTCCTAGATTTTTTTATTCATAGTTAATCAGTGTTCTTGATAAAGAATTTGTAAATGTTTGCGACCTGTAAATAATTTTTAAAACATAAGGTATGGTATAGGTACTAAAGGCATTTCCTAGCTGAAATTAATGTAACAAACATTATTGAAACAGCATTGTGTCAAGTGGCGTCATGCTGCGTCAACGTCGACATCGAAGCGAGCAGCGCTGTCGGCGCTCACGATTTATGCCGTTATCAGGCCTGCGTATAAATTACAGCGCGGCGCAATAATTTAGGTGCACCATGCACGAATCATTACCCGCTGTGTCCCTGCATGGCTTAATTCACTTTATCTCCCCAATGTTTACTCTAATTGCAATTTAATTCCCGTTAATACGCCAAACAAATTGACAGATGACTATAGATGACCGACTCGCCTCGCCCCGCTCGAACCCATCGCGATTGATGTTACAGCAATCAAGTTGGTTGCGCATTACGCAATAGTAAATTAACAATGGCTGACCAAGAAAGTAAGGAAAATTCTAGTCCTGAATCAAAATGTAGATGGTCTAACTACGGCAATTACAAACTAATCCTATGGGCGTGGATGATGAATGAGACCACTATGATGTTCACCCCTGCAGAAGTGTCATTGTTAGGATTTTATGCGATTTCTATTGTACAAGTGCTTTCGACAATTTTTGTTGGAATACCATTATTATATTCAGAAATTTGTATAACGCAGTACACAAACTGCAATGTATTCACCATGTGGGATTTCTTTCCGCTGTTCCGTTACGTTGGATTTGGAACGCTGTTCCTTATTGTATTGAAGACTCTTTACTTAATGGTGCTGACTTCTTGGTATTTGGAATATACGTTTTTTTCTGCATTAGATCCTCCACCGTGGAGTTCTTGTGCTGAATATAATAACACAAAGTGTATGGTGAAAAGCTTAAACGTGTCAGTGTTTCAACATTGCTTAGAAGCAGAAATGCAGTTTAACGATGACTGCGGAATGAAGACAGCCAGCAACTTCTTTTACGAACGTGAAATTGGGGGTAATAACACGATGGACTCTGTTTACTGTTTACTTCCCTGGAAATCTATCATCGCGAGTACTACCGTGTGCTTACTTTTATTTCTCATGTCAATAAGGAAAGAAAAAATGATTCAGATATTTGTTAAGTTTCTAGCAGTCTATGTTTGCATCGCGACCTTATTTTTATTTTGCGTTGCTATATCTAAAAGTGGCACTTGGTACGCTACAAATGTTGAAGTAGAATGGACGGTAAAATTCCGTGACGGCTTGGACTCCATGAATAGAGGTTTCCTGACCTTAGGTACAGGATGTGGAATAATTGTATTTTTAACTCGAGATGTTCCATTTCGTAGTCCAACAACAATGACTTCTATTTCAATTTCTTTATTTACTGTTTTTTTATCACATATATTTACTCTTATTGCTTTTGGTGGAATCAAAACGATGATTTATTTTCATGGAGAAGAACTCAATGTCGTCGAAATAGGCAATAGCCTATTTTTTATGACTTTTGCTGGTATTTCGGAAATAATGAACTATTTTGACTCCGTTCAACTTTGCAGTTTTGCTTGGTTTTCAACAGTATTACTATGTTTATTTTTGAATCTTTGGATACTTTTTATATTTTTAGGAGACTTGTTACTGGAAATAGAATTTGCTCGAAGGTACAAAAACATGTGCAGTGCAATTCTTCTGATTGTAGTAAGTGCTCTTTCATGGCCATTCTTTTGCACAGATTTCACCGCAGTTTTAACCGATAGCTCTGAAATAATACAACTTACTAATTCATTTTTATTTTCGTTTTCACTTTACTGGGTGTATGGTTTTAAAAATCATAACATCGACATCATTTTTATGATTGGTGTAAAAGCAAGTTACTTTTGGAAATTATGTTGGTTAGCAAATCCGCTATTTCTTGCTTTTGTATTATATGGCAGATATAACAAATTGGATGTAACTGAATATGAGAACTCATACTACATCGAATCCCTGAAAATGCCTTGTGATTTATTGCTACTTTATATAATTTTATCGATTTATTATGTATTTATTGTTTTAAGTATATTATTTCAGATTTATGTTTATTATCGACAAGGTGTAATTCGAGAAATATTTTCACCTACTTCAGACTGGGGACCGCGAGACAAGATATTATATAAAAGTAGAAAAATGTTTATGCCCGAAATAATGACGACAGAGTTTTTGTATAGGCAAGTTAGAGTCCGTGGTTATGGTCAAAGAAAAAGTTTAAAAAAAAAACCAGTGAAACGGACGTACAATGAATTGTCAATTGACAATGTGGAATGGAGTGCTTTTACTTCCAACTAAATTAATAAACACGAAATTAATTAGAAATGTACTTTACCTGGCTTTTCATAGGATCTGTATTGATTTGGCACATATATTGACCCCGGTCTTCCTCTTGTACGTTTCTAATGTGCAAATTCCAGACTGTCTGTCCATTATGTGAGACGCCTACTCTGTGATTGTTTGTTATTACGTGCACATGTATTGCTTGGATTGCTTTTGTGTCAGCTTTTACCCATCCAACCTGAGAATTCAAAATAAATAAATTCACTTATAAACTAATCTAGCTTTTTATTTGAAGGTACTAACCCTGTATCCTCCAAGGTTTTGCACTAAACATCGGAACGTGGCATCTCGACCGAGTGGGACTGTTATATTCATCAATGATTCAGCAAATTCAGGTTGAAATGCTTGACCTACAAAACATTTTTATAAATTATGATAAAATATGTATGTAAATACACCAAATTGTTACGAATGTGTTCATCCTTCAATTATACCCTATGTTGTCTTACCAACGAGCTTAGAGTCCAGTCCAAGCATGAAAATAGCGAGTAAGTATATCGACCAGGGTTGCTGCATATTTCTTGTCACGCCAGTTTTTGAGCTCAGCTTGGCCACGGCGGTAAATCTGTAACCAAAAGATAAAAGTTACAATAATACTATCTGATATACCATATTGTTTAAGTTATAAAACAATATGTAAAACAGGAAGTGTTATCTAAAAACGGTTTGATCAAAATGTGGAAACAATAATAAAAATTTAAGTGAACTATACATTTCAAAAGTAAGATAATAGATACAGAATTTATATTATTCCGCTTACATTTATCTTAAACGATGATTTGAACCACGCATAAAATCACAAATGGCTTCACATTACGATAATGATACGAGTGACTTTGTATGCCAGGACATAATCATGATGCGTAGAGCTGTGGGATGCCACAAGGAGCACATTTTGGTCCCTTCCGATACACTTGTGATGCTCGTGATCACTCAATAATGGTATGATAGTACGCATATTCCTTCTGAATATGTGAAAATACTCGTTTGAGTATCGCAAAATACTGACATGAGTTCGGAAAGCGTTTGAAATGAGTGCGGATGCGATGGCGCACCGGTAACTACTTTTCCGTGCGATAAAATGCTTGAAAAATATCAAGTAGGGGTAGGTAAGTACGTTAGCTTTGATATCTCGCGAGCTTTCAGTTCTTCGATCTTTTTATAAACGTTGAAAAGAGTTCGTTCATTTGGTTCTCTTCATTTTTATAAAGAAGCACATAATTTGGTTGGTTTAGCATTATGAAAAATCTGACAGAAAATCTGATTCCTAACTTATCAAGTTACAATCATAGTTCAGCTAATAATAATTTACAATTTTAAATGATCTTAATCACTTCGCAAGTTAAAGTTAAAACCAATGACAAAAACCATTTGCAATCCACGTTTTATTCTGAAAATTGTATTACTTTTCTAGTTTCAAGCAAATAAGTAACTGTACTCTAACTTCGTCTATCATCAAGTAACTTGCTAAAACCGCAACTCGCAATAGAGTTTATCTTATTTCGGATTGAACAACTGAATTCGGACTTTCAAGCCGTCTTGTAATAATTCATGGAGTTCGCTTTGATGTACTGTGCATTGTCTTGGTCTTGAGCGACTTGTTTCATGAACCCCGGTCGAAGTTAGCCATGGAAACAAAGTTTGTGCGGACGTCGGAAATTTCATACCAGGATGGTTTGACGGTAAACTGTGGCTGGCAAAACATTTACCTAAGCAGATTTACCGGAGTACCTAATGTTCAGTATCATTGATGATTTTGCTACACGTAAAATTTTTATTCATCTTGATCTTTGAGTTCTGGTTCATGTTAAGGATATTTTATTAAGTATTTTACGTTTATTTAATTAGGCATAATTACTTAAAAAACAATACACCATTAAGTTACCATATTTCATCAAATGGCTTAGAATATCATTAACAGACCACACATAAATTTATTGTTTCTTTTAATTGAACACTAACATTTTCCCAGCTTTAATAGTTAAAAGTAGGTAAACAATTTATCTAAGAAATATCAGTTAAAAAGTTCTAAGAAATTTTACTAAATTGACTTTGAGTAAATTTACTTGTTAAAACTTAGTAACTTTGTTATAAAACTACTGAAAATAAACAAAGGAAATCCGAGTTATGTCTTCATAATAAAATAACTTATTTCGTAGAGCGCGGAAATGCCTAAGATTTGCGACGTGAAAAGTTTTCAAATTTTGCATAGTTTGCGACACTTTTCTTATACTTGTGGTTTAGTAGCAATGTAAATACCTACTTGGTCATAAACTTACACAGATATTTTTGACGCGTTTTCGTACACTTTACTTTAATTCCAATAAATATTATAGCAGGTACCCGCTGAAAATAAAAACAACGATTAAAAATAAATAGTTTGAAAATAAGGATTGACTGAGGTTCATTTCAATAATCGTTATAGGTATCATCAAAAATAATAGCAAAAAGATATAGTCAAGATGAGTTTGCTAATCAAGAAAAAAATTATATATTTAAGTGTTAAGTGTTTATATCTTACGATATATTAAAATACTAGCAGTTACCCGCGACTTCGTACGCGTCTACAGTTTCGGTGTACATTTTATTATCTGTGCGTGTACCGAGCGGATACTTCTTTGAGAAACTTGACATTACACCTCATTACACCGAACTCTTACCTACTGGAATGTCAAACGCTAGTTGTTAGACCAAAGAGGTCGTACTACGCCCTGTCAAACTGACGTGACATGACATGACAATGAAATCCTCTTGCCAATTGGCGCTGCTAATCCTTTTCGTTCATTTTATCCTGTAGATCCTGTTAATTATTCGGGATAAAAAGTAGCCTATATTATTATGTCAATCCAGGTTACGAACTATATATATGCCAAGTTTCATCCAAGTTGGTTCAGTGGTTTTGACGTGATTGAAACACAAACATCCAAACATCCAAACATCCAAACATCTAAACATCCAAACATCTAAACTTTCGCATTTATAATATTAGTAGGATAGGATAGGATAGGATACGATATATTTACGATACCATAAAATGCACTGAGCGCCTAATAATGTAACATTTATTATTACCTATTCCAAAGCGCATTTTATCTTCCGCGGAAACACTTTGTTAGTGCAGCCATGTTAATTGGTTGCTGATAATTCCAACAGCTTTTTTTTTTCCTTCAACGGAGAGGGAGGATACAGTCGATGTAATTAACACCTCCTCACAGACCCTAGTGGGAATGTTATTTGTTGCTGTGGTATTGTGAGCTTTATTGGTTAAAACTTAAAACTACTTTATTCTTGTGACTCTATAAGCATAACTGTATAGAGATTGGTTTTCAAGGAAGATGCAATTGAAAAAACATAGCAAATAGGTTATTCTCTTAAAATTCTTTGTATTTTTTAATATTCAAAAACAAAACCGTGAATGTGAATAATTACAGTATTATTTTTTTTATTAGCTTATTGCGGCTATGATATCACTGCGGCCTTCTGGCCTATTGTGTGAATGTGAATAATTACAGTAGGTAATAGTAATTACAATAATCACCAAGATGCAACTCCTGGGGTGGATTATGAAATATAGCTTATATTTTAAAAACTATAGAGATGACTTGTAATACATGTAGTATCAACCAAGTATTTACTGTAAAATAATTCAAAACATTCTTGCTGAAGTGAAATGTTTAAAGAATTTTTAATTAATTAATAAGGGCAGTTGATTAATTCCAATACTTAATTAAATTAACGATACACAAACTGTAAAACGAATTGGATCTAAAAAAATAATTTAAAAATCCCACCCGCTGGAAGCCGCTGAAAAATCCGATAGTATTTTCGTCCAGTGGCTACACAATATTTTCGCGCGATAAAGTTGTACCTACGTAAAAAGTTTTTGTTCCATGCATAAATTTTAAAAACGTGTGTCAATTTGACGATACTTTTACAACAATATTTATATGATGTCTAAAAGTTCCTATAGGCTGCCTGTAGATTACCTACTTTTAGTTACAAAACCTTAAAAACCTTGATAAGGGGTTATCTTTTATCTAATAACATAAAACATAACCTGAAAATTTTAGAAAATGTAATATAAAATCGTTACTTTAAGAAGAATAAATTAGTACTAACTATTTAAACTCACATAAACAATGAAAAAAAATACGTGCGCTTAAATTACTTTACCTGAAAATAAAGCTGAATCAATAAACAAAGTTACAATTCTACAGTAAAATAGGTAAACAAAAACCTGTCAAAACTCACATAACATCAGAAAACTCCGTAAAAGTCTCCAGATTGCGCGGGAAAGTTGTGCGTACTTTGCGGTCCTGGGGGAGCGGACGGCGGGGTCGGCAGCGCGGCACACACTGAGCGATTGGAGATTGTTCATTCACGCCGGCACGCCATCATTCCTTCACAGATGCCCGCGTGATGTGATCGCACTGATATCAACTAGGTAGATAATGGTAAAGTTTCAGTTAAGAGGTACTACGCCGGCCGTAGCTCCCTATAGTGCAATCAAAATGCATAGACATTTTGCTGAAAATCAACATTTATGAAATGAATGATGAAAAGAAAAATACTGTATTGTGCGTAGGTACACCTTAGATACTAAGGTACAAAAAAGCTTACGTTACAGATTTAGGATACAGATTTTTTTTTAACTAATTACGTACCATGGGCTCCATGGGCGGTCTTATCGTCAAGGAGCGATGTCTTCCAAACAACCTCACCAGACAATGTGCAGTTTTCATCTACATACGAGTAGTTTATGACAATTCATAAATCATAAAAGTTTGGAGCTTACTAATGCTTAATCAATTACGCAATTGATGATTTCCTAGCACGATGTTTAATATTATTAACTTGTCTTTTGATAAGTCAATTGAAGTTACGTGTTTTTTTTTATTTTAAAATTCCCTATTTGAATTGAGTTTTTTAACCGACTTCAAAAAAGGAGGAGGTTGTATGTTTTTTTTTTTTTATTTTTTTTATGTTTTTTTTTTTTTTTAATGTTTGTTACCTCAGAACTCCGTCATTTATGAACCGATTTCAAAAATTCTTTTTTTATCTAAAAGGATATACTTCCAGATTGGTCCCATTTAATTTTCATCAAAATCGGTTCAGTAGTTTGGGTGATAAATAGAAATAACTGAAAAAAATATGCCAAGTTGCGGCGTAGCGCCTACCATTTTACTGCTAGCAACGATGCAATATGTCAAGTTGCTGCGTAGCGCCTACCATTGTACTGCTAGCAACGATGGACCCTTTGTGGTGCACACCTAAATTTTTACATTTTTCTAAATTGGTCTATAAACCCAGTTTGTACATTCAAACCGCATTTAATTGGAGAAAAGCAAAAACCCACCAGTTGTTCCTCTAAAGAATCAACACCAACCACGTGCACGAATTGCGTATTTTGCTTTCCTGTGACTTTTATGTGGTGTTTATAGTGACTAGAACATTCCCAATGAACTATCATCATCATCATCATCATCTGATGATGAAGCTGGTAGTCGAATTGAAGTCGGTTTTTCCAGTTTTTTAACTTATAAATTATTAAAAAACACATAAATAAAGTGTCTTCCCCAACATGCTACTGAGCACGTTCTTAGAATAATCTATGCTATAAACTTAAGTTAAGAGTTAAATTAATCATTTTTGTGGGTCTTTTCAAAGCAAGAGTGAATAGGTGTCTTCTAGACTATCCTGCTCCATCGTCGACCTCATCGTCACATTACCATCAGGTGAGATTCTGGCCAAAGGACATTCTATCCTATCCTACTTCCTACTAATATTATAAATGCGAAAGTTTAGATGTTTGGATGTTTAGATGTTTGGATGTTTGGATGTTTGTGTTTCAATCACGTCAAAACTACTGAACCAACTTGGATGAAACTTGGCATATATATAGTTCGTAACCTGGATTAACATATAGGCTACTTTTTATCCCGAATAATTAACAGGATCTACAGGATAAAATGAACGAAAAGGATTAGCAGCGCCAATTGGCAAGAGGATTTCATTGTCATATCATGTCACGTCAGTTTGACAGGGCGTAGTACTACCTCTTTGGTTTAACGACTAGCGTTTGACATTCGAGTAGGTACGAGTTCGGTGTAATGAGGTGTAATGTCAAGTTTCTCAAAGAAGTATCCGCTCGGTACACGCACAGATAATATAATGTACACGGAAACTAGACGCGTACGAAGTCGCGGGTAACTGCTAGTATTATATAAAAAAAGCTTGTATTTCGGCAAGATCGTAATAGTTTGAGTATTAGGGTACATTCCTATCAATAGCAATGGGGAACATTGCTATTGATAGGAATGTACCCTAATACTCAAACTATTACGATCTTGCCGAAATACAGGCTTTTTTTAACAAGAAAAAAAAAATTATTGATACGAAAACGGTAAAGTCGCATATAAAAACTACAACCTGACAATTTATGCGACATATCCTTTACTCAATATCCTCACTCAGCTGGATACCTACTGTATTATAAAGACGTGAATCTAATTTGACTCTGGCTGCTCCAGAATCAACTTAATGAAATGAAGATTGCATAATTAGCCGCCTTCGTTTAATTTTCAAAGTTATTAATTGAGGCGTTAGAGCGCGCCGTCATCTGGACATAAATGGAACGGATTGGATCTTTTTAACCTGTATGCCAAATTACTTTCTTTGTAAAGATATAGATGACCTTAGTATTGCTTAGTGACGTTCTGCACGATCACTATTTGGATGGGTGACCGCTAATAGCGTTTACATCTGAGGGCTTCCATGTCTCGGCAGACACGTTAATTTATCGGTCCTAGCGTTAATCCACGACGGAGGTCGGTGACCTAAAAACTCCGTGACCAGAGTTGCCCACTATAACATACGAGAGATTGAATGAATCTTTACTTATACTACGGGGCAAAAAAACGCGGGGTGCTACCTCATTGCCACGCAATACGTTATTTCTACATTTCAAAATTCATAACCTAAAAAAATATACTCCAGCAAGGATAGTTATAACTAGTAGTATATACCTATTATAGCATATCTACCAATTGAACTCACAAACCTTTGAAAAATAACTTTTGAGAATATAAAAAAGTAGTTCCTATTTTATACAATAACTTTTGCTTTGAAAGGTAGTTATTTTGGAATTCAGAAGCAAACTGATATTTTATTTACTTGGCATAAAAAATCTTTTAAATTTTTTTATTTAGATAAATATTTATTCAATGTCTGACATTTGTTGCTGAAGTTATTCAGGTTATTTATTTTGGCTTCGGTGGTGGCATAGGCGCGTTGTAGCCTTCGTGGAAGTTCTTCATATAATTCCAAGGAGATTCGAGCTGGTAACGACGCATCTCCTGGGCAAATTCTACAGGTTCATAAACCAGCTTCTTTAGTTCATCATCGTATCGCACTTCAGTGTAGCCCACTAATGGGAAGTCCTTCCTCAAAGGGTGACCAGTAAATCCATAGTCAGTCAGAATTCTCCTCAAATCCGGATGATGGGTAAAAACTATACCAAACATGTCATATACTTCCCTTTCGAACCACTCACAGACTTTCCAAAGAGGAGAGGCAGAATGAAGAGGGGTCAACTCGTCGGTGTAAGTCTTGACCCTCGCGCGCTCTCCAAATCTCATACTGAGAAGGCAATAAACAACTTCAAATCTAAATGCACGGCTAGGCACGTCTATAGCAGTCGTAGCGGAGACCTGGTTGAAGCACGCATGCTGATGGTGGCACAGAAAACTGAGCACTTGGAACATGCCATCTGGCACCACCAATATTTCCAATTCGTCCGTGTGCTGCATTTGTATCTTCTGCACGTATTTTGGCATGCATGCGGCTGTATACAAACCGAACTCATAAAGTCTTTGTCGCTTCAGATTATTATGCCTTCTCAGGGTATGACTTTCGTGCTCAATTGGCTCCAGACAAAATGGATTGTCGATCGCCAGATTTTGCTCGCCATTGCTCAAAGATAGTTTGGTTGTATGTATCTTGCGACGAATTATCGAAGAAAGTGTTTTTTTGGCGTGCAATAGCATTACACAGTTTACAAAAACCAATAAATTATTTTGATTTTTCTACACGTACCACAACCACAGTACTTACGTCTATTTTGACAGTGTCAATGAACTTATTTTTTCATTTTATAGTCCACTAATATCGAGGTCTACTATGTTACACTAATCATGCAAAGAGTCAAGCCGGTGTAAAAGAAATTTTTCAATTAATTTTGTTATACAAATACGAATTAAATACATAAAGCTGCAGATACTGATTGTTATTTACTATAGTTTATATTATCTGTGTTTATATCTACACTGCAATGGTAACATGGTTACAATTATGCAGATGTGGGTGTAGAATGTAACATACGCGTTCTGCCCCTAGTGATGTGGAAGTTTCTAGCTCTCAGGTACTCAAAATACAGTCGTTTTAATGGACATTGTAACTATGTTATCTCTGTCTGCATACTGAAACCTTATAAATCCACTTCATTTTAGTATCACATACGTAAAACTTGATTAAGTTGTTATTGCTTGTTTCACTTCATGTCTCTTGAAAGCTCGTTATATTCGTACTTGAAATTAATCTGATTGTGTTTTTTTTTAAACTATAAATAGTCAGTTATTAACAGTTACCAATAAATATGATTAAACTGTTTTCCATAACTAATAATAAAATTAAACATTATGATCTTTTGGATTTGTAATTATGATTCTGTAGTAGACTGGTTGGTTGCACGCCGATTTTCAGTTAATTATGAATTATCAGAATGATATGACCGAAGCAATAAACTATTGTATCCTCGATACAGGCTAAGCCTAGTGAGGAGACTGACAGGTATTTCTAAGTTTTGTAACTTTGTAACATTGTCTGAGAAAATTGTTTTGTGTCCAACCAATAACTTTAGTTAAAACTTTTGCAGTGATATTCTTTGTTCTCTGAAATAAACATTTTTTACTTTTAACTCATTTTTACTTTTAAAAATATATCTAATCAAAATGAAAGCTTCACTGGTATTATCAAATTATAAAGACATGAAATCTAAGACCGGGAGAAACACAGCGTACAAGGCTTTACTCTTCGTTCGGATGAAGTTTTCAAGAAGTTTCGACATGTGTCCCGACTAGCGCACCTACAAAGGAATCTCGCTTTATTTGGGACGTGGCTGATACTGTACCTAGAGGATTAATTTTCTTTTTAACAATTCATTGAAAGATTTTATGATCTCTGCCTCCGTATGCCAATCTTTTGCTGTCAAGTTATATTTCACTGCCCAGTGTAATTTCTTCAGGTCACGTGGTACAATTTTGTACCACGTGATCATTCTTTTTAGACACTTGACAGCAAAATATGCGCGAAAACACATCAAATGACGTCATAATGTCACTATTTAGTCACAGAATAACTATGAGTTAGTATGAACTGACCATGATTTAAAACTTTGCAGTTCAACTTTGCAGTTCAACTTTGATTGGCATACCCCTGCTGGTATGGATTTCAATTTTTTCCATAATCCACCGTTACTAGTAGAAAAGTACATGTGCTGTAAGCAATCAGCAGTTTGACAGATTTGCTGGACTTTATGCTGTTGTGATAAAGTCCATACTGATTCTTTGTTTAAGCATGAACCAACTAACCTGCGACCATGCAGGCACCTGTGTCCTTATCGACAAACATAGATGTACATTGATGCTCAAAGATAATAATAATGGCAGGTAGAAAAATTCAATGAATTATTTCTTTTATGTTTAGGTAGGGCTGGGCAAATGAGCATACTAAATTGACAGTTAGGGTCTGCAATCAGTTATCTTCAGTTACGCTCTCATAGTTTGGTATGCCTTGCCAACGGATACATCAAACGAAAACTCACCATTTATCTCTTCCAGTTATACATAAAACAGAAAGCTCAGGCTGCACTTGATTCAGTGTTTCCCGCCAACCAACTCCAGATTGTGCGCCGCAACACCACAACTTCCGTTTCCGGTGGCGAAGCTGCGCTTGCGCGTTGCGGACGTGATGTCCAACAAAAAAGAAAGATAAACTCTTTCATAATATTATTATGTTTTCTTACTGAGTTTTGACCTGTATAGGAGAATAAGAATAATAAAGAATAATAAATAAAGAATAATTTATTCACACCCTTAAATAAACAGTTTATGTAGGTAGCTACTTAGGCCAATATGTTACACTTTTAATTACTTAGGTATAAGATGCCTGTGAACGTTATATAAATCAAAGTTATTATTTAATTAAATTTTGTGGGTAGGTATACAAACAGTAGAAGAACCCATACCTTCCGCGCTAGAGAAGTATAAACTAAAAAGAGACAGAAGTGACTGACATAGAACGAGGCAGGCTTATTTCACTAAGCACTAGGTGATAGCTGGCTAAGATGAAGTTCAAGTTTTTCACACCTAGAAAAGGCCTAAGTGGAAAACAAGCTACGTCACACGGGGTAATGCCTCATTTGCTTGAGGTTAAATTGTATCCTAAAATTCCTTCGAAAAACCTGGAGACAAATTATATTGCAACTTTTAACCTGCAACATATGATACGTGGTCCTGGAACTAGCGTCTTCCAGATAGTTAAGCAGTTCTTTAGATTTAAGGATACAATTCAGTATATTTCAGGATCTATGTGGAAAGTAATTTTCACTGGCTATCATGTTTGACAAAATGCAAAAATAAATTGAAATCATTCATTCACATATGATATACCTACATGATACGTAATGCAAACTAAAACGCACGGGCGCATGCACATAAATTATATTAAAGTAGGCATCTTTACCGAGTCCAACTCGCTGGGATGCATTTAAATATTTAAAAACTGGGCAAGTGGGTGCTCATATCAGACGAGAGAGAGGTTCTGTAATAAAATTTACCTGTTTTTGTATACCGAGCCATTTGTGAAATCCTTAAAATTAATAACAATAAGATCCGTTTTTATGTAAAATGTTTTGCAACCTAACGTGATGACGAATGTATGATTTAGCTAGGGCTCTACGTTATTAAGCTTACGCTGCGCACGCGTGCAAAATGAGAAACACACCACCCACTAAAGGTCTAAAAAAGATTAGCCTTATAACGATGTAAGCAATCTGCTAAATAGACAAAGACCGTCCTAGACACAAAGCTAATATAATATGACATTTAGTCAAAATGCGATTTAGACATTCTACGCATTAGGTACACCAGTCTCAAAATGGCGTGTGGATGCGACGGAACACTTCAAGTGGTGTAGAGCCAGTTCAAGTTTTTTGAGTTTTGAACAAAAAAACGTATTTACGATAGTATTTTAAAATATTGATGAAACGCTATGCAGATGACTGACAAGACATTTTTACCACAACGGGTAGATATCTGAAATAGTGTTCCTTTATTTTAAATGATCCTTGTTATGGTATTTTGACTTTGACTTTATTTTATTAACCGGTTGAACTCAATAATTGTAACTGAGTGGTTAACTCTGAATTTGGGTGAATCTGCCTTTCTGGCCGCAAGAGGCTGTGGCGCAGTAGGTACCACTCTAATCTAAACGGAAGTTTAAATAAGTACCTCATAGCACAGAAACATTATATAAGCTTGAATCTTGCCACAATGTGATGCTTATATTTTCTGTTTAGTGGTAATGTGTTTTACTAGCAGAAACTTGAAATATGTTATGCTTATTACTGTAAAATATGACTGAGTTGTTGTATATTTCGTTCTCACATAGATTGTATATTATTAGTGTCCTAGATAAACCTAACCTAGGCTTTAAGGCACTAATAAGTTCATAAATGTGTAATATTTAATAATAATAATAACTAGTAATAAATAATAATTTTGAATAAAGTAAATTAATTTTTGAAGACATCGATCAAAATTTTGGTTTTCAGATGTGCATTAAAAGTATGAAGTAGGTATTAATCTATTGAGGTAAATGTAGGTACCTAATCATGAAAATGATATCATGGAAAATACATAAGAAATAAACCTTTGACTTACCTTTGAAAAATAATTCAACTAAAAATGTGAAAACAGTGCTTTGATAAAATTAATGTCACCGAAAGTTCTTTATTGTCTTTAACTATGTATCTTAGATAAATATTTTCTATTTAATAAAAAATTAATCGAGGTTTATCACTTACCCTTTTTAACCCCCGACGCAAAAACGGCGGGGTGTTATAAAGTTGATGTGTATGTGTGTGTGTCTGAGGCAACGTAGCTTTCGAACGGATGCACTGATTTTGATTTAGTTTTTTTTGTTTTAATGGTGAATTAGTCGGGAGTGTTCTTAGCTATGTTTGATGAAAATCGGTCCAAGATGGCCGCCGCAAAATGGCGGATAAGGTACATATTTTTTCGCAACTCTTTCAATATGGGTATCAAATGAAAGGGCTTGACTATACTATATACACTGAGATTTTTAAATCAAATATTATGGCCACCACCACAAAATGGCGAATAAATTTTTTTTTCACAACTGCCTCAATATGGATATCAAAGTCGGGGGTTTTTAAATTTTTAATTTAATTACTTGCTTTTATGAGAAAAGTGATGGCACAAGCACCACCTGATGTTAAGCGGTTACCTCTGCTTATAACAATGCATTACCTCACAGAGTATGTCCGTTGAGGACGTGCCCTATGAGGCAACGCACTGCATCGATCACTCATCATGATCGTTGAGACATAAAGGTTAAGTCTTACGTGCCTATAATTGCATCAGAACTATGGGTGCTGGTGCCCTTCAAACCGGAACACAGCAATGTGAGCATGACTGCTTGGCGGTAGAAATATATACAACAGTAGAATTTTCTCGGACGAACTCTTTGACAAAGAGCTACAACTATTAAAACCTTACCTACCCAACAAAGTATCAAGGAGATTGTGAGAGCTAACTGGCGTAGTTACCATAAATTTCAAGAGTTATGCAATAATAATACATACATGGAGCTGCGGAGCCATTTACGTGGTCAGCCAGGGGTAGTTTTAGTTGTCTTAAGGGGATAGTCTATCTGTGCAAAACAGAAGAATCGAGTTGTCATGACATGCGCGGAAAGCAATTCGTAAATTTTATCGAATACTAAACTAAACTGAAAAATGCTTTACTGCGATCTTTATATTTATTTATTTAGTTAGTTACACCAATGGCATATTCACAATTGTTATTTAGGAGAAAAATATTACTTATAACATTCTACAGTGTTATATACCATTACAGGCATAAACAGATTTGATGTAGGTAAAATATGTCTTAAAAAATTTAGTACTTATTTTTTAAGGAAAAAAAAAGCAACAACTAAGTGTGTGATTGGATTCCAATATACGAGTAATAAGTGCTCATGATAACATTCATGATAACAAAATTAAAGGAACGCTATTGTTTGTGTCAAATAGTCAGTTAATTGGATAAAATCTGCCAAGATTGGTTTTAAATCATACAGGAATGAAAGTATTTATTGGTTTTTTGTTACTTTTGAATAATCAACTTTTTGAAAATATGTGTGGCATATTTTTACCCTTTTAACATTTTTTGTATCATTACATTTATATCATACATTAATTATAATATCTAATGCAGGGTGATGAGGATCTAACTTACTGAGGGGTAGTTTATTTTCACACTCCGTTACACCACTAAAATTGCTTATCACTAAATCTACAGTTCTTTGAACAGTATTTTATAAACTACATAATATTTACTATTATTAGGGTTTGAATTTTTGTGTCCTTCACTAGAGGTAGACCGGTCAAAATTAAAATCTGCAACAAATTATAGTCTCTACTTATATCACTTGACTGTGTCACTTTATCTACTGATATTATCCATGACGAGAAACAAAGTCTGTATAGTCACTGGGGTTTGTTTGTATACTGCACATATCTAAATATTCTTGGCAGAGTATTATTGAGTTTTAGTGAGATCTATACTTCGTCATTTTTACTTCGCAGAGCCTGGTTTCATATCAGTATGGAGTTCATATCAGCCAGTGCCTCATAGTTTTTGACTTGCTTTGCAGGAGATTGGTCATCTCTGCGGATGAATATGCGACCATTCCTAGTCCACACATATTTTTGCGACGAGAAGACTTGACGGAGTTTCCCAAACGCAGCCCAGCCCAGCTGGATTCTCCGGTTTAGCTCTTTCTCAAAGTTGTGTCTACCCAAACGCAGGGTCTGCCCGAGGTAGACATACTCCTGCACAACTTCGAGAGGCATTCCGGCGACAGTGATTGGCTCTGGGGTTATACGATCATTGATCATAATTTTCGACATAGCTCAGAGGATTAGCAGGCTGAAGTGGCAGTGGGCCGGCCATGTTTGCCGTAGAACCGACAATCGTTGGAGCAAACTAATACTCGAGTGGAGACCACGTTTAGGCAAGCGTAGTGTAGGACGCCCTCCGGCGAGATGGGGCGACGATCTGCGAAATGTAGCTGGCAGACACTGGATGAGAAGAGCCGAAGACCGAGCTCAATGGCGCGTCTTGGGAGAGACCTACGTCCAGCAGTGGACGAGTATAGGTTGATGATGATGATGATGATGGTTGTTAGACTCATCCATCTTTCTGACTCTGGAGCATGAAAGTATGTCCGCATTATCAATAGGGAGTTATATGACTGTGTCTAGTTGTTTAATTGTGTTCAGTAGATTTTCGGTCTCGTTTTCTGACACTCCATTTATCTCCAAATTGTATCAAATTTAAATTTATTTATCAAATTGTATCTTCAAATTATATCCCGTCTTGTGAATCCAAAGTAGCTGGGCGTAGACATAAGTACATTAAGTGGGTATGTTTGTTAATATTTAGGTCATAGTAAATTCTACGGAAACTCTCAAATCGATAAATAGTAGATAAGCTTAAAAACTAAAACCTTAGGTACAACTGAAAAATAACTCTCTAAATAATATGAAAAAGGATAGGGAGGGTACTGCTCCAAACTCATCTTTAACATTAACATATTGCGGAGAGTTTAACACAAATTGTGAGAGACAGATACAGATCATTGATACAGAATTGGATGTAAGTAGGTAATTTCAGAAGAAATAAGTATTCCAAAATATACGTGCAATAAAAACCAGCAGTATTTATTTTAGTTTTTTTGCATAAATATTGACAACTAGCAGTTACCCGCGACTCCGTACGCGAGTACAGTTTCCATGTACATTGTATTATCTGTGTTGTATTATTATATGTGCGTGTACCGCGCGGATACTTTGTGAAACTTGACATTACACCGAACCCGTACTTGAATGTCAAACGCTAGTCGTTAGACCAAAGAGGTAGTATTACGCCCGGTCAAACTGACGTGACATGACATGACAATGAAATCCTCTTGCCAATTGGCGCTGCTAATCTTGTTCGTTCATTTTATCCTGTAGATCCTGATAATTATTCGGGATAAAAAGTAGCCTATGTGCCTACTGGATTGGATTGAGTTTTAGGAAACTTGGCATATATGCCAAATTTCATCCAAGTTGGTTCAGTAGTTTAGACGTGATTGAAACACCTAAACATCTAAACTTTCGCATTTATAATATTAGTAGGATAGGATAGGATGTGGTTCTTTGCGTTCTGGCAAGATAAAATGGTAGATTTTGTCTTGCCAGAAGGCAATGTCTCTCTCTATGTATTCTACTTTCATCAAATGTTCCTCTCCGGTCCATGTTAGATCCTTCTTTAGAATAAATAAGGTTGTTCACAAAAAGGTTTTTACAAAAGCAATAAAATAGGTTGAATTAAATGCAATACAAGTATGAGCAGTAGCAAGATAATAATTAGGTACTTACTTATCCTAATTTAATTGGAATTAGGATAGAAAAATCTATTTTCCGTGTAAACAAATAACAGCTACTGACTGATTGGCGGAGTTGACTTAAAAGAAATAAAAACTAAGTTTACATTGGTATGGTTATTGTTGGATATTGTCATGTATACAAGAGAAAAAAGTAAAGCCACTTTCAATGCGTATTAATTGGCAAACCAGGAGTTCTACTCGATAAAATTTTATTGTGACTGTTCGTAAATGTCAAATGAGCTTATTACGCGGTCTGCTTACGCGTTACGCGCAGCCGCGAGAAAAACTGCCATGTTGCTACGTAGTGTACTCAAATGATACAATAGAACCGTGATTTGTAGACTTTTGTCGAGTAGACGTTTGCGTGTTCTTCATTTAAAAATCCTGAGAAATTTGGCGTGGGCCTGACGTCCGAACGTTTCGGCCGCCTAGAGGCCACTGAAGAATTTTCTTGCGATATTTGGTTAAAAACTAGTCTCAGCAATTATTAAATATTAAAAAAAATAAGACTATTTAAGTAAAGATTTTACTCTTTTTATATACTTAAATATTTGGCCTATACGTAAGTTTAGTTGTTTTGTAGATAAAACAAGGGAATATTGTGGAATAGACCATTTAAAATCCAAAATTTCGAAGATCTTCTGCCACCTGGATTAAGGAAATGAAAACAAAATCGCAAAATGTATTCAGGGCGTTTTGGAGACAAGGATATGTACATCAAGACGCGCTGAGTACTTTTAGCGATTTTGTTTTCATTTCCTTAATCCGAGTGCACAAACTTGACTCGAAACGGTTTGGGCGCGAGAGAGCTGTGTTTGATCCCAGATTTATCTACTATAAACCAGCTAAATGAAGCTAAATTAAATATGTAATTGTTACACATATCCTGAATATTGATTTGCAACCAAAATAAATGAAGTTACTATCTTACTTTTCTTTTAAACACACTTTGAACTTCGCTAGTTTTGGCAATTTGGCAGATCCCCAGCCTTAAGCAGTAATTTCATATCACGGAGTTGTAGCGTTGGTTTTGAGATTTCATAATGCTTTTGTGCAAATTATGTAAGTACTTTATAGCAAAATCTAAGCTCTGTAGATTATTTAATTAATTTTTAAGTCAAAAAGTGAGCTAAACAATTATTGAGCGGTATATGTACTTATGTATTTTATATAGGTTAAAATGGTTTATTCTATAGCCAAAACTTTGTTTTCTACACAAAAATAATAAACGATTAAGCTTACCACTAAATAATCGAGTGGAATTAAGTACTTACTAATAAGACATTTTAAGAAAAATAATCATAAAATTGGTTCCTGTAGTGTCATTTGGTAAAAACTCAATGAAGATGCTTTTAGACACGTCAGTGCCGAAATTCCCTCACTAGAGTTTGCTTTTAGACACTTCAGTGCTGAATCTCCCTCACTAGAGTAGGCCACTAAACAAACGAATGAACGAACACGAGATCCGATGACAAAACATTCTTCCTTATGGTCTTATTTAGAATGTTCTCTCATCATAAACACTGTTAAGTGATGTGATGGGATGGGTTTCTAACTTCAACCTGATCGTAGTATCAGATGCCAAAAACCCGTTTTAACCATGCCTATATAGGCATATGAACGGAACACTGTAGTGCCTGAGATACCTATGTTTTAGTTTAGATGAAGGAAGGTTGCACCTTTAACATTCTACCACTATGACGGTAAAAAAGAAAGCAGAAAAAAACCTCACTGATAATAAGAATAAAAGAATTGTAGCAGGTACACGTACTTTGGTGTTTGTTTAGTGTCTTCTTACGAGCATATAAAATGTCCGTCTTCATTTCGTATTATCGTGCTTTTGCACGCGACCGCATTTTGTTCCGTGCATGTTTGGTTTGCAAAAATGTGGTGAAAGTTCTACAGGCTGTTTTAAAAATTAATATTTTCTTTACACTCAAAGATTATTTATTGTTTACACTATTTATATCTTCAACGGCTAAATCAGCCAGTCACGTTGCGCAATGTCACAAGTAATAAATCATTTTACATTTTGCCAATGGGACAAATGATAACGTCGACCCCACCGAATAAAACTCTTGCCGATTTATCAAACAAAGGAGTTATTACAGATTCGTAACTTTTAAGATATCCCAACAAAATTCCAATGATATATTTAAAAGAAAGTTGCCCTCACCTCCAATAAACAATATTTAATTCGCGAAAAACTATTATTTTTTCAATTGGAAATTCAAGTAGTTGCGAACTCGCAAACCAAACTATTCAGAAATAGTTTTATAGTGAACTTAATTAATTAATTTTCTACGGTTTTTCAAAGACAACCGCTATTTCATTAAAACCATCCCTTATCATAATTTTACGCAAAATTAAAGAAGTAATTTGTTAATGGTACGGTTACAAATCTCTCCTTATCTGATGCCACTCGCCTTTTCGAAACAAGTAAACTTTGCGGTCTTTTCTTACGTTTTTTTCTAAACGATGTTCGTGACTTGTTTAGCACCCCTTTGGCGATAAGAACTCTTAAAGAGATATTAAGGGTTTTTAAAGAAATTGTTGGTAAGGACAGCGATAGAAAGCTTGTCTTAGAAATCCAATAAATGTTGTGCTTCAATTTGCTTTTATTTTATCAGCTTAAGTTTTACAAGCCAGATTAAATTGTAAAATAACTTATTACACTTTTGTCATAAAACATTCTTCTGTACCATTAAAAAGTATTACCTGTGACTCATTTTGGTACATTCTCATTAGGATCTTTATAGAATCCCAAAACTATGAATTGAATGAGATTTGAACCCGCGACCATTGTGGTTTTTCTAAAATACTACTCATTATTCTTTTCATTTTATTTTAACTGTTTTTGGTAGAGAATCTGTTTTTGTTTAGTAGAAAAATTCTTCATATTTGACTGGTGCTAGACAATCATCAAGATCCATGCTTTATATGGATAAAAAAAAACCGTATTTCACATGGCTGTCATCATTTAGTAATGAGAGCACAATGTGTTACAACTTTTTGTTTACAAGATCTCAGCTTCCAGTGATTAAAACAAATATTGAAACACGACGTGGTTTATTTGTTTTAGCCCACTTGTTAGAAGCAGATCCGTTATACAAACATTTCCATATTTTGATAGTAAGTTTTAAATATTTTGATTTTAGTTTGCTGAGCTTGCATGTCATAAATTAAACTTGTGACTAGAAACATTTCAAAAACAGTGATTGGGATGCAATTATTACTTTTGTAAATCTATAAGCATAAAGTAAAGTAAGTAGATACCGACAATATAAACAAAAGATTGATTTATTTCCACGTTTTCTACAACGCTATTTCACGAAAAAAAAAGGATTGACTAGTGTTTGTTACTGACCATATTTCGACAGCTAAAAATAAAATAAAATTAAAAGGTATCCGAAAAAAATGGTAATAACTAGTTACTAAGAGCCTTTGCTGAAACAGTCCTTACATTTTTGGTAGTATCGAAATAGAGATGTATATCTAATTAGGTAGGTATAGCACCATCGAATATGAAGGGCTTTTGTTTTAAATTTTAAAGCTCTTTGTACACCACATAATAATATTATGCGATGGAAGAATCCCTTTCGTTTTACAGTTGGCAACCGTGACTACCTAATCTCACGACTTAAATCCCCTATCGAGAATAACCTTACCCAAAAACGTTACTATGTCTCACTTGGGGGTAGTCAGAAGCAAAACCAAGAAAGCTGTGGTACATGGTGCTTATATTCATCTAGAGGTATCTAAGGGTTCAGAATATTTTATTCAAATGCCCATTGCCAATTGTTTGATTAGAAACCAAATATCTATTTTAACCATGAAAACAAAAAAAATATTTATGGGCATTTCTAGTCGCAAACTAAGAAAAGCTTGTACTATGGAAACTAGATTGCTGATAAAATACTTATACACTTTTGTTTTGCAAATACATTTATAACACCCTGGATTGGTATGCCAATCAAAGTTGAACTGCAAAGTTTTAAATCATGGTCAGTTCATACTAACTCATAGTTATTCTGTGACTAAATAGTGACATTATGACGTCATTTGATGTGTTTTCGCGCATATTTTGCTGTCAAGTGTCTAAAAAGAATGATAATTTCAAAGAATGAATGAATGTATAATTTTGTACCACGTGACCTGATGAAATTACACTGGGCAGTGAAATATAACTTGACAGCAAAAGATTGGCATACGGGGGCTGACATAGAACAAACAACTGTATTTGCCACACAGTATTGTTTGTTCTCAGTGGGGATCGAAGCCACGACTAATCAGAATGTATGAACGAAAAGACACGTGACCATTCCCATACATTCCTTACGTTTTCTGTGACTGTGCAATGTCAATTTGGCTAAGGACTTGAACTTAATTCATACAGTAATGAGGTTGAGGAGTGCATATTTCATCAGCAGCGGGGCGAGCGGGGCGTTAAGTGGGGTATTTTATTGGCTTATTATACAATATTCTAAGCTAAAAATCGTGGAAAGAGTACGTTTTTAATTGGGCGGGGGCTCGCGTGGCGCTGACGCGCGGATTATTCATGGCCGCTTCAGCGCCAGGAGCCGACGTCGCCCCGTTATGCCGGGGCCTATTTTTTATGAAACCTACCCCGAACGGCCTGTTTAACTTTCTGATATATATTGACTTCAAGATTTACGAGCTTCAAGACTGCAACTAGGGTCACTAACGTTAGTAATTTTTTATGGAGTAATATGAACTCGTATGCTTATTTCTATACCAACTTGAAAATGATCCATGAGATTTTATTGAATAAAATGATTTGACTTTGAGCACTTTTTGTAAATGTTTTGAGTACCTACCTAGTGACTAACTTATCTACTTGGTGTAAACCAAGTTCTCTCAGACAAGATAATTTATTATTGTGGCACGCGCCGTGAAATCGCGCATTATATTAATACACTATATACGAATATAATACAACTTTACAATAGTTTAAGCGTGTAATAGTCAACCATATGCTTTTATAAAAGCATATGGTTGACTATTACACGCCGAAAACGTGACGTCATATACTTAGTATACTAAGTATATGACGTCACGTTTTCAAAAAGCCCTATACGTTCAGGAGTAGACCGATGTAAATACCTAACAGATACACCTTTTAAAATATGTTACAAAGCTGATATCAAAACAATTAAAAGGTGCAAACGTAAACTTTGTATAAAGTAGGTACTCTTACTAAACATTTTGTTGTTGAAACTTTTAGGTAGCTTTTACACTGCACTGTGCTATCTTGTTACTAAGTACAAATGGGACTTTCTCTGTGTAATCAAAGCTCGTATGAATGCGTTGCCGGCTCTATTGTGGCGTCATTAGTAAGTTGTAAGGGGGGATTATTATGTGTGGTAACCTGTTGGCACTTACTGCATTGAAGTAAACATTGTGTGAGCGTAAGCACAAACGGTTTTTACCATGCAAGTGAAGCCTTAGTTTTAGTAGGCTTCTGCAGGGGTATGCCAATCAAAGTTGAACTGCAAAGCTGAACTGCAAAGTTATAAATCATGGTCAGTTCATACTAACTCATAGTTATTCTGTGACTAAATAGTGACATTATGACGTCATTTGATGTGTTTTCGCGCATATTTTGCTGTCAAGTATCTAAAAAGAATGATCACGTGGTACAAAATTGTACCACGTGACCTGAAGAAATTACACTGGGCAGTGAAATATAACTTGACAGCAAAAGATTGGCATACGGGGGCAGTTTTTTTTTATACATTTTTGACAGCAATCTCACCTGATGGTAAGTGACGATGCGGTCGACGATGTAGCACATTTGCCCAGAAGAAACCTATTCACTCTCTTCTTGAAAGCATTCAAATTGTAAGTGTTCGGAAACACAGACGCCGGTAAGGAGTTCCACTCTTTGGCGGTCCTCAGGATAAATGATGAGGCAAAGCACTTGGTGCGGACAGGTGGCATGTCGACCATGTATGGGTGCCGCACTGTACTAGTAGACCAGCAGTATCTCTGCCAAAAAATAATTTGACTTGTTTGGATTTATTCTAATAATTTACAACAACGGACTTTATATCTTATTTTTTTTTAAAGTGATCGGATACGCTTTTCTTGGTTCTTATATTTTGAATTTACACTTGGATGATTAAATATACTTTTTATATAAAAAAAAATATTCAAGGACATTTCACACGACGCCCTCTAGTCTCAAACTAAGAATGCTTGATATATGCATTTATTGTTTTATATAATGCATATTTATATTTTCATAAATAATAGTGAATTACGTAACGGGTAGATTTACACTGCGTGTCAACTACGGCTCTGCTGTGCCGCCTTCAACAACTTGTTAATATTATGAAAGTGTAATATAATTCGGTACTTAGCACTATTTTCATAATAAAATCTATTACTGTCTTTGAAGTTGTTTCTATTGAACAAATTAATATCTAAATTAAAAATTGTTGAATAAAAAAACCGTAATACTACAAAACAGAAACTTTTAAGACAAAGTTTATGTTTCCATTTCCATATTTCACAAGTCGCTGCCTAAAAAATAACGGTGTAGGTAACTTATATTCATATCATTTCGCATAATATTTCAAACAACGCGATCCTCTGGCAGGCTAATTTAGCTTTCCAAGCCAGCGGACCGGCACGCTGAATTTAAACATTCCTTCTGTAGCCGCTAGAGGGCGCCAGAATCTATTTCACGCACATTACGCCCATGACTTTATGAGTTATTGCAGCTGTAAAACTCAGCACACGTCAGTCCATTTGCCTGCATTTTTTACAAATTCGGTGCAAAATCTTTGGTTATGTGTGGTTGGGTTTACGTCTTAGTTTTAAAGAATTTATGATAATTGTATTGCATCTATTAAATAAAACCAACGACAATGGTTCAAGATGACTTTACTAAGGAGTAATCAAAGGCAAATCCAAGCTTCATATTGTGCTAATAAAGTTAGAAACCTATTTATTTATTGTTAGGGGTAAGGTAAATAAAAATTTTAGTAATTAGGAATAAAATGGTTAAATTATTTAATAAAATAGAAATCAACAAGCTGAAATGAGGTTCAAACATTTTACGCCGAAATTCAATAGATGGCACTGAGTGTTTCGGTTCTAGGTCAGGGGGCAATAAACTTGACAGTAGGTAAGTAAAAAGTCGGAAAGTAAGTAAATCTAAAATCATTTTAAAAATATATTTTACAGTTATTTTTTAACCAAAACGAATATTTAGAGATTAAAGTTTAATAAAATTAACAGAGCTAATACCGAGCTATAGTCGGTATTAGGTTAAGGTCTGCCTTCCGTGCTGTAGGTCGTGGGTTCAATCCCCACTGAGAACAAACATTTGTGTGTAGCAAACATAGGTGTTTGTTCTATGTCTGGGTGTTAATATGAATTATAAGAATGTATTTACAAAAGAAAAAGTATATAAGAATTCTATCAGCATCTAGTTCCCATATTACAAGCTTTGCTTCGTTTGGGACTAGAGGGCGTCGTGTCCATGTCCATGAATGAATAAATGGTTAAAAAAATGTTATTTGCTTGGCCTGTATTTACGTTATACTATTGTGTTCCTGATTAAAATTAAGAGCTTGACAAATAGATAAAGAGATTACATCCCGCATATTGTTGGGTGTGCTAATATTTCTAAGTAATTAGTTGGTGTCCAGTTCGCTGGAGTTAGGGAAATAAGTTAGTATTTAATTACCGCCCGCTGTAGCGAAGTAACTAGTTCGTAATTTCTTTATGCTAAGTACTTCTATTACTAAGAAGAAATAGAATTTTTATTTGCATACATTAGGTACATAATAATATGTGGTGGTAAACAATGTCGTCACTTTATTTTATGATAGATTACATTAAAGAGAGAAACATTAAAATACGGAGTACAATGGGTGGCCTTATCGCTAAAAGGGATCTCTTACAGACAACCTTTAGATGTAGTACTTGTTGTGGGTATAAAACAATTCGCAGAAAGTATTTCTTGCGGGTATCAAATTCTGGATAGATAGATAATGTTTTTATTTGGTAAATAAACAAAAAATAAGTAATAAAATAAAATAAAGGATAAGTACACAGTTTAAAAGGTATAAATAGAGAATAATACTTAAACACTCCCCATGGCGCATTAAATTCGTTCAATGATTACCTCTTCACATCGGGTGTGATGTTCAAATTGTTCAATTGTGTCGAAACAACTCTATCGGAGGTTCTCGCGTGGTTATCACTATAGTTTAGTTTCTGAAGATACATAATGTATATTGACCTGCCCCCGTATGCCAATCTTTTGCTGTCAAGTTATATTTCACTGCCCAGTGTAATTTCTTCAGGTCATTCTTTTTAGACACTTGACAGCAAAATATGCGCGAAAACACATCAAATGACGTCATAATGTCACTATTTAGTCACAGAATAATTATGAGTTAGTATGAACTGACCATCATTTAAAACATTGCAGTTCAATTTTGATTGGCATACCCCTGCAGTAGTAATAATAAAATTATTAAAATAGATTAAAATATTTCTGTCTTTTTTTTGACAAGTAGAGACGGATAGAATTTTACCTGACGAATAGCGTTATCCCGAGTTGGTGGAACCAGGTACTTAACGCTAAACGACAGATGGGGATCAAATAAACTATACAAAATTTTATAATATATTACATTGTATATTGTGATGGTGGCATTTCAGGAACAGTTTCAGGTGACTGAAGTCTATCCAAAATAATTTTGAAACCTGCTCCTCCAAATACATTCACCACCTGCAGGGGTATTCCAATCTCAGTTGAACTGCAAAGTTTTAAATCATGGTCAGTTCATACTACTTCATAGTTATTCTGTGACTAAATAGTGACATTATGATGTCATTTAATTTTTTTTGCGCATATTTTGCTGTCAAGTGTCTAAAAAGAATGATTCATTGATGGAATTGACAATTTCTTCAGGTCACGTGGTACAATTTTGTACCACGTGACCTGAAGAAATTACACTGGGCAGTGAAATATAACTTGACAGGAAAAGATTGGAATACGGGGGCTGAAAGCATAATTGCATTATTAGTTAGAATGATACTGTCTCGAACTGTCTGATCTTGAGTAGATACATAATCACTGGTTTCTGTAAGAAATCACCAGTAGGTACCTAGAAGCATACATATTATGTTACTTACATCTACTTAGATCTATCAAATGGTACCTCGTCCAATGTTAGCCATCGCAGCGAGTGTGATACCGAGTCGAGACAAGTCGGCGCCGGGCGGAGGTACGATGGCAATGGTAGCAATGACTTCTCTGCATCGGAACATACAGCGTGATTTTCGAACATTTATGCCCGTAGCCCACTTGCGCTGCGAAATCGAAGTAGCGAAACCGCTGGATGAATTCCGCTGCGATCAAGTGTAGTTTGAGTAAGTAACTGGTCTTTTAACAAAAGACTATGTCCAGGCAGTGGATAGGCTGATATCATGATGATGATGATGATGATGATAGTAGTGACTTTTTACACATTTGACAAACAAGATTCTTGAAATTTTGTGCAATATTTTTTTTACATACTTAGTCTAGAAAATAATTTGGTGTGCCATCGGCTTATTCTACCATTTAACTATATAAAAAACTATTGCTTTTCAATTAAACTCAATGAAAATTTTTATATCTAAGTAAATACATATAAAAGTTTCTAAAAATCATAGTAATTCGAGTGTAGAGGCTGAAACAGTAGCCAATTTTCAAACTGTATCTGGTTTTGACAGCATGACGGTAATGAGTAATTTGCTACTCTGCTCGTCACAGTATATTTTGCTAGGGGATGGTTTATTTCGAAGTAAACATCAAACTGGATTTCATTTCTAGTGATTAACAGAGTAACTAGTCATTAGTAATTAGAATTAGTTTGTACGCTTTTAAAAAGACAGGAGTTTTGCTAAAGATGACATGATAGATAGCATTCATTCCTACCAGCCCCTCTAACCAAGATAAGAGTACATATAGAAAGTTAATCAAAATCTACCTACAAGAATGTCATTTCTAAACCAATTACGTGACTATACGATGTAGCACGTTTACCTAGATGAAACCTATTCACTCTACTATTGAAAACTTACCTACTTATCTACTACTTACTTACCTTCTTACTTATTGTTTTTAGTGTTTTTATATAAAAGTCGGCAGAAAACTCCCCTAGTGTGTGCAGACTAGATGTATTGAACCTTAAATAACAGGTCAATGTGTAGGAAGTCCGGTCCACTCGATGGGGGTAATATCGACATTACATCTAAAAATATAATGTGACAGTGACTAATTGGGCGGGCTTTCTCTTGCTGGCTTGAAAAGATAGATGTATGACTCGACTTGACGTAAACTTTATTCAAATAATCCACTTGACATTGGCAAGATTGTCTGTCGAAAAAACGGACAGAAGCCATTTAGAAAAGAAGAAGAAGAAGTACATTACAGGTTATTTACTCGAGCCTATAGCGTTTAAAGGCTTCTAATGGAAAAAATATACGAATGAAAAAAAACCTATGTGTAATTTTTTGATAACAATATTTTTCAGCTAGTTAGCTATAACTAACATTTTTTGCCTGCCTTGAATATTGGAAGATTTTTGTTTCGATGGACAAAATTAGATATTCAAATTATCATAAGGAAACGCAAAAACTATTAACAATAGTGAAACCAAACGACTAAAAAAGTAGCTGATAAGTCCTCCAAGCTTTTCGTCTATTGAATAATATCTGCCCATTGTACTAGTCTCATATCATTCTGAGTTTCTGAGTCATACTCGATGTTCCAATAAAGTTTGTCGGGAATCTTTGCCGGCACATAATAAAGTATTACAAAAGCCAAAGACCGTCATTGTTGCTGGTGCTTCAATCCCAGGCGCGAGGAGTGTTACAACGGGCGAGTTCACTTGCACGTAAAAAACTCGTATTTTAAGTTTTTAGTAAGCAGGTCTTCCTTGCAAAATTGTAAATTAAATCGTTGTAAATGATACAAACAGTAAGTACCTTATTCACAAAAGAATTACTTTGATCACTATCAATAATAGCATTTTATTTTCGTGTTTATGTTTTAATCTTGCGGGTTCAAATTATCGTTGATCGATTTATAACTTTTTGATAGGTATATCATTTAATTTCAGTTTTATAAAGTCATATTTAATTTTTCACTTACAAACGTTATTATTATTAAGCGTCATAATTTAGTTCTCACACAGCTATAATATGTAAGAATAATTATATTCATATACCTTCAATCAATGATGAGTTTTAAAGCATATCGCCTATAGAAGTAACTGGTTTTTGTGGGTTATTCACTTAACATCACGTGCGCCATTGGCTCATCATTTAGCATCATTTAGTTGCATTAAAACACACAATAACTTTAGGGCACACAATTACGGTGTAATTTTGCACCATAATTGTGTGTTTGCAATGTTTTCTTCACTGTATGAAACCACTTTACCTACCTAATTTGGTGCGAATTTGTATAATTTTAATTTATTATACAGATAATTATCATTTAATTTTATGGCATTAGTGAAACCAAAATCCGTGTTTACAGAATTTGAAGACCTCTACTTCTAAATCTTGTTGAAATTTGCTACTGCTATCAGTGTTCTGTTATCCTTATTAAATTGATTTGTAAATACTTTTTGAATCGAATGCATAATAAACAGTAACGATAAATTACCTATGTTTGATAAGTGACTATAGGGTTATGATCTGTCGAAAATTCCGCTGTCTCCAGTCAAATGTTTAGTGCCAACTAAACTGGCAAGTGGCTTAGTAAGAAACTTAGTGCAAACGCTCCCTAAAGGGTACAAGATAAGGTTTTACGAGTTCACCACGTCGTTTCTATACGGAGTATACCGAGTGTACGATGCATAGGTTTGTTTAGGATGCCAATTACAAAACAAAGGATTATGTTTAACTTACCAAATTTTTCTTGAGATTTTGGTAAGAATAAAAAATTTTAAAGCTCTCAACGACGTCAAAAGCGTAAGTCAGAAGCACATTAAAAACTGCATGGTCATTTTAACATTAATTTAAAGTAGCTCCCGAACGGATGAACCGATTTTGATTTGGTTTTTTTTTGGTTGAAAGGTGAATTAGTAGGCAGTGTTCTTAGCCATGTTTGATGAAAATCGATCCAAGATTCGGGGGTTTTTTAAATTTTTAATTTTATTACTTGTTAAGAATTAGATTGCTTTATTTAGTTCTATACCGTGACTGGGTCACAAGGTAAGGTACTAAAATATACTAATAAGTAAATCGAAATTATCAGTGCCTGTTATCCGACCCTACTTAAACAATCTTACAAATTGGATGTGAGTGATCCATTACGAGTAGGTTCTCCACTTAAATTGATTAAATCTTTCTATTTCGAAAAAAGTCTGCTAGCTTTAACTTGATTTTTTTATTAACCTATTTATTACCATATTTTTAAGAATTGTAACTTACCTTTCCTCTTTGTTTGATTAATAAATTAATAATAAATAAATTTGAACTCTGTTTTCTATCTCTAACACTAAGAATTCAGAATTCATTTTAATAAATTTTTCTTTGTTAAAAATTCAGTTTTCTAAAGTATTTGTATATAGTTATTGTTTTGAATAAATAAAAACCTGTAACTAAAAAAAAACAGTAATTAAGTAAACATATCAGATTTCAAGGAAAGCTTAACAAAATTCTATTCTACTTAATCAAAAAGTGCTTCGGCAAATCAACAATCATTTACAATAGGTTAAAATCATCGTGTAATTTTGGTCCTATTTTTAGTAATAAAAAATGATTATGCATGTACGTACAGATTTTTAACCATGAAATAGAATTTATAACTATCTGAAAAATATGTCATAAAACTGCTCTATCCCGAAAACCAGCAAAAACCATAGTCTAATTTTACAGCTTCAATTTAATCATCCACGTCCGTGGTGCATTCACAACGTAGGTACGAGAATAACCGAATTTGCTAGACAACCTGCACGTCAGAAACAGGCTAATTCACAGACGTGTGTGTAGTATATACGGGATAGACAACGTAAAGTCATCGTGCATACATCCCGGCGGTCAGCATTTTTTTAATAATAATAAATATACATAGACTTAACACACAACACCCTCTAGTCCCAAACTAAGCAAAGCTTGTGATATGGGAACTAGATGGCTGATAGAATACTTATATACTTTTTTTTTGTAAATACATACTTATAATACATAGTATACCTACAGCTAACGTGGACAATAGGCGTATTGTGTCCTCCGATAATCCCAAACACTCGAACTCCGTTACCCAGTAAATGGAAATTGTAGAGACGCGCTCGATCGAAGCCTCTATAAGCTCACTACCTAGAACTTTCGATAGTAAGATCTTATGCTACAAATTACAATGCGATGCACAGGTGGTGTATTGATATAGCGATTGTGAGATAAACGTAGTGTGACCGTAAATACACAGCTCAGTGAAAACCGCTGACTTGTTTAAGAAAATTTTATTAATTTATCACACACTAGCATGGCTTACATTTATTCACAAAGAAAATTACGACTAATACAGTATTTACAATATTTATAATATATACAAAATATATATGAAGCAGTTGGGCTATCTACAAACCGTTGCAAACAATTTATAATGCAGCCAGTGTCTTGGGCACGCTTCCGATTGGTACTGATTTGGATCAGTTGAGCTATCTATAAATCGTTTGCAACTGTGTGTAGATAGCTCAACTGTTCCAAATCAGTAACAATCGGAAGCGTACTCAAGACACTGGCTGCATTGCCGCGCTGAATAGCAATGCTGATGCGTAGTATTTGATATTAGATATTAGCATAGTATTTAGATCATCGCTTCCCGTTTTTGAGTTTAGAAAGATGAAGTAGAAATTAGGTCAGAACTAGAGAATATTATTTATGATAATACAACAAAAACAATGAGTTCTTCAATAGCTTTTAGACTAACACACCATTTTTCGTTTTTTTTAAAGACTACATTTTTTTTATAACATCTCATATCTTTGAATAATTTAAAAGTAGTCAAATAGGTTCGTGTCTATGGTCTGTACATTCCAATACTCAATACATTTATTGCTTAATTTATTTATTCCTTCTATACTGTGCTTCCGTGGGAGCTGTTATACGAATATAATTTTCAAACGTTTCATCAGAGATTCATTCACAATGAACGCTAATTTTCCGCAACGGATTGAGGATTAGGTACTTGTTCTTGAATTGCTTGCTTAATTACTTTTGTGTTCAGCATTTTGCGAGTAAATATAGCTTTTGTACATTAGGCTTTAAAGTAAATTCATCGGCTGTAAAATAGTGTACAGTACTTATCTTCTTAAACTAAACGCCCTTCACCGCATTTTCTTTTAGCACCACAACAGATGATTTCAAAATGGTTGTTACAAGCCTAGGATTAAGTTACACTTCATTCTAAATGATTTACTAGTGGGGCGCTTTGTTTTATATTTGACAGCCTCTACCTATCTTCCGAGATGGCTGGCTGGGATATATTTTTTTATAAAGGTACCTACGTATTGGGGTTATGGACGGCTTTTATTTTGTGTATAATATTTAAAGGGGTAGTCAAAAACAGCACGTCCAGACCTATGAGGTATTTTAGAATCAGTTTTTCGTAGTTTCTGCAAAATTTTGCTTTTTCGAGCTACCGCAGTTTTCATCTAAACATGCGAAATGTAAGCTGTGAATAATCTAAAGCGTATTAGAATATGACACGTCTCAGGTGCGAGAATATCTAAAATGTATATTCTCGCACGACGAGACAAAGCCAATGTATAATTCTCCGTGTAAACGAGCTGCATCGGAGGCTGATTTAAATAAATCCGCTCGTTATCGGTTGGATCTGCCACCCGTAGCGTTATTATGTAACTGCTACGCCGGCCGTAGCAGTAGCGTAGCGGTTGCAAAGCGTTGCTACGCAGCAAATACAATAATATTATAAATACATGATATAAAATGAAGGTATAGTATGTAAAGTAGCCGTAAAAAAAAAAGTCATATTTAGATTGCCTGGAAGAGATTGCTCTCAGCAATAAGGCCGCCCATTGTGACACCCTATAAGCTTTTTTGTTTTTTTTTTGTAATGTTTTCATGTGGAGTACCAATAAAGAGTTATCTATCTATCTATCTATTATTGTTGTGTGTCACAGAAAAAGTAACTATATAAAGTAGCTATATCAAAAATTTTGATCTTGAATTAGATAATTATGATTAAAAATGTTGTGCAACTAAGGACAGCCACAAATAAGTAAGTAATCTAGTTATTATTAAAACCAAAAAATCATATTGATAGTTGATCGTTTGAGTCTATGATAACTTTATCTATCCCACACAACAGAAAAAAAAGAAGAAGCCTTATGTAGGCGGATCCGCTTAATATAGAGTCTGCAACGCATTACGCACTTCAAGCTCCGCCTAGCTCCGCTCACTTCAGTCGTGTTTGAATTTTGTCATGGTAACCGTACTTGAAAAAAATCATTAAAAAATATAAACATGCCATATTGTACTGTTTTAGAGTGCAAAAACGATAGCGGAATCAAAAATTTAACAAATGGGGGCATACCATACCACCGATAAGTATTATTTTATTGTTTATTCTTAGTTTTGTTAAAATGCAAAACCGTCCAACAAAAAAAGACTGTAAATCGTACCTGTTAAAGTCGCGTTTCTTTTAAACCTCAACTTTCGCTACTCAGTTAGGGATGTGGCCCCAATAAACTGATGAATGCGTTATCGATAACTTTAATGGTTGGGTCAGATGAAAATTACAGAAATATTTTGAAACTGAAACCAGATATATCTTCTGGTTTCAGTTTCAAAATATTTCTGTTTACTCAATGTGCCAGACATAAAAAAAAAATGATAGATGCAACTGGGAAACAAAATTGGTTTCCTACAAAATACAGTAGGTACAATTTTACAGTAGGTAATTTGCTCAGAGCACTTTAAGGACCAAGATTTTGTAATTAAAAAAAGTGGAAACAAATACATTGTTGGCACAGCTATACCGACTCTAATAATTTTGTGTTTCATGTAATTATATTCATGAAGTTTTAATTAATTATGTAGGTACCTTCATTCTTGGTCCTTACCCAAGTATCAGACTGACAATAGTGTCAGTCTGATACTAACCTCTGTGATTGATTATAATTAAAGAAAGAAATAAAATATTTTTATTTCGACCACCACAAACGGCAGAGCCCTTCAGGACACAACGCATCAGACAAATGTAATTGCGGCTAAACGTAGCTATTTCGTTATCAATCAGTGGGTAGGTAATAATCGATATCGATACATTCGTCATGTATCCTCATTGGTTACATCACTAAGTGAGTAGCTATGTTTGTCATAACAGCCATTGCATTATCAATCTTAAGGTTTGTTAATAAAGACTATAACAAAAATGCTTCGCAAAAGCGCCACCTTTTGCTGAGTAGACGAAGTAAACTTTAATTTTTATCACTTGTTTATTTTATTGAGTTTTGAACCATGTTCCGATGGAACTAAGGTTTTATATCAATAAAATTATTTTAATGGATTTAGGTCCGTTTTACGTTCTCTTTCAACCAATTATAATCTTTATTTCTAAGTGTGTTAGTTTTGACATGGTGTGAGTTTAGCTACACTGGTTCTCATACTAAAAAGTCATCATGCTCTTTCTATTTACTTCCTTTGTTCTGTGATCTATCCAATTAATTAATGAGATTTGTTAAAACCTCGACAGCAACACAATTAAGTCACGTAAACAATTGCAATCCGAATGCGACTGTTGCCGGCTTCAGGATACAGCATAGCCCTTCCATGCCGGAATGACGTCGCACCGCGAACGTGTCACTTCAACAGCAGTAATGGAATTCTCATGCTCGTCTCGCCCTCGGTTTTGCGGCGCTAGTAATACATACTTTAAATTTGCACCGGTAACGCCCGCGAGCGTTCCAACAAGAAACTTTTCGAAAGTTTTAAAGGGATCCAAATGGGGTATATTTTGAACTTTATTCGTCCATCTATAAGAGCCATGACAGAGAGTCTTTGGAGCGATGCATAGTAAAGATCGTAAATCTAAGCAGGTTGTATTATTTTTAAGGTGGTTGTAAAAACGCACGAGAAAATGTTTTATAGCGTTTATGTTCAATATCCAATTTCATTTTAGTTTGTGCTTTGCACAGTGACTAACTTAAGTATTTAGCAAAACATTTTGCCAGACACTTTAAGGCTTTTAAGTCGTCATAAAGTGTAAGAAAATTACCACAAAAAGCTGGAGCATCCTAATTTGATTTCTATCTGAAAAAAATAATAAAAACTATGCTAGACTACAGCCACTCTTGTAAATAAAACCTTTTTATCCAGCAGAACATAGGTAACATTATTTCCTTCACCATGAAGTCATTTTGTTTGATCTAACCCTTAACCATGATATGAGGTAGCTATGCACGCCCATATTTATAGTACAGAATAACTATAGTTAAGGACGCTATAATAAATTCGATGCGCTCGAATTCAGAAGTCTGAGCCGCCACACTTAGACAAAGTGCACACATTGAAGCCGCTTTACGCTCGATTTTACACGCACTGCCTTACACGATCTATTACTTATTTTCTTTTCTTTTAAACCGCAGATAAAACTTCACAAAGATACTGCTAATTGCAGCAAAACGGCATTATAAAAAGCAACATTCAATTCGAATGGAATGTTCGCGGTTGATTGGATTTGTTTCGCTCCACATTCAGTCCGCGAGTTTGGTACATTCCTAAGCGGACCATAAACATATGCCTTGTTAATTTAAAAAAAATAATTGGAAATCAAACCGCAATTTAAATTACTTACATTTTAGTCATAGTCTGAGGATATTATGAAAGTGAACTTGGCCTACACAGACCTACACAAATTGTATTACTAAAATGTCACTTTATCGTGAATTGATAAAGCACGATCTACGAAACTTACCTAGAATCCTCATTAGTAGGACCGTAGGACATTAAATTATTAGTTTTTTTGTTTGCGATTTGTTGTTGGTAAGTATTTTTGAATATAACCATATCATCGTACCACCATGTTCTTGTACCACTTTGTAAAAATGTTCTGAAATAAAATATTTTGCATTTGTATTGTAGGTATTCAAGTATTCGGTGTGGTTAGGAACGTACCGTGAATTCCAACAGATACTCGTTTTCAGTAAAACAGCACGGTTAACCATTGACTACGAACGGTTCACAATATGCAGCTCTTTTTATTTTCTTCCTTTTCTTCGGCTGCTCATTTATTAGCCGATGTTTCATTGTTTTTGTTCAATAATTTTAAGGGACCTCCTGTACAGGGTGTAGACTAAATCAAAACTTAATTATTGCTAATATCATCAAAGAAATGAACGTAAAACTTCTGTTCTTTTTTTTAGTGAAAGCGGCCAGATGTTCTTTTCTCTACTTTGAAATGATTCGTAAACATAGGACTACGTTTTATAGAACCACTTCAAATAAATGACCGCTCATCAAGTTACCAGTGTTTGGCCAAAAATCCAATCCAAGCATTTCAATTAAATCTTGAAAGGTTTCTGACGGAATTCCTTCAAACAAAGTAGCTATACTTAGTTAATTCTTATAATTATAAAAAAGATAGCTCACTCTTATTAGTTTCACAAAGAGGTTTTGAGGTTTACCTACGTTTACCTATGAGCAAAGGTATTTTATATATATATCGAACATCATTGCTTACGGGTTGTAAAATTAGTAGAATAACTTTTTGCGCGTAGGTACGTAAAATTGGACAGAAGCTACGACAATTTTTGTAGTGAACTAGCTTTTCGAATCAATGGTCAAAACAAAAGAGTAAAGATAGGTTTTCAAAACAGCGATCGTTTTTTGATGTTCTTAATTAAGCGTAGTTGCAAAAAAGGTCATATTAATTATTAGCAATAAGGTTTCAAATCGTTGACACCGCTATTTCTACGCAAATAATCAATGAGTCTCAGGTTTTTAGGAATCCACAGCTAAAGGGAGCCGTTTCAGGTAATTAATCTTGGTGGAATTCTTTTAGTTGTGACGAGTCTGAGTCGAGGAAAATAATGGCAATCTGCTAACTATAGCTTCAAGTTTGGAAACTCGTGTTTTTGCGCTGATTAGTTTACAACAATTTACGTGATATTTAAAATTATATGCTCATGATGTTTTATGTGTTGAATTGAATGAATGGTTTATTTATTTAAACACTAGACCCCTCGCAGACTGGTGGTTTTCTATCGGCCGATATTTTGATCGGAAGGTCTATTCTATTGCAGGTCTATATGAAAATTACAGTTGAGCTTACCAAAGAAAAGTACGTGACAGCTAAAATAAAACCACCAGATTGTTCACCTGTATGTAAATTATGGATCTTATCAGTACTTAACACGTCTGTCATCCAGTGATACGTACACACTTTTCTATATACATAAATATTCATGGACATTTCGCACACATATGTCATTATATTGAAAACTGTCTATATACATTTTGAAATTTGCAGTTTTTTCATTTGCAAGTTGCTAACAACATTGATGATTGCTCTACTGTTCAAAAGACTAGTTTGTTATTGAATTTCAAAAACAAGCCATGTTAAGACCCGCAGTTTCCGGCCAGGTAAATGGAATTCTCGTGCTCGGCTCGCGGCATCCTAACTGTCCGATGGAATTTGCACAGAAGCTTCAAACTTTTCACTACTTACGAAACTGCACTTGATTCATCTAAAAAGACTTTATCAATCAGCTTTTTAACCAATTACTGAGAGCAAGTAAAAGGTGTACATTTGGTTTACTCAGTGTCAGAAAAGAGTGGCGGGGTGCCGAAACTGACAAAAAATAGCACACGGCTTACATAATTGTGATATGACACTGAATATTTCTGAATATCGGCAATGATACCATTACGTAGTACAAGTTTTGCTACTACAAGTGGTCAAAGTATCTATGGTAAAATATCATATTTCACAAAGCAGCAAACAGCTTTTGTTACTGCTTTGTAATTTGACATTACAGTCAGCATACCACAAAAAAGTTATGGACTTTTAAAACCACTAATGAGACTAAAGTACTATTTAAATTAAAGTTGTATCAACAGTGCAAATTGAAACGACACTATAAAAAGTGGTTCTTACAACAAATTACGATGACAAAGAGCATAATTTTGCTGGGAGAGACAGCTAAGTAGGTAAACTGTTTTCAAAAGCTCTTACTGCGTTTCTCTTAGAACAAAAACGCCCGCATTTTATAGTGGAAAGCTGGAGTTTGCCATCCTTTTTTGTTTTAATTGTATTTCTAGACTCTAACACGTGAGGTTAGGATCTCAACGAATAATTAATAAGGCTAGCTCAGCCACTTTACGTCAAGCTATTCCAAAACTTACAAAAAACAGACACGATAATTTCAAGGGAAAAATTTTGTGGCATAGCCTTCCTTGTTTAGTGTTATTTTAGTGATCTTAAAGAGACCTACACAATAATAAAAAAAAAACTATGGCATAGTTATACCACGCTCCAACGCCTGTCTCGCTATTTTGAGGTGGCAAATACGTAACTGACAAAAGAAAACCAAGAAAAAAGTCAAACATAAGTAAAGTTTGTTCAAGTTTCAGCTCACGCTCATAACACGGTCAGTTACAGTGAGAGTTTTCACACAGATTCTCAGTAACTTTATAAACTTTTTTGTATCTACTTTTTTATTTGCCAACTGGCCTGGTAATTTCCTGGTAATTGGCTTTCTACTATGTATTTTTAACCGCAATGGGAAAAGGATGTCGTGTTTTTTTAAGCCGTAGCTTTGAATAGACAAACGAAATATCGAAATAGGTATGATATTCCTTTGGAATAATATTTCTATGACAACTGAATAAGTACTTTTTTGCTTAGAACCCTATTCAAACAAACTTAAAGATAAATTATATAGAACTACTTTTTGCCCACAACTTTGTCCGCATCCCATTTGATCCTGTTTATTTTTCGAGATAAAAATTAGCTATAAGTTTCATCCAAATTCGACCAGTAGGTGCATCGTGATTGATCACAAACATCCGAACCTCTAAACTTTGTCATTTTTAATTTAAGTAGGATAGAATAATAGGATAGGGTGAATGAAGTGCCACAATACAATATTATCCATTCCACTCTGCTTCCCTATATAGTAGAAAAATAAATGTTTTAGTAGTTTCTACAGTCACTTGTTGTATTTGTATGACAGCCCCCGTATGCCAATCTTTTGCTGTCAAATTATATTTCACTGCTTAGTATAATTTTTTCAGGTCACGTGGTACAAAATTGTACCACGTGATCATTCTTTTTAGACACTTGACAGCAAAATATGCGCGAAAACACATCAAATGACGTCATAATGTCACTATTTAGTCACAGAATAACTATGAGTTAGTATGAACTGACCATGATTTAAGACTTTGCAGTTCAACTTTGATTGGCATACCCCCGCAGGTATCTCTCAGCATTTGAGATACGTTTTAAATCAAAAACGGCATAGGTAGCCAAGTTATAAAAAGAAATACGGCACTCGTCTGTTTATTACTGTACATTAGTTATACTGCTTCCGTAGTGTCGCCGCGGCATGAAACGGGAACTAATGAGTTTTTGATGTTTTTTTGACTGTGCTTTTATTTTCCTTGGTAACATGAAGACGTTGTTAGTGAAGTGTAAAGTTTCACTAGGCTAGTATTTTAGTACTTTTAGTTATAAGACATATTTGGGTTACTTACTGTAGCTGTTATGGTTGCCACTCTTTATATTTTACTTTTAACGCATATTACTCAACTTTACTGAAAATGGAATTAGAATAGGTATACTAGATAAACTATTCAAATAGATTATTCACTAAGAAAATTACGACACTTTTTAAAATATTTTAATTACTCAGAAAAACTAATTTTAGATTCTTTAATCTTACTGATAAACTTTTATGAAGAGAAAATAAATCCATTTTTATTTATTTACGTTAAATCGCAAAGAGTGGAAGAATGGCCCTGCAGTGAGACAACAATGGTTGAAAAAAAATATGCGTGATAAATTTTGATGTAAAATATTAGGTAAACATATAAGATTTTTCAGCTCTGCTTTAGTAATAGCGGTAATTGCATCGGTGCGTCTTGTTATGACATCTCTTAGATAAAGCTAAGGAAATTACTATTAATCAGAGCACAAAAGAAACTGCAGCTTATGAAAACAGCAGTAGATTTCCAGAAAATTAATCTTTCATTAGAAACGCTGAGCTTTCCAAAGTAATGATAATACGTCTTTATAATCTCTTCATCAGAGTGACTTGTGCAATTATTAGCAGAAAGCTTTAAACCAACACACGTTAAATTATTAATTTAACAAAATACTACGTTATAATACTGCAATTTATATTCCGCTGCACACAGTCCTGCATGGTTTTGTTTTACTTCACGTGGAATAGAGCTTCAGTGGAAGTGGTATCAAATAAACAGGCCTTTGCATCTAATCTATAATAATTATGATTTATATAGCCTCAGGAGACACTTTTTGCCATTGCCCGAGACGAGACACACACCGTGGTGATTAGCATAGAAAACACCAAATACTTAGGTGTTTTCTCTTGTTAGTTATCTAGATATTTTATTTTTGTTCTCATATCTTATTAGGTTATTAGTTTATTATGTCCACCTTGATCTCATTTAATTTCTTTATATTGTGTTTATATACTTACTTAAATAATTGTTATAATATTTTTTGATAGAATAACGCATTAGATATAAGTATCTGTAATGTAATTTTATTATTAGTAATAAAGAATTTGAATTTGAATTTGAGACGGGGTGTACGTACGGGACGCTGTAGTGATATTTTTTAAGTGGAATAGGCTTTGCCTACCACTTTTATCATCTTCTCAGCCTGGTCGGCTTTTTCTACTTAACAGGCAAGAACTTTCAGGTCATCTCTTTGAAGGTGCAGAAATACTCACATAGTAAACTAAAGTGGAGTAGAGTAGTAGAGTAGAGAGCACACCTCGACATGTATGTATCTCACACTACCCGTTACTTGAGATCATTAATTAAAAATAATTCTACAGGGTAGGCAGCGCATCGACAATGCCTATGGTTAGGCAACGGTAACCGCTTACTATCAGGTGGGTCGTAAACCTGTTTGCCTAACTTGCCATAGTTAAGCAAACAGGGTTAAAAAAACATGCGTTGCAAGATTACAACCTAAGACCAAGAAAACCTGCATTACGCCACATTATTAAAAATACGTATCACAAAAATACTAGGTATACCCAGCTACTTACCTTTTTCATGTTTATATGACCTAGATTTCACGTTGTCATGAGTTTGGAATTTATTGCTGCCTTGACTCGTTCTATCTCTTTTCTTGAGGTTTTCAACAAGTCGTGCGTATCTCCGTATTGTAATTCGACGCCCACATGCCACTTCCAAATCCTGTGTTCGTGCGTACGCCTGAACCCTATGCAGCTTTAAAATTATTTAGAGGTTGCAATGAAATTATTAAAACAGTGGACTCTGCAGGGGTATGCCAATCAAAGTTGAACTGCAAAGTTGAACTGCAAAGTTTTAAATCATGGTCAGTTCATACTAACTCATAGTTATTCTGTGACTAAATAGTGACATTATGACGTCATTTGATGTGTTTTCGCGCATATTTTGCTGTCAAGTGTCTAAAAAGAATGATCACGTGGTACAAAATTGTACCACGTGACCTGAAGAAATTGCACTGGACAGTGAAATATAACTTGACAGCAAAAGATTGGCATACGGGGGCTGTATCACGTCAAAGTTTACTTAATTTTTTAGAATTAAAAAAATTAAGTTAAAGAAAGTTAACCATTCAGTAAACTATACCGTCTGTTTCTCCATCACCGTCCTGTTTACAGGTTCTAGAACGCATTTTAGTCTTAGAACGGCGTTCTGGGAAAAAATCAAATCGAAGACATAAAAACCGTTAGAGCGGCTTTTTCATGAAAACGTAAAGAAAACTAGAATTATTTTTTTTTCGAAATCTTTTCTATATATTCTTAAGCCTTCTTATTCAGACTCGTATGTAGCATTGTAGACGAAGAAACAATATTGTGCCTGTTTGCCAACCGCTGCTGGCTGGCTTATTTCATGATCCGCCCAATGTGTATTTCAATACATTCGGGTTTTATATAGCTTTTCAAAGCAAAAAACAATTTTAAATTCTTACCATTATTACAAACGAACTTTATTATTTCACTAAATAATCTATCATGGATGGTACCTTGGTGTTGTGCAGCACTAGCTAAGTATAATATGATAACTCTAGTATTATTATATCTGTGGTAAGTTTACATAGTAATAAAATACAAGTATTTACCCCCAGGATACATACATACATATTTCTTTAACCAACATTTCCAAGAAGCTCAAACGAAATAAAATTATGATTTTATATACATATTTTTACGATACCGTGTCCTTTACAATAAAGTAACAAGAAGACAAATAAGATTATTTTGTAATAATAGCCTGTGTAATGTGACAGCAAGGAGCAAAATGTAGAAAATTCTGGTTTTAGGGTATAATCTGTTGAAGCAATAGGTACCTATTTATACTACACAGGGACAGGACTGGAGCGTAGAGCGTGCTACCATTTTCTGCTCTGTTGTGGTAGAACAACATGACCATTGGTACACTAAAATTGCAATCGCACTTAGAAATATCTTCGATTGCCACGACAAAAAGTGATGGAGTTAATTTCAGTTCTGCAAGTCTCATCCGTCATAAGTTAGCATTTAAAAACAACACGTGATTGTTGGAAGCATGTGAGAGCTGACTTTTATTTTATTTTTTTAATTTTTGGAAAACTTACAGCTAGACGAAGTATAGGTAGATACAATGGTTACTTAAAAGCTAATTACAAGTTTCCACGTATAGTTACGAGGTTTTTTTATTTCCCTGGTAGTTTGTTTAATATTGACGAACCCTAAAGAAACTATGACGGTTTATTGTTAAATTTTAGCATACCAGTTTAAGTTACAGGTCAAAAAAAACTAGCTAGCTTCCTATCTATGAAATATATTATTATAACTCCAAGAAAATCAACATTGAATATTTTTCTATTTATCACTTTTATGACTTTTCCTTCATTGCAAAATGAGTACATAATCAAAATAATTCAAAAAATGCTTTTACAAGTTTTATTACCTATGTGTTACGTTCTGACTCCGTCATGTTGTTGTATGAAAAGGCTTTATTATTACCTCGGAAATACGAAAAGGACCCTCCAGATTTACGAGGTCTGCACACTGAGAATGAATTTATTTAGCGTTGGTTAAAATAAATTAGATACCTACAAATTTATTTATGTGGAAGGGTATTTTATCATCATCTTCAATTAACTATGTACTTTGCGGGTTTCTTTACATAAGTGTTTTGTTACAAGGAGATTTAATTTTTAGAAAATAAAAGAATGAAAATAGACTTGCTTCTCCTAAAATTACTATGTCGTTCTACTATCGCTGGAGAATAGAAAATTACAAAACATGGAAATAATCAGGTGAGTTATCATTTTGAAATGTCATTTCTATAAACGATTCTATAGCGATTTTATAATTGTTAGAATCTCAACATGGCTAGAGTATTCCGCTTACTATTTTTTCCTGTATTCCGTCTATTAGTAGACTACATAAAAAAATAACGTTTTTTTACTTGGTATAGGTAGCCACCTGCTTTCCTAAGAGTTACTTTGTTTCTCGTGGGTACCCACTTCAGCTAATATCGTTCTTTGACGCTAATCGTGCAATCTTTACCTAAGTCTCAAGATAAGATTAAAATGACAAACACAAATACAGATTAAGGAATATTGCAATTTATATCTATAAATACTGAAGAAAGGATACCCAGACTTTTTTCCTGTATCGGCCTTCAATTATTTTTATTAGATATATCAGTAGCTACCACATATGGAAGATGCTTCCAAAAAATGTATTGGAATGTTAATATCAAAACAATAGAGTCGTGAATCCAGTTTTTCCATACACTTTTGTAGTGTTTGGTCGCCACGACTTTTCCACTAAGTAAGTTGGCAGTCTTTTTCAAACGATTGTAGAATGTCCTTGGCTAAGGAGGCTGGTTTTGTGAAGGTACTTTCAAACGGTAAAACAATCACGTTTTCACTTACAAAGATTTTCATTCCTTCTCAAAGTCTTCTCACATTGCGTATTCGCGTCTGCCCGTCTGTTCCCGACGGTGACTGCGTAGCTGTTTGCATTAAACATGAGCCTTTTGATAGTGATCGTTCACTTCAGCGTTATTGAGTGCACGTCTTCAAACGTTTATAGGACGGTCATTTGGTATTTTTTCGTCACTTTGCATGGGATGTTTCAAATTACCGAATGTATAAAATGTGGCCAGTCAATCATCATCATTATGGCCACTCCACTGTTGGATATAGACCTACTCCATACATTTTCAGAAATAACTATTGTCTTACCTAAATCGGCTTTCTATGCATTTAGAATGTAGTCGGTAAATGAGGCTGGCATACCTACACTCCGTCTTCCAGTTCATGGTCACCATTAAATAATTTCAGAAACCTCACTACTTATTGTATTGTTATTATTACTTAATGTATTAGTATTTTTCCTGAAAACTGAAAATATTGTTTTGAATAAATATAAACATTTAGGTATGAAATATTTAATTTTGTTATTGCTATAAGTATATAAAAAGTATATAAGTATATAAGTATCAGCATCTAGTTACCATATTACAAGCTTTGCTTAGTTTGGGACCAGAAGGCGTTGTGTGAAATGTCTATGAATATTTATTTTATTTATTTATTTATTTTTATAAGTAAGCTACTTAAAATCTAGTTATAATTAAATAGTAAATCTAAAATATAAGTCACTTAAAAATAGCTAGCTACTTAGCAATAATCATTACAAAGACACGAAACAGTAAAGTGTTTCGACGAATACAATAAATTATACAAAGTCCTCATAAAATTATGTCATTTTGCACTAAGCACGAAGTGTATTCCGTTTTAAGTAGTTTTGTTCTTTGTTTCATTTTTCACAGCCACAATTCCTTTCTAGTATTTATTTTCATAGTCATAAAAAAGTCTTTCAGTTTCGAAAGAGCAGTCGTTTATTTTCCAAAAATATATTTATAAAAAACCGCTACGATTTATCTGTTAGTTCTATGTCCTTATTACTTTTGTGTCGGTCTTTCAACCACATGTACAGCATATCTGGTACCCACGTGACCAGCACTACTACTAATAGGAAGTTCTGTGCTGTTATACAAGCTGTGTAGCTCTCTGTGTAATCTCTGATCCATCCTAAGAAGTATCCTGATGGGGGGACTATAAAACCCATAGACAGCATACCCAAGCCGACTGCTGCAGGGACTTGGTCCAGTCTGCACTCTTCAGAGATAGCAATGTTTCTTGCGACGATAATCATACTTCTTCCACATCCGTAGAGGCAGGACATGACGATCAGAACAGTAAGCTCTGACTGATAAGCCATGACTATAACAAGTAGAACAATATGATAAATATAGAAAATAACAAAACAGTAGGCGAGTTTGTTAATCCTATCCTGAATAGGAGGTAAGGCCTCGTAATAATCAAAGGTTGAACCAGATAAGCAAGTGATAGCATTTGAGTATGTGGGGTATAAACAAAAGTTTATCTCGGGGCTAAACAATGATTTGGAATAACATCAAAATCGAGACGCAATATACGTTACAATAATAAGATAATATTATTGTTGCGAAGTAAATTGACAGTCACTAATAATTTTGGCAAAATAACCTTCATTTGAAATTCTTATTCGGTTTTGTGAGTAGTTTTAAATTGTTGAATTATTTTCAAACTTACTTTGCCTGACAATAATTAACCACGTGCATGTCATGATCAACATCCACCTGGCTTTTATCCTGTATTTGTCCTGTACTATGGGCAGGAGCAGTCGTCCGATTATATCTGCTGCTGCTACAGCTGACATGCATAATGCTGTCTGTTGTTTATCTAAGTTTGCAGCATTCTGAAAAAATATACAAAAAAATTAAGTGTAAGACATAGACGTAGACACGCGTTTATGTTACACTAAGTAACATACAGTACACTTACAGAACAGAACCTACAAAAAAAGATAAAATAAAAAGTAATAAAAAATTAATTATGGACGCTAGTAGGTGTTTGTGTGCTACAGCAGCAAAAGGGTTTCGACTCAGTGTATAAATAGAAACGCTCAGATAGAACAAATACTCCGTGTTCTAACACCATACAAAATGTTTGATTTCAGTGGGGAATTAATCCACAACCCGCAGCGTGGAAGGCAGAGCTATGGCAACTGACAATGTCTGTAATAATTTGAATGAAAATAAAACAGCTGCACTTGAGTATTGGTTGATTTTTTAGAAACTCTAAGAGCATGATTTTTTTAATATTCGTATATCTTACCTGTAAAAAGAATGGATAAAGCATACTGAAGTTCTGAATCGATGTAGTAGCAAGAGCAGTTCCAAAGATGATATTCAAAAATCTGGGATTAGACAGCAGTGATAGGTCAAATAAGTCATACATTTTCTTATACCAAGTCTTCTGTTGTGCTGTAGCCTTTTGAGTTTCTGTGAGTTGCAAAAAAAAACAAAAAGTACTGGATTATTAGACTTAATAGAGATGCTTTCAGTTTACTCTAAGAAGAAAAACTATCTCGGATCGAATTAAGATCGTTATACACCTGTTTATTAGGTACACAGTACATGTTTAAAATAGGTTGAGACCTACCATGTGCTCCATTTGCTTGATTTTCCGTTTTTCTTGCATTATTCAGTTTATATTCACCATTTTTGAGTTCGGGTTCTGTAGTTCTTCCATTCATGTGTGACTCGCCATTCGTTTTAGAGTTCTTTCTTCGACTCTTGTCAAGTAATAACTGCTGTTTTTCATCTATTACTATTTCTTCTTCAACTTTTTTCATATGCCATTCTACTGGTTGTATAAGTAGAGTTCCACAGATCTGCAAATCGACACAAAATATTTCAGACAAAATACATAAGTACTAATTAAAAGTTTCTTACGCTACCCACTCAACTTTACAACAAAAATGCATGACTCTTTCCATTATTTTACTGATACAACTTAGATTACTCAATACTCTGAGTGATACGGTTATTTAGTTATCATAAAAGTATTAATACAAAAACGCTACAATTAGTTGGATTGCAAGCAATGTTTTCTAAATTCGGTTGGTAACAAAGCTAACAAAGTTGGTAACAAGTTGGTAATATTTGGTAAAGATACACAAATAGCAAACGCAATATAAAAAAGGAATAGTTACCCCGTGTAAACTCAACGATGACAAAAGCAAGCACGCACCTCTGAAACCGTAATGTTCCAGCAGGTATCTTACTAAGTGAGGCATTAGGGTCTGCCCCACACCTGTGCCCACGTTGGCGAGACCCACAGCTCGGCTCTTCTTTAGCTTGAAATAACTATTTATAGCGACGAATGACGAGTTCTGTATGAACCCCAAACCAAGCCCTGCAATATTTTGAAGATGTTATGTAGTTGGAAATAAAAAAAGTTCGTTTCAGCCAGAGTGACTTGCAAAGCACCAACCAAATCTTTTGTCAGGCAGTAGAGCCTCGTCGAAGGAAATAAATGCATGCATATGCATACATGAAACATAAATAAATGCATATGAAACTGCTATAAATTATATATCCCACACACAGGCGCATGTATTATTATCGCTACGGTATTACATATTATCTGTTATTAAAACTAAAAAACTAAGTTAAGTCTTGAGTTTTTTCTGTAGCCATAATTATCATTAGTCTGTAGTTATGTAATATTATTCACATCAGATGCCTTATAACGGTTACGGTGAGAACCAGGTGTGTTTATGAGTCTTAGTAAAACAATGAAGATGCGTCTACTCCATTTTTGCCCTAGAAAGATGCGGTTGTTGGGCGTTTGCACACTGGTTGGTACCGATACGTATACGATACCGATATTTCAGTGGCTCCAACATTAACATCAGTAGGTGCAGTAAAGCGCTCTTGGCGTAGCTATCTTCACCCATTATCTAAGTTCAGTGACGTTCTGCGCGGTCACTATTTAGATAGGTGCCTTACTAATAGAATTTAACATGAGCGCTTCCGTGCTTCGGAGGGCACGTTAAACGGGCGGCTTCGGCTCTAGAAGTCGTGAAGCCACGATGGAGGCCAGAGTTGGCCACTAACACATAAGAACGAACGTGTAGTCACCGACCCGGTGTGAAAGCATCAGTACTAACTGTATGGAATTAGTTCTCCGCCGATATTGTGTAGGTGCAGCGTTGGTGGCAATTTGAAAAAAGTCATTGAAACATTACAAGCAAGGCAGGAATAATACTAGTTTAAGAAAACGCAATTAGATAGCCTTGAATGTATCGATTGATACGATAAAATACGGCTTTTCTTATCAGTCGGTATTAACACACCCGTGATCATCGAAAAACTCACCCAACAACACTCCATAGCTGAGTATCAAATGCATTATATTGGTTGAAAATCCGCTAAAGAATATCCCTGCTGTGCAAAAGCAGGCTCCTGTTACTGCCACGAACCTTGTCGAAGTGAGGTTTACTATAGCACCAGCGATTGGTCCCCCGAAGTTGGTGATGAAGAGCATTGTACTCATGACTATTGCTGCACCCTGGGTTCTGTGCCCCATAGCTTCTAGAGCATCGCCGTATAACAAACTGAACAGCGACAGCATTGATTGATTGAATATCTGTAAAAAAAATACTTATAGCCGTTTTCTGAGGATAGCAGCGGTACGTCCAACAAGTGCCGGTAACGTGGAGTATTTGGACGTAGTACACATGGCCACAGGTTAGGTTAGACACCCAATATAACCATAACTACGCCATATACAATACAGATAATTGTTGGAAAAGGAGTGCAATAGGCGTAGACGTAGTGCAGCGCGTCCCACACAAAAACACTATTGTCCCTCTCGCACGATTTGCCAACGTTCAACTTTTAATAGTTCAAAGTCCAAACAGTGTAGATCGACGCATCTTTATGTGTACCACTCGCTTATGACAATGTCAGAAGATCTTGAATACGTTTGAAGGGATGTTGACCGTGTTTGGGGAGTACATAGTCGTGAGCTAATTTCATTTCATTTTATTTATCAAACTATGACATAGTTTCACTGGTTCTTATTGCCTAAAAAAATAATGGTCTGTATCATTTTTGTTGTAAACAAGAAAATATAAATAAATAGAAAATGGGTAGCATTGATCAAAAAAATATAATGGTAAGTAAAGTAAGTATTTTCACGACAGCAACAATAGTTTTTTTTGCTATGAGATGAGAATCCGCTTTGAATTGATCTCGGAACACTGGTATTTATCGCGTACTTGCATTATTGATATTTTATCGACGTGTAAATAACATTGCTCCATTTTCAATATTGGCAATAACAATAAAACAATAATAACAACGTTACTTTGTAAAGATAATTAGTAATTAACGGAAAACATTTTAATACGTAACAGCTGCCAATGCATAAAAAGTAAATTCTATTGAAAATTGCCAAAGACCGGGACGAATCGTCAATGCCCACCTTTAAGGTATAGAGCTAATAGATTTGATTATAATTAAATATTTTTAATTTATATTTTATGTGGTACTTACATTAGAAGTTGCTACTCCTAATAAAACTATCCAACCCCAGCCTCCATCGGGAGGGATCAGCTTGACCACTTTCATGGTTTTTGCTCTTGAAGCCAGCAAACTGTTTTCGCTTGCCATTTTATATATTTTTGACTAATTTCTTTATTTCTATCTCATCACATCTTTTGCTCCGTACCAATTGAGTACCTTAAACAAAACCATAAAAATATTAATAAAATGCAACGATATTATGTAAGTTACAAAGGAGGTCTACGCTTTCTGGAGTGACCTTATTACACTAGAGGGGTGAGCACGAACAAATCTGACAGTCGTCACGTTACCTAATGTATTCAAATCATATTGCGTGTTAACGCCAGCTCAACTGCCAAACATTGTAGCGTCGCCGCGCAGTGTATTTTGGATACGCTAGCGTAGCGTTACGATACGTTTACGATCGTCACATTTATTCGTGGTCAGCATGCAGGTAGGAAAGCTTGCTTACCCCATCTAAAATAATGCTTTAATACTAATTTTCACAATAACTAATTAAATTGCAATCCTTGTGTAATTAGGAGGGTGTGTCTCGTCATTCTGGTCAAGAACGATAAAAGTTCAGCGCTGAATAGTTTATATTATCTGTGGCGCTGATAACCCCGAGCCATGTTAACAGTGTTAATCATTAGTTTCCAACAATAGTGGATTGTGTCATATGGGATCAAAATAATATTGTATTTATTACGAGAGCGATTTTTTTAATCCAGAGCGAAGTGAAGGATTCTAGGGTGGGATCCTGAACGTAGCGAGGGATTCAACGTACGTCGCTCGAGGTTAAATAATTTTGGTACCGTGTGGCACACTCTGCTTTTCATCCCCCTCCATTAATTTAATTAATCCCATTAATTTAATTTTAATTTAGCTATTAAAATTCATTTGTTATAAAATACTTATGACACTACGGTTTGGTATCATGTGATAGGTTATGGTTTTATGTTTCATGAGAAAGGCTTTTATCTAGTAGGTCAGTAGATCATATATATCACGATATTGGAGTAAGCCTCAACATCAATACCCTTGCATGAAAGTCCACTGCAAGATGTCGCCATGATTTCCGGAAAGAGAGATTTAGAGTCCATCCACCGATTTCCCACGATTTTAATAAGTAATATCGCCAATCCGATAGTTGGCATTATAAAAAAACAAGGTATTTGCATTTCAAGGCTAAAAGAGGGTGGTATAAAATAAGTATTGTAGGGCGTTGTAATAAGGCTTGCAAATAAATTGAAACATTTGGATGTCATCCAACTGATAGCATTTTACGCTATCAAAAAATAATTTCTAGTGATGTAGAACCAATACAGAAGAAACTGACATGTCCTACAAAAATACAGCATAAGAGTCATAAGAGTCATAAGCATAAGAGTCACTAGCTCTTACCACAGGCAGTGGTTATCTTGAACTCTGTTTTTCGCATTGATAGAAGTTCATACTCATTGTTCATACACATTAATTCAAGACTGTTTGCTAATAAAATCAAAATTTTTGACAGAATTAACAAAAATGTACTCGTAACAAGAAAATCAATCAATTTATCTAACTTTATCACCCTGTGAAATATTATATGGATTATTGCATAGGTGACGTATTTAACGTTATATCTGTTATCTTTGTACTTTGAATTGAGACGTTCTGTTTGGTAAAATAGCACATGTTCAATAATATCGCTACAAAAAACCTCTTCCGAGTTTTTGTCTCAGTCACAATAATTTAAAAGTATTGCGTAATAAATTACAAGCACATGAAACTTAGCAAATTTACGTCTCAGAGTGAAGGACGAATTGCATTATCTCACAAGGCACGTACCAAATGGACTTGTTCTGTGAGGTTTATAATATTAGACGTTTTCACTCTTGGTGTAAAAAATATCTTGCATTTATATTTATTGTCTAACTACAGAAAAACACATGATAAATTGATAAAAATATGCAAGAAAATGGAGTACTTTTTTTCAAGCTGCAAATTGGTAATAATTGTTGGACCATTTAATATTCTTTTCAAAAGGCCACAAAAACATAATGCTTACCCAGTCTGGTCAATCTTCGATATCAAAAATAAAAAAGATTTTTTTTGAAAAATTTTACTTAGTATTCGTAATTTCACAATATTTTAGAATTAGAGGTTTGATACCGAAAATGTAAATTATTTGACAATCTGAGATGAATCAGTCTGAACGCTGAGTAACTACAGTATAAAACTGATGTAATCATCACCTACATACTCGTAATTGCTTTATTCGTCATGGCACAGCGAATTCAGAAAAAGGATTCATTTTTTGCCAGGAAATGGGCTATATTATACGACTCTGCCTTTGCGGACCGGAAGTAGTGTCATATCAAATTTTATGTCACGACTTTACAGTTGACATCAATAAGTAATTTAAACCAATTTCAAAAAAAGAACTAACATTAATTTTTAAGATTTCACTTTTTTTGGAATGTGAAATATTTAGTCCAGTATTAGTAGTCAGTGTGAAATAGTCAGGTAATAATACCAATTAAAAAATTTGCCAAAAAAAGATCAAAGAACCTCAGGGAGAACGCAAACCAAAGACAAAACGTCTTGTCGAACAGTTAGTGATGTGAAACTTCTCAGTAAAACTTTTTTAGTTACGATATGCTTCTTTTTATTTGCTGTTTTCGTTACTTGCTTATTTAATGAGAATCATCCTAAGTACTTAATAATATTATTAAGTACACTACATAATTACTTTATATTCTTATTTATTAAAAAAGCACAGTTCATTCTCTAGGTATATGCGTATAAAGCAATGTTTAATAGGTAGGTACTAAACAATGCTATAATAGATAGGTAAACATAATTTTATGCATGCATGTTTGCTTTTGAAGGCCGCTCGGCCAATTTAATTAATTAATTAAATTGTTTTAACGGCTGGTTTGCGAACCTATTAATAAAAAAACGTAAGAAAAGACTGTCGTGTCAATTGATGTGAGTTTCGTTACAACGAAAACAGCATATGACGAGGAAGCATTCATCATGCTGTTTTCGTTATAACAGAAAATTTATTTTCACGTCACTAAGTACGCGACAAAACAGTTTTGTCGATAGATGTGCGTTGGCCCTTATCTATTTTAAATTATTCAAAATAGTGAGATACTATCAATTTGACTTTTTAATTACACAAAGTGAAGTGACAGGTGTTCTTTTAGCGTATACCTTGTTCCGAGGAGCATACTGACGCCAGATTGACACTGTTGTCACTTTGCTGATTGAAGGGTTTGTACAGTATCGGATAGTAATAGTTACTTTATATGTAACGTATCCGTTATCATTGGTTATCAAACGGCCAAATACTGATGTAACTTTATACTAAAAATGACGTCAGTAATTCGATTGGTAAATTCTATACTCGATTATAAAAATCGTGAGTAGCAATATTGTCTTTTTACTTATGTTTTGAAGACGTTTAATACAATTTAATACCTGCTTGATCAAATATTTTATGAAAAAGCATTGCTATTTTTTTTTCAAGCACGGCCTATATCAAGTACAACTTCTTTTGTTTTTTATAGTTATTTAACCTAAAAATAACTTTCAAAAATTGATTTCTCAATACTGTTATTAATATAGGTGCGAAGCGAATTCACTGTGGAAAATTACATAAATTGTTGCAACATACCTGTGTTAGTTGATCAAAATATTTATTGAATGAAGTAAAACAGTAGCTTCCACAGAAAACTCGGCATCGCGTTTCACTGACTCGCACTCTTTCTTTCATACGTCCGCTCGATTACACTGACGTTAATGAAGTGACATACATACATCATTCGACCATTGTGATAGTAATTGTAGATAATCTTCAGGAACTTTATACAGTTGCTATGTTGAAGTTTCTTAAAAATCTCAGTCTCAAACTGATGTACTGTTACGGTCCAGTCAATGACCTTGACTCGGTTCAAGGTAGAGCTACTTTTGTGCAGAACTGCAATAGACTTTTAGGTCATTATGGTAGGTAGGTATACAACGGGCTTTTACAAGCTTCTTTAGTTCAATTAAAGTGTATTTTATTCAATTAAAACTATTTTTTACTCTATTATAATACTACAAAACTACTTACTCGATAAAATAAGCACCGGAACAGAACACTAAATAAATAAAATAAGTAGGTACGTTGCCAATGTATTTTTAGCAATGCAACCGTTATAATTAACCAACTGTGCGCAGATGCACAAAAACTGATAGACAGGGCACTTAACTTACATGCCATTCCCAAAACTGGTTTCAGGAGAAAGGTCTCTAGAGTTTAAACAGCGCCAGCGCAGCGGGCAGAAAATGTTCCACTTGCCTATATTATAAATTTAAGAAAGTATCAATATTTATGGTCATAATTCAGAAATAATGATTTTCGATTTCTATTATTGAAACTAGGATATAATTCTTAGTAAAAAGTTTATATGTGTTCTTCATCCCTTTGATTTAGGTAGACATTTCTTTGATTGCTACTGAAATAAACAAAAATGTAAATAAAGTTATCAATATCCAGCTTTATGACAGTTCAAATATCGGATAAGAGGTGATAACAACATGAAGGTAAAAATTGATAAAGAAATAATTTTAAAAGAGTGAAAATAAGTACATCATACGAGTAGGCTAGTTGATTCATACCATCGCTTGGGGCTTCACTAGCTAAAATGTCCGATAAAATTATTGCTTATATCTTTTTTGTTGACGTCCGAGTGACAATGACATAATATTATACTTAGGGCGTCTTGCACCAGAATCACTAAACGTATTTAACAGCTAAATCGATTTAAATCTGACGTATTTGTATGACTTGACAACTCGCTAAATACTATTTAAGAGTTAAACGCGTTTAGCGATTCTGGTGCAAGCCGCCCTTAGAGCCGATATAAAATGACAGGATTATAAATAAGTCGTTTCCTATCTCAAAGTCCAATGTTTCACACACATATTCAGCCTCTTTTTGTGTGCCTTAATAAATATTTCATCATCATCATCATCATCAACCTATACTCGTCCACTGCTGGACGTAGGTCTCTCCCAAGACGCGCCATAGAGCTCGGTCTTCGGCTCTTCTCATCCAGTGTCTGCCAGCTACATTTCGCAGATCGTCACCCCATCTCGCCGGAGGGCGTCCTACACTACGCTAAAAAATAAATATTTATCTACTATCATTTAATCTAAGGTATTTTTTTATGAAAGATCATTTTTTACCCTGACGCAAAAACAACGGGGTGTTATAAGTTTGACGTGTCTGTGTGTGTGTCTGTCTGAGGCAACGTAGCTCTTGAACGGATGAACCGATTTTAATTTTGTTTGTTTTTTGTTTGAAGGGTGAATTAGTCGGGAGTGTTCTTAGCTATGTTTGATAAAAATCGGTTCAAGATTCGGGGGTTTTTTAAATTAATTACTTTATATTCATATTTTTTTGCCACAATCTCAGCACTTAGAAACTTCTTTAATTACAGTTGCTTATATGCAAGTCGATCCGTAGTTTTGAAACTATTCGTGGCACTAAATCCAGACGCTTGTAAGTACCTATAGGTACTATGTAGGAGCGCAACATGCATACCCATGTAAATTCGGAGCGGAGTCGGTCCTCGTTAATTTGAGACTTGTCAAGGGGCACATCCCTTTCTTAGTAACAGTACGGGGAAGTCGGCACTGTCGTACTGGCTTTCACTAATTTCTTGGCTGGAAATTTTCACAGAATTACCCATTTCAACGAAGAAATGATCAAGACCGCGCTTTTATGAAAATAGTTTCAGAAACGCCGTTGTTTTAAAATCAAATACCACTTTCTTCTGCTTGGAGGTTTTATGTATGTTATATCCAGTCAACCGCATATGATGGCTCTAAAATAAATTTTATAAATAAAGGTAGGTAATAAAGTGTCTTAGGTAATTATATAAAAATATTGTTTTTACATTATTATTGTTTCTGTAAATAAAATAGACAAAAAAGTTTGGTTAGAAATGTTCATCCACCACATTTAAAACCCAACTTTTACTGATAACTTACTGGCAGTATTGACTGTACCAAATTTTTTGTATAAAAGAGACAGATGAAGCAGCTTAACGACAGTCTATATCAATCTAACCTCATTGCAAAAGACGTAAACGATGAAAACGTCTTTAAAACGTAACTTGAAAAAAAACTAGCGGTTTCGTAACAGTTTTATATCTAATAGTACCGATTACCGTTCTACGATCCCCATTTAAATGTATCAGTGGCCTTTTATTTGGAGACGCAAGCTTTAGATTTTAGTTCGAGCCGCAAATGCTCGATCTGGTTCATTGGGTTCCAAAGCGGAATTACATTCGAGCGTATGTTGGTGATGTCTGCAACATTGCATTTGGATTCGAACATACATTTTTCTTGATGACTGTACTTTTTTTTTATACGTTTAGTTTTTTCTTATTGAAATCAAATGCTAGGAGGTAGGTGAACATATTAATTTATCAAATGATTATGATTATTGTAAGGGGTTTCGAAGCGTTCAGACCAATTACTATCGTCTCAGTTGCAAATTCTCAATAATCTTAATTGATTTTAATTACACAGTATCGAAGAACTCAATCACTCAAATATTCACTGATATTTGCTTGATCAAACAAAATCTCGAGCGCTCCTTATCCGAGGAAACGAAAACTGCCGAAGTTAAATTAAAATCGAGTTTAATTCGGCTTGTTTCCGCAATAAATCGATAATATATTTTCCGGGACGATACGAGTGCAGTCGCTACAAGCAGTTGTTTGAAAACAGAACGAACGAACGTAGTTATTCTATAAGCAGAAGCGCAACTTATTATCCTAGACACGTTTTTACGTAGACCTAGTAACTCCATCTGCCTTTTGCATCTGAGCAAAATAGTATTTTGATGCATCAAAATAGCAACATGATTAGATTGCATTAGATTAGAACATGATTAGATTTAAGTATTCTATCAGCCATCTAGTTCCCATATTACAAGCTTTGCTTAGTTTGGGACTAGAGGGCGTTGTGTGTAAAGTCCATGAATATTTATTTATTGAATATTTATTTATTATTTATTTATTGCTCGATTTATATAGCTACGTACCTACTTTTTTATATACGTCTTACTTTTTACTTTTGTTAAAATGTAAATTGCAGAAAAAGTGAAAAGGAATTATATTACTGGTGCAACCTTCAAAGAAGGGAGTCAAAGCCCTCTCTCACACTCTATGTATCGTATAAGTCCACACACGATGCTACTTATCAAAGGTGAAGCCCCTACTGATACCTACACACTATGCCTCAGCGGAGCGTAGAGATACATCAGCACACGAGCGCTGCTAGAGACATGGCCTAGCAATAAATGTGTTATACGTAAACGTACATCATTGCACCAAAAAATGGCGTAAATATTATTTTACTTACATAAAGAGGAAGTTACTAGATAAAGCCTTCGTACGCCAACCTGTAGAAAGAAATACCTATGTAGATACACACTCGGACAATGTGGTTACGTGCGACAGCAACGTTGCTTGGTGCGTGACTAAGTAAAAGTCGGGTAATTACCTTACTTTACGCTTGTCATTTTAGATCGCTTCTACACTATAAAAACATCTCAGGCCGCTCGCCCACGACGACTTTTTGCAGCGATGCTGTACTTAGCGAGTTTGGTAAACGCGCGACGGCATCGCTACTATCGCGCGTCAGTTACGAGAGAAAAGGGACACAGCCAGCGACAGAATCGACTGTATCGATGCGAACGCGTGTCAGTATCGCGACAGCATCGCTGCAAAAAGTCTTCGTGGGCGTGCGCTCTTAGAGCCCAGCCTAGAAGTGTAACACATAGCTCCGCAGAGCGCTTAGCACGGAATTCGATTCAACTAATGCGCCCTAATCCTAGCCGGGTGCACGCAAATGGCACAGGGCACATTCCGGCAGGGCATTCGCAATTGGTGATTGATGATAATCCCCGGCCCATCTGGGTTGCGAAACAATGCACTCGCATTGGTGATAGAATTTTTCAATGCCTCAATTTAGGGGTTGGACTGTCGTCTGGTTTTGATGCTATGATGAATATAAAGGATAGTCGTAAAATAAAATATCGTGCATGCAAAAATTTGAGTTAGCAATCAAAAAAACAGCGAGAGGTTAGAAGTTTTATTGCAACTCAGTATTTGGTTTGCCAGATTTGCGCACAAGTGTGTGTTTTGGTCTGAAATATGCCAATTAATATCGTCATTTCAACGGTAAGCAATCAATTAGATTCTGTAAGTAGATAAATACGCCTGCCTACGCTTTTTGCTTTGAGAGTATAATAGCAAATTAATGTTTACAGCAAATTAAATTTTACTTACTCTCTGTAAGTCTTAAGCAAAAAATAAATTGAGATTATCAATAAATTATGTTTTCCTTATCAACCAGTTTCCATGAACCAAGATAAGAACAATGTAATATATTATAAAATTGACCTTAAAATGATATGTATAAGTACCCAGAGATATTAATAAGCTCACAAGCTTATAAAAATACCGCCAACTTAGCAGACTTTGTTGCGAAAATATTAACATACAAAATCCTCGGCAGTCTGTTACCCTAACAAATAATTCACACGAGTATTCAAAAACAACACCCAGTAATACAAAAAATCATATCTACTTAATGTAAAAATGTTTGTTTTATTCTTCTAAATAGATACATTTTATGCAAAACAGTTGACTGACTGACTGACAGTCATTTTGCAAAGATTTAGCTGAAATTCGATATACAGCGTGTAGCTACAATGGCGACATTAAATTAACCAGCGTATCCGGTTTCGCGTTTTCAGAATATAGACATATTTTTTATTTCATTAAACATAAGATTTATCGAAATAAATCAATTTTCTTAAATAACGCCTCGGAGCAACCTGTATGTAAGAGCAGAGGTCATCTGTCGGGTTCACGGGTCATAACCGCGTATGAAGAGCAAGAAAGTATTGTTAGAATAAGACACCCGAAATTGCGACGTTGTGCATGAAAGGGATAGCTAACTATTGAAGAGCGCCGCCCGCGCCGCCCGCTCGACCGACTCGTCCTGCCTAGCCAGTAGCCAGTGATACGCGGGCCGGTGTCCTTGACACACTTTATTTTAATAATTTTGCTAATTATCTACCTATTCTAAATGTTTCGCGAAAAAGACGCTTGGTTTTGTTAGTTTAGCTTTTCTATTCTAAGTACCCAATCAGGTCTACGTAGGTGCAGCGATAAAGACGCTTTGATTTATTATTTGTTTATCTGTCTACCTTTGCGACTACGGAGCGGCTAAATGAAATGTTTGGTGCTCAGTGGATACTGGATAGGACGACACGACACGGAGCTCTTAGGTGGCCCAATGTCACCTGACCTCACGCCCCTCGATTTTTTTATGGGGCTTTGTGAAAGACGACGTTTATGCAAAAATAAAATGTATTATCAAAAGTGAGGGCGAATATTCAGCGTCAGTTACATCTTTGTGTCCGACGACGTGGTGGCGGCGCGGCGGCGCGGCGGCTACATTGAGAACTTGAAGATTTGATGAGTGTAAGGCGCTAGGTGCATAAGGTCACAATGAAATTAATAGTAAAGTGAACAAGGTGAAGTGAAATTATTTGATTTCTTTGAATTCCTTGGTGTCGCTTGATTTCCCCGCCCCGCGCTCCGCCGCCGCCACCGAGCCGCCCGGTCAGGCAGGCGCGGGCGCGGGCGACGTAACACGTAGGTAAAGACACTCATAGGATGATTAATTTTTGTTGCGTATTTTACTATTAAGTTTGTTTGAAAAAATCGAAATTTCTATTTTGGACTTTAATTATTTTTTTATTTTTTTTATAAATACTTACAAGTAGCTCTACCCGTGTGTTCATTTAATGTCGCCATTGTAGCTACACGCTGTATAACTTTCTTTTGCCAGTCTACGGACTTAAATATGTGATTTATAGAAATTTAACTATTAGATCAATACTGAATTGGTTTTTACTCTACACTATAATCTCCCGTGGCGTGAACTGCAACATCATGAACAGATCACGAAATAAAAATAGGCCTCGCAAGTTTCCAGTTTTTTCTCCATAGTAAAAATTTCACGCAAAGCCGCGGGCGGAAGGCAGTTCTAAATAAATCCCCGTCAGTTTCCGGTGTGTAGTGCTGCGAGGCGGAACGGGCGGAAGGTGGGCCTCGGCACAGGATGGTGTAAGATAAAGAGAACATTTCCTATCCAAGACTGGGGAGATTTAGCAGCATTCCAAGACACCCACGTTCTTGAATTTCGACCAAGTGCTGCCTGTTTTTTGCAGGCAAAGGAAATTGGGTATTTTTTGTTTTGAGGGTTAGACTTTTCATTTTTTGCCCTTACAAAGTTTCACTTACTGCGCGGGTAAGAAACAAAATCATGGATAAGCTCTTAGCATACTTAAGAGATTACCCATATAGGTGGTGGATGGCTGAAAAGTGAGATCGTTCAGCAGCTGTGAACTAGGTATTTAATTCAAAAAGAATGTAGGTAAAGTAAAATAGAAATACAGTTATTATAGTTTAATTTTGCCCAAAAGAGATTTTGAGGCTTTTAATCTCAAAATCCCTTTGATTTTGAGACAAAGAGTCTCAAAATCTCCTTAGGGGGAAAACTTAAAGAAGATTTTGAGACCCGATTTACAATGGTCAAGGACAGTGGTAACTTGTGATTGCAGGTACAGCAAGTCTGTAAACCAAGTTGCTCGCTACTGTACGATCGGTTTACACCACTGTGTACTCATCTGCTTCATTAAATACTTGATTAATGTAAATTAGCTCCCTCGACTGGCAAATGCATTTTGACTTCACGACCTACACAGTTTGGTGCTATGCACACAATACGCACGTGTAGCTTCTAAGCTGTTTCTGGAGAACCAAATTAGCAATTACCAGACCCAACAGACACCTGCACTGGTACAAATCTTGTGTATCTCTCTAAGGTCGAGAATCTTGGATTTCTAAAATACGGTGACATTAATAAACCGATCTAACATCCTATTTTTAAAATTACTGAATAAAACGTTTATTACTCTTGTTCCTTGTACGTTAAAGTTACCATGCTTGATTTTTTTTCGTAACTTCGTCTAAAGTTATGATTATATTTTCGACAGTTTTTAGTTGAAATTTTTTTAACTCATATAAGTTAATGACCACGCCGCTGAGAGGTATCTAAACGAATGCTCAAATAAATTACTGATGGTATATAACGGTGAACGCATTTTGGAAAGCTTAAGCTTCACAGAGCTTATGATCGGGATCAGGTACACCCTGTATATCAATCGGGATTGCATTATTGCACAAGTGGTTACCAGAGCAGGCATACCATTTATAATGCTATTTCCAAAGACAAGGCTTTGAAAACATTCATCATCATCATTCGTAGTCTTCCTTGCCCCACTACTGATGGGATAGGCCTGACGCCTTCTGCTCTGACTTCAGTCATCAGGGCGACAACCGAGGGCTTACGCTGCGCCTTCAGGTTTGTGGTCAGAAAATTTTAGGTCGGTGTGCAATTGCTGTCCATTGTCATTTCAACGTGCTAATTGCTGTTGAATCTATGGTTTTGACAGTTCCATATAGGTTCCAAACAGCCTTTGAATTCATTTAAGTATTTCTTCAGATCTACAAGTAGGTGACCCATTAAGATTATTGTGTTTATTTTTGATTGTCATCTATCAAAATATTCAGCTACCCAGTTACAAGTTACTCCAGTGTTTATCCGTCAAAAAAAGGTTCCTTTCTTTAAAAAAACAACAACACACACATAGATTGGTTACCCTTACACGAAGACACACGTGATACACGAAGGTATCCTCACAAGTTTCGACAAAAATAAAAGCATTTCGAATGTAAAGTCTAACAAAAACGAAACGAAAAGCCGCACGCTTCACAATGAGCAGTGAAAAGTCATTTTGTGGCCAGTTTCAGGAGCACACGCTAGTATGTCGCTCAGCCTACAGGAACATTGGTTTTTGGCAGTTTTTTTTTAAACAGTTTTATGTGTTTATAAAAAATAATACTTCTGTTCGTCTGCCTTCATCAAGAATTAAATTAATTTATGCTAGAAGTGAAAGCCTAGAATTAATTTGTTACAATTTTTTTTATTAAATAATAAAAAATTGTATTAATGTCAATAAAATTAAAAAAATTAAATAATTTTTATTACTAGTTATTATATTTATTTGTCAATATGATATTAAAAACCTATTGGGAATGCAAATGAGAAACTGGTGCTTGTAGGAAGATTCACCGCTTTTCTGAATGCTTAGTTCCATTGATGAGCAGACAGGTGTGTTCAAAAACTTTTCAAAGGAAAACTTTGCAGACGAGCCTCTGTTTTACTAAAAACAATACAAAAATGTTTTATTTCGTTTGCATTGGAGTAACATAGCATTGACAGTGGTGGTATAACTGCTTTTGAGTACGTAACGAGTCAATATTACAATCAAAAAACTAACCACTTACCGATACCATGATTGAACAACTTGCATGTAGCTTATTGAGAATACAAAGTAGGTAGAAATAGGTAAGTTGGTGTTGTACTTCCCCAGATGAGCGTTCTCACAAAGAGGTACTACTATGATTTTATAATTTGAAGCATCCACTTTACGGTCATCAACTCGATAAATTCAGTTCAAGAGAGAGGCTATCTCGTCTCCTTCGAGCTCTGTCAGCTGCATAGCTGTGCTCAAGTGATTAGTGCTAGTGTACACTGTAGTTAACTGCCTGTTGTGCGTTCCAGAATGTACTGCACTAGCACCGAAATCAGAATATTGAAATCAGCCTTACATGTGACAGAAAACCTTAACTAGCCAGAAGCAATAAAGTTCTCATCGATTTTTACAATACAAACTAAAATATAACTAACGGGATTTTGAACTCCGTACGCTAACTCTGCGTCTAAAATTGACACATCATCATCCTACTAATATTATAAATGCGAAAGTTTAGATGTTTGGATGTTTAGATGTTTGGATGTTTGGATGTTTGGATGTTTGTGTTTCAATCACGTCAAAACCACTGAACCAACTTGGATGAAACTTGGCATATATATAGTTCGTAACCTGGATTGACATATAGGCTACTTTTTATCCCGAATAATTAACAGGATCTACAGGATAAAATGAACGAAAAGGATTAGCAGCGCCAATTGGCAAGAGGATTTCATTGTCATGTCATGTCACGTCAGTTTGACAGGGCGTAGTACTACCTCTTTGGTCTAACAACAAGCGTTTGACATTCCAGTAGGTACGAGTTCGTTGTAATGAGGTGTAATATCAAGTTTCTCAAAGAAGTATCCGCTCGGTACACGCACAGATAATACATAGATAGTACACGGAAACTGTAGACGCGTACGAAGTCGCGGGTAACTGCTAGTGTTATCATAAATTTGAACGATGATCACAAAAACCATCTTAGTTTGGATTATCATTGCTTGGCATCAATGATCTTTTAAAACTACTCGGCACAAAAAAAGCATCAATCACAAAAAAAGTTCTCATACTTGAACTTTAAACTCAGAACCTATAACAAAGGATTTCAGCAAAGCTGATTAAGTTTAAAGAAGATAGTTGATTTGCTTTGTTCTAAGAAACACGGCTGATTTCACTCATCAGCCAGTAAGTTTGTCTTGCTGCTTTCACTGCGGTCTGCGCTGTATCCCAAAGACGTGCGCAAACTGTCTAAACTTACCACCATTAGGTTAGTTTCTAAACTCAATTTTGCTGTGCCGTTGTTTCAGGGATGATTAGAATAGGCACACGAATACAGGCCTTGATGTTCTCAGTGATTCTACTTTGTCGAAACTTTAAAAATAAATGAACTAGAGAATGAACTAATTGATTCTGCTCTACCACAAATTGGAGCAGTCAGAAATCGTTCAAAATTGCGACCATTCCCGAACGCACCACTATGAGCATTCAAGCTTGCACCAATAATTGTAGATCAATGGCCGGGTCAGCTCGATTCACTGCCAACGACCAGCGTGTGGCGCACTGTTGACACTAACCTCTTACGTTTGCATCTTGTCCATTTCGGAATTATAGGTTGACTTCCACTTATTTATTGGCTTGAAACTACCATTAGCAAACTTTATGGAGTCGATTCCAAAATGCTTGGACGTTCAAGTGCGTTAGTATCAAAATAATTGCTAAAATCTGCGTCAGTAGGTAGAAGTGTTCAAGTTAATATAAATCGTAATAAAGATTTATAGGTACGAGTAGGTATTACGTGCACTCGTATTATATCTTATCTTATAAAGAGGTAAGGCTACAGTGATCCTCAAACATAACCCAGAGCTAATGCAGCTAATAAACTCCTCGATATACACATTTAACTATCTGTTGTTTGCAGTACGCCGTAAAACTTGCGCTTTTACGGTACGCTGAACAAAAGAGGCGGTAATAACTTCCCCCTCCTCTCCCCCACCGAAGTAAGACAACGGAAAACAACTATGGACTCCTCAGGAATGGCGTCCATTGACGTCCAGAAAGGTGTAGTTTTGGAACTTTTTAAAGGGAAACTTTCCGGAAAGAAGTCTGTTGTCAGCTGACTATTTTGTTTCAAACTTGTCATTCATATTCTTTGGTACCTTTTGTGTATAACTTCTTTCACTTGCGTTTTTACTAATTGCAGTTTCTATCAATAAAATTGATACAAGATACCTACGTTTATTTGCCAAAATAAGTATATTTTAATAAAATTAACACTAGAAACTATCATTTTAGTAGGCAGATGTAATTATTTAGGTAAGAAAAAATCTCTATTATGAAAAAACTATTGGCATCGGATATTCAAATACTTTTCTATAATCTGATTCAAATACCATATCGATAATATAGTTTAAATACATATGGAATAATTACGAGAGGTAAAAACCTTATTCGTTTTTAAAATTAATGACAAAAAAAAATATTTTGAAAATACAAACTGCTTTAGCTATTTATATATTCAGTGCAATACAAAATACAATAAATTTTTAATAAAGCCTAGCATCATAAAGCAATTGTAAAAGTTTGAGAGTATCGGTAATATCAAAGTGGAACTGTTTCCAACATTGGAAGACGTTAGGTTATTGCGTTATAAAACTATGAGGGCCGAGTGCTTCGAATAGTTCGCTATAACTTGAGAACGATCCGAAAATATCAACTGAAGCTTAGTAGTTTTGTATGTGCATGGACTGTCTTACATGATCGAGAACTAATTTCTTTGTTTATAAGTATCTAGGTACAATACGCACAACGGATCTTGTGCGTATTGTGGCTACTATAATTGCTTTGTGATAGTATAAAATAAAATGAACTAAGTACTGTGATACCTAGGCACAATAAATATTTTCTCGACGATTTAATTCCATACATGATGGTTTAAGGTACCTCCAAAAATTTTATATATCTATCTGTTAATATACAATTATTTATATAATTTTTAAGTCACATGATTCTTATGAGGTTTGTTGTAGGTGGTAAATCTAGAGCAGTTTGTGAATAGGATATCTCGGTCTGTCATAAGGTGGTTTTGGTCCTATACAGAGTATCAATTCAAGCTCTAGCCACAGATGGCCAACACCGTCCATTATCCTCCAAAGCTTCGGATAACTGCAGTAATGCAGCATTGAGCGATAATGTACTGCAAACGACTTGTCATTACATATGGTCAGGTAATCCTATAATTAGTTTGGTCAGTGACGTACAAATTAATTGCACGGGGATTACAATGTGTGTCAGATTCAAATTGCTGAAGATACGACACATCTGGGGCCTAATTCTCACTTCGGCAGAGATGTTACTCTAATAGGGATGCTACTTTACCCGCTTATATTTCTTTTTAGGTTATTTTTTTTCGTGGACGAAGTCGCGGGTAACTGCTAGTCACTAATAGATATGTTTAGAAAGAAGATGAAAGAGACGGGTCCGTCACGACGATCTTACAGATAAGTTTATAAGATACGTTTTACAACGACTCTGCCACTGGTAGTTCATTGTGGATTAATCTACGGTTGTGGTTTCATCGAAAAACTGGATGTTCTTTGAGTCCGAGAATTCTGCCCAGGGCTAGAATCACGACGTGCCATTTCAAATTTGAAGAGCTTGAATAAAAAATGCTTACGATTCACTGCATTGCAGTCTTCGATCACAAACTGAATGGAAGTGTTTATTGTTCTAGCGAAATTGAAGTTTTTATCTTCGTAGTCATATTTTGTTTGGAAAATAATAATACTGTGCTCATCGGTATAACCTCATTAAACTTATTTTTTTTGGGTTAGTGTAGATGGAATTTTATGATCGCACATAGTTTTTTCGTACCCTCCCTGGATACATCAAAGTGGTAGTTTAGTGTGAAGTTCAATAACACGTTTTGGGCACGTCCATTTTTCAGTAGCTATAGCAAGTCCATTACTGATGTTAAAATACAAGCGACTTCTCACGACGTTCTTTACAGTTTGGGAGCACATAAATTCGATTAGAAAAGAACCAGTACGCGTAAGTACATTAAATGATGATGTACTCATAGCAATGAACATAAATTATTGCTCATGTAAAGTACAAAATGTTCGGTAACGCAGATAGCGTTGCGATTACGAACTGTTCTGGCAAGAGTCGTTTCCTCCATTTACAAAGTTCAATGGCTTTCCTTTGTCTCCCGAATGTGCTTTTATTTTACGTCTTATTGGTACTAATACGTACATGCGGGATAAGTTTAAAGTAGACAACGACGTTTATTTAAGCTTTTCCTATCGTTTGTGTGAAATCTTTTTAATTGGAGCTATTGGCGTTTGGAGCTCGACTGGCAATTATTTAGTGAAAATAAACTGCAGTAAATAGTAGCTCTTATTGCGAGTTTTACACCTTTTTATCCTGCTTTGAAAGTCAAGTTTTAGAGGATTTTGAATTCGATTTCCACCCAAAAAATTAATAATTTTAATGTTTGTTCCTTGTTTTGAAAATATGACTGCTAATTATCTGGTATCAATTTAATGCAACGGTTTGTAGATAGCTCAACTGTTTCATGTGTATTTTGTAGGTATATAATATAAATATTGTAAATACTGTATTAATCGTAATTTTCTGTGTGTATAAATACCCGTTTTTCATTTAAATTGACAAAACTAAAAGAGATATACGAAACTAACCAATAATTTTTTAAAAAGAAATCGTCTTCAACCTTAAAAATTAACCCCACGACTCGCTCCCAACCTGTAAAATAATTAGACTACGATTTCAAAGCGTATTTAAGTAGGAAAGATCACCCTAAATAGTATCTTCTTCGGGTACTTTTACGGCAATTTCCATGTTTTAAATCCAATTAAAAGTACCTTTGCTGAGTCTTTTGCAGAGGGATTAGAACGTCAAATATACGGAATAAAATATTGCATATCTTACATGTCGTCAAAATAAAAAAGTAGAGATGGTATAGAGTAGAGACCTCTAAGGGAAGTCGACACATCAGTATTCCGAGCGCCATTCGACGGGAGGAAACAAATTCCCAAAATTGAATTTTACGAAACGAGTTGAATACGACACGGAGTACACAAACACGGTTAAGAGACGAGATTTCTATCATTTCGACAACAATGACAGTGTTGAGAATACTATGTTTTGAAGATGCCAATCAAAATGATCGCAATAATAAACAATAACAGTCCTACAAAAGTAAGTTCTCACATCAAACTAATATATAAAACCTTATTTACCTAATTAATCCCTTTCCCTTTAGCAAAGTTGGCGTTCTGCAAAGTTTTGCAATCACTTTAAAATATTGAATGAAATTTTATTTTGTCTATAGGATAAGTCACGTAACACGAACCATACTATAGAATACCAATTTGGCCAAGAGAACGGCTGGTCTAAATAGCTACATGTGTACAGTGTTACAAACGTATAAGTCGTCACAAAAAGCATAAGAAACTAAATGTCTTAAAGTACTTATAACAATTCAAAACTAATCAAATGAGCCAACACGATGATATTAAACTTGTGACCCAAAAACGGTAGATAAGTGGGAGCGTGCATCAATAAGTTCAGTGAAAAGTTTCATATCTTGGCTGAATGCTAAGATTCGCTTTGCTTGCACAGCGGCTGTGCATTCACTGAGTAAGATATTGATGGCACGTCATATTGGATATCAGAGGCGTTTTATACCTAAACTTTGTTTATTACTTTTAAACTGTTGTACCTATACTGTGACTAATGCCAACTGTTTAATTTATAACGATTAATGATCTAATGTATTATACCTATTCAAATGCCTGTAAAGGCAGATTTTATTGAAATGCTACCTATATTTTTTAGATCTTATGCTACACTAAATTTATTGAATAAAAAAAATTTATGATTATACTTAACAAAGAAAAATAACTTAGATTTTTTGATGTTAGACTTATGACAAACTTTTCAACTGCTAAGACGATTTAGCAAACTTAAATATATTTCGAAGACAAAAAACCTGTTTTTACAGATATTTATAACAAACGTAAGCGCTTAACCTTTATCTGCTTGTGTATGGTACATTATACCCCGAAGCAGTTGCAAAATCTATTTTTTTTTAAATTAAAATCTAAGATCATTTATCTGTATTGTTTGTATTGTTTTGTCATTTAGTAAAATTGTTTAGATTATGGTTAGCAAGTTAAAAAAAATTCACTGACATAAGATTATAAAACACCCAGTATCTTTTAAATTGGTTTTGATGTTAAATTTTTCGTATACTTTGTGATTAAAAAAGGTCAAAGGGACCCAAAACGCTACCTTTAATATGTACCTTACCTATGTTATTTCGGGTTAAACGTCTGCGAACTTTATGAAAGGATTTATTCAAACCATATTTGAGTACACACGAGAAGAAAAAAATAAGAAGGATAAAATAGGATTTAGGTACAATCTTACAAGTTAAAGTCGGTGAGGTATTAAATTCAAGTCTTTGTGCAATTTAACAACTGCAGCTACAAAGATAATTCTCGGATATCTCCATTTGAGTTCAGTAAAAGCTTCTTAGGAAAGCTCAATATTACGGTCGCGTAATAACGGTTTTATTATTATCATACTTTTTGTTTTGCACCAATTTTTATATATCTGACTAACAGCACCGTTATCATAAGTTTGTAATTATCTTAAGATAACTACTAAATAAGGGTAATACTTGTATCTATTTTGCAATATTGTTGTAAAATAAGAGTACTTATAGAATAATTTATTGCCACAATAAAACACAGGTTAATAGGTACCTAAACAATATCATGACACAGTAGTTTACCAATTTCTGCAATAGAGTAAATGAGCAACCCGCAACCCCGAAGAGATTTGTACTCTCGTGGTACATTTGGTTTTCAAATTCTTTGCCGTAGATTGAGCGTGATCAGACTCTTTTTTTTTTTGTTTCAATAATACGTTCATCATAAATATCGCACCGCTATTCTAGAGAACCTAAGCTGGATACGCTAACGAGGTACCTTTTGTCTACAGAATCTGTAACTTTATTTTATTTATAAGTAAGTGACAGTTAAACTCAACAAAGTTAGGGACCGTGAGCATGTTTAACTGCAAACAAATTGATCTACGATTAAATAGACTTCAATTGATAACTAGAAAGATAGTTGCGCCAAGTTTTTTTTAAACAACTACATGATGGATGGCCTACTTGATATGGAAAGGAAACTACCGCCTATATCGAAGCATTACCTCACGAGCATCTCCGCTGAAGACGCGGTTTGTGATGTGACTGCGCCCATGACTCTGAGACATAAAGATGTTACGTCTCATCTGCCTATAATTGCACCAATACCCATACCCTTCAGGCCTAAACACAACAATGAAAGTATCACTACTTGGCGCCAGAAATAGGTACGATGGTAGATTCTCCCGATGAACTCTACTATTAGTTACTAGTTAGTTTGTCTGGTATCGTATAACAATACATTGCAACGTGACAAGAACATCTTAGGCTCTAAATTGTGATACTTGCACCTACTCTGCTTTACACCTACCTACCCTTGCACCTGCCTAGTCTACCGACATTGCATAAAAAAGTCAAAACTTGGTACGTGTTGAATCAACTTTTCAATCGAAATACGAAATATCAATGACAGCAGAACAAATAAAATGTAAAAATGCTCATTGGCACTTAGCACATCGTCGCGGTGTGTTACAAAATTTATATTCAGTCGGCAATACGCGTGATCGTGCGGCGAAATATAAACGTGCTAAACTGGCGTTTATTGCTACCCAACTTTGGTTTCCGATTCATAATATTCTGGGGAAGTGCGTGTTTGTGGCTTGAACCACTGAAACACACAAGAATGTTTTCAACTTGATATCATACGTTCATTCACGTTCGTTGACGTTCATTGACAGGCGTCACAGCTCAGTCGGTAATAGCTCTGCCTGCCGTGCTGTGGGTCGTGGGTTCGATCCCCACTAAGAACAAACATTTGTGTGTGCCATACATAGATGTTTGTTCTATTTCTGGGTGTTACTATGTATTATAAGTATGTATTTACAAAAAAAGTATATAAGTATTTTATCAGCATCTAGTTACCATATTACAAGCTTTGCTTAGTTTGGGACTAGAGGCGTCGTGTGAAAAGTCCGTGAATTAATTTATTTATTTAAATTCATAAATGTAAGTCAAGTTTTTAAAATCCAAATAAATATACATAGTCGTAAAATGTTATACAACATTTCTATACTTCAAATTAGTGTAATGATATGAAGATATACCTAAACTTTAGCAAGACTTATGTAACACAGTCAAAATTTCCCAAAACATGGTTGGACAATCTTAGTTTGGTTATCAACTTACGCTGCTGACTGTACCTACTTCTGACTTCTCCTTTCATTACGAATTATGGTGTAGGTATGCTGAAGTATCACCATGCTTGTGAAGGTCTAAAATCTAGACCAAGTACAGACTGCTATAGTCGATCAGTGCTTCTTTCTCAGACAAAAACTGATGATTCAAACCTGTGAATAAACTGCAGCAAATGAATCAAAATCATTTTATTAGTAAGACTTCAGAAAAGTGCATCATAAAATATTTTAATCTCATGCAGGATTTTTACCATTTTATAAGTAACAAAATGGCCCAGCCAAGTGTGATTTGTGGTATGGCGCAATTTGTGTAATGACGAGGTTGTACACCATAATTCTTTGTACTCAGTGTGAAAATTATGTTCATTCGTTATGAAAAGAATAAATAAACCTTACTCTACGTTGAATGAGATTTGATTTACAAATGAAAGATTAAAGTTAAACTATTGTATGAGGGAGTAAAAGAAAATTTCTAAAACTAATTTAACTTCTACACATTAATTTCATACTCAATTCCATTCAAATAAGTATTTTTCAAACGCATTTATACCTTCAAAGCTAGATGTTTAAAATTTAATTACTTCACACAAACCCCCGATATTATAAACAAAGTCTAAATTAAACAGTTCGTCAAACTGTTCCCAGCATTCGCCAAGTACTGCGCCTGAACCCGCCATACGAGGAGCCTCTACATCGTTTATAAATTCGGCGGTAAGCGACGAAAGTAATTAGCAAAATTAAAGCACGTAGGTAGGTGAGCTTATAGTCTTAAAAGTTATATTAGAAAGAGCACTTTGTCATGTCAGGCTTTTAACAGGCCCTTTAATTTCTCTTTGTGCAGTAAATTAAGACATTAAATCGTTTATGTCAAAATATAATGAGAGGGATGAACTCGTATGCCTTTTTCATGTCACTGTATCTATGGGGCATTAAAGAACTTGCAATATTGATGTTTATAGTACTACGTAGCAATTAATGAGGCAGTTCATATTAAAAAAAACTATTGATGAAACAGGAGAGAGTTGCCGGCTGGTCAATTAATCAGGTAAAAGTAAAAATTACCTAATAACCTAAGGTTATACAGACATATTTTACTTTTAGCACGAGAATTTTGATATTTAGGGTGACTCTACATGACTCTCTTATTTTGAAGTTTTTGTTTTTTAAACGGCTCTTTCACCATTAACAAAAACATTGACGAAATAAGTTAAATACTATAAATACTATAGTGTATAAATACTTAAGGAAACGAATTAGTCGTTTAGTCGAATTAGAAACGAATCTTATAAAAACGATGTTTAAATCCGTATTTTACTACCAAAATGTAAAAGCATTGTATCCGCAGTGCTTGTATCAGTCTGACTCGTTTTCCTAGATTCAATTTTAAAAATTTGTTCCACTTGCAACTCGCCTCCTGAATATCAATGAGTAAGACTTATGACTTGTGTTGTCTTAGAAATATTCACTGCCTTTTTAATTTATTTTGCGCTGATTTTCTTTATGTTGGGATCTATACTTTTAGTTGGTTTATAATTTAACTCAATATTTACTTTTTAGAGCACCAGTTGGGATATCGACAGCGTAGGCACTAATTCATCATTCCCCTGCCCTTAGCCCACGCTAGGTGGGGTCGGCACAACATGTCTTCTTCTTCCACTCCCTCTTATCATTCGTCAACTCAGAATCTACTTCTCTCACATTCATGTTATCTTTCACACAATCCAGCCACTTCTTCTTCGGTCTTCCTCTACTTGCATATGAATATGAATATGAGTGTGACTGGGTAGTCACACTCATATTCATAACTTTTAGGCGCTAATTACCCTGTCGAAAATATAAAAAAAATTACAAATATAAGTAGCTAGTAGAAATCTTAAATTATAATATCACGCTTTTTTCGTAGGTAATACCTTTAGAAGCTCTCAAGTCTCAATGATCAATAGGTAGGATACATCAAGGTACTTCATGAGGTTGAATTCTAGAGAAGTGCACTGCAGCGTCAGTTCGTAGTACAAGCTTTGCTATTAGTTATTCCTTGAAATCCTTTAGGGATAGGATAGGTAAATGTAAAGTCAAAACTCATGTGCAATTTAGAACAAAAATGTATAAATGTAGGTAATCCTACTCTAGCTAACCAGAGGTAGGTAGAATCAACTCTAAATTGTTTAAGTCACTGTCACATTGACTCTATTACAGCGATTGTATTCGTAGAATGCCAACTTGACTAAAAAAGTTTCATCGAATATTAGTTCTTCATCCGTTGAATCTTCAAACAGTGACACCTTTGCATGCAGCACTCACACTTTTTTCATCAATATTTTTAGTAAGTAAATATGGAACGATGTAACCGTAAACAATACAAACGTATCAAATTTATCGGCCCAATAATACATTGCTGGCTCGGCATTCGCACAGCCGAACGGAAATTGAATGCGAACTATCGATGGGCGTATGGAGACTGACATGACGCAGACGTGTACATTCCGCTGACTATCTGTCCGTCAGCTGGGTCCGGACGGCCGACGGCCGGACAAAGACAGTCATCTCGCGTCCATCACGAACTTGACATGTTTCAATTAGCTACAAATTGTTGGGGTTTTTGCTGGTTTAATAGAATAGTCTAGAGTAGACTGACATATTGACTTTGGCGTGATGAAAGTTGAGTTGGCAATTACAGGTTAACTACTTGCATATTCTAAATGATTAAATAATTTTATTTTTTATATTAATAAAAAACTTTCCTCTTATGTGTCTCTTAATTTTTCTTAAAGAATTACTTATTAATAAGCTGGGGAATAGCTATCTGTTTCAAAATACTGACTTAAATAATGGTTGCGTTTTAAATGAACTGAATGGAAAATTTTCTGGTGTAACAAACACTCCGCTAACCCTAAAAGTTTGTTCTAAAATTTGGTCGAGAGGCTTTTAAACGATTAATTTCCGTGTTGATCGTAAATTTATATTAACGTTTAAGCAAAAATTATTGCTTCGCGTATATTAAGTTCAGATACATTAAATTACTAGCTCGGCCTAAACAGTGAGTAAATCATTTTAATTATTGTAGGTTCCATTACCGATCTAATTAGTTTTATAATTAGTAGGTGTGTAAAGTTAATAAACTACCTATATGCTATCGTTTTACAACAAACAATAACTTTTAGATACTAATTATTTTTTCTAGATGAAACTTGTAACAGACTTGCATAGATTACTAACAAAAACTGTAAAAACTAATTTGAAGTGTGGTAGGCATCACGAACTCGCAGTTTGTATCACAAAAAAACTTTCGGGAAAGATTCTGAAACTATCGTTCCAATAATCCTATAAGTCCATTGTACAGCAACTTATTTTCAGATAACCGTAGCCAGCAAACTATTGAACTTGTTGAGATTTCGAGTACTTTTTTATTAGTTGTCAGACATATAGACAAACACTTGGAATGATTCTGTACCCGTGGCACTATTTTTTGATGTTTTCGTAACATCAGTCAATGATTTTAAGCTATACTGCAGGGGTATTCCAATCTCAGTTCAACTGCAAAGTTGAACTGCGAAGTTTTAAATGATGGTCAGTTCATACTAACTCATAGTTATTCTGTGAGTAAATAGTGACATTATGATGTCATTTAATTGGTTTTCGCGCATATTTTAGCTGTCAAGTGTCTAAAAAGAATGATCGTGGTACAATTTTGTACCACGTGACCTGAAGAAATTACACTGGGCAGTGAAATATAACTTGACAGCAAAAGATTGTCCCCCCCCCCCCTACCCTGCCGGCAGTCGCAGGGGCAACACGCAGAGGATTTCTGGAATAAGCCGTATGGAATACGGGGGCTGTACAAACAAAAATAATCTTTTTAAAAGTAGATAAAAGAAAAAGGAGAGATAAAAGGATGCTTAGTAGCATTTATGGTTTTATTTCTCATGCATCATGTGTCGAGAACCAGGTTAAATAGAAACATTATTCACGTTTGCGTATTTTAAAAATTGATTACAAAAAACTTTGTATTTCCACGCTGCTAAAACAAAACAAAATGGTTCAGGTTATAAAATATTATTTCCAATAACTTGCATAGCAAATTCTGTACAGAATAGCGTATTCAATCCACTTTCCTCTAGGGTATGAGGGCTTTACACGTACCTAAGATTTACTTTAAAATGTACTAAGTAAAATTGAACATTACTTTAAGTAGGTATCCAACCCTCCTTTATAAATTTTTAATATTATTAATGGCTTTGAATAAGGGGAGAAATTGCAGAATAATCGCAATTTTATGAAAATTAATTTCTTTTTATTATGAAGTGTTTACCAAAAAAAAAAGATTTGGTTTTGTGGACAGTGGATTGCTAATGTTTTCAATAATTTTATTACTAAATAGTTTTGTAGTACATAATATTCTTAGTTTGTCAGTTTATTATTTTTTTACTATATAGGTACCTATCTTAGAAAAGTCCTAGTATTACGTAATATGAAATAAAGATCAAAATAATTAATTGGTTTTAAAATAAGCATATGGTATGAATAGTGGCATTTTTGTAATAAGTACAGCTTTATAAATATGAATATTCCTGGAAAACCCTTGAAATTCTACTCCTTTATAGAACGGAACAAAAAGTTTAGTCGGTAAAAAATAACAAAGTGTGACCGAAGTCACGGACACAACACTAGTACGCCATTATTATCTTAGACTAGTAAAATAAATCCCGAGCGTGACACCAAATTACAAACAAGCTTTTGTTATGCAAAAGTAACATGTGAGTAAATCTGCGGACCAATCTCAGTCACTATTCTCGTTAAGCTTAAATTACTGAAATAGTAAAATAGTGCTTTGTGAAATTAAGCAAGTTCATAATGAATATTTATTGGTTTAATACGTACCAGCTGGGGTACTGGCTAGTGCTACGGAACAGAGCTACAATCGGTACTTATTGCATAGGAATTGCCTGTAAGTGCTATTTTCGAAGCAATTTCATGCTTGCACAAATAAAAAACCTGGCGAGTGCATTTGTTTCAGGCTTTGTTTCAGATTGAATGAAACCATTGAATACTAAACATAATTCATCTACTTATTTCGATAAGTTGGATGCGTTGAGATTTTGGAATTGATAAAATGCACTTTTCCTAAACAGAGTTTCTATGAAGACTTTGATAATAACGTTCAAAAATGGAATTATTATGTAACGACAATTACTCTGATAAAAAATACTAAACACGAAATACAATTATTATACCTATAAGAAAACAAAAACAGGAATTTAAAGCAGCTAAATATCTTTATTTCAGAAGAATATTTTCTCCTAAATATTGTCCAGCCCCCGCGTATTCCAATCTTTTGCTGCCAAGTTATATTTCACTGCCCAGTGTAATTTCTTCAGGTCACGTGGTACAATTTTGTACCACGTGATCATTCTTATTAGACACTTGACAGCAAAATATGCGGGAAAACAAATGAAATGACATCATAATGTCACTATTTAGTCACAGAATAACTATGAGTTAGTATGAACTGACCATGATTTAAAACTTTGCAGTTCAACTTTGCAGTTCAACTGAGATTGGAATACCCCTGCAGTAGTCTTGACTTTAGTGCGCCGTGGGGCGTAGGTAGGCACTTTGGTTTGGTTTTTGTTAGGTTTGCCGTAATAGGACCGATCTGTCACTCACTACGGTATTGTATTGGTCGGTGACGGAACGGTCTAGTAGTGGGCTTATTTCGTAGTAATCTTATATTTTTGTAATAGTCCTAGGAATAAATAAAAATCAATATATAAGTAATAATAGTTGCATGCCTTATCTGTGAAAACATTTCGCCAGTTTATGGTCACCGAGTCGTTGTTACTAGAGAAAATATATAAAAGATTGTTGAAATATTTCTAGTACAGTAGTGTCATCTTTAGCCAAGTTCTCTACAATAGCCAAAGTAAAAAAACTTCTCCTTCTTATTTATGGCCTCTATTCGTAATTTTTCCAGTAAAATTGAATTATTTGAAATAGTATTTAGGTCTCTTACGCAAGTCGAGTCATTCGTCAAGTTGACTGTCATTTCATTTGAAGGCCAAATGGGTGGGTTTTCCCTTCAAATCTTGGAAACGAATTCCATGAAATAAGGAAATCAGGCATGGGAACGTTTATGATGATTTCTATATTCTAACAATTTTAGAGTATCAAAACCTAAGAGGCTAATTGAGCCGAGCTAATAGACCTAGCCTAAAAATATCAGAAGTACTAGTTTCTCGGCTAATAGGTTGACACAAAGCTTCGAAAGCACAAGAAACCAGTGTTAGCCTCTTTGTAAACCTAAAAGTTCCGGCTACACTGGCGAGTTGATGCGACTTTGTTTGATCGACTGAATAAACTAGGCTCTGCTATTAAACCTAAGGAAATTGCAAACAGTATGCCGTAACGTGGCCTTTCTTCGAACAATTTGTTTGAGTAATTTCTATACACTCTGCCTTAGTTTTGTGTTGTTTGTATGTGTTTTGTTGTGGTAGGAATAATACATAACAAAATTAATCAATCATTTAGAATTTAATTTTGAGAATTTCCTTGACGTTAGTGATGAAATAAAACTTAATACATAATGTAATTTGTCCAAATTTCTATTTTGATCAATAAAAATTATAATTATCATAACTATTGTGACATATAAGCCATTTCATTGACATAAAAACTAGTACGTAGAGTATGCCTACTTTTTCTTTTTTAAAGAGTTTATAAGTAAAGCGCTAGGTGTTGAATTGAAATACTGGTTCAAGTTAAAATCAATACATAAACTTGCATCAGCTATGGAAATTAGCAAGATTTCATCATAGCACGTCTTTATTCCAACTTGCAGCGGATTTGACTGTACAAGTTTGTAACTTGTGCTTAGAGTACCTCTTGTCTTTTAACGCTGGTACTAGTTTGCATTAAATTTAATTATCAACTAAAAACCAGCCATCGATTGTTACCCAGTAATGTATGATTTTTTCTCAAGTCAAAGTCAAAGTTCAGTTTTCTTTGTTTTGTTCTTCGAATATAGTTTAAGGGGTATATGCATAATACTTTTGCATACTGGGATAATAAGTGATGGAAGAAGCAGATGGCTCACCGGATGCCTCTGCCTATAACAATGCATCGTATTGCGTAATTGCGATGGCCGTCAAGGTGTCATGTATCTGTATCATTACACCGGCATCCATACCCTACAATCGGAACACAGCAATGCAAAATACAGGCATCAATGTTAGGTACCTACCCAGTGGGATTAGTTGGACAGTGGGTATTTTGTTCTGTTTTACGTATCGGTGCTGGCAATTTCAATTACGTCCTAATAAGGCATATACGATGGAAGTTTAAAAACAGGCACATCCGGTATTAAATCCTTTCTTTGCAAAGGAAGTCGGTTGAAAAGAGGAGTTATTTACTGTAGGTATACGTCCCGATGTACCAAAACCGTATTTCTTGCGGGGACATCGCAATACGTTTGTTTGTTCCGGCCCGTAACTTCCTTTTTATAAAATGTCTTCAGGGCTCAGGAGTTACGTTGGAGTTAAGCCGATACTTCTAAGGAGTTTCTTCAGCGCAATTGTGTCTGATTTTAAGTACATAAAATATTTTTTTGTACTTTCTTTTTATAAATACTGAATGCACGGTACCTAAGCCTTATAGAATAAAGGCAAACTCGACATTTTATTATGCCTTAGTCGAGTAAATGTGCAAGTTCTTATTGATTTGTCGTAGGTATTAGAGGCGTACTTTTTAACTAGGATGCAAAATAATGTTTCATTAGCATATTACAGAAATTGTGACATACAATTAGTGTTAGTACCGGCTACGGTTATCTCTGTTTAATTGTTATTGATCAAAGCTAGACCGTCTGATGACCAATTACTCCAATAATGCAGTAGGTAGTCTGTCAATATGACATCGGGTACCCGTGATGAGGCGGTTACGATAAATAGCCAGTAATACACTTACCCTCGGACGAGGACCTAATAGCTAGGGGCGTAACGTGATTTGCTCCTCTATTACCTTAATGCTTCACAACTATTCCGCCAACAAAGGCGGGATCTTAATATAATATCGACGGTTGAGGCACGTCCACGTGTGCGTTGAATTTGAAACGCGAAAATTTGGCTTACAAAAGTTATGTTTGCCTTGTGGTATGATGGTGGGCAACCCTTTTAACGATGACACATTGGTTTTTCTAAAAATATAGGGATGTTTCTATTTCACCTCGAGTGGGTGAACCTTAAAAATCATTTGTAGTCTTTCCAGCAGGGGTATGCCAATCAAAGTTGAGCTGCAAAGTTGAACTGCAAAGTTTTAAATCATGGTCAGTTCCTACTAACTCATAGTTATTCTGTGACTAAATAGTGACATTATGATGTCATTTAATTTGTTTTCGCGCATATTTTGTTGTCAAGTGTCTAAAAAGAATCATCACGTGGTACAAAATTGTACCACGTGACCTGAAGAAATTACGCTGGGCAGTGAAATATAACTTGACAGCAAAAAATTGGCATACGGGGGCTGGACGGAAATGTGGGAGCTTTTAGGTCAACAAGTTGATTTTGTAAAAATTTAGAAACCATGAAAACCTTCTTGGATCTTCTTCAACATTGCTAGTCATCATCAAACTTGGGAGTATGGACTCCGCATGTACATTTTACATATGAACTAAATATTTCAAACTGCAATTATACAATACAATACAAAATGTTTATTTGCAACCACAACAACACAAAAAATACATAGGTTAAGTATACAAATAAAAAGCACAAACTACTTATAATTAAAACATGTTTAAAGTAAGTGAGTTAATTAAGTAAGTAAATTATACCTGAGATTCCTCAAAACAACTGCACTTATTTTCACTAAAACTTAGCTAAAACCCATCTCAAATCAACCATGTTTCTTACAGAAAAAAAAACCCCGTTCAATTCTGAGCCCTACTTTTGGAGCTCCGACCAAACAGATAAACAGACAAACAGACGACACCTTTAAATACCCCTTCCGTTTTTCAGTCAGTGCGTTTTTATAAGTAAAGCTACACTTTCTTATACAGTTTCTGATAAAATAGCAACCCGGATTTACAGAACTAGATTGCTCATGCATGATCTAAACCAGTCTAGCAAGAAATTAATTATATTATAGTCATAGAGTACAAAATATATTTACACTGAAAAGTGGAGCTGGTATCATGCAAGCGTTTTCATTCAAATTTTGAGGTATTATTTCAAGCTTTATAAAAGTTGTAATTATCTTTTGAGTACCAAAATAACGTTATTACTGGAAAAAATATAACTATGACTATAGTCATATTTATATTTTTTCCATATATATAGGTTTTGCGTCACCGTCTGTTTTATAAAACAGACGGTGACGCAAAACCTAGTTTATAGAGATTGAACTATGAAAAACTATTTGCAAATACTTTTAGAACCGACGACGGGTCTGTTTGCAAGTTTATAAACTCAACACACGGCACATAAATACAGCTATGAAAACAGCATGTCCACTGTTTTCTCTATTCCGTGACCATGGTAGTGGCTATCAGGTCATGCGGCTTGGCATAACTGCCTTAAGTGCACTTCACAAACGCCCATTCGCGACGTCTTAGTAACACATATGATAATGACTGATTAATGGCAATGGCATTGTAATTTCCAGACAGTTTTCTAGAAATAAAAACTTAGAAGTCAAATTAATAGAAGCTCAAGTATTTTCCTCCAGTTAAAGTGAAACTGATAATACTTAACTTGCAACCTTTTACTTTTAAAAATTAAATAGTATTATGCCCACGATGCGACGGTTAACGAAAAACATCCCCGCGAGACATGTTGCGCGTCAACACCGCTTGACTGCCGAACGTTATAGCCTCACCGCGCAGTGTATCTCGGATACGCTAGCGTTCGTTACAGTTACTATTGTCTATATTCGTGATCAAGGCACAGATCTCTTGATACACTAATCCTTTAAGTATGTCTAAGGTAGTCAGAGACACGTCCAAGACCATATCTCAAACTTATAAAGGCAATATCTGGTTCATATTTTGCAGCATTTTAGTACACTATGCCGCGCTATAGAAGTCTTAAGAGATGATTTATCTGTGATTTAAGTGATCATTTTCATATCAATAATACCTTTGGAAGTAGGTCTACATAAGCTTTATGTTACATCGTAGGTATGTACATTGTAACATAGCAATTAACATTATGTAAACGTTTCAACGCCTCATTAGACGTCATTAATTATAATTTAGCGAGTCACTCACATCACACTACACGTTAAACTACAAAAGTGAGTAAGTTTATTCGGATTTGAGCGCAACTTTGATTAAAATTAATTGATACCAGATTTCAAACTTGATATCAAATGCTAACTATATCTAAAACACTAAAGTTTACCTATACCTATAGATTGAAACAAAAAATATTAGTATTTTTATATTAACGGCCTAAATAAGCTATGGGTGCCGGTGCAATTACAGGCACATGACCTGCACCGTCATGTCTCAGAGTGATGGGCGCAGTCACAGGGCACGTTTTCAGGGCTTGTTCCATTTAGTTGTATAAAAAAAGTATTTCAATAAACTAAAATACTTTGTTACGCTCGTGATGTCATAAATTCGAGCATGACGTCTCATTCGCGTAGTAACCGCCAAACAAGTGCTATACCCACGTCATAGCCAAAACGCAGCCAGACTGTAACGTGATTTCCAAAATCGGCCGCTCTCAAGTGCTTCAGTGCTCTTGAAACGCTCACTGAAAGGAACTAACAGCACTCAAACACACCGCCTTTTAGGAACAAGATACGGTGATCCGTGTATTGCCTGGGAACCTAATTTAATAGACCTTGGATTGAGGTTTGCTACGACGTGTAGTAGCTATGACTCCGAAAAAAGTTACAGGATTAGAATTACGTTTCACGACATGGACATTCATTTCAGTTTGCCTTTCAAAGCCAAAATCAAAGTGAATTATATTTTATTCATTAAATCACAAAGATCATTTCTCTCAGTCTCAATTTCTCTTATATTACTTATAATCAACGGTCGTTGTGTTTTGGAAACTCAAATTTAAAATATAAGTAAGTGCTTAATTCTTAACTCAAAAGAATTTAAAGAATCAGATGGGTCGAAAACAGATTAACAACGACTACCAATAATATATATAATTTATTTTTACAAGCGCACAATCTTATAGCGACGCAAAAAAGACGTTCTAAAGGTGTTGACTCTAAGGCCTCCTACGCACTATGCGGTTAGCCGGAATGCGGCCAGCCGTGCGGCTGACCGCAATAACAAATTTGTACTACGCTTCGCACTACGACGCGGCTGCCGGCCGACCGCTCCGGTCGTTCGCGGCCAGCCGGACGGTCGCCATACACACTACGCGGATATGCTAGTTTGCGGCTAACCGCAAGCGCAACCGCTTCCTACAGTTAGCCGCACGGCTGGCCGCATTCCGGCTATCCGCATAGTGCGTAGGAGGCCTAAGAACTATTTTGACTGCTCGGGCCAAGTAAATGGGTTAATGAAGGGGAAAATGACGTCATCCATCTTAGTTGGATTCCTCTTAGCATCCTCATGCTACGTTGCCGGGCTTAATTCACTTCATTACTGTTTTTATCTTCATGAAAAACAAACAGAGATAACTTGAAAAATAATGAGCTTAAAAATGAATTATTCGAAACTTTTTTAGTGACGTTAATTACCTTGAATTGAAAATACCTTATTCGAATAAGGATAAAAGGCTACGGTATATTAAAAGATGTTTAGTTTTTTAAAAGTCACTTAGCATCCTAACGTTTTTGGTAATTGGTTAGGTACATATTTATCCACACAATAATTAATTTTTTTAAAGGTAACATGGTTTTGTTAAAGCTCTTCAAATAAAATCCCACGTTTTCACCAACCGTACGAATCTTTGAGATCCGTGTTCTTTTCAATGGTTCAATCCGGGACCTCTCGATCGGAACCCGTGGTTTCAATTTCCCAGCCTAAATATAGGGGATCGATCACATACCTATTTGAAATAGGAGCCCATTCATTTTAAACTAACTGCCTTACGTATGTATATATGTCCGTTCCCGCTGAAGATAAAATTTATCAATCATTTTGGAGAACAAAATTACACATTGATTCACTATTATTATCATTGGAAAATCAATTCAGTTTTTAGCGCTTTTTTCACACAACAGCTACACGACGTGTCGTCAACGGCAACGATATGTTTGGTCAATTAAGCTACTAACATGTCACCCGGTATCAAAAGATGTCGTGCCAGTGAGTAAATTTACCTGGAAATATAAAATATCGTAAAAATGAAAGTGTGCGACAAGGTATTACATTTCATTCGTACAGTTATGAATAGCAAATCTCGCATGTCAGTTATTTCAGTTGTTAATCCTGCCAGATTAGAGAGACGAAGGGAAATTCCCGGGCTCTTGGATCTTTACTACAGAATACAATCATTTCCTCACATTATAGCGAAGTTTAGAATATAGGTCATCTAGAAAACTTTTCGTGGCTCAGTAGCTTACTGGCTGCAGATTTGGTACCAGCTAAGAGATATTTTTTTCCGGTTGCTGGATGTGCTAGTATCAAAACTAAATAAAAATCTGTTATTAAACCTAGATTTCATTCAATTTTTTTTTTTCAATTTGATAAATTTTCCACACACTTAATACTGAATACTTTTTATTCCAAAATTGAAATTTCAACTAATAAATTAGGCCAGAGAACTTCTTCCTCGTCATTTTGTAACAATTTCTTTTTTAAACTTACCTTTTATTACTAAGTATAAAATCAAACTATAAATATGTAGGTAAACATACTTACCTACGTATAGTTTATACATTCGTATTAAGGTTACCATGGAATATATTTCTCAATCCTTATTCCGAGCACGTGCTCACTGGCCAGACTTTGATGCGTGCCACCACCCGCTTCAGATCTACATAATACAGGTAAAGTAGATTCACCGTGAAATATATCACGGAAAATCTACTTTGCTTGCTATTTTGGCAGGTATAAGTTACATAATGTACCTTAGTTGTTCAGGAATAAAAATTCATCCACTCCGTCATGTATGAGGAAGTAGCGTCGTAACGTCATTATGGTCAAAGTTCGAGAAGTCGAAGCTTTTTTGAAAATTATAATAGAAAATATCTTGAATAATAAAAATAGCGGAATTATAAATATGAATGAATCTTGTAATTTTTTTCATTCATCAAACATTGGTAATCATGTCTCGTGTATTTACAAATTCATCGTCACTATAACACTCACGTAGAATAATTAAACCTGGTATTTGACCTAGCAATTATGAACTACTACTAAACCATCAGGATAATTATAATCAATATAAATGTGAATTTAACAACCTTTATTCTAACCTTGATACGGTGGTATATTTACTAGGGTATTTTTACACTACTAGCGATACGACATCTAAACGATATCGATAGAGAGCTTATGTCGTCGCAATGAAAAAAATTTTTTTTGTTCATGCATCTGACTTCACAATATCGTGTAGGTGTCGGTATCTGCCGGTGTGCAAACGCCCTAATTAAGTAGATTACTGTCTACAATATCAGAGTAACAACAAAGTTTAGCTAGTTTCTCCAATAGTTTAGAACTCGAGAGAGTACAATTTTGTTATTTTTGTTATTTTGCGAGTAAATAAAATTCTATATTGGTTGTGGTTATTAAATTGTATATTATTATGTACTTTTTGTTCAAACTCTATTATTCTTTGATGACATAAAATAGTTACCGTCTTATTCTTAACACTCGTATATAATCCTCTAATGATAAAATGTTGGCTTAAATGTGACAAAGTGAGGTAATAGACTCTTCAATATTTTTTAAGAAAGATAAGCACGACAAGAAGCCATCACAAACCTTCATGGTTTTAAAATTCCAAAAGTATCTGAGGTTACAGTTACCTACTTATTTCGTTGAACCGAAACATATTTCATGATGTGATTTCTAGAGAGAAAAAATAAAGGCAAGATACACATACCTATTAACGACAAATATACAAGTGAATATCTATCAAAATAATCATTTGTGTCGCACGTGATTACAGCCTTATTTTAGAACGACGAAGTCGATAGTTTGCTTCGATGGTTATTGTATTGATTTAGAGAGCTTCAGAACGCTTCCAGTAACAATATTGGGGGACAGATAGTGCTGCAAAAGATGTCGTAATACTAGGTTTTTAGTTCCTGTTACCACACGAGGAGGACTGTTAAAAAGTATCGCTTGCATTGCATTATGGTATATATCAGACTTATTACGTATTTAAATCAGCTTAATACTATGTTATTTGGACTTTGTTATAGGAAGTGCAAACGCGTTCAAAAACTACCAGTATTGCTACACCTTTTGGAACAAAATCGTATCCAAAATCAACACCTAACAGAGCGTCTCTGAGCTCAGTCTAGTCATTCAAACGCCTACGTCCGTTATCTCAAAGCCCAAGCGGATGCGAATTGGTCTTTATTTCGCATTGTCTCGATCCTACGATCTTAGGTTCTACGCGCACTTGGCGGCCAAGCACGAGACTATTATGCATCTACAGATTCAAATTTATTTGATTTTACTCTTTAGTCGAAAATCGAGAGCTTCGAATAGCAGAAATAAGAATCATTTTTTTTAATACAAAAACCTCGAACGTGATTCTTGATTATAGATTCATTTTAGAAAAACACTTAGCGTACAGTATGGTCGTAAAGACAATTTTATTCTAAAAAGCTCCATTGCGCATCGAAGCGGCTGACTTCACGATTGTCTAGATCCGACTGTATTGTACCGGGTTTATATTTTGACAAGTTTAATGACATTTACACTATCGTATTTGAATCCATTTTGATTAGTAATCATACAACTATTCCACTATCACTTTTAGAAATTTAGAAGTATATCGCCCGCTCATGGCCGCAAGTGCGCTTTCAGCTTCCGATGTTATTCTGTCTGAGAGACACACAACGCTATTACTGTTATTTATTATGATTATTGTGAACAAACATGGGAATGGAAAGTTATTTCTTTGACGAGTATGGTATTGACATTCAATTTTGTTACAACGTATGGTTTGATAGGAAGCGGCGTACTTAATTTTGTAGCAAAGAAAATAAATACTTGAATGCCATTTCCAACAGCATTTACCAGTTGATTAAAATGCTGAATTTGGAGCTTGACATAATTAAGCCCTACTCTACTAACAAAGTAAAATTGGGTTAGGTTCGTAAGGTCTGGATTGTTAAACGTCTTTGCAGTTCTGTTTTGAAAATAGCTATTTAGTGAAACCTTTTGTAAAGTATGAACTTTTTTGATTTTTTTTTTACATTTTATACGAAATAAAATTAGAACCTCTAATGATAAATCATTGGTGTACATTATGGTTTTGGAATAAATCTATGTAAAAATAAGCCTTAATCGACCAAAGTCGATTCTTGTAGACGACTATAACAGAATAAACAATTTTAGATCAAACTAAAAGTCTGCTGCGATAATGCCCGGACGATTCCATCACGGTCTATGGCCGATAACGCTAATCCGATTCCAAGTCGTGCCCGTCCGTCCGGTACCTACATCCGTACAAAGATTTTCCATTAGCTGACAAAAATAAACCTTTGGACTGAACCTTGACGACACTTCTGCAAGGCATGAAAACTGCCGTAAAGTGCGATTGAAGAATTACGTCCATATTTGGGTGGTGAATATTTTTAAACCATCACTAAGGTCTGCCATAATATTTAGATTTTCTTGATTGTGAGTGGTTTGAGAGTTAATAAAAAAAATGATGATGCCCAAATTGTTAATAGACTTATTTGTATAGTTAGTAATATTAATAGTTCGACAGAGTGTAAAAGTTTTTGACACAATGTTATGTTAACCTCAAAGTTTTTTATTATAAATCTTGTTAAAATAAATTTTGATTAAGAAAATATACTTATTCATTGAAATAGTAAACAATAAAGCTCGATAAAACTTTTAATATAACAACAGAATCTTGAGCTCCAATGTTAGGACAAACAACTTCTTCGCTATGAGTTCCCGGAAGCAATTTACTGGAAGTTACTAATAAAAAGAAACAATCTAAAAATGAAGTCATTTTCTATGAGCGATCATTGTAGTATGCAAGCTGCCTCTCTGAGATTTTGGGATAATATGGATAATCCACGGCGCTCAAAATGAAGCCAGCGAAGATCCTTTGCCGCTCATCCAACTCGAAAATTATTTATTCATTACCCTGTTTATGACTGCGATTATGTTGTTACATATAAAGCAATAACGATAATGTTAAGTGCGTGTTTCCTGAAATGGTCGCACGTTTTGTGGGCGTTGAATGTCGAAGGTAACATGAGCCTCCCTAATATATTTTTATGCGATATTATGATGGTAGTTTCGTAAGTAGGTACGTGATAAAACGACAGTTTTATATTGGGTAGAGCTTGGAATTCATTTGACTGTTAAAAGTAATTTATGATCTAGCGAGATAATCATCAAAACATGCAAGGTATGGGTGATTATTTTAATTTACAGTAAGTACTAACTCTCTTGTTAGACATTTCATAATAAACTCATTTAGTTTAATATTTACAAAAAGTAGTAATAAATGCATAAATAAAATAAATTTAATTGAGGTTGTTCAGAGTAGAATTAATAGAATTGTTTTTCGCTTGCTTTTGCAGAATTATATTTGGAAGTAGCACTTGGAAGATAAACCCGTCGACGGCTTGGCACCCAAAGCACGAAAGCACACAGTAACAATTGAAACTCATAATGCTAAAAGACCACCGCACAGTACAAGCGCAGAAGCAATATTATTGAACTCACAAAGTATTCTCAATATTCTACTTATTATATTCCTTTTTGTTCTTATCTTTAGATCTGAACATTTATTACTGTCTTATTGCTTGTGGAGTGGTTGGGCCGGGGGCAGGAGTCAACAAGGGGTTATTATGTTGAGACTGGTGAAAAATGAACAAGAAAGATTTTTGCATTTTGCAATTGTGCCGCGGAACATTTTTAAATCGCTCAAGACTTGAAAATTAATTCCGGGTTTCGCAGTGAACTGGTAGTATGGACTTATTTTTATAGTTCTGTATATTTTTTTTCACAATAGGTAACAATTCTAATAAAATTTTATATAGTCTAAAATTAAACCATTCAGACATTTCCCAATAAACTTCTCTATGCTTATATCTCATATATTGCCTTGCTTAGTAATATTGCTTGATTTTAGTACCTAACCAAATAATCTGTCGAGTTTTATATCAAGGGTTTAGCTTATTTAGTGTTGATTTTGCATAGGTAAGGTCATGAAACAAACAGTATTTTGGCAACTAATTTTCAAAGAAATTAATCCATCTCTATCTTCAAACATATCCAAAGCCAACCTAAACAAAACAAACAGAAACTGCTTCTGGGTTACACGACATGTCAAGAAAATCGATAAAGAAACAGATACGAACTTATTTCTCGGGTTTAAAAGTATTGCGGGGAAAAGAATCCTTGGTGTTATAGCATAATGCGTATAAAGGTACATTTGGTGCGGATTTATGTAGGAGGCCTCGGTTGGTTTATGATGACAATGCTGCTGTGAACCGCCGCGGGCGCCACCTCATTTCCTCACTGAAAGTTATAAAAACATATTGAAAATGAGATTCCCGCTGTGGAACCCACCAAATGTTATCTTGTTTTGTGATTTGCTTGTTTTTATGTAGAGGACATAAGCGTATTTTAGAAATACCTTTCACGGATGGATGTGGATTTTTTTTGTTTTAAGGAAAACTTTTCTGAATTTATTCGTTTCACCCACGAAATAAAGTTGTCTTTTCAACTTGTTCAAATAAAAATTCTAAACTGGAACTAAGAAAAGCATACAAAAGTCAGTCAATTTTTAAATCTTGAATCCGACATACCAAACAGTTGTATTCATACTTTTAGTGCTACTATTAAGCTGACTTGCAGAATCGATACGTCTAAAATATACCAAAACCCTTATTCCGTCATGCATAAAATAAGGTGGCGTAACGGTAGCTAATACCCAGTAAGTGACTTGCCTCGCTTATCAAGGGTACCAAAATCGTTCTTTTCTGGACACTTATGAGGTCTAAGGTATGTTCTAAATCACCTTTAGGGTGTGTGTAAAATACTTTTATCCAGCAAACTTCTCGAGGCTGCTGCTCGGTCGTGCTGATGCTATATCGACACATCAACTCACAAAGTCTGCAAAAACATGAAATCTGATTATTAAAATGATAAATTCTCGCAATATGCATTAAGTTGGCAAAGTTTATAAGCACGTATTGTGTTCATCATAATAATTAATTTAAGTTACCGAGGTAGTAACTTCAAAAGTCGTAAAATTCAGTTAACAAGTTTGTTACTGTAACTTGGTATTTAGCTGAATCTCGCTTAAGAAAGGGGTCTTAATATTAAGGACAGTCATGCCGTGCTGCTGAAGTTGAATAGTTTCAGGTAGGTACAGGTATTCATTAGTCTCTTTTTTTTAGTAAAACCTACTGAAATTTTTCAAGTTATTTTCTACTTAATCACTATAACGCCTACTATCGATAAATAAAGAAAGCAATCTTAATGAACTAATCAGAGAGTATTTATTGAAATCATCTTTAAAACATACGACATTTGCACATCAGTCTCTTAAATGTCTTATTTTTTAAAGATTTGTTGATATATACCTACATCTTTTAATGCCTGTATTATTGTTATTAATACCGGGATAGGGGACACAAACAGAGGTCTATGCACAGCAGTGGGTCAAATCAGGCTGTCAAATTGTCTAAAAAACCTAGAAGTATTCATCCAAAACCTAATAAATCAATATCAGTTTACAGCTTAAAAAAAATAGAGAAAACTACAGCTCAAGGTTACAAGCCCAATTAGCAACGTGACACTGGGAAAAAAGAGCGGATGGGACAAAACTCCAGTTACGCCCGTTATCCGTGTAAATGTAAAAGCACAAGTTGTTGTCTAAGGGCTGTAGGGGGAGATTGTCTTGTCAAGCGCTGCTGGTGTGGTGTTCTCAGTGCGACGGCCCCGTCGGATCTGGGCGGACGTTACTCCGCGCTCCTTGCTTCCCAACTCATACCCGCGAGCTTTTGGCTTGCGATGTTTTAATTTACTCGGTCTTGTTAGAAATGTGAATGAAGTTTTGAGTGGATATTTTTTTGAGAGCATTCGTAAGTAACATTTTTTAAAATAGTAGTTCGTGTGTTTGTAATAATAAAATCAAGCTACTTTCTAACCGTGCATGAAACAAGAACGGATGAATATATTTCAGGTACACAATAAAATAAAAGGATATAAACCATTTCTATTGTTCAGCAAAAGCAGTCAGAAACCTCAATAGAAGGTAAAATAATAAATTATTTTGTAGATGGGTACGTGAGAAGTAACTAGTTCGTATTCTGTCTTCATTCGCTATCGTGTCAAAGTCAGAGTAACAAAGAAAATTGCGTCAATGATGTCTACGTGGGCCCTCGGTTTTATTCAACCTCCTTTGTTTTCTATCGCCTTTCGCCAAAATCGCTTTCGAAGATGAAAGGAAAAAATAATTAGTCGGTGATAATGTAGAGCGCTCTTATATTAATTAATTTAATTAAAATAGGTCACGTTTTTTGTGGAGCCTTTAGATTTTAAAATAATGTTATTTGGTACAAATGACATCCTTGTGCTTTACAACCTTTTTAATCTGAGTGGTTTCAATTACACACGTGTAACAAATTACACTCGTGTAAGGGCAAGTAGATCCTTTAAATGTGTTCAGTATTTAAATTACTTTTGACTATACCTAATATGTCTACATAATAATATCGGCTTCACCGGTTTTACCCTGTAATGCTGCCATACAATAATGTTACCATAGTTTTACAGACTTTTTTATGTAAGAAAATATATAAAGAAATTAAAACAAAGTAAAATTTTAATGAAGTAAACAACATAAGTATTCTTTTTTTTATTTATTCATTTAAAGATAACCTTTAAAGATAACCCTCGAAAGCGATTGCGATAAGATAAATAAAATCCTCATTTCGAATAGATATGGTTAGAATTCACCTGAAAGTTATCAAATCCCAAAAAAATACTGTCCACGTTTACAAAGAACCCTACACGAAGGACGACAGGACGTTCAAGAAAGGCGAATAAACGGAATGAATAAAAGGGCCTCATAATGGTCCACCCAAATCACATACTTTTGACTTTTGAGGGACCAATCCACAAGATGTTTGCGTTGCCAGTGTTACACTGCGTGAAAATCGATTACTCGAATGTGGAGAATTGCCGTGTTGTCGGCAGTGTAACTCGAAATGTCAATAAGAACTTTCGTTTATCATTCTGCAAGGACAAAATTTTTAAAAATTTTAGTTCTATTCGGTTCAAGACAAAAAACAACAGAAGGGATTCATCATCATCATTATATCAACCAAGGAATGGAACTACTTACCGGAGTCAGTATTTCCCGAACATTATAATTTTGTATTTTTTATGAAAATCGTGGATTAATCGCGTGTTCCATCTTAGGTTGTAGCTACACTTTACATCAGGCGCTGGCCAAACTCTTAGATATTATTCATAAAAAGAAACCAAACTGCAAAAGTCCACTGTTAGACATAGACCTTCAGAAATAACGATTTTAGGGCTTCTACACCTATCGCTTTCTCGCAGTATTGACAATGTCGCCGGTCCATCATTTTCTTCCAGCTGTAAGTACTTACCTACTATGAGTATTCAAGCTAATTTTTGATAGAAAAAAGTATAGGCCCACACGTAACGACACAATATATAGAAATATTGTGTAGGACCTTTACAAAACTACCTCGATTTTTATCACAAAATAATGGGTTTGATAATGTTATTATTGCTCTTAAAAATATTGGTTGACATTAAGGGCGTCTTGCACCAGAATCACTAAACGTATTTAACAGCTAAATCAATTTAAACCTGACGTATTTGTATGACTTGACAGCTCGCTAAATACTATTTAAGAGTTAAACGCGTTTAGCGATTCTGGTGCAAGCCGCCCTAACAAAATTAACCATGTTCCATTTTAATTTAAACGTTATTTGTTAAGCTTTGTACACACTTGTTTGAAAATGAATGTTTTCCCCGAATAATATTGTTTTATGTTATTATGTCAGGCAACACCAAACAGCAAACATTATTCGTATGATAATCCATACGGAACGCTGTTGTTGTTTTCTGATTCATTGTCACATAACACATTATTTCGACGAAAACTTTACCCTATTCACGACTCAACCAGTCGGAGTCGACACTATTTACCAAATAAACAGAAGTTCAGTTAGTTTCAATAACAAACGAAAAACTTTACAAAACCCAACCTAATTAGCTGGACTTACCTAAATAAATAATTTGCGGGCAATATACAGGGTGTACGAAGAAGTCTTCTGAAGACTTAAATGACTCTGAAAACTTAAAAAAAAACTTCTACTTAAGGGGATAGTCTATCTGTGCAAAACAGAAGAATCGAGTTGTCATGACATGCGCGGAAAGCAATTCGTAAATTTTATCGAATACTAAACTAAACTGAAAAATGCTTTACTGCGATCTTTATATTTATTTATTTAGTTAGTTACACCAATGGCATATTCACAATTGTTATTTAGGAGAAAAATATTACTTATAACATTCTACAGTGTGATATACCATTACAGGCATAAACAGATTTGATGTAGGTAAAATATGTCTTAAAAAATTTAGTACTTATTTTTTAAGGGAAAAAAAAGCAACAACTTATAACTAAGTGTGTGATTTGATTCCAATATACGAGTAATAAGTGCTCATGATAACATTCATGATAACAAAATTAAAGGAACGCTATTTTTTGTGTCAAATAGTCAGTTAATTGGATAAAATCTGCCAAGATTGGTTTTAAATCATACAGGAATGAAAGTATTTATTGGTTTTTTGTTACTTTTGAATAATCAACTTTTTTGAAATTATGTGTGGCATATTTTTACCCTTTTAACATTTTTTGTATCATTACATTTATATCATACATTAATTATAATATCTAATGCAGGGTGATGAGGATCTAACTTACTGAGGGGTAGTTTATTTTCACACTCCGTTACACCACTAAAATTGCTTATCACTAAATCTACAGTTCTTTGAACAGTATTTTATAAACTACATAATATTTACTATTATTAGGGTTTGAATTTTTGTGTCCTTCACTAGAGGTAGACCGGTCAAAATTAAAATCTGCAACAAATTATAGTCTCTACTTATATCACTTGACTGTGTCACTTTATCTACTGATATTATCCATGACGAGAAACAAAGTCTGTATAGTCACTGGGGTTTGTTTGTATAGGTACTGCACATATCTAAATATTCTTGGCAGAGTATTATTGAGTTTTAGTGAGATCTATACTTCTTCATTTTTACTTCGCAGAGCCTGGTTTCATATCAGTATGGAGTTCATATCAGCCAGTGCCTTATAGTTTTTGACTTGCTTTGCAGGAGATTGGTCATCTCTGCGGATGAATATGCGACCATTCCTAGTCCACACATATTTTTGCGACGAGAAGACGTGACGGAGTTTCCCAAACGCAGCCCAGCCCAGCTGGATTCTCCGGTTTAGCTCTTTCTCAAAGTTGTGTCTACCCAAACGCAGGGTCTGCCCGAGGTAGACATACTCCTGCACAACTTCGAGAGGCATTCCGGCGACAGTGATTGGCTCTGGGGTTATACGATCATTGATCATAATTTTCGACATAGCTCAGAGGATTAGCAGGCTGAAGTGGCAGTGGGCCGGCCATGTTTGCCGTAGAACCGACAATCGTTGGAGCAAACTAATACTCGAGTGGAGACCACGTTTAGGCAAGCGTAGTGTAGGACGCCCTCCGGCGAGATGGGGCGACGATCTGCGAAATGTAGCTGGCAGACACTGGATGAGAAGAGCCGAAGACCGAGCTCAATGGCGCGTCTTGGGAGAGACCTACGTCCAGCAGTGGACGAGTATAGGTTGATGATGATGATGATGATGGTTGTTAGACTCATCCATCTTTCTGACTCTGGAGCATGAAAGTATGTCCGCATTATCAATAGGGAGTTATATGGCTGTGTCTAGTTGTTTAATTGTGTTCAGTAGATTTTCGGTCTCGTTTTCTGACACTCCATTTATCTCCAAATTGTATCAAATTTAAATTTATTTATCAAATTGTATCTTCAAATTATATTCCGTCTTGTGAATCCAAAGTAGCTGGGCGTAGACATAAGTACATTAAGTGGGTATGTTTGTTAATATTTAGGTCATAGTAAATTCTACGGAAACTCTCAAATCGATAAATAGTAGATAAGCTTAAAAACTAAAACCTTAGGTACTACTGAAAAATAACTCTCTAAATAATATGAAAAAGGATAGGGAGGGTACTGCTCCAAACTCATCTTTATCATTAACATATTGCGGAGAGTTTAACACAAATTGTGAGAGACAGATACAGATCATTGATACAGAATTGGATGTAAGTAGGTAATTTCAGAAGAAATAAGTATTCCAAAATATACGTGCTATAAAAACCAGCAGTATTTATTTTAGTTTTTTTGCATAAATATTGTTAACTAGCAGTTACCCGCGACTCCGTACGCGAGTACAGTTTCCATGTACATTGTATTATCTGTGTATTATTATTATATGTGCGTGTACCGCGCGGATACTTTGTGAAACTTGACATTACACCGAACCCGTACTTGAATGTCAAACGCTAGTCGTTAGACCAAAGAGGTAGTAATACGCCCGGTCAAACTGACGTGACATGACATGACAATGAAATCCTCTTGCCAATTGGCGCTGCTAATCTTGTTCGTTCATTTTATCCTGTAGATCCTGATAATTATTCGGGATAAAAAGTAGCCTATGTGCCTACTGGATTGGATTGAGTTTTAGGAAACTTGGCATATATGCCAAATTTCATCCAAGTTGGTTCAGTAGTTTAGACGTGATTGAAACACCTAAACATCTAAACTTTCGCATTTATAATATTAGTAGGATAGGATGTGGTTCTTTGCGTTCTGGCAAAATAAAATGGTAGATTTTGTCTTGCCAGAAGGCAATGTCTCTCTCTATGTATTCTACTTTCATCAAATGTTCCTCTCCGTCCATGTTAGATCCTTCTTTAGAATAAATAAGGTTGTTCACAAAAAGGTTTTTACAAAAGCAATAAAATAGGTTGAATTAAATGCAATACAAGTATGAGCAGTAGCAAGATAATAATTAGGTACTTACTTATCCTAATTTAATTGGAATTAGGATAGAAAAATCTATTTTCCGTGTAAACAAATAACAGCTACTGACTGATTGGCGGAGTTGACTTAAAAGAAATAAAAACTAAGTTTACATTGGTATGGTTATTGTTGGATATTGTCATGTATACAAGAGAAAAAAGTAAAGCCACTTTCAATGCGTATTAATTGGCAAACCAGGAGTTCTACTCGATAAAATTTTATTGTGACTGTTCGTAAATGTCAAATGAGCTTATTACGCGGTCTGCTTACGCGTTACGCGCAGCCGCGAGAAAAACTGCCATGTTGCTACGTAGTGTACTCAAATGATACAATAGAACCGTGATTTGTAGACTTTTGTCGAGTAGACGTTTGCGTGTTCTTCATTTAAAAATCCTGAGAAATTTGGCGTGGGCCTGACGTCCGAACGTTTCGGCCGCCTAGAGGCCACTGAAGAATTTTCTTGCGATATTTGGTTAAAAACTAGTCTCAGCAATTATTAAATATTAAAAAAAATAAGACTATTTAAGTAAAGATTTTACACTTTTTATATACTTAAATATTTGGCCTATACGTAAGTTTAGTTGTTTTGTAGATTAAACAAGGGAATATTGTGGAATAGACCATTTAAAATCCAAAATTTCGAAGATCTTCTGCCACCTGGATTAAGGAAATGAAAACAAAATCGCAAAATGTATTCAGGGCGTTTTGGAGACAAGGATATGTACATCAAGACGTGCTGAGTACTTTTTGCGATTTTGTTTTCATTTCCTTAATCCGAGTGCACAAACTTGACTCGAAACGGTTTGGGCGCGAGAGAGCTGTGTTTGATCCCAGATTTATCTATTATAAACCAGCTAAATGAAGCTAAATTAAATATGTAATTGTTACACATATCCTGAATATTGATTTGCAACCAAAATAAATGAAGTTACTATCTTACTTTTCTTTTAAACACACTTTGAACTTCGCTAGTTTTGGCAATTTGGCAGATCCCCAGCCTTAAAGAGGATCTTATAAACAAACTTTTTGATTACCATTAAACAAGAAGTAAAAAGGACGAAGACGTGACGTAGTCTATGTCACCCGGGCCGGTGAAGACACGATATTTGACACCCCATTCATCAAAATCTACTGTCGTACAACAGCTACAGAAAAACAAGAACGTACCTACATACATCAACTGTTAAACTCATAACCCTTTTCTTGCTTCACGTGGTCGGGTAAAAATGTTTTTCTGAAATACATCGCCAATGTTAGGAAATTCTATGTAGAAGCTGTGATGTTTTCTTTGTATTTACACCCTGTATACAAGTCCTTTAGACAACGAGCGCTATATTCAGGAAATATAACATGAAGTTCTATTTGTCTTTATAATTTTCAGTCTTTACTGGTTTCTTCTTTATTGACTTTCGGTTGTAAATACTTATAATTATGACAGTATTATAATAAGCTTAAAGAGAATACATGACTTACACTGCTCGTTAACACGGCAACGCTTGCTGTTGAGCCATCGTTGCTACGCAATGTAATTTTACCACTACCTTACTCGCCACTGTACTAAGGCCGACTAGCACCAGAATCACTAAACGTGTTTAACAGCTAAATATATTTAAATCTGACGTATTTGTATGACTTGACAACTCGCTAAATACTATTTAAGAGTTAAACGCGTTTAGCGATTCTGGTGCAAGCCGCCCTTAGTGTGTAAATCAGCTATCATTTACATTTATATTGTCATGTAGGTCATATAGGTGTCAGTGCTAAAACGATAACATTTCCCTAATAAACTACTTTTCGAAATATCTAACTACGTTATACAGTATTTACAATATTTACAAAATACACACTAAACCTACCTAGATGTAAGTTTGTAAAATTTAAGGAAATAAATATATTGAATATTAAACCGTCGAGCTATCTACAAAACGTTGCAAACGATTTATAGATACCTAGTTCAATTGATCCAAATCTGTACCAATCGGAAGCGTGCCTAAGAAACTGACTGTATTGCCCCACTGAATAGCAATGTCAGATTTGCAGGGGTATTCCAATCTCAGTTGAACTGCAACGTTTTAAATCATGGTCAGTTCATACTAACTCATAGTTATTCTGTGACTAAATAGTGACATTATGATGTCATTTAATTTGTTTTCGCGCATATTTTGCTGTCAAGTGTCTAAAAAGAATGATCACGTGGTACAAAATTGTACCACGAACCTAAATTGACCTGAAGAATGTACACTGGGCAGTGAAATATAACTTGACAGGAAAAGATTGGAAAACGGGGGTTGGGCCAGATACTCACCAGCCCTCGGGTCACTCATACCTAGACACCCTAAAAGAATTTTGAATGCCCAGACGGTCTCGGTACCCCGCGGACCCAGAGTCTCGACCCCAAGAGGAACAAACGTGTTGGCCCTGACTACATTGTACAGTTTTTGTTGATCACCTACAAACTTATAGGTACCTATGTTGGTTCTAAGTTGGCAGTGTCCCGAAACTTTGCGAATGACCCGAGGCCGGGTAATTACTTACTGATCAATTGCTATGTTTACGTAACGAAAGTTACATTGTTTCGAAAAGTTGGAGAATTACACGTGTGGGTGTGCTTACAACATTATTGGATATTATGAAGTGTTAACGTCGGCATCATTAGTCTCTAGAGGGACGGATAACATCAAATAACATATTTATTTATAAAAGAAACCTGAAAATTTCACTAAACATGTTATTAAATTAATTAGAACGTTACATTGAAAAAAAAAACTTTTTTTTCTGTACTATAAAGACTTCAGTGTTTCAAATGTAAAGTTGTGAAGATGTTTTCACACGATACTGTTGGCTGCAACGGAGCTATGGTGGAAGGTATCGTCATGTCATGACGTACTTCATGTGTCAAGCTCTTGACAAATTAGTTTGCAGAACAGTGGGTCTTGATTTAAAGGATTTATTTTACATTTATCATTACTTTCTAGAATTCTAGTAATTTCTGCTGTGTAATGTGAACCTTTGAAACCAAAGAGTATCTACAAAGTCAAAGTCAAAATTTATTTATTCAATAAAATCACAAGGATCGTTTAGAATCGTCTACTACGCTACGTCTACGTCTACGCTAAAAAGACCCCCAAAAAATCGTTTCGTTTGTAAATGGCAGGCGGGATCTAACCAGAATTGTTGTTTGTTCTTGTGTTTTGCCTACAAACAAAAATCGTAGATCCACTTAACTGTAATCGTTGCAGCAGATGGTGCCGTGCTTAGCACCTTGAAATAGAAATTGACCATACCTTTCTATAAAAAAAATTTTTTTAAAAAAAAGTAATAAGTAGGTAGTATAATATTTTTGTAATAAAGGCGACTATACCTAGTATCCACCGATCGCGATATTATTACAATTCGGGTACAATAGGCAGTTCGTGATCCGTAATCAAACGACACAGACCCGTATTATCTTTACTGCAAAGTATCCTTGCATCACGGTAATGCAAATTGCCTAGCAAAAGTACGTGAGCCTTAGGCTGCAAACGCACTACGGCGGCCAAGTCGCGGCGGCCAGAATTATTCCGGCGACCAATCGTCCGGCAGCTAGATCGTGCATGGCAACTGATTCTGAAATTTCTTTTGGCCGCAGTGGAGTCGTGCAGCGTTGCAGCCGCTGAAAATGCTTTTTAAGGGGATTGCGACTATATCTTGCCCACACAAACGTACTATCAAGATTTTTTTCATTCAAGCATATCTACAACATTGTAATATAATTTAGATTCAAATAGTATTTTTTTGTTTGTGTGTGCCATTTGGTAATTGAGTACGCGTAGGTTTCCGTGTATATTATATTATCTGTGTATTATATTATCTGGGCATGTACCGAGCGGATACGTTGAGAAGCTTGACATTACAACGAACCCGTACTCGAATGTCAAACGTTAGTCGTTAGACCAAAGAGGTAGTACTACTCCCTGTCAAACTGACGTGACATGACATGACATCATCCTCTTGCCAATAATTGGCGCTGCTAATCCCGTTTTTCATTTTATTCTGTAGATCCTGTTAGTTATTCGGGATAAAAAGTCTATGTGTGTAAGCCTATGTGTCAATCCAGGTTACGTACTATATACTATATATATATGCCAAGTTTCATCCAAGTTGGTTCAGTAGTTTCGACGTGATTGAAGCACAAACATCCAAATATCCAAACACCTAAACTTTCGCATTTATAATATTAGAAGGATTAAAAAACAACTACTAAACTACTTCTATATGTTACGGTTGGTTGCCATGGAAACATAGATTATAAATCATCAAGTTACAGGTTGTCATCATAATGTAAAAACCAAACAAGTTTTTATACGTCATTTTTGGTATTACCGAACACGAAATTTATAGAAAAAGGAATGCCAACGTAGTTCGCTGATATACGCATTTTAAGTATGGCGACCACCTCTGACCGCTTGTCGTTTGGCCGCGCTTGAATGCTCTGTTGCCGCCGCAGCGACCGACATTGTAAAAGTCAAGTGCGCTCGCAACCTTAATAAGATGAATAATTAAGAAAGTGCTATCCTCTCGTCGCAGTCATTAACAGCAGTGTTGCTGTCCGAACTTATTATCGTTTAATTTATGACCATACATTACCGCTTAAGGCACCATTAAGCCGCCCTAGGAAGACCGGGGATGCGGGAATACAGGGTGTATTTTTTCATCAGTTTGAGAGGTTGAAGATTAAACTCAAGTGGATTATAAAATATGCCTAACAGCTTTAATATTTCATGGCTTAATTAATGTAGGTACTTTATTGCATCGTATAGATTGATTAGCTATCGAACTACTATACCTACTGAATAGCTAATCAAATAGATACAGGATAAATACTGTCTATTTTGACATAGCCTGCATAATAACTAACCCAAATGGATTCGATCAAAAATCAAAGTCCCCTTAATACAAAAATGCTATCGGTACAGAAGTAACCTTATCAGCAGTTTTTAACCGACTTCAAAAAAGGAGGAGGTTCTCAATTCGGTTGTATGTTTTTTTTTTTTTTTTTTTTTTTAATGTTTGTTACCTCAGAACTCCGTCATTTATAAACCGATTTCAAAAATTCTTTTTTCATCTGAAAGGATATACTTCCAGATTGGTCCCATTTTATTTTCATCAAAATCGGTTGAGTAGTTTGGGTTATAAATAGAAAGAACTGAAAAAAATATGCCCGGCGCGGCGCAGCGCCTACTATTTTACTGCTAGCAACGATGCAATATGCCAAGTTGCGGCGTAGCGCCTACCATTTTACTGCTAGCAACGATGGACCCTTTGTGGTGCACACCTAAATTTTTACATTTTTCTAAATTTGTCAATAAACCCAGTTTGTACATTCAAACCGCATTTAATTGGAGAAAAGCAAAAACCCACCAGTTGTTCCTCTAAAGAATCAACACCAACCACGTGCACGAAATTGCGTATTTTGCTTTCCTGTGACTTTTATGTGGTGTTTATAGTGACTAGAACATTCCCAATGAACTGTCATCATCGTCATCATCATCTGATGATGAAGCTGGTAGTCGAATTGAAGTCGGTTTTCCAGTTTTTTAAATTATATGTAATCAACTAAAAAAAAATATCAAATAGGCTTACAAAATATTTTTTTCAAGTATCACCTTGTAGATACCCACCGACACCCGTAAATATAACCGAGGAAGTACGTGCGGTGATGTACTACCCCAGGTCGTTTCGGTCTCACCACGTGCACTCGTTAATTTGTTCCCGTCACAGATCATAAAATGTTTACTGTTTTCTATTAGCTTCGTGAAGCCTGGGTTAGTGGTGTGGAGTAACTGAGTGGTTTTGTTCGCTGAAATTTAGAATTCACTTGTCCTAACAACGGTTGCTTATTTTTATTGATGAGAATAACTGATCAAACGTAAAACAAGTAATTAAATTAAAAATTTAAAAACCTCCGAATCCTGGGCCGATTTTCATCAAACATAGCTTAGAAAGAACCTTCACCTTTCAAACAAAAAAAAAACAAAATCAAAATCGGTTCATCCGTTCGGGAGCTACGTTGCCTCAGACAGACAGACACAAACACACGTCAAACTTATAACGCTCCGTCGTTTTTGCGTCGGGGGTTAACAACTCTAAAATGTGAGGCGTAGTCATCATTTTAATTAAATCAATTTTGTAGGTTATCTAATAAACAGGTTCTTTATTGATTTGACCATCGCTTTTAGCTGAATACGGGCTGTGTTTTAATCAAATTAAAAATCATAAACTCTGACCAATTCGACGATTCTACCTAATAGCATCATTTAGAGGATAATTATCTCCAGAGTTATGCAGTTCTGTCGTATAAAAAATTTCATCTTTACTGGAAGCTTTTCGTTAACTTAGGTAAACGTAAATCAACCAATCCAGCAACCAGAGCTACGCTTGACACGTTCCTATTTACTTAAACTAAGTTTTTACAAAAGGAAATATACTTTGCCACACAGGTAATACGGTCGCTTTTACAGAAAAGTATTCATGCACAAATCTGAAGCAGCTGTAGAATACTGTACTCTAAATGTAAGAAGTTAGATTTCATATTTGCTTTAGTAGCGACATGATAGTAGGTGTAGCTATAGAGAAAATGTTAAGCCAAGATAGGCTTTATTCCGAAGGTGTAGAATAAGATTTGGTTTGGCAGATGCTGGTGCTGGAGATTACCTAGACATGCAGACGACGATAAGCGTCGAGTCGTTATAGAGGTTGTCGTAGACCCTCAAAATATAAACATCGCCCAGATGTTGCAGATAAGCGAAGAGAGCTTTTTGGCCTAATGGCAGATTACTTCAGTAGAATGTGTTGCGTGCTCGCCCTCCGTGATGCCATGACTTATTGAATAGAAATTTTCCCACGATCTGATAAGGTAAAAGAAAGTTTCCATTGAGAAAACGAAAGCTCGCTTTTTCGTGTGGGATAGAATTATTTTTTTTTTCTTAGGGTAGCATCTTTTGTTGAGTATAAAGATACAATAACAAAAATTGAGTGGCTCTAACTTAGTATTATTTATTATAGCTACACTGTTTTTTATATAATTTTTTCTACGGAAGCATCACGAGTTCTGCAGGGGTATACCAATCAAAGTTGAACTGCAATGTTTTAAATCATGGTCAGTTCATACTAACTCATTGTTATTCTGTGACTAAATAGTGACATTATGACGTCATTTGATGTGTTTTCGCGCATATTTTGCTGTCAAATGTCTTAAAATAATGATCACGTGGTGCAAAATTGTACCACGTGACCTGAAGAAATTACACTGGGCAGTGAAATATAACTTGACAGCAAAAGATTGGCATACGGGGGCTGGGATTATTTAAGACAGTGAGGCAATTTATTTACTATTTTATCTTCTTGGTATTTCAAGTTCACTTATGTGTTCAAAAGCTTGAAAGGTATTCTACTCTATGACTCGCACATACACGTAGTTTGTGAAGACACTGTATTCATTCTCAAGGAGTTTGATTCGGATCTTGCAAGGTTGTGTCTGCTAATTAGGTTAGCTTAATGAATGCAGGATTCATCCGTAGACTCGGGTAATTAACAGCGCGAGATAAGAAATAATTAATATTTATAAACTTGAGTATGAACTCAGATTAAACAAGGTTTGGGCACAGTAGAAAAAGTAGGTGTAGTGTAATACATACAACCCCCACACTACTGAAAATAGAATTATCTTATGCATACGAATGGTGTTGATTGATACAAATATTACAATCAAAACAAATCTTAAACAAGTAATTAAATTAAATAATTTAAAAACCCCCGAATCTTGGATCGATTTTCATCAAACATAGCTAAGAACACTCCCGAGCCGACTAAGTCACCCATAAAACAAAAAAAAACCAAAATAGGTTCATCCGTTCGGGAACTACGTTGCCACACACACACACACACACGTCAAACTTATAACACCCCGTCTTTTTTGCGTCTGGGGTTAAAACAGTGCTGCGACGTGTACTGATCTAAAATCACTTTTCCTAAAGCAATTAAATCTAATTTGCCCATTCTCCTTTCACATATTGCACACCCATGCACGGCTAATCAACATGGAGTTGTTTCATTTCAGGTTTCGGTTACAGAAAGTTAAATAAGCCTTTCTGCTCAATACACGGGCTTTTAATTAAAATGTTTGATTGTTTTCGAGTCTTCACAGAGCTTTGGAACCTTTATTAAATGAGAGAACGTCTCATGCGATAAAAGACATGGGATAAGACCTTTTTATTACCTAAAAATATGTCATTTGGAAGGCGTATAAAATGTGATAAGACTGTAATAAAACTTCGAGTGTGTATCAGAGGTAGTTAGAGGCATGTCCAAAGCTAAAGACATTTGGCATTGTATTTTAAATAGGTGACAAGTTTTCAGTTCATAATATTATTTTGTACAAGTATTGCTGTCCTAAAAACCTAAAATGCAAGGCAAAACATAAAATTTATTGTGAAAAGTTCTAGAAAATAATACCGTTTAATTCAGATTTAAATATTAAAGAGATAAAATATTCAAGCATAAATATTTTCACGTTGTTAAATTTTATTTTTATAGCATCAACAAAAAAAGCGTTTTTATGCACAGATTTAAATTTTTGCTCTACCCCGGCGGCGCCGAGGGGCTTTTACTAAAGGTATATCCTGCAAAGCGATAAACTCGATCGTATTGATATTGAATTACATTGCGCGAAAATGCTTCAACACGGTCGGCAGGCAAGTTATCGTTGAGCTCTTGCCGCGCAGTGTTACTTGAACATTTATTTCGAACCTTTTTTGTCGTTTCACGGAGTAGACCTGAAAGCTAAGTAATGTTTTTGTTACTGTAGATCTTTCTATTAGGCAGGCCCCATAACATCAAATAAAATACGTTCACTATTAAGTATAATTTATACGACACGATACTAAATTACGATAAGTAAGAACACAGTGCATTCTCGTTCATTAAATTAATTTGTCCCACACACAGTAACTGTTCCGACAGAACTACTCTACTCAAGAAGAAACTCCGCATGAAACGTGAAATTAACAGTTACACGATTGCTTTATTAAAATTGAGCCTCGTATGAAATATAAGTGAATTTATCCTTTTAAATATTCATGAGCAACAAAGTTCTGGCGTTTGGCCGACGGTGACAAATTCCACTTTACCCGCCGCGTTCCATGAATAGTCATACGAGGAACGGCTGAGATAAGTAGGTACCTTAGTCTTCAATCATCTTCTAGTGACCTCGCATTAAATGCAAACGATCCAAGCGATATAAAACGCGCCAAAGCACACAATGAGGGTAAGTCTCCAAATATACGCGTCATAATCCCCCTACATCAAAGATACAGATAAACCCCGAGAGCGATAGCTAAATAAAAATCAATATCAGAATCAGTTGCGAGTTTGTTCCTTACAGTCCATTTGCTCTAAGGACGTAGTGCTTTCGCAAAGAGATTGTTCAGGCTCTTATTTCGAGACCCTTTAGGGCCACACTTGAGGAACGGCACGGAGCCTTTAGGGTCCCGCTTCCGCCGCCCCTCCGAGAAATGCCCGAGATAAGAGAGACGTTTTGGCGTCATTCATGTTTATGGCAGGGCAAATGGCCCTAGAATACAGCGTACTTATTATAAACAAGTAGGTAACCTATACTAGACTAAACTTAATAACATCTAAAAAGATTGGAAAATAAAGATACCTAGCAAGCTACTTCTGAAATTTTTAAAATGATAGATATTAGTGTCGTAAAATTCTCACTCAAGATTACGTCGATATATTTTTAAGTTCTTTCTCGTGGCTTGCGTTGGCTTCGTTTTTCCGATTACACTAGCATAGGTACTCTTTCATCAAAAAATAATGTTTGATGTGTTGGAAAGTGTTACAGTTCTTTTTATTCTAACATTGGTTTCAATAATCATCATCATTAGACCTAGGCAATAATAGTTTTGCGCTAAAAAACATAACAGACAAACATACGAGTACACCCTATAATAATAGTAATATAAAGTAATTCTTCTCAAAGGGTCAACCTTAATGGCATCATTCACCGATAAAAAGTTACAAATTAGGCCCGCAATCCACAACACAACCTTTTTCGTCTAATTTTTAAGGTAAGTACCTAGTGTTTTTTGGCATTGCTATAAAAAAAGAAATTCCTCAACTTTTTATTAAGAAAATATTGATTGAGAGCTAACGAATGGTATTTATTCACAAAGAAAATTACGACTAATACAGCTTTTACAATATTTATAATATTTACAAAATACATATGTGCTTACTATATTAATAATACTATATTTTACCGGCCTAATTTAAGATTGCAAAGCACCAAGGGTTAAACATTCCACACGTTCACTTAATTTATAATTTAAGAAATGAAACCGTCCGTTATTATTCATGGAATTTGTCGTTATTTGGACCAAAGTAGGGGTATTACTTTATTTTGCAAAATGTAGTCGCTATAAAATTTTATAGGGACAGTTTGGTTGGGGGTCGCGCGCGACGTCATTATCAGCCTACCTATAGAACCTACCTATTTACGTCCAAACCGTTGATTTCAATTACTTGCCTAACTGCTTATTGTACTTAGGTAAGGTACCCTTTATTATTATTAGAGACGTTTCATTTGACTTTCCCTTTATTGAAAATCCGACAAAGTTTAATATAATCGTATTGTTTTATTCTTTGTTGAATCAAAATAAAATTACAGAATAATATAAATTTTTAACCCCCGACCGAAAAAGGAAAGGATGTTATAAGATTGACGGCGTTGTGGGTCTGTCTATATCTGTGTAGCTTTGAAAGTTGGGCTTCGATTTAGATGTAGTTTCTTGAAAGAAAGGTGATTTAACTGATATAGTAAGCTTCACCAATTTTCACCAAACAGCTTAAGAGCTATGTTTGTTGAAAATTGGTCGGTTAAAAATAAACAAAATTACATGGACATGTCCGTAACAATAAGTAAATTGGACTATAGAAAGGGCCCCCAGGTCGGCAGACGAGTTTTCTGTCCTCCGGGGCACTTGCCAAACAAAGTTTTTGTTTTATCAAACTGGTAATTCTCATTTTTTGTTTTATTGCCCTAACGCTCAGGAGATTTATGGGCAGCCACTTTGCATTAATTCCTCATTCATTACAGATCTCTTGAAATTCGAATATGTTTTTTACTGAATCTGGTGTGAATTTGTGAGTTATTCCTATGTTACTTTATTGTATTCAAGCGAGCCCACGTTATTATCACGTACTTTTACCTACTTACTATCATTATAACGACTAATAGACTAAGACTAAATGTAAGTTTTTGTTATACACTCTATTTCTATTTTTCTTTATAAAACAATAATACCGCTCGCGATAGAAAAAAAATCTAAACTCACTTTTTCTCGAATAAAAACCTCCCTCATTTGCACTACAATACGACTCGTTCACTTCCACAAATTGTAAAGCAGTAAAATAGTTTACACAGTGGGAACACTACGCAAAGGAAGAAACATCTAACATCCTCGACTTAGTCGGAAACCGCACATAGCTTAAGTGACCCATTAATGAAGATTAATTGTAGGCGATGCGCATACAGCAGCCCATGCCTAGATGGTATATTGCTGTTGGGTTGTGGTGCTAACTATGCAAAGTCTTTGAAAATATATAGACCTCAGTGAATATCTACGAATATCTATCTATTTAATAAAGAATACCTTCTCATATGTATCAGAGGGGAATGTGCCTTGATTGCAGACTTCGATTTTGAGATGTTTTATGTTACATACGTAACAGTATTACCATTTAGGCCGAATTAGATACCTAGATGCTTTTGAATGTAGGTACCTATCTAACATCTGAATATTGAAACATGTTGGGTTCAATTTCAGAAGCAATCAATCAACGAGTGTTTTTAACGAAGTTTCAAAGTGTAGGTACTTAATTTGACATCTGTGTAGCAATTTTGAGTACATTGTTTTATTTATGTAGCCACTCGTACTCGGTTTGATTTGATTTTGATTAGGGTTCGGTCAAGGTATGTTTGTGAGCAATTGGCCGTTCACACAAGGATTGCGGTCACATAATTGTATGGTGCTATAAACCTACAAGCAGAATACTTGGTGGTTTTGGATTGAATCATTCGAGTAAGTTCCCTGGAGTAATTCCCTTGAGTGCACCACTACGAATATTGTTTACGGGGATATCCGCTGTGCGAATCTTGACTAGAACATGACGTCATGTCAGTATCATCGAAGTCAATCTACAATCAAAGTGTACAGCTCATAGTCACTGATATCCATTATGCAGAACATTGGATTGGATAAGGAGTTCGCTCTATTGAAGCTATTTGATATTCAGGTATTGAATGCAAGTGAAACCAACTAATAATTGAACTCGAAACGAAAAGCAAAACCAATAGCAAAAACTACCGGTTTAGTTAGCTAATTATTATGTCGTTTTACTATACTCTGTATGTATAGAACATAACTATTGGAGATCAATGCTCGTAATGTTTCAGCAATAGAACCTCTTTCTTACTATCAATGGTTTGCTGAGAACCAGTTTTATTACATTAGGCATCATTCCGCTTATCTTGCGGATGTGTTAGTTCCCATTTCCCAGTAATCGAGTGAGCCCGCGGCTAACGACACTTTGATTAGAACAAAGCATTAACACATTTCGCTTCTGGCACCGATTGAGGAAACGGTTTGATGGTGGCTGTTACGATCTTATCTTTATTGTGCCATGATAATTTGTACTGTGCGGGATTGGGGTTAGCGCAATCTTGTGTTATAAATGTGTTTTAAAAGATCGATCTAAAGATCAGAGAAGTGACGAGATAAATAAATATTTGTGAAATTCTGTAAGAGATTTTTCGTGGTCCCTTTATTTTGTTGTATTATTGGAACCACGAGTAAAAAAATGAAATTTGAATTTACTTAGATAACTCCACAGAATGGCAACACGAATTCGATACCCACAATGATATTATATGTCCATAATAACTTATGTAGCTACTTAACTTGAAAGTGATTCTCGGACGTTACGAATATTGAGTGAATTGATGCTACTTTTATTAGCTACTCAGTGATTCTGACTTTTATATACCTACCTACTAGCCAACTCTTTGCGACTCTACTTATAAAACATTGAAACCAATTAAAACCAAGTCGCTTATAAGCAGATTCAAACCAGAACGAACCAAAATTGGTGAAATTGATTTACAAATAGATAAGTAAGTGAACTTCGTTTAAACACGGATTTTATGCCAATAAACAAAATTATAAATATGAGCATATTTTAACAAGCAACCTGTTAGTTATTAAATGAGGCAAAAATAGGTTTCCAAACCAGATAACTACTTCGTAAGGGACAAAGCCAAGACCATGTTATAGAAATACTATTGGCAAAGTGCCTACCCCAAGTGTCTTCCCAAATCCCATTTATTATTCCAAGCAATAATAAATTTAATCCACTTAAACGTCCCTTGGTGATGAAAACCATTTCATTACACCCCTTATAAACGCATCTACAGACCAGCCGAAGCCGATAAACCAAAACATTGTTGCAAATTTGTAGGTTTAAATCACTCGCTTTAGGGCTGGTAAAATCATTTATCTAAAAGCTGTTCCTCTCCGCCATCAAAACTAAATCAAGTAGGGTGAGGTACATAAACCGACCGTCCTTGCAGTAAGATAAAATATAAAGGCAAGTTTGATTCACTCCTACGTCACCGCACGTAGGGACCCCCTCGCAGCCCTCCGACCTCCATAACGACGTCTTTATACTCGGCTATCTCTCTATTTGACTACGTCTCATATCTCCATCTGGAAGGCACTCGGAGAAGTATTATTGAAAAACTTCAACATTATTGTATAACTCAAATATTCCTGAATCCAGAATCGACCATCTTAAGTTTCTTACCGTGGCTACTAATATCAGCAAAGCAGCTTACGTAAATAAACTGCTAAGAAATTGTCTGTATTTACCCAAATGAAAACCATTCGAGTAAATTGCTCCTTAGAGTTCTTCGGAAGACGTAATCATTGTGACACTTCTAATTACTTAATCCCCTATTAAATTCTTAATTACTACAGCGGTGGCATGCGAATTGGGTTCTGAAAAAAATAATTTGAACAATCTTAGGGAATATCGTAGTGGTCTGGAGGTGGAGGTTCATCTCGAGATAAGCGGGGGGCGGCATCTGGCTCGGTAATTAAGCGCATCTGCCTACGTTCAATTTTGAAACGCGGTGGATGAGACTTGCCCCGGGTCCATTCGGGAGGGTAAGAGCAAATTGCTAAACTTTCAATTAAAGAGTTGTTATTCAAACCGCTCTGCTTCGCTCGATGAAATTATATTTTATTTCACAACGAAAACTCTTATTGGTGCTTGTTTCCTGCTCTACTTAGGCGCGGCTTTACAATTTCCTGAAAGGAAATTGGCGGGCATTTATGAATAACTTGTCTGTTTTAAATTTTCGTTTCGGATTATGAGTGAAGGCTTAAATTCGATGATCCGTTCATTGATCTTGAATCTTGAAGCTAAACGAGTGCTTGTTTAAATTTTCTGTTGTTTCTTGGAAGCAGTATAAATTGGCGGGGTTTTTGCTGAGACATTATCTGTGCACGACCACTCGAACCCTCTTTGGAACTCGATCCCGATGAATAGTTTTTGTCTCGGCGAGCGCCGCTTTATCGCGCAACACAACATGACACGCTCTTGTGATTTATTATTATGTAACACGTAAACTGGCATTGTTAGTATCAGTCAACATTATCTTTGGTCGCTTCGTCGCCTCGTTACGCGCTAAGTGCTTTTTTCCGCTAGTGATAATGATAGTATGGTCGTAATTTTCCCACATCTTAGTTTAATCTGATTCTTCAGTATAATTTTGTAGTCCTCTATATTCATTTAATTTATCATCTGTATCACAAAGGCTGCTATTTCGTGACTTTATTATATTTTATTAAGCTACCTCACTTCAGCCTCCGTATGCCAATCTTTTGCTGTCAAGTTATATTTCACTGCCCAGTGTAATTTCTTCAGGTCGCGTGGTACAATTTTGTACCTCGTGGTCAATCTTTTTAGACACTTGACAGCAAAATATGCGCGAAAACACATCAAATGACGTTATAATGTCACTATTTAGTCACAGAATAACTATGTTAGTAGTTAGTAGTTAGTATGAACTGACCATGATTGAAAACTTTGCAGTTCAACTTTGATTGGCATACCCCTGCAGGCTGTTTTAAATTAAAAGTTTTTTGTTACAGTAGTGGGTGACAGTGGTGCGATTTCGGCCGAATGTGCGTCCGCAACGGAAGGAGGGAGCATGCTGGTGCACCTCTTGATACTTAGCACCGCTTTTGCGGCAGCCAACACCGGAAAACACGGTCAGTCTAAAACACTAGTCTTTAAACAAAATCCAAAATGGAACCAATTTAAAACATTTTTGGTACCAGAATCATCGTTAGAGTCATTACAATAATAGGTACCTATTATTATAGTGATTGATTATGTATTTTTGTATCATGCTAGAAAACTCTTAGCAAATGACTTGAAATCACAAACGTAGGTTAGTAGGTACATAAAATCTTTACAAGTCTAAAGTCGCTGCTAAAGTTCTGTCTTTCTTTATTAATAAAACCTATGATATATAAATAAACAAAACGTACGTGGTACAGTTAGCTATGTATACAGTGGCCTATAAACTTAAGAACACTGTATTCACTGATTTGACAGGCGTCACAGCTCAGTCGGTAATAGCTCTGCCTTCCGTGCTGTGGGTCGTGGGTTCGATCCCCACCAAGAACAAACATTTGTGCGTGGAAAACATAGATGTTTGTTCTATGTCTGGGTGTTACTATGTATTATAAGTATGTATTTACAAAAAAAAAAAAGTATTTAAGTATTCTATCAGCCATCTAGTTCCCATATCACAAGCTTTGCTTAGTTTGGGACTAGAGGGTGTTGTGTGTAAAGTCCTAGAATATTTACTGATGAATAGTAGCGTAAGAGGCTGGTTGAGACACCCTTTTATATAAATAAAATAAAAATAAAATAAATACATATTCATAGACATTTCACACGACGCCCTCTAGTCCCAAACTAAGCAAAGCTTGTAATATGGGAACTAGATGCTGATAGAATACTTATATACTTTAAAAAAAGTAAATATAAATAAATACAAAGTGTTTAGTAACAAATAGATATTAAATAAAGTTGATGAACTATAAATATCCTGAACTTGGACGAACAATTCATAACTTGTGTGCATGAACTATGAAGTTTAAGACCAAGACGGACAAAGTCTATAATAGCGATAAGTGTCAAACTACATTTATAGCTGAAACTACAGAGTAGGTACAATCGTAGCTTTTTACTAAAACAATTTATGAGTGTTTACTGCACCGTAAACAAATATTTTTATCAATAATAGCTGTCTAGCTAATAATTTTTTATATGCAGCATGCTTTCGTACGAAATAATCTCGGTTGGATCATAGTTATTTTGTCTTGTTTTACACAGGGTTTTTCTAGAAGTTAAACCTATTTTCGATTTTTCAGCTGCATAGGTGTTCTTAAATTTATTTAGATTTTTTAAATTTCTTAGAAGGAAACAGCACACCCGCTGTTGTTTGCAAATAATAAGAACACAAAACTTTGCGAGTTAAAAAATTTCGCGTAAAATTTGCATAAACCTTACGGAGGCTGTTCACTTTACTTTTTTTATCTTATTTGCTGAAGTTTTAGGCACAAACTCAATCTATTTGCATTTTCATAATGTTTAACAAATCGATAAAAGTTAAAAAGCCTTCTTTGGTTATTGTATGGTCTACCAAAACAACATGCTTTCGTGCAAAAAGAATATAAGTTTCAACCATAGATTTTTCTATCAGTTCAAGTGTAAATGTCGATTTATGAATCAACTACCTTTTTAAAGATTCGCTTGACTATTTTATGCACTTTTACAAATAGTACCTATGCTTAAATGTTATCCTTCAGAATTTAATCTTTAAGACCTTGAAGATTAAACGTGACTCTAAAGGTGCTTGGTTACACGAGTAGCTGGTTTAGCAATTTCGCTTAACTTGATTACTTTAGTCTGTTTTAACTGTCTTTAAAAAAGAAGGAGGTTCTCAATTCGGTTGTATGTTTTTTTTTATTACATGCCTTTCATTAGAAAGCACATTTTAATGCATATAGATACGATTATTTTCTACCGCTCTAAAATTTTTACTTTTATGATTTACAATAATGTTTTTTGTTGAGAAAGTAAGGTTTTGACAAAGATCACACAAAGAACATAATGCATATATTATGGAAAACAAGCAGTTGAAGGTGCATTTGCTGTTATTTCTACGTAGGTTTTCGAAAAAAGTTTTTTCTGCAAAGAAAAATGCATTTTAGAGTTACAGATTAATGTCATAGATAAAACCACCAAGAGTAAAACTACAAAAAATCAACAGTTTTACACAGCCAGTTAATACATAATTGCCAGTTACCTCGTATATTTTAAACGGAACTATGTTTTCAACAATGTACCTGAAAGGCCATTTTCCTGTTTGTTTACCCACATCAACAACGAAATATTAAAAACATACGATTACGTATCTTAAAAACAAAGAAACAAAAGATTCGCAAATTCGCCGTACAAAACATAGCAAGGGTTTTAAAACCAACCTATTGTGTAGACACCCCGCTCAAAAAGAAAATACATAGTAGAGCATCGCCTTCCTGAACTTAGAACCGAATCCCTCGAGGTTTATGTCTTTTCGGATCAGAGGCTTACGAGGACGAGAGGCAAACTCCTTTCCCTCATAAATATTTACTTTATGAAATAACGCCTGAGGCACGGCTTAGCCTCACACACTGCTTGCTACCAGGTGATAATTTCCATTTCGAAAGGATAACCTTAGAATTGTCAAAAAAATACAAGCTTGTATTTACAATTATAAAAAAAAAGTTTATACCTGAAAGAGCGTGTAAAAATCGAGTGAAAATAATATAGAAAACTAATTCCTTACTACAAAACCGACATTTTCGTACCGATTTTAAATTAAGAATAATAAATTAATAATGACCCCAAACTAAGCAAAACTTGTATTATGTAAATTGGATTACAATTGAATATACTTGTATATCTACATATTTTTGTAAATACATTATAATACATAGTAACACCCTGACATAGAACAAATATCTATTATTGCTACATACAAATGTGGCTTAGTGGAACCCACGACCCACAGCACGAAGGTAGAGCTTTACCGACTGAGCTGTGATGCTTGTCAAGAATAAGCTGATAACAGCTTTTGTTTTTTTTTTGTTTTATATTACGCTAAGACCCGTCATTTCCATGTTTGATGATTTTCTCGGTACAGCCTTGAAATTGGAACCGAATCGGAAAGAACCTAATCGGACTCCTTTTACTCAGAGTTTCACCGTACACGTGTCGTGTCAAAGGAACGGGTTTGTGAAAGTAATACCTTTCCCCTACACCTCGCACGTCTGTGTAAACATTCGCGACAAAAGTAATTACGATGCGAGGGATCCACCTCATTTATTTTTAAAACATTGGGTACATTAATTTTCCTGAATTCATGAGTTTAAATGATTTGATGCAATTGATCGTTCGTATTGTGGAGAGGCAAATGAGGAGAATAGTTTCAAATATTATGTATAAGCTAATATTTTTTCTGTATTCTTCATCTACTATTTACAGATACAAATGCCACAAAAATATGTATTTATTTGTAGTAGGTATCTATAGGTATTGTAACCGGCATTATTACAAACAACATGGCAGAGACGTACTTATGTGTGTCGAAAATTAAAGGTTGAACGCAAAAAAAAAAGAATTACAGCTATCTATAAAAATTGAACTGAGCAGTCAGTTCAGAACATCGATAGCTAAATGTCAAGTTTTTAAGGAGCAAGGCCAAGAGGTTTGTTTTGAAAATCGATTATAAATTAACTTCATTTAAGTACCTTTGTATTCTGAAAAATTGAGTGTACTGTAAATAAACGACTCCAATCTTTATTTTTCGAAACCGATACCAAACTTTTACTGAGTCAATTGTCCGGACAAACAATTTCACTTCGTGACCTGATCAATATTGATGTGCGGTCTCCTGAGCTTCTGTGCTACGCGGGTATTGACGTGCAAAACACGCATGCATTGGTGATGGCCGCTCGCGAAAAGTTACATCCAATTAGCGAAAATCGATGACGTGCGAGCACCAACCGACCGAGTGAATTTGACAGCGGCTGTCAATGACCAATATTCGATACTACATGCCTCGCTCGGTTGTATTGTTTGAAATCAACGGGTTGGTTTTAATTATTTCTTTTCCGAGAATCGATAGTCTATCGATTTATGTTACGTGAATATTAGTTGAAATACCACAGAGTCAATACAAATAAGTCAAGTGCCGGCTTGCTCAATTTAACATTTTAACTATTATTTTTTACCGTTCCTTTCGATTTACGCTCGAGCAAAGTTTTAGAATATAGATTTATATTCGTCAGAATACCTATCACAAATTCTGTTCGACATGCGACTCGGAGCTATGCTGCATGACGCTACATTCCGATGGCATACAATGCATTCGTCTTCATGGATATGCCATCGCAGTTCTGCATTCGTAAGTTATTCAAGTGATTTCTGTGTTATCAGTCCCGTCAAATTATCATCATCGGTTTGAAAATTTGGATGAATTTCGACTTTTTTCTTTCCAGTAAGTGACTACTTCTATGAGGTTATATAATTACACTTTTGTGCGGAATTATACACTGTATACAATACGAAAATGTTTCAGTGACGAAACGCACAAGAACATTCATATATATATTTCATTCGCAATAGTTAGGTATTTCCCATATTCTGTCAAAATACAATAATTAATTATACCAATTTTAGGGTTCCAAAACAAATGTCTCACACACGAAATACCTACAGCTATCTAATGGAGGGATCTAGAAAGCAATGAATGTCACCTTTACTGAAAATTAATTGTCCAACAAAAGCTCCCGCGACAAATTCCGGACTCAGTGCACTGCCACGTGAAAACAGGAGTAATGGTAGGCCTATGTCACTGCAAATCAGCTCTTAGGTTAATGGACTTTAGAGCCTGTAATTTTTAGCACACTAACTCTCGAATTCATACACGATGTAGAGGCTCCTTTAAAGGCGGATTCAGACGCTGTGCTAAGCAAATGTTGGTTGAAACATGGATACCTACATGGTCGACATGTCTCCTGTCGGCACCAAGCGATTTACCTCAACATTTATTATGAGGACCGCCAAGGAGTGGAACTCTTTGCCAGCGTCTGTGTTTCTGAATACTTATAATTTAGATGTTTTCAAGAGGAGAGTGAATAGGTTTCTACTAGGCAAATGTGCTACATCGTCGTCGGATGAGATCAAACGTTTGCTTATAATATATTAAAAAAAAAACGATTTGACAGACACTTCACCCTCTGTTTACGAATTCGAATCTTTCACATCTTGTTGTGATAAAACAGGTCGTTATTCCAAAACTAATTTAAAAGGCGCACAAAATGCTATGCCTCGAGAGCGCGAGAAACTGGTGTCGAAGGTTTCATTTCATTGAAACCCACCTCACGGCTATCGACTAAACTTTTTAAAAAGATCTTGAAATTACGCCACTCTGAAACAAGTCCTCGAAAACAAAAGTACTTAGTAATGTTAATTAAAGCGCAACATCAGTGAGATTTTCTCTACACAATGAAACATATTAAGAAAGATTAACGTTTTCTCATTCTTTTATCACTTGTTTTTTAGTTAAGATCGTTTTTAATGTATATTTAATACATACTACTAATAAGCACTTAGGTACCTATTTCATTGATTGTGACTTTAATATTTTAAAACCTATTTAATACAAACTACTGACCCAGAAATCATTTATAGGGAAAGAAACAAAGCGAATCATTAAATTTAGAGCGTCTTTAGTGCGATCCGAAGGTGAGGATCATTTACTATTATGATTTTGAATTTTACTTCAACGAATCATGCCTAGAACCAACACTAAGATAAAATGCGCTTGCAAATATTAATTAATTCGGCTTAATTCTGTATTAACAAAATAGGTTTTCCTTTACATTAGCTTGTTTAACTCAAAGTTTAAATGCGTCTGTAGCACTTGCTGCTACAATCTGGTGTATTTCGCTAATTTGAAATACACCCAGTATGCAATTTGAATTGTAATACGTTCGATTCACAGTTTTCCTGCTCAGATTTCCTCCGATCCTTTGTCCGCCAGTTGTATAATTGGCGTTGGGATGGGCTCAAACAAAGTCTGTACGTCCTTAGCGTTCGTAAAAAGCTTACTTTATTGTTTGTGGCTGTCACCATATTTATTAGAAACTTTTTGAATTTGGAACTGTGAGGATAGGAAGTGGAATCTAAACCCGTGCTATGAAAAAGCTCAACGTACGTTAGTTCTTTTTAACTTCCAATCGAATTAGGGCCAACGCACATCTATCGACAAAACTGTTTTGTCGCGCACTTAGTGACGTGAAAATATATTTTTTGTTATAACGAAAACAGCATATGACGAGGAAGCAGTCGTCATATGCTGTTTTCGTTATAACGAAACTCACATCAATTGACACTACAGACTTTTCTCAAGTATGTTTACCTATCTATTATAGCATTGTTTAGTACCTACCTATTAAACATTGCTTTATACGCACATACCTAGAGAATGAACTGTGTTTTTTAATAAATAAGAATATAGAGTAATTATGTAGTGTACTTAATATTATTATTAAGTACTTAGGATGATTCTCATTAAATAAGCAAGTAACGAAAACAGCAAATAAAAAGTAGCATATTGTAACTAAAAAAGTTTTACTGACAGTTTCACATCACTAACTGTTCGACAAGACGTTTTGTTTTCGGTTTGCGTTCGCCCTTAACAGTTTTTGAACTAGAAACCATGGAGTTTTGAATTATCACGGCTTCCGAGAAAAAAGAATATATTAAAAATATAGAGTTGAGAGTCATTTTTTACAAAACAAAACACTTGAGTAAAATAATGCAAACATGCTATGACATTAATCCAGAGCACCTTTTCTAAGCTCTTATATTAAATATCAGAACGACCCCTACTACAGAAGGTCAAATATAAGCTTCGTTCTAAAACTAATAACTTAAAAGACCTTCAATTCCAATATCGTTCGAACATTTTGTCTTATTAAGCCCAAACAGCTTACGAGAAAAATATCTACCGTCCCACCATGACTATAGGCATTTTTGTAAGTATAACAAAGAACAAAGGAAAACTCTACCAATAAAGGCTATGTCAATAATTACATACGGTATTAGAATTCGGACTCCCACGAGGTGAAATCTTTTGTCTATTGATCTGGTAAAAAAACTATTTGCTGAGGCAAACTTAAAGGTAATGGCCAATTAAAGTGCTGTCTGATGCTTATTTTGATTTGGTACTTATAGCTCGGTATTTTTACTTTTTACAGTAATTCTATGAAAGATCTAGCGAATGAATAGTATCTGCAAGGTTATATTATCTACTAAATTACAATTAAAAAAAAAATAGTGCACGAACGGATTTGAACGCACAACGTTTGAGTCTCAGGCAGATTCGCTTTGTTCTAGTAGAGAAACCTGTCTGAATATTAATACAAAGATTTTATAATATTCCTCAGTTGAGTGGGGTTCTAAAGGACGTCAAGAAAGCTGCCCTGAAAAGAAGAATCTGGCGGGAAATGCATAATGTTACGCCGACAAGAGCGTAGCTCTTAAATTAGAAGAAGAAGTAGAGTGGGGTTCTCTCCATTTAAATAAATAAATAAATAAATATTCATGGACTTTACACACAACGCCCTCTAGTCCCAAACTAAGCAAAGCTTGTGATATGGGAACTAAATGGCTGATAGAATACTTAAATATTTTTTTTTTGTAAATACATAGGTACTTATAATACGTAGTAACACCCAGACATAGAACAAACATCTATGTTTTCCACGCACAAATGTTTGTTCTCAGTGGGGATCGAACCCACGACCCACAGCACAGAAGGCAGAGCCATTACCGACTGAGCTGTGACATGTCACAGCTCTTATAGAATCTTATTTCTTATAGAATTTGGTTTTCTGTAAGTTTCAGTGACAGGGATAGGACTTATTTTTATACCCACCGAGCTATAAGCCCTTCTCTTCTTAGGTATTCAATATTCTCTTTCTTTTCTACTAATTGTTCTAGGTAGACGCTTTGACGTAAAAGTAACTTGACAAATGTAGTACCAAATCTTTAAACACGTTAAAGCACGGATAAGTTAGATCGTATATCGGTAATTAGTTAAATTCACATCTAAATCAACTCAATTTACTTTGTTTACTTACATACCAATCTGTACAAACAAACAGTTAGAATTAAGATAAATATCAGTAGCATGATCATCGTAGCCACTAATTAAAACTTTGAAGGTTCGTGAGACACTTACTTCCTAGCAAATTGTGCTCGTTTAATTGCGCCTCCCTTAGATCGTTTACATTTATTGCCCTAAAAAGTACCCTTCCGCATCAATGAATATTACATTTGAGACAATGAATTCATCTGCAAATATTATATGTTTCTTGTGTTGGAATACTTACTTGTACTTGGCTATTCATATTTTCAACTGGAACTATTTAGTTTATAGCGCGGTGCCTGGTGTCAAAAACCGTGAACTTAATCGCAATTTGTAAATTACCTTGTAGGTACTATATCCTATTCTATACTTTTAATAATTAGATTTTTGCATCAATTAATCGTTTTTTTTCATACAACTCTATCATGGAACACGCCGATGGCCCACCTGATGTTAAGTGGTTACCTCCGCCCATAACAATGCGTTGCCTCACCAAGCACGTCCACTGAGGACGTGCCCTGTGATGCATTGTACTGCGCCCATCACTCTGAGACATAAATAATAATATGTTAAATCTCTTGCGTAATTACGCCGGCACCCATACCCTTCAAATCGGAACACAGCAATGCGAGCATCACTGCTTGGCGGCAGGAATAGGTACGGTGGTAGTACTTCCCCGGGCGAGCTCTTTCATTGAGAGCTCTACTACTACTAAATCTAACTGATTTATATAGCGTCAGGAGCTACTTTTTACACATGCCCCTACGGGACGCACAACCGAATTTGAACCCACGACCTTAGGATCGAAAGACGGGGTCGCTTCTACTAAACCACCGGTGCTCTGTGTATTTAGTCAATAGGTGGGTAGGTACACAAGAGCCTCATCTTACGAAAGGTAGATTGCCTACGACTAAGTAGTCTACTAAAGTGGTTGGTTACTCCTTAGGTAAAACAGTTGTAGGTAGCAGACAAAGTAGAATAAACAATAGTTTCTAAAGGAGGCTTAAACTCTATGAGGTACAAATCGCTCGTTATGCAAATTGAATCTCTTGCAAAATCTCTTTCATAAGACAATTCTCCCTGAATAAAAACAATAGGATACTTTAACCAAGGAGGGTAATTTATTTTAAGGCTATTCATTTAAAAAGACTGAGACCATGATATTTTTTCAATATTTTTTAATATTTTATTTTATTTAGGCTTGTTAGCTTTCACAAGCTCTCTCAATGAACTAATAATAATAGAAAGTGTACCTACTTATACAGATTTTATAAAGCAGATCTTTATTCGATATCAACAAGGTAAATTTAAGATAGAAATAGAATCCAAATCCTGAAATTATTGCTGAGCTTTTTGTACGTCATCAAGGTGCATATAGACTGTTTCAATCAAAACGAGCCAACTGCCAGCAAATTGGGTCCATTCATCGCTGAAAAGAAGATCAAATGCATTTACTGCGGAATTTTGTGACGTTTCAAGCGCAATCGCTCGAAAGAGTAAAACAATGTCGTTACTGTAATATTTAGTTTGCAGAGTTCAGTGGAAAACCGTAGTATTTGAACCAATCCACTCTTTGATTTCTTTTTGAAATATTTGCTTTCAATTTCGCGTAATGTTCATATTTGGCTCGTACATAACCTATGTACGATTTTTTTATATTAAAAAACTTTTACTCTCATAAAATTAAAAGAAAAGAAGGTTTAGAAACACCACTTCTGTTCTAAGAGGTTTTTAATAAATTTCTCCTATTTTTACTTCACAATAATCATGTGTATCGTTCAAGTAATATCAAAATTATTCGTTTAAAATTTATTATTTGTATATAGTTATTATTTTGTTCAAAGCTTCATAAAATGTGTCTAAACATAATATTTTTCATAAATTTTGTATTATACGTTTTTTGTTTAAAATAAATTGTAAAACATAATCATTCGAATATTATTTGCTGGACTATCCCGTGATGTATTAACAAGTGACAGCAATAAAATGCGAACAAAACGCGGAGTCGAGTTCCACAATGACGGGGCCAGACGCGGTGTCAAGTACAGAAAATTATGTCCATTCATCTGGCGCAGGGATTACGTGAAACGGGGTCGCATCTTCAACATCCGACTTGCTCGTCGACAAGTTAAAGCCGAACACGACATAAGCCTACTAATTAAAATGTTTGTTGCCATTGAAACGCGTTCTCTGATTTTGACTGAGTGATGGTCCGTGATAACTAGTTAGATATTGCTGATTGGGCCCTCTGATAAGTGGGTGTGTCGATATCGTGATGTAAAAACATAACACAAGCAGAAAAACAAATAAGATTTCACAATATCTTCTCCTTGAAATGCTACATCTTTTACAATGATTTTACCAACAAGTTAAGACGTAACAAAACCGCACCGGTAAATAATAAATTCCAAATTATAAGTACAATTAAGAACAAGAGTTTAGAAACAAAAGTTCCTCAAAAAAAATTAATGCACATTATGAGTAAAATTGGGGCATTTCGGAAAGTAGTCCGCGGCCAACAGAAGTAGGAAGAGCCTGGATAATGTCCTCTGGCACTAATTAAAACTTTCAGAACAACGAGAAAAAGGGTTGAGAAATATAGCGTTTGGCGGATAGTAATGGCAGCTGTGGTTCTGCTTAATTCCCCCAGTTTTTCCACCCAAGAGATCAAATTATAATATTAAAACACGACGTCGCCTTAAAAACACATCACCACCTCATATTTTATTGACACCCACTTGAATTTTAACTTTGTCAGAGCTCATTGTTGCTTTACTGTAAAGGCGTCGTATTTTTCTTCTTATTGTGACTTTCTCATTTCTTCAAATGAAAACAAAAGAAATAAAAGAAATGTCTTATTAGGAATTTATTTTACCAGTTGTAACAAGCAGTTTTGTTTATGTTACACGATAAAGAGTCTTGACAAAATAACTAGCACGTTACCCTTAAACCGTCTGAGACCAGATTTTGAATATTACTTTCATGTAACTGATATTTCTTATGAGAAAATAAAATATCGGGAATACACTAAGGTTTTGTAAAACACTGTAGATAAGTAGGTATACTAAATATTCGTAAGGTTGTCGGGTAGAAATCGCTCTTTGGCGATTTGGAGATCGCCCATTATGTATCATAGAGTAATGTTGTTAAGTTTCCTGTATGTTTAGTTTTCAGTTGTACTGTGTATGTAATAGAGTATTTTCCATCTTCTATCGGATGCCACGGATTTCTGATCCATAATGATGATACTGTTCTATGATACTTGTTAGTAGAATTATAAAAAACATCTAAAAATACTAAAACAAAAGCTACAGTCGAAACTATTCTTTCAATGACCATTTCTCTAGCACCTTGACTTGCTGATATTTTTTGTGAGAAGGAAGTGGATAGGTACTTACCGTATTAACTAACTTCCTCATCAATCATTTCCACTTTTACTCGCGAACCCGCCGTCATTGTTGCAAGTCAAAGGGTCAAAAAATTGCTTTTAATTTGACGAACCTTAGAGTACATTGCATATATAAAAAATCTCAAAGATATTCTAGTTTACTAATTTATTTATTTATAAACATGACATTTATATACAAACTACCTTTAAGTCACTCTCTTTTCTTAAGGTTTTTCGAACCAAAATATGTAAAAGAAAACATTTTATAACTAACATTTCTTTTTCAATTTAAGTCATTTTTGCTGACCGATAAGGCACGTGATGTTCCTACATATTTCTAACGTTGTCTAATATCTAACGACAGAAGAATGAAAACTTGGCTAGAGTAGATTCTAATTATCGGTACAATTCAAAACCAGACTCTACCCCTAAATCATTTTCACTTTCATCAAATAAACAATCTCCTCGAATTCTCTTCTAACACGGGTTTGTATACCTGCCGATACTAACACCGACACGATACGTGGCTCGAGCTTAGTTATATCCATAACGGCGCCGACACGGTGGTAAAGTGTCTAGCTAAATGAGTGGTATTATCTCTTCGACGATATCGTGAAGGTGTCGTGTCGTTAGCAGTGTAAAAACAGCCAATAACTAGACAGCAGCGTTTGCTGTTTCATCGCAATCTTTCCCCTTCCTGTCGGCTCGCCATCGGACCAATTAGACACAGGAAGTTGCTTAATGACGTATACAGACTATTACGAATCCAATATTTTGTACAAAAGTCCTTAGGTACGTGCACTGTTACCGATAGTTATGTATTTATAAGCTCGTAGAAGCTTATAGGGCAACATGTTTTATGACTTTTAGAAATTCAACCAGTTTCCGTAGAAAAACCATATGCAAATATCAGCTGTTTAGAATTTAAAGTATGTAGTAATATTGATGTAATCTTACTAACTTCTTATAAAAAAAATTATGTAAGGTTTGGAAATAATCTAACCCAGTTTTTTTATAATATAGTTCCTTTGTGTCTATAGAATTAAAGATTCATATGTGCCTATACATTTTTTTGAATCGCCTTGTTTGCAGTCTAACTCTGCTTGGAAAAGGCTTTGTTATGGCAAAAGCTTTTATTTTTTCGACGTGAAAATATAGTGAACATCCAACTCAAACGGATGCATAAAAACGGTTTACATCGAAAGCCTAGGGCATTATTGATACGAGCCAAAGCACCTTTACAGATAGTATTTTTACCCCTCATTATTGATGCACCTACAAATAAATACACCACTTACCTACTACAAATTGTAGCAAAAGTATTGTATGGCTTTGGTTTTCATAATCAGATTACATAATTACAAAAAATTGTAGTTTTATAGCTAAACAAACTAGTCACGAATGTGTAACTATGTACCTAACTTACCTAGATTTGATTCTAAAATACTCAAGGCTCGAAAAGTATTTTTTAAAACGTCCTATATTGTCTAGTATAGACAACATAATAGTTTTTTTAATCATATTAGACTAGTCATCATGCCCAGTTCATTATTTTACAATGAACCCTCTTCAGCTAAAGGCACTTCAACTGGCAAGCGACGGCAGAGCGAAAAACAATAATTGTGTACGTTTTCAGGATTGGTTTTAGCTGTTAGTTATGTTATAAGTCAGTAATAATTTATCTTTACATTCACTACATAAAAGTTTGTTTACATATTTTCAATTTCAGTAGAATTGCAAATAACTGGTTTCGTAATATACAAAATGCACAATACCATCTTCTATTCCAAGAATAGAACAACCAACACATCAGCTCGACCGAGGAACGTGGTTCATAGCAGCATTACTTATTCAATGACCAAGAAATACAATTAGGAAGGCTAAAACAACTTCTTTCTATTTATCGTTTATTCTTGGTTATTTTTTATGCTGTGAATTATTTGTTGAGACTTTGAAAACAGACGCAAATATTAAATGTTGGAAATAGAACTTGCTACTCTCTACTCGATCCAGAGGCCTTAGCCAAGGTAACATTCGACAAGCGAAGTCGGCAGTAGAAAAGTCCAAAAATGTATGGGATTGGCATAAGGCATAGATATATCACGTGATCTGTAGTCAACGAAACGAACATTTGTAGCCAAATGTAATACATATCCATTCGATCGCATGAATCGACAGTAGCCAACGATTACCTCCATACAAATAATAATTTTGACAGGCGACTTCAAAAGTACAAAAATGTATGGGATTGACATAAGGCATAGATGTATCACGTGGTCTATGATCAACGAAACGAATATTGGTATACATGTCGATTCCCTCGCACGAACCGACAACAGCCGAACGACAATCTCCATACAAATGCGTAGCCAAGTTGCTCTTTTGACAAGCGACTTCACTTCGTTTTCTATCAGCACGATAGAAAAGCCAGCGAAAACCAAAACCCTGTAGATATCGAAACAAAATGGCGATTTTAGGTGAAATTTTGACGTTTCAATCGATTGGATGACTGCCAACTACTGCCGAGGTGACTGCGAAATAATCCTAGGTTTTTTCAAACCTACTACTACACTAAACCTAGTAAACCTTGCAGTAAAGGGCGATGTTCGCCACTTATTTTATTGAGAGCAATACCTACACATGACCTAACCTGCATGCAGTTAAAAATAAAAGTACATAAGTACTTGAAGAAAAAACATATTTTATTCAGAATTAAATTAACACAGGAAAAAAGAGCACAAAAATATTATTCCACGAAAATTCCAATATCATAGAATGTTGGTTGTAACTTTCAAGTAGGAATACTTAGTAGAATAACTGTGTTTGGTTTAGGCTCAGTGCAGCAGTAGATATGTAGGTAGATGATATCTGAAAATATAAAGATGTTAATATTAACATCTTTATATTTTCAGATATCATCTAATATATTATAATATGGTAATATTACCTCCCTTCCACATACCGTATTTAGATAAGTTATAAAACCTAATATATCATCAGTGTATCGAGGCTAAGGACACCGCTGTAACAAGAAAATAAATAACCCTTGATATTATGCTTGTAGGCAGGTAAGCCGCTTTACACTGACTGTTTGGATTGAAACTAAAATCACTTCCTCATAGGTATCTACCTACAAACAATATTTTACCTCTGCAATGTGGCGTGTTATGAATGTGATCTGGAATGTGGAATCCAAAAAAATTGAATATTATTCTCCATAGCCAGAGTTCTTTTTCATTTATTTCATTTTTCTGGTGTTTGCACATTGCATCCAATCACACCTTATATTTTCAGGGTTTTGTGGGTACTTTATTTACTAGGTAGCCCACTTTTCTATTTTTATCTAAATGTTTCACAATAAAACATAAATTTTCGTTTCTTACATAAAAATAAAATAAATAAACAAAATGAATATGCTAGGTTCGAATAACACTGACATGACATTGGATGTAGTAAAACCATAGACTAAACGTGATTTCTAGCGAAAGACTGACAGAATTAGCGAAGTTATTGATCGAGTAGGCATTTATTTCTCGTATGTTACTTTGTCTACCAATTTAACTTCGACATCGTTGAAGCGATCAAGATTGTAGAAATAGAATCATAGAGGAATATTATAATTGGGAATGGAGTGCCTTCTCTCGCCGATTTTTTGTCACCCTCGAATAATCGGTGAAGATTGACTAGGCAAGTTACGCCACGAGCGCTTCGTCTTCTATAAAAAGTCAAGATTAGTATTCACAATGTAAACGATGTGCAAATCACCTACACTAATAAATCTTATATTTTGCAGTAAGTATAATTATGTATTTTTTTTAAAACCTAGTTCTAAGTTTATCGATATCGATAAAAAATTCTAAATTCCTAACCTAGTACACACCTACTTCATTTTCTCTAGGCTAGCACCACTTAAAATCAAGATTTCCTGTCATTATCAGGTGCTATTGCTACTATTCTTTTGGCAAATTATTTCTGTTATTATGGTGGCCATTGGTGGCGAGCATGGTAAACTTCTTTTTCATACTTTCCTGTTTTCTTGGTAGAAGTCCCGCTTCTTATTACGTAGTACCTGCCTATTAGAAATTTTTTCTATGTTCGAAAGACACTGACATTGGATGTAAGAAAACATGAGCGTTTCAACGGAGGGACCATAGTGGAATTTTAGGTTTCTGAGCACCTCAATATTTAGTAGAAGTTCTCAAACAATTGTAAAACTGAACCGCTAATTTGTAAAAGTTACGAATCAAAAGTTATAAGCATTTTAAAGTGGTCCCTCGGTTCCACACATGCAATGCTGGGTTCCAAGGATCTAATCAGTATTCACATCTTCTTTCACTGTCTATATTTAGTAGCAGATTTGTAAAAAAAAACTACTTAATTTCAGCCCTTCTTCTTCTTGCAGAGAGACGAAAACACGATAACAAAGTGGTCCCTCAGTTCTACATTGACGAAAATGTTTTTGCGGTTTTACAAAAAAACTAACTGGAATTTTAAGTTTCTGAATCAGTCAATATTTAGTAGAAGTGCTCATACAATTTGTAAAATCAATCAGTAATTTGTAAAACTTACCAATCAAAAGTTATAAGCATTTTAATGTGGACTTTCGGTTGAACACTTTCCAAAACGTAAAAGTGACTTTACAAAAAAACTATAAAACTTAGAGACGTGTAATATAGCTTATCATTTAGTAAAAATTTTTACTAAATATCTACATACAACAATGAACAATAGACAGAGCCATTATCGAAATATAGCAATTTTAGTTTCCGGCATAGAGATGCAGCCGCAGGGTGACCACACGGCTTAAATTTTCGGGACCGGGAACAGCATGACAGCCGCGCGACGCAACGATTCCACTCTCTGCTGATGCGGGTGTGACTCAATGAAGTCAGTGTTGGTACTCTAAGTACCTATGCATCCATTGTATTTTCAATAGGTGAGTAAAAAAAATCCGATGATTGTCAAATAAATATAAGATCATACGAAAACGGAACGTCAGCGGACAATCAATACTATTTATACTTAGGTGCTTACCTATCACACTATTCAAACAACTTCGAGAGGGCTTTCGCTGCCCAGTTCAACAATAGAATCTACAAGGTGCTTACCTAAAAAGAACAATCGCTAGGAAAACTTCAATAACCACTATCCCACTACTATTATACATGTCAAAGTTTGGATGTTTGTGTTTCAATCACGTCAAAACCACTGAACCAACTTGAATGAAACTTGGCATATTATATTTAGTTCGTAACCTTAATTGACATATAGGCTACTTTTTATCCCGAATAATTAACAGGATCTACAGGATAAAATGAACGAAAAGGATTAGCAGCGCCAATTGGCAAGAGGATTTCATTGTCATGTCATGTCACGTCAGTTTGACAGGGCGTAGTACTACCTCTTTGGTCTTTCAACTAGCGTTTGACATTCCAGTAGGAACGAGTTCGGTGTAATGAGGTGTAATGTCAAGTTTCTCAAAGAAGTATCCGCTCGGTACACACACAGATAATATAATGTACACGGAAACTGTAGACGCGTACGAAGTCGCGGGTAACTGCTAGTATATTATAGTTCGTAGCCTGGATTAAGACATAGGCTACTTTTTATCCCGAATAAATTAGCAGGATCTAGGTACGGCATTAAATGAACAAACAGAATAAGTGGCGCCAATAAAACATTCTTGACGTGTTTGACACGAGGACGCCACGCCACTTATCCTTTTTGTTCATTTAATGCCGTACCTAGATTCTGCTAATTTATTCGAGATAAAAAGTATTCTATGTCTTAATCCAGGCTACGAACTATAATATATATATGCCAAGTTTCATCCAAGTTGGTTCGTAGTTTTGACGTGATTGAAACACAAACATCCAAACATCTAAACTTTAGCATTTATAATATTACTAGCAGTTAACCGCGACTTCGTCCACAAAAAAAAAAAAAAGTAGCCGATGTGTTTGATCCAGGTTACGAACTATAATATATTCCAAGTTTCATCCAAATCGGACCAGTAAGTAGTAACAGCGTGATTGAAAAACAAACATCTAAACTTTGACATTTATAATAGTAGTGGGATAGTGGTTATTGAAGTTTTCCTAGCGATTGTTCTTTTTAGGTAAGCACCTTGTAGATTCTATTGTTGAACTGGGCAGCGAAAGCCCTCTCGAAGTTGTTTGAATAGTGTGATAGGTAAGCACCTAGTATAAATAGTATTGATTGTCCGCTGACGTTCCGTTTTCGTATGATCTTATATTTATTTGACAATCATCGGATTTTTTTTACTCACCTATTGAAAATACAATGGATGAATAGGTACTTAGAGTACCAACACTGACTTCATTGAGTCACACCCGCATCAGCAGAGAGTGGAATCGTCGCGTCGCGCGGCTGTCATGCTGTTCCCTGTCCCGAAAATTTAAGCCGTGTGGTCACCCTGCGGCTGCATCTCTATGCCGGAAACTAAAATTGCTATATTTCGATAATGGCTCTGTCTATTGTTCATTGTTGTATGTAGATATTTAGTAAAAATTTTTACTAAATGATAAGCTATATTACACGTCTCTAAGTTTTATAGTTTTTTTGTAAAGTTACTTTTGCGTTTTGGAAAGTGTTCAACCGAAAGTCCACATTAAAATGCTTATAACTTTTGATTGGTAAGTTTTACAAATTACTGATTGAATTTACAAATTGTATGAGCACTTCTACTAAATATTGACTGATTCAGAAACTTAAAATTCCAGTTAGTTTTTTTGTAAAACCGCAAAAACATTTTCGTCAATGTAGAACTGAGGGACCACTTTGTTATCGTGTTTTCGTCTCTCTGCAAGAAGAAGAAGGGCTGAAATTAAGTAGTTTTTTTTTACAAATCTTCTACTAAATATAGACAGTGAAAGAAGATGTGAATACTGATTAGATCCTTGGAACCCAGCATTGCATGTGTGGAACCGAGGGACCACTTTAAAATGCTTATAACTTTTGATTCGTAACTTTTACAAATTAGCGGTTCAGTTTTACAATTGTTTGAGAACTTCTACTAAATATTGAGGTGCTCAGAAACCTAAAATTCCACTATGGTCCTTCCAGTGAAACGCTCATAAGAAAACCATAGATTAAACGAGATTGATTAGGCAAACAAATACGCGCCAAGCCAGGCATGGCGTTTGTTGAGTGTGGCCGACCCCGCGCGCTCGCAAAAATGCAACATTACTGGCTACACTGACTCTATTACGATGGCTACTTTTATAAAATTGAATATTACAAGAACTTTTTCTTACAAAATTAGCATTTATTTATACTAAAGAAGAATTACCAACAATTTGGCCAACGCAATGTGTCGGCCACACAATAATAAATATATTATTTATTGTTCTGTGGTGTCGGCGGACATCAAGTAGCGAAAGACCTTCGAAAGACTGATAGAAGAGGATGGAGATATGGAGTTTTCTACTTGTATGTCAATTGGTCTCCCGATCTATCTTCGATATCGTTGCAGCGATAAAGATTGTAGAAATAGAATCGATTCCTAGCTAATGTACATTGGCTAAGGCCTCAGTATTGTTACTGAACGGGGAAGGTTCAGTCGTAAAACATTGATTTAAAATATTTTTTTATTTCGTTGCTTCATGCTACCGTTGCGGACATTTCAAAATATTTATAACCTCTGTAATAAAGAGAAACCAAAATACATCACCTTTAGCCGTACTAAACTGAAACCTTCCTCTTTATTTCAATACTCCAAAGATTGTTCACGAACTTTGAATGTTATAACGAAGTTGCCAAATTAAAATAAAAGTCTAGGTTTATTATTTATTCTCGTACCAGAAACTGGGAGCTATGTGAATTTTATTTATTTGCATTATAAGTCTTAATTAAAACAGTTTTCATCAGCAAATACATCGCAACGTTTCCAACGATAGATTGGTTGAGTAAACCGTAGTGGTAAACCCCCGCACCTCCTGTTTTATGTCAACAGATAACCCGTTCGAGGGGTGATGTTATCAGACTTATTTACACACATTCGTTGGCGCCTCCACGAATAAAGGGGTGATCAAACTTGACATGACAATAATAAACCCAACGCGTTCAGATGAACTGAAAGATTGATATCAAAACATTAAAAAGAGAATCTTTTAATAAGTCAGTCGTGAAAATTCTATTACCAAAAGAGTGTGATTCTACGTCACGCGATTACTAATGGCGTAATAAAGTTAGAAAGAAAACTTTGCTCCGGGGAGGCCGCTCTTTTGCGTATTTATTAACATTACCAAAATAAGAAGAGCTCTATGTTAGTTTTTCTTTTTCTTTGGTGGCTGTGAACTGTTGGGGTCCTAAATGGGTGGTCTTATTGTGGAATCTGTTTGTGCTAAAGTCGTCACGTGCAGCCGCTGATGAGTGTAAGACGTGATATCACTCAGTAGAACGTGACTCTTCTTTTATTTGAGTTTTCGCACCTAAAATTAGGTGCGATAGTGAAAACATCTTTGATATCACAGAGAATGGATGTACTTTAGTTCTTAGTTTATAATTTATCACCGTTTTTTATTTTATTGAAAAGAGATTCATTTTACTCATGAGCTTGAAAATAAAGAGACCGAGCTTGTAAAAGAACAGAAAGCCGTATCCTGCTCGATGGAATTAGAAAATATTGTCTGAAAATGTGTTAGTGATATACGCTAAACAAAGCAACAACCTACAAAGTCCTACCGCTCCACCAAAAATCTAGACTATTGGAACACATGTAAAATCGCTGTGTAAAAACGGGTCACAATACCAGCAAGCTGCGTTGCGACCACATTAATAATTTATCAGCCGCATGACGGCTGTTTGCTAATAAAGCGTGGATTCGCTTGGAAATATTAATAAAAGCAGCTTGCCACCGGAACCCGGCCTGTCGGAACCGGCGGCGCGGCCGGCCGCCCCGTGACAAATGACCAGATGCAACTTTGTAGTTTCCATTTGAATTTAAACAAAAACCAATGATTTTAGGCATGGACTTCTATGGAAAATAGTAGAAGTGTGCAAAATCGACAATACGCTATATAAATCACGCGTTATAAATCACACAAACTTATGGATATTGAAATAAACCATCAGCTAAGCCTCTACGACGACGCCACGTAGAAGCCACGCGGCAGCGTTGGAAAGTGATCAAACATAAACTTACGTAGCTATGTTCTTGATTTTTTTGCAACAATATACACTGTTTGTCTTTCCCATCACGCCTATGATCCGTTTCTAAACAATACCTAGACTATAAGATAGATGTTTTCCTTTATCTTTAAGGTCCTCTCACTATTCTCCACAACCCATAAAACGTAGTGGTCGATATCGAATCTACAGTTATTACGGCTTTCTGTCCTTTTCGCTTATCGTCATCTCAAATATAAGATATATACCGGATAAACACAATGCTATAGAACATTAGTGTCTGATCAAAAAACAGAAAGAAAGCTATCGATCAAAAGGTAAGACTTTCTGTTAGAAACCAACTTCTGAATTAGGCTTCCACTGCTACCATTTCTCTTGATCTCCTGGTTATCACTGATCTTACCCGTCGCAAAATAAGATTAGATTACGAATTCTTGTTCTTATATTACTTCTTGTAGACTACTGATTTATCACTCTGTAGACATTACAAGACGATGTCTCAAAAGAAAATATATGGGTTGTTTGAAGCGCAGAAATATGGGTAATTTCCTTGAATTTATGATCGTATCAGGGAAGAAAATTGCGGGGTTGAAAATTTGAACGTAAAAGTGTGACAAACATTATATTAATGTATAATGGGCCGTTAGTGAAGTCATAAGAGTGGGCCATTAATTTGGATGTACCGTGATGCATCGTCGTACGATCATAAAATATGACGACAGCACGTTGACCTGATGGGATGAAACGTGGACAACGAAACTCCTTTAAAATTAATTATGTCGTACATACGCGACACTAAATCATACTGAAACTGACTGAAACATCGACAAGCTCAGACTAAAAAGCAGATCATAAGATACAAGTTATATGTACCAACCTATAGTATAGGGATTATAATAATAGCACAGTCTTTCAAGCATTAATATAACATTGGTTCCGCCACATCTATCCTCATGGGCTGTATATCCATTACTGGGTATGTAGCTATCATTAATTATTATGTTTATTACAAAGCAATTAATGCCAGTTTACCTTGAGACAACAGTCATTTACTGTAACGCATCTATAGCAGATTGACTAATTCATAACTCTGTTGCCTCAATAATGTATTGCTAAAGGATTTCTAATAGTGTACAACCATATCCATATTACCATTATTCGTTAGTGATACTGCTTTACAGTTAATGTGAATTGGTCGTTTAGAACGATTCTACGGTTACGGTTTCTACCACGTGTAAAAATCCAAAAAAAAATAAGGTAATACTTAGTGGTAAGGAAAATGTAATAATTGAAGCAGATTTTATTTTCTGGCATTTAACTTCGTTTAAATCTAAAAATAGAAAAATATTTATAGGTTGTAGAAATCCAACACTAAGTAGGTACACTAAAAAGCATACAGTCCACTGCGGTGTAAATATTACCCATGCAGTCCTACAAGCATGAACATTAAATTCAACGGAAACGCATACGAGTATCGAAGTGGCCAAGTCAGCTCCTAAAACGGTAATACAATAGCAATACCCAACACTTCCAGTGGAACCCATAACGTAACAAAAGCGAGATATTTTGTAAACATTTTACTACGCCCCAGTCTGTGACGATATTGTGGACGCCGTCGCGTCGGTCGTTGCAAAATGGCAGTTTTTACTGCCATCCACGATACCGCTGTGGCTGTAAGGCGTTTCACAGTCATAGTCTGCGCTAGTATGAGTATCGGTGCTCAAACTAAAAATACATGAGGAAAATCATGAACGAATCCAGCTGTACTATAAATTTTTGTTACTACTTCTAACTAGCTATACGTTTATATGTTTTGCTGAAAAAATTACTAAAAAAATTACTGAAAAATATAGAGAACCGTGAAATTTTTTTTCATTTTTTAGCATGGACTTTGACAAGAAATTAAAGCATTTCAAAGTATTGTAAAGCGTGTCTAAAAATGCTTCATCAAAGTAATGGCATTCCATAAGCATACAACTACTGTCTTTTATTTTTTTGTCAAACATCTGACGAACATTATATCATGATAACGTTTTGCTAAAAAGAACATTGTGATCCATGGCATTGTGCAGGTATATTTTGACAATAGTATCTTCGGAGGCTATATTCATTAGCTGTGATATATTGTGGATTTGTATTCATAGGCATAGTAAAAAAATATTCCAAATTTCAACTCTTTAGCTTCTACGGTTCAGCTTTGGTAGCGTGTGACAGACAGACGGACAGGCGGACAGACGGACAGACGGACAGACGGACAGACGGACAGACGGACAGACGGACAGACGGACAGACGGACAGACGGACAGACGGACAGACGGACAGACGGACAGACGGACAGATGGACAGACGGACAGACGGACAGACGGACAGACGGACAGATGGACAGACGGACAGACGGACACCGGAGTGAGGCCATAAGTGATCCGTTTCTCCAAAACTGGACCGGAACACTAATTATAACTTTGTCAGCTAGTTTTTGTCAAAATCGAGAACGTTATTTAAATCTCTTCTCAACTCAGCAGCACGTTTATAGAAATTCACATGTAAAGGAAAGAGCGAAATGATGTTTAAATGTTTCCACAAGAGTTGTTCCATTCTGCCTCTAGTGGCTCGTTACGGTGACAAAACATCGCTTTAGTTGCCTCTAACACACCATATTTCCGGGCAAACTGCAATTTCCCCTCTTAGGCATGTTATAGCCATGTCTTAAAAGTATTAAACTTGGATACTTAAGTTCTGCCTGGTAATGTTGGTTTAATTTTACTTTGTTTTCCAAAAATGGGCTAATAACAAAGAGCTTTCAACATGCTAGGTTTGTTTACATGGTTCCGTACTCGATCCGCAAACAACAGGTACTCCAAACTATTTGTTATTTCAGTATTTTACGATTAGTATTGTGTTCGCTACAAAACTAATTTTAATTTGAATGAAATGAAGTTCATAAATCTGATTTTATCGAACCACAGCAATTAAAACTTTTAAACCCAAAAATAATTAACTCAACCAGTTTGTAGTTCTACGCTCAATAATGCTAGGTACTCAAATAATTTATTGATCCAAATTATCTGAAGGGCCTTTTATTTGAATTGTTTCTTGCATTTCTATGCAAATATGATAATACAACGTATAGATTACCTAAACCAGTCTTAGATTACACATTTAAAAAAGGTATTAGTTTTATTATTTCTACAAAATAATAGCAAGAAGAGTATATTTTCGTATGACGACTATTAGTAACATAGTAGATGTTGTTAGATATTTTATAATGGGTTCGAAACTTAGTTGGATAATAAGTTTCAGGCAACCAGTGCAATGTATCCTAGCGGTCTAGTTACTATCACTTGCAAAGTTATTCGTGTCACTTCACATTTGTGGAGTTCGTGAAGCGAAGCCAGTTGAAGCGGTTAGTTGACACTTTGTTGCAAGGTCTTCGGTACGAGGTGCTACTGTCGCCGACAGTATCACGGCAACTTTGTTGGTACATTACTGATAAGCTCGTGAACTAATGCAACAAGGCTCTACTTCCGAATAGTCTGTTTCATTTGCTTATCTTAAGTACTCGCATTCCGGTATTTAAATGCTTTCTCGCTTACTTTTGGCGATGCTTTATATTGATAGCCTTAACAGCTAGAAGTGTCTGCGTGTTGTTATTTCTCGTATTTAAAATACTTGAAAAACTCCTTTTTAGAATGCAAGTAGAGTGGACTTATACCAAAAATAAAGCTATCGTATCATTTCTTGACGATGATGGACGAGATACAGTATTTTGTTTTATCGTCCATTAAAATCAGTATCTTCATATTAAACTAATAATAAAACAAATATTTTGGACGTAAAATATTTTCATAATTTTGTATTGTTTCAGGAGGTGTTGAGGTGCCGGAATTCGGTGAACCTATAACGAATCTAACAGTACCAATCGGACGTGATGCAACCTTCGAATGTATAGTTGTCAACCTTGGAAACTTTCGGGTAAGAGATTAAAACCCTTGTTACAATCACAATAAAGATCCTAATCTAAGCCGATCTTTTTAAAACGAAAATGGGTTCAAATAAAGCGATGTTGAAGTACGTAATCTTTTCACAGCAATCATTTTTATTTGAGTCACGATATGGTAACAGGAGTAGGGAAAATAAAAGGAAGAAGGTAGGTCGTGTGAAAAAATATGAGCGATTTTATCAACACGTACTTTGTTTGAACTTGATCATCTATCTACTCTTAGGTGAATCATCAAATTGTTCGCAACATTTAACAATTTGCTACTACTAGTTGGTAGATCCTACACATAAAACGCAGACGTGACCCTGATTAGACCCCTAAAATAATTTAAGGTTTTTGACTACCTAGAAATCCAGACTCATTGTGCATCCACGGAGATTACGGTTATAGTGTACCAATATTTTTCCTGCATAGAAAATCTACCTACTGTTACAGAATGTTTAATAACTAACTCTTCTATGCCGATAAAGGAACGCGATACCCGTTTCACATTATTACTCGTAATTTGCTTTGACGGAAACGCACGAATTTCCGAGTACTTTTTTGACTTTATTAAAAAATTGTCTATTCTACCTTGACTCATATCAAATAACGGTTTAAAAATATTTACTTACAATTATTCTGTTATGTGATTTATAAAATATGTTTCATAATTTTGTTAGTATGTAGATTTTGTCAATTTGACTGTGATACAGGTAGGCTGGGTGAAAGCTGACACAAAAGCAATCCAGGCAATCCACGAGCACGTCATCACTCACAATCCCCGAGTGTCAGTATCACACAGCGACCACTCCACTTGGTATCTGCACATCAAAAGCGTGCAAGAAGAGGATAGGGGCCAGTACATGTGCCAAATCAACACAGACCCTATGAAAAGTCAAGTAAGACACACAATTGATTAATATTTTGCATAAATGGTAAATATGTAATAATTGTAATAAAAGTAATAATCATAAGCAGTAATATGAGTGTATGAGATTCAATAAAGTGGAAGTTGTGTAAATAAAAATGTATAAGTTCTTATACTTTCAAAAACTGCCTGAAACTTTTGTAAATTATTAGCTATCTTATCGCAGCGGCTCTCGACTACTACTTTAACCTTCTATCTAAACTATCCTCATGAACCAAGTTGTTTATATTGTCTACGTGCAATATATTGCGACTGCAGTGGCCTACAAAGCATTATATAACGCTGTAAGTTTCCTAAATGATTATCCTCACATTTTTGCCGAGACTATTTATTAAGAGAACGCGGCAGGCGTAAATTATACTCTCACTGAAAGTGTGTATTTTATTCTAGAAATAGATTCCAATTTACGCGACCAACTTGCGCGATTATAATTTTCCGCCAGCCAGACTAATAAAGGGAACATACTCGTAGGACACATAAAAGGTCCAACGTACAGGGTACAATCATGTCAGTGCCGGTGAACACTCATCACATCCATTACTCGTAACGTCCAACAGAATTGAGGGGGTGACTTGATGGAATTGAATTCCGACAATTTGCTACTCTCTGAGATAAAAGTTTTGTGCCTTTGATACAGACTAGTTTTAGACAATTGGCTTCTGTTGATTTACGCTTTATTCTACTCCTCGAAAAGTTACCGTTCTATCTGATTTTGAGATTTTTCTGGAGGAGTAATGGCCTCAGTGGCAGCGGCGGTTTAACTGTAGTACCTACCGTTTTGAATCTTTTAAAAATAGCAACGTTTTATACCTTGGTTATAAAAAAGTAGCTGTGCATAGCAGGTTTTAGAAGTCTTTTTTACAGCTCACAATTACTCGTAATCTCTTTCTACAATTAATCAAAATTTCAAAAGAATTAAAATGATCCCTGAGCAAATAAAACTCGTAAAATAAGCATAGCCTGAAGCAATTAATTTTAGTTAAAAGTTAAAATATGTAATCCCTCTGATAGTACCTACCTATGCCCATCGTAACCGAGCAAGTTAGAAGATTGCTTTGAATATTCATGGCTTTTATTTCATCGCACAGGTTTTTTTTTTCAATTAACTAGATTGCTTTTTATTAAGGTGTATGTAAACGAACTAGTTTTAGTGTAATTTTTAGCTGCAATATAGTTAGCCTTACTTTCATCCTTCCTTTGCGTAAAACGGACCAAAAATTGCTTTTTGTTAGAACGTTTTTAATTTTTAATTTAAATGGTGACGTGGTTCGTCTTAAGACAACAGGCTTATCTAAAAACATTACAGAGTCATGGTAAAAACTCTACATGGAGAACAGTTTAGCGTTGTTTTTGAAAGTATTGCTTAACTTAAATAATACCATCGATAAAGGGTCTGGGGCAAAACTCTATGGAGCCCAGGTCCCGATTTTTTTAAACTCGCATTAATGAAACTTTCTTTGTTACAATGTACTTGTAACGTAGTTTTAATATAAGTAATAGTTTTATTAAAAAGCAACGGGAATACTTAGTTATTCGACATCCAAACTTCGACAAAAAACAAAGGTTGTCTGCCAGGAAATGGTATTTTTCGATGACTTAATTGACAGTTTGTATTTGTATGACTTACTAGCTTTCACCTGCGGCTTTTCTTGAAGTTTGTGATAAGTAATAGGTAATATCATGCTATCGTTTGTGACGTTTGTTAGGTATGGTTGTTAGGTAGTTAGCAATTACATCTCAGTTTGATAGGTAGATCATATCTAATCACTAGGAACATACAACATCGACCAAGGTCGGTTGTTATATCCGCTTTTTATGTTATGGCAATGTTATTAAGATCTTCGCTAGCTTCGTTTGCTCGATTAGCAATAACTTTTCCTACTGCAAGTTTTGCTCGTCGTCAGAATCTTCAGTTTCTTCTTCAATTACATGGTTAAGGAACATAGCTGGTGCGACAATACTGTCTTGATGCCGTGCCCAGCTAAGAAACCATATAACTGTCATAACATGGGTGCAACAGCCAACTGTTCTGTTGCCCACAATGCAGCTACAGCAGTACCCTAATATATTTTCTACGTTGTTGCGGTCAGCCGGTTCACTCTCAAACATAACGTAGCTATAGTAGATTTTCCTACTAACGTGCCGTGACTTGATTCTTGCTCTAATTAAGATTGGAGTAACTCCTCTTAAATCGGCATCGTTTAGGCGTATAGCGAGATATGGTCACAGCTGGCCGCTTATAATGTGGTAGCAATATGGTGGGTTGCATTCTATTGTTGGCGGCAGGTATTCCCAAAGGTGCAGCAGGTAAAGGAGGTGGTTGTGGGATTCCTGGATTGGGCCCGAGATGTGGCTCTTGTTCGACAATTTCGAGCATATCCTGAGCTGAGAAACTGAGCTCTACTAAAACATCGTCTACATGCTTGATCATTGTTATTGACCTGAAATAAAATATGTGTGGTTAGTGATAAATGGCTTCATTTTATTGTTTCACATTATGTTTTACTATCCAATAGGTGTACATTTACATGTGCGCAATGCTAGTACCCTCAAACGGTGAAAGAAAACATCGTGAGGAAACCCTTGGTTTAGTCAGTTCCACAGTGGTTTGTGAGTTTCAAGTAGGTAATTACCTACTGGTAACATTTTCAGGACAAAGACAAGTTACCTACGATTATTTTGTTTTACATCTACATTTCAGCGAGATCACGCAGTTGTAGGTAGGTAGAGTAGAGTAGGTAGTTACTTTGGGTTATTGGGGGTGGATATGCGACGTTTTCTTGAATATAAAATAAACCTATTTTAATGAAAACTTAAAAAACTTATTCCGCGCAGACGAAATCGCGAGTAACAATGCGCTAGTAAAATAAATAAATAGTAAATAGAGAAATCATTTTACCTGGTACGGAATAATCCATGACGCTATTATATTTCCTTCTGCGGTATTGTAGATGGCATAAGATCTAGATCTCAATATAGAGCTTCCACAAACTCGGCATACTCTTGTGTGTCCATATGCTCGAGCTGCAGCTTGGCCAGGATTGTTTAGTCGATTTCGTAATAAAACCAAACATTCTTGGCATAAGTTGTTATTAGGCGAAACCTACGAATACAAGAAGTTTTGTATGAAAAGTGTGAATAAGGCGTAAAGGAAAATAAGTAAGTAGGTAGGTAGGTACTTACCTCTTGTAAATAAGTTTTAATTATTGAGCACCTTTTAAATGAAAATATAAGAACTTATACGAATATACTTTTTTTTATACAACTCAGTGATGGAACAAGCCGATGGCCCACCTGATGTTAAGTGGTTACCTCTGCCTATAACAATGCATTGCCTCACCGATACTTAACTCATTAAAATGTAAGAAGCTAGGTAGTTAGGTATAAGCATTAGCACCTACCTAAGTTAGTCATAAGGCGACCCATCTAGCGCACCTGTGTAGCTACATTATCAAAATATCAAAAACAAACATGCAGGCGGGTAAGTTACTCAACAACACTCGCTCATTGTTGAAGTTACAGAACGTCTCTACGCCCCATGCTTGCATTGCTTAATGTGTTATGGACGCGCTACAATGCCACATAGGATACGTCCTCTGTGGATTGGACTTGTTTCGTCACTCGTCTCATAACAATAAAATAAAATAGCACAAACATACCTGAATTGGGGCTATCCACAATGACACAGCTTCAACAATATTAACTGGTTGAGCCTGCACCAAAAATCTTCTTCTTCTAGGGCCTAAACATATTGTACAATTGATGCACCGTTCTCCTTCTTCCATATTTTTTATCAGTTTAAAAATCCGGAAAATCAATAATAGAAAAGCCAAACAAAAAGTATAAATATAGTTAGTATAGTTATGCGTGCGCTTTTCAAGTTCTCAGAACACACTTCGACGGCGTTCTTTTTTTAAAAAAAAGTTGTACATGGCCTGTAGTGATTGGGAAGAGGTGATGGAAAAAAAAGGTTTTACCTAATCTAAATAATACTTCATGTTTATTTTATTAGCTACATTGTCACTTGTTTTGTTAGATACCTCCCTAGATAAGTATGTAGGTACTTACCGAACAAAAAAAAATTATTTTATTTGATTTCCTTAGTATTATAGTAGGTACACTTACCTACCTCAAGAAAAAAATTATTGTTTAGTTCGGAGTTTATCTGCCTTGTAGTGGCCTTGTAGGTATATAATGAGTCAGCAAACTGTCCAAAGAGTCTCTAGACTTTTCTAACCCTCTATTAGGAATGAAAAAAAGATGTCACCGTCCCGGTTTCTTGTCGTGTTATCAAAATAATGACTTTTTATTACATTTTTATAATTCCCGCTGCAATAGAGATTTCGATAGAACAAATAACTACTTAAAAATAACAAAACTAATTTACTGCCACATTAAATTGTTGCGAGTGAAGACCTGCGTTGCCCCAGATCTTTTGTCTATGATAATACATAACATAGTATCTTGTTCGTGTCTTGCTATTTGGTAGCGCTGAGAGCGATATCTGCGAGAGTCGCCTCAGACCAGACGAAGTGCCGGATCTCACGGTCCTGTGGTAGCATCATTCAGATATTGTGTTTTATTAATTGTTTTTCATAAATAACGATATTATTCTAGTCTAAAAAGATATTTTCTCTAGATGGGCTTCCTTGACGTAGTGATACCACCAGACTTCATTCCCGAAGAGACATCTGGTGACACGATGGTGCCCGAAGGTGGTACTGCGAGGGTATCGTGCAGGGCTCGAGGAGTTCCTCCTCCAAGAGTCATGTGGAAGAGAGAAGATGGACAGGAGATCGTGGTCCGAGACCAGACGGGAGCAAAGGCGAAAGGTATTATTCTGTTTATTATTTTACTTCTTAAAAAAGAGTTTTGAATTATGATCAATTCATGCAAGTTAGGTCAGTCTTCGCCGATGAATTTCCAAGGTCTTTTTTTTTCAGTAAGTATATCTAATCTAATGTGGTTTTGGATGCATAGATTTCTACACGGTAAAATGGTGTAGCTACTTTTTAAAACCACGTTTGAATAAGAACTATTTTCTATCATAATCGCAAGAGCTTTTATATAAAGTAGTAGTGGTAAGTTGAATGTGAATAAATAAATTGTCAATTTAATAAAACTAAAGTATGATATCGCGATTTAAAAATAAGCTCAGAATATAATAACGTCCATCATTTCCAACGGATTAAGTTCTGAGCCAGTTTAGTGGGAATATATAAAATATAAGTGTATTTGAACTTTGAACCGATAAAAAACCAGTTGCAATAACAAGTGGATATTCACGACTTTTGTACCAGTTCACGCTTGGCTACAACGTATTTATAATACCTGCCAACACAGACATTATTTCGACACAGAATTAAACATCATATAATTAAAGAAATCATTAGTAGGCTTTACGTTATTCATTAATTTTCTTAGGAGTGTCTAGTGATTCTTCTGTTCTAATAAGCGACAGCCAACAACCGAAATAGGTGGTCTTCACAATTTTGCAGGAATATCACTTTACAATTTACTTGGTTAGCAACATGATACCCCGAAACAAATAATGTTACCTTAATAAAATCAACATTGGAGCTTTGGTAAGTACTCGAGATTTCTTCAAAGAAAATGAAATTTTATAAAAGGTGTTAGAAAACTACTCCTGAAAAATTTTATGAGCTTGCATTACCCCCTAGAATCTAAAAAACTAGATTCAGATTGAAGATTATTCATCATAAAGTTAAATTAATTGCTAATGAGAAACATGTTTTTTCTTATGTAGATATATTTGATCTAAAGCAGTGAGCACACATCAGCACAATATTACAACTATTATAAGAAATAGCATGTAGCTAACACTCAACGAATAAAAAATAATGTCTTGAATAGATAGCATGAACCTTTTTATTTACTCATAGTAGAGCAAGTTACAAACTGTCATAGTTTTAAAATGCTGGAGACATAACCTGTCTCAAGGATAGGTCACAGTCGCTTTACTTTTGCATACCCTATCCATGAATCATTTTGAGAGTGTTCTTTTCACACCTTGTGTACATCGGAGTATTTTATAGGCCCTTATAAATACTTACCTACGTCGTTTCAATTTACGTTTACGTCTGCTAAATTACCTTTTAGCCAATAATTTTCTATAACATTCATTGCTTTTAGCAATGATGTTTTTTGACTATTAGGTATAAAAGAGTAAAAAAATGTTTCAAAAGTATTTTTCTGTTATTCTTCCCGTGGTTTTATAAAACATTTGAAAACCCCATTACCAAAAGCTAGGAAGTTTGTAAAAGAGCTGTAGTTTAGGACCATTGCCAACAAAGTTTTGAATAAATTGAGACTGTATTTATATTTTTGGGGATGTGCATTATTTGATCACCGATGCATCTACGCCGTAGTAGCAGCGCTACGCGTGCCTACGCGTGCCTACGCATTGCTACGAATGTACCTAATAATTTTATACATTCTTGGTTTTTTGCGTAGGTAGGTATTAAAAAACGTTCTAGCATTCAAAGCTTCAATAATATTAAAAGGATTTACCGCACATACGCAAACCGGTTTCGCAACCTTTTGTGTAATGGCAACCTACATTACTGTTAGAACATTATTCGCTTAACTTTTTCATTTACGGCACGGCACCTTGGTAAAATTTCGTAAATTAAAAGGCCACATAAAAAGTCTTAATAATGGCGCAAGGACGGCATTGTTTTTCCAAATAATATGTATAATGCGAGAGTCTGTGTGACCGCATTTGCGGGCACAATGAGCCGCGCCGCGACTGTTCTCGGGATGAGTTTCGCGTCCAGTATTGTTTAAAGTTTGTCGTAATTAGTAGAGTTCTGCGTTGAATGGACTCTTAGGTCTTATTATACGGACGTTGAAAACGTTTGGGATTGTATATTGAATGTGTGACTTCCCTCATTACCGGCATGATGTTGTTTGGACGTGTGTGGTTAGATACGCCTCCTTTACAATTATGGACTAGTTCACTTGGACGCTAATTGTCTTGTAATTCAGCGGAACTTTCCTTGAAAGCATAAAATATGTCTAACTCAGTAGAACATCATACATCATATGTAGTAGTACATCAAGTGTAATTAATTAAAGTATAGGTAACTATTGCCTACAATGCGAGTGCGTATATTTTTTTAAAACGACCGTTTCTTTTTTTTCATTGTGATCATCCTGCTCCGCACATGCCTTTTAATAAATCTAAATTATTTTTATGGTCATAATTCTCACCAGCCAGGATTAAATATGATAGTGGGGAAAACGCCAACAATTTTTTAAATAAACCTTTTAAAAAAATTTAGTTGTACAACTCAGTTTTCTGAATTTGTTTTACTCATTATGATAATTCCCAAAAAAACAATCCCTATCCTTTGATCATGGATGGAAAAACATTTGACTTTTGAACTTATATAACCTGTCTCAAAAACATATTTCTGCCAACAGTTCTCACTTATCAAGGCGAAATCCTGAAGCTGACGAAGATCTCCCGTTCAGAAATGGGCACGTACTTGTGTATCGCCGGTAATGGAGTGCCGCCCACCGTCAGCAAGAGGATCCATATTAGTGTACACTGTAAGTGATCTTTTATAGATTTATCTACACGTGAATGGAGAATGACCCTTCAGTTTGAAGTACAGTCGTCAACACTCGAAATTCTTTTTTTTTCTGACGATGAGTGATATCAATTATTGACACTAAACTCTTTGACGCTCCTGTGAGAAACTGATTAATGAAAAACACTATTTTATGTACTAAATAATATACACCAGAACAAAATGGAATAAAAAAAAACCTTGGTTCTACCTAACTGTGTTAACTACTGTAATCTACTGTAAAAGGTTTTATCTTTTATCTACATAGAAGATAGAAAATACTTTACCTTAAATACCAACTGCTTCATGTGTATTTTGTATATATTATAAATATTGTAAATACTGTATTAGTCGTAATTTTCTTTGTGAATAAATATTCTTATCTTTACTGCACACCTTAATCTAGGGATAACAATATGTAACATAATAACAAAACTTAGTTAATACACAATGGGCCGTCTTATCGCAGTGTACGACTTACAAAAAAGATGGCGACTTGTTAACTAACTCTTTTACAGTTCACCCGGTGATCCAAGTACCAAACCAGCTGGTGGGGGCGCCACTGGGCACTGACGTCACACTCGAGTGCTACGTGGAGTCCTCGCCCAAGTCCATCAATTACTGGGTAAAGGATCCAGGTACTGATTACTTGTCATTTAATTACTCTACAAGGTGTAAATAAGACAACTTCCGAAAACTTTGAGGTGCATTTTTTCGCGCTTTCACAAATATACTTTTTTATTTTCTTATTTTTTCCGTTTTTTTTTTGTTTATTTTCGCGGTTCTATAGTAAAAGTTGTTCATATTGATGAAATTAAATGATTAATTTCCATAAAGAGTGGTATATATAATTAAGAACTAAAATATATTATTGACTCTCACACTTCGCTAGGTTTTCCGGACGGTGGCGATAGACTCGCATGATATAATATGATCATGAAAGAAAAAAATCACAAAAAATATACTTATTTACAATAAAAATATACGTCTTAATAAACCTAATAAACGTCTGTATTACTTTCGTAAATAGTGTTACAACAAAATACGAAGATCATATTCAACTGAATAATATAATCTTTAGTTCATGACATCGAGACTAGATTGAAACTTTTATACGTGGATAAAATTAAACCTTACCGTACTTTTTATGAACCCGACGTGAAACAAAACACGGTATAACTCCGAAAAATGAGACATAACATATTATACAATTTTGAAATTCTGAAAACGTGATTTACTTCTTGTGCTGACTGTACCTACGTAATTATTCTGAGCTTTCTTATGCCGATGTTGGTATCAATTTGTATCATAACAATATTTGATAAAGTCTTACCAATCAACTTACCATACGCGATAAAACGAAACAAATTATAAGCAGTCATAAAACTCTAAGGTGTCTGAGCAAAGTTTTTACATTTTTCATAAAACTTCGCCGCGCCAAGATGAAATTCTAATATTCAATTTGAAAGCAAGTGTTTTTTATACCGTGATATTGATATCATAAAAGGATTTAACTATAAATTAGTTACTAACACTCGTTAAAAACCATTTTATACAGAGTGTATTAAAACCACTCTCGAAAACATGGGTGGGTTAATGTACTCATCAATAGAATAACTTTTCTTATGGAAGCAATCGTATGGGCGCGAAAAAAAAACAACTGATTGCTGTTCCATACAGCAGGGGTATGCCAATCACAGTTGAACTGCAAAGTTTTAAATCATGGTCAGTTCATACTAACTCATAGTTATTCTGTGACTAAATAGTGACATTATGACGTCATTCGATGTGTTTTCGCGCATATTTTGCTGTCAAGTGTCTAAAAAGAATGATCACGTGGTACAAAATTGTACCACGTGACCTGAAGAAATTACACTGGGCAGTGAAATATAACTTGACAGCAAAAGATTGGCATACGGAGGCAGGTTGTATCTATACTTCGCAAACATTTATGAAACAGTTTTTTTTCGGGTTGGTCTGTTGATTTTTTTTTATACATCTCAATGATGGAACAAGCCCAACTCGTTTTTAGTGATAACCACTGCCTATAACGATGTATTGACTCACTGAGCACGTCCTCTGAAGACGAGCCCTGTGATACACTGCACCCATCACTCTGAAACATAAAGGTGTTAAGTGTCATGCACCGGCCCTCAAACCGGAACCGGAACATCAATGCGAGCAACATTGCTTGATAGAAATAGTTACGGTAGTAGTACTTTCACAAGAATTAAATTAAATAAAATAAATAAATTAAATATTCTTGGACTTTACACACAACACCCTCTAGTCCCAAACTAAGCATAGCTTGTGATTGGGAACTAGATGGCTGATAGAATACTTATATACTTTTTTTTTTTAAATACATACTTGTAATACATAGTAACACCCAGACATAGAACAAACATCTATGTTTTCCACGCACAAATGTTTGTTCTTGGTGGGGATCGAACCCACGACCCACAGCACGGAAGGCAGAGCTATTACCGACTGAGCTGTGACGCCTGTCAATTCACTACTACTACTAATTATTTATTCTTATTTATTGATGGGTACTGTAGCCTCTGAGAGTGGTATAATACATAGGTTTTCTACATTGTATTGTTTTAACTACAATCTTTATTTCCTAAGCAGGAGAGTTGATAATTCCGTCGGAGCACCACGAGATGACGGTGCGACAGAAGTCGATGTTCGAAGCTGAAATGACGATGACCATTAAAAGCATTCGTCGAGAAGACCTGGGAAGCTACATCTGCGTCGCCAAGAACTCTCTCGGGGATGTTGAGAGCAAGATTAGATTATATGGTAAGTACCTTCATATTTTGAGACACGTAAATTTTGACCACCACTGCATCTTTTTTGTATCAAAGTCTGATGTTGAGTTACATTTAACTATTACAATTTTGTGTTGGATATTGAACCCTCTGTGAAGCATCGTACTGCGTCTATCGCTCTGAAGCGTAAGATTAGCGTAAGTAAGCGTCTTAGGCTGATTTTCCACCAGAGATATGCCACGTTGCTAAGCGGTGAGTGAAGTCAAAGCTAAGCTATGAAACGATGTGACCATTTCAACTATAGTTAAGCTAAGCAGGTAAAGTTGTGCTATGAAGTTGCGCGAGTTAGCTGTGCGAGGAGGATAGCATACATAGTACCTATCCATATAGCATAGCTGCCATCCTTAGCACGCATCTCTCTATACAAAAACACAGTTTGGTTAAACTCATTTCTACCAGTGCTAAGCTATGAAAATAAACAATTCCTATTGGTGGATATCAAATATATTCTTAGCTAACTAACTTAGCTATGGTGAAAAGCACCCTTAAGTTCCACCTTCGAGCTTCAACTTGACGCTGATTACCTAATAAAAAGGCAAAAATGTTTTTGTATTTGAACATCATTGATGGGATTATGGGATGTGGTTGAAATAGGTGATAATATTACCCTGAAAGAGGTCTTTAGAAGAGTTCTAGGTACTGTTTGATCAAAAACAACACCTACTTAATGTAAAGATCTTTTACAGAAATACCTGGAAACGACAGACACGCGTATCAATATCCGGAAGTCCGGATGACGTCAGACGATGAGTACGGTACCGACTCGTACGATGATGACGACCACAATGACGTGGACAGCACAAAAAGTAACAGAGTTCCGGACCGCGCCAACAAATGGTATTCCAATGATGGGAAAATACTTATCACTGAAACAAATATTGGATCAATCGCAACACTATCTTTACAAACAGTCTTTGTGCATTTACTCAATTTACTGCTTTAATTAATTTTCTCTCTGTAATTACAAAATTCTGTGTTATTTTTATGCTACGGCTCTTAAATTCAAATGAAAACACTGAAGTAACTAGTTAGTATTCCAATATTGGTGAAGAGTTTTGCCCTGTCATGTACAAAGGGTGTAATAATATGACTCCGAAAACTTTGGGGTTAAAATATCTCTATGGTGTCTCTGACTATTTATCTTAGACATTCTCGAAGATATTGAGTTCCAAAAGATCGGGAGTAACGACATAGTCAGTGGGGATTTCTGAAAAAAAAACTAAATTCCCCACTGGTGGGGATTTCTGGAATATATCGATATTTATTATGTATGGGTATTACAGAGTCAGTGTCATTTCTTTTACTGATGTTATAGTATTTTTTTATCGATTTTATGTCTAATAAGTTTTTTTAACGGCATGTAACGTGATAATAACTAGTCATAAGTAATGTTGTAAATAGTTATAATATAGTCAAATGTAAACTGTTGTACGATTAGTAATTTAAACAATATTCTTACGTCTTACCTATTTATACTGTCGCATTTTATGTTTGTTTTGTCCCTTACCACACTGGCAGCAACTGGCACCAATCATCAAAATCAAATGCTACTTCAAATTTTTTTTTGTAATTTCTTACTACGGTTTATGCTGCCAACAAGTGTGGAAGGTATCTTACCTGATGAGTATATAAAACTTTATGATGAATGATCATACTTATAAACGATGAATTTTATAAACGATGATGACACCAGTTTCTTATCGATGGGTAATTTTGAAGTTTTTATTCACCTGCTATTCACCGTTCATAAGTATAACTGTATGATAATAATTGAATGTGCCATGTATATTGCATTTATCTAGTTCGCAGAAGCTGTAAGCTCTTGTTTTCACTGAGCCAGAACGCCTAAAATCTTTGTAAAAATATTTAAAGCCTGATTTACATAGATAGCGTTTCTAGCTCCGAAAAATAATATAATAATAGAGTAATATCATTAGCATATTCAAGTATACTATAGAATACTTACTTATCTTTGTATTCAAGCAAAAAAATAAACATTCTAAATTCAAATTTCCAAAGGTGGAGGCGATTATGGCTCTTCCACGCGCAATACGATTCAACTTTTTGGATGTTTTCATATTTTTGAAGCTAGAAATTCTTTCTGTGTAAATTCTGTTTATGCTCAATAGGCTTTGAAGGTTTAGAATAAAATAATTATCATAATAAATTGTAAATAAATCTCAAAATAAAGTATTTAATCTGTAAAACCCATATTATTTCAAAGAGGTTTATTTCAGAATAATATACGAGTATTGATAACCGTTGACAGTAGCTAAGAAAGTACAGTTTTTAAAATGCTTTTCTTCAATTGCAACTTTATAGATATTTTATTATAAAGATCTGCTAAAATAAATTAAATAAATATTTGACCAATATAAAAATATACTTAAACAAAACTTTAGTATTGAAAATTTCAAAGTACCAATAGTATTTGTTTCTTTTTCTCGAACCTAATTATATTATACTAATGTTTTTAAAGTTGCAATTAATGGAGATACCTTTCCACGTATGATAACAGTAGACAAAAGTATAACTTCTTCCGAAAAATGTATGTTAACATTATCCTGATCGTTACAAAAAATAATAAAATAAAACTAAGAAGGTGTCGTGTCGTCTTTTAATTTTACCCAAAAACCTGTTTCCCCGCGGATTTTATCCGTAATTCAATATTTCACGGGGCCTTTTACTAATGTTCCTATCATTACCTTGAAGGTGAGTTACAGAATAACCGTCTTTTTAAATTAGGAATTTATTCACAGACCTACAAAATAACAACTTGTAACCGCATATCTTGTGATAGGAGAAAAACCGAACATTGTATGGTTTTATAACTGTATCAGTTATTAAACAGATTGTAGTTAATAATATAAAACACAACAGTGGACCTCCTATACCAAAACTTGTTTAAAACAAACCGTACTCTTCAGGCACCCCTAAAAGAAGCTATGCAAAAATTCTACGTCTAAACGAAAAAAATTATATATCAAAATAAAGCAAACCAACATACTAACTTTGATCTTTTAGTATATCAGGGACTAGCTTCCGCCCGCGACTTCGTCCGCCTCCCGTTTGATCCTGTTGATTTTTCCAGATAAAAAATAGTTAATCCTACGAACTATATGAAGCACAATCGCTCGTCCATTTTGCAACGTTGAATAATAATTTACGTAGAAGTCTAATGAAATTAGCTTTCACACTGGCAATATGCATCAATTTGCCTCATTTCATTCTGTCAACAGCGCTTCCACTATAATATTATTTGTAAATTGAAACGTGCCTTTCGATAGGTACCTAGCTATTAGCTACAATATAGGAATTCAATCTGAACAATTAGCCCTGTCACTGTTTGACATTACATATTAGTACAAGCAAATTTCAAAATTCACAGAAAGACCGTGACAGAATGAAAAAAAATATGCACAAATAAAAGGTACGTAGCCTACTATGACCACTGCTGAAAAGAAAATAAATGTTTGGTATGCGGACTAAAACACACCTGTTTCAAGTTGATTCAAACATGAATCCAATAGCTTTGCAGCAAAATCATGCACAATGAGGTCAACTTGTTTACCCAAAGGTAGATTCTTGTAAACTAAGCATGTAGGTATGCGGGGGGGGGGTAATCAGTTGATACAGCGAACTGTACTTTTGAGATACAGTATGCAAAATTACGAGAGTATAATCAAACCTTTTTATTTACACACCTCGTAAACCTAATAGGCAGTGTAAATTCAGTTTCAATTTAAACGTTCCCAGTAAAGTAAACATTTTCTATATTAATTCATTTTAACATTATTGAAAAGGCCTTTTCATTCAAAATACCGTTAATCAGCTTAATAATGTTCACTTCAATATAGTGAAAGCTTTTTACGATTTTCGATTTTAATTTATGCTCTATCTCGACCGGCGCTGGAACCCACGCCACTCAGAATCGTTTGGTTCTAGAAATATAAGGGAGAGGACTATGTCCTCTCCCGATCAGAAAAACATTAGACTTTTGAAGTCTGTTTATCGTGCACATTTCTAGCTGCCAATATCAAACAACTCTTCACGTTGTTACACTCACCTAAGGGTGGATTTTTACCAACTCAGATTAAATAAATATCCATAAATATTTCACACAACGGCCTCTAGTCCTAAACTAAGCCACGCTTGTAATATAGGAACTAGATTACCAAATAACACTATCCGCCAGGTAAAACACGATCAATCTCTAATCTTGTCTAAAACAAAGACGTAAATATTTTGGTAAAATCCAGCTTAAGCTGGTTAACCCGTTAATGAAATATATATACTCTTACCGCTCGTATTAAATAAAAAAACCATACTAGTCATAATAAGAAAAACTCTACACCTATTTCACGGAACCAATTTATAAGCGCCGTTATTAATATCGCTATTTTTTGCTTCCAATTCACACGTCGTGATTGTACTAATCAGCAATCAATGTTGTTGGTTATTCTATTCCTTTGTGATTTGTGTCGCAATTTCCCACAATGATTCGGGAAAATACGCCTCGATTACAGTCGCGTAAACACTTGTTACACAGTCACGGAACGACTGTGGCATCAATCACTAGTGCTATACCTCATCAAGACCATAGCTGGGTCACTTTCCATCATAAAACCATCTATCATTTTGGTAAACTATCATTTGATTGTAATTTATTAGATTCTGTTGGTAGCAAAAGCTAGACAGTCGGGCCGCTGCGTTGGTTACCTATTTCACATCAATATAACTAATTTTAAATTTCGTATAATATTTTTGAAAATTCATTTAGAACAATAAAATTACAAGTAAACAAATATAAATTATTTGTTTCACTAATCAACTCATAAATTACTTAAATAAATATAAGTAGAATCACATACTTAGATTTTTGAAAAAAAACCAGAAATCCCCACTGCTACACCGTAGCATGCTACGACGTAGCTGGTGGGGATTTCTTCGTGGGGATTTCTGGAATATACCAGGCCAAGCCTGTATCGCGGAAGACCGGATAACAAACTAACTGATTAACAATAATGATATCACTGTAACGTGGCTAATAAATAATATTTTTTTAGGAATATCAAAACACAATCAAATAAATAATATTAAAATGAAATAAAATATAACTAACCTAATTAACAAAATGTTAGATACTCCTTAACTGATTTCTCGCTACTCGAGTTCTTTGATGATGTTCAAGGAAGGTAATCCAAGGCTCACTCGAACAGAGTGTTTTATTTCTTTAGATTAGTAACTCAATACATCTTTTGATAGAGAAGAATGGAAACTTTTAGAGGAGGCCTTTGTCGAGAGACAAGCTGTACCAGAACCGGTTGCCGATAAGTAGATAAAGTCATCATCATCAACCTATTCTCGTCCACTGCTGGACGTAGGTCTCTCCCAAGACGCGCCATTGAGCTCGGTCTTCGGCTCTTCTCATCCAGTTAGTTTAAGTAATACATTTAAATGGATTAATTTAGGCAATATAAGTTAGATAGAAAACTTGTAACAAACATCAATAACGGCTTATTTTATTTTATTTATTTATTTTATTACATCTTTTGCTTCCTTTTATGTAACAACCCAGCTGTTTTGGCAGGCTGTGCCAATGCCATGCTTAGATTGCCCAAATTAAGGACGCTTGCGACTCCTCCGACGCAACGAAAAATAACCATGATTACTCAAGTCTTGTTGGATTATGATTATGAGAACGTTGCTTATTTTGGAAATCACTCGTCAGGATTTATGACGTTGAATCAAAGGCTGAAACAGAATCCGTCTGCTGTAGTGCTGAATACACACAAAAAGCTATATGATGTGATTTTATTAATCGTATACCGTAAGAGTGCTCATTGTGCTCAACTTTATCAGCTCTGTGTTCTATTTTACCTTGTGCTAGTAGACGGCGTTTTTGAAAAGTCTTGAAACTGATCTTCGGACAGTTCTGTTCTGTTTGAAGCTTTTTTTTAAAGCTTACAACCTTCTTTGTAAAACCGATCATACAAAAAAACGCTAGGAACCAGGCCGTTTCTTGCCCGTTCTAGGCTCTGGTCGCGCGAAACTGACACCTAGAATCACCTAGTTACGAGTATATAAGCCGATTCTAAATTATCCTTGTAATTTTATTGAATTAAGAAATTATGACTTTGACATCGTCATAGTTACTCGTAACTGTAACTGAAATGAATTTATTTTAGTTGTAATTTTGCAGCCAATCATTACTTTAATCGCGTTATATAATGCTCTATATACTCGTAGTTAGCTTGTTCAATGCAAACAAGCCAAATAGGTACCTACTTCACTAATATCTGATGACACTAACAAGCAATAACAAACTTTTGTCCGTAAATACAAGGAGCTAGTGGTACAATCTTAAACAAACATTTAATTAAAACTTAAGGAAACTAACGACCACATGTGGTACAAACCCAAACTTGGAGTTTGATAATTAACATTCCTGTTACTGCCCGCATTCAGGTAAGCCTTATCTGCTTGATCAGAACTGGATTACCAGGTTTGATGCAATATTGATATTATAGAGCTAGCAAAAACAAGGCGGAAAAAATTTACATGAGTATTTTGAGACACCAGTTATCTACAGTGGTTTCCTTTGAATTTTAACTCATTGCATGTGTTTAGTATTGAATCGCGATGAACAATACTGGGGACTAGTTACGATATATTTTAGTTGGATGCCTCTTTGTAATGAATGCGTCAATATCCTGTGGTTTGGTTCCCGTCCACTGGATCTGCTATAGACTATCCTTTCACCAGATTCACCAGCAAATACTATTTATGCAAAAAAATATGTAAAGCTAGTCTTCCTACTAGACCTTATTGTTTAAGTAAGTCTAGATAAAGTTTTACGTTCGTTTTTAAAAAAAATGACAATCTATTGTCATGATTTCAAAAATTAATACTATTTCGGGAAAATAATTTTGTATATTTTGATTAATTTATTTCTATTTATTCGCGGATTTTTAATTTAAAAAGGTTCTTAGTTTGACTATCTTAGCCTGTCTTTATTAAACACTCAATTTATTAGCCACCGGAAACGTGTTGTCTTGTCTGACGATACAAGTTCCTTTTGAGAACCGCCATTTTTTTATGAAAAGTATATCAAAAGAACTGCAGGCACGGCAGTTGTTCTTGAGCCTTCGGGCAGTGAAGTTGTGTCAGTTATGTGTGTGGTATGATTAGATAAACGTATTACTGTGTTACAGTGTAGGATGGTGCAAGAACAATATTATGAAATGATTGCATAAAGTGCAGTTTTATTTCACTTCAGAAGAGGGAAAAGCAACCAAACAGAAATTTTACACCCACATAATATTTTAAAGTTTTACACACGGTATCATGGTATTTTCGTAGCACATGAGATCAGGGCTACTCTCTGACGTTGTGATGCGTAAAATTTTGTACTAGTGTGCTTGTTTAGTACTTGGCCAGGGCAACCCTCTGGTAGTATTTTACGGCACATTTTTACACCCCAGCCTAGCTTATCGGTGCTTGATCAGGGCCACACTCTGATAGCACCTGTAAGATTTGGCTTCTATACCTATTGTGTGATTCTTTATTTTTTTTTTGTTTGTTGTTATTTTTCTTATTCATTTTATAGATCCTCTGTTTATAACTTTTTGAACGAACTATAGGGTTGTTCGTTGGATATTGGAACGTTGGAACCAAACGCCCCTGCGTTTGGTTGGCAGGTTTACCTACCCATGGAGTTTTCTCCGCTGTTAGTGGACATACCAGCTATCAAAACGTCGGATAATTGAGTCGGTTATGTTTGCCGACTGGACTGAGTTAGCTATGTTTGCTAACTGGATTGAGTTAGCTATGTTTGCTAACTGGATTGAGTTAGCTATGTTTGTTAACTGGATTGAGTTAGCTATGTTTGTTAACTGGATTGAGTTAGCTATGTTTGCTAACTGGATTGAGTAAGTAATGTTTGCTTACTGATTTACCTTCACTGATAAATGCTTATGATAACTTTGGTTTCTCAATGTTTCCTTGGTTTGAGTGAGCAATTAATGCTTACTGGATTGATTTGACTTATGAATGTTCTCTGTAATTTTTATATTTCAAAGTGATTTCTATTTTTACTAGATATAATACAAAGATAAAAATAGAATAAAGATACGCTTAAACTGTTTATCTAAATTGTTAGGTTGAAGTTATTGAATGGTTTATGTCGAAGATTATTATTTGTATTTCAGCGGAGTGTGATAATGATGTCAGATTTCAGCGTCAGTGCCGGCTTGTGATGCCAGCACGTGTGAGCACTCTTGGGAGTGCTGTGCTATGTTGTCATTGAACATCACCGAACGCCTCGAGTGCGTACAAGGTTAGATCCAACCATTTTTATGTTTCGATTTTTGATCGCTGTTTGCATAGTGTCAATTCTTAGTGTCAAGGTTAAACGAGTGCGTAAAATTAAACGCTGGAAGAACAGCGAGTGCCCCCGGATAGCTAATTACTGGAAGGGCGATGTTTTTAGTTTGTTAACTTTTTAAATCTGAGTTAAAATCGGATGTGGTCACGTAGAATCGATATCGCAAACTTTTTATGAGATTATGTATGCGAACGATGGCTGTTATTTTTATACGTGGAATAACTGATGCATATTTGTGTCTATTTTCCTACGTGAAAACCTAAACTCAAGTTTGAAACTACGAGCGTTTCCTTTCTGAGTAGATTTCTTGAAAGTGATCCGTTAGTAGCGAAAAGTCAGATTTGTTTTTCCGAAATATTTACTCCGTGGTAGCGTTGGTCATCCCCAGCGCTTGTGCAATCTAACAAACGAAGGTTTTTTTTAGTGCTAGTACATCTGTATATGTGCAGGTAGATCAGTTTTGAAAACATCGAGAGTTTAATTTGTTCTGTAAGTGACTAGGCCATGATGTCACTGTTTGTTTTGCCAAACTACGATTTATCGCAAATACATAGATAGAAAACTCTTTATTGTACACCACAAGGAAATTGCATATTAGATACAAAGTTCTTATTCTTATGTGAAGTACAATGGGCGGCCTTATCGCTTGATGGACAACGGGCGTGTCTAGTTTGTTTGCTGAATAGATGTAGAACATTTGAGATATTTGCAAGTACCCGCCTATTAGGTTTTGCGAGGTAAAGGTAACCAAAATATCGAGTGTACCCCAGGTTATCCTGATCATTGAGTTTAGCAATTTACTATAGAGGTTGATAGTTTATGTTTGTCGTCCCTCAAAATGAATGCATATGTCGGTGTTTACTCGTAAACTGTGTACTGTTGTATGAAATATTTTCACGATTATCTGGTCGTGTGGAATTGGCACATCTTAGAATCACTTAGTTACATAGGACGATTCTAAATGATAGATAGATAGATAGATAGATAAACACTTTATTGTACACAAAGAAGAAACAGAACATAAGAGAAAACAATTAAAGCTAATGTACAATGGGCGGCCTTATCGCTAAAAGCGATCTCTTCCAGACAACCTTTGGATGGAGAGGATAAACAGAAACAGAAAGACGGCGGTGTACAAAGTGTGCACAAACAAACTAATATACCTATATTCATCATGTTAATTATATATTATACCTACCATTACCTACACTAACCATCCTTGCGATTTTACTGAATAAAGAAATTAAGACGCCCTAAATGACTATCTGTCTAGTGAAAACGAGATAAATCGTTGGTGTAGTGTAGTACGAGTATGTCTACTGTGTGTTGTGTACCTATTGCTTTAACTGATGTCGTTGCACACATCATGCTGTGACACATCACAATTTAGGTTCGTTCGTATGAGTTAGTGCCCAACTCTGATGACTGAGTTTTTAGGCCACCATTAGGCCTCTTTCGTGGCTTCACGACTGCTAAAGCCGGATCTAACAGTTTTACGTGCCCTCAAAGCACGGAATTGCTCAGATGTAAATGCCACTAACGGTCAGCCATCCAAATAGTGGCCGCGCAGAATGTTACTTAACATAAGTAGTCGGTGAAGATTGATTAAGCAAGCACTGCCACGAGTGTAATTTTGGTAACTTGAGGGTCTCATGTAGAGTCAATGTAGAGTCTCATGTAGAGTCAATGTAGAGTCTCATGTAGAGTCAATGTAGAGTCTCATGTAGAGTCAATGTAGAGTTTCAATTTTATCTTTTTCAAGCTTCATGCGAGTTGGATTGGAGTCGCAATGTTTTATTTGAGTAACACAAATAGTACGATTTCAGTCTGATGCAGCGTTGGTCTATAACCTGATGTGTTGATCTTAGAATAGTTTTTTTGGACAAGGCTTCAAAGAACGTGCGTGAAGCCCTATTTCGACTTATAAGTGCTGGTTCCTGTTAGTTGATTTCTCAACTGCTTTGACGTTCAAACCGGATGTTTTTGGTTTGATTTTGGATTTTTGATGATCTCAACTGTATAGAACGATCAAGCTAGTTGTTAATTGAAGGTTGAAGCTGTTTACTTCGAATGTGATGGAGTGAAATGAAAGCGGTAGTAAGCTACTTTTCAACATGGCATTAGGCAGTTGCAAATACTTGTTATCATTTCGGTTAGATAATGCCATCGATTAGAAAATTTACGAACGATGTTGGTTGATCCAATTTAGCTTTGACTAGAGCTTGACCAAATGTGTACAACAGTTTCTATCACTTTAGTTTCGTAGGTCGAGCTGTACTTAGTGATGATGATGATGATGTCCTCCGCGATGTATCCGGCGATGGCGAGCCTTGTACTTAGTATCTAGTTGTTAGATACTCTGCTTAAGATTTCTCACATTACCTACTACTATTTGTCATTTATCTATTGGTTATTACCAATAGCAGTAAATACATTGTTTGTCTATTTACAGGTTCTTGTAAGTAAATGTCATGATTAAATGGCTAATGGAATCGTTTGTCTGACGCTGGCTTAATGGTTTTGGCGATGATTTTGTTATGACTGTTGACATGTCAAGTCATAAAGGATGAAAATGAAAATGAAAAATCTTTATTTCCAGCAAAACATACATAAGTAGGTAGGCAAGGGTAGGAGGGGTACATAGGTACAAACCAGACAGACATAAATTACAAACAGACATAAATTACCTAAACATCAGGGGTACCTACTAATGAGCGCTGAACAATTCGGACATACGATCAAAGAGCTGTCATTTGTTGTTATAAAAGGATGGAAATGATTTAGGCAACTGATCCGATTTATGCAGCGATCACAAGCATAGCGATTAATCTTATTTTTAATTTTTTAATAGGACTACCTGGTAGTCCTATTTACAATCCAATTTCGCAGTAGTAAAATCGACCACACTTTATTCAATTTTATAATAACAATATTTCCAATATAGGTTGATGGCTCGATATGGATGCGGTTTTGGGCGTGGCGATTATGATACAATTGTTTTTTTTCAACGTCCAAATAATAATTGGGTAAAATATGAATAAGAAAATAAATTTTCTAAGTACTTAGTGAAAACTCTAATCGGAAAGACAACATGGTAAAGGTTGCTTGCAGCAGGCTCCACTAAATCGGGCGAGCTGAAAATGGCGGAGGCCTATATGATCGGCAGTGGTTATCCTATGGCAGAAATGACAATAAAGACCCTATTTGCATGTGATGCCTTAAGAAACTTAGCCGCGGTCGCTACACAAACAGAAACTTACGGGTCTAGTTTTTTTAAAACAATATACGTAGAGTGAAGTACTACAGGCGAGCTGAAGGATAGAAACTCAAATTATTGCACAAACGTTAGCTCCACATTTTCCATTAGTTTCATCGTGGTTATGTATTAGGTAACTTCAAACGACGTATCAATCGTATGTAGTTCAGCTGCAAATGCTGTGGCATTATATCAATTCAATGTGGTAATATGCGAGCTGAACCAATATTTACATTGGTTTCAACATCGACTCAAAAATAGAACTGCCTTGTTCAAATTACTGACATAGTGTAGTTGAATTTAAGCTCAAATCAGCTCGTAGTAGTCACCACTTCAAAAATGTGATGGTAAGCTGATACTATGACTTCGATCAGACATCAATCAAATAGCTAAAAAAGCACTGGAAGGAAGAATACTTACTAAATTATAAGTAGTTATAATTTTGAAATCAAATACCTATAAAGCACTGGAAGGAAGAATATTTACTATATTATAAGCAAGTATAATTTTGCTCTGTGTATTTTTATAAGGTTAGATCATTCTGCTATATTTACTAATCAAATGTTTCAACTTGATTAAAATTATCGCAGCCAAAGGATCATATCTACCAAAAAATCATCAATTACAGAACGCATAAATGGACACACGAAACCCAAACGCGTGTAATTAAGTCCGTCCACTTGGCAGCCCTGAATGACAATGAGTTGAAGAGACAGTGGGGCCAACACAAAAGCGTGAAGCTAATGGCGTGTTCATAATCCACACAAGTCTCCATTGACGATTGCGGCGCTTTTGAACGCCACGAGAGCCACAGACTGAAAGAATCGGTATGTCGATTGCAGAGAAACACTTTGGGTCTCAACACAATGAGCCGTTTTTCTTTTTTTTTGAGAAAAAACTGAAGATTTCATTTCATATACATCGTAAAACACAGTCAATGCTAAACTTCCGTAATAGTCTAGAAAGTGCATACAAACCTGGTGTACGAGAGGTAGAGTACATAAAGTATGCGTTGCATTGCACAGGAATGACGTGAGCGCAACATGTCACGAGGTTTCTGGCCTTGATAGACTCAGTATACAAAATACTTGTTGGAAAACACTGTGAGCACATTAGAAAGCTTTTAAAAAAAACTGGTTGGTCTGGGTAACAGCGTGTAATGAATTCTCTTTTACTCAAAGAGGGTTTTAGCAGATTTTATTAACAAAATACCAACTAATTTAGATTTAGGTCGGTAAAGTATTTTACGTTTGGCGTATTTACTGCTTTGCTCTCTTTATATTATTCTGTGGCTCAGGTCGATGACAGACAGAAGATAAGCAGTATGACAAGAATATGCGCTTGAAAATATGAAAATTTTGAAGCAAAAGAGGTTATCCTGATTTTGAAGGGTTAAATACATAGCACGTGTATTTCAGCTTTACTGTCACTAGATTTTTTACGCCGTACACGTTATATTTGCAGTAGTAGTAGAGCTTTTTGTGAGAGTCCATCCAGAGTAAGTAACTAACTCACTAGCTCAAGGTTAAAAAATTCAAATTAATGTGTTTATCTGTTATCATAAAGTCTCCCTGATATTGAGTTATTAAAAACAAGCAGTTAACATAAATTGGAAAAAAATATTGTTGCGTGATTTTTTTATTACCTGTCATAAGCGCTTTATGATTATTTGAACGTTCAAATAGTATAATAAAATTTTAAAGCCTATTCGCCGTCAAGTAATTTGACGAAATTACCCAATGTAAACTGAGGGGGTCCATATCAAAATAAATTGTGTCCAGAGAAATGAGCATTTTCCAGTCTCAAATTCTTGCGAGATAATTATGTCCTCTAATCATTTGTTAGAAGATATTTTAAGTGGTCCGTAAAAACAGTGAGACTATCTTCCCGTTTAGTATTTTGTATTTCTTAAACTTTACAAACTATTACTAGATATAGTATATGTATAGCTAAGTACTTACTAGTCTTATTTTTATAACATAAGTAGCAAGAATGGAACTAAAGTATATGAAAACATATTAATAATTCTAACCTTCAATTACTTCAGTTTTCAATCTATCAAAACTGTTCACTGAATTATTAAAACCGTTCCGGGACCCTAATTTACACTATTCACATTTCAAACCGAAAAGCAAATGGAAGTACCAAAACAATGCATGCCCTTACCGACCGCAGTGGAAACAGGTAAATGATAAATAATACAAAATAATCTAGAAGGGTCTACTCAGAGGTTTTAAGTCGTATTTCCGTGTGTCGGAACCGCAATTAACGTATGACCTTCTGAACCCCGCACTAATTAAAGAGGGGTTGGAACGCATGTGGTTTGCTAAATGTACATAAGTAAACATATTTTTGACTTCATTCCGTGGATTCTGTAAGCCGTTGTGCCGTTGTTCTCTAATAACTGGTTATTTTAATGAAAATCACACGGTAACCAAGTATGCAAAGATTACGTTGAGTTTTCGCTATTAGCTATTTGGTTCATAAATAATCGAAAAGAGTTAAAGTACTCGTAGATCCTAAGCACTAGACTGATTGCAGATTAACCAAGAAAAAAAAAGAAGATCCTAAGCACAATCGACGTTTTTTGTTAACCTATCGCCATAATCTATTTTCATAACTTTAGAAAATAAAGTAAGTATTGATGTTCCGAAAGCTACTACCGGACTTAGTATCTGTTACATAATAAGTTCTCAATAAATTACTCAATACGTACGATGTGATGGTAGACATATAGTGTAATATTCATTTCATTCTTGCATTTTCATTGTTTAGTTCAGTTGAAAGAACCTGGTATTCTGATTCAGCTGAACAAAAACATGGAAAAAAGTATAGCCGCTCAACTGAGAGAAAGTTTCCACTCGTTCTAAATATTAAAATCGTGTGTTCAAAATAAGCTTATCACAAATTCTGGTGGTGAACTTTTAAACGTATCGACATCAAAAGCTTTGTCGTGGCTGTAGACGGGAGAGCCTAAGGTACCCCCTAAAAACCAAAGCTTGCAACTGCCACTAGCGTGAAAAGACCCACCATCCAAATGAAGGCCACGCAGAACTTTTCTACCACATAACTTTGATGGCCACACTACCACAGTGGGAATATAACAGGTATCCAAGTTCCAACTGTGCATTAACACATATTATCGGATAAGTTCTGAATAGTATTTCCGAGTTTCAACTCTATTAAAAGTTACGTGAGCGGGACGCGGCGCGAATGTTTTGTTCCCGACTGTCTGCGGCAGGTGTGTGATAGTTGTCTTTCTATTTCAGCTTGCAATTCGGTTAGTTTAATGTATGCAGGGGAGAGGGAATTATGAGTTTTGGAACTTTTTACGTTGACGATTTGGAGGGAAATCCAGGAGAGTAGGTTATATTTTAGGTACTTAGTTTGGGAAAGCTGTGGAGATAGTACGCACAAGTTTTCTTTGTTCTATTTATTAGGATAATATTTTACCAGCTTTTCAGATGTTAAATTGTAACACTTATTTCGGCAAATAAATGTATCTTGTATCTTGTTATTATTTTTCATTTTGCTAAACATTGACAAAACAGTACAAAGCAACTTAATGCTATAGGTACAACATTATCTTCCAAATAACGTTTGAGCATTGTTATCACTTTAAATCGTTTCATAAGCTAGGCTTAACTGACGCATATAGTTTAAAAAGTAATGATAAAGCAGATTATTTTTCTACATGAATCATCGCAATCAAAAGAGTATCGATTCGTATCGATGACGACACGTTATCTCGTGTCACCTAAAGCTGTTGGGAATTTTGGAGCTTCCATAGGTCTCAAGCACGTTCCATTGGCTCCTTTCATAAAGTTCAACCAATAATCCATCGGAGGATAATATGCGAGCTTTGGAAATACCAACATAATGTAGACATGGAATTGATGTGTTCATTCTGTAATCGAGCTACGAAGAGACAATGTGAATTTAATTTCCCCACATTACAATAGTAGAAGCTCCTTGTACAGGCGCAGACTCTTGCAATGAATCTTCAGCTCGTAATTCAAATTACCTTTGGCTTCCATCCAATACATTACATTACCTACATAATTCTAAATTAATTGTAAATAACATTATTTGTTCCCCGCTGATAAATCTTTTGAAATATGCCCGAGAGAAGTAGGTAACGCCGTTCCTATTTGCTTTATTAAATTTTACCCGAACAAGTCTTCAAGAGGTGAATTTATTTCTCTGTCTGAGTGTGGGTGTTAGGGGTGCCGCTTCGCTGCTGACACAGAAAAGTCGGAATATTTCATTGAAATTGCACGGACACCGACTTGTGTCCGTGCTACTGATAAATCTGACGTACCTTCGTAACACAATGGAAAGCATCAATAAACTTGACTCGCCTCGTCGCCCGTTTTATCATTGATATCCTTTTGCTGACGTACCCATACCCAAAAAATAATTTTGTAACTGAAAAACCACTCGTAGATAGTGAAATAAAAACTGTATTTTAAAAGTATAATTAAAATTTCATCATAGCTATTATGAAATTATAGAAATTCAAAAAAGTGGTAATCTTAGAATGGTGTATTAATCAACAAATAACTTTATTCACAAAGAAAATTACGACTAATACAGTATCTACAACATTTGTAATATTTACAAAATACACATGAAACAATTGAACTATCTACTGATCTGATCCAAATCAGAAGCGTGCCCAAGACACTGGCTGCATTACCGCGCTGAATAGCAATGCTGATGCGTTGGCTCAGATACTCAGCAGCCTCTATGGGTCACACGTAGCTTCGTCTATCATTGATAGTCAACTGTCAATGTCAACATTTCACTTGAAGCAAAGAAGCCTGTGTCACACACATCCCTATTTTCATTATTCTCTGCTAACCCGCGGATTAGATTAGCAGCCTCGCAGCGGGAAGCAATATCTACTTTCATATTGCTTACAAGCAGCGTAAACTTTTTATAGATTGTTCTAACACGCGTTTGAATCTTTGTGATTTCGCTTTAGAGACTTGTTTTTTATGTGGGTTGTAACTTTTTCATGAACTTTGATGGAGTAGATTATAATAATAGAGTCATTTTTAAAAGCCGTATCCTAAGCATTACTTAATATAGTTCAAAATTCACTCGGTATTTTACAGCGTACTGATGTCAGCAGAAGAGAAGACTAACGACTTAGAATACTGGGTTTTAGAGTCCCCAGCAAACAAAATCGTTGAAAATAAATGATTTCGAGGCACAACTAAGCTGAGAACATTGAGAAGCGCCCAATTTTTAGAACTAATTTACGATATTATCGCTGTGACAATCGCACTATGAAGAAAACGTTAAAATGTCGCACGAATCCAATAGGCTCTTGTAGAGTTTTACTAAATTAAGCTAACTTACTCCAAAAGTGAAGCCAAGTAAACCCACGTGGAATTATACAAATATAACACTCTTCCTTGATGAGACAGTCTATCTTACCTACGTAGCGGGACTAGAATGCTGATTGCGCGTGAAGCAAATATTTACAAAGTGGAATAACTACTGCAGTTTTATAAAGTAGTGCTGCAGTACATTTGTACAAGGTGAAATAAAACCACTTTTGAAAACTTCGAGTCTTTAGCTCGGTATAAAATTGTAAGCTGCGTTGTTATCGATTCGATAGTGCACACGTTACTACTCAAATTATGGGTATTCGAGTACAAGTTCTTTGATACTTTGACTCGTCGTTTGCTACTTTTAGCGTATCCAAAATCTGTAGAACTCTGATTTCAACACAGTTTTTTGTAAGATACCTCAATGTTCTGGAATCGTTCAGGTTCTGATGATAAAGTGGATCTCCTATAGACATTTTGAAGGTCAGGGATTTTAATTTTTTGAAACAATGTTGTTGATTACTTACGCAGACAATTTCGGTAAATACCTAAGCCAGTATTCATTTAACTTTTAACTAACTTATAAAGCCACCATAAAAAACGGCTAGCGATCATTCGAGAAAAAGGCGACTCATAAAACAATCAGTATTTGAAAGACGAGCGAGCGGGTGGTAGACGTGCCGTTTGTCGGTGAAATTGCTCTAGAATTATTCCTAGCTGCCATCTGGCGTTCGGTTTCTGGCGAGTCCGCGATACCTGCATCTATTCCACTAATGTAGGCATCTCCGCTTTTGCAAATAGAAGCTATGAAGACAGCTATTAACTGCGGTTTTAGTTATTCTGTCTTGTTCAAATATCTTAGTTATTCAATTCGATAAATAACGATTTCTGTGTCAAAAGCTTATTCTTGCTCATCCAGTGTTTCTGTTTTACTACTCATTTCTCAAAAAAAATATCAAAGTTTCTGTACAACGACGGTTGTTCATTAATCAACCTATTATTGAAAGATGTCTTCTCCTTGTCAATAATTACTTGTTCATTAATGAGCTGTTAATAAAGGATGTGTTCTTACTGTGATGACAAATAGTTTTAGTATCATCCTCTACAGCCTGACTTCACCCTCTGCACATGGGATTCTTTTTATTTGCACCATTTGCCACACCTCTCCCGCGCTAGTTTCATCCAGCTGCGACCCGCTAAAGAAGTCATTTACTACATTTACGCAGATAATGTCCAGCGCCGTGTAAAAATGCTAATAAATCCGTTTAAGGAAACAAAAAAAACGGTAAAAATATGCTATAACTTTACAAAAAGATTCATGAATAAATTAAATACGCATGAAAAGAATTTAACCATATTTATATTATTCAAATGCTACTATGTCGCCAGTGTTAAAGCTTTTCAGAAGCATCGGAGTAAAATTATGTATATTTATTCAATAAAGTCTCAAAAAATATTCGACTAAGGTTTCGTGGGAGTAACTGATGCTATTTTCCTTTTTGTTCTCATTTTCCGTCCCATATTTTTGTTTTCAACTTCACTGAATATTTTTATTACATTTTCTTGTCTCTCAACACATGAGTTACTTTTGTGAACTCCTCGTGGTTTTTGCGATACTTCCGGGCGCGTTCGGGCGCAAAAACTTATAGACACTGTTTCATCCGCTTTACATGTGTAAATATTATTTCTTATTCGAGTCTTTTGCTTCATTTACACTATTATTTGTACTAAGCGCAGTGTGTTTTGCTTTTATTTTGTCAACTTGTCAACTGACTATAACGGGAAATCAATGGCATTGACAGTGTCACTGAAAATAATATGTATTGACGAGTTGGCAATGCTTATTTGTTTGCCTGGAAGAGATCGTTCTCAGCGATAAGGCCGCCCATTGTGTTACCTATTTTCTGTACTATTTCTGTGGTGTACCATAAAGAGCTATCTATCTATTATGGGTGTTAGTGTCCGTGCAGCATTGAGGGGTGAGGAAATGTTCAGTGCACCCTTTAAATTGATATTCTTGCTTCTGTGCTTCGAAAAACACGTTACGGGTATATTATCTGTCATAAATCATCATGACATGGTTGTCTACAACCTCAGTCACCAATTCACCATTGACTTCTACTAACTCATACAATACAAACTTCCTTTTAGCTTCTACTCTTTGAAGTGTTCTCAACAAAAATGTTATTTTACAGAATACTATAATACTGTGTATAGCTATGAAACGATTCGTAACAAAACCATAATATCCTATGAAAAATTCAACCGCCTCGCTAGCGATCAGACGCCGTGAAATCTCGAAGTGAAGCCCTAAGGAAATACGTACTATACGCAGGGGTGGGTTAAGGGTTTACATAAAAAAATGAGAATGTAAAACCCCTTTATTCTCCTCATTATTAATGCTGGTTTTCATCAGACTCTGGAGTAAAGACACCAGTCAAATCTTTGATATAACTCAACTAAATATTTTTTCTTAGACCAGACCTTCTATCTAGAAGTTTACTTTACGTCTCTTCCTATCTCAGTGTAAACATAAATATTGATTTGTAAGCGCATCTCTCAACAGATGCGGTGCAGACAATTCAAACATCGAAAAGTAAGTTATAAAATTAGTTTGCTAAATTCAAAACTGAAATGAAGTTTTAGACAAGCCACATAGCAGAATAAAAAAAAATCTCCAACGGAACTCCTTCCTAGCTCCGCCCCTGCACTTGCATGAATGACTTGAGTTGACTCCCACAAACGACTTGTTCGATGCTAGTTCGACGTTATCTTATTCATAAGGTGTTTTGTACATACCCCCAGAAGTGCTTTTACATAAGAAGCCGGTTTCATAAGAACAGGACACTGTAGCATAAATGAACGGGTTACTATGGTCAATTAATGAATCAAACAATCATCATCATCACCATCAACCTATATTGGTCCACTGTTGGACGTAGGTCTCTCCCGAGACGCGCCATTGAGCTCGGTCTTCGGCTCTTCTCATCCAGTGTTTGCCACCTGCATTTCGCAGATTGTCAATGGATCAAACAATGATTTTCTTATATAAAAAAATCTTTGGCATCAAAATATAGACACAGAAAGTGACACGGAAACTTGAATATTTACCACATAACACAGGGATCTTGATAATAATGTTTGACTGATAAATGATGTCATAAGATAAACATCAACGTCATAAGGTTGGTTACAACATGGTTTTTGTGTGAACGTAGTTTGAGGTGAAAAATACTTCGTCTTAGATGTTGTAGGTTCCATTTTGCATAAGATATCTTGGCTTAAGACCTGATTTTCTAAAAACCGACAGCCGTTCTATACCAACTGTTAAATAATTACAATATTACATCGCAAGCTTCAAGGAATTAGTTTGTATGAGCGGCCTCCGTCATGACAGTCCGAAGCATAGAATTGTCACTAATGCCAGGTACAGATAAGCCGAACGAAAGCAAGCGAAGGCTAGCAAGGGGCTTCGCAAGGTGAGCCGGACGTTCGCTCGCTCGTTGTGTCCGTACCGAGTGAACGCTAGCGATAAGTAGCAATGCTCGTTCAACACGAGTGAACGAGACAACGACTGGAACACGGACGAAGGCAAGCGTGGGTATTCGCACGCCTGCGCTCGCTCTCGCTAGGGCGTCCAAACTTGTTCGCTTGCTTTCGTTTGCTTTCGTTCGGCCTATCTGTACCCAGCATAACGGTTACCTTACTAAATGCTGTCCAAACTGACCATTGCTCAACTGATCAGAAACTTATCCAAAAAACTTGAGCCACGCCTTAAAAAAAGCCTACGGCATGAATTAGAGGTGGCCGTTTTTTAGAAAACCAAGGTACCGTTACAGGAAAATCAGATTGCCCTACGACACGAAAATGGAAACAGTAGGTACACGTGAATAGAAAACGAAGGGGTCTTGTTTATAGTGATACTGGAAAATACGGATTAGTTCTCTGTTTGGGAATGTTTCTGTTCAAAAGCATGTTCTTTATGTAAGTTCATTAGAACTAATTATTATTTTATAAGAAGATGTATCTTTATAAGATTTCTTTTAAATATTCTGCATTGGTTTTATTGCATAAATTGAATTTGGCACTACCTACCTACACCCAGACCGGGTCTAAAAGTAAATAAAATATCCCGAGGACCCGTTAATGGGTAAACCCAGAGGACCGCGGGTACGCACTTGAATTGTCGCCTTTTCCTACCAAACCCGGTCGCTAAATAGCAATAAGGCCATCCCTATTCTTGTACAAACTAGGTAAAGACTACCTGCTCGCAAATATCAGTTCAAATAGAGCTTGAATACTTTGGACAAGTCATCGAGACACCTACGACCCTTATCAACCGTCCCTATTATCCCGGATTAGCTGGACAAATGGAATGTGTAATTATCCGACTAATCGCACTTACGACACACGTTGCTATCAAAACTTAATATTATAATATACGACCTATTACTATTAACATTCGTCCAGTGTCCTAGACAAAAATTTAAATAAAAGGCTGAATTGAAGTAATGAAAAAACTAAATTATAAGACAAGCTGTGGAATAACAGTGACCGCGAGGGACAATTCCCAAATTCTGAAAATGTCTAAATGTGATAGTCAGGGGTACCCCCAATCTTGTCTTTAGCACATGTCTTTTAGCTAGTTAACATTTCATACGTAATAAGATTGTAATCCCATGTGGGCGTGCTTGCGGTATTATTACCGCAGTCAAAATAATACGAGATGACAAAAATAGGTCGTTTTATGATGAAAGCTATTTTAGTGAATTTTCGTTTCCATTACCACTTGTCTAAAAGGACAGTCAGTTTAACTCTATTTGCAATGAATTATTATACCTAGTATCGTGCATTTATTGGACCACATCAATTTAGTTTAGCAAATGAAGACCGAATTGGTACTAAATATCCACCCACCATGAAAACCAGGTGGCAAATGGGAGAGTTCTGCTAAATTGGTTATTGAATTGAATTATTGTGTAATTTGAATTTATTACTATATTCACCGTTATAATTATGGTTATAATTACTTACAACACTACACACAGTATTTGTTATGAAAAAACTGGTTTCAATAACGTATACCGAGTATCCTATGAGGAATGTAAAAATGGCAAAAGAAGTAAAATACTTTTGGAGATTGTAGATAAAACCTACTCAGTTATTTAAAGCAAATATAGATTTAAAAAAAATCAAATATTTCTAATCCAAGCTGTCAAGCTAGTTTAGTTTGTAAGAAGAAAACTCAAAATATTCCGCGACAAGTTTTTTTTTCGATTTATAGGTAAACACAGGAGCTAGCCAATTGATGACGCTTACGATACATAATTATGTAGAGTTAATTACGCGTTCACCGTAGACAGCTTTTCAGTGAAGGATCGCCAGTGCCGCAGTGGAAACAAACCAAACAATACTCTCGAAACCCAATTCATTTGCATCCGCACTTGATCCGATACTGTTTAACGTTTCATTTAAATTAACTTTCAATTATCGTGCAACATTCGAGATGCAACCATTGTGTCTGTTTTTGAATTTCACAATGTTTACAGACACCCCTATTGAAGTTAAGTTCCAGATATTCATCTTCAGTGCACCCCTAGTACTAAAATAAAAAAACATATTCATAGACATTGTACACAATGCCTTCTAGTCCCAAACTAAGCAAAGTGTACAATATTAGGAACTAGACTGCCGATAGAATACTTATAATGCTTTTTTTTCGAAAATACATACTTATGCATAGTAACAAACAAACATCTTTGTTTACCACGCACAAATGTTTGTTCTCAGTGGTGATCGAACCCACGACCCACAACACGGAAAGCAGAGCTATTATCGACTGAACTTAGTCGCCTGTCAAAATACTCTTCAATTGAGTCTAATTAACTGTTTATTGATTCAGTCACCGATTAGAAAAGAACACGAAAAAATTTCTATTGAAAATGGAAAATTAAGTTGTACACGACAGGGTGTAAATGAATTGCATACCGCTTTATACTTTTAACAGTGAGCCAATTTACCAGCTTTTGATAAACCCGAGTATGCAATCACTCAATCCATAGATAGCAAGCAACACAACGTTAGCAAATCGTCGGCTCGAAGGCACCCGCCCAATTCCAAAATTGCCCAGCGTCTAACCCAGGCCTAGGCGTGAACCACTTTAAATCATGTTCTGGCGTAAAATGGGCTTTAGCACACTCAACATAGATCATAGAATTACATAGCTTTCAATGATTTGGGTGACTCACAGTGAGGTTCAAGATATAAATTATTGTATGGTAAACAAGACATAATTGTCTACTCTAACTTTTTTAAGATAGACCCTGAGTTTTTAGTGAGTCACTCAACGATATAACCTAAAAAAAAGTCACAAAAATTGTCAGCCACTGCTGGTTTTGCTGAAAGGTCTCACACGTTTTGTTGACAGTGATAAGAGTGAGTCGTCTCTGTAAACACTATTGTTCCTTCTGTACCAGGGCCTAGTCACAATTAACTCTCAACATGTTTCAATTTCCACCGCTAGCTAAATACTAAATCCTCTGATATTAATATTTAGTTGGCTCGACGTTTGAGACACTCCACGGAGTCACAGTTGCACAAACTCATAATTCTAAAGCTCTTTTCACCTTGAAACGGAACAGGTACGGGCTGGATGCAATTACTTTTAGTATCAGTGCAGCAGTGTATCGATAATGTGTCAAATTATGTAGATTATTTATGTAGATACCTCGAAAATCCATACCTTTGACGGCTACAACTCAAGTTGCTACGAAATTTAGTAGTAAGTACACATAATAAGTATGTATAATTTTTATTAGGTACTAGCAGTTGCCCGCGACTTCGTACGCGAGTACAGTTTCCGTGTACATTATATTATCTGTGCGTGTACCGAGCGGATACTTCTTTGAGAAACTTGACATTACACCTCATTACACCGAACTCGTACCTACTGGCATGTCAAATGCTAGTTGTTAGACCAAAGAGGTAGTACTACGCCCTGTCAAACTGACGTGACATGACATGACAATGAAATCCTCTTGCCAATTGGCGCTGCTAATCCTTTTCGTTCATTTTATCCTGTAGATCCTGTTAAATATTCGGGATAAAAAGTAGCCTATATGTCAATCCAGGTTACGAACTATATATATGCCAAGTTTCATCCAAGTTGGTTCAGTGGTTTTGACGTGATTGAAACACAAACATCCAAACATCCAAACATCTAAACTTTCGCATTTATAATATTAGTAGGAAGTAGGATATATGTATTTTATGATCAGTATATGTTTAATACTTTATTTTTCTTAATAATATTGATTTGTTAGTTTAGTGACCTCTCTCTAGCCTCAAAGGTTTGCTGGAAGAAAACTCTTGTTAGGGTTAAGCTCGCCTTTGTACATGTCATCTATTTCTGTCTTTTGTTTTTGTTCTGTGTTGTGTGCAATAAATAATTAAGAATTAAAAACTTTATCTAGTTGTTTTTATAAAGCATCAGTATCAACTTTTGAGTTACGCCCGTATCTAAGAGCGCTCGCCCACGACGACTATTTGTAGCGATGCTTATCGCTTAGATAGAACTTTAGCACCTAATTTCGATCCGTTCCGTATCCGTCACGTAGCATTGTGAGAGAATAAACTTTTGCAAACAAAGTAACAAAGTTACCGTCAAACTTACTGCATTTTCCCATTGATATCCAACGGTTGTGCCAGACGAGTTTGATAGAAACAGATACTTGGATCATATCTTGATATTAAAAGTCATATTTGATTCAAGAATCGCGTGCAAAATAATGCGATGAGAATTTAGGTCGGAAGTGTTTGTTGGTGATTACTTTACCTCTATTGTGGAATTTCACAACGCGGTTTCTGTATCTGACTTCATTGTTCACTATATCAAAATTCTTCTTTATAGTTAGTTAGAGTTTTTGCAACACACAATGGTACACATACACTTTCTATTTATAACATTTATTTGTTCGGTATATGTCTAAGTTTCTTTCTTTTTTAACCGCCAACGCAAAAACGACGGAATGTTATAAGTTTGAAGTGTCTGTGTGTGTGTGTGTGGGTGTCTGAGGCAACGTAGCTCCGGAACGGATGAACCGATTATGATTCTGTTTTTTTTTTGTTTGAAAGATGAATTAGTCGGGTCGGGAGTGTTCTAACTATGTTTGATGAAAATTGGTTCAAGATTCGAAGGTTTTTTAAATTTTTCATTTAACTACTTGTTGACTTTATTTGAGATAAAATTACAAAACTGGGATACCGCAAAATGTTATTTAAGTAAGATAATTTTTCTGACTTAGCATCAAGCTGTCTGTTTAGAAATACTATTTTAGTCGCAAAATTTTTTGTATTTAAGGCTGGGGATCTGCCAAATTGCCAAAACTAGCGAAGTTCAAAGTGTGTTTAAAAGAAAAGTAAGATAGTAACTTCATTTATTTTGGTTGCAAATCAATATTCAGGATATGTGTAACAATTACATATTTAATTTAGCTTCATTTAGCTGGTTTATAATAGATAAATCTGGGATCAAACACAGCTCTCTCGCGCCCAAACCGTTTCGAGTCAAGTTTGTGCATTCGGATTAAGGAAATGAAAACAAAATCGCAAAAAGTACTCAGCGCGTCTTGATGTACATATCCTTGTCTCCAAAACGCCCTGAATACATTTTGCGATTTTGTTTTCATTTCCTTAATCCAGGTGGCAGAAGATCTTCGAAATTTTGGATTTTAAATGGTCTATTCCACAATATTCCCTTGTTTTATCTACAAAACAACTAAACTTACGTATAGGCCAAATATTTAAGTATATAAAAAGTGTAAAATCTTTACTTAAATAGTCTTATTTTTTTTAATATTTAATAATCGCTGAGACTAGTTTTTAACCAAATATCGCAAGAAAATTCTTCAGTGGCCTCTAGGCGGCCGAAACGTTCGGACGTCAGGCCCACGCCAAATTTCTCAGGATTTTTAAATGAAGAACACGCAAACGTCTACTCGACAAAAGTCTACAAATCATGGTTCTATTGTATCATTTGAGTACACTACGTAGCAACATGGCAGTTTTTCTCGCGGCTGCGCGTAACGCGTAAGCAGACCGCGTAATAAGCTCATTTGACATTTACGAACAGTCACAATAAAATTTTATCGAGTAGAACTCCTGGTTTGCCAATTAATACGCATTGAAAGTGGCTTTACTTTTTTCTCTTGTATACATGACAATATCCAACAATAACCATACCAATGTAAACTTAGTTTTTATTTCTTTTAAGTCAACTCCGCCAATCAGTCAGTAGCTGTTATTTGTTTACACGGAAAATGGTAGATTTTTCTATCCTAATTCTAATTAAATTAGGATAAGTAAGTACCTAATTATTATCTTGCTACTGCTCATACTTGTATTGCATTTAATTCAACCTACATGCTTTTTACAAAAGCAATAAAATTATTGCTTTTGTAAAAACATTTTTGTGAACAACCTTATTTATTCTAAAGAAGGATCTAACACAACTTTTTTCAAATTCAGGGGCAATTAAACATTACGGAAATGGATATGTGCTTATTTGCTGCATGGACCGGAGAGGAAAATTTGATGAAAGTAGAATACATAGAGAGAGACATTGCCTTCTGGCAAGACAAAATCTACCATTTTATCTTGCCAGAACGCAAAGAACCACATCCTATCCTATCCTACTAATATTATAAATGCGAAAGTTTAGATGTTCAGGTGTTTCAATCACGTCTAAACTACTGAACCAACTTGGATGAAATTTGGCATATATGTCAAGTTTCCTAAAACTCAATCCAATCCAGTAGGCACATAGGCTACTTTTTATCCCGAATAATTATCAGGATCTACAGGATAAAATGAACGAACAAGATTAGCAGCGCCAATTGGCAAGAGGATTTCATTGTCATGTCATGTCACGTCAGTTTGACCGGGCGTAATACTACCTCTTTGGTCTAACGACTAGCGTTTGACATTCAAGTACGGGTTTGGTGTAATGTCAAGTTTCACAAAGTATCCGCGCGGTACACGCACATATAATAATACAACACAGATAATACAATGTACATGGAAACTGTACTCGCGTACGGAGTCGCGGGTAGCTGCTAGTTAACAATATTTATGCAAAAAAACTAAAATAAATACTGCTGGTTTTTATTGCACGTATATTTTGGAATACTTATTTCTTCTGATATTACCTACTTACATCCAATTCTGTATCAATGATCTGTATCTGTCTCTCACAGTTTGTGTTAAACTCTCCGCAATATGTTAATGTTAAAGGTGAGTTTGGAGCAGTACCCTCCCTATCCTTTTTCATATTATTTAGAGAGTTATTTTTCAGTAGTACCTAAGGTTTTAGTTTTTAAGCTTATCTACTATTTATCGATTTGAGAGTTTCCGTAGAATTTACTATGACCTAAATATTAACAAACATACCCACTTAATGTACTTATGTCTACGCCCAGCTACTTTGGATTTGTACTACTTTGGACAGCTACGGGATATAATTTGAAGATACAATTTGATAAATAAATTTAAATTTGATACAATTTGGAGATAAATGGAGTGTCAGAAAACGAGACCGAAAATCTGAACACAATTAAACAACTAGACACAGCCATATAACTCCCTATTGATAATGCGGACATACTTTCATGCTCCAGAGTCAGAAAGATGGATGAATCTAACCACCATCATCATCATCATCATCAACCTATACTCTTCCACTGCTGGACGTAGGTCTCTCCCAAGACGCGCCATTGAGCTCGGTCTTCGGCTCTTCTCATCCAGTGTCTGCCAGCTACATTTCGCAGATCGTCGCCCCATCTCGCCGGAGGGCGTCCTACACTACGCTTGCCTAAACGTGGTCTCCACTCGAGTATTAGTTTGCTCCAACGATTGTCGGTTCTACGGCAAACATGGCCGGCCCACTGCCACTTCAGCCTGCTAATCCTCTGAGCTATGTCGAAAATTATGATCAATGATCGTATAACCCCAGAGCCAATCACTGTCGCCGGAATGCCTCTCGAAGTTGTGCAGGAGTATGTCTACCTCGGGCAGACCCTGCGTTTGGGTAGACACAACTTTGAGAAAGAGCTAAACCGGAGAATCCAGCTGAGCTGGGCTGCGTTTGGGAAACTCCGTCAAGTCTTCTCGTCGCCCATTCCTCAATGTCTGAAGACAAAAGTCTTCAATCAATGCGTCCTACCTGTCATGACCTATGCTGCCGAAACGTGGACACTGACAGTAGGGCTGGTCCATAAGCTAAAAGTCACTCAGCGAGCTATGGAGAGAGCTATGCTCGGAATTGCTCTCAAGGATAGAATCCAAAATGAAGTTATCCGACAGAGAACCAAAGTCTAACAACCGCCCGCGTTCAATTGTTATCAAGCTGCCTAATATCAGATTAAGAGATGAGGTACTCGCCACTGTAGTCAAATTCAATAAATCTCACCCGAATGACAAGCTTAGCTTGCAGCATTTGGGCCTTGGAGGTACCACATTCACAATCTTCGTTTCTGAGCACCTCTCACCTTTCTACAAAAGGCTTTATGCCCAAACACGAAAAGTGGCACGAGAAAATGGGTAAAAATATGTGTGGACTAGGAATGGTCGCATATTTATCCGCAGAGATGACCAATCTCCTGCAAAGCAAGTCAAAAACTATGAGGCACTGGCTGATATGAACTCCATACTGATATGAAACCAGGCTCTGCGAAGTAAAAATGAAGAAGTATAGATCTCACTAAAACTCAATAATACTCTGCCAAGAATATTTAGATATGTGCAGTATACAAACAAACCCCAGTAACTATACAGACTTTGTTTCTCGTCATGGATAATATCAGTAGATAAAGTGACACAGTCAAGTGATATAAGTAGAGACTATAATTTGTTGCAGATTTTAATTTTGACCGGTCTACCTCTAGTGAAGGATACAAAAATTCAAACCCTAATAATAGTAAATATTATGTAGTTTATAAAATACTGTTCAAAGAACTGTAGATTTAGTGATAAGCAATTTTAGTGGTGTAACGGAGTGTGAAAATAAACTACCCCTCAGTAAGTGAAATCCTCATCACCCTGCATTAGATATTATAATTAATGTATGATATAAATGTAATGATACAAAAAATGTTAAAAGGGTAAAAATTTGCCACACATAATTTCAAAAAAGTTGATTATTCAAAAGTAACAAAAAACCAATAAATACTTTCATTCCTGTATGATTTAAAACCAATCTTGGCAGATTTTATCCAATTAACTGACTATTTGACACAAACAATAGCGTTCCTTTAATTTTGTTATCATGAATGTTATCATGAGCACTTATTACTCGTATATTGGAATCCAATCACACACTTAGTTATAAGTTGTTGCTTTTTTTCCCTTAAAAAATAAGTACTAAATTTTTTAAGACATATTTTACCTACATCAAATCTGTTTATGCCTGTAATGGTATATCACACTGTAGAATGTTATAAGTAATATTTTTCTCCTAAATAACAATTGTGAATATGCCATTGGTGTAACTAACTAAATAAATAAATATAAAGATCGCAGTAAAGCATTTTTCAGTTTAGTTTAGTATTCGATAAAATTTACGAATTGCTTTCCGCGCATGTCATGACAACTCCATTCTTCTGTTTTGCATAGAAAGACTATCCCCTTAAATTATTGACTGCATTGGTACATAACGTTGACCTACATTCCACTCAAATAATATGTTGGTGTACACAATAGAGTGTCAGCGTATTTGCCAGTGTAAATTGAAACATGTCGACAGTTAATTGCGTCCAGGGGGGTCAGCACAAATAAATCTGACAAGCGTCGGATTGCGTAAACCTAACGCATTTGCGTCACACTGCGCGTCAAAGGTAGTATGACCACCAAACGTTGCAGCGTCACCGCGCAGTATATTTCGAATACGTTGCCATTACGATACAATTGTGATTGTTTTCGTGCTTGCCCTCCAGGTCCGGGCGTAGGATAATCCCCCGCGACCTTTGCCACTCGACAGCTTAATCTCCCGTTAAATAAACCTGGAGAGTCTTGGTAACCTTGAGCTTTATTAAAGGAATTTATGAACTTTCAACTGTAAATGAGATATTTCCGACAATATTTACATCATCTCTACATAACATGTAATTGTAAAAGATTGAAAAATGTACTACAAAGTCTGCCCTCGTAGCCACTAACTTGGCTAAACATGACTGTGGAATGTCTACTTTCACATTTCGCTGTCACTAGAGAAATATCCATGAGAATATTATCAAAATGTATATAATAATATGTATAATCAAAATGAAGCTACATTTTTAAACTAAAAATTACCTGACATGTAAGAAAAAAGGGCACGTAATAAATATCAACCTAAAATACAGTGCGCACAACGGATCTTTATCCCTCTGAAGAAAGGTGCAACAAACGATTGCGCATGTCTATTGTGCGTAAAAATTAGCTTACCTCCAATTCGACCAAAAATGGGTTCTGCGCAGATACTTCAGAGGGTCAAAGATCCGTTGTGACATATTATTTTAGAACACACCTCTTAGAAACACAGATACAGTAATTTGTATGAAGGGTCTACGGATATTTAGCATAAGAAATCACAAATTAATTCTGCCAGTTTAAGAGATCGTAAAAAATAATTATAAGATTATTGCTGGGTTTACGATATAGGGTGTTCGTGTTCCGAGTTCTTTCTTGATAACAAGAGAATATTTTCTGAGATAACGCGAAGTAATCTCCGCGGGAATTATGTTGTTTTATTTTATTTACTGCTTCTTACTTTAACGAGGAAAGCTTTGGTTTTATGCTTGTAAATGTTGCACTAACCTTAGTCTTACTTTCTAGAACGACTGTCATGCGGTAAAGGACGCAAGGCAAGGCCTTTTTTAGGATCTTAGACACTATGTTGATAGAACTATTCATTCGCTGCCTTATCAACTAGCTATGTGGCGTTTGTCGTTTCATTTAAATAGGTAAAAAAGATTTAAAAAAAAAATTTTAGTTTGCGTTATGAACTTATCTATTCCAAGTTTTATCCTAACTGGGCTAGCCGTTGCTATGTTCTATGTTGCAAAAAAATTATCTCACACAAATGTTTTATTTTTTCTAGCTAAGATTATTCTTAGAAATATGACTACCTTCTTTTGATTGAAGCCAACTACAACTACTACGCAACTAGCTTTGCGTGTTCTTTATTTTAATACACGAAGGTACAAAAAGGTAAGCGAAGCTCCTTTTCTTGTCAGGAAGATAATTATGTACCTACGGTGTACGGCTTCGTAGGTATACGTGTCCAATTACGAGTGAATCACTCGAAATGTGCCTCTTTGATCTTGTACGGTGAACAATAAAAACTGGGTTGGACCCTCAGGCATAAACTACTACAATGCGCCGTAAAATATATTGATGTTATTTTCGTGTTTACTTTTAGTATGGGTCCATCGATCCAATCTGAATAAAATGTGGGTTTTTTTATAGTTTGCTCTTTTTTACATTTAGTAAAAAAAAACATGTGTCAGTGTTTTCTCTGCTCTTCACTGTAGCATTTTGTAACCTTTGTACAAGTTACAAAATGCTTACAATTATATTATTTAAAACAAAGGTTATAGTAGAAATTATTGGAAAGGCTCCGTTACTATTTGGATTACCGAATAGGCCCTATTTTTTAAATGAATCCAATTTTGTCATCGCTTTTCATCTCACTTCTCAACATTTAAATTAGTCATAACAAGTGCACATGGCCTAGCACAGTGTTAGATTGCGAAGAGTGGGAAAAGGGAAGGCCTTTGCCCTGAAGTGAGACATTAATAGGAATAATGAGCCTTTTTATTTGTAAAAATGACCATCTACTTGCGAGGTTCGTTACAAAACTCCCAATAAATGTTTGAGTTGCTTTGTAAAAGAGAAATCTAATAAAAACGTCAGCGCGAAGGCTTTAGAAAAAAAGCAAGCGGTAAGGCAAAGGTCCCAGTAGTATCCATTTGTCCCCCCGGAGCGTTCGCGGGAGCGAGCAAAAACAAGTGAAAATAAAGTGAAAACGTTGTTATTCTCGTGTGGATTACCTCGTTCCTGTTATTCCAGAGCGTCTGGACTACTCGGATAAAAAGTACGGATTCCACGTTCGTACAATTTAAATTAAAAATAATTTCGCGACTTGCAAATAGGGACGCGCGCTAATTGAGTCCATTAAAGTTTTGCTCCCGGAATTATTTTCAGGCATGATTATATTTCGGTGCTCCCCGCAGTTAGGCAGAAACTGAGAAGTTCAATGTTTGTTATTATTTATAATGAAACATTTTCCTTTAATTATATTGTTTGTTACCCTGTAGTATTAACTATTTTTACACATTACTTCGAAGAATACTGCAGGATTTATTACTCTGTATCACCTATCTATTTATTTATCATAATAACTAAACAATGATTATTTTATTTTACCTAAAAGACAAAGCATATAGAGAAGAATCACTACTAAGTTCTATAACGAGCAAATATGACGACAACCCATAAAAAGTTGTCTGCAGGGGTATGCCAATCAAAGTTGAACTGCAAAGTTTTAAATCATGGTCAGTTCATAGTAACTCATAGTTATTCTGTGACTAAATAGTGACATTATGACGTCATTTGATGTGTTTTCGAGCATATTTTGCTGTCAAGTGTCTAAAAAGATTGATCACGTGGTACAAAATTGTACCACGTGACCTGAAGAAATTACACTGGGCAGTGAAATATAACTTGACAGCAAAAGATTGGCATACGGGGGATGACTCAAGTTTTTTAAAATACAAGTTCAAATACTACAGCTATCATGCAATTCAGACAGAGGAAAGTAATAGGAGCATTATTTTTCAGTGGTAGGAATAAGCGGACGCTTCTCGCAAGGAGCCATCAGAACTTCAAATAAGATTCAACGACGCGTGTTTACAAGGACGATTTTAAGGAAACGGTTTTCATTCGTAATGTCGCTAACCTATTCTCCAGCTCAAGTGATTCTCCTTTTTATGTTAACTTCTATTGCGTAGTAGAGATACACAAGGTGAGGCTTCGATTCCAGCAGGGGTATGCCAATCAAAGTTGAACTGCAAAGTTGAACTGCAAAGTTTTAAATCATGGTCAGTTCATACTATCTCATAGTTATTCTGTGACTAAATAGTGACATTATGACGTCATTTGATGTGTTTTCGCGCATATTTTGCTGTCAAGTGTCTAAAAAGAATGATCACGTGGTACAAAATTGTACCACGTGACCTGAAGAAATTACACTGGGCAGTGAAATATAACTTGACAGCAAAAGATTGGCATACGGAAGCAGGGCTTTTTAATTATTTATGATTGTTGTGACCGTAACATGGTATCATAGTATAGAGTAAGGACTATATTTTCAGCTGTTAGATAGATGTATATTTACCATTTAGCCGAGAAATGTCAGTCTTGTTAAATTACTAATCTAAGGATCCCTCAGAGCTTTCTTGTCCGCTATTCTACGATGATAATACAAGTGATATATGGTCAAGCATCTTACACCTTATAAAGTACCCAATTTATTATAAAATATTGTCGTCGCAACCATTATTATATTTATTTATTATCAACATAAACCGCGGATAGTATGCACTGTTCATTATTCTCGTGGTATTTGCGTGATAAATCTATTTTGGTGCTTTTATAGTTTGCTTATTTATCGCTTTTAAATACATAAAGCTTGTCTTGACCATATGGCTAACGGTTGCAACTAGAACTCCAAACTGTGTACAAAATTTGTATAAAATATTAAATTCAGAATTTATGGTCACTATGTTAAAATGACGTCACTAGATAATAATTACTAGGTCATGTAATTTTTAAGTAAAAACCGCTCCATCTCATTATGCGAAGATTATCTCATTATGTTCAACTGGCGATTGCGTTCATCCAAGAAAACATTACTACATACGTACATGTTTCTTATACGGCTAATTTTAACGAGTAATTATTATTATAGATTGACACTTCAAGACTAGTCTTTTTGTAGTTTTTTGTAGCCATGGAAAAACACTGGTACGTTTTGCTGCCTTAGTATTGATTATTCCTAAAAATTAACACACAGTCATAATTTCAGACCTCATCATCATTTTCAGGTCATTTTCACCTGCTGCTAAGCACAGGCCATTTTTCCGATCCATTCCGAGTCCATTTTATTTCGACCATCGGGGCGAGTACCTTGACCACCATTTTGTAATCACCTTCGAGCATATCCCGTCCATTTCAGACTTAAAAATAATAATGGTTTTTACTCTCTCTTCAACTGCAAAATCTGTTTTGGTAATTGAAACTGAATCGAAACTATTATTCGACAGCAGAAGTTCGCTCAACTCACTTTTAGTTTTGAGAGCATTGTTATTACAGATACGTTTGCAGGAACGTGACGGTTTCTCGCAGACCTCTGCTCGCCAGAAACCATTTGACGATCGGTGGCACAGCGGGTAACTAACCAGCTGAATTATTACTGAAACTCAAGAGAACTTTGATTTCTTAGGTTGAATTTTTTTTTTGCCGGATCATGGCTAGATAGATAAATAGAAAACTCTTTATTGTACAGCACCGGAAATTAGATATTAGACATAGTTCTATATTAAAGCGAAGTACAATGGGCGGCCTTATCGCTATGAGCGATCTCTTCCAGGCAACCTTTGGATGGACTGGATTTTAAATGTACGATAGTGATGGATAGTGATAGTGATGGGTAATGGCATTGCCAGTTCTAATACTTTAAAAATTAATACCTACAGGAAGTACAAAGCCGATGATATGGTTTTATGAGCTCGGTGTTATGATAATCGCACTTATAACTAGGACACAATAAAACCTAGTGAATAAATAGGCACATTATTGCTTAGTTTGGGTCTAGAGGGCGTCGTGTGAAATGTCCATGAATATTTATATATATTTTATTATCCACTCTCTGAATTTGATTCGATTATATCCCAGTTAGAATGTAGTAGGCACAGGAAGTTATTTCATGGTAATAACACTTTGATTAGTTCAGCAAACGTATTACCAATTTAAAATAACCTGCCAACATTCGAAACATAGGTTCGGGCGGTAGCGGTCGATCCCCAGTGAAATGCCCCAAACCTCTCGTTATGGCCATCGTAAAAGATGTAGGGTAAGTAATTTTATCACTGGATAGTTCCCCAGATTGGACAGAATTTAAAATTTTCTCGTGCATTTTGTTCAGGAAATGAGGGAGCGGCTGAAATGGGGTGAAAAATATTGCTGTTTATAAAATATAGTGTCACTAAGGAAGTTGTTTTGTATGGATAATGGGTCATAGATTCTGGCGGAACTCTCTGAGAAAATATTCAAAGGGTGTAATTTATTTTTGATCGAGTAGAAAAAAGATGCATATACATACATATATACTCTGCATGTGGTCAATTGGTTGGGTTGTGTAAGGTTTTTTGCTGTGTGAGAATATCTATTGGTAAATACCCCATGTTACTGATGCATTTACTTTTTTTATGTAGGTTGTACTCTCCGCGTATGTTTCAACGCGATATCGCGTTTGTTTGGTAACGCAACAGACGCACAGATGAAAAATATAGCTATCATTTAATTTAGTCGGGTTTTAAAGGGCTTTTTTATTTTGCTTATACTGCCAAAAACTAATTAAGGGGCCGTATTAAAATTTGAAGACGTCAAGTTTAGGCATTTATGAATACGCGACGCGCTGCGCTACGCGTTTGCGACGCGCAAAGGACAAACCAATTTGATCTTTCGACATGTTCGTTCACTGGATGAGTACGATTGATTTGTAGTCTAATTACTAAGTTGGTATGTGCTATCTCCACGTGACGTGTGTAGAACTGTTGTACGAATTGTAATAAAAAGATTGTAAAAAATAAAATAAATATTGCAAACCCTCTATTATGTAGAAAATAAAATAAATATAGCAACCCCTCTATATAATTTTTTTATTGATCTAACAGTATTTATAATTCCAGTTTAATGCCCCCTCTTCTCCTCTCAGAGATATTGTAGCCCCCTTCCCGTATCTCCGCTACTAGCAGAATTCGACCTCCATTATTTGGAGCCATTCGAATCGAAACATGAATTTTGCCAAAATAAAGGAACATTTTGCCTCTGACAGAATTTATCTCCCTACTACGTTTTCGAATCCAGGACAGCGTACTTTACTTTTTAGAGTAAAATGATACAGGTGTCGATTTCGAAATATTTTGGGGTGCTGATTGCGGAAATGGCATCTACTTTGAAGTCTAAATGGCGAACGTTGATTTTTTTGAGTACAGTGATAGAAGTGTCGTTTTCAAGATATTTTGTGGTGCTGATTATGGAAATGGTATCCATTTTGAAATCCAAGATGGCGGACATTGGTTTTTTTGAGAAAATAGATATGGGTGTCGTTTTCAGGATATTTTGGGATGCTGATTATGGAAATGGTATCCAATTTGAAATCCAAGATGGCGGACATTGGTTTTTTTTGAGTAAAGTGATATGGGTGTCGTTTTCGGGATATTTTGGGATGCTGATTATGGAAATGGTATCCATTTTGAAATCCAAAATAGCGTTCATTGGTTTTTTTGAGAAAATAGATATAGGTGTCGTTTTCGGGATATTTTGGGATGCTGATTACGGAAATGGTATCCATTTTGAAATCAAAGATGGCGGACATTGTTTTTTTTTAGTAAAGTGATATGAATGTCGTTTTCGGGATATTTTGGGATGCTGATTATGGAAATGATATCCATTTTCAAATCCAAGATGGCGGACATTGGTTTTTTTGATAAAATAGATATTGTAGTCGTTTTCGGGATATTTTGGGATGCTGATTACGGAAATGGTATCCATTTTGAGATCCAAGATGGCGGACTTTGTTTTTTTTGAGTAAAGTAATATGGGTGTCGTTTTCGGGATATTTTGGGATGCTGATTATGGAAATGGTATCCATTTTGAAATCCAAGATGGCGGACATTGGTTTTTTGATAAAATAGATATTGGTGTCGTTTTCGGGATATTTTGGGATGCTGATTACGGAAATGGTATCCATTTTGAAATCCAAGATGGCGGACATTGGTTTTTTTGAGTAAAGTGATATGGGTGTCGTTTTCGGGATATTTTGGGATGCTGATTACGGAAATGGTATCCATTTTGAAATCCAAGATGGTGGACATTGGTTTTTTTGAGAAAATAGATATGGGTGTCGTTTTCGGGATATTTTGGGATGCTGATTATGGAAATGATATCCATTTTCAAATCCAAGATGGCGGACATTGGTTTTTTTGAGTAAAGTGATATGGGTGTCGTTTTCGGGATATTTTGGGATGCTGATTACGGAAATGGTATCCATTTTGAAATCCAAGATGGTGGACATTGGTTTTTTTGAGAAAATAGATATGGGTGTCGTTTTCGGGATATTTTGGGATGCTGATTACGGAAATGGTATCCATTTTGAAATCCCAAATGGCGGACATTGTTTTTTTTTAGTAAAGAGATATGAATGTCGTTTTCGGGATATTTTGGGATGCTGATTATGGAAATGATATCCATTTGCAAATCCAAGATGGCGGACATTGGTTTTTTTGAGTAAATTGATATGGGTAATCTTTACGATGGCTGAGGAGGACTCTCAGATATTGATTTTGCAAGCAATCGATTCATTAACAAAAACTTCAAAAAAAAGATAGGATCCAATTCCATAATCAGTACCCCAAAATATCCTGAAAACGACACCCATATCACTTTACTCAAAAAAACCAATGTTCGCCATCTTGGATTTCAAAATGGATATCATTTCCATAATCAGCATCCCAAAATATCCCGAAAACGACACCCATATCATTTTACTCAAAAAAACCAATGTCCGACATCTTGGATTTCAAAATGGATATCATTTCCATAATCAGCATCCCAAAATATCCCGAAAACGACACCCATATCATTTTACTCAAATAAACCAATGTCCGCCATCTTGGATTTCAAAATGGATACCATTTCCGTAATCAGCATCCCAAAATATCCCGAAAACGACTACAATATCTATTTTATCAAAAAAACCAATGTCCGCCATCTTGGATTTCAAAATGGATACCACTTCCGTAATCAGCACTCCAAAATATTCTGCAAACGACACCCATATCTATTTTCTCAAAAAAACCAATGTCCGCCATCTTGGATTTCAAAATGGATACCATTTCCGTAATCAGCACCCCAAAATACCCCGAAAATGACACCCATATCTATTTTCTCAAAAAAACCAATGTCCGCCATCTTTGATTTCAGAATGGATACCATTTCCGTAATTAGCATCCTAAAATATCCCGAAAACGACATCAATATCTATTTTATCAAAAAAAAACAACGTCCGCCATCTTGGATTTCAAAATGGATATCATTTCCATAATCAGCATCCCAAAATATCCCGAAAACGACACCCATATCTATTTTCTCAAAAAAACCAATGTCCGCCATCTTTGATTTCAGAATGGATACCATTTCCGTAATTAGCATCCTAAAATATCCCGAAAACGACATCAATATCTATTTTATCAAAAAAAACCAACGTCCGCCATCTTGGATTTCAAAATGGATATCATTTCCATAATCAGCATCCCAAAATATCCCGAAAACGACACCCATATCTATTTTCTCAAAAAAACCAATGTCCGCCATCTTTGATTTCAGAATGGATACCATTTCCGTAATTAGCATCCTAAAATATCCCGAAAACGACATCAATATCTATTTTCTCAAAAAAACCAATGTCCGCCATCTTGGATTTCAAAATGGATACCATTTCCGTAATCAGCACCCCAAAATACCCCGAAAATGACACCCATATCTATTTTCTCAAAAAAACCAATGTCCGCCATCTTTGATTTCAGAATGGATACCATTTCCGTAATTAGCATCCTAAAATATCCCGAAAACGACATCAATATCTATTTTATCAAAAAAAACCAACGTCCGCCATCTTGGATTTCAAAATGGATATCATTTCCATAATCAGCATCCCAAAATATCCCGAAAACGACACCCATATCATTTTACTCAAAAAAACCGATGTCTGCCATCTTGGATCTCAAAATGGATAGCATTTCCGTAATCAGCACCCCAAAATATCCCGAAAACGACACCCATATCTATTTTCTCAAAAAACCAATGTCCGCCATCTTGGATTTCAAAATGGATTCCATTTCCGTAATCAGCATCCCAAAATATCCCGAAAACGACACCAATATCTATTTTATCAAAAAAACCAATGTCCGCCATCTTGGATTTCAAAATGGATATCATTTCCATAATCAGCATCCCAAAATATCCCGAAAACGACACCCATATCACTTTACTCAAAAAAAAAACAATGTCCGCCATCTTGGATTTCAAAATGGATACCATTTCCGTAATCAGCATCCCAAAATATCCCGAAAACGACACCAATATCTATTTTATCAAAAAAAACCAATGTCCGCCATCTTGGATTTGAAAATGGATATCATTTCCATAATCAGCATCCCAAAATATCTCGAAAACGACACCCATATCATTTTACTCAAAAAAACCGATGTCCGCCATCTTGGATCTCAAAATGGATAGCATTTCCGTAATCAGCACCCCAAAATATCCCGAAAATGACACCCATATCTATTTTCTCAAAAAAACCAATGTCCGCCATCTTGGATTTCAAAATGGATACCATTTCCATAATCAGCATCCCAAAATATCCCGAAAACGACACCCATATCACTTTCCTCAAAAAAATCAATGTCCGCCATCTTGGATTTCAAATTGGATACCATTTCCATAATAAGCATCCCAAAATATCCCGAAAACGACACCCATATCATTTTACTCAAAAAAACCGACGTCCGCCATCTTGGATTTCAAAATGGATACCATTTCCATAATCAGCATCCCAAAATATCCCGAAAACGACACCCATATCACTTTCCTCAAAAAAATCAATGTCTGCCATCTTAGACATGATAGTGGAGGAGGGAGATAAATTTTGTGAGAGCCTTCCTCGCTTTTTCACTAATCGATCGAGCGATAAAATCAATCTAATTCTACTTTTTCCAAAAATACCTCATAGGGTGTGTGGTACCTTTATGAGAAATTGGAGAGGGGCAGAGAGGGGGGGGGGACTTCACAAGGAGTCAAGTCAGTCAGCAGTAAGTAGATGCTAAGTAGGCAAGTAGCAGAAAGTAGTAAGTACATTTGAGTAATTTATAAATCGGCCTATATACTAAGTAGGTAGGTACTTGATTGAAATAGTGTTTTTTATTATTTACAAAAGTTCAAATATCGTGAAGATACCGACATTTTATGAAACCTAAATAATGTAGTTAGAAAACATCTACCAAGTACCTACGGCCGCACGAAAGATCAAATCACGCGGTCACACTATAATTTGGTGCCGATACTGCTATTTGTCGATATATGTATATGTATAGTGCGCACGACGAAAAGCGATACGTCCTCCCTCCACGGCCGCTCAGCGCGGAATGCCACCCGCAGCGTTGCGCTGCATGATATATAGGTGATTTTAGAAAAATCCTATAAAAATAAGTACATGGTAGAAGACTATAATTTTATTTTTATTTGTAAGAAAAAAACTTGTTCTTTTATATAGTATGCGTATTTTAACTTTAAACTTCTTACTTTCGTAGAAATCACAGTTTGTTTGAAGAGTAAAATTACGTAAAAGGCGGTGTTTTCAAAAAATAATATCTCTAACATATTGTATGAACGCGTAGCAATTTTTTCCCAGCATTCTATTTTTAACAAAATAAATATTTTAATTGCATATTTAAATTATCTTTAAACTAGTTTTTTATATGATAAAATCAAGACGAAAAGTTCACATTTTTGATAATTTTACGAAGACATGCGTTACAAATTAATTTATTTCTCAGTTGTGTATTGCCTAATTTAAAATGTTCTCCCAGCATTCTATTTTTATTGAACCAAACTTTAATTTCCATTTATATTTGTAATCGTAAAACGTTAACTGTAATAAAAATCGAGTTCGAAAAATGAGCTAAATAGGCCAAAATCAAAAGAAGGCCCCTTAAGTTCAAATACAAAAATATTTTTAAGTAAGAAATTCTCAGTATTGTGTTTTCAAGATAGCAGGTGGCTAATAACAATTATATATCTGCTTAAAATAATCAGTGTAGTTACAAGGTAACGGGTTAAAGTCTCATCAGCGTTTTGAAACTTAAAACAATAACCGCTGCGGCAGATAGAAACCCAACTAATTACGTAGAGTTACCCTTTATTTTTATTTTAAAGGATAGAGAAAGATGAGAAAACCCTTTTACGAGTAATGTCCAAAAACGAAGAAAGGAAGCCTTCAAATAAAACATTTTGACTGATTACTTATTATATTATAATCAGGCCTTTGCATCTAATTTAGATGATTTACAGCGTCAAGAGCTACGTTTTACCCATGCCCCTATAAAAGGGATACTGCTGCAGTGCCTGGGACATGATTTAGATGGAGTAGGTATTATAATGCCACAATTAATTTATGATTTTGACATGATAGTCCAATTTATTACTTTAATAACAAATTTTATAACAAAAACGTATTAAAACGTATTAAAAACAATATTCCTATAAATTCAATAATAACTATCTAGGATCATTATTATTCCGAAGAGGTGCTGGTCGGATTATTGCGGCAAACGAGCATTATCGAAACGAGATAGTATGCAGGCACTGTTTTGGTGTAACAGCTAGTTCACTGCTACGAGCGAGGCTACGAAGTGCTACGAGCTACGGGTAAAGCTACGAAAACTAGATGCTTACGCGCTACGGACAATGCATACATGCTATAATTATATAATAGGTTTTATTATATACTATCTTCCGTCCGCGTCTTCGTCCGCGCCCCGTTTGATCCTATTAATTTTCCGGGATAAAAACTAGCCTGTGTATTAATCCAGGTTTTACGAACTATATATTTCAAATTTTATCCAAATCGGACCAGTAGTTACAGCGTGGTTGAAACACAAACATCTAAACTTTGACAATTATAATATTAGTAGGATAGGATATTTTATTATATCGAACATAGCTACTTACCTACTCTAGCCATTCAAAATTCTTATGTACATAGAGGTATTGTAATTTTTACATTTTGACGTATTTAGGGCGGCTTGCACCAGAATCACTAAACGTGTTTAACAGCTAAATAGATTTAAACCTGACGTATTTATATGACTTGACAACTCGCTAAATACTATTTAATAGTTAAACGCGTTTAGCGATTCTGGTGCAAGCCGCCCTTAGATTAGTTTATCAATAAAATGGATCAAGTTTGATGAACCTTAAAATACCTTTAGTTTACAGTATAATCATTTTTACACGCAAACAATATATCAACGGAAACTTTAGATATCAGCTGATGTCTGATTTGGGTAAGCGTGCTATATCGTTGACCGCGTCACATCAGGTGAGATTGCGGTCAAATGCTTGCTTATAAATTTATTTAAAAAAACTATTAATTCAACGCACCTTCAGGTTCCGTATTCATTTCGATAAAGAAAAACAAACCATAATCGATCCAGAATAATAGATTTTCATTCTCCACTATACATAGGGATTATAACAATTATGAAAGGCACTACTACGTAGTAACCAGCTCACGTCTGACACCGGTGGGCCCTCACTCAGTTAATAATTCAATCACTCAGCCCCTGAGAGGACGAGCTTAAACGCACAAATATGCAAATGTAGCCTTCGAGCGATACTTACAAACTTTCAAATTAAATTGAGTTTGAGTACAGTTTTACTAGATAAGTGCCTTTAAGAATTTGTCACGAATGAACCAAAAGAAAAAGTTTAATATAATAAATAAATATACAAGGACATTCACACAACGCCCTCTAGTCCCAAACTAAGCAAAGCTTGTAAGATGGGGAACTAGATTGCTGATAGAGTTCTAATATTTGTAAACTTTTTTTGTAAATAGATACTTATACTTAAATACATATTAACACCCAGACATAGAACAAACATCTATGTTTGCCACACACAAATGGTTGGTTCTTGGTGGGCATCGAACCCAAGATCCACAGCACGGAAGTTTAGAATGAATTATGTCTTTTAGATTGCATTATTTCATTATCATCATGTCATCAGATGATATTGTAAACCAGTGATACCCAAAGTGGTCTATATCGACCTCCAGGGGTCGACGGTGACGTACTAGTCCATGTAAGCGAAAAAAGGATTGGGGGTCTATTAGATGTAAACGGGATTCCACAATAGTTACATAGGGTTTCCATATTGTATTATCACTACATCTTGATTTAACATGACAACTTGATCGCATTGGTGTATGTATTATTAACTGTACAAGTGTACAGACAAAATGAAATGTATAAAATATAAAAAAACATCGTGAGAGTCACTCCAAGTCACTTGATAAAAACGCTTGCATTTCGTTTCGCATGGACACTTGTCTAACAGTGAGTGAACGATAATAATAGCTATTTGTATTACGTTTTATAGCTGCTAAAGAGAAAGATACGACATGACGGAGAAAGAAACATCCACGTGGTCTACTCTGGTCCACGAAAAATCTCACGAGAAATCACGTGGTCTGGAAATGATCCTTGTGATTTTATTGAATAAAGAAATTTTGACTTTGACTTTGTAACAGCTAAGATCCGGTAACGCATTGTCTAGTCTGGCTAATTCTTTCAACACAATGGTAGTTTATTAACTATAATTTTATAGTTTAACATTTTGCAAAAATACCTTTATTGTTACATACTAGCTAGATTATTCAAGAAAATCAAGACACTGGTAACAAGATATAAGTCGGCTTCCAAGGAAGAAGTACAGACATTAAATGCAACAGTAAACGATGTCGTAAAGCACAAAATTAACCTTATCTCTAACCTTTACGTAAAATGTTATTTCGGAGCGTAAATAAACCCAGATGTAAAATTTCAAATTACAAATAAGTAATAAACCCATTATTAGATATGGCAAGATATCAAAAAGCTATAATAAATTCTAAAATTGTTGTAAAATATGTTACGATCTCCCGTTCTGTTAAACCAAACTTTGACGACCATACCGAGTTTATTTTATGTACAGTTATATACTATGTATCCTAGTTAAGTTTATATTAGAGTTTGAACTTTTTTTATTTTCAAAACCTCTACATAAAATGTATCGTAGTTTTTAAGGACTGAACTTTTTTATTTTTATAATCTACATTGTACAATATACCTTCACAATACCTACCCACATGCTTTGGCAAGCGTGCACTGAAAGTGAACATTAATAGTAGAATAGTTCACGACGTTTTTTCTACTTTTCACATAAAAAAGATCGTAGTAGACAATTATCTTTAAATTAATAGTAAAAAGCATGTCAACAAACAATGAATTCTGAATTTATTTTGGGGTCACCAGCAGGTCTCGACAGCTTTTTATCAACCACGTTTGGCATGAATTAGACATTCGAGTCCCTTTTAGAAGATTCAATTGAAAATATGGATGATAAAACACCACCTTAATTAACGTTGGAAATTAAAAGATGAAAGCATTTAGAAGCTTTTTGTTGTAACACTTCATAATTATTTACTTAAGTACTAATTGTAAACCTACGTGGATTTAAATTAAGAAAATTTTGCGCATTATTTACGTATTTAAAGCATTTTATTGATGTTCACGATCTGCTAAATCGGTGGTGTCGTGAGTTAAATAAATATCGATAACGTCATGAAATATTATAAAATATATTTTTGACAAAAAATATGCTGCGAGTACTCTTCATAATAAATCGTAATTGACTCAACTAAGATTTTAACAAGAAAAATATTTTAGCATTTTAAAATTTTTGTTAAGGAATTTATTGATATTTACTCTCTTTTACATTCCTTTTCAAAATTGAATAAAATAACTGCCGAAGTTTTTTATGCCTATTTACTGTTTTCGAAATACGAACGACCTTAAATAACAGAAAAATGTATTTTGTCCTCATCATCATTAAAACACACGATACACGTGTCTCAATATGTAGTTTTTTCTTTTTCATTTCACATGCAGTACTTAATGTCTCAATAACCAAGATTTAATGGTAAATAGTAGGTACTCATATTTTATACCTACGAGCCATATACGACAAAACAAATTGATGAGTTAATAAACAATTTATTTATTATTAGTTCAAGTAGTCAGATTAAGAATTTAAATTAAATAGCGTATGAAAATAACGGGTTAATTGTGTTTGATGTAGAACGTTTAAAATTGCATAATCAGCGCTTGCCAGACGGCATCTTGCCAGAATCCTGTAGTGATAAATCTCACTGGATTCCATTCAATAGAGACTTGTGCAAATTATTAACGCCCCATTAGTCTCAGCCAAACGTCTTTATTTGTATAGAAAATCTTATTGAATACCTACCTATCTATGAGTTGGAATTATAAATGGCTTATCGACGGATTTCGATACTTTGCTTAATCGTTTTTCTTGCTTGCTATACAGCCGTTACAGAACATAACGTGATAAGTATTCGATTTATCATTACTAGAATTATTTATTAAATACACAAAAAAAAGTTTAGCTACGAATGTTACTGCCAGTAGCGAAATTGTCAACAGGCAGCTTCCTTGCAGAGCAAAATATCGCATGTTCCACGAAGGGTATTCCACATCAATCGCTCCTGTCCTAATAACCGTTTAAATAGCAAAAAGATTTATGGAAATGCCCAACAAAGGAGCCCCCGATCCTGCTTCGATAAATCTACGCACGAAATAATACGATCCCAAGCGATTTGTACTGGGACAAAGACTGTATCGTCCGCTAGGTAATAAAACTAAGGTTGGCAGAATCGCGGCTAGATAGAGGTTTCAATGGTTTTAGTAATGTCTCTGATCTTATGGATAAGTAAGTACATGGGTAGGTAATACCCTAAAGCAGATGTTGAACCTGTAAACCATACAGTAAAGTTCTTTGATCAAACCTTCGCCTTGTCTGAAGCATTCAACAATCTAACAATGTAATTTATTTAGTGTTAAGTGTTTATTCATTGTAAACACGATCCTGCGGTATTACCTAGTTGAATTAGAATCAGATTCGAATTAGACGTTACTTCAATTAAATATACTGAAAACCGAAATACGTCTGCCAAGATAAGATGTGCCTTTCAGCTTTTGTAAGCGTATACTAATAATATGGTTCGATTTCTCCAGTTAAAGTATTTTGTAGTAAGCTGTCTTTAGTAAATTCTGCTGAACAAAACCTTTGAAGTCAGAACAAAAATATATAATCTTATGTTGTCATCTCATTAGAAAAAAAATCTCGTTTAAAACAGTAAAAAAAAATTCTGAAAAATACTTTTCTTCAGTCTAAAAAATGGCACAATAACAGAAGGAAATACAACAGATTGGTCACAAGTGGTTTTAATGCAAAAGGCTTCATGAAGACCATTTGAAAATTATTTTATTTTGCTATTATTTACTATTCGCTGTAGCATAAACGTGCTTGAGTACAATATCTCAAATATTAAAGGCTACTGCTGAACCATATTTTAAGTTTACAACGGCTAGGCTTCGATTTGTAACTTGTGTTGCCATTAAATATTTTATGATTCTACAACCTGTTTCTATACGAAGCCTCGGGGGAACATTTGGCTGGTTTTATAGGTTGCATCACATCTTACAATACCTATATTGCAGACGGCTCTCGAGAATACTAACTAGTGAAATTACGATGGCTATAAAACATACTCGCTGAAACTCATCTGACTTGAGACTCCTGAGAAGAGAGATAAGTTTTTAAAAGAAAACTTACTTATATTATTATGATGAAAGTTAATGCGAAATGTAGCTGGCAGACACTGGATGAGAAGAGCCGAAGACCGAGCTCAATGGCGAGTCTTGGGAGAGACCTAAGTCCAGCAGTGGACGAGTATAGGTTGATGATGATGATGATGATGTAAGTATCCAACGACAGTATCGAACAAGATTAAGCGACATTCTACGCGATCACTATTGGGAATGGACTGCTAGTAGCATTTACATCTGAGCGCTTCCGTGTTTTGGAAGGCAAGTTAAACTGAAGGTTCTGGCTCTAACAGTCGTTAAACCATGACGGAAGCCTTAACGCGACCTCAAAAGTTTGATCTTGTTAGGTCTTTCATACAAACGAACGAATCAATTTATAATAAAAATGAAAAGTTCAACAATCTTTTCCTGCTGAAATACATTTATTTATAATAATTGAAATTCACAATTGATATACCACGTCCCTTTAGAAAGCTCGTGGAGAAAATCTTCAAAAGAATTAACAAAACACGATAAAGAACAAGTACCTGAGCGTTATTTAAGAGAATCTGTCCTGCTGAGAGCACTTTGCTGTAATAAATTCACTCACAATTTATCTTTTTGAGGATTGCTTTGCTTGTAATCAGTGATGTGCGGAATCTTTGAAATGCAGCCCCCGTATTCCAATTTTTTGCTGTCAAGTTATATTTCACTGCCCAGTGTAATTTCTTCAGGTCATTCTTTTTAAACACTTGACAGCAAAATATGCACGAAAACAAATTAAATGACATCATAATGTCACTATTTAGTCACAGAATAACTATGAGTTAGTATGAACTGACTATCATTTAAAACTTTGCAGTTCAACTTTGAGATTGGAATCGCCCCCCAAGACCTATTAGATGTATTTTGACCATAAGAACACAGATTTTGTTTTTACCAAATGACATGTTGTAGACGATTTTGTTACTTCTTCAGTTCCAATTTTTTTAAGTTACTTAGCTAAGTTATTAAGCTTATAAATCGTTATAAACAATGTGATAAAAACAAAGTAGACTGCAATTAACCTGCTCCAATGCTACATTTTTAAGAAAACAAAGTTTTTTAAGCGCTGTTGGATCAGTGTGCGACGCAGATACATCGCGTGTTGAGCTAAGTGCCGAGTCTCCGAATGCGCAGTAAAACATAAACGTCACTACCGAATCTTCGTTAATCATTATTCCGAGTAGACGCCCTGAATTCGTAATCTGATAAAAATATCTCGTTACGCATAAATATCAGTATTCAAACCCACCACATCCCTAGTTGTAATAGCGGCCGGAGCGTGGTAAATTCGACAAAAACTCCGCACCACCCACTCTTCTGCTGAGCAGAACCATTACACAAAACATTGTTCCAAATTACATCGCAAGCGTTACGATAATGTTTTTGTTCATTTGTTAGATAAAGAAACTTGTTTTTCAATTGTTTTTACAATAAAAAGGCAAATGTTGAAGTTTAAATTCGAAAATCCCCTAATTTGTTTTATTGCGTTAAGCTTCCACTTTATTTGTACTGGGGTGAAACAAAGTGACCTCTGTTGGCGTTTAATTTATTGAATTTAGACACAGTTTGCAAAATAGGTGTTGTAATGACACAACTTTATCAGACTATGTAAATATTAAAGACCTGTTGAGTTGAGTTTTATTGTTATTGTTAATTTATATTTAACAACCAAAATTTGAATAGAACAATGTCTAACAATATCTAAGGATTATTTTCTTTGAAACACAAAGCTATATCATGCACAATACAAGCGATATACGTACTACCAACCAACTTTTGAACTCTTAACTCGGTGAGCATTGTTCGAAGCGCGGTCAATGATTCCATGTACCACGAAAAGCAGTTTTCATTCATACATAGTCTATGATGCGGTTGGACCAAGCCGAGCATGAACGTGTCTGTAAAATGCTTTAGACACCGACTTTGTCGAAAATTAAAATACTCGCATAATATCTTTCAATAAATAAATAAATATTCATGGACTTTACACGCAACGCCCTCTAGTCCCAAACTAAGCAAAGCTTGTGATATGGGAACTAGATGGCTGATAGAATACTTATATACTTTTTTTTTGTAAATACATACTTATAATACATAGTAACACCCAGACATAGAACAAATATCTATGTTTTCCACGCACAAATGTTTGTTCTCAGTGGGGATCGAACCCACGACCCACAGCACGGAAGGCAGAGCCATTACCGACTGAGCTGTGACGCCTGTCACAGTCAATAAAACATACTTGCACTTTTTGCAGAAACACGGATACCTAAATGTTGGTTTAGTGTTGAGATAAAGTTCTCTGTGATCTTTGAACTTAGTCTCGTCACCTATCACATGTGGACGCTCTAATAATACTCTTAGTACCTAGATAAAAAGACATAGATGTATTCCTACTGATAGCTCGCAACAAGGATATTTAGTAATATATTGACGAGGTCATTAAAGAGGTCATTAAAAGTATTTCAAAAAACATACCATGATTTTTGTTGTAGGTACATAACGTCAATAATAATAATAATGTACAGTACCTACTTGAGAATAGAATTTAAAATGTTATGTTACCTACTTATTTTTTATAGCATTCAAACATGTATTAAAAAAGTATTTTTTAATTAGCTAAAAGTGGTTTGTCGAACAACACAATTTGTACGATGGCGTCTAATCGCTACCAGACAAACTCATCAGCTTTATTTACTTAGACACAGACCGACACACAACAAAGCTTTCTGCGTCTTAAATTATTTAATTATATCCTTGTAGGGCAATGAACGTAGCACAGTAGAGGGGGGCTTTTATACACTAGCCGATCCCGTCACCTACACGATACCATGCCAATAATGTCAGTGGCTTGAACATGAATATCGGTGTCGGCGGATACGGTGTGAATGCGTCTCTATCTGGGCCTACTCTGAATAAAAATTAACGTAGATTTAGTGACGTTTGTATTACACTGCGCAGTGATGCTATCACTCACTTAGCAAGAGCCCGCGTCATCGCACAATGCGGTCGCACGTCACCTACTATTAATAAATGTCAAAGTTTAAATGTTGGTGTTATTTTTTTTTCGTGGATGAAGTCGCGGGTAACTGTTAGTTATTTATATATGGAGTAGAAGCCAGCTCTGCTTCGCCGATGTCGTATCGGTGGCAGTCTGAAACAGCCATGCTAGAAATAATTCATTACAAAGGCACGGGTTGCGCCTGTTATTCATATTTAAATTGCAAACTCGTGTAGGAGTCTCGTAGCTGTCATAACACAAATAAAGGAAAAATTTGGTAAAGCTATGGTTTTGTGGGTTATTAGATAAGTGGTAAATATTTGAAGTAATAGTTTGACTACTCGGAACCCGTGTAATTAGGAAGTAACCATCTCAATCGTTTATGAAAACATTTTTTAAAAAATAATATCTATGTGTCAGATACTACTTTTCTGGCGCGTACCTATTAGTAGATAGATATAGATAGATCTATGCACATCGTTTACTATTATCAATTATAACACACATAGTTAATTATCATAATGGAATCAAAAAAATGTATCAGTTCTTGCAGAATCTCCGACAAACGACAAAAGAGCTGAGGCCAATTTTTTTATCTCTTCTCGCTTGGCTGATTCTCATGAGTGTAGAAAATTATTATCGCATAGAAAAAGCCTGTAGAGTAAGAGTAAAGGTCTTCTTTTACTTTTACTAACTTACGTGGACGTGGTCAGTGTGGCAAATGCATCGTTATAGGCAGTGGTTACCACTTAACACCAGGTGGATCATTGCCTTGTTCCATCATTTAGTTCTTATAAAAAAACTTTATTTTCTTCTTTTATTTACTCATTAAATTTTTTTTATATTTCACACACCCTCTAGTCTCAAACTAAGCAAAGCATCTACTACGGGAACTAGATTCCTGATAGAATACTAGTATATTTTTTTGTAAATACATACTTATAATACGTAGTAATACCTACCCATACTCAGATATAGCACAAATGTTTGTTCTCAGTGGGGATCGAACCCACGACCACGAAAGGCAGAGTTACTACCGACTGAGTTGATACATTTCATGTCAAATAAAGGTCAGGTATGAATTGAGACAAAATATATAAATCGAGGTATTGTCGAAACGATGACATGAACATCAAAGTACCGTTCTTCTTCTGTGACATATTGCCAGCAATATCTGAGGATTTTTTGCTTTGAATTTTGTTCTGAAATTATACACGGGTGAGTATTTTTAACGTAGTGTTTTTATATCTATTTTCATTTGAATGGGTGAAAAGATATAGATTTTTTCATGAAAGAGCTGTTTTAGTCTAATTTTTAATCAACTTAGACCTGAAAATTTAACTTTGGTACACTCAATTATTTAAGACTAACAAGCAGGCCTTGTATGAGCATCAAAAAGGTCTCGTTACTGCTGAAGACTGAAGATAGTATCTCGTTTAGGTAAAAATAAATAAAGCATTCGTGGGTACAATCCAAATCCTAGTAGGTTTTCGTACTATCGTATCTAAATTGAAAGCGTAGCGGGCAGAAACGTAGCTAAAATCTTTATTTCAAGTTTGTGACGAGTACTTCCCTCGCCACGTATCGCCTCATCCACAGATGGTGTTTTTATTTAATTTCGTAGAATCCTGTTGGTAATGCTTATCTATTTTTGACCTCCCTATTTTTGAAATTTTTATTTATATTTATTTAGGCACAAGCAGTAAGTTTCTTTCTTTGCACGGACGATAGTTTTTTTCAAAGCCTTTTTTGGTGACTATACGGATGTGGCGTTTTATGACTTTTTATTTTGACACTCGTGTGATAAGGCTTACGCGTGTACGCGATAGTCAAGCGAGTGCACATTAAACTTTTAATTTTAGCTGTTTCCATAGTATTGTAAAAGTAGCTAGATAAAATTAATTAGGTACATGTAAGTACCTAATGCCTAATCATAGCAATGCAACGGCTTCCATTAGATTTGTACTTAGTAACGAGCCATAGGGCGAAGTGTACGATTCTCGGCAGTTTAGCAGAAAGCTCCCGGACGTAATTCGTGGTAGGGAACGGTTTGGAGTGGAAATAGATGGAGGCAGACATTCCGGCATCTATCGACACTGCACTGCAGCCATATTTTATCTTTGTGAAGCTCTCGAAAAAGTTGCTCAATCAATAGAAGGAGCAAAATGTTGGCACGCGTTGAACTCTTTTCTATGTACGTTACGGTACGGTACGTTACGTATCCAGTAAGATGTTGTTTCACTACAGTCCCATCCAAAAACATTTCCTCAAAATGCTAATAATTCTATGGTTGGGTCAAGACACGTTTAGCGATTGTTGTGCAAGCAGATCTAAAGTTTAAAAGTTTACTAAAATCCGACTACGTAAAAGCATGAACACATCACATACTGTCAAGGCATGTCAACTGACATCCCATTTGTCAAAAACCTACAAGGAAACTGATATCCACCATTTTGTCTTCAAAACAATCGACTTGACGTATAACTCGACTTGACTAAACTTATTTCAAATATTCCACTTGACATTGGCAAAATTGTCTGTCGAAATGACGGACAGCGGTCATATATAAGAGAAGAAGAAGAACAACAAATAAACTTACAACCCTCCTTTTCCTTGGCGTAGTGGGGTAAAAATAAGCAGTTCTTAATTGATGTGCTTCTGTTCTGTGCGCCGTAATTCGTGGCGGGGTAAGGCTGCTAACAGACCGACTGGCGGGCATTATTAACGGGCCATTAGCCCTCGTTCGGGCCTCGTCGGGATCTCCGACACGGCCTATAGACAACTACTTCTTGAGACGGTAAAAGAAAATCCTGGATTGACTTATTTTTGAATTTACATTGAAGGATTTATCGGTGTTGACTTCCTTTTGAATTATCATGCCTAGAATGTGGCGAAATAATATAGAGTGCTACTCTATAAGAAATAAACTTCTTATCTTTTTAAATTGGTTGGAAGCTGTAACTACGTACTTATTTACAACATCTGATGATATCGAAAAACTCATACCATGATAACCACAGAAAAGTTTCAAAAGTCAGTCGATACAACTTAATGCATTGAACTTATACAAACCTTCTATTTGCGACATGAATGCGCATGTAACCAATATTTTGCATTACAAAGCACGTTTGCTCATAGAACCTAGATAGCTACTCGTATTCCCCACGAGACATGTACCTAACGTCATTCCCCTGTATCGACACGACATGCAATACTATGAAACGGCACCCTTTCGAGTAAATTGGTAACCGCACTTCCGAAATACTGCAATATCGCAACACCAGTTGGTATAACGCTGGAAAATTAGATCAGTAAAGTAGACCAAGTTTTAGAAGTGTCGTATAAGTTTATTAAGTATACTCAATATTCTGTGCGTGAGTCATAATGCTTTAGAAAATTGTATTGTTTTTCATTTTTACAATGTTTGACATAGTGAGATAAAAAAAGTTCTTCATAATGTATGAATCGTGAATACCGTAAGTAAATCATCTCAGTATATTGGCAAATAGTTCCACCTCTCCACGTAAGTGAATACGAGTGAAATGATGCTGCTGTAGTTAAACTATTTAGAAACAAAGAAACACACGGCCATAACATGTAACACATATAGGGGTATACTTATAAATGCTAAATAGTTAATTAAACAGTTGATTAAAATCTAGCTCTGTCTCTTACTAACAGGTGATGTGAAACAGTGACAAAGTTAGATTGTCATCAACTGTTTAACTATTCAGTATTTCTAGATACCCGAATATGTTTAATCTCAGCAAAGCCTATAGTGCCTTTGGATCTAAGCACTTACCACAGGATGCTTACTTCTTTGAATATTTGGCACTGCTAGTCCACTCACCAATACCAACTCTTGTTGCGTCCTGACTAGAGTTGTTAGGAGAAATGCATCTTAGCAAACTTGTTTCAACTCACTAGCACTTCCAGCTTTTATGCAAACACGATGTAATAGAACATGCCACCTGGGAACCTGCATCGAGTCACTAATTAACAGGGGAAGTTGAAATAACAATATCTAAAGCCAAACTTCGCTGGATCTTTGCATGAAAATATAGGGCAGACTATCGGCTTTTGTATCAAGATAAAAAAAAAGTATACCTACTACACTTTGCGATCTGCAGGGGTATGCCAATCAAAGTTGAACTGCAAAGTTTTAAATCATGGTCAGTTCATACTAACTCATAGTTATTCTGTGACTAAATAGTGACATTATGACGTCATTTGATGTGTTTTCGCGCATATTTTGCTGTCAAGTGTCTAAAAAGAATGAATTTCTGAATGAATGAAAGAATGAAAATTACACTGGGGAGTGAAATATAACTTGACAGCAAAAGATTGGCATACGGAGGCTGTCCGTCTGTCTGTCACCTGCCAAAGCTAAACCGAACAATATAAAAGAGCCGAAAAGAATAGTCAAATCATGTTAGGTAGTAATATCGGTAGGTATAGGTACTTTATGACCTTTTGAACCAGAGTACCGAGGGGTTTCGATCAAACGATTGATAATTAGCTTATAAAGGGAAATATTTACTCAATTTAATTTAGAAAAATAATTTTATAAAAAGCATCAAGTTTTTATACAATTTAATAACGAGTTTCTAGTAACTTGGCAATATGGTAATAGCTTTTTAGACCTAGACACGTATAACGTTGCTACTCAACGCGGTAAGAAGCTTATAGTTGCTACATTATATTGCATACTAATAGATACTGAGATAGATGTTCGAGCTTGATGATGAACTTTGAGCAATACCTATAACCAGCTAGGTATATACTTATGTACTTAGATAACCTACTTGTATAATGAAGGCAACTGACTAGGAAAATGACAAGGTGACTAGGGTCACAGCTCAGTCGGTAATAGCTCTGCCTTCCATGCTGTGAGTCGTGGATTCGATCCCCACCAAGAACAAACATTTGTGTGCAGCAAACATAGATGTTTGTTCTATGTCTGGGTGTTACTATGTATTATAAGTATGTGTTTACAAAAAAAATTGTATATAAGTATTCTATCAGCATCGAGTTCCCATATTACAAGCTTTGTTTAGTTTGGGACTAGAGTCGTGTAAAATGTCCGTGAATTAAAAAAAAATATCCGTAATGAATAATCATTGCTCATTATTCAGAATGTATAGCGTATTTTCTCTTTTATGTTTCGTGGTTCTATTAATGAGATTAACAAAGTTCCTACTTTTCATAAATTCATATTAATATACGTTAATATTCAACTTACTAATTCTGAGAGCTATGTCGGTGAACTTGGTTCCTCCACGGATCTCCTCGTTTCAGGTTTTATCACGTAGTGAAACTCTAAACATAACTCTCTCCATCTCGTTCAACGGTATAAGGAAATCCATGAAAAACTTGCTTTGAAAAACTGTAATTTATAAATTATATAAACTAAACGAAACAGTTACGATTTTCACGTGAAGCTCGAAATGGGCGAACAACTCAAAACTTCATATTTTCCGCTCAAACAATTTAAATGAAAACTTATTTAATTAGTAAAAAGTACTGTTGCAAGATTAAAACAGATAGTTCAAATGCAAAAAGCTTTTCTGTGTTTCTATTGTAAACAAGGATTGGACAGTTTAGGGTTAAGCTGATGTTAAGAGAATATTGTTATAAGATAATTTATATTGCTTAGTCTATTGATATTTCTTACCTTTGAGTAATGTTGAACAGAGATACAGCTAATTTTAAGTTATACTTACATAGTGACATATCTGAGTATGGCAGTTAAATAATACTTTGTTAGTATTTACAATATTTAAAATATGTACAAAATACACATGAAGCAGTTAGTTAGTCTTGATATATATATAAATACCTCTATTAGCCTAAATCTACCAGAGAATTTTATATTGTAACCATTAGGTAAAGTATCTGTTTATTTTCACGCACGAGTTTTTCTCTAACTATCCTACGAGTGTATCGCAGTGGTTTTTAAAGTAAATTCCAGAGCGCGTTATTTTTAAAGCCAAGCTACCTACACCGCTAATGTTATGTACGTTTTCTCATGAGAGAAAGAAAAAGCGCTTCATAAAACGTCCTTATAATGCAAAAATAACTTCACAACACAGCATTCCACCTGTATTTTCTATGATAGTAATGGTAAATCATAACAGCGAGCATAAAATGTCAAGCAGGCAGGATAAGGGTGTGACATCGTGAATTCTCCTGGCGCTAAGTTACCTTACAGATACTGAAATAGTTGCGTTCATAACCCTCACGTGTCCGAGAATTTGCACACAAGTTGCTTCCAAAAGTTTAGCTAAAATTAACAATTTTGCGTGGCTTTTCTCACATTTTACACGCATAGGTAATTTGATTTCAATATAGGTATATTATAATCTTTTTAACCTGAGGGGTATTTTCTAGTACAAATATCATTGGGATGTTGTGATAGTTACAAAATGGTGACTTCTATAATATCCTCCTAAAAAATCAAATAATATTTTTTCTATATTTTGTTCGAGAATACGTCTCAGTTAGTATATTTTTATACGTGTTTAGCAAAAACTTGCCATTCTCAGCATCGCTGCCATTACTGGCCAAAATCAGAACAGAATCTTTGAAATGTTACATAATCATAATAGTTAAATCATTGGTCAAGAGGTAGAAGTCAAAAGAGCAAGTTTGTAGCTAGATAAAATAATAAAAAAAGCTCATAAAAATTACTCAGGTACCTAATATTGACATAAACAATGCAATATTATGAAATATTATATTACGAAAGAGAGCGAAATGAGTTCACATAATCCGGCTCACAGATCTATTACCGCCGGAAGAAAACAAGGGATCAGAATTAAAGAAAAGATTAGTAAATCGCCTTCTAGTGGCTAGGTCAGGCGCCGTGTTTGAAACAATACAGAAACGTTTCTCATCTGTATGACAGTGATCATTGTTCTCATCAATCCAGTGTTTGCCAGCCTCATTTCGCAGATTACGCCATCTTGTCGGAGAGCATCCTACACGATCACAGTCTATGCTCGGTAGAAAAAAATACATCCCTTCATCCCTTCAGATTTCATGGTTGGATGTCCAAAAAGTACTAGTCGCGAAAGGGTGGCATAGCTTTGGCGTGATGGTTGTACAACTAAGACTCTTTGAAAGTTAAAACGTTAATGACGCGAAGAACAAGTACAGCCTTGCTGCTTACCTACTGCTGAAATATTCAGTGATCATAAACGTAGGTATATAACCACTGTATATGATATAACATAACTGTGGTTCAACTTTGTGTCTGTGGCAATGGTCTATCAGGATAACTTTGTAACTTTCAGCGCCTGCTATACCAAGAGAAGTGGCGCAAACAATAAATCTTGACCGTTTCTTCCTTCAGCCTGCAAAAACAGCTACGCGTAATTAATTACCAAGAGGTCAGGATCCAATCCCTGCGCCCGACTTTTTTCAACATGCACTAAACTGTAGATAGTTAATTGATTTGCGAATAAAGTGCGCGTCAGCCAATCATTTATTTATCTCTAACTAAGTTACATGTATGATCGCTAAACAATAGAAAGTGTGAAAAATGTATGGAAATTGTCACGTGACTTATCAAGTTTTTTATTCTTTAGCTGTAGTGATTGTAGAATGCCCACTTAGCAAGGGCTCAGAATTTTGTTGAGTTATGTTACCGTAACCCAACCAAACTGCAATCTGAAACTGCGGAAACTGCAGGAACATCGTATAGATGCCATGACCCCTCGGAGTCATGGAGTTATGGCAGCTAGACTAGTTACAATATCGGGTAAAATCACTGTTACCACTGTTTTATAGTACCTAGAATCAAATACAAAACTAGCTAAGTATAATAAACATTTTTTAAACAAAAAACTTGCAGACTGAATAATGGGTTTTGCTAAAAGCATCACGTTTGAAAACACAGACAGCGCGCAGATTGTTATCAACAACTTTTTCCTCTTATCGAACTCAGCGTAGCGCAATTTATTAATTTCCATCAAACCGAGAAAGAAAAACGTGTTTCTCTACAAATTACTCTCAGAAGGGGCGTCTGATAGCATGAGAAAAAAAATTAAAACATCTTCCGAGTTCAAGATCTCAGTAATGATCTGCAGAGAGGAAGGATCGCACTGAAATTGTTTTCGTTTTCCTTTCAGCTACCAGTTCCCGACTGGCGACTAAGTCCCGCTTTGGAAGTGGAAATACGGAGCGCTTATCTAGGTACCTATCTACCTACTCGTCTCGTAGCCAGATAGACGAGAAAAACGAACATTGACCATCCGTGATTTGCTCGCGATACGCTGGCAGGAAACAAAAACAGACGCTGCTGATTGGTCTTCCTAGTTCAATCTTCGACAATACGTACCTACTCTTTAAAATAGCAACAAATTCTTGAATTTGACAAAAGCGATGAGGACAGTCAGGTACCTACGTACCTGACTACCTATGGTACGTATGGTCTGAAGATACCGGTTAGTCTTTCCGGAGTTGTTCCTTGAAATGGAAAGGCGGGTAAAAAAGAAAATACTAGAAACTTTTTTAAGCAAACTCAAACCACATTTCTCCTAAATCAATGGCGCAAAGTAACATAAAAGAACCATTGTCTTTTAGAAAAACGTGTCTGACGGCAAGTCATCTTATTTTTATCAGGGCTCTTTCGCATGGTTGCTTTGTCTGAATGCCTGAAATTTATTGCGTTGTACTTGTACAGCCTCTAACGGACCGCGAAGAATTAGCCGACACGACAATCAGCCAGGAAACTGTACGGAGCAAGGCAAAATCATAACAGGAATAGGAGGTTCGAAAAGCTTTGATACTTAGTAAAAGATTCCTGCAATTTGGTCGCCCAAATATAACGTTGATATTTTCATAAACTCATGTATAGGCACACTCATTTGTATAACAACGTGTAGACATTGACATAATGTACACTGTCGACACGCGACAGCCAACATTATGCAAACACGTTCACGGCGTGGCAGGTTCGATAGCGAGATGAAGCCTCGATGAACCAAAGCATCCATCATCACTCGTCTGTCAAACTTGTCACGTGTGTAAATCGTACAACATTGATCAAAAGCAACTATTCCGAACTATTCTCTCTCAGCGTCCGATAGCCTGTATTTTCGAAAGCCAAAGCCCGTTCCAATTTTATTTTCACGCCTGCAGTTCGCAGATACGATGAAACTTTCATCGGAGGCTTTCACTAGACGCGAGAACGAAACATAAATTGTGGACGGACGCAGTACCGGCCACGTCGCTCACCATAGCCCTTTATTTTTTAAAACAACGCTACATTGTTTGTGATCAAAATCTACCAATTAACGAACTACTATTTCAGAGAGGCATACCGTTTTAAATTTTTACTCAATTTTTTCTTGATATAGCTAGTAAATACCTATGTAATATTGATTAATATTTTGATATATTAATTTCATTAGCCATGGGCTAAAACATACGCGTCAGAAGAAAAAAAACTCATATTGCAGAGCTACGAGTATATAATCTACTAAAGTATATCAGGGTTTTCAGATTCAGTAATCTTAGCAGTACTTTATCTTGTTAATTATTATCATGCAATGTTATGTAGCAATAAATGTGTAATTCTCCCTTGCAATATAATTTACTTAATTTAAGTTTATTCTAGGAGCATGTTACTAATTCCGTCTCCTAATTGAAACGTGTTGCAAGGAATAAATACAGCGTAGTACCCGCATTACATCGAAGCTCTTTGGCCCTCTAGTTACACGTTTTAGCTGTTTGCTCTATCTACAGTGAGCACCCATTTAAGGCTCTTCCAGAAAGGTCAAATAGCTTTTTAGATAATTTTGGTATCTGTTTTAACGAAGTAAAATGTAAACCTTTTTGTTTTCTAATAAAAGACCTCCCAATATTCGAACGCAGTTTTACAATAAATGATTCTTATTCTTATTCTGAACAGTTTACTTTTATGAAAATCTGTTTTGTTATTCATCGGAGGCATAAATCCAAATTAGTTTATAATCCATCATCAACAAAAGAGATAATATTTTTCAGGTCTTGTTTTTTTTAACGCTCGCAAGCTCCTATCATTTTCAGCATCAAACAAGTTAGGTATCAAAAACTTAGGCTTGATAATCTTAGTCTGAATAAGACCTTAGAATGACTAGACAACCTAAATTGCTCTGCAAAGCGTACTTAGAAGCTGCTTTGCCAGCTTACATCGGAGATGTTAATTCTCAAAGATAAATTTGTCAAGGCAACATGGAGTGATAGAACCACTTTACCTTCTATCTTCATCATCATCATTTTCAGTTTGTTTTTTTATTTCTTTGAGAACTCCTATTGAACTCATGCAATGTACTCATATCTAGGGATACAATACGCATTGCCGCAGGCTGATACGAAATATACTGTATAAAATTCTTGTAAAATAACTGAGAAATGATGTTTTGCTGGTCATTTGATACCCCGCTGATAAATTTAAAGATGGTATCTCTAAATTTTATTGACCGTTAAACTTGGTATTGCCTTTCCAGTTGACCTCTACTATACACAGAATATGAATTCAAACGCAATCCTAGAGGCGAATAATAATCTACTCTAGAGTCTGACCATACTGTCTCTTGAAAACCTATACCTATGTACTTATATAAGTAGTTGGAAGCACCCGTGTTTGTATCGCAAAAACGATCTGATAGCCTATACCTACCACTACAGAAAACCCGAATAGTACTTCGTGTACCACGCAAATGAGTAGCTAGATATATCTACATGCTGATGAGATATATCTACTGTAAAATGATACTGATAATGATGAGCTTCGTGGGTACCTAATTTTTTTTTTTTGTGCATCTCCATTTATTTTATTACAGACTAAGTGCGGGTTAGGCAAACTCTACCATGACGAATAAATAAAAACGTACATTTTTCCCGCACCTTATTTTTTAACAGCATAATATCAGGTGTTCTATGGCTATATCACACTGAATACTATCACTGTGGTATTATTAATCAAACTAATTTTCCTATTTTTCATACTAGTACTAGGTAAGTACGTATAAAAGGAGTCACTCGAACTAGGTATAGGTATATTCAGGTACGTCTAATAGAATAAGGAAATGTGATGCTCCGGTACGGTTATTCTGGTGACGTGAATATTATTCGACGGTGCTCTCGGGCACAACCGCAAGATATTAACTTGATTTACGAATACATAGTCGTAAATTGAAAAGGCTTCGAGCGATACGATACGAAAGGAAAATTAATCGAGCCGCTTCAATGGTCTCATGGTGTGCGTGACATGCTTTGATTGCTGGAATGTGTGTCTAGTTTAAAGAAGTCTCCAGTTTATCAGAAAATTTAAAAGTTAATATAGATGTGTTGGAATGATGGGTACGGCCTTATAGCTCAATGTGCTCAAATGAACTCACTTTGAATTTTCACTAGAACTCAAAATAATTCCAGTCCAAGTAATTATTTCAGGTTGATTATTCGACTCAATTCGACCTTGTTATTCGACCATAAATACCAAGCGTTTATACGACTTTTGTAAATGGAAAACTTTGACAAGTAGCTAGCTGTATTTTTTCTCATGGCATTGTTTCTTACAAAAAAAATACTGGGAATCAAATAAATATAAGAACTTATAAGTTTTACTTACCAACTTATAGAATTTATACTAACAAAATATTCTATCTAGACATTCTATCTATCTATAATCTATAATCTAAATCTATATTAAATATTCTATCTAGACATCTAAGAAATAACCAAGATTCTAGGTTAGTTCTGTTTAGTGAACCATGACTATTTGATAATGCTTATCAAGATTATTGTTATTAGCTACTGTTGAAATATCAGACAGAGAATCTTTTTTGTTGGAACAGTTTCATTCCAATGACACCGTATGTACCTGATTAGATTACTAGATGCCTTCCATTCGGTAATGCAATTCTAGAAAAGTTAAATAACCTATACCTTACTGCGTTTTTCTAACTGTGGTTACAGGTCTACACTGCATAGCTTGTGACAGCGAAAAGTAGTAAAACCTATTTATATTTTTATTAGTTGGGTCAGAGGCTCTATCCCACGGCCATTGTTATTTATTGCAAGCGAGAGATTTATTTACATTTCGTATCCATTATCCTATCTAAATTACGTGCTTTATCGCTATTTGTCCAGTTAATGTGATTTTTACTGCGGACGATGATAGAATTTTTTTTCCGCAATTTTTTTTATACAACTAAGTGATGGAAGATGGAACAAGCCGAAGGCTCAACTGATGTTAAGTGGTAACCACTGTAGTTTATTTGGAAATGTTGTTGTGATCACTAGAATGTCCACATAACGTACCTACGTCTACGATAAGTGACTTTCCTCTGCTTCAAATGCGGTAGAATCCCGGCTCATAGCTTTTTAGATGATAAAAATATCTCTGTGCGGTAGTCTTCAGCTCAAACATTGAGAAAATGCTAATTTATCTTCCAAATAAAATCGTGCTTCACTTACCATAAAATCATCTTCGATAAAAAAGTATGAACTAAAATGGACTCACAAAATATAAAAAAAATCCAAGAACCTTCTGAAAACCAGACAGCAACTTGTTTTCTTTTGTAAATGTGTACATGTATCTAAATAAGTTTCCATCGAAGTGAATCCCAGGATGTCTTATTAAAATTATCGGCGTCGAAGCGAGCAGTAAGTGCCTTAGGTGACATTCAACCCTCCCCACCCCCTTTATCATATTTATGGGAAGTGTCTTGAAAATTTTCCCTGGTTATTTATACGTACGAGATTTTTGGAGACACTCAACCCGAACCATAAAGAGCTGCTTCTTATTTTAGGGTTGTTTGTTTTCTTTTACATTTCTTTTTACGGACTACAGGATTATGGGCATCTCATTACACAAGTAGAATGGCACCTCTACGGCTCTACCTACCATTTTGACGTTTTCGGAAGCTGTTTTTTTTCACCCTTTACACCTTTATATCATTTTTTGTTACCTTTAGCGGGTCTCCTAAAAAGGTATTATTTTCTTTAGTAGGAAGGCAAGATTTGAATTTAAACCTTCGATCGAAATCATTCATAATCGTCGTCGGGGGGATTAGCATCTCTTTATACACGAGTCGAAAACGTTTGCCTCCAGTGTATTAACACACCCACTTGCAATTTATATTTCATAGAAGTTACCTACCTACCTAGCAAAGAAAATTTTATGGCGTTTATGAAATATCTACCTATGTCACTAAAGAGTTTTAATGCTGTTTTTTTTTCGGAAAGCTACGAGGGAAGATCAAAACTTTGCAAAGTATTTAGCTTTATATGTACCTACCTAACCGACCCCACTAATTTTCATAGTGGGCTGGTTGGGATTTTTTTTCCATCTGGCCCACTGGTGGGCCGGTTAGTGGGCTCGATGGGAATTAGCCCTAATGCGCCAATAATTGTTATACATTAGCTATTTTTTTTACGGTCTATAACAGTTTTCAAATTTGGTAAAAATTGTGCTCGTAGATTCTATCAAGCGTTTAAGATAGCTAATGGATTTTCAATAGACTCATAATGACGCCCATTATCATCACCATTTTCTTATCATAATGTTAATAAATCTGACTTAATTTTTTTCATTTTACCTACTAAACTAAGTTAGGTAAGTCCCTCACCCGATAAACTCGCGATATTATCAAGATCTATATAGTCTAGAGGACGCCTTTGCTATTTTTATCCGTTACCCGACAGTGACCTTCTACAGGATGATGATGATGACGACGCCGAGGCAGGTAAATTAGGTAAACCTACTTTAAACTCCCAGGGTAAACTTAATAAGTTGGTAGGTAAGTACCCTAATTTTCTATCAGTAAGTACCTACCTAATTATATTTTAAGACGTCTTTGCAATGTTCTGAGAATTGAGTCTAACGAGCGTCCTATTTCGAGAACCTCGACGTCTTCATAGCAGCTTATCTTGCCAATGGAGGCGACGGTTAGGGCCAACGCACATCTGTCGACAAAACTGTTTTGTCGCGTACTTAGTGACGTGAAAATAAATTTTCTGTTATAACGAAAACAGCATATGATGAATGCTTCCTCGTCATATGCTGTTTTCGTTGTAACGAAACTCACATCAATTGACACGACAGTCTTTTCTTACGTTTTTTTACTAATAGGTTCGCAAACCAGCCGTTAAAACAATTTAATTAATTAATTAAATTGGCCGAGCGGCCTTCAAAAGCAAACATGCATGCATAAAATTATGTTTACCTATCTATTACAGCATTGTTTAGTACCTACCTATTAAACATTGCTTTATACGCATATACCTAGAGAATGAACTGTGCTTTTTTAATAAATAAGAATATAAAGTAATTATGTAGTGTACTTAATAATATTATTAAGTACTTGGGATGATTCTCATTAAATAAGCAAGTAACGAAAACAGCAAATAAAAAGAATCATATCGTAACTAAAAAAGTTTTACTGAGAAGTTTCACATCACTAACTGTTCGACAAGACGTTTTGTCTTTGGTTTGCGTTCTCCCTAAGACGTTCATAAAGTGTCAAAATATCCGCCACTTCTACCTACGACTAATTAAACTGGGACACTGATAGAAAGAGCGGTGGAAATCGCTATACGAGACAGGCAGGAGAGTCACTTTGGATTCACGCTACCCAATGGAAGTTCTGTAGGAATCACAGGTGCAAGAAAGTTTCCATTTTTATTGACTTTCAGACTAAAATGAGGGGAGTTACTTATACGTTTGTATCGTCCTGCCTGCGTTACGTCCAATGACGGGCAAGGCAGTACTATAATATCTAGTAGGTAGGTACCTATACTCCTATGAGCCCGAAAAGTGAGTACTAGTGTTTCTGAATTTTTCCCATTTTTAGGGAAAAAATAGTAAAATTATATGGGTACAGGCACAGATCAAGTAAGTTGTTCTGTGGGTACAGGTAGGTATATACAAAAACCAAACACAAAAATTTCATGAAAGGTGTAAAAAGTGCCTAATGCTTCTGATTTGGCTAATTTATGAATGATTAGTGGATAACCTTATTCTGTTTTATGTAAAAAAAAACACTGGTACCAATTCCAGTCCACTAGGCAGTACCACTTAGGTACTGCTCATGACGAGCACCTGTGGTTGTTCAACTACTATCTCTTCAATGCTAAATCCTTTAAATTCGACATTCAGCGACCGCTAGACGAAGGTTTTTCAGTTGGGCTTATTATTTAAATGTTTTGATAGCAACGACACTCGAGTAAATCCCTTTTCGACATTGATGTGTTCTCAGGGCACTAATTTATTTTAGGTGCCTAAATTTAAGATAATTTGAGTTCGACTACTGTTGGCTACCTACCATCATACCACTTTCTTTGTTCTTGTACCACTTTGTAAAAATGAATAAATATTCACGGGCTTGTTTTTAGATCATAGAGTAGAAACTTTTATCCAGAACAAAAATGTTCGAATGTTGTTTGGTATAGAGATAACTAGATAGTGAAATTCCAGTTAACCGGACCGTGGTAAACATGGCCTATGGTTCAGTCAACCGGATATATAACCGGGTGGTAAAGCTAAGAAAGATTCAAAGGATTATGGCAGCGTTTCCACGAACACTACAGCAATCAATGGAAAATCAGTTTGGTCAGATCAACGTCTGTGGTTTGGATTGGATGTCTATCGTTTGTCCATAGCACTTTATTAGCAACATAAACTAGCGCGAGGGGGGAGACTCGGCGCATCCAATTTTGCGTTCACATTATCTCTGTTGTTGCAGCCTCGTCGCCTTCAATTTCCCAAGGCGGGCTCAACACGAAATCCTTTCGGAAATATCATTTCGTGGACAAAGTTTAATTACAATTCGACATAAGGTCGAAATAGAACTTGATTTCGATCTAAGATTTGAGGTCATTCTTGTGATCTCTACAGCCTGCTCTACCTACCTATCCGAAATCAGAATAGATAGTTTTAATAAAACAAATAATTAAATCCAAAAAGGACCATAATTTATTTAGAAAATGATATTATACACTTTACAATTGACCAAACAATGTTTGCATGGCCGGATCCTAGAATTTAACATTAAATATTAAATCCTATTAAAAATAGGCACCTGTTAATTCTTGTGCCAGAGATAAATGAAAGGCAAAATCTACCTATGGATAAGTACCTACCTACCTATCGATCTATCTACGCCCCACATCATAAATTGAGTTGACAAAATTCTAAGTCCATGTTCAATCGCATCCTATTACGAATGCTAGGGGTATCAGTCATTTTTAACTGTGAAAACGAGATCTTTATCAACTCAATTAATCTAAATAGGAAATAAATAATACTAATGCCATTTATATTTCATTTAAATTATACTAATACTTACTAAAGTAAAATGAACATTGTCGCTAAAGCATTGCATTCTTAATTCCTATTTAGAATTCATGATCACTAAAAATAATTTCACCCCTAGAACGTGGTTCCATTTCATTCAAAGTGTGTCTCCCCAAGCTCTTTTTATCCGGCCATACGAACTGTCGTTCGACGATGCATAAAAGCATCCTAAACGCTCTCATTGGTAATTAATTCTAAACTAAGCCCCTTACTAAACCTTGTGAAAATCCATATCTAACTTCCAGTGAATTTGAAATTACTTGGAGACTTATCTACGCACAAACAATGTTTCAGTTTAGTAAGTGGGCACCATTATGTACAAATATTTACAAGTATCGAGACGGTTTTTAAGTCATTTTGCAGACACTCTCAGAATATATCATCCAAAAATGTATTGCTTTAATTATTGTAACGTAAGCTCGATGGAAAGCAAAATGACAGAAAAATGGTCATTTTTGATCAACATTCAGTTCAGTGGAAAAAATTATTTCCAATAAGTATACCATATGCTGGAATGAAAAATGCGTGTCGCCAAAATAATCTAAAATCAAAAATCTGCCTTGTTAGCAGGTATACTGATTGGAAAATGTACTTATTTATCAAGAACATAGAAGTCATAAAACAAATAAAACTGTATTCAAGCGTAAAAGAAAAATTAGCTAGCTCTACAACAGACAAGGAAAGAGTAGCTATTGTGTACACGTTACCGATTATGACAGAATCAGTCACACACACATGCTAGATGTACTTATAACTTAGCAAAGCGGAGGAGGCATGCCTAAAAATAAACGATGACTCACGCCTGTGCTTTTAAAAGCTTTGAACAGTGCTGATTATAATGAATCATAATCGTTCACGATTATGATTCACGCGAAGATAGCATCTTTCATTTCACAGCGTTCACGCTGTGAAATGAAAGATGCTATCTTCGCGTAATTCATTAGTTTTTTGTCTTTTAAAAAATTGAAATAGTACAATATATAAAAACTTCATCTGTGCATTGAACTAATTAGCTCATCGTTAGAATGATCTAAGATTTTACGATGATGTCATAACTATTTATTTATATCAAACACGCGTGTAGATTTCATTCGACGGGAAACGATGTGTTACTACAAATACAAAATGAGGAAAGTGCAAAGGACTACTAGCAGATAAAGCTAAAACACTGTTCTTAACAAAAACATCAATCAAGTATAGGTATCATACAATTTATTTCTTAAATAAAATGGTAAATACAACGTAAATGAAAAACTACGGCCGGTCGCATACAAAAATATAAGCAATTCATTCCCGTACAAAACATTTTTTTTTAAAACTTCTACTTTATTCTGCAACTGGCCTCTGGTAAGTGCACTTTAGGACAAGAGGTATTCGAATGTGCAAGTGGAAATTAAAATTATTTTTGAAAAATATACTGTCGCAGTCGTGTGACAATAAACTAAAAAGCATGTAACTTCATCATACCTGTTCCGCTTTGCTTCGAACATTAAAAGTCGTAGATAAAATAATAAACATTACAATTAATTCCTGAACCGTTTCTGAACCACTCCTAGGAATCACGTCCCAACGCCGTCCACGCACCTAAGTGTCCGCGGCACTGGGTTTGACACTAGCTGTGATTACTATTACTGTACGATAGATTGTTGATCCGTTTCATACTAGTCGACGCACTGCTCCCGTTTTTTTCGATGCCAACTAAAAAGTCCTCGAGTAACTTGGCCAGGCTCTGGCGTTTGAATCGCATCGATTCGTTGATCACGTCACGAAGCACCTCTTTTTTGTGTTCCACGTCGCCTTTCAATTGTTTCAACTGCTCGAACAATTTGGCGAAATCTGCAAGCAAAATAAAAGTTAGTTACTAAGTTACAGTCGACAGTGTGAGGTCACTGAACCTCTTGACCCACTGACTACACGATGCAATGCGAGGTCAGTGATCCCACACTGTTACTTGCGTCGTAGTATACTGCGATTGTTGAGTGTTCAGTATAATTTTTGTTGGACCAGAGAAGAGTATTCTAGTAATTAAAATGACGAACTTCTGGCGGTCCAAAAATCTCTCTTTTGAATTTCAACTTCTCTGATTTGAAATTCAGACTATCGCGAGACTAAAAATTCATAGAATTGAATAATTATAGTGATCAGTTGAAAGTTTACCTTTGCCAGGGCGTCGGACCGCTTTGAACGCTTCCGTTCGAACACTCTGGTTGTGCTTCTTGATATCTGCGACCTCTTTTCGTGAAAATTGCGGCGGTATTGGCACGGGAGGTGGTGGCTTTTCAACCTGCAATGGAAAAATAAACATAAAAAGAAGACTTTCATAGACTATTCAGTAACCGCATACCATAAGGTGGGCCGTACACTGGTCCGCTTACAAGGTAGTATATTATAAAAAAAATTACGACTCTTAAAAGACGCATTTGTACCAAGACATAGGTCAGACTCAGACAACAGTACGTTCCAATAAGTACTTGATTAAAAAGCTAATAACGAACGCATTTATTTCTAAAAGCGTTATCTTAAAAAATCACGCGACTTTTATACTTCGCGAACCAGGCGAACAACAACGTTTCTTTCTGAAAGATGACAAAACTTCGTCCCATTTTTTTTTTCGGTGGAAAAGACAGAAGTAGGTTTTTAGTCTAATTCTTCCGTAGATAAGTCGTAAGGCGGTCATGCTAGGCCTGCAGGAGACCCATCTTGTCTATGAGTTCTTGTAAGTGCAAGTATACCTTTCGTTTCCGTTTCTTGGCCCTCGCGTTATAGTTATTCTCTGCAGCGATGCCTTGTAGTATCGCGTTGATTTGCAACTCCTGCGAGTCGTGTAATGGCGGCGGTGGTAGCACGGGCGGGGCCGGCGGCGGCGGCGGCGGTTCTGGCGACGGCGACCGAGGCATCTTACTGCCCATTGTTGTGTATGCATCTGGAATGGGAACAGATTTTTGAATGCGATCTCATACAGATCCTGTGTAGTATTATATACGGGTAAAACGAACATTCGAATAAAAACACACTATGATGTGGAGTCTACGATCATCGGTCGACTAATCATTCAACAACTATATAAAATTAGTCTATTTTTTTACCCATACACAGGGTAACAGGGTTACATAATGTCCCTATAAGCCCGAAAGGGGGGGTATCCTACACGTCATGGCGAACCTTTGTTCTACGCCTTTGACTTTGTAGGTGTGAAAAACCACTAGAGTAGGGAACCACTTATTTAGGTGAGAATCGAAGCCACAACCGAGCTGCAAGGCCAGCGTGCACTCAATACATTTATTGCTTTCACATGGTAATATAGTTGTTACATTGTAGATAGGGTAGGTATCACATAATTATGAACCCCGTTCGTTCAGGTGTATTTGTTACCTCCATTGAGAAAAGGCTTGACGACAGGCGGTAGATTAGATGGTGCGGTGGTGGGAGGTGAGGCAGGTCGCGAAGCTGGTCCCACGGCTGGACCACCAGTATCCATATTCGGAGGCTCCTGAAACATCATGCAATTATCAATTAGGTTATAATTAAAACCGTAAACAAAGTGATAGCGCGATCCAAAAACTGTTTCAAGAATTTACAAGCGACCAACAACGAAAAGAAAAACATTTTTGGTTTTTTGTTATGACAGCAGATCGAAGAAGTCTGCTAAGATGACGTAAACATTGTACGACCTTGAACTTTCTCCATCCAATCTTGCTGCTACATTCACAATGTCGTCTGTCTATTGGGTTCCTGATTGTAAGTACCAAAGGAGAATTATTTGTCTTACTTTGGTTGGATAGTCACGATATTTGTAGCTGCGTAGTTGAAATTTAGCATCTATATAAAACCTAACTAATGCAACTTTTTTTCATAGTTTTCTTACCTCCGGTGGCCGTCCGGAAGGCAAGTCGGAAGGCACAGGTGCGAGAGGCGAGGCTGGTCGTCGCTGCGAGATGAGTGACATCGGCGACATGAGGGCCATCGGCGCCACCGGAGACATCAAAGACATCGGCGATAGCGGAGTCGTTGGTAGCGATAGTGGTGACAGCGACGGGACAGGCAGCGGCTGTGGTAATGACTGTAACGATCGTGTTGCAAGGCGTTAGAGTACGTTTTCCGATAGCAAGAAAGGTTGCTAGCTATTGGTTGCATGCGGCACAAGATCAGTCGCTCTGAAATCTGGAAACCTATGTTTATGCATTGAATGTCCTACGGCTGAAATGATTGACAATATGGGTTTGACGAAGGTGGAATATTGAATCCGGATCGAAATCCGTGAGGTAAGAGAAGAGGTTCACACACTGCATTTATATTACAATGTTGCGGCTACTTTCCTCTTAGCAGGCATGGAGCGAGGGCTTTCGGCCTCACTCTGTTCTCTGGATATTATGTTCTATGTAGATACTCACAGGGAAGGCACAGATAATATAAACTCTAGTAGGGAAGGGTAGTGGCGAGACTGGCGCAGGTGACGAAGGCCTTTGTTTTAAACTAGAATAATGCTAGGGTAAAAGGGCTACTTTCCTCTTGGGAGGCATGGAGCGAAAGCTTTTTGCCATGAAAGGATCATGTTATAGATACTCACAGTAATCGGTAGAGGCGACACGGGTGCAGGCGATGATGGCCTCCGCGCTACAATATGTTGCGGTAAGGGACCCACTTTCCTTTTGGGAGGCATGGAGCGAGGGCTCTCCGCCCCGCGCTTGCCGCCGCCCCCCGCGCCTCCAGCGCCGCGCACCGCGCTTACAGGATCCATGTTATCGGCTTCGTCGACCATCATGCGCTGAAATACCAATAGAAAGATGCCTTTATAATAAAAACTAGGCTAGGTCGCGTGGAACCAGCTCGCTTAGCATGACCGCCCCAGATCTTTCTTTCTACCGAAAAAAATACAAATCATACTTCGTCCCTTTCTTTTGTTTGGGGGAAAAAGAGACACGACGTTTTAGTCTACTCTTCCGTAGACTATTCGTGGTCTGGAGTTAGGAACCTTTACATAAAAACTACTTTTTGACGTTTGTAGTTATACGATCGCGCGGCTAGTATGCACTGTGCTTTCATGCTACTCAACCACTCGAGTATAGAGATTAGTCATACATGAATTTGTATCTCAGTTTTCTTTTTAGTTTAGAACATTATATTCCTCATTTCATACTTGTATAAGTGGACCTATCTTATCAAATGTTTCAAAATAAAATATTTTTAGTACTTATTAGATAACATTCGCACGCAATTGCACATCTACTTACTGGGTTAATTTATAAGCATTGAACTAACCTTATCGATCTTGAAAGGATTGCCGAACATGTGCTGCCGAACCGGCTGCGATTCAATCTCTCGTAGTTGCGGCGTCATACGTTTCAGATACTCCTGGTAATTGCCCATTTGCGCTACTGGCATCGAATGTACGCTGTCTTCGTCAACCAATCGCGTGTGGGCTAGCGATGGCTGCAGGAAATTTGCCCGCATTCGAACCACCTAGAATGACAGGATTATGGTTTGTGTAAAAGAAATTAATGAAAAAAAATCATTGGTAGGCATAGAATGCGGGCAGATAACTAGAGAGTATTATGACATTATTGTATTTGCTACAATTTTATTGTGACAGTTAAGGTATGACAACATAACATCAGGTGGGGGGTTGGTTGTAAGTATATCTACCTGTTTGAAAAACCTACCTGATCTAAAAGATCTCTCCTCTGTATATCAAAGGGATTTCGATAAGTGTGCGTTTGAGTCTTGTGCCTGCCGCGAGACAGTCCTACTACGAAACCGCCAAATTCGTTTATTTGATCTCGCAGTGCGGTGAACTTGTCTTGTAAGCACGGGTGTGACACGAGGTCCTTTTTGAGCGGTGACCTCGGCATTACGCGAACACTTTCTGCAGCCTGGAATGTGACGGAATTTATATATAAAACACTAAACAGGCAAATACATCATCCTCCATTTGCATTATCATGAACACATTTGCTCGGCTTGTTTAGATGTTTTTACGTTTGACATACATTGCGGTTTGACACGCTGTTAGCGCTTCAGTGTTCGATGATCAAGCTATAATGAAAAATACACTCATGTCTTTGTCTGAGTAGAGTTCGACCATTCCATTTTCAGAGCCAATACAAAGTTCGTTACTTATATAAACTCGTCACGAAATTATAATGATCAAATCACGAAGACTTCGTAGTTTAATATTTAAAATTGTATTAAGTTACCTTCTGGTTATTACTTGAAGACGCCTTATTGATGACGTCAGCGCAGAGCTTCTCAAACTCTATCTTGGCTTGATTCTTCAGTCTTTTCAAATAGTTCAGAACGGAGAAACTCAGAGAGTTGTCTTGAGTTTCAGGTATCAAGCTTTGTAGGAGTGTCGCTGACGCACCCATTTTTGTAAGCGCTCTACGTAGAGGCTGGAAAATAAAATTGTATAATTTAGTTTTAAAACGTTGTTTAAATCACAGAGATCGAATGAGCTAATAACCTTTGGTACCTAACGGTTGTTTAAAGTTTTTATCAATAGTTCTTACCATACAAACCCACATATCTCATTTGTATTTCTAAACACAGTAGTACTTACGTCCATGTCTTTCATGATAAAGCCGACTATACTACTATATAAAACATGCTAGACATGAAGACTAATAATCTGCGTATGTTTTAGATAGACCAAGACGATAGACGAGTCACTTCGTCTAAAAATCGTATCGTATCAAGGTCCCGTTCATATCATAGAGCGATGGGCAAAAACTGGCCCATGTCGCTGTATAAATAATGTAATGTAAAATGTAATCTATGTGTTAATCCAGGCTACGAACTACATGTTTTCCAAGTTTCATCCAATTCGGACCAGTAGTTTTTGCGTGAAAAAATAACAAACATAAATACATACATACAAACTATCGCGTTTATAATATTAGTAGGATTTGAGTTATACGAACTCCTTACCTGCACATAGTAAGAAGGCATTCTATCCAAGTAGTGTTGAAACGCCATCTTCCACTCCGGTGTGGGTTTACACCGATGCACCTTGAACAGATCATCAAGCAACGGCAGCAGCATCGGGTAGTTGTAGGGCAGCACAAACAGATTCACGCATGTGAGGTTTGTAGACGCTTTCAGATAGCCGAACGGGTGGTTGATTTCGGAGTTCTTGCAACCACTGTTTGCGACGAACACCTGAAATACATAAGTAAATAAAGGTAAGTATTTAACACGGCGCCATATCGCCCTGAACTAAGTAAAACTTGTACTATGGGAAATATTCGTAAATTAAGGTATGATCCTATATTATGTAGGTACAATCAGTATTATTATGATTAGTCTAGTAAACCTCTGAATTGATCATATTATATTTTACCGCAGTTATCCTTTTCGGTTGCTTTAAATGTTCGAGATTAAAACCATTCAAGTTAGCAAATAGGTTATTTGAACGTAAGACCCAGATTCTTATCAGAAACAGGATGTAATAATGGTCGCTGCCTACACAGAAGTTAATTCGGTCAGGTGTTTTAGATGTTTACTTATATAACCCTGTTTCTCCTGGCAATAACTACGAATATTTCTAACTTTTGCTACCTGTACTAAGGAAAATTACAAGGATTTTTGTAACATCCCAAAAGTTACGAGTAGAGCAAGATACGGACCCGGGACTGCGGGTAAGACCGAGAAGTGTCTTGTTAGATTTTTCTTCATACCTGCCAACATATTGTTGGTTGTTTCCGAGCCAGAATGTACTGCGTCAGTGGACTAGGTTCGAGCTCGTACTTGTCAAACGGTAAATTGTCTATCACCATCGGCTCTTGGCTGGAACACGTGAACTTTACCACTGGGTGTGCTGATCGAGGAGGCTGAAAAAATACGAATATAATTACCAACAGAATTATACCACAGAATAACATTAAATAATAGTACCTACAAGGATCTGCCTATAACCACAGAATACCTAATCTAGACGTACTCTGTAGGGCATTACACTGCGTCCATCACTCTGAAACACTAAATGTGTAAATTCTCACATTTCTAAAAATTGCACCGTAATGTTACTTCGGTTTGGTAATGCACGGAACATGGTATAGCACACAAAGGCAGACTTTCAAATTAGAAAGCTAAGGCCGATGCTTCATTACAACTACTCAGCTGTAATTGAATTGCTGAAATATTGCCAAAAAACAGTAAAATTAAAAAAAATCAAGGATACGCGGTAAACGTCCGTCAAAATTTCGTGTCGTAATAAATGCTTATTATTCTATTCTTAGGGTGGTTTGCACCAGAATCACTAAACGCGTTTAACTATTAAATAGTATTTAGCGAGTTGTCAAGTCATATAAATACGTCAGATTTAAATCTATTTAGCTGTTAAACACGTTTAGTGATTCTGGTGCAAGCCGTCCTTATTCTTAAAATATGACAGGTTCCAATATTATTGAAATCTAGCTTCTGCCCACGTCCCTTTTGTCCCTTCTGCCCCGGAGATTCTGTTAATTTTTGGTATAAAATATAGCCTTTATGATAATTATAATATAATACAGATTACGAACTAAATTCCAGGTTTTATCCAAATCGGATCATTCATTTCGATGTGATTGATGAACAAACATCTGAACTTTTACATTTATAATACACGCGAGAGCAATGATTCCGGGTCACTTAAAGAATGTTAAAAATCTCGGAAACTAAAAATGATAGGTTAATGCAATAAATTGTATTTAATAGACAATGTAATACTCCTTAAATGAAGGTATTAAAACTTCTTAGTTATTGTAAAGTTATATCTTAAAAAAATCAAATTTGAAAAAGGGCCACTTTCGAAGATGGAACTACGAAATTACAGCATTTGGTTTTGCTTTTGTTTGTAATCTGTCATTTATGTGGGTATATAAACCATGTTGATAGTGCTCTATATTCATTATTCAAGCTGAAATTATGTCGCTTACGCCTGAAGAATGCACCAGAATACTTACAATGCTGGAAACCGGCCGGAGTCAGCGCGATACAGCCAGGACTGTCGGTGTGTCGCTGTCAACAGTACAAAGAGTTCTCCGACGTTACGAAGAAACTGGTTCTAACCTACGCAGACCAGGAACGGGCAGAACCAGGTGTACCACAGCACGAGAAGACCGATACTTGGTGAACACCATGCTTCGAAATCGCTTTCTCACAGGTACTGAACTCACAAATCAGTTTCGACGCCTCGGAGGAAGTAACCCAAGTGCATGGACAGTAAGACGTCGGCTTGCTGAATCTAACTTAAAACCCCTTAGACCTGCAAACGGCCCTAAACTGGAGCGTGGGCATCGTATTTCAAGACTAAGATATGCCCAGAGCCACGTAAATTGGAGTATTGAAGATTGGTCAAAAGTTATGTTCTCCGACGAATCAAAATTTATGCTCTACAAGCACGATGGAAGACACAGAGTGTATCGAAGACCAGGGGAAAGATTCAAGCAAGCATGCATCGAAGAAAAAGTAGCCTACGGTGGTGGGTCTGTACTTGTGTGGGCCGGAATTTCTTCTGAAAGTCGCACAGAGCTGGTGATCATAGAAAACGGCTCTTTAACTAGCGTAAGATATGTGGAAGAAATCCTCAATGATCATGTTGGTCCATTTATGGTCAATTTAGGTGAGGATGCTATATTTATGCATGACAATGCCCGACCTCATACAGGTAGGATTGTGAATGACTACCTTCAAGAGATGAACATTACTCGTATGGAGTGGCCAGCGCGCAGCCCGGATATCAACCCGATCGAGCATGCTTGGGACGAGCTAGGCAGATGCGTAAAACAACGAAACCCTCCCCCAATCACGCTTCGTGAGCTCAAAATTGCTCTCACAGAGGAATGGGAGAATATTCCCCAAAATCGTATAAGGAACTTGGTGTACAGCATGCCAAACCGCGTAAACGCAGTAATGGAAGCACGAGGAGGCAATACGAAGTATTAAAATTCAAGTCAAATCGTAATAAAGTTCAAAAATTTCATGTTTCCTATTTTTGTTTTAAGGAGAGATCAGCAGTTTTTTTCTTTATGTAATTTTGTGTTAATAAAATGTATGGTGACTCATATTTTTTTACTTTCATTTAAGGAGTATTACATTGTCTATTAAATACAATTTATTGCATTAACCTATCATTTTTAGTTTCCGAGATTTTTAACATTCTTTAAGTGACCCGGAATCATTGCTCTCGAGTGTATTAGTAGGTGCAAAAAAAAGACTTACCAATGTCGGAGCGTTAGGATCGGATCGGAAAGACTCCGGAATAGGCCAGAATCCCACAGCGAAACCTTTTTGTGCGACTGTCCGGGGAACGTAGATTAGTCGACGACACGAATGCCACGCCTGAGGCGCAGTGGCGCCTGGGGTTGTGCTCGTTTGATAGGAGCCTCCGTTCCAACGCTGAAAATAATATAAATTAGATTAACCCACGTGTAGGTAAATGTCACAACGCCAATAAGAATAATAATACACAAGCAAAAATTTATTTATCACATGCCGATGTCTCCATTGTGACGTTGGCCCGTAGCCGTCAGAAATAATGCTGAAATCTAAATCAGACTCAGCATTTTCACCTAGTATCAAAAAAATATGCTTGAATTCGTTTTTGTCGGCTTAAAAATGATGAAAAAAAACTGTGTGTAGAACCCAAAGTCAAGCGTATTATATCCTACCTTGAAAGAATCCATCCAAATCCATCCAAATGTTAAAAACCAGTTGAGTGTATGATAATCTCTAAACAATTTTGCATCACGGCTTTCATTTATAGCAGAGTAAACACTGTATTGTCAAACTCAGATTTAATCGGTCAGTGTTTCAATGAATTAGATAACGAACCTTATCTATCTAATAGCAATTTCGAATTGAAATATAGGTAGTTTGAACGAATTCGAATACTACTCAGTATGTATAACCATTTATATCTTTCTGGTTTGTGATATCAGTGATGGGGTTTCGACTTGAACTGTCAAACACCATTGAACGTATAGGCACAGAATAGAAGTAGGTGCTACAGTAAAACACGGAAGATAAAAGTGTGGTAGTGTGCTAAAATACGAAACCCAACCAACAATAAAGAAACACGAATGTACCCAACACATTGCCTTGTCACATACGGCTGAAAGATCTGTGATACGCTTTACTAGTTACTAGATCTATAACTAGATACACTCCATAGGCTGTTTAACATACATAAAGTCTTATGATTCGGATAGGTTGGTGTAGTAAATATACAATGCTAGCGAGCCTTTTACGGAAGATGCATTACGAGGCCAATGGCCATAACTCTGCGACCTCATTGTTTATCTCATTAGACCGACAGAGATCACAACTCATCCGTTTGTATAAAACTAGTGAACCGAACTAACTTATATTTTTTACAGAGAAAATATCAAAATAATTACAGTCGAGGAAAGTCTTGCAGTGGCTGCAGTTTAAAAACCCATCGTGAAAAAGAATCGTTATTTAATTTAATTACGAACATTAATTAGTGGACACGTGTATATACGGAAGTTCGGTTGATAAGAATAACAATATAGTACCTACTACGAAACTCAAAGAAACGCGTCAACATGAATGACGGTGCCGCCCCCGCGCCGCCGCCAATGTATACCTTCTATTCATAACGCCCGTAGCACATCTCCGCGCGTTATTGGAGTAGCAAGTCCGCGAAATTCATTCCGCCGCGATCAAGTGTAGTTGTGTTACCACGATACCGCTAACACAACTACACTTGATCGCGGCGGAATGAATTTCGCGGACTTGCTACTCCAATAACGCGCGGAGATGTGCTACGGGCGTAAGACACCCAAAATAAAGAGACTACTAATTTCTGATTTAATATACAGGCATGTTAGACAATCAACGGTTTTACCAAGGTATAAACATACAAAATTCTAAAACCTAGTATGATAAACTTCAAAATTAATGAGCTAAATTATCCGTGTAGTCACTATCAAAAATTACGAGGTAAAATATTGAAGAGCGACTGACAGCTGACAGTATGGAGTCACCAGAAATTGGTGGCACTCAGAAAATAAAATAGATACTAGATTCTTACCCCATTCCTATCACCATCAACATCCATCTCTTTCTCTGGTTCGTGAGTCACTTCATCAGGTTCACCATCCTTACTGTTGGCTCCATCTATCGGCGGTGGGTCGGGTCCGATCTTCTCGAAGTTGATGACAACACCACTCTGCACCTTCTGCACCAGACTGTCGATGCACTGCATCAACATACGATGAGATGTGATGCAATAGGAACGACCTGCGAAAATATGCCGCTTTACACTGCGCGTCAATGACAGCTTCATTGTAGAACGTCGCAGCGTCATAGCGCATTGTAATTCAGTCCAAATTAACTGCGGACGATGGGAAGAGGTTATATCGAGACTGTTATCATTAGTACTACAGTGAAAGGCTCTAACCAGATGTTCGGTATTTTATCTTTATCCCTCTGAAGTTAGGTACAATAAACAATTGCGCATGTACTGTTGTGCGGAAAAAATCGCTTAGATACCTCCAAATATTCAAAAATGGGTTCTGTGCAGATACTTCATACAAAGATCTGTTGTGTTGTGACTCTTATAGGTTGTGACACATATAAAAATTTGGGAACGCAAATTAAAAAATTAATAATTAAAAATATTTATCAATTGGAGAACTTACCTACCTATTTAACGTTATTTTTTCCTGTTGAAAAAGAGTATTTTTAGGTACTTTGTCGCAACAAACGCATAAAAAACCTGATAAATACTTATTTATAGATGTTTCCTTCAATAAGCGAGTTACTGGTAAATACGAACCTACCTGTTTTATTTTTATAATCATTACTTTTACCAACAGCAGCACGTTTTTTTATAAATACAACTAAATTACGAAACAAGTCACCCGATGTTAATTGGAAACCATTGCTTATAATGATGCATTGTCTCACTGAGCACGTTCACTGAAGACGTGCCCTGTGCCCATCGCTCTGAGACAATGTGCCTGTAATTGTACAAGATACCTTCCATACCGGAATACAGCAATGAGAGCATCACTACTTAACGGCAGAAATAGTACGGTGGTAAGTAGTACTTCCCCGGGACGAGCTCTTTCACAAGAAGCTCTACTACTACTGAAACGTAATACAGCTTTTAAAATGATAAAGAAATTAACCACCAATTTTTTTTAATTTAAAACCTGTGTGTGTAACAATAAAACATGAGATGCACCGTAAAATTCTGCGTAAACTGTCCATAGTAATGATGTTAGTGAATACCTTGACACTAAACATGTGGGTACTGCTCAAAAACTAGTCAAACTGGTTTTCTAAAGGGCTCGTACTATCACCCAGCAACGCGAAATTCTCCATCCGTGTGGGAATGTAAAGTCAGCTTTTTTATACAACTTAGAATATTACAGAATTTGTATAAGTCCCTATGTTTATTGTATACAGCCGCCTGAAAGTCTTAACATTTTATAAAAGGTTCTATAAAAAATGAAATAAATATTTATTGCGTTAATCCGCAATAAATATTTAAATAATAAACATACATTTTGTCTTTGTGCTTGCTTGTGGAGCCCTAAGCCAGCATACGAACAAGACATATCAAAAAGAAAGAAACGAAATGAATTTTAAATTTAGTAAAATGGGTTCAAGGGGTCATTTCTTCGGTGTATTTCATACTAATTATTTTAAAATCAGAGGGACCCTTGTACAGACCAATTCGTTCCCACGGCTGGGCAAAAGCATCCCCTTTTCATTTCACTCATCTCTGATCTGTGTTCACGGTATGTACTCGTAATAAGAAGCCGAGAAAATGGAGATAATAATAACACCAAAAAGTTTTAATGTCTAGTAATTCTAGCAAATAATGTCACAAATATGAACCAGAGAAAAATATTTTTAGCACTATGTCGGCTAAAACTCAATTAATAACGTTATGCCTTGCACTTCAATTAAAATTAATGAAATTGGGTGTGTGATATACTATTTTCTTATTCAGAACTGTAGTGATTGTGATGAACTTTCATTGAGAGAAATCAATTGATCCTTTTATATCAGTATCAACCCAAACTTATTCTCAAATTTTAATACCGTAGTATCAATATAAAACAGTGATGTCCAATCAAAAAAATTAAACTTCCCACACGAGTATTGTTATTATTGTTATTAGGTACTGTTTTCCGCAACTAGGCCGCAGGTGAGCTCTTTTTTCTTCCCACACGTGTGTGGGTAGTTTAATATTTTTATCAGAAAATACCATACGTATGTTTTCCGATTTATTTGTATTTTACAGTTATAATTTTTAAAATAATGCAGTGATCTTAAGCCGCCGAGTCCAGCCCAATCCAGCTAGACCAGGTGAGCTATGTTTATCCTGAAGAAAAATTCCTCGGCGAATCGTTTGATAAATTTGAAAGCATGCATCGCGTATAAAATGTGGTGATTGAATTTACAGGAATAGTCCTGTCATTTTATAGTGGATCCATGAGGTACTCTTTTAGAGAGACGGCCAGATTTATTGGCCATTTTTTACTCCAAACGCTCCCGATTGAAAAGGAGGGGCGTTTTAAGTTTGAGGCCTTTGTGACTGTCTCGTAGCTCCGAAATTACACCTAAGTCATTTTTATTTTGCTAAATTGCTTACCACCAGTGACTTCGCACATCGCATCAATAGGCGAAGAGTCCGAAGGAACAAGTCCAGAATCCCTTTCCACCGCCGGAGTACCAGCTAACCGTAGCACCAACGAAAACAGTCTTTGGTCCCAACGGAATGGTTCACGGGTCAACTCTGACCCTGGTATGGGACAGTTCATGGGCAGATTGAACTGTAAAGATTGTTTTTATGTGAATATTATGTTATGCTGAAAAGACAACACACCAAATACTATAATACTTTATTATGCGCTATGCAGGGTCATTTAAACATTTCATTTTTTATTATATTTATTTTATTCCATTAGGTAATGGCAGTAAACTTGGAAAAGTCATAATTTTTAACAATCAGGTTGCACAAAAAGTAATAGACATTCTAAAATTACCAGTTAAGTAAATAGTCAATATTTAGTATGACTGTGGTAATAAATTACCTATATCAAAATATCCTGATTTGCAATCAAATACATAGTACCTACCCACTTCATTAAAACTTAATGTTACTATGGCTGTAGTTTATAGTTGCACGTAACTAAAAATCTAAGAATAATCTATATCTAAGATCTACTAAGATTTTTGTTTCGCAGCTATAATACCCGCCAAGGATTGGTTCATGGTGTACCAGTGTTTAGTTAGTATGTAATCAATAAAGAGTTATCGATCTCTCATACATTACCTGACTATTGTAAAGTAATAAAGTCCTCAAATATGAAGCAATTAAGGAGCTACCTATCTGAAAACAAAACAAATAAAATATTAAGCTACCAAATAATGAATAATCAACTTACTTCTTCCTGAATACCAGCATTGCTTGACAGTTTCCCCCCATCTGTGATGACAACGATAACTGAAGGTTCAAGGTAGAAAGGGCACCTGCCTTGACCATAGGTATCAATACCAGTCTGCATTCGATTGATGTTCAAAACATCAAATGCATGCTTCAAAGCAGCACCCATCGTGGTGAGCCCTAAACATTGTAGATTTTTCAGCTCATTTATAAATGTTGCAAGATTTTCTTTCCATCCCGCCTGAAATCAGAAAAAGAAAACTTAATAGGATCTGAATTGGATTAATTAGAAAGAACTAAACAGTTACAATAGAGGAGATAGGAGCAGGCAAGCTTGCTTTCCAATTCCAATTCCAACATTCATTTTTGTATGGGTGTGGAGCACTGTACAGTTTAAATTTCCCCCCCAAATCGCCATTTCGTTGTGTGTGGTTTGGGCCAATAGCGAGGCGCGACGAGAGCGCAGTAGCGAGCGAGGCGCTATCGCGGAGGCAGCAGCGGCGGCGTTTCTCCTGTTTACGTCGTGCTGTCTATTCCAGTAAATCCCGCATTTTCAAAATATGTTATGTTCTTGGATTGCAGATTGCAGTGCTTCCCGTATGGACGCTGAACGACCGGCGTAAATATGCCTAGTGCCAGCAAAAATAAAGATTCTTGCTTGGCTAACGTGTTCATTCTGGTATACTAACCTTGATGTTCGCGGGTGGTTCTTCGAAAGTTAGAAGCATATATCTGTCCCCTCTGCTCTCTGGAGAACGCTGACGAACCTACAAAACGTCGTCCATGAGATTAGCACAATAACACGAGATAAACAAATCGATCACAAAAACGAACTTTTGACGAGTCGATGACACTGCACGTACCTTTACGAACGTTTCCACGGCGCCCTTGGCTACATCTAGTAACGTAGGGCGTCCGCCTAAATAAGCTCTTTGGTTCATAGAAGCAGATGTATCTATTAGAAATACTATGATAGTCATAGTGAAAATTGGCTAATGTCCTTGAAGATACATTTAAAATATGCGCACGCTATTAAAAACTGAGAACCAATATGGCCGCTACATAATTCGCCGACTCGCCAGGAAGCGACCACCCGACAGCCGCTTCGACGAGCAGCTGAACAAGCTACGCCACGAAGACTCCAAAAGTCCCACGTGACCTAATCATAACGACGTTCGGGCGCTCTCGGCCACCAATAGAAAAACGTTCGGCTATTTCCGTCTCATAGCAACTGGGTTACCACCATATTATATTTAATTTTACCAACTTATGACCGTTTTCTAACAACGGTTGCAGTAAAATAAATAAGAACTTAATAGTAATAATAAGGTATCTTTTTGGCAGATAAAAGCTTTACTATAGTAACTTACGGATACAGAATTTACACATAATAATGAAAGCTTGTTCATGATAAAAAAATACTAAGCAAAACATGTGTCTAGCTTTTTCTATAAGTTTGGCAAAAACCATCTTGAAACTGAAGTATCTTGTGTAATCATTTTCATACAAAAAACTAAACAAATTGATTCAGTGCAAACTAGACAGTGGCAACCTCCATTTTTTCTACTTCTTTTTGCCAAGCTGTACGATAATTTATCTTACTACCAAATAAAATACAACAATAACCTCTGTGTTATTTATTTAAGTAAAATAATATAAGTAACGAGATTATAAATAATTTTAATTTTAACAGTAACTGTTAGAATTACCTTTGAATATTAAACTTACCTATATATTATTGTGTCCTTATTTTTTGGTATCAGAATAAAATAAATATTTTTAAGTTTCATTTATTTTAATTTTATGTAATAAAATTTGATCGATATTTGCACTCCTGAACCAAAACCATTTAGCGTTTTCCCGATAACTTGAGAAAATTAATAAGCTGGTAATCAGAAGAACTATGCGTAATCAAACCAAAGGAAGTGTTATTTTCATAAATACAACAAAGTCAATAGACATAGATTTTATTACTTTTAAAATTTTATTTCACATTTAATACTCACAATGAGGAAGATGAGTTAGGCATTTTTTCCTGTTTTTATAGCTTAAATCAAAAGTCTAGAAGATTGTAAGGACAACTGTGAAAGAATTTTGGCGATAGCTCAAAAACTGAATTTTCTACGATTTTTTAAAGTTTGGATTTTCAAAATCTGTTTTTAGCCCGGCGATTTCGCGTGTGACGTCAGCCAGGTCCGATCGCTCACCCGCGCGTTTTAAGCGTTTTCTGCCTTTACGTTTCTATTTATATTTCTGATAAATAGGGAGAAAAGTACCAATATTTTTATGTAATATTGTGCCTCTAAGTCCTAAGGACACGTTTAACGCTTCAGATAAACTTTTTAACCACCGACTGAAGAAGAAAAGTGTTCTAAGTTTGAGGCTTTTTTGTGTCTATGTGTCTGTACCTTTCAAGGCTCGTAGCTCCAAAAAATCACTCGTAATTTTTTTATAACTATTCTTGAAATGGAAAACAGATAAATCTGGCATAGTTCTAAGCCAAGTTTGGTAGAAATCGGTGCAGCGATTTCCAAGTTATGAGGATGTTTATCAGCCCTCGACACGCATTTTGAAGGGTTCTCAGGCATATATTGATTGTAGTTTGAAACATTTGGTTCTTATACCAGTATAACGTGAGCTACTATTTCTTAGTGTTTCATTGATTTTGTATATCAGGTAAGACTGGTAATGAGCAAGATTGTGTTATCGACGTGATTAGCAATGTTTTTACCCCCGACGCAAAAACGATGGGGTGGTAAAGTTGCGTGTGCGTGTGTCTGTGCGTGTATGTGTGTGTGTGTCTGTCGAATGCGCGCGTTGGTGCGCGTGCGGATGCGGATGGTAGTAGTCTAAGTCACATTGTCTGCTAAGGACGTGCCTAGTGAGACATTGTACTGTCAAGTACAATGCCTCACTAGGCACGTCCTTAGTAGACAATGTGACTCGCTAAGAAGAAGAAGAATGTGACTTACGCTAGGACGTGCCTAGTGAGACATTGTACTGTCAAGTACAATGTCTCACTAGGCACGTCCTCAGAAACTAAGGACGCGCCTAGTGAAGCATTGTCTAATGAGGACGTGCCTAGTGAGACATTTTCTACTAAGGACGTGCCTAGTGAGGCATTGTCTACTAAGGACGTGCACGTGCGGATGCGGATGGTAGTAGTCTAAGTCACATGACAATGACAATGTGACTCGCTAAGAAGAAGAAGAATGTGACTTACACTAGGACGTGCCTAGTGAGACATTGTACTGTACAAGTACAATGCCTCACTAGGCACGTCCTTAGTAGACAATGCCTACACATACATATAGTGCAATGCCTCACTAGGCACGTCCTTAGTTACGAAGGACGTAAGGACGTGCCTAGTGAGGCATTGCACTATATGTATGTGTAGGCATTGTCTACTAAGGACGTGCCTAGTGAGACATTGTACTTGACAGTACAATGTCTCACTAGGCACGTCCTAGTGTAAGTCACATTCTTCTTCTTCTTCTTAGCGAGTCACATTGTCTACTAAGGACGTGCCTAGTGAGGCATTGTACTTGACAGTACAATGTCTCACTAGGCACGTCCTTAGTAGACAATGTGACTTAGACTACTACGCACCAACGCGCGCATTCGACAGACACACACACACATACACGCGCAGACACACGCACACGCACAGACACACGCACACGCACAGACACACGCACACGCACTGACACACACACACGTCAAACTTTACCACCCCATTGTTTTTGCGTCGGGGGTTAAAAACATTGCTAATCACGTCGATAACACAATCTTGCTCATTACCAGTCTTACCTGATATACAAAATCAATGAAACACTAAGAAATAGTAGCTCACGTTATACTGGTATTAGAACCAAATGTTTCAAACTACAATCAATATGCCTGAGAACCCTTCAAAATGCGTGTCGAGGGCTGATAAACATCCTCATAACTTGGAAACCGCTGCACCGATTTCTACCAAACTTGGCTTAGAACTATGCCAGATTTATCTGCTTTCCATTTCAAGAATAGTTATAAAAAAATTACGAGTGATTTTTTGGAGCTACGAGCCTTGAAAGGTACAGACACATGGACACAAAAAAGCCTCAAACTTAGAACACCTTTCTTCTTCAGTCGGTGGTTAAAAAGTTTATCTGAAGCGTTAAACGTGTTCTTAGGACTTAAAGGCACAATATTACATAAAAATATTGGTACTTTTCTCCCAATTTTTCAGAAATATAAATAGAAACGTAAAGGCAGAAAACGCTTAGAAAGCGCGGGTGAGCGGTCGGACCGGCTGACGTCACACGCGAAATCGCCGGGCTCAAAACACATTTTGAAAATCCAAACTTTAAAAAATCGTTGAAAATTCAGTTTTTGAGCTATCGCCAAAATTCTTTCACTGTTGTGTTTTGGACGTAAAAATCTATCGATCTACATTAAAAAAAAAATACGCTCATCTTCCTCATTATTACATTAATTTTATAAATATAAAAATTTGAACAATTTTGTATTAAAATGTTGATCCATTGAATTAAAACGCGGTAAATTTAAATATTGAATGTTACTGATATCGTAGACTTTACCGAACGAGCAAACACCCTTCTTCATGATAAATTTCAACCATAAATTTTAAAACTTTCTATTCGTTGATTCTAAATGATCCTTGTGATTTTATTGATTAAATTAAATGCTTCTGCTAGCATTGAAGCTGTGCCTACCCTACTTTAGCCACATTCTGTACCTACTAGTGTGATTGAGAGAAACGGATAATATTAGCAATATTATAATATACTAACATTGCTGATTGCTGCACATTATAATAGGATAGTAATCTTACGCATCATTGCTGCATGGACTGACTAGTGGCGCGGAAGTATTATTTACATACTAAACATGTAGGTAATTGTTGGACTATTTTTGCTGTGTAAAGTTCCTATGTTCTTACTAAATAATGTAGTTATGTAAGTAAGTATATAGTAGAAGAAGTAACGTTCTTTGGTGAGGTAGGATTAATCGTATTCATCCCACATGCAACATACTTATTGCCGTCATAATAAGAAGGCCGTAATAACAATTTTGTAAAAAAATCTATTTTTATCCTACGTGTTACACCTGAATATAGATAGGTTAAGGTACCTACCCGGAGTAGGTAGGTAGGTACCCGGTAATCTACCCACCACAAAGGGTGGTTGTAATCTAGCCCTCCCTCTCACCCTCTCGAACCTCCTGTCAAGACCCTCTGTGACGGTTTTGCGCATGCGACATACATTTTTAAAGACCTTGGTGTCCTAGAGGGTTTTTCAAAACCTTCCCGAAAATGTACCTACGTAAATTAGACCAAGCAGGGGGTAGGTATTTATATATGATGTTTTTCCCTATTCTTCACAAAGACCTTATACCTTTATAACGGTATAAGGTCTTTGATTCTTCATAACTGTAGCAGTGCTGCCAGCCGGGTCTCGTTAAAAATCACCTACACTAGATAAAAAAAAGCACCAAAAAGTTAAAACAAACCGTTGCAAACGATTTATAGAAAGTTCAAAACCCTTCAACCCAAGCTCATCCAAATACTGTCATTTTAGTGTCTACATTACATTTCATTCTTGTCCATATTACTTGCTGTGTCTATGCGTTACACGCATGGCTGTCATTTATGTCAGTGTCAGATCTGAGAGATTTGTATTTGGTTTGTTTGTTGTATTTGTATAGCAGATTGTTTGGGAAAAATTAAATAATACCTACCTACTTATTTATTTCTGTGACACTACAAATCCAATGAATTTATAGCTATTATTGCTAAATATAATCAGAATCATGCCTAACACAAAATCCGATCCTGAAGCTACCATACAAACTGTGAAAATAGATGATATGGTAAATCTGCTTGGGGCAGCTGCGATCAGCCAGACTGCAGAAAATGTATCGAGCTTTGAAAACCTCTACAAAAATAGAGGCCGCTGTGGAAATCAGGAAGAGAGAAGAAGATCTATCATCGAAACACAGAAGAGGTAGGTATGAGCTATTCTTAGAGCACCACTACTTATCTGGTAGACGCCAAGGTCTGATGACCAGCTATGATGATGAGTATCTGAGGAGATTTTCATGATCGGGGGTTTAAAAAATTAACATGTTTGGCATTTTGATACTATTCAAAACTTGCTATGTTTTTTTTGTACACTCGAACTTTATTGTAATAAATAAATGATTCAATTAAGTACACATCAAGTAAGTATAACATCTGCATTCAGTACAAGTACTTACATAGTACAAGCTTTGCTTAGGTAGTTATTTATTTTTAGCAAAAAACTTGAGAGACAGTTTCTCGCCGCTTGACCAATGGGAGAAAGTGACATTTCTTACATAGGTTGAGGTAGTTTGAAGAGTGGTCATGATCACGTCAAACATCACCAAGAAGTAAACTAGTTATTTGAAGAGTGGTAAGGAATGTTTAATCGAGAGCAAAAGTATGTTAGCAATTTAATTTGATGTCTAATTGATGTATGTTTTTGTCATAGTGATGTATGTTATTTGATCATTTTACAGTAACCGCTACACTAAATTGGACAAATTTAGAGGCATTTTGGAACTGGTGGAGGCAGTTGAAGAAAATATATTTCAAACACCACAGGTAAGTTTACAATTGACAGGTGTAACAGCTCAGTCGGTATAGCCACAGCTCTGCCTTCTGTGCTGCGGGTGTGGGTCTGATCCTCACTGAGAAGAAACATTTGTGTGTGGCAAACATAGGTGTTTATTCTATCTCTGGGTGTTACTATGTATTTTAGGTATATTTACTATTTACAAAGAAAGTAAATAAGTACCTATCAGTAATATGGTTCCTATAGTACATATTGTCCATGAATATTTATTTATTTTTCAAAACAGCTCCTGCTTTGCTTTATGCAGTACATATTGTATTTATTTACAGACTCATTGGAAACCGAGAACCTATGTGTCAGGTTTCACAAAAAAGATTCCGAACTACTGTGATGTTCTGATGATGTCTGAATGGATGTACGGGAAGCCTTCTGATTTAGCAGAGAATTGGCGTGTGGCGCCTTGTCCTAAGGGCACGAGAATGCTAGTGCTGGCTCATAAGGTACAATTCTAGACAATCTTGTTGAATGGTGTGAAGTAACTGAGCAGTACACAACTTGTGTATCAGAGGGATATGTAGCGCTGGTATTGTCTGTGGACTATTAGCAATTTATTAGTTTTATGGTGACCGCGCAAGTACACACGCAATAAGAAATTGAATTTTCAATAGGTCACATTCGCAATGCTTTACTGCATCATGGTTCGGTCGATTCGTTGGATTATTCCCTTCCTTCTGTTGACAGGCACAGTCAATTATTACACTCGGCTTATTAGCCAGGTAGGCCAACAATGGCAATCTACCTACAAATATAGAGAGCAGTCAAAAACGGTTCAATTTTATTTCTCAGGGCACCACAAAATGCTTCAACAAGTACGGTAACTTTAGATTCGAGTGTCGCACGGAGCTTCCTGGCGGTAATCCATGTCAGATAAAGAAGGATAAATGCATTGTGGTGTTAGACGGGTTCTATACAAAGCAGGACAACACTATGCATGTGCTCGATATCCTGGCGTGGAACGACTGCGTGATGACTGAGGGAGAGGTAAGATTACCTATCTATGTATTTGTAGAACTGAGCCAAGGTCACTGACAATTCTCAGAGTTAGAAGTCGAAGTGGAAATGCATATAGCTCGTCATACTGACAAGCGATAGGGAACAGTGGTTCTCGAATGGCGACCGTGAACTGCAATGCGAATTTAGCACGGTCCCTCTTCCTATGGACTGAGATAGCGGGAAGCTGGTGGATGGCTGGATGATATGATGATGTGTCCACAGTTTGTTCAGCTATTGCTTTGATTAGGCTTTGATTAGGAACTAAACATTTTAAAAGAATTGGTGATTTCTTTTTTTTTTCAGAGTGCATTCCGTGACTTCTGGCTGAACAGCCAACTGAAACAAATACCGGAACTAGGATTTATCACAAAGAAAAATAAAATGATCTTCAAAATAATACCGAGACTTCCGTGCGACACAGAGTCTTTGAATGAGTGAGTTGAATTTTAGCATTTATAAACAAGCCAATTTTTTATGTAGATAGGCATTGAAATCACCTCTGAGTTCCTCTATATCCGTTTTGACATTTCAGCCAATATTCTGCATTACACAGAATCTAATAGACCCGAAAACTTCAGGGGATTAAAATAATCAAAACTTTATTCGTCCAAGAATCAATATGAACCACATTTTCGATGGAACCAACTAAGTTGAGAGTGAATATAATCAGTTTCTCCATACATCCAAATTGATCAAATTGATAGATACTTTAATTCCCCGAAGTTTTCAAAAGAACCCCTTATAACATTCTGTATAAAGCTGAAAATGCATCGGTGTGTAATAAGTACTTTAATATGTCCAGGCTGTTAATGACCTTCCCTTTCTACAACCACAACATGCCACCAGTGGACGGATTTCTGTTCTACCATCAGAAAGCGCATTACATCGCGGGCGAAACTCCGGTGGTTGGATGGTTATTTCCCTACATGGCGAAGGAAATACTGGGAGAAGGTAGGGATTGCCACTATTCATTGTAGTTCCTGTCATTTGCAAAGTTTACGTTAGATTAGATCTAAAAGTCACTTTTCATCCTTGCCCCATATAAACGGTTGTACAGTAGTGCCTGGGACATTTTTTTTAGATTCTCTCGGCCTGTCTTGTCCACAGAAAAGACAAGGACAATATGTGCGGAGCTGACTAAACCGCGGGTTTTCTCACCATGTTTTCCTTCTATGTTTGAGAGTTTTTCTTTTACAAATTCATACAATTTTTTTACATAATAATATGAAATACTGTAAAGTTTTATGGGATCAATCTGATTTTTAAATCTGCCTATAAATGGCGGAGTTCTAAGGTAATGAACTTAATAAAAATACAACCGAATTGAGAACCTTCTCCTTTTTTAAAGCCGGTTTGTAAAGGTTGTCGCGCAAGCGCAGCTTGCTAATTAATTTAATGAATATTCCTCAGATGTAAACGTCCACCCAGCATACATGATAGAAAGGCCAGAAGGATACACGAATTATGTAGATTTCATTGAGAAATTCGAGGCCAGGAACTTCAGAAAGCGGCAGAGAAAAATCTTTGGACCCAGAGATGCAGAAACTGGAAACCCCATTGCTCAGGTATTATAGATTATTTATGTTTATATCAAGTTCTTTTATAATATCATTCAGATTCCTACTTATTCAATAAAATCAAAATCTAAACATAGACCGATATAATTTTTGAAACTTTTCACCAAAAACGGAAGTTCTATGAGTTCTATTGTATCCCGATATTTCGGCACAGTTCATAAATCATGGTAAATATCCCGTTTGTGGTGAAAACTATAGACCAGCAAGGCTAGCCCTGCTGGTCTATAATGTCTATCTATAATGCATGCACCATGCTAGCTAGCATGGTGCACCCTAGACAGTGATTTGTCTACGGAAGAATAGGCTAAAGCTAGTCCTGTCTCTGTTTTCGTCAAACAAATGAAAGGGACAAGTTTGATTTGTCTTCTAAGCGTGCAGTGGCGCGTGGCGTGAGTAGCGCTCATACTAAGCGTGCAGGTGGTTGTAAGCTGCTTACATTAGAACTACTGTCTACGCGTCACGGCAGAGGGCGCTGCGCCGGCGACGCTATATAAGGAGCTGCGCGCGCGTCCCGTCGCTCATAACTCATTACTTATTATTCACTACGCAGTACGCAATCTGTATCTTCCTATTTTTTATAATTTTTATTAAACTGAAGCAATGTCAAAAAGTATTCTGATTGATCCTGCCAAGCACAGACCCTAGAACCAGTAGGCATAATAAACATTGGTCCTTCGAGCCGGATCGTCGTGGGATCTACAAAGAATGGTCTGGCCAAATCGTTCCAATTCCATTTCCAACTTCTTGTCCTTGTTTCAATTGTACTAAAACTGTTTTTCTCCGCAGTAAGAAGCCAGTACGTGTGGTGTTTAAGGAAAAACTGTGAGTACCCTCTTTTCACAACTTGCCATAATGAGTGTCGATAACGTGTCCATCCGTAGCAAATCTCCTACCACTAATCCGACCTTTCTAGGTGCGGATCTAAATGATAATTTAATTCGTGAATTTAATAAAAAACGTGGTACGATCAAGGGTAGGTTGACTTTGTACGCAAAATTTGTAACCTCTCTAGCAAAAACGCGGTTAACTGAAACTCAATTAACGGAACTTAAATTGCGTAGCGACGTAGCCAAAACGTTATTAGATGAATTTAACAGCATTCAAAGCTCGATTGAAGAGCTAGTGTCAGAAAGTGATATTTCTCAGCAACTAGAAAATCGGGAAGCTTTCGAAACTGCGTATTACCAAGTTCAGACTACTGTCGTTAGGTTGTTAGCTCAGTCTAGTACTAGTACTTCTAGCACTAGTAACGAAGATAAATGTAACAATTCTAAATGCAATGTTCATTCGTTAGTAAAGTTACCCACCATTTCACTACCTTCATTTGACGGGTCATACGATAACTGGCTCGAGTTTAGAGACACCTTTCTTTCCATGATTCACAAGTCAAAGCAACTCGATGACATTCAGAAATTTCATTACTTACGATCATCCCTAAAAGGTAATGCAGCACAGGTTATCAAATCGGTAGAATTCACGTATGATAACTACACGGTAGCTTGGGATCTGCTTACTAATAGGTATGACAATTCTAAATTATTAGTGCATAACCATGTGAAATCTTTATTTTCAATGCAAACGACGAAAGAGTCTTCGTTTCACATTAGGAAGCTAATCGATACGGTTCTTAAGAATTTACGTGCTTTGAAGACTCTGGGAGAACCCACAGAATCATGGGACACTCTTGTCATATATATCGTTGTATCGAAATTAGACGCAGTTGTAGAAAAAGATTGGGAACAATTCAAAAGTACTCAAAGCACTCAGTCAAATAAACGTATAACATTAGACGATTTATTGAGTTTTCTTAAGGACAAGGCAGATACTTTAGAAATGATAAAAGCGCATCATACTTCACATTCAATAGGTAGTAAGGTACATCATGAACCTACTAACAAATCTACTCAACAAAGTAGTGTTCACAGTCTCGCGTCGACGCGAAACAACACTACGCACAAAACCACCCGCATTTGCAAATTGTGCGATGCGAGTCACGCGATATACGCTTGTTACAAGTTTAACAATATGTCAATTCAAGATAGATTAGCGTTCGTAAAGAGCCAGGGTCTATGCGTCAACTGTCTACGATCGGGTCACGAGTTACCAGATTGTAATTTCGGTCCGTGTAGGCAATGTAATGAGAAGCATAATAGCTTACTTCATGGTGGAGAAATCGCGTCACTATCGGTCGCGGTGCAAGAACCAAAACCGAGCTCCATACCTGACATGAGTACAGCTACGATTTTACATACGGTCGAGCAACCACGCATTAATATTGATTGCAACGAACGCGCATTAGAAACCGTACTATTGTCTACTGCAATAGTCGAGGTAGCCGGTGATGAGAATGGTCGCTATCATAAAGCACGTGCGCTATTAGATAGTGGCAGTCAGCATTGCATCATTACCGACGCATTACATAAAAAACTAAACGCTGAAACAATACAGTCCACTGTTCAAATCACAGGAATAGGGCAGTCAGTTAGTCAGTCTAATCAGTCCTGTGAGATTAAGTTAAAATCGTTACACGGAAATTATAATACACGCATAAATTGTATCATTCTAAACCGTATCACAAACTCGTTACCGTCAGTCGGTTTAGGTCATGTATCGTTGGACGTGCCCAAAAACATAGACCTAGCTGACCCAACGTTTCATTCCCCGTCGCAAATAGACCTACTTATAGGTGCAGATTACTTTTGGGATTTATTACTCGAAGGTAGGATTCGTCTACCTACAGGGCCGTATTTGCAAAATACCGCTTTAGGGTGGATTATTTCGGGTATCGTTTACAATAACAAGTCGCGCATTAATCGTCTTCAATGTAATTTTGCCCAAACAGAATTAAACGATCAGTTAAAAAGGTTCTGGGAGATAGAAGAAGTTAGCAATCCAATCCGATGTCTTTCCGCCGAGGAAAGTATTTGTGAGAAATTATTCACCGAAACTACTACGCGGGTAGAAAATGGCCGGTTCTCGGTTCGCATTCCTCTAAAAGAGCCGGTCGAAACATTAGGTGATAGTTTTAAAATTGCAGAAGGTAGATTCTTATCGCTAGAACGTCGGTTAGAAAAATCGCCTCAATATAAAAGTTTGTATAGCGGCTTTATGCAGGAATACTTAAGCCTGGGACACATGACGCGCATTGACAACTTCGATTTTACTTTACCTCATTACTTTTTACCACATCATGGTGTGTTACGTGAACAAAGTACTACTACAAAATTGCGTGTAGTTTTCAATGCGAGTCAAAAAACGTCGTCCGGTGTATCGCTTAACGATATTCAAATGACAGGTCCAGCTTTACAAAACGATCTTTTTTCCATACTTTTGCGCTTTCGTCAGTACAAATACGTTGCATGTGCTGACATTGAGAAGTTTTTTAGGCAAATAATCATTCACGAAGATCAGAGAAACTTGCAGTTAATTTTATGGCGTGAAAACGTGTGCGATTCACTCGGTGTATTCAGGCTTAACGTTGTTACCTACGGCACTGCTTCGGCACCGTACCTAAGTATACGCTGTGTTAGGCAGTTAGGGTTACAGTGCGCGGACGAAGAAGTGGCACGTGCCGTTTTGGAAGACCTGTTCGTAGATGATTTGCTCATAGGCCATGATTGTAAACATAAATTAACGCAACTATGTAAAAATGTATCTGATGTGTGTTTGTCTGGATGTTTTCCATTGCGAAAATGGGTATTTAATTCGCCTGATGTCACTTTAGATGCACAAGCGTGTGATGACAAGTCGAAATGTCTATCACTGGAAGAAAACTGTTCTAGTAGGACACTAGGCCTAGGATGGTATAATGGAAGCGATGATTTTCATTTTGTCACAAAATTAAATGAAGATTGTACAACTAATATCACGAAGCGCTTAATATTATCAGTCGTATCGCAAATATATGATCCCCTAGGTCTGTTAAGCCCTATTATAATTGTAGGAAAAATATTATTACAAAAACTATGGCTTTGTAAAATAGGATGGGACGATCTCGTACCTATTGACATAGTTATTTTATGGAAAAGATTTGTTGAACCGTTATCGTTTCTGCCCAGTATTCGTGTACCAAGACATGTACTTGATTCCGACCCTTCGAAAATAGAATTGCATATTTTCACTGACGCTAGCGAAAGTGCGTATGGAGCTGCTGCGTACTGTCGCACTTGCAATAACAACGGTGACGTCACTGTTAGGTTGTTATGTTCGAAGAGTCGAGTCGCTCCTCTGAAGCCGGTCAGTATACCTAGGCTTGAGCTTTGCGGTGCGTTAATCGGTGCTAAGTTGTATGAAAAAATAATCAAATCATTGCGTTTACAGTTCGATTGTGTAGTGTTTTGGACTGACTCAACTATAGTACTCGGGTGGCTACGAATGTCTCCTCATCTGTTAAAAACGTTTGTTCAAAATCGTGTAGTAGAAATAAACGATTTAACTAGTAATGCGATTTGGTTACACGTTCGTACGAAACAAAATCCCGCCGATTTAGTTTCACGCGGTACAAGTTTGAGTGAGCTATGTTCATTGACTTTATGGTGGGACGGACCCACATTTTTACGCGAAACGGTAACAAGTTGGTCACAAGATTGTAAGGATAGTTCGCATAATTTAACTAACTTACCTGAATTGAAACCATCTGTAGTTAGCATGCCTTGTACGGAGGTTTCAAGTAGCTTTATTGATTTCCAAAGGTTTTCGAATTTAAATCGTTTACAACGTGCGTGTGCATACGTGATGCGTTTTATACACAACACCCGCACAAAAAATAGGGACGAGCGAAATACGGGTTCGCTAACCGTCGAGGAGTTAGATAGGTCGTTAGCATATCTAACTAGGCAGGCTCAAATAGAATCGTTTCCCAATGAATATAATGCGTTAACTAAAAACTTGAATTTAAAATCAAATCGCAGTCTGTCTAGTTTAAATATGTTCTTAGATGAAAATATTATGCGTGTCGGTGGTAGATTGGTAAACTCAGGTTTTACCTACGATAAAAAACATCCCAAGTTACTGTGTAGTAAACATCATTTCACTTTGCTTTTATTCAGACGTGAACATAACAGTTTGTTACATGCGGGACCCCAGTTACTGCTATCGCATATTAGGGACAGCTGGTGGCCCTTAGGAGGTAGAAACTTAGCGAGAAAAACTGTGCGTCAATGCGTTAAATGTTGTCGTATGAAAGGTAAAACCATTCAACCTATCATGGGTAATTTACCTAAAGAACGTTTGACGGCAGGTTTTCCCTTCTTGCACAGTGGAGTAGACTACGCAGGGCCTCTTTATATTTTAAATAGAAAAGGCAGGGGTGCTAAACTCGAAAAATGTTATCTGTGTTTATTTGTGTGTTTTGCGACTCGAGCATTGCATTTGGAACTGGTTACTAGTCTATCATCAGAAAGTTATATCTTAGCTTTGAAAAGATTTATTTCTCGCAGAGGTAAACCTTTACAGATTTTCTCAGATCATGGTAGGAACTTTGTAGGAGCCGCTCGGGAGTTTACAAATTTTTTACGAGACAATACTCAATCTATTCTTGATTACGCATCAGATAGTCAAATAGATTTTAAATTTATTCCTCCCTATACGCCTCATTTTGGTGGATTGTGGGAATCAGGGGTTAAATCCTGCAAACACCACATTTCTCGCGTGATAGGAAATGTAAATTTAACTTATGAGGAATTCAACACAGTTTTGGTACAAATTGAAGCTGTCTTGAATTCCCGCCCTATGTATCCTATGTCTTCAGATCCATCCGACTTTACCCCACTCACACCAGCACATTTCCTGATTGGCCGACCCCTGACTACCCCCGCCGAGCGAGACGTCACGGCCACGGCGCTACCCGCCTTGTCGCGCTTCAAGCGGATCGAGCAGCTGCGGCAATCATTCTGGAAACTATGGAGTACATATCGGAGCTACAAAAGCGCATTAAATGGCAGGATCAACAAGAAGACATAAAAGCTGGAACGATGGTTCTTATCAAGGAAGATGGCCTTCCTCCCCTCAAGTGGCGGTTGGGCCGCGTCACAGGAACTCTATTTACCGGACGGGATGGCGTGACCAGAGTGGCGGAGATTCGTTTGGCGAACGGATTGGTGAAGAGGGCATTCTCGCGAATATGTCCACTCGAGGTCGACGTCCAGGATGCTGCCACTGGTGCTGCCGGAGGAGCCGAATTGGGCCCCGTCAACACCTGAGTACCTACCTATCCGTTGAGAGGTTCTCTCAAGGCCCCCGGGATGTCTACGCGTCACGGCAGAGGGCGCTGCGCCGGCGACGCTATATAAGGAGCTGCGCGCGCGTCCCGTCGCTCATAACTCATTACTTATTATTCACTACGCAGTACGCAATCTGTATCTTCCTATTTTTTATAATTTTTATTAAACTGAAGCAATGTCAAAAAGTATTCTGATTGATCCTGCCAAGCACAGACCCTAGAACCAGTAGGCATAATAAACAACTACCTATCTTGTAATTTATATATAACTAGCAGTTACCCGCGACTTCGTACGCGTCTAGTTTCCGTGTACATTATATTATCTGTGCGTGTACCGAGCGGATACTTCTTTGAGAAACTTGACATTACACCTCATTACACCGAACTCGTACCTACTGGAATGTCAAACGCTAGTCGTTAGACCAAAGAGGTAGTACTACGCCCTGTCAAACTGACGTGACATGACATGACAATGAAATCCTCTTTGCCAATTGGCGCTGCTAATCCTTTTCGTTCATTTTATCCTGTAGATCCTGTTAATTATTCGGGATAAAAAGTAGCCTATGTGTCAATCCAGGTTACGAACTATATATATGCCAACTTTCATCCAAGTTGGTTCAGTAGTTTAGACGTGATTGAAACACAAACATCCAAACATCTAAACATCCAAACATCTAAACTTTCGGATTTATAATATTAGTAGGATAGGATAGGTTCGATTCTCCCCAAACATTTACTGTGATGAGATGACTTTGAATTTACGTACAGAGACACGAAGGTCAGCTAGCTAGGACATATCGCTCTATTGGTTCATAAAATCATAATGCAAATATCTTTTTCTCATTGCGACCTCACTGGCTTCTACATCGTCGCCTAATAAGATTTTATTATTATTTTTTATAGAAAGAGACTGCGAGAGCGTCTATATCGTCTGATGGCGACACTATTGCAGATGAGGTAAACAAACTTCTATCCATAGATAAGTAAATAAGAGGTAGCGAGAATGTCACAAAGCGAACCGTTCGATAGCTACTGCCGCTTTTGTTCTACAAATAATCACAAAAGCAAATAGCGCAATGGAATGAGTGGAAGCTTTTTCATCGCTGCGTTAATTTCGTTTGAGCATTCGAAACGCATACCTTGTATTTGCGAGAGAATTTTTAATTTATGTATCGAACGCTGCATACAAAAATTATATGTGCGTAACAATGACATACGCATCATTCTCGCAGCGCATATTCGATGTTTTCAAATCCCGTTATAACTTTTGGGAATCTATAAGCTCTAGCTTATTGACTTGACACTCAGAAGTGCGTTAAACGTAAGCCTAACGTAAACGTAATCTCTAATATAACATTGTTTAAAAAAAATCATTATTTTAGGAGGATAATGCGATTGCTTTGTCGTCACCTAGAGAATTTCCGTCAATCGAAGAAGCAAGAACCAGTAAAAAGGTAGGTAAACAATAAAATTCTGATTAGTCATGTGTTTTGTGCATGCTTATATACTTATTATATTCCGCCTTTTAATATCCTTATAATACACGCTAAATCTTCTTTAAAAATGGCGGCCTTAAAAATGGATTAAACACTTATAAGTGTAAGATATAATAACTACGAAATAATATAAAGTCCTGCATTTGACTGAGTGTAAGGGTCTCAAAAAGTACTGAAGGATTTTCACTATTGATGAGAATAAATAAAGTTTTACTAATGTTCTACTTTCGTTCATTCTATTTTTTAGGGAGCACGTGCACAGACTGATTCAGAGACCGAGAAGATGGAATCCGATACAAATACAGAGGAGAATATGGAAGTTACGGCAGTCGACAATCCACCTGCGACATCTACAAATGGAAATGCCGAAGCTGTTGCTCTACCAAATAAAGCGGTAGGTAACTAACATTCCTCCGGTACAGTATGGTCAGCGGATCTAGGCAATCGTGAAGTCAGCCATTTGTGATTCATACGACAATTTATTTAGAAAAAGCCATACGCATCAAAAAAGCTAACCCTGATGTAGTTTCATAAATGTGGAAATGCAACGCGGCACTGAACCTCCCAAATACAATTGCATAATTATGCCATTTTGTGTAATAATTTGTGTTAAAAATGCATATTTATTTTAGGGAGGTGATAACGCTGAATCTGGACCAAAGGAATCGCAGACTGAAAGAATGGAAGCTATGGCAGCAGATATATTAGAGGAAGGAATAACAAACTCAAACTTGGAGTTAGCGTAGATAATTATGTTAGGTGATTTTTTGGTTGTAAGGGGGTATACTCCGCAAAACCTTCAACGCTACCGACGTTTGAGTTTCACTGCATAGTTGCTTTGTGCGCGGAGTTTACCACATATGGTTTATGTGGTGAGCGCTGTGTCGATACCAATCTTCGGTTTGGCGGAGTAGACCCCCAGGTTACTTTTTTGTCTATTATCCGACACTTTCATACGATAAAATAGCAGTTTTCGCAGCACTAGTCGTTTCTACGCTGCTGGATCTCGCGCACTTTACGTGCACGAAAAGAGCATTTGAGTGGCTCAAATATTTACACGGAATATGCATTTACTCAACTGTTCGTAATAACAAATTCTTAGATTTAGGTTGATTCCATTATTTTTTTTTTATTTAACTCTAAAATGTGCACGTAAAGTACGTTACTTACGTTTTCCTTCACCGCTTTTCTCTCAGCGACGAATATAATAGTCTTATTACGAATATTTTAGTTTATTTACAAATCACCCTGTATTCATAATATAAAATAATAGTTCCTTTTGCTACAATAGGGGCCTGTTTCACCATCTTTGAGTAACGCTATCCTTCTGATAAAAATATCTACATCCTTGTTTTTGAAACGGAGATATTTATAACTGACGGATAACGTAATCGCGGTGGTAAAATATGCACTAGACCTCCCTATGTATGTATGTAGTAACGAGGATCCATTCCCACTAGATACAATGCTAGTTCTATTGATGGAACTAATGGGGTTTTTGGTTCCATTAGTACTACCATGTTACCTACATGTAGGTAACATGGTAGCACTACAACTACAAAGCTCTCAGAATGTAAGTGTAATCTTATTTATTATAAGACTTCATTGTTAGTTTTGCTCCAGAAAATGTTCTAATATGTTTTTAATTTAAGTTTCGAGCGCTGGCAGCTCTTATTCCTGTTTTCTAAAAAAAAGTTCTGTTGATAGCATTTCTGAGAACAAAATGTATCGTAAAAATATCCATACAGATCTATTCTAATTTGCCTTTATGTTTCCTAAAGTTTAGTTTGTTGTACCGCACTTAAAATATAACTAACTTAAAGTTTTATTTATTAGTTACGATTTTCAAGCTCTTACTTATATGTGCGTATGTAGAATACCTAAGTAATGAAGTTTCAGATTTTGTGTCAATGTTTATGTGGTAGAGTACTATCACTCGTTTAGTAAGATCTTGTTTATTAAATAAAGGGGATTTCATAATACCTGGTGTTTTTTAAAACCATAACTTTTTCAAAATCAAAAATAAGGCCATAGTTTACTATCGTCAAAGTGCGTGTTATTCTCTGTCCTCTGTCTATTGACGTTTTTTTTATACAGCGTGTAGCTACAATGGCGACATTAAATGAACACACGGGTAGAGCTACTTATAAGTATTCATAAAAAAAATAAAAAAATAATTATAGTCCAAAATAGAAATTTCGAATTTTTCAAACAAACTTAATAATAAAATACGCAACAAAAATTAATCACCCTATGAGTGTCTTTACCTACGTGTTACCGCGCCCGCGCCCGCGCCTGCCTGCCTGCCCGCCCGGGCGGCTCGGTGGCGGCGGCGGGGCGCGGGGCGGAGCGCGGGGCGGGGAAATCAAGCGACACCAAGGAATTCAAAGAAATCAAATAATTTCACTTCACCTTGTTCACTTTACTATTAATTTTATTGTGACCTATGCACCTAGCGCCTTACACTTATTAAATCATCAAGTTCTCAATGTAGCCGCCGCGCCGCCGCCACCACGTCGGACACAAAGATGTAACCGGCGGCGCTGAATATTTGCCCTCGCTTTTGATAATACATTTTATTTTATTTTTGCATGAACGGCGTCTTTCACAAAGCCCCATAAAAAAATCGAGGGGCTTGAGGTCAGGTGACATTGGGCCACCTAAGAGCTCCGTGTCGTGTCGTCCTATCCAGTATCCACTGAGCACCAAACATTTAATTTACCCGCTCCCTAGTCGCAAAGGTAGACAGATAAACAAATAATAAATTAGAATTAACAAGAAATAAACAAGAAACATTGAGAATAGGTAGATAATTAGCAAAATTATTAAAATAAAGTGTGTCAAGGACACCGGCCCGCGTATCACTGGCTAGGCGGCAGGACGAGTCGGTCGAGCGATCGGCGCGGGCGGCGCTCTTCAATAGTTAGCTATCCCTTTCATGCACAACGGCGCAATATCGGGTGTCCTATTCTAACAATACTTTCTTGCTCTTCATACGCGGTTACACGCGGTTATGACCCGTGAACCCGACAGATGACCTCTGCTCTTACGTACAGGTTGCTCCGAGGCGTTATTTAAGAAAATTGATTTATTTCGATAAATCTTATGTTTAATGAAATAAAAAATATGTCTATATTCTGAAAACGCGAAACCGGATACGCTGGTTAATTTAATGTCGCCATTGTAGCTACACGCTGTATACAAATAAATGATGGAACAAGCCAATGGCCCACCTGATTGTAAACCTGACGTTTTAGTTGTTCAGATTTTTTCCAAAAGAACTTCATGACAAGAGGCCAAACAGAGGCTCAAAAAACTGGGGAAACCCCGCGTAACACGCTGAAACAGCGACCCACGCAGTTGCCATATTATTATACAAAATGAAGTACGGCACGGGCATGCGAGCTCGAAAAGTGAATAAATACGTAGGCAGAGTTACTTTATATATCCGAATAGACAATAAGGAAGAGCTATAAAGTTTTGATGATTATTTGCAAACCGTAAATCGAGCAATTCTCACATCTAAACACATACAATATTAATACAGAGAGTCGTAAACTACAGCCATTGCGTGAAATTGAATTCAAACAATCAACCCGTTCGGCCGTCAAGAGTATTTTAATTTTTTCTGCAGAATACCTATGTTCAAAATGGGGTCATTGTAGGTCTGCGATGATGAGCAAAGAACTGTTTGAACTACGGTTAATGTACAAGGAAAGCCTTTGGTGATAAAGTGCTGTTTCAAGAACAATAGCTTTTTTATTTAGCAAAAAACATGCAAAATGAGGTGATCATGTTGTTAACGATCTCTATTGAATATCATCAGTGAACCCATTACGAATCAGGCTTCCAACGACGATTTTTTATGCAATTCAATCTATAAAGAATGATCAAATATTCTCGTCGGTAACACATATTTCACTTCAGATAAAGGTGCTATTTCGGCAGAGTAACGGCTGAACAGAGAACTTCGTTACTTTGTAAGAACTCAGTTATTCATCCCTTGTCCGAATATTACTGATTTAAACCCAGAATGGAATATCGAGGACCGAACCGTGAAAAGTTGATAAATCGGTTGCAAATATAGGGTTGAATCGATAGTGGTATCGATTCGACGACAAAGACGTCTATAATTTTAGCGCTGTCTTACTATGGGTTAGAAAAATGCGACAACAGAAACGCCATTCGAGTGCGTTTCTACCTTAAAAGTTGTAGGACAGTGAAATAGTCACAGTATTTTTGAAGCACTGCACTGTTATGAAGATTTCTACTATTTTTTTTCGTAGGTATGCTGTGCTACGAAAAAGTACATCTTCGGGAATACTTTACGAAACGCTGCTTACAGTGTAAACTTTTCGTAGAGGTGCTACGAAATCCATGATCTCTGCGTGATTCGTTTCGTATTCAACTAACGGCCGGGCCTTTGTATATTATTAGTAGTACCTACAGATATCCGTTAGTTCCATATCGGCAGGAAATTTAATTTTCAAATCATAAACATAAAGGACATAATAGTGCACTATTCATATAAAAAATTTAACGGGACCTACACGATAAGTTAAAGAGCCAATTCCGTACCCGCATTAAAACAAGGGGTATAATAGTTTGAATACACAGGGCGTTCTAATAACGATATACTAAGCATCTTGAAAGGATTTGCTAAATGTCATCCTCTGTCTACCTTACCTCTGTAAACCAACATACGAGCGAATATATTACCAACATTCAATAACGTGAACGTTGGTAAAAAAATAAAAATCCCTCTGTAAGGGATTTTTACACTGTTTTATAACATAAGGGTCTGAGATGAGAGGTTTCAATTATGTTATTTTTTATCATTAATTACGATGACGGTATTCTGTACTTAGGTATAGGTAGGTGCATAAATACACTATTATTTTATACTGATAACACACTAATTACTTGAACTGATTTCGCAATAAGTTGAAGCTTAAAATAATCTGTTTATCTTAGTTTAGTCGGGCTCGACCTGTATAATAAAAACAAGCGAGTTTTATCGCGATCATATAGTGTGGCTAAGTGCTGTATGCCACAAGACGTTTGTCTCAAATTACACTTTTATTCTCGCAGATTTTATTATGGTAATAACGCGAAAGGGCCATGAATAATGCTCTTAAATCTATAGGTATTCCTATTGGAACAGTGTGAAAATGATTCAATTATTTTTGGATTTGTTTTTTGCTCGTTGTCTTGGGTGAAGGTGAGTTGATGCAGACGCATATAGGCAATATTGAGAACAAACTAGTTAGTAACCTACCTTACCAGAAATACACGTGATAGGTAGGTAATAAAGTAGGCAAAGCAACTTCTTGAGTATCCACCACCATCATCATGGCTCCGGATTACAATAATTTTATTAGAAGCTTAGCTTAAATTGAAAGTTTACAGAATGTAGGTACTTAGGCACCCAAACTAATTACATACGTACTTAGGTAGGTACTTCTAATAAAATGTAAGTGGCCATTCTGTAGATTTGGGTCCAAAACACCTGAGACGAAAAAACCTGAAATGAAAATAACACCAAGTTGGTAGCAAAGCTTAGCGAAGTTATCTTTCAATTATGTAATGTTTTCTTTTTACAAGAAGTCGTGGTAACCTGGGTGTAATATTCCGTGTATTATGATAAGATGTTACCATTTGTTTTACACCGAATGAGTTATGCATAGTCAACATCAATATTAAACGATTTCAACACCATCATCACACAAAAAAAATGTTCTATGACAGATAACTAACAACTAAGGGTGGCTTGCACGAGAATCGCTACACGTGTTTAAATCTGACGTATTTATATGACTTGACAACTCGCTAAATACTATTTAATAGTTAAACGCATTTGGCGATTCTGGTGCAAGCCGCCCTTAATTTCTTAGACGCAGTGTTACTAGATTACTAGACTGCGGAATATACAACCATGCTTACTTACCATACGTTAAAAATAGGTTTATTTATTATTTACATTTACAAAATATGTATTGAATATTTATAACGAAATAACTGAAAAAAATAACTGGAAATCCGGTGGCGGTCCTCCCCGTGACGGACTCATAAAACTTCGAAGTTGAAGTTCGATCCTATGATTCAGCGGAAAGTTGGCCATCAACAAAGGAAGAGCGAGTTCATGGCGGGGCTTTTCTGTTCTTTGTAAAGCTTAGCAAGATAACATCGTCCGTCATTTCTTTTGAATAATACGACAGCGGTCAGGTCCTAGATGTGAAATTCACTGTAGAGCGGGTGCGTTAGTCATTGCGGTATTGCTAAAGATAAGCTCTATTGCTCAATCGGTGACGATTTGCAGCCCTCTATCTTTTTTGGCCAGCTTTCACTTTTTTCCTGGTACAAAAAAGTTTAGTTTGGAAGGTGGAAAGTATACCTAGGAAGTAGATAAGTATAATGTAAGTATTTGTAGACTTAAAGGTAGATGTTTGAGGTATCTATCGCTAGTGATTTTTCTAATAACTGTCCGTCCACGCTAAAAAGATTAGAACTATGACACATCAAGAAGAATTTGGAGTAATTATGCCCAAAAGTTTTTTTTTTTAAATGTGCCATAGTTAGGGGGGTGTTCGTAGTAGGTACTTAGTTAGGTCATGGAGATGCACGTCTATTATTCTTGCTCTGTGGGTCAGGTACCTCATTGGACATTATTTTGGCGGTCCGCCAGTCGCACTGCCTGAAGGCTCTACAAAATATTTATGGAAACCTACGCAACCTGCGTAATCATTGGCTTCCTCGTTTTCCATTAGATTTTGGACTTAGTAATCCTTTTAAAGTTTTCTACCCAATGACATTTAAATTTGGCTGATTTACATCAGCTCCTACAAAAAGGGAGGGGCATAATAATACACATCTTATTTATTATAGCCATACTTTTATAAGTAAAATAATAAATATTCATGAACATTTCACCCTCTAGTCCTAAAGTTTTGCTAACTTGTGATGTGGGAACTAGATTGCTGATAGAATAACTACTTTTTTAAAGTAGGTCTGTCTATGACGAGTGGTAGATAAAAAACAGTTTAGGTATTCAGGTGTGACAGGCCTTCATAAGTATGGCACAATTACACGTTATGAATGTTCGTCTGTGATTGATGTGGTTGTTTACATTGTATATAAAACTAGATTAATAACCTATCGACCTCTCACTAGCCTCTCATATTTATTTTTGTTTTTATTAGGTTACTTTCTCTAGTAGTCGCGTCGCCGTCGGGGCTTGACATATCTGGGCTAATGAAACTGGGAGAGTCCTGCATCCCACGGGCGTTCGATGCCTATTTTCTATACCATCTATGTTTATGAGACAATATTAATAGGTTAATACTATGCTTAATACGAATTACCACAGGGTAAAGTGACCGAATTAGGCACTCTCAAACAATTATTATCTGATTCATGTTTTATCTAATTCGATTCAGTAGTAATGCTACGCGATGCTACGGCGTTCGTAGCATCACGTAGCATGCTACGTCACTGGGTATTTTTGAAAACTAATCAATATCACCCATAGATAAATTAACTAATATCTAGATCTAGACTTTCAGAATAAATCTAACTTGCAGTGTGATTAAGCCACAAAGTTGCCAAACAATTGCCCCTTTTATACTACTCGTATTATCTAGTAGGATGCTCACCTACTTATTGTCTAACGATACGTGTTTAAGACAAGTAAGCTGCAAAAGGCCTTATCTCGAGAACAGGTATAACCAACGCTGAAACGAACCCACAGGGAGTATAAACTAGGAATAAGCCAACTATTCGTAGCACCTCGTAGCACTGTCTACGAGCTTGTGCAAAATAAACGAAAAACGTTATTTTGTCATGGGCGGATACCGCGACGCTCATTTCTCAGGATTCAAGCTATCGTGCTTTCACAAACTTGGCGAAAGCTCACATTTGCATTAAGCTCTCAGACGGGGAACAGAAAAAGTGGAAGAGCTCCTAATGTTATTTGTATGAACGTCAATCATAATGAAATAGTTTCAAGCCAGAGCTTTGCTGAAATAACGTTTTGTTGTGATTTACTGGATTTGAATTTCAGAGTGCGCCTCCTACTTTCATCAGAATTTTTATATTGCGATGAAGCGTTAATTGACATGACAGGAATTTACGATACATTCGGAATGGCGGGGCTTAAACTATCGGATCAGTTATTTTCGTCGAAAACAAATGTTTGATTGTACAAATCAAAACATGTTATGTGTTTAGATCCACCTGACCAAACCAATTCCAAAGCCTTCGCTTCGCGATGAGTAACGCTGATCCAGAAGTAGCAATAATTATCATAGCAACGAGCTCGTAAAAGCTATTTTACGCGCTTCGCAAGAACGGCTTTCAAGCAATAAAGCACAGAGAGACTTTTACGTTGGTTTTATTGAAGTTTTTTGTTCGGCACATTTAAGCGACGCGACGCGACGCTGATGACTCGTCCAGGGATTACAGCCTGTCACTATTGGAACTAAGCACAATCGTCCGATTATTTTTAAACAAGGTAATGTATTCCTATAAGTTAGTCTATATTTTGGAACTCCCAAAATACAAACTAACAGACAGGTAAAGTGCGGGTAAAACAACGCTTCTCACTATCTAAAGATTTTCACATACATTTAAATTCTATTCTTGGAAGGAAGAAAGAAAGAAAATAAATTTATTCGCCAACACTAATCAGTACCTACCAATCTATTAAGTACCACAGATATTATATAGAAATAGATAGAACTCTGTAATAAAAGGGCTTCTGAAAGAAAAATATGCCGGTGTGCGTTCATAACATGCACGGATAAAGTTTCATGATAGGTGTTCTATCAAAGCAAACTTGAGCTCTAAGAAATATCGAAGGTCCATGTAACAAAAACTGTTATTTATCCAGGTTGAATAAGGGACCTACTTATACATTCCGTCCGCGTAGAAAATAGCACATGTCTACAAAAAAATCTTCTACATTTTGTTCGCTTCAAGGAAAATAGGTTTACAAAGTTCCAAGTGTGAGCGGCGTGGATTTATTCTTGTATTGCTGGATTAAGTCGTGCTTTACGATAAGCTTTGCTCCCTTTCCAGCTCGAATTGAATCCTTAGTTTTTATTACGACTCGGCATTAGAATTCCACTCGCCGCGACTTTAAATCCGCATTGCATTTCAGTCTTTTCAAACCGAACGAGTATTCGTCTCCTCTTTAATAATCCGATTATTTCAGAATGGGAAACTTTAAATAGATATTTTGAACTTGAAATGAACTTACTAGCACTATGTTTAATCTGCCACGTCTACATGTGGAAACCGTTGAATACTTACGAAATGGTTTTAGTAATTAGGAGTACTACGACGGACAGAGTGAGCAGCTTTAGGCGCATTGCATTGAGGTAATTGACGATAGAAGTGATGGAACGTGGATAACGGAATATGAAGATAAGGCATGACGATAGGGCACAAACGTAGACTGCCATGCAGTATAGCTTCTGTGTGTGCATTGCGCCTTAGGCTCTCAGCCGTAATGAACTCCACGGTCTCAGCATCCGCACTAATTGCGGCTCACGCTGTAATTGCAAGTATAATCTTTTAGAAAAACAAACTGCATAAGTAAATTAGGTAAGTAATACTAATGGACTTCTAATGACTGATAATGAGTTTTCAGATGTGAAGCAAGATAAAAATAAAAAAATATATATATAAATATTCATGGACTTTACACACAACGCCCTCTAGTCCCAAACTAAGCAAAGCTTGTGATATGGGAACTAGATGGCTGATAGAATACTTATATACTTTTTTTTGTAAATATATACTTATAATACATAGTAACACCCAGCCATAGAACAAACATCTATGTTTTCCACGCACAAATGTTTGTTCTCAGTGGGGATCGAACCCACGACCCACAGCACGGAAGGCAGAGCCATTACCGACTGAGCTGTGACGCCTGTCAAAGATATTTTCTATGTTATCTCAATCAAACCTCATTTGCTACAAAAATAACGTCGGTTCGACGTAGTAATTACCTAGCTTTGAACATTTTGAATCAATGCTAAATTACTCATTGGTTTTACAAATTACTCATTAGCTCTGAACTTTGTAGGTACTTAATTATATTTGCATATTCAGTATGTTCAGTAGGAAAAGTTGATTATCCAGCGTAAATGATTTACCCGTATGTTACTACACGTGCAAACAGTTCCGCATCTTGTTTCCTGATGAGTTTAGTGGAAACAAAATCAAATTATGCGTTTAAATTGAGTGGAATCGAGGTTGAGTTGGCTCGTCCCTACGTGGATGGAATGTTTAAATTGTTCGGATTACCCGATCAGTAGATATTTTGAAAAGGTGTAAATTACACATAGCTACGAGTATAAAATCATTTCCGGGAAAATGGGTTTGAATAAGCCTGAATTGATATCGAGTTAGTTATAGTTGCTATATTTATTTTTACGTACCACGTAAACAAGCGCTTTAGAGGCTTAATAATGTTTTAATTACAAGTACAGTTAGCAACATAAGTTGATGAACAAATTAAAATTGTCCAATTATTTTTTATGAGCTTTTGACTATTTATTTTGTAGCTTTTACAAGAGTAAAGGTTTACCTAGGTATCTTTATACTAAGTAATTTCAATGATAGAATGGCTTATAATATTTAGTAACTGTATTTACTTGGATTTTAAAAAAAACTCTATTTGTTAATCGACTTATTTTGCTGACAGTACATAAACATTAATGCCCCAGAACAGATATTAGGTTAAATTCAAATAAATTAGAGAAGGAATGCTTCAGCTGTGAGTTTTCGTACTTGACTTCATGTCGTATATTTTCAACGATGCACTCAGAGATTTCCAGATGCACAAGACGAGAAAATGTTTCTAAAATCACTGTATTCCGTTTGTGCAATGGACAGAGAAAAATGCTAAAAGGGTACCAAAATTATTCACCGGCGTCGCGGCGTCAGAGCGAACAAACTGTTGTCCTATTTGAAGACTACAGAGTCGAATTAGTGATGTTTTTGAAATAATTTTGAAAGATAAGTATACTATTTATTTACACTATACCTCCTAGTGACTGTGTACCGCGTTGTGTTGATCTGGTAGTAACTGTAGTAATTATGCTAGCTACTAACTTAGTGAGACCTGAGGATTGCTAAATGAACTGAATAAAAAAATCAAAACTGATGATTATTCTACGTAGAATTTGAACCGACTGACACTTTTGAATTTTTATAGAAATTGTTTCCTGTACCGTAAATTAAACTAGAGTTACTAAAGCCACACACAGTAGTAGACACGAGCATAAAGTAAAAGTTGTCATAATACTAGTACCTTGATCACGAATAAATGTTATAATCGTAAACGGATCGTAACGGTAGCGTATCCGAGATACACTGCGCGGTGACGTTGCAACGTTCGGCAGTCAAGCTGGCGTTGACGCGCAATATGACTCGAATACGTTAAGTTTACGTAACGCGGCAACTGTCAAATTTGTTCGTGATTACCCCTCTGATTCCGCTCCTGTCTATTTCAGTTTCGACATTGCAAAATATTAAGAAATCCAATTTTTTTCGGAAATGTTTTTACCTAGCACATAGTCCTAATAGTAAGCTTATATTGTTTGCCTAGGTAATTAATATTTTTCTTTGTGGTTTACCTTTTGTTCCAGATTTAGACAATAAGCGACTCGGCGTGTTGTATTGGAACAGAAATACAAACTATCTTATTTGGATTGTTGGTTATTCTCTCCCTGGACAATCTACCCAACTTTCTTATTGATAGATTGAGTTAAATGTTGGTAATATGATTACCTTTGCTTGTCAATACACCACCGTTGTTTGGGACTCTTGTTCGACTTTATATTTATGTTTTTCATCAAAATATTTAGGCGTTTATATAGCTAACCTGTTATAAAATTATCCCAGACATTAGTCTATTATTTGTATTTATAAAACTAGAATATGATGGCTGACATGAAAGCACGACCCTTTTAAAATAGCCTAAAACAAACACAAAAAAATAAAAATGTTTCTTCTTCTTCTTCTAATTTAAGAGCTATGCTCTTGTCGGCGTAATGTGTGCATTTCCCGCCAGGTTCTTCTTTTCAGGGCAGCTTCCTTGAATGTTTATTTCAGAAAAAAAATCAGAATTTATTTCAGAGAAAAAAGAATATCACTACAAAAGATTTAACTAAGGTTATTGGTTGGACACAAAACAATTTTCTCATGTTTTGAGATAAAGTCGTTTTATCTGGGATCTTGTCTATGACTTATATGCATGGAGTGTTTCTAAAGAGTTCTTTCGTAGAAAGTTTTTGTCATGACTCGTGGTTTAGTTGTTTTATTTTATCAAATCTTATCTTCTTTGAACATTAGTTGGAGAGTAGATGGGTACACGACTTGCCTATTAGAGGTCCAAATTCGAGTTGTATCTTATCTGACCGGTAGAAGAGCTAAAAGAGGGTATCTACGAGTAAGTAACGTTTCAAGTTCCTGCCACTTAGACGATAGACGCGTCTTAGACGCGTAGATCGAAAAGCCTGAGATAAAATGTTTGTACCGTGTTTTGTATAACATAATGTCAGCTGAGAGCCTTGGATTGTACGCTAGCGAAGAGAAGGAATCTGGGCTAAATATTTAATTTGCGCACCTTGCTCCGTCGTGACATCGTGATGCGACACAGGGAGGTGCCCTGTCCGAAAGGAATGGGAGATAATTTAAATACTACGACATCGTTTATAAAAATAAATACCTTCTATTATACTTTTGCATTTATATATATATATTTATATATATATATATATATATAGCTCTAGTCAAGCTTTTATGACTAAATAAAAGGTTTTTTCCATTATGCATGTTGTGTTAAAAGATTTTGGTGTAAAAAACGCACTAGATATTTTATGGGTTCAGTGAACGAGTGTGACTCATTTAATTTTGTTATCCGAACAATCTGTTCACTAAGTGCGGTTGGATTGGAACTCTTTTAAGCCGTGTGCCTCTACTATTCCAATGTTTTCACAATAATATGTTGAAGACTATAATAAATAATAATAATAAAAGCCTTTATTTCTTCACACATTTTTTCCTTTATCTAACCTAATCTAACTAATTATTGTGCAAAGTTTGTCTTCCAACATAGGCCTCCTGTGTTGAAGACTATGTGAATATAAATAAATAAAATATAATTGAAATTGGCAAACGATTGCCTGACGTAATTCCTCACAAAAAAATGGTCATTCAGATTTATTGCCTTTTATCGCAAAGGAAATAAGTAAGTACATTGGTCTGAATTTTTTTATTCAAAAACAAATCACCTATTACGTCTTTACAAAATAAAAGAACGCGCTCATCCATTCTTTTCTCATATTTCTGTTTCATTTTAAAAGTATTTCTAGTTATAAACGCTTTTCAGAGGAGATTTGAAATGTTTGTCGCCACGCTTTGATTAATGAGCAGTCCTCGTTTGTCGCCTGTATGAAGACAAATAGTTTTAGCCCTACTCTCAACGGACTGGACAAAAAGTAGATTATTCTTTCTGCAAACCAACGATGAACAAGGTTAAAGATTTTATCTAAATACTTTCCGGCCTATTCTTTGCACGAGTCTTATTAAAGTGAAATATGCCGTTCATGCCACACTAAATAAATGATTACCTACCCAGAATATACCTACAATACCTAGTACTTGTTCATATTTCTGAAGTACTGAAATACAGGCTTTTTTTGCCTAGTTTAGGCCTCACCGTCTAAAATAGTTACCTACTAATTCGTGAAACTACTGTGTCCTAATAACATGTGTTTTATTTTGGCAATAAATTATTGTTATTTTGAAATAACTGTCAAGGGTTAGCTTCTGCGCTTTAATATTTTCGTAAAATAATGCAAAATATTGGAATGCAATCTTACGGGAGTGTCTATAGAGTTATGGGAGCCCTGACGCCGCGCGCCGGTTCGGCTTCGGAGTGCTGGCGATCGAATTGGATGGATGCGGGCACGCTGTTATAAAACTGGACACCCGCTGGGAAATCTCCATGATGCTTTGCAGTTTACGAATTCACTGTTTTTGTTGGCTATGACCAACAAAATACTTTACGCATGACCTATCTATGTAGTTAAATATCTGTATCTGTATGGTTGAATTCCTCGACATGGTAAAGGTTCTAGCAGAAACATTTGGTTCAATACCTTGCTTTCATAGAAAAAACCAAATAAGTACTTATTTTGAGGCTGGCTTTGACCTATCTCTATTTATAAAGTGACGTACTAAAGTGCTCTGCAGCTGACTGACTAGCAACTAAAAACTAGGACGTAAACTTTGAACGCACTTGCAAAAGGCCTGCGGCGGATGAGATAAAACTCACAATGCAATGCAATTCTGTATATTGGTCCCACAAAGTTGCTTTAGCAGGTAGGTTCAATTCGATAATTAAACTTGTTGGCGCCACGGTCTACTACTGTCTCCTATTATTTCATTAGCCTTTTTATTCCCCTTCAGTGAGTTGCGGTCGGGAAAGAAAACGATCAAAGATAATTGAGTTGAAAAAAGGTCGATTGGGAACGTCAGAGCACATTTTCGTCTCACGGGTTCAAACCGGAGCTGACAAGTGCTTGGGTAATTGAGAAAAATAATAAGATATCCCTTTGCAGATTTTACCTGTCTTATTATCGGAGCCATCCCATAGGACTCTTTTTTTAATAGGAAAATCGTACGGGAAACAGTCGGAAAACAATCTGAAGCAGCTGTCAATACCAGTAGTTACGTGATACAGGCGCATGAAGCATCAGAAACACAATATATTGAACACGTCAGCTCGGGAAACAGCTACATAATACACAGTTATGAAAAAATATTAAGTACTTCATCTGCGTGTTACTTACGCTACGTAACGCAGTTTGGCGCAGGAGAGATGTGTTGAGCCCAAATTTTTATGATGAATGAAGTTCCACCTTGTAAATAGCTACTCAAGATTAGAAAAAAGGTGTCTAAAGATGCAAGCAAGTAAAAGGCACAGTTATAAACATCGCTACACTTACGTTTTCCGCATGGAACACGGGCATCAACATCTGATACTTTATCCACTATTTTCTTTCCATTTATTTGAACAGAATATTTAGGCAGTGTCCGTTTTTACGCCATTTGATACAGGCAGTTTCATTTTACGCACAAAAAATATCAGATAAGATTTTGACCCAGTAACGGTAACTGTATTCATCAAGCTAACGAAGCTGAGTAATTGATTAGAGTATGGGAGAAAAAATACAAATCTAATTATCTCAATATTTCCGAACGTTGATGAATTAGGGATCAACATAACTTTATTTATAACATTTTTCGCTACAGTTCAGTTTCAATTTCAAAATACGATGATGAAAATGTTTATTAATTTTGACTGAACTAAAATCTCTCGAATCCTATTTAAAATCATAACTTAGGAAGGTATAGAAAAGCAAATAGCTAAACAAAGCAACGGTCTCTCTACGGTTTTCGGTTCTATAAAGCTATTTTTATATGGCGTAGGAATGGGTATTGTTTTCTCGATTTTCCAGGAACAAAGGAGCTCGGCAGGTGGAATGTAATAAGTAGGTGCTTAGGTGCTTACAAATATGTAAGGTCCGGCATAATATGAGGGTTGCTAGGTATTATAAGGCGTAAGTTGATCCCTTCTTCATAATATCTTGTGAAACTTTCGCATAGAAAAGGTATTTATTTTATTTGTTTTAAGAAAAGGACAACCGCGAGAGCAATGATTCCGGGTCACTTAAAGAATGTTAAAAATCTCGGAAACTAAAAATGATAGGTTAATGCAATAAATTGTATTTAATAGACAATGTAATACTCCTTAAATGAAGGTATTAAAACTTCTTAGTTATTGTAAAGTTATATCTTAAAAAAATCAAATTTGAAAAAGGGCCACTTTCGAAGATGGAACTACGAAATTACAGCATTTGGTTTTGCTTTTGTTTGTAATCTGTCATTTATGTGGGTATATAAACCATGTTGATAGTGCTCTATATTCATTATTCAAGCTGAAATTATGTCGCTTACGCCTGAAGAATGCACCAGAATACTTACAATGCTGGAAACCGGCCGGAGTCAGCGCGATACAGCCAGGACTGTCGGTGTGTCGCTGTCAACAGTACAAAGAGTTCTCCGACGTTACGAAGAAACTGGTTCTAACCTACGCAGACCAGGAACGGGCAGAACCAGGTGTACCACAGCACGAGAAGACCGATACTTGGTGAACACCATGCTTCGAAATCGCTTTCTCACAGGAACTGAACTCACAAATCAGTTTCGACGCCTCGGAGGAAGTAACCCAAGTGCATGGACAGTAAGACGTCGGCTTGCTGAATCTAACTTAAAACCCCTTAGACCTGCAAACGGCCCTAAACTGGAGCGTGGGCATCGTATTTCAAGACTAAGATATGCCCAGAGCCACGTAAATTGGAGTATTGAAGATTGGTCAAAAGTTATGTTCTCCGACGAATCAAAATTTATGCTCTACAAGCACGATGGAAGACACAGAGTGTATCGAAGACCAGGGGAAAGATTCAAGCAAGCATGCATCGAAGAAAAAGTAGCCTACGGTGGTGGGTCTGTACTTGTGTGGGCCGGAATTTCTTCTGAAAGTCGCACAGAGCTGGTGATCATAGAAAACGGCTCTTTAACTAGCGTAAGATATGTGGAAGAAATCCTCAATGATCATGTTGGTCCATTTATGGTCAATTTAGGTGAGGATGCTATATTTATGCATGACAATGCCCGACCTCATACAGGTAGGATTGTGAATGACTACCTTCAAGAGATGAACATTACTCGTATGGAGTGGCCAGCGCGCAGCCCGGATATCAACCCGATCGAGCATGCTTGGGACGAGCTAGGCAGATGCGTAAAACAACGAAACCCTCCCCCAATCACGCTTCGTGAGCTCAAAATTGCTCTCACAGAGGAATGGGAGAATATTCCCCAAAATCGTATAAGGAACTTGGTGTACAGCATGCCAAACCGCGTAAACGCAGTAATGGAAGCACGAGGAGGCAATACGAAGTATTAAAATTCAAGTCAAATCGTAATAAAGTTCAAAAATTTCATGTTTCCTATTTTTGTTTTAAGGAGAGATCAGCAGTTTTTTTCTTTATGTAATTTTGTGTTAATAAAATGTATGGTGACTCATATTTTTTTACTTTCATTTAAGGAGTATTACATTGTCTATTAAATACAATTTATTGCATTAACCTATCATTTTTAGTTTCCGAGATTTTTAACATTCTTTAAGTGACCCGGAATCATTGCTCTCGAGTGTATATTTTAAAACCAATCTAATTTGGAGTCTCAATCATTTAAAATCTGGGTAATTTTGGGAGCTTTGAAGAAAGCTCTGGCCTAAGCCCTATCACTTTTATAAATTAAAGAGATATTTCAGTCATCCAATATAAGTGGATAAGGCATAATATTGTTTTTAAATCAATGTTATTAGGAATACAACGACCCGTAAGTAATATCAGTATGCTAATTTTCGGTCCAGCTGGGGGTTTTATAGCGTTGAATTCAATATTTTGTTGTTTATAGATTACTATTATTGGTGTAGTTGATAGCCATGTTTGTAAATAAGACAGTGCGAGTTCACACGGTAAAAGCATTCAATTGGGTGAGTGAGAGTGATAAAGAAAACATACTGGAGCAAAATCGAGAGTCCAATCGTTGTGAGTTCGAACACGTTTCTTTCAGCAATAAAGTCTATTGGTAACGGGTTACTAAATAGTGCAATTGAAAGGTTCTTTCTACCTTTGATACTTTGAAGGAAATAGGTAAGTAATAATACTTTGAAAGTATATAGAGTTGCAGTTTATGTCGCGACTCCTAAAATGATCAGCAATCACCATATCTTATTCAAAACACATAAGTATACTTATAAAAAAAACAGAATCGTGTTCGAGTGTCAATTATTTTAAATAATATTGTGTTCCTAGAAGCCACCACACTACCTTCTATGATATCATACGACCTGAAACTCGCAAGCTTTGCTGCACACAAGCTCGCTAGAGTGATATCGCCGTAAATGATTATTGAACAAGGCAATATATTTTTAATACCAACAAATTGCCAATAGCAGCCCACGCAGCTGTTGCCGACAGTACCCGCATTTATAATACATTCATAAAAATCTGATGAAAAAGAAAACGTAAAGGCGAATCTCCTTACGTTTGAATAGGCCTTTTATTGTTTACTCACGTTTCTATTTTTACACCGGGATGGTTATTTGCTTGTGTATACGTATGTTTTTTCTCGGTAAAATGACATATTTTTGGTCAGATTAAACCCACACGATTCCTCGCATACTATTTATCTATTCACATACGAACCTATATAATATGTGGGTAGGTAGGTACTAATATTATTTTTATGGTATTATGACGGAATATAGGAGTGGATATAGAAATTTAAAAATGTTTGGTATCCGAGGTACTTGATCTCTCTTTATGAAAATACCCTCAGCATAACAATCCATTCGTCATAAAGTGGTTTTAAGCATGCATGGCCACCGACGGGTCTGGACAGCCGTCAGCGGCGAGCCAATACTTGACGGATATTATACCGTACAGAATGGGACAAAGGAGACCCATCGCAAACTCAGTGAAATTGCCTGTCCTTCGTTCATACAATGCTGAATTTTGTGTTTTATTGTCGCAGAGGGGTCCTGTACATTTATAAGTAGCTACACACAACACTGAATCTGAAAATATAATGGATAGTATGGGCGCATGAAAACCCAAATTAAGTATCTACATAAGACGCTTTTCATAAAAACGGCAACAGGAGCCAAAAATTTGATTGCAGGTTTGATTCCCGTGGCGGACTTAACCTCGAATTCATAAACAATGTTCCTCTAGACGAATGCTGGCTGAATCGGTTTGATGGGCTGTTTAGCCCCCGTATGCCAATCTTTTGCTGTCAAGTTATATTTCACTGCCCAGTGTAATTTCTTCAGGTACAATTTTGTACCACGTGATCATTCTTTTTAGACACTTGACAGCAAAATATGCGCGAAAACACATCAAATGACGTCATAATGTCACTATTTAGTCACAGAATAATTATGAGTTAGTATGAACTGATCATGATTTAAAACTTTGCAGTTCAACTTCGGTTGGCATACCCCTGCTGTTTCTGTTTATACATTCGGTGGTTGGCACGGTAGTAGAAATAATATGCGAGCAATTGTCTTGTAAAATCTTCAAACAGGGAAGTAAATCCTGTCGTTGGGTCATGCGGGGTACGTACAGTCAACATCAGAAGTAGATCACTGTTTCAGTATTTCAAAATTGTGTACTGTCCTTCTAATCATAATTTTTTTAATTTAAATACTAATTTTAGGATATTTTTTATTAGGAATTTTTTACTTCATAATCATAGTTGGAAAAAGAAAATGGAAACTGCAGTAAAAAAACATTTTTGAAACCTCATCATCAACTAGTTAGTGATGCTGACTGTACCTACGTGACTGAGATTATTTTGTAAAACCTGCGTAAAATGGTGCGCATTAAGCCGCTTGGGCCACAACGCCACAGTTGGTACGTGGTCGGTACAGTTTCAAGAGTTGCATTAAAAGTTGGGACTGCGGTGTCACCCGATTTAATCGGCCTCTGAAGCCGTCACGTGCTACCCTTAGATAAGAATGTAAATAAGTAAATGGAAAGTTTATTTTTAATTAATAAAATTTTTAACGAGCTTCCAAATTAATCTTTGTGCTACTTTTATAAAATATCCATTTACCGAGTTTTGAAATAAGCTTGGAAAAAATGGAGGTCAGTCCTATTTGTCCATCTGTCACCTTCAACAAGGACCAAAGCTCACCTTTTTTCAGAACCAATTACTCCCACCTTGGATTACTCTCTTTTTATTCGGTCTAATATTTTATATAAAAAAATCACCCCTTGATATAAGTAACTCGCTGAATTTTCAGAAACTCTTACATTTTTTAATAAAATAATAATAATTTATTAGTTTAAAAACTAGATAAACCGACTTAAATTCTATAAAAAATTTTCAAAGTTAAGTACCTCTTTCTGAGTTTGAATCTGGCTTTCGAAGAAGGCACAAATTATTAGATTGGAAATTACTCATTACTCAATACATTTATTGCTTTCACATGGTATTATAGTATGGTAGTTAGAAGGCAGACAGCGGCGTGCGAGGAAAGTATTGAGCTTGTACAACTTTTTAGGACTTGGTAGGCGTTTGTAGGGGTTTGTAAGGTACTTCACACAACGAATATGGTATTGGTTGATTTTTGCTCGCAAACCACTATCTGCCTCGCACAACTCTGGTGTATACGCAGCCTTAATCTGCTCTACATGACTCTCATAGGGAATAATAAATTATGTATGCATTTTGCTAAGCGGGTAATTATTAGTTAGCCGACAGTAAACCTATTATCATTCTAGCCTCAATCACAGTTATCCAATCAAAATGTAAATGAGTTGGTGTTGTACTCTGTTTTGCGTCTTCTTTGAAGCAAAAACTGTCGAGATCAAATTGCATAGGTATTCCAACATAAATTACTTAAGATTGTCTTGTTTGTATAATTTTCAGCAGCATGTTCTTGGTAACTAATTGAATAGATACAAAAATCTATGCAAGTATTTCAAAAATAAAATATTTACCAACACAAGTTGCTTTCAACTTTCTATACAATATTATCTAAGTACTAGTAGGACAAAGATATAGCTGTTCCATAATAATTCTGTAACGTTCCAATAGAACCACTATAATAGCCCCCTCATCCGCTAAAGAAAACTGTATTAGACAACACAGCGCGTGATTGGGTATTGCAGGAATTATAATCTAAGCAAAGTCATGTCTTGCCCTTAAAAATTCTGGATGCCTTGAACTGAACTAATATAACCTTGAACGAAACTAAGAAACTTTGTAGCTTTGGGAGCTAGGACTTCCGGTCACGTCAGCTCCTTACCCGCAGCCACAAAAGCTGATACATAATCTACCGATAGATAATAGGAGCTAAATATTTTATACCAACACCAACAAAAGCAAAGTCATCGTGTATCAATAATTTTTTATATGTATAGAAGATCATTGACGCGTATAAATTACTGACACTCTTTTTCCAACACGTTGTCTCATGCACCAGCAGGTGTCATTTTACATTATTAACAATTTATCAAGTAACGGACAGTTATTAACTAGGGCAGTAGTAACTTGAACTAGGTGCAGTTGACCTGCGCATTCGAAAGGTCACAGCGAACAACTCCCGACAGATATGTTTTCATCAACGTACAACATGTGGATAGGCATGGTTGCTTTAAAAATGATTTATTTGAAGGAGTATTTATGGCTCCTATTTATTAGACAGCACCCATGTCACTCATCTTGTACCCAAGTAACTTGTAAAATATAGCCTACAAGCCCACATTTAATTTTTCACTTTCACCTGGTATTTTTAGCAGCAGTCAATTTTTCAGGATGATAAAAATGCTCTCATGTAAATAATGCTGTAGATTAGTGTAGATGAATGTCTTTTACACCCACTGAGACCTACTTACGTAAGATTGTCAGTTTATAGGAGTTTCTCCTAACTAAAATAACGCCTGAAATAATTTTGAAATTTCATTTTACTATCTCATGCAGATGAAACTCAAGTTTCACGATAGGACGAAAACTGGAAAATGTTTGTTCAGGTCCAAAAATTGGTGCTGTTACTGTCAAGGGGATAATGTTACCCGTAAACTTTATATCGAAACATGTATATTTAAGCAGAGCAATATTAAAGTAGCCAACAGTATAGTCGAGATTTGTCAGTAGTGATCTCAAAGGAATTCTGGTTCAGTGGATCGAAGAGATTTGATGCTGATAGGATGGACAGTTGAGAAACTTCAGATGCTTATACAAAGACTTGCATTCTAAATATACCATTAAAGCATGCACTCATATATCGTTAGACTTTTAAAAATCTTGGTCACCGTGGATTTCTTCTTCTTGCGGGTTAATGGAGCTAACAAGCAAATGGGCAAATGGAAAACAAACTTTCTGGCGTAGAAATACAACGTCACTAACGTTCAAACAGATAAACGATAGTACTATTTATAGGTATTTCTATCGTATTTGACTGAACAGTAGTTAGGTGGTGTTTTCCCCGTCACAAGCTTTGTCGTCCGTTGCATAAGTTATGGTTTGCTTGAGGCGTTGGCTATGAATAGACCCGTACACATTGAAAATGCCCGTACAAGGTACACATACACATACGTTTTCAAGATTTGTCGATTCCCAGTTGCATTTTCTTCGTTCGCTTTTGCCTTTCGCTGGTTTTGCTGCCTCAGAACATTTTAAACTTGGAACGTAAGGTTGTCAGTGTTGCCACTGAAATTAGGAGGCGCTAAAACCTGTTTTGAATTTTGCGTGATCTAAATAAATAAAGCACGTTTTGGTTTTATTTTATGTTGGTTTATTAAAATTTGGCTGTATGTTTAATCAAATTATTACTGGAATCTATTCCTTTATGAACTAAACAGGAGATAAAGTAATTTATTTTAATCGGTTTATTCTTACTCCAAACATAGCTAAGGCCTGATTTAATCGCATCAAAAACTGCCTGTGTTCATTCTGCTAATGCATAGTTATTTCAAGGAAGACAAATTAAATAAAAGTTAGTTTTCTTCCACAAACATTCGTAGCAGTAAAAAAGACACAAGCAAGGATATAACAAAAGTCTAAAGTTAAAAGAAAAAAAAATGAATAGGGAGTATTCTAATTTCAAATTATGTAATTCTTTCATTTTAGTCTGCAAGAAACACGATGTTAACTTTTACCAAAGAGTTTTTGATGTTTTCTGATTAAAAAACAAAACAAAATGGAATGTACTTAAGTACACGTTGGATATAAAAATCTTTGCGTTGGTTAGATATTTGTTCTTATACCAAACTTTATTTAAATAAGCTTCAACATAATGTAAGTGTCATAACTTTTTACGTTACAACGGTACCCTTATTATTTGATGCCGAGCGTGGCCGAGCCTAGGCCGACGTGGTTGGGTACACAGGGTGTAAAAATATGATTCGCAAAATACGGAAATGTCTCGAAATTACCATTGGAAAATGAAAATGAAATAAGTTGCTGATCTAAAAGAATACTTTCACGTTGAATTTAAACCCTAACCCTAAAGAATTAAACTATGTTTGTTTGTTTTATCAAAATATTTGAAAAAAAAACTAGGTACTAAAACTTTGTTCTTTTTGCTGCAATCTAAACATTCCGTAAGTAAAAGCTGTCCCGGTAACGTCAAGATCCAGCATAAACAAAACGATGGCTTTTTTTGAAAGCATGTACATCTTTAAATTTCTATTATTTGACTGGTTGTTGACAACTGACAACACCGGTCATAAGGCTAATCATTAATTCCCCGGAATGAAAAAAATTAATTAATGAAAAACACTTTACATAATGTACACCAGAACAAAGTGGAATAAAATATACAGACTTATATAACTAACTATTTTATAAAAGTTAGTGATGGAACCAGCAGATGTTTTTTTACACCGTGTATTATGTTTAACTTGGAGCCGTATTTCATGCAATTGTGTTTAACTCAGTAACAGGATTCAACGAACCATTTTTTCTGCACAGCGTAACACGAGCGGCACTAAGTTTGTTCAAAGATTTGCAGAGTACCTATTGCCGTTGCATTACGAGACAAACCAAGTAGTAGTAGCTATGTTCTTGTTATTCTTACTGTTATTTAATCAATAAGTCTGTTTGTATGTTGTTATTATAGCTTTGGTTCATTATTCTTTTTATTAATAAGTACATGCCTAAGCCTTTGTACATGTCATCTATTTTTGTCTTTTGTTTATGTGTTGTGTGCAATAAAGAATTAAGTACCTACTTTACTACCCTATGTTAATTTTACTAGGCTCTGACAAAATACCAGTGTTGCACTGTTACCCTTTGGTCACAATGCACGTATACTGAGTCAGGGACCTAATTAACCTATATTTATTGTTTAAGTTTTACAGTAGTATAGGGTACTGTAAGTCTGGGTAAATAAATTTATATTCTTTCTTTCTTCCTTTATTTATGATAATTGAATGTACTTACAGTAGGTATGTATGTATATACTGTAAGATTAAATTGTACCTATTAAAATAGAATAAGTCATTGTGTACTAGCTGAGAAGGTAACGTCAAACAACTTTTCGCTCGCACATTTTAACACTTTTGAAAATATAAAATCACTGATTGTAATTATGCAAAATCGCAAACTAAATCAAATAAATAAAAAAAGCTTCACGCTCTGAGAATAACAATACCGAGGTTCAACAAAAATATCATTTTGATTTAAACATGTTTTCTGACCAAAAAAAAAACAGCTAACTAAATAAAAACCTCTAAAATCAAACACGGTATTTACACTGGGGTATTTACACAGATATACCAAATTGTGGTTGCAAAATGAATTATAAGAAAGGTGAACTAAAAGAAATTTAAACCTAAAAGGTATTCCTTCGAAGTTACTTTTATGTTTCTGGTGAGAAACAAATGAGATAAATTCGTAGCTCATAATAGGTTTTTCGTAGCGCGTGTAGCTTTCTCGTAGCTCGGCGTAGCTCAGTCATTGAGCGCGGTCCGCAACCGCCGGCCGCGCGCGGTCTTCCCAACTATCTCGAATGGTTCAACTTCACTTTTGTGTCGGCTTATTTAAAACGAGGACTAAATCTTGTAAGTACCTAGTTACTTTAAAAGAAATCTGCTTTTCCTGGGTTTATTTAGATTTGAATTTCCGGTATGAAAAGTTATAAAAGAACTTAAAACTTTTATTTAAATCTTCCAAAAGCTTTTTGATGTTTTGAAGGAGTGAGATGATGTCGATTGGTTCTAAAAAAATAGTATCGTTAATTTTGTTAACCTTTTTATGTCCATCTGCATAAAGTATTTTCCATTTATTTTTACCGTAACTACCTACTTTTTTTTTTCAATTATTAGCAAACTGAATTATGTATGTTAGGTGTCTTGTTGAAATCAAGCGCGAGGTCAACACGCGGTCCGCAGAATAAAGCGAGAACGGAAGGAAACGAAGAATTAAATAGTCGCGCGTAAAAATATGTAAATCACCTTTCTGCCTTTTTTGGTGTCAGATTTATTCTTGGGTCTGCACAAACATGAGTTAGTAAGTATATTTAGGAAATGAACGACGACTTTTCACGCTTTTCTAAGCTTGATCGCGTTTATGTGGACCGTTAATTTAATTTCAACTAATTTAAAAAAAACGGTTTGACATTCGCTTATAATTTTTGCAATAACAAAACTGTAGTCAGAAAACATAATGGATAAAATTTGAATTTGATGACATACAAGGCACTAGTACCTACCAAGACAAATGTCCAATATAGCTACCTAGGTTACAAAGTAAAAATCAAAATAGTAAACATAAAAACGTTTCATGAATAAACACAAGCGCCTACCGCAGAACGCTTTAGTAAGTAGCTAGTGTAGCTACCCTCATGATACAGGATGAAGGCTTAATCACAAAACCTAGGTCCTTACCATCCTCTCAGCCTCGGATTTATCCATAGTGGACGTGCTCTGTGAGACAATGCACCGTTATAGGCAGTGGTTACCACTTAACATCAGGTGGGCCATCGGCATGTTCCATCACTAAGTTGTATAAAAAAACATGCTCGACGTGCGAAGCCGGCAAGATGGAGCTTCTTCACAATGTTTTTCTTCGGCGTTTGAGTGTATACGTTACTTACATATATAAGCGAACATATTTTTTTGTCATAGAAAGTCAGTTGCGCCACGAGCAAATTCAAACCCACGACCTACTAGACTAGGTAGTTACCACTATTGAGGTTCTCCATATCTCCAAAGCAACAGAATTCACATTGCAACTGGTCCATAAGCGCATATTTGTCAAAAACTTATCTTCTGGAGACAATTCCTTGAAACTTTTGATTGTTTAAACTCTTAAAAGAGCAGTTTCTCCGAAAATAAAGTTTCGAAATGAGTTCGTATCTCTGAACTTATTTGTTCATAAAAAGACTAAGAAAAGGCGAAGATATGGCAAACTTCCATGTGTACGGTGAAGTTAGATTCATATTTTAACCGCAAGTATTTTCAGTTGAAATGCTTTGCTCCATGAAATATTTCATTTTGAGTATTGCGTTTGTTCTGTGCGGTGCATTGACATATTATACAATGGAATTTGAATTGGCGTTCTGAGACCAGAACATTGTGCAAGAACGTGTTTCTTTTGTTATTTGTTACGATTTTTGAATGTCGAAATTACCAATTTATAATTAACGGTTTTGCCCATTTAACTTGTATCGAGATATCGTATCATTGCGTCACCAGTTGTGTGATCTCTCTTTAGCTCTCTCTCTTTACAGCCACAATTTGGTTACTTTCACACCCTGTCTGTCTATAGGTACTCAAACTCTTCATAGCCGCGATAAAGTTTACTACCGTAGTAGGTAGGTGCTCAATGTAAAATAATGATATTCAGGAAATTGCCATCCCATGCGAGAATTGAACCACAAATTGAATTGTGTGAACTTTATTCGTCGTACTTTCCTAAAAAAGTTGAAGGATATTTTAAGACAACGGTTTTGATTTTTACTTGCATGAAATTAGGTAGGTACTTTGTCCAAAACATTTAACACAAATCGTAAATAATAATTATGTTGTTTGATTTTTAAAAACGGGATTTTCTTCGTAGCTAAGAACTACAAACCAAATAATGAGTGAGCTTGAGATTGCCTTCAACTCTAATAGCGATACGGGTGCAAGAAAATCTTTACGAATTACTCAATTTCCTGTTTAGATTTTCAGTCATTCTCTGTAAACAAGCGCTGCTAACTAAGCTGCAATTATAAAAAGCTTTTGGCAACCAATTTTAATAAATGGTTTCAAAATCGAATAACTTCACACATAATACGTCTTACATGTCTCTACCTACGCATGGATTTCAAACGTAAATAAGACAGTACATTAACTTTGTTCATCAACTCTGGAATCTCATTCATTAATCTCTTGTGTTTTATGCGATAATTTAATCTTGAGTTCAGTCTCAAACATGTCTCATGGTGGAGCATAAACTCTAGGATTAGGAGGCGCGGGAGGTCAAAAATGCATTTTGTATTATGAGACAAACTGAATCGTTTGATGAATTTTATTTAGCAGTGAGTATTTTTCTTTATAAACCAACTTGAGCTAGTATAAAGTATTATGATATAGTGGTCGAAGACGGTGTGTGTAACACAAATTCAAGTCACTGCACTGCCGTGGTAAAACGGAAACATTACAGTAGTTACATCATGACTAGGTACCCAGTGACAGATGTCATGTGTCAAAATTGTAATCCGACAGCGATAACGGTCTTCTCTTTTCTTCACTTGTGAAGACTCACAAGCAGCGCAAGGGCATGATCCTTCTCAGCAGTTCCACTCCATCACATCATCAGTACCTACCACCAGCTCCGATTTAAATCAAATACGAGTAGGTGGTGTAAGTTCAAAATTTCGGACGCATTCTGCCCAGCAGGCAGGGCTCACATCATACACCATAACTTATAATAAAAATAATAACTTATCTGTCTTTTGCTTACGAACATTATCGGACTTCGATATTGCTTTTTTATATAACAGCAGATGAGCCAACCCGCAGGAGATACGTAATTTATCAAGCCGCTGCTGGCAGGGTGTAATGCATCGCAATGTGAAATGTCATTGAAATTGAACGTGTGAAAACCCATATGGTTTTTGTTGCTGGTGGTAGCTGGTGGATTATTACATAAATAAAAAAATCTCGAAAATCTTAAATCTTTTTGTGCGAGAAAGTGGTCTAAATGTCGTTGTCTTACATCGATATCTACTCTAAACATCATTGGGGTCTTATCCGTAGTGATATCTACTCTAAACATCATTGGGGTCTTATCCGTAGTGACAAATTGCTCACACGATTTTTGACAGAACTTTCGGTCTCGTTCGAAACGAAGTTCAGAATTGAATTCACCTACAAAGTAGGTAAAGTACTTTACCTAAGATATCGGAAAATTCAGGATTTGTGATCTTAACCGGAGTCCTCGTATTATCTCCACGCCACACCTCCTAAAAGCAGTAGAACGCATTCGAAGCAAATTGCTTGGGAGAACTGAATGAAAATTAGATTTCCTGAATGGGTTTATATTGAGATGAAAGACGTTAGGTGCTTTCATTTAAAGAACAGGGAAATCATGACTTTATACTTGAAATGCATAGATCGTAAATAGCAAAAGGCGGATTATTTAATAAAGCTTAGTTATTACAAATTACAAACAACATGGCTACGCATCCCGCGCCTTACAGATTCTCACAGATAATCTAACTTGATTATCTGTGAGAATCTCAACGATTTAGTTTTAGATTCTTATATAATGTGGAGAAAAAAGAAGTACCTACCTATTTCTACGCAAAGAAAAAAAACTATCGTTTACAAACATGTTGGTATAACTTTCCTCTTACGCCACTCTCGTATTTTCCGTCCGTAGTCCGCACCTCACCCAGTGGAAACCCGCCCAGGGCAATAAACATAGCAAAATAAAGAGCGCATTTACACAAAAAATCGCTCAATGCGCGCTGTAAGACGCACCAATTGTATACCGGTGCGTCTAAATACAGCCAACTTTGGTACTTTGTATTTCGCATGCGGTAAAATGGTCTTTCGCTCTTTGTTGGTCCCGCACCACAAAACGAATTGGTAATGGAAATCAGAAACTTTGGTTGGCATTTTTTAAATATCAGTGAAATCTACAGTGTTTTTAACTTGCTAAGTTCAAACCAGACGCTAGTAACTATCCCTAATTTCAGTTTTAAATTATTTGGCTAATGCTAAGTTTTTAAAATGATGTCCAAAGTCCAAACGATTTAGCTACAAAAATAATTACAAAATATATTTTTCCTTTGTTAATAATTACTGATACCGGTTGTTACCAGTCGACCGGCGTCACTCAGCGTGAGAAATCTGCCTACTACGTGAGTGTGCTGCTCGCGTAAATGACAAACTGTGTTGAGGCAATAAGAGGCTTAGCGGAGCGCAACGAGGCGAGGATTGCAATGGCACCTACCGATGACATCCTTCTTGGTAATATACTGTGTAACTCCATGATGCGTGCTGATATTACATCTGAAGTTTACTAGGGCGATGAGTTTATTAGTCTGGTTAAAATGTTATACAGAAAATAGTTTTCATGACGATGTGTTGTGTATCGCTGCGGCTTCAGATTAATATTCTGAAACTGTGGCATGGCTTATTGAAAGTACATACTGATTTTTGTCATGTTATTAGTAAGTGCCGTACATTGGCTATTGTGGATAGTGCTCTTGCTTGCCCAAACATCAATCGATCAAAATAAAATTTCAACCGCTTCTCTTTCATATCTTCTAAAGATGGATCACTCAAACTTTCCAAGAGCACTTATTCAAAACTTTTATCAATATAAAATGATAGAGGACTATAAAACTTTCTTGACCGCAACAAATACACATTGCGCCAATTTCAAGTTGTACAGAATATTTCCAGGCTGGCCGAATAACTTTGTGTACCTACGATTGACATAAATCGCCAAATGGCCTCGCTGAGTTTTCGCCATCCCTTCGCAATCATAAAATATTGGCAAACTCGGAAACGAACGAGATTTTGTTGTACTTTCTGCGTAACTTTAAATCTTGAAGGGTTTGTAGGCTGAGCGTGATTTAGATATTGAAATCGAAAATTTTACGATCGTTTATTGACACGCACAAAATGGATGGATCAAACAAATACAAACAAAAACATAGCTATTTAGAAAATAAATCATATATTTTTTTAAGTAATTTTAGCAAGTAAAATTTTACTAATTCAGTCTTGCTAAAAGAATTGTATGATAAAAAAGCAAAATTGCATTTTAATTCACAAACAAAAACGTATAAAAGGTGTCCAAGCCGAAAGGTCATGTTGCTCTGGCTGCAGATTAAAACTTTTCAGTGGGTTGCTTTTCGTGTATTTTTAGAATAATTATTTTAACTTAAAATAAGTAGAACATTTAGTTAAAATTTTAAAATACGAACCCTGGTATTTTTAAACAGGAATCAAGAAAAAAAAGAACGGAAAGATTTTGATTATTTTTGGAATATCAGTGCTTCTATTTTGGTTGGAAGAAAATGCTAATTAGCATTAAGCCCGCCTCTGTACTGTTTTTAAATGTGCAATAAAGAATTTTCTAATCTAATCTATTTTGAACCTCAAATTACCAAAATATTCTGAGTTTTCGACTGTGTGTTTCGTTCTATTGAACGCAAGTATTATTTTTCTATACTCGCGTCTACAAAACACAATTTTATAAGACGAATATAAAAAAAATATACCAATGCACGCAATAAAGCTTGTAAAAACAATTTTCGATTCATGTCATAGTAAATTGGCATTGCCCAAAGCCAATATACGTATTTGGTTGAACGCAACATATTTCCCACAAACTAACACTAATCCAATCAAATGCCGACTCGATTTATTATTTCACCGCAGCCTCATACAAATGGCTGAGTAATAGTATGAACTAGTGGCAGTCATGACACAGACTTTTTTGACCTGAAATCGACAATCGATATGACATTAAAACTTTTATCGAATATTTATTTGTCATAAAAAATTAAGAATAGATCTTGTTAGTGTGGTCTTGGGGCAAATCGCTAAGAACGTTAAAAAATATGACAGCAGCGACTATATGTAACTAATTTATCGGCAGAAAGTGACAATGACAACAATATTTTATAGGGTGCTTCATAACAGCGACCACAAATACCTGCAAATAAAGCAACCGGCCTGGCTTTGTCAAAATGGGTGTTTTCTCGTGGTCCTATTAATGGGCCCTGAGCCCAGGGTGAGTAAAAAATAAGGGTTTTACCTCCGTAGTTTCATTAAGGATCGAAGATGTACAACTACAGATAGCAAGTGGGTGGTCCCGAGGTTCCGAGAAAAAACTTTACTCGTGGTCCCATTAATAGGACAATGAGAAAACAACCAAAATTAGAAGCTGCGTGGCCGCCAAAGCATAAGCAGTCGTTCGTTGTCGATGAAATAATCAACTGCTTATGATAAAATGTTTGTTTTTTTTTAATCCACTGCCCCATAAACGCTAATTTTATCACAAATAGTTAGTTCAACGACAGTACATTAGCACGGATCATCAAAGAAAAATGACGTCGAGGTTTCCTGTTCCGAAAGAAATGGCCGAGAAGGTGATTAGGCATCATTTCCTTACTTCACAAAAGGCGTCGGGAAAATGGAGGCTACCTCGTTAACTGGTTATTCTGCCCTTTGGGTTGTGCCTATTTGCAGTGGGAAGATTGAGTTTATTTCACACTAGCTGTAGTCTGCGACTTTGTTCTCATCCCACATTCTTTTTTCGGTGGAACAACCGTCTCTCCACCGCAGTAAATTGCTCCATTTTATAGCGGTTGGTTTTGATTTTAGTGATAAGGTCGCAAATTTTATACCACTGTGTCGTTTATATGTTTCTCTCATTTTGCAAAATTTTATGTGGTATGTAATAAAGACGTATTTTATCTATATATCTATCTAGTGACAGTAGAATATCCGTTTCCATGGAAATGCTGGTTTTTAGCCTTTGTTTTGTCTAAAAACTAGCATTGTTTCTCAATCTAACTTGCGGACGTTTTTAGTTACCTATTTGACACACGAAATATTTTTTCCAGCACTTAACTTAGTTCAGCACTTACAAACAATAACAACAATATTTTTATGAGTTAGCCTGTATAAATGCTTGCCCATTTTAAGTAAGGTTTAATTACACAAATTGCAGTCGTCGGTACTTCTTTACTGCAGGTCATATTCGGTTAATTTTACTGGGCACTACTTATTTATGGTTACGATACAGCATGGTCCGTGACCTAATTAGCTAATGGGTTTTTTAAACCTATGGAATCATATATATCATACTATATTTTATGTTTGTAAGTATGGATGGATGTGTGTATGTATGGATGTTTGTTACTCTTTCACACAAAAACTACTGGATTTGGATGAAACTCGGAATACATATAGTTCGTTGCCTGGATTAACACATAGACTACTTTTTATCCCGGAAAATCAACAGGATCAAGGGACGTGGACGAAGTCGCGGACGGGAGCTAGTACGCCATGAAAACAATCCCTGTCATGGTATACCTAACAGGCGCACAGTGGCGATAAACTACCTAGATATCTAGCAAAAGCATCTGCTCTACCAATATTCAAATATTTCCTTACCCAGACTAGTTAGTCTGGGGTAAGGAAATCTAGTTAGATTATAATGACTTATGACCATTCCCAATATTCAATCTATCTGTAGTTCTGCCTGACTGAAGGTGTATTACTTACCATAATAGCAAAATGTGCATTTGGTTGCTAGCTAACCTTTACCTACAAGTTAAATATTTGGTTCCAAAGCCTGAAGAAAAACCTTGCCAATCCGTACCATAGGGGTAGCCAACATTTTTACTTTGGTTCGTTTTAAATATAGTAAGTTGTTATTATTTTTAGAATTTATAAATATTATGCTGCCACCAAAATCAGACGCTGCGAAAATTGTGGAGCTTAGGTTATGTAACGTTAGATTTTTAGCATATTTCCTTAAATGTACACGTTAAAAAAAAATCATAGTAATTTCCTCGTAAATGTACCTACTTTGAATCTCGCGGGAGATATTTTCAAATTTCCTTTCATCGAGATAGTATCATTATTTTATTGTTTTTCGTGTTGGCAACCCCACCATAGATAGGCGAAACTTATGTCTTTGCAAATAAGCTCTGATGAAGCAAACGTTTTTATCTTATCAAGCATTCGTAACTCGATTCCACTTTCGTAGTCATATTATTTATTGAAATCTTGTCAGTTTGTGCGTTCGTACGTATCTTTTCTTGGTTCTTTAGCAAATTCTGTTACTCTGAAAACAGTCATCCATCTGTCAAATCGACTTGACAGAACGATCAAACTTTGCTTGAAGCAAGCAGGTCATAGATATTGATTGATGGTGTCCAGTCTCTAAAAAAGAAAGAAAGAAGGAGAGAGCTGTATTGGAGGGATAGAGTCAGAGGATTGGTTTGAAAACTTTAAAATTTTAACGAGCGAACAGAAACTACCTTGATATTTTCTATAAAATTATAACTGTTCTTCCTAAGTAAATTGAAATCTGAAGGGATTTTATTGTGGTTTGTTTACGAAATTGAGAAGCGAAAGTTCTGCGCGTCCGCAACTTTTCGATTGGTATATCGCTGCGTGCGATCCATGTTACCAGCTTCCAGCACAAAGAGTTGCGCTTTATCTGCATACACGGATCACACCGTAAAAAGGGGTTGTGAACGGGGCGGCATCGCAAACGATTGTCCACCAGATTTTTGAGTTCATCCCGACATAAAGGCCTCAAGGTATTCATAGTAAACATGATAATAACTCCTATAAAATCACCGTAAAAGTAGGGCTCTGTAACATACTAAACATATTTCTTTATTTTGCCTATCACAGAGAGGCTGTCAGGTTGCGATCAGTCTTCTTGGTGCAGCCAACGAGCTGGCCGGGGCTCCACAGCGATAAGAAACCGCGGAGACTCGAGAACGTATTCCCAACTCCCTTGAAATACAGTTTACCTCCAGCGGTTAGCCATTACTACAGGTTAGTTAGCACGGCGGGGGAAATTACTCAAGAACTACATTCGTCTTGGGGTCCAAACGTTCGTCATAGGCTCAGGACGGTCCACTCCTCACGTATTCAACGTTTCGTTAGGCAAACCTCAGTTTGAACTGCGGCAGAGACCAGACGTGCACCTCGACCCTTATTCACTTATTAACTTCAAATTACTACTTAAACTCCAATTTAATACCATTATCTTGTGTCTTATAGTAAGGATTAGCATTATCTCTAAGTTATTACCAATTAGACATATTTTGTGTATAACACTTATTTTTTTTTTAATAAATTTTAATAATTTTGTTCTGTAAACTTTATTTGTTTCCTTTTGTAGTTAGTTTCCCTAATTAAGCAGGAAAAATTGTTACATTATGGCGCCCGAACAGGGACGAGGTGACACGTGACGAAAAGGTAAACAGTTTTGTCTTTTATGCTGGTCAAATTGCAGCTCAGATATTACTGGTCTCTGCTTCGGTAAAAACTTAAATTTTAGTATATCTTCAGTTTTATTAGGTATTCTTTTTAAAATCACTGCTAGGAAGCATTGTAATACTAATCTAGTGCTTATCTGGTCAGAATTTCTGTAGAATTTTACATAATTTCACATTTTTTGAGTTATTTAACTTGGTAGATGAGAAACTTAAATTTCATTGTATTTTCAACTTTTTATTAGTATTATCTTTAAAATTACAGCTTAGCGTTATTATACTACTATTCTACTACTACTACTACTACCAAAATAGCGTGAAAGTTTGCATTTTTGAAGATAATTTTAATTTTCACTAGTTCCATTGAAAACTTATTTTTTATTTTTGTGAAGAAGTTAGGCATTGTTTTACTGCAAGTTTGGTCTGGGTTGGTGCTAGTTCTGCTCTGTGACCGTCTCGTTTCCATTTCTACTTAATTTCACAACATTTTCTATATATTTTTCTTATTTTTGATTTTTAACCATATCTACATACTTCAAAATGTTGGAGGAAAGACCAATAGCATTCAACGTCTTGGCTAAGGATGAGCTTGAGTATGAGGTAAAGATTAGGGGCGCAGTACCGGCGTCGGATACTCTGACTGCCTTGAGAACTCAGGTTCGAACCCTGAACAAGGAAATCCCATCGGATGAGATTGCAGTCTGTGATTTCAGTGCTGAATCTGAACTGGATACCGTTCAGGCTAAGCTGGACAGCCTAACTGACCTTATTACTGGTGCGGCGCTTAAACCCTGCTCTCTTAAAGTACTGAATCGAGTCCAAGCTCTTGGTCATCATCTGTTTCATAGATTTGGTCGTATACCAACTCCCAGTAGTGAAGATAAGTCATTTTCTCTCCACAGTAACTTACAAGAACGATTAGAACGCATATTGAGGAAGCTAGATAGTATCTTCTGCAATTTTAAGAGTAGTATTTCTCCACCAACACCAGAGCCTGTACAGGAATCTGAACCTATAGAGGTGGCCAGTGTTAGCAATAAGCATTCAGCTGTGCACACCCTGAATGTAAAGTTCAATGGTAGAACATGTGTAAAGGCTTTCTTACAAAGATTGGAGGAGCTATGTCTGTCTAGGTCAATCTCTAATACTAAACTTTTCAATTCAGCCGCTGAGCTTTTCACTGATGAGGCACTTTGTTGGTACCGTGGGGTTCGCTCAGAGGTCGCTGATTGGGAAGAATTAAAATCAATACTGCTAGAGGAGTATTTACCCTTTGATTATGACCATCGTTTGATGCAGGAGATTAGGGCACGGACCCAAGGTCATGATGAAAGCATAATTAACTATCTAAGCGTGATGCAGAACTATTTTACTCGTTTATCTAAACCTATATCTGATGAGGAAAAGTTAGGTATTACTCTCTACAATATTAGACCTTTCTATACAAACCAGTTAGCTCTAAACCCAGTGGTCACCTGGAAGGATTTGAAACAAAAGTGTAGGCTTCTAGAAAGTGCTAAACAAAGATCTGAACTGTTTGCGGAACCTCCTAAAAATACTACTTCATGTTTGGCACCAGATTTGTGCTATAAAAACTCATCAGCGTCCCCAAGTTCTACAAAGGTTGCAGCGATGCACACCCAGGTTGGTGAATTCTGTGTCCGTTGCAGAATCAATGGTCACAGTCTCAGTTCATGCAGAGCACCAGCTACCCTGGTTTGCTATCGTTGTGGCGAAAAGGAAGTCACATTCAGAACTTGTCCCAAATGCAATACTAATAAAACTCCACTGCCTACGGTCCAAAAAAACTCCATGTAGTGGACCAGCGGCCTACTAGGGCACCAGCTAAATGCAGTCATGCTGGTGATGATGAGCAGGGGTCCCGGCTTCTGTCCATCAGAGATTTTTCGGATAAAAAATCTTCCGTTTCGCTGGTTCACGAAATCAGGACTGATGATAGACGGCCATTCCTCACTGTCTCCGTCTACGACCTAAAAGTGAGAGGTTTACTAGATTCTGGTGCTGAAATCTCCATCATTGGCAACGATGCCTTCAAGCACTTCCAGAACCTGGTATCCATGCACGAATCAACCGATTTGCATTACATACGAACGGCCGACGACTCATTTTCTCCCGTTTCAGGCTATGTCTTTCTGCCTGTTACGGTTGGTGAGAGCAAAGCCATCGTGAAATTCTATATCGTACCCGGTGTTGCCACCGATCTCATTTTTGGCATAAACTTTTGGAAACAATTCAACATTGCACCCGACGTTCTTTCATTGCTTGATAGGAGTGAGTATTTTTCGGAAACTGACAGCGTGAACACCATTGCTTCAGAAGGCCGGTTTCTCCATGATTTCGACTCTTTGACCGAGTTGGAGCGGAAACGGTCTGAGGAAATCATGAAACAGTATGAAGATATTTCAGCAGAGAAAAAGGGCCTCGGAATGACCCACCTGGTATCCCATAAAATAGACACCGGAGACCATCCTCCGATAAAGCAACGCTACTATCTCATGTCTCCCGAAAAACTAGCAGAAGTTAACCGACAGGTCGACCAGATGTTAAAAGAGGGCGTCATTGAACCAAGTAACAGCGCATGGAGCAGTCCGATTACCTTAGCTCCCAAGTCTGATGGCACATCTAGGTTTTGCTTGGATAGCAGGAAGCTAAACGAAGTCACGAAACACGATGCTTACCCACTTCCCTACATCAACAACATCTTAGATCAGCTAAGGAATGCCAAGTATTTGTCGTCCATCGATTTGAAAGCTGCTTACCACCAAATACCCCTGGATTCAATGGAGTCGAGAGAGAAGACCGCTTTTACAGTACCAGGCCGTGGTTTGTTTCATTATACTCGCATGTGTTTTGGCCTAACGTCGGCAGGAGCAACCCAGCAGCGTTTAATGGATAGGCTGTTTGGACCTGAGTTTGACAACAAAGTATTCATTTATCTCGACGATATTATTTTATTTACCCCTACCTTTGAAGAACATGTAGACTTGCTAAAACGAGTCAAGGATCGGTTAGGCGATGCTGGACTCACCATTAACATGGGCAAGTGTCAGTTCTTCAGAAAGCAATTGAAGTACTTAGGTCACGTGATAGATGAATATGGTCTGCGCACTGATCCTGATAAGATAAAGGCTATTATAAATTTTCCTACTCCCGTTACTCGTAAAGATTTAAAGCGATTCTTGGGTACCGCTTCATATTATAGGCGATTCATTAAAGATTTTAGTCACAAGGCGGGCCCCTTGAATATCCTTACTTCTACCCGCAAGGGGGCCCCTCCTTTCGAATGGACACCGGAGGCCGAAAAAGCTTTCAATGAGTTAAAGTTATGCCTTACCACTGCCCCCGTTTTGTCTTGCCCCGACTTCACCAAGCCCTTCGCGGTCCACTGCGATGCATCCGATTTTGGAATAGGTGGAACGCTCACCCAGGAAATTGATGGACAAGAACATCCGATTGCGTATTGCAGTCGTTCGCTTTGTCCAGCGGAACGCAATTACTCTGCTACCGAGCGAGAGGCATTAGCAGTGGTACATGTAGTCGAGCATTTCCGTCCTTACATAGAAGGTAGCAAGCCAGTCCGGGTAATAACAGATCATGCAAGCTTAAAATGGTTCTTCAATCTTAAGAACCCTACCGGTCGCTTAGCGCGATGGGGTTGTAGACTCTCTCCTTATAATCTCGTCATTGAGCATAGGAAAGGTACCCAGAACGTGGTGCCGGACGCATTGTCCAGGTCAGTGCCAGTAACCGCTATAACTACTTCCCCTTTAACGACAACCGATACGTGGTATAAGAACCTCGTGAAACGTTGTATTGCTAGGCCCCGCGCATGTCCAAATTATCAGGTGACAGATGGCCGACTATATCGTTTTACTAAATGTAATAATAATCTCAGTAATGACTTCCAGTGGAAAGAGGTAGTTCCGTTAGAATACAGAGAAGGTATAATAGCAGATAATCACGCTGAACCAATCGCCGCCCACTTGGGAGTCGCTAAAACGCATAAACGTTTAAAATTAAGGTACTTTTGGCCCGGTATGTATAAAGATATCGAGGAATACGTAAAAGCTTGTTCTACTTGTAACGCATATAAACATAACAATCAGGCTACACCTGGTTTTATGGGTGAACCTAAAGTCTGTTCTCGGCCCTTCCAGTGCATCAGCATTGATTTAGTTGGTCCACTGCCGATGTCGAGACAGCAGAATACTTATCTCCTAGTCGTAGTATGTTGTTTTACTAAATATTGTCACATATTCCCTCTAAGACGCGCCACCGGTAAGGTGATTGCTCAACGTCTAGAGGACCATGTATTTTTAGTTCATGGTATCCCGCAAACTGTTCTATCTGACAATGGTTCCCAGTTTGTAGGTCATGAAGTTCAGGCATTATATGCCAAGTACAATATTCCCCAGGTTCATTTGGGCCCAGTCTATTGTCCTCAAGTAAATACGGTCGAGCGTTATAACCGTACCATCATGACAGCACTATCCTCTTACGTAGAAGCTGACCATAGGACGTGGGACGTCAATATTCACAAGATTCAATTTGCAATCAATACATCAGTCAATGAGTCCACTTTGTTCAGTCCTTTCATGCTTGTTCACGGGAGGGAAGCTATCTCGGACGGTAGTATCTATAAAGACTTTCAAGATATAGACGAGCTAATTTTTGAGCCCCGTGATACATACGCCGCGAAACTAGGTACGCTCAAAGATATTTACAAATCCGTACAGGAAAGCCTAAAAAAAGCCCACAGTAAAAATGCCAAATATTATAACAATAAACGTAGAAATATTGCTTTTGAGGTAGGCGATGTAGTATGGAAGCGTACCTACAAACAGAGCGCTGCACATAAGTATTTTTCCGCTAAGCTAGCGCCGAAGTATGAACGGTGCACCGTCGTTCGTAAGCTTTCTCCCCTAGTATATGAGTTAGAGGACGATTCTGGGAAGTACCTCGGGAAGTGGCACATCAAAGATTTCAAAAATCTAGATTACCACATAGATAATTAATAAAGTTTCCCCGCGTTGGCTCGGGGGGTAAGAATAGTCAACCACCGATTCCTCCAGGTGCGCCGTAGAACCCGGCACGGGATAACATCTGTGTACACCACCACTGCCTTACAACCGAAATTTCGGCTGACGTATTGTACATAGTTCGTGCGAATTGCAGCTTTGCGTAACATACATCATCTTATTTCATTGACCTGCGTAGTTATTTGCATTTCGTTTAATTACTCAGTTACCCCGTAATCTCGGGAATATCTCCATGTTTTTAGGGAAACAACCGATCCAATATTGCCTTCCTAAGCAAGATCCGACTCGGTTGGTTAGCGATTCTCTGACTCAGAATATCCATTGGTATACTGTGTCGATCTGAGGATCATCAAAATACTGTATTATTCGCTCGCAAAGCTGCAGTTGGGACGATAAAATTACATTTCAGTTAGGTACCTCATTTCTTCTTTTGTCGTTAGTTAAATACAAGTGTAGGTAGGTAATTTAAACACGAGTTCTGTGACGAGGTCGTCCGGAGAATTCCCTACGTGAATTCTTCACCGGGAAAGGGGGTGCTGTAACGTTAGATTTTTAGCATATTTCCTTAAATGTACACGTTAAAAAAAAATCATAGTAATTTCCTCGTAAATGTACCTACTTTGAATCTCGCGGGAGATATTTTCAAATTTCCTTTCATCGAGATAGTATCATTATTTTATTGTTTTTCGTGTTGGCAACCCCACCATAGATAGGCGAAACTTATGTCTTTGCAAATAAGCTCTGATGAAGCAAACGTTTTTATCTTATCAAGCATTCGTAACTCGATTCCACTTTCGTAGTCATATTATTTATTGAAATCTTGTCAGTTTGTGCGTTCGTACGTATCTTTTCTTGGTTCTTTAGCAAATTCTGTTACTCTGAAAACAGTCATCCATCTGTCAAATCGACTTGACAGAACGATCAAACTTTGCTTGAAGCAAGCAGGTCATAGATATTGATTGATGGTGTCCAGTCTCTAAAAAAGAAAGAAAGAAGGAGAGAGCTGTATTGGAGGGATAGAGTCAGAGGATTGGTTTGAAAACTTTAAAATTTTAACGAGCGAACAGAAACTACCTTGATATTTTCTATAAAATTATAACTGTTCTTCCTAAGTAAATTGAAATCTGAAGGGATTTTATTGTGGTTTGTTTACGAAATTGAGAAGCGAAAGTTCTGCGCGTCCGCAACTTTTCGATTGGTATATCGCTGCGTGCGATCCATGTTACCAGCTTCCAGCACAAAGAGTTGCGCTTTATCTGCATACACGGATCACACCGTAAAAAGGGGTTGTGAACGGGGCGGCATCGCAAACGATTGTCCACCAGATTTTTGAGTTCATCCCGACATAAAGGCCTCAAGGTATTCATAGTAAACATGATAATAACTCCTATAAAATCACCGTAAAAGTAGGGCTCTGTAACATACTAAACATATTTCTTTATTTTGCCTATCACAGAGAGGCTGTCAGGTTGCGATCAGTCTTCTTGGTGCAGCCAACGAGCTGGCCGGGGCTCCACAGCGATAAGAAACCGCGGAGACTCGAGAACGTATTCCCAACTCCCTTGAAATACAGTTTACCTCCAGCGGTTAGCCATTACTACAGGTTAGTTAGCACGGCGGGGGAAATTACTCAAGAACTACATTCGTCTTGGGGTCCAAACGTTCGTCATAGGCTCAGGACGGTCCACTCCTCACGTATTCAACGTTTCGTTAGGCAAACCTCAGTTTGAACTGCGGCAGAGACCAGACGTGCACCTCGACCCTTATTCACTTATTAACTTCAAATTACTACTTAAACTCCAATTTAATACCATTATCTTGTGTCTTATAGTAAGGATTAGCATTATCTCTAAGTTATTAGCAATTAGACATATTTTGTGTATAACACTTATTTTTTTTTTAATAAATTTTAATAATTTTGTTCTGTAAACTTTATTTGTTTCCTTTTGTAGTTAGTTTCCCTAATTAAGCAGGAAAAATTGTTACAGTTACCAAAAGTCAAGCCACCACTTGATTTTCCAGTCACAAGCTGGTGCCAATCAAAATTACTATGCGTGTTACAAGTTTATAAAAATTACAAGATGCTATCTTAATAAATGAACTCTGTCTGATTTATGCCCAAAACTTGGAATCATTTAATTTTTTATAGTTATCTTCTTTATTTGAGCTTATCAAAGATTTGAAGAAGGTCTCAATAGGTAAATATTGTCATTTGGATAGAAAAATTAAATTTTATGAAATATTTCGGTGACTTCTGGGCAAGAATTGGAGTTGTGGTAATATCGCATAAACATTCTTATTGGTCAACACAATGTTTTGACGACCGATTACAATTGAACCATAAAATTTTGCAGCACATAAAATGCAGTTTTACAATGTTAGTGTCAGACGAAGTTGAAATCAAAGTAGATATTCCAATCTCCTTGTATAACTATTAGGTAGTAAAAACGCGTAGTAGTTCAGAAAGTACTTATTTATTCAATGCAACTGCGCTGGGCTGCACAATAACACAAAACGCATCGATAGCGCGTTCTAATTTTCTCTGTGGCGCCATCTAGTTAGGTTTGCGGTACTAATACAGACAGTATGACATAAAGTTGAAATATTATTTGAACCATTCCGACCCCTCAAAGTGTGTCAGCACTTTTTTACAATTTAAACAAAACCTAAATTATCAAACTAATTTTGTGATCTGGAGAACTAAGAGAGGGGGGTGTAGGGTTTATATAAAACTAAATTAAACGAAAAAACAACTAACAATATTGCAAAGAACAATTGACCAGTGGACTGTAACACATGGTTTAAGTATGAGGTAACTATTATTATAACTAGACTAAACAACTAAAGACTAACTAACTAACTTACAAACTAACATTTTCAACTTCGTTTTCTGTGGGTAATAAACACAGTTTGTGAACGGGTCTTTTAATGACAGAATTTTTACATTTTAGGCTGACCACCCTAACCAAGCCATCAGAACCTGGATGCACTTCGGTTATTTTACCTAGTAACCATTTGGTGGGTGGTAATCTTTCATCCTTAACTAGTACAATATTACCTATTTTAAGGTTGTTTTGAATACTTGTCCATTTTTGACGCTTTTGTAAATCTACTAAATATTCTTGACTCCACTGACGCCAAAACGACTGTAGTTTTTTCTGTAAGTAAATCCATCTTTTGTTATAGGGTATGTATGTTTTATCAAGATTTTCATCAGGAACTACTATTGGGTTTTCTCCTATCAAGAAATGTCCAGGCGTTAGAGCGATGGTGGTTCCTTCTTTATCATTATCTAAGGATGTCAATGGACGAGAATTCAAGCAACTTTCTACTTGACATAGCAGTGTTGAATATTCTTCATAGGTTAACTTAGTATCTCCTAAAACGCGGTTTAAATGGCGCTTAATTGATTTCCCCAGCAGGATTGAATTGCCAGTCGGTTCCGTTCTGGGCTAGTAGTTCTGCTATTTCTATTGGCATGTTACTAATACTCTGATTCACTAAATTCTGGAGTTCTTTTGCGGCACCAATAAAATTTGTACCACAATCACTTAAAAGTTTCTTGCAGTGACCTCTGCGAGCCGTGAAGCGGCGAAAAGCTGCCAGGAAACACTCAGTGCTAAGACCGGTAACTAATTCAATATGAACTGCATTGGTTACAGAACAAATGAATAATGCAATATATGCCTTTTGAGTTCTATTGGATCCACGTCCACTAAACAATTTTAGAGTTACAGGTCCCGCAAAATCTACACCACTGACAAGAAATGGTCGTTGCGGAATAACTCTATCTTTGGGCAAGTTTCCCATTAGTTGAGTCACAGGTTTATTTGAGTTTCGACAACAAGCTATACATTCTCTAATGACTTTTTTAATTACATTTTTGACTCCAATAATGTGAAACTTGTTTCTAACATGGTTTAACATCAATTGTACTCCACCGTGAAGAGTTTTGAAGTGTGCTTCTTTTACAATCAGGTAAGCTATTCTACTACCTTTTGCTAATATTACAGGGTGTTTTGTTTCTCTACTGCAATAAGCATTTTGAATACGACCGCCGACCTTTAAAATGCTATCATCATCAACAAATGGATTTAGATTTTTAATACTATTTTTATCTATGCTTTCAGATCTTTGGGACATTCGTATCAAGCAGCCTAATGCATTTTGCATTTCCATGGAGTTCAGGTGAGGAGTAAACACAGGTAAGTTTTCCTTTTTTGCTTTGCATTTACATTTGTTAATAAATCGTAAACAATAGCTAATCACTCTTACTAATTTGTTAAGACTAGAATATCTATTAATAATGTCTGTTTCTTTTTTAGAGTCTGGCGTTACTACACTACACTGCACTAACACTTGAGACCTTTTCTCATCCTCAGTAGGATTAACTATTTCACTTATTTCTTTTACAGGTATTTCGCGACGTTCTCGGAGCCATGGAGGGCCGTTCCACCATAACTCATGCGCAGGCAGCTCAAGCGGACAGATTCCGCGGGAAGCCACATCAGCCGGGTTGTCCTGTGATGGGACGTGATGCCATTGACTAGGGTCTATTCTGTTGGTGATTTCTGTTACTCTATTGGCCACGAAGGTATTCCAGTAGCTTGAGGGTCGTTGTAACCAGGCCAATACTATTGTTGCATCTGTCCATGCATGGATGTCTTTAGCTGAGATGTTGAGCGCATTTTTGATTCTATCCATTAGTTTTGCTAATAGAACAGCTCCACACAGTTCTAATCTAGGCGTGGATATTTTCTTCAGTGGGGCTACTTTGGTTTTAGCTTCTATCATCGTGACTTTGATTGTGTTCGGTAGGATTGTGCGACAGTATACAACTGCGGAATATGCCATATCTGATGCATCCGAGAACCCGTGGAGTTCAACGGTAACTATGTTGTCAGTCATTCCTATCCATCGATCTAATTCTATTATTGGCATGATGCATAAGTCTTTGCGAAATGTTAACCATTCCGTCTCTATCGTTTCAGGAATTGGATCATCCCAATCAAGACCTTGTTCCCACAATTTCTGCAGAAAAACTTTTGCTTTGACAACTATCGGAGCTAACCAACCAGCTGGGTCATAGAGTTTGGCCACATCTTGTAGTATGTGACGTTTGGTTGGTTTTGCTGGCGTTTCTGCATCTTTGATGTCGAATCTTAATTCGAATTTATCAGACTTATCATCCCAAGTGATTCCTAATACTTTTCGTTTTCCAGCTACTGCATCTTCTATTGAAGGAGAGTTTGACGCCCATTTGTGCAACGTGAAGCCTCCTTTAGCTAAGAGTTTGGTAAGTTCGACTTTCAGTTCTATTGCTTTGTCTATTGTAGGCGCTCCTGTTAGTAAGTCATCTACGTAGAAATCAGATGCGAGTGCATTGATGACGTCTTCTGAGAAGTTTCCCTTTTCATCCTCCGCTAATTGCTTCATAGTCTTGATTGCTAGGTACGGTGCACATGAGGTACCATATGTGACCGTGGTTAATCTATAATGTTGAATTGGCTCATCTAAGTTCCATCTCCATACTATCCTCTGAAAGTCTCTATTTTTCTCTTCTATAACTATTTGTCGATACATTTGGCGGATGTCACCTACTAATACTAAAGCATGTCTTCTCCATCTCAATGTTGTGTCTCTTATATCGTTTTGCAGTGTGGGCCCGATCAAGATGTTATCATTTAATGATTTTCCGTTACTAGTTTTGGCCGATGCATCGAAGACAACGCGAAGTTTCGTGGTGAGATGACTCTCGTTGATCACGGCGTGGTGCGGTAAGTAGCAGATACTATTGGTGGGCTTACTTTCTGTTGAAACGAGTTCCATGTGTTTCTGATCTAAGTAGTCTTGCATGAATTCTCGGTATCTATTGTGTAGATCTGGATGGGCTATAAACTTTCGTTCTACTGCGGCTAGTCTTTTCAGGGCTGTCGATGATGATTCACCGATGTCAGGAGGGTTGACGGTGAAAGGTATTTGGACTTCATATCTTCCTTCTATTGTTTTTCTATGTGTTGTTTTATAATGTCTTTCACATTTTCTTTCATCATTTGTCATAATCCTTTTTTCTGTTGCAGGTTCTTCGAGTTCCCAGAATCTACGGAGTGTCGTGTCTATCTCTATTTTTGCATGGTGAGCAAATACTGCTGTTTGTTGGTTGATAGTTTTCATACTATTTCCTGATATCAACCAACCTAGTGAGGTTTCTTGAGCTACTAGCGAGTGACTATCATTTCTATGTACTATTACACCCTTTTGAATGATGTCAGCGAAGATTTCAGCTCCAAGGAGAATATCTACGCGACCTGGTTGAGTAAAGGTGTGGTCTGCTAGTTGTAAGCTATTAAGCTGTGGCCAATCAACTGAGGTTACACGCTGTGGGATATATGATGTCAGTGTTCTCAGTACATAGGCGTTGACCTTGATCTTGATGTTTGGGTTGTGTCTTGACATTATTTCAAATTCTACCAGTGCTTTAGTGACTGTATTGTTTGCACTAATGCCTACTATGTTTCCTTGAATGGGAGCTTTCTTGAGACCCAATTCTTGGCACGCCCCTTCGGTGATCAAAGATGCTTGGGATCCTTGATCGACAAGTGCCCGAAGAGTGTGAACACTATGGTTTTTAGGTGATTGTACTGCGACAAGTGCAGTTGCTAGGACTACCGATGAAGTATCTATTGATGCCTTCATGGTTATACTATTTATGCTATCTATGGTTTCTGATTCTATGAAGGATTTCTGAACGTCGCTGGTGTTATCTATGTTTTCTACCGTTGCTATGTTAACAATTTGCTGGGTTTGAGAGCTTTGTGTTTGTGATGCGCTTGCATTGGGACCAGCTGGTACACTATATCCATGAAGTAGGGTGTGATGCTTGCGACCGCATTTTCTACAGTGTGATAAAGTACACTCTATGGCTGAGTGACCTTTTTTTAAGCAGTTGAAACACATGTGATTTTTCTGAATGTACTGTTGTCGCTCATTTACTTCTAGCTGATTAAACTTTTGACACGAGTAAATCTTGTGATCATCATTGCAGTACACACAACTCATTGTAGATGGCGTTCCGGAGGTGTTCGTAGTAAAACTTTTGACAGTATTAGCAGTTCTATAGGATGGCTGTGTGTCTCTTCCCTTCACTGCTTCTAATGTTCTAAAGCGAAGCTCCAGAAACTCCGACAAGTCTTTCCACGTTGGTAGACGTTCTAAAGTTTCAATGCGTTGCTCAAATAGTCTGTGTGATTCCGGGTCTAGCTTTTGTATAATGATGTACACAACTATGTCATCCCACTTGTCTGTAGGAATACTTATCGCTTTTAATGAGGTTAAACACTCAGATGTAACATCTAATATTTCTCTAATAAATTTTGGTGATTCATTATTGATTTTTCTCTGATTAAGTAATCTTCCTATGAAAGAATTCACAATGTGTCTGCGATTATTGTATCTACGCTTTAGTGTTTCCCACATTATTTCGTAGCTAGCATCAGTGACTGGGATTTGTTTAACTAGATTTTCAGCTTCTCCTTGCAAACTAGACTTTAGGTACTGGCATTTGTTGACATTGCTTAATGTGTCGTTGTCGTTAATTAGAGACTTGAACAAATCATGAAATGAGATCCAGTCTTTATATTCACCCGAAAACTTTGGTATTTGAATGGGGGGTAGTTTCACTTTGCATACTGGGCTCTGAGAATTATTAGTCGGCATTTCTTTTGAGGCTGGTCTGGGTTTTTCTAGTAGGTTAACTTTGTCTTTTATGTTGGTTTTCAACTCCAGATAGATTTCCAAACAATCATCACTAACATTATCTTTGAAGTAGCTTAGTAGTAACCTTTTTTCTGCTGAAGCAGCCGCTAAAGTATCATGATTAGCTTGGAACTTTGACCAATAACTTTCCAGTAATTCTAACCGTGTATCTAAATATGCTTGTGTTAGCCGATCTTTCGGACTTTTCTTAAAGTTTTCAAGTAGTTTTTTAATCACACTGTATATTTCTTTTTGTTTATTTTGAATCTCTTCCATGTTGTTTGTTTATGTTCTATTTTTCCACTCTAATTTTTAAAGTTCAAGTTTTAATTTTTTTTCCAAGTTTTTATAACACCCAAATTTTACTAAGTCCAATATTATGAAATTTTTCTATGTTTAAAAGTTCACAATTTTTCTAAGTTTTTTAACACTCGAATTTTTCTAAGTCCAAAAATTGTAATTTTTCTAAGTCTTTTTATCACTCGAATTTTGCTAAGTCCAAAAATTCAAAATTTTTCTAAGTCCAGACACTAGGGAATTTTCTATCACTTTTTTCTAAGTCTATTACTCACGGTTACCACAGTCCAATGCAATCCGTTTTATATTTTGGCACTCACTCACTATTAGTCACTTCACTATACACTCACTCACTCACTATACTATATCCGCTCGTAAGGACCAATGTATAACTATTAGGTAGTAAAAACGCGTAGTTGTTCAGAAAGTACTTATTTATTCAATGCAACTGCGCTGGGCTGCACAATAACACAAAACGCATCGATAGCGCGTTCTAATTTTCTCTGTGGCGCCATCTAGTTAGGTTTGCGGTACTAATACAGACAGTATGACATAAAGTTGAAATATTATTTGAACCACTCCTGTAGAAGATAGAAAAATCTTTATGCTTTGAATAGTGTCAAGTATCTATCAGCTAAAATGAAGTATTTCTATCATGGCATACCTTACTAAAATTGACTATAATAAAGCTGTTTTACAAAAATATTTATTTGTTATTATTATTATTATACGTGAACTACTTTATTGAGTCGTGGGGCTCGTGATTCAAACAACTAATTTAGTAATATTTTAAACAAAAATGTTGTGAATTTCTGCAATAGTATGAAACTGCAAAAATAACGTTCACTGTTTTCAAAAATAGATCATCAACCAACAAATTGAAACGATGATTGCTTCAATGTTTATCTTTCTTATCGGAATCGGAAAAGCACACTCATTGAAGATCTCAAAAAAAATTCGTTGTAGCAAAAATACATTAAGTAATGATGATTTTCTTTTTTATGTGCTCCGTATACTAAATGGTTTAATGATGTCGGTAACTAGCCGAATACAGACAGATAATCTACAACGGAAATTTTCTTCTTTCGACAAATGAAAAACTAAATTCTCAAACATTATTTTTTCATTCATTCATTCGTTCCAGTTACGCAAATCCGAAAAAAATCTGATAAATATAACTTCCAAAAGTTACGCTCCGATTCTATTTTTGTGTTTCCACTTTTCTAGAGAGATTTCCCCGGCGACGACGTGTGTGCTCTCCAAAACTTTACTAGTTTAAAAGTGGGACCTAAACTACAGTTAGGCTCACAAAGGAATTCATTTAGAGAATGGACTGACTGGTGACTGGGCACTTGCTACTTGATACCCTATGCTACTAAGGCACCTGAGTGCATTTAATAAAGTACCAAATACTTTATTAAATGCACTCAGGTGCCTTGCCAATTATTGCCAAGATATTGCCAACAATATCAATGGACACACCATCGTACATCGGTACGAAAAAACAAAAGAAAAACCACAAAAAAAAACAAATGAAATTAAGAAACAAAAGACTCATTTGAAGACCAGAAGTGATTCTATTTTTAAAATTTCTGTTTGTGGCCAGTGTTCAAAGGAATCGATGTGAACCATTATTGGTAACCTTTTTTAGCGTGTCTCTAAATATTATGTTCGTGAGTGTAGTTTGACGCAACAACGGTGCGAGTCTATGAGACCGTAGGGAGAGTTCTTTAAATTATTCAACGCTAAATTAGACCTTATTACACTGGTTTACTTATAAAAGGTGTGTTATTTAAGAGCAAAGACGAAACAATATTTCTGTCTTTAAAATTTGTATAGAGTCCTAACAAACCATTACTTCTACACATAAATGCACTCTCTTTTTTGCAAGAAAAGATGTATCTTGGAGAATTACTGTATTAATCAATTAGGTAACCAGTGAGCCAGAAAGTGCGAACATACTTCGAGGACAAGATTAGCGCTGACGACGTCTTCTAACTTGACTAACGAGTGCAATGATTAATGTGTTTCTAACGCCCCCGCTTTATCATACCGATCTATGTGTACCTAGCAAGAAATATTTGCTCAGGTAATTATGATTACCGTAACGACCAAGATTATGCGCTATGAGCAACCTGTTTCCGTTCAAAGCGTTTTTCTTACAAATGAAATAGAACACGAATGATAGACTGTCCCAGGTTGTCAAATAAAAATATCTTATTTGGTTCACTTTAACTACAGTTACAACGATTCTCATACGTTCAAGAATCACACGCCATGGGTACTTACAGCAATTGGATTTAACAACAAACAAATTGGAGCCACACTAGAACTGCCATCCCGCACGAGATTGCTATCATGTAGACATCGCCGATAGAATCGATTAAAAGCTGGACAAAGCTCATTTCAATTGCTAAGCAGGTCGCCATAGACAGTTTGGTACCGGAACGCGAGTTATGCATAAATCATATTTTATAAGGTTTAAGAGTATTTATTTCTCATAAGAATTTAAATTCACTGGTTGAGAAAACAGTATTATAAATGTAAACTTACGAACTACGTACTTACAATTTAAACTAAAATAAGTAAACACTTTTCTTGGTGTAAAAACCGGCGACATGACACCATTCTAAAGTAAACATTGTCAAAAAAAATTATCATTGAAGGTGGGCAAGCTAGGCAAAGGTAATTGACATAGATCGAGCGAAACTGGATGTGACACAGATGTACTCCGCATGTTTGCATTATGCTGCTAAGTAGATAATATTTAGTAATGAATATTTAATAGGTAGGTTAAATAGATTGTAAATAAGGATAGGTAGGTATGATTAAACTTTTTTTAATTTTTTTGTGTTTTTTTGTTTTTTATTTCATTTTATTAGCTATGTGGAATCGAAGTAGTTTTTTAAATGTGATTATGGATTTTGCCTGTTTTATATCGGGTGGTAACTTATTATAAAGTAGTGCTCCTTCATACATAACATTTCGTTTGCCGTAGTTAGTTCGGGGTTTATGTAGTATTAAATCATTAGCCTTTCTTTCATTTTTTATACTAGCACTTACCCGCGACTTCGTACGCGTCTACAGTTTCCGTGTACATTATATTATCTGTGCGTGTACCGAGCGGATACTTCTTTGAGAAACTTGACATTACACCTCATTACACCGAACTCGTACTGAAATGTCAAACTCTAGTCGTTAGACCAAAGAGGTAGTACTACGCCCTGTCAAACTGACGTGACATGACATGACAATGAAATACTTTTGCCAATTGGCGCTGCTAATCCTTTTAGTTCATTTTATCTTGTAGAACCTGTTAATTATTCGGGATAAAAAGTAGCCTATATGTCAATCCAGGTTACGAACTATATATATGCCAACTTTCATCCAAGTTGGTTCAGTAGTTTAGACGTGATTGAAACACAAACATCCAAACATCTAAACTTTCGCATTTATAATATTAGTAAGATAAGATTTTAAATATTTTGAGGTAGTTGCGATTAATTTTTCTTGCGGAGGAGAGTTAACATTGTTTGTGTAGAGACTGGTACAATTAAGAGTACCTACTATGGCATAATGCACCAGTGAATTTATGCGAGATGCATTTCAAACTCACTTTAAAAAAAATATTAGAAAAACAGCTAGAATAATAATTTTATGTCGAAGACCCCCAAAGGTTTTTGCTCAGATATACACTTAAATAGGGCGAAATGTTTGGGCCACCCGGTGTTAGCCGCTCGTATGTTCGATAACGTAATGACATGGATTTCGATAGATTATGAGGGACCCCTAACGCTCGGCTATTTCCAAACCATTACCAATCATTTCCTGCTCGAAATTCTAGCAAAAATTTTTATATCATGGATTCAGGAACTTATTCAGGCGAGATTGTGGCCAAAGAACATTCTATATTATAAAAAAAAAACATAAAAGCACAGCTCGTCCGACCGCACCCAGAAAATAACTTTGCAAAACCCTTTCGTAATATATGCAAAAATTACTGTGAAATCATGCTCAGCTGGTAGTTGAAACCATAGTCAACATCGAAGTTTTATCAGTTGAAGTAAACACACTTTGTTCATAATTCACATCACGGGCTCTGTGGTTTAATCGGAGCCAAACTTTGGGGGCGTTAATCTATTGTTGGGATAAGAACTTGTACGAAGCAAGCATCGGACCGGCTGGGGTGTGAATACTAAATTCTTTGGCTCAAGGAGGCGTTATAATATGCAACCAATTGATCCTATATTTAAAATTACTAATGTCACTCGGGTAATTTGTAGTAGATAACTATCTGAATTACTACGCCGCCGCCGCCGTCAACTCTACCACCATCGCCCGTGCCGCCTCCGCCGCCTTCTCTGATGCTCCGATAGCAACTAAGAAAATGAGCTCTTGAAGGGCAAGTGACGCGGGAGTATTTTATTTCTGTTTAATTCATCAAAAGAGTATTTTCAGTAGGGCAGATTCTCCTATTCTTAGCGGCTTAATCTTATTTCTCACACGGTTTATTTGACAAAATGCGTGGTACGGCGTAGGTACTGATGTGATTTAACACGAAGCCATTATTTTCGCAATGAAACTTGACGTGCAAGAGTGCCAGCTTGGATCTCGTTAGAAACTGGCGGAAAATTAAGTCCCGACTTGCGAGCGGCTCCACTCATTACCCATTAACCTCATAATAGGTTAAATATGCTAAGGAGCTCGCGCTCACGAATACAGTGGGAAAGCCTCTGAAACTTCGAGTAAAACCAAGACACTTACACGTGTTTACCTTCGCAATTGAAGGTCATTATCCAGTTTGAAGTAAGTACTTACTCTAGGGTCGGGCTGTAGTCGTTACGTCTGTTACAGATTCCTAGGATAAAATCATTTTGGTAAATTTATTCAAAATTTATGCTTTCTGAAATTACATCGTTGTTAATTTGAGATGAGTTCAAGCCACTTTCGTTCGCAGCTACGAAAATCGGAATGGAAATAAAGCAAATGGCTTACGGTGTAATTGATCCACTAGCGCGTAAAACAGCTATTTGTTTTTAATTGTAATCATTATCATCGTATTTTATTACTGCAAAGTACCTATTTCAGTAAATCCCTCCGGCCATTGGGTGCGTGTCATTGCTCGCAATAGGTAAGCTCAATCCAACAATCAAACCCGGTTCGACTAGCTATAGGTATAGCTATGTTGTCTAAAATAATGAAAATGAAAACTTAACTGAATAGGGAAACGCAAGTGAAGGGAAATGTAAACAAAACTAAGTACTACAAAATTAACTTATAAAGACCCACGCACTAATCATTCAGCCAAAACAGTTTCGTGTCAAAATGGCGTCAGCTCAGTACAAAATCTCAATAGAGCCTAGGGGCTGTCTAGGACTGTTATTATTTGACCTACTTCTCCCAAACGGATTTCAGAATTACTTCTGTCACTCAATCGTCTTGCCGTGGCGTCACACGTCGGTATGTTGATTCAACTAAATAAGAAAGACGCGATCAGCGAATGAGTTTTCTCGGTGAACCAGCCGAAAAAGAATCCAATTCCAAATGCGAAAGTCTATAAACTAACCCAAAATCACCATCATTAACATTGTGAACCTCCATTTCCGAATTACAAACAGAATTTGCATAAAATTGCTGTCGACTTTCGAAATTAGAGTCCCTTGTCCGTGCAATCAAACTTCTTGATTGCACTTCCCTTTTATTATTCCTATTGAAACCCGTTCTGTTTGTCCTACGCTCATATAAAATGGAGGAAATAAACTTTTTGATTTCGCGCATGTTATCTTGAAAGCTTTTGAGTTTGTTCAGTCGAGCCATTATAACAATATGGCACGCTTAGACCCTTTAATAGGTATGTTGTTACAAGCTCATTTGCATTCAGTAACCGTCTTCGAGCTAAGAGTAAAGCTATTACCATCCTGTCTGTCTTCATTTAATGGGCTTCCGTGCTCGAACCTGCAGTTGACGGCCCATTTCAACGGTCACCTATTCTCTTCCAATTTTAAAGACGAAAAGATGAGAGCATAATAACATATGCTTTCGTTTAACCCATATTAAAAATGTTATTTATAAGCTATTTTTATTTTGTGAGCATTTTAATATTTAGTTTTCATTCTATAAAGCTAAGTACAAGATGATATTTCCATAGTTTCTACGCGGGTTCGCAATTACAGAACAAGGTTGTTGAGAGGATGCATAGGTCGTCATAATATACCTTCGCTTATGAGCGTGAGCAGGATTTATTTAATGGGGCAGCAACATACATTTACTCGAAAAATCATGTTTAATGGAAAAAACTCTTACTGAAATGAAATATCTACCAAGATATAGCTAAGATAACTTCTGCTGCTATATTGGAAAGAAAAAAACTGTTCTACCGAACTGGATATCATTTTGCATGTGCTTGGCACGTTGATATTAATCGTAAGTACCTGTGTAGTTCGATAAGTACATGGGATAAAGATTTTTGTCTTATAGCGGATACTACTATTTTTACGACAGAAATCGTTTAAATCGTCATGTATTAGGTACATCACTAGAGATCTTAATGCTTCCCTGCATTTAAGTTTGGTTCGTGTTTAATTCACTGGTGTCCACGGGCGAGGCTAACGAGCTGCACTTGGAGCTACAGACAACTTTGAGTTCTTTTCACTAATGGTACTGATTTTGAGCACGAATGTTCTAAAGACAGACGAGGGGTTGAAAACGTGGCTTTCACACTACACGATATCAACGAAGAAATAATCACAGTTTTAGTACTGAACGCTTTTCCCACAATGTTTGCACCGACACCGATATTTTAATCAAGCATCTGAGAAATCGGTGTTGTGTTTTTTTTATAATTTTTAGGCACGCGTTCGACACTTTGATCTCACCTGATGATGCGGTCAACAATGTAGCACGCTTACATAGAAAATACCTATTCATTCGTCTCTTGAAAATATTCAAATTACATGAAGTACTTATCTAAGGATTGGTCAGTCAGTGTGCAACCACCCAGACACAAGGGTATTTAAAAAAAATGGTGCTAAACGGTGTAGGTACGCCATTACATTGACGAAGACTCTTCACTCATCTGAAACGTGGAAACTCGTGAACATCAATATTTTTTTATAGCAAAAAGATATGATACGAATAAACATCCTCGGTAAAGCTGTTCCATCAAAAGGTATGAATAATCCATTCAATAAAAGGCCATCCATATAATATCTTACTTTATAGTGACAAGTTAAGATTATTTTCCATGGTAATATTTCACGAGATTCTTGAAAAAATCTTTTTGACTAGGCATTACCTAGTCAAAGAGAGCTTTTCAAGAATCACGTGATTTCGAAAATGATCTCTACGAAACTTATCCAGGATTTAGATTAATCTAAAGCTTGGGTTGTTTTATGTATATTGGTGTGTGGGAGTCCGGCCACATACGGGACCCAAGCCAAATGAGCCGCGCAGAAGCTTTCAAGCCCATTTAGAAAACCCACAAATCCTAGGAGAAAACATTGCCCGCTTTTCGTATGTAAAGAACGTACGTATCTCTCCGGGTTAAACTTTGCCCGTTTTATCTTGTCGATGAAAAACGACATTCGGTGTGTCACATCAACGTTTATGAAACGTTGTTATGATAACAATGTGAATATAATCTTGCGTGGAAAATATTTTTGTTAGGTAAATGTGGGGCATTTGAACTTTAATAGGTGGGTAGGTACTACTTAGGATGAATATTTTTATTGTTTTTCTGTATAAGTATTGGGATGCAACTTTTGTGTAGTGTTTGTAGACCTTGGTCGTTGAAGACCTTGGTCGTTTGGGTGTTACTATATATTATAAGTATGTATTTACAAAAAAAAAGTATATAAGTATTCTATCAGCCATCTGGTTCCCATATTACAAGCATTGCTTAGTTTGGGACTAGAGGGTTTTGTGTGAAATGTCCCTGAATATTTATTTATTTATAAAAAAAAAAGATAAGGTTCAGTTGACTTTCAAGGAAAATCAGATGTTATGCCCTTCGACGCTGTAATAAAAAGGACCTATAATAGTAGGGCATATGACTGGCAAACTTCAAAAAAGCCTTTCGCAAATAATGACCCTTGTCAAACGATAAGTATTCCACTTCTTGCCTCTTCACAAACGCAGAAAAAACTAGGCCATGCCGTGTAAAATAAACATTTTTGTTCACCCTTAGAGCGTTTTCACACTGCCACAGAAACGACACATCTACACGATATGATTGGTGAGCTTTCACACCGTCTCTGCGCCGACGGCGATATTTTTGTTCGAGCCCCTGACATATCAGTATCGTGTCGATTTTACCATCGTCCAGTATGCAAACACTCTTACTCTGGAAAAATACTTTTGTTTCAGGTTACGAGAGCCATTCTAAGAAAAAGCAAACCGCTTAAAAACTTGACCATACTTGAAGCTAAGCTTTAAAATTCCCGAGAAAAAAAAACGAGTAGTATAACAATAATATTGTGCCTAGAAGTAAATACTAATACACCAAATAACTTTAAGCTAACTTATGGACGAGTACGTAAAAAAGTGATAATTCGTTAGTGTTGTTACGTAATAAATATAACAGTGAAACAATGTTGCCTGTGCCTCAAGATCGTATGTCAGGGCGGAGGAGCAGTTCCATTGTCAGTCGGACGCTGCTCGGTCGGCGGGCTTCCGTCTACGCTACTGGCCAGCATCAGGATCCTGCGAAGGTAAGTCAAAACTCTTCGGTTGACTCGCTCTTGGCAAGTTGGCATTTTACAATCGTAGAGAGTACCTAATCAAAATGTATGGATATTACAATTATAAATCAAGTGACTATAAGTGACTATATTCACGTCAGCTCATTAGCATTACGAAAGATTTAAATTTTTCCCTTTTCGTGTAGAAAGTTAGTCAGTTATTGAAAGTTATAATGATGCTGGAGCTTCAGTCTTAAAAATTGCTCCGTAAAATAAAACTTAGAGCTCTATTCTTGCCGTTTCAAATCAACTTCAGAACTAGGTATTTGAATAAATGAACAAACTGTAGGAAATGGCCAAATTCATGAATAATGGAATTGTTACTCAACAAATAGTGGACTGGTTATGAGAATGGATCTACTTAACCAAGGATCTTTTGGCTTGTAGCACTGTTACTAACAGTAACAATAGCGCTACTTTCTAAACTCGCTCGCCCTCTGGTGAGATGGTCTGAGGTTTTATTTAAGTTTGAATGGAGACTTACTAAGGCCCTCTGATGTTTTCATCTGAAAAGGGTGTGAGAGAGTACATTGAAGTGTGTAGTAAAGTACAAGTATGTTAGCATGTTCTAACGAAGGTAAACTATTACGACATGGTTTTGCTTGATCGCTTATCAACTTTTCACTGAGTAAATGTAGCCGATTATAGAAAGTTAGTAACGGTAGTTAGGTAGGCTTAATTAAAATCCAGTCTATAAATCATTAAAACGGCTATACAAGTGACATTATGCCAGCCCCAAATTCAGAGAACAATAACTCGCGCTACCTCGCGCCCGTATTGTTGGAAATCTTAATCAGTTTGTGTGCACGGTAGGTATGAATTGTCTTGCTTACGTATTTGTTGTTTATACCGCTTTTGTACCAATGTCTTTTGTTGTGAATGTTCTAATCCGAAACCTTTTCCCTCTATAAACTCTAGGTTACCTACTCATACCTATTCATATCGGCTTTACCAAATTCTACGCTGTAGGCTTGGAAGAGTTACACCGTGTTTTGTCTCTTGCGATCAAGCTTGCGATCGAATTTGAAAATGCTTGATGCAAAAGACAAAACACGGTGTAACTATTCAAAGCTTACATCGAATTTATTAATAACAGAGTCAAAGTTAGGATCAGCTCAATCCCCACTCAATGATTGCTGAATATTTGACGACATATAAATCTACTCGTTTGAAACATAAAGATTTGTTCGACAGCAATAAAGAAAATATACGGTCACAAATTCGGGTTGGTATTGCCTGACCCCGGTCCGGCCTCTCCCCGATGTAGATTACCAAATAGTTACTACGTCATCAGTGAACGGTACAACAGCAGGCAAAAGTGCTTAATTTATTCATTGCAACTGCGCTGTGCTACACCATACCTCAAAACGCATCGATAGCGCGTTCAAATTTTGCCTGTGGCGACATCTAGCTAAGTTTGTGGTACTAATACACATTATGGCATGAATCAAAGTTGAAGTATTATTTGAACCACCAACGGCTTCATCAGATGATGATGATGATGATGACGGCGGTTCTTTGGAAATGTTCTAGTGACCGTAAACACCACTAAAAATAAAAAGTCAGAAAAGCAAAATACGCAATTTCGTGCACGTGGTTTGCATATTTTTTTCAGTTAAGTATTTTTAGTTATAAGTCAAACTACCGAACCTGATGAAAATTAAATGGGACTAACCTTGGAAGTACATCCTTTCAGATAAAAATTGAATTTTTAAAATCGGTTTATTAAATAAATGACGGAGTTCTGAGGTACCAAACATTAAAAAAACATACAACCGAATTAAAAACCTCCTCCTTTTTTGAAGCCGGTTAAAAAAGTAGTTAAGTAGGTACAGTTTATTTGGATTAATATGAAATAAGCTAAAATAAAAGAACTTTACAATAAAGTCATTTTCACTTTTTTTCGCCACAGTACTGACATTGATTTAGCGCATACATACTATTTGGTAATCTACATCGGGGGAAGGCCGGACCGGGGTTAGGCAATACCAACCCACAAATGTTACGCAGATTTTTACGAAGTATCTTTTATTTTCACTTGACTGAAAGTTACGCCAGCCTAATCCTAATAAGAATCTACGCAATAGAAGACCTGCAAAGTAAAACCCAAGATCAAAAACCCATAACCAACCTCGGTGACCTTTGTTATTTATTCGCTGAATAACTCCAAATTCACCAATGTAAAGGGATTTGAATGGCGACAGCTAAACGGAATTTGCATTATAAATCGACAGCGTTAAGTATGTTCGCGAACACAAGTCAATTAGTGCGAGATGCTATCAATCTTGATTAATGAAGTCGGTTAAAAATACCCCGAAACGACAATGTCAGGCATTGACGCAATTACTTGTAAGCATAACGGATTTCCGTTTCATTTGTATTCACAGATGGCTTATTTAAATGTGTATGCGTTCAACTTTAGTTTGAAAATTTAATGAACTCAACTGTGAGATTTTATTCCAATTCTACGAGTTTACAACTGAAGACAATCACAGAATTTACCTTATCTATTGCATGTTATTTGACAAATAGTATTACCACTTAGCACCTTAAATCTAAATTTTCATGGTTCAAAAAAGATCCTAAAAACACTGTTAGTAACTTTAGCACCAGACAAATATTTCTTTAGAGTGTCATTAGATTCATAAAAACTAATTGAATCGTCGAAGACAACTTCGCTGATTGATCTCTTTGAGACGTCTGAAGTTTAAATTAGCTATTTAATTTAAGTTGAAGTAACTATCATGACTCGAGCCAAAGTCGACTATTGTAAGAGGGACTTGGCGACCTCCTCTACAATGTTCTGCTTAGCCATATAAATGTGAGGCAGCATCTCCCATAAACCAAAAATACTTAAAGAAAAAAAAACTGACTTGGTACCCCGGAACCTATCTAGTACAAATTACAGAACATATCCGAGCAAAAGCCACTTGTGTACGCTTTCACCAGTTGAGAGTCCCCGCTGCGTGAACAATTTTATTATTGCTTACCAACTAAATTACTACATTATTGTATCCGATTGTACCAGGCATAGTTAATACAATTTATTTGCTTACTATTCGCTATTCATGCCGAATACAATGTCTTTATTTTAGAAAGAAATTAAAGCCGCTGCGCTGGAAGGCTTCAAATTTTGTGCGCATATTTCGGAGCGTAATGAGATTCAGGTTTATCTTTATTCAATCGCGCTACCACTATGCATATTATCTACATCTGGCAGTAATAGAGAGCAGGATAGCGGGTAACTTTTGGGGTGTGAAAGTCACTTTTGACTCTTGAGTTCCGAGTGGTATATTCGGAAGAAGCTTGGAAAAATGTTCGTCTAATAATTTTGCAATACTAGCACTGTACAAATATTTATCTTCCTTTAGTAAGAACGCACGCACCATATTATTATCATTTATCAGCCCTCTTGGCAAATTCATATTCTGTTCTGTAATCGCTAGAGAAGGGATATAAATTAAAACGTACGCAAATTCTGAACGTAATGTATGCCACGTGACCTCCCACACGTTTTTAAGTCGGAGGGTAATGATTTTTGACGTTTCTATTTTTTTGACATTGTTTTTTTTATCTAGCTATAAATATTGGCTTAATTAAGATGAAAGCCATTATAATGTTATTGTTTTCAGTAGCCGTATAACAAACCGAGTGTTTACGACAAATTTTTTTGCTAAGTGAAGTTGTTTACCATTTTATTTTCCTTGTATCGATGTCTGCAATAAACATCATCTTTGACTTGATTCCTGAACTTTTATCATAGTTTTCATTGTATTCAACGTTTGTAGGTGCTGTTTATTTTTTACAACACCACTTAACTACCTAATTTTCCATAATTTACTTATTTTTGTTGCATTACTGTCTTACTTTATGTAACGCTTTTGAAATAATAAAAAAAATCACATCCTTCTTCTATAGCGTGTAGACGCTAAAATATTGTTAGTAGCACGTGGTAGAATGAAAGAATGCAAATGTTTTCGGTTCACACATCTGGGTTTTCCCAAGCTATATTGTCATTGATAAGAGAAAATCCAAAAAGATTATTTGCTATCAACGCAACACCATCAAAGTATCTTTTTCGGTGCCAATCGTTCAGCGATATACAGTGTCAACATATCGACCATAAATAGATACTATTTATTAGAATCGAATTTTGTTATTGTAATTGTCATATTTCAGCAATGAACGAAGTGACCGATTTTGACGTTTGTAAATAAACGTCTATTACTAACCAAAAGCATTTGAGATGATTATGTCCACATTTTCATCGGATTTTGTTACTACTGAAACTGTCATGTTTCAATGTTTCAGAAGGAGTGTACAAAGTAACGGAATTTGACGTTTATGGAACGTCTATTATTAAGGCCGCTCGCCCACGACGACTTTTTGCAGCGATGCTGTAGCGCGTTTGGTAAACGCGCGACGGCATCGCTACTATCGCGCGTCAGCATCGCGACACCATCGCTGCAAAAAGTCGTCGTGGGCGAGCGCTCTAAGTCTAAGTGAAAATAACATACTTATAGCATGTAATATATAATTTTCTGCCTGATTGTCCGTTTTTTTCGTGATTTTTTTCTACGGTAACCGATTTTTTAACTAAGCCGAACTAAGAGATATTTAATGTTTTCGAAGTACCTACTAAGTATATAGTTGTCATGCTACAATATAGTCATTTGCGTATCTAATAAAATTACGCATACAATAAGATGGTAGAATCGCCGGGTTAATAATTTAACAGCCTCCTAAAGTCACTTTACATTGCTGCGTACATTAAGCTGTGAATTGCTTCGTACACGTTAATAATTCATGAACATTAGATATGTAACGATATTCAGTCATTATTCAGTGACATTGGATACCATTAATTTGTGTTGTAACGCACCATGGGGAACGGTGCGGAAACGGATGTTCACGACTACACGTATTTATAGTTATGTATTTCATCTTTTAACAACAAAATAGCTATATATATGTAGTATCTTTGTGCACAATGCTCTGAAACGGTGACGGAAAACATTATGAGGAAAGCCGCGGCTTAGTCAGCCCCGCACGTATTGACCTTGTCTTTCCTGTGGGCCGACTAGGCTGAGAGGATGGTATAGGTACTGGACAAGCCTACATCATCAAAATCATGTCCCATGCACTATATAGTGCCCCGTTCACAGGGACATGGGAAAAAAGTGGCCCCCGACGTTGTATAAATCATCTAGATTAGTTGCAAAGAGCATGATTATTATCAATTTACTTATAAATTTATAGCAATTAATTTATCAACCAATCCTATTTATAATCGCTTTTCTGTGTAGAAATCGTAGCTTTTTCAACATCATTATTTTATTCTCGTCCCGAATACTTAGGTAGTATGCCGTTTTGCAGTCAAATTGCAGTTTATGATAATCCACTAAACGTTCTAGATAGCGTACCTACCTATGAGTTTCCTGTGTATTGAACTCAAGATTGTATACAGTTTCAATGAAACATGACACAGAGCCTCTCTTATCGATACGCAGCACTCAGCAGACGCCACCACTTTGTGTCGTATCGTATGATATACTTTACATTACACTGTGCCAGTGCTCTATTTATATTCTGAAAGGTATGAATCAGCATAGAATAGGCCGTTTGTACCTACTTAGCTACCTATTTTTTTATCTAATAGGCAGGGTCAACGGCACACAACTTAATACAGATTCGGAAAAACATAAAACACTTAAAATACAATATTTATACTATAAAATGTGTGCCAATTACTAATAATGTAGATGATTTATGATTAGTCAAACGTAGTGGTTTTTAACCCATTAAAACTGTGGCGATTCCGTTTGACACCCGAACCACTGAAGCTAAGAAAAAATATAGAAATAGGTCCCACGCACCTATCTGTCCAATCATATTAAAATTGGGGTTGTGTCGAAATAGTGTCAGCTGCACAAAGTTTTGACTAAGCAAACCGTTTTATGCAAGCTAAAACCATTTTTGTGATCGGTTTGCGCATAATTTTTCAAAAGTCTGGTTTTAACGGTCAACAAATCATAACATATGATGGCTTAGAGCCAGAACAAAACCTCCATATCGCAACAATAGACCTTATTAAAATTTTGTATAGTGAAAAAAATATGAACACTTGTAATTTACATGAAAATGAATTGAGGTAAGTACCTAGATTTGTTTTAATAAAAGGTCTTTGAAACGTATTAATAAACTACCTCAAAGCACTATATTCCACCAGCCTCAGCGACCAGTATGTTGAAGCTTCACACTTACAAAGAGGTATCTTTGTAAACTGTATTAGTAAACCTTGCCTGAGGGTATGGGCCTTCGGAACAACACACATAGGGTATTTGGCCGATACCAAAACCTACCACGACACGATACCTATATGTCAGTAACTCGAACATAAATATCGGTATCGGGCACCTCGACACGCACCCTTACCGCGAAGTGAAATGGTAATGGAATTCAAAAACTTTGGACATTTTAACAACTTTAACATTACCCAAATCATTTAAAACTGTAACAAGGGATAGTTACTAGTGTCTGGTTTTAGCATATCAAGTTAAAAACATTGTATATTTCGCTAATGTTGTAAAAATGGCAACCAAAGTTGTTGATTTCGCGGTGACTGTCGACAGCGTCTAAAATGAGACCTCTATGCGATACGACAACCGATACGACATCTATGCGATAACGGTGGGGTCCTCCCCACTGCTATCGCATAGATGTCGTATCGGTAGCAGTGTGAAAACATCCATACACAAAGTGGTCAGCCGAAACGTGCCTATTCATTTAACTTTCTGTTCTGGATCCGATTGCAAAAAGTAACGGCCGCTTGGAGGTTATGACCAAAGTTTCACCGCCAATTTTCCGAATGATATTTCGAAACTAAAATGAGTATGTAACATTTACTTATATTGAACACAAATATCTAAAGCAATGTGAGTTGTAAAAGCTAATTAAAAGTTTCACTTACCAACTTTTTATCGATTTATCTGTAACCTCTCACTGCTGGGCAAAGGTTTTTCTCATCCTTGCACATGTCCTCACGAGGACAAGAATTAACAAAATAGTTTGAATAGATTTAAAAAAAATCATCAATTAAAAACAAACTCAAGTTCGAACAAAAGTAATTATTTTAAACTCTCTAACTGACAGACACAAAATTCGCTTTGCTCACTGGTGCAGTAAATAAAAATAATGAACTTATTGGGTAATGAAAACTAAAGCCGTGAAAGGTCGCATTTTTTCAGTTTGGATGAACATGAACAGATGGACAGAAGCAGAGTTAAATCGACAAAGTTGTTGGGACAACTCTGCCATCCGCCATTCATGGCCAAGTCGGTCAGACCGCAAGTTTGAATGAAAGCATTCAAAAGTTGTCCGGCGGAGATGCTCGCTACGCTCCAAAACTGGATATTTTTCTTACAAATTAGTCTATTTGAACTGGTTATCTTAGCGTTAGCATTCTGCTTTCAAAATGGTAATCTTTGTAGTTATCTACCATTTGTAACTTCTTGTATAATTACTTCACGAAGGTATTTATCTAGATATTAGATCTAGCAAAATTATGTAGGTCAAATTCAATATAACTATGTTTTGTACAGTTTCGTGATTTCCACTGTTTTCTCTGTTGCTTTATCTTTCAGGCACCTGTATTCCTTAAAATCCTTTTAGGTTTGCGGAGTACAACAAATCTTTTCCGAGTGTTAGGGTGGAGTAAATTTTCCACGCGTCAATAGTACAGGATTGTGCCCGCTTTTCGGGATTTGTGGACACTTTTATTTATTCGGGCGAGTACACACAGCTTGGACTTAGCTTATTGCTTTTACAATTCCCTTCGAGAATTGTTTAATTAAATCTTATTTTCCCCAGATTTTCCCAATCGTATTTAATAAAACTCTTCTTGGAAAGGAAAGGACATGGTTGAATTGCTCTTCAAAGTGGACTAAGTTCGTAAATTACATTTTGTCGATGACACTGTCTGTAAATGGACGAGCGGGAGGGTCCACTTTGAAAACTATGGTGCGATAAATCGGCAATCAATCACTTTAGACACGCCAGGCTGCAATATTTCCACTTCCATGTGCCGTTCTTATTTGATTCCAATTCAATTTTGACCGTCAAAAATATGCTTTTCTGCAGACTTCCGCACACTATCGTTTAGTAAGGCCAGATACCGACCTACTAAATATGAATATTTCCGATACAACCGCTAATTCTTTTAGTTTCAGATACTAAAATGGTTAGTGGCAAAGTGGTAACAAAAAGATTTTCATAGAATCTAATGCTGCTAAATGCAAGAAGCTATGTAAGTTCGTGAAATGTTACTTGGCTGGTTGATTTCATCTGTTATAATTTATAGGGCCCATCCTAAGTTTGCAACTCATCGTCACGGCATCCGCGCCCGAATTTCGGTCCCTCTTAGTCCCTAATTGGCACAGCTTTTCCATTAGAGGATAAAAGGATGTGAAATGTCTTAATGAATGGATGGTTTTAAGCGTTCCTAAATAAATATATAGTATTATTCGCTTGATATATGTTTGATATTAGCTGCGATATTAGGCTATTTGTTGGCGAACACGGAGGGTTAATTAAAATTATGAAGGCTGTATTTTATTTTGACTTTAGCATATTAATATTACAAACGAACCAAAGTTTGCTAAACAGTTTCCAGAAATCTGTAATCTAGTTAAATATGTAGGTAATCATTAGAATAAAATGTCGTACACAAGTCGACACAAAGACATCATTATATGACCGGCCGAAGAAATATTCGGAACCACCCATAGATTTCCAAGAAAAACTATTTTGAGATATCTCTAGCCATCGACTTTCCGAGATCTATATCATTATTTAAAAAAAAACTTGTTCTCTGTGCATCGGAAACAGCAACGTAATTATGTTTGCATATTATTTCAACACCACATAAAGTTATTATAGCGCTTATCGTCTAGATAGATGAAAGTCAAGGCGGGTAAACAAAGCTCGTAGATAGATTGATGGGGTGATAACGGCGGTGCAGATGATGTGTGAGATGTGAACCAATCCAGATAAATCGGTACATTTCTGGAGAAGACTATAAAAGCATCATAATTTTAATAAAGTTATGAGCAACCAGTTGCTAGGATGATGTTTGATCTCTACCGAGTACCTATTTTTACAAAGAGCTTTGGATATAGGTTTGGTTTTGCCAAAAAATTCACAAAATTTAAGATTACAAAGTAATGTATAGCTGTCATCTATGTAAAGACATCCAAACTGCTTTACACAAAGCTCGACATAAGACAATAAATTAGGACATAATTAAAGTGCCTCTTGGACGTTGACTGATATACAGCCTCTTTGCAACGTACAGTTTGTGCTTTACCGAACGAACCGGAAAAAATGAGGCAGCGGTCGTCACGTTTTCCGCCACGATTTATAGGCCAATCTAAAATTAGGTTTTAGCAATTTCCTCTACGTTTATAAAAGGCAATTGTGTGCAAAAATTACAAATTCATATTAAAATCAGGTTTTTATATCCAAGTTTTTTATCCAAAATAAATCTTTTTTTAAATATCTAATCAGTGCTTTAGTAGGTATCTTTACTTAGTTATACATAATTCACGTCCTCAGTATTTCCTTATCATTGCTTTTTTTTGGTCACAATTTAGCTAAATATTATTTAGAAAACTTGCGAGTAAGATTCCCGAATTTTCTAGATGGAATTTGTGAAAGATTTTTTGCAGAACCATCTTTAAATAAGTTGGTACCCAATGAAAAGTTTAATTCGGAAGTTTTGTAGCTACTTTATTATTTTTGGACCCGATATTTGACGTATAATTACTTAGGTTAGGATACACAAATATATTACAACAGACACTACTCAAAAGATAGGACTGTGCTTTGCATGTCAAAGGTAGAATCATAAGTACCTACCTACTTACCTAATTCTATCTAATAATACTTTATTTTGGTATTGTAGGTATATTATAATGAAAAGACGAAACAGTGTCTATAAGGTTTAGACTTCTTATCTACGAATAATCAAATCAAAATAATTTGTGTTTCCTTTATTTTCCACGCCGGAATTGTAATAATATATTATGATGTTGCCATTAGATGAGATTAGAAAGGCGATAACAACTCATTGGATTTTGTATAAATTGGGTACAAAACTAAAAATACATTGTGAAATGTTTGTGGAAACAAGTTTAGGAATAACTAGGTACAAAAACAACCAAATATAATTTTAACTGAAACCTAAATAAAAATCAACAAAAAAATATGTAAAAAAAAACCTCAGAATCGCAGTAAATGAAAACCAAACAATTATTATAACTCAATTTTGTTTTACAATAATCCCTGAAATATTTACCGCGCCATCTCTCGGTTTCAGGGAGAAACAACATATGAGTTTACCCTCATGCAGAAAACTACTTGGGCAAGTGCGAACACCTCCGCTCTTGAAGGCTGGAGGGGAAAACTCTTTCAGTAAATTGCGAACTTTGTCGGTAGGTGTCGCTATTTCTAGGCAAGCCTTCAAAACTCTAGCAATCAAGTGGGTGGGGTGAAAATAAAAAAGTACTTTTATTTAGCTGATACGAAATTATTTATTTATTTTAATTTCTAGAGCCTATATTTAGTACAGGCATGATGCAAGGATGTCATTAGAGACTATTGAGATCACTATACACAGATCTGTCGCGAGGTAAATAATTAGAGAACTGCCGTCGATGTGCCAGAGCTATTTGGCACAAGTCTCAACAAAGCATTTCGACACCGCAATCAATGATGATAGCCTCGCACAGCTGTATCTGTTGATTATCCATAAGATTAAACTCCCAAGTCGATGAAAATAGGTTTTGGGGTTATTGGGATTTTGTGACCTGCACCGAACTGAAAACCGTAAAAAACTTTGAGATCAAAAATAGAGTTTCTGGGGATTGTCCTAGTGTGGGTTCATCTTTTTTTTATTCCTTATTGCTTGATTTATAAAACTAATAAGTATATTATGATATGCCAGTTAAATTATACTAAAAAAATATTCACAATTTAATTTTATTATGTTAATAATTGCTCCCAAAATAAATACGCAGCCCTTAGGTATAACCTACGGTATGGTTTAAGTTGATATTATAATGTATTTAAAAGTTTTTAACACACTCAATTGCAACGAATCCGGGACACTGACGTAATCCCACTCTGTTTGGAGAAGATTTTTAAAATACAAGGAGTCTCGACCATTTAACAAGTTTTATCTGGATATCATTTTGTAGCAGCCTCCATTTGTTTATGACCATTGGTTTTTGTGATTTTGTGGTTTATTTTGGTAACCCAACCGGATTTCTTGCTTTTGAGTGTATAGCGTATGAAAGTATGGCATGTTTACCGTGCGTGACCAACTGCTTGGAATTTCGTGTTCTCTAAATGGCTCTGTTTATAATTCCAAGAATCAATCATTCCTTGAAGGGTTAATATGCATACCTAGAGTGCTCAAGTAGGTATCCATTGCACTAATTTATTAGATTTTACCTAAAAACCTTGATTTTACAATACCTAAACGGCTATTTTGCTTCCTATTGTTTTTTTACAAGTGGGAAATAGAAACATGAACCCTATTAAAATTGCCCGCACCATACTAGAATACCTAGTATTTGCTTTATGGATTTTGAAAAAATCGTGATATACTCAATCACTGACATTTATATTTTGTAAGAAAGCAACATTGTCTTAGCGTGCGAGTTATAGTCGTACACTTTAGTACGTAATTTTAGTTTAACGTCTTATTTAGTGTCTGCAGTTTTATATTTTATGGCCCATGACTTATTTTCAAACAAATGTTCAATTTCCCTAATCGAAAATGTCTTCGTAAATCTACAACTTAGTTGTAACTAAGACGTAACGAAACAGACACTATTTCGTAATTTTATGAAAAACTTTCAATCACTGAAAAACAAACCATCAGCTATAAATGTTTCCGTCTTTACTTTAGACTTGTTAAAAACAAATATAGAATTTTTTTTTAACAGTGTAACTCAAATTTGGATAAACCGGCCATCAAAATCACTGTTTCATCTCGAAGCATAAAAATAATGTTTCTATTCGCTACTAAAACTTTCAAGTCATGCCTTATTGCATTTGTCCCTCAAATTGCAGCGACTTTTATTGCTCGCTAAGAATGAAAATGGTTACAGAGTAAAGTTTTATTTGCGGCAACGGAGGCGTAACCGGTGAGTTTCTTTCTAGTTTTATGAGCAGGGGTTTAGAATGGTTTGAAAAATGCCATACACTCTCGGATGTCATACTTACTAGATGTCAGTGGCGATAAGTTCATTCTAAGTTCATTCTTATAATTCTATGAGTTCTCACTCACGTCAATTACGACTCTCATCGTTTTTCTACGCTAGGTACTTGCTAGGTACTAGCTTGCTTGGCGAATAATAATTTTGATATTACCAACAACCTTTTATTTTAGATCAACTCTGGTTAAAACCAATAGATTTAAGACACCTTTTCATAAGGTTTTTATAAAAGTTCCTGTGACTCCGATCGTCAAAAAAAGTTAGAGATATATTTTATTTCATTTTTATTCGCATCATTTTGTAGCTATTTATATAATCCAAAAACGGATTTTCGGAACGACGCGAGAATAATTTTATTATTTGAACCAGTGTGCGTGATTGACCTAGTCTGAAAACAACTGTGACATGAATAATATAAACTAGCTAGCTACATTTTATGGGCTTTATAAGAAACCCTGATAGCGTATATTATGTAGTTATACCGTGTTTTGTCTTTTGCATTTACAAACAGTTACAGTTTACAGTTTTCAATTCGATCAAAAACATATCGAAAAGAGACGAAATACGGTGTAACTATTCCAAGCTTTACGCCGCCGCGCCGCTGGGTTTATTAGTAATAGGGTAAACTTTAAATTTCCAGTTTCAAAGTAATTCAATTTCATAATATTGTAGAATCATGCAAATGGAAGACCCACAAATGAAGTCTACCGGAAGAAATGAATTCAATTCACATATCGGCGGGTGGGAAAAACCTCGTTATGAGATTTGTTTTCGAATGAGTTGCTCGGGGTGAGTGGTGGCACAATGCACAATGATTGGGCTGTTGTTTGATTTGCTCGACCTGGCTGGTTCCACATCGCTGCTTTCCGCTGTGTTTGTATCCTCTATTACTTAATGTTAGATTGCCCTGTTTTCATTATGTTGAACACATACACTCAGTCACATTTTTCTCTTTCCGCCACATAAGTAAGTAATGCTCATATACCCACAAAATTCGAAATTGATGCGGGAGAGTGAGCTCGCAACGAAACACAAGCATTTTGTTTGGGCGTTGGGCGCTTATTATTCTACTCGGATTCGAAAGAAATCATCTCGTGTAAGGACAGACATTTTTGTCTAGTTTACGGTCACATCGTAAATCTTTTGTTTTGAGATGTATTTTGTGAAGGTAAAATGTTTTAGAACATTCGGTAAAGCAGAGGCGATTCCGTTAACCTAGCAAGTTCTGCTTCCGACACGGAGCTAGTCAATAAATCGTTTTCAGTTGGCGGGCTTCCGCAATAAATATTAACGGCATGTTATGACCTCGGTTGTGGATTGTGGATGCTGCTTGTGCAGTGCTAATAGGTCACGTCTCATCGCGTAATTAGTCAGGACCGGGATTGCCAATCGGGACCCAGTTTGCACTTGATTGCTTTATCCATTCAATGCGGAAAAAACCATATTTGAAGGTAAGCGTACATCTTTATGAATTAGTTATTGAATATCCATTTTTTCTGTGAATAAATCAATTTCCAATCAATTTGCAAAACCCCACAGTAAAGTACCTACCTATAAATAACATCTATCTATCGACAAGTTTCATGAAATCAGCACTCGTTAGCTACACCTGTGCATTGTGCTACACAGCGTTACTTGCTCTACTAATTAGCAGATCTGATAATTGTGGAATTTATATTTTTTTTATTTTGTTGACAATTTTCTAGAACCATATGCAACTAAGTGCGCAAGAATTAGTTGAAAATTAAACTAAAATTTACGCGTAACTGTATTATTTGTAATACCCTGTACGTAATAATCATCAGAAAGGGTGGGTACGTACCCACCCCACGCCCGCTCTTCTGGGGTTTCCTGGGACTTTCAACTTCAGTGCACAAAATCTCAATTCATCAGAAGAACGGCAACCACTCACAAACAGTCCGAAATGTACAATCAGTATGGTTCTTTAAGGTTCTTACAGTAGTAATCATAAGCTTAGTTCAGTTTTGAGGCAAACCTTGATGAATAAATAAACCCGCGTGTAAAATCATTAAAAGCCGAAAACCTACCAGTACTTAACAGCCCAAAAAGCTTTTAGAAGTGGCCATGAGCTTTGGTGCAGAGCTTGTTTACCAACGTACATTATTAAAATATATTCCTAGCCTGTTGATGTAGGCCTGATATTTGTTTCGCCGTTTCAATATAGGAGCTGTGTGATTTCCGCAAACTTTGTTCAAAATTTACCTTTTAATCATTAACCATACCTTACCCATGCAAACATGACATGAAGGTAAAATAAACGATAGGTGTATTCGCTCAAATAAATACGCATAATAAAATGGCAAATGATTTTTCATCTTGATAAACTATGAAAAAAAGACCAAGCAAATAAGAAAATCAGTCAAGAGTGCTAAGCGCTTGATAAAATGGGTTCCGTTTCTCCCTCTAAGTACTTAGCTACATAAGTAGTACGAGCATTTTTCTGTATAAATAAAAAGCTTACTGAACTCTGAGAGGTGAAACAACGCCTAGTTTAATCAGATTATGCAAAGCGTTATTATGATAACATCAAAGACGCTGTTTATCAAAGAGTGCGACCGGAGGGAGGCGACGGAAGCTTGCAGCTAGGGTCACCACATTCACCGCTGAAGCTCTTCTGCATTCGTGTCATAATATGTAGAATGGTATGCCTTGCACAGAGATGGGCACTTACCCGGTAAATACCCGATCATCGGGTATATACCCATTTAAACCCATTTTTACCTACCCATTTTGAATTAATACCGGGTATTAATTCAAAAACTCTTTTTTAACAATGAATTTAAGTTTTAGTACGAAATTTATGTTTTTATTGGTTAGTATTTGTTCTGATTTATAATGATTTCGTATTAAAAGTAAAATAAACCAGAAAACAGAAATTAAACCAGCTAGGTAACTATTCAAATTATCGATTTTTGATGAGGTTTAACTACATAGACTAGTTGTTCTGTGATAAAAATTGACCTCGCGAGCCTTTATGACCATTAATTTATAATTTCCCCTCTTTTCCCCCCATCCACTCCCCCTTTTGAAAAATATTTTTACATCATTTTGTCTAAAATGAAGTCTTTAGTGTGCTTTTCAAATTGAAATCCGTCGATAAAAACTTTTCCTCTTTTCTCCCCTACTTTCCTCCCAATCAAAAGACGCGGTCGATTAAAAAATTTAATAAATCAAGGAACTAGTGTGCTGATATTCGTCTAAATCGGTCGATAAATGTGACATGTAGGCGAGAACTGACAGACAGACGGACAAAAGCATGTTTGGCTAATCTCGATACTGAGACGCTCGTTATCCTCATGGCAGACTGTGCGGGGTCCCTCCCGCCTCGGGTGGCAGCACTCCGCGGCGGGATGCCAGGTGGGTGCGAATTGATGCATTCTTTAGCAGGTTTCTGAATTATTTTGATTTAATACCAAATAATTCTGATTTGAACCAAATGATTCTGCATAAAATTATCTACTGATTAGGATAATAACTAGTGGTTCCACTATTTTTTGGATTTTTTTTATACACCATCTTGTGTAGAATGAAGTCTTTAGTGTGCGTCTCAAAGGGGATAGAACCTTTGTGGCATATCGACCCGCACGCCATTTTGAAATTTTTTCAAAGTTTCCGCGCTCGATGAAAGTAGTATAATATGGGTAGAGAACACTAATACAAGCAAAAAATGTTCCATTATATTATTCTCAAGTGTTACGTTTCCGAGATATTTGGGGTTAAAAATTGCCAATGAGGTAAATGAGTCAGATTTTCTATTGTTTTTTAGCTTAAATCAAAAGTCTAGAAGATTATAAGGACAACTGTGAAAGATTTTTTGCAATATCTCAGAAACAGCACTTACTACGATTTTGTCAAGTTTGAAATTTATAAAATGTAAAAATTTCAAACTTAAAAAAATCGTTGAAAGTGCAGTTTTTGATATATTGCAAAAAATTTTTCACAGTGGTTCATAGAATCTTCTAAGCTTTTGATTTAGGCTAAAATAAACTGGGCAAGGCGCAAGTTTTATTTGCGCATGGTAGTGTTCCGAGTGAAAGATTCGCTTTATAACCAGCTTTTCACTTCTAATAAAACCAGGTAACAAGAGCTCCCATTTGTAGGATTTTTAATGACGATACGGTTCAGGGTAGGCTGGACAGCTAATAATTCTGGTTATTATTTAATTTTTCGAGTTCTGTTAACTTTTAGAAGTTGCCTATAGTTTTTCTTTCATGAGACCATTATGTTACAGGTTTTCTGAAAAAATCACCCATTTTTGCTGGGTATTTTACGAGAAACCCGTCTGGAATGAAATATTTCGCACTAAATACTTTTTTTTCTTCAACAAAGTTTTTTTAATAAAAAAATCTAAATATGAGTTTCTTTTAGTTAAGTTCTAAGCTTTCATTAGATACCCCACTCAATGGGGTAAAAAAATATTTTTGCTTTCATATCCCGTTTGACCCCTCATAATAGTCCCTAATTTTCAGAATATTTTTTCCGCGTACAAACCCTCATATTGGGTTGTGATAAACTATTACTATTCCAAATTTCAACTCTCTAGCTTCTACGGTTCAGCTCTGGTAGCGTGTGACAGACAGACGGACAGACGGACAGACGGCCAGACAGACAGACGGACAGACGGAAAGACGGACACCGGAGTGAGACTATAAGTGTTTCGTTTTTCCAAAACTGGACCGGAACACTAAAAACAAGAAAAAAAATCTAACTCCTTTACCTCACTGGCGATTTTTAACTCCAAATATCTCGGAAACGTGTCACTTTAAGACAATATAATATAGAACATTTTTTGCTTGTATTAGTGTCCTCTACCCATATATACTACTTTCAATGTGCGCGGAAACTTTAAAAAATTTCAAAATGGCGGGCGGGTCGATATCCCACAAAGGTTCGATCCCCTTTTTGTTAAATACCCGTGCGAAGCCGGGACGCGCCGCTAGTGTAACTATAAAACGACAGTAGGCCTAAACATATTATAAAAATGCAGGTCGTATTTTTACCGGGTATTAATAAAAAATACCCGGTATAAATGGGTATTTTTTAATTCTTACCTATTCTACCCTTCCCTTCCCATTTTTACCTACCCAATTTTTACCTACCCGCCCATCTCTGGCCTTGCACGGTGATAAAAACTATAAGCAACTAATTTAAATATATCTAGGTAAGTTATTTTCAATTTATAAAATGAATTAGACTGGCTGACTTTTATCAGTTTGAGTTATCGACGCTTAATGGAAATTTATCAATTCGGGCATACTAAATTAACGTTTTAGATCTATTTTACAAAAAACCGTCGCGGAAAACATTTGTGAGTAGTAATTAGAAAAATGTTTTGGCCTGGGTGCTTCGACAACCCTATTTGCAACAGGTAGAGCCAACGTTACCAGGTTGTCACGTACCTTTGCATCAGATAATGTATTGAATTCTTTGAAACCGACAGTTTTGCTGTGTTAATGTATGCCTTGCTAATCCGAGCAATTCAACAGTTCTTAACATTGTGAGATATCTTCAGAGACTGTAGATATAAACAGTATTTAGCCTTATTTCGTAGAAGGTATAGATAGGTAGATACATTCGTAAAATATCTAAAATGCATTCGCACTTGCATTCATGGTCGCAGCAACTGCCCCCTTACTTAACTCCAAGTGCGCGTGTAGCCTTACTAACGCAGGTGATAAAATATCATGACCTTTTTAGTGACTTTGTAGAGCTAGTGGGCGAAAAGGTTAATCCATCTAGTTTTAATAAAAATAAGAATGAAATACTAACTTCGATAAAATAACATTTAATAAACATAAATAAACAAAATAACGTTGTGTTATCTGTACTACCAGTAAGACCACTAGAACACTGAACGACGAAATAACATTGTTTTATTATGATTACCATAATAATCAGGCCAATGTAGACGATTTATACAGCGTCAGGAACCACTTTTTACCTATACCCATATAAACGGGATGCTGCAGTGTCTAGAACATGATTTAGATGGAGTAGGCTTAATTGCCCACAGCACTTATACCATCCTCCCAACCTTAGTCGGCCTTATACACAAGAAAGACAAGGTCTATACGTGCAGCCCCCGTATGCCAATCTTTTGCTGTCAAGTTATATTTCACTGCCCAGTGTAATTTCTTCAGGTCACGTGGTACAATTTTGTACCACGTGACCATTCTTTTTAGACACTTGACAGCAAAATATGCGCGAAAACACATCAAATGACGTCATAATGTCACTATTTAGTCACAGAATAACTATGAGTTAGTATGAACTGACCATGATTTAAAACTTTGCAGTTCAACTTTGATTGGCATACCCCTGCAGAGCTGACTAAGCAGCAGGTTTCCTCATGATGTTTTCCTTTACCGTATATCACTAATATAGTGTTTTTCTATAAAGATGGTCATAAATTGAGCGTATGGCCTCTTATGGTCCCATAAACTACACTCCCATGTGCCATCTATAAGTTCTTGAAATTTTGTCGTACCTCTTGAAAGTATTACAAGGGCCGTGTTTGCCTCAGGGGTATTGCGCTATCTGACATATTGAATTTTGGAAAATCACTGTTTTCCATTACATTTAAAAAGTAAGGCGCGATTTCTGATTTCTAATAGCTAGAAGGCAATTTAATAGTGAAGATTATAATGACAGTAGATGAAATACAAGTTCTATACTTACTTATAATTATTGCAACAACAACAAACTTCGGTTATAACAACAAACATATTTAGGTTTTATGCACTCTATGTTTATTCGCCAACAAACTTTTCAAACAACTAGTTACAAAATAAAATCTGAGTGCTCAAAATACAAATGTATTATTTATTAAAGCTCCCTAAAAACATGTTGACCCAAAAAATATTCACGGTTTGTCGTAATAATACAAAACACGATGTTTTGCGCTCACACTCTTCCATGCCAGATGTGTTTGCAGAAATAAAAAAGTATTCAGTACACATCATGCCAAAGACGCAGCCAGAATTTAGTATTTGTGACACTCATACGTAAGTGGTAGAGGTGTGTATAGTTTATTGATCTGTTAAGAAATACTCAGAGATTCCTATTTATCAAGTAATTAAATTAAAAAATCCCCCGAATCTTGGACCGATTTTTATCAAACATAGCTAAGAACACTCCCGACTAATTCACATTTCAAACAAAAAAAATCAAAATCGGTTCATCCGTTCGGTAGCTACGTTGCCTCAGACACACACACACAGACACGTCAAACTTATAACACCCCGTCGTTTTTGCGTCGGAGGTCAAAAATAATATAATAGACACTCGAGATGGAAATAAAGACGAAGGGCAACACTGATTCATTTATGAAATACGTCGTTTTACAAAACAAGAGTGGTGTTGCCTAAAATATTGAATCCATGTTGCCTGGTGTCTGTCGTGCACTTTCAAACGAGACTGTAGATTTCCCACGAGGATGTGTTTCAATGTATACAGTAATATTTAAGTAATCCAGGTGAGCGAAAGTCAGTTATATTATATGTATTAGATTAAAATTGCAGCTACAAGTTTTTCTTTATTAACTATTTTCAGACCCTGATGTTAGCTAATAATAATCAAATTTGATAAACATACCTCTCATTCGCACCAAACGTTTTGGATCTACGTTCATTAGGCGAACTGCTAAGAAATGGAACTCGTTGCCGTCTTCTGTCTTTCCTGAGAAATATAATCTGGGTCTTTTCAAGGCAAGAGCGAATAGGTCTTTTCTAGACTGTCCTGCTCCATCATAGGCCTCATCGTCACTTACCATCAGGTGAGATTGGGGCCAAAGGACATTCTATATTATATATTAAAAAAACTTACAAGAAACAATTTGTAGGTTGGCATCATAATAATAGTTTACAAATATAGCCAATATAAATATATTGTAAGGAGCATGCAGACATATTAATAGATACGTCGACCACCGTTTCTAAGAAAAGGTTTTCAGCGGGAAATAAAACTTTTGTGCTTGGACAACAATACGATACTTTTCATAACAATGACCTACTTTACCGCTCACTCGTGCAGGTAATCCGCCTTTACAAATGTATTGGAAAGGTATAGCGGATGATAATAGTAAGGCTACTACCACACTGATCATCTAGACGCGTGGAACAAGGACCATAAAAGAATCAGACTTTACGAAACACACTGCGTGCGACACGGTAGCGCTTCACAACATCCAAAATTGTCTGGACAGACAGAAGCCATAAAAAAACCGTGATGTTGCTAACACGCGTATTGTGACTTAAGTAGACTTGTCTAAGAATAAACAGGCAAGCCTAGGCAGCCTAATTTGGCCATTACCCAATTGCCAAAAAAAATCTGAATGTTATAATGAATCATCGAACAAAGTTGTGAGAATATATAACAGAATGATATCGCATGTCTACAATTTCTAAACAAGCAATTATTCTAAGTTCCCGTACCTGTTGAATTTGTTTTTATTGGTTTCAGATTATCATGTCTCTTATTTTCCTTATACCTACCGATATGATTGATTGAATGTGCACTGAATATTTACATAATTTTGTATTGTAATTGCATATTTCCTCAAAATATTTCATGCAATGAATCCGCATGAAATACGGTACGGTCGCCTCTTTGATCGCTTGCGCATTTTTTATAACCATGTTCACGCCTCTAGGGCGCGACCGTAAAGTGTAAATTAATTTATGACTTTTTCACGCATTTACGACCAGTTTTATACCTTTTTTTAAAACCAGACACCGAATGACCCTAGCTGTTTAAATCAAACTAGCTTTCACCCGCAACCTGCACCGTGTTCGTTCTGGTAATTTTTCGGGATGTAGCCAATTTGTTAGTCCAGGTTTCGATCTATATATATATATTCCCAGTTTTATTTAAATCAGACCAGTAGTTGCAGCGTGATTGAAACACTAATATCTAAACTTTTCCATTTGTAATATTAGAATACACAATAGTAATGTAAAAATTCCACCAGTGTGTTGGACATATTGCAAAACAACATTATTTGTTTTTGTAATGACTCTTCCAAAACTTGCATGGAAGGTTAATTCTCTTTGGTTAGCTATCCCTTTGTCTTGAATACCTAAGTTTCTTGGGATGAAAACCGTCGTACAAGTTCCGCGTTCGCGCCTCATTACGCAAAACCCTAGCAACCAATTACCGAATTGTATCATTTGCGAGAATTCTTATTTATAATAGAAGCCATTTATATGTCTGTTTCCTTGTGTTTACGTTTTGTGGTGTAAGGAAAGCCAGGTGAAGTATTTTGTCAATCATTACGGTGCGGAGTGCGCGGGCTCTGGACGAGGGCTGCGGCAGTCTAGCTCTGCTACGCCGATCCGCCGGCCGTAGCACGCAGCGCTACGAACCGTAGCCGCGTAGCACGCGCGAGCGCAACTACGAAAGTTCACAAATTACTTTTCTATAGTTTTGAATAAACAATATCACTGTAGTGAGTAAAATAAAAGTTTTTCAAAACTTTTGTAACTGGTAACGTCACTAAAAAATCTGTTTGAAGTACAGGGTAGTTAAAAAATATTTATGTTATATAAACAGCAGGAAAAGTACATAAAAATACTTTAATATATAACCCGGCTTAAACAATAGCACGGATTAGCACTAAGCCTGTATTTTGCGGTTCAGCGTGCCTATATGAAATGTATGTTAGTAGGTAACATACTCGTACATTGAAATTGAATAAAACACAAACTCTCACAGTCGCGTGTGCGTGAACAAAAGCGGCATTTATACCAGCAATAAATCACGTAAAACCTCTTGTAGTCGACTTTAAATCATTCGACATGAGCCTGTGCCACTCGCATTAAGATTGTATGCCGTAGAGGGAAGACAAAATTGAGATTTATTAACAAGGTCGAGCAGATTCATTACACTCTACTGAACGTGACTAGAATCGCCTGAATTTATTTTACAAAATTACACAATAGCCCGTTTAGGGGACTTTTATGTTAGCTTACTGATTTACCAATAAATAAGTAAAAAAACGCTATTTGTTCAAAACAGAGTACATAAATCTAATTACAAGCTAAAACGATGAGGCTGTAAAAGCTATATCCGTGATACAAGCCTACTTTTTGCAGTAGTAAGTTGTTATTGTTTTATACGTGTCCGATTACAGGATGCAAGTCACTGGTTCCCTCAGGATTTTCTTTCGACAAACTTCCAGTTTTTACATATTGATAAAAACGATCAATATTCCTCACAAGTGTGTCGATAGTGTTCAAATTAGTGCTAATGGCTCAGTTTCCTCCTTTCAGAAAGTCTGTAGAAAGTTCTCTGCGTCAGGTTGTTGGGAAGCACGTAATTAATCCGTTTAAATTAGTCTCATTGTGACCTTTAGCTAAAATCTCTTTTTGTTTTCAACAATTTAGGTACAACTGGTATTCCTAGAATAAATAAATAAATAAATATTCATGGACATTTCACACGACGCTCTCTAGTCCCAAACTAAGCACAGCTTGTAATATTGGAACTAGATGCTGATAGAATACTTATATACTTTTTTTGTAAATACATACTCATAATACATAGTAACACCCAGACATAGAACAAACATCTTTGTTTTGCCACGCACAAATGTTTGTTCTTGGTGGGGATCGAACCCACGACTCACAGCACGGAAGGCAGATCCATTACCGACTGAGCTGTGACGCCTGTCACAGAAGAGAGAAAGTCGAGAACAGGTCATGTACTGAATACTGCATTTGGCACATACGCGCTTTTCGCAGTGGTCAGTATTCCTTTGAACGTGGACGTGTGCTTAGTTAGACCGATTCATGATACAATAGTACCGAGGCTGGGCCGTGCCCAATTTGCCAGATAGTTTGAACTTTATTTTGTAGAACTATACTGCTAAATCGCGGTCAGCTGAACTGCCATGTTGTTATAAGTTGTTTCATTTCTAATAACTCGGTTGCGTCGCGTTTCTGGCAAAGCTTCGAGAGGTTTTAAGGTTTCTCACAAGGTTTAATGTAACTAGCAGTTATCATAGTTAAGCTTCTTTTAGTGCTTTTCGAAGCACGTGAACAAGTTTGCTTCAAAAGTCTAAACACTAAGACTAAAACTAAAGACTAACTAACTAACTAGTTAACTAGACTAACTAGTTACTAGTTAGTAACTAGTTAGTTAGTTAGACTTAACTAGTTAGTTAAGTCTAGTATTAAACGTCTGTCGATTGGCTCTGTAACCAATTAAATGTAACAAAGCTGTTAGTTTTCCAATAAATCAATAAACGAGAACCACAAAAGACGATTGTAAGCGTGCACGTGGAGGCGATGTTTAAGGTTACACGTGCACAAGCAACTAAATAAATCTGCCGAAAGCTTTGAAGGTCTGCTCACAGAATACGTAACGTGTCATAATATCACGCTTTTTTTCAATGGCTTTCATGCTTGGACGAATAAGCATACCTTTCATGCTATCGTGTGAGACAATGCGTAATTTGGTTCCGTATTTAGTTACCTAAATATACGTGACCCTCTCTAGCAGCACTACCAGCTTCAATTTGAACCAAAATGTGCAAGTACATTTGCAACTATGAAAATGTAGTGCACGTGGCCGTTTAGATATCACGTGAAAGGTTCGAAAGTTCCTTTAAACTGGGTCAGTAAATTGTATAACGAAACAACTGAAATTGACTAGTGAAGGCTACTGAACACACATATCTGGTTTCAAAGCCACCTCGAGAACAGGAAGTGTGCATAACCACTAAAGCTATCAAGTGTATGCTGGGTACTATTACTTATACCATGCTGTGAATATTGTTACAAAGTTCTGAAAACAGTTCTAAGTATTCAAACTGGTCGTAGAGTCGTCAACTTTTGAAGAACAAAAGTGCTTGAAATCTGACAACAAACCGAAAAAAATTTGAATATTATGTACGGAAAAAGCCTTCTTCAGGCTAATATTTAATACATTACAAAGCTTTTATTTTCCCCGAAGCAATCAAATTAAAGATAAGTAGATCCCATCATGACTCAATAATCTCTCTTGTCAATTTCAATCATCGTATTTTTGAGTACCAAATTCAATAAAAATGTTATTTGATTTTTAATTTTTTACGGTTTGGTACTCAGTGCGAGGTTTTCCTCATTTCCTGTTACGCATTTAATTTCTATTTACATATATCTTTAGAATTGTAAGACGAAAAAATTAAATATTTTTTTCGTAGTGTAGGTACATACAATTTTTCCATGACAGAATAGAATGATGTAATAAACACGAAATAGCGCTCATGCCGAGAAGGGAAATAATTCAAATATGAAAACGTGTCTTATTCTGTGTTTGAGTGGTAATTCCGCCGGGGCGTGATTACTCCCTCATTCTCAGATATTATTAGCCAAATTACCCGCAATCGGCTAGCTGAACCCTTATACCGGTTTCAGTTTGGACGTTTTTGCAGCGCGTGTACGCTCGTATAACGCAAACGTCAAAATGCATGTGCCTTCAAGCTTACAAGTAGATATTATCGTATAAAGCTTGCTCTCAAGTAGGAATGCAGCTTTACTATACTATACTATTAGTATTACTATACTATTGTATAAACAATAGCAAATACTTTGATAATTATAGTCAGATTCGAACACAATTTTCCTCGAGCTGGAATTGACTAAGCAAAATTGTTGTGTAACTAATAACTATCTAACTTAACCTACCATACTACTTACTCGCTTGAGTGTGAATCGATCCAAGTGTAGAAGAAATTGGATGCGCAAATATAGCTACTTTTTCCCACTTAAAGAAGATAGATACCTACTGATGAAAAGTAAATATTGCTGTGGTAGAGCAGTTTTTAACCGACTTCCATAAAGGAGGAGGTTCTCAATTCGGTTGTATGTTTTTTTTTATATAATTTTAGATTACTTAAGTGCTCCGGGAAATGCCTGAGAATTTAAGAATAACCCTGTGCGTGTTGGATGGTTATACCTACAATTATGAATAGGTAATCGAGGAACTTCACTTGAGTGAAATAAAACTGACGATGGAATCGTAAAACATGCATAAAAGTAGACCGTTTACTGAAATTAACCTTAGTATTTACAGTTACGACCTTATGTCAAAGCATGACTCTACCTTTCTACTGTTTTCTACTGATACTCATAGGTATTATTTATATGCGGTTGAAATTGCATTCGTGACGCGATCATGCTAAAAGTCTTTTACGCGTAGAGCCTATACATATATGTAGAGCTACAATCTCAAAAAAAGAATGCTTGCGCATAGGGTCAAAGCTGCATTATGGCTTGGCTACACTTTGTAGGGTAAATATAAACTCTGAGCTAACTTGACATTTGCCTGCACAAAAAGCGAGTTAATTATACTCCTGCGAGTGGGATAAGCTGGTGCGGCGACGCTTGGCTTGTTTACTTTACGATTAGTACTTACCTAGTTATTTTTTTACCACTAGCTTCTTGCGGCTTCGTCCGCTATCCCCTTGGACGAATAGCTATCCCCCACTGTAAAGTTACTTGTAGGAAAGCAATTTGTTGAAAGTTGCTACTAAAGTTGCTTGCAGGTCCCGAACTATTCATAGTTTCATAGTTTGATCTAACAGAGGGCGTGATTGAGAAACCTTCAGAAAGTATTCCGAAAATTGGTCATGTCGCGTCGTTAGACTATCGGCTATACCTCTGACAACTCCAAACATTTGCAAGGTCTTTGAGCTCCACGAGCTTTGCGAGCATAGGAGAAAAATAATAAGTTATTTATTCTGTAGATTCAAATGTATTTCAAGTAACAAAAAATCAAGTTACAAAAGTGTTGACAATGAAAAAATATTCACAAACACTTTGAGAAAATGAAGCGAACTCACGTCGCGGAGTGATTGGAGTCATGTAGCTGATGGCATGTAGACGGCATGGCGGGACCGACCAGACATCTCTCCACTTACCATCGTGAGGCAGAACCCTCCGCCAGCTCGGTAAGTCAAATTGACACTGGAAAAAAAAAGAATTATGGAATGGAATGTCAATTATCTTATTTAGAAAGTTATAGTAAGAAATAAAAGTCAAAAACATTGGTTTTACTACTGCATTGTGATCACAATTTAGTTACATTCATTCGACATCCAAAAAAAATGTTGATAGTTAACGTTTGTTAGTAAACGTTAGTTAAATACGTTATATTATTATTGTATTGACTATATACGAGTATTTGGCGACGAATATGAATTTGTTTTTAAAAAATAACTTAACGAAAATATTTATATAGCATCGACCATTTTATTATTCTACTTACTTCCTTTAACCAACTAGAGGCAGGAGGTTATCGAAAACTCAGCTTAATTTAATATACTTTCTGAATTCAGTTGAAATTCGGTTAAACTGGCTACGTGCCGATAGCTTTCAACGATGTTACTCGTGCCCAGTGAACCGCAAATATGGCTGCGATAGAATTGTCCTTGTAGCGAACAGGAGCGTCTAGCTAGCTGCCTGTCCGACAGCCTAAACAATGGGGTTCCGGGATTGAGTGAAAAGACGTTTATAAGAAATAAGACCGCTCAGGTGGCGGGAACTTGCGCGCGCGTCGCCTCGAAAGGGAATGGTTGTGGCGCGTAGAGTCATTGAATTTAAACGCAACGCAAGCTCCACAACATCTGGACCGGGGCGTGAGGCCTTTATTGAGCAAACTTAAAACTAGAAACAAAACAATTTCAACTCTATTTCCTTATAAGTTAGGGTGGTTGTCAACAGTCTCCCCCTCGTGCGAAAATGTTGAGCACTCTACATGTGGGCGACAACCGAATCTTCTAAGCAAGTAGTTTATAAATTCTTCTCTAAGTCTCTCTAAGTCTTTTCAAGATTGTGAATATGGCTCTGACATTATTAATTTACTTTAAACAGTTACAAAATACTACTTATGTCAACTTAATCAATATAATTTATTTATTTGCCAAAAAAAGTGGTAAGTGGGCGTACAATTACAGTTTTCAATTAAAAAACCATTCAAATTTTGCAAAATATAAAACACGAAAAGAGTCGTAAGAGTAATTGAAAATACAATACAAAAGGTATTTATAAAACGAGTCAAAACTATGTTGGTAAATAAACACAAACACATAAACAAAATCAGTAATAATTGGTGATTGGAAAATTTCAGCATATAAAAAAAATTACGTGATAAAACCAATCAGAACTATGCTTATTAAACACGCACACAAAAGTAAAATCAAACTAAATAAATCAAGTAAAAGGTAAAATCAAAAAATAAATCAGTTGGTAAAACATTCAACCGTTCAATAAAAAATTGATTTCAAAAAAAATATAAAACACAAAGCCAAATTAGTAATTGAAAACACAATACTTATAAAAGGAGTCAAAAGTATCCTAATTAAACACGAACACAAAGGCAAAATCAAATTGGTAATGGTAGGTAATAATAAGACATTACAGCATCATAGGATAAAAACACTTAATAAAATATGAATTAAGATAATAAGATGATTCAAAATCAAGACATTAAAGTACTTATTATTATTATTATTATTTAAACCATGCATATTTTTATCAAATAATCATGTCAAAAATAATGTAACCTAATCATGTCAAAAAATGCTATACCATGTCATCAACACTTTATAGACAGACCAGAGTAAGTTCTGGGTCCAACTTTCGGCGTCATTGTTTTCTCGCGGTACAATATCAGGTGGTCGCGAATGAGCAAGATAATTACTGTTCTTAAATAACAAGGAGTGCAACATTACTTCGCCTTGTCGTCGGCTTTGAAGCTCGGAAGTTAGGGCCGTCTGTACGGTCGGTACGATCGGTTGCCATGCGCCTCCCATGTGCGATGCTTGCGCAGGTATACTTTTCCAGGCCTTTTGTCTATTTTCAGTGGCTTTGCTCATTTCTTTGTCTGTTATGACGAGTTCCGTTCCGTTACTGTTGCTGTGCACTTCGGGTTTTTTTGTTCGTGCCATTATACTCCGTATTGTCAATGTTGCGCCGTCTGTCTTTAATGATAGAGCGATTCCAGGATGTGCCCATTGCTTTTCTTGCCGGTTAACGGTTACTTGCATGGGGCCGAAGTAATCTCCGCGGCTGTAAAAATGCTGTCCTTTTCGAGGTCTCTCCGTAGGTAGTGGACGAGGCATAGTTTTGTTAGGGTTTAGGGTTTTTGTTTCTTCGGATTTTGTAAAGAATCGTTTGGTGCTGGCTAATGGTAGAGTATAGCAGGTAGTCACAGCATGTGGGGTTAGGTTCGGTCGGCTCTTGTTTTGCCCGTTATTATTGCACAAAGATACATCGCCGTCTGTATTCTGGACTGTTTCAAATAGATTTTTTATCTGCTTTGTATACTTTGTTTTGAATGCTCTGTCTTTATTCATCTTACGTTCAACGGCAATAAAACGCTTTAGTGTGCTTTCTCTATTTGGGTGCATAGTTTCACCATCTGTTTTCCATAGTAAGCCGCATCCAAAACGGCCTTCCGGAAGGCGTCTCGCCGAGAGATGATTCGACGAAGCCGTAAATTGTAGCGAGTTCGGTGTTATCGGGTCCACGCATTGTGGTGGTGTTGACGTCATTGCAACAAGTTTTAGGCTCAGCTTGCTACGTTCGGGTGTTTTCCATATGACAGTGGCTAACTGAAGATAAATGGCCGGCTGTTTTGGTATAATTATGATCGGTTCTGAACGAAGTAGATCTTTAATTTTCGTTTCTGAGCATTCATGCTCGTTGTGGCTTTTATGACCGGTCAATGCCGGCTTTACGGTAGACGTTCCATGGCCGTGTAAAAGCCATTCCATTTTGGTAAGTGATGCCACGGGTTTATTGATGGTACCTGTCTTGAGTTCTTGTTTGACTAAAATCTTATTGTCCCAATTATCTTGATCCAATAAAGGTAATAACTGGAGTTTTTCGTCTATACCGTTATGAAGGTTCTTGTGTTGGGGGCGATCATCTATATCTTTGGAACTGACATGCTGAGGGGTGAGGTTCAGCTCTTCGAATATTATGTGAACAGATACGTTCTCGCAGTTAGGTGTTTGTTTCCCTTCGATTGGTAAGTCTACCTTTTGAGACTCGTTGACCTGCATGATGTGTCCGGTGACGTCGTCCATGATTACTTCATTGCTTAGTGCGGTTGTTCTAGACTGTTGAGCTATTTCATCAACTAAAATAGTTTCGGTTGACTTTTCATCAAGCAATGCTCCCACGGTAACAGTACTTTCGGGTCCCGTTAAGTCGACGGGAAGGATTTCTAGGTAGGCCCTTTTGTTTTGTTTGTTGTTGATGTCATGTTTTGTGTTCATAGACACAATTTTAGGCTCTTTGTTTTCTCTTTGAGCGGGCTCACTATGAAGTAATAAGTGATGCCTTTTAACACAGCCGTCTATTGTGCAAGTTTCTGCTTTACAATCCATAACCCTGTGGTCAGTTTTTAAGCATTTAAAGCATGCTGTTAGTGACTTGACGGTTTCCCACCGTTCTTTGATTGTTTGCCTTTCAAACAGGGTACATTTTTGAAGCTCATGCCATTTATTGCACAACGGGCATTTAGTTATGTTCATGGCGGCAAATACCAGTTTTCTCTCTTTCTCGTATTCATCCCATTCGCTATCGCTGTCTTCCAACTTGTAGTTTAGGTGACCAGTGAACATTACTGGTTTCACGGTGGACTTTCTATAGCCATGTAAAATCCATCCTAGCTTTGTAAGTGATGCTACGGGTTTATTTGCGCCACCTGTTTTGAGTTCTCGTGTGACTATAAGATGCCAATTATCTTGGCCTATTAAAATCGATGGCTGGATTTTTTCGTAAGTTATACAATCGCTTACGCTCATAAGATGTGGGCAATCTTGTATGTCTTCATAACTGATCTGCTGAGGTGTAAGGTTCAGCTCTTGGATAGTGTGGGCAGATATATTTTCGATGTTGTGTGTTTGTTTTCCTCGAATGCATATGTCAACCTTTTCGGATTTTTCAGCCCGCATGAGGTGTCCGGTGACGCCCTCGATGGTTATTTCTCTTTTTGGTCCGGTCGCTCCAATTTGTTGCGCTACTTCGTCAAGTAAAAGAGTTACGGTAGACCCTTCGTCGAGTAATGCACCCACGGTAACGGTACCTTTGGGTCCCGTTAGGTCGACGGGAAGGATCTTTAGATAGGCCCTTTTGTTGTTGACGTGATTCACCGAAACAGTTTCTGTCTCTTTTCTACTGTCTTGTCTTTGTGCGGGTTCACTATTATGTAGCAGTGGGTGATGCCTTCCAATACAACCGTCTATTGTGCAAGTTTTCGCTTTACAATTTATGCTCCTGTGGTTTGTTCGTAGGCATTTGAAGCATGCATTTAGTGCCTTGACGGTTGCCCACCGTTCCATGACTTTTTGGCCTTCAAAGAGGTCGCATTTTTGGAGCTCGTGGTTTTTTTTACATAGCAAACATTTGGTTGGGTACATGGCGGCAAATACGATTTTCCTCTCTTCCTCGTATTCGAGATCCGATTCGCCCTCGCTGTTTTCGCTTGGTTCCGAGTCGGATGCATGTGTAGCCGCATTCACTTTATTTCGTAGCGGTACCCTATGGAAATCTCTTCGTACACGAGGTTTAGGGGCGCCTTCGTATATTTCAAATTGGTCCGCTATTGTATTGAGGAACTTGGAAAGAGATAGTAATATCGGTTCTTCCTCGTGCGCCGCTCTGTACTCGTGCCATCTGAATCGTACAATGACGTTCATCTTTTGAATTATTTTTTCTGAAATATCATATGAATACAAATATTCGACTTTGTTCATCATTTTAATTGTGTTAACGCTGTTAGCTACGGCGCTAGCGAAACTTCCAATACCTGTTATCTCACTGCCCATTGGCGGTATTTTTTCTAAGGCTGCGATTTCACTTTTGATGAGAAACGTCGGTCGTCCGAATCGTCTTTCTAAGGCTTGTAGTATGTCATCGGGGTTTTGGGTTGTATACATGAGTGATTTAACGGAGTCCCTTGCCTGACCTTTTATTGCCTTTCTCAATCTCGCTACGTTCTCGATGTTAGAAAAATACGTCGCCGTATCTTTGAAGTTAGCGCGGAATGAAATCCATTCTCTTGGATCTCCGTCGAAGTATTGCAACTCGTTTATATATTTGGGTGGTACCTTTGGGACGTTTGATTTCGTGCTGTTGATGGCGTCCACGATAGCAGTGGCAAGGTTGGTAACGTTATCATTTTTGTTTTCCTTGCCTTTTCTTTCGATGGATTTGTCGACCCAGTCTGACACCATATCGCCCTTATTAACGTCACCTAAGTCGTCGTCTTCAGTAGAGTTATCATCGTTAAGTTGAATAAGCTGTAATTTGGATCTTGCTAGGGCTACTGCGGCTTCTGTATTTTCCTTTTCTTTTTCTTGAAGCTCTATTTGAGCTAAAAGCTGAGCTCTTTTGCTGCTTGAGCTTTTGGAAATGTTAGAACCAGTTGCCCTACGATTTACCACGGTGCCCTCTGATCGTAGCTCTAGCTCACCTCTATGAATAGCGTCGCCTGATTGCATGACGCTAGTCTTAGTACTCGTCGTATGTTCCGATGCTACTGGTGATGTGGTTTGTGCTAATCCTAAAGTTTTGGCTTTACTCCTTGTAGTTGGAGCGCTCATTTTATTTTTGCCTAAAACTATCTTAAACTATCTATCTAAATCTATCTAAATATCTATCTAAAACTATCTAACCTAAAGTTTTCCTGGTCGGCCAGGCTCCTTCGCCGCAGCAAGTGTCAACTAGCACTCTGCCAATCGACGGTTGCACCTCACGGCGACGGCCTCCTACTCGACCTTCGATGGCGCAGCGCTACCCACGTCCAACTACACTTGGCTCCTCCAGCATCCGTGTCCAAGCAACCCTGTGCCGCTTGAACCAATGGAATTCACTGGTTTCACCAATCAAATGCGTTGGCAGGTGGATTGCGAATGCTCTTCTTAAACACGTCCTTACCTAGGCTAGCAAATCCCTGGTCGGCCGGGCTCCTTCGCCGCAGCATGTGTCAACTGGCACCGTACCAATTAACGGTTGCACTTCACGGCGACGGCCTCCTACACGACCGTTGATGACGCAGCGCTGTCCACGTCCAACTACACTTGGCTCCTCCAGCATCCGTGTCCAAGCAACCCTGTGCCACTTGAACCAATGGAATTCACTGATATCACCAATCAAAATGCGTTGGCAGGTAGACTACACTCCACGACTTGAAATTCACTTCCTAGGCACTTTCACTTATCCTACTTATGCTACTTATCCTAGTGATTCCCTGGTCGGCCGGGCTCGTTCGTCGCAGCATGTGTCAACTGGCACCCTGCCAATCAACGGTTGCACCTCACGACGACGGCCTTCTGCACGACCCGCGATGACACGACGCTGTCCACGTCCAACTGCACCCGGTGCTTCCAGCATCCGTGTCCAAGCAACCCTGTGTCGCTTGAACCCAATGGAATTCACTGGTTGCACTCCGCACGATACGTTGGCAGGTGGATAGCACTCCACCACTTGTAGATTCTCCTCTGGCACGCCCAACTACACTGCGTTCCTCGGGCAGCAGTGTCTGATAACTCCACAATTGTCACCAAGCCGCTGCACTACACCACGAAGAAACCGGCGATGTGTTGGCAATGTGCTGGAACCTTGCAGTGTTATTTTCTTCGAACTTCTTAACTTTAGTCCCGTAATCCGGCGCTCGAATGACCATTTACTGTAGCGAACAGGAGCGTCTAGCTAGCTGCCTGTCCGACAGCCTAAACAATGGGGTTCCGGGATTGAGTGAAAAGACGTTTATAAGAAATAAGACCGCTCAGGTGGCGGGAACTTGCGCGCGCGTCGCCTCGAAAGGGAATGGTTGTGGCGCGTAGAGTCATTGAATTTAAACGCAACGCAAGCTCCACAACATCTGGACCGGGGCGTGAGGCCTTTATTGAGCAAACTTAAAACTAGAAACAAAACAATTTCAACTCTATTTCCTTATAAGTTAGGGTGGTTGTCAACAGTCCTACTGTTAATTAATTCTACTTCTAGGAATAAACTCAACTTAGACTGCTCTGTTATCGCTTTTGATGAAATACCGACTTCATTACTTGTAATTATTACGATGCTAGTGAACTCGCACTAAGATTTCCTTTGCTGTGGGTATTGAACACGACGAGCTCTAAGAATAAAATGCGCCGTATTTGAAGCACCAGATAGTGATTAAAAAATCTAACATTTTGTCAAAAGCATCGATACACCCGGTATGATAAGTACACCTAACCACAGAAATCTAACGTTATTCAATTGAATAGACATGGAATTTGCATACAGCTGCGATTCGTTTGACCCAGCTCAGTCGTGTCGATAGTATTCAATAAAGTCACTAATTGCATTCGGTGGTCTGCGAAAGTGAGAATTCGCAGCATCTGATAATACTAAAGCTGCAAGCTACATTAAAATAAATGAAAATCTAGGTCCAAGCATAAAACAAGTAACACTTCCATAAGTACAGTTGCGAAAAGTAGGCAACGACAAATTGACTGAGATGAGAGCTATTGCCGCGAAGACACCGCGCAATATAATAATGCAATGCAACTCAAACACTACTTATAACTCGCCACTATACTTGTATGTGTACACATACATTAATTGTAATTTTATTGTGCACTTTCTCCTCTTTTTCTCTTGTCAGGAACTTCACACTTGGTAAATTTGTACTCTAGAAGTCCAAAATACAAGCTCAATGCTTAGTTTGGCCTTCGCCGGTAAACTTAAGTAAGATTTATTTGTACCTACCTTTGTTGCTACCTATGTTTTATTTCTAACTAGTGTTTTGGTAAATAAATAAACTATGTGTAATTACTGCATTAGACATTACATTTTTGTATCGTCTAGTTAAAATAGCGCAAAAAAATCCTTTTACGTTGCTCATTTGAAAATAGCTAAAAAATTCGAGACCAGCAAAAATAAACGAAGACATCATCAAGCGCTGAGCGCTTTGCGGGTGAAAAAGCACGTCTGAGTCTGAGTAGAAGACTAATAAAATTGGCTACGTACCAATCTGAATAAAACCCAGTCTTCAATGTTCATAGTTCTTAATAGTTTTGCAAATTTTGCAGCGCTGCTACATTGTCTTTTGACTTCACTCTCGAAAGTCAATATTTTAACTTCATTAAAAACTAAACTAAAAAGTATACTGTCATCACAACTCACATACACTGCACGTAATAATAAACCCTCAGCTCTCTACTCTGATACATTATGTTTATTCATTCAAACACTGAATAACCATAACTAACACTGAATAAGCATAACCATTGAATTTTGAACGTTAATACACAGTATAGGGTACCGTACCAACCAATAGAAACAAAAGTAAACGCTGGGAAATGAAAAAGTAAACATTGTAGTTTCCAGTTTCCAACCAGTTTGTATAAATACTACAGATACCTACGAACCTACTGTGAGATTTATGGCTTGCAAACATTGTTACAATTTTTTTCGTAGAATGGTTAAATATTCAAATTTTTCGTCTAGTCGCCATTGTTTAGCTGAGCTGTAACAGTCGTCAGACCATCAGGATATTAGGTTTCCCTTCTAAAAATAGTTATTATTTCTTATTTCTATCCACTATATAATTCCCTTCTGCATACTAGGCAGAATTTTAATGAGATCATTGTGCGAACATACTCATATTACTCGCACTAGAACATCCGAGAACTGGAAATCTGTTTTATAACCACCTACGAGTAGGTAGATAGAAGGTTTGCTTAATTATTTCAGTATAGAGCCTTTGAAACGCTTTATTGCTATTATGGGGTACTTGGGTTGTGGTTTGAAGATGTTTATGGAATGTCTTGAATTTGAATATATTATGTGAACGCAGTGAATTTAAATTGTCGGTTATTATTATTTTTAAAATAGGATTTTTGGAGTCAGCAAAAGTTTCAGAAGTAAATAATTTTGCTCTACGTCCTTTTTATCAGCCTCCTCTGCCAAGTTGATGTTCTTCAACGGCAGTCAACACTTCAACAATATTACTATGTGATCTTATTCTCATTATTTCGAATACGCATACATTTTCAATTGATTTTCCATTGCCTACCCAAAGGCCCACTGCAATGTATTACGAGTATCTGTGAAAATCATAAGCACTGCAGGATATGTATGCAAAACGAAGGGTTTTTTTATCTGATTACCAACATTCCGCCATCATCAATCATCACCTGCAATCACCTGCCATCATCCATTATTTTACGAATCATTCTTCGTCAAATAATGGATATAAATGAAATTCGGTAATTTATAAACTTTTGTTGTTTTGTTCTGACAAAGTCCGGCAGTGGACTTCTTCTGGGTCATGATAATATTATCCTGCCAAAAATACATTACATAATTATTAGAATTGTACTTTGTAGTATCTAGTTACTATAGTCAGCGTCGCTCTACTTACATTATGTTTAACATTCTTAACATTTGGACATATTATTTATAAAGTTAATAGAAATATCTGTCTTGGATAAGCTTACCGTTCGGCAACGGTCCTCCCTCCTCCTGGGTATTTCAGTCAAACCTTTATCAAACGTTTTTATAATGTTGCTCTTACAAAATTCCCACGCCCAGATGTCCATCAAACGACATAGATCCTACCTTTGGTGAAATATTTTAGCATTTTTATTGGCATTTTATCCCGTTTATTCCCAAGATACCTCTTGATTATTTAGAAATATTTTGCCATCGTTTGCTCGTTTCATGGTACCTACATACTTTCCAATATATCACAACACGTTCCAGCCAAAGAGAAAGTTTTTTTTTATTTTTCAATTATGTATAAAAAGAAAAAACTTTTCAAGCAAGTAAGCTAGAGTACGAGCTTAGTAGCGCAAAAGCACAGATTAAATAATGTTACATCGTATAAAAGCAACGTAGGTGCTGCCTAGTGCTTATAAAGCCACATAAAATATACCATTTTTATTTGCCGCGCGTTCAGTCAACGGGAAAAAACCAAAGTAACAAAATACACGTAAAATAATAAGCGATGATAGATAGCCATCACGCGACCATTATTCAATGACTTGCCACGGACTAAAACGTATTTTGTAAAATTTTACCAGCAATAAGTAACTGAGGACAAAAAAATATACGTTCGAACAAGATGAGTAGGTATGCTTACTTGCCAAGATTAGCGGGATTATTAGCACCAAATCCATGTTCGTCATTCGAACGCTAAATCAAATATGTTATGTGATAATATTAAGTATTATTTAAAAAAATTTAGCTCGTAAAAAAGTCACCAACAATACACAAAACATTTACATTTTAAATGACATCCTTAAAATACAATATAGTAATACAAAAATAGTAATGAATCGTAAATGAAACACTGAATTCATATTTTACACGCGCATAAAATGCTAGGGTGTCTTACCTACACAATGAAATAATATTTTTGCCATAATCGTAAAAACAGAAAATTTCTCTGTCGAGCATAGTCATTTGCTACAAAAAACCATTTCCTGCGATTTTCAATTCTCACTTTTCGAAATTTAACTAAATATAACTCAGAATACGAGTTCCGAGCGTTTCTGTGTTCTCAATGAAAATCTCACTAAGCTCGGGTGTGGGTTGTTCTACAAACAGCAGGTAGGTGTAATGAAGATAGCGAAAGTAAATGTTAAATCTAATGAGGCAACTTTGGCATTATTAATCAAAAGTTAACAGGTCCAGTTGATACTTTATGCGTAATGTTGTAAAAGGTCAGTAAATAATTAGTAGGTATTCCTTACTTCGACATGTTTTCGTAAAATTTCAAGTTAAATTTTGTGTCAACGTAGATAAGTACCTACTTTTGTAAATAAGTCTGTAGAGATTCTCAAACTTCGTTAAATGATGAGCACTCAAGATACGTTCCTGAAGTAAAATTAAACTCACTTCATTTGAGCGCAAATTACTTATTACGAAGGTGCGAACCAACCTACTTCTTTGAAAATTCATAAATATTACATTTTCTTGCAAATATAGGCGCTATACTTAGTTTAAAAGCAGAATAATCCGGAAATTACCTAGTGACGCATTTTTAATTATAACTATTGCTTTGTTTTGGGATAATAAGCATCGAAAAAAATACTAACAAGCCATTTACATATAAATAAGTACTTACCGTGGTTAGTAACCCTTGGACCCTTAATTTTACAACCCCTTGACCGATTTACCACATAATCTTAGCAGTATTTAAGACAGATCAAATTCTATGAAGATCGGAAAAGTGGTTCGAAAGTTATGCTTTTACAAACATACAACGCCGATTTGCTCAAGTTAACGCTAAGATCTTAGTTCGCTTCGCTTCGCTCAGTCGATCAATTATTAACAGGCACTTATGAATGCTGTTTGAAACGTTATCGGTTAGACCAAGTCGGGATTGGATTAATTACAAAGCAACTAGAAGCTTGAGTTAAAAGCCTATGGAGCTAGTGGCAAGCTTTGGAAGCCTGCTTCGTAAACGACACACACATGTTCGTATTGAGATTTTGAACCACCCTGCGCGGCGTAGTACCGCAATCGATATGTTATCGCCGTGCATGGCACGCAGTGTAACTCAAAAGGATGCTAAAGTTCGTCTGACGTCCAATGGAGTTTTTTGGTCTCTGTAGGGTCTACTCTAGCCACGCATAGTTTATTTAGATATTATTATAGTAGTTTCACTGTTCACACACTATCATTATTATGGAAATAAAGATAATAACACAGTAAATCTATATTATCATATCAATGACAGCTGTTGCTGCGGCATCCTGTAAGGCCGAGTCAGTGAAGAATCGGCGCAGAACCCATTTTTGGGTCGAATTGAAAGTAAGCTAACTTTTCCGCACCTGTAGGTAATAACTTCAGAGACCTAATAATGACAGACTGACCGAACGAAAGCAAGCGACGGCTAGCGAGGGGCTTCGCCGATGGGAGATAGGATGGGATAGGACTAAAGACTGATGTACATACTGATGTCCCGTTGCGGTACACCAGTATGGATACAAAGATGAAGTACACTTGGACTTGCTACAAAAAAAAATATATGGCTACCTAGATAAGTAGTAGTTATAGAAAAAATATTTTATGAGAATGCATGTGTGAAATCTAAATCATTTTCCTGTTTTTGGAATATCCTTATTTTCTTAAAAACAAAAATATACACGTATATGCAAACCACCATTTATGAACTCACATTATCACGTCAAATAACGCCATCGTTTTTGTAGAAACGGTAGCTTAAGTAGGCACGCACGCGCATTAATTCAACGAAGGACCGATAAAATCGGATTTGCTTGAATGAAAACCGATTTCATCATAATGGCCCAGTCAAACAGTGTTCCCATTTGTATAAACATACCATTTACAACTGCCATAACATTAAGTTGGAGTGAAAATTGTAACCAACGATTGGGTAAACTCGTCGGTTCCTTATTTGATAAAATGTCTATCATCGTATAAACCAAAATGTACGGTACATAGTAAATTTTGTTATTTGCGCTGAATGGTTAATTTTTCAAAATTTATGGTGAGATAGATATATATTTTATTATGGTCCCGAAACATTACTGGGTATAATTAAAACTCTGGATGGTATTTTGATGCTATCACAATTTATTTTTAACCACTCCAAAGTTATACCGAACAGTCATTTATCTATTTGATTATGTCACCAAACAAACTACGAAAACTCTATAGGTACCACTTCACAGGTAAGTACATAACCACTACAAATATTAATTGGTTAATTTCTTTTTCTCTTGTCCTCACAGCTGCTGACGGAGATCAACGTGCAACTAGCTCTGTTCCGGGACCTGCTGATCCACATCGGGCAGCCTCACGACTGTCCAGAGCTGCGCGAGCGCGTCCGTCGGCTGCGGCGCGCCTGCGTCGAAGCCACCAAACAGACCAGCCTGCTGGTTCTGCCTAATTCTAAGAAGTTAGGATCGGATTTTTATCAATTTTATCATCACGGTCTTTATCGCTTTGAACAACGCTCTTTACATAAAAAAATGCTAACTGCAATTAAAATAACCTTAACTGATATTTTCACTAATAATCGGGCCCAAACTAGTATGAGTCTTAAAAAAAGTCTTAAAGTCTGTCGAAAAAAAGAAGAAGAAGAATAAATAATATAGGAGTCAAAGCGTTTATGACTCAGCTTCGGGTAAAAAAATGTTTGCGGTGTCAAAACTAAGCGTTAGATATGCTTTGATAAGCGGCTAAACCGATTTGCGTGTTTTGCTTTGCCTTGTATATACTTAAAGGTAGATCGCTGGCTGTGTTGGTATGAATTAACATAGTAAAAATTTAAAATGCGTTTGTTACTTACATAAAAGCGTGTCTATGAATGCATTGAATAAAAGCCGCTTCTCTTCATCCATATGCAATAAAGTTCAGTAAACGACATTTAATATTGAATATATACAACCTTATCGTCTCCTTGCTAAAATAGAGATGCCTTTGAATCGCTTTAGTAAATCAATATTGAATGGCTGTTTAATCTCTTACCATGGACCGTAAATATTAAACAGCTGGGCCAATACCGCTTAAATCAAACAATAGGAAATTTCGACTTCGGCCAATCGAACCCTCGAGGGTTGCTCTAGGGTCTAGATAAGTGTCCGGCCGGTTTTAGATTAACAGCTACGTAATTATTCACAAAACGAAGTCATTACTTCGTCTTTGAGAGTTCGTAGATATTTGAAAACCACAGATTATAGCTATATTCTAAGTTGAAAACGAAACAACATCGTAAAGTGTCCAAGTTTGCCCTTGACACGACTCTTGAAGCGGAGAGTTCTTACGCACCGAAAGAGCAGTAGATACGTACAATTTATTCCGCTCAAATATTTATAAAGCGAGAAATATATAATTCAATTCATGCAGTTTAATATTCTGCAAGGTAGCTGGCCAATTTGACGTTGGATCAAATATTTATCATGACTACCGCACTCGACAAGTAAAATGTATAAAATTGCGGCGTTTGCCATAATAACATAAAACGAATTACTTAGGTTACCTAAAGCAAATTTATTTGCGTTTCAAAGGCTCACCGGTCGCTCTCTCCGGGAATTCGAAAAGGAGCTAATTACAGGAACTTCTGTGTTCCGTTACTGATGGGGATTCCGAACTAATAAATCTGCGTACGTAACGAGCTATTACTACTTCTATTGGAATACTTTTGCTACCTTCTGTTACGTGTGGGTGCTTGGTTTGTTTAAGGGAGCTAATACCTAGTAGAGAAAAGCTATGTAGGTACCTAATTTCCGTTTAGGTGCGAAAAATATAGGTTTTATATTTAAAAAAAAATATCGTACCTTAGGCATGTTATAGACTAAGCACAGTCAAATGACTCCATCGTCTCCAGCTGGAAATAAACTTCCAGTTGAAAGGCCCATTAACCAACGCATTGCATATCAGCGTCTGTAGCTACTTCGGGGTAGCTACAAACTTACTGATAAATAGATAGATACATAAAAACTTTATTGCACACACGTGCACGAAATTACACGCACGCAAGAGAGGAACATAAAAACAGATAGTACAATGGGCGGCCTTATCGCTAAAAGCAATCTCTTCCAGACAACCTTTGGATGGACAGGAATGACGAAAAATTCTATATAATAGAGTTTTCAATATTTATACATTACTTACCTTGCTTTTTTATCATGTATTAAATAATCTCGATTTATGGTGTGAAGGTGAAATAAACTTCGAGACAATAACTCAACGAGGCGATATATCATACGATATGAGGCAGGTATTTTTTTGTTTTGAGAAAATACTGTGTGGTTATGAATAGGTTCGGCCAAAAAGTGTTGGTCCTTGCATAATAAGTAAGTTATAGTGGGAACCAGGGGTGATTTATACTCATGTGAATCAATTAATTTTACGGCTGGTATGCGAGAGTTTTTCGTAGAATAATATAGGTTCTACATAATGGCATATAAAATGATCTGGTTTACATCCAGTACACCCGTTTGATTTGCGTAGAGAAAATAACCAGAAAAAAAATCTAACCACTAACATTACAGCGTAATATAATTTATAAGTTTAAAAAAAAACTAGAAAAACCGACTTCAATTCAACTACCGGCTTCATCATCAGATGATGATAATGATGGCAGTTCATTGGGAATGTTCACCGTAACATCGTAAAAAGTCACAGTTAAGCCAAATACGCAATTTCGTGCACGTATATGATATATTTTTTTCAGTTATTTTTATTTATAAGCCTAACTACTAAACCGATTTTGATGAAAATTAAATGAAACCAACCTTGAAAAGATTTTTTCAAATCGGTTCATAAATGACGGAATTCTGAGGTAGCAAACATTTTAAAATACACAACCGAATTGAAAACGTCCTTCTTTTTTGAAATCGGTTAAAAATGCTGAACTCAAGCTTTTTCATTCTGTTCGGCTAACTGGACTGTCACTCTGCAGACTTTGTGCATAGCGTGCAATATACATATGTGCACAAGTTAAAACATAATTTTACAATTGCAACATAAAGACCCATTTTAGTTTGCTTATGGGTAGTTCCATTTTCATTTCAATGTTGAATAACATAACCAGAAATGTAAACAGCGTATAAATCACAGTCAGTGGGACAGACCCAAGCTGCCTAATATGCGACTAGTAAATAATGATGTTGTAATAAACTCCAACCCTTCCCTCACTCACAAAGTGACAGCAACACGTTGTAACTATGAATCAATCTGGGAATTACCAGGGCCGGAACACTGGAACGGATTGTAGGCTATTATGCTTACTCCTAGTTTATACAGTGTAATTAGCTATTAATCGACGCGTGAATATGAATATTATTTTTCATTAAAGCCCTCACAATGAGAGTCTTCTTACTTTTGGTATTATTTACACTGACCTTTTTGACTTTATCCGAAGATCTTCATCAGAATGCGTATAATTCAGGCCACAAAAATCTACTACTGAAAATAAAAGCCTCACATGATAGCTTTAGCAGCAAGGCAGGCTCAATATGACACTTGGGAAGCTGGAACAAAGCCAAAATATACACTTATATCTTTAATTTCGTCTGGCAGTCTAGCACGCTTACCTTTTCTGTTTATTTCCCCTCTGATCAATCATCCTAGTTTCTAGACTGGCGATAGATAAACAGTTGTTTTATTCAGATCAACGAGCGAGACGTGCACGGAGCAATCCCAGCTGGTGCTGTTGTACTTCATGTCTCAACTGCTGCTGCGGGAACTTGCCAAGAGCCACAGGCTGGTGCAGCTTGTGCCTATGGATATGACATCGTACTATGGTATATTACTAATTGATTTAATCCACCCGATAACCTGATGTTTCTTATATATTTCTTGTATTTTTTATTGCCATCAATCGATAGACTTCAGATCTGTTTATTTAAAATCTTTCACAAAAACCTATATATTTTGAAAACGAATGAACAGTTTTAATCGTTTTGGCTTGAGCTTCGATCTTTGGCTTCGGCTGCACAGCTAATTTTATTTTACGAGTTGGCTTGTAGCTTCCAATGTGGTTGCCTTAATTTATTCTTTAAATGCGGGCTCACCAGGAGTTTTTATAGTTCTGCTGTGCGGTAGATTATGCACATGCAAAGATAAATAATATACATTTTTAATTCTGTAGAGAACCGCGCCGGTCCTTCTAACTTTGGGAACGTGATTAGCCAGATCCTCCTCTGCAAACAGATCACGCCCGACTTCAACCAAGAGGAACTCTGCAGCATTGCAAAGGACACCCAAGAAATCACCAGGATAGTCAACGATATACAGGAACTGTTACCACAGCAGGAAAATTTAAATCACTTAGGTGAGATTTTTCGTACTATATAAACGTTTTTATCACTTCTGGTAGAGTAACCGGTATCATTCGCTTGCCCTCCTGTCACTATAACAGCCTATATACCTACTATCATTCAGCACATAGAAATCTTATCTTGATTTATGATTCAGCATCAGCAAGAGGCTTATCTCAATACCTGAGACATTACGTATAAACTGACTACGAGTACAGTTAGCGACACGAAGATCTACAAGATTTCCATTTATTGAAGATGTCTGTCTGTAAGACGCATGTAGAAGTAAAATGTTATTTCTGAATGGGTATTTATTCGCTCGTTATTACCCACTCAAGTAACCCAGTATAATTTATACAACCCAAATCCTTCAACCGTTACTAAAAGCTCGATACTGTAACAGGTGAAGCCCATTGTTTGTGAACAAATAATGTTAATGCGTCATAATCTTCGAGAGTCTGTTGAGGAAAATGTGAGATAATATAGGATCTCATTTTGAAGAGCACAGAGCACAGCAAAGGCGTCTGAAAAGCAGTAAGCACTTTTGATAAGAAAATATGCCATTTCATCTCTTTTCTAGCCTTTTGGACAACCAGATTTCTTTCTGAAGGATAAAGTTAATTTATATTCATGGCACGGTTACAACTCAAAGAAGCGAGAGCTTTACTACTGCTTGCCGCAAATCTATATATTCTGTGGTATAAGGGGATTACGTGATTTATGCCGTATCTCCAAGTATTCAAGCACATTATGAACACTTCAAGATCGGGACCAGGAAAAATCTGGTATACCCATTGTGATGTGAATTTATTAAATATACCGAAAACAAAGCTTGAATCGTGGTAGTTCTAAGACCAACTTGCTGAATAAAGATCCTTAGGTGCCCACCATATACGGACACTCAATCTCGTAGCCGAAAAGATTGTTGTATTCTTTTGTTCTTTATAGGCGATTCCATAAAGGCCTCATGGGCCTTAGAGAAGATAAGAGGTAGATTTTAAAAAAACTAAATTATATAGGGTGGTCTATTCTGTAATAATAGATGTTTTTAGTAATTAATTTATTTTTCCACATAAAGCAAAACGTAAGATATTTCAACTGTATTTTATTTATTTTCAATATATCAAGATTTGCTTTTTCATAATTCTTTCTAAATATACAAATTTTTACCATCATTCTGAAAAGATTTGTAGTAATTCCATTCAAATGTTAGAGTCACAGAGCTTTATTTTCCTCGTCCCGAGGTTTACTGAAAGTACGTTTTTGTTTTAGAGAGCAACATTGCACTAAAAGGCGATGACGTGAACGGCCTATGGAGGAACAAGCGAAGAGGCTCCATTTACAAAGGCATGGGCGTGCTCTGTTGTGTGTCACGACCAAACTACCTCTGAGGGTGACGAGCCTCGCCCTCCCGGCGGATTAGTCCAACAAACATGGACCATTAGTTGGACAGTCACTCCCCAGTGATTGACTCAAGTGTTCAATGTTATAAACGATAGTTCACTGCGACAACCCTTTTTGCCTCTCGTGCAATTTCTCTTGTGATTGGATTCAATCAAAAGCAGGACGAAAACAACACGGAAAAGAAAAAGTTTGTAATCAAGACGAACATTCTTTTTGAATTGGACAGTTGGATGAATTTTGAATACGCGCTAAGGTATTGTTTTACTTCGAGGTTCGGAAGACTGAAAAGGGTCAACAGTTTTCCGTGAAAGTAGATATGCATAGGTAATGAAAGGGTCCACTTATATGTTTCTTATTTTGAAAGCGGTATGAATACTGTAAGAATCAAGATGTAATTCACTCATTTCTAATATACTTAGGTGACGTAGTGTAGTGATATTATCATGATGTAGCGAAATCATTACATTGCCTGGAGCGGGATCAATTGCGTTATAGTGTTCATGTTAGCTAATTGTATTATTAAAATTGTATCAATTTTGAAATTAATTTTCTGCACTTCAATATGCAAAACCACCGACTAAATGGAAACGTTTATGTACACAGTTCCTACCTCGAAAACCTCACACTATATTTTAATTATTATTAATAATTACACAAATAATTAAGGATCAATTTTAGCAAAACTATTAAGTACAGTCGAGGACTTCTAGCACAGAATATATAAGAGTGTTAATTTGCACTAATCTGCTCTTATAACTTTTCCTTTTGATTTACTCAAAAACTGTCTAGTGAGATTATAGTTTTATCAGGAAATCTTAGTAAGCGTATTTTAAATGGCTAAAAATTTGCCCTTAGCTGTATACAGTGGGTTAAAATGTATGTACAGACAAGATTTCATTAATATCTATTTTAGTAATCTCAATAATTAGATAGATACCTAGTGGGAAAGTCCCTGTAGCTTATCACCAAATAATATCGTTATCACCTCAATAGATAATAATAAATAGTGTTTATTTTATTTATGACTTTATTTTAATTGGTAAACTAAGTATCTGTTGATAAAAGCAATGTTATTTTATTAATTTATCTGTGTACAGGGTGGGACGTATGTTCGTCAATAAATAAAAACACGGATGATCATTACTAATCGTATACACTTATATTTGACTTTCAATAAAATCAACCGTGTTTTTTTTATATTTTCTAGTGGTTGTTTATTGTGTATCTTCCTTTTTGTTTTCATTTTACTGATAGTTTATAAACAAACCGGTATGTATAAGTGAGCTGGTCTAGTGTAACCCTTTTGTTCGATATTTTTTAAACAGGTTCAAACAAATCATATTTTTCATTAAATAAATATTTCAGCCAGATATGGGTAGTTACCTAAATATAATTACGATATAGGTATGAAAGTCAGCGCTAATATTTAAGAATGTGTTTTAATTTAATGTCGTTCATGCATCCCCACCCTGTACGTACAATCACTGGTACTTTTAATTTAGCGTCATATAACTAATCGTTGCTGACTCTCCTGAGAATCTGAAACAATAATCCCGGCAATCTACAAGGCCTAGTCACAAATCGTGTAATTTAATCAATCATTAGGTACACTAGTCAATTATTATAACACCTTAGAAAGGCATTATTACATTATCAATAAATAGGTATTAAGTATAAAAGAAATGATTGTATCAGTAGGTAAATAAATTAGTATTTATGACATTTGTAAAAGTGATAATAAGCTTTGTTCATTTTTCAAATAAGTAACCTTTGTTGATCAAATATTCAAATTCTCAATAGATTTATAGCTAAACAATGGAGTGAATATGCGATAAGATAATATTTGAACTCCTCGTACGTGTATGTTACTGTAGAGATATTGAGATACAGTGATGTGCCAGTAGTTTTGAACTAAGTACCTTGGTAGATTTCGTAGGACGAGAAATGAGGAGCTACCTACGCTTGCTATACCTACTTACTCGTACCTATATATCAATGATTTCTTTTGCTCAACATAATTCCGTAGCAAATCATAGCGATACTCAATATAAATATAAGTTTATATTATATATACATAGGTAATAAAGATTATAACACCATGCTATGTACCTAAGTAATACCTAATTACGATTTAGCGCATACTTTCAAAGTAGATATTTAATAATTATTTACCTATATCAATATTATATGATGCACCTAGTCGATCATTTTTTGTATTTTGTCATAATAAATCTTGGCTAGTCATTTTGTTCAAAAGTTGTAAATAAATTATTTTATCATCCTATTATAAATTCACTTAATAAAGTGATGACTGTGATATACTCATATAATTAAAATATGTTTTAGAAAATATAATATGCATTAAAATAATGAATCTCAAAGCTGCGTCTTTTATTATCTCATTCTATTGTAGATTTCATCGAACTCCAACAAGGTATAGTTGATCGAAGACTCCAACATACCAAAAACACCACGGATGGAATTATATTTCAGTTAAATATAACTGAATCAATTACTAAATGAAATTATAACTTCACTACAAATTCTGAGCTAGAACCCTGTTATCGAATACGACATGAATAGTTAGTCATCTACATACACCGTGCTTTGTCTTTCGCATTGAAAGGTATTTAAAAAAAAACACGGTAGCGATAACTATTTCGAGCGTACGCCATCTAGCTAGCTATATTTCTAACATTGTACTATCGGCGATATTTCCTAACATGGAAAGATAATGAAACCTACGTGAAACGGTCACATAATATTTACGGATTTGTTGCAGTTTTTCGAAAATAGTTGATGGATTGAAACACAGTGGTTTTCTGCTTCATGGTTGAAAGTTAAAAGTAAAAGCCAGGTAAATACAGCAAAACGTTTTTAGTGGTCTCTTTCGTAGATGTCTCCACGTTGCCTGATGTATGGGATGGCAGTGCGGCCGCCGCCTCCACCGCCTCCGCTGTGCTCGTTCCTGGATCGCTTCGGCTTGAAGTCCTCCTCTAGGGAATCTCGACCTCCATATGCTGTACATTAGATGAGAAAGTCTTATTTTCTGTGACAAAGACAGGTACTTTAGCTAAATACTTAGGTACTTAGTCATTTTTGTTTAAAGCATTGAATTACTTGCTGACTTCAACAGTTTAAGAGTTTAAGAGCATTTTGTAAAACCTAAAAAATAATCTACTCAACATAAGATAACATTCTTAATAAATAATGTAGGTTGGCTGTATGATAAAGGTGTGTAGCATTTTAAGGGACTATAAATAATAAACTCGTAATAAAATATTTTCATACCGTAAGGACCCGTATTTCAATTTAACCAATACTTACATTCCTTGGAATCTCGTCTGTACCGTCTTGATATTAAGTTATTTTTTACTTTAAACCCTTTGTAACGATTGCTCTTATTCCTCTCCTGGCGTGCATTTTTATTGGATGCGGAAGACAGGGAAAGTATTCTTGATACCCTGCATAAATTAATAAATAAGTGTATCAATACTGTTTAACCTATATCCTGTGTTCTATTTTTGGAAATAAAAATTATTCTATTCTATTCTAATTTTTATCCTAACCGCATTACATACTGCTTCAGTTACCAGGAAGTTACTTACAAATTTGTGAGAGCGGCCTTGTTTTTGCTCTGCTTAATAGCAAGCGGATCTAAAACTACGAATATTTTAGAATATTCATTCAAATGATCTTCATTATCTGTTACTTCGGCTCTGTCTTCATCATCCAAAGTAATAGGACCTGGTAAGTTACTCGGAGTTAAATGTTGGTGGCTCTTTTTTAAATGGTCTGTGTCTTCATCTTGTAGCAGTTTTTCTATGATTTGCTGTTTGCCATCTCTATGTCTATTGACTTCATAGTTTCTATAAACTGGGTTATTGACATGCTTTTTATTTCTAATCTTATTTCTTTTTTGGGATTCAGAAGTAGCTTTCTCAATTAGATCTATAACTTCCATGTTTTTCAGAAGTCCATAGATGCTGTTGTTAGCTGAATCCTCATCAGAACTTGAATCTGAGGAACTTTCAGCTGGCAATTTGTTCACGTTGTCGTCCTGTTGTACTTTCAGATAATTGTAAAAATCTTCTATATCCTTACTCTGAAGCGGATATCCATGATTTGATGTTACCAGGAATGCCAGTGCAACTGTTAATCAAAAACATGTAAATTACTAGAAGATTCCTTATATGAACATAATAATAAGAGAACAGTCTGAACAGAGTTACCTGTAAAAACGCCTCTGAGATTCAACATTTCCAAGTATTTTCATACGTATAAGCTCTCGTAAAAATACATTTTGAATATTATCACAGCGTCGTATAATATTATTTATGGCAATTTAAAATTTTCATTTTCTCTTATCGTGTTTGGGAACGCTCCACCAACTTCAACTTTACACAATTTAATCAGAGTGTTATTTTAACTGCTGTAAATAACTTATTTTTTAAATAACTTGAGATACCTATCATGCTTCTGCAGAACCTACGTTTTGGCTTAATTTAAAATTAGTGGCAAGAAAATTGCCTATTGTAGTTCATAAATGAATACTTACCTACATTAATTTTTCGTCGAGTTCACGTAGCGTTCATTCCCAGAAGGTCAGCATTCAGTTAAATTAAGTAGGTATGTTCTTTTCTTCCATTCCACGAAATAGCCTGCATTGCAGACTACCTACATTAAATAAGAAAACTTCATTGTCTGCCTGGGAGAGGTTCCCAAACTATACTCGTATACTATTCATAAAGGAGAAGAATGAGAAATCAACTAGCTAGACGTTGGTTACATAGCATTTGAAATGGTAAAGTGTAATATTTTAAGGTTAGGTATACCTACACCTAACCTTAAAATGGCTACTAACAGATTTTTAGATGATGTTTCTTGCTTGGTAGGTAAGTACTTACAATTGCTTTGCGTTGGTGTAGGACACGGGTTTGTTGATCCCTAATCACGAACGAATTTATTCGTAACAAATCCACTACAGATTTGCATAGAAAACAGTATTTAGAGCTGCATTGTATACTTAATTTGAAGTAAGTACATGCAGAGCGTTATTGTAGGTCCAATCGTTTCTGTTGCTCCAATAGTTTCCATAAATTACTCATTGTTTTTAATTTACACTATCGTTATAGCCGCAGTCAACATCAAAAGTCAAACGATGAAACATAATTTCAAAAATGGTTTGAGAATTCCCTTTTTAACCGACTTCAAAAAAGGAAGAGGTTCTCAATTCGGTTGTATGTTTTTATTAGGTAAGTACCTACGTATTTATTCACTCAAACTTTTTGAAAATAAGTCTTTATTTTAGATTTTGATTAAGTACTTGTACTTACCTACTTCAATCTCAGAATACCTAAAAAAACTATCGTACCTACCTATCTACTTTAATCTTGGGTCAAACGGTTTGTGCCGTTTTAATTAATTACAGACAGTTTTTCATGCCATAGACCCGTTACATAAAGATAAATTATTTATTAAAGTCATTAAACACACACGCAAAGCTGTACTTTCTCTCCTTCATATAATTTTACATACGAAAATGTAAATTCGAGTACAGTCACCCCTTCAGAGCTTAAGATTCAGTCACACCGACGCGTAAAGAAGCGTGATTACTCTGTCAGTACCGACGATGTCAATTTTATATGGGAAGTCTGCGGCTCTGTGATGAGGTTTTATTGTAATAATCAATGTTAATAAGTAGTCATAGTTTTAACTACATAATTTAATTGCTGTGTTGTTGTACAGGTATCAAAAACTACGAACAATATCGCACTGTCACAACATCATCGCAAAATGTCTTTCCTACACAAAATCTGCACTGGTAGTATCGACAGCGCTGCGCTTATTGAGCAATTCCTACGATTTCGTACGCCCTCCACCCGCACTAGACATACCCCTCTGTTTTATATCCCGCGCACAAACACTAACTACTATGAAAACTCCATTGTCTGTCGAAATCAAAAAGCATATAAGTTCTATGGCTCAGTAGATCTCTTTAACACAAGTAAATATGTTTTTAGAAAGTGTATAACAGATATCCTCTTAGAGTTAAACTGTTGTTAATGTTTGTTATTTATTTTTCAAGCTCAACCTAACCTATACATAAAAGTTGTTGGTATAACTGCTCTTATATAAAACTTTTTATATAAAGTAAATCCGTTATTGGATGTAAGGTTTATTGTTAACTAGCAGTTACCCGCGACTTCGTACGCGTCTACAGTTTCCGTGTACATTATATTATCTGTGCGTGTACCGAGCGGATACTTCTTTGAGAAACTTGACATTACACCTCAATATACCGAGCTCGTACCTACTGAAATGTCAAACGCTAGTTGTTAGTCCAAAGAGGTAATACTACGCCCTGTCAAACTGACGTGACATGACATGACAATGAAATCCTCTTGCCAATTGGCGCTGCTAATCCTTTTCGTTCATTTTATCCTGTAAATCCTGTTAATTATTCGGGATAAAAAGTAGCCTATATGTCAATCCAGGTTATGAACTATATATGTGCCAAGTTTCATCCAAGTTGGTTCAGTGGTTTTGACGTGATTGAAACACAAACATCCAAACATCTAAACATCCAAACATCTAAACTTTCGCATTTATAATATTAGTAAGATAGTAAGATAAGATGTGTCACATAATTTATTTTTAAGATCTGTGGATTTTGTGATAATAAAAAAAAAATAAAACAAAATAAAAAAGATCACATTGACCTACAATAAAAGTTAATTTTCAAAATGCAAATACTTAGGAGACTATTTTAAGTAACGTCTCACTGCACTCGCTGGTTTTTTCGTTGCACTAATACCTAATGTGTTGTTAGAAGTCAATCGCGCCATACGCTTCCGTTTTCTGTACGCTGAGTCACGCCAGTTTGAATGTAGCTTAACTCTCTGATCTGAATTTAGATATTTAAATTATTTCAGATCATAGATTATGTCAAAATGTTAATTACCTCTTGAAATTGTTTTAGAATTCAAGAACTTAAGCGTAACCTAAGTGACCTAAAGTTGAGTCAGTCACCTATGTAGATGATGGCAGAGTTAAAGTCGCTACCTTCTTACATTAACTCAGTACCTACCTACCTAATCATAATTTCACAAACAAATACACTAGGTACCTACTTAAAACCCAAAAGTAGGTTTTACTAAAAGTTTAAATTTAGACTTTATTGACAACAATTAAAACCTAAATTAAATTACATGACTCTACTAGAGCTTATTATTTATCCCTGTGAGAGTTCTGAAGGTGAAGAATAACTAGTTTAGACGGTGGTTTGTATCCTGATTTTTTGAGCATTGACTATACGAGTAAGGTACGAGTATTATGCTGCCAATTTAAAGGGTTTTCCCTTCGTTATACCTGGAGTCGGTTTCTTCTCAACTTGCCCCATTAACCTAAAGCCCGGCAGAAGCCCAATCATTCATTTTTATTGCTTATTCAAAACTTGATAAGTGGTCCCAAGAGGGTAGTCCTTGCTCAGTTCAATTTGTACTCTACCTTCTCTACCAGTCATTAATTAGCTGCTAGCTTTTGAATTGTTGACGCCGTTCATTATTATCTGAATCTTACCCTACCCTGCTTATCAATCAGTTTGTCGTATCACTGGAGTGGTTTCTTACGATTTTGATGTTTTCAAGAGGACAGTGAATAGGTTTCTTCTAGGCAAATGTGCTACATCGTCGATTGCATCGTCACTTAACATCAGGTGAGATTGCTGTGAATCGTTTGTCAAATTTATAAAAAAATCCGCCGTCAATAATCAGCGTCTTGATTATTGAGGTTTGGGGACTTTTATAATAAGTAACATAATAATCATAAAATTGATTTTCTCTACGCAAGTTACCTAGGTCACATAGAAATTGAATTGTTTACCTGTTTCGCGAGACCTGATGCCTGATTAGATTTAAGAAATCTAATCTGCGAGATCAACTTACGTCAATAACAATAATTTTACTTATTAAATTTAGGACGTACCGTTTTGAATTGAGTCGTTATCATTTCCTCTCTATGTATGTCATGTCTATGGCTAATAAAAAAAATGTCATAAAATGGAAGCAAACTTTTTATTCCAACAAATTCTAAAATATATAAAACCTGGATTGAGAAGAGATAAGTATTCCATTACAAGTAGGTACCCTAGCTTTACATATTTCTAATTTTAGAACATTAAGGGCGGCTTGCACCAGAATCACTAAACGTGTTTAAGAGGCCGTATTAAAATTTAACGACGTCAAGTTTAGGCATTTATGAATACTTGACGCGCTGCGCTACGCGTTTGCGACGCGCAAAGGACAAACGATTTTGATCTTTCGACATGTTCGTTCCCTGGATGAGTACGATTGATTTGTAGTCTAGTTACTAAGTTGGTATGTGGTAGGTACCTAACTCCACGTGACGTGTGTAGAACTGCTGTACGAATCGTAATAAAAAGATTGTAAAAAATTAAATAAATATTGCAACCCCTCTATTATGCAGAAAATAAAATAAATATAGCAACCCCTCTATATAATTTTTTTATTGACCTAACAGTATTTATAATTCCAGTTTAATGCCCCCTCTTCTCCTCTCAGAGATATTGTAGCAGAATTCGACCTCCATTATATGGAGCCATTCGAATCGAAACATGAATTTTGCCAAAATAAAGGAACATTTTGACTCTGACAGAATTTATCTCCCCTACTACGTTTTCGAATCCAGGACAGCGTACTTTACTTGTTAGAGTAAAATGATACAGGTGTCGATTTCGAAATATTTTGGGGTGCTGATTGCGGAAATGGAATCTACTTTGAAGTCTAAATGGCGAACGTTGATTTTTTTGAGTACAGTGATAGAAGTGTCGTTTTCAGGATATTTTGAGGTGCTGATTATGGAAATGCTATACATTTTGAAATCCAAAATGGCGGACATTGATTTTTTTGAGTAAAGTGATATGGGTGTCGTTTTCGGGATATTTTGGGATGCTGATTACGGAAATGGTATCCATTTTGAAATCCAAGATGGCGGACATTGGTTTGTTTGAGAAAACAGATATGGGTGTCGTTTTCGGGATATTTTGGGATGCTGATTACGGAAATGGTATTCATTTTGAAATCCAAGAAGGTGGACATCGATTTTTTTAATAAAGTCATATGGGTGTCGTTTTCGGAATATTTTGGGATGCTGTGATTACGGAAATGGTGTCCATTTTGAAATCCAAGATGGCGAACATTGATTTTTTGAGAAAATAGATATGGGTATCGTATTCAGGATATTTTGTGGTGCTGATTATGGAAATGCTATACATTTTGAAATCCAAAATGGCGGACATTGATTTTTTTGAGTAAAGTGATATGGGTGTCGTTTTCGGGATATTTTGGGATGCTGATTACGGAAATGGTATCCATTTTGAAATCCAAGATGGCGGACATTGGTTTGTTTGAGAAAACAGATATGGGTGTCGTTTTCGGGATATTTTGGGATGCTGATTACGGAAATGGTATTCATTTTGAAATCCAAGAAGGTGGACATCGATTTTTTTAATAAAGTGATATGGGTGTCGTTTTCGGGATATTTTGGGATGCTGATTATGGAAATGGTATCCATTTTGAAATCCAAGATGGTGGACATCGATTTTTTTAATAAAGTCATATGGGTGTCGTTTTCGGAATATTTTGGGATGCTGTGATTACGGAAATGGTGTCCATTTTGAAATCCAAGATGGCGAACATTGATTTTTTGAGAAAATAGATATGGGTATCGTATTCAGGATATTTTGTGGTGCTGATTATGGAAATGCTATACATTTTGAAATCCAAAATGGCGGACATTGATTTTTTTGAGTAAAGTGATATGGGTGTCGTTTTCGGGATATTTTGGGATGCTGATTACGGGAATGGTATATATAAAAACAATGTCCGCCATCTTGGATTTCAAAATGGATAGCATTTCCGTAATCAGCACCCCAAAATATCCCGAAAACGACACCCATATCTAATTTCTCAAAAAAACCAATATCTGCCATCTTGGATTTCAAAATGGATACCATTTCCGTAATCAGCACCCCAAAAAATCCCAAAAACGACACCCATATCACTTTCCTCAAAAAAACCAATGTCCACCATCTTGGATTTCAAAATGGATACCATTTCCGTAATCAGCATCCCAAAATATCCCGAAAACGACACCCATATCTATTTTCTCAAAAAAACCGATGTCCGCCATCTTAGATTTCAAAATGGATACCATTTCCGTAATCAGCATCCCAAAATATCCCGAAAACGACACCTATATCTATTTTCTCAAAATAACCAATGTCCGCCATCTTGGATTTCAAAATGGATACCATTTCCGTAATCAGCACCCCAAAATATCCCGAAAACGACACCCATATCACTTTATTAAAAAAATCGATGTCCACCATCTTGGATTTCAAAATGGACACCATTTCCGTAATCAGCATCCCAAAATATCTCGAAAACGACACCCATATCTATTTTCTCAAAAAAAAAACAATGTTCGCCATCTTGGATTTCAAAATGGATACTATTTCCGTAATCAGCATCTCAAAATATCCCGAAAACGACACCCATATCTATTTTCTCAAAAAAACCGATGTCCGCCATCTTAGATTTCAAAATGGATACCATTTCCGTAATCAGCATCCCAAAATATCCCGAAAACGACACCCATATCTATTTTCTCAAAAAAACCGATGTCCGCCATCTTAGATTTCAAAATGGATACCATTTCCGTAATCAGCATCCCAAAATATCCCGAAAACGACACCCATATCTATTTTCTCAAAATAACCAATGTCCGCCATCTTGGATTTCAAAATGGATAGCATTTCCGTAATCAGCACCCCAAAATATCCCGAAAACGACACCCATATCTAATTTCTCAAAAAAACCAATATCCGCCGTCTTGGATTTCAAAATGGATACCATTTCCGTAATCAGCACCCCAAAATATCCCAAAAACGACACCCATATCACTTTACTCAAAAAAACCAATGTCCGCCATCTTTGATTTCAAAATGGATACCATTTCCGTAATCAGCACCCTTAAATATCCCGAAAACGACACCCATATCACATTACTAAAAAAAAAACCAATGTCCGCTATCTTGGATTTCAAAATGGATACCATTTCCGTAATCAGCATCCCAAAATATCCCGAAAACGACACCCATATCACTTTCCTCAAAAAAACCAATGTCCGCCATCTTGGATTTCAAAATGGATACCATTTCCGTAATCAGCACCTTAAAATATCCCGAAAACGACACCCATATCTATTTTCTCAAAATAACCAATGTCCGCCATCTTGGATTTCAAAATGGATACCATTTCCGTAATCAGCACCCTAAAATATCCCGAAAACGACACCCATATCACATTACTAAAAAAAAAACCAATGTCCGCTATTTTGGATTTCAAAATGGATACCATTTCCGTAATCAGCATCCCAAAATATCCCGAAAACGACACCCATATCACTTTCCTCAAAAAAATCAATGTCCGCCATCTTAGACATGAAAATGGAGGAGGGAGGTAAATTTTGTGAGAGCCTTCTTCGCTTTGTCACTAATCGATCGATCGATAAAATCGATCTAATTCTACTTTTTCCAAATATACGTCATAGGGTGTGTGGTACCTTTATGAGAAACTAGCAGATACCCGCGACTTCGTACGCGAGTACCGTTTCCGTGTACATTATATTATCTGTGCGTGTACCGGATATAAACGGATACTTCTTTGAGAAACTTGACATTGCACCTCATTACACCGAACTCGTACTGGAATGTCAAACGCTAGTCTTTAGACCAAAGAGGTAGTACTACGCCCTGTCAAACTGACGTGACATGACATGACAATGAAGTCCTCTTGCCAAGTGGCAAGAGGACGTTCATTTGGGAATGGCGTTCATTTTATCCTGTAGATCCTGTTAATTATTCGAAATAAAAAGTAGCCTATGTGTCAATCCAGGTTACGAACTATATATATGCCAAGTTTCATCCAAGTTGGTTCAGTAGTTTAGACGTAATTGAAACACAAACATCCAAATATCCAAACATCCAAACATCTAAACATCCAAACATCTAAACTTTCGCATTTATAATATTAGTAGGATAGGATAAGATAGGATTGGAGAGGGGTAGAGAGGAGGGGGGGGGGGATTTCACAAGGAGTCAAGTCAGTCAGCAGTAAGTAGATGCAAGTAGGCAGTAGGCAAGTAGCAGTTAGTAGTAAGTACATTTGAGTAATTTATAAATCGGCCTATATACTAAGTAGGTAGGTACTTGATTGTAAAAGTGTTTTTTATTATTTACAAAAGTTCAAATATCGTGAAGATACCGACATTTTATGAAACCTAAATAATGTAGTTAGAAAACATCTACCAAGTACCTACGGCCGCACGAAGGATCAAATCACGCGGTCACACTAGAATTTGGTGCCGATACTGCTATTTGTCGATATATGTATATGTATAGTGCGCACGACGAAAAGCGATACGTCCTCCCTCCACGGCCGCTCAGCGCGGAATGCCACTCGCAGCGTTGCGCTGCATGATTTATAGGTGATTTTAGAAAAATCCTATAAAAATAAGTATATGGAAGAAGAATATAATTTTATTTTTATTTGTAAGAAAAAAACCTGTTCTTTTATATAGTATGCGTATTTTAACTTTAAACTTCTTACTTTCGTAGAAATCACAGTTTGTTTGAAGAGTAAAATTGCGTAAAAGGCGGTGTTTTCAAAAATTAATTTCTCTAACATATTGTATGAACGGGCAGCAATTTTTTCCCAGCATTCTATTTTTAACAAAATGAATATTTTAACTGCATTTTTAAATTATCTTTAAACTAGTTTTTTATATGATAAGATCAAGACGAAAAGTTCACATTTTTGATAATTTTACGAAGACATGCGTTACAAATTAATTTATTTCTCAGTTGTATATTGCCTAATTTAAAATGTTCTCCCAGCATTCTATTTTTATTGAACCAAACTTTAATTTCCATTTATATTTGTAATCGTAAAACGTTAACTGTAATAAAAATCGAGTTCGAAAAATGATGTAAATAGGCCAAAATCAAAAGAAGGCCCCTTAACAGCTAAATAGATTTAAATCTGACGTATTTATATGACTTGACAACTCGCTTAATACTATTTAATAGTTAGGTAAACGCGTTTAGCGATTCTGGTGCAAGCCGCCCTCACAGTATTGAAATTAAAACAATGTTTTATCTCGTTGAAATCTTCAATGGAGCTTGTGAACCAAGAGATTTTTACGACGAGAGATGGGCCAGCTGATTGAAATCACATCAAATATACGTCGGATGACAATTTGCTAATGGAAAGAAAAATGTGAGGCACCTAAAGCATTTTTAGTGCTTTTTGGGATGTAGGTTTTCATCTCGAGCATAATGTTTTACGGTGGGTACTTTGTTCTGTTTTATTTATTTTTAGGAGGCTATCTTTCACCTATCCAAAGTAGCTTTTTGTTTTATTTTTATTAATCTACTGTTAGAGATTGAAAAAACCCAAAAACTGTAGATTCTTATTTTTGATATCCTGTTATTGCAAAATAATATCTTGATTCTGTGGTATTTAGATGAGTTTTTTCCTGTTTTTTTAGCCTAAATCAAAAGTCTAGAAAATTTTAAGCCCAACTGTGAAAGAATTTTGGCGATATCTCAAGGATATATCTTCTTATATAAGGATATATCTTATGGCGATATATCTTCAGGGTTATAAGTAGATATCGTTTAAATTTTGATATACTTACAAAACTTCATGCATCCATTACAATGTGTAGAGCCTACTATACACACTTTCCTGCATTCACTTGACCAATTCTGAATAAAATATAGACCAAGTTTGCATGCATGTTCCGCTCTCATTCATCAAAGTTTGATGTGTGACGTGGATATTTTTATTGTAAGGTAAGCCTGTGGCTGACGTTTCACATGATAAACAGTGGACGAGCACGCAAAACCAAACCTTATTAGGTCGAGGGTAATTAAGAAATCACATTTAGGTGGATAGAGTCATAACATAAGACAAAAACAGCGTGATTCGAGATAACAGGTACAGCTAAATAATAATGATGCAAACCTTCAAAAAGGGTCTATGACTGTAAACTAATTCTAGGTAATTCTAGGTAGGTAGGTAGGTAGGTAATTCTAGGTAGGTAGGTAGGTAGGTAATTCTAGGTAGGTAGTTAGGTAGATAATTCTAGGTAGGTAGGTAGGTATTCAAGGTGAAAATCTGCACTGACTTCCCGCGTCGGGAACTTCCCCTTTTTTACGGGGTAAAATGTTGAGCGACGGTAAGGAATCACTTGATTGTGACGCAGACCGCAATGTTTCTAGAACATCACAATGTTTTTTTCCTAAAAAGGAGTTAATTTATCGTACTGTGTAGAATATTAGAATAAGTAAATACTAAACGAACAAAAGTTCCCAAATATCCTGAAATTTGCACAATTGTTAAAAGAGATCCTTAAATTATTGTTTACAGCTTGGATCTGACAAATAATCATTACCTAATAGTCCAGTGACTTTAGTATAAAAAAGGGTCAACCTCGGAATAAACTGTATGTCTAAAATACAAACATACCCTATATACTTAGATAATTTACTACGATAAACAAATATTTAGATAAACAAAACTTTAACTCGAGTCATGCCGTGAATCATTTTGTACATTATGTAAACAAAAGCCCAAATATATACTTTAGGTAGGTACCTAAAGATAGGTAGTTATAAACTGTTAACAGAAGCAATATCGCCGAATGATATTATCAAATGCTCCGTAACTTTATAACGAAGTGATTTCGGTCAAGAGAAGTTGTTGAAATGGTTAATTTGTTCGGAAGCAGTTTAATCAAGAGTTGCGTGCCGTAAGATCGGATTTGCAGTAGGTTCCTAATTATAGAAGACGGCCTTCGGCGGCCTTACCGTCTATCGCATTTCATATCACTAAAATATAACAAAGTTTTATCTGTGGTCCATTGACTTGAAATCCCATAGCCTACAGTCACATTTCAATTTTAGTTCGTTCTTTTCGTATGAGTTAGCGGCTAACCTCACAACATGTAAGCTAAATGTGCAAATTGTGCAATGCTGATGAATGAACCCGATAATGTTGATTTCCTTACGCAGTATTTTCTTCTCTCCTGTTTTCGTGAAAGGTCCTATTGAGGGTCCAAATCAGTCATGCATAAAATAAAATGACAGACGGTATTTTGGTGTTTCTAAACGCTTTCGGTTAGGTAGTGGTAGAGCCCCAGTCTCCGTATATTGCTTCCTCAGATTAATAGGGCTTCCAGTTAATTTCCTACGTTCAATTCCGGAACGCCATTTACAAAACATTCTCCAAATAAGACGGGGCATTCGAAAGGGCCAACCTTCAGAAGTGTAGCATATTTTTTTCCTATAATCGGAACCTTTATTAGACTTTACAGTATTTTAACTTACCTACTAAAATCTATCGTGAAGTAAAAAGCTGTTATCAAGAAAAAGGTCTTAAATTGTATTGTGTGTTGTATTTTGTTACGTTTATAAAAATAATATTATGTAATAAAAATTCACTAAATATCTTTGAAGCTTTAAAAATTTACAATTGAATCAGTAAAACATAACGAAGCACTCAAAGGATCCCTTTTCTAAATTGTGACAAAAGCTTTTATCAGAAATAGCCATTATGCCTAATTACGGAGCATGTATGAAAACCGACACGATACGCCATTAAAACTCTTTCATCTGATGTCTTTTTTCATCCTTTATCTCACCGCCAACAATATTTTATAGAAAGGATTTTGCATTGGCGCTCCGGAAATGAAAAGGTACAATTGTGCTCAGATGAGGGAGTGAGCTTTTTTCTTAGGAAAAACTGCAATGCACAACAAACTTAGATACTACTGACAAGCGTAAAACGTGACATTTTGAAAGTGCCAAAATTTTGACGTTTTTCGTAACGAAATGACGACTTCTGTGTGTTTAGGTACGCAATAACCCGATCTCGGATCCAAATTCAAAAACTTCAGTCCAGTCTTGCCAGAAGGTTTCTGTCACTTTTTAGATGATTCTCAAAATTCTGTACCAAATTAGAGGCCATAAATAAGAAAAGAAGAAGAAAGAGATTGGTGATTTACGGATAACGGACAGAAATCGGATGACGAATAACGTATGTAGGTAGTACGTAACGTAAGCTACATACGAATAGTTCTACGACTACTTCAGACCATATTTTTACGGATTTGGAACACATTCGGAACGGATGAGTGCGTATCCGCTCTTACTGTACATTTTAACATTTTATATTCAAGCGATTGTAGAAAGTCAGAGGTTGATTGGGTTTGCTTACCGATGTCATTTTAAATAATTTATACCCGAACAATTTTTAAGTCACGCTCCTATACAAATAATATAATCGGTTAACGAGCTTGAAATTTTGGGATGTCTGCGGCCAAAGGAAAGTTGACAAAGAACCATTGTTTAGGCTGTTTATGATGCTAAGTTTTGTACCAAACGTTGATTACAAAAGTGCGAATGATTTTCATAATCGCACAAAGTACTACACCTATCAATTTTTTAACCTGTAAATTTTTAAACATAACAAAAATCACGCTTATTTTGTCTTTTTTGTCGGTACGAAACTTGAGTAAGTAAAGTACTATTACATATTTACCTTCTTATTAAGTTATTATTACTTCGTATTACTGTTCAGTAAAGCTATGCAAAAATCGATGTAAGTACGAAAAGTTGTATAGCTAGGTAATATTTCTTCAGAAAACCCTTCTTTTTATTTGATCCATCGCAAAACAAAAGCGTATTGGGCCGATTGGCTATAGCTTTTATATAAGACGATACATCGCAAGATCGGGTTTCGGCGAAATAAATACAGTGTCAAGTGTGGGTAAGACGGTTTCTAGCTATTTCCGCGTAATTGGACCTGTTTTTATAACTATAAACCCCCAACCGAAAAAAAGGGATGCCAAAAGTATCTCTACTTACTTATATATTTTGTAATTGTATTTATTAAAAGTAAAAAAATCACTTTCTTATTTTTTCCAGGCCTGCCGGATGAGTTAGTTTTGAATAAAAGAACCGTATCTAATAGTTTCTTTATTCGCCTGACACATATTCAATTAAATTTTATTAACACAGTTTGTAACATTCAAGTAGGTAGTTGATAGTATCAGTGATTCTCATTTGTTCCTAAATAAATACGTTTCTATTGAAAGATTAAATTCAATTAAAGGGATTTTCTCCAATTTACCTTCTGTTTGAAATAAGGAATGAGAAACACGGTGTGCCAATTGATTACATTTTAATTAGGTCTCTTCCTCCGATCACATTGGTTAATAGTGTTAGTAACAAGTTACATTTTAGTTTGGCTCTACTATTCAGCCATCGGTTGTCGGTAGATTACCATAATCTAAATCAATCATAAATTGAATATTAAACCAGAGTTAATCAACCAAATGTATTGAATTTGGACGTGTCTCTGTCTACCTTTTTAAGACCTTTTCAAAATATCTTGATCAGGTACTAAAAGATCTTAGAAGAATCTACCAGTCAGTAGGTAGCTTCTTCTAAGAATCGGGCCTGGGCCCGGGATCGTAAGCTTTTTTATTTATAACCCTCGGCTGAAAAACAGAAGAGGCGTTATAAAATTGAAGGCGTTGTGTGTCTGTCTGTGCCCTCGTAGCTCTGAATTTAGGGCTCCAATTTGAATGTGGTTTTTATGTAAAAAAGATGATTTATCTGGGATGGTTCTTATCTATGTTTGAAGAATTTTGGTGGAGTCGTCGCATATTTAACAGCTTTGAAAACTAAAGGAATCTCAGGCAAAATTGCAGTTTAAAATCTTTAGTTCACTTCAGAGATTTGATGAACTGGAGTACGTACTCCTAGATCTGATGATGACCAGCAATGATCGGAATGTATGAAGTCAAGATAAGCGTCCGTGGCGGATGAGTTGAGATGAGAGCCTTTTTATCCCCAACTCGATCCTTGATTTTTTATTACAATTTGCTTCGATCGTTAAACAAAGACAATTTGAGATAAAAACGGGATCAACGATTTAGCTGCCACCTACGGCGTAGCAAGGACCTACGGTTGAGCTACACCGTAGCTGCAACCTACGGTGCGCGGCGTAGGTTTTTACAAAAGTAAAATAGATAGGTAACAACCCTTGTGATCATTATTTTTACATTTCAACTAGAAAGTAGCCTACTTTGTTTGGTATTACTATAATATGCGTACAAATTAAAGGGTTGACTTCACGTCAGCATTAATAAGTAAACTAGGCAATGTAGGTATTAATCAAATACAATTTAGGTAGGGTGATTGCTACAGTTATTGACCACTTAAGGAAAAAAGTATTTTCTAAACTCTATAAAAAATTATTCAGTAGACATACAGATTCCTATGATATACGAATGAAATGGTAATATATCTAAGTAATAGAAAATTAAAGCAATTATTTTAAAATCAGATATTTATTACTAAAAAAGATTATTTAAATCAAATTAGGCAAGAAATTCAGTAATTGACCATGAAAACGCAGTAATTGTCATACTGCGATACAGTTATTGACCATGCATTATATAACATAAAAATGATCATAACTCTAAAACGGCTGAACCGATTTTAATTAAATTTAAATTAAAGCACGTAAAAAACATTCAGCTAACATTTAAATGAAACTTTAATAAAATAGGTTCATTTGTTCTGGAGATACGATGACACGAAATAAGATAAAAAAGTTAAACTTTTATCACTGTCTTAATAATCATAATTATTATTTTATCATAATTAAGAGATAAACATAATAACAAAAATAAAGAATTTTTAAATATTATTTAAAATTTAAGATAGTTCACACCTAAATTCTTCCTCACTTGCTTTAATTATATTCAAAAAATCTTCATTTTCTTCGTCACTGTCTTCGTTGTCACAATTATCGTCATCATTTTCCATACGAAAACATTGGTGGCATAGAACATTTATTATCTCTTTCTTCTTGAGGTATAGGTACAAGATGTGATTTCGGAATGCATGAAAACTTTTCCACATTCGCAACATCGTAATTTAATATTTTTTTAACCACTCTTTTGCACGCACCACACAGGTAGAACTAGGAGTTTTAATTTTCTTTTTTTTTCTAACTTATTAGCCTTCTTTTCTTCCAGTTTCCTCTTCCGGTCTTTAATTTTTGGTGTTTTATCTAAAAATGTTATGTCGCTCTCGGTATTCTATATTTTTTGACTACTGCCTGAACAGAAAGACCTTGGCTTACATCTTCTAGAGCCTTTTCCAATAGTTGTTTGGTATATTGCGGTACTTTGGGCATGTTGAATCAGTCTAAAAGAAAATAAACAGAGCGATCTAGTTATTGACCACCTGAAATTTAGTAATTAGCCACCCCCGGACAATAACTGATCCAATGCAGTTACAATGCTGAAATTTTGAGAATACCTTAATAATACCACAATAAAACAGAAAATGCATTAAAAACACCTATTTCGGAAATTCAGTTATTGACCGGGGGTGGTCAATAGCTGAATTTCATACAATTAAGATTTAGTAATTGACCGGATTTTTTTTCGGAGGTTATAATCACTTTACGCACTTTAAAATCACACTAAATTAACTACTATTCAATTACAAACAGATATGTAATAAGTTTACAATAATAAATCAAGAAATTACATAAAAAAAACATGGATTTATAAAACATTTACCTTAATTTTTTCGTAACGAACACTCGCACTTGTCACCATTTTTTTTACCGACCTCACCAAGAAAAAATAACGCCATTTAGATCAAATATTATGAACTAATACGAAAGAACAATGAATGAAGGTATAGTTTTTGTCTCTTTCATTCAGGTGCGATCTACCATAATCTTATTTCGATCGATTTTATCTCAAGTGGTCAATAACTGTAGGGTGGTCAATAACTGTAGCAATCACCTACTTAGTTGTTATTATTACGTTGTATTTACTATGTCTAATATCTAATTTCCAGTGCAGGTACAATAAAGAGTTTTCTATCTATCTATTTATTGTACTTAACCAACAAAAAATATTCATATTATGTTATAATTAATTATTAATTATTTTTCTTGTACTTCTTTTCACCTTTCTGGAGCTATAAGTTCGTCGTTCAGATGTGGCCCGTCGCAACTCTCGCAGAGAATCAAAAAATTCTGAAAAATCATATTGAATATGTGTTTATTTTGCATGAAGTGTGGTACCTAACAAAAAATAGGTAACTCCAAATATGTAAATTATCTATTAGGTATCTGCCAGTTGCTTACATACCTAAGTACGTTTGCAAGCTGAACATGAAACTTTAGATTCAAATATTATATATCAGCCTTTTTAATAAAGACGGATAGTACTTAGGTACCTAGTTTATCTGACGAATAGCGTAATTACGAGTTGGTCGAACCCGGTCATAAAATATTAAAAATTGTAGGTACGCTGCCTTATGAAGAGGGCACTAAAAACACTTACAAGATTATACTGCAGCCGCAAAAGATCCATTACTTTATCGAAGTTCTTGTCCGATTTTGGCGAGTGTTTCTCCATCAAGCTCACAGATTTTCGGGCTAGTTCTTCTAGCTCTAGAAGTCCTCTCGGTTCAGGGGTGAGGGAAAGTCCATCACGTCTGGAAACCCTGCCCCTCCAGTTGTTCCGCGAAGTTCGGGCACCCCTGTCGCCATTACGGATTGGCTGGTCGAACGGTGGTAGGTTCACCATGATGATAAGCGAAGAGTATGCTCATATTTTTGACAGTAACTTTTATACCATTTGTGGTGTTCATGATTCTAATTACATTAGGAGTGTTCTAATTGACCAATTGTTCGCTAAACTGTTTACGACACTGCCTAATTTGTAATTAGTTAATTGGGTCTTAAAATTACTTGCTTAGACAAATACGTAGGTAGGTACTTACTTCATATATTGTTTTATTTTTTAAGTTTATGTAACAAAAGAAGAATGAGAACCACAACGAGACAGCGCTGCTTCCGGAATAATCGGAATAAAGCCAGCAATTAAAATTCGTATCCGGTTTGGACGTTTAAAAAACGTCCACTGCACAGACTATTGCAAGTCTTACCTGACAGAAATGTTAGACGTTGTAACAATGTTGAAATTATTTTGAAATTGATTATTATAGTAAGTAGGTATAGGTATACCTAGGATTTGCAATAAGTATCTGTTCTTAGGTAGGAAATAGATAGGTAAGTACCTAGGTTATTAAGCTAACCTAACCCTCACGCGTCACGTTATACCTAAGATTTTTTTATTTTTTTTTTATTCATAGGACATTCAACAAAGGTGACACGATAACAACAGAAATGTCATGGCAATGGGCTTAAAACTATTGTGTTCCTTCAATTAGAGGATGCCACAGCATGCATTATATAAGACTTATCAAAAGACAACAAATATTCATAGAATGATATTATAACATCAAACACAAAATATCAATCGTAAAACAATAGGAAAAAAGAACTTGGAGACAATGTTAATTCTAATTGAGATTGTAATGGTAGCCGATATAGATGACTTAAAAAATAAATTAGACAAAATAAACTGGACAAGGCGCAAGTTTTATTCCCATTTGTAGGATTTTTAATGATGATAAGTAGGTACCTACTGTTCAAGTTAGGCTGGACAAGTAATACTTACCTACCTAATTGTGGTTTTTATTTAATTTCTCGAATTAAGTTAACTTTTAGAAGTTTCCTATAGTTTTTCTTTCATAAAATCATTTTTGTCGGGTACCTATACTTTACGAGAAACCCGTCTGGAATTAAATATTTCTCACTAGTAAATAATTTTTTTTTGTTCAACATTTATTAATAAAAAATCTAAATATGAGGTTCTTTTAGTTACGTTTTAAGCTTTCATTAGATAGGTATCTCACTCGATGGGATAAAAAAATATTTTTATTTTCATACCCTATTTGACCCCCGTAATTGTTCCTAATTTTCAGAATATTTTTCCCACATTATCTTCGTTTCACCTTGGGTTGTAACAAACTATTAAGTAGATAGGTACCTACCTATTATTCATTTCAACTCTCTAGCTTGTATGTTGTAGCTTTGGTTGATGTGACAGATAGACGGACAGACGGACACCGGAGTGCGACCAGTGTTCCGTTTGTCCAAAAGTGGATCGGAAGACTAAAAAAGTATTAATGTAGCTACCTATTCTATCAGCAACTATCAGTAGTACAAGCTTTGCCTAGTTTGGGACTAGAAGGCGTTGTGTGAAATGTCCATGAATTATTTTTTTAACATACCTACCTACTTACCTAGATGAGATTGCGCACAAACAAACGTTTGCCTTGCCAATACTTTTCTTTTTTTTTGTTCGGTGTTGGTGTTGGCGTCTGCCAATACAGCACCAGCAATATTGGTCTATGACTTTTGCGACAGGTTCATTCAGTCTAATCAATGTCATAGCCGTTTTGTTTTACGTATTTGCCATTGGAATAAATGTGTATGTGTTTTTTTTAGTGTTGTTTTTGATGGAATTCGTTTTCAAGTTTTGAAGGGAAAAACCACCATTTTGTCTTCAAAACAAACGAACCACTTGACGTATGGGTAATATGGGTATGATTCGACTTGACTAAACTTATCCTATCCTATCCTATCCTATTCTATCCTATCCCTATCCTATCCTACTAATCCTATCCTACTAATATTATAAATGCGAAAGTTTAGATGTTTGGATGTTTAGATGTTTGGATGTTTGTGTTTCAATCACGTCAAAACCATTGAACCAACTTGGATGAAACTTGGCATATAGATAGTTCGTAACCTGGATTGACATATAGGCTACTTTTTATCCCGAATAATTAACAGGATCTATAGGATAAAATGAACGAAAAGGATTAACAGCGCCAATTGGCAAGAGGATTTCATTGTCATGTCATGTCAGTTTGACAGGGCGTTGTACTACCTCTTTGGTCTAACAACTAGCGTTTGACATTCCAGTAGGTACGAGTTCGGTGTAATGAGGTGTAATGACAAGTTTCTCAAAGAAGTATCCACTCGGTACACGCACAGATAATATAATGTACACGGAAACTGTAGACGCGTACGAAGTCGCGGGTAACTGCTAGTTTCAAATAATCCACTTGACACTGGCAAAATTGTCTGTCTAAATGACGGACAAAGGCCGATATAAAGTAAGAAGCCATTAAATCAAGAAGTTGAAGTATTTTTATTGGTAAGGTAAGGGTCATGTCAACCAACTGTCAACTAACACCGACACCTCATCTTGCTTGTCTTGCTATTGTTCTGTTCTGTTCATCATGTTCTCGTCTTGATTTTATTTTGTGATGTGATGTGAGTTTTACTGTGATTTGATTTCATCAACAAAAAGTGTTTTAAGTGCTCCTCTCCCAAACTCATAATGTGGGATCCCACACATGTACAAGTAACTGTGCAAAGAGCTCGCGGACTCCTCATCAAAGGTAAAAACGGTACAAATAACTGTTTCGTTACCATCGCTTTAGGTAAAGAAAAATTCCAAACTTCCGTCAAACACAAAGCTACTCAAAATGTAGAGTGGATAGAAGAGTGTGAGCTGCACATCCCAACACAGGGTAACACCGCCGAAATCGTACTCAAAGTATTTGACGAAGATATGATCAAAGATCATTTACTAGGTCAAGTATCGATTCCGTTAAAAGACCTCGATGTTTACGAACGGCCACGGAGTCGCTTCTATCCTCTGCAGGGGAAAACTGGCAAAGAAAAAGATAAAAACAGAGGCGAGCTTGAGGTTAAAGTCTCCTTTACGGTGAAAGAAGGAAGTCTAACAGACCTCAGCAAAAAAGACAAACACAGGTCGTCATTGTCTAGCCTCGCGCAAAACGTTGGAGGTAGTCTTATGAGCATTGGCAGTATCGAAAAGCGTAAAAGCATCAAGAAGTTAGCCAAAAATTTAGGTTCAAAACTAAATCTAAACAAAAAGGATAAGAAAAGTGATTCTTCCTCATTAGGTGGAAGTGTTGGTAATCTAAAAGGCTCCACATTATCAACACCTGATCATTCCACCCCTAAAAGAATTACTGGTGAAGCTGACCCTGGAGTCATAAGTGAAGATGATGATGAATTTGCATTTGATGATCTTTCTCATAAGAGCTCAGGTAGTTCTCTCAATGTCCAATCCTCAAACATATTTGCTCCTCGTACCAGCATCTACACAGCATCTCCTGTCAATGCTTCCCTTGAAAATTTAGGAGGAGGAGAATTTCTGAGAAGATCTACTAGCAGCACCTTAGCTGTTCCCGAAAAATCTGTCCCTCAGAAGCCAGTGCGCCTTAGCCTTGATACATTCACCCCACCCCAACTTCCAACCCAAGTTCTTGATAAAAATGATGAATGGTCTCAAAAACTTCTCTCAAATTCTCGAAAATCAGGAAGTCAGACAATGATAGATAAAGAAAAATCAGCAAGCCTGGAAAGAAACAAAAAACTTGATAGTCCCAGCTCCCTGAAAGAAAAACCCAGTCCAAAGTTTTTCAAGAAATTTGGGAATAATAATAAAGCAAAGAAATTGCTTGAAGAGAGAATCATTGTTGGTGAGGAAAATATAGCTGAAGAAGAGGCTGTTAACCCAGCTTACAACAACATACCCAGATCTTCACTGCAGCAGTTTGAAGGCAAATCAAGGGAAGATCTCATTGTTATGATCTACAACATGCAAAAGGATGCAGAGTCAGAAAAAAAGAAAAATAAAGATCTCGAGAACTATTTAGATGAGCTATTGCTACGAGTGATGGAAACTACACCCAGAATTCTGCAAAATCCATATTCTCACAGAAACAACAGCATGCATATTAGGAATAAATAATTATTATATTTTATTTAATCTAATGCTTTGTCTATTGTATACATGTATAGATGGCATGCTTTTCATTATTAAGTTTTGATTCAGTGTTCAACTTTATTTTATGTTTATCCCAGACTAATGTTTACCAACATTATAGACTAAGTACCAGCTTTAATAATTTGGTTATATTGTTCAAGAATGTTAAAAATATGTGTTTTAGAAATAATTGGAGAGGCTGTTTGTATGTTGGTAAACTTATACCAGTGTTGTTTTTCTTGTTGTGATTAAAATTTTCTTTTCATATTATTTCTTTGATCACTTTACTCTTATTGCATGCATTTGAAATATACCAATATTTTAAGATACCTATCATAATACCTACTTATAAACCAGCTGTATCTAGGATGTGCCTTAAAAAGTCTGTGATATATAGTAAACAAAGAATCTGATCTAAAAACCTGATAATGGATTTTGTTTTTTGTAATAAAAAATCTGTTTTAAAGAATTGCATTCAGGACTTCCCGCTTCTGGATTTACTATCAATCAATTAAAATAATGCAATAAGATTAAAGCCAATTTAAATCTATAGGTAGGTACCTATCTGTTCTTTTATCTAAATAAAATACTTAATATTGATTGTTTACACATTTTACTTCAATATTCTTTTTTGTATTTCTATCTATAACTTGTGCCAAACTTTGTATCCTATTTTACTTGTATTGTGGTATTTCTTTGTTAACATGCCTAATTTAGAAACTGATGTAAAGTTGGTACCTATTCTAAAAGATTTGTGGTATCTTTAGCTATGTTATCTTCGCACTGTTTGTGACTCAGTTTAGAAACAAGTTACTAACATAAATGATTCATAATGCAGGAATGATAATGTCAATAGGTATGTTATTGAGAAAGAATAATGATGATTGTATGGTGTGTGAAAGAGATAAACAATATCACAGTCATTCACATGACATCATAATGTTCATAGGTAGGCAACTATGAGATAGGGAAGGTACCCATCTTACCATTTATTGCATACCTTTGAATATTATATTTAGAGCCTATTACACCATCTTTGCTATCTGTCAAATAAAAATACTTCCATCTTTGTTTTTGATTAATCTAAAATAGAGATTGATATATTTTTATTTGATAAGTAGATAGTGTTACTTAGAGATGGTGAAACAGGCCCTTAATTTTATAACTCTTTTATAATTATAATAGAAAAGTATATTTAAGTGTTAGATGCTAATTTATAAGCTAGAAGTCCATCCAAGATAAAGGTGTTTTAAATAAAATCATTGTGTGTACTGAACACATTGACTTGCTATTGAAAACCCTTCCAATTAGTGCCTTTATATTTTTGAAATTATTTAACATAATAATACTGATTACCGAGATTTAAAGAGTATTTTGCTATTGTAGACGACTTGATGATTTGATTTATTTATTTTGGTTGTAAACAAAATAATATTTTTTAGATAGTGCAATATGAAAGAAAAGAGTTCTGTATTTGTATTCATTTTTAAAAAGTATATGAATTTATAGGGATAATAAATGTGTCATAGATTTGTTAGGAGGAAATAATATGTATAAAACAAGGATTACAATTTTTGTTTGAACTATTTACTCATATTACTTACCTACTTAGGATGTTATAAGTATTATGTTCAAATGACAGAACAAATTATGTGTACTTAGGTATAATTTATGCAAAAATAAAAATACTTCCCTTAGAAAATAAAAGAAATAATAAACTAAGTTCACTATTAGGTAAATTTAATCCCGAAAATGACAAAATGAACATGTTTTTTTTATTTTTCATTGAATTTTTTTAGAGTGAATTTGTTTCATAACTAATCTACTTTATATAACACCTACAAAGCATTACTCTAATGATTATTTATACATAGTGTGGCCTTTATTAAATTCACATAAATAAAACTACTTACTCTTATGTTCATTTTATATAAAAAATTAAGAGTTAAAGTATGTTTAATTTAAATTAACTAGTAGTAGTAACTGCAGATAATAATTAAAATGTGTATAAAAATTATATTACCTACATACATTTTCTTTTGTTTTATTTTATGTAGCTTTTCCATTTTTTGTAATAGTACTTTGAAGGTACTCATAAGTCTGCATAAAAGGAAAAGCATTATAACAAAACTAAAAATAGTATGATTGGTATTTTTAGTAATTACTAAACTACGTATTAATATATTAAACCAAGATGTATAATGAAATACCTTAATAGCTTTAAAACTATTTATTGCGGCAGGTATATTCATGAATACATTTATTTGTGCCGACGACTTTTCACAGGTGCTACCACCGGAGCAGAAGTAGCATATACTTTTTGAGAGAGCTTGTTGAGGTAGTATATTGTAATGAGTGAGAAAATCAGGCTGGAAATAAAAATAAAATTTTGTAATTACTGAACACACAATTTTGTATTATCTACTATTATTCTACTAGGGTAGTAAATGCCTAATGTACTAACATATTACTACATTGACTTCTTAGGGAACATACCCATATTATGTGACCCATTTAGTTAGTTTTGTTAGTTTCTTCAAAATACTAAGCTTGGTCACACGGAGGGGGGATTTAGATTTTCGTCACATAGTCTATATTCTCTAAGGAAATCTCGCGCTTCTTTAAGCTTTTTGACAAAGAGCCAAATTTTCATTTTTATTGTTCCAGTCCAGTTTCATAAAAACGAAACACTTATTTTAACTGTTTGTTTTCAAACAAACATTTAAAACCATATTTATTAATTACTACGTGACAATTACAGGGGGGGATTAGGCATATACCACGAGTGGTCACCGAGGGGAAGGAGGGGGTCTAAAAAGTTAAAAAAAAGTATTATGGGTATGTTCCCTTAGGTTGTTGGATGTTGACTAAGGGTGGCTTGCACCAGAAACGCTAAACGCGTTTAACTATTAAATAGTATTTAGCGAGTTGTCAAGTCATACAAATACGTCAAATTTAAATCTATTTAGCTGTTAAACACGTTTAGCGATTCTGGTGCAAGCCGCACCTAGTGTTCTAAGTTATCATGAATTTCACAAATGTACAATAATTGTTATGCAGTGCAGATATCAGTAGGGCCACTCTTGTCCACTGTTCCGGTTTGGATCCACAGATTTTGACAGCTATTGCATAATATGATAACTGTCAAAATCCATGGATCCAATCTGCTGAAATGATGGTGGGGAGTAACTCTATAACACTGTTCTTTATTTTCATGAAATTTAGTAGCCTATCTTAATCTACAGGTGTAGAAATAGGTAAAAATAATGGTGAACTTACCATGTAGTGAAGCATATCCTGTGAACCATACCTGCTGCTATCAAGGAAATGGTCATTGAAATAACTATTTCAGGCAGCTTCAACTGAAAGTTCTTACCAAACAGTGTGGCTTCCAGATTACCAACAGCCTGAGTATTTAGATGTAAAGAAAGTAATTTCTAATAAAATTTAGTATAAGGTATGTTCATTCGTATCCCCAACTCATGTAATGTGGCTGACCCAGGCTGACCTGTTTGTTTGGACAATGCAGCCAATCTTCTACATGCTACAAAAGGTACATTAATCATGCCTTAGTATGTTTGCATGGAATGCCGGGTTTGTGTTTGGTTATATGTAAATAAAAGGATACAGTAACAAAGAACATAAACATCACAGATCCCAAATATCCTCCAAATATAATAGTGATTGGGGATTTCACGAGCTGTGGTTTGTACATTTGCATTCCAGAGAATATCAATAAGGTCAGAATCGAAGATAACACGAAAGACGTGGCACTGTTAGCCGCTGAAACAAAAACAGCAAAAATTAAACTCGAAGGCACCGATTTGCTGATTTCATGAAAAAATATTACACTCAACCTACCCATTTTTTAGTATCTGTAATTTAATTTGCCAATAATAGTAAGTTGTACCTATGTATCAACTTAGAAATTACGATTATTTTAATATAATCCGCCACCGCCGCCTTTTAAACAGCTTTCTTCTTCTTATTTATTTATGTGGCCTGGGCCTCTGCCTGCCTCAATCAGTTCATCATGTTGACTTTTTTTGTTTTCCATTTAATTTTGTATTTTTTTGTCAACGTCAACGTAAATGTCATTATGATTAGTTTTGAAAATTCAAATTCATTACTTATGTGACAGTTTAATGACAAGTTCCGGTGTGTTTTTTTTTTCAGCTTTTTCTTATCGTATCGTTATCATCAAAGAGGAAAGTCAAGAATTAAACAAATTGAAAATAATGATAAAACAAGAATATGTGATCAGAGTCTGTGTCCGCGGATATTATTCTGATTACATTCTAGTAGGAAATACGTGTATCTGTAATGAATACCATAAGAAGTCTCCCGTACTTAGCGCATTTTGTGAGATCGATAAAACATCGAGGTTTTGTAAGTACCTACCTACCTACGTACAGCGACCATGCAGATTTTTTGAATCTCTCACAATTTATTAAACGAAGATAAATCAAGGTGGGTTTTCAAAATACCTACTAGGAATCTACTCGCCCTACGGATTTACCTAAGAGGCATATCGCAGTATGGACTCATTTGTACATAAATACTACCTAAGAATATGATTTACTTAAGTCTCCGACAAAATAGCTGCAGAACAATAAGTAGGTATCTATGTATACTACCTAGCTATTACAATTTCAAAATATTATTCAGAACCTTCTTTTCAGAGCACAAGTATTCCAGAAATAAGAATCTATGAAGTGGGCCCTAGAGATGGACTCCAAAATGAAGCCAAGTTTGTTCCAACAGATATCAAAATAGAACTCATTGATAAATTAGCAGATGCTGGACTGAAAAATATTGAATCAGCTAGGTTAGATTTGAACTAGAAAATCTGCCCTGGCTAAGGGCTGTACCTACTCGCAAATGCTTAATAACACTGATATAAATTAGTTCGGCCACCATTTGACATTACCCATTGGTGCCTCGTCATAATCATATTATTATGTCCCGGTTGCTAGGTACCTGACACCGGCTACCTCGTAACCGGGACATGTGAAAAGGGCCTTAGTAAGAGAGCTATTATTGATACAGCTGATCTAAATCCAATAAATATAAGTACCTATAGCCATTAACCTACAAAATACAGTAGTAGGTACCCGTGTCCATCTCCAAAATGCATGCTATGCTAGGCCACATACAATTCGTCACTCTGGAAATCTTGACTGGGACATTCAACAGTAAACTACATCCTATGGCTGAAATGTTGATGACTGATAATGTGCAAGTAGGGAGGGATTGCATTAGCTGTGCTGTGTGCCTTTTTATTTTTAATATTAAGTAGATTGTCTGCACATACTCTTAGGGCGGCTTGCACCATAATCGCTAAACGCGTTTAACTCTTAAATAGTATTTAAGAGTTAAACACGTTTAGCGATTCTGGTGCAAGCCACTCTTAGTGTGTGAAGCTATAGTAGTTTTAAGAACCTGCATAGCTACTTACCATACTTCACGCAAATAAACATATATTTTATTTCATGTCCCATTTAATGTTGCAGTTTTGTAAGTCCAAAATGGGTAAAGCAAATGAGTGATGGTGTAGAAGTTATGAAGAATATGAAAAGAGTGCCTGGTGTCAACTATCCAGTCTTGATACCAAACCTAAAGGGTTATGAAACAGCTGTAAGTTTTCAATTCATTTATTTCTTCAGTGCTTTCTACAACAACATACTTAGCTACTGCCAACTTAGAGGGATTTTCTAAAAAGCTATTGTTTATGTATACAAATTTTATAAAAAGCTATTGTTTATGTATAAACAAATACACATCCACTGAATATTCTGTAGGATATCTCTATTTAATATTGTAAAATAAAACCACAAGACTTGGCTTCTTCTCGTATCAAATATATTAGCCAAACTGATAGATGTCACTAGGAAGGTAATACGTCCGTCATGAAGCAAAACACAAATAAGGTTTTACTTTTAAGAAGAAGGATTGCTATCACAATCGAATACAGATTAGTTTTTGTAGATAAATTCCAACACGCCCCCTCAAAAATTAATCTACCTAAGTAGGTACCTACCAATTACTTTATAAAGCCAAAGTAAATCAACTTAATAATGATCGGATCATATTCACTTCCTAATGTTTGCTGGGAATACATCTTGGTCCAACATTCGTTGCTATGGATTAGGGGAAACCCAGAAAACCCTAATCAGACCAATTAATTCATAATCTGAATTAATATTAATTAAATTAATCACAAGCAAATAATTATGTCACACAATCACTTTCTTATTCAAGGCCAATTTTGTTCTGCATTTCTTGGAAGATGAAACCTGGCAACGGTTTGGTTAAATCGTCTGCCAGCTGTTGACCTGTGGGAATGTAATTTTATTTTATTACATTTTTCTCAATTTGTTCCCTTAAAAATGATACTTGATTGATATCAATTTGTTTTGTGCATTTGTGATTAGTTGGATTCTTGCTATACGTATACAACCCTTGTTGTCTTCATTTATAATGATAGGTTCATCAATATCCAATTTAATACTAACTGCTAGAGACTTAAGCAATAGTGCCTCCTTAACAGCTTTATTATAATGCATTTAATTAACTATTATTATTTAATTATTATTTATTTAATTCATTACTGAGCCATGCATTCAGCCTCTGTCGATGAGGTTACATTTGTTCTTTGTACTCCGTTATAGAACACAGCTCAAAGAGCCAAAATAAATAGCCGAGTTTTACCTTTCCTGTCTCTTGTGTCGCTAGTGTCGCTACCACCCCAATCTGAATCTACATAACCACAAATTAGGTATATGATTGCAGTCTCATATTTTATAACTTAATTTTAAATCAATAGGATCTTTCAAATACTAAACACTTATTTATCGGAGTCCTCTCCTTTAGGTGTTTTTCATTCATTCGCTCGTTTGAAATATTGTCAGAGCTCCTTGTTATATATGTTTGTATACCTACTCAGTATACTTATCATACATTAAACATCCTATAACGTTCCGGCAGGTTGCGTTATATTTTTCATCTCAATTTAATTATGTAGTTGCAAATAAATCCTTTGATTTGATTTTTTTTATTTATTTTATTTAATGCATAATTATTAAGTTTACTTTCCATGGGTGTACTGACAGGTTTACAGTCATGCATATTGAATTTACTTAAAACTGTTTTTATGTATGCACTTTGCTCCAATGTTATTTAATTTTCATGTCTAGTAATTTTAATTAATGAAATAGCTTTATTTCTTTTAAATCAGTCATTTTGAATTTAATCATTAAATACCTTTTGAAATTATTCATTGTTTAAATATCAGCGCATACTATGACTAAATCATCTACATGTGAACTATGTATATATTTTTACGCATATCTCCATTGTTTAGCATATAGATACACCTATCAACTGATGAATTCTGAAAGCCTTTTTCTTTAAGTGATCGTTCAAAAACTTCAAACCAACACCTAGCTGCCAGTCAGCCCGTACGGTGATTTATTTAAATTGGTTCATTAAAATCCGTGAGTAGTTTTTGACTGAAACTCCTAGCCACAAGTCGTATCGTTGTATCTGAAAGGTTTTCCAAATTCATCATTTTCGATAGTAAATATAATTTGCAATCTACAATGTTTTTGTTTTCAGGCTTTGGTACTAAAGTTCAAGTATTATTTTCCTTAGAGAATATTTCATCCCTACTGCGCTTTCCCACTGATATCTATCATCACGAGTTTTAATCTGTAGGAATAAAATTGGTATTTTATATAAAACAGACTGAGTACATTCTATGTAATTATTATCGCCTTTTAAACGATTTTAAGTCTATTTCTTCTTTTGACCTCAAGATTTTAATCTGTGTTTTCAGTAAGTTCCTTATGATATAGAAGGATTTTGAGAAAGTTTATCCACATTAATATAAGAACTGTGTCTTGTATGAATTTTCCTTTTGGTGCAGGTACAATAAAGAGTTTTCTATCTATCTATCCACTATTTGCTCCGATTCAGTTAATGTAATTATCATGGTTCACTTTGCAAGTGTTACTAGGGCATGTACAATTATGTTCATCAGATTTAGACGAGCCTGATTTCGAACTGTCTTCAAAGTCCGTTGACTTTACCGGCACTGATTTCGACATAAAATCATCAGTTTTAGTTTGAGAATTTGGGCACGTAGGTATATTCATCAGATTTAAACGAATCTGATTTTAACTGTCAGAGTTCTGTGACTTTACCGGTACTGATTTCGACATCACGTCATCAGTTTTAGTCTCGAGAATTTTCAATATTCCCTTCAGGCTTTAAAACCAGGCCTGCATTGTAGAAAGCTATACTCATCTACAATAACATCTCTGACTATCACGTACCATTCTCATTCCGGATTCCAAATTATGAAACCGTTTGGTTCGTAGCCCAAAAACAAATCATTCCATGATTTTTCATCAAACTTAGCTTTGTTGATTTTGTTGTTAGTTGAACTAAAACCTTTTCAATATTTGATTAGCGGTTTTTTTTTTTATTCATTTCGAATGACTGTGAAAGTTTTAAAGCTTTAGTTGAGGTCAAATTGATTAAATAAACAGCAGTAAGTACCTCAAAATACTTTATCTAATTTAGCACCGGTTATCTTAAGCCGACCTTATTCCGTAATGGTTCAGACCATACGTTCAGAAACATCATTCTACTGTGACTTCTCGGAACTGTCAAGTGGTAATTCCTTTCTCTACTCTACACAATAACTTTTCATTTCAGAAGATAAATAATCGCCATCGTTATCGCTGTATAAATTGACTAATTTTTAAATTAAACTTAGCCTTACTCTTAGCAACGAAATCTTTAAAAATAGCGAACGCATCTGATTTTTTTTAAAAGATACGTACCTAACACAGATATTGATCAACCAATAATACGAAATAGTTTTTGTTATCAATAACAGTAGTAGGAATGATAGGCTCACAATCATCTGAGTGCACGTTAAATAATGATTGTTTTATATTTATTACTTTCATCTTTGGACTGATTGAATGGTTGTCGAATTTGTTTCCCTTTTATACAAGCCTCAGACAATTCATCTTTTGGAATCACAGTTTCAATTTGTGCAATCAACCATTTTTTTTTTATTATTATCATTACTATTTTTTTTTTTTACTGATGTGACCAAAACTTTGATACCTACCAAAGCATTTATGAATTTTGTCGCTATTACATACTTGAGAAACTGGCTGACACTCGTTCACAGATGCCATTAGTTCTACAGCATTTTTTTTTCATACCTTGTACGATAAGTTTTTGTTACCATTTGCTGCTTGTTGGCCAAAAAAAAATGACTCAACCCAGCACGTTGCATCCTTGATACAAAGATGTAGTAAGTTGTATGGAACTTCAGGAACAGAAGAGCACGTCGTCCAAACCTCCTTGAACGCCCTTGTTACTGGTTATCTGCATTGTTCCCTTTTTAGTAGCTGAAATAAATTCACCATTTTAGCAATGGATATTTTAAGTGGTGTTTGCAAGTCAGTGTTGCTGATGAAAAGATCTTCCCTGTTAACAATGTTGTCAGCAGCTCCAAAAACCAACAGGAATGTAATTTTATTTCCGCCATCACCCATACTTAATAGTCTCGCATCATTAACTCAAAGGCAGAAAAATCGCTAAATCGCTCGACGTTGATGCTTTACTATTTTGTACTGCTTGGGCTGTCCTTGTCCTTTCAGTATTATTCTGCTGGTGCTCGAAGAGAACCCTTTTGAATAGTAGCAGTCGGGTTTTGCATTCACAATGATGACATGTCACAAACTGTGACTTCTTTTGTTTGTTCTTCTAGTAGAATTTATTTTCATATTTATTTCATAGTTATCATATTTTCTTTTTCGGTACTCATTTCCCGTTCTTCCGGTTAGATTGTAGTACGTACTTTCAATCACTAGACTCATTTTTCAACTTTACTTCATGATCCGAATATCTTGTTTCGAAAATTCCAAACGCTGCTGTACGTCACTGTACTTTACTCCAATGAAATGACACTTCATATTTCGTTTAGTTTTCAAGTACCTAAATGATTTTGAAAAAACTGGTTGCGTGTTAATTTTTAAACTTCATAGGAAGCAGTAAAAACGTGTCATGGGCTCCATAACCTGTAGGATATCTCTATTTAATATTGTAAAATAAAACCACAAGACTTGGCTTCTTCTCGTATCAAATATATTAGCCAAACTGATAGATGTCACTAGGAAGGTAATACGTCCGTCATGAAGCAAAACACAAATAAGGTTTTACTTTTAAGAAGAAGGATTGCTATCACAATCGAATACAGATTAGTTTTTGTAGATAAATTCCAACATATTCTAGTGATATATCGCAATTCTATGATGCTTAAAACCTGTTGCCTTATAAAAAGTGATTCCAGTTTTTATGTTCAGATGCAATGCAATGTAGAAGAAGTTGCAATATTCCCGGCTGGTTCTGAAGGTTTCTCTCAAAAAAATCTGAACTGCTCAGTTGAAGAAGGGCTGAAGAGATTTAAGTTGGTAGCCGACCAGGCTGTGAAGGATGGGCTAAGGGTTAGAGGGTATGTGTCCTGTGTCGTCGGCTGCCCCTATGATGGACCAGTGAGTCCTAAGGTTATTGCCAAGGTTAGTTCCTATAAATATATATGTTTGTTTGTTTTTTAATCACAAAAACCCCAGAAATCCCCTTCGCAGGGGCAACACGCAGGGGATTTCTGGAATAAGCCTTCTTTTGTTGTTTTATTGATCTATGTCACAAGGTGAGATTTTACATGTATGGATATTAAAATAATCTAATAAAAACCATCTAAATACCTACCACTTCAAATAACATTTTAACAAACAACCAAAATAGGCTTATCTCTACTGACGTCATCGTCGAATGTATTAAACCGATCCTTTATCAACAGATAACAGAACAGCTGTTATCAATGGGGTGCTATGAAGTATCTCTGGGTGATACGATCGGCGTAGGAACTGCGGGATCAGTGCGACGGCTTTTGAAAGAGGTTCTATCTGTTGCAACGCCTGCACAATTGGCTTTACACTTCCATGATACTTACGGACAAAGCTTATCTAACTTACTGGCTGGGTTAGAGGTAAGTAAAAATATACAATACACCATGTAAACCTACACTTTTTACCAAATGAGTATGAAAAACGGACTTGTATAAACAGAGTTTCGTTCAAAGAGATTAGAGAAGATCATCTTGAATTTTGCATTTTAACTCAACTCACAATGAGTTCTCAGAAAGTAAATAAGCTAACAGCAGCCAAAAAGTTCTTAGGTCACCCATTCTCCTGTAGTCAGAACAGCCAGCTCAACGTGCCTCGAAGTATGAAAACTAAAATTGACCCCAACGGTCACCCATCCAAATCGTTGCCACGATGAATTTTGCCTAAATTAGTCGATTACGTTACTAAGCAAGCTACCCGCTTTATACCTCTTCGCAAGTTCAGGAGCACAGTATCCTTTAGATTAGGTACCTACATTACGTTACGATCTTCCTTATATTAAAGGCAGGAGAAAAGTTAAAGGAGCTTACGGTGGAAGGTATATTCATTTCGGTATAAGAACGCTCACGACTATAGTTAAGTAATTTCTATGAACGCTAGGTATTAGACATCCTTTGAGATCAGACGAAATTCGGCAAACTAATGTGTTTATTTCTAACAGTCGAAAAACTTGTTTCGCTAGTAGTCTCGAACACCAAATTGCTTACCAACTGACTTATCTAATAAGATACAAGTTCTTACACAAACAAATAGAACAAATGTTTTTGAATAGGTAGGTAGTAATGATTTGGCGTGAACAGAGCCGCGCCCGCTCGAATGGTGCTTACGTCATCGTCATGTTTATCGGAACTTGTTTTTGCAGTTTGGAATAAAAACTGTGGATTCGGCCGTGGCCGGGCTGGGTGGATGTCCTTACGCTCGCGGAGCTAGCGGGAACCTCGCTACAGAGGACCTAGTTTACTTCCTATACGGACTAGGGGTCAACACAGGGGTAGACCTTGTCAAACTCACAGAGGCAGGCAGATACATCTCCAATTTCCTCACCAAACCCCCGGAATCCAAAGTCAATCGAGCTTTGGGTGATAGATTTAAGGACAGCAAAGATGTCGCTAGAATTGCATCTTGTGATATTTAAACAGGGATTTTTATCAAGACTATTTTGATATACATTTATGTAAATAATATACTTATATGTTATACGTTCGACTTTGTTTTATTTGTACATCGTATCGTCGGACCCTTGGCACCGAGGCCATGAGCGCTCGATAGCAGCTGTAACTAGGCACATTACATTATACAGTTTTTTTTATCAATTTATGCAGAATGGGTAGTACGGTGCGCGAGCCGGCAGCGGCACGCACTAGTGCGACAGGCGCGCAACAAGCTGCCCGCTTTTATATTGAATTGACCTTATTTATCCGATTTGATCTTGAGCTGAGGTCGTTAAACCTTCCCTGCATTGTGCCTGTCTTGTGCCAGTCAGTATCACAGTCATCGCTTCAAACCGACATCCAGTCGCATCCGCAAGCCGGTTTCGTTTGTTTTTATGGAGCACGCGTAAACGTACAAAATGGTCGAAGTGAAGATAACCGAGGACATCAAGATCGGCGGCAATAACCCGTGTTTTATAATTGCGGAAGTCGGCCAGAACCACCAAGGTGACATAGAAACTGCAAAGAAGTTGATAAAAGCAGCAAAGGTGAGTACTTTACGCTTTTTTAACAAAGCTTATTGTGTTGATACAAAGCAATCAAAACAAAGAAAACTACCGCGTCTCACTGTCGCTTCGTATTCGTAACTGACACCTATTTATGCTTGTTTTAGAATTACTTATTTAGCTTCTTTCTAACAACTTTGTAGGCTAATCCTTACAATCGAACTAATATCGATTTACCTACCACTAAACGATCGCGCATTTAGGTAGGTAGGTACCTACAGCCTAAACAATACAAACATAACACTGTCTTTGACAAATTAACATACCTAACTGCTGATGAGTGATGCAACAGGTTAAATTCTAATGACTAGTAAAAATATTATTAATAGGCAGGTAGGTACCTATTGAATTATTGTTAAACACTGCAGGACAATTGGTTTTTGATTAAAACAGCCATTTAGGCTAACAAAAAGAATAAAATGTCTATATTTTGTACCTACTATTAAACCATGTAGTATGCAATGAATATAATTAATAATACTCGTAGTAATTCGTAATTATGCTTATTTTAACGGTGTTTCAGGATGCAGGCGCTAGCTGTGTGAAATTCCAAAAGACATGCCTCTTTGAAAAATTTACAAAGAAATACTTGGAACGCCCCTACGACAACCCTAACTCTTGGGGCAAAACCTATGGAGACCACAAACGACATTTGGAATTTTCTGAGAGCCAGTACAGAGAGATATTCAAATATGCAAATGAAATTGGTATATTGTGTACTGCGTCCGCCATGGATATGGTAAGTGATGTAACCTATGTGACTATCTCTAAAGTAGACTCAATTTGTAGGTTCTAGGTTTTTGTTGAACGACAGGCAATGCAAGTCTTTTATAGTGGTGAGTGTGGTGACGATTGTCATTTGTACTCCAGCCAAAAACTATCGTTAGGTACATAGAAACGCCTCCTTCCTTTTATCAACATTAAAACATCAATAAACATATCTATAGATAACAACAATCATTTGGTATTCAATTTAACAATAAACTTGCCTAAAATGCTATCCAAGTGTTTTCTATAAAAATTCGTTGGGCGTACCTTCTCCGGATCGTTTACGAAACCTGAGGAAGATTTATTTATTTCAGGTATCCTTCGACTTTCTCGTCAACAACAAAGCACCATTCGTCAAAATCGGTTCCGGGGATTCGAACAATCTTCTTTTCCTAAAATACGCAGCTTCGAAAAAGGTTCCACTGATCATCTCCACCGGGATGGTCGATAAGACTGCTGTAAAGACGATCTACGATATCGTTTCAGCTCAGCACAAACAGTTCTGCTTGTTACATTGCATATCGGCCTATCCGGTGCCGTTTGAAGACTGCAACTTGACTGTTTTGCAAGATTACAAGAACACCTTTGATATCCCCGTGGGGTATTCAGGCCAGGAAGTCGGGACGGCTGTGGCGCTGGGCGCCGTCGCTTTGGGTGCTAAGGTACACATATTTTTATAAATACTTAAGTACCTAGGTATCCAAAATAAAGGGTCTCCGGCAAAATTGTAGGGATCCCAGTGGGACACCTTTTTTTTAAACTTGCAATGATGAATTTCATTTCAATTCAGTTTTTTAAAACAGTAATAACTTTCCCGTCTGCTCAAGCAGGGGGAATCAAAAGTTACAAGACTTGCCACTTCGACAAATAAGTACCTACCGTGTTTCCAAGGTTCCAAGGTATCGTTTTTACGTCAAAATTATTGTTTTACTGGCGTTTTTACCATTATCGCTGTAAAAAGATTGTGACAGAACCAAAAAATACTTTAAATTTTTAAAATAACAAAATAGTCAATCGTGATATTAAATCTGCAAGTCGGGACCGGGAATGCACTCACCTTTTATTGTAATTGGAATTCGAAGTACTTTGTTTGTTAGTGGCTCTAAAAGGAATCCCTTAAAATTAGCATTTACTAAAACTTTTCTTCAACGTAAAGTCGAGTAACGCTTCATGCAAATAAAACAAAGGAGAGGGCAGTAAAATATCAGAAATAAGCGTAAACAATGCAGCTAGTGATAAAAGATTATTTCAGACTTTCGCTGTGTTGCGATTTTTATCATGCAACGGCTACAACAAGGTATCTGTATTGTAGCTATCACTGGAGTGATAAACGAATTCTAAATAAAGATTGCCTCTTCAAATAACCACTCTAAATACAAACATGCAGACAAAATGAAAAATTCTGTTTCTGTTTTTAAAAATTGACATAGCTTCATGTGGCCTTGGTATTAGGATACTTTTGTCCACTTTAGAAGTCATCTGAACTCGTATACTAACAACTGCAAATATTCCAACCAAATGGTATTAGTTTGACCTACTTAGAGTAAATAAATTGACACCCAATTGTGAGATATTTCTAGTACTTACCTAAAATTATTTTACACATGAGTAGGTTCGATAGACGTCGCTGAAAGACAATGTAGGCAAATCCCTCATACTTAATTGAAAGTTTTTGAATACAACTGGCGCAGTATTTTTTTAATATTTGTTTTTTTATTGCAGGTGTTAGAAAAGCACATTACTCTGGACAAGGCGGCAAAGGGTACTGACCACGTGTGCTCGCTTACTCCGACGGAGTTTCAGCAGCTGGTGCGTGACGTCAGAGTTATCGAAGCCTCACTCGGTACTCCCATCAAGAAGGTGGTCACATCAGGTAACGACGCTGGTTATGAAACAGTCAATTCATTGTCTGTCAGCAAACATTGCTTCACGAATAAATGTGACAATCGTAAACGTATCGTACCGATACACTGCGCGGTGACGCTACAACGTTCCGCAGTCGAGCTGGCGTTGACGCGCAATATGACTCGAGTTAGGTTTACGTAACGCGGCGACTGTCAGATAAATTACCTCTCAGGATGCTAGAAGCAAGCGTATCTGTAATCTGTACCTACTGTAGATCGCTTGCTAGACTATAAAAGCGAAACCTCTTTAGTTTGCAGGTATTTGCATATATTCAAGACAGCATACACAGTTTCAGGGCCACAATTCGGAGTTTTCACGCATGCCTCCATTTAGTAGGTACACGCTTATTTTACAGTTCTCTTTATTCTCTCGTGATTTTCCGAATCATTTCCTTTGATACTTAATCAGTGTCGGATTAGTTTAATACTATTTCAACTGGTGTAAGCATGTTATGTGTATCACAGAGTGTCCTTACTGCGTTTTCCGTGACCTGACTCCGTATGTACATATTGTAATATAGAAATATTGTAAATACGGTCGATATTGTAAATAATGGTATTTTACCGACTAAAATCAACAATAAACAACATTGACAAAGAGGAAAGTTTATGGAACCTTCAAGACAGTCGGACTATCTCTACAAAGATAAGAGGTGGTTGAAACATTGTTAATTATCGCATAAATTATGCAGTCAAAACGATGCAATACATTGATGACTCAAGAACAATGTATTTTGTTTTTTTAAATGCAAGAACGATTGTTCTACCTACGAGTACTCTTCAAGTAGATTTATAACTGTCAGTTACAATTGTTTCCGTCTACTTTAGACTTGTCAAAATCAAAGATGGATATACTTTATCTGACGGATATCGTTAGAGGTGGCAGGCTCTTAGTTTTGTCAAAAAGGGTCTTTCGTAACGGTTTGGCCCGTCGTATTACCCTAGCTATTACATATTGCTAAAAGCATCATTCGTGACTTATGTATATTCGTTACTAATTTTTCATTCGATATTTTTTTATTTCTTAGGCATTTGGTGTTTTTATTTTATCTATAGGTACGAATCTTGTTGATGCTACTAATATAGTTTTGGTTGGTAGTTATATGCTTGTAGTAGCAATAAAGTAAATGTTTATTAGTAAACTAGAAGATGAAGCGCAGTTCATGCGTGTGTATGAGATAGATTGATGATTGACGATGATTGATTTCGCATTGACCTATTCAACTATAAAGAGATTCGTTTGGCCATTAGCCATGAGAAAGGAATTGTTTTTAGAGTAACAGATTGGAGTCTGAATCATGGCTCTAAATTGTATTTTAATATTATTGTATTATTTAAAATGATACTTTTTCATATCAACTCCTAAAATCACTATGATTTCATCTGAAAAGAAGGACCATTTCTGATCCAAGAAATAAAAACATTCATTCTTTTACAGAAATCCCGTGCATCGACAAACTACAAAAATCCTTAGTGATGGGAAGTACGAAGAACAAAGGAGAGATCTTATACCCCGGCGATGTGAAGATCAAAGTAGCAGAGCCTAAGGGCCTGAACGCACTGCATTTCGATGAGGTTATCTACAAAACACTTGTTTATGACAAGAAGGAAGATGAACCCTTAAATGAGGGAGATTTTTGCTAAAGACGCTCAAAAACTAACACTTAAATTAAGCTACTAGGTAAGAAATAACAAAGTACTAATCTTGAATAGGTGGACGAACATTAATAGGCATTAGGTTGATTATTTCGTGACTGATATTTTTACTCAGCTCAGCATGTGACACGTGATAAAAGCATAATATTAAGATATTTTATAGTAAGTATGTGTAATCGAATTTATTTTCTTAAACTACCTAAATAATATGTAAATTATGTATAATATAATAATAAAATTAAGTTTTCCTCTGTAAAGTTTATGATTATCGTTAGTTATTTTATGAAAAGATCTAAGTATAAATATATTTTTGTATTAAATAATTACGTTATCACCGACTTATTTGCTGGGTTTATTTTTGTTGACCTCAAATCCATTTGAAACAACACTCATTCCAACCGAAAAAGAAAAGATATTTACTCGCTTTGACGTCAACACTCATTCATAAAGATATTTTTAAACTTATAAATTTTGTCGTGCCAGGGTTATAATTGGAACCGAATCCTATATAGTTATATGCAATACTCGCCTTGTTTTTTAACACAAATCATCGTAACGGCTATTTTGAAAAGCATCAGACATAAGTTACGTGGATTTACGCAGCGCGTAGTCGCAGAGTGGAGCGAACGTGACAGAGCGAGCGGACGCGGCGCGCTGGGGCGGGTCTGCGAGGAGCAACCACCGGCGCAGACGCAGAACCGATCCGTGGCCGCGAGCTCAGGGTGCGGAATCCTCCCTGACGCATTCAATAGCGAGTGTTTTATTTATATTGGCGGTAAGACGCGAGAGGTCGAGTGGGCCAGCAGCGTTCAGCGGCATGTGGTGTAATAGAACATAAGTGGCGCAGCGGGCGCGCTGAGTGTTGGCTCGCTGCCCGCGCGCGCGCCGCGCCGCCAGTCCCCGGAACACCGCCGGCCCGCCGCCTGCGCCGCAGCATCCTTCCTCTGCGAGGGCACCAGCGCGCCTCGCGCCTCGCGCTCGCCCAGACCTTCCTCCGCGGATACTCTCCGTGGCTAACGTAACCACTTTCACTCTCCGTTTCCGCGACTAGAAAGTCCGAAGGAGCTGCCGATTTAGGTCGCCCGGTTCCGTGCTAGCAGCGGGATATTTTTATTACCACTGTTGGGTGCAGACGTACGAGCGACGCGCGAAACATTTATTTATTTATAGAGTACCTATTATCGTAAAGTTCATTCCATAAACGATGGCGTGTGCGTTGCCGGCCCCGGTTTCCTTGTTAGATTGAAATTGACTGAGATAAGTAAGACAGTGCAAGGAGTTCTTCGACCAAGTGTAATGGTAGTGAATGTAAGCATTTAGGTGGTAACGTTGACATTTGAAAAGTGCATTTGTGAAGCGAGGATGCATCACCTGTATCCTTTGGCGAAGGGTGATCCCTTGTGTCCGCTTGGGTTCCACCCTCAGGTGCGCTGGCCGACGCGCTGCAAGCGTTGTTTCCGAGACTACAAGGAGCACGGCGGCGCCAAGAGAAGAGAAGACGACTTCACAGCATCCACGCCGGCGCTCTCCACTAGCTCACCATCGTCACGGTCAGCACGCCTCTTACGAGAGACTGCTAGAGTACGTTCAGACCACCTATCAGCGGTACCAGCGCTGTAAGGAACCTGAGCGTGCTCTGGCTGTTTACTTCTGAAATAATTTAGGTACTTCGGTCTTAGAAGTTGAATTGAGTTCAAGAATCGTTGATTGTAGGTAAACGTAAAACATTAGTTTTGTAGGTAAAAAAAAAAAGTCCGCCCTTAGAAAACAATTTCTTTACATTGGTAAATTTTATAAAATTGCCTATATTTACTGAAACACGACGAAATCTTATTTTCTAACAATTAGATAAGAAGTTTGTTTGTTGTATTAGTAAATATGGTGGTTTAGATAGGTATTGGTTTTTGATAATGCCGGTAGTGGCTGAGTCAGACTAAATTTAAGAAAACGCTATAAGTACTTAGGTAAGTACAATTAATAACATGCACCTTACTAATCCAGTTGTTGGAGACGAATGTAGGATACCCAGAGATTAAAACACCTGTCCATTTAACAAACGAGTCTCAACTGTTACGCGAATCAATTAATTGGTTCGTAAATTATCAAAAATCTATAAATAATTAAGAAACAAAAGTGTATAGTGGCACATGTCCAAATTCCTCAACGTTTTTGCGAATTGTTTGTATTGAGCCCGGTAACTCTGACGTTTGACGACGCACTAACCATCTTCCATATGTTGTATACCTACCAATATCACCAATATGTGTGTTTAAGTGACAGAAACTGCAACACAACCAACAAAATAATAGAATTATCACTTGAAAGTCTGTAGGTAGGTACTTAGACCAAGATGCTTATCCAATCTTATCTTATAGCTAGCAATTTATGGAACCGAAATATTTCAGTTATTTTGTACTCTGCTTTAGTATTAGTATAGATAGTATTGTATGTATCAAATCAATTACGGAATATGCTGTATCAAATACATTTTTTTATATGCATAAACTGCAAATGCTTGCTCATTGAATGCGCCTGTTTTGAAAACATGGCACGCAGCTTACTGAAAACAATATCCGTGATTCAATTCGTAATCCACAACATATTCTGAAACAGCACTTGTATAGAAACCGGAAGTGTTTACTCACTTCCGGTTCGCTATATGCAATTAATTTAATGAGACTTCAATACATGCTCGCTCATCACATAAGAGTACTTACTTAGTTCTGATATTCGCATTTAGATGGTAGATATTTGTTCGGTTTCAAAAAGGTTTTATGACTGAAAACTTTCAATGTTCTTTTTTCAACTAGGTATGATTCGACCAACTCCGAATAACGATATTCGTCAGATAAAATGCTACCCGTCCGTCTCAACCTTAAACTTGCCAAAAACAAGGACGGAAATATGTATTTGAATCTAAAGAATAGCGTTACTCGAATTTGGTCGAATCCAGCTCAAGAAGTAAAAACTCTAGCCTAAAAGTAGTAGGTATAGTACAATTTTGAAGTTATGAATAAGTTATTTACTTCTGGTGCTAACTGTACCTACTAATAGGAATTTTATATACTTAGTTGGTTCAGGTAGTAAATTATCTTTATCTTAGGAGTCGTGATGGAGAAAATGGCGCAGACAGTGGGAACAGAACCGGCCGAAGTTGGTCATCCAGCACAAACCTCAGTTCAGACACCCCCAAGAAAGACGCCTTCTCCTCCGGTAGGTATCTGCTGAAATATAGCACCTACAACTCAAGTACCTACGTACCTTAGCAGTACATTATTTTGTTGTCCATAGTCGATTCTGTTGTCAGTTGATTCAGGAACATTCCTGAACTAACTTAATTTGACAGCACCAGAAGTACCAAAACAGTCCCTGCTATGTCAGTTTTTATAAGAGTCATCAATATTTTTAGTGTTGTCAAACAAAATTTTAGGAAAATGAAACAACGGGTTGTTAGGTACCTAATAACGTCTAATGTCTAGTAATCCGACCACTGTAACTGCATGTATAATTTGCAAAAAAAAATAATCAAAATGTATATACCTTCTGCTAGTATAGCTGCAAAACTATACTATTTAAAAGACGGCTGTCTGATAAGGGGTCGCGGTCGTAGAACCGACCCCGACCTAAAGACCGTGGGATTGAAACCCGTAGCGTGTGTGAACCTGCACACCTTGCAAAGCTGTGATTTAGAGTCTTATTTTTAAACTTGCCCAAAACGAAAGGTGAAGGAAAACCACTTTCTTATGGAGAGGGAACAGTGTGCCATATTATAAGTTTGTATAGGTAAGCATCAGTATAAATCGAGCTTTACGTGTGATTTCACCGTGTTGCTCCTGTAATAATATCAATAAAGTAACTCTGTCGTGACGTAGGTATAGCTTACCTCGACGTTCCTTACAGCTTACACATCCATGTTCAACGCGTTTACCTACTATAGGCTGGTAACGTGCAAAGAGGTATTATGTTTACGTCTGTGCGGCCACCATGCTTTGACACGTGTTTAAAACCCGAACTTGATAGCTAATTTAATAGTTGTTTCCGAAAGTTGGGTGACTTTTGACGATGCATTCACCGCAATCTCAACCACCATGTGAACATTTCATATATGAACAGCCTCTTTGGTGACGAAGCTATACCTAGGTACTTGTATCCTTCAAAGCACGGAAGTGCCCACGCGAACGCCACTATAGATCCTAAAAGTTTGATCTGCTAGAACCAACTAAGGGAATGGACCATGGACACTTCTGTGAATATCGTTTTAGTTACTAACCTCCAAAATCATAAACATAGGTAAATGTTCCGATGTGCAATGGCGATTCCATATCCACAGTACGGTGTATTCGATAGCACCTCCTCTCCTTGCCGGTAATTCCTCAGAGTTCAGCAGAGCGAGCTCGTCGTGGACGTCGACGCCGGACCTGGGGGCCAATGACGGCGACAACAACGCCGTCACCGTCAGCCTGAAGCTGCCCAAGCGGAGACTCACCGGCCCACTGCCCTCTCTCGACACAGGGCAGAATAATGTTGGTAAGATATTACCTACAGACAATTTGATTTCTGTTTTCTTGGACAAGTCAAATCCATAATACAGACTTTACAACGCACATGTCTTTATGTCCCTTATGTGGCCAATTTAGGTACCTACTTTGGCAGTCGTGTAAAAGCGTACATCCGATGTCCACTAGCTCTTTTACGTTTAAATTCAAGATGCTCTGAAAAGAGCTTTGTGTAAATAATTAACAAACGTGCTTGAATCTCAAGGAAGTCATTTTCAGGCATTGTGCATTTGTGCAACCATAGGACAAGCCGACACTCAAATGAAACTAAACACTGCAATGTCAACAGATTCGAGTACGGTGACATTACGACGTCCATCGCCGTCGCCGCCCCCCGCGCCAGCTCCGACGCCGGCGCCGATCACCATCAACAAAAACGACTCGCTGGCTGAACGGGTGCGAAAGGTAGAACTAACTTCATTACTTTATTTCGACCAGGCGACTTTGGTATACAAACGCATAAAAACGGAAACTGGTTTAGTGTAGTTTGTAGTTAGGTCAGCATTAGTTAGGTTAAATTTTTATAATATCCCAAAGTTAGGTCGGTCCCACGACCTTCTTGTTACGACATAACATTATATTTTGTAAATAGGGACGCTAAACACAACAAATATGAACAAGAATCCAATTGGCATCGTTTGTAATAAAAGCTAATGGACTAGGCAGTTTCATAAATCAAACTAAATCAAGGCGTTCTTAAACGAGTTATGGACTGATTTCGGAAACAACACGTTGTCAATCTGGCATCATAACGCAAAATATAAGTAAATCTAAAGATAAACTGTGGTATAACACCCAGTTTCAAACCATTTTCTACATTCATCCCATCGGAATGCCGGTTGACCTATTGTCATACAAACTGTGAAGTTTAACATTCAGAACTGAATTTAACTAGGCTTAGTTCACCTTGAAAATTCTTGAAAACTACGAAGTAAAATATAGGTCAAGTCAATTGGACTGTCTGTTGAACTCGTGTAAATAATAAGAGTTCTGCTAAGGCTCTGAATAAACGAGGACTTTGATTGACTAGCACAACGGACTAAATGTGCTCGAGAAGTCTAAAATGTAGAGTGCAATCTAGAGCATCTTAACTCTAGTTACTCGTAAGTTGTAGGTAAATCGTTGTATCTCGTGAATAGTTTTGAAGGATTTGTAGGTAAAAGTTTTTGCAATATGCATAAAAAACTGTACTTATTATCCCTTGTCACGAAAGGAATATTTATTCTTTAGCAAAAAAATCATTACGGTTGCATAAACAATCTACTGATCTAAACAGCCCGTGTACCCTAGCCTAAAGTATCTCGCCCGCACTCTTAAAATAAACATAAAAGGTCGCCATAGACTAGTGCTCGGCAGTGCAGCAGCGCAGAGCATATAATTTATTGAGGAAATGACCTATTATTGGTTTTCTCCTGAAGAGATTATCTACTACGAAACAGTCAAGATGTTTTATCTAAAAATTGACCAAACGATTAACACTAATAAGGAAGCAATGAGGAGATTTCTACGAAGAAGTCAGCAATGATTTGATTTCGAATCGGGGCGCCTACAATTTTTATTACAACTTTTCTGTTTACATGAATTTTGCGTAACAGAATTCGTATTTTATAGCTCATCGGGCGAATGAAGCTTTTTGTAACACGAAATGAATAGTCGTAAATCTGTCCGCATTCACATTCGGCCGGGTATTTGGATACGCATCAACTAATTTTAGTTGCATAGGCACCTACCTACATTTGATTGTCTCTGAAATCATACAAACAAAATAAATATTAAAGTGGTTCTACGAAGTTAGATGGTCAAATGATTTACAGGTTCGATCAAATTGTTTGCGTAGGAAGGGAACATAAGTAGCATTTCAGTAAGGCGTCCGACCTTATGTCGTTGACATAAGAAACAAACTGCAATGATTCACGCGTCACTGAAATGCATTATTTACCATACATGTTATTCCAGATGCAACTCATGAAATCCCAGAGTAGTTTTGAAAAGGAATCAAGTATAGAAAAGGAAAGGGAACGCAGAAGTTTATCGAGAAGCAAAGAAGAAGAAAAGACTGTTCGGTTAAAAGAAGAAAGAGAGAGGTCCGCTAATGATGTTAACTTCATGATGCAGGTAATTTACCACCACATCTCAGCCACTGAACTAATACTGTGTGTCTTGTTTAGACCCGCCTGTGTTTACCCCTGTATACATGTTCCATGACGAATGTTCCGACAGAAACAGTTCGCCTCTAGAGACTCTACATCGTTTATGAACTCGAAGGTTAGAAATCCTAAGCATCTTGATAACCGGAAAGTCTGATGTAACATCTACCGTTACTACTCCGTAGGCCAATTCTAACTCATTCGAAAAGCCGTGTCGGATCGGTATCGGAAACTCTCGAAGGAGATTTCAAATATCGAATTCGACATCACATCTTCAAAATGTTGGTCCTTCGAGACTGTCGCCATGTTTTAGACAAGTAAACACACAAATATAAATCTTGTTTTTTTACAGGTGAAAGAGAAAAACTCGCGTAATTCCACAAACGCTAAGCCACCGTCGCGAGGAGGTCCTTCCAAAGACAAGGATGAATCGGACGACGATGCTAGCACTGCGGGCACCGCTACCACTGAGGGCACGTTAGTCGATGCCAACGATAAGGAATATCAAGTGAGTAACTACTTGTACCTGAAATAAGGAAATCCGTAGAAGAACCAAAGTATAGCTCCACGAATTAGCAAGTTGAAGTGACATTGGGCTGGCCACATAGCTCGTAGAAATGACAACCGCTGGGGAATTCATAGTAAAATTCAGTCCAGATTGTTTGAAATTGTGACTCGTTTACTCACTAATAGGCCACTTTTAACTTTAACGTGACTAAGTTGCACGAAAAGTATAAAAGCGGCCAATGATAAAACTTATCAAAAATTCCAAAAACTATTGGCACAGTTGCATCAATGCCTCCGAAATCCGGAGCGTGCTATATTGGACACTACCAGAGATCACGTGGATTACCTTAAACGTAACGATCGGAGCTGAACTTGGTCCAGATGCAAAGAAATGGTTCCTATTTATAGCAGCACAGTTCACGTGCGGCCTTGTTAACCTGCATTTTCACAATCTGTAGGTGGAGCCGAGTATTTTCAGGAGAAGTTGTATTTTATGACTGAACGTTTATTTATTTTGATGAACTGATTCATTATAATTTATTGTGTTTTGAGAAAGGAATTTTTTTTTTAGAGCAAAAAGAATATGTTCGTACGAGAAACTTTTGAGTATTTTTTACAAAATTCTTACCAACGAAACCTAGAAATACCAATTTTTTTGTATGATCCTTGTAACATATTTTTTTCTAATGATCAGCTAGCATTTTCACTAATCATATTTTTGCAGGATCAAATAGAAAGTCTGAAACAAGAAGTGGATACTTTAAAACGTCGATGTGAAAGAGTGGAAAAAGAGAAAAGTGATATACTCCTCCGAAGACTGGCAAACATAGACACAGCTAATAAATACACATCGGGCAGATCGTCAGAGGTTCTCAAACTGCAGCAGAAAGTGAATGAACTGACGTCACAGAACGAAGACCTTAGAGATGAGAAGAAACATCTGTCGCTGAGAGTTCGAGAAGTTGAATCTGAGTTGGAGGTAACTTTGTAAAAAATCTTTAACCTCAAATAGATAGAGGTATAGATGAAAGTGGCGATTGGTTGATCAGGAGTAAAAAATGACAAATTTTGTGGATTGGACCTCAGTAACAAATCGTGAGGAAACTAGTTCTGGTATTTCCGATAAGAAATCCTAGTGATTGCAAAAAGAGGGGCTTGCCTCCCTGTAGGTATTATTCGGACGTGCTTATGAATCAAGAGCTTATAATTTTTAGGGCGCTTTGTTGGTATTTTCAAGAGATATCAAAAAATGTTCATAGGCAATTCAGTCGCTAGCCCCTTTCATTCGGCATTATAGTCACTTATTTTAGAAAAACAGTTAAAAATTTTGACACTTAATAAACGATCATAAAGAATATGTCGGTAACTCCCATTTGTTTTATAGGACTGTTACGTCATAGAACTGTTAAAACTTTATCCCTGTAGTTCAATGTATAGCCTAATAGTTTTCACTTGGATTTTATTTTCCAGTCTCGGCCATCAGTAGAAGCGCAGACGCGGCAAATAGAACAGCTCCGTACAAAGCTGCTCGCTGCTGAGACTCTGTGCGAGGAGCTGATGGACGAGAACGAAGACATGAAGAAGGAACTACGCGACTTGGAAGAGGAAATTGAGGAGATGCAGGATAACTTCCGGTGAGAATAATAATTCGCCCAAAAACCATTTTGAAAAGTGGATTTACTACCTTATACGTCAAGTAGAGATTTACTCGTCGCGAAAATATTTCATAGTACTTAGCTTAGTGTAAAATTTTTGAAGAAATAAAAAATTGTCTTGGGTTGTGATAGAATAAGGTCCCTGAAGTTTTTCCTATGGAAATTACGTCAACATCTTACAAAATACTTGGTTAGATGAGGTTGGTACATTTTATTTTTTTCGAAAGTTAAGCTTGTTATTTCACTAGTCTACCAGGAACAGAAGAGTAAACTTCTTTATAATTATGATTTAAAAATGCCGTTGATATATATTTTAGAGAGGACCAAGCAGATGAATACACGTCACTTCGAAGAGAGTTGGAGCAAACCATTAAAAACTGTAGAGTTTTATCTTTTAAGCTGAAAAAGACTGAAAGAAGGAATGAACAGCTCGAGGTAGAAAAGGCTGATCAAGAGAAAAAACTGTTGGAGGTAAACCTATGTTTATCTAGTATCCAATTAAATTAAACAGAAAGTTGAAAATAGAATGAGGCTCATTACATACTCCTTGGTGAAATACTATCTCCGTAAGAAGTTCATAATTCCATTCAAAAATAGAAATGACCCTGGTTTTGAAAAGAAAAAAAAGGCGGGAAAGCGTTTTCGCTCGCGTTCGTTCGCTCGCACGCCAAAATATCTCGGGTGTTATGAGTAGCATATGCCCCTTGGCAAACAAAGTACCTACTGTTTATTGATTATACCCAAACAGAAGAAACATTTGTATTGATATCGCAAACTAAGTGTGTCCTGGGTGGAAACCACACTTTATAGGGCTGAAGGCAGAGCTACTACCGACTCAGGACAGCATTACTGTATTTATATTTTTTCAATTTGCAGATAGTTGGTGGGCAAGACGGTATGCAGCGCGAAAAACGTATAAAAGAGTTAGAACAGGAAGTGGCTCGTTATACTGAGGTGTCTGTCAGACTTCAGAAGGATCTCGCAGACGCCAACTCTAAACTAGCTGCTGCGTCTGGCGGACCGCCCGCTAACCTCAACAAAATACACAACATCAGCGATGGCGTAAGTAGCTAAACGTTACAGGAGGTTGCTCGTTATAAAGCGTCTAATTAAAAAGAATGATAATTTATATTATTTTTCAGCAAAAAGTATCACGTTCATCGCTAACGCGCGGCGGTAGTCAAGAGGACCCGGCGCAGTTGCTACGCGACTTACAGGACTCTTTAGAACGCGAGGCCGATCTGCGCGAACAACTTAGAAATGCAGAAGAAGAGGTAATACCTTTTCATTTTTATAATCTTTTTAGGGACCTAGGTACTTTTAATTTTGCCGTATTATTTTCATTACATCATTATTCTCGTATTTGAATATGTTCATAATGACGCAGTAACACAAACTGAGTAGTACGGCCTCTGACACTAGCTATTAATAAATAGCTGATTCATTCCGAAAACCTTTTCAGACCGATGATATCGGAAACTTCCGATGAAAATTTAGTGAATTCGAAAATACCCTTCGAGAGTTCTGGATATCGATCCGAAAAGGCTTTCAGAATAAGAATATATGCAAACTAAGAGGTGCAGATCAGGTTAGGAACCTTACGTAAACTCTAATTGCCTCGTAATTATTTTTGTACGAGTATATATTTTTCTACAGCTTATCATTGACATTTTTAATCATAAAATCAATATTTTCAATCTCGCACGATTTATACTTGAGTCTTAAGATAAAATATGGGTGTAAAGCGATTTTTCATAAGACACGTGGGTGTCGTGGCAAGTTTATAAACAAAATCTGTCTAGACGCTGAGTAATAAATAATGTTTAATAGTAGGTTGGTCCAGTGCGGGAATCGAGCCCACTCCTTTAAATTACCGATGTTGAGCCTTGCCTTATTTTTATAAACGCCAAGCCGTTGATCCCTGTTACATGGGTACTCACCTTAAAGTGCCATTGCTTGACACAAAACTCAACTAAATGCCATCATTCAATAAATTATAGCTAAAACGTTTTCAAAGATAGATTACTCGGCAGCTCGTAATCGAGTCGCAGTCCCGTAACTCATCCAATAAATCATATTAAATGAGTTGTAAATCTATCCTAACCGACGAGTTAATACAGCATTGCATTTCTGTAACTACGCGGCGTGTTTATTAGAAAACAAAAGAGTTCATAGGACCGTTGTATAGGACGGCCAACTGGCACCACGCCAAACACATGGCTGACTCAACACTACGACACCATACATATACGTAAACAATAATTCCACGATGATTTTATAATGGTGATGGATGTTGTCTTGTCTGCACAACAGGCTAGTCGGTACCGCCGACGCGACGGAAGACTGAGGCCGTTACTTGTTTCTCATCCACCACAGCCTGATCTAATCGCTTCGCAAAGTAAAGTCGCAAGCAATGCCTTCGAGAATCTCGAACCAAACACTATTCAACGAATGCTTGAAATGCAAGTGACCCTAGAAAGGAGCCTGTCTCTAGGCGCTAATCACATATCCATCGGTGTGAACCAAGTCGCGCAGACGCCGCAAGACCTAGTCAACTGTTACTCTCAAGGTTGCCAAACGGACACTATGATGATGCATGATGTAGCCACAGATACGAAGAAAATTACTTTAGATTCTATTGTGCAGTGCATAGCTGATATTTCAGAAATGTACTCCCAAACTGAATCACCGTTCATGAAAAACAAAAATGCTCAGACAGATTTTACTCGCACCAATGGCATCTCGCAGACAGATAAGCCTAAAACTAGAAATGCTAGCTTACAAACCCCAGCAAGGTATACCAACGATGAAGGGTCGCAAGTTTCTAAAAACAGTTTTGACAGTTTTGATGCTAGTACTGAAACGCAACCTGTAATAATGAGCGACAAATCAGTTGAGACGGATGCTGTTTCCAATATTGATTCCGAAAAATATGATGGCAAGACTTCAAGAACTAAAGAGAAGTCTGATAGCCCGCCTCTATCTTCTGAAAAGGAAATTGCTGAATCTCAACTTCATTACTCTTTCCCCTTGGTCTCGATTTATAATCCACTGGCAGTAATGTTACCGAACATAGGTACTTATGAAGATTTGTGTTGGTTTCGTTTATTAATGTGTACATAACAGATTGTCCCATTTGATGACGTTCTAGAATAGAATAATCTTGAAAATTATAACCTAGCGAATATTTACAGGCAAATAACTTGCGTAAAACATCGTCTCGAGTCGAGGAGGACAATGAGTCCTTGCTTCTACAGCTGAAGAAAATGGCTACTAAAGCCAAAAGTATGTCAAACATTATAAAGAATCTGCTGTGTTTGCCTGACGTAACATTCATTTGGTCCACCTTCCCATACCCACACAGCCCCCTAAAACTACCAAATAATTTCCCTTACATTATTATAAGCTTTTAACAATAAAAACTCATTGTGAAACCTGAAACTAACATGCTTCTGTAAATATTCTGAAGTTAAAAGGCGTATCGACGGTAGCCATTTTCTCCAGTACGGTTTAAACCTTCAAAATTCAAACCTCTTCGTACAGAAATAATAACAAATCTGAGTGATTCCAGTCGACTAATAAACTTTTTCATTAACAACAACCTCTGCATCTTTTTATTACATCTAAGTTGAATTTTAATAAACATAATCATATTAGGAGGTATAAAGTATAACATTACTTCAGGTCGAAAGCTATCACCAACGCCACCGGCTAAAAAGCTTTCTATTGAGTCGGTCAATAACAAAGACGAAAAATCAGAAGAGGAAGATCCAGCTGAATTGCGACTTCTTCTGGAGCTCAACGAACAGGTAACTTTATTATCATATATAGGTATGATCATTCCATCGAAGCACATTGCTAAAAAGAAAGAGACTTTAGATCCTGTAACATATTTATCAGGAAGTCTATGTGTATACTAATGCAAAAAAAATTCACAGTGAGATTTTGTATAAAACATTACATTTGTTTCAAGGAAGCAGCGGTCATGCGACGAAAGGTTGAGGAACTAGAATCCGATAAAGAGACTATGAAGAAACAAGTGAAGGAACTAACTGACAAATTAACATCTGCTGCCAATAAGACCAATGCGAACTCAGCTTTAGCTGCTCGACGAAACACCACAACTACTAAGGGCAACAACTTAGCCGATGAGAAAATTAAGGTTGGTAAAACACAAGATGTAAATATTGGCGATAAGTAAGTAAATAATAATGTTGTATTAACCCAGGTGCTGGAGGATGAAATAGATGAGCTCAGAAAGAAACTAATTGAAAAGGAAAGAGACTGTGAAAGACTGCATGCGGAACTAAGCTTAGCTCAGAAGAAACCCAAGGGACTTATAAAGAGCAAGTAAGTTACTTGGAAAAAGGGACTAAAATAACTTTAGCACAAAAGGACATAAAAGTTTTACTAAAACGATGTGGTTCAAGATCAAATATTGTTTGAAATATAACTTAGAAACGTTTTCGTTTTAGATCGTTAGACGCAAATGAGCTTCCAAATGTAGACCTTAAACGACAACTCCAAGTAATTGAACAAGAAGCAAGTGTATTGAGATCGAAAACGCAAAGTCTAGAAGCAGATAATGAAAAACTACAAGCAGAAAACAAGAAACTGCAGGTTATTCAGCTTTTTATTGAAATGTAAATGTTGCAAGAAGAGTTAAAAGCAAATTCTGGCTTATATTTTGTTTTACAGCTACTGAAGAATGCAAAGTCACTAAGAACAGATAAGTCACTGGAACTCAGTACGAGAAAGATTGAAACTCTGGAAACCGAATTGAAAGAAGCCAGCAAGAAAATAAAAGAACTTGAAAACAACCAAGATAAGGAAGACAAGACAGAAAAGAAAGTGGTGCGATTTGGCGCCGACATCAAGAAGGATACCGAGGCATTAAAGTTGAAACAAGACGAACTGGATAAATTGAAAGTCAACTATAGCAAGGTAAGTTTATATGCAAATGCAGTATCAGATTATAATTGATATTATGAATTGTGTTTATGCAAAATAATGTTTCACAGTTAGAAAAAGAAAATGCTAAGCTACAAGCTACATTAAAAGCTTTAAAGGACGATGCGATTAAATCCTTCAAACCAAGAACTCCTAAGAAACCAACAGATCTCACGACCAAATTACAAATGAAGAGAATGGTAGAAGATCTTGAAAATGAAATTGGTAAATATCTCATAAATAAATGCAGCAACAGTAACAAAGAACAAAAATAATAATTTTTTATATTACAGGTGAAATGTACGTTGTAATGAAAAATGCAGGTCTCTCAGAAAACGAAATCCACAGCAAAGTACAGATGGAGAAAGATATTGAAGATATAAGAAAGAAACTATCTAGAACCGACTCGGAATTTAAAAACGAGAAGAACAAACTTCAGACGGAAATAGCAAAGCTCAAAGATCTCAATACCAAGCTAGAAACTGATAAAAGTGCCTTTTCGAGTAAAATAAAGACGTTGGAGACTGATTACACTGACATAACTGGCCAATGTAAAACACTCAAAGAAAATAAGAAAGATTTGGAGACGCAAATCAATAAACTAAATTCAGATATCAGTAAGTATAATGTAGCTTTTAAATAAAGAAGTTTATATTTTTCTAAGTTCTATAAAATGTAAGATATATGTTTTCAGAAAACACAACTTCACTCCAAACGACCATGTCAGATTGTATGAAGAAAATAGAAGATCTGAAAAAAGAAATGGACGCTAAAGACAAGGAAGTTGATAAGCTAAAGAAACAAGTAGAGAATATCAACAAGTTAGAACAGGATAAAAGCAAATTACTAAAGGAAGTAAGTACAAATCAAATCAAAATAAATAATTTGGGAAGAAAGTAATGAGAGCACTAAAGAGCAATCTAGTTCCTATATATAAGCTTTGCTTAGTTTGGGACTAGAGGGCATTGTGTGAAATGTTCATGAATATTTTTTATTTATTTATTTTAAGGTTGGAGATAAAGCAAAGAAGATAGGTGAATTAGAAAAGAAATTGAAGGATTTGGAAGATAAACTGAAGAGAACTGAAAAGGTGCTTTCGACCAAAAAAGACCGTGTTACCAAATTAGAAAAAGAAGTAAGTCATCATTTTACTTATCATCTCAAAATTCTAATGTCCAGTCCAGATAAACAAAAGCTTCTACTATGTTAGACGTAAGTTTATTTAAACATTATTCACTTTAAAATAATAATTATCATTTCGTACATTTATTTTTACTACCAGCTCTCGGAAGAAAAAGCGCAAACTGATACCTTAGCCAGCACTCATAGGCGACTATCAACAGACATCATCGGTGAAAAAGACGTCTTGCAAACTAAACTTATTAACGCCGAAACAAAAGTGCTCAATTTAGAAACAGATCTCAAAGAAATGAAAGCAGATTATGACGATAAAATAATACACTTGGAATCTGATTTGGCTGCCAAGAGCACTCATATTAAGCAACTGGTACTTATAGATACTTTTGAAGTGGAGCGTGCACCCAATCCACAGCATGACCCCTATCCGAAACTGGCTGTAGAATTTACGAAAGTAGTACGGTTCAAGCGTGGTTATAAATCTAGACTAAAGCAGTAAAGCTTAGTTTTCAGCACTTTTCAGCTTTTGATGTTGAACAAATGTGTGTTATAAAATCATGGCCTTTAGAATCATTGTCCACGAAATATTGTTTAACGACCGCGCCGCGGTGCCGATCCGAAAGACTACCCTGAGATAAACCTTGAAACCTAACTACAAAAGCCTTGTTTTCATCAAGTACCTACCTACCACCTACCGATTCCCTATTGAACATAAACCAAGAATCAGCTAAATTTAGTTTGAATACTTCACACGCTTTATTTTCTCGAGTTTACTGTACCTGCCTGTCTAAGTAGATTATGATCTCTCCAAAGGGCACTCACTACAGAGGCACGCGCCTACGTTTTGCTTGGGCAGTTAAAAAGATTCACTCGAGCCAGTTATAAATCCAATGGCGCTTTTAAGATGGAATTCCTCTCCTGCAACAACGTTATTAGTTTTCTTTAATCCATTTTCTTTGGCAGTTTTTTTTTATTTCACAAGATGACACTGCTTTTTAGATTCTTGCAAATGCATTATCAGCTTGGGTTGTTTCTTTTACTAAATATATTTTGTAGGAGGAAGCGTTACGAGACACATCAAACCAGAAATACGATGAAGCGGTATCTTCTGTAGAATTGTCACAAATGCAAGATAAATTGGACAGAACTAGTAAGGATCTTCAACAAAAACAAGATGACTTGGAATCTGCTAAGCGCGATCTCGAAAAAACTGAAAAAGAGCTCACTTCCCTAAAAACTGAAACTGCGCAACTGAAATCAGATATTGCGAAGTTGGAAAATGAAAAGAGAGAAAATGAGAACAAGCTACAGGCTGAAAAGAAGGAGTCCAGTTATTGGGAGAGCAAAGCTTCAGAATTTGATACAGACCTTCAGGTACGTGAGTCCAATCTATCGCGTTTCGAAATCACGTGTTTGAGCGTGACCATTATAGTCAGCCATTAATGCAGGGTAATCAAGAAAGAACGGATTAATGATAGGCACGTTTCTTTCTTTTTTTTTCTTTCCCAATCTTTGAGAATACATATCTCGATGGGAACAGTAGGTACTCGAAAATAAAAAACCAAAATACCAGTAGGTTACAAAGTTAGTAGTGGAAAAATCGATGGAGTAACTTCAACCAAAGAATCTTTACCTAACTTACTTTTCAGGCTGAGCGTAAGAAGCTCGAGCGCATGCGCATCGCTCACGACCGAGACATAAAGAACAAGGAAGCAGAACTGGCCACATTGAAGGGCAAACTGAAGGTTCTAGAACAAAGCTCCGGTGCTGGCGCTAAGCGAATAACTGACCTCAAACAGGAATATGAAGAGACTGTCAAAAGTAAGTTCATCACATCAGCTTGCATAAGTCCACTGGCGGATATGAGGTCTCTCCCATAGATTTTTAAAAAGAATGATTTTGAGACCTTTTTTATAAAAAAGTCTAGTCACTTCCCAGTATCTTCACAATGTCGTTGGTCCATCGTATAGGGGAAGTCCCGGAGTTGCCTTCTGGTGACAAGTGAGTTATTCTCGTATTTTACGAGAACCTATTATTGGTACTACGGAACGTTGTCTGTGGAATTAAGATTCATCTCATTGGCTAGTGTAAACTGTCACGGTTACAGGTGGTTATAGGTAATAATGGTTTACTAAAAGCCGTGCATGATCTTTCTTCACAGAATTAGAACATTCGTTAGCGGTAGAAAAGGCAGAGTACGATGAATTGACAGGCAAGTATGAGATCCTGGAAGAAGAACATGTAGTGACCAAAGCCAGATTGACCGTCGAGAAGGAACAAGCTCAGAAGTAAGTTTGGAAGGCCTATACAGCAGTCACATTCGATCTATGTCTCTTCGAACTTAGATGCAGGTATAATGATTTTATAATTTACAGTGAGTTGGCACATGTCCAAAAGGAGTTGAGTGCTGCGTTGGCAGAAATTAAGAGTCTGACTGATGGTAGCGAATCGAAGTCTTCAGCGTGGGAGAAAGAAAAATTGGAACTCCAGGTATCATCGTCTTGTATGAAATAATGTGTGAAATCCTAGTACCTATTCTACAAGTGAATCCTTTGTAATGCCCTAGTAATGTACGAGTGAATGTTATCTCTAGAGGTCGATATCGTCTCTACAAGAGCGGCTGTGCGGTGGGGGATGGGAGGTAGAAAAGGCGCGGCTCACAGCGCGACTCGAACAGCGCGAACGCGAACTCAAAGACGCGTTAGGGCAGCGCGATGTATTGCAACACCATCACGAGCTTGCTAAGAGAGAGGTATATTACATACTAGTAGTTACCCGCGACTTCGTTCGCGTCTACAGTTTCCGTGTACATTATATTATCTGTGCGTGTACCGAGCGGATAATTTGAGAAACTTGACATTACACCTCATTATACCGAACTCGTACTGGAATGTCAAACGCTAGTCGTTAGACCAAAGAGGTAGTACTACGCCCTGTCAAACTGACGTGACATGACAGACAATGAAATCCTCTTGCCAATTGGCGCTGCTAATCAGTTTCGTTCATTTTATCCTGTAGATCCTGTTAATTATTCGGGATAAAAAGTAGCCTATGTGTTAATCCAGGTTACGAACAATATATATGCCAAGTTTCATCCATGTTGGTTCAGTAGTTAAGACGTGATTGAAACACAAACATCCAAACATCTAAACATCCAAACATCTAAACTTTCGCATTTATAATATTAGTAGGATTTCAGCATCATGTACCACAATTCCCCCAATTAATAAACTGAGGTTGAATAGCCTGTCGAACCGTTTCAACCATCATTCGCCTAGCGCTGTGCCTGAATGCGCCTTCAAAGGAGCCTTTACATCGCATCGTTTATGAATTCGAGGGTAAAACCCTTCACTATGCGTGAGACGTGGCTAGGTGTGTAGGTAGCTTATGGGGTATATCAATACTCTGATTTGGTATCATGATAGTATCACGAATTTCAAAACCAGACGTAGCCTGTCTATATTTCTATGATACTGGCACGTACTTATTTGTAAATTATTTTCACTTTTCATTAGAACTCGTCTACTGATTCTCGTAATAACAGATCAACGGCTGATTAGCTCCGACCCTTAACTCCTTTTTATTTCTAGTTGGAAGAATCCAAAAAGAATCTTGAAGACTACGAGCGCGTCTCAAAGATCCAACGCAATCTCACGAACGAAAACTCAGTGCTAGAGAAAGAGCTATCATCTCTGAACGCGAGACTCGACCAAGCTGAGAAGGCGAGAAAGGCGGAGATAGCCGACACTAAGATGAGATACGAGGGACAGATGAGCACCATGCGAGATGAACTCAAGTCGTTACACAACCAAGTAAGTTCTAGATTAGATCTATAATTTTGAAGTACTTTTCACTCAGAGGTGAACCTACTACTTTGCATACAATGGCCTAGTTGGACTTTATGAGAACACTTTATTTCTCAGGTGTCCAGATTCAAACGCGAAAGGGACAACTACAAGCAGATGCTGGACGCAGCTCAAAAGACCATCTCAGAGTTTAGAAGTGGCGATAAGAGTGCCAGAACTCCAAGACTTTCCATATCCAGCACTGATGAGGTAAAAAAACATTTAATTATTTTTTATGGAATAAGCAGATTATCTCACTGAGCATATCCGTTGAGGGCGTGCCATGTGAGGCATTACCCCGGCGCCCATACCTACCCTTCAAGCCAGAACACAGTAATGCGAACATCACTGCTTGGCGGCAGATCTGTGGTAGTAGGTACTTCCCCAGACGAACTCTTAAAAAAAATCATACTACTATTGATATGACCTTGTTTGACTTGAATTTAGAAGCCTTATTTCTTTTTTAACCCAAATGATAATTTCCCAGGAGGAATACCGCACTAAAGTGGCAACCCTTGAGCAACAAGTGGCGTGTCTTGAAGACGAACTTTGCGAGGCGAGAATGTTGTCGTCTAAACTGAACACAGAGCTTGTCAGCGAACGATCATCCGCGGAAGTGCGCCAAGCTGAGATGCAATCTAGACTGAACGAGGTAAGACTGCACTATGTCTTAGTAATGCGGGCTTGCCATCTATTCTGATTCATTCTAAAACTCTTTTCGGACCGTTCTGAAACCTTCCCATATAATAGCGAATAGCGTAGCGTAACAAACTGGAGCATTCGTGAGGCCAAACGGCAGCCGAACGAATACAAAATATCTCTTTGAGGACTCTGAACGGGTTTCATTTTGACGTTCATCAAAATATAAACAGAAGAGATATAGCGGTGTTCTGGTGAAACTTATCTACCATCAACCAAAGTGGACACTATCTCATTGAATGTTTCAAAACATAACGTACTTCTGTTTGTTTTGAATTATCCAAGCTTATGTATGTACAGTACGAGGAAGATCGGCTACTAACGTCTGGTCGCGCTCGCGTCGCGGGCATGGCGACGCGGATGGAGCTCGCGTGGCACAAGGAGAGAGATGAACAACAACGACTACTGCAGGAGACATCCACACTCGCACGGGACCTGAGACAAACGCTCTTCGAGGTAACACAATACAATCATCCCGAGACGGATCAATTTGCCCTCATACCCACTCGATAGGCAGGTAGGCTGTCTTGTTTTTGTTGTATATTGTTACCTGTTGGGGACGAATAAAGATCAATCTATTTAAACGGCAGCGTATTCCACTTATAGAAGAACTGAGGAATTGGGATAGATATGCACCAAACACAGTTCTTTTCAGTATAACAAATGTTTAATCACTATGGAAAACGAGGAAACACATTTGACTTGCAAAGTCTCACACATAAAAGATAGATTCGTGTTACAACTTAATTCTATATAATCGGCGGCGGTATTAACTTTGAGAAGGTCAAAGAATGGAGGAGTACTAACTAGCCTCTTGTATAAAAATACCCGGATCGCGCGATTGAATCGTAAGTAGCTGAGGAAAATTTTCTTCCGATCGTTTTCTGTCAAAAAAACCAGCTCTCGCCTCTCATTGGCTTATCGCCAGAAAGTGGCGCGCGTTTCGTTCGGATACGCAGCGCCACACACTGAACGAGCGGCTTCGCGAGACCGCTCTGGTATTTGCAGCGGAACGATTTGAAAATGGTGACGCTCGCTTATGCCGCGGGCGAGGCACGTCCCTGATCCAATGCGCATTTGGCTCATGCGGCAGCCTCACGAGGCTACTCGTTCAGTGAATACGCGGCTAATGAGATTGTGGTAGAAGCAAATGCTGTTCGAGGTAAAAGAGCAAGATAAATGGAAGCTGTAAACAAATTGGTTTCAAAAAGGAGTAAACTAGACTAAACAGAGTTTGGAGCGAGTAAATGATGATTTTTTTTTTATACAGGTGGAAAGGGAACGAGACAAGGAGCGGCTGGATATGAAGAGAAGAATAGACCAACTCAAGCGAACAACAGAGGAAGAAACAGAGGAAGCTAAAAAGAAGGTAACTTAATGTTGTAGTGGGCACTTGTTTAGTCTGAACGTTGCCATCTAGCCCCAAACATAGCAAAGCATGAACTATAGAAACCATTATCATGTACATAATGTACTTTGAGGTTAGACGGTGCAAGAAAATCTCCATAAATATTGATTTTGTTCGTTCAGGTGACGGAACTGCAATGCGATCTGCTAGAACTCCGCGACGCGCACGCCAAACTGCGCACTGCTAATGAAAAACTGCGACGCGACAAGGAGCGACACGACCGCGACCGCGATCAGAACAAATTGCTCGTCGGCTCGCTCAAACGGGCTCAGCAGGTACATGCACAGAATATAAAGGAATATACCCTTAGGCATAGGTTGCGTAAAAATCTGTTATTATTATTTGCCATCGAATAGGAAGAAGAACTTATGTAACTGTTGAACATTACACAGGAGGATGACAGAGTGATAACGCAACTGCTAGAAACAATAGACGATCTGATGAAGCAGAGTCCCGATTTGTTCCGCAACACGCCTTCTGTCAAGCCGGAGAAAAATCTCATGACTCCTACCCCACCGCGAAGGAACAGGGTAAGATTTATTCTAAACTTTGGTAACACTTGTGTTTGGACAGGAATTATTATGAAATGATAGAAATAATTCATTTGGACGACCGCGTCGTTTTTTTTCGAAATACTGGTATTATTTTGTGTCGCTAAAACATATATAAAGTAACAGGAATGCAAACGAGCTTACGACTTTTGTTTTCTGACGGATCTCTAAATAAATTTTTGTTCCCGTTTGGCGCATCTGGTTATATGGAACCTTAAAAATGTTCTTTTTTTTATACTAGCCTGTCTCGTCCCACTGCTGGGCAAATGTTTTATTTAGTGAAAATTATAAAATAAATATTACTTGCAGTCTTCAAAATCCCGGTCTGTAAAATAAATATTACTTGCAGTCTTCAAAATCCCGGTCGCGTTCAGCGACGCCGGAAAGCGCGGGTGAAAACAACGCGGCAGGCGACGCGGCCGCGACCGCCGCGCGACTGCGCCGTCTCACCGACGAGCTCCGCGCGTCGCGCATCGCCGAGCGACAGCGCAGGCACCACGCTAACACTAACAGGAGGTAATCTTACAATCTATCTGTAAAACAAATCATTCACTCAATTCAAATTAATTCAAAACAAGCGTCAGTCACAGCGGTTCAGAGTATACTGTTCCTCTTTATCTTGCAATCCGTTATTTGCAGAGCAATGTCGACGGAGCCCCGGGACACGCTGTCGGTGACGCCGGCAACAAGAGCGCCCTCCCGAGCCCCCTCGCTCAAGAAACGATCTATATCGCTCGAACAAACTACCAAGGAACAGGTAAAACTACAAATAGCTCAATTTATGTATATTACTTGCTCTCAAAGAGATGTGCCGCGTGTTGTGTCATACGGAAGTTTTACGATCAGCAGTAAATGGCCCAATGAGGACCGAACTCGCATACGGTTACATGCTGAGGGCTAATGCACAAACAGTACAAATTAGGTACTTCAAGATTTGTTGGTTTACTATATAGCCTATAGAGGTGGTCAATAATGTGCACATTTAATGAGATCAGATATAAAAAGATTGATGTTGATATCGTTCATAATAAAAACTGCACAAAGTGAAAATTACAACCAAAATATATTTCAGAGTCACATCTGGAAGTCTGTGGAAGACAGTAGCGTATCGTCGATGCAATCTTTAGACGGAGACGCGTCGGATTCAAGACTATTCACTATGCAGCGCGATGCCAGTCTAGATAGGTAAATACATAGTACATATAGTTAAAATAAACAAATCAAAGGTTGCCTGGAAGAGATTGCTTTTAGCAATAAGGCCGCCCATTGTACTTACCTCCTAAAGAATCTGTATTATTGTTGTATTAGTTTAAGTGGAGAGTACAATAAAGAATATATCTATCTATCTATCTATGGTTACTTGTATGCTTAGTTTACTATCCTACATTGTCTGTGATTTTGAGCAATGAGCTTTTGAAACCTCCAGAGAAACCAATCATCGTATAGTATCTTCAGCATTTTTATGAATGCTATTGTATTTTTTGCAGCCGTTTATCTGGTGGGTCAGCCCAAAGCGAAATACTTCCCACTGAAAAGAAAAAGAAGAAAAGTATATTCGGCAAACTGAAAAAGCTAACCAAATCGCGATCTATTGACGATCAAGTTGACGCGGAAACCGTTGAGTTCAGACCTATTGGCACTGTTTCGCAGGTAAAAACCTTGTAAACCTTAATAATGGGTATCAAAATTACTGTATTTGTATAATGATTTTTGTTATTTTAGGGATCCGATTCAGATATGAGCGCCGCGGGCAGCAAAAGAGATTTACGAGGCCGACTTTCGGATATGTTCAGCAGAAAAGGAACGCTCTCCCGAGGCAATAGGTAAACATTGAATACTCGCGTTTTTCTGGAATATGAACGAATGTTTGAAATGATTATTTCATCGGTTTGCAGCAAAGAGCTATCGCCAGAGCGGCCTGCGAGCGCGTTAGGGACAGTCAGCAGTGGATCCCGATCCATGCTTCGAAATACAAGCAATAGCAACTTGCCAAGAGCTTCGCCTGCGAAAAAGGTATCATCTTGAACTAAAAGATAGTTTAAAATTATTTTTAGGTAAAATAAGCTCTTTTTTCTATGGGATACGACACTTAGTCGACTATTTGTTTGCAGAACGAAGTCCCCAGTTCGAGGGCATCAAGCACCACTCCCGCCACCAAAAGGAAAGGAAACGGGAAATAACAGATACTATCGTTATATCGCTTCACTAGTGTATTTATTCATATTCCTATGATTTTCCACATAGCATGTAATATCACAATACATATCAATTGTGTATATTCCGTATAACTGTCGATAGATGAGTGCACGAGAATAATAAACACGCGATTATTTGAAAGTTCGATCGAGAGTTATACGAGAATACCCGACGCGTCACAATATAAGAATGTGTCAGTGACGCCCTATTCCTTACGTCCCTAGTTCCCTCGAGACAAGCCGTGCTGACGTTTCTAATGTACTTGTAATTTCGTAATAAAATGTTCGATTAAAATTACCTTGTATTAACTAAACATCTATTCAATTTTAAAGTTTTTTTACATACAAAATATCAGACTTAGAAAATGCAAACAACAGAAAATAAAACCTGGGATCGATGCATTGCAGTTGAAATGCTTGTATAGTGTAGTGGCAGTAGGCAGTAGACAGTAGACAGTAGACAGTAGACAGTAGGCGATGGGCGACAGGCGCGGCTAGCTTTGATCCATGAGATTGGAGTCGAGACCGGCGCCGCCCGACGCGTCCTTCAGGATCGACTCGAAGATGGGCTGCAGGTCGGGGAACGATTTGATTTGCGTTACGAAGTCCATCAGGTGAGGGTTCTTTTCTGAAAGACAGAAACCGATTTAGTAAGCTGCAACACTTTGCTAGCTAGCCACTTTTTTCCTCCCAATCAATCAATTTCATGTGTATTTTACATTTGATTCGAGGAACAGTAGCAGAAACTCAAGATTTCTTCTACGGTCTTGTGTACACGGTAAGAGAGATCGGTATACAGTCTATCGATCTCTCTTGGTCTTTTGTTCTCAATACCCCTTTTTTTCGCATCTACTTGTACATTTTAAATTGTTCTTAGAACGTAACGTACCCGCTTCGGGAATCTGCAAAAGCGCCGCGGCCGCCCTCAGCGCCGATCGTTTGAGTTCGTCCTGCTTCTCGTACTCTTGCTTCACTGAGTTGGCTTTGACCTTCATCGTGCATGTAGCTCGCAATGGCTCCACTAAACTTTCCAACCCTGAAATGTAAACCGCAATTTGAATGTACTATATCCTAAGTGAAGTTTTAATGACTGTTATAGCATCATAACGTGCCCACAAAAGTACGGTATAGATCAGACAAGATATTCAAACCCTAGAGTTGTAAATGTTTATTAAAATCAAAGTTGTGTAGTTCAAAAGCATCTAAAATACCAGTTGATAATGACGACGCATACTTACTTTGCAACACAACAGCGGGACAGAGCTGCGCAAGGCGCGCGCACATTAGATACGTCAGCATCTTGATATCGTAGTGATCCCTCAATCCATCCTCCACGTGCCTCAGGAACTCGAACACGTCGAGTCTGTCGAGGCAGGTGCCCAGTAGTGTGTACATGCACTCGAATGCTGCCTTGCGCAGGTCTAAGCCATCGTCAACCGAGTGCTTGAACGGACCCATCTCTACTTCGCGGATCAACTCTTTCTGTGACAGATAAATGTGTCAAGTAGCTTGTTGTTACGTCCTCAGTATGGCAATGCAATGTGTTGTGATAGGCAGAGCCTACCACCACCTAAGCGAGTTTAAATAAATAAATATTCATGGACTTTACACACAACAAAATCAATAAATAAATATTTTAAATATCGAAGTTAAACCCTCGCGTTAGCAATACTGATCACCATTAAGCGACAGATTATGAAACTTGCCGTGGAGATTGCTATCGCCAAAACTGAAAAACTTATGTCAAGTTTCAATGCGCGAGTTTCCTTCAAAAATATTATAGCTCTTTGTAATCGGTCTGCTATATCCAGGAAAGGAGTTGAAGTGTATTTAGTTCCTCGGCAGACGATTGGACACTAACAACAAGTAGTAAACCAGCCAAAGTGTGATGTGAAAGGGCACTCACCTTGACCTTGGTCTCAGTATAGACAGTGGGCAGTAGATGCGGCAGTAGGTCGCGGATGAGTGAGGGCTTGTTGTGCGCGGCCGAGTTGAAGGCGACCAGCGCCACGCGACGCACGCCTAGCTCCGGGTCGCGCAGTGGAACCAGCAACTCGGACATGCACTCGCGGAGGAGCGGGTCGATCGCTTGTGGCTACGAACAACATAGCTTATGCTTATCAGTTCAGTCTAAGGGCGCTGACGAGGTAAAGTTGATCGAAGGCGCTGACCATAGTCAAACGGATGTCTTCAAAGTTTATAGAATGCTCAAAATGCAGCATAATTATTTATTTAATTAAAAATGTACATAACTTTCTATTCGCTTTTAAAATCGAATAGATTGGACAAAATACATATTAGTTACACACATCTAGGGTTACCATATCTCAGGATTTGTCCTGAGATTTCAGGATTTTTCGACTCTTCTCAGGATTCCGGCCGGATTTAGCAAATCTAGTGATAGCTCAGGATTTTCAATAAAACACAGGTTACATTTTAAAGATCTCTCTTATTAAACTACTAAAAATTATTTTCTTTTGGTAACGATTGAACAGTTCAAATCAATACTTATTTATCAAAGTAAAACAAACTAAAAACGGGCGCCCCCCTCCTCCCTCCACCCCGCTGTTTTGAGTGCGATGTACTGTACATACAAGCTTGCAACGCGTCGCGTAAAACGCGTGCGCAAGATAATAATACGTTTTTGAGAGAAAATTCTCAAGCTGTAGAAAATCTCAGGACTTTTCCATGGAAATCAGGCCTTTTCTCCGGACTTTTGATTTTTTCATCTGGTAACCCTACACACATCTAACACATGAAAGTATATTTTCACTTACTTGATCAGAGATTGTAAACTTAACGGCAGTAACAGCAGTTGTCCTCGTGAGCGGTTCAGGTGATTTGAGGAATTCTTTTAGATGAGGTAGTAAGTCTTTAGGTTCTAATAGGCACAATTTTCCTAAGCATTCTGCAACCTAGAACAAAATAACTTATATTATTATATCAAATTGTAGTAAGTAAAATAAATGTAGTAAAAAATCGCGCCAGGTTGTTTTATAACAGGTTTAAGCTTTAAATGTGTTACGTACTACATTACGAGATCCTTCCTCCGCGCACTGGCAATGTTTCGATAGCTGGACCCATATTTCGGGGATAAACGGCCGGAGCGCTTCCACGCCTTCGGGAGAGCACGATTCGCACGAGATTATCTGTCAAATATAAGCTGGTTAGAATATTCAAAGCATGTAGCCCTGAGCTAAAGTTACCAGCCACCACGGTATGTAAATATTTATGGACAGTTCACCAAAATGTAAAGATACTAGCAGTGTTTAACTTTTACATATTTATTACCAGTTTCGCAAACTCCGTCAGTTTCTGTCACCGCAACAATCAATCGACTATCGATCAATAGTAAAATAAGATCAGTCAATATAGATGTACAAAATCGATGACAATTACGGGCTACCTCTAGAGAACATGAAGTTATCGTTAAACAAGTCATCTACCTCACGTAGTGAATGTAGCAGCAGGTATTGCCGCTTCGGTTGCGCCTCGATCTCTCCCAGGATAAAAGGCAGGAATTCGGGCAGATTGCCGACCGCCACCGAGCCGAGTGCGTAACTCGCGGCCGACTTCACTTCTTCAGAGGAAGGCGCGAACGAGTTTAGCAGCACTTCTTTCAGGTTCGGGATTGAGCTTAGGTCTCTGGAAGGAATATAATGATCGACGTCAAGACAATGTCCATTTTTTTTAAATATGATATTTTATAACGAGCTTCATTATACGCCTCAATATAATGTGCGAGGTACTGACAGATGGCGTCCGATCTCGGCGAGTGCGAGCAGTGCGAACATATGATGCGCGTCGCTAGCGGGGCTGGCTGCGTCGCGCAGGAAGCCGCGTACTACCTCCAGTGCATCGGCGCCGCCGTCCACTACGACGGCTGCTACGCATTTTGCTAGAGAGTGGAACGCCTGCAAATACACACATTACTGTCACGCCGGAACACATTGTTGGAGCATTAATCATGTTTGCTATGAGTACTTCTGGCAAATAGTTTTTTGTTTTCCTTTTAAATACTACTGGTTGAATTTTCTATCGGACAGTCTTTAAAAGCGCAATCGTTTGATGCACCTTCAGAGGGATAAAGATCCGTTGTGGGTACTGTACCTGTTTGATGTGATGTGCGTTCGCGTTGTGCTCGTGCAGACGATGCACGGGCGCCACCAGCAGCGCCAGCAGCTCCCGGCGCGAGCACCCTGCCACGTCCGCCGCCACCAGCGCGCTCAGCACGCCCAGCATGGCCTTCAGGGCACCACCTGCATACAATCCGCGGTTATCACACTGAATCATTCAAAGTACAGGGTTCAAAAAGCTCGTGGCACTTCATGAAGACATATAAATAAACAAATCTTACTAAAACGCAATAAGGAAGTACTTTTTCGGCACGCCAAACGACGTAGTGATACCTTGCAGTAGAGGTGACTTGGCGAGCGCTAGGATGTTGGGAGTGAGCGCGTGGCGCGCCTCGCCCGTCAGCGCGGCGGGACACTTGAGGCACGCGCCGCGGACCAGCGTCAGCGCCGTTTGCGCACAGTGCAGGTCCGACTCGTTCACTAACGCAGGGACCTCCATTAGCACCTGCACACAAGGCACGGCATATAGCGTTGCGCACGACGGCCACTCTCCGCCCGCACAGTGTACGCGCCCGCAGCCCTTCCCGCAGCGCGCGGCTCATACTGCACACTCAGTATCGTGTTCACACAAAACGTGTGCTGGGAGATCGATGCGCCTTCAGCAGAATGATAAATCAATTCCGTGCTGAGTATTTAACAAGATTTTTTTTTCTTCGTGAAATAACATAATGCAAATAGCAACTATTAGTGTTACAAAGATACATCAAGCTACAAGCATTCGCCACTTTTTCAATACTTTCAGCTTCCATTATTTTTCATATGTTCACAGCCATAGAATGAGATGAAAATATACCTGGTGAAGGTATAATAATGTACCTGCTATTATCATGATCATAACCAAAAGTCAAGCTGATAAATAAACTTTGATTGATTGCAATGCTTACCTTGCTCAGCAATTCAATGCTAATAGCATTGCTGTAATTCTGCACCAGTGTATCTAGAAGGACTAGAGTAGAAAGTTTCAAGGCTCTCTGGTTTTTCCTTAGGAATGATCCTAATATAGGCACTGCATCAGACTGAAAAAAATATCGTAAAGTTATTAAAAATTATTAAAATAGAAACCTCAAGTTTTAACCATACTTTACTACAAAGATACTTACCAGAATTGGTCTTAGATCGATCCTTAATGGTGAAGAAGCCACTTTAGTCAATGCTTTCACGGTAGTTAGACGAGTAATCTCATTTCGCAGTCGTTCTAAGAATATAGGCAGGCACACTGGCAGTTCACTCTGAAACAAATGTTTTTATTGGTAAAAATTCGTTACATCTTAGTCAAATAAGCAGGACCGTGACATGTTACTATTTCATTGCCTTTTAATTTTATTTTCCTCAGTAGTTACTTGGTCAAAATTTAACTTATTTACATTCCGCGATAGCGCGTTCCGTGACTTCCTGAGCGCGTGCTATTTGTTGATTCGCAGGTGAATCGAAAACTGTTTTTTTATCTCTATACAAAACCAGCTTGGACTAACAATGACAATACCAAGAGATGTAAATGTCAACTGTACATCATGCTTGGCAGTTTATTCAATTTCACCTGTAAATAGTCCCCAAAATGGCACAACAGCTGTCCACAAGCGGCGATAGCGCGTTCCTTGACCTCCTGGTCCATATCGGTGGCGCGCAGGCGCACTAACGTGCACTCGTACATCGCAGGCACGAACGCCTGTAGCTCTTCCGAAGGTGGCTCGATCGCCATCTCCACATCGCCTTCCAGGTAATCTACAATATTATATTTATAAACAGACCAAGTGAAAGTAAAATGAGCAAATGAGATGAACGTCTGCACAAAGAGAGAGAGAGAAAGAAATCCATAGTACGCATTTATGTAAGTTTCCTTGCTCGTTTCTTGGTTCGTCTTGGTTTGTACCAAAACCAAGACGCCTCGACGTAGGCAAGCGCGTAATGGAACTGAAGTGGAGCTGGGCAGGCCACATGGCAAGGCGCGGTGACGACAGGTGGAGTAGGGCGGTTACGGAATGGAGACCGAGGACAGGAAAGAGAAGTGTCGGTCGTCCAGCGGCGAGATGGGCTGACGACATCACTAACGTCGCAGGTCGGACTTGGATGAGAGTGGCGCAGGACCGCGGAGAATGGCACAATGAAAGAGAGGCCTATACCCAGCAGTGGGTGAGATCAGGCTGCGGATGATGATGATGATGAAGACGCCTCGGCGCGGCGGTGAACTTGTAAAGTGGTTTCTCCTCTCCTCTTTGATGAGACGGGTTTGCTAGGTCGCGAAAACCTGTCTTTACATTTTCTAATAAATAAAATAAAATAAGAAGCTTTATTCAAACGAGGTTATGTTATAAATTACCTAAAGGTCGCATGACCTTGACCAGAGTCTGTAGCACGCGCAGCGCCTCAGCGGTGACCTTGTAGAAGGGGTCGTGCACACAGGCGAGCACGGCGGGCAGCAGCGAGGCCACGTGCTCGCGCATCACGCCCCCGCTGTGGCCCCGCACGAGACACACTACGAACACCAGCGTTTCTATCTTCATCGATGACGCGGTGGTTTTGTCTCTATGAAAATATTTTTAGGAGTGAATTATAATCATCGTATAATAATCGTGATTGAGAGTATCTGAAAGTGTGCGTGCAGTGCAGTATAGTAGGTATAGTCACGTGAGTGGTGGTGTGAGTGCGCGGATGACTCGCGCGGCGTGCTCGGCGAGGCAGCCCGGCGCCGCAGTCAGCAGCTCGCGGAGCAGCGCGAGGGCGCAGCCGCGGGCGCGCACGCTCCTGCCACGGATTACTCGCAGAGCGCCGCGGACTACGCCAGATACCTACAACATGACGAGACAACACTTTTTTGAGGCCATTGAGTTACAAAACAGAGCAGCCATCAGTTATAAAGTTGCTCGAAAAGTCTACTTACGAAGCCAGTTCAGTCTAGTTTTAATTATTCATTTCAGCAAAAAGTTTGCTTCCAACGAATTCTATGTTAGAAAAATAAGGTGATCTAAACGTTTTACGAAGAAAGCATTGCAAAAAAAAAAGAGAGAAAACTAAGTAAATTATTTATAAAATTAATTAAAATACCTACTGAAAGCTGCAAATAATGACCACCAATTTTTTTTTAAATTAAAAACATCCATGGCTCCCCTAACGATTTTTTAAACGATGAATACATACTTACCTAATTTGTCATTTGATTTTCTCCTACTTTTGTGTATTTTATCTGTTTTCTCAGAAGTGTATTGAAAAACGCCGTATGATATTCGAGCCGTAGGGTTATTGCTTCGCAAACCTTACAAGGCACAAAACATTACAACAAACAGATTACAACACATATCTCAGTGTGACTTACCCTTTGCAGGAGTAGTGCCTGCGGCGAGTTATCGGACGGAGCCATGGACAGCTGATGGGCATGCGCCGGTCGAGTGGCGCGGAGCAAAGCTGTGTAGGCGCTCAGAATGTCGCACTTCACATTCTCTTCACGTTCTACAATATAAATAGAATGGCTATTTTAGATACATACTTTTCCCAACCCTCTTGGTTTTTTCCTAAATAAACGAAAATAAGCACTTTATTTTATGCAGTTCACTATGACTACTAGTAAAGACTACTTACTGAAAACTGAAACAGAGAGTGGGCGAATATGGTATTAAAAAACAACATACCTTTAAATCTGGCAATCAATGCAGGAGATACCGTGACGTACATTTCCGCTAAAAGCTCGTGGCGTGTTGCTATAACGGACTCCAAACATTTCGCTGCTGCGCGTCTCACCTGAAACAAAGTTTATTTTTTGTTTGTTCATTGTAGAGTTCCATCTTTACATTAGTATCATAGTATCTTAATAAGTTTTATAAGAAGATTCTAAATGATCCTTGTGATTTTATTAAATAACGCTTTTTTGTCTTTGACCTTAAGAATATTTTACCTTCCAAGACATATCATCATCATCAGAGTACTCCTCCGAGTCGGATTCGGGCTCGGCATCGGGTGCATACGACTCGTCTTCCATCTCCTCGTCCTCACCCCCACCCGACTCTTCGTCTTCATAGTTGTAATTAGGGTCGTACGTTATCATTTTCAGGCATAGAGCTATAATCTGAGAAAAAAAATATACAAGTTTAAGTTTACATAACTGATGAATCTCCATACAAAAACATAGTTTACATGAAAAAAGTCCACACAAGGCATGTAGGTCAATCTTATCAGTTTAAATCTAATAAGCGCACTACCGCATTTCTTAACTGTATTACATTAAAAATATTATTTATAATTATGTACATTACATTTCATTCATTACAATATGGCTTACCGTAGGAATATGCGGCTGAACTTCTTTGGGGCACTTGAGTACAAAAGCCTCGAGGGCTTGCAGGCAATGCTCGCGAAGTTCCTCGTCTGCATCAGTAGAGTATTCCAGAACTTTCGGTGCCACTCGCCACAGCTGTTCGCCAAACCGATGTCCCGCTTGACGACTAGAACACAAAATAACGAGTGTAACAAGACGTCTCCTGAACACTCAAGGGGCATGTAGACATGTCACTTTCCTGAGACTAATTTTAGTTGTTTAGCAAAAGTTATTTTAGATCAATACAGATGTGGTAGCAATTTTTATCAAGAACACATTAAGACAAGTATTTTTCGTATAAACGTCATCCAAATCAGACCCGCCAGTTTTGAGAAAATAATAAATAAATAAATACTCATGGATATTTCATATTATAATACTTTTATACTATTGATATCGAAAAGTAGTGTTTGGCGTATCTATATTCAGTTTGCTTCATTTTTCTTTCTCCTGTGTAATCCTTTTTAATAAAAAAGATATTCAGGAATAGCCGATTGTCAAGTTAATCAAATAAAATATGTATAGCAAAAATGAAATTTAACTCGAAACAAAACCTCAATCATATTTCGATGCCCCTTTGTACCAAAGGTGCAGCTGAGGTAGGTTCATCATAAATACCACATTAATATCGCTATTGGTTCATAGATCACTTTCCATAGAGAATTGCCGTCTCCTTTAAAATAAAGATTCCTTCCATAAACCATTAGGTATATACATTAGGTATTCTGTAATATAACAACTATTTAGAATAAATATGCTTACCATATAGAAGCAATGCACTGTATGTGGGTACGACTAACACTAGACGAAGTTGATGAGCCCAATCCTTCCAATAAGTGGTCTATCAATTTGTTGTAGAGAGACGAATTACAAGACATTACCAAATGTGACAGTGCAACAATTGTGCGTTTACGAACAGCCTGGAAATAATTTTACTATATTAAATACCTAGATCGATTACAAAAGAAACAATGGGCATTCTATCAGCAATGTAGTTCCCATAGAACAAACTTTAGTTTGGGCTTTAGTAGCTTAGTTTGGGATTAGGCAGTGTGTTTGTATGTCTATGAATATTATTATATGAACATGAATATTATTTTCATGTACCTACTATACTATAGGAACTAGCTGAAGTGGGATTGAGCTGGTCCTGTCTGTCGTATGCCAGGTAAGCTGTAGGCAAGGTCTGCCGCTAAGTGGCGACATGGCAGACCAAAAAGAAGATGGCGGTACAAGCATGAGCATTCTTTGTCAGACTGGGAATGTATAGTCCAAGCTCGTGGAGTGTGTGGAGACAATGGTGGGAGGCTTTTGCTCAGCTGTGGGACACTGAGAGGCCTATACATATAGGAACTAGATTGCTGATAGAATACTGAAAATGATTTTTTTTTGTAAGCAGCCCCCACTAACACATAGAGTAAAATAGATATTAACACACATAAAATGGTACTTATGATGTTGAAATAAAAAGCTTTAATAATAATAATAATGAAAAGGTTAACCTATCTGAATGAAGTTTACAAAATCCTAGCATAAAATCTTACCTGACGAGGAGAAGCCAGTTGTGGAAGTAATGAATTCAGAAGCATTGGGTGAAACGATATCAGTAGGCCTCCAAATCTACTAAGTAAATCGGCTAAAATATCTAGAGCCTCCAATTGCACTGACACATCTTCTTGCTAAAACAAACAAGTTAAAGATTTAGGTATAATACAATAGTTATCCCACTTAACTCGTAACTTGGCAGATATTATATAAATAATATTGTCATACATCAGGAAAGGAAGGAACAGGAGGGTGCTCAGGTGTTTTTTGATGAATTGCATACCTTTTCAATGGCACTGCTCAACTTGCCAGTTATTTTCTTGCATACATTGGCTGCTAATGTATTTGATCCTAAAGGCAGCTCAGATATGACAGTCTTTAAGCCGATGCTGCTGATATCTCTCAGCTGTTCCGTATCTGAGAGCATGTTGGCACACAAGGTATCCACAATACCTTCCACTTGATACTCTTTCACTTTGTTTACTAGAGGACCAAGACTGTAAGTAAAACATATTGAAAATACTGTTCTCATTACAATGTTTGTATGCAGGGCTGGGCTGGGCTAATAATTGTTATACCTACCTGGTTGGAAATGGCAATATTTAGTTTATTAGTTATGAATAGATTTATGAGTCTTGTGCAAGATCATAAGATCGTAGTGGGCATAAGTAAAGAGAGGCCATGATCACCAGTGGAAAGTTGAAACATGGAACTATTCACTGTTGCACCATCACCTGATGGACGTAGGTGTTTTTAATAATAAAAGTAACTAATCACTGAGTAATAGGTTCTTAATACCTGTTACCTGTTCATCATCTAACACCATGTTTCCAATGATTTTCTTACCATTTGACAGCTAAATTTTGAACTTCTCCATTCTTATCCTCAAGTAAACGAAGCAACATCTTGACCACCTTCCTCTCAGAATCATCATCCAGCTTGATGCTATCCTTCTGTAGCTCAGTCATCAGATCATTCGTAGCCATAAATCGAAAGTCTTTATCGTTAGAAGTCATCTGAGAAAGAGAATGGAAATGAAAAGGTTACTCTCAAATACTCACTCTGGTTTCAAAAGCTTTGGCAAATGAACAAGTCATGCACCGGCTCACCTTCTCCAGAAGATTTGCTATTTGATAGGACACACTAGCCATTTTGTAATGTTTATTAGATCTTGTGTTTTCGAATTAAAAATCAAAATATGAAAAAATACATCAATTCTGCATTAGAAAAGTCATGGAATTTATGGAATTGAAAGAAAATCTGACTGACTTTCAGAGTTTCGGGATCAAGCAGTGTTGCCAGCCCTGAAATTGCATTTTCCCCTAATCAGCGAAGTAATACTAATAATATAGCATACTAGCAGTTGCCCGCGACTTCGTACGCGAGTACCATTTCCGTGTACATTATATTAACTGTGCGTGTACCGAGCGGATATTACTACGCCCTGTCAAACTGACGTGACATGACATGACATCATCCTCTTGCCAATTGGCGCTGCCAATCCCATTAGTTCATTTTATGCTGTAGATCCTGTTTTATTATTTATATATTTATTTATTTAATTATTCGGGATAAAAAGTAGCCTATGTGTCAATCCAGGTTACGAACTATATATATATGCCAAGTTTCATCCAAGTTGGTTCAGTAGTTTCGACGAGATTGAAACACCAACATCCAAACATCTAAACATTCGCATTTATAATATTAGTAGGATCATAAACTCAACTGCGAATAATACAGTTTCCTCTAATAAAGTGACCATTATAAGGGGAAACTGTGCGAAATCTCAAAGGTTTATGTCATTCGTCCATAAATAGATAAATTCATAACAACTGATAACATGACTAAACAACTGATAAATTTCTTCTAGCGTCGTTCTAACAGTTTTCATATTCGACATCCATATTTAATTGTGAAATATTTGAAAATTCTTGAAATCATTTCTTTTTAGATTTAGATCTAGTCAGGGTTAAAAGCTTTGAGACATGTTTATTCGATATATTATCAATTCTTCTTTAACCGACTTAAAAAAGGAGGAGGTTCTCAATTCGGTTGTATTTATTCTTTTATTTATTAATGTATGTTACCTCAGAACTCCGTCATTTATGAACCGATTTCAAAAATCCTTTTTTATCTGAAAGGATGTACTTTCAGGTTGGTCCCATTCAATTTTCATCAAAATCGGTTCTGTAGTTTGGCTTATAAATAGAAATAACTGGAAAAAATATGCCATCCACGGGCACGAAATTGCGTATTTTGCTTTCCTGTGACTTTTTAGTGGTGTTTATGGCTTATGTTCACTAGAACATTCCCATTGAACTGCCATCATCATCATGATGATGATTGAAGCCTGTAGTCGAAGTGAAGGCAGTTTTTCTAGTTTTTAAACTTATAAATTATATACATTTGTGTCACTTGAAACCTATGTCTATGCGTTTATGTTTGAATTGAATTTTTGTTTAATAAAACAGCGTATGGCATAACGAATCACTTGACTGTGCAAAAACGTTTCTTTGTTTGCTTCACACACTGTCAAAACATTTTCCCCCAATGCTGGATAAAGACTTTACAGGGCGAACGAAAATAAGCTAACCCTATTGAGGCAAAGAATAAGTAATACCGATGGTAATACTGTGTTTTGAGGGCTTTGCTGTTGGGAACCGTGCGCTCGCTCAATTTAACCTATTTCAAGCCGTGCCACGCCGCGGTGCTGTGCTGCCACTGAATAATCATTTGCGCGTCCGTCCACACAGCATTCGTCGTTCGCTGTATATTTCCTTCGATGTACTGATAACGACCGAAGCACGACCGAAACCAAGCGAAGGCACTCGCACGTCTTTGCTCACTCTCGCTAGAACGCCCAAACTAGCTCGTTTGCTTTCGTTCGTTACCCTTCGCTTGCTTTCGTTCTAACTAGTCCTTATCCATACCCAAAATATACCCTAGACATCCAAAAATACCATAAATTTTAGGGAAAATACCCTAAGTTGTGGACACTATGATCAAGAGCAATCAAGTTTTTTTCTTGTATGAAAAATATTTTTTTTTTCACTCGATTTTGGTTGAATTAATTTTTAATCTGTATTTCATTGAATTGAAGGATTGCATTGAATAATGATGTATGACATATTGGCATTCTTGATGTTTGAATGCCATTTGGCCTCGGTAGATGGGGCTCTTTTTAAGTTAACCACAAGGAAGGATAGGTAGGTATTCGTCATGCCACTCGCTGCGTTTTCGTTTCTACGTAACACAAACGGATAGAAAAAATCATCGCACAAATACCTATGTAACTACTTACCTTACCTACCACAACATGAGGCAAACATTAGACTACTAAGTATAAAGAGGATGGTTGGATCGGGGCAACTATATAAACGAATAATTTTAGTTAATCATTTATTTTAACTTTTAGTACAAAATAAAACTAGTACACAGGGATACATCTCAAACCTAGCATTTGCAATGTTGAATAGTCCGAGGCTTACGACGATAAGTCTTCTCATTTGTACTATTTTAGAACTATAACGTCACACAGTTCAGCTCATATTCCCCATCAAAAAATAAAATTAGTCATGAGACATACCTACAAAACTGAATAATGTAATCACTCTTCGAGTCAATCTTAACCCTTTACCGGTCAACCGGTTATTCAATTAAATAATTATTTCCTAATGCTGACAGTATACCATAAATCTAATCAGAGCTACTTGGGAAACAATTTTACACCTAGACTCTAAAAATATACAAAATACACATTTTGAGGTTTGGAGCGGCTTTCATTTTAGTTTTTTTTTCAGGCACAATCAATCCATGCATTCCAATATTTAAAATACATTAAACACCTCAGTTTCACTTAAGAGGCGGTAAAATTAGGCATTCGATTTCAACGCAGTTTGAAACCAAACTTAACTATTCCAACTTTTACATTGGATTGGTGTCAAATATATAAAACTTTTCAAGTAGATAGTAGGTAGGTACAAGGTTGTTTATGTATTTTAAATATGCATTTTCATTTACCTTTGCCTAATAATCGCAATATACGTCCGATCTCAATTAATTAAATAATCCGTAATGTTAAGCTATCATACCAATTACAACCATTACGTGTTCAATCCTTATTTACATTCTTGATCATAATATTTCGTGGGTCAAAATTATAAATATGTAAAAACTGTTAAGTATAGAAAAAACATAATTATTTTATTAAAATGTTTTCTGTTAATTTGGTTTAGTTATATTTGGCAAAACGATAAAATGTTGGGCAGCGTGTCCGCACGCTATGATTTAGTAGATCTAGTAATTTATTTACAAACAATATAAATTTACCATGATGTGCATAATATTTTTAAACGACAGTAAACATGCAAAAAAAGCCTTGGAATTAATAACATACAAAATAATTCAACAAAAGTTCCTTATTTTCATCCATTTCTCCATGATATGTGTTTTAAATATTATGGAGGTAGATGTTTCTGGACTTGTGCCTAATCAACATTCTTAATATTCACACCATCATTGTAGACATGCTATCATATTCCAATTCCGAAAAACGATGCTAATGTGGCTGACGCAGACAGTGTTCTCACATAGAACACTTCTAAATGATTTATAACTAGTTTCCTTTAACACTAATCAAAAAATATTGCTAGCCGTAATCACAGTAACCGATTTTACGTACTATTCGAATACCGTATATCATTATTATTAAAACTATTTCTCATTTGCAGTCCTTCCTATTTATCGTTTTGAGAGATTAAACCTATCATTGTGTCGATACATGCAAAAATATTTTTGGTCCTGTTTTAGTGCTATGCCATGCGAACTGCAATGCAGCCAATAAAAATGTGTGCATTTTATTTTAGTTTCTGTAGCATGCAACCATAGAATTAACCTGAGTAAGGGTCAACAAAATGATATTACTTGTGATATTGTGGTTCAAAGCCTGATTCATTTTACATTATTGTATGATTTTTATTGAGCACTTTTGATTTTTAGCATGTACTATTTCTATTCTGAATATTATCTAAAAATATGTGTATAAAACCCCACGACCGTATCGATACCATTACTAATTATAGCACCAGACTACGGCTTGTAATTATGTACCTCGTTTATTTTTAAAGCTAAGTTTAATTTATTTTAGGACGGGTCTGACAAACTCCGAATAACGCTATTCGTCTATACTTTAAACTTGTCAAAAACAAGGACAGACATATTTTACTTTAAATATTTTTATTTGGAGTTGGTCGAATCCGGCCTTACGTTTACTGCGTCACTCTTATAATGCGAGTAGTAAAATGATGTATTTGGTTTACAATACTGTGAGTTTAGTCTGGAATAAAAATACACATTGCAGCATACAAAAACTATTTTAGGTGATTATTATGAACAGAATAATAAAAATAACACATACGATGAAATATTTTACGAGTAAAACTATGATGTAGCTAACATTATTTGACCAATTACGTAGCAATAATAAGCAATGTGTATTTTAAATCCCATGAATAAAAATTATGACAAAATTACAACATACCTTTTTAATAAAAATATGTTAACCTATTTTAATTTATTAGCTTAATTGTCACTTTTTTTTTAACACAGGATGGGTATGCACGCACGGACGACATTAAATTAAAACACATTTGTCCGTTATACATTCTAAAATATTAGCGCTGACGTTCATACCTATATCGTAAGTATTTACGTAATAAAATCAATGCAACGCGGCAACGGTTTGTAGATAGCTCAACTGTTTCATGTGTATTTTGTACATATTATAAATACTATAGTCGTAATTTTCTTTGTGAATAAATGATTTTTTTCTGCCTTCCGTGCTGTGGGTCGAGGGTTCGATTCCCACCAAGAACAAACATTTGTGTGCGGCAAACATAGATGTTTGTTCTATGTCTGGATGTTAATATGTATTAAAAATATGTATCTACAAAAAAAGTATTTATGTATTCTATCAGCATCTATTTTCCATTACAAGCTTTGCATAGTTTGGGACTAGAGGGCGTCGTGTGAAATGTCCATGAATATTTATTTTTATTTATTTCATTTCCTGTATCAATATTTGAAATGTATTATTTATTTATTGAAATTATTTGTTAATGAAAGATTAGATTTTTCGGCGAATCTGTACATAAAATAGCGAACAAAGGGAAATCTGTGAAATAAAAATAAAAAGGAAGATAATGATTACAACTCTTAGAAAAATATAAAAATTATGCTTGTTTTTTTTTATTTGTCTTTATTAGATTAGTAATGATCGTCTCTGTTCGTGTTTTCATTTAATGTCGTACAAACGTCGCCACCTCGTATAATTAAGAAACCCGTATCCTGTAGGCGTAAGATTGCTGTACCGATGCCATATAGATACGGTGACCTATTCCTAAAACTTTTCCACTACAGTTTTACATAAGATTGACGGCATTGTAAAAAAATATTCTCTTTTATGCACCTAACGTATGGTTGTACATATTATTATAGTAAAATGGTGACTTGAATTTTAAAATACGTTCCAATTATTATTCGTTCAAGCCTTTTTTTCAGAAATGTACAGTATAAAATTTTGGACGAATACACGGGACACGAAACTCGGCCGATCTCGCCTTTACCCCCTCACGCCACGACCAAGCCTTTTTGCCTAAGTAAACGAAATTGTCTTGTCAGTGTGACACGACAATGTATTGCAAAAAAATTACAAAGTGCCCCGTATTATTTTGTAAAAACTACAGTGATCGTGAAACTAATATTTCTTTTCATCTGTGAGTATAATTTTATGTCGATAAAGTGGCAAATTTTTCATAAAACTAATTAAATTGGATTTTATATTAGCTTTTTGCGGCTATGATATCACTGCGGCCTACTGGCCTATTGTGATCGCCACAATTAAATTGGATATAATTTTTGCTTATATTATGCCATATAATAAAAAATTTTGTACTTGTTAGTACAAAATTTTTTGTGCAATGTAACTAAAATTATGACTTTCTCAAATGAGTCGGGTTCTACCGTTCTTTTTTCATTCGTTCAATGTTCGTTCATTACAATTCTTTCAAATAGGCCTTGACTAGACACTATCGATGAAAAATATCTATGTCAATGAACGAACTAACTTACTCTCAGGTTTCCAATTGTTCAACGTTGTAGTGTTACGAGTGAAGAAACCATTGTGAAGTAAAATTTAAATTTCCGTTCGTTGCTAGCTCCCAACTTACCGCAACACCAAATTTAGTTGAACATTCAGATTTGACGAACTTGAGCTCGTACTCGAGGGTCTGATGATGGGTAGCACTGATGAAGAGGATCTATGAAGCTTTTCATTAATTGTTGTAAAAGTAGCTTAACGTTTAATGCCTCAGTTTATTTCCTTATGATTTTCCACATACTTCCTTTATTATTATATCATCAACGCACGCATCAACTTACTACAATTTCAAATTAAATAAGGTAGGTATGTACCTACCTAATTCATACTCCATCGTTTCCCGTCATTCACTGATTTTTATTGATACTATTTCATAGAAAGCGTCAATTTACAAATGTTAGACAGTGACAACGCTATATGCAGAACTAATGCAGCAATAGATCACTCCCCCCGTGCACCGCAAAAATTGGTCGACCGTGATTTCATACTTTTTTCAAGCATGACGTGTCCCGTGTGTTAATTCGTCCAAGTATAAAATCTATGGTTTCTTTTTTTACATCCTTCCACTTATTTAGTAACTTGTATTTCTTTACCTTATTTCATAAAGACAGCGAAGCGATTATTTCACTGTTCCTGCTACCACGTTACCAAAGCAACATACAGATGCAATTGTAAGATGCGTTGATTAGATGGCGTATATTAGAAACGCAAATAAATTGCTTCAAGTTTTATTTGAAGTAAGGTATAGCACAATAGTTGACAACGAATAATGCCCATAAACATGAATCTTACTCAACAATATACTTTTTTATACATACAAAAAGTGCCAAGTAATATTCCAGAGTATGGACGTAGTAGAAGTTGTAATGGCCTGAAAAACGTAAATTGACAGCTCTCGGCCGTTTATTTTCAGTCTAAGGAACATACTATTTTACTTTACTTATGTCTATTATTGATTACTAGTATTCATTAAACCTACTTGAATTTATAAAGCTTCTGAACTATATTTAACTGCAAAATATTTCAAGTATTTATGTAATAAAATTATTCAAGGCACATATTTTCAGGCCATTTCAACTGGCAGTTACACAGTAATAATAGGCAATTGTTATTACAGAATATATGGTTATATTCATAACCTGTAAGATACACTTTGCAAAGGCATAATAGTATTCATAAGAATTTCCCAAAGAAATGATTGACATTATTCAGAATGAGCATTTCGCAACACCGAAAACTAAAACACAAAACAACAAACATTCACCAAACGACCGGTGTAAGAACGATCCTCTGCGTCGCGTCACCTAATCATGTATTTCAGACACTAGACCTAAATGAACACATGAAATACACCCATCGCGCGACACTCACCCAGGAGTGCGCGGACCCGAACGGCGACATAACCTATACTTAAATAATTACAAATCTTAAACGTAAAATAAACTCAATAATATACATAATTACATAATATTATATTCGAAAAAAATAACAAAAACCCGAGTCAACATCCGAGATGAAGGAGACCGGGGAGGTCACCGGCTTTCGCGCAAGGAAGGCGGGCGACGACAATATTTATTTACATAAAAGTACAGTCGAACGATTCTCTTGAGTCGGCAGTGTTCAGTGAAATTACGCTAGAGTGCGCCGGCGCTGCGAAGGCGCTTCGGGCGGCGCTAGGGGCGCGCGTGTCACATCGGCGGGCGCTCCCACTCCACGGGGGGCGGCGCGCCGCTCCACGCGCCCCAGCGGTCCGTGCCGCGCCGGAAGAACCGCTTCTTGAAGTGGTGCGGCAGCGGCGATGGCGACGGCGAGCGCACCTCCGTCCCCGCGCCGGCAGGCGGGCCGGGGAGCGGCGCGGATGCGCGCGACGCGGCCGCCGCTGCCGCCGCCGCCGCGTCGCCGTGCCCGATGCCCGAGTCGGGGGAGGTATTGCACGCCTCGTCGGAGCGCCGGCGCTTGTCCTCCATCGCGGTGGAGGCGAACGATATGATTTGGTCAAAGCGGTACGCGATGCGGTCCTGCCACTTGGTCTCGTCGACCTCCTCGGCGGGGTCGGGTCCGGCGGCGGTGGCGTCTGGCGGCTCGTCCTCGGGCTCCTGCTTTGGCGTGGCGTGCATACCTGCGGCGCGGTGGTCAGGCTCGTCAGCGAGTGGCGTCGACGTGTTGGAGTGGGGGTCGGCCGCGGGCGAGCGGCGCCGCGCCTCGTCCCCTTCCCCGCCGCCGCCTCCACCGCCGCCGCGCCCGCGCCAGTAGTCCGACGCGAGCACGCGCGCTTGCAGGCATGCCGCTAGACCTACAAGTTAGTGAGCCATTACGGAATGATCCTGGTTGCTTTCAAAGTTTTGTTTAAATCAATCCAGGCATTTATTTTGATTTTATCTTTTCTAGCAATTAAAGTTAATTTTAAATTACTTATAAGCCCACGTTGTGGCTAGATTGTAATCATATTAGGGTACATTCTTTAAAAATAATGTGCACTAAATAAGAAAAAAAAACTTCAGTCTTGTTTTTCTACACAGCTGCACTATTATACTACACGCTCTTGCGTTATTAACGTATGCAGAAACAAACTTGAGATATACCTCCATAGAGTAGCGTAAGCTCCTAGTGTGACCCTAACCTGCGCGTGACACTAACTAACAATAGTTTCGATGGCGGGTTTACCTTCTAAGGGCTGGTGATGCGAGTGCGGATGCGGGTCGTGGTAGCGCGCGCTCATGTTGACGGCCGCGTTGATGATGCTCTGGTTGGATATCTCCAGCGTGCGCTCGATCTCTCCGTTCACAAGGTCACCGATGGTGCGCGAGCCCTGTCCCGACGGCGGACCGCTTAGCCGCTCCGCTGATAGATGCCGTCTCAGCGCAAGCTTCGCCGGCGACACCTGTGGAACGGAATCACATTATTCTCTCAAATGGAAGACGCGGATTAATACAAATAAACGTGATGGATGGTCAGCGTGCGCTCACCTGCGTGTAGTCGGGCGGCACGTGATGCATCCTCGGGTCGATGTGCGCGCCGGGCGGCAGGCGCGGCAGCTCGCGCCGCTCGTACGGGTAGCGGTCGCGGCGGAACTCTCGCGCGCGCGCGTACCCCGGCACGGTGATCGGCCCCCCTCCCCCACCGCCTCCACCCGGCGACGACAACATTTGCGATGGATGCGAGCCGCGCTGGGAATGCTGCGAGTGCTGCGGATGTTGCGTGTGCTGCGGATGCTGCGGGTAGCCGGGATGCGATGGCTGCCGCACGTAGCCGTTGTTGTAGCCGTGCGTGGGCGTCGGTTGCCGGCCGGACGCCTTGCGCTGCTCCTGATCCTCGTTCAGCACCGACGTGATAATGCTCTTCAGGCGATCCTCGAAGTTGATAACCTTGGGCGATTCCTGCACCTTCGGCTGGGTAATGACGCCGACCGTCTTCTGCAGCTTGACGGGCGAGTGTCGGTGCGCGAGCGGTTGCCGATCGGAGGGCGGCGCGCCGCGGCCCGCGTGCGGCGTCAGCGCCTTCGGGTAGCGGTCATCGCGCATGTACCCGTTCACGATCACGTTCGGCTTGTTCGGGTGGCGGGACGCCTCGATCTGCCGGCCGGTCTCTAGGATCTTCTGCGCGAGCAGTTCTGGATTCTGCTCCTCGATCTTGCCGATGTCGGGCAACTCGGGCCAGTCCTGCGAGCGCGAGCGGTAGTCTCTCGACTTGCGCGGCTTGTTGTTAACGGTGTGCGGCTTGACTGTGGCGACGGGCACGCCAGGCGGCGCCGAGTGTGAGGCGGGCGCAGACGCGGGCGCGGGCGCGGGCACCGACGCGGGCTCTCGCTTCACCTCGACGGCCACGCGCTCGATGTGCGCGAGCTCGCCCTGCAGGTGGCCGACCTGCGCGTGCAGGCGCTTGCGATGCGCGAGAGTCGCCGTTATCTCCTTGAGGATGCACTCGTGCGCCACGTTTTGAGTGATCTCCATGTCGGGAGGTATGTGCCCCAGTTGACGATATTTCTCTGTTATTTCAAAAGTCCTCTGTTTCACTAGCGTCGCTTGTTCAGCTTCAATATTATTTACCTAAGATTATGAAGGACAAAAATTATAAAACTATTGTTTTATGGAAGATATAAAAAGGGGTTAAGTTCGTTTTGTCTAGATTGTAAAACGTCTGGATGGACAAAATGACTGGGTTGAAATAAGAATGTATGCACAAAGTCTTGATTGAAAAATGTCTGAACTTAGTTGTAAAACGACTAGATAAGCAAAAGCTCTTGTTTGTAGAATACCTAAGTAGAGAAATCGTCCTGATTGTCTTGTTTTTAACCGACTTCAAAAATGGAGGAAGCTCTCAATTCGGTTGTATGTTTTTTTTAATGTGTGTTACCTTTACCTCAGAACTCCGTCATTTGTCGTCGCCGTCCTCCGTCGTCAGAACTCAGTTATGATGATATTTTGATATCGTTGAGGGAATCTTAACTAACAAAATATGCTAACAGATTCATAACCTTTTTTTAAAGAAGACTAATTACACAGCCACAACATTTTATAATTTTTCTATCTCACGAAGGCGGTATAGCTAAGTATGTGTGCGTAAGCTCCAAACTACTCAGGCATATCGAGATAGAGAGAAGGGCGCATGACTGTGCATGCACAACTTCAAACATAGCCAAACCGCTTTCGTGAGATAGAACAACTGTTTGCTCATGCAACAAGAACCATTTGCAAACCAAACGTTTTACAACCATGATGATGTAATATAAAGACGTTTTACAATTTAGACGATATTAACCTACCGCAAAACAAGTAAATGTAAATAATAAAAAATAACAGTTTTTATAGAATTAAATAAATAAAACAAAACTGTACCTGAGCTTGCAACTTGCTGGCTTTGCTTTGTAATTCTTTATGTCTACCGACTATTTCTTTCGCTTTGGCCAAGAGATCCACGGTATTGCTGGCGTGGATGCCCAGCTCACTCATGCGCGCCTTCAGCAGTGCAACGCTATCGTTAATCAATAGATTTATTTGTTTGTCTAACTGTGAAGCTCGTGATTTTAATTTTTGGTTCCTTTCCTATAAAAAACAACAATTTAGTTGGTTTATTATTTTATTATTAGTAAGGAATACAAACGGAAATCTTAAGAATGTTGAAGCATTTCGGTAAATGACAATGATTAAAAGTTACCTTTTCTTTATCAATTTGCTGGCGGACATCATTAGCGTACTCCGGCGAGTTCATGCGCTGGATAAATGAAAGGTACTGGTCACGAAACATGTCCAGCAATAGTTGCAAGCTGTAGGGCGCATTGGGAGACGCCGGGATATCTAATTCAGAATGGAGTTTTTCTGCCGGTTGTAGTGCGACGCCCAATGCTGACAGACGTTGGCCCACGCAACCGGGAGGAGGCGCTGTTACCTGATGACGAAAGTCCTTCCAGTTATAGCACGTGGTACCATCCCAAAATAGCTAATTCACTGTTATTGATGTTAATACACTTGACTTCATTAAAGTTTCCTAAAAAGACCATATTTTTTTTACATATAATAATGTTTATATTACATTAATTGGAGGTTGTCAAGCAGTAAGGTGAAAACATATATAAGGGGTTCAGCGCGAATAAACATGACAATCACAGCGTAGTGAAAGGTAAATATGTAGTGTACTCACGGCGCCATTCTGCACTGTGGAGGCTAGCGTGGTGGAATGCAGCAGGTCGAGGCCGGCGATGGCAGCGGGCGCGCCGCGGCGTCGCTTGGCGCGCACGGCCCGGCGTCGGGTGCCGCCCGCGCTAGCACTACGTTTGTTCGCGCCACGACTTCTGCTATCTGTATCATGAACATCTAATCAGAGAAAGGTCTAATCTTCATGACGGTTTTTTACTTTTTACTACCGGATTCTCCCGCATTTTGGACCTCGCGGCAGTCGTAAGCGCCATGGTGAAGCACGTGCTTTTTACTACATTATATTATGTATTAAAATACGTGTCAGCCTAAGCTATACGATTTTTTAGTTTTTGGTTGGCCTCTATTTGACAGCACTAAAAATGTTGCCGTCCCTTTCTCATAAACTGAAACGACAAGGACAGCTATAATTTTAGCGCTGTCAAATTAGGTTAGTTTAGAAAAATGCAACAACAGAATCGATAGCAATAGCTACACAAAATAAGCGTAAATTAATAAAAAACATAAATTGTACTTTCTAGAGCTATCTGCTTGTCAATGGAAAGTCAAAACATAGTGTAACTATTCCAAGCTTACGTCGAGTTTATTAATAACAGGCTATACTCTAGATCAGGGGTCGCCAAATGGCGGACCGCGGTCCGCATCCGGCCGACCCATTTTGTGCGGACCGCGAGAACACAGCAACTTACACTATAATCAATTTCGATCTCGACTTACTGATGAACATCTCCAGGATTCAATGGCAATAGCTTGCACCAATTTTAACCCAAACTTCAGAAAGATAGTCCGCAACAAAAAATGTAATTTTTCTCATCTATATGTTATTTCCGTAATTACATCTGTTTAATAAATGTTTTTTTCTATAAAACGTTGTGCGGACCGCGATGGTCATTAAAACGGACCCTAGCGAAACTAATCGGTGACCCCTGCTCTAGAACATTATTATCATATTCAGTTAAATCACAAGGATAATCATGCTTAAATGAATTTGAACTTATTGTTTTGTATGCTCATTACGTCTAAACCACGACTAACATCACCAAAACATTTTGGCTCTATTGCAATGGTTTTGCTTATGTGAAAAAAACGTTAGGAACCAGGCCGTACTTTCTTGCCCGTTCTTCTAGGCTCTGGTCGCGTAGAATTGGCACCTACTATCACATAGTTATACAAGACGATCCTAAATGATCCTTGTGATTTTATTGAATAAAGAAATTATGACTTTGACTTTAGTGAAACAAGTAGATTACTCACATGATTTTAATCGGTAACCTCTGCCTATAACAATTTTATTTTGGTATATCATAAAGCATGTCCACTGAGGACGTGTCCAATACAGCTTTTCACTCTGAGACGTAAAGGTGTTAAGTCTCATGTGCTTGCTATTGCACCGGCACCCATACCTTTCCAATCCGTTTAGATTAGGTACGATAGTAACTCTTGCACAGAAACCTCTTCTACTATATTATGCATTTTGTAGAACTATATACTTAGTTTCATGGAGCTTATACTATAGCGGTGTTATACACTCCCAGCTGAGTGCAGAGTCAGTTTCATTCTCGGCACTCTGACTTCTAACCAAAACAACTGAGAGATAGCTCTGACCGCACACTATAATTTACTGTGTCGTATCAAAGATTTCAAGTGCAACCAAAACAACACCCAAACCCGGAACTAACATTTACAGATCATGCAAACTTGTTCCGCGTTATTGCAAATGTGTCAACCCCTTTGCTCAGCGATGTATCCCTAGACTGCTATAGACTTTTTTACAAACATTAACACCAGTCGGAAATTCAATTCGGTGTCCAGTCGAACTCCCAGATCCCTGAGTCCGCTCGAATCAGCCGCATTTCCTCCACTTTGTAGTTGTAGTTGAGTGGAGCCGATGCTCTGCTAAATGTTATGAGCGTTTTATCAATATACAACGGCAATTTGTTTCTACGACTCCATTCAACCACAGGATCAACGTCTTGTAGAAGGCGTTCAGTCTCCTTTTTCTTTAATTAGCAAGAACCACTCGAGGACGTCCGCGAACAGCAGGCATTTGCCCTTCGTTATCGCTTCGGGCCATGGAGAGGAGCATTCTGAATACAAGAAAAATAGAAACGATAAAAATGAGGAAAAAAAAGAACCAATATGTGGGAGACAATTCTCTAGATACCGAGCCAACAGATGGACTATACAAATAACTAAAAAGAAGCGGACTAAGGGCAAACGTAATGCTGGTGATAAAAAGCGGCGGGCCGATGATATAAAAGAAATTTGAACATCTGGAAGATAGAAGCAGCGCCACAGAAACGGGTTAAAGAAAAGTAGGTTATAACTAGCACACATTTGAAATGGTACCATAAAAAGCTATATTGAAACAGCTTCGAAATAATCGTTGTTAGAAATAGTCAACTTCAGTGGCCCCAAGATACTTCCTTGAGCAACTCTCGTCCTGGTAAGATAAAACTAAGATTGGCAACACGCGAACTCTATGGTTTCCTGACTATCCTATAAGTAGCTTGCGAAGAACTCTAGAAACTCGGCGGCTTTTTTTAAACTATAAAAGATGGCGTCAGCTTACCTATAAATTATTCTATAGCAATTTTGTGATGATGACGATAATTTAATTAGAATATATTATGAAAATCCTTCAAACTGTATGCAAAGTACAGGAAGAGCCAAAGTAACAAACAAAACAACATAATACACCCGAAAAACATTACCCTTCTTCTTCAGGCAAGTGAAAAGCGATCGCCTTTCTCTTGGGATATAAATTCAGGTCTGCATTTCAACTGCAGGATGAGATTTTTGTACAGATGATCTAACTGCATGGAAACTGCGCAGCCCGCTTGCTGATGATGGTTCAACAGCACAATAATGACTGCATTACGAACGTTAGCATGCAGTCTACGCCAACGTGCATTACTATTAAACACGGTGGAACGGACGTATCCCTTTGCTTTAAAAGCAATGAAGTGGGTAATGATCTCCAGGCGGAGTGAAGTTATGGCTGTTTCTCATAAGGGCAAGGTAGGGAGGCAGAATAGTGAGCTGTTTTAACATGCGTATTGCAACAGAACAACAACCCTCATTCATATTGGTTGCTGCGGGTTCCATGGTCGATATATATCTCTTTTCGTTGTCATGCAAGTGAAAGAGATATATTTTGTAGAACTGCTACAAAATGATAGAGGATAACAGTATTGCTTAGAGGGGTAATCACGAACAAATCTGATAGTCGCCGCTTTACGTTTTTTTGAAACGTTTTTTTTAATCATATCGCGCGTCAACGCCAGCTCAACTTATTTACTGCCAAACGAGGTAGTGTCACCGCGCAGTGTATCTCGGATACGCTAGCGTTACGATTGTCATTTATTCGTGATAAAGGCACTGTACAGTCCTCTATCTCACTGCCCTGCCGTTACGAGCAAGTCAGACAGACCGGTGGGAGGGGGAGAGTGGCCTCTGCGCGTATTTCTATTTGTTCTCGTATAAAATGTAATGGGTTTACTGGAATCCGACGAGGCCCAGGGCGCGCCCCACTCGCGCGGCGCCGGCTCTGGTCCGGGCGGAGGGTCGTCGGCGTCACTCGACTCTTCTTCAGTCTCGTCGCTGGAGCGCCGCACAACGCGACGCTTCGCCGTCGCGCGTGCTCTTGTTCTGCCATTCTCACCCCTATAACAACGCAATAACGCAACTGTTTGGATTTAAATTAGAATAGGTAATTGGTTCAATATCGTAGTTTTTTTCCGAACGGGCTCGAATGATGTTATATTGTTTAACGACTGTTGACCGCGTTACCGGAGTACTGGTGAATGCAAAAGGCTCTCGACCATATCAAATGGTTTTCTGGCAACAAACGCAAGGGCACCACTCAGTACAGACCTCGGCTTGGGCTGATGCCAAATTGGGAGGCAAGAGATCGGAGGCCCGCCCAGAGAGGGCGATTAGTTTGAAGTGTATTTGTTGGCAAGTTTGATGAGTCGGTCGCCACCGCTATAGCAGCAGTGATCGCGTCTTCAGGTCATCTAACACGGTCTACGGAAGATAAATCGCACAGTTCTCGGCTGTCAATTTTTTATATCATACCGGCACAGACGTCTAAATAATGCTGTTGGAGTTCCAAGAGTTAATACAAAAAAGTATAAGACTCATCATAACATAACATTGTAAAGTAGATTATATTAAAATTTTATTGAATATTTTATTTCCCATGTTCCCAACGTAGCGTGAACGTAACGAACGTAGCTTTAAAACTGACATAACGTGAATCTAATATATAAGAATATTTTAAAATCTTTTCAAATGTTCAGTGCACTTTAATCACTTGTTTAAAATGATATTGTAGAATGAAACCGCGATGCTTAAAATGCATGTTCTAGATACAAAAACAACAACATAGATCTGCCCACGCGGTCGACCCACGTGGGTCGTCGAGGGAGGTTAGTACACATGGAGAAACCTTCAGATTTTAAATCCAGTAAACTTTATGAGCAGAAAGGATTTGTTTCCCGCTGCGAAACAGAACCCGTTTGCATTAGGTATTTGAACATGTTTCTGACTGATCTAGATGTTGTCGGGGAGATCTTCAATGTAAAACCAACCTAAAACACGCCTACAGCATTTTTTTATATATAATATAGAATGTCCGTTAGCCACAATCGCACCTGATGGTAAGTGACGATGAGGCCGACGATGGAGCAGGACAGTCTAGAAGATACCTCACTCTTGCCTTGAAAGGACCAAGATTAGTCATTCAAAGCGAAATGTTATTTATTAATAAATTTTCACGGATGATTTTGAAACGTCCGGCTGTGTGCAAACGTTATAAAACGCGAAGGTGCATGGAGTTTTAGACTAGAGGATCTCATTCTCTACCTCGCAATAGGTATTTTCTAGTAGGTCGCAACATGGTGTCGTAATATGGTGTCAGGCAAGACAGGAGTAAACACGTGGTGTGATGTTTGAGTGCATTACCTGGCTTGCCTCGGCCGCGTGACCTTCCTCCTGCGTTCGGGAAGCGAGCTCGTGCTGTGGTTGCTGTTGCCGTTCATCAAGTCGGGCGTCGACTGCCGCGTCGGCGGTGCGCTCACGTTCCGTTTACTACCCTCGCCGTCGTCACAACCATTTTGCACGCCCTGTAAATACAAATTATTCTATTGGAAATAGTTTAAGTACTCGTTGTTGATTCAATTAAGATAATAGGAAACTGGAGCTTTTCTACTTAGCTTTTAATCATTCTCACAAATATAAAACGATTGGAACAGACCCTTTTGCTGACCTTGAGTTTCGGATTTTTCAGTCTTTGGAAGTATCTCTCCAATTTGGTCCTATCTATTTTGTGTAAATAGTATGACACCGGCTTCCCCGTCCACGAGACCGAGCCCTTGAGCGGCGACATTTCGCTAACGTGCATGATGGTCCCGATGTCGCTCAGGTTCCTGTCCGTTATCCTGAAGTTTAGCGGACAGAAACTCTTCGACGACACTATCTTCGCACCGTCTTTTAAATCGGCAAATCTTTCCTTCAGCTGATGATCTACGTGTGGGCCAAATGCGAAGTTATTCACGAAAACAATGGTCGCCGCGTTGATTTTTTCTCTATGCTCATCCATCAGAAAATCGCCCTTTATTAATTTATACTCTCCAAACTTTTTGCCGTACCATTTCATCCACGTTCGAAAATTTGAATCCATATACTGGAATAAATAAATTTTGAAAATCAATTGCCAAAATATTTATAGATACTGGAATATTTACCCAGATTTTGCATAAAGTATAGACTACTAGTACTTAGTTAATTTTATGTCTGGTTTTTTTACCTCGGCATATCTACTAGGTACTTCAGCCTTCTCAACGCCAAGGCATATCCGGCAAGGTGTCGCAGCGGCCATTTGTAATACCACCTGACCCACCCCTGAACCCAAGTCAACAAATACATCTTCAGCAGTTATTTCTATTTGGTCGATCATCTGCGAGATCAGCTCGTATGAAGTTTCACCATATACCTGGAAATAGAATTGACCAATGGTCAGGCGAATCAGGTTTAGGGGAATTTGGAGGTCAGCGATCCGAGCAAAACAATGTGTATAAACCGAAGTTAGTCATCATTTTGAAACAACTAGGTACTTACTAGAATGTATGGATCAGAAAAACATGTCATATTTTAGTCAAAAGAGCGTAGTGGATCTCTAGAAATAAAAGTCATTATACTCCAATGATCTTTTATACCCTAACATTTATTATTAGGATTCAAACTTGTTGAATTGCTGCGGAGTTATTGTTTATTTAGTAGAACGGTCACTAACCTCAGGTGAAAACGGTTCATATTGGTTAAGTTTGTCTGGGTCAGAGACTGCTTGATTGTAGGTCTGCTGCAAAATGTGCTTCAGCAAACCTTTCGACGGGTACTTGTTTAATCTTTGAGTTGGTAATGAGGTGCCCTTTTCCTGTAATATAAAAGTTGACTGTGTCATTGTACTATATAATAAACTTTACTTCTTTATGCTCATTTACATTATCAAATCAAAACTTATACAATGGTAAAACCAACAAACTCTTCCCTTACGATTTAAAATGAGTACTCTGCCTACCTAAAACCACGTAATAGAGAACCGGTGGTCTAGCAGTAGCAACCCCGCCTTCCGATCCTAAGGTCGTGGGTTTAAATCCTGTCGTGCACCAATGAGTTTTGCTTTTCGGAAAATTTATGTGCGCATTGCCAGTGCTTTCAAACGGTGAAGGAAAACATCATGAGAAAACCCGCGGTTTAGTCGGCTACGCATGTATTGACTATGTCTTTCTTGTAGATAATGCAAACTATATATTACAGGCTGAGAGTATGGTACAGGTGCTGGGCAAGTGCAAGCCTAATCCATCTAAAATCATGTCCCATGCACTATACAGCAGCGTCCCGTTCATACAGGGATATGTATGGATGGGTGTTAACTGTGTAAAGTGACCCCTGATACTGTATAAATAATCTTGATTAGATGCAAAGGTCTGATTATACCACGTAATAAATGTAAGTCGAGTTAAAAATAAGCTGAATACAAACAATGAGAATTATCCGAAGCCCTGAATAATACACTCAAACCTTGCCAATAACCTGCCTGACGAAATTGTAGTAAAAATATTTCGCAACCTTGACATTGCGCGAACGGTTGAACCGTCTGATCGATCCAGTGCGTCATATAAGAGCAATGTCGATGACCTTCAGTCTGAACTTGATTCAAGGTCCTTTTATAATAAAGCAAGTTTATTATAGGTACCCAGTGTATACACCTAAAGAGCTGTAAATGCTAGCGGTCATTAGCATTTTCTACTATCGTACATCATGACAAAGGTCAGGCTCAACAAATAGCTTCCGCTGTTTGTTTTCCGTAGTACCTTACCTACGTAGAGCCTTGAATGAAGGCGATAAAGGAAACAAAAAGTGTCCCCGTACTGTACTGTCATACACACGTTAATTTAAACGTGCTCAAACCTCCCTCGATTTGACCTACTGTACGCGGCCGGGGGGGCGTTTACTTGGCCTGTATTGTGTTACACTGCTTTATGCCAAAATTACAACCTTAGAAAAACTTTCACTCATTTCTAATTTGTGTCATAATTACAATTTTGTAATAAATCCTTATATTATATCCTTTCAGCCTCCGCTACATACTTTTGCTCAAGCAACCTTTGATGCTTTTGGTTTCTAGCTGGTAGGAAACTAGGAAATCATTGAATTCCAATATTCCGGCAACTATAAAAGTATTCTCATTATTTCCACACAATATGCGTGATAATTTGCGTATATGCGACGACGATTGGGTACGCGACCAAGATAGGAGACCGCGCGTTCAATCATAATGAAGCTGATCTCGACGCGATAGCATTTATTCTAATCACCAGCTGACTTATCTTCAGGCGGCATGGAACAGGAATTTCTTGATTTTAGATTAATTATGACATTTATGTGAAGTGCGTCGCGGTCTCCGTTCTCGATCGCGATCTTAACCGCGCCGCCTTTAAAGGTAGCCACTGACGATACGTCCATTTAGTAGACTTCCATTTGGATGCACTCCAAATGAAAATTTATCCAGATACGGTACCATTCACAATACTTCCATTTGGATGCATGGCGTCACTTCGAACTTTGCAATCGTACGGAACGGAAATAAATAATACTATGGATAACAATACTTTACTGGTGGCAGCAGCTGTGTGTATTTCATTAAAAATACAAAAAAAACCTAAGAGAAAGTGGATGAAGGGTTGGTTGAAACAAAGAAATACTTTTATTATTTCTATTATTATTACAAATATTTTTCTATTACTTCCAACACAAAGTCACGCGCGGACGTAGACATAATAAAAAATATACGCTTGACAAATACACAGCACACGCACCACCATCGACATCAAAACATAAACTGACGCAATAACCTCAAAAAAATGGACGCCGTTTCGCCCATTCACGGACAATTCCCACTGCTTCCATATGGCGTGGCGCACGTTTCTGACATTGACAGACGGCCGCGGATGACGTCCATTTGGCCTGGACGCATGGATTTCAATCCGATTGAAATGCATGCATGCATGGATTTCCAAGTTTGGAAATCCATGCGTCCAGGCCAAATGGACGTCATCCGCGGCCGTCCGTCAATGTCAGAAACGTGCGCCACGCCATATGGAAGCAGTCGGAATTGTCCGTGAATGGGCGAAACGGCGTCCATTTTTTTGAGGTTATTGCGTCAGTTTATGTTTTGATGTCGATGGTGGTGCGTGTGCTGTGTATTTGTCAAGCGTATATTTTTTATTATGTCTACGTCCGCGCGTGACTTTGTGTTGGAAGTAATAGAAAAATATTTGTAATAATAATAGAAATAATAAAAGTATTTCTTTGTTTCAACCAACCCTTCATCCACTTTCTCTTAGGTTTTTTTTGTATTTTTAATGAAATACACACAGCTGCTGCCACCAGTAAAGTATTGTTATCCATAGTATTATTTATTTCCGTTCCGTACGATTGCAAAGTTCGAAGTGACGCCATGCATCCAAATGGAAGTAATTGTGAATGGTACCGTATCTGGATAAATTTTCATTTGGAGTGCATCCAAATGGAAGTCTACTAAATGGACGTATCGTCAGTGGCTACCTTTAGACCCACATATTTATAGTTGTAAGTTACCTACTTGCCTACCTAGTAGAAAAATATATTATACTTTAAGACTGTGATTATACTAAATGAATTCGTTCGGGTCGGTCGATGGACTAGCAATGATGCAATCTAAATGATCTTATATATTGAACCAGGCGGATAGCGGTACGAGCTTGCATTGTAGGTTGCCCAAACCACCCATATGGCGTTCGTTAGCATAGTAGATTGCGTCATTCCGCACTTACCAATCTACGGTCGGTGGAAATTAGAAAGTGGCTGAACATTAAACTCATACGTTGCATGCATGCCGTAACACCATGAAGATATCTGTTTGTTTTAGTTACTTAGCTACGTTTTTTAAAAGGACAGGGAACTTGTTAGTCACATTTTAAAATGTAAGTAAGTAAGTCTAAAAAAAACATTTGAAGGTTAAAATGTATTCAACGCATCACACAATGCAAACCTACACGTAACTAGGTACGATACCAGTTGTTAAATACATAATAACTAGGGTATAGTTTTACTTATAGTTTTATGTTTTAGTTGTTATACGCAGGCACGAAGCTACAAGTTAATACGACCTTGCTAACATTACCATTAAACACAACACACACAAGTGACAAGTAAATACAACATAGATAAAATATCAAAATATTTTGCCAGTCTACTATTAATTCAGCAAGGATTTCATTTCAGTAGACTCTATTTTGATTTGGACCCCATTAACAGATTAGCTAGTTATGATCATTATTATTGTTGTAGCATCGGAAATAATCAATGTGACGACAATTGTACGCTAAATTGAAATGATTGGTATAGCATTTTTAAATTGGGTTTACAGCATACAATCATAATAATATAGAGATAGAGCAACTGAGTAAGGAATGATACTAACAGAACTGAGCCCAAAAAAAGGTCATTAACATGACGTGAGACATTCGCGTTTGCTTAATATTACGGTCATCGCCCCCACACATTTATCGGTCCATGTTGAACCATTCACTTTTAAAGGCTCTTTTGCTTGTTTAACTAAATTGAAATACATTTTGAATATTTATTCGCGCTGACATAGACCCCAAAGGCAAATGCGTTCTATTTTCTCTTCAAGAATGTCATCTTTGTGAAGTTTTTCTTTTAGATAAGGAATATTTTAGCAACCAACTTGCCAAGCTCAAATTATTATGTAATGTGAAAAGGGCTACAGGGCGAGCAATCTTAGAGTTCATTGTGTGGGTCGCCTTGCTTCACATTTGAGAGCAGGCGGCGGCGGCGGGCGGGAGGGTCGTCACGTCAATGACAACCACCGTCCTAGACGTTGCGAAGGGTCGGGTTGCGGAGGCCGACCGGGCGAGATAAGGTCATTAATAAATAACACGCATATTTCATTTTGTTCATTTGTCAAAATAATCTATATGTGCGTTTTTGTTTAAACTTGCACCTGCTCTACACCTGCCTGGGTCGACTCTTTTGTCGTGTTATTAGTTTTTAGCTTTTGCACCTTCGATCAACTATACCTCTTTTGCACCGTTCCTTCATCAACCATGCATGCCAGGTAGGTTTACGTAGACTTCATAGCCAATTAGAATATTATGCAATGAACTCATTGTAAACCTGTTTGCCTATTTATACAAGTTTGTATAATTATGTTTATACTGAATTAAATATCGGTAATACCTACATTATATCAATCTTACTAATTCTTACTAATATTATAAATGCGAAAGTTTAGATGTTTGGATGTTTGTGTTTCAATCACGTCAAAACTACTGAACCAACTTGGATGAAACTTGGCATATATATAGTACGAAACCTGGATTGACACATAGGCTACTTTTTATCCCGAATAATTAACAGGATCTACAGGATAATATGAACGAAAAGGATTAGCAGCGCCAATTGGCAAGAGGATTTCATTGTCATGACATGTCACGTCGTCAGTTTGACAGGGCGTAGTACTACCTCTTTGGTCTAACGACTAGCGTTTGACATTCCAGTACGAGTTCGGTGTAATGTAAAGTTTCACAAAGTATCCGCTCGGTGCACGCACAGATAATATAATGTACACGGAAACTGTAGACGCGTACGAAGTCGCGGGTAACTGCTAGTATATCATACTTACCTATGTACCACACCATAAAGAAGCACTTACAATCATAGTACTACCACAAGTTAATTTTACAAAAACTTCTGATCCCCCGGTCATGAAAATCTTCTTAGATCCTCTTCATCACTGCTGGTTATCATCAGATATAGGAGTATACACTTCAGCTCATCAAATCTAAACACTTTAAGATGAACGAAATGTTTCAAACTGTAATTATGCCTAAGACTCCTCAAAACTGGTTTTTAGAGCTGATGAATATCTTCATAACTTGGAAACGGCTCTAAATTATATGATTTACCTTTCTTACAAAAAATAACCTCAGATCAAATCGGAGCCCTACTTCAGAGCTACGAGCGATACCTCTACCTTTTTGAGCTACAGGTGTCTAGTTATTTCTCATCAACAATAAGAATATAATATATGCATCAGGTATGTGTGTGTTCTGTATTAATAGAATTAGCGTAGCGCGCGTGGCGGCGCGGCAGCAGCGTCTGCGGACATCGATCGTTGCGTCCTCGCCGCCATCTTGGCCCTCGTATCTCCCTCCTCACTCTCCGGAGCCCCTCACTGCCCCACATTCACCGCACTAGAACAGTTTCGCACATGCTATTCCACACAGCACGTCAACCGCTGCTCTAGCTCTAAGTACAGAAATATCTTCAAGGAGAACGGCGCGCTTCCGTGTTTGTATTTTTAAATTCGCACATTTTACAGTGTTACTTTACGCTTCATTCGGTTCCTTAGCTAAAGTTTTTGTGCTTCGTAGGTAATGAATGATGTACATTGCCTGCCTACTTTTGTTATTACCTGTATGTATGTCTTCTGGAAATCTAACTGTTATTTTAAATCATTTATCTTTACTCTCTCACTTGTGTAAGTGTAAAATATTTTAGACTATAAAATATTAATGCTGTTTGTCATGTTTTGCAACGTATGCGTGCGTGACTTTATGATTTATTTTTACCTGTGTTATTTAGCTAATTTGGTGCAATGTAGGGCATTTTAAGAAATGGACATCGGCCTACTCTAACGGTGTACAGGTTGAGTTTTTACTAGGATAATTCCTAAAATAAATAAGACGTATTACAGGTACCATTCATTCATCCAACCGCCGAACTGATCAAGATGAAAATTGGTAAAGCGTTAGCTAGTAGCATCCTTTTCGCAGACAAGCATAGGCTACTTTTTTACCACCACTTTGAGTGCTTTATCTTTATTATCGTTATTGCGTCAAGACATTCGTGGCTGTTCCCTAGATGGTGCTACATTTGAAATAATTAGGGTGGAAGATGAATATGCATGGTTTTACCAAAGAATGTTATCTCACAGTGTACCTAAACAAAAAAAACAATAATAAAATCTTACCAATGCAACCACGGAATCGATGGCTCGATTGAATCGATCGCAGAGCGCTCGCATGCTTTCGTAGGAGTGGGTGTCGTAATCGCTTAGTATGTTGATCTCTAGAGCTGCCTTCATTTCTGGTAGGTCGTCGCAAACCCACCTGTACGAAAATGTAGATGATTTAGTTCAGTTATTACTTACCGTCGTCGCGTCGTTGTGGGTGCATAATACATATAGAATTTTAAATAACTTATAATATTGTTGTTAAAGCCAGGAAGTTCCTCTGAGAGTTCATTGAATTTGTTCGAAAACTAGTTTACTTTATTTAGGATACATATTTTGCAAAAGTTACGAATCGAATGGGACTCGAAGACTACGAGTGTTCTATTGATAACTGTGCATTAACCGTAAACAAACTGCACAGATAAGTGGGCACACGCAGGGTTTAAGTTCTATAAAAATAATAAATAGTACGGTACCCATAAAAGAACCCTAAACTAGTTAAGTTAGTAATAATTTGGGCATTGAATAAAATAAGCTTCAACCTTTTACAAACAATCCAAACGTCGTCGTGATCAAAGTTTTGGCAAGAAAGATAATAAATACACTTTATTCCAAAAATCCTGAATTCCATTATTGAAACAGTTTCAAGGCCACATGCTAAACGACCGCATGCATACGCACGTCCGGACGAAAGGAGGTCAAAGTGAAGGCTCTTATCTTATGTAGGATTCTCGGAATATCGGACATGTAGAAGAAACTCTTTATCACCTAATAGTTGGTACAATATTGTTGGTTTGGTACTACATTAGTTGGTACTTTTGTAACAAGTCTTTTAAGAAAGTAACTTAGATCTAGTTATCTTTGTATTCTGTTGGTAGTAACTTAGTCATCTCTTGGTCACTTCTCAACTGAATGAGTTTCAAGCTGTTTTACGACGACGTTAAACTTTATTTTGTTATTTCAACATGTTTAGTTTTGACCTTCAAAATCGTTGATCGAAGCCTTGAAACGTTGAGATGGGTTTAGGGTGAAAATTTTCCTGATCATTTACTTGAGAGGCGATTCTAGGCAAGACCGTGTATTCATAGGTTAAGACCTCGTTTGGTGAGGTCGGGTCCCCACTACGCCGGCTACCAGCAGATTTGCCGGAAACCGGACAAAGGTGTTCATATTACACCGGATCCCATAAGAAAATCGGACAGTCAAGTAAGTATTCACCTCAGTTGAATTTGGACCTGTGCGGACAATGGACGACGAAATTGTTGTGTTGTGGTGGTGCGCGGGTGGACCCGGGATAATCTGAATGGCTTTATATAAATTGTACAGCCACTACAGCCTTTCCGGCAGTTTAACCGGACCGGCAAATCTGCCGGTCCGGCGTAGTGGGAACCCGGCCTTATGGTTTCGCCGTTTATACAGGTGGGACGTATGTCAATATTAGGAATGGCCGTTAAATATAATGGTTTAATCTGTTCATAAAAATCTACGAACCAATAGAACATAGTATAGAATAAATAAATAAACGTCGTTGAAACTTTGTCACAATTTAGGACAAGTTGTTATCACTTCTGTTAGGTTTGGATCTTGGATATAAATTACCATCTGTTTGTATCACCTACGACATTTCTACGTTAGTGCTCCTGTCAAATTGCACACATTGGCAAACTTCGATCAACTATACCTCAAACCTATATTGGCTAAATGACGGACAGAGGTCATAAATAAGAAAAGAAGAAGTATGAGCGAACTGCGCCGCGATACAGACGGACATTTATTTTATGGGTATTTTTTAGAGTTAGGAATACCTATTTCCATGTATTATTTATTCGTACCTAGATAAAAACTCAATACATTATTATTTACTATTAAACTAACATCGGTATAATTTGTTGAGTGAGTGATCTGACACGCGCTTGGCTCATTTTTTACGCATAGTCCAGACGAGAACTATGATTGTGTACCTACTGTGTTGTGTATTGTGTACCTACTTATAAAGTCCAATCCCATAATTCCCTCTCTCTCTATCTAACCTATAACCTACCTACCTAATTGTATTGATTGAATTTTCTATTTAATTTTAGCCAACTAAATACATGTGAGACGTCGGCCATACATGGAAAGTTTCGTAATGCACGATAACTTCTTCACCGAGTTTCTAGAACATGATAAAACAGTAAAAAAAATAGCTCTTTAAATTTTATGAAGCTTTTGAGATAATAAGACAAAATATATGCAATATATGTATATTCTGTGTGTGCAATAAAGTTTTTATCTATCTATCTATCTATATTTTCTGTACACAATGTGCTCAACATGTAGGTGTTGTTTGAGAAGTATTAATTTAAAAATGTGTGATACAAACAAACCATGTGTTTTAATTCATACCTTATAGTTTCCACTATCTCCAAGGCCCCATCGTGTTTGTCCTGGAAATAAACAACATAATTTTAATAATTCCTAAACACATACTTAAAATTTTTATATGTTTAGTGTTACCGTCCGGTTTTGGAAAAACGAAACCCTATCTATGGTATCACTTCGGTGTCCGTCTGTCTGTCTGTCACATCCACCAAAACTAAACCGTAGAAGCTAGAGTCGAAATTTGGAATAGTAATAGTTTGTTACAACCCATGATGAAAGGTTAAGGTATATGCTGAAAATATATTCGGAAAATTAGGGACTATTAAGGGGTCAAACGGGAAATGAATATAAAAATATTTTTTCCCCTTTGAGTGGGGTATGAAAGCTTAAAACTTAACTAAAAGAGCCTCATATTTAGATTTTTTATTAAAAAATGTTTGTGAAGAAAAAAATTATTTGATTCGAAATATTACATTCCAAACGGGTTTCTCTGAGAGTACCATTCAAAAATGGCTGTTTCTTTCAGAAAACCTGTACCATAATGGTCTCATGAAAGGAAAATTATAGGCAACTTCTAAAAGTTAACCAAATTCGTGAAATCAAATAAAAACCACAATTATTACATATCCAGCCTAACCTGAACCATACCATAGTATATCTATCTATCAATCATCATTAAAAATCCTCCAAATGGGAGCTCTTGTTACATTGGTTACATTTAAAAGTGGAGAGTTGGTTTTGACCCCCTTAATAGACCATAATTTTCAGTATTTTTCCCACATACCTTTCAACTTGGGCTGTAACAACCTATTAGTATTCCAAATTTGAACTCTCTAGTTTGTATGGTTTAGCTTTGATTGCACTGCCACAAACAAGGCTAGATCCGAAATGGGACGATTGCAGGAGCTGATCGGGTCAATGCATTGTTATAGGCAGAAGTTACCACTTGTGAGCCCTCAGGTTGCCCCTTCACATACTCTCATAAAAAAACTTTGCAGATCGCGTCGATACCGCGACCTAGCTGAGTACCTGAACTACAAAATTAATAAAGAAATTGAAGTTTACAGTATACTGGTTTTTGCAACTTTTCAATTTTCACTTTATCTCTAAATCTCTTACCTGTCTCAAAGAATATTCCAAGTAAAGGATGGCGAATACACCTCAAACTTCCATAACATACAAGCAGGAGTACCCCAAGGATCAGTACTGGGCCCTGTCCTATATACCATCTTTACGTCAGACCTTCCAGAAACACTGGACGTTATAACTGCCACTTTCGCTGATGATAGATGAATAGATAGATAGATATCATTTATTTAACCACCACACAAATTAACAAAAAAGAGGAAGCAGATAAAAAGAATTTAAAACTAGAATAAAAACATAATATTAAAAAGAGACTAAATTAAATTTTCCTGAGTGGTGGTGAAAACAGCCTCAGCTCAGCTTAATGATGCAGTATGTATCCATACTGCAGCGCTGATTTTCAGCTGAAGCCTGTGTTGCTAACATCACGGACCTCCCGATCCCAGGATGGCTCTACCTTAAAACTAAGCATAGACAATTCAAATCTTTAAACGCTCAGCGAGTACCCAATCGCTACAACACACACTAAATAACAAAAAAGCATAAATGTTTAACGACAAAAACCCTACCTACCTAGCATCAACAATTAGTCGATACTGCAACTACAATTATTTGAATGATACTGCTATCCTATCCAGTAACATAGGACCCAAATGAAGCCTCTCAACACTTTCAAAACGAGCTTGACAGAATAGAACAGTGGCTTTCTAAATGGAAAATCAAAGTGAGTGCCTCTAAGTCAACTCACGCAACAATTGCCCTCCGCAAAGGAGACTGTCCCCCTGTTAGTCTTGGCACAAACACATTACCGCACAACAATTCTGTGAAATATATAGGGATTCACCTCGATCGTAGACTAACCTGGAAAACACACATAAAGAAAAAGAGAGATGAACTCAACCTTAGATACCGTAACCTGCACTGGCTACTGGGGAGAAATTCCGCTTTGAGTATTGACAACAAACTCCTAATATATAAGGTTGTGTTAAAACCTATCTGGACTTACGGCATTCAGCTATGGGGATCAACCAGCAACTCTAATAAAATAATCATACAGCGCGCACAGAACGGCATCTTGAGAAACCTGTCTAATGCCCCATGGTTCCTCATGAACTCGGAGCTGCATAACGAACTAAATATCAACACAGTCGACGAGGAAATAAAACTGACCTCAACCAAATACAAAAGCATGCTTACACGCACATCCTACCCACTTGACTACACAGCTCAATACCATTAGCTACCCTAAGATGCTATGCAGACAACACATCATAGAACTAGACAGAACATGATCGTCAAGCAAAGGAGAAGTGCTCGCTGGAGCCCCCATCCAACAAGCCCCACTACTCACACCAAACCTGCTCAGTATCTGACTGAACACTGATCGCAGATGAAAAAAACCCCTTAATCTATTTTACATAGACGAAAAAATCTTATAGGTAGGTATCTAAGGTGTTGCATAATAATTTACCTCATAAGCTTACAAGTAAAACTTAGGATTACTATCCGTAGACCTACCAAATTCAATGAAGATCCATTAAGTGGTTCGAAAGTTATGCTATAACAAACAAACAAAGCAGAATTTTCCAAAATTGACTCAAAGATCTTTGTTCGCTTCGCTCACTTGCTCATTCAATCAATTATTATGCCAATAAATTACACAGTGAACCATTTTATTTCTGGTCTCAATGGTTAAGGTTATGGTGTTGTGTTTTTTGACACAATTTTGTAACAAATTAATGTAATGCATGCAATACAGATCCTTAGTACTAGGTTATTATTATTTGACAGACAATTACTGAAATCACAAAACATGATTTTAGCTGGGTTTACAACATATGACATCAATAGGTACATTGCATTCAATTTGTAAAAAGAAAAATGTATTGTAAACATGGATCTATGTAGGTATGTTTACAAAGTCAGAGCATCAAACAAAACAGGTAGGTAGGTAGTTAAATCTCTCATGTATTCGCAAAGTTTAGGAAGAATAAAACTACGCTACAATGTTCTGCACATATCTAAAAAAAGCCGACACCTTGACAAAACACGAGGTCAATACACTCTTCTACCCATGTGACGTGAGTTAGGTATCTAAATACGATTTCTACAATGCGTTATCTAAATACACAAAACCGAATAATCTTTCCGTTTACTGAAGTTCTGTAGGTACCTTATCTGTTTTACAAAGCTCGTGCCTGCTAAATCTATGCCTTCATGGAATAAATGCGAGGACTCACGTTCAATAGCTACTGCATTTTGTGATTTTAGAATCCAATTGTTGATCAAGTTACATCATCGTATGACATGAAGATTCAATTAAACGTTTGTGAAGAACACATTGGGGGTTTATTGAATGCGTGTATTATCTATTACGAATAAACAAGGCAATTTTTTATACATAATAAATTCTTACCGAGCCATGACCTGAAGTGAGGGGCCATGTATAAACAACAGGTTCCGCGCCTGCAGGAGAATGCAGGCGTAAATCCAGAGCCATGATAATAAAACCACGGCATTAAAGCATACACTTTTCACTTAAAAACTAAAAATATCACTAAATACACTAGGTAATAACATAATTTCACTGCACTTTCACACACACACACTCCGAGCAACCGGACGCCATGTTGAAATTACTTCAACAATGGCCGCCATTTTAGTATTGCCAGATCGCTTAAAATAGGTATTTTAAAGAAATATCCGGCACGATCTCGAGCCATCATCACTAGCCTAATTCCACTGACGTACTTGTCAGCGGAAGCGATGTTTTTAATCTGTTCTAAGTTTACTTCACAAAGAAAATTAAGACTAATACAGTATTTACAATATTTATAATATATACCAAATACACATGAAACAGTTGAGCTATCTACAAACCGTTGCAAACGATTTATCGATAGCTCAACTGATAGTTTACTTCATAAATTACTATCAAACTTGACAGCTGAAACGCAGCTGAGGAAAGTTTCGAAGAGAAAATCCATCATTTTGTCTTCAAAACAAATGACTTGACGTATGACTCGACTTGAATAAACTTATTTTAAATAATCCACTTGACACTGGCAAAATTGTCTGTCAACATGACGGACAGAAGCCATATATAAGAGAAGAAGAAGAAGATAAAGAAGGCTTGCCAGACGATCACCAACACGGCTTTCTGCAGAGGTGACCTCTGCAGAAAGCCGTGCTTTCTGTCGATTTCTGCCATGTAGACAGGTGTTCCCCGATAGGACTTTTAATAACCTTCATTGACGAGTGCGCACTGCCAACCGCGGTTGGTAACCGCCGCCGCCGCCGTCGGCAATCGTGTAGCCGCTTACTTGCTGCCAACAATGCTATGCCAGTCAGCCTTGTCAGAGGGTGCTTTTTTACACCTTTTTGGTGTATTTTACGTCTGTATAGTTCTAGTGAGGTTCCACGTTTCAAAAGGTGTACCTATTTAGGTGTTTTTTTTAATTCTAAAGAATGTATGCTCATGTTCGTTTTCTTAGCTACATGTAAATGACATGTAATGTAGCGTGCTACATCGTCGACCGCATCTTCACTTAACATCAGGTGAGATTGCGGTCAAACGCTTGCTTATAAATTTATAAAAAAAAAATGAAAAAAAAATTGCGGCTCGCTTCGCTCGCCAACTCATTTGCTTTATACATTTTTATTTTCTTCATGTTGGCAGCACTAACAACTGTCGTTGTCATGTCAGCTGACATTACTTTTTTGATCAAAAGCCATCAAATCAAGAAGTTGAAGTTGACTTGACGATTTTTAGTGGATAGTGGCCGACATCGTTTCTACGTTTCTACCACGTTTCTACGCTACGTAATTTTAAATATCTTACCTACCTATTTCATTTCAATAATTCCAATTATTTCTATTTGGTATTATGGGTGGGAGTGCCGCTTCTTAATACCTACGTTACATAGTATTCATACCTATTCTTTGATAAGAGCGGCGGCAGAGCGCCTGTATTGTGTATGGCCTGTATTCCTCTATGAATGAAGAGCGCCGATCGAAAGAAAGAATTAGGTACCTACCTACTACGATAGAAGGTAGCAAAGGATAAATAATGTCGGACTCAGAAGATTCAGATGATCAAATAAAAGATTTGTTGCTAATCAAGAATGAGATACAAAAAAGAAAGGTTGACCCTGCAACTTCTGGAATGTTTGTATCTGGCTGGGATGATGCAGATGAAGATGTTGATGTGGTGAAAGATCCTACGGGTAAGACGGCGGATGGTCCTTTAATTGCGTTTTCAAAGGTTAAAATGTGTTTGTTATTTCAGTCTATATTCCATGTTTTATTGTAATTTTTATTTTTGCAATTTACAGCAAATCCCAAGGATCATGCTTTGTGGGCAGCAGAAAATGGACAAACTAGTACATTGAAACAACTGTTGTCATCCCAAACAAATCTAATAAATGTACAAGACTCAGACGGATACACCATGCTGCACAGAGCTGCTTATGGGAACCACCTAGATGTTATATCTTATTTGCTCAGTGTTGGAGCTAATGTCAGTATGAAAACTGAGCTTGGTTGGACCCCATTGCATTCTGCTTGCAAATGGAACAATTATCAAGCTGTTGCAAGATTATTAGCAGGTGGAGCAGACTATAGAGCTACCTCTGATGGAGGTGAGTGTAGGATAGGCTCATGGATTAACTTCTGGATAAATAGGTAGTACTTACCTATCATTTATTGTTTATCTTAGCCATTTCTTTGTTACAGCACAAACACCTATGCATTTAGCATCTTCAATAAGTCATTGTAAGTCTACTTTACTAATTTTATTGTTGCGAGAAGATACCACAGACATAGCCAAAATGTCCAACAATTCAGGTGAAACACCAGAGCAATTGGCACAGCGCAATGGTATCTACGCTCCACTATTTGAAATTATAAGTCCTGCTGCTTCTTATATTCGTTCCTTAGCATTTACTAGTAATCCTTATGTAAGAGAAACATTACATTCCTAAGAATCTGATAAATTTTGTATGAAAACAATTGTATGTAGGTGTTTACAATCAACTTTTTATTCATAGAAAAGTACCTATCAGCATTACATTACAAACTTCAGTTTCTTAAACTAATACTTATAATAATATGTTGCTATCTAGTAATATCATTATTATATTACTTATGTAGATAAACAATTTTGTAATATACCTATTACCTATGTATGATATCATATTACTTAACATACATTAACACAAATCTTATTTTTTATTAAGGCATACCCTTTTTCTAATTGCCTACCTACCACTGATCTCTAATGTAGGTCGGTACAAATACCCTGGACAAAATATTGTTTGAGTTTTGATTACCACTATTTTGGAGTTAAACCGTTTATCCGATCTGCATAGGATTTTGTAATTCGACATAGGTAATATATTATGTACTACCCTAATTTACTGTTAGGATTATGAGCTGAATTGGACAAGGGGTTGTATAAATTATCAATAAAAAGGGGTCCAAAAGGGAGTAAAAATTAAGTCATACAAAAAATCTAGTGGGGTGTCATATAAAGTAAAAGGGATTCGCTTAGACATTGCAAAACAGTTTTTACCTTTGTTCTAGGTTAAATAAATCTAGAAAATTGTAGGGAAAACCAGTAGAACGCGACGCATCCATTTCTTAGTTTCAATGGTTTTTTAGTTTAGGTAAGACTGGTAACAAGCTAGATCGCGATATCGATGCGATTTCTCGGCGATCTCAGGGCGAACTACGTAGGTACGTATTATAATTTTAGGAACGCTCGGTAGGGCGCTTTGACGAATGTCTTTAAGAGGTCCAGCGTACTTGTACATTAAACAGTTTCTAGTGTTTATATGACCTAGATGCCATACTTTCAATAACATGCATAGCTCCAGAAACCAGGTATGTATCAGCATGTAAATTTTTTAAACATACTATTAAATTTCTCCTGTCAATTTTTTGTAGCTCAGATAGTGATTGTCGCGTTTGGGGAGTCATGTAAGGTAATATTAAACAACCTAGGCCATAGATCTTCAATCTGACACAGTTCTTCCATAACTCTTTTAAATCTTCATCTTTAATTATTGGACATATTGGCAAAAGATTTATAGCATTCAAGCATTTCAGTTTTTGACGTTCAGTTATTGGATAGTCTGCATTTTGAAATGGAGACAAAATAACTGCACGCCATGCAGTATAAATCATACTATCTGGAGGGGTGGAGACTTTCAGCAATACTGGAATCAACTCCTCATGAAGGCCAAAACGTAAAAGTAATGGAATCAGATTAGAAATTGTTTGAATGTTTCCAAATTGGCAAGCGAGATTAGCAGCTATTCGTAATGCTTCAATGTTACCATCCACATTTTGAAGCAACTGTTCTAAAGCATTGCTTTTATCTTGCGTGAATGTTAGAACAACCCAAGGCATATCAATATTCTCCAATCTAACTATAGTCAACAACTCTGTAAGTGATATCCATAGAGCATCCCTTTCCTGGTTTGTTACTTTTATAGCAGTTTCGGATTCAACTACACTTATCAGACATTGAAGGGCGCGCATTTTTTTACATTTATTATAGTCACTATCATCATCGAAAGCGATTCGTGATAGATATATGGCGCCCATTTTTGGACACGTAGCTTTCAGAATATATTTGGCGGTTATTAAATCATTTGTTTGTAACGCTGCTCTTTGGCGCTTGTCACCATTACTAGTGCTATCAAGTAAATTCTCCAGGATTTGTATCCGAATAGAATTAATATTAATATTGTTTCTATCAGCGATTTCATTAACAGCTCTGTTAACATCATGCCGAGCTATTCTGTTTACAAAATCAGGATGTAGATACAATGCCCGTATGAGTTGAGCCGGTTCTGTTGAAAGGCGAACAAACTCTTCACAGGCCCACTCTATTTTATAAAGAACATGACGCGTAGAAAGCGTAGCATGTAATCGCTCCATTTGTTTAACAGCTCGGTTTCCAGGTTGAAGCTCAGCCCATCGTTGTGCAAACTGGTAACACAGATGAGCTGCAGCCACTTGATCAGCTCCACGGGTACAACCCTGTAGAACATAAAATAGGCATGCTCCTGCCCATTCCATGTTAGCTATATGCCTCACACAACGATGAGCCGCACGCAGAAGCGGTTCCTCTCGGCTTGTGAGTCTCCATGGTTCGCTTTCTTTTGAATCAATGTCATTCCCTTCGCGTTTTCTGGAAGTCATAGTTTGTTTCAGAGCGTTACTACAAATCATATCTTTAGCTATTTGCAAGTCTGCATCAAGTGACAACAAAGCAACTGCTGGCAGCCAACGTTCGTATGTTTCCAACGTTATTTCTGATTTTAAATTAGACCACATATCGTCACGCATGAATAGATGGAACGGTAAACGATAATAGCCAATTTCTGGAAACATACCTTTAACAGAAAACATTTCAAATTCATATTGCTTTGGTGCACTTATTCTTCTGTATTCTTTTAAGTAATTCAATAAATAATACTCTTTGACGTTGCTGGATTCTGAATTTGTACCAAATAATAATCGATGTATACAAAGAAATACTTCGTAATAATATGGATTCACTATTACTGTTCGCCCATGCAGCGTAACTTCGCCATTCTTCCAAAAATCATTCAATACGTCCTTGAGAAAATCTTTATTGCTTATGTTATCCCAGATAATAAGGCATCTGTAAAGTAGGCTGGCGTCGTTTTCAATAAAAAATTGTCGGCAGCCTAATTCATCACACGATATCTTGTACTTCAATTCCCATGTTGATAACAAAGATATTAATTGTAAAGACAACCCATCATTCGTCGCAACATTTAGGGCGCGGCATAGCTCAATCAATCTTTCACTAGTAGTATCTGGGTGTTGTTTCAAAACGTAGAATAAAACTACTTTAACATCCCAAGTTTCTTCAGTGTTTTCTGGCAGTGCTATGTCCGATAAATTTATGTTGAATTTAGACTTGAGAATATATTTTGGAGGGTAAACAACATTACCTCCCTGTAAATTCGTATAAAAAGATAAGGATCGGCTTATTACAGGATTTGATAAGTAACAAGCTAGTTTAGGGGATAACGACTCACCCTGTCCTCTTAAAATCTCCATCATATAATACTCTTTATCCAAATCCTCTGTACTGTTTAGGAGAATTAGTAAAACTGTTGTCAACACTTCATCAAATTCCTGTGCTGTTATTACTTTCGTTAGGAGCTTTTTAGTTACCTCATCTTTCGTTAATAGTAAGTCCTCTGCCAATAATTCACCATGGTTTGATTTTATAATAATGTTGGAAAAAATCCTAAATGGAATAAAATCACAAATACTATGGATTCTGTTTATATCATTAGGGAATGTTTTTGTTCGATATGTGTTTTCGGAAACAGAATAATCAATATACTCATTAATAGCACTTCCTGATGAAATTGGTAAGTACACATAGTTAAATTTCCACGCTATTGTAAGATTCTTAATTGTTATATTTGCGTGTACTAGTGCATTTAATACTGCTAAATGCATTAATAAATAATGTAAACTCTCTTCATTACATTTATTCACCAGCTCAATTATCATATTAAATGCGTCTAGCATCAGGCATGCGTTTTTACCATCTTTGAACTGAGATAGTGGTGTATCAATACTTTCTTTTTGGTTTGATGCTATTAAATTTTCAACCAAATTACGAACTTGGTGAACTGCTGATACTCCTCTCAGCAATGATATCAATGATGATGGTTGAACTAACGACGGTACAAGTCTTGTGACAATTCCAGCCTGCCCAGAAATACTTTTGTACATGCAACAATCAAGCTGGCTTGTACAAATATCTTCCCTGTGAATATTATTTATGTTTAATTTTATGTTATAAGAGTACTTCAAGTGGTATAAATTATTAATATTGTTAATCTGAATTTCATCTAACATTTCAGTACCCTTTATAAAATCGATGTAGTTCCTTTCAATGACTTTGCTGTCAATAGATCCAGTTATAATTTGTTCATATTTGGACACAACTGTTTTCAGTAAAATGTGTTTTTCTTTCCGTGGCATGCTATGAAAATGCTCCAAAGCAGATCTTGAATCACTGTCCTCTAGACATTTGTTGATGTACAGGATATTTCCATAATTGGCGAAGTTTGACATCACTGCAGTGATGGCTGCAAGGTCATTCAAATCTACAGTTGTGCCACTAACCACCTTTTGAAGAACTAGTGTGTAATCTGTACATGTCAAAGCAAAATTATATTTTTTTAATACAACTTTTACATTTGAATAGTTAACCTCTTTTTGTATTTCTTGTGCAATCACTCTATCTGGATCAGAAGCTGTAAAGTCTTTAGATGCAAATGCAGCAGCATTTACTGCTAATTTGATTACAGAAGGGCTCCAAGGCACATCCAGCGTTTTCAGTACATGAAGTAAACATTCTAATTTATTGCTTGGAGAACGAAAAGCTTTCAATAGCAGTTCTAAACGATTTCCATCAACAACACCACCACTGCTGGCTGTTTCACTGTCAACATATGCTAGCAGAACTTCATCTGTATCAAACAAATGCCGAGTAGCATATGCGGGAAAATAATCTTGTAAAAATTCTTCAAGATCTTCAGTGTAGCATCGACGTAACATTATAAGGGCAACTTCATTAACATTTTGAGTACTTAGTTCACTCAAAAAAACATTTATTTTGTATTTTTCTTTCAATTCCCTTATGTAATGAATTCTATCTTTGAGTGTATCTAGATCATCCATTGATATAGGCCTTACACATATAACTTTTAGGGATGATTCTAGAACTAAGATAATTTCTTCAATGAACTTGATGCCTATTTTGGGCCAATACCCTGATTGTTCAAAAATGAAAATCCGTTCCATTGCCCATCTTACAAACAAGTCTATATAAAATGGATTTTTTTCTAAAATGTATGGTACAAAGTTTTTTAACCACATCATGATAGAACCCATTTTGGCATTAGATGGAATAGAGTTCAGAATATCAACCACTTCATTTGCACCAATTGATAATTTTAGTGCAGAGTATTTGAGCCAGCACATAGAAGCAATATCTAAATCTAGCTTTGTTATGAATATGATGCACAATTCCTTTAGAGTTTTCTCAAACATATTTACATTTTCATAATTTGTGATGATTTCTCTAAATTGTAGGTATTCTAACAAGTCCGCTTTGATAATTATATCAGCTATTTTAAGAACTAGATCATCACAGTTTTTAGAACATACTCTTCTTTGAATGAGATAAAACAAAGATTTGAATGTGATGTTATGTTGATAAAGTTTAACAGCAGCATCAGTGAGAAATGCAATATCATCAATATTTTCAAATAACAATTGCAATGGAGTTGTTACCTTATCTTCAGTACATGATACAAATATAGATTCAATTAATAGCTTCAGCTCAGCAACAAGCCCATCTTGTGATGATACTGTTTTAGATATGTTGTTGTCCTGTTCATTATCACTCTCTGTAGTTGATGATGTTGAGATTCTTCCAAGGCACACAAACATCTGAAAAAGTAGTGTTTTGATGTAAAAGAAGTTACTCATTTGATTTGTTAATGACAGGTAGGTAGGTACTTTCTAATTCAAAAGCATGAACAATATTGTAAAAGTTTGATAAGTAGTAGGTACTTAAAATAATAAATAAAATAGTTTTTGAAATATTTTTCAGTAGTAGTAGGTGGGACGTCTTGGTAACTTACCTCTTGATTACTACCAGCAAGGTAGTAAAATACATTTTTGTATACTGCTATTGGAATACAAGTTCCGTTGAAGTTATCAAATTCATACACAATAGTAGAACTCTCCAGATCCACAATCCATATACTAGCATTATCAGCTAATACTAAGTATTCATCCCAGAATAGCACATAGTCCCATCTAATACTTGAAAACAATGTTTCTTTTTGTTTTGTTACTGGACATAGGCTTATAATATTTCCAGCTTCAATTGAAATATTTAATGCATTGTGTATATTACAATCATCAGGTTTTCCATAGTTTCCTCTTATTAATGAGATGCAAATTTCACTGCAACCATTCTTAATTTTTTCTGTTATCTCTTCAGTATTTATTGGGCTGGAGAGGTATTCGCCACAATCAGATTTGAAGTGGAAGTAATTCTCATTTAGGTGATGGAACTTTACTTTGGAGTAATTCGTTACAATAAACTTGGTCTGCAGGCCATTCAATAAATCCACTATCAAAATTTCACCAGAATCTAATGTTAGCCATAGTAGATGATTCTGAAGAGCATTATCAGTAATTTCTTCACGCACATTATATATTTGATCTTCTTTCTGTGCATCTTCAAGATCAATAAGTCGAAAGCACTTAGTATTCTCAAACAACACTATTTTTGGATAATAAAACTTTGTCCGAAGCGAACTTGAATTCAAAGTCAAATTGATCCTTTTGACCTGTGATTTATTTATAACCGTCATACCTAATAGAATTTCACGAAAGGTATATTTTCATAAAAAAAAAGCAACAAGAAGGCAGTTTTGAGCCACTGAGCATAAATAATAATTTAGTACTAGGTAGCGGTTATAAAAGTGAGGCGGAGAACTCGTTAAAATTTTAAAATCTAATTTGATTTCAATGTTTGAATGTTTTTTTTTTAAATATAAGTTTGTTCTGTTGGCGCTGCATACTAGTCTTTTTGCCAAGTCCTATTTGTTTTTCACCATAGAATGTTTCGTTCGCACACACGTCGTCGACATCTATTAGTTTGTGGTCGTCGATTCATCTGGCTGGTTTGAAATGGCCTTTGCAGTGTTGCCCGCAATTTCACCAATAATACGTTGATTTCTGCTGCCGTGTAGACGGGTGTTCCCTGACATGACCTCCAATAACCTTTAAATACGGGCGCGCGTTGCCAACCACGGTTGGTAACCGCTGTCACACGCTGTCAGCAATCGTGTAGCCGCTTGTTCCCAACCACCAAACCAAACCAACCCAACGCTATGCCAGTGTCGCCAGTCGCGCTGCGTGCACGCGTGTTTGCAGATTGAATGAAACAAATGTACGATATTTTAACGGTTATATACATAAACTTAGATTGCTGATTAGCGATAAGGCCGCCCATCGTACCTATACCTACTATACACTAGTTGTCCTGTGAGAACATAGACCTCGCGAGCCTTTATAACCGTGCAATAACCAACACTTTCCCTTTTACCCTGGCTAAGTAAATCTAATTTCAGGTGCTTGAATTTTCCAATAGGCCCTTATGTAGACTTTTGAGCAAAATGAGGGTATAAGTTTTAGCGATTACTCGCGTTCCCTTGGTCCTAAGAGGTCGAATCTGGTGTCTACGGTTTGTCTCATAAAGGCGAAGAGGACTGTGTAGTCTCATTGATATTGGTAGAAGTCAATTTTTGGGAAAAAAAATAAAAAATAATTTCCCCTTTTTTTCCCCTTTCCAGTCCCCCTTTTTGGAAATATTTTTACACCATCTTGTGTAGAATGAAATCTTTCGTGTGCTCTTTAAATTTGATTGAAATCCGTCGATAAATAACGCTACAGCAAACTTTCCCTCTTTTCTCCCCTATTTTCCCCCCAATCAAAAATCCCCGACGACAAAAAAAATCTAATAATTCATATAACCTGTGTACCAAGTTTCGTCCAGATCGGTTGAAAAATGCGACCTGTAGAGGAGAACAGACAGACAGACAGACATCCGGACAAACGCATTTTTGGCCAATGTGGAAACTGAGACATGAAGATTTTTATGTTATTGCAATCCCTAGATTAATGTAGGTAGTAAGCATTCGGCTAACTACCTAGGTTAAAGTATTATCTCATTTTTATCCATCTAGACTTTTCATCCGCTGATGAAAAAGTAGTTTTTTCGTCTAGTCATAAAAATACTTACTGAAAAATAAAAGCCTATTTTAGAAATAATAACATAGAAAATGTCGGAGGCATTCGTGGTATCGGTCCGCAACATCCGGGAGCTCGAGTCACACTGAAATTGTTGGAAACGCGTCGGCAACCGTAGGTATAGCCAGTACCTACAGTACGCTGATGGGCATATTGGGCATTGCCACGAGGTCTAAATAAAATGATTATTTAATTTAGTCTAGTAGTTTTATTTTTAATAGAAAATAAACATTATACAGGACAGGATGTAACATAATGTTCCTATAAGCCCGAAAAGGGACCCTACATGTCATGGTGAACAACGTTTGTCCTACAACTAATGTTTCGAAGTTTTTCATTCATGAAAAGCGTCTTAACTTTCCTTAAAAATAGCATTGCACACGCGTCATATACTTGAACGAAGCACACGCGTTAAAGTGTCTATGTGTAGGTGCGACGTGATATGAGGGTGCGTGTGCATGTGTAGTGTACTAGGCTGGATACCTACCTAAAGTAATCAAACACTAAGGCCGCGCGCACTTTAGGTACACACGAATTTATATCGTACGTATACGTACGATCGTGTTCGTACGAATTGAGTGCGTACACTGAATAAGTTTTTCTACGTCAAATAGGTAGTGTTTTAGAGACATCGCATTTGTGAAGTCTTCTTTGGTTGGAGCGCGATGAATAAATCTGTATCTTCACGACAATTCTCTTATAACTCAGAGACTGCGGCGGCGTCGTCGTCGCTGTCGTAGAACCGAATGGGCGCGTGAAATATATTTTAAAAGACACGATTTTGGTGAATTTCATTATATTATGGAAGAATTATATAATGACCACATAGGTACTGTCTCATGGTTATGTACCTACGTATGAAAAAAAAATTAGGTTAATGAATTTTTCTACGTCCATTTTTTAACTTTCGACTCGACGTACAATTGTGTTTTAAAATCCCAAAAAGTTCGGATTGTTTTCGGACGCCGCCGGAACTACACGTATGAACGTATACACACGACAACGCCTTCTAGAAGATCGTAAACAGGGTCATATGCAGAGGTGACCTCTCAAGATCATCGTGTTCTCGATAGATTTCTGTAGTTTACGACCATGTGGAAGGGTGTTCCCCGATATGACTTTCGATAACCTTCATCCATGGGCTTGCGCTACCAACCGCGGTTGGCGAACACCGTCGGCGATCGTGTAGCCGCTTGTTGCCGACAGACAACGCTTATGCCAGTTGCGCTGCGGCAGCCGACGAATGCATGTATACGCGTGTTTGCTCGCGCGCGGGCAGAATGGATGAAACAATCGCGCGATTTTAAGCTTAGTGGAAACTTAGATTGTTGATTAGCGACAAGACCGCCCATAGTACCTATACCTACTATACATTATAAATGATGTTTGTTTTATGTTATTGCCTAGATTAATGTATGCATTCGGCTACCTACTATAATAAAATAAATGCCTTTTCTTAACGAAGAAAGTGTCGGAATCATTCCTGTGGTATACGTCAGCGACATGCGGGAGCTCAAATCGCACTAAAATTGGAAGCGTGTCGAGAACCGTGTGGTTAGTACGCCGATGGAGTCATGAGAGGTCACCTCTGCATATGACCCTGTTTACGATCGTCTAGCAGGCGTTTAACTCGCGCTCCTATAGAATTTGGAATGTCGGGATCGTTCGTGCGTGTTCGTACGTGTACTCACGAGTAAAAATCGTACGAAAACGTGTCCAAAGTGCGCGTGGCCTTAGGGTTGTCGCTTTCTAAGATTGTAAGATAAATAAAAATTTCATTATGTTGTATTCAACTTTTGCACATGCCAATCTATTCACGTGTTTGGTCTGAACAAGTTCCTTTTCGCCTGGGGGCATTATGTAACAGGTTGTATTAAATTACCAATAATGTAGATACATTCATCTTTTACCTACTTATATTAGATTTTGATTTATATCTTCGTTTGAGTTCAACAGATTTTTGCACCTTAGAATTGATTTCTGTCTGAATAACATTTTTAGTTTCATTCATTGCATACTCATAACTATCATACAGTGGGTTCAGTGTTTGTGGCATTATTTTTATAGCTGGAATTTCTGATTTTCCACCAGATTTGAGGAGTTCCTGAAAAAAAATGATAAAATAAAAAACTTACGAACAATAACAATCTAAGTAAGTACCAACTTATTTAATAAAAAGAATTGAATCGCCGAAATGTATGTACGCGCTTAACTTCCGAACGACTGCACCAATTTGGTTAATTCTTTTTTTTTTGTGATCTTTATTGTCAGTCAGGCAGGACTCAGGACAAGGTTTTTATAAAAATCTCATAATGAAATGTGGGCCAGTGAATGAGACAGAAGACTGTGTTTTGTCAATAGGTACATATAGATAGATAAAAACTTTATTGCACACACAGAAGAAAGAAATTAGGTACCTACATGAAAGAGAGACACATAAAAATAGATGGACAGCCTTATATTGACAAAACATTGACAGATTGAAGTTCAGTTGTTCCGCCAGCAGTCTTTAAAAGCTTTAAACACTACGTAATAATGCTAATCTATCATACTGTCAAGATTTAATTTGCTTTGTTTAGTTGAGTATATTTTGCGCACGCTGTGGCGTTCTGTAGGTGATTAGGGTAACACAAAGCATTAATTACCTAGCTTAGATTTAAGAATTTACTGTTACTTGTATTTTCTTGTTGGATGCAAAATAAAAATAAAATATTTGATGGGTTAATTACTTTTTATAAGTACGTAAAACGTGTCAACATAATGTAAAAAATTATTGATTGCCAACTGATATGAATTTACCGGAAGAGTTACATTTCCTCAACTGGAAAAAAATATGACGGTACCATGTTCGCCCGGTCAGCTGGTCATAATATAATATCATAAATATTCACCTTGAACAAATGGACTTGTGAGGAAAGCAGCATTGTAACTCCCGTCCCAGCACGCCCTGCCCGTCCTGTTCGTCCAATCCTGTGTATGTATGTTTTGATGTTCCTTGGTGGATCATATGAAACTACGTATTTGCAGTCCGGTACATCAATACCTCTAGCTAATGCATCTGTGCCAATTAAACTGAAATGAAAAAATCATTATTTTCTAATCTTGACCTTAATTATTATCTAAACAGTACAATCAATATACTCACACATTGATTTCGGATTGAGTAAACTTTCTTAGAACAGTTTCTCGTGTCGGCCTGTCTAAAGCAGCTGACAGCTCTGCTACTTTGAAGTGATCTCTTCCCCACACATTGAGGAGCGCTGCTAATCTATGTGCCGACTCTGCAGCATTAGTAAAGCACAACACCTTATCCCACTTCTGGTCAACCAAGAAGTGATACAAAACAAGTGGCTTGTTTTCAGCTTCACAAATAACCATTTCTTCTGTCAATTCAGCCGGTGTTGCATACAACCTGATATGGTCTTCATCCTCATAATCTGTCAATGGAGCTGCTGAAAATAGCTTAGGTTGAAACAGTCCCCATTGCTCCAACTTTTCTGGATCCTGAGACAGGGTTGCAGAGAAAAGCAGCTTATGAGGTAGAGTCTTTTGCTCATTGAGGTTGAACCAATTTAGATTTGAAACTTTGCCTGTCATTAGTTCTGTTCCAAATTTTATATTCCTCTCAACATGGTAAAGCCAGTCATTTTGTATGTGATCCATTATTCTATCAGCTTCATCTATGACAAGGAACTTCAGATGTCTTAATGAAAAGCCTTCAGTATTCTGTAAATGTTCTACCAGTCTGCCGGCTGTACAAACAATGATGTCTACTTCACTGATCCATCCCGAGGATTCAGCTGAAAATAAAGTAAAATAGTATGTCACTTTTGTTTTATTACATAATAAGTATAAGTATAAAATTTGCATTATTATTTTTCAACATACTGTATCTGACAATGTTCAGCTGTTCTTGATGTAGTGGAGTGGAGCCGCCCAGAAGTGCTACTTTCAGTGTTGTTTTAGAACAATATTTCTTAAACACTTTAGAAACTTGTGCTGCTAACTCCTGAACTGGCAGTACTACTAAAGCTTTGACCTGGCATCCTATTTCATTTATTAATATCTGGGAAAGTCATAAATAATAAGTTACAAGTGTTTATTATGGTGTATTATTTTGTAAAATAATTTAAGAAAAAGGTTGGATAGACAGTAATGATCTTTTAAAATAAGATTTCAAGTTACCTGGATAATTGGCAACACAAATGACAATGTTTTTCCACTACCAGTAGGTGCAGAAACACAGATGTCGTGTGGTTGCAAGGGATATGGGGCTTTATGTTCCTGTATGATGAAAGGAATAACTTGTTTTTGCACAGGAAAGAGGTGTGTCACACCTTCATTTTGGAGTGTGGCCTTCAGAGTGCTATGCAACCAATGCTGATCTTCCACTAAACAATTCAAATTTTGCAAATCAGTTGAAATTATGCTGGAGTTAGAAAGCCAATAGGGTAGGACTCTGGGTACCTGGAAGAAAGTATCTTAGGGTAAAACCTATCTTATGGTACTTAATTGAAATTGATCAACATAAATTTCATAATTTAGTGTTCAATTTACTTACTTTAGCTTTCTTTTCAAAATCATTGTTGCCTAACACTTTGAATTCATTTGATACTTGTTCTTTTATTGGCCTTTTAGGCTTTGTTGACAATTCAACTTCTACAGTACTATGCTCAGGATTACCACTATTTTTGTCATCATTCAATTCATTAGCTGTGACTACCGGTTCCTTTTCAACTAGTGTGCTAGTGAAATCTAGTTGTGATGATTTCGTTTCATCAATAGCTTTCTTTCTTTCTTCAATTTTTTGTTTCAATTTAAGCAAATGTTTTGTCTCTTGGTCAGCAGTATCAGTATCTTCATCAGAATCTCTATATCTGTAAAAAACAATACATAGCCTATCAAATTAACTTTTAAAAGTTTAGGTTAGTAGTATTAACCTGATGATGATTACGTATGACTTCCACACCCACCAATGAAATATATTGTAAAGTACACTCTTACCTACCTGTTTATAACAAATAAATCGACCGCGGTCATTTTATAAAATGAATTGGAAATAGAAAAAACATGAAAAACTAAAAAGACAAAAAGGTTACACCACGCCGATGATTTCTTTTTCTTCTACTTCTTCTCTTATGCTGCCTATACATGTTGGCCCAACTTCGACGAGTGAAGGCCAACGCCAACGTGTAGACGGCATGTGTGCCTTGCCTTGCCATGGCTCGGTGTCGCTCGCCTTGGTTGGCCAAGTGCTTACAAGCGCCAACGTGTGGAGAGTAGGTACATTTGCAGTGACTTGTCATCGCTTGCGGTTGCTCGCGGTCGCTCGCCGCCACTCGCCTCACTTCGGAGCCGTGTCGGTTTTTATGCACAAATCAAAGGCACTTGCCTGCGCTCGGCCAACCGTGTCCACATGTTGGCCCACTCGTCTACGTTGGCCACTTGCAATAGTTGGCGTAGGCTTGCCAAACATGTGGATGGTAGTACTCAATTTGTCTATGATTGCTTACGCTCGCGTTGGCGTTCGCTCGGCCAACATGTATTGGAACTTTTATATATTTTATTTCAAATATTTCACTTGACACTGGCAAAATTGTCTGTCGAAATGTCAGACAGAAGATATGAGAAGAAGAAGATTATTATTCAATGAACAACATTAGCAAGCACAAGCAAGCAAACATTTTGACATATATGATGATGATGATGATGATGATGATAATGAATATATAACACATACACACACACACACACACACATTTATTTTGCGTAATGCCATCACGGAATGCACCACCTGGGAATTGAATGCCAAAGTACGTCTTCACATCACCTGTTTCGATTACACCTATTAAGTACTAGAGTCTGCAAAAAGAAAACCACCGTGGAATTGAGGGCGCGCGTGTGCCAGTTTACTACTTTTGTTGCGTTGACACTGCTCTGCAATTTTTTATCACATAAATAATCAACAATAATTTATAGTCGAAGTTGACAGTTGTCAGTTGCTTTGACAGCTGGATTGGACTTATATCTTAAATCTTAATGTTAGTTCACCGTAACGCCACGATAGTTCTCTTTTTGCTCGGACTCTATGTATATTTAGTAGATCCAATCAGGAGCATACAGTCGAAGACACGTCCACCTATACTGTTTGGACTTTTAACTATTAGAAATTGATCGTTGCGAATTGTACGAGAGGGACGACAGTGTGTTTGTGTAGGACGGGCTGCAAGTGCGGTGGCGGTGGCGGTGGCGCATGCCTACGCCTATTGCACTTTGCACTCCCTTTCCAATAATTCTTTGCATTGTATGTAGCGTAGTTATGGTTGTATTGGGTGTTTAACCTGACCGGTGGTCGTGTGTACCTACTTTGATTTGTAAATACTTTGTCCTACTTTTTACCTAGTCATAAATAGAATAACGAATTGGAACGCTCGCTCGGTCTCTGTAATGTTATTTTATTTTAATTTTATTATAATAATAAAAAAATTGAATTTGAATCAATTTCATGTATGTATTTTGCCAGGCTGTGCATTCCATAATTGTACAATAACTAGACCGAAGCAAGCAGCTATATAAAAAAAAATAAAGAAAGTAGCTATATGTTTTTGATACTTTGAGTTGTCAGTTTTGATAGTTAAATGTCGGATTTGACAGTTGTAATGTCAGATTTGTTTGTAGGACTAATGCTTTCCATCCGTTGTTTTTCCATGGTCAAAACAAAATGAAGTGTCGTATTTTGGTTAGGAAGAGGAAGTGAAATGTGTTTTGTTTATTAGCCAAATTATTAGCTTAAAAAGAGTTTATATGTACCTACTACAATGTTTTCGTATGTTCAAATAAAGATAAAATGTGTAGGCACCCCCAACCTAGCATAATTCCTAGACAGAATAAACATTGGTGTTTGGTTCTATCTTTACATTGAACATACAAATGAAATGCAACGTTCGTGAGCTCGCTCTCTTGAGCGATCAACCGTGTGCTATTGAAGGAAGATTAAATTATAAGAAAGTTTCCAATGGGAGCTATCGACATCAAACAGGTAAGTACCAACTTATTTAGGTGAGCAGGTACATAATTATATAGGTACCTATGTGTATTGCAGGATTCTTTGGAAATTTCTGATGAAATGGTAGGTAGGTAGGTCTAGAGTTATTTTTAGACATTTTCCCTGTATTCTTCAGTAGGTAGGCGCATACTAAGTTTGTTGCTGGTCATGATCATTGAAATTTTAGAATTAATATAAAATTGGGAATTTGTAGGTATTTGTATGTTAAATAATAATAACTGTTGTTTCATTGAACTGAATGAAAGTAGTTTGGGTCGCTGTACGAAGATGTAGTAATTTAATAGTAAAATATTTGAATCAGTTTTTATCTAAAACATTGTAATATTTTCAGTTTTTAAAGAAAGATGGTTTCGGCTGATAAACAACTACCTCTTTTATTTCAAGATAAGTGAAATGGGAAAGTTTGACACCAAAATCCCTGCTGGAATGTTTGTCATGGAGAACTCATCCATACAAATGGAGCATGGACTAAGCTTACCTTTCTCATTTTCAATATCATTCATGTGAGTACTTAAGTTGAGTAGAAAGCAGGTACCTACCTGGTCTTATTTTTTATAAAATTAGTATGATAGTGGGAGTGATTTGACTGTGCCACAAACTAAAGCTAAGCACCTAGGTATTTCACCATCTTATAATAACGCTATTCATCAAATATAATAATGTCTTTACTTTTGACTAATCAAAAACAAGACATATTTTTATGCAAAAAGGTTGTCCACTTAGGTACCATACCATCCCACGAATATCGGATTAGCGTGTCGAAAGTTATGGTCTACACAAACATACAATACAACACCAATTCGTCCAAGTTGACACTAGACCTTAGCTTCACTCACACGATCAAAAAATGTACTTACCTAAGATTAATTTTAGTCTGGTGAATATTACTATGCCCAAAGTCCAATCCCACTGATTCAGTAATACTTATTTTTTTACAATTACAGTGATGAACCAGAGAAGCGTCATATATTTGCTGCACGCGCCGAAGATAATGTTGTGCAGTGGGTCATCAAGTTAAGAGAATGCTCATATGAGTACCTGAGAAGCAGACTTCACACATTGCAATCGAAAGTTTACTCTATCACAGGAAAGGTATGTTTTGAAGATCAATAAAATTATAACTAGTGGTTAGCCCGGAACTGAGATGTCGCGATGTTTTCAAGAAAGAAAAAAAATGCAAAAAAGCACTGATTTCAACAATAGTTGAGATAAACTTGCAAATCACATCAATGCCAATGTGGTTTTACCTACTTAACAATTTTCACTATAACACAAAATCTACTTAACCTAGAACAAAACTAAAAACGGTTTTCAACCTACCTAATTCTATACAGATTGGATAAGCAGTTATGCTCTAAAACAGACATTTACAATGCTGATTTACCCAAGTTGACAGTAAGATCTTCACTCGCTTGATCAACAAAGACCTTCGTTTGCATGGCTCACTCGATCAATAAAAATAAAAAACCAATAACTGAATTTACACTATTATATTTTTCAGGATCCATTATTATTGGTTCCAAGAAACGAGGGTGCCTGCCTCTGGGCTCCAGCTGTCCCGTTTTCAACCATCCCAGCCTGCTCAGTTAATAACAGTTCATTCAGCTGTCACCTTCATACCTCCAATGGTGCTTTTACCCTTGAACGCAGCAAATCAGATGTTCAAGCCCACAGACATTTACGAACAGAGTTTACTAAAAAAACAACCTTTTACACAAATGAGAGCAATAGCAGTGCAGAGTTCAAAAGTACTACATTTTATACAGATGCACAGAATGAGGATAAGGATAGTACTAAACATATTTTTGGTCTGGAACGAAGCAAAACATCGGCACTGCCGAGTATCCTGCAACATGCTAACAGTTCTATATTCGACAATCGGCCACAGTTCTCACGAGCGGCTCCAAGTCCGCCAGTACGAAAGAAATTATCGCCCAATGTAAGACGAGCAGAAAAAGACAATGACGTGAAACTATTGAATGAGCAAGGGAAGTTCCTGGGTTCAATGGGAATTTTAGATGTTGCACCAGTCAAACCGAAAAGGAAGGTGTCACCAAAAACTCAAGAACTTGGTAACTCCACTTCAAATAGCAGTGAAAATGTAGCGTCCAGTGAAGATCTTATCCAATTTTAAAGTAAGGTAAGTAAGTACCTACCTAGTAGTTAGATATTGTGATCCCACCTTTAATTTAATGCGTCAAGTTATATTTTTATAATTTACCATTGTTTTGGGGATTTCTTGCCTAAAGTGACAAAGAATTATTAGTGTGATTAAAAAGTGAAGAAAACTAAAAATACACAAATGTTTATGAAATAGTATTAAACTGGAATGCACAGTTTCCCCTTTGGGCCCAAGAATAGTGTCCAAAACTTAATATAAACAAAATGTATTCTAGATTTATTAAAGTAACTTTTTGAAGCTAATATCACAGAAGAGTAAACTACACTATACTTACAATTAAGTAAGTACCAGTCATTTCAAAATGTGATACCCTATATCTAGAAAAATGTAATTTTAAAATTATACTTATGAACAAATATAATCATAAAATGCAAATATCAAAATGAATTACACCTATTTTAATCTTACTTTGATATATAGCTATTTATATATAATTAAAAATGCTCATTTGTTTTCCTGCTTGTGTACGATATTATGTGCATTTTAAATTACTTAATGTTATAAATATTAGATAAATATTAGTCCGTAGCAATATTATGAAAAAACCGTTGTAGGCTAAAAATAATCTTCCCTACCGAAAAATCTCAATAATTTTTGAAAAAGTTACGTCACCTATCATTGAGATTACTCTACTCTTAATTTATTTATGTATAGGAACTTATTATTGTATTTTTTATGTCTATACCTACACAATAAAACTATAATACACAACGTGTTTGATAAACTTTGTTACAACAAAATCACATCATCTCATAATTGCTGGTTTAGAATTTTATAACAATTTTATATTACGATCAAAGAGCTTGGGCTATATTTTTATATTCTATATTTACATCAAATGTGTTAAAAACCACGTGTAAATAAATAAAAAAACGTGTGAGTATGTAATTATTTTATTTGCAAGCTTCCTGTTCTAAACTTATATTCTTATTTTCTATCACGACACAGTTAACATAACTGCGCCGATAACATTCGAGGCACTAGTTCTTAAAACTATACAACATTGCAACGTCGATTACGTATAAGGTTTCCGCTAAATATTTTGTTCGGCGATACAAACATGCGATATGTTATAAAGCTTTAGGTATTATTCTCTTCTCATTCTAGGAAAGAAGACCTTACTACTAAATGAATATACAATTGTTTGCTATAGATCTATAAACAGAGATCAACATTAAAATATGATCCAAAAATACTTTACAGGTACAATAAAATTTGTGAGATGATCAAACTGTCAATATATATACACAGTGTAAAAATATTACTTTTCTGAGTGATTCACACTTATTGTGATTTTTGAACACGTTGTTGTTAGTAAAGTCCACGTTTTCGAAATGAAAGTAGGTAATTTATATATTTTTCATCATGCATGCTCAAAATGTAGGCCACAAGTAGCTCAAAATCCGAACCGTAAATGCGATTTACGGCCCGAGGGACGTAAGTAATGTAATATTATCATACTTCCCAAATAAATTCATTTCAATGCATTTCATTTCTTTGATCTAGATTAGTAAGTAGCAAACTGTTGAAAATATGATTTCGAGTGACGAAAGAATTCAATTAATAATAAAAGATTTTTTTTATTTTCTCACATTCAAAATGAAAAGTCATGTGTTATTCTCGGGCGTACGCGAATCATAATTGCGTCCTTGAACTATTTTATATTTATCCTATCCTATACTACTAATATTTTAAATGCGAAAGTTTAGATGTTTAGATGTTTGTGTTTCAATCACGTCGAAACTACTCCACCAACTTGGATGAAACTTGGCATATATATAGTTCGTAGCCTGGATTGACACATAGGCTACTTTTTATCCCGAATAATTAATAAGATCTACAGAATAAAATGAACGAACGGGATTAGCAGCGCCAATTAGCAAGAGGATGATGTCATGTCATGTCACGTCAGTTTGACAGGACGTAGTACTACCTCTTTGGTCTAACGACTAACGTTAGACATTCGAGTACGGGTCCGGTGTAATGTCAAGTTTCTCAAAGAAGTATCCGCTCGGTACATGCACAGATAATAAAATGTACACGGAAACGGTACTCGCGTACGAAGTCGCGGGTAACTGCTAGTATATAATATATATCTGGTGTAATTATGAGTAGCTTACGCCCCTTGGTAAGCAATGTACCTATTCAGTTACTTTGGTGATCGGACTGCTTATATTATTACGATATTTCCCACAACATAAATTCAGATTGAATGAAACAGTCATTAGCTAAACATTTTTGGGCATTATGCTATTTAATTTCAAGTTACTGCACAATATGCGTTAAAAGCATGCGTATATTAATTTATCAGTTCTTTTTCTATCTGTTTTTTGCACTGTATATATTTTAACCTACTGTAATTTGACCCACGCTGGGACCTCAGACACCTCTGCCTAGTTATTATTATGTCGCTTACGAATAAATACATCAGTAATAATATTATTCAGGCACTATTACTATCTGAACATTTTTTCCTACATTTATTAATGTCAAAAACGAGTTCTAGTTATATATAAGTTAATGATGGAATATAAATTTATAATAGAAATAAAGTTATAGTGACGGTTCGTGGCTCTGTAGTCAAAATGAAGCTAGAAACGTATACTATGATTAGTCAAATTGGCATCGGAGCCACGCAAGACATGGATCCGATGCCCGTGAACACACGTTATAATATTAATATTATTATATGGGTCTTTAACTAATCTATCGAGCTTTACAACACGTAATATAAGAGTCTTAAGTGTGATTCTAGCTTTACATTGATCTAGTAACACTTCAACTTCTTTAGAAGTAAGCGCTCTCTTATCCACGTGAACCATGTACTTAATCAGGAATAAACTATTCATAAGATCTGTAAGTACCTTTTATGGCAGCTGCCGATTTGACTAAATAACAACGGCTGCATGAAAAATAACCTTAAACTGGCCCTTCATGAATGAGACGACGACGTCGTTCAACTTCTGACCAACCGGCTCAAATTATAGAACGCAGAGCGTGAAGTTGGGAGGCAGACGGTTCTTATATAAATAATCGTCTCAAGACACTGTGATGTGGATTCGAATGAACAGTTTAATGGGTATCACTTTGAAGGCGATGCGGTACGCCCTGCAGTTGTTAAATTGAGAATCCCCTGGTAGAAGGGTGAAACACGTGTGCACCGGTGTGGTTAGTTGCCTCCGTAGTCGCGCAGCTCGCGGTTTCCGAGTGGCAGCGGAGGTCGGCAGTTGTGGAGGAGCTCCAATGCCTCCACGCCGCTTGATGCTTCACCACACTTCAGTTTCCGCATCAGTGCCAGCTGAAATCAAACCATAACGAAATTAAAAACAATTACCATTTATCTAAAACGAGGAAGTGACAAAAACCTTCGTAATGGATTTGCACTTAGATATTTTTTCAATATTTTTATTTTATTTTATTCGGAAAATAAACAGTTATAATCTATATAATATCAATACGGTATCTATCTACCAACTATATATTAATTTAATTGCCTGTATGATGGAACTTGATGTTTAGGCTACTTTACTAGCACGTGAGCGTAATCACCATAAATCCTTGCAAATACTTCACAGAAATTTCTGTTAGACTGTGGCATTTCTATTGTTCTTGTATCTGAACGACTGTACCCACGGTAAATCGTCTTTACATCTTTTTTAACATCATATTATGTACCGTGTAGAATGTCTAGTTATTTGCTAGTGTACCTATACTCAAGCGGTAACATATAAAACGTTATTATTACAATACAATAACGCACAAGTACTCGTAGTATGGTGATAAAGTTATATTTTATGTGCGCGTCTAGAAATTGTTTACACGTCATGTTAGCCGGAGACGTGTTAATAGTCTACCTTCTTAGTACTGTTTTACCGGTAAGAGAGGAGGACCCTATTCCTACCTAAACCACTGAAAACCTTCGTTAGTGTTACCTGTTCTGCAGAAACCTGGACAGGTTCTTTGAAGAGTATCCATGTGACGGATTCAGTGCAGGGGGGCGTGGTGAGTGAGCCGGGGTAGGTCCAGTATGCAGCGCGTGCAGGCAGAAGCTTAGCCGGGTCCAAGGGGTCCGAGAATGTCACCTTATCGCCTTTATGGGTTATGTACTTCAATAGTTTCACCACCTTGTCCAACTCGTCGTGTTTATTGCCAACCTGTAATGTCCACTAACGTTAACGCAACGATTCGTGTCTTTGTCTAGTTTGGTCTCGGTGACTGTCAAGGGCAGGGTCTCTGAATCAAGGTTGACACAAATTGAATAAATTGCTAACTTGTTAAGGAAGAAAATGTAAGCGATCATCGAGCTATTGTTTGCGTTACCGCTGAACTTATAAAGTACTTGCTACACATAGGTATGTATACGACTTATGCATGACGATTATATTGAAATATTGGGTATTGTATTTAAATTCCGACCCGAACAAACCATATGCATCGCAGTTTTCAATTCTACGTCAGCGTCTGGTCAATATACCCAATTGTTTTTAGCAGTAGGTAGGCATAGGTAAATCATTTTACTGTAGGTAGAGTGTAAACAGTTACCATGTAATTGTAACAGGTAACATGTAATTCATATCCCACCCAAAACATACTTAATGTTAAAAAAAAGCTAAGTTCGCCACTCAAACGACGCCGATAAAAGAAATGAGATCAAAAAGGGTGCCAAGTTCCAAAGCAATTCCTTAAATCGTAGCTAAACGAATGCACAACTTTCTTCAATTTATTAAGAAAAAGAAAATGTTATGTTCATTGAAATTGAACTAACATATTGGCAAGTTTCATGTGACCTATATCCAGCAGTGGACTTCATCAGGCTGACAAACAATGATGATGATGATGGCTATGTGTCATTTCAAATCACGATTTATAATTATTATCTAAGTGCCTAGTTTCAGTTTCATGTGGCTTTTGTCCAGTAAAGGACTTCATCAAACTAATAATGAATTAAAAAAACTTATGGATATGTGTAATATTCAGTAAAATATTGTTAGTGTAAAGGTGTTACATACTTTAACCTACATGCCATGTCAGGTACTTGTATTATTTTTAGAACAAGCACGTGCCTGCACTTGCATTTTATATGCACTGTTAAGAGGATTGAGTTAAAAGGCTTCAGTGACGTCATTATCTTGGTGCTCGTTCATTCTAATGCTTCTTTTGAAGGATTTCTGGTTTCTTTCGAATACAAGATGCATTTATTTGTTCAGTTCATGCTCCAATTTCAGATGTGATTATGGTTTTCAGAGAGTTAAGCTATTATAGGTAAGTAGGTAGGTATACAAAAATACAATACACCGACGTACTTACACATAAACCATATACCTATATGCGATAAACATATTATCAAGCCATTTACTTAAATTAAAGAGAAACGATTTGTTATTGTCATTGAGATGCGTACGGGGTCATAGCCCGGGGTCCGAGTGAAAGTTCCACTCCAATCCACCTAGGTAGGTATACGGAAGCGGAGCGAGAGCGATTCTTTTCGCTTCCACACGCTCCATGCTTTTATATCTGTACAGTTTTGCCTACCTACTTAGGTAGGTTAGGTTACATCTTGGACATTTCGTTTACTTTATATCGTGTATGTTATGTATAGTAAACTCAGAGCATGAACCTTTGTGACGTAGCTCTTCTGAGAGGAAGTTCTGTCATAGCCAGACCTACATAGTTGAAAGTACTGGAAGAGCGGAAGTAGTGACCGGTGATTGCTCATAACTCGAAAGACTTTATCAAATCTTTAATTAAATGATTACGTGTATTAATTAATATCAATAAGAAATGAAAGAGCTCTTATTGTAACCGGAAAAAAATCAATGCAGGGTGATCAAACAAATGATTTTGAAAGGTTGCAACCTGCCTACGTTTACCTCATTTGAAATCTGACGTCACAATCTAAATTTGAAAATATCCGACCTACTTTCATTTAGTTAGTTACAGTGTTACGGTACGTTCACACGGAGACACGATTTGCCGAATCTTATTTTCATCGGATCTGGAAAAACCGAATGTTGTATTCACACAGCACATCTTGCTTGGCCGTATCCGACGGCCTCGTATCGGGATCTCGTGTGAACTCACCATCCGGCTTTTATTAGCAAGAGCGCGCACAGTTCCTCACGTTGATTTGGAAGCGATGGACGTGAACAGTCTTGCTATACTATACTGGTATTATCGCCGTCAGCGTCGTAGAAAAAGATTGTGGTTAAACCCAATAGTACAAAGAAGATCAACAGTTGGTGCCTTTACGACGCATTCGGTTTCAAGATCCGACAAAAAACCGAATCTACCCCTGCGTGTATCGTATGAACGCATGTATTGAATGCCCTATACCACTGAATCGGATCTGCATTTTGCAGTATCGCCGGATCGGTTTGTAGTCGCAAAATCGGATGTCAACTTCAGCAAGATTCGGTTTTTTTGTCGTGTCTTGAAACCGAATGCATGTGTGAACTCCTTCATTGAAATACTTATGCCACTAAACCGAATCCTGCAAAAAACCGATTCGGTAGAGAAACACTCGACGCCGTGTGAACGTACCGTTACGGTACGTTCACACGGAGACACGATTTGCCGAATCTTATTTTCATCGGATCTGGAAAAACCGAATGTTGTATTCACACAGCACATCTTGCTTGGCCGTATCCGACGGCCTCGTATCGGGATCTCGCGTGAACTCACCACGAAACCGACAAAAAACCGAATCTACCCCTGCGTGTATCGTATGAACGCATGTATTGAATGCCCTATACCACTGAATCGGATCTGCATTTTGCAGTATCGCCGGATCGGTTTGTAGTCGCAAAATCGGATGTCAACTTCAGCAAGATTCGGTTTTTATGTCGTGTCTTGAAACCGAATGCATGTGTGAACTCCTTCATTGAAATACTTATGCCACTAAACCGAATCCTGCAAAAAACCGATTCGGTAGAGAAACACTCGACGCCGTGTGAACGTACCGTTACAGTTCTTGTTATAATAATAAGCATATTTCTGCAAATAGTTATTCAGCTTTTATATGAAGATTTATTTACCAGCATAGCGCCGTTTACGGGATTGTTAGCTTAAAAACCATTTTAAAATGTTTTGAACATTCGTTGCCATAAGCACCGATGATAACCTTACCCACCTTAATGTTCATCATTAGGTAGGTTATTACATAAGTAATACGTATTATTATATTTTAGTGACTCATTATGTTCACCTGCGCAAATTCAAAGCACGCGTGTCATACCGAAACCGTATTTATGATAACTATTACAATACAATAAAACAATAGTTCGATACAAAGATACAAATATGTAACGTCTACTTTGAGATTCCGAATGTCATGCCTCAAGTTGTATCTATTCAATTAAAAGCCACTGATTGCCCTTTGTCATAAACTACTTAGGGATCGTTTTGGAGTCTGGAAGTGGTGTGAATATATTTACGCAAATCACAATTCACACTTTTTAAATTAGGTATTTAAATTAAAAAAACATAAAACCACCGCTATGAAATATAACAGTTTAAAATATTTATTAAAAATTAAATAATGTAGGTAATTAATGTCAATGAGAGCACATTAGGCAGAAGATGAAAAGGAAAAAGCCTCAAACGTTATCATCAAGTAAGTATTTCAACACAATAATTAAGATAATTTAGGCAATTTAGATAATTGTTAACTACGTTTCATACCTATATTAAGAATTAAAATAAATAAAATATCAAAACTAAAATTGTACATGATACCTTGACATAAATACTACCAATATCTAAGTTGTTTAAACATTTAACAACTGTAGGTAAACGCCAAAGTTGGATATGAGAACTCACCATTAACAGTACTCCCAAAACAGCCAAGCCGTCAGCCTGTCCAGCGGCCTCAACGAAGCTGTTGTACTTGCTCGTATTCCAATGCACCAAGTGCAGTTCTCCCGAGAAGGAGCGTCCGTCTACGGTGTGCTCGGAACCCTGCCCGTTGACCGCACCCCAATGACAATGCCACTGCTGTAACTTGTAGACGTCGTGGCCCAAAGGCCCGCCTCGAAGCACTGTAAGGAAACGTTAAAAGTAAAATAAAACGTAAAAAATTGTAGTCGACCTCGTATAAATCTCTGACAAACAGCTAAAGAAACCGATGAGTCGATTTACTGCCACAAAAAACGAGACGTATATTATTATGTTTGGTAAGCTACCAATCACTAGAATGTGATAAGCCGTAGGTAAGGTACGAAAATTCCTGAGATGAAAATGACTGAGACACGCCGGCCAGAAATACTTGTAAAGATTAGATTTTAAATGAGTAATCAAATCACTCAATGTAATCAGTGAGTGCTTTGCATAGTAAAGAGGCATTTACAGTCGTGCTTATACCTATATTTGATGTAGACAAGCCTGTATGACATGACATAAGTATGTGTATGTAGGTGGAACAAAAAGTGGTCAAGTGGGTAGAATATGGAATAGATTTCGGATTATTACTCATGAGCAGCATTTTCAAACCCTTTTCAAATAAATACAAATTGCACGGGGCGTAGACTGCTTATGGCTATGACTCATAGGGGGGATCACAAGACTAGGTACCTAAGTCAATTTATATATAGACTTATTACTTTCATAAATCTCTAAACAAAATAAATACCTACTCATTGATGATTTGGAAGCGTAGCTTTATTTGATGTTTTAAAGATTCACAATATGTTTAAAAAAACTAGAAAAACTGACTTGAAGTCGACTAATTAATATCGAATTAATGCCTGACTCTAGGGCTTAGGTTTTTTGTTGCCTTGTCCCGAGTAAAAGAATCTTTTTGGTGTTAAAAATTCACTTCCAATGTGAGCTCCCAATTATAGAATTTTTAATGAATATAACAAACTACATATTACTGTTGCACAATTCTCTAGCTTCTATTATTCAACTCTGGTGCAGGTAAAACAGACAGACGGAGAGACATACACCGGAGTGAGATCATAAGTGTTCCGTTTTTCCAAAATTGAGCTGGAATACTAAAACACCACGTCGTCGTGGGCATTCCCAGTAAGAAATAAAACAGTGTGGTACAAAACTGCATTGATTTCCCCCAGTGGTTTTAGGGATGTGTTGCGTGAGACCGGGGACGCACAGGAGTGAGTCATCCTCGAGGGGAGCGTGCTCGGTTCGGGTGGAAATGTAAATTGAACCGCACGCAACAGATATACAAGATTTATCAATAGCATAACTGTCTTTAGCAAAACAATATTTTTAGTAAATAAGACGTTGGATTTACAAATTGACTCATTGATTTTTAATAAATTCCAACCGACTTGGATTTTTTTATTTTCTTATAGGAAAGTCTAAGAATTTGCGCGTTATACGAGATCCTGTATAGTTCAAACAATTCAATTAGTATTAATTATTACTGCCAGACATAACACCGTTAACCTGAGTAAAAGCTAAGTATTTGTGGTTGGTTACTAGTTATTACTAGAAACGTGACAATTTTCATTTCATTGCACCTTCGTCATGAAAAATAATTGAAAAAGTTAAAGAAGTCAATTTACTGGCAGCATAAAGTAAAGAAACACTAATTTACTGAATGGATCTGGCGTATCATTAAATTGATGTTTGACTCCATTCAATAAACTACACGTGCAGTCTCTCGTATTGCGTGTGTTTTGACAAAAACCCAGCGTCAGCGTTTACCTACTTTCAAATACGTAGTACCTACTCATTGACATTTTCCAACTTTATGTTTGGTTTACGGAGAGACGACATCGATGAAAACTAGATAGTTTTATGCAAATTGGAGAAACCATCAAATTACCAGAATCATATCCATTCTCGTCGACGCGCCAGCAGTAGCCGGGGTTGACGACGGAACGCGGGTGGTTGACTGAGTACTTCCACAGGAGAGGAGGGGCGCAGACGCCGCTGCTGGCCCGCGTCGTCACGATGTCTACTGGACTCTGTCGCGCTCCTCGAGCTTCTGGGAACTTTTCGATCCAAGTTGCGGGTCCTGTAAACAATATGAACCAAATGTTAGTTGGTTTTATCTAAAAGTAGATGCTATTGGTCGTATATCGCTATTCATGTAAAATATTTAAAATGCGGTGTTGTAAGGCAGCTTGTTCGTTAATTAAAAAAATAAATAACGCCCATCGTATAAAAGGCTTTTAATACCTATATCCACTTCTTCTTCTTCTTACGTGTCAATGGTGACAACAAACACTAGACGAAGTTCGAATAGAACTTCGCCACTTTAACCCCTAAAGGGTTAAAGTTAAAGGGTTAAAGGGTTTACTACTTTTTTTATATCCACCTAGAATACCTATAATTTATCACCAATGCCCCTAAATTAAGTTATATACGCTTGATAAAATCCAATGAAAGATTATCTCGAAAAAAGCTCGAAAATCTAATTTAAGTTTTGATGGGGTTTGTTGCATGCAGTAATTGCAGTGTAGTGTAGACCGCAATTAACCACTAGCGAAAACTTGACAGAATTGGGCTATTGATTCACGCGTCGACTTACCCTAGTTAAAACAAGACAAGTAAGCCAAACCACTTATAAGAACTCCATTCAACAATGCTGTTAGTTTTTGCTTAAACATGTCAATTGTTATTGAAAGTGATTAGTAGATGAGTGAGTATGTAAATATGTGAGGACAATGTACTAACAACAGTGTGGTGTGAGAGTGGATTTTTTGAGTGATTTTGTTGCTCTTAGCTTATCTTATCATAGCGCTGCCGGCCGCTGCTGTCACCGCCCGCGAGCTGTCTTCCAGGGCTTAGTGGTGAAACAACGTTTATATAGGGATTTATTTGTAAATCTCTGTCTGCTCCATATCTTCCGGGTAAAACATCAGTGTAAGATAAATATTTATAAACTACTAGTTTGCCCCGATCTGGAGATCGTGCGATGTTTTCAAAAAATAAAACAAGTTATTTTTACAAAAGTTTAAAAACCTCCATGAAAATCTTTTAGATCCTCTTCATCATTATTGGCCATCATCAGACCTTGCAGTTCATCTAATCTCAATACTTTGAGATGAACTTTAGTAGGGTACTTTTATGTCAAATTAATTGACACCATTTTGGTGCTGACTTATTTTACGTCGTGGTTTCATAAAATTTTGACGTTATTATAATTATTTTAGGATGGACATTCATGAGTGTTTATGCCAATTTGAACCTTAGTATAATGCATAAGAACTCTTGTATTCTAAACACTTTTAGTTCGTTTCAACGTAATAACAGAACTGACACTACTACCCAACTTAAAGTTAAGATCTAATATAATATCGTCGTTAGTGCAAATAATACCTGCATTGATTACCTTGGAATTGAAATCAGCAGTGAAGGTTCAAAGTTCATATAAATTTACAAAAAAGGTGCTCTTGTAATTCTTTTCGATTCGCTACGGGCTGTATCTAACCAAACTGGTTTAGGTAAATTACTTCTAATAAAAAATATCATTAAATAAATAGTGTGTAAGACCAATTTTACCAATTACCGTCCTCCACCGGATGCCTGTGAGCTCAGTGATAATGTCCAAAAAAATAAAATTGTTTTTATTATGACGACGACCGATCTGCTAATAATAGTGAAACCTTCATAGCCATGATCTATTTTATGGCAATGATAGCATTCACAACCTAATCTAACCAACCAGTCACTATTTACAACGCTTATTACAAACACATAGGCAATAAATAACGAAAGAACGTTGCGTGAGATTTTTTCCTCATCTTGTTCGATGTCACTATTGTTTCATACTGCAATTGCACTATACGCCCTGCACTTATCAGCAATTCAGTTAATTGAGGGGTTCAGTGCACAGATGGCATCCATCCTCGCCAGGAAAATACGGTCATCATCGCTCTAAAGAGCACGTGCTTGCCCAAATGTGAGTAAATTAGAAACTAGTCCCGGTTAAATACAACATAATTATAATATTTCATCAAACATTTAGTGCGGCTTGCACCAGAATCGCTAAACATGTTTAACAGCTAAATCGATTTAAATTTGACGTATTTGTATGACTTGACAACTCGCTAAATACTATTTAAGAGTTAAACGCGTTTAGCGATCCTGGTGCAAGCCGCCCTTAGTGTCTCTCAAGGCTCAGCTTTTGTTTATTGTCCACGCTCAATCCATTTATTGTCTATTGTATGATCTCGATAGCTTATTTAAAAACACTTTGATATCTGGCTTCATAGAATTTCCTCAGTCAATAATATCTATCGTCAATAACCATCGACCTTGCGTTAATACATCATACTTAGAGGATTTGCACAAAATTTTAAATGTCTAGTAAACAATAGAAGAACTTAACTGAGTACCAAAATAACACGACTAAAAACGTTTTTAAATTTTTTCATTTATCAATACATACCATTAAATCATGTAGATGTAGGTACAATGCTGAGCTTATTCTATTAGTAAAAGAGAAACTTCAAATCAAGGATCTCAGTTTTATTGGATTAGAATTACTTAACACACAAGAAGATGACGACCCACTACCTACAACTCTTAGGAACCAGAATCATATTTTTTTAAACAGGCGGGTGTATGATGTCAGCTGAATCGTGCTGGCTGTTATTTCTAAGGTACAAGTACAGCAGACAGATATTTACGTGGTGTGGGCAGCTCTACTTATGACTTGAATGTAGTAACGGTGATTAATCAATCTGCGCTTGATTAACCCACGAGTGATACGTAGGTACGATACGAAGTAACATCACGCAGCGTGCAACAGCAACCGCGCACACGCAGCCGCCGCCGCGCCGCGCCGCCTCGTCGACCTCGGCCTTGCTTATCTCGAACACATTTATTTATCCAACTTTGGTAACTATTTCTTCTAGGTTTAAATTAAAACCGCTTTAGATATCGCGCCTTTAGGTGCAGTCAACTTTTCAATTCCCTCGTCCATTTTGATCAACCTGTCTCAAATCCAATAGTCGTGCGTGTTTATTGTTGCAGCCTTCCAGCAGTTTTTTGGTTTCTTGATATTTGTATGTGTGTCAAGTTAGAAATTAGCTTTTAATTACCTTGAAACTTAACATGCAACAGATATTGTTACAAAATGAAAAAAAAACGAAATCATACTTCCAATAGTAATAACTTTACCAATTTAAACGATTATGCTGCAATTTGATTGCAACTTCATTATCATTTCCTCGTTTATGCCAATGGGAATCTGAAAAGTGTTAACCGGTCGTTTTAACCTTTATATCCGGTGTTGTGCGACAAGTTCAATTCAACGAGGTCATAGGTTCATTATTGATAATAATTTATGTGTCTTGTCTGCAATCAGGCTGCATGGTTCACCAGGTGCACATTTACGGAGTGTATATGACATTTTGGAAGTTGCTGTTCCGGTGCACTTCTTGTGGGCTTAGGGCTTAATTTACTTAATTACTTACCTAAAGCAGATTGAGCTGGGTGAGACTCAACTCTAGCTCGCCACTATTTGTGCCACAATGTTGACTATCATTGTCAACACGCTGATCACCAATCACCATTGCCAACCTATGTGCACAATGGTGATCAAACCTTCTTTTTTAAATGGTTACTGAAGTTTGTAATAGGTGTTTTATAGTTTTGGTTTTACTTCAATGCCCGCTTAAGTGACTACTATAGTTATATGGGGATAATCCGACCAAGCGCAATGAGACTGGACCCCACAAACCCCACAGATGCCTCACCTCTGTTCTTGCCCAGAATGCTCCAACACCGGTAATCTAAAAAACCTTTTCGACTTCACCGCAAATGCCGTTGACGTGACCCTTTTTTAACCGACTTCAAAAAAGGAGGAGGTTCTCAATTCGGTTATTTGTTTTTAATGTTTGTTACCTCAGAACTCCGTCAATTAAACCGATTTCAAATTTTTTTTTATCTGAATGAATATACTTCCAGATTGGTCCCATTTCATTTTCATCAAAATCGGTTCAGTAGTTTGGGTTATAAATAGAAATAACTGAAAAAAATAAGCCAACATGCCAACCACGTGCACGAAATTGCGTATTTTGCTTTCCTGTGACTTTGAAGTGGTGTTTATAGTGACTAGAACATTCCCAATGAACTGTCATCATCATCATAATCATCTGATGATGAAGCTGGTAGTCGAATTGAAGTCAATTTTTCTAGTTTTTTAAACTAAAAATTATATGCAATCATAATACAAAGGGAAACTGTCATCGTGTGAGTTGTAAAATTATCTTTGATGATGACTGTACCTATTACCTACTTACATTGTGTAGAGTTGCGACCGGCTAGAGTAGAACAAAACAACATGCAAGACAAGACATCATAAAGATTGGACACCGCGGCGGCAGGAGGCGCATGCGCTGCGCACCCACTCGCTACCTCAATCACATAGTCCATTGTTTACATTGAAAGCCATTACAATGCTAATGAATCTAATACTAATGTACTTAAATAAATTGACAACGCCACTCAATAAAATAGAAGAATCCCAAATTCAATACCTTCAAATTACCTACACAGCCTACATTTTTGATTAATATTAGTTTTGTTAGCCATATACCGTCGACCGCAGGTCAAACGTTTGTCTATAATGTACATATAAACAAAAAGTAAACGCTTTGAGTCAGATTTGTTTGCTTGTGTCAGAAACAGTATTTTTACGCATTTGGAACTAAAAATTTTATTGCTAGCGTATATGATAGAGATCTGAGTACAAAACTTTTGCACGGTCTTTATGTGACTATTCTTTTAGAGAAAGAGGAGTGTTGATAAGTACATTTAGATAATGGAGAAGGCTCATTCGTATGATATGGATAGCACATTTATTAAATGTTTTATTCATCCCATGTTGTCTCCAATTGATCGGGCGAGGTATTTGTATTAGATTAAGTGGTGTGTTATTGTAATAATACCTATCGTATACTTCGGTTCATATTAGTGTCTTATGGAGTAAACATGGGGTACACTGTATTTACGAGCACCATGTGGGATTGTATGTAATGTTAGTAGACATTATATTTAAGGAGTTTTACACAAAACTACAGCAATACCTATACATCTTCATTATCAAACGAAGATCAAACGTAATTTTCAAAACATGAATATTTATAATTAATATATTACTCCCTTATTTAGTTTTCTTTACAAATTGCACTTTTTACCTCGTTATGTGAACTGGATTAAAAGCACTCATAAAAACATGTTACAGGTAAATGTAAAACTATAAATAATAATTCATAAGAACCATGAATCATATCATTTGTAGAATTAACATGGACACTTAGCTGCTGTAGTATTACCTACCTACAGTACCTACTGCAGGTTTACATAAATAATATTACACAAAAAAAAACTAAATTTATTACGAAGTCCATGACATTGGGAAATATCAATAAAACTACAAGATTACGTAACTCTATTAATAAATCTTAGTGCATTTTTGACAATTACTTTCTTTTTGTTACGCAATTATTGGATTAGTGGATTGGTGTATTCATGGATTTATCCTTAAGTTTTAATTCTGACGTCATCGCTTTATTTAAAAACAAGTATGCGCGATAGAATCACGGTGTTTGTGCTGATATGACACCTATACCTCGACTATTTACCTATTAATCGAAGTCGTAGTGTATAAAGCGGAATAATGAAGTAATAATCACCGTGTTAATATTGTATTGTAACTAAATGAAACTAATTTGAACCGGAAAATTTTTCAAGAAAAAAATATGATAAAAAAAAATCTAAGTATAGTAGTAGTATAATACATAGTATAATGTACCCAGACAGTACAAACATCTATGTTTGTCACATACAAATGTTTGTTCTTGGTGGGGATCGAACCCACGACCCACAGCACGGAAGGCAGAGCTATTACCGACTGAGCTGTGACGCCTGTCAATAATGTTTTGTCATTTGCAATTTGCAATAAAAATGCATTGATTCTACATTGTTTCATGTTTCAACTATATTTTCACGGCATTTGAGAATTTACTGTCTTTGTGTGAATTAAGTAACTATATGATGGAACAGGCCGATGGCCCACCTGATGTAGAGTGGTTACCTCTGCCACTATTTTCAGCTAATGGCTCAAGCAATCGGGTTAAAAATTAAATGACCAATTTATCGCTTGAGTGCGATTTGAGAGGGGTTTTGTAAAAATAAGTTAAGTTTTAACCTGGAATTGCAACTTATTCGTAAACAAGTTTTTTGGTACCTAATAAAACAAATAAACCGTAAAAGTAGGAATAAATACCTTAATTATGTTTTTGGTTTGTGCATATGACGCGTCTCCCAATATCTAGCTAGTCAGTGGGAGGAACGGACAAAAAGTGGAGGAAATTTCATTTGCAAAACCGGCTCGGCACTGAACAGATTAAGTAGGCCAAAGATCGCCGCACGCGTCTTTGTAACCTACTCGTACCATCGCCTCTTGGTATACATTAAGGCGCAAAGACTAACCAATTTTTTGGGTTCCGAAGCTTATATCTCAACGAGGAATTCATATACGAATTTGAAATGAATAATAAAATATACATTGATGTTTTGTCTTCAATAGGTGTGTACGAAAAAATTATAAATGTTTAATTTAGTATATGAAAAAGACATCCCAAAAGAAGCTTTTTTTAACCTCCGACCGAAAAACAGAAGGGGTTTTATAAGTTTCACGGCGTTGTGTTTGTTTGTCTGTACCCTCGTAGCTCTGACTTGAACTCTTTTAACGGTTTTTTTTTTGTAAGAAAGCTTGTTGATCTTGGTTGGTTCTTAGCCATGTTTTGTGCGGCCATTTCCAAGTTATGAGGATATTCATCAGTTACAAGGAAAATCAGTTTTATGGAATCTCAGGCATAATTGCAGTTTTAAACGTCTAGCTCATCTCAATTTATTATATTTAGATTTGTTGAACTGGAGTATATTCTAAGGTCTGATGATGACCAGCAATCAAGAAGAGGATCTAAAGAGGTTTCCACGCCCCGACCGTGAAAATATCTTTAGATCCTCTTCATTTTAACAAAAGTTTAAATTTTTTTAGTTACTTGATAACCTCAAATGCGTAGCAATTTCATAACGGACATTGGCGCTTGAAATGTTTCGTTAACCAAAATTTAGAGCAAGATCTACCTATTCTATAAAAATTGTGTAAGGCTTTTTTAGATATCAAAATCTGCAATTTTTCTACATTTTCGACTTCGCGAGCACGTGCTGTTTTAAACTTTAACTTAACGATGTTTAGAGCTAACTTTGAAATTACACGCGGCGGTGTGTTGCTTGGCTAGGTCGTTGAAGCGCCTTAATAGTTCGAAACCATTAACACTAAGAAAAAATAAAAATAAGCGTACAGTACTGATAATCACGTATAATCTAAGCATATTTCGTCTGTATATTATTTCTTAGCGCTATTTTATAAGAGCAAAAAAATTAGCAAAAGAAAATAACTATTCCAATTTCCCTACTTCGCGGACGGAGTAGTTAAGAGAAAGTATAGGTATATAATTATTTTTCTATGAATCATATCATGTTTCAAGTTATAGCTCAATTTTAGTAAAAATATAGTTAAGTAGGTATATAATTGAACAAGTTGAGTAGGTATTTATTACAGCAGGTGTTTCATGAATGGACGAAACGAATTCAGATAAATAATGAAGTTTAAGCTACTCCTTTCAGATAACTCATAGTAACGCATAGCAGAAATGCATACAAGTGCCGTCTTCTTAATGTATTTTGTAATCTTCAATGCACATTGTTTACGTTCTCTAGGTATCTACTAGGAAATAAATACCTATATGAACTGGGTAAGTACTTAATGTAAATAAATGTTGTTTTATCAGTGCCTCTTACCGACTATGACTTATTTATTATCATTCAACTAGATAGTTTTAAAGTAAAATTAAATAACTGCACGATTGAATTATTGGTAAGTATAATTAAATAATTTACACAAGTTTAATTTTAGTTTACTTATATTTTTTGTAACTTACCTAACAGAATTACAAAGTGTGTTAATTACCTAACTAATAGTAATTGTTTGGAACCGCTATCTGACAAAAGTGGCTGCATAAGGAAAACGAAAACTTTATCGTAGTAGAAGGCTTTAAAAAGGTTTATTTACGTTGAGGGGTCACGTCACGTGTCCCGCTCCGATGTAAACAAACCGGTCGGCTCTGAGCGCGCGCCGCTCGCTGCCTGGCTCAGGATGATGATCACTTACCGTTCTCACAGGTGTATCCCCAATCGTTGTCTGCCATTATCACGGAAGGATGTTATCACTCTGGCGTTCGCGGGGTTATATATTAGGGTAATGAGTGTAATGTCGCGTGTCGGTCGAGTGCACGGATGAGCGTGGTCGCGTCGTGACTGCGTGCGAGTGAGCGCGGTGCCTCCGCTTTATACGGGCGAGGGCGGGTTCACAGTCGGAGCGGAGGCGGTCGCGGGCGCGATAGCAACTCAAGCTATCATCCAGTTAGTGCACACGTGAACCGCAGGTCTAGACCGAAAACACCGGCGCACGCGCGCGCTCCGCCCAGCCACTGCGGCAACGGCACTGAACCGCGCCGCGCTTCCCCCCCTCATTGTATGGCTTTCTACTCACAACTTAGTAAACGTAATTACACAATTTACCTACTCATCAAATAGATTACATTAATTCACATTGTTGTAGGATTCTATCAATGTTGTAACAGTTTAATTACTCGCTTTACGTAGATGTACCTATTTGTGTAGTCTCACAGGTTCAGCAGATTACCTCTTACCTACAGGTAAAAAACAAGAAAAATGAGTTGGTTCTCAAAACTACTTTTGAAATTAAACATATATACCTGTCCTTTTTAAAATGCGTAATTTAGTTAATAATTGTGTCCAAAACAGTGCCTGCCTATATAATTTAGTAGTTTTAATTTCAAAGTAAAGTTTTTCATTTTTCAATACAAAAGTTGAAAAAACTCGCTTCTAAGCTACTCTACATCACGTGACGTGTATCGTTGCACACGCACTCACCGCATTGCTGACGTTTATCTCTTTTGCGTGGTGTAAGAAACTCGACTAGAAAGATACAACAAGTTGTGGTTTTGAAAAATTTTTGTTTATTCTTAAACAAACGTGTTAATTTTAAGGTTAGTTCAATATGCAAAAAGTATGCTTCACTTGACACTACAAAAAATAGATAAAGTGAAGACTGTATAAAAATAAAAATAAAGTTAATACAACAATAAAGCAAGGTTACTGTCTACCAATACCTTAGTGAACCAGTCTTATAAAGAAGTTCCAGATAGGTGGTACAGCGAGTTAATTGATTTTTTTTATGAAAAAAAAAACACTCAAAAAGTGTCGGATATGTCCGATGTAATAAAAATCGCTACGCTTATTACTTGCATTGGAAGAAAAGCCAAATATTCTCCGGAAGGACTTCAATGTGGACACGAGCTATAGAGGTATATACTCGTATACTCGTAAATACTTAAGTACATACAATCACTTAATGCGTGATCGATATAAAAGACTGTAGAAAAATATCACAAGAAAAAATACTTAGGTAAGCCCTTGAAGAGCTTCATCGATTGTAAGGTTTGGTTTATGAATGCTCTAGGGTAAGGAAAGTTTATTTATGAATGTAATTGAACAAACTGCTATTATGGAGTAATTGGGTAAGCGGATAAACTTGTTATTTATGGTGTAAAACAATTACATAGTACTATACTTTTTTATTCGTCATAAATATGATATGAACATAAAATTCAAAGTAAAACTCTTTTATTCAACAAATTCACAAGGATCATTTAGCTGCGTATTATATAACTAGATGATTCTAGGCATTGAACTACAATACAAAGGAATCATCATTTCATTACGAAAAACACCAGAATATTGGCACTTTGGAAATGTCATGTTTTGACGCTTGTCAGTAGTAGGTATGTTTGTAATGTACTACATTGCAGATTGGCATTCAAGCCCTTCTAGATGTTCAATAATCTAGCCGTTACGCCGTACGTAATGCAAAAATAAGAAATGTGCTCATGTCCTCGTCTGAGCACAATTATAACGTTCCATTTTCAGAGCGCCAATGCATAGTTCATTGTATAAAATGTCGTTAATTCTTGGTCCCAGTTCCACGCGACCAGAGCCTAGAAGAACGGGCAAGAAACTACGGTCTGGTTCCTAACTTTTTTTGTATGATGCTTTTTATAAAGAGACTAGCTGACCGCCTCGGCTTCGCACGGGTGGAGTTTTAGTAAGGATCCTTAATTTTTTTGAAAATATAATGGAGCCTATGTCACCCTGGGATAGTGTAGCTTCCCAACAGTGAAATAATGTTTCAAATCGGTCCAGTAGTTTCGGAGCCTATTCAATGCAAACAAACAAACAAACTTTTCCTCGTTATAATATTAGTAGGTATAGATATGCTTTAAGAATATAATTGGGCGTAGCAGTCGTAGCCTACGAATAAATAAAGTCGTAGCATTATGAAGCGCGTTGAAATCTTTTGCTTTACGTTTGATCAAATCATCTCACTTGAGCATTTTATGTTATATTTCTTCACATTAAAACTAACATTAGAGTTAAATTATAGTCATAGTTAAGTAATAATTTTTGATTGAAGAAAACAAACGGACATAAACTTCAGTTGGCATGAATTAGTTATTCAAAGATAGTACATTCAGATTCATAAAACAAAGTTGGTACCTACTTTACCAATCAATCATTGTCAACCATTCAAAGTCCAAATAAGTTGGTAATAAAACGGACAGACATTCATTATACCTAGCATGGCCATGCTTAATGTGCTTTGGTTGCGGTCATGCATTTTAAGAAGAACATAAGAACACCAAAAGGCATATCGGCTGATTGTTACATTCATAAATACTTACCTACAGAAACATATAAGCAAGGACATTTTATACAATGGACATTGGTACTCTGAAAATGGAACGATACAATTGTGCTCAGACGAGCGCGTGAGCATATTTTATTGTTATACATTAACGGCGTGATTAGCGAACATTTAGAAGTGCTGGAGTGCCAAAACATGACATTTCCAAATTCTGGCGTTTTTCGTAATGAAATACGCGTAGTGTACTATCCTTTGTGTTGTAGTTCAATGCATTTAGGCATCAGAAATTCTAGATTTTTCCAAAATTTCGAAGCTCTTTTAAATGTGTCAAACAAAGTTGACTTGTCGTCCGAGAAAGCCGTTTTACCCTGACTACTTCGGTGTACTTAACTTCAAGTTATTCAATTAGTTTTATTTCGGGTATACGTACTACATACTTATTATAAAATACAAAATATAAATAAAAGACCCATATTGATAACCATAAAGACTAACATACGTAATAATTAATATAAAAACAGTCGCAAACAAGAGCTAAGTGTTTTTCCTTCAGAGGCATGTTCACATTTAATTTTAAAGGAAATTAATGGGCTCACCTATATAGAATAGAATTACTTCTTATTCAAATTTAACTAAAATCATATGTACTGTTGAAATATACTCGAATTATATATGTTCTTGGTATTACGTTTGTATGGGCAATTCATAATTCGGAGTCCCCTTAAATTTTATTCAACAGATTTGTATCTGTTTTTTTGACACATTTTATTACCTAATTTAGTAACATGTGCCACGAACAAAGAAGATCATCAGCACAATATATGAGTTCTGATTTATTTTGTGGTGAACCGCGTGATTCTGTGACGTGAAATCCACTACTAGTGATGACGTGCCTGCCTACCTACTGCAAAATAACCAAAAGGCGATTCTTTGATGTTCAGGGCGCAACAAGAGGGCATTGTCGAGAGAACACCAGTGTGCATTGAATTCTACTTATTTATGTTACGAAGTTTGACCCATGATAACCCGCATTCACTAAGGTAAATAGGTTCCTTATAAGGCCCTGACTAAGTATATTAATGGAGATTGAACGGTATATCAGCACCAATTAAAATTATTTATCTGTTCAGTCAATAAGTTTGATCGACATAAAGCAAAACTATTTTAATTCCTTAATTTATTATTATTTCTCAATGCTTTAGTAAATCACTGGGTTTTCGAGTCACTTGGAAATCGGTAAAGTACCTACACGAAATAAAATAATTTATAAGTTTAAAAAACTAGTAAAACCGACTTCAATTCGACTACCGGCTTCATCATCAGATGATGATGATGATGATAGCAGTTCATTAGGAATGTTCTAGTGACCATAAACACCACTAAAAAGTCACAGGAAAGCAAAATACGCAATTTCGTGAACATGGATGCTATATTTTTTTTCAGTTATTTCTATTTAAGTATGAGCCAAACTATAGAACCGATTTTTATGAAAATTGAATTTGATCAACCTGGAAGTACATCCTTTCAGATAAAAAAATAATTTTTGAAATCGGTTCATAAAAGACGGAGTTCTGAGGTAACAAACATTGAAAAAAAAAGAATTGAAAACCTTCTTTTCTGAAGTCGGTTAAAAAATAGGCTCACACGTGATCCAGACTCACTAGACTTTTTTTCCCTTTAATCTCTTGCTAGATAAGGTACTGAAATTCCGTAAGGATGTGTACAAGGATAGTAGAGTACTTATAAAAACCAAACCAAATATTATATTTGGCAGATGCCCATATTTACTTCTTCGCTCACTTAAACGCTAAGAAACTTGAGATGAAGGATCGGAGAAAATAACAAGATACCAACGGGGTCATACAAACAAACGATTCCTTTTATTTTGATGTCTGTCGACTATAAATAATAGCAATGTGCAATATATATGGACGCATTGAACTTCTGACGGGTGGTTGATAGTTTTATTCACTGCTGGCGTATTTCCAGAGCGATAATAAACACTCATAAATATCTGATCAATATTTTGTCATCAATCATATGAATTCAGTACAACCATACACAAAAACTATTCTTTTTCATCTAAAAGACATCAACGCGCACGTCACTTTTTCACAGGAGTTTTTGAAACTAAATTATATGATCCCATAAAGTGCTGTATTGATGTTTATTTAAAGAAACAATAAAAAAACATTTGGATGGAGTGCATCCACTTCCACACCAACTTCTTGTAACTGTGTGGGAGACCCAACTATTTATCTGTTTTGGCTGCTATGAAACTGATAGCATTTTACACTAATAAAAAACATGAAAGCTTTATAAAAACGAGACCTATACATCTATTTATTTCTTTCTACATCTGCTCCTAATAAAAAAAGCTATAAGCTTGCGATAACTTTTTTTTATAACACTCTTTTTAAATTTAACTAGCAGGTAACTGAGAAAGAATTATTTTAAAAGATTTTTATCGGAGCTGATGTTTTGATGAGTTTAGTCAGCCCTATCATGAGGTCTAAACTGTAACAGATACCTACCAATTATTTAGTTAGCAAATAAACTTCCTCCTATGGCCAGTGCTTGCTTACACCTGAGACTTTCGCGGTAAAGTTTCCACACGGAAGCGTTCGTCTGGGTTCTGGGAAGTAGTGTGGGCGACAGAGTAATCACTGCCTCACAAGTTACATTGACTTGGTAACTATAAACGCTCTACTTTATCCATGGGTGCAGTAATTACGATAGTAGATAATTGTCTATTGTTTCCTTGTTTTTTTAATTAGGTACTTTATTAGTGTAGTGAGTGACTGACACTTGAGGCAAAAACAATTCCGATTAATTAAATCACAAAGGCTAAAAAACGTAATTGTTATTATTGTAAAGGATGTTTTACTTTTTAATTTCTCAGTGTTTTTAATTCATTTTTATATACAAAATACATTTACCTATTAACTAAATTATAAAATCAACTATCCAATAAGCATTTGTATTGTAAAATGTCAGCAATTTATTATGCAGGACCTACTAAGTATGCTATTCATATCCAGTGATATATTTACAAAGGAAATCGGCATTCAACTGTCGAATCTGATTATTGAAAGAAGCCAAAATACTCAAGTGTTTATAAAAACGCAGACATTCCCAGATTCGGGAGATCATTCCATTATTACATAATAGTATCCGCTGGCAAGTAGGTTACGGTACCTACTTTGCTTATGTACTTATTCGTTTCTTCAGAGACTGTAAAGTTAAACAACTTTAGTTTAATGTAACAGTCACATAAAAATAAAAACATATAAAACCTTTTTTGACTATCACATAGCTATAAAAATACCTAATGGTAAAAGATACTAAAAAGTACATAAAAACATAAGCTCGAATAGTTTTTATTGCAATATTCCATTTGACTGGGTATTCTATAGAGTGTTTATTTTTGTATACACATTTACATTATTGATCTGAGTAAAACTAGCTAATGTAATTTCGAAGGTAGTGTTAAATGAATTTGTTTATCATATCTGTCTACACTCTACGTCTATGGTATATCCGACACGTGAAAATTTATACAGGGTGTTATTAAATCACATACTCTCGAAACCCTCGAGGGGTTAAAGTAATTGTAATTATGTAATATGTAAAATATGGTAGAACATCTTCTGTGCTCGCCAGTGGGCCACTGGTAACACTCTTTCCTATTTATCTCTCACTCTGATTTGTAGTCTTATGCGATCCATTATTTTTCTTTACAATCTTATTGGAATCAGTAGAAACCTCGGTTCCATATTTTATTTTAAACAATCCCAGTGAAATAAAATTAGAAAATAATGATTTCGCTGTGCGCTTTTTTGGTTACGGAACCTTAAAAATAATATTTACGTTACAATTCTATTTCACACCATTCCGTCGTGCCAATGAGTCGTGCTTATAAAATGTATTGTAATCATTGAACACGTTAATAAGCTCTAACAACACAACTGATCGAATAAAGAAGATTGTTATAGTTCAGTAGGTACTTACTACGATATCTATTTGTTCCTGTCGTTAGAGTCTACGCGTAGGTCTACGCCGTAGGCTCTTTCTATACTTATGCTAAATGGCAGAGTATCTTTGATTTTCAAGAATTTACGGCAAAATCTGATCCGTTAGTCTTATCTTTATTTCGATGATGCAGGTAATACTCTAAAAACAGGCTAAGTGCAACTAGTGCAAGTAAGAACTCGTGTGCTGTCGCATTTCAAATCAATGATTGCGTAGCAGTCAAAATTGTTTCTTTGACAAAAGGCAGTTTTCCCACGATTTTAACTTTTTTAGAAGTTTTTATCATTTAGAAGTACAATTTTCGTAGAAGAAGAAGACCTCGGTAGGTACATACCAGCAGCGAAAACCACGCCTCGCTTGTGAAGCGTTGTCGTCCAGGCCGTGCAGTAGGTATACATCTTTTTTATACAACTAAATGATGGTACAAGCCGATGGGCCACCTGATGTTAAGTAGTAACCACTGTCTATAAAAATGCCAAATGTGTCCTCATATTACGGCCTCGGTAACTTAGTGCTCGACTTACTACCTAGTACATGGGGACTAGGACATAAATTCAAGTCACTTCCCGTCATCGCATCATTACCTACTATTATCACGCATGCGCAGTGCGATTCTCGTATATCACTTGCTCACACGATGCTTAGAATCAAAATGAATACTGGCATAGAGTCGTATAATTATAATAATTTATTACTACCTTCCGAAGAACGATTTAAGAAGTTGCTAATTCTTCATTGTTTTATTTTATAACTAGCAGTTACCCGCGACTTCGTACGCGTCTACAGTTTCCGTGTACATTATATTATCTGTGCGTGTACCGAGCGGATACTTCTTTGAGAAACTTGACATTACACCTCATTACACCGAACTCGTACCTACTGGAATGTCAAACGCTAGTTGTTAGACCAAAGAGGTAGTACTACGCCCTGTCAAACTGACGTGACATGACATGACAATGAAATCCTCTTGCCAATTGGCGCTGCTAATCCTTTTCGTTCATTTTATCCTGTAGATCCTGTTAATTATTCGGGATAAAAAGTAGCCTATATGTCAATCCAGGTTACGAACTATATATATGCCAAGTTTCATCCAAGTTGGTTCAGTAGTTTTGACGTGATTGAAACACAAACATCCAAACATCTAAACATCCAAACATCTAAACTTTCGCATTTATAATATTAGTAGGAAGGATAGTAGGATAGGATAGGATAGGATAGGATTTTAGCATAAAAGAGCCGAGTGACAACAACAAAAACAAGCGACAAGCGATAGCGTAGTTTATTCATGTACCTATACCTACCTACAGCTGCTGAAACAACCAGTTTTAGTTACTAAGCTGTTTTTGTTTCGGTGCTTTGTTTACCGATCTGTAGGCTCTTGCGATCAGAAATAAAACATACAAAATTGCTTCACTGTCTTTATTTAGATTACTTGCAGTATAAAAACTTATCGATACAATAATTACAAATAATATTTGTTTTATCCTTATCCTTAAAGAACAGGCACATTAATTAGCGTATCAATTTGTTTAATACAAGTTATAAGACGCGATAATTTAACGGCGGGCATTCACGGGCAGACTGAAACAGACTGGTCGACTGTTTCACGTTGCGCGTTGCGACTGCAGTCTTCTATTTATTGTAATATACGAAACCGCTTGAGCAGTCGCATAGAAGATTATTTCACTACCTACTTTATAGTTACAGCTACTTACAGCCTGAAGCAGTCGACTGCTACTGTGCTGCTTGGGCTGCCCGTGTATGCCGTTCCTAAGACTAGCAGTTGCGTCTGTGTTCTAAATAAAACCTTACGTATAACTTTTGACGAATAAAATAACAATTCAATTAATTTATAACTGAACTTAAAATGACACTATTTAGCTACCATATAAAATATTTTATCATAACTATTTACTTAAATTCTAATAAATGCATTATATTTACGTTGTTTTCAACGATCTCTTGGCAAGATAGTACCTAAACTACCTATTTTCTAAATACAAAAATATTTACTTTACTCTATAGAAGTTACTATAACAATACTATGGTTATGATGGCTCATTTCTGTTTTACTTCAAGATGAGTTATAAATACAGTGTACAATAAGTGATTGTTACAAATCTATTAGCACAACCTATCATAAATTTCGTTTAGAAACATTTCGCTGCGGTTCTTATTTTATTACCTACCTTCTCATAATTTTATGTTTTCTTTCGAAGATAAAGTAGTACGAAAAGAATATCTTTAGCAAACTATTGACTCCAATCTATGAACTCTCGACTTCAAACAGTGACCTCAATTTTGTGATACAATGGCATAATACGAGGTGAAGCTAATTGAAAAGAATTTGTGAAATCTTCGTGCAAGGAGGAAGCGGGATCATCTCACGTGCGCGTGCGCTGCGCATCCTCTCAAGCACTTCTATTGAGTTCTTCAAACATTTCGTCATAAAAAATGATGGCTATTTTATAAAAGAAAAACTTACTAAGAAATGTGATTTTTCACTGCTGCAAATAACGTGCTTCTAAATGGTTAAAGTAATAGGATCAAACTCCGTCAGTCTTTTTTAGTTTTCAGTTCAACATAGTCATCCACCTCCCAGTTATACTCTGGCTCTTCTGACAAATGCGGTGGGATTGCAGCACGAGCTATGGGCTTCCCAGTTTGATCCAGCGAGAGGTATGATCGGATGGCTGCGGCTGCTGCTGCGTCGTCAGGTGACTCCAGCGCGCGGGCGTTGAATGGCCCACCGACATCCTCAGAAGGAAGATCCCAGATGTGCCATTGAGGTGTCATCTTGAAATTCTGTAGCAGCAACACAATATAAAAGACACGCTTCATCGAGTAAAGAATATTGAGCGAACGGGATGAAATTGATGAAAGGATGACGCAAAGTGTTCATTTTGTGGTTATTTCCTGTAATGTATATCAGTTTCAATGTTCTGCGAGAATACCAAAATAATAACAATAATAATATGGCTTAGGTAGGTAAATAGATAATGTCTTTTGTCCAGTCGGTCTTACATTTACATAATGGTATACTTATTATGTACCTACCTATTCTGTAATAATGGTGAAGACACAATGTAAGTGTAATACCTCTTAGAACATGCTAAAACAAATTACCATTTCCATTTTCAACACTCCATCATAACCGTAACCATAGTTTTAATTTTCTAAAATAAATTGGTTTAGAAATACAAAGTAGGTACATAGGCAATTTAAAAGTATGAAATTGCCTATTACCATAATTAAAATATACCTATTTTGTTTTTTATGCATTACCCACTTCAAATGAGAAGGAAGAATTCAGCATCGTAATATAAATTAGAACATTTTGTTAATAGTATTCCATGTTATAAGACTTGCATGTAAGTATGTCACACAATTTACTAATTGGAAAACTTGCGCAGCGAATAATGTCGACAAGGTTGTAGGCGTGTGTAATTAATCGATTTATATCAAATCGATTGAAACACAGAGCCTACATTATGATAATTTCAGTGTTGTCTTAATTTCCTAGACTAAAAGCATTTTGTGTGTTAATTGAATTAAACTTTTGTTTTTGAGTATCGAAGCTACAGGCAAAAATGACACGGTTAACTAACAACTTTGACAAAAACTTTTGACAACTTTTTGAAGGAAAACTGTGGTAGTTCCCCTTCAAAAACTAGACCAATTATTATAATGTTACCGGTAGTAGGTACTTGTACTAATATCACTTCTATGCCGGTAGTCATTATAGCTATAAATGACCTGTATCTAGTAATAGAATCGTAACTCTCATTTAAAATCATTTCATAGTGTAGTGACATTACACAATATACGATCCTTATGTGCCCTTGTCTACTTCCGCTACATGATTGTTGTTTCTATACTTGAACTTTTTACAAATCACAAAATAGTAGCTTGTTATGAGAACAGACTACCTAATACTATGCATGACATGCATAACAACCCTGTAATTTTTATTAGTTAGGTATGCATTTATACAGTTTTATTAACGATAAAATGTTCTAGCCAAGAGCTATAAGCTACTCACTAACTAAATCTACGAATCATACTCTATTTTTCCTTGATGCTACATTGCACAATTTGCTTCTAAACAATGTCATTTTCCTCGATTACATCTTCAATCTCTTCATTTGTTTTATGTGTCAGTCACTGAATAAAGACATTATTATAATTATGTAATAATTGTTGTACCTAGATCGATTACCTTGAATGGAAAAACATACAAACAACCGTACCTACCTCAACCATTATAGTACACAACCTCTGAGGCATCATCGCTAAAAATAGGCAATAACAGGATATTTCTATAATTTTTTTATACTGAAACACTGTTTTTATAATTTTCGCTGTTTTTATTCTTATTGCTCCATTTGTAATCTGTTTCCTTTTAAAAATACGTAGTTATTAATCATCATTGGTGTGTTGCCGCGTTGGTTACTTTACTCTTAATTTTATGAATTTTTTGCGCGGTAAACATTAGGTTTGACGTTCAGTCAGCATCAGAAGTTTAACACTTTTTTAAAAATTCACCATTGTTCATTATTTGCAGTTACCGTAATTTTCCATTATAATAATTTTAAGATATAGAATAAGAGTTTTTACTTCTTAGTTGAAAAATGTTAATTGCTTTCGGACATAAAAGGGATTTGAAACTTCGGCTCATCATCATATTGATGTTTACTGTGTAGTTTGGTCATATTTTAGGGTGTTGCTAGAGTGACCTAATATCTAGTGGAAAAAGGAGGAAATATGGCTTGAAACAGCAGCTAATTATGCCAGATTAACCACATGCTTTGTTTATTGATCACACTATCAAAGTAAACAAATGCTACGTCAAGATCATCAACGTATCTTACCCCAATTTATCCGTCCAGATAGACTATGACAAATTAGCATATAATTTACGGTAAATAAACAAAAAATATCGCGAGAAGCATGTGATTTCATGTGACGCACTAACGAAAGGCAAGTCTTATCCGTTTGTTTGATGGCATCCCTATGTAAACCTAGTCGATAGAACTTTGCTAAAGACTGTATGATAATGAATGATTCACTGAATTGTCTATTTGCAAACGAGTATCAAGCATTTACCTTTACCTTGAAACTGGCTACCTCTAGCTGGCTGGCTATCTTTGTATGTTCTCAAAGGTACTTTTTTACGAAGGTCTTAATATCCTTTGTATTGGGGTGACAGAAACAATACGAAAGAGTACGAAAACCACGTAAGTAAATGAACCAAAAGAACAAAAGGGTATTACCGAGGTCTTGAAAACCACCTATAACTGCGGTAATAATATGTGAGTGATGATGTCCAAAGGTAAAGGTAAATACCTGGCCAACCGAATGAGACGATAGTTAACCACAGTGACTCGAACGGTTTTTAAATGAGGAAATTGGTATATGTACCCAGTAGTCTGAAAATCAGTAGAACATTTTTGGCTGAGAGAAGGTAAACAATACGAGAGTAATAAAAATAGTACTGAGAGCTAAATGTTTATGATATTGACTATGCCGCATTATGCTGTAGATAGAGTCTAATCAAGAGCATAGAACTTGTGGTTTGAGCGGTGTACGGATTGCACGTGACGATGACGCTGCAGTATACTCAAACAATGAGATTAGACTCCTATTCATAGTTAATGTTTGTTTACAAACACAACAAAACAAGTATCTCCAAACAGTGCTACACTTATCTATTGTAGTTCCTTACAATTCCTAACAAATGTATTCGAATGTGCTATCAGCAAATGTATCATACGAATCAAAGTAGGTGTTGTGGTTGGCTGGTAATTTAAAACTTGAAGGTTGCGGTAGGTTCTATAGATAAGTTGAGAGTATCTGCTTACCTAGGTTAGGCGTTTCTTTTATTTTCGATGTGCCTATTGTGTGTCGAGAACGAACCTAAACTAACGTAAAATGGATAGGTTAGTTTTGTGTTTACATGCCAAGTACATCCAGACCAGAAACAAACCTAAACATCGTAACTTACTTCTGGAATGGAATTCGTAGTGTTGCCTGTTGCGTTTCACTCAACGCCAAAGGCTTTCGTTCAGTGATTCGAATTTTCTATACAGACTGTAACAGTAAATGATTGTGTTGTGCTACTGTTTATACCGCTTTAACGATTCGAGAAAAGGTATTGTTTTTCTGGAATACAAAGCTGTTCGACAAATCCACTCGATAGTGTAGCTTACCTAATAAGGTCACCTTGGCAAGCATTGGCGTTGCAAGCAGTGTACCATCATGTACCATCCAGGAAGGACGTGTATCATTGAACTCAACAGGTCATCAAATTGACTCTTTATTACACCTGACTAATAGATTACCTCTGGCAAGCAGTGATGCTGCAAACAGTAGTAGTCCTGAGAGCCGTCGTGATGGCACCACGTCCCGTCCGGGAAGTAAGGGTCTAGTCCTGCGTCGTTGAGTTCAACACGCGGGGCGTAGAACCCGCCGCCCGATGCTCGTCGGCAGAATATCGCGCATCCCATCCACATGCGAGCTGGTAATAGGAATTAGCATAATTACGGTAGATCCATTTGATAAGGATTATGTGAGATTCACCTTGTTCACAAAATTGTAAGTGGCTCGTATGTACATACAAAAATAATCTGACACTAGCCCTGTGAGATTAACTATAACCCCTTTTGGTAGAGAAACCATCTTTTCAATACCACTAATTTATAAATAGTGGCAGTGTAAGAGTAATAGGTGTAAAATTTTGGTAGCATTTACCTCCTTGCGCACTACTCTACCTAGCAACGAACATATCAGCCAGGTTCATTGGCTACCTAAACTATGTCTTGTTTCAAAAGAGTAAGACTCACTAGCATCATGCGGAGCCTGCAGCCCTCCGCCCCGTGGGTCAAGATCCGGCAGTTTATTCCCGTACTCGGTGCATTTCCGCGCTGCGAGATCATTTGCAGTAACACGCTTTTTCTTTCCACACAACTGGAAAAATAGGAAATACGATAATAGAAAATGCCTGTCTCTAGCAGAACTTATTGAGGCTACTGAGATGACGATGAATGATCATGTGAAGTGAAAAGGTGTTTTCCATTGACCTTTGACCACATTTCGACAGCTTTCTTTTATTTCTACTTTCAGAACCTTATGAATTTTCATAGCAAATATGATTGGCAAATGCTCGTTTTAATTGAGTAAGCATGATACAATGAGCGCTACTTTACCTAGCGTGGTAATGCCTGATCGGCTCATGAAAAGCTTAAAAAGAAGGAACCTTCTACAATACCCATCTTTCAGACCGGAGGTTGTTTTCTTACGCGGGGACGTGGCAGGCCTCGGGCACACACTGGGTCCGTCTCTGGCTATCAGTGTCGGAGGCTGTTACTTACCTTTTTATCTTCGCAAATCACGACATCATACGCGGAGCCGTTGCAGTTGGCGCCTAGCTCACACGATCGCCGCCGCTCTCTAAAGCCGCGACCTCGCGTCGTACAACCCGACCGACACACTCCTTCCTTCCACGGCGACCAGCCATCGGATTCGGGGGTGGGCGAGGTTTCCGTAGATGTGGAGAGAGCTTTCGATGCCACGCATTCTCCGCCTTGACACCACTTTAAAACCGTAAAACCACCACATTATAAGTACTCTTTAATTTTGGAAGTTGACATTAGGCGAGAATTACACACAACGTAGAGATAAATTCCATTGAATGGTTAAAAAAATGTTTCTTAGCTTTTTATTTTTTATTTTGGGAACATCGTGAGTTCTCAGTTCAGGGCGAACTACTAGTTTAATAGTTAGGCAGGTATGTCAATGTTCCTAATAGTGGAGAACTGACCATCTGTTGTCCACATGAAGTCCCAGGCAAGGCCGGGCCTGCGTAGTAGAATCCAGCTCGATGCGGCGTCCGGCAAGCTAGCTGTGAACAATGCTCTCCGGATGGACCTCCAGGCGTCGGTGCCGCGTCTATGTCTCGGAGCAATATCTGGGAAACACGGTAGCAAACGTAGAACAGTTCCGAATAATGTTTGAAATCATAAATCATTTATTGTTTGAAAACGTATCTGACCATAAAGGGTGCCGGGGAATGTTGACCTCAGAATAAATTCTAAATATTAATCTGAGAGTATTGTCCACCTCTCCTATGAGTGGTTTCAAGCTGCAATTATTTCTGAGATTCCTCAAAACTGGTTTTCAGTCATATCAACTTGGAAACGGCTCCATTAATTTTCACTAAACTTACCAAATAAATCACCTTTCTTACACAAACCACCGCATTCAAATCAGAGTCCTACTTTCAGAACTGCGAGGGCACAGACAGACACAACGTCAAACTTATAAAACCTTTTTAGTTTTTTAGTCAGTGGTTAAGAAAGGTAAAAATTAGGCCAATTTGACAGGCGTCACAGCTCAGTCGGTAATAGCTCTGCCTTCCGTGCTGTGGGTCGTGGGTTCGATCCCCACCAAGAACAAACATTTGTGAGTGGAATTTGTTTGTGTTTGTTCTATGTCTGGGTGTTACTGTGTATTATAAGTATGTATTTACAAAAAAAAAAGTATATAAGTATTCTATCAGCCATCTAGTTCCCATATCACAAGCTTTGTTTAGTTTGGGATTAGAGGGCGTTGTGTGTAAAGTCCATGAATATTTATTTATTTATTTCTAATGGGCCTTTGCAGGTAAAGACAACGGAAATGAAGAGTTTGTAGAACAATTTCCCTAGCTGTATTCAATTATCAAGTACGTTTACCTCGCATTGCTTCTTTGCCGTCCACACAGCGCCAGGCGCACTGCCGAACCTCTCGTGGTGTAGCTCGTGAGGCGTGCTTAGACCCTCGTCACCGTCTAGAAGGCACGTCGCCCATCTGGAAATACAATCTACAAATGATGTTGTGTAAACTATTAAGTCCCCAAATAAAGAACAAAGTTATGAAGATCTCATTAGTACCAAACTATCTATTAGTGTGGATAAGGCCGACTACGCTGAGAGGATGGTGCTGGGCAAGCCTACTCCATCTAAATCATGTTCCAGGCACAGCAGTGTCCCGTTCATCGGGACATCTAAATAATCTAGATTAGATGCAAAGGCCTTATTATTATCTACATAGTAAGTATATTACTAACGAAAAAAGACATAATTTAAAAACGAATTTGTGCCCACAAAATTATGTTTATATTTTGTAATATTACCCTTCTACGAAGGTCTACGGCGTAGATGTTTCGTAGAGGGCGGCTATAAAATCATGATGTTGTATATAAAGTTATTTAGAATTAGTAAAGTACAAATTACTTAGTACTGAGAATATAGACGTTAAATCAATGTTTTTAACAATGTAGAATTTACGGTACATTAACGTAATAGGCCCTCTACGAGGTGCCTACGCCGTAGGCTTGTCGTAGAGGGTCGGTGTTATTAGAATTTAATCATGCACTTTGTCTAATTTTTTTACATTTGAAAATCGTTACAAACCTAACAAGCTAATGAAAATAAGACAATAAATAAAAAATATTTTTGGAGTGGTACACACCACTATAAATAATACATAGGTACAACCCTCTACGCGACCTCTACGAGGTCCTTCTACACCGTAGCCATGCATTTTACGTACAAAACTAGGGCACAAAACCAGACAAATTAAATGTACAAAAACGTACTGTAGATCAGCCACGACTCTGGCGCTGCAGCTGGACCAGGAGGCTTCTCCGTTGGTGCCGCGGGAGGGCGACATTATGAACCCGTCGCGTGCGCAGCTGTTGCCGGTACCGTCATGATGCATCCCCAGGCTGAAAGTATACCATTTCAAACTGTGATAAGGAAAACATCATTGGTAGATAAGGTACTTAATGACAAGGTAATATAACTCAGTCATTGAACTACCCGCATGCACAATGACCTGCATATAAAGGTTATTTGCAGAAGTCATCGACATTGATTACATGTGTTAAGGTGACTCAATACAAGGCTACCGTGAAGCACTTAGAATATTTTTCATTTACTTACCTTTAGGAATGATTCCCAGTATTCAGCTGATCAGCTGACATCTTGATGACTATCAAAGTTCAAGATGGAGAATAGCAACTTACGCTCGCGTCATGGAAGGACTAACTAGGAAAGAAAGTGGTACAAAAAAGTGACCGTGACCGACTTGTGCCCGATCTCGTGCGCGAGGATGTAGACCGAGGTGAAGCCCGCAGACGGGAAAGGCCGGCCCAGCAGGTCTGTGACGCCGAACTCGGAGACGACGCAGGCGTGCGCGGGCAGGCACACGCCGCCCACCGGCGCCAGGCCCATCGTCACGCTTTTCCTACGACCGCCTTCCTCAGAGTAGAAGTCCAGCCTGGAATGGGGAAAGAGCGTTTTGTTGTCACGTGTTTCTTTAAACTATGGAATTCATTAATTTTTGAATTATTACTATGCAGTTTTCAGTCTAGTCTCAAACACCATTACCCTGATAAAAGCAAGGCCATGTCCCAATGCTGTGGGTTATCGTCATCTTCCACATTCAATGACCGCTGGTATTCGCAGAATGAGTCCAGAAGTCTGCCTCGCTCAGCGATCGTGGTGAGCTTGGCGGGCTGGCTGCGAAGCAACGTTAGTCGGACCAGAGACAGCTGGATGTGGGCTCCTAGTGATGAATGTTGGTACAGCGCTTGGACCTGGAATTTTGAGGGAAATAACATTTAGAAATAAATACTGCTGGTAAATACGGATGGCTACTACAGACGCAGGGTTCTAAATAATCTAGGTAGATGATTAGTTTAGTCACTTACACCATTTATGTAAGCTAGGAGCATATCCCGTAAATCAGCTTCGTTGTAATTGAGGAATGGGTAGAATATTTTGTAGGCTGCTTCATCTAAGAACAGTGCTATCTCGATGGTGTAAGCGGGCGACCCCAACTTCGACCTTCGCTGATGCTTGGAGCGCGGCGTGCGCCCTCGAGGGCGGAGACGCAGTATACGCGCGTCATCAGCTGGTGACGGAGGCGGCGGTGCTCGTCTGATAACATGCGCAGTTTGGCCGCTCTCGTTTTCGGCTCTACCAGCCCCCACAGGCAAGGGACGAACCTCGTACGTTGAGTTGTCTGCGACGATCAGCCCGTGCTGGAATGTGGAAAACATCAGGCAACTAGTGATCTGTATTCTGTTTATAATATGGCATTGACAATGCGTATTACAAATCTTGTTGTTAACTTCAATAGGTTACTTACAAGAGCATGGTCCCTGCAGGCAGAGAATGCCGCTACAGTACTGCGACCTGAGTGCAGAAAGTGGCAGGAAGTGTCAACGGCGGATAGTGGTTCCTCTTCTCCGTCCTCCGACCACACGCCAAATTGTGGTGATACCAGTCTTCTGTTTGGCACCAGCTGAAGCTCGAAATTTCTGAATGAAAAATCGTAGGTAACTAGTTTCGTTTAGAATCCATTGCATGAACGCACAACGTAAACATGGCTGTTTTAATCGAATAGACATTAGGGCCTACTATCTAAACGAAATAAATAACATTCAGCAATAAAATGGGCTACACTTTACCGTCCAAAGGCGTCGAAGCTATATGGCACGGGGATGTCCTCGCGCCGGTCGTCTGCCGACTGTGCCTCGCGCGGGAGCAGTGCTGGCAGATACACCACTTGCACATCCCCGCTCTCGGAAGCACCTTGACCATCGCGCCACCAACCATGTAGTGGTAACAAGTCCTGAAAACACGAATGAGAATCTTTGACTCTCTCTGTAGATGAATTGCTGAATCTATACAGCTCTACCTTAATACCTTACCGTATGGTAGAGCCTATTGTTACAAAGTTATCGATATTTTAGCTGGTTCCTCGATCTATCCTGGTTTTAGGCAAATAATTGGTATTGTATCTAAGCGTTTATAAGGTCTCTGTAGTATTTATTTCATGCGATTTCTACTGTAGTAGGTACCCACCTAAGTACCCCAATGACTTTTTGTAATACAAAATTATTGGTAAAGTATACAAACGAACATGGTCTTTGTTCTTTATCAATTATTTGTGTCGTTCCAAACATAAACTGCGTAATTCTAATGTGAGGTACTTATGAAAGTACAAGAAGTACTTACTAAAATATTTTACAAGCATGACATCATCCATGAAAACCGTCAATTGACAAAATATGTCCTGCTAAGATAAAGTACATCTACAGCGTTGGGTGTTAAGTGGCCATGAACGGGTTTCCTTCCTAGCTCTAGAAAATTAAGTCTTCTAAAGATTTTGGCAATGTGCCGAAAATTTCAGCTAGGTACTTACTGGAATACACAGCAACGTCTCTTTCGGAGCCAGATCAATTTTGTTGGTAGGCTACGGATCGCTAGATATATATTGAGAGACGATGATAAATAATACTGTATGTATATTAGCTAAGTATACAATTCAGTGATCTAGGTCGGGCAAGGCGACAGCCTCAAGAAACGCGACGCTTGTGGGCGCTTTCGCATGAATTGTTCTGTACAATGTCCTGAACTTCACTACCTAACCGCAGTTTTGCATAGCAAATATCGACACAATCTCATCTTCATTAGGTACTGTGGTAATAGGACTCCTAAACTGAACATTCTTCACATTTGTTCTCTCTCAATTAAAAGTCAGTCTGCTACTTAAAAGCCATCTTATTTATAGAGCGTGAATAATTATTTAGGTCTCTTCCAAATTAATCTAACCAGGATGACGGGGAGTAAAAATACTACATGCGGCAATGAATACGAACTCATCCAATGGTACTCCCATCATATGTATATTCATTTACGAGAAAACAAAAATGGAAGATAATAAAACGCTGTTTTCGTAGAGCCTGCTCTCGTATTTTATGTATCACGGTCTGTGTTTTGTGACCTACACTATGTTTGAATGTGTAATCCGCATTTTCATCTTTGCTACCCAATTTTTTGTGCCCTTATCCTGATATCACTATGCTGGTCGTTTATCCAAAATATGTAATACTCGTATAACTACTGCTTCTAGACGGGTCATCCATCTCTCATCTTTCAAAAAGAAACAGGATAGAAATGTTTCCTTCCATTGTTTAGGTTGCGGCTTGCGGCTGTGCTTAATGATTTTGCAAAGATTGATGTTCTCCTCAACTATCGCCCGAATACAAAACAATCTAGCATAGGTAGGTACATTGTATTTAATAAAAAAGTAAATTTACAAACTTTTGGCAAGTCAGTCCAACTGATGGAGGTGAAAACGAAATCAACACCACATGAGTCAGCTAAGTGTTGGGCTTAACATTAGCGGATGCGAGCGAAGTAAAGGGGAAAGTAAAACTATTTGTTTTTCCTCTTCTTGGGTGAGTACAAAGAAATGCAAATTAGGTGTTATTAGTTTGTGTTAACATTGTTTCTCGGTTGAACAGAATGTATCAGAATACTCAATAATTTAATTGGTATGAATGTTGCGTTACGCTGCGGTACTGTGATGTGGCTGATGATAAAAGTGCGGTAACCAATATCGATCCGGAGATGGAGGCTGGGAGCACGTCGTCGCCGCGCCGCGCGCCCTCCGACGCGACGAGCGCCGACGAGACGCGACCAACTTACTGAACCGAGCTATAATATCTATACATACTGTCATTCTATTCTGTGAGGCGTGTTAATGAAGCCTTCATTGTGCCTGCCAAGTCTATCAATCGTGAATCATCGACCACTGATACAAAAACTACTCCAACTGGCTACGTGATGCTGTTAGCTCTTATGCAACAAAGTACGTGATCCAGTACGGGAAAGACCTGTAGCCGTAGCTTATGTAACATAATTGCCAAAATAAAATCATACCTAAATATCAGGTAGATGCTTTTGATTTAGGTGCAGTAATTTGGATAGTGAAAGTTTAGTAGGTAACCACCTATTTCCGATTACGAAATAATGCGTAAGTACGTATCGATAACACTGACATCTAATGCTTTCGTTTCACATGACATAACGCAGATAGGTCAAATTGGGTGATGCATTCTGCATTGAGTTTAACCTACGGACCGGTGTTAGGTAAGTACTACTTTTTCAAATACCTAGGATAAGTATACAAAATTGTTATGCCCTCTCTTTGTTTAGCAAAATTAGCTAAGTAACATTTATTGTTACTATGGGCCATCGCGTTGTGTTTGGATGCATGTCTACTGCAAGAAAATATTAGTTAGATCTACCGACTCTTGCTTTGCCTAGCTGTATTTTGATTCCAGAACAAGCCCAAGTTTAATGTTCGAAGTCCTGCTATTTCCACGGTTTACAGAGCAGGTGTAAGAAATGATTAAAATACCTACTTGGTCTACATATTTTATTCTATACAGGGAGGGCGCTAATATTTCATCAAACTATAAACATACCTACGCAACAATTACGGAGTTTCACTTTTCAATTACAAATACTGACAAAAAATATACCAAGATACGTTTATTTGCCGAAATAAGTGTTACAATAATTTTTGGTCTTATGTTTTTAGGCAGGCACTTTAAAACATGTGCCGCCTTTTTGGTATCGAAATATTATCATAACTGCTGGGCTCTATCTTTTGATTCAGAGTTTAGCAGCTCTAGAATACGAGGCTTAGGACTCAAATAAAAACTGCACTTAGCTACTTTATACATATTTACAAACATAGATTAACTAGAACTTCTCAACAAATGATCGGTTAGCGTGACCTAGGTCACGGTCGCAAGGAAGTGCTAGAACGACTTGAACACATACACATCAAAGATTAAGTTTGACTTAGGTATTACAGTCACAACGAATCTTTATTTCTCTGAAATCTTTGCGCAGAACCCATTTTGGGTCGAAGAGGTAAACGAGTTTTTCTGCACAACAGTACGTGCGCAATCGTTTGTTGCACTCAACTTGAGAGGTATAAAGATCCGTTGTGCGTACTGTACCTATCGATGGTTATAGAAGGTATGAAAAGAATTAAAGTTGTAGGTATTAATTAGGCCCTCTAAATAAAATATCCGGAATATACTTTTGATGGTGTATTTTTTATACCTTAGGTAGGTACTGTATGTTACTTGATATCGCCGACAGCCGTTTTTAATCGTTTAATAACTATCATTATTATTTCAATAGTTATTTATTGTTTAACATATTTTTACAGGTTAAACTTCCGACTACTCAGTAGGTAAGATGATCCCAAAATGGTCACATAATAATATCAATTTCATTCCTGAGGGATAGCTATTTTAGAGGTAAAAATTCAAATTTAACTTTACCAAAGACTGTGGTTGGGTTTCACGTCTATATTTATGAATTTTAATTATTTATGAATGTATAATGTATCTAATATTTTTGAATTTATTTATAATCCTTGTGATTTTATTGAATAAAGAAATTTTGACTTTGACTTTATGACAGAAAAATGGATGTTGTCTTTAAAAAATAATAATGGTTATTCGTAAAGTTTTCATTATTGGCTATTGCTCTTGTAATCGTTTATTTTAATCACGAAAATGTACATAAATACCTGAGTAAAAATAATAAATAAATGAGACACTTCCGCCATACGGCTGTTCTCATTCCCAAGCCGATGGGCGCCGCCCGCCCTCGCATGCAAGCTTACTTACGGGAAATCGCGCAGGCGCACCGCCTTGTAGCACGAAAAACAACGCCACCACCACTGAGTCTACTGCCGCCGGCATGGCTGCTCACATCACTCCACTGAGACGAATCGCTGCGCCGCCACCGACACTCCGCTTATAAACCGAACCACCGGAAGCCCTATGCAGGTGCTTTGAATATCCGCGCGATGCACCCGAGGGAGGTATCGAGTCGCGATTAGCACGCGTGCACTTGCGAAGCCGGCTACCGAATGCGATGCGAGCCCCTCAATGTAATGAACACCTTTCGCACCTCCGAGAGAAAGTCAAAGGAAAGCGCAGATTTTGGCTGTCAAGACATACCGCCTACACGCGTCCCGAGGAGCATTGTCGCGAGTCATCCATCACTCGACTCGCGCCATCGGCTTCCGCTAATCAAAACAAATGAACAACACCAACGAAACGAACGCGTCCGTACCTACGATCTCGCCTACCTACTAACAAGCAACTAAGCAAGCTAGAGCACCTAAAAAGTTAGGCAGGTATTTGCATATACCTACCTACGTAATCTACGTAGTGTTTGCTACAATACCTAAGTAAAAAAAAACTAAACACATGTAAAGAATTTAACTGTACCTAAGTTGCTAGGTGAAGTAATTTTAGACCGAAATGCTCACTTATACTTTGTTTAAATACCTACTGAATTAGTAAATGATCTTAAAATGAGGGGTAGGGTACCACATTATATTTTTTTTTTAATAGAAAAGCGAACGCAATAATCGGAAAATGCACTGAAAGAGAATCAGAATGTTTTCGTCACTTCTACATACAAAACTTCATGAGTTGCGCGTAACGTAGGTAGGTAGGTATTGTTACATATGGTGGCTCGCAGAACATTTGAAAAATACATCCTACATTTTTTAGGCAAATCAAAACTGAATAAGTATTGATAAAGAAAATACTTATCTACAAATATATTAGATTTCATCCACGTAATGCAGGCATTTTGAACCGCAAGAAATGCGGGTAAAAATGCCTTGATCCAAGGATAACTAGTACCTACCTAGGTAGTTTGCTTCAAACTGAGCTCTCGCGATGTTCCCATAAAAAGTAAAAAAAAAAATTTTTTTACTGAGTTGTGTTTAAGATAAACTTTCCAAATTGCATCGATACCGCGCTCAAAATCTATTTAACCTAGAAGAAAATAGAAACGGCTTTGGAAGTTTTTAGTAAAACTAACTTTACAACTCCTGGTCCGATTCAGCTCTAATCTACAAGTAAATTATGGTAGTTATTACCTACTATATAATAAGTTAGGTGCGAGAAAACAAATTATGACGAAAATAGGGATTAGCAGGAAAAGATTTAAAAAAACTCGATGCGTGGGAGTTGCACCGACACCTCTTCAAATCTATAAAACATCGGCACGGGCGGTAGTGCAAAGATGATCTACCATCTAAGGTACTTACGGTGGTGATAGTCTTCCTCGGACGAATTCTTTTACAAACATTTATGGCGACTTAACTTCCTCTTTTTTATTACATGGTTAACAGCCTTACGGCTCACCGGATGGTAAGCGGTTACCGTCGTCGTCATCCGCAACACCGGAGGCATTGTCGATGCGTTGCCTACCTTGTAGGAGTGTTAACCTCTTTTCCTGTTAACTCTTTCATGCTTCATAGATAAAAGTTCATATGAGTTAGTGGCCAACTCTGTTGTTGGTCGCCTTGAGGCCTCAAAGCTCTCAGATGTAAACGCCAATAACGGTCATCCATCCAAATAGTGACCGCGCAGAACGTCGCTGAACTTAGATAATAATCGGTGAAGATTGAAGCGAATATAGATGAAAATCTAATTCTAACTAAAACTTGTCTCTACCGACTCCGACTCTTCCTATCAAGGTAATTTCTTCTGAATGAATACAAGGCTTCAAATTATGCATAATGATGATTGTAATGACTAGTTATTGTTACAAATGGATTTCCCGCATAAACTTTATACTCAAGTTAAAAGCAAGATAGATAACAGGACCTAGGTAAGAACTGAAATAAAAGTTTTATTCTGTTAGTAAAGTTTTTGTAGTTTTAGATATACATTTATGTTCAACATAAGTACAAATGCTAACTCTACACTTTCGTTTTCGTTTTCGTTCGATGATAGACGATGATTCTATTTCTAAGTTGAAAAAGGGTTCCCTGAAAAAGCTTTGCCGTAAAAATACTTTATTAACAATGTACCTTGTGTTACTAACAATGTAGTTGGTAGACTAGGTACCTTCCTATTTGTTTAGTTTGGCGCGGACGTCGGCAGTTCGTGCATAACGAAGAATATTAATAAGGTAGGTAGGTACCTAAGCATCGTGATCGCACGCGACGCGACGACGACATAGAGTCATACACCTACTCTACTACTCTACCTTACCAACCCAATCGTAGTTATGCTTGTTGATCGAGCGAGCGAAGATCTTAGTTTCAACTTGAGTAAATCGGCGTTGTATGTTTGTCTGAAGGTATGTTTGTTAGAGTTAGAGCACAACTTTCGAACAGCTTATCTATCTGATCTGCGTAGAATTTGGTAGGTCGACAGCTGGGGCCTTATGCTCAATTCGGCAGAAATTTTACTCTAATAGGGATGACGTCATATTTCGGCGGAAATTCGTTTCACCCACTAGTGACAGGAGTTTTCAACGTCATTTTGACGTCATCCATAGTAGAGTAAAATTTCTACCGAACTGAGGCTAAAGGCCCCTGGTACATACTTAACTGGTAAGACTATAAGCGAAATCGGTCAAGGGATTGCGAGTCTGAAAGAGAGTACCTATACCTAACCGTTTTTGATCTAAGTTTAATAGTTTTGAGCTAGGTATAGTGAAAATTGTAAAGTTAAAAAACCAGTATAACGTGAGCTTTCATTTCATATAGTTGCAATAATTTTATAGTTCAAGACTAGAAACTAGTTAGATCACGGTATTGATGTGATAGCAAAGTTTTATCATAGCTGTAGTCGCAAAAAAATACTTTGGTCTTGTTTTCTAGATTTAGGGCGTCTTGCACCAGAATCACTAAACGTATTTAACAGCTAAATCGATTTAAATCTGACGTATTTGTATGACTTGACAACTCGCTAAATACTATTTAAGAGTTAAACGCGTTTAGCGATTCTGGTGCAAGCCGCCCTTAAATATGTAATAGCGTTATCGCCTTGGACCTCTGTAATGGTAATGTCTATGTTAAATAAACAATTTGTATTTGTTTGTTTTTGGGAACATCGCGAGGTCTTAGTTCGAGCGCTATAAATCAGCGGAATTGAATGGAACCGCATTCTACTACTTACTAAAGTTTTGCATCGCACAATCACACATACGATAGAGGGATTAAAACATAATCGGCGCGATGGTTGCTGGTCCTTCGCTTGTCCAAAGTTAGCCGCGCCGCGTTAGCAGCATTCCCGGACGGTAGCTAGGCGTTAGTTGCACGATAAATTGATTGAACCGTATATATTATGCAGATAGGTTAAGTAAGTGTGTACCTTCAGTTGGAGTTTTGCGTTTCTTGTGTGCCGCACATGTGCGAAGGGTGATTCACCACGGAACAAAAAAGCTACTCTGGATGAGGCGGCGGCGGCGGCGGAGAACGCGCGGGTGACGCGGTGTTGACGAGTCAATGCTCCCGAGTCCAGTCGCCGCCATGCCGGAGCCGTGGCCGGAGCCCGCGCAGGCCCCTCTCCTGTCTCCACTGATCCTGGGTGCTTTCATCGCGTGCGTTACCGGCGCTGGCGCCCTCGCCAATTGCTCACTGCTCGCCGTGCTCTACAAATCGCCTACAAGAGGTAATTTTAGGCCCAGACAAATTTTAATGACAGTGGTCTCTGGGAATCGAATCTGGCACTTTTCGTGTCTCGGCTGGACAGTCGTTCGTCGCTTTATTTATGATGGATGGACAGTAGGTATAGCAAAATTGTAGGTTCAGATGATCCTTGAAAGGATTATCTAGAAACTTATTTCTTCTGTGAATTTTGTCGAGTGGTTTCTGCTTGCTGGATATTAGATATTTTTAGTCCCAATTTAAATAATAAGTAAGTACTACCTATAGCATAAGCTACGTTAGGTAGGTACCTACATGCCAATTTAATCAAAACTGTACTGTACATAATAACTAAAGGGTACAAGATAGATACAAGATACACGTTTATTTGCCAAAATATGTGTTAACATGTGCTCTTATGCCAACACTTTAAAACTTATTCGTAACCTGTACCTACCTACCTACCTGGTAAACAGGTATATTTGTTTTATTTTTTTTCTTGTTTGGAAAAAAATTACCTCCTATAATTTCTAATGTTTTGTGTGGTAAGTAGGTCTATTTGCCTAGGCTAGTCGTTCACTAGCTAAGATCCGTTATTTTTATTTTCAGGTTTATTTTGCATAATCCTGCAATTGACGATAGCTGACATTGCTGTCACTACATCGATCAGCCCTGAAATATGGTCATACAACATGCGGAGTTGGATGCTCGGCAGCAGCGGCTGTATTGCTTATCGAGGATTGAATGTGTTTGCGACAACTGCTTCGTCGTACTTAATAGCCACATTAGCTCTACATACACTCGCAACTTCGAATCTCGAAGAAAAGGAACTCATGAGAAGAAACCGAACAAGCGTCCAGGATGAAGACGATGAAATTAGATCATCTCGGCACAGTCTCGTCACAGGCAGCGACTCCTCGACTCCACCGCGCACTATGAATCTGGATTATAGAGACAGTGCAATCTCCGTTTCAATCATGCAGCCGACTCTATTCGTTTGGATCTTGTCCATTTCGTTAAGTGTTCCTGATTTTGCATTGGCTACTACGATGCAGTCGGATTATAGCACGGTAATCTGCACCATTGTAGACTCAAGTCAACGGCTACATCTGTATACGATATTGGCACTTTTAAATTTAGTCTTACCAGTTTTGCTACTTTGTGCCACAGTTGTTCTAGTTGTAATTAAATTGAAATCGAAGAGTCGCTTGAATCAGATTGATAGATGTGAATCAATCGCCGCTTTAAAGTTATCGTTGTGGTTAATAATAGTGTATTTTATATTTAGTGTACCCCGCTCAACTCTTACAGCATATAAAATATATTTAACTTTGTTCAGAGCAAATGCATCTGTATACGAGTCGGTGCAATATGATTATAAATCGGCGTCAATCGGTTTAGCACTTAGTAGCATTTATTTAGGATCTATACTGGTACGTCCTCTTCTCTGCATTGTTCTATTACCAAGTATAAAAAGAGCTTTCACTTCTGGACTGCGAGATAAGGCTAATGTATGAATTTTGTATGTGATACCATTATACGTAGGTGGGTACCTTGGTATACCTATCATAATAGATTATGTATCTTCCTCGTCTAGTGACAGGGAAGATTTTTAAGTGTCGTCGTAATAAAGTTAAATAAATAGGTACTTAGATAAATAACATAACGTAGGTATAGGTAACCTTACCTGTCTAGGTTTTAGTTGGTGGTTGTTTGTAATGTCAAAAAATTTACCTAGGTTAAGGCTCTTTCGTAACGTTTTCAAATCCAGCTACGACGATGTGAATATTATATTAATGCTAGATAATAGTACCTACATAACTCTAGGTAAGTACGTAAGTCAGAGGGTAGGTGTACCTAAGTAACTACTTATTACTTTTTCAATACCTAAGGTTTAACTGCCGAATTACATTTTTTATAAAAGAAAATATGTTTGATTGAAATATTGGGTGTCCTAGTCCACCACCACTGCCATTTGCGGCGCCCGTTCAGCTTGGATATTACTAGGTAATCTTCCGAGTTATGTAGGGATAAGTGCTGCACGTAGGTCGTAGACTACCACCATCTCAGTTGTCGGATTCTATCTTGCAGACTCCGGCCATAGCTCGCAGACTTTCAGCTGGGGTGTCCTCCTCCCGCCGACTATACTTCAGTGTCCACCACAATCCACCTTTCGGCAACTAACTTGAAATCTGTCGAATGAGTCTTTATTTGTTTTCTACCGCATTCGTCAATCCTAACAGAACTAAATGATGAGCATATTATTTTTTTATTTCTGATGGATGGATCCTGAGAGGCTTGGGTAACACAAGATTCGGCGAGAATTTTCCGCGGTCCCATTTTTCCTGAATATTCCGGAACTATTGTTATTTCGAGGGGTGGCGATTCTCAACGCTTAGTACGGAACAACACTTAGTTATGGATCGGAAACATCAAATGTTCTATCGCTTTAGTGAATTCAATGATTTCTAATTTTTTGCGATTCTTCAGTGAGATTTTTATTTTATTATACTATGTAGACGTTGTTATCAATTGTAACAGTATTAGTTATGATGACTAAACGTAAGAAATAGGACTACATATTTAAAAAACTGTAATTTTAAAACATCTTTGTAGGGTTAATAGGTGGCGGTTTATTTAAATATTGATTCTAAAACTAAAACTTGTATTTAATACAAAAGTTTATTGGTGAAAACATGAAAAATATAATAGATTAATGGCTGATAATATGCAGCAGAAATGTTACAATATTGGCCATTACAAAACTATTTTGCTAATAAATGCCTGAAAATTCAGAATGATATTTTAATAAGTCAGCGATGGGCACAATAAATTGGTTAATGTCAATAATAAAAGATTTCCTTTGGTAATACATTATGATTTTAGAGGACATCACAAAAACCACAAAAAGACACTAACAAGTTTTTTGTGCCCTTACTTGATACAGCCATTACAGTTAGTGGATTTAGACTTCATCAGGTATTCGGGCATGTTTAAATAACTAATCGCATAATTAATTATATCAAAACAACATTCACCATCATGATCTCCATTTCACTGCGGACATGCGGCGAAAGGAATGTAACTTTGGGGCCGACCGACTGTTCCATTTTCTATATGAAAGGAAAACACTTTTAACTTAAGAAACCGTAATTTTAATAACTTAAGTTATAAATATTTATATTCATCAGGTCAGCTCGATATCTGTAATCCAGTGTAAATACAGAAATACAAAACCGTCAAAGATGACACGTAACATTTAATTTTAGACGGAACGTGGAGGTCCGCTGCGAACGACTTTTTAACATTTTTTTACAAGCGACGGCTCGCATAGACGACAAGGGAGCCGCATCGCGCGCCGTTCTCGAATGTTACTCGTTTTCTTATAAAACACCAATGAGAACAAATGCGTGTGCTGGGGTGAGCGCGGGCGCGGGCGCAGGTTAGTTGTCGCCGCCCTCTGCGGGCTCGTCGCCGTCGCCTTGCGTGTCTGACGTCCACAGCGTGAGGTTGTCTCGCAGTAGCTGCATTATCAGCGTAGAGTCTTTGTACGAGTCCTCGTTCAGGGTGTCGAGTTCGGCGATCGCGTCGTCGAACGCCTGAAATATTTACACAACTCTTAAAAACATTCACGCCTACCTCGTAAATATAATTCAATTATAAAATAATATGAGACACTCTGATGCTGGCTGGATCGAGTATTAAACGGGTTAATAGCCACACGACCATGCTACGATAGCAGTATTAGCTCGATAATCATTTTGGAAGTGTTGAGTATAAATTATTTTCATGCCATGTAAATTGCACTATCGCGACAGTTAGTAAAGTTAAGTGAGGACTAAGAACACTTCAATGACTGTTGCTTATTAAACCTGTTTAGCTAAGTGGCACGCTCGCGCAGGGGAGTTGATAATCTCGTAATAGAATACGGAAAAGTTGAGCGCTAGGCCGAGCCGGATGGGATGGGTTGGTTGCATTTTGGCTTTAGCGATGTCGAACGCCTCCTGGTAGGCCTTCTGCGAGTCGTCCACGACGGCTGCGGACAAGCGACGGACGTTAGTACGCCTAGCCTAGACCCGTGCGTCGTGCCAGCCAGCACCGAGACGTCGCATAACTGACACTAATATTGACCTGTTTGGCGAGCTGACACGCCTTGTCTGGTGAATTTAATATCTCATAATAGAAGACGGAGAAATTTAACGCCAAGCCCAGCCTGATTGGGTGTGTGGGCTGCATTTTCGCCTTGCTGATTTCGAAGGCATCCTGGTATGCTTTCTGTGAATCCTCTACAACAGCTGTAAGGGTAAAGGTATATTAACCACATGATCAATAATTATTTCAAGAATTCAACTATTGCTATCCTCTTATACATGGATTCTACAGAAACAATCCTACTTACAATTTCTGGTGTCCCCTGTGGCCACTTCTGCGAGGTACCTGTAGTAATCTCCCTTCATTTTAAGGTAGAATACTTTACTTTCTGGATTACTAGCTTTAGGGATAAGGTGTTTGTCAAGTAGACCCTGTAACCAACAAATATCAAAGTCAGTTTTAGTGGATTTCGCATACAAAAAAGTTAATTAAATTGAAACTTCAGAAAGACTAATCGTTAGGCGTCACTTTCACCGAAGTGAATCGCAATAAAGGGTATGGTGTCATCATAAACTATTGTATCGTGACAATATAAAGACACAAACATCGTGTAAGTTTTATTTGAATCAGTTCTATACAAAAGATAATGCAAGAAATGTCAAAACTTGAATTAAAATTCAGTAAAATATGACGAATTAGATAATGGCTAAGGTAACGACACGGGGCAACGAACGAAAACGGGATAGAAGCGCGCGCAATGACGCGGCGCAATACGTCACCCGGCCGCCCCCTGGCGGCGGGCGCACCCCGCCCTGCATGCTCTCACGTGCTGCCGACCCTATCACGCCCATTATGAACCAAAACGATTATAAAGGAAATGACCAGCTTCAACTAATGCTTGCATCAGTCCTCAAAATGAAATCGCGCAATATTATGACGTCATCGGCGTAGGTTTGGGGCTAGAATCGATCAATTCCAACAAACTAATTTGCAACTAGTTGCTACAAATTATAACGATAGGTAGGTACACTAATAAAGTAAAATACTCACCAAAACGTCGTAGCAGATTTCTCTGAGTTCTTTTTCTACTTTAACTCTATATTCTTTTGCCATCTGCTGTTTTCTTTCTGAACCCTCGGTTTTCTGTTCAATAGAGGAGATGACTCGCCATGAGGATCGTCGGGCGCCCACGACGTTTTTGTATGCGACCGAGAGAAGGTTCCTCTCCTCGTTGCTGAGTTCGACGCCGGTCTCGGTGACTTCCTTCATCGCGGCCGCCATGTCGTCGTACCGCTCCGCCTGCTCCGCGAGCTTGGCGCGCTGCACCAGTTCCTCCTTGTCGACGGACATCGTGGACGATGGGAGACGACTATTTCACTGATGCCCCTGCAACAATAATGAGTCACGGCTCAATTAAGCGAATCTAAATCCTACGACGCCCAATCGTTATTCTATTTTGTCAGAAAGACTAATCGTTAAAAGTCACTTTCACCGAAGCGAATAGAGTTGAGTATTTTATCATCATGAAATATCGCACCTATAGAGGGCTCACGGGCGCACTAGCGCAAAGTGAAATTAGAACGTAGCTCAAAGAGCGTCTTCTATGCCAATCGCGACATCGACGTCCTTTCGGTTCGACAGCATCTCACAGACTCAAGGGTCGCGCTCCGGCCGGGCACGCGCCGTGTCGCCGCGCCGCCCCGCTTGCTCACCGCCACTGCGCCACCGGTATTGATCCGCCAACGCGGGATAAACACTCCAGACGAAATACGACTAGCGCGACTATTGCACACACCCCCTCACCCCCGCCCGCGTGCACCGCGCCCGTCCGCCGGGCGCCCAACGCTCGAGCCTGCTAAGCCGAGCTGCCTCCATGCCATGCCGTCCCCATTCCCCATCCCCGTCTATCGCCACCCCCGTACCCATACCTACCTACCTATTACTCGATACCCCTGTTGCTAGGCTATGCACTATAACGATTTTTCGAGAACACGTTGAAGGCTGTACAATATTCCAGTATGCTTTTAATTCCCCATATTTAAACAAATTACATACCTACTTTTGTAGGTATTTCTAACATACTCACAATAATAGAATAATAATAAATATTCATATGCATATTTTTTTTATTATTAATTATTATTATTTATTATATAATAGAATTTAATACACAAAGGTAAGGGAGCAAGATGAATATTTGGATACTTGAAGTAGGTATTTACGCACATAGAAGCATTCCAATTCAACTAACTGTACCAGAAATCCTATTTCATTTAAATGTATAGGTATATAGGTACCATGGTACTGTGATGGTATACCTAAGCCTACTACGCCCAGCACCGCGTGGTTTCACGGCGGCGGTGTAGGCAGACCCCAACCATCGCCGTCACCGCCGCACCACCCAACCGTCCCTACGTTCTACATTATGTTCGTCACAGGACTTTATTTTGGCCACAATAATGTAGCCAGTTATTGATGTAGAAATACATTTCCTCATCGACGATAGGCAGCTGTTAAATTTCCACAAAATATAACAATGTACAGTACAACCAGAATCTGACAAATTGGAGCCGCACGTCGCTAGGGCTCGCCAGGGTTAGTTTCGGCAGATTTAACTGTTCGGGGTACTAAGAGCCTTATTACTCGCGGAGTTAAAATAACACTTAAAGCACACTCATTCTCAACCATTTTATAATTTGTGCGGCACTATGGGTCGGTCTCGCTCGGTACGCAGATATTTAGGAATTGGCTACGCATCCAATTCACATGCATTCGCTGTTAAGATACTGAAAAGACTGTTGCACTTCTGCAGTTCATCGGGAATATATTTGCAGATTCACAAAATATGGCTTCGCACGCAGCGGTTATGCGCAAAAGATCAGCGTCCCTGACGCTGATGCGCCAGGTGCGCGACCATTTTAACTCATTGTAGAGTGAGCTAGCCTTAAAATGGTTTGATTGAGCATTGAACTGCGCACTACTCTAGTACAGTCACTGAACAAGAGTACAATAATAAAAAGATCATTTTTTAGGTAATGTAGTAGGCCATTAACCTCTCACCATCATCAACCCATCAGGTCCAGTCCATTAGATCTTTTTCAGGACCCGAAACAGAACACAGTCAGTGTTTCGCAGATTGTCGCCCCGCTTACTTACCTAGGTATACGCGGTCTATACTCAAGTAGGTAGGTAGGTATTCGTTTATTCCAACTATTATCGGTGAACATGACGAGCCTACAGGAGCTTTTTATTAGAGCTTCCTAAGTTTCTCAGCTATGTCGACAAACCAAGGTGGGTTTGTTGTCGGATAGGATATCTCCTTTCGGATTTTATCCTTCATATACTCCGAGTATAGCTGTCACCAGAGCTTTCAGTCTGGCCGACCCTGTCAGTGTCCACATTTCGCAGACTATCCTCAAGGCTTTCGTCATCATAAAACTCCGCTGTATTCTTAGGTCTAGCTCGAAGTTATGTCTACCTAGGTTGTAGGTACCCAACCGCAGAGACTACTTGAACTCCCGAGGTACAACTTCGACGGGCATTTTGACCGGCCAACGATCTATTAAGGGTGCGTGTATAGTGAAAGTTAGCCTCGGCCGTGCGATTTCCAACTGCGGTCCTAAGATTGTCGGAATAAGGTTCGAAATCGTATGCGCTTTATCATGGGGCTTGCGACCGCCGCGACATAAAAATGGGTGAATTAGCAGTTTTTTGGTGATACTTTGTAAACCAAAAATAATTTTGAAAAAACGTTGGTACATGTATTTATCTATTTTTCAACCCAATAGTTAGTGCTGTCTTTGTTGCCCTAGACATGGTAAATTTAATCTAGAATAGATAACTGAGTAGATAGAGAGTAGTTAGGTAGGTATCTACTGGGATCATGTGATACCAATTCCCATTACATGTATCTTTTTATGTTCCTTGATAGAATAAAATGAATTGAATCTATGAGATATTTAATTTTTTAACCACAGACATAAAATAATGACTGTTCCTCCAGCTTCTGTAATATGAATGCTAAGCAGGGCAATGAACTCTTATACTGAGAGAATGGATAGGTTATTATATTCATTTTTATACAAAAAATTACTACTAAATTCTATTACATACATACATACTTACATACTTGTAACATGCTAATTTTACATGATCAATATGTGAAGTAGATTGCAATTTATTAAAGTCTTAATAATCCTACAAATCATAGGTAGGTATAATGACGCAACCACTTGTGTATTTTTTTATTTAGGTTAGTTATACTAGATTTTCAATATCTCAGCAAATCACAACTGTCTCAGAGTGCAATGTCTATGTCAATGCATCACAGGGTATGTCTTCACTAGACATGCTCAGTGAGGCAATGCATCGTTATAGGAAAGTGGTTACCACTTAACATCAGGTGGGCAATGGGCTAGTTATCATTTAGTTGTATAAAAACTCTCAGTAGATTTTTAAAATGAGATACCTAGTCTACCTATTCTAAGTTAAACTAATTTTCACCAAGCCACATTCAGACAAGTCATCATTGAATTATGTTGTGAGTCATTAGTTGACTCAATCACATTGACATAAAAATACACTATTTGAGCACTTCACAACGATTACATCCCATGTACAATTACAATTAGCTAATCAGATACCTGTATTGTGAATGTGTATTAAAAGTGATGTGGGATAAATAAATACCTACTCTTGAACATTTCACACAACACCATCTAGTCTCAAAGTTAGATCTAAAGTATACCGAGGTAAAGAGGCTAGTGTCACTCAATAAAATACCACATGCACTCATGAGTCATTCATCAAAGAATTCATTACTTTTGAATAAAATTGACACTGGTAGACGTTGGGTTCTACCATCCATTTTGACCTTTGATAAAGTATGCATCAAAAATGGCATTCAAGTGTAGGTAATCTGCGCATAATAACATTAAAAAACAGATATACCTACACTATATACACATGCAAGTATGCTAAGAAAAAAAAATTGTAAAAAAATAAACGAAATCATTACAGTGAAGCAATAATTTAGGCCTACCTACCTAACCTTTAGTGCAGATACCAAGATACAATATTGCAACAAAGTCATGGTTTTTGTACTTATAGTACCTAATTGATATAGTACCAGTCTACAGTGAGTGCCCCTGCCTGGATCCCAGCATCTAGCTCAATGCCAGTGCATGTATGTAGGTATGTAGACTTGAAAGACGCACGTAGGGCCAGAACAAGTGTCACATCTTATCTAATGATTACATATCCAATTTACATCTGTCAGGTAATATGGCTGATATCAGTTTAAAAACGTGCTAGATGCTGAAATTGACCTTCTCACAAGTTTGTCAGGCGTTACCTTAACATCATCAATGACTTAGCAACGGTCTCGACATAACTTACCTAGGTACCTCGTTATCGAATGAAACAAGATAACGGCGGCATGACTACGCACCACGGTGAAATTACGACGCACTAATACGACCGCTGGCTACATCTACGAATTGATTCGACATCCCACACAAATACATTACTCAAAAAATTACTAGTAGGTACCTGAGCTAATATAATGAACTAGTGAAAACGTTAGGTATGCAGAAAACGGTTATGTCCAAAAATATATTCTCAAGCACGTCGATGTGACCTCAACTGAAATAGGAGCCACTAAAACTAACTTACAGATTGATTCCCCCAGTTACTTCTCACAAAAGACGGTAGAGCTCTCTCTCGCGTTTACTATTTCCAAAAATGTAGAGACGCACAGAATCTTCTAGTTCAGATTTCTAATATTTTACACGAATTTTGACCGCACCACAAAATCGTGTCGCCGGCTGAGGCAAAATGGCTGCGGCAAGGGGCACTCCTTTCCTTCAATGCGTCACATTCACGAATCGGTAACTATGATATTGAACAGGGTCACTCGACACATAAATTACAACCACTAAACATCATTTTCAATGCACTTACTTGTTAGAAGGGGAAAAAGTAATTAAGCCAGCAAATTACACCACAATATCAGTTTTTCTCTTGCTGTGAACGATAAACTACACTGACGGCAACGGGGGGGCCAAAGGGGAAACCAACAAAACCGGAACAGGGTTCTCAACGTAAGTCAGCCATGTTGGATTACTATTGGCGGAGGCCCCAAGAATAGTGACGCATGCCATTAAATAGATAGCTTGCTTTGTCTGGCTTTTGTTAAAAAAGCGAGACAGCAAATCAGCAAGTCAACATAGCCGGAAACCATATTTTTAAGGCGCCACTTTCGAAACCGCAGGGCGGGTTGGCTACACTATTGCTGGCACAGGGTGGCTATTTAGCACATTACTAAGTAGCCAAAAACGTGACGGTGCGGTGGCGTGACGAAATTTCAAATACCTGTTCAACCAATGCCTGACTACTTTTTTATTTCAAACTAGCTTCTGCCCGTGCCTTCGTCCGCGTCCCGTTTTATCCCGTTGATTTTCCGGGATAAAGAGTAGCCTAAGTGTAAATCCAGGCTACGAACTATATGTAAGTATTCCAAGTTTCATCCAAATTGGACCAGTAGTTTTTGCGTGAAGGACAAACATCCATACATACATACATTTATACATACAAACTTTCGCGTTTATATTATTAGTAACTAGACTTCCAGGCTAAAAAAACAGGCAAAATGTTTTTAAATAACTATTATAGTGATGCCACCACAGATCAATATGCTACGCATGGATGCCACCACAGAATAACATGATCCCACCCTATGGTCAATCAAGCAAGAGTCAACGATCAAAGACACACCTTGGCAGAATTTTGCACACGTGACAAAAGATAACACCACAAAAGTTAGATCATAAAAGAAATAGAACCACAGATCACGATTTATTGTTCTGTGAATATAATACATGCACATATTTTGCATTGTGCCATCATAGAGTAATGGAATGCACAATCTGTACGTTAACTTAACACATAAGTACTGTATAATAAATGTTTCGTTTTCAAATTCAAATTCATAATAAAGTAACATTACAGAGCGAGCGTTCCAATTCGTTCCAGCTTGAATTTACGTTACGGTACGGTTACGTTTACGTTACGTTTTGATTACGTTATGGACAACAAAAGTATTATTCACATTTTAAGTATATAGGTACCTACTAAGGGTGATACACCATTAAATAGATGCGGTCTCGTAATATTTGGTACTTTTTAAACAATAGGAGGACTTCATGTTATCATCTCATCATACTTAATACATTATTTTAGTAGAACCAATGCGTACAGTCTGCTATACACTGTTTAAACTTAGAACTATTATAATTTGAATAGGTGTAGGAGCGTGGCGCGCCAGCAGCGAGTCTCACATAAAAACATATCGTCCCTCTCGCATGATTTGCAACATTCAAATTATAATAGTTCAAAGTTCAAACAGTATATAGATTGATGTGTAGCCAACTGTACCTTACCTGTGTTTTGCCAGGCTGTGCATTCTATGGTTGTACAATAACCAGACCGAAGCAAGTAGCTGCTCTATCCGTGTTTGATACTTTGACAGTTTGATGTCAGTTTTGACAGTTAAAATGTCAGATTGGTTTGTAGGAATAATGCTCATTGCTTGCCTTTTTTATTGTTTTTTTATTTACATTTTACCTAAATTTACGTAGCTTATTTAACCATAGCACGTGCGTGACTGTTTTTTGTTTTGGGGTTATATTGAAACCGAAAGAATAAAAATATGCCGAAATCTAAAAGGGATAAAAAAGGTAAAAAACCTAACACGTACATTTAGGTAGGTACCGATTCTGTGCCTACACTGTTCAACAAATTCTACTCCTGAAAAACGTGGCTGGCATCAAGCTGGCATAGATCTCTTAGAATATTGGTAATCTAGGGCTCCTCTACTCATTATATGCCACTACTCATTAAGTACCTTGCATTTAGTACCTACCTACCTACTTATATTATTCTTAGCTTGCACTTATCTTTTACCATTTTAGTATCTCTAACCAAAACCAAGAAGAAGGGATTACTTCTAAAACAGAAAACTATTGAAGAAATTCGAAGTTCTCTCACAAAATATGAACACATATTCTTGTTTACCGTTAATAATATGCGAAATACAAAGCTGAAGGATCTACGCCATGAATGGAAGGACTCGAGGTTCTTTTTTGGAAAGAACAAAGTTATGGCTATTGCACTTGGCAAGACCAAAAGTGACGAATTTGAAGATCAACTTAATTTAGTAAGTAGGTTTCTAATAGGTATGCATAAATATTGCTTTGATTTTAAAAAAGTATAACATTTGTCCAGTAGTACACATAAGTTATTGCTCTGGGTAGGAATCAAACCCACAACCTACAAATCATAAGGAAGGCAGAACCATTGCCAACCTGAGTTTGTTGCTAGTCAATAGATTTGAAAAAGGAATTGAAGTTAGATAAAAATAAATTAATATTTTTTATAACTTTTTAATATTTTCTTTATAGATATCAAAGAAGCTAAAAGGTCAGTGCGGCTTACTTATGACTAACCGAGATGTGCCAGATGTACTTCAGTGGTTCAAAGACTTCAGTGAGCCAGAATATGCAAGGTCTGGGTTCATTGCTACACAAGATGTCATATTACCAAAAGGAAAACTCGAGGACTTCTCACATTCAATAGAACCACATTTAAGGCGTCTTGGCCTCCCTACTTCTCTGGAGAGAGGAGTTATTCATTTAATTAAGGAATATCAGGTGATTACGAAAACAAATTTAAATTAGTATTACAACTAATAATGTGTGGCAAACATAGATGTTTCTTCTTGTATTTAAAGTATGTATTTACAAAAAAAAAAGTATTCTATCAGCAATCTGGTTCCCATATTTCAAGCTTTGATTAGTTTAGGACTAGAGGGTGTTGCATTAATTGTCCATAAATATTTATTTGTTAATAAACAATTTATTATTTTTTTTGTTTATTGATTGTAAATACTTTGGGATAGGATTAAATATTGTAAAAAATATTGTTTATAAGATATTGTATTGGGTTTTCAGGTTTGTAAGAAAGGCAGCACACTCACTCCAGAGCAAGCAAGTATTTTAAAACTGCTGTGCATTCAGATTGCTACATTCAAAGTTGTGATAAAAAGTCACTGGACTAAAGGTAAAGGTTACCACAAAGACCTGGATGTCTCAAGTGATGAACAAAGTGATAATGATGATGATGACAAGGATGATGATGTAATAGAAGATGAGACAATGGAGGAAAATGAAACATAAATATTACAATGTATAACATAGATTATAGGTAATAAACCATTATTTTTTAGCTACAACTCTTGTTCTAAACCACAGACTTATGTCCGTTTTCTAAACCCATATCTACAAATTAAGTTTAATTCACTTCAGCAGGAGTTTAATATGATCAAAGACGGGATCACTCACCTACCTGCTGAATATGAAATTCTAGCCTTACTAAAATTTTCTATGTGGATACCAGGTACATAATACATTTTTCAAAACCTGATATTCCTACATACTTTGAGGTACTTTTTACTGTAGGTACCAAATAGTACCAATTAGGGTACTACTAAAATACATGGTAATCAAATTAAAACGGAGAGTAGATCCCGCTATCTTGACGCTCACAAATGAATCGCCGTGTTATGTAAACCCATGATGCACGTTGCTGTTAGGACTAGGTAGATACTGTATCTATTTTGTAGACGTACTACAAGCTAGAAGTTGTGTAGGTACCTACCTACCTATAGGAATCATGACACTGCTGCTTGTAGTTGGACTGGTTTCTCATAGTAGTGATTAGGTGGTTTCGCTGTGCTCTTTAAAATAATATGGACTATGGACGCACAGGTCTTGTTTCATAGTAGGTGCCTATCTATCTAATTATAATAGGTAGGTACTTAAATAAAAATTGCGACTTGTTTCTAGAAAATAATTATTTATTAAACAATCACAGAAACAATAATAAATAACTACAAATACACCAAATCAGACAAGATCAGCACTCGTATCTTCATAAACTTAGCAATATTTATTTCAAAGCAAAATTCTACTAGTAATGTCTAAATTCAATAAAAAATATAGCAAATTGTAATTACTATGTACCTATAACTAAAAGAAGCCAAGCCTCTGAATGATTGTGTATTAAAATAAAACAAATTTTATATGAGCTTAGTAGGTACATACAATATTTAATCACAGTATAAAAATAAAGCATTGTTTTATCAGTCGACATCACAGTAAGTATACACAATCGGCAAAATCAAATATCTAGCCCGCTGACAATATTACAGAAACATCAAACTTTGCTACATTTTCTATTTTACATCAAACAAATAAACTATTTCATGTAGAAATTACAGCCTTTGCATTACATAAAGTGAATTAGATAACAATAAAATATGCATCTACTTTATTACTAAAACCGTAACTGCAGAAAGTAAACATTACGAAATTGAATTTATTTTTTCTTTGATTTGAGACTCGAGCATGTTATTCACAGACAGATGTTAAAAAAAGTCTATGCTGTAGTCTCCACTCAAACTTCGACCCAGTGCGTTTATGAAACATGTGAATCTGAGATCAGTTTGTTATCATATCGCGGGCTTTCTATGTCACTGAACATTCTTCGTAACTACCGTTTACTTTATTTATATAGTATAGATTTACTATTTATGCCTTGCACACTTGCACAGTGGCAAAATGGTAGATGTACCCAATAACATATTTGATACATCTTTGTAGGGTTTTCAGTAGAATTTCTTAGTTAAATAACTAATTAAATGTCATGTTTCCTACGTTAAATCTAACAAACATATGTTTACACCGTAACATCAAAATCACTCGGAAAAACCAACTTTCACTACCTAATTAAAATTAAGCAACAGCCACTGTGCATCAATTAACCTTTTGAGCACACAAAAATACTCCAGTATTTAGTAGAAAATTACATTCTTGAATTCCACGTTAGTCTTTCTTGATATACGGAATTTCACTCTTACAAAATAACTGTTCTATTGTTCCTGACTTCCAACGGAAGCTGGTGGATATATCAAGTTCTTATTTTCTCACACAACCTTAGGCATAGGTTGCCAAATAAAGTAAAAATCGTGTAAATAAAAGCCTCTAAACCTAGGACTGCAGTAGTGCTTCCAATGTTATGAGGTCAGCACGTTTTTCGTAAATCACTACGTATAACTAATGGCCATATTTTGAATAACAAGTCACATAACTAAGAATATTGTGTGCACAGCAAAGTCAATGTGGTAGATTGTTCTTTTTGGTGAAAAGGCATCACTGCAAAGGCAAAGTCACTGACATCCGTGGGGTTTACGTATCTACGTCCGTGGGTATATCATTCTACCGCGTTTATTTGGCGGTCACTTTGGGAGGCGGTGGGACTATGGGCGGCAAAATGAGGGCCGGGATGGGTTCGCGCCAGAACACCGTATGCGAGAATTCGTCGCTGGGTTCGCACTGCGCCGGCGGGAACACCTGGTCCACTAACACTGACATGTGGGAGTACCTGGAACAACACCATGCTTAGTATGCATCATAGAAGACCATAAACAGCCAGTAGAAACGCGAGGCTGATAATCTCCACGTGTTTCTATTTAACGGCATTTTAGTAGGTATATGGTTGACATTCGCTAAATACATTGTAGATAGATAGATAGAAAACTCTTTATTGTACTGCACCGGAAATTAGATATTAGACATACCTAGTTCTATATTAAAGCGAAGTACAATGGGCGGCCTTATCGCTATGAGCGATTGTAGGTAGGTATAGGTCCCGTTCAGTAACGGTTTAATAGCGCGAAAGTGGGCGGGAGGGGTGCTTTGCGCAAACAGATATAAAATACTTCAACTCATTCAAAGTCAGCACCTACTAGTAGGATTACTCAATAAGATGCCGCGAGTGTCAAATGTAGGAATTTGTGGCCAACCGTGCCGGAATAAAACTACACACAACACGCAATCTTGGATATACCTCAGCGATATACCTAGTCCAAACGTGTATGCTTTAAAGTAGTTATGAACACTGTGATCCCACTCTTAGTTTGCATTTTAAAGAGACAAGATGCGTTTGAAAAGTTAAAGACAAGATTACTTTCGAGAGATCCGAGAGGTGATTTTGAATGATAATTTTGATGAGAAAGGAAAAAATACAAAGTGGTTGAAATAGCTTTTTGCTTTTAGATCGAGGTTGCATTACTTCATAGTCATAGCAAAAAAATGGAAATAGTATTTTTCAGATAAAGAAATTCCAAAGTTGAAATGTAGGACAACACAATGACAAAGTATTTTGATGTCGCTGAAGATTGAATGTTAACCTAGCATACTGTTAGCGGAAATCTGCGAGAAACAAGCTAAAACTTCACCGGTTCCTTCACCGTTTATCGTGAGAGAGACAACAGATACGAATGCCCAAGCTAAAGACAGAGCACAATCCAATCAGATGGCATGTCGATGATCGGCAATTTGTTATTTTGTCAGTAAATTTATGATTTAGCAAATTAGCGCATATTATTAATGTTTTTATGTAAAACTAATAACAGTAGATGCAACTCGGTCGTACTGCATCCGACCACTATAGTAACTGTTGGTTGTCTGTAGCCAGTTTGGCATAGTTATGCCACAGTTAGTACGGCGGTCAAACGTGTGCCTGGGGGCTAATTCCACTAATGTTTTTAGATCCAGCTGTAGGTACGTTTCAGGTATGCTGCAGATCGATCGGACGACAGTTGGATCTGAATACCAACCGTTGCAAATTAGTGGAATTAGGGCCCTAGAACCAAGTAGCAACATCTGCTAATAGCTTGTGATCGCGCGGCCTCGTGAGCAAGCCATCAAAACATGCCATACGGCTTACCGGCAGATTAGCGCGCCCGCATAACATTTCACAATAACTAATATTTAATAACACCTACGTCTCGGGTAAGGTTTTAACGCTACTATCGGCTTTCATAGACGGGAAGAAATCATCGACCATGTCACTTTGCACGTGGTAACTGAAATAAAAATGTGTTTCGTATTACTGTGTATTCTTTTTCACCTGAATTGTCTTATAACACGATCGATAGACATTTTGGTTTGTTCAAACAAACAAAATGTCCATTGACACTAGGTTGCTTGAAACTGCAAATCTAGATCAGCGCATTTATTTAAAACTAGTAAGATATTTTTATAAAATACTCACGTTGACTGGAATGTTTGCGTTAGTTCGTGCTTCAGTTCGCCTTTGTAATTGATGGTGAAGATTCTCACGATCGGAATACCAACAGCCTGGTACGCGCACACATCCTGAACACAAAACATTATTTTATCGATCTGATTATTATCTTACAAATGTTTTCTAAACACTCGGATTGACGTCAATGTGGTTTAATATGATCTATGTCACGTTTAAAACAACGCACAAATTATTGATAACATCTTTACATTGATATCAAAAGTGTGAGTAATGAATAGACATGGTACATACATTGACTCTATTGCCGTATCCCGCGTAGAAAGGGTTGGAGCCCTGCGGGAACAGCGCCTTGATATCCGCGAGGCACTGAATCTTGAACTCCTCTGGTTTCTTCTCGATCACCTCTCGATGGAACGCGCGGAGTAGAGACGTGGGGTTCAGCAGTAGTGGTCCGTCTGGCAGACAGACCTCGCCTTGTTTTATCGAGCGGAGGTATTCGCGGGTCACCTAACACAAAAATCGATGTAAGTACAGAATAAACATAGCGAAATGCCCATGAATTATTTTTAATGGGTCTAATTTTTATCAATAAGGGCTCTATTACCCTCAAATTGGCCGATATTTCGTTGATTTGCAACATTTGCAATGTAAAGGTCAAAATTAAAATAAAATAAGCAGACAGCTACAATCCCCAGGTAATTTTTTGTGTCGAAACATCAACAGGCATCAGTGCCTTGATCACGAATAAATGTGACAATCGTAAACGTATCGTAATGCTAGCGTATCCGAGATACACTGCGCGGTGATGCTACAACGTTCGGCAGTCCAGCTGGCGTTGACGCGCAATATGATTCCAATACGATAGGTTTACGTAACGCGGCGAATGTCAGATTTGTTCGTGATTACCCCTCTGATGAGACTTAGATTGGAAGAAGTAATGAGAAAGCCTCACCCTAGCCTGTCCGATCGCTCGCGCCGACAGATACAGCAGCTGGTACCCGTTGTTCTTGATCTTAGTGAATAGTTGAGCCACTCCGGACTGCGCCCAGTCCTTGCCCACCAACGGGAATATATGTCCAAGCACGTCAGACCTATGACACACATTCCGGTTTCAAACATTTATTTCTAAAAAAAAGAATACAATTCGCTTATTTACGAGAAATACAAGTGCTAGGTAGGTAATAATACTAAAGGTATGTTTTTGCACGCCCAGGAAGACTGGCAGACAATGCTCTTAGCATTAAGTCCTCCTAGCACTACCTATTTGTGTGAAATTTTAAAATAAATAAATAAAGGTTATAAATCGTAAGTAAGAACGATTATCCGAAGGGCTTAGTACTAGCTGAAGTAGATAAAGAATTTGAACAAGAATACTAACTAAAAACAACTAAGTAATGTGGGTACAAATGAAAAATAATGAGAGAAAAAATAATTGCGTATAGAGACATTAGATACACACAGTTGCTATCTCGACTTCAATTCATAAAACATGATATTTTTATTGAGGTCTTAGTTCACGATTTTAGTGACGTAACGATATAAACCCTATAAAAGTATCTATTTGCAGTATTTGTTACGATGCTATCAGTTCTTAGGGTCAAATCGGTTCACACGCTACGGTCGGCAGCGGCGCGGTGCAGCTTGACCATACCTTCGCATTTATATAAATAAGAAGAAAAAATAATTTAATTAACTTAGGTGATACGATTATGAATTTAGGACCAAGACGAAGTCCAAAAATTAATGGCTTTTACGCATTCACATACCGGCATTGTGTGTCGCATTTTAAGGAATAAATAATGACGTACAGACTATAAAAGAATTAATTTGAATACCGTCCAAAAATAGTAAGTATTGTTGGCGCAAGACCGTAATTTTCAAATAATAAGTATACGTAGGTCTAGGTATAGTCAGTACAGTACGCGGTCTGTTTGTTGTCAACTTCATAATATATATTCTAGTTTTATATCACCGTGCGAAGACCCAATCTCGTACGTAAACTACAAATAATTATCTGTACGTACAGTCGAAGACACGTCCACCTATACTGTTTGGACTTTGAACTATTACGAGTTGAACGTTGCGAATCGTGCGAGAGGGACGGCAGTGTGTTTGTGTAGGACGGGCTGCGCGCGGCGCGCGCCTACGCCTATTGCGCTCCCTTTCCAACGATTCTCTGCATTGTATGTAGCGTAGTTATGGTTGTATTGGGTACGTAACATAACCTAACCTGTGGCCGTGTGTACCTACATTATTTATTATCTTAAGTCCGGTATATCGTTATTATCAAAATGATTTACATACCACTGCCTAGTACCTACTGACCGGTATAGATGAATATGATTTAGGCTGTTTTGAAGTTAGAATTAGGTTCGGCTGGAGTGATAGTACTCTAGTTAGACATACTTGGTAATAGTGCCGTCGATGTCGGAGATGACGATCTTGTCGTCGTGTCTCCAGCGGAACACGTTGCACTTGCAGCGCGTCGTGCCTTGGTAAGCTGTCGTCACGCTGAACACCATCTCGTTCATACCGTGCAAGAGGTTTAGGTTTTTCTGCAACAGATACATTCACTAGTACCAAGAGATTTGAGGACATCCAAACTGTCTAATTCAGAGTAGGAATATAATGGATAATGTGTCACAGTCACACATGCCAAACAACTATACATATATACATACATTGTGACGATAACAGTTGAAATATCCACTGGCAAAAATGGGATTATGTAGATTTTCAAACAGGCTGATTTTACTTATTCCGTCATTTTCGCGATTTTAAATCCGGTCGTCGGATGTTACGATGGATGTTGAGACATTAAGGGCGGCTTGCACCAGAATCACTAAACGTGTTTAACAGCTAAATATATTTAAATCTGACGTATTTTTATGACTTGACAACTCGCTAAATACTTAAACGCGTTTAGCGATTCTGGTGCAAGCCGCCCTTAATTTCACATTTATAATCAGGATACTAAAGATATGTATTAATAAACTTACAATTTGATCAGACGATAGTCGTAGAGTTTTTCTGAATGAGGAGTATCTACGCGAAGGTCCTGTGCCCTCCTGCTCTGAATCTGAGGAACTGTGCTCCATACCATCTGTCACACGAGATATTATTTATTTCTGAAGCAGACGCTTGTGAAAAACAACATTGAACTAGCAGAAAAACAGCTAATAATCATTATAATGATCGAAGACCTATTCACCATGACATCATTATTATTATTATTTGGTTATTTCCAGAGCAAAATGTCAATGGTCTTTACTGAATCGATCTCACATTTGAAATATTGATAAGTATTTTTTTTTCTTATTTAGTGCACATTATTTATAAAGAATGTACCCTAATATGATTACAATCTAGCCACAAAGTGGGCTAATAAGTAATTTATTAACATGTTTCTTATTGTCTCTATTTAGGATTTAGGGTATTTTGTGCAGTGCCATCTTGCAGTTGCGTATCCACCAGAGATGCGTGGGGCAAATGAACGGTGTACAAGGAAAAAATCCACGAATAATGTCATGTGACGAATAAAGTGACGCTATTGGTTGATTTTTTCGTTGCACATATCTGGTGGATGCGCAGACCAAAAGGAGGTTATATTTAACGTGTAAATACCTTGTTCTTGACTAGTTTTTGTTTGTACAGTGTCCGTGACTTCACCATCGACCATCTCCTGAGATCTGTCGAGTGGTTCCGCCTCTGAGATCTCGATCGTGACGGCGGGTTCCGTGACTAGGTTCTCGGGCGCGGATTGCGATTCTGTGACCGCTTCTGCGAGAGATGGTTCTGGGTTCTCATCGCTTTTGTCGAGGGATGTGTCAGTTCTGAAAGAGGTTTATCATTTAAAAAAATACTTAGGAAATCAATTAAGTTAAGCTATATGTTGATGGGAGGTTCCCTTGGTGGGAGGAGACTCAGGATAGGGAGTATTGGAAGTCTCTGGGGAGGCCTTTGCCCAGCGGTGGGACGAGATAGGTTGATTAAAAAAAAAACTATATTTTGAACTTGATCTTAAATTGTTGAAAATACCATTGACACTCAAAAAGAAATATAGGTATTTCACGTTACTGTCGAGTAACAGAACTCTATTAATAGTGAAATATTCAAAATTTGTACCTTTTAGCCTCAGCATTGGATCGTCTCCAGCTCCACCAGGAGTACCCGCGTGGTTTAGTGGCGCCCTCTGCCGTGTGCGATGTTGTCGGGCCATCCTTATCTCCCTTTTCTAGATCCTCTAGCACTCGCTGTAAAAAATACCGGCTTTAGAGGGGTTTGACTTTGCTCGCATGGCTGTTTACATACAGCTTATCGTAACACGTTAAGCAGTAGATGAGGGCGGAGTGGACGGCGGTACCCAACAATGCGTAGACTTACGTTAGGCAGTGGACGACGGTATGCAAGGAGAGACAGCAGTAAAGGCCCAGCGCTTCGCCACGGCATCCAGCGATCTCCAAGGCGCACCATTAATCTTCCATCGTGTGCCAGCGCCCCGCCCCGCTCACAGAACTCTTCGTATGAAAGCGCCCGCGATACCATCTCCTCTCTCACGAATACTCCGACTTGGCCCCTGAACAAAACAATCATAGAAGTATTGAATCCAAATAAACGGGATACTGGTAGCAATTCTGTTGTTTCATTTTATCTGACAGTACTAAGAATGTTGCCTTCCCTTTGTTATGTAACAACGACAGGTCAAATTATAGGAAATCCAACAACAGAATAGTTAAACATAAGTTTAACATAGTTACAATAAGGGGATACCTATTCTCTTTATTCTTTGTTTGTGACGTGACTCACTATAAAGTAACGACACAAAGGAAATTCCCGTTACTGTATACAAGAATAACATTATTTATTAGAAATAGGTACACAATTATTTATCTTGCTGGTAACAATACCTGATAATTTATTAACAGGTATTGTTACCAGCAAAATAAGCCATAGTATTTATACTATGCATGCCGGATCATTGATGCCAATTTTGTGCCATTATCGCGCAGTCCATTATTAAAGTCGACAATAAAAAAACTGTTTTTAAAACATTTACAAAATATTTCCAAAGGTGAACGACCTATTTAATTTCCAACATAAAATGGCTTATCTTCGAAACATACACAATGTTAAGGCTCCTCTGGAGACGGACTCAGACGCTGCGCTGACCGATGCGGGTCTAAGACTTACTTGGCTAGTATTTTCTCATCATCATCAGAATCTAATGCGTGTGGTTCAAGTGAAGCCGGTGATTGGGGCAGAGACGGGCCGTTGCCTGACTCGTATTCTTCTTCAGTCGGCCCCGTTGACTGGTGAGCCGTGTTTGAAGTTCCTACAAAAATATAGCACTTTAAATAAACACAAAAACCTGACAAACCTAAGATCAAGTCAGATGCATAAACATTTAGGTACCTACTTATAGTAGCAACAACGGATCTTTGTCCCACTGAAATATCTGCGCAGAATCCATTTTTGGAGTCGAATTGGAGGTAAGGTAATCTTTCCGCACCTAAATGCGCAATTGCGAAAACGTTACTTGCACCTAACTTCAGAGGGATAAAGATCCGTTGTGCGTACTGTACCACCTGCTTACAGTTTTACACTAGTTGGTGTTCTAAGGCTGCGTTTTCTACCAGAGGTGTGCGAGAAAAAATCCACTAATATGTAGTATCACAATATTCTAGGTATCACTGCATGTGTTACATGAAGTGATACTATTGGTATTGGTGCTGTTTCCTCCACTTAGATACATACACATAGATAGATAGATAGATAAAAACTTTATTGCACACACAGAAAAAAGAAATTACACACACACACACATAACCTTTATAAGTATTTAAAATTGTCCTACAATTTGCTTTAGATCAGTATGTTTGTTATAAGTGCAATTCATATAGACAGGCTAAAAGGTTAAGTTATTTATGTAATGAAGCAACTCACCAACATCATAATCAGTTATGTAAGTACACAAGTACCTCGTGATCAATAGCATTTATTGCGAACTAGCAGTTACCCGCGACTTCGTACGCGTCTACAGTTTCCGTGTAATTATATTATCTATGCGTGTACCGAGCGGATACTTCTTTGAGAAACTTGACATTACACCTCATTACACCGAACTCGTACTCGAATGTCAAACGTCAGTCGTTAAACCAAAGAGGTAGTACTACGTCCTGTCAAACTGACATGACATGACATCATCCTCTTGCTAAATTGGCGCTGCTAATCCCGTTTTTTCATTTTATCCTGTAGATCCTGTTAATTATTCGGGATAAAAAGTAGCCTATGTGTCAATCCAGGTTACGAACTATATATATGCCAAGATTCATCCAAGTTGGTTCAGTAGTTTAGACGTGATTGAAACACAAACATCCAAACATCTAAACATCCAAACATCTAAACTTTCACATTTATAATATTAGTAAGAGTAAGATTGCGATATCCGAAAGTTGTACTACTGTCTCGCGAAGAAGAATCTGTACCGAGTGTGTATGCAAATATAATATAAATTCTCTAAATTAGATGCAAAGGCCTGATTGTTTATTATTGTTAAAAAAGGTACAAAATAAAACTACTAAAAATTATTATCATTTACAGAGCGACCACTCTGACGTACGACTTTCCGGGAGCTTTACAAACATTGAAATATTTTAATAATTAGGCAACTATAAACAGTTATCTTTTATTCATGACTCAAAAGTTTTACGAACATAACTTGCAGCCGAACCTTGTCAAGTGACTAACAGCAATATAAACGCTGTATCATGCAAAAACTGTTAAAATAATCTTCGCGTGACGAACTTTATAGCATAAAGAGTATAAAATGTACCCTCTACCTAACTTAATTCTTATGTTTTTGCATATTTTGGCGGCGTATTACCGTTGTTTTGTCTCGATTTATTTGAGAGGGAAGCACGTTGAACGTCATTCAAGAGGATTCTGGCTATTTTATTTTACTTTTTTTTTCTAAAAAAAATAAAATTACTAACTATGAAAATTATATAGTGAACCAAGTTACCATACGATGCAGTAAACAAAAAATTAAGCATCAATGCTAAGTAATTCTAACTTTTCAATGCAGTAATATTTAACATACTGTTCGAATTCAGACTAAAACGGAAACTTGAATAGTGGTATCTGTAGCAGTCTTCATTCAGACGAACTTACCTGCGCGATACCCAGAGTGATGCTTCGGGAAGTAAAGGTCCGGGTCCACCTGACCGCGGTCCAGTTGCTCCAAGTATACTCCTTGCACGGTCTCTTCTTTATTGGACATGAAACGGAACATTCCGCTGAGCACGCCCCGTCTGTGAGGACGTTCCTCATCAGAGCTCAGCGGTTCAGTCGGTGAGGCGGGTTCTGCAGGCGTTGATGGTGACGGAGGGGTCTGGAATACAATTAACATTGAGAACCGAAACTAGTATTTTAAAATAATACATAGAAGAAACTTTTAAAGGCGCTTCAGCCTGCCGAGTTATATTATGCACAGATAATTAAACTATAGTATAGTACTTTTTACTTATATTTTTATATTTATGAAGACCTATTAAAGATAAAAAACAAAACATATACGAACTCTGAAAGAAAACTCAGGACATGAATAAAAACTAGAACGAGAAGATGCAGGTCATAAACTTGGCTCCGCTCTACTTTACTACAAATTCAGCGAACCACAAACTTTCGAATTTCTAACATTTCGAGCTACGACTCTTGCTAAAAAGCCAACTTAAACAATGCAGAATTTAAAATAAGCATGAAATGCAAACTGCAATGACTTTCTAGTCTACTGTTCCGATCCACACTTATTTAGTTTGCAACGGCTGTTCTTTTTTTTCTAGTTTGAAACATAAAGATTTTGTACCTACTCTAAACACAACAAAAGTTAACTGGCGAGTTTCTTGCAAGTACGTTCGAACACAAAAGTTATAAAAACACCACTTTTTAGTGAAATAACTCACCTCTTGTGCGGAATCCGGTGACTCAAGCACAGGCAATTCTCCAGTGCGGACTGGGGGCTCGGGGAGTTCGCCCCATCTCCACGACTGAGATGACTTGTCGCCAGCCGCGGTTCGGGACAGTTCCACTTCTGTATCCGATTGTACAGGCGTGCCTCCACGGGAACCTCTGCCGATAATCCTGTTATGTTACTATAATACCTACGCATACAGTGAGTTTCATGGATATGCATCTACTATTTGATTTTTACTTATTTTACAGAACAATGATTTGTTTGTATAAAACTACTGCGAATTTACGAAATAGCAAAACTATAATTTCTCGCACTCAGAAACGTTGCATTTTAAACACTTTTTGACAGGTAAGTACATAGAAGAAAATTGCTTGGAATAATGCCAAAATAAAACCTATCATGACATCAATAACACGTTTTCTGGGTTGTTCTAGTTTGAACGATAAGAATCACAAGCCTATGTATATGTAGCCTATAATTTTTCAAGATGGACAGTTTGACAGATGGCTTCCAAATAGTCCTTTTGGAACGACACTCACAAAATAGAGAATGATTAACTGTAGGCAAAGTGCGTTGCCAAATTGGACGCGAGCTTTGATGAATAAACATAGGTATTCGTCTTTTGCAAGTGCCAACTCCATTCCTGTACCAACACTTGACTTATGCTTGAGGCTGATAGCTGTGATAAATCTAGCATACTCTATACAGATACAGATCTCTCTATACTCATCTAAAATAAATTGCAAACACAGAGACATTTTTTATACCCGTATTATGTATATTTTATGCATTAGGTACATTTTGTCTAGTCCAAATGTAAATAACTGCGAAGATATCCAAGAATAATGTTATTCCAATATACGCCTATTCTTAGAACACAGTTGTTATCAAACAGTAAGCGTGTATTCAAAATATACTGGCCACTGGCAGACAAAGGAAATTGACCGTTTCATTACAAACGATCACATTCATAATTCAGGTCAGGAAATATGATAAACGACTGACTCACATCGAATATGAATATATCAAAGTGTTCGCAAAACCACTACAATGGTCAATTCGTGGTCAAAAGCAGTCTTATCGCCACGTGAATCCAAAAACTTTGGCTAGCATTATTACAATATTAGTGAAAAATACCATTTTTTTTAACTTAAAACCAACTGCTAGGAACTATCCCTTAAATCAGTTTTAAATTGGTTGGTTGTAATGCTAGTTGTAAAAATGATGTCTAAAGACTTGGCGATAGGGCTGCAGTTCATACATTTGTATGGAGTCGTTTTCGTTTCACCAAACCATTTTTGTCCATACAAAAATTGCGAGTCTCTTTTTACAAATGCGAATCACTTTTAGCAAATCAACAAAACTCAAGACTACGCGCTCACCTCGTGATGTTTTGAATCCAAACACTTGGACGTAATTATTTTCTTTGTCTGAATCGTAGCGTGTGGCAAAGCAGCAATTACATATTGCATGTTTTGTGCATTAACTTGCCTACTGCATAGAGTTTTATGATTAATGGAATAATTCATAATAATTTTGTGGTATAGTGCTGGAAATTAAAAACATTGGATTGAATAACTAAGGTTTTCCCTCAAGGATAAAATTAGCCTACGATTTTTCTAGGAGTAAACGTGGCTATGGCTATTTGCGTTATGAACATTTACAACATCATCGGTCGGTAAAAATATGGCTAAGACTTCAGCAACCACAATTTATTTTAATTCTGTATACATACGTACTAAGAATGCGTTTGAAATGTACACAAAGAAGTATTTTATAATAATACAGTAAGCGCAATTAATACTTGAACGATGTGGTACGAAAATAAATTAATTATACTTCTACAGTTGTGAGTATTGTGTAGCTACTTGGTACAAAAGCGCAATTTATTAAGTAATTAAAACGGATGTGATTAACCAGGTATTTAGGCGTTAGAACCGCTGATTTATGATCTATAACAACTTCTTTAACTAAATGGCTGCAGCAAAAAGCGATAACTGCATGGAGAGAACATTATTGGGGTATGCTATACCAAGGCATTTTTGTCGTGTTGCGTAAATTCGTAATCGAAATTTGTCTAGCAAGACAGACTTCTTCATATTTGCAGAATAAATAAGTACAGATACGTGAACTACTGCGATACAAGCTACAAGCGAGTTGTATTTGTGCGATAAACATGGATGTAGTAATTACGCGTTTCTGGATGCGGCATGCACTTCAAACGCAGTGTCCGACAATGCCATTGGGATGCGATTCTCTCCACTCAGGTTCAGGTTAGACATCTCTTCGCTGCAATGAAGGAGTTCTTCAAACGAATACTTTCACTCAACCAAATTATATTTGGGCAAACGAATTAGTTCGAAAACATGGAGGTGATTATTTTAAATTGTCAGTTCATTAGTTGCGATAAATATAATAGTAGAGATTAAATAAAAATTGCATTAACGGCTTACCTAAGTGTGGCTGCATTAACTTCGGTGTCGCTGAAGAAGTTGATATCAGTAGTGTTGGGAATGGATGTAGCCTGAGACGGACGCTGCTCAGATCCCGCGCGGTCTGATTGGCTGGAAATAGAGCTGGTGGACGACTTTCTTTGATGCTTCTTCTTAGAGTTCATTTTCCTAGTTTTCTTCTTTTTTTTTCCATTGCCGTTTGGTTTTGTTTCGTCGGTAGGTGCCGCGTCAATCGGCCGGAAGTCGTTATGCGCGCTGATTTTCTGCACGGCCTGGTTCGCTTCGCTCTCTGCCTCGCCTAACTGCGCGGCTGCGAAAGTCTTGGGGGCCCGACCGTCGACCCAGTCAGGTGCACCCTCATCAAGGCCGTCCATCTCGAATAGGGCATCATTGTCATTGTTACTAGTACTCTCGTCTTTGGTGGGTTTCTTTGTAATCTTGGTCAAGTCAGGCTTTTTCATAGATTGTCCATCCGCAGTGTATCTGAGAATACAAGCAAAATTCAACCATTTGCTTCTCATCATTGACCAAAGAAATGTTAAATTATATAGGCGAGTAACGCAAATACTTTTGTATTTTCATGTAGCACGCAAAATGCAAATTTTATTGCGTTGAAACTATCGCTTTCGCTGCAATGATATGCGCCTATTGTTCTAGTGAAGCATAAAGTTCCGATACAAACATCTGACCATGTTTTCTATGGCGCGCTTCCCCCGGAAACGTGTTGGGTAACTCTATTGTAGATCTACGGTTGTAGTAGTTAACCACGTAAAGGCATACTGTCTAACAATGAACTTACCTGCGCTTCGTGTAGTCTGAAGCCTGTCCGTGGTCCGGCTCTACAGCAGACAGTGAGTTCCGTCGTCTCGGCTCATACAGCTCCTCAAACCTCGAAGCCGGGATGGGCGACGTGGCCAGATGCGCAGAACACTCCGCCTCATCCTCACCAACTTCCTCAACGAAGAAAGCCTCGCCTGATTCACCAAGCTTCATGTGAATCTTTAGTGGCTCTCCATTGAGCTCCAGATCAACCTGTAACAAGAACGCCTTGCATTTGATTTGCGAAATTGAGGAAGTGCCAATTCAGATACCTAGCGTGCCTACCTAGTAGCAGTACTAAAATAAACACGTGTAAAAAGAAATCGTATATTTTCAAGATTGAAATCTCTGGTGTGAATACGATTTCTTACACGTGAGACTATTGAATAAAAGCAGACACGTGTGCGCTGTTATAGAATTGATAGGTTTGAAAAGGCGTATATTATATGTTGGGAGGTTTACCACTACATCACAGAAAGAATATTATTATTCAATTTCAACCTAGAAGATTTCGCCATGAAAGATGCAATAAGTGATCGAATGGCAAAATTCGTATTCCATTGACTACGAGGCGGCGAGACATTCATTAAAGTGACTCGCATAACAAATAACATTTGAATATTTTTTCGGCATATTGTACCGTGATTAGAAACCAACAAAATCTTTAATGTTATTTCCCAAATTTGTTTCCATGTCAAGAAAGAACCTTTGGATTCTGAAGGTACCTATAGGAAATTGAGTGCATAAAATCTTTTTTCCAAAAAACCTTGTGGTTGAGTGACATTGTTGGACGAGGACTCGAGGACGAGGAATATAAGATTAGCGCACCGTTCGGCATTGTCAAAATTTTACAATTGTCTTAAATATAAAACTATCTAAAATTTAACAATGGCGACACACAAAAACCTTAAATCTAAAAGATAGCAGCTGGCCGGATGAAGACAAATATTTGTGCCAAAAATTTGTACCTACTTGTGAAATTCTTGGTTAGAATTTGTACCTACCCCTCTGGCTGTCATCCAATTTTCAGCCAGTATGAATCAGTCGCAAATTCATCTCGTTTTGGCAATGGCACCTTCTATTTTGCTTCCATACATGTTCAACAAAACTGTAGATAATTGGTTTTGTTGAACATGTATGGAAGCAAACTAGAAGTGATCCTTCCCAGTTCTATAGACCACATCATAGAATCATTTACTTGTGCACTAAAAAATATATCCCAATTGCTTTCTTATTTTAATTTATTTATTTCTTATTTTATAATAGCATTGCGTTATTATATTATTGAGTGCAAAAATTCTAATTCTACGATACCTAGGTACTACGGAGGTAATGAGTAGACTATACCAAGTAGGTACTTACTTACCAAGAACATGTTATGTATGAATCTTGAATGTTGTTTGTTTGTTGATGTTTACAGCGCTACTTTACTACCTAGTTATTTATATATTATTTACCAAGATTGTAAACTAGATAAATAGAACAAATTCCAGATAGTAGAACATTCTAGACTGGAAATTGAGCCAGCGTGTGACTGTAAAGTTAGTAAAGTCTCCCACGTTGAAGAAAACCGCCGATGTATGTGAACATTCCTAGATATTAATAGGATACTTTCATCCAGACTCAGGTTTAATTGGCAAATGTGCGGCGATATAGGTAGGTACAGAATTCGTGACGTCTTCAGCGCCAGCTCTTTCACCAGAACGAGCGATGCAATGTGTCATGATTTTTTATGACTCGACTCGACAGAATGGAGAGCTAAAGAAATTGGTTTTAAATTAATAACGTTAAGGATTAACGTTTCATTCAGTTTTGAAATACATAGATTGTTATAAAACTCGTTTTCTTGAGTTTTTAATCTTCGTAATTAAAACACAATTGACATTTGAAATGTATTACCATATTTTTGGTTTCCTTTAATAAAAATAGTTTATAGGTATGTCAAAGTTGTATAAAAAAATTCTCTTGTCGAAATGAATGTTTGTTTAATTGGCTTATTCCCAGAGGTCCATGATTCTATTGTTTTCAAAAAAATTAGGTTCATACATTTATTTCCAAGAGGTCCACGACTAAAGGGGCACGTAATAAATAAGTATTGTTGGTATTGGTGGAACCATATATAAATTGTGTATTTTTTATTACGATTGATTGATGCCTACGAATACAACGCATGTCATAGAAATTTAATATGTCTAGAAGGTTGCGTTAGATTATAAACACCGTTGAAGCGTTCAAACTGCGATGATGTAGCAATTTATCGAGTGTTGTAAAACAGCAAACAAACAAAAGAATAGCAATATTTACGTTCGTGTGATGTTCTTCAAATAATTTAAATCAATTGAAAAACAAGGACTAATAACCTAGAATTGAACTGCAGTTTTAAAAGCACAAAAGCACTTTCGTGAAAGTAACCTATAGGAAAACTGGGTCAAGATTTAAATATTTGAGAGGTTTGTAGTGTCATGGACATAATGATAATAAGTAAGTACATGATAAGTAGTACGCATAAATTAAAAGCAGAATGCACGGATTATTCGATCTCATACGCCCGTAGCACATCTCCGCGCGTTATTGGAGTAACAAGTCCGCGAAATTCATTCCGCCGCGATCAAGTGTAGTTGTGTTAGCGGTATCGTAGGAGCGGAACGTTACGTCCAACACGTTTGAAGTCAACGCGGCTCCGCTGCTAAATGGCGGCCGGAGCGCGGAGGTGTGACCGGGGCGACGGAGCAGATCGCCGAATCCGCGCGGGGAAAGAGATAGAATTATAGTCAAATCTATACGTTAGAACAGGCAGTCACGCTAGTGTTCGGCTTCTCATATAATACGGACAAGACATGGCGAATTTATAGCGGGTCCGCTGTTATGATATCGCGGCGGTAGTGTGGTTAGGGCGACAGAGTTTTCAAGCCTACTTTTCGAATCAACACTCCTTATTATTTCAAGACACATCCGCTGGACAACACCATGTAAAATATCAATAACATAATTATTTTGCGTGGATTGCATTGCAATGTCTCGATGAACCTATCCTTAGAATTTGCAGACACGGTGCAGCTGCACATTCTGCTAACATCTGCTAGTTAGGGTATTGAACTGTTATACTTATACTTAAGTACCAGTTTGTCCACGTCACCAACATTGTATAGTATTATGTACCTATGTTGTGTGTAAATGTCACATCATGCTAAAAATGTGGTAAGCTGCATTTATTTATCTGTGACATGAGTGTCACTTGTCGCATAGCTCGGTGTCTCCAAAATATTTCAGACTAGTGTATTTCATTCCATGTATTCCAAGTTTCATCCAAATCGGCCCAGTAGTTTTTGTATGAAAGAGATCCCCACACAACCATACATCCATCCTTACAAACTTATCCTTACAAGCGTTTATAATATTAGTAAGTATGATATTCCTGCTACACATATAAGTTTACGAACTCACCACTTTAAACCTGGAACGCAGTACTCCAAGTTTGCCGAAGCGAACATGGAAAGGTGAACAGGTGAAGCTACCGTCCGGCTGCTCGACAACGACCACATCGATGGCACCCGTTAAAGTAGCTCCGTTGATCTCATTGTAAAAATCGCGGAAATTCGCGATGAATTTACCAATATAGTTCATAGAATACATGACTGCTGGTTTATACACTTCACTGTTCTTAAATAATCTTTGCTAACAGCAAGCACAAACTTCAAGTTTTTTGTCACTGTCGGTTAACCTTCAGAAGATTAACCCATCTTGATGCTGGGTCTACGAGTCAAGGATATTGTACCTGTAACAAAAACAAGCATGAATACCACAAGGTGACAGATCCTGCGAACTGGGACGGGGTCAACGTCCTCGGTGATGGTTCACTACACTACGTGTCATTTATGAGTAAGTATGGGAATGTTCACTAAAGGTTATTCCTACTTAACTTGCAAACAGCATTATTTCCATTATCTGGTATGTTGTCTTTTCCGTTTCCTTTTTCCGTCTTTATTGGATTAGACCGTACATTAGGTACCTACTCATTGGTATAAATCTAAGTAATCTTCTTGCATGAGAATAACGTGGCGTGGTGTTACAATACAATATGAAACATTTTGATAAGGGTGTCAGTAGATAATAGAATATTCATAATAACTTAAAGTGTTTTATTTAATCTTTCTACTAGTTCAATGAATTTTCATTATATTTAAGTCGCACGCATATGATCTGTTAACATTCAACTCAATAATGCTATTTATTAGGTCAATGGATATCATACCATTCGAGTTGGTGTACTGTGCTGTGCACTACGAACAACGCACGTAATAGACGGGATGTTGCTCAATACACCAAGACCGAATAACTCACAAGATAATAAAATAAATAACTAGGCCTCCAAGAAAATATTACATTAGTAATACAACATGAAGTAGGTAAGTCGATACGCTTTGCAATCGAGGCCAGACGAGATACCTATAAACTATTTTGATAAAAATAAATGTAGGACTTTTTTGCATTGAGCAGTAACTAAGCTAAAATAAGAACTAGCCAATACGATCCCCTGAATTCTACCGAGACACGACATTGAGAGTGAGATTGCCGTTGTGATGGCAGCACGCGGTCAGCGCATGCTCGCGCCACCGGCTTTGGAGTTTGGTTCGCGCTGACGAGAAGAGGACTCTGCCCCCGCGACACTCCACATATCTAATGACTAATTTTGTAAGAATAGTCATAATCTATCGTCATATTTCGCCATTATCTTTAATATACCTATGTATGTAGACAATTTGGCAAGTGTTTCCTTGGTGGGTGAAGTACCTATAATGTTCAAGATCATGAACTCTGAGTGTTAAGCACTCTACAGAGACAAAAATAGCAAGATCACGATATTCATAAGCCAAGTTATGACTTTCAAAGTTTCATAATTACGTTAGTTAACGATGTTTGTTCATTAAAATTGTTTTGATGTTACCTAAAATTCATTTCAAAACTCGAGATAGCTGCTTGTGACTTTTTTGGCGAGGTGAAAGGCACGTTAGATAAAAAATATGAATGACACGTAAAACCAGATGTCTAAAAAAACCTGAATGAGAGCTGGGCGCCATCCAGCTGAAGCTAGTGTCTAATTTAGAATCAAGGCTTTTAATTCAATGTTATCTTCTGTATTTCTTTATTTTATCGGCAGAAATCAGGAATCTGTTGTCTGTACTCTAACAAAACATGAGAAGTATAGACAAGCAAGACACTCATGGTAGTGTTAGTATGCGACGACGTTAGATACGGGTCGGTGAGCTTCAGGAAAATAAAATTGTTTACCGACATTTAAAGGCCGTGGTGGTAAATCAGAGATCTAAATGGCTTGAGTACACAGGAAATCGATCATTGAATTTAGCCAGTCAACAACAGACTCTCGAAAGATCGTCACGTCGTCGACGTCGTAATTCCAAAAATAATGTGCTTACCGTGCATGACCATTATACGAGCTATGCACTCTGCAAGGTTTTTCCCTTTATGAGACTTGAGAGGTATAAAGTGCCATTGTAGGCATCACCAGAATTCCAATTTATCGAAATGAACACTATACTTGTTGACGCATCCTGAATTCGCTCAGAGGCAGTAATCGCTATCAATGCTTCCGCAAAAAGTTGTTTCAAATGAATGGCCATAAAAAATACATGCTGCTAGAGTTGCAACCATGCATGCAAAACAAACAAACAATACGCTACATCTACATCGAAGAAACCAGATAATAGCCTATAGACTCTACTTTCGTCTCTCTCTACAGTGTAGTGTAGAGAGACGAAAGAAAATCATGAGTAAAAAGATCGTTGGTATTTCAAATAGATTTTCTATCGATAGAACCTGAAACCTTATCTATCCGTCCTTCGTGAATGCCACAAGCGGTTGGGTCTTCACGTGTTACACGACAAACGCACACGCACGCGTGTTTACATGAACGAAACGCACACACTCACTCATTTTCTTCTACTTGTACTTACTCTGTGATAGCCTGATAGGTATTACATGCAAGTCGGCAGTTTTGGGGATCTGTCTAGTGGTTTTCTTTAATTTCTTATGTTGTGTCACGTAATGCGCACAAAATTACATAAGTAGGTAGGTATTTACATTATAGTATACATAAAATATATAATAAAATTACACAGGACAAAAATTATATTGTGCTGTAAAAGCAAATTAGCAATAATAATTATATGATGTACCTACTAATTTCATTACGGAAAAATGCCTATACATACATACATATTCATTAATGCTATTCTATTCTAACAAAATTTTAAAAACAGTTGTAGGTTGATTGGTAAACTTTTTCATATCTGAGTGTCTAAAATCTCTTCATCAAACTAGTGAACAAAAAATAGGTAATATACAATACACGTAGGTACTAGAGGAGTACAGATATAGAATGATTTATTTATAGCAAAATAACACAGGACATGTATCGATAAAATGTTATTAATTGATAAAGTTTCTGATACTTCATAATCAACTTATCGACATACGTCAGTATTTAACATACCTAAATTATTTAAGTAGGTAGTGTGGTAAATATTTAAACCTACTCTCAATATTATACGATTGCTAATTTTAAGATAGTTTTTACTTGGTTAAAGAAAAAAGTTCACGAAATAAGACGTTATCGAACCACACGGAGGTCTATGAATTTTTTTTATTGCTTTATCACTGCGATGCGACCACATTGTTTTAAATATGCAAAATAAAATGGGCATGAGTGTGTTGCTCACGCCTAATTTATCAATATGAAGACCAAGGAATAAGTTCCTGAACTTCATTAGGCAATTCAAGGTAAAGACCTAATTGTGCATTGTGCTGTGCAATAACTGCACCTGCAGTTCTTACTACAAATAAAGGTATACTAACATCTAACTTGTCGATGGTTTGCGCAATAAGACAAGGAATAACCAATAGTTGGTTTTCTATGATTCAGATGAACTTTAATTGAAGTTACAAGTACAAACGGCCAAGCTATTCTGAGAATAATAAATTCCGCTATCAGATTGTTTGCAAAAGAATGACATGATCATCATCATTACCCAGTCCTCCGTATTTCAACCATCACGTTTATGGTGTTTTATTGCACAATGCGGTCATGTAACGAGTAGAGAATACGGAACGGTATACAATATGACGGACGACTATTGTTATACAATTATTATATTAATATTAAGGCTTCACCACACCAACATATTACCATGTACAAAGGTATTGTAGATCAAATAATCAGCCCTTATTGCTATGTGAATGATGCCCAAAGCTTTTTAAACTTCATTACCATTTCAGTCGGCGTATTCCCCTACACGGTAATACGGTATACCCTAATAAGATAAGAAAAATTTAACTTATGTTTATCTGTGACGTACTTACCTAAGCTTTAAACCACCTCACGTACACGTAGGTAGGTTAGGTTCTAATGAGAAACTGAGTTTACAAATAAACGTCTTTGAACCGAAACAAAAGTAACGATTCTGTATGCAGTCAATGTTCTTATCAGGGGAATCCATTATTTACTTGAATTTAATGTTTGCGATTGTTATTGGAATGATTCGCAGCAAAATAAGTCCGTCCGCTATCATGATGATGATACCTACCTATATCATTAAACTTTATAATTACATAGTCTGCTCAAAATGTTTTACGAAAACAAAGAAAATGGCAATTGTATAAATGCTCAACGCAGCAGAAAGACGGATATTTAATTGAAGCAATCTTTTTAAATTTTAAATGCAAGTTGATAATTTTTCGGCAAATGTAAATAAATAATTAGGTACCTTGGAAGAAGACTTTGCTTCGTTCTCTAACAAGCGATTGTTTACGGCGATCGATACCACTTCGATTTTGGAGACGAATCGTTCTTGAGCCCAGCTTTGTCAACAAGAAGACGCGCACGAGCGCACAAACTGGTGAGACTTCGACACGTGGAGTTCGTGTCGACTCTACCAATAAACTGTGCGTGCGGCTGTTTGTTACTGGCTGGTGTAGGTGTGCCGACATGCGAGCGTGTGACGTCACATGACGACATCGCCTTCAACCCGGCAAACGTTAATACTACCTATACTACACCAGCCGCCAGTCATAGCATAGTGGTTCGATCGAAGAGCTCTCTCCTACCGTGAACGCTTCCCTGGCGCGCTGACATGGCAATGACACGCTGGTGGGATTGTGGTTCGATCGCACGGTATGGCGTGATGTCGCACCACCTCATTGCGAAAGTTTACAAACCAAACTCGTCATGCACCGAGCGAGACAGATTACGGGGAGATTATTGCATTGTGCTTTTCTTTACTAACCACCCCGACCAAACAAAGTAGGTACATGAGTTGAGATTTCAGTAGGTTAGGTACCTATGTCGTTCGCTCCTGCACTCTGAATGATCAGTCTAAATTCTAACTATTGTTTCCTGACCGCGTGTCTCTCTGCGAAAAGGAAACTTCCGATCCATAGTTTCCAGACGATGATGGGGTAAAAGTGGCAGGACAATATAGGACCCTGGTTTAAGTGCAGTTGTCCAAACCATTGATATGCAAGAAAAAGAAGATATATGTTTGTTAGAGTATAACTTTCGAACCGCGTAACTTATGTGCATTGAATTTGGTACGTGGACAGAAAGTGCTATCAATGATAGGATTATGAAGTAAATGGCCAAGGGGTTGTAAAGTTATAAGGGTCCAAAAGGGGTCCAAAAACATGTTAAAAAAAAGTAGTAAATACAAAGAAATTGAGCGGTGTCTGTACTCTGTAGGGTGTTACACAGGGCTTCGTTTAGCGACATTCCAAGAATCTTTTTATTTTCTAGGTAAGTATAGCAGTCACAACGGGATCTTTGCCCCTCTGAAGTCTCTGCGCAGAAGCCATCTTTGGGGAGGTAAGAGAATATATCCGTTTGTTGCACCTAACTTCAGAGGGATTAAGATCCGTTGTGCGTACTATACTTACTTATAACTTATTAAGTATACTAAGCATATTAGGTAAATAAGTTACCCACTTCTTGCTATCACACAGACCTCCAATGAAGTTGTTTGCTTTTGTATTTCCCTCAACAGTGCTGCAGTTTCAATCATGTTAATTGTTTAAGCAAATCTGACTGAACTATAAAACTAGATCTTCATAAACTTCTAAGAACATTAAATTTTGACACACCCACTAAATTTTAAAGAACCTTCAACGTAACAAAATACAGCATCCTTATTAGTCTAGGAATGGGTGTGTCAAGATGACGTATAGGTATGTTTACGACTGGCTCCGTCGGAATGGCGCGATGCTTGTTGCGCATTATTTAAATCGGCAAGGTCGCACTCTTAACTTTGAAAAACAACATCATGTCGACCTACTTTCAACCGTATTACTATTTCTATAAAAGCTAAAATGACAGTCGGATAGTTCACAAAAACGTGCACGTAATCGCCTAGATGGCCTTCGGCGCATACGCATGCCTGGTTGGGTACCTACACGCAACAATAACATGTTTTTCAGAATTTATGATTAGATTAACTCTCAACTACCTATCCCCTTTTGAGTTACATGAAATTGCAAAGCAACCACTTTATAATTTTTTGTGGCAGCGGCGGCGGCAGCGATTGCATGCTACGAGCTTAGAATATAGAAAACACTAGAAGCCGCATTTGACATAATTTGTATGAAGGATTTTGTCACCAAAATGCTATAAAAATGTTCCCGTGCGCATGATGTTCGCGCAGCCCAATGTTGCACCTACAAAACTATTTCCCAATTTTTTGGGGTAATTTTTTTTGTAAATGCTGCTTAGGTACCTAAGTAGGAGGTACTGAAATAGATATTTATAAATTTTAATCGAATTAAGGAAAGACTCAGGACGTGTTTTTTGAATGATTTTTGTCCATTGTTCTCGTCTGAGTATGTCATCAAGAATCCTAAAATTACACAAATATTTTTTCAAAATAACAAATTTAGCGCTCTATGATTAAAAATACCTATTGAAATACCTATGCCTAATGATGTGTAGTCATAAAGATTAATATAAATTTTGTTGGGAAAAAAATGTTGGTGTTGTTTGCAACATTATTGAATTGATGGTAATTTTTCTTTAAATTGATGATTCCAAGACGATTCCTTATCAAATAGAGACCCAAATGTGATGTATGTTATCACATCTACTTTGTTTTTAGACCCAGGCCAATTTTTGCAAGTGGGAACCACACACGCCGGCATAATTGTATAAAAATATGTTTGGCATTGGAGGTGTCAATGGCCAGAGACTGAATGACACAAAGTACTCCATTATGGTGCACTTCTTACTGTGACACAAAAATGGCTATACAGTACATCTGTACTTTTCTATAATCTGTGGCTACGAGTATGTTTGAATTTTCTCATGAAAACTGACTTTTTGCACTGTAACACAAGCATTGTTCTAGTTCATAAGTTCAGAGCCATTTGACAAATCCAAGCTATCTGCATCATCAATACCTACCTTCAGCAGATGTTCCTCATTGAGGAGCAGTTTCCAATGGAGAGAGAATTTGATTTAGTTCTTACGTTTAATTATCAGCCCTCTGCTGGAGTTTTGAAATAAGATACAGATCAATTTATTTTCAAGAAATAATGTTACAATTTTCTTTGAAACTACCTATTTAACTAATTACGAAAACTTATTTTATACTATGTCTAGATAGCAGATAACTGTAGTAAAACGTCTACATGTTAGGAAAAAATATGAAAATATTCTAGGTAAGTATTTGTCCTCAGTGGAACACACAACACCTAGGTTTTTTTTTTGATTATTTTATTGTGTGGAAGAGATTCCTACTGAGCAATAAGGCAAGCCATTATGCTTTTTGTGCAGATAACTGTAATTTTTTTCTTTATTTGATGTAACTACTTATCATCATTACGTAGCTGCCTACTAAACCTATCTAGTATCTACCTACCTCTCATTGTAGGTTTGGGTATATAGATAAGTTAAGTACCTACCATCTTACCTATTTGCTATAAATTTTATTGTATAACTTATTGTTTTTCTGCCTGTGTTGTAGGTACCTGTGTTGTGGTTGTGTGCCAAAATGCAAACGTTTTACCTGAAAATAAAACGTATATTAAAATACTTACCTGATCCGAAATATAATATATATATAGTGAGATATAGCTATCGCTTTCGCTTCATTTCTATCTCTTTTCCTCCCTAACGGTGTATGTTCGCCGTCTCTCTCGCACACTCCCACCACCACAGTCTCAGAAGTCCGGTAGGCCAGTCGATTTAGTTCCTCATTGACTTTTGTTTTTGCTATGCCACCAGGCAGAATTTAAAATTAATATTATATTTCGGATCAGGTAAGTATTTTAATATACGTTTTATTTTCAGGTAAAACGTTTGCATTAAAATACTGTACCGTGATCCGAAATATAATATATATATAGTGAGAGATGTTTGTTATCGCCTGGTGGTGGTGGTTGTCGTCAATGTGACTACGAAAAATATTGCCTATGATGACATGTCTCAGCTAGTGAGACGAGACCTGACTTGCTGATATTAGGTACAAACGGCCACAGGTCAGGTTATACACCCAATATAACCATAAATACGCTACATATAATGCAGAAAATTGTTGGAAAGGGAGCGCAATAGGCGTAGGCACGCGCCGCGCTCGCATCCCGTCCTACACAAACACACTGTCGTCCCTCTCGCACGATTCGCAACATTCAACTTCTAGTACCTAGTTCAAAGTCCAAACAGTATAGGTTGACGTGTCTTCGACTGTACCTATAAGGTAGGCTGTATTTTACAATAAAAAATATAGAAATGTAATAGAATTCGTTTTATTCAAAAATATCCAAGTAGAGATTTCAAAAAGACAACTTATAATATTCTAAGTCAATTAAATTGGTTGAAAAGTTGGAATCACATTAAGATTATTCTGTGCACTTGATTGTACTATCTGTCTACAATAGAACTTTTTAAAAGTGTTTTGGGATCTCCAGTTGCCTCGTGAAAGTATATTTTCAATAGGGGTATTTTCAATCCAACTTTTGGAGGCAACTGCTGACCTAAAACTACCAGGTGAAGCTTCTATACCAGCATCTTTTAAAAGGTTTTTAATCCACCCAGAAATTACACATCTAGATGCGGGCTTAGGCTGACCACAAGTAGTAATAAAAAGATTTGTGCAGTTTGCTGATTCCCTTCTATTTTTACCAGTAGTTATTAATCGATTTATCCAGAAAACCGGATCTAAACATTTATTAGCAGGATTTGAATTAAGTCTCCAGCCAGACTGTCGGTGATTCACCGAGTCAGTCTTGGAGCCAAAAACTGGCCATAAAATGACATAATTATTATGAATAATGCAATTTTCAGAATTTACTCTAAGAAGAGTTAGATCATGTACTCTTCTTCCAGAGAATAAAAGTAAAATAGCGGCTGTATGCTTAGAAATTTGGTAGAAGCTATCAACATTACAGTCAATTTGTGACATGAACTTTATAACAAGGTCAACATCCCATACAGGTGGTTTAGTCGGAGTTGGATTAATTAGAGCTATCGATTTCAAAATTCGTTTTACAAAAGGGTGAGTACTGAGGCGCTCGGTAACCTCAGGGTCACAAAGTGTCGAAACCACAGACTTATGAACAAGAATTGTGTTATAAGAAAGTTTTTCTTTGTAAAATAAATCTGTTAAATAACGTGCTAATTCCGGACCAGTCGGTTTACTGCAGCTAACATTATGTTGTTCTGTCCACTTGATCCACCTATCCCAGGCTGGCTTGTAAGTTCGAATCGTCGAAGGGCGCCAGCTGTTAAGTAAAAGAGCTCGCTGTTCCGGTGTCCACTCCTTCAGGTGTTTGCTCCAGCCCCACATCTCCATACTTCCAGCTCCATTTCCTGTACATTTTGAGGAGGGTTGCCCGTTGAGGTGTCCACTAAGACACGATGAAGATCTCGAATGGTCCAGGGTGCTGCTGTTGCCCGGCTCCGTAAATCTGGGCGCCAAAAAACTTTTTCCCACCTTGGTACTATGATCAGGTACACACCGCGACATTGATGTAGATGTTGAAGAACTTTTGGTATCAGGAACGGAGGGGGGAACACCCATGCTAACGGATAATCCCATTTTTGTGACAGGGCATCGTGGAATTCCGCTCTTTTGTCCGTGTAGTCTAGGGTGCAGTACCTGGGCACTACGCGCGTCAGGCGTGTTGCAAACAAATCTATCGTCGGCGTGCCCCATTTGGCGAATATTAATGTGGTTACCTGGGGTAGCAGGTGCCACTCCGGCATTACTCGATGACGCGACAAATGATCCGCCTCGGTGTTGTAGAGACCGGGAATGTGGTACGCTACTAGATCTATTTTGTGGATATCCAACTGTTGAAAAATTTTGTATGTCAGGTTCAGCAGATCTTGAGATTTCGATCCTCCTTCGTTGCGTAAATAAGCTATTGCCGTCTTGTTGTCGGATTGCAGGTGTATGGAGGTTGATCGTAGGCTCGGACCTTGCTCTTTTAAGACTTTTAGAACTACAAGGAGCTCCTTCATGTTTGAATGCAGATTTTTCTCTGCGTTTATCCAATCGCCGGACAGCTTCAAGTTTCCGATCTGAGCTCCCCAAGCTATACCTGAAGCGTCTGTTACAAGGAAATGTGTTGGATGAGACGTATGTATTCGAGAAAATCCTCTCAGATGACTGAGCCACCAAGTCAAGTCTTTTTCCGACTCTTGATTGAGAGAGACTAGCTTTGAATTGCGGTTGCAATGAAAGATAGTTAGTTTCTGCAGCTGTCGGTGATTGAGTCTCCCTCGACGGATGACAAAACTGGCAAAATTCATCATGCCCACCAGACTTTGAAAGTCGACAAGTTTCATGGTTCGATTCTCTAAGAGTTTGAGTATGGCTGTTCTTAACTTGTGACATTTTGGTTCGGGTAGAAACTTGCGATTTAGCCACGGATCCCATACAATGCCTAGATATTCTATACTCTTCCTTGGTTTTAGCACGGATTTTTCGAAGTTTACCTTCCAGCCTAGATAATTCAGCATATTTAGAGCGATACCGACGTGCTTTTCTAGTACAATAGGACTTGTATTTGCAATTAAAAAGTCGTCCAAGTACACCAGAAGCCTGATCCCTGTTTGACGGAGCATTTGGGCCATCCAATTGCTTACAGCAGCAAATGTTTTTGGTGCCGAGCTTAACCCGAAGGGCAGACAACTCATTTCCAATATTTCTTGGCGATACAATAGGCGTAGAAAACGCCTGTGCGTTCTGTGGATTGGTATGTGAAAATATGCTTGCGAAAGATCGATTTTCGCCACCCAATCGTTGGGCTGTAAGAAGGTTGGAATTTTGTGAATATTGATCAACCTGAAGGGCGTTGTCAGAACGAAAAAATTTAACGATCTCAGGTCGAAAATCGGCCTCATGGACCCATCTGTCTTGGGTACTAGAAACATTCGCGATAGGAAACTCTGGGATGTATGGACTGGAAGCAATACACGTTCCGTCTTCATTTTTTCTATAACTATCGACATCTCTGTGGATTCGGACGTTGCTTGCCGAATGTTGTGTCGGTCGGGCAGGTGAAGAGGTGGTCGATTCGAGAAAGGGATACGGTAACCTGAAATAATTTTGACAATGTAATTGGGAGCGCCCATTTCTTCCCACCTTTGTTTGTAATGCCTCAGTTGACCGGCACGGAAAAGACTCGGTGAGTCAATATTTCCGGTTACTTCTCCTATCCCGGTGGGATGAGGGAGAACGGTGTCTGTAACGCGTACTTCTGTGCGTTGCTTGTCGCTCATTGTTTCCACGACCTCTTGACGATCCACCTCTGCCCCGAAAGGGCCTGTTAGAGGTCATTGCTCCGCGAGACCGGATATTGTTTCCTCGGGCACTATGAGCAGTCCGATTCTGGTATTGAAAACTGCCAGAAACTGCGCTCGCAGACTGAGCAGTATTTGGACCGGTTTGCGTAGCAGGAACGCGGTCTTTTGTGCGAGGCCAGAATACTTTACGAGAATCTCCCATTTTCTCTAAAGCAGACGTGAACTTGTCAGCGTCAAATAGATTATTGCATGAAGGTGGTATTTTTCTTAAAATACTTTTATGCAAAGGATCTTTTACTGAAGCCAAGATGGCTTCTCTCCTATGTTGTATTACTTCAGCTCTGTGGCCGCAGACCAACTGAAGCGCATCATTAGAAATCTTAGAGAAATCCCCTTTTACAAAAATATCTTCAATTTTTTCATGAACTGAATCATAATCAAGGTTAGGCGTAGCCTTTGCCCAAGATAAAAAGTCGCGGAGCTCTTTTTCGAGGTGATCTTTTTGTTTTATTAAGGCATAACTTATAGCAGCAAATGCTTTGTCAGCGTTCGCAGTGGTGCGAGACGTATCATAACGTTTAATTTCTTCATTAGGCTCCAGCTCTGTGAATCCGGGGGTATGCGTGTAAGTTTTTTGAACGTCAGAGTATCTGACGTTTTGCCATTCGGCATCATCCAACCGTTGAATGCCTTTTAAAACTTCTAGGTAAGATGAAGGGGTTTTCAAGACATCAGGATCTTTCAGCTTCGTCCCAATAGAAAGAGAGAATTGTGGTTCACTTTCGCCAAAATCTGAATGGTCTTCGCTGTATAAGTTACCACTAACATCGTTGACGATACAATCGTTAGGACTGACGTCACATGGTTCTCGAGAGTCGCGAGAGAATCTTGATTTTAGGTCACTTACTTCAGCTATCAGTTTATCTAATTTATCATTCTTATGTGAACGCGTATCACGTCTACGTTTTTTGCGTCGGTGACGGCGTGAACGTTTAGTAGAATCAGAAGACTGTCTATCAGAACTGCTACTTGAATCATCACTTCCGGAAGAAGATGACGGTAGATGTTTTCTCTTCTTAGCATTGTTACTTTCGGCCCCGTTCATTGTCTCTCTTAAATCCAATATAAAACTGTCGTTACTCAAATTTACTTCTTCCTCACTCATTCGACAAAGTGACTCTTGAAAAGAATCTTAAAATGGGGGTAGGTGAGCTACCCATACAATACGAGAGAAACTCCATAGAAAAACACGCTCCACACATAAAAAACACGAAAACACAATTTTCCGAACGGTCACACCGTTTAAATAACAATCAACAAGGTTAAACAACAAGGTTACCTCTACCAGAAAAATAAAACTCCTAGCTTCACTTTTCTCGTTTTGGAGGATATTAACTTAGACAATCGAACTTGAACACAATTTATGGACACTCACCGCACTCTGTTCAAGTTCTAACACATAATCAAAAAGTTATCACTAAATTCGACACAATAAATCGCATTGGAAAAAATATCATGCTATTTTTATTTTTTCGCAGGGTAGTCTTGTAATAAAAAACGAAAAAGTACCATGGCGGAATTTAGTGATGCACGCTACAAGGTTTGATCGAAGTATATCGATTCAGTAAAAAGAACAAGAATTTAGATTTGAAATGGCAAAGTGGTTCCAAATTAAATTCTAGCACTTACCAGTGCACGTCCTTTCGAAGCGAAAACAACAACGTCAATGAGGAACTAAATCGACTGGCCTACCGGACTTCTGAGACTGTGGTGGTGGGAGTGTGCGAGAGAGACGGCGAACATACACCGTTAGGGAGGAAAAGAGATAGAAATGAAGCGAAAGCGATAGCTATATCTCACTATATATATATTATATTTCGGATCACGGTACAGTATTTTAATGAATGGTTCTCTATCTCTAACACAAGGTGGACAAAGGAGATAATAGAATGGATACCGGGAAACTGGAAAAGAAATAAAGGGCGTCCGAAAAAGCGTTGGGAGAACATTTTCAGGCAGGAAGGTGGACCAGTTTGGATGAGAAAGGCTAGAAATAGAGAACTATGGAAAGGATTGGGGGAGGCCTACGCCAGAACGGCGACTACTACTGAAAATGATGTGTAGATTTGTTACTGATAAAATGACGACAATTAAATAAGAGCATAAAAAAAATAATTTGGGATTAAAATGATTTTAAACTATAATAATTGATTGGATGTTATTTTAGGAAATTAGGCATGAAATGGTGGGACATTGGTGGGACCTGGCAAGCCAGCGGAAGTCCTGGAAGGAAATGGGGGAGACCTTTGCCCAGCAGTGGGACAGTATAGGTTAAGAAAAAAAACAAAGGCATGAAATATTATCTAAAGAATGTCTATGGGTATTATTTTAGTATGAAGATTAGTAGAATGAATGGGTTTTTTACTTTTCTACCTCTATCATCTTCTTCCTGTCGGTATCTTTTTAACCGACTTCAAAAAAGGAAGAGGTTCTCAATTCAGTTTTTTTTTAAATGTGTGTGTTACCTCAGACCTCCCTCATTTATGAAACATCTAGAAAATTATTTTTTTATCTGAAAGGATGTACTTCCAGGTTGGTCCCATTCAACTTTCATCAAAATCAGTTCAGTAGTTTGACTTATAAATAGGAAAAAAATATGCCATCCACATGCACGAAATTGCGTATTTTGCTTTCCTGTGACTTTTTAATGGTGTTTATGGTCACTAGAACATTGCCAATGTACTGCCATCATCATCAGATGATGAAGCCGGTAGTCAAATTGAAGTCGGTTTTTCTAGTTTTTTAAACTTATTTAACAATGGTCTGCCATACAAGTACAAGTACACATCACGCAAAAAGGGCCCGCTTGCGGTCTAGTTGCAGGAAATGGTCCGCCCTACAAGTACAACTTATTTAATCCCAAAAGGTGTTAATAGTTTGCGGCCTTAGGTTCGTATTTTGATACAGAAATTGTTACTAAAGCATAGATTTGAGCAGAGGTTTTCATACAAAAATCTATCCTTGAGTCTGGATCACTGCTTGAGCAGTAAATGCGAATGCGGACCTTAGTGTGTGTCCGTCTGTATGTAGTCCAGTAGCTCCAAATGAAGGGTAAGAAAAGAGTTGATTGTTCTTGGATGGTTTTTAGTTATGTTCAATCCCAGTTTTGAAGGGATATCAGGCTTACATTGCAGCTTGTACTTGGATTATTTAAAAGCATTCGGATTTGTGGTTACATTACAAAGTCCAATAAAAAATACCTCAAAGTAAACATTTGACTGTTCGTAGTTCGTACTTACCAATCAAATAAAGTGAAGCACTTGCAAAAACTAGATATGCATGTAATTGAGCTAACGTAAGACAAATGGATAAGGTAGACCATGTTGATTATGACAGTGCGATTGGTGTAAAATCTTGTTGATAAAAATTTTGTTGAATAGGTGTATGTATACACAGACTAATATAAAATGCTAGCGCATGTATACTATTTTGGGTTTTCACTCACCTAGGTTCTTCAGCTGCACGGTGTTTTTCACTTCCAATCAAAAGAAAAGATTCAAAACTCAGCACAGCACAGCATCAGCTGTTTATTTTATTTTGATTTGATTTTCAATCGATAATAAGTGACATTAACATTTCAGCTCAAAAATAATATGACATTGACAACAAAAGTTTTTTGACAGTGTAATCTTAAGCCTCCAATATATTTATGTCTGTCGAGCGAACGTCAACGCGAGCCAATGCGAGCGTAAGCAAATCGTAAAAGCCCCAAAACATGTTGGCCGAGCGAACGCCAACGCGAGCGTAAGCAAGCGTAAGCAAATTGAGTGCTACCATCCACATGTTTGGCAAGCCTACGCAAACTATTGCAAGCGGCCAACGTAGACGAGCGGGCCAACATGTTGACACGGTTGGCCGAGCGCAGGCAAGCGCCTTTGATTTGTGCACAAAAACTGACACGGCTCACGGCTCCGAAGTGAGGCGAGTGGCGGCGAGCGACCGCAAGCGATGACAAGTCACTGCAAATGTACTGTCCATACGTTGGCGCTTGTAAGCACTCGGCCAACTAGGCCGAGCGACACCGAGCCATGGCAAGGCAAACATGCCGTCCACATGTTGGAGCTGGCCTTCACTCGACGACGTTGGGCCAACATGTATAGGTGCTTTTATAATTTGAATGTTGCGCGCGAATCATGCGGGGGACGATATGTTTATATGCGAGACTCGCTGCCTGCGCGCCACGCGCCTACACCTATTGCTATTCCTGATTCGCAACATTCAAATTATAAAAGTTCAAACAGTGGATAGCTGATAGGTTGATGTGTCGCCGACTATACTTGGACCTTGCACGAATGTATTGTAGGTAGTTACTACTTATGGTAGAAAATACACTTTGTGTACCATAGTATTCTTCTATGGTATTCTACATTATAGAGGCAATGCATCATTATAGGTAGTGGTTACCACTTTACATCATGGGGACCATCGGTTTTTTCCATCATTTAGTTGTATAAAAAACTACTTACCTAACGGACACGACAGTATCATACCACACCCTTATATTTATTAGGCGCAAAGATCATAAATTATATCACAATCAAACACCTTTGTATGTAAAGAAAATAATTATGTATTAGTACAAATAAATTTTAATATTTTATGACGAATGTTCCATTTTGTTATATGTAGGTAGATAACGTCTCACAATAAGCTTGAATCCCTTTCAAATGACCAAGTAATCATTCTTGTAAGTATGCTATGGTAGCTGAGGTCTGTCTGATGCGCTCTCGTCGTATGTATCTGTGGAATCTGCTGCGCCATTGGGTAGTGTCTCTGGTGACCCCGACCGCGTTCTTTCTGCGGCCACTGCATTCTGACACTTGTTCCTCAACTCAAATACTTGGGTTATGGCATCCCGGAAGCACAGGAAGTTGTAATCTATTACACCTGAGAACAGTAAATGAAGTAGATATTTTAACATTGTTGTATGTTATTATGAGTGCTCTCTGACCAAGTTACTACCACAGATGCTACTTAACTGTAGGTAAGTACCTACAATGAAATATTGGCATCCAATTAAATATGTTTGGCTATTCACTTAGGTACTGGTAATTACAATTAGCTAGGTACTTTTAGTAGAGTAGTAGTGCAGTAGGTACCTATGCAGTGCAGTGTAGTAGTAGAAGGTGCCAAGAAGAAAAGTATACAAACCTTGTTTCTGGAAATTTTCTTCTCGCAATATGCAAACAAGTGCTAAAAACTTGTTCACTTCACGCAGATAAAGCACAGTGCCATTATTCAGCTTGATAAGACTTGAACTCTGGTTGTTAAATGTGTTCACTTCAGTTTCGTCAACCGTCCTGCAATATGAGAACAGTCAACATGAGCTCTGCTTGAGTATGGGTTACTTTTATAGTCATAATGAAAACATACCTACTGCAAAATGTGGACATGTGGCAAATGTTTTGGCAACCTAAGCGAGGTTAGTGAAGATAGGAAGGATGTGTGATTATGTAAATAGTTATAGTATAAAAAAACATAAAAACAAAAAAGTGTTAAGTACCTAGGTATGAGATAACTCACCCATAAATACAGGATATATCAATAACGACATCGATCATATCACAGCATAGTTCATAGCTCTGCATATCTACTGGAGAGCTATCTGTGGCTATGTAGATCTTGGACACCACATCAAACAGGAATGCTTTTTCTATGCCAGAGTTCTAAAAATTTAAAAGTCAAGTGAGTTTATTTGGATGTGTCATAAATAATAATATTATTATTCAATTTGATCTATGTATTATGATTTTTTAATCTACAGTATATTAATATGGACATCAAACTTAATGATTCAAAACTATTGAATATAAGTGTATTTCATTCGACTTCTGCACCTAGTAAACAAAGTGAATGATGTAATATCCCTAAGGCTCCTACACACTATGCCGGCGGGTTTTTACCGCGCGGGTATGCCGCCGGGATATTCAGGCCATTTATTTGTTTGTACGGCAAGCCCGGCAGGTCAAGTACCCGCCAGCAATGCCGCCGGGCTTGTTGGCGGCATGGCTGCCGGCCGAGCCACCGACATAGTGCGTAGGAGCCATTAGAAGGTCGTGGATTCACTCACAGATATCAATATATTCAAGAGGTTTTCTAATGTTGGCAGCTGTGGGATCAGTTTCTGTACAACTTTGCTGAATGCTTCGAATATAGAATGGTCATATATCGACGTGAGGTGGAATGATAAGTGCACATGCTCCAAGCCAGCCTCAGCTAGATCTTCCGTGGCTCGGTGGTGTATGTCCCTTTGAGATTCCATCTTGTAATCATCATTGAGGCCATCAACCTGGTAAAAGGATACATTCAAAGTTATAAAATACTACATAGTATAAGTATACTGTGGTTGTATTTATAGATGGGCTGTAGGGTGAGTCACAGGCATTGATACCTTATCATTGGTTGTGAATTTGACAATGTTATTCTTATTTTAATACAATGATAAATTTCGTTTTTGTTACACAATGCATTTTGTGTCAGTTTTTACAGATATTTTCCAGCTATGGTTTTTATCATAGTTAATACTCATTCTAATCATTGACCGGACCTATTATTTCTCTGTATTATAATTTCAGTGCAGCAATAAAGTTATTTACTTACTTTGTGAATAAATACTTCAAACTTAATGTGTTCATTTACTCTGTACGCTTTTGTAACAGTGAGGTGCAGCTTGTCTAAGGCATCTTGGTAGTCATCCTGCAACAAAGTTGTAAGGTCAAAGAGGACATCTTATCGGTAGAGAAGACTTGAATATATGTGTGGGTAGGGTACTAGGAAAGCCTAGTTTTATTGTGGCTGCTTTGACAAGAATTCACACAAACAAATTATAATTATGATTATGTGTCGAACTTATCAGCCCAGCTTGTTGAAACAAGAGACATAGGTACCTGGGCATCAATAACAAACACAAGAGCGCCACATCCTCCAAAAATAGTGTCAGAGTCAAAGGTTGGATCGAAGAAATCAATCTGACCCGGAAAATCCCATATTTGAAACTGTACAAAACTGCTGTTGTTTATATCATCTTTTACTATTTTGTTTGTAGACTCTAAGAATAATGTTTCATTTGGAGACATCTTATGAAAAACCACTTTTTGTATGGATGATTTGCCAGATCTGAAATGATTAATTATATATTATCGGTACATACCTACTATACATATTGATGATATACTACATAAAAGCAGCAGATTTTGTTGTAGAATGACCTCAAATGATGTATTCAACAAATCTTTATTAGACTGTAAAGGTAGTTTGATCCTACCTTCTGAGGCCCATCAAAAGAATTCGAGGCTTGTGGTCTTCCTGCAACGAAGTGCTATCACCATCACCATTCTGTTCGAAGGGTCCATAGCTGAAGTCTTTGGGGAATGAACCCACATACGTACTCGGATCATCCTGATAACTCTGAATCACAAATGTAGTTATACATCAAGTTTAGTGGGCCAAATACGTACCTACAACTTGCTAAAACGAATTGATTGTAAATAATTCACGTACCATATTGATTTACTGAAAAGAGTCTGTGTTTTCTGCTTATGACTAACTTATAATTATATAAACGTTTCAATTAATTCCATCGTAGTTTAGAAATTACGCACACACAACAACTCACGCAGCACGCACGATTTCACGATTTTATTCCAAAATCCCAACAAACAAAGGCAAGGCAACACAGCAACTTCAATTCAATTCAACAAAAAGTCAAAAACAAAAACAGATTAAAAAACAGATCATGACGTATGTATACGTAATGTCAAGAACGAACGAAACTAAAATTTTATTTTTAGTTTCGTTCGTTCTGTAGCTTCTGTAGTTTGTGCACGATTTTATTCCAAAATCCCAACAAACAAAGGCAAGGCAACAAAGCAACTTCAATTCAATTCAACAAAAAGTCAAAAACAAAAACAGATTAAAAAACAGATCATGACGTATGTATACGTAATGTCAAGAACGAACGAAACTAAAATTTTATTTTTAGTTTCGTTCGTTCTTGACATGACACTAATATGACAATGTAACGTCAAGTCTTACAATAATAAGGCTCTGATTCATAAAACCAATGGATACGCTCTACCTACGAAAAGAGCGTGGATACCTACATAATTTTTGTTACACAATATGGCTGCCTTCTTAAGTGATGTGCCGATAGGTACCGATCCAATCGATTGCTATGAATTATCGAAAATGATTTAGTATTTATTTATTCAGCCTTAAAAGTAACATTACAGAATTTAGTATCTACAGGAAGTAGGTACATCTAAACCGTCACTAAAGGTACACATATTTACAAAAAGGAATATACAATAACAGAGAGAATAAACAATTAAAAATTAAAAACAAGATAGAGAATTTAAAAAATAATAACAATTTTATACATAGGTAATCTTATAATAAATTGCACGTTGTTTGTAATGTATGTACACTTATATCTATTTATTTATACTCTAGTTGCTCACAATATTGTAAGCAGAGTCTTTCAAAAACTGGCCACTTGTCCGCAAAAACGTCAAGGTGCGCATGCGACGATGCGGCGAGAACATTGAGATGCCGTTGAGCCCTGCATATTGGTGATTGTTGACGAGCAACGGTGTTAGCGGGCATCACTGCAAACAGAGACACTCGCCCAGGTCGAAATCTGGTGCGGTTTCATCGAGCAGACAAGCTTTATCTTATATCGGGGGTTAATATTTTCCGTACCGATTATTTCCAACCATTTTCTTTTTAAAATTTCATTAGTAGGAAACCTGTAAAACAAAAGTTACAGCATTATATTGTGTCATACATTTAGGAAGTAGATAAGTTAAAAATAAAATTTTACAGTACATTATCACACAATCGATTTGGTTCTTGAAAGTAGGTATGTCACATCACTATTCAACTAGTAAACAAACAACTCCAAGTATGACGAAGAAAATAACGTCTTGAGAGTCACAAACGACTAGCAAAAGCCTTCATATTCTTTATTTATCACCAATTGTTCCAAACATTGAGCTCAAAATACAACAATCATTTTACAAAAACAGAAAAATGGTTACTAACCTATGAAAAGATAATGTTGGCTGATTATTGGTTTTCCTTGCACCGCACTGTTTCACACAACACTTGGGCATGATTGTTATTCCTACGTAAAGTTAATAACACACTGAAATTTAGTTTCTTCGCATACTTTCCACAAAATCTTCAAAAACATCCGGAATAAAACAGTAATTGACAGCAGATCTACCACAAAACTCGTAACCAAACATGGCGGCGCTGGGTATGCGAACATAAAATCATGACGTCACAGAATTTTTTTCAAAAATTCGAAAGAACAAAATTATGTCTATCTCTTTCAACACATTCAGAATTTGCTTAGTTAAAAAGAAACAAACATATATTTGACGTTTATGTGTCGATTTAATAGATATATGTATAACGTATTGTTTGTATAGAAGAATGGGGCTACTCCATGGATATAGCTCAATGTAATAAGGTAACACCTTCGATCAACTATGGTAACTCACCTACGTCTTCTGGGCTGGCCCGGGGTTGGGCTGGGCTGGTAATGACAGCAGGACAGACTCACTCGTCAGTCTGAGGCAATAGTATTCTATGGTCTGTGGACTCGTCTCGTCGAACGAAGTGCTCGTGGCGGCTGACGCATCAATCCAATCCAATCAATCTTCCTTCACCGATTAGAGACGTTCTGGGCGGTCACTACTTGGATGGGTGACCGCGCTTCCGTTTTCGGAGGGTATGGTTATAAATAAAATTATAATTTTGATTCCAATCTATAATTGGATTCTAGCAGTCGTTAAGCCACGATGGAGACCTTCAGGCGGCCTAAAGAACACCGTCGCTCACCAGACATATTGTATCAAATAGACTTCATCATGGTATCAAAAGAATTTTTAATGGAAAATGCGGTTTTTTCAAGGCTTTACGGTATGTACTTACTACACCACAAAGTACATTTTTAGTACAGTCGGCGACACATCAACCTATCCACTGTTTGAACTATTATAATTTGAATGTTGCGAATCAGGGATCGCAAAAGGTGTAGGCGCGTGGCGCGCAAGGAGCGAGTCTCACATAAAAACATATCGTCCCTCTCGCATGATTCGTAAAATTCAAATTATAATAATAGTTCAAAGTTCGAACCGTTGATAGGCTGATGTGTAGCCGACTGTACTGTACTGGACAAGATGCGATGATGGCTGTTCGGTCATTCTCATACAAAACTGGTGTCGGTAGGTACATACAAAGTATTTCACTTCCACCCACATTATGCTAGGTATGTCTGTAATTTCTAATAATAGAATCACCCCAAATCATGGTGATAACTAATAGTTATCATTAGGTTTTATTATAAAGTGCAATAATACTAATAATGTTGATTAGAAAGTAGGTACTTACTAAGTACTTACCTATAACTGAGAAGGTAAAAATGTTATTTAAAAACTATATTAAATTTTTCGCTTTAATGTGGATAAAACACCAACTATTTTAATATAATATAGAAACAATATAACTATAATAATAATATAACTATAATATAACTTTAAAATAGAACTATATCTAATATCTAATTTCCGGTGTAGGTACAATAAAGAGTTTCTATCCATCTATTTTAAAATTGTCGCGCCCTAACTGGGCTCATGTTTGAAGCATTTATGTTATTGTTAGGTAAGTAGATCAAATTACATATATCCGGCGGATTGTGTGTTACAAACGATTGCGCAAATAGGTTCAATTCGCCCAAAAATGGGTTCTGCGCAGTTAATAGTTCAGAGCAGAGAGACAGACACTGCTACGCGGTCTTTTCCCAGTTCACCGAAATACTCCATAATATTATTGCGTTCATGCATGTATTGTACAAAAGTTTATAAAATATAATAGGTACTTGACGTTTTTTTATTAAAGCTTTAATAAACTAATAACTAAATAATACAGAATTGATACCTACAAAGTTTAACAAAGACGGGTGTCATAATATAAATTACCAGCAGTTGGTTTTCTAGTGCATTTGCAATAGCAGTCAGCTGCTGTAGTTGAGCCAGAAGGTCCTGTTCGAAGAGGCAGGCGCAGAGGCCGCGAAGCCGCCGACACTAGCCTATCGGCGCTTCCGCAGGGCATGGTTGGCCGTAACCGAAGCTTGCGCTCGGTTCGTGCTCTATCATAATGCTGCGCGTGCGCTATACTCTTCTGTAAGTCCGCAAGACTGTCAGTCCGTGCAGGAAGTCTCTCCAGGTTATTTGATACTTCTCCGACTTCTGCCGTATCTGTGTCTACTATTTCTTTATGATCAAGCACCATTCCAATGTTCAATTTCAAATTCGTTGTTCCATCTCGGAATATAAGATAGACCGTGGCTTGGTCCAGGACTTTCAAAGAGAAGTGCTCATTGATCTTTAAAGCTTTCATTTTGATTTGGAATGGTTTGAAAGATTGCGAAAGCTTTTTGCTTTTTTCTTTTATGAAGTTATCAAACTCTATAGCTAACATGTCTTCATTGTCAGGTCGAGTTTTGTCATCGTGTTTGTCACCTAATTTCAGTATGGCGGGATCTTTGTGATCCATTTGTGTGTCTATCATGACTTGTTGTAGTACCGGAGGGTCGTTCAATGTGTGCCACTTCCAGTGCGATACCGGACCGATGCTTCGGTCAAGCACTACTCCTTCAGTCTGGTTGTATTTGAGTCTGCAAAACACAGGTTAACATTATGTATGCAAGAGAAACCCACGTTAATTTATAATAGAATAATCTCTAAATTATTACCTAGGTTATAGTGAAAAATGTGTGCGTGTGCTGTGCAGTGTGCATACCTTATTTTCCCGCTATGATCAAAGACAATTCCGTTCCCCAAATAGTCGAACGTAGCAAGCAGTGTATACGGTTGGGAGCGGCCGCGTTCATCCGGTTCTCCGTTGCTGTAGATGACAAATCTCTGTTGCGCATTCAATTCTGTGTAAAAATAAAAACCAAAACATAAATATCAAAATTATTTCCTTGTACGATTTCGCTCGGAAATTCCAGTAAGTGGTTATACTACCTTTCAGAGAAATTATTTATTAAGTTATGTCATAGGTACCTGACCTAACAATAATCGTATTCTGGCAGAGTCTAGAACGTATGTCAAAACTAAATTTATTGTTTCTAGAGGGCGTTGTGTGTAAAGTCCATGAATATTTATTTTATTTTTATTACCTTCGGCATCGTAATAATCAAGTGCCATACGGCCATTCCTGTAAAACCAGCAGCCTCTACCGCTGTCTTCGAACTCTGCAAGTTTCTCCCCAGAGTCGTACTGTATTAGTCGCTTGTTCTTGTTATGCTCGAACCAGTCGAACTCGGGATGCGCAGGACGCATGCGATACACATTCATCTGAATAAAAAAATTGAGGGCAATTTAAGTAGGTAGGCAGCGTTGTTGACGGTGCTAATCTACGACGGACGGTGTTAGGCCGTAACGCAGCATACAAAATCCCTTTCAAAGACTTACGGGTCTCTAAGGCTTTGAAAGGGATTTTGTAAGCTGCGTTACGGCTTAACACTTTTCTAGGTTCCCAGAAAATATCTTCCGGCATAAATTAGTAGGTTAGGTAGTCTTGCGTGCATCATGCAAAAAGAGAAGTAAATTCATGGCCACAGTGAACGAGCGGAGGTGGACGCGTAGTGTTTAAACTTGTACTTCCTCACCTTTCTTACCACTTTCTCCGTAGGTAACATAGTCCAGCCCTTGTCTATAAATGTTCGATCCGACAAAGCATAGCGTACTATACCTTTAGGAACTTCTTGCTCAGTCTGAAAAAAATAAGAGATTCAGAATAGTAGCAATTACAGCAAGCGAGAATGAGACATGGTGCACGGCACAAGCATCAAATATGACTGAATAGAGATGAACTAGACAAAGTTATATTTCAGTGCTTGTGTGAGTGTTTAGAATCTTACTTACGGGGTCAACTTTTTTACTTTTAGAAATCGCTAATAAAAAAATAAACAGAATAATATAAAACAAAAATAAACTATCTCAAATAAATATTCATAAAATTTGCAAAGTATCAAGACAAGTGTCAAACATAAACGTTGACGCTGTCTGTCATGTCACTCCATGAGATAGATCTAAATTAAATTTATGAAGTTGAAGGTATTTTTTTTAACAAATGTGTATTTGGATCATTTGAGCTATCTATAAATCGTTTGCAACGGTGTGTAGATAGCTCGACTGCTTCATATGTATTTTGTACATATTATAAATATTGTAAATACTGTATTAGTCGTAAATTTCTTTGTGAATAAATTCAATTATGTTCTAAAGGAAAAATGAGTATCCAAACTGGAACATGAATATGACTAGTGGTTCTGTGCGAACAGAAGACCTCGCGAGCCCTTATAACCATGCAGTAACAGACACTTTCCCCTGGCTAAATGGAATTTCAGGTGCTTGAAAATTTTCCAATAGGCTTAGGTACAGTGTAGACTTTTGAGCAAAATAGGGGTATAAGTTTTAGCTATTACTCGCGTTCCTGTAGTCCTAGGAAGTGGAATCTAGGTCTACGGGTTCGTCTTGTGAAGGCGGAGAGGCCTGCGTAGTTTCATTGATATAGAATATAGAATCTGTGATATCACGTTACAGCAAATATACACTTTTCCCCCTCCACTCCCCCTTTTTAGATTTTTTTACGTCTTGTGTAGAATGAAGTGTACGTCTAAAAGATTGAAATCGGTCGATAAGTAACGCTACAGCAAACTTCCCCCTTTTCCGAAGCTTTTTCCCCCCAATCAAAAATCGCGATCAGCAAAAAATTTAAATAATTCAAAGAACTTGTGTGCCAATTTTCGTCGAAAAATGCGACCTGTAGGCGAGAACTGACATACAGACAGATGGACAAAAGCATTTTTTGGCCAATCTCGAAACTGAAACGCTTCGCACAAGTTCTGTGGATTGAGAAATCAGAAGAGTAACGTCAAAAAACTTCTCGCTCGCATATTTCAAAAAACGTGCTTTTTTGGTCGGAAAACTTGTGATTTCAATTCAACATCAAAATTGTTGAAATGTGAGAGCAAGAAGGTTATTTGAGGTTACTCTGGATACTCTACACCACAAGGCGCTTACGTGTTTTCCTTGAGCTTTTCCAACAGGTGATTTTTGCTCAGCTTGGACAAGGGCAATGGTGTCATCAAACTGGGATTGAAACAAAAGTGGTTTATTTAAGTTATCTTGCTTGTCTCTCAGCGGTGGTTTATATTTGAAAATTTTGTTGCCAATAATAATGTCCGCCATTCCGTCATCATCTTTTATCAAAGCCAGACTTTCCGCATCTAGCTCAATATCGGAATCCATACACAGTAAGCAATCTGGACCATTTTGCTTGTGATAAAGCTTGTGGTTTTTCACTTCTTTCACAGATATGTTCATATCTGATAATCGGTTAGGTCTGATTCTCTCACCGCCTGTAGTTTGTTTTAATTTGACAAGTTGTAAAATAAGATTATCAGAAGCTGGTACTCGAACTTTTATTGATTTTATATTCAAATCTTTAGTGTTAGGTTGCTCTACTTTTTTGGCAACCTTCGGTTTTTCAGGCTCCGGTTTGGTCTCTGCCTCGGCTTCCTTAGCTTTCTTAAGTTGAAGTTTTGCTTCTTCTCTGGCATGTTTATCAGCTTCGTCTTTCTCTTTATCTTCCTTCGATTTTGCATTTTCTTTATCTCCTTTAGCCTTTTCTCGTTTAAGTTCATCTTTTTCTCGTTGTTTGTAATCTTTCTCTTTTTGTTTCATAAGTTTGTCTTTTCGAAGCTGTTCCTCCTTTTCTTTCTTAAGCTTTTCTTTTTCTTCCTTTTCTCTTTTCAATCGTTCTTCTTTTTCTTTTTTAGCTTTCTCTGCGTCTTTATTAGCTTTCAAAGAGTCTTTGTCTACTTTCGGTTCTTTAGGCTCTTTTGGTTGTTTAGGTTCTTTAGGCTCTTTTGGTTGTTTAGGTTCTTTAGGCTTATTTGGTTCTTTCGATTTACTTTTAGAAGTAGCTGTAGAAGCAGTGGGGGTGACTTTAACCTTTTTTGGTTTGTCTTTTTTTTCTAATTCTTCAGGACGCTTTTTCACTTCATCTACTTTATTCTTAGATTCCAATTGCTTCCGTTTTTTTTCTTCTTCTGCCTCTAATTTTTTCTTGCGTTCTTCCTCTAGCCTTTTTTTATCTTCTTCCGCTCTGGTTAGGATCATATCTTGGGTATCTTTAATTAACTCCGAAGAGCTTTTTTGTCGTTTTAGCGTTTTGTCCGGTGATCGTATTTTCGGAAAGATATAACAAAAATCCTGTTTCATGACATCCCCTGTTACGCCTGCGATTGTAGTCAGTAGAGCTTCTTCAGAATGATATTTCCGAATTATATTAGGTGCTTCACCTGCTCTTCTTAATACTCCTTTTGTAGCTTTGGATGAACCAAGAGAATGTTTTCTATCGAGTTCAGCTACTTGATGGGGTTTTGCCATGTCCACTCCATATTTATGTTTGGCAGTTTTGATAAAAGGTTTAGTTCCAGCGTCTGATTCATCATCCGACTTGTAGTGACTTTTTCGGCGAATTGGTGTCAGAATTTGACTGAATTCTGTAATACTTCTACCCCTTCCTACTATAAAATCTTCTTCACTTTGAAACGGAACAGGTGGAACGTGTTTGCTTTCTCTTAATTCTACATGTTTTTCTTTTAGCCTTTCTTCTTCTGATAACGGGGAATAAAACATAGCTCTTAAATCTTCACTATCTACATCAGAGCCGTACACTTTATCTCGATCAGTCGCATAAACAACTCCTTTAGGTTTTGAAGTAGATGGTTTCCCAACTTTACCTGGCGAATCTATGAATACTACAGGACTTTCTAGTTTCTCTAGGTGTGTAAAATGCCCAAACATTTTTTTTCTTTTCTCTATAGATGGCGGAAATGCTCCAACAAAATCAGACCTACTTGTTGCTGGATGAAACATTTGTTTAACATCAGGTTCACGTTCTGGTTTTGGGGCGTCGCGGCAAAGTTGATCAATATATAATTCCGAACGTGCTCGAACTCTTTCCCTGCCTGCCTGGGTATCTACTGCTGCATCTTTTAACAAATGTTTTATTTTTGAAAGCCACTGCCTAACTCGTTCTTTTGTATTGTCTGCTTTTTCAATTTTACTTGCAACAAACTTTTTAACAACTTCTTCGCATTCAAAGCATGGCGCCTCTTTGGTCCTACAATGCTCGCAAATTCCCTTTACATCATTTTTATTGATAGTTGGACCTTTTTGTAAAAGTTTTTGTGCATGTTCAATTATTCTAAGACATCTTGGGCATGTAATTTTATTTTGCTCTGGAAAAGTAATCATTTTGTGATTAGGTACCAAATATTACCTATAAACCTTATTTATTTATATTTACTTATACTTATATAAGTAGGTAGGTACTTAATTGAACTCACCAATTTCTGGTAAATAATCAGCTGATGTTATTTCCATATCCTTAGTATTGTGTAATATAAATACATCTTCAGTGGTCTTTGTAGCAAATTCAGTTATTCCCGTATTTTTGTTTACCTGTGAGAGAAGGTAGGTAGAAATTATTATCATTATAAATACGCACGTTTAGTAGTAGTAGATAGATATTCATACATCCTCTGTGTGAGTCGTATGGCGGTATATAACAAGTCCGGCATTCTTTAGATTTACAACTTTTTGAAATCCTGTTTTACAGTCTTTACATTCCTTACAGCAGGGGCACTGAACCTGCTCTCTGTAACAAAAATTATATTTAAAAGCTCTTATACCTAGAACAATACACTTATACAATACCTAGAACGAGGACATAAATTAGAAAAAATATATTTGTATGTAGGTATAATTACCCATCACTTAGCTTCATTATTATTCTTCTTTGCTAAATTAATACAAATATCCTGTAAAATAAAATGCTTACATACAAAAATCTAATGGTGATCTAATGTCTTATCATAGAGGAATACTATACTATAGTTTATGGGGGAGTCTTATCTGTCAATCTGACAGTGTAATGAAATTTATGAAATGTAGATTTTTTTTTGCCATACAATCTATTCTTGCTTTGCTAGTCAAAGAGAAATGCAGAGTAGATTTTATATGAATACATGTATACCAAAGAGTATTTTCTATGACATGGTTCAATGCATAGTTAAAATAATACACAGCTCAACGCAATGCAGTCACCAATGTTACATTATAATAATAATATAGAATAAATTATTACTATACTTTGGCCACTGGTGGATACAGTACCCACACACTCAGGTAAAATGCAAATAACTTTTGTAAGTAGGTACACATTTATTAGTGTACTAGTCACAGTGATCACTAATCCTTCTTTCTCTTAAATAAATTTAATATTTTGTGGGCCAAGGAAACTGGCGCATTAGTTGGTTTCAACATCAGCTCTTTGGTGCAAATGTTGTGTAGAGGTCCAAATGCTAGGGCCACCACTGTACAAGCCAGGCAGATGACATTGTATGGCATACTGAAGTCTGGAGTGGGTAGTGATACCATAGCCCCATTTGTTCTGAACACTGCTGGATACCCTAAAATGAAGAGCAAACTCAATAACTTGCTAGACATAATATTTTAAAGTTTATAATAATAAAATTAAAGCACCAATACTTACATGGTTTTGAAGCATTAATAACTGATTCATATGTAGATCCTGATAAAGGTAGACTAGTATAGTTCTTGGCTGTAGGCAAGTTTGCTGATATGATTGCTGAACCAACATAAAATCCATGATTGGCATCAGGTGGGTATTCTTGCCATTTCAAAAACACAAACTCGAAATCTATTGTTATTGTGGTTCTTGATCTAGCAGGCAGTTTCAAAAGGAGTTCTAAATGATAAGGTTTTTGCCGGCTTCTTCCAGGAGAATAGTACTCAGATATGAGTAGCTTGCTCTTAGCTTTGCCATTGACCCTCAGAGAGCTTAGTTGTATCGGCAACCACCACGGTGCATTTTCCATTACAACAACATTAATAGGAGTCCAGAAGTTATTAATCAGCTCTGTAACAATACCTCCAAATTCTTTTCCGTAGCCAAGGATGTATCTATTGAAATGTAGGGGTGGAGGGATTGCAAGTGGAATGTTGTTCATGTTCTTGTCATGCTTGACTCCAATATTAACCATTTGATTGTTTGCTGGAATGCCATATATTGCTAGTTTGGTGTCACTGCCACCTCTCTGTGATACCACAGTAGATTCCGGTTGTGGTATCAATTGAAATGAATGTGTATCATTGGATGTGATGTCCACAAACACTTTGCTACCCGAGGACAGTGGGCAAGCCCCAGGAAGACCTTGCCCAAACAGTTTTCTAAACGACCAGTCATTACCACCAATTATTTTGTAGTCATATACAAGAGCAACTGTTTGTTTTATCTCCAGATTCACTTCTGAGCAGTCAGATGATTTACAAACATTTCTGACATGAATTCCGATTGAATGGTAGTTGGTGTTGTGTATCATCCTAGAATTTAGTAGTGATGAAAATCCACGGCTGGATTCACAAGGGAGCAGCTTCTTCCATGGTGTCAGATTTTCTGTGCAGACTATTTCCCTAGGGAGTGATGCATATCTTAGTTGAGAGGTGATATTTTGTCCAGGTTTTACTGCACTCATAGGCCATAAGGCCATTTGAGGTGTTACAGTGTTGAAGCTGTCAATGAAATTGAGTGAGGCACAGAAGAGACCAGAAAGAGAAGCACTGAGCTTTCGCCATTGTGCATCCACATCAGTGACTTCTGGTGAGAACCATGCGTAGAGTTCCGCGCCGGGTGCTGCGTCAAGGACCGGGTAGCCCCACTGGTCATGCCTCCATTGTCCTTCTGTGAGAGTCAAATGCAACTCCTGCACTTGGAATCTAGATATCACTTCTGTTAATGCTCTTGGTGATAAATGGGAATGCTCATCTGTAAATAATAGTATGGAAAAACATGAAGAACCTCGTAAGTTATGGAGGTAGGATAAGGGTAGAGTAGGATCGTGTCACTTACGTGAAGAATCGTGGTCGACGAGTGTTATAAATTGAAAGTTTGCATACAAATGTGTCGGCGGCAAAGGCTTGATGAATAATTCTTCATTGAACTGATCCCCATGAACGAAAACATTCAGGAGATGCACTAGGGTGGATACCAATAGCGCACTCCTAGGACCTGCCATTCGGATAGTTATTTTCATAGTTTATTTGAAACAGCAAGGCAATTTCTGTTTCTTGCGCTATCATTGCAGAATGTAGGTACACAACTCTGCTCGCTGTGCGGCTTTGTATCGGGCTCCGCTTACTCCGCTCAACTACAAGCTCGAAATCGCACGAAATCGTATTCTATTCTCGAATCAGCTCGATCCACAGACCAATAAAATAAATAGGATAGGCTTAAGGCTAGGCTCACCTCACATAGGCTCGATCGAATCGATTCAACAAAATAAAAGTTGTTTTTGTTTACCTTCTTCTTCTTTTTATACATAGAAAAAATATAGGTAGTTGTCTATGTCTATCAGACCCAGAAGTGGATTTCTTAACAGCCTGTTAGCCATTTAGGTCGATGATTATTTTGAGAATGGTCCTAACTTAGCACCTACCCACACAAAATTTCACGACATTACATTCCATTCCATTGCCTTGCCACCCGCCCGTTGCTTTATCTCGTGGAGGAAGCCCCTGTTATAGATAATAAATAATAATATTATAATACAGGCGTACTCTTTGACCTAGGCGTACTCTTTGACCCACGATTAAATTTTCACGATCATATGTTCAAACTGGTAGCAGATAGCTTCAAAAGACTGGGATTTGTTACACGAAACTGCAGGGAATTTCATAATATTACAGCTATTAAACTTTTATATACAGCCCTAGTAAGATCAAAACTAGAAGCTAGCGCATGTGTGTGGAATCCCCATCAGACAACATACACTCTTATGATCGAGAAAGTACAAAAAAGGTTTCTCCGTTTCCTATATAAAAAGGTCCATGGTTATTACCCGTTCATGTATCCTACTCAATTTCTACAGGGTACCTAAGTACCTACTCTGGGATTCAACTCTTTAGAAACGCGTCGGGTACCTACTAGACCAAATCCTAACTATATGTCGCATCGCATATTAAGAGGACTTCTCCACTGTCCTGAACTTTTAAGTGAGGCCAGTCGACTCTGCGTCCCTGAAAACCGCACCAGATTTCGACCTGGGCGAGTGCCTCTGTTTGCAGTGATGCCCGCTAACACCGTTGCTCGTCAACAATCCCCAATATGCAGGGCTCAACGGCGGCATCTCAATGTTCTCGCCGCATCGTCGCAAGCGCACCTTGACGTTTTTGCTGACAAGTGGCCAGTTATTGAAAGACTCTGCTTACAATATTGTGAGCAACTAGAGTATAAATAAATAGATATAAGTGTACATACATTACAAACAAAGTGCAATTTATTATAAGATTACTGTTGGACTGGCACGAGCACATCACTACTGCGGTGTCCCATCCCTATTGACTCTCTAGTCTATGGTGACACACGGCAGCCATATTGAGAACTTTGCTCCTTCCCCTACAAGTGTTGTGTGTGCGTGTAAAATTCATTAGAACATTATAATAAGATAAATAATAGACTCTTGCTTGTGAAACCATTTATTAGTAATTAAAGTTCATGCTAATAAAGTCGAATGTAAAATACTTGTCGTTCTAAATCCAAGTGGAAAAATCCTCTAACAAATGGTAGCAGAGCGTGGTTGGGATCATCATGGCCACAACTTCTCATCAAATATCGCAATACCGTATCGAACTACTAAATAGAAATAACTACGATACGTGGGCAATACAAGCTGAAGCGGTACTTGTGAAAAATGGTTTGTGGAAAGCCATCAGTGACCCAAAGCCCGACGCCGAAACGGATTTGTTGGCGCGATCTGAATTATTTCTCCTCATATCGCCCACAGAAATACGACAAGTAAAGAATTGTACATCGGCATCTGAAATATGGAAAAAATTGAAATCTATATACCAAAGCGAGGGTCCCGCCAGAAAGGCGGCATTGCTAAAGCAATTGATTCTAAAGAAAATGATGGATAAAGACGATGTGCAGGATCATTTATCATCCATTTTCAACTGCGTTGATATGTTAAAAAATATGGATGTAGGGATAAATGATGACCTACTGAGTATAATAATCCTGTACAGTCTGCCGACGTCCTACGAAAATTTTCGCATTGCAATCGAAACGCGAGAAAAATTACCAACGCCTGAAGAGCTAAAAATAAAAGTCATTGAGGAGACTCAGGCGAGGAGTAGGCACAAAAATATAAATGAAAGCAACACAACAGAACGCGCATATTATCATAATAATAAAAAGAAAAATATCAAATGCACAGTATGTGACAAAACTGGTCATGAAGCATCCAAGTGCTGGTCTCGGAACAAGAACCAAAGTTCAAGTTCAACAGGAAATAAAAACAAAAATTCTAAAAACTTTTTTATTTCAGAGCACACAGCAAATATGGTTCATACTGCGGCTAATGATGATGTTTGGTGCCTGGACAGTGGGTGTACGTCCCACATGACCGGAACAGCTAAGAAATTCACTGAAATCAAAGCCGGACAAGGCAAGCTGAAATTGGCATCAAACCAAAGCGCTGAGATAAAAGGTACGGGGATAGTTCCAGTACATTATAAAAATATAGACATTAAACTAAATGATACCATTTATGTACCTGAGTTATCAACAAATTTGCTGTCTGTTGCTCGTATAACTGAAAGAGACCATACAGTTTTGTTCACGGATAAAAAGGCCTATGTAAAGGATAGCCAAGGAAAAACCGTACTGACTGCAGACAAAAAGGAAGGACTTTATCTGACTTCTCTCAAAAGCTTAGAAACTAATGAGCAGGCAAATAATATTTCTGAAAATGATTTAATGAAATGGCATCAAAAATTGGCACATTTAAATGAAAAAGATTTAAAAGATCTCACATCTAAAAATCTAGTAGCAGGTTTAGAATTTAACAAAAATGAATTATTTCAAAACTGTGAAACCTGCATAAAAGCCAAGATGACGCGGTTACCTTTTCCCAAAAATGATGGAAAGAAATCGAAACAGATTTTGGAGGTTATACACACTGACTTGTGTGGACCTATGCCGCAAGCAACCATTGGTGGTGCAAGATACATCTTAACTTTTATTGATGATTTCAGCCGCTATTGCTATGTTTACTTCATACAGAAAAAATCAGAAACATTAGAAAAATTCAAAGAATTTAAAGAAGAAGTAGAAAAACTTACAGAAAATAAAATAAAGTTTCTACAATCAGATAATGGTACAGAATATTGTAATGAAGAATTCAATAAATATTTAAAAGAAAATGGTATCCAGAGAAGACTATCAGTGATATACACACCGCAACAAAATGGACTGGCAGAAAGGAAAAATAGAACCTTAGTTGAAAAAGCCAGGTGTATGATGATAGAGTCAAAAGTTCCAGAAGTTCTGTGGGCAGAAGCTGTATTCACTGCAAATTATATTGTGAATAGATGTCCAGCAAAAGCTCTGAATGGAGAGACACCCTATGTGAAATGGGTTGGCCGCATACCATCTGTAAGACATCTACACATATTTGGATCAAAGGTATTTACACTCAACAAACAGAAGAAAAACAAAAAGTTTTCAGCCAAAGCAAGTGAAGGTGTGTTTGTTGGATATGCAAAATATAGTAAAGCGTACAGAATATACCTACCAAAACAAAATACAGTTATTGTGCGTCGAGATGTCAAAGTACTAGATGGAAAAATGTACTATCAAAATGATGATGTCCAAAATGGTCTACCTCCCCTTGAACTGGAACAACCTGAAACAGAAAAAGAAAGCATTAATGAAGAAAAAGAGAAAAAACAAGGAGAGAAGATAACAACTAATAACTTATCTTTTCAGCCTTCTCCTTTTCAGCCTTCTTTATTTCAGCAAAGTAGAGAAAGTTCTACTACTGATGATGATGATCATGATGAGACAATGCACTCTTTCAGCGAATATGAAGATGACGATGAGGTCGCTATAGATGAAACCGTAAGTCCACAAAATGTTACCTTACATCATCAAGCACAACCTAGCTTGGAGCCTGGCTCAAGTACCCGTCCTTCAAGATTGAAAAAACCTCCTGTGTGGTCCAAAGATTATGAACTTGGAGGTACAGATGAGTGCAACTACATGTGTGAAGAAATTGAAGAACATGATATTAAAAATGATAAAGAATGGCAGGAAGCCATAAAATCTGAAATAAGGTCTCACATAAAAAATGATACTTGGAAAATTATACAAAAAGAAAAGAATTGTAAAAATACAGTGGATTATAAAATGATCTTGAAAGAAAAACTTGGCCCAGATGAAAAAATAATCAAAAAGGCAAGATTGGTGGCTCGTGGTTTCACTCAAAGACCAGGAATCGATTATAATGAAACTTATGCCCCTGTAGCCAAACTGAGTTCAATCAGAACGTTGTTGGCACTTGCAGTTGAGCAAGATCTAAGTCTACATCAAATGGATGTTACTACTGCATACCTAAATGGTGATCTAAATGAAAAAATAATAATGAAAAAACCTGAATATTTAGAAGAATATATTACAAAAATAATGCTGGATGAAAGTGAAAATGAAAATTTAGAATTATTCAACAAAGCCAGAAATATGCTACAAGATTTAAATAAAATAAAAGGCGAAAAAGTTTGTCTACTACAAAAGGCACTCTATGGCTTGAAACAAGCTGGTCGTCAATGGTTCTATAAGTTAGACCATGAGTTGAAAAAGATGAACTTCAAATCATCAACAGCCGATCCATGCATTTACACAAAAATACAAGGCACAGATAAAATAATAGTTGCAGTATATGTCGATGATTTAATAATAGCTTATTCAAATGAAAGCTCATTAAATAAATTAAAGAAGCATTTAAATCGAAGTTTCGAAATGAAAGACATTGGAAAACCAAAACATGTACTTGGCCTTGAAATAAAACATGAGAAAAATAAATTAAAAATAACCCAGAAAAGGTATATTGAAAAAGCTTTGAAAAAATATAACATGGAAAATTGTAAACAAATAAGTTCTCCAATTGAACCATACCTAAAGCTGGAAAAATCTGAAAATTGTGACAAAAATATTCCATATCTAAATTTAATTGGAACTCTGATGTACCTGTCAGTGGCAAGTCGGCCAGATATAGCTTATTCAGTGAGCTACCTGTCACAGTTCAATAACGCTTACAGTGAAGAGCATTTTAAATATGCCAAGCGTATTTTGAGGTACCTGAAAGGTACCATGGATATTGGTATATGTTATACCAAGTCAAATGAAAATTTCTACGGCATGGCTGATGCCGATTGGGCTGGCTGCAAGATAGATCGAAAATCATACTCAGGCTACTGCTTCAAGTTTGCAAATGCTTGCATAAGTTGGGAAGCAAAGAAACAAAAATGTGTGGCTCTATCAACAGCTGAAGCTGAATATGTAGCTCTAACTGAAGCTGCTAAAGAAGCCGTTCATCTGAAAATGTTATTCAATGATTTAGGCATTACTATAAATAATGTTGTACTTTTCAGTGACAATCAAGCTGCCCAGAGACTTTCCTACAATCCAGTAATCAGTGGGAAGTCCAAGCACATAGAAATTAAACAGCATTTCATCAAAGAATGCGTTCAACAAGGGACAATCAGCATCCAATACAAACCTACTCTGGAAATGGAGGCTGACATTCTCACAAAGGGTGTTCCTGGACCAAGGCTTCTGATACTGAGGGAGCTACTTGGCCTATCATGAGCGATGAGCTCGTGAGGAGGAGTGTTGGACTGGCACGAGCACATCACTACTGCGGTGTCCCATCCCTATTGACTCTCTAGTCTATGGTGACACACGGCAGCCATATTGAGAACTTTGCTCCTTCCCCTACAAGTGTTGTGTGTGCGTGTAAAATTCATTAGAACATTATAATAAGATAAATAATAGACTCTTGCTTGTGAAACCATTTATTAGTAATTAAAGTTCATGCTAATAAAGTCGAATGTAAAATACTTGTCGTTCTAAATCCAAGTGGAAAAATCCTCTAACAATTACCTATGTATAAAATCGTTATTATTTTTATTTTTTAAATTCTTTATCTTGTTTTGAATTTTTAATTGTTTATTCTCTCTGTTATTGTATATTCTTTTTTGTAAATATGTGTACCTTTAGTGACGGTTTAGATGTACCTACTTCCTGTAGATACTAAATTCTGTAATGTTACTTTTAAGGCTGAATAAATACTAAATACTAAATACAATAGGTAGGTATTACACTACTCTAGTAGGTACCTATGTATGCCCCTTTGCTTGCATTGCAATAAAATCAGGGTGGAATATTCTCGGTTGTTGGCCTCTAACAGCTGTTGTTGTAAATAAACAAAGCAATTTACTATCTCAGTCCCGCTCATAATCTCCCTTAATATCTCTATCTCTCTCCCACTTGTGACGGCTCTAGACGTTTCGAGCTCTTGCTTGACGTTTCCACACAGTGCAACCGATGTATACCATTGTTTAGAACAAAATTACCCTACAGCTTAGGGTAATTTAAACTTAACCATTATCCTCCTACCCAATTAAAATGGGGTGCTGTAAGTTTGAGGGCTTTTTTATTTATGAAACAAGAACCTCCAAGTCAATCATGACTGTATTCATTTAACTATTACTTACTTAAATGATTTAGGTACCTACCGGTTTGTGATAAAAGTAAAAAAAAACCACTAACTTAAAAAACTTAGGTGTCTACATAGTGAGAGACCTATTTCTTTTGGTAGGCAGTTAGGTGAACCTGAATCTTAGCCCACACCATAGCCCCAGTTTTACTCTCTTTTCTTTTCACAGATCAACAAAACAAAACTCTACGGGCTGTGATGTTTATTTAAAAATGACTAGCTACTTAAATTACTATACAAAAAAAACATCAAGTATCTACTTAAGTAAGTAAGTAAGTCTAATCATCACTTAATAATAAAATATGTTTGATTCCATATTCAAGGTGAATTAATATTGGTGTTCATAAATCTCCCTAAATCTTGGGAAAATTCATAGGTAGTCGCTCAAATCGTGAGAGTGAAACCAAAAATAAAGTCTGTCTCTTTCACGCATTCTTGTCTCTGATTGGCTGACCTTAATTGTTATCTAGAAAATTCGAGAAACCGTGCGCTCTGATTGGCTGACTCTAGAAGGGCGTAGAAAATTCTCGATCCTTATTCGTTTGGTATATAAACGCAAGACGCTCGGCGGGAACGCAGTATCATTTGAAACACGAATCAAGCAAGTAGAAGTGAGTTCGGTACAAACCGGAGCATTTTACGCGAACTTTATCAACGAGTTATTTTGAGTGAATTTTTCAACAAGTGAATAAAAGGAGATACAATGCCAGCTATCGGAATTGATCTTGGAACCACCTACTCCTGTGTTGGAGTATGGCAGCATGGAAACGTGGAGATCATCGCTAACGACCAGGGAAACCGCACTACACCATCCTACGTCGCTTTTACCGACACCGAGCGACTGATCGGCGATGCTGCTAAGAACCAGGTAGCCCTGAACCCCAGCAACACGGTTTTCGACGCGAAACGACTCATCGGAAGGAAATTTGATGACCAGAAGATTCAAGCAGACATGAAACACTGGCCATTTAGAGTTGTCAACGACTGCGGCAAACCGAAGATTCAGGTTCAATTTAAAGGTGAGACGAAGACGTTCGCACCCGAGGAGATCAGCAGCATGGTTTTGACGAAGATGAAAGAAACTGCCGAAGCTTTCCTCGGGGAACCGGTGAAGGAAGCCGTCATCACGGTGCCAGCCTATTTCAACGACTCGCAACGTCAAGCGACCAAAGACGCGGGCGCCATCGCTGGCCTGAAGGTCCTGCGCATCATTAATGAACCTACAGCGGCAGCGCTGGCTTACGGCCTTGACAAGAATCTCAAAGGCGAAAGGAACGTTTTAATCTTCGATCTGGGCGGAGGAACCTTCGACGTTTCCATCCTGAGCATCGATGAAGGTTCCCTGTTCGAAGTGAAGGCGACGGCGGGAGATACGCATCTCGGGGGTGAAGACTTCGACAACCGGCTCGTGAACCATCTGGCGGAAGAGTTCAAGAGAAAGTACAAGAAAGATCTGCGATCCAACCCGCGCGCTCTGCGCCGCCTGAGGACGGCAGCCGAGCGCGCCAAGCGCACACTCTCCTCGAGCACCGAAGCCACCATCGAAATAGACGCTCTCTATGAAGGTATTGACTTCTACACGAGAGTATCCCGCGCCCGCTTCGAAGAACTCTGCTCGGACCTCTTCCGTGGAACCTTAGACCCTGTGGAAAAGGCTTTGAAGGACGCCAAAATGGACAAGAGTCAAATTCACGATGTCGTCCTCGTCGGCGGCTCCACTCGCATCCCGAAAGTTCAGAATTTACTTCAAAACTTCTTCTGCGGGAAGCAGCTGAACCTCTCAATCAACCCCGACGAAGCCGTAGCCTACGGAGCGGCCGTCCAGGCGGCTATCCTCAGCGGTGAAACCCATTCCAAAATCCAGGACGTCTTACTCGTCGATGTAGCCCCTCTTTCATTGGGCATCGAAACCGCCGGTGGAGTGATGACGAAGATCATCGAACGCAACTCAAAGATTCCTTGCAAGCAGTCGCAGACCTTCACCACCTACTCGGATAACCAGCCGGCTGTCACCATCCAGGTGTTCGAAGGCGAGCGAGCGATGACGAAGGACAACAACAAGCTCGGCACCTTCGACCTAACCGGCATCCCACCTGCGCCGAGAGGAGTGCCAAAGATCGACGTCACCTTTGACATGGACGCGAACGGAATCCTGAACGTCTCCGCCAAAGAGAACAGTACCGGTCGTAGCAAGAACATTGTCATCAAGAACGACCGAGGCCGCCTCTCCCAAGCCGAGATCGACCGAATGTTGTCTGAAGCCGAGCGGTACAAGGAGGAGGACGACCAGCAGAGACAGCGAGTAGCTTCGCGCAACGCGCTGGAGGCTTACGTGTTCAGCGTCCGGCAAGCATTGGACGACGCCGGAGACAAGCTGGACGACAGTGACAAGGCCACAGCGAGGAACGCTTGCGACGAAGCGTTGCGGTGGCTCGACAACAACAGTCTTGCGGACAAGGAAGAGTACGAACATAAGATGAAGGAAGTTCAGGGGGTTTGCTCACCCGTGATGAGCAAGATGCATGGAGCCAGCAGCGGCGGAATGCCTGGAGGACCCGGCGGCATGGGCGGAATGCCCGGAGGGATGGGCGGGATGGGAGGCATGCCCGGAGGAATGGGCGGAATGCCCGGCGGGATGGGCGGCATGCCCGGAGGAATGGGAGGAATGCCCGGCGGGATGGGAGGAATGCCCGGTGGATATGGAGGCATGCCTGGATATCAAAGAAATGATGGACCCACCGTAGAAGAAGTTGATTAGATCCGATTAATACCTCTAAACTCTTCATTGTAATGTTATTTTGTTAAAGACTGATTTTAGCCTTAAGTTTGCTACGTTCCTATTTCTTTAGTAAGTCATTTTCCGACAAAGTGATCAATAAAAAGTAAGTGCATAAATATTTTGTTTTTATATTACCACCAATCAATTAGGACAACAAAATTTAGGTAGACAGACACCTACTGTGTCTGTGTCTAGTAAGTAGGAAAGAAATAAAAAGATTCTGTAGGTGTAGGTAGGTACCTAGATTAATAAATACCTACTTACATAGGTCTTTACCGAAGTTCGTAGGTAGTAGACGGACAACACAGAATACCAAGGCTCTTGTACCTACCTATGCAGAGTATACTAGAGGTATAGGTAGGTAAGGTAGGTAGACAAGTCTTGATAAAATCAAATTATAGACATTTTAATTCTATGGAAAAACATTGGGTAGGTAGGTATAGGTACCTACCCTCTGCGTCGGGTATAAAATGAAGTTTTGAAGATCACAGAAGAATAACACAATACAGAATATCCAATACAATGTACCTAATATAACAACAATATAATTTACTAAAGATGTTAGAAAGAAACACGAGGGGCAAAAAACTAAACGGGACAGTTAGATGGTTTGGTAGGTCCATTGAATTGAAATTGTTATATAGATCTACCTACAATCTTTTGCAAAAGTTATAGTCAAAAGCTTTCAAAATATCCACTAATTGGTACCTAATTAACTTATGTTCTTCTAGGCTGGTCACGTGGAACTGCCACCTAGATTCACCTAGTTATTATATAAGACGATTCTAAATGATCTTGTGATTTTATTGATACAGAAATTACGACTATGCTACACCTAAAAAAGAAATAAATAAAACAGCCAAACGGGAGATTAATCAAATGTATTCATATTACATTCCCAACGCACCGGGGCGCCCACCTCTCGCGTCTTACAAAACTTTGGTTACCTACACTACGTACAATTACATACATTACCTAAGTATACATATTGCCTAACATTCACTAGGTGCTATATCCTACCCTCGGACCAAGAATGATTCTTGGTCCGAGATCCTACCTATGCACCTTCGCACGGATAAAATTACTCTATCTTATAAGATATAACTTTCTCAAGTTGAATAGAGTATTATAATACTCTATTCAACTTGAGAAAGTTATAAAGGGACTATATTGTTACATGAACATAGCAGTATTATGGAAAGGTTCAATTCAATACCAGAGTAGAATAGCACGATTAGTCATAATAATAATATTATTAGTATTTGGCTAACTGGATATAAATAAATAAAAAACTGACTTATAATAAATATAAATAAATAAATAGTCGGTAGCCTACACTGTACTGTACTGTCTCGTGTGAAAAGATCTTAACTTTTTTTGTCATACTGTCATTCTTGTGATCCTTTCCTTGTCAAAGATTAGGTATCTAAAATAATTTTTTTACTTCTGTGGTCAGCAGAGCAGCAATCAATCCACCCTCTTCTCACTTCACTTTTGTTTTGTTTTTCCGCTCGCAGTGTAGCAGTGTCAAGATCGAGTGAGTCTTTCGACTTTTCGTGTTATTTTCAGTAGGTACGCATTATTGACTGTGCATCTGCTATAGACAACTGGGCGAATTGATCAACAATGAAAAAGATTATCATTTCAATTGAATAGGTACAAATTGGTTACCTACCTACCTACTAATTTATCCTTTGTGAATTTTCCAAAGAGCACCACCCAGTCTCCAAACACTACCAAATATCTAGTTATACTGCCTGTCTGCACGTAGAGGATAAATCTATCTACAATGGATAATGAATTCGTTGATATATCCACAAGCTACAAGCTCCAATTTGGGTTTGGAATTGGACACATACTGAACGATGTGTGTGCAAGTTTGTGGTTCACGTACTTTTTGGTTTATTTTCATTTAGTGCTTGAATTTACTGCCACTCAGTCTGGAAATCTGATGTTGATAGGACAAGTGGTAGATGCTCTAGCTACACCATTTGTTGGATACCATTCTGATCACACCGATAACTTGATCAGTGCTAGATATGGCAAGCGAAAGATCTGGCATCTCTTTGGTAAGTGCTACTCTGTAACAGCTTCTGCAGCACTTAAAGTTTTTACTCCTAGAGTATCACACCCTAGTTTGTGTACAATTTAAGGCTAAGGCTCATTGGCATAACCATACAGAATTTAGGATTGAAGAAATACTAATTACAATATTGTTTTAGGTACCACCTGTGTACTTGCATCATTTCCCTTTATCTTCTCCGAATGTATTGGATGTTCTACAGCGCACAAATGGGCTCAAATGTTCTATTTCTCTGCATTTATAATAATATTTCAAATTGGATGGGCATCTGTACAGATCTCGCACTTGAGTCTCATACCAGAGTTATCAGAGGATGAACACACACGGGCGCATTTAACAGCCATTAGGTCAGTTTTAAATTACAATTATTATTCTCCCTGCCTTTGGAATACTTTATCAATGTTGACTGTAAAATGATACCCGTTTAAAACAATTATTTGTGTTATGCATTTTAGATGTATTTTAACTAAAAGAGTGTAATATCATTCCAGGTATGGATTCACAGTGTTTTCCAATCTATTTGTCTACCAAATTGCATGGACTATCCTAGAGCTGACTGGAGATTGTGATAAGCAAGTTTGTTTCTATTGACCTCTTATTCTTCTAGTAAATTATAATAATAATAATAATAATAATATCTTTATTGCAGACACGAGATCCATAGCTAATTAAAAATAACAACACACATTACATACGTTACACACACAATAAAATAAAATAAAATAAAATAGATGTCATCGGTACGATAAGTACCTGTTTAGGATGCTAATAACACCCATCGTCTATAGACCCCTGTCAGAAGGAGCCTGTCCGACAAACTGGCCACAATTGCGTTTTTACACTTGCCGACCCTGGACATGAACTTAGCTATGCGGGATCTTTGGATGGCATTAAAGGAGTTGACTCGCGCCTCCAGGTACATACCGGAGGCGCTACAGTACCGATCCAACCCCATGAGTTGTCTAAAGATGTTGTTGTAGGCAACTCTAATGCCATCATGCGCTTTCTTAGTGTAATTCGTCCAGAGTTGGCAAGTATAAAAAGTCTGGCAGAATGACTTGAACAATGTAACTTTCACGTCATTCGACGAATTACGGAATTTCCTTATAATCATATTTCCAACTACGCAAAGCGCTCGCCGTTGGCGTTCGATATCATCATCATCTTTAAGACTCGATGTTACGATATGGCCAAGATACTTGAAACTATCCGCAATATTGACAGGCTGCCCATTGAGTAAAATATTAGGTACGGTCTCGGGTCCCTTTCCGGATCTAAATACTACCATCTCAGTCTTTTTGACATTGTAAATGAGATCATGAATTATGTCTGTACTCACATTTACTGCTCCTGATTCAGTCTCAAGAATATATTTTTTGACAGTTTTGTGAGAATTTCTACTCAAATCTATGCTTGAGTCACGCTTAAGTCTAACTTCTTTATCAGAATATGTAGGGCCAATAGGCCCATATTATAATAAATATATTAACCTTTGCAAATATTAAGCATGTGGATGATAAAAGGTTTCTTTTATTTAGCAGGTGGGTCCAGGTGATGCTTGGAAATTCAGACAAATAGTGTATATTGTGCTGAGTGTGGGAATTGTTGCTTCACTGTTATTCCACTTCATCGTGAGTGAGAGGAACTCGTACAGAAGACAGGAGCAGTTACTGGAACAGAGTGACAGAGGGGCACATTGTGATTTTCTACGTAAACCCCTTATGTATCAGGTGAGGTGACTATTGGTGTTTTTATGTATGTACAATTATTATATTATTTCGAAACAATTATAAATTGAAAATAAATCACAAACAATGGATTGTGTTAAAATAATTAAATGAGGTCCATTATTAGTTGCATCCGTTTCTTAGATAACAATCAAAAGTAAAACTCATTTCCAGGAAACATTTTTATAAATTCTGTTTAAAAAAATACTAATGTTAATTATATTTTCAGATAGCAAGCATATACATGAGTACAAGATTAGCAGTGAACATATCTCAAGTGTTGATCCCACTATATCTTCACCGTACACTGGTACTGCCTACCAGATCCCTGGCTCTAGTCCCCTATGCCATGTACCTGGGCAGTTTAGCCGCGGCGGGGGCGCAGAGATGTGCACCAAGATCTCTGACGAGAAAGCTCAATTATCTAATCGGCTCAGCCTGCGCGATGGCTGGATTTGTCTGGATATTTGTTGGATCTGATACCTACTACAAAACTTATTTTATTTACTTGGTTGCTGTTCTTATAGGTACGTGTTCAACATTTTTTAATCAATTTAGGTAAGTAAAGACGCTACCGCCGCCGCCACTTCTGCAGTTCATTTGCTTGACACGACGTATTACGGCCTCAGTCATTTTCAAACAGTAACATGTTCTAAAAGAATTGCTCATAGTTGGTAATGATGCCCGGTAGACCTAGGTGCCTCAAAATCTCTTGGGAATGTAGATAGGAGGGTCAAAGAGCTATGTTCAAAAATACTTGTCACACACGTGGGTGCGAGTATCGTATTGATGTTATAAAGAAAAGACTACTCGGTTTTTTATTATGGTTCCTATGTGTATAGGTCAAGACAGAGGAGGCTGGCATAACATGAAGGAGACCTATACCTAGCAGTGGATGAAACCGGACTCAAATGATGATGATGATGTGTATAGGTCTGTGGGTACTTTAACATAATGGTTTCGTGTAACTAAACTACTAGCTTAGCTAACCGATAATCAGTAATTGATTCGGCCACACTCATTGGGTTGAGGTATGTAGTATTAGTAAAGTAATTGTACAGTCAGCATTATAAATTAATCACTTATGAACTAAGATAATGTATTCTTACGTCTAAAAAATCTTAGTACGTAGTATATTAGTACCTATACGAATTTATTATTATAAACTAGCTTTACTCACGTGATACGCGTTCTTTGTTATGTTATTCCAGGTCATGAACTATTTTATTAAAGTTTCATCCAAATGTCGTCTAGTTGTTTCTGCGTGACTAAACTATGCCGTATTGTGTGTGTTTACTTATACCTACATTTCTTGTTTGTCCTTTTCTGAATATCTACTAATGTAGGTACGTAGCTAAAGCCAATTTTTAATTAATCAGGTTTCGGAGGAGCAGTAATGCTCGTGACGAGCCTGGCGCTCACAGCCGACTTAGTTGGAGAAAGGACTGAGGCATCCGCCTTCGTCTACGGTCTCATGAGTTTCACCGACAAACTGGCGTGCGGTATCGCGATAGCTTTGATACAAATGTAGTAAGTATTTAAAGCACCTTTGTTGCTAGTTATCTTTTCTCCATTGCTCCTTCATTGTTGAACATTAGACAATATAACTAGTCTCACAGTTTGAATGTGTTCAAGAGGAGAGTTAATAGGTTTCTTCTAGGCAAGTGTGCTATAGCGTCGACTGCATCGTCACTTACCATCAGGTGAGATTGCGGTCAAACGTTAGTCTATAAATTGCACATGGAGACTCATCCATCATTCCACCTGCACAAGAGCAAATATTGTGACAGTTTCATTTAGTGCCATGATGCCAAGCTGTACCCGAAGCCTAAATAATTTCTTAGTTATTTACTTATACAGGTATTTGGTGTTATCAAAACAGGGTAACCTACTGATTAGCGTAACATAGTGTAACAAATACCTACTGTTCATGATCATGTATGAGTCACACACAGGACATACAATACTCGTATACTTAGTCAGAAAGAGAATTTAAACTTTAAAAATTATGTTAGTTTTGTAAACACTTGTTCTAAGTTCAATATTCTACATTTACAGTAAACTTTACTAAATTACTAACTAGGTACTAGGTACAGTCAGTGTCAAATTGATATGAGCGTCTAGAGTAGTCAAAATGATCTGAAAAACATAAAAGCAATTTGATATACGCAGTTCGAATGATCATATTGTTGTAAGCACACAAGGTGCTCAAAATATCTTACTACTCATTGTTTCATATTTATAAGAGCAGTGTTCAAAATTATCTTAGCAAACAAAGCTCTCAAAGCTAGTATTTCAATATAACACCCTACTTATTTCACAATAACCCTACATTGTATAATAGGTGTTTCACAATCGACCTAGATATCATTGACTGATAAAAATAATGATAACAAGCTCCATTCATTCCAATCTGGAAGATGTCTGTAAGAGCTACCTACCTTGTTGGCACAACTGCCAATTGTTCACATTATTTATATCCTTTTGTGTAGGTCAATACGTGCGGACAAGGTCAATACTAGGCTGGCTAGGCTGAGAGGATGGTATAGGTGCTGGGCAAGCCTACTCCATCTAAACATCGTCCCAGGCACTACAGTGTCCCGTTAAGTGTAGGCATAGGTTGCCTCCTGACGCTGTATAAATCATCTTCAATAGATGTAAAGGCCTATTATTTGTGTAGGTATTCGTTTACTAAGTAAAATACTTACATCTATACTTAATTATTATAAAGAGGAAAGATTGGGAATATAGGCTCCGAAACTACTGGACCGATTTGAAAAATTCTTTCACCGTTGGGAAGCTACACTATTTCCGGGTGATATAGGTACCTAGGCTATATTATATTTTCAAAAAAATTAGGGATCCTTACTATAACTCTACTGCTAGTATTGTATGTGTAGGTACATGTAAAAGGTTTTATTATTTCAGTGCTGATGGCGCGGCGTCAAACTACTACCGCGAAGCCCTAGTCTGGGTGTGCGGGACTGCGACGGTCCTAGGGCTCACTTGCACGTTGCTGCTTCCCAAACTGACAACGGACACGCTTAGTATTAACGGTAAGGGTAGAACATATCTCATTCAACAGTGCTCGAAACGTCCACGAAATAGTCCTCCGAATTTGGTGGTACCTAGGTGCTATGGTCGTACGCATATATTGTAGGAAAATAACTAGGTACCTTTAAACTAAGGCTGCTTACTTTCATTTTTGTTAAATCATACTGGAGCATTGACACCCTCTTCACAGATTAAAAATATTTAAATTACCTACATGAGAGCTATTTAATGAGCATTTTTAGGGCGTCTTGCACCAGAATCACTAAACGTATTTAACAGCTAAATAGATTTAAATCTGACGTATTTGTATGACTTGACAACTCGCTAAGTACTATTTAAGAGTTAAACGCGTTTAGCGATTCTGGTGCAAGCCGCCCTTAATCTATATATGACGTCGGTTTTAGAAGTCACAAATTCAGAAAGTTATTATTTTGTTTACAGATTCACCTATAGAGAATCATCCTGCAGAGGAGGAAGCAATAACACCGGATAATAATGAATATTAATGATCAAATCACTTAATCCTATTACGTATCTAAGTAGATAATTTCTCATAAAGTACTCATAAGGTATTTTTACAAAGATTTTATTAATAATTTGTAAGGATATTTTTTGCATTCCATAACAATAGTTGAAATCTTGTAAAATGTGTATGGTTTTGACGAAGTGCTGTCTATTTTAATCTCAATATTGTTGCCTAATAATTTAATGTTATTTATTATAGCCAATTTTATGAACAGAGTCTTTTTTATCCAGTCTCGAGATATGTATATCTACCTAGTGAACTCAATTTCTGAGTACCTACCTTACCCTACTTAACAAATCTTCACTTAACATCAGGTGAGATTGCGGTCAAACGCTTGCTTATAAATTTATAAAAAAAAAAAAAAAAAATGTGCACTGTATTTCCTTAGAGAGATTACATATACTTACTTACCTAACGAAGTAAAAAAAAATCAATATTGCTACGAAATATAGGCGAGAATATTACGAAAGAAAGACAACACCTAGTTGGTGTTTTCTGTTTACATAGCCCTTGATTGAATTAAGAGCGGGGGTGGCATCACACCACCGCTGTTTCTCAGAGCTAAAGGGATTTAATAAGACTCGCGCGGCGCGGAAGCCCGGGTTCATATTTTGACCTATGTCAAGGATGAACTTTTCATCATAGTTCGTAGTTATTTATTCCAGGAACAAAAATTACATTGTATGCAGAACATTAGTATAGGTATGCCTAACTACTTGGCTTCTTTGCGACCAATATCGCGTCAATAGAATATTTGCGTTGTTGCGTTTATCTTCTATACCCTCTACCTAGTTTAATTAAAATACAAATGAAATAAAAATATTCAAATAAATAATTTTTAATATCACAAAAGCTTGCAGTGCACTCCTCTTGCCTGATAATGACATACAAAATACATTTTAAGCTTGAAAGGGTAAAGCTCCACCTTTAGAGTGTAATTAGTTTTATTACAGTCCACATTTTCTTGAAAAGCAGTAATTACTAGTTATAAAAAATAGAAAATTCAGTCTGATGCAGTCAAAGCCATTACAGTGAAGCGAACTTCAGATGGGTCACGGGCCATGAACTCCTTGCATACTTTAGCAGCATCTTCCAACAGGCCGTCTTCAGTAGTTGGCCCATGGTTAATGGGGAATGATTTACGGCCATCCAACTCATACAGAGCACCATCTTTATGAATGAGAGTAATGAAGTGATGAATCACAACATCATCTGCTCCAGGAGTATTTGTTTGGCCTTCTTGAGCTAGCTCCTTGTGAGCATTTATAATGCCGGGATACTTTTCTAACAGTGCTCCACGGGCCACATAATCTAACTTCTTAGCTTCTTCCAAAAAGTCTTTCATGTGTCCATCGGCAAGCTTAATTCTATCAGCATTGTTGGCGACCCCATGAACAAGAGCAATGGTGCCGCAAGCGTTGCTCAGATTTTGTTTCATGTAAAACAAATTTTCAGAGATCTCTTGACCCTTAGCCAAAATCTCGCTTTCTTCTTTCTTATGGTATTGTTCGTACACATCGGATGTCGGGAACAACAGCATCACCGCCAGCACTGGACGAGGTACAAACGCCAGCATGTCTGCATCTAAGCCCATCACATCTACCAAGCTCCACTTGGTGGGAACACCCAGCTTTTGAAGAAACTTGTTTAAGACATCGGGGTTGGATTCTAGGGGCACTAGGGTTTCGGAAGCCATGTCGTAAGCACTGAAAACAATAGGTTACCGGTAAGTAAATAAAATCAGGGTGAAACTAGATGATGGTTTTTCAAATCTGGTGGTATGTTGAGTGTAATGTGGACTAAATACCTACCTTTATTAATCTCTGTCCTCGAAGTAGATGACGAACGGGACGTATTCACTCACGATCGATCAAAGAAAAGTAAAGTAGTAGGCTAGGTTAGCAGGTACAAAAATGCAAAGTCAGCAAATCCGGCGATCAATACACTTGAATGAAATTGAATGAGTTGAATCAAGTAGAATGTATTAATGAATGATTTATAGAAAGAGCTGAGTATGGGAACGAAATTTTTTTTTTAGTTTGTTTTGACGTTTTGACTGTCTTCTTTTGAAAACGCCTGCTCCAAATGAACTATTTTAATTTTAGTATCTATTTGATCTGTGTATTTTAGTTTCATTGGTTGTCCGCACTGTCTACATGTCACTGACGCAATGAATCCACAATGAATCATAGATAGACTTAAATAATAGAGATGTCTTCATTCGATATACTAAGGATGAAGATCGCATTGAAGAAAATCGATTCATATAATCGAAAATCGATCTCAGGCCAAAATAAGAAGAAGAAAAAAAAATTCGTCAACTGATTCAACTGAACGGAATTCCCAATTTTGCATGAAATTGTTTTTTGTTTGCATTTTGCAGATTTTTACTAACATAATGTGTTTCTGAATGAAAGTATGTGTTTTTCTATTAGTTTGAATACTATTTCCCATCAGTTTAAAAAACCTGCTTTAAACATCGCCAAACGAGATGGCTGTCTGTGGATTGAGGACAATCTTGCTAATCGTTTGTGTACTTGAACTGGTATGTCTTTTCAACTAGTTTCGTTAGAGCTTATCTCTCAAGGTCTGTTTTGGCTTGGTAGGTCTGTCAACATGTCCTACCTATCCAGATAAATAATAAACAAGACTATAGGTACCTATGACTAATATTTTTTTTGCATGAACTTTGTAGTGTCTCAGTAGGTACCTACATCTTCATTGGAACTCCTAGATATTTCCAAGCAGAATTCTACCATCCATCCTAACTGTCAATCTTGGTTATCTTGTAACAAAATAAGCTATGTAATAGGCAATTTTAGCAAAACCTCTATGATACTCATCAAGCTTCATAATAATTATTATAAGGTTCTTTTGCTGCCTTCGTAAAATGTATACTTTTATCCTCATATTTTTTCAGTTAGTTACAATACAGCGGCAGGTTTTTGATTTTTTGGGTTACATGTGGTTGCCAATTATTGCAAATTTCACCAATATTTTGTTAATTATATTTGGATCATTTGGAGCTGTTCAATACATAACAAAATACTTAGTAGCAGTAAGTATATGCCCTACTTATTTTATTTTCTTTTCTTTAATTTGTATTACCGCTAAATCAGAATTCAGATTGAAAAACTACATAAAAGGAAGATAAATATTGTAGAAACCTTGTGTGTTTAACTTATTTGACTGTTTTAAAACAGTGAGATTGTCTCACTGTGTTATCTGACCCACTGTTGCTATACTTTCACCATGCTTAGTATTATGTAACCAGTATGTTTGGTTTGCTTATAAGGTCTGTAGCTTCTTTATGTTATTCCAGTATGCAATATGGAGCTTTATGTGGTTGGCATGGAATGTATTCCTGATATGCCACTTCTTGAATGTTGGTACACTCAACAAAGTAAGTGTGTATTCAATTGTATTGATAAAAAAGTATCCAAAATGAACTTTAAAATTTTAAAGACTAAATACCTATTGAAATGTTTTAGGAGAATGGTCTGTTGTCACTCGGCACAGGCAGTGTGAATTGGTGGGCAATTAGTGGCTGGGGTTGCCAACCCCAGTGGGGTGAAGAAGATGGTCCTGGAACTTGGAGGCTGGCTCAAGTAGATGGTTGCTATGTTCAGTGGGACCACATTGAGCTTGCTCAATCCGCAATAGGGGCCTTGTTTGCTGCAATCGCCTTGCCACTTGCCATCCTACTAGCTTATAAGTCATTCAAAAAACGAAAGCCTAAAGCAGGTAATAAAAACTATACTATAGTAAAGTAGCTATAGTATGATAGTACATAATGTTAGAACCTACTATTGTTGCAGACAAAGGCACCCTTCCACGTCGTCCAGTTTACACAATAGAGCTAAGTCCAACTGAGACAACTTCAGTTGAGAATTCGTTGAAGCCGATGACGCCGCGTCGAGTCAAGCGGCGGTCGGGCTCTCGAGGGAACAACTCATCGGTCCGCAGATCGCGACGTTCCTACCGAAACGCCGCCTACATGTCTTCAAACGCATCTCTACCGCGGGACCCTCGAGGCTCCCGTCCGACTTCAGCGCATTCCTCATACTCCAACTTCCATGCGGCTCGGCCCGCGTCCTACCACACGGTAGAACGAGAAAGGAGTACCCCGACCGAGACGCAGTACGATCAGCATCCTGTTTCGGAATCTGTTCCTATAGTGACTAATAGGCATACATTGACGAGGCACAATAGCGCCAAATCGTCCGGCTATGACGTTGTCGGGCCGTATAAGGAGACGGAGCCTGCGTGTAACGAGGCAAATAACGTTCCGTGTGGGGATTTGACAGCGCGGATAGATAACATAGCGCGGGAGTGGGGGGATTGCCACGAGGGCGCGTGGCAGGAGCCGCCGCCGCCCGCGCCGCCCTACAGCGGCAGGAACACCCCGCCTTCGAACCATCCTTCGCAGCAAGGCTACACCGCTCACAACATGCATCAGCAAAGCCAGCAGTACACCCCTTACACCTATCTACCGGCTCAGCACCAACACTTCGGAAAACCAAACACGCCGCCGCCATCGCAGCACAACACGCAACCTATGCATCCGCAAAGCCCGCAATACGAAAACCACGCGGCGTACGAGTATCATAATCGGTCGTATGGTACGCCGGTGTCGCCGGGCCCACCGGCCTATCAAGCGATTAACGAAATCTACACCAATATGCCTCAATGTCAATGAAGTGAAGTCAATGTCAAAAAAATCCTCTTATTTCACGTGGCATAAATTATTTCAGCCATACCAGTCAGATGCAGGCGAATTTGATATTATCTGATTAATCAGTACTCTTTAATGTGCCTTATCTTGATGTCCAGTGATTGTTATGTTATATTAAGGAAACAGAACTCACGAATTAGTTTTAAATATTAGTGTTGTAAACACAATACTAAGGATGTCCCATGGCATGGGTTCTTATTACTTTTAAGTTAACATTTTAGTCCTATTTTTGTGAATTTACTGTTAATTTTATATTTGTTTTTAAAAGTATACTTTAAATACAGGGATTCGTTTCGTAATGTAACATTCCGAATTATTTAGTAAAATTAGCAATTTTTTTCTGAATCATTCCAATACTGTTGTAATCTCAATTTTGATCTAATTTTTGGATAGCCAGCCTATATAACTAATATTATGTGCACAATCTTAATAATTGTTGTAGATGCAGTAATAGTTGTATCACAATCAGTCACTGTTTGCTATGCTCCTTTATCGAATCACTTTGTTAGATTCTAAGTTAATGTAGGTAGCTACATTTTGTATTGTGCCACAATTCCACTCACCATTTGTTGTGTATGCAATTATGCATTTATTGTGGTTTGCTGCTCCGTCCAATGTTTGTGATAATGTACAGTCTCTCAATTTAATGTATTTTTATGGTAAATGTTCATGTTTACAGATAATCCTGACACACTGTGGTCCAATTATTGTTTAATTTAAGTTTCTATAGAATTCCAAATGAGCTTTAGTAGTTTAAGAATTAATTTAAAGATTACTTTGGAGAACATTTCCAATTAATTTTTATGCCAAATATACACATACACTAAGAAAAGCTGTTTTTACTTCGTTCATCTCGTAGGTACCTATTTCGTACTATAAAAATAAAACAATTAAAATTTTGAGCATTGAAATTGTATTTTTCGTATCTATATTATATATGGTATATATTTTTTTAAATTCAATAAAAAAGTTAAACCTCTAAAAACTAATCTAATTGATCGAGTGAGCGAGGCGAACGAAGATCATAGTGTCAACTTGGATTGGACGATTCGGCGTTATATGTTAGAGGTTAGAGCATAACTTTCGAACCGCTTATATAAATCCGATCTGCATAGAATTTGGTAGATCATCAGATAGTACTACCATAGTTTACTGGTAAGGTTATAAGCTAAATCGGCTAAGGAGATCTCAGTTCGGGGCGACCTACTAGTAGAATAGAGGGATCAAAAGAGGTTTCTACATCTTAGATTTTAAATAATAGTACATTTTGGAATATTCTTAAACTAGGAATTAGTGTGATGCAAATGCAGTGGTTCATTATGTTTGTAGGATGATAGGTAAAGCCTCAAAATTAGACTAAAGGAAAGGTAAATAATTATCTTAAAATTGCACAACAGACTTATTTAAATCTAATATTTACAGTTTTAACCATAGCACCAAGTACTTATTTTACAACAAAAAGTTTCAAAGGTTTTTCTCAATAAACTGTCACTATTTGGTACAATATTTATTAAAATAATGCGAGACAGCTCATATAAAGTTATCTGTATGTTGTATTAATTACAAAGTATAGACTAGAATTCTCGGTTATCAAATTATACCAAACATCGACATCACTGCAGCAGACACACGAAACCGGGCTTACTTCAAATGTCTTTCTCAACACAACTAACCGCTAGCGATGAAACGCCCAGGCCCTAGGGATCGAAGGAAGAAATTAACAGAATCAAATACTATTCAACAGATCCAAGTATGAGGGATCAATACTATTCAACACAGTGCCAGCCAGGGGGATCAATACTAATCCTCAGATTCACGTATGACGGATCGATACCTACTATATGTACAGATTCAAATAATGAGAATCGATACTATTCAACAAATTCAAGTATGTTGGATCAATACTGTTCAGTAAGTAAATAAATACAATTTTAGTTTTAAGTAGAGGATCAAATAGCAGGCAGTTGTTTTCTCTCCGCTGGAGTAAGGTCCGGATGCCAAACGTCCACAATCAGAACAAGTCGAGAGCCAGTGCCGTTGTGCCAGACCTCGTGTTCGAAGCTGTCATCAAACATTAGCAACTTCCCTGTCTGCCATTGCCTGTGAAGGAAAAGTGACTTTAACTTCTGTTAAAGTTCTGTTCTGTTGTAAGACTGATTTTTAACCCCCGACGCAAAAACGACGGGATGTTAAGTTTGACGTGTCTGTGTGTGTGTCTGTTTGAGTCAACGTAACTCCCAACCAAACGGATGAACCGATTTTGATTTTGTTTGAAAGGTGAATAAGTCAGGAGTGTTCTTAGCTATGTTTTATGAAAACCGGTCCAAGATTCGGGGGTTTTTTAAATTTTTATTAGGTACTTGTGTTCAGATCAGTTCATAGTCTAGGTCACTAAGATGTAACGTAGGCAAAATGATGTAGAGATAGGTCCACGTAACCCAGCTGCCTTTTAGTTTAAAATTATAAGATGTCAATAATTACCTGGTCTCTCGATCCACTCGTATAAATGTAGCTTTGGTGTTGCTGAGTCCCAGATGCATACGCAGCCTGCAGTTTGTCGGTCCGACGTGGGGCCTGACGTGAGTGCCCGCTTCCATCATGCTAAATTTGATTTGACCGCGACGGCATCCACTCGCTGCTACTTCAGACTTGACTATTCCACAGGTGACCGGCGCGCGGGAACACCTATTCGGGACCTCCCGACCTCTCACGAACAGATCCAGCTGCGACCATTCGCCTCGCTCCTTCAACCCTTCCTTTTCTTTTTCATACATTGCTTTAGCCGCCTCTCCCTCTTTCAGGATTTCCTTCCAAGACTTTTCTAACGCGCGCGCTATTCTCGCATACGGGGTCTGATCGACGTTCCACCAAGGTTTGCTTTTTAGTCTGTCGACGTTGTATAAGGACCGTTGAGAAGGTGACAGAAAGTGTCCCAGTGCCGTTCCACGTTTGTGTACCTCGTGAGCTTCTTCGAAACGACCGAGAAGAAGTAATGCGTCACCCAAGTGATAGTAAAAGCGAGGCTCATTCGCGGCACCTGTATCTCCATCAAGAGCTTTTGTGAAAGCTTCGACGGCCTCTTCGAGTCGGTTGTGCAGTGTTTTTAAAATGAAGCCGTGGTGAGCCAGTGCGATACGGTCATTGGGCCAAAGTTTGAGGGTTTCTTTCAGGACATTCTCAGCTAAGTCGGCTCTGAAATAATTAATAAGAGTTAGCTTCTAAGTCACAAACTAAAAGACTGAAAATTACAACTGAATACTTTACCTACCTGTTCGCCATAAGGAGGGAGATAGTCAAATTGTTTCGATAAGCCACCTCGTCGGGAAATCTCCGAATCAGCAGTTTGTAAACTGGTTCTGCACTCAAGTATGTTCCTAAAAATAAGTACAAATAGGTAAGCCTAATATTACACGAACAATTTAAATTACAAAAAAATTGTTTTATTTTTCACCTCTGAATTTGATTCTGTCCAGCGTTCGACTTGCTACTTCTATTAGCTTCTTATCCGAAAGTTTCTGATTCATCTTCAGTAGCTCAAGGTAAGCTGCGATGGCTTTGTTCAGTAGCTGGTTGTCTTTGTTGGCTTCAGCGGCGACGTCTAGCGCTTGTGCGGCGACGTAGCGAGCGCGCGCGCTGCTCCTCAGTTCTGCTGCTGAAGCCTTCTCGACGGCCGCTGACCACTCGCCCTCCGCAAGTTAGTAACACACTCACACACACGCAACAAACAACGGACGATAAACGAGTCTACAACCAATCAGTCGGTACCAAAAATACGGTGCAAATAACTCGTTTTATTGCCTGTATTTAATTTTATTTTGAAAGATTTGTACGTAGTTCTCAACTTGATTGGTTATAGACAGCGATCGAACCATCATCGCATAAACATATTCTTATATCTAGTGTAGGCTTGTAGGGGAGGGGATGAAGTCGTCGGGGACACCTCAGGGACGAGACGCGCGGGGTGCGGGCGCGAATCGTAATCTCAAGTATCGCCGACGAGTTGGGGAAATGGCACAACGAGCAAAGTATGAAACTGGATGCAAAAACAGTTAGTCAAGCCAGTCCTGAAATTGATATTCTCATAAGTAGGTGCTTTTTCGTAAAGCATAAGTTTATAGCCTTTGCCTTTTCCAAGGGTCGTATATCTAAATCAGTCGTGGAATAAGGTGTATTTTCCCTATTATTAACTTGGGGAAAACATGCACGAAAGCTCAGCAAAGCATAGGATATCAACTTTGAAAATCAAAGATAGTGTTATAAAAATAAACAAAAACTAGGTAAAATACACCAAGAAACTTTGAAATAATAGTAAGTATTTTGTAAAAACTCAGCGATGAAATATTTTTCTACCATAGGTACATGAATTTTTAATTTTGGTTTATTGTATTTACGGATTACCAGCGAAAAGCAACTTGCGATTTTCACTATACCCGCAGCATTTAGTTTCCTATATTTTCTGAGTATATTGTGTTTGTAATAGATACCTGGCGAAGATCGCGCTGGGCTTGGTCTAATTGTTCGCTCCAGAATGCATCGGCTGGCTCATTCGGCCATTCATCTTCGATGCTGTTTCCACCATCCTCTGAAACGCATCAAAACAATATATTATGTTAGATGGATATCAAAAAACTTTTAACGCGGTGAAATAATCTCCCGAATATCTTACTCTACTTATATAGCTAAATCAGTCGTACCTTATAATTTAATAGTCATAATAGTTGACCTATGTTTACACAAGTTTATAATAATAATCAGGTCTTTGCATCTAATTTAGATGATATATACAGTATCAAGAGCCACTTTTTGCCTATGCTCCTATGAACAGGACGTTGTAGTGCATGGGACTTAATTTTAGACAGAGTAGGCACAACACTCAATACTAGTGATTTAAACAGTGCATGCATTTGTCTAGTTAAAAAAAAACTATACAACTCACACGCGTTAGTCATGCCTGTTAGTAAGTTATCAAGCCAGTCAAAGCCCACTCCGTTTTACTATTAGTTCGTCGGTCTGGCTCAGGCAGCCTTCCGTATTTCTCTTCCAATCGGCTCAGAAGTTCCGCGTCATCAACGTCAGAAATGTCTTCCTCTTCTTCTAATTCCTCTTCAAGTTGTTCTTCATCAATTATTTCGACGTCATCGTCTTCATCCGGTTCCGGCGTGACCTCCTTGGTGACGTCAGGTATAGTCTGTGGTGCCTGTACAGTTTGTATAGTCTGTGGTGTCTGTGGTACAGCTTGTTGAGGGATAGCTTTGGTCGGTTCAATGATTTCTTCTTCTTCGATATCTTCCTCGTCGCTGTATAACTCTTTATCTATTGTGTCTTCTAGTGCTTCTGCGGACTGAAATAATACCGTTTTTTTAATGTTCAACTTCGCATGTCTAGCGATTTTCGCAACGTGTCTTAAATTATTCTGAGCAGTTCTTGTGATAGTAGGTATAACAAGCAAGTAAAAATAAATATTTTTGAAATCACCGGTGTATTTTGTCGTACCTTTGAAATAATCATTTCTTCTTCCTCTTCCTCTTCATCTTCCTCTATTTCTTCTTTCTCAAGTGAAGAAGACTGAACTTTAACAGTCGATTCTTTAACCACTTCCCTTTCTATTGGCTGATATACCTCTGATAACTTTGGAGTGACTGAAGTGAACAAATACTTGGTTTCAATGAAAAAACTCGGATATGTTTTATTGAAATTGCGAAGTACTTCAAGTAAAGCAATAACGTCACATTAAGCACATAATAAAGCTTGAAAATTCCTACCGGTAGGTGGCGGCACTGGTTCCGAAATAAGAGTCATTCTCCTGTCCGATAATGGAGTTTCTTCTCTATAGTCTGCTTCATCTTCCGCTGTGTCAGTTTCTGTTACGGAAATATCATTCACTATTTTGGAAATTACAATAATAATATTAGTCCCTCTATCTCTATGTAGTAGTAGATACGTCACTGTAGATACACTGTTCTTATTTATTTATCTAATTCATGAGTCATTAATGTAGTATTATTAGTTTTGCAACTCCAAAATAACATTTTCAGAATAATTATCTACCTTCAGCAAGATACATTCTCAAAGGACTATCAAAAAATGCCAACTGGATTTGAATATTATTTTCAAGTATGAAAGGTATAAAATAAATAGTACGCACCGCGCGAGGCAGTTGCTCGGCGGAGTACCGCGTGAGTGGCCACCAGAAGAGCTCCGCCCACCGTTAACTTCAGCCACACTGCAACACACATACCATACTCTCTCATTCAACAAATCACAAAAATATTGAACTTTCTAGATAGAATAGTCCCATGTCAGTCAATAATTTATAAGTTTAATAAACTAGGAAAACAGACTTCAATTTGACTACTTTCCGGCTTCATCATCAGATGAGGATAATGATGGCAGTTCACTGGGAATGTAACCGTAGTAAACACCATCACAGGAGAGCAAAATACGCAATTTCGTGTATGTGGATGGCATATTTTTCCAGTTATTCTGATTTAAAAGTCAAACTACTGAACCGATTTTGATGAAATTGATATAGGACCAATCTGGAAGTATTATCCTTTTAGATAAAAAGAAAATAAAAAGAATTGTTCAAATTGGTTTATAACGGAGTGCTGAAGTAACATTAAAAAAATAGACCTGATTTGAGTACTTCCTCTTTTTGAAGTCTGTTAAAAATAAAATGAAATCAATAGTCCACAACTATGTCATTTGAAGAATACTGATTTGCGTGTCAAATGTGTCAATGTAACAAATGGCGTTCCAATGTTGCGTCTCCAGTTTTTGATTGGACAACAGAGCGCCATATTGTTTTATTTGAGTTGTTGTGATTGGTTGGACCTTGAAAAGTACTCTCAAGCACATTAAGAAGTTGCATTGCCGCGGTAATCTACGTAGATTGTTGCAGTTGCAGAATATGGACGTAGTGTGTCCAGATTATTGTTATAAGAAAACATAATAAATCACATTATAAACTATTAACAGCCCAGTTTGTGTTTTAAAGCGAAGTAATTTTATTACGACATAAATTATTTCTAAATTAACGACGTACAAAAGGTGTAATAAATTCGGTGTGAAATAAAACATGTTGATTTTTAGGACATTTATTTTTACTTAATTCTTATTACTAGAAAAAAATTATGATGCTTTAATCCAGCGTACGTAAGCAAAATACTAAAAGCATTTTTAATTTTTGCATTTCTTTCTTAAATCGTGACTGCGCTTTGAGTTATAGGATTAGGGGTGGTTAGAGTGTTAGTTACATGCATACAATTAAGGTGGCAGCAAACAGCCTAACTATTCAGTATGGGATAATGATAGCAATTCTGTTGTTAATTTTTTTTAAACTAGTCTAATTTTACAGCTCTAAAATTGTTGCCATCCCTTTCTCATAAAAAGAATGACAAATACAGCTATCATTTTGGTGCTGTCAAATTAGTTTAGTTTAGAAAAATGTAACAACAAAGTTCCAAAATAATATTTCCAAAACAATCGTATTAGAGAAAGCCGCCAAGTAGTTATAGGTACCTACCGTCACGGTTCAATAGCGCTTGGCAAATGTAGACGGGAAATACAAAATTCGACTTTTGCGCATTCAAAGTCTGCTCTACTAAACCGTGCCGGCACCTGTAACAAGCTCATGCGATATGCATCTGTCAACAGTCCAAGTCAAAATTTCTTTATTCAATAAAATCACAAAGATCATTTAGAATTTAGTAAGTAGGTCAGTTAAATTTTGACCCTTCAGTTAAATTTTGACCCTTACAACCTTAGATATAAGGTACTTACTGCCTTGCGAAGCTTGTTCCCTCTCCTTACGTAACTGTTCTTGCTGCCTTTCATATTCTTCTTCATCTGCCAACGTGTCTTGAGGTTTCTCCGTGGACGGTGATTCTCCCACCTATAAATATCAATATTTATTGAAATACTAGCAGTTACCCGCGACTTCGTACGCGTCTACAGTTTCCGTGTACATTATATTATCTGTGCGTGTACCGAGCGGATACTTTGGGAAACTTGACATTACACCTCATTACACCGAACTCGTACCTACTGGAATGTCAAACACTAGTTGTTAGACCAAAGAGGTAGTACGCCCTGTCAAACTGACGTGACATGACAATGAAATCTTCTTGCCAATTGGCGCTGCTAATCCTTTTCGTTCATTTTATCCTGTAGATCCTGTTAATTATTCGAGATAAAAAGTAGCCTATGTGTGAATCCAGGTTACGAACTATATATATGCCAAGTTTCATCCAAATTGGTTCAGTAGTTTCGACGTGATTGAAACACAAACATCCAAACATCTAAACTTTCGCATCCTACTAATATTATAAATGTGAAAGTTTAGATGTTTAGATGTTTGGATGTTTAGATGTTTGGATGTTTGGATGTTTGTGTTTCAATCACGTCTAAACTACTGAAACAACTTAGATGAAACTTGGCAATTATATAGTTCGTAACCTGGATTGACACATAGGCTACTTTTTATCCCGAATAATGAACAGGATCTACATGATAAAATGAACGAAAAGGATTAGCAGCGCCAATTGGCAAGAGGATTTCATTGTCATATTGTCATGTAACGTCAGTTTGACAGGGCGTAGTACTACCTCTTTGGTCTAACAACTAGCGTTTGACATTCCAGTACGAGTACGGTGTAATGAGGTGTAATGTCAAGTTTCTCAAAGTATCCGCTCGGTACACGCACAGATAATAATAATACACAGATAATATAATGTACACGGAAACTGTAGACGCGTACGAAGTCGCGGGTAACTGCTAGTAGATCCATAAAAACCTTGTAGTTTAAACTAGGTTTTAATAAGTAGGTACATAGCTAATGTATAACGCAGGTCATGAAATAAATACCTATTAGGTATCTACATATCGAAGATGATGTAATTATGTTGTGTTGGATATACATACTTTACACCTACATTGGTTTACCTTACTTTACATACAAGTAACTACCATTATTAATTAAGTACATGTAAGTTCAGGTAGTGGTAAAAAATTAGAATAAGTAGCCTAAGCTGGCTAACTAGGTACTGCTGACTGTTGTAATAAAATATATTATAGTAGTGATTAAGCTAGTTTATAATATTAGTAGGATGATCACCCGTTTTTCTCTTGAATGGATAAATGTTGGTGGACATCTGGCACTACCAAATAATGGCGAGCACGGAGGGCGCTCAACCTACAAATCACCTACCGATATTTGCTATTTTTATGAAGTCCTAATGACCAAAATACTTACGAGTTAATAGAAATTGAAAAATTAATAATCCTTTATTTTGTGGTGTTCCATAGACTCCATTCGATTTAAGAAATCCTAAAACTATTTGTTCCTGTAGTTTCTGATACAAAGTACAAACCTCAGGTAACGGCTTTCCTTTAGGAGCAGTGATTGGCTCTACAATCGGCAGTTCATCCAGTTCGTCTGGTTCTAAAAACTCAACGTCATCATCTTCTACAGAAGAGTCGTCTTCGTTTGGAGATAACTCTTCTGATATATCTGTAACATAAAATAATTCAATAAATAGAAATAAAATGCGCTACCCAAATAAAAAGACTTTATTCACAAAAAAAATTACGAATAGTATTTAAATGATTTGATTTGTTTGTTGTAAATATTCCGATTTGGTTATGGTTATGCTAAACGAGATTCTCAGGAGTCTACTAAACAGAGTAGGTATGAATCGAATAAAACACCATCATAAATGGACTTCATTAGAACCGTGAACATTGAATTTATAAGTAGGTAGGTACCTACCTACTGATTTAAATGTAATACAAAATACTTGCTTTAAATGTAATACAAAGAAATAAATTTAGATCTGTATTTCTTTGTTACCTTGGCTTTGGTTCTCGTCATCATTAGCGGGTTCTTCGGCCGATACGATATCGTCATCAGAAACCTCCTTTTCTATAGTTTCTATTTCAATGTTTGTTGGCTCCTCTTCTTCTTGTTCTTCATGTTCCTCATCGTCCTAAAATTATGAATTATCTAAAATAGCATGTTGTATACGTACTTGAGTACTGTTTTTCCAATGTATGTACTTATTTCATAACGCCAAAAGCACTAGTTACATCTAGCTTCAGAGTGGAGCCTAAACTTTTTTAAATTTCCGTCTCCGTTTCCCTTTATTGCTTTTTCATGACTTAATTGGTTGTTTCGTGTTTAGATCATGTTTGTGATCTTATGCATCGTGGAACTTTATGATTATGATATAAAATAAATATACTTATAGCTAGGTACATTATGCGTCGATGTATTGCGATTCTGGCAAGAGATGCAAAATAGAAATAAACAGAAGTACCTATTATATTGTCGAGGATTACCATACGTCGTTACCTACCTGAGGGGCGAGTACGAGTTTACAGTGTGCAATACGTCCGACGTCCAGCACACCGGTGTGCGCTGCTTGGTATGGAAACACTTAGCGGATTTTTTGAGAAGTTTGGTCTCGTCAAGCTTCCGCTCAGTGTTTCCATACCAATCAGCGCACACCGGTGTGCTGGACGTCGGACGTATTGCACACTGCAAACTCGTACTCGCCCCTCTGAAGTATATTTCAGACGCAAATTCCTTAAATATCAGAAATATTCGTATTCATATTGTAAGTAGCGTAAATACAATGGTAAAAAATCTTACAGAAAAAACAAGCTAAAAATAATTAAAGGTTATAAAGCTAACAAGAAACAATATTTCAACAATATCAAAACTGGACAGGCAAAATCTTGATCTTATTTTCATCGCACTATGAGTATCTCAGTCGGCTGACAATGTTATTCCAATAAAAACATTTGCTTAGCATGCTGTAAAACTAAAACGAGTTTAAATAAAGTAGTTGTTAGAATTTGAAGTAAAAGTAAATCTAATAGAAAAGTCTGCACCTCAGTCTTGTAATAGTAAGGTGAATAATTTTGAAACGAAGCATAAGAATGGTTAGTGCCAATCAATCAAACATTTTCTTTATTTTTATAGAAGCGTCACACATGTGCACCTCTTGAGCCGCGTCATTTTGTAGATAATCATCGCCGTCATCGTTGTCATCATCGTTTTCTAAGGTTTTATCTTCATCACTATCGTTTTCTTCTAAGCCATCGTCTTGTTTTTCGTTATTACCATCGTCATCTAGATTTTGTTCGTCATCATCATCATCGTCATCTTGGTCATCATCTCTGTCTCTTTGTAAATCGGCTTCATCTTGATCATTTTCGTTTTGTTCATCACTATCTTTTTGCAAATCATTATCACCATCATCTACGTTCGCTTTATCATGACTTTCGTAAAATTTTCTGTAACTAGGTTCTTCAATGTCATCCTGTTCAAATGTCAAAAATATATATATTAAACCTACTTCTTACACAACGTAAAAGCCTTGTGTAACTCATATTGTTGCTCTTTCATGAAATCCTTATAATTGTCCACTACAAGGGATACAGAAAAGCAGGGCTTTCTCACCAAGTCCTCATAAATGATATGTCATTTACCAGGACTTGGTGAGAAAGCTAGTAAATCATCACCTCTTCCTCAGCGGTGTTTATATTTCTTTCTGTGCTTGCATCATTTTCTTCATCATCATCATCATCATCTTCATTTTGAGCATTATCGGCTTCTTCAGATTCATCCGTGTTTTGGTCTGTTTCTTGACTGTCATCATCATTTTCGTCTTCATCATCGTTTTCATCTTCATCATCATTTTCGTGGTCATCGCTTTCATCATCGTCATGTTCTAGGTCACTCCCATGATCTGCATCATCTTCATCCTAATTTAGTAGTAACATTTTTAGGAAGTTTTTGCTTGACAGTTTGAAATAAAGAATTGAATGCCTGTATTGCTCTTACATAGCTAATTTAGTTCAGTTTTGTAATAAATAATGAGTTTAAAAACAATACATTATCAATTTTAAAAGTGTTCCCCACTCCTTCAGAACAGTAACATAAACATAATGTAGGATACTTGATTTCATATTATGATGATGCCTCTTTATCAGATAATTATAATATTTTGAACTAGATATCCTACTAATATTAAAAATGCCTAAGGTGTCAGGAAGTCGTTCAAACACATTGCAATTACTGATTGGATTTAGGTGAAACTTGGACCTGAATTAACATAGGGTACTCTTTATCCTGAAAAACCAACAGGTCCAGATGGGATGCGGATGAAGTTGCAAGGGGAAGTAAGTAGGCACTTACTTAGGTAGGTGAGCGTGCTACATCGTCGACCGCATCGTCACTTAACATTAGGTGAGATCTCAAACGCTTGCTTATAAATTTATTAAAAAAAACTTTTATAAGACTGGCTTTAAAATGCTTTAGGTACACACCTTCAAGAGGTTTATTTACCTACTTTGTTTATGATTACAACTTACATGATGTTTCAGTTCCAAAGTGTGTTCATCGTGGTGATCATCATCAGCGACATCTTCAATCCATCCTTCTAGCACACCGGAGTACTTTGTTTCCACCGAGTTTGCTTCCACTGTAATTTGTTTGTCATTTATTGTCGCTGTCAGTTTAAAAAGTAGTACCTATGTTATAATAACGTGGTTTCAGGAGACACAAAAACTGTTTCTTGAATGACTTACTTATAATATTTCAATGCAAGTTGATTTAGTTTTACAACTTATGTTTGTATACATATGCTGCCTTTGTATATTCATTTAAGAGGGCTATCACAGTTTGGCCGCGATTCAAGGGCTGGCGCGCGTCTGAGTTCGTCTGAGAGTCTGAGATCGCATTTCATGCAGTTTTAAATTACGTTTATTCAATATAATAAAATAAATTATTTAAATAAAACGTATACAATTTTATTGATTATGAACTAACGTTTATTTTGGTATAATTTTTACTTAATAATATTAATGTAGTATGGAGATATTAACGGCTAATTCTGAACGTTTTTAGCAATTTTATGGTTTTGAATTAATTTTTTTTTGTAGATATCCCATACTTATTTTTGAATTCCGGGGCCGCTACGGTCAATGGCAGTATATAAGAGATATTTTTAGATATTTTTCATTTCGTTTGCTTTGCACAGTAGTTCAATCCAGGAGCTTGAAAAAGTGTCTACGCGAGTTTTATTAAAAACTTGTTTCGGAATTTTGGCTTTATTTAAATATATAAGGAAAAATTGCAAAAAGCGAGGCCGCTACGGTCAATGCGAATAACTATTCTACACCATACAATAAATCGAAATTATCTAAGAGTTTCAGTTTCAGAGATCTAGAACGTCAAAAATGGGCATTTTCACGGTTTAACCGTGATATCCGCCTTAAGTTTTTCTGCAGCTATAATGTCATTTTTAGATACAACTTTTTAACTGACAGAGATGTTTTATTATTGATGGACCACATCAGACCACATAATGGACATAGACTATGATAGTTCTCTTTTTTTAATGTTTGTTATGTCTGCTAGCTAGAATCTGTTACTATTAAAATGAATCTATTAGATCTATTTAATAAACTATTAAAAACTGACTCGTTTTGGTTTTACATCAATTAGTTATCAGTAAGATTGCATTGATTGTATAATTATGCAGATTGAAACCTTCATAAATCAATCTGCCTTTTAAATCTGGACATGGAGAAAATCAGCTATACCTATGTGCTGACATTGTGGCAAGAAACTTTGCTTACTAAGGTGAGATGGCTATGTAAATGTAGATTAGTTTTAAAATGTTTGCTGATATCATTTTACAAAACTTACATTCCGTAAGGCCTCTATTTTCCAATATAATTAGTCCAATAAGAGTTATCAGCACAGCCAGTAGAGAGAAGAATATGACTTTGGCACACCAGTGGCCCCCAGTGCTGTGCTCGCTCTGTGAATGCATGAACACATCGCCTTCGCCGAGTGCCGCTGCCGTACCACGCGGTTCCTCCACACCAAGATCATCTGAAACAAAGACACTTTTCATCTTAGAAGCTCATGCAACGGATCATGCACCTAAAGAGTACTTATTTTATGGAAATATCACCTTTCTTTTTCTTTTTGTCCTTACGCTTCCTTGGTTGTACGTCGCCTGACATGGTTTACTACGAACTGGCGGTCCGTAGGCGGCAGGAATTCACTTTATTGTTTCATAACCCTGAGTAAACAATGAAGATGCTGATATTATCGTGGCCAATGATGGGGCATACGATTGTCCAAATGCGCAAATTTCATGAATAGAGAAATGGCAGTCGCACGTTGAAATGTTAAAATAACCTACGTAGATTGTCGTAGATTTACCACAGCCAGCTTTCATAAATTTATTTTCGTTCGTGTAACCTAAAAATAACCGGCGACGACAGCTGACGAGAGAGACAGGGACACAGGTTTATTTTGATTTTTGAACAAAAGGAACAAAATAAATGAAATTATATCAGACTGAAGATTTCAAAGTAAATCACCTTTTTACTGTCGGTATGGTATAAGCAAAATATTATGTACTAACTTTGAAATTAAAAAACATATTTTGTTATATAAGATTTAATTTTTTTATGGCCATTGGCCAGTTTAGAACGAAGCAAATAACGTCAATTGATTGTCAAACGAAACAAGTTACCAACTTACCAAATAGTAAAAAGCAAGAAACCATTATTGGTCTCGTTTGCTCCTGAACGATTTCCGGCAGTTTCCTTTTCTCATACATTGTAATTTAGAAAAAAACAAATGTCAAAAGAATCAGCTGAGTGAGTAGTGTCTGTTAAAAACCATGTATTTATATTCACCATTGTATCATCAGAGATCTTGTAAAGAACTAGAAACGCAGTAGAACATTTATAATTCTGTTTTATTCAATTTCAAACCATCGCCATGGTACACTGCTCAACAATCAACTACTAAGTTACATTGTCAATATTATGTCATTCATAAAACCATAGATATTGAACATGGAGGTTCTAATCTACAATAATCATACTTTAACACACCTCCTTGATTTTGTAGAAGAAATACACAGTATATACTAAATTAAATTATACAAACTTAAAATCCTTACTCTCGTTATACAATAATAAAAAAATTAACAATTGCATAACACACCTAATTAAATTCTTACTAACATTTGTTAAGTCACAATTAACTAACATCTTACTTAATATTTAAAAGATCTCTAAGTTTTTGAAACTTTGTTTTTCCTAGTGACTTAGTAAGGATATCTGCTAACTGATCTTCAGTATTTATTTTAGTTACATTAATAATCCCTTTCTTTTCATAGTCATACACGAAGTGATAGCTAATATCAATATGCTTAGAGTTTTTACAAAATTTACCGTTTTTGGAAAGAGCTATGGCACCACTGTTGTCTTCAAATATTTTAATTGGACCCTTGACTGTTACCCCCAAATCGCCTAAAACTCCTTTCACCGGCAAAACCTCCTCTACGCAATCTGCCAACGCATAATATTCAGCGTGAGTCGACGCTCTCGACACTATCTTTTGTTTATGCGTTTTCCACATTACAGGGTTATTGTACACTCTTATTACAATTCCTGTGGTCGACTTCCTATCATTTTTATCAGCTGCCCAATCAGCATCTACAAACGCATCTAAGGTTTCATCAAACACATCATCATAACTTAGTTTTTTATTTCGTGTAAAATACAAATATTTTAAAACTCTTAACGCATATTTATAATGTATATCACTATAACAATTTTGGAATCTGCTTAAATAATTCACACTGTAAGACACATCTGGTCGCGTACCACTTGCAACATATAAAAGTGCTCCTATTAAACTTCTGTACCTCAGATTATCATTTACTTCACCAGGTTCAAGCGACAAATTCTGTTCCATCGGTGTCTCATACTTTTTAGCTTCTTTCACATTAAACTTCTCCGCTAAACTTTCAATATATTTTCCTTGACTTAATGTCATTTTCTTCTGTTTAGGGTCATATTCAATATCGATTCCCAAATACTGTTTCACTTTTCCTAAGTCTTTCATTCGAAATCTATTTTTCAGCATATTCTTAACTTCTTTAATTTCGTTAACATTTTCTCCGCAAATTAAAATATCGTCCACATATAAACACAAAAATATCTTTGCTTTATTATTTACACATCCTGTGTATATGCAATAATCATAATCTGACCTTCTGAACTTGATGCTTGTCATAAATTCGTGAAAGCACTCATACCAATCTCTCGGGCTTTCTCTTAAACCGTATAGAGCCTTCTTTAATTTGCATACTTTTCCATTTTCAATATCATACCCATCTGGTGGATAAATGTATACCTCAGATTTGATTGTTCCATTCAAAAATGCTGTTTCTACATCCATACTTTCCATATACCAGCCTTTGACACATGCTATCGACATTAAAGCTTTCATTGTAATCATTCTTGCAACAGGTGAGTATATTTCTTCATTTTCATCATAAGCCTGTTGGAATCCTCTTGCTACTACTCGTGCCTTATATCTGCCATTTGATTTTATTCTGAAAATCCATTTCACTTCTATAATCTTATTATCCTTCGGGGCATCCACAATTTCCCATGGTGTTATTTTGCTCTAGACTATTAATCTCATCATCCATAGCATTTTTCCATAGTTTTGCTTCAGAGCCATTTATCGCTTCTTCATAAGAATCAGGTACTCCGGCATCACACACATTTACATACACTACATGATCCTTATACTTCTCAGGTAACTTTCTTTCTCTTCTTGGGCGGCTTGGTATAACCTCCTCAACTTCACTTGCTTCCTGTCTTTTATCTTCTTCATCTTCCACTGTGTCATAAAATACATCAAGTTCATTTAAATCTTCTTTCTTTGATTCCTCTTTCTTATGGGGTTCTTCTTCGTTTGACTCATCATTTGTTTCTTCATTTCGGAATTTTATATTTTGCGCATCTGGTTCAATAAACGTAACGTGGCGACTTATTACTATTTTATCGTTGACTAAAATCTTATATCCAGTATCCGTGTATCCCACTAGTATACCTTGTATTCCCTTTGGATTCAACTTCGATGTTCTGGTTTCTTCTGGAACTCTCACGAAACATTTACTTCCAAAAATCTTTAAATATCTTACATCTGGCTTGCGACCGTAAAATATTTCGTATGGACTTTTCTTTTCAGCAGTATTGGTAAGTAATCTATTTCCTAAATACACTGCTGTTAAAACACATTCTGGCCAGTAACATTTGTTAATTTTTGCTTCAGACATCAAACACCTTGCACGATCCATAATAGTTCTGTTAAATCTTTCAGCTACTCCATTCAGTTGATGTGTATATGCTGGACCGGGTTTGATATAAATTCCTTCTTGTTTTGCGAACGTATAAAAATCTCTGTTAAGATACTCACGACCATTGTCACATCTCATTTCTTTTACTCTTTTGCCTGTTTGATTGCGCATCGTGTTCACATACGTCCTGAAACATTCAAAAACATCACTTTTATTTTTAATTACACAAACTTGAGCTTGCCTACTATAATCGTCAATGAAAGAAACAAAATATCTCTTACCGTCTCTTCCTGTCGGCGTTATTGGACCATTGACGTCTGTGTGCACAATCTCTAATAACTCAGTGGCTCTACGTCGATTATTTTCAAATGGTATATTCGTCATTTTATTTATTAAACATATTTCGCACTGTACGTAATTATCATCTAATTTTTCGGGTAAACCGTTTAGTAAATTATACCTACACATTTCTTTTAACTTAGAAAAATTAGCATGACCCAAAATCCTATGCCATTTCTCTTTCTCAGACATCATCTTATCAGTCGTGTATGAACTATTTCCATCAATATTATAAATTACCTTTCCTTCTAATTCATATAATTTATTATTTTTCTTTGCTACCGATACTATTTCATAGTTTGAATTATAAATTTCCGCCGTTTCGTTTTTAAATTTTATCATGTTACCTCTGTTCACAATACTCGATACGCTGAGTAAATTCCTTTTCATACTTGGTACATAATATACATTATGTATTTCTATTTGGTGTGAACGACGTCCTACTTGAAAATTCATCATTATGTTGCCTATCTTTTCTGACATGAGACCAAAACCATCTCCTACTCTTATTTTCACCGGATTATCTAATTTCTTGTACTTACAAAAATATTTATCGTCGTTTACAATGTGATCGCTGCATCCGCTGTCAATTAGCCAATTTATCGTCTCCTTAGTTTCAATTTCTCTTTCTCCAGCCAGTACTTCTACATTAAATCCTGTATGTTCATTATTACCTCGATTGTTATTGCCTCGTTCGTTATTACCTCGTCCTCTATAACCTCTGTATCCTCTGTTATGTCCACCTCTGCCTCGGCGACCTCCTCTTCGTCCTCCACGGTAGTTCTGATTTTTATGCAACTTTGGACAATCTCTTCTATAGTGGCCTGGCTTGTGACACTCAAAACAATTGTTATCTTCAACATTATCATACGATCTGGAACTACTAGCGAATGACTGTTCTGTTATATTCATCTCTCTTTTCTTAAAATCCAGCATAATCTTTGATTTTACATACTCCACAGTCTGTGCTTCTTTGGGCATGGCATCCACGATATTTACAATATGTTCTAGCCCGCTTGGTAGTGATAGTAGTAAGTAGTTTAGTCTGTCTTCCTCTGACACTGTCTCACCCGCATTCTTTAATTCATTTATTTGTTTTTCGAATATTTGGAGATATTCAAATGGATTTTCATTTTCTTTGAATTTTGTTTCAAGCACCTTACGCTTTAGCAGCAATCTGTTGGCACATCCCTTTATTATATATATATCATCAAATTTTTCTATCATTTCATAAGGCGTCCTCTCGGTGATAACTATATCCAGTTGGGTGTTTGTGATACTATTCACAATATAATTTGCTGCCTTTAATTTCATATCGTCCCAAACACTCTCTGTAAGTTCTTCTGGTTTTGTCTTATTTTGAATTGCCTTAACACATTTTTTCATTTCTAGAAATAATTTTAAACGGAATTTCCATTTGTCATAATTTGCCCCATCAAATATCGGCAGTCGGAACTCCTCTTTACCTTCCATGGTATTCATGCACTATTTCACAATTTTCCGTTTGTGAAAAAATATCTTCTTTTGTTTTAACCCGACTTTTTCAATCTGAATATTTTTTTTAACCACGCTCTGCTACCATGTTAAAAACCATGTATTTATATTCACCATTGTATCATCAGAGATCTTGTAAAGAACTAGAAACGCAGTAGAACATTTATAATTCTGTTTTATTCAATTTCAAACCATCGCCATGGTACACTGCTCAACAATCAACTACTAAGTTACATTGTCAATATTATGTCATTCATAAAACCATAGATATTGAACATGGAGGTTCTAATCTACAATAATCATACTTTAACAGTGTCAAAAAATGTAAACAAAACAAACGAAACAGAATCAAATCAAATGTCCTTTCTTTCTTCTCCTATCCTTTTGAGGTTCTAAATTTTATAATGAAAAAGATGAGTGAAATAATTGTTTTGTACGACGGCTATTCATCCCAGACCGTGAACAATCAAATGACTGCAAACTGCAGCTGTACCCTTATCAAAGGAGTGCACAACATCATCGTAGACACGATGACACCATGGGACTCCGAGAAGATACTGACCGGCAAGTCTATATTGCGTGGCGAATGTATTTTCTAAAGGTAAAACATACAGAGAAAGTCGTACCTATTCCATGACCATAATTTGCTATTTGCAGCTCTTGAAAAACACAAAGTCAAACCAATTAAAATGAATTTTGTGATATCTACACACGGGCATTCTGATCACACTGGAAACAACAATCTATTTTTAAAAGCAAGGCATATTGTTGGGTTTAGCATTTCATTTATGGATACCTATTACATCCATCCGTTTGATAAAGGTATTATTTTGCAATAATTCATATTTTTACCTATCTAAGTCATCAAAATAGTAATCAAATAATTTTTATTATCAGGGGAAGAATATAATATAAACAACAGTGTCAAGATAATTCCAACACCAGGACATACACTATCTGATATTACTGTTGTTGTCACAACAAATGAACTGGAAATAGTAGCAATAACAGGTACATACCTTATCTAAATAAATAATAAAACTTTTGAAGCTGTTTCTATGAAGTACACTTCAGTTCTGAAAGTGTTCTGTGGTGCAGGTTTTACAAACCTATTTCAGGCACCAGTCTCTTACAAAACAACAACATTAACATTATGTTCCTACTTTTATTGTGCCTCTACCTACCTACCTACTTATTTTTCCGGCCCTAGAAACTAAGTTACCGTTAAGTTAGTTTTAAGTGAACCTTTTTTCTTGAGAGAAAATAAACGATTTATTTATTATTAGTTCTGCTTTTAGGAGACCTATTTGAAAAATTTGAAGATATTGAGGACCCAAATATCTGGTTAGAAGCTGGCAGTGAAAGTCCAGTGTTGCAAATGAAGAACAGATCAAAAGTGGCAGATTTAGCTAACTGGATTGTACCAGGTCATGGGCCCATATTTCAAGTAACTCAAGAAATGAGGGAATCACTAAAGAGGCAAACTGGAGAGAATTCTGAATAATCTTTTGTCAAACCTTTTTATGATAAATTAGTCTTAAACTTACATGATGCGGTATAATTGCACACTACACAGTATGTAAAACTTATGGTAAAACTAATTTAAGCAAATAAAACTATTTAATTCAAGTAAACTTTTTATTAAACATAGGAAACCCTTGCCTCCAAAATTGTACAAGATCAAGCAATGTTAATAAGTTTCTATTATTTACGTGAAAATTATGAAATTGAGTGAAAACAAAATTAATTGTAATTTACCTAAACAAATAAATAGGTAAGTAAGTAGAAATACTGCACTAGGATGTTGGTGCATAAAAACACTGAAATTGTTATACTTTTTCTTGAACTTATCATATTTTACATTCTCACTGACCTTTGTATAAAATCCTTAGTCACTTTTATCATTCAAATTAGTTTCTCTCTATGGTTCAAGATTTAGGATTTATGGCTTTCTGAGTGAAAAAATAACTATCAAAACATTGCATAGGTAGGTATCTAATGAAAAAAGCACAACATTTTATCAATAAAACAATCAACTTTACATAGAAGAAAGATTTTTGTAAATGTACGCCCCTACTAATCTCCAATTCTCCACACATACTATTTAGTACGCGTAAGCCCACATAAAAGCCGCACCTAAAAGAAGTAGGTTTTTAAAACCTTACTAGTTATATAAATAAGTAAGCATACAAGATACCTAGTACATAGTTAGGTAAGTAGATATGCTAGTTGAAATAATTTTTATAAAATTCACATTCACGTTGATTTGACAATATACATACAGAGACATTGGGGAAAGACACGACACCGCGGTACAAATCGTGCCCTTTCATCTTTGCTTTTTTTTGAACAATCAATTTCTCTAAACTCAATAAATCAAATGGGCGAATTTTCCCTAAGTGGTACAATAGTCACAATAAATCTTTGTCTCTCTAAACTTGCTCCGCAGACTCTTGGCGCGGATTGGAGGAAAATGAGGGAATGGGGGTGTAGTGAGACATAGAACGGCTGTGACTTCTGTACCTACTCTATTTTCTGGCAGATATTAAAAGGAATTTGTATGAAATAAAGTAACGTGTCCATTTTATGGAGATATTTTTAAACTGTAAAAATAAGCAACGACAACAGTGCAGAAAATAAAGTAAAAACAGAAAGAAACGAAAACAATTTCACAAAAGACTAGATTATTATAATAACTACATGCACAATGCATAAGTACCTATTGTCAGTGTACTCGTACCTACCCTTTTGTTAGCAAAGGGTGTTCTGAAAATATTTGTCCTTAAAAGTTCAAAAAAGAAGATTTTGAACAAACTAAAGAATACTTTTACTAATGTGTATTATTTAATCCAAAAAAATATAATTACTTATTTTAAAGACAAAACATTGCATTACTTCAATTTATAGTTTTTATCATGCATTCTTTTGCATTTATCTAGTGCTTTGCTTACGAATATAACTTAAAACCATTACGTATCCCTAGAGATTTCTTCCACGAGTGAAGAGTTCATGACAGATGTCTTACATTTTATCTCACAATTTTATTTATCACAATCAAATAATTAAATAATACATTAAACTATACAAAAATATATAAATTCACGAATAAGGAACCAACCCATTTTAAGTTTAATCTTAAAAATCTTTTGTCAAAGTGGAGTTTAGAAATAATAACATTTTCTTTATAATTGTGGCACACATTTTAGCTGTGCGATATTCCAGTGAAATGTAAACAACGACACATAGCGGAAGCTAAATATTACTTCCCGTGATACCTTCAACGGATATCCTGGTGTCCACAAGTCCAGGCCACAGTTGCTGCGTGCAATAATTAAGAATTTTCCTTTTAAACATACATTTCTAAAAACTACGAAGAGCAATTTCATATCACAGCCGGGGATCAATAACGTTACAAAGCTCAAACATGCCCATATCCGTTCCGAATATTTATCGATAGCTGCAACGAAAACAAAAAAGATACATGATAATACACAAATATATTATTATAAATTGTATAGGTACATTAATAAGTCGTAATAGTATACTAAAACCAAAAAATAATAGTCACTTTATGTTGTGGCGCAAAGGAAAATATAATATTATTTTCTATAAATATAGCTTTATTACCTGTGGATCAATACTGGTGGGTACCGGTTGAGGTTCGTCGAGGCACAAATCCGAATCCGAATCGGTCCTCCGAAGAGAGCTATCCTGTGAACATTAGAATGGAAATGAGTTTTGAGCACATCTTACAATATACCCTGTTTATTTAGATAATAAGACAAAGTACGTACTCCCTGCGTATATTGGTGGGTAGTAGTCAGCACGCGAGCTACAGGTCTGCAGAAATCCGGTAGCGTCTCCGTTAGCGGAGGCCGCGCATGCGTCAGTAATGGCTTCAAGAGTTTTGAGTCGACAGCGCCCCATAGTCTAGCCAGCCGAGCCTTTTGCCCAGTTGCTGAATCGCCACCGCCTCGGGGCGTCTCCTGATATAAAACATTTGTTAGAAAATATGTGGAAAAGCAACTGATTCATTCCACACACATCAACATGCTTTACATTGGTTATGGGTTTTAATTTTAGAGTACAACATAGAGAAGAGCTACAGTAAGAACGAATCTTTGTGGCTTACGCCCGAATACTGAAACGCTGCTGAGTAGATTTGATCAATTCTTACTGAAACTATTGCCATCTCATACCAATGGACAATGACAGAAAGTGACGGCTAATTTTAAGAGGTCACGCAAGAAAGACTGAAGCTGCGTCCATTACGCATGAAAGTCGCGAACTTGTGAGGAAATTGAGCGATATTTAATACACATTGTGAGAAATTTTAAAGCCACAAAAATCCGTTATGACTACTGCACTAAAGGGCGTCTTGCACCAGAATCACTAAACGTATTTAACAGCTAAATCGATTTAAATCTGACGTATTTGTATGACTTGACAACTCGCTAAATACTATTTAAGAGTTAAACGCGTTTAGCGATTCTGGTGCAAGCCGCCCTTATACTTGGAAACTATACCCTGTAGGTACGAGTAAATAGTTGAAAATCGATTTTTGTTTAAAGAAGTAATTGTATACATTTAAGATTAGACAGAGCATTTTAGAACTAATGTTATATGATTTTAACAAGATTTTCCAATCAATCAAGACATCCATTCATTTAACATAATGATCTATCCTATTAAAATCATGCTTCAATAATAGTATGTACACAAACAGAGAAAACATTATGAGATTGCATTGAGATGCAAATGCTATGTTCCAAAGAAAGCTCTAATGTTTAAGAAAGTAGAAAAACATTTACTTAATTAAGGCGCACCATAAGTTAATGGGACACCGATGGAGTGCTTTTCTAGTACGTAGTACGTACTATACATATTTACTCAATGTACACAATTAATAGAATTAATAAGTTAAAGAAAAATATACATACGTAGTCCAGTTCCCAAGGCATAACCACCTCCTTTGCGCCATTAGCCCACTTAACTACCATGCGGCCTCTCTAAATTTTAAAGGGAAACCAAAGAAAGCAATAAAGTAATTAAACATGCTCAGTGCTATACTAAAAAAGAGGCATCATTCATTCCATTGATGTGTCTAGATGAGAAACTATTTATTATGTTTATTTCGGTCAGTACAAAATTATTTCTCAGTACAAGTACCATAGTGTTAGTATATTAAGTGTTATTCGTTTTGTTGTGATTGTGAGGCTGAAATAAACGTTACATAGGTACTTATATTAGTGTTGGTGTCTTATTTTACGTAAGGAGTGCGAAATAGAGACCAAATAAAAACGCGCCAAGTAACGTATATTTACGAGTACCCTCAAACAGTACTATTAAAGCTATGCGCTCGGTAATTTTAGTCTATCTTCCGAAACACGATCGATAGTGATGTCTAGAGCTGTTACAACATCCAATTACGTAGGTATTGATATGAAATCGGGTAGCTTTTGAATACTCTATACACTTCCAAACACTAGAGCTGCACTATGTGTCTTTGAAGCTCGATAGGTGATTGACTGACGAATCGTGGCCGAACATTGCTTGCATTTTCGTACTAATTCGGAAATACGAAAATGCCGAGGTGCATAACTTTAATCGTAGCACTGTGCTGTAATTGTAACTGTGCAAATAATTCGCCTGTTGTTTTAATACCTATGCTTGCCCATGCATTATTGTAATGCGTGCATGTATGTATTAGTCTTACTGTAGCCCTGTCGCAATTGGCCGGTTGCGTGGGATCCAAGTTTCGAAGGCCGAAGCCGATATCAGCGGGCTGAACAAACAGGTTCTTTTAATAGAGTAGACTTATTAGAAGTAACGCAAAGGCCAGAACAAAAGAGCCTTTGCAGTGGAAAATGAGTATGCAAATCTATTGAAAATGTTCATAATTCACAGACAGTAAAAAAAATTAAAAATAGGTAAGGGGTTAGAAATATCGATAGATTTGCAAACTAATTCGAAGGGTTGTGAGTATTTTTATAACACCTGTACTTATCACATTTATGTCTAACAATGATTACCTATTGAGACACCATATCAATATTTTGGGTTTGCATACCATTTACAAGTGTTACGAGTACAAGACAAAGGTTAATACAAAATGTTCAATAAGCCTAGGAAGTCACGAATTTATTTTCTACGTAAATACTATCGTTTAAACTATCGCGTAGGTAGGTACTTGAAAAAACTTTGCACGTTAGGAAAATACAAAAAGCCCAATATAAAGCACATAATAATGTGTACTTATGTACATACGTACCGGTCCACCTGAATCCGTGGCCTGGTAGAGCTGCCACAATAACGTATTATTAATACATGCGCGGTTCCCATACGCAGCTTTTTACGTGGCCATTGAGTGAATGAAATGAATGAACATGATTTTTATTATGGTGCTTAGTGTTTCAACTAAACTCTACCTCTTAGCTTCTCTTTCTATCTGATGCATTTAAAAGAACTTTGAAATACAGTCAGCGAGGCGAGGCCATTACATTAGATTATACGGTCAGTCAGTCACAATGTTGTAACAAGAACAATTTAAAACAGAAATATAAACCACCTGATGTAAAACCACTATGCGACAGAGATTTCCGAAGTTGACTTTAGTTCAAGTTTTTATTTTTCACAAAACGCAAGCACGAATTGTATCTGCTATGATGAGTTTATTAGCACCAGTGTAATACAAAATGGCTTTCATTCATTCATTCGTTCGTTCAATGGATGTGCACCAAGATATAAAGGTGCGGGCAGACAAAGGTGATGTGGCATTTCTACTTGTTTATTTACATTACACACAAAAATGCATTTGTGTCTATAGTTTTGAATTGACAGAAAACTGCACTGGCTGAAGTCTTCGAATAGCGAAATCAAGCTTTGAAAAGAGAATATAATTAATTTAATATTATATCTTTAATAAGATATAATGTGTTGAGGTGAAATAAAGTAAAGATGCTTATTTTATTATAGCTACCACAGCCATATTATTATAGAACTGTTAACACAAGTTGTATTAGGGAAGCAAATAAACCAAGTGAGCTAAGATTTTTTCTATGTTCTACAGTTTCAGTGACGCTGAATTGTATACTACATGTTATTGAATAAACTAAATTAAGAAAAGAAGAGAAAGGAGCTTTCTAAATAGTGCAAAAGACAAAATAAAACTTACGCTTCTGACGTCTCGATACGGTAACGCTTCGTTTTCTTCATTATTATTTTCTCTGAAAAAAAAAATTGTGTTCGTTTTTGAGTTGTTTTCGAACACATTGAAGACAATAAAAAAGTATATAACTATTCTATCAGCATCTAGTTCCCATATTACAAGCTTTGCTTAGTTTGGGACTAGAGGGGGTCGTGTGAAATGTCCATGAATATTTATTTATTTATTTAATATACCAAGGGCTCAGACCAGCCCCTTGATTGGCTTACTGTGTAGAAACGACCAGCCAGGGCCACTACGACAGTCAAACCATAAAAGGGGGGGGGGGGGGTACAGCAGTGGGTCAAAACAGGTTGTAAAAATGTCATACCCAGTGGGAATACGCAGGTAAGCGAGGGCGTGTGACGCGGCACCTCCTTGTAGGATAACGGTTGCGATCACAATGAGCGAAGTAGTAGTCAACATAGCTTGGCGCGCTTCAGACACCGTGTTTCTGATCGCTAGCGCAAAAGACATCGCACCGCGGAGGCCTGCAAAGAGTAAATCATTAAATACACAATCATTGCTATCGATTCTGTTGTCGCATTTTTCTAAACTAACCTAATTTGACAGCACAAAAAATGTTGCCGTCCCTTTCTCATAAACTGAAACGACAAAGACAGCTATAATTTTAGCGCTGTCAAAATAGGTTAGTTTAGAAAAATGCAACAACAGAATCGATAGCATTATCACTTTTGTGGGTTTTCACTGCACTAAACTGTGCGAATTCTGTGTAAAGATCTAAAGATTTATGATTGCGTTTCCACTGCTAAACATGTTTGACATCCTTACAAAATTGTATCGTGTTATCCAGCTAGGTCGGTAAACATCAACAGTTTGTGAGTGTTGCGAGATTTGAACACACAATTCATATCATACACGCAACACATACAAACAACTTGCACAAGTTCCTGAAACGTCAAGCACATACCAGTGTTGACAGTGGAAACGTGGTTCGAAGTTCGAAGTAACATTTCGTTGCCGTTTTCTGTCTTGCCTGAGAAATATAATCTGGGTCTTTTCAAGGCAAGAGTGAATAGGTGTCTTCTAGACTGTCCTGCTCCATCGTCGGCCTCATCGTCACTTACCATCAGGTGAGATTGTGGCTAAAGTACATACCATATTACTTATAAAAAAAAACATTTTTACCCGAGAAGAAAAGCATGTGCTGGAAATTGATTGGTATCGGCGGTTTACGACCCAAGTTCAGAAGAAACGATAGAGGGTAGATGTTGACTGCACGACCAAGCGTCGATGTTATCTGAGGATAGGCTGAGGAAAGCATTGTTCGGCAAAGAACATAAAAAAAAAATTTGAATGTTTTTGTGAGACTAGCTTTGTTTACGAAATAGTAGACTACATTCACATTGTTCAACAAGGGGTAAAGCATCGTATTTTTGTAGATTCAAAGCCGCTTTGAATCCATAGTAACATTTCAGATTATAGTCTGAAATGTTACGAGGGATTCAACCTCCCGAGGCTGAAATAACTTTAGCTCCGAGTGAAACATTTTACTTTTCACGTGTTCTACGAGGATGATAATTATATAGACACCAAAAACAAGAATATTGAACTTACCCTCGATTTGAATCCAACAAAATGATTTGAATAATAATGCACCAAAACACAGTATGATTTGCCTTTTCTTGAACGAAAGAAACGTTTTCTAGACAACGGTTACAACATCTGCCTATAACAATGTATTGTATACTTACACCTACCTAATTAAGTCCTCAGCAAAGTCATAGTAAAAAAAAGCATTTATTCAATAAAATCACAAAAAATAATTTATGAGTAAAAGTCAAAGCAGACGTGCTTTGTGAGGCATTGCACCGCAGATTAAACATTTCGCATGGGCATAATATTTTGCATTCTTTAGGTACGCAGAAAATTTAATATAGAAAGAAGCAAGTGAAAACCAGTTATTTCATAAAAGGATACAAATCCAGCGATGATGAACCACGGGTCAAAGTGATGCTTCGGGAAAGTGAACATCGACACTCCGATATACGTGAATATGAAATTTTCCGCTAAGAAGTTAAGTAGTTCAAACAGTTGTTTCGTCCGGTTACGCGAATCGGAAGATAGGTTGTTGTATGTGTAATGTGCTTGGCAGATGCCGCAGAATAGTACAGCCACCACACCTGTAATAGAGAATCATCTTTATATTCATGTACATAAAGTTCACTATTTGATACCTAACTCTTCCATTTTTTTCGGCCTCACAGCTTAATTGTGAGGAGCTCTAGCTTTCTGGTCCGTGGTATCTGTTTTCTACGTTGTAGGTTGGGTTCGATCCCTACCAAGAACATTGTGTGAGAAATATTTGATAAGCTGATAATTTTATCATAGTGATAAATCTTCACAATTTTGATTTCACGCGCTATAAAGCTAATTTATCACTACAAAGATGGCGAATTAGCCTCTCTATTTTTTAATTAGATACTTATACCTACTCACTTTCGAAGTACTGTTTTATATTTTTCGAAGTATTAAAGTAATTGTTTTTTTATTTGGAGGACAGTTTGGACAAAAAAGTCCGATCTGTCTCCCTGTCACTAACAAGGGGACAGTTCGCACATTTCAATTTTTTAAAAGTTTGTCTGTCACCCTGCTGCATAAAGGGGATAGATTGGACTTTTTCCAATCTGTACCCCTAGGTTCACTGTATGTTTGTGAGAGCAAACGGTACTCATAACTCACCTGTCAGCTCGCATACTTCTGCGATGAGAAAAGCAGCGTACGACATGAGCACGAAGAGTGCAGATTCCAGCAGTGGCCACTCACGCACATGAGTGAATTTCGTGATGTGTGCAACGTTAAGGAAACACTTGAATAATATTACAAGTGTACGAAATTGTGCGGGTACGTACACATATTAATCGCAAAATTCAGTAAAAAACGAAATAGGTACCTAATTGTAAACTAACAAGCATGTCAGACACTAAATTATATCAGAGTTGTGTATTGTAAGTTCATAGATGCTTCTACTTGAACTATTAGTTGAACATAATAAAAAAATCAAACGATAATTTATTGATTGGTTCCAAAAATAGCAATTTATTTTTTTTGAAATATATGACTTGAAATAAATTTATTTGTGTGAAATATGGTAAGTTGCGGAGGTTTTTAAAATGACTATGGTCTCACACACTTCGTCGCTGACCGACATGCAACATGCAAATATAAATTAGGTAAGTATTTAGGTATAGTTTTGAAAAGGATATCAATGCAGTCAGGCAGCCAATTAGAGCGCCGACAAGTAGCGACAGACTGAAGATGCCGATGAAGTCACCAATCGCAGCCAAGAACGCCGTTATCTCGAAACCACCGTCGTGAGAATACCGCGTCTCGTAGTTTTGAATGGCTCTGTGAAAATAATGATGATAAAAAAGTAATAATACTAATCTAAGCTGTTAGTACGGAGTTTTAGTTTCCGTTTTGTTAGGTGGAAGGTTTTTCAATAAAAGTACTTTCCTGAGTTCGTTTTCCTTGATAGAGGACTTGATAGAAGGAAAAATACCTACTAATATTTTTGCGATATTATGATCGTATGAAAATCCACTAAAGATGAGTACAGACCACATAAAACCAGATAACCATTTATAAATCGTTTGGAACCGTTTTTTAGATAGATTAACTGTTTCATGTGTATTTTTTTAAGTATTATAAATATTGTAAATACTGTATTAGTCATATTTTTCTTTGTTAATAAATAGTTTTTGTACGTAGTTGTTATAAAAGTATTGGTTATCTTCAGTGAATAATCAATAATCACTGAAAGCGATTATTGTAAAGGCGAGGTAGAAGGACGTTCGTCGATTTTGCTGTTGGTTTTTCCCAGTCAACAATAATTCTTTCATTCAAGGTCGGGTCATTAGCTTTGCATACAAATGAGCTGTTATTTGTAAAAAACCCTAAGGCTATGTATTAAGTTACTAATATAAACGATGTCGTATAGCTCGATATTTATATCTTATTTATTTGCAAAAACATACATTATTAAAAGCCAGTTTTTAATATGATAAATAAATATCCATAGGTATAATACTTCTAATACATCTATTCATATTTTATGAGCCAGTATTATTTACGATTATTATTTATTTTTCTTACTTATTTAAAACTAGCAGTTACCCGCGACTTCGTACGCGAGTACTGTTTCCGTGCACATTATATTATCTGTGCGTGTACCGGGCGGATACTTTGAGAAACTTGACATTACACCGAACCCGTACTCGAATGTCAAACGTTAGTCGTTAGACCTACTACGCCCTATCAAACTGATGTGACATGACATCATCCTCTTGCCAATTGGCGCTGCTAATCCCGTTCGTTCATTTTATCCTGTAGATCCTGTTAATTATTCGGGATAAAAAGTAGCCTATGTGTCAATCCAGGTTACGAACTATATGTATATGCCAAGTTTCATTCAAGTTGGTTCAGTAGTTTCGACGTGATTAAAACACAAATATCCAAACATCTAAACTTTCGCATTTATAATATTAGTAGAATAGGATAGGATAGTAGGATAATTTGTAGGTATAGTAAAATATACGATATCGTTAAATAAACAACAAAATTTGAATTTCTAATACTTAGGTACTCCAAGTGTTACAGCAAGGTGGTAAAATACGGCTGCCTCTAAAAATAATTAGAATTAGAATAGTTACCCGCTGAGTACTAGAGCCACCGCATCGTTCAGAACGCTTTCGCCAAATATCATGGCGTAGAGATTCACGTCCACCTGTAAAAACCAAACATAATTATCGATCAAGTCTCCTCACTCTTTCATCTTGGTATCGAAAGTGTGTTTCTCCTTTCGGCTTCGATTTCGAGAGTCACTACGTGTCTTTACGTTTTGTCCTGGGCTACCCTCCAGCATCGCACCGCAGTTTGAAATCGCACGCGCTGGTGCTAAATCTTAAAATGCAACAATGGTGCCGATTCTGTTGTTTCGTTTTTAGTGCTGTCAAATAAGGCTAGTTGAGGAACTAGCCTAAATGTAGCCGTTCCTTTCTCATAAACTGTAACAACAAAGACGGGTATAATTTTAGCGCTGACAAACTAGGTTTGTCAAATGCAACAACAGAATCGGCATCAATGTATAAGCACAGGTAATAATAATACTATACTAAGTACAAGTAGTCCGAAGTGGGAAAGTGGCTAAATAAAACATGAGACCCGATTTTCCTGTTTGTGTTGATATGCATAGTGTTACCGCAAGCTATATCTATTGAGGAAGGAAAGCTTTGCTATGAAATGTTACAAGCTGACAAGCGTCACAGCTCAGTCGAAAATAGCTCTGCCTTCCATGTTTTGAGTCGTGGGTTCGATCCCCACCGAGAACAAACATTTAAATGCGTGGCAAACATAGATGTTTGTTCTATGTCTGGGTGTTACTATGTATTATAAGTATGTGATTATAAAAAAAGTATATAAATATTCTATCAGCGATCTAGCTCCCATGTTACTCGTAGTTTGGGACTAGAGGGCGTTGTGTGAAATGTCCATGAATATTTATTCATTTATATTGTATGGATACGTATCGGTAAAGAATATACAAGGCGAGATTCTCATGGTATAGAATGTGGTACTTATACCTAGGCGTATATTAGTATTCTAAAATGTACTTTCTTCTGCATACTCTTTTTTGATATGAACAGAACAGTACGAAAGTTGTAAAAAGTATAGAGTAAATAATCTAGATGACTAAACATCAATGGCTGATAAAGTTTATGAATAGATAAGGAACAAAAAAAAACAATACCCACTTATTTATATATTATCAGATAGTAATAAAATACTACATGGAGATAAAAATACTAACTACCTACCTGCTAAAACATCTTTGTACTTAGAAGCTATTAGGTTTTAACATAGTGTGACTGACACAGAAATGAATATACAATGACATTGTGATAAACCTCAAACAAATATTTAGTAATACACCATTGAAGTGGCACATATGAGCTAAATCTGGTATTATTACATGTTAAATGTTGAGTTTGTTAACATTGCATTAGTCGTAAACATGATTATAGATGATCTCGTTTAAAATTGGAGGAATTGCGGCTTATAAGCCATAGGCGTGCCATTGAGTAGTGTAGGTACATGGGATATAATGATATAGGCACATATTATACGTAACTTCAATCGTATCGTTTATTATTTACGCTACACTAAAGAATATGCTAAAAGCAACAGACATACACGACAAACACGACACGACAAACAGACATACAACAGACGGAATACAAACATATTTTCGTACGTAAAGTGTCTCTCAGTAGGTAATAGGTTTATTGCACGCTTGTTGCGCGTGCTTTGTAAAAACATAGCATGATTTTACATCATGATATACCTACCTACACATGCAGGTACACACGCGGCCACATTTGACTGTACCATGTTTGTATGTATGTTTGGTTTTCATAAATTTTCAAGGTTTTACAAAATAAGACAATTATCAAAAGTCGTCTAAAAAATAATTGCCATTCGGATTCGGACTTTTCGGTTTTTGTTCCGGAAGACAGTCCAAATTGTAATGATCTCTGTGATTTTAATGAGCATTTTTTTATCAACGTCTTACCTTCAATTGTGAGAAGATAGCAAGAACAGTCAAAGGGTCAGTGGGTGAGATCAAAGCGCCAAAGTACAGGGTGTCCAGAAATGTAAAACTGGATGCGAGTGACGCCGGCATCAGCTGTACGCAGCCATACATCAGGGAGCCAATCACCAGCGCAGAAAGTGCTGTGCCGACCATCGCGAATGTCAGAATTGCGCCCAGATTCCGGAAGAAGTATTTCTAAAAAAATAAATCAAATTGGCGCGTAACATAAGGAACATGATGGAATGTCACGGAATCTGAACCATGTCATCTCCGTCACGTCACGTCACGTCAAGCTTGTATTTATAAGGTTTACATCACACTTATTTAATTTGTTAAGTTTTTCTAGATAGATTATTTATCAGAATCAATTTTACACAAAAACCATAATCGGTAACATTACATTCCCATAATACTTATTATGCAGACAATAAACTTTAATTGTATAAAATAAGATAGTTTGTAATGGATTAGCAGCAATTTAGCAATCTTATCACCAAGCTTGTAAAATCTTGATTTGATTGCATGTAGGTATGAAAATAATAATCAGCAACTGTGGTTTTGCTCCCACTAGATTGCTAGTTTTATCTAAATTCGTTAACTGGTGATGATTTATTTATGAAGTTAGCCGGTTTGATGATTAATAGATTTTTGAAAAAAATTGTCTTCACACATCTGAAACAGCTAACTTCATGATTGCTTAGATAAACTAGTATAAAAAACGGTAGTTACCCTCTTCAGGCAATATCCTGCATGGAATATGATTGGTGGTAGAATAATGTTGAAAAATATTTCAGGATCAAATGTTGCTTTCAGATCTATCTCATTTTGTTCCACATTAACTATTTCTCCTCTAAAACTGTAAGCATATGTCTTGTTTGGTACTGGAGCTTCTGTAAAAAATAAAATACATAAGCTAATCCTAGAAAGTCTTCAAAAAACACAAATTGAAAATTATTATTATAAATATAATTTGTTGAATGGAAATCGGTCCACTCAACCAAACCTAGAATAACAGACAATACATTGTATCTTCATCTATTAATAAATGACAATGCTTGGTAAGTTTGATTTTTACAAGCTTTTAATGTTTGGATTTATAATTGCTTTCAAATCTTAAACCAACCTCCTCCAGATATTTGTATTTTGTCTGGGAAATGAAACCGTAACATGTCAGGAGGCACTGATTGGTTGTATTTGGCATCCGCTGCAGGATGCACGTCCAGATATGAGATTTGATTGGTGCTGGCACCATAGCGGATGATGGCTCCAACTATTAAACCTGAATAAATAAGGACAGTGACAGTTGACAAGTTAGAGTCAATCAATTAAAATTTTTGAACTAATAGTTTATTGTTTAGGCCTGTAAGTATAAAAAATATAAACAATAACCAAAGTAGATAGATAGATATATTCTTTATTGTACTCTCCACTTAAACTAATACAACAATAATACAGATTCTATTCTATTAATAATTTGCATCTAAATTACTTTGGGAGTAAAATAAAATAGTAAGTAGGTATTACATGGATAGTGTGTTTAGCCAGATCTTATTAATGCAAGGAAAATGATGACTTGTGCAGTATATTACATGAAGTAGCATAATATGATTAGCAGCATCAAAAGAACTAATCAAGGTCAATCTATTAAATAGACCATCACATGATAGGTGTATGTTGGGGCAATTATATAGGTACCTAGGTACAATTTGATAAGCTTACCGTATATCACAGCCAATCCTGTTTCATGGAGCCAACTCACTCGTCGGTGTTTGAATACCCAAATCGTGAGCACAGTAAGAGTAAGGAGGCAGGTGTATATCAATAGGTTCAGGCTATCTATTCGATGTAGTAACGTGGCTTTTGCATCTAAAGCAATATCCGCTCCTGATCCTCGGCATACCGTCACGAAGCACAACAGGACAGAAACCGATATTAATACGGAATTCATAGTTTTCCATCAATGTCCACTTGCACCACTGAAATAATTATGTCACTGAAGGATCTCGCTAAACAGATGATATCAATATCTTTAATTTCGCACTTTCAATAGCACAAAACGACTGAAAACGTTAAATTGCTGAAATTACAAAAAATGAAAGCGACGATGAAACGGAACGGAGAGAAAGAAATCGAAATTAGGCGAAACACTAGGGAATGGGAAATGGGAAAATCGAACTATTGACACTTGACTGACAGTGACACTTAACTTGACAGTGACACACAGCTGCTGGGATAGGAAGTGGCTCAGTATATGACGCTCAGTTTTACGCGTTTTTATTTGAAGTTTATTCTATCTAGCCCATGGTTTAATCAAGTAAACGTGTATGGTGTGGACATTTGAATATTAGTAAAAAAAATTATTGTGGTCCGGTAACGCTGTCAGCAATCGTCAGACGATTAGAACTTATAACAGCATCCTAGTCCGTTAGAAAAAAAATATGGGTGAGTGAGGCACGGCACGGCGGCGGCGCCGCGGCGCGGCGCGGCGCGGTAAGCACGCGGCAAATGCGAATGTTTTGATGGCGGCGGCGCGTCGGTTGCGTGGCGGTAGTTTGAGGAAACAGATGAAGTAGAATGGGTGAGACAATTCAATCAATGTTCAATCAGCTCAATCCAATGATGACTCCTTTGTTTCGATAGACACCTGCTGCTACGCTGGACATAGGGCTCCTAAACACAAAGGTAGTGTACCTACGCTACATGTAGGCATACACATAGTAGGTAGATAGACTCCGTCATGTTCCGGTCAGAATAGAAATGCTGAATTGCCAAGATGCAGCCATTCCCTTTATCCGTTAAGGTCGACTGGTCCTGGTCACGAAGTTGTTTACTTACCACTAGGTACCTAATAGCAGTAGGTAGATATAGCTAGGTAGGTTAGTACCTACCTAGGCGGATTTTATAATTGATACTAAGTAAATTGGTTTTATACTACCTAGGTACTCACCAACACAATAGAGAAATTAAATTATTAGTAACAAAGAAATTAAATTAGTTAGGTACCAACGTAATACACTTACCTACTTATAGACTCCTGTAGATTAATAGGTACCTAATCGTACCAAGAAACGTCAGCCACTGAAGTGGGTACCTATACAGATCAAAGACCTACACCCACTTCAGTGGTTGACGTTTCTTTTGTAGTCTGTGACTCAGTAGGTACATTGAAACTGGTCTGACTTGATTAAAACGGAAAGGACAATTCACTTGCTAGAGGTAATCCCCGTAGCACCCTGTAGGTAAAATAATATTATCCCAGGAAGTAAAAGGTTTCCAATAATACAAAAGGTGTTTGGGGCACTTTTTATGCCTATTATTTTCATACTATTTTTTTTCTGAACTACGTTATTCGAAAAACAGTGTTTTTCACATAAACTCACTGGTTTTCGTAAAATTGATAAATTTGGGTGTTAAAAGTAATAAATCACCTGAAATTTTTCCGTTCTCGATCTTTCATAGACATCCATAGCACTTAATCTTTCTAATAATTTTTTTTCAGAATTTGACATTTTCCAAACATTACATTCTGATACCGAATAACATTCAACTTTATCGCAGCAAAATCATAAAATGATACGTAGAGAGAGAGATACTTAGATAATTTAATCGATACTTTTGTGTAAAAGTTTTCTTTGGGCTTTTCAGCGGCCGCTGAAAGTTCAGCGCTGGTACTGTAGTGTTACCGCACACTTTTACATCGCGTTATTTTGATCGTTTTGGGGAATACCAATACCAATTGATGACGCTTACCGTAACTCAGTATAACTCTGCACAAGTCAGCAGCCTCGGCCGACGCGCCCGACAGACACGCTGATTACAGTCGAGATGACGACATAAAGGTTTACCTATAGCACATTCGCTACACAGTCTCCGCGTCAGCAGCATCGGAACTCCACATTGAGACCGATTGTCTGCGCGCAGTTGCAGTGCTCGCCGTCTTTTCGCGTGCGTTGCACGTCCAAATCTCGAAGTACTTAGTTTGTGATAAACCAAAAAAAGTGATATAATTTTTAAGATTTTTTCATAGCATTTTAGTATTTTCAAGTGAGATTTAGCTGTTAATTTAGTGCACAACTATGAAAATGTATTCTTTATTATTTATTCTAGCAGCTATATGCAAAGGGTGAGTGAATTTACTACAATAAAACCTTACCTAATTACCTAAAAATTGAAACATTATATTATACGGGACTAGGTACCCATTTCCATGTTTCTCTTTATCTACGAGTTTTGTAGAGCATCTCTCACTCAAACATTTCGTTTGCATTACTGAATATTTAAATTATTTATGGAGGGTCTTATAAATAAGATAGTAAACTAAGTAAAGAGTTTATGAATAAGTGTCGCAAAGTTTATTTAGGGAGATAGGTATTGGATTTAAACTAGGTATAAGTAGGTACAGGCACTGAAGCGATGCAGGCTGCACCAAATATTTGATTAGATTAAGGTAGGTACTTAAGAATATGGTGTTATCTGCAATGGTAAAGCACCTAATTGCATTTATTTGTCGTTGATAGCAAAATTACTGTAACTGATATATCTTGAAGTTCACTTTCACGTTTTATTTGCATAATTTTATAAAATAAATGTTGCACAGCGCTATAGCCTCATATTAATAAGCTTCTGTAGATGAAATAATCGTACAATTTAAAGTACTACTTATCTATCTACCGATAGTATACAGTAGTTATCTAAGAGGGTGGTATAACACATTTATTTACAAAGAAAATTACGACTAATACAGTATTTACAATATTTATAATACCTACCATAAACAAAATACACATGAAACTTAAAAAAAAACTTAATCATCTAATATTAATCTCTTGCCCATTGGCGAGCTTATGAAGTGAAACTAGAGGGCTCTCAGGATTTTGATGGTCTATATCCTCTCGTTAATTGACTTGACCTGTCACGACATCTTGGATGCCTTTATTTAGAAAGGAAGAGAGAAAAAAAAATCTTAGAGAAATTACTATCAATGTTATCATCCGTTGATCCCACGTTGATCCACTCAAATGGTATGGAGATACAAAATTACGATATTTAACTCCAAAATTTATCCAAATTGATCCAGGAAGTAGTGAGAAATAAGCCTTGATGTGGTAATTTTTCGGTAACCTTGTTTCGGACACGACAAAAATAATAGCGTAGGTATCTTTGATACTTAGTGCAACATTCTGTACATTTTGCACAAATTACTTTTTTTTAATAATAAAAATGTTTTAGTCTCAATGAAAATTACCATTTGTAGTACCTACGTAAGTATTTACAATATTTACAAAATATAAGATACTTTGTTGGTAAACGGTGATGATTAGTAGGTAGTAATTAACTATGTATTCTACTTTTTTTACATAATTTTGGGTCACTGAAACCGAAAACATACCTACTTGTGATCGAGACGATGTTTTTGTTCATCACAAAAAAAATTACAATAATGATCTTCACACAGTGCACTGCACCGGTTTTACTCTTGACCTTCAATAAACTTGGGTATTTTAATTAATAGGTACCTAATGTATGCATTTATTTTTTGTGACAAAACTAAATCAAAAGTTTTCCAGCAGTTGCGTTTGAATCGAACATTTTGTGAAGTACACATTCATGAATTCTCTCTGAGTGCGCGTTGATGTCTTTTGTATGAAGAGCTGAAACAAGGATTTTGCACACGAAAAAGCATTATTTTTCCTAGTATCTTTTTTCTTTGTGCAATCCAATGCTGAAAAAAGGTTTTTCTAAGGCACGCAATTTCTTACAATTTTGAGCCTACCACATCCAGCATTTTCCCGGATTTTTGACCATCTCTAGTCGTCATCCATCAAATTTTTTGTTTGCCCGCATTTCTAATATGCAATGCATATTACTTACTACTACTACTATTACTATTACTTGGTTAAAAATAGTTACGTAGGTATTATTAATTAAAATAAGACCTATCAATTAAAATGATTGTCTCATTTACCCTTGTAATAAAACAAATACTGGTAAAAACTGTTTTAAATATTTCTACCTTCCTGTTGGAGTGTATTATACTGACTGACTTAGTTCTCAGATTTTTATGCAGAAATATTAATAATCGTAGGTCTTTTAATCACTTAAACGGTTTTTCCTGGTAGTTAGAGACCATAACCATAAATAATCATTTAATCAACAATTACAACAAAATTACGGACTCGGGTCACATAATAATGACTTTACATTGGCCCTTTCAAAACCTTGCAGTTTTTATTAGGGTCACTATGTCACCAAGTGGCAGTTCTATTCGGCATAACTTGGAATGATTTTTTTGCTTTCCGAACTTGATATTGTATGTAGTAGGCTTTGAAGGTTTTCCATCCGGAAGCCTACGGTTTCATTAACAGTGACATACCTAGTCTGCGAGATATAATTTTCAATGAAACTATTTAAAAGGTAAAACCTGGTGTATTGTAATACCAAACGTATTCTATTTTAGTAGGTACAGATCTAGATACTTCCATACACGCACGCAAAAATATACCGTGCTGTTGCTACGGTACACTAGAGTTAGGTAGGTAGGAGTGAGAAGATAAATGTCTGTATCTTAAAACTAGTTTCTATAAGTACTTATTTAAAGACTTTCAAACGTTAAACTGAAGAAAGATAAACAAATCCTTATCGCATCTCAAAGAAACAAGTAGATATACGAGAAAAACATTTTTTAGAAATCCCACTAATATTATAAATGCGAAAGTTTGGATGTTTGTGTTTCAATCACGTCTAAACTACTGAATCAACTTGGATGAAATTTGGCATATATGTAGTTCGTAACCTGGCTTGACACGTAGGCTACTTTTTATCCCGAATAATTAACAGGATCTACAGGATAAAATGAACAAACGGGATTAGCAGCGCCAATTGGCAAGAGGATGGTGTCATGTCATGTCACGTCAGTTTGACAGGGCGTAGTACTACCTCTTTGGTCCAACGACTAGCGTTTGACATTCGAGTAGGGGTTTGTTGGTGTAATGTCAAGTTTCTCAAAGTAAGTTGGGTATCCGCGCGGCACACGCACAGATAATAATATAACGTACACGGAAACGATAGTCGCGTACGAAGTCGCGGGTAACTACTAGTAATATATAAGTAGCACACCATGTCCTTATTGAAAGGACATTTACTAAAATATGTACGTATATAAATGTTTAACTGAGTAATTTCGTTTTTGAAGTAACATTATTTATCGTGTAGTCTGGGTATTATTGATCAAATTTTTTTGTGATTGGTTTTCTTGACCTCTGTAGAGGACTTTCTAGAGATTTCTTCAGTGCCGATACAAACGGTACCTACTTGCCTAATAGGTACTGGTTATATTTATCATTTATTTGGTAGGTATATCTAAAAAAACGCACCAGCTACAGAAGTACCTACGCAAATATTTTTTTATAAGTTTTTATTTTAGGGAGTGTTGTTTTTACACCTTGTACATAATACCTACTTCTACACAATTTAAATACTTATACGAGTAATAATAAGTATGGCAAATCCGGTGTATGAAACCGGTATCACAATGTCACAAAAAACTGTTTCTTTGATTTATGTACCTCGCTCTATGTCTCTAATCAAACTAAGTAGGTACATAATATGTTTTAATTATTATTTGCAGAAATGCCGAAACACTGAATTTGGCTGGAGGCTCGAAATCAAACTACACATTTCCAAAGGATTTCTTATTTGGAGTCTCCACGGCAGCTTTTCAAATAGAAGGAGGTTGGAATGCTGATGGTACGACTAACGCCTTTTTTTCTTTCCTCTTTTTATTTAAAACTTGTATAAGTACAACCAATAAAAATATGTGTCTGTATTCAGGAAAATCGGAAAGTATATGGGACCATTTAGTACACACTAATAAAACTTTTGTCAAAGACGGAAGCAATGCTGATGTCGCCGCGGATTCCTACCACTTATACAAAAGAGACGCTGAAATGGTCCATCACTTAGGGGTGGACATCTACAGGTTCTCTATATCCTGGCCACGGATCTTACCGACTGGGTTCACGAATCAAATAAGTGAAATCGGTCTACAGTACTATGATAATTTGATAACGGAGTTGGAGAAATACAACGTTACGTCAATGGTGACAGTGTATCACTGGGATCTACCTCAGAGGTTGCAGTTGATCGGAGGATGGTCAAATCCTCATATTATTGATATTTTCACGGATTACGCTGCGTTGCTATTCAAGCGTTTCGCTCATAGAGTCAAGTATTGGGTGACGTTCAACGAGCCAATGCAGACGTGCTTGGAAGGGTACGGAGGCAGTTACAGGGCACCGGCATTGAACCGCCACGGCATCGCAGAATACCTATGCACACACAACCTTCTAAAGGCTCACGCGAGTGTCTTTCACCTGTTCGACAAGGAATATCGCCACATAATTAATGGTTAGTTCTCATAACTTGCTAAGTATTTGTACTTGCTTCTTCTATAGCGCAACTCAAATTTTTTTATAAAAGCTTATATTATTATATAAAACTAGTTTGGTACCGTAAATTATCGTAGTTTTCACGTTTTTCAGGTAAGATCGGCATGTCTCTGGATTCAAATTGGGCGGAACCCAAAACAGATACTGATGAAGACCGTAAAGCAGTTGAGCTCTATATGCAGACACACGTAAGTTTAGCTTTGTTTCTAACTTCACTATTTCTTTCTAGCTAGCTTAGTTGGTACTTACCACTAACCTTATTTTGTAACCTACATAAAATGTGATTTAGTCGGCTGACTAAACCCATCAGTACCAACCGTTGTCCTTTTTCGATTTTTTTATTGCATTAGCTTGTAAGCGATGTAGCACAGCAACCTGCATTACTAGCCTTGACACCTATTCAATGTTATTACGCTACTTACTTACCTGTTTCATTCACTGTAGAGGCGATTATTGATAGAGCATTCTTCTTTTTATGGTGATAATTTTTTTACATCTTTGGTCTTTGTTCTACAATGGTAGTTGTATTTCACTCGATTGAATTACTGGTTTTGAGTGTCTTTGGTGGAAATTTTGCTGTAGGATACAGATCCTACAATATAATGATTTAAATTAAATAGGTACCTGTATTTTTAACTTAAATATATAGTGGATGTTTTACATTGATTATGAAGTTCATAATACGAAATAATAAAATTCTAGAAGAGAGACTTTCTGGTAGTAAAATTACGTCACCTCTAAACCATGATACAAAATTCGTCATGAATACCCACTTACGTAGATGCTTCAAATTAATATAATGTTTATGTAAATCTCACTCAAAATGCCATATATGGTATTTTCCTGCACACAGTCAGCCACTATTGCACCACAAGATAAATGTTATTGCGTTTAAAAATCCCCTGGCTTTACCGCAACCATAAATCATAGCTCTATACCATTTAAAAATTCCATCATTGTGATCTCACTGTGACCATTTCTCTTCGTGTTCAGAAACAGTCAAAATGTATGGTTATTCTAGGACGCTCTTTTTCCTCCCCTTGTACAAACGATCTTTGAAATACTTAAAATGGAAGGCAGCATAAACGCAGATAAATTATCATTAATGATGTCTACAATACTGAGAAATTATCTTTGATCAAACCAGAGGTTCTTGCGTGACAAATGCAATGAATGTTTTATTTTTCAGTTGGGCTGGTACGCAAATCCTGTATACTCAGCTGAAGGTAACTACCCACCTGAACTCATTAAGTTGGTGGACGCCAAGAGTGCTCAGCAAAATTACACATCTTCTCGCCTCCCCAAATTCACTCCAGCAGAGGTGGAGTACATCAAAGGAACTGCAGATTTCTTCGGATTGAACCACTATACGACGTACCTGCTTAGTATGGCCGATGGAGAAGTTGGGGCTATTCCTTCACATGCAAATGATGTTGGGATCGTGAGGGTACAAGATCCCAAATGGCCTTCAGAGTCTTCTTCGGCATGGCTAAAGGTAGGTACGAGCAAACGTGACTATGAAAATCTAGATAGGGCATAAGTACTTAGCATTTGTTTCTGATATCACACGCCTCTGAATTTAATCTGTGTTACGAGTAGGCACATGCTATATAAGAAGCTAGGCCATTCAAAGTTTGCAAAGGTACCTATATATAATTTTACTATGTCTTACACTCTACCTTGGGAATTTCGATTTTGTATGTTAACTGCAAACATTATGATCGATTTTGCTCAACGAAGGTAGTTTTTTTTATAAAGTAGCTATTTTATTTACCTATTGGGCCTGAATTGATAGATCCTGGAAATAGAATAATGTTTTAAGTAACTAAGCACCTAATAGATTATTGATAAGTCGTGATCGGCTCTACCTATACATTTTTATATGCATGTAGATTGACGAATTAACATTGACAATATTTGTTGACGGTTTTTTCCGAAGAGATAGGTAGGTATGTGGCATAATTTCGTAATAAGGTAAAAATAACCCTTTATTCAAAGGTCGATCATTACTCTGAAAAAAAAAACTCCGCACGACTTTTTGGTCCTGATGTGTTAAGTATATTTTTATGTCGAATACAAAGTTTTGAATTACGCGTATCTAAGTATACACATTTAAAGGTTTTAAGGTAGGTATATAAAAGTCTTTTTGCACAAAAATGCACGATCTTAGATGGCATGATAATTAACTGCGTGATCGGTGCATGTTTTGAGATGATTTGCAGCTGATGCAAGAGTCAGTTTCTTTTTCACCATTCGTGGTAGGTACGAGTTACCTAGTCACAGCACAGCACAAATGAAAAAAGTTCAAAAAAAGATATTGCTCATACTACTATAGTTTATATTATTTGTGCTCATACTAAACTGGTTGCGAGAACTGAAACATGAATGTCCCATTTATTCTGCAGTGCACTCTTGCTCTATCTTGGTATTTAGCCTAGATATAAAAAATAAACAAAAAAAGTATTTAAGTACTTACGTTTTACTGATGTTTATAAAGTTACTGAATGTCAGAAGTCAGAAACCTAGGGATTGACCATATTTTTAATCGAATTGTTCTTGATGGAGTATTCCCGGATCTAAACAGCAGGTATAGGTAGAGCTATTTTATACGAACAGAGTAGATATATTTTTAATTTTCGTTTCATCATTGTCATCATTATTTCAGCCTAGAAGTCCGATGCTGTACATTGATAAGCCTCCCCTATAGATTTCCGGAAAGAACAATACGGAAATAATGAAATAAAAATGTCGTCAGTCTAACGAGTCTGGGGCCTTCCGGTTCGCGGTCGCCATTCAAGAACCTTTGTTCCCTGTCGGTTGTCAGTTCTGCGAGCCATAATTATGATCTGCTAAAACGAAAAAAAAACGTTTACGGCGTATGTTTGTTGAAATCGCTACTTATGTATTTCCTGTCTGTAGGTTATCTGGTTATATGGTAGTAAATACTAATACTTACGTACATTATTCATATTTATTACTTCCAATTAACATATTACTGGCGCTATAAACCTACTAACCAAATACCGTTTCCGGGCAGTTGTTGGTAGTAGGGGGGTTAGAAGCTCTGAGACTACATCTTGATTCGACTAGATAGCAGTTATGACTACATTTTCCTTATTATTTTTCAGAGATGTAAATGTAAATAAGACAAGTTTAAGAAATAGAATAGGTACTTAAATATTATTCTGTTTTAAAGGGTGTAACAAGACCACCCCGGGGGGTTAAAGTACCCCAATATGAGCAACTTTTTCTGATGGAACCAACAGTATGATTGCGAAATTACGTCAACACCGCGAAAAGAAAATTAACTATTCCATACAAAATGCAATCTTTAGGTACTTCGTAAAAATGTATGGAAAAGCTTTTTTTTTTCACCCTGTTTGTTCCATAGAAAAATATGCGAAAAAAATTCTTTTTCTAGGTAGTTCCTTTTGGATTTCGTCGGCTCCTCTCATGGATAACCAAAACGTACAACAACGTCCCTATAATCGTCACTGAGAATGGCTACGCAGACTTCAACGGTATAGAAGATAAGACTAGAGTTTCCTACTACAGTCACTACTTGAATGCTCTGTTACATTCTATTCATGAGGACAGGACCAATGTGGTTGGATACTTCGCGTGGAGTTTGATGGACAACTTCGAGTGGGATGACGGATATGTGTAAGTATTTATCGTACTATAATGTAATTATAAGCTTCGATTTACCTTTCTACTTAGGTGGTAGAGTCTGTTTGGTAGAGTAAGTAGAGCTTTTATAATATTATCGAACTTTACGACTTCTACTCAGCTCGTTGATAATTTAACAGATGCTGTGCCTTAATTCTGTTTATTACTAGTAAATGTTCTGGTATCATTACGAGAATTTAGCGTATACCCACGAAAAAAGGCACTGTAGTTCAATGTTGAACTGATCAAACAAGTAGCGGCATCTATGTTTATGCCATTGTATCATTTGAACCAACCACGTTTTCAAGCACCAGTGATGGTGGAGGAAAGAAGTAAATATGTAATTTATGAAAGTCTCGTGAATTGGAGCTAGATGTCGCTAGTAATGTACACATTCAGGAGTTATGTAGGTTACCTAACCTACTAATAATACTTATGTGGATTCGACCCGCTCGGTAAAAGGTTAGCGTTAGCTTATGTAGGGTTTATACAGTCTTAAGCCATAAAAAATGGGAAAAGTGGTTGCGACTTGTATGATATTATGGATAAGAAAAGTTAGATTTACTTACTGTAATTCTTACGTTTAGTATCAACAGTAGTTAAGGGATCCATAACATTTCTTTACTGTTAAAGAGATGTTCATAACATGTTTACATCACAAGGGAATTTTCTTCTGAACTGTTCCGTGAAATATTCATTTAGCAAACGTTTTAATACGGGTTTGTCTTCAAAACAATGTTTTAACCTTTGGGTAACATTTCCTACTTTTCATGAACCACTTTGCTAAATATCTCTATCCTACCTAATAGTTATAATTTTTTAAACATCTAGGTACAATAAAACACATCATCAGTCAATATCATCCATGATATGATTTCACTCGTTCATGTTTGTAAATGCATTAACAGGTCCCGCTTCGGTCTCTACCTGGTGGATTTCGACAGTCCAAACAAAACGAGGACGGCGAAGGAGTCGGCGAGGCTGTACTCGGCAGTGATCAGCTCACGGGGCCTGCCGCGGGACTATGACCCTGAGGACTTCACCGCCTTCTCCGGAGCCACCTTCCTCGCACCCACCATCCTCCCCATCCTATCTCTACACAGGCTCCTAGTCTGATCTCGCGTACAAACAATACTCTTGTATATAAAATAAGTAGCTAAACTACGGTTATATTAAAATTTAAGTAATATCCTTAAGTTTCATTTCAACTTGATCCCTTAAAGTTAAGCTTACGCTAAACACTAATGAGAAATCGAAAATGAGAAAGACAAAACAGTCCGCTTTCGGCTGGTGTGGAGGCGCGGTCAGTACTCGACGGTGGCAAGCTTCTTGGCGTTGTCGCGAGCCACCTCGCGCTTCAGCTGGGCTTGGATGCACGCGAAGGACTTGCCCTTGGTCTCGGGAAGCACAACCAGCATGAACACCAGTCCCAGCAGCGAGAACGCACTGAAGCCCCAGAATACTGTGTAGATTCCGTACGCGTCTTTTACAACCTGAAATTAGAGATAACAATTATTACAAATGCGTTCGATACTTGACGGTACGAGGTATGTAACTTAAATACAAATTCATTATTGGTTTATAATGGCACAGATAAAGAAAATTACAGAGATACCCAAGGAAATACGCATGTATTCTCGCGTCTAATGATTGATTGCATGCATGTAATTAGAGTTTAGTAATAATGATCATAATTACCTGGAATAGTTTTTGTACGGTGAACATGGCGACGCCTGTGTAGATGTGAGCTATACAAGAGGCGTACAATTTGACATTTGTTGGGAACATCTCTCCTATGATGACGTAGGGTACGGTTGACAGTCCGATAGCGTAGCAGACGATGTAGATGAGAAGAGCCGCGAGTGGCAGCCAGTAGAGATGAGCTACCGATGCCTTCTTCGTAATATCGAAAAAGAAGTATGTCCCGATAGTTCCGTTCATGAGTCCAACTCCTAGAGCAGATAGTATAAGGAGGGGCTTCCTTCCAACGCGGTCGACAAGACATACGGACAGTACGCAGGTGGCGACCTGAACGCATCCAAGGATGATAGACTCTTGGTACGGCAGTATTCCTTTAACACTTTCTGTAGTATTCAACGTTGAGTTGTGAGTCGTACCGGTGGTGGCGTTGAATATAACTTCGGCGTAAGCGACCACAGCGGCGCTACCACACAGTTGTTGTATGGTAAAAACTCCCAGAGTAATCCACATAGCCTTTCGGTTAGTAGCTTCCGTCAGGAGGTCTCCCCACGATCCTCGGTTTTTCATGTCTTCTTGTACGTTAAGCTCTATGTTTTTAAGTTCGGTTCTGATGTCACCGCTTCGTAAGTTTCTAAGAGATCGTTCTGCCCTCTCACTTCTTTCAAATTTTAGGTAGTAGTAAGGAGATTCCGGTAGAAATATGAAGGTGATCACGAAAGAAATGGGCAGAATCAAGTTGATGCCGGCTAATGTTCGCATAGACACGAAGGGTCCGATGCAGTACTGGGCAAGAATGCCGACCTGAAATTGAAGAAAACAAAATTTTAGAGCATTGCACAGTTGATATTATTTTTTGTAACCTAAGGCCATTATTATTTTAATATTGTTTATGATCTTCTGTCAAGATAGGTAAGCTTATTAGATTAAATTATCTATTTATCATGCCTACTGGAACAATACTTTTAGGCTCCTATAATCGTATTATGTAGATGATAAGATGATGATGATTATAAGTATGTATTTACAAAAAAAAGTATTCTATCAGCATCTAGTTCCGGTATTACAGGCTTTGCTTAGTTTGGGTCTAGAGAGCGTCGTGTGATAATGTCCATGAATATTTATTTATTTATAAGGAGGTTTAATACATAATACCTACCAAAGATATTTTAGATAGATGTTTTGCTTTGAAAACGCATTCTAGATCGTGAAATTGCATTCTAAACAGAAGGCTACGTGTTTATATGAAAATGCAGGAATCTATTGCTCAATGCGTAATTAAGGCGATGAGTCACGTCCCATTCTGTCGGCCCGTGTGTGTTTGATAGTTACGTGCCATATTGCAGAACAAATTTTACTGAAACTACATCAATTACATGATAAGTTTCAGGGCCGACGACTTGATAAAAAGTGGGCAGATAGCATTTGAGATCGGTGCAGTTTGATGTCAGCAGTTTCACTGTGAGATCACCGACGACGTTATCTTGACGGTAGATTTAAAATGCAATATCTAAGTAGATTAGGTACATTATTTATGCATTTCGAATAATTTATTATATTTTTTCTTCTTCATGATAAAATGAAGCATCGATAAAATGTAGGTAACTTACGATGAATCAGAACAAACATAATCATACTTTTTCAAATCAATTTAACAACGTTTATTTATACCGAATAGTTTCAATGATAAATAAGAAGAAAACCTTAAAGGTACACCTAGGGTACCTAATACCTATACCTAGAACCTTAGCAAGGGAAACCTGTAAATTGCGCAACGCGCATAGCAGAAAATGTTTCTCGGAAAATTACGAGGTAGGTAATTTTACTCAGCAAAGGCACGCTGTTCATAATACCTATGGAAAGAGGTATTAAAACAAAAACAGAGCGAAGTACTTAGGTTCGTCATGCAAGATATTTTTATAATCCCCGATTTAAAAGAGGAGTTTGAGACTCTGTCTAATCTGTAGCGTCGCAGTTTTGGTTATAAACTCTACAATTTATAATTTCATGGAAATAGACTTAGATTTTTCTGTATTATTTCACTATATATGATTTATTTTGTATGATTTACTTAAAGTTAGGATGAGTTTTAACTTTTTCTGATATTTACAGGGCCGAAACTCAATTTTGCGACTCGAATTTTAGATTCGCCAAACCGGCTATCCTTATCGACGGACCGAGTATTTTGAAACCTAAACTTTATGTCAAAAAATGTGGTCTTTTCTATTATAATTTTTGGTGATGAGTTCAACAGTTACGTAACAGGTTTTAAAATGAAAATGAGACGGAGATCAATGTCAAAGTGATGATATTGTAGGCATCCCAACAGGATATTGAACAATTTGAAGTAATCACGCAATGGATAATTGTTGTGGGTAATAGGAGCACTCAATTGTAAGTAGATACATCTCCGTTTCAAGTCTACTGGCTTGGAAGATCACATAAGTACCTTTATGATTCCAATTACCTACTTATATTCTTAGTAAACACTGCTCCGGATCGCAAAATTGTACAGTAAAACCACAACATAAATTCTATGACCTGATAAATAATGTATTGAGTCCTGACATTCGATTTAAAAGGTTCTTGGCAACCAAATAATGAATATAGATCAAGATTAAGAACGAATTTATATGTGGCAATAAAATGCATTTAATCGTTAGATTGGTCAAATGGAAATACGACAGAAGAGAGTATTTGTGTTCTCAGACAGTATTTGATTAGTGATGGAAAGTTTTGTAACTATTGTTGACTATTTGATTAACCATTTGATATATAAACTCACTTTATTCATTAATGTGATGAGTGTAGAGAGCGCGCCCCTGACTTCGTTAGTGGCGATCTCTCCCGTATACATGGGAGCGACTGTGTAGACTATGCCATAGCCCAGGCCAGAGAACATCCGCGCCACGTACAGCATCGTCACCGATTCAGCGATGATGACCAGCACCCAGCCGAGGATGAAAGGCACCGCCCCGAGGAGAAGCGTCGTCTTCCTCCCGAAGCGGTCGGCGAAGTAGGCGGAAGGCACCGGCGTCAGCGCCGAGCATAAGATCATTATAGAGACTATCCAAGACCCCTCGTCTGAAGTGGTCGGTATCTTGCTCTTGGATGACGTGAGGTATGGAAGCGTCGGTGATGGCCAACCGTAGCAGGTACCCGCAGTTGCGGTGATAAGCGTTGCTGAAATAGAGGAAATAATCTAAATTAGTTTCTGGCAAGCTATGATAATACTCAAGGTAATATAACATCAAGGTAATTTCTGGAAACGATAAATTAATTTAAGAGTTTTGGAACGGGTTTTAGCAGGGTGATTTCCGCGTTGAGCTGTTAACCTATGTGTTATGCTGTTACGTTATACATCTTTTGTTATAAAAATAAATGTTCAGCAAAGAGTTCTGAAGTGCCAATGGTGCTAATGAGAAATAATATGCCTTGCCAATTACGTAGGATTGTGCGAAATTCGGCATAAGATTTAGTTACTGAAAGAAGTCGTGCTCTTGCTATTGAATGTACCTATTGGAGATTACTACATTTTACCTACTACAGTAAGTGCAATGCCCTGTTTTATTCTATGAAGCGTGTTTACTATGTTTATCGTGGTAACTTCACAATCTTGTGAAACAAGTACACACTTATAAAAGAAAATATTTACACTTAGAAGATAATGCAATAGGTTTATCTATGTGTACCTCGTAAAACAGGCATTTAAAATTTCATGTGCACTTATTTGTATCTTACCTACAATACAAAATCATAATGCATGGACCTAAAACTATGTGTCAAATATTATGAATCTGGTTTGCAAAATAGCTGGTAAAACTCGTGATTTTTATTTGGTTGAAGGCTCAAACTTATTATTAGAGATGAGATTCTACAAACTACCTACCATGCAGATACCCCGGCTGTCGCTGTCATGACTGTCTTGATTTTTTTTCACTTTAAACTTTTTTCTTTATATAGTTTGGGGTGTTGAACGCAATACATAACCCCACTGTTACGTTTGCACACTTTGCACCATTGATTTGCCCCATTAATGGTGCAGACGTAACTGGTTAGTTATGTTTGCACCATTCAAATTGATATAACTACTAAACTTGTTTTCCTCGCCATAAATAAACTCAATAAAAAAAGGAGAAGTTGGTTATATAACTATTTGATATCATTTACATTATTAAAAATGAGAATTCAAACATCTATGTAAGTAGGTACATACTTAGCTTTTCTCCACCCACCTATACTTACTAGGGCATGCAACCGGTAATTCTCGGTATCGAAATTACCGGGAATTACCGGTACTTTAGAAAAATTTCGGTACCGGTACTCACGAAGCCAGTCTCGGTTCTTTCGATACTTTCGATACTGAACTTTTCTGTTATTTATTGTCGATTTGTTACTCAAAAACATACACTCTGGGTAAAGTTTCATCTATTTTTTTGAGTTATAAAATGTTTTGACGCAATAAGATCATAGAAAACGTTATATCGAGTGATATTATCAGAGTTGTTGAGGGCTATTGTTGATTTGAGTCAAAATATTCTAGTAGTTAGGTTCAACTTCGTTTATAGAGGTCAACAAACCTCACCTAACATAACTATTGACCTGTTGTTCCTGTGGGTAATGCCAAGTAGGCTAAGAGGATGGTATAGGTGCTGGGCAAGCCTACTTCATCTAAATCATGTCCCAGGCACTGCAGCGTCCCGTTCATAGTGTGAAAAGTGGCCTCTGACGCTGTATAAATCATCTAGATTAGATGCAATGGCCAGATTACCAGTGATGACTATAGGACTCAGCCGTAGTCACAATTTATTGGTTTTAAACACGAACTGAAACACGACTGTACCTCTGGTCTGTCCTCGAGGAATCTGGAGTACCCAAACATATAGAGACTATTATCAGAAACCTTTATGAATCCGGCTATGCTACTATAACTTTGGGGAATTGCACGACTAAACCGTTCACTTTTGAGAAAGGAGTACGACCAGGCACCCATGCTATACAAATAATGGTGAACACATGCGTAAGACCTGAGACGTCTGGAATGTCGGTGTTGAAGTTGGAGGCGTCAAAATTTTTAACCTACGATACGATGATCATACGACGTTGTTCGCATCCACGGAGTCCAAAATGGTTGCCCTTCTGCAGCGTCTAAAGTCGATTTAGGCCGGGCTTTTAACAAAAACAAGACCAAGTTAATGATTCTCGATCGTTTTGAGTCCATCCAATTGTCGAATGCACTGGAAGAGTATAAAATTGTCGAAGAATTCCGATACCTCATCTATGAACAACAAAGGAAAAATAGTAACTATCCAATCTATGTTTTGGTATTAATCTTTCATGTTTAACTAGGTCCAATAACCAGGGATACACACAACAGACAACATACAACAAGACATTGGTTCCTGTTGTATGAACCTCATCCTGTGCCAATGTAACCTATGTAATAAGCAAATAAAAATACTTTTTTTTCTTCTTTCTAAAAAGCAAACTTTAAATATGCTGTCGTATTGGCATGGACAAGACAGTGGTGAACCAACATAACTGAATATGGAGGGAGAGCAACATTTAGAAGAAGACGAAGGTCCACGTGATTCGCACACTGGTCTTCTCCATATTTCTCTACGATACTGAAACGTAGACCATGAAAGCCAATGAACGCAAGTGCATCGATGCTTTTGAAATGTGTAGTTGGATATGCTTCCTGAGGGTTCTGTGGATGGCCAAAAGACCTAACATCTCCATACTAAAGAACGTGCCCAATGCCTGTCTTCCATTTGCCTTCACCGGATACTTATACGGACATTATTGCGCGCAGAAATACGAAGAAAATGGAGAAACTTCTGATAACAGGTAAAGTGGAGAGCAAGAGGGAGGAGCCCAAAGCGCTGGTCTGTCCAGGTGTCCGAACAGCTGGAGACATCCGCCAACGTCGCGATCTATCAAGCTGTAGACCGTGACAGACGAAAAAAAGCTATCCAATGATTCCATGCACGGAGTCACGATCCCAACGATGGGGAAACGATTAAGGAGGAAGAGGAATTGTGATTTGGCGCAGGGCGCATAGCTAGTAGAACTAACATTTGTTGGGGTAAAGATATTATAACCCATGCTCCATAGCCACGTGAAGGTAATGCGAAAAATGACCACATAACCAAAGAACCAACGACTTTGTATATTATTATGTAGATTGTGTAAAGTCGGTATGTAGATAAAGAACGCTTAAAATCGTTTTTCCCGCAATTTTATGGGGGACTTTATGTCCACCAGTGGGCTAATTTAGGCTGCCAGTGTAACAATAAAATTAGAAATAGCCAAAATTCGCTATTTTTACAGGTTTTTACTTCATTCTAGTCCTTTTTTAATTAAATTTGGGTCAGTATCGAAAGTATCGAAAGTACCGGTAATTACCGGTACCGGGTCCAGTACCGGCCAAAAATTACCGGTACTGAGACTGGTACCGGTACTGCATGCCCTAATACTTACTGATGCTCAGTTGTTTTACTTTACTACACCTTGGCTAACTATTATTTTCTAATGCAGTTGACATTATTAGAATCACCCTGACAAGTAATTTAATCAAAATCCATATTTATTTATTATCAATCACCAGGACATCCTTGGCCTTAATAGATAAGTATGGAAAAAACCTTGGAAAATTCCTACGGTAATGATTCCGAGTATCTATGGTAGACATTATTTACAGTATGAGACAGTTGGTAGGTACTCGTATTAGTAGGTGGTGGAATGTATGGAAAATAGTGACCTCTAAAAGGTAGAAATCAGATAAAAAAAATTTAAGAATTTAGTTTTTCTAGGGACCCTAATTGTATTTATAATATGGTTTTTATATGACATGTATTCTATAGTAAAACTGATAATTTAAAAAAAATCTACCTTCCTTCGAAATGTCAACATTATTGATAAGATAGGTACCTAAAATAGTTTTTATACGATGCTATCCTTCATGTGGATTAAGTATTGTGTAGTTTAAGATGTATGGCTTCCTGTTGATGCATTGTACTGTTGAGTAAAACACGTTTGGGAGTGGCGCCCATCACCGGACGTTCGCCACTATCGCCTTATCAAAGCACTTGTGGAAACTTATGACCACTTTTACGCGTTTATTTGATAAATTAATAAGCATGATACCATACTTATACCTACAGATTTATCAGCCTGGTATTGATGTTCCACTATCTGTTTTTAAAATACGTACGTAAGCCTTGATTGACAACAAAAATAATACTAAGATCTTTTGAAGTGGTAAACCTTAGGAAAATATATATTTCCTTATAGGTTGGTAGGTACTTGATACACATTTGTCCTTATAGTACTTAATGCTGGTGATTAAACGGCAAAAGAGGGAACACGGCAGCGAATGCCAATAATAATTTGGCACAGCACACCAGCAAGTCCGCAATTCACAGTAGGTGGGTAAACGTCCAGACTCTGCACGTCTCTGTCTGCCGAGTTTTCATCACGTGTGTTCAGTCCTAAGCTTTTTACACAAGATTACAAGACGCTATGATAAATTGTCATCTTATAAGCTGCTGGCTTACGGCTGCTCGTCCATAAGAAATTGCAACTAGCCTTCTAATGGAGACTGTCTTGTAGAAGACTGTATTAACTAAACTAAAACCGAACGATTCACTTTGTTAGTTTTTGAAATGTTAATTATTTATTTATTAAATGCATATTTCTATATAAAAGGATATATAATTTTTAACTACCGGATTTACAGAAAGCGCGTTCAGTTTTTGACATAAAATATTGAGGTATAGGCGCGTCGGAACTCATGCATACAAAAGTACGTAACAATAAGTTGCTTCATGCAAGATTTTACAATGTATAATAAAAAAAATACTAACAAAATATCTAAATAATGTTGATATTACTCTTGTGATCAATCAAGTGATAGCTCAAAAATATATTCAAAAGTAGATGGTCGGAAAGTAAAATCAGGTTCGACGCAACGCAATGGCTTGAAGCTCCTGATGGCTGACTGAGGAATGAATATTTTATTACCGATCCTTCTACATGCTTGCGTTTCTTTGGAATTTTGTTCCAATATGAATGTTTGAATTCGGATATAAATTTCGCCGACTCTTTTACAAGACGCGTGACTACCAAAGTAATTTATTATGTTTATAAATATATTTTTCAGACCACAACGTGAATTGATGTAGGTTAAATTCACCTGTATTATTTTTAGGACATTTGCGTATGTTTTATTATATGTGCTTACTAAGTAGGAGGTGTTTACTACTTCTGTGATAAGATGGTTAGGTACACGCTACACGCTCACACTAGCAAAATATTAGTGCAGCGGATTTACCTAATTTTGTACCTACCGGGGTTTATCCATATTAAACATTAGTCGCAGATTAAATACTTGATTCTGTAGAAAGTTGTTTTGCCTACTAATGTACAAAAGAATATTAAATTCAGGATAAGATGCGTACCTACCTATATGTAATTCAGAACTACCACGTATCACAGTAGGTAGTTATACCAGGGAAAGTAGGCCTTTGCCCTTGCCGCGGATTTTATTAAACAAAATGTATATCTACATAGGTACTTAGTTTTATTACGATAAGGAGTGGACCTAAGTGTGTGTGAGTTGTTGTGTATGACCTGGGCTGAGGGGAGAGAGGGACGAAGCACGCCGCCGGTGACGCAAACCCTGGCGTCGTCGCGTTTATGTTAAAGGCGTATTCACACCGAATTCTATTAAAATTATTTATTTATCGAACTGTTTCTTGTTGATTTTGTAAAGTGCTTTTTTCAACTATTCGTGACAATGACAATACATTTTACTTTGCGCTGGTAAAAACAAGTTTGCAATAAACGAATTAAATAAAAAAGCTTATTGCTTCAATAGATGCCACAGATGCAAAACAAACACTGGTAGGTACTTGTACATGTTGCAGCTATGAAGATAGAGTATAAAAAGATGATGGTAAAACTTAGGACAAAACCAGTGCGATGCACTCATTATTTCCTGTTGATTTTCTGCGTTGCGCAAAGAAACGCGCCATGTCATCCTAGCATCCGCTATATTACAACAGTCATTTGATATATCAGATAGAAAACTGTAGCTCTGAAAACCTACCACCAACAACCGCTATCAAGCTGTTCAAAATAACAGGAAACGTTTGTATAAAATACACTATACCTATTTACTTCTCAAACTACGATCTTTTGCACATTTTTTATGCAGTAACTCACAAATTCGGTCATGATTGAATTGCTAATATATTCTATAGAAAAATAGCAATGTTTTTTTTATGAAACAGGAAAACAGCACACTTCATGTTAGTGTATTGATCTAGCATTAGGTAATTTTTTGGTATGTTATTATTTGAAACTACTTGTGGAGCGATCACCAATGTTGTCACAATTCATTCAGTCAGTAACGTGCAAATGTCAATAATACAAATTTCAAAAAATATAGGTATACCTACATTGACAGCGTTCAATACAATACAACGGCACTTAAAAATAACGTCTTGCGAGTCGTTATTATTTAAAACTAGCAGATACTCGCGATTTTGTCCACGAAAAAAAAAATATGTATAAGCAACCTAAAAACAAGAGCGGAAAAAATCGCCTATCTGTTACGAACTATAATATATTACAAGTTTCACCCAAATCGGACCAGTAGTTACAGCGTGATTGAAACACAAACATCTAAACTTTGACATTTATAATAGTACTAGGATGATGGGATTTGTATTTTTTATATTTACATGACGTGGTCGCTGGTTGGTGATAAAATTGTTGATCGTTCCACAGACGTTATTGCATCAATGCAATGGTGCATCTACGTACAATATTACCGGGCTATGTGGATGGACCCTTTAGCAAACCTTAGGTAAGTACATTTCAGTATAAAAAGTACGAATTACCAACCTAAGTACATACTTGCCAGTTTAGACTCAGTTTGTGGTGCGTGTGACGATCCATTTTGATATAGGCGTGTAACCATTGTTAGATTTCATGCTTAGTGATTCCATATAATGCGCGATAAACTAGTTGTTGCTATATGACCTAATAAACCCACGTACTTTGTCCTTGAGGAAAAATAATACAGAAACTTTGTATTGCGACTGCGAGATTTGCAAAAAATATTTTTCGGAAATCAATCGCGTTTCTTTTCCTCATTTGAAACCAACCAGTAAAACAAGTTCTAAAATACATTATTTTACAAACTAGACTTTAAAAAAGTGATGTTTTTTACATATCAGCTGAAAATTGATAAATTGCTTTGAAAGAAAATTTAATATTAATTCACGAAAAGCAAGAAGAGATAGATTCATGCCAACGTCGTCGATGTGATTATTCAATATAGCATCAAAATAAATTTCCAAAAACTTATAAACTCCACACCTCACAATCTCCTGCTACCTAAATACAATAATTACCTATTTAATAATTTTCTCTGATGACAGGATCCTAATTGATTTTTTAATAGCATGGCATTAAAATTAGACGTCAGACATTTTTACAAAAATCTGTAAATATAAGTACCTACATCTCAGAATATTAAACGAATCTGAGGTATACATTTGTAATACAATTGTATTGTAATACAATCTTACTGTATTTTTGACTGTTTAATAAAAGACGAAACAATATTTTTGTAAAGTATTTGTAAACGATGTAAAAATATAATTATTTCGTGCGGTATAAAAACGCTGAAAGTTATGTATTTCAATTTTAGTAGTCTTTCTATGAAAGTTACGTACCTACCTACCTACCTCATTAATTAAACACGTGACGCCATGCGCTGGTACGTGCCCGTTCGATACGTAATAATTATTCATTTGCGAGACTTCATAAAGTATTTAGAAATTAATGTTTGTCTCGATAGCTGGCACAAAGTTTTACTAATATTAAGGTCAATTGCTAATCCATAAACAAAAATGTAAGCTAGACTAAAATAATAATCAAGAAACGTAGAGTAAGCTAATGACTGTTTATTTTATTAAAATAATGATATGGTACGAATTTTGAAACAAATTACTTTAGTTAAGTACCTACCTAATTATGTTGAGCTAGTTTTTGTTTAGTTTAGTTTAAATTGTGCTTTTAAAAATTAGAGTAGAGCGGAGATTTTGGAAAGAAAATTCCTACATTACCTACATTCTTATTTTTCAATTTAATGGAAAAACAAGAAACCTATATATATGTATAGGTTAAGAGTGTTAATTTATATTATGTCTACAAGTTAGAGCACGGTTTTACATAACACAATAGGCTTGATTCTGTTGTTTTATTTTAATAGACTAACCTAATTTGGCAGCATAAAAATCTTGCCGTCCCTTTCTCATAAACTGAAGCGACGAAGATAGCTATGAATTTAGCGCTGTCAAATTAGGTTTATTTTAGAAAAATAAAACAACAATTAGTAGTCGTTGGTTTGTAATGTAAGCCGCATATACTCACTCTATGTGTAGATTGATTTGAACTCTAAATCCATCTACCTACACATAGTATAGATGCATGTGATAAGAAGAATTATATCTTGACTCTACTATTTCTATTCAACTCTACTAAAAGTAAAAGATTATGATGTGTACGTGTACCTAGTGTCAACGTTATAGAGGGGCTGCAGGCTTTGGGCGAGGCTATTTAGTGCGTCATTTCTACGAACTCGCCTTTTGAAGTGGATCCGCAGAACGATCAATAGTTAGTATAAAAGTGGACCATCATTCCTTGAGCTATTGTTTATAAACATTGGCAAACCCGCTCTCTCCGGCTCGACCAAGCGAATCGCAGAAAATCGCGATGCACAACATATCAGATGTCATTGACTTTCGTAAGAGCTTACGTGTAGTTGACCTACACCCGGAAATGATCTGGATTAAATTCAAACGCATCAGATTGTGTGCACCTGGGTTTGCATTTGTTCGAACTGCTTACGATTAAGATTTTCCATAAATATAATTAGAATGACCAAATTCTTACCAAATTTTTTACGCAATGCAACTCGTTGGCAAAACAATACGATTGGTTGTATTATTTTGTCATTGTAGATTTATTTAATTAGGTACCTAAATATACTACAATTTATGCAAGTTCCTCATAGGTAAGCAGCTCTAACATAAAATAATTCTGAAAATTTTCTTTACATTACGTGGCTTGAGAACTATTTATAAAACTTAATTAGCTTGGTAGGCTTTGAATACGTAAAGCAGCCCTCAGTGAATATGTAAGTATGGTTCGTGAATTAAGTTTAGGTAAGAAGCACGTAACTTACAGGTTAAAAACTTCTTATTGAATGAAAACTAATGGTCATTGAATGTCAATCGTTTTCTATCGAAAAGGTATTTTGAAAAAATAAAACTGACATTATTTTTAGTGCACATCACAGAACAGAGAAGTAAATCTCTGTTCTGTGGTGCACATCATATAAACCACTCGTATTACATTTTATTTTGTCATGCTACTACGACTCAATTAATTACCTACCTATATCAAAAGCGTAAACAAACACAACCAAGACTACGTTACACCAAGAACATCATATAGGTACTACCGGTATGATAAAGTGATTCACTCATGAGCATAATAGTTTTGAAAACACGCAAAAGTTTACTAAACTCAATTGCTAATTCATTGAAATGTATAATGTACATTCACAGAGGGACGGAACAGAATTACCATAAATCAGGAACGTGGAATGGCAAAGTCCTGAGGCGAACCTTTAAGTTGTAAATTAGAATTGAATTATACAGATTTGGAATGTAAGTAGGTTCAATAAAATATTGCGGAAACTCACGCGATACCTTTAACTTTTATTATGTACTTACATAAAATCATTTTCCTACATATTATTGGCATTTAAGGGCCAACGCACATCTATTGACAAAACTGTTTTGTCGCGTACTTAGTGACGTGAAAATAAATTTTCTGTTATAACGAAAACAGCATAAGATGAATGCTTCCTCGTCATATGCTGTTTTCGTTATAACGAAACTCACATCAATTGACACGACAGACTTTTCTTAAGTATGTTTACCTATCTATTATAGCATTGTTTACAACCTACCTATTAAACATTGCTTTATACGCACATACCTAGAGAAAGAACTGTGTTTTTTAATAAATAAGAATATAGAGTAATTATGTAGTGTACTTAATAATATTATTAAGTGATTCTCATTAAATAAGCAAGTAACGAAAACAGCAAATAAAAAGAAGCATATCGTAACTAAAAAAGTTTTACTGAGAAGTTTCACATCACTAACTGTTCGACAAGACGTTTTGTCTTTGGTTTGCGTTCTCCCTAAATAACTTAGGTATATGACTTATAAGTACTTATTTTGCCACACAATTTGCGTGACGCAAGATCCAAGTTTTTAACCAAAAATACTTATCCTATCCAACAAAACGATGATTTATAAATTATTTTGCAATCTCTGTGCCATATAATATAGATCTATCAGCGATAAAAATATTGTATGAAGAGAGTTAATCACGTTTTGTTCGAGTGCACTACGTGTGCCTATAGAAATATAGAAATCATATAGAAACATTCTTATTTGCGGGCTTATACATGTTTTTTCATGGACAATGCTTCTATGACAGTCTCCCGAATGCTAGCTATGGTTAGATACAAGTTAGATAGAGATGGTATTGGTTTAGATGTGAAAACAATACCGGACAGACAATAGACAATGCCTATTTTCGCATGACTGTGGTTATAGCTCAAATAATATTTCTACCGGAAAGTATAAAACTAGTGTGCTATAAAATATGGTATTTTATATACTCATACATAATACATCGACAGTATACTAAAAAGTTATCCATTAACATTATTTATGGCGAAAGTTAAGGATATAAAACGAACTAGATAAAATAGATTTGGTTTTATCGAAATTGAAACAAAACAATTTGGTAATGTAAAACATGGAAATACAATACCGGTCTAATTATATGTACTAACAAAATAAAAGTAGCGCATAATAATGAAAGGAAGTATTCAGCTGGTGGTATGTTTTAAAAATATTTTTTGGCAAAATTAAATTATTCATTTGTATTTGGTGTTAAAAAAATATATTAGGAAATATTTTTTATTTTGCTTGTTGATTCCACCATTTGAATATTATGCGATTTTGTTTGACCCTGTATTTTTTTTATCGTACATTTTTAATTGAGAATTATTTGACCTTTATGAATACCTTAAAGCCTTCACGTATTAGGTGACGTATAAAAAAGCCGCATATAAAAGTGGTTTCCCGGCCTTCAATTTAATCAAAAACCGTTGTTTATTGGTTCTTTTACCTGGCGAAGTGGCAATGTGGAATTCCCGGAATTCAGTGGGTTAGTAAAACTCTAAGATAGTCCTTCGTAAGAAGTGCATTCTCTGCGTTATAATCTTGGGTCATTTGTCTGTGGGTGAGTAAGTGTATAATATACTTAGTTTGTGTACGTAAATACGTTCTTGTTTTCACATTCGACCTTCTACTGGTATTTAATAATAGTCTTGGAAAAGGTAGTAAATGTCTACTAGTCTTCCATAATATCGAAGATGTGTATAAATTATTGTAATATATTCAATCGAAGTGTTAAAACGTATCGTGTAAAACAGCAGTTTATTACTAAGTTCAGGAATAATTATTCAGAGAGAAAAGTTTTAACCACCGGTGTAACACTTTCACGATTTCACAGCAAGTTTCATGAATATGATGATAGATTTCAAACCTTCATAGATAACATTGAACAATGGTTTGAAATACTACTTACCTAGGTATCTTTTTCAACCATCTTTTTATGCAATATGTTTTTAAAAGACATTCTATTCCGGGAATCCCTTTGCGTCATGTCATCTACTTTTATAAATATTAATATAATTATGATGTTATCGGTAGTACTAAGTATGTGGGTTGGTATTTGGTATGTAGTTGTTTTGACAAACAAACAGTTGCTTCTTGACATAAAACATGTGTCACACACAGCTAGTTGATAACCTATACTAACCCTGCCATAACAAAATGTAATGTCGCTGACGCCTCTTTAGGATGGGTTGGTACCGCCTAAGAAATATTAAAACATGTGGTTTACTTATATAAACATGCTTTTGCATCTATTTAAGATACCTTAAGCATACAACGTCAAAGGTAACTTATTTAGTTTAGTTGCTGGAATTCATTACATATTTAGATAGTCTTGATCATCCTCTTAGTTGAATCGGATGTTTCCACATTCCATAGGAAAATCATGACTAAATCTATTAAGGAATTTTTGTAAACATTACATGAAAAGATCTTGAATGATTGAGCCACATACTTACCTAATTGGAACGAATGGCTCTTTGTAAACATGATTAATATTGAAGTGTTATTTTTGTTGGGTTTTTTCCATTTTTTTGGTAGGTACACCTACTAGGTATGTGCCTAGTATCATATCGGCGTAATTAAAAGTAATATACATAATATCGTTTTAATTTAAAAACATCGTAGATAGGTACCTGACAAATACGTAGGAAGGTTACAGCCTATTTCGGTGGTTTTCTGCATTTATTGTAATAAATGCACTTATTGTTATTGACCTACACGATGGTGATATGTAAAAATGAGAAGAAACGAGATTGTGAAAAAGCTGGATGTAAAGTGAATTGAAAGCAGTTCATACATGCAGCAAAGCACAAAATGTTAGTGATGTAGCGTCGAAGCGGGTAAGCTATTTATAATGATGTGGCAAGGATGACAGTGTAAAACATAAAGATTAAGGAATGGTAAACACAAGTTTTAATGAGACATAATGATTTGGCATGCAGTGGTTAGTGGGACAGAGTTTTGTAGAATTCATTATCAACTTTAAAAACGGACACATGGCCGCTCGCATGAAACGATAGGTTATAAATTCAACTCACCACATAGTGCTGTTCCATATTCCTTCCAATGTGAACGAGTTTTGGCTGTCATTGCAACTGTTTCAATTTTGACTTTTTATTTACTGCGTGTTTTGGAATGAGATTATATTGAGCACTGACTTTAAATTTAAGAAAAAAAATACTATATAAAATTCGAACCCATAGTAATGGTTATAAATAATAACAAATATACAAGTAACTAGCTAAATATCACAATGCTATATATTCGATCTAATATTTAATAGGGTGTTGATAACGAAACGTTATAACCGATTGCGCTTCATTTTGGCTGGTTTAGGTGTTGTTGGTCTGGTTCATGGTGCGAGAAGAACGCGTGCAGTGTCGTGTTGTCGCGACGGAGACGAGTGAGCAACTGAACGAGTGAGAGCGGCTAGACCGAGCGCGGGCGAGCGAGGCGAACGAACTAACCGTAAGGTATCAAGAGGGAGGGAATGAGGCGAAACGGCGCGGGCGCACGCTTTTGCTGCTTGTTTATCGGGTGGCCGAGTAGTTCTTGTGAAGATAAGAAGAAGGTTGATAACGGAGAGTCGAAGCACGCGGGTACTGCCACGCCACGCCACGCCACGCTGATGCGATGCCGCCGAACTACGAGACACTATCCTCCCAACTCATAGCCGCACAGATATTTTTGTAGAGACAAATTTATTTATAGACGTTACTATTAAAATAATACCTACAATCACTAACGGTATACAATGCTAGACACAGTCTTTGGCATAGTTTGACAATGCCGCATACCATTTTACATTGAACAATGAAATGAAACAAGTGCTCTGAAAATTTTGTTACAAATAAATACACATCGACATGTCAAATGTCACGGTTTGTCCCTTACAACATTTGCACTGTCTATATTATTAATTCTGTATTTTATTTTTAAATTATTTATTTATTTACCTTAGTAAAATAAAGTAGTGCATTCCAACCAAGAGAAGCTTTTGAAATAAGTTTTCTAAGTAATAGGCACATTATCAAATGTACCATTCGGAAATAAAATAATGTTTATCAAGAAATCTGATAACTTTTTCCATGTTCCAGTAGTTTATGCTTTACAAGTTATTTTAGTTTTGTTTTGTATTCACTCACTACGCTGTCACATTTTTTTATTAGTTTGTGAATGAACAAACCACTTTTACAGTTGAGGTTTATATTATCCTGTTTCATCTTCAATATTTTACCATTTTTTAATTTACTTAGAGAACGAAACATTGGTTTATAATTAAAGGCCTTTCAAATTATCATGTAGAGTACCTAACACCAACCGTGGTTGTTAAATAGTGAAAAAAATAAGGTTATGTTGAAAATAAAAGTTACAACCATTACATGTGACTATGTCTGAAACAAGGTGGGCTTGTGATATTATAAAACTATGTAATTAATCATAGATTAAATTAACAAAGTCAGCTGACGACATCGACATTATGATGTTGCAGAATGATTACATCATTTCTTATCAAATTGAACTTTACAGTTCTCTAAAATAAGCAGTCCTTATCTATGGAAATTATTAGCTACATACGTATACTCATTAATCTTTGTTAAGAAGAAATGAAGGTGATAATTAAGATTCGATTTCTACTTGGCGACTAACTAGGCGCGTCCAAGCTGGAAAACGAAGGGCTATAAGTTTGACGGTGTTCGTAGCTCTGAGAACAGGGCTTCGATTTGAATGCGGTAATTTTTTGTAATAAAGGTGATTTATCTGGAATAGTTCTTAACCATGTTTGGTAAAATTGGTTGAGCCGTTTTCAAGTTATGATATTCATCACCACTGAAAACCAGTTTTCAGGAATTTCAGACATAAAAGTTGCAGTTTGAAATATTTAGTTCATCTCAAAATATTGCATACAATTTGATGAACTGGAACCCATACTTCTAGGGCCAGCGATGATGAAGACGATCTAAGGAGATTTTCTTTTATGGTCGGGGATTTTACATTTTTGTAAAATTATATTGTTCAATAGTTAGATAACTTTACAACTTCTCCATGCTACTTTTATTTAAGACTTTGTCGTGGTTGCTCGAGCTAAAAGATTATTCTAACAGCGATTGCAATATTCTAGGAAAAAATAACCCTAGGTTTAGATAATGCCTGACAATTTTATTAAGGTCACTTGGCGCGGCTGATGCGACACGACGACGATGCGACGCGGTGCGGCAGCGACGCGTGCTTCAAGATGAGCTTAGGTGGGAACCCTACCTTATGTAAACCATTCATAAAAGTTGTTTTATAGATTAAAGTTATAAAACAGTATCCTATCCATCATCCATCAAGATTATCCATGATATCGTGGTTGTAGAGCAGAAACTTTATCTCTGTAAGACTTAATTTAGAATTTAAACTAAAAATTTTCATTGAATTTTTATAATTGAAAATTGAAAGGGATAAAGAAATGGTCGTCGTTTGTCAACAATAACGAAATATCGAGTCGATACGACGACTGGCGCAACTGTGAGCCTACACTTATAGAAAATGCGTTGAAGAGGTGTCTTTGTCGTCTGTGTGCAAGAGTCTTATGTACTATATAAGTGTAAGTACTTACACTTATACAGATAAATAAACCTATGAATATTAGTTGCAATGAAGTAAAGTGACATCGAAAAATATTGGTTTGTAATTTGTCAATAATACTCACAATAACACCAAGAAAAACAATTAAAATTAGAGTGCTTGGTCGCTCCCAAAAATTTTTTTATAAAAAATTATTGGTTTCTCCCAAAAATCACAGAACTCGAATCCCCAATCGCCTATGAGGTACCTAACCTACCTAATACTCAGAATATAATATGCACTATTATATTTTGTACTTATAGGTAATCTTTATCATACATATCTCTAGACAGTATGACGATACGAATAGATTACTAATTAATAATGATTTGTACAAGCCAAAGCTAGATTGATATGATAGAGTAGTAAGTAAATAAATTTTTCGAAATAAACTACGCAATTCATCTTTTTATCGAGTTTCTTAGTATATTGTAAAATTTATCTTAGTACAACAGTGGTAAAGAAACTATTGGAAAATCATGTATGATTTGATGATTTTTTTGCGACACAGTTTTTATATTTCTGCGGATGTGATCGTTTTCCTACAAACGTGTTCCATATTTTTGTATCAAAGATAAGCTTTAATACTTATTATGAAAAAAAAACATTTTTGGCTAAACAAAGTCTTGACAAAATGACGCACCGACATAAAAATGAAAGACAGATGAAAGAAAGAAAAGTGTATTTCGTGTCACTAATAAAATAATTATATAGTGCGCAGCGCAGACGGCTAACGGTAATCTTTGGCTGAGTAAGTTTTTGTGAATACGGCCTGTCTATAACTATAACACAGACTGACCAAGCAACTGGTACACGTTCTGCACGAAACGCCCACGCCAATCACAATCTCGACAATCATTTTAAAAAGATTAGTCATCGCCAGTCCGACCAAAATGGACTTTTGTCGGCAGTTTCAGTTTTTTTAAGAAGGTTGGAATGTGGACATTGATCAGGCGGTTGCCACGTGAAGTGCACACATTCACACATGACCGTGTGTGTGCCAAATGCCATGTACGCATAGTTGGCACCTGCATCAGTGTGAAACTTTACAGAGGTTAAACGCACACATACACCTACACTGACGAATGGGTTGTATTTACAAGTCATTCGATATTTTTAATGACTGTGATGAGACGTTTGGTTAATAAAATAAATAAATAAATAAATTAATAATTCATGGACATTTCACACAACGCCCTCTAGTCCCAAACTAAGCTAAGCTTGTATTATGGGAACTAGATGGCTGATAGAATAAAAAAATAATAATATTCAATACTTTATATACTCTTTTTTTGTAAACACATACATTATATACATAGTAACACCCAGACCGTAGACCCAGACATAGAACAAACATCTATGTTTTCTACGCACAAATGTTTGTTCTTGTTGTGGATCGAACCCACGACCTCCAGCGCGGAAGGCAGAGCTACTTACCGACTGAGCTGTGACGAACTCGTTTGGTTAAAAAATCTGCACTGAGATCTTTGTAGCTCTACTATTTATCTAACAAAAAAAAAACAATGTCGTAGAGAGGCTCTACATCTAAGTACCAAAACCATTTAAACAGTGTTTTGGAAACCTCAGTGAAAATGTATTACACAATAGTTTCGTCATTTTAAAATTTAAGTAGTATGCCACGTTAATAGGCTCAAGTAACCTAGCTCTACTTATATGGAATTAAATTCTGATAAAAACCAACATAAAACTAGCTGGAGAATTAGCTATAGGTTTATTTATAATGCATGTTACGTGTAGTAAGTAGGTGTAGCATATTAGTTATAAACACATACATAGGTCTATATACCCATTATTTGTATAAATGAATATAGTACGTGTCTCTTGAATATGCATCACAAGAGACAAATATGCAGGAATATCATAATATTGATATTAATTATTGAATAGAATGTTGTTGATGAATAAATATTTTCTTCTTGTTCTTAATTTGTGCACATGCAGATAATTTATATAAATTACCAATTATTGTGGAGAAGGTACTCAAGCCATTCAGTTAAAGTCTTAAAGAAATATGCCAGAATTTAATTTTTCAGCATCGTGTATTTTATTTAGGTCTCCTCAGACAAAACGCTAAAGGAACATGAGACAAAAATACATTTTATTTAGTAAATGTCTCCACTCACTATTCCTGAATCGTCAACTCAGCAATCTCAAGCGCACATTGAACTGGCGCGTACTGTAGCAACTATAAATGGAATGATGACGTTCGTACACACCCACACAGATAATGTCGAATTAGGGCTAACGCACATCTATCGACAAAACTGTTTTGTCGCGCACTTAGTGACGTGAAAATAATTTTTCTGTTATAGCGAAAACACCATATGACGAATACTTCCTCGTCATATGCTGTTTTCGTTATAACGAAACTCACATCAATTGACACGACAGACTTTTCTTAAGTCTGTTTACCTATCTATTATAGCATTGTTTAATACCTACCTATTAAACATTGCTTTATACGCACATACCTAGAGAATGAACTGTGTTTTTTAATAAATAAGAATATAGAGTAATTATGTAGTGTACTTAATAATATTATTAAGTACTTAGGATAATTCTCATTAAATATGCAAGTAACGAAAACAGCAAATAAAAAGAAGCATATTGTAACTAAAAAAGTTTTACTGAAAGTTTCACATCACTAACTGTTCGACAAGACGTTTTGTTTTTGGTTTGCATTCGCCCTTATTGATGTGCTATTCGTGTTATCACACGATAGTACCTTAATTACTGAGAACTCAAGTATATTGCACTTTACCTGTGTGCGTAGAGGCTGTTGAATGTGTACATATTCATTACACAAACAGACAAACGTATCAATCAAGACAAGGATTTGCACTAATGACGAGCTAAGCTTATTATGCATTGTCTTATCCACGGCCTTCAAATCTGGTAATTCATAAACGTGAGTCATGTATGTCATCGTGATAGGCTTAAGTACTTACCGTCTCATTTCTAATAGTAAAATGGCGATGCCTAAACCTTGAGGTGCCTCTCGAAATACATCCATCAGATTTTGACTTTTAAAAGGGAATATTTTTCGGTAGCACCGTTGAAGTTGTCTAATTACCACCAGTAAGACAATAAATAAATGTTCATGGACATTTAATTTTCACACGATGCTCTCTAGTCCCAAACTAAGCAAAGCTTGTAATATGGGAACTAAATGCTGATAGAATACTTATATACTTTTGAATAAAAAATGAATTTGCAACCAACCTTGTTTAGAGCTGATTTACACGTTACAATGAGAGTTTGAAAAGTTCTACGAAAGTTTCCCATATGGGTTCGAAAAGGCTTTCCAAATGAATCAGAATGGCCCTGGAAAATATTTCACTGTAAATGTAACTTAGTGACTGCGCACACCAACGACAACCACTGCAGTTAGTGCGGGCATACACGGACAGCTTGAAGCAGCAGTAGTCGACATGGGCTGAGACTACATAGTAAACTACAATCTGCGCAAGCAGTTACAGTTGGATTAGAACTACATTGCGCGATCGCAAAGCAACACCCTGCGAACGAGTCATCGCTACCGGTTAGTGTAACTCTCTCGTCACTGTATTTAGGTACAAATCGTCTCTTAGTTCTGTCAACAGTAGCTTGTCATGAGGTGACGCATAGTAGTGATTATGCCTTGGAGTCATACGTTTTTAAACGAAATGATTACAAACAACCAAATTACCATAATATTATTGGGGATATTAGTATTACATAACAAGCAGTGAATAACGCCTTCGGAGCAAAAATATGCAAAATTCAAGTAGGTAGAGTCCGTCCATAAAACTGTCTGTGCGTTAAGAGCCCTATCACAGTTTTGGACGCGCCCGAATTCCGGTTTCTGAGGCGCGAAACTAAAAAAAAGTGCCCACGCACACATTGAAGCCGCTTTACTAGTCTTGGTACTTGAAAGTTAGATAGGTAAAGTCATTAAATGAATAAAAAAGAAAACACGGTAGATGGAGCTTTTTCTTGACTAAACTTAAGTTTACATCCGTCCGATTCCACCTTCGAAGATCAAATCTTGAATTCTTCTGCATTCGTCAGATTTTCGCGATCCCTCATTCAACCGATTCTCTCGATGGCCATGCCAGCCGGATTTTTCAAAATGGTTCTTGTAATTAAAGTGATAAGCAACATTTTCCTTTGAATTACTCAAGTATTTTTATCACTGCGGCCTAGATGGCCACTTGTGTAGGTGTCACCCCTATTGGTTCATAGTTCACCACTAAACTCTGCAGCTGCTAGAAACTCAACTCTTTGCCTCAAGTTAGTAGAGTGTTTAGTGGAACTCTACATTAATGATATTGGACTTCAGTCAGACTTGGAGTCAACAAGTCCATTACAAATTTTTCAATGAATCCTCAAGATATGGTAGATGAGCGTTCATAAAATTAAACAGTGCAATACGCTCGACAGAGGATTGCATCAACAAAATAAAAGGTGTTTTAATTTTTAGTGCTCCGAATACTTAATTCTCCATAATTTGGGTCCAATAGTGACAGAAAACTAAGGGCGGCTGGCACCAGAATCGCTAAACGCGTTTAACTATTAAATAGTATTTAGCGAGTGGTCAAGTCATATAAATACGTCAGATTTAAATCTATTTAGCTGTTAAACATGTTTAGTGATTCTGGTGCAAGCCGCCTTAAATCTATTTAGCTGTTAAACACGTTTAGTGATTCTGATGCAAGCCGCCCTTAGAGTCGATTTCTAGGCTAAAAGGTGATAATTAAAAAAAACTACAGTCTAAGGAAGAATAAACATTTAATACACGTTAATTTTGTTACTTCAAACATTTTAAGAAATGAATACATGATTCTAACATTTGTCCTTCATTGATACGAACTTCTATGCAATTTATAGGAATGTTATAATCACAAAATTACAATTACTTAGTAAATGCACTCACTTTTATACGCCTAGTTCTTAAATTATGTAGAATCTACATATTAACTTATGTAAGTTTCTACAACTTACATAAGGCCACATTATAGGTCTTATGTTCGTAAACTGGTTTGAAAACGTGGTCATCTCAGTCGACATATGCCATATCGTTTATATGTACGAAAAGCATGTGTAAAGAGAGATTTAATTACAGTTTTACATATGTTAGTAGACATGCGCCTATGCTTAATAATGATAGTACTTACTGAACCTAATTTTTTACAATCATCTACTTGTATTCCAAGATACAGGCTTTTGCCTAGTTTGGGCCTCGCCGTTTCTAACATACTTATTAATTTGTATACCGACTGTGTCCCAATATTGTTTACCCAATAACCTGTGCTTTATTTTTGGCAATAAAATTATTCTATTCTATTTAGAACTAAGGGTATGGTCGTTTGTAATAAATATTTAAACACATTATTCATATTAACTATCGGAATACATCTAAATAAAGCTTACATATATTAAATTGCAACAAAATGTGATAAAGTATGCTCATTTTATAAGTAGTCAAGCAAAAAACCTGTAAAAAGCATTCTTAAAATGTTTTATTTTAAAACAATATTCCTGATAACATTGTTTGTTCTCTCATTTCAGTTTCGAAACACCATAATCATTATAAACCAAAATCCAAATGGGCAAATCATAAATTATCTGCATATTAGAAAAACTAGAGATTTTTTCAAAATCACTAACCAGAACAATTCAATAGTTTTCAGTAAAGACACTTTGTTAATAAATATCATAAAAGTGTGCACTTGGTCCAACACTTGGTAAGTAGGTATTCAATAAAACTCCAATTTGATTTCTGGTGGGCTTTGATTATGTCAGATAAGTATAGGTATTTGTAAAAGTAAGCACGTAGAAGAAATTTTACGAATCTTTAAAGTTTTGGCCCTATTGTAAAGATGATAAAAACGAGGACTAATTTTTGGCCTATAGCCAGAGGTTTAATGGAGATTTAGACGCTGATAGTCACTCGTGCTTTAGTTGTATCGTTACTGGATAAAACATTTCATCACTATTTTTCTAATATTATGTCTACCTTTTTTTAAAACAGTGTTTTTAACAATTCATTTTATTATTACTATGTGTAAGTAGGTACTTAACTCTTATAACAAAATTAAGCTCTTTATATTAATAGGTATCCGTGTCAGGTACGATTACCTACGTAAAATCTAAACGAATATTTTTGTACTTAAGTTTAAAAAAAATACTAATAACTAACAGCTCAGGCCACTAAAGACAATAAACAGGACGGCTTGTCACACCGACGACTGTGAAAGTCGATGTAGTGTGACCACGCTTCATAAGGTATTAAATTAAGAAGCTTTAATGCCTTCAATCATTATGTTAATGTGACCACGCTGGTGCTGGCAATAAGCAAGTCTCCATTATTACTAGCAGGAAAAAGTGTTTGCTTGAGCCAAGCTGTTGCATGTCACCGACTCTGTCGGCAGCCACTGGATTAATGTGAACCTGGCTTTACAGTTAATATCATTGCCATTGCCGCTTATTAATATTAATCCTATAATCGAGATAAATAAGTACTTTTAGTACATTTTAAGTATCGGTTTAAGTATAGAAATAGTTTCTTTCAAATGCACCATCAACTCGTTCAAAAACATTGGTACTCATAAAATCCATTTGAATCATAGAACAAAATGGAGCTACGGTTTTTATTATCACAGTCTTTGTTCGAGTAGCTTCCTAGAGACAGCCACTACTCCAAGTAATGATTCACGAAAATTCGGTAGTGACGTTGATACGTGTTACACTACGCACTGTAACGCTGTCACTTCACATGAGTCTGCGTGCGCAGTGGAACATAAACGTCCCTACCGGATCTTGGACAATCATTATTCGGAGCAGAGGCCCAGGAATATGTCCACTCAGAGCTATACATACTAAGTATAATTTATCTATACGGTACACTTAGTCTAAAATCATGTGTCAGGCACTGTTCGTTGCATCCCGTGATGTGAGCAATGATAAAAAGTTGCTTCTGACGCTTTATAAAATACATAATTTTAAGGCTTGCAGTAGAACCATTCCATACATAGAAGCACATCGGCGCTTCCGGACGGAATTAATAAGTTACTATTTTGAGTATCAATGGAAAATATTCAAATTGATACCTAAGTATATTTATCACAAGTTAATTTTCACCGTCGCCATATGATCATCACTCTTTTCATACATAATCCGGTCGCTTCTATACAGTTTTTCCTGTATAGCGGCGAAAGATTGGCCTTTAGTTTCTGGAAGCATCATCAGTATAAATATAACTCCGGCAATCGACAACACGCTAAACCCCCAAAATACTACGTAATTCCCCAAATTATCGGCTACGACCTGATACAATTTGGTGACCGCAAATGTCATCAAGGCCACGAATATCTGTATCACGCACGTAGCTTTCGCTTTAATGTTAGTGGGGAATATTTCCGATGTGATAGCGAAAGGTACTGTGGCTAAACCTATCGTGTACGAAAATATAAATATCGGTATAAAAACTATAGGAATGAAATTTATGCTGACTATATACTCGCTTTTCTCGTGCTGCAAAAAAAAATACGCGCCTATTATTATGTTGGCTACGCCGACACCTATGGAGGAGAGGAGCAGCAGTGGCTTCCTTCCTAGCCTGTCTACTAGCTGCGAGGATATAGCAGATGTCAGTAGCTGTACAGATCCGAATAGGATGCAAGCTTCCTTAGCTCCCATACCACCATCCACGGCTCCGAATATCTGCTGCGCGTACGCTATGATAGCCGTACTTCCACAAAACTGCTGCGTGAAGTAAACACCCAAGAGAATAATAAGTCCTTTTTTATTCCCTCCTACAGTAACTAAGTCTGTCCATCTACCCGTTTCTTTCATATTTTCTGTAACTAAACTAGTCATACTCTCCAATTCTTCTCTGACGTAATGCCTTCCTCGGAGCTTTTTCAGTGATGTCTCTGCTTCTTCTTTCTGTCCCTGTTTGATGTAGTAGTAAGGAGACTCAGGCATCGTGCTAAATGTTACCACGAAGAGGATCGGAATGGCGATGTTGAAGCTTGCAAGGCCCAGCATAGACACGTAAGGCCCAATGCAGTACTGGGACAGAATACCAAACTGAAATAGAAAAAAAAAACTATACATACCTATGCAAAATGATGCAGAGTTCAGATCAGACCGAGAGCATAATATAAAGAGAAACATTGTAGTGGTCTGATAGATTGGTTTTATTAGCAATGCATAATAAAGTAGTTATGACAATTTACAGTAGTTTAGATAACCCACATAGACAAACGCGCTTGTATTTATTGGACGAAACAAGTAGTATAGTATTACATTAGATAAATCCAACATCAATTGAACTTATAATTTCCAAGAACATAGCTAGTTTTTATTCATTTCAAATAAATAGAACCATTTAAAATGGATAAAGATCTGTTCATATTGCATATAATACGATTTAGCTACATACGTGGTGCAAAATGCAATGCAAATTATAATGGTTGGGCTTGGAATATTAATCTGAGTGGTTGGGTACCACTGGTTTAGAATATTTTAAAGGTCACGGTTTTAAACCAGCTATTTGTTTTTGTCACCCATCGAGTGTTATCGGAGCATTATTCTTTTGAACTCGAAATGTTATGCATACAATTACTACCTGATCATACTTTAGACAATTACTAAACTACTTATCGAGTTTTACTAACTGTTTATCGAAGAAACGAAACTGCTTTCAACTTCCTGCCATTTGAATCTGCATTTTAATAAACTATTTCAAAAATGGCGGCATCTACGTAAAAATCCGAATTAAAGAGCATAATGCAACTTGGTTATTAATGAAACAAAATAACCTCAGGGTTATAGGATACAAATTTAGGTATATATTTTTTTCCTTATTGATATTGTGCCGTATTGCTGGTAGGATGTTTTCTTATTAAGTATGCTTCTAGAAAAACAACAAGATTTTTTCTGGCTATTTTACAGCCCCCGTATGCCAATCTTTTGCTGTCAAGTTATATTTCACTGCCCAGTGTAATTTCTTCAGGTCACGTGGTACAATTTTGTACCACGTGATCATTCTTTTTAGACACTTGACAGCAAAATATGCGCGAAAACACATCAAATGACGTCATAATGTCACTATTTAGTCACAGAATAACTATGAGTTAGTATGAACTGACCATGATTTAAAACTTTGCAGTTCAAATTTGCAGTTCAACTGAGATTGGAATACCAATGCAGAATAGCAATCTTTTTGCTCTATATAGAGTGCGGTATGCTTGCGGAAACTGCCTTTTTGTGATCCGAAAATCATACCTGGAGACTAGTTACTTTTATTGAAATGCAGAACGATAGGAAATTTTCTCCTGATACCAATGCCACGATGCCAAAAACCAGTTTTGGAATTTTTTGTATTTGCCATGCTCTTTTATATGACGGCAGTAATAAACATGTAGTAATTTAGTGCAATCCTGTTTCCAACCTTGTTTTTAAATTAGCATTTGTAATAAAGTTTTTATCTTGAGTCAAGATATGCCAAATAATTAGTCTAGTCAAGATTCTTGACTAGACTAATTATTTGTCATAGTTAGTTTTTATTGTTTTTGATACAAGTATTGATACTTCATAACCAATGATTAAAACAGATTGTCCGTATAAGCGTGATAAACTTTAGTTGAAATATCAACAAGTGTAGGTAGTATGATAAATCAGTGATCTTTCAAGTTTGCCTTGTGACTAGTCTATTTATATTTCTCAGACATCGTTACATGATCTCTCTGTTTTTTTTGCCCTTACTAAAATTCTATGACTATGATAAGTAGTTATGCAAAGTTTTTTTTTATCTTAGTAAAAAAAAATGTTTAGGTAGATTCTTTGTACAAAAACTTTGAGCCAGTTTCATTTTAATACTAAATAACGTTGTTTTTGATTATTGTTCTTATCTAAAGAAAATGAAAGCAATGTTGATATGAAACGATATCACAAATAAAATAAAGCGACTGACCTAATTATGTTTTAAGTATCACCTTGGAATGTTTAAGGAGTTCATATTTTTGTGCGTGTGTAAATAGTACGTATAACTCAATCGTCGCGAAAACACTCACAGCTCCCAATTTAGCACAAGTTGTGTACACTGCTGCATTATCAGGAAGTTTAAGTCGCACGAATTCAATATGTTATTTCACCTTGCCAAATTAATAACCCCTAGCTCTACTCTACCACATTATACTACTTAGCTTTATTAATCGGCAATGTTTTGAATAAGATGGCGTTCAAAATCAGTTTTTAGAATTAGAGTTTTGTTATAATATTATTTTTGTTAATTCTGTATTTATAATTATATCACTGGACAATTTAAATTACTAGTTTATATAATCCAAAAAGATTGTAAATTGCAAAAAGGAGCTTACATTCAAACATCTCCGAACGAAGTAATATGCAAGAGTAGTATCAATTAATGAAATCGTTGGCGTCGCTCGAACCATTCTCGTTGCCAACACGTTTGTCATTGAAAATGATGGCTCTAGAGTATTTTTTGTGAGTTCTTGTACTAAACTATTTCATTTCATGGTGCAATCTTGTTTTCAATACACCACGAGTTTCCTGGCAAAGAATATACACACACTAACAAAGACAACACTGGCAATATATTAGTAACACTACGTTTTAAGAAGCAGGCTCACTTTCTACCAAAATAATGGTATGCAAATCTTATTTTGTATGAAAGGCATTTCCAAGTTTATTTAAACTCTATTATGGAAGAAGTCATAGAAAGAAGAGGATCGAGCTGCCTTCAGTAACTTTCTCTAAAGCTCAAACGCATGTCCTCATACTCAGTGTATGTATTGGAGTGATGACTCTCAGCTATTCTCCAAATCTGGTGCGATGCTGAATGCATGTACTGTCCATTTAGATTGATTAGAAATGCCCGTAGAAAGTTACTCAATGAAAAATGATTGCTTCAATGAACGGAAACCATGACTAATTGCAGTCCAATTAGCTCAATTAAGGTCAATTCATTCAGATCTTTAACAAAACTGACTATAGTTAGTAGGTACTTACTAACTAATAACTTTCACAGAAACTCATTTTAGAATCTTATTAAACAACTAACGATATTTTTTATTAGGTATAACCGACACAGTGCTATATATTCAGAACTACTACTCTCAACCGTTCTAGGTCTGACTGGATCCGCGATCCGCTGCCGGTTCGATGGTCACTTGTCTGCCCGCCTAACATAGAGCGCCAAGCGCCCATTACAAAGCGCGCAAAAACGCTCAGAACCCTAAAAATTAATATAAAGGAGGAGTTACAATAGAATAATAGAGCTAGCTATTTCATTTTCTTACCTTGGACATAACAGTGATGAGTGTAGCCATCGCACCACGCACTTCATCAGACGCGATCTCGCCGAGATACATTGGCGCTGCAGTATACGCGATACCGTACCCCAGGCCCGATATCAAACGAGATACGTAGATCGTGGGCACGTTACCCGCCAGCATCACCAGGATCCAGCCGATAATGTATGGCACCGCAGCAAGGAGGAGGGTCTTCTTGGTACCGATGCGGTCGGCTAGGTATGACGCGGGGATTGGACTGGCAGCTGGAATATTGAGAAATGTGCCATTAATTTTGTGAAGTAAATAAAAATTAATTTGAAAATTGTGGGATGGTTTAATTATCAAGGAGACGGAAAAGTAACTAACCCATAACTAAGCTGCTAAATATTCGGCAACGATCCAGTAAAGTATCTAGGTCATGCAGGACAACGAACTGAATTCTAAATTTTTGGACTCAATTCGGGGTAAAAAGACTATTTAAATGTGGTAAGTACTAAACGAGTTACATTATTCCTTCGGGAGTAACACAGTTTTTATTCAAGAGAGAAAACGAAAAATAATGAGACAAGTCGGTATAAATTACGAACTAAGAACCGGCTACGGAACCGCTGCAGAACCGCTACGCATCTGCTACGACCCCGCTACGGAGACGCTACGCTATCGCTTCAGAGAGGCTACAAAATTACAATGCATAGCAATTTTGTAGCAGTTATGTCTCCTTTTTACTAGTTTTTACAGAAGCAGTACCGCAACACGACGCCGCCGCGCCGCATCCTGCTATGCCACTATGCCGCTACGCTACTGCTACGGAACCGCTACGGAACCGCTACGAAACCGCTACGAAACCGTTATGCATATCATTGATCGTGGTTAGCGATACGACCGCTATTACTGTGTTGTTTAGTTTTTTTACGAATAAAACAGTATTTGATGTGGTAATCAATGAAGGGATCTTACCTGAACATAGTATCATGATCGAGGCGATCCACGAGCTCTGGTCCGGTGAGGTTTCTATCGGCGAGTCCTTGCCCAGGAGTATGGGTAGCGTGGGCGACGTCCATCCCACTGTGGTACCAGCTGCTGCCGTAATCAGGGTAGCTGGAAAAAACATATGTAATAAAAATGCGTAGATTTGTAATAATACGTATTCTAGGTAGATGATTTATAAAAAACCTATGAACTGATCATAGATACACTAGGCTGCAGCTACACATTACATCAGGTGAACTGGCAGCCAAACGCCTTGATAAATTTAACAGTGTTTTTATAATAAGTGGTTCATAGTAACCTTTTGATTAATAAATAAATACAAATACTTATATAATAAAAATATTAGGACAGTTTGTTATGATTTTGTTTATGAAAAGACGTGGTTTAATTTTTACAGGGTAATGAGCGAGTAAATAATGACAGAAGCTACATTGCAATAAATTCTCATCGTGATACCGGTATACCACAAAATTCATGTATAACGAGTGGCAATGACCAGACGACCACGACAAATAACACGGCCACAGCCCGGTGCTTTTGACCATGACCCCATGATAAAGACCTATACGATAAAAACCCCTGCGATTGTAATAATGTCACACGGATTTAACATATGCGTCAAATAAACATTTTATTACTTTTCATTACTTATTCAGCAACTTTTTGTGTAATCATAAGGGTTACGTTAGCACTATTTTAGCAGCAGACAGCAGTCGATAGTTCAATCCTACTAATCCTACTAATATTATAAATGCGAAAGTTTAGATGTTTGGATGTTTGTGTTTTAATCACGTCTAAACTACTGAATCAACTTGGATGAAACGTGGCATATATATAGTTCGTAACCTGGATTGACACATAGGCTACTTTTTATCTCGAATAATTAACAGGATCTACAGGATAAAATGAACGAAAAGGATTAGCAGCGCCAATTGGCAAGAGGATTTCATTGTCATGTCATGTCACGTCAGATTGACAGGTCGTAGTACTACCTCCTTGGTCTAAAGACTAGCGTTTGACATTCCAGTAGGTACGAGTTCGGTGTTATGAGGTGTAATGTCAAGTTTCTCAAAGTATCCGCTCGGTACACGCACAGATAATATAATGTACACGGAAACTGTAGACGCGTACGAAGTCGCGGGTAACTGCTAGTTTAAGATAAAAAAACATAAAAAATTAGGGATTATTAATTAGATTAGAGTAAAATCTCTACCGAACTGAGCAAAAGGCCCTTGTACCTGTGTTGTATGTGAAATAAAAGTTTCCTTTATCTCTATCTTTTAGATTTTTCTTAAAAACTGTTGAATTATTATATTTTATTATTAAATTACAAGCTAGGAGACAATTTAGTGACATACTTAAAAATTTACTTATTTGAATATCTCTTAGGCCTCCTACGCACTATGCGGTTAGCCGGAATGCGGCCAGCCGTGCGGCTGACCGCAATAACAAATTTGTACGAGAATGTAGTTTTCATTCGCACTACGACGCGGCTGCCGGCCGACCGCTCCGGTCGTTCTGAGCGCTGCGGCCCGACCGGCGGCCAGCCGGACGGTCGCCATACACACTACGCGGATATGCTAGTTTGCGGTTGCTCGCCATTGACGGTAAACGTGTTCACCAACGTTCGCGCATTTGATAGTTTATTACTATGGATTTCGATACCGAAAAATTATCTTCGAAAAACAATTCAAAATGCTTGCTCTCATCTCGAGTTTGCAAATAAGGATGCACCCAGTACCTTTTTTTCGGTTTCTTTTTATAACGCGAGTAAATATAATAAATAGCTGCGACTATTCTTCTTCGACGAATAGTCGACGAAGCTTCTTCGACGTTCATCTTGGAAATGAGCCGATCCAACCGCAAACCACTACGGTTTCTAAACACACTTTCCGGTTGGAGTTGCGGCTATCCGCCACCCGGCTAACCGCAAGCGCAACCGCTTCCTACGGTTAGCCGCACGGCTGGCCGCATTCCGGCTATCCGCATAGTGCGTAGGAGGCCTTACATGGAGTATTCTAGTAAAAAGCAAAAGTGCACGAACTCAAAACATAGTAACTACACACACAGATTTATACCTAAACAATGTGATATGAGCAACAATAAACAGCAAGTAAGATTCTGAAATGCTACTGTTTTCAAAACAAAATATGTTGGTGATAACTATTGTGATGCATTATGCATTTAAACGCACTTATAAATTACTAAAGATAACTTATTACACACAAACACACCACAACTATCAGGCTGAAACATAAATAGCTTTTTTTTCTTCGATTGCACTGACTGACAGTCGTATGACGACTCTGACGATGAAAATACTAGTTAAATAACCGAAATAGCCATCAGATGGGTTATTTTTTTTAAACAAATTCTAGTATAAATAATATTGAATGTAAAAAAAAGTATGTAAGTATTCTATCAGCATCTAGTTCCCATATTTACAAGCTTTGCTTAGTTTGAGACTAGAGGGCGTCGTGTGAAATGTCCATGAATATTTATTTATTTATCATTTATATTGAATTTTGTTGGGATATTATAAAAAAACACCAAATTGAATGCTGTTTTGAGACATCACAATAGAAATGCAATTATATTTTTAATATTGACGAATCGAAAAGCATTTTGATAATTTTAAGCGGAAACGTACAAAATATAGAATAAAAATTAGATTAGAATTATAAACTACATAGAAATATACATTAGATTTGGATTAGTTAATATAAAATTAACAGACAGAATTAATTAATTGACAGGCTTCACAACTCAGTCGGTAATGGCTCTGCCTTCCGTGCTATGGGTCGTGGCTTCGATCCCCATCGAGAACAAACATTTGTGCGTGGAAAACATAGAGGTTTGTTCTATGTCTGGGTGTTACTATGTATTATAAGTATGTATTTACAAAAAAAAAGTATATAAGTATTCTATCAGCCATCTAGTTCCCATATCACAAGCTTTGCTTAGTTTGGGACTAGAGGGCGATGTGTGTAAAGTCCATGAATATTTATTTATTTTATTTATTTATTTAAAATACCTAAAATCATTAGGTTATACGTTTTTTGTACGTTTTTTTTTATCGAATTTGACATGTCATGATAATTTTTTATTGCTCGCTCATACGGTAGCGATAGCGAGGTACTAATCTACAGTACCTTGTATATATAAATGGGTTAGGTGTTTCATTTCAAGGTTAAATGGTATATGTTATAGCGAACACAATTTTGCAAAGTAGGTACTGTATTTTTCAATTTCACGCGGAAAAAAAGGTCGGTTCATAAAGGAAATAATAATTGTCGCTATAATAATATTAAGATGACCAACACTGATGCGCTTTTGTAAATTAAATACAAACTACAAAATGATAAGGGTTAATTAGATCATTGAACGAGTAGTACTTATTAGTACTTACTTATAATAGTCACAACGGATCTTTGTCTGAAGTATCTGCGCATATATATTGCAGGTAAGCTAATTTTTTCGCACAACAGTACATGAGCAATCGTTTGTTGCACCTAACTTTAGTTGGATAAAGATCCGCACAATGGATCTTTATAAATAATACTAATCTCAACTACAACTTCATTGTATTCCATCATGAATCTGGTTTTCGGGTTTTGATGCTGATGCGCTCTGGGAAACGTACCTATATTTATTTGTTTATGGTATCAAAAGTAAGGTAATTATCTTAATTTTTATACCATCAGTCTATACAAACCTAAAGGGGTGATTATAATCACCCCTTTAGGTTTGTCAAATAAAAACTCTATGGGTTTTGACAGTTTTTGGAAGATATATCTATCGTGACAAAAAAGTCTATTGATCTAGAATCATCCCCCAGTGCTGGCTTCGCAACCCTTAAGTCAGTCTATTTGACCAACTCTACAGTCTATTTTCGGGTCCAGTCCTCCCAGTCCAGTCCTTCCCCTACATCACACTGACTGACTGCTGACCCTATCTGTCTACATGTATCCAGACACGGTGTCCAAAGATCCGAGTCACTGGGTCCAGTCACTACCATCGTATAAACCAGGCTTTATAAATACAAACCAGTAGATTTTTGCTGAAGCATTTAAAATAATTAACTTGTAAGTATACGTGCAAATACCCAGTCATTCTTAAGTGGGTGCATAACAATGATTGCAGTTTAATTTACTAAATTGGTTAGTGACAAGTTACAATTGTGACACATGACATGTTACATGTGGCATGTCACGTCGCACGTGACATGTTGCATTAACTACTAAACCAACAGAAACGTTAGTGTGAAAATTCTATTATATTCCTAAACATTTGTCAGTTGTAAAATCGAATAGTGGTTGAATGGCATCATTTAGCGGCTAATGTGAATATCATAGCCATGAGATATCATTTTATTAACCGGCAAGTATTTTTGTGGAAAATTAATAAAGAGAAATAATGTGGCGAATAAATGCGACCCGCGTCGTCTTCAGCTATTAGCGTTGTCACAGGGGTGACAGGATAATGATTTTTGTCGCGAAAAAGCTGACACGCCTATGACGCCGGCTTGTTCATTAGTGCCTGCCCTCTGGTTGCTGAAAAAGTTAACCTAGAGACTACTTTTTTATTTGATGGGATTTATCGCTCAGCGATCACATTACTCGATTATATACAAGATTAAGCATAACAATTAAAATACACTAGAGAACTATATACACTAGAGACAAGATTATTGACTAGAAACCACTAATTATCATCTCATAAAGCAGTGCGGTTTGCTAGTTTTGATAAAATTGTTATTTAATCTGTCAAACGGAAACGGATTCGCAATCAAACGTGATGGGACCAAGGAGGAGAGTCAATCACCAATTTAAATAGAGATTTTAACTGAAAACTGGCAAAAAATCCATGTGTCTGAGTTTCTTTGAGCCTTCTCTAGCGCCAATCCTCTAGTTATTACTGTGTTGAAACTGCTATGGCACTTTGTCATTTTTTAAACATGTTCTCCCTATCAAATATGTTTTATTGTTTTAGATAAGAACGATTATGTTAACTTGAAAAATGGTGATCATGAAACTGTGAATAGTAATAATGAATGACTTTGATCCATTCCATCTTTTACTCGGAAATAGCTAAAATATCGTTGAAATCTATAAGCGTAAAATATAATTCTTTTAGTACATTGCTGATATTCACGCTCATATCGATATTGTTATCGAATACAACTGGATAAGCGATACGTGTAGGTTGTCTGCGGAAGATTGTAACTCGATACTATTCGGTTCACTGCAGTTCGTCCATCTTACTCGAGTCACTCTTGGATAGATAGATAGATAAGATAGAATATTTTTTATCGTACGAAATCCACTTAAAAATAATTTACTTACATTAAAACTACCAAAATTAGCAAATTATCTCGGATTAGCAAACGAGTGTTTATTTACCTCTTGATACTCCGAAACGAACGGAATGACTCATAGTTGGCATAAAAAACGGGATATTTACCATGCGAGTTCGCTGAAAATTATGTTCACATCCCTGACAGGTAGTTTTAAAGAAACGACTCATTCCTAGAAAACCATGCGTGAAAAAGATCGTTATTGCGAGTCGAGTGAAAGATCATGTTGTGTCTAAGGCCGCTCGCCCACGACGACTTTTTGCAGCGATGCTGTAGCGCGTTTGGTAAGCGCGCGACGGCATCGCTACTATCGCGCGTCAGTTACGAGAGAAAAGGTACACAGCCAGCGACAGAATCGACTGTATCGATGCGAACGCAAGTCAGCATCGCTGCAAAAAGTCTTCGTGGGCGAGCGCCGGCCGGCATCTCAACGCCAAAATACGCCTATCTTCATTATTTTACTACCAATACGTCAGCCAGCTAATAGCGGAAACCTAAATGGCCAAAATTTTATTTTATTATTAGAAAATACAGAGGAGCTATCTATACTATTATGTATTACAGCAGGCAGATTTTTGTGTTGCGTGCAGCGCACAATACCGCCGCTGGATCCGCCCGGGTTAGTTTACGCCAAGCTTAACCGTGTTAGACCAATTGAGCTGTTATGTGAAGCCAAGTCAAGCACATAAAACGTGTACCTACGGTGCGACGACGCGACGGGCTGGTGCAGTATGGTATGTAGGTAATTATATCAGTTTGCTTGTACGGAGGGTGTGGAAAAGCCTCTCTCTAAAATCGTCATTTCTGTCTAACTGATGGGTGACCAGACAGAAACTGTGCAATACAAGTAGAGGTATCTTAAATTCAGATTCTGAATAGTCGCGATGAGATTTACAAAACTCTATAATTGATGTACCTAACCTACTTACCTAGACATGACAAGAGTATTCGGTATTTATCTGCTAAATGAGAATATTTGTGGATGACCACACAATTATAAAGATGACTCAAACCAATTGACACCCTGTTTGTTACACCACGATTTCAAGCGCATGCTCAAGGAAGTAATAAATTCATTGATTATTCAAATATTAGATAAGAAAATTACTGAATTTATTATTTGCACTGCCAGCAACTGTCATCTTAGTGTGAGTTGATCCTTAGTTGGTGATGCGCCTTTATGGTAGTTAAGGGCGTTCACACACAGCGCAATGGTTCGTCCGTATCGTTTTCATTCGATGATGATGACGCATGAAGTTATGGGTGAGTTCAGCCGGGTACCCGGCACCGGCTACCCGACAACCAGGACGTGTGAAAAGGCACTCAGTGTAGAGCCACCACATGACGGAGTTCGATTACTTCGTTTTACTCCATTTATAAATAATTATGATAAAGTTAATAAATACGTGACCCTTTTATGAAAGATTGCAACAAGGTTGGGAAATACGATAACTTTAGTTCCAGTATTCATTTCGTTTATTTATATTGTTTATTTTATTGGGCTACGTATAGCGCATTGTTTTGTTAATTTTTTGTACTTTGTAGATTTATACGTAGGTGAACTTGGATGAAGCCACAAAAATATAATTTAGTATAATATGCCTATTTGTTAGTCATTGGTAATTAATTAAGTCATTGGTAATTGGTAAGTAACTTACAAAAAATAAATAGGTCGTTGGCATCGATTTATGACAATTAATATTGCCATGTCTTCTCAATGCTATAAAATGGTCATCATTAATAAGGTGTAATGAACCGATATAAAAACCCATATCTAGAGTCTAAAAGTAATTAAATTAAAAATTTAAAAAACCCCCGATTCTTGGACATATTTTTATTTATTTATTTTTATTTTATTTTATTTAAATAGGACTCCCAACACGGGTTTGCACTTTAGTATCAAGTGAGCTAGTCGAGGGTCATAATAATAGTGCTCCCATACTTATAGGGCGTCACAGCATGCGATGAGGAACAAACAACAACTTAACATTAATAAATGACAAAGAAATCACATCACAGTGCTAATAAAAGTTAAAAATTAATACACAAGCAATACACAAAAATCAGTAAACAATAAAATTACTAGGTACTTTACAAACTTAGTGCTAATAAAATAGAGGCTACACTGAGAAAAATGTAAAGTCGAATGTTTCGTAATGAGGGCTGATTTATTCGTAATGAAGGCGAAAAAACGACCACGAGTCAAGTGAACGAAAACGCCTTCCTAGGTTGGAGGCGTTTTACGCCTTAAGCGTAAGGCGCAATAAACAAGCAGCAATACCATGATTATGACTCTCTAATGTGTGTTTTAGACGTAATTATTGACAGATTAGCCTTAATTAAAAAGCTATAAACGTGGTAAGTCAGATAGAATCGACGGACTGACGATGAAATTTAACTTCCGGTAAGGCGATATAAAAGGTAAAGAAGGTGCTCGGGTAACATTCATAAAACTTTCCTAGGGTAATATCCGACGTAGCATATGTCATAATTGACTTCTAGTAAGGCGTTTTACGTCTTTTCTTACAGTGGTATAACGTTTATTTACTGCTTCCTAAGTCGTAATTGACTTCTAATAAGACGTTTTACGTCTGTCCTTACTGTGGTTTACTATAAGATAAGATAAGATAAAAACTATTAACTTGACCATAAAGCGTTTTGAACAATTTCTAAGTCTTCATTAACTTCTCATAAGGCGTTTTACGTCTTTCCTTACTGTGATTTAACCTATCCACTAAGCGTTTTGAATGTTTCTTAAGTCGTAATCGACTTCTAGAAGGGCGTCTTACGTCTTACCTTACTGTAGTTTAACCTGTTCTCTAAGCGTTTTGAACGTTTCCTAAGTCGTTATCGACTTCTAGAAGGGTGTATTACGTCTTACCTTACTGTAGTTTAGCCTGTCAAGCAAGCGTTTTGAACGTTTCTTAAGTCGTAATCGACTTCTAGAAGGGCGTCTTACGTCTTACCTTACTGTAGTTTAACCTGTTCTCTAAGCGTTTTGAACGTTTCCTAAGTCGTAATCGACTTCTAGTAAGGCGTCTTACGTCTTTTCTTACTGGGGTTTAACCTGTCCACTAAGCGCTTTTGATGTTTTCCTAAGTCGTAATTCACTTCTAGTAAGGCGTTTTACGTCTTTACTTACTGGGGTTTAACCTGTCTACTAAGCGCTTTTGATGTTTTCTTAAGTCGTAATTCACTTCTAGTAAGACGTCTTACGTCTTTTCTTACTGGGGTTTAACCTGTCCACTAAGCGCTTTTGATGTTTTCCTAAGTCGTAATTCACTTCTAGTAAGGCGTTTTACGTCTTTACTTACTGTGGGTTTAACCTGTCCATTAAGCGTTTTCAACGTTTACTTAGTCGTATTTACCTTTCAGTAAGTTGTTTTAGAATGTTCCATACCGTTAGGTAAACCGTATCGTAAGGTAATTTATGCTTTCTTTACTAGCAGAAACGTTTTATGAAGACCGGAAAAAAAGCCTTCTAACGGCTGGTAACGCTTTTCCCTAAGGGCATGATTGACTTGCTTTACTATAATTTAGTTCATATTAAGGGCATTGGGCCGCTTAAGGTGTGCGTTCACTCTTAAGGTGGAACGTCTAACTAGTGGCGCGAAATTCAAATCTCATCAACACATTTTTAGATAGTAAAAACTGATGTTGCGACAACTAGAAGATCTATCACACATTTTTTTATTGACAGTATCACATAAATATCATTAGTTTAGCTATTATGGTCGCAGAACCAAAAAAACTCTGTAAAAATTTATTGATGATCTATTTAGTTAAACTTATGATACTTGTGTGATACTATCAATTAAAACATGTGTGATAGATCTTCTAGTTGTCGCAAGATCAGTTTTTGCCATCTTATAAAGTGTTGATGAGCTGTTATAAGCAAAAAACACAGAAATATTTGAATTTCGCGCCACTAACGCGACGTTCCACCTTAAGTAGCGCGGGCCAATATCCTTCACATGAACTTCATGATAGTAGATCAGCCAACCATGCCTTCAGTGAACAGCGTAGCCTGCTGCTCTCAGAAAGCTGTTCTCCCAGTCTTTGTAAGCTTCTGCAATCAATAGAACAAACACTTATAAAGCACTTCAATGATAACTGTTACAGGATACTAAAGAAACATACTATATAGGTATACTGTACTATAATAAGTACACCTAACTATCGGCTGCTTTATCGTATAGAAATGATAGTGGCATTGCAATAAAACCATTCGATAAAATTAATAAAATGTGTATTATCAAATCAATTTTGATATTTACATTATAGAAAACAAGATATAAAAGATACATTACAAATTTACAACAGTTGTTATGAGATCTTTAACATTGGGAAACAGTGTCTTACACGAGTTACAGGTTAACATCTTTCTTTTAGTCCTAGGTCAACTAGGAATGTTTTGACTGACTGGGAGATACGATCATATCGCGTTTCGACGTTATAAAACCCTTTTTGAATAAAAAGCCAAATATCATAGGCTAGTATGGGGTACTCTGCAGCAGTGGCTTGGAATATTTTGAAAGCTACGTCAACGGCAGCAACGAGACTCGGTAGTTCATAATACGTATGTTCTACAACAACATAACATTTCTCGATGGACGTGGCGGACTCACCGATATACACCACAACTGGTTGGAATGTCATCTTCCATACTCTTAGCGTTTCTCTATGATCTGCTAAACGTGACTCTAGGTTGGCACCAGAAGCGACTCTCAGAATAAAATTATCTCGTATGACCGCCTTGGATGTTTTTTTCAAGCCTTTTCCCTTTAAAGGTGTTATATTAATCAGTAGAGGCAACAGAAGCAGGGACACATCCAGTTTGGCATTTTCTGAATCTTCTGAAACAATGCACACAAATATTTATATGCTGGCTAAAAAAACAAACTACATTATTTGGTTGTTATGAGAATTAATCTACAAATATTAAAACCACAGAGAAGCCACAGGGAACCGAAACACAAGGCTTAACTAGTTCGCCGGGAACCTTTGGATTCAATAACATGTTCATATTTTTATGTTAAATTAATAAATAGTGTAGGTATTGTATTGTAAAACCATAAATACTCAAATAAAGAAGCAGTTAAACAGAAGTTCTTAATTTTTATGATAGAAATTCTAGTCTGAGTATTGGTAATAACCCTGTGTACGGAAGTGAAGCAAAATAAAAGCTTTTAAGGGTATGTAAGGTGTAAAACTAACCAATGGAGGCGGTGAGTAGCTCCGTGAGCGCCAATTTCAGAAATTGGTTTTTTGTTGAGGCCTGCAATGTCTTTCCTTTGTCAATAATATTGCCACATATGTTTTGAATAGAATTACGCAATATATCTGCGCCCGTAGCTGGATAAAGTCGATCAAAGTCTGCTAGAAGAAGTTTGTAACCGTTGGGCCCTTTGAGTATCTGATACTCATTCAAATAATCTTGAAGAGTGCCCTTTTCGTTATATAGTTTTTGAAGACGCGCCTTTGCCGTTATCGCCCAAAACTTTGCAATCTCATTCCACGGTGTCGCTCCTTCAACGGCTACCGTAATCGCTAAAGAAGCCTCCTCAACCAGATCGCTCTCAACTGAAATAAAATGTATTTTTTAGGAAAGAGTGATCGCAACACTCAAGTTAATGCATTCTATTATGGTAATAGAATGTTAGTTAGTTGTAGAGCTTTTTTGTGAAAGAGTTCGTCCGGGGAAGTACTACCACCATACCTATTTCTGCCGCAAAGCAGTAATGTGAACATTGCTGTGTTCCGGTTTGAAGGGTATGGGTGCCGGTGAAATTACAGGCACACGAGACTTTTCATCTTTATGTCTCAGGGTGGCGGGCGCAGTGCAATTCCGCGTAGGGAACGTCCTACGTGGATGTGACCTATGTGGTAATGCATTGTTATAGGCAGAGGTTACCGCTTAACATCAGGTGGGCCATCTGATTGTTCCGTTCAAATAACATTTAAAAAATAAAAATAAAAAAATTGTACGAGTATGCATCGCGTTTATCTAATAAAACTTACTTTCGTCAATAATAGACAGGTCTATTGTAGGACATGTCGGCCCGGCAAGTTCTATATCAGAGAGGTCGCTTGAATCGCTGGTAGCGCGTCGTTTCCGGAAGGGCGTAGTCACTTTTCGCTTAATGAGGTTCTTCCTCTTCCTCAGATATGTATTGTATAATATACCAGAGGCATTTCTTTTCGCTTGATAGGGGCCTCCCTGCAAAATCCAAATAGAACATTAAGTTAGAGCCGCCTGCAGTTTGAGGACTATTTTGATAAAATTATGGTGCACATTTCAAACCTAGACTTAGTTATATCTAATTTATAATTTTAAACACCTCAAATTAATTGAAAATTAATAACTTTAATACACTAGTAGTTTTATTATTATTATTATTAGCTAGATGTGATATGGCCGAAGTACCTATAATATAGTAAAGAAAAAAAACCAACCCCATCATTCACCGCTTGATTGTCAGCCTTCCACATAGACAAGTTAGCTTCAAACTTAACTCTCTCACCAATTATTGGGGTTAAGCATGCTACATCATTTTCTTTCAGTAGCCCCAAAGCGACAGCATCAATTTTAGCATCTAAGTGATAAGAGAAGCAAAGTAAATACAATGCACACACAGCACACAATGCAGTTAGTTTAGTTATGGTAAGTAAGTGCCATACCGCAGCATGCTACAAAAAATAAAGTACCTACTTAGATAAGTGTACCTAACACCAACAAAAGGTTAACTCCGCATCCAAAAACGTTTTTGGTTCCTGCAATACAACAAAGATCTAGGTAGGTACTTTACTTACTATTCAATCACACACAATTAGGTTCAAAAACATCAGGGAACATCTGAGTTTGATACTTACCTCGAAATTTTTCAATCAGGGGTGTGCAGCCCCATTTTGTAAGCAAATCAATTGTATACTGGTCTGCCATGTTCGAAGCACGACGAAGATCTTTGGAAGTTGCTGGAAGGCATCTGTTGGTTGAGCGATTTGTTTAACAGACAGTGTACCTAAGTACTCCTACTGTCGGTGCACCTGCCCCGCCCGTTCATCACGCCAGCGACCGGCACGGCATAGTGCCTGCTTCACGAGGCGCGCGCGCGTTACCCGATTGACAGCGGGACGGGGGCGCCCCGGTCGGCTCCGGCTAGGACACCCTGCTCTAAGGCTTAATTATGTAGCTGTAGGTACACTAGCACGGTCGGGATTTGCCGACCGTGCATCAATGCATTTTTCGTTCGGAAAATTTATATGCGCATTAACACGAGCTTTACGGTGAAGGAAAACATCGTGAGGAAACCCGCGGCTTAGTCAGCTCCGCACGTATTGACCTTGTCTTTCCTGTGGATATGGCTGACTAGGCTGAGAGGATGGTATAGGTGCTGGGCAAGCCTACTCCATCTAAACATTGTCCCAGGCACTACAGTGTCCCGTTAAGTGTAGGCATAGGTTGCCTCCTGACGCTGTATAAATCATCTTCAATAGATGTAAAGGCCTATTATTATTAGGTACACTAGGTACTAATGAGGATGAGGTTATAGTGTAGGTACTGACGGACAATAGGTTAGGTATTATCCGCCAGTATTACTTGCCGTTCAAAGTGGCGCTTTTTGCGAGGCCTATTCCAGCAGTGGTCGTCCACAGGCTGATTGATGAGGATAATGTCTTCTTGCTATACTTAGTAACTACTTATTCACTTCTACATAGTGCATGATGAAACAACGCTTCGCTTACCCAAACTCGACTTCGGTATTCCAAGGTGTGTTAGCTTGTAGTTCAACAACAACAGTGACACAGCAGCGGCCTAGCGTTCAGAAAATGAGTGATTTCAATAAAAAAGTCCCTTAATTTAAAATCCGTTAACTATGAAAACACCAAAACGAAATCCAACTGTACTGCACACGCACCCTGCATCCAAATTCCAAACCAAACTGTCGAAGTGTCGAACGAATCGAACCGCGACGCGAAGCCGCGAGCGAACGAAACAAGTCGTGACGTGCTCGTGGGCAGTGCTGCCAACTCGACTACTATAGAATTTATTTGTATTAGAAATGCAAAATATATGCTATGCGTTTTTAAGCGAAAACCTTATTATTAACTGTATGTAGTCATAGTCGCAAAAAAATTCCACAATTAGTGGTAAAAAACCAAGCTTCAATAACTTCACTTCAGTGTTAGTCTTATAGATCACTTCAACATAATAGAGCAGAGTGAGAGACTTATTAATAAGACTATAAAATAATAGACGTAATATTTATTGGTAATCTTAATATAGGGTTCTCTTTAATATATACTGAAGCCAAAACGGTTTTTTTTTTCATTTTTGTCTGTCTGTCTGTATCCTGGCTGACCATCACGCCGCAACTACTGAACAAATTCAAATGAAACTTGGCATGATTTGAGTTTGACTTCATACTACGAGGTAGATACTTTTTTATCGATTCAGCACGGTTCCCTTTGGAGAGGGGATGAAAATCATTCATTAATTTCATGAAGCGTAGGTAGTCCTAATTCATTCATTTTTTTGGACGACCTCTGTGGCGCGGCGTGTGGGATGTCGGCTGAGATGCGAGAGGATGCGTGTTCGATTCGCGCTGCAGGACAAATGTTTATATTATCTGCAAATATTCGCTCTGAGTCTGGGTGTTATAGTACCTACCTTAAGTAGTTAGATATTTGATGGGTACAGTAGGTACGTACCTACCTACTACCTAGCGTATGCGCGGACAAAGTCGCAAGCGGGTCAGTTTTAAGCTATTGCATAGCTTCTATCGCGGGCCTTGAGCGTGGAGACCGAATCCAGAAATTCCGTAACGAAAAATAGCACACCAAAAAAAACCTTACACCCCAACCCACTCACGCTAGAAGGCGTTGTAAAAAATAAAACCTGACACCCCCAACTCCGACCACTCACGCTAGATGGCGTTGTAAAAACGAATGCAATAGCTTTACCGCGGCAGTCCCCGAGCGCCACACGTCTTTTTTTAATTACATCTATAATATGGCATAGATACTTGGTTATTGGCGGAAAAAGCTAAAAAAGATAGCTCCGATACAAAATGTTAGGCTACCTCTATTACATCTCGACTTGCACAATTTATTTATCTTCGTAGCTGGCAGCATTATTAAGATTTTCGTTGTACGACCTTAGGCGCCCTAAAAAGGTGTTTCTCACCGTAAATAGAGAGCTTTTTTAAACTTCACTCACGAACGTAGATATCTGACTGAAAGTAGTTATATTAGTAAAACCACAAAATATATATTTTAATAGGTTTATTAGTTTAGATTAGTCGTATACACTCCATAGACACAATAGTCTCGCTTGTGGCGCGAAATTTTTTGAACGCAATTCAATTCGCGCGAATTCAAATTTTTTGGCGTTTTTTGCTCATTAACTCATTACAGCAAAGAGCGAGCACTAAGAGACTTAACACACATGTTTTAATTGTTAGTAGGTATCTCATAAATATCATCAGTTTTGCTAATTTGACCTTAGGTATACAAAAAAGAGACAGGTTAACTTCTACATGCACTTCTTATACAATTTACCTACCCAACCAGTATTTTCAATAATTGCGACGTAACAAGTTAAAAATAAGCGGCCAAGTGCGAGCCGGACTCGCCCATGAAGGTTTCCGTAGCAGCAAGTAACTTAATATAATTATATTCATTCATTATATATATTTATGGTATGTATATATGTAGGTACCTACCTATTCTTTCAATGGTATAACTTTTGAAACTATCATGGTTATGAACGTAATTTAAACATCATCATCAGCCTGTACAAGTCCACTGCTGGACATAGGCCTCCCCCTTAGAATGCCACGATGAACGATCTTGAGCCGCCTCCATCCACCGACTTCCTGCGACGTCTACAATATCTTTAGTCCATCGAGTGAAGGGCCTTCCTCTAGCGCGTCGTCCGGTTTGTGGCCGCCACTCGAGAACCTTTATTCCCCAACGGTTATCAGTTCTTCGAGCTATATGACCTGCCCATTGCCACTTCAACTTTTTTTAGTTTTATCATTCTATTATTTTAGAAGTTACAGGGGTGGGGGAGACACACATTTTACCACTTTGGAAGTGTCTCTCGCGCAAACTATTCAGGTTAGAAAAAAATGAAATTATAAACCTCAATATAATTTTTGAAGACCTATCCATAGATACCTCACACGGGTTCGATGAAAAAACATTTTTGAGTTTCAGTTCTAAGTATGGGGAACCCCCAAAATTTATTGTTTTTTTTCTATTTTTGTGTGAAAATCTTAATGCGGTTTACAGAATACATCTAATTACCAAGTTTCAACAGTATAGTTCTTATAGTTTCGGAAAAAGTGGCTGCGACATACGGACGGACAGACAGACAGACATGACGAATCCATAAGGGTTCCGTTTTTTGCTATTTGGCTACGGAACCCTAAAAAAGGAAACATAAAGGATCACTTCGTCGTTCGCCTCACTGTCTGCTCTGTCAAGACTAGGAATCAAAACCCTGTAGGGTACTAACCCGTTAACCTAGAATCATGAAATTTGGTAAGAAGCAATGTCTTATAGCAAAAGTTCTTATTGGAAAAAAACCTAAATCCTTATTATAGCAGATGTTGGTACAAGTTTATGGTTTTAGGACTTTCGATGGATTAGGTTTTAGGACACAAAAGAAACAAAAACTTATTTGCGGTTAGTAAACTGACAGCGACCTATGTCGATCTATGGGGACAACAGTTTTCAAACGACGAAATTAAGTTTATCTCTATGTACGATAACCCTCAGTGCGCTAGTCCGAGTTGCACTTGGCCGGTTTTTTTCCTTTTGAGGTACGGAACCCTAATTTGCCGAGTGCGTAAGTCTTTAGACTTTGTAAGCGTTTGAATAAATTGTAACATAGGTATCATTCCCATTAACATAAGGTGAATATTGCCATATCTACGGTTTCATTCACTGCATACGTAAGTCGTTATATGACGTTATTTCACCGTTGGATTAGTCGTAACTTGAGCATATTTTGCCTTATGATAAGGCAAATATTACCACCAAATTTACGGTTATATTGGCCAAATATGTACGTCGTTATTAGACTTTGTGAAAGTTTGATTAAATAGTAACTCAAGTATCATTCGCCTTAACCTAAGGTGAATATTGCCATATCTACGGTTTCATTCATTGCATACGTAAGTCGCTATATGACGTTATTTCACCGTTGGATTAGTCGTAACTTGAGCATATTTTGCCTTATGATAAGGCAAATATTACCAAATTTACGGTTATATTGGCCAAATATGTACGTCGTTATTAGACTTTGTGAAAGTTTGATTAAATAGTAACTCAAGTATCATTCGCCTTAACCTAAGGTGAATATTGCCATATCTACGGTTTCATTCATTGCATACGTAAGTCGCTATATGACGTTATTTCACCGTTTGATTAGTCGTAACTTGAGCATATTTCGCCTTATGATAAGGCAAATATTACCAAATTTACGCTTATATTGGCCAAATATGTACGTCGTTATTAGACTTTGTAAAAGTTTGATTAAATAGTAACTCAAGTATCATTCGCCTTATCATAAGGTGAATATTGCTATATCTACGGTTTCATTCACCGAATATGTTAGTCGTTATATGACGTACTGTTTCCGTTCAATTAGTCGTAACTTAAGCATATTTTGCCCCATAATAAGGCAAATACTGACAAATTTTTGGTTATATTAGCCATATATGTACGTCGTTATATGACGTAATGTTACCGTTCAAGAAGTCGTAACTTGAGTATGTTTCGCCTTATGATAAGGTGAATATTGCTATATGTACGGTAATATGTGCCGTATATGTACGTCGCTATATAACCTAATGTTACCATTTGATTCGTCGTAACTTGAGCATATTTCGCCTTATGATAGGGCAAATATGGCCACATTATACGTTTATATTGCCGAATACATACGTCGCTGAAAGACTTTATGTTTACGTTCAAATTGTTGTGACTGGAGTATATTCCGCCTTATTGTAAGGTGAATAGTGCCATGCTAAAGATTATTTATGCCGCTTTCGAAAGTTTGTTTAAGACTTAATTTTAAGTTTGTTTAATGTTTATTAAAGTATATTTCACCTTAATTTAAGTTAAATATCGCCTTATTTACGTTGATATTCACCGCATATTCGACGTCGTAAATTTAGGGCGTTTTTTATAAACCATTACTGCTGTATTAACAGTTTAAAGTTGAATTCCAAGACTACCTTACGGTAAGTAAGTTTTGACGGTTCGTGTTTATCATAAAAGACGTACTATTTTAACGAATACGCCTAGCTAAGCCAAAATTACCGTAAGCGTGACAAAATCGCTTCGCGTCATTACAATTTAGCCGTCGGAGGCGGAATTCGCCTTAGGCCAGAAATCGATTTTTCTCAGTGTACGAGTAGGTAAATATAACATTTCCACAATGTAATATGTATTAGGCAGGGTTATCAAACATAGCTAAGAACATTCGCGACTAATTCACCTTTCAAACAAAATAAAACAAAATCAAAATCGGTTCATCCGTTCAGGAGCTACGTTGTCTCAGACATACTCACACACACAAACAGACACGTCAAACTTATAACGCCCCCTCGTTTTGCGTCGGGGGTTAAAAATAGGAATCACCCGAAGTGAACAAGTACATAATGTTCACCGCATCAGCATCATGTTTGCGGTCAAATATTTATTGTAAAAATAGCTGGTACTTGACAATATCATTTTTTAAAATATTTTATTTTTATAGTTTCTCACATCAGACAACATGCAATAAACAATATAACTAATACTTATGGTGAGTATACAATACATGGACCAAATGTAGGTATTGAGTAGTTAGGTGTCACAAGGGGTGTAATGTAATGCTGAATGGTTTATTCGTACCAACTATGTATGTTTTACCAAAACCAATGTTTAGTTTGGATAAAACTTACCTACATTTTTAAAAGATTTAGGGCGGCTTGCACCAGAATCGCTAAACGCGTTTAACTCTTAAATAGTATTTAGCGAGTTGTCAAGTCATACAAATACGTCAGATTTAAATCAATTTAACTGTTAAATACGTTTAGTGACTCTGGTGCAAGACGCCCTTAGAGTAGCAAAACTCCAAAATTACCATGAGATCTGAAGAGATGTCTACCATGCGGGATTACAAAGCTAGCTACAATCGTGAGCGTTTATTTCATGTTTTACATATTTGATCAGTAGCGAATGACCAAGCAATTTATGCAAGTGCTTCACAGCTCCACACATTATTGACTTGCGGAAGTAACGTTTATTTTTCACAAGGCTTCGTCAGTGACGATAATGTATTCTGAATGTCCATATCGAATATTCGCTTTGAGCGCGCCGATTTGACTCCGATGATTTCGGATGGAATGTCACAGAGAATTTGTGATTTTATAATAGCCACCCTACCCACCAACTGCGTTTTGTTTATAATATTATATAGGTAGGTATAGTTAGATTTTTCAGAAACAAAATAAATTACCTACAGTACCTGCATATAAATTGATGAGTAATTGATTGATTGATTGATTGATGTTGATTGATTGATTGATAAAGCTGATTTTGATACAAGAATGTCGTTAGCATGTTTTCTTTTCATTGTTTGAGAACACTAATTTGCACACAATAGGTATAATGTTAGGTGTAGTAAAATTCAAATATATTAAGATAAATTGAATAAAAATATTTGTTACATGCGCTTTTGTGCTCCTATGTGTTAAATTAAATGACCGTTAATCCATTACATGCAATCCAACTAGTATGGCTAATCGGTAGTGAACAAACAATTTACTTCTGCCACGGTAAGTTATCATGAAAAAGGCTATTTTAGATGAAACGAATTCAATTTAACACTTCTTGTTAACACTGAATGAAAATGCAATTTCAATAAAGTTCATTATTATTTCAGTTAGTTCTCTTAAAGAGATTTTGCATGAAATTTGGGTGTTTTATGGTCCCATTATTTTGTCCCATGGTACCACAATTAAAGTTTGTTGATAGGCATAAAAGTACAGTTCAGGCAGATATTATGGCAGCATCGTGCGTCTGCGCCTGCGCACGCATCTCATAATTAAATAAATTAAAATATTTAGTAAAAATATTAGGTCTGATGCATAATCTCCTGTTATTTCATAGCGGCTCTAAATATGTTCCGTCATTGTCGCTTGTATGACAACGAAAAGAGATGACAGCAGATTTACCAGCCATTTGCAAGGCGACTAATATGAATAATACCATCAGTTCAGTTTGTAGCATTTAAGAATTATTTATATTTTTAGAAAAAAACTTATCCCTAGACTTTTTTAAGGTGTATAGGTAGAGAACAAAGTTTGGAAGATGCATACCAATATTGCCAAACAGAAAAATATTACTACAAGTAGCTATATCTAGCTAATGAATTCAAGTGCAAATAGAAAATGCTAAAATAATTTACATTAAAATAAAGGAAACTGTAGCTATATACTTATTTTAAATCGTAAAAGGAAGCGATTGAACAACTTAATGCCTAATGGTGGTCAAGGTCAATCGGACTATATCATTTTGTATTTTGTTTACTTATATGTTTAACTATTTATGTATATCGCGTGGAGGTACCTATAAAATAGGAATCAAGGATAGTACCTAGTTACGTTCATTCTCGTTCGTCCTTTCGGGTCGTCCCGCTGATGGGACGAATGGGTAGATTTCAAAATAACTTTCCGTTCGTCTTGCTGAGTTAAACAAATAAGTATCGGTAAAATTGTAGGTATAGATAATATTTAACTTGAAAAAATGTAAAAAAAACTCGAACAACATCGGACACTGCAGTATTTATAAACTTGACAATCGTTCAGTTGCCAAAAGAGGGTTAAATATCAGAATAACGGAATTAGTATTAGCATAAGATTAGATTAGAATTAGCATTAAATCAGTACCTACTTATCTCAAACATTTTTAGTGATTAGCTATATTGGTTTTTTCCTGTAATCTATAAAAATAATGATAAACAATGGCATGTTTGTATATGGCTAGGATAATATGCCCTTTTTCGATTGCCTCCCAGAGACTAACGAAAATATAAGTAAACAGAGAAAAGTCATAAAAAAGTGGTAAGGATAAGTAAATGAAATAAATATATAAGCACTTACCGCTCAAAGCCGTGACATACTCTCTCCACTTGCGGCTGCCGCGGCTGTTGCTCATTGTTGAATCTCACACGCACTTTAGTTACAAACATTTATGTTCTGTGCCTGTCTAGCACGTTCGGTTTCAGGCACTGTATCACCGAGTGGGAGCAGCAGAGTCCGCAACGTGATGCATACCGCTCTAATATTAGCCGGCCACGTGTTGTTCGCGTTTCGCCGTAAGCGTGAATGCTTCGCCCGACGAGTGCTGACTTCCCTTTTGTTGACAGTTTCAGCTGTCAATGTGCGCTTGTACACGACCATAGGTTATGTATAGGTACTTGTGGCACGGCACGGCCGTCCGCAGCGGGGAGCCGGCCTGCCTGTGTGTTCACTACTAGCACACACGTTGCAAATAATTATATTTACTTTTTTTATCATTTATTGGTGTGCGTACGACGACGACGCGACGCACAACACAACGCAACGCCACGCCTGTCGAGTCGAGTCGAGCGAGACTGATAACGTCATTCCGGTTCGTGTGAAACTTCTGATCGTGCAATTTCGTCCAAACAGACGACTGTCTCTAAAATTTTAATTAATTCATGATATTAATACTGTTAAAAGTACCATTTCAAACACCACCCGTACTTCAGTACTTCTTGGTGAATTTGAATAGAAAAGAATATATGAATAAAAAGCATTTATTACGACAAAAAATGAATTAAATAGGGTGACTTGAGTGCCGTAAAACGTACCAGCATAGGTTGGTCTGGTCTTCCGCCAGGGCCTTTCGGTGATTTCACGGAAAATCTAACTAGCCATAATACACATCATCGTCTTTATAATATTATGTTCCATGACCAAGCAAAATAACTTTGTAATATGGATCACGAGTGCGCTTACGTGCGCCTGCGTCTAAGCACAATTTTACTATTTAACTTTTCAAAACACTTAAAAGCAATACAACCACAAAGTCCATTATGAAAAACTGGCAAGTCACTTAGGTATTCTGCTCACGTAAACGGATGATTAAAAAATCGTAACTATTTACAATGTTTGTTTTATGTAGGTAGCTATTTCTTTTATAGTTAAACATATCTACTTATTAGAAAAGATTAGGTAACATAGGTACTACCTATGTAAAATATAAAAAATGAATTTGTTGGCTGTTTTAAAACCTTGTATCAGATATCTCAAAAAAGGTATCATTTAGGTACAAAAAATTATACCAACTTATTATTCGTAATAACCTAAAGTAATTATAACCAAAAAAAATTATTAACCAAAATGTAAGATAGTTTTTAAACAAGAATATCAAAGAAACTGATAGATACTATGGTTGGTACTTGGTATATATTTATATATCTGTGCGGAACAGACCGGTCCATAAGTATGGACGTAGCCCTGACAATATCAGTGCGTAAATATAGAAATAATAGCATTTTTATAGTTAACGGAAGTGCATCGTGAACATTTTTTTGTAAAAGCTCGGCTTTGCCCGGAGGGAAGGTTACAGGGCAAGGCGAAGGATTTTGACAAACTCTGTTCTGTAGTGTGGTAAACAACGGCTGGCTGACAGACGTGCAGGCGTTCAGTGGATTTTTTTATGGCAATCGTCCAGGGTTGGACATTTCTGCCAGCGTAGGTATATTTGTTTGTGAGTGGTAGAACACAGAAAAAGATCCACTTTTCTGTCAATTGAATGTCTAGGTACTACTGTATTTAAAAAACTGATTTTATTTTAAATAAATATTTGTCTGTGTAAAATAAATATTTATGAGCTGTGATTGTAAAACATCTTCTTCTCTTCTCTATGGCCTCTGTTCGTCATTTCGACAGACAATTTTGCCAGTGTCAAGTGGATTATTTGAAATAAGTTTAGTCAAGTCGAGACATACGTCAAGTCATTTGTTTTGAAGACAAAATGGTGGATTACCCTTCAAAACTTGGAAACGAATTCCATCAAATAACAAAAACATATAATATACTATTATTCCAATGGCTCACACTCTATGCTATGACTGCAAGTATTATTGGTTAAAATTCCACCAAATTTAAAGAACAATATTCACTATAACACCTAGAAAACCAATTAAAATAAATGTGTTATGTTTCTATTACAAATGACAGAACTCGAATCATTGTAAAACCTCATTGATTGGAAGTCGTCAATTACATATAAGTATAACTGACATTTGAATGGTACAGAATGATTGCTGACAACATCGATGATTGCTTCACTGGGCCCACATGATATTCAGGCAATCAGCTACTTATTCTCCCCTATACTCAACTTTACGACTGATTATATCCCAAGTTATTTCGACCAACCAACTGCGTAGAACGATAATAAAACGATTTTCTTGTATCTGTAAGCAACAACATCCTGATGGTAATCATACAGCAGCATTTCCATAAGTGTGCTACCGGTGATATCTCCTATTTACTTTCCTCTATAAAAAACTACAGCAGCATATTCATTCAGCATGTGTTTAAGAAAACACCTATGTTTATACCATGATCCATGATGAACGAAACACCTAATGTAATTCTCGTGGTGACTGAATATTTGCACAGTGATCTAGGGTAATCATAATATTGATCTCTAATATCAAGTGGCTAATTATTTCCATGGAAAAATGCAGTGAAAACATTTTTCTATGGAAAGAATTGGCCACTCAATTCAACGAGCTTTTATTAATAGGCATTCTACCCACAAAACCATATTACGGAGACTATGAATTGCCCATACAAACGAAATACCAAAATCATACTTACTTTCAGCATATTTCTACAATATTGTGATGTTATTTAGATTCGAATAGTGCTTTCGTATGTCGGTGAGTCCATTTTGTTTAAAAATACTTATCTCACAATGAAATGTAAGCAAATTGAATTTTTCGCATTTTTCCCAAACATTATTAACATGTTTTCATCTTACTTTTTTCTTATTAAAAACGACGAAGTCTTACGTATTAAATTTACAGATTATAATCACAATGTAAAAACACAACATGTTTTCAGTCATTATTTTTGAACACGAATTTTACGGAAAATTTAATTCCAGCGTAGTTCGCCAGCCCGTTGATTAAGATTAGATACACTGGCTTTGTATTAGCACAATACCTAAAATAGATCAGTAGAAACACGAGATCACTGCATGATGTGATAAATTGTACAGGGTGTAATTTTCGGAAGTAGTTTCACTTCCGAAAATTACCCGCATCAATATAAACAAATGTAGTCTATGAAGGAACTAATAGTATGAGCGAAAAAAAAGGCCTGCTTCATATATTTTTGCGTACCAGCAATTTATTTTGAAAAAGCAGTTCTTTTTCACAACCAAAATGTTGGTTCCATAGAAAAAGTTACGGCAAAGAGTTGTTCATATCAATCGGTACTATAACTCTCCGAAGTTTTTAGTCTTGTTACACCTTGAATTGATAGACTGCAGAAACAGGAAGTAGCGATCAATTGACAAGACCTGAACAATAATGGATGATTTTACATTCATTTGACTTCCAAGGTTATTACTATTATTGTTATGCTCGTTAGACATATTACAGTACAATATGCTATGTTAAATAGGCATCTGTTTCAGCAGTCATATCTCATAATGTGTTTCGCAGAAGACGAAGGAAGAAACATGATCATAATGACACTAACAAAAACTATACAAAAAGAAATGTGTCTAGGACAGAGGTATTGCCACAGAACAAAGGAAGTAAATAGAAAGAGCATGATGACTTTTTAGTATGAGAACCAGTGTAGCTAAACTCACACCATGTCAAAACTAACACACTTAGAAATAAAGATTATAATTGGTTGAAAGAGAACGTAAAACGGACCTAAATCCATTAAAATAATTTTATTGATATAAAACCTTAGTTTCATCGGAACATGGTTCAAAACTCAATAAAATAAACAAGTGATAAAAATTAAAGTTTACTTCGTCTACTCAGCAAAAGGTGGCGCTTTTGCGAAGCATTTTTGTTATAGTCTTTATTAACAAACCTTAAGATTGATAATGCAATGGCTGTTATGACAAACATAGCTACTCACTTAGTGATGTGACCAATGAGGATACATGACGAATTTGTCGATATCGATTATTACCTACCCACTGATTGATAACGAAATAGCTACGTTTAGCCGCAATTACATATGTCTGATACGTTGTGTCCAAGGGCTCTGCCGTTTGTGGTGGTCGAAATAAAAATATTTTCTTTCTTTGTTTAATTATAATCAATCACAAAGGTTAGTATCAGACTGACACTATTGTCAGTCTGATACTTGGGTAAGGACCAAGAATGAAGGTACCTACCTAATTAATTAAAACTTCATGAATATAAATAATAACACTATAATTACCTGAAAACACAAAATTATTAGAGTCGGTATAGCTGTGCCAACAATGTATTTGTTTCCACTTTTTTTAATTACAAAATCTTGGTCCTTAAAGTGCAGCAAATTGTACCTACTGTATTTTGTAGGAAACCAATTTTGTTTCCCAGTTGCATCAATCAATTTTTTTTTATGTCTGGCACATTGGGTAAACTGAAACCAGAAGATATACCTATTTTTTCAAAATATTTCTGTAATTTTCATCTGACCCAGCCATTAAAGTTATCGATAACGCATTCATCAGTTTATTGGGGCCACATCCCTAACTGAGTAGCGAAAGTTGAGGTTTAAAAGAAACGCGACTTTAACATGTATGATTTACAGTCTTTTTTTCTTTGACGGTTTTGCATTTTAACAAAACTAACAATTAACAATAAAATATTACTTATCGGTGATATGATATGCCCCCATTTGTTAAATTTTTGATTCCGCTATCGTTTTTGCACTCTAAAACAGCACAATATGGCATGTTTATATTTTTTAATGTTTTTTTTCAAGTACGGTTACCATGACAAAATTCAAACACGACTGAAGTGAGCGGAGCTAGGCGGAGCTTGAAGTGCGTAATACGATGCAGACTTGATATGAAGCGGATCCACCTACTTACTAATTCTACTTATTTTCTTTTTTCTGTGGGTATTGCTAACCGTGCTCTGCATACTGGTGGTCTCATCACACATTCCATATTCATTTTATGGCAATAAGGCCGTATTCTACCAACTTCAAATAACGCCATTCGTTAGATAGAAATATTTCCGTCCCTGTTTTTGACATGTTTAAAGTAGAGAGACGGATAGTATTTTATCTGACGTGTAGCGTTATTCGGAGTTGGACGAACCTGGCCTTCGAATGCAATTTTTAACCGACTCCAAAAAAGGAAAAGGTTCGCAATTAGGCTGTATGTTTTTATTTTTTTTATTTTATTTTCAATAATATCTTCCCATTTGAAGCTAAAATACGGACAATTTTTTTTTACTGAAGTTTATTCGGACACTATAACGGGAAATAAAAAATCATCATCTGAAAAGATGACGTCAAAAGGAATTATATTCTTGGCCCTGAAAGTTAGATCTATTGAAAATTATTCGGGATGTTCTAAACTTTAAACAAAAGTACCTAAAATGTTTTGCAATTCAAAACCAAATCTCATGGATTATTTAAATGTATCTGATAAAAATTCCGCTGTGAAATAAAGATGGTATCACTCAGGTGAATGTCCTGAATATTTTTTTACTGAAGAATTTTATGGTTATTTATACAATGAATAAAAACGGAAGGTTTTTCATACAGTTCGTTTAAAGTTTATTAATTCCGAAAATCGAGAATACCTAACTGATATTTTGTTTCTAACTAGCTGTTTGTAATCTGTGTCTAGAGAATATGGTATTGTGGGATAAATACAAAAGGTCTACTACATTTTAATATGCAGAACCTCGTCTACGACGCATACAACATGCAAATTATTACAAACGGCGCCTGAGGAAACAATGAAATAAACCCAGCTGCAAACCAAATCGCTTTTCCTCCAACTTATAAAGGAAAAACTTTTGAATATCTCTAGAACTATTTATATTTCTCCATCCAAAGGTCCTTCTGTCCTGTTTCTTCTTTGTGTACAATAAAGAGTTTATTTTAGTAGATCAATAGATGGTAAGGTCCGTCGGTTCAGACGCTGGACGCGAACATTTTGATTTATATTATATATTTCACGCTTCTTGGCTTAGGGTTCTTTTTTGTTCAAGTTCTAATACTTTTTAACCATCGATGGAACTTCTTAACTTAGTTCTCTCATCCCCGTTCTACCATCGGACCACCAGACGATCGGAGATGAGACATTCATTCATGGTTGACACACCACCTATCCGCACTAAGCGTTTCGCCTCAACTTTTTTAATGCGGCCAGCCAAAGATTGGAACTCTTTGCGCAAACACAGACGCTGCTGTGTTTCCGCCTTTATAATAGTTTGGATGTTTTCAAGAAACAAGTGAATAGGTATCTTCTAGGTAAACGTGCTACATCGTCGACCGCATCGTCACTTAACATCAGGTGAGATTGCGGAAAAAGGCTTGATTAAAATTTATAAAAAAAAATCGAGTATCAATTATTCAGTCATAAAAGAAACATTTTTTAATAACTTGAAGATTTATTTTGTTTGTTTTAAGTGCCAAAAATAACAAAAAAGGTCAAGCAAGAGTGCGGTCAAGGTACCTAATTTTATTTAAAAAAGTCACAAGGTTTTTAGTAAGAACATTGAGTTAAAGTGTAAACTCCATCACTATAATAAAATCCATTATCAAGTTTTTAACCTCTCGAAGGTCATACTCAATAGGTCCAGGACAGGACTAAAATGTGACTGGGTGTTTCTGAATCATGTTTATCTATATCTATAATTTTGCAAAAGTTTGCAATATAAACGTTTCTTACTTTTTCCTTTTCGTAGTTTTCGAATTTAGATCTGAAATTCTTCCAAAAAAAATAAAATCGAGGTGCATCTGCAATGCCTGGTGATTTTAATCGTGACTTCGTGAGCTTATTACCATAAGCTTTTTTTTAACGATAAAAATACTGCAGCTGCAGGCTCCGTAGTTAAATGCTACTTAGATTGTTATTATGTCCGTTGAAGACAATATTAAATAAAAAAATCGTTTTAGAAGGAAGATAAAGACCAATGGTGTCTATTCATCGAACGTGCAAGTTTAATTGCTATGTAAAGCCTTTTGTAAGGCATAGACTAAGGAAATAAAGGTGTCTATGTATATAATTAACAATATCTATTATGTATGGTTTGTAAGACATAACAAACGTGACATACATATATCACAAACTATACATACAATAAAAACGCCGAAAGCACCGACATACTACTTATTGAAATACAATTGTATACGCTTGCATAAGTGTCAGCTGAAATTCAGATAATACTAGACGGAAATGTTTGTTCATTCTTGGTAAGTGTTCCCATTTTTATAATACGCCGAAAATCGTAAATACTTACCTACAGGTTTACATCCATTAGTTCGAAATTGCATTCGAACGAAATTAAACGAGAAAATCTCGGGCTTTGTATCCGTTGTTGCCTTTTTTGGGGCAATAATGGAGCTCGAAAACGGCAGTAAAGAACACAAACGACTAACGAGAAATCCTGACGTGACACTTAATTTTGGAGCTCGTTCTGCAGGGGTATGCCAATCAAAGTTGAACTGCCAAGTTGAACTGCAAAATTTTAAATCATGGGCAGTTCATACTAACTCATAGTTATTCAGTGACTAAATAGTGACATTATGACGTCATTTAATGTGTTTTCGCGCATATTTTGCTGTCAAGTGTCTAAAAAGAATGAAGAAATTACACTGGGCAGTGAAGTATAACTTGACAGCAAAAGATTGGCATACGGGGGCTGTTACATGAAAGAACCTAAAGCGAATGTGTGGTAGGTATATCCAATGTATCAATAAGCGCTTATAATCCCTTCCTTTGTCGTCATTACTGAAGTCATGCATGTTCAATTCAGTTCTTGTGGCTTATTGTTTCTATTTATATAGGCAGTTTATCTGCCTTTGTCGTTTTGTGGTTATTGTTTTATTGTATAGGCAGTCAAATCTACCTAATTTGGTACCTACCTACTTATTATTTATGCATAACAAATTTTTGTACAACTGTTGCCTGTTTACTTATGTGTTTTTAACCATGCTAAACTGAAATAACACACTAATTTAGTAAGTTTTTGTGATTTACCTGTTATAGAAAGTTTATTTAATACATTATTGCACAAAAATTATACGAAGGGAGGACTTAATGCTGAAGCATTATCTGCCAGCCATCCCAAACGTAGTGGCATAAAAAAAAAGATTGGCGTGCGTCAGTACAAAAAAAAACTAACTACATAATTAAAAACTTCAACTCCTACTAATATTATAAATGCGAAAGTTTAGATGTTTGGATGTTTGGATGTTTGTGTTTCAACCACGTATAAACTACTGAACCAACTTGGATGAAACTTGCCATATATATAGTTCGTAACCTGGATTGACACATAGGCTACTTTTCATCTCGAATAATTAACAGGACCTACAGGATAAAATGAACGAAAAGGATTAGCAGCGCCAATTGGCAAGAGGATTTCATTGTCATGTCATGTCACGTCAGTTTGACAGGGCGTAGTACTACCTCTTTGGTCTAACAACTAGCGTTTGACATTCCAGTAGGTACGAGTTCGGTGTAATGAGGTGTAATGTCAAGTTTCTCAAAGTATCCGCTCGGTACACGCACAGATAATATAATGTACACGGAAACTGTAGACGCGTACGAAGTCGCGGGTAACTGCTAGTTATGAATAATTATGTTAGAATAATATATATATTATAGATATATAGACTAGTTATAGATATGTAGATGTAACGCAAGCCGCGCGAGCTTAGACATTTGTTAGCTCATTATGGTAATGAAACAGATACTCAGTCACATCTGTATACCTACATTACCTACAGATATGCTAAAATTAGTGACACAATGCGGGAACACAGACAATCCATTAGAAAGCCTGTTTTAATGTAGCTACCTATTTTCATTGTCTGCTTGTGTTACAAGGTAGAGTTCCATAAATTAGCATAGTAGCTGACTGAAATGGACTTTTCATGCACGCTCGCTGTCAAAATTGGGTCATAAATTAAACAAAATGTAGGATTCCCCGTGAAGCTTACACAAATCATTACTATCGGAGTGCGGTAAATTTTCGCTTATCAATGACCGTTGCATATTGGATGCGAGTAAGCTTTTACTATTTATTTATTTATTTGATTGGACTTACTAATAAATGACAAATTATATGACTCAATGCAGCCAACATAAAAAAATAAGGGTTTTTTAAATATAATTATAGACATAGACAGTGTTTATTGGCCACAAAAAATACACAGCAAGGTAAATTGGTACACAATAGAAGATATAATGATTATGTACAATTCATAAGAAATATTAAAATAATAGAAGAGACTCTTAAAAAATAATAATAAATATTATACATGAAACTGTATAATAATTGACATTGCAACTAAAAATACCTAGATGGAAATAATTACATCATAAAACAAAAGCTACTAGATTAGCTTAGCAGTGAGAAAGTAGCTAGTACCTAATAAATAGCACTGTGTGCTACAGCAGCAAAGAGGTCCCGACTCTTCAGCATTATGCTCCGCTGTCCGGAGACAGCGCTGTTATTCTGCCGTGATTGAATGATAGAATGTTTTTTGGCCACAATCTCACCTTTGAAACGTGGATCATAGGTACAAAATGCGCATAGCAAGACGAGTAGGTACCTAACTAAATATATATAATCAATTCTGAAATACCTACCAAAAGGGCATGACCATTCCGGAACACCGGGTATTTAAAGGTTCAACCAAAGCGAAATACAAAACGATGAAACGCGCCTCCGTGAAAAATATAGCACTGTAAAGCAAAAAGCCTGTATGGGTTTCTTACAGAGACATAAAAATAACACTTCCTCAGCTTTGCACGTAACAGTCGTGTAAAAGGGAAACTGTAACCATAAAAAAGTACGAGTATTAGGTATGTACTAAAAAGGAAAATTCTGTTTCATATAATAAAGTGGAGTTTGTTTTATAGGGAGCGGCGTTTTGGTAATGACTGTATGATTTCAACCTAATCGATTTATAAAAGGCACACCTCTATTTGCAGCCTTACTCTCGAATCAAATAAAAATTCCAATACAATGTAGGTCACAATCCAATATCGACGAATTTTCGTACTCTTAAAGAAAATTCTGATAGCATTTCCACGCAATACGAGACAGTCATTTATACAAAACAGCGTCAAGCGTACATAACTTTGTTGGATGTGACAATCCAATGCTAATGCCCTGTTAGATTCATTTAATACCCGCACAATATTGAAATAATTTGGCGCTAGGTTTGCATTTAAGAGTGAAAAACGCCACAAATTTTATTCCGATCGATCTGAATCGCCGAGAGTTAGGGTGCTGCTCCGACGTAGTAGGTAATAGAGCACCTGTGTACATAGCACTCTCCTTTACTTGATAGTAGGACATTTCAGTGACAACGATGTCACGGGGTCGCCCACGCATGCAGCCTAATGGCAATTGACGTACGAATAAAAGATTTTTAGAATATAGCACCAAAAAATTTTATCCAAAAAAGGATTTTACCTAGTCAAAAGTATACGATACACTCAATGGTACGTTTATATTTTATTTTATCACACTTTTGGCAATAGAAAGCTTAAAGAATGCTTCCTGGAATATCGCTTTTCAGAACTAAGTTCGTCTTCGAAAACACTGAGAACTCCTCGCCCACTTCACTTGACGCTCACTTCCACTTGCTTCGGATCTACTAACTTTCCTAACAATAACTGCTGGCTTTAAGTTAAACTTGGAATTTTTTTTTATTCGTTTAAATAAAACGATACTGAATTTTAGAATGGGCACTTTCTCACTGCCCGCTAGCGGCACGACATCTACACGATACACCTTTTCACATAATCAATGTAACGCGACACGACAAATATTTTGTCTATTAGTTCAAACAGACATCACACAGGGTTGGTCTCAAAATCAACTTTAATAATTTCCACTTTAGTAGTTACGTTTTTTTAGTTTTGGTTAGGTCTCTATGTCGAACTAAATAAGTGGGTAACTAACACATAAAGCTGGCTCTATGTTTTGAGCTTATGCTGCACCAAAGTTAGGAACATAGCAATTTATATGCAATCCAGTGTTCGTTTGAACTTTAGAGCACCATAGGATGAAATCTCCAAGTTTGTTAATTTCACATAGTGGTTGGCTTGTAACATAACTTTATCTAAGTGTCACTTTATAAACTGCAAAAATCCAAAACCACAGACAAAACACATTTTGTGGCTCATAAATGGGCTGGCACCGTAGATTTCAGGCACTATATACAAATGAGATTTTGCTTAAAAAAATAAATGATTAAAATCTATTTCAGAACACTGGTCTTAGGCTCATATTCCATCTAAAGATATTCTATCCAAATTGTACCAAAATTAACGTCTGGATCCATGTCGAACAATGTTTCAGAAAACGAACAAAGGTATTCCAATATTTAGCTTTTGTGAAAACTCTCAAACGAAAGCGTGGGCATTTCAACTAGGACTTATATTTATGTTCATGATAACAGTCGATTTGAATCCGAATACTTTTCAAATCTCGATATTTCAACGTCAGCTTTTCTCCAGTGAAGAGCAATCAAAAGGCAAACAGCTCCTTTTGAAAAGGCACTTTCTAGAGCTTCAATTGGATGGATAAAGTAGCACGAACTATGGACGCGCCTTTGCAATAATTGTTAGTTTATTCCAAGTGTAATCTAATACATTTACAATACAGCTGTATTGATTTCCATTTGAATTCACTCAAGACGAATCAGTACGAATGTAATTGGAATATCACGAGACGCTCGAGGTCTTCCTTTTTTTAACCCCCGACGCAAAAACGACGGGGTGTTATAAGTTTGACGTGTCTGTGTGTGTCTGTCTGTCTGAGGCAACGTAGCTCCTGAACGGATGAACCGATTTTGATTGTGTTTTTTTGTTTGAAAGGTGAATTAGTCAGGAGTGTTCCTAGCTATGTTTGATGAAAATCGGTCCAAGATTCGGGGGTTTTTTAAATTTTAAATTTGCTATTTGAATATTAGAATAACAAGTAATTAATACTTGTTATTCTAATATTCAAATAGCTAAGTTGCGTTGGTGTTTGAATGGCAGTAGATACGACAAATAGTATTTGTATAAGTAGTATTTTCAAGCGTATGTCGCATGATACAAAATTCTTCCAACAGCTCCCCTGCTACTTAGTACGCCAGTCAATATCGGAAATTCGAATTAAAATTTCAGATTTTACGAATATTCGATCTTTCATTATTCTCTTGAAGCTCATGACGACGCTCATGTAAGTAGAACAGAAAAATATGGATTTACTGCGCTAACATTATATTCATCCTTCGTATTCGGTATTAGTAACAAGAGAATATTTTTAGAACACTATGTAGTAGGCATAATAATGACTCTACTCGTTGCACTATGGTATAAAGTAAACAAAATAATGGCCACACCACTTTGTGTGTGGCAGTATTATTTTAAATTTCCGCTGTCCAAATCTCCATTATCTGTGGTCTTCATTCGCATTTTAGTGCTCAAACGCTCGTTACGCACATAAAATTTTTTTGGAATTTGCAATTATTTCGAGTTGAAATAACGTAGATAAAATAGATTACCTATATAATAAATACGTAAATTAGAAGAGGAAGTTAAAAAATAGCGTTTAGCTAAACAAAAGTGCATGCATAGCACATCATCTTCTTTTCAGCCGGTCGTCATCATCGAGTTTGTCGACATGTTAATTAAAGTGTGAGCATTCCAGGTGACAACAGGAACAGTAGCATATTAGACTTCTTGATTTTTTCACAAGAAGCCTACCCTCAACAAAAAATAATGCACCTGAATAGTCTTTGGGACTATATCGCCGCATTGTAATTTTTTATGCACCTGAGTAGCCTGTGGGGCTGTCTCGCCGCATACAAAAAATGGCTGTTTAGCCTAGTTAGTCATTATGCACCTGAGTAGCCTGTGGGGCTGTCTCGCCGCATACAAAAAATGGCTGTTTAGCCTGGTTAGTCATTATGCACCTGAGTAGCCTGTGGGGCTGTCTCGCCGCATACAAAAAATGACTGTTTAGCCTAGCCTAGTTGGTCATTATGCACCTGAGTAGCATGTGGGGCTGTCCCGCCGCATAAAAAATGGCTGTTTAGCCTAGTTAGTCATTATGCACCTGAGTAGCCTGTGGGGCTTTACAATGACTTACTTATGTACAATGACTGAAGGTTGCATTCCTCGTTGCTAAGCAACCACACGACGTTGTGTAAATTGTCGACGAGTCGCCGCCACCGGCGCCACCAGCAGTGGATCCAGAACCATCAGAAAATCATGTTACGCAGGAAGAGGTCGCCGACAATTCGAACTTGCAGAAAATTCTAGGAATTGATACAACAATCAACATTGAATACCCGAAATTAAGCAAGTAGCTTTGAACATATGGCATGCTCCCCAGCTAAATCTTAAAATTAAAGCTACGGTTACCTACTGAGCAAGCTATCAAAGTTATAGAATTGAAACGAAAACAAATGTTTATGAGTATCTCCTACTTGGAAAAAATAGTCTCTAGTCAACTTGTCCTTTCAAATAAAAACAATGACATAGTCAAAGACTTCATGGACCTGGCTAGAATTTTATGTGATATATACATCACATTAGACTGGTATAACTTTTGCCCTATATTTGGTATCTGCGCCCCAACAAAAATTTATAAATTTATTTTTGGTCAACAAGGCCTTTCGGAAACGGAAAGGTAGAATCTAAATCTAGTACAGACCCTAAAAATGGATGTTCCGAGAAAACCGACTAACCGGCCACCAGCAAGTACTGTCCCTCTCTCGTCAGCTTAGAGCAAGAAGTTAAACTGTGTAAGGCGGGTCCACCGCCACACCTTCAGCCACATGCTGCACCGCATAGCGGGACGTCATCGCGCAACTACTCTCATCGGCCCAGGCGGTCATGACATTGTTAGATCCGGTACGATATGGCGGCAGGCTTGCCTATTTTTACAGTCGAAGATCTTTAATAACATGATCGTACTGTTTTGTCGTGGTTGAATGAATATAAACTTAAGTTTGACCGACCTGTTTGTCGTTCGTCAGACGTACCCACCTAATTCGAATTACATTCCAGATTCAAATAATATAGTCATAGAAGAAACTATAACCTCTTTATTTAATACTGGGGTTTGTTTTTACCACATGTAAAATGTGAACTTGCTCAGATCATTTTATTTCACGTGTTTTTTCCGATTCTAAAAATTCTGGTATTGAATCTAAAAAATGTACACTGCCCCATTAACTTTTACCAAGTTAATGAAACTAATAATCAAATAATTCTAATCATGCGGCATGCATGATCATGTTTCATCCATATATTTATATGACATATCACTGACAGGTTGTTTTTATGACAACAACATATGAATGTTAAAATACCATACTAAAAGAAAAATGGAAAGTTGTAAAGTACCCTCAAAAAAAAAAAAAAAAAAATCTAGGACATTGTAAAATTAGGGAAGCGCAGTTCATTGGGCTACTAATATCAACTTGTCCTTCCATAGAGTATGGATGGCTACATACTTACAAAAGAGTTAGAAAGATTTAAGTTTCTGAACTTGAAAAGTATATGACCATGCTACAGCTTTTTTATCAGACATAAACTGATGGATAAGTACCTACTTACCATGGATTGTTCTGTTCACAGAATTAGGGATGGTAATTACTTACTTGAAATTTTCTCTGACGCCTCAACAATGGGGTGGGGGGATGCCCGTAACGGTGAAACGGATAATGATCGTTGGTCCGGTAATGAACTAAAGTTATACGCTTAAATGAAATACCGGTATATGGCTCGTAAAATATTCATAACAGCTTCGTACATAAAACCAGCAGAAAATGTTGCAGATAAAGAATCCCGACGAACTCACCCAGATGTTGAGTGGGAATTTTCGGACACGGATTTCCAGAAAATATTAAACAAATTCAATGCTCCTCAAATTGACCTATTTGCTTCTCGTCTAAATAAGAAATGTGTAATAAATGCTTCTTGGCATAGGGATCCTGATGCATTTGCATTGGACGCCTTGACATTAGTTTTGTCTAATTTATTTATTTTTAAAGCCACCTCTGGCTATAAGTTATTCGGAAAACAATCTCAGATAGAGTAGAGGGTATCGTGGTTGTACCTGACTGGCCTACACAACCATGGTATTACTAGGCAACTTGCCTTAACAAACTAAATTCTGATATATTCATTTCTCACCCCAGCAACCAACCTCTCAAACGAACATTCGTCCACATCTTAACCTGGTTGCCGGAGTATTGTCAAGACAGGACAGCGCTCCTACGACGCTGTGTAAATTATTGTTATTATGTAACTACCTGTGGGTACCTATTGTACCTATACCTACCTATCTGTAAATACCTGTTGGGAACGAATAAAGATCTATCTATCTATCTGTGTCCCAGGTCAAAGACAAATTCAAAGTTTCTTTATTCAATAAAATCCTAAGGATGATTTAGAATCGTCTTATAGAATTGAGTGATTCTAGGTGCCAGGATTCGCTCTAGACATCATACTAGCGTTACTTTACGTAACGTAACTCCACGAAACGCGTGGAAGCAATACAATGTTTGCATCAAACGTTGGTATATATCAACCTTCAGTTCCAATAATCATAGATTTTTACCACAGATATAAATGACGGAGGTCAGTACGAAATAATTAACAGTTACAGGTCTGCAATATTTCTAATAATTGGTGGAGATTTGTCTAAAGATAATTGGTCGACACGCTTCCGTAAGGGTGTCTATAAGCTAAGGTCACAACAGCCAAATTATAATACCAAGGTGGGACACAAGCGGCGTTATTGAACCACCTTTGTTCGTTGTTTCCAAATGAAAACTTATCCTTAAAACTACTTTCAAGAATGAAGAAAGAAAAACCGCTCATAGAGCACAAACCTTATCCAAAATCTGAATAGATCAAATAGTTACAATAAAATTGAAAACACAATTTTGATCAAAATACTTAAGTCTATATCAAACTTCTATAATTGATACGAAACAATCATCGTTTCATTTACTACTCTTCATTAAACATCCTGAAATATGCCCTGCAAAAACATCTTTAATTTATATAGATGAACAAGAATCTTCAAATATTTTGTTGAAAATAATTACAAATGCCTTTGTTTACAAACAACTCTTAATCGCTGGATTAAATCTACATTAAAATATTGTGGCAATGACGTCTCCATCCTTTCATCACATAGTAAGTACCTACTCGCCACGTGTCAACCTCTATGGCAACCAAACTAGGAGCGAGCCTTGATTTGATGTCATTCATCAAACTGCTGGATGGAGCGGCAATTCCACTACTTTTGCTAGATTCTATAATAGACCATATTATTTATTCATAGTAATGATGCGAACATGATCTTAGTCAGATGAATACTTATCTAAATATAAATATTTGGATGCTCAATACTTAAAAGATTAAAATAATAATACAAAAAAAAAAAAAAAAACATTATGACTATGTAATGCAGTATGTTTGCAATATTTATACTATAATATTATTAATTACCTATATGTACAGATACATGTCACTTATATACCTACCGTTTCGGTAGTGGTAGGTAATTATATGAAACAATTTGTTTCCAATCATGCGTTATTAGAAGATATTTCCTAAAACACTCTCAACATCTACATAGTGTTCTAAAAATATTCTCTTGTTACTAATACCGAATACGAAGGATGAATATAATTAATGATTAAACGAACTTACCCTGTACGTGAAGTTCTATCATAATTATATGAAGACTTCGTATGAAGGTATTAGTAACCCCACCCACCCAAGATAACCCAATCGTTTACGGAAATATCTTAGCTTTACTCTAAACTAAATGAAGACCACAGATAATGGAGATTTGGACAGCGGAAATTTAAAATAATACTGCCACACACAAAGTGGTGTGGCCATTATTTTGTTTACTTTATACCATAGTGCAACGAGTAGAGTCATTATTATGCCTACTACATAGTGTTCTAAAAATATTCTCTTGTTACTAATACCTTCATACGAAGTCTTCATATAATTATGATAGAACTTCACGTACAGGGTAAGTTCGTTTAATCATTAATTTTACATGTAAGGCCTGATTGCTTCCAAAATTGTAGGTTGGATATTTGCATAATATTGTAAACGAAACGAAGCCAGGGAAGTTTCTCTTTGTGAGTGTGTGCTCTGAATACAACCTTCGTCGACAAAGCGTTTACATAAATGTTGGTATTAAATCCTAGCTTCTACTACTTTTATAATATGAGGTGTACCTATAAAAATAAAATAACAGTGACATAAATTTAACTAGCTACTAAGAAGGTAGGTACTTCTAAGATACCTGAATAAGGGTCCTTATTTCGGACGCTATATCACAGCTGCGCTGTGCGCACAAAGTAAAGGTAATTTGAACTTAAAATTTTCCACTCTTACGTAACGTGGTTTTCTAACAATAACTCCATAAAATCATAATGGTATTATGTACCATTTCTATATTATTATTGTTTTATCTGTATAAAATGTATATTATCCGTTTCACTTATACCCCCAATAAATCTTTTTAAGTATTGTTGCCCTACCTGGGTCACCCGGACCTTGCTTTTGTGAAGTTTCTGTATCGCGTCTCGTCCGTCACGCCGAACTTATTCTCCCAATTTATCTCCTTGACGTGACAGGACTTTCATTTTGAACACTCCTTGCCAATCCTATTTCGTCCTTCCGATCGCACACTGAACTTTATTTCTTTACCCAAACAGAACACTTACTCAACGTAGGGTAAAAAGATTCTTAAGATTTTTCTTTAGGCAAGAAACAGTGTCACTGAAATAATTTATTGATATTGTAGTACCTATTGCATGGAATTTGCTTATTTGTTTTATTTTTGTAGAACGTTTTAATGTTTCTCGCAAAAAAATGTGGTGTTATTCGTTTCACGCTGCATTTTCTTGTGTGGACTTTATAATCAGAAAAAAACAACAGTGTGGTGTGATTGAGTGCCCTACATTTGTAGTCCCAAAGATAGCTTCTAGGCTGTTCCGGCTGCTTAGGTACTAGTATACCCTTTGTAGAGCGTGTGAACATTCAGAACATACACGGCAAACTAGTTACGAGCTGGAATGAAGTGAAGTTCATTTGCTAGGACAGAGATGGCTGTTACAGAGATAAAAAGACGGACAAAGCTAAATTTAAAAAAGAACTTAGGAATCAAAAATTGCAGTAGTAGAATAATGTGGTGTTGTGTGGTTTTGACGAAATAGCCGGACCAAACTTGGATAGACGGATAGCGGCTAGCTAGTAGTAACTCTATCTAGGAGTGAACTGTGAGTGGAATATAGTTGTAGTAGGTACTATCAGGTGAGGCCACAGTGGAACAAAGGCGCCACCTGCCCGGAAGCTGCTTTAAACTTGTCTAACTAATTCCAAATGCCGTATCGCGTCGAAGTTCTGACTTTGGGATATCAAGTTGCGTGATTATTCAACGCGCGCCTGTTTCAGGCGTTTTCATTATCACACCTTTCATTTGATGTGCTGGTATTTGCATAAAATGTTTATCAATGTTCAGACCATGTTTATAATACACGGATCTGTGAAAACTTTGGGCAGAAGTAGGCATTGTATAAGTTTGTCACAAAGGTATTTCGAGTGCTTAGATTTGTTCAAATAAGTAACTGAATGGAACAGTTTTACAAAAGCTTTCGGTCCGTTTGGACGTAATGATCTAAATTACACTTAAACATTTGTTTGAAAAAAAAAATGAAAACGAAAAAAAATATTTTGGCACAAAAAAAGTTAGAGAATACATACACAAAGAAAAATAAATTAAGAAAACAAAGAATAGGTAAAAGCAAGATACAAATATATTAAACAATATGTAGGTAGGTATGTATAGGTATTTGAAATAAAAAGCATAAGGTATAACCAAAGGTTTTAATTATGAGAGGCTGTCTTTTATTTATCAGTATTATTTTTAATTTTTATTTTGTTTGACAGGCGTCACAGCTCAGTCGGTATAGCTCTGCCTTCCGTGCTGTGGGTCGTGGGTTCGATCCCCACCAAGAACAAACATTTGTGTGTGACAAACATAGATGTTTGTTCTATGTCTGGGTGTTACTATGTATTATAAATATGTATTTACAAAAAAAGTATACAAGTATTCTATTAGCATCTAGGTCCCATATTACAAGCTTTGCTTAGTTTGGGACTAGAGGGCGTCGTGTGAAATGTCCATGAATATTTATTTATTTATATTTATAGTACATAATGTAATTTTGTAAAAAGCTCACTTTGCATCATGACATCAGAATAAAGTACCTACTTCAAAAAGTTTGATTTTACAGTGAGACATAAAATTGAGATAGCGATCTTATAACTTTAAAATGCTGAACTAAATAGCGTTCCGTAGACGGTGAGCAGTCTAGCGTCCTGTTTGAAGTTCTTGAGATACGCCTGACTCTACGTCATAGCTTTTTAGATGGCACTTAGTGTAATTAGATAGTCTAAGTAGCTGGGTCCTTTCCAAGGAACCATAGGCCGTAGTTTTTTTGCCAGTTCTTCTAGGTTCTTGTCGCGTGGAGCTGGCGAAGTTATACAAGACGATTCTAAATGATCTTTGTGAATTTATTGAATATAATTTATATAAGTTTAAAAAACTAGAAAAACCGATATTAATTCGACTACCGGCTTCATCATCAGATGGTGATGATGATGGCAGTTCATTGGGAATATTCTGGTGACCATAAACACCACTAAAAAGTAACAGGAAAGCAAAATACGCAATTTCATGCACGTGGATGGCATATTTTTTTCCAGTTATTTCTATTTATAAGCCAAACTACTGAACCGATTTTGATGAAAATTGAATGGGACCAACTTGAAAATACATCCTTTCAAATAAAATAAAGAATTTTTGAAATCAGTTCATAAATGACGGAGTTATGAGGTAACAAACATTAAAAAAAATACAACCGAATTGAGAACCTCCTCCTTTTTTGAAGTCGGTTAAACAAAAATTTTCAACTTTGACTTTCCGTGGATCTTGATTTTTGTCCATGAATACGTAGCTGCTTATATTTTACTTATCGCTTGGAAATTACAATCAGGGAAATGGTAAAACGGCTGCAGCAGTGTTATATTACCCGTGTGATCAGATAATTTCGGAAGTGCCGGCGAACGGACACCGTAAATTCTACCTTTTATGAGCCATTATATTGCCGATAATTTAGCCGGATCGTAGTATACCTACCTATTTAAAATAAAAGCATCCAGTTTATGAATCTTTACCTTTTGATTCAAAGAAACGAGCTTCCAAAAAAACCTCACAGGGACAATAAATAAATTCTGGCGACAGGATGCGACAACTGCGAGGCACATTTAGAAGGTTCTTCGGTTCTTCATTTACCTAGGGGTTTTCCTTTTTCCTTGCGATGCACACGAGCGTAGACGTGGCTATCAAGAACTCCTTTGTTACCCTATTCCATCTCAATATGAAGTAGATGGATTTTCTGTAGCTTATATAAAATCCACTACTTTGAATGGCATTGCAAAATACCATGCCGTAGTTATTTCAGGTTATTTCAGGAAAGGGCGAGGGAAGCCAATAAATCGTTCCCGAAGAGGTCGCCATCAACAACACAGCACTTAATGTTTGCCTTGTTTCAGAACGATAACAAAGGACCAAATCGTCTATTACGTGCCCATTTGTACGCATACTAATGCTGCGTACAGGCAAACAGTAGGCGTATTTACATCCTAAGTAGGTAGTACAGTAAATTAAATTATCAATTAATAATGTGCATAAGTGTAACGAGTTCCTGCACAAAAGAACGGGTGGCGTGTTTGAAACTCTCCCAAAAAAGAGGTCTTTTAATTTTACTGGGTGGTTCGCAGCTGGTTATGAAAGCTTTATATATTAAGATCGGATGAAAATTACGATTTCTCGAAATTTGTCTTCCGAACTAACTTCAAAGAGAAATCGGAATCAAAAATTCATTCCAATTTCGGTCGAGTGGCGTTTATCGATTTGTAACTTTCTGTATTGTTTGTTGTGGTGACAAGGACCCAAGTTTTCTAATTTGTCTTAGGTTTGAAAAAAGGTCAAACACGAACCGCAATCATTTTCGAACCACGAACCAAGTAAAATAATTCTTGGATACACTTTATTAAAAATCATACCTTAGTTAGCACAGGTTCTGATTACAGTGAAGTTGGTGCATGAACTGTTGCAAAGCGCCTTGCAAGATTCGCAACTAGCTCAATTATTCAACTTACGTCAATTGCTCGTACGTGACTGAAGAGCTTACTTATGATACCAACTTACACAAGCGCATAGTTAAAAATTTAATTGAAATGAGATAAATTCCACCCGACGGAATTAACTATTTGACTCTGCTTTTTACTCTGCTTTTTTTTTATTTAGTAGCAAGCTGTTACCGTTCAATATAGCGGTGAATTTGATTTTCTACCTAATTTATGATGCTGAACTGTTGGGATAAGTAGGCAAGGATCGCGCAGTCTGAACGTACGAAGGCCTTGGCAGTCCCCAGTACCGATGAGGCGACGAAGTCGAAAAAGACTTGCTGGAACTTTGAGCCGACGGCCATACGGATGCGGCTGTGAAGCAAGAAACCTGGTAGGCTCTTTTCGGAGGATAAGATCCATTTTGGATCGTTGCGCCACAGCAATAAGTAAGGTGGTAACGTATTGTGTTCTAGTCTAGTTTTAAATAAAACAGAACACTTATGTTTTTATTATGGTCAGCGCTTCCAGGTTTTTGAGAACTAAAAACTCGAGCCATTCAACTTAGCTGTTATTATGCTTGTCAGCTTGCTCACAGCTGCTGTGTTTAGCCGGCTTAGCTTACAGGTGTTTATTTTCGTTCACATTTGTTTGGATAGTTAATTTTTAAGTGCTTTTCCCGGTAGATACAAGTTAAAACGGACACGTTCTACATCTAGTGTGACGTCACATTCGTTCTTCATGACATAATAAATAGAACTATCAAGTTCAGACGAAGCAGGGTGGAATTAATTAATGCGACACGACGATTATTTTATTGATACGATGTGATATTTAAAGGTCTCCATAAAAAGTGACGCCTTTAGCTAGACTTTTGAGCTATTATTTGAAACAACAGTTTCAGAGAGAATCAGCAACTCAACTCATAGAAAAAGCTGTCTCTGAAAGCATTTGTTAGTAGGTAAGTACTCGTAGTTTCGAATCCCACAAAAGACAGGGTTAGCACAGAATAAATAATAGCAAAAAGTACCTGCATAATTTGACCATTGAGAGAGGAAAAAAATTTCATAAAATGCAGATTATAATGTTTTAAAACAAGAAAGCAAAATAAAAACCGAAATGGTAATGAGAAAACAGTCATGGCAAGCGATTACTCGCCTAAGATCCGATAATGCCGTCGTTTCTCTTCCATAATCCTGAAAAAGTGATGCTGCCCGAGCATTACGGGAATGGCTACAAAAACGATTCTCTGACTAATATAAATAAAACCTTCGGATTCCTGTTTTAAATCCATTCCTGTCTGGAGGATTCTCTCACGAATTTTCGTGAATTGTCAATAAAAGAACTCTTGTATCGATACTTTCGAATTTACTGCAGAAATACATTGTTTCATTGAAGGTTCTGATGGCCTTTACTTTGACACATAGCTAGGAGTAAGTACATATTTTTAGAACTCCTCATCAAAACGCCCTATGTTTTTTTTGTAGCAGTTGGCGCTTGGAGCTTTATGAGAGTAGTTGAACAAGCATAAAGCCAGCCTGCTGTTAAGCGCAGCCTCCGCTCTAGTTCCTCTGACTATAAAAAATGCATAACCTCACAGAGTAAGTCCATTGAGGACGTGCTATATGAGGCAATGCACTGCGTTACTCTGAGACGCATCTCACTCTGGTGCATGCACCTGTAGGTAATTGCCAGTATCACTGCTTGGCGGCAGAAATAGGCGGTGGTCAACGTACGGTTGTAGTTTCCCGAACGAGCTCTTACACAAAGAGCCCTATATAACTAAAACTAGAAGTACCTAACTACGAGTTCAGAAGTGAGACAGCTGTTTTATAACTTGTTCGCTGTGACATATGCTTATTATTCAACATAGTATTTGCGTATACGTACAGATGCAGATCGTAATCAAGGTTTATTAGCATAAACCAGACTAGAATTGACAAAGGACCCTAACTAGCCTGGGTCCCTCAAAGACCACAAGATACGTTAATAATGAATTTAGATTGCCCAGTCTTTGATATGCAAGTTTAGTTACTCAATGTATCATCCCGAATTCCGACCAGATGATTTGATTTTAGTTCATCCTCTAAATGATAAAAATAACTATGTGCGCGATAAAATCAATGTTTGGAGATTTCAATCCAAAAATTTGCGAGTATTTCTCCTGAAAAGACCAAGTACTTATGATTTGTAATCATTTTTGGGTACACAGTCAGGAAGTTTCAAATAAACCAGAAAACAAACGCTAAATCCTTAGTAGTTGAAAAAAATCGATGTGCCTATCAACAGCTCTTTATTCTAAAAGTTAATTTTACAAATCTGTAAAATCGAAATATCACGGGCAAGCTTTCTTACGCAACCAAACTCTACTGATATAGGTAGGAGGATTTTATTCGTTTTGGAATTACAGAGAGAAGATCACAGACAAACAAACACACCTCAAACTTATAGCACCCCTTTTTTAAGTCAAGCTAAAAAAGGGTGCAATGTAAGCAAAAGGAGTTTAATTTAAACTTGCTTTACAAACATTTTTCTGAAGGGTTAGGCAGATTTTTAATTTTCCCAACGTTTTATTTGTTTTATCAACGCCTAGTCAGCTTTACTTCAGAGTAACTGGTATTACTGGCCCTTAGAACAATGTGATATGCAGTCAATCAAAGAGCATTTGCGGCAAGAAAAGCACTAGCGAAAATGAGACCTTTGGAATGTTTTTGTGAATATTATGTTTATTGTAGGTGTAGAGTAGGTAATTGAGGGTTACTGTTAGGTCAGAAATTCAGTATAGAGTGGAGAACAATGAATCAACATTGTAATTTGTCGGAAGAATGGCTGGGTTCTGTTGCGGTCTGCCTAATGACCGAAGCCCGATTTGGCTCAGTGTGTTTTTAGATGGACGTGTGTACCGCAAACCAAATTATTTTAAAGCTTCGGTGCTGTGGGTCGTGGGTTCGATCCCCACTGAGAACAAACATTTGTGCGTGGAAAACATAGATGTTTGTTCTATGTCTGGGTGTTACTATGTATTATAAGTATGTATGTACAAAAAAAAAGTATTCTATCAGCCATCTAGTTCCCATATTAGAAGCTTTGCTTAGTTTGGGACTAGAGGGCGTTGTGTGTAAAGTCCATGAATATTTATTATTTATATTATTTATTATAATATTGTCAATTAGTTTTATTCAGGTCGTCGGCAGACACATATAGGCGTAGTTAAAATAACCATTGTTGCTATCTATGTTTCCAGTTTTGAATAATGTTTGTTAAAACATATTTCAGTGCGTGATGTATTTCGCTATAAAACAGCCACAATTTATTATTGATGCTACAAAAACACCAAGTTTGTTTTATTAACCTGAATCTGTAATATCTTTTTGGATAAATAACCAGAAAGATTAGACAGATTTCAGCGTGAAATATCGGTCAAGAATATCATGAATCAATTATTTCCAATATTTCCAAGTGCCCTGCCAATTCCAAGATTTTCAAGCTCTGGGTCGGCAGTTAATTGGTTTTTTTCACGACGTTTCAGCCTTTTGTATCCTGCTTTAGTGAATATGTTATATGTGAAAAGAGTTTACTGCTCTTTATTGTTTTTCTAAAATATTTAAAGAAAATCAATATTCTTATAAGTAATATAAAAGTAAGACATCGTGGAGTAAAGTAAATTGTTTTTCAACTGCGTATTTTCGGAATCGTCAATAGTAAGGTGCCGGAAGGAAAATGGCGACGCAGCAAAGGTTAGAAAGGTTTTATGACAGTAGGAAGCTTCGTCATAAATTTTAGCGGTTGACACTCCTTCCGTCCGCCCGGTTTGTACCCTCTGAGTTAGTGTTGCAACATTTTATTTTTGCTTCCTGAACACTGCACTAGGTGCTTCATCGCCGGAGGCACTGCAGTGGAGAGATTCTACCACAAAGTAAATGTACTGTTGTCTAGTTTTTAAAAGAAAGGAAGTAATTAAATTCAGGGCGAGCCGTGTTAGAATAAAGCTAGCTTTTAATTGCGCCTCGTTCCATTTTTGTTAAATGAGTAAGACATGTTCTCGTATTAAAAAAGTTGATGATGCAAGGGTTTTTAAGCTGTTTATCAAGTAATAACTGACAGACATACGTACCTATAGCAGTACTTTATCTATTCTGTGATTATGTAGGTACCTACAGAAAAAAACATTGTTACATAAAGTGCAGTATTCGTCTTAGTGAGAATTTCATACTTTGAAAAAGATTTTTGTTAATTATTCATTCAAAGAGGTTGTGAGAACTCAGTTCTCATTAAACTTGACAACTCGCTAAGTACTATTCAATAGTTAAACGCGTTTAGCGATTCTGGTGCAAGCCGCCCTTAAATGTCTAAACATTCAAATAGATAACATGATATTTTACTAGCAATCGTCTTGGATTCGTGCTTTACGATTCAGCTTTAGAATCAATTCTCGCGAAGGTTTAATAAAATATTTTGATATAGGTAGTTTATGAGGATTGTCCGTTTAAGGTCCGTCGTTAAAACCAAATCACTACACAGTTTTACTGTTTGTCTCCGGAACCGATGGCTATGAGCCGATTTGCACACCTATAAGTACGAAGGACTACATAGTACTGCGAGCAGCTTACTCGTACATAACGTAACAATAACGCCCTGCGGCGTCGGCGGCGGCCCGTTCAAGTCATCGCTCTTCGTTGTCGCACAGTGCAACTCTACCGCAACTTCACTCGCCATTATACTTATAACTGTGTAACTCAGCGAGCTACGCAGCGATAGTCACACTACATAGTAACACATCAGCGCACCCCACGTTCGAGTCGTCCTTGCCACGCAGTAGCTCTACTGCTACGTAACTGCACTTATGAGGGTGTAAATCGGCCATACCTAACTCGCGTCTAGTTCCTTTGCATGCACATAGGAAATATCTATTAAAACTTGCAATTGACTTGAATACTGGCAGTAAAGTTAGGATTAGTTTCGCGAACTAAAATCATTAATCTTTCAAAAGTAGAGCGTTCTTCATGGAGCGGATGGGGCTCGTACAGTGAAGTTACTTTCAGACTTATTTAACGTTACACTAACGAGTAACTAAACTAAATTACAACTATTTTCTGAACTATTTTTACTGAGTTATGAGTAGTTTGTATGAAGAAATAAAAGTAATTTAAACTAAATGTTGTTGAAAAATCGACTTATTTCTATATCTTATCTACCTAATGAAATGATAAACAGAGTCAGGGTAAATTTAAAACCCTGTCTTTAGAAGAAACTTGGCGATCAGAAATTTTGCTAGTCATTTAAAAAGCGATTTATTCATAAAATTGACAGTCAACTCTTTCTACGTTGGATAAATTCAAGATGATCGATGGGCTGTCGTAAGGTTTTATCGAAAATCGCGCATTACCGTATCGTGGTTTTAAGTAATGAAATTCAGGGAAACCTTCTTTAGAAAGAGTTCGATTAATAAAAAAATGCGATAGTCATCGTTCAACTATATATTTTTATAACTTAGCTATATTTATGCAATCTACAACTTTATACTGCATTTTTAATCTTTGTTTCCCAACAGGTGACCTGTTCTCAGTTCCATAAGTCATCACTGGTGTTGACCTTCGTTTTGAGGCTGGTATCTTCGACGAGAAGATAATAACGTATATCGTAATTTCTCGAGCGCTGCCCATCCCAGTTGGATTCATCGGTTCATCTCCTTGTCGAAGTTTTTCTCAAAACTTGATTCTGCAGTTTTCATCATATTCACTTTATTTTGTAAATCTTCAAATCGATTTGATTTGACTCGCCATCCGCCGCCGTTCGCCAACGAGGAGGGCCCTACAGTTTAACGAGTTTTTCTTCAAGTGTAGCCGAAAGCAATTACATTATTATTATCACTCCTCCGACTTCTATTAAGTGAATTCACTTGTGAGTTTTAATTGTTTTTTTATATTGAAATGGAATTTTCTTTTATATTTTTGTAATTACAAGAAAAAATAGCCTGTAATAATTTGTTTGTGTATGGTTAGCAATTAGGTATATTTACCAGAAGAGTCCTAACTAATTATAAGTTATTTCATAATAATCTAGAAAAATTAATTGAGCTAGAAATCAATGGCTTTTTCTATGTTATGTGCTGGTAAGTTTAATACGGTCAGCGGATTTAAGCAATCGTGAAGTTAGCTATTTCGGTGTGTCATAGAGCTTTTTAGAAATAAACTCCACGACTGCCTAGATCCGCCGACGTACTGTACTGTCTTGTTGATGACCCTCTAGATGGTAAGCAGTACTATATTTCCTTAATGCCGCTACAATCTAGTAAGTAGTGGACGTTAGTGTTTACGAGATAGCACTCTTAATATAATCCTACCTAGTAAGTGCTTCCAAAGGGAAATTCACTTGCCTGGTAGCATGGGTCGCATTGGGTAGGTGGGAAAACTTTATGGCATTCATGGGAGTAACCCATGGAACCCATATTATTGTCAGTGAACTCTCCTGTAAAAATTAAAAAATATCGAATTATAATAAAATATTATGCCAAATGGAATAATTAGTGTATTTATGTTACGTTTCAAATTATTTTATTTTATTAACCTCTTCGATCCCAATTCTGGGTAAAGGTCTCCTTCGAAGACTCTAGTTCCATATTATTCAGGAATTTATAGGTATTTAGTTTATTTTGAACTCAATTCGTTTGGTTGAAAAACTGTAATGAAGAAACGGCACTGATCGCACAGAACAACGTGCAGAATACATTATCGACCTCTTTCCAGAAGTCGAGGGTATAGAGGAAGTTCCGGATGTGCAGCCTAGTGAAATATTTAACTACTTAGTTAGAAAGCTGGGAGAGCCGGGGATGGCTGTTTTAACACTGATATCGACACGACACGATATTGGTAGCATAAATACATTTAAGACTCTTCTGTACAACATGAACGCAATAAAGTATTGAGTATTGACGGAGAGTCAATCATGCATTTAGTACTTACTTAAATACTAGTCGATTGCAAAAAGTGTTGGCGCCAAGCAACGATATTTTATACAAGACTTTGCATTGGCACTCTACAATTGTAATTTTCACTAAAAATGGAATATTTAGCATGATTTGCGAGTTTTTTGTTAAAATTACTTTAAAAATTATACTGTACAATTGTGCTCAGGCGAGGGCGTGAGCACATTTTTGTATACATTAACGTCTTGAAGTGCTAAACTGCAATACATGACTTAAATAGCAGATGATAAGAGCTAAAAATGTGACAAAATGTAGGTAAGTGCAAATTTTTGGGTTTTTCCTAATTATGATTGCTCCATTGTGTTTGAGTTCACGCCCTAACCACACTACCGCCGCGATATCATAACAGCGGACCCGCTATAAATTCGCCATGTCTTGTCCGTATTATATGAGAAGCCGAACACTAGCGTGACTGCCTGTTCTAACGTATAGATTTGACTATAATTCTATCTCTTTCCCCGCGCGGATTCGGCGATCTGCTCCGACGCCCCGGTCACACCTCCGCGCTCCGGCCGCCATTTAGTAGCGGAGCCGCGTTGACTTCAAACGTGTTGGACGTAACGTTCCGCTCCCACGATACCGCTAACACAACTACACTTGATCGCGGCGGAATGAATTTCGCGGACTTGCTACTCCAATAACGCGCGGAGATGTGCTACGGGCGTCAATGGAGTCGATACCATATTCGTGTTGAAGCCGGTCGATGCATGTCGATTGTCAGTATTGTGGCGTCGGCAATGTCGGCATCGACCAGTGTGCAGACGCTCCATGAAAGAATCAATAAGCAGCCACTCATTACCGGAAGACTTCATTATTTACAGGAGCTGAAAATTTAAAAGCTCTTTAACGTGTCAAGGGAATTAAACCTTTATTCCATACGAATTACAGTTTATGTATCAATATCAGCATTGTCTTATCTCTTGATAGTATTGACCTTAAATTTTTTATAAATTATATTGTTCTATGAAAGGTTATCAGCCGATGTCAAAGGTCTGAAAAAGCTGACAACATTATTAAAAATTATGATGATAAGAAAATACAACAGAGTTTTAATCGATTTCTATTAATTTAGGGGCTTACTTATAGTCGCCTCTCAACTGTTGTTAAAAGTTAATCTTTTCTGGGTCTTTTACTGCCCTCCTGAAAGTCTCAAACGCTCATACGAAGGGGCGTTATCGCCCACGTTGAGAACCTATGGTCTACGGTATAGAAAGGCAACTAATAACTCTCACAGAGCTTTATCTCATGCCAGAATCTTTGGGTCCAACTTATTGGGTATCCTAATAAACTAGAGTTTCAAGGCCTTATCCGTTTGTTGTTCCACATGTTTTCCTTGGGCGTTGATTCAACCCGTGCTCCATCAATTTGCATCTGTCCCATATTTTGACCCATTTCCAAGTTTCGAACACTTCCGAGGCCCTTTCTTTTCCTCAAGTTATGTGATTGAGCTCATTGATATTCCGCCTGCGACTCTTCAACTTTTACATTTAATAAAATTGCAAAAAGCCGCATACGACACTAATAACATGAAAGCTTGTGACCGAGCGTTTCTTTTCCACTAAGGGAGAACGCAAACCAAAGACAAAAAGTCTTGTCGAACAGTTAGTGATGTGAAACTTCATAATTTCGTGACAAACCATGTCAGTATAACTTTTTTCGTCACAATATGCTTCGTCTTACTTGCTGTTTTCGTTACTTGCTTATTTAATGAGAATCATGCTAAGTACTTAATAATATTATTAAGTACACTACATAATTACTTTATATTCTTATTTATTAAAAAAACACAGTTCATTCTCTAGGTATGTGCGTATAAAACAATGTTTAATAGGTAGGTATTAAACAATGCTATAATAGATAGGTAAACATACTTAAGAAAAGTCTGTCGTGTCAATTGATGTGAGTTTCGTTATAACGAAAACAGCATATGACGAGGAAGCATTCGTCATATGCTGTTTTCGTTATAACAGAAAATTTATTTTCACGTCACTAAGTACGCGACAAAACAGTTTTGTCGATAGATGTGCGTTGGCCCTAAAGGAAAAAACTAAATACTCAGCCCCCGTATGCCAATCTTTTGCTGTTAAGTTATATTTCACTGCCCAGTGTAATTTCTTCAGGTCACGTGGTACAAAATTGTACCACGTCATTATCATTGTACCACGTAATCATTCTTTTTAGACACTTGACAGCAAAGTATGCGCGAAAACACATCAAATGACGTCATAATGTCACTATTTAGTCACAGAATAACTATGAGTTAGTATGAACTGACCATGATTTAAAACTTTGCAGTTCAACTTTGATTGGCATACCCCTGCAGTGCTAGGGTTTTTCTAAATGAAAGTCACGCAATTTTATCGTGACTTATTCGTTCTTGACGTCGAGCGTTTCCGGGAAAAATAATTTTAAGAGGACATCTAGAGAAAATTGTAGCTAATAATAGACACGCAGGAGGGAAATAAATTGTAAAGGCGAGCGGGGTAACCGGAGAACCCTCTTCAACGTTGACTGTTGCTTTTACTCCTTTTAGTTTAAAATTCTAAGTGCCTATTTCACCATCTCAAAATTACGCTAACCATCTGGTTATAAATATTTCCGTCTCTATTTTATACTATTCAAAAATAAAGATAGACCTATTTTAATTTGGGGGATAGCGTTACTAAGAGATGGTGAAACAGGCCCTAAGACTGTTTCACCATGTAGTTTTTTACGTTGGCTAGAATTTTTTAATGCAGAGCAAACTAAAATTAAATAATTTATTCTATAAAAATCCGAAATCCACCGCCTATCTTTATGAAACATTTTCTTGTTATTAAACCACTTGTAGCTCGATGGTACTTATAACTAATTTTTTACATTGTATCCGATATATAAATAGCCAAATTTTTGCATCTTCGTAGATAGGTCAATTCAAATGTCACACTTCACTTCATGCTCAAGCAAACGCGAGTTCCCTTCGAGTATTATACGAACGAGCGTAAAATAGAATTACTTACACTGTAAACGATGCTTACTTTGTTACGGTTCAAAGATCGGAGAATAAGGTTCTTTTTATTGCAAGCATGAGGGTTAATTCTCTCAATCAAATCTAACAAAAATTGTATTGAGATGTCATAAGTCACTTTGGCAGCCATTTTGCGACTCCTTTCCCAACAAAAAATCGCATTAGGTATTACTAGATTTATTCAAGAGAATTTCTTGTGTTTTACTACCGTGGTGATATGTGAATTAGCGTACTCAGTACTCATGGTTGATGTACGCAGGATGTGTGCTTAGGTACCTACTACGCCAAAATTGAAGGTTTGAATATTTTTGACGTAGGTCAATAGTAACAGTAGTAATAGTCAATAGTAGGGCAATGGTAGGGAAGTACAATAAGAGTTTTTAATGAGGAAATATTATAAAACAAACATCTGGTGTTGAATGTTTACTTCTACGTATACTGATTGCAATAACTATAGGAACGTCGTCTTCAGTTAAACAGAGGAGAGAAGTGAACGCACTTACTCATAAAAATACAATTAATATCAAGTTTTTTAGGAGTCACTAAATGCAGACCTATTTAGTTTTAACTACGATGTTATAATATGCAAGCTATCAAATGGGAAATTCATTTTTATATTTCTTCTCTATCTATAAAACTGAAATTTCCTCATAGGTACAAAAAAGTTTAGTTAATTAGATGAGCTATGTGCAGTTTTCTACAACGGTAGGTACCTACGCCATGATAGTATTTCAAATTATCGAAATTAGTTACCTACCTAGTTTAGCTAACGTCAACGACATAAGCGCTGAAGTAGTTTTCTCATTTCACCTAAGGCATTTGTTTTAGTACTCTAGAGCAAAAATTACCATTGAACGTCAGATTCTAATGAAAATACTTTCTACTCGGGTAAAATCTCTATCTACTAGACTTGGATAAAATTGGTTCTTGATTTTATGCATATTATATAACTTAACGATGGTAGCGCGTTATTATTTCAGAAAAAACATAGCAAAAAAGTTGCTTTGCTATACTTAAACCCCTGTTAAAATACGCTAAGCGTATAAGCTCGGAATGAGTATTAGGTACCTTGCAACGACATTTTATATAATAGACATTGCAGTGCTTTGAAAATGGAACAGTACAATTGTGCTCAGAAGAGGGTGTGAGCACATTTCTTAGTTATACATTAACGGCTTGATCATCAACACTGAAGGGTTAGAGCGCCAATTTGCAATGCACGACAAACATACTACTGATACTGATAAGCGCAAAAACATGACATTTCGATAGTTCCAAGATTATGGCGTTTTTCGTAATTAAATAATGGTAGATAGATAGATAGATTGAAAATACTTTATTGCACACCTTAACCTCGGGACTACTTTAACATACAAAACAAAACTTAACTAATTGTACAATGGGCGGTCTTATCGCTAATGAGCGATCTCTTCCAGACAACCATGGACGGAAAGGACTACGAGGTAACAAACTAGGGGTATGGTACCTTTAATTAAGTTCAATGGTACCTTGTCTGTCTTTTGCATTGACAAGCAGTTTCAAATTCCATCAAAAATTACAGAAGACGATATTGGTACCTATTCCAAGCTTATTTTATTATGCTGGGTTTATTTATGTTATATAAATCATGAGATAAATGTCAACCTCTTATGTGCCGTTTTACTGACTGTACCTACTTCTCTCCAACGAAGCACTGAAATTAGATTCCGATAGTATTGGCTTCGAACGAGACCCGTCATAATAAATTCAATAGAAAATAACTTTACTTTTACTTGGATTGCAAATAACAAGTTTGCAAACCAATTCATTGCTCGCATAAACAAAGTTTCTTTATGTTGATGTTTGCGCTAGGTAATACCACAGATAATATAAGCTATATAGTAGTTCATACAAAAACAATAGCTTTTATGTAAATATCGTAGATATGGCCATGTAGTTTTGATTTTTTCTTTTTTTTTTCTTTTGGCCATTACGGCCAGGCGAAAGTCCTAAGACCATACTGCCTCGTCCTCCGTTTTGTATGTAGTTTTGATGAAAACGAATAAATTCTGAGTTTGTTTTGTTTGTTTTTGAGTAAGAAGTATCTAGGTACTGTGAGAAAAGGAGGTTTCAAGTAGCACGTGGTGTACCGTGAAGGCCGGATGCAGATGAGCCGGCTGGTGCTATCTGCTACCTTGCCGCGATGTCCAATGGTAATGGGGTTCAACTAAAACAAGACTACTGAAAAATCATGCTCTAAAAAACAAAATTAAAATCGGTTCACCCGTTTCAGGAGCTACGATGCCTCACACACTTACACACACACACGTCAAACTTATAACACCCCGTCGTTTTTGCGTCAGGGGTTAAAAAGTATATATATTCTCTTCTGTAATGAGTATTTCAATAGTCGGGTTGTAGTTTTTGAACTTACTTTTTATTAATCTTCAATAAGTAAGGTACACATCTCCAGGTAAATAACTGTGACACGAAGTCTCAACTTTAGTAAATATTATTCGCAATATTTAGGACGAAAAGTATAAAGTAAGTTCATTCAAGCGTCAGACGGTGACTATCAAAGATAGAGTCACACGTTTGAAGTTCGTTCAAGTAGGTACTCATTCAGGTTTACTCAGCTTAAAATTATATTTGCGTCCCAAATATTTTAAGGTTTCGTTTATTTTATCTAATAAATAATATTAAATTTTTTAGCTTTGTACACACGGCCACCTGGTCAGGTTGAACACTCAATACAACCATAACTAAGTAGGTACGTACATACAATGCAGAGAATCGTTGGAAAAAGGGCGCAATATTTGTAATAGTTCAAAGTCCAAACAGTATTATTTAAGTAGACGTGTCTTCGACTGTACAAAGGCTTTTGACCAGCTAAAGTCTTAAACGAGTTAAAATCTAAATAAAACTATTTACCTGCCATCAAAAAGCATGGTTTAGTATTTAACCACTATCGAGTATCGACACGTAGACGCGGTACTTTATTCTACAAAATTATGGTCATAATATGTTATATAAATATTAGTCTAAAGGTGCTTCTTCAGATTCACGATAGGCGCTTGATAGAGACGAAAACTCACTGTGAGTGATCTATATTAATGAGTTAAAATTCAAAGAGCAAATCTGTTAACTCACTTGAATTTGATCTTCTCTAATCTCTTTGAATAAAACTCTGTTTATACAAGTCCGTTAAGTAGCAACTCCATTAGGAGACACGTCCGAACTGAAAGAGCTTTGACTTGCGAACCTGTAGGTAATTTACTTTACAAATAAAATCAACATAATACTCAAATTAAGTTCAGGGTAGTTCAAAATCTTTGTACCGTGTAAAGACTAAATAATTCGTCGATATTTAGGGCATTTTACCTCCTGTCTGAAATAATGCAATGACAGTGTTTTAGGCAGAAAAGTAAAATAATGAAAAACAAGACCACGGTCAAGTTAGAGTCTATTTTGAATTTCAAGCCGATACATTCAGTAGTTGCTGAAATAACCTCAGCTAAGATTCGGTGGTAATGAATGAAAAACACTCTATTGTACATAACATAGTTATAAACCAGAACAAACAAAACCTACATCTACAAAAAAAACTATCGAAAAATTACTGTAAATTCAAGCTTATTCAGCCCTAATAGTTCGAGGAGCTTTATCTTAGAGCTGAAAATAGTTTTATTTAGTTTATGAGGAAAACTTCATACAATTTTCTATTATCATAAAAGTTTTGGCATTTGACAAAAACAAGAATAAGAGAACGCAACGAGGAATTATAGCAAAGTTGCATTTCTATAATAAGTTCTTTGCTTCAAGAAACTGTCTGCAATTACTGCGATCAAGATAATTGTCTGAGCTTTATTATACTTTGCTCACAAATGCTTAGAATGTCTCACTGCTTCAGATCAACTCGTTATCTGTCTCTTTCATTCTTTCATATACTTTTTTTTGTAAATACATACTTGTAATACATAGTAACACCCAGACATAGAACAAACATCTAGTCTGCCACACACAAATATTTGTTCTTGGTTGGGATCGAACCCACGACTCACAGCACGGAAGGCAAAGCTATTACCGACTGAGCTGTGACGCCTGTCACGGAAAAAGCTCGAAAAGATTCGAGTGGTAGTGAAATAGCTACTAACAAAAACGGGTATCAAATAAAACGCTTTTAAAAAAAAATTGTACCAACAACGTTCCCGACTATTATCTGACTGTTTTTATACCATTTTTATACATCGTTTATCATCTTTATGTAGGCAGTTAATGCGTTGTGGTGCCTGCGTAAATGGGTTCCGTTTCATTTCCTCAAAACAATTTCCGACATTTCTATACCATCAGTTGGCGATACAGGTTGTAACAAAACTACTCCGAAAATTTCAGGGGTCAAAGTAGTGTGAGTGCAAAAAAAGATGATCCATTGTATAAAATGTCAAAAATGCGCTCACTCTTGGTTGCATAGACAAAATTGTTCACATAACAATTCGAAATAAAGAGTATTTATGTTACACCCTGTATAAGGACAGGCCGATGTGTAGATCATGTACGGTCAATTATCTAAACCCGCACCGACAATTTGTGGTCCGGATTCAACTAAATACTATGTCCAACTAATCTATAGCCACCAATTAATTGTAGGTCGATTTACAGTAATTGTTCAAAGCCTCATTATATATAAAAAAATACGTCTATCTTTTGAAAGCAGAAATTCAGGAAAAAATCAGCTCAAAAGATAAAATTCAGGATTCGTTATTTTAGCCTAACAGACCATCTTCTAAAATTCTAATAATATTATACGGATGAGCTTTAAATAGTAATTTTCGATTATATTGAAGCATCCCCACGCATAATGGGCCAAATTTTGAACCTAACTGCGGAAACGGGAGTCCTATATCATTTCATATCTTGAAGCATACAATCATTGCTTAAAAATATACACTCTGCTCCAACTTGTACAATACAATACAAAATATTTATTTGCAACAACAACACAAAAGACACATATAATAAAAAAACACAAACTATAATTGAAACACGTTTTTTAAAAATTAAGTAAAAAATTAAACAAGTACAATGTTGCAAAAAGGTCACGACCAGTGCAGGCGTTAAACCTGCGCTGGTCTTCCTCTGGGGTCTTTGAGGATCAAGCATGATAGACATAAAACTTAGCGGACGCATTTACAATAGGCATATGAAACTCATTAGGATAAGTTACACTGTTATATTGAAACCCTGTAAAGAAACTTCACAACAGATGTAAAGTAATAAGGATAAGTATGCCTTATGCCTTATGTGCTCAAAAAGATTGAGTTTTTTTGGAAATAAATACAAACTCAAGTAGCTACGCAGCTACATACATATCTGGTAGCGTTTTAGAAAACCATAGTTCGCTGGAAACGCATCAATTTTAGGATCATGCGATCCAATTTTATAACCCGCCATAAAATGTACAATCTAATAAATAACGGACCCAGTTTATTGGTCACATCGTAAATGCATTTTAATGCGGCCACATGACCGTGACTACTAAACTTTTACGTTTATCTGACGCTATTTAATTTGTCATCTAAATAAATATTATTCTAAAGTTTAATACAATTAATAGCACTGCTATATTATCCATGTATGAATTACCTACTACGTAACCTACTAGGTATTTGAAATCATAGCAGTGTGACGTCATTTCCACATTCTTATACAATTTTATTACGCGTAAAAAATTAAGTAAGGAATTGAGCATACTTTTAAAAATTAGTTAACAATAGAAAAAAAAACATTTACATTTCATCACTTTTTCCATCTTTGGTTTCGGTTAGTCTGGTTTACAGATTTTATCCCTCCAGGCTATATTAAACGATTTATTTCAAACGATCGGTTAGATTTGCATTTTGCATTTCAGTTGACAAAAGGTTTGTTTTCAAATTGGTCGGTTGTATATATACGGGGTTGTTGTTCAGTCGTTATAGCGCGGGTAATTTAAGATGGTTTGGAGGTTTTAGTGAGGTGGTTGTTTGAGTGTTGTTATTGGATTCGGTCGGCTATGCGGTCGTCTTATCTCGATGGTCGCGTTGCGTAGTCGGTGCGTAACGGCATGCCACGCCTCCGCAACGTCTTCGTTCGTACCGACTGTTGCGCGCGCATTCCTACACTTGCGTAAGGGTGAAATCACATGGATTGATCTTCTGGGTTCTTGTTATCATCTGTCAAGTATTGGCAGCCCCTATCCGGACTTCACCATCGGCAGACAATGGTGAAGTGTAGGTCTGGCGTAAAATGTCAGTTGCTAAGTAGGTACCTAATCAAAATCAGTAAGCGTAAGTGCATAATAGTAAGTCTTCTTTGTGTCGATTGGTTCCCCTTTGTATTTAATAGGTATACACACGCTTTGGTAAAAATAAACTTCATTTGAAATACCTACCTAAGTACATAAAAAATATATTATAAATAAAATATGTTTTATGCAAAATGTCATAAATATCTGAACAACTATGTAAAGGTTCTTTTAGATAACAGATTCTTAATTAAAGCAAAATGTTCTGAATAAAAGGAAATTCAAATCATAACTTGGCAAGCCGAAATAAGGTGCCAAAATAATATGACCGTACCCTAACGTCATGAAATTCGCATGTTGCGTTGGAAAAATCTGTAGTACGTAGAATCAGCATCGCAGCGCCGCTCCTGGCCGCCACGGACGCTCGCGGAGACAAACGTACAACGTCACGCGAAAGCGCCTTTGGCCGGTCACGCCATCTAGCGGCGCCAATAGGAGCCTACCACTTCCCACCTGCCGCGACGCGAGCCGAACCGCGACATTTCTCCGTCGCGCTCGCACCAGTGGCACGTAGGAAATAACCTCAAAACGTCCATCGCGAACAACCAATCACCAAAATAATCGCTCGGCGAGACATTTATATGTCAACAGTGACACGGGCCCCAAAGACAATTAACAGTGACATGAACGTGACGTAATCCCACAAGCCTCAGGATCTACTAGTACAGTGTTGCTCAACAGTGTTTTGACCGAAATCGAAAGTTTCTAAAGGACGAATGTCCCTTTTGGTGGGCTGTCGTTGGGCAGCCCCCAAATTTTGTGCCAGTATGTGGTGGTTGTTGTTTATTTGTGTTATAAACGTAAATACTTTTGATGTCTTGGCTTCGAACAGCAGTGTAACTGTTTACGACAGTAAGTACCCATTATAACTAAAGGTTTTTATTTGTTTACTATTTTTTTTGTTATCAATGCAAACGAGTTACAATCTCATTGCGGCAAGTACAGGTAAGTACAGACTTATAAGGTGATCTACGTGAACGCGGAGTAATCAACAATGGTAATAAGAAAATGAATCGCATGATTTTTTTGACGGCCTAGAACGTGACTGTTCGTCAGCAGTGCGGTACTAATTATATTTATGAATACGAATAACTGGTTTGTTACGTGGTCCAACTAGACACGTGCACTCTCAGCTGGTTTAGTTGCATTTGTTTATATTGTTATGCTACTTCCTTCCCAGAAGGTTCGAATGTCCAACACTATACTTGAAATCTGATAAGATAACAATAGCGATAGGCCGCGTCTGTATCACGCTACACACCTTCACCATGAAGATGATTACAACAATAAATCATCAAGAATCGTGAATCACTGAGTTTCTAAAGAAATTGCGCATCTTTTACACGTTGAACTAATTGAAAAGCTTGATATTTATTGCTCGTGTACCTAAATATTTCACAATCGGCTGTTTACCGACTCATAATCACATTCATCAGTCTACAAGCATTGTAACTGAAATGATCATTAAAGAATCATCATATTGGCCTGTAAAAGTAAATTTCAGCAGTGAAGAATACTGGATACGTTTTAAAAACAGTAACAACAGTAGTAGAAGCACCGACTGTAATATATGAAGGCAATCAATGCGTCAACTTCCTGTCCTCCCTCAATTTACAATGCATCGATTTAGATGTTGAGCTACTTTTGAGTTTTGATGCACTCTTATCATTGTTTGTCAGACATTGATTATTGCTTACCAGACGAAGGTGATCGTTAGATCACCTTGACAGCAAAGATGTTCACATATTTTTGTCAAAACAAGAACAACCTTGTGCAGAATACACGGTTGCATTTGTTTTGGGCGTTTTGGACGAAATTACACTGCCAATGTTTTGGACGTGCAAGATAAATTACGAGCACAAGATGAGACTTTACAAGTTTATCTCAGGGTGTCGTATACACTGCAATACGATAAAGTAGACCACGTATAAGACGTGAAACACAGTATTGCAGTTGTAAAGAAGAAGTTGCCTTCCATCAGCAAAATAAGAACAAATTGCTCTGATCCTTGTCTCAGAGATCAAGTACATGTCTAGTCTACCTAAAAATTTGGTTTGTGTAACTGTGCATCCGAAATTCTAAAGTAGTTAGTTATTTGTTATCCTATATCAATAATTCAAGAGTTCGAACTATTGGTTCCACTGCGTTATTACACTAGTCTACCCTAGCTATCGAGACAATATGTTAGGCGATGCATAATTTGTCCTGTGATGCATGCTAATTTCATCTCACGCCTTTTCCATCTTTATTGGTCTAAAGGTCACATCTATTATTTCGTTAGTTATCTTTCCTGAATTGGTTTTCTTTAGCAGTAACCGTTTGTTATTTGCTCAATCATTTTACGCGGATGTTGTAATTAACCGAATGTTTGTTTGTTTGGTAAGTTTGAAGAAACTAGAAGCATGTTCAGAAACGCGTTCTAATTTCTGGTCGATTCAAGGAACAAATGAATACATAATTATATACATATATAAATACACTTTCATCAAAGACCACCGATGGAGCTAGGTCTAGCTCTATACCTATACTAAAGTACTCGTGTATGGTGGTTTACTCATGTTGCAGCCTTCGATATCAGCAGCAATAGAATCTTGAGACAATACTCCAAGGTCTTTTGTGGTTTGTGCTAACTTACATCTCTTGTTACTGAAATCTAAGTAGCTTTACCTATACGATGTTATACAATAAAGCTACTACCATTGTTAGGTATATTTTATCTACCTACTACTTTTATGTAATTGTAATAGCATATCATCACACATTTTGGTTTCGGTGTTATATTTAGAAAATAATACTAATAATAATAGTAAAATAATGTGTTAAAACAAATAATAATCAACATTTATATCTTAAACGTTTACTAATCACACTATAGCTGATTAATAACAAACATTTTTATTAAACTTCGTGACTTCGTGAGTAAAAGTAGACTTTACTACTATTATTTTGTATCCACAATTAACCTTCTGATTGTTTATGCAAAACTAATTATTTCAATTTTGTTTCATAGTGCCAAGATACCAAAATAGATACGCAAACAGACGAAAGTATCTAAAGACGAATATCCTGAATCAGTACAAAGTTCAAAACAGCACAGTGGCAGTCAGCCAAACTTCGAAACAGTTTCAAACTTCAGTGATGTTTACTATTTTGTATTACTTGGTGACGTTGATAATCACTCCTTTGATTCACGAGCAGCTATTGTTCCTAGGTACAACAATAAAGACTTGTTACAAACGACCATTGAAGCTAAATGGGTGGTCGAGGGGAAAGAAGTTAGTTACTGTCTCAATTTTGGCGGACTACGGGCAGCTGACGCGACGCCCATAAAAGTCCCGCTGATGAAAGAGCACAATCCCATTGTGATGGCTATAAAACGGGCTTTGTGCTCGAAGGAGCCGTCATTATGTGAAAAATGAAAAAGAAATCGCACTTGTCATATCCAGTCCAGCTTTATAAGAGACACAGCCGTTACATTTTGGAAATTTGTACGAATACAATAAAATTTTGTTCTATCATTCAAATGATTATTTCATGTTTTGACCGTTTGTGTTGTAAATAAATGTGTTTTATCTCTTTCTGTTTACTATTTTTGTAGCAAAAATGAAAGATATCCTAATTAAAAACGATGACGATTGATTTCTTCATGTTCTTTATTTCTTGGCGTAAATCAGAACCCAGTTGTGATTGAATCACGGAAATAAAACTAGAGACTACAAGGCTTAAGGGCACCAAGTTTTCGCTTTCAACTTTAATGATGGTCCAAAACTCTGCAAAACCTGTACATTGTTAGGGACTTCAAAGTAATTTTCGGGAAACAATTGTAACTGAACTATGCGATTCAGAGATGGACTTCTCACGGCGAGCGATGAAAGGCACTTTCGAATTCTTTAAAGAGTGCATTCTATATTGCATACTTGCCTAAAATCTTTTGCTTTTGGCTTTAGTATGGATGACCCCTGTGAATATTGATGCATTCTACTAATCTTTAATGTGTTCACTTATAAATACTTAAGTAAGTACCAAGACCAACAGTAGGTACGCACAACGGATATTTATCCCTCTGAGGTGCGAAAACAATTGCGTATGTATTGTTGTATGAAAAAGTAAGCTTACCTCCAATTCGATCCAAAAATGGGTTCTGTGCAGATACTGCTTCAGAGGGACAAAGATTTGTTGTGATTACTATACTATCTTAGAATTTATATTTGGGTATGAAGTTATATGAAGAACTGTTCTGTGATTTGAATGTATGTGTATGACTCGATCACGCGTTGTCAATTTGTCAGCTTACCATAAAATATGACAAATAAACGAATAAATAATGAATTACAGTGACGTCATTTGTCCCGTAGTATTATTATAACCGCAGCCGACAGCCTGACCGCGCCAACGCAACCTATCCATTATCAAGTGAGGTGAGATAAGGGTTCCGTATGGTTATATTAATGTAAATAAATTCGCGTAAATCCGTGAAATATTGTTGTGACTTTTTGTGGACAAAGGCTTCTGTAAACGCTTAACATGATAAATAAATTCAGATTTCATATAAATCTACGCCAACGTATATTTAAAACAGATAAACAGACCAACTTTACTCACTGCTGGGAACCCTCCCAGCAGTGGTAAGGGTAATGGCAACCTTAAATTTGGAACTAAAAGGCGTATGCTTTCAAATAACTGACCTATCGCTGTTATAATAAAGTTCAAATATGGACCGTCACAAGGCTTACTCAACTACGAGTAAGCAACTACATCACAAATCAACGTTCATTTAGAACAGATGTCTGCTCAATATCCGTACTCGGATCATCCATAGAAGTAGAAAGAGTTATTACTGCTGGAAAACAGAATCTAACATATTACTATTCTATATTGTCTTTGTCTGAAATCCGTAGGTATACAAACTATTTGGATGCATTCATTATAAAGTGTCTCGCCAGTCTCCTCAATTTAATTGCAAGCAACAGCGCTGCTAAGTAAAGTTGCTCAAGTGCTTAGCATGTAACAAAATCAGTTACGTTGCAACGAACTTGCCTAAAGTTTACTGTCCTTATGTGCTTATTGCTTGCTGCAATGGTTCCACGTTTTCACATTGCAGTGACTACCTATTTTATTTATAGACACATTAGACACTAATCTATCTTCTACTAAGGAATATGGAATAAGTGAGGTGACAGTACCTAAGCAATAAAATCTACCTACCGCCTACCTAAATATTGTGATAAAAAATGCAAATAAATCCGAGATTGATTAATCAGTTATTACACACAGCAAAGCTACAGTAATAATTCATTGATTAATTATTGTACTCGTATTACATTGATAACATTAGCGAACACATAAACCAAACAGGAAGATTAATTAATTAAAGCATAAAGCATTAGGTACATATGTTTACATATTTATTTTTACGCATGGAGCCTACCTACTGCAACAAATTAACATGAGCCACAAATACAACAAAAATAATAAACAAATACAATACTTATTTGAAGTACATATCCATTGACTCATCCTCTAAAAGAAAAGGTCTTATGCATATAGGTATATATATAGTACTTCAATATGCATAAAAATAGCCTGGGTAAAACACAAAACGAATAACAATGGTCCATGAACAAAACGTTAAAAAGTTGCACAAAAGGGTATCGTTGGTATAACTGTATGCAATGCAAAGACGTCCGTGCCTTACAGTATGCATTGATCGATATTAATTTTATTGGTCAGCCGTTGCCGGCGCGTCTATGCTATAGCTATAACAGCTCAATTAAGGTCCGCTGCCAAGTCCAATGCGGCACTTAACGTTGACCTCGATCCTGCATTCGACCGTTGTCATTAAGCCTTACTGCCACCCTATGCTGGATGATACTGATTCCTCCAATAAGCAAGGGTTAGATCGACAATCGGAGACCAATTCGAAACGCCCAGGCGATTTTAATACCTCGTTATAAACGACTAAGTTCGAGTATTGTTTGCATCTTAAATGTACTTCCGATGCTTTTGCTTTAGGTACCTACTATTAAATTGGAGCGTGTATTGCTCGTATTTTAGTGTGGCTAGATATTTCAGGTATCCGATTCTAGTTTCGTTATTCCGTTCCGAGCCACCTGCAAATTAAACTATTTTAGGAACCAACCATTCTTTAGAGACAGCATCATTTTACAATTTATGCAATGTTTGGGTACCTAGGTAGGTAATAATTGGGATAAGTATTGTAATATGGATGGCCAATCTGATTGACACGAACACGCTAAACTGATTTTTCCGACCAAAAAATTTACAACAAAAAGTGACAAATGAAATCACTTTTTTGGCCGTAAACCTTGTTAGGACTAAACCGTTGTATTGTTCCTCTCTAGATCGTGAAGCTTTGCGTTTTTGCGTAATTACATTCAGTTTTACATCTTCATAACTGTGTGAGTTGTTTGAAGTAACCCGTACACTAGTGAGAAGGTTAGTCTGTTTCAGGCAGAGTAATGTAATCGCAAGGGATAGAAGACTACTTACCGCTTAGAGGTATAATTACGTGGCTGACTGCAGGCAGCAGCAGCTCGCGACATCAATGGTTTTTATGTATTTCTATAATACCTTTTGGAGCCGGCGAAACGTCGTGGCATGCCGCTCGGCCTGTAGTGGCATGCAACAACGCGACGCTGACGACACGACGCTGCGCTGGTGTCACTACGACATGACGCGGTGACGTGAGGACGTGACACGTCCTCTGCTGCTGCCTAGTCAGCAATAGAACTTCGTAAAGGTCTCAACAATATGTTGTTGAGACCTTTGCGAAGACATGAAGTTTATTATGATAAGCCATTCTAAATTTAGCACTCGCGAGTCGCGCCTCGCGCCTCTTGACCGTGATATCAAGTGCGTGCGGTCCTTTTACCAATCATCAGACGAATTTTTATAACTACTCACCCATGTACTAACTTCTTAATTTCTTTCTGTCTCTTTTTGTTTCACTATTTCAAGGGTATTATAATGAATAGAGCTTTCCTTGATAGAATTAACAAAAAATTAAAGAGAATGTTATATGTTTTACTGATTACGTAAAATATTGTCTGATTGGATGAATTTGATTGAATATGTAACATGTTATCCAATTTAGGCTGCTAACTAGGCATAGTAGTATGCTGTTTGCACAGAATTTTAATGAATATTGGGTTGCTGTGTACATAACTATGCTACCGAATTAATAATTAGGACCTGAAAATATTTTTTAAAACCTTTTATACCTTCTACCTGTACCTTTTGTTTAATGTCGTTAAAAACAACTGTGCCTTCATCTTGTAATAATAACACAAACTTTATACTTTTCTTACATTTTTAAAATTTGAGAAAACCCATCTCGGCGGGCTGTAACCGGGAAGTTTGCACATTAGCGGAACCGGAAAAAGGAGATGAAAAAGTTGAGGACAACTTTCCGAAGGAAGACACTAAAATAGCACAACATTTTCAAGTTTTGAGTTAGTAGAAAATGTTAACTCTTTAAGCTGAGACGCTCCCGGTTGGTTACGACTGTATCTATACAAAGCTTTCCGGGATCTAGTGTTGTTCCTTCGGAATTGTACAAGTGCTACCATGAATCACACGAACCGAGTTTTACGACTGATAAACTTCGGTATCGCAGCAGGAAATCATGCAGAAAGAGAATGTCATCTCAAAGGATTGAGAGTTTAAAACAAACTGAAAATGAACGTTCCGAAAATGAGCAACTAACGAGAATAGTTAAACGGACCTGTAATTTGCATACAGATTGGCTTTCAGGGATAAACGATCCATTTGTATTCAAACGTAGGAGCCCGGCTCAGTGGCCGACGAGCATTTATCCAGTTTAGGATTTGGAAAGCAGGCTGTATCATCCGCTTACCGATAATCATCACTCCGCTAAGCACTGCTCGTATTTATTCTAAGTGTAGGTATTATCTACACGATAAGAAAAGGCATGAAAATTAATAGCGGTGCATGTAATTATTGGATTCCTAATTTTGTTCAGGCTATTTAATTGTAAATTCTTTTACAAAGTAAGAAAAAATAGCTTAAATTGGACTATTTAATCCAGTCTAGTCTATCCTATCCCATTACTTTTGACAGAGGGCAGACAGGTTGGGGTGGCGAAAAAGAAAAATTTACGCAAAGCATCCACATAGTACCATTAAAGTCTAGCTAGAAATAAAGTGAGCTTGATAACTGAATTTTCTACTGAATTCTAAATGAATTTTACGTGGTCGCAGTTTGATATCAATTAATAATTTGATAAGCGAATAGCGTACAGCGATCTAGTTATAGGGAGTGAAAAGACAATGCTCGAACTGTGGGCAGATGAGGTTAATGACACACGACTCCGATGGACGAGACAGTCAATATAGTCGATAGGCGGGAGACGCAAAAATAGTCTAAATTGAAGCTAGAATCGAATCGGCTTCATTCAATTTTATGGAACGAATTTTGGATTTGACGACCATTTTTATAAGGATAATGATGGCACGAAAAATACCAGTCAATAGTAGGTTGGACTTGCTTCGTTGGAAACGAGCAGTGAAGAAGGTATTTTTTAGAAATAAACACCTAACAAACTGATCGAAGGATCTAAACATAAATGCTATGGTAAACAGCAAAGTGAAAGTCACATACCTACTAATTGAACTAACTTACTAATACCACTTCTGTTAATTTTTCTGAGCTAGTCGAGTAGTACCTACTAGGGGTTTCACGAAAAAAGGCTAAAAAAAACTTAAGTTTGCTGTAGAATTGCAAAAATGAAACACATTTCGTGCGAGTGTCAAACGGCTACAAAAAATGGACCTAGTGGCAGACAGACGAAACGTGGCATCGACGCAATAGGATACCGTTGGCTCCATTTGCGTATGAAACTCAAAAGAGCAATCACTAAGTTAAATAAACTTGAGTTTTCATTCCCAAGTTTAAACAGGGCAAACAAACCGAAGCCTGAAGCCTGCAGAGCGATGTGAGTGCTTCGACACACGCGTTACTCGAAGGAAGCCCTGTCTTCTGCACCAACTCGGCTTTAATTATGCGTATAATTTGATTAAGCTTCAAGTAAATAAAATTAAGAATATGAACCAGACCTGGTTCGAGTTTTAATTAAATCTTTTTTGAACTTTCTTGGAGTAATTAGGTTTCTACATGGAAACCAATAATTTAAAACTTTAGCAATCTTGTTCGGCGTTCTAACCGATTCAAGATCAAAAACCCGTGTTTTACGAAAGGTAGGTAGGTACGCATATCACGTATCCAATCACATAATTCGAGTGGAAACTTCGGATTGACATGTGGGTATGTGCTCGTTCGATCCAATACAGGGGGATTGATTTAATCCCCTGCCAGCCGCAAAGCATCCTAACCGGCTCGGTTGATGTAGGTGCGCAAAATACGTACATGTTACGCTTGACCTGGGATTTCAGAAACCGTAAAACAGCCCTTGGTTGGGTTCGAGTGTGATATACAAATTTGTCAAGCCGGTACCCTGGAGCGGGCGATTTGCCCCCAATGAGACAGACGCGAGGGTCCTCCACGCAGATTGGATGTCAAGCGAACCGCGCGCCTCGCTTCATCAGTCACACGTCACGACCACTTCACATAACCTGCAATTACTTTTAATTGTACTGAGTTTGATGGTTCTAAAGATAAATAATCGGCATTGTAGAATTCCAGCGCATTGTATTGAAATTTATTGTATTGTATTGCATCGCCAGAACAGTCGTGGGCAAAAATGTTTTATCAGAAAAGCTAATTAAGTTTAAAAATTAAACTGATTTTATTATCAAAAAGAAATTCCGTAATCTGCTGCAGCTTTATATAAAACAGAGAAGTTGGCTACTTGAAATAGAAATTGAAAGCATTAGATCGATTTTATTTTTAGATATTGTAAGTATAGTGGTTGTTTAGAATGGAAACCTGTACAAGTAATTTTCATTTATAAACTCGCGGGTAAAACTATCTGTATTTTTAATGAGGTTGGGCAAAAGGTTGGGCAAATGCTAGCTTATTTTCTCAAAGGAAAAGTGAGTATATATAATTTATTGAAAATAGGGTTGGTATTTAGTCCTACCTATGTCTATGGTATTTAGGTATTACTACAATGTAGTGTACTGAACCTATATGTAGGTAATGTAACTAAGTATTAGGTATGTATGTAAATAGAATGTTTTGTGATACAGGTAAAGGGTTGTATCTCTGAGAAAGCGCTAAAACTGTCAGACTTTTACCCAAATCATTTTGCATCACCAAAATTAAAAGGAACACGTAAGTGTACTTAGTTAGTTTCCACTTCACTGGTTTCAGGTATTATCAGACTCTTGGCTATAAAAACATTATGTAAATTATTTATGGTGACACCCAATGTGACACCCAATATTCTCTATGGAGTGGAACCGTATCTTGGAAAATATTGGAGCGTAAATCAGTTCAGTGGACACGAGATAGCCTCGCTATTGTACTCAACATTCTGATTCTTGTGTCCATTACATAATGGGCTTTATAAGGGCTGTTTAGAATCATGGAAATGTTCCGATCACATTCTATCGGCATAGAGGCATTTGAGTTATATGCGAAGTTTTGATAGGCTATTTCCCTCTATTGTTGCGTTTTATCTCTGAAAGCTCTCTCGAAGATTTTTTGTGAGTACCGCGCATTATTCTTGTTTCTGATGTGGATGATAACTTTTATTTTAGTTTGCGACAACAAGCAAAATATTTCCTGTAAATATGAGTTTACATGAGAGTTCGGATGTTGTTGTTCAGATAGTTTTTTAGAGTTTCTTGACTAACTCGAGCAGAGAGCTTGAGCTTTGTTAGTTTTGGTATACAAGTCTTATCCGTAAGAATATTATCTATAAAAAGTAACTAGACAATAACCCCGTAAATATGTTTCTCCTTGATAATATGCTTCCTACTTGGTTTATTTTCCTTTATTAGATAATTACCACTTTATTAAGAGGAAGACCAGAAAACTCCTAAATTAGGTACCTACCTAAAGACAATAATTAATTACAAGATAAAGGAAAATATTTACTAAGGTAAATAGAGTCATGAGTAGTATAGAAGGAATAATATTTATTGTGTTATTAACCAAAAAGTTGAAGTTTCTCTGCATTGACATTTGCTTGGATTCTTGAAACGTATTATTCCAATGGTTCTTTTATAATTTTTTTTATCATCTGGAAAACAAAATCTGAAAATGATAAACGTCTGTAACAGCATGAGACCATTGCGGTGTTACGAAGATAGTAACAGATGCTATTATCTAAGTTGGAATAGTCAAGAGAGTACTTAGTTCTTATGGTATTTCTTTTTAGTTTTATGTAAGTAACTCAGAAACCACGAGCACTATACAATGAATATTGACCAAGATTTACCTACAAATCATTTCGTAAATATTGAATTATTTATTCTGTGCACAAACTATCACCTATTTATTAACATCTTCATTCAAATAGATTTATAAACGGGTTAAAGTAGGTATGCCCACCTATTTACCCACTTTATTTTATGTGGTTTTATGTATTTTGTGTGCCTCTCTTACGGAAACTTTTGACAGCTTTCAGTTAGGCAACAATTTTAAAGATTCTTGCATATTTTTTTTTACAAAAATAGTAACAACTGGTAATTTAAATATTCTTGTTTCAGCTGTATGCCCGACTAAACAGTTCCAATGTGGGAACGGGAAGTGTATTCCGTTTTCGTGGGTGTGCGAGGGAGAGAACGACTGCGGTGACAACTCCGACGAAACCATAGCAGAATGCAAAAAAGGTCAGTGAGAACAATGAAAACCTTTCATCACTTTTGTGCGATGACGTTCTCCAAGTAGGTACTCCGCATTCTGTAGAGTTTAACCACGTCAAGTATACAGCGCTTAGAATATCACAGAATGTGAAGTCTTAGTTGAAAACATTGTAATCGCGAATACAATTTGACAACCTATGTCTACAGATATAAACACCATGTAACTACTGGGGTCGCCCTATGTATTTCATTGCAAACTTAGCTTGATATAAACATTTTATTAATAATTTGTCCAATTATACGTCAATTTGTAGGTAAGTACAATAAATAATAATAAATGCTTAATTAGTTTTGGTTAATAACTCAGTATTCAATAAATTCATTTAACAATACCGATACAATAATTTATTTAGCGCTTGGTCAGACTGTCTGTACGTCGACCAATTACGATGTAGTGTAAGTAGGCCTTCAGGTAATGAAGTATTATTTCCTTCAACAGTTCAGGCTTAGAAGGTTTTTCATTATCCATTTATGTAAGTTATCAAACAATGAGTGGGTTGATATAATTTTCTTGCACGATGCCAAGTGTACTGATACTATACTTCGGTGTGTACTGATACTGAATAAGAGGCGATTAATATAGCTACTGCCGAAGAGTTATTGGTTGAATACCCAGACGAGCAAACGATTACGAGAGTTCTCAGTTCAAGAATGACTTCCATTTATAATAATTAACGTTCAGATATCGACGTTGAAATATGTTTCGAATTGCCATGACAAAGCAGCGTTGTATTGGATACCTTTCAATATTTACTGAGGGAAATAGCTTACCTCTCCTTATTTTACATCAATTGGAATCTGTCAAGTTAATTCAATTTAATTTCCTGAAGCAATTTATGAAGATGGCAACATCGATACTGGGCGTGGAGGTTCACCAGAAATTGAATTACCTCCATCATTGGCCCGCTCTTTGATTCTCATAGGTACCTGTTTTTATTGTCCTTAAATAAAAAAAGAATATTGAACAAAGGTTTGCGTGAAATTATATAAGAAAAATCATCAAAAACACTGTAAATATTGTTATAAACTCATTTTTTTTGTTTGTAATTAAACCATTTTCTTTTGATAAATTTTTGGTTTCCCTTTGAAATAGCTAACAAAGCAAATTGTTCTGTAATTAGTTTGTCTGGCTTCTGGAAAAATACAACTTTTACTTGCATCATAAATGGGTTTACATAGGTGATACTTCTTCTTCTAATTTAAGAGCTACGCTCTTGTCGGCGTAACATATGCTTTTCCCGCCAGATTCTTCTCTTCAGGGCAGCTTCCTTGACGTCCTTATACGACATGACATCTATCTTCGCCTTCACTTGGCTCATATAGCTAATAAAAGCTAATAATATAGGTCTTCCTCTTCCTCTCTTTCTTTCTACCTTCAATTCTAAGATACAATACATTAAAATACTTTGTATACCTTTCATTTAAATAATTTCGATGATAACAATGTAATTGATTTTCTAAGGATTCCTAATTCAATTCATATGTGTCAAGTAAGTTACTAAACTCAGAAACATATTTATTTCTTAGAAAAGGGCCGAGAATGACAACCGCTTTAGATATATCTTACGTGCTAGAATATAACTCTCTCTTCTAACTTAAGAGCTATGCTCTTGTCGGCGTAATGTATGCATTTCCCGCCAGGTTCTTCTTTTCAGGGCAGCTTCCTTGACGTCCTTATACGACACGACATCGATCTTCGCCTTCACTTGGCTCATGTAGCTAATACGCGGTCTTCCTCTTCCTCTATATAACAAAATATATAATATAGAATATAACAAAAAAACATATTTAGGTTAAAGTACTGAGATACACGGGTTTTATTAATATAGGCATGGTCTCATTCAGAGTGATTGCTAGGTACTTGTCTTCTTATTGATGAGTTCATGCGACTTCGCGGCGCCTGGCCTCCTCGAGGTTTGTTGGCGTCAACTTTAAAATATATAATCAAATAGAATTGTTGACAAGTAACTAGTTGCAAGTAACATTTACTTACCTTCATTATTTTTATCTTGTTAACATAACAAAATTGGTATGGAATTAAGAAAATATAAAAGAGTCGGTACTTTTAAATAGGGAGTCAAATGTTTTATGGATCAATAAAAATTGTTTATCAGTACCTACGTAACTCTCAATAAAATTAGTATTGACTAATTACCGGTCTTATCTTATTATACCCTGTATATTCTGTATTAATGATAAGAGAATCAATGAGCATTTGTAAGCAAATGACTCATTTGTTTCAGGACACAAGCTCACAAGTTATAGTATGCAAATCCTCACCATACAAATATATACCCCTTGTACCACGCCACTTATTTTTTCAGCATTAAAATGTACGTGTCCGTTTTGATCCCCCTGTTTTCGAATTTAGCACATTCAGCATAGAAGTTATTTTAGTATAAACTTGTCGTATGGAATGTATCGTATACATACAGTCTGACCAATAAAAGAACAGTAAACTAAAGTCATATAGGGTACAAGAATCCAGAATTTATGCTTTTTGTTTCAGTAGAACCATTTAGTCTTGGTTCTACTGAAACAAATCACAATAAAAGCTAAGCGAAATCAACACATATACAATTAAAACAGCATCATAAGAGTTGACTCCGTAAGTTGGAGCCGAGCGGAGTACCTACGCAAAATAAATAAATAAATGAGTGTCGAATAAATAAATATCTATCTACGCAAGCAAAGCGCCCTTATTCTGAATTTTATTTGGTTTCATTCTCGAAAACTAAGGACGTTTTTAAATGAACTCACGATAAACGCCTAATAAGGGGTCAATTAGTTCACGTGTTATAGTAATTGCAATTTCTCTACATGCAAAATCTGCGTTTTCGATTCAATTTTGGAGAACAAAACTCGGACTCGCCACAGGGTTGAAAAGTTGCTGAACCGCTCCGTCTGCCCTTTTCCCCATTTCCGCTGGCTCCCATTATCTTCTGTGCGATGTAATTTGCAGCTGAACCGGGACTTACTGACTGTTCTTGAATGTACCTAGCTTGTTGAGGACAGATTGGCAACTGAAAAAAAATACTGTTTACCAATCACCCTTACCCTTACCAATCTAGGTCAATAAAACGCTTTATTATCTAAAATGACTAAATTTTTGTTAGGACATGATTTATGATCTAGGAGCTAAAATAAATAACCTAAGGATCTGATCTGATTTTGAAAATGATTACCAGACAGTTTAAATGGCATAGGGTACCATTGTCATTAGGTATAAGTAATTAATTCTTTTGTGGTTGAAATAGGCGAAGGCGAATAGGCGAAGGAAAAAGTATAGTAAAAAAATATTTACTTTTGGATTTAGTCTCCAAACAGGTTGACAGAGGACATTAATCTAAGAACGAGATTCAATAGAAAATTTATGTTTTGATTAGATCAAAATGTTTGTCTTATCCATCTCGCCTGTGCCCCGGGGAAATTCACCAGATTGATCCAAACAACTGAAAAACAAGGTAGAAATAACTTCTGATAGAATTATTTTCTGAGGCCTGTTCATACCACTTTATTTTTCTCAATGAAGCTTTATAAGTACAAAGGAATAATGTCCACTTACCACTGATTAAAATTCAATGGGAAAATCATTCCCATTGTGAGAAGCGTTCTTGATTGGCGTAGATTTAAATGCTCAGCGTGGTGTTATTTTGATGTGGGATATTGCGGAGATTTTTGGGCTGCCGACACACTGTCTTTTGTGATAAATATGATCAATAAGTTATCACATTAGGTATTCTTGTCATAGGCTCGATGGTTTAAACATTGGCAAGTAGATCGCAAACAACGATGCGATTAGGTACAATTCAGGAAAACATGATAAAACACCGGAAGAACTTAAAACTCTTATCGTTGTGTAATTTTGTACTTATACAGTTTATAATATCTGTGGTTTAACTTTCTAAGTTACTTATTTTATGAATGCCTCAAAAGTATTTTCATTACTACATAAATGAAAAGATAAGTAAGGTAAGTAGGTATTCGAGGAAGAAACACAGTAAAATAAATTATGAATTTGATTTAATATTTGGCGGTGAATTGAGAAAATTTCACTCATTATTTCGCAAACCAAGCCGTAAACTTTGAATGAAACCCGCCCTTTTGAGCTAAAGTGTGATAAAAGTTTTCGCCTATCTGATGGAGGCGTTTCGGCCATCTTGGAAAATTGCGTGATCCTTTATTTAATAATCTTTTGCTAGAATTAGTATGAGGCACCGTTATTGATAAGATTTTTTGTCGCATCGACTTTGTGAAAAATGCTTATAAATGCTGCAGTGCTTATTTTGAAAAATCAGGAGTATCTATCCTTCATGATTTTTGTTTTATGGTTTTTTGAAGGAAAAGAGCGATAGGTTTTATTTTCACTAACAGCTGATACAGTTTACGTCGCTGGCTGATGGATAGCCAAATGGAAGTGGTTTTGCATCGATGAAGGACTACCTACTTATGACCAACGCGCCAAATATTTTTCCGCTAATTTCCAGCAACGGACATTTCAGAATAAAATTTCCAGTCAACGATTTTATCCATTGAGTATTCGATTGATTCTACAAACAACAAAATTTTTCAACGACACACTTTTTCACTTTTTTTCCTTGTTCAATCTAATAAAAATCTTTGAATTTTTTCGGAATTATTATCGTCGTTCATTAGATAAGGCTCACACAATCACATAGGTGTAATAAAGTGGCGTTTATTCTGAAACCTGGTCACGCACGATCTTATATCCTCCCTGTCGGAAAATTGTGCGTCTAGCATACCTCTACATTCTTACATATCTATAGATGCTGTAGAAGTACCTATTATATTTGCTCTGTTTTTGTACCTTTTGGATGGAAAGTTTTCAGGAAAAATTCTAGGGGTATACAAAAAAATAGACAACACACTTTTTGTGACGTGACATGACCATACCACGCTAAACTATTGCAAGGTGCTGTGGGCTAACATACGGCTTTTACTCGGTGCATTTTTCCCTTTGAAACTTGAAATGTTCAACTGATCCGTGTGTGATATAAAGAGGTACATAAAATGCTCTTGTAATTTCTAATCTAACCCATGTACCTACATGCCTTTTACTTTAAATGATAACAGTAACGTAAATAACATAATTATACTGTGTCAGGCTTACTGCGAATTTTATGCGCCATTAACTGTCGTTTGCGGCAGCGTCAGCTTTATTTAAAGTGACAACCCTTTCCCAGGCTGTCCCTGAATATTATACGCCATATTGAATCCTATATCGACCATTATAGTACCGTTTTTTCTTTGCACTCTCAATTTTAATAAGAGTTTGTACCCTTAGATACAGCTCTAAGAAGATACAGGTAATGAGGCAGAAGCTAAGCACATTTTATATTGCGGTCTGAGGTAGTTACTCATAAAATGTCGATAATATTTTCCATCCTACAAAGTTCGAGGAAAATTATGTTTTCAGCTAAATTTCAGTGCAAACATAACGTAAGCAGCGACTAGGTATAATTCAGTTCAAACCTAAATAGTTGTGATGGTTACACAAAGTTGTATTACCTATAACTAGATTTTAACGCTCTTTTAAAACACTGGTTCTAAAACCAACGCGTATCAAGGTTGCATGCATGCCAACTTCTGTATAATAAATCACGCCATGGCATTTCCGCGTTAAATATATGACATAGTTTAGATATGCATGTTTTTAAAATGATTGCAAATTACCAAACGACCACGTCACGACTAAAACAAGTTATTCTGTTGCTATTTTAAACATTGTGAATGCCTGGATTAGGCAGACTAAGCTGTAATGATGGTGTGGTCTGTGGCTCGGCAAACCTACTCCATCGTAAATCATGTCCCAGGCACTAGTGTCCCGTAAATGGGGTCATGGGTGAATTGCCCCAGACGTTGTATAAATCATCTACAATAGATGTAAAGGCCCTAAATGCTGTAACACCAAGACCGTCCAGCTTTACGACTTTGGGCGCAAATTCAAATTTTATTTGTTCGAGTTGGCAAAGTTTGTTGTAACCCCTAAAACCCATAAAGCGAAACCAATCTACGACATTTCCAAGATGAAGGGTAGTAATTGCCCCTATAAAATGTGGTGTCCCCTGAATTGGACGGCCCATATTAAATTTAAGTGTTTCCAAGTTTTTAGCCTTAAATTTCTTATCGATTCTATTGTATTCGTACTTCCCGTTCTTTTCTTTATTTGGAATGTTGAAAAGACATTCGAGGATGTGTTATGTTGCTGTTTTAGGTATCCTACTAAATCCTTTTAGTCGCTCTCTCAGTTTCATGTAGTTCAGACTACTTAGGTTGTGCAAACTTTATTAATAGCATCGGAGGGGTAACTAAGACAAAAATAATACATAATAGTTATTATAATAGTCTCGAGATCTAACAAATACTTAAATATAGTTTTAAAGTTGAAGTAATTACTTGAATTTAATTAAGTTTTAATATTCAAGTAATGATTACATTTTTGAAATGAAGATTTTTTACTAAAGTAATTGACCATTATGGACAGTTTAAAATAATATATATTTTTATTTGACTGAAGCTTTGGAGAAATACCAGGTCATGCCATGACCGTATATGTATATACGTGGAAAATTTTTCATACTCTTCGGCCTGAAGAAAGCGATGAAATACGTCTGACTTTTCCGACCATCTTCTATATGGCAGTGGCGTGCCATCGTCGCTGTGATACGACGCGGATACGCCATAACATTCTTTCTTGACCCTGGCAGCGAAGGAGTCACATACGGTCATAACCTATTTAGCGTGAGTTTGTACGAATAACCTGGGGGGATTTTAGACTATTAAGTTTTAACCGTTTTTGGGAGATATATCTATCGTGATAAAAAAGTCTATCGTTCTAGAATCACCCCCTTGATAAGAAAGACTAACTAACATATATGTCGATAGAAATCTGACCGGAAAACTAATACAATTTTACACATACAAGTACCTAATATGACAGTATATTTAATACGAAATTCCGGTATTCCCAATTCCCAGTAATTTGGTCTAACAGGAAAATAAGTTAATTACACAGAGGTCGTCAATAGCAATAAGAATCTACCCTAAGTACTTACTTTCCTGTATTTAGAAACCAGGATTATTCCCGTGGGATAAATACTTTTTGAATTGGTTCTCTTGTAAGTACAAAAAAACTTTAGTTGCGAGATTGGAAGCTTTACAAATTGATCCAAAAATCATTATGATTTGAGCCAAATTAAACTTTTTGCGATTTTACCGCTTCCTTGTTATGTTTCATGTTAACTATAGGAAAAACGTCAACTAAGGGCGTCTTGCACCAGAATCACTAAACGTATTTAACAGCTAAATCGATTTAAATCTGACGTATTTGTATGACTTGACAACTCGCTAAATACTATTCAAGAGTTAAACGCGTTTAGCGATTCTGGTGCAAGCCGCCCTAAGTATATTTAGTTACGAAAAATCGTCCAAGGAAAAACATCACCTATATTTAGTTATAATATAGGTCCATGTATGTATAATGTATTAGTCTAGCTTGACACGAAGGTGACGGTTGGCAAACTATTTGATAATGTTTTACTTAAGCGCCAACTAATTGTAAGGATATGTTATGTCAACGTGACATAAAACAGAATTTCCAATCAGAATAGGTACAGATCTAACCCTATAAGAGAAGAAGTAGTAAAACCCCCACAATATAATATCGTTCAGCGAAACTCATTTGCAACTGTCGGGAAACCAACAACGCATAGGTAATGCATTCAGACCTCAGACAAAAGGCACCCAAGTTCTATCGCAATACGAATACGCCAGCGAATTGTAAAACGGTACCTTCAAAGATAGTGTGAATTGTGACGGTGTTTGCCGACGCTAAAATATCCATTGAGTTCATGCTTTGCATAACGCTAACGTTATGGACGTTTGTCGGAGGACCTCGTCGCGAGCTTGTCTGCGCCAGGGAAAGAAACACTTAAGGGTACATGGTGTGCCGCATTTGTACCTCTTGTGGAGTAACAAGGAGGCACGGTGCCTCATTGTCACTCGAGTCACGTCCGTTACCGCAAGTAAAATTGTACGCAGCTGTACCAAACCCACTAGCCAACCAGTAGTACCGCAGCAAGCGACCAAATTTGAGCGAGAAACAACCCCGCTTCCATCTCATTGCGCCAATTATGAACTACCACGAAATTCATATAACCAATTTGCCGCTCACGGCGGCGCGGCGCCTGTTGATAACATTAGTTGGAGCAGCCGTGAGACCACTTCAACTCGGCGAAATTGCTACGCATAATTTAACTGTGCTGGTAAATCTGGTGATACACACGATCTTTTCATAAGTATAAAAGACTATTTACAAATCGGCGCCATTATTTATTTCTATTAGGTATTCGAAGGCAAACATAAAATGAATACTTTATTTATACCCACTTATTATAATTGGTTCAATCCGTTGGTCGTCATCGACTTGATGTCAGTTTTTTATTACAAAAAAAGAAAAAGTATTGGTTCGTTGGAAATATACTTTATCGTTCAGGCGGTGACCGAGAATAGAAATAGTATTAACTGTGACCTAGGATGAGACCTTCACTAGGAGCCATCCATAAACGAGTAAAACACGGACCGTTTTGTAGAAGCGAGCGTCAGTCAAACATAATAATTTTTTGTTCTCTTTACGAAGTTTATACAAACCTATAGGTACAAAATGATCTACCAATACCGTCCATTCATCTAGGTATATTGAAAATAGATCGGTCAATACTAAATTGAACTCTCCACCTCGATCCCCGTTGAATTAAAGTCGCATCGTCATACTCCACCTCGCAACTCTATTAGATACTTCGGAAAATAGCAGGCAGTGATCGATCCATACGCCAATATCTTCTCCACCTTATCGGAATGAACAAGATCCATTTTACGTGAGGATGAAAATAGGTAACGTGGTTCTGTATTTTCTAAGAGCTAGAACTGAATTACTAAACATAATTTTATTCTGAGCATGATATCCACATAAAGTATTGACGAGTAAATTGTACCTAACTATTGGAATATGCTCAAGGCATAGGGCGCACATGGAACGTATTTCTAAAAACTGAGAGCAAACCGTCGAAGTAGGGTTCGAGACTTGTAAAAAACTTGCCTACGTTTGAAAATGAATTGTGCTTGCGGTTCTATGAAATTACGAGCTTTGGCTAAAAAAAGCTCGTTGATTTTTAATTAATTACGCTAGTCTAATTAATTTAGGTTCTACTTGCGTCGTAACATTTCGCATGATTGGCTCCCGTGATAATATTGTTTTATTACGTCCAATTACATTAACCTAGAGGGCCCCGAGACTAATATCAAAAGTGAGAAACAATTTCAAAAGAGATAGCTTTCTACCGAAATGAAACGATCAAATTAACTTTTCGCTGTGACGAACCGTCTGCAGATAGTAAAATTGTAAAGACATAGGTACTAGCTACAATGAAATTTAAAGAAAGCAAAAGTCGGCTCGTACTTCGTCTAATTTACATGAAATTTCCGTCATGGGAGAATATTTTCTTTCTTTCCTCTGCTTCCGAATGGTAATGAGGGTCGGCTGGAAATTTCACGAGCGGATTAGATTTTGCTACATTGTCTGTATGATGGGTTGCGGGATAGTCGATTCGTTTGCTGTATGATATTTATTATTTATCGACGATGCTGAAGCATAACTTAAGCATAAGCTGAGCAGAGGCCGTTTCATCACCACACAGTGTCGAACTTAATTTTTATAAATAAGCATTTTTGTTTTCTATCTGTACGCATAGTATTAAGTTCATTTTTAGTTAAGTACCTACCTTTTCTTCTATTTACTGTATTTCTGTTGTGTTGTGGTGAATAAATGTTATCTATCTAACTTAGGTAAGTTTTTTGATAAATGAACTAAAAAAACTTCGAGCAACACCAAAAACAATGTATCTGCAAATTATAAAAACAAAGTAATTTTTATATATTGTTAAAGGCGTTTCTCTCTACCAAGTTTCCCTTATAAGCACTACCTTTTCTCCACACTACACATAGGTTGGTTGGAAGAAAATGCTAAATAGCATTAAGCTCGCCTCTGTACTATTTTTATGTGCAATAAAGAATTTTCTAATCTATCTGCTGTGTTTTTCAAACAATTGTACCTGTTTGTGCCTAGATAGGTAAAAATAATTATTTTGAGGAATTCGTCATTTCCCAAACAATTATGGGGAATTCCCAGCCTGAATAGAATAGGCTGTGGCCCGCAGATTCATTAGCGGCCATTCTAAACAGCCGCGTCGCTGTATCGAGCTAGTTAACAAAACAGTGAAACAATTACAATTAATATAACATTAGGTTCATTACAAACATTAAGTTCGTTACGTAAACAGGACAAATTTGTTGGAAAATAAGCCTACAACTCACAGGTTATTAGGAAACGAACATTGTTTAACTTTGTTATGGTAAAACAGTTTGTTGTCAACCGTTTAGAACTTTTATTTCGTAACGATTCTATACAAAAGCAAAACAGTTTTGTAAAAGCTCATCTTCAGGAACGGTACTAAGAATGGGTGTATTATTCGCTAACTTATATTAATGCTTGTTAAAGCACATGTGCTGAACAAATACAGAACCACAAATAGTAAAAAAATACTACAATGAGGAAAACCAATTAATTAATCCATCATTAATGAGCTGAATTCAATTTATTTGGATTTAAACTACGAGATTATCCTGTTATATAGCTTTATTCACAAAGAAAATTACGACTAATACATTATTTACAAAATACACATAAAATAGTTGAGCTATCTTAAACTGTTGCAAAAGATTTATAGAAGCTCAACTGATCAAATCTAGATCTAGACCCTGTTATTAATTACTGCCTAAGTTTATTTATTTTACGCTTTCCGCAGAAACTGAAAGAAAGAACTAAAATAAATAACTACATAACTCAAATAGAAAGCTTTGTAAGAATAAAATATAGAAACAACCAAGTTTAAAGCTGTATTACCCTTCAAAATGATCCTTGTGATGTTATGAATAAGCCATTTCACTTTGAACATCCAAACGGTAGTGAACCTCTGTCCTAGAACTCAATAAACATAATTACAGGGCCAATAGGGCCATTAGACATCTGTGGTGACTCACCGTTAGCTCTTCAAGTACCAATTAGAGCGCGAAAATGCCAGTAATACCATCGTAAGTATTTAAAGTCACTTTGTATTTTTGCTTTTGCTACCAACTGTACAGAGATCAAGCACTATGCTACATTATCTCTACATTATTCAATTTGTTGTGACGTCCCACCTCTCGGCATGGTAGCTTTAAGAAACAACCTCTCTCTGTAATAATCTTACGCTGTATTATCTAAATCTTTTGTTATAAGATTGTACTTTGCATGAGTAGATAGTAATTCTAGTAGAGTATCTACTTTGAGTCGGTAAGTGCTTCACCGAAGCTTTTGATAAAAATGAAAAAATCTTTTTAACGTAAAAACAAACTTTTTATTTTTGTTAAATGTCATTCCTCCTCCATTGTCAATCTTTTGACGGAGGTCTCAAGGGGGCCTAAACTCCGTCACCAGAGTTGGCCACTAACTCTATGAACGAACGAACGAACGAACGAATCTTTTATTATCGAATATTGTGACTTCTTCTCGAGATCGACATTTTTTTTTGGTGCAATTCGATAACGTCTATAATGGATGTGAGTTATGTGGCATTGCTTTAGGCAGTTGTAACCGCGAGCCACATGCCTGTTTACATAAGAAAAAATTAACATTTTAATCTTCGTATCACTTTTATTTATTTATTTTATTGAGTAACAAAATCCACAGCTCTTAAAAATAATGGCGAAAAACTTATATTACTTTTGGACGAACCTATTAGAATCACTCGAGACACTCAACAAAATCAAAATCCTATTTACTTCAATCGCTCCGCTAAACGCTCCGCTGATCGCTCAGCTTGTGCTGGTGCTGCTGCCTTAGCGTCGCAGTAAGCCGTTGAATTTTCCGCATCATTAATCGACTGATGCCGCGTAGCCAGCAACGATACAACCTCGTGGGCTTTGCTTCATAGATCACTCTGGATTTACCGCTTACACCTGTGCGAGACTTCTTGAGCTTGCATTAAGATCTTGAGTCAAGCAATTTTATTCCCTCTGTAGTACAAATAGCATCATTGTACGATTTAACCGAATGATACCAACCGAAAAGCTAAGTAAGCTTTTTGGGAACATGTAACCTTCGAATTTAATAACACCAAGAATTGAAGAAAATATAAACATAAACAGTTATTTATGGGTCAAAAATTGTCAATGTAGTTGGCAAAAACACAGCATCTTGACAGGTTTCACAGCCCAGTCGGTAATAGCTCTGCCTTCCGTGCTGTGGGTCGTGGGTTCGATTCCCACCAAGAACAAACATTTGTACGTGGAAAATATAGATGTTTGTTCTATGTCTGGGTGTTATTATATATTATTATAAGTATGTATTTACAAAAAAGTATATTAGTATTCTATCAGCATCTAGTTCCCATATAACAAGCTTTGCTTAGTTTGGGACTAGAGGGCGTTGTGTGAAATGTCCATGAATATTTATTTATTTATTTATCTTGCAGGTAAAGTAATTAGGTATACAGTAGACAAAAGCAATGATTACAATTTAAAATCCACTGGCGATGATAAAATACTTAATATCTTAAATAATTTTAGGGTAGGTCGTCGGTATGCAATGAATACCAGGGTAATACGAGTATACCTAATGATCTATTGCATTCGATTTATTCATAGAAACTAAGGATCTTGTAAAGGTTACGACAGTATAAAGGTTCTGACAAAATATGTAGAGGTGAAATGTTTTTCTTTATTTAAAGCAATAAAATCAGGTCCTAAGTTATTCCGGTCAGCAATTGGATTGAGGAACGATGGCTTTATCAAATCGCCTTACTAAAAAGCCTTTTTGCACAATCAATTGCGAAAAAACCTACATCTGTTCTCCTCTTCACAGATGCGCTAGAGCTACGAGATATATTATTGTTTTTTTAAAGTTTTCCACGCAAGAAAACCTTTCTTAGTAGCTATTTTTCTTGTATTTCTACTTCACAGAAAGCAGTAAAGTTGCATACAAACAATACAAAGTTAAAATTCCAAGCGTGTAAGTAGGTGAAACTCTGGCTAGTTTATTTTCCTAGGAGCCAAATGCCTTCGGTGATTTTCGGCTCACGTCCCGGTATACTCTCGGGGCGCTTGAAAAAATCGCTTGTCTACGAACAAATTCCCGCAAATAGCGCCTGCCGCGAATTGGCTTCAAGCGAACGGCCGTATAAATTAACTTACCTACACCTACCTGAGATAAACTTTCAGATTTCTACTTCAAAACTTTTGACCTTTTTAAAGCAATGCTGGTTAAAAAAAAAGAAAATGTTTGTTGAATCCCCGTAATTTGTAATACCGCTGTACTATTTGCTACATAATTTATAAGCAGCAGAGATGCACTCATGTTTCAATAGCGGGCAGCGAGCAGTCTATTCACGGTCCCTATTTTTCAGCTTTCAGAGCGCTATCGTATGCTAATAAGCCCCTCAGTGCGCAGCTTAAAATGGGATGGTATATTATTTTTTTCATTTTAGCCTCAATTGACTCTGAAATTCCTTGATACATTACGTTTATGTCTGAAACATTTTGTAAATTCTTTTGTAACTTACGAAATAACTTTCCAACTTTGTTTTCATTACGAAAGTTATTACAAAATATCCAGTATTTCTCTACAGACAAAAAAAAACTGTGGAAAAAGAGTAACCGCCAACAACACTCAATCCGAGAGCTATTGGCTAATTGGAAGTAAAATTGCTCTCGAATTGATCGCATGCAATTTAGTGCGCCGAATCGCAGTGCAGAAAGGCACCGCTACAAAAATATTGATGAATCCAAAAGAGAAACAGACAATCGATAACGGAACCTTGCAAAGAGATTAACATTGGTATCCAATTAAAAAGCTCTAGAGCTTGATATTGGCAGGAAAACTGGCGTAAAAGTTTAAAGAATGGATATTACTTATTTTTTAAATAAAGTACGGCCGCATTGCATATATTTTAATGCGTTTCAGTTGTATACAGTTGCAAATTTTATATTAAATCAAACCAAACCAAATGCTCTGTTGTAAAATAACGAATTCAACGGGTGGAATTAATGTCCAATGCAAAAATTCGTATGGCAAATTGAGTGATTTTGGGGGCAAATTGAGTGATTTTTAGGGGCAAATAACCGCAGTGGAGCAGAAAGCAAAGCGAGTGTTGTTTGTCGCGTAATCAAGCTTATTTTGTCACATTCGCGTCGACAAACGTGACGGCGCGGGACAATAACGCGAGGGCTATGCCGTAATGGCCATCGCCGCTGATTTATTCCTATTTTTTTATGTGCCTGCCAAATAGCTTTCTTTACGCTCCCTTTAGAGCCTTTTCAGGCTCCGTTCCATTCGTGAACGGGCTCACGTCAAGTGAGTTACAGTCACCATGATTTTAAATTAAACTTCCTTACCATTAGTGCTAACATCGGATTAAATAAGAGCAAACCAGAGTTTACGCGCGGCTCCGAACATTAGAAGATAATATTTCGCTTCGGATTATTACATATTCACGAAAATACGTTCTTTGTTCTTTTTTCGTGTGACACGGAACGATAAATCAAGCGTGAACAGCAACCTCACGACGGAGATAAGAGACATAGAACAAAGGGGTTCCATAAATCGTTATTAACTACCGCCTCCCTACCCTTTTCAACTCAAGTGTATTGAAATATGTCGATAGTGTTATATTCGTTCGACTTTGTTCTAGTTTATGAAAATAGCCGCAACGTGAATTTAGATCGGTACAAAATTGGAGAAGATAAAGCTGTTCTCTTTATTGTTCAAAGATACCAACGTTATGAATGTGCATGAATGAATTTGAATTTGCCTTTATCAGCTACAACATTATTCTCGTTTATCTGGGTCGTTTGTGAAGAAATAGATACCTACTTTTACAGTAGGCGTGTAGCTAAGTGGTAACATTACCCAATATTACCCGCGGGCTTAACCTTGTTAGGCCCGTAAGATCAATAGTGGTTTAAACTACAAAAGAGAGTTTAACCTCCAGTCTCCGATTATTTCATAAGATCAATGGTAGTTAATCGACCATGGGGAGCTTAAACTATCGATTAGTTTAAACTCGGCCCAGGGTACGGTTAAACTCCCAATCAAAGATTAAACGCTCATTTTTGACGTTTTTCCAATATGGTTGCCTGGCTACCAGATGTTTGTTTGGACTAAACTTTCTATTTGTATTGTAATTCGTTTGTCGTAGTTTTGAGATTATAAATAAAAAAACTCTATTGCAATGGAAAATTATTCGGATATCGAATTATTTCATGGGCTGAAAACATTACATACAACAAGAGTTCAAATTCAAAACAAACAACCAAAAGGTCTTATTACACTATGCAATCTCAAGTCAGGCTTACTGACAGTGATGTAACGTAACGAGTTGAATTATTTCGAACTCGAATTAATTATTTTAGTTAAACTGAACCTTGATTCGAGCCGCCAATTGGCTTGACTCAACTAGGTCCGTATGCAACGTATGTGGTTAGAGAAATTGGTGCTAGATTTTCACTCGTATGACTTTATATACATGCAAACCCTCGATGCGAGTCAATTCAAATAACTTGAGTTCGAAATAACTCAACTCGTCACGTTACATTACTATCAGTAAGCCTGACTTGAGATTGCATAGTGTAATAAGGCCTTGACAAAAATTGCGTCTGCATGTCAATGTCGATGTGGTCGAATATGTCAAACTGACTAATTATAACCTTTTTTTTCATGAACGAAAGAACGAAATACGAGAATGTTGCCATGCGTTTAGGACTAATCGAAGTTTATCTAATCTGCTTCTATTTTCGACTTGATCTTATGACAGTAGATTAAGCCATCGATCAAATGTGATCGTAGTTTAGAAAATCCGTAGTTTTAACTGCTTTTGATCTTACGGCCCTTAGATTCGCCAGTGAACACTGTGACTTATAGGTTCCATAAAACAGCTACAAAACAAAGTTAATCGTAGTAATAAAAATCATGTGTCATTTGCCCACACTTACATTTAGATATCGAGACCCTGTGACTTCTGACCTTTAATATCGAGTAAAATCAATTCGATTAGTAACCGACCTTTTACTGCTACGCCATAGAAGTCACGGCCTACATATGAACATCATAACATATTTTGTTGGTATGCTATACTCCGCACGTTAAAACTAATTCTTTATTTGGTAACGATATCAATTTCCGTGTAAGGATAACGCTCCCCGGAACAAATGACGTAAAAACAGAAATGGGAAGCGTAACATAATTTTATGTGTCTACTACGGTGATGCTTCGATAAATCTAATGTAAACAGCACATAAGTAAAAAAGAAACAAAGGGAATCGGATCCCCATTACGAGTCATATTGCCTTTTTATAAGCTCTTCCAAGGGAATAATCTTCGCTTGTTAGACATTCTGATCAGCTATTCGTGTTTTATTCCGTCGCAATCACACTCAACAGGCTTTGTAGTTGTTAGAGAGGAGGGAAATCGTTTCGCTTTCGATTGACGCTGTAACCTAGACTTAGGGCGATTTTTTTAAGTTTGTTGAAGAACATTTATAGGTTTGTCTTCTCAATTTGTCTGTAGGTTATTCGTAGACTGTAGAACTAAGAATAAACTAGAAATACATTACCAAACATTCCATAAAGTGCTTCTACAATGGGAAATCTAGTTCCCATATTACAAGCATGGCGATTTTGGGACTAGAGGCATGTGGTGTGGAATATGCATTTAAAAAAATAGGTTAGATTCAAATATTGCCCAAATGTATCACTGACAATAAACTAATTGGTACGTCATCAAGTGTCAGACACAGGCGTTCTATGCAAGGCACATCGCATGAATACCGAATCAGACGGTTCGATACTCTGATAAATGGTTTCCGTATTAGAAATAACGGTTCGGACGATATTCGGATTAAAAGTGTCAAGATTTATGATCCAATAATTCCAACCAATTAATTTTGACCATCGATTCGCCAGTGGTATTTTGTATCGGTTTGACGCCAATAAGGCAGGCCTAGTCATCATGCTTTTTTACAGTACTTAACAGATTTAATTTGTATGGGTCAACTGACATTAAAAAGCAGGTATTTAATTTCCAAGAGTATGTTGCCAAGCATTGCTGTGTTCCAGTTTGAAGGGTATGTGCGCCAATTCAATTACAGGCACACGAGACTTAACACCTTTGCCTTCTGAGACGCAGTGTGTGTGATGGACGTAGCGCATTGCCTCACAGGTTACGTCCTCAATAGACATGTTACATTGTTATAGGTAGACGTAATCGCTTAACATCAACTGGGCGACCGCCTGTTCTATATCTTAATATATAAAAAAGATTATTTTTGTGTTTTTTGACCATAATAATTACGTCTCTGACAAGTCTCTGTCTTGATGACAAGTTCTTAGAATCTCAGTTAATAGCACTGAACATAATGGATCAAATTGTTCGTCTTTTGATTATACTTGAAGAAAATCTATCAAAAACTAGGTACTGGCTAAATTATTTATCTGTGAAAGAATATTCTAAGATCAAATAATAAATGATAATAGAATATTCAAAGATTAATAAATAAGTACATAACTATTTCGTGAAATGTTGTAGCACTGAGTGGTTTTATGTTAAAACACACACTAAAATGACACTAAACCCTTTGAACTTAAGGTCCAGAACACTGAAATATTGTAAGAGCTTTTAGCACAAACACTCCCATTCTCATATTTCAGCAAAGGGCAAAGCAAGGCAATATTTGATGTAAGCGAGCCGGTTAAGTAGCTTAATAAGTCTTGACTGGCTGTTATTACAGCTAATGACTCGTGCTAATTGTTCTGGCTCTGCAGCTTAAGACTCGGGGAAGTGTACGAGGTGAGCGCCGATAAATGTGATTAAGGTGAACTTAGAGATGCTTTTAACTTTGGAAAAGTGGTTACGGACGAGTGAGAAAGGTTGCTGATAGTTATTGTTTTAAAATAAGCCTTTGAAACGTTTAAACGATGACACAGTAAACAAGCATATAAGTACTTCGATAAATCTATTGCGATCAATATCAATAAAAATAGACACACATTCTGCTTTTGTGTCGCGAATCACCTTTATTGGAAAAAAAACTCTACACGTATTTATCAACCAATAAATAAACATTAGCTGCTAGTATGGAACACACGTGCTTTATCATGATAATATGAGTCATAAATTCTTAAGAGATCAATTCATATCTTATGCATTTAATAGTCCATTATTACTCCCATCAAAATAACTGTGTTACGACCTCTATCCATATTCAGTCCATTGCAATCCTGGGTATAATAATGTACGGAACCCGGTTATATAATCCGGAAGATTAATGGACTACCATTCCAAATAAATTACAACGACTGTTAACACGATAGCCTTTTTGCGAAGGTCGGCTAATTTTATTTTCGGGAGGCGTGTTTTATTCAAATTTGATAGCGAAACATATTTCATGCTAAAACCGTTTCTAGGTCAACCGTAAGCTACAATGATGCTGCTGTTCTTGCGAAATGTTCGTACATTACAAAACTTTACACTCGATCTTATGTGCTTTTTTTTGTTAAAAATGATGGTGGAAAAATAGTTCTTTATTTTCTTTGTATAAATATTATAAAGCTTTGATAGAAAATTATTTATTCAAACATAACAAAGAGAGAATATGCATTCAGTAACTTTTTCTGCTAAAACTAATTTGCTTCTGGGCAGGTATATTAATGATTTACAAACAGCAATAATGAGAAAATAACGAGACAGTTGTGAAAAGCAAATATACGAGGAAATCACTTACGTAAAGGAAGTAAATTACGTAGATCGAAACATTCTACATCAGGACACATTCAAACCCGCAACGTACCAGATCTTGTTTGTTGGGTGGGATTGAAGCGCTGATTTACCAAAAAGAGACATCTGTAAAACTCCGATTTGGCAGCATTTTAAGCGATTGATTGAAATCGGGATACATTTCCAACTTTGCAAAGGATTTTAATGGATGTTTCTCAGTGCTGATAAAGAGACAGATAAAATAAAAATATATAAGATTAGGTAGGATACCTTTTTATCTGTGGCCGTATTCCACTCATCCGTGATTACAACTCAGATTTATATTCGAAATAAATAGTAAGAGTTATTTATGAGTGCGACCAGCCTTTTCGGCTGTAATGGTTCGTAGCATTTCCAAGTACTACGGGCTACGCCTGCTACGCCGTAGCTGATTGTAGTGCCCCGAGTGGGGTTTCCGCGAGCTCTACGCAGTGATTATTGCGGAAGGAAAATGACTAAGGAAAATTATATTTTTCTTTTACAAATTACATTTTTATGTTTTGGCTTTCAAGAGAACATTTTTTAAGATTCTTTGAGCCCACTGACAAAAGGTTTCAAAATATGATTTCTATTAACTAAGTCACGTGACGTGACGTGAATAGTAACATCAAAAACATAATTATATATAATATATATTCTACAGATAATTATGTTTTTGATGTTTTCTATTCTCTAAAAATTCTAAAAAAATATTAACTCTGCTAGGTCTATTAGGTCTTGTATTATCAAAAATACTTAGGTACTAGTTCAATCCGATTGATACTATTTTTTTACCCAACTACACATAGATAAAAGTAAAGTTATTCAAAACCAATCCTGCCAAATTAAAATCATGTTAGAAGTATATTGCGGCTGAGTCTGGGTAACTGAAGCGTACTCAGCACGTCGCGAACCGTTTTAGAGTTCAAAGCGTTAATTGGAGTAGCAGTCAATCAATCCGTGGTTTGGAGCACGTTACTTACGAAGCATAAATTTGCTAAAGGACTTTTAGAGGCTTTTGTAAAGCCACTAGGGAAAACCCCTGGAACTAAACCTTAATTTTCTGTGCTCTTTTGTTTTTAATATTTTTTTTGTGAAAATAAGCGCAAGCTTACCTACTTTGCAAGTAATAATTAAAAAATGAACTAAGTGCGATAATAGGCATTTTGCTACTAAATCCTTGATTTTAGGTTACCCCTACCTTTGACAATGATTTACCAGATTTTCTAAAAAACCACTAGGAAAATCCATTTAATGATACGTATAGATTTTTTGAAGCGAAAATGTGATGGAAAAAAGCTTGTAGCCCACTTGATGTTACCTCTGCTTATAACAATGCTTTACCTTACAGAGCACTAAATACATACTCTGTCGTTTATGTGATGCATCGTAATTTGAACCTTAAAGGTATCAAATATACAGACAGAGTCATACGAAACTCGCAAATACTTCAAATAAAATATAGTACAATTTGAAATTTTACGAGCTGCAACCGTATACCACTTTAAAAAAATCCTTGATTTACTGTAAAATTCTATTTTGAAAAGAGAATGCACAGAAATTAAAAATAAAATTAAACTAAGTAAATACAATGCGAGCCTCTCATTAATTCCATTAGGTTTAGTCACGTGCCACTCGTAATTAACACGGTTCCGAATAATGGTATTCTCGTATTTAATACTAATTATTTCAATTATTGTATTTGTTACGAACAAACATAGTACGCACAGATTTTCAGACTCAAAATGTTGTTGACGTAAGGACAGTATAATTCACACTGGTTTATTTGACACTAACAATATACGGCGCAGCCATCTACCAAGTAAGATACCTAGATATGCGACAGTTTTTCAACAAAAATATTCTGTAACTTACAGAATATTTTTGTTTTGTGCAAAAATTATAGGATCGGGAATATAGGATTTATTACTCAAATATTGTTTGGATTGAACCCCTTTGTTCTGGAAAACCAGTCCGGCCGTACATGCGATTCGATTTTTCTTTTATACCAGCAACCGATAAAAGACAACACCCAATTAAGGATAAAAAAATGTTGTTCCGAACTAAGTACAATATCGCATCGTCGTCGTCTCAGGCTCACAGCTGCTGTTTCCTAGAAAATACAACATTTTTTACTAAAAACAATGGTGTTAAAAATATGTTCAAAACGTGTTTCAAATTACACACAAACGTGAACTTACGAGCTTGTTTCGCTCTCGCATGATGATAGGCGAAATAATAGCATGATTTTTGAAGATATTTTGGAAGTAGTCAGCCCCGCTAGTGTGCATGTTTTACGTAGGTATACTACAAAGTTCACATAAACTTATATGAACTTCCCGCTAAAAGCGCTGCTCAAATCTCTATACAGAATTTAAATTACGTGAATTTTGTTATATCCCAAAATTTATTAAAATTGATATTTACTTAAAAAATTTAAATTACGTTTTCTAGGTTCATTGCTAATTGAACAAACAGCTCAAGTAATTGAATTTGCATTTAAGATACTTCAGCAAGAAAAATATTTGAACTGTGTATTGAGTGTTTTAAAGCTTGTGATCTTTTCATCAAATGATTATCATCCAAAAACATAATCTTTGTAGAGATGTTATCCGTGGGAAGCTGACCCTTAGCCTTTAATAAACAATGCGGCGGACACGACGGGTATCGACCTAATTTATTATGCAGACGGACATCTAATCCCGGGTCACGCGATAACGCCGGGCATCGTTTATTGGGAACCTAAGAGTGCTTATTTCCATAGATTTAACAGGCTAGAGGCCTGTGTTATGATTGTGTGTCGAATAAATAAATATCTATCTATCTACACAGCTCAGTTGGGTGAAGTACTGCTTTCTACGCTTGTGGGTTCGATCCCCGTCGAAAAGAAGACACAGAAAAAGCTCTTTATGTTCATCACATATAATTATGTGTAAACTGAAAAGGAGCTTTTTCTGGGTTCACTGTTGAGTTTCATAAAATATAAAGTAATAATATACATACCATTTTAGAAATATTAAATATCCGAATAATTTGACTCCTTCCGATTGGTACTGATTTGGATCAGTTGCGCTATCTATAAATCGTTTGCAACGGTGTGTAGATAGCTCAACTGCTTCATGTGTATTTTGTACATATTATAAATATTGTAAATACTAATAAATTAAATATCTTTAAAAAAAAATTGACTCCTTGTCAAATATTACAAGCTCAGTGTGTATGGAAGATATTTTCAGGGCTTGAATAATTTTATGAAACGTTACGAGAACAAACGTGCATTATGTATACAAAATTAAATATTTAAATAGCAGTAGGTACAGTTTCAGTAAAAATAGGTAGGTGTTTGAAAACTTTTTAACCTGCTTTCGTACTTTTTCCCTCTGGGAGGAAAGTAGTTATGCTCTGCAGCGAGGTTTTAGTAGATTTTCACTTACGCTTTGAAGCGAATAAATTATAATGTTTGTGCTTCACTATCCAGTTGGTTCTGCTTAAATATAATACTTCCTTTTATAATTCATACTGCTGGGACCTACTCCCATGATATTTATACTAGGCACACAGTCATAGTTATAGCGGAATATTGTATAATCTTTAACATGACCTTTTTAAGTACAGATTTGATGTATACGAGTGTGAGAATGATAATATGCGTGCAACTCATCAGCCTGAGTCTACTTCTTCAACTATGGGTACATAGCCATAGTTTAAGAAGAAATCTGTGGTTTCTCCATGCAAGGACTTAGATATCATCAGAATCTTAGATATTTTTTCTTGAGAGGGCTGATTGTTTGTTAAACCTATTATATTTCCAGGAAAAAGCAAAGCACCTTTATACAATGACTCGTCATGATCATCGAAAATTACTGCTTAAGAAATTTTCTTTCGATGTTTTTATTCTGTGAAATTTTATTTCCCCTAACATTCGAGTTACGTGTCCGAAAGTTGGCTGCATTAATATTCATGTTTGCTCGTTGGTTCTGGTCTGGTTGTTTTGTAATGTTTTACTATTTAGAGTTGTGTTGACCTAATAGGCAAGCTTTTGCATCTATTCTAGATGATATATACAGCGTTGGGGGCACTTTTTATCCATGCCTCTATGAAAGGAACGCTGCAGTGCCTGGGACCGGATTTTGATGGAGCAGACCTAGTACCTATACCATCCTCTTAGTCTAGTCTGCTTTACCCACAGGAAAGAGAAGTGTGTTGGCTTATATTAGTTCTAATAGCGGGCGCTTTTGGCTTCGTCATGAATTTTGATTGTCTATGGTAAGTAGTTGGTAAGATATTTACCATTCACGTGAATATCGACCAAGGTGTGAATTTGTTGCGATTTTTAGAACGATCGTTCGTACGACTATGCCCACTATAATTTTATTTCATATAGAATAATTAGTAGCTACATGGCTAGAGATCAAAAGGGAAGTCCACATGCATGGACTATAAACTCGTGACCCAATTTTTTTTAAATATCTGCAGTTATCTCGGAATGATGCGTTCAAATGTTTATCGATTTCTCATTTCATTTGACTGTTTATACGCATAGTCTTCGCTACGATATTTGTCATAGCTCAAGGTAACACACCTCAGTCTTTCACCTCTATTACGAGTGCCAGAGTCCCAGATATTACGTGACATGGTAACCTAAGTTCATAAAGGGACTGAAGAGCTCTCACGTAGATTTCGAGGCAAAAAGCAAACTTATATCTACGGCCAATAACGTTTGTCCTATTTTCTATTTTAGGGATAAAGGATTTCGAAGAAACTTCGTGAACGATGTTTATCGATATAAATGGGGTACTTTCGTGAATAGCACCTATTTTGGACTTAACATGATTATCTATAACGTACCCGGATATCGTAAATGTTGACCTTATTTTAGACTTTTATTACATTTGAGCAAGTATAGAATAACAGACTTTTACCACAAACCTATAATGTAAATTAGCATTCCAGTTTTTTCAAAACTAAACCTGAATACTAAAAAAAGTATTTTAAATATTACAACAAACTTTCAGTTGACTACAAAAGTGTTTGAAAAGAAAGATTTCGTTTCATCAATTCAAGTACTTTGCATCTGTATATGAAGGGAGGCTGTATTGTTCAGAGCCAGTGACGTAAGGGTCGCTCCGGTCCGGTTTAAGCCTCGACAGTGATAAATGTTTCATTAATCCTCCAGTATGCACGCAGCCGTACTTTCAAATCTGCCTCGCGAATTTTATTGTTTAATTTGTTGCTTGTTTTTTATTCGTTTCTTGTATTAGGCGGTGTACAATCCGCTGTTATAATATTATTTTGTACAGTATTCACGGTTTTATTACATTTGTAAAGGATTTTCGGTAAACTCTGTTATTGACCAGCATAATACTTAGAAATACGTGTAAATAACATACGAAATGAAATTGAGTTATAATAGCTACCCTGCGTACTTAGCTATGCATAAGACACGCTTCTCTTACCTACCTACCTATTTTAATTTGTTTTAGGTAAGTTCCCGCGCACAGACATCTATCATGAAAGTTTCAGAGATAAACTGAAATGTAAGTTACCAAGTGACGAGTGAGTGTAGAGCAACTGCGACAAGGATAATCAAGTAAGTTTTGAATATCGTTGAGAGGGTACCTACTTTACCGTCTGTTGAATACCTACGTACAAACCAGGCAGGTACCTACAATCACTTACACTCGTAAAAAAATAGTTATACCCGAGATAAACTCTGAATAATTTAGATTTTGGATAAGAATCTAAATTTAACTCATCTGCGTATAAAATTTCCGTTTTATAACATTGTAGCTACATTATTAAAAATATTCAAGGTAACCTTTCACACCCACACACAGCTCAGCTCACACGCTACCGAGTTCGAATAGTATAAGATAAGGTACGAATACGAAAACTTCAAAAACTTGCGGTTAACGAGGATGCTCCGTAATCTGATATGGTAGGTGTTAGGAAAAACAGGAAAACTTTGGGGTGAATGTAAAATTCACGCACTGACAGTGAATAACGTGAGAATGGGTCTCGTATGAATGGCCGCTAGGGACAGATCGGGCCCTTCAGCGTATATTTATTGTTTATTTTTACTGCTAAACTGGTTTATGCAACGTTGGGATTAGCTCTGCAAATTACGTGAATTCGTTTACGAGTATTGGCGACGTGGGGGCATAATTCATCAGTGCTTAGAAACGAACAAAAATTATTAAATTTCGTTTGTTTGTTTTGATTTTACATTTTTTGTTAATCTGAGAGTCCACAGAAATTGAAAACATTAGGATACAAAGAGGTTCGTTTAAGTACCTACCTAATAACAACTGTGCCGAAATATCGGGATACAATAGAACTCACCAATCATGGTAAATATCTTGTTTTTGGCGAAAATTATGTACCTTACAGGTGTATAACTACCTATTATTATTATTATATAAAAATAATAAGTAGTTATACACCTATTAGTATAGAAAATTACAGTACACCAGAAATATATATATTTAGTTCAAACTTTAATTGATATTAGAATTAGAACTCATTTATATTTCAATATACATGAAATTACTGTTCAAAATTAATTTAATATGTTATCTCAATAAAGCTGGAAATTTACGCAATTTAATTTTCTAAACAATAGTCAGTTTCAGTGTAATATAATCATAATTTGACTCTCTTGAAACAGATGTGATCAAAAAGAAAAATCACAGGTTACTACGATATTCAATTTATTTCTAAGGTATAGCGTGGGTGTTGTTACTATTGTTAGAAACACTATTATCACAAGTCGCTATTAAATATAGAAAAGTCCTCATTCAATATAAATAAATAATGTAGATCAGAAAAACCACATAAAGGGATTACTCGTTGACATAAATAAAGATTAATAAGGTCTAATTACGAGTAGCTAGCTATATTATGACACCCACGCTCAGTTCGGCAAACTTTCAGATCACGTACCCACTACGTATAAAATGCTTGCCACAGCTTTTACCATACAGCTATGTTACAAAACGGTCGTAAAAATAAATTCGTAGATGTTTCGTAGACCATCTACGTGGCTACGCCGTTTGAAGTAGCATTAAATGTAGGTGCAGTTTGTAGAGTGGCAGAGCTCATAGTTATGTGGAAGGTTTTAAAATGGCTACAAATAATCTTACAAAATGTTCATTTTTATAACAATTCACAATTGTGTCTGAAATATTTAACCTAAAAAATACCCTTCCGGCCGTTTCCGCAACTAACTTTCGTAACCAGTTGCGAAAACGGAAATATCATTCTTTACCCGCAACTGGTTGTGGTAGAAGAATAAATACTCTTCAACCGCAACCGGTTGCGAATAAATACATTGTTAAATAAATAATAATAATAATAAATAATAATAAATATTCAGGGACATTTCACACAACACCCTCTAGTCCCAAACTAAGCAATGCTTGTAATATGGGAACCAGATGGCTGATAGAATACTTATATACTTTTTTTTGTAAAATAGGCGAGTACATAAATTAGGATATTATGTCAAAGTAGGTAAATAAGTAGACATAGATATAAAAATTGTATACATTATATACAAGGAAACTATGTCAAAATTAGCACATTATTTACATTATTTTTGTTCGCATAGCAGTGCTCCGCTTTGAAATGTATGTAAGACTTACGGAGACAAATGAGACTAAACATCTTTACGTCTCAGAGTGATGGACTCAGTGCGGTACCTTTCCTTACGGGGATATCCTCAGGGAATGTGTTCGGTGAGGTAATGCATTGTTATAGGCAGAGCCGGACGTCTTGGATGCAACTGACGCCATTACGCGTTACGTAGCGTAAACGTAACTTACACCACCTGCTGAAGTTCCAAACTTATATGCTCATAAAAAATTATTATAAACCTTATCGAACCGACTCGAACGAAGTTGAATAGTGAGAAAACCATGTATAATATGATATTGATCTGTTTTTTGTGCTCGAAAAAGCCACATATTACGTATCTCACTATCAGGGAAACTTTCGATCTTAGATCGAGCAACTCATCTCATTGATAGAATAATAAATTGTATGTTTACCGTAGGGTTTATTTTATTTACCATTCGATTTGGTTTTGTGCTTGAATTAATGATAAAGCTTTGATAAGTGAATAATATGAAATAGAAAAGGTTGTATGTACTTTTGTTTTTTTGTTTGTGTTACGTTTTTGTGTGTTGTCAAATAAAGCTTTTTCTTTCTTTCTTTTCGCCGTACTTTGCCGACCACACAATGATGTAACTATGTCGTAGTAGGGTAAGCTTGGGATACATTCCGATTGAGGGATTAGGGGCACTTTTTCGGTCTTAGGAAAAGTGAAAATGTATGTATTTTAGTGAAAATAATTTTGTATAGGCGTTCTTGCATATCCTCAAGCAATATTTTTACTCTACAGTTGCTATTATTAGACGAGGGAATAGGTATAATCATCATCAGTATTTATTCCTAGCTTATCTTGTCCCACTGTAGGGCTAAGGTCTCTCTAAATGTCAAATTTTATTATTACTAACTAGTAGTCACCCGCGACTTCCTCCACAAAAAAGTATTACCTAAAAAAAGCTGAAAAAGTAGCCTGTGTTAATCCAGGTTACGAACTATAATATATTCCAAGTTTCATCCAAATCGGACCAGTAGTTACAGCGTGATTGAAACACAAACATCTAAACTTTGACACTTGTAATAGTAGTGAGATTATCATGCTCATACACTCGCAATAAAATTATTTTAGGTACGTAATTTTCTTCACTCGTAGGTAGAATAAAGGTACAGCTCGTCATATTCGCAATTCATGCAAATTCAAATCAACCGGTGCGAGTGAATGATTGAAATGAGATCTTGATTAATACATTTAGAAATTCGCTCTTCCAGGCGAATCCAGTTCGACGATACTTTATTACATTTCATGTAAAACCTCGCGAGTCTTTTGAATATTTTCATACAGAAATACGTTACATGTAATAATTATTTTATGTTTTAAATGAAAACTCTTTATTGATCAGATTTTAAGATATCGAATCAATTGAGTTTATATTTTATGAGATTAAAATGCTTGTAAATATTGACAAATAAAACTTCTATAAAAAAAGCTATCCAAAATAAGAATCCCAAAAGTGTTTTTCTGTAAAACTTTATTGTCCCTCAGATAAAAGTGTTGATCAATACAAACTATTCCTTAGAAAAATAGCTTTTCCTAAAGAACTTAATAAAAACTTGTGAAAAAGAATATAAAAGTACTTATGGTAATATTGGATGGAAATAGAATCCGGGCGTAGACATTCCAACTTCTGTCTAATGTGTTTTCAGGTACAATTTTTCTTAAAAATAAATAACAGACGGCAATAAACAGAGGCCTTAGCCAAGGTAACATTCGACAAGCGAAGTCGGCAGTAGAAAAGTCCAAAAATGTATGGGATTGGCATAAGGCATAGATATATCACGTGATCTGTAGTCAACGAAACGAACATTGGTAGCCAAATGTAAGGGCCAACGCACATCTATCGACAAAACTGTTTTGTCGCGTACTTAGTGACGTGAAAATAAATTTTCTGTTATAACGAAAACAGCATAAGATGAATGCTTCCTCGTCATATGCTGTTTTCGTTGTAACGAAATTCACATCAATTGACACGACGCATGCATAAAATTATGTTTAACTATCTATTATAGCATTGTTTAGTACCTACCTATTAAACATTGCTTTATACGCACATACCTAGAGAATGAACTGTGCTTTTTTAATAAATAAGAATATAGTGTAATTATGTAGTGTACTTAACAATATTATTAAGTACTTAGCATGATTCTCATTAAATAAGCAAGTAACGAAAACAGCAAATAAGACGAAGCATATTGTGACGAAAAAAGTTATACTGACATGGTTTGTCACGAAATTATGAAGTTTCACATCACTAACTGTTCGACAAGACTTTTTGTCTTTGGTTTGCGTTCGTCGTCTGCGTACGTCTGCGTTCTCCCTAAGGGAGAACGCAAACCAAAGACAAAACGTCTTGTCGAACAGTTAGTGATGTGAAACTTCTCAGTAAAACTTTTTTAGTTACGATATGCTTCTTTTTATTTGCTGTTTTCGTTACTTGCTTATTTAATGAGAATCATCCTAAGTACTTAATAATATTATTAAGTACACTACATAATTACTTTATATTCTTATTTATTAAAAAAGCACAGTTCATTCTCTAGGTATGTGCGTATAAAGCAATGTTTAATAAGTAGGTACTAAACAATGCTATAATAGATAGGTAAACATAATTTTATGCATGCGTCGTGTCAATTGATGTGAATTTCGTTACAACGAAAACAGCATATGACGAGGAAGCATTCATCATATGCTGTTTTCGTTATAACAGAAAATTTATTTTCACGTCACTAAGTACGCGACAAAACAGTTTTGTCGTCAGATGTGCGTTGGCCCTAAGCAGAGATGGGCAAAATACCGGGTTTTTTCAAAATACCCGGTGTTTTGGGTTAATACCCGGTAAAAACCTTGAAACGGGTATTTTCAAGGGTTTTTTCAATTTTCAAGAGATATTTGTCATTGTTGACCTTCAATTGATTAAAATGTAAATAGTATTGGTTATTTACACATATTTCAATTATATTAATTTGAAAATACAGTTATTTTCTAGTAAAAAAGTGAAAAATAAAAATCTAATACGTTTTTTGTATAGGAGTTTGACTTTTGGAGTTTGAGGAGTCAGGCAGGTTTACATGAATGTTTTTTTAACCGACTTCAAAAACGGAGGAGGTTCTCAATTCCGTTGAATTTTTTTTTAAATGTTTGTTACCTCAGAACTCCGTCATTTATGAACAGATTTCAAAAATTCTTTTTTTATCTGAAAGGATATACTTCCAGATTAGTCCCATTTCATTTTCATCAAAATCGGTCCAGTAGTTTGGGTTATAAATAGAAATAACTGAAAAATATGCCAAGTTGCGGCGTAGCGCCTACCATTTTACTGCTAGCAACGATGCAATATGTCACGTATCGGCGTAGCGCCTACCATTTTACTGCTAGCAACGATGGCCCTTTGTGGGTGCACAACTAAATTATAACATTTTTCTAAATTTGTCAATAAACCCAGTTTGTACATTTAAACCGCATTTAATTGGAGAAAAGCAAAAACCCACCAGTAGTTCCTCTAAAGAATCAAACCAACCACGTGCACGAAATTGCGTATTTTGCTTTCCTGTGACTTTTATGTGGTGTTTATAGTCACATTCCCAATGAACTGTCATCATCATCATCATCTGATGATGAAGCTGGTAGTCGAATTGAAGTCGGTTTTTCCAGTTTTTTAACTTATAAATTACTAGTAGTTACCCGCGACTTCGTACGCGTCTACAGTTTCCATGTTACATTATATTATCTGTGCGTCTACCGAGCGGATACTTTAAGAAACTTGATATTACACCTCATTACACCGAACTCGTACCTACTGGAATGTCAAACGCTAGTTGTTAGACCAAAGAGGTAGTACTACGCCCTGTCAAACTGACGTGACATGACATGACAATGAAATCCTCTTGCCAATTGGCGCTGCTAATCCTTTTTGTTCATTTTATCCTGTAGATCCTGTTAACTATTCGAGATAAAAAGTAGCCTATGTGTCAATCCAGGTTACGAACTATATATATGCCAAGTTTCATCCAAGTTAATTCAGTAGTTTAGACGTGATTGAAACACAAACATCCAAACATCTAAACTTTCGCATTTATAATATTAGTAAGATAAGATAAGATTATCTAAAGGATATACTTCCAGATTGGTCCCATTTAATTTTCATTGAACTCGGTTTAGTACCTAGTAAATTTTTTTTTTTTGACGTGCTGCTCGTGCCGTCTAATTATTTGAATTTTGGTGGGAGGACATTTGTTTTTTCTTTCTTTTGTTTTATTTGTTGCACCGGTCGCACCTTGGTGGAATTGAATATTTGAGATGTTGTTGATGTAAAGTTATTTTTTAAAATTATTTATGCTGGCTAAAAGTTCAGAATGTAGGTGCTCATATCTCCTGTCTCACTCAGGTTAGGAGTATGGTGCAAAGACAAATGTTGAAGCAGGCGACCATACCTTTCTGATGGTAGGGTACTCGTATCTTCTGTCTCACTCTAACACTGACTGATCGATTTGTTCTCCCACTTGCGCTGGTATATTGCAAAAATTTTTTCGGTGGATCTATTTCGGGGGTGGGGTAAACATGGGAAAAATACGAAACCCCCCCTAACCCCTCCCTTCTTTGACTTTTAGCTCGTAACTTTTAAACGGTAAGACTTAGGAGGGTTGGTTTTTGAAACAATTTTTTTCGGTGGATCTATCTCGGGGGTGGGGGTGACCATGGGAAAAATACGAACCCCCCCTATCCCCCCCTTTCTTTGAGTTTTAGCTTGTAACTTCTAAACGGTAAGACTTAGAGGGTTGGTTCGTGACACGATTTTTTTTCTGTGGATCAACTTCGAGAGGGACGTTGACCATGGGAAAAATACAAAACCCCCCTTATCCCCCCCCCCCTTTCTTTGAGTTTTAGCTTGTAACTTCTAAACGGTAAGACTTAGAGGGTTGGTTCTTGACACGATTTTTTTTCTGTGGATCAACTTCGAGAGGGACGGTGACCATGGGAAAAATACAAAATCCCCCTTATCCCCCCTTTCTTTGAATTTTAGCTTGTAACTTCTAAACGGTAAGACTTAGAGGGTTGGTTTTTGACACAATTTTTTTTCTGTGGATCAACTTCGAGAGGGACGGTGACCATGGGAAAAATACAAAACCCCCCTTATCCTCCCCCTTTGTTTGAGTTTTAGCTTGTAACTTCTAAACGGTAAGACTTAGAGGGTTGGTTCTTGACACGATTTGTTTTCTGTGGATCAACTTCGAGAGGGACGGTGACCATGGGAAAAATACAAAACCCCCCCTATCCCCCCCTTTCTTTGAGTATTAGCTTGTAACTTCTAAACGGTAAGACTTAGCGAGTTAGTTCTTGACACGATTTTTTTTCGGTGGATCAACTTCGAGAGGGACGGTGACCATGGGAAAAATACAAACCCCCCCCCCTCCTAATCACCCCCTTCAATGAGTGTTAGCTCGTAACTTTTAAACGGTAAGACTTAGAGGGTTGGCTCTTGAAACAAAAACAGGTAAGTACAAGGCGCTTCAGTAAATATTGCAAAAATCTAATAGATCTTTCTATAGGTAAGGTTGACAGGTACAAGGTGCATCAGTACTAATGCCGAAATCCTAAAATGCTCGTATCTCATCTCCCACTGTAGGTAGGTACGAGTACAAGGTGCTTCAGTAAATATCGCTCAAATCGAATAGACCTTTCTAAAGGTAGGGTGGACCGGTACAAGGTGCATCAGTATTGTTGCCGAAATCCTATAAATGCTCCTATCTCATCTCCCAATGTAGGTAGGTACAAGGTGCTTTAGTAAATATTGCTTAAATCGAATAGATCTTTCTATAGGTAGGTTTAACATGTACAAGGTGCATAAGTACTATTAACAAAATTCAACTAGTGGTTTGATCTCCTATCTCACTCACTCATGGTAGGTATAGGTACAAGGTGCTTCAGCAAAAATGACCCAAAATATTTTTGGACCGCAAATTTTTTTTTACTTCAATTTTTTTTAACCCTAGTTTTTTTTGACCCCAAATATTTTTTTTGACCCCAAATTGTTTTTGACCCAAAATTTTTTTTTGACCCCAATTTTTTTGACAACAAATTTTTTTGACCCCAATTGTTTTTACCCTAATTTTTTTTACGACTACAACGTAGGGTTTGTAAAAGTTGGTAGGGGTTTACAAGATTTGTAGGGGTTATAGGGGTATGTAGGGGTTGGTAGGGGTTTGTAGGGATTGGTAGGGGTTTTTAGAAAAAAGTATAAGGTAAAAAAAACCGCTTTCGAGCTGCATGCAGCTCGAGCACCACGCAACCTAGTTAGCTTTATAACGCTTCTAATGAATAAATTCAGCTAGGCGCGTGGTGAACCGTGCAAACGACAGGCTTTCAGTCAGGATTTTACTTAGCAGATTCTGAAATGTACCACTCAAAAGCGCGTCCCAGGCTCTGTTTACTACTCGTAGCGACATCTACTTGTCAGATTTGTACTAAGATCTAAGAAGCACGGGTATAGTATCGCATTTTTCCAGAGAATTATTAGAACGACTAAGTTCTCAAACTGAAAGTCAAACGACCTTATCTTGGAAACTACTCATCTTGGACTTCTCGTTCCATAACAAAATGAAAGTGACAATCTACAATGACCATTATATTCTTCCTGCATGTTCTTGAGTATTTTCTACCAAAATCTACCAAAATATGGTTGGATCCAATACGGTGACAATAAAACCTTCGTAGGAATCACCGGTTCACAGCGTACTGCATATCTATTAGGTATGTATGGATTTCGGAGCGGGTCGATGTAGTGAGGATGTATTGGAAGTGTTTAATGTGCAGATCTCACAAAATATACGCCTAATACCACCAAGAGATACCTTACTGAATACGGTAGACAGACACTAGTAGGTAGGGTATCACTTGGTGGTAAAAAAATGTTTTTATTTTGCGTAAATTTTGTTAGACGCTGCACGGATACGGAGTTTCATTGTTTTTCTTATGTTTAATACATAAAACGTTAGTAAATTTATTTTTTTCTGGTTGCTTTTATTTATATAACCCAAAAAAATTAGGTAAGCACTCTAGAACAGTAATACTTTCTTTGAAAATCGTTTTTACCCGCGAAAATACCCGATTTTGGGTATTTACCCGGTAAAAACCCGAATCGGGTATTTACCCGGTAAATACCTTTTGGGTAAATACCCAGCGCCCATCTCTAGCCCTAAGGGAGAACGCAAACCAAAGACAAAACGTCTTGTCGAACAGTTAGTGATGTGAAACTTCTCAGTAAAACTTTTTTAGTTACGATATGCTTCTTTTTATTTGCTGTTTTCGTTACTCGCTTATTTAATGAAAATCATCCTAAGTACTTCATAATATTATTAAGTACACTACATAATTACTTTATATTCTTATTTATTACAAAAGCACAGTTCATTCTCTAGGTATGTGCGTATAAAGCAATGTTTAATAAGTAGGTACTAAACAATGCTATAATAGATAGGTAAACATAATTTTATGCATGCGTCGTGTCAATTGATGTGAATTTCGTTACAACGAAAACAGCATATGACGAGGATGCATTCATCATATGCTGTTTTCGTTATAACAGAAAATTTATTTTCACGTCACTAAGTACGCGACAAAACAGTTTTGTCGTCAGATGTGCGTTGGCCCTAATACATGTCCATTCGATCGCACGAATCGACAGTAGCGAACGATTACCTCCATACAAATAATCATTTTGACAGGCGACTTCAAAAGTACAAAAATGTATGTGATTGACATAAGGCATAGATGTATCACGTGGTCTGTGATCAACGAAACGAATATTGGTATACATGTCGATTCCCTCGCACGAACCGACAACAGCCGAACGACTATCTCCATACAAATGCGTAGCCAAGTGGCTCTTTTGACAAGCGACTTCACTTCGTTTTCTATCAGCACGATAGAAAAGCCAGCGAAAACCAAAACCCTGTAGATATCGAAACAAAATGGCGATTTTAGGTGAAATTTTGACTTTTCAATCGATTTGGTGACTGCCGACTACTGCCGAGGTGACTGCGAAATAATCCTAGGTTTTTTCAAACCTACTACTACACTAAATCTTGCAGTAAAGGGCGATGTTCGCCACTTATTTTATTGAGAGCAATACCTACACATGACCTAACCTGCATGCAGTTAAAAATAAAAGTACATAAGTACTTAAAGAAAAAACATATTTTATTTAGAATTAAATTAACACAGAAAAAAAGAGCACAAAAATATTATTCCACGAAAATTCCAATATCATAGAATGTTGGTTGTAACTTTCAAGTAGGAATACTTAGTAGAATAACTGTATGTTTGGTTTAGGCTCAGTGCAGCAGTAGATATGTAGGTAGATGATATCTGAAAATATAAAGATGTTAATATTACCTACCTTGCACATACCGTATTTAGATAAGTTATAAAACCTAATATATCATCAGTGTATCAAGGCTAAGGACACCGCTGTAACAAGAAAATAAATAACTCTTGATATTATGCTTGTAGGCAGGTAAGCCGCTTTACACTGACTGTTTGGATTGAAACTAAAATCACTTCCTCATAGGTATCTGCCTACAAACAATATTTTACCTCTGCAATGTGGCATGTTCTGAATGTGATCTGGAATGTGGAATCCAAAAAAATCGAATATTATTCTCCATAGCCAGAGTTCTTCTTCATTTATTTCATTTTTCTGGTGTTTGCACATTGCATCCAATCACACCTTATATTTTCAGGGTTTTGTGGGTACTTTATTTACTAGGTAGCCCACTTTTCTATTTTTATCTAAATGTTTCACAATAAAACATAAATTTTCGTTTCTTACATAAAAATAAAATAAATAAACAAAATGAATATGCTAGGTTCGAATAACACTGACATGACATTGGATGTAGTAAAACCATAGACTAAACGTGATTTCTAGCGAAAGACTGACAGAATTAGCGAAGTTATTGATCGAGTAGGCATTTATTTCTCGTATGTTACTTTGTCTACCAATTTAACTTCGACATCGTTGAAGCGATCAAGATTGTAGAAATAGAATCATAGAGGAATATTATAATGGGGAATAGAGTGCCATCTCTCGCCGATTTTTTGTCACCCTCGAATAATCGGTGAAGATTGACTAAGCAAGATACACCACGAGCGCTTCGTCTTCTATAAAAAGTCAAGATTAGTATTCACAATGTAAACGATGTGCAAATCACCTACACTAATAAATCTTATATTTTTCAGTAAGTATAATTATGTATTTTTTTAAAACGTAGTTCTAAGTTTATCGATATCGATAAAAAATTCTAAATTACACAATTACACAATTCTAAAGTACACACCTATTTCATTTTCTCTAGGCTAGCAACACTTAAAATCAAGATTTCCTGTCATTATCAGGTGCTATTGCTACTATTCTTTTGGCAAATTATTTCTGTTATTATGGTGGCCATTGGTGGCGAGTATGGTAAACTTCTTTTTCATGCTTTCCTGTTTTCTTGGTAGAAGTCCCGCTTCTTATTACGTAGTGCCTGCCTATTATAATTTTTTTCTATGTTCGAAAGACACTGACATTGGATGTAAGAAAACCATAGATTAAACGAGATTGATTAGGCAAACAAATACGCGCCATGCCAGGCATGGCGTTTGTTGAGTGTTGCCGACCCCGCGCGCTCGCAAAAATGCAACATTACTGGCTACACTGACTCTATTACGATGGCTACTTTTATAAAATTAAATATTACAAGAACTTTTTCTTACAAAATTAGCATTTATTTATACTAAAGAAGAATTACCAACAATTTGGCCAACGCAATGTGTCGGCCACACAATAATAAATAATAAATATATTATTTATTGTTCTGTGGTGTCGGCGGACATCAAGTAGCGAAAGACCTTTGAAGGACTGATAGAAGAGGATGGAGATATGGAGTTTTCTACTTGTATGTCAATTGGTCTCCCGATCTATCTTCGATATCGTTGCAGCGATAAAGATTGTAGAAATAGAATCGATTCCTAGCTAATGTACATTGGCTAAGGCCTCAGCTCCTGAGTCTGCAAACTGTTTATTTTATTTTTTCCTTCGCAATGGAAGCAAAAGTAATAACTCGTTTATTTCTACATGACAAATAGGTACGTTTGTAGGTACTAGTTCGTTACAGCGATTAAAACTGAAATTTTAATTACTAATCTCATTTTAAACTTAACTAATAACTTTAGCGCCTGCAAATATTTTTTTTTACATAAACTTATAACTATAAACAGTTTTCAATTTAATCTAGGAGTTTACGCAACCACAAATGCTTGAATTCTTCGAAATACAGAGTACCCAATAATTAAATTCAGCATAGCAGAACTACATATTCGCGCCAACTAAATTCTTCTGCGGTGACTCGAAAGTTAAAACTGTTGAAACTAGTGGTTAAGCCGTGCTTGAACTTTGCGGCCGACCCCTATATATTACGGGTAATAATAGTATGGTCGTAGAATACGCAACATGTCTAACCCTTTAGACAAAGTCTTGTGCGATGTGTGTTTGTACATTTAAACTTTGTAGATTAAGTTTGGAATGTATTTTATTTATTTCCTTAAATTTAGCTGAGAAATCAAATACTTCTTCACTAATGTATATAAATTAAGGGCGGCTTGCACCAGAATCACTAAACGTGTTTAACAGCTAAATCGATTTAAATCTGACGTATTTATATGACTTGACAACTCGCTAAATACTATTTAATAGTTAAACGCGTTTAGCGATTCTGGTGCAAGCCGCCCTAAGGCTCATAATATATGTAAAATGAAATGGCAAAGGAAAAAAGCAAATGTCATAAAATTGCAGAAAATATATCAAGCTTACTAAAAACAGATTTTGTTATAAACTTTGTCAATGCCAATAATATAATATCACTAATTAAAAAGAATCAGATGTTGGTAAACCTTATCTTCGTTGTTATAATCTATATAAGTATAATTATGTCATGTAGTGATTGTCAGAATAATCTAGCGATTTTCAGAATTGATCATCGAAAGTTTTCAGGGTTTGAATAACATTCGGTACACCAATCTACATATGGTGTACCGAATTTCTAATTCTGATAATCCCTAAATTATTCAGATAATATCACAATATTTAACAAACCATGAACTATATCAACAATACTTGCTTATTGTAACATAATAATCTTATGTTACTGGGTATAATTACCGACATATTTCTCCGTAAAGCTTTCGTGTATCGGGGATCAAACCAACTTAGATTATATCTAGGTTTAGTTGGAGTAAATTATAATACCTAGCTAAGTAAAACAAGTTTCGATTCCCATAGGGCATCTTGAACATACAAGTACGCCTCCGTGGGTTTTCAAAGCAACGCGACGGTTTACGCTCGCAAGCTCCCAGAGTATTTAATTTTCCTAGATATTTTTTCCATTTCTATGTAATATCTAATTAAGGTTTCAAAAAGTTCTTGATTAAAAACCATACCACTTCACTCACTAGCTAGTCATACCCCGCACCTATTAATGTAGTCCAAGCCTCGGAATGTATTAGTTCGTGATTGGTAACCGGAAGGCCCAGAATTCCGTGGGTTACCGCAGGCATTGCTGGAATGCTACTCGGCCAGAATGCCTTTGAACTTACTGGTCGGCTTCTCAAAGATTTGATAGGTCTAAAATTTTTAACCGCAATCCTAAACCCTACAATGTCCTGGTTTGTTTTTAAATCTTAATAGATTCTTCGTAATTATTTAAAACTGTAATTGTTTAAAAAGAACTAGAAGTTTCGAGAAAACATCATTTATTTTTCATGCTCTGATTAATTTCCGTTCTAATGTTTTGTTTCGTGATTAACCTTTTTGCGAAAATGGGAAAGTAACTCCAAATAAAAATAAAAAAATTCTTTTTTTCTCTGGGACCGTGACCTGTTGTAGATCGTTGAAAGCTTTTTACGTGACTAATTGAATATTTTCTTGTCTCATTTCCGTGCTGAGTGCTAGATGAATAATGAAAAGGAATTTCTCTCTGCTGAATCTTCTTTCATGGGATTTTTAAAACTCAAGGTTTTGTTGGTGTTGCCTTTTGTGATGCTTGTACTGTGCACTTTACGACTCAAACCGGATGAGCATCTGTCCCCAATACTCGTAACACTTAATGCTTTTTGTCCATCGACTTACGACTACCTACAGACATAGTACTTACATGTTTTTCTAGTAACTGCTGACTTACATAATATTACTGCTAAGTGTGAGGTTAATAGGATGAGCTTATCCTCAGTGGAAGTTCTCTTCAAAAAATTTTAAGAATTCTATTTGGAGTGAAATATTGTTCTTTCGATAACCTGCCGCAGAATTAACCTATAATACATCAATGCCTGCTATAAAGGTTAGAAGTGAGCATTATCTTGCCATTATGACCAAATGGTGGACATTAGCGAACGTGTGAAACGCTGCTGCACTACATAAATCATAAAGTTCCAAGCTGCCGGAAGAACGAACTTTCGTCGAAGCAGATGTTTAGAGTTTTATTCTTTTTAACCGACCATCCGGCTGCTAGTACGTACTATCACCTAAAACTTCAGAGGTATTTTTATAAATCTATAAATATGTATTTATAAAGATTCGTTATATATCTATTCTGTGGTAATAGTTAACATATATTTTGGATCTGTACTCTACATTTATCTAAACACTTTGTAGTCTATGAATTTGTCTTTTTTTGGGAGCTGTGAACTGCATGCATTCAATTCAACTATAATAATAATAATTGTGTGTTAACTCTAAAACTCTGTGTGTTAACTCACTAATTGTGTGTTAACTCTAAAACTCTAAGCCTTGGAGTTAAAATACGAACTTTCACGTGCAACGAAATAACTAAACGGGTTGAATTACCAACTTATTATCACGAACATTAATAAAGCTTTTACACAATTTAATGGAACAGAAACACTCTGAAATTAAGCTGTATCGAGAAAGCATTTTGTTTGTATGAAATATAATAAAATGATTAATACTGCACTCAAGATGTCATAAATATTTGCACAAAATGAGTAATAGGTAATTCGTTCATTAGTTCGTACGAGTTAGTAAGGTAATTTGCGATGGTAACTTCAAAGGTTAAAAACGATACGTTGAAAACAGCTATACACTGTATAATTTTTTTTTTTTCACAAAGTGTACCTACAATATCGTAAATCTCATAAACTACCACAACACTCACCAGCGCTGCAGCGGTCCAACAAACGAACAAAAACTAGGACTTACGTTTAGGGTTAAAACATAATTCTGGTGCTCTGTGAGTTCACGATACCATCTTGTAAGTTAAATACAGTAGTAGTTCTCTGAGCTATCTCCTCGATACCACCTTGTAAGATGTTCGAGCGAGATTAATTTAACTAAGCATATATCTTAACCTGAGATCAGCTCCACCGCACTAAGTCCCAGCATAATGGAGAACAAGCCTATTAATCAGGTAATCCAAGTATACTTGTCGGTAGCCGACTGTTCATGTAGTGCCGTTGTTCATCATGTATCAGTACCTACGTGTAAGTACTTCCAGAGCCTTGAGCTCAGACTCCAGGCTCTGAAAGTACTTCACAGATGTGGGCATTATCCCTCCAAAAAAAATTGCAGGAAAACCGATTGTGAGCCTTTTATATACACCGATTCTCATCTTTACACTTTCGCCTTCCGACGACTTAGATCAGCCCAATGAGAAAAATGTTTTGGAATAGAAAATTCTATGAAGCTCTGTAAATTAAGTCATCCAGTCTTTCGTTGCCATAGAACAGGAAAATCGTAAATAAATAAAAGCGTAATGAACAAAACAAAAAAGGTCGTACAATAACAATCACTAAGAGCTTAATTTTAGAGGTAACTTCCTCATTATAACAATAATTAGTAACTTCATATTGCTAAATAATTAATATCTTATGAGGGCGCACGTTGTTTGTATACTCATACTTACGAGTACATTCGATTTGTTAGATGGGTGCCTCGAACGCATTTTTCATTCCATCAACTAAATATAGTAAATACAACTATAAACTAATTAATAAGCTAAATAAAACTCAATATAATATGCGTGAGTTATATTTCTATCGTGTGTCGCAACTGTCTAACTTGTAAAATATTTATAAGAGCAAGTTATTTTCAGCTCACTCGTTATTCGAACCATTAACCTACCAAAAGCAATTTCAAGTTTGACAATATAACCGATGCAATATAATATGTACATGCATCATGCAGTTTGCTATTATATACAGCAGATCCGGCGGATGACACATTAAATAAATCTTGCTTTGTCCAAGCGCATTATGTATGCAAACACCGGGATATAGGTACTCAGCACATATTAGAACAGCCAAATCAGTTCGTATAAAAATAGAGTCAATCGCACTCGTACTCGCCCCTCTGAGGTGATAATGCCTATGAAAAAGAAAAGTATCTTTTTTAATAGTACTTTGGCTTTCTGTGTAAGATATTTTATCTCGAACGTCAAAATAAGCGAAATGAGACAGGTGAGAACATCTAAAGGATATTATAGATCTCTATATATATATAGAACTTCAGGCGGTTATTCGAATGATTTCTAGTACCTACTAAATACTGGCAATGTTAGTTTCAAACAAGCTTTTTGTTATTAGGACTACTTGAATAGCCATTGCACTATGCGGCTGTCTCAAACCAAAATCTAGTATGAGCCATTTTCTTTTGTAGACCTTTTTTTTTGCAGCATCGTTCCTAGAATGTCATTCATAGAACGATGTCGTAAAAAAACGTTTACAAAAAAAATGGTTCATACTAAGTTTTGGTTTGGGACAGCCGTATGGTGATCGCAAGCCTCCTGTGGATACCATCATAATTTTGATGAAGCTTTTTTTAGAATAAGCTGTGGCATCCCGCTGGCTGCAATGTCTCCGACCAAACTAAAGTTACGTCGCGAAAAGCTTTGTTTAACCCACAACAGACAATGGAGCAAAGCTTTGTGTGCTACGAGAATGCCGTAAAACGTATTTCTTGTAGTATAACGTGGACCAAAACACTTTGTATTCATAAAATTTATCAGTATTTTTAGTAATTTATTTTAGTAATTTTCAGTATTTTTTGTAAACGTACAAACCAATTCGGTTAGTAAATATATAGGATTTTTGAGAGAACATTATTACTCGTAATATTGTTTTGTATTGGTCTGCAGCTGGTTATGGGTGGATCCTTTTCGAGTGATGTGATGATAATGCAAAGAAAATAATAAAATCATCAACTTTTTACAGTACAATATTTTGTCTCAAAATGTGCGGATAAAAATAAAAATCTTCCACACTTACCTACATTTTGATATTAATCATTCTGTACATCTATTTTGCAACCTAGTTTTTAAACGCAAACTTAGTAAATTTTATTTAAGTACTTGTACTTTTCAGTAACTTTGATCTATAAACATGTACTTGTACTTAACCAATGCAGCTGACATTACGTCTATCGAATCTTTTATAAAGAGATCAAACCGGTTGCTCGGAATCCTTAGACCTTTCGAGTGAATTGAGGTAAAGCTAAAACTTGGCACGCATGAAATAAATTGAATGAATTCTCTACGAATTTTATTGCTTTCGATAAGGCTTGGGGTTGTCTAGCGTTCGTGAATTTTAAAGAGTTTATTCACCCATTCTTTTTTTACATGCAGATGAATTTTACGATAGACGTGATGCTGAAACATATCATGCAGTATATCTTGACCAATACACATGATTGTGAATCCACAAAATAATTCTTAAGTACATAGTGCATGTAAAAATCTTTAGTTCTCTTCTGTCACTCTTTACCAGTTTTCATCAAACTTTATGTGTTTATTAGTAGGGTGTAAGCGACCTAAAAGCTATAGTGCTATTCAATACAAAATCCTCTGAAACGAGATCAAGATCCCCCTTAACTATTAACGATCTTTCTCTGGCTAGAACTCAGCCAATTGAATTTGCCCAGAAGCTACTTCATGTTACGTTGGTTTCTATCTAGCCTCTGCTCATATTACATTTATTACTACAACCAGCAATTTGAGCAGAAAGTTATAGTAAAACCACAATTGCTTGGAAATAAACTAAATAACTAGATCGCAACTTTAATATTTACCAGGTACTCGTTTACTATTTGAAACAAAAATGTGATAGAGTATGAAAAAACGCGCAAATAGCACACGCGTCTTTTTGCACACCCATGAAGACTGGTAAATAATACTCTTAGCATTAGGTAAGTCCGCCTAGCAGTACTTGTTTGTGTGAAATTTTCAAATAAAAAATAAATCGATTTCATACAAATTTTTCCTTATGCTTCCATACTTTAGTATATTAACATCTAGATGACTTATACAGATAGCGTTAGAGGCCACTTTTCACGTACTAAATACGTGTTTTTAAAATGCCTCCAGTACAAATTGACAGGCAGCTTCCAAGAGCAACTAATAGACGGAATAAACTAAATAAGAACGCTTAAGAAACAGCTCAGATGTACCTAATTCCCCGGCTAGCTCGAGTCACTTCACGTCCGTCGTGGTACGTTTATTGGCCCTGGCGACGTTGACTGACGATCCGGTGCGAACGAGACCTGTCGGTATTTACTGCATGCACAATGGGGAGCTTCTAGTAGAATAGGTTTTCGTATTTATCTCAAGACTGAACGGAGCTAGTACACGCGATTCGGCTTAGACCGGATTTATTTGATTGTTACCGACTTGCTCTAAAACTGTGCACCCTATGCGATATGTGGTAGGTACAATCTAGAGTAGTTCTTAACGTGTAAGAACCATTACAATCTATTAGTTCACGACGAATAGGTACATTACTTATATAAATATTTTACAGGAATGCGCGAAAGTTTTGCAATTTTGCCTGTTTTTGATATCCTTATTTGAACTAGATTTTCAAAGCAATACCTTATTTTCTAGAACCAGTAGCCAGACTAACGACTTAGAAAACTGAAATTTCAATGCAATTTAGATTTCCACGAAACTAGAGTACCTCCTCTGTTGGAATCTGATAAATGCATGAAAACAAACAGGCTAGCAACGGAAATGAAAGCCGCTGCAAAACGACAAGGTATTTAAGCATAAGCCGCTAGCTAACATGCGGTGGCACCTGGACCCTGGAACCTGGGCCCTGCAAGTCATGCTGCAGCTCGACGCTTATTGGCTGCGACCGACCACTGACATTGATATATAGCAGGCGACATCCGAGGGCGCTTGACTTATTTGCCACCATTTTTTAAAGGTACCATAAGACAGTATTCGTTTATGCCGCTAGTGGAATGAACGTGACCCCTGCCGCACAGAGCTATTTACTTATTTTAACGACCGAGAAAAGCCGTAAAACCAGTGTTGGGACGAACAATTGGAAGGGCACCAAGATTACGAATACTTATGAATTTAGATTTTGGTAAAGTTAACAAATATTACTTTTATTATTGAACCACAGCCATTGGTGAGTTGAGGGCTTGTTTTTACTAGGACGCTGCTGGAATAAATCCTCTTCAGATAGATTATTAACTATTAATTCATAAAATAATAATAATAATGAAACTTTAAAACATAATACTTAATATCAAATTAAATATCCGATACTTCAAGCAAAAAAAAGATTTTATATATTTTGTTGGAAAACATTTTAAAGTCTAAGGGAAAAGTTTAAAAGAGAAGGTTGGTATGGGATAGATTTAAGTCCATTCCATACCAACATGGTGTCTAAACTACGGTACCTCAAGGCGTGAAGCGTACTCAGACCTGTCCGTGTTTTTAGGACAAACGTTGCCCCGGGGATTGCTTTCCTAAATCCGGAAGATTATTTACAAAAAAAAACCTTTCTTTTCTTACCTTTCAATTACCAGGAGTCTTGTGCCTACTAAATAATATGTACCTACATCATAATTACGTGAAAGGTTGATTTCATAACTGAAAGCGTAAAGATCTTCTTTTCAACATCCAAATACATTGTTACAGCAGTCTTTATACTCCAATCAGTTTCCAGTGTATAGGACGCTGGAAACTGATTGGAGTTTGTAATTATAACTTCAAGATACTCAAAGGATTTAAGAAAATGTCTCATTAACTTTCATTTTCAGAGGATGAGCTCTTATTGAATTAAAAGATGGGAATTATGACGCGTTTGTCGGACGCAGCGGCGTAAAGACAGTGGTTAAATTGCTCTCAAATTCCCCATTTGCATGTGGAATGAGCCTTTCCATCTCTTTTCGAACATGTTTTTTTTTTGTAAAAGAGAGGAAAGCAAAGTATAGCCAAATATTTGTTGACATTTGACACAAAGCCCCAGAATATGAAAACCTTGTTGTATATTAATTTTGAGCAAAACCTCACGGTTACGATGTACTTCCAGAACGTAAGAATTATGACCCTCGCTGACTATCTTACAAGCAATTCAATTAGCAACCTAAATGTTCTAGATAGGTACACTTGCTACATGTGCTATCTTTACCCCATACGTGGGACCGAGTTCCATTAAAGAGCGGGTGACAAATTTCGGTTACCCACATACCCTCCCACGGACCCTTAAGAGTCAGTAATTAAACTGTAAATTACTCCTAAGTGCAGGATCGTATCTACTGAAGGTCGTATCGGAGACACTCCAAGAATACCAATGAACCTTAGACCCGTAATCAAAAATTTATTCAGCAGTCGTAGAAATGAAGCTAGAAATGTATCCAAATTACTCTTTATATTTGATCTTTCGTTCATTTCAATATTATCCTACGATTTTGTGGTAATGTTTTCACTGACTTTAGGAATGAAACTGTAAACAATTTACAAATTTTGTGGGCAACTTAGAAATTTTAAATAAATAGGATAAAGCTACGATTATCTTCAAAAACATTTACATTTGTTTCGGAATAAATTTTAGTTGAAACAGGCCTCAGCCCGTAGTCTGAGTTTTATTTTGTTGATTTTAGAAAAGTAAGAATCGAAATACACTCAGTTTTTGTATACAGAAAAATCTTTTGGTGAAACGAGCCCCATTTTTACTCCATACAAAAACTGCGAGTTTTGCGATTCTCACTTGTGAAAATCAACAAAAGACGGCATAGATTCAATTATAAATTTTGACGTATGATTTGGTTTGCGAGTAAAAATTGCTTTTATGCTCTGTATCTGCGAAATGTTCCGACATTGATAAACGAGGGACGTCCGACAGACGCAGGGTGAAATTAAGCCACAATTTCTCATTTATGCCATTTTGTGTTAGCCATTCCCACCCAGCATGAGTGTTATCATGATTTTTAAGCTGACATTAGATAAATTGCTGCTATTATGCATATGAACCAAGAATTTCTGATGTTAAGATATGATAAAAATATCCAGGATCAAACGAATGGCAGAAATACACATATACGTAATACGTAACGTAGGTAAAGAAAAACTCATGCTCCGGCGAGTTCCACATATCACTGGTTTTACCCATTCTATTATAAATGCTGAAACTTATACGAAATCTAAGCAAATGGAAAAATCTAATATCAAATAACAGAAATTCAAAAGAAAATGCTTGCCTGAGAATGTACCCTATAGGCGAACGGGTGTCGTCGGTGGGATCAATAAATTCTCGCTCGAATTACTTTTCACGAGGTTACCTGTAGGTATAACTAGACAAGAATGATACCTACCTATGATGTGAAATGTGTCAATGTTTATTCAGACTAGATTTGAAAAACGTAACCTATTTGAAAAGGATCCGATACGGGACGATCTGTTCTATATAAAGTTCAGCGCTTTGATTGGAGTTCAGCGTGTACGTAGGTTTTGGCAACTTCTTTGGCAAAACATATTAGAGGCTAAAATGATTAGGTGCTCCTTATTTATTCAGATAAATTTATTGCCCAAAAGATAAAAAACTCTTCTTTAACGATATTGGTTCATCGATTTTATCTACGTATAATCTAAATATGAATATTTTTTTTATTCACATTTTTAAGGATTTATTGGGAGGAAATTTGAGGTACCTACTAAGAATATACTTTTTCGATGATGTTATGTAGGTAGGTATCTACCTACATTAGCCGCTGAAGTGTCCTTCAAAACACAGCTTATTTTAAATGCCAGTAGATACACTTATATGCTATCAGGGTTGGCTAGTTGCCAGTTTCTAACTTCCATCATTAAAGGTTAACCTTTTAATATTGGAACTTTCGAGTTCAAGTTTTGCATTAAAGATAGTGTTTTTACAAAATACTATTTTTACAAGGACAGTTTACTTTAAAAGTTGGGATATTCAACTTTTGTAATTTTCTTCGTCCATGAACAAACAGCAGATGTAAGTGCTTGTGTCAGAGACTCAAATAAATTAGATTTCATAAAGTTTAATATTGCAGTTTTGCCAAGATCAAAATATAACTATACGTAGATAGGTATACAAGTAAAACTTTCATTTGATAAAGGTGAACAATTAAATGAACGGGAAACGCTTGTAAAGATATTAGTAAAGTAAGATCATGGGGCGATCCCATGGCCGAACTTTACCAGTGTCGTTCAGCTCGTAAAAGAACGTTATTACCGCGCTGAATAGATAATAAGGATTTTATTAAAATTCCTTGTCCTTGTTTCCTCCCAAGGCCCAGTGGCGAGTCCTTTGTTCAGAGGCATGCGAGTCTTAAATTCTAGCAATGAAATTTTACTGCCTCATTTATAGACCCCTTTTGTTTGTTTTTGTATCGAGTTTAGTCGCGATAATAAGGGAAAGAGGTTTCAGTTGTTTGCTTATCTTTTCTCGATTTACTTAGGTCAGAATTCAGGGCCATTTTTGTAAAAGGACATCTTGGGTGTATTTACTTACATTATGGATTTGATATTTGAACAAATCTAAAGCGACTTTTAAAAATCAATTTAGTTGATAATGTTGTGTACGCTGTGTAACAATATTTCCTGCTTAATTAGGGAAACTAACTACAAAAGGAAACAAATAAAGTTTACAGAACAAAATTATTAAAATTTATTAAAAAAAAATAAGTGTTATACACAAAATATGTCTAATTGGTAATAACTTAGAGATAATGCTAATCCTTACTATAAGACACAAGATAATGGTATTAAATTGGAGTTTAAGTAGTAATTTGAAGTTAATAAGTGAATAAGGGTCGAGGTGCACGTCTGGTCTCTGCCGCAGTTCAAACTGAGGTTTGCCTAACGAAACGTCGAATACGTGAGGAGTGGACCGTCCTGAGCCTATGACGAACGTTTGGACCCCAAGACGAATGTAGTTCTTGAGTAATTTCCCCCGCCGTGCTAACTAACCTGTAGTAATGGCTAACCGCTGGAGGTAAACTGTATTTCAAGGGAGTTGGGAATACGTTCTCGAGTCTCCGCGGTTTCTTATCGCTGTGGAGCCCCGGCCAGCTCGTTGGCTGCACCAAGAAGACTGATCGCAACCTGACAGCCTCTCTGTGATAGGCAAAATAAAGAAATATGTTTAGTATGTTACAGAGCCCTACTTTTACGGTGATTTTATAGGAGTTATTATTATGTTTACTACGAATACCTTGAGGCTTTTATGTCGGGATGAACTCAAAAATCTGGTGGACAATCGTTCGCGATGCCGCCCTGTTCACAACTCCTTTTTACGGTGTGATCCGTGTATGCAGATAAAGCGCAACTCTGAGGAAGATGAGAGAAGGAAATTAATCACCATGAAAGGCTTCCTTCAGCTCTTATTGAGCTCAACTGGGACTACGATGGAAGTTCATAAATACCTTTGTGCTGGAAGCTGGTAACATGGATCGCACGCAGCGATATAGGTACCAATCGAAAAGTTGCGGACGCGCAGAACTTTCGCTTCTCAATTTCGTAAACGAACCACAATAAAATCCCTTCAGATTTCAATTTACTTGGGAAGAACAGTTATAATTTTATAGAAAATATCAAGGTAGTTTCTGTTCGCTCGTTAAAATTTTAAAGTTTTCAAACCAATCCTCTGACTCTATCCCTCCAATACAGCTCTCTCCTTCTTTCTTTCTTTTTTAGAGACTGGACACCATCAATCAATATCTATGACCTGCTTGCTTCAAGCAAAGTTTGATCGTTCTGTCAAGTCGATTTGACAGATGGATGACTGTTTTCAGAGTAACAGAATCTGCTAAAGAACCAAGAAAAGATACGTACGAACGCACAAATTGACAAGATTTCAATAAATAATATGACTACGAAAGTGGAATCGAGTTACGAATGCTTGATAAGATAAAAACGTTTGCTTCATCAGAGCTTATTTGCAAAGACATAAGTTTCGCCTATCTATGGTGGGGTTGCCAACACGAAAAACAATAAAATAATGATACTATCTCGATGAAAGGAAATTTGAAAATATCTCCCGCGAGATTCAAAGTAGGTACATTTACGAGGAAATTACTATGATTTTTTTTAACGTGTACATTTAAGGAAATATGCTAAAAATCGAACGTTACAGCACCCCCTTTCCCGGTGAAGAATTCACGTAGGGAATTCTCCGGACGACCTCGTCACAGAACTAGTGTTTAAATTACCTACCTACACTTGTATTTAACTAACGACAAAAGAAGAAATGAAGTACCTAACTGAAATGTAATTTTATCGTCCCAACTGCAGCTTTGCGAGCGAATAATACAGTATTTTGATGATCCTCAGATCGACACAGTATACCAATGGATATTCTGAGTCAGAGAATCGCTAACCAACCGAATCGGATCTTGCTTAGGAAGGCAATATTGGATCGGTTGTTTCCCTAAAAACATGGAGATATTCCCGAGATTACGGGGTAACTGAGTAATTAAACGAAATGCAAATAACTACGCAGGTTAATGAAATAAGATGATGTATGTTACGCAAAGCTGCAATTCGCACGAACTATGTACGATACGCCAGCCGAAATTTCGGTTGTAAGGCAGTGGTGGTGTACATAGATGTTATCCCGTGCCGGGTTCTACGGCGCACCTGGAGGAATCGGTGGTTGACTATTCTTACCCCCCGAGCCAACGCGGGGAAACTTTATTAATTATCTATGTGGTAATCTAGATTTTTGAAATCTTTGATGTGCCACTTCCCGAGGTACTTCCCAGAATCGTCCTCTAACTCATATACTAGGGGAGAAAGTTTACGAACGACGGTGCACCGTTCATACTTCGGCGCTAGCTTAGCGGAAAAATACTTATGTGCAGCGCTCTGTTTGTAGGTACGCTTCCATACTACATCGCCTACCTCAAAAGCAATATTTCTACGTTTATTGTTATAATATTTGGCATTTTTACTGTGGGCTTTTTTTAGGCTTTCCTGTACGGATTTGTAAATATCTTTGAGCGTACCTAGTTTCGCGGCGTATGTATCACGGGGCTTAAAAATTAGCTCGTCTATATCTTGAAAGTCTTTATAGATACTACCGTCCGAGATAGCTTCCCTCCCGTGAACAAGCATGAAAGGACTGAACGAAGTGGACTCATTGACTGATGTATTGATTGCAAATTGAATCTTGTGAATATTGACGTCCCACGTCCTATGGTCAGCTTCTACGTAAGAGGATAGTGCTGTCATGATGGTACGGTTATAACGCTCGACCGTATTTACTTGAGGACAATAGACTGGGCCCAAATGAACCTGGGGAATATTGTACTTGGCATATAATGCCTGAACTTCATGACCTACAAACTGGGAACCATTGTCAGATAGAACAGTTTGCGGGATACCATGAACTAAAAATACATGGTCCTCTAGACTTTGAGCAATCACCTTACCGGTGGCGCGTCTTAGAGGGAATATGTGACAATATTTAGTAAAACAACATACTACGACTAGGAGATAAGTATTCTGCTGTCTCGACATCGGCAGTGGACCAACTAAATCAATGCTGATGCACTGGAAGGGCCGAGAACAGACTTTAGGTTCACCCATAAAACCAGGTGTAGCCTGATTGTTATGTTTATATGCGTTACAAGTAGAACAAGCTTTTATGTATTCCTCGATATCTTTATACATACCGGGCCAAAAGTACCTTAATTTTAAACGTTTATGCGTTTTAGCGACTCCCAAGTGGGCGGCGATTGGTTCAGCGTGATTATCTGCTATTATACCTTCTCTGTATTCTAACGGAACTACCTCTTTCCACTGGAAGTCATTACTGAGATTATTATTACATTTAGTAAAACGATATAGTCGGCCATCTGTCACCTGATAATTTGGACATGCGCGGGGCCTAGCAATACAACGTTTCACGAGGTTCTTATACCACGTATCGGTTGTCGTTAAAGGGGAAGTAGTTATAGCGGTTACTGGCACTGACCTGGACAACGCGTCCGGCACCACGTTCTGGGTACCTTTCCTATGCTCAATGACAAGATTATAAGGAGAGAGTCTACAACCCCATCGCGCTAAGCGACCGGTAGGGTTCTTAAGGTTGAAGAACCATTTTAAGCTTGCATGATCTGTTATTACCCGGACTGGCTTGCTACCTTCTATGTAAGGACGGAAATGCTCGACTACATGTACCACTGCTAATGCCTCTCGCTCGGTAGCAGAGTAATTGCGTTCCGCTGGACAAAGCGAACGACTGCAATACGCAATCGGATGTTCTTGTCCATCAATTTCCTGGGTGAGCGTTCCACCTATTCCAAAATCGGATGCATCGCAGTGGACTGCGAAAGGCTTGGTGAAATCGGGGCAAGACAAGACGGGGGCAGTGGTAAGGCATAACTTTAACTCATGGAAAGCTTTTTCGGCCTCCAGTGTCCATTCGAAAGGAGGGGCCCCCTTGCGGGTAGAAGTAAGGATATTCAAGGGGCCCGCCTTGTGACTAAAATCTTTAATGAATCGCCTATAATATGAAGCGGTACCCAAGAATCGCTTTAAATCTTTACGAGTAACGGGAGTAGGAAAATTTATAATAGCCTTTATCTTATCAGGATCAGTGCGCAGACCATATTCATCTATCACGTGACCTAAATACTTCAATTGCTTTCTGAAGAACTGACACTTGCCCATGTTAATGGTGAGTCCAGCATCGCCTAACCGATCCTTGACTCGTTTTAGCAAGTCTACATGTTCTTCAAAGGTAGGGGTAAATAAAATAATATCGTTGAGATAAATGAATACTTTGTTGTCAAACTCAGGTCCAAACAGCCTATCCATTAAACGCTGCTGGGTTGCTCCTGCCGACGTTAGGCCAAAACACATGCGAGTATAATGAAACAAACCACGGCCTGGTACTGTAAAAGCGGTCTTCTCTCTTGACTCCATCGAATCCAAGGGTATTTGGTGGTAGGCAGCTTTCAAATCGATGGACGACAAATACTTGGCATTCTTTAGCTGATCTAAGATGTTGTTGATGTAGGGAAGTGGGTAAGCATCGTGTTTCGTGACTTCGTTTAGCTTCCTGCTATCCAAGCAAAACCTAGATGTGCCATCAGACTTGGGAGCTAAGGTAATCGGACTGCTCCATGCGCTGTTACTTGGTTCAATGACGCCCTCTTTTAACATCTGGTCGACCTGTCGGTTAACTTCTGCTAGCTTTTCGGGAGACATGAGATAGTAGCGTTGCTTTATCGGAGGATGGTCTCCGGTGTCTATTTTATGGGATACCAGGTGGGTCATTCCGAGGCCCTTTTTCTCCGCTGAAATATCTTCATACTGTTTCATGATTTCCTCAGACCGTTTCCGCTCCAACTCGGTCAAAGAGTCGAAATCATGGAGAAACCGGCCTTCTGAAGCAATGGTGTTCACGCTGTCAGTTTCCGAAAAATACTCACTCCTATCAAGCAATGAAAGAACGTCGGGTGCTATGTTGAATTGTTTCCAAAAGTTTATGCCAAAAATGAGATTGGTGGCAACACCGGGTACGATATAGAATTTCACGATAGCTTTCTTCTCACCAACCGTTACAGGCAGGAATACATAGCCTGAAACGGGAGAAAATGAGTCGTCGGCCGTTCGTATGTAATGCAAATCGGTTGATTCGTGCATGGATACCAGGTTCTGGAAGTGCTTGAAGGCATCGTTGCCAATGATGGAGATTTCAGCACCAGAATCTAGTAAACCTCTCACTTTTAGGTCGTAGACGGAGACGGTGAGGAATGGGCGTCTATCATCACTCCTGATTTCGTGAACCAGCGAAACGGAAGATTTTTTAACCGAAAAATCTCTGATGGACAGAAGCCGGGACCCCTGCTCATCATCACCAGCATGACTGCATTTAGCTGGTGCCCTAGTAGGCCGCTGGTCCACTACATGGAGTTTTTTTGGACCGTAGGCAGTGGAGTTTTATTAGTATTGCATTTGGGACAAGTTCTGAATGTGACTTCCTTTTCGCCACAACGATAGCAAACCAGGGTAGCTGGTGCTCTGCATGAACTGAGACTGTGACCATTGATTCTGCAACGGACACAGAATTCACCAACCTGGGTGTGCATCGCTGCAACCTTTGTAGAACTTGGGGACGCTGATGAGTTTTTATAGCACAAATCTGGTGCCAAACATGAAGTAGTATTTTTAGGAGGTTCCGCAAACAGTTCAGATCTTTGTTTCGCACTTTCTAGAAGCCTACACTTTTGTTTCAAATCCTTCCAGGTGACCACTGGGTTTAGAGCTAACTGGTTTGTATAGAAAGGTCTAATATTGTAGAGAGTAATACCTAACTTTTCCTCATCAGATATAGGTTTAGATAAACGAGTAAAATAGTTCTGCATCACGCTTAGATAGTTAATTATGCTTTCATCATGACCTTGGGTCCGTGCCCTAATCTCCTGCATCAAACGATGGTCATAATCAAAGGGTAAATACTCCTCTAGCAGTATTGATTTTAATTCTTCCCAATCAGCGACCTCTGAGCGAACCCCACGGTACCAACAAAGTGCCTCATCAGTGAAAAGCTCAGCGGCTGAATTGAAAAGTTTAGTATTAGAGATTGACCTAGACAGACATAGCTCCTCCAATCTTTGTAAGAAAGCTTTTACACATGTTCTACCATTGAACTTTACATTCAGGGTGTGCACAGCTGAATGCTTATTGCTAACACTGGCCACTTCTATAGGTTCAGATTCCTGTACAGGCTCTGGTGTTGGTGGAGAAATACTACTCTTAAAATTGCAGAAGATACTATCTAGCTTCCTCAATAAGCGTTCTAATCGTTCTTGTAAATTACTGTGGAGAGAAAATGACTTATCTTCACAACTGGGAGTTGGTATACGACCAAATCTATGAAACAGATGATGACCAAGAGCTTGGACTCGATTCAGTACTTTAAGAGAGCAGGGTTTAAGCGCCGCACCAGTAATAAGGTCAGTTAGGCTGTCCAGCTTAGCCTGAACGGTATCCAGTTCAGATTCAGCACTGAAATCACAGACTGCAATCTCATCCGATGGGATTTCCTTGTTCAGGGTTCGAACCTGAGTTCTCAAGGCAGTCAGAGTATCCGACGCCGGTACTGCGCCCCTAATCTTTACCTCATACTCAAGCTCATCCTTAGCCAAGACGTTGAATGCTATTGGTCTTTCCTCCAACATTTTGAAGTATGTAGATATGGTTAAAAATCAAAAATAAGAAAAATATATAGAAAATGTTGTGAAATTAAGTAGAAATGGAAACGAGACGGTCACAGAGCAGAACTAGCACCAACCCAGACCAAACTTGCAGTAAAACAATGCCTAACTTCTTCACAAAAATAAAAAATAAGTTTTCAATGGAACTAGTGAAAATTAAAATTATCTTCAAAAATGCAAACTTTCACGCTATTTTGGTAGTAGTAGTAGTAGTAGAATAGTAGTATAGTAACGCTAAGCTGTAATTTTAAAGATAATACTAATAAAAAGTTGAAAATACAATGAAATTTAAGTTTCTCATCTACCAAGTTAAATAACTCAAAAAATGTGAAATTATGTAAAATTCTACAGAAATTCTGACCAGATAAGCACTAGATTAGTATTACAATGCTTCCTAGCAGTGATTTTAAAAAGAATACCTAATAAAACTGAAGATATACTAAAATTTAAGTTTTTACCGAAGCAGAGACCAGTAATATCTGAGCTGCAATTTGACCAGCATAAAAGACAAAACTGTTTACCTTTTCGTCACGTGTCACCTCGTCCCTGTTCGGGCGCCATAATGTAACAATATTTCCTGCTTAATTAGGGAAACTAACTACAAAAGGAAACAAATAAAGTTTACAGAACAAAATTATTAAAATTTATTAAAAAAAAATAAGTGTTATACACAAAATATGTCTAATTGGTAATAACTTAGAGATAATGCTAATCCTTACTATAAGACACAAGATAATGGTATTAAATTGGAGTTTAAGTAGTAATTTGAAGTTAATAAGTGAATAAGGGTCGAGGTGCACGTCTGGTCTCTGCCGCAGTTCAAACTGAGGTTTGCCTAACGAAACGTCGAATACGTGAGGAGTGGACCGTCCTGAGCCTATGACGAACGTTTGGACCCCAAGACGAATGTAGTTCTTGAGTAATTTCCCCCGCCGTGCTAACTAACCTGTAGTAATGGCTAACCGCTGGAGGTAAACTGTATTTCAAGGGAGTTGGGAATACGTTCTCGAGTCTCCGCGGTTTCTTATCGCTGTGGAGCCCCGGCCAGCTCGTTGGCTGCACCAAGAAGACTGATCGCAACCTGACAGCCTCTCTGTGATAGGCAAAATAAAGAAATATGTTTAGTATGTTACAGAGCCCTACTTTTACGGTGATTTTATAGGAGTTATTATTATGTTTACTACGAATACCTTGAGGCTTTTATGTCGGGATGAACTCAAAAATCTGGTGGACAATCGTTCGCGATGCCGCCCTGTTCACAACTCCTTTTTACGGTGTGATCCGTGTATGCAGATAAAGCGCAACTCTGAGGAAGATGAGAGAAGGAAATTAATCACCATGAAAGGCTTCCTTCAGCTCTTATTGAGCTCAACTGGGACTACGATGGAAGTTCATAAATACCTTTGTGCTGGAAGCTGGTAACATGGATCGCACGCAGCGATATAGGTACCAATCGAAAAGTTGCGGACGCGCAGAACTTTCGCTTCTCAATTTCGTAAACGAACCACAATAAAATCCCTTCAGATTTCAATTTACTTGGGAAGAACAGTTATAATTTTATAGAAAATATCAAGGTAGTTTCTGTTCGCTCGTTAAAATTTTAAAGTTTTCAAACCAATCCTCTGACTCTATCCCTCCAATACAGCTCTCTCCTTCTTTCTTTCTTTTTTAGAGACTGGACACCATCAATCAATATCTATGACCTGCTTGCTTCAAGCAAAGTTTGATCGTTCTGTCAAGTCGATTTGACAGATGGATGACTGTTTTCAGAGTAACAGAATCTGCTAAAGAACCAAGAAAAGATACGTACGAACGCACAAATTGACAAGATTTCAATAAATAATATGACTACGAAAGTGGAATCGAGTTACGAATGCTTGATAAGATAAAAACGTTTGCTTCATCAGAGCTTATTTGCAAAGACATAAGTTTCGCCTATCTATGGTGGGGTTGCCAACACGAAAAACAATAAAATAATGATACTATCTCGATGAAAGGAAATTTGAAAATATCTCCCGCGAGATTCAAAGTAGGTACATTTACGAGGAAATTACTATGATTTTTTTTTAACGTGTACATTTAAGGAAATATGCTAAAAATCGAACGTTACAGCTGTCCTGTCAGACAGACTTTCTTCGCCTTTGGTTATAGGACGTTTTTGTTTAGGCAACACGTGAGTTACAAACGTAGGTAGATCAATACAGTAGGGCTATTCTCCACCACTGTTTCGGATTGAATCAGCAGATTTTGACAGCATACTTATTATGATAACTGTTTAAATCCGCGGAAACTATCCGGGACGATGGTCGCGAGTACCCCTACTGATTTGTTATATGCCTAAAGCGTGAAAATTGATATTTCTACAGTTTTTACCTATTACAACGTACACTATCAATTACTCATCGGTCATTATTTTAATGAGTCCCACTCCACCCCCCGCAAAATAACAGCGAAAATTCAATTTTCAGCATGGTCAAATGAATTGCTGCCGCCAGCATGCGGTTACCATGGCCGCTGCGTTCAGCTTTTTGTTCTTTTTATGTACCCTAGATACATTGCATTGGTATTAGACAAGTTTTCGCTGAAATCAATTACCAGCGAGTTCGTTTCGTTACTTATATTAAAACTACAGCGTGGCGTTCAAAGGAATACTTTGGGAGTGTCTTTGTTGTCGGTGCTCATTTGTTTTACATATTTGACGTCAATTACGAGTGAGATGGGGTAGATCGATAACAATAGTGTAATAATCACACTCGATCTATTTCTCTCAGAACTTAGCCGCATGTAGCTCCACAGACCCAATTCTTAGCTCGGATTGGAAGAAAGTGAGGAGTGGGGGTATAGAGCTTAACTTCGGAGAGACAAATTATTAGACTAATTCGAGAGACAATTATTTACAAAAAGTTAGCGACAGAAATAGCCTATGGATCAGACGAAGTCGAGTCTGTAGATGATAATGATTGGGTATCAACACTTTATCAACCAATCTAAATAAGATCGGCTAATCAGATCGAGATTTTAATAAAATGAGAAATATTTCACGTAATTCACTCAACGGTGTAAAAAACGTAAAAATATGCTTGAATTTAAAACTAAACCTTGTTGATCTTTACCGACGGGCGCCACAATATCTGATATTAAAATGTCAATACGATTCCCGTTAGCCTTCAGTAGAGTTAATATAAAAATCTGTTATTTACCAGTTTTACTCAATTCACTTAAGGGGATAGTCTATCTATGCAAAACAGAAGAATGGAGTTGTCATGACATGCGCGGAAAGCAATTCGTGAATTTTATCGAATACTAAACTAAACTGAAAAATGCTTTACTGCGATCTTTATATTTATTTATTTAGTTAGTTACACCAATGGCATATTCACAATTGTTATTTAGGAGAAAAATATTACTTATAACATTCTACAGTGTGATATACCATTACAGGCATAAACAGATTTGATGTAGGTAAAATATGTCTTAAAAAATTTAGTACTTATTTTTTAAGGGAAAAAAAGCAACAACTTATAACTAAGTGTGTGATTGGATTCCAATATACGAGTAATAAGTGCTCATGATAACATTCATGATAACAAAATTAAAGGAACGCTATTGTTTGTGTCAAATAGTCAGTTAATTGGATAAAATCTGCCAAGATTGGTTTTAAATCATACAGGAATGAAAGTATTTATTGGTTTTTTGTTACTTTTGAATAATCAACTTTTTTGAAATTATGTGTGGCAAATTTTTACCCTTTTAACATTTTTTGTATCATTACATTTATATCATACATTAATTATAATATCTAATGCAGGGTGATGAGGATCTAACTTACTGAGGGGTAGTTTATTTTCACACTCCGTTACACCACTAAAATTGCTTATCACTAAATCTACAGTTCTTTGAACAGTATTTTATAAACTACATAATATTTACTATTATTGAGTTTTAGTGAGATCTATACTTCTTCATTTTTACTTCGCAGAGCCTGGTTTCATATCAGTATGGAGTTCATATCAGCCAGTGCCTCATAGTTTTTGACTTGCTTTGCAGGAGATTGGTCATCTCTGCGGATGAATATGCGACCATTCCTAGTCCACACATATTTTTACCCATTTTCTCGTGCCACTTTTCGTGTTTGGGCATAAAGCCTTTTGTAGAAAGGTGAGAGGTGCTCAGAAACGAAGATTGGGAATGTGGCACCTCCAAGGCCCAAATGCTGCAAGCTAAGCTTGTCATTCGGGTGAGATTTATTGAATTTGACTACAGTGGCGAGTACCTCATCTCTTAATCTGATATTAGGCAGCTTGATAACAATTGAACGCGGGCGGTTGTTAGACTTTGGTTCTCTGTCGGATAACTTCATTTTGGATTCTATCCTTGAGAGCAATTCCGAGCATAGCTCTCTCCATAGCTCGCTGAGTGACTTTTAGCTTATGGACCAGCCCTACTGTCAGTGTCCACGTTTCGGCAGCATAGGTCATGACAGGTAGGACGCATTGATTGAAGACTTTTGTCTTCAGACATTGAGGAATGGGCGACGAGAAGACTTGACGGAGTTTCCCAAACGCAGCCCAGCTCAGCTGGATTCTCCGGTTTAGCTCTGTCTCAAAGTTGTGTCTACCCAAACGCAGGGTCTGCCCGAGGTAGACATACTCCTGCACAACTTCGAGAGGCATTCCGGCGACAGTGATTGGCTCTGGGGTTATACGATCATTGATCATAATTTTCGACATAGCTCAGAGGATTAGCAGGCTGAAGTGGCAGTGGGCCGGCCATGTTTGCCGTAGAACCGACAATCGTTGGAGCAAACTAATACTCGAGTGGAGACCACGTTTAGGCAAGCGTAGTGTAGGACGCCCTCCGGCGAGATGGGGCGACGATCTGCGAAATGTAGCTGGCAGACACTGGATGAGAAGAGCCGAAGACCGAGCTCAATGGCGCGTCTTGGGAGAGACCTACGTCCAGCAGTGGACGAGTATAGGTTGATGATGATGATGATGATGGTGGTTAGACTCATCCATCTTTCTGACTCTGGAGCATGAAAGTATGTCCGCATTATCAATAGGGAGTTATATGGCTGTGTCTAGTTGTTTAATTGTGTTCAGTAGATTTTCGGTCTCGTTTTCTGACACTCCATTTATCTCCAAATTGTATCAAATTTGAATTTATTTATCAAATTGTATCTTCAAATTATATCCCGTCTTGTGAATCCAAAGTAGCTGGGCGTAGACATAAGTACATTAAGTGGGTATGTTTGTTAATATTTAGGTCATAGTAAATTCTACGGAAACTCTCAAATCGATAAATAGTAGATAAGCTTAAAAACTAAAACCTTAGGTACTACTGAAAAATAACTCTCTAAATAATATGAAAAAGGATAGGGAGGGTACTGCTCCAAACTCATCTTTAACATTAACATATTGCGGAGAGTTTAACACAAATTGTGAGAGACAGATACAGATCATTGATACAGAATTGGATGTAAGTAGGTAATTTCAGAAGAAATAAGTATTCCAAAATATACGTGCAATAAAAACCAGCAGTATTTATTTTAGTTTTTTTGCATAAATATTGTTAACTAGCAGTTACCCGCGACTCCGTACGCGAGTACAGTTTCCATGTACATTGTATTATCTGTGTATTATTATTATATGTGCGTGTACCGCGCGGATACTTTGTGAAACTTGACATTACACCGAACCCGTACTTGAATGTCAAACGCTAGTCGTTAGACCAAAGAGGTAGTATTACGCCCGGTCAAACTGACGTGACATGACATGACAATGAAATCCTCTTGCCAATTGGCGCTGCTAATCTTGTTCGTTCATTTTATCCTGTAGATCCTGATAATTATTCGGGATAAAAAGTAGCCTATGTGCCTACTGGATTGGTTTGAGTTTTAGGAAACTTGGCATATATGCCAAATTTCATCCAAGTTGGTTCAGTAGTTTAGACGTGATTGAAACACCTAAACATCTAAACTTTCGCATTTATAATATTAGTAGGATAGGATAGGATGTGGTTCTTTGCGTTCTGGCAAGATAAAATGGTAAATTTTGTCTTGCCAGAAGGCAATGTCTCTCTCTATGTATTCTACTTTCATCAAATGTTCCTCTCCGGTCCATACAGCAAATAAGCACATATCCATTTCCGTAATGTTTAATTGCCCCTGAATTTGAAAAAAGTTGTGTTAGATCCTTCTTTAGAATAAATAAGGTTGTTCACAAAAAAGTTTTTACAAAAGCAATAAAATAGGTTGAATTAAATGCAATACAAGTATGAGCAGTAGCAAGATAATAATTAGGTACTTACTTATCCTAATTTAATTGGAATTAGGATAGTAAAATCTATTTTCCGTGTAAACAAATAACAGCTACTGACTGATTGGCGGAGTTGACTTAAAAGAAATAAAAACTAAGTTTACATTGGTATGGTTATTGTTGGATATTGTCATGTATACAAGAGAAAAAAGTAAAGCCACTTTCAATGCGTATTAATTGGCAAACCAGGAGTTCTACTCGATAAAATTTTATTGTGACTGTTCGTAAATGTCAAATGAGCTTATTACGCGGTCTGCTTACGCGTTACGCGCAGCCGCGAGAAAAACTGCCATGTTGCTACGTAGTGTACTCAAATGATACAATAGAACCATGATTTGTAGACTTTTGTCGAGTAGACGTTTGCGTGTTCTTCATTTAAAAATCCTGAGAAATTTGGCGTGGGCCTGACGTCCGAACGTTTCGGCCGCCTAGAGGCCACTGAAGAATTTTCTTGCGATATTTGGTTAAAAACTAGTCTCAGCAATTATTAAATATTAAAAAAAATAAGACTATTTAAGTAAAGATTTTACACTTTTTATATACTTAAATATTTGGCCTATACGTAAGTTTAGTTGTTTTGTAGATAAAACAAGGGAATATTGTGGAATAGACCATTTCAAATCCAAAATTTCGAAGATCTTCTGCCACCTGGATTAAGGAAATGAAAACAAAATCGCAAAATGTATTCAGGGCGTTTTGGAGACAAGGATATGTACATCAAGACGCGCTGAGTACTTTTTGCGATTTTGTTTTCATTTCCTTAATCCGAGTGCACAAACTTGACTCGAAACGGTTTGGGCGCGAGAGAGCTGTGTTTGATCCCAGATTTATCTATTATAAACCAGCTAAATGAAGCTAAATTAAATATGTAATTGTTACACATATCCTGAATATTGATTTGCAACCAAAATAAATGAAGTTACTATCTTACTTTTCTTTTAAACACACTTTGAACTTCGCTAGTTTTGGCAATTTGGCAGATCCCCAGCCTGATCTGTCTTTTTGTAATTGTGCTAAAATAGAATTACAATTTAAGGACATAGTTCCTCAGACGAAGATAATTATTTTGAGTTTATTGTTTTCAAAACTTTACCTAGAAATAAAGCTCATACATCAAACGACGGTCGGTATCGCTAGTAAAACTAATATTATCTAGTAAGGGAATTATTATCATGTAAAATTTGAGAAACGCTTTGTGTGGAATTTTCTCTTGAATTATTTCACGAAACTAAAAAGGTTATTAGTAGAGAAACGTATTATCTTGATTTTGCAAAAAAAACACTGATCAAAGACCCGCTAGGTAGGTATAGTTTTATTTTTACGTTGGAATAATGTAGTGAACACACCACCGTTATCAGCAGTCACCTCATTAGAGACAAGATGTATAAAGTCCATCTGTGAGCACCACTAGAGAAGAACTGTATCTACTAAAAATCCTATTTTAGCTCTAATTTTAGTTGTCCCCGATAATACGTACATGACGTACCTACAAGCCCGGAGTAAAACTTGTTGGCACGTGTAAATGTACCGTTTGAGCGCAACTGCATAGAAAAGAAAACTAATATAACTTCATCGCGATTGTACTGAGTACTTATTTGCGAATTTGAGCGCTAACAATCGTTACCAAACTTTATATAAATTGGGCTGGTGTTTGTTGCCGTGAAATCTAGATTGCAGCTCGTTTAAAAGTACTGTAAACAACATCCAGTGAAATGAAATGTTTATGGTCCCGTTCATTCAAAACTTTTAACTATTCAGATAGAGTTATCTTATCTAATCGTGTAGAGATTTTAAATTAGCTGGATACTGATAATTTGTAAAATGGGGCAGCAAAGGAAGTTCGTTTTAATTTTATACCTAAATTGTTAATATAAGATCGTATAAGATGTAGAAGCGTAGAGGCGCACTCATCCCGCTGTGGAACCCATACTAAATACCATAATCCTTTATTTTAAAGATGTTAGAGTTTATTATGGCGCAATTTTTTTAAGGGTCTTCCTCGTAGCCTACTGGCCATTGCTCAATATTCACAACTTAAGCAACATTAGCCACGTCACGTCACCCTATTTCGAGAGGGGTAGACGATGACGGCACACGGTGGGTACATTAGGGCACGCGTAAACTGCCGCCAAGCGACCGCCACGCGTGACAGCTGACGCCCCACGTTCATGCCGCGAGGCATTCATTGAAACAGGGACCTTGGTGTGCGTAATAAAACTGTAATACGTGCTTGTGGATCTCTTTGTCGATAAGGAGCAATGCCATAAAACTGCTGAATCTGCATATTGGTCAGCAGGCATCAAACTTCAGAGACGTAAAACAGATTGAATCCTACTAATATTATAAATGCGAAAGTTTAGATGTTTGGATGTTTAGATGTTTAGATGTTTGGATGTTTGGATGTTTGTGTTTCAATCACGTCAAAACTACTGAACCAACTTGGATGAAACTTGGCATATATGTAGTTCGTAACCTGGATTAACATATAGGCTACTTTTTATCCAGAATAATTAACAGGATCTACAGGATAAAATGAACGAAAAGGATTAGCAGCGCCAATTGGCAAGAGGATTTCATTGTCATGTCATGTCACGTCAGTTTGACAGGGCATAGTACTACCTCTTTGGTCTAACAACTAGCGTTTGACATTCGAGTAGGTACGAGTTCGGTGTAATGAGGTGTAATGTCAAGTTTCTCAAAAAAGTATCCGCTCGGTACACGCACAGATAATATAATGTACACGGAAACTAGACGCGTACGAAGTAGCGGGTAACTGCTAGTAAATGAATATTTCCGGCGCGGAAATGATGAACGAAATAGAACCATCGCTTAACCCTCCGAATATCAATTTGATTGATTCTGAAGTAGTTGGAGTGAATAGTGACCCAATATCTAAGCCCTTCAAACTATGTTATGCTTACAGTGCGTTATGTTGAAAAGCAAGTTTCAGATTAATCGATTACATTGCGGGTGAGATTGGGCAAGTTGAACCGGCTCTTAAACGCAAGTTCTCCCATTTGTCTGCTACATGCGATGCCCAAGTTTGGTAGTGACGTGAAGATATGACGGGTTTTGCGATACTATCGGTGATGGAACAACATCGTCAAATATATGAAAATATTAGTATTCATAGTGTGATTTTATAAAATATACCAGAATCTTAGTAAAAAGGTAAAATACATCAGGGAACAAAAGAAGGCAATGTTTATTGCACTCAGTGGATTAAAATTACCTGCAGATATTTTCTACAAAAGTCCATTGTTAATTAAACAGAAAAGAAACGAAAACTGTGTCCGGACATAAAAACTCGTCAGTGAAGTCACATCTCGTTATAAATGGAAATTATAGTGCAGCAGGAAATCAATTTTCCGCCTGGCTTCGTTTAAATGGAACATTCGCTGGCCTGTGCTAGTTGTTTCGATAAATCATAGTGCATGAGCTTTTGATTGATAAACAAGTCTAATTTGGTCAGTGATACTGCTCTTAGTATTAGCGGGCACTTAGTAGATATACGGTGAATGATTGTGAACGATTTCGTGCGTCTGTTTTTAAGGCAAATTAAATTTTCTCTGCCAAATGTTGTATTAAAACCAAGCAATATTGTAATAGATGGAGAGTCACTTAACCTTGTTGATTCTACTACCTTCTTAGGGCTCAATATTGATTCAAAATTGCAATGGGGTCCACACATTGAATCACTTGCTGGTAGACTGAGCTCGGCTGCCTACGCAGTTCGTACGATAAGATGGCTCACTGATGAAGCGACAGCTAGGCTAGTCTATTTTAGCTACTTCCATAGTGTGATGTCTTACGGTATCTTTCTCTGGGGAAAAGCTGCTGATATACAAACTATATTTGTTTTGCAGAAACGGGCCATACGTGCAATTTATAAAATGAAATCACGTGACTCGTTAAGGGAACGTTTTAAAGAAATTAATATTCTCACAGTATTTTCACAATATATTTATGAAAACTTAATGTACACTCATAAACACATAGCTAGTTTTAAGAAAAATAGTGATGCTCATGGTATTAATACTAGAAACAAAAATAAATTATACATTCATAAATTTCGACTACAAAAGGTAAATAAGTCATTCATGGGAAATACTGTACGTTTTTATAATAAGCTTCCTGAAAATGCCTCAAAACTTTCAGTGCGGAAATTCAAAACCTACATTAAGAATAATCTCGTGAAGAAAGCATATTATACCTTAGATAACTATATTAATGACAAAACTGCATGGCCCGATGTCGCTCCACCCATCGACAGCTAACTACTCGACTTGCAATGTCAGTGCTATTCTTGTGTTCTATGTATATTTCTCTGTAAAAGGGATCATACAAAAAAACGCTAGGAACCAGGCCGTAGTTTCTTGCCCGTTCTTCTAGGCTCTGGTCGCGTGGAACTGGCACCTAGAATCACCTAGTTATATAAGACGATTCTAAATGATCCTTGTGATTTTATTGAATAAAGAAATTTTGACTTTGACTTTGACATTGCAGAAAAGTTAGATAACTCTTTACTGATTACTAAACATTGATTACACTTTTATTTATAAAAAAGAAATACAGTAATACAATGCGCGGCCTTATCGCTAGTAGCGATCTCTGCCATGCAACTTATGGATGGACGGGACTAAAAATAAAAAGATGGAGAGAGTTAGGTATGGTTTTGTTTCGTTTCAATAAACTTACATAAATAAAGACAAATACATAAACGAAACAAGTCCCAGTCAGGTGTTGATGAGTTGAGTTGGTACACAACAAGTCTTTATGATGAAGAGATGAATATTGATGAGGGGCTCCACTCCACTACACAAGAATAAGAAGTAAGGTGAAATCTTGCAGACTAAAGTTGCTTCCACACAGAAGTTAAAAATATTAGGGAAACGCCATCAGACACTAGAACAAAAAATGCACAGACTAAACACTTTTTGTAAGCTTATACACCAGGTACTCAGATTCCAGAATTAGCAATGCAACCTCTGTGAATGCAGGTGTAATATTTTGTTTGCAAAACACATTTTCGACTGTTGAATCTAGGTGGAGTATCAGACTAATAGAAGTGCGACCATGTATCTACTAACTTTCAACATACGGTGTAGTGAAGTACAACAAAATTGAAAACACGTTAAAGCTAAAATGTATTTTATTATCTTACGAGTTACGACTACTGGTTCCCGACGTAAAGACCATTTCGAACTTTTAGAAACTAAGGTGTACTGTACTGGGGTAACCAACTAGGTACTTCCAAACATTATTATAATATCTGATATAGGCACATTAGGCATTTAATGTTAGATAATAGCCATATAGTACGTACCTACGAAGTAGGTATATGAATTTGTACAAGTATTTTATTTTTAAGGTTTTGAATAACCTAATGAGATTGGTAAAATTAAATATAGGGTTCGTATAGGGTTGTACCGGAAGTGACCGGAACCCAATAAAGAATTTATTTTGCATTTATGAGTTTCACGTCGCGCAATCTTGAGAAGGGTTAACACGACAACGAGCGACAGAGGTCGCCTTTTATACTCCCTGCTAAAGATTTTGTACCCTCGACACTATTTTGGAGATAAGCAGCTTTCTAAATGCCAGGATACCGAGACCTTTAAACATGAAAGTGTTTCTTGCTCCAAATTAGGTGAGAAAATCGCCTACCTAATCGCTGGGATTGTGTTCAGGTGACTGCCTATGCACTTTGATCTGATACACTTGAGATCTAATAACCATAGCAATGGTTTTTTGATAATAGAGATGGAACAAAATGATATAAAATGTCCGTTTCAAAAGCTTTACGAGCGGCGACGACGACGTAGAGACGAGTTACGATGTTATTATCACGACAATAAATAAAGGATTTGTAAAACACTTTCGCCCACTATCTCGCTTTTATAGAATTGTGTTTTGAGAAGTGTCAAAAAGCTTTATGTCGAAGCAGAGACAAACTACTATTTCTCAGAATTTTTATGACTCTAAATGGTAACAACGATATTAAACGAGTGCCTATATTTTAGACTTCTGAGCATCTTCTTCCTATTTAATTGGACCAAAATGCAGAATTTTCGGAAAATTTTCGTCCAGAACGGATTTCGTCCGTCGTTTTAACAAATGTTATGAAGACGTGATATTCACCTATTCGCACTGGGAGCGGGTGGATTACGGCTCGCTGTCTGAGAGTAGGTCATAAGACAATTTAGAGCCTTTTAGCTACCCAACTGTGTAGGATAATATCATCCGCCAGGCGCACCGAATTTTAACACAAGACTGGTTAATTTACTGCCGGTTATAATAACAGTCCACCATTGAAGGTATCATTTTAATTAATTTTTTTAATTTAAAGCTGCTTTTTCGAACAATCAAGTGACTCACTTTTTTTCATTGCTTGAAGATAATTAATCTACATTGTAGGAGGTAATTAGTAGGATGAATTCACAGCTCTAAGAAAAATATCAGCTTCTAAAGCTCCTATTCATCACGGGAGGATGAGCTAAAGCTAGTTCAAGAAAATGAAGTGCACAAAGTACAAAGTCTACAAGAGCTTTTTGAAGTCATCTAAAACTTCGAGCATTAGGCGTGGAACATTGTTATAAGTTGGTAACATTATTTTGCCTGATTTTTAGAAACATTAGATCGCCGCTTTTATTGTGTGGACTAGTTTGGAAAAGTCGTTCACTTTGGGTCGGTTTTGACTTTGAACGACTCATGGATCGTGATTATCAGTTTTCACTCTTTTTGTTCTAATAAGTTAGGGCTAAAGTCAGTACATTAGTGACACTACTAATGCTTTTTACTGTAAGTAAACGGTTAACTTTTTGTGAAGCAATGGACTAAAATATCGAATTGCAAATAGAGTAAAACAGAATATTGATGAAATTTGGGGTTAAAAGGAATAAAATAGGACAATAGAACCACATTCGCTATCTGCAAAAGCTATAAGTAGGCAGACTGTTCTACAAAAAGTCTAAAGTATTTTTTGATAATAATTAAAAATTAACCTGAAATGAAATCGGCTGACGTGTCAATATTTGCTGTACGCAAATTCCATCAAATATGATCATACTTTAGGTATAGATTTGACTTTGACATCGAAGAACTACAGCGGTTGAAATTGAAAACCTCTAGGTACGTTATACATAACTCTATCGAAGGCATTATTATTGGCTTCATATTCGATACGTAAGCGAGGTAAGGTTTGCGTCGAGTTTGCGAACGGAAAGTGGAAACGCACTGCGGAATGCAATCCTGCTGGGACGTATCATGGGCTGATTGCTTTATCGAAGGTAACGTATTAACATGGGAATGCTGTGGTTCGGCTATTGTAATTAGATTGTAGATAAACGATGTTTGATCATACAGGGTGATCAAAACCTGCTATGATTTATCTACATTACAGGAGAAAACGGCGACCCCCAGAAAAACAAGTTCGACTGAAAACTGGTAAGTACATCGAGCACAAACATATGTCTAGAGATTTAATTTTATATTTAACCTACCTAAGGTTAGGTACCTGGTGGCAGTGGAGCAGTATAGGCGTTGGGCCAGCTTGTTCCATCTAAATTTTGCCCCAAGCAAATGATTCGGTGGTACGGAAGAACGTACAAGCATGTTAGGTATAGTGACTCTTCATGGTGTAGGTATGAATCATCTAGCAAAGACGTAGAGGAACCTTCTAAGGTAGATTATAATAATGTACATATGGGAGACGCACCAAGCCCGACAATTCGGAACACACGCAACCCGCGGCGGTAAACCATACATTAATATTTTCTCAGTGGGAGTCTGTTATTTTACGCGATGGAATATTTTATTTTTAACCCGCTTCACAGAGTATTCAGTGAATTTGAGTTTTAAGAAAAAAAAAAAGAATAAAGCATTTATTACGACACGAAATTACAAAAACAAAACAAAAAACTTATACTAAATAGGGTGAGTTTTGAAAAACATTTTCATGTAGACCGCGTTGTTTATGAGAAAAAAGTGATAGATCAAGCAGATGGCCCGCTTTATGTTGAGCGGTTACTTAGGAATTGTGTTGTGTCAAAAAGTACCATCAGCAAAAGTTCTGCCTTACCACCTTAAGGGCGCATTTCCTGTAAACCGACTAGCCGTTCATTTTTGAATACCAATAGAAGCCAATTATTTCGGGTGTAAAAGTTATGAAAACAATGGACCGTCATAAAAATAATTAGATGTTTAGGTCTCTGGTTGGCCAAAATAAGAAGACAAAAGAAAAAGGCGAGGTCAGGTAGCTAACTGCTTGCAAGCGAAATAGTTTCAAAAGTGGTAAGGCGGAAATTTTGCCGATAGTACATCCGGGACCTGTATAATATTTACTATCCATTACATCAGACAAGCAAGTGTTGATTATCATGTGACTGTAATTTAATCGTTGCCTGCGTTTGAATGCAGATTTCGACAAGAATTTGATTTTGTGATTCAATCATGTTCTACCTACCTATTACCTTTATTATTTAGGTATTATTACGAGTGAAACCTGAAAAAGTAGTGGTTGTCATATAAGAAAACTAAACAAAGAAAAGTATCAATATATACAATCATGCGCGTCAACTTAATTCGAGAGGCAAAGTTAGTTTGAAATAATAATATAGCATCAAATTTGAGTTAGCATCAACGCTTTAGGTAGACACTCCAACCAAATAACTTTGTTGTGGAGGATAAACGGACGGACGGAACTTGGGACCCCAGAGGCCACTTAAAACTTATGTGGCTTCGTTAACCATAGTCCTGTATTCCAACTACTGTTAAGATAGGCCAGAATAATAAAATAAGACCCTCTAAGTTAACTTATCGCTTCATGTAATAGTTTTATGACGTAATTTGAGATTGTATAAGGATTACGATATTTTTATCTATAAGCATGCATTTCGATTGCCAATGTCACTTGATTTGGCTACGTGTAAGCACTAGTGAAAACCTTTAAAAACAGTAAAAAACTAAACTGAAGTTACTGAAATCTTGCGACTAATGGTGTAAGTTTTGAGTGCAGTGCCTTTACTGTACCCTACTGCTGTACCCTACTACTGCTGAAAGTCATATTCAATGATAGTTTTTTACAAAGCAACATCCAAATCCTCTACAACTGAATCACGGGATAGTTATTAGTAACTGTTTTTAACTGGATAAGTCAATTTCTAAGAATGCATCCAAAGTTTTCGATTTCATTACCTACACTTTGTCGGCAGCAGTGCAGGTGGTCAAATTCGCAATTGGTCGATATTTTTGCACGATCTTATGAAGTCATCTAAGTAGTACCTACTTATTCAGATCGCTGGGTAATTAGGTATAATAACAACAACAGATTTGTTAAACAATTAAGTTCATAGAGCTCATTGTTGTTGGATTGATTTGTTTACGTCGTCCATTATGCAGGTTCAAGTCCATGGCTATTATGAATAAACGAAGCAAACGAAATTAATGACCAAGTAATTTCAGTCTACAGATTTCACGGTTATTTACAATTTGCCTTTTATTTTGCAACTATAAGTGATTTACTAATAAAATAAGGTTTATATTATGTAGGTATCTTACCTAAGTAAATAAATATAGACGAAATTAATTCTAGAGTAATTTCTAAGATGGCTTTCTATATCAAATCTAAAGTCATCCTACTGCTATCTAACATGTAGGTACTCAATGTCCGCTGTTTAAGTACCTAAATTAAATACATTTACAAAACACTTGGAATGTTCCTTACATTTCCAACCGCTCAAAACCAAAACACTGTTGACTGGATTTTATTTGCAGAGCTCTACTGGGAAAGCGACGTTTTCCCGGCAAAAATGACAAAGCAAGTTAGGACTGAATGCAAAGCAAATAGAAGATCGAAGCGTCTAGAACATCACGGAATGGAGTTGTGCATATTTTAGAATCGGTATGCGACGATCTGGTATGTTTGCTGGTGCTCTACCGGCGCGAGTGCAAATACCATGAACGGATCATTCTGAATGTTTGCTAGATAGGCTGCATCGCCCCCGTCCGAACTAATTCTTAGGTCCGTGTTTGCATTTACTAGGTATTCAAGCACAGATTTTTTTATAAAAACCATGGACCAAAAAAAATCTTTCTTAATCGATGTAAAAACTAAGCAGTAGATGCGAATAAGGATGCGAATACTTTGTTTCTATGCCAACTACCTCTTTGTTACCTCACTAGCATCCGTCGCGGCATCTCTCGTGTAGTAGGTATGTTAAAATTGGTGAAGCTGTTATAACCTCTATTGTTTTGTGTTAGCAAGCCAGTCTTTTGATCAAGATCATAGTTTAAAATCTATACTGTGTATAAAAAATACATTTTCTATTCGAAGAAAAAAATCACTACTGCTTTACTTTACCTACCTACGTACCTACAGTTTGATAATCTGTGATACGTACCACATAATATTTATTTTAACTGTGCCAATGCTTTCAAATGATACCTAATAAGCCAAGCCAAGCAACACAAACATTTTTCCAACAGTATAAAAACATAGAATACCTGATGTACCTACCTACTGGTAAAAACATCGTAAACATACTCCAAAAAGTAGAGAAATAAAAAGTACCTATGGTTATTTTTTAGACGAAAAGACATACAAACTTCTTTGACACTCTTATTGTATAGCTAGTCGACTAGTTAAAAACAAATCAAATTCAAAAAAAGAAAATCGCAGATCGTCTTTTGTTTGAAACATGGTCTCATTTTGTCACGTCACGGGTCGTAACAAAATCAAGGGAAAAATAATCAGGTTTCGCGTTAATTACGAGTAGATGTTGTTATATTATTAGTGTTATTTTTTGGGGAAAAGTACAGCAGTTTGTGTTTGTCTTTGTAGATTATTATTGTGTAGTTATGTGATTGATAAAAACCCATGTAAGTACCGAGCAGGCCGGCGGCGTCCTTAATCTATTTTCCTCTTTCAGGGAAATTTTATTTTATACAAATTATAATTTTGCTATTTATTGGTAGGTAGGTATACCACTTACCTAGTCCTACAATGTAGGTACGTATGTAACGATATATTGTTTAGTCCTCAGTAAGTAGTTCAGAGGACAAACAATAGGTTTGCGTTGTTGCAAAGGCAACCAACACGGTTCAAATCAGCTGTTTACGAACAAGAAAGCAACATTGCGGAGTGAAAACTTGCAGGCGTATTGACTTTAATATTAACTTGAACTAACTTTATCTTTGTTTTGTAGGTAAATCTACAATGCGAATGACAAAATGGCTCACAAACAACTTTACATTGCTATTTAGCTGATATAATTTCACTGCAAAGAAAGACCTCATTTCTCTCTTGTGGCGGATCAACAAGCCATGTGTTTTCTCTAAATTTACTCAATTAATCATTTTTGTGAGCTACGCCTACAGTAAGTTAGTAGAAAACCTACCTAGAGTTAATGGTAATACACAACTTCGTGTAGGTATTATATTACAATGTAAGTACTTACTACACTTTGCTTACGCAAGCATGGAGAACAAATATGTAAGAACAAAGTTTATTTTCCTTTAATTTCCCAAGAGACGCCTAAACTATCAAATTCCGTCGTAGGTGCTTTATACTATGTGAGTATATTGAATAAACTTATAATAATATCGTTGAATATTTCCTACGCCTTGTAAATTTCCCCATTTCTTAATAATTTAATTTTACGATAGGTACCTACTGTATCTACACTCTCTAATTAGTAATTATTGCGAGGCTCTGAGCGTTAAAGCTTCTTTTACAGGTCGCGAACTCGAGCATAAATCATTATTGAACTTTGCAGGAAGGTTTTATATTTTATGGTTATTTGAATAATGGTTCAAAAATATATCTAAGAATTTTCATTATTAATTGCTATTATATATCTTGCAGTATTTTAACAAACCCTTCCAGAATTTTTCCAGTCTTTTTTTCACCAGCCGATTTACAGAACTTGTACTGCAAAAGTTGAAAGACGCGTAGCACATTGCTACGGCACAGCTACGTCGTAGCAAGTATCCTCGTAAATAATTTTAAATTCGGGTTTACGTTGTCACTGTAACTGAGATCCAATGCTAAAAGCTTACCAAACAAAAGCTGACACTCATACCCGGGTGAATTTAACCCATTCTGACTCAAATTTTTACTTATTTAACTTAATCCAAAGCAGGGGCAAATCAGTTTCCCGCGAGTTTGAAACCACAGCTAGGGGAATGTTACCAAACAAGGATAATAACGGTTAATTGTAGAGGGGGTTTTATGCAAAGTCCGCTGAAAAGTTATATGATAAACGCCATAATAAGCCCTGTGAATTGAGTCTATTATGGAAACTACGCCAGAACTTGTAATTTATGTTGTCAACTTGTGAGTACTCACAACCCTTGGATTAACATGCCAGCAAACTGTTTATTTTGTAGAAATCACAAATTACGATACAAGAAACCTAAATTTTTTTTACCTATATTTGGCGCAGTGGACAGCGAGATAGCCAAATGATGACGATGGTATTGCAGACATTAACTAGATAAGGCTGGCACGACTACGTAAAAAACAGAGGTTTAAATATACCCAGCATCGAATGATGTCAGGCTGTGGATGATGATGATGACCATTTCGCAGTTTGGAACTCGATTTTTGTTGTTCCATTAAATTTGACTGCACTTTCACAAAGACACCTCTATTATTAATTCTATGATCATTTTAGCACATAGATTTGAAATTCTCATTACTAGACCTCATTGTATTGAAACTGCTGCTACAAAATAAACGGTAATGCACAGGATAGCTTGTTCATAGCTGTATCCATCATTGTAGAAGCTAAATTAAGTTTTGCTTGCACGTGATTGATATACCATCGCTATACTAAATCAAAACATTCAATAATCCAAATATCGGAGATTGATCGGTACACCACAAGTACACCAATATTATTTCTCTATCAGAATTATCTCTCTAGTAATAATTAACAAAGATACGACCCAATATGCCGCTTTAATATCACGTTTGCAGTGGGTAAACAGTAAACACTACGGTTCGAGCAAACTCATATTATACAGTGTGTTCTAAAGAGCAGACAATGTACTGTACGTCAGAGAGCTTTATTGAATTTCAATATAAAATGTCCGCTAAAAGGCCCAGTCCGTACAAGAGTAAACAAACATGCTTTGGCTTTATTTTACTTTGTGGTCAAATAAACGATTTTTGGGATCCTATAAAGCCAAATGGCGAAAGCAAAATCCATTTGAATGGAACACTAGGTAAGTACCTAAGTGCTGCAAAAACCTGACCCGAAAGGTTTTCAATTCAAAGTCGATGATCTCATAAACATAAGTAATGCATACCTACCTATCTATTGTTTTTTGGCTTATCGTGTTTCTTATAATTCCATACCGTTCTATGAAGCAATCTGTTGAATATTCTACTATACTTAGGCACTCAACAGGATAAACATCCTGTTGAGTGCCTAAGTATAGTAGTAGGGAAACCCCTAACTACTCTTTGGTTTATTAGGAAACAGAAAACGACCTACGCATAACGGTTCACAATATTGGATTGGAAGCGATTTTCAGCTGTTTTTGTGGCAATTCGCTCGCAAAAAGTGCTCTTGGGACTCCGAACGAGTTCAAGAACACGTAATTAGATAATAACGATGTCGGCCAGTGAGGCAATTACTGGGCGAAGCGGGCCACGAGCCCACTCCTCCAGAATACTGCCGGCGCGGTCACGGCCCACGAACAATAACTTCGGAACAACTTCCACCCCCTTTGTAAATAAGCAACAATAAGGAACAAACAAAACAATTTACAATTGCGGTTGCTTTATTTGGAATTTGATTTTATTCGATTTCGACGAAGAAAACCGGTCTAATTGAATTTCGTCTTCAGATATAATAATATCATATTTCGATTACCTACTTAGATACTTAAGCGAAATATGTAGAGCACATTTATTAAGACTATTCAATAAACCTAATACCTCCTACGTCGTTTCTGTGGATGCTGTAGGTATTATTTCCGCTGTTTTCACAAGTAAAAATTGCTATGAAAATAAAAGTGCCCGCATAGGGACAGGATGGTAAACATAAAAAGTTGACCGCATCAAGTCTTTCCAGGAACTGGACTGTTGCCAGCGACCATAATAATGCTGGTTATGAGATTTCAGTCTACTAACCGCAGTTTCTCAGCCATAATGTTTAGGTCTGACTAACCCAGATAGATAACAGTTTCGACCAATAGACCGAGGTAATGTTCAGTTGAAATAACCTTCAGACGAAGGCACTATAATTACTTACCTACCGCAGATAACACAAAGTGCTTTACCAACTGAGCTTCAGTATAAACTAATAACAAATTATGTATTTAGGCTTCTTATCTTAGTAGGTACGGTATGCGGTACCTGGGCAATATGGTTATGCGACTTTGAAGGTATACCTACATGGGAACATCAAACAAGATCGGCCTGGCACCAATCTATGTGGAAATTCATCGCAGTTACATAGCAATCCGTAAAAACATAGAGCGTTTTTTTCGCAAATTTTTGGTAATACATTGGCTTTGCCGACCAATTTCAATCCAATTTACATTTCAATCAAGAGCTTCATGTAAAAACATGAGCCGCAGCGAGCATGCCGCCGCTCGCAGAAAGCTTATGAAATAATGTTACTCGCAAACACTCACACCACTCAAAATATCCGCCTTCGTAATTTTCATGCCCATTCAACAAAAAATTCCTCATAATTTACACAGAGACACTGAGTCCCTGGGGAGCCATAAATATTTCGCGGAAACCTTTGCAACAGAGCCTTTGAAATTCTCAGGCGTGCAACTGATATGCTCGCTCTCTAGCTACTCTCATTTCAGGCATTAGCATCTGATTTCCACCTTTTGCACTACTTTTTACATGTAGATTACGTAATGTTCTTTGGGACCTGTTTTCTTTGAAGTTGAAAATTGCTTTACTGTGTTATGTATGACTACCTAGGTAATATCCAATCCAATCATGTCAGAAATAAACATTTTTGATACATTTCACCCCTATTGCTGCGTAGTAGAGTTTAAAGATGCGTCGTGACGAGTTTTTCGTTATATATTTCGCATCGGCCGAGGGCGGCGGCGGCGCTTCGGCGCAACGAGCGAGTAGCAGATAAAGTTGCTAAGCGCAGGCCCCAGGCGTGTGCAAACTACATTTAGTCGACCATAACAAAATATAACAATGATCTCTTGGGACGGCAAAATATGTCACGTGTAACTTAGCTTTATACACTTGGCAACTGAAGATTTTTGTTTAGCAATGACTGTGTTGATCTCTATCAATCTTTTATATTGCTATGATATTGTTTTAGGGTTTTATAGTTGAAAGCGTTCATTAAAAATAGAGCTGATCTACATGCTACGTTAAGCCCATTCGGACTCGAAATTGTAAATCTGCTTAGTATTTTTCACAAGTTCACTCTTTTAAACTAAGTTAGGTAACCTTTGTAAATCGTGCAACAAGAATACTAAATATTAGGTAGGTGCCTACTACTGTAGTTTCGTATTTTTTTGCAGATTTATGTTAATTTCGACCTCAAAATTTACATAATCTCTGAAAATAATAAAATCCGAACTAGCTTTGCGTTAATATTCATAGACGGATTTTCACAACAACACCTAAAGCCTTTGGCTTTTATGTAGATAGCCAATGTTCAGCATTAAACTATCGCAAAAAATATTTTCATTCAGTTTTAGCGCTGTACTGTACATCATCATGTTTCAAAACCGATGCCTCTCAAAGTACTTACCCGGGTACGTTACTTGTGAAATATTTTAAACCTGACTAAATAAAAAATGCTGTGGTCATAGGTATGTTATATCAAATAACCTAAGCAACGCTAGCTAACACTACGAACTTATCATTTTCACGGGGCGCAGGCGGCGTGGCGGCGTAGTGTAAGTACTTTACAATTTTTTCAGCACGAACTAAGTAGGTAGTTATCTATACTTTTTTATGGATATTATCTCTAGTAGCTGCCATTGGTACTTTTTCATTGTTCTATCTTCTTTGTATCCACCGAACCAAATATTATATTCACCTGTTCACAACGTTCTTTTGTGTAACTTTATCAACGTCAAAAACGAAATCGTCTAGCAAAAACTAAATTCACAGAGAGCAATCCGAAGGCATGGGTGAAATTCTACACTTCTTTGTATATTAGATCTACGTCCCCAAAGTACTCCCTGTGATAAAATAAGGTTTCAAGGGCTCGTGTAGGTATACACCAGGCGACGTCACGCGCCGAAATACAGCCAAGGACCAAAGTGTTTTATTTATGTGAAAGGTACTACCTATTATGTGCTCGTATGCGTGACGTTGTCATAATTTGAACTGTTTTATTTCTAGTTCAAAGAATATTGTTTCTTACAGAAATAAGACTTTCTTACGCTACAACTAACTTGAAAATGAATACCTGTAGATACCTACCTGTATTATCTGTCCTTTTAGATTAGGTATGCATCAGTTAACCAGAATTGAAAAGTGCATTTAGAGAAGTCGAGCAGAAAAGTCTCGGGCAAATGACAAAAAGTCAAGCAAAAGTCCTACGCGTAAGTACTTTCGATAAGACACTTTTTAACATTTTGTATTCCAATATAGTTACATTACGTAACGGTCACATTACGTACCTACCTATATATAGGTATGTAATGTATTACGTAAGTACATACATTGACAGGCGTCACAGCTCAGTCGGTATAGCTCTGCCTTCCGTGCTGTGGGTCGTGGGTTCGATCCCCACCAAGAACAAACATTTGTGCGTGAAAAACATAGATGTTTGTTCTATGTCTGGGTGTTACTATGTATTTTATGTATGTATTTACAAAAAAAAGTATTTAAGTATTCTATCAGCCATCTAGTTCCCATATCACAAGCTTCGCTTAGTTTGGGGCTAGAGGGCATCGTGTGTAAAGTCCATGAATATTTATTTATTTATACTTTCAAGTTTAATCGTCAAAGGGTTTGTGTGCTGTGCACACACACAGTTCAATAAAGACTCTGGAAAACAAAGCTGGAAAATGCGGGTAATACAATAACTTTTTAAAATAGATAAGTTACACTTTTGTACGTAGGTATACCTACGTTACTACGCCAAAATATCACCTTTTTTGAAAATCAAATAAAAACAAAAAGTAATTTATAAAGAGGTATTTACTATGTATAGGTACTTTGAAACTGTTGTTATTAGATAGATATATTTACCAAGATTTTCTAAACTTAGGTTAGACCTATATTTTACTGTCACATTTAACTCTACTGTTACATTTTTGCATCCCGTGGTGTCCGTCCAAGAAGCTTCGTTTTCACGTGTCTGCACCCAGACACTTGCGAAGTTATTGTTTTCACATGTCATACGAGAGATATATTGCCTCTAGAATATTCGAGGGCCAACTGCGCATTTGCAAGCTTCATTCACATACTGATTTCATATACAAGTCTAAACTGAATGAAATATTTATGTATCATGGCTGATAATATTTTATTCACAAATCCTCAAGCTGGTTATTGACCTAAGACAGGAGAAGGAAGTTTGTGATCGATGAAGAAGTTCGTATTATTCAAAGTCAACCTGATACTAACATAATTCAACATACAAAATCGATATCTCGTTTTCATAAGGGTGAAGAACCGGTAATGGATATGAGCTATTTCACGTGCCTCTAGGGCGTTGAAAATTACAAGAAAGGGTATCGACTTATCGACAATTTATTTTACACAAACTCATTATTTAGTTATCTATTAGCATAACAGTATAATGGAAACTTTTGAACTCAAGTTACCTTAGAAAACAGGCATGAAGGTACCTATGTATTTTCTTACATGGTTGTATGAAGACTACAAAATAGGGGTGGACATGAGTAACCGCTACTATTTGTCTCAGGCAATATGGCCACCGCAGACTGATGTCCTCTTGAAGCTAAGGACACTTAATCAGATTTCGCGTGAGAAAGCTAGCTCATTCGTTTCAGTTGAGACTCAACCTACAGATAATGAAAACGTAAAAGAGACATTAACTTTGCTTTATTTGAACGCGTTTTAAACCGGGTACACTGTTACATGGGCATATTTTACTTTGTCGTTTCAGATACTATTTTATTTTATCCAGGGTAAATAAACTTATAAGTACATAAAATTACCCACTCAAAACTACAAACAAATTCTAATAGGACTTTCAGACTATGCTTCTTAATAGGTATTAGGTAGATTATCTGAGGACAGCATTAATTCTTTAGCAGAAGTCCATCAGGCCTCTGCATCTAATTTAGATGATTTATACAGCGTCAGGGGATACTTTTTATCCATGTCCCTATGAACGGAACGCTGTAGTGCCTGGGATTTAGATAGATGGAGTAGGGTTGCCCAACATCTAAGGATCTAAACTATCTTCTCAGCCTAGTCGGCCAAACTCCATCAGCACTCCTGAAAATACGTTAAGTTGTTGCTTTATTTGTTTTTTTACATAAGTATTATATAAGTACTTTCGCTTGGTCTGGATAGTAGCAGGTACCTACAGTTCGTTACGCTTAGCTACTTGGTACATATTTTTCAAACTACTAACTAAGTAAGTCATTTCATTTTTATGTTTGTACCCACGTGTGCAATTCAAATAAGAATGTTTACCTTCGATTCAAAATCAAATGTGGACCTCTGTTTGCATTTCAATATTTCCCTGGAGTAAATAGAGGACTGCAGTAACTGAAGACCCAAGTTACTTTAGTTTTGGATTCTAGATATCTATTAGGTGCTACTTTTCTTAATGACTAACAGTAACAGAGCTGTACCGTGTATCACCTACTTTTTTTTAATTTTAATTCAACTTTTAATTATTTATTGATCAAAACCGTAACTATATACAAATACTTAAGAAAATAGCATTTTTAACAAAAAAAAATATTAAAATGAACTCTAATTCTAAATGCTAGAGATAGAAAACAGAGTTACCTACTTAGAAAGGTAAAAGACGAAATACATCTTAAAATTTTCCGTATACCTATAGGCATAACATTTCTCGCTCAAAGCACCCACGTCTCCATATGCTATCATAAAAAGCCCATAAACTCCAAATTTAATGAAACCTACAAAATGAAACATGCCATTTAACAGCCAAAAATTTTTCTTCCTAATGAAACACTGGAGTGTTCGCGTCAAATACTAAATGCTCGTGTTCAGTTACGTTATAGAGTTCCCTGTTTACGTCTTAACGTATAACCGCCTCGTAAATTTTACGAACTTCGGGGTAATATTGCTTGGTTATTATGCCGCGTAGTTGCGAAGAATAGGCGTTGTCCCAACCGCTGCTGTGTTATTTGCATAATTTTAATACTGCTACCATGTAGGCATGGGTTTTAATAACATTTTGCTGTGTTGCAAGTTAACGATACACCCTCTTAACTATATATGTTCTAGTGCAGTCAAATATTTTTTATAAAATACCATTGAATAGTAAAATAGTAATTATACCTGTTGAAAGAATTAACCTATTTTAATCAGATATGAAACTAAGAACACCAGAACCGAATAGGAACTAGGTATCTCTATTTTAACTCCCGCGCATATAAAAACTCTCGGGAATATTAGCGCTAGGTGCACTCCAGTCGCACATTGAAAGGATTCTAGACAAAATTGGAACTGAGTTGAATAGGTACCTCATTAGACTCGGTTGAAAAACTGGAACGTTTTGCTTATCATTGGTATAGCATAACTGCGTGGTCGTTCGAAAGTGGACATCTAGCTTTTAATTCAATAGAATTAGGTACCGACAAGTATTCGTATGTGTAAAGTCCTGTGTTTTAACCTTCTCCCTGGCTCACCAATACACCAAGATCGAATCCTCGATATCGGTAGCTCCGCCATTCTAGTGTCTCTGTCTTTTGCCCTGTCTGGCATTTTCCCCTCACGACTCCCACGTCATGTCATCCGGACGTACGGATGACATTGACAGGTCGGGAGATTGACACCGGCAGTTACCTCACTTACTTGTGCATGTGAGATAGGGTACAGTATCTACTAAGTAGATACAAACACTACAACCCCTTTCTTATTTAAATATTTTGAATCAACAAAACATAAAGCTATGCCCCATATAGGATCGTACTGTGGTGTGAGCGCACACCTCCGGACAAAGCCCTAGATTACAATATAATTATTCTTAGCCTTATGCAATTCGGTACTTATCAAGACACAGACCAATAAAGACAACTTCACATTGAATACATACATTTTCATTACACGCTTTCACCAATACCACATGTGATTACATTACAAACCATTTAAATTGGACTTTTGCGCACTTGACATAATATGTCTGAAATAGGTGTGGGTTGTCTACTGACAACTCATTGTCCACTTGCGTCTCTATGTCCGGCTTCTAATGATCTTCTACTTCATAAAGACAAGGAAGTTTATATTTCTCCTTAACTCTTGCAATCTCTTCTCCGCCTAAAACATTCTCAACTATAGGTAGGTAGGTAACCTTAGGCGTTGGGTTGCAATACAGAGAGAGCTTATTTTTCTTTTCTATCTCTTCCACGTAAACCTTATAAATTATTATCTTCTGTTACGTCTGCATCTTCAGCTCTTTATTTCCAGTCTCCATACTCCTTCCCCTTTTTCCTCTGTCACTTATGGCGATCTCTTACTTGAATCGTCTTAAATCGGGCATTTTATGTCTAATAGGGCTCTAAGCACAGAAATCCCGAATTTATTTACCTCCGCTACGAAGAATAGTCTAAAAATTATGGTTCACGTCACAGAACGAAGAAAAGAGCTACACTACGCAGGCATTACTTACTACACCTATCAATAACTTTATTATATATATATATATATAGAACACTTTGGAGTCAGCCCAACTTTGTTGTGTAACCGGATCTCATAATAAAATTTGCTTAGCCAAATTCCATGGTAGGCTTCTAAAACTGTTTTAGACGTCTTTTCTGATTTATTATAAGACCCTCACTGTGTTTCCTTATTTTAACAGAGAGTTTTCGTAATAAAACATAGGTTTTCTTTCTTTTCCATCCAGTTTGTTAGTTCGATTACAAAATTTATTTTTTTATTTTTTTGTTTAGTTACTTTCATAGATTTGTACTAGATCCGAGCCTGACCTCCAGAATTCACATCCGCTATAACTTTACTAGGTATGCATTTACATAACTGACTCACAGTAGGTATCACACCAGATAGAGGGCACTGTCGCTCGTTGATACCTATGAACGACATCCATCGACAACAAGATCGCTCAAACGCTTGGAGGTTCTAGATTCCGCAAAGACAGAGTTTGAACTTCAGTGATATTTCGGAATAGGTACCATTAATACATTAATTGTGTTTTCGCTTTGCCTTGTAGTTCAATAGCATAGAAGACTCGTCCTTTTCAGTAGGTAACTTCTCTAAATAAAATATAAGGTATAGATATAGGTACCTTGCTTGGGAATGGCTTTCTTTCCTCATTCTTGTATAAGTTGGTTCCCCAAGAAGCAAACATTTTTTTTTCTATGTACTGTATCTAAATTTTTCATTAATACTTCCAGTACTTTGACACTAGGTTCGGCAGTATTATTCTTTGTTGTTCCCACATACCAGAATGTCATCACAATTTATCATTTTTTTTTTCGAATATTAAATTCTGGTAATCTGAATCTTTCACAGCGAAGTTAACGTTTTGTTTCAACATTCTGGAAACATTTAAACACGCACGATACACACATCAAGCCTTTTGTGCCTGTACCATTCGATGTTATAACTTTACACTAACATCCGGTTGCCGCTCTATTATAAGGAAAGCAGTTTTAATGTTTTTTCATGACATAAATACAATATTCGAGAATATTTCACACAACGTTATCCTAGTCCCCAACGAATCTTTGGTAGGTAGCAAATGTTTTATAAATATTGGTGATTCTTCCAGAGTTTTGCATCGTTACTTAGTGTTTTTTACGTCTACTCATATTCACACTTCACATCGAAAGTTGGCCAAACTCCTTTGATGCAGGATGCAGGCGTACAAACATACCTTATTAACCTTATTAAGAGTATAGGAGTTCAAAACCTCTTAAGTATTTTCTTGTTTATTTCGTCCCATTTAGTTAACACTGATTCCAAATTAAAATACATCTAGGTAAACCTACCATTTCCTTATCTCTTTTTTTTGATTTTGTCATAATATCACGGGTTTTCTAATACAGGTAACCGTATTAAACAACTTGTAAGCTACTTTTTTTTTTATTTTTTTATTTAAGTACCTACTAATTTAGTTATGCTTAGTTTTAATTTTCGGTTTAAGTTGTTGTCCGTTTTTAAGCAAACCCTGTCTGGTCACCATTGAACGTGAACGGGAAGTCTTGTTTCCTCCAACCAATTTTATGGTACGATTTTGGTCAATCATCAGCAACCAATTTAATGGTAAGCCCCTAAGTCATATTATCTACCCATTTAATGGTACGCCTCAGGTCAATCACCAGCAACCAATTCAATGGTAAGCCTTCCTAGGTCATCAACCATTTAATGGTAAACCTTGACCGTGTTCAACCAATTTAATGGTAAGACTTGACCTCTGTGCAACCAATTTAATGGTAAGCCTTGTCCATCATGCAACCAATTTAATGGTAAGCCTTGTCCATCATGCAACCAATTTAATGGTAAGCCTTGTCCTTTGTGCAACCAATTTAATAGTAAGCCTGGACTCCTGTGCAACCAATTTAATGGTAAGCCTGGACCTCTGTGCAACCAATTTAATGGTAAGCCTTGACTTCTGTGCAACCAATTTAATGGTAAGCCTTGACCAACAATCATGTAACCAGTTCAATGGTACCAAGGGAAAGCTTAACTAGTAATAAGTTTAACTTAATTGCAGGTACTTAAATATTGTAAGTATTGTTTTGAAATGGTGTTTGACTTTGCATCCGCTTGTAGGTACCATTGATTATTGTATAAGTGTATTGAAGCTTTTCCATTATTATTGACATTAATTCGGCTTTTAAAATGACACTTTATTATTTAAATTATGTAGGTATTCTATACTACCATTGCCGCATCCTCAGAGGGCACATGACCGCTCCTTTAACCAACCAAGACCTAAGCTATTTATTTAAACCATGTATGCAATGAATAAATGAATGAATAATTAACAAACTTAAATTGCATAATAAAACTTTTATAATTTTGTGCACCCTCCCAGTGATCGCCTATTGAAATAACAGTAGGTACCTATCTAGATAGATCAAGACATTTAATTACCTACTGAATTCACCTGTAACAGGTAACTAGTAGTAAGCCGTCAATAGGTACTAATAGTACCTAAGCCAGGAGTTAGTATATCAATACATACTAAACAGAATATAAGTAAGTAGATACCTCTCCTATCCACCTGTGTCAAGCAAATCACACGTCTAGGTAGGCTATCACGTCTGGTGAAACTCTTGAATTATAACTTCCACCAAAATCGGTAGACCAAAATGGAATTTTATAAAAAGTATAGACCCGTAAAATGGTTCATTTATGGTAAAATATAAATCCCGCTTTTATCTCCTCATAACAAGTCCAAGTGATTATAATAATATCCATTTTTTGGCATCACAAAATATAATAAAATAGGTAGGTACTAGGTATCCTACCTATCTAAGTATGACGACACGCAGCACTACACGTCATACCGCACCACCCCGCGCCGACATCCGACACAACATGCAGCGAACATAATATCTCTTTCCTTTTTTTTTTTGGAATTATTACTGCACGTTACGCGTTGCCTGAAGGTCAATAAAATTCTACTAACGATTCTTTTAACTGCTGGAACGCAGCTCGACTGCCCCTTCATCCGATCTAGGTCAATTCGCACTTTACCCTCAAGCCCCGACAGCCGAAACGCAACCGAATCGGAGTCCTTTTATTTTATATGCCTTAGCCAAGCAACAGATCAATTGAATTACCTAGGTATAGTTGAAACGAACAGAACATCAACCGTTGTAAATAAGTAGTGGAATTGAGCCTGTGAACTCAATTTTTCGCTAGATTTGTTGTTGAATTAAGCATAAGTATAAACAGATGTTGGCAATTTCGGTATCTTTATAAATTAGAGGACGATCAATGACATCTACCGACGCAAAGCGGAATTAAACGTCTAATGCCATTTACCGACGCAAAGTGGAACTAAACGACCAACGCCATCTAATGATGAAAAGCGGAACTAAAGGACTGATGCCCTCCACCGACTCAAAGCGGAACTAGTTGTAGCATCAGATGATTGGCTGACGCTAATGAGCCAACGCGAATGAAGCAAAGAAAAAGGAACGAACGAGGAGTGAAGTGGAGGTTCATTCGGTCGAGGCTTCATGCTTCTTCTTGTGGATGAGAGAAAATACGGCAGCCTAATTTTGTTTTCATTATTGTAATGCAACGCCACCTGTGTAGTGCATGCGGAACTTTTTTTGCTGTTTAAACATCTGTTTACTATCTAGTGAAGATATACAATATTGCACAAAAGAAAATGTTCTACACAAAATACAAGGAGGGACCCCAATAATAATACACGCTACTTTAACAAACAAACCAGCACTAATAATTATTAGGTAGGTACCTAGTCAATGAAAAATTGTACAGCATCAAATTAAACAATTTGTATCTGTAATGGAGATCGCACGCCACCAATGGCCGAAACCATAATTTACACAAAGAAAAGACATACCTGAACTCTTCTTCCTCCTCCTTTTGAAAATTATAGTTTCTACAGACCTTTATCCTCGTCGCCACTGTAAAGTCCTGTGTTTTAACCTTCTCCCTGGCTCACCAATACACCAAGATCGAATCCTCGATATCGGTAGCTCCGCCATTCTAGTGTCTCTGTCTTTTGCCCTGTCTGGCATTTTCCCCTCACGACTCCCACGTCATGTCATCCGGACGTACGGATGACATTGACAGGTCGGGAGATTGACACCGGCAGTTACCTCACTTACTTGTGCATGTGAGATAGGGTACAGTATCTACTAAGTAGATACAAACACTACAGTATGGTCTGCCTATTTAACCCGACACAGTGTTTTGGTACATCACTCTGAGAACATCGAAGGTATGCGTAGATTCAACCAACGTTTAAGCACCAGTAACACGAATTACTAAGCACTCGAGTCTCTCAATCTCGATGTTCGTACCTATGAGAACATAGGCTTGGGCGAGCATGACTAAAAGGTAAAACCGTGCGCACAGTAGCAAATAGTCGAGCGTCGCAACCTGGCTAGTGGCCAAAACCAGCCAGTACGGTGGCCGCACACGTAAACTGGCAAAAACTGCAGCATTAATAGTAACAGTCCTATCTGTTCCGAGCACTTTAGCACGTATTTTTTTCTTTGTAGCTTAGCACAATATGCGTTGTATTGACACTAAAAAGTAAGTGCATCTGCATGGAGAATTTGCTGAAGCTTCCGCACCGTTTGGATTGCATCATCAAAAACTGAGTAGGTACGTAGGCTTGAATAATTTGAAATAACGACCATAATCCACAGGCCCGAAACAAGAACCTATTAGCAAATCATAAAATGATACCATCGCCAGAACCAAACCCGCTCCCTTGAGTCTTCGTTCGTGAAGCTTAGTTCTTTCTCATATTTATACATTTTATTTCACTTGATTTTAGAGCTATTTATTGATTTATAATTAACCTTCTAGATAGGTCTTCTAGATAGGCTCTATCTTATCTACGCCGTAAAGCCGTCCGACAAAACGTTTAAAAACGCGAATTAGTTTCCTTTTGGGGCGTCCGTGTGTTTATTTTATTCGATGTAGCGGCTTCACCGCCTCAGTGATGTAGGTCGACGTACAATTTCCTGTCCGTGGTTGGTTGTGACCGCTGTTCTTTCCCGGGAGGTTCTCTGACAACCTGGAAACGTTCCGGATATGGGATGTCAAGGCGGCTAACTTTTGCTGCAGGGCCATCGAAATTGCTTCCGACAAACGTGTATCATACAGTATAGTAATGCTAGATATAATGATCTACACAAGCTCCGATGCCGTATTTTACACATTCAGGTAAAGTTTTTACCAGTATAAATCCTACCAGTCCTAATCCTTTAAGTATAATAATGAACTTTAAAATCCCAATAGAAACCGTGAACGCTATACACAAACTGCGGGTCCTAAAGTGTTTTTTTATGTCACGCCAAGTGATTTCACAGGTAACATCAGAAACGCAAAGTTTCCGATAGGTGAACGCATCAGTGAAATGCGACATAAATAATTCAGTAAGATAGCTATCGCGTATCGGAGAAGAGTCTGGCCAAAGTCAAAGGGTAAGCAATAGTTGAAAATTATGATGAATCAGCACCATAGTAGGTACCTAATAGTGATACTCATCAAACAAATGATTTTTAGACTTCACCACAATCATACGTAGTTTTTGTTGTTGTCCATATTGGAGAAAAACTGTATCATAAACTTTTTACAGAAATTTTTTACTCCATAATTCAACTACTCACGGATGCTCTCACATAAACTTTTCCGAAATAAAAGCTGACAGTTTTGGTATTCTGCACCGGTTCTATGATGTATGTAGGGTGCGAGTATGTAGTCGGTGAACTGAAATTACTTTCCTCGCGACGCGTCGCGACGTAGGGAGACCAACATCGGCATTCACAGGAGCAATTTTGTTGTTATAAGAACGTACACGCCCTTAATGGAATTGAAGGCACTTTGCGATTATTTTTACGAAATTAACGTATGTAGGTTTCGTATTCAGAAAAGTAAGTGTTTGAGTTGGCCTATTATTTTTATTTTCAAGTTAGTCAAAGCATGTTGCTAAAACTTTTGATAGTAAAGTTGAGTTGCTGATAAATGCCGTTTTTCAAACCACTCACAAAACTGTTTGGACTGTTGAAAGTTGAGAGAATTAACTATTTAACATTACCAGGATTTTTTAAGGTTTATGCATCTGGATTATGTCCATAATTCCACAGACTTTCACAGACGAGAAAACGCGAGCGACAGCGGAAAGCTTTGCAAATGCATTTGAAATCCGAACGCGCTGTAGTGTTGGGAATACAAGTCAAGCGGAGTGGAGCCTTTCCAAACGTTTGTTTGCAGACTGAGCTTCTTTCAATAGCAAAACGCTTTTCATCATCAAATCAATGCCAATTGTTTTCGCTATCCTGGCGTTATAACCTAAATTAAAAGTAGCATGGTTAAGTAATCCATTTTTTTTCAAATATGATAGGAATACTTAGTATTAGTAGGATCGGTTGGTAAATGTTGGTTGAGAAAGTTTAAAAAGAGAACAAAGAAATAATAACTACAATACCTAGGTACTGACTGTGTGAAGGAATCTTAGTACTCTATGAATTACAATGTGGTTTAAGCGCTATTTCAAAGGTTTTGTTTTCTAGTAAGTACTAAATTAGATGTCATGTGCAATACTTCCACATAGCTAAGTAATCATAAAATTGTTAGTAAGAGAAAATATCACATAGAATTATAAATTAAATTGCAAAGCGTTCACGAAGCGACCGCAAAGATCAGATAACCCAATAATCGGAGACGCAAAACATTAAATGTAATCAAAACAAGTTAGACCAAAGCCCAGACTTTATATGTGGCGTTAAAATAATAATATTATGAAGAAGATTAAATTAATCGACGCAATAATACTTAATAGTAATTATGTCTTAAAGATAGGCGTAATTTATTAAAAGTCAATAACGCTGTCATACCCTGATAGACAAATAAATAAAGAGCATATACCTAATATTATTTCTCAAACCAAAGCCTATGTATACAGTGTAACACTTTGAAATAAAAATGAAACAAAAGTTAAGCTGTTCTTTAAACTAGAACACCAAGAAAATTGTACGCTCTGCTATAAAGAGCTTAGTGTATTTTTTTCAATTGACTCTCGCTTCTTTTCTCTCGATTTTACAAAGTAATAGCGTTGCCTTTAGTTTGTCGTCCCTTTATATAAATATATAACCTTTATAAAACCTTAGTTTTATTTTTCGTGACAAGTATTTTTTATCTTGTAGCGTATATCAGGCTTTATATGTTTTATTGGAGTCGGTAGTAAAATGCAGTAGAGATGTGGTATTGGAAGCGCCTATTGAGGATACCCTGGACTGCGTACCATACCTACGTATCGATCCTTGATAATTTTAGATAAATAGTGTATTGCATACATACAATCACCAGCATATTGATAAAATAAAGCACTACTCCACGTTAATCCCATCGATAATCCGATTATTTATACAATCCACACCGTATTATGTGAAAACACGACTGTGGATTGCACTTGACTACGCTTCAGTTAATATGGCTGTTGTGATGCGATTGCAGCAAATCACATCCGACGTTCGAGTACTTTGACCACACGCCATATCACAAACTCGTTCGTTATTAGGTTTTAGTTAAGGTTAATAAAGGTACACGAATACGAAATCCTTGAATACAAAAGAAATCTTACAAAACATAATTGGGAATATAAAATTACATCATTAACACACATAATATTTGTGATAAAACATATGATTCAGATAAAGGATGAAGCATCTGTTATGATTTAAGGAAATTCAAGGGTATATAATAAATTAAAAATCATTGAAAAAACAACTGTTAAAACAAACAAATCGTATTGAATCCGTTTATTTCCTATCACACAGCTGCTTTTGAAATTTGAATTTGGTCAGGAATCTGTAGGTATAAAATAGACGGCCAGTTTTTTGTGAAGTCTCTATAATCCACACGTGTCGTATGCATGGAATCCGATTTGGAGTATGCTGGTTGGTATGTCCTATTGATTGGCGCAGGCTAATTCCTTTAGCTGACAGATTGAATTCGACGCACTGTGAGATGTGTTGAATAATTCATAAAAGTCCAGTTTAGCTTTTATAGAACTCAGTAATACTGATAGGTCATCGTAAAGTTTTGATTGCATAAAACACCGCGGTCAGATAGTTCTTCCCAAATTGCCACACTTTATCTTTTAAAGTAAATGTTACCAAGCGCATCATAATATTATTATGAATATACCTACTTTAGACTGCGTGTCCACCGACGCAGAGCGGAGTAAAGAGCGGAGTTGTGTAAATTTTGACCAAAGTGTCAACAATAGAAACGGATTTTATGATCATTTTTATATCACCGTAATCCATGATATCATGTACGCATTCAATTTTCTAGCCAAGACATTCATGAATTTAATTTTAAATTGAAATCGAAAGCAATCGAGAGCAAGATTCATTGTCTGAGAAATTCCGACTTGCAAAGGCAATTCCGGTCGACTTTTCAGGCGCAGAACGATTTATACCATTCATGAGTGAGATCAGCAGGATCGGAACAGCGTGTTCGTGGCACTTAAAAAGTCATAAATTAAGGATGGTCTGCCGCAGGCGGGCTAGGTGAGCTTGAGCTTCACGTGAATAATAGCCAACGAGTGGTCTCAACTACGGTGCTTACGCTTCTGTCCTTAAGATATCGGAGCCTTGACTTCAAAGTAAAGAGTTGAGTTTCCATCGATAAAAAATTTGAAGAAACAATCCATAATATATTTACCTAATCAATCACTATTTAGCTTTCATGCCATGTATTTAGTAAATACTTACTAAATGTATATCTCTGAGTTTCTGAAGTTCCTTGCGGTATTATAACCATCAACCGGAGTCTGAAAAGCACGCGGTTGATTTCGATGTCTCCCAAAGGCTTCGTTTGACGCGAAGTGTTTCAGCTTTTGACTGAAACACCGTGGTACGTCGGAGGCACTTATAGGGTCATAAATTAGTAGTACTGCCCGCAAATGGCGAGGTGGGTGGTTTGCCGAGTGAATAATGGCCGCCGAGTGACCCAGCGATGCCTGTAATGTTAAAAATTTCCTATTTACAAAACGTTATATACCACTGGTGTTTATATTGCTTGGTTCCGAAAAAAGGTTCTATTATTATTATTATTTTAAATTTTATTGCTGCTTTGTTTTCTATCTTACCTTTGGACACAGAATAAATAATAGTAAGTACCTACTGTGTACCTGTTCAGTTTATTTTTGTTGTGGGAATTTTGATTGACCAGTCAATTGGTAGAACAATAATAATTTACAGTCTAAAATGATGTGATAACATTAAAACTTTTTTTTCAGGTAATTTTTGGCAATAAGTCTTCAACTTTTACTAGAAGAAATCAAGTTAAGAAAAAACTCTCAATTTAGGTAAGTAAAGAAAACTATAATGCTTACAACCAGACATATTATCAACTATTAAGTATACTTACTACATTTATTATATTTCCTATTATCTACGACGCAGAAGTTCATGAGTTATAAAGACATTCGGAGAACGATATCACAATAGTGTCTATTTTCCGCCTAAAAGTGCCAAGGTTATTTCACGACTCTCCAAACAAAACAAAGGAGATCTCTTATGTCGCATTATATGTTGGAAATGATAAATAATTGGGTCAGACGGGGGTCGCGTCTGGTCACGTCATCCTGATAACCTTAGGTAGGTACCTAATGTACCTATACCTACAGCATGCGTTGTGCCAACGTCATAATTTATCAGCATGATTCTGTTTTGAATGTAGAGTATTATAGAGATGTAGGCACTATATTATATCATAAATTGTTTGCTTTTGTTAATACGTTATACGATTGTATAGAAAACTTTTTCTAACAGTTTACGACAACGAGCTGAGATCAATATTTAAAACACCGGGTAATGCGACTGTTTCAATAAATTCATCATCATTCCTTTGCCCTTATCCCACGTTAGGAGGGGTCGGCACAACATGTCTTCTTCTTCCACTCACTGCTATCACTTGTCTACTCAGAATTTAATCCTCTCACATTTATATCATCTCTCACACAATCCAATCACTTCTTCTTCGGCCTTCCTCTACCTGCGTACCCAGCCAGTCACACTTTTAATTCATATATAATAGAATTCTGATTAGGTATAAACACTGATGTCGTACGCGAGTCTTCAAAGAAAATATACTCTCCAAACTAAACAACGAATAAGGTCATGAAGTTTCTGCCAACTTACTCTTCAAAGACGTCATTCGTAGTAGTGCGTTGTGTAGATACATTACCAACATGTTCCCTAGTTTATCAAAAACATATTCAAGTCTTTAATTTTTACTAGAGACTTTACTAATTGCTGTGAACTTAATTATTATTTTAGCCTATCATTTTGATTATTCTGTGCTATGAATTAGATAAGTACTAGGTAAGGACTAAATTCAAAGAATTTTAATGTGTTTATGTATATTATTATAGCTTTGTTTTACTTCATAGTACATTAGTATTACAGTTTATTACCAAAATATATAAATACGGTACAGATGCAAACGTCTAAAAATCTCTTTAGATAGGTATTAAATTAAAACCAGCAATTTGTACTAGTTCGGGATCCTATAGATTCATTATTTTCATTAGTGTAACAATTTTATGTCAGCAAAAAAATAAATTTCATTTAATTTGTACTAATAGTGAGTAGCTTTTGTTAGTTTTTTTTAATCACAAAGTAACATGAGAAATAAACTTTTTACTTTCATAAGGTTAGTTACGCCGACTAACTTCTCTGTTTACATCAAACAAACAGTTACTTCTAAGAGCTTCATTGTGTTTAACTTATAAAGAGTGAACATTATTCGTTGTAAAGATTTATCTGTAGGTACCTTAGCTCTTGACTTTCTATTTCCGGCGAGGAGCTTCCTCTGTGGGATCTTCGCGACGATAAATGAGGAAACCTACTTCCTTCGACTTTGTCTTAGTTAAGTAGGATGTTACTCGATTGGGTTTATTTTTAAATTTCATTTCATGCGATCGAAATTCGAAAAAGTGCTTTGTTCAGTTGTTTTACGCAGAATTAACAATATGAAAATTAAACTTTCACGATACCGGTAAGCAAGATATTAATATTTTTATAAGCTTTTAATTTCAACGGCAGAGGGAGGGTCCTACCGAATGCATAGTGCATGCCTAAGCATTGCATTGCTCACGATATTGTATTGTGCTCAAAGCAAATATTGCAATAATTCTTTGCGCAATATTGCAATTTCATACCACGCGATTTATTTATTGTTTTCATTCTTATTTATTTTTATTGAGATTTAAACCTTGAGTACCACTATGTAGGATAGAAAAAATCTTGCAGTACTTATATTTTTATGATGTCATATCATTCTAACATTCTTGAATAAATCGCACACCGTAGGTATGTTAATCAGATGAAACTGGAGTAGAAAACAGCTAAGAACTTAAAACAGGTACCAAAGTTTGTGCATAAATTGGGAGATGCAAAATGGCAGAGCGGTGACAGCAACTCTTCCATGGCACCTGCGTCCAGGATGTACGAATTCAGATTAGTGCATCCAACTGGAGGCAACAGTCCTTCCAAGTTTTCTCGACGGAAATCGTATAAATGTTAATGAAAGTCAGTCGTCTCTAATGAGATTACTGCTCCCGTGAAATTGGATTCCCGTGGGGACTTCTTTAATTTTCAGTCATCGTGAAAATTAGGTGGATTAGAGCTGAGCGTCTGACATCAATCTTTGACTGAATGGGTGGCATTCATCACTTAATTTGAAAGGGAGTTCAGATAAACTGAATAATTAAACTATTGACACCATTGATGTTATTTATGATCTTTATATTTTGTTTTTAAGATTTTGTTATGAAACTGAGTTTTTGATTGGTACCTAAATAACCATCCCCTTTAACTATTAAAAAACGTATCCATTTCGAAATGTTACTATTTATAGATAAATGAATTTATTCACAGTCAAAATTGAGATAATTAGAAAGACCAGAATAGACAAAATCATTATAGATTATACTAATAATCACTATAGACAGATACTGATGGAATTTATTCAGAATCTTCTTAACATTTATAGAATCGGTAGTCTACATACATATACGTTCAATCAGTCAGAAGCCCCAGCACACGTCATGAATTTCACAGTAGGTGCTGCAGTATTCAACCTATCTGTCGCTATATACCCACCAGTTTATGGAGATACTTTTGCTTGTGTTTACTTTATGAGATCTTTCTTTGTCGTAAAATATTTTTCTGCCAAACCTAGTCACGTCACATCGTAATTTATAAATAAGAAAAGTGGTACGTTCCTCTCTGTCAGATTAGACTTTCCTATTGATGAAATATTCGGGCCTCAATGCCTGAGTAAAATCGCCATCTCAAGCAGAAATCGGGGCATGCAGCGATCACGGCCGTTGTGGCAAGGGTTGGCGCGGCTTGTGGGCTGATCGGTCTATGCCTCAAATAGAGAGGCGAGCGGCACCGTGCAAATTGAAAGCGCTCCAAATTGCTGCAGACCTTTGTATTTATAACCAGGGCCAAAGTGCCGAGAATCAATCAGGGTAATGGGGGTTTGTCCGAATCTGCTTGGATTAGTCGCACTGTGCACCGACCGACGCGACGCGGCCAATATCGCCGCACGGACTTTCCAATCGGCCAATGGGCATCCTTTGTTGAATTGATTGAATGGACTACATTCAGCACTGAATTTAAACTTAGTAAATCAAGCGTTGATTATATAAGTGAAATTCAGGTAAAGAATAAAAGAAAGGTAAATTAGATAATGGCTCAGGATAGGGAGTCTCTGGGGGAGACCTTTGCCCAGAAGTGGGACGAGACAGGTTAATTAAAAAAAATTCGATAATTGTAGTAAAGATAGAGCTAGCAAACGAATTATAGGTATGTAGGTAGGTAAACTTTAGGCCTTAGTTCAGTGACTAGTAGCTAAGAGATGCTAAACGAAGGATCCCATGATCAATGATCGCTAGATATTTGAATATGCGGTTATCCCGCTATAAGTCAAAGTCAAAAATCTTTTATTCAATAAAATCACAAGGATCGTTTAGAATTTATAAGATCCGTGCATTGTTAGTGGAAATCGATTTGTTTGGAGAAGGCTTTTATTATGCAAGAGGAGAGATCTTCGTCTCGGCACGCAGACTGCAATAATCTGGGATCAGGTGCCAGATGAGGCGTTGAAATCTAAATGTTAATGCGGCTTGGCTTGTAACCCTGAGATATTGTCAACTTGGATTCATATTCTATAAGGATATGCAGTAATAGAGATTTTCATAGAAACTTGTGTTTAGAATAATCTTCGGTATACGTATTCTCATGGCGGGTACAGATAGGCCGAACAAAAGCAAGCGAAGGATAGCTAGGGCCCGGGCTTCGCCGATGGGAACCGCACCCTCTCATAGCAAAAGAAAAAAAACCTTCACTATAAATGAATTCTAATTTCTACCTGTTAGTAGATTCAGGTAGAAAACAGAGTTCAAATCACCAACCGCATAAGGCAGTGTGCCCAAAAACAAGACGACGTTCGGAAATTCTGTTCCAAATTCATATTCTAAAAAAATAGAAATTGTATGCAGTTTTAATTAGGAGCACAAAGAGGTTTATTGTTCCAACTGCAGCTTATTGAGACTAATACATACTACACAACAGCGAAACGGCCCATATAAGCCCATTATGTGACCTACACAAAGCTTTTACAGATTGTGAGCGAGCCTTTGGTTCACCGCACGCACAGCACAAAGCTTTAGGAGCCGCCGCCAAGCCTAACAATTACTGTACTCGTAATAGACGTTTGACCACCCTCCCGCGTGCTATTTCGAATCACAGTTCGCTCTTAATTAAACTCCATATCCACAGCATCTATATTCACTAGGTATATCATTCATGTTGTTTAACTGCGAGACTGCGAGTTTTCATTTTCATATCGGCTGATATTGGCTTAAAATGTCGTCTTTGTGTGGTCGAGTCTGAACTTAATACCATGGACGGTATGTGAAAACTCTCGATTAAACCAACATAATTACGTAATAACTAGTTAAAAAGCTGAGAAACCCAATTTTATTTTGTGTAGCTATCGTGTAGCGGTACAATAATGGCGTACCGCGATTTCAGTTTCCTTTGTTTGAAACAATGAGTTTCAAAGGCAGCGCGCGTCTAGACTGGGGGCTGAAACAACCGTCATCGGTGGAGAGCAAAGGGACTTCTTAATAGCTTTTTTTGAGAGTCTGTGGTCTAACCGAACAGTTATTGTTCAAACAATATCATATCTCTATCATAAACAATTTTTTAGAGTCAAGCTTTATGATACCTAGAATGCACGTAACACAGTGGACACACAAGAGGCACGTTCCACTTTGCCACATCAATGTTGTCGCACTTGCGAAGTAGCGAACACTTCTAAGGTTTTGAAATTCGCCAGCTGGCTTATCTGTTCAAAACGAAGTAACATAATACCCGTTTCAGTTCCTTGAATTCCAATAAGAACTGCAACAAAATAGGAATTTGAAGAGAAATGTCTTCACGTCTTATTCTGCTTCAACGAATAAAATGGATTACCTACCTATATGTATGTATATTCAGACTATTTCAGACATGTTTGTGCATTTGCACAATACTAAATAGGGTGCATTTCAGAGAAATCATGTGTTAACTTTAAAACTTTGTATACTGAACTTAAAAAAAATGTTGTTATTTTTGGAATGAAACAGGTACATACGACGCCTTTAACATAAAAACAATGAACTTAAAATTTTTGAAAAAAAAAAAACATCCTAAATCATTACCTTTCAGCAAACTACGTATTTTAGGTATATCAGCTACTTTTTGCTATTGCTGTTAGTTTAAAATTTGAGGTTAAGATAGGTAAATGATAACAAACATTGTAAGTTAAATAAAAGTTTGTTAAAACATTTTATCTTAACAAACGTTGAATCATGATAATTAAAAAAATAACTAATTTTCTCGTTGAAATGAAAATTACGAAATAACTTCCCAAACCTCGAATTTTTTATGAAATAAAAGCACTAAACTTAACCCCCGCTCTCATTATGAGAACTGGCTGGACATTCCGCCTTTGAAACGCATCTCGTCGCTCGGTGAAGGGTCCTTTCAAATTCCACGATAGTGTTAATTAAGTATGAAGTGTTGTACTTGTACGTACTAATTACTCAGCTAGATGCACGGAGCCTGTGTGTACTCTTTTATTATACAACGCCTCGGAAGATTACACCTGGTTCACCGCTTTTATTTCTCACTTGATTTATGGGGTTGTTTTACGAAACGTAGAATTAGCTTTACTCGGAATTTCTATATTTCTGTACGCTCAAATCCTGCAGAGAAACCTTGTTTTGCTGAAATGGAAACGTACGCGACTGGAGAAAGTTTATAATCAATTCAGTCCCGTGACTGTACCTGTGTGTCGACCGTGTTTGTTTGGCAACAAGAAAAGTTACGTGTTATTTTTTTCCTTTCCACACATTTTCATTTACGCAAACGATTTTTAATAAACAACACCGACAAAAGCAACAAAATAAAACTCTAATTTGAGTAATTTGTTCAATTTATAGATCGATAAAAGTTTGGGAAGCGAATTTAAGTGTTTGTAACATTCATAAATTTATTTTTCTGCCTGGTAACTGCCATCCATTTGAATTTACGTTTGAGCAAAGAAGATGTGGAAGTTTTAGTGTGATACTGAATTCATTTAAAGTGAATTAACACAGGCTTTGATTTGCTTGTTCTACGAACATAGAGTTTTACAGAAATATTTGGTTTTATAGGACCAATAGCGGTCCTTCAAAAATAAAATTTACGTAGGACCACCGTGGGATCTATCTCTATAAAAAACTAATGAAGAATCATGAAAGTTTGCCAGTAATAATAATAGTAATATTTGGCAAAGATACAAAATAATAATCTTATCTTCATTATTATTATCAGTATATTCTTAGTATTGCTATGTTAAAAATGGCAAAGCAGCATGCATCTACAAGCTGCAGTTTAAAAAGTATATTGCAGCTCATACATCATACATCGAGCGAACGAAAAGAACAATAACCAATCCCGACAACGAGCATACCATTGTACATTGCTGTAAAATATTGCCGAGGAAATAGGCGATTGCGGACCGTTTGCTGGCCTCGGGGCCTAATAAAATCCCTCATCACTAACTCATTTGATTTCGAGCGACAGAAAGTAATCCCACTACTATTATACACGCGAGAGCAATGATTCCGGGTCACTTAAAGAATGTTAAAAATCTCGGAAACTAAAAATGATAGGTTAATGCAATAAATTGTATTTAATAGACAATGTAATACTCCTTAAATGAAGGTATTAAAACTTCTTAGTTATTGTAAAGTTATATCTTAAAAAAATCAAATTTGAAAAAGGGCCACTTTCGAAGATGGAACTACGAAATTACAGCATTTGGTTTTGCTTTTGTTTGTAATCTGTCATTTATGTGGGTATATAAACCATGTTGATAGTGCTCTATATTCATTATTCAAGCTGAAATTATGTCGCTTACGTCTGAAGAATGCACCAGAATACTTACAATGCTGGAAACCGGCCGGAGTCAGCGCGATACAGCCAGGACTGTCGGTGTGTCGCTGTCAACAGTACAAAGAGTTCTCCGACGTTACGAAGAAACTGGTTCTAACCTACGCAGACCAGGAACGGGCAGAACCAGGTGTACCACAGCACGAGAAGACCGATACTTGGTGAACACCATGCTTCGAAATCGCTTTCTCACAGGAACTGAACTCACAAATCAGTTTCGACGCCTCGGAGGAAGTAACCCAAGTGCATGGACAGTAAGACGTCGGCTTGCTGAATCTAACTTAAAACCCCTTAGACCTGCAAACGGCCCTAAACTGGAGCGTGGGCATCGTATTTCAAGACTAAGATATGCCCAGAGCCACGTAAATTGGAGTATTGAAGATTGGTCAAAAGTTATGTTCTCCGACGAATCAAAATTTATGCTCTACAAGCACGATGGAAGACACAGAGTGTATCGAAGACCAGGGGAAAGATTCAAGCAAGCATGCATCGAAGAAAAAGTAGCCTACGGTGGTGGGTCTGTACTTGTGTGGGCCGGAATTTCTTCTGAAAGTCGCACAGAGCTGGTGATCATAGAAAACGGCTCTTTAACTAGCGTAAGATATGTGGAAGAAATCCTCAATGATCATGTTGGTCCATTTATGGTCAATTTAGGTGAGGATGCTATATTTATGCATGACAATGCCCGACCTCATACAGGTAGGATTGTGAATGACTACCTTCAAGAGATGAACATTACTCGTATGGAGTGGCCAGCGCGCAGCCCGGATATCAACCCGATCGAGCATGCTTGGGACGAGCTAGGCAGATGCGTAAAACAACGAAACCCTCCCCCAATCACGCTTCGTGAGCTCAAAATTGCTCTCACAGAGGAATGGGAGAATATTCCCCAAAATCGTATAAGGAACTTGGTGTACAGCATGCCAAACCGCGTAAACGCAGTAATGGAAGCACGAGGAGGCAATACGAAGTATTAAAATTCAAGTCAAATCGTAATAAAGTTCAAAAATTTCATGTTTCCTATTTTTGTTTTAAGGAGAGATCAGCAGTTTTTTTCTTTATGTAATTTTGTGTTAATAAAATGTATGGTGACTCATATTTTTTTACTTTCATTTAAGGAGTATTACATTGTCTATTAAATACAATTTATTGCATTAACCTATCATTTTTAGTTTCCGAGATTTTTAACATTCTTTAAGTGACCCGGAATCATTGCTCTCGAGTGTAGTTCGTAACCTGGATTAACACATAGGCTACTTTTCCCGATTTTTCGGTAATATTTTTTTTCGTTTTTTGTTTTCGTGGACTAAGTCGCGGTTAACTGCTAAATAGAACGTCGCTATAGTGTATTTTTTTTCATAGACCCAGTAAATTTTGTTCCTAATTCCTTTTTCAACTTATCGATTTGTATCCATTATGAGGGATGAAGCCACAACAAATCAATTTATATTACCTGAAGACAATTTATAAGAAAACGAGGTTTAGCCTAATCCTTAGATCCAAATTGTTTTATTTGTATTTGTTAAAGAAATATGAATCTCAGATTAAAATATTTTATTGGCAAACCGGTGGAATGTAGCTGAAAAAAAACGATTCATTTCTTTTGAAGCTAATATTAATTTTATAAGTTTGTATGAAAAACTGCGTGGAACTGCGGAATAAATCTCTTACTTAATATAATAGTAAGAATAAGAATAAGAATAAGAATTTATTTATTTGACAGAAATTACACAAAAACACAGACATAAACAAATACAATACAAAAACAAATTGCTGTCAAACAGGTCCAGTCTCAGCTTTATGCCACTCCCGAACGGGGGTAAGGAAGCAGCGCTGGTTTTCAGACTGGACCTCGGCAGAGTAACATCACGGGCGTAACTACACAACACATCGACACAAATAACATATACCTAATAATAACAACATAATGTATAAAATGCAAATAAGTACCTAAAACTATATAACACAAAAAACTAATCTAATCTAAGTATCTAAATAAAAATAAAAAATAATTAATTCGTGCTAATAACCATACAAACTGAGTCTTAGTTGAGAAGAGTTGAAGAGTTAAGAAGAGAAGAACAAGGTAAAACGAACTACGGCATAAGATGGCAACGTGAGCTGCAAGGTACCAAGAGTACCCACTTCCGTTTTTATGTGCTCTTTTGTCTTAATAATAGTTCTTGTTTTAGCTTTAATTTGAAAGTATGCAGTGATTTAAGGGCACGCAACGGGGGGGGCAAATCATTCCAGCAGCGGGATGCTGCAAAGCGAAACGAGCCTCTAAAAGCAACAGTTCTGTGTTTGATCGTCACAAAAATAAAAGAGCAAGATCTACTAGGGTATCGCTTGTTTTCATTCGCCCATTCTAGTTTGTCGAAAAGATAAGGAGGACATTTACTTTTGATTACCCCAAAAAGCAAACTAGCCAAGTGAAGATCTCTACGTGCTTTCATCTTCAATAGATTTGAAGCATTGAGGTAGGGAGTCACATGAGTGCGAGGGGGTATGTGAAAACAGAATCTAGCGCAGGCATTCTGAACACGCTGCAGTAGCTTTTCCGTTTTACCAAATAAACAACAGTCAGACATAGTCAGAACAGTTTAAGTAAGATTGCTTTTCATGCAGCAAATTACAGAAGGAAATAGGCAGTACATCTTATCAAAAGTAAGCAAGTTAAGCACAAATGACAAAACATTGGCGTTGTTAAGAAGGGGCGTATAACCAGCTCTCCTCACGAGGTACAGACCAATTTATTTGTGGTTAAGTGCCCACAATAAATTTCTCAAATGGCCCGTGCTTACTCCGACGAAGACTGTAGCTATTTATTTCCTCAGTCCGAGCTTTATCGTCGAACCTGCCGACATATTGTCCAAGACAATGGAGCTTAGATTTGTCGTTTGATGTCATAATAAAAGTACGCATTACCCTCTATTTGTCGCGTGATATACGTTTTTACAACATTTTTATAACCCAACATAAAGTTAAGCCACTAAGGGTGGCGTTCTCAACCTCTGACCTTAAACGAAAGCCAAACTTTCCCGAAATTAAATTCTTTTTTTTTTCATAAAATTCTTAATTAATAGAAAACTGCTGAAGGGTGAAGTTTGATGAAAAACGCTAATTGTTTTGACGTAAAGACCGATGAGTTTATTTGATAAACAATTTAGAGGATTTTTAACGAACAAATAAGCTAATAGGAACAACTGGACTCGTGAATAATCTTTGAAAACAAAGCCGCAGTTGTATTAAGTAATCGACTGGTAAACACTGCTGCGTGGAGCCGGTCAACTACCTGGGGAGGGTGGATTTTCTATGGATTTCTTAGAATTTTGTAAGATGGTGGTAGTGTTATATTTTCAGAAAATATTCCATGGACACCTAATATAGGTAATAAGCACAGCATACATTTCCATTTTGAAAAAAAAAACCCTTATTAGCTATTTAATAAAATTCCTTAAAGTGCACTTACATGCTTATTTTTAAAATAATTGCAGTTAAGTAGGTTACAGTACGTTACCTACATTTTAATAATCAGATTAATTTTCTTTATCTATGTATTCAGATTTCTAGTAAGGTATTTTATATTAAACATAAAACTCTTGTTTCTAAAAATCCCTATAGAATCCCAGTTGAAATTGCTTCAGGTACTAGCTTTAAGGATGCAGTTTGTTCTTATTACCTCGGCTAATAAAAATAAGGCGTTTGTAAAGCGTTAATGGGCAATGTTAACGTTCATCGTATTTATGCAGAAGCACGTTAACAAGACAACATTACCTACACTACTAGTCCAAACTGCTTCACGAACTTTATAATTAATGTCCCGTTTTATAATTCCTCCGCCGTGTGCAATATTCAAGTAGTTATGGGGGCATTTTGACCATGCAACGCAAGTTAACGAACTAAAGTTTGGTTATTTTATGCATTAGGGGTGCTCTGGCGGGTGGAATGACCGATATAATGTGTACAATATTAGCCTCGTATAGAGACAAAACTAAAGGTTCATCTAATTACGAATATTACGGTGGTTAAAATAGAAGTATGTAATTTAAAAATTGCATGATGACTTCAATATTTTTCAATAGTAGGTATAGAGATATGTAGATAATGGTCTAAAACGCGTACCTACAAGTGAAAAAAGCTACCCACTAGTGTGAATTGACCGTAAGATTCCATCAAATTAATATCTTATAACCTTTTGTTGTTATCAATATTATTGCTCTTTCAACTTGTTCAATAGTATAAGATGATAGAATATTATCGTCATGCATATTAGCATTAATAAACTAATAGCCTTTGTTTTGCACTTTGAACGATGATAAAATATAATAAAATGTTATTTAATGAAGACAGTAAACTGGTTTTTCTTTTGTTCTTTTGCACGTTATGTACGAACTTATTTAATAAAAGTTCAGTGTTTTAATGCTTTAAAAACAAATGTTTAAACAAAGTTACAGAGTCTGTCTAGAGCATGGGTAAAGCATAAAAACTTGCTACATGGTTGTTACCGATTAGGTACACTGAAATACCCTATCATTTATCAGATCCAAAACTTCTGCAATAAACGAACGTGAACAAGTCAGTGGTGTTGTTTAATTCGTAAACCATGACAAGGGTTACGTCAGGTCATCTTCGTAGTTAATACTTAGGCCTTCTATTAAATTATTGATTTCTATGAAATCATTGTTCACAGTATCTCTCAAGTCGTCAATCTAGTTTACCTACAATATCTTTCCCATCAAAATTGCTTCAGCCTTCAGCCAGCACTTGCATATAGAAGATGTGATATGATTACGAGATATTTCATTTGACATGTTTAAAATCACGGCACGCGGGTCTGCGGGGTGGTCATTTGATCGGCAAATTGTCTAAGAATAACATTGAATGAGATATTTTTTGACTACCGGTAGTAAAGAGTTGCTCAGTCCAGGCACTCTTCGCTTTGGCACGCGGGTTCATACTTTATTACACGCTCACCCAACTCGTGGCGTCATAAACTGTAAAAGCGAACCCTAATTTGCTGAAACTTATTTTATAGTTTTATTCTTATTCCACGCTCTTGCGATATATCACTAAATCAGGCACTATCGATGCAAACAGCTCATAATATTCTCCGCGCGTTGGCTTCGCTTTGAACTCGCTCACAAATCGCCAGTGTGATGGAACACTAAAGTGATTTTTCAGCAGTCAGTATCCAAAGATAATCCAGTTTAGTGCTAACAAAATCGCAACCTAATAAAAATTAAAATTTGAAAGTTAGGGTCAACATGGAGACATTAGTAGTGGGTCATAATAATCGATGTGTGAGACTAATATTTATAAATCAGTCAATTTTCGTTAGAGCAGTGAAACTATAAGGTTTCATGGTGAAGAACGGTCAGAACTTTCTTCAATAGGTAAACAAAATACTAACATTTTATTCGATTTGCCTCTATTGTGAAATTCCAATTTGTTAAAGTTCAAAACCATTACTGACCGTGGACCGTTTTATAAATTACTCGAAGCTACATGAAATACGCGACAAGTTTTTGGATCCTATAATTGAAAATCAACTATGTTGCCTAAAACAACAACACTTTATCCCAAAGTTTTCGCTTACAGCAGTTGTTCTACATAAATAAATGCCTGTACTTACCTACTTATTATCCATTCTGTGTGACTGGTTTCTGAACCTCGAAGACTGGATTTTTGAGAAATTTATGAATTTGGGAAACTTAATTACCAGAACGTTAAAAAATTATATTTTATTAGGTAAAAGAAAGATTTCAAGAAACCGGAGAGTTAATTAGTTTATTTGTAAAACAAAAGTCATTTAACTACACTGTAGAATGCAAATAGTGGTCGGACGTTAGTAACTCACTCATGACTTCGTAAAAAGCTTGAAGCTTTTATAAGTTTAAAAAACTAGAAAAAGTGACTTCAATTCGACTACCTGCTTCATCATCATCTGATGATGATGAAGGCAGTTCATTGGAAATGTTCTAGTTACCGTAAAAGTCACAGAAAAGCAAAATACGCAATTTCGTGCATGTGGATGGAATTTTTTTTTTTTTCAGTTATTTACAAGCCAAACTAATGAACTGATTTTGATGAAAATTTAATGGGACCAACCTGGAACTACATCCTTTCAGACAAAAAATGGATATTTTAAATCGCTTCACAAATGACGAAGTAATAAAAAAAATACAACCGAATTGCTAACCTACTCCTTTTTTGAAGTCTGTTAAAAATTTGAAACCATTTATTTCTTGAACGAAGAATACCTCACGCTTACGATTGAACATAACCTAATATTTTAAACCTGGATTAAAATGCCTATGTGGATTAGACACGAAAGTATAATTGTGGCCGTGATATAATTTTGAAAAAATGAGGTGAGGGCTGGTAAGATAAGGCAGATTCAGGACCAATGGAGCGGAGACAGCTATGAGCTTTGCTCCAGTCGCCAGGCACAAAGGTAAACAGCGAGATCACTTTATTATCACGAATTTTATACATCACATCAAACTTTTAGCGGAAACGCTAAACGAAATGAGGTAGAGAAAATTGGAGATGGATATCATTACAGGTACCCAGCGTGTAATATATAAAACCTAATAATTTATACTTAAGGAAGTACACTAATTATTAGTTAGTATTTATATACAGTTACGGTTGTTAATGTTTAAGTTGTAGTAGTAGTAGTTACTTATTACTTATTCCCATTAAATAATTTCCGAATTAAACTGTTCAAGGATACTTGTATAAATATCTACTTAAATTTGTGGTTCATGAGTATAATTAATAGGGTAACAGTTTTATTTAGAATATTATTGCCAATATTCCACCAATATTATAATATTGACAAGAAAACAATTATGAAGAGCACCGACTAATCTGTAAGGGCTGTGCCGGCACCCTCAGTGGCTACTGATGAAATTACACAAATGCTAATGAATGTCGAGCTACTCGAGTGAGATTAGCGTCGTCGCAGCGAAATTGGACCTGTTTAGGAGACGATTTTACTCCGATTCGAGAATTTGTAACTTTTGTACCCTTAACCACTGGTAGATACTGTAGATACTTATGTTGTTTCTTTTTTTACGGGTGTCGGTTAAAATATTAATAAAACATAACGGTAGGTAACAATAAATAAATAAATATTCAAGGACATTTCACACGACCATTACGGATCAGAAGGTTTTGGAAGCTAAACGTTCTTAGGTACACATCGACTGTAATATAAAATGCTCTGAGAGCAAAACGTCCTCAATTGAAAATGGTACTGGAAGCTAAATGGCCTTTCCAATAGTTAGTCCTCTAGTCTTTATGTCTTTGAATCAATTTGTCCATTACAGCAAAACGACCAAGGAGCAAGTCATCCTAATTTCAGAAAGTATTTAGTGCAGCTGGCCTTCAAATCAAAATAAGTTGAACTCTTCATATAAAACTTCTTTAGAATATTATCTTGAGTATGATTTTTATTGTCATAGATATGTCAGCAACGATGCTGACGACATTTGTTCTGAAAATGCATGTTAGGTCATCATGAAATCTTTTAAAATGGAAAATAATCCAAGATTTTAAGTACCTAATCTAAACTTAATAAAATATTAATAATAAAAATAAAATATTTATTGAATCTTTTTCATACCTTCAGTATCACGTATTCTCAAAAGAGGATTTAGGCAGACACGATTTAAAAAATGTCTGACATAGGTACATTTTAAATTGCAGACATTTAACTCTCATGACGTTCAGTAAATAAGGACATTTAGCTCTCATGACGTTTTACATTGCGGACATTCAGTAATAAGGACTTTGTGCTCTGAAAACTAGCAGTCATTCTAAATTGAAGACGTTTTGCTCTCAGAGCATTTTACATTACAGTCGATGTGTACCTAAGAACATTTAGCTTCCAAAACCTTCTGATCCGTAATGCACACGACGCCCTCTAGTCCCAAACTAAGCAAACCTTGTAATATGGGAACTAGATGCTGATAGAATACTTATATACTTTTTTTGTAAATACATACTTATTATAATACATAGTAACGCCCAGACATAGAACAAACATCTATGTTTGCCACACACAAATGTTTGTTCTTGGTGGGGATCGAACCTACGACCCACAGCACGGAAGGCAGAGCTATTACCGACTGAGCTGTGACGCCTGTAAGTTACCTCTTATTATTTTAAAGCACGTATAAAAACCTTCATCTCCTGTAAACCCTGAATTGCGTTGTGTCCCTGTTTATCCTACCATTGTATGTACGCGATCTAATCCCCGCAATATAAGATTATTTCATATATTCCCGGACAGTGGATGCTGTCCCCAGTCTTAATTGAACGTTTTCCCTTTCTCACAATAACTAGGTTCATCACCTACTGACCATCACAACTAATGCTGTGGGGCTATTCGCCGCAGAAATTAATTAAATGTTCATAAAATAAAATAGGTAGGCTTTATCCGGTGAATAATTAATTCATTGTTGTACGAAATTAATTACAGAGAACTTTACTGAAAATGTAGGTAAATTATTTTCAGTGTCAGTGTTGAAATGTACAAAATAACTGTACAGCACGTATATGATCCGATAGGTATCAGATGGTAGTCTTCTGCATAGCGGTTATTGTATTGTTTTGTTCTTGAAAGTATAATACTGTACACAAGTCTGGATATCAATAAAGAGTGCCTACAATCTTTCCACCACTAGGCATACCTATGGGAACGCGTTGACAAAGCTCTTGACTAATCTCTTGACGTGTAAATAGTGAATTTAAGCTTGGCGGAAAACTTCGCACTAAACCCTGATTCGTTCTCAACGAGCGAAAAAAAGGTGAAACTATTGTAGTAATAAATCATGAAAACATTGAATGCAAGTCGTTACATTCATATTGCACTTGTTGGAGCTGCGCGACCGACTCTGAATAAAAGTGCTTTTGTTTGGTAAAGCCGCAGATGTAGAGCGCCAAGGATTGCGCCGCGCCGTTACCCTATTCACCCCAGATCTAAAATGCTTGTATTTAAAAAAAAGTAAATATTAATTTTTTAGTTCAAGGAAAAATATTCCATAGAGTTGTTGATTCGTCGTGCTTAAAAATTACTTTCTCTCTTCTAATTTAAGAACTATGAACTAAGAACGCCAGGTTCTTCTATTCAGGGCAGCTTCCTTGACGTTCTTATTTTAAAATAATTTGGAGTTGGATCAATGCGAGCGCTAGTTTAATCCAATATAAGCTAACTTTTTATTTATTTTCATGCCGACAAACATTCCTACATTTTTCAATGCAAAATAAAAATTGGCATCATTTCAATTATCCACGGAAGAGTTTTTTTCTTGCACACGATAAAAGTGTCATAACTGAGATAAGTTCGTGTCTTTGTCCGTTACATTGAATATTTTTATCAGAAGTTCAATGGTAGCGCTGTATACATAAACATCTCGTAATGTTTCCATTGCGGATAATTAAAAAATAAGTATGCATAAATCAACAATTATTAATCATCGGTCTGGGTGTAAATAAGATCATTTAATAATTTATGATATTCAGCGTGAACAATAATTAATGTAGGTAGACCGTTTAATGCTATATTTTATGGTGTATGTATTCTACCTGTAGGTATTGTTACTACGGATTAAAGCGAGATAGTCAATAATGAGCACGGATTTCGTATTATAAGAGTATTGAGATTATCTTAATCTGTACATTATATTGCTGGTTATTTTCTATTATAAATAATGAAGACTTTTTATTTCGTCTGTAATCGCTAAAAACATGTGTAGGTATCATTTATGGTTTTTTGAGTGATTGCCGTAGAGTTACGTCGTGGGTTAGCTCGCGTAAATATAATATATGCATACCTACATGCGTCTACGCAGGGTTTCTTTATTACAAGTAGCTCGTAGCACACAATCAGCTTGAAGGATCTCGATGTATGGATGGAGGTCGTAAGATTCGTTGATATTAATTTATTTGTTTGTTTTGTCTAGGCGTATTTTTGTTAATTTTTAATCAAAGGTTAGAGTATGATTGTACTTTCGAGGTTCGACTACCAACACAAGACATGTGAAGCTATTCGATGGCTAATGATATAAATACAAACTGTTTCGAACCGAGTTTGAGTTATTGTTTCAAACTACGAACATATCGATCTTTGAAATCATCATAGGTCTCTCCTTTGTCCATTCAAAATGTCACTGGCTTGATAACTTAGTAATAATCCGTGAAGTATTTCAGTTTCTAAAAGTCCCTTGTGCTCGATAAATAAAGTATACCTCCTACTATCCACTTAAAATAGGATATTGATGATCCTCAACTTAAAGCCAATCCGTTTCAATCAAGGTTATAATTTATCATAATCAAAGTGAGTAAACATTTGCGCAGGTGAGACAGGCAGGGCATAAATTAATTAAACAAAGGACTTGCAAGCTCCCCCTAATGAAACGAGACGTTACCTTTTGTATTTTTCATCTAACTATGCGAACGTATCAATTAATTTACTTTCAGTTGCTTATCTGTGGCTACAATAAGGGGAAACTGAACCTCTTTGTGTCCGATTTGCCTGGTTTATTCAAAACTGAAAAAATACTAACAATTTTCAATTTTGATGGACATTTTTTCCATGAATATTATTTTATAAACTTTACTAACCTGTCACAAAATAAATACCTGACTCTATTTGAGTGCACAGTAAGCTCTGGCATACACACATCCAGGTGTTAAATATTCATGATAAACCGTACAGCTCAACTGAAAACCAAACTGAATCATATTTAGTAACGTTGTTTAAAATCACCGCAGTAGATACCGCGGGACCGGAAGTAAGTTATTATTCACGCAGCGACTCTCCTCCTGATATCGTAGCGGGTACCCAAACCTGCTATCTCATTATATCTTATATATATCTTATATATTATTTGTATGTCAGCTTTTAAGCACAGTAATGTAAGAGTAATCAGATACATGGAATAATCCAATATTTGCAGCAGCATTGATAAACGATTATTGTGTGAAGTTTCATCTTCCGGTAAATCGATGAGACAGTCAAACACTACGGTACGGTACATAAATGTTGCTTCACTCAAGAACACATCGCTGAAATTACGCAACGTTTTACGATATTCTACCAGTTATGAACTCAGCGTCATCGGGGATTAGGCTTATTGTCGCATTGCTGATTCTACACAATGATGCGGCCGGTGGAGCGATTTGAAACTGCGATGAGTTTCACAAATCAATAAACTCGCAGAACAGCATAGTTTAAGCTTAATTTGTAGGCAGCCAGCCCCTAAAAGTCGTTCTCCGGTTTACCAAAAGCTCGTGTAGCTCTTCACAAGCTTCGTTTAAACAGCTCTCGTTCGAAACTTTTCCAATATTTTTTTCATCACGTTTGTCAACTTCCTCGGCGTGTAGCAAGGCAACAAACAAACAAGTACCTATTTTCCCTCAGCGACATGAGTTTTTCGAACTCATTTCCATTCGGAAGCTTCGGTAAGAATTTATTGGGTCCTAACTCATACTGAAGTTAATCAGCCGGCGAACTACGTAGGTTGAGTCGTGTCGTCGCTTCGTCTTCGTTATAGACGCATCGCTTTTCATTATCTATCGTTCCTGACAGGCATGTGTTCCAGCGCTGTGACAGTAACTGCCAGGAGACTTCGCTAACTTATCGTAAACTTTTCTGTGAGCAAATACCCGTCGACACCAATACATTTTCTGATATAATGTCTCGGGAATACTATTTATAGACGTTAAGAAAGTTATTACTCTAGAAAATTCTTTGATACTTACTTTTAACATATTTGAGAAAAGTGATGTAACCATTAAGTTATACCTAACCGTTACTGGAGCTGGAACGAATTCAAAGTTAACCCGCGTTATTATTCAACCAACTAACATTATTGAAAACTTGATTAATTACTCCATTCCAGGCTAGTAAGTAACAATTGACTATTATTCACGCAAATGAATAGAATCTTATTTCGGTCAAACGTTCATTTGTAAGCCTGTGGGACGAATGACAACCGGCTCGTTTAGATAAAGTCGAGTACCCTTCGACCTACTTGGTACTGCGTATCCGGAGGGTGTGCTATCGGTTGATATCGTCGTATTGATACTAAAATAGGTCTATGCATCGGATACTTCACAGCTCTATCAGAATTGATGAATACTTTCAGCCACACAAGCCTATGAATTTTTTTGAGCAATTGACCTATTACATCATTTTTTAGAGCCATACAACGCATGATGATGATTGTCATCTAACACAAATTTCTCGCAGCACCAACTTTTTATTTAATACAGAGTATGAACCAAATAATAGGTATTGTTAGTTTAACGCCAAACAAAATAAAGATAAAACTACCCACAATCTTTGACGTCGAAACTATTGCAAAGTTTACGTTGGCAATAAAGTTTAAACCTAGCGTGTTCACTTGAATTTTTCTCATAAAATGCACGTAGAAACGTTAATCTATAGGGACGTCGTCGAACTCACGTTAATAGTTCACAATCTTTAATTTGAAGTTGGGAGCCATGCTTTAGGAACCAACAGCAACCGACAAGTTATCTTTTAATAATAGAAAATAACTTAATCTTGTACTAAAACGCAAATAATCTAGTAGGTATAAAATAACCAGAAAGGTTAGGACGTGCCTACAGAACTCTGTGCTGTTCAAGCATCAAGCACTAATTTTTGGGGCTTCGAACTCCAGAGAGCTGTAGTTCCTTCGTTCAATTTTTGCAGTCTAATTCATTTGTTTTGTAGTTGAGTAGAGATGAGAGTAAAAATAAAGTTTAGAAAACAAATTACGGTCTTATACATATGCTAGCTGAAACGGCTGCTAAATCAGTTGTCATCTCTTTTTGTTTTCATGCAAGTGACAAAGACAGAGCGTTTATAAATATTTGCCGATGTCTTTATAGACCAAACTTGTAACTTTTTTATAAATAGTTTTAGATTAGTACTAACGCATCGCATAACATGCACTTATAAAATTATTGCGACCAGAGATGGCCGTCACGCAAGACTTTTATCTGTAACGTAAACTCGCAGTAACATTTAGGGCGGTGCGATGTAATTCCGACCCTCCGACGCGCCTTGGATTGCGGTTCGGGGGGTATAAATTTGCTTGCGGAGGAATATAGGATTTCTGTTACAAATTAACGAGGAGTCAGTCAAGTGTCATGCCGTCGAGGCTCATTACTCCTGAGCGACGGATTCGTATGTGGCTGACACAATCTCACCCTCGCTTTGATGAGTGTACACACCGATTTGAGTCGCATCACTGTTAGATTTTCTGCGGAATTTGAAATCAAACATCGTTCGGTAGATAATCGTAGAAAATATATTACTATCAAGTATTGTACAATTACCTACTATTTACCATCTTAAGTCTTTACGAATGTCAAATACAAAAATTACCTCAGCGTGAACGGAATATGTTATCAATTATGTTAGCATACGAACACTTTTTAATCTACAAAAGCATACTTGTAAAATGCATTGAATTTTCCAAGTGCACTTTATTTATTACATCTTATACCCAGCGATATAGATAAGATGCTTAGTACCTAAGCTCAGCTTTAAGTGAGCCCAAGAGAACACTAGTGCTTGAAACTTGAGCTATTTAATTTACATAGCAAGAGTTCTTGCATAGAGAACGTGGATACCTACATGGTACAGTATCTGAAGAGTAGATCACAAGGGTATTTGTAATATTTGATGATTTGTACCGCTATCTATGTAAAATGGGTATTGGGTAGGTTAGGCTATTTACGCCGCAGGCTTAGACCTACACAGGATGTAGAGCCAAACCTAAGCTTTCGTGTTTTGTAAGCTCAAACTACTGCAAAACCAAACTATTTATCGGTTCAAAATTGGTGTGGACTTGGATATGTATTTTTTTCTTATTTTAAAAGCGAGGCACTTCTACTGTCAGTTTTGTCAAGTATCTATAATTAATTATTATAAACTTTTCTTTAATCGTTTGAAGATTTATGATGTATTCCAAAAAGCGGATTACCTTGTGGGATTACCTAACCGTAGAGCACCTACAATGTAGCGAATTTTTAATGACTTTTGGGTGAGAGCAGGCATTAGGTAGTTTAGGTATACCTACCAACCATTTTTATCGCAAACAATACTTTGTTCGTGTTGTAGCCGTTTTTTTTTAATATTATCACTATTTATTTATAACTTTAGCTAAAGGTGAATAACGGAAAAAAAATTACCTAAGTCGCTCGACATCACCGAATGCATTACTTGAAGGAGGAGTGATTAGCCACACCTTCGATTATCGCTTCAATAATGAATCATTTAAATAACCCCAGATTGCAGAGGCGAGTTCCTAGGTAACCATTAGGTACAAAAACTATACCCAAGTCCCAAAGCAAGCAATTATGTCGTCAATCCGGGCGAACAGCATATTTTCTGATGCAATCAGGATGCAGACGCCGCGAGAAACTGCGCTTGGGCAAAGCTTCGAACGCACTATTAAGTTAACCTACTTTCGGAATGCGAAAGGTTGGCGAAACCCAGACTGATGTAATAAATCATTAAGTATACATCACTGAAACATGATAAAACTTTAAACGTAAATTGCAATTTAATGGTTTCGTACGAAATCTTGGTTGTTTTATAGACTTTAATTTACTGTCTCTGCGTCGATTTTATTATTGGCTTAGTTTTCCAGTGCGTAATAAAACCTTTCACTTAAGGCCTTCGATTCAAGTCTAGCCCAGAATAATCCTATTGTTTACTTGCATATTCCCTTGCCTATGTCTCTAGGTAAACAGTATTGGTCTTATTCAAATTGGCCGTTGAGGGTTCCATTAGTTAAAACTGCCAATAAATCGGTTGCCATTTCTTTAACACCGACATTATTTTTTATAGAACCGCTTGTAAATTACGACAGTGGATTATGAATAAAAGCCGTAGATATTTACATCACTCAGGTACGAATTTGATATTAAATTGGGTTTATAATTTTAATTACTATTGCACCATTAGCTTGGCTCTGGATTCGATAATACAGTTGGAAGGTTACTAGTGTTACTACTCTATTAATGACCTATTCTACTATTGGTAGGTACTAAAATAATATCATTATTGTGTTATCTTTTTGGGCGCTCTATTTGCTTCAAGCGTGCCAGTTGAAAAGGAAAATGTTTGGCTCTACAAAAGTATTTATTACAGTACCCGTAAAACCACTAAGGTTTAGTGTTACAAAGCTTTTAGTGGTAAATAACATTCGTTACAAGCTGATTTCACAATACCTAATCGACAGTTTTAGCACAAAGGAGCAGCACGACCCTTTCAATAAAAAAAATGCGTTTTCTTTTACAACTCACATGTAGGGCTAGTAACATTCATGGCGGAGTTTAGTGACTTCCGAAGTAGGTAGCAGGTTATCAGACGTCAGGGGATGGAGGGGTAACGGGGGCGCGCGGGGCGGGCAGAGGGGGAGAGTGGTGGCAAGCTGGAGGCTGGTGGTGTGATCAGCCCCCGCATTCGCGTCCCGTAACCAGGCGCAATCGGTCGCGCCTCCCCGCCTGCGATTTAACTCATTACCGATTTAGTTACGCGTCAGCTTTTTATTTTTATTTACGCAGCGTCTATTTTCTTATTCATGTGTTTTGGAGGTTCGTTGTGACTGTTGGAAGTGATGTTGTGATTTTTACGGTTCCTTTTGTCGCTGATACTGGTATATCTTAGAAGTTCTTTATAGTATAAGAATCAAATTACTAGGTACCAATACTTACCTTTTCAAACTAATACTGTTAAATTTTATTTGTTTTTATAACTAGGTACGTACCTACTTAAGTATGTTACTTGATATTATTGGATTGAAAGAAAAACAGAGAATTTATTAATTTGTTAGTGCATGTTGGCAATCCTTTTCACCTCTTAAAAGTAAGGGAAATAAATCTTAGCTAGTTATTTGATCTACTTAATCTACTACGTATATTTGCTCAAGTCTATACTAATTATATTTACATAATAAATAAATACCTATTAGCACAGATACGAAATTTATACAAAGTGTCAGCAAATTTATAGTTGCTCTCAAATTACTTTTTCAACAAAAATGCTATACTAAGGTTAAATAGGTTCAGGTATCTACATTTGTACCTAATGTACGAGTACCTATATAAGTGAAATACATTGCCCAATTCTTAGATTGAACACAAAGCATGAGCCTTAGAAAATGCTAACATGGCAAATAATAAATTTTAGAACAACTTATAAAATGAGATATCCAAGTTTTCCTATATTTAGTCTAAGGGTTTTGGGGTAAGCTGTCACGCCCGAGTTCAGCTTTCCGGCCTCGGCAATTTTAAAACGAAAGTAGCCGGAAAGTTAAACGACTGACTCCCCAAAACACTCTTTAGATAGGAATCTACTCATGAACCTGTGTGGGTATGGTCTTTCAAGAGGGGTTTCTGATAAGTAATTAATTTCCATAGAACTAGAAGGAAAATATTTAGCGACGAGTATATGAATAACACAAATAGGTTACAAAATATTCAACGCAAGTGCACACACACTATGTGACAATGTATTTACATACAAAGTCAGTAGGTACGTACGACTCTAACATAAACACATACTTAATGATTACTTGCACACGGGCTGGGAAGTAAGGTTCCTAGTTCCCCGTCCTACTCTACTTATAAGGCATGTGGCCTCGGACACATAAAAACGATAAAATCGCGCTTTCGATCCGGACTGAGAGCGAGTTTCTATCTGGGATGATAACTGCGTATATTCGCGAGAGAAACTTTCATCCTTTTATCTAGGTACTTACTGATTTTCTAAGAATCAAGATTCTTGAAAACAGTAGAAAATATAACTTTGAGGCACCTTCACAACATTCTGTTGATTGAACGAGCGGTAATATGAATAATATTAATAAGAATTATTTTCTACGACCTCTTATTTTCAATATCGTCTAGGAATACAGGTCAAAATCCTGTGCTAAAAAAAATTATTTATACATACTTAAGTGTTTTTATGAAACTGAACGGTTTATACTGAGATGATTGATCATAATTTCAAAGGTGCCTCGGGAAATTTGTGAAAAAGCCAATCAATCTTGTTGGATGGGGTTCTTGTTTTATGCTAAATCATTTTCAAAAACAAAAGTTGAAGCTACAGCGTGACTAAAATAGACTGAACTTGACAAGAACGAAAAACGGATCGATTGTTCGGCACATGAGTAGGTAAAATATCTGTGGATATTCAAGCCCATTTCATCAGAGTAGAGTTAAAAACAAACATGATGTTGTTATGATAAGTTTGTATTTGCGCATCACAAACCAATGAAAGTCATTGAATTTCTTACTTGCAGTTACTAATTATGTAAACACTTCTAGTTCTACTGCCATAAAATTAACAAGTTTGATGTTCATAAGTAGAATTTACGAGTAGGTAATAGGTACGTTGCTACATGTCATAAATGGTTGCTACAAATGGGACTACTGACATAATGGCATTTTTGGCGTAGTTTTGTTTGTTTTGTTTAATCTTTGTTTGACTTATTTTAAAATTGGATTGAAAAGCTGTTTTAAGATTTGAATAGAAAAGTTTTATTTAGATAAACTAAGTTTTTCACGAGTTTCCCGAAGATGGCATTTCTTATGTTGAAAGTAGTTTTGTTCAAGATGAGTTTTTGTTGAAGTGGAAAACAGTATGCAGCTTGCACCTTAATCTTTTGCGGAAAGCTTTTTTAAGATAAAATAGAAATAAATGTCTTCTTAACGTGTTTTCTATTTGAAATACATACTTACAACGAAAGTAATTCTACATCTAAGAATGTATTTTACCTACTGAAACGTTTGACCTTATAATTTTTTTTCTACAGGAGCTAGAGAAGTATCTTACAAAAATTAAATATTGTAGCATTAAGTGCTCTTTTGGTTCACAATTGACAATGTATAATGAGCTCGTTCCCCGGGGACGCACAGACATACCTACTGAATGTCAAATTGTGAATGAACTTTTGACATTCTTCAATCTTGCATGTAGTATGTTAATTTTGCCCATATTTTACTTCTCCTAACGCGTCTGAACAGAAGGCCTCATAACACGGTTCATAAATCTGAAGCATCTAACATTTTTCAAGCTCTATTTAAAAAAGGCGAACAGCGTGCAAATTAATCTCAGCGGAATATAAATGTAGGTAGGTAAGTATAACAAATTGGTAGTACCTACTTGTAGATGAAAACTTTTTTGCAACTCGTTTTGAGCACATAAATACTGTCCGAAGTCAAACTAGCACAAGATTAGCGACAAATCTTCTTTTTTGATAATTGAAACTACTAATATAGGTACCTACCTACTGATCTAACATAAAACAGACCTTATAATAAAAGATTTCAATTAACATTAAACTATTATAGGTAAAGATAGCATAAAAATAGGTAGAAGTACTTAAGTATATTTCTAGCATTAGGTATAATTTTATTCTCCAACGCAAATGGATGCATGAACTATTTCCATACATCCATCCATTCAATTGTGACCAATTCGCTGACCTTTGGCCTAATTTATTTTTACCGTGTTGTTAGAACAGCTAATTACTTTAGCTGTAGTTTTTTATTCGAATTAAATAGGTATAAAACTATCCGAGATAAGAGCTACAAACAATTAGTATGAGACTAAAAGCAATAATACGGCATCAAGATTTTCAACAGAGCATTCTAATCAAAGTACTGGCAGATTAAATAGCCACGTAGCCGATATTTTCAATAAAGGGGTGTGTAGAGTGGTGTGAATTTGACAGCCTGTTAATTATAGATTGTCAATTCCGATCGGCGCAGCTCCTTGCGGTTTAAAAGTAAATTACGACTCACGTATACGCCTCGTTTAGCACGCGCTCAGTTTAATGATGCCGTAAAGAGACTGTAAGTACGAATGCCAGATTTTTTTATTTTATTTCAGTTATTAATTTTGACGTGAAATTTTGTATGAGCTTTACAAAGTGCTAAACATCAGTTATGAAACTCTACCTAGAGAACGCCACCTTCATAAGGATGCCAACGAAATTGAATGAGAATGTTTCATATATATCTTTTTCTTTCATTTTTGCAAATATTTTTCGTCATACAGCCTCTAAGTCATACTTAAGTACATTTAAACGGTTCATCAAAATCGTGCGATTACTAAAATTTGTCGGTTCCGAATTGAATTGAATGAAATGGGAGTTCGGTATTTCCCAAAAGTCAGATTACTCAAATTACAGCATGTAGTTGATGGATTCTAATAGGCTGTGGATGATGATAATGATGGCAGCATTGCCTTTGTCTTTGAGCCCGTCCTTAGAGTAATGGTTGGTTTAATTGACACGACCGCAGTCGGTAGTGATTAATTTGCGATGCCACGATCAATCAAAAATTCACATGAAAATTTATATAGATTTTAAGGGATTATGATCTTTTATCGAGCACCTATAAAAAATATAGCAGTTTATGATGGTAGGGTAACATTGATGACTTTGATAAATGGAGTTTTTAGGAATGTTATTAGTTAGGCAGTATTTTTGATGGTCTTATTTTACTCGGTAACCACTAGAAGTAAATTATTAAAACAGTAATGTTTATTTGAAAGTCCCGGATGCTTTTTATATAAATAAGAAGCCTATATATAGCACGTATTAAAGAACTTTGTGGAACCCGAATTAGCGTTAGGTATTTATATAGACACTTTATTGATACGCAACATAAACTTCGGTCATTTGATAACCCCTGAAAGGATCAATTTTGTGAAACAAGTTCCCAAGACTCTCCCTATCAAAGTTTCTATTGAAGTAGAAATTCAAAAGCTTTAAAATTGGGTTAAGGTTAACCTTGTCATCTATTATGAATATGGGTTACAGTATCCTTCAACTGGGGAAACTAAGACTTGAGATAGCCAATAGCTAGCAATGTTACATCATTAGTCTTCTTTCACTATCTACTTGTACTGACGCGCCTTTATTTAACTAGCTCGGTATAAAAGCCAATTAAGAAAAGGGGAAAAGGACGAAGTATTTACAGTTTATAGCCACTAACTTTAATGCTTAATTAAACTGTTTAAGATGATAAGATGTGATAAAAGCTTAGACACGGTGCTTATACTGAGTGTATGGGACACGTTAGTGTTATAGAATCAACTTTTTGAACCTATATATATATACTTAATACCTGCAGTATTTACCTTTCTCAATTCCATTTGATTTCAACTCGTAGTAGAAGCCCATTATCTTAATTAAAATTGAGAGTAATTTAACGACAGTCTGAGAACAGAGTTCTCGTCGTACTACTCGCGAAACGTACGAAATTGACCTACCTACTACTTACAGAATTAATTAAATTGCTTGCTAAGAAGTCTGTTTGTCAATTCGCAGCTGAGCTTGAAAATCTTACATAACAAGCTATTGTTGTCTTCTTTATAAAATACGTTCATATTCTGTGTCCGTCCTAACATTGCGGTTTACTCGTTGATTAAATTTTCATACGCCAGATCTATCTCCAGGCAACGGGATTATTGTAGACGACAAAGTTGCGGACGCAGACATTATGAAATTACAAGGGTTCCTTACTCAGGGAACATTACCAAGATCAAGTCTTTGTGCGAGGAATATCTAGTAACGTGGAGCAGGGAATGTGATGTGGATGAACTTGCAAGGAAAATTTTCACTGAAATAATTTAATAGCTTTAATTACGAAGTGTAAGAATTTCTAAATTTACTATGTTTTGTTAGTAAATCATCACAACTAATCGAAAACAAATTGATTGAACAATAATTTGTATAAAATGAATTAAATCCGATTTCGATTTGATATATTAATCACAACACCATTCCTTTACATAATCACTGACCCATTTAGGGACCTCGACCTCGAATCGTAAATTAGTTCGTATCACGTGGTGGCCACAATCACAGACGTGAGTGAAGAAATTTATAGCGCCAGATAAACGAAGAATTAGTGGGTGGATCCGAAACCAAACTAAATTGGAACCAATATCTACCTATCTAATCTAGACGGTCACTTCAGGATTTGACCACTGATGAATTCCACATCAGAGGTATTAGAGGCCTTGAGGAGAATAATTTTCTGCTCTACAAATACTGAAAGGATTTTAATATACTTAGTTCAACTAAACGATAAAATCTTTTAGAACTTACTAATTAACATCAAGGAAAATATTAAAGGGAATTTAGGATCATTTTCAGATTAACGGTATCTAAGGAACTATCGTTTGTTTTTATCTCTACCCTATCTCAAATGGAATTTAAACAATATTTGATAGGTCGGTAGTTAGGCAAGTATAATAACTTTTTAAAGGCTTACCTACATAACCAAGGGCTTAGAGGTTGTTACAAGGGTACTTTCCGTTTTATTACTAGTTATTGCCTGTTATTTTCTGTAAACAATTACTTTGTAATTCCGTACACAATTTTATCAAAATAGTCTGGTAAAATCCGTTATCGTTTGATGTGTTTGCGTATGGAATTAAGATATCGATATGAAGCTGTTGAAGACAAACACTGAGAGCAGCACTGTATTGGATTCCATACTATTAAGATTTAAACTGGTTTAAATAGGTACCCAAAGGAACCGTAAAACTCGTCAACAAATTTTGGTTTAGGCAGCTAAGCTCTCTTTTACTTGGGTGTCGCTAGAATAGTGACTTTCAACATTTAAATTTATTTTCGTAGCTCAGGAGACACTGATGTAGAAAGCGAGCAAAGTTTGCTGAGAGTGCAATTCATAAACTCTTAATTAGTGAAGATATAATGGCGTATTGTTGGATTATCTGGCTGTCGACGGTCGCTCTCGTCGCGAGCAGCGAAGCGTCACTTTACGACGACGACTACGATACCTACACCAAGACCTACGACTACAAGAGCTCAGGTAAAGTAGCTACGTAAAATGTATTGCAAATTGTTATTGTCTACTAAATTTAATTTAAGCCAGCCTTTCGATAGAGTAATAGCAGACAGCTAAATTGAGTTTCGTAACGAAGCCTACAAGTAAATAGCCGTCAGGCTGTTTAACTACATTTCGTTTAGTGTCTAAGGGTGAACAGCACCCCCTTTTGATTAGGTTATATTTTATTTTGAACTCCTTTGTTGCTTTTGCTTTTATATATTTTATGTAAGTTGTTTTGGTGGGTTGCAAAATGACCTTCGTGATTTTTCTGAATACAAAATGCATATTTTTAAACTAATCAACTAATGTTTCTGAATCTTGTAAAAAGTGAATTAAGTTCACACCAAAAATGCTGTAGGAAAAGTGTAGATATTCACAATACAATACTTACCTACGCATGCTACGCATAACTGCCTAATTTCGTAGCACTATCTACACTAATACCGCTTCTGAATGTAGCAATGTATCATCACAATATAACGTTTATTATATTTGTAGCTTTCGTAGAACGTTACGAACATTCGTGAGAAAGCAATCTGCAATTCTTCAGCTACACAATAAAAACCAAAGTCAAACGAGTATAACTTCCTAGTGTGAGTTTACGACTCGTATCCTATCATGTTAGTTACTGTGAATCTTATGCCTGAGGGTTGTCGTCGGTTTGTATCCATTTAAGTATTTCGAGAGCTTCACGGGTCGAGAACACCTATGCAAGTAACATATGAGAGCTCTCAACTACGCTTTCGCCGGTAACGAATGCACTCATCGTCTCCGGCAAGTAAGGCATGGTAATACAATTTCCCGATGCACTGACGCTATCGCCATCTTGGGAACAATTTTGCCTAATGCTTATGCAATGTGCAAACACTGTTTAAAATATTTCTTCGAAACTGTTATTGTCTAGGAGAGCGTTTCAAGGAAATTGGAACCAGTAATTGGTGTCTACGACGACAACAACGGTCCACTACTCTGAGTTGTTTGGACCATTTTACTTTGGGAAAGTGGATTATTTTGGATAGACATATAGACAAGGCTGTTCGTCTTGCTCTGCATTTTTTTTACAAATTTTTAGTAACGTACTTGTATGAATGTTACGAGATATAAACAGCGCTTACGCCTAAGGAAAAACGTGAAAGCAACTAGTTGCTCTCCAATAGATGCTAATCTACGTTACGTGATGCTGATACACCTCAGTTAGCTTTGAAACATTACTTATCGTGTTGTATCGATATGTAATTATAAATACCGGTTATAAAATAAGGATTTCAAAACGCAGCCCATGTACTTATTATTTTAGTTTCATACGCAGTTGATTTGAATATCAGAGTTGCTCTAGTTTCAAGCGCCATTAAATATAATGTTAGATAAGCTTGGCTTATAATTATAGTAATTAAAGCTGCTGTCCCCTGCTATACAACCAGGTAAATTTAATGTAATCCGATCAACGGTCGGTTCGAGTTACGTAAAAGAGAAAAGGCTCAAAGATAAATTCACGAAGTTTTACATTTTGCAACAGGGAAATGTAACTGGAACAGTAAGCTTACATGCACAAATAAATACGTCGTCTTGAGGGCATTGCAGGTTTTCCTCCTAACATCTTTTGCGAAACGAAATTTCAGTAAGCTGTAAATGTGTGTTGGGAATGAGCACGTAAGTGCTAGCTGTTTGTGTGTTTCTTGAATTGTCAAGTTGTTTGTTTACTTTGATCGTGAAAGGTTTGCAAGCTACTTTGTCCACAAGAATCTTAAAAAACAAGATTGCTGTTTTAAAACATTTGTGGAACGTCTCAAATCGCTTTGAGAGGCTTGAGTAGGTACTGCAAAATAATCAAAGTTTTTTTTCGTAAAAAATCTCATTGTTATTTTTTTCAAATAAACGAACGGATTTCAAATTAATCTTATAAGGAAAAATTTGAAAAACCGCTTTAAGTTTTTAATATTTACTTATGTATACTTTAAATTTATTTAATAGGTAAGTATGTAGCCGAACACTGTTCAATAAATATAGTTTTTCAAGTTATACCCACAAAACTGTACACGATACAATGTAAGAACGACACCTCATCACGGCAATGAAGATCGGAAAGGTCTCAAAACGCTTCGGAAGCAATTTTGCGGACGGCAATTTTTGTCACAATTTCACGATAGAGTGATTTCATTCGAGAAAAGACATATCCGTCGAACTAGCTTATCGGACGAGCACAGACGTACTTAGGTATCTTCACTACCAGCGAGGCTCAATAGCGTCGACACCAGTCGACAGGCTGTCCGTCTCTTTGTACTCAAGCAAGTGAACGATTTGCGGAAGTGACGAGAACGTCTAATGCCTTAGTCTCCCATCAATAATGTCTCCAAAAGAGCTCCTACAAAAATCATTTGATAAGAAAACAATAAGCCGAAATAATGATGCTACATCATCGACTTAACTGTTCTTTTATCTGGGTAAAGCAAGTAAGTGCCTCCTGGACAGAAAAACCGTTACTATCTGGATTGATAAATTGTTCCATCGTTCACTTGACTAAATACACTCGAGAGCAATGATTCCGGGTCACTTAAAGAATGTTAAAAATCTCGGAAACTAATAATGATAGGTTAATGCAATAAATTGTATTTAATAGACAATGTAATACTCCTTAAATGAAAGTAAAAAAATATGAGTCACCATACATTTTATTAACACAAAATTACATAAAGAAAAAAACTGCTGATCTCTCCTTAAAACAAAAATAGGAAACATGAAATTTTTGAACTTTATTACGATTTGACTTGAATTTTAATACTTCGTATTGCCTCCTCGTGCTTCCATTACTGCGTTTACGCGGTTTGGCATGCTGTACACCAAGTTCCTTATACGATTTTGGGGAATATTCTCCCATTCCTCTGTGAGAGCAATTTTGAGCTCACGAAGCGTGATTGGGGGAGGGTTTCGTTGTTTTACGCATCTGCCTAGCTCGTCCCAAGCATGCTCGATCGGGTTGATATCCGGGCTGCGCGCTGGCCACTCCATACGAGTAATGTTCATCTCTTGAAGGTAGTCATTCACAATCCTACCTGTATGAGGTCGGGCATTGTCATGCATAAATATAGCATCCTCACCTAAATTGACCATAAATGGACCAACATGATCATTGAGGATTTCTTCCACATATCTTACGCTAGTTAAAGAGCCGTTTTCTATGATCACCAGCTCTGTGCGACTTTCAGAAGAAATTCCGGCCCACACAAGTACAGACCCACCACCGTAGGCTACTTTTTCTTCGATGCATGCTTGCTTGAATCTTTCCCCTGGTCTTCGATACACTCTGTGTCTTCCATCGTGCTTGTAGAGCATAAATTTTGATTCGTCGGAGAACATAACTTTTGACCAATCTTCAATACTCCAATTTACGTGGCTCTGGGCATATCTTAGTCTTGAAATACGATGCCCACGCTCCAGTTTAGGGCCGTTTGCAGGTCTAAGGGGTTTTAAGTTAGATTCAGCAAGCCGACGTCTTACTGTCCATGCACTTGGGTTACTTCCTCCGAGGCGTCGAAACTGATTTGTGAGTTCAGTTCCTGTGAGAAAGCGATTTCGAAGCATGGTGTTCACCAAGTATCGGTCTTCTCGTGCTGTGGTACACCTGGTTCTGCCCGTTCCTGGTCTGCGTAGGTTAGAACCAGTTTCTTCGTAACGTCGGAGAACTCTTTGTACTGTTGACAGCGACACACCGACAGTCCTGGCTGTATCGCGCTGACTCCGGCCGGTTTCCAGCATTGTAAGTATTCTGGTGCATTCTTCAGACGTAAGCGACATAATTTCAGCTTGAATAATGAATATAGAGCACTATCAACATGGTTTATATACCCACATAAATGACAGATTACAAACAAAAGCAAAACCAAATGCTGTAATTTCGTAGTTCCATCTTCGAAAGTGGCCCTTTTTCAAATTTGATTTTTTTAAGATATAACTTTACAATAACTAAGAAGTTTTAATACCTTCATTTAAGGAGTATTACATTGTCTATTAAATACAATTTATTGCATTAACCTATCATTTTTAGTTTCCGAGATTTTTAACATTCTTTAAGTGACCCGGAATCATTGCTCTCGCGTGTAGAATGACAGCATCATTTATCGTATTTGTTTTCAATTTAATTATTTACTGATGTAATGGAATCCAAAGCTTTATACGTATAGTATAATTTAATTTTATATACGCAATCATTTCATTCTTCGATATAGTGTACCTATCTACTACTTGATAATGAGTTAACATTAGGAAAGAAAAAGCAAACGCTGAGCAACAAAAGCCCCACGAGAATCTGCTGGTATTTTCAGGAATGTCTGACTCAGAACGCGAACTAATTACCGACCGCGACTCGTTAAAAACTCTCACGTAATACAGTAATGGGAAAGTACAGCGATAACCACGAGCTCAAACAAGGATTGAAGCGATACTCGTTGAAGACGCTCGCATTAACATTCCAGAGTGGAGGAGGCAATAATGTGGGTGCTACAAGGTGAACGTTACACTCGAGGAAACTGCCTCGCTCCGGTGGTGGGAGGTAGTGTGTACACATTCTGTAACAGGGAGCTGTTTGAAGTGTTACCATAAGAAAAACATAAATTCGGATAAATGCGCAAGAGGGAGCTCTGGGTTTTTCAATGTAGAAATATTCCACACCTTAAACGATAGTGCGTCGTTACATTAATGGCACATGCACAATATGTCAAAAATTGAATTTATTTTTTAACGTTGTTATCATAAACACAAGAATGTGGACAAAAGAATTTCAGAACAAACAAGCACCAATCTACTACCATGTTTTTTTACTTTCCTACCTTACCATTTCAGTAACGGAATCCTAATAACACCAGAGATATTGCGAGGTCGTTCACTTCCTAATCCGGGATTTCGCGAAAAAGAAACGTTGGATCGAGAACTGTGAAAGGCGTTTTCGCTAAAGTGCGTCTGACTTGCCTTGATCTACATGCCGAAGCATGTCTACTATAAAATGTAGATATCTAGACTCGTATTTAGGACACCACCATCGTGGACCTATTAATTAGGTATTGCGGCATATCGCGGCATGGCATGATCGTAAGTTAGGTAGATATAAGTACGTCTCTCTACTATAGTTTTTATTTAAATTGTTTTAATAAAAGGATAGAGGTAAATAGTCTGTCTAAAGCGTTCTTGAAAAGTAAAAACTTGGATTTTTATGGTGTGATTTTTCATGTGCGTAAGTAAAATCATACTCTCAAGCTGTTTGTTCCTCGATATTTTTACAAACATAATTTACGTTCTTTTTGATAAAAGCTTTCAAAAGTACGTAACATACACAAACGATATCATCGGCAGCCTTAGCAGGTGTATTGAACTCGTATTTCATCGAGTTTACATTCTATAGAGCAAGCGAATTTCGTGTGAAATACAGTTTTACGACAATCTCTGATAGTAGGTAGGTACACTTGAATTTATCGCGCGGGTTACAGTGAAAGGGCTTGGAGCTCGTCTACGAGGCGATATTATTCGACGAGGGTGCGTTTTGTTTACAAATTGCTTGTCGGCGCGTGCCTTGCTCAGTTTGAATCACACTGGAATCATCACGGCTTTCGAATCGCCCTAGAGATAAAGCGCCCGCGACTACCCGTCTATAATTTTCTTCGAGCTTGTTATAAACCTACTTCGAAAGGCAAATTCAGCCGTGAATTCAAAGGATTGATTCGGTTTACTGAATTCTTAGAACTTGCAAGAATTTTCAGTCAAAGAAAACAAAGCGATTGTGGAAAAACTTGATATTTAAATAAAGATACTATAGTAGGGCTAGGTATACGATTAAGTATAATTAAAATGTTCAAAGTTAATTCATTATTAATTTATAATATCAACTTGATGTAGAGTATAATAATTATCTGGTTGTGCTTAATAGAGATATGCCTATATAACTAGAAACAGCAGATATTACTAGTAAAATATTATAAGATTTAAATAAATGATCTTAGAGGCGTTTTCAGTATTATTATACCTAGCTAGAAAGATAACAGTGCTTTTTAGTAGCTCACAATACAAGTAAGTACACGAGTCTAATATTATAAGAGAAGATTAAAGGCCCCCGCAAGCGTCGACGTGTTGGTCTTCACATCTTTCAAATAAATTAAAAGACGAAGAGAGAGTTCGTTTTACGAAAAAAGCATTTATTACTACGATATTAAGGTCGTTTTTACACCAACCATGAGTCATGGCAAAATATTTAGCCACGAAAGTGTGGTTGGTCGGAAAGTAATGAAAAATTTACCCTTGACGCGACACCGGTGTGTAAGCGATATTGTAGGATTATTTTATCATTCATTCGTTACATTACAATGGAAGTAGAATTTCACTTGCCGCCTCACTCTTATAATTTAAGCCAGGTGAAAACAAAACAAGGTTTTAAATACCTACCACCAATATACAACTATCATACCAAAGTTCAACTGAGAAAAATTTGAAGTATAACGGCTCTAACTTGCATTGTTTTTACTTTCAGAGAGTCGTACGTGTACCGCTTCAGAATTCCGATGCAAATCTGGAAGGTGTATCCCTGCATCATGGCGTTGTGACAGTGAAAAGGACTGCTCAGATGGCTCTGACGAAGACCCCAGCATATGCAGTACGTACATATTTTTTACTACAAGTTTGTAGCTATTAGATACATGAAAAACATGTGAACACTTAGTACTGCACATTCTTTAGATGGTACTCAAAGATCTTGAGGATGTCTAAGTAAAACGCCAATACTGGATTATACACATACCAGTTCTAGGAGTCCTCACTACAAGTTTGCACAGTAAAATTAGAGACACATGAAGCAAACGTCAACGCACTTAGCTAAATTTGTGTGCCGAAAACACAAACACCGTTACGCCGACAAGTTTACTTTAGGGCCAAGATGGCTCTCCCCAACCCTGTTTAGGAGTGGGACAATGAAAAAACAAGGGGACCTTAATGACAAAGCCAGATTTAAGGATTATAAGACTGAGCCACCCAAGGGTTAATCACTTCCTAAGTAAAAAAAAACAACAATTCCTCAGTATAATAACTGGCTAAGTAGAGATAAAGTTTAAGCACAGAAAACCATTTATTAACAACAAAATTAATTAGCCATGGAACGTGAAAGCTGTACCTACGGTAGTATAGGTCAATCTTGAACATGAAACCGTAAAATAATTATCTGATAATTTATAAGAAAAGTTATAAAGTAGGTAACGCTTCCACGAGTATTTCGTACTTGAAGGGTCCCCTAACGTAGATTAAAATCTTAATTAAGACCAAGTTTTCTGGATTAATTTTATAATATTCTCCCGCTATTTAACCTGTTTTAGGCGTGAATCGTAAAATAAAATCAAATTAACAATCATAAAAATGAAGTCGAAATTTTCTTAATTTTATAACGTTGGTTAATAAAATTACATCGTAACAAGAATATGAAATAGAGTCGTGGTTGATTTGATGTGGTTTTCTATTTATTGGTCCTCAAGAAGCTTTTATTACTTGCCATCTTTAACAAATCCTAGAGATACAATAGAGATTACACTTATCTACCAACTTACAGAGGTTACATGAAAAGCAAAATTAGTGAGAACCTTAACATTGCTATGAGAAGAGCATCTCATGAATTTCGTCTTTGATGCTGAGGTATTTATAATAAGCGAACAGCAGAAAATTCTACCTACGCATTTAACCATAACAAGATGGCCTAAAGGTTAAAGATAAGCTGTTTTCCTAGAAACAACGCAACGAGTTATAAATATTTGAACAAGTGTGTTATGAACAACAATAATATTTTGTCATTACGTTACCAGTAAATTAAATCAAATATAACATCAGTGACGGTGAACGGGGTGATAGGCTTACGCACGTCACAAATATGAAAAAAAAACAATGTCATCTGTTTGTGTTAGGGAAAATGCTTCGTTCATATTCCGTTTTCATGTTAATATTCGGAAAAGTTAGGCAGTTTCTGAGCGTGAAGGGGACTTTTAATTCCTTGTTTTTCTCAAACTGCAACATTGTGAAAAAGCTTGTGGAAGTTTCCAAGGTTTTATCGAGGGTTGGCGGGTTCGGGAGACCGCGCCAGCGTAACATTGTTACCAAGTGTAACTGTAAGTCACCTTACATAAAGGGTAATCCTTTTTTATTTAACATGCGCGGGAAACAAGTATTATTTTATATACAACCCAACAGTGTTTCAGTGTTTCGGACAAAGTTGCAATGATTAATAGTTACAAGAACAGGCTGTATATTGCTACGTGTATCCCCTTACAAATATTTTGAGCAGCTGCAACAGCAAAGTGCCGAGAACATTGTGTGTAGACTCTGACCATGTTTCGTAATAAACAGAACAAAATTACATTACTATTTGTCCAAGTACCAGCAATAAATAATTGCATTTGAAATAGATCCTATATATATGCGCCAATAGAGTTTGCAAGTAGTTAAACATCCAACCTCCAAGTTAATTTGTTAGCTTTGTCAACAAACTAAATTATACTCCAATAAAGGACTGTATAGCATCATTAATTACATTTACCCGTGTTCACCGTTTGCATTTATTATTTTGGGTGGCGAGTGCCTCTAGAATTTTAATTGTGTTTGCAGTGCCAACGTCAGTTAGGATGGCACTGATACGATTTGTCTTTCGGTTTATTCAAAGTTTAATTGTTTACGCTACAAAGAACCTTTATAAACCTAAACAAATGCCCTAAATTCAATAGCCTTAATGCAGGCAGCAACAAAGTATAGTTTGATTCAAAGCGTAATTGTTGAGAGGAGTTTCGACGATACATTCAAAGTTTCACATGCAGCTGGCGAGCGCCGCTGTACCGAACACAAGTTTCTATGTACCACTGGACAGTGTATTCCGGCCTCTTGGCGATGCGACTCCGCCGCCGATTGTACTGACGGCTCTGATGAACACCAGTGTGGTAAGAGTATGCTCAAAAAGGGAAAGCATGAATTCGCATGACTCTAAATTGATCAGATCAGGGTACAAAATGGAGCATGCTTCGGTATACAGAAGATGGGAAACTCAAAATTTTGATGAAGGTTAGGCGCGTTTAGCATATGGTAATGTGTTCACAGAAAACAATTTACGGATTTCAGCATCAATAAGGATCAACAGTAATTTGACACGTGCTTAGGGAGTTAGCTCACGACGCGAAAGCTTAAAATCAAAACTTACCATAAACAAATTTAAATAGGCGTTATTGTTTACCTTTACACCCTAATACGACATTACAGTGTAGTGAACGCAAGTTGTCACAAAGGGCAAATGATGAGAGCGTAACATTTGTTTTTCTACCGTGTATTTGCATCGCACTTAGCATGAGCATGAATTGGGTTGGCAGAAGTGGAGCCTTGCGGCGCGGACGAGTTCACTTGTCGCGGCAAGCCCGGCGAGTGCATCCCTCTCACGTGGATGTGCGACGACAACGCTGACTGCTCCGACGGATCCGATGAGAAAGCATGCAGTAAGGGTGCATTTTGATCATTTTATTTATTTTTCTTTGGTGATCGTTCACAGAATGAAAGCATATTTATGAAATTTTCGTTTATAACATCTTTGTGACTGTTGATGGTCACACGATAAGGATAGCTCAATTATTTAAATAAATTTCATACTCTGCTTTCAGTCAACCATTTTTCAAACGAAATTTTATTAAGAACTTTTTTACTAGGTAGTAACAATTTCATTTTCATATCGGCAATGTTCCCAAGTTGATTTTTTCTCTAAGTCCGTCTAAATTACTAAAATAGTAATTTCATATAACAAAAAGGTTTTCGATGAAACCATTTTATGGCGTTCCAGACTTTTTTAATGGAACAACTTTATCTAAGCCCTTCAAGCACAAAGTTGAACCGATCTCCATTTTAATATTCGCCCAGAAGCGGTTAGTAAAGTTTACATCGTCATTCAATGAACTTTGCCAAAACCCTGATAACATTTGATCTGCGGAGGTCAGGAGTAATTATGTAAGCTTGTCAAACATACAGAAATTGGAGCAAAACTTGACATAGTGAACCTCGACCCCAGCACGCTCCAATCGCAAAATACAGTAGGCACGTTACTTACCTACTAGGTATAACATAATAATATGGGCGAACTTTTATGACACTTATTCAGTTTTGAATGCATTCGATTTCCTTTTCTAACCGACTTTAAAAAAGGAGGAGGTTCTCAATTCGGTTGTATGTTTTTCATTGTTTCGATTTATGATGAGCATTTATGTAAACTTATTCGTAGCCTGATACTTTCGTTCATGTTATTCAATAAGTAACTACTTAATTAATGTTTAATTCATTTAAATCGAACTCTTTAGTAAATTTGGTATTATTCGGTTGGTATCATATGGTATCATACATGGGTCAGCATTAATGCATAGCCGCGATTCTTGCATTCACAGTTGCATTTTCAAAATCATTATTGTTATTACATTTAGGTACCTATTCATAATACAAACTACATAGTTGGCGACTAGAACTATGTTTGTGGAAATTGCACGATGCCGACCTACATGTTTTATCAATATTCAGTGCAAAGAGCACATCGGTGAACTAGTTTCATAGCTCAAAATAGGAATTTATTTATCAACAAAGCTTTGGATATTATTAATACTTTGTTTTAGCACACTTACCAACACTAGATAGATATCTTCATCTAATTCAGTGGTCCGATATAAAGGCAAATGAGTATTTCTATTCGATATTGACGTTATCAATCAATCATCGGGGTCGAACCCGAGCAAACACTCTTGTATTCTATCAACGCCCGCCTCATCCCTCTATTCTATACTTACTCTATAAATTCTTATCTGCCCGCACCGGACCCGCCTCGAAGGTTGAGTGATGATGTACGAGTAGCTTGTGTATTTTGAACCCAAGCTGCCTTGCAAAAAGCCTTAATATGATTACACAGGCACAGCAATGTAAACGGGAGCTATCACGTTTTTCTCGAAATATGAGACACTTTATAACTCCTTGACTCTCATTAGAACTTCCGGAACTGTCAGAATTCTGGTACATTATTTACACACAATGCAAGCACGTTTGAAAAATAACTGCTACATCTATTCTGTCCACCAGAAGAATTTAATTAAGGAGTCCTCGCAAGAACGAGTGACAATAATATTTCAACAAAAAGAAATTCAAAAGAATTACCTACGCAATTCTCCGAGAGAATGAAACTAGTTCGCCGACGATAAAATACCGCGCTCTTCTGGTTTAAGAAAATAATTCCTACTTTTATTTCATTAGTTACCTACTTAGAATGTAAATTTATCTAAGGAGAATTTTAATAAGACTGCACTTTTGTGTGCAGATAGTTCTTTTCGTCCTTTGTGTTCCCGTAAGTAGTTTTAATGAATGTAAAACTAAAATTACAAGGATTTCTTGAACTTTGCATCCGAATTATTTGCTAAAAAGTCGGAATGATTTTTGGTTCTCATGATAATTTTGCTGCGTAGATGAGACATGTCGTTCGGACGAGTTCACGTGTGGCAACGGGAAGTGCATTCAGTCGCGATGGGTTTGCGACGGAGATGACGACTGCGGTGACAACAGCGATGAGGTCAAGTGCCCGGCGCCGACCTGCCAGCCTCAGACACACTTCTCCTGCGCTGACGGACATTGCATCTCAGCGTGGTGGAGGTGTGACGGAGACATTGATTGCCCAGATGGCAGTGATGAAACGGTAAGAATATAGGATAGACTCCAATGAAGCCATGAAAACTATTGTTTCGGAGTGGTTTTTTTATTAAGTAGAAGATTTTATACCGTAAATATTTAAAAAATGCAGTGAAGAAGTGTTACCGTCAGATTGATGCCTGGTCTCTTTTTTTTTAGATTTTATGTATTGGGCGGAAATTTAAAAAAGCTTTTCTACATTTCAGGGTTGCGCTGCCACACCGAAGGTTCGATCACCATGTATTTCAACGGAGTTCGAATGCCACGATCGCATGACATGTGTCCACAAGGCGTGGGTTTGTGATGGCGACCGAGACTGCCCGGACGGAGGCGACGAAGCCCCAGAGATTTGCCGAGGGAACGTCACGTGTCGACCCGACCAGTTTCAATGCAAAGACCACAGCTGCATTCCCGGAGCGCTGTATTGCAATGGGGATAAGGATTGCCCGGACGGCAGTGACGAATTGAATTGCAGTAAGTGTTGTCAGTTTGACTATTTAATAAATTCTAACTGCACTCTATTATGTAATTAAATGTATCATTACACCGATAATAAATGTCGGTATAGTCATTGATGGGTTGGTACTTATTGGTACTTTCCTAGTTAATTTTATCGCTAGCGCTATGTCATCAAAATGACAAATTTACCAGAAATACCATCTTTGATGTTTCTAACTTTAGAGCATTTATAATGTTTCGTAAGTAATTATAATCAACAGAAAGAGACTGCTTAAATAATTTCATTTCGCGAAATCGACCCTCTTATTAACAGCGAGTGAGCTGGTTAACGCAGAACCGTCAAAGCTATTTAAAATGTCCATTATTTTGAATTACAAAATCTAAGAATTATTTTAGGTAATTATCTACTTAAGATTTCTCTATTGAGTTATTTCCTTTTAAGCATTATAAAGTATAAAATCTAATTTGAGTTGTATTACTTTTCAGCGCGGCCGAAGACCATTTGCGACAAGCGTACCGAGTTTGACTGCGGTGAAGGAATGTGCATTCCTCTCTCCAAAGTGTGTGATAAGAAGCCAGACTGCCCCAACTTTGAAGACGAACCGAAAGACAGATGTGGGGAGAACGAATGCGCGAAGAACAACGGCGGATGTACCCAGCGGTGTGTGGACACGCCTGTTGGATACTACTGCGACTGTGACAAGGGATACAAACTGACTGATAACCGAACTTGTGAAGGTAAATAATAGGTTAATCAATATAAATACTGTCCTAACATTGAGCTGAAGGAATGAGGGAATCACGGACCTAAAATAAATAGTTAAAAAACAGAACGAATTCAAAAACGTACCTATGAGGCAAGACGAAACGTTAATAAAGTTAATAGTTTCAAAATATTATAAAATCCTCTATCGGTTACCTCATCGTAAGAAAACCTTGACGTCATATCCGCGGATTCAATAGGTAATCTTCTACTATTGAGATATCAGTAGATGAAAAACGTGTGGTTTAGATTAGACCATAGTTTACGATCTGCATCTATCTACCACAGTGTCTGTCCATAGCGGAAGACATATTCAAGGCAGATAGAGGATAGAGTAGATTGCCAAAAACTTATCTGGCCCGTTAGCGAAAAAAAACTGACGACCCCACCATAGTGTAAGGGCGCCATATGTATGTATATGACAGTGACAACACAAGTGCCTTAATCATCAGGCTAGATAGCTTTACGGCATTTTAAGTACTTTTATGAGAACCCATTCAACTATATCGTAGTTCGCATGAAAGTGCTTGCTAACAAGAAGTTACGAGTAGCAACAATAATATTACCTGCGAGTTCTGTGGCACTTTAGAAGTTATGCCCCAGTGGCATACAGTTAATCAATATAATATCTGGGCTGTGTTGTGACAACTTTCTATAGAGTCACGTGTACTTCCACCCCGGAGACCTGAAACAAAGTTATTGAAATAAACGTTACGTGAAATTGATTGATAGACTTCCATCGAATAGAGAAGTTTCAAATTGGATCACAGTTATTCACAATTTATTTATTTTTGTATTTTACTGGATTTAATTGGATTAAATAAACGTAGGTATTATTTATTTAATTGTAGCATTCGTTTGATAGTCTCGAGGTTTACCTAATAGAACCTCTACGAGTTGGTATGACTATAGCCACAGCATTTGGATAGATAGTCATTTTCAATCTAGACTCGGAAGAGTGTTTGCTGTATCTTTCACATGAAAATGAATTTGAAAGCTATGATGTAAAAACTATTAGGTATTATATGGTATTATTAGAAAAGCCCACTGCTCTACGTAGGCTTGTTCCATGGATTTCCAGGAAGATTCAGTTTGAGCCTTCCTCATTCAGGAGAAGTTCCGGTTTTGAAAAATCGAAATACGATGTATCAAACTGTGATGTCTAAAAACCCTGCATTCGTTTCAGACGTGGATGAATGCTATGACGCGGGCGCCTGTTCTCAAATGTGCATAAACGAGAAGGGTACGTTCAAATGCGAGTGTCATGCGGGATACGCGCGTGATCCTCGCGATCGAACCCGCTGCAAGGCCACTGAAGGCCATCCATCTCTCCTCTTTGCAAGACGCTTTGACATCCGCAAGATTAGCTTGGATCACCACGAGATGGTGGCAATTGTGAATGATACTAAATCGGCGACAGCACTGGACTACGTGTTCCGAACGGGAATGATCTTCTGGAGCGATGTTACGGATGAGAAGATTTACAAGTAAGTTTTACATGCATGTAGTTAAAGATTATTTACGTGTTATTTACATTATAAGTCTAATCGAAACGCAAAATATCAAAGACATGCATTATAATAAGTGTTACGTGTGCCCGAAGGAACATAACCTAGGAATACGAGTCACGAAATCGATTTTTATGCCAAATGTCAAGTGATTCGAGGACCAGACCCTAGGTTTAGCAAAAAGCCATAGATAGACTTCGGTGACGGTGCTAAAACTTGTTTCGTTATAAGAAAGACCCGTGTTTAGCACAAAAAACAAGAGGGGGTTTTCGATAAATCCGAGATAAAACTCGTTTCATAATGAAGGGGTATTGTGACTAAAATCCAGGCATACTAGAGGTACCTTTAGTATTCTATGGTAATAATTAACTAAATAATTTTTCAAATTTTACTAGGAGTAAGTAAGATACATGTTTGACTGACTAAAACATGTCAAAACATTTGAGTGAAATATTTCATCGATAACGTTTCGATATATCAAAGCAATCCTGCTAATATTATAAATGCGAAAGTTTAGATGTTTGGATGTATGAATGTTTGTGTTTCAATAACGTCGAAACTACTGAACCAACTTGGATGAAACTTGGCATATATATAGTACGTAACCTGGATTGACACATAATGCTACTTTTTATCCCCAATAATTAACAGGATCTACATGATAAAATGAAAAAACGGGATTAGCAGCGCCAATTATTGGCAAGATGATGATGTCATGTCATGTCACATCAGTTTGACAGGGCGTAGTATTACCTCTTTGGTCTAACGACTAACGTTTGACATTTGAGTACGGGTTCGGTGTAATGTCAAGTTTCTCAAAGTATCCGCTTGGTACACGCAAAGATAATAATAATACACAGATAATATAATGTACACGGAAACGGTACTCGCATACGAAGTCGCGGGCAACTACTAGTCATTAAATAATCGTGAATCAAACCTAATTAGCGGATTATGCCAATTCATGCTGGAAATCCAGTAACGAAGGTAATTTAATCTGTCTACGTCTTATCTAAATCAATTTGCAAATTCTTTCAGCCGACAAAATCAAAACAAAGTGATTAGCTTGCTATTCTGATTTTGATAAGGTAAATACCTACGTTGGTTTTACTGTTCCGTAAGGTTTCCATCCCCTATTTTATTGTAGTAAATAAACATTATGCAGTCCAAACCAAATCTAAAGGCTAGCCATAACTTGTACCGTATTTAGAAGAGTGTTCAAGTTTGAACTTATGTTTCCAGTATGTATGGACATCGGTTCTGAATATGAGTCTACAAATGCAGGCGTAGTATTCTTAATTACATATGCAGCAAACATTGCTATGTTTCGGTTTAAAGGGTGCTGGTGCAATTATAGGCACATGAGGCTATTCCATCAGGTGTGCTGGCAGCCAAACGCTTAGGCATACTTCATTAAAAATAAAAAAAAATGAGACATAGGTAACCTCTGAGTGGTGGTCATAGTGTGAGTGGGCACAGTGTGATGCCTCATGGGACATGTCCTCAATGGACGTGCTCGTTATGGAAATGCATTGTTATAGACACAGGCCACCGCTCAACACCAAGTAGGCCACCTGCTTGCTCTATCATTTATCCTCACAAAACTCCACCTATTTATTTGTTTAAAAACAAGCAGCTTTCGTTGATATATTACGTCACACACTGTTGAAGTATTTTTATATACCTAGTCATTTTAAAGTTCTTTGCCTTTTCGTTTAATCATTTTTTTAAGCACTTTTTAACAGCTGTATTACCTTCATTGTACCAGGGCACCAATAGATGAAGGCACGCAGCGAACAGTGGTGATTGGCGACCAGCTGATAACATCCGACGGTCTTGCCGTAGATTGGATCTACAACCACCTGTACTGGACTGATACGGGGAAGAACCACATCGAGCTGTCAGACCTGCAAGGAAATATGAGGAAGATTCTTATTAGGGACAGATTGGAGGAACCCAGGGCTATTGCTTTGAATCCTCTTGATGGGTAAGCGTGAATTCTTAGCCTCGTTGACATTTTTAACTCACGAACAAAAAAGGCGTTTTATAAGTATGAGTAGGGCCTATTTCACCATCTCCGACCGAGTAACGCTATCCGTCAAATAAAAAAATTCTATCTTTGTGTTTCATAAGTTTTTTTTTTAAATACATTATAGACAAACGTTTGACCGCAATCTCACCTGATGGTAAGTGACGATGGGGTCGAAGTTTAAAGTAGAGACGGAAATATTTATAAGAAATATTTGTTTATTATTTAAATATTTATTAAGAATGCGGATTTATTTGTGAAAAAGTTTATGGTTTTGGGATGCTTCTTAGCAGTTGGGCTTGGGGGTTAAATTAGTGCTACCGTTTCAAGTTATGAGTAGATTTATAAGGTCCGAACCTCAATTTTGAAGGGATCTCCGGCATCACTGCAGTCCCAAACGTTTGGTTGATCGCAATATATCCCGATTTGACAATCTGGACTCCATACTTTAGGTTTTAATTATGAGCAATGGTGCAAAGGATCTAATGAGTTTTCAACATTGCATTTATGTAAATGTCCTCCTGTATTATAGAACATTTAAATTATGAGACTGATTCAGATCATGTTTAGTAACTTTGTAACTTCGTGGAGTTAGAATTTATTACTCCACCCTTCTCCTAGCGAACCTCCTACCAAAGTTAATACATTCGGTTTTAATGTTAAAAATTTCTTAGGAAAAGGAAAAAATAATCCTAATGGATTAGTTGATTACCAGGTGTTAATCAATTAATGACGTAGGACGGAAAATGTTTAAACGATAAAACTAAGCGATTTTTTACAATACCTATTCCCACAGGTATGAGTAAGACGTAAGCAGGTAGACGTAGACATAAGTTTCCTCAAGATATTTTTTACAAGATCACAAATAAATAAATACAGTCAAGAGCAAAAATTCTGGGCGAAAGCAAAACATAAATTGTGTTTGATAGACAATTTAATACTTTTTAATTAAATAAAAGTTATCAGCTTGCATAATTCATGATTTCCAATATATTAAATTTTTTATAGATGACCCGGAGTTTTTGCTCTCGAATGTATTAGAATTTTTTGGAGTTGATACTTTTTACCTGGTAAACTTGTATTATTTGCCAGTCAGTCCACGGAGACCATTTTGTAAAATGATATAACATTGTTTCTCTTTAGATTAGTAAACGTTCGCGTCCGTCTTGACCATCGTTTTATTGTTGCATACCACAGGTTCATTTCATACGGCGATATTTTTCCTCAAGATAATCAAATGTCCGTCTTGTCCGTTTTATTGTTGCATACCATCATTCCATTCATACTTTTTGTTTTAGTTGGATGTATTGGACCGACTGGGGTCAGACGCCGAAGATCGAGCGAGCTGGTATGGACGGCTCTCACAGGCAAACCATCGTATCTTACGACGTCAAGTGGCCGAACGGACTGACATTGGATCTTGTGCGAAAACGTGTTTACTGGGTAATGATAACCCTTTCATCTGGGTAGGCAGGCCATAGATACATTATTAAAACAATTAAAAGTAGACACTTATCGTCGTTTAGGTACCAGATAATATTTCAGTGCCTACGTGCCATCAAGAGAACTCTGAAAAAAAAAATCTTTGGTTATAAATATATTTCATAACAAAGTTCATAAGAATACATTTTATAGAACTGAAAAATACAGACACTGTATAAGACTATTTTTATAAGTCCTAAATAGGTATCAACACTTTTCCAAATACAATGTTTGATATCATGAGATCCCTTGCTGATAAAAATAACAACGCAATGGAAAAACACAATCGATCTCAACATGATAATTACAACGCAACAGTGTAAAAATAATTCAGTGATCAAATCATGTTTGCGGAGATTTTACGCATATAGAGCTTGATTGATAACATGTTAGCGAGGTCATAATTGCTGAAACAACAAGATGTTGTTCTTCGTCAATGGTTTTTTTTTATCTTTAGGGTTCCTCTTGTGTGTGTCTTATTTTGGCTGTCAGAAATCGAAATATCACTCAAACACATATAATTTTTATCAACCCAATTAATATTTCACCATACACGATGTCCTTGGTAGCCCTCATTATAACCGCTTAAAGACTTTTTAAGCCACATTTAATTCTAATGCCGGCCATTCACCATCCTTTTTATCGTCCAATCGGCATGATCAAGTCAAGTCTGTCATGCGAATCCACGCCTACACACGGTCAATTCTGACTGATCCAATCGGCAGCGTCATGCCGTTTGGACGATAGGAAGGATGCTGTATGACCGGCATCAGAGTTTTACTAATTATACATAGGCTAATTGGTAAAATTGTCAAGGTGGATGCCAAAATGAACACGATATCGTCTTGCAACTACGACGGGAACGCTCGTCGGGTGGTTCTATACTCCACTGACGTTCTCCGTCATCCATTCTCCATCACAACTTTCGAGGACTGGGTCTACTGGACCGACTGGGACAAGACTGCAGTGTACCGCGCCAACAAGTTCAACGGGAAAGACGTCGAGGCTATCACTTCTACACACACTGTAAGTGGATTTCTTAAGATTTAGCTACTTAAAAGTAAGGATTGCCTACAAACTTTGCGTAAAACCTAGCACTTATTCTTTATTGGATGGAATTCCAAACTTTTTTTGATGGCATGAATTAAATATAATATTTTTGGTTATATATTTCAAAACAATATGTAGGTTGGTATTACTAGAGTCTTATCACACTGGAGGTTTGCGGACGATGGAATCGCCAATGTGATGATAAGGCACCTCTAATAAGTGGGTAGGTAGGTAAATTCCTACAATAACATACGAGGAAAAGCTCTATTATTTTAAGCAGGATTATTCTTATATTAACCAAAAGTTGGATGTAAAAATTGTTCAGCCGCAACATAAACAGGAAATACAACATTAACATGGACCTATTCCTCAATGGACAAACAAGCATTTTAATTTTATGTTATGCCTATAACATTTCTTTTAATGTATTTGACAATAATGAAAAGACGCAATAGGTACGTTTTTTCTACCTATACCTATTGATATTTGAAACTGAAAAAAAGAACATAAAAACTCCAGCCATTGTTCTAAAAATTAATCAATATTTACCAGGATGTCATATTGTCTTTACTTATGTGCGTCACATTCATACGCAATATGCATAATAAATCTTAATACGAGATCAGTGGGTCACTCACAAAAATAACAATTATTTTAAAATACATATGCTAAGAAACTTGCTTTTAAACGAAAATGAGGCAGAAAACCAGTGTTTTACGATTTAAATGTAGACCCATTGATGGAAATTCTATGACTACTAACACAACCAACCAACCAGTATAATATTACCAGCAGCTACAAAACCCGATGGTAATCCACGTGTACCATCCCTACCGGCAACCCGATGGCGTGAACCACTGCGCGGCTGTGAACGGCCATTGTTCGCATCTCTGCCTACCCGCGCCGATCATTGGCCGACATTCGCCGCGGGTCTCCTGCGCTTGCCCGAATGGGCTGAGGCTTCTGCCTGATAACCAGATGTGCGTCGAAGATAGTAAGTACTCGCCATGTTCTTTCACTAGGAATACAACTGGGTTTAGCACGAAATATAACATAGGTAATGTGATGGTAAACGTATCTGAGTTACACTGTGCGGCCACGTCGTCAGCTCGTCTGCGTTGTTACAACATTGCCGCGAAGTGTAATTCCGATCATTACGATACCTTTACACGTTGTCCTATATAGTGCTACCCCTCTGTTATTTAAGTGTCAACATGTATATTTTTATCAGCAGTGGAAATGCCTGATTGAAGAAATGCATGGGCAAAAAAAAATTGCTGCAACGTGACAGTTCTTGAAACTGATAATAACATATGATAACTTCTTTAGTATTTTTTAAATTCGCAGATTTTATGACCATTCGCTGTACAAATTGTACAATGGAACTCAGCTAGAATACTATCGTATGAAATCTTATACAAATATAAGTTATTTGTAGTTTTCCGGGTCCCATTTGCAGGATCCACAAAATGGCAGCCTGCTGCATGTTATTTGAGTCTGAATTGTGGGAGTTCATACCGATTATATTCAGGCTGTTATTATTCCTTATACGCTTAAATTGTATCCCATTGCAAGCTGAAACTCGTTATGCATGGAATGTGCTTGACTTTTAGTAAGACGGAACCTTCAGACCTTTTATGGCAAAAGAAATAAAACAACGCAGTCGTACATCAAACTTTAACAAAACGTCAGGTTTGTTACTTTTTGCATAACTTGTAAATTCGTTTTAAGTTTATTCAACGTATAGACTTTTTATTGTGATTACAGACCCCGTCTTTGAGAACATTAAGCATACCTACTTATTAAATAACGACCATAGCAGTTAAATAAGGTGATGAATAAAAAGTAATGTAGTTGTCTAGTCTACACGTATTTATAGCATTTATGAACATTGTTTTAGCGGATATTTGAAACTGTGTAGGTAAGTTTTTAGTTCACGTTTTCCGTTTCAATACTGTTTCCTTAAAGCTTAAAGCATTCGTCACCATGTCAATAGTTGCAATCAGAAAAATTTGAGGAAGATTAAAATATGTCAACAATTTATCCTGGATTCTGGAAATCCCAGGAGTCGAAATAGACGGTCAGGTGATAAAATGTAGTGTAAGTGACTCTGTGTGCCTGCTAGCCTGCTACACTATGCTTCTACAAGTTGTGTTATATTATAAGTACGGCGGTATTTACCAATATTTCAAGCTCTTGTTATTTAATTATTGGTTGTTTCATGACTTAACTTGCTTTAACTTTTTTTCCTTTCCTTGCGTGTAGTCTCAATAACATAATTATAGTTATCAGTTTTATTATCGGTTCAAAAACTTACTATTTATCAAATAAACGCCGCCAATGAAGGTTTTATCGTGAGTAATAACGAATATCATTTTGAATTAGATTCCGATAAATTGATTCATTAGTTAGATTGCAAATTGGTAAACATTAAATACGTGCTAATTTTATGGATGCTCGTTGATAAGAAAAATCAGGTCATCCCAGTTATGAGCAACCAAAATGAGTTAAACTTACGATTAATAAACGTGTAAAAATTTACAAGATAATGCACGCACATAATAAGAAGATAAAAATCGCGATGTGGAATAATACCTACTAAATGCGAGCAGTGTCATCATTCAAATTGTATCAAAATTAGTTTACCCTTGAAACCTCATCAAAATTATCAAACCTCAGATCTTCGATCAAAGCAAGGAGCACTAATAATATAAACACTCAATCAATTTAGGTATATTTGCTGATTCTATTGAGTATATTCTATCTATTTAAACAAACCTAGATATTTTTTCAACTAGGTATAATTACATTACATTTACATACATTTGATTTGGTACATTTGATCTAAGTAGACGGTAGATAATGATCTTATAATAGCTACTTTACGTATTTTCACAAAGTGATCGGTAAAACTGGATGTCTGGCTGATATTACCAGTCAGCCAGTAGCGACGAGTTCGTTATTATGCTACATATATCAAATTTGTTAGGTCGTATAAACACAGTCTTTGATTGATAAGAACACAATTGAAAGGGGTCAATAAAACGACATACCATTTAAAATCACTTTGAGCTAGTTGATTCGCCATGTGAATCTATGGAACTTTATCAATACTAGGTAAGAATTCAAAATGATTCGGTTTTTGAACTTAAAAATAGGTATATAAGTTAAAATTTCATGATACAAGTGTTATTTCTTTGCAGTTTAAGTTAATGTTAACGAGTGATTTTTATACGAATACACATAACCAAAATTTTAAATTAGCCCCAAATCGCACCAAATTTGTACAGGTAGGTAGATAGGTAACCAACCTAATTAGATTTTTTACTACGAAGTATGGTGTATTTTAGAATCGGAAATCTATAACCAACTCGTGACGATGATAACTCGTTTGTACTAATAAGTTATTTACAACGCCGGTTGTGGGTTAATAAGTCGCTATAGTTTTACCATTCGAATTCTAAAGCTAATTCAATAAGTACTGAATTGCAAATCGGTTCGCAGGTGACACTGTTAGCTTAGCACCAAGTAAACGTTCACATTACATTCAACATTATTGTACTTGTTAGAAAACACAATAGCCTTGTGACTTTACGACCCATCGCTTCTTAGAAGTCGCGGTCGATAATGTCTTGGGTAGTTATCGAGATGAAAACATTTCTCCATCGTCTGTGGGAAGTGTTCCATATATCTACTTACTAGTTACTATCTAAGTTCTTACGTAAGACTAATATAAGACATATTCTAGTTTTCGCTCACGTGTGTTGATTTTTTTATGAAATTGCTTCAGCCCTTATGATGTACTGTAACCATACGTAATGAATTGAGTAATATAATACTTACACACTTGCATTTTAAGACGTATTATTTACTAGGTTAATTCCATATTGCCGAAAGCATAATACTATCTTGTAAAATTTGATGACCGAAGCGATGACAACACATTTTCACCTTTAGCATAAAAATATCAACATTGAATCAGCCTCGAAACGTAGAACCACGTCACCTGATGACGACACATCGTACGATGTTTTTGATCTAAAGTACCTACCGAGAAATACTATAACGCTTGCGCATGCATGATGTTATGTATGCGATACATTTAAAGGTAGGTAACTAGTGCCGAAAGTACTGAGACTCATTGAACACTTTTTAATATCTACCTTACCCTAGCTATATAGGTAATCTATAAAACATCTAAGGAAACTTTATATTGAGAGATTACATGCCCAAAAGGATTGATATTGAGTTTAACAGTATCGCGGCACCCACCGGGCCTATTTCGCAATTTTGGCAACTTAGCGTATTAGTTAATGTTGTACACTACCTTCTTTACTTACGTTATCATTACCTTTCAACAGTAGGTACTTTACTTACTTAGATAGTAGATAGATACTTACTATGTGTTGATGATGGATTTGCCATAAAGATTTGTAAGTAGGTACCCTATTTAGCTTTCGTAAATATTTCTGCTGTGATTTAATGTATAAGTGCTAGGTAATATAGAAATAATATATATTAACTAGGTAGGTAGGTACCTAAGTATACCTAAGAAGTTTAGCATTCCTGAGATAGCGCAATAGCATAAAACATTGCTCATATTTACCTAATCTGCACCTTTAATTTATTGTATGACGTATACGTCATACATAACATAACATACATACGTGATTATAATCAAAAGAAATAATATAGGCTACTACGTATAGTAGGAAAAAAAACGTAGATGCGATAGGAAAACACCTACTTATATAGCACGCATGTCTTATCTAAGAAGCTCAATATTACTAGAGCAAATAAGTACCTACACTGCATTAATCATTGTTTACGTTGATACCGGACATTCCCAGACGTCTCGTATGTTAATTTTATAATATTATATAATATTAATATAATACCTATACTTAGGTAAGTAGTTATACAATTATTGATGACACTGAGTTGTAAACTCTGATTACAATGTAGGTTACGTTTGGTTACGATAGTGCAAGATGCAGCGTTTATGAATGAATAGTTGTCGGTACAGTCAACTAGATAAAATTCTAATAAAATCGCCTTTAAAATGTGAAGCCTACACTACTAAGAGATAACGCCCACCCATGAATGACATTGAAAGCATATATCCACCTACTTATTCGATCAATTGAATGACCTCATACGTGCATCGCCTAAACGCTAGGATACGCCACGTTAGGCCCAGTTACTTTCGTTATGATGAAAGCGCAGCCGACCAATAGACCAGCGGCTGGCGAATAAGGTGACGTGACGTCACTACATCACGCCACCTTTTGTTTAGTCAGTAAATGCGCGATCGGTACGACGCGACATTCTCGCAAGCGTGACCGGTTCAAGTTCTATTTCTGATTTGGTTCACATTTTTACTGTAATTCTTATATGTAGGCAGAGAAATCAATCAAATTGCTAAAAATATCTTCTTCAGTCGATAACACTGATAAATTAATGAAAGGTTATCGGGAAATATTGATAAATATATATTGAAGATTATAAAAATAAACCAGGTAGCAAGCATTGGTTAGCGCGTTAGTTGGATCGCTCACAGTTAAATTGACAGAACGCGATGGTAGGACGTCATTGGCGGTGGGTTTGTGGCGGTGGGCCGCGGCCCGGTGTTTCAGAATGAAATGAGTGTCATGTCATTCCGTCTCGTGGCATCGCCGCAGTCGCGTGTTCTGTGCGGTCAATTTTTAACTAACGAACCGCGATACATATTCATACCTAAACCAAAACATATAAACAAACCAATATTTATTTACAACCGAATGAATAGAACATCAATACTTACAAGTTTGTTTTAAATGAAATTCTACAGATGCAATAGAACAACCAGTGGAGGTGCATAAACCAACTTATGATTCAAATACAACTTTTATAGTTGAAGGAAAACCTGAAGCCAGTGAGTATTTTTTGTGACATCCGATTTTCGTTAAACCCTTCCTTTCCGTCCTTAAACATCCCGAGTTTGTGAAGTGATCCTTTCTGTGACGTTTGAGGTTAACTTTAACTTAACCGGTTAATGAAAGTGAAGGTCTTATTCTGTCTAGTGTTGACCAATAAATAAAATTGAATGGTGAAAAGTTAATTCAGAACGCCACAGTTTGGATTTCAATGCTTTATTTGAAACGGTGTGAATCATTGTTATCATTGGATAAGATAACGTTTACATAGATGTTATCATTATGGGTATTGGGTATAAAGAATCACTAACGATCGCAGTTTATCATTATTACTAAACTAACCTTTCACCGTGAATGTTCATACAATATATCTGTGTGTCTTCAACTTGGGATTCGTTGACTGATTTTCAGGACATGCCAAAACTGCTTATAACAATCTGGTGAGATACTGAGAGATACTGAAATAGATACTAAGAGCGAATGGTTGATCAGAAAGCTCGACCCATATGGTGAATTTAAAACGAGAAGGGGTTAGCCTTCTCACCCAGTTGGTGCGTGCTATCTTCACAAGCACTGATACTGAAGAAACAGAAGAGCCTGAACCGACTGAACAACCGGAACTTTCAATGGTCGACGATTTACAAGCCGAGCCAATGAAGGCGTACTGGGAAACAGATAAACAATCACATGAAAATAGGAACCAGGCTTACATTGACAGCTTCTTGAAAGGCGATGCTCTCAAAAGGATACCAGATACAACCGAGGAGGCAGTCAAAGAATCTCATTATAAATACGCAAAGTTTAATTTATTTAACTTGCCTGATGATCTGCAATATAAAACTGAATATCCTACAATTGGTAATGTACCTAATCTAAACTATTTTCTTTTACGTTCATTATTACAAGAACTGGGAAGACACACAGATTCATTTTGAACTGGGTGCATGACACTGCTTTTAAATTGGTAATGATTGAATACTAACTAATCTAATACGCATTCATTGCTAACTGGTGCATGAGAATTTATGGATACTTATAGAGAATTTGTTCATCTCAAAGATTTTAGGATTTCAGTAAGTATTATCTAACAACATAGGTAGTTGAATATAATGATGAAGCTACGGTGAAACCTGTCATTTTATGGTTTGCTGAGCACTATGAATGTCTAAAAACAATGAGACTGTAAATAAAGGGTAAATGACAATTGGCAACATTCATTCAATTTCAATGATGATAATTATAGTTTGCTTCGTCTGAATAACTATTCCTTCCTGTTCTTTTGTATATATTTTTTTGTTGTGATACTTATTAATGAAACAGAAAGTACCTACCTACATTTATACGTAACAACACACACCACGAAGATAATTTTAACCCTGTTCAATAGGTACCTACGTTGTTCCGCTCATTTCCAGAAACTAATAGATAATAACTAGGTACTTTATCTTTATCTGATTTTATAGTTACTTTGATTTCTTAACATTATGCTCAAATAATTTTACGCGTACTGTTATGTTCGGATATTTTAGTTAAAGATTTTAGTTGGCACGTTTCATTGACACTAACTGTCCACGAATAGCATGTCTGGTTCGATCTAGTTATATAAGCGACTCTTGACGAGACGAGCCTATGAACAAGTATCTTTACGTTAAAAACACCTATTGCTTATGACGGAAGCAGAATAATTAATTAACCTTATTTACTGTAGGTAATGTTTAATTTATCCTTGTGAATGATCTTCATTGAAAAACAAAGTAGCCGCCATCTCAAATAACATTGATTTATATGTTGTAGAAATTTAACTATCAGGTGATTGTTCAGTCATTGTAAATATGTCATTGTTATGTATTAACTACCGTTTCGAGTATGTGTCGAATAACATTATCAAATCTTTATTATTTAAGCTTTGTGTCTGCAGTCACTTGTCTAACACCTACTGCTGGCTGTGTAACTGTCTTGTCCTGGTGGAAGATGTCCTTTTCAACGTGATTAACCATTTACCTACTAACTAATTTAATTTATGATGACTTCTGCATTGCTCTTCCTTAATATATTTTTGTGATTGTATCTCCATAAATTTTTGATTCAAACTCAATTTTACTTGATTTTTAGTGATGTCTAAAATTATTCAGATGATCTATTTTACTGTATTGCTTTGCAGAAGTCAAACACTAGCAACACTATCTTGAATGTTTCGTTTTCTTTTACAGGTGTAACAGACTCGCCAAAGCCCGGTTCTGGAATCTCAAGCAGTGGACGCGACGCTGGCGTTGTTGCGGGAATAGTGGTAGCAGTAATCTCAGGAGTCCTTATCTTGGCAGCACTGGTAAGCTTTACTTTTTAAACACAGACTCTCACGTTACATAAGTCAGAAAAATGTAATGTTTTTGAAAGTTATGAAAGACTAGCAGTTAACCGCGACTTCGTCCACGAAAAATAGGTAATATAAGTAACCTAAAAAAAGCGGGAAAAGTAGCCTATATGTTAATCCAGGTTACGAACTATAATATATTTCAAGTTTCATCCAATTCGGACCAGTAGTTACAGCGTGATTGAAACACAAACATCTAAACTTTGACATTTATAATAGTAGTGGGATTTATAAAAACGTGATGAATTGAAGTTTTTTCAAAATTACAATCGATAACTTCACGTGTTCTGATGACTAACGCTTAAATTTTATCAAACTTAATTGTAGATTGGCCCTGGTTATCAGGAAGTTTATAAAAATTAGCCATTTATTAACAGTAAATTGAAATCAAATTAACCTTGCTAGGCTTTGATGGTCAAGTTATGAATTATTTTATTCATACAAACATTTTTTGAACGAAAAAGAAACTGATGAATTGATTCAGTCATGTAATTTCTGTTAATTGCATTTTATTAAACCATAGCAACAGTACCAATAAACGTCAATTGTTTTAATGTTTTCGACGAGGTCGTTTCTATCGGCCTACGCAACTTGTGTATCATCGGTATTCCGGATCTCATTCATCAAATAAACGATGAATCTACTTGTTTCAGATCGCAGTGGTTCTATACAAGCACTACGTTCATCGCAACGTCACATCGATGAACTTCGATAACCCTGTGTATCGCAAGACAACTGAAGATCAGTTTGCTCTGGAGAAGAATGGATATGCGCCGGGCAGCAAGCTGTACCCCAGCACCGTGGGAGAAGAGGTGAGAGCCCTTACCGCTATGGAGTGTACCCTCAACATACAAAATAGTCTTAGATAAGTCGATAGGCAACTTCCTACTGCCCTCCAACAAGGAGCCAATTAAACGACAGTGTTCAACTCACTTGTCTCAATTAGAACTTAATTTTCATATATTTTTACTAAAAAATATTTTAAACACATCTTATTCTTGTGTACAATGAAATGACATTAGACCCCAAATAATGGCCAAAATGTTGTAAATATCAAATTTAGCTATAAGATTAAGATTTTAGGTAATTGTATCGATGATATCGTCTGCCTAAGACATTTTAAACTTGATGTATTTAGAGTTATATTTAATAGCGATAATTTTATGAATATTATAGAGTATATTTTCTTTTACATTTAACAATCGTGGCAATTTATACGTGCCAACATTTTTACCGTATCAGTATTATAACATAGATGCCAAAATAAAATTGGTCCTAAATTGTAGGTGTAAAATGCTGTAAATAGTCCCTTTAAAATACAAACTTTAACATGTGCATAGCTTGGAATAGATTTAGCAGGCATAGCATATTGATAGCCTATATTATTTGTTTTTCATGCCTTAACTTTCGAGGGCTTAATGGTAAGTTTATAGAAATTACGACCACAATACTATTCTTTTTGTGGGGCTAGATCCAACTTTTATATTGACCAACCGAATTTAAATCAACTCTTGTTTTCATTTTCTTTCCAGGCTCGAGAACCTCTCAACACGCCCGGTACTAATGAATATGTATAGTGCACAAGCCGGAAGTAAATACACAATTATGTCAATGAATGTGAAAAGAAAAAGACGGACATGTGATACGCAAAATAAAAAGCTAGCCAGTGAACGGGACGTAAGCTAACACTAGTGTACTCTGTCACGCTAGCTTAGTGAAGTGAAGTAAAAGCTCATTAGAACAAAGTTCTGTTGGCAGCCTCGCGACGGAAGGATCTCAAAATTTATGAATGCTTTCATAATAATTTATGAATTCTTTCGTTTTTCCGTCTAAATAATAATGAGATCGTATAGCTTTTGTAAACTATATATTTATAAGAATCACATTTAGTTATTGGAAAGGGACATCGCTATAATTTCTCTTTAGACTGTGAGTTAGAATAGAGATTCTTGCTTTATCGAGCAAAATGCCTGGTGCATTGTAATTATAATTATTTATATAGAGTTTTACAATTTTTATACATAGGTACTTATTCCACTCTTAGTTAAGGATTCCCAAAGTCTATCTAACTGGAAGTTTTTTTTAATATAAAACTATGTTCCCATTATAAAGAAGCTCATACTATGTAGTGAGATGTACTTATTTATTATATACAATTGTTTTGAAATATTTTATAATCGTAACGGTAACTAGAAGCTGTATTTCAATGTCGCGGTGTAGTGTACGTCTATAGAATTTTAAGCATCTATTTATTTGGAAATATTAGAAGCATTAGGATAAAATTGATAATTTATGTGCCAATTGTAGTAATTTTTTAATAAATTGCCAAATAATATATTCTGGAATATAAATACGAATTCACAGTTAAAGCGTTTGTTGTATTGCATCAAAGAATTTATTTATATGTATTGAATTATAAAATTTATATAGAACTGTTATTTATATCATTGAATTTCTATGTTATGTACAGTATGTTTTTCATCTTCGCAATTTATGTTGTCTAACAGTCTTAATATTTGGAATGTGACTTTGTCAAGCAAAATCCTGCCAAATCATCTTAACTGTAAATTGATTATATTTGTAATGTAATTCAATTACTTACATTGAATATTTGATGCACATTTAATACAATACGCCTAGCTCAATAAGTGTGGTCACTAAAATTGTAAATATTGTCAGTAAATATATGTAAAAGGTGTTAATTTGATGATGTCATTATTATTTACCCACCCCATCCTAGTCTTTTTACAGCACATGATTTCCATTAGCACAAAGATAGAGTAGGAATTCTGAAATCCCCTTTATTCATATTCTCCTGGCATTTTAGCGCGGCTTTAAAAAATGCTCTGTCTTTGTCACTTGCATCACAACGAAAAGAGATGACAACCGAATTAGCAGCCATTTTAGCTAACTCAGCTTTAGAAGACCAATATGAATATACCCTAAGGATACAGCCTGGATAAATATCTACTAAGTAAATATAAATACATTTTATTATACAGATCCTTTTACGATATACCTAATTATGAAGAATGATAAAAGGGCTTCTTATCTTTTAAAGTGTAGTAAGTAAAGTGAAGTAGTAAAAACAGGTCGGTAGATTTGGTCAGTTTTTATTTCAAAAACATAAAACCATGAAGTTAAGGCGGGTATTTTTGTAAACTACTGTGATACAGATCAAAACTTATTTTTAATATTTAAATAAACCCAGGTAGACTTAATGTTATTTTGAACTAAAATTAAGTAAAAACGAGCCGCTTTTTACACTTCAGATCAGACTACTTATATTAATTACCCAATACAGTTTTGAATTTTAGTACACCTACTTACTTGATTTAAAACAAACCCGATTTAATTAGTATAAGTGCCTATTTTACCATTATGATTACGCTATACGTTAATTAAAAATATCTCCCGTCTCTATTTTAGACTTGTCAAAAATAAAGATGGGTAATATTTTTATCTCTGTGTAGATGGTGAAATAGACTCTACTTTAGTTAATTTTAATATTATTCTAATTACAGCCTTATTATTATTCAAACCTTATTTTAGTACCTACCTAACCACCGGTAAACTTACATAATTAAGCTGTAGTTAAACTAATTAAATTATTCTAAATAGATACTTTTGGTCGACTACAGAATGCTTATCTTTTTTTGGGTTTAAAAATACTGGCGTTGTTATTTATAGATTTAAATAAATAAATAGTTATTCATAGACTTTTCACACAACGCTTTCTAGTATAACCCGAATTGTATAAATAAACTATGACACGGTCTAGCACATAAAAATAAAGTGCATTATTTGCGCAATAGATGTTTTTTTTTATTAAGGATTCGCTAACGTTCTTGTTTTGAGAGGTGTGTGAAATCGGTTAGGTTCTAAGATCGAGATAGGGAAATATTAAATCTCTCGACGAAACCTACAAGAAATGCACCAAACATCAACTAAGTAAATCTGAACCAACTAAAACTTATTTAGGTACTTGAAATGTTTCGATAACCTTTATGTATGACATGACATGACATAATGTCTACTCTCAAGTTTTTATAAAACAGGCTGTACTTATATTATTTTGTTTTGGTACGTTAATTATCACATTAGAATTAAATTATAACTAATATTAATTTAACTAACATTAATATTTTAGGTTAATGAATGCCCATGGCAAAAAAACTATTCCAAGTTTTCGGAAACGTTTACATAAGTCATTATAACCCGTGAAACAAGTCTAAATTATTTAGCAGAGTATGACACTGGCATCGGCTCTAATTCAATTCAATTGTTTACTAAATCGCTAAAATTATAGCTGTCTTTGTCGTTTCAGTTTATGAGAAAGTGACGGCAACATTTTTAGTGCTGTCAAATTAGGTTAGTTTAGAAAAATGCAACAACAGAATCGACAGCACTGGCTTTCTTGCTTGAATCACTTTTGATATATTTCGCTAAACGTAAACACTCAATGACACAACGAACAACATAACGTTTCTATTTCCAACTAATATACAGAATAATACGTTCCTCATTGCTATTGTGATCGTGAATCATAGATTATAAATAATAGGGAATGGTACTAATAAATAAGAACTACATTCTACAAAAATTACAACTAATCACAGCTAAACTCTAAAATACTCGTAAGCATACGGTAACTGATTATTGTCTATCCTATCCTATTTCAATAATCAAAAGGTAATCTATAGACAGAATTTACACGCCCCAAGAAACAGAATCAACTCAGTTTCGTTAGACTTCGAGATTGTTCTCGAGAAAGGCTCGCCAGAATTGACCAATAGCGCGTTCTGTAATGACTCATATTATCCGCGGCAATGAAATCTCAATAAGTAGTTGCTTACTGTCGAGACCAAGTTTGGTTCAGTGGTTGGTAATTCAATGTTTTGTCTTGCTCTTTCTAGAACAGTAACATGAGTTTGAACGTTCTCGAAAGCGCGCTTTTAGAAACTTAAATTCTAATCAGGTATTCTCAGGTAGTTAAGAGCTGACTCATAGTTGTGATGTTACGTCTGACGATTGAGAATGTACAAGGATGAGCGATGGTGCAGAAAGGCCATTATTTTTACCATAAAAAAATCGCCCAGCTCATACTCGCAATATGTTAAAAAAAACGAAGTACTTAAGTTCGTTTCAACAGATAAGGTGACGGTGTTGTGGCAGAAGTTTTTAGCACGCGGCCTTTTATAAACCCCTTGAATTTATAAACGATGTATATAACGGCTTCTCTAGAGGCAAATTCAGGCGAATGCTAGTTTAAATGGTTTCGCGGACTGTTTAGCTTCTGTTTATAAAATAAGGGTTAATCAGTTATCAGATGCTTTCGAGTTGAATCTAAAACCTACGCTACAATACTGTTTCTACATTATTACCATTTATGGCATGTTCACCGTTAGTCATTCTTTTCTTCTTCTTCACAGCACTTTCTTTCACTTTAATCTCGTTCGTCTGTTCCGTTCTTCCATTCAACTGAGGTGTGTGTCGGTCGAATTGACCTGTGATGTGGGTTTTGTAAATGGGGAATGTACCGGCGGCGATGTGAAGACGAGCGTGGTGGAATAACTGGTCAAAATGGTGGAGGTTGTGTCTGAAATTGGAGAATCAGGTTTTATGCCGATCTGGACGAACGATATAAGTCACCATCATTATATTTACTTATAGAAGTCTCCAAGTTTAATGCAGCGCTCAGACAAGAGACAACACCCTGTATACACGCGGAAAGTTGCTCAGAACCGGTTGTGCATGCCGAGCGCACGAAATGCATATGGCGAGAGGACAGACAGTTATCTAGTTCCTCGGTTAATAAACAGCTTACCTACTGATTTAGTTAACAGCATTACGCCTAGAAACATCAAACCTAAATTAAAATCGTACTTTTTAGCTAAAAAAAATACCAATAGACTTAAACCAAATGCACGTAGTTAGATCCTAAATTAGATGCAATTGCCAGATGATACCTACCTAAGGCTATCGATACGGACTCCAATAGCATTATGCCTATAAACCTTGTGGTTTTCTTTAGTGCTATACTATAAAATACATTATGTAATTTTTTTTAATGGTAAATAAACTAAAAAAAATGTCTCCACGGTGATTCAAAATCACCGTGTGTAAATTAATAGAACTTACATGTTTATCAAAACGGATGCGAGCATTTCTCGTGTGTTCAGAAGATGGCGGACGTACGCGCGCGTGTGTTTCTTGCACGTCAGACACTCGCAGCCTTCCAGCAATGGGGCGAAGTCATCTTTAAACCTGCAGATATCATATTTATATTAGAAAACCATATAATATAGAAATCACGACAGTAGCGCCATGCCGGCGCGGCGGCGACAGACTGGAACCAATGTTTCAAAGTCATAATTCAATAAAATCACTTAGTATATTCTTCCAGATGTGCTAAGTAGCTCGGTGAATTTAGAAACGTTTCAGGTGATAAAATGCCCGATGAAGTCTACTGCTAAACATAGGCTTCCTCCATAAAATTCCAGGCAGAACTACTTCAAGCTTTTTTCATTCTCCAACTTTCGTTCAGCTTACCTGGCATCAGCCAAATCCAGTATACAAGAGCCTTCACACAGTATCGTCACGTCAAAGTTGAACACTAGTGCTTGACCGGCGTTTGTGAGTTTCACTGCGTATGATCCGTCGACGACGTCAAAGCCACACTCTATCGCATGCATCATCACTGTTGGATTCCAGCTGCCTTCAACGAAACGGATCATGTTTTCCGGTATTGCGTTCTGAAAAGGTAAAATCATCATGAAATATAGATCAGTCTGAAGATTTTTTTTATGAGTAAACCTGATAAAACAAAACAGAGATAAAATAAATAAATAAATAAATATTCAGGGACATTTGACACAACACCCTCTAGTCCCAAACTAAGCAATGCGTGTAATATGGGAACCAGATGGCTGATAGAATACTTATATACTTTTTTTTTGTAAATACATACTTATAATACATAGTAACACCCAGACATAGAACAAACATCTATGTTTTCCACGCACAGATGTTTGTTCTCAGTGGGGATTGAACCCACGACCCACAGCACGGAAGGCAGAGCTATTACCGACTGAGCTGTGACGCCTGTCATGATGTGTCAGATGTCACGATGATCAGATGTCAGATGTCATGATGTGATGTCAGATGGCAATCTGATATTAAGTGTACTGAGCGCATTTCCTGTGAGGCATTGCGTCCTTCACTTTGAAACATATAGTAGCACCAGTAGCAACTACAACCTTTAAATCGAAACATAGTAATGCAACCTTTATTACTTCTTGACAGCAGAAATACGTATGGTAATTGTAGGTAGTATTTCCTAGACCAACTCTTTCACAGCAGGAATTTTTATTACTACATAATGTGTATCTTTACTTACCCTTCGTTGTCAAAGATTTGTACTGTGGAATGACTAACAGGACTATTGAATGAGATAAAACTTGTAGGTGTACATCATAGATACTTACGCCAACTTTTCGAAATATTTCTTGCAGTTTCTCCACTGGTATCCCATTTGCATCTTCGTTACCATCAGTCAGCCCTGATAGTGCAACACCACTCAATGTCTCACTGTGAGAGAGGATGTGCTTGATGCAGTCATTACATCTCTTCTCATCACTAGGTGCTACAATGACGCCTGGAAATATTACAGATGGTATACTTAGAGTAAATTAGTTAGCAGTCTAATAAGTTTAGCATGAAAGGGGTTAAAAGATTGATCTTATCATCAGTAGAATAAACTCCACTGTTGGACGTAGGCTTCTCCAGTAGCAATTTACAGACAATTTCATTTAAGCTTACTCCGTCTATAGTATAATGCAACCTTTACAAAATTGCTATTTTACAAAGGTAAGCATCATCATTTCCCTGCCCTTATCCCGCGCTAGGCGGGGTCGGCACAACATGTCTTTTTCTTCCACTCGCTCCTATCATTCGTCAACTCAGAATCTACTCCTCTCACATTCATATCCTCTTTCACACAATCCAACCACTTCTTCTTCGGCCTTCCTCTACCTGCGTACCCAGTCACACTCATGTTCATAATTTTTTTCGTGATATGACTTTCATCCCTCCTCATTACGTGTCCATACCATGCTAATCTAGCACTCTTCACCTTTTCAACAACAGGCGCCACTTTCAAACTTCCCCTGATATACTCATTCCTTATCTTATCTAACCTCGTTACCCCACACATCCATCTTAACATTCGCATCTCAGTAGCATGCACTCTCCTTTCATCCGTCTTCTTCGTTGCCCAACACTCTGATCCATACATCGCGACAGGTCTAATTACCGTCTTGTAAATTTTCCCCTTAAGCTTAAGGGGCATTCGCGGATCGCATATCGTCCCTGAGACCTGTCGCCACTTCATCCATCCCGCATTCATCCTATTGTTAACGTCTCGGTCAATATTACCGTCGTTTTGGAGAAGCGAGCCAAGGTACTTAAAGTCGGAGCAGACTGGTAGGGTTACACCATCTAAGGCAATTGGTGAGAAATTGGAGGAGCCACCAAAGTCGCAGAACAAATGTTCGGTTTTAGTGCGGCTGATCTTAAGGCCAACTCTCTCCAATTTCTCTTGCCATTTTCCCAGTCTGCTCTGTACCTCAACTGCTTGCTCTCCGACGAGAACGATGTCATCGGCGAACAGCATGCACCAAGGTGCCTCCTCCTGTATGTCTAATGTCAAAGCATCCATAACGAGGAGGAACAAATAAGGGCTTAAAGCCGATCCCTGGTGCAAACCTACTGCCACATTGAACTCGTCAGTGACGCCAGCTTCGGACCGGACGTTCGTTCGTGCTCCTGCATACATCGCATTCACAAGCCTAACATACTTACCTGGCACTCCCTTTTCTTTCAAAGCCCACCACAGGACTTTCCGGGGGACTCGGTCGTACGCCTTCTCTAGATCAATGAACACCAAGTGCAGGTTCTCATGTGCACGGCGATATTTTTCGCAGAGTTGGCGTAAAGCAAATATTGCATCCGTTGTCCCCCGTCCTGGCATAAAACCAAATTGGTTTTGGGTAATCGTGCACTCTTCTCTCATTCTTCTATCTATTACTTTCTCCCAGACTTTCATACTATGTGACATAAGCTTTATTCCTCGGTAGTTGTTACAGTCCTGTACATCACCCTTGTTTTTGAAAATAGGCACCAGTGAACTGCTGCACCACTCGTCCGGGATCGCCTCTTCATGTAACAACTTGTTGAAGAATAAAGTAAGCCACTTCCATCCATCCGCTTTCAAAAACTTCCATACTTCAACTGGTATACCGTCTGGACCAATCGCTCTGCCACTTTTCATGCTCTGTATAGCCATTTTAACTTCATTCATACTTATCTCTTCTACCAAACCCAAATTCATTGATACGTCTTCTAGTTTTCCACTCCAAACATTTTCTTCATTCATCAACCTTTCAAAATATCCCTTCCAACGATTTTTGATTTCTTCATCTTGCATTAAAACCCTTCCACCCTCATCTTTTATGCATTTCATATGTATAATGTCTCTAGCATTCTTCTCTCTCGTTTTCGCTAAGCGATAAAGGTCCTTCTGTCCTTGGGGGCTTTCAAGATTTTTGTACAGCTTGTCTTGGACCTTACCTCTTGCGATAGCTACCTCTCTCTTAGCTCTCTTCTTACATTCATCATATACCTGTCTTTTTTGTTCTTTCAACCTAGAGTCACTACCATTCACACCTTTCCAGTCTTTAAAAGCATTCTTCTTTTCTTTCAAAACCTTTTGCACATCCTCATTCCACCACCATGTATCCTTATCAATCTTACCCTTGCCTTTTGTCTCACCAAAAACGTTTTTCGCCACACTCCTTATACACAAAGCCATTTCATTCCAGCATTCATTCACCGACATTCCTTCAATTTTATCATCCATCTCAATCATTTTATCAACCACACTCTTTCGAAATTCTTCTGCGCAGTTCTCTTTCTCTAACATATACCATCTAACTTTTGGTGGGGGTTTAGGTTTAAATGTGGTTGTTTGTGAGGTCATCTTCACTTCCATTAAAAGCAGTCGATGTTGTGATGCTAGTGGTTCACTCGGAATGACTTTACAGTCCTTTACTGCGCAAATTTTACTTTTTCGGAGAAGGAAGTAGTCAATTTGGGTGTTGTGGTTGCCACTTTTATAGGTTATAAGATGTTCGTCCCTTTTTTTGAAGTAGGTGTTAGCGATCGCTACATCAAAAGCGGTGGCAGCCTGCAGCAGTGTTTCGCCCTCCGGGTTTCGATTCCCAAAACCCCATCCCCCATGTACATTCTCAAATCCTCCTTTCATTCTTCCTACATGCCCGTTAAAATCTCCTCCAATATAGATATCCTCATTCTGTGGGATACCCATCAAGACCGCATCAAAGTCCTCCCAAAACTTCTCTTTCACTACATCCTTACATCCAGCCTGTGGCGCATACACACTCATTATGTTCACTATTAAATTATTTAACATTACTGTAACTACTATAATTCGATCATTCACTCTTTTAACATCCGTCACACACTTTTTTAAGTCTTTATCTAGAACCACTCCCACTCCATTATTCTTACCATCACCTCCACAATAAAAGAACTTATAACCCACTCCAATTTCCCTAGCTCTCGTACCCTTCCATCTCGTCTCTTGTAAACATGCAACATTTATCCGTCTTCTTTCTAAAACATCCGCTAGCTCTCTTCCTCTTCCAGTCATCGTTCCTATATTCCAACTTGCCATCCTCATTCTTACTTCCCGGACTAGCTTCTTACGTCGCACCCGTCCTTGGTACGACAACCCTTGTCCATTTCCCACAGGCACCGGGTGCTGCACCTGCGCGTCGCCTCGGGGGTACGCCCTAACATTATCGCGCATTCCATATCTGTTCAAATCCATGTTGTTTAAGTTGTGGCTAGTAGTTTTATGACCGGCCGCCTGCCTGACGTCAACCCTCCTTGGGCATACTTGTTAAAATGGTAGTCGACGATCGCTAAAGCCCTGTCGTCGACTTGCCTCGCCACCGTGGGTGGATTGCCAAAGGCCGAGGTTCATTGCACTAGACGGGGGTCAGCCGTCCGTCAGGACTTAGTGCCAAGGCAGTAAGTCCCCCCTCACCAGGTTTAGCCCACAAGCCGATGTGGTTACCAGGGTGTGGCCGCTGCATGCAAGGCAGCTGCTGGGAGCCACTGGTGAGAGTTTGTGGGTTGTCAGCGAATTTAAATCCCATTCTACCTCCTGTCAGACAGGACGGCTGGCAAAACAGGCCGCTAACATCCCACGACACCCCTTACAAAGGTAAGCATGTGAATTCAAAAGAGACCTACCTTACTTTTACTATAATTTGTATTCTGGCAGCAATGATGAGCTAGCAACCTATCATGATAATTCTAACTACTTACCTACTGTAAAATGATAGCATCAGCACAGAATGTAATGTTTAGGCGTTTAAGAACATACTGAGTTCAAGGAAGCATAATATGTTATGCTAAGTCCGCACTTAGGCAAAGTGGAGCTTAGCATTATTGCCAAAGCATTTTTGCTTTTATGAAATAGTGTAATCTTTAGATACTTACCTACCAGAGAACTTTTAAGCATAAGCTCCTTTGAGCCCTTATATCGACTCACACACTTATCTAACATACTACATGTTCTGTCTGCAGACTTTGCTATCCGTTTACTCCCCTCGTTGAGTGAAATACGACTATCTGCTATTGTAAAAATGAAGTCTGGTTTGAATAATTCCATCACATCCATATATCTGAAATGATTATTAAACAGCAAGGTAAAAAAAAGAAAAAGCTCCAAAATCACAAAACAAACTAAAATCAGCTTCATAAACAAAGTGTTCGAAGTCATATAGGTACAAAATTAATTACTATGAAAAGTCATAATCAATATTAAAATCTTATCAATCCATTGATAATATACATATAACAATTGTACTCACCGATCAGCAGTAATAAGTTGTTTGCCCTGCTTAGTCCACAGCGGCACTGAATCCGGTTCAAAATGGCCGGCTGGAGTAATTTCATTCATGTTGTTAAATGTGGCACAAGTCACATGATTAGATATCCCGGCAAACTCCGATAATCCTTTTCCTTGGGCTCTTACACCGGGTTCTAAGCTTAATGAGTTAGAAAGTGGGACCCAGAGAAGACGAGGGATTGAGAAAACTTTAGATAATACTTCAGCTGTGAGATGTACCACACTGCCTCCCTGGAATATAGTTTAGTAAATAAGTTTTAGATGTAGATACCAGGTACATTCAAGCAGGTTAGTCTAATAGATAGTCAGAACATTATTGTTGCTCACTTTGAATTGGTTGTCATCTCATTTCTACTGATCCAAAGTGAGAGATTATAGTACCTACCTAAGGCTGGGTACGACCATGGTGGACAATCAGCATAATACAATTCAAGCTCTTTCTACGGCCCTAGGTAGGTACCAGTTTGATTCTAATAAGGTCGCAACGCAGTAGGTGGGCAGTAAAAAATAACAAGTAGCTTGGAGGTCAACTAAAAAACTTATACCTCCACAAAGATACGTTTTCGAAGCAGAGTTTCAAGGTCCTTGAATAACCAACCAACCTGTGTAAGTAAAGCGCAAACCGGAGTTTCTATGGCAGCATTGGGATTGCCCACCAGTTCCAAGAGAACACCCACTCTTTCGTTACCATAACTTGCTTTTTTAGCATGAAATCGCATCTTTGTTTGAATTACGAGTTAAATATTGTTTTTTCGCACTGGTGCTAGGTAAACTAGGTAGGGTAATTACGTAGAGCAAAACAAGCAAAATCCCAGCCAGTGCCCAGTGAGTGAGTCAATTTATAACCTAGAAATTCTACAAAAAACCAAAACAAAAGCAAAAACCGTGCAAAAACACTTTTTTTTTTTTTTGTTCTGACTGCCTACTTGTCTTTTTGCCAAGTCCTATTTGTTTTTTGACTGACACTTTTACTTGTTGTTATTTGTCTGTCATTGTCACACATATATTTTAAACTAGCAGTTACCCGCGACTTCGTACGCGTCTACAGTTTCCGTGTACATTATATTATCTGTGCGTGTACCGTACCGAGCGGATACTTCTTTGAGAACTTTGACATTACACCTCATTACACCGAACTCGTACCTACTGGAATGTCAAACGCTAGTTGTTAGACCAAAGAGGTAGTACTACGCACTGTCAAACTGACGTGACATGACATGACAATGAAATCCTCTTGCCAATTGGCGCTGCTAATCCTTTTCGTTCATTTTATCCTGTAGATCCTGTTAATTATTCGGGATAAAAAGTAGCCTATATGTCAATCCAGGTTACGAACTATATATATGCCAAGTTTCATCCAAGTTGGTTCAGTGGTTTTGACGTGATTGAAACACAAACATCCAAACATCCAAACATCCAAACATCTAAACATCCAAACATCTAAACTTTCGCATTTATAATATTAGTAGGATAGGATAGGATGACATGACAATGATTGACATACAGCATGGCATGACGTTAACATAAAATTGAATGCATAGGTACTTTTGACACCAGAAGTGGTAGGGTACCTAGGTACCTACCAAGCTCAGACAAGATAAGACAGAACGATTAAGCGCGCTCCACATTCTCCACGAGAGGTTTTGTCTCGGGTCTCGCCAAAACTATTGACGAGACGAGAGCAGTTCTCCACATTCTCGCTCGCGCATTTGTGCGCTCGGTACTCGAACGAGATGGACGTGGAAACAGCTGTCGCTGCAGCATTATGTGCTGTGGCTTATTACAATTATACGTTTATTCGAGAAAAAAAAGTTATCAAGAGACGTTGGAAAAAACGAAGATGGTGGATGACAGCACCAGCTCCCACCAGCTCCCTGCAAGCAGACTGACGCGGCGGGAATGTGGAGGGAGTGTTTTGTGTTTCGGCAAAACTACACGAGAGCCCTTTGATTCGGATACGAAATACCGACACGGGATGGAGACTGCACGAACATAGGCGAGACTTGCCGAATATGTCCTCCACACTCTCGTATTCGCTATGTCTCGTGTAGTTTTGCCGAGAATGTGGAGCGCGCTTTATTTATGTTCCGAGAGAGTGGTACTAATTGACTAAAAATAATTTGAGATGAAGTAAACAACTATCCGACATAAAAACACAAGTAGGTACCTATAGAAATCAAGAAATAGCACGAGAAATGACGAGAAATCATCAATTTACACAACAAAATACACAGTTTGCATCCTCATAGCATGGTTCGCCATCAACGACGGTCGACGATGGTTGATGGACATCATCATCATCATCATGTAGAGGCTTGATACCTAGGTACCCATAATGACGTACCTACCTACTACATACACCCAAACCTCTAGCAGTGAAGACTGAAGAGCTTATAATTTTGCGATGGCAGGGTGCATTGCAAGCTGGGAAACTTGGCATAATGAGTTGGTTCCTCATAATACCTACACGAAGGCGTGATCATGCCTCTACGCGCTTATGCATTAATGCCTTACAACTTAAAAATTAATGCAGGCCTGCACCACACCACCCTCACCATCTACCTAGATGCCCTTAGCAAGGTAGCCCTAGGTCACAGAATAAATAATAGTACTTAACTACTCATCTATGCACGCATCTATTCCAAAAATGGTAAAAAGTAAAAGCAGCTTTATTTCAAGTAAGTAGGTACACTACACCTACTCCCTAGGTACGTACTAGTAGGTATCTACCTACGTTAGTACCTACATTAGATATTCTCTGGTAAGATACCCGAGTACCTACTTACAGTAGTAGGTACCTGTACCTACCTACCTTCGCACTACTTTCTTAAAGATCATTGAGCATACACAACTTATCTTTATCCCTCTGAAGTTAGGTGCATCAACGATTGCGCATGTCTACCTACTTACTGGGAAAAAATTCGTTTTACCCCCAATACGACCAAAATATCGTTTCTGCGCTGATACCTACATCAGAAGGACAAAGATCCTATATTCCTACTTACCAAGTTGTCAGATGACAAGATAAACACTTCAAGAATATAGGTAATCTCTCGCCTCAAAGAGGAAAGCAAGTTAGCAAGGTAAGTGGCGGTTCCAAAGTAGGCCAGGATCGGTGAATAAATCTAGATAGCGAGTAATGTGTGCTGACATTAATGGCTCGAGAAGGCAGGTCACTCGTCTCGCTGGCTTGTTGATTGGCCCCTATAGACAAGTTGCACTTGCAGGATCTGGTTGTAGCATTTAGTGCTATTTATCTTTGTGTCTGATCCTCACTAACACAACAGCTACCACTCGTAGAAGACTGTTCTAGTGTACTTAGGTAACCTACATTTTTTGAATGAGAAAAGTGATGCCTCAGGTTAGAAGCTGCTTTTGAAGGTCCATCAAGGACGTATAGCTACCATAATGAGGCAATGCACTGCGTCTATCAGGTTTTAGTTTGATCATGATTGGTATTTACTTCAAATTTTCCAGTTGGGATTTGGTCAAAACTAATTCTAAGTTAAATTCAATAGAGTTCATTCAGAAAAATATGAGCGTTTAGGATTTACTCATTGACGTCAATTTCTCAAGACCTAGATCGGCTAGATCCCGGTATGATTAGACTGTTCTGTTGTTTTGTGTGACAGATATGTTTGCCCCCGTATGTCAATCTTTTGCTGTCAAGTTATATTTCACTGCCCAGTGTAACTTCTTCAGGTCTTCATTTCTTCATTCTTTTTAGACACTTGACAGCAAAATATGCGCGAAAACACATCAAATGACGTCATAATGTCACTATTTAGTCACAGAATAACTATGAGTTAGTATGAACCTGAGATTGGAATACCCCTGCTGGTATTATTTCTTTCTTTTTACGTAAATAACAACTACGCTATTTTCAAATATATTTGAGTACCGAAGGTTCTAGAGTATATAAGGCTGATGTTTACATAGCTGAAAGCGTGAAGTGATGTCGCGGCGAGGCGGACATCCGCCGGCGTCGCATCGCTAATGCGCCGTGCACTTAGCCCGATCTAAATGCACTTGCTACATGACTACTTGAGTTTTATAACATTATCCGAATGTGGTTTGCATTTTGCAAATAAGGTTTGCGGTATCAGAGTAAAATAAAATGATCTGAGCATGCGATTGCTTTTTGAAGACCATGATAGCGTTTATTGATGAATTTGTAAAACGTATAATAGATGTGCTTTAGTAGACACTCTTAAGTTATAAGATTACGCTAGATAATATCAAATTAATGAGTAAATAAGTATAATTTAAGGGCAGTTTTTCTAATAAACAATAATTTGCCACAGCAAAATTGTATTACGTGTGAACTTTAGCTTTACTGACCTCCTCAATGCATACCTACCTAAACTTTATAAAATACTCGTAGTTCTGGTACGCCACGATACACCCCGACTCAGTATATTAATGCAACTTTACTCATATAAATACCTAATACAAAAAAGTAGGTAGGTTTTTATGTTGCAGAAAGTATAACGTATGTTTTGTGAAGGAGAACAAGCACGTGACGCAGACACTTCAGTATCATAAATTATTATCTTCTTTGGTTCCAAGACTTCTAATATCGGGACGAATATGAATGAAAAAGGTAGTATTGGGTGGCCCAGAACTAGTATGTTACCCCGAATGTAAGCAAGTTATCGACATTTGTGCACTTCTGGGAACAAAATGTTTTAGGATTGTTATGAATTCAATCATTTTCATTGAAGAAATGTGCATCTTTGTTTTACTTTTCTTCAAACTTAAATTTTACCCCTCATTTTCATGGTCATAACATGCTACATGCACAGCGCTGTTTATTAGGTACTTGCTACTTATTTTTGTAATTCTCACCTACTAGCTTTTATTCTTTTGTTTTGTACCATTGTATTTCCATTTATTTTTAGTTGTGATTGTCATTGTAATCTAATTTTAGTTTATTGTCAATTATAATCAAATTATTATTTAGTGTCTCTTTTTATTATTTTAAATATTTCTTGTGAGTTATTCAAGTTATTTATTTTTAACAACTAGTGTAGCGCGTTGCAGCTACACTCCTATTGTATACCTACTTTACCTGTGCTGTGCGTTTTTTGTGGCCAATAAATAACTGTCTATGTCTATTAGTTCCAGGACACCCTGTATACAGAACCGCACGCGTGCGACCGAGAAAAAAAAGATGGATGTCTGTGAAAAATGGACGGTCGCGAACTGTAGTAATGGACAGCACTAAATATTGCACCAAGGGAAAATAAATTACGCCACTTTTTCACAGACGCAAAAAGTAGTCTTCGTTATTCCTTTCACCGAAACGGTGAGCAGAAAAAGTTTTAATATGTTACGTAGGTAGCTTAGGTTAGTGATTTGGATTCCTATGTTGGGTTATATGAAAAGAATCTCTCGCACGTTCTACTTATTGCTTTACAAAACATAATAATGATTGCAAAAACAAAATGGTTCTACATATTATTTATTTGAGGAAGTAGTTTGCACTTGACTTTTTAAATATGCATTGTCATAGGCAGTGGTTACAACTTAACATCAGGTGAGCTATCGGCTTGGTCCATCATTTAAGTAGTATAAAAATTTATTAGTAGTAACAGATAAATTAGCAAATCATATAATAAAGTGGTTCTTTCTTACACAACTGCCGACTTTTCCATGCCACAAAGCCGGAAATGCAACCACTGTCGCTACGACGTAACGTAGCAAGTGCTACGCCGTAGCTTGTATGCTACGTTATTTTATTTGTAAGTAATTTTACTGAATTCGAAGGCAATTTTTTGAAAAATTGTACTAAAACATGTCACTTCCACATTAGTGCTACTCTATGACCCCAAACTAATTTCTAGCTAATGAAGTTACGGACAGTATGCAAGTGCGAAGTTTAAATTGGCGAGGGAGCGCGACCGCTTCGGTTTTTGTTCGAGAAATCAGCACCACTTCAGCGCTAAATGGATTTATTACCTTGCACCGTTACAGGTGGATACTCGTAAATACTCTCGCTGAAGCAGATTGTTTATTGTTCGTTGGAAAATTGTATTTTCACCTAGAAAATGAAATATTCAGATCTGATCTATTTTTGTGATTTTTATTGTTGCAGATGTAGTGCGGATATAGGTAATTTGTCATTTTATTTTTATTTAAATCTATCGTTGATTATTGGAAAATGTTTCACTGGCTACGTTTTTTACCAGATTACTTTTTTGAAAAAGTTTCTACGTTCAACAGACGTTAATTTAAGCTTATATAGGTAATTTAGATTTATAGCTTATAAATTGTTTAATAGCTCAAATTGATAAAAGTAGTTCGGACAATTTTTCTATAACTTTGTAAGTAAATATTTTTCGCTCGGTTGCAAAAACTCTGACGTCTCTACCTTAATGATGAGATGGCTGCAGGCCTTCACTTCATTATATTCTGCGCCTGTATTGTACGCATGGCCCATGACTCCGGAAAATTATAGAACTTTGATATTCTATGCAAGCTGCAACTTCGAAATTAGTTAGGCGCCTTGCATTTTATAGGAGATTCTTGATGCCTGCTGGTTTGATATGCAAGTTTTATACGGAGTTTTTGCCCTCAACTTTGCTTAAAAGTTGCAACTCAACTTTAAAAAAGCTTATTAATTACTTAGTGGTTTCGGTATAAGACAGGCTTGATGTAAGTACGTTCCTTTCTTAGATGTGTACCTACAATTCCAAAACAATCAAAATATCCATACCTTAGTTTGAAAGCAAGACCTTTGATCTAAGTTCCCATTGTCGTCGTTTAAAAAGATTTGGTTTCTACGCCTAATTTCGATTTGAGGCATTCAAATTAACCTTTAATTACTCAGCTTAATAGGAATTAGGAAGCTTGAGACGTGACCAATGTACATCAAAGCACGCATTGAAGAGCTAAACCCTATAACCGAAGCAATTTAAATAACCTAATCCTGGTCCATGCTGCGGACAGTAATCAGTCGGCAGTACTCGTACCAACACAGGGGATTTAGTTTCAATCACGCTGGTGGCCGCGCGCTTGTGATTAATGCATACTAAACAGGGAGGTATAGCCGCTTCCAGATAATTTACTTTGTGGAACAATCGCTGGCTACTTGCTTTGAGGTTGCGCTGGGAAATTGAAAAATAGCCCGCGTGTGTACTTCACTCACTTGTTTTTTTTTTGTAAATGTTAAAATTGTAAATTGTAAAAGAAAAAAGTCCTGTTAAAAAAACCAACGCGCTATTTTAAACAGCCAAAACGCAGTTTAAAATCTTTCATTTTTATCCGAATTAAATTTTTTCGAAAAAAATTACCATTTTCACTCGGTGGGTATACTTAGCTCTAAAAATTGGAAAGACTTTATAGCATAAGTCGTTGGAAAATTAAATTGTTGTATAGTAGCCTAAGGTACTTCGTACAATCTTTCTGGGCTGTCGTTCGGTAGTGTTCGAAGAATTTTTCAATTGAGTGGCGTAGACCGAAGTCATAAGAAGGCCCATAGAAATTTTATTTATTTTACAAGACTGTAATTTATTAAGCTCGTTACTTAATACAAGTACATGGAACGTTGTTGATGACAAGTGACTGACTGGCGTGCAATTAGCCAGCCGAGGCCGACCAAGGGAACAAAAGGGCCTCTTAGCTTCACTTAATTAAAAAGAAAACTGGCTAAGTATGAGCGAGTCTACTGTCAGTGGAATGGAAGTATTTCTTATTTAAGCAATTTACTGATTTTTTAAGCAAAAAATATTTTCGCTTATATTAATAACAAAAAAGATTTTATTTACTATGCGATCTATTTTTCAAAGTAATTAATAGAATGTTAGTTTTAATTTACTTAGCCTAATTTTAAGTTAACTGTTGCATTGTGAATGTTGTGTTCGCCTATAATTGGTGTTTGCACTAGACATAAGACTACTAGAATAAGAATATAATGTTGTTTCTGTGCACAACACTGTTGGTGATTTTATTAATAAATAAATAAATAGATAATATATAATATTATAGCTAGACGTAATAGTTCAATAATAAGTTCCTAATTATGAATTCCTATGATATAAATAAATAAATAAATATTCTTGGACTTTACACACAACACCCTCTAGTCCCAAACTAAGCATAGCTTGTGATATGGGAACTAGATGGCTGATAGAATACTTATATACTTTTTTTTTTGTAAATACATACTTATAATACATAGTAACACCCAGACATAGAACAAACAACTATGTTTTCCATGCACAAATGTTTGTTCTTGGTGGGGATCGAACCCACGACCCACAGCACGGAAGGCAGAGCTATTACCGACTGAGCTGTGACGCTTGTCACAGCTCAGTCGTATAAAGTAGTATTACCCTACAATTTTTTATCACATTGTCAACCCTATTCAAAAGGGTATAATTGTTAAAGAAACACTCGGTATAAGTACACTTAATAGACTCCCCTCTCCGGAGTAAATTTTTAAGGGGTGAATTATGGTGGTGCAATTAGCGGAGACTCGTAAGAATGCGCAAGGAATGTATTACAGCTTAAACTAAGCTGTTTTCTTTTATTACACGGGTAGCAAAACACCCATTGGGAGAGAATGATGTTTGTTTGTTTGTTCTTCAGGCGGTACCGTATAATAATTATTTACATTAAAAAAACTAGATTCAGGCCAGCCAGTAAAAAATTACAAGAGCCGTATTATAAATAACTTAAAACTAAATATATCTTTTTTTTTATTATATATATTAGATACATACATTTATCTTGCTTTTTGAGATAGCGACATGGGTGCGACGAGGTCAGCAGTGATCAGGCTTTCCTATGAACAATGGACCTAGGTGGACTCCATACAAGGGGTTCATAATTAGCTAACTTTGAACCCATTGTTTGCAATATTCATGGCTACTCTTTAATTTTTCGGTGATTTGCAGGGTAGCTTAGCTTCGATAAATATTATTTGGTATTGGTAATACTAAATATCACCAAAAAGTACATAATTCTTTTTCTCTAAATTTGTATTACTACATGACATTTCAAGCCCCAAGACTCAATTATAAGTTTCAAGATAATATCAGTTTAAATGACCTGTGTGCGATATCCCAGTTCCACAAAGAATTATGAAAGCTTGAAGATTTCCCCGTTCGTAACAACCCTAGCAATTAAAACGCACCCGAAGGGTTGCAACGCTCTCCAAATTGCAAACACGTCCATTGTTTTAATCTACTCCTCTTCCCAGAATCCTGGATGTAATACTGAAATAAGGCCTCCTGGTTTACTCCGACCCATCATTCACGAAGACGCTCGTAGAAAATGATCCATCGCGAGAGGTCTGCGGTGACTGGTGGTACTGATGCGGAACTCACCAACGTTCACTTGATTGAAATATTAATTTCAAGTATTCCCTTTAACATGATGAATGATGGAATTAAACGGTCCTGTACAAAGTCGCCGTACTCATCGATGGTTATGATGAAAAGGGGATTTTTCTGTTTAGCATTTGAGTGACTTTTGACTAGGTAAGTATACCGAATTGTTTTTTTTATACAGTACGTAGCGGTGCTAATAGTAGGTACTATCTTTTATCATTTTATAATAGAGGAATTAACCACTATGACACCACCACCGCGCCGTATGGACGGTGTATAATTAGAGAATAAATCATGGAGGGAATGGGAGGAGAAACTCATTATTTAAAAGATAGTAAAGTACATAATAACACATCGAGGATATTAAAAAAAAAAAGGAAAATTGTCACCTTTGGTTGTAATAAAAGGATTAAAATGGTAGAGATACCTCACTCTTCGAAGCGTTAGTACAGTGAAATGCCGTCGACTCAAAAACAGTCCAATATCTTCAAAACCAATTTTATTATCTGGAAATGTTTTGGCCTCTGGCCCGGTAGAACCCAAAGCAAATATTACAAATATTACTCGTTTGTGTACCTCTTTGCTACTCTATTCGTTTATAACATTCTCCTGACGCTGAATCTGGTTTACACCCCCCCAACGATTGAATTTATAATTCGCGAAGTGATCTTTTATTTCACTGAAATTACAGTAACGAGCAAAGTTCTGATGATTGTCTTTATGCGGAATGAGATCATTGAGGCTTTTAATTTGTTAGACAGCGAGGAAATGAACGGGGATGATGAGAAGAGCAAACAGCACATTACCCAAAATGATACTAGATATCAAACTTTCTTCCGTCTTCTCGTGGTTTTTTGCAACATAGGTTATTCTTCCCAAGTGCTGTTACCTATTTTAATGCATTTTATAATAAAATCGAGCGTAGAGCTACCGATTTGCAAATATTACTTTCTGAGCGATGAGTTTCGAGATAGATATTTTGTCATGTGGTTCGTCTACCAATCATTCGGTATGTATGGGCACATGATGTACAACGTTTCCATCGACTCGTTTGTAGCTGGAATGCTGCTGATGGCCATAGTACAGTGCAAAATACTGAATGAAAAATTATACGATTTACAAAGCACTACTGACGAGAAACATCTAAGAGCTGAATTTCAAGAGCAAATGCAGATAGATAAACTTAAGAAGTGCTTGAGGCGTTATGATTTCTTTTTGAAGTAAGGTCCACAGCTTTTTGAAGTACGTGTACCTATAAAAACTTACTTTTTAATATCGCAAATATCATTTTGTTTCAGATACTGTAAAAAGGTGCAAAAAGTTGTGGATGTTACTATGTTTGTGCAATTTGGGATGTCTTGTGTTATAATTTGTGTTGTGATGTGTGGATTGCTTTTGGTAAGTATAGTCTAACATTCTAACATAACGTACTAGAACCTCAAAAATATAATAAATCAAAATATTTTAGAAGAAAATGACTTCTGTTCGGTACTTTATAAAATAGATAAAAAATAATAAGACTAATAAATTCATTTTCAGCCCTCATCAACCGAAACCTTCATCTTTATGGTGATGTACTTTTGTGTGATGACAATGCAGATTTTCTTACCAGGATATTTGGGAACTCAACTCAGTTACGAGGTATAAAATCCTGAGATGTATTTTTCATTTTGAATTTTATTACTCGTCTATAGGGTATAAACTCTATTGCAGAGTCAGGAGCTGGTGTTTGCCGCTTACAATACTGAATGGATACCGAGATCAGAATCTTTCAAAAGGAGTATTAGGATTTTTGTGGAACGCGCCAATATCCCCATTCAGATGTCAGGTCTCAAGATGTTCCCTTTGTCGCTTTTAACATTCACTTCGGTAAGAATATGTGTACTTCAACATTATTTTAAGCATCTGGGTAATGATAACATATCATTAAAATAATCTGGATTTTATTTTTATAAGTTGTCCATTGTCTGTTGTTCCTTGTTTCAGATTATGAAAACAGCTTACTCATTTTTCACGCTAATCCGAAACTTTCAAGATGAGTAAACAGACAAGTGCACTTATTAATAAATAACTGTCTATATCTAATTATTAAAAAAAAAAGAAAAATATATCAGAAAAGTTGTATAGCAAGAACAATAAACGAACGAGTAGGAAAAGTCTACTAGAATAAGAATATAATGTTGTTTCTGTGCACAACACTGTTGGTGATGCTATTAATAAATAAATAAATAAATAAAAGTCCTTGAAAATGTAAGTTTTATTGCAACCAAAACTACAGTAGTTTGCAATATCAGCTTTTCCGTAGTCTTATCAATTCTGCGGTTAAACATACGATGCCATAAGCACCAAACGATTAAAACTAAGAACCAAGGTATGACGTCATAAGGCTTTCATGCCTAGCACGTAACGGGCACCACCTGCCGAATCTCATTTAGACGAGAACTTTCGAATCGTCATTATAACCGCTAATGGGTGACAACCAGCCACGTGTGTTACGTTAATTGGTAGATCATGTGATCGTTAGGTAAACTCTGCTTATCTCACTTGTTTCATAAAATCAACTTCGTTTTTAACGATCTGCAGCTAACGCAATTGTTTTGTAAGGTGCACTTAAGCTACAGTGTAATTAGTTGTAATGTTTTCAGCAGATTATGCACATCTACAGATATTCATGTACGTGGATGACATATTTTTTCTAGTTGTTTTGATTTAAAAACAAAACTACCAAACCAATTTTGATGAAATTTCGTCAGAATTGGTTTGTAATTGACAGAGTTCTGCACTAACATACATAAAAAAACAATACAGTTGAATTGAGAACCTCCACCTTTTTTGGTGTCGGTTAAAAGTAGACATGATACAGTGGAGCTATCTGCAGTCCAGCACCATTGTGTTCGAGACGCTGATTGAATTTTGCAGTCTATTGTACCATAAGTACCTTATCTTATGTACCCTGGACTAACAACACAGTATAGTGAAAAACTTGGGAACCTATCCGACTTTTGTAAACAGGAAGAATGCAACATAAATGAAACGACATTCTCTAAAACCAAAAACAATGGGGCAAACTTTATCTATTTACATAGTTTAGCATCAAGGGTGTCACGCCACTGGGTCTGGGCACGTGCTAATGACTCTACTTATTACAAGGTACACTCGCATAGTTTACTGACATCCCTAACATGTCCTATTGTCTCCCTTTTTCAAACAAAGGGAAAATGTATTGTTTTGTTTTTCTAGAACCCATGTAGAGTACTTTCTCGTGCACCAGAAGTGTCATGAAGTGCAAAAATGTCTTTAGAAACATCGTAGATTAGATAGATATAAAGCGATAATTCGGTTTTTTGCATCAATTTAACAGTTTAGGCGTGGAATGCCTCTAGAAAAGATTGAAGTGTTTGTCGCATATTTTTTAAATTGTATCTGCGTCCGAACAGGTTAGTTTTGTACGTGATTTTAAACCAACCATCGTAGTAATTTAAATAGTTTTACAATAAAGATTATTCTAATTCTGATCTGCTACTGGTTGGTTTGCGAGCTAAATGAGCTTGCTCATTAACAATAACTACTTACCAACCAGCTGCACTGAGAAAGTTAGTAAAACTACAGGAAACTTTAACTCTATCTACATATACATAGAGCTTCAACAACCACCCTTAAATTCAATAGGATTGGAGATGATGATAAATATTATGAATCTTACGACTTCAGGCAGGAATGTAAGAGTGAAAAAAAAATCAGTGTAACAAAGGGAAGAAAACAATGTTTTTCAAATTACTGAAGTCACTAAAATTGCTAGAGAATAGAAAAAGTCTAAAATGTATAGAAACGGTTACGCAACTTTTCATTCAGAAATGTTATTTCAATACATTCATATTTGCCTATAATTTTGATATTTCTGTCATTGCCAAAAGAGATGACAACAGATTTAGCAGCCATTTTAGCTAGTCCAGCTCTAGAAGACCAATATAAATATACCCCTTTGATTGGTATTCTATAATATCTAGCGATTGTAAAATGTTATTATAGTAATATTAATAAAATAATAAATAAACAAGGGCTGATTTTAATTACAGCAAAAGGCGAAATCCCGTTTGTAATGATATCAAAATATTGGCTTGGTTTTGTGGCAAACTTTGTGTGTACAAAATCACCACAATTAAAGCTACATAAACGGAAATGAAAACAGCAACTTTTATTTGCTCTTCCGACATTTATTTCAGCACTTTTGTGATTAATTATTTTTGTTAGGTTATACAATATCTAAATAATAATCATCATTGTAAACTATGAATTAAATCTTCTGCTTAAAAGTGTCAAGCAGTAATAGATAGGAAAATCTTAGCCGGGTGATTAAAAGCAACGTTTTTAAGTATGACTTTAAATAAAAACTATTTCGCTTGAAAAAATATTATAAAATATTATCAATATAATTAATAGGAATATAACCTATAATTATATACCTACTGATTATACGTGTATTTAATCGACTTCGAAAAATAGAGCAGGTTCTTAATTCAGTTGTATTTTTTTTAGTTTTTGTAACTTACTTTATACTATTCACTAACAAAATATTTATAAATTATGTTTTTGCTTCTTGAACCAAGCAAACCCTTACTCTTTTAATACAAATATCGCAACTGTATAATTAAAACGTTTCTTGCGTAGGTGCATTCAAACACAAAAGATTTTCATAGTCGTCGTATATTTTGGACCTTATAGCCCAGAAAATAACGGCGATTTAAAAGATTCTATTCGACGGGTATGGCAAACTTCCAGCTCGAGGTGGATTAATTATTATAACCATCTACAAGCTGTTTAAAAATTTAAATTATCATTTCTACGTGGCTACTTTCCCAATTCGTTCGGAATTGGCAATTAATATTTAAAATGCTGTCTGCGGAGCTTGAATAATCTGAGAACCATCAATAAAAATACCTATCTATTTGCATTACATTGCTTCAGAGTTTGGTAGGTACCTTGGCCAGTAATAGTCAGAGTTTATTTGATTTTCAGAAAGAGAAAATCAATTTTCTCGCAGTTTTTATATAGAGAAAAATCGCTTGCAAATCTCCCACTAGAGGCGCTTATTGGGGTTTCATACAAAAAGTCTCGTAAGTCGCTTTACTTTTAATTCAACAAAACCAAATTCAAACTACGGGCTCAGTAGGTGTATATCAACTACCTACTGGTTTATTTATTTTTATAGTATTGCTGTGATTTCAATCAGCTAAAACCTAACAAATGTTTTTATTTAGAGATATAAAAAAACCGTAGGTATATAAATGAGGTATTGTGTACAATACACCTTGGTTTGCTTGCTTGCTCTCAGAGCTAAAGTGCTTTATTCACGAAGCTTACGTTTGAGAAACAATAGAAGGTAAAGAGGCTCCATTGGGAAGTGAGGGATGATCCTCACTACGTAACGAACCCCTGGAGGCATGGTTTATACGCTGAATAAAAATAACACGCTTGTGTTCACAGTACACAGTAGCATAATACAGATGTTAATCTCTAAAGATTTTGTTCATAATCATAAAAAGTTATAAATCGCATGGAGTTTGAACCCACGACCTTCCTTTTGAATTGGGGACACGCGTACAAAATAAATCTTAGTGATTTGTAAACACTTGAATTGAACAATTTTAGGTCTGTAAGTAAGTATTAGGAATCACAATGATTTATTATAGTAGGGGAGCCCACGATGCTAAATGGGGATTTACTCGAGCGTCGTAGAGACCTATTGGGATGCAAAGCTTAGATGATAAGAAGAAAAAAATGTTATATGATATATACCTTTACATCGGTGGGGGAAGCGGCTATAGATTTTTAAATATGTAAAAAAAAACTGTTGCATGGACATCCTCGAGCGCGTCAGATATTGATAGCATCAATGTCCTACGTATTTTTAATAATGTACGTATGTTAATCTGATCGTTTGCATGATGGGGGTGGTTGTATTTAAGGGTTGAAAATGAAAAAAAAAAAAATTAATCGAGCGCGTCAGATTTTCTAAGGGAGTCTTAAGTGCACCAAAAAAAAGCTCTCATTCACTAATCTGACGATTTCGATGGGACGCAAACTCGCGGCCATTTTCATAATGTGCAAAAAAAATTCGCCATTTTGAAATACTCAAGCGCGTCAGATTAAGATATATATGGTTCATCTTTATGTTCTAAACGTACTTTCTCATAATCTGACGATTATCTAGAGGGATTTGCCTGATCTGACAAAAAAAAATTAGAAAAACGGTTCACCTTAAAGGCCATCCCTGCAACTTCCCGCTAATTCCATTCCTGGGTGCTTAAAATTGAACTTATGACATTTCTGAGCTCAAAATATAATTTATGTGATACTAGCAGTTACCCGCGACTTCGTATGCGTCTACAGTTTCCGTGTACATTATATTATCTGTGCGTGTACCGAGCGGATACTTCTTTGAGAAACTTGACATTACACCGAACCCGTACTCGAATGTCAAACGTTAGTCGTTAGACCAAAGAGGTAGTACTACGTCCTGTCAAACTGACGTGACATGAAATGACCATGAAATCCTCTTGCCAATTGGCGCTCCTAATCCTTTTCGTTCATTTTATCCTGTAGATCCTGTTAATTATTCGGGATAAAAAGTAGCCTATGTGTCAATCCAGGTTACGTACTATATATATGCCAAGTTTCATCCAAACATCTAAACTTTCGCATTTATAATATTAGTAGGATTTTGAGCTCGCTGAGTTCAAAGAAATAATATTTCTATGCATTTGAGCTTTCCCAGCTCGAAAGTCTGATAGAAGTTTCATAGAACACTATTTTTGGAATTTTCAAACCGCAATAACTTTTGAATGGATCAAGCAATTTTCACGCGGTTGGCGCAATTCGACGCAGTTTTATCATCCTCATAAGTAATTTTGCAATTTTAATTGATCGAGCCACAAATTTCGGAGTAATCCCGAAAAAACACTTTTTCGGGTTTCTTTAGTTCACGATATCTCTCGAACGAATCAACCGCTTTTGACCAGCTTGGTGGCGATCGACGTGGTTTTTCAAGCTTGAGAGTAATAGATAGAGAAAGAGTGAGAGAGGAATAGAAACGCGGAGAAGGAAATATAGGCATCACGCAGCTGCACGCATTTAACTTTATCGACGAATTTTTGTTATTTCGGCTTGCGGAAATCGTCAGATTTTATATTTTTCATTATTCTTGAATTATTTCCTTCAAAATAAAAAAAAATTTAGCTACGCTCGAGAATGTCGAGATGACGTTTTTTTTTTACAACTTTGTTGCCCTCCCCTTTTTTTACGTCACTCTCAAATTGTCAGATTAGTGGAATATACACTTTTTAGGATGTAATTAACTCACCCTACCTTAATCTGACGCGCTCGAGAATTTCTGATGGTCAATTTTTTTTTACTAATCTGATCCTGTATCCTCCACGGGCGGCCTTATATATGGGCCTCATGTTTTGTGGAGGTACTTAACCGGGTACAAGGTATCCCCCTGTATATTAATCTGCCGCGCTTTAGTAAATCCCGAAATCCCCGCTTGGGCTCCCCTACTATTACATTGGTGTAACTTTTATCGAAATTTTAAAACTCGAACCGCTTCTATTTCAAAAATAGAACAGATTTTTGTATACACGTATTGAAAATACTTACTCTTGACGAATTACGAATCAGACGAATCCAGAATCTGTCGAGTAGCGAGTCTGCCGAATTCAGAATCTGTCCTACACCGAACAAAGAACTGATTTACCAAGAATAATGGCGAGCAACAGAATTTTAATAAACAAAACTTGTGATAAAAAATAACTTAGGTACTTAACTGTATTTTATTTACTGTGCCTCTGTATTCACAATCAGAGGTACCTGTAAATACGTCAGGCGTCTGAATGTAGCATGTGCCTGTTTGCACTGTTCACACATGTGGAAAATATTCGGAAAATGCAATACATTTGATGAATCGTGTACTTAGGTATAACAAATTCGTAGTAGTAGTAGATGCTCATTTGTTTTGGTAAAATAAAAAGTTTAAACTGTTTTATCTGAATTTTATTCCGTGCACATTTAAAAGGTGAGCTCATAAATAACTTTTCAAAGATAATAAGAAAATTGTTCAAAATCATAAAGAGCTTGAAGAGATTATCGAAAGAAATTTCTTTCGAACAATATTTTATTATGAAACTTAGAGGTTACCTGTTGAGGCGAACTTTGGCTTGTGTGAACAATTTATCAAAACAGTTTTGTGATCGAACATTTATGGGACAATATTTGTAAATATTATACAAATTATGTAGCTATTTATGTTTTGTATGTAAATACTGTAGATATTAGTCGTGATTTTCTTTGTTGATAAATCATTTTCTCTTTTCATTGCGTGAACGTGCTTATATCACAGTAAAATAGTGAAAACTACTTAATAGTTGAAATAAATATACTTAAGTCTGAAACAGAAAATTTTATAGAACATCAAAAAACATCTCTCATAACATAGTAAGTAAGCGCCAAGCGCCAAACAACAAAGCGAAATTTAGTTCCAGAATTTTATAGAAATCCCCTGAAGGTGGCTGGTGCTGTTAATTAGAACGGATTCCAAAACCATTTTGTAGCTGGACGAACGTCACCTCCACTAATTGCATCTCATTTAAAAAAGCACGGTTCCCGCAATTAACCCACATCCATTTCCATTCCCATAAATTTATAAGTAGAGGCACACCGAGCAATTTAAAAACCCTTTGAAAAATACACAATAATTTTATAGCGAGGGTTTTTACAATTGGTTCATTTGATGCAGAACGAAAGTTTCCTTTTAATTAGAAAATTGCATTTAACTGAAAAGTGTCGCTAATAACAGGAAAAAAAATTCTTTGTGATTGTGAAATGCATATAAAGGTAGTTGCGATCGCGTGCTCTATCACTCGGTCTAGCTAGATGGTCGCATGTAAAACTTTTGTAAAAATGGTTCTTCGTCAAATCGATTGCTTCAATATACACATGAGAACTTGGAAATTCCTAGCAATTTGGCCGTGCGATTTCAATATTTACAAATTCAATGTTTTTTATCCGCTATTATTTATGTCTATTTTCGTAATATTTTATGATTTCCTGTATTCCGTAAACTTGTTTTTTCTGCCCAGAGAACTGGATGTATTTGCTGGTGAACTGGTTTTATATTTCACAGAGTTGTCTGTCCTTTCCAAAATATTTACTTTTTTATGTTATTATAAAAAAATTGAAAAGATTCTTAAAATTTTAGAAAGCGAGATTTTTAATCCAGATGATGAAGAATCGGTAAATATCTTAGAAAAGGCTAAATTGTTGACTGTCCGGTGTTATAAAATCGTAGCCGCAGTTTCAGTTACAGCAGACATAACACATATTTGCATTCCTTATATTTTACATATTTTTATCCAGCTTCCTTTGGAATTACCAGTATGTACTTACTCTTTTCTGTCTGATAACACCAGAAATAGGTTTATTTTCGTTTTGTACATATATCAATCAGTAGGAATGCATTTCCACATGCATTACAATTTGAGCATTGATTGTTTTTTTGTGGGTCTTATGATTTTGACTATCGCTCAAATGAAAGTCCTTGACAGTAAGCTGCGAAATGTGACTTGTTACCGAGGGTCTGCAGGCGTTGGCCAAAGACATTCGCCTGAAAAAGAGGCTAACATGGAGCTTGCGCTGAACAAATGTATCATCCATTATGATGAAATAAGCAAGTAAGTATTTTGTTGCCAGTAAATTGTGATATAAATATCAAACTTTACCTTGTACATTATATTTCTGTATGTGTATGTGTGTGTGTGTGTGTGTGTGTGATCATTACTAAAAACACTAGGAACCAGGTTTTTCTACTGTCTCTGGTTGCGTGAAACTGGCACCTTGAATCACCTAGTTTATACAAGACGATTCTAAATTATCCTTGTGATTTTATTGAATAAAATAATTATAAATATGACTTGTATCCAAGATAATTTGTATCATTCTTTTTTTATAGATTCTGCGATTTAATTCAAGATGTTTTTAGTGCAACGTTGTTTGTACAATTCGGAATGGGATCTTGCATCATATGCGTTTGTCTTTTCCGGTTTATATTGGTGAGTTGGATATTAAAATAATAATTAAAATATTTTAGTTAAAACTGATCACTATAAAAATAAATTGGTTTCAGCCAGCACCGGGCGTATACTACGTGTTCCTGACTACATACATGATAGTGATGATTCTTCAAATCATGGTTCCGTGCTGGTACGGCACTCAGATCATAGCCACGGTACCTCGTCAAATATCTAAAAAAAACAAACACTTACAGTTTTTGCTTTTTTTGTATGAAGTATTTTTTTGCAAATGAATAGGTACTTTGTACTTGTTGTGTTTTATGTAAATCTAATATTTTTAGTCCTATGTAGTTAGCATAAAAATACAAAAAATATATAAACTATATTACCATTCTTATAAGTGGGTAGTTAAAAAATCTAAAGCTTTTGGAGTTTTCCGGATCAATAAGGGGTTAAAAAATGTGCCACACGACACTAAATACGGAGTATTATTAGTATTTGAACTAAAATTTGAGTTTATTTGTTGTTTTCAGAGTACCTTACTTTCTACAGCGATATACAGCTGCAATTGGACACCAAGGTCCCGTCGGTTCAAGAGTAGCTTGCGACTCTTTGTGGAAAGGGCGAATAAGCCCCTGTCGATAACCGGCGGAAAAATGTTTCTCCTATCACTTGAAACTTTCACTTCGGTACGTAATTGGTTATTCGTTGTACTTAATTGGATGTTTTGGAAATATTTGAAAAAAAGTATAATAATAGAATATTATGAAAAGCTTATTGCATTTTTTAAATACAAATCCGCGCGGTTTGCTTTCTAAGTTACCATCGTCTATGCTTTATCGTATAAGTTTTTAACCGATGGTTATTTTAAGGAAAACAACTAAGTTGCTATACGTGTTTACACAGATTTATAGAGATAAAGCTCTTTTCTTTTACAGATTATGAACACTTCTTATTCATTCTTCACTTTGCTTCGGCACATGCAGACACGTGATTCGTAACTGGTACCTACCTACTTTGTGAAATTTTACTACTTTTCATGCACCACTCTTAAAGATTCAATTTTATAAGCTTGTTTGAATAAATAGAGCACAAACCTTGACCGGGTACAATTATATTATGAGTTTTAATTTAGCTATACGGAAAAATGACGAATCCAAATTACACTGCGCTACAACACAACAATGCTCCGCAGTCGAGTGTAACAATCAACTGATGTAGCTTAGATATGTTACTTTTCCTTTGCATTAAGAGTCTTTTTTCGTGCTAAGTGTCCTTCGAAAGCACATGAATGCGCTGTAGGTTTCTGTGCGAGAATTTTTTCTTAATGCCAGATACAAAATGTCACAGGCAAGAGTCGGGGACAATGGCCCAGCAGTTCATCTGTTAGCCGGTGGCAGTAATAAGGCGTGTTTTTGTCCAAACACAACGAAAAAGGAAACAATGATTTTGGCCGTGACTAGATAAATAAGATGTCCGGACGTGACGAGGGTACCATTACAGTTTTTATGGAATCTTTCAGTGGGCAAGCCACCCACAATCCACCTGGCTCTCTTTGTTTAGGCTGCTGAATACATTGTTAATGCTAGGTTTGGGAAAAATTGCGCTGAGCAACCGTCCCATAAGTTGCAACCCGTTGCAAAACGTTGGAAAATCCAGTGACCGAACAAATCTGGAGCAACCCAAATGCTGAATAAAAACTATGTAATTATCAAGGATTCCAATTCGATTTATCCATTTGTTTCCGCTGATGTAAAAAGGATGAAAATAGGTCCCGCACGCGTCCGTCCACGACGCGCAAACGATGATTTAGTGGCGATCCCTGGATTTATAAAGAGGCCCTCCTCACAGCGACTTCAATGAATAATAAATTGAAGCTTTTTTTCGATATTATTGATACTTCGGGTTTCTCCGGGTGATATATGTTCGAGTGTGAATTGAAACCCTTTTATTAAAACATATATTATAGGACGCGTCTCGCCGGTGACACTGAATAATACGTTCCTTGTTGCGACTATTCTTTGCGAGCTCTCCTTATGTATTTCGGCTTTTATTACTAGTTGTATTATTTATGGTTACGTCTGTATTTTCCCAGACAATAGTCTGAACATAAATTATTTGGATTTTTTTATTACAGTAACTAAGCCAAATGTGAGTCAAATATAAAAATGAGCCAAGATTTGGTTTATTGGTTCTTTGTATCCTATAAATTCCTGCGATTAAAACTTGTACTAGAGTAGCTTTGATCAAGCACTTTATGTAAACTTTACCAAGAGAATTCTACTCGTTTTCGTAGTTCTCAAAGCTTTTGGGTGACTTCTATGTTTGAATTTGTCTAGTTAATTCCGAAGGCTGTACCAGTTTGTCTTACGTCTGTAGACTTGACTAGACGAAGGCAGAGGCAGAGGCAACGCAAACATATGGCAGAAGGGTTAAAACTCGCCCCGCATGTAAAATTAGTTGAATAACTCTAGCCTTGCTAGTAGGAAACACGTCTTTGCTTTAAACCCGAGTGAATTATACCACAGATGAGGCAGTAGTTTGTACGCTAATATGCCAGCTAACTTGGCGTAAAGCGAGCTCTCTAAATTAATCTGCGCGCTGTGGCCAATTAAGAAAAAACATTGCTCGACCTCGTATGCTTTGTTTGTGGTTGGTTTATCATTATAATATACCTATCTACTTTAAAAACCGTTACGACATGGAGCACCATAACGTACTATCAGCAAAAGTTCTACCTGCCGATAGTACGTCACATTAATGAAATCATAACCTTCTTGCTCTGCGCAGTTTGGTAAAAACCACAGCAATTCCATTCTTCATCAAAATGGCTGATAAGATGGTAAAAGAAAAACCTTTACCATCTTATCAGCCATTTTTCACTGACGGATATTACAAAGGCGTTGAAGATCGAGTCATTAAAAACTGTAAAAGTCATTACGATTTCTCAAATGAACATCTATATAAATAACTATCCTAGGCGATTGACATAGGTACCCAAACTAAGAAGACCTGCCCCCGTATGCCAATCTCAGTTGAACCGCAAATTTGAACTGCAAAGTTAAAAGTTCATACTAACTCATAGTTATTCTGTGACTAAATAGTGACATCATGACGTCATTTGATGTGTTTTCGCGCTTATTTTGTTGTCAGGTGTCTAAACAGAACGATCACGTGGTACAAAATTGTACCACGTGACCAGTTAGCACGCTGGTGACTTGGGCTAATCCCCTATTTTGCCACACAAACTGAGCTGCCTAATTAAAAGTTACAAAAAGCACCTTTTTTCTCAACTGTTTTACGTTTTATTCTATTTGTAGAAGGTTTTCACTGAAAATTTTTTTACGCCTGTACTAGTACGTGAAGTGTGTTCGTACTGTAAGAATACTTTGATTATAAATACCTTTTATTGTACATAGTTGAATTAAACATGATGATTGAACAAGAAATAAAAATTAGTTTAGTTATCATTAGTGAATGTTAAAATATCCCTTGCTCATTCGTTGAGTTTTTAACTTTTTAATACGTGTCACTTTTGCTAAAAAAATGCTAAATCTAGCTTCAAAAATCTAAGTGGCAACACTGTTGGTTGACTTACTCAATTGTCAATCGACAGTGTCATAATATTAACCTGTCATGTCAAACTGTGAAATTGTGTATATCGACGTTAATTCAGATCAATATGACCCGTAAATAATAACAAAATTGGTTTCAGTATGTTTTTTACAAATCAACGCATATGAACATACAAATAACATTAGCATTAACATAGCTGCAGCTTAAGAACAACAAGGTGCCAGGGGAGAACGGCATAACAACAGAACTTCTGAATGCGGGCGGGAAAATATCCGAAAATATCATTAGCACCATAGACCACATCCACACGCTTCGGCAGGTTATACCTACAGAAGATCGAAGAGTAATCGGCCACTTTGTTTATCGTTTGTAAAAAGCCTTTGATTCAGTTAAAACCTGGGCAGTGCGACAGTTACCTACTTCAGCGGTGCCAAATCAACTACCGGTATATCGAAGTGTTTGTATTACTGTGTACTGTACACCTATGTAGACTATATAGTAATGCCACCACGTCGTCCACGTCCATTCGACTGCAATACCAGAGTACAAAATCCAATTCGACTGCTAAAAGGCGTGAGCCTTGGAGATGTTATTTCTCCGAAACTGTTCACCTCTGCACTGGACAATGTGTTCAAACTCTTGCAATGAATGAGTATGGCATCAACATCAATAGTAAACGTATCGATTTGCCGACGATATAGTCATCTTGGCGGAATCACTGGAATATCTAAGAATATGCGTGAAACGAATATCATGTCAAATACTCATGGTGCACCTATGCCGGTACAGGTAGAGTTAGCTAGTTGAAGTTGCAATGGGCTGGCCACATAGCTCGCAGAACTGGCTACCCCTGGGGAATAAAGTTCTCAAATGGCGACAGCGAACCAGAAAGTGAAGTGTAGGATGGCCATTGGCCACCAACCCGATGGACCGATGACATTGTATAGATTGCGGGAAGTCGATAGGTGAAGATGGGCCAAAATAGCTTTTTCTGGAATACTATAAGATGATGATAATGATGATTTGTAACAATATTTGATATGATGGGTTTATGTGACCGTTTTGAATTGCTGCTGGGTTAATTATGTAACAAACATTGCGTTCAAAAACTCTCCTCGTGGTTGATCGTATTATTTTTACTCTACTTTAAAATAAGCTCATTGGACACATAAGTACTGAAAAATGTAAGTAGATAAACGTCTACAAAATGCAAAAATTAAGAAATGTTTAACCAATCTGATCTAATAAAATGTACAGAGATCTAAAAAACCAAAATTCGTAATCAGACAAAAAACCGGTACTTCACACAAAAAATTGATGAATTATGTTGCGTAGTATCTGAAACGCACCATGTCAGCATTTCATGTATTTTGTAATTGTTCTGTGGTTTGGTTTCTATTAGTCTATGTTTTATTGACATTTGTTATTTGTTGACAGAAAAACAATATGTATATTTTTCTGAAAATGCTTTGTTATTAATATCTACCTACGTTTACCTATTTACTCAGTTTCGTGTTTTGTGTTGATGCTAAAAAACACCTCCAGCAATATACATTTTGCTTGTGTGTGCTCGTATGTTCTAATCGTGCCTACTTACCACATATTGATAGGTACCTACTTCGAACAAGACTACCAAGGTAAGAATTTTGTATTTATTCTATGAATGTGACTGTTGACTTTCCCATTTCAACATGATGAGAGGGAACCAATTTCAATAGGTAGGCATCTTTAAATTTACCTACCTACATATCTAAATCATATCGGCTGACTAGGCTGAGAGGATGGTATAGGTGCTCGGCAAGCCATTGCATAAACATTGTCCCAGGCACTACAGTGTCCCGTTAAGTGTAGGCATAGGTTGCCTCCTGACGCTGTATAAATCATCTTCAATAGATGTAAAGGCCTATTATTATTATTATTACATATCTAAAACAAAAATTGGCTCAAACTTATGTAGATTCAAAGTTTCATCCAAATTGGCCAGTAGTTTTTGCGTGAAAGAGTAACAAACATCCATACATACTTACAAACTTTCGCGTTTATAATAATTAGTATGAACTATGATTAAAATGAAGTAGGTACCTATGTCCCGCTGATATTTAATTTCAATAAACTTTTATTTCAGGTCTTCATAATGCATACCTATATAAGACACCTCAGGCGAGGCCTAACATGCTTGAGGTGATATACTATACTATACCGCAGACAGCCGCCAGCAGGCTTCAAAGGTACGCTGTGAAGCTCGCCGCGTACGATTTCAACATTAAATTTGTGCCGACGGAACGAAACGGCAATGCGGACGCATTATCGCGCCTGCCGTTGCAGCATTGCAAAGGGGAGTCTGACAAGGATGACGCCGCATACCTACATTTTGTGGAAGATAGTTTTCCGATCGGTCACAGGGATGTGGCTAGGGAAACCAAGAACGATTTAATATTAAGAAGAATCTACGGATATCTAATGAGCGGTTGGCCGGATAATCCGGAAAATGAGAACGAAAAACCATACTTTCACAGGAAAGACTTATTTTTTAATTATAGATTCTCACTCGAAGTGGATTGAGGTGTTTGTCATGACCGCGGGCACAACGGCGGCGAAGGTCGCGGCCGTACTGAGAGAGTGTTTCGCTAGATTCGGTCTTCCAAAGCAATTGGTATCAGACGGCGGGCCGCCGTTCACTTCAGTCGAGTTCGAAAGGTTCCTTCGGTGCAACGCCATTCAACACGTTTTGGCTGCACCTTATCATCCTTCCAGTAACGGAGCCGCGGAGAATGCCGTGAAGACGGTCAAAAAGGCTATACAAAAGGCTATACTTGAAGGAGATAACGTAGACCGTGCACTAAGCAAGTTTTTATTCCAATACCGAAACACTGAGCACGCCAGCACAAAGCGGGCACCCGCCGCAGCCATGCTGGGCCGCCGGCTGCGCTCGCGGCTCGACATGCTGCGCCCACAAACCGCCGACTTCGTCGAGGCCGCGCAGGAATCGCAAGTACGCAATGCAGGCGGCATACTTCGCGATCTCAAAGAGGTTGACGAAGTACTCGTCAAGAAACTTCGCCCGAACAGCACCGTCAAGTGGAAGCCAGGCATCATCGAAACACGCACCGGTGCTGTCACTTATAAGGTACGTACCGAGGACGTGACTAAAACCAGACACATCGATCAGATTATGCCGATGCGTAAAACTAATCGGTTGTCACTCGCTAGAAGCGTTCAGAGTAGCACAAACGACGCTGATGAACCAGAACTAGCTACGGATCCAGCGCCTACTGGGCGCACCACTGAGGCGGCATTCCTCGACGCAGAAGAGTCTCCGTGCCCTTCGACAGCGACGTCACCGTCGACTCCACTGCCACCTACTTTCCGGCAGGTTGATGACGAGGGCGCTTCTGCAAGTCCAACAGCGGGCTATCTTCGTCCTCGTAATAAAAGGCCTAATTATAGGATGTGAAATATAGGTACACTTATACCTACCTATACGTAGAAGTTTTTTTTATTTTATTTTACTGTCGTTATGCAAAACGTTTCTAGCTAATAAGTTCATATCTTGTAAAAATCATTGGGTACCTACCTGGGTGGGTTGGGTACCTTACCTACAGTTTTTTTTTCTCTTGTGAGGGAAAGTACGTAGCTTAGTGCTGTTTGTGGTTTTACCTATTGCTATGTGCACTAGATTTACGTAAGCTTACAGTAAGAATCTAGGTAGGTACCTAAGTTTAGAGTTGGTTTTGCCCGTGTATCAAATAGGTAGTAATATAGCTATTCTGATTCATTTATCCATTAGTTTTTATTTTGTTTAGCCACATAGTTTCTAAGAGGGGAAAATTGTAATGTATCCATGTTTACTTATAGATAGTACCTAGGTATGTGGGTACTCGCAAATACGGTTTGCGCTGCCTACCGCAAACTAACAATAAATGAGTCTTGTTTGAATGGTGTTTTAATCCGCATACTATATAATATTTCATATACTTACACACTTTGCAAAACAAGGTACCACTATGAGCTGAAATCCTAGCAATGCATACAATGTTTTTTAATATATTATTGGTTTGTATCTAATAACTGAATAAAACCATGTTGATAATCATTTTAATTTATTCCAAGAGTTATGTCTGACTGCCACAGTCATAAACATTGAATAAAACTGAATTTTGCTTAGTTTTGCAGACAATAACAAATAATTCACTAAAAATAAACTGTAACTTAAACATCACTTGTATGAAAAGTCCTCCTCCCAGCTGATATTTGCTAAGACTGTGTGGTGGTTAGGTATTTTAAAGACTGAAACAAAATAAAATTTAATTTATTTATCAAGTTGTACATTTCATTATAACTATGCTATAGTTATTAGTAATATAAAATGGGATTGGTTTGTCTGCACGGAACAAAAAGCTGGCTGAAGAAAGAGGAATGAGCAATAATAGCCTATGATTTAGTACCTCCGTAACTAGGTAGGTACCAAATTTTCACAAATAAGTACTTAGTGCTAGGAGCATTGTCTGCCAGCCACATTTAAATGATTTAGTGCTCAATTATTCTGTAATGTAGGTAGATACTCACTTCCACATCATCATAGGCATGTTTTTCCTGGCTCAGTGTTGGGTAAGTACACATGTTACCTGTTTAGCATTGTTTTGCCAGAAAGTATTTCCATCAGTTAAGTTAGGGTGTTGGGTACACTAGCTTCAAACTCTATTCAACTTTCTCTTCGTCTCAAAAGTGTTTTATGGTTCTAAGTTCTATTCCTGTAGAAAAAACACTTTGTTAGAGTGCATTTGACAAAATCATTTATATTGCTGTAAATAGGTAGGTAATTACATTACATACCTTTTTTTCTTCCTTATTCTACTAGGCCCTTCATCAAGTATTACAAACAACCTCCTAAAATTACGTAAAAATGTACAAAATTCATTTACAAAAGCATTTTGATGACACAACGCTTCAAGAATACAAATTATGTCAAAGTGGTCAAATGCATGTTAATGTCATGTCATGACGTAATGAATTTCATGTCGTTACCACCCTACCTACCTATTTATACTTTTTAACCCTAAGTTAACTATAGAAAATCAAATGCGGGCTTTGTAAAACGGAGTTCAGAATTTTATTTATACTGAAGATAGCTTTTAACCAACATTAAAAAAATAAGGTTCTGAATTAAATTTTAATTTATCGAACTTAGATTAGATTAGAAAATTCTTTATTGCATCTTATAAAAACAGTACAGAGGCGGGCTTAATGCTAATTAGCATTTTCTTCCAACCAACCTTTGTGTAGTGTGGAGAAAAAGGTAGTGCTTATATTATGGAAAACTTGGTAGGGAGAAACGTCTTTAAAAATATATAAAAATTACCTACATAAAATAATAATACACTAACCAAATATATATATGTATACTACCTAAATACCTATATAAATACATACATGAATTGCTCAACTTTGTTGAGAGATCTGAATTGATAGAAAGTGGCGATATAATTTGGATTTGAAAATACCTAAAGAAGCAGCTTCACGGATATCCACTGGAAGGGAGTTCCACAGGCGTATCGCTCTGACAGTAAAGGAATCATTGTAGAAGGAGGTTTTATGAACTGGGGTTTTGAGGAGAAGATGTTGAGAGGAACGTACGGGGCGGTCGGAACAAGAAAGAGGGGAGAAATGTTCTTTGAGATAGTTAGGGAACATAGGGTTGTGAAGAGTGTTATAAAGGAGACAGAGAATGTGGGTATCACGGCGAAAGCGGATTTTCAACCACTTCAACTGAGAGCGATAATAGGAGACGTGGTCATACTTGCGCAGTCCGAAGACGTACCTAATGCAGACATTCAGTAGACTCTCCAGTTTATTGAGCTGATCTTCCGTAGCGTCGGAATAACACACATCGGCGTAGTCTATAATCGGAAGTAGTAATGAGTTGACAAGAGTTAATTTGTTTATAAATTTAAAGATTTTCCTACTGACCTCCGTGATATGGTTATCCCAATTTAATCGAACTTAGTTAGTTTTTAGAAGTTAGTTCTGAGGTACTTAACCAACATTTAAAAAAAACATACAACCGAATTGAGAACCTCCTGCTTTTTTGAAGTCGGTTAAAAATATGTTTTTTTCTTCAACAAAGTTTTTTAATAAAAAAACTAGATATGAAGCTTTTTAGTTAAGGTTCAAGCTTATATACATATCCCGTTTGATCCTCTTTAATCCCGTGTGACACGCCTCACAGCTCAGTCGGTAATAGCTCTGCCTTCCGTGCTGTGGCTCGTAGCTCCGATCCCCACCAAGAGCAAATATTTTGTGAGTTCAAAAATATACACCTTAAGTTTGTACTATGTCTGGGTGCTACTATGTAATGACTGGTGCTATAACTCCTAAGCCACTAAGAGTACTAGATACCTACTAGATTCTAAATGAGGTTGGATAGAACATACCAAAACAGTAAAAGCTAAGAAACTTACCAACTGGTTATTTAGTAATCATAGTATTGTCTTGTTATGGTGATCTAGGGTTAAATGCTGTTTCGTAATGTAATCAACATAGATAAGAAAAACCCGATATTTTCCGAAAAAATTCGATTCGTACACCGTGACAAAAAACTTCTATCAGCTTTTTTATTGTGATTTGGTCTTTGGAATATCAAACAATTTACTGGTCAGCAAAAGATTGGCATACGGGCTCTGTGAGATGGTATACCTATCCTCGCCGCCGAAGAACTAAGACAAGTGGTCATTTTGAAATTTACTAATGAGTGAAACCTTTCGAATCGTCACTAACATACGAAATGGATTAGAGAGATCCATCGAATGCTCGCGTACGATTGCGTCGTGAACAAACACTGATTAGTGCCGAGTGGTCAGCTACGTAAGGCTGATGTGTTCAGGACTGCACAGGATATAGGACTAAGGTTTAAAAAGCGGTCCCCGGCATAAAGCGGCCGCAGCAAAAGCGTGAGAGACGTCAATTGTTTCTTTGATGGAAAAGTTGAATATGCGCCGAAATAGTGGACTCAGCTGTAATATAATACAATGGTAGAAATTTTGTTGTTACAGCAAACTTAAAAATTATAATAATATATAATACTCGTATGTCTTATCATGTTTGAGCCTAGGTTCATATTAACATTATAATTTTGCTTTGATGATGTTGATGATTCTCATTCATTTTAATTTTTTATTCTCCGATGACTGTAAAATACCAACTGGGACGTGGTAGTTCTAGGCTAAATAACAACATTTTTTGACGGTCCAAGACTTTCAGCATATCAAAGCCTTTGCTGCTTCTACACGGAAAATGTATACAAATGGAAGAACTTCGTAATGGTGATATGTTGGCGTCGTTAGTCTCTTGCAAGGATATTTCTCATTGTAGTATTCTAGAGCACATATTTTTGAATACAAACTAGACAATCATATTCTAGGTTTTACAAACAAACAAACTTATTTAAAATATTCTGTAAAAGTACTCTACTTGTTACTCTACTTTCTCAGTACTGGTAAGTACCTACATATAAGTAGCTATAGCTATACAAACAACGGCTGCGTTTTTTTTACGAAATATCAACAAATATTTAATTTTATTTATTTTGTGCTCTTCCAGCAAAACTGACGTTATCCATCGGTTTGATTGCAAGCAGTAGAGGTATGGAATGAGTTTCTATTTGTACAAAGAGTCACTGAGCCGCCGGTTTCTTACAAAAGCGGTAGCCGACATAGTTTTATCCACCGTAATATAGCGTAGCAAAAAATGGTAACTCAGTGATGGGCGCAGGAACGAACTCATAATGCACGGCGCGGTAATGCTTTGTAATAGTTATATGTATCAAGTGGGCCATCAGCTCCCGTTTTCATATAAAAAATCCTAGATAAATATTTCAGCGGGCTGGTGCAAATAATTACGAAACCACACTTTTGTGAACGTTTTCCCACGGTTTACATGAACAATTTCGCCTAGAATAGGCGGATTAGGTTTGCAGGCTTACTGATTTATTTCAGATGCTGTAGTGTACTTTTACAATTGGTTTTTGGTAAATAAGTAGGTATTATTGTTTATGGTAGGTATACCTGCAGCTGTAGCCATACTATACCGAACTTTTTATGCAGCATAGACTTGAAATAGCGAATAGAAATGAGACAAAGTATTTGAATTTACATTCGATCTCTATTGAACCACTAACTTAGAACAAAGTCTTCCTACAATAAACACAATGAGCTAGCAAATATTTTACCCGATCCTACAAAGCTACCGAACAAGTCCATTATTCAATGTTTTAAAGACACGTGGTCTCTTGAAACCATTCCAAGTTGAAGAAAGGCTTTGAGTTGATCCCGTTCGACTAAAAGTTTTCAACAACAGTTCAAACATTGTGGTGCGACATACAACGTTCTCCTTTCAGAGGAACTAGCCTGGCGTTGTGCATTAGATCGATTGTTTTACTGTCGATAGACACTGTAAAAATGCTTTTAGAGAGCATTATTGAACGGGAAGATTAACAAAATGCTCCTAAAATCTAGCGTAGGTTTCTATAGATCATGTAGTAGGTTTTCTTGAAGTACGGATACTTTAGTATCTGAACAGGAACATCAATACACAAAAAAGCGTTTGCATAGGAAAATTAATGCAAAAGTATGTTATTAAGGATCATCTATATTTAATTTTAGTAAAGTAAAATGTTTAGCTGTATTTAGTCAAAGGTGTACATAACTACTTAACCTACTTAACTGTTTTTTGGTAAGTATATTTTGTACGCATTTTTCATTAATTTTGTTTAACCTGATAAAAACCGTTGAGATTATCTATTTAGAACTTTTTTTATTATGGAAATTATTAGGTACTGTTGAGCTGTAAATCGCCTTTTCAAGAACCTCTACTAGTTACTTAAAATTTATCACTTTTTGTCTAGATAAGTTGCATTATGGAGTCAAATAAATACGTAATTCAATTCAGTCAATAGTTAATTTTACTTGAATTTTCGTCCAAGGTAAGTATTTAGTAGGTATGATGGAATCTCTTTTTCGTGGTATAAGAATTTACTTATTTTGCAGACGTGACTTGATTTAGAAGTCAGTGGAAAATAAATAGGTACGAGAAGGTCACTGAACTGTTGTTTTTGAGGTTTTACACGAAAATACAGCCAGTGGGTGTGAAAATGACGATGGGTGGAAATTGCCACCTGAATCTCTATTTTATTTTATTTTAATGCTATTTTATTTTAGTTTTTACGTCATATTGTTTTATTGTTTTATATTGTATTGTTTTACATTGTACACCTAACCTATGGACTACATTGTGTCTGCAATAAAGATTCATTTATTATTTATTTATTTATTATTATTTGCAATAAAGCGTTGAATTGGTGCAAAATGTAGCTCACCGGTAAACAGACCCACACTCAATGATTAAAAAAACACTAAACTAGCCAATATTATTGTTATCATCCCCTCTGATATAGGCAGCAATGTCTGCTTCTATAAAAAAACTACTCCAGAAACCGCTCAGTATCTTTTTCACAGATAAAGATAAGGAAGCATCACCCACGGGAGCCATTCATCTTGCAAACCGACTTCAAGAGCTGACTCCTCTCAGGACACCTCGGTCCATCCATCAACTTTCTCATCCAAATGTAAGCCTTATCTCTTTACCATAAGACCTACATTCTAGTGCGATAAGGATTCTTAAATTCCGATGGAGGACGATGCAGCTAAAGTCATGTGCCGGCGCGAGGCAATGATTTTATAACAGCACTGAAGATAAATGAAACTAATAGAGTGATTGGTGGTTTAAAAATGCAGTGAGTAAAATAAAAAATCTAAAAACTAAACAGATAGATAACTTTCAAGTTTAAGTGAAACTACTTAGCTTGACTAAGATTGAGCAAGAATAATCTCAAGCCTGGTTTTATGAGAACTTTGGTGTATATTTTCTCTTCAGAAGCATGAGTCGTTTGTTTGAATATCGTTTTACTTTTGACTTTATGCCATTGCAATCCCAGTGGGACCCACGAGTCGCGTATCGCAATACCTATTTATGAATGAGATAGCCAAAAAGTAATGATTAAGTTGCCTATTTGTTCATTTGATATTTCATTGAATTTAATTCAGTAAATATTTTTTGTATTTAGGTACTTTGTTTATATTTGTTGGCAAATGGTTATCGTTACATGATATAACCACCAATATTTTATTTAAAAAGCTCTGTTGCATTTCGAACAATGTAGTTATTGACTAAAGCCAAAGCAAAACACCAGGTTTACCAGCAGCGTTGCAATAGTTAATTGAACAAATAGCTGTTCAAACTATTAATATTAATGAACTGCGGTTGTACTATTGAATTTACAGTAAACATGGTTAGGTACCTGTTAGTTGTAGCAATCGGTCATGTTAATTTTAGCTAAACCTAATTAGAGATCCAGTTCAAACTAGCAGCGGTGGAACAAACATTAAAATAAACTTGAAATAGCACTAAAATTTTATATGTAAGTAAAATACATAGCTCAGAGGATTAGCAGTCTGAAGTGGCAGTGGGACGGCCATGTTTGCCGTAGAACCGACAATTGTTGGAGCAAACTAATACTCGAGTGGAGTCCACGTTCAGGCAAGCGTAGTGTAGGACGCCCTCCGGCGAGATGGGGCGACGATCTGCGAAATGTAGCTGGCAGACATTGGATGAGAAGAGCGGAAGACCGAGCTCAATGGCGCGTCTTGGGAGAGACCTACGTCCAGCAGTGGACGAGTATAGGTTGATGATGATGATGATGATACAAAATACACAAAGCCTTCATTTGCTATCTTTAGGTTACAAGCACACTTGCGGCACTAAGGCGTGTATAGCCATATAAACAAGCTGGGAACCTGGGAAAACGTTGAACTAATCTTTGGAAATAGTTACACCGTATTTTGTCTCTTTCGATCTAACTTGAATCTGCTTGTCAATGCAAAAGACAAAACACGGTGTAACTATTCCAAGCTTATACCTACGAGTTTATTAATAACAGGGATAGGAGTAAATATGGAAAGTAAGGATACACAATACAGCAACATTGTAGGTATCTGAACAGATAACCAAGATGAGGTTTTTTCAGATTTTTTCACTGTCCATTGCGGTACTCTTCGAAAGGGTTAGTTTTTATAATTTAAATTGACTTCTATTTCATTTTCCTTCTTATGGTACCAAATAGCAAATTCTAAGTCCATTTACATCAAATTATGATAGCAAAATACGAGTAAAATAATAATTTCATTTACTTACTCAAAATTGAGATTGAGAGCAAGCACTCAGTAATTTGAACTTTGATTTTAAAAGTGGAAAAGCCAAACTGTGAACATTGCAAATACCCAGCTTAAAGCTTTGCTGTTTTGCTTTTGCCAGCCAGCAGGTTTTGTAACTAAGCGACTGTGTAAAGGAAGGCAGGGAACGAGTGTTTGCCTTAATGAAACGCGATTGTTTCCTACCACTCGTATCTTTAGCTTCAGAGCTTTTAGCATAGGTTCCTGACGTCATCGATTCGCTTACTTGAACTTGTAGTGGACTGTTTTCTGCAAACTAGCCTAGACTTTTTGCGTGAGGGTTGGCCGCTATTCCAACCACCCGATGTGCTCGAGGAAGGCCAGTAGCTCGCTAATGCTGCTGTAGGCTTCCCGAAGTATCCTTGGTGACCTGAAGAAATGTGCTCGTTGAGATACAACGCTGCTGCACATCGACTTGCTTAAAATGTGTTCTCTCTATCTTTTGTTAGCTAAGATTGAGTTTTTATATTTAGACTAATAAAAATGCAGACGTTTATAACAGGCGTTAAAAATATTTATTCTGTTTATGTTGTTATTTATTTAATTTAATTAAGGGTGTTGGTTGTTTTATTATACTTTGAATGGTCTAGCTCGTATACGCGAATCGTATGTTGAAGTTTGAATCGAAACCCTAGCGTGATTTTTTATACATTTCAAAATGTCGTTGCTTTTCAATAAAAAAAATATCTATGCTTGTCTGCAGTTGGTAAATTAAATAGAATCGCTCGATTTTATATGATTTTTGGCTATGGAAATGTTATCCATCATATAGAGTTCTTGGGTGATTTGATATAAGCAAACTCATGCTACAAGTACATTTGTCAGGTTCTTTCGCATGTGTTCACAACAAAAGAAAATTCGCTACCTGAGAGATGAAAACATTTTTCGCTTCTGCACTGTGAGGTTGTGGAAAACTTGGGTTGAGTGCGAAGGTAGGCGTTATTAGTACAATATATTTTGGTATTCAAGATTCACGGTTTGTGCCTATTTGTTTTAATTCATAGTGTCGAATGCTGCTTGAAAATTTACTGCTTAATAAATTTAAATTATATTAAAAATTTCATTAAAAGTTCCTATGATTATTTTGAAATCGATGAAGTAACTAATGTTCGTTGAAAAAGGTTTATTTTTTAACACTTTTCCATTTGTTAAAGTGTGTAAATGATCGACCAGTGAAGTTTTAAGCTGTTCAAACTTAATTAGGAATACTTACTAAAGTTATTCAAATTAAACTGGTAATTTTAATAACAAACATAGAGTAGTATTAGATGTACGTTTTGTGTAGCACTTAATTTGGTTCCCAAACAATTTCAGATTAGTTAGTGTGTAAATTGAAATGCTCACTGAATAACTGAGTACATTAGTTTTAACCTAATTAAAATATGGAACGCCTGTGGGTTTGCATAATAGGTGTGTGGTTAAAAAGCTATTTCTTTGGTTCAAGAAAAATAATAGAATAAGATTAACTTAGATCCAAATCCTTGTAAGATTTGCTATTCCTATTTAGATCTCAAGATAGTCACAACCTCTCTAATTGCCGAAACTTAGTTCTCAAACACAAAATCCAAGTCCTAGGTTTTGGCATGTCACCGCAGACATTATTTCAAAAATTATTATAGTGAACGATACGATTTAGTACCGTTTCTTATTACATATTTGTATCACCTATCATCTGGATTATACTTTGGTAATTAGTATCATTTCCCCGTGCAGACAAAGTCGCGAGTAACAGCTAGTAAACAAAATAAAAAGAATTAAGGGCGGCTTGCACCAGAATCACTTAACGTGTTTAACAGCTAAATAGATTTAAATCTGACGTATTTATATGACGTGACAATTCGCTTAATACTATTTAATAGTTAAACGCGTTTAGCGATTCTGGTGCAAGCCGCCCTTAAATCTTTTTAAACTAATAAAAAAGATTCCAAAAACTCTGAATTGTATAGGTAAGCATGTCGCATCGGATACCGTAAGATAAATGTTCAAGAGAGTCAGAGCCAAGTCGTTAGTGGATGTGGTACGTCAGGATCATAACTCCGGTTTTCGTGATCAAGATACATTGAACTGTTGAATTTTACTACTGCAGATGATTTCATTTGCCATATTTCATTGTCTGAAGTTGAAGATGCAAAGCATCCAGTGTTCACAGGACGCTTTGCAGCTTACTATAGTAAGCTGCAAAGCAAAAATGTACCTGCATTGTTGAAAGTTCAGAGGTTTGATGGAAGCTTATTCAACTGAACTGTGCATGCTGTACATACTGGGTGCACAAGAATTAGTTACATTATATCCCGAGAGGCGGCAACACTAAAATGTTTTAATTTTATGTTTCATAAGCTCAATGGGTGTTCATTGAAAAAAATGAATTTGTTGAATATTCTTCAAGATGTGAGAAATATTAATTGTGCTACAATATTTTTGCTTAGCTGATAAAAATACCTTCCAGAACATCGCTCACAAGAAACACTTTTAGGAATTCATATTTAACAAGATTGTATTTTCCCGTCCGGTGGCCATTGCGGTTTTCCCCCACAATAAATTGCAAATAAAGGTTCCACGCACGAGTCACGCATAACATCTCATAGATTTATAGCCCACACTTCTGTCCAAATTTAGATTTAGTGTTATGTTTGCTGATATTTCACAGATCTGAAGATATTCTTCTAGTCCGTGCTGAGTTTTTAAGTGGATTGCATGTTTTATGATTAGGTACATCCACCGATAACGGTCGCTAGTAAGTAGCTATATGTAGCAAAATGAGATAATCTTATACTATAGTGTGAGACAAATCTAGTCTTGTCTTTAGCGAACTAGGTTTGACGAGCTAGCAACAAAGACCTCCATCATTGCAACTATCATTTTGTCTACTTCAACATATTTTGTTTGGCATCAGAAATTTTATTTGAGGCATACATTTTATGAACCAAACACCATATATCACTGCTGTTATAACGGAGGCAAAGTAACGCCTGTTTTAATCAACTCGTTAAAAATCGCATTCTCGAAAATAATCGCGCGCCCCGTTACTGTGTGGAAAAGTTAACGAGAGTTATTTAAACCGCGCGTGGAAGGCTCGTTTTCAGGAAAAATTTCTAACAAACATTTACGCTCTAGTGTAAGCGAATAGCGAATAATTTTAGAAAAATAACCTATTTGAGCTTATTTCATTTTCAGTAGATATGTAGGTAGTTTTCATGTGATTTCAGCCTTTGATAAAAAAATTAACAACTAATTATGACGACCACGACCGCTCTGCCAGAATAAAACAAATACAAACAGAAGTCAGACAACTCAGACAACTTTCAGATAATTAGATTTTCAAGAGAATTGAGGATATTGTGAGGTCTGAATGTGCCTAAAGTTAGAATCCATGATTGCCTATTGACCAGTTGAACTATTCAATTCTGTGTATTAGCAACCAAATTCATAATAATTAGAGCAATTTCTATTTGTATTTAGAGATAGACAATAATTAACATTTTAGTTAAATTTCTTGTTCACTTTACCTGTTGAAACGCTACTGGCAAGACCCTTTCGCTTTGCAAAAACATTAAATTTAGGTATAGCTATAATGCCAAAGAGGTCGGCCTTTGCTCTGTATAGATAAAATAAACAGTGCTCTCCTGTTGAGGCTACACTATCCTATCCTACTAATCCTATCCTATCCTATCCTGCTAATATTATAAACTAGCAGTTACCCGCGACTTCGTACGCGTCTACAGTTTCCGTGTACATTATATTATCTGTGCGTGTACCGAGCGGATACTTCTTTGAGAAACTTGACATTACACCTCATTACACCGAACTCGTACCTACTGGAATGTCAAACGCTAGTTGTTAGACCAAAGAGGTAGTACTACGCCCTGTCAAACTGACGTGACATGACATGACATGACAATGAAATTCTCTTGCCAATTGGCGCTGCTAATCCGTTTCGTTCATTTTATCCTGTAGATCCTGTTAATTATTCGGGATAAAAAGTAGCCTATATGTCAATCCAGGTTACGAACTATATATATGCCAAGTTTCATCCAAGTTGGTTCAGTGGTTTTGACGTGATTGAAACACAAACATCCAAACATCTAAACATTCGCATTTATAATATTAGTAGGAAGTAGGATAGGATGCGAAAGTTTAGATGTTTAGATGTTTGGATGTTTGTGTTTCAATCACGTCTAAACTACTGAACCAACTTGGATGAAACTTGGCATATATATAGTTCGTAACCTGGATTGACACATAGGCTACTTTTTATCTCGAACAATTAACAGAATCTACAGGATAAAATGAACAAAAAGGATTAGCAGCGCCAATTGGCAAAAGGATTTCATTGTCATGTCATGTCACGTCAGTTTGACAGGGCGTAGTACTACCTCTTTGGTCTAACAACTAGCGTTTGACATTCCAGTAGGTACGAGTTCGGTGTAATGAGGTGTAATGTCAAATTTCTCAAAGTATCCGCTCGGTACACGCATAGATAATATAATGTAGACGGAAACTGTAGACGCGTACAAAGTCGCGGGTAACTGCTAGTAACTACACTATAGCTACACTAGAGCTTGATAATTGCTGGCTCCACGCAACAATACGAATTCACAGTGCAATTTCGGCAGGAGTGGCTCATCTCGAGTCACTTGCAAAGTTATTATTACGTTTCTCATTTTAGCTGGCTTTGGGGTAAAAGGATTCAGCGCTGCAGTGGCCACCCGTTTTACTCATTATTATAATGAAGAAAGTCTCATTTCAACTATAACAATACATTTTCACTGAGAAATAAGAACCACATCTAGCTGCAGGGGTATGCCAATCAAAGTTGAACTGCAAAGTTTAAAATCATGGTCAATTCATACTAACTCATAGTTATTCTGTGACTAAATAGTGACATTATGACGTCATTTTATGTGTTTTCGCGCATATTTTGCTGTCAAGAGTCTAAAACGAATGATCACGTGGTACAATTTTGTGCCACGTGACCTGAAGAAATTACACTGGGCAGTGAAATATAACTTGACAGCAAAAGATTGATGGCATACGGGGGCTGTACCTACTTATTACTCTCAACCATACGTAATGCATTTATTGAGTTAAAATTTTGCCTACTTCCTACTCGATTCACCTACTAGATTATCTATATTAAACAGGTACCCCTTCATTAACTTTACTTATTTTGGGTAAAAATATTGTTATGCTCGATACTTGAGCAAGTGGAATACATGCCTACTGCGCAAATAAACGAACCATTCTATTATAATTTGCCAAGAGTGCCAACTGTTGGATTACCATATGAAAATAAGTTCAATTATATATGTCGCGTGAGTTGGTGTTTGGTTTATAACTAGAGCAATAACTCAAGTGCCTACACTGCTTACGCCTAGTTTGCCATAAGTGGCTATGTGCTTACATTTTTAATAGTAAACGGTTATGATGTTACGCTTTATCGCGTGTGTAAGTAAACGTAAAAGTAAAAAAGTCTTAGAAATAGAAACAATAAAATGTGTGCATATTTTGCTTCCTCATAATGCAGGTAGTACCAATTTTTATTGTTATTTTGGCACAGTATAGATAATGTAGTAATTCATATCTTTGGTAGCATGTAAGCCGCTATTATATAAAAAGAATAGTGTGCAGTTTATAACATCAATTCCACAAAAGAGATATGCCAAAATTCTGAAGTAATTTTGGTCACGTCTCAGTATAATTCAGCTGAAGGTTTAATGGATGAAATGGAGCTGACCATCGCTTCAGTCGAGGGTTCCGTGCATTCTTAATAAACTGCAGTCGAGGTATGCATACAAATTTGCCGGCTATGAATTAAATTTTTCGAATCACCACGTGCTCGTCCGTGACTGGATTAGTAGATGGCTAACTAATTAACCTTTAAAGCTATCGGTTATGGGTAGTTACTCAAGTTATGAACAGTAACCAACCACTTTAGTAGAGTTTAAAGACTGTACGACTTGGATATGACCTTACAACTCAGACTTTTACAGAAATTATCAAGGCATGTGAAAGTTTTATAGTTGTGAGAATGTAACCACACAAACACATTTTCACTTTTTTTGCATGTAGCATAATTTAGTGTAAGAGAGGCTATCGATCGAATGGATAGACATAATATCCATATCAATTCAAAAAGAGGCTATCTAAAGTGTGTACCAATCCAAACACCCACCAAACACTTCCACGACACCACTGAAGTTGTTTTATCCGATCTCTTACAAAGTAAACGTCTGGGTTTTCATGAAATATGCATTAAATATTTACACAGCCCTCGAGGCGAGCCAGTGCCTTGAAGTCGACTCAACCGAACAGATTTGCAATTCACCGAACATCCTTTAGAAAAAAAGAGCCACTGAACAAAGCCGGGGAAGTCGTGGAATCGAAATGAACCACTAAATACTCAGTAGGACCGTTAGAGGGGTATAAGCACTAGTTAAAACGTCTTTTAATCTCTTATGAGATTTTTGCTGTAAAATATACCTACTGTAGTATTTGCCTATAAAACTAAAACATTGTCTTCATTAATAAGCAAATCTCTTAAAGACCGATTTGCTAAGAATATTCACACCCTGAATGTTGATTCTAATTTATTAGGTAATACGAAATATACGGCGTCCTAATCAGTAACTACCTGTTATACCGCAGATTAAATTATAGCATATTGTAAAATTAGGCTCAAAACCATGTAAACTAATGCTAGCTCCCCAAATGCGTTTATCTTGGGCGTTTACGAAGCCACAAATTTATTCTAAAAAACTAAATTGTCTTCCAAATGCCCAACTAAAATAGAGTTACAGCCGCGATGGCTGGAAGTTCCTGTTAATCTATGGCCGACTAAGTATTTACCTCAATTGCAGCCCTAGTGAAATGATTACAAAGAAGTAATAAACGTTTAAACTTATCTACTATAAATTGTGTTTGTGGCAATAAAAATACGTGTGAATTTTACCTACATCGTTTTTATTTACAATCCAGGGTCATCATACAGAGTCAGTTTAGTAGTAGCGGGCGTAGGGGAAAGAAGCAGCGATACCTCCAATAGGAGCAATTGATCCATATCTAGCGTATGATCCAATCGGGAGGATGCGTGAAATAGGAGCTGGAGCAATAGCACCCGGAAGGTAACTGGCAGGTGCGGCAATAGGTGCGATGGATGCAATTGGTGCAGCGGAAATAAGACCAGGGTCTTTGCGGACCACAGCGTTGAAACCACCAGCTCCAGCTGCGTAGTCAACAGTTCTCCTCGTGCCATCAGACTCTAGAAGAGAGTACTGACCCTGCACATTGCTACCTGCCCGGCTTTCGATCTGGTTCTTGAAGTCACCGGTATAGGGGTCGGCGACGCTGTAAGCGAAGCTGGAGATGTCTGAGGCGGCAGCCACGGTGACCAGGGCAAAGAGAGCGACGAACTGAAATAAGACAAAGACAGACTTTTAAATCTATGGTAGAGAATATGATCAATGTCGGGAGTTGATGTCAATCATCATCATTTCCCTGCCCTTATCCCGCGCTAGGCGGGGTCGGCACAACATGTCTTTTTCTTCCACTCGCTCCTATCATTCGTCAACTCAGAATCTACTCCTCTCACATTCATATCCTCTTTCGGGAGTTGATGTCAAAATGGACAAAATCCATAATACATATTTTATCTACGAGACGTATTTGCCTAATTACGAGATGATTGCGTCGAATAAAAGAATCCAATGCTTTGAATTCAAACACAGAATAAGGATCACAAACTGTCAAAATAATAACTGCACTTTATTTATAGAAATAACCTTACCTTCGCAACCATTTTGAAAGATCAACTATTTGCGACTACGTTGGCTGATGCAATTATAAGAATGATGTCTGATGTTGCAATTGCTCAGCTTTTTATATCAACAAAATTCTATATCAGGGAACAGGCTCGAAGGTAAAGGTTTTCAATCTGGTTCTCGTCCTGTCCGTATTGTCTACTTTCGTACAGTTAAAACCTTGAAAAATCTCAGAAACAATCTTTGATATTTTGATAATGGATTGGAAGCCTTGTTAATCAATATTCATTGAATGTTTCATCATCCATACCAGCCAGCGCCAGCCCATAAGATGTAGCAAACGGCAAATATGGACCACAAAACATTTTAGATAAATACGGCGATAATTTCGAGTGTTGTATGTTGTAGGGTCTTCTTAGAAAGGATCGTAGGTAACAGTATTCTTTAAAAAAAAATAAGATACCAACGTCAGATTTTTGAGACGGCACCAAAATTTCAATTTTTTAATGATAAACGAATCAACATCGCCGACATCAACGTAGGACATTAAAAAATCGCTCGTTGACTGTTACGTCCCCACAGGCATAAAGTCTCTAAGTAGTCTCATCTAGAGCCACAACCCTCTATCTGAAAAGCGTTTCCGTTATTAAACGCATCAATTTGAGTCTCGACACAGAGATAAGGCGTGCACTCACGATCTGAAGCGACATTTATTGCCATCTAATGTAATTCCGGTTCGGCAATACCATCTAGTTGGAGCTAAACGATTTTGTGGGTGCTAGCTAAGCAGAAAAATTACTACGAAATTAAATTTAAAATGTTTTGAAAATTTACAATAACACCAAATCTTTTTGTTAAGTAAACAATTTTCTAATATTACTGCTAAGACTCATTTTAGCGATCTGCCACTGTGGCCAATGTGATTATCTTCAAATGGGCTCTGTCGAGAGTCGACCTCTCGGATTCTATAATTGCAATAACTAAAACTAAGAGGAATCTTCATTATTTCTCGAGAAAAACTATACATAGAGCACAAATCGTCGACAACAACGTGATTACAACGCACGAGCCGATAAGGAGGGTCAAAAAGAGTGGGATTAAAAGCGATTGGCTCACTGCCCATCCAATTTTCTTTGTTGACGTCTCTCGGGAGCCACACGAAGATTATCTTAACAAAGCAAAGGCGTCAGGGTAACTTCGCACGCCTTGAAACAATGTTATCCGACGGACAAAGAAAACAATTACAACTTTTTTACTGCTAATACATTACGGTCCTTTGATGTTCTGTGAACTTCTGGAGTCCAATACGAATATCATTGTGGTTCTTTATTATTCCTTTCTTAAGGCCTGTTTTCTAAGACAGCGACATCCTTTATTATGTTCTAAGATTTTTTGTTACTTGAGTGTCCTTTCATATTTTGAAGGTTTCTTACTTTTTCCAAAGCTTTCTACAGAATAAGTCCTTGAGTCATGAAAAATACGTCAAAGAAGACAGAAAAAAATATAAGTACTAGAGGATCATGCAAACAGTTGGCAGTGCCACCCGCCCGTTCCATTATTTCGCTTGAGATGAATATTTAATTCATCGCAAAGGTCACTTAGCGTACTAACGTGTATCAAATGACCAAATTCCAGAGCATGCTGTAAACTTCAAACTGAAACCTAACATCCTGACATTGAGTCTCCGGTAATGACGTCCGAAGCTCATGTTCACCCTAACGACCGTCGGAATATTCCAATAGACATAGCTTGCTACAATACGTTTGTAAAACGCGGGACGAGTCCGACACGTGACGTAGGAAGCACATCAGCAGTCAGTATTATTAGTATCATAGTATTCTCGCTTTTCAATCGTGCGAATATCATGGATTTTTCTGTTGTCCCTAACCCAATGAGTATTAAGTGATAAAGTTCCCTCCGAGGTTGTATAAATCATCTACAAATAGAGGCAATGAATGGTAAATAGGTTTTTTATGATAAGTACCAGCTACAGTGAAGTTATTAGTACAACATTTCCCTACCCAAGTTGACATTCTACAATCGCTAAGAATCATGAGAATCATGGGAAAGGTCACGTGACTCAGAACAGACTCGTGGTTAAAATATCAGTGAAATTCCGCTAGCGAAGTCATAAAAGGATATAATCATGTCCTCGTCCCGTCGTGATTTCAACAGACCTTGATGTCTGCTCATATCGCCTCAAAAGCATTCCACCATATTGGTGGCTATGATGGAAGATTATAAGGGATTTTGATGCGTTTAAAAGCTCTCAGCAGTTTTTCATCACTCAAATCGGTTTCAATTCATCTCCCGTAATTTCCCCATGGTTTACTCGTAAAAATGTAAGGGTAGGTACAAATCGCGCTCTTCTCTCATAGAGATAGAAAAATGTTTGGAAATCATATTTCCGAACGAAGAGTCACGTGATCATAAGCATAATTTTTTTATGTTATCATTTATTAAATTACCATTGTTAAGAACATAATTTTCACCAAAAACGGGATATTTACCATGATATCGGGATACAACAGAACTCACAAATCATGTTAAATATCTTGTGTAGTAAACCCTTAGATTATTAGTCGCCTAAGCTAGTCTATGGTTTCATTAGTTTATAAGGTATACTCTGTGAACGGAGCCGGAGCGATGCTAAGTGAATGGTCAGGGATGAGTTCCGGCTCCGCCCGTGAAATGACTGAACGATGCCTCGTGAGTTGGAAAATTGTACTGAAGCTGAGTGCACGTCACTCGCTCTTACACTGGCGCCCAACGTGGGGCCACAAGACCCACGCGTAGAAACGAAAGAGTTTTCCGCGTCGCGTTGTCTTGTGTAGTGAACCCACCCCATAACTTTTCAACTCAAAAAACAGTACCTATAGTCTACGCTGTTCTTTTACAGAGCTAAGTAAGTTTGTGGTACTCTACGCTGTTCTTTTACAGAGCTAAGTAAGTTTGTGGTACTCTACGCTGTTCTTTTACAGAGCTAAGTAAGTGTGTGTGTGATAGTTTTAAAATGCCGAGAACACGGCGTAACCGAAAATCCACGGCAAGCATTGACGACGGCGACGCGTCTTTCGGCAGCGCCGCAGACATACCGGCATTTGTGCCACCGACGACTGCTACTCCAGCGAGTGTGACGCTGTCGCAGGACCAGCTCTCGGCTATGTTTGAGATGTTTGCCAGGACGCAAGCCGAAGCAAATATGCAGGTGATAGAGCGTGTAGACCGCCTGATCGCGTCAAGTAGTACGCCAACGAATAGTGAAGCGCCGTCGACACCGACGCCGCCGTCCATCGTGAATCAGGCTGGCACCGTTACTATGACGCCACCGCTGCCGCCGACGTTAGCGCCGAGTGCCGCTGCCACACCTATCTTATGCACGCTGCCTGCGAACTTCACAGGCTGCACCACCCGTTTTAGTGGGTCCTCGAGGAACGCTGACGATTTAGAGGCCTTCATAGATGCCATCGAGATCTATAAAGAGTGCGTGGGGATGCGAGATGATCACGCACTACGAGGCCTACCACTCCTACTAGAAGGCCAAGCTGCAATCTGGTATGTAGGTGTTAAGTCTACAGTTACGAACTGGACTGACGCCCTTAGTAGACTCCGATCTGCATTCGGGCAACGAAGGCCGCCCTATGAAATCTACAAATCCTTGTTCTCGGATGAACAAAAAGAGGACGAACGCACGGACGTCTTCGTGGCCAGGAAACGGGCCCTCATCGCCAAACTGCCGGAAGGAGACCTGTCTGAAAGGGTTCAATTGGATATGGTGTTCGGCCTCCTTCATCGTAACCTCAGGAAAAGAATGCAACGACAATCGTGTGACAGTTTCGAAAGATTGCTGGAGAAGGCCAGGGCGGTCGAAGAGAGTCTAAGAGACGGAGGAGAGGAGACAAAGAAGAACATCTCTGATGCGCGTTTGCGCCAACCAAATAATAATAATTTTACTTCACCTCACAACAGCGCCCCCACTTCGCATACAACGGCCACAACTGGAAACCAGAATGACGCTCCCACTTCGGCAAACGTCGTCGGCAACACTCGGGGTTGGCAACGCGACCGAAGTTCACGTTTCGCTCGCTACTCGTCACCGGCCGCACCCGTAGTTCGGAATTCCGCCGCTGGACCTAGGAACGAGGGTGGCGCTGAGTCGCTACCAATTCGTTCGCATTCGCGTTCCCAGTCTGTAGAACGTTCCGCTCACTCGCCCGGTCGTTCGGTCAGATTTTATGCGTTAGAAACGTCGATGTCAACACCACAACAACAATTACAGTGCCGCCACAGAGATCACATGGGAATTGTTGTTGAGAATAAAATATCTCCAACAATAACCACCGTTCCAGCGAGTTCGACAATTTGCGAAAACCTCGACGCTCCGCGTGCTCCTAGAGGCCGTGCCCACCGCCGCCGCGCCGCTGCTGAGCGACGCGTCGCCGCCGCTGCCACCCAGGCTGCGCTGGCGGCGCCACCGCCGTCACTGACCAGCGCTGCGTGTGCGTTGAACGAGGCTTACCCCTCCGACGCCGCCGCCCTGTCGACGTTCGAGTCTTCGCGTGTAAGTCCGACCGCCGAACCATGTGAGTACTATGATGTGCGTTCTCAGTGTAAAAAGTGTGCTAGTGATATTCGTGTAAATAGTAGAGACACTAAGTGGAAACATTCAACCTATTGTGGGAAGTGCATGAACGAGGCCCTCGATTTAAGTAGTATGTCTGTGCCTAGCATTGCAAAAGACGCAAGTCGTCCTATCCTTGAAATTCAAGTAAATGGTATTGATGGCACTGCTTTAATTGATACTGCCGCTAAGCGTTGCATTGCTGGCTGTTCCCTTTATGCGCTTCTCCTCAAACAAAGGTTCCCTTTCTGTGTTTCAAATATGCTCATAAAACTTGCAGATGGTAGCATGCAGGATACCACAGTAAAATTGGCCAAGGTGGATGTGAATGTTTATAAAAGTAGGCTTACTGTTCCTGTTACATTTGTCATTTTGCCTTACGCTACTAACAATGAAACATTGTTAGGGATAGATTTCATAACACAAGCGGGGTTGGTTTTGAATTTTTCTGCTATGACTTGGCACTTACCTGACACACCTCAGATTGTTCATCAGCTCAAGTGTGAGAGTGCTAACGCTCGGTTTGTTGAATGCTGCTCTTCTGAGTTCCTCAGAGATGATGAAGGAACAATGCTGGCTACGGAGGAACGTGTTTCCCTAGCAAATCTGCTAATGTGCTATGATGATGTTTTCAGCGAGAAAGGAGAATGCACACCATACGCTGAACACCATCTAGACACCGGAGAACACCTGCCCATAGCCGTACCCCCATATCGTCTGACACCGGCCAAGAGAGCTGTGATGGAAGTGGAAATCAACAAGATGCTGAGTGATGGTGTCATTGAGGAGTGTGAGTCTGCATGGGCTTCACCAGCTCTACTGGTACCCAAGAAAGATGGCACCTTCCGGTTTTGTGTGGACTATCGTAAGTTAAATGCCATTACTAAGACAGATTCGTATCCTCTGCCGCTCATTGATGACCTACTTCAATATACAAAGAAAAACTGTTACATGTCCACTATAGATTTACGGTCGGGATACTGGCAAGTAAAACTTGCAGAGCAGGATAGAGACAAGAGTGCTTTTACTTGCCCACTAGGGGTCTACCGCTTCAATGTCATGCCGTTTGGAATGTGCAACGCACCAGCTACCTTCCAGCGATTGATAGATAGGTTCAAATCTGGTGCAGCATTGAAAGACCTCACCTTATTGTGCTACCTCGATGACCTAATACTTATCACCGAAGGTAGCTATTCAAAACATCTTGCAGAACTACAGATGGTGTTTGATCGATTGCGAGTATTCAAGCTGCGTGCGAACCGATCCAAATGCATGTTTGTTCGTACTAGTGTTAAGTACTTGGGGCACATCATCACTCGGGATGGGGTTTCACCGGACCCAGACAAGGTCACTGCAATAAGCAATATGAAGACCCCTAATTCAATGAAACATCTTAAAAGTTTTTTACAAACCTGCTCGTGGTTCCGAAAGTTTGTGCCTGGTTTCTCCAAAATCGCTCAGCCTCTAACACAACTGACCAAAAAAGATGTAGCGTGGACTTGGGGAGAGACCCAGGATGCAGCTTTTAATCAGCTCAAGGAGTTACTCACCACCGCACCCATTTTAAGTCAACCCGATTACAATGTGGAATTTATACTCAGGACCGACGCCAGCAACTACGCCCTGGGAGCCGCTCTACTGCAGGGGGAGTCGCCGACCGACGAGCATCCCATCGAGTACGCGTCGCGCCTGCTGACGCCCGCCGAGCGCAACTACTCCACTACGGAGCGCGAGGCGCTGGCCGTCGTGTGGGCGGTCGACAAGTTCCGCGGGTACATCGACGGACATCGCGTGCGCGTCGCCAGCGACCACCAGCCGCTCAAGTGGCTGCTGACGCTCAAGTCGCCCGCCGGCCGCCTCGTGCGCTGGGCCATGAAACTGCAGGCTTACGACCTTCACTTGGAGTACACACCGGGTAAAGCTAACGTTATCGCCGACACCTTGAGCCGTCCGCCATGCGAGGATGAGTCGCGCCCGGCCTGTGGGATATGCATGGTTGTAGTAGAGACTCCACGTTGGGAAGCATCCGCGCTCAGAGACGCGCAGCTGGCCGATTTCGACGTCGGAAAGATTATAAAAGATGTGGAAGGAGAAGAAGAAGTAGCTAGTACCAGATGGGCTGAGAGAGGCTATTGCATGACGCAAGGAGTTCTTTATCGTTACTCTCATGATGAGGACAACGAGGAGCCTCAACTCGTTATTCCAGAGAGCCTACGAAAAGAAATAATGGTGGAATGTCACGATAAAGCGACGGCTGGACACGGCGGCGTCGATAGAACGTTGAAGCGCATTTCGCAACGCTACTACTTTCCCGGAATGCGGCGGTTCGTGACGGAATACCTCAAGACCTGCATAGAGTGCCAGAGGTATAAACCGTCGAATGTAAAACCTGCCGGCCTCTTGCAGACCCCCGTGCCCGCGCAGCGCTTCGAGGTGCTCGCCGTGGACCTGTTCGGGCCGCTGCCGCGCGGCTCGCTGGGCGAGCGCTGGATCCTGGTGGTGGAGGACCCTGCCAGCAAGTGGGTAGAGCTGTTCCCGCTGGTGGAGGCGACGGCTGAGGCGTGCGCGCGTGCTCTCATCGACGAGGTGTTCCTGCGCTACGGCGTGCCGCGCCGGCTCGTCTCCGACAACGGCGTGCAGTTCGTCGCCGACGTCATGAAGCACGCGATGGCGGCGCTTGGCGTCAGGCAGAACCTGATCCCGCTCTACCACCCGGAGGCGAATCCCGTGGAGAGGAAGAATCGCGACATCAAGACCCAGCTCGCCATCCTCGTAGAAGGACACCACAAGGAGTGGCCGGAAGCGCTGCCCGCGATCCGCTTCGCCATGAACACGGCAGTGTGCAAGTCCACCGAGAGGACGCCAGCCTACCTCACGTTCGGCCGTGAACTGCGCTCCCCGCTGGACGCGCGTGCCGACTTACGTGACGTCACCGACGCCGTTAACTACGTGCCGCAGATCACGCCGTACCTGCGCAAGCTTGCCGGTGCCCTTGCGGACAGTAAGGAGGTGATGGAGCGTCAGCAAGACGTAAGAAAGGCCGCTAAGGATGACAAGCGGCAGGAAGGCGAAACGTTCACGGTAGGCGACTTGGTGCTTCTCAAAACGCACGCTCTGAGCAACGCCAGCAAGGGCGTCAGCGCGAAGTTTATGCCGAAGCAAGACGGACCATACGTGATCGTGAATCAGGTCAGTCCTACGACGTACATCTTGGCTCATCAGCGGAAGCCGGACGATATTGTCGGCAAGTACCACGTGTCTCATCTTAAGCGGTATCATGCTAGGGATGATGAGCGAGCTGAGGTGTGTCAACCTGTCGCTCCCAAGCGTAAACGCGGTCGTCCTCGTAAGAATGTATAGGTAACCTGTCTAGGAGTAGATTGATCTTGCGTGGGGTCCAACAGCAGATCAATCGGGGGAGTATGTAGTAAACCCTTAGATTATTAGTCGCCTAAGCTAGTCTATGGTTTCATTAGTTTATAAGGTATACTCTGTGAACGGAGCCGGAGCGATGCTAAGTGAATGGTCAGGGATGAGTTCCGGCTCCGCCCGTGAAATGACTGAACGATGCCTCGTGAGTTGGAAAATTGTACTGAAGCTGAGTGCACGTCACTCGCTCTTACACTTGTTTATAGTGAAAATTAATTTTTTATGTTTTTTATTTTTTTGCAACCGAGAATGGCTTTTGATTGTCAATCTTTTGATACTATCAAAATATGAGAAATTACAATCAAAATTTAGCGACCGATAAATATACATTTTGATTGTAATTTGTCAGATTCTGATGTTATCAAAGTATAGACAAGGGGGCTAGTCTCAATTGCTCATGGAATTAATAATACTATTGCTAAACTATGAACTCTCTTCGTACAAACTAACATACATAGTAACAATCCAAAGAACATAGTTGAATTACATTCCTATGAAGTAGGTACTTACGTAACTAACGCCGGGGTGCTTGCGGCCAATAAATATCGATTTTCAATTCAATAGATGTCTTGCCACGGGTGTTGGTAAAGGTACCGTTCCAGCGACAGCGATCGACGACAAGCAAATCAATTATTTGCTATTTAAATGTCTTCTCTTTAGCGACTCTATAAAATGCTCTACCATTGTCATACTGATTAAATGAATTGGTATTTAATTCATATAATATTAAATAAGCAGGCCTTATGCATATAATGAATAATAAAATAGATCACTGATGAAAAATGACATATGAGAAAACGGGTAATAATCCTTAGATTGGGACGTAATATACGTCCCACACATAATATATTAAAAGTTTTTTAATTCCTAATAATAAAAAAAATGCTTTTTGTAGTTATAATATCACTGTCTGCCAGTAGCTTTATAACAGTGGCATAAAAACAGGTTGTTATGAAGAATTTTGCTTCAGTCTAGATGGCCTAATTGTGATCACCACTTATAAGTGCCGCGGCTATAGGTTCAAGTTTCCTAGCGGCTTTAGCATGACTTGGGTGTGTAGGCTGGTATACCTACCAGGAGGATGACGTCTGCAAGTTGCTTGATCTGGAGTTACAATTACTGGAACAGCACCCTAAGATATTGATGCCCCAGATATCGGCACATCCTGTAGATTTCCGACGGTTCGCCGTCACTGAGTAATGCGTTTGCCTTAACGACTCTGCATGTAGGTTACACTGATGGCTGTATTAAATGGAAGTGTATATAGAAATCGAATATATCTTTGAATTGTGTTTAAAATCAACTGTTTTATATTTATCGTGCAAATCCTGGTAGAAAATCGAGATCTTTGGACATTATTCGTTAGGAAGATTTAAATAAAGTAGTTATAATTTTAGTAAGGCCATTATAGTGTACTGTAAGCTATACCTACAGTCAAAGACATACTACAGCACGTACTCAGTAGATGTAGTACCCACTTAACATCAAGTGGGTTATCGGCTTGTTCTATCATTCAAACTTGTATACTAAAAATAATATTTAAGCACAACAGTAATAGCAAGATAGTTAGATCTATAGAAAAAACCTATTTGCCTACCTACCTACCTACTACCTACCTACCTACCTACTATATACCTACGTCTTTTTTGAGTTGTAATTCTCTAGTAAAAATATCATTGCGGTTTTGTTGATAAGTCATAAAGTCACTTTAGGAGCTCATTTTGTGAGTTTCATGAGATGCCAAGAAAAACGTGTTTTACCCGAGAATTACTATGTGAATTTACCTCCAAGCTTGTCTTAATGATGAAGCAGCTAGGAAAAATTAAAAGCACGATGCACACGCACCCCTGCAAGCACGAAACTCATTTAGGGCAACTACAGACCCGATCCCTGAAAAACCCCGTCAATCATCCCCACGGAGACAGCTGTCTCGCCCTGATGATGACCTGGGGTTCTTAATTAATAGGGTGCTGCGGTACTCCGCATGTCAGTCAGACAACTTGTAACAGGTGTGTGATGCAACACCATGAGCCAATGAACTAAGTTGAAATTCTAGAATCGCTGGAGAAAACATGAAAATTGTATGGGAATGGTCACGTGACTTTTCGTTAGGAAATAAATAAAATATTCATGGACGTTTACATAACGCCCTCTAGTCCCAAACTAAGCGAAGCTTGAAATTATTCGCATACATTTTGATTAGTTGGTTCTTTGCAATGTCGGAATTATTTATTTTAGATAGATAGATAGATAAAAACTTTATTGCACACACAGAAAAAATAAATTACAGAAAGAAACATAAAAATAGAGAGTACAATGGGCAGCCTTATCGCTAAAAGCGATCTCTTCCAGACAACCTTTGGATGGACAGGAATGATGAAAAATATAGAACGGCGGTGTGCAAAATTTTAAACCTAATAAACTAAAATAAAACATCAAATACCCTACTATACATACTTATCTAATTTAGCTACTAGAATTAGGCAAAGGTATTGAACGGGTTTCTTAAAACTTAAGATTGCTCAATTGTGGTAATAAATCTCTGATGATATAAGAGATATATTGTTTTAAAGATTTATCTTTGAAGTTTATATGAGCAAGTTTTAATCTTTTTAAAATCTGAAAAGGCTTTTAAAAACTCAGTTCATGGGTGAAGCCGTGAATGTAACATAATAAAGCTATTTCAAAATCACGCAGCGATAAATAAAAACAGGATCCCACACGTGATGTATCTGGCCCATGGGTAATCATTGCTCGTACAAAATCTATAAAAGCCGCGCTGAGAAACCTTTGCCACAGCTTAAAGTTAAACAGCTAAATCATCTAAGTTGCCTCCAATAACTTAGCTGAGTGGTAATCGAGTTTTTTCAACGTCTCAGTGAAAATGGGTGCGTAATAATATTTTTTTAAACGTGAAAAGTTGGTTTTGTTTTGGCGGCATACCTCAAAATAAACGCTTATTTGCCAGATTAGACCATGTTACTTAAGTTTATCAAAAGTATACATTAAAAACGATTAAAAGTTAGTTAAGTTTTTTTGTTATCGTCTAAGGACGACTTGCAGCAGAATCGCTAAACGCGTTTAACTCTTAAATAGTATTTAGCGAGTTGTCAAGTCATACAAATACGTCAGATTTAAATCGATTTAGCTGTTAAATACTTCTAGTGATTCTGGTGCAAGACGCCCTTAATCTACTACTCCAACTTGAGAGGAGTTTATTTGACTTTGTACCTTCTGGTGTAGAGGCTTCTCTAGATGCGGATTCTGGCGCTAAATTAACAGAATATTGGTTGAAAATGGTTTGCAGACTATCCAGCCTCTACTATTTATAAATTAGGTGGTACCTAAATGATTTAGCTGTTTTGTATAAGCTGTTCCTTCGCAATTTAAGATAGTGCGATGCGTAAAATGAGATTTGTTCCCTCTAAGCGGCGATTAAGAGAAGCTTGGTACTTTTTGCTATTCACAAGTACCAAGTAAAACTCGATTAGTTTTTTGAGCGAAGTTTTTGATGGTTTCAAGCTTCAGCGGCTTGTCTAAATTGCCCACTTAGCAACTTTTCTCACCTCATTCTTTGATCGCAGAAAACGTAAAAGTAGTTTGATGAGTTTATATAGAGGAAAATCGTGATGATAGTTTGGACTCTGACTGATACGACGTTTTTACACGACACGATATCGTAGCGAGTTAAGGTAGGTACCATCAGCAAAAGTTCTGGGTGCATTTCCTGTAAAACGACTAGCCGTTAATTTTTGAATACCAATAGAAGCAAATTATTTCGGGTGTAATAGTTATGAAAACAATGGGCCGTCATAAAAATAAATAGATGTTTAGGTCTCTGGTTGGTCAAAATAAGACGACAAAAGAAAAAGGCGTGGTCAGGTAGCTAACTGCTTGCAAGCGAAACAGTTTCAAAAGTGGTAAGGCGGAAATTTTGCCTATAGTACATTACATACACTTTCTTGATAGGACCTAGAACCAAATCCGTCCCCGCGTAAAGGGCACAAAATAATTTAATATTCATAACCCATTCCTAACACTTCAATATTAAGGTATAGGTAGGTATCTATAATATTTATTACGTTACTATAAGCACTATATCAAAAGCAGGACACGAAGCACTAGTACCTATTTAACAATATTTTATCGCCATACAAGCAAAATTAGAGAAAATCATCATCTCCATCAAGCTAGTCAGATCCACGTAGATTTTTCCAAAAAAACATCTGAGCAGCAACTAATATTTTTTTTTTATACATTATAGACAAGCATTTGACCGCAATCTCACCTGATTTATCTTAACCAATTTTTACTCCATTTTCGTTTTATTTAATATAATGTAGTAGTTTTGTACTTAGTGGACTATAGTTTTTTATATTTTCATTGAAGAAGCATTTATCTATCAATTCAAAATAGACTTAGTAAAAAATAGATTTAGGGCGGCTTGCACCAGAATCGCTAAACGCGTTTAACTCTTAAATAGTATTTAGCGAGTTGTCAAGTCATACAAATACGTCAGATTTAAATCGATTTTGCTGTTAAATACGTTTAGTGATTCTGGTGCAAGACGCCCTTAGTGTCGCGAACTAAATTTTTTATTATTTTGAGCCTCCCTTAAGTATTATTATATTTTTTCTCTATTTACACTTTGTTTTTCTTTTTTTTTAGGGGGGCCAACTAAAAATATCTTGACTTACTTAATTAGCAAGCCTAAGATGAGTTTGAAGACAATTTTTTTAATGTTTTGATTTTGTAAGTAATCAGAAACTGGTGCTTATACCCGATGACATCGCATGATAAGGGATCGGTTTACTTAGCGTTATCCTAAACCTAACAAATTAGAAAGGGACATGAATTTGTCAGTCACACCTGCTGCCCGCATTACTTAGAGTTGACTGAATCTGTTTTAAATCTCCATTGATTTCAGTCAGATTTGAATTTTGTTTTAGTTCATTTGTCATCAGTACCATCAATGGTACTGTCTAATGGTACCACGGTAAGCAAACGATTTGGTCACCCCTCAAAATGTTATATAAAAGTTATTTTAGACATTGATAGGAGAGTTTATATAAAAAAACACTGGTGTTTGGCACTGAATAAAATATTGTAGTACTTCATGGCATACCCATAATAGGCACATAATAAGTACGTAGGTACCTACTTAATTAAAATCGAATGAAGTTAGGACTTGAGGACTAAAATCTTCTAAAAATATCGATTAGTATGACCATAAAGGATACTGCTATTACAACAAAATCGAAATTATATTTTCTCTAGATTTAATTAAGAGAATTATCCCTCTAGACGTTATGTTACACCGATAGTTCCAAACTAGAACACGAAAATAATATAAATGTTCTGTCAACTGCCAACGTCAATCGCTAAGTTGCTGCTAAACCATCACCAAATGGGGAAACTGTACCCTCTAAAAGGAATCACTTCTCATACATTCATTACAGTCAACACACAACACTAATTGCAAAACAAGTTTGATAATATCACGAAGGTATTCGGAAGGACTACCCGGAAACCGTCTGCCATGATATCCCATCAGTACCCTGGATGCAGGTGTTGTGTCGTGACCCTTATCTACGCGCCACATATTTGTAAACTTCGAAAAACTGAGGGATCCCTCTGACCTAAAGCGCTATTCACACGATGCGATAATACAATAATGTGGTATCGTCTGAATAGCGCATTAGTAGATAGTTATTGTATTATCATTATGAAAAAATATAGTATACTGTAATACCTACTCTCCAGCAGGGGTATTCCAATCTCAGTTGAACTGCAAAGTTGAACTGCAAAGTTTTAAATCATGGTCAGTTCATACTAACTCATAGTTATTCTGTGACTAATTAGTGACATTTTGATGTCATTTAATTTGTTTTCGCGCAAATTTTGCTGTCAAGTATCTAAAAAGAATGATTACGTGGTACAAAATTGTACCACGTGACCTGAAGAAATTACACTGGGCAGTGAAATATAACTTGACAGCAAAAGATTGGAATACGGGAGCAGGGCTCGAATATTTTCACACAATACTGACACTTAAGAAAATATTATTCACTCCGTGTAAACACTTGCAATAACGCCTTGCAATTGCTGCTAGATATTGTCGTTTTTATTTCAATAGTCGTATCATGTAAATAGTCCTTTACCTCCGTGGCACATATTTGTAAAGTTCGAAAAACCGAGGGAGCCCTCCAAACTAAGGGTCTGTAACATCTGCACCATAAACAAGTACTAGCGAGGGTATATGCAAATGATTGTTTAATCTAAAGCAGGTAGAGATGACAAAATTAATTATAAAATAGAGGTTCTGTTTTAAGTCGCTATTTGGTGAAGGGAAACTTTAATATGGCTTTATTTTTACAGATAATTAATATTATTTTATTAATAAGGATACCCAATAGAGATAACACATAAAAATACAACAAAATCAAAGGTCTTAAATCTAGGTGTATCCCTATAATTATAGGATACCACAACATGCCTAATATTAGAAATCAACTAAGTTACAGAATAATATTTAGTTACTTTAGTTTGCGTTTCGAATTTAATAGATCGATAAATTCTTTTTAGTTTTTTTGCTTTATTTAGTTCATCTTTTGTAAACAGTCTAGCAATATGTTTTTTATACTGTGCTTGTTCTTGTCTTTTGCCGACTAATTATGTCTGTCAAGAGCATCTTTAGCTTCTGTAAAACGCTTACAGCATCTGTGTATCGACACGACACGACAGCGCGTCGCTATTATTGGATAGGATGATAAATTGATTGTCACCGTGCGAAATCTTCGTGAACTACGAGTTATTATTGCAGACCCCCGTGGCGTAGCTAACTAATCATTCAAGAAACAAGCGTGCAGGTTCGATCCCTTGCGTGAAAATATTTTTTTGAATAATTCATATATTTTCGTGAGTTTTGCGTGTTCTCATAAATTAATATTTACAAGAATGTCCAAAAAAGCAGTATAAAGTTTCTATTAGGTAATTAATACATCCCATGGATACAAATAACTTATATAGTTACTTTCTTAGTTCGAAATGCGCGATATATTTCGTTAAAAATTTCGTTAAAAAACAAAATCAAACTCCTGCAAAACGAAAGTCAAAATTACATCCCATCTCTTTATTCATTGAACAACGCAAAAGTTACGCAAGCAATGTGTTTGACGCCATGAAACAATGTCTTCTTGATCCCTATTCCCATATCACATTTGAGATGTAGAATTCGCGAACACATGTACGATATTCACCTGTACGTGTTATGACAAGGGGCTTATTCTAAAAACGTGCGAATCGTAGAGCTGCGAGAAATCAAACACGTAACGTGTAAAATAGTGAGAATTTGGGTCCTTAGATTGTACTTAGTTTCGTTTTACACCAAGCTTCAGAGGCACATAAAGGTACAAAGAGCAGTAAGCTACACTTGCAGTTTTCCTATTTCGTGTGATGTCTATTCTGTGTGTATAAACTTTGACTAATAAGTGTTCCAAATTAATTATAAATAGTTAAGTAGGTTATTTTTACACGGAGTATGTAAACGTTTTGTGTTGTAGCTATGGTTTAATTTAGTCACATTTAGCTCAATCTCGATAAATTATACTTCACTTTCACCTGACCGATCTCTTCTGCTAAACTCATTGTTGTAACTGAAAAAAATTGCAAAAACAAAATTACCGCAGTATCTCCGGTTCTAAATATCGCAAAGTAACAAAAATATCGAGTGATGCTGAGATAGGACTCAAGTCACCTCGTCAGGTGCTCTTCCAAACGCTTGAATTGCTTGTTTAACATATTTTTTTCCGTTTCTGTTTTTTTGGCTCGTAACGAGATCGTACCCGTTATGTTTGAATTGGGATGTGAGTATTAGACAGGTTGTTTTTACTTTGTTAAAGTGTCTGATAAAAATTCCATGTGTTGTGTCAAAATCCGTGCTAGGGGTATGCCAATCAAAGTTGAACTGCAAAGTTTTAAATCATGATCAGTTCATACTAACTCATAGTTATTCTGTGACTAAATAGTGACGTTATGACGTCATTTGATGTGTTTTCGCGCATATTTTGCTGTCAAGTGTCTAAAAAGAATGATCACGTGGTACAAAATTGTACCACGTGACCTGAAGAAATTACACTGGGCAGTGAAATATAACTTGACAGCAAAAGATTGGCATACGGGGGCAGGCGTTTTGGTACAGCGGTACAACTTTGTTAAAAAAATGAAGGTAAATGGAACTTTACCGAAAATTGTATTAGTCTATAAATTTTATAATATATTTTGATATTTTAAAACATTGTCGAATTAAATTTAAAAACTAATCAGTATCAAGTTATTTAGTTCAGCTAGCTATATAATTTTAACACAATACCATTTCGCGGCTCGCTTCCACCTTCTCCTTTTATTTATTACTTGCACACTGAACGTGCTCAACGTGAATTTGTTTCCATAATATTTCTTGAGCGTTATGTGCTTTGATAAAAAATTGAACTCAACTTTAAAACCAGCACACAAGACTCAATTTTATATAGCGGTATGTCAAAACGTGTACATTTGTCTTCTTATTTACTTCACAGCGACGTTTTATAATATTGTACGTAGATAAGAAGACGTTCAACCGTTACAAAGTGCTTATTGTTTGCGAATCATAAACTATATTGGCTTAATACGAGCGTGTCTGACCTTCTGAGGTTTTGCATCATAAAATCACAGTTTTAGAGCAACATTATCTTTAATGAAAAACGTTGCTTACTCGTAGACATTGTTTCAGCAACCAAATAGACTAGATCATTTTGAATATAACGAATATAACAAAAGTTTTGTTTGTTTCTGTGGTAGGTAAGCAATTTATTTTCTATGCTACAATAATGCGAAACTTTTTTGTTGTGAATATGTAATTATGTTTTTTTCTGCATCGTAGAAATATTTAAATTATTGTAGATTATATTTTGATACCTAGAAGAACTGTATATATATTCTAAATGCATACATTAGGTAGCTATGTAAAATAAAACACTCAATCCAAATCACCATAAAATCATTACACAGCCTACAGTACAAAAAACAAAACTACAAATAAATCAGTATAAAAAAAATCCATGTACTTACCGATTTTAGCAATTTTTTTTAATCTGAGAAAACTTGGCCTATCAGCAACATAGTTAATTAAGCCATGCAGATAGCAAGTAGGTATGGTATAATTACGACATACAAATAGCTTAAGATGAGCAATGAGCATTCTAATTTCCATACTAATGTATGGTAAGTAATATTGAACAATGCGGAGACAGGATCTCAGGTGCGAGCGGTAATGTATCAACGTCGGTTGCAATCCTGATATACCTACTATACTATACCTACCCGAAGATATAGGCTTCTAAATTCGTAGTAGATATGGTTATATTGTAACGAGAGTGCTCTGAAATGACGAAGGTTGTATGGAGGCCATGAAAATCAGATGGAGTTGTGGCATTTTCAAGGACTCTAGATACGTATTTAAATGGTAAGCTTGTAATATTGATTTATTTCTATAAGTACAACTCAAAGAGGTCACAGCGAAATATAATTAAATTACTACAGAGGGCGAATAAACAGGTTTATTGTAAAATATTTTTTTTATTTTCAAAATTCAGCGTATTACTTATTATATTGCAAATTGCCAATTCAAGTAGACGATGTGGTTTCAAATTCCAATAAAAACAAAAACAATCGGTTTTTAAATTAAACCTAGCTACTTAGACCAAATAAAATTTAAAAAGTATGAAAACCTTAATGTGTTTCGTCTAGCAGACAGTGAAATTACAACGGGCTATTGGGCGTTAAATGAATTGTCCTAACGACAGGTAGCTTCTTTGGTACAAGCATTTGTTTTGAATTCTGAAGTGGCAGCTGATGCAAATTTTGTACCCACTGGAGAAAATATGATGATATTATGCAAAAGTGCAATAGTTGCAATCAGACACGCTACGTGCTTGTTGTTAGCTGCATAACGACTGTCTCAACTTAGGTTAGTGGCCATCGCCCTCTGGTGACATGATGCTAATCAACTTGAAATGTGAGCTTATTTATTTTTTTATCGTGTCATTAGATACGTATTTTTTTATTAATAACGCTTATTATTCCTAAATAATCTTGCTTTCCTGTATATACAATTATTATTAATGTACACGGTAGCTTTTATTAACTTTTTTATATAAACACAAGCATGTACCTACACTTTTTAAATAAATAGCATCTACACTTGAACAGTCACGAAAAGTCTATAACAAAAAACTATCGGGATCACGGATTCTAAATGATTATAAATGATCCTAGTGAATTTACTGAATAAAAGATCTTTGACTTCCACCGAGACATCAATCCGATCATACTCTTGAACATAGGATTTTGCCTATGTTTTTACATAAAATAATCTAAAAAAAAATCAAAGATGTATAAATAGGTTTAGGTATGTTATCCGTATGTAAGTAAACTACATACGCAATTTTTTGACGCAACGATGTGTATAAACAACTTTCAACAAAATCAAAGATGTATACCTAAATAGGTTAGATACGTTATCCTCCGCATGTAAGTAAAATAACATATTGCATGCGTATAACCTGTCTATTGGCTCGGAATCAAACGAGCAACTCGAACAAGTCAAGATATTCATCTCAGTCGTCCTTCTACGCTATGACCCAGCTGTGACCTGCAAATGTTTAGTCTGGAAAAAGAATGATGTTCACTTAACCGTTGGATGGCATACGAAACTTCAACATTACCGTTATCTTATTCACATAGTACTTTTTCCAAGATGTCTCGATGGCAATTTGTTCAAATGGAGTCTCAGATGATTCAAATTTAGATTTGAAGTGAAGTTGGTCTGAAAGTTACATACTTAATATTATTCTTTTAGATATTAAGCTTTATGATATAGTGTTTTTATTAATATCAGTCTCTTGTCATAAATCTACCAAAGGGCGTCTCTTAACTGAGAAATATATGAGCATAAATAATTTTCAATTAAACTTTTGTCAAATGGCCATGATCACGTAGGTACCAAAATGTAGTACAATTGTGAAAATTCCAAATATGAAATCACAAAATAAGAAACAATACAACGAATTCAAGATAAATCATACAACTTCATCGCAGTTCTAGATCGAGGCCATTTGCGGCAAAGCCAGCACAAACAGCTGAAACAACATCAATTTTGCTGCAGAAAATGCAATCAGTTGCACACAATACTTCGGCCGGTCACAACATGACGCCAAACCGGAATGAACCGGACCGGATAGGAGCGGTCCGGCCAATAACCGGCTACTTTTAAATCACATCATCCGCCGCTATTGGAAATGTAACAAAACTCACCGGATGCAGTTTTGAGAGCCGCTTAGTTTGGGTCCTTTTGTTTGCATGAAATTCGATTATTCATTTTGAATTGAATTCAGCTTAAAAAAAATGTTCGTAGGTAGGTCTCCTTTAATAAATAAAGGTTACTTAATGGGTTTTATTATGTCATTAATTTCTGTCCAGATTTATGAAATTTTTATTTTGAATTCTTATAGGTATAAATCTAGGTTAGTTTTAGCCGAATCATTTGTTCAAAAATTTCAGATAAAATAAGTTGCAAGTTACATGTATACATACTCGTATTTACAGCAGTATATTTTAAAAGCAAAATTTTTTTCATATTTTAATGGTAATAACCATTTACAGTGAAAGAGTTATTAAAATGTTAGCAGTATTTTACACACTGTACTTATTCTTTTATTTAAACCTTTGTGTACGAAATAATAGACTCATGAAAGTGAAATATTAAAACTTAAATTATAACGACACGACAGTGGCTCGGAAAAAAATCTGAGTCAGCGCGCACACACTGTGACAGCGTTTAGTATAAATAAAGTATAAATAATAAATAATTTAGTATAAATAAGTATAATAAAGTATCAGATCCACCAACATCGTGTAGGTGTCGTGTAAAAACAACCAACAAAAGAAAGGTAATTAAATAAGTAGGTACGTAATAAGTGCTTCATGAAAATCTAGACAGATTGAAAGCTTTCACAAAGCATGGCCTTAACACGCCAAGTTCACATTAGCGTTGAAATTTCACATTAAATTCAAAGAAAAACCATTAATTTTCTCGTCATCTTGAAAGACTTATTTAAGTTTGTTAATAATTAAAACAACAAAAAGGAGGTACTTTAAACTTGAGAATATGTGTTCACCATTCACAATACCTTTTCAATATTTCAGGCGTCATATATTTGGTTCATATTAGCGTCAGGGCGCTTATTTAATAACATCGACAATTTAATACTTTTACTCATTCCTGTGTAGGACCACGAGTTAATACCCTAATTTCTGTACCATAAAACTAATCAAAAGATAAGTTTTTTATTGTTTAGCGACTGTAGATTATAAATTTGGCTAGAGTGGCTAGTATAATCATCCTACTCATCTATGTAAAAATTAACTTGGTAACATCAATAAAACCAAGTGCCTTATAAATATTTGATGTTACTTAACAGACATCATAACTTAGGATTGGATATTGTGCGAGATCACATATTGTCAGAAAAAGAGGGAGTCATTCCTTGATATATGGCCTCAGTAATATAGCAAGACAACTATGAATAATACATAACTAAGCCAAGTAATAATCTGCCAACAGCCAGCTAAGAATATGTGATTGTGTTTATTTACGCTGAAGCACTCTATATTGTGGACATGAAAAAATTGGAGCTGGTGCGTTTTGCTCGATCACGTATACAAAATAAATAATAAATAAGTATAAATAAATATTCATTGACTTTACACACAACGCCCTCTAGTCCCAAACTAAGCAAAGCTTGTAATATGGGAACTAGATGGCTGATAGAATACTTAAATACTTTTTTTTTGTAAATACATACTTATAATACATAGTAACACCCAGACATAGAACAAACATCTATTTTTTCCACGCACAAATGTTTGTTCTCAGTGGGAATCGAACCCACGACCCACAGCACGGAAGGCAGAGCCGTTACCGACTGAGCTGTGACGCCTGTCAAAAATGATGAGTGTATTGGGCAATACAGTTTTATAGTCTGTCAGAACACGCAGTTTAATGGAAAATAGATTAGCTAAAATGTATTTTAAATTTTTTAACAAAAAATATTGCTATGTAGCCTACTTGGTTATTCTGGTAATTCATTAAAAGCGTTGGAAATATTACTAAAATTAGTTTAAAAATATGTATTTGATATGATAGAAAATTCTCTATTGTACTATACAGCGTGTAGCTACAATGGCGACATTAAATTAACCAGCGTATCCGGTTTCGCGTTTTCAGAATATAGACATAATTTTTATTTCATTAAACATAAGATTTATCGAAATAAATCAATTTTCTTAAATAACGCCTCGGAGCAACCTGTACGTAAGAGCAGAGGTCATCTGTCGGGTTCACGGGTCATAACCGCGTGTAACCGCGTATGAAGAGCAAGAAAGTATTGTTAGAATAGGACACCCGATATTGCGACGTTGTGCATGAAAGGGATAGCTAACTATTGAAGAGCGCCGCCCGCGCCGCTCGCTCGACCGACTCGTCCTGCCGCCTAGCCAGTGATACGCGGGCCGGTGTCCTTGACACACTTTATTTTAATAATTTTGCTAATTATCTACCTATTCTCAATGTTTCGCGAAAAAGACGCTTGGTTTTGTTAGTTTAGCTTTTCTATTCTAAGTACCCAATCATGTCTACGTAGGTATAGCGATAAAGACGCTTTGATTTATTATTTGTTTATCTGTCTACCTTTGCGACTAGGGAGCGGGTAAATTAAATGTTTGGTGCTCAGTGGATACTGGATAGGACGACACGACACGGAGCTCTTAGGTGGCCCAATGTCACCTGACCTCAAGCCCCTCGATTTTTTTATGGGGCTTTGTGAAAGACGACGTTCATGCTAAAATAAAATAAAATGTATTATCAAAAGCGAGGGCAAATATTCAGCGCCGCCGGTTACATCTTTGTGTCCGACGTGGTGGCGGCGGCGGCGCGGCGGCTACATTGAGAACTTGAAGATTTAATAAGTGTAAGGCGCTAGGTGCATAGGTCACAATAAAATTAATAGTAAAGTGAACAAGGTGAAGTGAAATTATTTGATTTCTTTGAATTCCTTGGTGTCGCTTGATTTCCCCGCCCCGCGCTCCGCCCCGCGCCCCGCCGCCGCCACCGAGCCGCCCGGGCAGGCAGGCGCGGGCGCGGGTGCGGTAACACGTAGGTAAAGACACTCATAGGGTGATTAATTTTTGTTGCGTATTTTATTATTAAGTTTGTTTGAAAAATTCGAAATTTCTATTTTGGACTATAATTATTTTTTTATTTTTTTTATGAATACTTATAAGTAGCTCTACCCCTGTGTTCATTTAATGTCGCCATTGTAGCTACACGCTGTATATAGTTGATCGAAGATTGTACTTATACGCGTATACCAAGGCGAGCCTAATGCTAAGAAGCATTTCCTATCAGCTAATCTACGTGTATTGTAGGTTTATATAATATGTGGACTAATATTTAATTGATTTATTGGGTGTTACTATGTATTATAAGTATGTATTTACAAAAAAAAAAAGTTTTTATGTATTCTATCAGCCATCTAGTTCCCATATCACAAGCTTTACTTAGTTTGGAACTAGAGGGCGTTGTGTGTAAAGTCCATGAATATTTATTTATTTTTTAATTCTCTGGTAGGCCTTAGTCCTTAGAAGTAAAATGTGTTTGAGCCGGTACCTATGCACGTATGCACCGAGAGTAGAAACTATATTGCTTGGGCTCCTCCGCTTCAATTTACCCACAAACAAGTAACATTATAACAGGGGTACTTACAAGCAAAGTAGTCTAAAACGCAGCATCAGAGTCAGCGGCGTGTGACAAATGCTGCGACGAATATGCATCCGCTTTGTTGAACCGAATCAAAAACAAACTGAACTGACTTCGCTATTTCAGAGGCCTATTTGTTCAGCAAATATACTGCATAAATCGTAAATGCTACATTTTCCGGGAAATACAATTCAGTTCAACATTCAATGTGTAAATCCGAAATCAAATAACCTTTGTAACTTTTTAAATTTTTGATACAATTTTATTTTATTCTAGGTTTATATTTCACATATTATTATTTCTTTTTCAGATCACGTGTATTTTTTTCCAACAAATATTTTGACTTACACTGCGTGGATGCTGCACAAGATCGCTTGCTTTAGAAGTCTATGGGAAGAATTATTATGTTCTGCAGGGGACGTCATAATTTTTACACAGCAATCGACCCGTCATAATCTCGAATATACTCTTTAGTTTGGATATAGGCCTGTGTAGGTTTTGCATGTAGCTTCACTTTTTGGAGTAGTTTGTATAATTTCAATTACCAAATCTAACCATTAGACAACCCTGTCATCATCACCTCAAAAGACCAATAATTACTCCCAAAAGTCTCACTTAAAAGTCGTCACAAAAAGACCGAGGTTTTATTTAAGGCGCCGTTAGCACGCGACCACGGGGGAGTGAAGTAACAATTACTTGGTCATGCGAGCAAGCAATCCATCACCCACTTGCTGTGGCACTGGCAATGGCTACTCTAAGCAATTTCCGCAGCCCTTATCTGCCTCGCGAGCTTTGCTGTGGTTTGCTTAACAGAATTAATCCAGTTGACAAGGATCTTTGGCAAGGCCGTTTTCCGTTAGCGAGTAGCTAGTTGGTTGTTTTTCCCACTCTTACTCGCTCGTAAATTTCAGAGCAGCACTTTTATGAAACACTCAATGCAAACTCCCTTAGCATTTACATTCATTTTGTTTAATTTAACATCTTTAATAGGTTTGAGCTCTAGATGTTCTAACTTGATTCAGTCGTTACTTTTTCTAAATTGCTTGCTTTGCTTGCTTGCTGCTTTTCATTAAAACTTAATTTACTTTAACAAGGCTCAATATCTTATATGGTTAGCTGCAGTGCCTACTGCATAATTCCAAATAATAGCTCTTGTAATACTGCGACACATATTTTATACCCTGCAAAATTTATAGGAAGCCTGCGACCGGACGGACCGTTTAATTATTTTCTCTTGTTTACAAAAGATTTAGATTGCGTTGTGAATAGGAAATTATGTAGGTCACGCAGCCTTGTTTATGAGTTTTATGCTCATTTGTAAGTGCAGAAAATAAAATGGCATAAAAGTCTTGCTTTGAGCAAGTTAATTTCTTTGAGGTACCCTTCATTCATAAATCGTTTTCTTTTTTACAGGTCATTGATATTATATTTATTCGTAGCCGGTAAGTAGGTACTTATTAACAAATTCATTGGCTAGACCTATTAATTTCCAATTATATTGTTGTAGGCAACAGACTGAAATTTTCCGAAAAAACTAATTATATTATTTGCAGTACAGCTGTTCGTAAATGTGATCTTTGAATTGCTATTTACTTTATGCAAACCAACTCACAGTTTCTAGTAGTTTAAAAGCATCACTGAACTCCCCTCGGTAAAAGTTCAGCTATAACATTTGGCGTGAAAGTTGCCCTCGTCTGAACTTCGGTGATCGAAAACAATAACAAACGTAAACGACTTCGGAACATTCATTGAAAAGGAAAGTTTTCCGACTGTGGCAGGTGCGGGGTCGGTGGACAGATGGACAGTGTCGACCACATGTTGGTGTCAACAAGAAAGGCTTGAGGTAGCTTTCCACTAAAGCTGTGTAACAATCAAATGCTAAATAGTAAGCGAGGAAAAAAAATCGCCCAATAATATTACTGCCTATTATCAGCTTTGTAATGGTGTTGGTGAGTTTTTAAAAGAAACATCTTTGTTGGAAAATAAACTTTTGAAAATGTTTTTTCCATTTTATTTAAGCCGAACTCTAGAATATTGTAGCTTTGTTATTCTTACAAATTGGGTGACCTCAATTCATATGTCAGCTTACAAATTGTCTCTACGAGCTTAAATAGAATCAGAGTGCATATCCAAATCAAAGGAAGCTTTGATTTTACATTGAATTGTTTGTTAAATAACACATATGGTAGAAAGAAATCAAAAATAACATACTGATGGAGCCACATAAACTGAATTTACAATAAAAAGAAAACTATTTCTTTTGTCGGTGAATCCGAAAACAATTTTCTTTTGATATCAAAACGGTATGAAGGGTAGGAAACATTTTCCTATCGTTAACACTAGTCTGAAGGTTTTGAAATTTTCTTCAGACCAGACTTTTTCAGAGCAGAGAAGTTAGTCGGCCACGATTCTGGAAGGTATTAAGATATTTTTTGGTAGAAGTTCTGTATATAACACTTTCATGGGTCGAATAATATTGTGACCAGATAAAGTGAAGTTTCAAATGTGTATTTAAGGCTATAGAAACTAAAATCCCACGACATATGTCATTTCGGTACCTACTCAATTATATATTTAAAAAAATCTACCTTATCTAAGGAGCCATTACGATATTATAAAACTAAACGGGCGTGAAGCAATTTGAATGCACTCTACAAAATGGGCGCCGCGCGCTGTCTGTCAAAAACAGGCGTAATTTTGTTAAAAGATAACCACACCTAAATAGAATTAAAATCTACGAAATGCAGTTACGAGTGTTCGTGCTAATCATGCCTAATTGAAAAATAATAGAGGTTAATGCCCCCGTGTTCGGAACCCTCCAAAACACACGCAACCCGTCACCTTGTTGCTAGTCGTTTTATTTCCTCTTGACTAATCCTGATTTCAGCTTTAAAATTAGGTACACAGCAATTTGTAGTTGGTTTATAAATAAATAAAATAAATAAATAAATATTCATGGACTTTACACACAACGCCCTCTAGTCCCAAACTAAGCAAAGCTTGTGATATGGGAGCTAGATGGCTGATAGAATACTTATATACTTTTTTTTTTGTAAATACATACTTATAATTACATAGTAACACCCATACCTCGTACACTGTAGGTGGCTCAATGGGTTCTATGTAGACCATGTCACAATCTCAATTATATCACGTAACACGCGATATCACAAACCAGTATCAAGGAAATATTGACAGTAGGTATAGTACGCACAACGGATCTTTATCCCTCTGAAGTTAGATGCAACAAACGATTGCGCATGTACTATCGGCAAAATTTCCGCCTTACCACTTTTGAAACTGTTTCGCTTGCAAGCAGTTAGCTACCTGACCCCGCCTTTTTCTTTTGTCTTATTATTTTGACCAACCAGAGATTTAACATCTAATTATTTTTATGACGGCCCATTGTTTTCATAACTTTTACACCCAAAATAACTTGCTTCTATTGGTATTCAAAAATTAACGGCTAGTCGGTTTACAGGAAATGCACCCTTAAGGTGGTAAGGTAGAACTTTTGCTGATGGTACCTACTGTTATGCGGAAAAATTAGCTTACCTTCAATTACCCAAAAATGAGATCTGCGCAGATACTTCAGAAAGACAAAGATCCATTGTGTGTGACTACTATACATATTAATTGACAGGATCGTGATATTATCGCCAAGAATGGTTTTGAAAAGTTACTGAGATCAGAATCCAGTATTGACAGTGTAACACGCACCTATAAAAATTGCTACGGTTTTCATTTGGAAAATGTAACGTAGGTTTAAGCTGTTGCAATACGACTTGGTAGTTGCGATTAAAGAAATATTGCCATCGATTCCCTAAATATTTTGAACGTTACCTAGGTTTTTAAATCCTAAATAAACTTATTTTTACTATTTATTTGTATGAGGAGATCCTAATTTTTTTTACTACGGATAAAAAGCTGTCTGATTATTAGATACAAAATAAAAAATGCATGACCTACAGAAGAAAAGGTGAATAAAATGCGAAAGACGTAAACTTGAAGAGGTAATAACAAGCAGAGAAGCCTTTTTTTCTCAAGGCGCATCTCTATAATATTTCAAACACTTGCGAAAATTGAAAGAGCTCAAAGAATTCTCGGCATTGAAGGCGTTTGTTTATTATTTGAGGTAACCATATTTATCTCAATGTAAAAATATTAGCACGTAAAATCGAGGGCTTTTCGATTTTATGTAGTGATTGTCACATAGTTTGATTGGTGCCATGTAAGTAGGTTAGTCTCAAAGTCCCCGTGAAGTTTTCATGTCCAAATAAAATTTACAGCTTATTATTGAATATCTATGTAAAGCTTAGATCATCATCATCAGTCCACTGTTGGACGTGGGTTTCTCCCAAGACGCGCCACTAAGCTCGGTCTTCTCATCCAGTGTTTGCCAGCTGGCAATTACATTTTACTTGTTTACATTTTTCAGAAGCTTTGATACTCTACTGCAATTTACGTTTTAAAGTTTACTTTGTATTTTTAAACTATACCGTGAATCACGTTATGCAAATCACGTCACTGTTTTTCCTCAGACTAATAACACCCTAGAAGGCTCGCGTGCTCTCTCCAGTTTACTTTTCACAAACAAAATATCGCAAAACGCAATAATTAGCATTACACTTGGCTAGGGCGGGGCGATTTGTCATTAATAATAGAGCGTAAAGTTGGAGGGCGGTCCGCCCTTGGGCGTTACACTAGCCCATACCGACATTTCAGGCTTCAAACTAAAATATCGGTGTCGGCACCGACATCGTCCTAAAGTATCTAGTACTAACAGGCTTACTTAAAATCGTGATTGAAATGCGCAAGTAAAAAGTTTTTTCTTATACAACTAAATGAGGAAACAAGCCGATGGACTACCTGATGTTAAGTGGTAACCATTGCCTATAACGGTGCGTTGCCTCACTGAGCACGTCCATTGAAAACGTGCTCTGTGATGCATTGCACTGCGCCCATCACTTTGAGACCAAAAAGTGTTATGTCTTATGTGCGTGTATTTGCGCTTGCACCTATAGGTACACTTCAAACCGGAACACAGCCAATCCGAGCATCACTGCTTGGCGTACGAAATAGGTACAAAGATAGCACTTTCCCGGACGAGCTCAACAAGAAGCTCTACTACTACTTTTTGAAGATCAAAATTATATTTTTCTCTAAACCTTTTGTTGTTTGCGATTTTTCATAGATTACATTCAGTGATTTTATATCTTAAAAAATGTTGAAGTGTGCGAGCGAGTTCGTATAACAGTGCCGTTTCGTTTTGGTTTTGATATTGACAAATAGTGACAGGGAGAATTTTATATGTGTTTTATTTAAAGAGGCGATTAATCCAAAGATATCGTTGATATCGTCGTACGTGTCGTGTCGGTGGTAGTGTGAAAACGCCCCTTAGGTTAACAACCCCTGTTACATGGTAGTTCTGCTTCAATGACTATAAATGCAAATTAGCGTTTTGAGAAAACTTCCGGTCTCGGCAAAGTTGAATGAAAAAGGAAAGACACATGACTTTTAGTCATACTTATAAACGTTGATTAACAACGGAATAAGCGGAACATATAAGTAGCTATTTAATAGTTTAACGATTGTTGCCGAGCACATAGGTAAGTGTAAAGTAGACTGCTGCTCAAAACTATACTCGTATTTGTCTTTACCTACTGACTTTTTCCTTAGAAGTTTTAGTATTATACGCATTTTAAAACCACTTGAATGAAAAATTGCAATTTTTCATTTCGGCTTGTTGGCGCTGAGCACCGACTAGTGACGGGCCGTGAAATTGGTCGCACCACATTTTAAAATAATGCTGCCTAAAGTCGTTAAGTGTTTGAAGACGCTAATAAAATTGCGCTCGTAGGCGGGAATTTTAAAATAATAATTCTGTGCCACAGCAAAGATTTTTTATAATTACGCCTAGCTGTGACGCCTGTTTTGTACAATAATTATTAGTCCTTGCCATAATAAATTCAGCTTTCTTGGAAAGCTCTTGGTTTATTTTATTTTAATTAACATTTTGCATTGATATTTATTTTAGGTTCAGTCCTAGTAAAACAAAAGCTGTCTTTAACAGAATAATTAATGAGCTGGTAACATTTAAAGTATAAAATAAATCCTTAACTGAGTCAATGTTTGTTGAAATAACAAAAAATTTAAAGCCTGATTTTCACGCGCCCCTTATTCAAATATGAGGACCAAATTAATCTGTCTGGACCGCTAGTCCACTCTGCACCCCTTTGGCGAGTCCAAGCCAATTTCATACAATAACACATAATGTTTGGTATGGAACAATACAAACTTATACCTACTTGTTTTGTTTGCTCTTGTTTATAATTCATCGTATTCAGCATAAAAAGGGAAATCGAAAAATCGCCGTCGAAATTGATCGGATTTCATATCTTGTTTCGTGCACGGTCCGATTCAATAACATGATCCTTTGATTCAGCTGTAAATAATATATCATTGTTACGTAAATCCATTCTCTTTTCCCAAGTGTTTTATAGATACTTGTGACTTTCAAGTGTAAAATTAGTTTCACGGGATGAATGGTCTTTTTTATAAGAGAAAGCCGGATAAGTCATTAAAAGTGCCGACGAGGCGAAAGAATAAAGAGTCGAGCAAAAGTGGTCGAATCCAGTTGAAGCCATTCCTTATCGAAAACTTGGAACTGGTATGATTCTCCGACGAACACTTATTAAACTTTTCCATAGCGAATCGAAAGTCAAATTTCCTGAATAGTTGCCTTCGAATTGATAATAAAAAGTTGAGTTATGTCTCAGTCCTTCGTTTCTCTTCGGTTTTAATTACTATTGAAAGCTGATTCAACTTTTAATTTCCTATTAAATACCTACTTTCATAATAAGTAACGCAAAAGCTTGAAAATATAGCAGGATTCACCATTATCCAACCGTGTTACACATTTTCATATAGACCTTTATTATCTAGAAAAACGAATGTGTGTTATGTGCGAAAATTCATAAGCTTTAATCTAGATTCTTGAAATATAACCTTGGTTTTTTGTTATTGTATTTTATATTGCGAATTGTTTATTCATTATCAACTAATTAGTAAAATAACAAGAATCAATAAGTGCACAAATGACTTTTGAGGTTTTAGAGATGTCGCCAAAAGTTTGTTCGTGCAAATAAGTTAAAGTTTACTCAAATTCAACTCGATTCTACCAACCACATCTTGCAATTAATTGCTACAAATCTCTTTATTGTTCCAATAACGTTCACCATTTTCTCTTTGAAACCATCGAAACTTCTCAATGAGGCTTTAATGAGTAGTCTCAGCGCTTCGATTGACCGCCCCCAAGCCAATTCACTTGCTTCTATCTTGGCTTTTGAAGAAACTAGACTGCTTTACCGTCCGTCGCTTGAATACAAAAATGTGTACACTACACAACGCTCCAGTTTATGTATAGACTTACGTGGTTCACTGTAACGAAGCAATATTTATTCTGTGCTTTTGTACTTTTACAACTTTTTTTGAATGTAGGTATCACATGAGCTACATTCTATACAAATAGTAATTTGAAAATATAGGAATTCGCTTTTTCCACATCGCTGAAAAAAAACAAATTATCACGACACTTCAATGTTCGAATGGCTTCTAGACTGGCAATAATTTGTAAATTAAAAGCCCCTTGTACTAAATTGAGATAATAAACAAAATAACAGATAAACAAAATGATAAAGCACTTTGCTTTCCCCTTGTAGTGAGTAAAGTTTTAATTTTATTTTGTTTAATATAAACTGCAGTAAATTATAACGCATTAAAGGGTAGGCTAATAACACCGACTGCCTCGCTTATGGCTGCTGTCGAAATTAATAGCGCTGGTAGTGATGTCTTTGTGCAAGACGTCGTTTTTGTCGATATTTTAAATTCTTACTTATAAATTGCTTTTGTGGTTCGATATGTAGACAGGCATTTATTATTTTAAGCTTTAATTCTCAAATCTATCGAATTTTGTTTTCCTCAAATATGTTTTTTTTTAATGTAAGTAGGTATGTACATACTCTAATTAAAAGTTCGTTTACATCAACTAAACCAGGAATTAGTAGTAAAAAGATCCTCAATTAAAATGTAAACGCTAACTATACGCGAACTTATCAACAAACACTATTGTTGACAGAAAATAATAATATCGATATTGTAAGTCTAAAAAATAATTTCATCAATATTGCCGTCCATGTCAATAATACTACAAGACTTCAGAATTTCTCCAGAGACGTACGAGGTAGCAGTGGGATATCCGGTACTTTAGTCTGCTTGCTAACATAGCACTACTATACTTAGAAGCATATATTATATCAACCTAATTGGCGTGAAAGAAAACTTTTTATCAGTAATACTGATAAGATAGAAAAATCATTTCATCGATATCGCCGCTCCGGCCGTGTTGTCACAACACTAGTGTTCTTCAGAGACGTGCGAGGTAGCAGGGGGATTTCCGGTACTTCAGGCCGCTCGCTAATATAGCCATCCTCACTTGGGGCTGTCCTCGTGCGGGCAAGCGCGAAACTCATTAAAATTTCGCACGGGCACAAAGACGTGTCGCCAAATAAGGTGGGGAAGTCAATTTTGGGTGATGTTTTGTTTTGATTTTTGAGCATTTAAAAGCTACTCGTGATACAAATCATTACGTTTGAAAACGAGGGGGTTTTCATCCAGAGGAACTAAACATTTACACTACCTGCAGATTGGATTAGAAGTCAAAATTTTGTTTGGTTCTAAATCGAGGGGTAAATAAATGAGGAAGTAACTTACTGCAAGGGAAGTTGCAAGCGGTTCTCTAGGATGGCTACCTAGTCTCATAAAGACTCCCTTTCCCCAATGCACAGGGCTGCTGGCAATACGGCAGCATAATAAAATAATAATTTCTTCTGAATGAATTCATTGCAAACTCAAGACTGCGTAAAATTCCCGAGGGATCTCAGCTTTATTGTTCGTTGTGGCGGGCAAAGCCGCGTGGAAAATTTAATTGTCATCAAATTTTTGTGGTCATGGTTGAAAAAAATAATTCATTTTATAAAGATCCACAGTTCCACTAGTTTATTCCCCAACACATTCCTCGTGAACGCGTAGTTTGACGACATGGTTTCCTCAATCGGATGACACGAATTTTTTCTATTGGTCCAAATAATCAAACAATGAGGAATGTACGAATAAATAAATAAATAAATATTCAGGGACATTTCACACAACACCCTCTAGTCCCAAACTAAGCAATGCTTGTAATATGGGAATCAGATGGCTGATAGAATACTTATATACTTTTTTTTTGTAAATACATGCTTATAATACATAGTACACCCAGACATAGAACAAACATCTATGTTTTCCACGCACAAATGTTTGTTCTTGGTGTCGAATTGTTTATTTATGGGCATGTTTCACGAGGTTAGAAATATGGTGGCCCACCGGCTTGCCGTACACTTTTTTTTTTTTTACAAAAATAAACCTTTTTTTGACTTCTTTACTATGAGTACTTAAACAGTGAAAACACGAAAAGATTACAGCACAGGTCTGTCTGTGGTAGGTACCTACTAAATACCTAAATATTTTGGTTGCATTATATACTTACCTACTCCGTTTACTACATAATGACCGTCATATAGGTAAGTTGTAGACAACGATACAAGTGTCAAAATATTCAGGTACATGACATACATGATGCAATATCCGAATGAGCTGCTAGTGACGTCATAAATTACCATGACGTGAATCACGACATCGAAAGGATGGAATAATTAACGAGGTGAACATTGCTAGTGACACCGCCAAACCATCATTCAGGGCTTCAGGAGTGCTACTCTCAAACACCAAATAATTGAAATCATAAACTATGACGATTTTGTCAAACTACTAAAAAGGTGTGTCAAAGATCTTAGAATCTTAGAAATATCTACAGCTGTTTTCTTGCATCGCTGTGTATAATTAAATATTTTTTATTTGTGTGTAGCATTCATGGACTTTTTGATGATTTGAAATAATATTTTGAAAGATGCAAGAAAATGTTTATAGAATACTTATATACTTTTTTTGTAAATACATTATTGCGATGGACGTTAGCGCGACAAGTTTCAAACGAAATCTCGACACTATAACTTATTTTTTCACTAGCTTCTGCCCGCGACTTCGTCTGCGTCCCGTTTGATCCTGTTGATTTTCCGGGATAAAAAGTAGCCTATGTGTATCCAGGCTAGGAACTATATGTATTCCAAGTTTCCAAATCGGACCAGTAGTTTTTGCGTGAAAGAGTAACAAACATCCATACTTACAAACTTGATGTAGTAGTATGATTTCGCAGTACCTCCTCATGTAATGAACATGTTCAGTCCAGATCACACACTGGGCTACACAATGGGACATGCTTAGGACGTTGTTCAATATTGTGTCACACAATCGATGGACAAATAGTAGCCTCAATTGTGCACTGATGAAGGCAATAAATTATTGATAGTGCGAACTAATATAATGACATTTCAACATAGAATGAAATGTCTGCGCTATAGAATTTCGCTTACTACATTTTAGCTCTCATAGTCTTTGTTTTCTATTTTTAAAGAATAGAAAAGGTAACAAAATGAATAAAGGAGCGGACGCTATCGACTTTTAATTTTTTGAAGTATATAATTGTTTTGTTGCAAGAAGGCGTAAAGCTTTTACAGAAAATACTCAATTTAAACCCATTAAAGTTGAATAATCCAAATCTATCCTAATTTTTGAGACATGCACTGCACAAGGCTACTTGTTACTACTATTTTTAGAAACCACTAAGGTAACGGCACCTGTTTCCGTGGTATTTTCACTAAAACTCGAAAGGATATCAAATATTAAGCATTTACTGTACCTTTCTGAAGGTTCGGTTTCTGTTATCAAAAGCTCTAGTGTTTTTACTTTCGAAAACTACTTAAGTTTTGACGGACCGACCTATATTTCTATTTGAAATTAAATAAAATGTAAATCAAGTCTAAATCGCTCTATTCCGAGGCAAAAATCCGTATTCCGTGGTATTTGGTACCTAATTCCGTGGTATGAAAAATGTATACGAAACGACAGTAACAAACTGATAAAATAATGTTAGAAAGATTAACTTGATTGTTCTCTAGGAATACAGGTCACTTTTGGTGGTAGTACTATTATTATTTAACAAATGATTTTATTATTATCAATGTAAAAGTTTTTAAATACCTCTTTGGATGTTTGTAACTCAATCTCTCACACGCCAGCGGCATCAACTTTGCTAATATTTTAATCCTGTGATTGCAAATCCGGATAAATACACAAAGTGCTGATAACGGGAAAATCTTCCCGTGTGATAAGTTAAAAAAAATACTTTTACTGTTTCCTAAGCACACACACATACAAACACACATTACACATTAACACATTATTATAATATTCCACATTATAAATACGACATTTCGCGAAGAAATAAGACCAAGCGTGCAAATGGTACAAAGACTGCCGCCCAACCCACAGCTGAGGAGACTAAAAAATCATGTTTCTTAATTTCCAGTACCTACTAAAAGCTAAAATTTTTTATATACCTATCATTCTTAATATAAGCTGATGCGAAATTAGTAAAATTTTTGTTAAAGATTAACTTCTTAATAAAACATGCAGCCAAATGTGTCGAAAATAAATATTTTCGTAACATAATTTTCTATACAACCAATAAACAAAATACATAAGTAGGGTACTTTTGATGTGTTATAACTCGTAAAAATTATTAAAAAGTATACCTCGAAATAAGGTTTTAGTCTCAATCGACTATTTGATTTGTCAAATCTATCGTTAAAATCACAAAAACCTAATCCCAGTTTATGAAATTCAAAAATAAGGATAGGTCTTTCAAATTGCTATTCCGAGGTAAATTTTCACATACCTTGGAATTAGGTACTAGGTGAAATATTTGACCCCTAATGCCGTGGTTTTTTCAATATGTAATTTTACCTCATTATAATTAAAAAACCACTTAAACATGTATTACATACGGTAAAGAATATACTTCTTTCGATAATTTAACACTAAAAACCAACACCTAGAACAAAAAAAAATCAAAATAAACCTTATTTAAAAGAGCTTGCTACTCACGTGTACAGAGGCAAAAACGTATGAAGAGTGAACTTGGACCAGCCACCGCTGCGAATGTAGTCAATTATTTTGGAATGTAAGCCCGTTCTAAGTCTCGTTTTTAGATTTATATACTAAAAAATATATTTCCTAATGACAAATAACTTTTGCAACAAAAAAGAACCTAAGAATCAGAAGTAAATGCTGTTTTTCTAAATACCACGGAGAAAGGTGCCACTTTTGGAATACCACGGATTTGGGTGCCTTTACCTTAGAGTGGTATTAGAAGAAATTTGCTTCCACAGTCTTAAAACTCCAGCAAAAACGAGCTAGCTTGCATTATCCAATTGTACAGAATGGTGATAAAAATCCACACCACTCGAACGTATTGGCTCGAGTCGAAATAATCCGTGGCTCTGGCTTGGCTTATTACGTTTGCAATATCTTCGTTGGGCGGTGCGATTCTGGCGCTGTGTGCTTCATTTCGAAGCATTGTATGCCTCAAATATATTTCTAAACTATTTTTCAAGTGTTTTTGTTTGTGTTAAATTCATTATGTAATTTCAGAAAGCTATCAGGTGTTTTTTTAATTCAATTCATTTATTTTCTTGTAAGTGATTTACCTAAACTAATGGGGGCTAATACACATTTTTACAATTTATTTGCGGATTTTGTTTGCGTGGTCCCTATCCAGATGAAAGTAAGTCTCAGTAGTGTTTATTACATTTAATAATAGTTGTAGACACAATGGGTATAACACCCAAACGATAGCCATCTTTCAATTCAAATGTTTTCATCATCATCTGTCTGTAAAAGTCCACTGCTGGACATAAGCCTCTCATAGATTTCCAAAAATAATAATTCCGGGTCTTCTCCATGAATTGACTACCCGCGGTCAAACAATATCGTCGGTCCATTGGCTCCCACCAGTGGAGAAGCAGTCTTACTCTTAATTTTCTGGTTCGTGATATTCGAAACCATTTTAGGTGTAATGTAAGTGTGAATTTTTATGTACTTTAGGCAAGTTAGTTCAAACATTTCTAGAAACTCGACCCAGGGGGTTCAGTGCAATTATGTTCGGTATCAACCTACGTCCAAGCTATTTCCTTAAGCTACCACAGTAAATATTTGCAGCTAGATACGCTGTGGATATTTTGTTCCCTCTCCTTCGGGCATTCAAAGGAAGGTTATGTTCACAAAATCTCTTCTAGGAAATCTGTGTAGCTTACATTTATTATTATGTTTGTATATACTATGTATGTACCTAAGTAGGTTAAGGTAAACAGATGCGAGCTAAGGGTGGGTAGGAGGTATATTTAAACAAGAATTGGCGAATACAGCCCCCGTATGCCAATCTCAGTTGAACCGCAAATTTGAACTGCAAAGTTATAAGTTCATACTAACTCATAGTTATTCTGTGACTAAATAGTGACATCATGACGTCATTTGATGTGTTTTCGCGCTTATTTTGTTGTCAGGTGTCTAAACAGAACGATCACGTGGTACAAAATTGTACCACGTGACCAGTTAGCACGCTGGTGACTTGGGCTAATCCCCTATTTTGCCACACAAACTGAGCTGCCTAATTAAAAGTTACAAAAAGCATCTTTTTTCTCAACTGTTTTACGTTTTATTCTATTTGTAGAAGGTTTTCACTGAAAATTTTTTTACGCCTGTACTAGTACGTGAAGTGTGTTCGTACTGTAAGAATACTTTGATTATAAATACCTTTTATTGTACATAGTTGAATTAAACATGATGACTGAACAAGAAATAAAAATTAGTTTAGTTATCATTAGTGAATGTTAAAATATCCCTTGCTCATTCGTTGAGTTTTTAACTTTTTAATACGTGTCACTTTTGCTAAAAAAATGCTAAATCTAGCTTCAAAAATCTAAGTGGCAACACTGTTGGTTGACTTACTCAATTGTCAATCGACAGTGTCATAATATTAACCTGTCATGTCAAACTGTGAAATTGTGTATATCGACGTTAATTCAGATCAATATGACCCGTAAATAATAACAAAATTGGTTTCAGTATGTTTTTTACAAATCAACGCATATGAACATACAAATAACATTAGCATTAACATAGCTGCAGCTTAAGAACAACAAGGTGCCAGGGGAGAACGGCATAACAACAGAACTTCTGAATGCGGGCGGGTTCCGAAAATATCATTAGCACCATAGACCACATCCACACGCTTCGGCAGGTTATACCTACAGAAGATCGAAGAGTAATCGAATCGGCCACTTTGTTTATCGTTTGTAAAAAGCCTTTGATTCAGTTAAAACCTGGGCAGTGCGACAGTTACCTACTTCAGCGGTGCCAAATCAACTACCGGTATATCGAAGTGTTTGTATTACTGTGTACTGTACACCTATGTAGACTGTATAGTAATGCCACCACGTCGTCCACGTCCATTCGACTGCAATACCAGAGTACAAATCCAATTCGACTGCTAAAAGGCGTGAGCCTTGGAGATGTTATTTCTCCGAAACTGTTCACCTCTGCACTGTACAATGTGTTCAAACTCTTGCAATGAATGAGTATGGCATCAACATCAATAGTAAACGTATCGATTTGCCGACGATATAGTCATCTTGGCGGAATCACTGGAATATCTAAGAATATGCGTGAAACGAATATCATGTCAAATACTCATGGTGCACCTATGCCGGTACAGGTAGAGTTAGCTAGTTGAAGTTGCAATGGGCTGGCCACATAGCTCGCAGAACTGGCTACCCCTGGGGAAAAAAGTTCTCAAATGGCGACAGCGAACCAGAAAGTGAAGTGTAGGATGGCCACCAACCCGATGGACCGATGACATTGTATAGATTGCGGGAAGTCGATAGGTGAAGATGGGCCAAAATAGCTTTTTCTGGAATACTATAAGATGATGATAATGATGATTTGTAACAATATTTGATATGATGGGTTTATGTGACCGTTTTGAATTGCTGCTGGGTTAATTATGTAACAAACATTGCGTTCAAAAACTCTCCTCGTGGTTGATCGTATTATTTTTACTCTACTTTAAAATAAGCTCATTGGACACATAAGTACTGAAAAATGTAAGTAGATAAACGTCTATAAAATGCAAAAATTAAGAAATGTTTAACCAATCTGATCTAATAAAATGTACAGAGATCTAAAAAACCAAAATTCGTAATCAGACAAAAAACCGGTACTTCACACAAAAAATTGATGAATTATGTTGCGTAGTATCTGAAACGCACCATGTCAGCATTTCATGTATTTTGTAATTGTTCTGTGGTTTGGTTTCTATTAGTCTATGTTTTATTGACATTTGTTATTTGTTGACAGAAAAACAATATGTATAAAGGCGCAGCAGGGCCTTTATCAGAACTCATTGTTGCCAGCGGCTACACGGGTGGGCGTGGAAATCAAACTCAACGGTTTATTGCACACAAATAAATCTTCAATTATGCCAGTATAATCACACACAGCCAATAACAATAATTTTAGTCAAGATAGTATTCGTTTTACTGTTTTACAAGATATTTAGAAGCGATTTGTCGTAGATGTGGTGCGCTGGCTCTCTTAGCCTCCATCCAAAAGTGCCACCACAAGATGGCTGCCCCGCTACCATCAACACGACACTCCGCTAGAGTGAACTCGTTTGTCACCCTTGACCATAGACCCTTTGAATGTTGACAGCTTGACGACGCGCCGCCGTCACGGCCGGACTGACATAAGACCGTCCTCGGTCTTTAAGTTGATTTCTGGAACAAGGAGTTTACAGTAACAAGGACATCCGCTCGTCCATCCTGTCAGTAACTACGCACGGGAAACACCCATTCAACCAGTTATAGAACATCTGGGCCAAGCGAGTGCATCCCTTCAACCAACCATTCCAGGTGTGGCCCGGACGACACGCTTCGGATAGCATAGACTACCGAAACCTTCCGATCTGGACTCGTGAATCCCTTCAACCAACCCACTCGGGTGTGGCCCGGATGTCACTAGCCTGCCGGGATCGACTGAGAACCTTCTGGACAGGACTCGTGAATCCCTTCAACCAACCCATTCGGGTGTGGCCCGGATGTCACAATCCTGCCAGGATCGACTGAGAACCTTCTGGACAGGACTTGTGAATCCCTTCAACCAACCTATTCAGGTGTGGCCCGGATGTCACAATCCTACCAGGATCGACTGAGAACCTTCTGGACAGGACTTGTGAATCCCTTCAACCAACCCATTCGGGTGTGGCCCGGATGTCACAATCCTGCCAGGATCGACTGAGAACCTTCTGGACAGGACTTGTGAATCCCTTCAACCAACCCATTCGGGTGTGGCCCGGATGTCACAATCCTGCCAGGATCGACTGAGAACCTTCTGGACTGGACTCGTGAATCCCTTCAACCAACCTATTCAGGTGTGGCCCGGATGTCACAATCCAGACCAGGATCGACAGACACGACAATATGTCAAAGTCAAAGTCAAAGTCAACATTTCTTTATTCAATAAAATCACAAGGATCATTTAGAATGTAATAATGTCTTACGGACATACCTTCCTATGGTGACGGACTAACCTCATCGGCATAAATTTCTATTTCTTTTTGTATATCCCATGTCTCAGGATCGGAGTATGCCCTGAGAGTGTCTGAAACAGCTGTGATAGTGTAAGAGTAGAACCGCAGAAGTACCCTTTAACACACGGTCAATAAGTCATTGTCAATTTAAAGCCGTGTTACCCATATTAGCAATAGTTTCATCTACTACATCATCTGGCGCCGTCTCGGCCTCATCATAATTTAAATGATTAGTCGTGATTTCAAGTAAGTCATCATGTCCTTGAGGTACTGTTGGGTGCAAGTTGAGTGTTTTTTTTAGTGTGTTTCGCGACCAGATCTTATATCTCACTATCGCGTTTGTGTTCGCACGAAAGCCTTCTTAATGAAGTTCGACGTAGGTACTGAACCTTTTTTTTTGTTTGTAAGTTCTCAGAAGGAGTAGGTAGGTACATACCGGATCAATATTGGCAAGAAGATTTTATTAGCGGTAGTCCGCATGTTCCATTCCTCGTCCTTCACTAGGTATATACAATACCAACGTCGTAAGCTTGTAAGAAAGCCTACCAACGATGCACACGAGGTGTAAGATCTTTTTTGTTTTCGAAGCCTTAAGAGAATTGCAACCTGTGAAAACTACAAAAAGGTAATGAAAGAAATGCTCTACCTCTTTTACAGCTGCCAGCGTCTGTAATTTATAGGAGTGACAGCGCAACTCCATTTCCGACGTGCGTCGCTGGCATCGTTATGCCGTTCTAGATGGCTCAGATGTGAGAATACGTATTATGGTGTTACGTATTTCTTCATGGTTTTTAGTCCATGTAATATGCCCCTTTAATTTAGTTAGAGAATACAATAGTCCTACAATACCTACGCGTAAAATCAGGGATGAATTTACAAAGACACAAGGCAAGGCCAAAGAATTGCCGAACCTGAGTACTTAGCTGGTTTTGGTTGAGGAGAATCTACTAACACTTATATTTTCCGAGAATTTGGTTTTACCTCACCACATTGAAGCTAATAGCATTTTTTGGAGATTTATTAAATGTAAACCCTGTTAGACCTTATGTAAACGCTCCATACCCTCGGTGACATAATCGGAATACTTACCTAACAATGATATCAGCGATGCCCTCCGTGAATCCTTGTCAATTTTGTGAAGGACGGATTGTTTGAAATAAGTTACAAAAATGACTTCGTTCCGGAGGATGTTCCCAGAGTATACCTCTGGAAGGGCAGAGCTCACATTGACGGACCTCTTTTACCACAACTCCACTACCGTTTTTTTTATCCGGACAAACAGTTGCTATGTGCCCAGGCTGACCACACACGTAGCAGGCTCCCCAGTGCGTGATGAACTTGGAGTATCTTGCGACTTCTTATCAATATCATTTTGTCGCTTGCGACAATTAGCTATACGATGTCCACTGTTTCCGCAATAATGACATTTGCAAGGGAATTTATCTGTCATGCGAGGTCGCTTGGTATCAGTTTCTTGGGCTTCAGCATCTAGACATTTTTAATGATATTCCACCAAGGGTTCGGTATAATTGAGCTCGACTCGTGACAGTTTTTTTGCATTCAGTTCACGACGTATCTGGTTGTCTTTCTGACACAATACCGATATAGCAAATCCATATAGCAACTTCTTCAGGCATCGTACAATTCGGTATTTGTTCGATGAGGTTCCATAATCCAAGAGCAGATTCAGCTGCTGTCTCCTTTAGTGCTGTTGGCGTTTGTTGGATCAAAACTTGGGTAAGCAATATCTCCATATTTTTTTAAGTTTCTCAGCGTATGATATATCGGGTGTTCTTGCTTCATTTTGCAGATCGTTCGATCCCACTTCTGATAAAGGCGCAGCAGGGCCTTTATCAGAACTCATTGTTGCCAGCGGCTACACGGGTGGGCGTGGAAATCAAACTCAACGGTTTATTGCACACAAATAAATCTTCAATTATGCCAGTATAATCACACACAGCCAATAACAATAATTTTAGTCAAGATAGTATTCGTTTTACTGTTTTACAAGATATTTAGAAGCGATTTGTCGTAGATGTGGTGCGCTGGCTCTCTTAGCCTCCATCCAAAAGTGCCACCACAAGATGGCTGCCCCGCTACCATCAACACGACACTCCGCTAGAGTGAACTCGTTTGTCACCCTTGACCATAGACCCTTTGAATGTTGACAGCTTGACGACGCGCCGCCGTCATGTATATTTTTCTGAAAATGCTTTGTTATTAATATCTACCTACGTTTACCTATTTACTCAGTTTCGTGTTTTGTGTTGATGCTAAAAAACACCTCCAGCAATATACATTTTGCTTGTGTGTGCTCGTATGTTCGAATCGTGCCTACTTACCACATATTGATAGGTACCTACTTCGAACAAGACTACCAAGGTAAGAATTTTGTATTTATTCTATGAATGTGACTGTTGACTTTCCCATTTCAACATGATGAGAGGGAACCAATTTCAATAGGTAGGCATCTTTAAATTTACCTACCTACATATCTAAAACAAAAATTGGCTCAAACTTATGTAGATTCAAAGTTTCATCCAAATCGGCCAGTAGTTTTTGCGTGAAAGAGTAACAAACATCCATACATACTTACAAACTTTCGCGTTTATAATAATTAGTATGAACTATGATTAATATGAAGTAGGTATGTCCCGCTGATATTTAATTTCAATAAACTTTTATTTCAGGTCTTCATAATGCATACCTATATAAGACATCTCAGGCGAGGCCTAACATGCTTGAGGTGATATACTATACTATACCGCAGACAGCCGCCAGCAGGCTTCAAAGGTACGCTGTGAAGCTCGCCGCGTACGATTTCAACATTAAATTTGTGCCGACGGAACGAAACGGCAATGCGGACGCATTATCGCGCCTGCCGTTGCAGCATTGCAAAGGGGAGTCTGACAAGGATGACGCCGCATACCTACATTTTGTGGAAGATAGTTTTCCGATCGGTCACAGGGATGTGGCTAGGGAAACCAAGAACGATTTAATATTAAGAAGAATCTACGGATATCTAATGAGCGGTTGGCCGGATAATCCGGAAATTGAGAACGAAAAACCATACTTTCACAGGAAAGACTTATTTTTTAATTATAGATTCTCACTCGAAGTGGATTGAGGTGTTTGTCATGACCGCGGGCACAACGGCGGCGAAGGTCGCGGCTGTACTGAGAGAGTGTTTCGCTAGATTCGGTCTTCCAAAGCAATTGGTATCAGACGGCGGGCCGCCGTTCACTTCGGTCGAGTTCGAAAGGTTCCTTCGGTGCAACGCCATTCAACACGTTTTGGCTGCACCTTATCATCCTTCCAGTAACGGAGCCGCGGAGAATGCCGTGAAGACGGTCAAAAAGGCTATAAAAAAGGCTATACTTGAAGGAGATAACGTAGACCGTGCACTAAGCAAGTTTTTATTCCAATACCGAAACACTGAGCACGCCAGCACAAAGCGGGCACCCGCCGCAGCCATGCTGGGCCGCCGGCTGCGCTTGCGGCTCGACATGCTGCGCCCACAAACCGCCTACTTCGTCGAGGCCGCGCAGCAATCGCAAGTACGCAATGCAGGCGGCATACTTCGCGATCTCAAAGAGGTTGACGAAGTACTCGTCAAGAAACTTCGCCCGAACAGCACCGTCAAGTGGAAGCCAGGCATCATCGAAACACGCACCGGTGCTGTCACTTATAAGGTACGTACCGAGGACGTGACTAAAACCAGACACATCGATCAGATTATGCCGATGCGTAAAACTAATCGGTTGTCACTCGCTAGAAGCGTTCAGAGTAGCACAAACGACGCTGATGAACCAGAACTAGCTACGGATCCAGCGCCTACTGGGCGCACCACTGAGGCGGCATTCCTCGACGCAGAAGAGTCTCCGTGCCCTTCGACAGCGACGTCACCGTCGACTCCACTGCCACCTACTTTCCGGCAGGTTGATGACGAGGGCGCTTCTGCAAGTCCAACAGCGGGCTATCTTCGTCCTCGTAATAAAAGGCCTAATTATAGGATGTGAAATATAGGTACACTTATACCTACCTATACGTAGAAGTTTTTTTTATTTTATTTTACTGTCGTTATGCAAAACGTTTCTAGCTAATAAGTTCATATCTTGTAAAAATCATTGCGTCAAACATAATTTGTGGTTTTACCTATTGCTATGTGCACTAGATTTACGTAAACTTACAGTAAGAATCTAGGTAGGTACCTAAGTTTAGAGTTGGTTTTGCCCGTGTATCAAATAGGTAGTAATGTAGCTATTCTGATTCATTTATCCATTAGTTTTTATTTTGTTTAGCCACATAGTTTCTAAGAGGGGAAAATTGTAATGTATCCATGTTTACTTATAGATAGTACCTAGGTATGTGGGTACTCGCAAATACGGTTTGCGCTGCCTACCACAAACTAACAATAAATGAGTCTTGTTTGAATGGTGTTTTAATCCGCATACTATATATTTCATATACTTACACACTTTGCAAAACAAGGTACCACTGTGAGCTGAAATCCTAGCAATGCATACAATGTTTTTTTAATATATAATAATAATAATAAATATTCATGGACTTTACACACAATGCCCTCTAGTCCCAAATTAAGCAAAGCTTGTGATATGGGAACTAGATGGCTGATAGAATACTTACATACTTTTTTTTTGTAAATACATACTTATAATACATAGTAACACCCAGACATAGAACAAACATCTATGTTTGCCACACACAAATGTTTGTTCTTGGTGGGGATCGAACCCACGACCCACAGCACGGAAGGCAGAGCTATACCGACTGAGCTGTGACGCCTGTATATTATTGGTTTGTATCTAATAACTGAATAAAACCATGTTGATAATCATTTTAATTTATTCCAAGAGTTATGTCTCACTGCCACAGTCATAAACATTGAATAAAACTGAATTTTGCTTAGTTTTGCAGACAATAACAAATAATACACTAAAAATAAACTGTAACTTAAACATCACTTGTATGAAAAGTCCTCCCAGCTGATATTTGCTAAGACTGTGTGGTGGTTAGGTATTTTAAAGACTGAAACAAAATAAAATTTAATTTATTTATCAAGTTGTACATTTCATTATAACTATGCTATAGTTATTACTAATATAAAATGGGATTGGTTTGTCTGCACGGAACAAAAAGCTGGCTGAAGAAAGAGGAATGAGCAATAATAGCCTATGATTTAGTACCTCCATAACTAGGTAAGTACCAAATTTTCACAAATAAGTACTTAGTGCTAGGAGCATTGTCTGCCAGCCACATTTAAATGATTTAGTGCTCAATTATTCTGTAATGTAGGTAGATGTAATGTGGAACTCACTTCCACATCATCATAGGCATGTTTTTCCTGGCTCAGTGTTGGGTAAGTACACATGTTTCCTGTTTAGCATTGTTTTGCCAGAAAGTATTTCCATCAGTTAAGTTAGGGTGTTGGGTACACTAGCTTCAAACTCTATTCAACTTTCTCTTCGTCTCAAAAGTGTTTTATGGTTCTAAGTTCTATTCCTGTAGAAAAAACACTTTGTTAGAGTGCATTTGACAAAATCATTTATATTGCTGTAAATAGGTAGGTAATTACATTACATACCTTTTTTTCTTCCTTATTCTACTAGGCCCTTCATCAAGTATTACAAACAACCTCCTAAAATTACGTAAAAATGTACAAAATTCATTTACAAAAGCATTTTGATGACACAACGCTTCAAGAATACAAATTATGTCAAAGTGGTCAAATGCATGTTAATGTCATGTCATGACGTAATGAATTTCATGTCGTTACCACCTACCTACCTATTTATGCTTTTTAACCCTAAGTTAACTATAGAAAATCAAATGCGGGCTTTGTAAAACGGAGTTCAGAATTTTATTTATACTGAAGATAGCTTTAAACCAACATTAAAAAAATAAGGTTCTGAATTAAATTTTAATTTATCGAACTTAGATTAGATTAGAAAATTCTTTATTGCATCTTATAAAAACAGTACAGAGGCGGGCTTAATGCTAATTAGCATTTTCTTCCAACCAACCTTTGTGTAGTGTGGAGAAAAAGGTAGTGCTTATATTATGGAAAACTTGGTAGGGAGAAACGTCTTTAAAAATATATAAAAATTACCTACATAAAATAATAATACACTAACCAAATATATATATGTATACTACCTAAATACCTATATAAATACATACATGAATTGCTCAACTTTGTTGAGAGATCTGAATTGATAGAAAGTGGCGATATAATTTGGATTTGAAAATACCTAAAGAAGCAGCTTCACGGATATCCACTGGAAGGGAGTTCCACAGGCGTATCGCTCTGACAGTAAAGGAATCATTGTAGAAGGAGGTTTTATGAACTGGGGTTTTGAGGAGAAGATGTTGAGAGGAACGTACGGGGCGGTCGGAACAAGAAAGAGGGGAGAAATGTTCTTTGAGATAGTTACGGAACATAGGGTTGTGAAGAGTGTTATAAAGGAGACAGAGAATGTGGGTATCACGGCGAAAGCGGATTTTCAACCACTTCAACTGAGAGCGATAATAGGAGACGTGGTCATACTTGCGCAGTCCGAAGACGTACCTAATGCAGACATTCAGTAGACGCTCCAGTTTATTGAGCTGATCTTCCGTAGCGTCGGAATAACACACATCGGCGTAGTCTATAATCGGAAGTAGTAATGAGTTGCCAAGAGTTAATTTGGCTGTGAAAGGAAGGAAGTTTTGCATGCGTTTCATGGCATGCAAGGACGCAAAGATTTTCCTACTGACCTCCGTGATATGGTTATCCCAATTTAATCGAACTTAGTTAGTTTTTAGAAGTTAGTTCTGAGGTAACCAACATTTAAAAAAAACATACAACCGAATTGAGAACCTCCTGCTTTTTTGAAGTCGGTTAAAAATATGTTTTTTCTTCAACAAAGTTTTTTAATAAAAAAACTAGATATGAAGCTTTTTAGTTAAGGTTCAAGCTTATTTACATATCCCGTTTGATCCTCTTTAATCCCGTGTGACACGCCTCACAGCTCAGTCGGTAATAGCTCTGCCTTCCGTGCTGTGGCTCGTAGCTCCGATCCCCACCAAGAACAAATATTTTGTGAGTTCAAAAATATACACCTTAAGTTTGTACTATGTCTGGGTGCTACTATGTAATGACTGGTGCTATAACTCCTAAGCCACTAAGAGTACTAGATACCTACTAGATTCTAAATGAGGTTGGATAGAACATACCAAAACAGTAAAAGCTAAGAAACTTACCAACTGGTTATTTAGTAATCATATGTCTTGTTATGGTGATCTAGGGTTAATGCTGTTTCGTAATGTAATCAACATAGATAAGAAAAACCCGATATTTTCCGAAAAAATTCGATTCGTACACCGTGACAAAAAACTTCTATCAGCTTTTTTATTGTGATTTGGTCTTTGGAATATCAAACAATTTACTGGTCAGCAAAAGATTGGCATACGGGCTCAGGTCCTATTCCCAGTTGCCACCACCTCTTCTGTCCCCTGTAGTGACAAATAGGAATGAGTGTCAGGCTGACATGACATAGGTTAACGAGCCTTAAGATATTAAGATACCTAATCTTACAATGTAATTCTTAGGTGCCATTTTATATTGCTATATAGATAGGTACTTATATCTTTAAAATAATTATTATGTTGTTGTAAATATTGTTTGATTCTCAGAGTGCGTAAGGATGAATGTAATGAATCTAAATTTTTTTACTTTTATTGTGAATTTGCCTTTATGAACAAGGTCTTGGAAGCTGCAATCAAAATAATCCTGCTTGTATCGTCATAACAGTATGTCCCATATTTACACTTGCGACTCAAAGGGATCCTATGCCGTTTTAATTTGAATATTTGCGCGGAGGTCGTACGCTTCGTTATCATAATGGCGGATCGCGCACTTACTCAGGAAGCGAGGATTAAAAATATAGGCTGGAATTACGTTGAACTGAAAATTGGATTTTCGTGTAAGAAAAAATTTATGTGCTGCAAAAATTATTCTAATGTAGCTCGTAACTTAATAGCCAATTCCATCAACTTCGTATTCTAAACATACGTATTCAAATCAGTATTATGTAAAATAATATATACCTACCAGATATATCTGGTTAAAACAAATGTAACCCTAGGTGTATTTACCGATTTATTTACAGGTCATTTAAACGAGTGCTTTTCCTTTCAACCGTCGACTTTTCATCCCAGTAGGTATTTATATATACGAGGATTATTAATTTAGGTACTCCTATTAGTTAGGTATACTTACGATAATTCAAATTTAATTACCAGATGATATTAACCGATTCAATTAGCAATAACGTTCAAAGTAACGACATTAGACTAATTTATGCAAATTCATGAACCTTAATAGACAGCATAATGAAAATTAATGTTGTTGAATTTCACTCAATATCCCGTTCTATCTCCAGAGTGCATTCGATGCTTCAAGAAACCGGTATGAATATTTTAGTTTGAAAACAGAGAGTGAAAAAATATTATTGAACTTCATGTAGTAGAGATGTACAATAAAGTGAACTTTTCACTCAAGTATTGATTTATTTTATTATTTTTATCGGTTTATTTTCCAACGGTTTTGATGGTTTCCTTTGGTCGCATTATTAATAAGTTATTATTTAGATTAATGTTGCGTTATTAATGTTAATGATATAAAATAACGGTAAACAAAATTGATTTTCTTCGAACAGTCTTTCATTTGGTTTTGCTTCACGCTATATAGCGTTGACTATAAATGTAGAAGAACAAACAGAAATCTAAAGAATTGGTAAACGTTAGAACACTTACTTAATCAATATAGGATAGTTCGGGTATCTCTGCTTGATTCTTATTGGTTGGTAGTACACCATGTTACAGAATATTATTAACATGCATAAAAAAAAATTTAAGATTAGTTTAGCAAATGACATCTAGATGTTTTGCGATACTTATATTAAATTCTCATATGTAATTCTTGCCACTATATTGCCCCGCAAAGCTTTCGTCGATCTATGACTATGATGAGGCGTATTCAATGAGGCACTCGCGATTCGCACTGAAGTATTTCATATTGTGCAATCTCTTTCAGAGGCAGACAATGAGCGCCGACGGGATATCACTCAACGTCAAGTAATTCTATATTGGCGATGTATGCGAATCTGTGAAATCCATAAAAATGCATAAAATACTCGTAGCAATCTTGTGTAGATGTCATAATTTTTATTGGCTTTCTTTTGAAGTACAAAAGACCGATACGTACAAAGACCGGCAGTTTAATAAAACACATTTTATTGAATTGAATAAATAATGACAACTTTATATATTTTCTACATGACCAAATGACCAAAAGGCATTGACGTAGGTACGAATAGACTGTACAGTACAACTTAGTTGGTGTTATTATTATTATTTTTTTTGTATTTCTCACGATTTAGTTTTGTAAATATATTGTTGTGTTTTTTAAAATTATGTATTCTAGTATTTGAATTGGTATTTTAATACAACAAGTTGTTTGCATGTGGAGAATTCCTATTGTTAGTGAACACACGCACGCTTTGACTCGCGTGTTGTGCATCACACAATCATAAAAATAGGCTATTGTTTAGGTTTTACATGAAATGTGCTGTTTTTAAAGTGGGAAAACTCACCTTTATATCTCACGTTCATTATTATTATGCCTCTCTATTGTTTTCTAGCTTATTAACATGAATGCACATTATTAAGTTAATTTCGCCTAAATATTTCGTACTAAAACGTTGATTCATGTCCACGTTGGGGCTTTGTTAAAATCAGAACTCATTTTTCTTCTAAACGTATTCCGAACCCTTCTACCATTAAATGTTCTCCATGCCGTCGCTAACAGCCTCGCTTAGAAGACTCGTAATCCAAACCATTAATCACCCATCAGTGAAGCGTGGTAGAAATAAAATATGGCAATTCGTACACTGCAGAACCGCCTGTCAACCATGATGATGTATTTGAACGTTTTCATGGGAACCAGCGGGCGCTTTGTCAACGTCGGCTGAAGGTCATCGCTCATACCCCTACTACAGTCCACTTTCTTTAAGATTTATGAATATTGATACAAGATGTTGAGCGCTGAGGGTGAAAATTTGATCTGGGGAGTTCTGTGGACCCCAAAGTGAAAAGCATTGAGATAAATCGGGATTGAAAATTATGAGACACCTACATTTTCTACATCAATTTTAAAAATTATTACTACCGGTTAGGTATTATATTATTAATATTGATTTATTTGTACAACTTTCAACGAATCTCTCGGCCATCTAAAAATATTGCAGCTGCATTGACAAGACTTTAAATAGTATACTTTCAAAGGTATTACGCTCATTACTGTTTCAAGAAAGCCACAAATAAATGAAACCGGTAGTGCAGATTGAGGAAAGATCAACCGTTGCTTGTTTCATAAGCCTGCTTAAAACTAGAACAAATCCGGATCTCGTCTGAGTCAAGGAGACGATAGAATTACAATTAGAAATACTGAAAAAACATACATTTTGTAGATACAGAGACAATCACGTAGACACCTAAAAAAAACCAAAATTTTAGAAAAATCTGTTTTGAAACGTATCGTTTCTAAGACGCATGAAAAACGCTTAGTTTTCCTCTGGAATAGTGGACGGGTGAGTGGTAATAAGTGTTTTAGCGCTATGAAAACTCAGTTTAATAAAGTTTATAAGCTTTTTGTTTTTATGTCGCTAGATTTAGCATGAGAGTGGCTAAGACGCCAATCACGTCCTTGCGGCATTGGTTGGCAATAACAATCATTTAAAACACTGCCAATGAAACGAGAATTTTCACTTAAACATTTTGCAAGTACTTCTGCTCGTTCTGAAGTTTAATAAAGCAGTTCGACTTCAGTAATTATTTCCAAGCAAGAAATACCAAATTCGCACGCACGACAGCTGGCGCGCACCTGTCCTTCATAACTTTCCTTTTCAATAAATTCTACTGAAATTCGTCGCTCAATGTTGTAGTAGAATAATAACCAGATTGTAATTTATGTTTCTTTGTACATTGTGCTAAACGTTTTGACTAAAATTAATTTGCGGAATTACGAAGAAACTTTAAGCTTTGGTGGGTTTATATGATTATTGTAGATCAAATCATAGCAAATTTTGGAATGTGATGTCCAACTGCAGCAGCATAAGGCTGCAATATTTTAAGGACCCTACTAACATAGCCTAACAAAGTAAGAAGTAACTCCTACTTGGCACATAGTTACGAACTGTTTCATATTCACTAGCGAAGTTGGAGTACAGTGGAACGTGGCAGAGATATCTACTTTTATCAACTCAGTTGCGGTTCGAACTAGAGTTCCCGCTACTTTTCTTGGCAAATCGTGGAAGCAATCATGTGGCAAAATAGTTCTATAGGTTTGGCCTGAGGGAACTTTGACTCGTGCTGGCAACCATTTGTTGGAACGATATGTTTGAGAGCAAAACGCTGTTTCTACGCCTGCGCCATGGATGTAAATTCCATCGCCGAAAGGCTCCAAGATTCGGAATTCGCACATTGGCCGACACCGACCATTAGTTGGCAACATAAATATCGTTGTCGGCCGATACGACGTGAAAGAGTCTTTCACTAAATATATGACAAGGCCATTTTTATACGACACGACATTTGCACGTTATTGGGAGCTATTATCATGCATTTAGTACTAGACGCTCTCGCACTGTGCCGTCGACGAGAACGATATATTTGTTCCAGCAACTGTCACGACATGTCGATGTCGTACCAGTTAGCTGTCCAACGATATTCTGTGTAAATGTTGTGTCGGGAGCAGTGTGAAAAGGCCCAAAGGCTCCGAGATTCTTGCCTCGGAACCACTCGGAAACTTGGTACTGTTAATGGCACTCTACTGTAAATAGTTTTAACAAGTTGGCAGAAAGCATTTTTAACTATGTACCGAATGCAGTCGAGATGTTGTACTGTATTGTTTGTTCTTTATTCAAATCGCATCATGTTTTATTCATAAGTTGTAAAATAGAAAAAATATATGATCATTTATGAGTTTGTATAAAAGTTTGGTAATTTTATACGAGGGTTGTTTGGCCTTGTGCCTCACAACGTGTTCCATATTTTGTTGGGACCCTTGGTTTTTACACATGAATAACCTTTCATAGCAGATTTTGTAACGATAAAAAATCAATTGTCTAGTTACAACGTTACACGTCAGGGTCGTAGAGGTCTAGATAATACTTCTTCTTCTTCGAGTCGATTGGCTCCCATGTATTTTTATATATATTTTCATTAGTACCTAGTAGTAGTTTTAGTAGGTAGGTACCTAGGTACCTACTAAATATCATGTCTTGCCCAGAAACGGGCCAAGTCTATGGCATTTTCCGTGGCATCACAAAGACCTTTCCGGGTGCAGGTGTTGGTGGATTCTGGGCAAGACAGGAGCTGAGGTGAGGTGAGTGAGGTAGATAATACTGAACGCTTTCTGTGTTTAACGCTAGAAATAAGGTAGCAAACGCACTTGGCGATTAAGTTGTGGTGGCCAGATATTTTTGTTTTCATTTCCGCTGTGGTCTGCAAGCGCGGCCAAACTTCAGACCGCCAGAGCGGTCGCGATAATCACAAGTTACCGCGACCGCGACTCAGGTGGTCGCTACCGTCGAGCTGGCTTAACTTGGCCGCCAAGTGCGTAGACCGTAGTACGAATGGCCAAAGATCATTGTTAGATTAGGCTGTCTGTACATTCCGATGATTCGTTATCTTTTCGGTGTAGAATATAATAAGAGCTTAGTTATAATAGGTAATAATAAAATCCCAAAGTATACTAACTTTCAAAGAACTTCATACCATCTCAGTTCCAAATTATGAGAACGCTCGCTCCGCAATATGTGAGTGAGGCACTTAACGGCGTCAGCATAAAGATAATAGGAAAAAGTTAAATTATGTCGATCTGCCTCCTTGGGATGGCCGTCGCAACGCTCTGTGGTTATAAAAGTTGAATTTATGACTCGAATTATTTCACTCGCCCGCCTGAAGAATCTATGCACATTTAGCGGATTTATTTTTACAGCAAATATCTTGTGAAAAATAAATCCGCTCAGTGGAATCATCTGCAGCATCTTTGCGCTGTTCCTTATATTTATTGAAGTAAAGTGAGGGATTATATACTTCATAATCTAAGTAAGAGTAGTTGTTTTGAAAAATTCATGATGCAGAATTCAGTCGATGATTCTCAAAGGGAATAAAAAAAAATTGACAGCTTTGTTAATACAAACTATTGTCACACGAAAAACAAAAAAAAAAATTTTTGACATTAGAGTGATTTGTTAAATAAAAGTGACAATAATATTTGTTATTGTTCTAGCTGCTAACTTGATCATGCCCGTGATTCTAGGTAAAACGTTTATGGCGAAGTTTGTCCGCTCGTTGTCCATAGAGCCTACTTCCGCTTGCATTCGCCGCCGTCCAGGTTCACGATCTGAAACGTTTTTAATAAAGAGGGGAGTGTGTATCTAAGTTTCAGCCAGTTGGTGTCGTTTTATTGGGCTATTTTGATGTGATTTGTTGAAGGGGGAACCTTTTGTGAGTTTTTAACTTGTCTACTTAGAGGCAATTACAAAAGTGTGGTTTTAGGGATAACTGGGCATCGGCATTTTTATTGTTAATAATTTGTTTTAAAATAGACTCTAAAAAACTATTGAGTTTTTAATCAGGAGTTTCCATGAAAAAAAAAACATTGTAGCATTAGAAGTGTGACAAAAGCACACTACAAACGAGTTTTGGGAAACATTCTTTGCTAAATTACTCAGGATATCTCAGGAAAGTGTTCATTTCTATACTGAGAAAAAAGCTACAATGGTCGCCAAGCATTGTCTACTCCAAAGCCTCCCAATATTTCCCTTCTCTCAAAAAAAGTTAAAATGTCAATAGGCATGAACACCTCTCGAGTTACACAATAGGAGGTTCTTGTCGATGAAAATTTCATGCGTTGAGGATTAGGTGTTTGCACACTAGGCGATATCGACAGCTATTAACAAAAATATCGGTGTCGGTACCGCTGTGCCGATCCGGTGTGAATGAGCGACTTGGGCATTAGCACACTGGCCAATACCGACATAATGTCAGTGCTGCCAGTATCTCGGACAAAAATAACGAGCCTTCTGCAGGGGTATGCCAATCAAAGTTGAACTGCAAAGTTTTAAATCATGGTCAGTTCATACTAACTCATAGTTATTCTGTAACTAAATAGTGACATTATGATGTCATTTGATGTGTTTTCGCGCATATTTTGCTGTCTAAAAAGAATGATGAAATTACACAGGGCAGTGAAATATAACTTGACAGCAAAAGATTGGCATACGGGGGCTGTGATATGGATGTCAGCGCCAAAACGGTGACACACGGCGTCAAAGCGTCTAGTACGAGATTAGCTCTCCACCGATATCGTGTAGGTGTCATATCGGTGGTTGTGTGAAAGCAGCCATTCCTGAGGGCCGGGTCGGTGGGCAAATATCCGACCTCTCCATTACTTACGGTCGAAGACGGGTGCCCGGTCACACGCACCACGGCTCCTTATAAACAAACAGTTTTATAGCCACGTAGATTTTATGTTTTTTTTTAAATGTACAAGTAGCGAAAAATAAGCTGTTTTTGGATGAGATTTCATGATTTTTTTTATATCATCGTCATTATATCTGCCTACTGAAGTCTTTCACCATAGAATTCCAGAAATAACTATTTTAGTATTATCCATAGACTTCCCGCAATCTTAAGAGGGCTATCACAGTTTGGCCTTTTATTCCTAATCTATTTAAATATCTGGTGATTATCTGGGCCAGCGAATCAGCATTGCTATTCAGCGCGGCAATGCAGCCAGTGTCTTGGGCACGCTTCCGATTGGTACTGATTTGGATCAGTTGAGCTATCTATAAATCGTTTGCAACGGTGTGTAGATAGCTCAACTGCTTCATGTGTATTTTGTACATATTATAAATATTGTAAATACTTTATTAGTCATAATTTTCTTTGTGAATAAATTCTTATTTAAATATTAAAAGTTATGGTAAATTAAATTGTTAGGAACCCTCTTGAGTATAGGCTGCTCCAGTTTTCTCTAGCTGTCACTGAATCGATAATTGCTAGTTCTTTTTTTTACCCAACCACGAAGCAAAAAAAATTTTAAGAATTTAATATAGTTATCAAGGTTCGCTAAATTCTATGAAATAAGGTATTATTTCATAGAATATAGCGAATAATTTTAAATTGTATGACATAAGGTATTCCTTATCAGGTTTTGGTGCTAACCTCTATCGGTGGCAAGGTGTAATGAGAATTTTCATCTTACGACAGACTCACGCTGACACAGAAAACGCAATTTCGAAGCAGATGCTGTTTTATATTTTGAAAAATATTTGCGGCTAGAATATTTCCATATGGTAACGTTTTGTCACAAAGATACCTAATAAGTTGAATCTTGTTTTCTCTACATTTTTGTTTGAAAACATTCTTGGCGCTACGGAAGTTTATGAGCCTGTGCAGCTGTGGTTGCAAACGCATCAAAGCAGCCACGTCGCGACGGGACGGTCAACTCGGCGGAAATGATTCAGAATACCTTATATCATTGAAATACATTTTTATTCGTTTTAATTAACGACTGTAGAATTTTAACTTGGATAGGGCCCAAGTTCGGCTTCTTGATTAATTAATAAGAAGACTATCCAACCGACTAACTTTTCAAGCCTACCATTCACAGCTTTTAAGTAGTAGCATCACTAGTATCATATTGGCAATTTTCTCTACCCTGCTTGTTTAACTCGACATTCCCACCGCAATGTATCGTAGCCCAAGATTTATATAGGGTGTGCTTCGTGAAAAAATAGCTGTATTTATCTTAATATAGCGGCATTGGCCTGGTGACCAACGTAGGGCCGATAGAGTAATCCGGAGCGACCCACACTTCGTCACTGTCCGTATTTGTAGACTGAAAGCTAGAGGTAATTGTCTTACGTCATACATGCTGTTCTACTGCCTTATCACGAGTGGGGAGAGACAAAAACTGCATAAGTAATATTATCTCATTTTCGATTAAGTTCTTGAAACCTATTTGTTTTAGAACTGCCGGTATCTTTGTGAATAATTATAATGTGAGTGCTAAAATAGAACAGTTTCCTTCTCCAGGCTCAATAATGTAGTTTTTAATTTTGATTCAGACGTGCTACCGGCAAAATGTGGAAGGTTTTATTGATATGATGCAATTAAAATACTACGAACTCCTATGATTTACGATGTCTATCCCAGATTAACAAACATGTTCGATTTTAAGGATTCAGTGGAACATGTAGGTAGTGAATGTTGGAGCTTAATGCTTGGTCAGTTTAGGGATTGCTTGAGCATTTGCCAGGATTAGGATTCCACACTCATTATCTTACTGTTACTGACTTTGCTCATCAAAACGCACGCTTAAAAATAAACCGAAGTAACTCAAAATTTGGGTTTTTGGAGATTTTCTGATAAAACGCATTATTTACTTGCAAAGAATAGGTAGCATTCGACAGGCGCTCCATTCTGAGCATTTGGCGCGAAATAGAAGACCACCTAGCTCTTTTTTACGAAAAACATGGACAGGTTGATACTTGTAAAGTGCACCATTCAGTGATGCGCCACAACTGATGAGTAATAAACGTGTTTTGTTTCGGAGCATAGCCAAATACTTCGTTTTATTATCAAAAGGTAACGACTTATTTTGTATTCTATTTAGTAGGAGACTGCTTCTTTCAATTTTATTTCACTTTTCTTAAAAAAGTTGTCAGTCTAACTTATCACAATTTAGGTTTATTTCAGTCTTGTATTAAAAGTTTAAAGGCTACTGAGAACTTTTTTGGTTTATTTCATTGTAGTTTTAAATAGTCGTACGTATTTGCGGAACAACAAGAAATAATTCGATTTTTTGTTAGGTTTGATTCTTTAACACAGTTAATACTTGTAGTTACTACGTTTTATGACTAATAAAGGCTTTTGAGTTTTATGAAGCGTTTCAAGTTATTTCTTTTTCGGATTAATTAGGTATACGTTTTAAGAAATGTCTTGGAGGAACAGAAGAATTCTGGGGCTGGTCAGTGAGCCTCCGATATCACAAAATCAGAGCGTGGAGGTGGAATCACGTAAAAATACTGCTATGGGTCGTGCTATTGAGGTAAGAACTTCATTCTTGATTTAAATGGTTTTTATGGTAACTTTAGAGTTTGTTTAGAAGTTAGACTGTATTTTTTTTCATTTAGTTCTCAGGAGAAACATGATGTTGTGATTGTGAAGATGTCGAGAATATAAACTCCAACAAAATGAAGGTTGTACAATTTATAGAAATTAATGTGGCAAATACCTACTTTTATTTTGTTTGTTTGTAATAGTAGGTATTTAATTTTACTTGACTACATGAGAAGCCAAAAAAAGTATTTTTAAAACTTTTTTATACTAAACTTTGTTATTATTTGCAGACGTTTGAAAAAAGTACCTACTCCCTTGGACCTATCAAACCCAGCTAAGGATAAGTTTGTAGAATGCAAACCAAGTAGTTGCAGCAAAGTACAATACTTACCTACACAAAACCAGATCTATATCCTTTTGAAGTTAGGTGTAACAAACTATTGCGCCTTGGGTGTGGAAAAATTTGTTTAGCTCCAATGCGACCCAAAAATGTGTTCTGCGCAGATATTTCAGGGGGACTAAGATCCGTTGGGACTACTATTATGTGGTTTTGTTTTGCTATAGCCTAAAACAATATTCAATTGATACCTGCGTTAAACATAATCTATGATTATTGTTGCAGGACCTCGAATCACGACTTGGTTCCAAAAAACCTAGTTATGAAAACAATATTGATGAAAGCAATAATTGTTTTCCTGTAGGTCAAATCTTGTGCCTGAATATCAGGACTCAGATTCAAACGACGATGATGTATCAGCTAACACGATGCGTCGTCGATCAACATCATCTTCTTCGACCTCCTTATCTTCGTCGTCGTTAGACACTGATTGCAGCTCATCATCTTCGAGTCAAAGTCAAAATTTCTTTATTCAATAAAATCACAAGGATCATTTAGAATCGTCTTATATAACTAGGTGATTCTAGGTGCCAGTTCTACGGCCTGGTCTCTAGCGTTCCTAGCGTTCAGCATCAACTAAAAATAAGGCTGTGAAACCAAACCCAGAATTAGCTAACCTGAGCCCTACCTGGTGTGCGGATGGCTGATTCAGATGTTATAGAGAATACGTCGGAGTCAGATCTTTAAAGGAATTCAGGAGCACCAGGGCATGATGCTGTCAATTCACCAATTCCTATTACATCTCCTTTGTACACCGAAGAAAGCGATATTGATGGTGATATTTGTGATCCAACTTACATCTTTGAAGGCCAACTTGCAAACGCTGCTGGGTCTCGACTAAAAAACTTAAGTTATTCCATCAAGTTCGGAAAACTTGAGTTCAGATTTTGAGGCAGAGACGCAGCAATGAGGACGTAAAAGAGTTCGAAATCCCAAAAAATGGTAGCAAAAAAGGGTTAAACGGTTAAAAACCCAAGAAAACTTTCATATAATTATCTATGTCTACAACCCGAAAATATGTAACGGCTCGCTGTCTCAAAATCCAAACTAAAATGGATGGCAGTGGCTATCTTCTCGAAAACATGCGTGAAAGACATGGACATTATTAAAAATTTAGTACACAGTTGATCATCAGAAAACATATTTATTCAATTCGTCGCATTGAATCATATTATGTGAGCGCTACTACCTCCTAAGAGACAATACATTGACGGAGGGAAACGATCGTTCGTCGTTCGAAATGACGAAGAAAACGTTAAAAAAACAAGATGATTACAAAAAGGTAGATGTTAGAAATAAAAGAAGGGAAATAAGACTAATACCTAACAGAAATTAGACCTGGCATATATACACACAGACATAAGAATTGAGCGCTAACAAAAAGAAAAATCTAAAAGAACTCTAAAAAAAGATTGATTCCTTTCTTTTTTTTTATAAATTTATAAGCAAGCGTACTACCCTTTATGAGTACTTATAGTTAACGTAGTTACTGTAATCTATTATTAGGCATTGTTTTTGCTGCCTTGATTGTTGTTGATTATATTTATAAACCGCTTGTGAACCTATTTGTGTCGTCTATGGTTTTTTACAATATCCCACTAATATTATAAATGTCAAAGTTTATATGTTTTGAAGTTTAGATGTTTGGATATTTAGATATTTGGATGCTTGTGTTTTAATCACGCTTCAACTACTGGTCCGATTTGGATGAAACTTACGGAATAAATATAGCCTGGATTAACACATACCTAAGCTTCTTTATATCCCGGAAAATCTAGAAGCTAGTTATTCATAATGATAGGTACCTAGTATTTTCATCGTGATCTCATTATTTGTGTCGAAATAAGAAAGTAGGAGTCAAAGTTGAAAAAAGACCTAGTAGTTATAATGTTTGATATTAATTTACCTACTTAGTATTTTTTATTCTAATCTATATCTACCTAAGAAAGCGCTTAGTCATTGAAACAGGTACCTACTAGTGTTATACGTAAGCTGTTATTTTATTTGATATAATAATAATGTAGTACTTATTATGGTTGTGTTTCATTTACTTTTTAAAATAAAATCCTTGAATCAGCAATTAATTTATTAAAAAACCGTAACATTTTACAATGCAGAAGATGCGATGGTATTTTGATTATTTATAAAAAGATGTATATCTTAATTTTTGTTTATGATTTAATCAAAAATTAAAAGAATACTGATGCATCTAGGTTTGCGCCGTAGCAAAAATATTTGTTTTTAGTAATAAAACGAACTAAGTCGGTAAAAATTTTTTTGGAGCCTTATATATTGTTACAAAATTATTTCTCTGGGGTATAGGAGAAAAAAAAAACAAAGTGGTATCGTACACGCACTGATACTATTTTATTACCTCACAAAAAAAAACGTTAAACAATTATTACAATTTTAAACTGTGTAACTTAAATTTAAAAGAAATGCCAGCCTAACTCAGCGAGGGTTTTAGAGTAGGTCACCAGAGATAATGTCACCAGTATGTTATAATTTAAATGTTTAAACAAACAAAATTGGGCGCCACCAACCTAACGGGGTTGGACCGATAAAATTCAAAGAAGAGCTTAAATTTTCCCTACCTAACGAAGGGGAGTTGCCAACACAACCTACAGAAGCAGGCGTCCTACAGCGACAGAAGCCGCCTTAGCTTCATCGGCAAACACCCAATATGAAATGATCGAGTAGCGGTTTCCCTACCTAACGAAGGGGAGTTGCCAACACAACCTACAGAAGCAGGCGTCCTACAGCGACAGAAGCCGCCTTAGCTTCATCGGCAAACACCCAATATAAAATGATCGAGTAGCGGTTTCCCTACTCACGATACTCCACAGTTTCACAAAACACGTTTCTCCAAGGCTCTGGAATCCCTGGCGACAACACGGTCCCCCGGATAAAACACCTCCTGGAAAACAAACAACAATTTAGGACTTACTCCGAGCTCGGGAAATATTGATTCCCATAGAACCTAACTCCTAGACTTTTCTACACGGACAAAATACTACTGTTGCATCTATTTATCAGATTACTAATTACCTGATAGGAGGTGAGTAAATGCTGGAAAGGTTCTCAGGTGCCACGTCTCCAAAATGGCACAAGATATGTTGATGCCACGCCTCAACTATTGGACTATCCTTTCTTCCGCAGACCTATAAAGATGGAAAACGAGGTGATGAGATGTATGCAACCTCAAAACAGACAGTTATTCGTCCAAAGAGTAGAATTCTTACCAAGCAAACAGGACACGTACGCACACGTGGGCGTCTACGACGCAGGAGTTTGGGAAGCAGCTACCGCCTAACACAACCGTGTAGGGCCTCCAGTACGACAAAAGCCTTCCTTGGCTTCAGTATCAGCTCACAAAACTACCACAACTCCCTTAATTTAAAATAAAAAACTTGCGAACATGCGCTCTCCGCAAGTTGCCGTCCCAAAAAAAAGGACTTTAGCAAAATCCCTCCATAACCTTCTTTCAGCGAGCCACCTCCCGACCTTTTCCCAAAACATAGGGAAACTTTTAGGCAAACCGAGACACTTATAAAAGGTATTTTCTACAAAAATATTACGTTAGCTGTCGACTACTATGACAAGAAAAGACCCCTAAAAATTATCACCATGTTTGTTACATAGCATAGCTATAACCAAAATATAAAATCTCTCGTGACTGGCCACAATACCGCAAATTCACACGGAAAACAACTTCTACATTACTCTAAAAGATAAATACTTACTCCTTCGCACCCTGCAATTACTTTACATGAAAATAACAAACATTAATAACATCAAACCTTAGGGAAAGTGGGAAGTCAATAATTCAGATGGTAACACCGAAATTTTCAATAAATCGGTCGATGAAATGGAACTGTCACTTTCAAACGCCTGTCAGTGTCAAAGCGTAATATTCACTCCGGACTTGCAGCGAAGCATAGACTATAAAAATTCCTTCAAAAATAAAGTTGTAACAATATAAAAAACCGTATACAATATGAATGATTTTATTTCGTAGTCGTAAAGGTTCATTTTTTAGCTACGCCCTGAATTCATTACCTGAATTGAATGAATTGAATATCTGTTACAATCTAGCAAATTATAGGTGACGTCTAATTAGCAAAACTTTGAACGCGATTTCCCAAAACTTTGGTTTTTTGAGTTATTTCACTTTATTTTTAAGCGTGCGAAAATCTTTGCATTTCATCGGTGTATTTTTTTAGTTAGTGTGTCATGTAAGGACCTCCACTAGGATCTTCAAGTCCTATAGTTTAGAGAGCTGTCTGTACTGCATGGGATTACCGATGCTTATCCCGTTATTTTTTTCTCAAAAGGAAATATGTCACATATATGTATATGTGACATGAGTCACTATTTTCTTGTCATTATTATCGCTCTTGCGGGCTTAGGATGCGCACTGTGATTCGAGGAATTTTGTACGTATGAGTGACGAAGAGGCGCGTTTTATTGCCATCAGTACCACAGATAGTATGTTCACAAATGTCGTAAAATGCATACGTTTTGACAAAACGAGTCGATAAAATATTTGTGCGCATCCTAGGCCTACTGGTCGCTTAAGCGTGAAAAATTGTAGATTATACCATGTCGAAAATCACAGAATCGACCCAACGCAGTGTGCGATCCTTTACAGAAATAAGACATTTCAGTGCGGAAATAAGGTTAGAAGATGGACGTCCAATATTTTGCCATGAATCGCCACGGGGTCATAGTGAAATATGGAACCTTATAACGTAAAATGCACACCCGCATCCAAGCAGGATATTATCAGGCGTCTTCCTCACCACAATTTCATATTAGTAATGTGTGTAGATTTGTCTTACTAATCCGGAATCGCCGATATCTCAGCTATGAAGCACGGGCATTCGGTAGATTCTTTAGTGAGACCATTTCACGAGCTTACAAACTAGTAAGAAACAGGTGTAACTTTTCAATGCAGAAGCAGCGTTCACCGGTGTTAACATCTAGGTTTTTAGCTAGCTAGATCTAAGTTACTTGTTTTAAAAGTTTTTGACTGATGAATTCTAAGTTGGCTTTTTTGTCAAAAACAGCTATGTATCAAGGTAACACTTGGCCAGCATTATCTAGTGAATTAGTTATTTATGACTTTAACTATTTATTTATCAAAAGTAAAAGCGCTCCTTGAAATGAAATGGTTCAAGGGCATGTAGGTGTGAGAAAAAAAGTAAAAAATATAGCTACATATGTATACACATTTTATAGCAAGCGATTTAATAAAGCTCAAATTGTAGATATGAAAGAAAATATTAACACGTGTTTCTTTAATATTGCGCAAAGAATTTTTCATAAGAATGAGTAAAATTCACACGAAACAGTAAATTCATTTGATTTCTGAAATGTATAAAATGTTATAAGTATTTTCAGTTTCTGTCTATCTATTTGTAATTTAATTTTCTTTATACTTTCGATCCATGTAGGTAAGTAAGTATCAATATCGTTTGATCTTGTATTTTAATATCAAAGAGGCATGTTATTATATATGCATTTGTAAAGATTAGATTAGATTAGAAAGATTTCATTCAGAAAATACAATAAGTACCTACCTACCTGTGGGTGAATTCAAAAATAAATGAAAAGGCTATTATGTACCTTTTATCAATGCTCGTCTTTCAAGTTCAGAATTTAAACCTATTATTAGAAAATAAAGAGATTTAAATTAAAATAGATCTTGATGTTTTTGATGGAATCCTTTTTTGATAAAAACATGAATACTAAATTATTCTTACATAGGTACTATGCGAGCTTCACCTCAGGTAAATCTATTGGTAAATTGTATTATATACCAGTGATAACAATTGATTGTTAAATTTCTAGTTTAATTTTTATGAAGATGAAGCTTGACTTTCACCTGAATATTTGGTGTTTCAACTTATATTCCAACTTGTTAAACTCGTAATGACTTTCGCTGGTATAGTCCGCCCACATAGGTTGGTACATATCGTTATTGTAGGCTTCATTATTTGTTTACACACGTTAGGTTTGAGCTAGTATAGTGTTAAATAATCCGTAATAAGTGTACTGCGAGTGCAAACTAGTGCCACCTATAAAGAACACAAAACCAAAGTGTCTTCGCCTTAAGTAAATAGAGACAATAAGAAAAGTGCCAATGGACACATTCTTAGATTAGTTTATGATAAAAATTTAGGTCAATGTAAAATTACTAATTAGCCTGCATTGTGGCTAGATCGTAATATAATCAGGGTATTAGTATTATTTATTAGTACATGTACACTAAATTAATAAAAAAAAAACACGTTAGGTTGATACTACACTATACAAATATTTACCTCCTGACTTCCCCGTAAACTTTTACATCCTGCAAAGGTAAGTGATGGAATGTGCTAGCTGTGATTTGCAGAAATGAAAACTCATTTCCAAACCATACCATGTAAGATACTTATTGAACAAGACACGTCCTCGCGTGCTCTGTAAGGTGATGCAGTTGTAAATTCTATACCAAATCATCCAGGTGAACCATCTACTTGACTACCCTTGTGCCAATATAGGGGTGTACTTGTGCCGGTATATTATTAGGCGCGAACACATTGATAAAAAAATCCTCAACACTCCTTCGTCTTTATGACTTCTTTTCGTCATTTCAATATATAATCTAATTTGAGCTTAGAAAACTCTCATATTTTTGTTCTGTTATCACTAATTATGTCATCCCATTTAGTAAAACATTTTACATAAATAATGTTTCTTTGTCATAAGGTGGAAAAGCATTCCCTTTCAAGTACTGATGACAATAAACTGATTTTACACGACCACCGTCGACCTTCAAAAATAAATTCCATCCAGCAATTCTATTCAACCTCACCTTGTTTATTATTATTGTTCTCGTTTTGTTTCTTTATTTGCTGATTGCGGCGGGCTTCGATAACGCGGGATCAGGAGTCGTGTAAATCAACCAGCCCCCAGGCTCTGATAACGAAAGAGAAATTTTATACTAAATCACACATTTTGTTTTGGAGTACTCTACGTTGGGAATATCAAGCGGTGTGATACGATTCGATTTGGATAAGGTTTTGTGGATTTTTCAGATCAATTTCTGTTATTGTTTTAAAATTTGCAAAAGTTGTGTAAGTAGCTAATAATATAAATATCTCCAAAGGGACATAACAAAAAATATTACTGCAGTGATTTTTGTAAGTAAATTTTTGCTAGACCAAAAAAATATTTTTCATCTTTGCGTACCTTGACGGCTCATCCATCATTCCAAAATGTCTGCTTACCTGTCCTACAATCTGAAACCATACGAATTTATAAAAATACTCAGTATTTGCCAACGTAGGCACCAAAAATCCAGGAATCTGTCTCATCAGGTTGCGAAGTTTGATTTACTGCTACTAGATAGATACCTTTTTAATAGAACCTACTTCAATAACCTATTTAAAAAAAATATAGATTCTTCTCTTAAAATTTAAAATGCTTTCGAGCTTTCGACAAAACTTTTCAAAACGCTGTTCTCCAGTAATTATAAAAGACGTAACAACAGTAGGGCTGTCTTTTCCCATTAATCTTCAATGCAGAAATTGAAAATCAAGGATGTCAGGTTAGGAAAAAGCGAACGGTTTTTCAGGGCGAATTAATTAGTGAGACGGCAGCCTCTTATTGAGTTTCAATGTGGCTTTTCTGAACTTACAACGGGTACAAAGTTATATTTTTAAAAGTTTATGTCTTCACTGCTCTGTATTTTTTATGTTGGTTAGGTATATTAATTTAGTTCATGGATGTAAAGAACTAAAGAAATATTATAAGCAAATATTTTCAGTTCATACGCAAACAGTCTTATACTTACTGCGGAAGATGAAATCAAACTCCTTGCAGTTCTATTTAAGTAGTTAACTAGGCAAAGGTTTTAAAATGTAAGGTCTAGTCGTTTATAGTCTGATTACAGTGGTAGTAATTCACTCCTATCTTTTTATCACAAGCTCGCAATAAATATCCTAAAACACGGCAACGTCAACTTGAAACGAATGGCGGACAATATTTTATTGTTTGTTACGAGTTGGCCGATCGCAAAATTAATGTGTTACGTTATCAATACGTGTTTCGGGGGGTTCACATTCATCAATCAGCGAACCACTGAACTCGTTACCGAGTTCCGGAAACAAGGATGAGGTCCGGGTCAATATGGTTGTGGAAACTTTTTAGATCATTCACTTCCGCGCGAAAGGGCCCAACTAAGTCGTAACTAGCTTTTACGTGACTCCTTTTGGTAACGAATGTACTGAATATTGGCAACCGATCGAGGTCAATCTGATAAGCAAAAATATATAGCTCGATCATTCAAAGATGAAAAAAGGTGGAACTGTTCAAAACCCCTGTATACATGACATGACTCTAGTTTTATTAAAAGCTTAAAAAAAAGTCATGATTTAAGGACTTGATAGTACCGTATAGGTTTCGCTATCAAAACCTTATAAAATTGATTTATCACAGGCCCAATACAAAAGTTTAAACTAAGTCTTAATCAGAAAACAGTCAGCTTTAAGCTGGATAAAGTGTTACAAGTTTTGAAGGCGACTTTAACAAAGGGATATTTAATAAGAATTGGAAACAGGAAGTTAATCAGAGATTGTGTAACAGAGGAGACTGGCAAAGGCGACATCAAATTAAATGGGTCAGGCGTGCCCCGGGCGGGCCGAACTAACTACGAGTCGAGTCGAAGGCTAGGGCTCTATACACACGACTAAAGGTCTTAACTTGATTCCAATGCTTAAATTGAAATCCCCAGGTTTCCTAGGATCTCCAAATCTATTCGAACGTATGAACAAAGGTTTGTCTTCACATTTTGAGCTTACACTACACGGCAACACGCTCCACATCCACAGTCACTTTGTTAGTTCATCTGTACGCCACGCAATGTAACAAATGACTAAATACAGCCTTAGTTTATTAGGTACTTGTGAGACATTTGTTGCTTTTATAGCCAATTTGAAAGCTAAAATTAAATATTATCCACACTTAGGTATGTTTTTACAGCTAAATCTCTGCCGTAGTCACGTTTCAGGCTTTCAGAGAAATTTAAAGAAGAAACTTAACATTATAATCATGTTATAGACTGAAGACTTTCGTCTGTCACTTTTTTCATGAAAAAAATACAGTTGGTTTTGTGAACGCAGCTCTAACAAGGAGTCGAGAATCAGCCTTAACACGCTACTTCAATTGCTTTAAATTAGGTAAATAGTGCCCTTGTTGAATTGTCTTCTATTAGCACAAGATTTTCACTTCATCTGAAGATACATGGACTATCTAGCTGACTGGTTGAAGTGCTCTTTCTTAACTCAAAATAACCTTTTAGCTAGTTTCTTTGAGATGTAACTTTTACCCTTCTTTTACCTTAGCTGGGTAGATATAGTAGACACAATAGATCTTTGTCCAGTATTGCGCAGGACTCATTTTTGGATAATTGGAGGTGATATTTCCGCACAACAATACATGCGCAATCGTTTGTTGCACCTAATTTCAGAGAGATAAAGATCCGTTGTGCGTACTTTGTAGTTCTCGTCACGCTGTCTTGGGACCTTGGACCTTTAACTAGAAACTGTCGTTTGGTGGAAAAAACATTGGATGAATGACAGATGACTATGAAAAAGCACAAAAACCGTCCCAAACATCACCTGCCATAAACGATTGACCAATCTCACTGTGTTATATTCACCTTACTTCTAGGTATGAAGGTATTGTGTATCAATTGTATCCTAGGACTGATAATTACTAAATACTTAAACGTCAATTGTCTTAGGGCCGTAAGATCAATAGTGGTTTAAACGACAAAAGAGAGTTTAATCTCCAGTCTCCGATTATTTCATAAGATCAATGGTAGTTAATCGACCATGGGTAGCTTAAACTAACGATTAGTTTAAACTCGGCCGAGGGTACGGTTAAACTGCCAATCAAAGATTAAACGCTCATTTTTGACGTTTTTTCAATATGGTTGCCTGGCTACCAGATGTTTGTTTGAACTAAATTTCTATTTGTATTGTAATTCGTTTGTTGTAGTTTGTAGTTTTGAGATTATAAATACAAAAACTGTATTGCAATGGAAAATTATTCGGATATCGAATTATTTCATGGGCTGAAAACATTACATAAAACAAGAGTTCAAATTCAAAACAAACAACCAAAAGGCCTTCTTACACTATGTAATTTCAAGTCAGGCTTACTGACAGTGATGTAACGTAACGAGTTGAATTATTTCGAACTCGAATTAATTATTTTAATTAAACTGAACCTTGATTCGAGCCGCCAAATGGCTTGACTCAACTAGGTCCGTATGCAACGTAAGTGGTTAGAGAAATTGGTGCTTGATTTTCACTTGTATGACTTTATATGCATGCAAGTCCTCGATGCGAGTCAATTCAAATAACTTGAGTTCGAAATAACTCAACTCGTCACGTTACATCATTATCAGTAAGCCTGACTTGAGATTGCATAGTGTAATAAGGCTTTGACAAAAACTGCGTCTGTATGTCAATGTCAATGTGGTCGAATATGTCAAACTGACTAATTATAACCATTTTTTTCATAAACGAATGAACGAAATACGAGAATGTTGCCATGTGTTTAGGACTAATCGAAGTTTATCTAATCTGCTTCTATTTTCGACTTGATCTTATGACAGTAGATTAAACCATCGATCAAATGTGATCGTAGTTTAGGAAATCCGTAGTTTTAACTGCTTTTGATCTTACGGCCCTTAGAAAAGCCGATAGTCTGACATACGTCAGTAAGCTGATCTAGATTCAGAGGAAGGCCACTGAATGGAATCGCCGCAGACAGCCGTGACCATTCAACCCAGCCAAAGCTGCTTATAAGGATTCGCATGACTGTTCCATGAATAGATAACTCTTGATTGATTACCTTCGTGGAAGCAACCAAGTTGTTGGCAACAAAGGGATGTAGTGTGATGTTTGTAACCACAATGTAATAGCAAAAAGTTTATGTTTTCTATTTGTCAGCTGATTTTCGACTAATTTTGGTAGTGGAAAATTCATTAAAAATACAAAGGTAAGGTCGTCGCTAACAAAATAGTGCAAAAAGTTTATGTTTTCTATTTGTCAGCTGATTTTCGACTAATTTTGGTAGCGGAAAATTCATTAAAAATACAAAGGTAAGGTCGTCGCCAACAAAATAGTGCAAAAAGTTCATGTTTTCTATTTGTCAGCTGATTTTCGACTAATTTTAAAATTCATTAAAAATACAAAGGTAAGGTCGTCGCCAACAAAATAGTGCAAAAAGTTCATGTTTTCTATTTGTCAGCTGATTTTCGACTAATTTTGGTAGTGGAAAATTCATTAAAAATACAAAGGTAAGGTCGTCGCCAACAAAATAGTTGATAGCTAAATAGAAATAAATATTTTTAAGTTCATGAATATGGTGAATCGCAGGCTCCTAAAATTTATTTATAGCAAGGGTTGGTGATGATTTTTCAAGCCATGAAAAACCTTGTGATGGTGACTAAAGAGCTGGTGATAATTTTTCATCATTTTTCAAGTCATGAAAAACCATGGGTACTTAAACCTAAAAATCAGCAAGTAGGTATTATTCTGAGGACTACCTACTTACTTATGCTGTATGGTCCCAAAACTTTTATCCCCAAGATAATTGCCAATTTGTGGATTAATACAGACATCTTCAAAGCTCCACTCGATGTCGATTTCTGAGAAAAGCAATTTTCATAGCCCATTCGTCCGAACAATATTTATCTAACTGCCCAATAAAAACAACCGAAACTCTAGTCAGTTTATGCCGGAATAAGTAAGAAATATCAGTCAGTGTTACCATCTTGTGCAAGCTTTTGTTGGATTTAACACTTTAATAAGTTTCATATTTTTAATCAATTTTAACGGCTTATTCCTGACAGATAACCAAGACTAGATAACTGGTTACCTCAGGGGATTTTTTTTTCCTCGTTAACGTTGAGTACCTATTATTTCCCATTTTTTTTGTCATTTCTCCTTGTTGTTAATTTGATAAAGTGTACAATAAAACATTTTCATTAGTTCAATCCGTTCATGTCATTCCATGGCAAGAAAAAAGTCTTAACCAATTTTATATTTATTTATCATAATTTATAACAAAATGAGCTGCTAAATTATTTAAGCACTCAAGCTACAGAGTAAAGGGTGTTCTATATTAATTAAGGTTCGTACCGTAGGCGACGAAGACAAATGGTGGTACTTTTCCTAATGTATTTTTCCGTACCGTCGCTATCCAAAACAAATGGTAATCGGCAAGGAATGAAGTCAACAGTAACGACTTGCTATCAATTTGTGGTACGGTGATAGTGATACGGTTAATTGAGTTGTCGTGGGCGGCCGTCTAAATAAGTTGAAAGTAGATAATGAGTAAATTCACTTGCGGCGATGGCAGAAGTGATATCCGGAATAAAAGTCCTTTGGCGCGCCTACGTAACCAAGATTCGTAACCATTTACGTAGCTAAAAGGAATTTTTCTTATTACTTAGTAACCGGGTTAGGAGCTAATAATAAAACGCTATCTTTTAGTTCCTTTTTCAAATTATGAATTAAAATAGCTACAAACTCTACACTACACGCTGACATGGCAATGAATTTGTTACGGAAAATAAAAATCCGTTTGATCATCGAGTGCACACGAAGTCTTGGGATTTTTTTACTATATGATGGGACAGGCTGATGGCGTACCTGATGTTAAGTGGTAACTACTGCCTATAACAATACATTGAACTGCGCCCATCACTCTGAGACATAAGAATGATTCTTAAATTGTTCACTTATTCATGAAGTCTTTCCTTATACTAGGCTGAGAGAATCGTTACCGATGCTGGCCATCTTATTATTATATTCTAGGTACTACATCGTCTCGTAAGTAGAAGCATGATAAGTGACCCTTGATAGTGTATAAATCTTAAGACCTGAAGGCATAAGGCAAGGGCTTGTCAAAATAAAATAATCATGTAAGTAGGTCGAATCTAGACTACTTTCTGTTTTGTTTATGGTCTAAATAAATTTTACCAAACATTTTTGTAACAAACTGAAAATATAAAAGCTTTTCAAACAAGATTGAGTGGAAACGGTACAGTGAAATGGAAAACTTTTACAAAAACAAGCTACCAAACGTACCTACCTATAATACAATAAAAAAATAGAACTGCTAACATGTAAAATATGAAAATAAATTAGTTATTGTTTTGATCAATAAATGAAAACAAATATATTATGCAGATCCACTAAATTGAACGATTCTAAATCCAAAAACTGATTTGATCTGTTTTTTTCGACATGACAACTCTATCAATCTGATCACGCTCGCAAATCGCCAGTGTTATAGAGCAGAGCACTTACAGCGCCCACATCGAGTTAATAATACCATATAATACTAAGCCAAGGGAATGACCCAACGAAATGACGGTAAGTATATATTAAAAAAATATTGGCTAGAAAAGAGACTGTAATTCTCAAGTTATGCTTAAACTTTGCACTAAAATATAGGCCAAAATACATGAGATTGATTAACGTGTTGGGCACTAATGAGGGATTCAAAATTTATGTGCAAACTAAGCCTCAACTAATTAGAAATTCAAAATTGATGAAACTTCAAACTTTGCCTTTACGTCATCAAATTTTCTAGATACGCGTACCTCACTAGGTATATTATTATTAAACACCTTGATATAGTTTTGCTAAAAGTATTTCCATTAGTATCGTTTTATAAGAAGTTGAATGCCGGCACACGCCTCGGTAATAATTAACGAGATATTGAAATATTTAGAATTCCGTAACACCCATGACGTTGGCGTTGGAAAATAGCTGGTTCAGTCTTTAGTAGCCAAAATTTTGTTTGTTTTGTTTCCAGTACTTGTAGTAACAAGAACTCAGGAAAAAGTAACGAGTACTTGAGTGAATAGCTTTATCTGTTTGATACCAATCTTATTAGATGATAAAAAAAAGCAGTGCGAGGCTAAGAACTGTGTACTAATAGCAATTTATCACAGGACACGTCCACAGTTGGACGTGCTCTCAACGACGGCGACGATACAGTGAGGCAAAGCGTCACTATAGAAAGGGTTACTCCTTAGCATCGAGTAGGTTATCAGTTTGTCTCATTATAATAATGTAACATAAAGAAAAAAAATAAGGCATCTAGCCGATGTGTTGATAAGCTGTACCTTGTATTGGAGGGGAAAGTTGGTGACGTGCTCGCAAATTAACATTGTTATCGGTGGTTTGAGGATATATAGAAATAGCTATAACTGTTAACATAGTTTCTTAACAAACAATTTATTAGGTTCAAAAATAATTTTTCAACTTAGTAGAAAGGTGCGTACCTACATACAAATTATTAACATGCATAATTCTCAGTAACATTCGAAGCAAATACTGATAATTTTAAAAGTAAATTTAAGTAAATCGTCATTGGTTACATTTTGCAAGTTACATTAGGTACAGTTTAAACAGAAAATAAAAAAAACTTTACTCTATTTTACCCAAGTGATACAATTCGAGTTTATAATTTCAAATCTAAAATAATCAGTGACAGACGTTTCAGGGTGGACCGACAGCGACAGGTTGATGGATCGCCTCGGGGAGTAGAAACACCAGCAGAAAATCAGCTAAATTTGAACCTTATTGTATTAAAGATAAGGAACTGACAATCCAGTCTTATCTTTTCTTAAAACTCGTGAAATTGGCGGCTGAAGGATTAGTGATAAAGCGCTCTGTTGTCAGGACTTCAGTGAATCGCGAAGATTTGTGAATCAATCTTAGGATTGTTTACTGTTACTTTGCCATTTTCTGGATCTATTTAGTGCAGGACAATGTTTCGCTTCAGCCAGATGTTTGTTGAGATTTTAATAAACAAATAATAAATTTTAATAATTTTAAAATCCAACTTTAAGTTTTGATTTTAAGTGCTCTGCAATAAAATAACCTTTTAATTAACACAAAAGATACCAATAATTTAAAGTTACTCTCGTTCATTTGAGTAAAAGCCTGTACATTTTTTGTAAATGTTACTTAGCTATAGATCTATCTATGGTTTGTAAGTAGCTAGATGAGTAGAATTTTCTGATAATAAATTAGTTGAACTAAGATTTAAGTGTGTTTTGAGACTAATGAATTTATTCAAATGCTATAAGGATTCGCCAAAATCCTCAAAGACTGATTTATCTTAGCCTATGATCGTGCCTGCGTAGTTTAAATAGCAAACTGCTAGGTTGCTGTTTAAAGATAAAGGCGCAATTAGTATGCACATTGCACGATCCGAATTAGGTAAGAACTTTGATTTTGTCTGTAGAAAAGACAGGGTTCCTACCAGCAAAATAAAAACAAAATATTTACCAACTTCGCTTTACTAAGCCTTTTTTATACTAGAGAATTTATTTAATTTTTCCCAACAAAAGCTCTGAAATTCCCACATGAACCGCGGAAAGCCCCATTTGTTTCTCCTAAGTCCAAGTCGTTAATTTCCTAATTACAGTTTCAAAATAAAAGCCTGTTTTTGTTCTGTCTCTTCCTTCCGTGGCCGTCGCGCCGGAAGGTTAATGGAAGAAAAAATACGTTGTACAAATTTGCATTACATTTCTCTCAGGCTCTGCCAAAATTAAGTCTTCTGCCTCTGCATTCACGACTTTGTTTAAATTACTGTAAATTTTGTGATTCGTCTGTAATATTCAATTTTACTCGCCCCGCTTCGGCCATCTTTCTTTTGTGTAGGTACTTTTAGATTAATATTTTTGTTCATTTACTGCTTGAAGGCATATTATTTGCGTAGGCGCTCGTATATGCTCCTCATATTTTTATTTTCGTTGGTTGACCTAGAGCAATATTATAGTTTGTGTGTATTTATGTGAACCAAATCAATGGTTGTTCAGATTTCTTGGTTTTTTAAGGCAGGTAAAGTGTTTTGGTTTTCTAAACTGGTTCGCCAGGTAACAAAATTAGAACCAACCCACACGAAGCTCCAAAAATTGGTTTGTGTTAAAACAGCTACTTCGGATACACAAATTTTGGAAATGATAACATAGCTGGTGTCAGACAAAGTTATCGATATAGTCTGCCAAGTTGAAACTGGCGTAGGTCCGGTGGGAAATCTGCAATCTTGGCCTTCCGCTAACAAAGTTTTCAACTAAAATCCTATTGTGCTCAGTGTCGTGGGAAAACCGAGTACACTTGATTAGTATGAAGTCTTGAAAGTTGATGCAAAACCGCAAGTAGGAAACTTGAAACGCATTGGGGAATGCCCGAAGCAAAGTGATGGGGTCTAATTGATTCAATAAAGCACTTTATTGTGAAAGAGGACCATTTACAGGTCCCTGTAACTTGGTGTTGCCTAGAGTAACCTGGAAAAGTTAAATTGTCAATTACGAGAATATCTAGAAGTGAAAAATGTGATGAAACGTAAGTAATTATATATAGACTTTCTTTTATTGATGTTGTTAGTGTCAATTTTGTAAAATCAATTCATAATAATATGTTTGATTTTTATACAAAAGCCAATGTTTTTGTCACGAATAAAAATCTAAACAAAAACAGTGGAATTTTTTTCTCTGTTTTGTCCAATTCTAGTAAATATTTGCACACATTCTCATTAATATACAGTTAAATTCGATCTATATTGCAAATTATATTTACATATAAATGCGATAAAGGACAAACAAATAAAGTTCTATGGCGCCGGCGTCTGGGTCAATGTTATTCTAATTAATTTTATTAATAACTGTAGAAAATATGATAGAGAAAAATAACCTATATGTATGTAACGAATATAAACCAAAGGTATGTAGGTAATAAAAATAGAAGATTTCTTGATAGCATTTTGTACTATCGGTATATTATGTAAGAATAACTTTACCTTATCTTGGTCAATCACCTAAAGTCGCAATTAACAAAAAACTATTTGTTGATATTATCATTCCAATTTTTTAATCATGATATTTTTTTCGGAGTTGTTAGAAACAATTTCACCTCCATACTTAGTTTGATGAAAAACTAATATATTAGACGCAAACTGTATGTTGAAAATTGAGTATAAGGGCCAACGCACATCTATCGACAAAACTGTTTTGTCGCGTACTTAGTGACGTGAAAATAAATTTTCGGTCATAACGAAAACAGCATATGACGAATGCTTCCTCGTCATATGCTGTTTTCGTTACAACGAAACTCACATCAATTGACACTACAGACTTTTCTCGAGTATGTTTACCTATCTATTATAGCATTGTTTAGTACCTACCTATTAAACATTGCTTTATACGCACATACCTAGAGAATGAACTGTGTTTTTTAATAAATAAGAATATAGAGTAATTATGTAGTGTACTTAATATTATTATTAAGTACTTAGGATGATTCTCATTAAATAAGCAAGTAACGAAAACAGCAAATAAAAAGAAGCATATCGTAACTAAAAAAGTTTTACTGAGAAGTTTCACATCACTAACTGTTCGACAAGACGTTTTGTCTTTGGTTTGCGTTCTCCCTAACGCAAGCCAAAAAAAAACTTTCAAATACATTTTTCAGAATATCAAAAGCTTACGCGATAAGCTGCGAATTTCGTGTAATGATAACGCCGCTCGCGCGCCTCGTCAAAAGCTCCCTCGACGAGAGTCGAACGGAACAAAATATGGTAGCGAGCGAAAAACATTTACAATCCGTCTGGGATCCTTCCTTATTACTGGTCGGAGATAGATGTTGTAATCTGTGAGAAAATTAAATGGCTGCATCCATAGGGACTGGTTCTGTACACCATAAAATAATCCGCAAGCAAAGGTTAAGCCCGATCTTGTTAACCAAACTGAAAAGGAGACGTTTCCCAGAAAATTTATTTACTCGTGCGACCGATATTACTATGGATTATATAATACTAGCAGTTACCCGCGACTTCGTACGCGTCTACAGTTTCCGTGTACATTATATTATCTGTGCGTGTACCGAGCGGATACTTCTTTGAGAAACTTGACTTTACACCTCATTACACCGAACTCGTACCTACTGGAATGTCAAACGCTAGTTGTTAGACCAAAGAGGTAGTACTACGCCCTGTCAAACTGACGTGACATGACATGACAATGAAATCTTCTTGCCAATTGGCGCTGCTAATCCTTTTCGTTCATTTTATCCTGTAGATCCTGTTAATTATTCGGGATAAAAAGTAGCCTATATATCAATCCAGGTTACGAACTATATATATGCCAAGTTTCATCCAAGTTAGTTCAGTGGTTTTGACGTGATTGAAACACAAACATCCAAACCTCCAATCATCCAAACATCCAAACATCTAAACTTTCGCATTTATAATATTAGTAGGATAGGACAGGATTTTTGGTATACTTTTTTCATTCTAATTCTAGTCTTAGAATAATTAGATTAGTCACTGAGTAAACCACTATAATTATTGAATCACAAGCAACTTATTATAAATTCTAATTACCCATGTAGGTACCTACTAATGTGGATGGACCATATTATAATTACTAGACAATGCCACTAGTACCTATATTTTTAACATCAATTTAAAAAGTGAATGCGAGCCATTATCTGTTATAAAATGGTAAACTTTTATCAAATAGAATCATTACAATTACTCAACAACAAAACTGCAAACCATCGCATCGCCTACTCGTGTCAAAAGTGGATCAATAAATCAGACGAAGAATTTGTAATATGAGATTATGAGACAAAATCTGCGCATGTATTATGGAACTGTTTAGTAACACGTCTGTCATCCATCAGTAATACACACTTTTCTTCGCATAACTATGTCTACCCATCATTGTATAGTGTTATTGTAGTTTTTTTTATTGGAAGCCAACTAAATATTTTTAGTATTTGTATTACTGACATTTGCATGTTACTGACTGGTTGATGACAACATCAGTAATCGCTCTACTGAGCTTACCCCGAAATAGATTTTATAACCTGTTAGCATTTTACGAAGGTGGTTGTTTGATGTAATGTTGTTAACTATTTATGTTTTTATAATATATCGAGCATCGCTTTAGATAGTATCGCTCGTAAATTAATTGTTATTAGTGTCACACTGAACTGTTGTATCCGTGATGATGATGACGTTATTGCAGCTTTAATTATGATGAGTATGATGATTGAATAATTAAATTAAAATATTATAAAGTAAAACACAGAACATTATTACACTATTATTATTATTTTAAGGGTTTTATCGCATCAAAATAAATAACCGTTTCATGTTTAGTTTGACACACAAACATGGTAAAAAAGAAAAAAAATATATAATAATGTATTATTAACACAAAAATGTGACTGCAGGTGAGTGTTTTATAATTATACTTAATTTATATATGAAAACTATAATATTATAAAGCATTGTAAATCAGCTAGATGGAAAAAAAAAACTATAGGTAATCTTACCTATAATTACTTACTGACTAAGAAAATTATGACTAATGCGGTATTTATAATATTTACAAAATACACATGAGACAGTTGAGCTATCTACAAGCCGTTGCATATTAGTAATAATTGATTTATAAGATCATTGAAATAGAAAACAAATCCTCTCCATATCTCAATGCAGCAGTGGTGGAGTTTAGTGATTGGATTCAGTGAACTAGTAGGCAGCTGTCAAAAGCCATTGTTCCTACGCCTGGCCCGCCATGCACTCTGACAACAAGGATCTAACTCCACTGGAATTTCTGAAGGCATGTCATCAGACCTTGACATTTGAACCATATCGAAATCAAAATGGCATTACAGAATCACTTTCGTATATAAATTATTGTAAAATAAAACTAGCTTTACGATCTTCCATCTAAATTCCTAAGGATGATCGAATTTGTCGGATTAATTAATTATTATGGTTTTAATACAATTGATTTAAATGTAAACCAGTCGTCTGGTTTGGCTTGAATATTTTAATTTAACCATCAAATTATTTAAATTTAGAACAACTTCACTACAAGATTATTTTAGAACTACCTATTAAAATTTTTATTTAGACAAATCAATTTAGTAATCGTTAAAAACCCCTAAAAAAACCGTTTGTAGGTAGCTTAGCGCATAAGTTTCCACGGACAGGAAAATTAAATTATTTTTACATACAAGTAGATTATTTACGTGTATGTTGTTTGAAAATAATAATTTAAAACCGTCGGCTTGGAATGTTGTACAATGATTAAGAAAACTAGCGAAGGTTGTTTTATTAACCTCCTCAACTTTGCGTCATTATGTAATTTGAATCTTAATGTTCGATAATTTCTTTGCAAATTGATAAATTTTCACGTGTCAAGGACTTTGCAATAAGCAATCAATATTTTTCTCATACTAATTTTACAGCCTTTATAATATCTTAAACTTTAACCTTTTGATAGTAAAATTAAAAAAAAATTGACGTAAAATAGTAAGGTCTGTTGAGTAAAATAAATTACAGTGGTATAAGTACCAAAATCCGAAAATCTGTACGATTAAAACTTACATCTTGGCAAAGGCACTGAGTAGATAGGATGCCAAAACTTCCGCGCTACACACGCTTCTATGGTAGGAGGTATTACTTTGCAGCTACCACACTCGAACAAGATCCAGGCTAGATGCGGTAGGGCCAAAACGATACCAAAATGTAATGGAATTACTGTCGAAAATAATATAGGAAAGTAGGTAAATAATTAAAGAAATGCAAAAGACGGATAGTTTTAATGTTGGGTATAATACGCAAGCGCAATGAGTGATCTAGAATAGATAAAGTTCGTGACCAAAGAAAAATCATAGACTAAAAAGTCTATAACGTCTATAAAGTCATGCTTACCTAGCTAAAAACAAACAAACTAACTACTAGCTTCAGTAAATAATAAAGGTAATAATCGTTGACTCTAAATGGTAGTCCAATTAATCAAGTTACCTACATATTATCAGATTAGATATTTAAGTTATACTTAAGTATAATAAGTGGGTAATCTGGGGGGCGATTCTAGACCGATAGACATTTTATCACGATCGTGTTAAAAAAGTTTATCGGTCTATAATCACCCCCCTGATTAGATTTAATTAACAAAATGTACATATAAAAGCAATGCACTTAATAGGGATGCCCCACAGACAAATTTTTTGGACCTCACATTAAGGGTCTTATCAGACAAAAAGCGGTCACGCGATTGAAGTCCTCGTTCCTCTAAAAAATAAAGTTTGGACGATATATCCTGCATCTTCCGCAAAAAAAAATCGTTTATTTCAAGTCTGTTAACTGCCGTGCAATGCCATGCCAACTGTTAGTCTACAAAGAAAATAAAATGATCATTGAAAAGATGCGGTAAGGTGAGCGCAAAATGACGATTGAATCATAACTAGGTTCACCTTCCGCATTCTCGTGAACTAAAGGCGTCATGAATCATGATGATAATGTACTGAGACGAGTAGGTACCTACTTTATTGTGAAGTCAAGTGGAACACTTGACTTTTAGTTATGAATAAAGTTGAGCTGTTCAATGTTTTCTTTTGCTTTTACCAATAAAATATTATAATGTTGTATATTATGCGCACTGATTTTATTTCTTGAAATATTTTTATACTCATGAAAACGAGCCTTCATAATAAATAGTTTTATGCAAATAATCAGGAATAAACATGTTTGTAAAGAATATTTTTATTAACTTCTGTATCAGCAAAATCCTTTGATTAATTAACTCTTTATTGCACAAAAAGAAACAAAGTAATTAAATTAAAAACTTAAAAAACCCCCGAATTTTGGACCAATTTTCATCAAACATAGCTAAGAATACTCCCGACTAATTCACCTTTCAAACAAAATTAAAATCGGTTCATCCGTTCGGGAGCTAACGTTGCCACAGACAGACACACACACACACAAACACGTCAAACTTATAACACCCCGTCGTTGTTTCGTCTAGGGTTGAAAATGTGTACAATAGGTGGGCTTCATAAACAGTACCTATTTATTTATACGAAACATAAACTACACAGCCCCCGTATTCCAATCTTTTGCTGTCAAGTTATATTTCACTGCCCAGTGTAATTTTTTCAGATCATTCTTTTTAGACACTTGACAGCAAAATATGCGCGAAAACAAATTAAATGACATAATGTCACTAATTAGTCACAGAATAACTATGAGTTAGTATGAACTGACCATGATTTAAAATTTTGCAGTTCAACTGAGATTGGAATACCCCTGCAGAGAACTAATTAAAAACAGCAAAAACTTGATAAAACGACTGTCATGTCACTGTTATCGTCAGCGTCAATACATAAATATGCAAGAAACCTGCCGTAATACTAATCATAATACGACACTGCTTGGTGTAGTAGGTAGATATTTTAGCCCTCGAGTTTACATTGACTAATGGTAATTTTATGAGTCTAAATGACAGAGTCATTACTCTCTACAACATTGTAAAGTTATCCTTTACAACACCTTTTCAGGGCAGCTTGCTTGACGTCCTTATACGACTTGACATTGATCTTGGCCTTCACTTGGCTCATGTAGCTAATACGCGGTCTTCCTCTTCCTCTCTTTCCTTCTACCTTCCCTTCAATGATATTTCCGATTAAGGTGTCATGTCGTATAAGGTGTCCAATCATCTTTCCTCTCCTGTTCTCAACAACTTTTATAAGGGCTCTCTCCCCTTTACTCTACTCAGTACTTCTATGTTTGTTACTTTTTCTGTCCAGCTAATCCTTCCCATTCTCCTCCAACACCACATCTCAAATGCTTCCAAATACTCTCTAGCTATTCTACTGCACAATATTTTACAAAACTGCAAGATACATTCTCGGTATTAGCACCCAGTTTTACTACATGTTGTACTTTAAAACTGGTGTTAACTTGTAAGAAAACCCTAGAAAAGCCAAGTTGCAAATCCAAGAATTCAAAATGAAGTGCCAACCGTCTGCGCAGTGATTCCAGTTGGCACGCCTGATACCAGTGGATGCGGAAACCGTGTTAATTGGATATGTCAGATGCCACTGGCTTTCACGCCCGGAGATAGTTCAGAGTTGTACTTACAAGACGTTAATTATTAGGAAGGAATGATTCTGTCATGACATAGTGGAGTTTATTGAAATTAATGCACGGTTTTCGTCTGCAGTTTGCTTTTGAAAATGCTGTTAAGAGAAGGGAAAACTTTACGGAAATTCATTTCAGTGGTTGGGTTATTCACTAGTTTTATATGCTGACATACATTTTGTACCAAAGTCCAAGATATGAGTTTTTTTTCTTCTTTTTCTGGTGGCTCCATAACCTGATCGCTTAAAATTGGAGCTTTTAAATCATATATAACTTTTTCGGTTTAATCTGATACCAACGTTTGTTTTGACATTCTAATTTCCCCACGTTTATCACATCACACAAAAAAAGCGAAAACTTCAAAACTCCATTAATAAAGTCAATATCTTACACGGACAAGACGTAAACTGAGCGGTGCTAAGCGACAAAGTAATATTTCAGTGCGAATATCTCTGGAAACGATCTACTGATAATACCTAAAGGATTTGACACACCGACTGCACGGAAGCGGGTTAGCTGCAGTTGGTATTCGCAAATGTCATTATTTGCTTGCAAAAAATATATTCGGTGGGTTCAAACTACCGTATTCGTAAATTTTTTTTTTAATTTGAATTTTTAAATAGTTTTTGTAATTAAAAATTTTTACATCTTCATAATAAAAGTTGTTTTTTTAAACTTATGATCTAATATTGATATATCAAATAACTGCTCGTAATACGATACAAAATGAATATCGTTAAAACAAATATCGCGTAGTTTGACTTTAATGTCCATTTTAATGCCTCAATGTCAAGTCGTATTATTTTGCGACCACAAACTTTTTACATACGACCGTAAACGAGTGTAGTGAATGAATAGGATAAGGATGGGAAACGATACTAGGGATGCCCTCTTTATCAACACATAAAACGGCCAAGCGAATGTCAGTTTCAAAATGGCATGAATACGTAACACAATAGTAATTGCTCTGTAAATATGCATTGGGTATATTACAACGCAACGCAACTACAACGCAATGACGCCGCACGACGCGACGAAGTGTGTCAAAGCCTTTAGAGTAATTCCAGCGTAGAGTTGCGACTGGCAGCATTGATTGATGGAAGTGCCACCCACAAATTCACTTCAAATACGGAACTTTTGAAAATCCTACGAGACTTGAGACGACATTTTGTTTTGACAAAACGATTTGGAATGCTTCTTTTATATTGTTTGACATCGAGAGATTTGGGATATTAGCTCAAGACTTGAGCTTACTTAGTAAGACAGCAGTTTCTATGAAACAAACAAGTTTCTGCAAAAAATGTGCAGAAAGTTAAAAAATTAATAGCACATGTTTTAGTCAGAATACTTGTTTGGATCAATTATGATACTTTTGCTAAACCTTTGTATTTATTCTCTAGCGCATGAAATTTTGCATAACTACATTCCCGTAATCACTGAGGGCGGCTTGCACCAGAATCACTAAACGTGTTTAACAGCTAAATAGATTTAAATCTGACGTATTTATATGACTTGACAACTCGCTAAATACTATTTAAGAGTTAAACCCGTTTAGTGATTTTGGTGCAAGACGCCCTGAATGTAATATCTTCAAAAATGTTGAAATGTGCTAGCGAGAAGAGAAATTGTTTGACGTTACCCGTCACTTAAAAACTTGCATACTAAAGAAATAAATATAATTAAAATAAAACAAGCGATTTCTTGAAAAAAAAATTCTACCATACTAACTTGCAATACGATAATGCTGTGTGGTATTGCACAAATACTTTAAAACGCTAAAAACAAAGATTTTTATAGATCTTCAGAGCATGTGAGCACAGTGGGCAGAGCATTACATAAAATTTAACAAAAATGGGAATGACTGTATATGTGATTAATTGTTTATTTATTATTTCTCTTCCTCTTCTGTCGCCTGTCACATTTAAATGCAATATTTATGTTTTTAACTCAGTATAAACATAATAACAAAATATATAGTAGAATTAATGATTGTAATCTCTATTAGCATTACGAGATGACAATGTGGAACAATATAAATAAAATGTGGAGTTTATTTAGATGGGTCTTATGAGTTTTGCTCATTACTCAGTTGTCATTTGATGTGACTGTTCCGGCTCTACCTTCATCTGCGTTTCTCTGTATTGATTTCCAAATGTTGATATGACGTACCTACTGAAAACTATTTTTTAAATACTGAAGCTATCTAAAGAACCAAATAATATTATAAATCGGTTTCATAGTTCCTAATATTTTAATCATAATTTTTCATAATTTTTTAATCACATATTCTCATACAAATCAATTATTAAGCAAATATTAATAAAGAAATAAAATGAAAATATTATGTACTAACTAGTGCAGTGGACGTAGACGTTAATGTTTTTTTACTATCTTCAAGACACTGTTGGTTGTACTACCCCGCAGAAAGTCACAACTGAATGCCGACCTCTCTGAATCTGATATTTTAATCAAATACGCTTGCAGCTGATAAAAATCTGGAATGCAGCTTTAATTGGATCAGAAATAATAGCCGTCCACAACCCTCTAATCGGTAACGATCTTCCAAAAGCAGCAAATCTTCATCAATGCTTAAAAAGTGATGATATTCCCCCAATTAACCGGCAAAATTTAATACCTATGCCACTCGGCGACAAAAAGTGGAAATCGATTTATCTCTAATACTATAAGAATCAAAGTCCTGACTGACTGACTGACTGACTGACTGACTGACATATAGACAACGCACAGCCTAAACCGCTGATCGTAGAGACTTGAAATTTAAGGAGTACATAGGTATTAGGGCGTAGAGGTGTACTAAGAAGGGATTTTTGGAAATTCAACCCCTAAGGGTGTAAAAAGGGTTGAAAACGTTTGTATGAAAAATCGTATTCCTTCAACCTATGAACTTGAAACTTAAAGGACAGATACCCTAAATTCAATAATTAAGTATGTCATTTTTAGTTTTTGAGAACTACCCCCAATAAGGGTGCAAAGGGGTGTTGTAGTTTGTATGGGAGTCTTTTAATGAGTGGTTCGATTGATTTCAAACTTGCAGTAAATATACTTCTAAATAAATAATTAAGAATGACATTTTTAGTTTTTGTAAACTACCCTTAATAAGGGTGCAAAGAGATGTCAAAGTTTGTACGAGAATTTTTGTACGCGTAGTGCGATTGACTTGAAATAAAGAGTAAAAGTAGATAAATTAAAAAAAAAATATGTAAATATTAATAAGAAAAATTTACGTGCGAATAAATACATTTCATTTCACTTCAGCTCACGATGAGCGCGGTGCAGATTGCCCGTTCATTTAGGTTTACCAAATTGAAAACTAGATGGCGTTAGTAAAATTGTACGTTTCTAGAACGCGCTATCGTTGCGATCACCATATAGAATGCGAGATTTATTTGTGGTGATGTTAGTGTTTTGTCAAATATCAGATCCAATGAGCTTATGGCAGAAATCAAAGATCAGTTAACTGAAGATTTTAAACGGCACATTGAGAGGCAGTTAAATGATAGTATGGGACATTCAACCGATGAAGTGTATAATAGTGGCTTATTTGCCATCGAGGAAGCCGTTTTAGCATTAGGTGGGCGTACATTAAAAGAGTATGGCTTGCCAGAACCAAGAAGGCCACAGAATACAGGGAACAGAGAATACTTGAGGGAGACCAACTACGATGTTTTGGCTATGGATAGAAAGTTATTGATAATGTGGCTTCGTTAACCCTAGAACAAAAGATGGCATATGATGCAATAATAATGAGCGTAGATACTAACGCGGGAAATCTATTCTTTTTAGATGCTCCAGGAGTTGTTTACAAAGAAGTTTTATAATGGGTCACCGCGACCCAATATAAAACTTATTTTCATCACATCTATTCCAAAAGAGCGACTTGGTTCGCCTTTATGTACACCCAAAGGTGGTGTTTTCTATGAGAAACAATAAGTGCTTGCATATTGTAATGAACTATCACGGTTCATGAGATACAGACTGGGTAATGTACGCCTATATAATATAGGCTACTTTTTAAAAAGAAACTATAACAGGAACGGGGTAAAAAGCCACAACGCGGGCGAAGCCGCGGGAAGCCGCTAGTTTTAATATACGAAGGAATTCAAAAAAGGAATAAGGTACCCGGATGCGGACTGACCAATCAGCGGTGCGCTTACCGCGTGGGCTTCAAGCACTAAAATCGTAAATCACGCATTTATTTCACAGGGCTCAGTCCGCGGGTAGTACGTGCTTATCTGTTATTTGCAGCGGGACGCAACAACCGAGCATTCGGTAACATGCTGATAAATATTGGGGAGATGGGCAGATCCACGTCGACCAGAAAACCGAAATTTTGAGCAAACTGTAAAATGTTGTGTCATAGTGTGTTTTCTTACTTTGTAACAGTAACACAACACATTTTGGTATTTTAGTCAGGTGACAAGTAAAATAAGCTAAAGGTTATTCTTGAATATGTGGAAAATCACCTTAAACGCAAGTTTAGGATTTAATATCAGTTTAAGTACCTTCTAATACTTAATACCTAATACCAGATGCCTGCTAGATTAGATTTACAAAACCTTGCATGTGTTTACCGTAAAACTGTATCACTAAAAGAAACTGAAAGGGCTATCAACGAAAAATCACCACCGTAGATCCTTATTTCAGTACCCGCGGAGTTTTCATAGCCTCTAGCTGTCGATAGCACCACCAAGTTCCCGCAGAACCAAACATGCTAAGTCTACGGATAGCCGGATTTGCAAAATTTTTGCTCAATCGACCGTGCTTTAACTGTTTGTTGTAGTTTGTAGCTCCCTCGTTGTGGCTGCGCTGGCCATAATGCAAAACGCTGTGCTCGTCAGTCATATTTTGGTGCACACCACTGAGTATCGAATCGTTGTGAGGATGTCTGTACCCCGTAGTAATTTAAGCTTTTCTATCGTTGGAAAATCATTCAGCCCCCGTATTTCAATCTTTTTCTGTCAAGTTATATTTCACTGCTCAGTGTAATTTCTTCAGATCACGTGGTACAAGTTTGTACCACGTGATCATTCTTTTTAGACACTTGACAGAAAAATATGCGCGAAAACAAATTAAATGACATTATAATGTCACTATTTAGTCACAGAATAACTATGAGTTAGTATGAACTGACCATGATTTAAAACAGTTCAACTGAGATTGGAATACCCCTGCAGTACCTACGTAATTCACAACGCTATAATTGTAGTTTCATCTTATTTTAATGGAGTTTCATTGAGAAAGCTAAAAAAATTATTGTAGGGCTTGACAGCTTACTCAGCTATGAATGTCAAACGATATCAATGCTTACTTAGCTTATGTTAGAGTAATATCTCTGAGTACGACTGCCAGTAGTTTTTGCAACGGCATCCCGAGCCAGAACTATTTTTTTAATAATGAGATTTATATAGAACACCAAACGACTCGAACTTTTGGCATGAACGAAAACTAAGCACTCGTTAAAAATTGGGACACAATGCCAATGAACTTTGCTTATTGCCAACAAACCTAGGATTCAATAAAATGTTGTATAGATTTTTTTACACCATTTTACCAACAACGAAATCTTCACTCTCTCTCTTTTTCAAACTACTATGACAGAAGTGAATTTCTCTTAGTAGGTAAGTAAAATGTAACAAAAAATATCATTGCGATTTTGTTGAGATGTCATACAAGTCAACATTATTTAAAGGGCTTTGTCGCTGTCATTTTTTAACAAATCCTTAGTATATTTGATAAAAGTATGAAATATTTGCATCAAATACGGGTTTTTTACTACGATATTTTAAGAGATAAATCATATTAGATAATATCTAATAATCATCTTTGTACCTTACATCGAATATTTACTACATAGTATTAGATACGGCCAAACACGAGGGATTAAGGTGGTACAAACTGGAAACGCATCCATCAACACGGCTTAATGGCTTATCCAAATCAATTAGAAACATGAAGCTGGTATGGGATCAGATAGCGATATGTTATGCGTGATAATGGGGGATAAAATTATGCAATATTCTTGTTTTTCGTAGGAAAACAGGGCAAGCCATTTTCTGCCTTATTTCATAGAAATAGATAAATTATTTGCTAGGCCTACATGGTATAATATAGGGTCTAAGGGTACCTATTAATGGTTAAAAAAAACACTGCGAAGGTACCTACTTATTTATTGTCATAATAATATGGCTATTTACAATCTTTCTAGTTTTGCGTTACTCTACCATAGCAAACATCATTTTAAATCTATAAAAAACGTCTTAAAAACATTGTTCATGTAGGTACCATCGGCAAAAGTTCTGCCTTACCACCTCAAGGGTGCATTTTCTGTGAACTGACTAGCCGTTCATTTTTGAATACCAATAGAAGCAAATTATTTCGGGTGTAAAAGTTATGAAAACAATGGGCCGTCATAAAAATAAATAGATGTTTAGATCTCTGGTTGGTCAAAATAAGAAGACAAAAGAAAAAGGCGGGGTCAGGTAGCTAACTGCTTGCAAGCGAAACAGTTTCAAAAGTGGTAAGGCGGAAATTTTGCCGATAGTACATAACATTCATAAAACATTATTTTGATAATAATTTTTATACAAAAGTATGGTACCTATTCATTGATTCGTCAATGCCACCATACTTTATTGATAAAATGCGCTGAGTCGAAAAATAAGCTTAAAGGAAATAATGTAAAGAACCTACCGGATACCAATAATTATGTACAATTTGTACTTAGAGTCTGACTATACTAAGTCTGCAATGGAATAAATACCTAACGCCTAAAATATTTATCGAAGATGTACCTAGATGTCAATAGCCCAGTCGAATTAGCTCAAAAAGGGGCAAACCAGGAAAAAATTATAAGTAACAATGTTCCTTCGAAATTCGTTGGGGAGGGGGTGGCAGTCTAAATTTTGTTTTGCGTACAAATCGTTTTTGCAGACCGTTACAGTCCGCAAAAATGATTTATTAGTGTTTTGAGTTCTGCAATCTTAGCGGGGTCAGACTTTACTTTATGATACCTACCATAATTTACTAGGTATGATCATTGGCTGTTTAGGTCAGTTTCTTCATCACTGCCAATATCGTAGCCTCCAATGAAGAATAAATTATGGAAAACAAAGTTCCAATAACTATCTTAGTATTGTTTGGAGTATTTGCACAATTGATTAGGTAGGTACAAACTTAAAACACACGGCACTAGAAACCTATTTTCGTAGATACCAACTTTCTTATTTCGCACCTCTCACCGAGGGAACGAGGGTAACAATCGAAAGAAATCTTTCTTCTAACAATAAATACTACACATTTCTTCTTGAGTCGGAATTTACCAACTCACAATAACGCTGTTTGTAAGATTAAAATATTTTCGTCTTCGTTTTTGACAAGTTTTATAGAGATGGATAGTATTTTATCTGACAAGTTTGTAAAATCCATCATTTAAAAAGTTAGGTAAAGGAGCATAATCGTATAGGTACTTTTAAGTATAAAGCTTATTCGTCCAAGGTATAAAAATACAAAGTATTTTATTTAATTTTTATCATATTTAAAAAAAACACTTAAAAATACAATATTTTTTACCATAAAATGTGTAACAAATTAGAAAAGTGCTTAACTTGATAGTATTAGGGTGTCTTAACTGTTAAAACCAGGAAATAAAAGCTTGCGGTATCTTGCTATTTCTACTATTGGCTAATTATAACATAATTAAATATACTTTAATGTGTTTATACAAAGTTAATTAACATTATTCAAAATAGAACATGTAACTGCGCTCTAGTGAAAGTACATAAAAACAGAAAAAACATTATTATTATTATCACCAAAAAAAGCAGTTAAAATTAATTGATTTCAACTTGTTTTTACGATCCTAATAAGTATTTCAATAAAAATACATTTGTAGAAGCCGATGCCAAAATAGATGGTTGTGATAAACTATTACTATTCCAAATTTCAACTCTCTAGCTTCTACGGTTCAGCTCTGGTGGCGTGTGACAGACAGACGGACAGACGGACAGACGGACACCGGAGTGAGGCCATAAGTGTTTTTCCAAAACTGGATCGGAACACTAAAAACTATTAAATCTAGATGACACTAAAAGTTAACCTCATCAAAACAAACACTGGCGTCAAAATGTTAATACCAACAAGTCTAAAGAATGTCAGAATCCTCAAAAACACATTGGAATGCGACGCCTACACATGAATTTAGATTAGGTCTTTATATTTTGCTCCAATTTTCAATGGCTTCATTGATCTTATATTTTGAATCAAAAACCGTGCTCACTTTGGAATCTTCTAGATTTCTGTTTAATGCGTATTTAAATAAATCATTGAATACTTTTTCGTCCTTGAAAACGTCCTAGCCAAAAATCTCAGATTAATTGAAATATTGTTTCGCGAATAAATTATTTTGATGCTAAATTAATTCTTGATTAACACGCCGTCGTCATATTTTTAAGGCTCATGTCAACCGAAGCGACACTGAAGGCGCTACTTACAGTTTATTTCAGTGTGTTAAGTGTGTCAGAGTGCTAAAAATATCGCAATAATGGCGTAAACTAATTACTTGTAAGGAAATTTTTCTTTTTTACATAAAAAAAATGATTTCGTTATTTAAATATTGTACACGTACATCGTTGTACTCGTACGTTGTTCGATTTAATGAAGTTTAAAAGTCCTACTTACATTGATCTAGTAGGTACTCGTAGTAAACGCAGTTAATAAATCTGTATGTTTCGGAGGAATACTTTAGTGGACGATGGCCTGTCAAACCTTTTTATCGTCAGTATTAAAGTGCATTCGACTCTTGAAGGGTGATAAATTCCACCATTTAATAACAGATTTTTACTAATTGAGACGTAAATTACTTCCGAGAAGACCTTGTTACTGGGATCTATAGGTTTCATGATATGAGATAAAAATTATCGTTACTTTGATGAACCTAATAAGCATCTGAAACCTAATTTTATTTCTAGTATTATCCGATTTTTTTGTGATGGGCACTAGGTACTAACATTTTCGTCGACCGCATCGTCACTTAACATCAGGTGAGATTGTGGTCAAACGTTAAAGCCTTATTACACTATGCAATCTCAAGTTAGGCTTACTAAATATTTAACTCGTCACGTCACATCACTATTAGTAAGCCTGACTTGAGATTGCATAGTGTAATAAGGCCTTCAATGTATAAAAAAACAACAATCTAGAACAAAATTCCAAAGCTGTTCCAAGCATAGCGGGCCTACGTACGAATCCCATTACAAAATAAATGTGTTTTGCATATAAAGCGCATAATAAGTACGAATTATGCTCACATAAATGTATAACAGGACCATGTATTTGGATAAGCGTATTTCCGTACGGCCATACACCGTAAATAGGCACAGAAAAATGTGCGTCTACACCTTTTAACACATGCCAGTAGAAACTTACATAGAAAGCCGATTATAAAGAACAATATATAAATATTCATGGACATTTCACACAACGCCCTTTAGACCCGAACTAAGCAAAGCCTGTAATATGGAAACTAGATTGCTGATAGAGTACTTACATATGTTTGTTTTGTAAATAGATACTTATACCTAATACATAGTAACACCCAAATTATTGATGAGTATTGTTTAAACTTTTTTAAATTAACTATTTTGAATTAAGTTTTTTAATAATCACATCTGAAAAGATCAACCAAACTAAAACCATTGTAGAAAAATGTCATCACCGAGTAATAACGTCATTTTGAAAACTAATAAGGGGTACTCCCACGCATGCCATAAAGTTTACCCACCCAACAAACGGATTAAAAAAAACAAACGGGTAGCTAAACTACTCAAAAAGTAGGTACAGTCCACAACAACAACAATAAATAAGCGAAGGCTCGGTCAGATGTTTTATTTTACCTGTTTATAAATCGAATTATGCTCCCCAATCACCTAATTGTTAGATATTATCAAAAAAGATATGTCTCGTCATGTCAACTACGAGGTGGGTGAACTTCGTAGTTCAATTACCTGTTTGTGTTCACCGAGTAGTCTTTCACGAAGATAAAAAAAAACATATAGGCTAAAAGACTCAACTTTGTAGAAAACAGTGCAACGAGTACCGCTTTCTACGTGAATGCGGCCTTTCACGTTTGGAGGATTTACCTCGATTACTCACATTTCTTTGTTGATCGGATTAAAGATCTGAGGTCATCGGAATCCGGCGGCCTTGCGCGGTCGCCGACCAACGATGACACTGCGACCCATGGCATTTCGAATCATTTCGCGATAAACTATCTACCGCCAAACGAAATTGAATCTTATAACATACGAAATGAAGACATATTTTATACAAACTATTGTATAAAATAATTTGTGTTATTGTTTATCAGGCGGATTCAGAGTATAATACAATAAATTAGAGCATTTCGAATTTTATGACAAAATTATTCTAGAACACTTGTGTCTAAAAGGATGTGATATTCAATATTATTATGTGGGTTAGTCAACACAAGACATTAACTACATTCCTTAAAAGGTTGACATTCAAGTAGTATCACAACTCTAAAATACCTGGCCAATGTTTTTTTTAATGAATGAAAAAACCCACAGTAATTAATCATACTAATTTTATTATTCTAACTTCATAGTTCAGTTTAATAAATAAAAATTAGTCACCGTTAAAAAAAAACAGCAGTTTTACTATTTAATTCAAAGTATGTCAGTCCATTAAAAAAAACACTGCGTGCCATTTTTTGTAGTTCTTCACCTCCGACCTACTACACTAGATGTATGATAGATATATCTATTACTCAATTATTACTTGTAAATTAATGATTATCGACACATTAAAATTAATAGCGCTTCCATTTATCATCCTTTACAGTTAACTAAAACTTGGTAATCAAACTAACTAATAATTATCGGAATGAAATATGTTATGATTGATATCTCTTTGGGACGTATTACAGTTAAAACCAATATATCATTTTCGCTTATCCAAACAATGACTGCTATTATGTATTTCGCAAACAATACAATCAGTGATCGTTTGAAATCGAGACTCACAAGTGTAATAAATCGACACTATCGATATAAAAATATATTATTGTCTTGGACACAATGAGGCTAAGAAATTCCCGTTATGCTTACCTCTATTTTTATTATAATCCTCTCGTGCTAATATCTATTAACCAACTTTGCACCTTATGTTAACTCATATAACTGTCTTAAAAACTCTTTTTTATAACATCAATAAAATTAATACGTAGACTACAATATGATGGTATAAAGAACTTTATGCTTTCCATTTAATTAAATGAAACTGATTTTATAACAAAACGATATACACTCGCCATAAACTACTGAAATACCCTTTTACCATACAAAGGTTTCACATAAAAAGTAACAGTACCTTTAAGAAAATAATAAAAACACGGATATCATAAAAACTTCGTTCACGTTCCGAAGTAAGTAATTAAAAAAAGAATAGCAAGTAAAGGTCGATCTCAAGAAATTGGTCACAAAAAACTCCATACACGACCATACTTCGATGGTAATAAACTTTTATGTAAAAGTTGAAAGACTGAATTGGAATGGATTCGAATTTCGAACTAAATGATCAGGAGATCACGAACGTTTTGGCGCCAGCCAGCGCAGCGTAAGCTGAGACAAGGGCCATTAAGGGCGAGATAGCTTGAGACTGAACCTTGTAACACTGAACGAATGAAGCACTAATGTGTAATCGTTCGTTCCAGACAGTGGGGTAATATTCCCTGTGCTTTTCCCTTAGTAATTACTGCGATTTTTTTTAACAAAGGGGCTATTTAAATTCATATGTAACGATTTTAAGAGTCCAGCAGGGGTATGCCAATCAAAGTTGAACTGCAAAGTTTGAAATCATGGTCAGTTCATACTAACTCATAGTTATTCTGTGACTAAATAGTGACATTATGATGTCATTTGATGTGTTTTCGCGCATATTTTGCTGTCAAGTGTCTAAAAAGAATGATCACGTGGTACAAAATTGTACCACGTGACCTGAAGAAATTACACTGGGCAGTGAAATATAACTTGACAGCAAAAGATTGGCATACGGGGGCTGGCTGCACTGCAATACATATTAAATGACAAAAACAACCCAAAATCCGTGTTCGTTCTCATTCAAGCTCCGCTTAGCAGCATCGGGACCTGTAAGAATGTACGGAATGTGGCAGCTATTAATTTTGTTTTTGGCGGATGTGTCGTAGTGTCGCGGCATGCGCAGGCGCCAAGTCGAGTCTCATCGCCTGCGCATAAATACCACAGCCTTCTGGAAAAAAAAAATATATTCAGGGACATTTCACACAACACCCTCTAGTCCCAAACTAAGCAATGCTTGTAATATGGGAACCAGATGGCTGATAGAATACTTATATACTTTTTTTTTTGTAAATACATACTATAGTACTGACAAAACTGGCTTCAGATTGGCTTTTTATCGTATTTATTTTCAGCCTGTAGAACCGTACTGAGCTCAAAACTAATTCTAGCAAACAAAGTTTTAGAAATCTCTAGAACACATTTTCTAGGTATGTTACATTGTGATGTAACAATCAAAAAAGAAGAAGCAACAAACATGACTATTAATAATAAACATTATTTTTTTATATAATATTATAATATTATTAAAATAGAGTTCTAGCTAAAAAAAAAACAGCGCCAAAAGATGAACCACATTCGGATGACATATTGAATATCATTCCACATTCCATAGAAACCAGTCGATTTATTATAGTGACCGCATAAAATATAAATAATTTGCATTTTCCGTCGGCAATGATTTAATTTAATACTTTAAAAACAAATTCGACAATTTCAACGTCACGATTGTAGCTAATACGTAATAGTTATCTATATATACGTCTGTCTGTCCACAGTGTGTTTCATATTCAAAGATTTCCACCTGCATTTCCGCAACAGATCTAGTCTTGTAATTCTCTACGTATTTGGACGTTCTACTTAATTTATATAATTATGTTTTAAGTGATGTTCTTATTTATATTTAAATATATCGACATAAACCATATAATATATATTATTATTGAACAGCTTGTATTATTTTTTAACCGTTTATTTTTATATCTTTTGTTTTTTGAAACCAACAAAAAACAGTTTTGATATCTTCCAATGGAACCCTTGAAAGCATAACTCACTTCCTCGAATTATTTTAATGTATTTCAAATCGTGCGTACTCTACGATCTCGCGGTTGGAACGTCGATGCGATGTCTATCAAAAATAATTCAAAGAATCAACTATTGAGGTATCATCCCGATATTTTACCGAGGTCGCAGCTTTCAATGGTTTTATTTAGAAGCCTTCCTGAGTATGACATCATTCAGTGTTGAATGATCAATTTCCAACAACAATAAGTGACCTCTCATTGGAATTCTCGTTTAATTGTTGAGCCTACTTTCCACTAAAGCGTCTTGTGAATGGATATTTCTCTTATTTCGATATCAAACGGGATGATTGCCTACTTTTTGATACCATCAGAATCTGACAAATTACTATTACATTTGTCAGATTTTGATAGTATCAAAAGATATACAATCAAGGGGATGTTTTAGCTGTTGTCTGATATCGGCTTTTAGTTTGAAAACGTTCATAGAAAAGCAAAGAGCGTAACAAAAAAAAAATGGGCGCCAACTTTGAATCGACCAGAAAAGATGAGTGGTAGAGTTCTTCGACTCAGCATGTGTTGTTAGCAGATTCTACACTAGCCATCTTTAACTTTCAATCTATGTACAGAACGGAGGTGGTTATGTACGGAAAATAGGCAGCAGCGCTTACAACGTAAAACCGTTACTATATTTTTATAAAACATGAATAATACTGTAGCTTTGATAAAACGCTTCCTTTATAAAATGTAGTTGATTTGTTAAAATTAATTGACAGAGGCAAAATTTATATTTGCAATAATTTAAATTGTTTGACGTCAGTATTTAATATAATATTTTTAGCTGCTAGAGCAAATTAAGGGCCTGTTCAAATGATTAAATACTACAAGCGAATTAATTATTTAAATGATAATAGTTAAAAAATTAGTCGTAATAATGTCGCTATATTTTTTGTAAATGACATATTGATTAGTTTTTTCCTCTAAGTTTATTGTTAACTTAATGTTTCCTTAAATCTTAGATATTTTTTTTTTACTTTACCCTAAATATTTTAGTTGGGAGGTTTTAGAGGGAGGGAGTTTGAACTTGAAGTCACAGTTTTTTCACAACTTTGATCTTACAGCTCCAAATAATAATTTTTATTTTTTCGATTTTGAGCGTATTCGCCAAGAATAGCAAAAGTTAACAACAATGTTGCATCACAAAAATGCAGTTTTCGACAAAAGCGAAAAAAAGAAGTGAGAAAGGCCGAACGGGAAGGTCGGATTCCTTGAGACGTTAGGGTTCTTCGGCATAAGGCATTGCACCCTAAAAATCCAGTTTCCAGGATTTAATTTGGATCCAAAATAATAAACCCAAGTTTGGAAACTCGACGGCAATACCTTTGAGTACCACCTAATGATAATTTTGACTACTAACAATTAGACTAAAAATCTTAAATATAATATGGATGGATAATTTTAATCATATTTGTTAGGTACCTACTCTAAAAAATATTAGGAATAAAAATATATATCAGTAGCTATATTATCAACCCATTCGATTTAGCTAAGAAATATTATTTTCTAAACTCAATCTAGCTTTATTTATTATTTTAGGGTTTTGACCTTCTCTGTCGCTTTGATATTTTTACTTTATTAATTAATCGTCTATCATTTAAATGCATGAATTAAAATATCACAATTTGTATACCTACAAATCCAAATAATACTATGCTTTAGTAAAATAGAACTACCAATATCTAGACTACAGATCAAAATAAAAATTTACTAACTTTTATTTTATTAAAAAGTAAAAAACGGAAAAGATGTTCCTTGTTTTGATTTGAGTGATAGATATTACTAGCTAGACTAAAATTACAATACATGTGTCAGAGGCCAAGGCTGCATCGGAATTGAGTCTATTATAATAACTATTCCACTAGCAGATAGTTCCTATAAGTGTTCCGGTATCGATTCTGGATCAGTTTTTATTATTCAGATAATTATGTAACATTTACATCAGCATTACGATAAGCACGAAATAAAAGGTACAGTCGTGAAGTAAAATACAATTATATTTTGTAGTAAATATTTTTTACGTGAGTTTTTATTCTTGCAATCTATGACACATCATTTATGTTTAATACTTTAAAACGGCCTTAAGACATCATAACTTTTTATTTACGTTTAAATACGTTTATTACTTGATGTCAATGACACCCTGCATTACATGCAAAAAGTTCAATGACTTCTAAACAGTATTTATTTATTAAACTTCAATCTTCACGCTAACCCAAATCACTCTTCAAGTCGATTCACTTGACTTTACTTTGTACAAAGGGATGGAGAAAAAATAAAGGATAGTATTGATTTCCTTCGTACCTCTTTAACTCTTTACATTAGCTAAGATGCCATACGTTTTATTATTTCTGTCATGCAGATATTTACTCTAAATATATAGCTTTGACGTTTTAAGACTACCTATCTGAAACATTTTTTATTCATTAGGTGCATGACATAAGATTACATCTTTTTTTTATCATCCGTATTTTGCTCAATAATTGTTTTAAAAATATATAGAACCAATAAATTTAAACAAACAACTTTGCCAATTAATAAAATCATAAATCTTATAAAAAAACTTAATAAGATTTTTGTTTTGTTTTAATCATAAGTTTTGGCATGACGCTAATTACGATCTCAATGATACAACCGATTTATAATCGGCGACATCACAGAGCCCTGGTATTTTCGTTGAAAAAGTAGCCCTATAAATTAATTTCAGCGATGGAAAATAAATAAAAATGCACATTATCAACGCTACTTTTTTTCTCACAATTACCTATTAATTGAGTATGATGATGATGCTATGAATGTGAGAATAATTGTTTGATCATACGTTTAGCTTAAGACATTTCCGAATACTGATTATCCAGTCAGAACGAAACGTGACTAAGAACATTGTAATGAGAATTTAAAAATAATTGGCTGAATATTAAGCAAAAATACGCCATTCTCTAATATTACGAATAATTATAAAGCGGAAGTTTAAGGGTAGTGGATAATCTATACTCTAAATATTTTAATTTTAATATAAAATATGAATAATATTACATTTTGTTTTGCAGGATCTACGTCGCAAAAGTCACTGACAATAGCTTGTAAACTAAATTTATGGATGTTTTCATTATCAATTTAGTTATTTTATTTTAAAATTGCAAATCTTAGCGGAATTAACCTACATTTAGACGTGTGGCCTTTTGATTGCTTCATTTAGTAAATTGATTGTTTATTTAACATTTAAAAATACAGTTTCGTTAGTTTTTGTTCGCGATTAACCTTCAAATTTATTTTTTAATAAATGTTATGGAAAATATCATGAGTAGGTAATAGGGCACAAATCAAGTCAACCATATCTGTCAATCGGAAAAAAACATGATTTTTATCCACTAACATTTTTCGAATAAATAATTTAAGATGTTTATAATAACAGTTTATTATAGACGCAGCAGTAGTAATTAATAAGCTATAAATTAATTAATGCGTTCAGGTTGAATATTTTCAACCACTTTTTTTACCTTTTTTATCTTCAGTTAACAGTACATATGTGGTTATAAAGGTTTATGTGAGTTTTTTTTATTATTATTACTATTTACATTGTAAAAATGATAAATATGATTTAAAATATCTTTGAAGATATCGTAAGAATAAAATGTCGTACTCTCTTCAAAAAGTATAACTGTATTTTTTATGCAAATTACGAATTCGTTTCTTTTCATGCACATGTTTATGATCACTGACTGGTGCAAATTTCGTGAATCGTAGGTAGGCTTCACTTTTTTACACCAAAAAGCACTTTAGCTTTTTACAACTTAGAAAACAAGCCTTAAAATTTGGCTTTCTACAACATTGCATCTATCTTACTTTAGTAGACTTTATGATGTTTTTTTAAAAGGAATTAAATATAATATTTTTCTATATTTAAATACTTTATGGCTTAAATATTAAATACTTTATATATGCAGTAAATTATGGTGCAGACTTCAAAACAGTAATTAATTAGGGTTTTTTTAGTTGGCAAGCCGCAAAACGAAGTAATTTGGGTTAATTTTATTTGTCATATTAAACCGATATTTGAGTGGACGTTATGATTGCAGCGTCTTAACCACATTTTATAGCAGCCTTTATCACTTTTAACTGCACGTACTCGTAAAATTCTAAAATAGGTATGAGCTTAATAATTCTATTAGTCAAAATTAAAAGAAAACAATGAATGACAAAAATGACATTTCCAGTATTCGAAAACCTTGTATTTATAATAGTTATAAAAATGTTTATAATAATTATAAACATTTAGGATTATTTATGTCAAGTATGTGTATGTTTTCCCATGCCTTTATGAACTGTATGCTGCTGTCATCATCATCATCATCAACCTATACTCGTCCAATGCTGGACGTAGGTCTCTCCCAAGACGCGCCATTGAGCTCGGTCTTCGGCTCTTCTCATCCCAGTGTCTGCCAGCTACATTTCGCAGATCGTCGCCCCATCTCGCCGGAGGGCGTCCTATACTACGCTTGCCTAAACGTGGTCTCCACTCCATGCTGCTGTAGTGTTTTTCAAATGTTTTAGTAGCTTTACCCAGTGCCAATACCATTTTTTTAGCTTAGTCGGCCACGCTTAGCAGTCTATGCATACATTTTTTTATAAGAGTTTTATTATAAGCCAATTCCAAATCATTAGAAACGGTACTAAAATATTAACCATACCTAGTCCCATGTAGGTCATTTTTATGTTTCTATTAGCCATTCAGTGGCGCCAGACAACTTAATAGGAATTTGCGGTTGACTGTAAAAAACGGGTTCCAAATGTAAACACAAGTTGACCTTGAAAATATATTTTATTTTTAGAGAAAAATAAAGCTGATGTAGTATAGATTTGCACTTTCATAATTCTTGGATTATGATAAGTAGCCTAAGTAGGTACGCATCTATGTTTGAAAGGAAAAATACTGCTAAAAAACACGTTGGAAAGTGACATTTACCAACTTTTGTCTCAATCGTTTTTATTAAAATAATTTGGTTTCTGATGTAATTTTTAACAACCGACGCAATAACGACGGGGTGTTGTAAGTTTGACGTGTCTGTGTCGGTCCAAGATTCGGGGGTTTTTTAATATTTAATTTAATTACTTGTAGCAAAAGCTAAGCTTTAAAAGCAAAGCTAAGCTTAGCTAGCTTAGCTTTTAAAGATTGTTTTATCTTATTTTTTAAATTAAACTAGCTATACCTACATAAAATATGGGTGCGTTTTTTACGCAAGTGACCTTAGCCAACATGACAACAATCATTTTCAGTCATTTATCCTGGTTTCGTAGCATGTCGTAGACATGCTACGCTCAAATGGTGTAGAGCATTTTTAACAAAAATACGGTTGAACCGATGTTTCAGAACTTAGAACGAAGATAGTAAACTTAACTGCTATTAACTGACTTCAAAAAATGAATGACTTTTATTATTGCGTTTATTATTTTTAATCATATTCTTTTAGACGATGACTAAGGTTGTCTACGTGCCTACACCCAGTGATTCAATCATTATTAATTTGAAGGTATTTCTCCTTTTTATTGATTCCAATAAATATAAAAGATGTTTCAATAATTCGATGCAGTTTTACAGCATGACTAAGATTTTGACCGAAGCGAAGGTGCAAATGCGGATATGGTTTTTTCGTTTGCTCATTGTAGTTCTTTAGTGACCATTCTGCGTTAGGTCAATGACCAGGTTAAAGGTACAAGTGGCTCAAAAAAGGACTCGTTGGTGAAAAAATCAATGTGTTGAAAGCCTTATAAGTATATTTTGTGATTCACAATAACATTTCTTGCGGATGACGATATTTTTTTTAAAATGCGCTATTTTTTCAATACTCTTTCCTATTCTTTCGCATCTCTGTATTTTAAATTATCTTTATATAGATAGGTATAAAGTTTATTGTGTAAAAATAAATAAATAATTAGTCAGAAATGTTTGAGCCGCGTATGGGTTTCAAGAATATTAGTCAATGTGAAGTAATTTGGGTATTGGTGTATCGTTCATTTTACTTCATGTACCATCAGCAAAAGTTCTACCTTACCACCTTAAGGGTGCATTTCCTGTAAAACGACTAGCCGTTAATTTGTGAATACCAATAGAAGCAAAATTATTTCGGGTGTAAAAGTTATGAAAACAATGGGCCGTCATAAAAATAAATAGATGTTTAGGTCTCTGTTTGGTCAAAATAAGAAGACAAAAGACAAAGGCGGGATCAGGTAGCTATCTGCTTGCAAGCGAAACAGTTTCAAAAGTGGTAAGGCGGAAATTTTGCCAATAGTACCTACTTATTAGGTCTCATAAAACTGGTATTGTTTATTTACATAATCATGCTAAAGGTATGCCCGAGAAAGGTCAGCAAGAAGTAGGATATCTCTCTAGTTAGCAACTAGTAGTAACACTGCAGTTTCCACTTATTACTATGCATATAAATAGGCCTTTTTACATGCAATTTGAAATCATCTAGGCAGAGTCAAGGGTAATGTTTTACAGTGTATATGTGACACTTTAGATCTGAGAACTTGTTTAAATAGTAGGTTTACCCAGAATCTACACCAGTCATCTAATAAACCCATGGTTAGTACGTGCAATGGAACTTACCATGCCATATGGTTGTCTTCTGTCAATACATCGGTTAAAGGGGTTTTTTCGGTAGTAATAAAAGTGTGTAAATAAAAAAAAAACTATAGAGGAAATGTAACGCTTAAGTATACTTAGTGCTTGGATTACTTAAACTGTTTTGTACCTTGTACCTTCATTATTCACGCAAATTGATAGTAACTGAAAAATTTTGTTAGTATCAGAAAAACTTATTAAACTAGGTTAGAGACATATAATAATTAACAGCGTTTTCGTTTCAAACAAATTATGAAAAAATGAAAGTTTTTTTCTGTGTTTTTATTTTTACAAAAATAAGCGCTTATTGGTACTTATTCATAAATTCATCATCGACAATTTTTCAGGAAAACTGTACTTTGTCACCAGTATCACCACTAGTAGCTTGTCATATTTCCTTGTACTCAGACTTTTATCAATTCAACGTATTTTACAAACAAATAATTCCTCAAAACGATTATTAAGTAGGTTCATTTATTGTCACCTTGTTGACCCGACGGCGCCGAACCGACGTCATCGGCGCCAGCTGATACAATTTCCTCAGGAATGCTACTTAGCAGACTACTTAGAAATATTAAGATAATGGCAGATCAAAATCGAACGTCACTATTTGTATCGAATAAATATTATTAGCCGGATACGAATACAAGTTTGTTTTAATGAACTTATTTGGAATAATCAGGCTGTTGGGCGTGGGACATACCAACGCGACAAGAACGCGACTCAAGAAACGTTGTTGAGATTATGGAGATATGAAAAGCGGTCCTATGCCCTAAGTGAAGTCACACTGCACGAGCGACCTGGGGACGCTCGGAGTTATCGCTGTCACGCAGTGTAAACTGACCTTTACGTTTATTGTGGTGGTTTGAAACAAAGATTTTGCAATAGGTGAATTTTGTACAGTAGCTACAAAAATAAAGTAGAGTCACTTACAAACTACGATGGAATTTGATGTGATTCAAATTATTATCTATTCATTTATCTTTGTTTTGATGACATTTCAAAGTTAAATTATGGATACGATTGGAATTAGTCTTAAAATATCATACAAATTAAACCAATACACGCAAACAAATATTTGATATGATGAGTCAACTCCAAACAATGTAGGTACAAAAGTATTCATAGGAAAGTTGCAAATCAACATCGACTCAGATGAGCACGATAAAAATCCCAGTAAATGCGTTAATCAAAATAGCTAATCATAAAACGGAAATGGAATTTACTGTTCAAAGTGAATTTATCAAATGGACAGAAGTATGGAATTCAAAATATTTTGTCTCTGTGTTTCTGCGATCGCGAACATTCTTTCTAATTTGGGTAAAACCAATAAAAATTGATGAGTTCGTGTCTAAAAAAGTAGCTGTTTAACAAGTGTGAGTATAGTGTAAATTAATATTAGTTAACTTTCCTTTTTGCAAACATAAGTAAATCCTAACAATTCACAAAAAATACACCCTCAACCAAGAATAAAAAAAATTGGTTTGGTATTTATTTTCTTCGGGTACTAAGCATAAATTAATTGTATGCTATTGATAAACTGATCAAAAACCCATAATCTATTTCTGTCTTTTGTTTATGTCCTGTGTTGTGTGCAATAAAGAATTAAGAATGAGATCCCAATGTTGTTATCATCCTTTTTTGATTGCATTAACATCTTAGTGATACCGACCCACCCAATGAACATAATAGTGATCCACATCGATAAAAAAGCATATAGGGTAAATATTTTAACTTTATCAAAGGCAATGAGAATACAATATTTATTATTTTTAAATTGTACAACTGTGCAAATATGGTAGGCTTGCACGCCCAAAATATTCGTCCCCACACAGAGGTGAATCACATAAATTGAAGCCATTTCTTTGTGCACCAAAAATAAAGTTATTTCAACACCCCAGGCGTTCGAGCCGCCTGCGATATATCTCTTTCGTAAAGTGATTTGTCAAGAGAAATTTTTGATGCGCACGCGATTAGTAATAAGCTTTTAGAGGTGTCATTTTGCCGATAATTTCTGTATGACACCGATACCCCAATAAAGTTTCGCAGCCCGACAATGGTATGCAAAGATGGTAAAAAAATGCGTAAGCTCTGCGTGTGTGCGACGTATCCGTGTGACGCACGCCAGTGTTTGTGATCCCGCAGATGAGTTGATGTTGCAAATGTATAAAAGCGTAGCGTCGATTTCGAAATCATCACAACGATTTGAATCCTCTAAGGAGTGCACACATGAATATCAGTGCGACCGTGAACAAGCTTCCGCATTAATTCTCGTGACTTTCAGTGAACAAGTGCTTTGGAGAACTGTCGTAGGATTTCATTATTGTGAAGAAAAAATTGTGCAGTGCTTTTAGAATGAATACTGTACAGGTAAAATACCTGTTTTTTATACAAAAAATATTTATATGACTTTTTTTGGTAGAAAACTAATATTATTTAAATTGTTACAGTACCTGGTTGCGTTCTGCGTGGTTGCAGCTGCAGGTATACCCCTGGAGGATGGCGCATGGCAGCCATACAAATACGGAGACTCCGGCAAGTAAGTAAATGCCAATGTAAACTTAGACATTTGCCTAATAGAGGTGACATTCCTAAAGATCTAACAAAGTTCTAGCTAACTCATTACGAAACATTTCAAGAGTAACGAACTCTATAGATATTCAAAATTTTATTTCAATATCAGTTTTAGGTTTCTATGCAAGTAAAAAAAAAAGATTTGTGTAAATTAAATCAGTTAAATATATTATTTTTGTCTACAGATACATCCCTACTAATGAAGGCAAATACATCCACATCCCCAACCCCTACATCCACATCGACAACCCTTACGATGGTGGCTTTGGACCATACGCACACGACTATGAACCTTATGAAGAGGCAGCTACGGTCGATCAGTACAGATACGTGCTGAGCCCACCTAAAGACAACCCTTACTACAAAGAGGGATACTACAAGAACAACGGCATCAAAATCATCAAACAGCAACACAACTACAACGAAGACAAATACGACTTTGAGTAAGTATAAACACTACAAAGTTTCACGTAAATCTGTGTGACCGTTGCGACGTGGTTGAGTCACAAAATTCCAAATATCAAAGAAAATACTAATGTGTAAGGATTCCCCAAAAACATCATCATAATGAAACATAGTTTCTACTAACTAACCGATTTTATAGTTAGTTTTAAAATTTAACTCATCAGCATTCCATTAATAGATAAATTCAAATCTGATTAACGATTTGAAGAGGTGTCAGTCTTCGAATAAAAATTACCATAGTAGCGTTGTCTGCACAATTTATTAGTTTCGTCGACAAAATCAGACCTTGTCAGAATGTCAAGCTTATCAGTTAATTTACATAACTTTGTGTATAATCACTCTTTTATAAGTTCACAAAATTTATAATGATAGGAAATCTAAAAACCTAATTAATCAATTCCAATAAAAATAGGAGCCATGCCATAACTGTTTGTTCTGACTGGAACAGTAGGTCCTTGCAGTTAAGGAAATACAAACGGTACCACAAAATTATAACTGGCTAAATCACGCTAAAACCATAAAAAAGAAAAATCAAAGGTTTTTCTCTGCCTAGTAATAGAAGTATGTAAAAAAGAAGACCATTATCTCAACGATTTTTAATTTAAGTCGACAGATTCGGCGGAAATTAGGAATTTATGAATATCAGATAAATATTTTAACAAACGGAAGTCCGTTTCTAAGACACTAATGAGAAAATTATTCCCTATTCAACGTCTGTTGCATTTTTAAGACATTAATTATTTTGAGACAAATTAAATCATCTTTAGACGATTATTTTAACCTTTGATCAAAACCAGTATTTTGATAACTAATCTTATTTTTTTTTTACAGTTTCGAGACCGAAAACAAAATCCGTGCTGAGGAGAAAGCTGTCCTGAAAAACCCAAACACTCTAGATGAGGGCATCGCTTCCAAAGGATTTTACGAATACATCGGACCCGATGGCTTCATGTACAGAGTAGACTACACTGCTGATGAAAACGGCTTCCTTCCCCGGGTCCGAAGGCTAGAGACCAAGTACTCCGGCAAATGGACACTGGAAAAGGTCAACTAAATAGAAAAAATCATCGACACCCACGTGAAATCAGTATTTCCGCTTCGCAACACTTCTCTCCGACATAATTCAACTGACTGACTACAATTTTAGCTCCTGGATTCTCCTCGTTTCAAGTCACGATCGTAATTCGATCACGATTATGACATTTCAATTTGCTTTGAAACGAATCATTACAGCTTATTTGTCGACATAGATTCATCAATCTCATTATCAATAATTGTTTGTGTTGTGATTTCATTTTGATTTGAGTACAAAAATGTGTTTAACTCTAGACTGGACTATTGCTTCAGTATGGAATGTCTTGTGTCTACTTAGATAAATTATTTATACATTAGAAATAAGTGCTTAGGTTTGTAAACTTTAGATAATTATTTATGGAAAATGTGATAATAAATTTAAAATGCGTAAATTGTACACAATGATTTTATTTTATCATCAAAGGTCTTATGAACTTAGCATACTTACCATAGCATACCATATCACAGCATAAAATTATATCCTAGACTAAACAGAATCCTTAGAAAACATTTCCTTTACCTGGGGGATGCCTATAGTTTCATTTTTGTAAAACAAAAACACCACTCCTTAAATAAATATTAAGATCTAATAGTAGTACACAAATACAAATTCTTTATTTCATAATCTTAATATGACATATGAAATTCTAAGTACGTTAATTACTATTAGATAGAGAAGTTGTAGGTAAATGTTTACATTATTCATTGGAAAAAATGAACACAACGGAAATAAAAATATAAAGCACCGACCTCGTTATAAACCTTCATGCACGAATCTAAAGGATTTTCATTACTTGCTATCAAGCAACCACATTAAGTCATTTTTGTATAAAATCCAGAATAAATATATGGTATACAAAATAATGGTTGTAAACATGTAAAAATGCATACCTATTCATTCAGGTCATTCTATTTTTAAAAGTTTCTATGCTTAGGAATGTTAGTATCTTTTCGATTTTTTAAGTAGGTACTTACCTACTTATAGCTTTTACAAGGACACATGTATAAATTAAATGTTTGGTTTTATTTTTTCTTCATAAAATATTATACGAATCAAATGCGATCCAATCTAATTGGAGAGGTCGTAAGTCCCAAGATACCTTTATTAAATATTATTTTTATTTATTATGATTAAATATCGAAATAAATAATCTTAAATCCTGTGCTATATTAAGATATTAAGATTAATATGGCGCTTACGTTTATATGCAAGAGTACGAAACGTAAAAAAATGTCAGTTCCAAATAGTAGTCCAATACTAATCGGTCTAAATTGGCTTCCAGAGAATCGGTCCTGTAGGTGAGCTAATAGAACAAAAACTTCTTGATATTCACTTTTTAGTGATCCTATAAAAATATTGAAAACGTTGGTTAATTCTCTTTACAGTTTTCTAATAGTACCTACCTACTAAAAACAATTTCGACTAGTGTGGAACACTCTTGAACACGCATTCTTAGACAATAAATTTAACTTTTTTTCTTATAATTTTACTATTTACTATCAAAGTTGTAGGATCATTTATTCCAAAAAGAATAAGTGGATATTTACACATCATATGGCTGCCTAAAAAACAAGATAAGAAGTGCATTTTTAGCTTCTTCTTAGTGCATAATTTATATCAAAAGAAGGAAAAACCTCCGTATTTAAATGCTAATACACATTGTAAATTAACACCATTAAGATTGCTCATGATTCAGTAGATTAGTAATGACCTCGTTAGGTTAGAGTTAGGTAGGTATGTAATCAAAATTCCTCAGTGCATTATAAATTTTAGAGGGCAGCTTATAGCACAGAAACCCGCACTCCAGCAATAAACATCGGGATGTGGAGGGCAATATTTGATCTGATATCGCGATAAATAAATACCAAGGCGCCACGAATTTCAATAAAAATATCATGAGTAAAAATAAACGGAGAGAGGAGCGGAAGGATCGTAAAATCATGCGTGTTAGGGCAAGAAATTTGGCGAAATTGTTTTGGCTCCGTAGAGGCTTTTATAGAAGCAAGGACGTTGACCGAGATCCTTGCCAAGTGGCTGGCGCCGCTTTGGCCGACGCACTGCGATCCACGAATGCTGCACTGCGCACTGCCTTATCTTCCTCCCAGCTTCTCAAACGATACAATTTACAGACATAACGATACATTTCATCGGCGAACAGGTCTGATTTGGATCTGCCCGGAATTTCCCTAAGCGGGCGAAGAATTTGGAAAGTGCAGCGACCCCGCGCGACTGCGAAAGACGTCCAAGGCAGGCAAACATATCTTTTTGTTAATTATATCCATGATATACGAGTTCGGGCCGTCTATATGCAAATAAGAGGAGTTCGATTATCGTGTCTTATAGCTTAGACGTTTACTGCTACTTCATTACGCGACAAAAATCGTCTGAAGAAGACTGGCAGTTAAAAAATGATTGTGATCAAAAATTATAATTAGTGTTATATTTTTGTGTTTTAATTACTTTAAATAATGTGTTAATGAGCCATACAAACGTGCTAAGTGTAGTTTTAACTTATAAGTAATAATAAAAATGAAGGGTCTAAAATCATAACGATTATCGTAAAATAAATTGGCAGAGGGACATAAGGTAAAATTTTTACTGTGTTACTTTTATTTTTCGATCATAAATTGTTATAAGACCAAGAATTTATTTTAAAATACTATTTTTATTCTGTGTTTTTTATTCGAAACATTTTTATAAGTAGTGTTTTTTGATTAGTTTCCAGTCGCATTTCACGCTGAGTTTACGGTATTCATTATTTTTTGAAAATAAAAACTTTCAGTAACAATGAGAAAATATTTACAGAAAGAATACGATTCTACAAACAACCGGAAGAGGGGAACGTCGGCGCCTTGCAACTTAATTGGCCCTGACTAACTACACCAAAAGAATTACCAGGACGACAGACTGAAAAATAGTCGAGGAATAATATAGACACTCAATATAAAAGAACTATATTTGACCAAACTTTGAACCAATTACTTGCGTAAAAAAATACAAATTATATAATAATAACTATATATAATTTTATGAGTCTATTAAATGCTTAGGTACTTTGCCTTGTACACATTAGAATGAATTTAAAAAAGCAATACCTTAATAGTATCTCTCAAGAATTATGGCTTAAGAATAAGCTTATTATTAATAATTTAGATAGCCAAAAACATTTAAATTCTAAATACAATTAACATAATTTTTATGAAATTAATAATTTTGTTTCACAGTGTTTTTTGTTAAACCAGTATAGATATTTAAATTGTTTTTAAAACATAACTAGCGATTATATATAAATTAGCTACATCTCAAGCGTATTCTCAAGCGGCTATCAGGGCCAAAAAGTTTGTACTAAGTATTTAAAACTATAATCCTAAGATTCAACTCAAAGTGAGTAATGATTCAAAGGCTGGTAAAAGCATTTTATTAAAAACTACAGAAATTCTCAGTAAAACGCGCTCCCCTGCTCTTTAACGTTAATTTTTCAGTAGCATAGCTCTAAGCTTACTTTTCATTAGCGATCTGCAGTTACGTGCACTTCATTCATTTGAAATTCCACTTCTGTACAGAACTGTACTTATGGATGGGTTTTCTAGGTAGGTACTTATAAAAAAAATCTTATCGCCACATAATTAGTGGTTTGTATATTTATTTTATGCTATAATGGCTCATGCCATTGTCCATTGGTGCAATTACTTATACGCAAAACTTTTCTAAAGGGCGCGTCCAAAGTCAATGTTCTCTTTGATGAATCATTGCTTGTTATAGGCAACAGTGGGTAGATATATATCTACGGGTTGCATCACTTTATCTCTAAAACAATATCAGACAAACTCTTCCATATTTTTTTTTTACATTTAATTGAAAATAACGGAAGATAGGGCAGAAAGTTTCTTCTTGACCGGGTATGGTCATTTGACTGTGAAATCGGAGCATACCCTTCGAAAGCGTTGGTCCGTGCTTTCATAGGCTTACGACGCGCCAATTTCATATAGCAGGATATTTTTATATAAAAGGAGTTGAAAAACTCACATAAGTACATGTAAAAATTCAAAAGGTTGCCTTAATAAATGTCGAATACCAACCTGATTAAAATTAATCTGGAAAAAACATGTGCAAAGAAAACTCTCATAAAATCTCTGCTTATATTTTTGAAAAGTTTGAGGTGTTTCTAAACTATGTTTAAGTTGTTACAACGAAAACTTTTTCATAAGGAAAATCTAAAAACCCAGAACTATACTTTTCTGTACAAAAAATGTACGGAAGAGAAATGAAATAAGCTTTTATTTAAACTTTTTACAACTTTCGTAAAAAGTCTATCAGGTTTCAAATGCAATTCTTTCAGTTTAACCACATTGAAACAACATAAAAGTTCGTCGGTGTGCCTGGATCCGGTCCAAATAAGGCGACAGCTTGCGACATACTGGTGCAACAGTAAACCTCTACGCTACATTCCAATCAGACCTTAACTTCTAGGCCATAAAGTCTAAAATTTATTATATAGGTCACGGATAACTTTGTTTATAGGCAACTGCTCGCTTTTCGAAGTTACTAGCTACTCGTCGTTTTATTGAGAAAAGATTGAATTTGGTGGTGATTATTACAATGTAACAAAACCCGTGTAGGTACGATTTTGGTTGTAAAAAATTACTGAACACATTGTTCAGTGCAATATCCGTGTACGTGTAAATCCTGAACCAAATTATTTTGTAATGAATTCCTAGCTAACCCGAACCTAGCTGTAATATACTAAAACCATAAATCATTCTTTACCAAAAATTGAGGTAAACTCGTTCAGTAAGTACTTACTAGTCTTTAATTAACTCGCACCACACGACAGGATATTATACTAAGTATGTAGTAAGCATAAAACTCATAAAATATGAATAGTTTCGATTCCAATGAAGTATAAAAATAATACTTTATGTCACAGCTGGTTAATAAACTGGTCTTTGCATCTAATTAAATTATTTATACACCGTAAGGGCTTGGACCTATACACATAGCACGACGGGTTAGTCTCAAAATCCGCTTCATGTTTGAGATTTTTTATCTCAATGATGCTTCAAATATTTAAATCTATTATTTAGTTAGGTAACTCGGTTTATAGTTTTTATATTTACTCGTGCCTATGCAAAAGATTAAGCGACATCTACCGAGATCACACAAAACGAAACCAAAAACCAGATAATGAACGATCAAAGGGTTACGTGAGCTTTTTTTAGTTCGCCGTGCTCCTAATAGATGGCACTAAAAAGCACAGCTCAAAAGCTTGATGGAGTACGAGCTGCAAGAAACAATTTGACATAATCTGGGTTCAGAGGGGCGAGTACGAGTTTACAGTGTGCAATACGTCTGACGTCCAGCACACCAGTGTGCGCTGATTGGTATGGAAACACTGAGCGGAAGCTTGACGAGACCAAGCTTTTCAAAAAATCCGCTCAATGTTTCTATACCAATCAGCGCACACTGGTGTGCTGGACGTCAGACGTATTGCACACTCCCCTCTGTTCTGTACTAAACCATTGTTCTGTATGTTTTTCAAGAAGAAGTCTATAGGGCAGAATCCTTGCAGAATCGTATCATATCTTTTGCTTTTTTGTTGATTTATTGTTTGAGGAAACATGGTTTTTTTCATAATCTTTTTGTTACAAGTACAGTTACCGGCTTAGAAAATAAAACTAATACTAATAGCTTTATTCATTGTTATATCAGCAAGCATTCTTACTTTTCTAGATATAGCTATAAGTAACCCAGAAAATATTAAAATGGAGTAAGCTTGCATAGAGTTGCCGACATCAGTCCATTAAAATATTTTGAATAATAAAGGTTCTCTTCAAAGAGAAAACTGTATTTTTAAAAGCCATTAGCGCGAACGTTGGATCTTTTTCAGTTTTTATTTTATGAACTATTTGATTGGCTATGCATGTTGAATCAGATTGAAAATGGTCGACCACCGCAAAAGAATTACGTTAGTTTTGATTTTAGAGCAAAATTTTTCATAAATTGTAGAATAAGCTACGTATTATTTTTTTTAGTGATTGAGCAAGCAGATGGTCTGATGTTAAGTAACCTCTGGCTTGCATAACACTGCATTGCCTCACTGGTCACGTCCATTAAGACAACAAAAAATTAAGTATGATTTTGGCCCAGTCTATCCACTGATTTATTTTTAATTTTTTTAGGTTTAAAATACTTGAAATCAGATCTAGCACTCATCATTACATACGATGGTTTATATATTTCTTACCTTTGGAGTTGGTACTTACACGTCTTTTCAAAATAATACAAAGTAAACTGCACTGGATCCATATCTAATCAATTATCTCTAGAAACTCTAACTCCGTGAATAACGACTAACATAAAACCACTTAACACCCTAACCATTAAAACTCACTAATTCACTCAAGTCCATCACAATGAGCATAAAATTCAATAAATACAACTGCAGTATATCGCTGAATATTGCCAGATACTTACCCTAAAACTAGCAATCGTAAAACTCGCATCGAGTTCCTCTTGAGAGTAACTTATGCTAAAAAATGCAAACAGCGAAATTTAATGGGACGTGAAGGAAACCGGGTACGGCGGCACCCCGAAGTCTCCTTCCATTTTTGAGTTAATAGCGCTACTATGGTTCTTGTATCTCGATAATAAGTAGGTAATATTATTTGACAATGTGACTACGTGCGTTTTTATTTAAAAAAAACCTTTAATTTTTGTTCATCATTTTCTGCGATTTACCTTTTTGTAATGTTATTTTAATGAATTTAAGTAATTGTTATTTTTTCGATTAGTTTAATAAATATTTTATTTATTTTATTCATATTTTTTGTTTTTAGTTTTTCTCAAAATATATCTTCAGATAGTAATTTATTTATTCAAAACAATAACTATATACAGTTTAATAAATAAAAGTAGTGATTTGGAACAATTTATCAATAGATAATTAGGTTTATTAAGTTGTGATAAAAAACCTTTAGATATACACATCGTATTTCAATAGTCTTGCATGAAAATCTAATAGTATACTGATGTAGTAAGTACTTACCTAAGCTGTTTAGATTTTGTACGTTTGTTTTAGTGTGAGTTAATAAAAACGAACTAAACATTATCAGTGAGATTAATTCGAGAACAGTTAGTGAGGGAAGAAATTTATAAGGGGTTGTTATGTGGATTTCCTTAATATTACTTACTATCGCTTATTATTCTAAGCTATTGACTTGAACATGAAAATTGCGTTTCGTTTTGTTTATGTAGGGAGAGATGAGAAAGGACTCACGTCACAGATAAGAGGAACATACGCTCAATAAAGTTAAATTTCCTATGACTTCGTATATCGTGTTATTATAATAAATCTCAGAAATTGGGGTGAATTTTAATGCATTTGAGATAGGAGTGCGTGGTTTATTGGTATAGATGGTGTGTTTGGGTACATTGAATTTGTGTGAGAGTAACGAGAGTTATTCCACACCTGCTGTAGAAAATGATCTTGCTCTCAAGAGATAAAATCTTTTTTAATTATTTTTTTCTACTCTTTTTTTTTCAAATGATCTCAAGTGTTTGTGTATAATCAAATAAATAGTCATTAAACGGTACGATTTTTTTTCAATACCTCGTAATTTTCAACTGAAAATTTAAAATACTTCACTTTTATAAAATAAATGTAAGTTAGTGAGTTTCCCTACAAAGTAGCTAAACATCTGGTTTTTAATTAAGAATCACTTGACATTGTACAAGTACAACCTGTAGCTACTGTAGCGGGTTTTGGAAACATCCACAGTAAATAATTAACAGTAGGTGAGTATTTCTCGGACATGCCATTCTGAGTGTCATTCCAGAATTTAATTAAATGTACGCAGAGAACGCACAGTCCGAGGTTGATAGCCAGTTCGGTCTACGAGTGCTACGAGAGTGCTACGGAGTGCTACGCGGGTTGCTACGTCATTCGCTTTATGAAAAAAGTTCTTTTCTACTGAAATACTTACATAATAATTTATTATCGTTTCTGGTACGAGTCTAGATCATTTCCGAATGAGAATATAATTTAGAAGAATCTTCGTACCCTTGCTACGAATATTAGATAACAATTAAGATAAAGTAAAAAAAATATGATAATAATTACACTTTTTGGTTTTATTATTAAGTACTTTTTTGATCAAATACTATAGCTTTTTTTCTGTAGTACTTGGAATGATCTAAATGTGCCATAAAATGCACCAGCTGCTCTCTCGTAGCTGTCGAAACTGAGAAGGTAGGTACCTACGTACCGTACAGTAATTTGTCAAAATTAATTAAAAAGAAAACGGAACAGTGATACTTACTTTGAAAAGACTGGTGAGAAATTCTTCAGGTTACAAAACGAATTATTTGTGCCTTTTCATACGTCTCGGTTGCCGGATAGCCGGTACATGGTCCCGGCGGCAGCGAAGTGTATGGGCGTACGTTATCTTTCACACGTACTGATGTTATTTGTCCAGCAAGCTTATACACTTCGCTACTCGGCAACCGATGTGTAAAGGCACTTATACTTCAACACAAGGAAAATTACAAACATAGACTTTAAGGGCGTCTTGCACCAGAATCACTAAACGTATTTAACAGCTAAATCAATTTAAATCTGCCGTATTTATATGACTTGACAACTCGCTAAATACTATTTAAGAGTTAAACGCGTTTAGCAATTCTGGTGCAAGCCGCCCTAAGTATTATTGAATAATGTTTTATTTAATCTGACAATATTAAGGTACCTCTTTTTTTCAACATATTCTCATCTGACAATGTCGACCAATCTCTATTCTTTAGCCCGTGAAGGCAAAGGAAGCGGTCTGCACATACAAAAGACCGAATTGGCCTCGTGATTGAATTATGACACCCCTTCCCAGACGGAGGGTCGCGCTATTTATTTCCATCTATATAAATCTATTATTTCGCGTCCGAATTATGATTTAAGTTGACCATACCTTGCGAATGAATTTTATGTTTGATTTTTCATAAGCACCTACTGTGGTAGCTTTAAAAAAACATATTTTTTTTCTTTAATTGCTCTTTACCTATCAATAGTCTTTTTATACAGCTACTTAGTTATATGTGTTGTAATAGATTCTAGAATTTGTAGTTAACAATTCTCAGAACGAAAATATTGACTTATTTTGTTTGAATTTTAATGATGTAGCTTCTTCAACCCTTGTAGTGAAATATAAATATTTACTTTTTGTGAGCTCTTTTCGGTTATCAAAAATTCCTTGTTCGCAAAGAAAAGAGTGCTTTCAAAGGCTAACAACAAATCCTCAAAAAATGAGGGAGCCAAACTCGTCAGCAATGTGTCGACTAGCCAATTGAATTTCAAAGCCGGCAAGCCACCACAAAATTTATTCAAAGAATAAATCTGAAAATTTGTAGATCTGAAGGCATAGACGCTGAGAGGCGCCGACGCGTCGACACAAAGGAATTTCTAAATTTCACGACTTCCGCCCTCACTGTTTCACTACATAATATTTTAGTTGTAGGGAAACGAGGCTTTTTGGGGTTCAGTCTGTTTGGATATCATAAAAAAACTTTTACAATCAAATACTTTTATGAGCTGAGTGAAAACTTTAGGAATTGGTAAAAAGCGCAGGAACACGCTGGCAACTCTATGTCATTGATTATCTAATGGCGAAAATGTTTTGCTACCTACCACAAAATATTGTACTAAAACATGAAGTGCTAATAAAGAAGGAACAAAACACACAAAAAAGCTTTTTGTTTGTACGAAATGTTTATCCTTTTTGTCAATTTATCATCAACGCAAAGAAAACATCCAGGTTTAATCCACATTTTTGGGCATAAAATAAGGTAAGCACAAAACGTGTTTTTACTGTCAAAAATAACCTTTTCTGTACACAAAAATGTAAAGAATAATAAACACTCGTCTACACAGATATATCTATTTCACACTCCACCTACGTAGCTTTTTTAAAACCTTCACTGGGTGGGTACAGTCTCATTAACCATGACGGTAATGAAAAAAATAATCACAGACTACAGCGCAACACAGGAATTGTCCCAAGTATATTTATATGAGAGTTGGTAAAATGACAAATGAGTGGAGGGAAAATTGTGAAAACTGTAGCTAGTAACAGACTCGTAGCTAGATTTAAAGTTTATTTTTACAACTGGTGGGTTTTGGTTTACGGTGTTTTTTCTGAATTTAGCGAATTCACAGTACCTAAGGATTTCACAGCTGCACTCAAAGACGTTGCAAAGAACAATAATATACGTAGCAATGTAGGTACCTAGGTAAGTATCCTATTGATTTTTAATATTATGAATTAGATCTCTAGATTATTCTTATCTCTTTTTATCTCATAGTAGCCACTGCAAGTATGTTTCTTATTTTATTTACTAAGTGTAAGTTTTATGTTTGCAGATATTGTGTTCCTCCTCCACTAAATAGTATTCTTTGCCAATGACTTTTTGCTTCCTGATTACAGCCCTGTCTAGCAATCTTACGCGTTGTCGCCCGAGGGCTAACTACCCCATTGTAGTGTCACCCTCTGCCTCAAGTGTCAAGTTTGTTAGTTCTCTTAGCTCTCGTTTGACACTATACTCACATTTTGTGTAGTTGACGGTTTATTTCCGGTAGAACTAATTTATTCGCTTGTCTACGCACCTTTAACTAATTTTTACTTTATCAAGTTTGGGACTAGATGGCGCTGTGTGAAATATCCATAAATATTTATTTATTAATTTTTTTAACACTTTGGGTAAACATAAAATAACATTATTATGGACAAAGTCTGAAACAAATATAATTTTATCTACCAAATTTTAATAAATATGGTAATAAAATCAAGATCATTGGCGATACCTTTAACTCCAATGACATCATTAAATATAACAGTTGATGCACATGCATCAACTGTTATATTTCCTTGATCAGCGGGTATATCTTAGGTAGCACATATCTAAAAAACTACTAAGTAGGTACCTACTTATTAAATTAGTATTTAATTTACCATATTCTAACCTAACCAAGAATTGCACCATGCACAAAAAAGATTTCATAATAGGTACGTATGTAAAATATACAACAAAAACTTTTTATAACATTAAAATAGCAACAACTGAAAATAGTAAAGAACTTATTTAGCGAGAGCCTTGTTATTTTATATCCGCAAACACCTGATTCTGCAGTGCCTTGCGCTTTGCGAAGAGCAATATCTTCCGTAAGTAAACCTCCACAGTGTCACATCCTAAGCACAATGCAACGTGGGAAATAACAATATTCTTTGTACTTTGTACTCTGTGTTATTACATTGCGGTCTGGTTTTCATTTGTAACTATAAGGACTACGCTCACAACCCGTGGTACAACCGCTATGCTCAACTCGTTATGCCACGGAGACGTAAGTTGACCCGTGGTCCTACTGTTAGAATAATTTCAGGCAATATTTGTACTCCTATACTCTATATTTTTATAGCATCAAGTTTAGGTGTTTGGATGAGTGTGACACTATCATAATAATTAATAATATAATATCATTAACTTTTAATTTGATTTTAATTTTTAATCCATGAATGTTTTATGTAATCTATGTAATATGAGTGACATGCTTGAAATAAATGATTATTTATTTATTTATATTGTAACGGCTGCACCTTTTAATAATTAGATCTATTTAAAATCCATTTATTTATTAGTAGCTAATTTAAAATTTAATGGTGATTTTCAATAACTTTAGATTAAAGAAGAAGACAGTACAAAAACAATTAGATACATAGAGCTGATGGAGCACGGTTCAATGTTTTTTTTACTGTCTACATTACTAACATTAGTATAGTACCTAACCTACTAAGGCTTGAACAAATAATTATTAGGGTTGTATGTTTTTAATACCTATCAGCCTAATATATTTTTACTATTTTACACCTTGCAACTTATGAGGTCTAAGTTCGTAACAAAGGCGGGTCCCAACAGAGGAAAGACAATGCCAAAACTGGCCGAAGCACAAGTAATGCCTTCAGATGCTTACCTTAGGGACTGACTGGAGCTCAGAGTGTTGAATAATGGAAGAAAATACACCTTGGCCAAGGAGACCTCTGTCTAAGGAAAACATCTAAAACCTGAGGCCTTTGACAGGATTTCTAGTGTAGGTAACGTACTAATTAAAATCAAATTTAAAAAAAAAAAAATTAATTTAATCCCACGAACACGATAGGTGGCGTGCTAATCGAATGTGCTATAAAAAATGTCTATCAATGTGGAGTTTTTGTAACATAGAGCAAGAGATTTTTTGTAAAACTGTGTCTAATAGTTATTTAGATTTTTTTTTCAGAACTAATATTTTTTGAAAGTTTTGGTTTTAACAAGTAATTAAATTTAAAAATTTAAAAAACCCAAGAATCTTGGACCAATTTTCATCAAACAGAGCTAAGAACACTCCCGACTAATTTACCTTTCAAACAAAAAAAAACAAATCAAAATCGGTTCATCCGTTCGGGAGCTCCGTTGCCTTAGACAGACACACCCACATACACACACAGAGACACGTCAAACTTATAACACTCCGTCGTTTTTGCGTCGGGGGTTAAAAATAAGCTTTTTATAAGTGGAATAAAGTAGATCTTTACTTATAAACTATATAAAATTGAGACTACCATTTTTTCGGTGCCTATATGTAAGGTACCTTTGTTGTATTTAACTGTAGTAATTTACTCCATAAAATGCGTCATTATTTAAAAGCCTTTTAACTCGAGTCGTCACTTTTACTACAGTTGTAACGAATCGAATAAAACGAGTGACAACCCTATTTACCTCTTTTACAAACCAATAAAACAGAGGCGAAATTGTTTCTTTCACCAGATGCGGGGTGAGACAGCCCTATAAATGGAAATGTCAATTAGTTGTAACAACACGAGAACCATTTTAAAACACTACTAGATGATATCGTGGTTTAAACCGATCGAAGCTTTTTTGGAAAATGTAACCACTTCTTATGCTCAAACCAAAACTCCTTTTTGTTTTTTGTTTGCTCAAGAATGTAGGTACCTAAGTATCATAGAAAATTAAACTCTTGTCAACGATTCTACACAAAGCTGTTGAATCTAACATTTAATCCATCAGTAACACTCACTTTACTTAACCTTTGTATAACCAGTCGGACATACCGGTTGTACGACGGGTTAGTCTTGAATTTACTACATTATTTTTTACTAAGTTCAAAATAACTTGGTTCAACTGGAATGTCGTCGCGCAAGAATGTGATCTGAATCAAAAACACCAGTTTAAATCAATATAAACCTGAGTTATTTTAATCATTAAATCTAATTAATGCGCACTGGGCATCATTATAGAAAACAAACTATTAAAATAGTTAGAATTATGTTAATTTTAAGCCATAATTCACGTCATTTATGGATTCGATATTGATTTAAAACCTTATAATGAACGTGTTTGAGTTTATTAATGTTTGTTTTTAATAAATTGAAGTGTGAAACAACACGAACACGATTGATAAGTTGGCCTTAACCGGGAACTTAATAGCACATACTTGCTGAATAAGGGGATTTCTGGACAAAAAGTCCAGAAATCTTCTTCGCAGGGGCAACACGCAGGGGATTCCTAGAATAAGCCGTTTAAAAAATACACCTGAGAGACACTTTTCTCATTAAAATCTAGTTACATAAATTATTGCGATGTCATAAAAATCACAAAGGTTGCCATTTTGTGGATTTTTTTGTATCTTATCATAATCCTATTATAAAATATTTTTATTAGATTTATTAATAAAACTACCTACGTCTTTTAAAAATATCGCTGTGTCTTGCTGTACTAATAAGAAATGCCAAATTGATAAGGCTAGTTAGTTATCGTTTATAAGTATTATCACAAAGTATTTATCATTGTGGCGGCGATGCACTTGGTATCGGCTTACTACCAATAACGGTTGCTTGTACAACTTAGTAAGCACATGATCAATCCTGTATCATGGAACAAATATCGCTGAGATTAAAAGCAGTCAAGTGTGAAAAGTGATCAAAATACAGATTTATTAATTGAAGTTATAACATCAGTGCCAGGGTACACTTACGGACAATAAAATTGCAATCTGAAAAGATCTATCACTCTATCTTTGAAGGGTTTCGTTTTTTTAAACTTTTTTGTTGAAAAACTTGAATCTGATAACTACAACTATTCAAAGAGAAATAGAGCCTCTAAACCCAGCACAGAACTATTTTGTGATTCCAAGCTATCTCAGTATCTTCAAAAAACTTTGAAATATTGGAAATCAGATAAATCGAATGTTCATTTCCACACCCGTCCAATCAGAAAGCTATAAATAGAAACTCCATACGTACCACTCAGTGTATTCCTTTCTTCGCTTCGTGTTTCAATAAATCAGAAGAAATGACGCCGGCCGCGTTAGGCAGTCATCGTCTCACTGGGTGGCCGGCGGGTGGTCTGCTTTGCTCGGGTTGGGAAATGTCCGACCTTTTTATCCGGCTTTTATCTGAAAATATAGCATAGGTCTTCGTATAGTTCGTAGCTTAGCTTATAGCTTATAGTATAGCTTCGTATCAATACGCAATAAAGTATTGAGTATAGTAACACTTTTCAGTTGAAATGAGCTCTTCCGTTATTTTTGAGGTGCAGACAAATATTTACAATGAAGAAAGTATATATCACGTTCTCACTATTATGTATTTACATGAACTATTTTTCTGTTATACCTTAGTTTGGTAAAATAAGTTTACAAAAACATTTTGTCATCGAAATTACTACTAGCTAGTACTGTCATATTTGCAATATAAGTGAAAGATTTGTAAATAACCTAATTATTGTATGAAACAATATCTTTATCCGGATTTTCTGTCTACCTACCATCCTTAGCTTTACGCCTATGTCACGCTAGTAGCATCGCGAACGCACAAAGTGACACGGAAATAGTTCGTCTGTATATGAACCAATAATGTTCTGTTAAAGGGCGAATGGCTTTCGCTGTTTAATGTCTGTTTCGAACACTTTGACGGCCTATTTTTTTTGCCTGTTGTGTACATTTTGATGGTGCAAAAATAATTTTAGAATAATGGGAGAAAAGCACTTTTTTATCCTGTTTAAGATCCGAATATTACCTTTAATAATGAAACTGAAGCGAAAAAACTTGTATAGTAGTTACATCGGATCTTTGTCCCTTTGTAGTATCTGCGCAGAGCCCATTGTTGGTCAAATTGGAGGTAAGCAAGTTTTTCCGCATAATAGTACAAGCGCGCAATCGTTTGTTACACCTAACTTCAGAGGGATGAAGATCCGTTGTGCGTACTGTACGTTTGTAACATTGACTACGAGACAAAAAAGAACCATTTCATTATATTTTTTAATTAGTAAAGATATTGTTAGAAAAACAAAAGCCTGCAAGTGGAATGACGAAAAAAACTAAAATTTAAGAAATTCGGAAAGAAATTCAAGTTAGACTTCATAAAATCTAGGCATTTTTTGTCGACTTTGCAATACTTTCCTTTAGCCGTCTTTAGTGCTCAACTTTACCGCAATCTATTCAGTTTTGGATTTTTAATTTTATCCTCTTCTGGTTTAAATGAACTCCCTCGTGCATACGTAATGCGACTTTAACCGCAATTTCATAGCTACGTTTTTATGCATAAAATGTCATGCAAAAGAAACGTACAAATTAAAACTTGACAACTTAATTATTAATTTTAGAACGAACCTCAAATACAAGGCTTCAGACAAAAAAAACAATACAAGTAACTTAACTGGAAAAAAGGTGTTGAAAAAATACTGTAGCTGTTTCGAGTCTAACGAGCCATGAAAAGAAGAAAAATAAGTTCGGAGAAAAACACAAATTACACTTTTTCCTTAGGTGAGGACAACGTAAACAATTCGAGCCACTCGAATGTGGTAAGTAGATTTAAAAAGGTTTATTGAACGCATCAACTCCGTGATTCTACAACACTCAATTCAGCGGATATATTGTTATATTTTTTTAAACAACTGGGTAAAAGATGGAAGAAACTGTTGGCCCACCTGATGATAAGTGGCAACGATGCATTGTTTTACTGAGCACGTCCACTGTAGACGAGCTCCATGATGATGGTGCATCAATGCACTGTGCCCATCACTCTTTGAGACATAAATATGGCTGAAATTGCACCAGCACCCATACCCTTCAAACTGGAACACAGTAATGCCAGCACCACTGCTTGGCGGTAGTAATATACGGTGTAAGTACTTCCTGGACAAGTTCTACTACTACGAAATATTTCAACAAGCTTCTTCTTCTTCTAATTTAAGAGCTACGCTCTTGTCGGCGTAACATATGCATTTCCCGCCAGGTTCTTCTTTTCAGGGCAGCTCCTTGAAGTCCTTATACGACATGACATCGATCTTCGCCTTCACTTGGCTCATATAGCTAATACGCGGTCTTTCTCTTCCTCTCTCAACAAGCTTACTACCCCCTGAAAATATTTACTATCGATGATAGGTAATATACTTTGTTTTACTGTTTACACGCATGTTATATTAGAAATTCCAGTTGTATCGAGCGATGTAGAATGAGAACGGCTGGTTGCGAATATCAGAGTCGAACAGACGAGCCATCGACAAGATACCGTGCTGGTTTTAAGGGCAATTTTTCTCTAAGCCAAACAAATGAGGCGCCATTAGATGGAGTGAAAGCGCTTAATCTATTTCTGACGAGTTCAGTGACGCCGACAAAGACAAATCGACATTAGCCTACCCACACGGCGCAAAGGCGCACCACTTCTGTTTCAATTCTACTTTTATTTGCGGATTAACTTCTTATTAGTCATTGTGGCGGCAGAACCCCGAGCCTATCGCGAGCCTTATAGATGGCTCAATTATTTCACTGACTCGCAGCAAATTTCACTCTATTCAAACATTTTAAACCGTTTTTATTTTTTCTACAATACAGCAACCGTCATATCTCGACCGTTTTGTAACAAAAGCACGTCAAACGTCAAAAACTTGCGAGAAAGCCCGTCATAGAACAGTCACTGTTTTATAAGAAACCAGCTTTAAGCATGACTTATTTGAGTCATTTTGAATCTGTGACGAGTTCAGTTTTAGTTAAAATATTAAATAAAGCAATAAATAATCAAGCATTTACCAAGACATTTCTAATGCTCTCCATCATATCTTAATCATTAAAAATGCCCCTGTTGTTTAACATGTGTTAGTCTTTACACTAAAGTAACACGAATATTAATAAACTGACAACATATTTATGAGTTTAAGAGACAGAGAATGATAATAAATTCAGTGCTATTAGCGTACACGATAGACTGGTACTGAAAATGTTATGATTAAAGTTTTCCTTCATTTACTTAAACAAAGAACAAAAATGCTAACAAGCTAATTGTTGAACTAACCCGAAACAGCCATTATTAGCTGCAGAATCAGTTTTACTTTTAGTTTTCGTCTGCTCCCATTATGACTGTATTGAGTACGAAATGAATGTTGTTTGTCTCTTGGTCTCGCAATGCATTTAGAATTTTATTACAAAGCAATAAGATGCAAAGTTTTACTACAGTCGCGTCCAACAGTGACTAGCAAAAATAAAAAAGGAGTAAAGTAGACGCGTATTTCAGAACCGACAAGTTGAAGAATGTCGAAATGTGTCATCTGTCAGTTGGTATTTAAAACGATATGTTATTCTGAAAGTGTCTCTCCCTGTCGTGTTTCTAAATAGTGAAGCCAGCTGTCTTGCTGTAAACATTAACCATTTTCAGAGGAACCAATGAAAATTCCAATGTCTGAAAGGCGTTTTCCGTGTTGGAGGCGAACGTTACATAAATTGTAAAAAAAGGTACGTAAAACACGTCAGGACCGAAGCGATTTGAATGCTTCATTGCCATAAATTAAGGACATTTTAAAAGTTTTCACTTTACTTAAAAAAGGGCATTCAAAACAAATAACAGCTTTTGTATTTTATGTGAGACATTAAATTAGAACGTTTCTCAGTTGAACGACTTTTCAGTAAATAAATACTTTCCGTAAAACGTAATAAGTGTTCGACAAACTGTTCCCATTTTACGGAGATCTAAATAAACTATGTACAAAATTGTGCCAAGCCAAGTAACCTAGTTCTTTTTAGGTCACAGGTCATTAATAAATACCTAAACAAACCTATGTGATATACGAAAAGAAATGTTTTTTTCAAAACTCGTACAAAAAGCGTCATAAATATACCTACAATTGTCACTTGTAACACTTTTTCATAAAAGTCATATGTTTGAATCGTTTAGATTTAATGTTTCAAATGTTAGTTCTCACATCACATTTATAGCAAAGAAGCTTAAACTCTCTCAAAACTGAGACGAAAAAGATAGTAAACTTTTCAAAGCAAACTTTCAACAATAAAACGCCCTGTCTAAAATTCCAAAGTGAATATCCAGTTTCCGTACCGTCCTAATATTTCGCCTTTCCAGACTTTGTTTTTGCAAAGTACAGTCGTGTTCAAACTGACCACTTCCACCGTCAATGGGCAGCATTATGTTGCATGCTCAACAGTTTTGTGCACTTGAAATGCTTATGTATGGGACATGGTTGATAGGCGACAGCGATTTTATTTTAGTCAACACAAATACTTATTTTTGCTGAGTCAGCTTCATCAATTTAGACAACCTTTCACTTTTTATACAATTAAATGATGGCCTATAACAATGCCTCACCGAGGCATAAGGCTATAAAAATTGCCTCACCGAGCACGTCCACTGAGGACGTGCCCTGTGATGCATTGCACTGCGCCCATCACTCTGAGACATAAAGGTGTTAGAGTCTCATGTGCCTGTAATTACGCCAGCCCCTTCAAACCAGAACACAGCAATGCGAGCATCACTGCTTGGCGGCAGGAATAGGCACGGTGGTAGTACTTCCCCGGGCGAGCTCTTTCACAAAGAGCCCTACTCCTACTACTACTCACATGTGGGTATTTGCTCACGTGGTTCCAGGTCAATAACCTTCAGCAGACAGAGTTTCTTAGGTAGAGGCCCAATGTCAATGTCGCTGTTAATTTCCAAGGTGGCAAAGGGTAGACGTTGTACGTCTTTTGCATTACTCAAAAACTGCCAATCGCTGGAGGAATGATTTATTCGTTGATAGCAATTACGAACCAGAAAACGAAGAGTAAGGTGGCTCAGTAAACTGATGACAAAATGAAGATCACTGGAAGTTAGGGGATAGAGAAGGCTCAATATTGTTCCTGGTTAATAACACACTATACTGTTTTCATTTAGCACACTACGTCACGTCGTTCTCCTTTTTACGTAAAAATACAGCAAGCTTTAGCGTATTACACTCCTCGTTTTTACGTTCACCATAAACGTGGCCTAAAGTTGTGAGCAATAACGATTTTCCGCAAACTCCTCCAGGTAATGGCTGTTGCGACATTATATCGAGTGCATCGCAATTTTTATTCGCAACGTTGATATTCAACATTTTTTTACTTACCTGTACCTTCTTTGGAGTGGAGCTATTTTTGAAGCGATATCATCAGTATTTCCTTTAGAAATAATATACACTTAATTATATTTACTCCAAGTCTATCTTATCTCAAATAAGACATTCAGTAAGTACTTAGCTAAGATTACGTATTTATTTTGAAGCGAAATTTCATAAACATGTTACACGAAGTAATTAATTCTGAAACTCTGTATTAATTAACATACGTGTGACCTTTCCAAGTAAATGTCATGTTTATAATTCTTCCAAGTGTTTGTGGTTTGGTAGAGCGAAGAGTAAAACTATAGAATGATGCGGGTAGTCACTGACAATTTGCATGTGCGTACGCACACATGAAAGTCATACAAATAAACACTGATCATACTGTTTGATATTTTTTCATCTCATCCTGCTTCTGTTTTTCATCTTGAAATCCATGAAAATGAATTAATCAGCGACGTCGGTATAATAATTTATTATACTAGCAACAATCGTCTTTCGTTGTTTCTCTAACCAACTCTTCTCATTTCAGTAAAAATTAATTATAAAAGTATGATTGCGAAGCTTAAATTAAGCTTTATAATGTTTTTGTTTAGGTACCTATGGATTTAGGTATCTTTTGTGCCCAAGTTCAAAGATTTCTATAGAACATAAGCAACTGCCCATACGCGAAAAGTTTTTATGGTATGCGCTCTATATATTATATTTTTACTCTATAGGTAAGGTAGGTACAACGAACGACCTCTATTCAGCCTTGACCCTAGACTTTGCGGTTCTGGTTTTATAGATACTATTTTTAGTTAGATTTTTTTATGATTACGATCTTTAGGGAATTCTGATGGTAGAAGTATTTTTGATAAGCTTCTCAGCTCAGTCGGAGCTCGCTATGCTTTCCATGCTGTGGGTCGTGGGTTGGATCCCCATTGAGGACAAACATCTATGTGTGACAAATATAGGTTAAGATGAATATTTTTTTTGCAGTGAATCATATGACCTATAAAAGTATGCTTGATTTGAAATATAAATAGAATAGACCATAGTAAATAATATTTAAAATTATAAGGCTTACTCACTTATTTAAAGTCTGAGACGTATAAATTATACGTCATTATCCAGTTCTTTTCAGCATCCCTCGTGTTTTAAAATCCAGATGGATAACGTCCATTTATTTGTGGCTCAACAGCCAAAGAACCCATTTTCTTGGAGAAAATAATGCAATTTGTGCATCTACCGCGACTTCAGTCAGTCTAGAATCAAGATAAGCTGGATTTTTTGGTTTACTACTGGGTTTTTTGATTACCCTACGCTAGGGATAGTAAGTTTTGCCAAAACAATTGGCACGAGGGCTCAAATCTACTAATTTGTAACGGTTGACGTTCAATTCAGTTCCACAACTATGATTCGATCTTCAGCTTAGCTGAAACGTCACTGTATAGTTGGTTTGACTGTGTGTGTTATATGAGAAGTTATTGTTCAGCTGTGTTCATGTTTGATAGTAGAATACGAAATAACCTAAAACAGATGATAAACTACGATTTGAGTACGTTTCATATGACAACCTGTTTTCTGGAATTAAGCCCTTGAAGAGGCATACCCTTCTGAGCACTGACCATAAGTATTCTTATTCTGCACTCCCCTCATGTTTATGACTCTAGCATATAACGGACTCGACACTGGCAGAATTGCGTCAACAGTCGCAAAAGCCATCAAATCAAGAAGTTGAAGTTGAAGAGGCATACCGTATTTAACTCAAAAGAGAGACTAACCCGTTCTGTCCTCTGTATTAACAACCTATTTCAAATTCAACTGAAAGAGACCATAGAAATAATAGTTATATTCGACGAAAGAGAGCTTTTTGTTCATGAATTTACCGATTGTCTGTCGAAATGACGGACAGAGGCCATATATAAGAGAAGAAGAAGAACAGTTCACCGATAACAGGTTTTGTGTTCAGGTAGTTATTACTACAAAGGTAATAACTTATTTTGTGCGACAGAAAATTTCAGTAAGGGACCACTCCGGTTGATAACACAGATAAAACACTAGAATTGCCACATAAAGCACAGAGTCATCTAAATAATTTAGTACACTAGAACCTACACAAAAATGGAGTATCTAACCAACGTCATAATTTTTTTATTTTTGAAGTAAACGAATCTGTTAAGAACTGTGTTGGAAAGGTACAAAATTAAGTAATACTTCTAGAATGTTCTTGTTCTTATAAAGTACTATCATTGGATAGCGAGTTGGGAAGTTCGGGAGTTAGCACTTGTTTCTCTCGCTACCGAAAAAATAGATGACAGTCGTGCACCGGGCCATAGCTCAGCTGTTGGTATTATAGCTCTGCCTTCCGTGCTGTGGGTCGTGGGTTCTATCCCCACCGATAACATACATGTGTATTTTCTATCTTGATAGTTTTTTTTATACTACTATGTAGTCAGACGGTCTTACAGCGCACCTGATGGTAAGAGGTTACCGTAGGCTATGGACGCCTGCAACGTCAAAGGTCTCAGAATCGCGTTGCTGACCCGTTTGAAGAACCATACACTGTAGTCGCCAGAGAAAACGTCAGCAGGGAGATCATTCCACAACCTGAGTTTTCGCGTGAGTAAGTTCCTCTAAACCTGAACGGTGCGCGACCCAACCTGGTCTATTGCCACTAGTTACAGTGCTCGTTCTATTGAAGAAGAAGAAGAAGAAGAAAGAAACATTTATTTGTAAAATCACGCTGACACATACAATACATAATACACAAACAATACATTTACAAATTGGTGACGAACTTAGCATGGTGTTGCGTCAAAATGACACAACGCTGGTCTTCCGCCGGCACCAGGTGGGTACGTCACAGATACTTATAGCTATAATAAAGAAATATAATACCTACATACAAATACTAAAACAAGAAATAATGAAAGAGGAGGATGTGAAAACAATTTTAAATTTATTGATGGAACTAATGGGAATTCTGGTCCCAGTAGATCTTTAAGATGTTTGACGAGCCTGTGATTACTCTGTAGACGCAATAATCATGAACACGTCCAAATTATAATTTAGAATTTATCAAAAACTAGTGCTTATGATCCAGCTAACAAGGGTCGAGCAAGGCGAACACTGATTGTAACTTTTGAAGATAACGCAGCCTTCCTCAAATTAAAGTTTTAATTAATAAAAACTTTCCTGATGGCTAAATTACTGTTGAATTGTAAAATTAGCGAGTTTGCTCGTTAAATACTGAAGCTGTGAAATACTTAGTTACTCAAATTGATGTGGGTTACAGTCGAGAACAAAATTAATTTAAGTCCTGTAGAGCAAAATATTGAGAGGTGTATTTTTGACAAATTGATCAGAGCAAAGTAAGTACTTTGCGCATAATTAGCAGGTAGGTTCATCGCTCGTTATTAAGTACAATTTAAACCAACTTTATACCATAACTGCTTAGAGATTGAACCAGATGTGCCTATAGATCGGTCAGCTTAACTGAATAATGCGTATATTATGAAAAATATATATTTAAAAAAACGTCATTACCTACGTTCTATTTATGTATATGCTATACTAGCAGTTACCCGCGACTTGTCCACGAAAAAAAAAGCGGTAGGGTATAAGTAGTGGTGAACTATGAACGCCCGGAACAGGGGCCTTAAAAGTGGCGATCACGATAGACCATCTAGGCCACAGTAATATAATAGCCACAAAAAGCTAATAAAAAAAAACATATCCACAGCTTAAGTTTCAAACGATACGGAACAGACCGCATATTATCCCTATAAAACTAAGGTTCCTTTTACCGTTCGGCGCGTAAATTCTCCTATCCTTAGGGATTGCAATAAATAGCTGAAATCCTGAACTTCGACCACTGACACAGCCAAGCAGATAACTTAAGGCTACATTTTTTATTTTGCTCTTTACTACTTTGTTGAAGTTCTTCCTGGGTTTATTTTCTTGTACGGTGCCTCTTTTTTGGTCTTGTAATATGTCAAATCAATTTTACACACGCTAATATTGAAAATGTCTTCGGTATGAAATCGAACAATTAATGATTTTAACTTTGATAGAGTTACATTGCAGCATATGCAACAGCGCTATGCTAGTTGAGTCATCGTTGCCACGCAGTATAGCTCTACTTCTCTGCTCTACTACGATATGCTTGGGAGTGTAAATCGGCCAAAATAAAAACCGAAACCAAAAGTGTAGCTGAAAAATAACCGGTGAGGATAGAAAATAAACCAATATACCTCTTTTTTATCAATGCCAATATAACGATTTGATTTATATAGCTATACATACTTAACTATATATCAATTATACCATGGAATGCTACTAATATTTATCGCTCCCTCTACTTTCACGGGCCGCAATGTCGAGTCGCAACAATAGTTGATTTGATACTGCTATTTTAGCAGTCATTAATTAGTTTGTAGTTAGCATTAGCGCAGGGGGAATGAACTGAGGCCTATTTAAAGTGATACAATAGCATGTACCTACTTAATTATTTTAGTTCCTGCTTCGCATTTGTATCGCTATATAATCTAGAGTTTAATGCTTAGTTAGTTGTTCAAGCCTATTAAAATATGATCAGCTAAAATAATCATGCAAGAAAATTATGAGCTTTTTACATGCTATTTACGAGCTATGTACGAGCCCGCATGGGATTCGAAAAAAATCTTTTTATTTGCTTTTTTTGGTGGTACTTAAGTAAATCATTTTTCGTTTAAATACTGTTTGCTACCATTTTGAAAAACCTTTACATGCCATAAAGGCGACTTGAAACGTCTCTCAGACTTTTTCAGCCACGTGTTTTGACTAAAAGCAACAAAAATTCAATGGCCGACTAATTCTAAATCGATCCTTTGGTGCGACAATTTGTGCTCCTCTTATTATCTTCCCTTTGATGGGTTCGAAGTTTTATTCTGAATCACAAATTACAGACAGAAGGATTACCCTGTAAGCGACACGCAACGGAACACAAAAAAGCCTCTGCCACTATGCAATACGTTTAAGAAGAAAATAAGCTTTATTGTGGTTGACTTTAGATTTAGATTGCAAACACCGTCGTGATAATAAATAACGGTTAGATTTTAATCATGTTGCTAAGTTCCTCAGTATAGGTAGGTACCTACTGCAATTTTAAAAATAGTGTGCTAAGTAGAGCTTACCTCTTACTACAATTACCCGAAGTACATCTATGTAGTATGTAGTTCCAACTAAATTGTAACCTCTTGCTAGTTTATTGATGGAAAGGAACATTACATGAAATATTTTTTTTTGTATCCAGCAGAGGTATGCCAATCAAAGTTGAACTGCAAAGTTTTAAATCATGGTCAGTTCATACTAACTCATAGTTATTCTGTGACTAAATAGTGACATTATGACGTCATTTGATGTGTTTTCGCGCATATTTTGCTGTCAAGTGTCTAAAAAGAATGATCACGTGGTACAAAATTGTACCACGTGACCTGAAGAAATTACACTGGGCAGTGAAATATAACTTGACAGCAAAAGATTGGCATACGGGGGCTGAACACTTTTATCACCTACACATTGAATATAATATCAAGTTTTAATAATTGTGTAGGTACCTACCTAATCATACAAAAATACGCAAGGAAAGAGAGCGTAATTTCTTGCCCGTTCTTTGCCTTTGGTCGCGTGGAACTGGCACCTAAGAATCACCAAGTTATATGACGATTTGAAATGATCCTTGTGATTTTATTGAATAAAGATTTTTGCCTTTGATTTATGTTAAAAAAATTATCACGTTTTGCCACAAAAAAGACTACTATGCGAGTTTCACTTCCTTTAGAATACAAATTATTGAATGCCATAGATTTCAGTCTATTTCAGTATCGCTGGAGTGAAACTTGTCTAAAGCAAGGAAACAAAAAGAGTACCTACCGGCTGAGACAAATAAAGTATGAGGGAACAATGCCGGCGACTCAGTGAATAATTTTAGCTTGGCGTACCAACGACGCGTTGGGCACAGGAGATAAAGAAGTCTGGATGAGCCAGCAAACTGATAGTTCGACTGAAAAAACTTTTGTTATACTTATATTAGTAAAAATACAGTAAAAATCACCCGTTATTTTTTGAGTCTTAAGGTTAATTGAACTCCTATTACCCATATTAATTGAAACATAATTGCCGGAAAATATAAAAATGTGATCATATGTGAATGATAATTCACTTGGCTACATCAAGGAAATTATAATAAATTCAAACAAAATGAAATATACACTAGCGCCAGCAATATAGTTTTTCTGAGAAGAAGACAGAGGGCTAATTTGTTGTATGCCTTTGAGCCCGTTTGCTTAGTATGTTAAAATCAACACCCGGAAGCTAGAAAAGCCTCATCCAGAACATTTTTTCATTCAACGTCCAACACGCTATCTTTACCGCTCTCCGGGGAAATAATGTACTGTCACGCAGAATATACTGGTCCACACAATTAGAGATCGCCAGAAATTGCGTAATTAGAGAGCGGTTAATCGATCTTGCATAGTCGCTTCCCCCTTTGTTCGTTAGCTCTGGTTGGCTAGGAGCCGGCGGTGATTTGTTTATGTCATGTTTTAGATCGCTTGACTGTCCCAAAAAAACAAAAGACTTACGACCTATTTCACCATCTCTGAGTTACGCTATCTGTCAAATAAAAATATTTCTATCTTTGTTTTTGACCAGTTTAAAGTAGAGGTGGAAGTATTTATAACTAGTAGTGAGCATGAGAGAAAGCTAATTGTCTTAGCTGATATAGCTGTCCAAAGGCTTCGTAAATAGCTACGCTTCAATATATTTTGCAACACACACACACAACAGCACAACAATACACTAACACACTAACAATACACTAACACACTAATAATACAATAACTAACTTACAAAACTACTTATAACTAACTAAGGTAGTGGTGGGTACGTGCACTTACGAGGCAGGTAACCACCAACAACCGTGTGGGCAAGATGGGGTGCAAGGTGCAAAGTATATCACAAAATATTTATTCTTAGGCTATCTTTAGCCTATCAAAAATTTCTTTGACAAAACCAGAGTGCCCTTGAAACTGTTACAGCAGAAGCCAACAAATACAGCAGAATATGTTGATCTAATACGAGTATATATCACATCAACACTGCGGTAATGAAAGAAATTGGTATGACGTAGGAAAGTATAACAGGCTCTTTGACTATACGACTGTTTATTGTCCACTGATGCGGATAGAACGATAAATAATGACAATATACTGGTGCACTAGTATAAGTAATGTGAGAGTATTTTGAGATGGTAAGTATAAACTAGTTGGTATTTTATACTATGTCACTGTAATGGTGATTGAGGACTGTATCTACCGCATGCTAATCGATACTAAGCTATTCTGTGACTTAGCCTCGTATTCTGATGAAGGACTCAGAGTTAAGCGTGACTCAAGCATAGATTTGAGTAGAGATTTTCATACATCATCATCATCATCATCAACCTATACTCGTCCACTGCTGGACGTAGGTCTCTTCCAAGACGCGCCATTGAGCTCGGTCTTCGGCTCTTCTCATCCAGTGTCTGCCAGCTACATTTCGCAGATCGTCGCCCCATCTCGCCGGAGGGCGTCCTACACTACGATTTTCATACAAAACTGTAAAAAAAATCTTTGCTTGAGTCTGGATCAGCGCTTGACCAATAAATGTGAACGAAGCCTTTTTTATGTTTGTTACCTCAGAACGCCGTCATTTATCAACCGATTTGAATTTTTTTTTTATCTGAAAGGATGTGCTTCCAAGTGGTTGGTCCTATTTCATTTTCATCAAAATCGGTTCAGTAGTTAACTGAAAAAATATGCCATCGAATTGCACGAAATGGCGTATTTTGCTTTTATGTGACTTTTTAGTGATGATTACGGTCACTAGAACATTCCCAATGAATTGCCATCATCATCAGATGATGAAGCCGGTAGTCGAATTGGAGTCGGGTTTTCTAGTTTTTAAACTTATAAATTATGGATTACTAAAAAACAAACAACCCTTTAAAAATGTATAGCTACTTTATTATTATTTAATTTACATAATCATACTTCTCGTGCAAAACAATCACAAAACAGCAGCCCCCCGTATTCCAATCTTTTGCTGTCAAGTTATATTTCACTGCCCAGTGTAATATCTTCAGGTCACGTGGTACAGTACCACGTGATCATTCTTTTTAGACACTTGACAGCAAAATATGCGCGAAAACAAATTAAATGACATCATGATGTCACTATTTAGTCACAGAATAACTATGAGTTAGTATGAACTGACCATGATTTAAAACTTTGCAGTTCAACTGAGATTGGAATACCTCTGCAGCATGATTATTTCGGTTTATGCTTGTAAAAACGGAACATTAACTTCGTAACAGATTTTCTATCTTCCCCACCATTTGTGCTAATAGTACAATCGCATTTTACTACCATTTTTCTTCCTAAAATGGCCCCAATAAAATGCTACAATTTTCACAACCAACTATGTATCTTATGCGTCACGTATTCACCGGACCCCGGAACTGGTGTCCGCAGTTATGCTCAACTTTTTGTCCGCAAGATCACGAAGAGTAATGGTCGTAAATGGCGGGAAATTACCGAGGTACCTTATCGTACTATTCAATAAGCTCAATGTAGTAATGGGGAGCAGTGATGGAGTGGTCCACTTCTAATGTTTTGAAGATACGGATACGGAAATAAAAATGCCCCTGTTTTTGTTAATTGAAAGCTAAAATAGGTTTTCAGGGGTATTCCAATCTCAATATAACCGCAAAGTTGAACTGCAAAGTTTTAAATCATGGTCAGTTCATACTAACTCATAGTTATTCTGTGACTAAATAGTGACATTATGATGTCATTTAATTTGTTTTCGCGCATATTTTGCTGTCAAATGTCTAAAAAAAATGATCACGTGGTACAGAACTGTACCACGTGATCATTTTTTTAGACATTTTTTAGACATGAAGAAATTACACTGGGCAGTGAAATATAACTTGACAGCAAAACATTGGAATACGGGAGCAGGCGATTGTATGTATTTCACCACTGTAAGTCACAGGAAAGCATAATAGCTAGCTATATCATTTCGATTACTTGAATAACATATTTTGTTCAGTTATTTTTATTTACAAACCACGCTTTCAGAACCGATTTTGATAAAAGTAAGGTATCAATGTGAAAATAGTTAATCGTGCTTCCAAATGACAATATATTTTTTTAAATCGGTTTAAAAATGATGGGGTTCTAAGGTAACAAACATTTAAGAAGACACAAAAATAAGAAAACCTAGACAACTACAAGTTTCCTTAATTTCTTAATTTACGGATACGGAAACTATATAAGCCCACCCCTACAAGGGTGGATATAATGAAACTGCATCAACGGCTATTCCTCTGAATAGCAGTAATTGCCAGCGTTCGATGTCTTTATGCGTGGTGAGAATTGACGGTTCATTCGTCTTAAACGGGATGATTTAATGGCATTGTGTAAGATTGGACTGTCTTGCCGTCAGTTCATCACGTAACTAGGTGTATTATGCGCTTCAAAACGAGATTTGCTCTTGATGGATATGCTCTACCGGGTTCTGTTATTATGTAACGCTATCGAGTTCTGGCAATATCTTTAGAATTGATATAGCTAGGTGAGCTTTTGTTTTAAAAATGGTAAGGGTGATGTTTCTGTGAAGCTAATAAGATATTTTGTTAATCAATTAGGTGACTTATTTATTAATTGGACTAAGCTATTTTATTCCTATTAATGTATTATTGAGGGGTTATTTATTAATCTGACTGTGTGTATTTAATTTAAATTTTCGAATTTGCTATTTAGTTTTTGACTTTGCTGTATTAATTAATGTAATTGGTGTAAAACCGTGTTAATTAACTGAATAAATAATAAAGTTATGTTGCTGATGACTGTACATTGGTACGCAAAAAATTAAATCTATATTAAATAAAAAAATAATATAAAAGAAATAAATATTATAAATTAAATAAATTAAAATTAAATTAAAAATTGGTTGTTTGGTATTGAGCTCACATATCAAAATATTCATTGCGTCGCAAGCTTGGTTCTCTTTCTAATTTATATCCCAACAAAACTTGACAGATGAATATACTAATTCCACAAAGTATCCTATCTCCAACAGCTTTATCTCCTCAGTGTTTCCTTACAACAAACAGGCCATTAACACATAACACCTGTATTTCTCGCCTGAAACTCAATATACCGACCGACTGAAGTGAGTTTAACCTTCTATAGAACGTGCACTGCATAAGTTAAGTCAAATCTTAAGGGAACATTTGTTCGGTAAAAATGCGTGACGAAGTTGCGGGTATATTGAACAACTGCACTTAGAAAGCGGGTTGCTAATATTTTCCGGGCGCTGACTGAATCGGACTTAAGTTGGGTGTAACTTACATACTCATGGGCTTTAAACTTTTAAGCAATTTTTTAAATAGATTTGTGAAATATAAATTAACATGTTTTTTTAAATATGATAACTCTAATCTAATACTAAAAATTACTATAGAGCAATGCACAATACACTGAACTTCCCAAAATGTTATTATTAAATATAAAGGCGCAGCAGGGCCTTTATCAGAACTCATTGTTGCCAGCGGCTACACGGGTGGGCATGGAAATCAAACTCAACGGTTTATTGCACACAAATAAATCTTCAATTATGCCAGTATAATCACACACAGCCAATAACAATAATTTTAGTCAAGATAGTATTCGTTTTACTGTTTTACAAGATATTTAGAAGCGATTTGTCGTAGATGTGGTGCGCTGGCTCTCTTAGCCTCCATCCAAAAGTGCCACCACAAGATGGCTGCCCCGCTACCATCAACACGACACTCCGCTAGAGTGAACTCGTTTGTCACCCTTGACCATAGACCCTTTGAATGTTGACAGCTTGACGACGCGCCGCCGTCACGGCCGGACTGACATAAGACCGTCCTCGGTCTTTAAGTTGATTTCTGGAACAAGGAGTTTACAGTAACAAGGACATCCGCTCGTCCATCCTGTCAGTAACTACGCACGGGAAACACCCATTCAACCAGTTATAGAACATCTGGGCCAAGCGAGTGCATCCCTTCAACCAACCATTCCAGGTGTGGCCCGGACGACACGCTTCGGATAGCATAGACTACCGAAACCTTCCGATCTGGACTCGTGAATCCCTTCAACCAACCCACTCGGGTGTGGCCCGGATGTCACTAGCCTGCCGGGATCGACTGAGAACCTTCTGGACAGGACTCGTGAATCCCTTCAACCAACCCATACGGGTGTGGCCCGGATGTCACAATCCTGCCAGGATCGACTGAGAACCTTCTGGACAGGACTTGTGAATCCCTTCAACCAACCTATTCAGGTGTGGCCCGGATGTCACAATCCTGCCAGGATCGACTGAGAACCTTCTGGACAGGACTTGTGAATCCCTTCAACCAACCCATTCGGGTGTGGCCCGGATGTCACAATCCAGACCAGGATCGACAGACACGACAATATGTCAAAGTCAAAGTCAAAGTCAACATTTCTTTATTCAATAAAATCACAAGGATCATTTAGAATGTAATAATGTCTTACGGACATACCTTCCTATGGTGACGGACTATCCTCATCGGCATAAATTTCTATTTCTTTTTGTATATCCCATGTCTCAGGATCGGAGTATGCCCTGAGAGTGTCTGAAACAGCTGTGATAGTGTAAGAGTAGAACCGCAGAAGTACCCTTTAACACACGGTCAATAAGTCATTGTCAATTTGAAGCCGTGTTACCCATATTAGCAATAGTTTCATCTACTACATCATCTGGCGCCGTCTCGGCCTCATCATAATTTAAATGATTAGTCGTGATTTCAAGTAAGTCATCATGTCCTTGAGGTACTGTTGGATGCAAGTTGAGTGTTTTTTTAGTGTGTTTCGCGACCAGATCTTATATCTCACTATCGCGTTTGTGTTCGCACGAAAGCCTTCTTGATGAAGTTCGACGTAGGTACTGAACCTTTTTTTTTGTTTGTAAGTTCTCAGAAGGAGTAGGTAGGTACATACCGGATCAATATTGGCAAGAAGATTTTATTAGCGGTAGTCCGCATGTTCCATTCCTCGTCCTTCACTAGGTATATACAATACCAACGTCGTAAGCTTGTAAGAAAGCCTACCAACGATGCACACGAGGTGTAAGATCTTTTTTGTTTTCGAAGCCTTAAGAGAATTGCAACCTGTGAAAACTACAAAAAGGTAATGAAAGAAATGCTCTACCTCTTTTACAGCTGCCAGCGTCTGTAATTTATAGGAGTGACAGCGCAACTCCATTTCCGACGTGCGTCGCTGGCATCGTTATGCCGTTCTAGATGGCTCAGATGTGAGAATACGTATTATGGTGTTACGTATTTCTTCATGGTTTTTAGTCCATGTAATATGCCCCTTTAATTTAGTTAGAGAATACAATAGTCCTACAATACCTACGCGTAAAATCAGGGATGAATTTACAAAGACACAAGGCAAGGCCAAAGAATTGCCGAACCTGAGTACTTAGCTGGTTTTGGTTGAGGAGAATCTACTAACACTTATATTTTCCGAGAATTTGGTTTTACCTCACCACATTGAAGCTAATAGCATTTTTTGGAGATTTATTAAATGTAAACCCTGTTAGACCTTATGTAAACGCTCCATACCCTCGGTGACATAATCGGAATACTTACCTAACAATGATATCAGCGATGCCCTCCGTGAATCCTTGTCAATTTTGTGAAGGACGGATTGTTTGAAATAAGTTACAAAAATGACTTCGTTCCGGAGGATGTTCCCAGAGTATACCTCTGGAAGGGCAGAGCTCACATTGACGGACCTCTTTTACCACAACTCCACTACCGTTTTTTTTATCCGGACAAACAGTTGCTATGTGCCCAGGCTGACCACACACGTAGCACAGGTTACAGCTGTCTGCTCCCCAGTGCGTGATGAACTTGGAGTATCTTGCGACTTCTTATCAATATCATTTTGTCGCTTGCGACAATTAGCTATACGATGTCCACTGTTTCCGCAATAATGACATTTGCAAGGGAATTTATCTGTCATGCGAGGTCGCTTGGTATCAGTTTCTTGGGCTTCAGCATCTAGACATTTTTAATGATATTCCACCAAGGGTTCGGTATAATTGAGCTCGACTCGTGACAGTTTTTTTGCATTCAGTTCACGACGTATCTGGTTGTCTTTCTGACACAATACCGATATAGCAAATCCATATAGCAACTTCTTCAGGCATCGTACAATTCGGTATTTGTTCGATGAGGTTCCATAATCCAAGAGCAGATTCAGCTGCTGTCTCTTTAGTGCTGTTGGCGTTTGTTAGATCAAAACTTGGGTAAGCAATATCTCCATATTTTTTTAAGTTTCTCAGCGTATGATATATCGGGTGTTCTTGCTTCATTTTGCAGATCGTTCGATCCCACTTCTGATAAAGGCGCAGCAGGGCCTTTATCAGAACTCATTGTTGCCAGCGGCTACACGGGTGGGCGTGGAAATCAAACTCAACGGTTTATTGCACACAAATAAATCTTCAATTATGCCAGTATAATCACACACAGCCAATAACAATAATTTTAGTCAAGATAGTATTCGTTTTACTGTTTTACAAGATATTTAGAAGCGATTTGTCGTAGATGTGGTGCGCTGGCTCTCTTAGCCTCCATCCAAAAGTGCCACCACAAGATGGCTGCCCCGCTACCATCAACACGACACTCCGCTAGAGTGAACTCGTTTGTCACCCTTGACCATAGACCCTTTGAATGTTGACAGCTTGACGACGCGCCGCCGTCAAATATTTAACGAGCATAAAAAACCTTTTTCTCTAAAACCTAGGGCTCTATTGGGTTAAAAATTTTCTCCAAAGTTTTTCGTAAAAAAAACTAATAGAAAAAACTTTAACTACTAAAAACAACTAATAAAAAAAGAATGTAATCTAAGCGCTTGACAAAAAAGCATAATTTTGAATGCTGTACCGGTGCCGACTATGGACCTGCTTTATATGTGAAGCCAATAGCGACATTTTTCGATCACTCTCACCCCCAACACTTAGCCTTCCCTTTTCACCAATTTCAAGAGCTTTTTTCACACATCAATCTCGTTCTATACGAGAGTAATATGATGTAAAAGCGTACCTACTGCCGACGGGTGTCGCTGGGTATTTGTAAAGAAAAATATTGGCGTTTTGAATCTGGGAGCTTCGGGCTTTAAATTGAAAATGTGACAGTGATTTTGTCTTACTAACACTGACTATAAAAACTTGTAATTTGTTTACCAAGAAAATTGATAATAAACCCAGAATAAGCTCTAAATAGTTACACCGTGTTTTTCGATTTTTAAACAGCTTATGAATGCAAAAGACAAAACATGGGTCAAATTATCAAAGAGTAAGTATAATATTCTAAAGTAGGTAGCTAGACAAGAAAAAATAATTGAAACATAAATATTAGATGGTCATACAAAGTACCTACATTCTTCGTAAGCTAAAGCTTAGTTTTCGGTAAAAGAAGTTCAGTGAAGTCAATTACACTTTATTAGCCTCAATAAGAACTTCCCGAATAAAACTCAGGCACCAAAACTAGGTCCAACGTGCGCTAAAGGTTAATAAGATTAACCAAGCACAGTAAAATGTTATCGGCCGCGCACAACACAATAATAAAGCAAGTTAGGAATATAGAGCTGCCTTAGAGCTCCGCTTGATTAGGTCGGGGCCAAAACGACGGTATACCCTATAAACATTTTTAGGTAAACGTAATACTATGTCGTTAGGGTAATAGAACCGACCGCAGCGCCCCCTCTGAAGCCGTTACTGAAAGATCCAAACATTTTACTTCATGTAACGTGACAGAAAAAGAAACATTTGCCGTAATGAGCTTGTTTTTCGAGATTCGCGTGGAAATAACGTGTTTACTTTTCGCCTTATTGTGCGCTGTAAAATTTAAGAGTTATCTTGAGTTGTTGCTTATGTTTTGGAATGATATTAAGGGGGACTTTTTTGAAGTATTGAAATAAAAAGAGGGTGATTGTAGATGGTGTTTTGATGGCGGTGACTCAGTAGTTATCAACCACGTCTTATCTTAGTAGGCATAGTTATCTAACAAATAGATTTTGTACTATTGTACAGGCTATGATAAAACTGTTTTGACTTAAGCCTTCATAATCTGTGGCTAAATCTAGAAAACGGTCCGGGAAAATATTGCAAGGAACATTTTAAGACACAACTTGAGTGTAGTGTCTCTTGAGTGTCTTTTCGAGCTCGTAGAGCCAAGTTGATTGAGCTAACTAAGAACCAGAGACACCTACTTGTCCTTGAAATTTTTATTTCACGAGCTTTTGCTTTATTTCTTGACTATTTGTTCATAACAATTGTGATAATCAAATCATATTTCTACTTAGGTAGGTACTTGATAATTTTTGGCACTTTGTTTTGGTGTTATAACTACGTAACTTTCTGTGGTAAACCTACTTTTTTATGAAATCAGCTGAATGATTACATGATTCAGTACTCTAGATTTGCTTCATAAAATCAAATATGTATGTATAATATATTTCTAATGTATATAGGAAGGGAGATAGCTACTTGGTGGTTCTGTATCCCGCAAAATCAATACCTAAAATGGTATATATGGTATAATGGTATATGGTATGGTCCCTAGGTTAAGGTGTGCAATAAAGTATTTTCTATCTATCTATATACTTACACACAACTTTTTCATGATATTCCTTTGATTACATTTTACAAACAAAATTGATATAACCAAAGTTCGAATAATAAATGAACATTCTATGAATTGTTCATAATGGATCGCTTTCCTTTGTACTGTCTGAGGTCAAACAATAAAAGTTTGTTTCTAGGGATGAAACTACATAGTTCGTACTTATTTTCATTAAAAAGTTGTTGGTACCTACTTATGGCCAGTTTCTATATATAATTATCGCCGGTAATAAAAGTAGGTGGATTACTATAGGAACGCTGTGTTTTTCATGAAATGTGCCTTAGAATAGGGAATGGTGGATCCAGAATTTTGATTGGGGAGGGGTTTGACCCAGTATTTCAGTCAGTCCTGGTCCACCTTTAAGTAGACCCGGACCTTTGGAGGGGGGGGAGGGCTTGAGCTTCCTGACCTCTTCTTGCATCCACTAGTGATCACTGGTTGAACGTTAACGGTTTTTGACGATACAACAAAAAAATACGGTTTATTTTATAACTTTACTACAGATCTGCCAAATTACCAATATAAAAAATATCACGTAGTTCTTTACGACGGTCCTTCAGTTTATTATCTTCATCTAATCAACTGAAATTGGCTAGTTTTCTTATTCAATCGGTTTACGTGAAAAACGCTTCGATAAGCCCCTTCACTATCTTATTGGTGGATCTAAATTGAATCGTGGTCTCGTAAGGGTGCACAGTTCATAAACTCCCCTAGTAGGAATTAGAAAAAGCTACATTTTCAGTTGTTCAGACACAGTAAAATCGATACCTACATAGGCCATCGATAGCCATCGATACATTAATGATTAGGCGATGTAGAATTGTATTAAACTAATAAGTCAGGCCTGGATACTTCTCTTCTCGATAAGGCGATCTTGACTACTAAACTTGACTAAAGACTACCTACACATCTACCTACTAGGTACTTGTAATTGTGTAGGTACTTATTGTTTTCTTTTTTTTTATGTTTGTTCTGTGCTGTACCTGTGTTGGGATTATGTGTCGAATAAATGAATATCTATCTATCTATCTACATTAAAAACTAGACACGCTTAATGACAATAATGATGAAGCTACTGAAGAATATATGTAAGTACCTGTCGTAACTTATTAAATACATTATACTAATTTGTGTTCATTTATATTTTGCTCTACTATTTTCAGTAGAATAATAAGTATTGTTACAAAGTGGATTCTACGCTGTTTTCAGAAGAGCCACGTAATTTGCAAATAAAACCGGCGTGAAAAAAAAGCTTGTATAATATGCAACACACCTTATCCTAATGTAGGCACTTTGTTTCAGGTAAGTAACGCCTACGCACCATTTTCTAAGATTGGTACCACGCAATTTCGTCTGTTTCAACATTGTTTGTATACATTTTTGGTACTTTTTCTAATCGTTTTAATATCGTTGTAATTGTTTATACTCATATTTTTAGCTACAAACAAACCTCAAGTTATAAGTATTATAATTTTTGAAAGTTTTTTTTCCAGCAACAATTTTTTATGGTCGGGGGCTTACTATTGTTGTAAAATCAACCTTTTCAAAAATGTCATAACAGGCAGACAACCCACCACTGATAGGTGACTATGAAAAAATTTGATAGTCGATACGTTACGTAAACCTAACGTATTCAAGTCATATTGCGCGTCAACGCTAGCTCGACTGCCGAACGTTGCAGTGTCACCGCGCAGTGTATCTATAAACTGGTGTATGTCCAAATAACGCTAGTGCGGCATCACTTTAGGACATACACCAGTTTCAAAATCATTTTTAACATTAGTATAAGTACACTGAGGTCAAAAACTGGCATCTTTTTGTAGCGATTGAATCTCTTACATACTCGTTTCTTTCTTTATCGATTTGAGGTTTCAAATCTATCAATTTTACAACAAAGCAAAATAAAAGTAGCTACTTTAGGTAATCTTTGATACTTTCCCGGAGATTGCTCTGACATCGCTATACAAGAAAACTTTTTATCTCTACCGCATGTCACATTCCTCCCCTAATGGCTCTTTTTATACTACCAACGACACGATACCTACACGTTATTACCTGAAAACTAATAAGGGGTAATAGTAGATGCTCTACCGCCGTCACAGAATAAGGGCGGTTTGCATAATCGCACTAATCGTCTAAACTTGTTCAAGCAACTGACATACACAATATCGTGTAGTGTGCAAACGCCCGATGTTCCGTTCTTTATCTGGAGATCGTCTCGATATCCGTTCCATTATTGTACAGATAAAACTTTGATTTGATTCCGAATAACTTCTGCGGCCAGAACTTTCACAACTTTATTGCGGACTAGTAAAATGCCATGGATTTCATTCGCGGTGGATTTCTTCAGACATCTTAACGTCTTTAAGGAGATACCTAGATACAGCGTTTTCGATAGCTATCTTTATGTTTTATGCACATTAAGTTTATGAGAAAAAACTATTTCGGAACTGGTTTCCGGATTTAGTTCAAGAAATTAAAGAGTTAAACTCACTATGTTAGCAATTAATTACTTCACAAGTCTATTAAGGACGTATTCTTTGAAACAGTGCACTGCGTCCATCAATCTGAGACGAAAAGGTGTTAGGTGCCTGCAATTGCACCGGGACCCATACCTTTAAACCCGGAATACAGCAATGCGAGCATTACTGCTTCGCGGCAGAAATAGGTGGAAGTACTTCCCTGGAAGAATTCAGTTACAAAGAGCTTTTATTCTATTACTAAAAAAAACTATTCAGATACCAAAAAATCAAGCCAAAAACAACTAACCAACCATCCGTACCACGTTTACTGTTCTATTAAGAGTACGCTTCAATAGTTTTAGTACAAGCAAGTACAGAGCCTTTATTCCACAATTCCCGAACACGTTTCGTTCTCTAATCAAGTAGATGCAGTTCTCGGATGTTTTTATGGCACATTTTAAGAATATGCCATGACTTTATTTTCACTATTCTAGGAATGGTTAAAAAGAACTAAATTGTAGGTGTTCGATGGTATTGAATGTGTTGGTCAAAAATTTATAATTGATGTTTAAGTATTTGTTTTTAAATATAAATAAAAATATTTTACGATTGAAAACTAGCAACTTACACCTTCTTTTTCCAACTATGATTGAAACATAAATAATGTGCTAGCTATTAAAATTTATTTTATTTATTTGTCTAAAGGCGAGCAGCTTTCGCTGATATATCTAACAAACAAGGTCATATACTTTTTATGCTCTGTTTTAATTATACGTATCCAGTTGTCAAAATATACTATGTCTACTTTATATATAAAAGCTACTAAGCAGTATTTTGATAAAAATGAGTTGAGTCGATAAGTAACTTTAAAATTCTGAAAAACTGATCTAAAGCTTCTTATGTGCCTTTTTAACGGCATAGTACTGTAGATACGGACCATTATACCTGTTCGAAGCTTCTTGCGAACTTTTAGGTCATCGATCAACTAAGTTGGAGGGCGGAGGTTTCACAAAGTAGCCGCCGTACAGTCAGTGTCATAATTAAATGGTGCTGAAACTAAACAAAAATGATTTTGACTGAAAACTAGTAACTTTAGTTTCTTTTTCTAACATAAATTAAGAGCTCATTTTGCTACGGGTACACATGAGACTTAACCTCTCTACAGCTCAGAGAAATGGACGCAGTACGATATCTAACGAAGTAGGTACGTCCTTAAATGTCGTGTTCATAGATGCAATAAATACATTGTTATAGTCAATTCTCTTATTCTCTCATAAATAAAAATAAAATTGAAACTCAGTGCCTATTTCACAATCTTATTATTACGCTATCCGTTAGTTGAGTTATATATCTCTGTCTCTACTTTACACTAATCAAAAACAAAGACAGAATAATTTTTATCTGATGGATAGCGTTACTTAGAGGTTAGGTACCTATTTACAGTGAAACAGGCCCTCAACTTTAATAGGTATTATGATGAAATATTTTGATTAGAGCCAATAATAATCAATTTTGAAATTCTGAGAAGTTTTCAACTTCTGCTGCTGACTGTATTTACTCATACTTATGATGTAGCAACAGTTTTGCTACATATTCATAAATATAGGAGAGTTACGCACGAGTTCGCAGAGTTGTGATTAGCATGATTCTATATCATACCGAACGGAACGGAAGGGATCTTCAAAATGAGAAGGGTATACCTGAAACTCGGTTTAAATGTAAAGTAACGGTGGCCAAAGTAGGTAGAGTCTGACCACTATTAGTCTGCAATGAAATAAAAGGGCTATCCCAATAAGATTGGTACATGCTAGTATCATCTTACTTTAGTAATTTTGATGGTGTTTGTCAAATGGTTTTCGATGTAGGTAAATATATTATTCCTTGTTCCATTATTTAATTTTATAAAAAAAAAAACACAAAACCATGCCGTGAGTAATTCTCGCACCGTATAGAGTCGCGTCAGCTTAGTCACGCAGCCGTAATGTGGTATGACGGGATAAAGCAACATGATCCCTAGTTTTCTTCGGGACTCAAGGAGAGCGCGGATGTATTTCCCAGATAATATGAAAATATAAAACAAGGTGATGGTCAGATTAGCCTTTGAGATCAGCGACGCTCGCTTTTGTCCACAGAGAGTTCAAGTTTCAGATATTGGTCAAGGTAGAATAGTCTACTTCCTGTAAAACATTATTTAAATGTGATTTCCAGGATATTATTTATAGAACCTACAATTGTATTTTTCACGGGTATTTATGCAATATAGGAAGTGTACTTCATCTTCTTGGTTCTCGCTGTAAAAATACGAACTCAAATCAGCTAATTCATCTTGCTATAGCCATGTTCAGTGTTTTTAATTAAAAGCTTGTTTTATTTTTTAAACTTTTATTAAGGAATTAAATAACGCAACTCCATGGCAGATTGCACAAAAAATTTGATATCACCATAAAAAATGTGATTTTTGATATTCTGTGAACACCCTATTCCAATGTCCATAAAACTTGTACCAGCCGAATAAGCCAGCGTTGTTGATTTCATCCCAGGCCCCAGCGGAAAGCGCTGAGTAGAGATTTTATGAAAAATATTTATGGGTCTACGTTGTCAGTTTGTTTTGTGCACCTTTGTGTTTTGATGAATAAGCGGTTCCCTTTAATGGTGAAAGAGAAATGCAGTTTTTAAACTAAAGTTTTGCCTTTTTTATATACTATCGAAAGAGTGTAACTTGGAATACTTAGAATCCTACTAATATACTATACTAATACTATACTATACTAATACCATACTATACTAATACTAATATTTATAAATGCGAAAGTTTAGATGTTTGGATGGTTAGATGTTTGGATGTTTGTGTTTCAATCACGTCTAAACTACTAAACCAACTTGGATAACTTGGCATATATTTAGTTCGTAACCTGAATTGACACAAAGGCTACATTTCATCTCGAATAATTAACAGGATCTACAGGATAAAATTAACGAAAAGGATTAGCAGCGCCAATTGGCAAGAGGATTTCATTGTCATGTCATGTCACGTCAGTTTGACAGGGCGTAGTACTACCTCTTTGGTCTAACAACTAGCGTTTGACATTCCAATAGGTACGAGTTCGGTGTAATGAGGTGTAATGTCAAGTTTCTCAAAGTATCCGCTCGGTACACGCACAGATAATATAATGTACACGGAAATTGTAGACGCGTACGAAGTCGCCGGTAACTACTAGTAACACATAAAAATTGATGAATATTTACTGGGAGAACGCAAACCACGACAAAACTGTTTTGTCGCGTACTTAGTGACGTGAAAATAAATTTTCTGTTATAACGAAAACAGCATAAGATGAATGCTTCCTCGTCATATGCTGTTTTCGTTATAACGAAAAAGCGAACACAGCATGCATAAAGTTATGTTTACCTCTCTATTATAGCATTATTTAGTACCTAGTACACTACATAATTACACTATATTCTTATTTATTAAAAAAGCACAGTTCATTCTCTAGGTATGTGCGTATAAAGCAATGTTTAATAGGTAGGTACTAAACAATGCTATAATAGATAGGTAAACATAATTTTATGCATGCGTCGTGTCAATTGATGTGAATTTCGTTACAACGAAAACAGCATATGACGAGGAAGCATTCATCATATGCTGTTTTCGTTATAACAGAAAATTTATTTTCACGTCACTAAGTACGCGACAAAACAGTTTTGTCGTCAGATGTGCGTTGGCCCTTACTTACCTCAAAAATATTTCTGATGATGATTAGAAACACACGAGTCATCTTTCTGTAGAATCAATCAAATCACCATTGGTCATAAAAAACCCTATTTAATATACCTACAGAAAAGTTGACGCTGAGACCTACATGTTGAATTAATGTTATTACCGCCTTCCTTGCAATATTGTAATTTTCACAATCTTACCTATTTTTACCTATATTTAAGTTGAAGTTCCAGTAAGTATTAGTTCCATTTCATGCAGCTAAGTTGTTTATCTCAACATCATCTATTTTAAAAGCACACGGAAGCTAAAAATATTCCTGCCATTGAAATTCATTCACAACACGAAAGCGACCGCTACTCGCACAAAGAATTTTAGGTTATTTTTCTCATTTCAAATTCTCCATCTTTCGCGACTAGAATCGTAAAAAGCGGATTATAGTCGCTCGTGTGGAGGATAGAATTCGTCGAAATAAGTTGAGTCTGCAATATGGGCTGCTTTATTTACTCATAGCCACTAAGCTGCATATAATGAAAACGCACTGTCGCAGGCGTCAAACGACGTAAGGGAGAACGCAAACCAAAGACAAAAAGTCTTGTCGAACAGTTAGTGATGTGAAACTTCATAATTTCGTGACAAACCATGTCAGTATAACTTTTTTCGTCACAATATGCTTCGTCTTATTTGCTGTTTTCGTTACTTGCTTATTTAATGAGAATCATGCTAAGTACTTAATAATATTATTAAGTACACTACACAATTACACTATATTCTTATTTATTAAAAAAACACAGTTCATTCTCTAGGTATGTGCGTATAAAGCAATGTTTAATAGGTAGGTACTAAACAATGCTATAATAGATAGGTAAACATAATTTTATGCATGCGTCGTGTCAATTGATGTGAATTTCGTTACAACGAAAACAGCATATGACGAGGAAGCATTCATCTTATGCTGTTTTCGTTATAACAGAAAATTTATTTTCACGTCACTAAGTACACGACAAAACAGTTTTGTCGATAGATGTGCGTTGGCCCTATGGGCCAACGCACATCTATCGACAAAACTGTTTTGTCGCGTACTTAGTGACGTGAAAATAAATTTTGCTGTTATAACGAAAACAGCATATGACGAGGAAGCACTCGTCATATGCTGTTTTCGTTATAACGAAAAAGCGAACACAGCATGCATAAAATTATGTTTACCTATCTATTATAGTATGATTTAGTACCTACCTATTAAACATTGCTTACGCACATACCTAGAGAATGAACTGTGCTTTTTTAATAAATAAGAATAGAGTAATTATGTAGTGTACTTAATAATATTATTAAGTACTTAGCATGATTCTCATTAAATAAGCAAGTAACGAAAACAGCAAATAAAACGAAACATATTGTGACGAAAAAAGTTATACTGACAGGGTTTGTCACGAAATTATGAAGTTTCACATCACTAACTGTTCGACAAGACGTTTTGTCTTTGGTTTGCGTTCTCCCTAAGGGCCAACGCACATCTATCGACAAAACTGTTTTGTCGCGTACTTAGTGACGTGAAAATAAATTTTCTGTTATAACGAAAACAGCATATGATGAATGCTTCCTCGTCATATGCTGTTTTCGTTGTAACGAAATTCACATCAATTGACACGACGCATGCATAAAAATATGTTTACCTATCTATTATAGCATTGTTTAGTACCTACCTATTAAACATTGCTTTATACGCACATACCTAGAGAATGAACTGTGCTTTTTTAATAAATAAGAATATAGTGTAATTATGTAGTGTACTTAATAATATTATTAAGTACTTAGCATGATTCTCATTAAATAAGCAAGTAACGAAAACAGCAAATAAGACGAAGCATATTGTGACGAAAAAAGTTATACTGACATGGTTTGTCACGAAATTATGAAGTTTCACATCACTAACTGTTCGACAAGACGTTTTGTTTTTGGTTTGCGTTCGCCCTAAAAGTAAAAATGTTGAGTGATGGTGGATAATTGTGTCTTGATACTTTTGTTTCCGATTATTTGTCACAGTGAAATGGTTACAAAAGTTAAAAAAAAAACTTATTAGGTATTATGAACAACTTCAATACGTGAATTTTCAAAACCTCTCTTCCGGCTATTTGCCAAGAATTATTACATTGTGCTGCAACAATACGGTGACATCACCGAGACGGAATTTGCTTAGCCAGCTTTTTCAACAAAAAGGCTAAGAGTTGACCATAAATACAATAGAATTTTATTCATTGAATACTTTACGAGCTCAGTACACGTAGGTACGCTGGTTTTAACTGAATGTAATTCCGTGTAAACATGCAATTGCAACTGTTTCATGTATTTTAATTTCGTGATTGTGATTTGTTATTTCACAAAATACAGCGCGTTTGAATATGAATTAGCGGTCGTGTTTATTGTTAAGATAGCAAAATGTGCAATTACCATGTTTTGTTAAGTGCGAGGATATTTATTGCGCTTTCTCTGTTTTTTTAACACCTCTTGAATGTTAGTTTTGCACGCAGAGCTGTTTATTTACCAGATATTTTTTAGTTATGCTATATCCTTGTTTTTTAAACGTTAGTGGTTTTTTATTTTACGTTTGCTTTGTATACAGTTGGCTTAAGAATAAGAATTTCATTAAACATAAAACCAATGCTCGAAAAAAAAAGAAAAGTCCATAGACTTCTTGATGGTAAACTAAATGAGTCCTTTATAATTTGTACCTTCAAGTGAGCAATGTGAGCATACAAAACGCAATGATCTAAACTATTCAGTCGGAGTACATTCGACATCTCGCACGGTTGCTTATCCGTAGGTACGTCGGGTACGTCGGAGTTGTCAGTTGTCTCACGCGACGTCGACTCCCCCACTAGCGAAATGAAACCCAATAGGGCTTTTCCTTATTAAATCAAAATGTTATAAATATATTCCCATCTTTATTCGATAATTTTACAGCTGTGTTCATTTTTTGTGTTGTATCGAAAGATTTATTTATTCCATAAAAAACCTTTTCAAATTGTAACTGTTCTGTTTTCCAGATACGAATTTTCAACGGCAGTGTTCTATCATTTTTACACTGAAAAATGTTTATTTCTAAAATCATTGAAACGTTACGGACTAAAACACGATAGCGTAGACGTATAGTGTTTCAGAAAACAAAGCGTTGACGCAACAAAATCCCGTGGCAATACATTTTATATGCGACTATAAATCGCATGTTCTTATTCCAACAAAGAGCTTCAAGGCAACTATCCGAGGCGTTCAACTCATATCAGTTCCCATAAAAATGTTTTATGTTAGAGGCTAATAAATGACATCAGCAAATTCCGTAAGACAATATGAGAGGCGCTCTCTGCATTCGTCCTATCCATTTGGCTTCCTCCCCTACCAATCATTGTATCAGAAAATAATGTATAGAGGGTGTATCCGGAAATAAAACACTGTAAGATTCTTATATTTTGCGAGTAAAATTATTTATAAATAATTCTAATCGTCGTTGGCGCTTCATTTAGGTACCTACCTGGCTTTTTAGGCAGCATTATTGGCGTGCGTCAGCAATGATGAATTTCAAAGATTAATGAGCTTTTTTAGGTCCCAGGATTCATAAGTAATACAATGTGGTGATGTGGTAGTATTTTGGGTAGAACTTTTCACTTATTTATTTAACGTTTGATTATGCTATCACCCTGTATATTATTTCATACTACTCCAACGTGGGTGCTGACATTCTGTCATACCGAACGAACACTCAGCTAATATTGCTATTGTTCTGGTTTAGCTAGCTTTTATTCTGGTTAAGTGACTGTTTATGGTTTTAGTAGCTTTTATCTAATAGGCAATTAGTAAAGAAAAGAAAATGAAAATAATTAACCCATCTGTTATTGAATCCTCCATTTTCTTCAGATGTGAACCAAAGATAAGTGTTTCACAACTTCTAACATAGCACCGAAAGTACTTGCAATAAAAACATAGAATGAGTAAAAACCTAATTTTAGACAAGTTCATATGCCAGAGAACAGAAAACGTTAAAAATGTAAAATGTTATTTTTTAAACCATTTCTAAATTACCTACGTGACTATTTCCACTACCACGAATCGCGATTATATTCTTCTTCTTCTTTTTATGACCTCTGTCCATTATTTTCATAGACAATTTTTCCAATGTCTTCTTCTTCTTCTCTTATATATTTTATGGCTTCTGTCCGTCATATCAATTCTCTAACGTTTGGCTAGTTGGGCAGTATGACTTGACCACAGATTATAGAAAAGTACAGATGTACTGTATAGCCATTTTTGTGTCACAGTAAGAAGTGCACCATGATGGAGTACTTTGTGTCATTCAGTCTCTGGCCATTGACACCTCCAATGCCAAACATATTTTTATACAATTATGCCGGCGTGTGTGGTTCCCACTTGCAAAAATTGGCCTAGGTCTAAAAACAAAGTAGATGGGATAACATACATCACATTTGGGTCTCTATTTGATAAGGAATCGTCTTGGAATCATCAATTTAAAGAAAAATTACCATCAATTCAATAATGTTGCAAACAACACCAACATTTTTTTCCCAACAAAATTTATATTAATCTTTATGACTACACATCATTAGGCATAGGTATTTCAATAGGTATTTTTAATCATAGAGCGCTAAATTTGTTATTTTGAAAAAATATTTGTGTAATTTTAGGATTCTTGATGACATACTCAGACGAGAACAATGGACAAAAATCATTCAAAAAACACGTCCTGAGTCTTTCCTTAATTCTATTAAAATTAATGAATATCTATTTCAGTACCTCCTACTTAGGTACCTAAGCAGCATTTACAAAAAAAATTACCCCAAAAAATTGGGAAATAGTTTTGTAGGTGCAACATTGGGCTGCGCGAACATCATGCGCACGGGAACATTTTTATAGCATTTTGGTGACAAATTCCTTCATACAAATTATGTCAAATGCGGCTTCTACTATATTCTAAGGACTTGACTTATACTCGTACTGTTCAAATAAATTACTTGTCACTGGAAAATATATTTGTTGATATGACGGACAGAAGCCATAAATGAAAGAAGAGTTTGGCAAATTCGTGGTAGCTCTAGCCACCGAACAGCCAGAATAAAAAGAAGAAGAAGAGGAGTAGAAGACCATAGTAGACTATCCGAGTGCCTACTTGTCTAAAGAATATCACATGACTGTCATAGAAGTGTCCATCTGTGCATAATGTTGTGGTGTACTTGTAGGTACTATCGGCAAAATTTCCGCTTTACCACTTTTTAAACTGTTTCGCTTGCAAGCAGTTAGCTACCTGACCTCACCTTTTTCTTTTGTCTACTTATTTTGACCAACCAGAGATCTAAACATCTATTTACTTTTAATGACGGTCCATTGTTTTCATAACTTTTACACCCGAAATAAATTGTTTCTATTGGTATTCAAAACTTAACGGCTAGTCGGTTTAGGTACATGAAATGCACCCTTAAAGTGGTAAGGTAGAACTTTTGCTGATGGTACTTCACCTATTTTTTTACGGTATTTTTAGGAGCAGAATTTAAATTCCATCCCTTCACACTATCTAGCCACGATACACTTTACACTCAGTGAGCTAGTAAGCAAACACAATCAATGTGTGTGCCCAACTGCTTCGCCGCAGCTGTTGGCTAACCTTCACTTCTAACTAGCTCCTGACGCAAAATGAACTCTAATTCCAGTACAATACGCCTCTTTTTAATCAAGTCGTAGATATATTTTATTCTGTCTTTGAGTATGAAGCATTGTAGGTAGGACTATACTTTGGAGCAATACATCCGGGTCACTTAGACGCAGACCAATATCTCTGAAACGAAAAAAACATATCGAGTAAAAAGTGTAAATAAAAAGTAAAATACACTACTCTATTCAAAAAATAAATAAAGTATAATGAAGACTTTCTATGATATAATTATGATGATGCTACAACCTTTATTTTTACGAGCGCAAAAGATTTCACGGTTTACGTCAGTGACCTAGATTCGTTGCTCTTGAGTGTATAGTATCTTCTGTGATGTTGGTTTAGCAATATCTAGACCGCCGGAACTAATAAATAGGTTTGTTATTAAGTAAAATAAAATTAGCTGCAATATTAGGAAATTGGGCAACGAACCTAAACGGTTATGATTATTTCAATAATCTAAGTTCTAGCTTCTTGAATTCATATTGGTGGATAGTAAATAAGCTTTCCATTAAAACAAAGAGCAGTTTGCCTGACACGATGTTTTCTTATTGAATTTTAAAGTAATTTGTAATGAGAACATAAAAAAATTGAGTTAGAAGCGCCACGTGTAGTCGTAAACTTCCTAAAATATATCTTAAGATTTCATACAAAACAACCAAATGTAAGTCCTTGACATTAGCTGCAATACTCAATACATTTATTGCTTTCACATGGTATTATAGTTGATACATTGTAGGTAGGTATCACACATGAACCCTGTTCAGGGGTATTGCAACAGGAAAGTGCAATTCAATTGCAATTCTTTTGGAATGCCAATATTTTCAGTCTAATAAGCCTTAGTGGAAGTCTCCCTCCATTGGGTCATTTCTTTATTTAAACTCGTTAAAATTAGTAGGTAAATCTCAAAGAATTTAAATTTTTTGGCTTGAATTCCTCCTATGTTGACCTCGTCGCGGACGTCGTTCCAGAAAAGTTCCGCTGACTTCACCGTCGTAGTGCGGTGCCTCATAGAATATAGTGCTTAGCCGTAAGCTCGACCAGCGACCGACGGTCAGCGACCAGCGTCAGCGTACGAAAAATTTAAGCATTTGGTGATGACAAAGCCTAGAATCCATCCTAGTTATAGAAATCAACTGTTTTTACGAGTGTGTCAACTTATTTTTAACCCCTGACGCAAAACGACGGGGTGTTATAAGTTTGACGTGTCTGTGTGTGTATGGTTGAGGCAACGTAGCTCCCGAACGGATGAACCGATTTTGATTTTGTTTTTTTGCTTGAAAGGTGAATTAGTCGGGAGTGTTCCTAGCTATGTTTGATGAAAACCGGTCCAATTCGGGGGTTTTTTTTAATTTTTTGTATAATTACTTGTTTTTATTCAATTCATGAGTGTTATACTCAGAGAAAACAAAGAGTAAATCGCATTTTCAAAGTCATCCATCCCCAACCTTGAAAACATAACAAAGTTTCACCATTCACTAAAGTGTTTGTCATCTATTCTTTCAGCGTCTGGGCTATTGTTTGACTCTCCCTCTCGATGCTTTAGCGAGATTGGTTTCACACTTTTCCTCTAAAGTTATTGTTCTAGGGCCACACGTCATTATTCAACGTCATATATCGTGCAAATGTGAGCACTTTGCTTCAAAGAGGGTAGACTCTAGAACAGTTTAGTTTTAGGACAATAAAAATTCTTGCGACTGTAAGGGCGGCTTGCACCAGAATCACTAAACGTGTTTAGATTAGATTAGATTAGATTAGAAAATTCTTTATTGCACATTTAAAAACAGTACAGAGGGGGGCTTAATGCTAAATAGTGTTTAACAGCTAAATAGATTTAAATCTGACGTATTTATATGACTTGACAACTCGCTAAATACGCGTTAAAAACGCGTTTAGCGATTCTGGTGCAAGCCGCCCTAAGACTCACAGAGCTTTTCACACTCAAAATATTTGGAGGGGGATATAGGTAGTGTAGTGTTTGTATCTACTTAGTAGATACTGTACCCTATCTCACATGCACAAGTAAGTGAGGTAACTGCCGGTGTCAATCTCCCGACCTGTCAATGTCATCCGTACGTCGGGATGACATGACGTCGAGAGGGGAAGCCTGGAGGGGGGCTAAAACAGAGACACGAGAATGGCGGAGCTACCGATATCGAGGATTCGATCTTGGTGTATTGGTGAGCCAGGGAGAAGGTTAAAACACAGGACTTTACAGTGGCGACGAGGATAAAGGTCTGTAGAAACTATAATTTTCAAAAGGAGGAGGAAGAAGAGTTCAGGTATGTCTTTTCTTTGTGTAAATTATGGTTTCGGCCATTGGTGGCGTGCGATCTTGTAACCTTCGATTTTTAGCATATTTCCTTAAATGTACACGTTAAAAAAAATCATAGTAATTTCCTCGTAAATGTACCTACTTTGAATCTCGCGGGAGATATTTTCAAAGTTCCTTTCATCGAGATAGTATCATTATTTTATAGTTTTTCGTGTTGGCAACCCCACCATAGATAGGCGAAACTTATGTCTTTGCAAATAAGCTCTGATGAAGCAAACGTTTTTATCTTATCAAGCATTCGTAACTCGATTCCACTTTCGTAGTCATATTATTTATTGAAATCTTGTCAATTTGTGCGTTCGTACGCATCTTTTCTTGGTTCTTTAGCATATTCTGTTACTCTGAAAACAGACATCCATCTGTCAAATCGACTTGACAGAACGATCAAACTTTGCTTGAAGCAAGCAGGTCATAGATATTGATTGATGGTGTCCAGTCTCTAAAAAAGAAAGAAAGAAGGAGAGAGCTGTATTGGAGGGAGAGAGTCAGAGGATTGGTTTGAAAACTTTAGAATTTTAACGAGCGAACAGAAACTACCTTGATATTTTCTATAAAATTATAACTGTTCTTCCCAAGTAAATTGAAATCTGAAGGGATTTTATTGTGGTTTGTTTACGAAATTGAGAAGCGAAAGTTCTGCGCGTCCGCAACTTTTCGATTGGTACCTATATCGCTGCGTGCGATCCATGTTACCAGCTTCCAGCACAAAGGTATTTATGAACTTCCATCGTAGTCCCAGTTGAGCTCAATAAGAGCTGAAGGAAGCCTTTCATGGTGATTAATTTCCTTCTCTCATCTTCCTCAGAGTTGCGCTTTATCTGCATACACGGATCACACCGTAAAAAGGATTTGTGAACAGGGCGGCATCGCGAACGATTGTCCACCAGATTTTTGAGTTCATCCCGACATAAAAGCCTCAAGGTATTCGTAGTAAACATAATGATAACTCCTATAAAATCACCGTAAAAGTAGGGCTCTGTAACATACTAAACATATTTCTTTATTTTGCCTATCACAGAGAGGCTGTCAGGTTGCGATCAGTCTTCTTGGTGCAGCCAACGAGCTGGCCGGAGCTCCACAGCGATAAGAAACCGCGGAGACTCGAGAACGTATTCCCAACTCCCTTGAAATACAGTTTACCTCCAGCGGTTAGCCATTACTACAGGTTAGTTAGCACGGCGGGGGAAATTACTCAAGAACTACATTCGTCTTGGGGTCCAAACGTTCGTCATAGGCTCAGGACGGTCCACTCCTCACGTATTCGACGTTTCGTTAGGCAAACCTCAGTTTGAACTGCGGCAGAGACCAGACGTGCACCTCGACCCTTATTCACTTATTAACTTCAAATTACTACTTAAACTCCAATTTAATACCATTATCTTGTGTCTTATCGTAAGGATTAGCATTATCTCTAAGTTATTACCAATTAGACATATTTTGTGTATAACACTTATTTTTTTTAATAAATTTTAATAATTTTGTTCTGTAAACTTTATTTGTTTCCTTTTGTAGTTAGTTTCCCTAATTAAGCAGGAAATATTGTTACAATCTCCATTACAGATACAAATTGTTTAATTTGATGCTGTACAATTTTTCATTGACTAGGTACCTACCTAATAATTATTAGTGCTGGTTTGTTTGTTAAAGTAGCGTGTATTATTATTGGGGTCCCTCCTTGTATTTTGTGTAGAACATTTTCTTTTGTGCAATATTGTATTTCTTCACTAGATAGTAAACAGATGTTTACACAGCAAAAAAAGTTCCGCATGCACTACACAGGTGGCGTTGCATTACAATAATGAAAACAAAATTAGGCTGCCGTATTTTCTCTCATCCACAAGAAGAAGCATGAAGCCTCGACCGAATGAACCTCCACTTCACTCCTCGTTCGTTCCTTTTTCTTTTTAGAATACTTAAAGAATTTGAATTTGCTTCATTCGCGTTGGCTCATTAGCGTCAGCCAATCATCTGATGCTACAACTAGTTCCGCTTTGAGTCGGTGGAGGGCATCAGTCCTTTAGTTCCGCTTTTCATCATTAGATGGCGTTAGTCGTTTAGTTCCACTTTGCGTCGGTAAATGGCATTAGACGTTTAATTCCGCTTTGCGTCGGTAGATGTCATTGATCGTTCTCTAATTTATAAAGATACCGAAATTGCCAACATCTGTTTATACTTATGCTTAATTCAACAACAAATCTAGCGAAAAATTGAGTTCACGGGCTCAATTCCACTACTTATTTACAACGGTTGATGTTCTGTTCGTTTCAACTATACCTAGGTAATTCAATTGATCTGTGGCTTGGCTAAGGCATATAAAATAAAAGGACTCCGATTCGGTTGCGTTTCGGCTGTCGGGGCTTGAGGGTAAAGTGCGAATTGACCTAAAACGGATGAAGGGGCAGTCGAGCTGCGTTCCAGCAGTTAAAAGAATCGTTAGTAGAATTTTATTGACCTTCAGGCAACGCGTAACGTGCAGTAATAATTCCAAAAAAAAAAGGAAAGAGATATTATGTTCGCTGCATGTTGTGTCGGATGTCGGCGCGGGGTGGTGCGGTATGACGTGTAGTGCTGCGTGTCGTCATACTTAGATAGGTAGGATACCTAGTACCTACCTATTTTATTATATTTTGTGATGCCAAAAAATGGATATTATTATAATCACTTGGACTTGTTATGAGGAGATAAAAGCGGGATTTATATTTTACCATTAATGAACCATTTTACGGGTCTATACTTTTTATAAAATTTCAATTTTGGTCTACCGATTTTGTTGGAAGTTATAATTCAAGAGTTTCACCAGACGTGATAGCCTACCTAGACGTGTGATTTGCTTGACACAAGTGGATAGGAGAGGTATCTACTTACTTATCCGATGGGTACCTAAATGGTTGGCAGGTCTGCTACTTTTGTTTGTGTGTAGACAGGTAACAACAAGAACCTATTCCATAATATTTTATAAGGACGACAATAACATGATGTTATCTAATTCTACTGGGAAAGATATTACACCTACTTAATTATATTAAAAATCCACAATATTTATGTGAAAGAGGAGGAAGCAGTTTCTAAGCGATTTTCTAAAAGGTCATGCGGAACAGTAGATGGGTACCTACGTCTATTTTACGCAATATTTTGGTTGCATTTCATAAAACTTTAAATTAGTATATACGAGGTTGACTACTTACCTATATTCTGTTTAGTATGTATTGATATACTAACTCCTGGCTTAGGTACTATTAGTACCTATTGACGGCTTACTACTAGTTACCTGTTACAGGTGAATTCAGTAGGTAATTAAATGTCTTGATCTATCTAGATAGGTACCTACTGTTATTTCAATAGGCGATCACTGGGAGGGTGCACAAAATTATAAAAGTTTTATTATGCAATTTAAGTTTGTTAATTATTCATTCATTTATTCATTGCATACATGGTTTAAATAAATAGCTTAGGTCTTGGTTGGTTAAAGGAGCGGTCATGTGCCCTCTGAGGATGCGGCAATGTTAGTATAGAATACCTACATAATTTAAATAATAAAGTGTCATTTTAAAAGCCGAATTAATGTCAATAATAATGGAAAAGCTTCAATACACTTATACAATAATTAATGGTACCTACAAGCGGATGCAAAGTCAAACACCATTTCAAAACAATACTTACAATATTTAAGTACCTGCAATTAAGTTAAACTTATTACTAGTTAAGCTTTCCCTTGGTACCATTGAACTGGTTACATGATTGTTGGTCAAGGCTTACCATTAAATTGGTTGCACAGAAGTCAAGGCTTACCATTAAATTGGTTGCACAGAGGTCCAGGCTTACCATTAAATTGGTTGCACAGGAGTCCAGGCTTACTATTAAATTGGTTGCACAAAGGACAAGGCTTACCATTAAATTGGTTGCATGATGGACAAGGCTTACCATTAAATTGGTTGCACAGAGGTCAAGTCTTACCATTAAATTGGTTGAACACGGTCAAGGTTTACCATTAAATGGTTGATGACCTAGGAAGGCTTACCATTGAATTGGTTGCTGGTGATTGACCTGAGGCGTACCATTAAATTGGTTGATAATATGACTTAGGGGCTTACCATTAAATTGGTTGCTGATGATTGACCAAAATCGTACCATAAAATTGGTTGGAGGAAACAAGACTTCCCGTTCACGTTCAATGGTGACCAGACAGGGTTTGCTTAAAAACGGACAACAACTTAAACCGAAAATTAAAACTAAGCATAACTAAATTAGTAGGTACTTAAATAAAAAAATAAAAAAAAAAGTAGCTTACAAGTTGTTTAATACGGTTACCTGTATTAGAAAACCCGTGATATTATGACAAAATCAAAAAAAAGAGATAAGGAAATGGTAGGTTTACCTAGATGTATTTTAATTTGGAATCAGTGTTAACTAAATGGGACGAAATAAACAAGAAAATACTTAAGAGGTTTTGAACTCCTATACTCTTAATAAGGTTAATAAGGTATGTTTGTACGCCTGCATCCTGCATCAAAGGAGTTTGGCCAACTTTCGATGTGAAGTGTGAATATGAGTAGACGTAAAAAACACTAAGTAACGATGCAAAACTCTGGAAGAATCACCAATATTTATAAAACATTTGCTACCTACCAAAGATTCGTTGGGGACTAGGATAACGTTGTGTGAAATATTCTCGAATATTGTATTTATGTCATGAAAAAACATTAAAACTGCTTTCCTTATAATAAAGCGGCAACCGGATGTTAGTGTAAAGTTATAACATCGAATGGTACAGACACAAAAGGCTTGATGTGTGTATCGTGCGTGTTTAAATGTTTCCAGACCAGAATTTAATATTCGAAAAAAAATGATAAATTGTGTAATAGATGACATTCTGGTTTGTGGGAACAACAAAGAATAATACTGCCGAACCTAGTTGTCAAAGTACTGGAAGTATTAATGAAAAATTTAGATACAGTACATAGAAAAAAAATATGTTTGCTTCTTGGGGAACCAACTTATACAAGAATGAGGAAAGAAAGCCATTCCCAAGCAAGGTACCTATATCTATACCTTATATTTTATTTAGAGAAGTTACCTACTGAAAAGGACGAGTCTTCTATGCTATTGAACTACAAGGCAAAGCGAAAACACAATTAATGTATTAATGGTACCTATTCCGAAATATCACTGAAGTTCAAACTCTGTCTTTGCGGAATCTAGAACCTCCAAGCGTTTGAGCGATCTTGTTGTCGATGGATGTCGTTCATAGGTATCAACGAGCGACAGTGCCCTCTATCTGGTGTGATACCTACTGTGAGTCAGTTATGTAAATGCATACCTAGTAAAGTTATAGCGGATGTGAATTCTGGAGGTCAGGCTCGGATCTAGTACAAATCTATGAAAGTAACTAAACAAAAAAAAAAAAAAAAAATTGTAATCGAACTAACAAACTGGATGGAAAAGAAAGAAAACCTATGTTTTATTACGAAAACTCTGTGTTAAAATAAGGAAACACAGTGAGGGTCTTATAATAAATCAGAAAAGACGTCTAAAAACAGTTTTAGAAGCCTACCATGGAATTTGGCTAAGCAAATTTTATTATGAGATCCGGTTACACAACAAAGTTGGGCTGACTCCAAAGTGTTCTATATATATATATAATAAAGTTATTGATAGGTGTAGTAAGTAATGCCTGCGTAGTGTAGCTCTTTTCTTCGTTCTGTGACGTGAACCATAATTTGTAGACTATTCTTCGTAGCGGAGGTAAATAAATTCGGGATTTCTGTGCTTAGAGCCCTATTAGACATAAAATGCCCGATTTAAGACGATTCAAGTAAGAGATCGCCATAAGTGACAGAGGAAAAAGGGGAAGGAGTATGGAGACTGGAAATAAAGAGCTGAAGATGCAGACGTAACAGAAGATAATAATTTATAAGGTTTACGTGGAAGAGATAGAAAAGAAAAATAAGCTCTCTCTGTATTGCAACCCAACGCCTATAGTTACCTACCTACCTATAGTTAAGAATGTTTTAGGCGGAGAAGAGATTGCAAGAGTTAAGGAGAAATATAAATTTCCTTGTCTTTATGAAGTAGAAGATCAATAGAAGCCGGACATAAAGACGCAAGTGGACAATGAGTTGCCAGTAGACAACTCACACCTATTTCAGACATATTATGCCAAGTGCGCAAAAGTCCAATTTAAATGGTTTGTAATGTAATCACATGTGGTATTGGTGAAAGCGTGTAATGAAAATGTATGTATTTAATGTGAAGTTGTCTTTATTGGTCTGTGTCTTGATAAGTACCGAATTGCATAAGGCTAATGATAATTATATTGTAATCTAGGGCTTTGTCCGGAGGTGTGCGCTCACACCACAGTATGATCCTATATGGGGCATAGCTTTATGTTTTGTTGATTCAAAATATTTAAATAAGAAAGGGGTTGTAGTGTTTGTATCTACTTAGTAGATACTGTACCCTATCTCACATGCACAAGTAAGTGAGGTAACTGCCGGTGTCAATCTCCCGACCTGTCAATGTCATCCGTACGTCGGGATGACATGACGTCGAGAGGGGAAGCCTGGAGGGGGGCTAAAACAGAGACACGAGAATGGCGGAGCTACCGATATCGAGGATTCGATCTTGGTGTATTGGTGAGCCAGGGAGAAGGTTAAAACACAGGACTTTACAGGTAGTTTTTCTTTAGAAGGTAAACCAAACATATGTATACTCACAAAATACACGACACAATAACTTAGCTATTTACTATTCAAAATAACTGTGGTATTGCCACCAATTTTTTAGTGTACCTAAGTAGGTATATAAATATTTTTTTAGATGACATCATAATTCAAATGTTTCCAATTATAGACTAGCTAGCTAACCATTCATATTTTGGCTTCGTAAATTATCTTGTTGTCCAGACGCAGTAACAAAGTGAACTGTAGCTTTCCATTAGACATCAATTCTCGTTTGTTATTGAAATGTGCTGTGATGTGAAATGCGAGACAGTTTCGTTCTCATTCAAATTGAGCTCATACGGAAAGAAAATAAAAAAATATACAATAGATACTATCCTACGATCTGGTAAAATAGTAGTAACATCGAAAATTTAAATTGATTTTGTAAGTGCCAATTATTTTGTACACTATAAAAAATAAATTACATATTATGTAAAATATAATCCAAAACTAAAAGAGAAAATGTTATTTACTTATTCCTAAAGTTATAGATATCATTGTTCATTACATTACTTACATTAGTCGAGCTGATGCATGTTTCTGTAAAACAAAGAAAAATATTAATATAAATTTGAAAGTACCAAGCTATTATATTAATCTTTGTTGTAAAAGTAATATCCCAGTCAAAAGGCAGGTAAAGTAATGAACGAGTTTTATCGTGTAGAAATTCACTGCACACCCCAAAAAATCTTTCTCTAAAGAAATACCTATCCAATGTTTGGTCCCTGGTGTTTACTCTTTGTGGTTAAGCTGCATCTAATGAAATCCTCCGTCAGGGTAGCCTTGCACCGAATCTTAGAAGACCAAGCCATCTTGATGTTTGAAAATCTTTCTTTGCCGGCGTTTGTGTTTCCGAATACTTACAATTTGGATGTTTTCAAGAGGAGTGTGAATAGGTTTCTTCTAGGCAAATGTGCTACATCGTCGACCGCATTGTCACTTACCATCAGGTGAGATTGCGGTCAAACGTTTGCCTATAAAATATAAAACAACCTGAACATCGCAATAATGTTAGTAGACAAAAATTGTTTGTTACTACGAATTGTGCACGAGGAATGGTCTAGAAAAAAAATCGTTCACCTATAAAGCACGTCCAATATGGACGAAACCTGTAAAACATTGCACTGCGTACATCACTCTTATGGTGGGTACAGACTGATCGAACGAAAGAGCAGGATGGCTAGCGAGGGGCTTCGCTCATGGGCGATGGACAAAGCTACAAGTATCAAGAATATATCACCGGTACGAGACACGTGGACTTTGAGTATTTTCAGTGTTCCACCGTCTTATTTCGGGTCGTATTCTGATCACGACTTTACTTCGTTTATTGAATAAACTTCTAAAAGATACAAATGCCTGAGGTATTTCTAATAATTTTTTATTGGGTAGACTAAACGGTAAAGGGATGCTTAGAAAAATTGTTGGGTTTTATTTTCTACTTTTGTAAATGTGATTGAAAAAGTTAGAAGTTGCTATTCTAAAAACTCTATAGCTATACTAATACTATATTCTAATGTTGGGAATGGTTTTTTTTAATAGGTGGTGGATTTTTATTAGTGTTTGTAGCGGCTCTTCTTTCGGACATACACTTGTTCATGTGGATATGCCAATCTCATTTAGTTCTATACGCTTTTACATCGTGTCCAGACCACCAACGATATTTTTGTGCGTCTGACATGTCGGTATCGTGTAGGTTTGGTGTAAAAACGCCCAATGGGACGATTACTGGACATGTAACGGTTGACCAATTTTCTTTTGTGTGGACGCTTGCGATTTGAGAATATCAAACGGGGTGCCTAGACGAAGTGCTGATTGACACTCTCTTTGTACGAAATCCATTGATTTTGGATGATTCACTGAACAATATTACATCAGAGGGGAGGTACTCCGAAACCTAAACTGTGTTATATAGCATTTTTAGTGACCCACAAGCATTTTTTTATGACATGATACATTCATCAGTATATTATTCAGTCTCAACGGAGCCTTCCTTCTCCTTTGCTGGTCTGTCTGTGCATCTAATAAGTCAGATTTTGACCACAACTTTTTCTATGCTTCACTAAATTACCCCGCTTACGAATAGCAATTTAAGAATTTACAAAAATGTCTTCAATACACAATTTGGTTGACCTAATTCATTAAATTAATGACCTACTGATTCGTGGTATCATAATCTAAGTGGGGGCCTAAACCACGATTTAATTCTCTCTCCTAAAAATTATCGCATGTTAATAAGTTTTAGAGTAGGCCGCCTGGTCGAAGTTGAAGAATAAAATTCGCATGGTTGACGGGACATCAATTTTGTTTAGAGCTATGTTGTGTGACGATGTGTGACGGTCTGTGAGGTACCTAATGATTTTATTTCCTTGAAAGCATTTCTGGCTCATTTTGTCAGATTGTGTTTGGAGGGGACAAAACTTGGCACCCATTTTAGTTCCGGCTTACGGTTAGAGTTTGTTTTTTTTTGGTCCAGAATGGTTTAATTTTGTTCATGCAAAGTAGCTATAATGTCTAGACCAAAGCTATTATTTGCACCTAGCTAGGTTGCATGCATTTTTTCAGTATTCTACAGTATTGAAAACGATTAAGTTGACGCTGAATTTGAAAAAACTCATCGATTGTTTTTTCAAACAATAACTGGCATATTTCTACTGCGTCGTGTTATTGTGTTTGCTAGTTCATAAGTGCATCTACATAATTTTTAATAATACAGCCCCCGTATGCCAATCTTTTGCTGTCAAGTTATATTTCACTGCCCAGTGTAATTTCTTCAGGTCACGTGGTACAATTTTGTACCACGTGATCATTCTTTTTAGACACTTGACAGCAAAATATGCGCGAAAACACATCAAATGACGTCATAATGTCACTATTTAGTCACAGAATAACTGTGAGTTAGTATGAACTGACCATGATTTAAAACTTTGCAGTTCAACTTTGCAGTTCAACTTTGATTGGCATACCCCTGCAGACACATCAAGCAAACATCCGTACAGTAAAATTGTCAAATATTTCCGTAAAGCACTCAGATTACACAATAATACGTGATTTCCAGAGTTCCGCAAGTGTCAATGCGCAGTGGGCTTGTTTATCCAACAACAACCATTAGGAGGTAGGAAATTTATAATGCAAATACGATTGCGCGTCTCGAGTGGAAGCTAATGCACTCTGCGCTTTGAATTGCAAACTGCCGGTGAGATTCTTTCAATGGAAGAAATAAGGCAAGTAGGATTCGAGTGAGCGAAGAAAATCGTTTGTTGTTGGTTTACTTTGTCGGTGAAAGTATTTGAATGTGAAGTGGAGAGGATAAATCTAGAGCTTACAGCAGGGGTATGCCAATCAAAGTTGAACTGCAAAGTTGAACTGCAAAGTTTTAAATCATGGTCAGTTCATACTAACTCATAGTTATTCTGTGACTAAATAGTGACATTATGACGTCATTTGATGTGTTTTCGCGCATATTTTGCTGTCAAGTGTCTAAAAAGAATGATCTGAACTGAAGAACTGCAGAAATTACACTGGGCAGTGAAATATAACTTGACAGCAAAAGATTGGCATACGGGGGCTGTAGGTACTTAGTGTACTTACCGTGTTTCTCCTCTCATTGAAAGTAAATTGTGAATCTTTTTTACTAAGCAAAGTACACCTCGTATTCTAAAACAAGTCTGAATGATTTGATTGAAAAATATGCTTACGTTCGTTGAAAATGTTAAAAATCTATGCTGATTCTTAAGAATTGTTTATGCATACAAGGTTTCATTCTTTTTGAATCTTGATAGGACATTTTGCAATTCCAATAAAAAGATGAAACGTAACGATAGCTTGCAAATCAAATAAAAACGAGAGGCAAAAATTATGGCCAACCTTTTTCATGACACTGAACATTAAATATTTGGGATACGTTATTCTGAGGGCGCCAAGAAAAATAAATCACAATGGACTAATTTGAATGTTCCCTTCCTTTCAGAGGGGCTGAAAGGATCCCAGTTCCCTCCAACAATAGTACCCGCAGCCCGCTGAATACGACCAACAGGCTCCAAAAACATTTTTTTATTCTTTTGTGGAAAACATAAACAGAAATGTTTGGCTTCCGTTCACCTATTGTTTTTATTAGCGTATGTAGCAAAATGCTTATGCTCTCTGAATCTGCGTGGTGTGAGTAATTTATTCTTATTTTAAGCTTTGCTTGGAAATAATTAATTAAACATTAGAAGCGTCAACCATCACGATATTTTGTGGCTATAAATTGTTATGATAGAATGCTGAAGAATCCAGCTGCATGTTTATTATTTATCTCAATACTTTTTCCGGGTAAAATTGTATTTCCAGAAAAATATCATCAAGTTAGATAAGTGTAGTCATATTTTGGTCTGAAACTAGTATTGTCAGAACATCATAAATATTATGGTGCATTCCGTCGGCTTGTCTACTTTGCAGTCCATATTACATGCACTACACGGAGGACTGACACGATAACAGTCAGTAATAATGCATCAATCTAGTCAGGATGTAATCAAGCTGCACAGGTCAGTCAACATAGGATCATCATAAGTAAATAACCAGCGTCTGCTGCTAAAGCCAGTAGGTATAATGCTCACATTGCTCACATTATACTCTATAGACAACATAGCTAACATGCTTGCTCGCCGCTTCGCTAACTGCAGTGCGGAAGTAAAGAATACCTTGTTTATGGCTTACTGTATGGGTATGTACACCTGTCAACTATGCTCTAAATACACGCGAAAATCCTTCAGTACCATAAGGGTCCAGTACAATAATGCCTACCGGGCTCTTATGAGACTGCCAAGATACTGCAGCGCGTCAAGCATGTTCTCTGAGGCGGGAGTACCTGATTTCTTTGCTATAATAAGAACTCGTATAAGTAGCAGCATTCTGGAATCGGTTCAGTCGCTCCAACAACACTATCCTGGGGTCTGTGTCTGACTATCTGGCCAATCCCATATTCAGGCACTGGATTTCTGTCCACGTGGACCAGAATAAAAAATGACTCGGGTAGATTTCTACCTTTAATTCTATTGTTTATTTTTATTTTTTATTCTATTTTAGTTAATGTTTTGTGATATGGGTCTGTGTACATTGTTTTGTTACCAACCGTGCCTGAAATAAACGAGTTTTATTCATTTTATTTTATTTTTATAAATGTCTTCATCTTTATTATTTTTAGTTTTTCTTGTTACTAGATTTTAAGAAACTTATTTTAACTTCTGTTTTCATTAAGTGCACTTATTATGTGTTTTGGTAGCATAGCCAAGCTTCTTCTATCATATAGGTAGTTAGTATAAGCAGAGAAAAAAGTAAAAAAAATATTTGAAAAAAATTATCTAACTAAAAATCTATCTAATTATCTATTTCAATAAAATATATCATACCGTACCTATTTATATACTAACTAATATAACTTCGTCGTCGCACGTCGCTGTTTCTAGCCTATATTTTCTCACGATTTTTCCGCCCTGTAATTACCCCGCAATCATTACTCAGTAATGCCTTTTTACATTTGCCAACGTTTATGCGGCCTGTAATTATTCTGTACGACAAGAATCGTAAATAAACCGGGATGAGCTTGGCCTATATAAATCATTAGGCACAGTCCCAGCTCGATTCACCACAGAATTACAACAGGGAGGTTTAACACAGACTCTGGTGTTTTTGGGTTGCGCGTTTTGAGGCGCTCTTAAAATATTTCCAAAATGTTTCTGGCGAACCTATAACTAAATGATCATTGCTGTCGGTTGATCTTCTAAAAAAACACAAAAAAAATTGAAAAAAACCATGAGACACATGATTTAATTTTAATAATGAAACACGATTAAAATTTTGTAAACTTTGAGTATTTATGGTCCTTACATAGCAGTAAAAGTGAAATGCAAGTATTCCAAAAAACAAAGCACAAAAACCGTTCCTGCTGAATTCTTAATTCCTGATTTAATAGCGCGACAGTTCTACCTTATTTAATATCTCGACAGCACCCTGCTTAATTCGCGGATATAAGAACAAAGCCTACGGAAATAAATACCAGGTACCGGTTTTGATGGTCTCGCACAACCAGCTATATCACTGACGAAAATTCATTGAATTCCTGAATAGGTGAGCCGTTATATTGTGTAAAATGTATCTTGGAATCCAAAGTAATTTGGATTTTGAATAGATTTTCGTGTTGATTTGGATAAAATAAGGATTTACTGTAAAGAACTTAGCAATAAGCAAAAAGGTTACATACCAGCTTGTAAAGAAAGCATATAAGAGTTCTAGTATAGCCAATCCCAAAGTCAAAAAGAATATTATGTAAATCGTAATTTGAGTAGGTATATTACACTGCTTGGGATTATGTCCAAATAAAACAATCTCTATTTTCCTGTATCTCTACTCCCACTTTGTCAGTGGAGTGCCAGTGGATATTGATATTACTTTGACACTGACTAGGTACCCCATACAACCATGAGTCACACTCCCATGAGGACCAAACGTGACCATTGAAACTACAACCCTTCTGGGGAAATTAATTCCCCTCATAAATTTTGATGTCCAAGATAATAAATAAAATGTCTTGTTTTACTGTGCCAAGAAAATATTGTACTAAATAGATGTAGTACTACTTCCTATATTATTGTAATGTTTTGGAGTTTATGCTATGTGAGTATTTCTTTATACAAGGTGTAAAAAAATTACTCCCAAAAGCTTACAGGTCAGAGCACAGTTACAAAGTCAAAGTCAAAATTTCTTTATTCAATAAAATCACAAGGATCATTTAAAATCGTCTTATATAACTAGGCATTTACTTATCTTTACATTGACCCCATAATAATAAGACAAATTAGTTCAAATCTAAAATGTCCAGTCCAGTATAAAAATCGCGAATAAAAAAATGGTGTTCACTTATCTAAGACGTAACAAAAAAAAATGACTGGACTGATATTACTACATTTTGAAACAGAGATTTTTATAGCATGATATATTTTTCTAAAATCAACAATTAATTATAATATTTGTTTCGGGATTCATCATCATCAGCATCATAGGCAGCTTGTAGTGTCCCGTTACTGTGCTCCCTCCCTGAAACAAAAACATGAAGTTTTTTACTTTTTTCAAAGGCTTTTGGTTTTCGTAGAAAAGAAGGCGAATTTTGGTTGTTAATGTCACTAAAAATACGCACGATTGTCTTATAGGGGTAGTCTTTGTACACCTTGTAGAAGATGCCACAAGCATATCTGAGAATGTTGGCACGAGCAAGGTGCGGTCTGCCCCAGGCCCGCAGCCATTTTACTAGCGCTGCTGTGGCGATATACCCAACAGAATGCCAGATTCAATTCACTGTGCTTAGCGTAGGTAAATATGTATTCATATCACTGGATGTTTTCAAGAGGAATCATACAAAAAAACGCTAGGAACCAGGCCGTAGTTTCTTGCCCATTCTTCTAGGCTCTGGTCGCGTGGAACTGGCACCTAGAATCACCTAGTTATATAAGACGATTCTAAATGATCCTTGTGATTTTATTGAATAAAGAAATTTTGACTTTGACTTTGAGGAGAGTGAATAGGTATCTTCAAGGCAAATGTGCTACATCGTCGACCGCGTCGTCACTTACCATCGGGTGAGATTGCGGTCAAACGTTTGTCTATAATAGAACAATCTGCAAATAATGAGAACTAATTACATAATTATTTTGTTAGATTTAGATATCGGTCAAACCCGTCTTAAAAATCTTCAAAGGCTTTTTTGATTAGGTAGTAATTAAGTACCTACCAAAGAAATTTTATGACAGAAAGTGTATAAATAGGGTCAGTACAACTAAGTAGGTATACATTTTGTAATTATTTTTTAAGATTTTTTTAGAATGTAGAAATAAACAGTAAAATTAACTTTAACAAAGTTTTTCTTTTTAGATTTAATATCAGACGTCGAATTGCATAATTTGAGGGTGCCTGATAAAATTTGTGTAAAATCACTGACAGAAAATTCACAAAGAGCTTTCAACAAACACATTACGAGCAAAACTTGTTAAAGGCCTGCAAAGATGTAAGAAAAACACCTTAGTACAGTGAGTAAGAAAAGTGCCTACAATCTTTACGAGTTTTCACTTTTTATCACGTTATCGTAACTTTTACAGCAATGAGGTTTCACTTTATCTGCTGTTTATATTGAGGTTACTTTCATCAAGGAAAACCTGGAATGTTAAACATTTTGTAAAGGAAGGTTTGTAGGCAGTTTAGATAAACTTCCTTTGCTTATTATTCTATTTTAACAACAAAATAATGTGTCATTCAAAAACTACTTATTCAACTGCGCAATATATTTGCAGTTTCAACTTACATACAGTGAAACTAAATAAACCCTAAAACTACAACAAAACTTACCCTCAAAAAATTTAAGAAAACTTTCAGTAAACCTAAGTGATTTATATCCCCTAGTCCTTTCTGTCAATGAGTGTACCTCATACAAGTGCTTACAGCGGGCAACGAAAGTCAGGGTCATTATGCACCCCACTTGGAACCCCACAGATAAGTAAGTAAAACAACTTTATTTGATGTTTTGCGTCAGTGGCCGTCCGCCATGACACTAGGGGATGACGTGATAAAATACCTAAGTGTACCTTACGGTTGGTGAATTATGTTGATAGCACTGTAGGCCCGTAGTTTGTTCCTAACGAGGCTCGACGAATATCGGTGGACATTTTGCGAAAAGCGTTCGTCGTGTAGAGTGGAGGCCTAGGCGGCCTAAAATCTCCATCACCAGAGTTGGGTCTTACGAACGAACTAACATATATGTATGGTTTTGAAGCTAATTTGAAAATGAAAAAAAAATGAAATGGCTGTATTTGACTCACGTAGATTCTCCACCTTTCCTCTCCTGTCCCGGGACGTATTTCCACCAGTTCTGGTGACCACTAATATCACTGGCACTTGTATGATGGATTTCACGGTGTAGGAATAGTATTTTTGATTTATTTTGAATATTCTCAACAGAGCTGCGCGTGCTTGCTTTGAGAGTCGCGAAGACAGTGGCTCCCTCGCGCGCAGGGTGGCAGCGAGCGGTAACTTTGCTCGGTAGGTAGGAGTTGTCATGTCAAAGCCAATTTTGAATATAAACCCAACATTTCCCCCCACCGAAATCCGATAGGATTTCCCAGTTACGATACCAGGACAAAATTAAATGGAACTTGAATTAGTTGAACCTTGAATTATTGAATATAATGTGTACCTAGTTGAAAAATAGAATTGTGAATGTAGTAAGTGGACTGTATACTGTATATTTGACTAAGATAAATAAATATGAAGTTATATATAAACAAGCAGGTATTTACATATAACTGTAACATAGTACATTTTAGGAATCGTTAAGTTATTCTGAGTCCTGATCCAACGGAAGAGGGCTCACTTTTGAGACCGGACGAGTAAATTCATGTTTATTAGAGTTTAGTACACTTATTACTCGTACAACGCCGTCCGGACCGCTATGCAATTTGGAAACGCGTCCTAAAACCCATTTCAAGGCGGGTGCATCAGAATTTATGAGCACAAGATCACCGACTTTGAGATTACGAGAGTTGGTAAACCACTTTTGACGTAGTTGCAACGTATGCAAGTAATCTTGTTTCCACAGTTTCCAAAATTGCTGTGACATTTGTTGGACAGTTTGCCAACGGTTTAGTCTAGAAGTAGAAATATCCGTTATATCATGTTCAGGTACAGATAAGAGTTCCCTACCGATGAGGAAGTGAGAGGGAGTAAGAACCTCGAACTCGTTGGGATCGCTGGATAAAGCACAGAGGGGCCTTGAGTTAAGCACAGCTTCCACACGAGAAAAAAGTGTACCAAGTTCCTCAAAAGATAAAGCTCTTGTACCAACAGAACGTTTTAAGTGAAGTTTCGCAGACTTTATAACCGCCTCATACAAACCACCAAAGTTACTTCCCGTTGGTGGATTATGTCTCCATGTTACACCACGAAAGACGAAGCCTTTGGATAGATTATCTGAGTCAGCGTTAAGAAAGTCTGTGACTTCCTTAAGTTGTTTACCAGCCGATACAAAATTGGTGCCATTGTCGGATACAATAGAGTGGCATAGACCTCTTCTTGCCGTGAAACGGTCGAAACATGCGAGAAAACACTCTGTACTTAAAGAAGACAAGACTTCTAAATGTACAGCTCGTGTGGCACAGCACACAAAGACGCACAAATAAGATTTGGATACGTGAGCGTTTCTACGAGTTGACTCTTTCGTAGGAAAAGGACCGCCTATATCTACACCAACAGTGTGAAAGACGTGTATATCTTGAGAGCGAAACTTAGGCAGTTCGCCCATTTTAGGTTGTCGATTTGTAGGAGACGCCCTAAAGCAAGATATACATTTAATCGTGCGCGATCGAATAGCACTACGTGAAGAAATTATCCAATACTTTTGATTGATCAAACTTTGAAGGGTGCGTGGACCTACATGCAAGTGAAGTTTGTGAAAGTGGTCAATCAAGATATTGGTGAAATTCGACTTCTTGGGTAAAAGAATCGGATGCTTTGCTTGATAGGTCAAGTCCGATTGGGAAAGTCGACCCCCCACCCTGAGGAAACAATGGGAATCTATGAAAGGGTTGAGCTTTCTCAAGGATTGACTGCAGCTACCGTCCTTTTTTAACGCTAGTATGTCACTTGAAAAATGATGTTTTTGAACCGACTTTACTAATACATCATGAGCTTTTCTGATGTCAGCGACCGAAAGTGACCTTCGTTCATGGGCAGCCAATCTGCAGTTACGGATGAACTGGAAACATCGAGCCACAACATTAAGCAGTTTGTTGAAGCTAGAATACTTTTCTGTCAATTCGTAAAGTAGCTCAGATGAGACGGCTTCAGAAGTAACGAGTGCCGTTTTAGTATTTTTAAGTTCAAGCGGAGTGCAGTCGCGGAATTCATCCATGGTCTTTATTGGCCATTGTAACTGGTCTAGATCCAGCCAATCAGGACCATTAAGCCATTCGTGCGTCGCTAGCAGGGCAGACGGCAAGGCGCCGCGGGAGCATACATCAGCCGGGTTAGACACGCCACTGACATGGTACCAACTTTGACTTGGCACACAGTCATTGATCTTGGACACTCTAGTGGACACAAATGTTTTGAGTGTGTGACTGGGAGTATTGAGCCATGCAAGCACGACGGATGAATCCGTGAACAACAAAGTTTCATTGATTTCGAGACGATTTAGCAAGACGGATTGAACGTATTTGACAAGCTTTGCGAGCAAGTGCGCAGCCATCAATTCGAGACGTGGAATAGTGACAGTCTTTAAGGGTGCGACCTTAGATTTTGCAATGACCAAACTGACTTTCGTCTCACCATCCGCGTTTTTAGATCGAAGATAAACAACGGCAGCATAGCCAAGAGTTGAGGCGTCACAGAATCCTAGAATCTGACAGTAGGCGTGGCGCACTACCTTGACATGCCGGTCGTGTTTTATATTTGACAGCAGTGGAAGTTCATTGACATAGGCTGTCCACTGAGCCTCAAGGTCCGCCGGTAAGCGTTGGTCCCAGTCTAGCTGACGAGCCCAAAGCTCTTGCATGAAGCATTTGGCATAAAAGACACATGGGGCTACGAAACCGAGCGGATCGAACTGTCGACCTATTTGAGAAAGAACAGTTCTTTTTGAAATTACAGGATTTGACGGAGTCGTGGCGAAGGAAAACGCATCGCACGCTGGCAACCACTGAAGACCTAGTACTTTTATGGATAAGTTAGATTCATCGTCGAATGCAACTGGCGTTTCGCGATGAGTCTCATCTAAATGGTCGACTACCTGTGCGCAATTACTTGACCACTTACGAAGGATGAAGCCTCCAGCTTTTAACAAGTCCATGAGCTCACCCTGAAGCTGCAGCGCTTCGTCTACGGTAGGTACAGACCACAAAAGATCGTCCATAAAAAAGGCTGTCTTCAAGAGGGGAGCTGCTTTTGGATACCTGTCCGCTTCATCATCAGCTAGGGTGTGCAACACCTTGATTGCCAAGTAGGGACAACTGGCGACACCGTACGTCAAAGTATTTAAAGCGTACTTCTGGATGGGCTGGTCTAATGAATAACGCCATAGAATATGTTGATATGGTCGTTGAACTTCATCGAGAACCACCATCCGGTACATCTTGCAGACGTCTGCGGAGAGGCAAACCTCATGCAAGCGGAAATTGATCAGAAGTTGATTGATGTCAGCTTGAAGTTTCGGACCCGGTAACACTACTGAGTTGAGCGACATATTATTTGACGACTTACCGGATGCGTCAAATACCACACGATGAGACGTCGTGGTACTTGTCGGTTTGATAATGCAGAAATGCGGGATGATATATTTCGAATCCACGTTCTGGACATCACCAAGACAAGTCATATGACCGAGATCTTCATATTCGCGCATGAATTTATGATATTGCGTTTTCAACGCGGGCTCCCGCTCTAACTTTGACTCTAAGTTGAGAAGTCGACGAGTTGCCATTTGACTCGAGTCGCCGAGTTCAACAGACGGTCTGAATGGATATTTTACTATATACCTACCCGTATCGTCGCGACGATGATCCTTCGCAAATAAGCACTCAGCTAACTCCTCGTCTGGGCTATGACGTCGTACCTCGGATGGTACATTTTCTACCTCCCAGAACGAGTTCATTATTTGGTCAAGGTTCATAGAAAAACCGCAAAAGGAACCGCTTTGATCGGAGCGGTCGAGTTCAGTCTGACCGAGAATGACATAGCCAAATACTGAGCTCATTGCAACCGGTAAACCACTTTGACGAGGAAGTATTTTCTTTCCGTCGTAGATATACGGAAACAAATCTCCTGCGATCAGTAAGTCGACGGGTGCGGGCTTATAGTAGGCCGGGTCGGCCAACATCAGATGTTGAAACTCAACAATACTTTTGTCAGAGAGGGGCATTGTAGGTAAGTTACCTGCAATGTTAGAAACTATAACCGCATCAGTAGATAGGACGGGACTAGAACAATGCCGCGGCTTAATATTGCAAGTAGTTAAGCCGAACTCACGCACTGGGTTACCACCTAAACCAATGGGTTCAAAGTTGCATTTACGACGTGACAACCCTAGACGTTTCGCACAGTCTTGAGTTATGTAGCTCGACATAGCGCCGCTATCAATTATAGCACGTACGGGTTGGTACTGGCCCCAACAATCTGCGACGTGTATAACCGCGGTGCCGAGCAAGACTGTCAAATTAGCCGAGCACGTCAATGCGATAGCACTAGAACTCGAATTTGTAACAGAATCTATGTGCAATGTGTGGTGATGCTTCTTTTTACAGATGGTACAAAGTACCTTAGACGGGCAGTCGTTGACCGAATGATCACGTAAACAATTTTCACATAATTTTAATTGTTTGATTTTGTCAAGACGCTGCGCCGGTGTAAGGTCAATGTACTCGGTGCATCGATAAATAGAATGCATTTTTTTGCAATACAGACATTCCATGGACTTAGTTGATTTTACAGGTTGGTCTGCATTGACAACAGCTGACGACAAGGTTGGCCGCTGCGTGGTTGAATTAGTTGATTTTACACCTGAAGGTGGGTTGACCTTTGCCTGACTTCGAGAATACGGTACACTCTTAGTAGTGGAATTTGTCGTATTCTCTGACATCTCGAGAACGCGCACATGTTTTTCAATAAAAGTAATCAATTCATTATAAGTAGGTAGTTCATCCTGCCCTAGTCCACGCTCCAGTTCACGCCTCGTTACTGGGTCAAGGTTACGCAATGCAACATAGAACAAAAGAAATTCCGACAAATCTTTGATATCTAACAGCTGGAGCGCTTTAATGTTTTCTTGAAACGTCTGTAGGAAAGCATTAAGTCCAGAGACTGACTCGGTAGTCAAAGGTTTGAAGGTAAATAACTTGTCGAGGTAAGTAGTTGCTAAGGCGCGTTTATTTTCATAACGCTTGACTAAAGCGTTCCAAACGATTGGGTAATTATCTGATGTAACAGGCATAGACTTAACAATCGTCAAGGCGGGCCCGCTAACTGCCGATAACAGGTAATAAAACTTCTCAATATTCGCGATCTGTTTGTTACCATGAATCAGGCTAGAAAACGTGTCACGAAAGGTAGGCCAGTTTTCAAGTTTACTGTCAAAAGGAAACAATTCCAATTTAGGTAACCTCGCTTTTACACCATTACCTTCCGATTTCGACTCGACTTTATTGTTTGTTGCGTATATGCTCAAGCTGTTATGGATACCTCGAATGAAAAAATAAATCTCGTCGAAAGTTTCAATCTCCTTGTATGACGGAACATAGTTAGGTATATACTTTTTCTTTAGGGCCGTAATGTTCATTATACACTGCTCATACTTATCCCGCCAACTCGACAATTCACTATAACGAGCATGGAAATCGCTTAGTAATTGGGGTTTGTTACAAACAGTTTTAGAAATCTCGAACAAGGCTTGCAATCTCATAAAACACATTTCTTTCAAAGAAATATGTGGTTCTACCAACTCATCATACTCACTGTTGTCGGGGATATCAGATGTTTTAGCATCGGCTTTAGGCATTTTTCTACGCGGTAACTACGCACGAAGGGCAATGCAATGGCGGCCGCACAACGCGTAGCGGTAATTTTACGTAAAGAAAAATGAAATTGAAAATCTGAAAGATTGAGTTTCGACTTGAAAATACCGTTGAAATAGGACATAGAACGTATAAAAATGGGTTTATAATAGGTTTGAAGTTTGTAACTTGCGTATTTACTGAGATATTAAGGATTTTGTGTACGAAAATTTGCAAACGTAACCTACCTACAAACTGTCGTTGTAACAAATTGAACAAAGTTAATGAGAATTATACCAATAAATACGTGTAAATAACAAGATATTTAGTTGTATTGATTTCGTAACTGGATAATCCTGACTCGAATGGACCAAAATGTATGGTTTTGAAGCTAATTTGAAAATGAAAAAAAATTAAATGGCTGTATTTGACTCACGTAGATTCTCCACCTTTCCTCTCCTGTCCCGGGACGTATTTCCACCAGTTCTGGTGACCACTAATATCACTGGCACTTGTATGATGGATTTCACGGTGTAGGAATAGTATTTTTGATTTATTTTGAATATTCTCAACAGAGCTGCGCGTGCTTGCTTTGAGAGTCGCGAAGACAGTGGCTCCCTCGCGCGCAGGGTGGCAGCGAGCGGTAACTTTGCTCGGTAGGTAGGAGTTGTCATGTCAAAGCCAATTTTGAATATAAACCCAACAATATAAATAAAAATAACATAAAAATAAATAATGGGAAACCGATAGTCATGATTTATATCAAGTTCTGCTTAAGTTTAGTAGTAACGATGTTTGGATAGTGTAATTACCTACTCAAAAAAAATTATGCTATTTACACGTAGCACCTTCAATAGTGAGGATATCGACTCAATTTTCAATATCGAAAATACAAAATATTGAACTAAGTATTAATCTTTTAGAATAATTAAAATGCTCTCCGTAAGGTGTTTACAAGCAATATCTTAGGTGCTGGAAGCTAAATATTATGTAAGTGCTTTGGGGCAGTTATTTTGAGTGCGGTTAGGAATAAACATACCGCCCCCACATTTGCGTGTCGCATTCTCAATTGCGGTACGTCTCTTGTGCTAATGTCGTACGTGATGGCTGGGTGTGTCTGAAGATCACCTATCTTATCTTTCTTTTTAAGCATTTTCAAAAAAATAGGCTCAGAAAAATGTTTTTTTTTTATTAATATAAATAAAGATTTAGAATTTAGACGAAATTAAAAATACGTTTTACGATTTACCTAATTTTAAATATGTATTAGGTACCGAAAATATGTTTTACAAAAAACTCATAAAAAGTAATTTAACGTCTGCATCTTTTTTATCTAATAGTCCCGTGATATTCTCAAATAAAACAAGCAATTTAAATCTTAAAACTCATTTTCAGATTTCAGTCATTATACAAAATGATGACTGAATTACGAGTCAGTGACTCCAGCGAAGTGAGAGTGCACTAAAATGTTCCTTTGTGAGCAAAGTCGAGATTTTAAGTGACTGCAGTTTTAAGAACAATAGTCTCTATGCAAAGCGACAGAAACAAGCTATCCAGTGATGCATTTGAGCGGGGCTGTTATGAGCATTTGCTGATGGAACGGGTAAACTACCGGACGCAAATATGAAACACCAACGCCTTGTATTTCAACCTAAAAAGGATTTTACCAATATCATGCTATGGAACCGCGCTGCAATTTTTTGAAATTGCAAGCTTTGCTTAGTTTGAAACTAGATGGCGTTGTGTGAAATGACCATGTATATTTAATTTTGATGTCCAGTTAGCTTACTCCTTTCAGTGCATAATGCTCGGAGCATGGTATTTTTATTAGTGAGAGACCAGTGGAGTGGATCAAAGCTTTGAACTGATGTCTGAATGACTGACATCGTTACTCATCCTGATGGATTTAAATGTAACGTTGTTCACTGTAAATTATAAGGATGAAAATGCTTTGATGCTTTTGCAGTTAAATATTAGCTTTTATTCTTCTTTCGCCGTCTTTTTAATACTAAACATCATAGGTCCGGGCACGAACAAATGTGACAGTCGCCGCGTTACAGTATTTGAGTCATATTGCGCATAAACGCCAGCTTGACTGCCGAACGTTGTTGTGTCACCGCGCAGTGTATTTTGACAAAATTCGCAGTATTGGGATGATAATCTAACAGACTAGGAACCATCGCTACTGCATAGCCAGATATGCGGTTTCAGCCGCACATAACTAAATACTAACTGGCTTCCTTATGAGGTTTGAGAGCATTACAAAAGTATCCGCTAACGTCTGTGTTACACTGCGCGGTGACGCTGCATCCAATTATAGTCGAGCTGTTGTTGGAGCGCAATGTCTTTCGGATACGTCACGATTGTCAAATTTATTCGTGCTGAGCTGACAGATTCGAACAAGTTATATCCGCTTTTCAATGGCATGTTGGTGTGAATTGGAACCTGCATTCATCCTGGCCAACGGAATTCCGATTAGTCAGCTTTGCACCACTTTATTCTACCACGCTTTGTAAAATGAGTTTTATTACAATTTGGTAAGGTTCAATATAAAAAGAAAATCTAAACTAAAAAATCTAAAAAAGGAACTTATAGCCGAGAGCTTTATGCAACTACCGGATACTTCTTTCTTTCTTCCTTTAGTATTCTATCAGCATCTAGTTCCCATATAACAAGCTTTGCTTAGTTTGGGACTAGAGGGCGTCGTGTGAAATGTCCATGAATATTAATTTAATTTACCTACCAGTCCAAAAGCTTCTAAGTTTTTCAAGAAATAAAGAAGTAAGTTAGGTAGGTCATCCGTTAGTTAATCGGCAATTAGATTATTGCACAAATATTTTACGAACTTGAATGGTAATTTTCGTTACTCCGTCAGAGTGAAACTTCTCCATAGGTACTGTGAGTTTCGTGCAGAAACGGTTGCAAACAGATAATAAATTCGGGATTACCGCGGATTGCACAACGCCATCTGGTGGCCGCATCCTGCTGTAAAGTGATTGGGACGTGGCAGCTTGGCTGGCGATAGTGATTTGCTTATTTATAAACAAAACACTATCGCTGCCACGTCCCAGTCAAGCTTTGTCATCAAAATCAAAAGAACCTATGTCACTTTTCTATACAACTGTATACTTATTCAAATTTTTCATTTTATACTAAGTTTAGGCGCTTCATTCCACCAGATTTGACAAGTAAAAAAATCCACCTAGCATTATTTTCATGGTATGGAGTACCTCAGGGTAGCGTGCTATATCCTCTTTTTTTTATAACATTCGTAAAGATTTCGTAGATCGTATAAATATTGAAACATGCTTACAACTGTAATCACTGGGCAAGGTATATATCTCCTTATGTCTAGTCTAGTCTAGTCAAAGGCGTGTTCATATAATAAATTAGCACATACATTGTAGTAAATTACCTTTTGGTCTCTGACTGGAGCTAAAGTTCATAATCAGAAAAGTTTTCATTGCTTTTTTAGTTACTTAGTAGTGAAGTACCATCGTAAAATGGGCTACGTACTTATTTATAAACAAAAAATAAAAGTGGCTTAATAAAAATAGCTGAATTATAAATAAAGTTTTTTTTTGGTGATACATCATACATTGTAGATAGACAAACCGTTAGTACATAAGGTATTATGGAAGTAAACAGTGTATAGAATTTATTATGTAGTTTAGTCGATTAAAGGTTTCACAGCAAGCGGTAGCTCATGTTTGTCTGGTCAAAAAACTAATCCTGACTTACAAAAAACCTTTAAGTAGGTATCTAGCAGTAAAATGAACTTAAAGTCACAAGCATTAAAGCTTTTTTCACATTGAAACCTTTTCTGTAGTAAGCTTTGCCAAAGTCTGAAATTGTGCGAAAGTTTTTAGTACTATATCTTGAAAGTTCCATTAATGTCTATTTTATTAAACTGACCACTTAATTGTAAACACGTACTAACAAAGTAAGTAGATTTTATAATGAGTAACTTCTGCTATAGAACAGAAACTGTAATCCTCTCTTTTTTTGAGGTGTACAAATTTGTATAGTCAGTTTTAGAGAAAATAATGGAGTAAGTACCTAAGTATTTGCTACCTATATTTTTATAGTATTCGTTAAGTTTGCTTTGTGTTTGCTTTTTCTAAGTGGAGCAAAAAAATCTTACTCCTGTTTTTATTCTCATTTTTATGATTGTCTGGGTAGAGAATTCCGTGTGTTCCATGTCGCACACATTTTGCTTCATTACATTTGATTGCCACCAAAATGTAATATTTTTAAGTACGTATTTTAAATTGTTGAGCCTCAGCGATCTGCACCCACCTCAGTAAAGGGGGAGTTTCACTTCTATCCAGCCAGTATATTTATCCTCGTTGACCTGCATTCGGGCGCAGATGTGCGGTAAATCCAACGTAAGCTGGACTTAGTCCGTGTTCGTGCTTAAATCGCCGCACTTGAATTATCGCCCGTTTTAAATACATTCAAAATCTGGATTTGGGTAAATAGTTGTGTTAATGCACTGTTCGATTGGTTTAGATTTAGGATATATTTTCAGCGCGAGTATCTACTATTGTGACAGGATTTTGAAACTAAAAAAAATCAATTTAACCTATTGGTCGTTATTTCTTTGTAAAGCAAAAATCTGTTGCATAGTAGTTATCATTCAGAAAGGAAACATACAATTTCAGGCCTTGAGACAACTCTGCGAGAATAGAAATGTTGTGACTTTCAAAGTCAAAGGATTTTTAAAGCTAGACCAACGTCTAATAAAAACATAGTTTCACATCAATAAAATTCCTCACCATCCAAAATTGCGCTCGAATCGGAGAGATGAAAAGAAAAATTGAATTACCCACCTACCGTTCAAAGTCAAGTGCTCTGTGATGTTTGTGGCAATAGAGAAAAGTGAATACATTAGACAACACCCCATAGCCCAACCGTAGGACTTAGCTCGTGGTAAACAGTAGTATCACTCTACAGTCTGCGATGTTTTGAAGCAATTCTGTAATACCCATTCCGATGCAGCGATGTTGCTAGTATCACTGTTTTGTTTAAGAATGGCCCAAAGTGGACGGAATCAAAAGAACGTCGTTTTTCTCTCAGAAGTCCTCAGGACACTCCTCTTGCACATCGTATAATCGTAGATTCAGCAAAATTGCCATCTGTCAAAAAAGTATAAATAAAAATCAGTCATTTTGGTAAGTTATTATTCTATTATTCCTGCCTAAAGTGACCTGTCCGACTGGTTCCTCTACAAGCCTACAAGTTAATATATTTGTAGATGTGCGTGTATAGTGACCTAGCTTTCCTAATCTACTGTGCCACCACCAGACATAGGTAGATTCTTGGACCCTTCCCTTACACTACTCATGAATATTTTAGAGGTGCTTACGACACGGGAAGCGGTGAATATGCTCTCTTATAATAATCCGCGGTGTGAATATGAGAGACCTTTTTTGATTTGTTGTAAGAGTTTGTTAAAGCTAATATTTTAATACAGCAATACTGAAATTATAGACAGAAAAAATACGTAAGTTTATGGTTTTAGGGTTTTTAACTGGTTCTAATTTAGTCACGTCCTCAATAAACGTGTTTAGTGAGGAGCATTGTTATATGTTACCACTTAACATCAGGTTGGCCATCTGCTTGTTTCATTACCACTTATGTTAATACAAAAAGATCAATAACGGTTGACACTGCTGAAAAATGTAGCGTTATGCCAAACTACATTTGGCATAACTAGTTTCCAATTCTAGTTCTCATCATACAAGCTTTGTTTAAGTTTAGGACTTTGTGTGAAATATCCAAGAATATTTAGGTATTTATTCAAATGTGCCTCTGACTACCTCCAAGGTTTTGAAATGAGAATGTCTAACGCGCGAGTATAAAACAGGTGCTTACAAAAGAAACTTACTCTGTATTTTATTTAACCCTCAAATGAACAAAGCAATTTTTTTGCTAATCCAAACATTTTGTAACCAGTAAAAGAAATGTAAAATATATTGTGAGCTTTGGGCAAATTAAATTCATGTAATTAAGCATTTCAAATCCTGCAATAACGAACCCAAAGTGTTATGTTAATAAAGCTTAAAGCTAAGGCTTGTAATATTTTTTCTTTATCCCTCATTATGTAGACTGGACAGATACATTAGCGTTGGTAATTTTGTCTTTGGTTTTAATTATTTTAACCCTTCGTTTTTTTGCTTTGATGCTACAATCTGAAATCATCTATTTACAGACCATCAAATATGCGACATAATGATGATATTACTCATGCAATGAATATACATTACAAGATGCAATTAATATAGTACCTACTAAGTAATACGTTCATAATTTGTTATTAGAATATTAGCGATAAGACCGCCCATTGTACAATTAGTTAAGTTTTGTTTTGTATGTTATAGTAGTCCCTAGGTTAAGGTGTGCAATAAAGTATTTTCTATCTATCTATCTATTATGCAATATGGGGCACCTTAGCTTAGAACATAATGTAAAACTGGTTTTTGTTCATGACTTCGTCTGGTCCACGTGAAGAGATTTTTATCTGAGATTTATTTTATTTATTATGACGTGTCTCTCTCTCTGATGAAAATTGGTCCAAGATTCGGGGGTTTTTAAAATTTTTAATTTAATTACTTGTTACGAGATTTGTTGAGCGGTTCAGTCGTGAAAGCGAATCAAACATACCGACACACTTTCACATAAAATATTAGTGTAGATTAGATTTCAATTAAAATTTCACAAGCACTCAAACAATAACGATATTAATGAGGTACTAACATAACAATACCATTGATAATAACAATCACCAAATTGGAATGATGAAACAACATGGCGTTGATAGATTATAACAATACGCGGTTTTCATTTGATTTTGGATCAAAGAGACCTACTAATCTAAATTACTGTTGTAGATTCGTATAGTTTTTACACAAACTTAGAATATCTATCTAAATCGGAGAATTTTATGCATAAGAATTTGAAAAGTTACATAAAATATGAGAGTACTATTACGTCTTTGAGTAATGAATGCAGTATAATGTCATAGAGACAAACTTTAATAATAATGTCATGTCGCCGTTGGATGTGCTCTGTAAGATAATGCAATTTTTCTAGACTGAACTAAGACATTTTTTTCTTATTTTCTGATAAAAAAATAAATAAAAATCATTGAGCAAGAATTATTATTATCGTAACTAATAAACACATAATTTCAGACAATATTATTTAATTGTACAAAAATAATTGTGTTTGCTTTATACTCGTGAATTCAAAACTAAATAGGTAAATAATCAAATCGTAAGATTGACGTCTAAAATAGTACTTACATTCATAAACAATTACAAGAAGTAAATCTATTGCGTTGATGTTGTGGTGTACACAGAAGTATATATACAAAGCTGTTTAATTATTCATCTCATTAGAGAAGTTTCTAGGCGTTCCTTTGTAGTGAGATAGAGGCGAGCGGGTGCAATACCGATAGTCTAGTCACAGCTCATAGGGAATAGCTAGATTAGTCTGTATGTCTCGTCAACATACAGACCGTTCATCATCTTCTTCTTCTTCTTTTATATATGGCCTCTGTCCGTCATTTCGACAGACAACTTTGCCAGTGTCAAGTGGATTATTTGAAATAATACTAATTAATAATATTAAAATACTAATAGGTACTTTAAACGCGAAAGTTTGTATGTATGGATGTTTGTTACTGTTTCACGCAAAAACTACTGTTCCGATTTGGATGAAACTTGTAATACATAATAGCTCGTAGCCTGAATTAACACATAGGCTATTTTTTATTCCTAAAAATCAACAGGATGTAATGAAACGCGGATGAAATCGCAACCGGAAGCTAGTATTTAATAACATTATTTCATAGATTTTCAGTACCTACCTCCTCAGACTTCTAATGTGCGCGATGCATAGTTGTTGTGAAGCTGTTAGGTCTATAAGCTGCGCTGATAGCCTAGTTCTCAACGGCAAACTTGAACTTCTCTAAGTTTTGAGAATGTGTCGTGCTGAACTTAATGCCTTCTATTGAGAAACGAAGATAATATATTCAGAATACAAGTTCATAGTGGCTGTCAAAAACACAGGAGTCTATTTCCTATCTATTTCAAACGACTTGTGCACCGGTAAGTTGTTCATAGAGCTCCAAAAGTTTTGTAGTTGTTAGCACTGGCTTCTGAAGTTATCAAACCCCCAGTTATTAGTAAGTTATTTTCCATCGAAATATTAAACTTTAGTGTTGATACTCAATTGTAATTGATTCTCCTTCTCAATAATTTCAAGCTTTGTAGGAACCGTTTTGAAAAAACTTAACATCAAAACTAGTGTTAAGGATGGTCCTCCAAATTTAAAGTAAATTTTTTATTAATTATTAATATATTTACCCTAAACTTAAATTGCAAATACACATAATCTTTTACCTTCCAAACTTACAATAGGTTAGCGGCTTAGAGAGATCAAATTAATATTTATTGAGACTAGTTTTAGATATTCCCAATTAAATTAACCTGTTACTCTTGACTATAAATCGCTAATACACCTCGTTACGCCTTTCTATTTATTTTCAGATAAAACTCGGGTTCAAACTGCCCCAGACAGATATCAAACCTTGGATGGGTTCTGGAAAATACGGTCCGCCGTGTGACGGAACGTGCCCGGAGCGTGACGAGGGGGACGTCACAAGCATTGTTGGGGATTTGTTACCTCTGTAAGCGAATAATGATTGACCGGGAATTTAGTCAGGATTTTTATAATATTTAGTAGAATTTTCATTCATTTTATCAAAATAAAAATATTTAATGTCCCTGTAATGAAAAACAACTTTTTAGCGCTGCGACGATAGGAGCCAAGTGAAGGCGAAGATCGAAGTTATGTCGTATAAGGACATCGAGGAGGCTGCCCTGAAAAAAAGAATCTGGCGGGAGATGCATTTGTTACGCCGACAAGAGCGTCAAATATTCACCCAAATGGGAAAAACAAGTTTTATGACACAACCGAAACTTTAAGAACCTTTTTATTTTTTGTAAAATATAGGTAGGTCGTAGTCAAGGTACGCAATAGAAGCCAATGTTAATTGTAAGTAAGTACGTTGATAATTGACTATCTACAACTTGGTTCATTTGCTTCTAAAGCCCTTTCAAAATACATCAAATTATTTATAAAAACAATTAATTACAAAGTTATTTCTCAAACCAAACTTTAAACCTATTAATCTCCCTCCACCCTACCGATTTGGCATTAAAGTACCGACAAAGTGTGAAATCTATAAACCCGTAAGCAAACAAGTTCAATATCACAGAAAGAACAACAAGGCGTGACGTGACACGCGACGTGACAAATGACGCCAGGTGTCACGCGGCGTCACGTTATCGGCGCGCCGCAGAATCTGCGGGCCGTGATCGGGAATAAACTAACTCTATGTATAGTATAACTAACGTATGTAACTACAGATTTATAGTTTGGTGTAGTTTGGGTTTTTCTTAGTTTTCACCTGCGGCAGACGAAAAAAATAAAATAAGTATTCCATTGGAATAATTAAAATTCCACCGGTTTATCGCAACTTTTTCAGTCTTATTGGTTCATCGAGTAGCAAACCATAAGTACTATATTTCTGGTTTCTATGGCAAGCCCGTAAAAAATTGCAATTAATTGCGGTATAACAGTTAGAAATAAATTTTCCTTTTCTAATTTGCTTCCTAAACCTTTCATTTACTCAAAAATTATAAAAAAAATATCAAACAACGATTTGCAAAGTAAAACGTGGGTAGGTAATTAAAATCTCAAATGAGATTTACTTATCGCAATCACAAATAAATAATTTTAAAAGGAAAGGAAAGCTTTTACATCTCTTGTAAATTAATATGTAAATTACAGAGCGAGTCTCGGAAAATGGGTTTTTTCAGGCTTCTACAAACACTAAAGACCACGGGCTACTCTGGCACTGACTGACCTACTTCTATAAATCTCAAGAACATTTTCTCTCTTCTCAACTCAAGACTAAAAATATATTTTCTTAATTTTGTCAAAGTTTTTGAATGCTTATTTGAATACTAATCGTATTTTCTTTTTCATCTTTGTCATCAAACCCAGCATATTTGATTTTATAAACAAAATTATTTTTATGTTTTTATAGTTAACATTTTATAAAGGGTGCCTCCACTTTTGACAATATTTTTTTAAATGTTTAATTTCAGAAAAAGTTGCTGCAAAACCTTTATAACCTCGTAAAATACATTCGAAACAATTTGCATCGTGTCTTGTTTATGTTATGAACCTGGACAGAGCGGTCGGAAACCCTTGCAATATTGAAAGCAATCTTACCGCACTCCGTTGGGTACCTACATTTTCAAACAACATGCACGACTGCAAGCGAGAAGCGATTTTGTCGTCCATTGCGGTAAAACTTTTAGTAACAAAAGAAATAATAAGTAACCCACTAAATAGGACGCCCGCTTTGACGAAGCTGTCAATGTACTTGCAGATTCTATTAAGTAAGTACTTACCTAATATAAGCACACGATTCACACAGAGACGTGTTGCAAAAAGTCATAATTATTGTTTATTTTGTAAAAATAATCCCTTACTTTCAGAATGTCAATCAAAACTTATAAAAATGATTAGCTTTTTCATATAAAGTTTCATATCAAGGTAAAGTGCGATTTTGATGAATGCCAGCATTTTGACCATACCCCAAAGTGTATGAGATATGTCACTTTTCGCTCAGATAATGTTTCGTGGCACAGCCCTAGGGCTGCCATGACAAATGACATGCGGGCACCGACTTTCGAAACGTCAAGTCGCTTATCGGAACACGCTTGGCAAAGTGCGAATTACACCTCAGGGCTGCTAAGTTGTTCTAGCGTACAATAGCGATTTTGTTTAGTGGAGCAATTCCTGCAATGGTAATTTCTTGTCGGTGAGTTGTTATGAGTTATTTTAATGAATGTAAGATAAGAAATAACTAGTATTTTATTTATTTTAAAGGAAAACCGACAGCACGTAACACAGAGCTAGAAACTAAAATCAGTAGGTTAATTAAAAATGTTGACTAGTTAAAAAAGAATAGATAGCAAAAGTCTGAAAAAAAAACATAAAACAATAGCGTTAGAGCAGAAAATAAGATAAAATAGTAAGAACATTTTGACACAGAGAGAAAAGAAACAAAGAAACTCACTAAAGCGAAAATGAAAATAAGTCATTACTCAGCCACCGCGCCGCCTCACAGATTTGACACTGAAGCAAAAAAAAATCCATTTGCTTGGACAGTTAATGCTCAAAAAATATAGTTCAAGGTTCCCTCTTGATCAAGTTTTTAGACCTACTTACAAGCTAATTTCTGTTAGTTTTTTTTATTGAGAGTAACAAGCGGTACAGATTTTTTATTCGCAAGCTTGGACTTTTCCCTATTTCAACAAAAAATTACCAAAACCATCGTCTAATATTTTAGCTTCTCTCTGTAACAAATTTCCTACTTTTCCTTGCTTCCTAGCTGCCTTATCAGTTTTGCGATAAAAACTTTAGACGCTTGTAGCTGCCGGTGGTCGCTCTTTGACAAATTAAATTCCTGCGCTTTGAAGAAGCAGTCAAACGGGAGACTCGTTGTGTTTCTTTTTGCTATCTTGTCTTGGATCAATGTGTTTACATTACTAGACACGTAGATAACTCTACTATAAACTACGTTTTTTTTAATAAAATTATAATTATTAGACTAGGAATTTGAAACTTTGTTTATTTTGTGCTCTGTCTTATGTTTTGCTCACATGCTTGTTCTTGTTTCCCACCTTAGTTGTTAGTTCGTTGATTATTTTTTTATGTTGTCTTTTTCTATGTGAATTCTTATTCTTTCTTATATAATATCTTTGACATATTTAAGTAGAATCACTAATTTTTTTCAGTTGAAATCCGGAAACCATCTTCAGTCAAGTTCCCGTCTTTTTTCACGTCTTTAGTCCTAGCTATTTCCTCATGACTTCCGGCACCCCGGTGCGGTGGCATCGTGCTTCATCGGATAAACTATGGCGAAGTAATCGCATAGCATCTAGGTTTTAGCCGAGCTAGACACCTCTTAACTCACAAACACCAGGTGAGATTGCGGTCAAACATTTTTCAAATTTATAAGTAAAAATTAAATAAAAAATTGAGCAAACCGATTCAATAAATTAATGAATTTAGTGTACAGCTTTTGTTTTATCGCAAATCTGTAGGAAATAATTTGAAATACTTACCGTTATTTGAATTTTGTTAAAATGTTCGGTTGTTTTGTGTCTGAAACTGTTATTTTTCTCACCTGGGGCCGTAGCTGGGGACATTCTAAATTGCTAGAGTATAGAAAACTATAATAATGTATGTGGGCTGAGGGCCCACCTGATGTTAAGCGGTTACCTCTGTTTATAATGATACATTACCTCACAGAGCAAGTTCATTGAGGACGTAATCTGTTAAGCAATGCACTATGTCCATCACTGACGTGTTCGGATATTTTTGATGTTTTCTATTCTGTAGCGATTGTCAAATTTCAAGCTAGCTAGGTGGCTGAGCTACGTGCAAGCCATAATGCATATTATTACAAACGGACGCCTGAAACCACAGTTTAACTGATAGCAGCCGGAACACTCGTTTTGTCATTCATTGTTTTCGTACCTGTAATAACAAAAGCTTTACGTAATTTACGTACCTTATACTGTAGTAGCGCAGAATAGTGTAACTTGTGCTTAGTACTTTCGGCCATGTGTGTACTGGCGAGATAATATTTCACGCTGTAGTGTAATTGCGTTTATTTTTCTCGGAACAAATGGAAAGACGGTGGAATTTCCACAAGGCTCTCCTTCCTTACTCAGTGTACCTATAGAAGTGGGGTTTGTTTGACAAAGAGTTTCTGCTTGTGTAACAAAGTGTTGTTTAGTTTTAATGAGTTTCTTTGGGAAGTTGAGTGATGAGACGTGACCTCGAAACATTACATTTTCTTTACCTTTGAACTTACTTTCACATTATTATATTCTAACAGATTCTGCTTATTTTAGTGAAGTACAACTTTTAGTAACTTATGTGCTTGCACTTAAAAAAACGTTAGAAAAATGTATAAAATTGTTTTTATTAGTTTCTATAAAAACTTAAGCTAGTGGGTAGTATAAATTATCTAAATTTCACCAAAACTGTCGCTGAAATTTAAATTTAGTTTAGTAAGAAAAATCTATTTCAGCACAGCAGCTATCCTGTACAATTTCGCAACTCATAAAACCTGTCATTTCACGAAGTGCCCAGAGACCCCCTCGCCTGTTGATTCCAGACACCTTTCTAATGAAACAACAAACAGCAATAACGTGAAAGAATACAGTACAGAAGCTAATTCAGCTGCACGTGTCCTCGTGCAACCTTTCTCGATAAATACTGTACTAAAAACAACTCTAAAGTGTCCGAGATAAGGTATAAAGTGTGTTGGGAGCAAATTTTTCAGGATTACTTGTTAGATTCAACTCACGTAGTAAGTAAGTAACGGCGTCTTCGCAGCTCGCGTGTGACACCTAGCGTTAGGTGCCGTGAAAAATGGTCCATTTCCCGACATGCGGATAAATTTATCTTCGCGGGACTATTGCGCGTTATTCGCGTGTTAATATTCATTGTGGGACAACAACGTGACTTTATGGCCGCAATGATACCAATCTTTGCGGGAGCGGAATCGTAAAGCGAAAAGCGAACGTGGGTAACATTAAAAATACATAGTATTGACTGTATCTATGGAGTTAGGTACATTAGTTTTTTTTTTCATTTAAAATAAACACAATGCTCCAATGCCAATAAATGTTTTTATTATTATAAATTATAAAAAAAATACTATACCGCAGTTCTAATTAGAACGATAACGACAGAAGTCTTTCAATATAAATGTTATAAATAAATAGATACAAATCTAACTACGAGTAATGATGACTGTACCTCAACCAAAAGAATTTAAACTCAATGGAATAATATAAAACAATTTTGTGGTTATCATTTTATTCGGGCCTGCAGGGGTATGCCAATCAAAGTTGAACTGCAAAGTTTTAAATCATGGTCAGTTCATACTAACTCATAGTTATTCTGTGACTAAATAGTGACATTATGACGTCATTTGATGTGTTTTCGCGCATATTTTGCTGTCAAGTGTCTGAACAGAATGATCACGTGGTACAATTTTGTACCACGTGACCTGAAGAAATTACATTGGACAGTGAAATATAACTTGACAGCAAAAGATTGGCATACGGGGGCAGGTTTTAGAATGTTGACAATTGACATCAATTTTATCAAGTTTGTGTCAGAATTTCGTCACAATAATAATCCAAATTCTCGCTACCAACAGTGAACAATCTATCAGGGAGGACCGGAAAATTCAGAAATTGGCCGATGGATGCGTCACAATATCACAGTGAAATGACGCGGACGTCGCCTGATAAGGACATGACAATCACAGGGTTCCCTGCCATTTAATTACTCTTATATTAATTTGGTCACACAATCTGATTAGCGGTTTCATGAAAATCCATTAAAGCCACGCGAATTCGAAAACCAATTTATGAGACTCGATGATTTTCAAATTTTTAATAATTAAATGCTGGTAATGAGCTGGTGGATTGACGGCGTTCTCGATAGTAAATTGGCAATTTTGTTTTCATTATTTTATGAGCAAAATAGCCTGAATGATGATCATTCAGATCAGTTTCCAATCTTATAATAGTAATAATTACCGCATGCAAACATTTAATTTTAACTGGGTAACTGCTATTAGACCAATTTTAAAATTGAGTAATTTAATAGTTGTAAACCATACAAGCAATTGATTAACTCAATTAGAATTTATGAGACTAGTAGATCTCAAATGATTTCACCCAAATGCTATTGAATAAAACGGGAAACCATACACGCGTTGTTAGCATAAATAATTGCGCCGGACCCTTGTCCATTAGCCTAAGGAAATTGCCCGTCCCCACCAAATATCAGATTTCACGTTGATCTGTCTAACACTGATCTGTTCTGACCGGCGACTATTGAATTAATGTCGTCTGGTCTGTACGATTTTTGTCATATTTCCGCATGGTGCCCGCAATACCCCACCCCACTCTTAATTGGTTTATTCCCAAGCGTTTCGCTGTAGAGATAGACATAAGAGGGTTGAGTTCGGTAGCGCTTTAAAAGTCGTGATCGTGAGATGACCACAACTAAGTAGAATTTAAACCGTAAAGCACCTAACTTTACTTTTTTTTTCAGAAAACACCACATTGTTTGACTACAAATTAAAACAAATAAAATAAATAAATATTCATAGACTTTACACACAACACCCTCTAGATACCTAGTATCTTCTTTAATTTGTGACTATACCTACTTACTATTGCATTTACCATTGCATTAAACCTCTATTTCTTACCTCAGATAACCAAAACTATCTCTCTTACCTTCTAATGGGTAATGTCAAATAGTAACAGGACTGGTCACTGTTAGAACTAGTACCAGTTCAGCTGTTTTGCTTAGTCAGTTGTTATTCAGCGTTCAGTATAGTTATCGGTAGTTTAAAATGAATAAACGATGAAAGTTTTATTTCAAGAACCATGGGCAACAAACCTCCTGAATTATAGCCAGAGATACGCTTAATTGGTTTGGCGTTGCGGTCATGTGACATTTTCAGTGCATTCATTGCCTTTGTCATCGGTTTAAAATATTTGCAAGCGCATTTTTCAGAATTAAATAAGGCAGTTGAAACGATTTCGGAAATCGGGAATCTGTTTCGAAAATACGAAGGATTTTTGTTGTGCAAAAGAGAAATAGCACGAGATAAAAATTCCAAAAAATAATTCATAGTACGAAAACATAAACTTTTGTGTAAAATGTCCATGAATATTTATTTCTTATAAAAGTTTTCTTGAGAGAAAAACTTAATTTCAGTATGAAGCACACTAACTTGCTAAAATTAACTAGCTAAATAATAGATGATAATAATGTCGTAGTTTTCTATCTCATTTTTTTTCTGTAAATTGCCCAAAATGCAACATAACTTGATTTGGGTACAACAAAACATGAGGTTTTAGCCATCTTTATTAAAGAAATAGTGTACGTTATTGTATCACACAGTCCCAATAAGTGTTGGTGACATTTGCGATACGACGCCTGACTATCCCCAGCTGGGTTTACCATGAAAAACTGTAAACGAAGGCATTTTACTATCATTTGAGTTACACTGCGCAGCAACACAGCAACATCCACCTGACCGCGATTATTACAAAAAGCGATTGCGCAATGTAAACAAAATGTCACTAGCGAAAGTGTACTTAGCGATTTTCAGGGTAGGTACCCTGGCAAATCGAGTTTTCTGCTCGCACGCACTGCTCTCATTCCGATTGACACGCGAAATCCCCTCTGGTTTGTTAGCAAGACTCGACCAATCACTTTGTCGTCTGTTTTGGGCTTTCACTGCAAATGGACGAGGTAAATAGGATTGTCTTACGCGAGTGTAAGAGCTTTTTACAATATGTAAGCATTTTAATGCGTTATTTGTGAGGAAAAACGCAAATGCTCTACTTACAACGATACGAAAGCAAGTTAGGAAAAAGCCAAAAACTAAACAACGATACCAACCGAGAATCAGATGGCAGCAATTTTATAGTGAAGTAACAATTAATGATGTGAAAACATAAACCAAACTGTTTGCTGACAAGAGATACTGATGACAAGTGGGATAGTTCAACCTTTTAAAATGTCAAAGTTCAAAGATTCTGCCTAAACAAATACTAGCGTAGATATAGATTGGGTCTGGAATAGTTCAGCCCCAATAGCATCTATTGCTTGAGGGGTATTCTCATAATAAAATCTAGTTAATGTCAGGGTGTTACTATGTATTATAAGTATGTATTTACAAAAAAAAAAGTATGTAAGTATTCTATCAGCCATCTGGTTCCCATATAACAAGCATTGCTTAGTTTGGGACTAGAGGGTGTTGTGTGAAATGTCCCTGAATATTTATTTATTTATTTAGTTAAAATACCATTAGGATCTAGTTGGAATGTCACAAAAGTTACAAACGCATCATTTCATGGCTTCGCAACCAAATCCCAATCACATTTTATCTAGATTTTAAGAGAATTATCCCTCAGGTTCAAAATCTAGACAAGTTGTCAATAAATCTTGAGATAACAGAGTAAATTTCAGACATAAAATGTTTGCATAGGACATCGTGTTTGATTAAGTGTTTGAATATATTTCATAGAGTAAACTTCATAAATAGTTTCTAAAACAAATCAATATTTGACTAGACAACACGTTGCAATATAGCTAAATCATAATAACAAAAAATTTAGAATCGGTTGTTTTCCAAAGATTATTCCAAAAAAACAAAACTACCTACAAAGATTGAAATTGAACCTTTCTTTGTGACAAGAGTCATAGAAAAAAAATATTGCACCAAGCAGTATATAAGTTTTTTGTCCGTTCTTTTAGGCCCGAGTCCCCGTCATTAGAGTCACCTAGTATGTATAACTAAGGCAATTCTAAAACGCTCTTTGTAATTTTACTGAATTTTATCGTTGACATTGAATAGTTATCAAATTACTAACGAAGATTCACTATATTTTCGTAATTTTTTTACTTAGCTATTTCATTTCGTATGAAATATTATTTATTATAGGGCCTCAGGGCTTTGAGTTAGGTTAGTTAAACACAGCTAATTCTAGAAACAATTTTCTGATTAGAACCTTTGATAGTACATGACCTTTTCTTTTAATAAAAATATTAAATAAAATACGTGATAACTACCACAAAATCTTTACAATTATTATTTATTTAATTTTTTACATGGAAATCAAACAGCTTATAAAATAGGAGTACAGACAGCAGAAGTAGGTATTACTTATTACTTGTCTAAACTTGTAAGTCAAAATAGATATTTACTACAAAAATATGCAGTTTAGTTTTAAATAATTGCAAGCTGATTTTATAAGATTGGTAAATAATTTTTTTTTGATTGGCTGGTGCAGCCAGTGTCTTGGGCACGCTTCCGATTGGTACTGATTTGGATCAGTTGAGCTATCTATAAATCGTTTGAAACAGTGTGTAGATAGCTCAACTGCTTCATGTGTATTTTGTACATATTATAAATATTGTAAATACTGTATTAGTCATAATTTTGTGTAAATAAATTGGAAGGTAATTCAATTGTGTATTGGTAAATTTTAAGTGTAAGGTTGCTTAGATTAATTTTAATTTGTTTAGTGCTTAAATCTTAGATATTAGTTTGCTAATCAAATAACTATATCGGAAGACCCTTGACTATCAAAATTTCAATCATACAAGTCATTCATACAGCGCTAAGAGCAAATGTTCACGTCCGATGTAAGTTCCAGCGAATACTTAGTAAGTTTCTACTGCTATGGTCCAAAAATATAAGCAACTAATTTGAAAATTTGCGACATCTTAATGTTTTTACTTTTTTCCATCGAGGCATGATTGGAACTTTATTTTCACTTTTCATAATGAGAATTACGAGTAGGTTTCAGGCTGTAAATTCAACTTTATCAGCTTCCAAATTAAATTACCAAGACAAGACCTCATCACTTGTACAATTTCTGAGCTGTTAATAGTTTAAACAAGACTAGTACGACAAGTAATCTTGTTAGCAACAACCTGCGGAGGAAGGGCCCTGAGTGGCTACTGCGATAATCGATATTCGCAGGCTCCTCATATCGTTTGGATTACACTGCGTTGTGACCCTGTCACTTTGCAAGAGCCCGTGTCAACTCACAAGGCAGCCGCGCAGTGTAACATTAATGTCTTTGTTAATCTACTAAATCTTCGTCGGAGTAGAGTAGCTGGAGTTGAGGCAATTTCAACCAAGTACAAGTTTCAGCCGATACATACCTTTATATCGAGTGCAATAATGACGTTAGCTACAAGCATTGTTCGGAGTTCTGTTGTTCAGATGGATTGTAGTGTCTGGAGAAACTGAGTACCGATTCTGTAACTATAGGAATTCTGAATTGTAATGGTGCAGTCCTTTGTAGCACAAATATGTTATTGTATGGAGGTGAATGAGGTATTCTCATGGTATAAGGTGAGTGAGTAAGGCTGTAAGTAAGTCTAAGCTTAGTTTATGATATACGGGAGCTCTAAAATTCAAAAGAATTAGAGAAAAACACTAGAACTTGTATGCTCAAGGCTCAAATTTGAACCGATACTCAAGCATAGTATTTTCAGGAGCATTCAACTCAGAGTAAACTTGAGTCTTGCTTGACTCTGATTTTTTTGAGCATGATTTGCATCGATGATTCAGCTCGTGTTGTCCAATGTTCGGTTATTACAAAAAAACATCTGACTGTGCGGAAAGTAAAAGAAAACATGCAGTTTAGACTAAATCATTTTACTACGCAGAATATCACCTACAAAATAGAGCATACAATGGATAACTTCTAGTGTATTTATATTGTAAATACAGACGGGTGTCTGAAGTACCAGCGCGCGTCGCGACTCATCTGGCCCAAGGCTGTGTCTGGTCCTTCATTTGAATACTCTCTGACATTCACATTAAATTGTTTGAAAATGTGCGGAGCAATTAAACTGAGCTGTACCTATATTTTCAAAATCAGTCATCAACGACTTGAAATAAGCACTCAGTCAAATGTTTGTCAGTGATTTGATGATGATCTCGGCAAAGACTTCCAGATTTTTGAAAATTATATATTATATTCTTACAAAGTTTTAGACACGTGCAGTACGAGGCAGTTATTCCCTGAGTTATCTAGCCCCACCGCCAAATAATATAAGTAGCATTTTTTTTGCTATGTAGACCCTAAAATATTTTTAGCACCTATGTTGATATCCGTAAGTTTTTATACTTACCTCCGTTTGAAAATCACAAAGATTCAGATTAGGCAGAACTTTTTTTTCTAATTTGTTCATTAAAAATTACATCAGCGATATTTCGTAACATGCACCAAAAAACCGTGATGTACGAACACGTGTACCTAATTAATAACACAAATAAGCCAAGTTCAATAAAAGCTTGTAAAAAGAACCACACGCGAACGTCACTCAGGCCCGCTGCACCAACATATTTCATTGCAGTGAAACTTTCAATTGGCATAAAGTTGCCGCGTGCCGGGCGCCTGATCAAATTATTACGATGTTGCGGCTCCTACTAGCTTCTAGAGTTTCTAAATCGAATGTTAAATTGGTAATAGCTAGTTGGAGAATCTAATTTCTTCGTTCATATAAAAAACTAACAAACAATTTGGTAGAAAATAATTATGGAAAAACTTCAACCTCAATGCAAAAACGGAACAGAAACCAACTTTTAATCAATCTAAAAGACTAACGTTGTGTAGAATAATTTTGCACCTCACCCTTTCTAGTCAAATCTCTGGCAAAAGAATAATTTGGCAAAACCCTATTCAGTGTAAGACCACCCAACATACCTATGTCTCCAACACTGACACGCAAACCTCGACCTTATCGCTGTATATATAAGGCAAACGTGTGTGTAGGTAAATACAGTTCTCTCACCTCGAGGCCTTTTGGAGGCTCTGTCTTGAGGTTGACAGGAATGATTACTGTGTGGGAACTTCTTAATAAGTCTTCACAACATAAATTTGCATCGACAACGTTGCTTTCACTGAAATGTATACCAAGTTTTCGCGAATCTTAGAGTTTGTGATGTGGGAAGGTAGTTTTAGTTTTGAACAAGGTTGTTAGGAACATGTTGCTACTTTGAAGTAGGTTACGTTACCCAGTATGTTTTAAGAGTTTCTTTATTGATTATCAAAACATAACATTAGGGTCGGTTTCACCATCTCTGGGAAATTCTGTCCGTGAAATTAAAGTATTACTCATCGTTTAATAAGAGTTTTTGACAAGTCTAGAGTAGAGACGGAGATATTTATAAAGATATTGTTGTTTTGCTCTAAACCTAGGCAAAACCTAAACCAACTAGCTTGTTTCAGCTAGCAGGTAGTGGGTAGGTACGAGTAGGTACTTAACATATGATGAAGGTTTTATATCACCCAAATGTTTCATCTTTGCTTAGATAAGCATGTTCTAATACTCTTTCGGTTAATCGTTAGGTAACTTAAAGTTAAAAAGGTAGATAGTGAAATTTTCCAACTCTATTTAAATTAAACTGAAATTATGAAATTCAGCTGTTACTATCCTTATCTTTTAATTGAGGTTAGACTCTTTCCCGGAATTAGTAAAGAACAATTTCCGAGTATAATAATCGTTAAGTTTCATGAGAGGGTACTAACTATATTTTGCAGCATATGCTGTAAAGTATAATGTTGATATTAAACCCGACTTTCTCTAGCACCCGTTTTTATAGAGGTATATAGAAAAAATAGAACTACCTTTTTGAATAATCTTATTGCATCGATAAAACGCTTTTTAGGACCAAAAATCCTTACGCCATTATAAAGATGAGTATTCTAGCTCTCAACTAAAACTAAATCGAGACTCAATATTTTTGACAGGTTTTCTCAATCAAAAAACTTTTGAAAAGTTAATAAATACAAGCTTTAGATTTGAATAACCAAAATAAAGTTGTAATTTTTAAACGATATGCTATAATAATATTATAGGATCTGCTAAATAGAAGGTTATAATAATGTCTAATAGTCTAGCCACCACCATAATTGCATGATTTTACGTATCGCGAGACGACATTCGACATTTTATTTACTAGACGCGTTATACGCCAGCATTGTTGCACAATATGGCGCAAATACAATTTTACCTATATATACTAATAATGCATTAGTTAGGTACAGTATCCGAAGAAAAGAAATATACTTACCAAAGATTTTCATAACATCTGAAAAGTTATTAAAAAAGAGAAGAAAGTAGCTTCACAACTTACATTTTTGCTAATAAGAGACTAGAGAGTGACACGAACAAATTGTAGTGCGAAGCAGTCGCGACCCACGCTGGCGCTGCTTTGTGCGCGAAGTAAAAGTCGGCATTTGCCATTTTTTGATCGCGAGCAACGTATCTACACCTTAAAAATATCATACAGTGTGGGTGTAAAAGTTAAAACACTACGGGTGTTATTGGTGTTGTAAAATGTACAATCAAAATGGACTTTTATTAGATGCTGTAAAATTTACAATTAATACTGTTTATTAGCTGTCTGAATTGGTTATTGTAGTTGATTACTTAGTTTATAACGAATTAGAGGCTGCTCGCGACTCCGTCTGCATAGACTAAGTGCTATATTTCCCCGTGTAAGAGAGTCAGTTTAAGAAAAATCAAAAAACCCGCCATTCTTTATTTTGTATAGCCGATCTCCTGCCAATTTCCAGACGCTTATCATGCACCGTTTTGGAAAAACTCATTGTTATTTAAACACTGACCTCAATTTTGGGCTCCTTAGGATGCTAGTTTAAAAAAAACTTTTAGTCCTTTTCAAGTTTCTAGTGGTTTAGGTTGTGCGTTGGCTGTCAATTAAGTCAGTCAGGACTTTGATTCTTAGAACTTCTTTGAACGTTAGAGGGATGCGTATCCGTTGTGCGTACTGTACGCTATTTAAAAAGATATCTACATGACATTGTGTAAAAGTCCACTAGGCAAGAAACAAAACCAAGCTAGTACACTAGACGTTGAAACAGAAGCGTAGTCGCGAGCCATCAGTCACCTTGAGTGCCCTCATGCTGCGCTGACAAAGAGTTCGTAGAATCTACGCAAAACCTTCCTGTAGTTTTTTAACTTCAATTTTGTGGTCTGAACTAGACAAACTTAAGGGAAATACCTTATTTAGGCTATTGTACCTAGCTGTCGGATGCAGGTTACGGCGGCAAAATAATGTAGTACACAACACGTCATTTGTTATCACCACAGTTTATTTGAGCAAGCACAATAGCACATAGATAGAAGGAGAAAAGTTTTAAGCACAAGGATATTAATATTGTCTGTAAACGCGTAAATATGGCAGCGAAAGCAAGCAATGAGCGGATGCGCAGGCGACGTGCATTCAGCGTCTCGAGAAGGTTCTGACCACAGAATACTGTTACCCAAGAAGAACGTTTACTGCATACAAATATGGCAGGACAAAATTGACCATTTGTTTGGGGGTTCGTAACTAGATGGCGTTATTTTTGGCACCAACTTTTAAAATATTTGGTGGCAGTTTCAATCTATTTTAGCGCTAAATTTCGAACAGACCTGGCAGGGATTAAAATTGTTCAAACAGTTTCTGCTGTTTGGCTTATCTTTTTGTCAAAATGCTGACATAAGATTATTACAGAATGTTAAAATCGTTGCTAGTTTTATCAGGTCAGCATTTGACAAAAAGATAAGCCAAACAGCAGAAACTGTTTATAAGCAATCTGTCTTTCTTGGCCTAGCAGTGAAATACGAAAACTAATCAGGTACCTAACAAATTAAAAGTTACAAGTTTATTGATTTTTTTTTATTATTTAAGTTTACGAATAAGTTTTCTAGTGGGTCTTGCTGGAGCCTTCTTCTGGCTAGACTTTTTATGTTTTTATGTTTAGTTGTAAGATTTTTCCACACTTGTTCCAATCCGTTAATGGTCCATATCGTGTCTTATCTAACAACACCGCTCAAGTCATTTTTGCTCACTTTTCAGGAGAGACTAAAAACTGTGTATTTTATTCAATTCAAAAGCTTTCAGGCTGAAACTATTAACAGGTGCTTTAATATATATAACAAATGTTTTGTTATGCCTATTATATCATTTATATTGATGTACACGATTTAAATTGACTTACGCGGTGTTACGTGATAATTTTCCTAGACTTAGGCGGTAATAACAACAAAATGTATGAGAAAATATAATTTGTAGTGCATCAAAAATCGATAAAAATTAAGTTTTTTTCTTATACTGTAGGATTTTTTGTTTATTAAACTTAGAACAGCGTTTGTAGGCATAAATATAAATATAATATAATATACAAACGCAGTTCCAAGTTGACTGCTGATGTGGCCCTATCTGCCGGTATTGCAGTCAGTTTTCTTCATCGAGTCTTTAATTCCAAGGGTATCCATGAACATTCTTTTACATAGGTACTTCGTAACTGTTTTCACACGTAAAAATATAAACGCGGCTTTCAGTTTTCTTCGATTCAGGATTTTGGTAATCTTTTTTTCAACTACCATACATGGCATGCAATGAGAAAAATGATTTTCGCTGTTCTCAATTCGTGGTCTTCCAGAACGTTGTGAATGTTGAATGTTGCGGAGCGTTTGCACAGCCAGTCGCAAAACTTATGATAAAAAAAGTTTATTAATGATTACAATTTAAACTACAAATTTATAAGTTGGCTTAATAATAAATTAATTACGTGAGTACCTACTAAAACGGTTGCCACTCAGCATGTGACTACTATAACGCTGGTCTTCCGTGACGCTAGTGCCTGGCACTTATTTGACCAATCGTTAATTAAGAGTTCAATAAAGCCTTCGCCGTTTTGATTTACCCAATCACCGCGATCGTGTACTTAGCGGAGTGTCATGATAGTAGATGATATAGTTGGCAAGGAAGACATGGCTGCATTGGGTTTTCCAGCGTTGTTGCCTCGGCTATTTGCTGTAGTATTACTCGACGTCTATTGGTATCGTTTCAGCAAAACCTCTATTTGAAGAAACCGAAGTGCTTGCATCGAGTTGTATGAAGTTTTACCAACTTTTTCAAAAACCAAGCCGTCGTGATGTCTAACGTATCCATGTCCAAACTTTGATTGAGATCAAGCTTACTCCTTTTCTTTGGCTCTTTAAAGCTCTTACACCGTTTACGGCTCAATTTCAGTCATGATGGACTCGCAACTGTTGACAATCCTAATTAATTCTTCATCTGTAGGTACACTAGCTCTCTCCAAAGCTTGTTGCGCGACTTTCAGCTTGTGGACCAACCCTACAGTCAGTGTCCACGTTTCGGCAGCATAGGTTAAAAGGATAGAATCCTGAAAACAAGGTTATCCGACAAAGAACTAAGGTGGTCGATAGAGCTCAGAGGATTAGCAAGGTGGAATAGCAGTGAGCCCGCCATGTTTACCGACAATCGTTTGAGCAAACTATACTTGAGTGGGGACCGCGTTAAGGCAAGCATAGTGTAGGATGCCCTCTGGTAAGGTGGGACGACGAACTGTGAAATGTAGCTGGCAAGGACTGAATGGGAAAAGCCGAAGACCAGGCTCAGTGCCGCGTCTTGGGAGAGACCTACGTCCAGTATTGGACTGATATATAGATTAATGATGATGATTAATGACTCTGGTCACTCGATGACTCAAATTCTTCTCCATCCATGGTCTATACTACCACTTTATCAGGTACCCTACAAGAAATAACGTTTGTAACACCGCACAAGTCATACTCGATGCAATAGCAAGATGCTAAGTAACACCGCCTAAAGTAGATGGCGACAAACTTATTCGATTTTAAGTTCATTACGGCACTTGAATTAATAAATCTTTTAGTGTATGCAGTAACTTACCTCTTAATCTTTGATAATTACACTTCAAAAACCATATTCAACCAAAAATAACACTATAAAACTGCGAAAGTCAGTAGTTGTAGAAGTAGTTTTCGCGCGCAGTATGGCGGAATGACGATTTGAGCGGTGTTGGCGCGGAAACCGACTTAGGCGCTGTCACTGTTATTTGAATACTGGCCTGGGATTGGTTGATATCCTTGAATCTGTTACACAGTTCGACGCGCGAATTTAAAATCTATCCAATGGTATCAAAAAGTCAATACCGCCAAAAATCGACTTGAGCGGTGTTGTTAGATAAGACACGATATCCATCCTTGTTGTAAAGGGGGTGGTGTTCTGCACCCCAAAAACTTCTGTTTTTTAAAAAATTCTTTCATTTGCCCAAATAATTCTATATGACGCGTATTGTTTTGGATATTGGTGGCTAACGGCTTTCCTCTTCTTCTGTCTGGCGTATAAGCGTTGACGCTGTCAAATAGTTCATCCATTTTTTTTAATACTTCTGCCGTCGTTGTCGCTGAAGTCGATAGTTCTCCTGAAATAATAAAAAAATAAGTGAGTAAGATACCTCTTTATATCCCAAATTTCTTACTCCTACTCCTATTATTAACTAAACAAACAACGATAAAACTAGCCAAGTAAGCAAACTCTCAGTACAAAAAAAATTCAATATATTTATTTATTCCCCACCAAGAACACCATATTAACACCAGAAAGTATAAAATTAAACACAGAAACTGTCATAAACAATTTACTACCGAACAAATCGTGAGAATAATATCTAAAAGCCTGTGATATTTATCTTTCTCATAGAGGGGGATGAAAAGCAGAGTGTGCCTATGTGTAGTGTTAATCCTCGCTACGTTCAGGATTCTACTCTAATTTTGGTCCCTTATGACACAATCTACTATTTCGTGTGGTAAGCTGGTTGTCTTATTAGACGTAGACAGTATAGTAAGAATAGAATTACTATACCACCATGGCTGGTGGCCATATAGGACCATGTATTTTTCATACCTACATACATTTTTCATACATACATACCAAATTGTAGGTATTTTGTTTGCCATCTTCTGCTGGTTTCTGGGTAATCAGCGATCCTGTAGTTGTACCATCGACATTCATCTGGCTCTGGTTTAATAAGTTAAAATTTTCCATTAAAGGTAGAGTTAAAGATGGACCAGCCACAGGCTCAATCGTAACCAACACAGGGTCTGTCAAAACCTGAAATAAACAAACAAGTAGTGTTAAGAAACTCTGTGCCCTTTTTAACCGACTTTAAAAGAGGGAAAAGGTTCTCAATTCAGTTGTTTTTTTTAATGTGTGTTACCTCAGCACTCCGTCATTTATAAACCGATTTCAAAAATTCTTTTTTTTATCTGAAAGGATGTACTTCCAGGTTGGTCCCATTTAATTTTCATCATAATCGGTTCAGTAGTTTGGCTTATAAATAACTCAGTCAGTTTTTCTAGTTTTTTAACTTATAAATTATACAACTTCTTTGTGTTTTTTTTTTCGGGAACATCATAAGATCTTAGTTCGGGTGAACAACTAGTTATCATACCAAACGCGAAAGTTTGTAATTATGTATGGATGTTTGTTTCTCTTTCACGCAAAAACTACTGGTCCGATTTGAATGAAACTTGGAATACATAATTTATTCCAAGTTTCATAACTCAATATTGAAAAAAATGTCGCTTGAGTCAAGTCGCCTTTTAACCGTCGATATAGTTCGTAGCCTGGATTTACACATAGGCTACTTTTTATCCCGGAATATCCACAGGATCAAACGGGACGCGGACAAAGTCGCGCGCGGAAGCTAGTATATTATTATAGAAAAAACTCACTAACCTTGTCACATTCAGCATCTGGTACTGCAGCTTTGAATAGCCTAATACCAGCATTATCAATGAACCATTTCCTTTCAAAATGTCTAGTGCACAGCATTCTATGTTCACTGTGAAGTTGGCGATGGAATTCTTGAGAGCTCCAGGAACCATGTGGAAAACAATACTTGGCCCACAACACACATCTGAAATTTATTACATGCATCATTTAGTATTTATTTCATTCCAAAGCAATTTTCATGTCATTATCTTATGAAAATGTTCCGAATAGTTCTTATTGTCTGTTTTTTTTCCTGCTTGTTTTGTGCTGTACCTACCTGTGATTGTGAACTAAATAAATAATTATCTATCTATTATTCTATTTTCTCCTAATTTTATGATATTTAGGGAGTCTTAACGATGGAAGTAACGAAACACAATAGATTTGTAATGTGCTTTGTTATGCCACCCTATATTATCACATGACTGAGATGTCTTTTTCAACATTTACCGTGACTTTGAGGTAAATCTTAAGATTTACCAAGTGAATGGTGGTAAAAGTCCTTATGAACGATGATCATAGAACTATTGGAACTTTTACCCGTACAAATTGGTAAATCTTAAAAGACTTACCGCAGATCGGGCTTTTATACCTAGTAACATTATTATATTCATTTCATAACAATCAGTGTCAGAGTTTTTATGAGAAAAAAATATGATGGGAATTCCCATGGAGACAGACACAATCAGGTTGTGTTCAGTAGACTACTTACCGATTAATGTTAGTTGGTCCCGGCTTAGGAAAACGATGTAATATGGTATCAGGGTTTTCACACGGTGAAGCCCCACACTTGACACACTTCCTTTGATTTTCTTTCATATTTGAAAGATAGATCTAATCACAAAGTTCCAATCTAAATACAGAGTCACTGTCTCAACCACGAGTCTCTTATCTACCACAACACACGGACTTCACTCCAGCTAAAATAGAAGGCGAAACCCTTATAACATAGAGTCACTGTCTCAACCAAAAGTCTCGTATCTCCCACAACACAACGCACGGATTTCACTACAGTTAAAATGGAGGGCGAAGCCCTTGCAACTAAATAGAGTCACTGTCTCAACCACGAGTCTCTTATCTCCCACAACACACAGATTTCACTACAGAAAACGGAGGAGCAGATGCTCAACTCAATGTTATTCATAGAAAATCTTTCTTTGACGAAACTTCACGAAAGTAAAAAAAGCCAACACCAATGGACAATGACGGACATGTTTTTCGTTTTTGAAAAGAAAAACATGGAGTTGCAGTGCTACTAACTCACAATTCAATTTTACCCCATTATTTTAACGATTGCTACATTACATTATTCAATCTTTTATCCTCTTGGCAACCTTATCGATCTTGAATCATCCATCTCCTTGGCTATTAATTTGGCTTATAATGCATTCGAACACTCCAAACTTACTCTTATGTATCTGTAAAAATTGTTTCCATAATGCCCTAGGTCGCATAGTACACCTCCCTCCCCCCCTCCCCCGTGACCTGACAGTGCGGAACTTTTTTTGCAGAAGATGGCTTGACAGGTTAAATAAAACCATTTAGGTAGGTAACTAAACATTTTTATTGCTTTATATAACAAAATGGGTAAACCGAGGCGCTAATTTCTTTAGCTAGGCACCCCCCTAAATGTTTAGGTAAATAATTCTGCCTACTCTCTCATATCTGATACTCACTGTACCTGCTAGGTTTCTATGTACCTTGCATACCCTTTACCTACCTACTGTATGTTTTGCTGGAAATAAAGTTTTTTTTTTCATTTTCTTACTAATAGTTAAAAACGGCATCACCACGCTCAAAAATTTTTTTAGCTTAACTAAGTACGAGACATTTGAACCCACCAACTCCAATTTGCGTTGTATTCCGGGCCGCAATAGGTAAATTATTTGCCATCTCTGTCAAATCAATGGCATTGCTGTTTAGCTTTCCACATCATTTTTTTTATCTCAAACATCTAAAATGGCGCGGGAGTTTGGCGTGAGTGACAATGATGTTGGCGAATATTAGGTTCGACCAAAATATTTACTCGTATCTCGAAGGGCGAATTTCCCAACTAATACTGGCTGGAAACACTGGACAGTAATTTGATGAGAATTTGGCAAAAGGACTAGTACCTATCCAGCGCCAGAAAAAATTAAAAAAAAAAGAAATTGATGAGAAATGCACGCTGCCTAAAAATTATTGCACTAAAATGTTAAATATTCTGATTATTTTTTAAATGGTTTATTTTATTGTGCAGTTTATTTTTACATAAAAATATAATAAATTGTAAAAATAATTAACAATTATTTCACTTAACAAAACTACACAGTTTTAGTGCAGTTTGATGAGGCAACTACTATGAGCGAGATCGAGCTACAGCTATCCCTGTTCTTTGCAGCCCCAAGTAGGTATTGTGGGAGGTACCGCACTCGTCAAACAAAGTCGACCCCACCTGGTTCTGACTGGAGGGCCGCACGCGGCGGTGAGGCGCGGGCGGCGCGGCGCGGCCGAAGTTCTCACGCCACTCGTGACGTCACGCAGCGGGGCTCATGTCCATTCGACAACGACCAGCCGATATACGTTGCTTTGAGTTGTGTGAATGTACTAGCGTGTATGGTGATGTATGAAAGTGTTTTAAGTAGGTAGGTAATAAAGATAGATATGTAAATAAATAATTATATTTTAGTTAGGTAAATCTAGATAGGTAGGTAGATAATTAGAAATGTGGGAGAAGCCCACAAACTCTTATAAAAAACATCGCACCAACGAAAATGTTGCATAGATTTGCTAAGCATTGCACTTGCCAATGAAAACGGTGTTTGCGCTTTATTTTAATCAGTGCTTCAATGTATTTGCTCCAACAAAAATCAGGATAGATTTTCAGGGGAAGCTTAATAATTATAGCAAAAGCTAAGTAGTTTTTTTGTATATATCGGAAAACTTTTAAGTACGATATCCAGCTGTTATTCACTTATCTGTTTTTCACCAACGCCAACGTGCGTCCTTTCTGTTTATCACAGTTCAATTTTAATCGATATCATTTTCAGAAGAAAGCTTTAAATAACGTAACAATCGTATCTGCAGGATCATAACACGACACCCAAACGCGTTAAATTACGTTCTGAACGTAAACACGTAGAGCCGTTAACCGCTACGCGCACCCACATTATTATTACCCAGTACTGCTCAGGGTTGTACTATACAGAATTCTAGGACAAAAAATACTCGGGTGACTAGAATTGTGAATTTGCAGAAAGGGAGAGACGTTCGCCCCGAACAGCGATCTCATAACAAACATACATACAAATATACAACGCCGGTTTGCCTAATAATTGGCATTATGATCTTAAATCGCTTCCATCGCTCGATCAATAAAAATCACCGCAAAGAACTAACGTTCAGAACTTTCTTTGAATTTGTTTTTTGAATTTTTTTTGTACTTCTTAACAAAAGTACTTTGAAATTTCGTGTTAGCGGCCACTATTGGCCAGGGACATGACTATCAGCCTAGGCTCAATCTTTTCCGTCAAACTATTTCATAAAGAAACTTCAAAATCGACCCCTGATGAGGTATCAAAGAGGTATCAAATTTACCATCAAAATAAACTGCAACCTCCTCCTTATTACAAAACAATAATTGAATGATCCTAACTCCACCCCTGCCACCGAGTGCCGTTCTCAATGTCATCCTATTCGCAAAGCAAATGTTCCAATTATCATAGCTAATGCGCTGAAGAGCTGGGAGCCACCAGCAAAACAAGGAAACAGAGTCTTTAACATATTCCCCGAGCTTTTTGTGTGCCGCTGATTTGATTGTTCTTGTGGCTTGGCGATTAGATTTAATCTGTGGTAGCGTTGAAATTGGATGTGACAATTTTTGAATGAACTTTGAAAGTCGTTTTTGACTCTGTGGCAGCCATAGTCGCGGTGATCAGCTCCGCCTTTTAGTAAGATCTAGTTTAGAAGATACCCAATTTAGCTGTCGTATCCAAACTAGCTGTGAACTATAGCATGAGTCAGACAGCGTAAGTGCTATTGAATCTGTCAAACGAAAAAATTGAATCAATAAGACTTGAAAATACAATCCCTGGTAGACTATTTGAGTGCACAATCAGCCTTACTCTTTAGCTTTCTTTTATAAATTCAGCAAACATAATACTCACTCAACACTCATGCCCTCTGAACACACACTGCTGCCATTTTACTGATAAGGATAAAAAAAGTTAGTAAGTATTCATGATTCGCTTTTTATTTTATTCAGCCAATGGCGTGACCAAATTCGAATTTTTACATCTTGCCTAAGCCTCGAAGCAGACTCGTTTATCTTACGACCAACGTTGAATTGAGTTTAACTGCTCACGAATAAAGATGTCCCTCTAAGATAAAAATGTCCGATGGGGAAGAAAGAATTTTCTAGTTTTCTTCGGTCTCACTAGCAGAGGGTTGGTTCGACGTCGACGAGTGACAATAAAATTAGATAAGTACAGGATAGTCCCGCTCCGGTCCGGCGTCCGTCTTGCGGACGGAATCAATCGCAGTAAAACATGGTTGGTATGGCGTGATAGAGAAAACTCCGCGTTCAAACAATGGACACTCTATTTTGACCCTTATCACAACGAACCTAAGTTCAATCCGCACTTCTAGAGTTGTAGAAATATCTTTGCATAGGGTACATCAGTCCGCTTTTCTGTAATGACACGAAACGAGTGGACTTTGAACGAAACGAGGATATCAGAATGGATTACAGAAATCTCCCTGTGAACCATCGAGACGAAAAAATATACGATACACTTTTTAAGAGCAGCACTTTTCGTAAGTTTATTTTGTTTTTTATAATTTTACAACGGTGTAAAGGTTTTACGAGGGTGAAAATATGAATTACTTTTTAACGTGAACTCTGGTAAATTAAATTATGCAAATCTGTTGGGGATATTATGGCTTCAATCGCCATAGCGTTAATGCACGTGTCGAAAAATGAAATTGATTTTGCTCCCGCATCCGTCTCCGTGCCGTATCACCAGGCTTCGAGTGGCTGGGGAGAGGCAGCGCTAATAACTAGCGGGAACCCGGCAGAGATGTTTATTTAATGGCATGCCCATAGACGCCCTAATGGGGATTCGCACCCGCTTCGTATCTGATGTAACTTCACGCTACCGGGTTTTTTTACGTTGAGTGTGTAAGGCACGCAAAACAGTTTTAGAGCCTGCCTGGATCGAATTATTTAGCAACAAAAAAGTTTTATACAGTATTTCTGTGTTTTTACGTTACAGCTTTTGGAACAGAGCTTTATACAATACATAATACAAACCTACATAGTATAGCAGAATACTACCCTAAAAGTTCAGGCTGTTTTTTAAATGTTTCAAAAACATAAAACATTTTAGACTCTTAAGAACCTACATAAGGATATCAATTATTTGAACAACAAGCACTAACGTCAAGGCATTATAAACTATAGAGTAGCTATTAATAGTAATAGGTAGATCTAAAACCGTCGTCGATGATCTTGAGAGCTCGTTAGACAAACTAAATTACGAAGGAGATTGCGGAAGCAACACAATATATCGTGTAGCGTGGGTGCTGTGTCGCAGGATATTAGGAAAACTAGCTTACTTGCTACATCAAAATCTGATAACCATCTGAGTAAATTGGGAATAGAATTTCAACTAAGAACAACACATGTAATCAAAATGTTGCACAAACAAATTAATTTTGAATACGTTGCTACATGCAAATTACATTTACTTAGATGATTTATATTGTTTGATTAATTCTATTGGTTTTTCTATTACAATAAACATACAAAAATATAAATAGCTATAGTACCTAAATCCTACTCTATTCGGGTATGTGCCAATGCATTTTATAGGTGTCAAGATAAATCGTGTTTATATTTATACTGGCAGGAGATAATTTTAATATACCTACCTTATGTAGAATTTTCAAAACGATCCTGTTTTGAAATTATCCCGCACCATCGTAGTCAGGTAATACGTTTAAATCAAGCTAATGTACCACCTCTACACCGACCCACGTTGCCAGTGTTGCCACAAGAATAATTCGCAAAGCGTATGCCCAGATTATCATTTGAATGTGCCCTCAGACGATTGTTGAATTTCGTGACTGTCACACAATGGAAGCTGCCCCGCGGCGGAATATTTTCGTATAAAGACCGGTGGTTTTAGGATATTACATTTTTATCACGAGTCACATTCAGTTATCTTAGGCTTCCGTTTCAGGGTAAGTCTTTGCGTGCTACATTGTTTTAGGTAAATTAACCTTTGAGCTGCATTTATTTATTTGTCTGTTTTATACAGACTAAAATATTACTAATATCGGGTAACAAATTATATTTATTAAACTACGTAATGTAAAAATAAGTTGCAATACAATATTTGAAAGTCATCGCTATCTAATCACTAAAGATGGGGGAGAAACCATTTTTGTCCCCATAAAATTACCATCATGATAGAGCACGAAAAAGTAGGAAAATGCGAAGACATCGCGTTTTTTACTCGAATAATATTTACTATACATTTTGTATAAAAAATCGTATGTTAGCTGCATACAGCTGTTTGGTAGTGAAAAAATTGAGCCTTCACTAAAATGAGGTTTCTTCATTCCACATAATAAAAGTTTGGGGAAACGAAAGGGTGGTTAACGCTGATGATGATAGCTCCAACGATCCCCAGTAGGGTGAAGATCCCAAATTAATAGTAACTACGATTATTATTTACCCCAACGTAAGGGTTAAACATTACTCAAAAACAGTACACTGAAGTTAGGATAAAAGTTTATGTAAGTCAATAACTGATAGGTAATATTTTATACCTACGTGTAAAATAAAAATATACTTAACTTAAATTAAAATATTCAGCTTCAAATCAAGCTAGCTACATTCAAAATAATATCACAACCTTTTCGAACTTTTGATTTTAGCAAAAAAGCAGTCACGGGGGCGATTCCAATCTCAAAGTTGAACTGCAAAGTTTTAAATCATGGTCATACTAACTCATAGTTATTTTTTGACTAAATGTGACATTATGATGTCATTTAATTTGTTTTCGCGCATATTTTGCTGTCAAGTGTCTAAAAAGAATGATCACATGGTACAAAATTGTACCACGTGACCCGAAGAAATTACACTGGGCAGTGAAATATATTTTGACAGCAAAAGATTGGAATAGGGGGCTGTTTTTAAATTAACAAAAATTTTCTCATTTTCCGAAACGGAGGAAAAGAAAGTGAACCATATGACCTTTGATCTATTTAGTAAAAATTAAAGTAACTATTCAAGGTTGAAAAGATTAGATAAATAGATATATTCTTTATTGCACTCTCCATTTAAACGAATACAACAATAATACAGATTCTTTAGGAGGTAAGTACAATGGGCGGCCTTATTGCTAAAAGCAATCTCTTCCAGGCAACCTTTGGATGGACAGGATCTAATACACAAAAACAAGGACGGGGGCGTACATAAATACAAATTTAATTTGTATAATTAAAAATATTATTCATTCAATAATATATAATATAATCAAATAGATACTTAGATACCATACTTAGATTAGGTACAAGACAACCTTCTTAGAACATAGACAAAACACTTTTCGTCAACCTCATCTTGTTGGTATATGGAGAATCCCATTTCACTAAGACTGTTGTCTACGGTGATACCGGTCTCGGATTTACCCTATCTTAGGCGACTTACACACGTTGCCGCATACCTATTTCTCACGTCGATATTTCGACGCAAAGTGACCAAACACCACTATGTTAAAACTCTACTCATTAATAAATAAATATTCATGGATATTTAGCACAACGCTTTCTAGTCCCAAACTACGCAAAACTTGTGATATGGGAACTAGAATACATACTTATAATACATAGTAACACCTAGACATAAAACAAACATCTATATAAATAAATAAATACCACACATAAATGTTTGTTCTTGGTGGGAATCAAACCCACAACCTACTTAATTAGGTACTTAAACTTAATTCACCTAACGGCATTCCGCCCAATCTGTCTGATTTGATAAACAAGTCTTAGGAATGACAAGAATTATTATGTAATTTTATTCAATTCCGTAAAAGAAAGCTGTTCACAAATTCAATTTCATAGATTCAGTTAAAACAAGTATTATTATTTGAGCTCTTGAATTTTTCTTCCTACTATATTATTATTGGTTTTGGCTCTCAACCTTCTTTGTTTGATCACAATTTATTCACTGTCTCTATAAGCCCTTCTCGTATGCCGCTTGCGTGCCCGAATTTGTTTAGGCCGGTCTGATTTAGGTATATGGCTTAATCAACAGTGCCATTGCAAAAGAGACTTTTCGTCCTTGAAATAGGAGCACTTACATTTTTGTATCCGTTCGTCCTTCATCATAGCGTTCGACAGTCAGCTTTGCTGGGATTACGCGGCTGAATCTAAAACCTTGTATTATTTACCACCGTTGGGTTCATAAAGTCTGGTATGATCCTGAGTATTTGCACCCGTATTCCTATTTCCTACAATTGAAGTAATCCTTATGTTTGCAATAAAAAACTGGTACCAATACCAGCTCGCAATTGTAGCAAATTTTGAATCTGTAAGTAGTGTAACTACTGAAATAAAATAAAATAAAAATAAAATAAAACTATAATATAAAATCTCAGAAGAACTTTAAAACTAAATGTGAAGGCATTTGAATAATAATTTCAAAACCAACGTATTCACTCAAAAGAAAATTTTCCCCAATTGAAGGGTCTGTGAAACAATAATCAAACCGCAGACTGGTTGCGGTCGTCGAATTAATTTTACAATATTTATTACACATCGATAACCCGTTATTTTCATTTGGTTGGACTGAATTTCATTGATAACCTTCCGCCGGGAAATTCCACGGTATTTTGTTAATTAATTAAGATATATCCAGTTTTACTTTGTATTATGTAATAATTTTAAAGCAGTACTGCATAAGTTCGACACCTCTTTCGTAAATATACAAAATTATCAAATACAAAATCCAACTTGCAAATACTGACGACACTTGGAGATATTGTGCAGTTCGCTCGGGTAGCCACAGCATCAGTGATACATTATTCGACCACCGTGTCCGCGTCTGCATGTAAACAATTTCTCATACCGATAAGATATAGAAATAGGGAAAACAAAATTGTAGTGGGCACTGTGGTGAGTCTGCATTTGATCTGCGAAAGTTTTGTTATTTGACGCAGTTGTGATAAAACCTCTTATTTTTATTTTCGTTTTCAATAAAACAAATTCTTACCAGCCTCATAGGTTTCCAGAGCGAGCAATTATCGTACAGCTGGTATGCTATTTTTCTAAGTTCATTTTAGCATCTTTTAGATAAAAAACAATATCCTCCGTCATCAGGTAAATAGACGCCTGTAAGCGCCTATTCTCCATGATGTAGTTAGAGAACACCAATTTCTATTTACAAAATTGTTCACTTCAGTAATCGCTCTGATATCACTCTTCATGCACATGTTATGGTTGATTTGATTCAATTGCTTATGAACACAAGACGTTTGATCATCTTAAGATTCTGCGGGGTTTAACGCCCTTCACAATTTTCTAAGAAGATATAAAATTACCTCATATTTCACACTGGTTTTTGATATTGTGTTATGAAAAATGAACTACTGCCAACTGCACTGCAAAATGCAGAAATATTTTCTCCCACCTAATCTATGAATGTAAGCGGATCACGTCAGCTTATTTGTGTTTGTACGAGGTTTGAGACCCTGGCGCCTTGTCTCAGCCCTTTCTATTGTGCAAATTGAACTGGTTCACAGTACAAGAGCATGTGGCTATATATTTACGTCATGCAGTAGCATGGATAGGCTTTCATGATGATGACACACAGGAGCGTAACGCATCGCTTTAAAAGAAATTTGGCTCTTTTTAGAATAAAACGCACTCTTGAGGCCAAAAAAAAATAAAAAAGTTCATAAAATTACGTGTATATTTCACCCCAACGAAAACCAAGTTTTTACGCATATATTTTCACAAGCACCTGCCCAAAGAATAAAAAACGTGAAAAATGTATCGGAGCAGTCACGTAACTTATTGTTTAGATCACTCATTTCTATAAATATCAGTTTTGTATTCTCTAGTGAACATCTAATACGAACTCAGTTAGAAGTAAGTATGATGTAAGAAAATTCACACTTGCTTCTGTTCTAGGTAGAACCTGCTTATAGGTGGAACAATACTGTTATTTACTGCGGTCTCCAGAGTAATGATAAAGCTCAACAAGCAGCTGGATTGTAATGCAGTCTGCATAAATCTAAAATTAGGTAACTAGTGCGGTCCCGTTGCGTTGCGAGTGTGATTATGCAATTGCTTTGCTGTAGGTTACTTGCTTCACAATTTATGTTTAAACCTACTAGGGTGATGGGCGAATTGAATATCAATGGCAATAGGACATCTAGATATGTTATAGATGATGATGTAATTTCATCAAATTTTGTTTTCAGTTTTGACATATTTTATTATCATCATCATAGTTATACCAGCCTGTAGAATGCCTCCCCCTAGGTACAGATCACCAAGAAGAATAATTTTGAGCCTCCTCCATCCACCGACTTCTCACAATGCCCTCAGTTCATCGGGTGCGGGGTTGTCTTACACTTCACCTTCCAGTTGGTGATCACCATTTAATATCCTTTACCTATTCATAATCTTTGAGTTATTACCTGTTAAACGTTGTGTTTTAAAATGAGTGCCGACTTTTTTGAACGTCTTTCAAATGCTAACATTTTGTGAATTCGGTACGCAGCCAGCTATTTTGTTTCACTGTTGAGTAAAACTACAGGTAACTGGAAACAGAAACGCCGATAACTATCAAATTCAAGTCACACACGGGCTAAAATTCTGTACCTACGTAAGTTTAGACGTCGGGACGTTTGCTTTGAGCCAATGTTGGACTCTACAATAGCTTAGGAAAGTACTAGCTTGTTTACTTTTAGGTGACTATTTTATGCTAACTTATGTCAAACTGTTGGGCAAATATCTGCTCCAAAAAGTACCAGTCGATGATCTGCATTTACTTCGTCATTTGACTAAGATGACGTCATAGAGCACACTTTATGAAATAGTAAAGTTCATGTTCTACAATATCGGCTTTCTCAATCGATTGATTAGATGGATGAATTGGCATCAAAATCGTGTTAAACCCTAGGGAGGCATATCAAGTCCAGCATAATGAAAAGAAATGAAAGTAGACTTTTTAAAGCCGACAAGATGATAGCAGCTTAGGTGCAAATACAAAATACATAAACTGCAAATTTTAGAGTAGGTAGGTACTTTTACTCTAGCTATAGTATCGTAAAAAGTAACTAAAAATTTTATAGACATAATAGCATGTAGCTACCTAGGTAGCTACATGCTATTATGTCTATAAAATTTTAATTTGATTAATTTATTTAATTTAATTTTTATTGACGATTCTAAATAACCCTTGTGATTTTATTGAATAAAAGATTTACGACTTTGACTTCATACCACAGTATGGACTCTTTTGTGTCTGTTTTGATCGACATAGCCAGTAAATGCAAACCTTTTAATATTACAGTCCAGCTGACTATTGTTATCTGTGGCAATGTCTCTAAGCGCTTACCTACACAATATTAGAACAACTCCAGGCTGGCATGTTAAGCCTTTGATACAGTTTGTGCTAAAAGTACAATGCTTGATTTGCTGCTAGCTTAGTGTTTTGTTCATCCAGGTATGGGAATGCTTATTGTGTAGATGCGAACTCCAGCTTTTAAAGTCGAGTATTTGACTGCAAAATAATTGTTAGATACGGACAGCATAATACGTACCTATGTCTATGTGCGCGCTGCGAAAAATTTGAAATCAGTAGGCTATGTTTTGGGGAAGAAATTGGTTAGAAACCAAAAAAATTGATAGTAAGATGTTTGAAACTTACGGTCGAACCCGTGGCCAGAAGCAAACATACAAGCTATTTTTTCGTTGATAGTTCTGCCTAATCACGCAATGTTCTAATTTGAGAATTAGCTATACTTACTTAATCTAATTCTCATAATAAGCTATTTGTGGAAAAACTGGCACCGACTACCCGGCAACCAGGGCGTGTGAAAAGGCACCTGTATTCCAAGATAACTGAATAAGCGACATAATTCTGCAGCATTACTTTATTGGACAAATATTATCTAGATTATTCTGGATAACAATGCTATGAATTTACAACTTAATCTGCTAATAAGGATTATTATGAACACGCTTACTTAGAAAGCAGGAAGCGTTACCTACTTTTGTAAAATGATTCTATTATGTGTTACAAACTGTCTACTGCCCCCGTATGCCAATCTTTTGCTGTCAAGTTATATTTCACTGCCCAGTGTAATTTCTTCAGGTCACGTGGTACAATTTTGTACTACGTGATCATTCTTTTTAGACACTTGACAGCAAAATATGCGCGAAAACACATCAAATGACGTCATAATGTCACTATTTAGTCACAGAATAACTATGAGTTAGTATGAACTGACCATGATTTAAAACTTTGCAGTTCAACTTTGCAGTTCAACTTTGCAGTTCAACTTTGTTTGGCATACCCCTGCAGATCAAGTAGAAATTACAAGTGTCGATAAATAGCAGATCAAACTGAGTGAGTAACTGGGTGAGTAACTCACTTGGCTGGAGACCCAATTCATCTAATTTATCCCTGAACACCAAAATACCAAACACTTTGGTTTTTTTTCTTATGGCTGCGAGAAATACTACTGAGTATTCAGAAGCACTTTTCATAGTCCACTTTGACCCAGCTACTGAGCATTACTTTAGCTATTGATGTAATGCAGAATAGACCAAGGACACAGAAAATAATAGGCAGTCAACCTGAATTTTGCCTAGTTGTTCCGCCACAGTGATATCGAGAGTATAAGAGCGCATAAGTGCCGATAGGCAGGCACCTGCTTTCTATCAAAATGCTCCACACTAAACAAGTTTTGTGGGACTGGCACCCGGTAGCATTTCAGTAGGCTCTGTTCAATTATCAGTACCGATAAAATAGACTGGGGATTGGCTAGACTCTAGTCCATTTATAGCATTATGAAATTACAACTTGTGATATATCAGTACACATTTTAAAAATCTTATTATTCTGTTAAATGGCGACGAAAATGCCAATTTCCCGTTTTTCTAAAATAAAGGATAAATTTTCCTCGTAGATAGTACGAGTATTTCGTCTGCAATCGTTTCATGATCTGTTCAAAATCTTCACTTTGTTTACAAAAAAAAGTCATTGAATTTGTCAAACAGAAAATGTAGGCACTGGCCGCCCGTTTGCCTGTCTTTAAGTGTAAGTTTAGTCTTAAAAATAATCTACTCCATACGGTAGTCATCAGATCACGTCATGTCGTAAGATTGGCATAAAAGCAGGCACATTTTCTGTAAAGCGCCTATCTAATTATTTTTATCATGTTTTGTACGCCGATACTAAAGCTTGGAACACACCATACCACCGTTTTATTGACTGCGACATACGATTGTAACCATAAAACCCAAGTTTCGCAAATCTTAACTATCGAGCGTGCAAGTAATTTTATTTGAACTCAAGGTCCAGGCAATAACAACGGCTTAGTATTTGTAAAACTTTTATACGACTTTACAATATAAGGTTTCAAGCACTGGTAGGTATGGTTGTTATAATAATACGTTTAGGTAAAAGGCGTTTGCACACTGGCCGATACTGCTATGTCAGTGGGTTGAATAAATATATAATGTGGATGCGCCAACAGTATTGTTTTAAATATATGACGTTGGCTCTTCGTCGATATCGTCAATATCGTGGGTCGATATATCGTGTAGGTAGCAGTTTAAAAACAGCCTTTACGTCAATGCCTAGGTTCAAGATTTTAACGAGAAATATAATATACAGTAATGTGATTTCTGAATATTTTCAGTACCGATAGAATAATTTGTACATGATAAGATATTTACGAATATAGTGAGCTGTTTTCGGACAAAGCAATGACACAAAAAAAAATTATTTCTTTTTCCGAAAACATTAACATTTTGGCAATCTCTCCGTAAGTTAATATTATTTTCATAAGTGAATAACGAGTCGCCGAGTCCGGGCTAAGCGCCGCAAATGGTGGCCACCACGTGTAATGGATTGCTGCACAGTATGCAAATCATAAAATTTCGCCATTATTAAAACGTTTCGCGAAAGAAGAATCATTACTCTATGGCGTTTTACTTAGGGTTGGCAAAGTTTGGATAATCTCAGAAAGAAAACATAAAATGCCTTATTGGCAAAAAGCAAAAGCTCGAAGTTATTCACGCGAGTAGAAAGTACACTGTGCGGCAAACACCACTCTACTACGTATTGTTTCGTTGTTGCCACGCAGTGTAACTCTATTCGCACAAATTACTAATCAAAGTGCAAACAGGTTTCAATTGTTTATTTGACCACAGTATTGAAATAAGTACCTAAATAAATAACTAGCTATCTAAAGAGTACATTAGAATAAAATACTGTAACCATACCACTAACTGGCACAGAAAAGATAACTGGTATAGGTTTTCTAGCGATAAGTCCTTAAAAGCTTTCAAACGTCACACCACAACAAATGAACACTCAATTCGTCAAACGTAGGCAAATTCGTATCAAATCAAACTAAAAGTAAACCAAGTACAATTAGCAGTTGACAACCCTAGTTGTTGGCCGCGTAAACACAAGTCGCTAACGAACCGAGCGGTGGAGCCCTGCACAAATTTGCAATTTCGATTGGTACTGTTCGCGTGTGTACCTGTACTGCATTGTACTCATACGAGGTCTTAAAAAGTGTAAGCGTGTAACATATTGCAACAACGTAATTCACTTTAGCGTGCGATTGTATGAGCCTCGAAAATGCTCTACTGAGGTGCGTATAGACTGTGACACTTTATAAGATCGCTATCTACACTACACTTGACAAAATCTTTTCTATTCCACTAACATTTTATATAGACGAAGGGTGCTACTATCGAAAACTATAAAACTTTATAGTAACTGGCAGTATCTTTGGTTAACCCATCCGATATTTTTTTCTATGAACATAATATCTACCTTAACACTAACGTGATACACCAAATAACTTCTCTATTATCTAGCCTTTAGTTTGAAAAAAGTTTATTTTGCTGGTAACCTATACTTACCTACTGTGAGTAACAAGACAGTGTTATTGTGATTACCAATTTACTTCAATTCAACAGGCATTAAAATAAAAATAAGAGCTATGACTAGGCTGTGCACTCAGAGTTCAACTCTAAGTATTTTATAGTGCAAGATCTCTATTACACTGGCGATGTGCGGGTAAGTTCAAAGCGATGCGAGAGCGCAGCGATCTCGCCGTGTTTTCGCAGCAAGAAGCCGCAATGTGTTTGCCCCGAATAGCGCCACACAAAACGTTTCGTTACACTTTGAACTCGCCCGTAAATAGCCAGTAAAATAGGGCACTAAGTATTAAAAAAATGCAAAGTGAGTAAGTACGCGCCACTCAATCTCCGTTGAATAAGTAATTTTATAAATTGTTTGCATGAATCATTGCGGCAGTAATAAGTTAAACGACAAAGTTAAAAGTTAAGTAAACACGTGGCTTTCCCTTCTTTTTGTTCGGATTTTAATTCCATTAGAATATTAACATAATCACGTTATAGTACTCTGGATTGTATTTGCATAAAGGAGTTCTTAAAAGAGTATTTTATGTTTTTTTATATCGTCAGTGTAACGATTAGATGATTATTTAGATTTTTTAAATGCAAACACTCGCATTTACTCGTATTATTTTCTACCAACCACTGCTATCGTTCTTTTTTTCCAAAAACATAAAGTTCTTATGGAATTGCATTCTCTGTTGTCAGTGTGAAAGCGAGAAACCATCGTAGACAAACCGTTTTTATGTGCATTTTATTCATAAACAGGGGAGTTCGATTTGCGTTTTCAGATCGAATCGTAAAATCATTTTTTATGATCTCTGAGACGCCTTCCCATAGGACTTGGGTTTCAAAGTTGTGTTTATGATTGCTTGGATTTAGGATTGCATAAAATTTAGAATTTTTTGACGATTTGTCTTGGCATACGTATTCAGTTTGAATAAGATTCCTATATCTACTACAGCTCTCATACTGGATTGTTGTTTATATGGGCTGGGGTCTTTTTTATTTGGGAATTTTAACCAAAGCTTAAAACTACTTTTAAAATTAGTATATGCAGCTATATTTTGTTTTGGAAAATGGTAGATATTCCTTTTCTGGTTCGACATAGCTAAGTTAAGTAGTTCTTAAAAAACATAATTTCATAGTTGAGACTTTGAGAGTTACTTTTAGCAACTATAGTCACAGAAAAACCCAATTGGAAAAGTAAATGGACCAATCTAACCGCACACCGGAACACAAAGCTAAAATAAATAGCGTGTGTCAAACGAGCTTTATCACAAATACCAATTTCGCACAAAAAGTCACGAAAAATTCTTTTGCAGTCGCAAATAGCGTTATGAGAAATAAAACGACTGTTTATTTGTTTTCACACTGCCACCGATACGATACCTACACGATATCTAATCACGTACGCTAAACGCTTTCACTGCGTGTCGCAATGGCTGACACCGATATTTTTAGAGCCAAATACTGACATGTCGATATCGTGCAAAAAAGACACTTTTTGCCATTTATCTCAGAACTACATAATAGATAGATGCCGCACTCTTCCGTATGACGGCAGTGTAGACGTCGGTATCGGTCAGTGTGGAAACGCCTTATGGTGTACAGATAGTGCCGTCAATGAAATAAAACTGGTCTGCATGACGTCCGGACGAAATATTGTTAAACTTGCAAAACGACTGAGTGGACGCCGTTTTATACAGCGAAACTGCCTATTTTTACTGTGTTGATGCGATTTTTACACGAATCTGTGAATTTATAGTTTTGCAAAATATAAGTTCTATAGAAATAGATAGAATTAAATTAATGTACAAACGACGAGCTTTATGTCGCTGAAATTATAAAATGTAAAGCACGGAGTCGAAAAGCAAAGAATGAGGCTACTCTGTTTTTTTTAAATACGAATTTTTTTTTAATTCAAAAGCGTAATTTTACTCAGCTATTCAAAAGCACAATGTTCAATTTCAATAAACCAAACTTCAACAATAGCGCACTATCCATATTGCACTAAATATCAGTTCCATATCCCTGCATACACGATCTCAAATTACCCTCAAAACTAGGTAATTAAAATTCTTATTAGCGAAAGCATTCGATAAACAAAACAGCTTTAGTTGAACATCCGATGAGATTGGAACACGAAAAAAATTTGACAATCGCGTTACGTCAACCAAACATATTCGAGTTACACTACGCGTCACTGAAAGTATGACTATCAGTAGTTGCAGCGTCACCACGCAATATAACTCGGATACACTACCGTTACGATACGATTGCGATTGTCGTGCTTACCCCCCAGTTCATCGATTAGACACCGTCGACGATACAGTTAATTAAAATCCAATATTGTCTAACCAAAATTGATTGCTGGAAACCACGCAAGAGCTTCATCTCTCTTCGGAAGCACTTGAGACCTGATGTATTGTTGCAATATCGTTTAACACTGTATTTTCAATTAAGGTAACGGTTTAGAAAATGTGATAAAGACTAAAACTAAAAAAAATGAATAAAATTATGATTAAAAACTTTATTCGACGAGAGTGGTTTGAACTTCTGTCTCTATCTTGCCTCTTTGTGAAAAAACATTGTTTTTAAAGTTGAATTAGATTTTACACTTAGATTATAAAATAAGTAACTCAGTAGGTACTCTATAAATTGTTTTAATTTATTTATTAACTAGACTAGATACGATAACACCAGATAAGTGAAACGAATTGAATCAAAAGCACGGAATCGTGTAGACTAAAATCATAAAAATGATGTCAAAATTAATAATCGGACGAACAGTTTCGGATCAAACCAATCAACGTAAAAATCGCACTTTCGAACTCAAAGTGGAATAATAAAATCGTCCTGTTTTAATTTTTTATCATCAGTTAAGTAGTAGTTGCATTTAATAATTTGTCTTTTGATTTCATCGAGTTTCGGGATAGGGAAAATTATTATGTACCTACCGGAGCTGACATTAACCAGTATTTTTATGAATAAAGAAATGAAATAAACCGATGGCCCACCTGATGCCTCACATGAGTCCATTGAAGACGTGCTAAAGAAATTATGTTTTTTTTGAGTGGTGGTGCATGGACTACAAATTAACAGCACATCGAAAGGAGTGCGTTAGTTTCTCTAGAACGTTCATAGTCATTGGTTCCGGGTAGAGAATTAATCCCATAGGTACTACCAGTCGGGTACCAGACAATGACTCGCCACGTTTGCACAGACTATAACAAATTATTCATACTCCGTGATGGAATGTAAACAAAATATGATTGGCTATTAGCATGTGGGGTGTCCAAGGCCCCAGAGACAGCGGGACTGCCGCCAACCCTTGCCTGATTCTGTACTTGATTTCATTACTCGAGAGTAGGTAAGTTAGAACAAAGTAATTTCTGTGTTAGTTTTTCTTTTAGTTATCCGCAACGTCTGCGAATTTTGATAAATTCATTTACGCTGAATTGCAAAATCGTAAAAATTCCGCAGCCAACTAACCTCATTCATACTGTGAAGGTTAGGAAAAAACTGATTAATCTTACATTGTCGACCAAACAACACAAGCATATCAAAATAGTTTTCAACGCGTATTCAGAAAATACTTAAATGAGTCGACTCAAGTAAATTTTTACAATTATTTACTGAATATCAAAAAAAAACTACGACTCAAAATGGTGCACCGTTTTTGAATACGGGACTAAAATCCACAGAATCAGGCCCAAAGATCATCTCCCTCGGTACAAACAAGTCGCCAGTAGCAAGAACTTTGTTCTAACGTATTCCAAACTTAATTCAATTAATTACGAACCCTCCTTTGGAGTCTATTTTGTTAAATATTATTTTGGGGGGACCAAATATGTAAGATCAAACGAACACACATGAGTGACTCATCGAGTCTGAATATCAAAGAAAATGAAATGACATTACTAGAAACCTAACTTGAGGCTGACAACCACTGACCTAACTCGAAGATAACAAGCACTCCAGTGGCAGAAAGATCTAAAGACGCGTTGAAACCTTTTTAATCCGTTAACATTCTTTATCAGCACAAAAATCATTTCAGTATTTCAAAAACAATAACAATTGAAATAAATAATACTAGTTTTCACCACCGGTTTGGCTCAAAGGGATGTGTTTTCGGGTTACGCCCGAATCGGTACCGTTACTGAAAACATTCGAATTTATTTTTAATAGATCATCGTCGTCAAAAGTTGGTTTAAGCCTTATAAAAAGCGGGATCATAAGCGGTCGCGTTCGGCCGCTTTTTATTGATCATTACTCATTTTAAGCGCTGACGTCTGGTGCATTGATTAAGCTGTTAAGGGGCTACTCCCATAAAAATAACATGGCACCCTATAAATTGAAGCTCAAATAACTGTAGTAGATACCAACCTATAACAAATTATCATCCTTTTTCAGTAGGTATTGGTAATTGGTGATTTTGTTTATGGAATTTATCTATCATAATGTTTCGTCAATTAATAATCACAAAAATGTTTAGATAGATAGATAGATAAGATAGATAAGTTTTTATTTCACACCAAAAAAAACACATAAATCTAAACTAAAAATAGAAAACAATATAAATAAACTAAAAAATAACTAAAATTATAACTATAAATATACATATTATGTGTCTCCGTGGTGGTGAAAAGGCCTAAGCTCAGCATATGCTACTGCATTTTGCATACAGTAGCGCTGGTCTTCCGCGTAGGCCAGTGTTGATTTCACGGACGTCTTGGCTTGAGTCACGATAGCCGTAAAATGACAAAGCAAATCACACAGCAACTAATCACTACAAAGTAAACTCAAATATATAAACAACAGGTAAGTACACAGAGATACACAAACTAAAACCCTCTGAGATACGGAACTAAAAACTTTACATAAAAACAAAAACAAAATAAACTTTACACTATACCTATACCAGCCTATCAATAAAAGGACCCACAATTTAGATTATATATTTATTGTAACTTTATAATATCGTAGTGATATGAGAAGTAAAAACCTGGGTAAAAGTCTATTCTAAAATATACTTCAAATTAATAATTCAAAAGCGAATAAGCAAGTGATCAAAGGTTCACTTTGTCAATTATTTCAAATTTCCATAATTGGGTCATCGCCAGCATTGAATAAAAATCATATTTTTAATTAAATAAACTATTCTCGATAAAAAAGAAATATTTTCACTGCAGGCGCATAGTTAACGAGGTGAGTTATTTAAGGGTCGGTCTACACTTTATACTTGTCTGGCATTTTTTACTTGATCAAAAATGATTAGGTAGATAAGTTTCGTTTTTGATATCAATCTCTCAGAAAAAGACAACTTACACTCATGCCAAATCGGCTAAAGTGGCTAAACTGATGTAGATAAGTCTTAAAATAGATGTAAGAGGCACATGTAACCAAAACATTAACCCAGTCGCGTGTGCAAGCTAGTAAAATAATAAAACTGATTTAAAGTAAATGTCTTAAGAATACGTAGGTAAACTGGCCCATTCCAGTCGAACACTGAAATAGGTACATAAATTATTGGCAATGACATGAAACCTTGCCCCAATGAGGAAACCAATGCGAAACTCATTATAGATGGCGCTATTGTCGGTTACTCCGAATGGCATAGTTTGACAGTGAGTTATTGCTTTTGTAAATTACAGAGTTTTATGCTCGTAAAGCTATTTAGCATTCAGGTCTTAAAACGTAAAAATTTGAGTGAGTAGGTACTTATTTTCAAAAATAATTAGGTACTAGAAATAAGATTATTATTTTGCAATATAGTTGAAGTAAGCGTAGGAATAGATAAATATTTAACAGGCTAGGTAGGAGTGATTTGGTCCCTAGTACCGAAATAATTTATCCCTAACTTAATTACTTCTCTCGGTAGGTACCAGTAATTTGGCTCTGTAAGCTTCACACATTTTTTGACTAAGAGTTTTGATCCTAGATCGATCATAAACATTGTCTGTGATAAGTGACAATAAAAAATCGAGCAAAGTGTGGACAAGCCTTAAAATTTGCATTTTTGATTGGGGCTCCAACTGTCTGCGCAGTTAGCCGATCGACAGATTATAATTAAATTGTAACGTGATTAAATACAAACAGCTTGATGGTATTACGAACCGCAGTAACAAAGTGTTTGATGGTGAATTTGACAGTAGCAAGTTCAGTTAAATCGATTTTTAGCGGCAATGTATACTTATTTGCCGCGTTTCTGATTGGTAGAGATTTGCACGACCGACTCATCTTCACACCGCTCTGTCTCACTGGTGTGATGGTTATGAAGAAAATTTACTCCACGTAACACTAGTATTAATGATAAGAAAACGCTTTCCTTACCTCAACACCGTGCGCTTCTCTGTCACACTAGTGTGATGGTGAGGATATAATTTTACCAACCTTCATACTATTTAAATAACATTGGGTCTGTCTAACGGTCGATAGATTGAATACAATGGTCTGTAAATAGCTCAACTATTTTATGTGTACAAGATAATTTTTGTAGTAGGTAAAGGTAATTTTGTAGTGGCCAAGTATATATACCTAGTTGTTATTTTGTAATAATAAGTATTTTATAAAGTACTTACTTATGTGTAGTTATCGAGGGGAGGGTAGTCATTTCGGTAACCAGTAAAAAATGAGTCTTACTTCATTAGATTTATTTTGTCCAACTCGTAAAAAATAGTACGCGTTATGTACCTATCCAATTTCGAGAACTTCTGTCAGACCACTAAACCTACATAGTTGTCGCGAACAGTTAGCCATGGTTACTGCAACCCAGCCTCAGTTTCATTCGATTTACTTTATGGCTCGTAAACAATGCTGCCAACTTCTCTTGACAGTTTATGGTAAATAAGATTTTACGGTAACGCAAACTTCCAATACCTTCCTAGCATTTCCTCTTTACATGCAAATGATACTTGCCATAAAACGTATTGTATTCGCACCACAAGCGCCTCAAATAATATGAGTGCTAAGCGTTTGCGAATTACGAGCCGTTGAACAAGAAAGCGAGCGAAGTAATCCATTCAGTCTTAGTGTCATGAGGAAGCCCGTGGTAAAGTTAGCTCCGCACTTTAGGCCTTTTCTGAGAGCGACCAGCCAGGATAAAATGACTTACTGAGAAAGTTACTACTGATATATTCAAGCCTGCTCTACTCAGTCTAACTTGGTCTAATCGTAAGTAAATAAATGTCTCAGAACGCTACAGCGACATAATGGACAGCTTATCAAGCTTATCATCAAGAAAGCGCCAAGAAAATGTGCTCTCTGACGCTATCAAAGTCAAAAAGCTTTTATTCAATAAAATCACAAGGATAATTTAGAATGTTTTTACAAACTGCTGTAACCGTGAAAATACTTGTACTAGCCACATAATATAAAATTCGGTTCTCCCCGTAATCACATTTCAAACTTACGGGATAAAAAAACGAAGCGAGTGCAGCCAAACTTTTTCATGGAATCAAACTTTATAATTTCATACCCAGGGACACGCTTTTTAATAACCGCATAGCTCAATGTTCGAATTCTAATCGAGTTTTAAATTGCAGCTATTCTTGTTGGCGCTCCGTTCAGACGGCACAGCGCGAATAAATGTGACAAACATAAACGTATCGTAACGGTAGCGTATCCAAGGTACATTGCGCGATTTCGCTACAACGTTTGGAAGTCGAGCTGGCGTTGACGCGAAATATGACTCGAATACGTTAGATTTACGTAACACTGCGATTGGCAGATTTATTCGTGCTTACCCCCCTGAACTTTCGTCTTCCAACCACGGTCCTACTCGTTAGCTTCTCGAACTTGCTCGAAGTCGGAGACTTGTGGAAGTTTTTTTTTTAATTCATCAGAGCTTGGTTCTCATGATTAATTAATTTGATTGTGCGTGAGCTATTTGCGACGTGATCGGTTTCTGCGGTGTCCATTATTTCACGATTTGGGTCGAGGGGAGCATTGGAGGGTTGAAACTGCTCGGTCACTGCACTAAACAGTCTTGTTACAATCTCATTTTAGGCCCATTTTCTGTTTTACTTTACGTGATCTAAGAAGACATTTACAAAAAAAGTAATAATTAAAAAAAATTAAGCATTTTCATTGATTTCCATCAATCGCTCTAATTTCAATCATCAGCCTCACTCTAATTTCATTGACTACCTTAAAATTGAAGGGAACCTCATAAAGTTTATAGGATTTAAAAATCAAATAGTAATAATGTGTCAACGTAAGTTAAGGTTAAAATTAACTGGTAAATATTTTTTTAAACATTTTTTTCTCGGTGTATACAGGACCTAAAACTGCCGTCTTTTTATTCAGCTTGAAAGGGGAGGCGTGTTTCTCATGGGGCAAGGACAACTTCATTTAGGCGGTAATAATTCTTTTGAGAAGAATAATTTATTACTTTTTCTCGGTCAGACAGAAAACGCGGCTAAAAAATGATGAGCGACTGGCCTATAAAATATGGATTTGATTTTTCTCTCAATATTGTTTTCTGGAAAATTACTTTTGAGAATGACAGGAACGGTCTGTATTTTTTTGTTTTCTGATATTCATGTCAAGAAAGTTGGAGGATGGCTTATGGGTTAAAGTACCTACCTAAGTGAAAAATCTAAATATGTTTATTACGCAGAGCAATTAAAATGACATTGTATATTTACTTTAGGTGACGATACTATTTCTAAAGTATGTTTTAAGTTAGTGATAAAAAAAATCGCAGAAAAGTCTGGGGTATCATATAATTTGGTCGGATGTGCGCTTTTACGATTTTTCAGGAGAGTTCAATAAAATCGTGCAGAAAAGTCTTACTTAGAATCGTTTCTCAACCTCCAAACACTGTTTAAATCCTCCTTGTCACTGTTAATCACTATCTGAACAAAACGAAATGACACTATTCTATTTGACAGAAGTTGAGAACTGATGCTAACTTGATATCTTGCTTTAGTACTAAAAACCTCTTTCCGGTCGATATTAGGAAAACCTTATACTATAATTTTATTATGAAACAAGTTTAATACACAAACCATGTTAGCCCATTTAAACTAAACAAAGTAGAGGTTATAAATCAAGCTGAGAAGTTAAAACTAAACATCAAAGAATTAAAAATACAACTTCATAAATCACTTTAATTCGTACTTTCTTGTATATTTAAATAGGTTTTAGGTAAATAAATTTTATGTTTACCTGTGTTTGTAAAACATAGCAGGTGTGTACCTGCTATGTTACTATTAGTACGGAGATTTTGTAAAGGTGTGCGAGATTTTATATCACAATTTTTTTTACATGCTGCTTTCAACCAAATAAAGAAACTGTAGGTATTAAATTAGTTACTCCGACACAGAAATTTCTAAGTTGAAATAAACTACTGATATTTTTATAGAGCTGACTTATTTTTGTTTCCTTTAATAACAAACATAATCACTGCCTGAAGAAGGGTTTAATTTTCTCTCTATGTAGGTACTTATCCTATTTTACTTCAGAAATGGTCCTATTTTACCTGATTTTTTTATTTCAGAAGTACTTCTTCTAACAGCACACATAATACATATTGGATAAAAACATTTAGAGCGGCTTGCACCAGAATCACTAAACGTGTTTAACAGCAAAATCGATTTAAATCTGACGTATTTATATGACTTGACAACTCGCTAAATACTATTTAAGAGTTAAACACGTTAAGTGATTCTGGTGCAAGCCGCCCTTAAATTACAATAATACTACAGGATATTATGTGCTAATGTCGTATTTACACACTCAAGATGCAATAAGACTACTCCCGCAAACTGAACCAGAGCATTCAGACCATGATTCTCATAAACACGAAAAATAGGTACCTACCTAATTGTAATTTAAAAAAAAAACGAAAAGAAGACGTCTTTTTACACCCTGTAGGTAAGTATACTTTTTTCCATCAATTGAGTGTGTTCGTAAAAAGCCAAGGTTTCTGGTGTGCGGCAATCCTGGTTGCACCTGAAGATCCGCCGTTTACCCCGGAAGAGCTGAAACAAGCGGTGAATAGTTTTAGCATCAAGAAGGCTCCGGGTTCCGACGGCTTTACTGCGGATATCTGTAAGCATGTCATAAACGAAGATCCCGGGCTATACCTGTCACTGGCAAACAAATGCCTGGAGCTTGGACACTTCCCGAACATCTGGAAAGAGGCGACGGTGGTTATACTGAGGAAACCAGGGAAGGACAATTACACCAGTCCTAAATCCTACAGGCCAATTGGACTTTTACCAGTGATGGGAAAGATTTTAGAGAAGATGATTGTGGGCAGAGTGAAGTGGCATCTAATACCAAGACTAAGTACGCACCAGTACGGATTTATGCCCCAGAGAAGCACGGAAGACTCTCTCTATGTCATGATACGGCACATACGAGGTAAGCTAAACAGTAAGAAGCTTGTAACAGTAGTATCCCTGGACATAGAGGGAGCCTTCGATAGCGCATGGTGGCCTGCGATTAGAGTCAGATTAGCTGAGGAGAGATGCCCGTTAAACATCCGAAAAATTATGGATAGCTATCTGGAAAACCGCAAAGTGAGAGTCAGATATGCAGGCGAGGAGATCACCAAAGAGACGTCGAAAGGTTGTGTCCAGGGGTCGATCGGGGGACCAATTTTGTGGAACCTGCTTCTCGACCCGTTACTCAAGGGACTTGAAAAGAGAGGACATTACTGCCAAGCCTTCGCAGACGATGTCGTCCTAGTGTTTGATGGAGACACAGCAATGGAAGTGCAAAGACACGCTAATGCCGCTCTTACGCATGTTCAGGAATGGGGTGTAAAGAACAAATTAAAATTTGCACCGCACAAAACGAATGCTATGGTTTTAACGCGAAAACTAAAGTACGACACTCCAATCCTGAGCATGGGGGGGATCGACATTAGCATGTCAAAAGAGATCCGGATCCTAGGGCTCACCATCGATGACAAACTGACGTTTAACACGCACGCAGCAAATGTTTGTAAAAAGGCGCTCAACATATATAAACGTCTCTCAAGGGCCGCTAAGATCAGTTGGGGCCTCCACCCTGAAATAATAAGAACAATGTATGTGTCCGTAATTGAGCCTATCATTTTGTATGCAGCAAGCGTTTGGGCGCCAGCTGCCAAAAAACTGTGCATACAAAAACAGCTTAACGTAGTGCAGAGAGGATTTGCCCTGAAGTTATGCAGAGCCTACCGTACAGTTTCACTGAACTCGGCACTGGTGCTGGCTGGAGTACTTCCCTTAGACCTCCGCATACAAGAGGCAGCAGCCCTGTATGAGGCAAGAAAGGGGGTGCCCCTGCCGGCTCTAGGAGACAGGGAAGTGGAACAAATGGTGCCGTTTACGAATACGCCACACCCAGCCGAACATATGTGCCAAGAATTCATTTGTCTGGAAGACCAAGACCAAGTCAGTAGACACAGCAACCTAGCAGTGCGAATATTTACGGACGGCAGTAAAATTGAGGGCAAGGTTGGAGCAGCATTGTCCCTATGGAACGATGATGCCGAAACCAAAACCCGAAAATTGAAGCTGTCGTCCCACTGCACAGTCTACCAGGCCGAATTGTTGGCCATATACCAGGCAACAAAGGAAATTTTGAAGAGCTCTAAAAACACCTTTGGCATTTACAGTGACTCTCGGTCGTCTCTTGAAACTGTAACAAACCAGGGTTCTATTCATCCACTAGCTGTGAACATTCGCAAAAACCTAAAGGACTGTAGACAACAGGGCAAATCAGTATCTTTATTTTGGATTAAGGCACACGCAGGGTTAGAAGGGAACGAGCGTGCGGACCAACTGGCAAAAGATGCGGCCTTAAAAACTAAAACAAAACCAGACTACGACCAATGTCCGATATCATTCGTCAAGCGACAAAACCGGATGGAATCGCTTGACGAATGGAATCGAAGATACATCTTGGGAGAGACTGCATCGGTTACTAAAATGTTTCTTCCAGATGCCGTTCGAGCGTACAGAATAGTCAGACAAGTAGAGCCTACTGGAGTACTGACACAGGTGATGACGGGGCACGGTGGGTTCTCCGAATATTTGGCTCGCTTCAAATGTAAAGAAGACCCATCGTGCATCTGTGAGCCAGGTGTGCAGGAGTCTGTGAAACACATTTTGTTTGAGTGCCCAGTTTTTGGTATCGAGAGATATGAATTTGAACAAAAATTTAGTATAACCCTTGAAGCTAATATGGCGAATGAGTTGATACAAAATAAAAACACTAGAGATAAGTTTATAGCATATTGTGTAAATGTAGCAAAAAAAGTAATAGCAAGAAATAAATAGGATAGATAAAATTTGTTGTATATATATATTGTCATATATATATCAAACCAGCATTATATAAAATTTAGATAAGAAAGTATGTGTATAAATTAGAACTAAGATAAAATAAGACGTGAATTGTATTAGTTTACAATGAGGTAAATGATTATGTAAATCCTAGTTATCTCCCTTTCTTCCTACTAAGGAACGAGTAGAGTAGAAAATATACAAATAAAGCAAGAAATAAATCGGAAAACAAAAACTCTGAAACTCTCAGAGGGACGCAGAAGAAATTAAAAAAAAAAAAAAAAAAAAAAAAAAAAAAAAAAAAAAAAATCCTGGTTGCGGCTTTCTTGGCACGCGAAGTAATTTAATTAAAAGCATCGACGTATGGTAGGTATTTCAGAACCTTGAATCTAATGTACCTTCTCTTCTGTGAGGATAATGTACCTACCTACTGTAGATAAATTAAAACATGCACTCATTAACGTGGTACTTTATAAAACTCATGAGTATTTTGAACCTAAAGTAGTTTTGTGAATGGAGGAAAAAAATTCAAATTTAATTACTTATTTTAGTTCCTTCCTAAATACATTGCTTTTGTATGGATATCTTGCAGTAATAAAATAAAACAATTCTAATCCCATGCCCTAACAACACAGACAAAAACCTAGGTAGGTAGGCTAAAAACCAAACGTTTTAACTCTAGGTACACAACGTTAATAAAATAGTTGTACGAAACTGAAATAGCTAGGCTATGTTGTTTATATCTGTTGGTCTAGTTCACGAACCAATACAAAAATGGAAGAAAATATCCTCTCCTGACGCGGTGATTCAATATCGGGAACATTTGCAAACAAAATAAGCAAAAACCACAAGAAAAGCTATACTGATGTCTATTTCACTCCACATTCGTGAAATAACAATAAATTTCTGCCCCCGTATGCCAATCTTTTGCTGTCAAGTTATATTTCACTGCCAAGTGTAATTTCTTCAGGTCACGTGGTACAATTTTGTATCACGCGGTACAATTTTGTATCACGTGGTACAATTTTGTACATGGTATCATTCTTTTTAGACACTTGACAGCAAAATATGCGCGAAAACACATCAAATGACGTCATAATGTCACTATTTAGTCACAGAATAACTATGAGTTAGTATGAACTGACCATGATTTAAAACTTTGCAGTTCAACTTTGCAGTTCAACTTTGATTGGCATACCCCTGCAGCTAGAACTTACATAGATAATATACAGGGTGTAAAATGCCTATTTTCAAAAACTGTAGGTGCATATCAAGACGAAATTCATTTATCTTCAAGTTAGGATAGTTATTTTTTGAAAGAGGAACGCACATCGTAAAAGTATAGGAATGCTGCTCTATGGCGTTGTTCTAATTTACCATAATAAAAACCAGTGAATATGACTTGTGTGGTGTCAATTATCGACAGAATGGAGTGAATCTTCTCTAGACCTTACTTAGGGATGCTATTATTTATTCTGCGCTTACTCTGTCTCTCAGTGCAAGAAATGTAAAAGCCGACATAAATAAAAGATTTCTATCGATAGAATGGACAGATACGCAAGCCGAAAGGAGACAATAATTTATTAAATTAAGACTGAATAAGTTCGTTATCTTTTCTTTTCATCCCTCTCTTTGTTAGAGATAAACTCTATTGTTATTTTTAAATTTATGTATTTTTTCATAGTTTTTACTAAGCTTTGACGCACGGGATTATGATAAAAATTAAAAATGCCATGTTTAGTTATTTTAATCTTCACTATTTTTTTATTTTTTATTATGGATTATATTTAAACTCTAGGAGAAATAGCTAGCTACTATACAGATCAAATTGAAAAAGTAAAGTAAGCGTGAGGTAAATATTGAAAGGCTCGACTAATGAAAAATTATTTTCCAAGTGATGGCTTCACAAAACCCCCTTCAATTTCATAATTTTTATAAGCAGAGGGTTGCTTATTGAAAAAACCTTATTGAATAAAATAAGGAAAAAATTGTAACGCCCCAGTTTTAGAAAGAAATATCATAGGGTAGGCTTTTTTAAGATCTTTTAAAAACCATTAAGCAATCGAACCTCGGGGTTTTTTCGGGGTCTGCTAATGAGGATTTGAAAATTCTTTGTGCTAATTAAGATTTGCTTTGAAACGTTTTTCTTTTACTCGTTTAAATAATGACTTTCGTGGTGCAGCTGTAACTGAAGGCATTATGTGCGGGATCTATTCCAGTCGAGGAAGTAGGTATATTTTGAACGATTTCTAGAACAAATCTGTTACCAATAACCGCGAAACAGCTACACCGTTTATTATCTCTTTGAAAATGTATTTTTATGAGAAAGAGTGTTGAATCAAGCCTGTAATTGCACCTGCACCCTTCAAACCAGAACACAGCAATGCAAACATCATTGCTTGGTGGCAGATAGATATAGTACGGGGTAGTACCTCCCCGGATAAGCCCCTTTACAAAAAGCTCTACTAGCTTCTACTAAAAGCTTGTCGATGTGAAAAACAAAACACGCTGTAGCTACTTAACTATTCCTAACATACCTACTACAGCCCAATCTTTTGCTGTCAAGTTATATTTCACTGCCCAGTGTAATTTCTTCAGGTCACGTGGTACAATTTTGTACTACGTGATCATTCTTTTTAGACACTTGACAGCAAAATATGCGCGAAAACAAATTAAATGACATCATAATGTCACTATTTAGTCACAGAATAACTATGAGTTAGTATGAACTGACCATGATTTAAAACTTTGCAGTTCAACTGAGATTGGAATACCCCTGCAGTATATCAAGTTAAACTATCAATAGCAAAAACGTGTCCCAAACGATTTACAAGGTGATAAGTATTTAAGATAAAACTTTCAGAAAATGTAAACAAAATGCAATTCTATAGACAGAACTTACTCGAGACCACGTTGTTGGTAAATGATATTTATTTTATGCTGATTTCAGTTTCTTATTAGCAGTTTACTATAGATAGGGACATTTATGTGACTGTTGGGTGCCGTTTGCAGATTAGAATTTATTATTATTAGAAGCGTGTGATAAAGATATGGGGAAGATTGTAACAAACTTGCCTCGCCTCTCTTGCAAGACAAACATCATAGTTTATTATATCCTAAGATTTTCCAGTAATTCAATGTTACTCGTACATTGTAAAGTTAATAATTTAGTAAAGATTACCTACCATGGGTTGAAACTATCTTGGCATTTTGTAGTGCTATAATTTATAAGTTTAAAAAACTAGAAAAACCGACTCCATTTTGACTACCGGCTTCATCATCACATGATGATGATGATGATGGCAGTTCATTGGAAATGTTCTAGTGACCGTAAACATCACTCAAAAGTCACGGAAAAGCAAAATATGCAATTTCATGCACGTGGATGGCAAATTTTTTTTTCAGTTGTTTTTATTTATGAGCAAAACTACTGAACCGATTTTGATGAAAATTGAATGGGATCAACAAAAAAGAATTTTTTAAATCGGTTTACAATAGACGGAGTTCTGAGGTAAAACACATTAAAAAAAAACATTTATAACCAAATTGAGAACCTCCTCCTTTTTTTAAGTCTGTTAAAAATACCTTTAGCTTATTTTAACCATTTAGTTAGATGGTGGTTCGTTGCCTTCAAATTATTGGAACAAAAATTGGCTTCTATATTTGCATGAAAATTAGTACTTACCTACCACGTGCCACTAATTTGAAGGAACTCATAAATGACTTTTAAGATTAAAACTAAACTGACTGTGACATCTTTGGGATTGCAAGCGTCCATAGGATATGGTAACAACTAACCATCAGGTGGGCCGTACGCTGGTTTGCTTATATTTCACTTTTTTTATTGCAGAAAAAAACTTATTAGCGTTTGTAAAGTTAATACAACAAAGTACGAACGTAGGTACGTCTAACAAGGTCGTACCATGTGAGACATTCACCTACTTTTAGTACCTACAACAAGTGTAGAGTATTTTTACTCTGCATTACTTTTTGTCTCTCGTCACGTAGCCTTTACACATACGAAATTCATTCGTCCTTGTCTTCGTTTGAGGAAAATTCTTTTATTACCGGCATCATTCCTAAGTTATGAGTGCCGGCCTGATAAGATGAAAGTGAGTGAGGCAATTTTGCTGATATTGAAAGGAGCGTTTTCTATAAAATTGTCTATGATCTCAAAATAAAAAGATTTTAAAATTATAAATAGCTCTACTGTATGTTGTAAAATCATGTTTTTAAATCTTTTTTACAACCACAGATTATTAGTACCTATATTGTAGTAACAGATATAAAAAACTTCTGCTTATTAATCTTAAAATGCTAAAAAAAAATCCAAATCGCTGTCGTAACCGCGCAAACAGGCGAATGTCATGTGCACCATGTCTATTCATTACAGCATAATTACATACCATTCACTAGCTGCACCTTGTTTGACGATACTACCTATTTGGTATGTAATACCACAGATAATAATAATAAACTATACGCATGGCGTCCCTACTAGCCTCTGGCGCCTCTCGGTAGTCATATTCGCCGTTTTTCTTCCCGTTTTCAACATCAACCCCTTGTTTGCCCTTAAAATTAGAACACACGTTCCGTCCAATACCCAGTAGACCTTACGACAATAATATTGCAAATAAGATAAGCGCTTGTATTTATGATGCCTAAGCTTGGGCAAAAACAGCGGACGGGGAATACGCCGGAGGCATGGTCACATACGCCTTATTTTGTGTGATACCGCGATATTTATCTTGAAATAAGGTTTTTCATCCAGTGACATGGAGCGGAAATAATCCATTCGCACATCAAGTTTGCAAAGTTTTTTTTAACACTAATAACAAGTCTAATCTAAAACTAAATGAACATTCAAAGTTCACAATGATCCTTTAATGTATAAGTAACATTTCTCTTTTGAATGACGGATGTAATGGGTTCAGTTTCAAGACAAGTAGGTACAGTTTTAACGTAAGTACGATAATAATTATCGTACTTACGTTAAAACTGTGTTAAAACGAAATATGAGTACTATTCAATAGTACCTATCAATTATTGATACTATTGAATAGTACTCATATTTCGTATCGGAAAACCAGCGTTTACTTTGTGATTACATCGCTTCATGTCAAAAACTTTTATAGCGAGATATCGCTGTTTCTGTGTGTCACTACCCTTGTATTGTGTGTGATACAAGGATATTTATCTTGCCTCTCTTATCTACTCGATAATTTATTACGCCTGTTGCGATTATTTCGTAATTATCACGAGCTCCTGAATGTTTCGGAAATGTTTGTGTTGTTTCTGCTTTTACAGCCGAAATCTGGCTGATAACTTTGTTTTTGCATTGTTGGTTAAATATATTCGATGGTTGGTTGTTTTTGTGTTTTCAGTCTCCCATAATATGGAATGATTTTACTAATAACGTTATTTAATAACTACCTCTTTGGACATTCTACTTGTAAATAGAAATAAATTATATACGTAAATGTTTTCGTGAATTTTTGTTCAAAATTAAAATTTCCATATAGGTGGTAGTAGTAGATACTCGTACTTTGTAATCTTGATTATTTTTTAAAGTCTCTAGCCATTGTTATGCTGTTGTTAATAGTGTAGTAATTTTCAACATAGACCTCTGCCGGAAATTCTAAGTAGGAGGTAAAAAATCCATAAATATAAAAGGATTTCACTCCCATATAACTCGTATGATTTCAGTTGACCCCACATTTAATAAGTTGAACTGAGAGAAGTGTCGCTGGCAAACCGCCAGTAACCGCCAAATAGATATCTTTTATTCAGTAACCTCAAACTTTTCTCGGCATAAACCCCATAAGAAACCTTCATGAAATTGTAATGAACCCGAACTATTTATGGCTAATCCTTTTGAAACAAACCGCACAAAGCAACGAGAAAGTGGCTTTTTTAAAATGTTTACATGAAAAAGTGGATGTGAAGGGGATGGAGAGTTACAGCTTTTGTGTGAGAAAGAAAGATGGGGTTAGTATAGAAGGGAGAGTGAATTTTTGAATTGCAAATTAGGACAATGAAACTAAACCATGGAATAAAACGCAGTAAGTACCTAATGATCCACTCCTCATATTGATCATCCATCAGTAATCCGAAATGCATATAGAAATGCTTGCTACCAAAGTTAAAGTGAAGTAGATAAACTTGGCTAAGTATAACTTTGTTAGGGTTATCAATACTCAGCCAACATTTCAATGGTAAGGTGGAACAGAATAAACAGATCATTTAATGCAAAGATGAATAAGTAAAAGTATTTGGCGTAGGTATACCATCTTAGTTTTTTTTAAAACCATAGTGAAACAGTGATATTTTTTACAAAAATGTAAAATAGGTATTTTCTCCAAGCCGAAACGAGTCTAAAATCTAACAATACAAAGCTCAATTCACGTTGGAATCTGGTAACTTGTGACCCATGTCTACCAGTATGGTGCCGCGTTCAGTCTGCACCCCGAAGCTCTTCCGGCTTTATAATTATGGTTAATAACAGTGAAGTATGTACTTCAATTCATTAACATAAGCACCGATCACAGCAAGAATAGAGGAGACTGGGCAGAAGTGGATAGCAAACTTAAAGTGCTAATAAAAGGAGTGCAAGTCATGTTAGAGAATGTGACCGCTTATTTGTATGAACTTCTGTAGAATACAGCAAAACTATAATCAAACCATTTAAATTATTATCTGTTGTATGTTTATACCGTTCAAAAGTTTTTAATAACGCCTAAGAAAATGAATTTATTGAGAAATAAAAGTCATCAAAACACTACAAACTCTAGGAAGATTATTGTATCTCCTTATTTATTCCTTAAAAACAGGTGCATTGGCTAGAACTAAATAAAATAAATTATTGTGTGTACAATAAAGTATTACCTATCTATCTATATACAAAAAAAAAGTATTTAAGTATTCTATTAGCCATCTAGTTCCCATATCACAAGCTTTGTTTAGTTTGGGACTAGAGGGCGTTGTATGTAAAGTCTATGAATATATTATATATATTTTTTTTTAATTGTGATCGTTCAGCAAATTTTTATTCTGTATGTCAACTTTTGTGGCAGTGTTTATCTCCATGGTCCATCGCTGTCAAGCCTCCTCTTAAAGCAACTTGAAACGTATGCGTAGGACTTAGGGATGTAATCTTGTTCTCGTGTTTGGATTCTCATTTGTTAACCAAAATAGTCCATTTGAACTAGCTAAAAACTTTCAGCGCTGAATTATTCATTCAACTCACAGTTTTAAAATGGCCGTTTATTTTAAAGTAATTAACTTGAACTGAACACATAACGCTAATTGAAGCCAATGGGAGAATTATTAACATTGGCTTAGCCAATTAGCAAAGGTTATTTTGTTTGAGACTAAAATCCCAGCCATTTATGCAGAGTACATTTTAAATCATCAATTTAAAAACAACTCGTACAAAATTTAGGCTGTATAAACTATTCCATTAGCTAAAACTATTGTCTAGACTCGCAAAACTATGTAAATTCTTTGAAACAATATGAATGGAGAATGAGGCGTGTAGTACCAACTTTAGAACTTGAAGAACCCTTCAAGTGGGGACATATCAGGCTTCTCACATCAATTACAATGTCTGCCCCGTATTCCAATCTTTTGCTGTCAAGTTATATTTCACTGCCCAGTGTAATTTCTTCAGGTCACGTGGTACAATTTTGTACCACGTGATCATTCTTTTTAGACACTTGACAGCAAAATATGCGCGAAAACAAATTCAATGACATCATAATGTCACTATTTGGTCACAGAATAACTATGAACTGACCATGATTTAAAACTTTGCAGTTCATCTGAGATTGGAATACCCCTGCTGATAAGTAGGTAAATGTTGAAACGTCACGGGTCGCAGGTTCGATTTTTGCAGTAGGCTAATGTTTAGAAGTAAGTAGAGATAAATAGAGAGATAGAGATAGAGAAATATTTAAGTAGCTGTTTTTTTTGTTTTAGATAGTAGTAACCTGGTTAATGTCTCGTTTTTATATTTACGGGTAGCCGTAGAAAAATTACCATACTAACGTTTATCAGTCTATAGGTCTTTGTTTTTTCAAATAAGCAATTTCTCTGTGGCTATCTTCCTGCGCACATCCATTACATTGAAACCGACCAAGAAACGCAATGAAAAATCCTTTTAAAACCCGATACAAATTTAATATCCCACTTATACCTCGTTTCACCGTTTGAGACAACCGCGGTTTAGTCAGCTCCATACGTATTGACCTTGTCTTTCCTGTAGATAAGGCCGACTAGACTGAGAGGATGGTATGAGTGCTGGGCAAGCCTACTATCATACTACCATCTAAATCATGTCCCAGGTAGGTACTGCAGCGTCCCGTTCATTGGGGCATGGGTAAAAAGTTGCTCTTGTCGCTGTAATAAATCAGCTATCATCTAGATTAGATGCAAAAGTCTTAATTATACCTAGTAAATATAAACTGGTCTGAAATCTCGTAGTGATGTAATTGAAGCTTCAAATAAATATTTTGCCCTACAGCACATGACACACGACACGACGAACTGTCGTTTTAAATGGTTCTATATAAGTGGGTTCAGGCGAGACTCCACTGAAAGCTTGACTGTTTTCAGCATTCCAGTTCAGATTGCATTCCGTACCCTGAGACCAGTTGATGAATTCAGGAATTCTTATGGAGTTACGTGTGAAATATTTTCATGTAAATATTTTCATTAACATACCGAACCGATATATTTTTAGTTGAGTTGCGCAGTATCTTTCCCACCTCTAAAATAAATTAACGAAGTAGCGAGAGTAGAAAAGCCCTTGATACTGGCAAGTTTTTATCATAAAAAAATAAAGTGTACAAAATCTTCTCTTTGGTTTGAATTTAGAACCTGAAAATGTTCATTTTACATTGACGGCTAGGTTATTTTTTTAAATGATTTGAATTTCGAACGAACGAAAAGAGCTTGAATAAGTATCTATTTAAAAAAATATGCCTAAGTATTCACTCAGCCTAGTTCCTATAGTACAAATTTTAATGATTCCAGCTTTGCTTAGTTTGGGGCTAGACTTATATGTGTTTATATTTCCTGCCCTTCTCTGGGGTACCAGCTTTACTCCGGCACTCACCGTGTGCCGCGACGTAAACTCGGTAATGTTTTAATGGCAAACATCTCCTCATGTTTATGAATTTCACATTAACTTGAGCTTTTACCATTTCGCTTTTACCAGACTTTTATGTTTTTCGAATAACTAGGCTCGACTCTCTGAACGAGTATGTTATGTCAAGTATTCAAAGTACAGGCAAAGCTTTTTAAAGCTCAAAGCTTAAAAAATCCGTTCATAGAGTACATTGTAAGCGTATAAATATTGCTGGCTCACTGGCTTGAGTAACGAGAAAGTTATTTGAGAAATTGTTATACTGGTTATTTTCACAAAGCTAATGTTGCCAGTCAAAATGCGTAGGTAGTCAACCATCCTACTAATATTATAAATGCGAAAGTTTAGATGTTTGGATGTTTAGATGTTTGGATGTTTAGATGTTTGGATGTTTGTGTTTCAATCACGTCAAAACCACTGAACCAACTTGGATGAAACTTGGCATATATATAGTTCGTAACCTGGATTGACATATAGGCTACTTTTTATCCCGAATAATTAACAGGATCTACAGGATAAAATGAACGAAAAGGATTAGCAGCGCCAATTGGCAAGAGGATTTCATTGTCATGTCATGTCACGTCAGTTTGACAGGGCGTAGTACTACCTCTTTGGTCTAACAACTAGCGTTTGACATTCCAGTAGGTACGAGTTCGGTGTGATGAGGTGTAATGTCAAGTTTCTCAAAGAAGTATCCGCTCGGTACACGCACAGATCATATAATGTACACGGAAACTGTAGACGCGTACGAAGTCGCGGGTAACTGCTAGTTTTTACATAAAGCCGAAGAGGTATAAAATCACTAGCAGATCCAAGGGTTGGGGGGGGGGGTTAAGTGGCATACCCTCAGGATTTGTCAGAGAAAAAAGCCTAAATGACTGGTTCAAGCCCTCCCCCAAATTGAAATCCTAGATCCATCACTAAATAAAATTCTAACGTCAATTTATCAACTACCAATTTGTAAAAAAGGGGTACCTACCTACTATTTCTCAAGTCCTTATACATACATATATAAACGTTTGAAGAAGGTTACTAACCCCATTGATGGAGTAACATCTTTAGGCAAACAAAACAAAGAGCACATTACTACAGTGAATTAAACAATTAAAATCCCCCTTACACTCATCACGGGAAACTTTCTCCATAACATAGCTTACTGAATTAAAATAATAATTACTGGCCCCCCCGCTCTCATTACGGAACCCCAAATATTTTGGCATAGAACTAAAGCTCCGTGCACACATGCTAAGCTACATTCACACTGCCACGCTTAGGTATCTCATACCATTATATGACATTAAGGACATACAGGGTGTATACCAGGTGTACTAAGATTAATCCCGAAAACTTTTGAGGAGTTAAAGTACCCATATATGAACATTTTTTTCGTAGGAACCAACCAGTTTTAGCGGGTAAAAAATTGTGGTAGTAGATAATATTGTATTTTATATGAAGCACCTTATCTAGAGTGGTCTTATAGATAACCATCAGATTTTTTTTATTCAATTTACTATGAATAGAAAGGAAAAATGTGCTTATTTGTAAAATCGCGCACAATTAGGTACTTATTTATTGGTTCAACGTTTACAACCGCTATGCAATGTTAGTATTTTGCGGTACATTTCAGTCTGAGCCAGATTTGGACGCTGTTGTATGGACTGGCACGAGCATTAGTGTGGACTGAACTCAACCCACAAATTCATTGCTAAATTCATTCGTAAAAGGTGTGGATGTCTACATTCCGCTGGTGATGGCAACACCACGCACGGCCCGGGGTCTAGACCATAGATTTATTTTACGCTGGTGTTCAAAGCAGTGAAAAGCGAAACATGTGTGAAAATTACATAAATAAAATATAATCTTCCTTTTTAATATAGACTGTTTTTTATCCAGACTGGTATAGTTTTTTTTTTTTATACATTATAGACAAACGTTTGACCGCAATCTCACCTGATGGTAAGTGACGATGCGGTCGACGATGTAGCACATTTGCCTCGAAGAAACCTATTCACTCTCCTCTTGAAAATATTCAAATTGTAATTGTTCGGAAACACAGACGCCGGTAAAGAGTTCCACTCCTTGGCGGTCCTCAGGATAAATGTTGAGGCAAAGCGCTTGGTTCTTTGTAAGGTTTGGTGGTTTGCTTTGTTTGGTTTGGTAAGGTTCTTTTTTTTAGTTTTCATGTCGTAACTGGCTTTGTGGATAGTAATTTATAATATTAAGCCTTTAGGTGTTTATTCATATTCGTCTGTCATTTAAGCGGACCTTTAAAAAGTTCTCTGTCATTGTCACTTGCATGAGAACGAAAAGAGATGACAACAGATTTAGCAGCCATTTTATTTTAGCTAGAGGAGTTTTAACAAACCAATATGAATAAGGCCATTTAGTCTAATGTAACATAAACATTTTCGTAACTTTGTATCTACAAAGTTACGAAAATGTTTATGTCACAGTATCTACTGCGACTTTAAATTCAAAGTGTTTCATTTTTCAAAACTAAACCAGAACACAAAACACTTGTCTAACAGGTCTAAAAGCCATGCTCATAAATCCATCATCCTCCCCTCTTGATTTTTCCACTTGAACCAATTTTCATTACAAAAAGTACTAAAAAATTTACAAAAAATTGCAACCGTCAGCAATTTGACAAAATTCACTCTGACAATATTTTTTTTTATTAAAACCAACTAAGTACTTAACTAAAAACATAGTCAGGGAAAACATCGGGACAATAAAGAAGTCCAAAGCTTCGTTTACATAGACGCAAACAAAAAAAAGACTAACGTGAAATCTCAGTCATTCGTTAAACGCTACTTTCTTACAAGCTGTTTTAAAAAAACAGCTTTTAAAAAGCAGCGCTAATGAACTAATTACTTATAAACTTATTAATTAAAAGTTAATTAGATAGGTAGGTAGAGGTACCTACCTATGCAATCGGTAGTTACAGCTGGTGTTTTCAGTATTTACCAATAACAAACAAATCGATGGATCAATATAAAACACAACAATGATTCATCAATATACCTACAAATAAGCAATCGTTTACGGATTTTAAATTAACTGCATTGCCTGCAGCAACAAGCGGTGTCAATTGCACCCATTTTTGCTTCACAGTCGCTTTTCCGCGCCAGTTAGAACGTAACTTTACAGTTTTTAATTTTATTCTGCGGTTATTGACTAAGCGCTTGTTTGCGACATCGCTTTGACTACATATTAATTTTCAACAGAGTCTTCCAACACCTAAAATTAATCAGTCTTACTTATGAACGATGCACAAACCTCTAACGTTTTGCTATCTCTTACCAATGGGTATTGTCAAACAGTGACGGAGCTAATTATATCAGAGGTTATTATAGCATGCAAAAATCAGACAATCGTTACGCAAATTTAGCGTATAGAGTTACCTACTTACAACTACATTGCGCGTCAGCGATAACTGGACTGCATTAAAGTTGCAGCGCCACCACGCTGTGCAACTCTGTGTAATATCGCGGTGATGATAGTAAATTTTATGCGTGCTGACCTTCAGATGATTTACCACCAAGATTATATACCTAATAACAATTTTGGTACATTCCAGAAATCCCCATCAATGGGGATCACAGTTTTTTTCCCGATATCCCCTCTGGCTACGTTGACATTTTGCTCACACAGTAGTTTAACAATCCAGGCCATACGAACTAAGCCGTTTTGGTTATCACCATCCATGAGTAAGGCAAGTAATGTTAGCCACAAAATTAGGCGCAGGACAAAGGCTATCGTAATGAAATAGCCGCTTCAGGCCGGCCGTGCGGCTTTTGCCGGCTTATTAAAACAATTCTGATGGAATTTCGCTGTCACGGCCCCAGTTGCTTTTGGTTATATGTTACCTTACCACGTTTACCGCTACCACATGTCACTTTTCTAACTCTCATGTATGATCGGATTTGGGTGTATAGAAAATAGAAAACTTATATTCAGCAGGGGTATGCCAATCAAAGTTGAACTACAAAGTTGAACTGCAAAGTTTTAAATCATGGTCAGTTCATACTAACTCATAGTTATTCTGTGACTAAATAGTGACATTATGATGTCATTTAATTTGTTTTCACGCATATTTTGCTGTCAAATGTCTAAAAAGAATGATCACGTGGTACAAAATTGTACCACGTGACCTAAAGAAATTACACTGGGCAGTGAAATATAACTTGACAGCTAAAGATTGGCATACGGGGGCAGGGTTAAATTAGTTTTTCTAAGTATTGCAATTTGCGATAGGTAATAAGAGTGAGTTAAGAGTGAGTTTTGCAAATCACAGAGTAGAGGCATTGTGCATATTATAATAATGTAGTAAGGTACGTGTTAACATACGAGTTTTCCTAATAATGAGTTTGCACGTTTTGGTAATTTAGAAGATTAATTGTCACTTTTTCATTGTGACATGACGTTTAGTAGATACCTTAGGTATCTACTAACTTTCCTAAATTAATAACTTAAGTTATTAATTTAGGAAAGTTATTTACTAAAAGCATGTTTTGTTAATTCCTAGAATGCCTGAATAGAATATCTTAATGATTTTTTGTTAATTTAAACATTATATTAGTCCTAAGCGTTGGACCGAACAGCACGCCTAGCATGAGTGCCAAAAGCGACGTTTCTTTCTATCGAAAAGAAGACAAATCATACTTTGTCTCTTTCTTTTGTGTAACGAAAACAGAGACAGGACTAGCTTTAGTCTATTCTCCCATAGACCAATCACTGTCTAAGGTGCATCACGCTAGACTTTGGGAAAGAGTCACGATCTTCAACAATGAGGAACCGATTATGGAGGAGGAAACATTACAATAATGTTCCTACTTATTTATTTGAATTTATCAGCTCATCGTCGTCAGACTCACTCTATTTAATCGTAGAGATGATGCACGTATTTATATTGACGTTTATATTGAAGTATTCTCTATTGTCACTTGTACTCAAGAATTTATGATTCAGTAAAGAATTTAATCCAATAAATAAAGAATAAAAACCCAACCGGTAATAAAACATCTGTTTTTTTTTATTTTCCACGGACTCGACATGGCTTATCCGATTTGCTGCATTTTTAAATTGTCATACTTTTATCTGCTCGGAACGCATCCAGGAAATATTGAAATAAACTCCAGTCTGTTTTATAAATCTTTCAGCATATAAATAACTAAATTCCGAGGGAAGAAAACTTATAAATAATTACCTAAATTAAAATAAAATTGGAGACTAGAAATTGTAAAATCAACTTTATTTTAATATACGATAGGTTTGTTTTGTTGTTACTATAGAGTTGTTTTTAAATAAATGAATATAAGCCAAGTGTAGTGAGGTTTTACCACAACAACAAACATATCTACAAAAAAACAACAAACAAGTTTCATCTAAGAAAACATCACAATTTTTTAGTTGAAAAAAAAAACATTGGTAAAAAAACTCCCATCCTTCTAAAACAAAGTTAAAGTTACTCAATTTAAATTGCATTATGCTTTAGTGATCATTCAATGTTCTTTTTAAAGCAAGATTACTTATCATAGACAGAAAAAATCGGGTGCAATTTTGATTTCCTGCAAAGCGTCAAACGGCGCATTCCCCCAATTCCCGTAATTACCGCGCAACGAGGCCAAACCTGCTAGTTTAATTTATAAATTAAAAACGCGGACTGCATGCTCTACAAGCTATAAAGTTATTAAGTCTGGCTGTAGTCGACAGTAGAAAAAGTTTATGGTGCAACGTAAGCTTGGCAAAAAGCTAAAATAGCTGGCTCACTTCATAATTTGAATAACATTGTAAGTTATTAATACGGTTTTATAAACAAGGTGATTAAAACTTTTCAAACATTTCCAACTTTGTTTTATTACAAAATATAATAGCTTTTCCATCTGAAATTAAATTGTAATTGGCGGATTTACATAACACTGCATTTCCATCTTAGATGTGTCCAATATAATGATTATGCTTCGACCATCATTTTGAAATATTATATTATCTTTTGACGTGGACAATGTCTATCTGGTACAAGCCATCCTACGTCTTGTCTACGTACCTACTGGTTTCTGGCCATTACATGCAAACCCTCAAACCCCAGCCAGTAGCAGGTTCTACCAATTTAAGGCCATATTTTCCGCTTCCAGTTCCTAATTTCTAGCAAAACAAATGAGCTCAGTTCTGTTCCTGTACAGATTTCAAAGAGGTTTGATTTTGCTTCATTGTATTTTTTCAAAGTGTGGCAACTATCCTTTATCTGCTGCGACAGAAGTTTGTAAAACGCTAGCCAAAAAACATTAGCAAAATATACCGTCGTCCAGTAGCGTTGCTTTGTAAATATCGCTTCACTGCGGAAGTTAAATTGTATCTCGTTGTTGGTGGACATTAACTACATATTGTAAATCTCTCTCGGTGCGTCCGAAATTCGCTTTTCGTACTATACCACAGATGACGTAGATAGAATAACGAACTGAAGATTCACTATACAGCCCTATAACCTACCTACTTACTTACAAAATAAATTAGTAGTAGCCAATGAAAATAATAGTTTTGTTTTTTCAGCATCAACGCAGGATTTCCACGTCGGAAATAGAACCTACACTTGTAGCGACACATTTGTCACTCTTGTCTACAAAAATCTGAATTGTTGCCCACTGGGTCAAACTTGAGATTATGGATTACATCTAGGATATAGACCGTTTATTCTTTTCAAAAATGTGTTGGTAAGTATCTTGGAAAATGAGTGCAATACTGAAGCATGATGAAAATGGAGTTCAACCCCGACCAAAACCAACATTCATCGGGATCTGTAGTGCACTCAAACCTGAAATCTATGTCCAGCTCCACAAAGCTCATATTCATTGATAGCTTGTTAGAGAGACACAGACCACTGGTGCCGGAATAAATATGAATGCAATATGGAACGGTTTTGGAGACAAACTGCTTAGAGCTTTATTCAGAGCAGAACGAAAATTAAGTAGGTAAGTATACGGTGCCTTTTCACATTCTTGACATGTTGGCTAACGCGATAAGCATTTCATGTTCAATTGCAGCATCGTTCGACAGCCATGTGCATGTTAGATGCCACAAAGTGAGAAAACAAATTAGTATTAGATAGGCGCTTATAATGAAAACCAGTCGAGTTATTAAATCCCGGATGTCCTTACGAACTGATTTATTTATTCACATAAAGCATAAACAAGCCTATTGCATTTATGGGACATTGCCTGGGATATGTTTTTATTAATCTGTGTTTTTTGAATTTCGTGCAAGCATCATCGTTCAAAATGTACTAAACCGCAAGTCTGGACGCAGGTGTTGTAAAAGCTTTGGAAATTGCTAAATCTAAAATGCTGCCTAAAATTTATAGCACCAAAGATCAAACCAATTTCTTTGAGTCTGTTAATATTTACTAGATAAATAAAACTTTATAATGGCGTTTAAATTATTTACAAGTAGAACCTTCTCAAATTAAATCAATAGGACCATGAAACAAGATTGCAGTATGACTCATTACTTTGTTACGGTTCTAGTTCTACAGTTTGGATTGGAGAATACTTCTCTAATTTTCTCAAGAATTCCAAAACAATTACAGACAAAACAACGACAAGGATTTCATTAAAATCTGTTAAAGCACGCGCCGCTGAATGAACTTGATAAATCGCTCGGCATAATGGCAACGTAATAAGAAATCGTAATTTATTTCTTATTGAAATGAGGAGAATAGCCCGCCCTAGTGCCAAAATTGTTCCCCGCAGCGCCCTGTGGAAATCATGATATTAACATTATAATCCAATTTGCGGTTCAGATCAGAGGTGGAAATCATTATCAAACTTCTTGCGTTATTGCATTAGATTCTATGATTTATTTACGCGTAGGTGAATCGCATTTAAAATCTGTTGGGTAACTTATGGGTACTAAAATTAAGTATTTTTTATTATCCAATTTTTTTCTTTTTAGGGCTAAATCAGATGTCAGGAAAGACTGAGTATAAGACATTGGTCCAGCTGTAGGACAATAAAGGAAAAAACTAATTAAAAAAATCGGTTAACTTATTAATTACGTACCTACCTACCATGTGGGACGAAATAAAATAAGAAATTAAATAAAATAATCCTTGAATTAGGAATATTATGCCATTTTCAATAAAAACGAACTTTAATCTAAAAACTCTGATATATTATTTTTCATATAAAAAAAGCTCATACTTTTAAGGCGCCATTGATTCAAGCAAACAATAAAATTTATAAATGCATTTTGAATCACGTGAATGTCAGTTAAGCAACTTAAATTCTCTTGGGGTGCCTAATATGATTTCATGCTTCGCATTACTGTCTGAGCTAAATTGAATAACTTTTCGGACTGAAAATTGAACTAGAAATTATTACTTATGACTGCTGTCTTACGTGTTGGAACAGTTCTAGTTTGCCTTTGCAGTGTACTATGAGATACCTTTATTGAATTACTTATAAGCACTTTAACTAATTTTTAGAACCACTTTACTGAGTATTTTTTTTCTGTTTATTTTACTTCATAGTTAACGTTTCATGTGTGTGTGGTGAATTAAAAATCTATCTATCTATTTAGAACAAAATTTTCCTCTGAGATCACTGGTTATCTCGTCTTGGTTATCTGTCAGGAATAAGCCGATATTTTTAGTTATACTGACACTTTGTATTGTACCGATATTTTGACCTAAGACTTTATTGTTTCATAGTCACCTATTGAAATATAGCGATTCGATCCAAAAGATACTTGTAAAAATAAATCCAGTGGAAAATCTCGGCAAAAACATTCTGAAGGAGAGGATACAACGCACAGGAAAAACTTCCCGCCCGACTAATTCTCGCAAAGACCCTTTTTACGAAGATTATGCCGGAAAAGTACATTTTACTTGTAATTTTTTTCTTACAGTAAGTGGATTACAATGTTAATTTTATTGATGCGGAGGCCACGATGGATAGACGGCGAAGGGCCCCGTATTAGTATTCCGATGGTGGAAAAAGATAAATTTGTTGGTGGAGCAGTTAATTTATGCGATTTTGCCTGGAGCAGAAGTGCTGGTTACTAGGTACTTGGCTGGAGTAACTACCGATGAATAATGTTTAAGTTCTGTAAGATGAATATTTTCTTGGCAGCTCTTGCGAAAACTATTTTTAGAACTACAGAATTTATTTCATATCAGATGAGATCATATTCTTTATTTCAAAAATATTAATATTAGAATTTTTCAATGTAAGTGTTTCTTGTTGTTGGTTTTATTAGCTTTGCATCTGTGACTATGTTCTAAACTTTGCAGTGCTATTAAAATATATAACGCTTGCTGAAAAATGCACAAACTAAAAGGAGTTTATTCTCACTGATCCAATAGCTTTCAGAAACTATCAGTCAATGCAGCTTCACTGATCCTACGCTAAGAGCTTAAAACACGCTCGCCATTTTGTTTATGTTATTTTTTTGGAATTGAAACTTCAAAAACCTTTCTTCCTTGAGAATGGAAGTTTCCATTAATAAAAACAAAATAGCGATTGTGTAGAATTTTTTTCTGTTAATGTTACATAATGCATGACCAAAATTAGAATGAGATGATTGATTCAAAACAAATTAGTGAGCTTAATAATTTCTGCTTTTTACGTATCCAGATGTAACTATCCCAAGTAGACGACGTCATAAGTGTAAGTAGCAGCGTGGATTCTGCAAAATTGTATAACTATATGACATGTACATACATCATCCTATATCAGTTCACTGCTGGACATAGGTCTCTGCCAAGACGCGCTACTGAGACCGGTCTTAGGCTCTTCTCATCCAGTGTTTGCCAGCTACATTTCGCAGATCATCGCCCCATCTTGCCGTCCTACACTACGCTTGCCTAAACTTGGTCTCCACTCAAGTAATTTATTCATACATATAAGGTGACAAACCTATAATATTTTCTGAATAGGTACCTAAAACAGAATATCCAGCCACAATTTTTTATAAATCTTTACCCATTACCACTTAACTGTGCTATCAACAAATTGGTAAGCACCTGCTATAAAACTTTAAAACTAAAACAGATATCGAAACGGGCACCCTCGCCAGGCCTAGTTGGCAGTTGACCAGTTTGTGATGGGCACGGCTCGGTTTAAATCTGCAAACGGATGGACGAACAGTTTTAATGGTCTTTGTAAAGGGAGTGAAAACTGCAGTATAAATTCGATGCCTCTTGCGTGCCCCGGGCAATTTTTCCAAATACGCCTCTGGCACAGTGTACTTAGTTGTATTAGTAAGCCCACTTCAATATAAATTTCTCTGTTTTTTGTTCGTGTCAGTAATTTTTGTATTATTACCAGTTTTCCACTATATTGAACTGAAATTCTAACAATATTGTAAATACTTAGTGTATTAGTCATAGTCTTCTTTGTGGATAAAGCCATTTTGTCAAAAAACATTATCTCTGTAAAATACAATTTTAACAATATTACCTATGTATTTTGTAAAAAAAAAATAGAATAACGTTGTGCTTTTTTTTTCCTTGAGTGAAAACCGTGGCCTTCGTTTTCCTGTTTCTTTGCTCATCAAACAAAAGAAAGAGACAAAGTTATTCCTTGTCTTCTCTGCGGTGTCTATAGAGCACTCAGGTTAAAGTTAAACATGTAGTTGTGCTACTGACTCTAACTACTGTGTCTTTTTCCGACACGTCTATTGGCTTTTAATTTATTTGTCTGTAACAACGTCTGGGTCTGTGTTGCCCTGTCACGGGATTTCACTGTGTGAGAACGTTGGATCGTAACCTTCAGCACGCGATAAAGAAAGCTAATAATTAGCCGCCAAAAGTTACGGTGCGGTGCGCTGGTTCAAATGTTAAAATGAAATCTAGAAATTGCGATGACCTATGACGCTGCAGAGCTAAAACCCTAGGTATGTAGGAAGGTTTACTCACCAGCAACGCCAACAATCGGGTCCAAGGGGGTCTATATCGAATGCACTGCAATCCAAAATGTCCGTCACAGCACAGAGAAGTTTGTATGTTTAAAAGCAATGGCAATCCTTGCGATGGAACGATGATTTATCGCTCGCGATGCGGTTTGATCTCGACAGCAATAACTTAGCTGGAGAACGCGGGAAGCCGAGGGTCTGATCTACGAGAAGACCACGAGAACGATCCACTCGGCGCGGAGGCAGATTACGGAAGCTCGCACCCAGACAATAGACTGCAATAGGCGCGCGATGCGATGACATGAACTTGACGTTTCGTAAGAAGTTTACACTAATGATTGCCCGCGAAAGTACAAATGCAGCGCGGGAAACCCCATTATAAGATTGCATAGAATTACCAGAGAGGTAAACCAACCTTTTTGTACCTATAGGGATTTTTAACCATACAACGTCAAAAATAATTAAAATAGTTATGAATTACACGCAAACGTGCTGTTGGCGTAACCATTTTCCCCGGCTTGAAAGATCCTACTTTCAAAACACAAAGAAAGCGAAAATATAATAATTGCATACCGTCGCGAAACTCTACCATATAAGCGATAAAACAAAACAAATAAATTATGCTAAGTTATTTTTATATAAGAAATTATGCTAAATAATAAACTGCTAACCCTAACCTAAGTAAACTAAGACAATATTAGTAATTATTTACTGAGTTGGAAGAGGGCACAATTTTACAATCGGTCTGCTCTGAAGCATTCCACCTTGCACTTTAACAGAAGCGACTCTACAGATCCCTTTCTTGTCCGGAAAGATTTCAGTAATTAAACCTAACGGCCAATGCAAGGGCATGATATTATCCTGCATGGAAACTACAACCATACCAACACGTACTGGGTTAGAAGGAGTGTTCCAATTTAGTCTTGATTGAAGGGTGTGCTCATTGCAACATCGCTTCCAGAAAGACCGGACAAGTTGCTCAGGTGATTCATGTCGCAAAAGACGGTGTGAACGCATTTCAGCAGCTTCGCGAGCGGGTAGAAACAACAGCGGTTTCGTATTATGATAATGCGCAGGAGTTGGAGCGGTAGGTTCCGACGAATACGGAGCGCGGGAGCAAATAATGCTATAACATTTTGTGTGACGAATAATACGTCGCGCGGACAGAATCCAACAGGAAAACCTTTTGGTGCGATTATACAGAATTATTTCTGTCAAAAGACTGGAATCTATATCAGAACCAGCGGTTACTGAAGGAAGAGCAGCGAACATTTCCGGCGTATCTTGCGGAATGAAGTGCTCTACCGATAAGATTTCTTGAATCTTAGCGATGCGATTGGCCACGTGAGTGAGCCAGCGATGCGGCGATGCGAGAATCCAACTCAAAAATACAGTTGAATCCGAAAAAGCTCCGATAGCCTCAATGGCGTATCGAGCAGAGTAGAGAGCGAAAACTCGGTTTATCACATTTGATAAAAGGAGTGCGGTGTAAATATCTTGACAAGCAAGCGGAAAAACCTTAAAAGGTGCGAGTTTTGACTTTGCCAGTGACACAGCGATATTACTGGAACAGTCGACTGTCTTCGCATTAGAGTTGAGAACCACGCGTAACTTAGTGGGTGTCTCGTCCATGCGATAGGCAGAATGCGGGTTATAAAATGCGATTTCATCTGGAAGAACTCCTTCCAGCAGGGACGTAAGATTATTTTTCAGAATATCTTTAATGACTTCACTATAAAGAAGTATGAAGTAAGAATGCGGTTTTAATTTACACTCGAGGCTAAGAAACCTACGAGGTGCGGTTTCAGAAATAATTTCTGATGCAGAGACGTCCGTCTTCAGCGGCAAAGCAACGACACCCGTGCCAGGGGAGGAGCGGGGGGTGGAGGAACAATAAGACTGCTCACAGTGCTTATCGTCTACACTAGTTATATAAGAAGCAACAACTTCTTTTGTTTCCCCGGCTGTGCACAAGTCACAGCTGTTAGAAGAGGACGTCGCGAAGAATGACAACGTAGCGGTAGGAAGATTTAAGACAGGTGCTTCTCCCATGAATATATAGCCTAACACAGTCTCTAATGCGTCTGGACATCCAGCTGTGGAGGTAATCTTACTGGGTTGCAATAACTTAGCAAACAGTTTGACTCCTAACAGAATGTCAATATTTCCAGGCACAGCCCAAGTATCATCAGCGAATAAATGCGAGTCGATATGATTGAGATCAGCGACATCTATCGAGCACAATGGAAGCTGTCCTGTTATCTCATCGAGCACTAGTGCATCTATGGTGTACTTAGGTTGCGCACGAAGGCGCGAGCTAAAGGTGAAGTCAACGGAACCACGAACCGACTGAGAAGTACCACCGATACCTTTAACAGTGACTATAGAATCGTCACGAATAGGTAGCCCTAACATACGGCAACATCGAGTGGTAATATAGTTCTTCTGAGAACCTGGGTCCAGAAGACAGCGAACGACAACATCTTTCCCTTTTTTACCTACTACTAACACTTTCGCAGTAGCTAAAACTTCAGTGGTGCGAGTACTGTTTTGAACCATAGCTGAATGAGTACAAAAAGAAACATGTTCCTCATCAGGGGGCTTCTCTTCAGTACTGGCAGCCGGCGCGGCGTCATCTGATGGCGTTTCTGTCGTTTGTGGCGGCAGCGGTTGATCAAAATGTAAAAGGGAATGGTGTTTACCATTGCATGTTTTGCAGGTTGTCGTGGATTGACATTTAGACACAGTGTGTTGACTACTAAGGCAATTACCGCACATACGATTGTCTTTTACATGTTTATATTTATCAGTCGCGTTTAATTTCAAAAAGACACCACATTTATATAAGTTGGGATGCGTCGACTGACATAGCGAACATTTAGGTGACGTAGCTACGTACACCTGCGAGACCCTAGAGGGCGCGGCGAAAGGCGCACTATTAGCGCTAGTGCCAGCAGTCGACCGCTCAGGCCGCTGCGGCGCGGTGCGATACAATATCTTTACTTGTTCACGAACGAACTTAACGAAATAATCATAGTCCACGCTTTGAGGATCTTTCATATTGCGAAGCGACATTTCGTAATGTTTTGCAATGTCAGAATCTATTAACTTAAGACCCGTGTACATAAATATAAAATCAGACATATTATCTATTTTTAATTGCTTGAGTCCAGCAACAATTGCGGTATATTTATCAAACACTTTTTCAACATTAGCGGGCGAAGAACCAGCTGACTTCAAAGAAAACAGCTGATTCAAATAGTTTACGGCTAGCGCGCGCGTGTCTTGGTATTTAGCGATAAGCGCATTCCAAATAACACGATAGTTTTCTGCAGCGGGCACAATCCCGGCTGCCACGCCTTTCGCCTTGCCTTTGAGGTGACCTAACAAGTAATGGATGCGGTCCGAATCCGTCAGATCGGGATTTGTGTGAATAACCCGTTTGAATGTTTCATAAAAGAACGGGAAGTTCTGAATGTCACCATCAAAGGTAGGTAGTTCAATGCGAGGTATTTTAATATGCGGGGTACCTGACTTATTTGTCGAAGTATCTGAAAAATCATTTTTTGCGGTTGTGGCTAAGGAACTCAAAGCATGTTTGATTTCGCACGAAAGATCGTCAAAAGCAGACAGTGATTCATAATTAACCTCGTACTTGGGGTTAAGTTTCATTGAAAGAATATTTATATTATCAATCGTAGAGATGTACTCATTACGAATGATATCTATTGTTTTAGCTTGTGCAATAAAAGTGTTCCGCAATTTTTCATTATCTAAGTTGGGGATCAAATCATATAATTTTTGTATGCGAGCAAAATAAGCGGCGCGTTTGCCTTCATATAACTTTAGTTTATTTTGGAAATCCTCCATTTTAAATGTGAAGTATTTTTTAACAAATAAAAATCTTTATACAAAATTATTGATTCGGAACCCACTTATATATCCGATGACGGAACCCTAGTACCAAATTAGATACTCGATGCGTAAGAAGAAATATAATTTAAAATAAATTAAATTCTAAATAAATTGTGTACGGAACCAATTTTCCGTCCACGCGACTACCTATTTGCGTGCGGAACCCTAACGGAACGCGCAACAAAAGGAGCAACAAAGATGACAATATGACAATATGACAAAAGTAGGTACAGGATTATTTTCCCGACCTTGCGGTACCTATCACAACAACTTAGCGAAGGTAAGACAATAAAACCTACAGTAGGTATAATTTGTAAGAACGGAACCACTTTCCGTAGGTAAATAATTTATACCTTACGAAAACTTCTATGGCCACTTACAAAACCCAATACAACCAAACAACTATTATGTATAGGTATGCAAAGGATGCGATGCGATGCGATGCGGTGCGAATTACAGAGTCAGTACGGTCCGGATATAAAAGTAACTGTACTTTCCCGTAGACCATACGAAACCTAAATAACTTATAGGTGTAATTCGCAAGAAAGGTAATTATGACAAAACACAATGTTTTTATAGGTATGGAAATAATATCCAACCATGCGGAACCCTAACACAAACGTAGGTGTAGATACGGAACTAACTTATCCGATCTTACAACCGTAGCGCAAATGTAGGTGCGACAGGGTGCGGTGGTAGTTAACAAAGTTACCTACCTAAAGACAAAATTAAATTCGATAAAGAATTCAATGCGATTAAGTACTTCGAATGCGGTGTGGACTGTATTGCGATTTATTTCTCGTACAATACGAGGCGATGAAATAGGATTACAATTACCTACAAAACTTCTCATAAGTCCAAATACCTAACAAAAGTTATCAATGATCGGTCAGAAATGCAATCCCGGGACATAGAATAGAATCGCTGTTGGTAGGTATAATCCTCAATGGATGCAACAAACGTTGACCAACCAACGCAATGTACCGACGTGACTGTGAGAACCCCAACCACGTTTCTCGGTGTACACTTGCTCGACCTTGTACCAAGGATTCGTACAACGTACGTGTATGCCGCGAAACCACTCCCACGAAACTACCCGCAATACATCCAATGATGGAATTTTGATGCGTAGTTCTAGGAAAACACTTATTTTACGACACAAATCACTGTAGTTATAAGTAACGTATATACCTTTGTTAAGATTTAGACATATAAAGTGTAAATTAATAACTTAAATTCACAAAAGTAACGGGACTGCGATAAAGAATGCAGACCAATATGGACCTTACGTACAACGCAATAAGGACGAGTTTCCTATAACGATATGCAATTATACGTAATTAAAATTCTAGATTTTTATAGATTATAAGATAGGACAAATACTATCCGGTTCGTTAGGACCAAATGGATCGTAACCTTCAGCACGCGATAAAGAAAGCTAATAATTAGCCGCCAAAAGTTACGGTGCGGTGCGCTGGTTCAAATGTTAAAATGAAATCTAGAAATTGCGATGACCTATGACGCTGCAGAGCTAAAACCCTAGGTATGTAGGAAGGTTTACTCACCAGCAACGCCAACAATCGGGTCCAAGGGGGTCTATATCGAATGCACTGCAATCCAAAATGTCCGTCACAGCACAGAGAAGTTTGTATGTTTAAAAGCAATGGCAATCCTTGCGATGGAACGATGATTTATCGCTCGCGATGCGGTTTGATCTCGACAGCAATAACTTAGCTGGAGAACGCGGGAAGCCGAGGGTCTGATCTACGAGAAGACCACGAGAACGATCCACTCGGCGCGGAGGCAGATTACGGAAGCTCGCACCCAGACAATAGACTGCAATAGGCGCGCGATGCGATGACATGAACTTGACGTTTCGTAAGAAGTTTACACTAATGATTGCCCGCGAAAGTACAAATGCAGCGCGGGAAACCCCATTATAAGATTGCATAGAATTACCAGAGAGGTAAACCAACCTTTTTGTACCTATAGGGATTTTTAACCATACAACGTCAAAAATAATTAAAATAGTTATGAATTACACGCAAACGTGCTGTTGGCGTAACCAAACGTAATAGGGATTGCAACTTGTGTGTGTGTGTGTGTTTTAAGAAATAAACTCCTATATTACAACACAATATTATAATATCTGTAATATTGCATAAAATTAATGTCACTGTAAATGAGTTTGATATTCATTTAATTTCGTCAATCATAATTTTTTTATTTACGATTTCATTTTCGCGAGTTTCAACGAAAAACATTGTAGCCAAAAATATTTTATTCGCACAAATATTTCCCCTGCGAAATTTTATTACATTTTAATATAAAATACACCAAAAACAACAGCGCGAATCGCCGAGGTAATCATCTTCTAATAAAACCTAACCAATCAAAACATCGGACATAAAAGGGCTTCAGCGGGAAAAATAAAGTCTTTATCCTGAAAGGCTGAAGCGGCAAGGGGTGGCAAGATTTATTTCACGACAGTACTCGTTATGGCACCGAAGGGACTATAGCGAGGAATGCAGCCTGCAACACCCCGCGGCCTGACAGGGCTGAAATAGGACCTTAGATATCTTTTATTTTGCGAAAAGTCTTATTTTCCATGTTTCACCAATAACCAAGGTTTGCTGGAAGAGGATTAAGTCTCTGTACATACACTTTAACTTAAGTTTTATTGTTGTTATTACCAGCAAAGCACCAACCAAGCAGCCTTCAAAAATACTCGTGGTCATTTGTGGTAGAGCTGCCCCTCAAGAAAAGTTGCAATTTTCTAACATTTGTAAATGGGGCTGATTATTTTTTCATTTGCAATGTTATCGCTCTAGTTCGCTTCCCTACATGGCAGTTACACTTATGTTAGAACCTTAAAACATAATAATTTGGAACTTAGTATAAAATTTTTTTTTTATTGAATGTTTTTGTATTGCCGCTAATATTTCGATGGCAAAATTAGGCCTAAGTAGGTACTAATTATTTTATCAAATATTTGTAGAAAGGTTTATGAGTCTTGTTGACAAACCTTAGCGTGTGTTATCCACCTTACTCCGCCCCTGATAACGGGGACCGTATATACAGGATGTTGTATTATACGATCGCAGATCGGCAGATCGTGGATCGTACGTGAAAATTGGAACACAGTTTTGTTCTCGATTCTGTTAATTAATTTCGATCCTGTAAAGTTGCAAAGCGACATTGTTTGCTGTCGAAACACTACTTGTATATAGGTGGTATTTTGTAGGTACGTATTCTAATGAGCGTCAATGTTGGTTACGTCGGTAGTTCCGAAGTCGGCGGAAGTTGAAGTTGTTACTTTTGTAATCTATCAATGAACTACTTACATACGTATAGGCAAAGATATTTTTCACCTAATAGTGTGTCTGGATTTAAAAATAAGGATTATTTTTGTACTGATTTTGAAAAGTAAAAATAAAGACATTGTTTTTTCTTATTTTCTTTCTAAGTACTTAAGTATAAATTTTGCTTAGTTTAGGACTAGAGGGCGTTGCGTAAAATGTTTATGAATATTTTATTATATTTTTTACTGTTTTTGACCCTCGCTGTATCGTGATTCGCAGAGTAATCGAACAGACATTACTTATTTTACAACGCAATAAGAAGCGGTCTCGATAACTCTATAGATGCGTAAACATATTTTATAGAGCCAGATGAAACCATTCCCACTATTTTACGAGAGGCACTCCCCTAATGAGGGAGAGTGGGGCGGTATGCAAAATTATACAACTTATTATTGCAATTAAAGTTATAGCTAGTCATATTTTTAGTTTTACACGACTGTTATGATCAAAACTTCGTTAGGTAAACGTGCACTTACATTCGGCAGCAACTTACTCCAGGCCAATCAATGCACTTATGGCTTTATTAATAGTGCCTATTTCATCATCTCATGAATACGCTAACCATCATTTATTAATATTTCCATCTCTACATTAGGCTCAAAACAAAGTTAGAAATAATTTTATTTGACGGTTAGTATTACTCAAGGATGGTGAAATAGGCCTTAGTCTTCTAAAGCTACGCTATGGCTAAATTGGCTGCTAAATCTGTCATCTCTTTTTGTTGTCATGCCTGTGACAGTAACAGAGCATTTTTTAAAGCCGCTCTAAAATGACAGCAAAATATAAAGACCAAATTATGAAGTCTCAGTTTTTTTTTGATTCGTTGATTTTAATATCATTAGCATTTTATATTTTTATGACAGCCTAGCAAGGTATTGCTACCTTAAAAGGTAGAAGAATCCAGGATGTCCGTTTGGTGAGGCCTGACTCAGCTGTTAAGGATTTTCACTGATCCTGGTCCACCCTTGGGTAGACTTGAAGCTTTTGGGTCGACTCGAGCCCTTGTGGAGGTTTAGCACCTATACCTTGTAAGTAGTCAGTTGACTTGAATGGTGAACGTCTATTTTGGCAGTATGCCAACTCTATGAAAACGGTGACGTAACTGGTATGAAGGTTAGTAGTGGTCAGTTTATGAAGTGGAGCATGATTAATGAACCAGACTGATCGATTTTTTAAAGGATTTGATTTACGGGTTACGGAATCCTAACCATCGACTTTTTTATTGAATACCTAACAAAATTTTAGACATTTTGGTGAATTTCGTTCGAAATGATTATTGGGAGTTTAGAGATTAAATCAAGTACTCGAAGTCACCTTGAAATAGATACCTAGGTGGCAATAGGATATAGAATATGCTGGAAGTACAACTATAGTAGACACTTGAAGGAGTAAAATTCAGAGTTAACTTTACATTCAGAAAATCCGGTAAACCCAAGTAAATCGAAGAGCCCCATCAATCTTCCCACCACTATCAATTTCCAAAACTATGATAAAAATAGCCCACCTTCATAAATAAAGACCGGTCCACACCGTCCGGGATGCTATCACCGCATCGTTCTCATTACCTTCCATAGTAACTAAGGGGAGTACACACAGGGGACCCGTCCCGTCCCGACCCGTTCCTCCGCAGATCTATAATGGAGATAAATGAATGTCAAAGCACTCAAATTGCGGCACGGGCCAAGCTTGGAGGGAACTGCGACTAGACAACAAGTTAAAACAGTATTTGAAATTAAAACCACGGAAAATCATGAGCAGAGCTGTTATTTAAACAAGAAGTGTTTATAGTAGACTACTAAGAGCACTTCATATGGACTAGTTTGACTCTATGTTATAATTAATGTCATCAGTCACTTTCTTTTGTAAAATACCAACAGTGACGATGATGCAATTTTAATGCTAATAATTACTACTTTAAAAATCTACCAATATAGAATGTGAATGAAAACTTTATAAGGTAGACATTTCACAAAATGTCATCTTATTCCTAAACTAATTAAAACTTTTCCATGACAGCACTAATATATTCTCTTACTGTCGTTAGTAAGTTACCAATATTAATTTGACTAGCTTGCTAGTTCAAAAAGAATGGTTTTTTATAAGCTCCGCTAGCTAAAATAGCTGCTAAATTATTGTCGTTGCTTTCGTTGTAATGCGTTTTTGTTTTCGTTGTTTGAGGTGGGCCATCGGCTTGCTCCATCATTTAGTTATATAAAAAAATGCAAGTAACGACAGGGTATTATTTAAAGCTACGCTCAAAAGGGTAGAGTATATTTGTACTAGCAGTTACCCGCGACTTCGTACGCGAGTAACTACCGTTTCCGTGTACAATATATTATCTGTGCGTGTACCGAGCGGATACTTCTTTGAAAAACTTGACATTACACCGAACCCGTACTCGAATGTCAAGCGTTAGTCGTTAGACTAAAGAGGTAGTACTACTGCCCTGTCAAACTGACGTGACATGACATGACATCATCCTCTTGCTAATAATTGGCGCTGCTAATTCCGTTTTTATATTTTATCCTGTAAATCCTGTTAATTATTTGGGATAAAAAGTAGCCTGTATATCAATCCAGTTTACGAACTACATATATTCCAAGTCTCATCCAAGTTGGTTCAGTAGTTTCTACGTGATTGAAACACAAACATCCAAACATCTAAACTTTCGCATTTATAATATTAGTAGGATCTCGTGTCCACAAGCTACTCCCTCTTATCAGTCCAAGCTCAAAAGTAAAATTGCACGGGTTACTGCTGGTATAATGGAGTAAACGTGTAGGACATTTATTTTACAATTATCCCATTTAAAATGTTGCTTTTATATACCCTTATTAAATGGGTGTTTCCGTGTGCGCTCGTAAAAGATGCCATATCCGTATTTTTGTTTGACACTTTCATATAATTAAATCTAATGGCTTATTTAAATATACAGGATGTTATTATGAATTTTTATTAGAACGTGTCATACCTACTTATTAGTTAACGGTAGAACAAAGCAAATTACCTACTTATAGGTACTTATAGATCGAGCTCAAAGCCTGTAACTGGCGAGACGCCGTGCTGGATAGAGAAAAGTGATTCTTGTGTCGGAGGCAAATACTCACTTTGGGTCTCTGTGACAAATAGGTGAAGTAAGTACTTATAGGTAAGTTCATCCTACAAGTAGATACCTATCTATAAAGGTTTAGAAATAAATTCTACAAGCAGGTTCGGTGGTATGTTAATTAAAATTTGCAAATAAAATTTATATCGGCAAGTATCTTAATTGGGCTCTACTAAATTGCTTATGATAATTTGAAACAATAATTTTAATTCTAAGCTGCTGCAGTCGTATATCTCACACTTCAGTAGGTAATGAATGGCTTATTGTGCTGTAAACATGACTCTTACTGCGCTAAATGTGCCAGCTATAATAAATAGCACTAAGCCTATGCTTTAGTTCTTTAGAAATAGACACCGACAAGGTAACTCTAATTTTTCTCCGTATGCAACTCATATACCAGACAGAGGTAATAAATAAGACGAAGAAAACTGTTTAAAGGACTGGCAGGCTTAGCATAGCGTTTTAGACAGCATTTTTTTTTACGGAAAAGTAGACTAAAATTAACTTGCAGTACCACAACGGATCTTTATTCCCTGAAGTTAGGTGCAATAAACGATTGCGCATTACCTACTATTGTGCGGAATTTGCCTAGGTACCTACCTCCAATTCGACCTAATAGATACTTCAGAGGGACAAAGATCCGTTGTGACTACTGTATCTACTACCTACGTAATTGTGATGCTATGTGATAATTTTATATCGATTTATAAGTAGAAGTAAAAATGCGATAAAAATTTTTAATTGTTTATTTGTCGTTGGTTTTAAATGCATTATATTTTTAAATAAGTTCAATAACAAAAGTTTTATAGTAATTTATGTATAAATAGGCTTACACTAGCATACTGTTTGTTCGTCCACTGAATCAGTACAGTTCCTTGGCTACATCATGGGTATCATTTGAGATAAATAATGAAGATACAAATGAAACGGTAGGTAGATATCTTTTAAAATGTATCATCATCTAGTACCTATTCAAATCAATTTATGGGTTAGGGTTAAAAATATGCATAAAATAATGAAATATTTGAAAATCTATTATTATATTTATCTACTATTGATTCTAAATATATTTATTGCAAAAGTTTCATTAGTACTTTTATTCGTTTTAGATCGAATTTTTTTTAGATTTACCCTTTGCATATTCTAAGTACAAAAATATTAATTTCAATTATCTATCATAAACGCAATGTTTGAAGTTATTTTCCGTCAGTTTATAATGCGGTTATTGATTTTATGTATTACTTTGTACCCCTCTTCATCAGAGCAACTGGTTATTAAAGTTAAATATTGTTAGAATATTATTTTTTCTATGATAATATAATATGCATCTAAATAATGTGTTCTAAGCATGATGAAGAAGTACATAGAAATGATTTTCTTTCCGTATTTATAACTAGGTATTATATGCCCATACTAACAAAAAACAGTATTGTAATCATAATATTAAAATTATTTATCCTATATTGCTTATATTTGTACAAAGTTTTCAATTAGTTTAATGTATTGGTGTTCTCATTCAGAAAATATAGTAAACTATTTAATTACATGAATATACAATTACACTTGATAGTATAAAACATTTTACAGAACTTTACAAAGCATAAATAACTATTTGAGTACCCATATAATATCAGGAACTAACAAACAAAACGAATCAAAACGTAACTCTACATTATAAATAAAGTTACAGATTTAATTTTAAACATGACTAAACAAGTTAAGTACAAAAAGGAGAATATTCTATCTATTTAGGTATAGTAATGTCTTTATTGGCATTTATATTTACAATTGTATGTACAAAGCTATCACAAATTACATTATTATTCATATCACTATTTACATTATTGCATTCAATATCAATCGTCATCATTGACGCCAGTACACTGTTTCTGATTTATATATTCGTATAACGCAGCAAAGATATTTCATCTATATTGTCTCTTGCGCATAGTTTTTGTTAGACATACACTATGTGAGGTTTCTCAGGCGTTCTGTGAGCAGGGATTGTCTCATACGCAAACTGTTGATAAATATGTTCATCACTGTCTTCCTGATAGTAAGGATTTTTGTCCACGCTATGCCAGGGAGGATTTAGAGAGTGGAAGTTATTAGTCACAGACGAACCGATCATTAAATATCGGTCCACTTCCCGTTTGTTCTCTTGCTCCCGACTGCGCGTTGAATATCCTAACCCGTTCCCTAATTTTGACACGTCACCATTCAACATTACACTCGTCATCACTGTCTTTGATTTGTCTCCTTTACACTTCTTCAACGGACCCATAAAGTATAAAACACCTCCCACGACGCTTATAACGATACTAACAGTCAACACTACTATGGCCACTATAACCCACCCGTTTGAGCACCCGAATTCCGACTCTGGACATTGAATAAATAAGACACCTTTTAGATGCATCGGCGCTGTGCATTTGACATCCTCATAATCTATTTTCAATACAGTGCTTGTGTTTTTAGACCTTCTGCTGTTGATCTCACTTTCCATTCCAAGTTTCCATAACCAAAGTAGTGAGCAATTACAGACGAACGGGTTGCCAGATATTTCTAGCTCCTGCAGTCTATCAATTGGAAAATGCGAAGCTTCTAATGTCTCTAGTGCATTGTTTCTCATGTAGATGTGAGTGAGTTTTGGGTTACCGTGGAACAATCTAGGAGGAACTTCTCTTACTTTGACGTTCTCGTTCATCCATATCTTTTGTAAATTTATATTATCAACAAACGCTCTCGAGTCGATCTTTTCAAGGTCAAATAGTCTACTCAAGTGCAAATGCTTCAAGTGGAAAAGACTTTGAAACGAAAGCGCCGTTACGTTTTGTATGAAGTTTCCACTTAGATACAAATGAGACAAGTTTGATAATTTGGATAACGCCCATGTAGGAACTGAGGTCATGTTGTTGTTGCTCAAATCTAGGTGTCGCAGTGAAGGTAAGTTATGGAAGCCCAATTGATCAATAGTGTCAATTACATTCGTATTGAAATCTAAATGCTTCAATTCTTTCAGGTACGGTATACCATGCTTCGGTATTTCCTGCACTAAATTTAGCGACATGTCTAAAAACTCCAAGTTGACCAAGAAGGCAAAATTGTATGAAGGTAAATCCAGTATCGTATTATTTCGAAGAGATAACATTTTAAGCGATGAAAGCGGTTCAAACGTGTCCTTCTTGAATCCCACCAACTTATTGCTTGACAAATCCAGTCTTTCTAAAGAAGTTAAGTCTTTGAACGTTTGAGGGTGAATATCGGCTAATTCATTGCTCGATAAATCTAAGTCAAGAAGTCTCTTTAACCCGATAAACGTGTCCTTATCGAGGCGTTTCAGATAGTTATTAGTGAGATTGAGATGAGTCATCTCCAGGTTGTTTTCGAAGTTCTTATCAAATAAGTCTATGATTTTGTTGTAAGAGATGTCGAGGACTGTAAGTTGCGTGTAGAAGCCAAAGGTGTAGAGAAGATCTGTGATACTGTTGTGTGTAAGATTGATGTAGGTGGCTTCGGGGTTTAGTTGTATGGGGACGATCTCGAGGCTTGCGTTGGCGCAGGAGGCGGCGCGCAAGGCGTCGTCGCAGGCACATTTTGCTGGGCAGAGCGTCCGGGCGTTTGCGCCCCACGCCCACGCCACTACCACCAAACACCAGCGCCACTTCGCTACGCAGGAGCCCATAACATCTCATGCATGAGCCACGGGAACCTGTAACAAAGAAAATATTAAATTAACTATTTATTTTGATTAGTTTTTAATTTTGTATGACAAGCTTAATTCTTTTTGTACTATAATAAAACGATGGCATTATTTTCAAAGAACAAAGAAAAACTCAGATGTGAGTCACAAACAAATTACATTCAAACAACATGAAAATCTCATTGCCATAGATGAGATCTAGTTTATTTCGTGTAATTTATTGTTATCATAAAATCCGAGTCACCCTCGGGGCATGTCGCCTCAGACCACGAGGAAAGTAAAAATATACAACATTATCGCTCCACAAAATCTTAATATAATTTCTACCAAAAACTGCAGATAACAAATGTTCCTCTCTGCAATTTGTATGGGGGGTGGAATTGTTTGATCCAAATTAGGACGATAAGAAACGTGCCGCGTCGGTGGAATGGTGGTTTCGGCTGCTTAAACTTTTTTATTATCCTTGTAGCGATGTCGAAGCTTCAGTCAAGCATATTGCACGATGCTATTTGCATCCTTATTTTGTTGTTCGATGCTCAATGGCAGAATAGCTAATCATTTTCCCCCTGGGCGCAGTCGTATAAGCATGTGTCGCGAGAGCTAATGCTTTTCCGCAGCTCAACGGCTACAAGCCGTCTGCGGTAGCTCGCGAAGGCATATTGCCTACCTTTATTTATCGTCGCACGTTTCCCGCAAGACGAATGCTCTCCGCAAGCGGGACTAGCGACTAATCCTCCGCGCTCGAGCGGCTCCTCGACAATACCTCCGAAATTCTCGGCGATTTAACAAAGGAGTTTGGTGGGTACTTCAAATTAAACGTTCGGCTTTACAATTCGACGGAATGTATAATGAATAGCACCGTAACATCTGTTAACGAAGGCGAACGATCTAGAAAGTTTTCACGCGCGGGAATAACTAATTGCGAAGGTTGGAATTCAATTTATGGCTTCTAGTGCGCCTCTCGGGAGATCAAGCCGCGCTAAAGTATTAATAATGCAAAACAGTGTCACGGAAAGTTTTTGATTCCAAATGCAAATTGAATTAGGAAACAAAGTTGTGAGTGTTGAGCCGTAGCCTGCCGCAGCGCTGTCATTCGCGGCTATATACATTATGCTAAATGATTAACATCCATTCAACTAATCAACATCGGTCTTCCGTATTGCAAATTTTGATAAACATAAACAGTGAAATTAGCATTGATCCCTGTCGAACAAGCTAACATGTTTGTGGAATTGCGTACGGAGTTCCGTCAAACCTTTACTCAGCCATCTGAATAAGTGAGTAGTGTGAATTGATAGGAGTCGAAAAGTCGTGAGAAGACGACCCCAGTCACCCTCGGTAACACGATATGATCCGTAGCGAATGGATTACCTGGTCCGCCCGTATTACAGAAACCATACCAGATACACTATAGAGATCCCCATCCTCGTATTAAGACGGATTAATTCTGCTACATTCCAAATGTATTTCATATTATGTAAACCGGTAAAATTGCATTTCAAATGAGGTGCCACCAAAGATAACTTAAGAATAACAGTAAGAATCTATTAGTTTTAAAGAATAGGTCCAAAATCAAAATACTTTTAAAATTTTTTCTTACCAACGAACAGAATTTTTTTATAATGTAAGTAGCATGCATGATGGATGACCTAGATCTATCTTACGTTCAACGATTTTTTGTTTTGTTTTGTTACTGACATTGCTGACAAGGATCATTTTAAACATGTTACAGTTTCATCCAGAAAAAAATTGGTTTAAATTTAATCTATAAAGCCTGCGCAATTAAATTAAACAACGAAGACCGTGCAATCAATGCGGAAGCCGACTAAAAATATTGGCAACAGTATTTTCATACTATTTAGCATTCAAACAAAGGTGGTTGCGGTTTGGCAAACGTGAAAAAAGGCCAAGAGGGAGCACTCCCTATCCGAACCTAAACTGGTCTGGCCGGCACTCTTTTGTCTTTTAATTTCCTGCCCGCGAGAGAGCGCCCCCGAGTCGATGCGATTTCGCTTTCGTGAGCTTCGTTAACTTGTATCGGCCTTTGTTGTTGCCTATTGAACTTTTCCATTACTGCCATCATCGATTGAAACCGCTAAATTCGTTGGAAAATTCTTGTCGTCGAGATCAGCAGCGCCGCCGCCGCCGCGCCCCTTCGATATGAACAGTGGTCTCCTCATTTTCCTTTAATAAATCGAGTGTGTCGAGAGTTTTTGTTTGTTTCGCGCTCGCCGCTCGGAGCTCCACGGAACCTTTCCAAATGGAAATTAAATATTTCCTTATTGAAAAGTTAGAATGTTAGCATTTATATGCTGGATATTAATAATTGTAAGAGTTTTGTAGCGAGGACTCGGTGCGGGAGTTTCATTAAAATTTTAATAAGATTTTTATGATTCAATTGCAGACAGCAGAGATACTTTTGAAAGTAACTGAACAGGTCCGTGTACGTTTGTATAAATTTAACTTTTTATTCAATGGTCGAATGTTTTGGTAATTTTGTTTACATAAAAATTAAAGAAAATGTTTATATGGTACATAAGAAAAGGTGTGAAATAAAATTGTCCGTAGCCTTCACGCACTAGTTTTATTTGTACTTACAAGATAATATTCAACCATAAACTGGTTTTGTTAACCGGCTTGGGTTGCTGCTCGATCCGGGCATTGGCGACCTTCCTAATTACACCATAACATCTAAACACCGTTTAGTCCGGTAAGGGCTGCCCGTAATTTATTACACAATTTCCCTACTTACCTACCTATACCGAATTCAATATCAAAAGGGACCAAACCTTTAGCATTAAGTACCGAACTATTGGTTCAAGTTATCAAAACTATCCGTTTCGGGTGGTTCAGCCCTAATTGCGGATACCAATCAGAATTGTCACCTGGAGCTATCGTCACAGAACACATATAGTAGTCTATCGTGTTATTACTAGGAAATGTACGTAAGAAAGAGGGTCCCAGCAATAAAACCAGTGTAAAAGTCGGCTAACCACTCCTTCACTCCGAACGCTCGAACCCTCACCACTTTTATGAGTTGGTTAAGTGTGCTACCGTTTTTAAAACGGTCCCTGGTGACCCCGAAAAGAGTCTAAGCGTATTGAAATAGAAGATGTTTTAGTTTGTATGTATGAGTCATTGCATTCGGGGTGCGGTATTCCGAGTGCGTACTACGTACCTCGGTTTGACGGGCGTAAGTATTAGTGTGAGTGTCGGCAGGCACTAACGGAAATAATGAGAAAACTTGCTCTGCTGAGGAGAATCCAGCCTCGCTAGTTTGAGAGCAAAAACGACTGAAGCGGCTAGCGTAATTCGATTGTGAATTTGCAACTTCATTGTAAGGTATTGTATTATTTTGTCTATAAAATACAACATAGTGAGATATCATATTTACATTATTATAATTAAGTTCATGTACACTGCAAAAATGTACTAAAAAACATTCACGTCTATAATTTCTTGAAATGCAAACTAGCACTTATTACTATTCCAAGCCAATTTTATATTCCACTGGTATTTCAGCATCTCGCACAAAACAATCGTAAGAAACTTTAAGGGTATTTACCCTGCTGCTGTAAAACAAGTAATTTTATCTCCAGAATTTAAACATTTCACTGATGTAGTTTCCAGTTGGTGCGCTTTAGTGCACTTCACACTTTCAAAGTAGCTTTTTGTTTAACGTTCTGTGACATTGTATGCAAGACTTAATAATACTTTATTGAATTTCATGGAATTTGGAAATGGTTGGAGTGTTCTTTGAAAACCATCTGGTTTCAGCAAACAAATTGATGTAGTTGTACTAAGTTATACTGCGTAATAAAATTGTAATAGCTTTATGAATCAAAGTTCATATAAGTAGTTACATTCAATACTGCAATAAAGCCGGTCAATAACTTTCATGTTTTAACCCAACACAATAATGACCTAAGCAGCGTAAAACTCAAACTCGTTCAATTAGAGAGTAATTCGGTACAAATATGTTGATCGACAACGCGTTTTCGACCTAATCAGCGCGCTACAAATTTTAATATCACCGCGTCAGGTGTGCCTCTTATAGTTACACGCCACTATTGATTTTGCAATCAAAGCCCGGTTAGCACCACACCACTTCCCCACAATTACGGCCAGATATTAATTTACGGGTGATATTGTTTCACGCGGTCTACAGTATATCCAGCCGTGATTCAATAAGGCCACATCTTGCCAACTTTTTGCACGCTCCGATCTCGTTTCCGTCTAGGATTTCCTCTCGCACACAAACCCCGACGCCAGACCGTAACATCACCGGTAAAAACTAAGAAAACGAGACATATACCTACGAGGAGCCGACTGGGTATTTTATGTATCCCGATTGCTTTAATGTTTAACGTTAAGTAAAGAAAGGCAACTAAAAGTCGTTACGCGCACAATGTAAAATGTTGCTACAAATTTTCCTCAGATACTGCAGATTCTAGTTAGAGTAAAAAAGCTTTAGCGAACAAAACGTGTACCCGCGCCACACAATTCCATTTTCTCTTTCAGGAGCGGAGCGGGTCTTAGTGAATCAGGGTTCTGTATGGGCGCCTTTATAAACGCAATAATGAGGAGTGGTAAGGCGGCATTCAGGCGAGCGCCCTAACGAGAGGCGCCGATGAATCGCCTATGAGCCGAGTACAAAACTTGCCACTTGCGCGGTAATGGAGGCCGGCAAGCGTCGGGGACAGCCCACAGAGGATAATCCGCTCACTTCTGAGACACAGTTCCTTTCTAGTAATTGCTACGTTTCATACCAACTTGCTTAAATAAACAAAGTATCCAAATAAAAATAACCATACAGATATAAACACCAAAATTTAAATTTATTTTTAATAAATTCTCCAGTCTGTTATCTTCTATACCACGAGCTTCAGCATTTAAACTAACGCATAATTTTCCTTTGAACACCTTCACTACATAGCACACACCTGAACTTTATTTATTGTGGTAATAACGTGAAATTGCTGTTCCTTCCGAGCTGTGACCTCTCTTCTGCCGCGCACCGCCTCGATGCCTCGCCAAAGGGCTTTTAGCGAGCACCAACTCGCTTTAACTTTCAGCGCGAGGATTAGACCTCAGTGCGATTGGATGCGGCCTACGGATGAATAGTCAATGAATTTAGGCCAAGTGACGACACGTAGCGTTACAAATTAAATTCCAAGCGTTTTGTTTGAAAGTGTCAGCTTCTTCAAGACAATTGGGGAGAGTACTCTCATAACACTCGTTTATTACTTGTTCTTGTTAAAGTAGGTAAACTTAAAAACAAGTTCATGTGAAAATTTTACGGCTTTATTCTCAAACGCTTTCAGAAATTGAAGTTGGAGCGCATTTCGTACACGTCTCGCGTATACCTACAGGCTGCCGCAAGTATACGGTTTGCGGCACACGTTTCAGAACTTTGACTTCCCGAGCCCGAGGAAAAAACAACTGCCATGAATTGTTTGGCTGTTATTAAAACTTTCCTCTGAGATATCGAGTCTATAAAATTAAAAGTTACCGTTTGCGTTTCCGTAAGGTAAATTTAGTAGATGAGGTTAAGATGCTTTTGTGGGCTGGAAGAGCCGTGTTGCAAATGACGTGCTTACGAAGCGATCTTAGTTTAAGCCCGTCAAACGGTCTCAGCCTAAATGAGGATGCAGCCTCTAAGGCATACTGCGAAATTAGTCAATCCTATCGCGACCATCTCCAGCGGACTCAGCGAGGCTGAATAATGAAATAGCTCGTTCAGACGTTAGATAGACGTTATCGACACTCGGAGCCACGGAGTGCGAGCGCGGCGACCGAGCACGGGCGAAAATCCGAGGATTCTGTGTGAGATATCTCGCGGCTCTTTTAGGGTTATTAAACGGAGTGGGTTTTAGGGAAATGAGTCGGGAAATAAATCTATCCCCTCCAAATGAAAGAATATTTTTGTTACAAATAATGCCCATGAAACGAATTCCGGCTTGTACATACATCGTCTTCATTGGGGAGGCGTAAGGCGTTCGGACAGATAAAAATCCGCGCTCATATGGGCGTCTTGCCAATAAGGAGAATGGAAGTGGAACTGTTATCGCTGATAAAACCGTTGTTCTTGCTTGCACAGATGGAATTGGAATGGTAATAATACAATTGCTAGTAATTGGATTACCGATAGACAACATTATGGGAAAGATATAGTATGAGATCAAGGTTATAAGCACCAGTAAAACAAAACCACTTCATATAAAAGTTTACGATTATTTCATGCTATAGTTTTTCCTTTTATATCACAACCAAGCACTTGCACAGGAAATAAACTTGATATAAAAATGAAGTTCACTGACAATTTAAAATGTAAAAACGAAGAAAAGTTGATAAATATTATATCCTCTAGTGTTTCCTGGAACCAACTGACATATTTTACTTACTCCGGTTTTATTTAAAGGGGAATACAAAACGCAGTGAGCTGATACCTCCAGCGCAAAGCTTGGTGCAGTCCGGGACTTGAGGGTTAAGCCCACCGGCAGGATTTCCCTGTGAGTCCGCAACTCGTGGCAAAATCCTGCGTTTCCATTCCATATTGCAGTGCATCCGAGATTCACTTTAACGTATTCAACAGACGCCAGGGTTAAGGTTCTAGCCGGTAATGCGTTTTATGAATGAACGAATGAATGGAAGGATTTCACTTCCAACTAACCATTGGGTTGAGCAAAAGCGCATCCCGTTAAGACTCTTTCCAGGTATTAAGGATCCGCTTCGTGCGATAAATTTTTGAATAGTTCCACCGTGAGATGAAACAGATTTGCGTAGAGCTCAATTCTGTGAAGATATTGCAAGGCTATGCAGTTTTACGATACATAAAGTTAAGAGCCGAAGAATTACGAGCCTTGACAAAAGGCTATATTCCGTGACGCGCGTGATTTACTCTACAATTTTCGGTAGTCCTTGGACAGTATTTCGTAGATGTCGTACCATAATTTTGATTAAAATTTTACATCGTGCTCCCGAATTTTTATTACCTTATTATCTTAGTTTGTTACGGCTGAGAGATGGTCTATTTAGATATTGCGTTCAGTAAATGGTGCTGGAAACCTATTTGCCGAGGGTCGGGAAAGGTTAGGTGGCTACTATTTATAATCAATGTGACTGCGAACGCGACACTCAAAGGCCAGATGAGTTGATTAATTCGATTTTCCCTCTGGACGGTTTGATTGCAAATGCAAAAGGAGAAATACTGTTTTCTATCAATACGAATGCTTTAATTACACGTTTGTTGGTTTCAAAGAAAACAAATGTACAACTCCACATAACACAGAGTTTTTTTTCATGAAAGTTGTTTAATTTAAAAAATGAATAAAAATTATACAAAACTTAGACTTACCTATAGAGCGCGTGTTGTGTCTAAGAATAAAGTATCCGATAATTTCTATTGAAAGTTCTAATGAGTCTACTATGTTCCAACGCGCATCCTGCATTCGCTGAGTAAAAACGTGCATTGCGTATGCGCAACATGAGAAAAACCTTTAACAGTTAAGCTATTCAAAACTTTACGTCGTAGTAGTTAAAGATCATTTTACAATGATGCTATCGGAAAATTCTTAGATTTGTACCGTAACAACACCATGTAACAACATGTCTCATTTGACAGCTGCTTCCTTCAGAACCAGTTATAACTAATATAGTTTATGCTATTCATTGGCAGTTTATTGCCTTTATATCGATAAACTAAATAGCTATTAAATGAATAGGACTGTGTATTATATTATACTCGTGTTATACAAACACTAATAATCCTAATCTATAACTAAAATTGTCTATGGCAAAATTTTCTATATCAATTTCAAAGTATGAGTCCATAATTATGACATACCTATACCTATCTAACCCAATAATAAAATGCGTGGGTAAAATCTTATTCGAATTTCAAAATCAAACGAAATGAAATTCTAGCTATCGTATAAACCCAAATCAATAAACAAACTTTACGGTCATAATATTTGTAAAATTAGATTTTTGTCACCACATTATAGGTCACAATATTACGTATTTATGTAACTTGCGGTCATAAAATCCATTTTAAACGATCGAACTCAGACTACGTGTGAAATCGAATCTTTGTTCCCATGAAATCCTAGTAAACTTCAAAAATACGTGTCTAAACGGTCTCACGATGGTCTACCTCAGGGGCTAGTTATCCAATGATCTCTATTGAACGAGGCCACAGAGCAGAAAACCTACAGAGCAACAGCTCCGTAGAGCGTATTTTATAAAAGTCTATGGGCAAAGTAATTTGTGAATATACAATCAAATTCAAAAATTGTAAGAATTATTTTGATTCGAAAGTCAACATTTGAAAATTGTCTCGCAGTCGTGACAGTGCGCGCCGCATCGCGTTGTGTCGTCTCCAATCGGCTAGCCGAGAACCCCAAAGCTGCCGTTCTACGTAACGTACTCTTGTACGTAAGTAAACCCATCAGTGAAAGCTCACTCACACATCGCTCCCACGTGTAGGAAGTAGGAAGCGCGTTCTTCAGAGCTATCTGTAAGTTTTCTGCTCTGTGGCATTGCCTAATGTTGTTGGTGTCGAATATCAGACATTTGATGACCATCGGACGATAGAAACTGACTTGGCTCTATGGACCGTGGAATTGCGGTTACACGACCGTTCTAAAATTGTAAATGTAGTTACTTTGTTGATATGCAGTTCCAATAAAACGCAATGGTCCTCGATATTGTGCACCCTACACTCAAGGTGGATTATTTCTAGAGTACATTGTTTCAATGATGAATAAACTACAGAATATTTTAATTTTGGTCTGAATCTGAAGGAATAGTTAAGTATTAAGTTCGTTTAAGTATATTTTTTTCAAAGGGGTTTTGTACTAGGTACCTATCTAAAGTGTTTATTAAAAATACACTTTTAGGTGGGTTTGTATTGTGCACAATAAACTACAAAGAAGATTTATTATTCGCTAAAATCTTACAGATAGTCCCATAATATATATTACTAGCACATCAAAATTTTAAAGGTATTGAGTTACAAAGCTTTTAAGTTGTATCACAAAATATGAATTTTGTATTTATCTATTAGTACTAGATAGATATAAAACTCTTTATTGTACAGTCGGCTACACATCAACCTATAGGTACACTGTTTGAACTTTGAACAATTTTAATTTGAATGTTGCGAATACAGGGATCGCAATAGGTGTAGGCGCGTGGCGCGCAAGCAGCGAGTTTCACATAAAAACATATCGTCCCTCTCGCATGATTCGCAACATTCAAATTATAACAGTTCAAAGTTCGAACCGTTGATAGGTTGATGTGTAGCCGACTGTACATACAAAACTTTCAAACCTCGTAAAATGATATTAAAAAATATATCTTGCGGTATAAAAACCACGATAAGTTCCGTTCGGTTTCAAATGTAGATTAAAACTTTTAAAAGTTCTCACCGATTCGGTCCACTGCCGATGAATACCTATAACAACTCGTATAATTATTTTCTCGACCAATACAACAATTACAATATTAGTCACGATCTGTGTGATTTGAAATGTATTATTGTTATATGACCGACGGTAAAAACTATTACGAATTCTTTATAATTGATAGCCGAGCAATCATAAGTCGGAGGCGATTTGAGATCGGATTGAGATTAGATTGAGATCGTTTTTCATCGCTTGATGGAATGATCGTATCTATTGTGAGAAGTATTGATTATTTGTGTCTCTTTGTATGTAGAGTTTTACCACGCTTAGTCTGCAATGGAGTAAATGGAGAACCACACTTGCAATAACTCTTCTTACAATAACTCGTGGTAGGTACATGCATAGGCTTCTTCCAGTTGGAAGTAAAAGTATTTAACTTATATTCTGCCATATTTTAAGTGTAGCATACTTCGCGTGGTCATACTCTTGGTACCTTGTACTCTTCAGATTATACAGTATGTAGTTATGTAGCGCACCGATGGTTATAAAATAAAATTGAATTCTTGCTCTTCTCACTCACTGTTCCTCACCACTCGTAAAAATTGCTAACGAGTAGATTAGAAACCAAATTATACAACAAAGTACAAAACATTCTTCAGTATAAGCACTGGCATTTACCTCGAACCAGTAAAATTGATACCAATACCCAGACACCCCATTCGAATTCACGTCAAGCCACGTACTTGTAATTCAACACGGGTTCCCTACTGTATCTATTGTTTTACTTACAACTACTTAAGGCGAAGTGCATTGAACGAATATGTGATCAGACGAGAAAATGTTGGTTTATTGTTTTTAAACTTGACTCACTGTGGGAAATAAAGTGTAGACTATGTTTGATTGTGGGAACTCAAAAGGTGGGTATTATACTTAAAAGTTTTTTAGGACTATCTTTTGATGTTTTTTCCAATTTTTCCACTTCTTTTCATTAATAGAGCGAAGCGAGTGAAGGTTTTAATGTCAACTTGGGCGAATCGGCGTTGTATGTTTTTTAGAGCATAACTTTCCAAGCGCTCAGCTGATCTGATAGAATTCGGTATGTCGACAGATAGTACTACCATAATTTACTAGAAAAAACATGAAGATTATTTTATTATCTTGAGTGAGCTTGAGATTTTCTTGAGTGACAAAATAAGATACTAGTGTGAAATTCACAATCAATTTATAAGTGCATTCGTTGTTCAACTCAACACGCGTGATTAGAATAAACGAGGTAGGTAATAGTCCAGTAATAGTGGTTCACCGAGTGGCGTTGATTATAAGAAATAATATTTTATTCATTTTTCTAGCATTTTATACTGGAGTACTTAATATGTAGGTTTTATTAAAACTTTACGACAAACCATTTCTATTTTTTTTTAATTGAAATGCATGCTCATGAATTTTAAAATGGTAGGTACCTAAATCGACGGTCAAATTAATTCAAAATAAATTACTAGATCAATGAAAACCGTTGACAGATCTTTCTTTTAGAAATAGTTTTCTTTCGAAGAAACAAACTCGTCGAACGCATCATCACATAACATCAAGTCAGATCGCTGTCAAAACTTGTAAAAACCAACGATGAAGTCGAAAATATTAATTAAGGTGAAGAGTACTTAGACGAAAAGTTTTCATATTTAAAGTTGCTTTGTAAAGTGCAGCGTTAAGCGAGTGTAAACATACCGTACCTATATCCCGGTAAACGTTCTCACGAACATGCAAATCGAGTTCGAAGCCAAGCTAGAACTCTTAAGCATTCCGCATCTGCTACATGTATGCAAACCAATTTCGGGTGAATCTAATTTGGCCGTGTAGCTACAGTCCACGTAAACCGCTGTTGAGATGACGGACGTGGCTCCGTCCGAGATGCTCCTCTTCATTAGGGGAGAGGCGGGCCGAGGGAGCGCTGGCTTTATGGGACAATTTGCATTTACACGAGCCTCAGCACAGATTACGTCCGCACTTATCCGCTTGCCGAAATGAGGATATCTCGCCACTCGCCGACAACCTACGACCAAACAAGCCTTTGTTTATGCTCTTGTATTTTTCACCCGCCATTTGTTTTGACGGCCCAATTCTGAAACATGAAGGCTTTGAAGCACCCAAATGCTTTACGACGGTTGCCCAGTACTTTTGATTTTTTCAGCCATTCGTTTTACGATCCCGCTTCTGGCTCGCACAGCTGTTTATTACGGAATAGAAAATAATACGAGTTAAACTCTACTTCCATTTCATGCGAGGAAGAAACTGTGAACGGGCAATTCTGTAACTTGCACACAACAGGAACTGCAACAGTTTGCAATTTGCTGAAGGTATATATGTTTCCAATGCTAAAGTCGGTGAAATAAGACTGCGAGGAGTTTCAGCTTGGCTCGCAATCTCCGGCAATACAAGACTCGAGACTATTAAAGCACGTAAACTGAGTATTCGGAGTGCTTGTCACAAAGCTGAAGTACCGAAAGTGGTCGTCACAATGACCGAGGGGTACGTATAACGGAATACAACGTTCGCAAATCCACGCTGACCCACTTATCGATAACCACCTTTGAATCGGCCTGACAAAAGCATGTCGATGCAAGGAACATAATGTCTGGCCGGCCGAGGCTCAATTTAGAGCCCGCATGTGTGCCTATCGGGGATCAGCACAGCGGCCGGGTGCCTCGCATGGCATAACTGTTAAATCTATTACGATAAACGATACCCAGAATGTTCCATAAAATTTTATCATGCTGCTCCGATTCCAAATACTAGTCTAGTGTTTATCCGATATTAACCGTTGTTACACTACCACTTTGCTCGATAAGATACTCAGTTACTGCTATTTTGCGTGTTCGATGTTCATGTATCGTTGTTTTGGCAATTTACGACATACCTACTAAACCCTGTTTCTTACTATGTTTCTTGCAGAGTTTGATAAACAAATAGGCATTTAGGTTGGCCTTGTGAAGGAACTCAAAGGGATTTCTGGGAATGTGTAAGTAACACACTCGGAATATCTTTGAATAGATAACTTTCTGAACGCAGACAGTTACGAAGCAAAAGGGATCAAGTACTGATGAAATGGCCCATTTGGTATGCAAGTCACCCATTTCTATACACGATGGGATAACATTGTATCCCTCTTTAGATTGGAACGCCATGAGCAGTTTCAAAGGATTTCAGAACCTATTTTAATGGCATTGTTTCTGGAAAAAATGCGTAATTGAAATTATTATTGTTGTTTTTGTATTACTAAGGGTGCTGTGCATAAGAAATAAGGTTGCTGTGTGAGGAATGCTGTGCATGCCTGTAATAGGCTTATATTTTATAGTATAATTATTGTATTTACAGTATTTTTTTTCTAAATGTATTTAATGTGTGCTGCCAATTAAATAAAAATAAAATGAGATTTTTTTTCACCTAAAGTAGGTACTGTTGTAGAATTCAACAATTAATATAAATTAGAATTTATTATATTAAAATAATAATTTATTTATTTTATTTGTTGTAGAATTGGTTGTTGTTGTTGTTGTGTAAAGTCCATGAATATTTATTTATTTTATTTATAATTAGTTTTTTATCCATGACATTTCTCTTACCACTCAGATAATATCTTTAAAAAGCCAGACACCTGAAAGAATACCTAACGTCCATAGGAATTAATAGACGATTCTATTTAAAAAATACAGTGCCAAAAAGTAAAATATTTCCGCCTACCAACATTTGCATAGAATGTATGTATAATAGCGTGACAATGAGCCATAAAATTCGAACAAGTCTTTCTAAGCCAAACAACTTAATTAGCAACAAACTGCATTCAAAAACAATTGGTAACACCACTTCCAAAATTAACTTTGCTCTCATAAATATTCATTGTTCTGAGGATCGCCCTATTTGCCGGTCTGTCGCCACCGCAAAAGTACGACCACAGTCTTGAAAAGCAATTGATGCAGTCACTATCTTTTCTTTAGAAATAATCTTAATTTATCATTGTAACACTTCTCTTAAGATAGAGTTTTTACTTCTTACAACAAGTTGAAAAAGTATACAAAAAATTATTAACTTTCAGTCATTTTAAAATGTTGACTACTCACTGAAGCACTTGAAGCAGTTAGGTAACTTCACTTTGATAATTTGGTGATGATAATGATAAAACTGAAATGAGAAGTAATAGAACATAATGGACAGTGCTAGTGGTAAGTGGTAGTGACTAAGGAGGGAGGCTCCTTAATTTTGGATTTTAGTTGACAAATACATTGACAGATTGGTAACGACTGAATAGTCAGGGAATCCTTATTGATTTACATTGAACCATTTTGGTTATTTTATCAAAACTCGTACTCACTTTGCCGCGGCAAAGTACCGTTGACAAATTAAAGGACTACACCAATTTTGGTCCAAAATGCATTCCCAATTACCCTGAACTGTTATTAAACGGCCCCAAAGGGGAAGCATAAATAGACAGTCTTCGCAATAAGCAAACCTAACGTATTCAAGTTACACTACGCGATGACGCTGCAGCGTTCTGCATTTGAGCTGTTGATAACACGCAGTGTAACTCGAATAGGTTTACGTATCGCGACGATTGTGCTGACCCCCTTGATCATTTAAAGTCAGTCATCCGCACGATTGACACATTGGAAGTACGTGTCACTCAAACACGCCGTTTTAAATCTGACCAGAGGGGTGTTATCTATTGAAAACTGATTTGTTCATATTTTTGCTCGGACAGACAGACTGTCCGTGTTTGTTGATATGGATTGAGATTTCGATAAGCGTGGTTTGTTTTGGAAGAGATTAGATGATAATATAAAAATTAAGCATAGCGCGTAGCAAGCTACGACATAGCCAGATGTCTAGCTAGTAAACTCAAAACTCGTTCTACTGCCTATAAATATAATAGATGATCATAAAACGACATCCTAATTTTTTAAATAAGATCATAAGTATTTTTAGGTGATGCATAAAATAAAGACAAATTAATTCATTTGGGATCTGAATAAACTATGTTTTATTAAACGAACTTCAGAGACCGCGGGATTCAACACGCTCATTATTACAGAGAAAACAACACAATAAACCAACTTTATAAATAAACATAAACGAGTTCCACCAGGTGTTACCTGCAGAAGTTGTAGTTGTATCAGTTTGGGTGTAGATGAGTGACAAAATATTTAACGGCGACATTTGTATGTTTTAATTTATAGAATCATCAGGTAGGCCATTTGCTTGTTTAAAAATAAAAAAAAACTTCGATAGCTTGTTACTGAAGGGACCGTGACGAGTGGAGGGAAGAAGAGGAGGCCTTTGGCCAGCAGTGGGACAGAACGGACAACAAAAAAAAACTTTAAAAAAACCTTGTTACTGCCGATAGCTATGGTGCTAAAAGCTGCTATTATCACAAAAATAAGAAAAATTTAGTTTGGAAATTTACTACTTATAAGCTTTCAAATAAAAATCTATCATAAAATATTGTAAATTAAATCGTGATTGGAATCCAAAAATTATGAGTCAGCATCAGTCCTACTTTACAATTTTTTTTTCAATTTACTATTATTCATTTTTATTGCCCAGCGTTTTGCCCTTCGTAGCCAGTTTATCAGAAAACAGGAGGTAGAGATGGCAGAACAAACTGTTGCAGTGCACGAAACAGTTTTTCGATCTCGCTACAAATGGCGTAACATTTACAAAGCTCCAAGCTTAGAGGGTAGCACAAATGGCCGGGCACAGGTGTTGCTTTATTGAAAAAAAGATACAAATTACCCCTTTCTACGCGATTTGACGCCGGATTGATGCCTGTGCCTTTACTGGAGACCACTTTTTCTGATTGGAAATTTCGGGACGACGTATTGATCGCAAATTTTTTACAGACTTCAAAAAATGGAGGATGTTCTTAATTCAGATGTATTTTTTAATATTGCATATTGCTTTCTTGTTACTTTTCAGTATGTTTACGGTCACTAGAACAATTCCAATGAACTGCTATCATCATAATCATCTGATGATGAAGTCGGAGGGTAGTCAAATTGGTCTTATTGGTTTTTCTTTTAACTTGCTTTTTATCAATCTCTTCAATTTCTGGCCGATGTTAGCTCCGAAACAGTTCTAACCGTACATTTAGATTTATATGTTTAATTCTAATTTTAAATATGTTTAAGTATGCACAAAGAAGCTTTTAGTAGGTAGTTGTGGTTTTTTGTAAGTAGGAAATACATAGAAAAAGTGTTAAGTATTAAAATGTATTTCAAAAACAGATGACTTACCTAATAAGGGAGTTGGCTTGATGTTATAAATCTCCGTTGGCTGGATTCATGAGAAGAGAGTTCATCAGTCAGACTTCTGACAAATTACGAAATCAGTTGGTCTCCAAGTCTGCAACAAACAAAGAAAAATATTATCAACAAGTTTGAACACCGAGAAATCAGACTACAAAAATTTTACATCTGCGGATAACCGTTACTATCATTATAAAACATCTATAAAAAGGCTCTCCCTTAAAGCCCTATAAAAACAGACCTTTATAAACAAGCAATATCTTTTATACAACCTCATAATTCGTTTTCTCTCCCATTTTCTGGAAATATGATAGAAAAACACGAATGAATTATGATGAAAAAAGATGGAATGATATTCAGCTATTGATAGTAAAGTAATTCGGGAAAAATAACTGACCAAGAAAATGAGAGTGTAACAAGCGTCCGTTTTTGCTCAATTTTCACCGGAATATTGTAGCAGTTCCAAAATTCAAGTCCCTTTAGTAAAGTCAAACGTTTCAGCAACCCGCATCGGTTGGTGCTCAGCGATAAAACTTTGTCGGGAAGCGTACAGAATTCTAAAACAAAAAGTACCTAAAAGTCGGCACACAGATGGCGCAGGTGTCCCGGGCGACTTGCACGTCCTCTAATCAAGCGGAAATGTGTGCTCGGACGACCAGACCGGCGCGACCGGCAGACCCGGACGCCTGACCCGCCGACCCGTCCGGCGCTACACCTGAATATGGTTCCCGGCAAATCTGAATCGAGTTCACATTCGGTCGATTCTAACAGGAAATTTAGATTCCGCTCCGAGCTATCTTTCTGTTTATTCGCTTGATTCACTACACAAAACGGTTTTGAAATGTCGCCATTGCAAGAGAACAATTGGTGTAGTGGAAAGCACTTAAACCAAGACTAAGTTCTTACTTACATCAATCGCATTAATGTGGTTGGTGAGACAAAGAGCTATTGCTTATCAAAGTGAAAGCAGGTTGTCCTACGATCCGGTCCGGACAGGCATTCCAATTCCAACAGGACGGAAACGCATCGATATCTAGAAAGAGATTTACGTGACGTTTTTACATTGTTACGGACGAGAATAATGGTATGCAACCCTAATTTAATTATGCCTCCATATATAAATATTAAAAATGTATTTCATATTTTATGCTCACCTTTTTTATGTTAATTAATAGCGTTAATTTACTGGTCCCTTTGGCCGTGTTTGTACTTTTATATTGTATAGAATTATTATAAGGTTCAAGACAAGCATCAAGCCATTTTTCCGCTTACCCGTGCCAATGTCCGTTAAGTAGAGTGGACCATTTCTTTTGTTTTCATTGTGGATAACCGCAAGTCGTTTCATAGCGATCTCCGTAAACCTTTTGACATTCTGCTAAAAGGTTCATTTCGGCTGATTAATGCCGTAATTCCATCGGTTGAGCGAACAAAAAAAGACAGAGGAAGCATTTATACGGTGACGGGCGGCGAGCTCGAGAAAAATGATGGGAATTTATCTGGGCCGTGTATCGCGCCGGGCAGCGGGCATCTATTTTAATTCTAGCAGAATAGTTTGAAAGTAGGACCAAAAAATTTAGCAATTTCAGCAGCGGGAATGTTTTTGAAGCGTGTACATGTCCCAGCTGAATTTGTTCTGTAACTGCGCTGATAACAGTATGCAAAACGTCGGGGGAAGTTGTGGGTGCATAAATTTGAAATTGGTCAGTTTGATAAATGCTGCGTGTTTTGGCTACAGAATTCTATCTCAGACATAAATATTCCATTACTATTTTATAAGTAGTACAAACAAAACAACGACCACAGCTTGCTCTACGAGTATAGTCGTTAAAAGCGACATGAAATCAAAGATTGAAAATTTGATTTCTCACGATGATAACCACGCCTTATTGTATTTCCAGTTGCAATTTCAATTTATTTTGACGTCTTGTTCATTCACTCCTGTCAGTAAGTCAAAAGCACCCACAATAGCCCATACAATATCCCACCCACCCTATCCATTACACGTTTAATTTAGTTAGTAGAATGTGGCGTGCCATACGAATGTTCTGTCGATAGCCATTGGATAAGTGCAGCTTGTTTAGGGGAGCTTTATGCCTTTATTGGTGTAACAGCCGCATAACCGCACCACGGGTAGGTGGTATGATCGGCCTTGCTGGTGGGAACTATGACTCTACTTTTATCGATTTCCATTTAGTTGAACCACAGATCAGCTTCAAATATTACTCAACCTCATGTAAAACATTGAAAGATGACTTCAAAAAACGAACTCAGTCTGTAAAGTAAGTCAAAATTCTTCTTTGATATCGATTTGATTTCTGTGCTCTACTTCAACAGCCACAAATAAGTCCTATGGATGACTGCGTTTGTACCGGCTAAAACAGTTTTGGCTTTGAGATCACTAACATTATAGAAGGTAAGTAATAACCACGGTAACTACCTAATGATAAGGTAGAGTGACGTGTGTAAAGAGGTGGTACCTAATAATAACTAGTAAAATAAATAAAAACGTCCAAGCGTACATTTCACATTAATGAAGTTGCAGCGCGAAGCTAAACACAAACACCTGCCACAAAGGCGGGACTCGGCGAGAGCTAACAATCTGGCTCATTAGCGCGCGAACCTTTGCATAAAATAAAAAAAGCAAAAAATACAGATTAATTTGAGTTCTATTTTTGTAATAATTTCGCTGCACCAGTTAACGAGGTAACTCGCATCTAACAAAGTTGTGATGCAGACTTTGCCGTTCTCAGAATATACCGTTTTCCGCGCCTTAATTTTCTTTTAAAACTCTTTAAATTTTCCAACGCCTTAAAGGTTCTCGACATAACCCTTTGGCACGGTACCCTGAGCACTTGTTGTGCCGCAAATTATATCTCAATTGCAAATATAAAAAAAAGTTAAATCAATAAAGATTGCAGATATCTACTTAATAAGGCAGTTTGGTATACCCATTTGACGACAATCTCGCGACACAGAAACCTCGATAACTGGTGCTAGCTAACGTACTTACGTAGCTGTTGCGTATTTAAATTACATTTTAAGATGTTATAACGAGCTAAAAGTTTACAGCGTGGATGTAACATAGGTTGTGGCACTCGTTTTATTAAGTTTTTTTTATAGATTTATACGAATGGCTATTGAGTGTTTTGTCAAGCGTGGGCAGCGTTAAAGTAAGCGTAGGTTGCTTATTCATATGCTTTGTAGACGGGCGCTTTTGTTGTAAAACCTGTGCATGGACTCTTCTATGTAGAACAGACAGTTTCTCATAGATTGTATCGCCGATACAGGCCATTTATAACAAGATCTTGACTCTATTTTGTAGTTTCAGATAAGCCGGGATAATAAAACTATAGATGAGCTTATTAGTTCATGTCATAGAATTGAAATTATCGTGGTTAAACATCGTCTTTGTATGCAGCCATCAGATACTAGGATTTACGAAATATATCCGGTTGGTTAGGTTGTATGTTTTTCGAGCACTAACCGACATTTAGGGCGGCTTGCACCAGAATCACTAAACGTGTTTAACAGCTAAATCGATTTAAATCTGACGTATTTGTATGACTTGACCACTCGCTATAAATACTATTTAAGAGTTAAACGCGTTTAGCGATTCTGGTGCAAGCCGCCCTTAGTACAATACAGGAAATAATAAAATAAAATGTTTTTACATGATAAACAAACAAAATAATCTAACAAAATATCATCAATAGGTTACTCTCGTTATACGATCGACAATAGGCTCTTCTTCCATCAATGTTGCCTAACTAACGACCACTGAGGACGTACCCTGTAAGGTATGACACTGCATACTCTGAAAAGTAGAGAGAAAATAATGTGGTTCATTTAAAGATAAAATATTGCACTATCTTTATGTAGTGGGAAGGTTAACGACGACGTCTTAATGACCAGGTACTAAACTTTGATGATGTGTATAACACTTTATCGTTCCCTACATGAGCCTTTATTATAGTTTATGGTATACGCAAAAACATCATTGGTATGCCAATCAAAGTTGAACTGCAAAGTTGAACTGCAAAGTTTTAAATCATGGTCAGTTCATACTAACTCATAGTTATTCTGTGACTAAATAGTGACATTATGACGTCATTTGATGTGTTTTCGCGCATATTTTGCTGTCAAGTGTCTAAAAAGAATGATCACATGGTACAAAATTGTACCACGTGACCTGAAGAAATTACACTGGGCAGTGAAATATAACTTGACAGCAAAAGATTGGCATACGGGGGCAGAACTCTTTATTAATTAACACGACCCAAATAAAAATGTATGAGTACTGCTTATAGCTGTATTTCATATTTAAAGTTAGATAATTATAATAATTCGAGATATTTAAAGAATTCTCAAAAAGTTAGATAAAGGAAAGTTCCTACTAAATTTTTTTACGGTCAAACGAAGTTGTCTTAAAATAGCAAGTACACACCGGTCTATATCATTATCACGCGCGAATCCATCAGCTGGTTAATTTGGCCACATTATGGTCAGTTTATGCGCCCTATATACCAGTTCTACTAATTATACCACCAAGATGTTTAGACCAGGTGTGACTCAGATACTCATCTGATGAGATGCTCATTAATACATCTCAGCTGCTTCTTGCATATCTGCTGTGTAAAGTTTTACGAGTTGTATTTTGCCGGAAATGTCGTTGGTTTTAACTATTAAGTATCTTATGGTTATGGATGGCTAAAGACTGTGCAAACTGCACAGAGTATGCAAAATATCTTACTGCCGCTATACCCCGCATTCTTAAATATACCTAAGTTTCTGTTCGTTAAGTATATTGAATGTCGGTAAAAAAACAAATATGTATAAAGGAACCCTGCCCCCGTATGCCAATCTTTTGCTGTCAAGTTATATTTCACTGCCCAGTGTAATTTCTTCAGGTCACGTGATACAATTTTGTACCACGTGATCATTCTTTTTAGACACCTGACAGCAAAATATGCGCGAAAACACATCAAATGACGTCATAATGTCACTATTTAGTCACAGAATAACTATGAGTTAGTATGAACTGACCATGATTTAAAACTTTGCAGTTCAACTTTGATTGGCATACCCCTCCCTGCTGTTTCTTTGTAGATGATTTTTATGAATGACGACATTCGTTGATAAAATGTTTTTTTTTTCACCCCTTTTATCATTATTATTCATTAATAATATCCCTAATCGAATATTAACGTCGTAAAATATGAATTTATGATAACTTTTCCCCATCAGATAAAACCAGTACGTGCTATAGATTATTATTAATTATTACGCGCTAGTGACGGCATGCGGCACTTACAATAGGGTGAAAAATGCAAAATATACATATAATTTCAACCCCTGAGAGGGGGTGCACCCGCCTATTAATTAATTAGATGCCCACCTGCTACGCAAAACTGGGTATAGTTATTTGAGTAATAAAAAATATGGCGGTTATAGTTGCGTGCTGGGATTATTACATCGCTGTAAACCATTAAATTGTTGAGTTAAAAGTTTCGTTCCTATAGTTTTAGCTATAGAAAATAATACGAACACTTCCCGCCCATATAATTTATTTCATTGTTTAATTACACACTGAAGGAAAATTAGTAGGTACAGATAAAAACAGTGTTATTTTCACATTCTAAAATGCTTACAATATTCATGCATCATTTTTCAGTGACTGGGTTCAGGTTCAGGATATTGATTACCTAGCTAAACGTCAGAAGCTAAGCGCTTGCACGAGTTTTCCCAGTAAAAGTTCTATGCTAAATAAAGCTGGAAACAAAATATCGGACGCGACTAATAGTCGCTACTATCGGTCATACTAAAAACTCGTTTTTGTTTGGGTCACCTTTGAGTTCGCGGACGTCCCGCAAAAATCAGCACATTTCTACTGACTGATAAGAGTGATAAGTCGCAACTGACAGTCGCGACTTATAGTTTATTTTCAGCTTTAAACAGCAACTTACTTCCGTTATGGATTTGATTGATTTAATACCCGGGTATACTACTTTATGTTTTTTTACATTTTCTTTGAAAAAGTACTTGCCAAGTTTAGTGTTCAGTAAAGCAAAACTTTTTAATTTTATTTTTAAAGATTGTATGTGTGTATGTAATTAGGTAGGTTGGTTATAATCATCCAAAAGTGGGGAAGGTGCTTAGTTCCTTAGCCGCAGTTATAGCTAAAACTTAAAGAAACCAGTAATATTTATTATCTAGGGTACGATACTACTTTCTGTTCTAATCATAAAATAAAATTAGAATCGCTAGGTACCTGCTAACCCGTGTAAAACAATATGATGGAGTGTAAAACCCTTCTTACAATTTAAACAGCGAATCATTCTATGTCAACAAAGGTGTACCAAAATTTAAAATAACGAGTACAGTCGCGAACAAAACCTAGTACACGTTATTTATTGAGGCACGAAGCGTAATAATGATATGTATATTATTTGGGTAACCGTCGAGGGAGCACCGTAACGGCAGCATTTGTCAATGCCTGCAGGTGGGCGGCCTATGATCCTTATTATTACTTTATTTTTTGGTTCATTTCAATAACTTGTGGTAGGTACTGCAGCGGTATTCAGAAGCCTTTTTCTAGAACATTAACTTTGTTTGTGTGTGGTCTTGTAATTCTGATGTGGTTTTTTATAGCTTGTTTAGATTTTGAGTGGGATCTGTTATATCATAGATTTCCTCGATACAATAGTGTAATGTGACTTTACATCAATATGATAGCTATTAAATATACAAATAGTTATCTACTTGTAACAAAGCAACGCTTTTTTGTCTATGATATAACCGGCTAGAAAGCGTGCGTTTTGTGGTTTAAAGTAGGTACCTATTACGACATAATTGATGACGTTGCTTATAAAACTGACATCCGCGCCACGAAAGAGCACCATTAATTCATCAAAAGTGTCATTTTTATCCAGCGCCAGAGCTTGGTAGTTTTAAGACAATTTAATAAATGTCAGATAAGTGAGCAGTAATCCCTAGCAGTCATTGACCGGATCATAACCGAAAATCTTCAGTAAGTCGGTGAATGCGCTCACGGGGCGCGACGTGAAAAACGACGTCCATTAAGGAAGTGAATACATTTAAAATAATCGGCTTAGCCGTCTGACGTTGACGTATATTCGTACTTATCTCACGGAGATACCGGCACAGATATCCCGACTAATCCCTTACACAAACATCTGAAAAAGACTCCGCACTCCTTGTAGAGCTGATCCGTAATTGAATGGGCCGCAACCAGCGCTTTGACTTGAACAAAAGTGCCTAATAATTTATGCCTATAATCTGACACGAGCCCGCTCACGTAATTTTTATTCGTTTTTCGAATCGGGATCTTTCCTTTGGGATTGTGTTATTAACTGTACCTGTGCCGGCTGCAGTCACAATATTACGCACACACTTCTTTATACGTTTCTTTAGTGTCTGTCACGTCTTTTATTTATGTTCTGCTACACTAACAAAATAAACAATTTCGACGGAAGTGCTGATTTATATTATTATATTATCGTAAAGAAGTTAGCTGAACAGAAATAGTAGATCATTCAACTACCTTAAAGTAATCAGGATATCCCCATTAATTTTTAAGGACTTCCTTTGAAGACAACCGTGTTTACTTTGAAAACAAGCAAACTTTTAATGGAGTTACAATTCGGTGACCCTCAAAAATACAAGATCACCAAAGTTTTATTAACACCGCAAGTTTGGTTATCTTCGTTCACTTTAGAAAAACTGGTTCACGTAAATTAATATAAGGTAAGATTATTATAAGTAGGTTAATCAATAACCCCTCGGTAGGTTTAGTTTTTTTTCTTCTTACTTATGGCTTCTGTTCGTTATTTCGATAGATAATAAAATTCTGCCAGTGTCAAGTGATTTATTTGATATAATATTATAAATAACCCTCTAACTTTTGTGACAAGATGTGACATGGATGTGATAGTGACAGAAAATTTTGTTTATTTACTATAAAATGACAAATAATACTATGATGAGCCTTTCCTCTCAGTGTTTGAAGTTCTGTTACCACAGTACCTATTCTTGTTTGCAGTCAAACATTTATCTAAACGTATGTTTGTAGTCTATCTTTGTTCCCAACTGCAGTCTACACGCAACTCGGTAGTAACCCTTCGCAATGCACCTCCCATGCAAATTCCATTAATTAACGAATACGAATATCACGTTTCGCATAGACATCGGCGAGCTAGCACGAGTTTAGATGCTATCAAATTCTTTCAGAGCTACTTTTATATCAACATCATAAGCCTTCGCAAACTAACTTAAAAGTACAATTTAATTTCTGTACGCTCAACGCGGGTTAAAAATAATTAGGGGGTTTTCTTGGTGGCATTTATTTTGTAAACTACAATTGCTATTATACGGTAAAATTAGAAAGATCTTATTGACGAGCTTTCTAACTTGACCGTACAGTAAAAATGGTAGTTCACAAATACCACGAGGGCCAATGGAAACCCCCAATTTATATTTTTTGCTGACAAGCTTAGACGAATGTATCTCGGCGATTAATCTTATGCTAACGGTTCATCGTTGGTTCTCCCAACGTTCATTGAAACACATTATTGATTCCAATAGTAAGTAGTAAAACTGCCGACGTTTCAGTAAATGGTTTACACAAGAAAAGCCGTTGTTTGAAGTTTGAAGCTCTAACATTCAACTGCTTGCTTAAATCGAATCTCAATTTCTGTCAAAAATTAATCACATTTTATGCCACACCGCGCACCAGAGATTTGCAGCGACAATAACATAATATTTCTTATAAAGCTGACTGACATGTTGTTTTCACTCCTAATTAAATTAGATTTTATACCAAATCGAATTATTTTTTTTATTAGTCACTACCTTATCTTATCAATATTTGAGTCTTCAAGTTGATAACCAGATGCATATTACATAAGTGCAGGCAAATTATATAAATCTTCATGTCTTTAGTAACTTTAACTTGAATATTCCGGTCTCCGCTCGAGCCACTTTTCAAACGACAGTTCATAAACAATTACGCTTACACAAAGGATACCTGACTGTTACGAAGCCTATAATTTGTAAAGGAAGTCAGCTATTTAAATAGTTCTATGATCGTTTGTGTAGTTGCAGTTTAGTAGGGCAGGTCCGTAATTGAATGGCTTTATAAATAACTTGTATTCAGTTAGAATGAATAGCAGTATTTTTCATTTTTACTAAGAGTTACTATGTATTTACTAACCAAAACTACACTAGGCACTGAATTTAGTAAAAATACGAGAATCCAAAGATTTTATTGATATATTTTATTTAAAAACATCTACATTATTCATCATTATTTCATAGAGTTTTAAGAAACTGGCTAATAAATAACAGTTTTTATTCAATTAGTGAGTTTTTGAAGTCTAAGTTTTGACATTACACCGACATAGACCTAACATTATTTGTATGTTATCTGACAAATAACTGAATGTGCTGAACTTGATAATATTATTTTTAAAACACCTGTATACTGTACCTACCTACCATGTTCACTGCAAATAAAATCTTTATCTTTACAAAAACCATTGAAGCATAATCCCACTTAAAATGCCCAGTTTAGAGCATCGATCGCTAGATCTAGCCTCAAACCACCACTGAAAAAAATCCTAGAGCCACAAATAGTACAAAAAAAACATTTAACCAAAATCTAGATTTATTGACGCTCCTAGGATAGGTACATAATTTGATAGTGCTTCCACGTTTACTTATCTCTATCCATACTAAAGAATAGTAGGTAGGTACCTAACTACAAGTACAGAACTAACTTGCTTCCATAATGAGCTGTTCGTCTGATAAGCGGTGAGGGCTTGTTTAGTGCCCCGTTTCCGCGCTAATTATAGTTCAGTATGTAGATTACACTACTACTAGTATACTATTGATTTGAATCTATACGGTTATTTAGTTTAGTTTATTTTGCTTACGATAAACACTTTTGGAATTAGAGCGGAGCATGGGGGTAATGAAAAATATTTGATGAGTGCATTATTCTACTTTGTGTTTAAAAACTTGTTAATCAAATTATATTGCCAACTGTACATACCTACATACATTCTACATATTCCAAGGATTAATAAAATAATAACGCATAAGATGACACTCGCATCAAGTGGCTTCGAGTTTTCGTCGTAACGACATCTCGTACACAGAATCAAGAACATGAGATGAGTCCCTCGTATATTTCAAGTAGTTTGACGTGAGTCCCTACAAATAATTATGACAGTTCTCATAGGAATGACGTCTGAAGCACCTGTTAAGAACATTTGAGATCCAGTGGAATTTCAAGCAGTGTAGACTTATTAATGTTTGTATCAAGGGGTGACACATCAGTAGGTAACTAGTTTTGTTATAAGTAGATTTGTGATTAAGGGCCAACGCACATCTATCGACAAAACTGTTTTGTCGCGTACTTAGTGACGTGAAAATAAATTTTCTGTTATAACGAAAACAGCATAAGATGAATGCTTCCTCGTCTTATGCTGTTTTCGTTGTAACGAAATTCACATCAATTGACACGACGCATGCATAAAATTATGTTTACCTATCTATTATAGCATTGTTTAGTACCTACCTATTAAACATTGCTTTATACGCACATACCTAGAGAATGAACTGTGCTTTTTTAATAAATAAGAATATAGTGTAATTATGTAGTGTACTTAATAATATTATTAAGTACTTAGCATGATTCTCATTAAATAAGCAAGTAACGAAAACAGCAAATAAGACGAAGCATATTGTGACGAAAAAAGTTATACTAACATGGTTTGTCACGAAATTATGAAGTTTCACATCACTAACTGTTCGACAAGACTTTTTGTCTTTGGTTTGCGTTCTCCCTAAAATGGGCAAAGATGAACGCTGTTATATTAACATGTTGATAGGAACATTTCCCGATGCGAAAAACTTTAAGTGCGCACAAGTTCAAAGAACTAAGTCAACATAAAGAGTCTCTCAGCACGTTAGAGTGAGTTCAATAATTGTTATCGCGCTTAGTAGCCAATAACCATTATACAGTTTGAAGTAGCGTCGATAACCACAAATCGTTCAGCGGCAGCACTCTACAAAGTAACGCGTCCAATGTGACAACTCCATCCTCCACACTCCCGCGCATTAGGACATTTCCTCGGCGCCTGCGCACATGCATCGTTTTAAAACCCTCTTCCCGTCTGAACGACTCTGACGAATTAAGTTATTAACGCTTCGGGCAGCTGCTCCTCACAAATCAAAGCGGCTACTCCCAAACACTGAAAGCATCGCTCCTCATAGACTTTATGACCTTTTTACGACTCTTTCATATTCAACTTTCAGTCGCAGCGCTCTCGAACCGAGCGAGGGCGGGACTGCGATTGTTTCCATGACAAAATAAATTAATGCGGGCGCATCGTAAACGTATTTATTTTATGCTCTGTCTCACGATATGCCCGGTATTGTTCTTTGAAGTAAAACATCGAGCTTTGACGTTTCGACACCTTTGATGTTGTATATCTATAGCTAGATGGTGACGCGGGCTGATACGTTCTCTAATAATGTCGCAGCGACGTTCCATAAATCATATCCAGTAGGTTTGCCGACTCGAGCGTAAGTTTGTTTTGCGCGTAATATTACTAACCTAATGTCGTAACGGCTTTGATGTACCCGCGCCGGAATACTGAGCTTGGGAGCGCGGCTCCTGTACATAGTCAGCAATAATTCCACTTAACGTAATGTAGCGACGAGCAATATTATCTCCGCCTGGCCTCGTCGTGTCAACGCTTACCTGAAAATATCGTAAAACGCTGCTATAAATTATTTACTGTTACGAAGCGTGTATTTGTCACCCCGGCTAAGGTGGGTATTAAGATATTGCTTCGTATTCCTGCGGGTCTCATTACAGGGCGGAGTTTGGGCGCCTCTAATATTTCATCGTTGGCGGATCCCCGACGAGACGCCTGAACAAAATGGCATTCTCCTAAATACGATACACTCGAACACCTTGAAGTTTTCTCATTAACATAAAACACTCGCAAGCAGCGTGTGCGCTATTTTTCTAAAATATTTGTTTACTTCATCTTAACATCATTAAGGGCGAACGTTTCGTGGGAAATACTGAATAGGGATCTGCTAAAAAGGTTGTTTTGATGGTACATAGTTACATTAAGGTAATTGGTGTACGGCTGCGAAACACTTTTATGAGCCATCGCAACGGTCGTTCGGGGCTGCGCTAGACCAATCATTGTCAGTCTCCGCCGCGGGCCAAATTTAATACGGAATACTATGTTAATGGAACGAATTTAAGTGCCCAACGGATAGATTGGTTCTCGAGATTTATAAACAACAAACTAACAAAGCGGTGCCAACATAAACGGATCCAAATTAACGAGGCACGTACAATTCCCGTTTAACGAAATCTATTAATATCTAGTTCAAATCAGCATTATCTGAGTTGCATCAGATGAAAAATTACGCTCCCATTTCATTGTTGTAATTGCGATCGTGCCCTCGCTCATCATAAGTCTACAGATCAATTTACATTCACAATGACCTTAATATAAAGTCATCTCAGTGGAATGAACGGGTAGTAATCATTTTCATGCGTTAAAGAAATTCTATGTCGATGTTATCTCGAGCGTGAGTCGCGTGGAGCGAGAGGTTTAAAAAAGCACATGTGGAGATGCGTATCGCAGCCTCTGTTAATTACTTTTGACACGCTGCATATGATTCAATTATCGTATGATTTATACGGGGAGTAGGGTCGCATTTGGCGGAAAGACGGTGTGTTTAAGCGTTCATCATCTCATTAGTTTCAGATCGCGTTCCGTGCACAGATGGCAAAAATAAGACGGTAGCTTGTTTTTTGTAAGCAGAGACCGTGTTAACACGCTACCAAGTTGTGTGGCCCGGTGACGAGGAATCCCAAATATTTTACGACAAACTGTTCCATAAGCCCTTATTAGTTTACATTTAGCGTAGCTGTAAATGTTGAACTTCAACAGAGAAATATCTTTACAAATCTTGCTCGACACTTATAAAACTATAAATTGTCGACTATCGCGTGCCGCATCTCGTGAGCCGGCTTGTTCACATAAAAGAGCTTTAATTTCTCAACTCATCCGTCCCGCAGCACATAACTCAGCGGACCGCTTTCACACCAAAGCCTCTCGCACTAGAACCTGTAGTAATAAATACTAATTACCAGCAGAATACATGATAACATCGCCGAAATTCCTAGCATTATAGTACCGCATGAGTTGTTGGAATAAAAACCCTGCCGTTACTATACACGGTATAAATCTTGCGTGACGCATAATAGTCTTAAGGGTTTTATTTATCGCTTTCGGTCGTTTAAAGTGAACTGTTTAATAAATATTATCACTATAGTCGACAACAAACGTGAGAAGATAGCCGTTGACCCGGTTCGTGATACTTGGCTCATTTTGAGGATTAAATGTGATCGTTTCCGAACGACATGGCCTTCTGTTTGTCGAATCTTGTCTTTACAATAAGCATCGCGGGTTACTTAAAGGATCTTTGCCTTGCTTACGAGCATCTTGTATAATTAGACCCGGTTCAAAATAGCTTCGCTCTTTGAGTGATCTCGAACGACAAAAGAGGACTTATACTTAGCTTTAAAAAACGTATTCGTTTAATTCTTAATGCGCTTCAATGACATCTCCTTGAGTATTTAAAAGGTAATGTTTTTTAAAATACGTTTCCGGTTCAATAAGATGGAGTGTTCCGTAACAGCAAAAAAACATTTAGGAGAATAAAAAGCTCTGCACGTGGAGCTTATGAGAACCTTACATATAATAAGCTTTTACATTTGCAGATTAAAGTAGGTTCTATTCATTTCCAGTTTTCGATACGACGATCAAATGAAAAGGTTCGGATATTTTCCAATTAAGATAGCGTTATCAAAAAATAAACCCAAGGGCTATCAATAAACGCATTTAATTTAAATAAGTATACAGGTTTATAAAGTTATCACGAATGAATATATTTTCATATTTGTTTTGGAATGAGTCGTTTCCATACAACAATGAAGTAACAAACTCGTTAGTGGGACAACATCTTGGCGGGGTTCCCACATTTGCCACCACATGGCTCGCATTGAAACATATCTCCGACACTGCAGCCTACTTTCAATAAATCCGGATTATCATTTATTTAAGCATACACTGACACGAACATAGACTCCGCAACAAATAAAAACAACTGTTATTTTTTCAGTAGCAAGGTTTAAATTTCAATAAGGTTCGGTGACAAATGTGCAACCGTGGTTCGACATTGTACTTTCAGAGTGGAGGAAGTGCGTGTTATTGCAGCTTATGTTTCGTAGCCGCCCGCTGAGACATTCGAAGCACCCGTCCGTTTTTTGTGACAGACCAACCGAATGCCATAAATAATAGGTAGGGGTTCCCGAAGCGGGCTTTGTAATAAATTCGATGCTCTTTTGGTAGCAAAGTAGCTGGCCATCTACGATTGAATTATGGTGATGCGTTAAGCCGTCGGAATCAGTCGAAATCCGTATTTTTTATTTCCATTTCGCACTGAGCTTCTGCTTATAAGTCATTATGTACGTTCTCGGAAGGCGAAGCTCGATGCACTACAATAAGTTTGTTTGCTACGCGCTCGTATCGAGTTACTCCTCACATCCATTTGAAGAAGACAACGCACAGATGGTACGGCACATCCGGATAAGTTTACTCTTAAAACAGAAGACATTTAAATCACATCGGACTGTCAATATTTCCTTTCCTCGGCACAAAGCAGATTGTCTGAGGCAGGCGGTTCTAAACAAAGATAGATTAGTGCTAGTTGCTCGGACGCACGACACAACATGGCCGAGTACACCGTACCATGTTTGGAGACCTATTCTGTTTACCTCGTTGAATGTTTGTCCTACGGATATAATGGAGCATGTATGTAATAAATACTCAACACCGTATTAAAGTCAACTTAATGCGGACACAAACATGAAGTAAGTCACGAAACATTTTCCACTTTCCTAGATTTTCCAGGAAATCTAATTTGTCATGTAAACTTAGGTAGGTGTCGTGAATGTGAAGTAGATAAATCTTATTTAAGCTAACAGGCGTGTTACTTAATCCGATGTAGAATTCGTAGTTGAATTTCTAAGTTCAGTTAGAGACATGTTTTCTCCCATAATTTTATGCCGTGGTACGAACTCAAAATAAATTATGGAATCTTTTAAATATGTATCTAGATATCAGATACCTGTCACTGTAAAGTAGTGTTTACTTGGAGTGGCGTGGCGGTGGTATAATGTTACTGGATAGAAGGTACCGGCTGGACATAGGAGTGCGGGCGCGCATCAAGAGTGCCTCTCAAGTTACCCCCGGATAAGTCAATCATTGAAAACGTCCACGATTTGCCCAAAATAAAACCCACCGTTAGTATCTCGCGTGTGGCGCTTGCGGTATAATGCGTAGCGACAGCCAACATGTTTTGTGCGAGAAAATAAAATTGATGGTACGGGAGCGCTGCAGACTTAAATAGCTCAGTATTCGTGCTGTAGCTAAACGCCTTTGTCTATTTTATAACCGGCGTCACGTCTCTCCGTTTCGTTTTCCTTTTGTTTTCGTGTAACGTATTAGTTTTTTCCGACGTGTATTCGTGTCTCACGGAAATTGCTCTGTCACAAAATGTTTACGGCTAAGCGGCTAGCGTCCTTTATTTAACTGTTAAACTTTTGAAAGGAAGTAATTGGACAAGTGTTGGCGGATTCAGGGTGGCCAGCGAAGCTCAATTTCCGCTAGAGGCTTGCAGTCTTTGGCAAGCAAATAGCTCTTTGCAAATCAAACAGGTCTGGCGAATCCACATATCAACTTCGTATTGTTTCTCTCCCGTCATTCGGGCCTAACCAGAGGCGTTTTCGATTATCCGCCCTGCGGAGAACAAAGCCGGTGACCGCAGAGCCGAGTCAATTACATAGTTCAACAACTCAGCCCTTATAACTTTCATGGGCTACCACCGGAATACAGAAAAGGGTATCTGTTTTCAATACTCGGGTCGAGCGATACGATTGACCCTTTCGAGTGTCTGCATTGACTTTTAAATTACTAATCCTCCGGGGTAAACAGAAAAAGCGCCTCCGGGTGCGCTTGTTTACACGCTCGAGTGTACTTGCACATCTTCATTAGCCAGCGGCTCGCTTGCTCAACACTCGTGCGGCTCCCGCTATCCCTGGGAATTCTCATTACATTTCCTTACTTTCTCAACGCAAAATGAATTCAAATGATGACACAAATGAATGTTATCTCCAAGCGAACGGAATGAACTCTGCGATTAACTTAAACACTGAATTATGCATACGCGAGCGCACAGAATTGATACTGATCTAACAAAACATACGCATAATGAATTAACATTCTTTCACATCGTTTGGTTTTGAACTACGCATAACTTGTTTTCCGGAAACAATTCAACTTGCCAACTGCGTTTAGATAGTATAAATAAAATTAGGTATCTATAGTCCAGGGTTTTATAAATGTTTATCTAAGCATCGGAATACGAATGCGTTTGGCGGCAGAGTGGAGTGAGTGACTGCGTCCGCAACCGACGACGGCGGCGGACGCACTCGACCGAGCCTTCGTGATGGCTCTATACCGTCCTTTTTCCTACGTCAGATACAAACAGTACCCTTTCAACCCGAATGAATTACTTAATTTTTCTATATCGAGCGCGGACCCTCGGTGATACTCAACGTCGAAATAAATTAGCGTTATCCATTGTGCTAAAGGAAGCGCGCCGCCTTGAATTGGGTTCGAGTGGTTTTTTGGTCCGTGAGCATTGAGGGAATAATTTTTGGGCAAATGTTTGCCGGTTTATGGTTTTGAATGCCATTTCATAATTACCAAAAATAATGTGGGTTTATTTAAGCTATGAGTGCTACGAGTAAGAGTTTAAATACACTCTTTTCATTATTGAACAAATTATAAGCTGGGTATTTTATTGTTGTCAGGCATAACATAAGACTTTACCATCAACTCCAATCAATCTTGCATTCTTCGAAAACTTTCTATTAAAATGAAATGAAGCAGTTGGATTATAAATAAAGAACGAATACATCATTGCTTTAAAAAAGGCCGGCATCTATTAGAAGTGGCACAAATATAGAGTAGCGGTTTAGCGGTACACGATTCGAATGAAACATTAAACGTTATTAATGAGAGCGTTACCATTCGCCGCGATGAATGTACGATTGTATGCAGAGCTAAAACGCATTCTCTTTCGCTCCACTGCTTATTAATGATACAAAATTGTTAATAACGGCGGACAGAGAGTAAAAAATAAACGATTAAGAGTGTTAAACTACCGTAACCGATCGGAATTCGGCTCGCCAGTTTTTGGTAGTCTATTGTGCTCACAATAATAGAAGTATTTATGTTTGGGTGCTGTTTTGTGTTGGAAAAAGTTCAATAATCATCCGTCTACCTGGCAAGGTGTGCCATCTATCACGAGCTATAACGAGGAAATATTATTGTCTGTTTTTATTGCCTTTTTAGGAATAGTAGAAGCTATAAAAGGGAAGGCTTACGTCTTTATTTGCAAACATTGTATTCTATGAAGTTATAACTTCTCTTTAGATTGCTTATTGTGTTGTTTGACAATGAAATTTTTATCAAGCATGACATGTCTGATGTCTGTTTCAGTTGTTAATAAAACATGTTTATGCATTTAACATAGTTTGGAGATGGCGGGTTTGTTGATGGCCGTTTGTAACTCTTATTCGTGAGTACACAGTGAATAAATTTGAATGCAAGATTGTTGTGACATGGGAGTGGTAGAGTGTATCCGATATGCAGATTAGTGGCAGGATACTTGTCCACGCCGCCCCACGTTCCGATCCGGAGAACACACGCACGTTGGTTCATGTAGAAATTATCGTGGTTAGCTTGTAGGTACTCGATTCAGAGCACTTGACTTGCAAGGTAGAGGCTTATGCGAAATACCAGTGCATTACACTAAGTTTTGAAATAATTATCTAAAGCTCGGTTTGACCAACTCCGAATAACGCTATTCGTTATTTAAAATATCTGTCTACTGTGCCTCTACTTGAAGCTTGTGAAAAACAAGAACGGATTTAGTTTAATTTCAAGAATAGATTTCAAAACAACGCTCATCTATTGTATTATTTAGAAACAAAATGGTTGGAAGTTGCCAAATTTTCCATGATTTTAATTCACAACAAAAGTTGAAATTTTACTTAAACGCAAACATTCTTTTCAAACAAACAATATATAGTTTCTATTGAGTTCTGTTTTGTATATCCACGAGCTTTTGTGAAACATTCAAGTTTACATTTCAATCTGACCCACAATACACAATGCAATTCTGTATACACAGTATACAAACAGCACATTAGGTTTCAAATAAATGTGCATATCATTAGACTAACAAGAGGATGTGTGTGGTCCATTGGTATTCCATCTTTGTATTTATATATATTTTTTATTCACTTTTTTATTCGTGGCAATTAATAGCCTACAACTTGAGTTTCGTGTAAGCCATTTAAGTCATTAGGGCATTAGATGAAGGTTTGAATTTGGAAACGAAACCTTTTATTAATTAAGGGCTATTAGGTAAATGATAGTTATTATTTGGGAAAGCCTCAAGACAGGCGTGGTATACTGATTGTAATGGAGGTGCTTTGGTGCCAAGATTATTATTTTTAGTTTACAATTTTATTCGATATTAGTACTTACACATAGCTTTAGGCTACAGTTTCTTATATTCACTTACAGCAAAAACTAGTGGGACGATTTACTTGTAGGTGTACGATTACACACCTATAATTACTTGTCTAGCCACAATATAAAATATATATGTATATTTACATTGCTGTGAAATATATTGTTCAATGATTTTTGTACTAAGTAGGTATGTATATTTCCAAGAGCACCGGTGGCACCGGTAGTCTAGTGATAGAAACCCCGCCTTCCGATCCTAAGGTCGTGGGTTCAAATCCAGTCGTGCGCCAATAGGTTTTTCTAGTCGGAAAAATGTGCGCAATGCCAGTGCTGTCATACGGTAAAGTAAAACATCGCGAGGAAACCCGCGGCTTATTTAGCTCCGCAAGTATTGACCTTGCCTTTACTGGATAAAGCCGACTAGGCTGAGAGGATGGTATAGGTGTAAGGGAAGCCTACTCCATCTAAATCATGCCCCTGGTACTGCACCGTCCCGTTCATCGGGGCATGGGTAAAAAGTGAATCCTGACGCTGTATAAATCATCTAGATTATAGATGCAAAAGCCTGACTATATTTCCATCGATTGAGTATGGTTTTCAGCCTAAAGCCACTACAGGAAAAAAAATCGGTTCATCCCTTTGTGAGTTACGTTGCCTCAGACACACACACAGGCACGTCAAACTTATAACACACCGTCGTTTTTGCGTCGGGGGTTAAAAATACACAAACAAGTGTCTCGCCGCTTTTAGAATACTAATTAGACCTCACGATTGTTCTTCACCGTTTGAGAACTCCAAATTGACCTCATTATGTTTACGTATTTCAAGGGTCCCGCGTACATTTATTAGACCCGTATTCTGTACGCCCCCGCACATTTTCACCTGGCTGTGAGTTATTACTTTTTTTTGTCTTCGTAACATGTTAACAACAATGCTCAGTGGAGCCTAATGCGATGACTTGCACGAATTAAATGGATCTTGTGATTAGAAAAGGCATTGTTTATTCATTCCTAACCACCTGGCCTGGTCTGAGTTCACTTCCACCAATAGTTAAACCAAGGCTTAGTCGGAGTGTATGGTGTATGAAATGAAGGGTACGGTACGGAGTAGACTCGGTGTAAGCAACGTTTGTTTTGCGACTTTTCATCTTTTCATTCAATAAATGACCAAGCATTTGTCCAATAGTCATTGAAAATACCAGAACCGTCAGATTGCAACTAAAATATAATAAGATTTTATCAGAATTCTATACCTACACAATGTTTATTTTCGGAAGAATCATCCCCACGAAACACATTCGAAGATACATTATGTTAATATGACTATGAAGAAAAAAGACAATTACATAAAATGAAAAAAATTAGATATACCTAAGAATAACTCATTGGTGGTATTGGGGACAATTCTCATAGTAAACAGACTGATACACGTTGTAATTGAATAATGACTAATCATAATGCTTTGTATCAAAATGCGATAAATAATACATAGGATGTATAGTTTGTACGATGATTTAGATTCAAGTGACCTTATAATATTTTTAATGAAAAATGTATGGCAAAATTATCAAACTATACTTCATATAATTATTTATTGCATGTATCTACATTCTACTAAAAAGTTAGGGTTAGAAATATAATTATTTAATATATTATAAAAAAAAGAAAACATGCAACAGTAGTTCAAGAAGCAGTAAAAACACTGACGAGAGGAATGCGTAATAACAATTTTTAATCTCGAAAGATTGAATTATCTATCGCCACAAATTAAGTATCACATTACACACAAAAATATGCTAATGCGGCTATAATGGAGGCCGAAACAATAAGATATAGTAATAGAATACCAAGGGCCGGCTCCATCAATCATTCGATAAGCGACCATTACATAAAAAGCAGGTTATTATTTTTCTATTGGCGCTTACCGGTACACAGTACACAGTACACAGATTTTTCGCTCGTTATCGTTTCGACTCTACCAAGCTCTACCGCATTGATATAGGAGGCGCGGGTAAGACTCTACCGTATTCGTTTTTGGAGGTGCGGGTAAAGACTAAAGCGTTGTTGACACGAGTTCACGGGGCAGTTGTTGCCAGGGCTGCAGTATCTTTATGCAGACTGCTTTAGACTCACTTCTGTATTATGTATTTATTGTGCTATAAAATGTCAAAGAACTGCACAGCTCGAGCGCAGTTGTAATACAGTTTTCATGCAATTTGGGGGCAAACAAGCATTTGTCTCGGTGTAATAACTTTATTAGAAAAAACCTATTAGAGTAGGTACTTACCTACTCTAATAGGTTTTTTGAATAACCGCATGGTTTTATCTGAGAAGGGAACTTATTAACAAAATTAGTTTTCTAAGTGCCTGTTTCTTATCAAACTGAGAAATAGAATATGATCTTATCTGAAATGGAACTCATCATTTATAGATCTGTCCATCGGCGCTGGCCGAATGTTATTAATAGATTTATATCTCGTCATCAAATGAATCTTACACCGCAGCTAATGAGGGAGTAGTTTGTTCAAAGAGTGATGTGCTTCGGAGAGTACAAAAATTTCAATGTAGAGTTCTCAATTTATTATTAGTTTTTTTTTATAAGACTCAATACAACAGAGCCTTTTGGACGGTCTTAAAAGTTATAAGATTCACTATTAGATAACCTTTATTTTTAAAAATAGTCATCTGTGCCTAGGAAGTAGGAACATGCTTACCAATTACTTATTTTTTTTTATTACAAGAACTTATCAACCCATATTTAAAACCCGTTGCTTTACGATGTAGGGTTGGCTCGACAGCCAACAACAGGAAGTTAGGGCCAGTCTAAACCCCCACTTAAAAGTGCCTATAATTTAGTAGCGTTTTACAACCATATAAGTACAAAAGTAAATACCACCATTGGTATAATTGAATCAAAATTTCGTCCAAATGGTAGCGTAACAACTAGGTGCAGTATTTATTAGCTGTGTCTTACGACGGTTACCCGTAATCCCGTTTCGTCGGCCCGGTACATACTTAATATGACTAACAAATTATTACTCTCTACGCTACTTAAAGAATCACCACATGCAGAGCAGGAAATGTTAGACAAATCAAAACCAGCGATCGACTACCGTCTTTTTAAATCGAATTCTTTATATCGTCTATAACAATAAAAAATTCCATAACCCATACAATATTTTTAATAATAAATATTTAGCGATACCTTTAGGACCTAGATACATAAAATAAACACAAAGAATTCTTTGTTTGACAGTAATATCCCTATTTCTAAGCAGAGTGGCTTAATCTTAATTCTGGTAGACTTTCCAATACGATCTTTATCTTGGTAATAATGAAAAGATAAACTATCTACATTGTATAACATAAACTTTGATTTTGTAAGGGCTTTGGCACACAAAGCGGAAGTCATACCTAGCGTGACGTGACACTTTGACAGAGTCGTGACACTGACGACTACATTCTAGAGTTTTAGAAGAGTTGGTTTTAGTTCATGAGGATGAAAGGAGTTATAAAATTCGAGCTTCCTTCCTAAGCGGTTCGGTAAACAACTAAAATTCTACAACTCTACCGAGAACTCTACCTCGAGTGACGATTTCAAAACGTCAACTTGAACATTCCAAGATTATAGATTAGTATCATAGATTAGGTAAAAGTAACTACGGTGTAAGTGACAGCGATAAATACGTTAAAACTCTTTTTACAGTACCAAGTTAGGAAACTTCTTAGATGAAGCGTACGATAAAAAAAAACGTCATTAAACATGTACCAACATGGAGTTACTTAACAAGATTGTATGGCTCGTGTGTAGATAATGATTGTATTTTATTAGATCTGTATGTTCTACACGGGTAATTCATGTATCTCGATTTGATAGGCAATTGCAGGTTTTTTCTGGGCTTAACGAGGTACACCGTTGGTTCCATTTGATTGATCGGACATGATTTGATGAAATCTATCGATATCAGATCTTCATGCTTTTTATTTTATCTTTCTTTCCTTTTTCTTTTTATCATGTAACGAGAGAGCTTTAACTTCTGAAACACAGTTTTTGATACAAGCTTTTGATAGTAGAGGTTCGAACGAAAGGCTATAATAAAATATAAAACTATAATAAAATTTATCAATCACCTAGACACAACCGCTTTTGTACCACAAAGTGTATATGATAAACATGTAGCTTGTCTTATAGGGATAAACTAGTTAGGAATTAGTGCCTCAACAAGATCAACTCCATCGAAAACTTGTTAGAATAGTAAGTAGAAGAGTATTTGTGGATTTAATGTAAGTCCGCCTTTTTTAAATCGTCACGAACTTACTATCCCTAATTTACATAACACCTCGACGCAACACAGTTGTTGTCCATATTAATAGGTTGACTCAGTCAAACGCACTCCATTGAGTATTCTCAAACACGCCTTGTGGAATAAGAGGCTGGCACAAAGCGTATATAGGTACTGTATTTGCATTGATGCGTTGATATTCCCTTGATATATATTATAGATACTAATCCCACTAATATTATAAATGCGAAAGTTTAGATGTTTGGATGTTTAGAGGTTTGGATGTTTGTGTTTCAATCACGTCAAAACTACTGAACCAACTTGGATGAAACTTGGCATATATATAGTTCGTAACCTGGATTGACACATAGGCTACTTTTTATCCCGAATAATTAACAGGATCTACAGGATAAAATGAACGAAAAGGATTAGCAGCGCCAATTGGCAAGAGGATTTCATTGTCATGTCATGTCACGTTAGTTTGACAAGGCGTAGTACTACCTCTTTGGTCTAACGACTAGCGTTTGACATTCCAGTAGGTACGAGTTCGGTGTAATGTCAAGTTTCTCAAAGAAGTATCCGCTCGGTACACGCACAGATAATATAATGTACACGAAAACTGTAGACGCGTACGAAGTCGCGGGCAACTGCTAGTGAACAGCTAAAAAATCTTTACCTCTTCAATTTTGGTATCTTCAAACGATAACAAAGCCCATCTTGTTTGATACTTACTTCACCTGTCAAAACTTTCACTGCACAAGAACCAATATCGCACAGCACAGTGTGTCACCGTCCTAATGCTCACATAATATATTCAGCAGGTGTCTACATATTTACATACAATTAACAAAGAGATTCGTATAAATAAATCACTTCTTTAAATCCGGTATGATCAGTTTGTTTAAGTATTGCATAAGAACTTTAAGCACTAAAGTAAATGCTAACACAGTGACGCTTCATGACGGACATAACAAAGATGTACTGTTAAAAGTGCTTCCATAAGATGCCAGTACTCTATACTGTGTGGGACAAGCTCATAGAAGTGCTATTTGAAGAAATAACTGGCTAATTATTTATTCTGAGGCGTACTCCTCACGCTAAGGTGTTTTAGGTACAAGTGGTAAAGCTTCGTCTGGCCAGGCCGCGTGGCGATTCAAACAAGATAAAGGTTAGAAAGAGGATGCAATCTGATGGTTGAAACTGTAAAATTCAGCGCTGTGCAAATTAAATTGTACTTTATTCCGTTTTAGCGAAAGTAGCTAATTGTTTAAATATTTTCACGAAGTGAGTCTTCTGCATCTATTTCTATTACTTATTCTGTGGACATACCAACTAAGAATGGTATTTTTAAGAATTAATATGTAGCATACATGTGATAGAATCTCAACTACATGCTAAAGTTACACGTTGAAAGACATTATCATTACGGAAACATTGATTATCATTAAAAGCACTTCACACAACGACAGTTTCTAAAAGTTTACGAGCTTTTAGATACAAGTTGTCATATTTGTAAAGAATTTTGATTAAGAATCTATTATTTTGCAAAACATGCTACTTATACAAAATGTTTTATAGTATGCGCCTACCTAAAGCTGTGAAACTTGTATCCGGTAGCGAACCAAACAATACGTAACTTTCTTCAATGTAATAGCTAGTTTTCTTTTTAATCTAAAGTTCGCGACATAAAAAAACGATTACTTTATACCAGGGTTATTCAAAGTGCGGTAGGTACGAGTACGCTATTTGACGGTGGGGGTTCGAGGGTTCGCGATAAGATTTACGTAATGGCGGCTGGATAGGCTGGCAAGCTGAGTTAGAAATTAAGGTTTTTATTCAAAACTTCTAAAATCCACTCAATCAACATGACACAAGCCCACTCATCACATTATTTCTTTTTGACACTGTACTTCTTTTAACAAAGGTTAAATAACGTTTTTTTTCTACAACTTATTTTCCTTACGGGGTGAGGGGGGGAGGGGGCCCTCACCCCGTATCGTATCGTATCGTATCTTATCTTCGTATCCTTGCTATCGTATCATCTGGGAGCTTTAGCAGTGGTACGTAGTGCCATACTATGAGGAACCTGCTTTACACTAATGCTTAAACAGATTTTACAACATGTTGAACAAGTCGCCTTCTAAAACTTTCCGTGTAGTAAGCAAGCACCTTAAAAATTGCTAGCTGCTAATAAAATCAGACCATGCACTAACGTTATTTCCTCGCGGAATCTTCAATCGCCAGACGACGCCGACGCATGAAAGCACAGATATGCGGCTTAGACCATTGTAAGCTTCAGTGAGTACAACGGGACCACTGGTCCGATAGTAAACCGTGCTACGTGCTTTCGGCCGCAAAATCATCTATTAAAAGGTAAACTTTATAGTCATGAAGTGGACGATACAGGAAACGTTGAGCAAACAAAGCATTGAGCTGTTGGCCACCCCGGCCGGGGCTGCACCGCCCACGGACGCTCGTGACGCGCACTGCCTTCTGCATCGAGCATGGCTGGAGTGATGGCGATTAGCGATTGGATTTGATAAACGCAGGTACATAGAAAACGTTGAGCATAGAGCTGTGGACCACCCTGGCAGAGCTGCACTGCCAACGGAGGCTCGTGAAACGCACTACTTACTAAAACGAGTATGACTGGAGTGATAGCGAGAAGCGACTTGAAGTTAATAAACACACGGATAGGCAATACAGGAAACGTTGAGTAAACAAAGCATAGAGCTGCACTGCCCGCGAAAATTCGTGACACACACTGCCCTCTGCACTGGGTGTTACTGGAGTGATAGCGAGTAGCGATTTGAATTGACAGATAATATACTAACATATGACAGTAAAATTCTATCCTACTAAATTATAAATGCATAAGATGTAACGGTTTCAGCTGTTTGAATAAAACTTGGTAATATTTATGATAAGTTTTTGTTACAAGAAAAACTAAGAGTAGAAGAGTATTAATTAAGGGCGTCTTGCACCAGAATTACTAAACGTATTTAACAGCTAAATCGATTTAAATCTGACGTATTTGTATGACTTGACAACTCGCTAAATACTATTTAAGAGTTAAACGCGTTTAGCGATTCTGGTGCAAGCCGCCCTTAGAGTAGTAACTTTTATTATTTTTCCTTTTTTGTGTACTTATATGGTCGCAAAAAATTTTTGGTCCCTTTGATTTAGTATACTCGTAATATTGCAATAATGACAGTAAAATAGAAGAGAAAGAAAATGAAAAAATCTTTATTTACACGAAGTATTTTTTGTGTCTTTGAAGAAACTATCAAGAAGATAATAAGCCGTTGAGCGATCGAACACAAAGGGCCCATGCAGCTGCAGCCCAGACACCTTGATCATAAACTATCATCGTTTTTGAAAAAGCAACCGTCATAGCCTTTGGCGATTTCCTTTACCAGCCCACATCTATATGAAAAGCTCGTAAATGAGTAGTGAAAAGGAACAAAGCATCCAGATAATGTGCTGTTTGTTTGTGTTTGAAAACAGAACCACAGAATAAGTAATGGGTTGCACGAGAAGCTCTTGATTTGATGCAATTTATTTCGCTGCCCGCAGCCAGAGGCGTGCCGCCGTCACTTCGACCACAACCTATGCTCACGTAAAGTTTTATATCCACCGCTGATATCTTCGGCGATGCGCTTGGAATATCAATAAGAAGCGCAAACTACAAATGAAATACTCTACTGTAAGCGAATCTCCTTGTTTAGCGAAGGTGTTGTTTTAATAAATATCTTCTGCAGCCGCCTTGTTTAGTTTACAAATTGATTTACTTCCAGTTTGCGCGACTTATGTACTTTCAGTAATCAATACCGTTCAAACTTGTGAGTCGTCGACTTGCGTTGAATTGATTATGAATTCTGGAAGCTTTTAATTATGTATCGTCAAAGCAATGAACATACGATAAGCAAACGTGCCTAAAGTGAAACCCACGTTCCTTGATTATCTCTCACGGACCTATTATTTTAGGGGACGCTTTTATTGTGCAGTAAATATTTTATTTGATGATAAGAACGCGTAGGTAAAGATAAAACAAATTGATCGAGGTGGACTTGAGTTTTTGAAGGTTTAAGTGAGAAGTGGGCGGACTTACTTAATTGATTCGATATGAGATTGTGCAAACGGCACTTATCTTCCGTGTTCATTTAATATTCTTGTCTCAAATACTATAGTTAATTGCTTTGATTACTCGGATGCTCTCTATCCTACTAATATTACAAAATGAGAGTGTTTGTATGTTTGTGATAAAGTTACCTACGCCGTTTCGGCACTGAGATTGTGTATTTAGTTTTGGAATATAGACAATCCTATATAGTGAAAGTTTTGATGTCTGGATAAAATTGTGACTCAATCGCGCTGCTACTGGACTTGTGAAAAAAAAACTTGAAATAAGTAAACAAGGTTTCGAAAAGTTGAAAATAAGTATCCACTTAATAAAACGTATGAAATGAACTAAGTACTTTAGTAATTCGATACACTGCCCTTGGGTTAAACTGGGGTAAAGTTTTAGTCGCTTAAAATGTACTTATACTGCTGTAGAAAGTTTAATATCGAATCTAATAATGTTTGATGTGTCATGTAAATAACAGTCAAAATTAATAATCGACCTAACGATTCCTAATATTATGCTGATTCTGCGAATGTACACACAAGATATCATCCAATATTGCTTTAAATTTAATACGCCAGCATAAGGCACCAAAATCAATATACTTAATCGGGTTTAACTAAGAGCCTAATTTCCTTGGATTTGCCTGTAGGTACATTAGTCGCGGAATGCCTCGAGCGATAACCCCCTTAATTTATACCGGAATACATAATTCTGTGTTGGATTAATATTTCCTTATGAATAAGTCGAGGTGGTGATGGTGATGTTTGAGTTTTGTGCAGCTGTTGTGGCAGTAGTAGCATTGGCAGTGGTGAAGATGATTGCAATATACTATTGTAATATTACCTTTTTTAAAGCCGCTATAAAAATTCAGTAGGCAGCTCTGCTATATCGAGTGCGTTTTGTTTTAATTTTTAGTCCTCAATAAAATATGGCAAATTCAAAACTTGTCGCGTATGATTTTCAAAAACCACCTCGCGTTTTTCAGATTTTTGTAAATATGGTACTTACTGCAACTAAAGTTATAAAGCTAATATATAAAAACAAGCTGGGTATATAGATACATACAAAATCATAAAGATATGTTAATCAGCACTCACATATAAAGTAAACAAAGGCCCTTTATACGTTCATGCTTTTGATTTATTAAGTCGCAACCTTCCCCTTTGTTGGCACATGATTTTTATTAAGATTTAATTAAGTGTTCCTTCCAGTAGGTACATTAATATGTACATGGGGCGCGTGCGAAGAGATTACATAAATCCTGAGATGCTTAGCCTTAACCCCTTGCATTGTTTGGTAATAGAAAGCATGGGGGTGAGCACGAACAAATCTGTCAGTCGCTGCATTACATATTCGAGTCATATTGCGCGTCAACGTCAGCTCGACTGCCAAACGTTGCAGTGTCACCGCGCAGTGTATCTCGGGTACGCTGACGTTACGATACATTTGCGATCGTCACATTTATTTGTGCTGATGCCTCAGTATTATGTGCATTACCCCTAATAGTATACTATCGAGCATCTTATGTTTTATTCAGAGAAGATTAGGTGGGTCGTGCAGCACGCCTAGGATTCTTTATAATATAGTTTTATTAGGACCTCGTTGGAGCAAGTTGATTTTATTCCAATCAAAAAACCTGGTAAAATAGTTTTTTCATATTACCTTCCCTCTTGTAAGATGTATTTTTATTGCTGAGCATAGGGAACTTAGTGTAAATATGTTATTTATAAGTATAAGTATGTATGTTTTAGTTCAAGACTTTGATATAGATGGATTGTTGTTCTGGTTTGTGCTCTTCGATGTGTGAGACCCATCAAAAGTACTTTGGTACAGCAGACAGAGCCACAAGCAACTGCTAGTTATGTTTAATTTATTTTCCATAGTTCTATCGTACAGAAAATAATTCAGAACGCCACGGGGTACCCAGACTTCGGTTCATACAAAATGATTAAATTGTCTGATATTGATTAATTGACATTGAAATTGGATTCGGAAGCGCTATTCTCGTGCTAATTTATTATTTGTTTAGTTAACGCAATCGGTAATATTCAAATCAGATCGGTGTTTACGGAAGATTTATTGTAAAATTATTGTAATAACTAAATGCATTTACATGCTAAAGCTGATAAACAAAATAATTTACATAAAATTAAGGAACTGTTACTCTGCACTTGCACTACAAGTCTCACAAATATTTAGTTTCGTTTAAACTGCACACGCGAGAAACGATTAGTACCTATTTAAAAAATTTGGTAACCGTTTTCATAAATCTAATTGGTATTTACATACTAAATCAAGTTGGCTAGTTTTGTGTTCCATAGCTGAAATCTAGTAGTTTCCAAAATAGAGTGTTAATGTTTTAATTAGCTTCGCATACTCATTACTTGTATGGGAGCGTTATACTAAAATCACCTCTAATATTATTTTGTAGTACCTACTAAAATGGAGGACAAATTTTGATACACTGACCTAATTAAGGTTCATATTCATCAAGTGGTTTGACGCAGTACAGTGTATTTGTTGCTTTCGATTTTATTTAAAGTGTAGGTACTAAAATTTCAATAGGCTCAAATTAAAAATAATGATTTGTCTGGTAATATTTTGTGGAATTCAATGACGCTACAAAAGGACAGCGTGGTCCGGCCGACTCGAATCGATGCGCGCTTGACGGGCAGGGCAGCTGCACACAGAAATTATGAGCATTTTTATTTCTCGACCGCCGCGTACACCTGCCCGGCCCGGCCACGATTGACACCTACCCCATTATACTCCAACCTCGCATACCTCTAAAAAAATTCCAACAATAGAATCCCCGATCGCAGACGCATGAGAACTTATTATTGGCCCTTTATATAGCAGGCCATTCATTTTTAGACATCTTTATACAATCCTGACCATTAGCTGAGGCGTGTGGGCAGTGGGCTCGTAGCTAAATAAAACTATTGTTGCTCCAAACAATTCATCGAAGTGAACATCTTCATGAGACTTAGTTCAGCTATTGTTGCCGCAGATTGCGCCCCTAGCTACGAAGCGACATTTTAGAAGGGAATTTATTGCCAATTTTAGGAAATGTTTACCGAAAAGTGAGTGAATGGTAGGCGAGTGAATTACTTATTGTAATGAAATAAAGGAGGCCAGATTGAAAGCGTCCGATGAAAGACGACGTCGCCATTGCAAAGACGCAGAGCAATGTTTGATTATAATGATTTATGACGGCAAAATCGCGATGCGACCCAAGCACGATAAATGTGTCGACAGCTCTTTGTGCGAGGCTTAAAGAAGTAAAATAAAAATAAAGTCATCAAGTAACAAAAGACTCCGTTTATGGGCGTGTAGTACAACCTAAACAAACACGGCAGTAAAATGGTAAACAACAAACGGAGCGAAGTTTCACCGGTGAGAAATACACTACGTGAAGTCATAACTGGCGGAGACCACAGGTGTGAACAAAAACGTGATGCCGCAAGCAAACCGCAGCCTCGTTCGCGGCAATCATCTCTCTAGGTAGATACAAAATGTTGTTCTATATTTACTACCAGCCAAGACCGGATTAGTACCGGCGCAAGGTGCAAGTAACCCGCCACACGCGTCACATAATACGCACATTACTCGAAACAAATTACAAAGTAAACTAAACGAGTTACAAACGACTTCGAAGAAGCTGTCCTATTCGAGCACGCAACTTAATTAGTACATTGTATCCGAAACGTAGATGGTCATTACCCGAACGTAGAGATTAAATACGGTCACAAAATCTTGTGTTCACGACGTAGCGTTAATGGTTCAGTACTTGCAGGATCGTGGTTTTAGGAGGCGAAACTCAACCTTCCGGTTATGGTGAGGACGAGGGACTTCGTTAGCTGCGCCTGCAGTGACTCGCTTAATTCGAGATAATTACGCTTCCAGCAAACGCAACGTGGGCCAGAGAATTTATCGAAACAAGTCGCCGCGGCGGAACGTGCCTCGCGATATTTCCTTTCGTGTACGACTGTACGTACTCGTAGATAGATGGAAGCGTAGGCAGCGTTTACATCCCCTTAATAGGACACAATAAATCAGCTTCGAGCTATAAAATGTCGACTAAATACCAGCTTATTCGATTTTAAACTTGCATCCTGATTTGTATGCGTGGAACGAAACGGTCTTTCCTTTCACGAAGTTAAAATATCCGTTCATATTTTAATAAACAACGTTATTCCTTAAATCACGTGCGCATCAGTCATCCTGTCCAAAATCGCTTCTCTTTAATCAGAAATGAGTGGAGCGGTTAATATTCGCGATCCGACGTACGCGGCACGACTGAAGACATCCTGCCATTTTAATATTCTTCGCTGTGCAGACTTCTCTTTATGCAAAACTTTGCCCCTTTATGTTATTCAGCGTATTGTTTTTTTTTTTTGGAGTGTCGTCACTTAGACATTCTGTCTGTCAGTTTGGAATAATTTAGATTAAATACACCAACCGCGTGGCGGCCGCCCTGTGAATACTAAGGACTGGCGCCGTTCTCGCTGGAATTGGAAACGAGTGCGGTTGATGTTTTGTTTTAATAAACCTACATATTTGCCTTCAAAGTAAGAGGTTTTATTTGATTTGTTCTCGACGGGAGAGCTTCAGTTAAACGATTGGGGTTGGCCTCGTTCGGTTACAGGCGAAGCTCACTTTAATTTCAGCAATCGTGAAAGACACTTTTATTACACTGGATCGCTTCAAGGTTCATATGAAGAAGCGGTGTGAATCGCGATATCAGTAGCACTTTATCTCGGTCTACTTATTCAAAACTATGAGAACGTCCGCGTTATTGCACTTTAGAAATATTACGTCTAGACCAGCGAGAATGTTGAGAGAGAAAAACGAATGCATCTTAGTTTGCAACGAGCTTAGGCCGAGTCCCGCCAAAGCCAAGCCGGCCTATTGTTAGCGTGATACGCCGCGGTAAATTCCCCGCAAACCACCGCCTATCGCATTCATCTCCTTACTATAATTACAATATAATTACGCCATAAATATTACTAGCTTTCGCCAAGGCATAAAATCGCCTCACTATTAATTAAATTTGCGTCGTTATCTGTATCACCACTGAAAGCTTTGTCGAATTTATCGGTAGGAATCATAATTATCGTTCCTGTTATTAGTTTATAGACTATCGAATTCAGCATTCAAGCCGCTCGTGACTACCGTTCGTGACACGCAAGTGTTTTTTTTTTCTAGTACACCGCAATAGTTTGTTGTGCTACTGTCCCTCAGGCGGCATTCATTTTAATGTAGTCCTCTTTCACTTTGTAGCGGACCGGACACTAAGCCCGAATTCATTTTTTATTTACACTTTAACACGTGCAGCGCCTTACGATTTCAGCCTTCCAGGAAAATAAACCTCGGCACTGAACTATCGATTTTCCGCGACAATACATCCCCTTCATAATAAAGTAATTATGCTTGCCTTAAGTTTGACGTGGAGTGATTTAATTAAGATGTATCGTTCATAGGCGTGAGTTTGCTTTAAAAACGGTCTCGCTTCACATGCGTATTCCGTAATTTAGATAATGTATCTTCATTATTGTCGGATAGGTAGCTGGTCGTAGCTGAACACATTAGTTTCACACAACTCCAGACAGGAGCACACCTTTGAGTAATTTATTATTCACGAACCACAAAGATAATTATCATTGAATTTAATTTTCTAGGAAAATTAAAAAGTTACTTGAATAACATTGCTGGTTAACTGAGCACTGAGAACGGAGTCGGCGGTACTACACAAAGCTATTTGTTAAAACGTTTCTACAAAAAAATTATGTACAAATACCTCTCAGGCCTATCTAGGCCTGAGAGGTATTTGTACATAATTTTTTTGTTTTTTTACATAACTCATTTCATCTGAAATGAGTTAAACATTATGAAACCGCACCGTTATTTTCCTATTGAAGGTTGGGCTCCACTTCTTATAGATTTGGTGTTGTGATATGGCGATACCTATTAATTCGAAACAACAATAGCAAAGCCCAAAGCTGTGCCATGTTTCCATCTCACACTCCGCTTTTCATTGTTGTAGATAATTGATTTTTTGTTCGGCGATTCAGATCGTATGATTAGCTGCAAGCATAAAATGAACGAAGGTTAGAGAGAGACGGCAGAATTTAATCTAAAATCCAACGTAAACAACGCGAAAGACGACCGAGACGATCCGTAGACAGAAGAAAAATAAAACTCTGAAAACGATCTTATACTACAGTGAGGTCAAGCGAAAAATTAAAACCTTAGAACATCTTATAGGTACTTATTAATTACGTCTACCTGGTGAAATATAAAGCGAAAATAATGTTTTAAAAGTAAGTCCCAGACGAGTGATTGCAACTCGGCAGCTAACCCAGACTTGAAATTCCGATAGTTTTTGCGGCGGTAAAAACTGATATTCCGTTTGGCCGCGTTCTGTCGGCTGTATATTGAGTTAATGTCGGTCGTGATTGTGAGTCTGTCCTTTTTAGATGGACGGGTGTGAGCGAGATGGAGCTTTGTTTCATCGGGGTTGGTTCGAATCGCATTTTATGGTAAGTTGGCGGGCCAGCAGAGGCAGGTGTGGCGATGCACCTGCGGCGCGGTCGAGCGAGATGCGATCGCAAGGACGTCGAACCCGCTCTCGACCGCTTCTTGCACGGACGCACTTCTCCACGGACCACTATCTCCACGCAGATAGCATACTACACATAACTCTCAACAGAACGCTACATAAATTAACTAATGATATGGGGAAGAGGAACGAGAGCGGAATATGCTGCAAACGCTTTACAAACATCGCCTGATACGCGGTCTAGATAATGAAATCGCAGGCACTGGTGTCCGTGTTTTGCGGAGAAATGCAAAATTGTATCTGTCCAAAGGTATCTGAATGGATAAATGGTGTTGGTTTAAGGTAGGCGAGATCGAGAATGTGATTGTAAGGACCGTGTTCGCTCCTATTTATATAGCGTTGCCTAGATTAGTTTGGATTGATAAATACTAAATGGCGAGCTACATTTTGCCGTTGAAAGAACATTTCGTATCGCGATCGATACATTTAATATTTCAGAGGCGTTGGTTTAAAATAGGAAGTTCAACTTATTTATCAGATACTACAAAATGTTTTGTTATAGTTCTCTACAAACACGCTTGGTGGTTTTTCAGCCAGTTTTAATGGCTCTATTCTTTCAGCTAATCACCATAAATAACAATGTTCAGCCGACAGCGCGACAACTCTAGGTATAGGAAATTCTTTCACGCATGAACTCAGACCACTAGTATAAATAAAGGAAAATTGTATTGTAAGCTGTAAGGTTGAAAATTACTACACAAAACAAAACTGTGGTAAAACTCAATTTAGAATAATTTTAGTGTATTGTTCAGAGAAGAAAACCTATGATTGTTTAACTATTAAGTATAGCTGGACAGTTGGTACCTCAACTTAATGATAATATTACAAGAGCAGAAGTAAGTTCTCAAGGATGAATGCTTCTCCTTTCAACGCAAGAATTTTCATTCCAGTAGGTATTTAACCCCTTCTAACCCAACATATATACTTACTCCATTTAACCCAATCCATAAGTAAGTCACAGTGTTTTTAATTATTTACAAACATAACATAGCATCGTCATAGACCGTGCTTATCACTTAGCATCAGCCCCCGTATGCCAATCTTTTGCTGTCAAGTTACATTTTGCATCGTCACTTACCATCAGGTGAGATTGCGGTCAAACGTTTGTCTATAATGTATAAAAAAAAAAAAAAAAAAGTTATATTTCACTGCCCAGTGTAATTTCTTCAGGTCACGTGGTACAATTTTGTACCACGTGACCTGAAGAAATTACACTGGGCAGTGATCATTCTTTTTAGACACTTGACAGCAAAATATGCGCGAAAACACATCAAATGACGTCATAATGTCACTATTTAGTCACAGAATAACTATGAGTTAGTATGAACTGACCATGATTTAAAACTTTGCAGTTCAACTTTGATTGGCATACCCCTGCAGTTCGCCCACTGGGTTGCTCTATCATAAAGTTGTATAAAAACTTAGAAAGGGTACAAACTGTTTATTTAAAAACAAATCATTACTTTTATAAATGGGTCTAACTGAAATTGTATGTCACTGGTTAGTTAATTTAACCTTTTTATCGTTATGCATTAAACAATGTACAAATGCCTAATTATAGCAAAGCTACACCTTATTATGTCATTATTACTTAACTATAATAAGCTGTAGTTGATATTTGATTGTGTCTACAATATTCATTAGTAATCGGATGATTAGTACATATGATTATATTATTGTAACAAATTGTCACAGATGTAAACATTCTCCTGATTCATTTAGATCAATTCAGTTTGCTTTACTAGGGCAGAAGTATCACAGTTACCAGACACAAATGTTTTTTTTTTAAATAGAGTCGTAAGGATATTCAATATTTTAGTCATTGAAATAATTTGTAAATCTGTTGTCATCAACTGTCAGCACTTTTGTGGTTACAGCCATTAAATTCCAATGGTTCTATTATGTTGGATGCGGTATAATTTAGTGCTGCAGGTACAAAACATAACTAAAATGATAATATTTGTAGGCTTACTGTAGCTGCGCTCTGCTGCGGTGAATTCGATTTCATATGGGCTTACCTGAAATAAAATTACGTATTAAGGTGACAATTTGCTGACTTACATAAGAAGTACCTAGTTAAACTGACCCAACCAACCAACAAGCGCAATTTCAAAATACACTCGAAACACCAAAGATATATGAGCTAGTTCAACTTAGCAAAAACATATTGTAATGTTCTACCTCAACGTGTAATTCAGCAATTATATATAGATATTTTCACTTATGACGGTCCCCAAAAAATGTGCCTACAAAATATAGTTTTTGAACAATCATTCACAAAAACTGCAATCTTTTAACCCTTAATTACAATTCCGGCGTTCACTTGCTGATCGGTAACCGGTTTATAAATCCGGTACTGTTCGCCAGATCCGGAATATCCGGAGATCGGAAGAGGCGAGTTCGTCCGGATATTGAATATTGATCGTACACCCTTAACCCTGATGTATCGTGGGTCGTTACCGGCCCTCAGGGCTGTTTAGCAATCATTCGATTGTGTGCGGAAAACAATAACCGAGTTTTCTTCGGGGTGTTTATGAAAAAGCAATAATGATATTTTTAGGGTTATTTGGGCGAAATTCGATAAAAAGTACTAGCGATTTCTATCAGAGTAAAAAGATAAAAGTTTTTATAATGTTCAAATGAAATAAAACATTCAATTATTAAAAAATACATTACATTTACCAGTCAAATTATGAAGAATTCAGGCCACGTTGTTAAATAATAACAAGTTTGAAAGTTACTGCTACCTGGATTTTCTCAAGCTGCTCCTTGATCCTCATTTCATATTAAAATACCAACTTAAAATCTGTAGGCGACTCGCATGAATGTAAACTATAAACTATTAAATACAGTTTGCCTACAGCCATGCGGGTTACCTATAGGCCTGTGTGCAAATCAAGGATGTCCCTAAGATAGGAAGTTTGTTCGAAGTTCGGAGTAACTTAAACACTGTATTTTTACACATATCTATATTAACTTAACCCGTTGTCAAAGTCTTTTCATGATTTAAATTAAATATATTGTATCAGATGCATAGTAAAGTTTACTAAAGTTGTAAATAGTTTTATTAATCGTCGACAAAAAGTCAACAGTTTCCCAAATAAGAAAAACTTCAACCTATGCCCATTCTTTCGCTATCCCGTGTGTTCCCCAGAGCTTAGTAGAATTCGGAGTAAAAGTATTATTCCTAAGAGTCGGAGTTCAGTTACATCCCTAGTGGAAATAACTTATTCAAAGCCATTGGTGTTCATGCCCCTATGGCTATTTTTATTGTGCTACCGACACGATATCGGCGGAGAGCTAATCTCATACATTTAGTACTAGACACTTTTGCGGGCGTGTCAGCGCCGATTCCGTTTTATTCAAACAACAAACATCGGTATCGTGTACAGATGTCGTGTTGTGTGCAAACGCTTTATGTGGACGTGAGTTGTATGCAAACGTCGTTATATGGGACCACTTTGTCCCAACTTTGCAAGAGGTTATGTTTTTGTTATAAATACTTTATTAGAAAATGGTGTGCAGTGAACCAGATGCAGTGACACCTGGCGCAAATTACTAATGTGTTTACTGTCAAAAGGCAACGTTGATAGTATAGATAAGTAACACTATTCGCAAAATGTATTTTAAATATATTTTTTTTAATTACATCCGGAATTGTCAATTTATATTATAGTCTAGTTAAAAATTATCCCCAAGTACTAGGAATAATAACTCAACATTATGAATTGTAGAGTTGAGTTTAAAACTCATCGGAATCTTGACAACTTACAAAGTTACGTTTATGAGGTTTCTTTTCATAAATGTTTTCTCAAACGAAACCAACGGCACTTTCCTCATAAAAAAATTAATAAAACAAAAAAGTCTACCGAACAACTCGGAATAGCCTCATTGCATGACACAGAAACTTAAAAACACGTAGATAAAATGCGAATATTTTACTGAATCAGAATTCAAACCTGCACGTTACCGACAATCACCCGCTGCGCTAAGGACGTCGACAGCAATCAGATATTAAATCCAAATCTTAAATGTTTTATAGAAAAAAACGCAGAAAATAGAGTTTAGATTTCTTATTGATCGTTCGTCCAATAATTTACGCTTTTGTAATAAACACCAATCAAACTACCTAAACTGCACTATTAATAATCTTCTACGAGTACAGTGTAATAAAAAATCATTGAGCACTCATAAAAACAAATGAAAAGCTGGCAAGGTACGGCGATGATCTGCGTTTAGCTGACAAACACTGGATGAGAAGAGCCGAAGATGGTGCACCTCGAGAAAGACCTACGTCTAGCAGTCAACCAATTTTGATCACCAATTCATGATGATGTGGGAATCAAAGCGACGCGCCGAAACACCCTCTAGCAATTATTTTGTTCACAGGTAACTTTACTTTGCGGTTTGCTAATACGCTAACCGTTCGCACAAACGCGTGTCCAAGTCTGGGTGTCCCTCCAACCGCACGGGAAAAGTAAAATATTTATGAATGTAAGAAACTTTCTTTCCAAAGTTTAAGGCTCTGGGATTACACGAGAACTGCGTTAGATCAACCTCCGTACGATAATGAAATAGAATTGGGGACCTTTCACGCCGATTTAATTCTGATCGATGAATGCCAGTCAAAAGCAAAGCTGAGTTTAAAGTATTTCGTTTTAAAGTGAGGAGATAGGGAAGTGGGGAAAAAATGGGGTCGTGACTATAATCCTTGATGCATGGTAGGTAGGTAACCTTATATATATTTTTTAGTCAAGATGTTTTTATAAAGAAAGAAAGGTAGTAAAAGACATGGACAAAAATGACACAATGGCAGCCTAGTATTTTTAAAATATGTTTTACCCTATATTTTGTACGTAAAAGATGGTAATGAGTAATGGTTAGTTTTTATAGGCGGGTTACGTGAGAATTCTCAAGCAATATATCAAAATACGTTGCTCATCGCAATCTAGAACAGTTTTGTATAAATCAAAAGGTTATTAAATAATCGTAACCCGTGATTATTCTGTAAAAACGAACGCTAAGAGGTAATCTACGGGAGAGCCTCGGGCAATGACTCATAGAATGTAATAATACGGAGCGATCGAACAAAAATATACGTACGGAATTACAATTAATCGTTTGTTGGTAGCATTTCTTATACAGGGCGTATATATCAATTTTCAGGAAACAGATTTTATTTAGCCAAAAATAGGCAAAGTACTTCAAAAAGGCTTTTTGTGTCGTCACATTACATTATAAATCAATGAAAAACCATTCCCATTGTTGTCTTAATTTTGACTTAAAATATACGTATAAATATCTCTAAATAGGTGAATAAAATAAACAAAAATAGTACCAAATTAACTCGACTATAATTTTTTTACATGCAGAAAAAAATAATATTTATATATTTTCAGCTGAAAAACTAATCGCTACTAAACTTAATTTATGTCAAACTTTTATTTTATAATGCAATATTTTGTCAATAAGGAAATAAACGGCTTTATAAATTATTTTATTTTATTTTCAGCTGAAATATACTTACACCCTGTATATCGAAATACAGAGGTATTTTAACCACACCTGGTGTTCAATGTTCATAGCCCGGAGTAGAGCCGCTTTGCTATAACCTTTGGGAACGGCCTAATGAAGGAATTATGGCCTCGTACATGTGTGGAATTTAATTTGGCGGTAGTTTAGGTATTACCTCACTTTATTTTCATAGGTTCAACTTAGTTTCATGTGAAAGTCTTTTCAGTTAACCTACCTCGCACCTTAATTAGTTGTTGTGCGTAATATATAAGTTATTTTATTTTTTTTACTCCATCTTTCTTTGATAATAATAAATAATGATAATAGTGTTCTGTGAGATAATGTATTGAAATCAGGGTTTTCTTTGTCACAAACTAGTGTGAATTGTTTTCCGTTTGAAATAGGTAAATTAAATACCGATTAAAATCGATTCAAAGTTACGTAATCGCCATACAAATAAATGGACGTGCGGCGATGCAGCCATGTTTGCGTTGATCCACGTCTGGAGCGGTAACCGCCAGCTTACGAATATGGTGTGCAGATTACAAGCCTGTTTCATAGACAGGACAAGTCACCACATTGCAAAGCGTGTTTTACTATTTTTAGAGTAAAATATTCTGGTTTTTATTGACGTAGGTAGGTGTAGGTAGCAAGTAAAGGTTTTTTTCCACTGCAAAAAAATCAACGCGTTTATACAAAAACGCGTTGTTTTTTTGTTTTGTTTAAATGATGGAATAATCCGATAGCCCACCTGATGTTAAATGGTAACTATAAATGAAACTGCTTAATTATATGCATTTTTGATCCTTGCTTCGCATTAGAATTTTTCTAGATCAAGTTTAACTTTTTCATAAATTTTGATTCACTCAAAATCTTTAGTCAAATCGATACTTTAGTCTCAAGTGGGATCTGAGTATTTTTGGAGCATACTAGCCTAGGAATTTTTAATGTTCCAATCAAAAAGAAACACAAAGGTAAACCTATTTTTAGCTGATCTCGACTGCACCTTTAGTTACGAAACTCTAATGAGATTTTCTTAAGCTGCGTGCACATTAATGGCCATCGAAGTTTTAAACTCTGCACTTGGAAGTGGAACTTTCTTTCGTTAGAGAGCAAAAACTTCGGTTAGTGCAAAGAGCTTATTGATTGTTTTAGTGTTGAAAGCATCTTACCTGCAGCTTATGTTTTTTAAGATTTGTAACTTTTTTTTTCTAGTTTGAAGTTGTTTTCACAGGGTACAAAAATACATTATTTTAATATTATACCACAAGATCCGAAACCAAAACAAGTATTTTTGTCCTGGAGTGGAAGACGAACCCGTACCGTTTGAGCTTTATCCAGGCGGTCGGACCAAAATTTAACTCCAATGCATTCGGCATTTGAGTTCAATTTCGATCGTTATTTTTACAAACTTAGCATTACTCAAATCATATAAAACTGATATAAATAATAGTTATTAGCGGCTGGTTTTAACTTATCAAGTTAGAAACATTGTATATTTCAATAATATTGTAAAAATTTTAGGCAAAGTTTTTGATTTCCACGACCTTTTGGACTTGGCGGTCAGACCGTTGTTCTTCATCAGTCACTAATAAATAATCTGATAAAAGTAGTTTTCACTAAAGTCTAGCTTATAACCATTTCATGTAAATCCCTACCAATTATTAATTAATTATTATCCGTATTACATAGGCTTTAGAGAATTATAATTACAAGCTAGGATTAATTTAAATTGACAAAGCTGTCAACGGATTATGTACTGATCAATTTCTAAGCTAGCTAGGTATATTTATTGCTAGCTTCCTCCACTGACTTCGCTCACCTGGTCCAGTGAAAATCAAATGATGTTACGATGAATTTTCAAAATATTTTATGACTGAAAACAAGTAACTAAAAATTCATGGACATTTCACACAACGTCTTCTAGTCCCAAACTCAACAAAGCTATATGGGAACTAGATTGCAGATAGAATACTTATTGTGGTTTATGAAACCTAAAAATTGCGACACCTGTTCGTTTGGGTAGGTATTGTGTAGTCTAAGGAGAGTCCTAAAACCTGACAATGCTTGTACTACACTTACTTAATTATGGTAAATACAAAAAACAATACAAATATGACCATGCCTAGCAATGTCGTACTAATCTACAGCAATCGCTTCTTAGTTTGATATGTTGGCATTGCATCCCAGTTTCCTTACCAATTATAAAAATATTCCCCACAATCTGTTCCCTCACATTATCGATGGTCAGATAATGCATCTATCGAGCAGGGCGGTCGTTGGATCAATTTTCTGTTTACAACCGGGTGGCCTCAAAGCATACCGCTCCTCTAATTGGTGGTAATAGTCTAATAGCACACTTATAAACCACAGTATAACCATTGCAGTACAAGGTGTAAAAAAACCACTACTGAAAATGTTTCTTATAGCACGTGATAGCACGAAAAAAAATCAACTGAAGGTCTAGTACAAGATTTGATAGAGAAAGAAAACATTTTTCCTTTTGTTTCTTTCCATAAAACTTGCAGCACCCCTAGCGGAATCTTTTAGGAACTACAAAAGTGTATGGAAGTAAACGAAACGAAATAAATCTAAAGCTATCAAATCTTATACTAGACCCCCTGTTTCACATTTTTTTAGCGCTGTCACTGATTGCTTCATAGGAAAAGTTGTTCTTGTTGACGTAACTTTAACCCTCCCAAGTTTTCGGGAATGGTCTTACAACATCCTGTATTTTCTATGCTGCGATGGTTGTTGTACAGTATACACCTTGTATATACGTGTACGAAAATACTACCTATGGTAAATATTTATGAGATCAAATTGGATTACTGGCATTAGTGTGGTTTAGATAATTTTATTAGGGATATTTTGAATGTTTGATGAGGTTTGTCATGATTTATTTCCAAAATTATGGAGTCTGCTATTTTTATTAGGTAAATAGGTATATTTACGTTGCGTATATTTTCTGCCATTGTTGGATTGGTGTTCATTTGTTTTAGAAACGGATCCTAGGATCCAATGCCAAAACAATTCGGCTTCGGTTTCTACTTCATTCTGATCCTAAGGATCAGATGCCATATACCCGGTTTGGTTGCATCCTGTGACCTTTATGTCGTTGATAATAAAAAACAAAATGCAATAAATCGCGGGTCTTCGTGAAGTGAATGCATTGCATAGGTACTCCAACATTTATGTACTTACATATAAATAATGTTTTTTTTTATAGATGAATACGTTGTTTGTTCTAACCTCTTCAATCATCGATTAATGTCTTATTGTAACCCTATTTAGATGAACAAGCACGAAGGGTAACTCAATACGCCTGTAGTACCTACTTGTTTTAACGCAACCTAACGGTACCATAACGCAATTGAATAGTAGTGGATAGAAGTGGAACTCTTACGACTTGAGTTTTTTTTATATATGTTACTGTAAAAGCCCGTATTACGGTAAATCTTAGCATTTACCGGTAAAACCGGTACATTTACTGACTCATACTGGTAAAAGTCCGAATAATTCTGTGATCCTGATCATTAATTTTAACTTTTACCACCAAAACTCGAAGCGGCTAATAAGTACAACGGTTTACTTACTAAACTCAGACATAAAATGTTGATTTTATGTTTGATTTTAGTAAGTAAATCGTAAACAGTGTGTTGATACTGCGCACGTGCTTACGCGTCATTGGCAAACGCAGTTGCGGTTTCACATCTATACGCTAGTCTAAGTTTTTATTTATTTTGCGACGGTACCTTAAGTAAACTCGAAAACTAGTTTTCCAATTAAAATTTTCGAGTCGGGAACGAGCGTTGGTGAAAACTTCAATAAGTAAACAAACATTAAAACCTTAATGAACTGTGCGCAGTGTGCAATGCGAATTAATTAAGTTGGTAAAATGTAAAAACATTCGTATTTTTGAGTAGGTACTTACTTACCAACGTTTCTTTTTCGAACGTAATCGTAAAATTAACTTTTAATTGATTGTTGATCGATATTTCATCATTTACACCACTCATTCATTTTCATTAATTTATTTTTTTTATACCTACACACTAAACAATTTGAAATACAGAGCTTTAAAAATGTTATCTACTGTGAAATAAATATTACTATGCAGCTGCAATGGTTTAGTTCTGGTTCGAACTTTTAATCGACACACAACTTTTCCAAGTCTATCTCGTATTATTTATGAATATTATGTTGCGAAGCATTTTGCATTAAATCGTACTAAAATAATTCGTTTATCAATATTTTTTTGACACTTTTTCTTGCTTTTCTCTATTATTTCTCCATTGATTCTGAGTTAGATAAATAGTAATTTCTCTTAGACAATTTTTTTGCTTTTGGAATAAGGAATAAAACAAGATTCAAAACTTTTGTGTAAAAAAATATACGTTGCATTTATTACTTCAAAGCCTTATCCAAAAATATGCTTAGAGCGGGTTTCGCCAGGATTTACTGAGGATACTTCGGTAAAGTGGAAATTCCAGCCGCGTTTCATCCGCTGACCGAGAAACTAACGTTACATTCAACATGCCAGTGTAGAGCTGAATCAATCGACCAGCTTAGTGCATCAAGGCTTGCGCTCACCTTATTTTAACTTTCACGATCAACACATTACATAGAAAATTGTGTTCTAAGTGTTACACTGCGTGGTAATGAAAGCTCGGTTGCAGAGCGTTGCTGCATTACCACGCAGTGTACTTAACTCAAATTATTAGTTACGTTTAACGCTAAAATGTGATTTTCAAAGTTTCCTTTCATCTGAAAGACGTATTATGGTGAGCTTTTTTTTATGTAAAAAAATATTATTTAGAATTAATTTTATAATTGCAAATGTTATCACTCCATGAGTATGGCAAAAATAACACAAAGTTGACCTATCTGGTTCAGAGCTATTTATATCCGTCTTAATTAGAATGTAGCCTGACTGGGAATTCAGTTTTACTTTGAAGCCTCTCTTAAAATAATTAACTTGAAATGGCGGTTATAAGACTCTACTTCGTAATTAATTAATTAATTTTTTAGTAGTAGTAAAGTTTCTGCTGCCAAGCAGTGATGCTCGCATTGCTGTGTTCCGATTTAAGAGGTAGTGAGCTGTGCTGGTGCAATTACAGGCACATGAGACTTAACACCTTTATGTGTCAGAGTGATGGGCGCGGTGCAATGCTTCCCAGGTCATATCCTCAGAGTACTTGCTCAGCGAGGTAATGCATCATTATAGTTAATGGTTACCACTTAACATTGTTGTTTTATTATATAGTTGTATAAAAAAATTGACTATTAATTTCATTGTGCTTGTATTTGTTCTAATAAACATTGCCTAGATTTTTAAAGTTTCTTTTTATCCAAATTAATGCCCGAAGTGGTGGAAAAAATCAGAACAAAGGTCTATTTTGTAGGTAATATTTTCTTGGAATTATTTCAAAGAAAATTTTTGTACATTTCTAAGGGAAAAGCGAACATAAAAGAAAATGTAGGAATAACCTTTATATGGCTAATTTATTTTGACAAAGGTATCTCGTTGACCCTAACGTTACGGGACGGACAGCAAGGAATAATTTTGATTCCATTATACCAGTGACTTTGACGTTTTATTTGTTAGATAAATCACATTTAAATAATGGAACAAGGAGATGGAACACCTGATGTTAAGCAGTAACCATTGCATGTCTATTGAGGACGTACTCCATATCACATGCGGTATAAAGGTGTTAAATCTCATGTGCCTGTAATTGCACTAGCACCCATACCCTTCAAACCGGAACGCAGCAATGCGAGCATCACTGCTTGGTGGTAGAAATAGGTATGGTGGTTGTACTTTCCCGGACAAGCTCTTTCACAAAGAACTCTACTATTTCTAATAAAATTATGTACACTAGGTACATATAAATACCGATAGCCTGACGATATTAATCTACACGTAAGTATAGAGAGATAAGCATTCTAATAATAGCCTGCACCTTATTATAACTTGAACTCTTTGAGCGGGATATTAGAATATTAGGAACAAAAGATGTACCTAAGTATATAAGACGATTCTAAATGATTATCCGTATGATTTTATTGAAAAGAGAATTTTTGGCTTTGACTTTGAAAGGAATTTCTGAAATGGATATTCCTTTTCAGAAATGTATGGAGGCATTGAAAATGCGTAAGGAAATAGCTCCACCTGAACATTACAATATGCTTTAAGCGTTTTGGCTATGGTATATGCTAATGACATGTATAAGTCACATGTCTAGGGCGGCTTGCACCAGAATCGCTAAACGCGTTTAACTCTTAAATAGTATTTAGGGAGTTGTCAAGTCATACAAATACGTCAGATTTAAATCGATTTAGCTGTTAAATACGTTTAGTGATTCTGGTGCAAGACGCCCCTATTCCAATACATACTTAATCAGGCCCATATTTTTTTAGTTGTTACCTCGAATAATCCTCGCCTCGACCTCGGAATCGTGCTTGGGTAGTTTTATGTCAAGCAAGTTTGGAGGTCGAGTCGAGGCGAAAATTATTCGAGGTAACAACTATGAATGGTCATTAAAGTTGTATATCTTTTACCGCCTGTTGAATAACATGGTTAGGGTTAGGAAACCCGATGACAATAAAACTATACAAAAAACATTTTTACACAATACAAAATGACAATTTATTCTTGTTATAAATCATTAAAACGCATTTTGAATGACGCTAGGAAGTTTCATCTTACCATCCGGATATCGGGTGACGCGTATTCTCAAAATTTATCTTTATCTTTTCAAATACATTATATCATACAATAGCTTGCAATAAAACATACAAAGATTATTTTACGAGGCAAAGACGAGTCGACGCGACGTAGGTATTGATTTGAAATCGTCATTGACATAAATCGTGATTAAAGATTTTTTATTCACTTTTAGTAGGTACCTATAAAATTTATGATTTTTGATTAATAAAAAAAAATCTGAACTAAAATCATTTATAATTAAAAATATCAAACGAATCGCTAATTTACAACATACAAAAGTTTTATTTTTTTATTTAAAAAGGCATTTTTCATATATTTCCCCCAAAGTTATCAACTGAGTGAAAATAAACACGGCAAATATATGTTTTTTTTATTAAAAATGACAACTTATTATTAACAACAAAAATAAAATTTCACCACCTCATACGCTATCCGTCAATAATTGACGGATAATAATAATTATTATAAATATCTCCATCTCTGCTTTAGACTATTGAAAGAAAAGGATGAGTATATTTTTATCTGACAGATAGCAACATACCTACCCATAGAAAAGTTTCACAAATGACATTGACGTTTACCATTTGACCCAAGACTTGTGTCAAAGTATCAAGCATCTAATTGTTCAATAATTAACACATCCACTTTTTGTGTTGACCTTTTTATTCCCTTTGTCATGGTTAATTTGACATTTTGTAATACTAATAGTGACATTTGACATTTAAAGTTCGACCCACTAAGGGCGTCTTGCACCAGAATCACTAAACGTATTTAACAGCTAAATCGATTTAAATCTGACGCATTTGTATGACTTGACAACTCGCTAAATACTATTTAAGAGTTAAATGCGTTTAGCGATTCTGGTGCAAGCCGCCCTAAGAGTTCAAGAAGTTGAAGTTGAATTCTGAGTCAAAAAGTAAGAAAGCTTTCTGTATTGTTTTGGTTTCCTGGGATTTTTGTTTCTTAAAATGAATAAAAACTTGTTACATTTTATCAGAAGCATTATTTAAATAGACTGCGGAGTAAACATTACCAGGAAAGTGATAAGGTATTATTAAAACAAAATATATAATATGATAATAGCTTTTATCTAAGCAATAAATCATGAATCAAGTCTGAACTGTCTGATAGGAGAGTGACATGAGGCATAAGTAGCTTATTAAATTGCTTGTTACAATAATTATCTACGTATACATAGTAACCAGAGCATCATTATTTTTTGATATACCCACTAAGATCAACTCTTGATTTGTTTTATCAACGAGACCTTCTTTCTTTACAAACCTATCGCGAAGTAGAAACTAATTTAAATTGGGCCGGAGTAACGACGTTTAAGTACATTTTCCATTTTATTAGTCCCACTTCATGTCACCACTATAAACACAAAATAATTCAAGATAATAGAATTGTATGGGTTAGTCTCAAAATCCCATTTCAGTTTTCCCCCATAAAGAGATTTTGCGACTTTGGTCTCAAATCCCCTTTTCGATTATATTGTCAATAGCACATACTAAAATCTAAGTTATAAAGAGAGTTTTAGATCAAATCATCGAAAAACAAAGACGATTACCTAATCACAGAGCTTTTTTTCATCACTCTTCGTTTCAACTGTTATAGGATACATAAATTATGTTCGGACGTGTATCAAGCTGTTATCTATCTGATAGAATGTGTAATGAGTCTTATAGCTATCGTTGGTAAGTTCTGTAACTTTAATTTATACAGTGCTGTGGACATATCCGCTTACACATAGGTAGTTTAAATTTAAGCTTTAAGGAAACAAGCTTTTACATAAGTATGACATAAATTAGATGTAGATTTATCTAGAGGTATATTATAACAGTGCTCAGGACAACATTTTACCTATGTCTCTATCTACAGGTTAATTAAAGTCTGGTAAAGGAGTCAAGATGAAGTAGGCATAATAATAGTGGCCGATTAAGCAGTCGGCCTTATTCGCAAGAGACGATAATTAATAATAGAGCTGAATTTTCTTACCCATGATGTCAACAATGGTATTAAGGGGATAGTCTATCTGTGCAAAACAGAAGAATCGAGTTGTCATGACATGCGCGGAAAGCAATTCGTAAATTTTATCGAATACTAAACTAAACTGAAAAATGCTTTACTGCGATCTTTATATTTATTTATTTAGTTAGTTACACCAATGGCATATTCACAATTGTTATTTAGGAGAAAAATATTACTTATAACATTCTACAGTGTGATATACCATTACAGGCATAAACAGATTTGATGTAGGTAAAATATGTCTTAAAAAATTTAGTACTTATTTTTTAAGGAAAAAAAAAGCAACAACTTATAACTAAGTGTGTGATTGGATTCCAATATACGAGTAATAAGTGCTCATGATAACATTCATGATAACAAAATTAAAGGAACGCTATTGTTTGTGTCAAATAGTCAGTTAATTGGATAAAATCTGCCAAGATTGGTTTTAAATCATACAGGAATGAAAGTATTTATTGGTTTTTTGTTACTTTTGAATAATCAACTTTTTTGAAAATATGTGTGGCATATTTTTACCCTTTTAACATTTTTTGTATCATTACATTTATATCATACATTAATTATAATATCTAATGCAGGGTGATGAGGATCTAACTTACTGAGGGGTAGTTTATTTTCACACTCCGTTACACCACTAAAATTGCTTATCACTAAATCTACAGTTCTTTGAACAGTATTTTATAAACTACATAATATTTACTATTATTAGGGTTTGAATTTTTGTGTCCTTCACTAGAGGTAGACCGGTCAAAATTAAAATCTGCAACAAATTATAGTCTCTACTTATATCACTTGACTGTGTCACTTTATCTACTGATATTATCCATATCCACGAGAAACAAAGTCTGTATAGTCACTGGGGTTTGTTTGTATACTGCACATATCTAAATATTCTTGGCAGAGTATTATTGAGTTTTAGTGAGATCTATACTTCTTCATTTTTACTTCGCAGAGCCTGGTTTCATATCAGTATGGAGTTCATATCAGCCAGTGCCTCATAGTTTTTGACTTGCTTTGCAGGAGATTGGTCATCTCTGCGGATGAATATGCGACCATTCCTAGTCCACACATATTTTTGCGACGAGAAGACTTGACGGAGTTTCCCAAACGCAGCCCAGCCCAGCTGGATTCTCCGGTTTAGCTCTTTCTCAAAGTTGTGTCTACCCAAACGCAGGGTCTGCCCGAGGTAGACATACTCCTGCACAACTTCGAGAGGCATTCCGGCGACAGTGATTGGCTCTGGGGTTATACGATCATTGATCATAATTTTCGACATAGCTCAGAGGATTAGCAGGCTGAAGTGGCAGTGGGCCGGCCATGTTTGCCGTAGAACCGACAATCGTTGGAGCAAACTAATACTCGAGTGGAGACCACGTTTAGGCAAGCGTAGTGTAGGACGCCCTCCGGCGAGATGGGGCGACGATCTGCGAAATGTAGCTGGCAGACACTGGATGAGAAGAGCCGAAGACCGAGCTCAATGGCGCGTCTTGGGAGAGACCTACGTCCAGCAGTGGACGAGTATAGGTTGATGATGATGATGATGATGATGATGGTTGTTAGACTCATCCATCTTTCTGACTCTGGAGCATGAAAGTATGTCCGCATTATCAATAGGGAGTTATATAACTGTGTCTAGTTGTTTAATTGTGTTCAGTAGATTTTCGGTCTCGTTTTCTGACACTCCATTTATCTCCAAATTGTATCAAATTTAAATTTATTTATCAAATTGTATCTTCAAATTATATCCCGTCTTGTGAATCCAAAGTAGCTGGGCGTAGACATAAGTACATTAAGTGGGTATGTTTGTTAATATTTAGGTCATAGTAAATTCTACGGAAACTCTCAAATCGATAAATAGTAGATAAGCTTAAAAACTAAAACCTTAGGTACTACTGAAAAATAACTCTCTAAATAATATGAAAAAGGATAGGGAGGGTACTGCTCCAAACTCATCTTTAACATTAACATATTGGCGGAGAGTTTAACACAAATTGTGAGAGACAGATACAGATCATTGATACAGAATTGGATGTAAGTAGGTAATTTCAGAAGAAATAAGTATTCCAAAATATACGCGCAATAAAAACCAGCAGTATTTATTTTAGTTTTTTTGCATAAATATTTTTAAATAGCAGTTACCCGCGACTTCGTACGCGAGTACAGTTTCCATGTACATTGTATTATCTGTGTTGTATTATTATATGTGCGTGTACCGCGCGGATACTTTGTGAAACTTGACATTACACCAAACCCGTACTTGAATGTCAAACGCTAGTCGTTAGACCAAAGAGGTAGTATTACGCCCGGTCAAACTGACGTGACATGACATGACAATGAAATCCTCTTGCCAATTGGCGCTGCTAATCTTGTTCGTTCATTTTATCCTGTAGATCCTGATAATTATTCGGGATAAAAAGTAGCCTATGTGCCTACTGGATTGGATTGAGTTTTAGGAAACTTGGCATATATGCCAAATTTCATCCAAGTTGGTTCAGTAGTTTAGACGTGATTGAAACACCTAAACATCTAAACTTTCGCATTTATAATATTAGTAGGATAGGATAGGATGTGGTTCTTTGCGTTCTGGCAAGATAAAATGGTAGATTTTGTCTTGCCAGAAGGCAATGTCTCTCTCTATGTATTCTACTTTCATCAAATGTTCCTCTCCGGTCCATGTTAGATCCTTCTTTAGAATAAATAAGGTTGTTCACAAAAAGGTTTTTACAAAAGCAATAAAATAGGTTGAATTAAATGCAATACAAGTATGAGCAGTAGCAAGATAATAATTAGGTACTTACTTATCCTAATTTAATTGGAATTAGGATAGAAAAATCTATTTTCCGTGTAAACAAATAACAGCTACTGACTGATTGGCGGAGTTGACTTAAAAGAAATAAAAACTAAGTGTACATTGGTATGGTTATTGTTGGATATTGTCATGTATACAAGAGAAAAAAGTAAAGCCACTTTCAATGCGTATTAATTGGCAAACCAGGAGTTCTACTCGATAAAATTTTATTGTGACTGTTCGTAAATGTCAAATGAGCTTATTACGCGGTCTGCTTACGCGTTACGCGCAGCCGCGAGAAAAACTGCCATGTTGCTACGTAGCACATAGGTGGATTTCAATTATTTAGGCGGCCAAAAATATTTTTTTCTGGAAAATAGCTATACGTACAATAGGAAATTAAAATAAACTCTTTTTGATCCGAAAAAAATATAATTATTGATTATGCAACATATTTACATCGATAAAATACCAAAAATAAATATTATTTTAAAATTACCAAAGAAATAAAAAAAGTCTTATGAATTTTAGTTACAAGCATAAATATGGTAAAATATCGTATATCTATATCTTAAATATATACTTATTACAAATAAAACTACTTAAACACATATTTTACTTTGAGAGAATTCAAAGATTATTGGCTATCTCTAGAAGTATTTGGTTTGGCAGCCATCAACATTTCTATAGTTTCAGGTAGGAATGCTTTGTGACAAGGTTTCTTGATTTGTCTGCTTGAGCTGATCAGGGGGTCTGATGTTAATAAAAGCCTATTAAAAACATCTAAATTGCATTCCTTTCTAGAAAATTTCCTTGCAAAGTTAAGCCTGTACGACCGAAAATGCTTGTTCCGGGCTTCTGCTGCCTCCTCAGATAAGGTAGGTCAAGTAAGGTCCATTAAGCATTGTAAGTTGCTCTCTGCCGAAGTATCTGTGACATGCATGGATTCTTCTGGTGGATAACATTCTTGTTTCGCCTTTAGCAACAAGTCGTAGCAAGGGAAATGTTTTGGGTTTGTTGCTCTTATTATTTCATATTGCCGTTTTGAAAGATCAGCTTCCACGAACATCTGAAGTGCTTGCAGAGGCGTCAGTGGAGGTAACATGTCGTCGTCGTTATTCACTTTAGAATAGGCAGATCTATATTTGCTGGCTCGTGTCGGCGAATTAGTAATTTCTTTGAGAACTTTTGAAGCATTCCTTTGCCCAGTGTTTTGTAAAATAGATTGTGCGGCATGGATGATGACGTCATGCTTCAAAGTCGCGCGGATTTCTTCCGTTTTTCTTCTTTTGCTTCGCTCACTTAAATCTTCGAAAGATTTTGCTGGCCTTCCTTGAGGAGAGGCCGATTCTATCGGAATCTCGAAAGTTCCTTCTAACCAATCTCGGTTGTTTTTTAGGAAAACTTCTTCATGTTTACTGGCTTTCATCCATCTTTTCATGAATTCGGTTTTAATATAAGCATATCTTTGCTTCAAACACTTTTTAGCATTTTCAGTGGTTCCATAACGTATCAAAAGAAAAGCTTCATACGAATCGAGTTTTTCCCTTAAAGATGGTAAATTTTGTCTTTGTACCTGTTCAAACAGGTACTTCCGAGTCACTATTTTAGTACCCGAGGCACCAGACGGACCTAAAACAAAAAATAATTAGATTTAATACAATTTAGCACTAACGTGGTATTTTTCTCAATTTTTACCCCTAAGATGCAAATGCTCTTATTTTGGAAAAGCGCGGGTTTCCGCGGCCAATTTTTTACTGGTATGATAGAAAAATAAGTAAAGTATTGAAAAATAAAGAAAACATTGCTCGAACGGACCCTTAAGTTAGTTAAAAGACATATTTAATTGTAAGAAACACAAAAAAACTGACTTTTTTATAGAACTATTTTTGAAAAATTATAAGTTTATCAAGGGCACTAAAAATAAAAAAGTTACTGTTGAAAAACATAGGTTCTTACCTGAATTACTGCAATCCATCACTGTCACTCGAAAATAATTACTTAGAAAACAAATATGAATTTTACAAAAGTTGTAAGTTTAGGAGCGCCGAGAACTGACACGAACACGTTAAGCGACTATCGAATTCCGACTACCCTAGGGAAGCTCTTGCGCATCTACGAAGGGTGGGAGGGGGTGCCCATTGTATTCCCGGAACTGTTAACTACCTGAGTAAATGGTTATCTTATCATTAGTTTTTTTTTCGGATAACGAGTTTTGGCCGCCTAATTAGTTGAAATCGACGTATGTGCGTAGTGTACTCAAATGATACAATAGAACCATGATTTGTAGACTTTTGTCGAGTAGACGTTTGCGTGTTCTTCATTTAAAAATCCTGAGAAATTTGGCGTGGGCCTGACGTCCGAACGTTTCGGCCGCCTAGAGGCCACTGAAGAATTTTCTTGCGATATTTGGTTAAAAACTAGTCTCAGCAATTATTAAATATTAAAAAAAATAAGACTATTTAAGTAAAGATTTTACACTTTTTATATACTTAAATATTTGGCCTATACGTAAGTTTAGTTGTTTTGTAGATAAAACAAGGGAATATTGTGGAATAGACCATTTAAAATCCAAAATTTCGAAGATCTTCTGCCACCTGGATTAAGGAAATGAAAACAAAATCGCAAAATGTATTCAGGGCGTTTTGGAGACAAGGATATGTACATCAAGACGCGCTGAGTACTTTTTGCGATTTTGTTTTCATTTCCTTAATCCGAGTGCACAAACTTGACTCGAAACGGTTTGGGCGCGAGAGAGCTGTGTTTGATCCCAGATTTATCTATTATAAACCAGCTAAATGAAGCTAAATTAAATATGTAATTGTTACACATATCCTGAATATTGATTTGCAACCAAAATAAATGAAGTTACTATCTTACTTTTCTTTTAAACACACTTTGAACTTCGCTAGTTTTGGCAATTTGGCAGATCCCCAGCCTTAATATTCATTAGAAAAGAAGAGAGTACATCTAATTTATTAATAACGACGCATGAAGCGTGTATTTCTGAAAAGTTTTCAAGAGGAGAGGGAATAGGTTTCTTCTAAGAAAATGTGCTACATTGTTGGCCGCATTAAGCGAGATTGCGGTCAAACGTTTGCCTAATCTATATACAAAAAAACACAAATAACTACGACTTCGAACCTACTATATGATCCAAAGGTGTTACCACTAGACCACCGGAATAGAGTAGAAGTAAGTAGGTGCTATTCACCCGCCTCATTTCCATTAAAAAATTGTTTTATTTTAATAATTGATGATAGGTACGGAGGTACTTTGTAACAAACGTAATAAAACAAATTCCGAACGGTTTTATTACAAAACGTGAAAGTCAATTTGTAAGCTCTTTATGTTCAACTGATGCTGGAGGCAATCTATTACATTGTAAGATAGGTACCATACAATGTAAACCTTTTGTCTTAAATAAGGTGAAATAAGAGTCAGTAGACGTATAACACATAAGGTGGGCACTGAAAACGGCAAAAAAATATAAAAAGCTCAAACCTACCTTTATTCCAAAAGCGATCGCCGTCAATTTATAATACTTCATTCACGCTGCCACTCCAATTGTTCAAAGTTTCAAGCACAGAATAGTCCACAACACGTTCAAATCCAGAGAACACGGGCTTATGGTAATTACGAGTTCGAATACGGAGTTGGGTAGAGAAGGGACGTGCGCTCCGTACGCCGGCCAAACATAGACTGACGCTCGCCGGCTGGATACGATTCTAAATATACACCCCCCGCATTTCCCGCGCACCCTATATACACCCCAACAAAACTCGCGCCATGCAATTTTCTACGGGGTGTACAAAAAATGGGACAGCTGCCTTATAACTTGACGTTGGATATCTAATGTTATCCTAACGCATTATTTAAAAAAAAAACAAGATTATTTTACAATATTTTTGCAAATAGTTCAGTTATTTATCTATTAATTATTATTTTGTACATACATATACCCAACACTTACATATATTAATCACGTTGAAAAGTTAAGTATGATCATTAAAACTATAATAAAAGAAACAAAATTCAAGTATGCTTGTAGCAATTCTCAATTTTAGAAATTACTATCTGCCCCCCTATTCCAATATTTTGCTGTCAAGTTATATTTCACTGCCCAGTGTAATTTCTTCAGGTCACGTGGTACAATTTTGTACCACGTGATCATTCTTTTTAGACACTTGACAGCAAAATATGCGCGAAAACAAATTAAGGGCGGCTTGCACCAGAATCGCTAAACGCGTTTAACTCTTAAATAGTATTTAGCGAGTTGTCAAGTCATACAAATACGTCAGATTTAAATCGATTTAGCTGTTAAACACGTTTAGTGATTCTGGTGCAAGACGCCCTAAATGAATCATATTGTCACTATTTAGTCACAGAATAACTATGAGTTAGTATGAACTGACCATGATTTAAAAACTTTGCAGTTCAACATAAGCTGAAAGCTTGCCAGCTCTTTGTACCCGTGTATTATACCGTACAGCACGTATTCTATATACAATAAGTGTATAGGTAGGTACTTCTCGCCCTCCGGTACACATTGTACACAGCTCGTGTGCAATTTTCTATAAATTTTCGCGTAAGCTCTGAAGCCGCCGTCAAAAGCCGTTTTTGTTGGTAAAGTAATGGTGCAGGGTTTAATTGAATTAAGTTTCATGTGGGATTTTTACTTGTATGCTAAATTAAATTTACTTAGGGTTGGTTAGATGGAATAACATGAACACTAATGGCCGAGGTTGAACTCAAAATTCAATTAGGTAAGTCTAGGTGATCTGCGTCAAAGCTATATATTTTTTTACACCTACCTACCTACCTTCCTTTATAAGCTACCTATATTGCTATGGTGTTCGGCAAAACCAGATAATTTAACATTAGAAATGGTGATAACCCTGTGCTATCGATTCTGTTGTCGCATTTTTCTAAACTAACCTAATTTGACAGCACTAAAAATGTTGCCGTCCCTTTCTCAAAAATTGAAACGACAAAGACAGCTATAATTTTAGCGCTGTCAAATTAGGTTAGATTAGAAAAATGAAACAACAGAATCGATAGCTGTTACTAATAAACACGATGTAAGTTTGGAATAGTCACGCCGTATTTTGTCTTTTGCATTGACAAGCAAATTCAAATTCAATTGAGAGTGACCAAACTCGGTATAACTAATCCAAACTTATTTTGGTAGAGCCGTTTTGAAACTTGTTTTATTCGTAATTAGCTTCCGCTCTCGACTCCGTCCGCGTTTAGTTCGTCCTATAAATTTTTCTGGATAAAAAGTAGCCCGTGAGTTAATCCAGGTTTTGAAGTTTCATCTAAATGCGTGATTGAAACACAAACATCTAAACTTTGGCATTTATAATATTACTTAGGACTGTTAATTGTTTTATTTCTATTGCTATTGTTCACCAAAGTTTCCACTAGCTATCAAATATAGCCGATTCGGATCGGATGCTATTTCGTTTTCACATAAAAGTAACAGTGCCAAAAACATTTTATAGAGTCACTATAAAATGAATATGAATAAAGGCCTAATTGCATTTAGCGCCGCAATAAAATAAATTAAGTCCAAAACCTCGCACGCAAGTTAACAAATTACAGATTTTAGCACTTCATAAAAACTAGTGAAATTAAATAAAGCAGTAACAGTAATTCACGAAAAGCTGTATGCCGACACAGTTTAAGTGCTACGCCGTAGCGCTACGCATTTTTCGTAGGTTGTTCACCTCTACGAACACTCTAGCGAAGATTATTATTATTTTCGTGACTATGACATGTGGTAGATCCTTTCTGAATATTTGTGCTTTACCTCTATGTCAGTCACTGTCATAGATGTATTTTTAGACCAGTTGCGTTTTAGGCGAGAAGCGTTTTAGACCATCTGCCAATGGCGTTTCAGACCTTCAGACAAGTTTGTAGACAGCTACATTTTAGACCACTTGCTAATTAGACCAGCTGCTTTTTTAGACGAAATGAGACTAACCCATAAAAAGTACTCTCTTCTTTATAATTTTGCTCTGTTGGTCTTTGAAAGGTTTGCAAAATCAAAACTCAGTTCAAGTTTTAGAAAACCTGATGGTTTCAAACTTTTGATTCTGTGTAATTTTTTTTCTAAATTTCTAAGTTATTTGAGTTTTTAAGTCTAATTTTGTTGATCTAATTCACAATTAGACGTACCAAACATCAAATTATTTATCTAGCACAAAGTGCTACCAACGTAAAATTATGCTAATCAGTAGCTGGGTGGGACCTAGCTAAATAATTACACTTGAGAGCAAATAAATCCGAGCCACTAGTTAAACCTTGGTCGCTAAAGCTAAAAACACTGAACTACCAGATTGATAGATCTATTTTAAGTTATTTTAATAGTGGATTGAAAAGAGCTGGTGTCGCGTCGCATCGGCATAGTTTCAGAATATAAAATTGGTGTTTAATAGGTGACCCAAATTTATTTCTCTCAAGTGTACTTCGGTTCAATTACCTTAGACATAATGGACAGATTGTGCACTATTGTGCAGTGGACTATAATTAAGTTAAAAATTAACCCAGTACCTACCTATTTACTTAATATTAGAGCTTATTGCAAAAATAATATCGTACAGCACGATTCCGAAGAAAAGTTAGATTGGTACAAAACTTGTTACAACTTTAACAAAGAAGTAAATTAGGAAAATAATTCTGAGAATAGAAAGAATGATACAAAAGTACTACATAGCGAATTGTATGAAAAATACAAACGTTTTTATTTTTTCATTACTTTGTAAAGTTGGACTACCTACTTTTGTTTTTGATTTCGATCTTGAGTTCGAATTCACCAAAAATATAAACAGGCGTTTATTTTACATACATAAATTAAATTAAAGAAACGGTTCACTGGAAAGATGAAACAGTTAGGTAAGTACTCGTACAATAAGTATCTATAACAATCTGAAAAAAAATTCGAACACAGTATAATAATATCTAAGTTATCATAATAAAACAAAAAGTCTTATGAAATATCCATAGGCATCGAAATATTTTAATAAGCTTTTTAAAAGTTGAGTCTTAATTAAATAATTAAAAATTCGTATTTGCCTCAGACACTGCTCCAATATCAAACATATTTTTTTTAAAGACAAAAATTTCTACTCAAGTTATACTTGAGTCAGGACTGACTTTTTAATAAAAATATGAGCCTCGCAGCCTATTTATACAATAATAACATTTGTTATTATTTACTACCGCAACTAGCGCCCTCTTGTGTATCACACTAGCACCAGGTGGAACTCTAAACATTTCCCTTACAGAGGTAGGTAAAGGTACAGTTTAGTTCTCATGACATTTTAAAGGGGGCGCTGTGGTATTATTCTTAGATACAAAGTACTAGATCGTAATTCAACTAGACAATTCACTTATTTAAAAAAAAAACAAAATGATGCTTTATTTTTTTTATGGCTTCTGTTTGTTTAGACAATTTTGCCAGTGAATTATTTGAATTAAGTTTAGTCAAGTCGAGTCATACGTCAAGTCGTTTGTTTTGAAGACAAAATGGTGGATTTTCCCTTCAAAATTTGGAAACGACTTCCATCTAATAATAAAAACACATAATACACATTTATTCCAATGGCTCACACTTTATGCTATGACTGCAAGTATTATTGGTTAAAGTTCCACCAAAATTAAAGAACAATACTCACTAAAATTCCAAATAAAAACCAATTAAAATAAATGTGCTATGTTGCTTTTACAAGTGACAGAACTGGAATCCCACAAATTATGCTTGGGATGGTAGGATGGTATGAACAGACATTTTAAACTCTGACGTAGATGTCGACCGCATCGTCACTTGCCATCAGGATTGCAGTAAAACGTCTATAATGTATTTAAAAAAAAGATGGTATCCTAAAGAATCGGAGATGAAAACGGATGTACCTATTGTATCTAGGTATGTATCCAACCAACCCTGAATGTATCCAACAATGTATCCAACCCTGAGGCACTGAATAAAAAGTTCAGGCGTTAAAGTTTTGTGTGAACCTACATACTTTTTAAACAACTTCAAAAAAAGGGGACGTTTTCAATTAGGTTGCATTTTTTTTATACATTATAGACAAACGTTTGACCGCAATCTCACCTGATGGTAAGTGACGATGGGGTCGACGATGTAGCACATTTGCCTAGAAGAAACCTATTCACTCTCCTCTTGAAAACATTCAAATTGTACTTAAGTGTTCGGAAACACAGACGCCGGTCCTTGGCGGTCCTCAGGATAAATGTTGAGGCAAAGCGCTTAAGCTTATAAACAATGTTTACATTCTACTCTTAATTTATTGTGTCTTAGGTGTCATTTTGGCGTATTTTTATTGCCAATAGATTACAATATCACTGATAGTTTGGTAATTCCCTAGAATTCAGAAGCTTACTTTTTTGAAATCTAGACAATAAGAATTGCATTGTTATTAAATAACTGCTTTACAACTATGAACCTTATCTTTTAATAATTAAGTGCCAATTTCGTTACTTTTCACAAATAATATCTAACAAGGCTCATACAAGGTGAAGTGTGTTCATGTATTGATAAAACAAAGTGTTTCCTAAAGAAACTTCTTGATAAGTAATCGTTATTTTCATCATCATAAAAATAATAAATAGATAAAATTGAATGTACTCATTACTAGATGACCCTGCCCGCACTTCGTAGGAATGCGATTCTCCAACGTTTTTATTCAGAAATATTTAGATTACTTACGTATGTAAATAAAACATTTAATAAAATAAAGCCTATTCACACAGAATGTATTTATTTTGTATTTTTAATTTCACATGTCATTCGTACGAATGTACCTACTATCTAATAGTAAAATAATGGTTAGAATTTGTTCAGTAATTCCAGAGAATACCTACAAACAAATAAAACTACAAACTTTACTCGAATAATATTAAAGTCTCTCCATTTACCAACTTCTAAAGACCTTCTCAATATCATCGGTCCATCAACGAAGGTCATACTGATTTCCCTTAAACCAGATTCAAATTAAAAAAAAACAATCTTTTACACCTGCCTATACGCACCTGTTTGAGAACCAGCCAACCTTAGATCTTTAGCAGGTAGAAATAAAAGAAAGGTTAGCAGGTGAATGGGCGGATTGTGTACCTTGTCGTCAGCGGAAGTACACCAGACAAAGCCTTCCGAGCTGATTGCTCGTTTTATTCCGATATAGAAAAGATTAAGAGAAAAAAACCAGAGCTGTACAACGACCTAACTCTACATAGTAGGTAGAGTAGACCTCGTAAGGAGTAGCGTGGAAGTAGCAGTAGCAGAATTAATTTAAGTAAAGTTAAATTAAGTAAAGTCGAATGTCAACTAATACCTACTGAATAGGCTGCTATTATCCATTATTCTATTTATTCTATTATTCTATTATCGATAACGTGACTAAAAAGCTTTACTTTGATAACTTAAGGATTTCTTTAGGGTGGGTCTAAAAAAGCAGCGCCATTACTTAGCGGACTTTGTATTGTACAACAAAATTTTACAAAATTAAAAAACCTCCTACCATAAAAATCTCCTGAGATCCTCTTCATCATTGCTGGTCATCATCAGACCTTAAAATATGGACTCCAGTGCATCAAATCTCAATAATGTGAGATGAGTTAAATGTTCATCAGCAATTATGCCGGAGATTTCTCAAAACTGGTTTTCAGAGCTGATATATCCTCATAACTTGGAAACGGCTGCACCAATTTTCACCAAACATGGCTAAAAACCATCCGATCTAGATCACCTTTATTACAAAAAATACTGCATTCAAATCGGAGCCCTATTTTCAGAGCTATGAAGGCACAGACAAAAAAATAAAACAAAAAAACAGACAGACACACGACGCCGTCAAACTTATACCTAACACTGCTTGAGTTTTTCGGTCGGAGATTAAAAAATGTTGCATTCGCAAGACTTCGCAGCTACCTACTTGGCATGGTTATGGTTAGGATAACTATGGCGCGGTACCTAATGAACCTCGCAGCCAATGAGGAAGATGAGTTAGGCTTTTTTTCCTGTTTTTTTAGCTTAAATCAAAAGTCTAGAAGATTGTAAGAACAACTGTGAAAGAATTTTGGCGATAGCTCAAAAACTGAATTTTCTACGATTTTTTAAAGTTTGGATTTTCAAAATGTGTTTTTAGCCCAGCGATTTCGCGTGTGACGTCAGCCGGGTCCGATCGCTCACCCGCGCGTTTTAAGCGTTTTCTGCCTTTACGTTTCTATTTATATTTCTGATAAATAGGGAGAAAAGTACCAATATTTTTATGTAATATTGTGCCTCTAAGTCCTAAGGACACGTTTAACGCTTCAGATAAACTTTTTAACCACCGACTGAAGAAGAAAGGTGTTCTAAGTTTGAGGCTTTTTTGTGTCTATGTGTCTGTACCTTTCAAGGCTCGTAGCTCCAAAAAATCACTCGTAATTTTTTTATAACTATTCTTGAAATGGAAAGCAGATAAATCTGGCATAGTTCTAAGCCAAGTTTGGTAGAAATCGGTGCAGCGGTTTCCAAGTTATGAGGATGTTTATCAGCCCTCGACACGCATTTTGAAGGGTTCTCAGGCATATATTGATTGTAGTTTGAAACATTTGGTTCTTATACCAGTATAACGTGAGCTACTATTTCTTAGTGTTTCATTGATTTTGTATATCAGGTAAGACTGGTAATGAGCAAGATTGTGTGAAGTGAAGCATTGTCTACTGAGGACGTGTCTAGTGAGGCATTGTCTACTAAGGACGTGCCTAGTGAGGCATTGTCTACTAAGGACGTGCACGTGCGGATGCGGATGGTAGTAGTCTAAGTAACATGACAATGACAATGTGACTCGCTAAGAAGAAGAAGAATGTGACTTACACTAGGACGTGCCTAGTGAGACATTGTACTGTACAAGTACAATGCCTCACTAGGCACGTCCTTAGTAGACAATGCCTACACATACATATAGTGCAATGCCTCACTAGGCACGTCCTTAGTTACGAAGGACGTGCTTAGTGAGGCATTAGCAATGCATTGCTTAAGGACGTGCCTAGTGAGGCATTGTACCTACTGTACAATGTCCTTCGTAACTAAGGACGTGCCTAGTGAGGCATTGCACTATATGTATGTGTAGGCATTGTCTACTAAGGACGTGCCTAGTGAGACATTGTACTTGACAGTACAATGTCTCACTAGGCACGTCCTAGTGTAAGTCACATTCTTCTTCTTCTTCTTAGCGAGTCACATTGTCTACTAAGGACGTGCCTAGTGAGGCATTGTACTTGACAGTACAATGTCTCACTAGGCACGTCCTTAGTAGACAATGTGACTTAGACTACTACCATCCGCATCCGCACGCGCACCAACGCGCGCATTCGACAGACACATACACACATACACGCACAGACACACGCACACGCACTGACACACACACACACGTCAAACTTTACCACCCCATCGTTTTTGCGTCGGGGGTTAAAAACATTGCTAATCACGTCGATAACACAATCTTGCTCATTACCAGTCTTACCTGATATACAAAATCAATGAAACACTAAGAAATAGTAGCTCACGTTATACTGGTATAAGAACCAAATGTTTCAAACTACAATCAATATAATTATGCCTGAGAACCCTTCAAAATGCGTGTCGAGGGCTGATAAACATCTTCATAACTTGGAAACCGCTGCACCGATTTCTACCAAACTTGGCTTAGAACTATGCCAGATTTATCTGCTTCCCATTTCAAGAATAGTTATAAAAAAATTACGAGTGATTTTTTGGAGCTACGAGCCTTGAAAGGTACAGACACATAGACACAAAAAAGCCTCAAACTTAGAACACCTTTCTTCTTCAGTCGGTGGTTAAAAAGTTTATCTGAAGCGTTAAACGTGTCCTTAGGACTTAGAGGCACAATATTACATAAAAATATTGGTACTTTTCTCCCTATTTATCAGAAATATAAATAGAAACGTAAAGGCAGAAAACGCTTAAAACGCGCGGGTGAGCGATCGGACCCGGCTGACGTCACACGCGAAATCGCCGGGCTAAAAACACATTTTGAAAATCCAAACTTTAAAAAATCGTAGAAAATTCAGTTTTTGAGCTATCGCTAAAATTCTTTCACTGTTGTGTTTTGGACGTAAAAATCTATCGATCTACATTAAAAAAAAAATACGCTCATCTTCCTCATTAGAGCAGCCAGCGTAAATTGGCTGTAGGTAAACATTTCTCACTGGCTATACCTACTTGGCTAGTCTACCTAAAGTATTGTTTGTTTTTTATCTGTTTACTTCAAAGACGATTCTCTTAGATCAAGGAGCTTTTACATTTGTATTGTAAATAAAAGATCCCTATTTTTCGTTTGTGAGAAAAGGATTTCGACACTAAACAGAAAATAAAAATGCCCATACTTATGGATGTTGAATCAATCTGCCTCCGTATGCCAATCTTTTGCTGTCAAGTTATATTTCACTGCCCAGTGTAATTTCTTCAGGTCACGTGGTATAAATTTGTACCACGTGGTACAATTTTGTACCACGTGATCATTCTTTTTAGATACTTGACAGCAAAATATGCGCGAAAACACATCAAATGACGTCATAATGTCACTATTTAGTCACAGAATAACTATGAGTTAGTATGAACTGACCATGATTTAGAACTTTGCAGTTCAACTTTGATTGGCATACCCCTGCTGGCTAACGTTAGACATTTGATCTATTCCGGTGGGAATAACTGGTGAGTTACATTGTTAATTATATTGATGTAACTAGAAGAAAAAATCGATTCCCACTAGTTACCTACATTGCTTGTTCTATTGGTAGAACTGATTCGAATTATTTCCCAGTAGTATTGATTTCAGATTATCATAAAATGGAACTAATTTGACAAAGTTCCAGTTTTTTTATTGATAGTGACAGGGCTAATTTTAATTAGGTGTTTGTATATTCACCATTTATAGGTAAGGCCAAAGCTACACAGACTTAATTCCTACCCACATACAGTTTATGATTTTTGTGTGGCACCTCTGTAAAGAGCATGCTTATATATTTACAGTTACCTATATATTTTATAATTATTATTGTACAACCTAGCTAAATCCCTTTTAGTTTCCTAACAATACGTTTTATCATTTTCTTATCTTCTACAACACAGCTATGATACAGAAGCGTTGTTACTTCAATTTCAATCGATAGCAGTGGGTACTAGAACCGTTGTTGCAAGTACAATATTTTAAACCTATAACATACCTACCTACTGAAAAGCATGAACTGAAAACCTGTAGGATAAGAAAAACCCTACATTATTCACCGAGCCAGATTCTTTAGCTGTTTTTTTTTATCCATGTAAACTCGATCAAACAGCGCTTAGATTTTTTTATCAACTATCGTTGAATGTAAGAGGCACGATAAATACCTAATAGATGCTTTATTAAATTAAATGTATTGATATAATTTATAATAATAAATAAATAAATCAATCAATAAACCTTGAATCAATAAGGTGAGACCTTTGCCCAGCAGTGGGAAAGTACAGGTTAAAAAAATTATTAATACATTTGTATAATTAATTTATAATTTTATTGATTGATTGATTTATTTATATTTTGTTGATTATGTTGAATTATAAAAATGAATTCTGATTTACTAAGTTAGTTTATAATATCTGTGGTATCATCAAACCTCTTTGTATCGCATTATAAAGCGCAGCAAATGAAAATAATATCTACATAGACTTCATAGCTGTTCATATTTCTGCCCCGGTATGCCAATCTTTTGCTGTAAAGTTATATTTCACTGCCCAGTGTAATTTCTTCGGGTCACGTGGTACAATTTTGTACCACGTGATCATTCTTTTTAGACACTTGACAGCAAAATATGCGCGAAAACACATCAAAGACGTCATAATGTCACTATTTAGTCACAGAATAACTATGAGTTAGTATGAACTGACCATGATTTAAAACTTTGCAGTTCGACTTTGATTGGCATACCCCTGCTGAGCCCAATTATATCTTCCAAAAACTTATTTGGACGAACGAAGGTCTCACACAAACACTCTAATTTGTAGTGTAGTTCATCATTAAAATAAGTACCACCAAAATGAATGTAACATTATGAAATTTTTCCAAAGTTGTGCGGGAACTTCTGAGTTTAGGACTGTTGCTGTGTCATTTTTGCTAGAAGCTATTTTGGAATGTAAATCAGTTGATTAAAATTTTCTAATTCATCATTTTTGATTTGTAACACATTAACATGATAGTGTTTATCACAATCTAATAGTATCTAGGTATGTTCTTTGAGTGGCGCTTATCAATTATCGATAGCATTCATTAGTTACTTTAGTTGTTTGTGGGCAGTGTTTTGAATAGGTTGTAACATTGTGTTGGTGATTCTGTTTTGTTTTTCCATTGTGTGGAGGGAGATGACAAATATGGTGAGTGAAGTTCAAAAGTACAATTTACGATTTCACAAGTATTTGCTTATCGCAATAAGACTTGTCAATTTTTTTCGAAATAGATATAAATAAAATATTCAGGGACATTTCACACAACACCCTCTAGTCCCAAACTAAACAATGCTTGTAATATGGGAACCAGATGGCTGATAGAATACTTATATACTTTTTTTTTTGTAAATACATACTTATAATACATACTAACCTAGACATAGAACAAACATCTATGTTTTGCACGCACAAATGTTTGTTCTTGGTGGGGATCGAACCCACGACCCACAGCACGGAAGGCAGAGCTATTACCGACTAAGCTGTGACGCCTGTCAAAAGACCTAACCTTAATAAGTTAGATACCTAACTCTTTAATCAATTGCAGTTAAGTTTCTACATCATACCCTTTTCTGGTTGCCTCATAACAATCAACCACACAATCTACGTGATTATCCTTTGCAATTTTCTATTTAGGATAAATTTTAACAGTTTCTTTTAACTTTAGAAACATATAAGTACTCACACTTTTCAAATGTTTTCTTGTAGCGATACATCAAACCGATATCATGTTTGAGGTGTGACTAAACGCGTGCGTGCAATGGGATTTAAAATTCTTATCAGACAAAATTGCCAAAGTCAGAACTATTTTTATCGTTGATTGGCTATTTTACCTATACAGCGTGTAGCTACAATGGCGACATTAAATGAACACACGGGTAGAGCTACTTATAAGTATTCATAAAAAAAATAAAAAAATAATTATAGTCCAAAATAGAAATTTCGAATTTTTCAAACAAACTTAATAATAAAATACGCAACAAAAATTTATCACCCTATGAGTGTCTTTACCTACGTGTTACCGCGCCCGCGCCCGCGCCTGCCTGCCCGGGCGGCTCGGTGGCGGCGGCGGGGCGCGGGGCGGAGCGCGGGGCGGGGAAATCAAGCGACACCAAGGAATTAAAAGAAATCAAATAATTTCACTTCACCTTGTTCACTTTACTATTAATTTTATTGTGACCTATGCACCTAGCGCCTTACACTTATTAAATCTTCAAGTTCTCAATGTAGCCGCCGCGCCGCCGCCGCCGCCACCACGTCGGACACAAAGATGTAACCGGCGGCGCTGAATATTTGCCCTCGCTTTTGATAATACATTTTATTTTAGCATGAACGTCGTCTTTCACAAAGCCCCATAAAAAAATCGAGGGGCTTGAGGTCAGGTGACATTGGGCCACCTAAGAGCTCCGTGTCGTGTCGTCCTATCCAGTATCCACTGAGCACCAAACATTTAATTTACCCGCTCCCTAGTCGCAAAGGTAGACAGATAAACAAATAATAAATCAAAGCGTCTTTATCGCTGTACCTACGTAGACCTGATTGGGTACTTAGAATAGAAAAGCTAAACTAACAAAACCAAGCGTCTTTTTCGCGAAACATTGAGAATAGGTAGATAATTAGCAAAATTATTAAAATAAAGTGTGTCAAGGACACCGGCCCGCGTATCACTGGCTAGGCGGCAGGACGAGTCGGTCGAGCGAGCGGCGCGGGCGGCGCTCTTCAATAGTTAGCTATCCCTTTCATGCACAACGTCGCAATTCGGGTGTCCTATTCTAACAATACTTTCTTGCTCTTCATAAGCGGTTACACGCGGTTATGACCCGTGAACCCGACAGATGACCTCTGCTCTTACGTACAGGTTGCTCCGAGGCGTTATTTAAGAAAATTGATTTATTTCGATAAATCTTATGTTTAATGAAATAAAAAATATGTCTATATTCTGAAAACGCGAAACCGGATACGCTGGTTAATTTAATGTCGCCATTGTAGCTACACGCTGTATACCTATTTATATGTATAGGTAATGTCCCTATTACTGTATTCCTTAGCTTCGATATAGATTCCTTCAACAGGCGGGTTTGCTGTCTCCTAGGTCATCATTACCACCTCTTGTGGTGCAGGTGTCTAGTGTTTAGTGCATGCTACAGACGGATCAATTCTTTTAGCCTCGCCAAGTACACATTCTACAGTCGTTAGAGAATAGATAAATGAGAATAGTCACTTATCGATTTTGGCATTTCTGTATTTCATTAGATAGAAAGGGGTTAGTAGACGAATCTAACTACGATCGCTATGCAGCACCAAGAAAACTACGGGACGTTTTCTGAACTAAAATACCACCAGCGATGATGCTAGTGATAAGATCCTACTAATATTATAAATGCGAAAGTTTAGATGTTTAGATGTTTGGATGTTTAGATGTTTGTGTTTCAATCACGTCTAAACTACTGAACCAACTTGGATGAAACTTGGCATATACTTACATATATAGTTCGTAACCTGGATTGACACATAGGCTACTTTTTATCTCGAATAATTAACAGGATCTACAGGATAAAATGAACGAAAAGGATTAGCAGCGCCAATTGGCAAGAGGATTTCATTGTCATGTCATGTCACGTCAGTTTGACAGGGCGTAGTACTACCTCTTTGGTCTAACAACTAGCGTTTGACATTCCTGTACGCGTTCGGTGTACCTAATGTTAAGTTTCTCAAAGTGTCCGCTCGGTACGCGCACAGATAATATAATGTACACGGAAACTGTAGACGCGTACGAAGTCGCGGGTAACTACTAGTAACTAATATAATAGCACAAATTAATGAAACGGCTCTAGCAGTGGTTAAGCCACGACGGAGGTCATTAGAGTTGGCCACTAACTCATACGAATGAACGATGGCACAAACACAATGACATGATCTCATAACATAAACATGCATTTTGTTTCAAGGATTATGGAGCTCGTTCTATGGGGTCCGTAGTGATCCAAGTAGGTGCTCTGGAACTGCTAGCGAGGTACTCGATGAACTCGGGAAGGGCTACCAGTGTACTCTCCTCGATTCATGAGTTCAGGATGCAAGAAGTGGAGTCCTCAGGAGGGAAACAGTGGAACTGGAAGTATTTAAGAGTATGTACGATTAACTATATAGTACATAGTAGTAACGGTTTCTTCAGTTCCTATATCCTACAAAAACTTTATGGAGCCGTACCGATTTGAAATTTCCTAGCATTTTCGAGATGAACGCTTTGAAACGTTACACAAAAACGTGGTATAATCCGGTTTCAGTAAAAAAATATGTTCAATTTATAACATTTTTATATTACCCCTTTCAAAAAATGTTACCTAATCAAGTATCTACTTGTGTAAACCTTTTAATGAAATATTCCCAAGTTACTTTATCATAGATACGTGTTAGTTAATTAACTTATTAACCCAATAGAAGTTAATAAAAGGATAATTAATTTAGGAGAAAATATGTGAGCTCACTAATCCCTCGGGGAAAACTTACTTTTAACGTTTCGACCTTCACAAAGTCATGATAAACTATAGGTACCTATCATTCTGTACTTTTAAATATTATGTTGAAGTTACCTTATTAAATATCGCTACTTTAAACATAAATAAGGTTTTTAGGTAAGCACTTATCCAACATTTCTTTATTTTATAATTATATGAAATCAACATTACTGATTAAAATTATTTTAATTTGATTTGTAATATTCCAGGATCAATTTGATCAAAAAGACCTAGAAGGACTGTACAGAAAATATGATGACAAACTTAAAGAAACGCTGATACACATATATTTGTCACTGCTTGTCGTCTTCTCTACAGTACACATAATTTTAGTTGCTGTTGGAACCTATGACGAGGTAAGTCACATTAGGGAGATGATTCTGGGTATGGCAGAGATTTTACTCTAATAAGGATGACGTCAAATGTCGGTCGAAAACTGGTTTCACTCACTAGTGACAGGAGTTTTCAACGTAATTTTGACGTCATCTCTATTAGAGTAAAATCTCTGCCGAAGTGAGAATATGGCCCCAGATACCACTCAGCGTGGTGAACAGATAAAAAAACATTTCATAAAACTGTTGTTTCAGGAGGTACAGTCACAATCAACGTACCTGACATTTGTAATGTATCTCTTACGAATCGGCATTCCGATAATGTCGTTGTGGAGACGACTGTACAACCCTCTGACGGAGAAGTGGTTCTGGATGCCAATTTTGATCACCATCATCATTACTATCGATATTGTTCTCACTGGTATGTAAATAACGACTGAGATAAAGATTAATATTTATGAAAAAAACGTCGAGGAAACAATTCTTAAGACACATAAATATATATCTTTAAAATAATTAGGACAACAATTTTAGATCCTATATTTATGTTTGAACGCAACACTCAAAATTGAGAGGCATTACTTCTAGAAATTTATTTCATTCCAGACATTGCAATCAGTATTTATAGCTTCTTGGAAGGTATTGCCTTACGTCCCGCTTACGCCACCATGGCTCTCCTCTCCATCTACATATTCCTGCCGATGAGGAACAACTTCTTGGCCATACTGATCGGAGTTATCGTCAGCACCGTCTATGTTCTGATCTTAGCTTTTTTCACGTACGAAAGTAACCCCCAACTTGGTATAGTGGTAAGAGTATGTATATATTTATGTTACTAACTTTCATAATCCAATTCAATAATATCATTTACAGCTTTACACCAAGGCTTGGCATAGTATTCTATTACCAATATGGTTTGCCTATATCGATGGTTCAAGCTTTCAACACTCATTTGTCAACGGCGTGCCCTTTGGCACCATCGTCCTTTGCTACCAGTGGTTATTTTTGTACCTAACACAACAGCCCCCTCATCAAAACATATAGAATCTGATTGACATAATATATTACGAGCTTTTTCTCATATATTTTACTAGCAGTTACCCGCGACTTCGTACGCGTCTACAGTTTCCGTGTACATTATATTATCTGTGCGTGTACCGAGCGGATACTTCTTTGAGAAACTTGACATTACACCTCATTACACCGAACTCGTACCTACTGGAATGTCAAACGCTAGTTGTTAGACCAAAGAGGTAGTACTACGCCCTGTCAAACTGACGTGACATAACATGACAATGAAATCCTCTTGCCAATTGGCGCTGCTAATCCTTTTCGTTCATTTTATCCTGTAGATCCTGTTAATTATTCGGGATAAAAAGTAGCCTATATGTCAATCCAGGTTACGAACTATATATATGCCAAGTTTCATCTAAGTTGGTTCAGTGGTTTTGACGTGATTGAAACACAAACATCCAAACATCTAAACATCCAAACATCTAAACTTTCGCATTTATAATATTAGTAGGATAGTTTCCTATTCTCCATTCATTTAGTTAAATTAAATTATTGTTCACGATATCATTCTAACATGTTACTGTACTCTTATGTTTTGATGCAACAAAATAATATATAATGTAATGTATAATGTAATAATGTAATTTTTTTTGGAACATCTCGTAGCAGATAATTTTAGATAAGTGTTAATTGGTTTACACTTTATTTTTGAATTTAAATAGTAATAATTATGATAAAAAAAACACAAATAGCTCAATCGTTACAGACAAGTCTTGTTTGATTTTATGCTTTTGTACACCTTTTGTATTCAATTGTTTTAGCTCACATCGGATATAATATACTTGATCGGAGTGAATCTGATGGGCGTGTATTTTCGTCTCATGAACGAGATAGTTACACGACGATCGTTTCTCGACCGGCGGGCTTGTGTTGAAAGTACACTGCGTCTGAAGTTTGTAAAAGATCAAGAAGTAAGTTTAAACAACACCCGCCTTCTAGAGGATAAAATCGCACTAAACTTCCAGTAAAACCTAGCTTTTTATCAGCGTCAATATCCTTCGTATATCAAATCGAAGATTTAAATGTTTGTTATACAGGAACGTTTGATGACAAGCATTCTTCCCGAGCATATAGTATCGAAGGTCCGTCAAGACATTCGGACAATGTTCTTGGAGCTACAAGCACACACTATGAGCCATACTATGAGATCGTTCAAGTAAGTGAAGACCACACTGAGTAGTTTTATAACTACTTTCCACGTACCCTGTTCGTTGTTCTATAGCTTCTCAACTTTACAAGTTCTCTTGCAAATAGTTTTCTTTCAAAAGTCGTCAAAATCTTCCAACGACTTTTTAAACGAATAACCGCAATACCTGCTCTAGTCTAGTCTTTGATGGAGATCTTTGTCCAGCAGTGATATGAGTAAGGTTAGGTAAAATTAATAAAAACGTCACACATTGCCGACGAAGTGAGATGAAACCAGTTTAATCGGTAATTGTAGAAGCAATTTTTTCTGTTTTCAGTCAGCTGTATGTAGAAGAACATGAAAACGTAAGCGTTTTGTACGCAGACGTCGTGAACTACACCATGATATCCACGACTCTCTCCCCAATGCGGATGGTGGAGCTGCTGAACGAACTCTTCGGGAGGTTCGATGAGGCTTCAGAGGTATCTATCACGTGATTGATATAAAACGTAAATAACTAATATTTCGCATACAATGGGCTTATCAGCAGCGTGACCAGGATGAAAAACTATGAGATTTTTTAAATAAAAATACTGCGATTTATCATCCGGAATTTTTCACATAAATAACATCAATAAATAAAACATTTTTTGCGTTCGATACGCATGTTTCTTTTACGCTGCAATAATAATAATTAAACAATAAATTGTCTGAAAATGATGGAATGAACCTATGAATGTTTCTTGGTCACCTCATTGATATTTATTGATTGATGCGTGATAATTTATACACGACATAATAAATAAATAAATATTCATGGACATAATAAGTGCACGCTTAGGCACATATTTTTTTTTTGTACTAGCACTGTCCAACCCTAATTAAATTTCAGGAGCATGACGTGCTTAGGATAAAATTTCTCGGAGACTGTTATTACTGCGTCAGTGGAATACCAAAACCGACTGAGCAACACGCCAAAAACTGCGTCGATCTGGGACTCGAAATGATCAATATTATAAAGGACGTAAGGTATATTTTTGTATGGCAAGCAAGTAACTTTACTAATCATAATTATTATTCTCGCTATTTTTTCTATTACAAAATAAGGTAACGCAGGCTTAGATATAAACGGAAAGAGTTCCATCCAAACAAGTTTTCCGACCAAAAAATGTGCACCAAAATTGGTCACATAATTGATGCAAATTTATTGGTCGAAAACTTGTTTTGATCAAAATTATAGATAATTGTACAGTCAATGAGTTTATGGGTAAGCATCTGCACCGTCGCACACCGGATTTTCAGAACTGAAAGTGTCACAGCGGAACAAATATGATACAACATTTGTCCCGTTGTGACACTTTCAGTTCTGAAAATCCGGTGTGCGATGGTGCAAAAATTTGGTCCTTACCCGTAGAACATGAAAAATGTTGACATGTGCCAGTGAGAAGGTTGTCTGACATTACCCAAGAATGATGACAGCATCTAGCTCGTAAAACCAATATTTTATTCTCGTCTTGATTTCATTACAGAGAGAAACGTTCTTTGAACATTGACATGAGGATAGGGGTACACTCGGGAAAGATTCTCAGCGGTCTTATAGGTATCAGGAAGTGGCAGTTCGATATCTGGTCCAAAGATGTCACTATTGCCAATAAAATGGAATCTACTGGAAAGGCAGGGTAAGATTCAGATAAAAAATGATCTTTTCAAATCGGTTTATAAATGAGTTAAATGACAGAGTTCTGAGGTACCAAACATAAAAAATTTAAAAAAATTGAGAACCTCGTCCTTTTTTTAAGTCAGTTTAAAATTATAAGTATGAACCCATAATGCTTGTAATACGTAAAGAGCCATAAAATTTGTTTCAGAAAAGTTCACGTGACGAAGCAGACACTAGAATTATTGCTAGAATCCGCAAGAGAATACATAATTGAACCTAACTTTGAATCTCAAAACCACCCCTTTATTATGAAAAATAAGTTGGAAACGTATTTACTCTCGAGACCTTCACGGGTAATGAACTAACTTATTCTGCAATTTGATTTATTAGTAGATATTTTCTCACAAACACCAAGAGCAAATACTTACCTTTACCTACCGCTTGGCTATACACCTACAAATAAAACGCAAGCCCGGACTTGTAGTAGTGTTCATGAGACCGCTAATTTTCCTCACACTGTTGATTTGATTATTTATTTTATGCTACTACCATACAACACTTTTTCTACGTACCTTCATGCAAACTTGCACAATCTCAGCCTTGCGTAAGTTTATTTGTGTTGCTGGCAGTGTTACTAAAATACTAGAAAAATAATTCCGCTCTTGGAGATACTTTAAAACAACAGTAGGTATAACAACGAAATTTGTTTACGTAACCTAAAAATATGATAACACTTTGCAGACACAAGAATACAAACCATTTAGAAGAGCTTCTGTCGGATTCAATAAAATAATCACAAAAAACACCAGCGTCCGCGTAAGTCTGCACTTTAAAACACATTTATCAAACCATTAATACCAACCACACCATAATCTATAATGTCTAATTTTTAGTAGCGATCGGAAAATAGGAATTCAACCAATCTAAGAAGAACCACCAGTTTCATGGATGAGAATTTAGTTGAATACCAACAAATGTTAAAAGCTGCTGATGCGCAGATGACCAAAGAGATCGAGGATATGACAAACGGCAAGTGAGTACGAAAGTCACTAAATTAAACAACAAAAGCAGCTGATCTCAAAAATATATTTTGCGAAATGATTCAGATAAAGTGATTGAAAAATCTTACAGAGATTTGCATGAATATGCACGTAATTGACGATAGGTCTAACTTTTATTTTCAGGGAGCATTTTAGAAAAGAATCCCAGCTTAACAGGTTTACTTTGATATTCAAAAACTTCAAGCTGGAGAAACCATTCCTGCTTTTGCCAGATCCATTATTCAAATACTACATCACTTGCTGTCTAATTATTTTGGTTCTCATTTTGTTGATAAATGGACTTACAACAAATTGGTAAGAAAGTATCATAAAATCATCTTTACTATAGAAAATCCTATCTACGATGCTAATAAAGGTGTTGTTTTCTAGGCTCCAAGGTTTCCATTGGTACACTCAGTTTATATTTGGAACATTGCTACTAGCACTTATACTGCTGCAACCATTTACATGGTTCCAATTCCTCTGGACAAAATACAAAGGTTTCGAAGAGCCTCGCAACAAACACTTGAGGTGGCTCTATGACATCTCAACGGATATTATAAAATCTGCCATAATAAGGACTGTTTTGTACGTGCTGATAAGTGTGGGACTTGCTGCTACGTCTGTGGTCAATGTCATTGGATGTACGGAGGTGGAGGTGTCTCCTACTGTCGCTGAAACAGTTCTGTCGAATTGTGTATCGTCGTGGGTAATCACATTTTACTATACTGATATTTTGCTTCTATTCTATTTAGTATTTTATCAGGTTTTATTTATATATTTATGTAAGTAGATAAGTAGTAAAGTTTACCTAGGTACTATCGGCAAAATTTCCGCCTTACCACTTTTGAAACTGTTTCACTTGCAGGCAGTTAGCTACCTGGCCCTACCTTTTTCTTTTGTCTTCTTATTTTGACCAACCAGAGACCTAAACAAGACATAATACAAGATACAAGACCATATTTAGTAGGATGTGTAAAGATTTCACTATCTATATTTTCTAGTGTTGAAAGAAGGTTTTTGTTCCAGCATGTAACCCAATGCTGGGGTCTAGCTTTGCTGTTGAACTTTTTGTTCAGCAGAGTGTTTTTCATTTTCAAATGGATTGTCGCTAGTGGAATGACCGCCTTCTATCTCTGGATAGTCTGGGAGATCAAGACTTCACTTTTTGCTGTCGACACAACATGGAACGTCGGCTTAGATCCGAGAGTTTCCCACACACTCTCAGTCGTGTTCATAACGATAACTTTGTACTGGATTGACAGAACCACTGAGTACAGAAATAGATTGGATCACCTGTGGCAATTGCAGTTGAGTGAGGAACAGCAAGAGGCGGAAACTATGTTGAAAGTCAATAACATGTTGTTAGAAAATATTTTGCCAGCGCACGTTGGTAAGAATACAACCTGCAAAATGATCAGTGATTAACACTATTTATCAGTGTTAACACTACTTAGATAGTTTGATGTACCTGATGTTTATTTTTATTTGTTTTAGTGCAAGTCTACCTGAACTTAAACAGATCAATCGATGAACTCTATTACGAAAAGTATGACAACGTAGCAGTGATGTTTGCCTCACTGACTGACTACAAACTGGGTTTAGAGTCTGACGCAGACCTGAATGACAAATTCATGCTGAGTATTCTTGATGAGGTCATCTCAGACTTTGATCGGGTAAATATTTTGACGGTTTGATTTGTCTCTATCATCCTTCTCTACTTACTCGTTCTTTCCAAATCTAGTATCAAGTTTGGTCTAGCACCTGAAATATGCTAGCTCGTGAATTTCGGACATTCATTGAAAATAACGTTAGCGGATAGCAAGTTTTTGTTAATTAATTCATGATAGTAATGATATATCAGGAGAAGCAACGTCCCTTAGAAGTAAGGTATTCCTCTTTTCAGCTGTTGTTAGCAGGAACATCAGTCTACAAAGTCGAAAAGATCAAGATGGCTGGTTGGACCTACATGGCGGCTTGTGGGCTCGACCCAAACAGAAGAGAATCCCTTGATTCCTCATCATATAATCCCAATCGTCGGCAGAACAGCCCTTACACTCGAGCAGTGACGGTCACAATGGTTGAATTTGCAGCAGCGATGATAATGCAATTGCAAACCTTTAACCGAGGATCCTTTCAGAGTTTTGAAGGCTTGAACTTACGCATTGGTAAGTTAACAAGAACTGAACGAATGAGTTGAACTCTCGCGTTTAAAGGAAAGCGTTGTGAGGAAATTAGTGTCCCATAGATGCACGGTACAAGGATGGGCTTGCAACAGTAAGTTGCAAGGTAGGTATTTATAGCTATTTTTTGTTTCTTGTTCTTACCAAGAACTTCATGAATAACTCCGTCAAAAGCTTTTATCATTGTGCCAAAATAAATATATTTCATTTCATCTACTTAGTGTAGTAGGTAAGACAGCCTCTTCTCTTCCACTCTTCGCGATCTAACACTGTGAATAAAATCTACAAATAAAAAAACTTTCCTCAAATAATAAGCACATGACCGATTTTATGAGCATCAAATGTAACATGACATTTTGTAACATTCTAGGTATATCACATGGAGAAGTAGCAGCCGGGGTAGTAGGATCACTAAAACCACTTTATGATATTTGGGGTCATGCAGTCAATATGGCATCCAGGATGGATTCCACTGGAGAGACGGGAAAAATTCAGGTACTTACTTATTTATAAGTTTTTAACGAGTAGGTAGTTGCTGTAGTTTTGGATCTATAGCAACTAGCTACTGGTTAAAAATAATGAATGCTCTAACCATTATTTATTTATGATTATTTTTTTTTTTCGAGTAATGAAATAATGAATTTATTCACAAAGAAAATTATGACTAATAAAGTATTTACAATATTTATAATATGTACAAAATACACATGAAGCAGTTGAGCTATCTACACACCGTTGCAAACGATTTATAGATATATTTATATTTATTTATATTTATGATTATACGGCAAGTTTATATTATTTCTATCTACCTATCTGTCAGCCTATTTCCACTTCTGAGTGTAAGCATTTTACTTTCCACCAGACTAATAATTACCTAAAAGAAGTAAATTCAATTCAATTATATCAAAATTCGTCTCAGTGTTATATGAATTAAACACTATTTCCACACATACCTAACATTATACGTCCCTAATAAGCTTCCATCACACAGGTCACAGAAAATACTGCGATAATTCTGGACGAATGCGACATCCTCACCGCTTACCGTGGAGAGATCTACGTCAAAGGTGCCGGCTACATCAAAACATTCTACGTCCCCCTCGATGAGAACTTTAATCTTATCAAAAAGCAACAGAGTATGGACTACTACAGAGTTCAAGACAGAGCCCGCTACTTTGACATAAAGAATACTCTACAAAACGATACTTTCAATAGCTTTAACGATACCATCGATTCAGAGTCACAAGAGTCTACATATGGAATCCGGAACATATCTGAAGATGACAGTGATAGTGAAAGTTATTCTAGAACTACTCGTAATCTTCATGATGATTTAAGTTTTATGAGTACATCGTCGGAAAGTGTAAGGGATACTCGGTGCTGAATTTAGTGTAAACCGTTTATTTGCGATTCGATTTTATAGCATTCTATAGTTTAAGCACAATTTGATTCTTGTACCTACTTAGATATTTTCATCATCATCATCAACCTATATTGAAATGAATTGAAATTAGATGATATTAGGTATTTTAGATTTTTTTAGATATTTTAGTGTTGTTTGTTCATCATCATTAAAATTGTTTAATAATTATTAATATCGACTGCAAGAGTCATTATTTACGATTTAGGTAGTAATTTATGGTTAAGTTTCGTTAAACAAAGTTAAATAAATATGTTAGTTTTTTTTTCATAAAAATTGAAAGACAAAAGTTTGTACGTAGGTGGTACCTAAAAAAGCCTTTCTTGTGGCGTTAAAACACTTTACTTTGTGGATTAAATTTTTTATTCTGTGCACAGATAAATAAAAAGATTGGTATAACATGCTTAATCTAGGGAACTAGGGATGATAATCACGATTTAAGTTTGGGTAGAAAAAGAACTTATGGAAAGTCACATAAAAAATACTACGCGTAAAGAGTAACAATATTTTATCATTTTTATCTGACTTCTATCTACGTATACACTGTATGAGAGAGTTTGATTTTAGATAAACCTTCGCGGAACGCCTTTTTAATTAAATTTTACTTGATACTTTGTAAAAATCTTTACCATCTTACTAGACAGGAGAACTGGGGATAGTTATAAATAATTATACTACAAGAGCACACCCAAATCTAATAGATAAGTTTCTTCAGTGCAACTGCATACGAACAGGTGAGTCGGTCTGTAAGCATTTGAAGTAGGCGTAAGTAGCATCTGCAGGAGAATTTTCTCCCGTACTTTTTTGTGAGCAACTCTTCATAACTGTATATACGCTGTCGCGCAGATATTCAGGATAAAATTTAATCATTTTGTCATTATCGACTACTCCATTTATATCTCCATTCCCGGTTTTTACGTAAGCACAATAAAGACTGTTTTTAAACTTTTCGTCATTTTCGCTACAACCTCCATGCTCCATGAGATTGGTAATATCATCTAGTTCCTTCTTTGAGTAGTCCTTAAAGCACTCAGCCATCACGCTTAAGATGCGGCTTAGTTCTGGCTCTGGAAACTTCACCGATTCCTGAAAAACGTTCACAAATTTAAACAGATTTCATGTTTTTTGCCTCTGAATACTAGCATCCGGCGAGATGGGGCGACGATCTGCGAAATGTAGCTAGCAGACACTGGATGAGAAGAGCCGAAGACCGAGCTCAATGGCGCGTCTTGGGAGAGACCTACGTCCAGCAGTGGACGAGTATAGGTTGATGATGATGATGACTAGCATACATAATATTCCTCCATCATCATCATCCACAGCCTGACTTCACCCACTGCTGAGTAAAGGCCTCTGTCTTTTTAGTGTTCCAGTCCAGTTTTGGAAAAAACGGAACCCTTATGGCCTCACTCCGGTGTCCGTCTGTCCGTCTGTCCATCTGTCCATCTGTCCGTCTGTCCGTCACACGCTACCAGAGCTGAACTGTAGAGGCTAGAGAATTGAAATTTGGAATACACTTGGAGTCCGCGCGCCCGCAAGAGGGCAAAACCACTTCTTCCCACTACTCAAGCGCATGACGCGTTCTATATTTTTATTAATTAACATACAATTGTGTTAAGAAAATTAAAAGTCAAGGATATTCTGTACTAAACCATTTTCTTTATTTTGGAAACCTTGAAGGAATATATCTACAACAGTAATAGTTTATCACAACCTAATATGAGACTTTGTATGCGGAAAAAATATTCTGAAAATTAGGGACGTTCCTAATTTTCAAAATATTTGTCAAACGGAATATGAAAACAAAAATATATTTTTACTCCATTGAGTGGGATATCTAATGAAAGCTTATAACTTAACTATAAGAACCTCATATTTAGATTTTTTATTAAAAAGACTTTGTTGAAGAAAAAAAATTATTTACTTAGTGAGAAATATTTCATTCCAGGCGGGGATCTTTTAAAGTACCCGGAAAAATGAGTGATTTTTTCAGAAAACCTGTAACATAATGGTCTCATGGAAAAAAAACTATAGGCAACTTCTAAAGGTTAACTGAATTCGAAAAACTAAATAATAACCAGAACTATTAATGGTCCAGCCTAACCTGAACCGTCCTACAAATGGGAGCTCTTGTTACATGGTTTTATTTAAAAGTGAAGAGCTGGTTATAAAGCGAATCTTTCACTCGGAACACTACCATGCGCAAATAAAACTTGCGCCTTGCCCAGTTTATTTTTTTATATTTAATACTTTTCCATATACTTAAAAAATTTAAAAAAACTCACTCGTTTCTCATCTTGTAGAGTCCCTTCAATTAACATCACACCAATCAATATTAAAAGTGGTAGTTTAAGAATCGACATAGTTATGTATTATTTGCAACCGTTTTCTTTGAATGTCACAAAGGAATGAGGCGTCTTATTAAAATATAGCGTTTTTATAGCAGGTTTTAATAGCAGATGTGCAAACTATTAAGGTTCTGGTAACAAATGAAGAAAACGGAACATACCTACCTGCAGGGGTATGCCAATCAAAGTTGAACTGCAAAAACGAACTGCAAACTGGGTGGGTAGATTAGATATGGCTAGACAAAGGTGGTGTTGGGTTAACTAGTCAAAATGGTTAGTTAGTTGTAGGTACCTACACATTAAATAACCAATAACATTTTCAATTTCAATTAGCTTTTATTAACAATCAACTTACTTACTTACTTACTAGTTCTACTTAAAACATAATGTAGGCATCGATACCTACTGTAGACGACGCGCCTCGCGATCCTGAAATAAAAAACAAAATATAAATCAGTTTTACAGTTAGGTATTTAGGTAACAAAAATAAACAAAGCATTAATATTTGAGCGTAGGTAAATCTAAACAAAATGTCATGTACTTACCTTACTTTTTTAATAAACCGGAGACTACCCTCCGTTTGCGCGCAGATACGAACAATTTAGTTGGATTGTGAACCGCGAACGGACACTGTCGTGTCTACGCGTAATCGCTCGGTTTCCTTCCCGAAATTCATCCAAATAAGTGTTTTATATCCCACGATTTTCACCACTCCACGCTCCTATCGGCTATAGATACCTACCCAAAACAAAACCTATTGATTGTTTTGCTTTTCAGCATAAGCCTTTAGCCTTATACTAAAAAACCAATAACAGAAGCATGCATAAATTATGACTAGGTATGTAAAACTTGAAAAAACACAGAAACATAGGTAATGTCTTAGGAATCACGTCTGATCGAAATATTTTTAAGGACCATTTTAAGTCTGTTTTTTTTTAAATCGGTTGGCCAGTATCATACGAACAGAGTGACTGAAATGGGGGTGAAGACAGTCGAAACGGATACGGCACAGAATCCTATCTTATCCTACTAATATTATAAATGCGAAATTTTAGATGTTTAGATGTTTGGATGTTTGTGTTTCAATCACGTCTAAACTACTGAACCAACTTGGATGAAACTTGGCATATATATAGTTCGTAACCTGGATTGACACATAGGCTACTTTTTATCTCGAATAATTAACAGGATCTACAGGATAAAATGAAAGAAAAGGATTAGCAGCGCCAATTGGCAGGAGGATTTCATTGTCATGTCATGTCACGTCAGTTTGACAGGGCGTAGTACTACCTCTTTGGTCTAACAACTAGCGTTTGACATTCCAGTAGGTACGAGTTCGGTGTGACGAGATGTAATGTCAAGTTTCTCAAAGACTCAAAGTATCCGCTCGAAACTGTAGACGCGTACGAAGTCGCGGGTAACTGCTAGTAATTAATACTACATAACCACTGCAGCGCTTCATAAACCTATGTGTCCTTTTTTGTTTGTTTGAGGAATATAATAAATACCTAGGCAGGTATTAGGCAATAATGTTCACAAGTAATTAGGTAGGTAGGTTGGAAGGTTAAAATTAAGGCACATTAAAAATATTTTGAATAACAGAAATAATTTAATAAATAGGTAATAAATATCTACGATCTAGGTGCGTAGGTACTCTATGAAATGCATTTACAGAGCGATATGTGTTTTTGTGCCACTGTGGTAACACTTGAAGATTTGGAACGCGGTGTCTTCAGGCGTATTCCCTTTCTTATTCTTGCAGTCTTCAAGTACCTTCATAGCTTCGGCCTTATCAACTCCGGGGGGTAGTTTTGCCAAAGCAGTTTCGACGTTCAACTTCCCATCAGGGCCTACGATTCCAGACTTTTTAAAGAAGCAAAGCGTGAATTTCTTCAAGTCCTCGCTCTCGTTCAGGTGTCCTTTCTTTACTTCGGCGATGACTTCAGGCTTGACTCCAGTTTCCTTGATGCATTCTATTGAGTATTGGTTAACTTTTTCTTTCTGTGCTCCTGACAGTTGAACGGTCTGTAAAAGAATGAATATAAGAGCGTTATATGTGGCCGGTTCCATAAAAGAATGCTACTGAATGATGTGGTTGGTTTTCTCCAAGATTCTTTGGATTCTATGTGTAGATAAGGTATTATTCTACACAGAAAACGGAATTCACACTTTTTTACATTATAACAACAATATTAAGCAAACGTTTGACCGCCATCTCGCCTGATGTTAAATTAAAAAATAAATATTAATGGAGTTTAACCACCACTGTGACGGTGCTCATGATTACCTACCCAATGTTGAGGCAAAGCGCTTGGTGCGGACAGATGGCATATCGACCTTGTATGTGTGCCGCGTTTCCATACGTCTGGTGATCCGATGATGAAACCAGAGGCTAATATAGGCTACATTTTTGAAATGCTCTTTTCTGGTAACACTGCTATTAATAGTCTGATAATAAAACGTTTGGACAAAGTAGAAGATAGATACTTACATGGGCGTCCAAATCGGCAGCGGTCAAAACAAGGCACAGTAAGAAAACCTTCATCGTACAGTACTGACTTCTATCTCTGCAGTGTATGTAAAACATTCTGTTTGCACTGGACATTCGCTTTTATACAAACTAAATTCGAAGGAGATCCACAATAAACGGCTTCGCAAGGTAAGTAGTGATAATGGTACCATCTTTTTCCTGTTTCTTGTGAAACGGATTAGCTTGAATAGATTTGTTGGTATCCTCATTGAGGATGTCTAACACAGTTGTCAGATGCACATCCAGATACACATAAAGTAACTAAAACACCTAGGTACTTGCAAGAAAGGAACCACCACTTGCACTTGGGGTTGTTGAAGGCAAGGTTCTTGAAGGTTTTTTTTAGTGAACTTATCTCGTCAAAAGGGCAAAGGTTCGGTTTAAAGAACTGTATTTTCTCATTATTGTCACTTACACGAAATTAAATATAGGTCAGTAAGTAGGTAAAAATTGTCAAGACATGAAGTGAATGCGCCGGTTTTGAAGGTTTATCAAAATAAGAATAATTGAAGATGCAATTATGACCAAATGCTCTTTACGCTTAAAAGTCCTAAGTACACAATATACGCCACACATACGCCGTAGAGGGAATCAATGTTAAGTAAAAACACGTGACATCTTCGTCAGGGTGTTTGGGTTTCTAATCTCTTCGATCCTTCGTACCTAATTTCGTTCATGAGTCTTCAAATCACCATTATTAGTATTCAAAATGCTTGAATCCTCATAAAGAGCACGTCTTTATTTATTTTTATTTATTTATTTTATTTAGAGCATCCAACAAGGAAATCACAATTATCAAGTACATTCTTAAATCTAAAGAAAATGCTTTGTGTTTCCCTAATTACAGGACGCCACAGCGTGCACAAAATAGACTCAACTAAACTAAACTAATAAACTAAACTAAACAAAGCAAATTAATAATAACTAGTGAACACAATTAACATAAAAATAAAATTGAGATCTAAGATTGAGATCATGTTTCGTAGGTACTTAAAATAAAGTGTAGGTTAATAAGGATTACAATGCGTCTAAAATTAGATAAACCATTTCACGTTTACTTTTCACTTTTGAGAATCTTCTAATTATGCTGATGACTCATCTGGCTTAGAAAAAGGGAACACAGAGGTTTCACTTTGTTTTGAACCCACGATATTTGGTAGATGCCGTATTAGTTACCACTGCGCTATCAGAATTGAAGGAAAACGTATTTGCAACTGGTACCTACCAGTTGGCAGTGACAACTTGTTTCCTAGGCGATACTGGACCAGCTTTAGAGATCTAGGCCGCATCGATTATGGCGATCAGCCTATAGCGAGTACATACTTAGGAACCTAGGAAATCAGCTGGATGTCCTCTAGAACTACCTAACATATACCTACCTATCTAGGCTGACTCAGATTCAGTTTTTGGATACAAGAGGCAACAAATTCAAGCCAATGCTCCTACATTTCTACTGGCACTGAAAAGTAGCAAGATTTTTTTTTTCTTAAAGTATGACCCTGTTTCATTAGCTGTAGGTTAATAGTTACAGAACATGAAAAAATACCCAGTACCTACCTACCTACCTATTGGCATTGGCGCAGGAATCCTTACAAGAGGCAGTGGTGACAAACCTCTGGAAATTGTAAATACTTACGAGAGAGATATATAAATATGTAGAGAATGCAAACTCTTCATAAGATAAAAGGTATTTTCTTTTTTTTTTGACCATGAAGACAATGAGGTTTGCTATCCAGATTGAATAAAATCAGGGTACCTACGAACGAAACTAGATCAAGACCAACCACTTCATGACACGTAGTTATTGGCAATTATGTAGGTATTATTTTTGTTTAAATTTTAATTTCGGTGTTGGTCGACCCAGACTACCTACAAAATAAAATAAAACAACTACTTACGTGTGTATTGCATGTATCAATATTCATATTTCAATTTCACACAATGCCACATGGTAGGTATATAGGTACCTACCTAATATTGGTATAAGTAATAAGAAATAATGGTGGATTATACAGAAACCGATGAGGAACCAAAAACCGATACTTTACAGATACACTACAAACAGTGATTTATCTAGGTATTACCTAGTCTTCGAACACGTCACAGGCTCAAATCTAAATAACTCAAAAGACCTATGTCTTATTTGAGTTATTTAGATTTTTATTTAGACTTTTTTTTGCCCTATGGCAAAAAAAAGTGTTTGCGAGATCTGAAATAAAACAATGCAGATTACCGCACTAAGGCTTCACCTGAAGTCCTCGATCCCCAATCTACTTAGTAGCTCACAGTTACAGTTATCAACCTAACGTTCTCATGGCCTGAAAAGTTTCAAAGAAAACAGTGAAAAAAGTTCAAGTTCAAGAAACGTGACAAAGGTAAGAAATTCAGAATTAGAAAGCACCTTCTTTATTAGGTAGGTACCAAATCGAAAATTATTGTACCTAAATCATTTCAACCTTTTTAAAAATATTGTTCCCAACCAGATACAGTATAACTTTTCTGGGGGAACCAAGCTCAAAAAAAAGTATAAGTAGGCAGGTATAATCAAGTAGGTATTTCAAAGTGATCACTTTTTCAAGGTTTCACAAAACATGGCTGATCAACCCGAACCAGAGTGCCAGCTACGTCGAAGACGGACATCGGCGAACATGCCTCTACACTTAGAAGTAGGCTTTCAAATCAACGAAGGAAGCCCCGAGGATGGAACTCCTTCTCCTAGTAAAAATAGTAAAGCGTACCCAGGGACTTCGAAGAGGAACTCGGCTGCCTTTCTTGATTTCAAGAATAAACAACAGTCTTTTGATATTCAGGTGAAAATAGTTATTTTATTCTAGGGAGAGGGTTAGACTATGAAATGTGCTGAGTCACTTGGAAACTCTTTTTTTCTTTGCGGCTTGCTTCTCTCGCCGTGAACGCGGACTCATTGTTATCAAAATGTAGGCTTTTTTTTTTCACTGATTCCAGAAAGTTGTTCATAATATGAAAATCAATATTATTGAACTTAAAAATATTGAGGGGGCACTTTCGGAAGTTTACGTATGAACCAAATATTTTTTTTTTTAACAAATGGATATATATTTATTCACAAAGAAAATTATGACTAATAGGTATAGTATTTACAATATTTATATATGTACAAAATACACATGAAGCAGTTGAGTACACATCGTTGCAAACGATTTATAGATAGCTCAACTGATCCAAATCAGTTGTTTAACCAAATTAAAATGTTTTTAAAGATAGAAGAATGTGAGGAAGAAGAAATAATAGTGGATAGTGACGACGAGGAACCTGAAGAAAATGCAGCATCCGGGATAAATAGAGCAGTGACCCCAGTACCGATACAGGACTTCGGAGCTAATGTCACTCACTCTGAAGGTAGGTACACTCGTGACGTAACTGGGGTTCTAGTCGACATTAGACAAAAACGCAAAAAAATCGCTAGATAAGTACATTTAAAAAACTAGAAAAACCGACTCCGACTACCGGCTTCATCATCAGATGATGATGATGAACTTGGCTAAGGAAGGTGAGGAACTCGGGACAAAAGTAGAAGGAATATTATGTACTTTTCTTTTTTTAACTATTGAAAAGTGCTACTCCCGAAGATGCTGTTTTCGCCTGGAAAATGCTACTTTTTGAACCATAACATTTTACAATCAAAATCACACATGAGTTTCGAGTTGCATTATGATTTTGTTCATGCCTACTAAAAAAATTTAATCAAGTGTTATAGATATATTCCCTCCAGGTTTCCAAAATAAAGAAAATGGTTTAGTACAGAAAATCCTTGACTTTTAATTTTCTTTACACAATTGTATGTTAATTAATAAAAATAATTGTTGTAATAAGTGTTGCATAAGTGTTGCATAAACATCAAGTGAAACTGAAATCGATGAGTTTTAAACGTTTCTTTTCTTTTCAGGGCGTCCAGCGCTAGACTTCTTGAGGGTAAAAACCATAGACAATGATTGCTACACGGACGTATCGGACGAAGAGACCGAAGATGAAGAATAAATTGAGAATAACGCCCGCACTTCGAAAAAGAATCTCATGACAACATCAGCAATTTCGAGGTTTCATTACTTTGAAACTATAAAGCTTAGGCCCGTATATTTACGGCTCAAACTCAAGCATATCTATTTGAATGAAAACCTCTACTTGAGTCAACGATTTTTTTATCACAACATGACCTTAGATTGTTTTTCGCAGTGAGGGCTAAGTCAAGGGCGTAGATTTTTTTTAATCAATGACGTTTGTAGCGTATTTTTCTATCAAATTCACCTCTCACGTACCGGCGACACATTCGTGGGTCAGCTGAAAAAAACTTCTGGATACTGCCGACGCACTCGTACGTCAGCATCATCCCGTACTTCCCGCATTCGAGTTGGAGCCTTATTTCGATGTGTTATCGTCTAAAATGCAATGTATTTGAAATCACAGATCATAGAGGATAGAATTAGCTTTCGATCGGTGTATAGCACTTGTTCACTCTGTGGTTACTCATTGAGAAATCACCAATCACAAACTACTTTCTGTGCGCGCATGTGTAGGAGTTTTAAAATGCCTCGGGATTTGATGATTTTTCGCACTTGAAAGGCTGGGACGTGAGAGGTTGCCAAAGACGGGTTCGACTCCCGCATAGGACAAACATTTTTGTCATGATCTTGCAACTTTAGATCCTGACTTGGGTGAAGTGATATCATGATACTCGTAATCAATATCAAAGAAACCGCTAATCCTAGTGAGAAATCAGTATTAAATAAGTCTATGTGGCAGTTAGTTGTCTGTTATAATTTATGCTTTAAACTAATTTATTATTATAATCTTTATAATACTGAAAAATAAAATTTTAAGAAAAAGAAAGTAATATTTTACTATGTTTTTAAGAGTCCTTTCGATCTCTTGGTAGTGCTAATCAAAGAGAGGTAGTCAGAGGCAATATTTTTTTTACGGTAATAAATAAACTAGGTAGGTAAGGTACTGAATATTCAAGTGTTAGTAGAGTTAAAATTTAAAACAAAATTTGAGATTATATAATTTATTTTCTCTTTACTTATCATTCAATTTAAACACACTCTTCATAATAATATTGAGACACATTTTTTAATAATAATAATTATAAATTAATTAAGATTGAGTAAGTATTAGAAGTATATTAAGGTCGGGCGCACATAATGCACACAGTAACAGATTAGTCGCTTCAAATCGGATCAGATTCATTCACCGGACCATTTGCAATGACCTTTACTTGTAATATAATTTGGTAACTACGTAATGAAAACGCAGCGACCAATTTATTATTTATTTATTTATTTGCATGACTATTTGACTAGTATATTTGTTTTATACATATTGCATAATTATTTTCATGTAGGTACTCGTCATCTTAGCGGGTACTTTTCAGTGATAACAACACAAAGTAATATTTTAAACGATTTTCTAATTTTTATATAAGTTTTATGATAGGGAAGTGCCGATGTACTGAGAAGTCAAATTCGGGCGGGACAAGAGAGTCAATCTTGTGGCCGCCAGCTAATAATTTTAAAACTACGAAATTCGTTTTGGCTACTTTTAGGAGATCCGATACCTGTAGATAGAAAATTAAAATTATTAAGTGTGGGAATAGAAACCAAAAGAAATATATAAAATGCAAAGGTGCAAATGTAGTATTCGGAATAAAAGAACGGTCGACTAGGCTGAGAGGATGGGTGCTACAAGCATATGGCAGGCATCACAGCTCAGTCGGTAATAATAAATAATAAATATTCAGGGACATTTCACACAACACCCTCTAGTCCCAAACTAAGCAATGCTTGTAATATGGGAACCAAATGGCTGATAGAATACTTATATACTTTTAATAGATCTGCTTTCCGTGCTTGTGGGTCGTGGTCTCGATCCCCACCAAGAATAAACATTTGTGTGTGCCAAACATACAATGTTTGTTCTATGTATTATATGTATTTAGAAAAAGTATACAAGTATTCTATCAACAATCTACTCGTAGCTCCCATATTATAAGCTTAGCTTAGTTTGGGACTGGAGGGCGTTGTGTAAAATGTCTTTGAATATTTATATATTTTATTTTTTATCTAAATCATGTCCCAGGCACTGCCGCTTCCCATAATTAGGAGCATGGTTAAAAAGTAGCTCCTGATGCTGGTATAAATCATCTAGATCAAATGCAAAGGCCTGCTTTATAAGTCAGGTTGTGTTTGACTTTGAATAACTGAAATCAATGTGTTTACCTCTTGGTCAGGTGTAGTTATGCTTTCTAGGAAAGTTCTCGCTTGCTGGAAATGTTTGCAACCACTGAGATATAATATCACAGGGTTTTCGTACCTGAAATCAGATGGAACACATAAGTTGCGCTGCGCCATCACAATCAAATTTCCACTGAGCTTTATGGGGTAATAAAGTATTAAATAAATAACCCAGCCGAATAACTAATTTTTTTTTAAATGGTAAATAAAAAAACTATAGTATTAAAATGTACTCACTGCAAAGGTTGCGTCATCTCGCAGAACTCGTGATAATGCACTTGCGGGGGGGTGAGCACGGAGAGGGGGGCGAAGCGGTGCTTGTACCGCACCGCTTCGTTATCGAACTCCGACGACGGCTGCCGGATCTTGCCTTGCAGCTTGAACGCGACTAGCGCCTGGAAACATCAAACTGTATGTGAGAGAAGATAAATAAATATTCATGGACTTTACACACAACGCCCTCTAGTCCCAAACTAAGCAAAGCTTGTAATATGGGAACTAGATGGCTGATAGAATACTTAAATACTTATTTTTCTGTAAATACATACAATACATAGTAACACCCAGACATAGAACAAACATCTATGTTTTCCACGCACAAATGTTTGTTCTCAGTGGGGATCGAACCCACGACCCACAGCACGGAAGGCAGAGCCGTTACCGACTGAGCTGTGACGCCTGTCACAGATCACATTCCAATTTGATTTTTAGGATTTCTTATGGTTTCAACTATCTGTCCGTCTGTCACGGTCGATTATCTCAATATCGGGTTTTTAGGAACAGTTTTATAACTTATTGACCCTTTTATTTTTTATGAGAATAATTTTGATGGAACAAGCGATCTTAGGTGGTAACCTCAAGATACAAGATACATTTTTTTGCCTGTCCCTATAACAATGCATTGCCTTTGAGTTTGTTCACTGAAAACGTGCCCTGTGAGGCATAGCACTGCGTCCATCACTCTGAGACGTAAAGATTTTAAGTATCATTTGCTTGTAATAGCACCGGCACCTATACCCTTCAAACCGGAATACAAGAATGCGAGCATCACTGCTTGGCGGCAGAAATAGATACAGTATACTTTCTGTAAGATTTTCATCATCTTTTATACATTTATTTCTTTTGTAATTTTTCATAGAGCTAACTCCTGTATTGATTAGATACCTTATAATACCCGCCGCACATATTCTGCATAACTTGGCACATAAGCGCTTCCCTCGCGTAAGGCTTCACTCGTTTCTTCTGCTTACGAGCGCCACTTTTCTTCCCGTCGCTCTTTTTAGCCTCTCCCGCCAAACCCTCCGCTCTGCCGAGGGCGGACACTAACCAGCCGTATAGAAACTCGTACAGGTACCTACGAAATTATACTCTACTAGCAGTTACCCGCGACTTCGTACGCGTCTACAGTTTCCGTGTACGTTACATTATCTGTGCGTGTACCGAGCGGATACTTCTTTGAGAAACTTGACATTACACCGAACTCGTACTGAAATGTCAAACGCTACTTGTTAGACCAAAGAGGTAGTACTACGCCCTGTCAAACTGACGTGACATGACATGACAATGAAATCCTCTTGCCAATTGGCGCTGCTAATCCTTTTCGTTCATTTTATCCTGTAGTTCCTGTTAATTATTCGGGATAAAAAGTAGCCTATGAGTCAATCCAGGTTACGAACTATATATATGCCAACTTTCATCCAAGTTGGTTCAGTAGTTTAGACGTGATTGAAACACAAACATCCAAACATCTAAACCTCTAAACTTTCGCATTTATAATATTAGTAAGATTTATATCTATCTATTTCGGTATAGTCTTATATGGGCAAACAGGTCAAAGTCAGAACTCTTTTATTCAATAAAACCACAAGGATCATTTAGAATCGTGTTATATAATAACTCGGTGATTCTAGGTGCCAGTTCTATGCAACCGGAGCATAGAAAAACGGGTAAGAAACTACGGCCTGGTTCCTGGCGTTTTTTGTATGATCCTTTTTACAAGGCAGAAGAGAATCGCTTCGCGGACCCATATATACAGAGATTTTTTCGGGAGATGGATATTTAATTAAATAAATGATAATTTAACTTGGTGAAGGAAAATTTTATGAACCAGTGGCTTAGCCAGTTCCGCAAATATTGATGTGTTTCCTGTGGATTATTTGGCCGACTAGCCTGAGAGGTACTGGGTAAGATTTTTCATTTATTTTGTGCCATGTGGATGCTCAGCCATTTTCGTAAATGATGTGATGGTGAATCGAACTTACCAGAATATATAATGGTACTCGTGTACGCTGTACAACTCCAGCTCAAGCCCGGAGAGTAGATACGCAATCATCACGCGCAGTACGTGGTACAGCACCCATGTTCCCAAACAAGCCCGGGGACCAACTCCCGCCGCGCCGCTTATAACTGCATCCACACTTTCAGCCTGGAAATATTCACTTTTACTTACACATTGCGCGGTAACGAGGCAGCTTTCTGGACTCGAGTCGTAGTTGCTGCGCATTACAACTCAAACTAATCAGTCGTCAGAACTATTTATCTATACTATTGAGGGCGCAACCTAAAGCTCGCCTCGGATTCGAGTTCTAGCATTTGTAAAAGCAACACAGAACATTTATTGTAATTGTTTTTCTTGGTGTTTTATTGAGTATTGTTCTTTAATTTTGGTGGAATTTTAACCAATAATACTTGCAGTCATAGCATAAAGTGTGAGCTGTCGGGATAAATGTGTAATATGTGTTTTTATTATTTGATGGAATTCGTTTTGAAGGGAAAATCCACCATTTTGTCTTCAAAACAAACGACATGACTGACGTACATACCTATGACTCGACTTGACTAAACTTATTTAAAATATTTCACTTGACACTGGCAAAATTGTCCGTCGAAATGACAGACAGAAGCCATAAGAGAAGAAGAAGAAAGCTTGCCTCGAAGTTGATAATATTGGAGCTAAGTATGCAAATTACTGATCTTCGAAATGTAGCTGGCAGACACTGGATGAGAAGAGCCGAAGACCGAGCTCAATGGCGCGTCTTGGGAGAGACCTACGTCCAGCAGTGGACGAGTATAGGTTGGTGATGATGATGATGATGATGCAAATTACCTCTTCTTGTAAAGCAGCAAACTCGTCCAAGAGCAGAGCTAGCTTGTCCCGTTGCCGCGCGCGGTTGTGTCCGCACACTTGCAACAACACCGCGAAGGGACGCACGCAACGCGCTAAGAAGTTCTCCACGAACTCGCGCGCCTGGAAATACAACTCGTATTACACATTAGTAGGTACCCCTGATGTTTAGGTAATTTATCTGTCTGTTGTTTCTCACTGTACCTACCTGTTGGGTTTGTACCTATGTACCCTTCCTACCCTTGCCTACCTACTGTATGTATGTATGTTTTGCTGGATTAAGATTTTTTCATTTTCATTTTTCATTTTTTCACTTTCAATCCGTAGAAATGCTGGTGCGTTAGTTTAGCACTACGGAGTGTCGTCGGTAAAATTCATCTCATTGGAAATTGATGGCTAATTTTAGTAGACACATTCTAGTATCAAGGCAACTTTTTCTCGATTCATAACTTCTAGTGCATCGAAGAATTCAGGCCTCGAGGTCTGTATTCTTATTTGGCTTAGTAGCTATTGCCTTAACCGACCAACATCCAACATAGTTTTCTTCGGAATCTCTATAAAATCGCTTGTTGTGGAGTATTTGCGACTCTATTGAGCCATTGACGCAAGGAAAACTTAGGCTTACCAATAAATGGGCCATAATTAGCTTTTTTGACTAGATAGGTATTTAGTTTAAAATTACCCGAGCAGCATCAAAGACGGGCGATTTGGGCGTGAAAGCGGGCGGATTCACAAACCCCTTGATAGCTTCCCTCAGTATCTCTATGAAAGCTTGTTGCGGCCGGCTCGACGTGTTCGCGACAGTGTTCTGTGCCATGGACGCTGTATTTGCAGGAGAAGGACTGAGATATAGAAGTTGGAGGGCAGAGCGGGATAGAATGCAAGCCCGGCGGCTGAACTCCATGAAGAAATCCTAGAAAAACAATTGTTGAAGACATTTTTAGTTACTTAGTAGTAATTTTGCCTTCTGCGCTGTAGATTATATTCTTACTTATAACAAACTTGCGTTATGAACGAACATAGATGGCATACATATCTTAGAGATGGTATTGCAAATTTTTAATTAAATCATAGCATCAAAATGTGCTACCATTAGACACCAGGAGCTCTGAATTTTACTATGATTTATTATAAAATAAATCTTACCAAAGCAACATGAAAGTTGGTGCACGAAGTAATCTTCCAAGCATGCCTCAATCTCTGCACCAGTTCGTCGAAATACTGCAACGCTTCGCCGCGCGGTTTGATTCGAGTGTAGCGCGGGAACGTGGGCGGCAGCAGGCGTTGGTTGATCATGGGTTCGAATCCCATCGGGTTTGGTGAGTCAGCTGTAATACAAACAGCTATGAAGTTTGTAAGAATATTATTTACTAGCATCACACAACAACTACAACACAACAGCTTAGCTTCTTTGTGACAGGCGTCACAGCTCAGTCGGTATAGCTCTGCCTTCTGTGCTGTGGGTCGTGGGTTCGATCCCCACCAAGAACAAACATTTGTGTGTGGCAAACATAGATGTTTGTTCTATGTCTGGGTGTTACTATGTATTATAAGTATGTATTTACAAAAAAAAAAGTATATAAGTATTCTATCAGCATCTAGTTCCCGTATTACAAGCTTTGCTTACTTTGGGACTAGAGGGCGTCGTGTGAAATGTCCATGAATATTTATTTATTTTGCCCTTCGTCTGTGTGGGTTTCATTGAGATTTGCTAATGTAACTATTGAAGAAGCTTAGTAGGTAGATCATTGGTTTTTCTTACAGAGTAGCCATATGCTTAGCTAATCCAAGTTCCATCATTCCAAGTTTCATCGAAATCAGTTTAGTCGTCGAAATTTTAGATTAAAAAAAAAACATTCAGAGGGGTAATCACGAACAAATCTGACAGTCGCCGCGTTACGTAAACCTAACGTATTCCAATCATATTGAGCGTCAACGCTAGCTCGACTGCCGAACGTTGTAGCGTCACCGCGCAGTGTATCTCGGATACGCTAGCGTTACGATACGTTTACGATTGTCACGTTTGTTCGTGATCAAGGCACTGATGTACTTACAGCCCTCACTGATAACTGGCTGAGTGCCCTTGCCCATGGTCTTGATGACCACTTTCATCATCTCTGAGCATCCGTTCAAAAGTGCGACGCAATCTGCACCGGACTGCGAATCTCGCTTCGTGATCAATAGTAACGCTTGGTAGAACATTCTGGTGAATCTTATGCGGGCCGCTAGGGCTGTCCACGGGCCGTTTGACTGGAAAAAATTATAGATTAATTTGGAAGCCAAAGATTATCTTATTTTTCATTGACTTCAGGTACCTAAATGACTTGACTGCCAATACTCATTTCATGATGACGAAATACGTAAGCTGTTAAACTCGTTATTATAGCCCCAAGTACCAGAATTTCATTTTGGTTTTCGCTACGTTGCCAGCTCAGCGGCAGGTGGTCTGGCTCGGTACGGCGCGTAGAGCACTACCGTAGAGCGCTGTTGCCGATTTGTGCAAATATCGATATTAAACTCAGGTTTGTATGATGAATTTAGCGATATTTTAGTACCGGTACCTACTAGTAAAAGTATTGATTCCGTGCTAATATCTGTCGAACCGTTTTCAAAATATATCACTTCAATGTAGTTCTGGCTATGATAGGTACTTGTCAAAGAAGCATTACCTCATCCTCTAATGTTCTTGCCTTCTTGTTCAGTTCTTCCTCTTGCTCTCTCAGCATAGCAATACACTTCTGTTCGTTCACTTCATGGCTTGCATCATAGGTGACGCCTGTTTGTGGGTTTGAGCCGAGACGATAGCCGTAGCTCATCGGCTGGAAGTCTTCTTCTTCAAATACTTGAGCTCTGAAATGGATAGTGTGTTTCATTGCTGCGCTAGTTGGGCATACGGATTGCAAGAAGGGAGTGTAGGTATTTCAGTTTAGTTTTATTTCACTAACTACACACAGTTTCACTCTTGCCGAGAATGGTAGTAGATGTACTTTATTGAGATATAAACTTTGTTGTTGGAGTGACGATGAGAAAGTTCTGTTAAATCGTAAAAAATATTAATCAAAATATGGGCATTTGGACAGACCGGGCAAAACCAATGGGGAATAATAAAATTACTTTCTTGATTAACTTGCTACATATCCTCAAACTATTGTAGTAGAGACATGGCTTTTTACCCCCAAATTGAAACTAAATAATCCATTAATATGTTTCAAACATTAAATCCACATCTAGATGAGCCTCTTCATGATTTATGAATACAGGGGTACTGTTCTAATCATTACCCAAAAATTGTGTTCAAATATAAACTTTACTAACTTGTTGATACAGTCTTTTATGCAATCCAGAAGCTTGTAGATTGCAATGCAGTATGCTTTGAGGGTCTTGTCTTGAATTGAATGGGGCTGATGTAAATATAAGTTGGTAAACACCGTTTGAGCGAGAGAATGTCCTTCTAACCAGGATACAATACACGCCATTGTTGCATCTATTATACCGATCATTTCACTAGGGTCTAGGTCATCTATTTTGAGGATGCCGGCCTGAAAAAAATTATGCACTAAATAAATGTACAAAATGTACACAACGACTAATTAAAGAAATGAAGTTTGGATTTCAGGAACAGTAAAAATCCTCTCAAAAATCTGGGAACACCCTTTTCTAGTTTCACGTTTTGCAGAAGTTGGTATCAAATATGTAGTTGCAAGCACATTGTCACTGCTAGAAGACTAATAATAGGTTTCTTCAGTTATTTTTTTCTTGTTTGAGAGCACTAGATATAATACTAGATATAGATAGAATAGGAAAAGAAGGAGAAAACATACAAACACTTTTCTCATCTGTACTTGTTTGTAATAAATAGTCTTGAACTTACTGCAACAGCTTGTTGAAAATTGAGGGGCTTAGCATGACCACCACGATTGCACATCATGCCAGCATCCATTTTCGGGTCCATCATCTCTATAGCAGACATTGCTTCAAACAGGCCGAAGAGCTGCCCATCGTGAAGCAACTCACCCAATTTCAGCTCTGAAATAATATAGACATTTAGGATATTCATGAATACTATTTATCAATGGCTGGTTTCATGAACAAAAGCATATTTTTGGTCTAAGCTGTCTATTGAGAAAAGCATCAATCATACTGTTTAGGATGTGCAACGGAAATTTTTAAAACTAATTTGTTTTATGCACTATAAAGCTAAACCAATCAGTTTGAAAAAACTCCAATGCACATCTAAACAGCTATCTTCATGATTTAGCTAGATCCACTGCCGATGTTGTAAATAGATTTTTAAGATAAGTGGATTCTCACCTTGAATATGGCTGAAGAAATCAGTTGTTATATCAACCCAGTTGTATGTAACTTCAGGTGCGGTGTTCAGAGGATCCATCATTCTGGAAAAATATTTTTATCGCTAGGTTACAATGAACACTGTCTAATCAAGATGATTTATACAGCGTCAGGGGCTACTTTTCACACATGCATGGTTCAACAGGATGCTGCAGTGCTTAGGACACGATTTAGATGGCACCTGGAATACTCTTTCAGTCTATTTATCTGCTTTATCCACACAAGACATGGGTAGTCAATAAGCACAGAACTAAGCCACAGGTTTCCTTTCAATGTTTTCCATCAGCATACTAATATAATCAATAGGAACTTTCCTACAAAATAAACAATTATGCGATAAATTGTTGCGTTTTGAGTACCTATTCATACTTAGCACATTGATTAAAACACCATTGACAGATTATGTAGGTATGCCGCCGGTGTCTGGCGTCTTAAATACAACATGCAGGTGCGTGAAGTAGGTGCTAGGGAACTTGCGGGGGATGGTGAATAAAGGAAACTACACTAGGAAAAGCGTAAAGCTAAAATGAGTAGCACAACATCAGAGATGGCCATGTACAAAATAACACATCACCCTGATCTCAAAATAATATACCTACCCTAACCAATAAGAAGCTAAACTTTCTAGTTTCCAGGAACAGAACGAATAATTTTACCGATATTGTTCACAAAATCCTAGGTCGAATGAAAGTTAGTATCATTTCTTTCTTTTGCACTTTCTTGTCCAATTCCAAAGAAAGAGTTGATACCTGGTACCATGCTAAACCAACGTTTCAGTTGGAATTGTTGGAAAGCATTATTCCTACAAACAAATCTCACATTTTAAATGTCAAAACTGACATCTTAAACTGTCAAACTATGAAATCTGCTTGCTTCGATCTAGTTATTGTACAACCATAAAATGCACAGCCTGGCAAAACTAATAAACCGTAGTTACGTCAATACAACCACAGAATATTTACCTATTTTAATTTTTTTTATTCGACATCCAACAAAGGTGGCCGACCGGCACGATAATAACACATCAACTTACGAGGAACTCCCATCTCATATCAAAATAATAGGTAAGTACGAGTAAGTAGATTCCTAGGCAAGTTTCATATTTTATTGTAGTTTGGTACAGCAAGTAGGTACGTACAGCAAACAATCTTTAGAGGTAATTAGGTGGGTAGGTACCTACTTAGGTACAATCCGTGATTTGCTTTATTTAAGTACCTAGGTACCTACCTACGAGCTAACATAATGAATTATTTTATTTCACATTAATCGTTTATGAGGTATTGGTAGTTTGTATCTTCTCCGTCACAGGATCGTAGACGTCGAAGTCAAGTTGTGGTGTGTCGGTGGTCGTGTCGTTTCCAACAGGTGACAGATTTGTGTCGGATCCGGAGCCACTGGGTTTGGACAGCCCGATGCCACCTGCGCCCATGTCCATGCAGTCGAAGTGAAGAACCTGTGGATGGATTATCTTCGATAGATCATAACTATAGGTGATGTGTAATGTATAGTTTGTTTGTTTCTCATCGTCGTGTTCTCGTTTTCATCATCATCAACCAATACCTATTGCTGGAGGCTGCTGACTAAGACGTGCCACTAAGCCCGGTCTTCGGTTCTTCGGATCCAGCGGCTTCAGGATGGGCTAGACTAGAAAGCTCAAATCCCTCTCCCCCCAAAAGTTCGGATACCCAATAAGGGTGAACAGGATTTGTCAAGAAAACCCTTAAATAGCTGGGTCTCTTCTCGAAATCTGGATCGAGCCCCTCCCAAACCTAAATTCAAGCTGCATTTTGCAGGTTGTCGCCTTATCATGCCAGAAGGATTCACTTACATACCTTCCTAAATGCATAGGTAATTTTCCTGTCCCTGCTCTGTTACCAGATTATTGAATTTACTGTTGTGATTGTACTGTTGGATGCTCTACAATCTTTAAAATTAAATCTAACTTACCAAAACTGGAGCTTTATCTATCCTACTGTCCATGTCCATGCAAACATGCAGCTTCTGGTCTGCTAAGCTGATGTCGTACAGCCTGACGCACATGTCTACAAGGCCAGGAGGCAGGTAGGGAACGGGTATCGGCACGCAGAATGGTGGCGGGTTTCGGGCTGCAAACATAAACAAACATTACAAACAAAGCATTTGTAGACAATTTCTAATGTTGAATTTGTATCTAGGTCAACGACCTCCACGTGCCATTATGTAGCGTATCGCGTAGCGTAGACGCTCGCTACGCAAGCTACAATAACCGCTACGCCAAAATCATTCATTTGGCGTAGAGCCCCAAAATATTATATCCGTAGATTAGATTAGTGGGAGGATATTGTTCGAATTTTTCTCAACCAAAAAAAATAGTGCTAAGTAAATAGATAGGTACTTTTCTTATTTCGCGCGACCAAAAGTAATCAAAACTCACCTGAGTAGGAGGTCCTGAAAAGCGTTTCATTGTTCATCTTCACTTCTAAATCAATCAGAGATTCCATTGGCTCGTATTTCAAAACAGCGCACGCTGAAAAAACAAGATTATTCTTCTAAAAACTAATATCCAGAAGACTTTATTTAGAAGTCCTCCATAATTTAGAAGTTTTAGAAACAATTTTCTTACTTCTTCTATCGAAGTTGAAGGCTTGAATACGAACACCAGTGCAGCATGTGCACATTAGTTCCTCGCAATCGCATTTTCCTCCCATGAAGGGCAATCGGAGGAGCCAACCTGGCTTGTACCATGGACGAGGCATCATTTTTCTAATAGTCTGAAAAACAATAACTGACCAATAACAGGAAAAAAAATTAAAACTATTCATTTGTACCTAGCCTGCTCGTACCTAGGTACTTAAGTTACCTATACCAATAAAAGTACTACTCTACATTAAATTTGATTGTAGGTACACTAGATTATTCTGCGAGTTAGCTTGGATTTTCCATGCAATGATCTCAGTCTATGGTGACAGTTAGGTACTCTTTTTATGTTTAGTGATCAGAAATTGAACTCTGCTTTACCTCGTTAGTTCCCAAATCATAATAAATAGAGAAGTCGGTGACATCCATAATTTCACCCGCTTCCTGTCTTTTGAGAATAGTGCGTGCTCCTTTCCAATTCAAACCTGAAATTACCGATTTTATATCACCTTGAATTTTTTTTTAAGCAAATAAAAGTGTTTGGCACAAAAAGTGGGTCGAAGTAAAAAAAATAGCACTCACCGGCGCAAAACGGCACAAAACACACGTTAAAAAACAAGAGCGCGTACGTTTTCGTTTTCATTTTAGATAAGTTCGTTCAACCTAGTTCTACTGTTACCGGCTCTAGGGACACCATTCAAATGACCACAGTTATTGGTAACCTACGTCAATACAGGCAAAGGTACCAGTTAAACTATTTTGTATGCAAGGTATGCGCGAGCGCAACTGGCTTGCGGGACTTTCTAGAGAAACTTCTGCATGTCGGATAGACAACGCAGACCATAGATTGCAGTTGTCTCTGACTAATTAGGTGACATTAAAATACTGTTTGATAAATAGCTTAGTTTAATTAAAGATATCATTACTTTCATTGATTTATCGGTCATCGTCGTCATCATCGTCATCATCATCAAACAAGTCGCCCAGCAATGAGCGTACGACGTTCTCGTCATAGTCTTCAATGTCTTCCTCTCCGGAATCAATGACTGCATCGACACCCCCTTGAGGGTTTGGAATGGGAAGGCCGCCACCTTCATCTGGTCCCACCATAGCTATTCCGTTGGCACCCATTCTGGAGTAATTTAGAAAAGAAAAATGCTGTAGCTAAAGTTTGGGTAATCATTTTTATTTTAGACTAAATTTGGATTTTAATAGAGCAGTGAAACCAGAAGGTCAGAAAAGCATGGATACTTAAGTTAATGACTTCTACCACAAATTCGCGGTCGCGGTCAAGCGCCACGGAAACCGGCTTAATTTATGTTGACAACATTCAAGTTTGTATCGGAAAATGTTTTCTACATCATAAATATTCAGCCACCTACCTTAAGCAGTCAAATGCAAAGTTAAAGAGCTCGAACTGGCGCCATTTTCCTTCCATCGCCAGACAAAAGTGAAAGTTCCTCCCCGGGAAGAAAACGTTGTAAAACTTTGCACACACTTTTAAGTTGTTTATTCTCGGCGGACTTATGCAAATTGGCCGTGGATTTTTCCCTAAAAATATATTTATTATATACTTAAGCAATGATTATCAAAATGATACGAAAGTACTTACTAAATACAAACCTGATATAGAGTTTTCGTAGAGCACCCTGTTGTTCAAAGACATGGCCACATCAAAAGCAAAATCTCCGGGATGATAAGTCACCCTCATGCACGCCTTTTGATTCAGCAAATCCATTACGTATCCAGTACAGCATTTGCACACTCCATCGACACAGGAACATCTTCTATTAGCCGTAGAGCTTTCATTCTGCGTCGTGCTAGTATTCTGGTCGGTGGTTTGTCGAGCAAATGCTAGTGTTGAATTTTTTTTGAAGCGTAGAAGACGCAGAACTTTGTCTGGCACTTCAATATCATGTAAATAATTTGACGGTTGCGTTTTGTTTGAGACTTGCCTTTCTGTAAATCAATAAGTAAGAAATCAATATCATTTATGACGTTAAATAATATATCAAGAAATAGTTTGAGAAGTTACCTTACCTGCATTTATGCCAGTTTTAGCTAGTAATAAAATAACTGTTAATGTTGATAAGAACACCATGTTCAAAGGCTGGTGCCAGGCTTTTCGCTTGACGTCTGAATACCTACAGACAGTCCAATTCGCTTGCACTGACATCGAACCGGTTCACCCGCGGCAGGGAAAGATCAGCTAATCTCTTTATGTATCGACTTTCACATTAATATATACACAGAGGCAGTAAACTCTTTAAATGTTACAGTGCAAGATTTATTATAAATCTTAGAAATATACAAATAAATAATTATTTACATCGCTTATAACGAAAATAAATTAAAATACATCACTTCGATTGCTTAACTATAACTTCTTCCGTCTAGGAAGTCTCCAAGAGCATCGCCTATAGCGTCTAACGGTCCCTCGTCACCACCGTCATCCCCTCCGTCACTGAAAAATCCTCCGTCATCACCGCCTCCTCCAAAAATACCATCTCCACCTCCCCCAAAAATACCCCCGTTTCCCCCTCCTAGGATCCCACCATCTCCCCCTCCAAGGATGCCACCATTACCACCTCCCAAAATGTTATTTCCTTGACTTAAGACTGATTCCGCAGCATTTTGTAAGAAGCCTCCCTCTTCTTGGCCACCGTTGCCAAATAAATTAATCGGTTTCGGACCCCCTGATGATGCTGGTTTAGGTTTTTGTCCTGTTTTGATACCCGATGAACCCAAACTGGAAAGACCATAGAACATAATTAAAGCATCTAATCGAGAAAATCTAAAAACTATGCTTATAACTCAAACAAGTAAGTACCTGAAACATTTAAACGATGTTGAGTAAATCGGAAATCCTCCAATGTCAGCGTTGATATCTAAACAAGCGTGTGCATTTTGGTTCCTTATTCTGATATTTGAAATCTCTGCACACACTCGAACAAACGGCGCTCTTCTAGGGTTGAAGCAAATCGGAGGAGGGTCACTGGCTGGAACGTAAATTAATAATCGACCAAGTTATTTTCCAACTTACGTTTTTGAAGCGGTAGCTTTCACTTTCAAACTTATTTGCATACAATTTACCTGAAACTTTTTGTCGCACTACAGTGTTGTTGTTGACGCTCAAACGCACGTCAAAGACGAAATCTTCTGGAATAAATGTCATGTTGCCGCATGCTTTCATTCTAAATCTTTCTAAAATAGCTCCAGTGCAGCATCCGCATTGTCCACTGAGACAAGAGCAGGGGAATCTTACTACTTGACCTGGTACATCCTGCAGCGGTGGTGGTTGTACGTTATCTTCGTCTTGTAAAACTTCAGTTACAGTTGCTACAGTTTCTGGTGCGTTTACTATTTCATCCTGAGCAGCGGGTACCACTTCTGGTATAGTTTCTTCATCATTGACAAACGTCGCGTCAACTTCAACGTTTTCTGTTTCATCTTCGAGGTCTTCATCTACAAGATTTTCATCATCGTGTACATTTATTGGCAGCACAATCGTAACCGGAGCTTTAAGAATTGGCGTCGGACGTAGAGCTTGTTTCCAAACTGCATGTGGGACTTTGAATTTTATCACTTCGTAAGGTTGATTATCCGCTGCAACATAAACACACGGTCATAAGGGCCACTACAATTTTTTATATTTATTTCGATCACAGTGAAACTTACCGGTGACTAAATATGACCTTATTATGAACGCATAAATCAGTATCAAAAATTTTAACTTGAATGATGAACACATTTTGCACAAGGATCTAAAAAATAATTAAAATGGTTCCGTCCTTCTATCAGTTCAATTTGTAACTGTGACTTTATTCTCAGTATACTACTTAGGTAACCATCGATGTTTATTTAAGACACACTCAACGAAGGAACAAGCTTTAAATTTTAATGTTCAACAAGAGAAAGTTTTTAAGTTAAATTGCCTACGTCCACTTTCAATATTGAATGCGCGTGGTCTGCATCGATATTATTTTAAATCAAATTTAAATATCGATCAGTTATGCACTGACAAAAAGTTGCGCAATAATTGCGAGTGTATGTAGTGGATCCTTTACATTACAGAAAATACCTACCCATAGTGACTGCGTAACATAAGTCATCGAAATCAGCATACATTATATTTATAACACATCGTCAATCACATCCTGAACTAGTTTTCTTTCCGGTATATTTTGCAACAAGTTTCCTACAAAAACTCTGAAGGTAAACAGTAAACACATGCATAGAGCTCAATTGGACAAGGCAGTAAGTAAGTACTTCGTTAGTTTCAATAAGTTTTTAGCTCATGTAAATTAAATAAATAGTTCACACTAAACTCTATGAAATTCGACTTCAATAATTGGTGGAACTTTTACTTCAACCACTCAGCTTTTTTTTATCTGTTTGTTAGCTAGCAAAACAGTAGTAAGTATATGTTTTATTGAAAACATGGGTATCCTGGTTTTTTAGGTACCTACGCAAAAAAGAAGCCCTATAGCTTCTTCTGTACATACTCATAATAACTAATCTGTCTTTTAATTCTGTTTTAGCTCTGGTTCATTATTCTGCTAGCATGAAAGACTAACTGTAAACTTTTTAATTAATTGTAAATAAAGGTCATATTTTATTAATTCATTAATTGTATGGCGATATAAATAAAATTAAGATTTTTAATCAAGATTTAATAGATATTTTAGGGTCAATCAGTCGTGTATTGATTTAGCAGAGACTATTTACACTTATTAAAATAGAAATAAATTAGAGAATAAATACTTAAAACGAATTCTACTTAAGTACTAAGTGTACTTCGACGTCATACCCAATCACCACGCATCATTTTGTTTTGTCTACCTCTTTTCTTTTTGTTCTTGTTTTTCTTATTAGGGTTAGAATTTCGTGCCAGTAGAAGAGCATCTCCCATTGTTTCCATGACATCTGCGTATTCACTATAGTCGTCATCATCGTTTACTTGTGTGTTTTTGTTATCTCTTATTGCCCTTTTCTTACCACCAAAAATTCCGAGCTCATCGCCGATAGTCTCGCCCATTTGAGTCAAGCCAAGAACATCAACATCAAGATCAGACAGTCCTAGATCATCACTTTCCCTTTTCCTAGGTCGCTGTTCTTTGCCAGCTGAAAAAGCTGAATTGAGCACCTCTCCTGAAACAGGGTGGTTGTAAAAGTATGCTCGGCTTTCTTCTGGTGCCATTTCGTCTTTTGCTCTCAGGGCTTCCTCAGTAGAGTCAAGACTTTGCACAATTTGAATCATGTCGTCATTAACCGCTTCATCTGGATATGACGTATCCATAGGTATCGTGGTTGGTACCTTGTGTGTAATCATCTCAACTTTCTGATAAGTTACTTGCTTTTCAGGCTTGGTAGCCATCCTTGAATCTTTAGGCTCGTTGGTGAGGGGTATTACCGGCATTGATGACAGTTGCCCGGTGATATGCGCTAGGGACATCTCCAAGCCGGTATTTTCGAAATCAGTAACGCTTTTAGGCGTGGTAGACTGCGGGCGTATAGCGACGATAGGTTCGAAGGTGTCATCACTTGCTGCATTGATCTGTTCGTTTTCGATTTGTATTTTTGCTGTCACTGGAGCCATTGTGGGGGTAGCTACTGTTGTTGAAGTAGTAATTATTGGTGGAGTTGTGGTAATTGATGATGCTGTAAACGCTGTTATGATTGGAGATGGAGTGGTTTCAGTTATTTGAGCTGCAGTGGATGTTTTGTTTGGGCGCGTTGGTCTTCGAGCTGGTCTACGAGTAGGACGTTTGTTCACTGGGCGTACTTTTACAGTTGAAGTCCTTATTGGTCTTACAGTGGTTGTTCTAGTATTTGGTCTTCTGGAAGATGGTCGTCTTGTGGGTCTTGGAGGTTTTGTAGTGCTTGGTGCTGGAGCCTGTTTCTTTTTATTTTTGTTATGGTTTCTGTGCTTGTTTCCTTTCTTTCCACCTGTTGACCCGAATAAGTCTCCCAGTAGGTCTTCTTCGAGCAAGCTGAATCCTGTATAATCAGAGCCTCCTACATCATTTACAGCTTCCAGTTCACCTGAAATTGTACAAAACATGTTTTAATTCTGTTGTTACTTACTGTAGGTAATGGGTATACTATTTTTAGCAATCATTGGATAACTTACTTTCTTCATCATCATCATCATCCGCGTCGTCATCATCGTCATCGTCATCATCTCCACCAAGTCCATAATCATCATCGTCATCATCATCATCGTCGTCTTTATCTCCCTTCTCATCTGCTATCAATGGGAGTGGGTCAGCTGGTTCTGAAGTTACGCCTTTCGGACCGAACTTGAAGCACGAAACTCTTACAGCTGCTTCTACAATGCTTTTGGATTGGAGTTCTAAGCCAAGACATGCGCGGAACTCCTCCCCAGTTCGCGCTATGTTGTACACTCTTCCACAGAACTTGGACAGGCCGCCTGGCAGAGGCATGCATACTGGGCTCGGCTTACGGCCTGAAATAAAGTCACACATTTTTTAGTACCAATAGGTAAATAGGTATCTAATAATTGTTTAAAACCTGAAGAAGTATAAATACAATTAAACAATACCCATGTGTTCTATAACATTAGGAAACGTAAGCAATACCTACCTATCTACTTTCTCCTTACATCACAAATCCATTAGGGTAAACAGCATGACGATTTTTACGAGAATAGTGGTTGCGCCACCGACGTAAACAGGTTAATTTCTCTGCCACACACTATACACAGTAAAAACAAAAACTCACTAGAAAGAGTCCGGTTCGTGATGACCTTCTTTCCAAAGCTAAGCGACACAGCCATCTTGTCTCCATTCAAATACGTCAGTGATGCACATCCTGAAAGAAATATAATTGTTTTTATTATTTTATATGCGGATACAGTATCTATACCGACGAAGATATGTGAGCGTTGTAAAAATTGTGCTATTGATCTATTAGAGAAAGGAGTGCACGTTAATTCGGAAGCGAACTCCAAAAAACATTGATTTTGTCAAATACATTAGTCTTTGAATGGCTATTAGATGGAAAGTTTATTTTCTGCACACTTATTTTCACGGATTTTCGATAATTACCTAAATAATTATCAAAACAAATATTCCTGTTACACGATACGCGCTAAACTCGCTTTTACGGACACAAAATCTACTTATAGCTGTATGTTATGCACGCACGTTGCATATGGTTGTAAATAGGTATTTTTATTGCACATTTCTTAATGGATTTTATTGGCTATCTAGAGAAAGTTAATTAATTGTTCCGGCAACAATCCATACTGATGATTATCATACATTAATGCGAAAGTTATCTATTCGATTGTTACGTTAAGTATAATAACAATACAGTACCTACTCAGATTCCTATAAGTGTACTATACTACTGTACCCACAGATCTGTACCTAACATAACACGTTTCGTTGTAGGAAGATTTCATAAAGTGACAAGCTGACAAATGGAATAGAAAAAGAGATCATGTACCGAACTAACACACAGAAGTGAGATAAAATACGATTCGAGTTCTGTCATTTGTAAAAGCAACATAGTATATTTATTTTAATGGTTTTGTCTTGGTGTTTTAGTGAGTATTGTTCTTTAATTTTGATGGAATTTGAACTAATAATACTTGCAGTCATAGCATAAAGTGTGAGTCATTGGAATAAATGTGTATTTGATATTATTTGATGGAATTCGTTTTCAAGTTTTGAAGGAAAAATCCACCATTTTGTCTTCAAAACAAATGACTTGACGTATGACTAAACTTAGTTCAAATAATCCACTCAACACTGGCAAAATTGCCTGTCGAAATGACGGACAGGGGCCATATATAAGAGAAGAAGAAGAGATAAAAGACAGTTTGATAATTATTGTTTAAAATATACCTGGGCCATTCAAGTTAACAAGCGGCAGAGCGAAGTCACGGCAGCAGTTACAGTAGGCTTCCACGCATCTGCAGTACTTGTTGATGCTGTTGTCTTCGATCTTGTCCACTTCGCCGCTCTCCGATTTGTTACGGATTCCCTTTTTGTGGTGTTTGTGCTCTTGAAAACACACAAAGATACCAATTACCTACAGAGTCTTTCTACTGTTTGTTTTTATTTAACGTATTGTGTTCCACTGCTGGCAATGGTCTCAGGTCTCCCTCAAATCTTTCATAGAAATAAGTATAGCACCTATTTAGAAAATATGTTTAAAAAATTAATTCAGGTACAATCCAAACTAATAAATCCCTATAAATATAGGGATAAATATATACCTGAATCAGTTAAATATTACGATATTAGGTGTTATGGTAACGGTTAATATAAATTTTATTAGGTAACTACGAAATTATACGGTGAATTTATCAACATCCTCTCTGTATTGCTATTTGTCACGCAATTTCAGTAAATATTCTATAAAAAAACATTGCAGTGTAAACACTCTACTTTCACGTAAGTTACTGGAATTTGATCTTTATTCACCATCTTCTTTTTCCTACATTACAGTGTGTAATACCCGGATTAGAAGTAAAGTTGGTGAAAGAGTCTACAGCGCACATGTGAACTACCCCTTTACCTTGAACAATGAGAGATGCTAGGATAGAAATACTTACTGACACTTTTGGAGGCAGCAAACGCCAAAAGCACGAATATCATTAGAAGCTCAAAAACCAGGGAGAGCTTCATCTTGAAGCGAGACTCCCCGTCTGTGGAAAAAATAATAAATTAATAAATAGGTACACAGCTCAAACAAATCAGACCGACATGATATAACAATTTTTAAAATGTTAAACAAGAAGATTTTTAAGTGTCTCGCATAGTACCAACCCAACTCTTTAATGATGTTTAATTAGTGTAAAATAAAAACCTAGCTTAGATTGAAAAATGCTCATGAATCACGAGCGCGTTGAAATCTTTTCTTTCGAACTTCAATAAATTTTTCGTATCAGTTGGCAGCTTAGCTTTGAATATTACTAACACTGAACTTGGAACCACAAATACTTAGATTGATCTACCTACAATCAAATAAAACAAATAAATCTGTGATAGTAAAAAATCATTGCAAAATAACAACATACCTCTTGTAAAATCTTCAATACAAAAATGTATCCAAACACAAAACTGTAAAATTGGCAGTAGTAACTATTCCCTGACCGATATCGTTGTAATAACAATGCAGGAGCTAAACCAACAGCCAAAACAACAGACGTCGCAAACGTGCTTACAACACTGTCCGAAGTGACTCCACTCCCGCCAAGAGAAAAGTGCCGTCACAGAAGGTGCCGCAGTACTTTAATAAAAGTTTCACTTAGCAAAATGTATAAGGTTCCGCTGTACATGATAATAGAGAAAATAGACGTCTCTGTGATTTACGACTGCTAAACCAACACTGAATAAAATAATAAATCATTATTAAAACCTTTTTTAAACAGTAACTTCATACCTACTTCGAACGACTATACGAATCAGAAAGCAGCCAAAAAGTTTAGATACAAACAGGGCTATCAAACTGTTTTGAGCTTTCTCTGTGTTGAATGGTACGCAAAATGGCATGTACCACAATCCGTATAATAACAAAATGGCAAATATTTGTTATTCGAGAAGTTTTATAAATTCAACTACTATATCGCTAGTGGGGTTCTTGTGGTTCAAACTATTCTAATTCTAAATCCGGTGTTATAAAGTGTACACTACAGTGAAAGGCTATTTAGAGTGACATGGCTGGTACAGTGACGATATCAAACGAGAAAGGAAAACTATTGTTCCATCTCTTTTACACTTGACGAAACTGTGAGGGATGGGTGAAAGCAAAGACTCAGTTGGCCGCCTATGTAGAATTCAGTGTCAATGATGAGCGTGCGCATAGATAATTTAGACTATAGGTAGGTACGTTACATTTGATGGTATGCACAGAAATTGAATGATTAGCCTCTTTAGATTTAATTTATTTTAGATTTCAAAATGAAAACCTACCCCAAAAAACTTTAAATGAGTTCTTTTAGGTTGGGCCGAACGTTCTCGATAGCACACTAAATATAGGTGTATCGACAAAATATAGAGCTAAAAAGGTAAATAGGGATAGAAGAGGTGTAAAAATAAGATGTACCTACCTATGTGTAAAAGCAGGAACCTCTAAATAATGTGATTCACTTTTTTAACGAAATTAGAATCTACTAGTGAAAACAGGAACTCGCAAAACGAATATAAACGTTACTTACGCTTGTAGGTACATAAAAAAGCGATTAGTTTTTTAAACACTGAATCAGTAATTATCTACTGCGTACGTATCTATTATTGGCTGTAATGGTTTACATTTTATGTAGACGAATGACGTGACACCATTTTTTTTAGTTCTTCTAGGAAAATATAAAAAATAAATGATATAGGTACATCATTTCACACAAACCCATCTAGTCTTAAATAAAGCAAAGTACTATACATAAATAGCCTATGTTTGGTTGAGTCTCGGTTCAGATTTGATTAAGTTTTATTTCTACAAACCTCAGTTTTTCATCAAACAATTTGGCGTACAGACTAAAAACAATCGATACTAAAATCGAAACATATATTTTTAACCGACTGCAAAAAACCAGAGCTTTTCCAAAGTTTTTTTTCTTTTTCATATTTATTTGTGCGTCGACTTGAGGATGAAAATCTATCTCTGTTATTACTTAGTTAAAATGTCAAACATCAAGTTACAGTTGACAAATATAATTAGTAAATTCAGTAGGCCGGTAGGTAGTTAGCTTGATGTAGGTACATTCTGTACATTTGTTGAATTTCTTCAAATTAGAAACTGTAGATTCTACTTTAGGTAGGTATCCTAAGTAGTACTTATACCTACTACATTTCTTTTCAAAGAATATTCTAGATGGACTATGAGAGCATTGACCCTGATCATACCTCAATCAGTTCGAATTGGTATACCGAATACCCATATAGCTAATAACGGAGTATACTCATAAACGCCTTATATAAATTAACTATTACTTACCTACTTGTCAGTAAGAGATAGCAAATATTTAAACTGTTTATTAAAGTTATAAATAATAAATTAAATATTCACGGTTATTTCACACGACGCCCTCTAATGTTCTATCAAAGTTTTTTTATGTAATTATTAACGAGCGCGTTCAAGTCTTTTGGTAGAAGTTTAAAATTCAATTTGCAATATTTTATTATAGGAAAAAAAGGACATGTTTAAGGACTTAAATTACCAACCTACATTTAGAATATGCTCCCCAAGTATTGTACATAAATAATGTGCAATATGCTTACGAAGTAATTATATTGAATCTTTATAAATCGTTTGCAACGGTGTGTAGATAGCTCAACTGCTTCATGTGTATTTTGTACATATTATAAATATTGTAAATACTTTATTAGTCATAATTTTCTTTGTGAATAAATACCACATAGAACGTAAAAAAAAAAAAAAAAAAAAAAAAAAATCTTTATTAATTTCCTTATGCTATCCCAAATCACTGAACCCTGGATAACATGCCAACGTCATCAAAGTCCACGCTGACCTAGTGTAACCGAGATGAAGAGAATCACTAATTAGAATATTAGAATTCCATAACGTTGGCGTATTAATAGTGATATCACTTTTGAAAAGTATACCATCATTTCCCTGGCCTTATCCCGCGCTAGGCGGGGTCGGCACAACATGTCTTCTTCTTCCACACGCTTCTATCATTCGTTAACTCAGAATCTACTCCTCTCACATTCATATCCTTTTGAAAAGTATACCATTTACCATTAATTAGTTAATTAATTATTTTTTTAATTTTTTACCATTTGGTAAAAAATCGTACTACGAGATTTTTACTATACACTGACAAAAATCACAAGGCCAATTTTATCAGTCGTCGCAAACTGGTCTTACACCGAACCGAACACCCAAACGTAGTATAAGACATGGTCACTTTCTACAGGAGAAAGTGGTCGGTGTACAAACTCTGACAACATCTGTGTTTGTTTTTGGAAACCAGACTGGTAATACTTAGTGCTGCTTGTAACTATTGAGTAAGGATAAACGACTTACAGTACCAAAGTGTCATTCAAGGAGGCATAGTTAGAAAATAAGAAGCTGGTGTTCCGGTCTGCGAGTCATGGGTGGTTACCAGTTAACATCAGGTGGGCCATCAGCTTGTGCCCTCATAGTTGTATAAAAAATGGTGAAAAATTGGTCGTACGAATGGCACAGTTAAAAATCATCAAAATCACTTTTATTATAAATTTTCATCACCCGTAAAGCTAGAAAATAGCCAATATTATACTACTTCCCCATGTACCTAATAAGGAACAATCAATTATGTACCTGCCTTACATTGTAAGCGAAATAAATAAAAGTGCGAGTTAAACGTTAATGTTACAAAAACTAATAGTTTATCGTATGCTCATAATTTAGATGTCTATTCACACGAACACTACTTATCAATCAATAAGTGAAATAGGTACTTTGTAGGTACTAGTAGGTAGTAGGAACTACACGAAAAAAATCATGTAGCTTCCTTAGAATATAGAAAACACAAAGTAATTTTATTGAGGTAGCTTCTTATTTATATTAACTCTCTTGTGTTTAATATTAGTGTCTTGTTAGGATCGTTGCATTATACGACCATCTTAAATTTTTTATGGATTTATATCCCATAAAAAATCTTAAAACACTTCGGCCGATGCGTTTATTATGAACTCTAAACTTTTACTTCAGAAATATTTATAAAAGAAAATTCGTACTTCCAAAGAAATTAAAGGTATCACCCACGCATTGTCCGACTTTCTTCCCCTTTGTATTGAAGTTTGATTTATATTGTATAAAAAAATAAAATCTTCCTCCGAACTCTGATTTCATTGATTGTTTCATCTCGATCATGAACACGATAGAGCATAGTGATCAACTAGCGATCAATGACCTCAAAGTGGGTCAGTAGCTCGCTCACTGCACTTGACCACGTATGGCTGCAGATAGAGCATGGATACCGGTTTTCGATAATATCGAAATACCGGAATATCGGACCAAAAGCCCGATAGAAATAAACCGATATTGGACGCGACTACTATCGGTTTTTCGATTATAATAATTATATTAAACTAACTAACAGCTCGACCAATCACAGCGCTTTGTTCGTCCGAATTCAGTTTGCTGTGCAGTTTATTCGCTCAGTTAGGTGTTCTATGATTTAGAAGGCGCACGTTTATTGCAAAAAGTAGTGTTGTGTGTTTGGCGTCGCCTTCAGTTTGTTTGTTGCATTACATCACTCGTTCCTCGTACAAACAAAGTGGGTAAGTGTATTACATAATTTTCATAATCAGCATATAAAAATCTTCTACTTTGTTGAAGTTGTTTTTCTGCTGTTTTCATTTATGTTTAGTGTAACAAAAAACTGTGACATACACTCACGCTGTAATGTAACCTCATTCTTAACGAAATACAACGGCATTAGCTAAAGCGACGCCGCTGATACGACTTTGCAGTTGACAATATATTCGGTTAACCTACTTATTTGTTTTGAATTGACCTTTGGCTCTTTGAAAATCTGTAAAAAAATTAATTTAGTCAATTTATTTTGTTGCAGGTCTTACTTTTCTGCAAACAGACACACTTCTTTTAAAAAATAATGAATTACGAAAAATTCAAAAAGAATTATTGTGTTGTGATCTCATAGAAAAACTATGTAATTAATAAATATCGTTGATTTACTTTGAATACTCTTTTATTCATAGAATTCCTACACTTCTTAACAACGTTAAGACGTATTTTACCTACTGTTTGCATTAATATCGAAAAAATATCGAAATACCGGAAAACCGATAGAAAAAAAATTGATATCGAAACAATACCGGTTTTGGACAAAGGCTCCGATAGTCCATGCTCTAGCTGCAGACATGCACCGGACGGAAATTAAACGAACTTTCTAATATAATACCCCAATGATCCTTATGGTTAGGAAAAATTATATTGATACTCTAATTAAAGAAGATTATAGACTTATGCAAACTCATTTTAAATTTAAATAAGTCTATGATACAATTGCGAAAATTCTAGACAGACATATTGATCAAGATTAGATGCAGAAACCATTTAGGTACTTATATACAGTACGCACAACGGATCTTTATCCCTCTGATGTTAGGTAACTTAGTTACAACGAATGCGCATGTTAAAAAAGAGAGCAAAACAAAATTATTTATGTTGAAAAACCATCAGTCAATATATTTTTGCAATCTAGAATCTTGCCAAGTCATAGCTAAGTACATTCCCCGTTCGAGAAATTTTAAAATCAATACTCCAGCTTTATTGGTTTACCCACAGCAAACAGCTTTCTCAATGCATCCCACCGATGCATATCATTACTGCGTTATGCTTTATTTAAATTTCACCTTCTATTGTGAGCGAGGTGAAACTAAGACGGATCTGAGGGAAGGAGTAGTGTAGCAGCGTCGGTGGTGACGATCGCCTCTTTCACAATCTCTCGATGTAATAACCCCGGCGAGTACCAGACCGTACGACGTCCTTTATAAAACGCGCGTGTATTTAAAATTCATAAATCGAATCAATTTTTTTTTGTGTATTCGGCCAGTGACGTCTAGTGACAATGTCGACTAAACTGACGCTTTCACTGCTTGTCGCAGTACTGGCAGTCACGCTGGCTGCCAATATTTTGGGTAAGTTATTGCTCATTACGTTTAGTACTTTCTACAAACGTTAGCTGATACATAATGCGAGCTTAATGGTAGTCTGCATACCTTTAATGTGTTGACAGTTGTAAATCTAAATGAAGCACTGGCTTTAGGTACCTAATTGGCATCAGTAATGTACGGACTTTCTTTTTAACACATGAGTGTTAATAAAGGTTGTTTAAGAAACTTTATTTTATAGCTAACGTGAATATGTGAAATCTCCTTTTATTATTATGTTAGTTTTCAAAACGTTTTCAATTGACAAATTAGAATCAACCACTTTAATAAGTCCCAAACTCATTGAAAATCTTTAATTTGGTTATTTCGTTGTTTTGCACCTGATTCCTGCAGTTTATTAATATTTTAAACCGAGAGCTATAAGATAAATCTAAAACGACTGAAAAATATAAAAATGGTAGAGCTCAATTCTTAGGGTTTACACTGTTTAAAGTGGTTTACCCTAGAATAATGTACTATCAAAGTTTAAATTAATTCGTTTAAAAAATGATGTAGGTAGGTAGGTACTGTTAAAGTTTAAGGGCGGCTTGCACCAGAATCGCTAAACGCGTTTAACTCTTAAATAGTATTTAGCGAGTTGTCAAGTCATACAAATACGTCAGATTTAAATCGATTTAGCTGTTAAATACGTTTAGTGATTCTGGTGCAAGACGCCCTAAGAGCGGCTTGCACCAGAATCACTAAACGCGTTTAACTATTAAATAGTATTTAGCGAGTTGTCAAGTCATAGAAATACGTCAGATTTAAATCTATTTAGCTGTTAAACACGTTTAGTAATTCTGGTGCAAGCCGCCCTAAAAGTGATAAATTTCTTTGGTAACCCAAAATATAGGTAAGCCAAACACCCTATTAAAATGTTATGTCTGACATAATAATAGTTACAAATATCAAACGTAACACGATACACAGAACATTGAACTGAGAACACCCACTAGTGAAAGTAGAAATTGCATGAAAGCGAGATATTTTATTTTTTGACGCGAAAACACAACTTCACGAGTGCATTGCGGCCAATAAAAAAACTAGACATAAAAAAACAAGTAAAAAAAAAACTAGCTACCTAAATAGCTAAATAGATATTATTTTCATAATTTCATTTTGATAAAACTGACATAAAACACTAAAAAAATGGAACTCACTCTAAAGCTAATTTTTTTTTATTTGTCAGAAAATAGAGTTATCTAGTAGAGATTAGTAGAGACGTCTAAATTAGTAGACATCGTCTAATGTAAAATTGCACGACCTTACATTTAAGTTTCACATATTAGTTCAATACGATGTTATAAGCAATATTGCAAAATATAGCTAAATATGATAAAAATTTACGAATCATTATTACATTTGTTTAGGCATGCCTAGACTTACTAGCTACTTAAATTGTTTTCTTATCTAGATTTTTTCAACTTCGACGATGGCAAAAAGCTGATCGAGGTGCCTCCAGAGACTCGTGAGCAACCGAACCGCAACTGCATGTGCAAGGGACCAGCCTGCGTCTGCTGTGTCAACTTCAACATCACTATTGTTGAACTTGGAGGACCAGGTATCATTTCCGCACACATTTTAAGGAGGAAATAGTACTCCAGCCGTATCTTGCATTTTTAAAACTAGCAAATTCCTGGTGCCATTTCTTGAGCAAAAACTAGGTGTTCTGAAATGTTGCAGAATATGGATTACTGTGCTTTTTAAAAAAAAACTCGCGGAAACAGACTTTTGTAAGTTTGCAAAGGTTTGCAGTGTATTCGCCACTGGGATGGGTGGTATTGTCATTCATTAAAAAATAATTTATAGGCAAAGCGCTTTGGTGCTTGGAGACTATAGCCACCACAACAGCAAGAAAAACAACGTTGACAAAGCTTGCTCCATATCACGTGCACAGTTTCATAGGGCCAGGAACTAATAAAAACTTCTAAGGGTCTCTTTACATTTTAGTTCCTTGTTAGTTTTTATTGGAAAATAACTAACCTAACCAAATACATTTTATTTTTATTTCAGGTTGTGTTCACATGAAGTATGTATCGCCAGAAGAAGGTTTTTCGGTCAAAGTCTCCTACGGCAAGAACCTTATTCACAATTCTAAAATTCAAGGTACGTATGCAGCATAAATTTTGTATTTTATTACCTTGGAGTCTGAGAGAAACTCGAATAAAGCATGTTGAAATTTCTAAAGAAAGTGGCTCCGCCGATAAGTATAGTAATAACTACCGCCTACCTAGGCGTATTTGCGTCATTTCTAGATACATTGCTAAAAGTTTTATGGACTTTCTTAATGTTTCATAAATTATGCCTATAGATCTCGCTAAGTGCCAACAGCATTGTATTCTGTAAGCAAGCACTAACTTTACGACCATGATAATGCGTTAACCTGTCACTAAGATTCATACGAGTAATATTATAGAAGGTTTATAGATGTAATTTCGCGCGTGATTCTTCAGTTGATCTTTTGTCAAACGGTATAGATTTGAGTAGGTCACGGACACACCCAAGAGTTTTTACATCTTTGTATGACAAAACAATATTTTTTCCAGGAGCAAACCCTCCTCCAATATGCCTAGAAGTTTTTGGCCGGTTTGCCCAAGTTTGTGCCAAATTCCACGACCTAGCCCCAACTTCAGACGGTCTTCGAGGCTGCCTAGAACTTCAACCTAAGCTCCTTGGAGAAACTCAACTGGACTTCCCAATCGGCTGCTTCAAGTCCACTGCTGGCGGTATGGAGATGGAAGACCTACCGGCAGAACTAGAAACGTAAGCTATATCTTACAACTCGAATTTATTGTACTAATAAATTAGCTAATTCTATCTAGGACACAGAGCCCATGTGCATGAAATAAGGTGCGCTGAATTATTTTTCTTGTTTCTTTTACATTGATCACATGAATTCACATGGATCTTTTTAGAACCATTATAATGTACCTACTGTCTTATCTCAGCACTTAGTATTCGAGCACGGTAATACTTATAATTATGTTATTTATTTGAAAATATCCACAAGGCTACAAAACCATCACTTTGACACCCTATATTTTAGAGGATCATAAAATCAGTTCAAATATTTTTATTCTTTTTCAGAACAACAGAAGCTGGAGAAAACGAAACTGAAGAAGAAGAAGAAGCTGATGATAAAGACACATTCGACGTAGAAAGTTTCCTTCACGGCGTGTACCAAACTGCAGAACAAGGAGTAGCTTTATTAAGCAGTTTATTAGACATTCCTAGAAATAGTACTACTACTAGTACTACTACGCCTAAACCAGAAGAAACACGCCGAGGAAAGAGTTTAAAACATCCAAATCAACTGTGATATATATAGCGTGACCATTGGCGGCCAACTGCAATATTCAATGTACTTATCTCTTTACTAGAGACAGATTACTATAGGAACTATAATTGGACGTAGTTACGCAAAAAGGACCCAACCCACATCAAGTGACTTTTGAGGGGCGACGACTGTGGTTTGAAGTATAATAAAAATGTAACGAGACATACATTTGGGATGGTATCACAAAACGATAATATCGTTGGAATTACAGTATCTACAAGTATTTGTGTTTCTGTTTATTTTTGGGCTTTTTGCTGAAAATAAAAGTAGACCATATAGGAACTGTTTGGTACACTTACTTAACTAAATTTTAACCAATGTGTGAATTGGTTTTTTTTTTGCTTAACTACGTTCAATTATTTGTCACCTACGTGGAGCAGTGGACTTCTTTAGGTTGACGATGATGAGGATATCTTCGGATGTCCATGTCTGACTGTGACTGTCAAAGTAATGATACAAAAAACTATAAAGTAGGTAAAAGTTGATAGTAGTATTGTCATAAAATTATTTTAGTCCCTAATTTTTGCGGTAGATTATGGTAGACAATCAAAATCAAAGGAGTGCTCATTTACTTAGTTTGGTAAAATTTTATTGCGTAAGTAGTACAAAATGGCATTTTAAAATAATGTGCTGGACTTTACCGATGTACCTCTTTTGACTGTTAACATAAGAGGAACCCTATTTATCGCTTGATAATGTATTACTATGTTTTAAGAATATTTTAAGTAAAATTTCTTGATTTATTGCTTGCTTCTGTATGTTAATTATTATTATTATCCTTGTGAGAAAAGTGGAGCAGCGTTGGTCTCCAAATAGTAAACTCCTGTAAATCTGTAAACAAAAGATTTGATCAATGCATTTTTAGCCAATAACTCTGCATTGCCAAAATTAAATATAGCTGAGAGCGTAGAGCACACCGTGAATTCCTTCAAACTATTTTTTTTTGTGCTTTATATTTTATACACCATACTTCTCAATTTAAATTAAGGTACCTTTACTTCTCCTTTCGCCATCTGACATGGACCTAAAATCATCTGATTGCTCACGAAGTTTAAAAGCTCAAATCGTAACATACACTGTATTTATTTGAGCAAAAGCTTACCCAATCTTAGGCCTGATTCCGCCCATCTGCAATCGTCCCGGCAACAAATCACAAGTGTTGAGCACAGCAGCAAAGTAGTTCAAGCACTGCCGTCCAGTAAACCCTCCGGTACTGAGGGACTCAGCCAAGTAGAAGTAGCTGCGAGCGTGGTCGCAAGAATTGGAACTGCAGCCAGGCATGGAGATACCTGAAGGTTAATTTACAAAAAAACTCATGTGGCCTTATATTCTCTTCATCATCAGACACGCGAAATTAAGAACTCTATCGTCAAAACGGCATGCTTTATAGAAGACCATTTGAAAGCTTCAGATTAAACCTGGTTCGATCCATTCTATCATCAGAGTATCAAGCTGTAGCCGATAACGGCCAGGAAGAAGGTATACGTACTAGGTTAGATATATTTTTTTGTTATTAGCTTTTTGCGGATATGATATTATCACTACGGCCTACTGGCCTATTGTGATCGCCACTTGTTTAAGTACCACCCCTATTTGGGGCGTTCATAGTTCAAGTTTAGATATAAGGGTTTTTATTTTTTGGTGCTTACCTCCATTAGGATAGAAGTCAACTTGCGCCAAATCAGCAAGGTATCCGTGGACTCCATAGTTGGTATGAATGACTTCCGTGTAAAGACCGTCAGACGGCTGGAAACGTTCGATGTGGTTCACCCAGCCAATGTAAGAAGGGTTCAATCCTAAAAATAATGGGGAAGACCAAATAGTGAAGTTACTGCAAATCACCAACACACATTTTTTAGAGCTTTTAGGTGTAAATTTTTTTTGACAAATATCTGAATCCCAAACTGCAGGGGTATGCCAATCAAAGTTGAACTGCAAAGTTAAACTGTAAAGTTTTAAATCATGGTCAGTTCATACTAACTCATAGTTATTCTGTGACTAAATAGTGACATTATGATGTCATTTAATTTGTTTTCGCGCATATTTTGCTGTCAAGTGTCTAAAAAGAATGATCACGTGGTACAAAATTGTAGAAAGAATTGTAGACCTGAAGAAATTACACTGGGCAGTGAAATATAACTTGACAGCAAAAGATTGGCATACGGGGGCTGGCTTAGTTAGATTGGCAATTTGATTGCGCTAAAACTATAGCTGCTATCTTTTTGGTTTTTTAAGAACGTTAACATTTTTATGACTTTCAAATTAGGTTGTCTGCCAAAAAGAACTGATACCAAACAAGTACCTACTAACCAGTAATATAAGCTACATTCTCTTGAACGTTTCGCCCCAAAATCCCAGCTTGGTGACCTCCAGACCCGAATCCCACGATATGGTACTGCGCGGCGCTGGAATGTGTTTGCTGGTTCAACCAATCGATGAACTCCGCCACTGCTATGCCGGATGCGATGGTGTTTCGGATCACCACTCTGTAGCTTAAGGAGCTGGCTCCTACACTCCAGTCTACGACTATGATGTTCACATCTTCCGCTTCCAGAAATGCTGCAAATAACGATAACAGCGTAAGTTCCAATCATTTAATATGTTCTAATACCCTTGAGGTCTTAGCATAATGGTGGTAAGTGATCTACTACTACACATGCTACATTGCCGACCGCATCTTCACTTAACATGAGGTGAGATCGCGGTCAAAGGACATTCTATATTATATAAAAAAAAAACTTTAAATTAAAAAAATATCATTGCAGAATGTGTTACTTAAGTACCTGGGACCAAAACAACATTGAAGTCGGAGCTAGCCGATTCCAACGTATCGTGGATCAGCACGACTGTCCTTCTGTTGTTTTTGTAGTTGGTCATCTGAAGAAGCCCAGGGCTATTGATCAGCAATGGCTGGCTCACAGTAGGGTTATCCCTGAAAATACAGAAATGCATTTTGACTTACTGTCTGATTATCTTAGACCCCCATCATAGCTAGGAGTTTTCTTTGACGTCATACTCTTGAGTGCATGGAAGAAGTACTCATCGGTGTCACTCAGAATTACTCATCCAAATAGAGATCGCGGAGATGATCGAATAGAGAATACAAAGTAAGCTGACATGAGTCTCAATAACCTGGTGAATAAGTGGTACACGTTGGCACGAGTAGGGTCATATCGAGCTGCCTCGGCGATATCTTCCGCAGTCAGCTCATCATGGTCTCCTTGCATCGCTTCTGTAGAGTCAATGGAGTACTGGACGGCATGGCTAAGCTTGTCGAATGAACTCGGTAACGCTGCAACTATGAAGATTGAAAAGCAAACCTCGTTAGGTAGATAGAATAAATGGTTTTAATAGTGCTAAAACAATAATGAAAGGATTGTTTGAATTACAAACCTAAGCCGATTCCTAAAAATCCAACCAATAAACAAGATGTTAGTTTCAACATGTTTGCCAAACAAGTGTTCAGCTGAGTCAATTTTACTGTCGTAACTAATTATTTAATCAAAACTTATCAAATCAAGTAATCCTTAAGGCTCGCGCACATTAGGGCGGGCCGCACCGCACCGCATCGCATAAAAAAATCCTCCTAATACCATCACTTTGGTACATTTTATATATGAACTATCGGACACTTCAAGCGGGCCGCACCGGACCGCATCACAACGTACTGATGGATGGCTTGCTAGGCGTATTTTGGCGGAGATTATGTGGTGCGATGCGACGTGTGCGCGGTAACGGTAACAGACGTGTCGCCACAGCATGTCGTGCAGTCGCGCGTCAAACAGCAGATTAAATAAATACAACTCTTCGTCAGAACTGTCCATTGCTTTGGACTGCCAACGGCTGACTGATTCAATTGCGTTGCGTCCCGCCCGACGCGACTGTTATGTGCTTTTGCTTTGGCGTAACTTTGCAATGCGATGCGTTGCGCTCTGTCGTGGCTGTAGTATGCGCGAGCCTTTACAGAGATAAAATTACAGAAGAATTAACAAGGATACCTAGAGCTAAAGTAATTTATGTCACGCCTGATAACTAGCAATAATTATTTTATATTATTTTTATTTATTAAGTATCTATTATACAAAAGATTACATGCATTCGTAACAGAAGTTTTATTTATATTTAACAAGAATGTAAAAACTCCCGACCATGAAAATTTCTTTAATCCTCTTCATCGTTGCTGGTCATCATCAGACTATGGATTTCAGTTCATCGAATCTCAAATCTTGAGATGAAATAAATGTATCAAACTGCAGCTATGCTTGAGATTCCTCAAAACTAGTTTTCAGAGCTGATGAAAATCCTGATAAATTTGAAATGGCTCCACCAATTTTCACCAAGCATGGCTAAGAACCATAACAGATATTTATCTGTTATGGTTCTTCAAAAATAACCGCATTAAAATCGGAGTCTTACTTTCAATCTTGTGACACCCCTGGAGTTTCTATGTACTCTGCATTTGTATGCTGACTTGGGTCAGCAAAGATAAGTCATAACAGAATTGAATGTGAATCTGAGCTAGATGATAGTCTTGCTACTGATGATGATGCAATCATTGACACTTCTGTTCTTTAATATGCCGCATCGATACCTATCGGTGGAAAATATCGAAACGGTAATCAGTTAGACACATTTATTGCAGGATTTAACCAAATTATCTGTTCCTGGATTAAGGATTTTTTTGAAAAAAGTTATCTTTGATAAACGCAGTTGATATAAGCCGTTGGTTGGTTTCTGTCCCAGTTATCACGGTCAAGATGTTCGCGTTAGTGAAGTGTTTGCTCGTTTTGACGGCTGCAGCTGCAGGTAGGAAAAGCATGAGGAAATATTCTAGTCTAGTCACTAGGCTAGTCTAGGCTCTAGTCATTTCAAAACTGGTTTAGTTACCCTTAAAAGGCCGTATAGGTTATGATGGTTTATTAAAAGAAGTGTAACGGTAGGGCCTGCCAAACCTGGCTATGGAATCAACTAAGTATGAATAATAATAGAATCAACAATACTTAAAAAAAGGATAAGTACCCTAGTAGCTATTATGGAAAGATCTGCGACCACTCATTTTATGATTTTTAATTACTTGATGGATAAGGTAGAAGACCTCACACCTGCCTACCTTATATTCTTTTTTCTCCAAGTCATACTAATATTCGGTATTTTATCTTTAACGAAAAGTTAATTAAAATACTTAAGCATATTATCTAAATGTTTATTTTGATAAATAAAATAATTTAATTATCTTTAATCGAATCTGTTACATAAACAGGATGTTACACATCTAGCTAGCTGATATATTCGTTTGACTGTTAGTAGTGGAAGTTAACCTTAACTTTTTTCTTTGACAGCTCATGGTTTCGCACTTAGTACGCAGGATGTCGTATTCCACTCGTTCACCAGGTAAGTAAATACAATTGCTCGCCAGCCAAGTTCCTGGTTATAGTTAAAGTCTATCTATTTTTGGTCAACATTTGAAAAGGATGGATGCGGATATCACTAACGTACGGAGGTTTCAAAATGATTTTTTACAAAATTTTCCATTTTCCAGGGAAAACAATTTAGTAAGCCAGCCGTTATTGGCTTCAGTAAGCTCAATCATGAATTCCAATATGTCAACAAGCCGCCGCACCGTCTTCACCATTCACAGCAATGACGACTCTGCTGGTGGCAACATGAACGCCTTTTTGGTACCCGGTAAACTATGAAAGTTCTCATAATTCTATTTAATTAGGTAGATACTGGACTATAATTACGGTAAGAAAGAAGGGCTATTGTAAAATAGGATCAAATTTCTGAAGATCAGACAACGGCAGAGCCAAGTGATCCTATTGGATTCGTCAAAACTGTTTTACTAGTTTTCTGTCTCTGATATTTGCAGTGCCAAAACTTTTAATAACACACTGCGTTTTCTTTTCAGCTCACCTTCAAGCTGAAGACGTAAACCTTATCGCGGTCGACTGGAGCGCTGGCGCTTCGATGTACTCCCATGCTCTCGGCAACGCTCCCCAGGTCGGTGAGATCATCGCACTCTTCATCAACATCTTGCAAAACGACTTCGGCTACAGCCCAAGCAACGTTCGCTTAGTGGGACATGGTCTCGGAGGACACATCGCTGGTATCGCTGCAAGAAACGTAAATGGAAACATTCCTCATATTTATGGTGAGCTTAGCATTAGTCAGATTAGAAGGCATGGTTGGTTTTAAAGAATGATAATAAGTATAGATAGATGAAATAGACGACTAGATCATTAGGTGCAGTATTTTCACGTAATTTTGTTTACTGTGAAGGAAATCAGTATTTAAGTTTCCGGTTTTATAGAATGTGCGTGTGTTGTCAAACAGAAACGTAAGCTCGGTCAATATCATCGTTTGTTTGGCCTCCAAGTTTTCACGTTAACTTAGAGCTTGAAGCTCCAACGAAGGGTCAACGAAGGAAGAGGATTTCGAATGTTTTTGATACTCTAAGATTTACTTATTATTTTCATTTCAGCCATTGACCCTTCCTTCCACGGCTGGACCCACCACCCCGACATCCTGAACGCTAACGATGCCGACATTGTGGAGGTTCTTCACGCCACATCAGGCACATTAGGCTACGACTATCCTCTCGGAGACCTCGATTTCTACTCCAATGGTGGCGCCCACCAAGTTGGCTGCAGCGCTGATGTTTCCTGCTCTCACATTTACGCGTATGCGTACTACGCTGAATCTATTTCCAGAGAAATCACCGGTGGTCCATCGTTCATTGGTACTGCCTGTGACAGCTACGAAGATGCTGTTGCCCAGCAATGCTCTGGCGCCAGAGATGTTCACTTTGGAGGAACTGATTCGAAGAATGGGTAAGTTCCTTGTCCCGTGATGGAAAATTGTGTTTGTAGTGAAACTGTTATTAGTGTTCCGATTCATTTTTTTAGTTCTTGACAATGATCCCTGTAATTTGTTTTTATCATAATTGTTGCCCGCAACACGAAATCAGTCTAAGTACAGAAAATAGTAATAGTAATAATAGTAGTAATAGTAATAGTAGGTAATACAAGTATTTTTTTTTTTTTTTTTTCAGTTCTTCCGGAATCTACTGGTTCGAAACAAACATCGTGCCACCTTTTGCCAAGGATTAAAAGACATAAATTACAATAAAATTGCGATTATAATTAATATCACCGGCTTTTTATCATACACTAGCTACTTACAGAGCTATCTTTTTCTTGGGATTTGGAATTATTTTCGGTTAGCAACACTGATAGGTACACATATCCAACTGTACCAGGTACCAGGTACCTGGACCCAAAACAATTTTTAATATACAACTAAATCTTGGAACAAGCCGATGGCCCACCCAATGTTAAGTGGTAACCACTGCCTATAGGCCGTGGTTACATTGGATGCGCCATTATTATCGTTATAACGATTAATTGCCTCACTGAACACGTCCACTAAGGATGTATGCCCTGTGATACATTGCACTGCGCCCATCACTCTGAGACGCAAAGGTATTGAGTCTCATGTGCCTGTAATTGCACCAGCTACCTAACTAAGTATCACTGCATGGCGGTAGTACTACCCCAGAAGAACAAGAAGCTCTATTCAAATGCTTGTCACCGCCGCAGGAATCTCTTGCAACAGTTGCACCTGAGCCACTAAAAAACGTTTCATCATATAGGTTTCATAGCTGTCTTTGATTAATTGTAAATATTTACTAATAGTAGCATATTAATTTTAATTTATAAATACATAGATAAACATGAAATGCACAATCAATGAAATGTGATAAGAAGGTAAAACAACAAGGTCCTATCTCTAGGAACAATAGGTCGTCCAATGCTCTGAAGTTTGTGATTACTTCATGACGTACCTTATCAGCCTCTTGCATTTTCTTCGACGACAATAATTTTACAAACAACATGAACTTCAGTCTTTCTAGTATGAACGCAGATCCAATGCGCTCAGTGTGAACTTAGACTATCTTTAAGTATGATATTATTAATCAGCCGGATTAATAATAAGGATAGTCAAAGTCGATGATGATAAGAAATCATTATAAAAAAATATTCCTCATAGAACACGAAAATATACTGATTATTAAATGCTACGTTTTTGCTGATTTAACTTTTTGTCACCACGCATTTTATGTCCTTTCCCTCTATCGAATCTCTCAAACTTATTGTTCTTGAGGATTTATAATCAGAAATGCCTGCTTCATGATTAACCTACTCATTTTAGCACATGCCCATTGCAGTACTTTCTATGTATACTACTTACTATATGGGACAAAAGTTTTTCCATCGCCGCTGTTGCTGGTTTTCCTAACCTTCCAAAGTACTGGAGTATAAAATTAAAACGTCTGCATTATCTTGTCAAGCTTTTAATAAAAGAAAACATTTACTTAAAAGTATTGAAAGGTCAGTAAGGCCAGGCGCTTCCGGTCAGAAGACCATAGATTCCGGTTCTGAAAAATAACAAAGCAAAATTAGATTGTGTTCATTCATTCAACTGAATGAATACATCCGCTAGGGCCGGTGCGGCAGCAGATTCGGCCGAGGATCTCAAGAGGCGCAAGTATGCGGGTCTCGACAGGGCCTACACATTTGTACCTCTTGGGGTCGAGACTCTGGGTCCGTGGGGTACCGAGGCCCTCCGGGTCTTCAAAATTATTGCAGGGCGTCTAGTCGCAGCGACGCGTGACCCGAGGGCTGGTGATTATCTGGGCCAGCGAATCAGCATTGCTATTCAGCGCGGCAATGCAGCCAGTGTTTTGGGCACGCTTCCGATTGGTACTGATTTGGATCAGTTGAGCTATCTATAAATCGTTTGCAACGGTGTGTAGATAGCTGAACTGCTTCATGTGTATTTTGTACATATTAAAAATATTGTAAATACTTTATTAGTCATAATTTTCTTTGTGAATAAATTTTGTTATTAAACTTCAACTGAATAAGTACGAAACAGCTCACGTAAACGCGTGGTTTTTTTTGTGAATAAATTATTATACTTACATTATTAACGTAAGTACTTATATAATTTATTCACAAAAAAAATACGACTGATACAGTATATACAATATTTATAATAGCTTGTAAAAGATAGTTCCGTGGTTACCTACTAGGAAAAAAATTCCTCCGAGGTAACTAGTTATCTGGTCTTGGTTATCTGTCAGGAATAAGCCGTTTTATTACCCGCGCTTAGTGATGACGGCGTTGCCCATTGGGAAAGCAGAACCCCAGCAAGTAGAGAGCCCCGCTTCCCAGATGTTAGGGCATTGTCTGCCGATGAAGTGGTTGGTGCGGACACTGGAAGCGAACAGCTCAGTGGCACGGCCGTGGGAGCAGGTACTGATCCAGCAGCCAGGCTGTGGGTTAGTGCCTCCGTTGGGATAGAAGTCAGCATGAGCAATAGGGTTAAAGATACCCAGAATGTTGCCGTCTGTGTGAATTGCTTCCACATATTGTCCAGCGTTGGTGCTCAGAGCGTTCGAGTTTGAATTCCAACCCGGGCCAGCGGGATCCAAACCTATTCATATTCATAATATTAATAAAACAAAAACATGTCATTTGTTCCAATAGATATAACTAGTTGGTTGTCCTGTGAGAACATAGACCTCGCAAGCCTTTATAACCATGCAATAACCGACACTTTCCCTTTTCCCCTGGCTAAATCGATTTTCAGGTGCTTGAATTTAGACTTTTGAGCAAAATTAGTTTTAGCGATTACTCGCGTTCCCTTGGTCCTAGCCTAGGAGGTCGAATCTGTTGTCTACAGATTTGTCTCGTAAAGGCGAAGAGGACTGTGTAGTCTAATAATAATTGACATTGGTAGAAGTCAATTTTCGGGAAAAAATAATTTTCCCTTTTTTCCCCTTTCCACTCCCTCTTTTTGGAAATATTTTTACACCATCTTCTGTAGAATAAAGTCTTTCGTGTGCTTCTCAAATTTGATTGAAATCCGTCGATAAATAACGCTACAGCAAACTTTCCCTCTTTTCTCCCCTATTTTCCCCCCAATCAAAAATCCCCGACGACAAAAAAAATCTAATAATTCATATAACCTGTGTACCAAGTTTCGTCCAGATCGGTTGAAAAATGCGACCTGTAGAGGAGAACAGACAGACATCCGGACAAACGCATTTTTGGCCAATGTGGAAACTGAGACGCTTCGCTCGCTTCGCTCGCTCGGTCAAAAATAACTTCAACGTAAGGGTTAAGTTCTAAGTTCTTAGACTGATTTATATAGAATTTGGAGTCGTTAAAAGTACGCACCTGGGCAAGTTTAGTCAGGTTCCATAAACCCTTCGGTAGGGTGAAAACTCTACTAGAATCATATAATTTTGGGACAAGTAATAGTACTTAGGTATTTCACGTACCAGTGATTCGTGCTGGTCTCCTTCCAGCAGCGCGTCCAGCGTTACCGACCACGTGAGCGCCCAAACTGAAGCCCACCAGGTGAACATTGTTCCAGTTGCCTCCAGCGGTGTTGATAAGCCAAACCAAGAAATTGCCCAAATGTTGGCCGACATTGGGAACACCAGCGGCAGCGGTGGTGTACAAAGAGCTGGCCAGAGCTCTCCAGTCAACAACTATGACGTTTGCGTCCTGGACGGCCAGGAATGCGGAGGTGATGAGAGGATTCATTGCAGTGTTGCCGTTGTTGTTCCATCCGTGGACAATGACCTTCAAAGGCCGGCTACCGAGGTAGTTCGAGTTCCAGATAGAGTTAGCATTACCATGAATGAGCACCTGAGCACTAGTGGGATTCCGTCTATAAGTAAAATTATAGCGTTAGGTGCCGCTGATAATTTCATATAAAAATAAATAATTATAAATCATACCGACTAATGAATTTCCTACCTGGTGAAAAGCCAGTATTGGTTGTTAGCTCCGTTTCTGGACTTTAGGAGCTCTTCGTCAACTGGTGCCTCGAGGTCAACTAAAACGGGAGTTCCCTCGCCGTCTGGCATCCAGATGTAGCGGCTTTCACCTTCTACATAGTGGCTGTTGTCTCCTGGGAATGTAGGGGCGCTCTTGCCAGCACATACTAGAAAAACAAATAAGTTGTCACTTTGCTTTACTAGACTACAAAACAACAAAAAACGATATCAGGGCCTTCGAAGTGAAAATTAGGCCCCATGCTGAACCATTTTACTTGTTCCGTTACTATTTCTTACGAAAAGTGAAATAGTTTTCAACATCACTGCAATTTTACAAAAATCAACTGAGAAATGCTATAATTTAGTAAATAGGTAGTACTAATCTACACTATACTTAGTAAAAAAAAATAGATATGTACTAACGGGCAATTAAACCAGTGACCAGCAATAGAGTCTTCATAGTGACAGAGGGTTGCAGTGCTGTTCTTACCATAGAGAAATCATATTTATTGCATTTTCTTATCATCAAAATTAGATTTTTGATATATATCAAAACTTGCTATCATGATTATATCTAAATGATTTTTGTATCTATTTATCAATAGGCTTAAAGATTGAATGATCACCCAGAAAGGGTGGTGGAAGTTACAAACCCCTGTAAAACTCGTTTAACTCCAGATAAGATTGTAAGTGCTTCGAGGATAGCTAGCTTTTCTAGCTAGTATAAACAATATATCATATTTTATTATATCATATTATATTATATTATATTATATTTTCACGCAAAAAGGGCCCGCTTGCGGCCTAATTGCGGAAAATGGTCCGCCCTACAAGTACAAGTACAATTAACAATCATATAAAATATAGTTAAAACCGAATTAATAACCTCCTCCTTTTTTAAGTTGGCTAAAAAGAAGTGTACAATCTGAGTGAAACAAAGCACCATAAATTCTTAACACTGGAACATCACTTGAAGCATGTAAGTAAGATGCAACTCCTACTTAATAGTAAACAGAAAATAACAATCGAGACTGAAGCTGTAGGCATTTTACTAGTCCAAGATAAAAATATCGCACAGCATAAATCTTTTTCGAAATCAAGAGTGATTATTAGGTAAGTACCTAAGTAAATACTTTAATCGGGTCTGATAGCAAAGTGATAAGTTAATCACATCGTGCCACACTGTTGGTACAAAATTCCCATTTCCTGCCTGATTTTTGTTTACTCAGTTTATCTACCAAATGTCGGTTTCCAATACAATTTTCATGCCAAATAGCAGGTTCTGTGTTTCTCGTGAAAGAATATTACCTCCAGCCTGTGACATAGCTGGCTTTGAAATATTTGTCTATTTCTCAGACTTGAATTACAAAATATGAGATTACATACCAAAACAAACTATAGGATTGGTGTAGTAGATCCGTGTGTATAGTTCTAAAGCTGCCCCCGTATGCCAATCTTTTGCTGTCAAGTTATATTTCACTGCCCAGTGTAATTTCTTCAGATCATTCTTTTTAGACACTTGACAGTAAAATATGCGCGAAAACACATCAAATGACGTCATAATGTCACTATTTAGTCACAGAATAACTATGAGTTAGTATGAACTGACCATGATTTAAAACTTTGCAGTTCAACTTTGGTTGGCATACCCCTGCTGTACCAACAAAGAACAGACTTTTTACCTCTACTCTCTTATATTACTAAATCATATCAAACGATTATAATAATATTTATGATTGATCTACTAAAACTGTTAATAATATCAAATTAAAATGGTGATTGGCACACCAGATAAGTAACTTTATGCAAATCGGTAGGTACATCACGTCATGATTTTGTAGCTTGTAACGACTTTTGTTTTCTTCAATGTGATAGTAGTATCACATTGAATCTACCTACTAGCTCTTAGAACTATTTGAAGTATAAAATATAATTTGATAAAATGAAGAGCCTTAATATCATCCAACGAGCAATCTATCTGAGCTGATCTTGGCTGGTACGGAGGAGGCTGCCGCTGTTCCAGCAAAATTGACATTCTTCAATCGCCAGCTAGCGAATATAAAATACCAAAACGTAGTGTATGGGATTTGCTAGTATCCATGAGAATAGCATGATAAAACATGCGAGGACGCCCAACTATCAACTAAGTACTCAATTAATACCTACTGTCGAGTCGATAGTGAATAGCGCTACTTGGAATTAAATCTAGAAAGATTCAAAAAATTAAAGGCGGACTTTGATAGATAAATGTTATGGTGTATCACACGAAGCCACGGTGCAAGGCGAGGTAGAATTGATGTCATGATGATGATTGCGATTGATGATTTTAGTCAGGCAGGTTCAGTCAGGCAGTCTACATTTTACCTGAAACTTTACTTACCTATGATAATCACTATAATTTTTTAAGATGTCTCATCTCAACTTAGTTGGGAAACACAGGACAGTACACAGGATATATTGGGAGTTGATTTTCTGATGCATATTATCTTATGTGCGTATGTGTGATGTCTTCAATCCGTCACCGTACCAAGGCAATGCGATATCATGTGTTAGCCGCCTTACTCAATACAAATTAATAACAATATCTCGCTATCACTACAGATACCTAATCATAGAAACATACTATAAAAACAATTTATCATTATTTTCATATACTAGTGATGCCCACGTTCTGCCATTGGAATCATGAAGTTTTTATTACCTCTTCTAGTCACCATAGCAGGTAGGTTCCATAATTATAAGTTTTCTTCATCATCAGCAGTTGAAGGATACAAGCCTTTTTCATGGATTTGAAGGACAATCTATTTTGAACCTTCTCCTTCCTTGGAGTTTCCTCTATGCGTTGGAACGATGGACTGACTTGCTGGTTCATCGACAGTCTTTTGACTTCTAGATTACAGTTTATTAGGGCATCTATCTTGGTAGTTGGTAAATTATCTGAACTACCTATGTAAAACTAACTGAAAAGTTTACTCATATATTAGGTATGTTTTTTTTTGAAACCTTATTTATCCACAGTTTGTGCTGCGGGTGTTATCGAAGACCCGACTGCGGGTTATAGAGAAGGTGACAGGTTCTTCTACTTTCCGGGTGATGGAGATGGCATCGACCATCTGGTTGACACCGAAGAACCAGTCGATGACGATTTCATCAACGAGTACGCTAGGGATCCGAATAATAACGGTTACTGGCTATTCACCAGGTAAAACCCTTTATCAGCATACTGACCTATAGAATATGTTTGAGCTCATTCTACTAGTCACTGAGTCTTTTCTTTTTTTTCCTCTCCTTTCTTCTTTTTTCTTTATGAGTCTCGTCCCGAGACTGGTTATGGTTATGGTATCTGGTTATGGTTACAGGAGATGTCCCTAAAACTTTCAATATAGTTTTATACTTTCAGAGATAATCCCACATCTCATCACGTTTTAAATATTGGAATTGGTGTAAGCATCGATTTCTCAAACTTTCGTGCTTCGAGGGACACAGTTTTTCTTACTCATGGGTGGAATGGCAATGGAAGGAATACCATGAATCGACTACTAACTCAAGGTAAGTGGAAACAAACCAAATTATAAACATAGACTGACTTGTGTAAGATCTTATTATTGTGGGTAAAGAACTGAGGCTGGCTGGAGCAAAAGTTTTGTCAAGCCAAGTACAATCTGGCATGGAGGCACAGATGATGATGATAACGATAAGGCTCACACAGATTAAAAGTTTATTTAATCATTCTTATCCAGAGAGTTTGAGATATTTTTACGATTGCAGCATTCCTTGAAAACGATGATGTGAACGTCATCGTTCTCGACTGGAGCCGTCTTGCTAATAGGAACTATGCTACTGCCAGAAACGGAGTCGCAGCTGTGGGTGAGGGACTTGCACAGTTCATCATGTGGATGACGACTTTTGGGATGTCGCTGGACAGATTGCACCTTGTTGGGTTCAGTTTGGGTGGGCATCTTGTTGGTAATGCAGGAAAGGCAACAGGGGGCCGTATTGCCAGAATTACGGGTAAGATTTGTTTATAAACCTTATTTTACCTTTAAAGTAATTCATAAATAGAAATCAGTAAGTATAACGTAGGCACTACAAAGTCCTATCTAATCTATGTAATTAGGTATTTAATAAAAAGAAAAAGATAAGGTGAACCATGACGATTGAAGTAAGTACATCTAATTGGCATAAGATTTACTGCTTTGATAGAATAATCATCAAGCGAAATACAAATCAATATTTATATCTTTAGCAACCATTCCAATATTTGCAGCCGACTCTATTATTATTTTGATTGCTATAGTCTACGCTATCTTTTAACAAGATTGTTATAATCTAAGGGCGGCTTGCACCAGAATCGCTAAACGCGTTTAACTCTTAAATAGTATTTAGCGAGTTGTCATACAAATACGTCAGATTTAAATCGATTTAGCTGTTAAACACGTTTAGTGATTCTGGTGCAAGACGCCCTAAATGTTTTTAGTTTGTCCAAAACAAAAGTTTTATTTTTCTTCTTTTTTTTTGCGCTATGAAAGCTTGCCTGCGAATCTGCCAATGTTTTACGTAAAATTATTTTCTATTCTCAGCCTTGGACCCGGCCGGTCCTCTTTTCAGAAGTAGTTACCCCGATCGTGTCATGAGCACTGACGCTAGATACGTCGAGGTTATCCATACAAACGGGGCTTTGTACGGCTATGCCGACCTTTGTGGCGATGCTGATTACTACCCGAACGGAGGTTCTAACATGCCTGTATGCTGGACCAACTCATGCTCTCACAGCATGGCATATGAATACATGGCTAGTTCTGTAAAATACAACCATTTGAACGCAAATGAGTGCAATACCAAGCGGGATGCTGAAAGGAACAGATGCACTGGTACCTGTAGTCCTATGGGCAATAGCGATATTAACAAATCTAGGTATGCATTCGAATAATTACTCAGTTATGTGTAGAAATATAGTTCTTGAAGAACAAAGTTGTATGCACAGCTGTATTGGTTTCTTTGAAGCCAAATGTTTAAGAACAAGTTAATTGTGCTCGAATTCAAGAAAAACTAGTTCAATCCGTATGTTCAGTTGAGGATTGTTTCCATAAGGGCTTGCTGTAGCTGCAGTAATTATAGGATCACTAAAGTCTTGGTTCCAACACTGTAGGTTTGGTCTGTTTATGCTCATCTATATTGTGTTTTTTCTATACTTTTGGATAATATGAAAATAAAATGTTTTTTTCAGACCTGGAATATTCAGAGTGAACACCGCCAGACACTATCCCTTCTAGAACGTATGATACGAACTACTCCAAGGGTTCTAGATTCTAACGCCATCGAACTAATGGGAGTTCTTACACAACTTATTTTACAATAATAAGCAAGAAATCAATATGTACATGCGTTGATTACATAGCCACCTAAGTATATACTTTCTAAATGCGATGTAGTTTTTGATTGCGTTATAAAACCCCACCATCAAGTACTATACCAACAGACCGACAGACAACATACGAATTTTAATCTAACTCAGTTTTGAAGAGCTTTTTCAACAAACGATGAGATTCATTGCTTAAAAGCGAGAGCAGTATTTGTAGACTTCTGAGGGGCTACTTATCACTCAGTCAGAAATTCTACTTCTTGATTCCGGTGAATGGTAAATACTAGCATCACACACGGCACTCGTATTTTGTGATACCCACGACCCATGCCACAGAGGTACTATAAATTAAACTATATTTATCTATTTCAGTTTCATTTATTTGATAAGTCTTTCTTCAGATAAGATAAATCATCTAGATAAAGTCTTTCTTCAATTCCATTTGCGTTACCTAAAAACAGATCAGAATCAAATTCCGTATTTGCGGTTTAATTTTGCATCTTGCGTATGAATTAAATAAAAAAACTCACGGGTGGTTTCTCTACTACCCATCTTCTGACGAAAGGCGCAAACAGTCGTTTATCATTGTGAGCAATAGAGTGCCTCAAACTCAAGAGACAAGCCACGGTAATCGTCACAAGACATCCGAAAGTAGTGAACCACAGGTAAGAAATCCGGTACAGGTAGAATATCTCTCTGAAAAACACAGTTTTCATTTTAATTCCATAGTAAGTAAAGAACTAGTAGCAAACTCTGAGAAAGCAGAAAAAGAAGCTATGAATTACTACTTAGACAATAGTTTAGTCAGAAAGTAAAAAAAAGAAAAGAAAAGACCACGGATAGGCGGCTAGACGCAATCACTTGAATAAAATAAAAATTTCATCGTATAAAAAAGAGGCCAAAATTGCCTTGGAAAATAGCAAATAGAGAGAATATTAACATAAGTAAACTACTCAGATAAATTGAAAATGTAACCTACTTTTCAACATCCTGTGATATGACAGTCGAGTTGAAGGTGTACGTGCAGTTGTGCGTGAATCTTGGCTTCTCAACAAACTTCAACATGCCCTGAGCTTGAGCCAGTTGGGAGTGAGCAGCGACCCACCATGATGACACGAGTCCAATGACACCGCCGGATAATGCACTCTGAAATAAACGATATAAGTGAGGTTATTGAAAAAAGAATGTGATGACAAAAGCAAAAGAGTTGAAATTCTTAGAAATGGTAAAGAGTAAATCTAGTGTTAATAAAACTTTAGAAATACCTACAAGCCTAGGTAAAAAGTAACCATTACACTTACAGTAGAGTCAACAAAAGGTAAAAGTATTCCCATCAGGAAAACTCCAGCTAAAGGCCCCATTGATGCTGATGACAGACTCATAGTTAACTGCAACACTGATCCCAGTCTTTCAACCACAAATACTAGGGCTGAAACACATTTCAATATTTTCAGTATTTATGAAGGGTCAAGTCAAATCTGTCTATTTATTTGGAACCAGCTTCCGCCCGCACCTTTTTCCGCGTCCAAGTTGATCCTGTTGATTTTCCGGGTTAAAAAGTAGCTTATTTGTTAATCTAGGCTACGAACTATATATATTCCAAGTTTCATCCAAATCGGACCAGTAGTTTATGCGTGAAAGAGTAACAAACATCCATCCATACTCTAGCTTGCCCGCGCGGAAGTCTCTACGACTAGCGGTTTAGGCTGTGCGCTGTCTGTCAGTCAGTCAGGACCAAGATTCTTATAATAATAAATAGATAATGATTAAATCAAAAGGTACGCACCCATACTTATCAACCCTAGTATAACGACAACAGCTCGGACGAGCATCACAGTTTGTGTGTGAGTCAACTCTTTGAAAAACGGTTTCCAAAAGTCTTCGAGAACAACCGCAGCCATAGAATTGAGACCAGTGGATAAGGAACTAATAGAAGCAAACATACACAATGGATATATTATTATGACACGTTTAGAAGTTCAAAAATATCCATATGTTTTTTAAAAATCAAAGCTCTATAAAAAATTTGTAATAAGGTGCTATGAAAGAACAAAATATATTACGTGAAGGTAAAAAGTTGCTCTCAGGCTCCGTCGTTGAGGATTAAGATGTACCTAACCTTATTTAGAAATAAAAAATATTCAATTAGGTACCTTAAAGCTGCACTAAAAACGCCAGCAACAAAAACCCCCGGCATACCGTTCCAGTCGGACAATATATCTGTTACCAACAATGGTAGAATTTGATCTTTTGCGATTGCCAGTTTGGAATTTAAAGGATCACAATCATGGTATCTTGCAAATGCGACAAGTCCGCTATAGCCGCAGATTGATACCATAAGTAATACTCCTCCGAGGAAACCCCAGACTGCCCTGGGAAAATTAAAAAGTTTTTACAAAGTGCAAAAGAAGGTCGTTTACGTGTATATTTGAGGATATTTAGTGCAGGACCTTGTAACGGGACATTTAGTTGAGTCTGAAATGGCATAATGCATTGTCCCTCATTATCCTGCTCCTTACAAACACTTTACACGAATAACCAGAAGAATCAATTTTGTAGTAATAAATCTTACCTTTTAGATTGTTTTAAATTCGGCAAAGATAAAAACCGCTGCATCATCGATTGGTTAACAGCAATGTTTCCAATCCAGTAAAATGCTGATCCTATAGACACAGACCACACTGAGTGCCTTTCTGTTAGATCAAAACTGAAACTAGAAAACAAAGGTTAAAGTAAAATTTAAGCTCAGTTTCTAGAATTAGACTAGCTGTAATTATGGACACAAATTGACCATTTTTTCTTCCGAGCTAATTTCAAAAGTAGGAGTATTACCTACAACTTACGTAGGGTACTCTATCCTATTGCTTTCCCAGTTAATCTTCATCACTTCTCCAAATCCACCGACCATTATAGAGCCTTTTACAACAACCAAGATCATGGCACCAAACATGATGATTGTTTGTATAACATCAGTCCAAACAACAGCTTTAAGACCGCCCTAAAATAAAATCACATGTCAACAAGAAGACATTATTTAAAATAGCCAAACATAGTAGGGAAAATGATATACCTAAGTATTATAAGAATTAAGATTTGAAATAAACTCACCAATGATGTATAAAATATGCAAACAAAGCACACCAATGGAGTTACAATATGTATGTTGACACCAGTAACTAAAAAGAAAAGCAAACATGTCTAAGAGAAGTAGGTACGAAACTATACATTCAGGTGGATGTTAATTGTCAATTTGAAATTCATACCTTGGTTGAAGGCCAAAGCTGGTACGTAAATTACTATTGGTAACCATGCCATCTGAAACACAAACGAATTATTATTTACCTACCTATAAAATGTAGATGATAACAAAATATCAAAATAAGAAATCTTACCAAATAAACACTAAATATAACTGAGCCAAACACTCTCAAACGTTTGTCATAACGAAGTTCCAAGTACTGTAAATAATAACATAATTAGTGAAGTATCTATAATATGATCCAGTGGTAGTTCCAGTATTAATATTATCAGTATTTACCTCATAAGCTGAAGTCAATTGCAAATCATGTAACACAGGTAAAAAGGTGTAGAACACTACAATGGACATGATGAGTGTGCCAATAAATGAGAACAGATAGGCTGTTCCATAAATATATAACTCTGTTGGCGTTCCTAAAAGAGAGATTCCTGAAATAAAACTGAAATAAAGGTTTAAAATGCAATATTAAAACACACAGCCATATTTAATCGATACTTTTTAGTTAGATATAAATCGATTTACTAACAGATATTTAGCTATAGAGGAAATAAATGATATACTCAGATACCTTGCTACTAAAGAAAAGCATACAGGAACCAACTTCATATTTCTTCCACCCATCAGATAGTCCTGTGTAGACTTCTGTTTCTTCACAAATCCAAAAAATACTCCGATCCCTCCACATATCGCGAGCATGAATACAAAAAGTACGTAATCAATTACTGTAAAGTGTTGCATGGAGGCTCTAACTATTGTAACGTCTAGTTTTTCTTCAGACATTTTTGGTATTACTCGAAGATCTGGTCTTCCTTATTTCAAAATTATAGTGATCCCTTTAATTGATAGAGTAGGTAGTCAGTGTTTCTTTCTTTTGTTTCACAATGTCATAACATTATTCAAAAATATCAGCTTTTTTGCACACACATAGGTTTTCAAACACATGCGATATTTTTCGTGTTAGAATGTCTATTTCAAGACATAAATCTTATACTTCACCACTCAACGTCTCAATGACTACTGTGAATGGATCTAATACGGGTGCAATTTTCCAATTTGCCACCTGCGATTTTCTTATACGTCCTGAGCTATTTCAGTCACAAATTGCAGACTTCCTTTCGTGAATTATGGTCCTTTTATGGTCTATTACGGTTCTTTTGCTTAGAAGTGACCGCTTATAGTCATAAGCTTATATTCACTAACGTAACATCTCATTCTAAATTTTAATGATATATCATAAAGGACATCAACCTACTTATTTTCTTGTTTTACTACCCTATGGCTTGAAAGATGGCTTTTACAGTGCCTAATAAGTAAAGAAAGATTGTTTAAAATCTATACGTTTTAATAAATTAATGTTTTTCTCAGAAATATCTAAGTAGTCGTGTATAAAACTTTACGTCATCTCTTAGTTCAATTTCCTCCTAAGTTTATTCAGAAATCAACTGATGTCTTCGCATTCGTTGAGAGGCTTCATGTTTATTGAAGTTGAGTTGATGTGGCAAGCTTCCTGCAGACAAACAAAAGAGGATCGTTTTGAGCTTCAAGATGACGATATCACAGGACGGTGTGTGTACCTACTCGTAACTACTGCACCGTCAGTTTAGCGAATTTCGCTAGAATAATGAAAAAGTGCAGCAATGTATAGGTACGGTACTCGCAGTTTAACAAATACTAGCTTATCTGAGGAATCAATGTGGTGGTTGGTCACTTTCTGATCATGACTTTGATCATCAAAGATCTTTTATAAAAGAATTCATGTTGATCATTATATTGTCGTAAATTCTAATTCAAATCGTGCCATAATTTTATAATTAGCGGAATTTCAAGCTTCATCTATATCAGTCTAACTATGTATAGTTGGTTTTAGTCACAAGCATCAAAACATGTTTTTGTTATCACTGTTCACTTTACTTATTTCTTCTTTGATAAACATTCTCAATTATTTAGTAGGATAGCATTAGTTTTTAATTAATTATAATCGTTATTTTGGTTAACTTTCTAAAATAAGGTAGTGATCAGGCAATATGTACCTTGTTCCCAAAAGCATTGATGTAAGTGTCGTCTGCTGGATGTGGTGGCTCTTTATACAGTCTTCGTAGCTGCGGAGCCAATAGGCAAGGAGGTGGTGGTACGTAGGAGTTAGGTCTTCTCAACTGCAGCATCCATCCTACCATTGCACCAACGGAAATGGTTACCATTGCCCCACAGAGTGTGTACCACATGTAGGACACTCGGAGTAGTGGGTTCACTTCCTCCCTAGAGATTTAATACATAGATTAGTTTGGTAGGTACCCATATAGATCAGTGGAGTTTCTCTATCTATCGTTTGCAGCGGTTTGCAGATAGCGCAACGGTTTCATGTGTATTTTTAACCGACTTCAAAAAAGGAGGTAGTTCTCAATTCGGTTTATCTCCTAAATACCCCACAAATCTAAAATTCAAACATGCTACCAAATAATCAATATAAGAAATAGTAAGTATTATCGTATGTTTATCAACATTAATAATTTTTAATCCATTAACATTTGTTTCGATACGAAGATTTATTCGATATGAAGTTTTGGTAAAACATTTCGGTTTTATTATTTTCAATTCCTACAAAAGCTCTCAATCTTAGTCCAAAGTCGGTTGTCTGACCTTCTGTAATGGTGTATCGTCGTTGCTGCTCTATAAATAGAAAAGATGATTGAACTTGAACATACATTGCTACAAACTTTACCACGCGCTATGGTTACGCGTATGACGTCACACGTCTGCGCTTGTGTCGCCTTATTTCCGCCACATTATGGTCGTCCCAGTGGCGCAGAGGATAGCGCGTTGGACTTCTAATCCAAAGGTCGTGGGTTCGATCCCCACCTGGGATGTGTTTTTTACTAAAACTTTATTTTTTGAGACGTAATTTATATTTATTGTATTTTTAGTAAGAATATCTACAATTAAAATAATATAATATTTCTAACTAATTTTTATTTTTAACTTCTATAAATTATTAGATTTGCAATACTTTAGTGAGCTATTTGGACTATCTATTTTGACATGCTCGGTGAGGCAATGCATTGTTATAGGCCGAGGTAACCACTTAACATCAGGTGGGCCATCGGCTTGTTGCATCATTTATTTGTAGTAATAAAAACATTATCACCTATCTTCCACATTACCATCGTAAACAAAATAATCAAAAGTACTTACCTAATTATAGTTATAATTAGGTAAGTACTTTCGATTATTCCTGTAATATTTCGCCGTAGCCCTACAAAAAAGTATATTCCCGCTGTCCCCAATAATAATGTCCCAATTAACTGAAAATACTTACGGCACATGCTCCAAGCTTGTCACATCTAAAGTGTAGTTATAAGTGCATCCAGCTGTAGTTAAAGGTTTATGTGTGTGTGTTATATCCCCGCGAGCTATGGCAAGTTGAGCCGTAAGGCACCAGAAGGACATTAGTGCTACTCCGGTCATACCACCTATCAGGGCTGCCTGCAACAAAATAAGGGATAGGGTAAAGGTGTACAAGATGGTTCCTGTGTGGGAGAATACTTCTCATTTGAAGGAATAGTTATATAAGTTATTTCAGATGTAATAGCGTTAACATGGTGACCGATACTTAAGTATTATTTATTGACTTTTTGTTGACACTTGAATAAATAATTTGAGTAAATTATGACATTGAAATTATTTTATATACATTTATCTAACTATCGTCATACTTCAACTTGTTAACTTGTTATTGTTTCATCATAATATTTTACTTTTTCTCTACCAGAGGATCACCAAGTCCAAGATGCTTGGGTTTGGGTTAGATGATCCCTTGCAAAGCAACAGATAGGTATATTTTCAATGAAAATAACAGTTAATTTGTAAATAAGTGTTCAAAAAGTCTTTATTCCAATTGAATTTTCTTAGTCATTTTGTATCATCTTGTTACGCCAACAAAAGGATCATTTTACCCCGAGGGATCATCTTGTACACCTTTTCCCTACCATTGTTTACCCTAAGTACCATAATAAACTCGAAATGAGCAACAACTCTATTTCTTTTCGTCCATCACCAAGTTTCTAGTCTCAAAGTTATCTTGCATAATCCCATTTTTAATGTATGTGATGAAGTATGACTTCCTATTAAATCACAACTTTGCAACATAAATTTTTACAGATTGCTCTGGCGCTAAGCTAAGGGTTATGGCCATTTGGTATTATTCGCATATTAAATAAATAAAATATTCAGGGACATTTCACACAACACCCTCTAGTCCCAAACTAAGCAATGCTTGTAATATGGGAACCAGATGGCTGATAGAATACTTATATACTTTTTTTTTGTAAATACATACTTATAATCTTATAATACATAGTAACACCCAGACATAGAACAAACATCTATGTTTTCCACGCACAAATGTTTGTTCTTGGTGGGGATCGAACCCACGACCCACAGCACGGAAGGCAGAGCTATTACCGACTGAGCTGTGACGCCTGTCGATATCTTTTTGAAGTTTCTAATAATCGTCATAAATGTATACAATTCCCATAAAATTACTGTACCGTAGCATCCACCCATGGCATCAGTATCCCCATAGAGAACATGCCTAATTGCGGTCCCATTGTCATCGACTCCAATGTCATTGTCAGCTGTAATATTGTGCCCATTTTCTCCACAATGAACACCAACGCTGAAAACAATCGACAGCATTCATTATCATAATGTGGGGAAGACTTTTCGAATTAAATAGCACTGTGTAAAGCAAAATTTTGTACGATCTAAAAATTTAAGGCAAACTTTTTGTTTTTAATTATACTCAATGTTTTTTTTCACTGTAACAGTAAGTATAATCATCATCATCATCAACAACCCTTATTCGTCCACTGTTGGACGTAGGTCTCTCCCAAGACACGCCATTGAGCTCAGTCTTCGGCTATTATTAAAAAGTAAGTATTTATGTATTCTATCAGCCATCTAGTTCCCATATCACAAGCTTTGCTTAGTTTGGGACTAGAGGGCGTTGTGTGTAAAGTCCATGAATATATATATTCTCATCCAGTGTCTGCCACAATAAATAACAACGATTAAATAATCAAGGAAAAATATTTGCTTGATGTTTACTCGTCACTGTTTTTCTGAATTTCAAACATCAAGACCTCACTACTAAAGGTAAGGTACTAAAGTAGGTATTATTTACCTACACATAGCGTTCCCAGTAGAATAACAACTCCTCTTAGGAGCCAGGCAGTCTGTTTCTCAGAAAGCTCTCGTTTGAAGAATGGTTTGTAGAAATCTTCTAAGACTACCGCCGACATTGAGTTTAGACTTGTTGATAGTGAACTGAAACAAATAGTTTCACTAGAATTTCTACAAATCTAGGGCCGTAATCGCAATAAATAATGATTATACAGCGTGTAATAAAATCACTTCCCAAAACTTGTGAGAGTGAAAGTACCCATTAATATGAACAACTTTTTCTATAAACAGTGTGTAACATAATGTCCCTATAAACTGAAAAGGGGCTTGTTCAGGCCAAACAGGTGGATAGATTGGCATGTGCAAAAGACGCAATGACAAGTAGAATACCCCCCTTTCGGGCTTATAGGGGCATGAAGTAACACGCTGTATAGTCAGCTGGTTTGTACAAAATAAAATCTCTGTTTAAAAAAAATTTCATGAAACAGCTGATTATTTTTCGCACTCACACTGTAAACTTACAGTATGAGTATGAGCTTAAAGCTATAAAGCTTATTACCGGGTGTAGTCTTAATACCTACGTGTATTAAGACTACACCCGAATACTTGAGGGGGTTAAATAAAAGGTTTAATAAACTTTGTGTACCTACTTATGTAATAAATTTTATTTACCTCAATGCTGCACTAAAGATACCAGCTACAAACACTCCTGGCAGTCCAGGAATGTCTCCAAGAACATCCATAACAAGTAATGGCAGAAGTTGATCTTTCGCTTTTGCTAACTGTAATATAGTAAAACTAGAGGTCATTACAAATGATGAGGGTGACTGGGTACGCCGGTAGAGGAAGGCCGAAGAAGAAGTGGTTGGATTGTGTGAAAGAGGATATGAATGTGAGAGGAGTAGATTCTGAGTTGACGAATGATAGAAGCGAGTGGAAGAAGAAGACATGTTGTGCCGACCCCGCCTAGCGCGGGATAAGGGCAGGGAAATGATGATAGAGGTCATTACAAAAGGTATTTAATCCAATTTCTATTTCAATTTATTATATTTATTTATTTTTTATTTCAATTTGGTAGGAATATCTTAGTGGGGATTTCGGGGATTATTCAAGTTGACATTTTTACAATAGTTAAGTAAGTAAGTATAGAAAAGAGATCAAAGTGTTTAGAAAATAGAAATAACATTTCTAAGTGATAAGACACGTGACTAAACCAGAGTAAACTAAGTACTTAGATGCAGTAGGTACCTATTTAGATCAATGACATATTGGTGTCGACTCTGTTGTTACATTTTTAACCGACTTACAAAATGGAGGAGGTTCTCAATTCGGTTGTATGTTTTTTTTTCAGTTCCATAAGTTGCAAAAGTTTTTTTTAATTGTGAACTAAGTAATATGTACTTAGAGTCCAATACCGACTTACTTTGGTTTGCAGTGGGTCGCAATCGTGAAAACGTGCGTAGATCAATAACCCACAGTATAGGCAAAAGCAGTAGAGAGCACATAGACCGATGCAGAACAAGTATACTGCCCTGAAAAAAAAACAAATAGTGATTATTTCTGACTTAGGTTCTTGCGACTTAAAAAGGTTCCATTATTCCAAAAATGGTGAATGAAAACTTGCACATCGTGATGCTGAACTGTGACTTGATAACCTTGATAATATAAGCTGTTTTCATCTCAACAATCCAAAATATATAGGTAAGTTGTTTTTAATATGAAACAAACAAGATGAAACAACATGTCTATAATGTATGTAAAATGCGCGAAATTCAATATGCTTGCATTTTAGGGTAAATGAATTTTAGAACAAAATATGGCTAGAAACATAGAAAAATACTATATCCTGGTCTAAATAATATCACAATTTGATAGAAATATGCTCGACTCAAAAGTGATCTTGGTATTACGTTTGTATGTCCTCCGCAGGTCTCTTAACTGAAGAATATTCTTAAATTCACTGAAACACCCCAATGTCTGAAGATACGCTTGTATAACTAATATGTTCTGCTTATCTTGATTTACGGTAAATAAATAAAATAAATATATGGCTAAAACTTACGATTTAGCTGCTTTCAGAGTTGGGAGAGAAAGATACCGTTGGATCATTGTTTGGTTGACGGAGTTCGCTTGGAGCCAGTAGATCACTCCACCGACAACTAAACTCCATACTGTGTGACGTGTGAGTGGATTTGGATCCCAACTATTAGGGAAACAAGAAATTAAGATTACAAAATAAAAATGAATTTATTTGCTCTACTCTCGTAGCACGCTCGTAGCACTACTACGCGGAAGCTTTTTACAAATGAAACCGAGCTACGACAGTGAAAAAAATATAAAATAGATTATATGATTATCTAGTCTAATACTGCTGTCATACTCCAGAATAATAGGTAAGTAATGTATGGTGTACTTACTACGAAAGTCTACAAAATCCCTACGCAAAAAGTAAAAAAAGTGTTGTTGATTTTATTTTGAAATTAGAAAAATAAAAACATAGCTACAATTTTTTATCTTCATAATGATGATTGAATTCAAAATAATAATCTGTGTGAAATATAATGTGCTACGAAAGTCTCCGAAGAGGTTACGAGTTACTACGCATAGTAGGTAAATGTTTTGAAGGCCAATTTCGGTGTGTAGCTAGGTGTAGCACTTTAGCTACGTGTATTGTATGTACTCAGCAGTGGGCAGTAAATCCATACATCATCTTCATAAACCCGTAATTGTGCAATTTATACAAATACCACTAAACTAGTCTGTTCCGCCAATTTATTATTCACACGTCTGTTATTTCCAAGGTTAACATCATCGAAGATTGTGATACCTTTTTTATTTTTAAATTCCAGTGATGATGTCAACCTTTGAAATAAGGCCTAATGCCTTTTTTATTTTAAATTCCACTGGAATAGAACAGAATTCCATTCATAGAATTTGGCGCGGACGTAGGTTTCATTTAAAAAAAATCATCGAGCATAAATTGACAGGCGTCACAGCTCAGTCGGTATAGCGCTGCCTTCCGTGCTGTGGGTCGTGGGTTCGATCCCCACTGAGAACAAACATTTGTGCGTGGAAAACATAGATGTTTGTTCTATGTCTGGGTGTTACTATGTATTATAAGTATGTATTTACAAAAAAAAATGTATATAAGTATTGTATCAGCATCTAGTTCCCATATCACAAGCTTTGCTTAGTTTGGGACTAGAGGGCGTTGTGTGAAATGTCCATGAATTTATTTATTTATTTATTTAAATGTAACTAATTTAGAGAAACTAGGTACAGGTACTCCAAATGGTCGATAGTGTACGGGGTACTTACTTAGGAGGCTCGATTCTTCCACTGTCCATATTCCTCTGCCAAACAACACCGAATCCCCCAACGTCTATGGTACCCTTTATCGCGACCAGCGCCATGGCACCAAACATAGCTGTTATTTGGATCACATCTGTCCACACCACAGCTTGAAGCCCACCCTGTATAACAAAATGTGTCGAAATAGTTTTAGACCTTAGGTAAGTGTTTATAAGGATTGAAAAGGAACTTACGGCGCTTGTGTAGAAGATGCAGACCAGACAAACGATTGGCGTTATTACGTGGATGTCGACTCCGGTAACTAAAAACACAAAACAATTTTGGCCTTTAGTACATGCCACTGCATCTATATTTTTCTGCATTTCGATAATTAGGTCCGACTAGGACTTCATAATTTCTTATTCTAGGACTAAGTGTGGATATTCAAATAGATCTTATAGGTACCTTGGTTGAAAGCTAATGCTGGAACGTAAATAACGATTGGTAGCCATCCGATCTGAAATATCATTACACCATATTTTAGACAAGTTGAGAAAAAATGGAGAGCCCCGAATTTTCCAAATTCAAAAACAACTTACCAACGTACACGCGAACAAGATTGAACCAAACAATCGAACTCTGTTATCGAACCTCATTGATAAATACTGAAAAAAAAAATATGCACAATAATTAGTACTGTGTAGGAATGGTAACAGGCCTTTTTAGGAGTTGATTCATGCTTATTTATTTTGGAATTCGAGTGGTGAGACTTACCTCGTAATTCGAAGTCAGCTTCAGATCGTGGAAAACGGGCAGGTAGACTTGAGTCATGATGACGGACATCAGGCAAATCGCTCCGAGAGTGTACGCATATTGAGTTCCGTGGATGTAAACTTCAGTTGGGGTGCCCAACAATGTTATTCCGGATATGAAACTGCAGAATAAAAGGTTGTTTCTGCAGAAGTACAGATAGGAAGAGACAATGGTAGAGGCAGTCTAATCTAAAACTGGGGGTAAGCACGAACATAATATGGTCGGTTACGTAAATTTAACATTTCAATTCATATTGTGCGTCAACGCCAGCTCGACTTTCGAACGTTGTAGCGTCAGCGCGCAGTGTATCTCGGATACGCTACTGTTTCGATACGTTTACAATCGTCACATTTATTCGGGTTGAAGCCTCTATCTAGGTACAGCTAAGTCATTAAAAGTGAAAACGCACTCACATGCAAAATTTTATTGTAGATTTTTAGTAGAGTCGCCCTCTTTAGCTTAAAACAATTATGGTAGAGTCGACCAAATTGAGAGGGATGTTCTATTTTAGATTAGACGTAAGGTCAAATACCACTCAAGTTCTCTTCCTACCAGTCAGTGTTTTAGTTTTACGATGAACATTACCTAGACATGTCTAAAGTTATTACCTCGCAACAAGCGACATAGCAACAGGAACAACCTTCATATTCCTGCCCCCCAACAGATAGTCAGCCTGAGTCGACTGCTTCTTCATAAACCCCCAGTACACCCCGACCACAGCACTGATAGCCAGCATGAACACAAACACCACATAATCCACCCATGAAAACCTCTGCATCTGATGCACCATTTCACTCACATCCGAACCACCCATCTTGTTAACCTAAGTTGTTCTAAGCGTCTAGCACCCAACTGTCTATCCTAGTGAACTCACTCAGATGTATGCTCAATCTGGTAGGTACAATGAAACAATTACGATAACTCGCAATTTAACAGAGGATGTTGCGAGATCCCCCTCGGCTAGAAGCGAATCAGGAACCTAATACATTACTCTTGAATATGATTGGAGGTCATGTGGGTAGGTCACATTATGAGCGGTGGAATTTTTAGGCTAAAATTGGGCGACTGATGGCTTTACCTTGCTGTACTTAATCTATATGTTACTTTATAAGCCCGATCTGCGGCATATCTTAAGATTTACCGGTAAAACCTAAGATTTACCAAATCATACTGGTAAAAGTCCGAATAGTTCTGTGATCATCGTTCATTTCGGACTTTTACTATATACATTGTTTTGGATAGTGGTTGATGTTATGTATTTAGTTAGACTGCCTATCTAGGAAGTAGGTAGGTACCTAAGTACCAACTATATTTTTATCCAGTAAGTACTAACACAATTTTGATGGACCCCTTCCAGTAAGTTTAGTTAGAGGTAGCAATGAGTTACACTCTTGGAGTTACACTGCGCGGTAAGACGACATTCTTCGTAGTTTAGTTGTGGTTAGGTACCGCGCAGTGTAATTCAACTACACTACACTTGCCTCGTGACTGGATGGAATGCTCAAGATCGATCAAGGATTCGATTTTTTGAGGGTTTTGTATGAAAATCTCTACTCAATGCTTACCTCTACCTACAAAAATTAAATGCTCGATCAGTTCAGCTCAAACTGTACCTAATGAGTTTTTTATCAGAATACGAGCTCAAAAGTTTAAAACTAGGTACCTACACGCCCTTACTAAGTGTTATGAAAAGATTGACGAAAAGTCATAGTTTCATCCCGTAGGGACGGAATCTAGTTTTTCTAGAAAGTATTTAGGTATTACCTTGGAGATCGTTTCTCAGATTAACAGCGTCTATGCCGTCCAACGTCAATTCAATGTGGGACCTACTGTTTTCGGCTCTTTTAGTTGGGTTACTTTACTAGCGTTTATTAGTTGGGTGACCACGTTTTACCAAGCTGAGCATTGAAACAAGCGTGACGCGTGACGAGGAGCGTGATATAAAACGAGTAGCTGTACTTATATAAAATAAACATAGGCAAACAGAAAAACACTGCGATGGGAAAATCAAAGAAAAATGAAAAATAAACGATATTTTTTCAGTTTTATTTCATTTCCTTCTCATTTCAAATTTCGGGGTACCGGAAGTGGAGCAAAAAAAATGGAGTGAAACTGTTTTCATGATTACAGACTCACCGCTGCAGCGCTGGGCTGTGACCAGCAGGATATTAATTTATTATTCATGCGTGTGATGCTCTCTCACCGTAACTTACCGTAACTTGACTGAAGTAGATCTGTGGTGTGTGGTGTAACCTACCTCATCCATCAGACATTACATTTTCTGTCTGTGTGACGGTGTGACGCGTCGCGTAGCGAGTACCTATCTATAGCAGGTTTACTGAATCAGAGATCTATAGATGTGTGACCGTGACGTGACCCAAAGTGGTAGGAGTAGCAAAGAGAGGAATAACATTTCTGGATCAGAGGGGTGTGACCCTCCCTCTGATTCATAAAACCAACAATGGACCCTCCCTGCCGTGTTGACATACACATCAATGCCAATGTCAAATGATTGATAATAATATGTCAATGTCAAAGATATATGTCAATATAAAAAATTGCAAATAGCGCGCTTTACATTTATTTTCGAATGAATTCCAATCAATAAATAAACAAACAAAATACGAAATGGCAGGAAATAGTTTCGCCGCAGGGCTCAGTAAAATAAGTCCCATGGAAAAGTTATTTATCATACAAGGAGTAGATGTAAGTATATTTATCTAACCTAAAAAGTTTTGTTTACATAGGTACCTAACCAAATAGAACATCTATCGGATGCCAGTTGGTAGGTATTCTATTTATTGATTCAAAATAAATGTTAGATAATTTTCCCTAATAAAATCGCAGTTATAATGCTTGCATCGTCAAAACAAGCAGTACCAACTAATAATTATTTATTCACTTTTTTCTGTCTCCAGGATGATCTTCGTTCAGATGGTAGGTCAAACATTGACTACAGACCTATGGAACTGGAATCTGAAGTAGTCAGTCATGCCAGTGGATCCTCAAGACTTCGACTGGCCAATACTGATATCCTTGTAGGTGTAAAAACAGAAATAGATACACCATCCCCAAACAATCCAGGATGGGGGAAGATTGACTTCTTTGTAGATTGGTAAATGCATTATTTACCTATTGAATATTCAAATATAATGTTCCAGTATTGAACAGTATATTTGAATATTGTACCCAAAACAGGCTTAACCTATTCGTTCCGGGGCAACCCAATATTCTAACTAAAAAATGACAATATTGTTCCAACAGTTATGATGGCATATAATAAATAAATAAATATTCATGGACTTTACTCAAAAATAACATTCAAATTAATTTAATGTAAGATAATAGTAAAAATACTACATTTAAGTTTTCAAATTATTCACAGCTCAGCAAATGCAGCACCGGCATTTGAAGGCCGAGGAGGGGAGAGACTGGCAAGCAGCATATCAGACAGAATGCAAAGAGCATACCACTCCTCTCAAGCTTTTGATCTGCAACAGCTTTGCATACTAGAAGGCAAGCAGTGCTGGAAACTCTATGTTGATATACTAGTTGGTATTTATTTTATTATTCATCTGTGCCGAGGTGGTTCTAAAATATGGCTTCCTTCTTTGTATGTAGGTTTAATTGGGAAAACCTTAAGGGCTACTCAGAATAGTGCTGAGGCTACTCTAATTGCCAAAAAACACCTACAAGTATGTGTTTTTTGGCAATATTTTTTTGTATTGTGAGATAGGATAATGCAACTGATTTTATTTAGAATTTATTTAGAACTATAAACAACTGGTTGACTACTGTAGTGTGTAACAAAAGCAAGCCAGTGGACGACCTGATGATGTGTAAGATACCTACACCTTGTAGTGATTCTTGTTTCTTTCCCCTGTAATTGCATTGAATTATGAAATTCAGATTTTAGAATGTGGTGGGAACCTCATCGATGCAGTTTCACTGGCAGTAAAAGCAGCCCTCTTCAACACACGGATACCTAAAGTGAAGGCAGTGCTGATGGATGGAGGCAATGTAGACTTACAACTATCTGATGATCCATATGACAGTAAGCTGTTGGAAGCTGGCTCGGCACCATTGTTGGTAAGTACTGCATAAAACGTGTATGTGCTGAATGTAATGGTTAAGCCTCTAACATAATCCATTATGCTCTTGTTCCAAGTTCTAGACTATAGGATATTTAAAATACTAAATTACATAGCATACAACCAAAATCAACAAAACAGGTAATATTTCCAGGTGACCCTCTGCAAAATCGGAGACAAAAACGTAGTAGACCCATCAGCAGACGAAGAAAGTTGCAGCTCAATATCACTGGTAGTTGGCATCACAGGCAATCCTCGGTTTTACTGCTATCCACAGGACGCACATAAGTACAAGGAAACGGATGGAAAATGCAGCACAATCGGCATGAATGGATCTGGCAGTTTGGCTACAAAGACTTTGAAAGATGCTATCAGTCAGGGATTGTGAGTAAACTTTTATCGATATGTTGAGAATGTATAAAATTCAGTCCCATCAAACATGTTCAAATAACCGATTAGGTAAATTGGAATGCAGTAGTTGTCACTTGCGCTTAGTAGCTAGTAGGACATAACCTAACATATTGTATACCTATTACCTACCTACTAATGTACTCTTGATAACGCAGATTCTCATTGTTTCAGAATTGCTGTAAAATCGCTAGATGAAGCTTTAGGACAAGCATTATTACGAGAAAGACGGGAAAACATAACTATGAAAAAACATTCCTATGGGTTCTTGAAATAAAACTCGATTTAATTTTTTTGATGCTTTTATTGACACAAACTACTTTGAAAGAGTAAAATACTTAAAATTACAATCTTTCGCCATTTAACGCAGACCTGCGATAATAATTATCCTCATACCTAGAATACACATATTTCATGGGTATCCTCTCTCAGCGCAAGCTTTCGTATACCCATTTGTGTTTGATCACAAATCCTGCCAACGTACCTGTACCCTGCAACCACTAGTCTCATCCTTAAAAATACTTAATAACTAAAGGAAAGTCCACATTAAGTCTGAATGTAGTTACTTTTTGAAAAAAGTACCGATTGGCAAGTTTTCGCTGTTCATAATACAAAACAGGTACTTAGGTAATAACAAAATGTGGACCTGCCTACCGATATGTTAGACACCAAGTTAGTTCTATTATTATGAAAAAACTTAAAATAATTTGTAATGAACTAAAATAATTCATATACATAATTTATAAAGGAAATTGTAAAATAAAGCAAAATAAATGATGGTTTATTATCACAGAAATAAAAACGCATACGTTGGTTAAAATAATAAACACATGGTACATTAATAAGTACCTATTTAAAAGTTATAACAAAAAAAATTTTATAATATGATTAATGCTAGAACCCGATACCAAAAATAAATGTTGGATTGAGATTGTTAACGCAGAACCAGGAATATAATTATTATCTTCTGAATATCCATGACTACACACAGATAACGCTATTCGTTTAAATAATCTGTGTATCTAAATTATAACACCAATTATTATAATTACGCCTTCCGTATTCTACTTTTCCCGCATCAAAATACTTTTATCTTACCGAATTCTGAGAGCACATTTAATTGCTCGCGAGCGCATACACAGACGCAAATATGGTCCGAAGCGTCTATCAGACAGTAGTCATAAAGTTGATCGTGAACAGAACACGGCTGCAACTCTTCACAATGCTGTACTACACATAAAGTCTTCTACAACATCGAAAAGATAAAAAACCTTTGCAGGCATACCTTATAACTATGGATTACCGTGACCATGATACTAATCTAATCTCAATCCAAAAAGAAAATAAAGAGAAGAATGGAAATATGATAGGAATATGCACATCTAATGCAAAATTTGCCCGAATAAACAACAAGGTCAAAGCTATATTATGTGTTTCACGCGCCTTACTATTGGCGACGAGGTTTTCAAACAATATTCGGGTAAATATTACAAATTGTTACCATAATCCAGAATGATCGGCAATAATTTTCTGGCTAGCCATAATTCACTGCCGCGTAGATAACTTCTTTTCTATTAACTCGAAATAAAAAATCTTTATCAAACCTTTCATTCGCTGTTAATTTCTCCCCAGTTCTTACCACTACTTTATCACATGGAATCTTCATGAAATATACTGAGTTAATAGAAAAGAGAGTAGCCTGTCTAGCTTATCATCGTTTACTTAGATGGGGGAACAGCGGGTGTGATCAGATCGAGTACAGTGGCGATGTTTCCGTCGTTGTGGTTCAGGAGTTGAGACAGCCAGCCGGATTCGTTGGAAAAGCCCATAGCTTCCATTTGACGGACGGCGGCAGCGATGTGAGGAGCTAAAATGTAAAAATTACAAAAATAGTGTGTGGGTTGATGAATTATTACGTAGATGATCTAGTCTAAAAGTAAACGCACTTACAATGCGTTTTCTTCACATTGACCTACTGTAGTATGTTCATAATAAATATTCATGGACATTTCACACGACGCCTTCTAGTTCTAGTTAGTTAATATGAGGCTATGAGCTAGTCGCTATAAGTAGGTACATACCTACAGTAACTATGTAAAAATAACCATGTCAGATGCTCGAGGAAAATAGTGCTTGTAAATGAATGTTTACTAAATAACGTAACGTAGTATAAGAGTTTAAACTTACCCAGCTGGTTGATTACGCATTGAGTAGTCGGTAATGGCTGGGTTGCCTTAGGCTTAGGTTTGGGTTTGGGTTGAGCCTGGGTCGGTTGCGGGGCGGTCTTAGCTTCGGTCATCGGGGGCGCTGAAGCAGTTGTAGTAGCAGCGGCAGCAATGGAAGTGACAACTTCATTGGGGTCCAGTACTGGGTAAGGCAAGTATACAGTCAGATCACGCAGTTACTATTATTGGCGACGAGGTTTTATGTCCAGACAATATTGAATATGTTCACGATATCAGATGAAACAAATCGAATCAAAATACATATATTACCTGTTTTCTGAAATTAGACAATATTTTGCATCTAATCATTGCGACTACTGACTACCTACTGTAAATTGCTTTTATATAGGTACGTAAAATAAATTAATTAAAATAGAAATGACAGTTTCAGAACTTGGAAGCGCTCAGTGAAAGAACCAGTAGGTATACACGTAGCGATATATATGCAAGTTGAGTTATTAACTTAAATTGAGTCGAGTAACTCGAGTTCGAAAAAACTCTACTCATCACAACGCTAAAACATGAAATGATCTAGCTAGTGTGAAAAAAACCCTCTATGTGTGTAAAGATTTAAAAAAGATCATACAATAAATGTTGAACTTTTGTTCTGATAATCAAGAAGTAATGTATGCATACCGGCAGTAGCAGTGTTCAATTGCGGGTAGATAGAGGTGCGGGCAGCAATGGTCCTCTTGGTAATTTCCTCATTCTTAACAGCAGAGTTGTCAGTATCAATGGGCGCATCTGCAACCAATCAGGTTTTAGACAACTTGATAGAATCAAAATTAATTATGTTGCATGTGAAGGTGAATGAATTAGAATCATCGACAATCCAAATAAATATACAACATTGTTTGAAAATCTGAAAGAGAATAAACAATGTGTTTTATGTCAACTTTTTGTTCCTTCGCGTAAACGTCGGGGATAGGTATATAGTAATTAAACTAATGTTATAAATTAGTAAATTAAATAAATAAGTAAATTAATGTAAGTTTAACAAAGAAATGGTTGCAATTAATGTGTTTCAAAACTAGCTACAACTCTCGTTAGTGAAATTACAATTTACAATCACAACTGTAGTAAAAGTACCAACTAAGCAAGTGCTATGGTGATTTTGTTATTTCAGACACAAGCTACCATCGTGTGTCAGTTTTTTCTCACAACAATGTTTCAAGGGGTGTTCAATTCTATTTACCTTTCAAGGGTTCGCGGGGGTCATCAATGACGGTCCACCCTTCAGCTTTATCAGATTGGTTCGACAAGCACGAGCATGAGCTAGCATTCGAGGAGTTTCTCATTTTTCGAGCGGCGGCTAGAATGTCAGCGGTAGTAGAATCAGTCTCGCTTTTATCCGGCACAGTATCAAGTAATTTTTCAGAAATCGGCATCTCGGCCGGCTGGGCCTGTTTAGATGTAGATTCCTCTCCGCTGAACTCGCGTAGATCTTGTACGGTAATGGGTGTCTTTTTAAGGGAATGCAGAGCCTTTTGTAGAGCGTTTACCGACTCTGATTGAGATGTTTGAGGAATCTCCTGGTTAGCATTTCGCGCCGTAGTGTCTCTAACAGGAGAGGCAGCTCGAGCTGGTGACAGAGCAGCGGCTTCCTCAGCGGACGTGGCAGCAATCTCCAGAACTTTGTTGAACGCCCGTGTAAACGGTTTGAGAGTAGCGACCGATGCGTATTTGCGCACGAATTTGCAGGCGTGCTCGAGTTTCTCAAGATCTTCCTCGGGCAACTGCCAGGGGTTCAATGCGATTTCCTCGGTGGTGAGAGCTGCGCATTCGACATCTGGCTCGGTAGATGCAGCCTGGGCAGATCCAGCCGCAGCGGTTTCAGCTTCTGCCGTCCTCTCAGACATGCGACTATTAATGCTTCCGGCAAGGTTGGTGAACTCCTCCAAATATGAGCTGAACACTTGGATCCAGTTGCGATGGGTGTCAGGCTGCGAATCTTGTTTACCTTGATTTTTCGGGTTAGCATCGGCGGCAGGCTTGCTGGCGCTGCGTTCGCGGCGGAGTTTCTTGCTTTCCTCGTGAGCTTGAGATGCAACGCTCTTCAGGAATCTGCGGGACTTCTTGATCGTAGCTTTGATAAGGGGCAGCTGTGGATTTTAAATTCTCGTTAGCTTTGTGCTTAACTTAATTTATGTAAATGTTTGTTTTCTGGTTTAGATGTGGTGGTCTCAGATAGTTACTCAGAGTCGAGACACTTAATTACGATCCTAGTTATCGAACATTTTTTAATAAAAACCTACATAAAACGTTCAACTGGCGCAGCCAGTAGGATCGGATAAAAATTGTTGTACAGAGAAGAATAAGAAATGCTTACAGGCATGTTGGGAATAGGCACGCGTACGACGCAATGCTCTGGGTGCTTGCCATCCTTCTCGCATCGCATGCAGAGATCGAAATCATCGCAAGTAATGCATTTGTAGCGGAAACCGATGACAGGGCTATTGCAGCCGTCGCAAGTTATGCCCTGGTGGATGCAGCAAGCAGCCCCCGCGTCTGTTAAATACACAGCAGGCTCAAGAAAACAGTAATAGTTGGATTTATTCAATAAAATCACAAACGTCATCTGAACGCGAAATATATGGTACCAGGTATGGGCACAAAACAGTAAGGTTCAGGTAGATCACTGTTAAAATTAATATCATGAAGCAAAGACAAAGTAAGCAAAAGGAGGTATTCTTTACTAATTACTAGATTTACTAGAAGGAAATTACTAGATTTATTCGGCTTGGCATCAGTAGTAGTAGAAGTAGCAGCGATGGGGTCCAGGTCATCATCGATATCGACTTGAGGACCGGTGCAGCGAACGACCAGCTTGAAAACCAAGTCGTGCGATTGATTAAACATGGTGATAACTTCCTCGTCGGTTGACATAAGAATCTCGTCGTCATCTTCGTCTGGCAATAAAAGACAAGATAGGGTTAGCGCAAAGCACATCTAAATATAAATTAAATTCAGTTATAACACCGCTGTTGGGCTAGATACGAATACGACTAAGTACCTATACCCAACTTATTTCAGATTATGACTGAGAATTCGCAGATATTTTTTTCCATTACAAACTCAGGGGTACGTTCTATCTAATTACTAAAGAGGAACTTTATTAGTTGCTTCTCGCTGTTTCGCTTCGCTACCAGTGAGTATAGGTATTTTGTTTTAATTTTAGGCTAGACAGCGACTAAGAGAAGGTAGTTAGTTAAAAATGCATTCAATCCGCCATTTGAAAAGGCGCACAAGATGGCGGTTCTGTTTGATCAATCCTTAGGTAAGAATAGAGTTACTCGAATGAATTCTTCACATGCAATAGTAAGCAATATTCTCTCATTCACATTAACAATCAAAACCACACAAAAATTCAGTACCTGAACCTAGTTAGGTAGGTTATTTTATTGTACCTAACTCGCATCCCTTCTAATAGCTATTTCGATAAATTATAGAAAATAGCGGAATCATTTCAGCATGCGCATCCGATCGGCGCAGTAGGATGACCTGGATTCTAGCCCCTCTCGTCTCGATATCCCCGGACGCCCTAACAACCTCCCCTCCACCCACCCACCCCATTTTCTCAGTTTTAACATACTATCCACAGTATCCACCCACCACCCTACCTCCCTGTTGCCCATGTTATACCTACTTAAATTGTGCAGACATTTGCTTAAATGCTTATAAAAATATAATTCAATCAATGCCACTCAAAAATATTTACCTCTCCAAGCCAAGGTGAAGGACTTTGTCTTCAATGCCGGGTATACCTCACGCAGCTTGGCCATGAGAGGCCTTATCTTGCCGAAAGCCATTTTGTCCGTGTTCAAACGCCTTATTTCTGGCTTCGAGCTTTCCGTCAGGAACATGTAGGCTTTAAAAGCGACACCGTCCTCCATGTCTGCAAAATAATGTTGAATTCAGTTTCCATTTCGCGGAGTCTTAAAACACGTATTAGGTACCGTGGAAAGTGTTTTTCCGTACCTCGTTCGGAAATAACATGAAGCTTAATAAATTTTCGAATCTTTTTAGTACAATGGCCGATGGCACACAGCAAAAAAGCTATAAACACCAACAAATATAACGGAGTTGTCAGTACGTCGACGAGTACTTTATTAGGTTCCTCTGACATCTTGCAAATCGTCGCACTTTTAGCAATAGAATGTATAAGATGGATTCACAATGCTAATTGCACCGACGCCAAGTGCACAGGTGCAACGGCTAGGAGGGTTCCGGGAGAACTGAGATTGTGCACCGAGAGGGTATCGCGCCTGCGCTGTAAGGCTGCGTCCCAGTCCCAGGTTCCTTCGTCCGAAAGCTGCGAGTCTAACTTAGCTTCTGTAGTGCCAAAAACTTTCAACGACGGCAGCGCCAATATTGATTTATGACCGACGACGCAACCCCAGGTACCTCTATGCCTGTTATATTGTACCTGGTTATATAAGTTGGGAGGACGAGGGATGCAAGAGTTGAGGGCAGGGAAGGGAACGATATAGTAAAAACAAAAAAATAGATTTTGAATTTTGAGATATTATTGTGGTTATTCGACACGATATATAACGCACAAAAATAAGAGCTGTCGAAACTTTTCTTTGAGTTACCCGACTGTGCTCGTATGGATAACCTTGTCAAAACTGAATTAAGTTCAAGTTCATGTAGACATTAGGTAGGTAAGTATGTGCTAAGTGGAGTACCTATGCATCTCGAAGGTAAAGTTGTCTAAACAAAATTTTTTCGAAAACAGTATTTATAATGAAATGTGAGCACACGTACAGATAAAATTGACTAACACTACAATGTTGAAATTATATACAATGATTCCTGGAAAATTTTACTGCAGTGAAAGGGAGGCTGGAGAGCGGGAGGTTGCCATGCCAACCACCCCGTCATCCAGAACTTTCCAAACGGGAGGATGGTGCGTCTAATGAACTGAATAATAATAGATAGGTTACACGGGAAAAAATGCGAGCAAAATTGTTCCTACAGTAATAGGAATCAGTATAGGCGAGCAAAGGGAGATGTGAATATTAAGATGGATGTGTGGAGTGTCGAGAATGGAGAAGACAAAGAATGAGTACTTACCTACCTATATTAAAGCAAGTTCGAAAGTGGCACCAGTGACAAAATAGATATTTAAAAGATAAAGAGCTAATTGCTCCTCATCTTTTGGCATTATGATCATGCGGAGGGAAGAATGTCACGTAGGTAACGAGAGTGTTTTTTGGTTCGATGAGTTATATGAGTGGAGATGTGGCGAAGAAAAAATGGATGGATTGTGTAAAAGATGACCACTAACTCATCCAAACGAAAGCAAGAAGGTGATAGTCCTGGGAGTTGATCTGATCATTAATAACTGTCTATATTTAGGGACCTAATTGGAGACTTTTTTTGCCTAGAACTGAAAAACTGGGGTATGATCTGACAAATGTTTGAAAAAACATTGGCATTTAGTGATTATGAATAGGGTAATCGTACGACGGAGTACCTGAATTTTGAGTAAAACAAAATATGAATAAACTGGCTTTCGTTCGAAATCAGATAGAGGGCGACGGTTTAGTATGAAGATTGAGATACATAGATAAGTATAGGTGCGGTTTTAAATATCCTTGTTCTATAAGCTGCCTATGCTACGAATACCTAGTATGAGAGGTGTGAGGGTGGATAAACCACCCCAATTCCAGAACCTTCGTGCCTCGCGCTGATACGAAGGGTGGATATGGAATGGGATGCATCTATTTTACATACAACATAGATAGTTTCTATAGGCTATCCGGGCGCAGTTGTAGGGGTGAGTAGTTAGATTTACCTCCCACGATCTAGAACGTTCGGCGGATCGAAATGGTTGCAGGTTAAATGTGCAGCATCTCTCTCCATCATATTGGTATCACATTATTTATCTCGTTTTGTGCCAACGCCCGGACCTTCCCGCCCATGTCGCCCGTGCATATTGTGTAAGTTACCGACAAAAATAATGTTTTTCTTGCCCAGTTGCATACAAAAAAGCGCTCGTGGCGTTTACTAATTCCTATTTATGTGAACTGCCTCTACAAAAGTCGCCGCTAGCTCAAAAATCGACAATGGAAACCGTTAGTATCTGAATGTTTCGAATGCTGACGCTTCCGTTTGTAGCGGTTGTTGTCTAGAAGCAGAGGCTTTTAGTTAATCTCAATCAAATCTTATCATGTGTTGGTCAGTAGTTATAAATATATATGGTATAGCACCTTCCTCCCATCTTCTTCTCCCCAGTAAACTCACCCCTTTTCCCTATCATACCCCTTTTGAGTTGACCACCCGTAGAGCTACCATTGGTAAGCATTAATAGCTCAAATTATTGATTTTCCATCCGATACGCAGAAGGATGCAGAATGGAATGACCCAATTGAAACTACATTTAGATAGGAGATTCATTTGTATCTCTTCTTATCTACCATGATACCCAGATCCGACCGAAAGCAATATAGGTAATGTACTGTAACTACCAAAGTCGGTACCAATATGCGGAACGGATTATACGCATGCATCGTTGCGCCGAAAATGGCAATAATATTATTTTATCTACTATGTAAATAATGCATAAAACTATTGAGTATGCAAAAAAAAAAAGTACTCGATAAAGCCTTTGTACACCACACCTGTGGGTAGAAACAGATAAATACACACTCAGGCAGCTGTTTCAAGCAATTTTACTTTTCTTTAACCATTTTAGATAGACGTCAACACAATCCTAACTTATTTATTCATCTAGGTATGGCTCTTAGTAGATGGTATACCTACTACCTGCTGTTTTTTCGTTGAACACTTTGTTCGTAGGTACCTAACCTTTAAGGAAAAAGTTCTAATAAGTCGAAAGTGCTTAGGTAGGTAGTAGGTACCCATATACATAGGTACTTTGTTTGAAATGACAATATGCGCAAAATAACTTTGGAGTGAATAATATACGTTTTGGACAATAAACAACACGAAATCATGCTTAGTCCTCTGTTTACTTAGTAGGTACTGACTGTCGTATTTTACTTACATGAATGTACTGCATCTATAAACTTGTCGTAGTCACAAATCAAATCAAGAGCACCCATATTGATTAAAATTACTGTTTATCTCAAAATAAATTTTAACACGATTCCGCAGCTCAAGCATATGCGAGCGACAATAGCAAAGCAATGTCTGTCTGTATGTGTGCACCTATCCTATTAGTCTGTGGGTGGTGTGCTGTGCACCTAAGTACTGTTGCCGTTGCCTCATAAAAATGGAAATGTTAACAGCGCAGGCGTGAATTTAGCGATGTGAGAGTTGAGTTTTTTAACTCGAGTTGGATTGTTAATGACTCAAGTTGAACTTATTGTACCTACTAACTCGAGTTGACTCAGGCCACCCTGTGCTTTCGACACTCGGTTCGGCTATGCAACACAACTTGAAGCCCGCGCACGTGTTTTATTTTAGTTCCACTCTTAAAGTTGATAGAATTGATTCAACTCGAATTACGACTTGAGAATTTTTTACTTTTAGTCGAGATAGAAATTGTTTAATTTACGCAACATTCAAATACATATTAAATAATAAAACATTAAAATGTGTAAAAAAGGAACCCACTCAGTAAATGCTAAAGGTGCACAGTGGGTCCTTTAGCGCTGGTTTTCGGGGGTGCCGAGAGTGATGTGGCGCAGTCTCTGCGACACGCGCCGTTTTACAAATACATATTAACAGAAAATAACATAACTAGCCTCGCTACATTTCTATTACAATTACAAAATAAAATAAATACAAACAAATATGAAAACACAATTAACTGGGTAAAACAGGAGTAGGTACCTACTTACACAAAACTAAAATTTTAACTTCACACATTTCAAATTCTAAATCTACAAAATAGGTAGTGCAACTAAAATGAGGTGGAGAATGACCGCTTATGGAACAGATTTTTGTAAATCTAACAGGTATTTTTTTGAGGGAGGTTTTAAATGGATAAACTAAATCTTTATTTCTAATTGGAGGAGATAATATTGTTCCAGCATTTCGTAGCAGCATAGGTTCAATGGTGCGGACAAATTAAGCGTATACCTAGCTATGACCTAGCTAGACGGACAATACGGGCAGAATAGTTAAGTTTCTCAAGCAGGTACTTTGGAACCTGGCCTTTTACTATACCAAACAAAAGAGTCTCGAAATGAAAAGCGCGACGTGATTTCATGTTTAAAAGACCGTGACTATTGATATAATTGATATGGAGAAATGTGGTTCTTTGTGGAATCGGGAAACAAAAACGGACGCACGCATTTTGCACATGCTGGACCAGTTTTTTTGAACGGGCTAACAAGCATTCGCCAAATACATTGTCAATAAATTTAATTTAGAAAAACTATGTGACTCACATAAGGTTATTCGCAATTCACTGTTGAGATATTTGCATAACCGGTACAAAACTGATATTATAAAACTAGTATATACCAGTTGATCGTTAAAAACTGCTAAAAATTTAATTTGATTGCACAAGTTGCATCAGATTTCTGTAACTCCTAATACTCTTAGTTTCTTGTGTAGATAGTAGTCCTGCCAAAATCCAAAGTTCAATGCACTTTTACCTACCTACAATCAATGTAGGTAGGTACCACAGATTATAGAAAAGTACAGATGTACTGTATAGCCATTTTTGTGTCACAGTAAGAAGTGCACCATGATGGAGTACTTTGTGTCATTCAGTCTCTGGCCATTGACACCTCCAATGCCAAACATATTTTTATACAATTATGCCGGTGTGTGTGGTTCCCACTTGCAAAAATTGGCCTGGGTCTAAAAACAAAGTAGATGGGATAACATACATCACATTTGGGTCTCTATTTGATAAGGAATCGTCTTGGAATCATCAATTTAAAGAAAAATTACCATCAATTCAATAATGTTGCAAACAACACCAACATTTTTTTCCCAACAAAATTTATATTAATCTTTATGACTACACATCATTAGGCATAGGTATTTCAATAGGTATTTTTAATCATAGAGCGCTAAATTTGTTATTTTGAAAAAATATTTGTGTAATTTTAGGATTCTTGATGACATACTCAGACGAGAACAATGGACAAAAATCATTCAAAAAACACGTCCTGAGTCTTTCCTTAATTCTATTAAAATTTATGAATATCTATTTCAGTACCTCCTACTTAGGTACCTAAGCAGCATTTACAAAAAAAATTACCCCAAAAAATTGGGAAATAGTTTTGTAGGTGCAACATTGGGCTGCGCGAACATCATGCGCACGGGAACATTTTTATAGCATTTTGGTGACAAAATCCTTCATACAAATTATGTCAAATGCGGCTTCTACTATATTCTAAGGTAGCTACCTATAAGTTATAATACCAACAATCATTGTACCTGCATAGATATTATTTCAACAGCCTGCTTGTTGTAGGTACTCAAATAAACTTACCGACCAATTGACTCTCTTTCAATTTGTTATTTTAGGATATTTATAGTGAATAAGTAGGATTTCTGTAAGAACAATAAAATAAATTTGTAGCAGAAGCCATTTTGTTTATTTATTGTATGTATGTCATGTATTCTAAAATAGAGGAATCTCACAGAGTTCACAGTTATTAGTAGGTATTATAGATAAGTTTATTGAGCTACCTTAGTGCCCACCAAAATATTTACCCACCAGAAACGATTCCAGTAATCTAGATTAGGCAGGTACCTACCTACCTATGCAGCTAGTTTGTGCTGTCGTAAAGAGATTGTAAAGTTTCTTACCTGTGAAGTTTTGCAAGGTTTGGTCAAAAGAAACACGAAAAAACCTCCGTCACACTCAAACTTCAATTGAACACTGGACTGGATAATACGCGAACGCGGCCTTTGTATAAATATGTGTTTACGTCTAGAATATTATAATGAATCATCAGCAGAGATATCTTTTGAAAAACTCTGTTTTGTTGTGCAACAATCATTAGAAAGAAAAACAAAATAACATAACATGTCATGTCATGATGTGTTAAGTAGGTACGTCATATGTCATAGATGACAATGACAGAGAGAATAGAAGAACAGTCTATGACATGACACGAATGTGTGCAGTGCAGTCCATTGCCACACACCCATAGACAGCAGTAATAATGGATGGACCGATTGAATTTCAATACCAAGTGATGTTCTCACTCAATAGCTTGGACGAATACACCTCAATAGGTACCTACGACACGCTAGGCATTAAAAATACGGCACTCATGACTCTTGGTTCTAGGTAGGTAGGTACCTAGGTTTATTAAATAATACCTAGATAGATACTTATAGTCAATAACAATTAAATAACGTACCTACAGAATCCAAACATCTTTAATTTTTAAATAGTAACAAACTGTACCAATAAGGTATACCTAAGTACTATCAATAGTTAAATATAATAGATATAAGTTATTTCACTTGCACAAATATAATATAAATATAAATATTAATCCTGATGCTCTTTTTCAACTGCTGCTTTAGTTGGTACAGAGTTCATGTATTTATCTTCATCCACAAATTTAGGTGGACCGCCCAACTGGACAGTTTCTGGAATGTTCAATTCTTCATTGAGCTTCTTTGCTAGGAAGTATATTTCAGCCAGTGCTATCACTAAAGCGCACATGACACCTAGAAGTAGCCTAAAGCCAAAGTCCAGATTTCCAACGATCCACTCAACACCTCTGAAGCCAAACAGGAACCCGGCAAAAATAGAAAGTAAGAACTGACCAATGGCAATCAACTGCCTGTTGAGTTGTTTCACTGAAAAAATAAAGTTTATAAATGACCTTTCGCATTCATTTTACAAATTTACAATAAATAAAATATTTAATTCCAAATTTTAAGCAATATGTAACATTTTCTTTCTCAAAATTATGCATGTATAAATGTTCTAGGTACGTTCTATGCTGGTGTACAAAGGAAAAAAGAAGTCTAATATGTGGAACCCTTAGTACCTGAATTCTAGTAGTAGTAGAAGCCGAAATTTTATGCTCCTAGATTTAATAAAGCTTTACTTACTTTGATAAGAGATGCTGTCTTCAGGGAACTTCAGTCTGACATTATCAACAGTTTTCGTCATCTTCCGATACTCTCTTGCCTCTTGTTGTTTTCTTAGCTTGACACATCTAGCTTCTAAAACTGGGTTCCTTTTGATAACAATGTTCTCAGGAACCTCTATGTTTGCACCGGCTAAGAGATCATGCAAGTAAGGAACATCTTGGTTGTTACTTTTCTGTTTTTGAAGATAATTGTACAGCCAATCAATGTCAGATGTTGTAAGAAATGGAAGTTTTGGTGCAGTTTCTTCTTGTAGGATACTGTCCGTTTCATCAATATCTTTTTTGTCATCATTTTCAAGCCAGTCTAGGTCTGATGTTGTACGGAAAGGGGCCTTTGGGATAACTTCATTTGGTTTATCATCAGCCTTTGCGTCATCAACTTCAATACCTTCGTTTGAGTTTTTTGTGTCAGTTTCATCATTAATTTCTGTTTTGAATTTATCGTTCACCACTTCTTTGATTCTATTCAAGTTCTCAAAGTCTTCATTAGTAAATCTTATATTGGGTATTGTAACATCTGAAGATTCTTTGGCATCTTTACCAACAGCTTTTAAGATATTTGCTGGAATGTTTTCATCTGTCAATGTTTTGAGAAAAGCTAGTAAGCCCTCTGGTGGGTATATTTTCAGTTGAGTATCAACTAGAGAGCCTTTTAGGTCCATAGTTATTGTTTAGTTATCTGCAATGTTTAATTTATGGTTAAGATCTGCATACAAATCCCTCAGTTCTTCTTCTTTTTCTTCAAAAGCGTTGTCAATTCTTTGGCACTTAAAGTTCATGTCATCAATGAATTGATCCCATTCTTTTTGTCTCTTTTCTTTATTTTCTGCACGCTTCTTTTGATTATCCTGAAATATGTAATAAGTTAATCAAGTCTGAAATAATGTTTTTTCTAAACATCAAGAACTAATACTTTGAATGAGCTAAACTAAAAATGAATTATGGAGTATCATCATAAATAAGATAACATTAAGAAGTTAGAATAATGAAAAAGTTAGAATACCTTTCTAGTCCCCAAGTAGTCAGTCTCAACTTCTTCAAAAAGTTGTATAGCTTGATCTAATTTTTCTTTCAAAACAGGGAGACCTACTTCACCACTCTTCTTTATTGTGACAAGCTCAATGTCTTTGACTTCAGCAAACTTTTCAAGAATTGCAAACAAATTTTCCACTTCACGGTCACCTCTTTTTTCCTGAAAGATTGAGACAATATGATTAGTGATTATATGCCTGACGGATTAAAGTTCCAGTCGAATGCATGAATATTATGCTTAGTATGGTGATACCTAATGTTATTGTTTTCACAATCATCATTATATCAGTCTGTAGAAGTCCACTGTTGGATATCTATGACATACACATCCCCCATGATAATGTGCTACTGACCTCAAATTCCTTCAGCATATATTTGATTTCACCATTGAGGAAAGGACGGTGGTCGAACAGTCGCGCCCAGATTTCGCCAATTTCTGCAAGGAATGTTTTATATTGTGTTTATCAAAATCATTTTCGGTTTTCAGAAGTAGGTAGCTCAAGTAAAAATTCAACAAAAATTTCGGGAAAAGGTTTTACCTACTTTGAGAAAACAACGATGGTTTTTTTTACAACGATGAACCAAAAAAAACCAAGCAAAGTAGCTATTTTTGTAACAAGACCTACAAGAAATTTAGAAAATTATATTTCGAATTATCAAAATGACACAAACCTCGTGACAGTTCCGTCATTATTTCCGAACTGAATCATTCATAAAAAAAACAAAGTATTGTCTATGGTATATAAAAGTTAGGGGCATGTCACACTATCAGTAATATCACGCCATAACCTGCGTTTTATCATGATTCAGTTTTTGTATAGGTATACACCACAGAACAAAGGAAGTAAATAGAAAGAGCATGATGACTTTTTAGTATGAGAACCAGTGTAGCTAAACTCACACCATGTCAAAACTAACACACTTAGAAATAAAGATTATAATTGGTTGAAAGAGAACGTAAAACGGACCTAAATCCATTAAAATAATTTTATTGATATAAAACCTTAGTTCCATCGGAACATGGTTCAAAACCTTGGACGAATACACGGGACACGTAACTCGGCCGATCTCGCCTTTACCCCCGCTCGCCACGTACCAGCCTTTTTGCCTAACAAGCCAAATTGTTGCGTCAGTGTTGACACGACCACTACGTTGGTTCTCAAGACAAAATAATGCAAAAAAATGACAAAATGCGCCGTATTATTTTGTAAAAACTACAGTGATCGCGTAACTAATATTTCTTTTCACCTGTGAGTACAATTTTATGCCGATAAAGTGGCTAATTTTTCATAAAACTAATAAAATTGAATATAATTTTTGCTTATATGATGCCATATTAACGAGTACTCAATTTTTTCTGCAATGTAACTATATTTATGGCTTACTGAAATGAGTCGGGTTTTACCGTTCTTTTTTCATTCGTTCAGTGTTCGTTCATTACAATTCTTTCAAATAGGGTTTGAAACTATCGATGAAAAATATCGATGTAAATGAACGAACAAATTTATTCTCACTCTCAGGTTTCCAACTAATCCCTTTAAAAAAAAGAGAATGGGTGAAAGCAGTACGCAGAGAACAGGCATGGATTCCAAAAAAACATAGCAGTATATGTAGTATACATTTTTAACCAGAGTGCTACAACAAAAATTCAAAAATAAGGAAAAGACTCTGGAAAGATGCTGTTCCTACATTACACTTGCCTGAATTTGTAAGTAGAGCTTGAAATGCCGTTATGCAATTTTCATATTCATCATCATCAACAGATTGTCAGGACAAGGTTTGTATGTATAAAAGAAAGTTTTAAAAAGTGAAATCGAAACTTTTTTTAAATCTCACAATATGGTGGTATGAAGTTCGCCGGGTCAGCTAGTTACTTATTGACCGAGCGAGCGAAGCGTCTCAGTTGCGAGATTGGCCAAAAATGCTTTTGTCCGGCGGTCTGTCTGTCTGTCAGTAATCGCCTACAGTTCTCATTTATCAACCGATTTGGACCAAAATCGGCACACAAGTTTCTTGATTTATTAATTTTTTTTTGTCGACCACGATTTTTGATTGGGGCAGAAATATGGGAGAAAAAGGGGAAAGTTTGCTGTAGCGTTGTTTATCGTCGGATCTCAATCAAATTTGAGAAGCACACGAAAGACTTAATCCTACACAAAGGGGAGTGGAAGGGGGAAAAAAGGGGAAATTATTTTTTAATTTTTTTCCCAATAACATACTCCTACCAATATCAATGAGACTACACAACACAGTCCTCTTTGCATTTACAAGACAAATCCGCAGACTCCAGATTCGACCTCTTAGGACCAAGGGAACGTAAGTAATCGCTAAAACTTATACCCCTATTTTGCTCAAAAGTGTACATAGGTAGGACCTATTGGAAAATTCAAGCACCTGAAATTCGATTTAGCCAGGGGAAAGAGGAAAGTGTCGGTTATTGCATGGTTATAAAGGCTCGCGAGGTCTATATTCTCATAGGACAACTAGTTTTTAAGTAACTAGCTAATTACTTATAAACTAGTTGTCAGCCGGGTCAGCTGACCCGGGTCAGCTGACAAGAATCCCTGTTTGGCTAATGGCTAATTGGCTAATAATTTGGCTAACCTAATTCAACTCCTTCGTTTCCCGTCATTCATTCATTTTTATCGATACTATTTCATCGAATGCGTCAATCACTAGTGTCAATTTACAATAATTGTTAGACAGTGACAACGCTATATGCAGAACTAATGCAGCAATAGATCACTCCTCCCGAGCCCCGCAAAAAGTGGTCGACGGTGTTTTCATACTTTTTTCGAGCATGACGTGTCCCGTGTATTCGTCCAAGTTCAAAACTCAATAAAATAAACAAGTGATAAAAATTAAAGTTTACTTCGTCTACTCAGCAAAAGGTGGCGCTTTTGCGAAGCATTTTTGTTATAGTCTTTATTAACAAACCTTAAGATTGATAATGCAATGGCTGTTATGACAAACATAGCTACTCACTTAGTGATGTGACCAATGAGGATACATGACGAATGTATCGATATCGATTATTACCTACCCACTGATTGATAACGAAATAGCTACGTTTAGCCGCAATTACATTTGTCTGATGCGTTGTGTCCTGACGGGCTCTGCCGTTTGTGGTAGTCGAAATAAAAATCATTTATTTTCTTTCTTTCTTTAATAATCAATCACCGGTTTGTATAGTGTCAGGCTGATACTTGGGTAAGGACCAAATTTTTCGCATCATCGTACACCGGATTTCAGAACTGAAAGTGTCACAACGAAACAAATGTAGTACAACATTTGTTCCGTTGTGACACTTTCAGTTCTGAAATCCGGTGTGCGATGATGCAAAAAATTTGGTCCTTACCCACTTAGCTACACGAAAATTTAGTGTCCTTGAAATAGAACGTACTTATTTAAAAGCTGTCTTTTTGAGAGTTTTATGTTTAATTTTAATAAATGATGGATCCGCACATTTATGTACCGTTCTGCTATCGCTTTTATTAAATCACTGATATGGTTTGAAGCGGTGGAGTTGAAATTGGCATTGCTATCCGCATAATATGTATCAATTTTAGTTTTTTTCTGAGTTACATAATTCGTGAAGACTTCTGAATCAAGTTTTCGCTTACGTCCGTCTGGCGTTGAGGATCTTTCTGAATTCCGTGATGCGGAGAAATGTGCCTGTAATTTTTAATACGTTTCATTAGAATTCGGTTGTACGTAGGTATTCATAAAATAAATGAAGGTACCTACCTACATATTTAATTAAAACTTCATGACAATAAACACCATAATTACCTGAAAACACAAAATTTTTAGAGTCGGTACAGCTGTGCCAACAATGTATTTGTTTCCACTTTCTTTAATTACAAAATCTTGGTCATTAAAGTGCTCTGAGCAAATTGTACTATATTTTGTAGGAAACCAATTTTGTTTCCCAGTTGCATCAATCCATTTTTTTTTAATGTCTGGCACCTTGGGAAAACTGAAACCAGAAGATATCATATTTTTTCAAAATATTTCTGTAATTTTCATCTTACCCAGCAATTAAAAATACCCCTTTAAAGTTATCGATAACGCATTCATCAGTTTATTGGGGCGACATCCCTAATTGAGTAGCGAAAGTTGAAGTTTAAGAGAAACACGACTTTAACGGGTATGATTTACAGTCTTTTTTTGTTTGACGATTTTGCATTTTTACCAAAACTAAAATATACAATAAAATAATACTTACCGGTGATATGATATGCCCCCTTTTTTTAAATTTTTGATTCCGCTATTGTTTTTGCACTCTAAAACAGCACAATAGGACATTTTTATATTTTTAAATGATTTTTTTCAAGTACGGTTACCATGACAAAATTCAAATATGACTGAAGTGAGCGGAGCTAGGCGGAGCTTGAAGTGCGTAACACGATGCAGACTAGATCCTATGCAGATCCGCCTACTTAGTACTTCTACTTCTTTTTTTCTGTTCTGTGGTATACACCAACCGTGGATTTTTTTTTGTGAAGTTACACAAAAGAGTTTCTATTTTTTGTTTTCCCAAGAAAATGACAGTGTCAAAGAAAAAAAATTATATGTACCGATGATGTTGATTTGATAATATTAATCAGCAGTGCTATCGAGAATGGCAAACCGGAAATTGCTTTTTTTTTCGTTCTAGTTTAGTTCATTCAGTCAAATTGAAATTTACTCTTTAGTTGTCATTGTCAATTGTCAATCATTTGTCTTGTCACGTCAGTCAGTTCGGCCCGTCTGTCAGTACCTACTCAGTAATAAAATTCGTCGAGTTGGGTATGGGCGGATTGTGAGCTGGCGAAATCTGCAGATGCGACGTTGTTTTTATTTTGTGCAAGAAAGTGTTGTGACAATGTCGAGTTTGTGTTTTGTTTATCGTTAATTTCACTGTGCCACTGTGAACTACCCGAATGTGAAGTTTGAGACTTGTTCAGCGAAAAAAAGATTTAACAATTCACCATGCCGGGTGTTGTTGGAATCGGCGAATTCATCGAGGAAACTCGGGAGGATTACAACTCCCCAACAACTTCTACATTTGTTTCTCGTATGCCACAATTTCGACAAACCATAAGTGCTCTGGAAGAGGTAACTATGACTTTCTTATATTTTGCCATCTAACAAGAAAAAACGATCTCATCGTCTTTCGACAATGTGGCTATTTTTTATCGTAGGCACGATGTTTTCGTTCACCGTTGGCATAAATATGCCAAATTGCTGCTCTACTACTTACTAGATTTGCTAGATCCGTTACAAGGCGCGATAAAAAAACTCAGTGAAAAATTCATACAGCACTAAGTTGTTATAATAATTTCAGTTGCTATTGATAATAAATCGTTTGCAACCTTCGATCACCTATACCTCTTTGCAACGGTTCGCAGATAGCTCAACTGTATCATGGGTATTTAGTAAATATTGTAAAGACAATAAACCAATTTACTTCCTTATTTACTTAAGTACCTACCTAATATACCTAGGGACATGATGGAGATTCATACTGAATTCAGGACTTTGATGCAGAACTCACCCTGAAGGTATTCAGGCATTGGTAGGCATAATAATAATATGCTTTGAAAGATAAATGGGTACAACAGGCTTTATACCTATTATCTTAGTACCAAAGTCACTTTTATACAGATAAAGGAAAAACTAAAAGCCTTTTTTATACATTATAGGCAAACATTTGACCACAATCTCACCAGATGTTAAGTGACCCAAAGATAGATAGGTAGTCTTCTCCCATAGATAGCAGGAAATTGGTTTTGAGTTTTCTACATTCACCAACCTGTCCGTTTATAAAATTATGTCCATTTCTTATTATAGCTAAGTACCTACTGGTTACCTAAAATTTGGTGTTTGAGTTGCTAAAAAAAAATAGTTAGCATGACTTTCTGATGGAAATTCATACACTACTTTAATATCAATACTCTTTACAAAACCATTTGAACCATTTCAGACCCCATTTCCACCTGTCAGTGTCGGATCCATATTTTAATCTGATGTTGCTCCTTATATTCAAAACTTGTGTTGTTTAAGTTAAAATAACCTACTGCTGTAGGGCCCTACACTCGACTGGGAGGGAATACTGGGAACTCTACTTTTAATAATTAACGATTGTTTGTGTTACACTGTGCAGTTTCGCTGTCATTTCGCAAGAGCCCGTGTCATCGCACGAAACGGCCGCGCAGTGTAACACAAACGTCACAACCGAATCTTTGCTAATCATTATTGGGAGTAGAGGCCCAGGGTGTAACTCCACCACCACTGGTGATAAAGTTAACTGTGGCTTTCCGCGCGTGATTCATGTTCTGGTTTTTGTGAAAACAAACCTTGAGCTAGTCGTATTTTTATCGATAAGTAAACAAGTTTCCGCGGTAGGTACCTATCTAGTTTCATCTTCTGACACCGTTTTCGATAGAAATGGCCAATGGGACATCACGCCACTTCATGTCATGCCAGCTTGGACTTTGATTTGGTCCTCTCCTATGTTCTTCATATGCCATCCTTGCCATCTCTTGCTTTCGCAGCTTCACACCATCCTCTATTATTCATTCGAATGTGCCATACCGTCCCTCTAACTCTTAAATTGAATCAATTTTAAACGCGTAGGTCTCGAGAACAGCGTCACGGTGACGATGACACAGTTCTCAGTTCATTTTTGGTAATCTGGGCCTACCTTTAAGGTGAATAAAATTACCTACAAAAGGAAATAGGTGCTATATTTGGCGCCAGTCGTCAGCCACTGGACCAACCACACGAATGAGACCATAGACTATGATGAGACGGAGATTATTATACGAGGGGTAAAGATCTATGCACACCGTTGGGCTGCCATCATGTGTCAGTCAGCTGTAAAATGAGTAAGAACTAAAACTTGGCATAGACCCTAAGGCCTTGAAAGCCTTCGTAGGGTTTCACTTACATTCACACGTTTGACCATTCCGGCCAGTGTAGAGAGTTGGTACACACCGGTTTCATGTAGGGAGTTAAAACATTAATAGAAAATGCAAATCACCTGGTACCTACTAATATTCTGTGCTATTACTAGCACGACTATTAGATATAAAGTATCCACTACGTAGTACGTACTTCCTGGGAAAGCGTTCGTCTGCTGCACTAGCCGTTATATCGCCACATCCGCTAAAAAGTTAAACAAACCGAATAGAAAGGCGTAATTATGACCATGTGCAGGTTACTGGGTCACTGGTGTTCTGATATGGTAATTTACGAAATAGAAGAGATTTTATTATGCCTACGCCTATTTTATATGTACCATGTAGGCCTTCTGTCAGTCAGAAGTAATATTTTTGTTCTACTTTTCTGTCTCTATCTGAACTATACAGCGAAACGTGTACGAGTTTCAGTCAATTGCCTGCCATTCATTAGCAATGCAAAGAATACTAAAAATATAGAGCTTCGACAACCCTAAACCAAAATATCTTTCAGCATATCGGGTAATGCGAGAAGTAAAACATCGGAACCAGACACTGCAAGATTGATGAAAGCACTGTATGAATCAAATTACCCAGATAAGTGTCCCACGTCATGCTTTGTGGATACTACTGGATACCGCGTTTGAGATAGGTACATTACATTATACTCTTTGAAATACTTGGTGTCGTTACTCAGTGTCGGTGGAGTCGAATTCTGAAAAAATGATGCCGAAAAAAGAATGTTGACTTGACTGTGCGGCTGTCGCGTCTAATTTTACACATGACGGTGCCGATAAGACATGCACCGGACGAAAGTGAATTATCAACGCCAGGCGAAAGAGTATACTGAATACTGATTCTGATGAGTTTTTGACGACAAAAACGCTTAGCCCGAAAACAGCTTTTAATATAAAATGAACGTCTATTCGTTCGTAGGAAACGAATTCGGTAGCGGTACTTACGGGTTGCATTCGGAATATTCGTTGTCCACACATTACTAAGCAGTTTGGTAATCGAATTCTATTTCAACGTTATCTCAATGTATTTCCACCATTAAAACATTTGGCGGGACTCCAACGAGTAAAGTAAAGAGAGAGAACAAATTGAATAAACGAATCGGTACTTTATCACTGTCAGGAATCTGGTGAGAGGTTCCGAGCAAAAAGTAAACTACGGTTGTAAAACACTAGCCCGCAAATGTAATAGGTTCACAGCATTCTGCAGATAGAATAAAACGGTTTTAAAATAAAATCACCTCTGGCCTTGTCGAAATCACCATATTAAACTTTCTAAAGATCAAACACGGGAAATATTAACCCATTTACGCTACTACTCAATCTTTACTCTATCTAAAGCTACTGTGTAATGAATAGGCTTCGAAAGGTCAACAACCAGTGTCTCATTACGTTTGCTATGGCATCTGAAGATGAAGAGTTCGGATAAACGGATGAAAGGCAATGGCACCTGCGAATGTGATAGTTGAGATGGAATTCTTTGGTGACTGACACACATCTAAGGGGTTAGTTAAGAAGATTAAAAAAGTTGTCCAATTCAAAATACAATTAGCTGAATACAAAATTACTCAACATCCTCTATTACGGACCATAAAATGTGAGCAGAGTAGTGTTCTAGGAACAGCTTAATTGCACCAGTGTACCTGGAGAGCACTTAAGCTTTTATCCCCGTACTTTATACCACTTAGTCGACCTATGCTTTAAATCTGTGGCTTTAAATCTCTATATTTTATCTTGGAGGAATTCCTAAGGGTCTAGCGCGAGCGAGTTTGTGCTTTTGAAATAGACGCGTCAAGCTCTTTTTTTGAATAGGCAAAATGTGTCTCCGAAACTGCTCGCTAGAGTCTCATTTGCGGTTTCATGTAACTCGCGATTTTGTGTTACTAGGTACGAGCAATGAATAACTTCACTAGGTTCTCTGGCATGACGTGGCGTGCTCAAGTACGCGTGACTTTATCGCAGGGGGAACACGGCCGGTCAAAAGCATACTTTATACTTTAGACTCCTATGTTATGTCAGGAGTGCATAATATAATAATTACATCGTATGGTGCGTTGAATTTTCAAGCTGAAGGTCAGAGGAAAATTCACAGACTTTATTTCCTCTTATTATTTTAAGCATTTATAACTATGATCAAAACTAAAACAAAATTAACATTAATTAATTAGGCAAAATACTCCCAAGCCGATTTTCATCGAACATGTAAGTAGGTAAAGTACCGCACCCACCTGGTACCTAGTGTTAGAGAGAAAGTTTTATCCAGCCCGAGCCGAGCAGCGCGGCACACTTGTCTTGTTCCAAAATGGTTTTTTCGTCTTTGTTTTTTGTTTTGCTAGATAATCCTCTTACGTGATCAAAGGTACAAAGATTACGTGATACAAAGAATTAGGTACCTACTTAAGTAGAATTGTGTGTAAACAACTATAACTTCAAGATTTTCTGGAGTAAATTTGTTTTACCTCTTTATTTCTGGTTTTTCATTTTGAAACTGCAATATGACAAAAACAGATTTCATTTTCATTCATTTCATGTTATTTCGATCTCACTGTGGATTTACACAAGGTTAACAACTTTCACTGTCATGTGTGCATTGCATGGTATACTTAAAACTGGTCAATCTTCTCAGCTGTTGCTGTTACAAGCAATTAAGCCTGTTGGTAGATAACAAACTAGCTAGTACCACCAACTCTAGCCTCCAGCAATATGAAAGTTTAAAACTTAACAGGTAAGTATCTCTAATATAATCTACCTACAGCCTTAGAATATAGTAGAAGCCGCATTTGACATAATTTGTATGAAGGATTTTGTCACCAAAATGCTATAAAAATGTTCCCGTGCGCATGATGTTCGCGCAGCCCAATGTTGCACCTACAAAACTATTTCCCAATTTTTTGGGGTAATTTTTTTTGTAAATGCTGCTTAGGTACCTAAGTAGGAGGTACTGAAATAGATATTCATAAATTTTAATAGAATTAAGGAAAGACTCAGGACGTGTTTTTTGAATGATTTTTGTCCATTGTTCTCGTCTGAGTATGTCATCAAGAATCCTAAAATTACACAAATATTTTTTCAAAATAACAAATTTAGCGCTCTATGATTAAAAATACCTATTGAAATACCTATGCCTAATGATGTGTAGTCATAAAGATTAATATAAATTTTGTTGGGAAAAAAATGTTGGTGTTGTTTGCAACATTATTGAATTGATGGTAATTTTTCTTTAAATTGATGATTCCAAGACGATTCCTTATCAAATAGAGACCCAAATGTGATGTATGTTATCCCATCTACTTTGTTTTTAGACCCAGGCCAATTTTTGCAAGTGGGAACCACACACGCCGGCATAATTGTATAAAAATATGTTTGGCATTGGAGGTGTCAATGGCCAGAGACTGAATGACACAAAGTACTCCATCATGGTGCACTTCTTACTGTGACACAAAAATGGCTATACAGTACATCTGTACTTTTCTATAATCTGTGCCTACAGCCTAAACTTTCATAATCGAAGAAAACGTACAAAACTAAGTACCTAATCAAATACCTAGAGGTAATTATTTTATTCTATAGTACGTTATCATCCTTGAAACAAACCGGTTCTAAATGCGATGATCATTGAAGGTAAATAGTTTTTAAAATGACATTTGAACAAAGCGAAACCTTTTGTAAGAAACATTCCTTGGGCTTCAATATATTTCGTCGTCGCCTTCGTATAAATAAACATATTCGTAAACTTGTAATCAAAATGGGTCTGCATAACTTTTCAAAAGTAAATAACTAATCAAATACTCTCATGTATTGTTTATACTGACTGTACATTAGTTAAATCTCATGGACCTATTGGGAATTAATGTAAGAATATTTTAAATTGTATAAATATTTTTCATAGACCCACTGGGAAATAGAGAACAATAGAATCATGGAATTCTGGGAATAAGCCAAATTTTCTAGCCCTCATCATTTTCTAAAACTTCTGGAAAAATCTACGCATCGTTCGTTTCTTTTGTTTTAGTCATAAACCTGCTAGTATCATTATGTTACAAAACAAAAGCTTTGTATTGTTGTAAGCTGACCTATTTTCAACAGCTGTTATTTTCGCTCTCACATTGCGTTGTAGTAATTGTACAAAATATTCAGCCCCCGTATTCCAATCTTTTGCTGTCAAGTTATATTTCACTGCCCAGTGTAATTTCTTCAGGTCACGTGGTACAATTTTGCACCACGTGATCATTCTTCTTAGACACTTTACAGCAAAATATGCGCGAAAACAAATTAAATGACATCATAATGTCACTATTTAGTCACAGAATAACTATGAGTTAGTATGAACTGACAATGATTTAAAACTTTGCAGTTCAACTTTGAGATTGGAATCGCCCCCCTGTTGTAGTAGCTATAGGTAGTATTAAAAAGTTTTATTCTGTAGTGCCTCTAATTTATTTAGACAAACAGATTTTCATATTTCTATTTATAACATAACGGATTTCAATATTTATTTGTATTTTATTCAACAAGACGAGAGAACTATTTACGATTAAATTGTTATTTAATTAAATACCTACTAAGATAATTTCTAGATCAATGACTTATAACGGTTATAATATAGACATAATCAAAATATTTTCAATCGATCTTATACCTACCTTTAATTGATATTGATATTGTAGCAGGTAGGTTAGGTAACACACTCACTACACTACGTAAATCAAGCACCTAGATAATTATATCGCTATTCGTAGAACAAAACGACAATTACAAATGTTTATGCCTATTTATGGAGTTTTATAACGTGCATTTGATACAAAATTATCACAAATATATTCATGGACATTGTGTGAAATGTCCATGAATATATTTTTGGGTGAGTTGAGATGACACACCTCTTGAACTCTATTTACTGCCCATGAGGAAGAAACTAGAAAACGATTTTATATTGCATCTTGGTATTTTTTAGATTAATCTTAGTGTAGCTGTAGTAAATTGTAAGTCTTGTTACTCAATAACTCCATAATAACTGGAACGATCCGATCTAAATGAGGTCAAGTATTTCCAAACTCATTGATAAGGAACTCGAGATCAATGATCGAACTAAATAATAAGTTTGATATAAAATCGAGCTTTATCTTTATTCACAAAGAAAATTACGACTAATACAGTATTTATAATACTTACAAAATACACATGAAACAGTTGAGCTATTTTTGATATAATAATTAAAACTGGCTCATTTAGCAACCTAATTATTGTTCAGCTCACAATCGCCGTCGTCATAGTTATCCGTTTAGCTTAGGAATGGCTGCTTCCACAATGCTAAACGATACGACATGTGACACTTAGATACACGATATCGTCAGATAGCGAAAATCAATACATTTATTAGACGCTTTTACATTCCGTATCGTAATTTTTTTCGAGTCGCTGACATTATCGTATAGGTGTTCACCACAGAACAGAGGTGGTGTTCACTGCCCACGTCGGGCAGTATGGAAACAGCCATTCCCTTCCCAGGCTAATCGGGTAACAATGTGGACTAATTGTTCACGTTTCACTAAACATTTCTCTGTTACGTAACTTATATGAGCGCTTTAATTAATGATGTTTTATCGGATATTGAGGCAGAAATTAATGAGATGGTGTCCACGTCATCAGCTTTTAAATTAAAATTGGAAAATAAGCTACTTATTAGACAATAAGCTAAGTAGCTCATTATCCAATTTGAATTTAAAATTTGATACAAGATAGAGAATCTTTGTTACTAATAAACTCGATGTCGTCTTTTGATGACAAGCAGATTCAAATTCATTCAAAAGAGACAAAGCACGAGGAAACTATTCCAAGTTTTTATCAGCCCATACTTCATAAACCTTCGCATCAAGTACAACCACTATATTAGATACACACAAGGAAAACAATGTTATCTCTCTCAACAATCAAGAATATTCCTCAATTAGTTTTAATTAAAAGCGCAGCTCCCATAATCGTTCTATCAACTCCCTATCAATCGGACCACTTTATTTCGAAGTGCACCAAGTTGCGTTTGTATTTTATTTATGATCCGATGGGTATGTCGAGGGGTACGTGCAGATTAATAGCCGGCTGGAGCGACAGATGTTCGATCCAACGTTGAATGGCTCGTGCTGTTGTCGTGCCTATTGTGTCTACAACACGACAGTACAGCGTATAGCCGTGCTAAAAATCGAACTGCGAAGTCTGCGAATGAGTTTTGTGATGAAACCGTTTCAGTGTTTTTTTTTTGTTGCAGACATTGGACTTCGATCGAGATGGTTTGGCGAAATTGAAGAAGGCTATCAAAGCCATCCACAACTCCGGAAATGGTACGTATTTTGCAAATTTGAAAAGATTTGAAAAAAAAAGAGTATCCGTCTGTTTTCGAAAATGTAAAGCGACTCCACTTGACTTGTTTATGAAACATATTGAAATTAATAAAATAGAAAAGCTCTTGTCTGTTCCGGTAAATTGGCGCCAGCGTGCAGTATTTATATTAGATCTATTTGTATTCTCATCTGTCGTGTCGCATTATCCAGGCGACGGAGAGACCCTTCTAAAAATATTTATAGAGGAAGTGAATGGTATGAATAGACGAGGCAAGAAATAGATGGTATAACTTGCATGATATACCGACAGTAAATCCGCATCATTCTGATTAAACATAATGCTCAATGTAGCTCAAAGTAAATCGAAATGGTTTTATACAGAAAGCTTAGAAACTTGTGCGTGCGTGGACGGTCGTTTTCTGCTAACTAAAGAATTTCATCAAAGCCTTGAATTTTTTTTCCTATTTCAAAGGTGTGCTGTAGGTTGGGCCATTATCGATCCGTTAATATTCGTACAACCCATATCGTATTTTTCGAATAGATTTCGTTTGTTTAGTTATATCCGATCTTCGTATGTTCAACACATTCGTGCTTATTTGTGCTATCTTTGTAGGCTTTTGTCATATTCAAAGTATTCCAAAGCTTATGCAACCGTATCATCTTTAATTCAGACTATTGATTGTCTTTGTTGTGTCGCAGTACATTGCACTCTCTTTAGACTTTCAATAGAATATTTTATTTATTCGTTCGTTACTCGATGTAAGGCTATATTTTTTCTTGCATAGTAACAGTTCCATGTACGTCGTCATCTATTTCATAATGTTTTTGATCATTACCATCATTGTAAAACGTATTCTGAAATACGCCCCTTTTGTCGTGTTATGTAATCAATAATGACACATAAACAACCTTCACGATAATACTTTTATCATTTTTAACTAATAATACATGAATTACATCCTTTATGTTTGCGTTCTTATAATTTTGTAAATTTTTAGGTAGGTACCTATCTATCTAGTATTTTTGGTCCGTCTTCTGTCTCTAGGCTACAGCACAGCATACACACATGATTCTATTCTGTGGTATAGGTCTATCAGAACATAAAACCGGCTTCCTAGGACGAAAGGCCGTTCAACTCGCTGAACTAGAATGACCCAAATATCGCAACAAATAATGCTAGGCTGTAGACATGCGGTTTCAGCCACTTTATTGTAAAAAGTCTGAATTTGCACATAGTAGTGGTGTGATGTACATTAACATTATCAGCATTTGCAATTCAATGAGACTGTTCCTATTATGTTGAAACGGGACCTAATTCACAGTAAGTACGTGACCTATAATAGGAATAAAATCAGACGCGTTCTCTAATTTATATTTAGTTGCTGCAGGGGTATGCCAATCAAAGTTGAACTGCAAAGTTTTAAATCATGGTCAGTTCATACTAACTCATAGTTATTCTGTGACTAAATAGTGACATTATGACGTCATTTGATGTGTTTTCGCGCATATTTTGCTGTCAAGTGTCTAAAAAGAATGATCACGTGGTACAAAATTGTACCACGTGACCTAAAGAAATTACACTGGGCAGTGAAATATAACTTACAGCAAAAGATTGGCATACGGGGGCTGAATGAAATAAGCCCAAAATTGTATTCTAACTCCGCAATCAACTCTACTCCTAAAACAGCGACATTCAATTTCAATAGTCAATATCCAATCAATCTTAATAAACTTTTCGCTCGACGAGTCAGAGCCAATATGCAGCTCTCACAAAATCAATACCAATATATCATTGGAGGCGTATATCAAACAAACCTATATGTTTGTAGGTGGAGTGAGATCGAGGGCGATCTGAGAGTCAGTAATTCCAGATAGGGACTAATAAAATGCACGTTTTGTCGACAAGTACAATCCAACCATTTCGTCACAGAAAATTCTATGTAACTACCGCAAATGGATTCTATAAAGTATTATACTCGTTGTCGGGTAAAAACACCACGAATGTAGATTGAAATACAAACCGAAGTGTCTCGGTGTCCGGTCGCAAATGAATTTCCCTTCATGTTCGAGTTGTCAATGAAAGTAGGTCGAATCGAATGTCTAGCTCGACACCGCACACCTATACGTGCATTAGATTATTGTTTCGATTCGCAGGTGAAATACGTTGGGGGTATACCATGCACCTGCGGCTTGGGAAGCTGATGGAAATAGGAACGTGATTTATCGAAGTTTCGTTCCCGAGGCTGTTCATGGCTGTAAGATTCGGTATTCAATACAATTTCGTTTATACCCTCCGCCCGCAGCCCTCAGTGGTCCTTTTGTAATACAAATCGCTCCCAGATATAAATGAAATTAAGATCCGATAGCAAGATATTGCCTTGGAAATTGCAATTAGTCGCCAGTTCTGAAGTGGCTGTCCAATTAGGCACGTCTATTTTTTAGCAGGTTCTGTGCAATTCCATCGCGTGCTAAAGTTTGTTTATAGCGAGTGGCATGGCAGCGTTCGTTTGGAACTGGTCGTGCAGGTTAGGCCCGCAGCGCGAGCGCAGCTGGCAAGGTCGTGCAACGCGCACGCGCCCGCAAAAACAACCAATCGGAGTCATCGACATTCCAAGACAATGAGACTGTTTAGTTTGCAATGCTTGGGAGTTTAGATACATCATTGCATTGCATTTTAACGTTTAGTTGTTTAGAATTCACAACGCTTTATAGGTATCATGAAATCTTAAAAGCTTTTCTTGGAACTTGGAAGCACCCCAAATGCTTTTAAAGTCGAAACTTCGTAGACATGTCTCTTATATTTATTTTGTGTATACTTAAATGCTTTTAAATTTGTTTTACTTATATATTACATTACTCATTTTTATGATAAAACGTAATTGTGATTTAAAAACCCATGGGTTAATTTAAAACAAAAAAATTTTGCGCCAAACATATTCGGAAAAACCGAATCTTTGTATATATGTAAGACAAAAAAAAGGACAAAGCACCACCGTCTCTTCTCTACTTTGGATTCACCTTGCCGGTCTTTTCATAAAAAAACTGAGTGTACTCATGTAAAGTCACTATAATAATCTATTTCTACTATAAGCGTGCGAAACATTGTCTCATCTCATCTCCGGAGGAAAAATTTTTGTAAACAATATACTTCCCTATCACCGTAGCAACAGCCAAGAAAATGTACTTACAAACTTCTCGGTAGTCGGCGACCTCGTCTAATTAGTAATAGAACAGTTATCACAACCCACGGAAACACTTTCAATGGTAAATGACATTTGGAACATCCAGTTTTGATGAAAGTCCCGGGGCTTACCGAGCATGCCAAGTGGAAGGTTAATGAGGAACACAGCGGAGAAATTGAAAGGCGTGAGGCATCGCGAGGTCTGCAATTTGATATTCAGAGAGCGTTGGCGGGATTCAGCTAGTAGGTATATGCAGCTGGTTGGTATAGGCAAATGTGGGCTGCGACACGGATCTCCGAGACTCATTCAATGTCCAGCGCTTCATTTGGACGCTTATTTTTAAACTTCCCTATTCAGAAACGAGTTGGAAAAGCAACCCCTCGACTAGAGATTTAAATAAGAATAGATTCTAAAGAACCGGGAGTTATCCATTGCCGAAACCGAACTTATCAAGAGAGTTGAAAACTATTTATAATATGAACCATGATGGTATGGTATGGTGGTATGATATGGGAATAATTATAAAGAAACGCAATAAACCGTAAATTCTAAATACATGGCAGTACAATTATCACATACGATTACCTACACGAGATTATAGGAAATGTTTAACGAGCTAATGCCCTAAGTCCCTCATCCATGCGGATGCGTTTAAATTCCCGGGAATTAAATACTGAGGGAGGATACTCGAACGGTGGAGTTACTGTAGCTAGGTTCCTCGTACCAGCTTAGTTAATCCGCCTGGAAACTAATTAAATGTCCGGCGAAAGACAGGATAAAACGAGCTAGACAACTTTATTACGCTGAAATTCTAAACTGAAAACTAGTAGTGACAGTATTTGTGAAATTGGCTTTCGAAATTACATTTTCTGATTTAGGTCACCGGATATTTCGCGCAAGCGTATCGTAAAACATATATATTATTATGAGCACTGGCATTTTTTATACGTTAAACTTGCAATCACAGCGTAATAGGTTCTGTTTATAATACTTGGTAGGTCTTGAGTCTTTTGCAAAACTTGTTATGATACTGACTCACCAAAAGTCATTATAATACAAGCTTTGCTTAGTTTGGGCCTAGAGGGCGTCGTGTGAAATGTCCATAAATATTTATTTACTTATTATAATGTTACTGTGAATCTACCGATTCATTCCGATGCAGTCGCAAACAACACACATTTCACCAATCCTTTTTTTCTGCTCTCTTAGTTGAAGGGAACTATAGATCCCTTCAATATTGCTACATCGCAAAGCGTAGGCAATGTAGGCATCTACTGATTAATCTGTTACAAACAGATATTTCCTCATAGATAACAAAGACTTTCTTTTTCTAGCCCACGTCGATAATGAGATGTATCTCTCGCGGGCGCTGGAGCGTCTTGGCGGGAACGCGCTCAGCAAAGATGCGGAACCCGATATCGGAGCGGCCTTCTTGAAGTTTGCCGTCGTCACTAAAGAACTGTCGGCCCTTATGAAGACACTGGTAAGTGACTTTTTCACTATTATGTGCTCTAAACTTAGGTATTTAAATGAGCTAGTCTGTGTGCCTTGGTAATTTTTATATTACGACGTCCATCCACCCATCCATGCAAGTCCCTCTATGCCTTCCTGTCATATCTAGGGATTATTATGGTTACTGTTTAAATTACCTGATTTTTTTTGTTTTGATTCATCTTACTTTTGACCGAAAGTTTATAATCACTGCTTAACTCGGCTCCTGACTCATTTTTCACAATGAATCAGCTTTATTTATTACAACGTTGTGAACTTCAATGCCATTCAAGGTAAAATAACACGAGTAGACTCTCATATAGAATTTCAATTGAATTTTTGACCATCATTTGATAAATTCCTTAAAATTTAATAAATTACTTTGTGAAAAAGAACCTACCGTCGACGTTTTTTCATAACTTTTAACGATTCACTAGAACTGAAATGTCTCTTCAATCCTTCCTAGAAATTGTGTGAAATTCTATTTAAACCGTACGAAGTGGCGTGTTGTAAACGTTGCTAGTTGACTACATGCAGTAGCACTAAACGTGTCCCAGTTTCGCCTTGTTTGCACGAAACGAAACGGTAACTAATACGGTCGCTGACCGACATACTATTGTGAAAATATCAAAATATGATCGTTCTAACGTTTTACGTAGTTATTCAAACTTTTCACAATCTGTACCACTATATATCTGTGAATTTGATATTACTTAGACTAACGTCTAGACTAGACCACTATTTTGAAACTAACATAGCCTAAGAACAATCTACATTCAGATACATAAAAGTGTTATCAAGATAGAGTCAAATTGAGTCAATGTGCGGTGCAGTTTGGATGCTTATTTATCTTATCAAATTCGCATGTATTGTTTTGTCATGCAATAAAATACGATAACTGCTTTGGTATATCAATAGTGATATGGTGATCATAATGAAAATACTAGAGCATTTTTTTTCTTATACCACGTAATATAATTCCAGACGCAAATGAACACGCTAGTAGGTTCAAAGTGCTCGGACCTCAGACCCGACAAGCTGACAAGTAGACTAACCATCCATTTCGAAATTGCAAAATGAACTTTGTCGGAGGGGAAACACTGATAAAACTGTTGAGCAGCTCGTATCAGCCGTTCCCAACTTCAAAGTAATCAAAAACGGTTGCCAACAGCCAAGAGGAAATTACACTATCGAGGGCACCCTCCGCGGATGTCTCGCGGGCATCTCTCATTACGAGACGAATGAAATATTGGAAGGCTGGCTTTCATTCGAACACGATAGACATTTTGTCTCTCAGTGCTATTGCATTTTGATTTCACGAACAAATGGCAAATGTATTTGATCTTCAAGACAAAAGTCACACAATGCATCTCTAACTTTGTATAGTATTGAATGATTCGCTATGATAATAGAAAATTTTTTGGTTTTATGGTAGGACGTGCTTCTTAGATGTTCCTTGGTTGATCCCTTAAATTACTTTAGCAGTTGCCATGGGAAACGCGAGCGGAATATACTTGTTGCCACGACACCATGCAAATGAAGATGTATTGATTTATTTTCGTTCAGTCAGTCCTGTCCTGCCTGAGCTTCAGCCGACGAATACATTAAAATCCATCAAACGGTGAATACAACCAATTTTCCGTATTATTTGTAGTCTTGGAATTTGCATTAGAAATAATCTTATGATTACTGGGTTTTAGCTAGTTTCTACGTGTCCGTAAAAAAATATTGTTGAATCTTTTTCTCCCGAATTCGTTTTGGTATTTCAGCTACAGGTACGAAATAGAAATAAGTACCGTCAGATATCTAGTAGATCTATTGTATTTCTTTCAACAACTAACTCTCCTTCATTGAGTTCGTTCATAGGAGTAGGTATCGTAAGTTGACTAATTCGACCGCAGTTTTCATACCATATCATTCACTATCTATCTCGCTATCAACCTCACTATAATCTCGTTAACTACTGCAATAGATTACTTTACAATAGTCTGCAATAAACTGTAGGTATCTCATATCTCACAGCAATACTTCAAATAAGTACATCACTTTTCCAATCTGTTCTGAATGCTCTGCAAGCAAGGCATTATGTTGTCAGTGCCGCGTTAACTGGCGATTGACGCAGATTACGTGCGTGGGCGCAACCACAGATTTGCTTGTAAATGGGTCAGGGTGACGTGCCGAGCCGTGAATATTGCCAGACTTGCAAGACCAAGAGTCAAGACATAGATGTTAATCCAGTCAGCACATTGCAGTTTACAAAAATTTGCAATACTTTTTAAGATTACGGCTGGTTTATTAACCGACTTCAAATAAGGAGGAGGTTCTCAATTCGGTTGTTTTTTTTATTATCTTCGACTTGATCTGGAAGTTGTAAAAAAATGCGAAAAGATTGTAGTTTTTGTCTAATATGCATGTGATATTGATTTTCTGATTGAGCGAGCTCCCTATCATATTGGTAGTTGATACCAGTATGCTAAAACGAACAAAGAACTTCAGCGAAAACAGATTGGTTCCTAGAATCGTTTTAGCCCAGGTAGATGAAATTTCATACGTCGTGTATCTTGTTGCTTTTAGTACATAAAACAGCTGAGGTTGAAAAAACTGGTTTTAACATGTTCTATAATATAACACGACTTGCAGATTATGCACATTTAGGATTTTCGTTCGTGTCATTCCGACCTACTCATTGATGTATTATACAATCATTTACAATACTGTGATGCATCTGATTCTTATCCCTTCTTACCCATCATCCTTAAAAATATATTTTACTTGTATTTATATCTATGGATGGAATGATTTATCAATAATTATACATTGTTTTCAATCGTGTAAGTATTCATGAAAGACCCTGGAGTTTTCGAGACCCTGACGAGTTATTATTTATTCTGTGCATTAAGTTTGCTCTGCGCAGAATCAGCGACCTGCCCTTGACACGATGCATTCCTTTGTCCTTCCTAAACCACAGGGTCTTTGTTTGGTTCCAATCCTTAGTTATTTTCATTGAATATTGGTTCTGGTCATCCATAACCTTCCTACTAAACTAGCTGTTATGCTACCTTTTTAACTCTCGACCGAAAAACCGAAGAGGTTTTATAAAATTAACGGCGTTGTGTGTCTGTCTGTTTGTGCCGTCGTAGCTCTGAAAGTTGAGTTCCAATTTGAATGCATTTTTTGGTAAGAAGAGTGATTGGGACGGTTTTTAGTTTGGTAAAAATTGGTGGAGCCGTTTTCGAATTATGAGGCTAATCAGCTCTGAAAACCAGTTTGACATGTAGTACTTTGACATGAACAAAATAATTATGCCTGAGATTCCTATTGAAAGATGAGCTCAAGTTTACACTCCAAGGTTTGATGTTGACTAGCAACGATGAAGAGGATCTAAGCAGATTTTTGTAATTTTGTAAAATTAACTTGTTACCAGCTGGTTTGAAACTATAATTTATCCAAACTTTACTGTATAAAGCAGTTCTACCTACACATTTATAAAAAGCAAAGTAACAATATTAATGAATCGTCATTAGAACAAAGTGTAAGTTGTGTCCGGGCTATTACTCACCGTCTACGGCTTGTGGCGTTTCGCACGAGAGAATACAGAGCTCTTCGCTCCGTTTCACTCCCCGAATTGTGTGTTAGATCGATCGTTAAAGAACTTAAAAATGGACTTAAAATACCGCTATATCCATTTAAAATGCTGCAGCACGGACCGTCCAAACCGACACAGTATTTCAGCAATCTTCTTTAGTTTTTACGAGATTGCGTTACGACCCTAAACTCTGTTGACCTAAATATTTAATTCGATTCCCAGGAACCTCGGCCGCAACCGTTTTATGTGACGCTCAACAGGCTGGAAGCAGCGCGGATTTGCTTGAAAAATAGGGATGTCGAAATATCCAAAAATTACGAAAACAGGGTATACCTTTACCAATAAAGTTTTTCTTTTAAAGCAATAAAAATAAAAGTCAAACTCACAGCAGCCCACGGGAGTTGTGAATGGTTACGGAAAAGTTTGGATGGTTTCATTATATTCGCAAATTGTGTTGGACTTTCCAGCTTTAAAACAGTAAGGTACAACTTTATTCCGGTCGATTGTTCGCTTTTACGAAACTAGCAAAAGCTTTTTGAAACGAATACGTAATTTACATAGTTTTAATATCAGTAAGAGTTTTTTGACTTTAGAATCGTTTTCTTCAAATAATATAAAATGAAAAGTTACCATCGATGGTAAGCAAATTCCACATATTCTGAAGATCGTATATCATTTCTGTCGGCTCGGGCATATTTGCTAACATTTAGCCGTGCGACTAAAATTTACATACAATGTTCTAGGCGTAAAGATCGCACGTGCTCACGATCTAAACAATGATCATTGTTACATTACATTTCATTAGGTACCTTATAATTCTCATAGCAAAAAGCGCTTGTTAACACCTTTACTGAGTAATTTGTCTTATGCTTTATGTTCTTTTAGGTTAATGTGTTTATTATACAAAGGAACAACAACCTTGAGGTTATTAATGTTACTATGAGTATTCTCTACGTCTTGCCCACCGCATAATTACTTAATGTAATACCTGCTTGCTTGTTTTTGCAAGTATTGATTCCGAACGTGGGTAGAGCTTCCACTGGTTCCATCAAGGTTGATAATGTTTACGTCTTTCTTCGTTTCCTGATTAAGTTTCTTTGTTTCATGTTTTGCCATAATATTATTATCTTCATCGTTGCTTAGGGTTTGATCAGAGTCCACCTTTACACTTTGATTACAAAGTTCTTGAAATGTGGTAGCTTTCAAGTACAGCATAAATAAATTATTCGATGAAAGTATATCTTCGTGAGCGTTCTCAGAACAGTGCTTTCGACTCTTGTCAATAAACTTGATACGTATCGGCACATAACACACTTGTGCAACTTCACTGAACCCGGAAAGCGAAACTTTGTTGGAAATTCAATTCGCCAGGCAAATAAGCCTTCTCTGATTAATCGAGCGTGTTTGTTTATACCTGCACTTGGACCGTATGGTACAATAATTATAGACACAATCATAATAGGTAAACCTGTATCAGAAAATGCGTAATTTTTTCTCAATATGTTGTATGGATTATTATAGTGATCTACGAATATTGATAGAAATATCAAAGTGAAATTGAATCGGGCAATTTTCATGCTGCTGATGAATAAAATCTGAAATTATACGATGAAAAGAAAACTAATAGCATCTGCTACTACCTTTGTGATAACTCTTTCCAGAATACAATGAATATTTTGCATGTGTACCACCCAATACGCGGCTCTTTTGATTTACTGCGCAGTATTAAATTCGCGGATTCGATAAAGGTCGAATTGTGCTTCGAATAATATAAAACGTGCTCATATTTCATTTGAAATATTGATTAGGTAGTGTCTCAAACTGATAGCTAACTTTGTAGTATTACTTATTGAATTTTACGCGGTGCCCAGTGGCAATTTGTCCTTGTTATGCAACAATTAGCGATGTTCAGTCAGAGCGGTTCACAATATCCAGGAAGGGTTATTGTGTGGTTCACCGTCCACCCCTTTGTTCACCCTCGCCGTCTCGTCTGTCACCAGCTCACTCACTTCACTGGCTACATAATCGACACTATTGGAAATAATTATACCTATGTCTTGTGCAAACATTATCGCCTTCGTCTTTTATGTTCCATTGAGTTGCTGTCTGTTAGTGCAATCATTCAACAGCCAACCGTGTTAATTAACGTATCTGTTTCACCCATTTAGCCGAGTGCGTTTTATGTTAATGTTAATGCCTGTGAACTTTAAACATGTGAGCGACAGACTTACCACATGTACCAAAACAATAAGAAAAAGTTTTACTAGGTCACGGTCACAGGTATCTATTTTATACTGCACGGTACACCAGTGATGCATCACTCGCGCAGATATTATTGTTGCCCAATTGGCATCATTATTCGGATCACGATATTGGCGCCTATTCAGGCGATGCATTCGCTTGCGAGTACGATATGAACGGTACGGTCTATTTAGATATCTAAAATGATGCTATAACTATGAAACGGCTAACGTGTCGCACCAAGCATCCAAATACCTTTTGGTATGCAAATGTTGGTCAATGAAATTAATGTTTTTTTTATCCTATGTTTGTAAGGGTGTTATCGCATTGATAAGAAGTAGGAAACGGATGAGCTGTAACTTTGTATATTTGTCTGTTTTTATAAACTGCTCCCAAAATTAACACCACCTCATACACTTTATATTTTGTCCGCAGATGCAGAATATAAATAACATAGTTATGTTTCCCGTCGATAGTCTTCTAAAAGGGGACTTAAGAGGAGTCAAAGGTGACTTGAAAAGGCCCTTCGACAAAGCATCCAAAGACTATGAGTCAAAGTACCTGAAACTTGAGAAGGAAAAAAAATCGCAGGCGAAAGAGGCTGGCCTCATCAGAAGCGAAGTAACACCGGCGGAGATCGCTGATGAAATGGAGAAAGAAAGAAGGTTGTTTCAGTTGCAGATGTGTGAGGTAAATAAAACTATGAATATAAAATGCTCATTTCGTAAATATGACAAAGAACGGTATAGAACTTCTAAGGTAAACCTAGTTAGTATAATCGACGATAATGAATTACAAAAGATCCTAAATAAACCTTCTGTAAAAATCTGAAACCTAATTCCAGAAATGTTTGTTTAGAATAAAACATGTCAAGGACCATTTACCAAGTCTTAGAACGATTTACGAAGAAATGTGTGATTGCTTTTCTAAATGTGAAAAACATTATTAGCTTTTCAAAGCGTAAACCTTATTAAACCTCAAACAGAAAAGCAATTTAGCTTTACGTGGTAGTTTTATATGAATGTTTTGTTTATCCTTAATTGGATCCATACGTTCTCACACTGAGTTAAAGTTTATTTACCAAAAACGTGTTTACATTTCGGGCTGTAATTACTTCTCTAGCGATTTTATTTTTTCTTGTCTTGTTTGTAACCTTCTCTGTTTCAACTGTATCATCTAAATGCTCTACAAATATTGTCTCAACAGTTTAGCGACACATTCCCATGTAATCTCCAGCTTTAGAATAGTTAATGCGGATGTTTAGTTTTGACCACGTTCGTCTGAGATATTCTGGGAAGGATTTTTATTTTCAGTTAACGAGACTAGTGCGCATTAAGAATATTAATGGGATAGTTGGTCTCTCAAATCTTTTCCTTGTTTATCATTTGGAATAGACCTTCTCACATGTAAAATTCATAATATCTTTCGAGGATTCGACATAGTCGTGACGAAATTGCCTCATCGTCGCAATGACGTCATAGTCTGCGGCAGTAGAGTCACTTTTGTTTATATGTAGTGAATAATCCTCAACATTATCACATTATCATCTTCTACATTCACTTACACCGCGATTACGCTTACGAAGATTCGAAATCGAGTCGAGTCTATTTCTAGTAAATAAAAAATACAATCGAATTGAGAACCTCCGTCTTTTTGAAGTCGATTAATTATTCTAAAATGGCTTCTGCTTTTCAAACCTTAACACTTTAAGACGTCATAATGGATTCTTCTAGCCGTATTCACCGTAATATTTTGCAAAACGACGCAAAAAGTTGATAGGTATTATCATGCCTCGCTAGCCCCTCGGCGAGCAAAGCCAAGAGGTGTGTTCATAATTGTCGCTGGGCAATTTGTGGCTTCCACATACCCCTGTACTGTGGCCAACCTGTTGCCACTTGCTACTTTAATAAGCCACCGCCTATTACTCGAGTGACCTGTGTTTATTTGGCTTCAAATAATTATCCCCTTAAGCAACTTACACAGTAAATTAGGTACCGATGGGTACATCCTAATTTGTAACCACATTAGTCTTATTTACTTTCTCTTATCATTTTAAACTTGTCGGCCCATCCCGGTGACTGACCTAGGCAAATAACTTGTACAGAAAGTATAATATTTTATTATCTTGTATGATTTGTAACCAACCTTAACATAACATTATGCATGCATGAATCATTTATATCAACATGATTATGCTATTACTTGATACCTAATATCACTGCAGTGCGATTGTACCTATCATAGTTTCAATAGGAACACTGCACGATAGCTGCAACTTACTTGTAGACGTAATCCCACTACTATTATTAAATGTCAAAGTTTAGATGTTTGGATGTTTGTGTTTCAATCACGCTGTAACTACTGGTCCGATTTGGATGTAACTTAGAATATATTATAGTTCGTAACCTGGATTAACACATAGGCCCACTTTACCCACTTTATTTTTTTAGGTTATTTTTTTTTTCGTGGACTAAGTCGCGGGTTATATTACATACAAACTAGCAAAGTACTCATAGTAATTTCAGTTATCTTCATGCAATATCATAATCATGTGAATAGATAATTAAAATAACACTTCCTTCCGTTATTTACTTTTATTTACCTACGTTTAATATGTCATGTACTTACCTAAAACGTTTTACAAATTAAGCCGGTCTTTGTATCTGGAAATGCAATTAACTATGAGCGAGGAACAATTTATCTACGTCAGTGTTTATGTTTACACAACTATGGGCGTTTGCACACCGACACCTATACGGTACCGATATTTACCTCAGTAACTTCAATATCGGTGTCGGCAAGCCAGATTTCTGTAATAATTACTTTTTAGAGTAAAAAATCATTATAATATTATATGAAGGGAAAGAATGCAATAGTTTCGAGGATCTTTGTGTTAGGAATACTCGTTTCGCTTTGATTGATGACTCCAATTAGAATGGTGGTTGAATCTTAAATCACTTTAGGTCTATGAGGTCATACGTGATTGGTGCAGCTAATTGCATTGCCAAAACCGAGCTAGGACGGCTTTGAAACGTATAAAACTAATTTGCGAGTTCTACTGGCCGATTTCCAAATGCAGAATATTTATCGTTTGGTGCTTTGGCTCCTCTATCCAAACTCTAGACTAGACCATTGTCATTGTCAAAAGTACATGACCGTTGGATGCGTGAATCGTGATATTCATTCACTATGATTGAATCTGTGGGCGCTTCAGACACAACTTGTAGTGGCCATTTGTCATATTCTATTCACTTTTGAGATAGCTACATTACTCAATTAGTTAATGCATTCTTTCCCTTCATATAATATTATAATGATTTTTTACACTAAATAGTGATTATTACAGAAATCTGGCTTGTTATACAATAAGAATTTATTGTAGGAAATTGTATGATGTTCAATAGATAAGATAACAAAACCAGTAGCTAGAAGCACTTTACTATTTACGTTGCAATAAATAAATCTACTATCAGTGGTATTGGAGCCGAAGGTTGCCATAAAGATGCACAGCAATAAAATGTTTTATGAGACGTCGCGCTCGCGAAATATCTGTCTGAATGCAATGCCAAATAGTATGCTATGTTTGGTGGTACGTTGTACATCGTCTTGTTTTCTGCAGGGTGTAAAAAACAGCCAATATCAAACACTCAGTAGGTTGGTGAATATCTGCTACTTCGCTTGACAAATTCGCTTGAGGCCTTGACTTTACAATATGGATTATTATGGATCCTTGTTTTGAAATGTTCAAATTTTTTCGGAGGTGGGCTTATTGATCTAAAGACCCTGTAAAAGTTTTCAAGAGTGAGGCCTATTTGCCAAACGGTTGCACACGCCAAATGCTATGGTTATTTAGCTCACGGAAAGCAGGCTCAATGGATAGGTACTTCGGGGCTTTGCATAGGTACAAGTAGAAAATCTAGTGAATGTACCTATGACTGTAGTAGGTGCGTTGCTTTCTATATTTGCTAAGAGCTGTACAAGAAGAACGATGTCTGTTGATGACGTTTGCTTAGCTTTTAACATGGGCATAAACCGTGCGAGATTTCAGAATATTCGAAATCTGCAAATAGTAGATAGGTACTTTACCTACATCACAGTCGTAACTTCAGTTGGAAATTAATATTTCAGTAAACTTGGCTATAATTGGCAGTTGGTCTCGATCTGTTGTGATACCAATGAAACATGTAATATAATAATATAAAATGTCTTGCTTTTACCTAGCTACTTACCAAATTATAAATCTTTTGTTGCTATGAAGAGGCGATGACCACATTCCTGTCTACTAAAACAATTCTATTTTATATACAGAGAATGCATTGTTCGTAGCATCTCGAACAGCAGCGTTACAAACAGTTTATTGTCTGAAAGTAGTTTTGATTGCGCTCTGTTGATTCCATTTCCTGACAAGATGTAGAAATCCCGTTTGTACACTGTACATAAATGTCGTTTACCTTTGCTGTCTCGTTTAATTAATTTACCAACAATATAATAAAGTTCAAGTCTACAAAACAAGGAAGGTGCCATATGCGGGATGTAGCGACTATAAAAGTAAATAGAAGAGATAAATATAATTCTCATTTAAACATTTCAAAGAACAAAGCCCTTTTGCGGTAGAGTCGTTAACACCAACCTCTGGCATAAAAGCGAAGTCAATTCCTTTATCGTCCTAAAAAGAAAGCCAAGTCCTGTTGTGGTCGGTGCGGTACCACGTCAGCGTCCAGGTCGACGACCGACCTTGCGCGGCGCATAGCCGCAGCCAGCGCGCGACGCTATGACTGCATGCCATGACCCTTGCTTTGTTCCACGTCTCACACCACTCGCAATACCACACTCTCCCCGCCACAACATTACAGCCCACGCGCTCCGTTTATGGCATTCCCACCACGGTACTCACCCACACTTCCGAAATATAGAAATCTTTTGATCAAGTTCAGTAGGCGACTCGCCAAGAGAACGAGCAAGGTCGCCCGCCAGCTTTATTGCACAACCTCTGAAAGACAAATCTGGATACTACGAACCGCGTGCGCGTGCGTCATCGGGAGTAATTTTAACTCGCGGAAGGACATGGAGTAATTTGTTAGAGTTTCCACAGTACGAGTATCGCTCGTGGCTATCCCGCGTTACTTACAGTCTCCGGTGGAGGCTTGCCCACGCGTCATTTGGCGTCGCCCTGTCTGCTCCTTTAACCAGTGTTTGTTGACATTTTTATAAGTAGAAATTTTGTTCTAGTACCTGATAAAATTCAACGAGATAAAGACGAAGAAAGGTATCGAGTTGCTGCAGCATCTAGTGGAGTACTACCATGCTCAGACGAACTACTTTCAAGACGGTTTGAAGACGATTGAGCATTTCGGCGTTTATGTGGCAGACTTGAGTGTGCAACTGCAGAAGATCAGACAGCAACAGGACGACGAGAGACGAAGGCTCTTCGAACTGAGGAATATGTTGAGAGCAGCCGCGCCACAGGATAGAGGAGAGGTTAGTTGCTTCTAAAGTAATAAAACAGTTGTCTTTGGTCTTAACGCCGGTAGCTGTACTATTTTTAGCAGACGTTTAGCATACGCACCGCCGGGAGAGGTATTGGCGTTTTTCATAATCAGAAATTAGTTGTCGTTCGTATCTTACCATTCTTAATCACTCCAGGTGGCTTCAGCTGTGGGTGGTTACTCCCTCCACCAGCTCCAAGGCGACAAACAACACGGGGTCACCCGAAGTGGATACCTCCTCAAGAAATCCGAAGGGAAAGTCCGACGCGTCTGGCAAAAACGACGATGTCGTGTCACAGCCGAAGGGTTCTTAGACATATTCCACGCGGATGAAAACAAGACTCCGGCAAGAGTGAACTTGCTGACGTGCCAGATTAAAGTCGCAGCTGATGATAAGAGGGCGTTTGATCTAGTCTCATGTAAGTTTTATTAACTTCGTTCGCTCGTTCGTTCCTATGTGTTTCTGGTGACGGAGTTTTTTAGGGCTCAATAGAGTTTTTAAAAGATTTGTAACCAACTGAGGAAGTCTAAACATTTATGATTTGTCCAATGCCGAAATAACTAACAATGAAATCATAATTTCAGATAACCGTACCTACCACTTTCAAGCCGAAGATGAAAACGAGCAACGCGCTTGGACTTCAGTACTAGTCAACTGTAAAGAAGGAGCGCTCATGAGGGCGTTTCACCAACAAGCAGGGGAAAGCAACGACAATGGACATTCGCTATTGGATCTGCAGCGTTCTATTATACGAGCTGTGAGAGCTATGCCAGGGAACCAAGTGTGTGCCGATTGTGCTAGTAGTAATGGTAAGATGTGATTGTAAACTAAGGGTAGGGTTTCTAGGGGTAATTAGGAAGTAGGGGTCATAAGGGCATGTTCGTGGTTTTAAATTTTTTGTAAAATTAACTTGTATTCTTCCAGACCCCACATGGCTCTCAACAAATTTCGGTGTAATAGTCTGCATCGAATGCTCAGGCAGCCATCGAGAGCTTGGAGTCCACATATCTAGAATCCAGTCGTTAACCCTGGATCGGCTTAGTACGTCACAACTACTACTCGCCAGACATTTGGGCAATCAGATGTTTAATGAGATTATGGAAAATACTTTGGATGAGAGGGATAAACTTACTCCTGAGAGTACCATGTAAGTTTCTAGAGATATTAGTTACATTTCTAATTGTAAAATAGTTTAAATACAAATATGTGTAGGTACTCTATCATATTTATCTGTATATTAGCTTCCGCCTGCGACTTCATCCGCATCTCATTCGTCGTGTTAATTTTCCGAAATAAAAAGCCCATGTGTTAATCCAGGTTACTAACTATATGTATTTCAAGTTTTATCCAAACCGGACCTTCAGCCTTACTTTTGAATCCAATAAAAATTCCCATACAATGTAGATCACAATCTAGTATCAATGAATTTCCGTATACTCTTGAAGAAAATTTCCACGCTAATATATAAGGGCCAACGCACATCTATCGACAAAACTGTTTTGTCGCGCACTTAGTGACGTGAAAATAAATTTTCTGTTATAACGAAACTCACATCAATTGACACGACAGTCTTTTCGCAAACAGACAGGGTTTGCCAAAAAATTATGAAGTTTCACATAACTAACTGTTCGACAAGACGTTTTGTTTTCGGTTTGCGTTCGCCCTAACGCGACAAATATTTCCCTGACAAAACAGAGTCAAGAGTACAAATCTATATTGAATGTGACAATCCAATGCCGGTTAGTTCATTGTTAGGTTGTAGTTGCACCGTGATTGAAACATAAACATCCAAACATGTAAACATTTATAATATTAGTAGGATTAGTTGTAAACCTAACTTACAGGGAAGAACGTCTACGTTTCATTCGAGAGAAGTACGTGTACCGAGCGTGGGCAGCTCGGACATGTTGCGACGCAGCCGAGAGGCAATCCGAAGTAGAACACGCAGTCAACAATGGACACATACAGAACTTACTTCAAGCTTACGCAGAAGGGGCCGATTTAGCCGCACCGTTACCTAGCTCAGTGAGTACAATAATATATATAGATAGATAGAAAATACTTTATTGCACACCTTAACCTAGGGACTGCTTATGTATTTACAAAAAAAAAGTATATAAGTATTCTATCAGCATCTAGTTCCCATATCACAAACTTTGCTTAGTTTGGGACTAGAGGGCGTCGTGTGAAATGTCCGTGAATATTTATTTATTTATAATCTAGATGATTTATACAACGCTAGGGGACACTTTGTTACCCATGCCCCGATAAATGGGAAGCTGTAGTGCCAGGGGCATGATTTAGATGGAGTCGGCTTGTAGCACCTATACCATCCTCTCAGCTTAGTCAGCCTTATCCACAAGAAAGACAAGGTCAATACCTACATGTAGAGCTGACTAAACTGCGGGTTTTCTCACGGTGTTTCCCTTCACCGTTTGAGAACACTGGCATTGCGTACATAATAAAATAAATAATAAAAAAATTGCGTACATTGCGTTTTTTGAATATAAAATTCATTCACGCACGGCCAGATTTGAACCCACGTCCTTAAGAAAGCGGGGTTGCTACCACTAAACAACCGATGCTCTGAAGCTAAAGAAAGTACCTGTGATAGTAAAGTCATCATCAGAATTTGATGGCTTCGTTGATCAGTTTTTAGATAAGTATTTGAAATTGTTTACAATTCTCTGTCATAAGGCTGCTACTTTTAAGATAAGTTTTTTTTCTCATATATGTCATGAATTTTGAGTATATTTTTATTGTTTAGAGTCACAGCAATCATTTACTTACTATTGATGTTTTGACCCTTTTCATGAAACTTTTTTGTATCTGATTTCCCCCTAGGATTGCGGTGAGACAGCACTTCACTTAGCCATTTCCCGTGAGCTCGGTGACGGTTCCTGTCTACACATTGTCGACTTCCTCGTCCAGAACGGTGGTGCCGCATTACTAGACAAAGCTACTACCACTGGTAGGTACAGCATTACAATAACTACCAGCGCTTCACTTGGCCACACGTGGAGTGGGGTCTATGGCATCTGATTCTAGGATCAGAATGAAGTAGAAACCAATCTCCAATTGTTTTGGCGTCGGATCCTAGGATCCGTTTCCAAAATTTTGGATACGATTTCTGTCTATACATTGCCGGTGTCGATTCTGTTATATTTTTCTAAACAAACTACTAATTTGACGGCACTAAAAATGCCGTCCTTTTCTCATAAACTGCAACGACAAAGACAGCAATGATTTTAGTGGGCATTTATAAAAAAATGTAAGAGAATCGCCAACATTGTCGACTTTCTAGTCCAAATAATTTTAACGAAATTCACCTTCAGAGATCCGGTCTGATCCGAAGACAAAACGATTCTAAATGAGTCTTGTGATTTTATTGACAGGCGTCACAGCTCAGTCGGTAATAGCTCTGCCTTCCGTGCTGTGGGTCGTGGGTTCGATCCCCACTAAGAACAAAGATTTGTGTGTGGCAAACATAGATGTTTGTTCTGTCTGGGTGTTACTATGTATTATAAGTATGTACGTACAAAAAAAAAGTATATAAGTATTCTATCAGCATCTGGTTCTCATATTACAAGCTTTGCTTAGTTTGGGACTAGAGGGCGTTGTGTGAAATTTCCATGAATATTTATTATATTTATTATTTAGTATTGAATAAAGAAATTTTGTCTTTGACAAAATTTGAAATTGGTTGCACACGATTATCCTCTGACTTTTCGCCCTGTTGGTTCCAAATAAAAAGCTATCGGTAAACTAATATTTTGTAGTGTATTGACCATTGAGTTGTTTAGGTATGACGGCATTACACCTGTGCGCGGCGACCGATCGCACGGAGCCTATGAAACTGCTGTTGAAAGCGGCCGCCGACGCGACGCTAAAAGACGGCAGCGGACGAACGCCGCTACAAATCGCCAGGCAGTTGGGTCATCATGGATGCACTGAGTTGGTGAGTAGTAAACCTATTGCCAAAATAAAATATTCATTCATAGTTTTTTTCATGTTAGAAAATAATAAGGGCGCAAAGCGCTCGCTTTTCAGCTATATTTGTAAACGCTTACAGATTTTTTTGATCCGATAAAATAAAAAAACTAACTATAAATAAACTTAAATATATAAAATAAATAAACTTATATAAAAAAACTTAAAAAAAATGTCTGCCGTCGTCGCTTACCCGGAGTTTTCAAGTAAATTCCGTTTTGTGGAAATTAAAAAAGTACACCTTCGATTTTATCATTATTACCTGTAAGTACATTTCACAAGTATACTTAATTCCAACAATCTACTCAACATTATTCTTGTCCACAGTTGGAGAGTGTCGACAAACGCGAGAAGAGTATATTCGAGAACATAAACATCGATTGGAACTTGTCCCACGACGACGGATCGACTGATTTCTCGGATGACGACACTGTTATCGATGAAAGGGTAAGTAGAGATTAGTTTTACAAAAAAAAAAATCCTCTGAGATAACCAGTTATCTAGTCTTGGTTATCTGTCAGGAATAAGCCTTTTTTATTGGCGCAGTGCAATGCATCACAGGACACGTCTTACCTCTTATGGTAACCGCTGCCTATAACAATGCGTTGCCTCACTGAACACGTCCACTGAATAAACCGATGGCCCACCTGATGGTGGACTATCGGTTTGTTCCATAATTTAGTTGCATAAAAAAGATCGCAATAGTCGAACCGTGTAAATGTTGCATGTTTATTACATTAATCAACTTATAGACTCAATGTTGCATGAAATTCTGTTTCTTGTAGCGGAAAGTAGATTCACTTGTAGTTAGACTTATCTATTTCTTGTTCTCTCTTTTTTCCCTTTTTTTGATACCACTTGTAGTTTCTTCTAAACACAGTAGTTATCAACTAATAACAATTCCTCCTAAGCATCTTGAGAGAAACAAGGCAAGTCCATTATGTCTAATCTAATCTAATAATTGTAGCAAACTCTATCCATTAACAAATTTCTTTCAGATATTCATGGATTGGTTTTCAAAATTGCAGCAAAACGGCAGCGTCACGCCTGAAAAGAAATGCCCCAGATCTCGGCCGCCCTCCTACGCCGGCGGGGTTGTTCAAGAACGGCATATCACTGGGGGCGGGGAATCCCCAGTATTGCGATCTCGCTCATCTACATGTGACTCGTTACACCACGCCCCGCCCACTCCTACCACACTGCCGAGGAAACCTAACGTTTGTAAGTCATATCCTAATCCATAGAAAGCTAACGTTTGTAAGTCATATCCTAATCCATAGAAAGCTAACGTTTGTAAGTCATATCCTAATCCATATAAAGCTAACGTTTGTAAGTCATATCCTAATCCATAGAAAGCTAACGTTTGTAAGTCATATCCTAATCCATAGAAAGCTAACGTTTGTAAGTCATATCCTAATCCATAGAAAGCTAACGTTTGTAAGTCATATCCTAATCCATAGAAAGCTAACGTTTGTAAGTCATATCCTAATCCATAGAAAGCTAACGTTTGTAAGTCATATCCTAATCCATAGAAAGCTAACGTTTGTAAGTCATATCCTAATCCATAGAAAGCTAACGTTTGTAAGTCATATCCTAATCCATAGAAAGCTAACGTTTGTAAGTAATATCCTAATCTATAGAAAGCTAACGTTTGTAAGTCATATCCTAATCCATAGAAAGCTAAATCAATGACGTTATAGTGGGTTGAGCTATTCAAGAAAAGTCCGCCACGGAGAGTGTAGAATCTACAGTTTACTCAATTTTACGAGACCGCATATGTTTATGCCTGTGGCCTTATGCTCAGTTCGGCAGAGATTTTACTCTAATAGGGATGACGTTATATCTCGCCTGAAAATTAGTTGTTCACCCACTGGTAAATGAGTTTTAGAGTCCCTATTAGAGTAAAACCTCGGTGTATCACACACCGTCTTAGAATGTCGTAACATCCCACTACTATTATAAATGTCAAAGTTTAGATGTTTGGATGTTTGTGTTTCAATCACGTTGTAACTACTGGTCCGATTTGGATGAAACTTATATTGATTTATATTTAGATACTTATATTGATTTATATATTTTTTTTGGTGGACGAAGTCGCGGGTAACTGCTAGTAAATAATATTTCAGATAACATAGGCAGCCTGAAGAAGCGTGCCGCTCCGTTACCGCCGGCCGTGGCGTTGGCTCACCCCCCGCCGCACCCGCGCTCCACCCCCTCCCCCTCCGCGGACAGCGCCAGGTCGTTACACGGTAAGATCTCAAACGGTGAAGGAAAACATCGGGAGGAAACCCACGGCTAATAGCGGTTCAACTACTATCGTCTACTAGTTGGGAGACGCAGTGGCGTTGAAATATAGATGAACATAAGTATTTTATCAGCAATCTAGTTTCCATAGTACGAGCTTTGCTTAGTTTGAAACTAGATGGCGTTGTGTGAAATATAATTTTTTTATTTAACCTAGATGGACTAAGCCAAGATAATGATCTAAGGTGCTAAAACATGATTCATCGTCATCATTATCATATATATGGACCAACTAGCAGTTACCCGCGACTTCGTACGCGTCTAGTTTCCGTGTACATTATATTATCTGTGCGTGTACCGAGCGGATACTTCTTTGAGAAACTTGACATTACACCTCATTACACCGAACTCGTACCTACTCGAATGTCAAACGCTAGTTGTTAGACCAAAGAGGTAGTACTACGCCCTGTCAAACTGACGTGACATGACATGACAATGAAATCCTCTTGCCAATTGGCGCTGCTAATCCTTTTCGTTCATTTTATCCTGTAGATCCTGTTAATTATTCGGGATAAAAAGTAGCCTATATGTTAATCCAGGTTAAGAACTACATATATGCCAAGTTTCATCCAAGTTGGTTCAGTAGTTTTGACGTGATTGAAACACAAACATCCAAACATCTAAACATCCAAACATCTAAACTTTCGCATTTATAATATTAGTAGGATAGGATAGGATAGGATATACGACACGGAAACATGCTTCAGCATTTTTATTTCGTGAAAATTAGTGCAACCATAGAGATAAGCTTGTACATATTTTTTTTTACTTTGCAGTAATAAGTGGTGTGGTGAAACACAGGCCGCAACAGCCGCCGCCCACGCCGCCGCCTGTGACGATGCATAACGGAGCTCACAGGGATGAACCCACTCCTCCGCCAAGAAAGGTAATAGCTTCATTATTTATTTTGATACTCTGCGACAAAAATGTTCTTCAATAAATTACGAAATTTTAGGTAGTTCCTTAGAATATAGAAAATAATCTGTGGGTAGTTCCTATCTAATTTAAAAAAATCGATTGAATAACTACATTCCCGTATTGTTTATTTTGGGTATTACCTACGTATATTGTTGCCAAATTGTGATTTTTTTTTTAATAAGAGAGATGTGAAAAAGATTTTATTTTAAATAGGAAGGAGTAATACATCTGATGTAAAATCTTATGTATTTTATAGTTCACTCAAAGTGGCAACGAAGCTCTCCTTGTAAACAACGAAAATAATGGAAAAAATCCGCAGTGACTAACTTACAATGTTTTCTAAATAGAAATAAGCCAATTAGGCCTCGCCTGTAAAATAGCGACTAACATAAAAGGGTAATTTGTTTTTGCTTCAGAAGAAAAATAGATTGCATCTGGATAAGGCGAAAGCGAAACTGAAACGGGTAACAACAAAAAGAAAATTAGTGTTACGCTTACCCCTTTGATTTACGCCCTACATTAATATGGTTTTACGTTTTACCCTCTGTATCTTACGTTTTACCCTCTATTTCCTCATTGCTTTTCCTTGGATAGGCGTGGTTTTTATGTCTACTTGAATTAATTTACAAAGAGAAAATGTGACCTTCCAATCTTACAATTAATAAACGCTTTACTTAATTTTCAATTTTGGATACTGATTTCAATTTTGTATGTTATCGTAAAATATTATGCCAATTTTTTTTTTCAATACCTGACGAACTATTATAATATCTTGTAGCTTTTTTATAACATTGCATGCACGTAACGAACAGCTTTTTTATACGATTTAGATCACATTTTTTAACAAATATTTTTCATTTTAATTCCTATGTAGGTTTATAGACATTTATTTTCAAAAAGACAATATTTGTAGGTAAATAAATAAACAACTATGTAGGTACCTACTTTATTTCGTCCACTCCACATTCTAACATTGATTTTGTTTGGAACTTTTGGCATGAATGTTTTTTGTTATAATATTTTGTTTTTCTTTGTGATCCCAACACTCATAGTCTCGTCTTATTCAATGTTCTAAGTACGTATTTAGAAATAAAACTGCTTTCTAAAATATAATTTAAGAATAGTTATTCATTTACCTTTTAGCAATTAGAACAATTTGCAAATCATAAAAAGCATATAGAATTTAGAATAGAAACTAAACTTCTGTAGGATTTACTAGTAGAACTACTTGTAGGATATTGATTATTACATCTACTTATTTTTTGTTATGTTGGTAAGGTAAGTATATTTCTGTTATAAATAATTCGTAGTATGTATTCTTCTGTAGTGTTAGAACAAAAAAAAATTGAAAAATGGTATCAAATTCAGACTATTTATCCAACTGTACTTATGTTTAGTTTGACACATAGGATTTTTAGCACATAGAAAATACTCGTAGACAGTAAACAAGTTGATCCCGGACAAGTCATATAGAAAATTGTTCACCATTAGTCGCCGATTTACACTACAGTAGCGAGTAGAGTTACACTGTGGGATAATGAGTACTTGATCGTGGAGCGTTGCGTCGACACTTATGGTAGTGTAAATTCGCTCTAAAAGATATTTTTAGTAATGTGTTATGGAAATCAAGACAACCATTTCCAAGATCACCTTATCACGATTCCCGCGGTCTGACCTCTAAGTGTAATAGTAACCGAGTTCAAAAACTAAAGCCGTTTACCTTAGCTATAAGAAATAGGAAATAGTTATTCACGACATACGACACGACAAGTAAAACATTGTAGATTTTACTAATATTTGGAAAATGGCAACAAAAGTTTTTGATTTCCATTTCCATTACACTTAGCGGTAAGGCGGCCGTTATTCACTTCACCATGAAACTAACAAGTCTTACCTTTACAGGAATGTTCTAGTCAAGACTCTTCATTGGAGCTATGCGATATGACCGACTCGTGCTTAGACGACAGTCGCCTGCACTCCGGGTTATCGTGTGATAGCACGCGGTCGCGCGACCGGTCGCGGCGCAGTGACAGCCGGTCGCTTGACGTGTCTGATACGTCGAGTGTTCATTCGCGGTCGCCGTCTGCCTCAATCACTATGGTATGGGTTTTATTTTGTAAACAATACTCAACTCTACATTTAATAAAGCGGTGAACCAATTTTTCCGTCTCAGGTGAAATCTAAATGTAAACACAAGGGCCTAAATATAAGGCTGTAATTCCTCCTACGCCAATGTCGGTCGAACGTACAAATGAACACTATTCAGAGTTTCCGCACTGTGACGCTAATGTCAGCGGCGAATAGTGCTCTATCGAACTGTCATTCGTATATTCAACCGTGGGTCAGCGACCGACATCAGCGCAGGATGAATTCTGCCTTAGTGCAAACCATTCGGTCACAAATATTACGAACGTTAAAGCTTTTTAAAATTGAATCCCTCCACCACACTGAACTTATCAACATCTATGGCATTACAGTTCTAAACTTTTGCCTATCAAAAACACACATCCTATCTTACTGATGTATTTAACGAATCAACGGCTGAACCCAACATTCAACCTTTGGTAAAGGTTCTACGCTATGGGTAATCAAACCCATCAAACCAGACATAGTTTCAATATTGGGAATGGCTATAAGATGAGGGCAAAGAGGTAGGAAACCATAAACATGGAGAGGCCCCATACTACTATACAAATTAAATCGACACATAAGCCGTGAAATATTATTTTGTTTCTTATTAACCAAACAAATACTGAATGTGTTGAAAGAGATAGACAATATTTCGTCCTTTCGAATTTATTTTGTGACGTTATGATTTTATGTTTGCGTAACCAGCGCCGCCATGATTGGTTCCGTGTTTGTAATAGATCTGCTGTCAATACTACTAAGAAGGCAGCCATATTATGTTCCGTAGTATGTACGCTTTTTTATTGGTAGGGCATATCCATTGGTTTTCTGTATCAGAGATATTTGTCTACAGATGGGTGGCATAAGACGAGTGCGCGCTCTATACGACTGCTCCGCGGACAACGAGGATGAACTATCATTCCGCGAAGGCGAAGTAATCGTCGTCATCAACGAGAGAACGGAAGACGACAACTGGATGGAAGGCCAAGTGGAAGGCACGAGCAGACGGGGCATGTTCCCCGTCTCTTTCGTACACATGCTACCCGACTAGAACAGAGCGAGACAAACATAGCTCAGATTCCCCTCAAACGGCTGTTTAGGCATACCTATTTTGCAGTATTATAGCATGGCCATAGAGTTTGAACAAGAGATGGAAATTACGATTAGCTCAACAAATAGAATTCACTATTAAAGTTTCAAAAAGCTCGGTGGTCGATACTGTGTTCATAAACCAGTGATTTTAATGGAATGAAAAAAGTTGGCCTAAATTATCGGCTTTCATTTATACAGCTATGAGCTTATTTTCAATAGAACTTTACATTTCGCACAATATCAAAATGGATCATTGTTGAAATAGTTATCTTGTTATAAAAACGTTCATTTGTTGAAGTATTATAATAAACTCCATTAAAGCTGACTGTGGTCTGGCAGCTCCGATGAATATAAACAGTTTTGGTAAGATCTTCAATTTCAATTCATATCTCTGCTACAGTGAACACCTTACGCAAGCTTTTAAGCATTTTATTGTTAAGCACGTTTACAAGATGAGCATAACTTACAGAAAAATGAGTCTAATCTTCTAAAAAGGTCTACATATTAAGTTACAACAAAACAGATTTAAGTCGAGCGCGTATTACAGTGGCGACTGAACGGACTTACAACAGATTGGTTGTCTTGTTCCAACATAAGGCTAGTAAAACTATTTTGTAGGTATATTCATCTGGAGCAATTGTTTTTATACAATTTTAATACTCACATGTTTTAACCGTTCCACGTTTGGATATAATATACACACTAGTGTAATCTTATTGTTATATCAAAATTTAAGGCTTTTTTAGCGATCGCTGCAAATTAATAACACCAATAATGTAAGATTTGCCGTCCGTCCTCACACGGAATTTTGTATTGTTTTTCTTGGTATTTCTTCAATAGTAATCTTTGGGGTCTTACCTAAAGAGACTTTTTTAATGTGTGAAAACAAAGCATTAAAAAATTAAATTAATGTGTGTAATGTGAAGTGATAATTAGTATCTTCTGTAACTTCAGTAAATATCATGTTTAAATAAATTCTGACAAAATTCTAATATACAAAATTCATGTAAATATCTCTATGAATGGTAGATTCACAGCTCAAAAATGATTTGCCAAAAATATATGTGATCAGAAAGATGTAGATATTTATTCACAAACGTTATGATCGAATTTGCGCTATCAATATGCTATGACATATCGTCAGTAAGAGATATTGTTGAATTCTTTATACGCTAATGTTGGTCGCAGACGTCGCATCGTTGTTTGATAAAAAGTTCCGCTCCTGACTTCATAGTCGTAGTGCTGTGCTTCAAGAACGTAGTGTTTATTCGCTCAGACGACGCGACGTTAGCGTCGGAGGAATTTAAGCCTAAGGCCCACTTCACTTTAGATTTTGAAAGAAGTAGGTATGTTTAATCGTGTATGTTATTGATATGGACGCTCTTGTGGTATATTGATCGCACAATCACGATCTATCGGACCTGTACTGATGTTGAATTTGTAGAGATTGAGGTGTCTTAGATTGTTGGTGCATGCTGTCTAGATGTGTTAGTAAAGCGAGACTGTAGGTCGAGAATTGTTATTAAAAAAATAATACATTTTTATGTTTCATTGTTTCACGGACCAAAGAAAGTCTTATAGCCTCGCTTTGCATACTTGAAATTGTTGTTACGTCTTGTTAAATTTTATCAATTTCAAATCTAAATAGAACATAGAATAGCAATAGATAACACTAAATCGTTCAATAAAAATGTATTTGGAAAATCGTCGTTGCAAATGTTAGTAAGGTTCTAATATCCTAATAGTTCTTGAATATTTATTATAGCGGTTACTTTAATTTTATTCCCGTTATTCTAACAACATTCCCAATAATGTAAATGATTTTGTATGTCTGTATATTACGTTTTTAGTTGCCTTGTATTCATAGTTTGTAAGTGATACTGGTTTCAATGTTACATTTTAAAGTTACCTAAATAACGCGCGTGTTGCCATATAGTTAGTATTATCTGTGGATAATAAGTAATTATGTCATTGCTTATTTATGTTCGGTACAAACACAACAGGTTATCCTAGGGTTATCCTAGCTAGACAAACCCATTCACACTTTTTACCGAAGTGCTAATCACGACACTATCGGTCAAAATACATCTTTTTCAAGCAAAATATGATTCAGTATATTATGTTTCCATTTGCCATCAAGCTAAGTGCAAAGAAGCTCATGTATATAAAATCATTACCTATTAGTATACCTATAGCTACGTATGTATGTCTAGCTTAGTTTATAGTTACCCATTTGATGTTTTATTTTCGAGATAAATTGAGAAGTCATCCAAACATGGGTGTATTTTAAAAGCTCTTTTAAAAAGCTTATTTATTTATTTATTTATATAGTATTGTGAAATGTATGTAATTGTGATGATGTATTTAATGCCATTTTAGCCTGTCGATTTGTTACTTTGTAAAAAAAAATATGTAACCAAATGAAGCTGTTTAACGTAAGATGTTTTATTCTTTGTATCTAGGTAGTTGAAATAGGTTTTTTTCTATTGTAGGTACCTATTATGTGGCGAAAATGTATGAATTTATTAATACATCACTTGGATGTCTATTACTGAGTTTTATTTTATTTCCGAAGTAGCAAGTGGCACTGCAAGAGAGTAGGTAATTATTAATTATTTAGTTACTTATTAGTTCGGATCTGACCGGCCATAAAAAAGAAGACGTTATTAGTTACATTGTTGAGGTCAGACAGAGGGGCAGCGTTGGGCGGCGTCGTCGTCGTCGTCACCACCAACCAAAAGATGCGTAGTGTATGAGTATTATCATCGATTAATGAATACACGAAGATTGCTACACCCTATATATTAGAGCGTGACTCGCAAAACCGGCTAGTTCCCGGTCCTATTTGGGGATGACGCTACAGTCGACGACGACTTAAGCTTCAAGTAGCCGTTAGAACCAAAGAAACGCCATTAATTTATTTTTGAAATTCATCAAAAATTATGTCCTTATTTTAGAATCTGTAATGGTGTTCATTTATTTAGTTATCACGATTTTATTTCATACTGATTATCTAACATATTTTTCGCCACGCCACCTAGGCGTGATCACCTAGGTGGTCATCAAATTGAAAGATAGTGTACAAATTAATGACATAACTTTACTAATAGGTGGCGTCTATATAACCACAGAAAACAGTTCCCCTACGTTTCTTTAAACGTACAAAACGATTGACGCATTTCTTTTCTAAGAAAATTCATCTTTTCCACGCATCAAGTAAGCTAAAACGGAACGGTACTGTCATTTTTTGATACAAAGTGTCATTGGCCTGCGTGTTGTGTTGTATTCTCTTTGACGATTTTATTTACATGTACAATTATTTCATTTTCTTGTTTTGTAGTTGATTGGTTGTGTTGTGGTTGTGATGAAAATAGTGCTTCCCGTTATGGACTATAATACTGTTCAATTTTTTAACTCGTTGGTATCGAATTTTAACTGATTATAGATTTGATGCAAAAGTATTTGTGTGGTTTCTTTCGATAGGGCCAACGCACATCTATCGACAAAACTGTTTTGTCGCGTACTTAGTGACGTGAAAATAAATTTTCTGTTATAACGAAAACAGCATATGACGAATGCTTCCTCGTCATATGCTGTTTTCGTTATAACGAAACTCACATCAATTGACACGACAGACTTTTCTTAAGTATGTTTACCTATCTATTATAGCATTGTTTAATACCTACCTATTAAACATTGCTTTATACGCACATACCTAGAGAATGAACTGTGTTTTTTAATAAATAAGAATATAGAGTAATTATGTAGTGTAATTAATAATATTATTAAGTACTTAGGATGATTCTCATTAAATAAGCAAGTAACGAAAACAGCAAATAAAAAGAAGCATATCGTAACTAAAAAAGTTTTACTGAGAAGTTTCACATCACTAACTGTTCGACAAGACGTTTTGTCTTTGGTTTGCGTTCTCCCATAGTCTGAACCTTCTTATATATTTTTTTTATCACTCCTACGGTGCTCAGACGTGGTCGCAAACTACTTTGCCAAAGAGTGATGGAGCGAAGTATTTTAGGTGTGAAAAGAATAGATCGAATTCGGAACAGAATACTTCGCTCCAAAACTGGAATCGCCGATGTACGTCGTAAAGTAGCGGAAAGGTGGGCTCAAGGAGTCACAGGCTGGATACCCCCAGGGGGTAGAAGACGTCGCGGCCGCCCGAGGAAGCGCTGGCATGACGACCTGGACTTTCGAGCAGAAATGTGCTATACTCGGCAATAGGTACTGAGGGGTAATCACGAACAAATCTGACAGTCGCCGCGTTACGTAAACCTAACGTATTCGAGTGATATTGCGCGTCAACATCAGCCCGACTGCCGAACGTTGTAGCGTCACCGCGCAGTGTATCTCGGATACGCTAGCGTTACGATACGTTCACGATTGTCAAATTTATTCGTGATCAAGGCACTGCTAATGAGTAGACAAGCCGTTTTACCACCAAGTTTAATGATAAGTCGCAACGCAACTACGTCCTTGAAATTTTTAGAATCCTACTACCTAATATTATTAATGCGAAAGTTTAGATGTTTGGATGTTTATGTTTCAATCACGTCAAAACCACTGAACCAACTTGGATGAAACTTGGCATATATGTAGTTCGTAACCTGGATTGACATATAGGCTACTTTTTATCCCGAATAATTAACAGGATCTAAAGGATAAAATGAACGAAAAGGAAAAATTGAAATTGAAGGGACTCCCTTTTCCGCATTTAGGCTCAAAGTTGGCCCATTATGCGTGGGAACGAAAAGGATTAGCAGCGCCAATTGGCAAGAGGATTTCATTGTCATGTCATGTCACGTCAGTTTGACAGGACGTAGTACTACCTCTTTGGTCTAACAACTAGCGTTTGACATTCCAGTAGGTACACGGAAACTGTACACGCGCACGAAGTCGCGGGTAACTGCTAGTCAATCATATACCTACTTTAGAATATTTATATTGATAAATATACCTATAGGTACCTACCTACCTTCTTCAGACATACCTATTCCATTATTTATAAGTAGGTAGGTAGTAAAACTAGAACAGGATAGCCTAGGAACAAAAGACCTAGGCAACACCCGCAGAAAACTTATTTGTTCGTACCTAAATGGTTCGTAATGTATGGTAATGTTTCAGTACATAACTAAACAAGTACCTATTGGGTGTGATATTTTAATAATATATAATTAAAAGTCTACCTACCTTTTATGTTTTATTTTATCAAGCTAAAAACATTTAAGATTTCATATAATATCATTGTATTTTTTTGTTACCGCACTTGGCGGTAAGGCGTCAGGTTTAAAATCGAAACATCTATTATTTTACTAGCTTGATACGACCAGAGCGCTGTTGCCGCTCTGCATCCAGACTCTATCTCGCTCGTTCGACATTGCATAGCACAAGCTGTCAACGTCGCGCGCGTTGTAACCGAATTTTGGTATACGCTTTGCAAAATTTAGAAATAGCGCCATCTGACGTTTATTTCCGTACTGCTTATAGTGTCAGCGCGCCAGAGGTTCAAGAAAATAAACACCGTTTTGATTTATTACCGATTCGATACACCCAGCGACATCTCACGCCTTTGAAGGTAATCCATTTTCGGGTTACGATATTTTCTAAACGTCTGCTGGTCTATTTTTTTATTTGTCTATGGTATTATGCCTGCACTGCACTTACATCCACAAACAGAGATAAGGTATTCTTAGTAGGTAAAAAGCAAAGAATCATAATCAGAAAAAGGTGTCATGATGTATAAAAAAATTAATTAGGTATTTTGTGATTATGTAGGTAGGTACCATGATTTTTAGAAGCCGTTTTGGTAATCTTTTGAAATCGGAATATTATTATGTGTTCGTGTCACTGTCAAGTGTCAAGCAGTCAGTGAATGTCAACTGCCAAATCAGTTCATCAGCTGTTTTACAAAAATACAAAACAAAAACAAACTGGTCGGGTTGGGTGGTTCGGTTGCAGGTTGTTTTTCTTGAGTTACTAGGTACCTACGTTATATTATTTAGTTTAGTACGTGATGTGATAAGTTGTTATCTTCGCTGTCAATTTTGACTCTGTTACCTTCTGATAAGTCCACCTACCCGAAGGCATGTTATCATTATAATTATAGTTTTGATTAAATAATCATGAATAGATAAGACATGATAAGTTCTACAAAACGCTTGGCTGCAGTTCAAAAGTCACACTTTGGAACCAAAACAAAGCATACGCAATGGTGTCTCGTCAAAGAGTTCTTGATCTTTTTCGGACAATAAATGTGGCATCGTAAGTACCTATCCTAAATACTACTATGTACAAGGATTTAGGTAGGTACCTAGTACTTGCACTTACCTAGCACTTATTTCTATGTGTCTTTTCTAGATGCCAATGCCCGGCTCATGGATACAGGGGAAACATACATGTTTCAAATGCAACCCCTCTTAAGGATTACGCTTTTGAAGTAAGTTGCATTATTAATCAGGCCAAAGTAATTTCTCAATAGTCCCTACATAAAATGAACTCTAAACAATACCTACTTAGTACTAAAAATTGATAGATGAGGTACCTAATAATAAAGAGCACTTTTCCAGATAAAATGCTCAACTGTTCGCTATGGACTTGGCGTGACTCGTGAGCTAGGGCAGGACCTGGTCAACATGGAGGCCAAAAGTGTCTGTGTGATGACTGACCCTAATGTATCAAAATTGAAGCCTATGAGTGCAGTCCTCGACTCTTTAACCAGGAACGGAATAAACTATAAAGTTTACGATAGAGTTAGTGTTGAGCCTACTGATATCAGGTAATGTTTAAGTAAATACATCTAGTCATCTATGCTCAACCATATGTTTATGTAAATGCATCTGCATGGTTATCTATGCTTGACCATTTACAGTATTTTACAGGTTCCATGCATCTACTTCCGGGATGCTAAAATGCTTGAACCAAGCCTTAAATAGACTTTATGTCTGATAATGTTTTCTTCACCACCTGCAAACCATGTGTATTTTTATTCTCACTTCAGTTTCACCCCATGTTGAAAGGAATCGAGTCAATTCCTAATTGAAACGAAACTGTTGCTCTAGAAATCTAGGTCTGCTTTCATCAAAAAACAGACATCCTATGACCTGACTCACTTGGTGACATCCTTGGCTACCACGATTAATTCAGCATGAGAGCGAAATCGTAAATGTATTTTAAAGCTATGTGTCCACTGGGTCGGAATCGGTGCGTACGCAGCGAACGTGGTGTCGGTATTTAAAATTATATGAGCAGATATGCCGATGCAGTGCACACTGTACCATGTAAAATAAATCAATACAAAGCAAGATACAAGATTCAAGATACATTTATTTGCCAATCTTGTATCTTGCAACAAATCCTTTCGCTCCGTACGCCCCGATTACGACGCAGTGGACGGAGTAGCATATCCACTACGACGCTGCAACGTTCAGTAGTCGAGCTGTCGTTGAAACGCAGTTTGACTGTCAGATTGTCAGATCTATTAGTGCTAACTACCAGACTAGTTTGTAGTTCTGACATTATTTTTTCTACAGTTTCAAGGATGCCATAAAGTTTGCCAAAGAAGGCAACTACGACAGCTACGTGGCTGTTGGCGGTGGATCGACGATGGACACGTGCAAGGTTGCCAATCTGTTCGCCTGCGACCCTGAAGCCGAGTTACTGGACTATGTGAATGCGCCTGTGGGGAAAGGAAAGCCGGTGACTAAGCAGTTGATGCCTATGATTGCTTGTTAGTATTTATTAGCATAAGACGACATTATAAAGATAGGTGACAGTGGAATGTTGGTGGATGAAGGAGGCTTAAGGGCGATCATACACGTCCAGCCTGAAACAAAAGCAGCTGACTGCTTCAGGCGTGCGCTAAAATTGTCCTATGTCTAGACATAGGACAATTTTAGCTGGATATAGATCCAGCGCTGGATTTCTTTAGTCTGAAATATAACAATGACCAAACACCATCATCGGCACAGCAGCACCTTGAATAACGACCGAACCCAATATTCAACTCTCATCAAAGCGAAAATATTTTTTGACAAAAACTAAGTATAGCTTCTACAGTTGACAGGCGTCACAGCTCAGTCGGTAATAGCTCTGCCTTCCGTGCTGTGGGTCCCCACCAAGAACAAAAATTTATGTGTGCCAAACATAGACGTTTGTTCTATGACTGGGTGTTTCTATGTATTATACCTACGTATGTATTTACAAAAAAAAGTATATAAGTATTCTATCAGAATCTAGTTCCCATATCACAGGCTTTGCTTAGTTTGGGACTAGAGGGCGTCCTGTGAAATGTCCATGAATATTTATTATATTTGAATATTATTACTATTGAAGGCTACTATAGCCTAGTATGGTATGCCTTTAGTAGGACAAATCCAGAGATGTTTTTAATTTCAGTACCGACAACTAGTGGAACCGGCAGTGAGACGACGGGAACCAGTATATTTGATTACGAGGAGATACACGCTAAAACCGGGATATCGCATCACGCGCTGAGACCCACGCTCGCTATTATCGATCCCCTGCATACGTTGACTATGCCGGAAAAGGTAATCATTTTTAAATCGCGTTTTTCTATAACAACATTGTTGCAAAGTACCTAATGTTTTTATAGATATAGTAACGACTTGCCTAAAATGCTCAGACACTTACAATATACAGGTCTCCTCCCGTCTCTAACCTAACCTAATTCGTATCTACTGGAGAGAGTCGTCCGGGTAAATGGTTATCAATCATGAAACCTTTTGTCTTACGTTATAGGTGGCTAATTACGCTGGTTTCGATATATTCTGCCATGCATTGGAGAGCTTCACTGCAATACCTTATACGGAGCGCGGGCCGGCGCCTGCCAACCCTGCGCTCCGGCCCACCTACCAGGGCAGCAACCCTATCTCTGATGTGTGGGCTAGATTCTGCTTGCAGGTAAAGTTTTTTTCATCCACCTTAATTATGGAATAAGCCGATTTTTATTTTTTATTTTTTTTATTTTATTTAAAATAGGACTCCCAACACAGGTTTGCACTTTAGTATCAAGTGAGCTAGTCGAGGGTCATAATGATAGTACTCCCATACTTATAGGGCGTCACAGCATGCGATGAGGAACAAACAACAACTTAACATTAGTAAATGACAAAGAAATCACATCACAGTGCTAATAAAAGTTAAAAATTAATACACAAGCAGATACACATATAAGCAGATACACAAGCAGATACGATGGCCCACCTAATGTTAAGCGGTAACCACTTCCGTATAATATCTACTAGACTAATGAGACTAATCCTCGTTTATTTTACGAGTGCAGTTCGTCGATAATCACGGCTTAGTGGCGGCTTTGCCTTCACTGTAGTTTGTGAGTTCCATTCCCACCCAGAATGTGGAAACCACGCTATGTGAAGGCTAACGGTCATAGTTCATCGTAATGGTGGATGGAAAGTGACATAAACGGGTATCAAAATGTCAAAATGCCATAACCATTGAAAGTTTGAAATAGTGCAATTCAGGTCACGAATTATATTTATTCCAAGTTCATCCAAATCAGTACAGCCGTTGCGATGTGATTGAATCAAAAAGCCAGCAAAAAAATATGACTGTAACTTATAAAAAAATCTCATAAGATAATTGCACGTGGGTTTATTTCAGGCGTTACAAAGATACTTTGTTCGTTCTGTATACAATGCGGATGACATAGAGGCTCGGTCGAGCATGCACCTCGCGTCCACAATGGCCGGTGTCGGCATCGGTAACGCCGGCGTCCATCTCTGCCACGGGATGGCTTATCCTATCGCTGGCAACGTCACTACCTTCCTACCTGAAGATTATGGGTCAGTATACAACAAAATATCAAAAGATTCAAGTGGAATTGAGAGAGCTATGTGTTTCTGGTCTATCTGTGGATAGGTATGCTAGGTGTAGCAAGCAAACAACCTTTCCAGTTCAAGGACAGTTTATTACTGGCTCGCAGACCAGTGACAGTTGCAGAATACGTAAGGTAGGTACGTACATACAGTGCGAAGGTAGCACCGATAAGCTATGCTTACGTTCATACATATCAGTTTCACTATGATAGTATCCGTGAAGAGAAAATCCGTAGAACCGATATAGCTCTCATAATTAAGTTGAGCCAGTGGGTAGGCCATTTAGTTTGCAGGATTGACAACTGCTGGGTTGCATGACACGGGTTATCGAATGGCGACCACGAACCGTAAGGCGCTGCGTAGAACGGTCACCCGATGGATTGATGACATTGTTGAGATCTGAATGTTCAGGAAACTTCTGCAGATTGAGGAAAAATAGAGATGAAAATGGCATATCGATGGTCATAGGTTGACACCTCGTAACTTACATTTTTATCGAAAATGAGTTATGCACATGGAAAAAATCGAATTTTCGCGGTGCATCGAACAATTATTGACAATTTGTAATTCGCAAAAAATGTCACTCGAACAAAGGTTTCCAAAGCTGACTCCTCATAATTTCATCACAGCATTTTTTCTCACTATAATGCAGTTACAAGGAAACAATTTTGAATTGAACGGCTTCGGTTTACGAACGGTTGACACCTCACTTCATAATCTATGCGTTAATTCTCATTTTCGCGCATTTACGAGTTGACAACATAGAATAAGTTCTTCTGTTTTTCTACCGGTTCGTTGTTATTATTTAAATTAATTAGTAAATTAAAGTGTTAGTTCAATTGTTTTGAATTAAAATACAAGTTAATAAGTCATTTAACAAGTGAAAAGTGCCTACAACATAAATACACCAGTGATAAGGTAAGTTTATGATTCAGATTCAATTCATAATCGTAGGAAGGATCTACCTTTAGTTTGAAATTGTAAAATTTGTTTGAAATTATTGTTTTGTGATGATGGATGATGGTGAGAGCAAGCTGATTTTTGTTTAGGTAGGTACCTACCTACATAATCTTCAAATTGTGTTCTTTTTACAAGCTTTTTTGACCGAGCGAGCGAAGCGTCTCAGTTTCAAGATTGGCCAAAAATGCTTTTGTCCGGCTGTCTGTCTGTCTGTCTGTCTGTCAGTAATCGCCTACAGGTCACATTTATCAACCGATTTCGACGAAAATCGCCACACATTTATTATTTTATTTATTAAATTTTTTTTGTCGAGCGCGTTTTTTGATTGGGGGGAAAATAGGGGAGAAAAAGAGTAAATTGACTTCTACCAATATCAATGAGACTACACAGTCCTCTTCGCCTTTACGAGACAAATCTGTAGACACCAAATTCGACCTCCTAGGACCAAGGGGACGCGAGTAATCGCTAAAACTTATACCCCTAATTTGCGCAAAAGTCTACATAGGTAGAGCCTCTTGGAAAATTCAAGCACCTGAAATTCGAAAAGGGAATGTTTCAGTTATTGCATATAAAGGCTCGCGAGGTCTATGTTCTCACAGTACAACTAGTATTAATTTGCAATGTTTGTAAGTACCTATTTGTGTTTTTCCCGCGCAAATTTTGCAAGTTGAATTTGATCCACTTTTTGATGTCCCATTGAGCTGAATTTTGGTACACTTATGAGTCTTCGGTGACAATGCAATAATATTTTAACAGCGAGCTGATCTGACGATGAAGTCACGAGCTGCTCAACGGAACTCCTCAGTGAATAACAGTAAAATATCCGTAATTTTTTTTCAGGTGTTATTACCATGTAAAATGACAGTGATGAGGAGATTTTCAGCCAAGTTGTTACTAGTAGAAAAGAATTTGGTCTCACAATTAACGTTTCACGTCAAACTAAAAGTAAATATAGATATGAAAGCCAAGCTCCTTCCAGCCTGCCTAGTAGCCACGAAACATCAGCACGTTCTTCACTGAATCTGTTGAGAGATCAGGGACTTCACACCTCATCCCCTGCAAGCCAGCTTTCGCCTTCTTTCTGCTTAGATCTCTCTGCCGTTCATGACCAAGAGAATGGAGAGACTTCTGTGGAACTCACCACCTTACTGCCTGTAAACCAGCTTCCACCTCCTTCCAGCCTGCCTAACAGCCACGAAACATCAGCACGTTCTTCACTGAATCTGTTGAGAGATCAGGGTGAAGTCCCTCATCGCCTGCAAGCCAGCCTCTGTCTTTTTTCGAGTTAGATCTCTTTCAACATTCTGAAAATACTGATGAAGTATACCTAAACCCAGAATGTGATACAAGTGCATATTTTTTTCAGTTATTTCTATTTATAACCCAAACTACTGAACCGATTTTGATGAAAATTAAATGGGTCCAATCTTGATGTAATATCCTTTCAGATAAAAAAAGAATTTTTGAAATCGGTTCATAAATAACGGAGTTCTAAGGTAACAAACATGATTGGTCAAAGCACTGGTGATCAAATTGTCCACTCGTAACTGTTAATTTGTTAAACTACATTAACGTTGACAACTCGCAACTTAATTAAAATTGATTATTCTTAATTAAAAAAACTCTGTGTAAACGTTATTGATTTTTTGAGCATTCGATTAATAAACAAATTATCTACCAACTACATTTTTGTTTTTTTTCAATACCAGTTATAATCGAAGTTAAACAGTTTTTTCTCTCTCCTGTAAAATTTAGAATTTGTATGATACGAGGTGTCAACATATGACCATCGATATAGTGATTGATTCTGCAAAGGCTTTGTTTACGTTCATTCTTTCGTTCACAGCACAAAACCCATCATCCCCCACGGCCTGTCCTGCGTTGTGACAGCGCCCGCAGTATTCCGCTACACAGCGCTAAGCGATCCCGACAAACACATCGAAGCGGCGAAATTACTAGGAGCTGATACAACAAACGTGAAACAAGAAGACGCGGGGAAAGTACTGTCGGATGTCATACTCACTTACATGGACAGAATGAAGATTGTCAACGGATTGACGGGCCTGGGATATAAGAGAGATGATATTCCGAGTCTTGTGAAGGGAGCTTTGCCGCAGGTAACTTCACTTTACAGAATTGTTTGCAGTTTTATGTTTCATTTGTTTTGTTTTTTTTGTTTTTGTTTTATTTGTTTTTTTATTTTTTGTTTTAATTTAGGTACTTAAGTTATTACAAAAAAAATACGTATTTTATACTCAGGCGGTCTTCCCCTCAGATCTCGGGGGTGATTGTAGACCGATAGACGTTTTTATCACGATAGATATATCTCCTAAGAACTGTCAAAAACTATGGAGTTTTGACAGTTTGAGGGATATATATCTATTGTGATAAAAAGTCTATTGGTCTTGAATCGCCCCCCTCGTTTGTTACTGAAGAAAGAGCCTTTTTGATATCTAGGGGTTGTCATAGAAACTCGTATGTCACATTACAGTCGCCGCGTTACGTAAACATAACATATTCGAATTATATTGCGCGTCAACGCTAGCTCGACTGGCTAATTGTTGTATCGTCACCGCGCAGTGCATTTCGAATTCGCTAGCCATACTCGGCTATAGAGCATTTACAAAGCCTATATATATCTGGTGAGTAGTCAGTGGGACATCCGAAACATCGTGGGATATGTCACGTGCTTGCAATGACTTTTGTTATAAGGTTGCTTGTATGTCGCCTCAAAGACTTTCTACAACGTGTAACATATTGTCCCTATAAGCCGAAAAGGGGCTTATTCCGACCAAACACCTGAATAGATTGGCATGTGTAAAAGTTGAATACAACATGTTGGAAATTTCCATTTTTTTTGGTCTTAGCTATTTGCGACCACTTTTAGTGTTTATTTACTTTGCGTATGTATCCAGCCTGTTAGTACACATGCTCACGCACCCTCCTATCACATCGCACCCACACATACTCACTTTAACACGTGTGCAATGTTTTTTTAAGGAAACTTTAAGACGCTTTTCATGAATGAAAAACTTAGAAATATTAGATGTGTCGAATAACCCCCTTTTGGACTTATAGGGACATTATGTTACACCCTGTATAATTAGGTATTGCTGTGATACCCTTTGTTCCATGCTACTTTCTGTAAGTACCTACATAAAACCTATACCTACATATTAAGTATTATATGCACAGTAACAATGTGTCACATTGCGCAGTTTCACAGTAGTTTAATGTCACGTTCTAAGTTATCTTATCGTTTATCTCAGTGCTCTTGTTGACAAATTGTGCAAAAGTTCGATTACCCATTGTTTTTCTGAACATGTGTTTTCATGAGAAAATGACAAAAGCATATTGCGTGCTATATCATAAACTATACCTACCTACAACGCTAGAATGTATAATGTGTGACCTCATCCATACAAAGCATGTTAGCTTCACTCTGTCCTTCTCACTCTTGCACGTTAGTCGCTTTGAAGTTGCCTGTCTCATCGTCCTATCTCGCTCTAATTCAAAGTAACTCAAAAACATGGCTGCACAGAGCGGAGATACCCGCCCGGTTGGCTCTGTCTTTCGCACTAGATGCTGTAGGTTCGATCCCTCGAGAACAAAAACACTTTCGTAATGAACATAGATTTTTGTTTTGGGTATGGGCACAGAAAGTTGCCGTCCCTTTCCCATAAACTGAAACGACAAAGATGGCTATAGTTTTAGCGCTGTCAAATTAGATTAGCTTAGAAAAATGCAACAACTGAATCTACACCAATGTATTAGGGTTCAAAAAGTATAGTGTATTGGCTCATAGTCATTTGCTTGTTGGCTAAATGGCGCTATGGTGAAAATGTCTGACAATATTAAAATTTATTAGTAAATCTACAAAAACTACTCTGTAGGTAAGTATGCTAAACTAGAACGATTATTTGGAAATTAATTGTTTGTTTTATTACAGAAACGTCTGCTCGGCTTGTCGCCGCTTTCTCATGCTGAAGAAGATTTGTCAAGGCTGATGGAAGAATCTTTGACGATATACTAAAAACCGGTAAAGTGATGAAATCATTGTTGCTCAAATTATTGTAGTACAAGGGGAATTCGTAGGGGTAAAGGCATTCTTGCCACTAACTTGTAAGAGAGAATATTTTTATACAAAAACATTGAAATCTTTGAATAAAATTTTTATACAATTATTAGAAGCCTACTTTTACTCAAATCAAGAACCAAACTCCTGTTCTGAATTCGGTAAAATACCTTGTAAATATTTTGTAGAGCAAAAATTTGTGGTAAAAAATAAACAACAATAAAATAGTGTTTAATTTTTAATAATTTTAAGTACATAAAATAAACCTATCAACTAATTTGTATAATATATAATATGTATAATCTTAAATTAATTTGTTGTAATTTGACTTCTTGTTACTTTTAAATTGTAAAAAAGCGCTAGATTGAAAACATTGGTCGCGAAGTTGTTCTAGAGTTTTTTTAAGGCACTGTACTATTAATACTCCCCAGAGACAAGATTTAAACGAACTTAAAATAAGTAATCTAAAACTAAAATAAGGTGCCAAATCAGAAAACTACATTTACAAAACGCCACCGCTTTTAAATCAATCATTCGTAGTGTTAAAGATCTATTATTAAATTCTCATCTCTGGATCGGAAGTTGGGCTGTGACTAGCGCTGATCAACTATCACTTACAGCATTTGAGTAAGTTACGCTGTCTTAGTAGTGATGCGCACTCACACATTCTCAGGCACGATATTCTGGTGATGGAAGGGACTGCTCTCGTACGACAAGTTGGTGGCATTGACCGTGACGTTTTGCAGTGGCTGGTAGCGGCTCAGCTTAGGGGTCTTCGGTCCGGTTAATTCCTCAGACAACTGCTGGTAAACCAACCCGCAGTCTTTCTTTGTGCGGCCCGCTTGCATCGCCGCGATTATGGCACTGTTGTATCTGATCTGTTGGTTCCTCTTACTGCACATCATCATTACAACCTTACCTGTGACTAATAAAAGCAAGAGCGCACCTAAAATGGCGATACACATTGGCCATAGGTACTCGTACCTTCCGTGTTCCTCTTCGGGAAAAGTGGAAATCGCTTGGTACTCCTCATTTTCCAAATCGTCCACATCTTTGTCCATCAGTTTGAATTCTAATTTCATCCTCTCGGGCACAACTGGTTTTTTTTCAAGTGCTTTGTCTGGCAGGGGCGTGACCTTCTCATTGAGTTTTACTTTGATTTCGACGTCGTCGTCATCATCATCTATAACTTCTTCAGCGTCATCGTCATCTTCATCATCTTCTTCGTCGTCCTCGTCGTCCTCATCGGTCATATCGTCATCATCACCTGTGTCATCTTTATCATCATCGATCATGTATTCGTTAAGCTTGTCTGTTTTGTCATTTGCGATCTTTCCGTCATCCAAAGTATTCTTCAGGTCAAAGTTGCCTTCCGCGTCTTTGTCGATCCTCTCCCAGATTTCTTCATCGGAGACAGTGTCAGTCAGAGGTTCGACTGCATGCGGTAAAGCGGAGCCACAAGTTTTGCGAGTGAGGAATTCCCAGCTGTAAGTTTCATCGTCATCCTTAGCGTCCTTGGCCATGTTTGCGACGCTGTCAATCACCGCGTTGGGTGAGACCTTGCGCGTGCTCAACCAAGTCATGAGGTTCTCGAAATCGCGGCTGCAAGCTAACGGATTATTGCTGATGTCTAAGGTGCGCAATTTCTTCAGTTTATCAAGCTCAGACTGTTTGATTTCGTTGATGCGATTGTGTGAAACGTTCAAGAAGGTCAAGTTGCTTAGCAGGGTTTCTGTCTGGTTCTTACCTGATTTCCAGAGGTAAGTCAATTCCGCGTGACTCATGTCTAACCAGGACATCAACGGTGTGTGGATAAATACATCAGCAGAAAGAACGGTTAGGGGGTTACCCTGAAGATTCAACTTACCGAGCTCATTGTTGTTTTCGAAGATTTTAGCGTTCAAAGTAGTGAGCAAGTTGTAAGCGAGATTAACTTCAACCAATTTAGGGCTGGTTGAAAACACTTTGTTGCTGATGGTTTTGATTTTGTTATCAGACAAATTGATCACAGATAGAGCAGTGAAGGTTTTTAGTGAATTATCGAAGATCTCTTCAAGACCGCAGTTGGAAGCATCGAATAAATAAATGTTAAATTGGTCAGCGGAGCATTCAAATCCATCGATGGGCAGGTGTTTTAGTCTAGGGTTATTCGAGATTTTGAAGATATCTAATTCAATATTTTCTTTGATCAGAATGCTAGAGATGAAATCAAGATCATTGAATGAGAGGTCAAGATAGTTCAACTCGACAAGTTTATGGAAGGCTTGGTTGTGGATCTTTTCAATGCTGTTTCCGCTAAGGTTAAGGTTAGCGATGTAGGTCATTCCGTTGAACATGGAAGGTCCGATGAATTTGATGTTCGTCTGTCCTGCGTTCAAGGTCAGCAAGTCTGAAATCTGTAGACCGTAGACAGTGTCAACTGGGTTTTTGAGGATATGAAGCGTTGCAAGCTCGGTGTTTTCCGAAAAAATATCATCAGGCAGAGATTTGATGTTGTTATCGCTGAGGTCAAGCTCCTCCAAGTCGAGCAATTTTTTGAAGGTATTTGGGTCCATATCAGACAGGTTGTTGCCCGCAACATTAAGATACATGAGTCCAGGCATGTTCTTAAAAGTGTTGGCCGTGATGTATTGCATGTTGCAGTAGCTAACATCGAGTTCCTGGACTGAAGACGCGTTCAGGAAGTATTCCTCTGAACCAGCCGCGGGGAACTTCAGCGAGGGGTTGTTTGTTAGAGTCAGTAGCAACAGCTTCTTGTTAGTCGCGAACGTTTCGGGGTAAAGACTCTTCAGCTTGTTGTTGGAGAGGTTTACTGCGTACAGTTCATGAAGTCCATGGAACGCGTTAGGTCCAACGTAACTGATTGTGCTGTTGATGATTTTGACAGTTGCGATATGATGGAGACCAAGCTTTTTGAAGATAAAGTCGTCCAACTGAATCGGGTTGGTGGGGTCAGCGTGCTCGATCACAAGATCAGTGATGTCTTCGCCGAACTTTTGTACGCCGACTTCGAGGCGGTTGCACTTTGCTATCCTGTATCCCTGAGATACAGTGCATATACAGTCCCTTGGGCATGGTCTGTCCTCGTTGAATAGGACCTCTTGTACATCGTCATCGTTGTCGTAGTCATCAAAGTTATCAATGAGATTTTTAGCGCTCGATTTTGTGGTTTTGTTGGTGGACTCGCTTGCTGCGAGCGCGCAAACGCACGCTGCTAGAAGCAGCAACTCCCCGTACCTCACCCCCATTTCTTAGCGAACTCTGAAAAGATAGAAACGAAAATGTTATTCATTGATTTAACCAACCACCATTAAAGGCCGTCGCTATCTATAAGGTTACTACAATTGACGGGGATTGGGTAGATCCACTTGATGTGTGATCTGTCCTATGCTATTTTTATATTATCGAAACCTTAGAAAACTATTTTTTTATAAAATCAACGTTTGAAAATTACAATCCCAAGCTAAGCATGGCTACTAATCAGACCATATCTACCATGCAAGTCCTTCCACAGGTCATTACCTCGAAATAAGAAACGTTATCTCAAATTATGAAATTTACTCGAACATGAGACCCGATACCAGAGTAACAGTATTTTGGAAAACAATGCCTATGATTATTTCTATTTGTAAAATTGCACAATGAGTCAAAAAAGCAAACATTTAGGAACAATAGAAAGTAGGTATTTTGGAAATAAATCATTGTAATACGGCTGTCGGCATGTGCATTTAAAGTTCAGTTATAAATAAACAAAACATGGCATGATAGTATCAACACACAGGCTATAACAGTCTGTTTTCGATGATATCATAATATCCATTTGATTCCATCGCTTCTAATTCTGGACATCAACCGTCTAGTACGTCAATTACATGCATAGTTACTTCACTGATATTTTAATCAAGTGCCTTCCTCTCGGTTTGCCTACCAATTTAGGTTTCTTGAACACCTTGAATAATATTTGTTTTTCTTGTGTTAATTTGCCAAAACATTCCTGGATTTCTGAATGTATGTCAATGTGAATTTAACTCAGTTCTACCAGCTAAATAAACCGCAGGTGCCCAAAATCGAGAAAAACCAAAAGATCAGTTCCACCTCACCCTAAAATTCAATTTATAACTGCAGATAATCTTTGAACAAAAGCCCGGAAGAGTTATTGAAAGTAGAAATATTATTGTAAACACAAAACATTGAATTACGTATTGACAGCAGAATCAGATGTTGGGCATTGTTCTGGTGAAATCTTATCTGTACATTGTCCATCTGTTGGCTGTCGACTGTCGCGACTTCATAAATACTGTGATATTAAATTTTATGCTTTTGTAGATATCTTTTGTCTGATTTGAAGGCATGGTTCATATAGTGAAGATCAGACTAGACGACGAACTTTTTCTATGGGGTTAACATAACGAAAGCAAAGTTAAATTACAAGGTCTATCCAACTTCCTACAATCACAAACTCATCGAACGAAAACCTTTTTGTCAAATGAATACTAATAAAATAATACTTACCTACTAGTATGTAAATAAATACGAAATTGCGAAAATTACGTTCGTTGTATAGCATCGAGTCGTTAAAAATACCCATGGATTCACGATCGGCTTTTTCTGTACCTGCCTACCTGGTAGTTAGTTCTCAAGGCCAATCACCATTGAACTCGAAGAAAATCAATGGTTGCCGACCACTACGGTCTATTAGGTTCATATTTATTTTTGCTAAGCTTCGTAATCGCGACTATATAGACGTGAATAAATTGCTGCAAAAATTTTGACAAAACAAAAACAATATTATTTTAAAATTCGAAGGCGATTTACGAGTTCATCTACTTTAACTTATAAATGTATTATTGTGTAGACCGAATTAGAATAGAACACAAAATCTACCATTTTCTGTTGAAAATAATGTCAGATAGAACATTTATTATGCGCTGTCGATTAATGTGTTAATTTTGGCAAGCAATTCACAGAACCAGAGTTTTTATTCGTTCGGTATTTCCCGTATGAAAACGTGTTTCCGACCTATAATATTTCTTTACGTTAAGTGTCTGAGCTATGTAGGTACCTATTGTGCGTAATGCATCTATTTTCCTTAATTCAGTTGAAAAAAAATGAAGAAGAAGACTTTGGGCCAGATGAAGTGTGATTAAAAGATCGTGGCCGTCTTTAAATACTCTGGCGGGACTAAACAGGCTCTATTTAGTTATTTTCTAGTCAATATCAGTCCCACTTTCCGCCTACACATCTCTTTCATTTAGACCTTATAATCGTGGATTGTACTGACGTACTGTGCCGCGTAGGTAGTACCAGTGGGTTCAAACTTGGTTAAAACGATTTGATTCAACGCGGCCTACCTCTAAGCTGGTAAATATGTCCACAGACTAAACGACCTCTAAATACCTTGTGTTTTTCCTTCACAATTCGCTACACGACACGACATCATTATTTACATGATAATCACTTGTGTAAATTATTATTGTATGTGAGAAATCTACTCAGATGTTCCGTTCATGAACAAATGTTGAATACGAAGTGATTCAAATCTAAATAAAATAACACTTGTCATAATATTTATTAATATAGGAAAATAAGATGTTTAAATATAGCCGTCAGTTGATACAGATAATAAAATTAGGAACTTTTGACAAAAGAATAACTGACCGTCGTTATCATGAACAACAGTTTATTATATTATTATAAACAAGCCAAAAGATAAACAGTTATTTTAAAACTATCTGTTCCGTTGATGTAAAGAACGTATTCAAAGATCTCATTTAGCTAAACAAAGTAATACCTCTACCAGATAAGGAAAAAAACTACTTGAGATTATTGTTACAAGTATTTCAACTCACATTGCAATCCGGCAACTAAAACTTTTATCACGAACCACTTCAATCCAACCCACTAGTCCACAAAGCAGTCCTATCTGGACCAACAGTTTAAGGTAAACACTGGGTTATAACTTATATAGAAAGTTAAGGCACTTTCACGGAGCGCTAAGCTCGGCACGGTGCTCCTTCGAACGTTTGTCGTCAAATGAAGGGCGTCGTGTGTCGCCTGATAAACGCAGAAGGTAATTTAACCTCACCACTCCGCAGTTGGCGTTGGTAAACTCACACACACACAAATGTTGGCGCAACTCGACGTATCTCAACCTCTCAGCGGTTAATATTAAATTCATATTTGACAGGGGTCACAGCTCAGTCGGTAATGGATCTGCCTTCCGTGCTGTGGGTCGTGGGTTCGATCCCCACCAAGAACAAACATTTGTGTGTGGCAAAACATAGATGTTTGTTCTATGCTGGGTGTTACTATGTATTATAAGAATGTATTTACAAAAAAAAAAGTATATAAGTATTCTATCAGCATCTAGTTCCCATATTACAAGCTTTGCTTAGTTTGGGACTAGAGGGCGTCGTGTGAAAATGTCCATGAATATTTATTTATTTATTAATTGAATATTTATATCGTTAAATTCGGTTGCTTAGTCATCGGTAACTTAGCTACCAGTTATAAGAGGTTGATATATACTGTAGTTTGATAAAACCCATTTACGTAGGTAGGTATTTAGAATGTACCTAATCAATAAATGTTACAATAATTTTAAATCTTCAATAATCACCGAGAAACAGAAATTCTTGTCTGAGTTCTCCATTTATACATTTACACATCTTGCGCAATGTGCAGTGTTTAGTTCGTAAGAGCCAATCTGTATCTTTTCACTTAAATAGAATAAAGATATATGTAAAAAAACAGGAGAAGAAACAAGAAAACTCTATTTTATCAAAATATGTAGTTTAAACCATGCACCAGCACAGCAGTCATGGATGTTCAATAGAGTTTTAGAGCGATGCTCAAGGATATAGTTTTTTTTATTTCTACGAGAGCCTATCTGATAAATGATAACGTTTGTAAACAGTGACTATCTGAAACCCGCCATTGTAGAATCCCCGATAAGATACCTAAGTGGGCGTTCAACGAGCGAAAAGCAATGAAAATTTTTCTAGAACATTGAGTTAGATGATACATAAAACGCTTTTGTACCTAGATGTACAGTACATACATAGACTGCTATTGTACAGTCATTTGTTGCTGCACTTAACTTCAGAGGGATAAAGATCCATTGAGCGTACTGTTAAATTTAGTAGACTTCATTAAATAAATACATAGTGCCTAAATTATCTAAACGGAAAAACCAATGCTGTATCATATAAAAAACCTAAATTATGTGTCATGTGTCGTTCGTCTCTAAATAATATTCGACAAACAGAATACGAATAGGTGGAACTTCAGAAACATTCATGAATAATGAAACCTACAGAATTCACAGTAAAAGATTACAGTGAATCAGCTGTATTGGCTGTGTTGCCTACCTACTGCTCAACCCAATGTATGTGGGTAATAAAACGTCAGTAACGATGAACATAAATTAATTCATCAAACTGCCAATCACACACTGTCAATAAATTAATTTAAAACAGTACCAGAAGTGTTGCGAATTTGTTATCCTAAAACACGTCATCAGTCTTACTAACTGGTTCGCCCGCTACTTTGTTTGCGTTTGTCTGAATTGATTTCTAATATTGAGATTACCCAACTATTTTATTTTATTTATTTTTTATTTTATTTTTATTCATAGGACATCCAACAAAGGTGACACGATAACAACAGAAATGTCATGGCAATGGGCTTAAAACTATTGTGTTCCTTCAATTAGAGGATGCCACAGCATGCATTAGGTATATGCAACTACTGAAAACCATTTTGACACTAAAACATAGCCTATAGCATTCAGGAATAATGAAGCTAACTATTATTTAAAGACTTTTTAAAATAGGTTTAATACACCAAAGATTACCGACGAACAAGAAAAATTAAAAATCTTCACCTCTTTATAACATTGGCATAGATTTTGCATACAATAGAGTCCACCTATGTGTAGTAATGACATTGTGCGTGAAAATATGCATATGCGCACTTATGCACAGATTATAGCCTACATGCGGGGCTTACAAATAACAATGCTGGAGCGTGAAGGCATTGTTCGCAATCCTGTGGTTTGACCCACTCAGACGTTTGACCCGATTATTTTGTGGGAATATGTCGGTAACCAGCCAGTGGACGAATAACCTAAGTTTGCAACGTTAGTATATTGATCTTGTTACACTGTTTTACAATAAATGATTTTTATTGACCGAGCGAGCGAAGTGAGCGAAGCGTCTCAGTTTCGAGATTGGCAAAAAATGCTTTTGTCTGGCTGTCTGTCTGTCTGTCTGTCAGTTCTCGCCTACAGGTCGCATTTATCAACTGATTTGGACGAAATTCGGCAAACAAGTTCCTTGATTTATTAAAAAAATTTTGTGGGCCTCGATTTTTGATTGGGGGGGAAAATAGAGGAGAAAAGGCGGAAAGTTTGCTGTAGCGTTGTTTATCGATGGATTTCAATTAAATTTGAGAAGCACACTAAAAATTTCATTCTACACAAGATGGTGTAAAAAATAATCCAAAAAGGGGGAAAAGAGGGGAAATTAATTTTGATTTTTTTTTCCCGAAAATTTACTCCTACCAATAACAATGAGACTACACAGTCCTCTCCGCCTTTACGAGACAAATCCGTAGACGCCAGATTCGACCTCCTAGGACCAAGGGAACGCGAGTAATCGCTAAAACTTATACCCCTATTTTCTTCGATCAACTATACCCCTATTTTGCTCAAAAGTCTACATAGGTAGGGCCTATTGGAAAATTCAAGCACCTGAAATTCGATTTAGCCAGGGGAAAGGGGAAAGTATCGGTTATTGCATGGCTATAAAGGCTCGCGAGGTCTATGTTCTCATAGGACAACTAGTACTATGTGCTAAATAACAAACACAGAACGAAACAGACAGACACCGGGACACCCTACTACCGCACTATTTGCCTACAAATAAACCCAGCGTAACCTTGGAATGATATAAGTTTTGTCTTTTGCATTGACAAACAGTTTCAAATACGATTTAAAGAGACGAAACACAGTATTAACATTCCGAGATTACACCGACTTTATTGGTGTAAGGAATTAATTAGAGCAAGACGGAGTTTTAAACACTGGTGTGTAATGCTTTCAACTTCCGGTTTGTTAAAATTGCTTGACTTCTATGGTTCGTTGGTTGAATTTCCATGAAACTTCTAGAATAGTTTTTTTTTAGAAACTCGTACAATATTATCAGCTCCTTCCGAACAATAGTTTTAAATTGTTGGTATGTAAAAGCTGTAATAAAACATTTAATTTCGGCGATACAAAATTGAATTTCATACTCCAAGGTCTGGTGAAAATCCGAGCTGAATAGACAAGACCCTCTTCTGAAGCTATACCTACCATAATCTTAACTCTACCTACATGGAAAAAATTATATTGGAATGTGGCTCTTTATTTTTTCCGGTATTAATTATAGAAATCACATGACTTAATTTGTTATTGTGGCAACTAAAAAGACATAACCCAGATTACCGATTTAATAATTTAACATTGATTTAGCGAGGAATTTTCCATTACACGTCCATATATTAACCAATCGTTGAACGGCTGCTTAGTCAGATTTTTTTTGACAAATGTTTTTTAGAACCCTTTTGGAACGATATTTAGTCAATGTGTTAGTCATTTTCTGCCATTTTTAAATGCAACACAGCTTTGCAATTAATTAAACGTTTTTCGGAGTATATGGCATCCGATCCCGGTATCAGAATAAATTAGAAACCAAACCCGAATTTTTTTGTAAATGGATACCGGGATCCGTTTCAATAAAAATGGCATTTGATCCCGAGATTCATTACTTAGTGTCGTTTTCATTTTGGACTGTAACTGGTTGCGAGACACGTGTGCGTTGGCGGAAAAACTATTAGCTTGTAACTGGTAGCGTTAACTAATTGCCAAGAAAGAAGATAAAGTACTCTTTCACAAGGTTACTAAACATGTAAGGTTGTCATCGCGGCCGATGGAAAAATATATCGCTGGTGCTTGACTTCTTAATAGAAGTCTTACCCTATTCAGATATTCGGTTCAGTGACAGTGATGGAAAATTACTAACAATTAACAAAAATTTTTTTTGTGTTGTTGTCAGTTTTTATGGTATTTTTTTAGTTCAGTTTTGCTATATTCCTAGAGGTATTCCGTAGAAGGCAATTATCCAATACTTAAACTGGCTGAGTTTATAATTGACGCGGATATTGTGACACTACGAACTAAACTTCAATTGCATCATCGCTGGATAACGTTGTTTTAGTTATCACGCGCTTAAAGTGCTCGGTCTGCCTTTTAAGAAAACAGTAGAGGTTTAAAAAAAGTTACTAAAACGTTTGTTAAACCAAAGAGTATTAAAGTGATTGTATTTTAGGAAGGGTAATAATACTTGAGTTTACGCACCTATGACCTCGTTCAGCCACCCAGTAACTTGATAGAAGAAACCTGGAACAAGGAAATACAATTTTATATACCGACATAAATAACAAACTATCAAGTATATGTGCGAATACATTCAAAGACCATCACAGATGGTTCCTAGGAACTCGAGTGAAATTGAAACAGATGTCGGGTCAGTGCACCAATGATGAACGAACCAGAGTTCACGTTCCAATTACCATATCGATTTTGCATACGAATAGTATCGATAATCGAGTGTGCATCGTAGATTATCGATATCCGCGCACTGAGGCATACGACTGGCGTGGTTAGTCAACCCGCACTTCTAGTACCGAGGTAGGTACTAGTGTACAGGACTGGTTTACCAGCATCGCGGTGTTGTAAGGGAAGGAATATTAAACTAAAATTGCCTATGTAATAGTTGAGTTTATGACCATAAATAATGCAGTTCAAGACCCCTGAAGAATAGGCTTGCTCTGTTCATTCGTTCGATGTGCAACACACTTAATGTTGAATCGATGTTCAGACCAAACGAAACACTTTTTTTTTTAATTTGAACTTACTAGAAAATTGTATTTTTACTTTGAAAATACTTTTTTCTTTTGATTTTGATCTGGTAGAGTCGAAAAATACTTAAAAAGTTTTGAGCGACTTGTTCCTCAGGCCTCTGTCTATTACAATTTTACAACGGGATAAAAATAAACATTTGAATAACGGTTCTTCAACTACCTACCTTACAAAAGAGCCTGTGGAAGACTGTAGACAATGCCATGACTATTAACAAATTTTATGAACTAGGATCGCCTTCGACGGGCGTCGTAAAATGTTACCACCTTCTGAATAGCAATTGGCTGCCTAAAACAACGGGGCTTCTTACTTCGATGGTTAGAAAGTAGATTGGAAAATGTAAGTATTAGAATTTACGATTTTTTTACTAGCCTTGCGGGACTTATAAGGTACTTACCTAGTAATTGTCGCTCGTGCATAAGTTTGCGCAACACATTTTTGCGTCATAATGCGTCAGATAAAACTAAAGGCCTATATTACAGTAGGCACTACGTAGGTTCTGATGCTGGGGCTAACTGGAAAATCCGAAATACACCCTGATGATATTGTTTCCTCGTACGACAAGGGACAAACCATGTTGTAAGTATCACATCACATTTTATTTCGCAAAGATATATTATTGTATGATCTTTTTTACGAAATATTCCAGTTTGGAAAAACCTTCTATCATCAACATCATTATTATCATCAGCAGTTTAAAAGTTATCTGGCTTGACCCAACTGATTTAGTTGCCAGCCTTTTGGGCACCCTGCCTGCAGTCGGTGATTTGAACTCTCTTTTCTATCTCTAGCATTTAGAATTTAGAGTTCATTTTAATATTTTTTTTTTGTTAAAAATGCTATTTTCTTAAGTATTTGTATAAGTATAGTTATTGTTTTATACCAATAAATATTTTGTTGCCGATAGGATATTCAAAACTTCATTGGTATAGAGTATCATTCATCAAAATAAATATTTTGAGGTGTGATACACTACACCAATGAAATGGAAACCTTTATTAGTATTTTTATGAAAAAAATCAAAAGTTTAGGTATTTTGCTCTACACCTGACTCTACCTATGTAGGAACTCTACCAAGAAATCACTTGTTTTTATTATAACCATGTTATAATTAATTTTATCAAGTTTTACAAAAGCTAATAGCCACCTGCTGCCCAAACTCGTTAAATTTGCGAAAATAAGTACAAACAGTTTTGGGCGATATCGCGTTACGACCACCTGGCTGGGTCCAGCTATTATTTTACTTATGTAAATGTGTTGGTCGGTGTATTTGTAGTATTAGCTTACATTGACCGCAGCAGACAGACCGTGGATATGCACACAAGGCTCTTGCATTCGAATATCCAAACTAGTTTGAATTTGCTTTTCGATGGACCGTTGCAGCGTTGCTTCCATTTTAAAAGCGTTAGATTAATCATGAATTATGTTGATCGTTTAAATGCCTTATCTTCTTCGTTGTCTTTTTTGTTTGGGTAAAAAAAAAAGAAAAATAATCATGTCTAGTCTGCACCTAATACTCGGCACGATTAGTCTCAATATGCTTGAGGATATGAAAAAGAGTAGGTACGTGACGCACAACAGGCATCAAAAGCCTCACTACGACATAAATAAATATAAATATAAATGATACAATCGTAATATCGTAACGGTAGCGTATCTGAGATACACTGCGCGGTGACGCTACTTTGTTCGGAAGTTGAGCTGGCAATATGAGGCGAATACGTTGGGTTTACATAATGCAGTGACGCGACGATGAGATTTGTTCTTGCTTACAGAGGCACGTCCCATTAAATATTGTATCTGGCAAATATCCACATTTTCGTAGAAGGTAGAGGAGTTTACATAAAATTGGCGTTTCCTAACCTAGACCCATCATATTTTTTTTTTAAATATTATGAAAAATAAATAATTTACGAAGCATATATTTATTAAAATAATAAAATCGTCAGATCGTCTCTACGGCCTAAATACGAATCCTTGTACCTAAAACCAACCAAGGTGTTTACTCAACAATACACGAAAAAAATACGGATGCCAGGTGTTTTAAGTCGGCGAGACATCTGTATGTACCCGATAAACCAGTTATAAAAGCAACTTTGGCACAAGCCTCTTACTTGCTTCTCGAATGATAAGACTCTGTGAGTGGTAAAACAATTCATTGGTACACTATCCCGTATTCTACAGAATATAATACATTTTAAAAAATATATATTTTGCCAAAGAATTAAACAAAGAAAACAATTTAAAAATATCTAAATTCATATTTGTTTTCCCATACAAAAGACTTCAACGCGTCACGTTGTCAATGTATCATTTCAGCTCCATCCGATAATAAATTCAGACAATGATTTATTTGAATGTCTCGAACTCTACGGCCACTAATAAATAACATCTAAACACGTCATACTGTTGTATCGTACAAACAGAAAGCAAAGATGAAATAGGCAAAAGAAGAAAGATGCACACGCAATGTCGCTTTTTCGAACTAAATTGTCTTTAGGTAACTTGACGATTGCCTAGATCCGCCGACTATTAGTGACGTAGATTCAAGTACCTAGATAAATTAGGTAAATGACCTAAATTAAGATGGTTGGTACGTAACTACAACTACTACAAATGGAAATCTATTACTGACTGCAACATTTATGCTATGGTAACTCGCGAAATCAAGCTGCTGTTGGTTGACGTCAACGATAACTTTAGCTCTTGTTTTCAGCAAATGCACGTTGCAGTTGCATTTTACTGGTAAATATTTAGAACGAGTCGCGATTTGTGTGTGGGCTAAGTATACCACCAACTAATACTAAGCCTTGTACTAACCAAGAGCAGTAACGGTGACCGTAATGTGACGAGCGAAAAGCGTGGCAGATTTGGTTATTTCTTCAAAACCAGTTGGCCGCAGTGCAGAGCATCACAGGGCACATTCCAGGGACGTGCTCAGTGGGACAATGCATTTAACATCAGGTTTGCCATCGGCTTGTTCCATCATTTAGTTGTTTAAAAAAAACCAGGATAACAGCCATTTTTCCTGACGAAATCTCTTATCGTACTGTTGAACTCAGCAGTAGATGAATGAAATGAAAGCCACAAGAGTTGAAGTATGGTTTGGGATTAAGAACACTGAAGTTGATGCGTGGTAGTAACTGTGTCGTTTTAACGCATTTGTTTTATGACAAGTCAGTAGAAATAACGTTACTACTAGATGATCCGCTATTTAGTTTATTGGATTAGGTAACCGTTTACAGCCGTTATTACCGTTACCGTTTCTTTGGGAACACAGAGCTTAGATGCTTTGTTAGGCAATATAGGTTATGTTACTCAGCCATCCGAATACGTAGATTGGGTTGTGCCATTCGCGTTTTAGGATCGAATATTAAGGGCGTTCGTGATTGGTATCGGGTTTAAATTCTACAAATAAAGCAGGTCATTCTACCAGGCCAAGTAAGTATGTAGTCTATGCTGCCAAGTTTAAATGCTTTTGCATCTGTGCCACCTCAAAAGCTTCTAAAAACTTCTAGTTCACTGATGTTTGGTTTGACAACGAAACCAATTAAATGGATATCGAAAAATAAAATTAGTGGTATATATATTTATTGTATTGTATTTGCCAAGAATATTTTTAACTGACTTGAAAAAAGGAGGTTCTCAGCTCGACTGTATCTAATCTACTTAGACCTACCCATCTCGGTTGGTATAAATATAAACAATCCCATTACTTCTATAAATTAGAAAAGGATTTTAGTAATGTTAATATTGTAAAAATTTGCACAAAAGGTCTTATTCATTTGATCTTTTAAATCTCCGCCATATAATGGCTGCTAATTCTTTTGCCATTCCCTTTCATTATCAATGCAATGCAAGTGAAAATGACAGAGCATTTTTTGAAGTTGCGTTTAAATGACATGTGATTACGAATAAAGAGGTAAATCTAGCCAGTCTCACCATACGGTAACAATGCGGTAACTCCTCCGAAGTCAAACGAGCACAGCCGTGTCATCTTTTCCCGAAGAAATTCAGGCAATTTTCAGGAGTCTAAAGAATACTAAAAGGCTGAAAGGTACGTTCGTGTTATAAATCAAATCAATTCAAAAGTACCGCACGATGTTATCGAACGTATTACCTATCTATAGGTATGGTACGTATATATATATACTTATCGCATGTGGGATTATAGTAATTATTAATGGCGTCTAGCTTACAGCAATTATCCTCTTTATTATTTCCTGTTTGGTGCACCCGATTGGATCCCGAGGATTGATTGCGATAACACATAGTTACTTTAATGTTAGATGAAAGCGTAGGGTATGTTATTTTAAGAATTAGCAACTCAGTGCGTGCAATTCATACTGACTCATAAAAATGTCAGAATAAGGTTCAAATACATACGCGTTTTGCCGTGGCGATTGCGACCGCCGCTGCCGGGACATTCAAATGTGTGGATTACTTAGTAGTTTTTTGATAATATCTTGTAAACTAAAGATTGTTAAAAAAAATGCGTTGTACTAAGTAATTATTGGCACCTGTATTTATCTAATTTTCAACTCAAACTCCAAAAATTACAGGGAATTTTGGGATTTTTGCAGTAACCAATTTACAACGCTTGTATCATAATAATATACAAGGAAAATTAAAACCAAAATAGATAAGTTAATAACACTTGTAGGCGCTATTCGCCTAGGCGAGTAGGTACTTAGCAATAAAGGTACGATACTGCCATATCTGACTATGTTTCCGTATTATATTTACACTGTTGGCATTTCATTGTGCCCATAAATGCCGTGACACCATAAATCGTGAGCCATGAAGAGACATTGTACGTCAAACCTATACACCTCCTAATATCCAGGTGGGCACACTGGGCACCATATAGACTGTAAGTAACGTACAGTCAACAGCAAAAGTGTCTTTTTGACGTTTGACACAAAAGTAAGTAGATGTTTTTGTTTGAAAGCAATGAACCATCAAACAACCTCTTCGTTCGCACATTTAAATGTAAAATCACTGAGCAAACACAATTTTACATAATTACATTCAATGATTCTTCAAAGATGTTAAAATGTGCGAGCCAATCACAAGGTTTCAGATTATCAGAAAAGAATTATGAGTACGTTTGGTAAAAAAATGGTACCTAGGTGTTCAGAGTGCGACTGTATCTTGTTTAAACGGGATATTGACCTATTTCGACTAGATATTAACGACGACATTTAATGGGGAAACATGTGCTTGGGTAAAGTTTGTAGATTTTTATTTGACTTTCGAAACCAGTTGTGACTTTCCTGCTAACCTGGTATGACTAATGTCGCACTGGTTTTAAAACGAAAATGTGTCATCTACCTATAGTTCTAGCCAATCTCTTGAACGGTGCGAAATAACTGCACATACGCAATTTTAGGCGTCAAAAACACGGGGCGCAGATACAGCGATGATGTAAAATAAACCTAATTTTCTAAATCGTTTAGTGCCAATTTGGGTCAGACCCAGACCATGAAACGTGTGCTCATAAAATGGCGTCATGTTTGCACGATTTTATTAGTTTCACGGATGTACTTGGATGAACCAAATCGTTCGGTTTTACGATTTTCAGATCTTGCTGCGTATCGTAGTAGGTGTTTAGGTACTATGATGCAGATAAGTTAAATCTGTTGAATAATTAATTGTTTGAGAATTGTTGTAGAAGTAAAATATTATTACAGTGGGTAAGGTATAATATAAATAATAAAAAAAATGTACTTACTCATTTTTAAATAAAATAAAATAAAAATGTATGTATGTTTCACTACATTCTCTAAATTCGTCCCGCCAAGACAATCATTTTAAAATACCTACATGAAATACTTCTTGATTAAATCACAATTTCATTACACGTTTAGTTAGTCACAAATCAATCATCGTTGATTCATTTCTGTAAGTAAGTAGGTAAGTAGTTACTGCAATGGTTACCCAATTATCACAAATATCACGAGAAAACTTAAAGCGCTCTTTGAATACTTACTAAGGTTTTAAACTGTAAGGTATTGGTGCCGCCACTATATTTTTATCCCAAAAAGTGAATGTTGAACCAGCCGTTTCAGCGGCGTTGGCAGTAAGCAACCCGTCTCTTTCTCCCGAACTTTTGTTCGTCTATATTTTCTGGAGTACAATAAAACAAATTTAGAACATATAGGTGCGATCGGATACCAATAAAAGGTCTGTAAACGTATATGGACGATGACTGTCGAGAGAAATTTATTATGATGCGGGACAGCGGGACCAATGGTGCATAATGTACCGGGCACGGCATCGGACCTCCGTGATAGGGGTCTAACACTACAAATAACTTTAAGATCCTGGTACTTACGTAAGCTCTAAACTATTTGGACTAACTGCTAGTTTACTATAATCAGTTTTCATTTTCTATCGTAAAATGCAAAAGTTTTAAAAATGAATACTATTATTACAAAGAGGAAAGATTTATTTTTTGCATTGAATAGGCTCCGAAACTACTGGACAGATTTGAAAATTCTTTCAACGTTGGGAAGCTAAACTATCCCCAGGTGACATAGCTGTATTATATTTAAAAAAAATTTAGGGATCCTTACTAAAACTCCACCCGTGCAAAACCGGGACGGTCTGCTAGTTAGATTATATTTTTGCAATAGGTGGGTGTGTTAATAAGTAGCCTTTGTAATATAAAAGTATCATGTGAGTAAAGCCGTGGGTGGAAGCCAAAAAAAAATATTATTGTTAGTAGAGGCACAAAACAGAAATGAGAAAAATTAGAACAAAAAATGTGTAAAGGCTAATTTAATTGCTAGATCGCATACCTACTATTAATTACCACGCACGAACCAGATACCTTATTTATAGTGGTATCTGGCGAGACCCCATTAAATGCTTGATATTCTTAGATTCCATCAGGTAGGCACCAATTTTATCATTTAGGGGTACCTACCAAATAGTACCAATGTACAATATAAATCGAAGAGAGGATCCTGTCATTTTGACGCTCAGCGATGTGAAAAGGGTTTGACAAAGCTCATTCATTTGGTCCCCACTTTTTATTTTACATTTACCTTGCTTGCTTTCTATGTTTTCGGGGTCAGCTGCTTCCGCAGTGAATCATGCATCCGTGAATCAACGAATTAAAATGTCATTTATAACTTCAATATTATTTTTATCACTTCTACGTGTACCTACGAGTAATTGAATTATTTAATCTATTTTTAATTATAATCTATTTAACCTAGAACACACACCTACATGAGTTCTAGATCTAGTTTTGATCACTTCGATTTTGTGAAAATTTGACTGATTTTAAAGTTTGATTAATATTGGTACTTACGATTTTAATAATACTGGTTACACTATTAATATTATCGCGATTATATTGTCAGTGTAATCAGCACCACATAGACGAGATATATAAAATTTTATACCTAGTGACTTTACAAAAGTGCGGGATAGGTATATTCTATTGAAAATTTTCCCGACGCAAACCAAGTATTATGTTCTATCCGGAAACTGCTAAAAGTGATTCGTCAGATAAGGACAAACCCTATAAATAGACAGAGCTAACTTTCTAACCTGTCCTATTAGTTGTTCAACCCGTGACCTCCATCTTACAGACTGTCTAAGACTGCCTCCACTGTCAGAAATAGGATCTATCTATGCATAGATAGATGCCATTATCGTCATCAATAAGTTACCTCATCTATAGTCAAAATAAAAACGCATGAAGGGATATTTAAGGTTTTTTACACTGCCGAAGCTTAGGGCGTCTTGCACCAGAATCACTAAACGTATTTAACAGCTAAATCGATTTAAATCTGACGTATTTGTATGACTTGACAACTCGCTAAATACTATTTAAGAGTTAAACGCGTTTAGCGATTCTGGTGCAAGCCACCCTTAGTCTTAACTTTTTCTTGTAATCTAGCTTGGTGTTTGCAAAACGTACTTTCGCAGTTTTTACTCTAGTTTTGTTTTGTATACTTTGTTCTTGGTCTAAACTCCAATCCAAATTGAATTGAAAGGCATGCTAATTTCATAGGTATCGAAGGTAGAGACATGATTAATTTATGGTTTGTTACTTTGAAAAGCAATGATGTCATGCATGATGGTTTGCATACGTCGAGATGATCTCGGGTCGAAACGGGCATGAAACTCAATGGGTCTATCATTGAATCGACAACAATAGATATTCATTGTTACGATTCCATCATCACCGTAAATACACGCTGTCAATAGAATTAGGATACGACTGGGTCAGGAACAGGAAGTAGTCTACAGTAATAAAGTTTTAGCAAACACTAGCTTCATCAAAGTAAAATAAACAAAGATATCTCCAAAAAACTGAGTGTGCATCTGCATAGCATGTTCAAGGTTCATTATTATGGCAATATCAAAATGAGTTTCTGTCGGAATTATACTACTTATATCGGTCGTATTTACAAGAGCTTTGGAGACCTAGCACTTCCAAAGTAATTAACAATCATGTGTTCTAAATTAGAATGCCTACCTTAGACTAAACTAGCCTGTAGATATATTTTAGTGTCTAATGTGTCTTCTTTAGCCAACCTATGAAACGGAGACTTCGAGGGCATGGATCTACACTGGTTAAACGACAGACGACACCAAACTATAAAACTTTAGTTTAGTAAGAATATGACGTCAGCTAGCATGTGTTCAAGGTCCTACTTCATATGTTTTATTTTATGTATGTAACGAACTACGGCGCCAGAGGTACAAAATAGTCATGAGTACATACTGAGTACAGTCAGAATCAAAATTACAAACAATCAATTAAGTAATTTAGTTTAAAACAAAAGCCGTCAGAAACATTTGCATTAATTTTAAAATGTGATCAATGTGATGCAATCAAAAATGTGATCTATACTGACTGTACCGTAGGCATCACAGCTATGATTGGCCCGAGCACGTAAACTGTAAATCCTCATTGACCCATGATTTGAATTTTAAAATTAGTTATTCCCTCATAATGGGCATGCTTGTCGCATGGCTGATTTACTATTGATTGTGCTCTATACATTGCTGACTTTATGGTTTGTGCTCATTTGAAAATTATGTATTATTCATTAATAATCAAAATAACATAAATTGCAATTGTAGGTACGTACATATACCTACTACTCTACTTGTAGACCACAGCTATTAGCTACCTAGGTTCAAAAAATAGGAAAACACAATTATTGCAATTTAAATTAAACGATATTGATATTCTGAAGGTAGGTATAGCTTCGAGGAGATGGCTAGCATAAAATTATTTGATTAATTTTTCATTGCATAAAATACCAACACACTCTAGAAGGATAATTATGTATGAAAAATTATTTAGATGAGTTAATTAATTTGGTACGTAATGTTATCCAATCATAATTAATTTTAATTAATTAAGGTACCTAACATTTTTGTTGTTTATACTAAATCTCAGTAAATTTTAGAATAAATAAATATATATTCATGAACATTTCACACGACGACGCCCTCTAGTCCCAAACTAAGCAAAGCTTGTGATATGGGAACTAGATACTACTGATAGAATACTTAATAAACTTTTTTTTAATAGATTTTTTTGTGGGCGAAGTTCTATTCTAATGATCTCCTGTCCTTATTTCGCATCTTGAAAACAGTTCCATTCCAATCAGTCCCATATTTGGTTGATCACTTCCTGCAGAGACGTGATTCTTGCTAGCGTGTTGTAATTAGTGTCTTCCCACCTTATCGCCCGTGAACCGTCAAGCTATTCTACCTATGGTCGTCGAGTTACTAACACCAAATTTCACCAAAATAAATTGAATGTACAGTCACATGCAAAACTTTACAAATTGGTGCCTGGTACCTAGCACTACAGATGGTACCAAATTGTTGATTAGTGCTAAATATACTTTTAATGTTTTAGTGATCCGTTATAAGATACTTAGATGTTTGTATACAGTTTACAAACACGATTTGAAATGAAAATGACATTATCACGACCAAAGCGCTCAGGGCCGATGCACCCAGCAATTCACACCTTTATAAACGCACCTTGATTTATTAGTACCTAACCTACGTTACGCTTACGCGCTGAGTATTATACTGAAGTGTATAATCCAACTAGTCAAATATTATTTGCAGTTGACGTAAGGAGTAGGACCGATTCCTCTTTGTAATTTTACTTTTGTTAGCAATTGTACAGAGCAGCTGACATCAAACAATGTTTTATTATTATTAAACTATAGTTCAGCATGTAAGGTTTTTTCGATGCGAATTATTTTTATCTTTTACACGCAAATAGTAGGTATATTCAACTAAGGGCCTGTTTCACCATCTATTAGAAACGCTATCCGTCACATAAAAATATATGCATCTTTGTCTAAAGTAGAGACGGAAATATTAGATAGACTGACAGATAGCGTTTAAACATGAGATGATAAAATAGGCACTAAGTGCCGTACTCAGAGAGGTCACTTAAATATAAATATTACTTAAAATTAGCGGCGTCTCATCATTAGGTACTCATTGAAAAAAGATGTCAATATTCTAATCGTTCATTATGTTTTAACGTAAATCTCTGAGTAACATTCTCAGGTATGATAACATTTTTAATGAGTGCTTTTTAGCAGCATAGCTTCCAAGATTTCGAGGAAGAAGCTTGACTCATTTGACAGGGGCTTGGGTAGACGGAGTTTTTAGGATCCACTAGGTCTCCCAAGATCTATCTGTTTACAAAATAAAATAAAACAGAAATCGTTACTAGTGTAGCATGCGCAAGAGTCCCGCATATCCCGTTATTTCGACTTTATCTAAAGCATTTTAGCTTGGTTATTATCGCCCACAGAGAGGTCGTAATTATTATACAACTGCCTACATGGGCCATGGTAAATAAGCTTAGATCTCTGTACACACAAACTCTTATTTAAAATGCTGTAAGTAAAGGTGATTTGAAGAAGCGTATCGTGATTTATTGTATTTCAAAGTTTTGCTAAAGCTCCCTTCAAAACAGGATAATGGATCCAGTAGTTTTTACATAGGTAAAAAAAATATGACATGTATATGAGATACATGGCAGTGGTATTAAATTACAATACATATTTTACTTCTAGAGCTAGTAATCACTAGTTGTACCTACCCAAAGTAGTAACAAGCGTAATAAAATATGGTTTGACTATTGTTGCCTTTGTTACTTAGTTGTTTGTAGTAGGTTTGTAATTACTTATAGGTAAGTATATTATTTTAAAATACATAACAAAATATTTCGCTGGACTCGTATCTTCATACTTGTTTTGTAAAATGTACTGTCAGTGAGAAAAGTATGGTCACAACAACGGATCTTTGTCCTGAAGTAGGTATCTGCGCAGAACCCATTTTTAGTCGAACTGGAGGTAAGCTTTATTCGCAACTGTACATGCGCAATCGTTTGTTGCACCTAACTTCAGAGGGATAAAGATTCGTTGTGCGTACTGAACTTAAAAGCTAATATTAATTAGGATTTGTGTCATACTGTTATGTTACTTTATAGCTGGTTAAAAGTGGCTATATAGAAATAAAACCCAATTTAAAATGTAGAACTCTAGAGTCCAATTATTAATCGTGTAGGTGTAAAGAATGTAAAGATACGTTTTTATGAGACATATTAAACTAATTTCGTACAGAATGTCGAAAACGTTTATTATGATGGCGGATGAGACTACAATGAGACTTTTATAAAAGAAGATGAATGGAACTATAGATTTTTTTTTACATAAATGGAACTCGCCTAGACGAGTGGTGGTCTGTCACTGTTGTTTACTTTATTACTTACTGCCACCAACGCTTGCCGACAGAAATAACAACACCCACCCACGTAATACCTTGCCAGATAAATAATGCTTGGGTTGTACTGAAAACGGAACTAATGAGGGACTTTTCAATTTACCCGACAGTCAGTCTTAGTTCAAGCATTGGAGCTAATTCCACTATCTAACTGTCAACTGAACTTTAATCTGTTTTAGGTTGTTTCGTATTCTACTATCAAACTTTGACAGCTGAAACGACTGTCCAGCTGCACAGTGACGTTTCAGTTAAGTTGCAGATCGGTCGAACCTTTGTTGAGTATGAGTAGAGCGTCATAATCGTAAATTAAACTTTTTGTTTGATTAGGTAGAGTACTTCTCCAGTTTTAAGAATTTTATTGTCTTCTCGTTTCAGTTTTTTTACGCTACTTAGTCTTTTTTACATAATTATGTAGGTGGACCTACTAGGTTAGCACAACAAAGAGAACAAAGCAGTTTCTTTGAAACGCCTCATCGAGAGCCAATGGAGTGTCAAATTGCGTAAACTGGCGATTCTGTTGTTCCGCTGTAACTAAGTACCTACCTAACTAAAATATAAGTGTTATTTTTATGCTAAGGTTCAAATTGGCATAAACATTAATAAATAACCATCCTAAAACTTATCAATTTAAACCAATTAACATTAATAAAATTATTTCATAATACATCTACCAATTTACGTTTATTGTGTTCATGAGTTATATTAATATAACCATGTTGAACTAAGCTAAAAAATCGTCTGGTTTTGATGTATCACCTATTTTCATTTGATAGTTTTACAATATTTAATAGACAATTATTGGTTTATTTACAGCGCAGTTATAATGTTTGGTATGAGAGTAGTTAAATAACCAAAAAATTAGGTTAGCGTTAATATTTTTTGATTTGCGGTTAAGTTTTTCAATTAGTAGGAGCGAGAGGTACGTTCTATAAACTCTTTTTAATGAATGTAGTTATAATCTTATCGTGTTCTTAGAACGCAGCGGATCTAACTAGGTATGTTTTTTCAGCGCGTCGTTGTTTGAACATAGAAATTCCTTTGCGATAACATAACCGCTCCAGAGCGGCATAGAACTAATTTTAATCATAATTTGTTTGGTCTGAGTACTTGGTACCTAAATCATAAAAAATATACAGGGTCTAACAAAATGTACGCATAGTGTTAATGAAGTGGAAATAAAATAATTCACGGTACCAATTTTTTGTAAATGATTGTACCTATAGTTTTTGAGAAAATTGAAAGTTTATTGGAAATTAGATTACCTAGCTAAATAATTTGGGAAACGTAAAAAATTCCAAAATAGTTTGATACCTACATATATACTTATTTACAGTGATATAGTTTTTATGAATAAAGCGAGTATAATATTGTGTTTTGTTGGTTTAACCTGAATATTTCTATTTCTATTTGATGCCTGAAAAATGTTCACGAAATCATTAGGTAGGTATGCTTTGATTCACAGTTAGCTTACCAGCAAACAGAAGGCTGTAGACTCGAGCCTCTAAATAATATGAACAGTGTCCTTTATTCATTGAGGTTAGCAGGAAAATGTGAACGAAAAACAAAAAAAAAAACAAAAACGATAAACCCTGCGGTAGAAACTAAACACGTTTAAAGAAAATTACATTTAATAGCACGCAATCTTCGTGTATCTACCAAACCAGCAGTAGATCTATTTCAGTACTTATTTGCAGAGAACAAAACATTTATTTATCAACATTAATGATAATATCAACAATAATTTATGAAAATATTTTTAGGCAACTGAAAATTTATAAATATTTCACGGTTAAACTGCCATTAAATCCTGGGTAATATTTCATCGTTTATCAAGCTAGAAAACTGATAAAATAGTTGAGTAAACGAGTTACCACATTTTCTTTTACTACACGTTCGGTTTATCGCTGTCATGTGTAAGTAGCACGGCCCGGCCCTACCCATCTTAATGACTTCCTTAAAATGCAAAGAAAACTATTTCGAAGCAAGCTGCGTGCACAAAGGATCAGCAACATCAACAATTGCAAACATCTTTCACTTGGAATTTCACTCTTTTCCCTTCGATACAGAGTTCAATGTCTTATATCCTCGAGTTGGCAGAATGATAGGAATGTACCGCGCTGTTCCAAGAACACGGTCGGCCCTTCATTCCTGCCCTTAGGCAGTACAATTTGCTCCATTAGGTTTTTACAAAGCCTTAACACGATACCGCTTTCTGATTCCTTTGATAACTATCTGATTTCATCGTCGGCTGAATTATTTATCTACCTATTTATTTTTTCTTTTCTAAGAACGTCAGACTTATGCTGGCCCACCTGGTGTATTCAAGTGGCTATGCCAGTTAAGCCATTTTAACACCTGGGGCAATTTTGATGGGAAATGTTCGACTGAAGAAACTATTTAAACTAAACAGACTAAGTAATCTCGTAGTTGTATCATTAATTACAATCAGAATATCGACTTCATGTTAGAAGGTATATAATATTCAGTAATATACCTAAGCTTATATTTAATATGTGCATACCTGGTTTGTAAGTAACAAATGCATATAACCAGCCAGATTGTCATGAGATAAGTGTGCGCAATCAGACAATTCAAACTAGAAATAATCACGATTGTTATCACTATTCATTGTATTTATTAGCAATATCTTAGCAGTAGGCACCTACTAGACAGATTTCATACTGTATAATATTCTCATCTAGTTAGATTTAAGTGCTTAAAGTGTTAGAATCACCATCTTCATGTATTTCATTTGAGTTATCTCTTAGGTTGACTACCTTTTGTTTAGACAATCTAGCGTTATCGGACATTGAAAGTTCGTGAGAATATTAGCAGATACATGTCTGAACATTTTCTGAATAGATACTTTACACATACGTCTGAATGTTTCTTAGTAACTTATCTGGATTACTTTGTTAGTTTCAAAACTTAATTCTTGAACGAAGATTTTGTTAAATGTTGCAAAGTTGAAATATTGGTAGAATAATGTGTAGACTAAGAAATGTTTAAAAATAAAATAAAATATCATATAGTTTCGTATTGGTATACACAGAATTTCAGTTTTTTTTTATGTTTGTTCATAGGTCTAAGATTTATAAATAAGTACCGAGAAGTTCGAATCGACGCGAAAACAAAGGTAATGCATCAAACAATTTATTACTAGGCTCTTTTGTATTCTAAGGGCGGCTTGCACCAGAATCACTAAACGTGTTTAACAGCTAAATAGATTTAAATCTGACGTATTTCTATGACTTGACAACTCGCTAAATACTATTTAACAGTTAAACGCGTTTAGCGATTCTGGTGCAAGTCGCCCTAAAAGAGAGTGCGTTTGCATAAAACGACTTACGTCAATGTTAGAAAAATATTTAAATTGTTTTTCAGTAAACTTCAGAGCAGCGTCCGGAGATCAAAGGCGAAGAAAAATGTTAAAAATAATTTTCTTTACAGTTAGAAATATAATAAACGCTCAGAAACATATCGCTATAACTAGCAAGTAAAGGAAGTAAAATATAATTTTATGAACATGTTTAACTTTAAAGTATGTGGTAGGTTATTTATAAAATTACGCTTCCATATAATATGTATGGGAGTAGTGACAGTGTCAACTTAGTTTCCCCGCCCCCCGTCACCCCGTCCCCCGAAACGTCCATCGAAATCGAGGCCCTCGGGGATGCAGATTGCAGATGCCTATATCGCTACTCACAAAATAATCGTTAGGATATCGACTATTGCGATACTAACATCTGCTATCATATTGTTATCTAGCCATTTATCTAGGATTCGTGAAAAAACTGTTTTTATCATTTCGAGCAATTGTTTTTCTGTGAATCGTTTCGCTCTACTACATTATGCATTTGAAAAATACAGTTTTTGTAACGGTCATACATAAAATTAGTCTCAATAGGCTTCATACTAGGGTTGGCGGGCGACCTAGATTGTTTTGTTTGAATGTTGGCTACTACATTATTTCATGCTAATTATCTGCTCTGGTGTTTTTTCATTGAATATTGAAGTAGTAGGTACTAGAAAAGCAACGTACTAACGCACTCTATTTGATGTCCCATTTATTTGTGGTGCATTCCATTCTAGAAAATATGACGTCAATCCTAGTTTCTGTATTATTTTTTCTCGTGGTCATTTCTCATCGAGACAGATTCGAAGCTTTCCAAGAATTTCTTTTATAAGAATAACAATGCACTGCCACACCGAACACTGAGAATAATCTAGGTAGGTTCTATTTTACCTGCACCCTATCGAAAAATGGGACAAATCGGAATTTTTACGGTCATTATGGATTAGTTCCAATGGCTTATTCTTTCCAACATGCGATTTTTCCTTTCTTAGCTTGAAATTATTTTGATCATTCTAGGAAAATAGTCTTCATCCTTCTAGGAATATTCTTTAAAAATATTTCTAGGGTTGCCTCTTTAATTTTTCCGTAGGTAGGTAGGTACTTATACTTACTCATCACAATATTCTCAATATCACAGAAAGAAAAAAAAAATTTGTCAGCCCTTCCATTACGTCCAAAAAATTACGTAGAGTCCTTGTTTAATCAATCATTTGGTTTAAATATTTAAATCTACCTATTTATTTTCTCATCTAGCAACACGAAGACTTGTTTTCTGCAAGATCACATGACGAGTTTTTGCACGTCTCAACCTTGTTTTTACTAAACTTAAGCCACGGTTCCCAAGACAGTGCCCACTGATGAATAGCGGAAGAATCACAAACCAACTTAGAATCAGTTTAAATACCATCATACAGCTTTGCAATTCAATCAGTAGAATATTTTTCAACAACTTTTCTGATAAACACAAACAGGAAGGGTGGATTGATATCAGTTGACGATGAAGGGAAAACAATCTTCTCAAACTGACAGACGCTTGGCTGAGAGGACACCGGCTAATCTCTACCTAATCTCATTCTGTATGTTTATAGAATAAGATAAAAAGTGGCCCTTGATGCCGTTAATATTCTAATACTCTAGAATGCTTACATAGTAATATGTGAAGGTTTGTGCTGCAACTAGGTACTGGTATGATTATTGGCTGGTTCGACAATAAGTCCTTACAAAGTAACTTGTTTTAAATCCATATCATGAATATTCTGCTCTTACGATCTTTAGTTTCGAGACAGATTGGAACTTGGCAAACCAGCGACTGGGGGAGACCTTTGCCCAGCTGTGGAAGAGTATAAAAAAAGTTACGGTTTTCCATCTACTAAGATACTGTTAGCTTTACTTCATATTAAGAAAATTGCCGTTAACCTTTATGTTAACGTAGGCGTCAAGTTTATGTGCTTAGTGCATTGAAAAAGGCTTTTAAAAGTTTTGTAAGTATTCCTCAGCAAAAAGTCTCAAGATGCAATGACTAACAGCGACTTTTTATTACAATCCTTGAGAGCGGGAATAGGTGGCTCCAATTGCAGGAAGCTGTTAAATTGTTAAGATTTTATAGTAGAGCGAGACAGGTATACACTATTGAACCCATGAATGAGTGGATCTGGATGAATTCGGTTCGAAGAAGAACAAGTTTAGTGCATTAAGTAGGTATAAATGCTCTGTAGACTGGAGTTTGTCCTAACAAAGAACATAGACTTTAAAAAGGATTCAAGGAACTTTACAATACAAATCAAAAAACAACAAAGATTATAAATGCAATTAACCTGCTAGTTATTGGAAATATCCATAATTATTTATGTTGGATGGAACTGTGCTTACAAGTTACAATGCAAATTAATTTAAACATGAATAAGAAAAGTCAGTAAAAGGAGTGGAGGTTTTTAAAGAAATCTCAGGACAAGCCAATCTAAAAACTTATAGTAGTAACAACGGATCTTTGTACCTCTGAAGTACCTGGGCAGAACCACTTTTTGGGTCGAATTGGAGGTAAGCGAATTTTCCCAACAGTACATGCGCAACCGTTGTTGCACCTAACTTCAGAGGGATGAAGATCCGTTCTGCGTACTGTAAAGATATTGTAAGTCTTTGGAAAAATACACTGAATGGTATAAAACAAATTAGCATTAGGTAAGCCGGATAAAGACAACGAATCACAAGAAACTGTGGACTAAAACATCAAAGAAGCAAACAGTTGCAAAAAAAAGCAAGAGGAACTAACTGCCTGGCTCTTTCAATAGACGCAAAAACGCATCAATGAGGTCATAAAAACACACAGACTTCCCTTTATGAATCATTTGGGTCAGGGAATCATGTCAGCTAAATAAACGATCGATATGATCTTGAAATTTTTATGTGGACGTGAATCCCATGAATTTTGGGATTTTGATGTATGAATAAAAACTTCTAGACCGTGGATATTATTATCTAGCTACTGTCAAACAATAATAAACTACATACTTAAGGGGATAGTCTATCTGTGCAAAACAGAAGAATCGAGTTGTCATGACATGCGCGGAAAGCAATTCGTAAATTTTATCGAATACTAAACTAAACTGAAAAATGCTTTACTGCGATCTTTATATTTATTTATTTAGTTAGTTACACCAATGGCATATTCACAATTGTTATTTAGGAGAAAAATATTACTTATAACATTCTACAGTGTGATATATACCATTACAGGCATAAACAGATTTGCTGTAGGTAAAATATGTCTTAAAAAATTTAGTACTTATTTTTTAAGGAAAAAAAAAGCAACAACTTATAACTAAGTGTGTGATTGGATTCCAATAGTAATAAGTGCTCATGATAACATTAATGATAACAAAATTAAAGGAACGCTATTGTTTGTGTCAAATAGTCAGTTAATTGGATAAAATCTGCCAAGATTGGTTTTAAATCATACAGGAATGAAAGTATTTATTGGTTTTTTGTTACTTTTGAATAATCAACTTTTTTGAAAATATGTGTGGCATATTTTTACCCTTTTAACATTTTTTGTATCATTACATTTATATCATACATTAATTATAATATCTAATGCAGGGTGATGAGGATCTAACTTACTGAGGGGTAGTTTATTTTCACACTCCGTTACACCACTAAAATTGCTTATCACTAAATCTACAGTTCTTTGAACAGTATTTTATAAACTACATAATATTTACTATTATTAGGGTTTGAATTTTTGTGTCCTTCACTAGAGGTAGACCGGTCAAAATTAAAATCTGCAACAAATTATAGTCTCTACTTATATCACTTGACTGTGTCACTTTATCTACTGATATTATCCATGACGAGAAACAAAGTCTGTATAGTCACTGGGGTTTGTTTGTATACTGCACATATCTAAATATTCTTGGCAGAGTATTATTGAGTTTTAGTGAGATCTATACTTCTTCATTTTTACTTCGCAGAGCCTGGTTTCATATCAGTATGGAGTTCATATCAGCCAGTGCCTCATAGTTTTTGACTTGCTTTGCAGGAGATTGGTCATCTCTGCGGATGAATATGCGACCATTCCTAATCCACACATATTTTTGCGACGAGAAGACTTGACGGAGTTTCCCAAACGCAGCCCAGCCCAGCTGGATTCTCCGGTTTAGCTCTTTCTCAAAGTTGTGTCTACCCAAACGCAGGGTCTGCCCGAGGTAGACATACTCCTGCATAACTTCGAGAGGCATTCCGGCGACAGTGATTGGCTCTGGGGTTATACGATCATTGATCATAATTTTCGACATAGCTCAGAGGATTAGCAGGCTGAAGTGGCAGTGGGCCGGCCATGTTTTCCGTAGAACCGACAATCGTTGGAGCAAACTAATACTCGAGTGGAGACCACGTTTAGGCAAGCGTAGTGTAGGACGCCCTCCGGCGAGATGGGGCGACGATCTGCGAAATGTAGCTGGCAGACACTGGATGAGAAGAGCCGAAGACCGAGCTCAATGGCGCGTCTTGGGAGAGACCTACGTCCAGCAGTGGACGAGTATAGGTTGATGATGATGATGATGATGATGGTTGTTAGACTCATCCATCTTTCTGACTCTGGAGCATGAAAGTATGTCCGCATTATCAATAGGGAGTTATATGACTGTGTCTAGTTGTTTAATTGTGTTCAGGTGATTTTCGGTCTCGTGTTCTGACACTCCATTTATCTCCAAATTGTATCAAATTTAAATTTATTTATCAAATTGTATCTTCAAATTATATCCCGTCTTGTGAATCCAAAGTAGCTGGGCGTAGACATAAGTACATTAAGTGGGTATGTTTGTTAATATTTAGGTCATAGTAAATTCTACGGAAACTCTCAAATCGATAAATAGTAGATAAGCTTAAAAACTAAAACCTTAGGTACTACTGAAAAATAACTCTCTAAATAATATGAAAAAGGATAGGGAGGGTACTGCTCTAAACTCATCTTTAACATTAACATATTGCGGAGAGTTTAACACAAATTGTGAGAGACAGATACAGATCATTGATACAGAATTGGATGTAAGTAGGTAATTTCAGAAGAAATAAGTATACCAAAATATACGTGCAATAAAAACCAGCAGTATTTATTTTAGTTTTTTTGCATAAATATTGTTAACTGGCAGTTACCCGCGACTCCGTAAGCGGGTACAGTTTCCATGTACATTGTATTATCTGTGTTGTATTATTATATGTGCGTGTACCGCGCGGATACTTTGTGAAACTTGACATTACACCGAACCCGTACTTGAATGTCAAACGCTAGTCGTTAGACCAAAGAGGTAGTATTACGCCCGGTCAAACTGACGTGACATGACATGACAATGAAATCCTCTTGCCAATTGGCGCTGCTAATCTTGTTCGTTCATTTTATCCTGTAGATCCTGATAATTATTCGGGATAAAAAGTAGCCTATGTGCCAAATTTCATCCAAGTTGGTTCAGTAGTTTAGACGTGATTGAAACACCTAAACATCTAAACTTTCGCATTTATAATATTAGTAGGATAGGATAGGATGTGGTTCTTTGCGTTCTGGCAAGATAAAATGGTAGATTTTGTCTTGCCAGAAGGCAATGTCTCTCTCTATGTATTCTACTTTCATCAAATGTTCCTCTCCGGTCCATGTTAGATCCTTCTTTAGAATAAATAAGGTTGTTCACAAAAAGGTTTTTACAAAAGCAATAAAATAGGATGAATTAAATGCAATACAAGTATGAGCAGTAGCAAGATAATAATTAGGTACTTACTTATCCTAATTTAATTGGAATTAGGATAGAAAAATCTATTTTCCGTGTAAACAAATAACAGCTACTGACTGATTGGCGGAGTTGACTTAAAAGAAATAAAAACTAAGTTTACATTGGTATGGTTATTGTTGGATATTGTCATGTATACAAGAGAAAAAAGTAAAGCCACTTTCAATGCGTATTAATTGGCAAACCAGGAGTTCTACTCGATAAAATTTTATTGTGACTGTTCGTAAATGTCAAATGAGCTTATTACGCGGTCTGCTTACGCGTTACGCGCAGCCGCGAGAAAAACTGCCATGTTGCTACGTAGTGTACTCAAATGATACAATAGAACCATGATTTGTAGACTTTTGTCGAGTAGACGTTTGCGTGTTCTTCATTTAAAAATCCTGAGAAATTTGGCGTGGGCCTGACGTCCGAACGTTTCGGCCGCCTAGAGGCCACTGAAGAATTTTCTTGCGATATTTGGTTAAAAACTAGTCTCAGCAATTATTAAATATTAAAAAAAATAAGACTATTTAATTAAAGATTTTACACTTTTTATATACTTAAATATTTGGCCTATACGTAAGTTTAGTTGTTTTGTAGATAAAACAAGGGAATATTGTGGAATAGACCATTTAAAATCCAAAATTTCGAAGATCTTCTGCCACCTGGATTAAGGAAATGAAAACAAAATCGCAAAATGTATTCAGGGCGTTTTGGAGACAAGGATATGTACATCAAGACGCGCTGAGTACTTTTTGCGATTTTGTTTTCATTTCCTTAATCCGAGTGCACAAACTTGACTCGAAACGGTTTGGGCGCGAGAGAGCTGTGTTTGATCCCAGATTTATCTATTATAAACCAGCTAAATGAAGCTAAATTAAATATGTAATTGTTACACATATCCTGAGTATTGATTTGCAACCAAAATAAATGAAGTTACTATCTTACTTTTCTTTTAAACACACTTTGAACTTCGCTAGTTTTGGCAATTTGGCAGATCCCCAGCCTTAAGTATATAGTATAATATAAGATTAGAGGCATAAGTAGCAAATTAATTAAATAACAAAAAAACTAAAACCATAAAGTTAGCTGCAAAAAAAGAGTGCCGAATATTGATATGCCTCTAAACTTCTAAACACTTCGGTATCTCCATTTAAAAATGCAGGTGGTAGTATACGAAGATGCCTACTGTGCTTGGAAATAACAGTTGTGTGACCGTTTCATTTCGTTCTGCAATCCGTCACGTCTGTCGAAGGTCAGCACAGGCACAGTACAGATTCTATACTAGTTGATGTATTACGTCGCTCCTTGTAATAACGTTCGTTTGGTCGTCTGTAAAGATTCTCAATGATTTTCTCGAAACCGTTCAATTATTTATCGAAGACTTCGCAATTGTTTGAACAGGTTTTGTTATAGCAACTTCGTAATAATTAGGTTTCTCTACCTATTATTCTGATAGCATGTTGCTTTAGTTTTTTACAGCCTAGAAATGTCTTAGAGAAGTGACATTAATTTTATTATCGTATTTCATATTTTGCGCCTCAACGCGACCGTCTTGAGACGGTTAATGTTTTTTCAACTTATAAAAGTCCATAGTGATTCATTCGTAATCTTTCCAATCTGTCGTATTTTTCCTACTCAGAGTAAATTAATTGTAGTGCTTCTATTTCTTACCTTACGTTAACCAAGGTACTCAGTACTCACCTACTTAACTGTTTAATCTAGTAAAAGCTTCGTATTGGCAATTTCTACATACAAATGACGCAATTTTATAATCGTGGATAATACTACTTGATTAAAGTTTTAAGTTTTTTTGGTTTTAATCTTTAATTGTTCGATAAAATAGTTGTCTTTGTAAACAGTAGGCAGCCTAATTGCTTTTATAATCATTAATCATTGTTATTGGCGCCGCTCAAAGCTGCTGATTATCATTTTGTCCGTAACATGACACATAATAGTAATTGCTGTGTAGGTAAGTACAGTTCGTTATCTACAACCGAGTCGTTTTCTTTCAAGGAAATATCGTCAATAAGCGCTCCCATGACTTCATTATTGACATTGTAATGGAAGGTGTGAAAAATTTGTTTGTGTGCTTACAACGCTGGCGTGAGATAAGACCTACATCTAGAAAGATTACCCGACTTGTTATATTCATGCGTCATTAGAATCGAAGACTCCAGCAGTTTCACAACACAAAGAGTTCTGTAACCTTATTGTGTTCGGGTGACGGCTAATACAAACAAATCACCATGCGACACAACAAAGAGCACAAAGTCACAGAAGCACTGGGAACTAGCACGTGATTGAATGAAATTGTCACAATTATGTTTGGTAAGTAGGTATTGATGTGGAGAGCGCGCAGGCGGCGATCTCGGCGAAGGCAGCGCTGCGCCTCGCCATCGAGCCTCTCGCTGTGCACACAGCACACACACACCGCACCGCCCTCGGACGAATTCTTTGCATAAATAACCAAGAAAGCTCCTTCACATCTTCCACCACAATCACTTAACGCACTGCTTCCACAAAACAAATAAAAACTTCCTTACCTTGCACTGCGCAGATGTTCTTACACGATCGATGAAGAGAAACGAGCGGAAACCAGGCACAGTCACGTTCGTGCGGATACGTCGAGAGTAATGGCTGCCGCTGCCGGTTCGTTCGTTGGTCGCCTCTCGCAGACTAGCAGACAAGCCTTGTTTGCTTGGTGACGTGAGGACTGACCTCCTCCCTCTTTCTCGGAGGGTCATGATTTACCCAGTCAAGAACGAGACGGCACTAGTTCATTCAGAACCACTTTTATACCTGTGTTGCAGCAAGCCAGCAACCTACATCATCGGGTGCGTCGAATAAATTAAACAATGTCAAGTCCCGTGTTAGCTTCAAGATTTGAAAGAATATGAAAAATATGGAAGAGTAGGTGTATTATGTAGGTCTAGTTTATTGTGAGCTGTCGCTAAGTTCCAGTGCTGTCTGTGACCTGAAATATCACGATTTGCGTGACCGTCTGAAGTTGCTAAACCTAAATGAGGTGTGTCGCGCAATGTCTACCTACCTAGTACCGACCTACCTACCAACTTGGTCTTTACTTGAAAGTACCTAATTAAGGTACTTGGCTTGGGCGGACAAACCGTGGTCGAAAGCATTGGGGTTACCTTCAAAATCCCGATGGGTATTTAGGTAAAAGTCTATTATATTACGTGCAAAATATAGTAGGTCAAAGTCAAAGGATATAATTATCTAGGTAGGTAACTAGGTAAAATTACTAAGTAGGTACTGCTACAGTAATAGTAAAATTGATAAGAATAATACTTAGCATTATACTAGGTTTACTTCCGTAAACGGATGAAATCTAGTATAAAGCAGTAAAATATAGCAAAATCAAACAGGTGAAAACTACTCCTGCCACCTAGTGTCTAACCGACAACACAATTCGTGGCCTAGTAACGAAACGTTAGGTGCACGGAAACTCTTTTTGGCAGTTAATGGTTCACTGCCTTATGAATAACTTCTACGGTTATTCGCTAGATGGCGCTTCAAGAACTTTCAGGGTTCTTTAAAGTAAGCATCGATTAATGAATACACGAAGATTGCTACACCCTATATATTAGAGCGTGACTCGCAAAACCGGCTAGTTCCCATGCGTATTTGGGGATGACGCTACAGTCGACGACGACTTAAGCTTCAAGTAGCCGTTAGAACAAAAGAAACGCCATTAATTTATTTTTGAAATTCATCAAAAATTATGTCCTTATTTTAGAATCTGTAATGGTGTTCATTTATTTAGTTATCACGATTTTATTTCGTACTGATTATCTAACATATTTTTCGCCACGCCACCTAGGCGTGATCACCTAGGTGGTCATCAAATTGAAAGATAGTGTACAAATTAATGACATAACTTTACTAATAGGTGGCGTCTATATAAAATAAGTTTTCACCTTCTTGATTTACGGCTTTTGCGACAGGTCACAATTCTGTCAGTGTCTGTTTACTATAGTGTCAAAATTATAATTTGAATTGTTAGTCCATACCGCTCACTCGTTCCCCAAATTCTAGGGTGGCTTTAGCACAGCACTTTAGTCTGTGCATAATATTTGGACTATGAACAAATGAACCTTCTAAATAAAACACCTAGGGCGGCTTGCACGAAATGTCGTTTAAGTTCAGCCTAAACACGTTTAACTAAACACGTTTAAATCGTTAAAAGTGTTTAGCAAAATTACGTTTAGTGGCATCTTGCACCAAGCTGTTTTGACGATAATTTAAACTAAACTCGATTAGTGTGTGTATATATCAGTACTCTATGGTCGGTATAACCACAGAAAACAGTTCCCTTACGTTTCGTTAAACGTACAAAACGATTGACGCATTTCTTTTCTAAGAAAATTTATCTTTTCTACGCATCAAGTAAGCTAAAACGGAACGGTACTGTCATTTTTTGATACAAAGTGTCATTGGCCTGCGTGTTGTGTTGTATTCTCTTTGACGATTTTATTTACATGTACAATTATTTCATTTTCTTGTTTTGTAGTTGGTTGGTTGTGTTGTGGTTGTGATGAAAATAGTGCTTCCCGTTATGGACTATAATTCTGTTCAATTTTTTTACTTGTTGGTATCGAATTTTAACTGATTATAGATTTGATGCAAAAGTATTTGTGTGGTTTCTTTCGATAGTCTGAACCTTCTTATATATATTTTTTATCACTCCTACGGTGCTCAGACGTGGTCGCTGACTACTTTGCCAAAGAGTGATGGAGCGAAGTATTTTAGGTGTGAAAAGAATAGATCGAATTCGGAACAAAATACTTCGCTCCAAAACTGGAATCGCCGATGTAGGTCGTAAAGTAGCGGAAAGGTGGGCTCAAGGAGTCACAGGCTGGATACCCCCAGGGGGTAGAAGACGTCACGGCCGCCCGAGGAAGCGCTGGCATGACGACCTGGACTTTCGACGACTACTTTCGAGCAGAAATGTGCTATACTCGGCAATAGGTACTGAGGGGTAATCACGAACAAATCTGACAGTCGCCGCGTTACGTAAACCTAACGTATTCGAGTGATATTGCGCGTCAACATCAGCCCGACTGCCGAACGTTGTAGCGTCACCGCGCAGTGTATCTCGGATACGCTAGCGTTACGATACGTTCACGATTGTCAAATTTATTCGTGATCAAGGCACTGCTAATGAGTAGACAAGCCGTTTTACCACCAAGTTTAATGATAAGTCGCAACGCAACTACGTCCTTGAAATTTTTAGAATCAATCATATACCTACTTTAGAATATTTATATTGATAAATATACATATAGGTACCTACCTACCTTCTTCAGACATACCTATTCCATTATTTATAAGTAGGTAGGTAGTAAAACTAGAACAGGATAGCCTAGGAACAAAAGACCTAGGCACCACCCGCAGAAAACTTATTTGTTCGTACCTAAATGGTTCGTAATGTATGGTAATGTATTTAGTACATAACTAAACAAGTACCTATTGGGTGTGATATTTTAATAATATGTAATTAAAAGTCTACCTACCTTTTATGTTTTATTTTATCAAGCTAAAAACATTTAAGATTTCATATAATATCATTGTATTTTTTTGTTACAAACGCACTTGGCGGTAAGGCGTCAGGTTTAAAATCGAAACATCTATTATTTTACTAGCTTGATACGACCAGAGCGCTGTTGCCGCTCTGCATCCAGACTGCATCGCGAGCGACTCGCTCTATCTCGCTCGTTCGACATTGCATAGCACAAGTTGTCAACGTCGCGCGCGTTGTAACCGAATTTTGGTATACGCTTTGCAAAATTTAGAAATAGCGCCATCTGACGTTTATTTCCGTACTGCTTATAGTGTCAGCGCGCCAGAGGTTCAAGAAAATAAACACCGTTTTGATTTATTACCGATTCGATACCCCCAGCGACATCTCACGCCTTTGAAGGCGTGAGATGTCTAATCCATTTTCGGGTTACGATATTTTCTAAACGTCTGCTGGTCTATTTTTTTATTTGTCTATGAAGTAAGGTATCGAAATCGAAACACCATAGCAAACATGCTCGTCTTGTTGCATAATATGCAACTATACTATAGACTATATTATAGTCTTTGATATTTCTTTGATTTTTTCCCAAATTTGTACCAATTGGTACCAATGCAAATAAAATAAATAAATAATAAATGCTGCTGTAAGTGCAGTAAGCAACTGAATTTAATAATAAATAATGATGACCCACCATAACTTACCTTTCATAGTACCTTGACATAAGTAAGTAATCAAAAGTCTTGGGCTTTTATTTTCACAAAATTATTTGACCCTTTCAGAAGACGATATACCTATAATAACCACTTTTCTGAAGTCCTCAAACATTAGACAATTTCACCCCTATCTAATAAAACCTCATTAGAGGAAGTTCGACCCAAAGCTGTTCTCACTATTCTTACTACTTTCGAATCCAGAAGTCATTTCACTATTCATTTACGGCGATGAATGAAACCGGCGACTCCATACATCACGCTCTTTGTCAGCCGCTGGTAAATAATTCGAATTGTACACTTTTACAAGGATCTACGAAATAATTATCATCATTATTCCAGCCGTAGTATGGTATCAGCGGCTGTGCTGGCTGAATAATTAGCAAGTATCAATCCAGAACGACTAAGGTAAGTATGTAAGTAAATAGGTAAAAATAAATATTGAGTCATAATAGAATTTTAGGAATCTCTCTAAAAATTTGTGAATAGGTTCCAAAAACATAATACTCGTAAATATTAAATTACGTAGCTAGAGCGACGTAGCGCGTAGAGTTATGAACTGCGTAGCGCTATAAACTGCGTAGCGCCAAGCTACGCGCGTAGGAGTTATTTTTATTATTATCTATGCAATGGTCTATAAAACGTCTTAGATTTTTTTCTATATTAACAACACTATGGTGTCGATTCTGTTGTTGCATTTTTATAAACCAACCTAATTTGACAGCGCTAATAATATAGCTGTCTTTGTCGTTTCAGTTTATATGAGAAAGGTACAAGAAGTACGTATGGCACATAGTGACTATATTATGCAGCATAATATTAACAGCTCAAAAGAGAATGTGGCACTTCTTTAACCAACTTATTTTCTGTAAACCACAAAATTTTCAATTTGCCGCATCTACTTTTCTGAGCTTTCTGGAGCTAAAGCTTCAAAGCCGGCCGCGTGCTTTCACCGCTTGAAGTGAGTGCTTATTATTATTTCCACAGTTACCTGTCACGATATTGTTACTAATGATTAGGTAAATTAAAAGATCCTTACTTGGAGAGTTGAATTATAATTACCAATGCTCTCAAATAGTGAAGGAAAATCTCGTGACGAAACTCGTGGCTGATATAGACGCTCCACATAAATATGAGGAGTATATCCTGGGGATAGGTGGACTAGTCTAGACTACATAGTATAGAAGCCCGATAAGACTATTTTAAGATACTACCGCGTCCCAGTAATAGGTAAGAGAGGAAAAAAAATGACAGACGCTGTATAAGTTACCCACTTATCGCGATATACGTAATTTTTTTATGAAGGTAGTTGAGTAGGATATTTCTTCGTCGTGTTGGCTAATCTGACGTAAGATTATAAATAAAAGGAAGTGTGTGCTGATTTGTAGGAAATTCTATCCAAAGCGCTAAAAAACTATCTAGAATCTAGTCTAGCTTTTACTTTCTTAGTTATCTCAAGTTGCAACCTATCTTATTAAGAGTAGGCGTGCCGGGCCATGTTATTAAAACAAGTCTAAACTTTAATATTCGAAAGTGTATGTCCATCAAAGCTGTAGTAAAAACTTGTAGACATTATTATGATCTATTATTATAGGTCGTTATCAGTCCGTTAAGACGATTAGCCTCGATCTGTTACCGTTTATTATTTAGTATTATAAGGTTTGAACTGGGCACCATTAATATTTGCGCTGTTATCACATATTTTCTCACTGTTTATTCGCAATTAGAAGTACCGTTATTGAGTCTTGTGTCAAGATATGAATTGCTATTGGCTGTTTCTACATTGCAAACGACACGACACCGTCGCGATATCTCGGAGAGCTAATGCGTTTAGTACTATACGTTTTTATTTTTAAATCTACAGCCATATCGCCAAGTGTAATGGAATTGGGATTCAAAAGTTTGGAAATTATTTTTACAAACTTAGCATTGTCCAAGTCCTAGGCACTACTTACAGCGTCCCGTTCATCGGGGCATGGATAAAAAGTGGCTTCTGACGCTGTATAAATCATCTAGATTAAATGCAAAGGCTTGATTATTATATTAGGATTTATAAGGGATTATAAACAAAATTGAACTGCTAAAGTTTGTCTACAAGATGCCTAAACTTATCTAAGTAATGCCCGTATTGACCGTGTAATTGGTTCCACGTTTATAAAAATAATGATTGGTTACGCTCAGCGAAGTGTAAAGAGCCATATAGAGCATCGTATTCTTGTATTCTATAATTTCTCAAGTCTGAATTTGTTTTCCATCACTCACTCAAGATTTACCTTACTCATACTTCTCAGTGAATCACAAAAAAGGCTCAAGCCTTGATTTCATGTTTAAAATACGAGTCTTAGGTTCCAGTCTAGCTGTATTAAGTCTAGGTTACTAACCTTTTCATATAGTTTTTTTTCTAGCCTTGAATTGTTAATTGATTTATACAGTGAATTTGCACCGTCATAATTCTTGGTAATTAACATACTATGCACATTTTTAATATAGTTTTTCCTTGATCTTATTAAAAAGGTTTGATAAATAGTAGTAGTAATAGAGCTTCTAATGAAAGAGCTCGTCTGGATTAGTACTACCACCATACCAATTTCTGCAGCCAAGCAGTGATGCTCGCATTGCTTTGTTCCAGTTTGAAGGGTATGGGTGCCGGAGCAACAACTTTATGTCTCAGAGTGATGGGTGCAGTGCAATGCGTCAGAGAGCACGTCTTCAGGGGAGGCAGTGGTTACCGCTTAACATCAGGTGGATAATGCCCCTGTTCTATCATTTAGTTGTACAAAAGGTAGGTATTGATAATTTCGGGTTTTCTGTAAAAAATAAGTGTTTCATAAAAATGTCTTTTATGTTTAGATTATTATATATCTACTGTTCTGTTGGGTAGTCGCGTAAATAAAGTACCTACGAGTAAGTATATTTTGGGGCAACGAATGTACTGTTACTAACATAAATTAAAGTGAACGTACTTTTATTGTTATTTTGAGCAAAAGCTTCCTGAAGAATAGTGTTATTCAATTTGTTATTTATGAGTTGGAAGAATACAACCGGTGCAGAGCTCAATGATAATTAGTACTGCGTACCATAATGAACAGAAAGTACAGGCGAGCAGAAAACGGACATGTGTTTATAAATAATAGAATAATATTTCAGTAGTGTGAGAAAAAAATGTTGATGACGTAATACAGTGTATTTGAAAAACAAAAAAAAAAGTCATTTTTGTTGAATCTGAAAGGTAAATAAATAAATAAATAAATAAATATTCATGGACATTTCACACGACGCCCTCTAGTCCCAAACTAAGCAAAGCTTGTATTATGGAAACTACACTCGAGAGCAATGATTCCGGGTCACTTAAAGAATGTTAAAAATCTCGGAAACTAAAAATGATAGGTTAATGCAATAAATTGTATTTAATAGACAATGTAATACTCCTTAAATGAAAGTAAAAAAATATGAGTCACCATACATTTTATTAACACAAAATTACATAAAGAAAAAAACTGCTGATCTCTCCTTAAAACAAAAATAGGAAACATGAAATTTTTGAACTTTATTACGATTTGACTTGAATTTTAATACTTCGTATTGCCTCCTCGTGCTTCCATTACTGCGTTTACGCGGTTTGGCATGCTGTACACCAAGTTCCTTATACGATTTTGGGGAATATTCTCCCATTCCTCTGTGAGAGCAATTTTGAGCTCACGAAGCGTGATTGGGGGAGGGTTTCGTTGTTTTACGCATCTGCCTAGCTCGTCATTCAACGTTCAATCTCCGGTGAGATCAGTTGTGTCGCTTGCTCTCGATCGCGCGTATCGAGACAGCGAAACGTGCTAACGTATCATAACAAAACTGTCGCGAACGGCCGTGCGAGCTACGATGACCTTGTCAGTCATCACGTAAGGAATGTGCGCGAACAGCAAATCATTTTGCTAAGGCGACGTTATTACGTGCCTGAACAATGGCTTCACCTAATAAACAAGTAAACATACAGTTAAAAACTGAAACTGAACATCTCTTATATAAAGAACTTATGGAAGCGAAATGCTACTATCAAGAAGAAAAAAACGAATGTAAAAGACTACAAAATCTTGTAAAAGTCTTGCAAAGCCAAATTGAAAGTCTACTGCAACACAAAGAGGTACCGGAAAAAAACCCCGTGAAAACTTCTACTACTACCACGGAAACTTCTTCCGCCGACGTTGAATATGCAACCGACGAAGAAGAACTTGCTAGAGAAACGGAGTGGATAAGAACTAAGTCGAGGAAAAAAAGGAAATTGAACACCTCACCTTCACTCTCACCTCAAGAAGCCAACAAAGCTACAACAGAAAAAACTAAGAAGGTCCACCCTCCACCACCCATAGTAGTGGATGGAGTTAACAATTACCAAAGTTTCTATGACTTTCTGATAGAAAACCAACCAGCAGCCACCTTCAATATAAAATTGATGAGCGGTGACTGTGTTAAAATTAACTCGTGTGATGAAGAATCATACAGGTGCATCACAAAAACTTTAACAGAAAATGACTGCCTCTGGCACTCTTACGAAAACAAACAAGAGAGAACAATAAGAGTGATGGTTAAAAAACTACCGTGCTCTTGCAAACCAGAGAGAATCATAGAAGACCTAAAAAGTAAAGGTTATAAGATTGAAGATGCGGTCAATAAACTGAGCTGGAAAAGTAAGGAGCCACTCAACATGTTTATGCTGACCTTCAATAACCAAGAAGAAATCAGGAAGGTGTATGATATCAAATATATACTTGGGTGCATGGTAGATATCCAACCGCTCAAGTCTACAAAACTGGTCCCTCAATGTAAGAGATGTCAGGCCTATGGGCATACACAAAAATATTGTGCCAAAGAACCAAGGTGTGTCAAATGCACAGGGAAGCACCTAACTATAGACTGCAAAAAACCAGCAGAAGACAAGCCAAAATGTGTTCATTGCGGAGAAGCACATCCGGCTAACTACAGAGGTTGCATGATCGCCAAAGAAATTCAAAAAATAAGAAGCAAGGCAGTTAAGAAACCACTAGCCGGGCAGCCACAAAAAGTCACTGGAACGCTAATAAGTGACAAAACTCCAATAACTAACCATCAAAGCCGTGGTGCAAGGGCCACTAGCACCACTCACAAAAATGTGTCCTACGCACAAGCGGCTGCAAAACATACAATCGCTAATCATTGTAACGAGCAGACTACAAAATCAGATAGTAAGCTGGATGAAATACTAAGGTTTATGACATCCTTCGATGAGCGTCTGAAAAAAATTGAAAATAGCACTAAGCCCGCTATGTACAAGGCCAAGCAATGATTAATACGTAGATGTGTATCTTATATCAGAAACACACTTTACTAAGCACTAAGTAACAAAAAAGATGACTATCTTCTGACCATCTCTATCAACAAGAAGCTCATCCCGTATGAAAATACGGCAAAATATTTGGGCATGACGCTTGACGCGAAGCTACGCTGGAAAGCTCACGTCAAGAATAAAAAAGACGAGTTAGAACTACTTTACAAACAAGTCTTTATACCAGTATGGACTTATGGTATACAGCTCTGGGGCTGTACCAGAAAGAGCAATATTCAAATCATCCAGCGATTCCAGAATAAAGTGCGGAGGGGAATAGTGAACGCCCCGTGGTACATCAGAAATGACGATCTCCACCAGCAAAATCGAGTTTGTCGCTAGTGTTATTCAAAAATACGCAGAAGCACATGAACTAAGGCTTCATCATCATGTTAACGTCGAGGCGATCCAGCTCTTTGACAATACGGACTTAATAAGAAGGCTCAAAAGGAAAAAACCTTTTGAGTTAGTGTAATAAATAAGTGAAATTCAGTGAAAACAAACTAAAGAACACATGAACATAGTGTCTTCCCTTAAATCCTAAATAGAGACAATAAGAAACGTGTTAATGGACACGTTCTTAGATTAAGCAATTCTAGCAATTTAAGTTAATTTTAAATTACTTATTAGCCCACGTTGTGGCTAGATTGTAATCATATTAGGGTACATTCTTTAGAAATAATGTGCACTAAATAAATGAAAAAAAAAAAAAAAAAAAAAAAAATCCTACCTGTATGAGGTCGGGCATTGTCATGCATAAATATAGCATCCTCACCTAAATTGACCATAAATGGACCAACATGATCATTGAGGATTTCTTCCACATATCTTACGCTAGTTAAAGAGCCGTTTTCTATGATCACCAGCTCTGTGCGACTTTCAGAAGAAATTCCGGCCCACACAAGTACAGACCCACCACCGTAGGCTACTTTTTCTTCGATGCATGCTTGCTTGAATCTTTCCCCTGGTCTTCGATACACTCTGTGTCTTCCATCGTGCTTGTAGAGCATAAATTTTGATTCGTCGGAGAACATAACTTTTGACCAATCTTCAATACTCCAATTTACGTGGCTCTGGGCATATCTTAGTCTTGAAATACGATGCCCACGCTCCAGTTTAGGGCCGTTTGCAGGTCTAAGGGGTTTTAAGTTAGATTCAGCAAGCCGACGTCTTACTGTCCATGCACTTGGGTTACTTCCTCCGAGGCGTCGAAACTGATTTGTGAGTTCAGTTCCTGTGAGAAAGCGATTTCGAAGCATGGTGTTCACCAAGTATCGGTCTTCTCGTGCTGTGGTACACCTGGTTCTGCCCGTTCCTGGTCTGCGTAGGTTAGAACCAGTTTCTTCGTAACGTCGGAGAACTCTTTGTACTGTTGACAGCGACACACCGACAGTCCTGGCTGTATCGCGCTGACTCCGGCCGGTTTCCAGCATTGTAAGTATTCTGGTGCATTCTTCAGGCGTAAGCGACATAATTTCAGCTTGAATAATGAATATAGAGCACTATCAACATGGTTTATATACCCACATAAATGACAGATTACAAACAAAAGCAAAACCAAATGCTGTAATTTCGTAGTTCCATCTTCGAAAGTGGCCCTTTTTCAAATTTGATTTTTTTAAGATATAACTTTACAATAACTAAGAAGTTTTAATACCTTCATTTAAGGAGTATTACGTTGTCTATTAAATACAATTTATTGCATTAACCTATCATTTTTAGTTTCCGAGATTTTTAACATTCTTTAAGTGACCCGGAATCATTGCTCTCGCGTGTAGATGCTGATAGAATACTTATATACTTTTTTTTTGTAAATACCATACATACTTATAATACATAGTAACACCCAGACATAGAACAAACATCTATGATTGCCACACACAAATGTTTGTTCTTGATGGGGATCGAACCCACGACCCACAGCACGGAAGGCAGAGCTATTAAATATTTGTGAAAAGCTTACCTATAGGTATGGTATGCTCTTACCAAGGAATGTTACAGACATCGTCAAAGTTTTTCAGCACCAAGACATTTGTGGCCACATGGAGTATGTTTTTATCAAGTAGAACGTTCGTAAGCGTCTTCCATTCACAAAGTTCGTAAGCACCTTCAAATTAACTGTTCAATTATTGATTTGAAATTGCAATGTGCATTGGCATATTGCAATTTATTACTACTTTAGCACTTCTCTGCGTAATAGTCCTTGAAGTGCTAGGCACGCGCACATCCTGCCGACAATTCAATGTTTTGTAAATAACATTTGAACTCTACAACCTTTGCAATCCACGTGTACTGCATTGTGTTCCTAGAATATTACTTTACATGCAGTCTAGCGGGAAATGTTTGATTAACTCAATGGATTTCCATTACAAAAGACCTTGGATTCGTTTTTGAACTACAACAATTTAAGTGACTTGCATCCGGACTCCCGTAGGCAGAGTTGCTGCTAACTCTATACGTTGTACTTAGTTTAGTTTCATTCTAGGTTGTATAATTCGATTACAATCCCACTACTATTATAAATGTCAAAGTTTAGATGTTTGTGTTTCAATCACGCTGTAACTACTGGTCTGATTTGGATGAAACTTGAAATATATTACAATTCGTAATCCTGTATTAACACATAGGCTACTTTTTCTGCTTTTTTAGGTTATATTTTTCTTTGTTTTTTTTTCGTGGACGAAGTCGCGGGTAACTGCTAGTCTAGAATAGAAATACACACGAAGAGACGTGTCAATTTTTAGCTCAATGAATACATAGGTACCAAGTATACCAACCTATAAAAGGTACTTAGGTATTATTTTCAGAAACAATAACTATTCATTAATCGATGATAGTACATGATAGTACTTACAAATACTTTAGAAAACTGCATTTATAACAATTTTTTTTAAATAAAATATGTGATAATAAAAAAATTCTGACAGTACCATCAGTAGCCTCTACTGAAATTGTCTTTGATTTTTTTTGGTTAAACAAAATAGCGGTGTATTAAACAAATTCTAATTTTGCAGTGTAATTGTACGCAATTATTAACCTACGCATTAATTATCACGAAGCTAATTAAACTTATTTATATCTGGGTTCTAGTCGACAACATCCTGCAACTAACTGTAGGTATAGACGCACCAAGATTAGGTACCATTGAGCAATTTGTTTCATTGCAAGACTAGGAGTATTTAATATTTATTGAAATTGAGTACATCCGTGTTCGTTTTACTGTGCGTCCCTAACTACCCGTGGGAATATTCAGCTTAGCATTGGTATGCCAATCAGAGTTGAACTGCAAAGTTTTAAATCATGGTCTAAATACTAACTCATAGTTATTCTGTGACTAAATAGTGACATTATGACGTCATTTGATGTGTTTTCGCGCATATTTTGCTGTCAAGTGTCTAAAAAGAATGATCACGTGGTACAAAATTGTACCACGTGACCTGAAGAAATTACACTGGGCAGTGAAATATAACTTGACAGCAAAAGATTGGCATACGGAGGTAGATCCAAAATCATCACAAGATTCATTACAAAACGGCTGTTTACACACTGGCATCTACGCGATATCGGGCGTTTTTACACTAAAACAAGACGACACCAACGCGATATCGTAGGGAGATAGATAGAAGCGATAGATAGTGTCGGCACCGATATTTTAATTCAAACAACTTTGATGTGTTGGTATCCCCTAGCGTGTAAACGCTCTTTTATTTATTCTCGTGTAAGCTTGACGTTGATAAAATTGCTTACCTACAGTTGCGGAAAGTCTGAGCAAAATTAAAGTACCTACCTAATTAGAACGAAATTAACCACAGCCACGTTTTGCCTAATCATTCTCGGGAGGATATTATTCAACAGCATTTGATACAACTTCGCAACAGCTCGGTTTGTAGAGTGCCACAAACATTTCTGGCCCGGGTATAAAAGGATTGGCATAATGGCATGACGTCTCGAGTCTCGCCGCTGTCTTGGCATCATTGGACAATAGACTTTGCTGGTGTGGTGTCCACGCTTGTTCCTTTTTCTGCCGCGGGCTAGTTAAGTTTGTGACAGTCTGTGTAGCTAGTAGGCAGTTCAGAAAATACCCTGTTTATAAAAAACTCTCAAAGCCTTTTAAAATATCAGATGACGAATGCATGCGCACGATCTTCCACCAAATCTATTGTTATTCTATAGAAACATTTTACTAAGCAGTAGGTAGGTAATCAGATTACAGCAAAGTCAAACTTTTGAAAATGCGGTAAATGTGAAATGATGCTCGTAGCTTCTGACGCATCATTTCATTTGTTTAGGGTTAGCAAAATGCAAAAAAATCTGCTAAGCGAGAGTCAAACACGCACAACAAGGGTTCCGTACGTCAGAATGATAATTGTCTGTCAAATCTTGCAATTTTTTCGTGTATGACGATTATATTGGGGACATTACGCTCGTAGCTTGAAAGTGCTTTGAACGCTATATTACAGTTGTCAAAGACGTAGCGTTCGCTGTTTCTTAAGAAATTTTAGCCTAAGCTCGCTATGCATTTAAAAAAATGCGTGTCACTTTGTCATACAAAATGGAAGACCACCCGAACGCATAGATTAGTTGCCTTTGTTTGGGTAAGAATATTAATTTACATTTGACAATATACGATACGATATGAATAATAGGAAGTGACGATTTATGGTTTATTTTGAGATCATGAACCGAATGGAGTGTGAGAGCGTTTTAAGTTGCGTGTATCATTGAATGTAGTTAGCGAAATACAAGCAAAATGCAAGCAAAATGGTGGTAGATATCGGAACCAAAAACATACTGTGATAGGGAAGAGTTAAGGGTGAAAGCAAGAATTTATTTATAGTGAACTTGTTTAGAAAGGGGGTACCTATCGATAACCGTCGATAAAACTATCTGTGATCGATTGCCAATTCAATCCATTTTACCGAAACAGAAAAATTCTGCAGTGATATCTCGTGACAGGTGAACAAACAAATGGTATATACGGCCTTGCTAGGACTTCTTGGATACGGAACCCTAAAGATTGTCGTGATTGTATTTGTGTTTGCTAGTCAACAACAAAAATTATCCTATGACATTAAAATTCATTCCACAACTGTTTGAGTTGTGGACTTGGTTGCGTTTAAACATATATTGCTTTTGAGAAAACATAATGAACGTGTATAAACAGAAAGCCGTCTCAATTCTCACTTCCCAGGAAACTTGCTACTCAGATTACGAACTGACATTCTTGACTACAATATCTACTGTGTAAAGTCAGCGATTACTTACTTAGAACGTAGGGAACAGCCGATATTCCGGACATGAGTTTCGATTGACATAAAAATCTTATTCATATTGGTCTTTGAAGACTCAGGGCGGCTTGCACCAGAATCGCTAAACATTTAAATCTAACGTAACATTTATAAAAAAGAGAAAAGCAGTAATTCTTATAATAAAATGTAGTAAAAATCTATCTAGTAAATGTAATTTAGTTGGGATAACTCTTTAGTGACATGCCATTGATATCTTTACGAGAATTTTATTAATTTTATCACTTTGTTTGTACCTATATATTATTTGTCACAAATAATTGAATGTACTTATAGTTTTTTTTTTCAGGTTTTTTACTCATCAAAGTTGGATAAGCCGATGATGCAACAGGTCTTAACTGATGCATAAGCAATTCATACATAATGTAGGTACATATTTTATGTAAAATTCGAAATGTCACCGATATGCGGTCTTGGCCAATGTCACCTTGACCGATAAGGTAAGCAGATGATTCATCAGCAAGTCACAAGCCCACCAAAAAGCAAGGCCGTTTTAAAGTTCCTGTCCTTATAAGTGAATCGTGATAAATAAACAAAAGTACATTGTTAAACAAATGTCGAAACTGAACAATGAGAAAGGTTGATGGGTTTCCGTCGCTTTTATTCATTTACAACCTACTCTTTGTCCTGCGTATCCTGTCATTCGTTACTTTTAACTGAGTAATACTTACGTTCATAGAAATATCAATATCACTTATAATTTTTCCCAAACATTGCTCTTTTTAATCTACTTTTAACTAATAATCCTATCCTATCCTATATTATTAATGTCAAAATTTAGATTTTTGTGCTTCAATCACTCTGCAACTGCTGGTCCGATTTGATTAAACTTGGAATATAGGTAGGTACATAGTTCGTAATCTAAATTAACATAGCCAGTTAGGAAGTTGGTTAATTATAATTTTAGTATGTCCTTAGAAAAAGTAATCTTTAGTGATGTGTAGGTGTCAAATGTCGGCCAATGTGCAAACGCATACAATGTTGGGGGTATTGAAAGCGAATTAATTGAACAAAAAGTGCAAGTTTCGATAACGTTATCGTCATGGTATGAGTAATGTCCGGAGTTTGTAGGTACTGCATTGTGTGGGTGGTACATTATGCATAGAAGTTCATTGTTTTCTAACTTTGAACTGTTATCTGCAGAACTTTTTGTCATAATAGCGTGTAGGTACCAGCAAATTCCGTTGTGGTTTTTGTATAGGGGATAAAAAAAATTGTGGTTAAACCACTGATGGCCTCAGAATTAATTATGTCTCATCATTAGCAGTCTGAAAAAATCATAACCCTAAGAATACCTACCTAATTAGTTAGGTATTCTTAGGGTTAGAATTTTTTGTACAAGTAGGTATATTAATATACCTACTTGTACAGTATTATGCGAAAGCTTCAAATGGGTATGCCTTTTTTAACTTTCGTCAGCCACAAAATTGTGTTTCGACATTCGATTAAGATTATCAATTTAGTTTTCAGTACCCTGCAATCATTTGAGATAAGCTTCCAGAAAATACTATATAACATTTTTCTAAAACTTTGAATAGGTATTCGTTAAGTCATCTGTGACTATGATGCGAGAACGATTTTGTTCGGAAAAACTTCATTGCTCATCGAAACGGCTAATTTCACGATTGCCAAAATCCACCGACTGTATACTCTACCTAACTTCAAAAATAAATGTGTCTTGCTTGGCAAAAAGGCTGCCGTCCCTTTCTCATAACCTGAAACGACAAAGACAGCTATAATTTTAGCGCTGTCAAATTAGGTTAGATTAGAAAAATGCTACTTACAACAGAATCGATACCAGTGTAGATCAGTTTTATTTTAAAAAAGTGGTGATTGCAACAACTTTATTTTACACGCTGTACCTATAAGGAAAAATGAAACAAAATGCAATTCAAAATCCGAACTTCTTGTTTCATAGAATCTCCCAATGCCGCCATGAAGTCACCGACGATTTGCGTCTGTTCTTTGTATGACATAGTGGAAAGTTACTGATTTCGTAGAAAAGTGGTAGACCCACTCGCATGACTGTACTTACCAGACTCTACCGTCATGGTGTAGGGAGGTGCGGGTAAGAATCGAACTTGTGCTCTTTTCTCTGGCGTCGACGACACTGGGATATGGCCCGGATGCTATAACTATTCTGTGCCCTGGATGACAGTTTATCAAAGCTACCTGCATCAACTTGGAATTCATGTAAATGCTCAAAGCACACCAATTTAGAAAATAACTAAACAATGGACAGGCCAATAGATACCAATATAGCTCAAAGAACTGTCTTCCGATGGGAAACCAAGGCTCTCGAATGGTGACCACGATGGAGGCAAAGCATTGAAGGCAGATGGACCTTGTTAAAATCGTGGGACGCTGGTATCCACTGGAAAAGACTAAAAGTCACTTTTCGGAAATCCATGAGGAAGGTCTATGTTCAGTTGTAAACTTCTTCGGCCTCATAATGATGATGATAAAGTAATATATCCGCATGAATCCTTTTTTGTTATTTTATTGAATAGATCACTCTTTCACAACGATAATGACGGGCTGAAAGCAATGTAATTGATCGTTACGTAATTTTTGCATTACAAAACTACATGACAATGTGGTTTGCGATTTGCACAATGCTCTACATAGGTCATTCACACTTGCGATTAGCCACGCTATTTTGATTCTAAGCTTTGGTGGTCAAGGTTGGTAATCGACTGTGGGTTTTAAAAGGTAAAAAAAATTAATCCTGCATAAGACGCCAAACAGTCTCGCAATAACTGGTTTCGTTGCGTAGTAGAACGGCAAGTAAATTATTTATTTATAATATAATATAACTACGAGTAGATAAACTGGTATTTTGTGACTAATTTATTGACCTAAAAACAACCTAAAAATCAAAAATTCTAGCTCTGAAAGTAAGAAAGAAATAGGAATAAAAAGGGCTAATTCAGTGATTTATCTTGATCTTGAAATGAAATAACACAATACAACTCATTCTTTTAACAAAAATAATAAAAGCAAACTCAAGTATAACCGATTGTATATTATTGATTTTGAAACGGAATCTATAGTTGTCACAACGTCATGACCCTCTGAAGTATCTGCGCAGAACCCATTTGGTGTCAAATTGGAGGTAAGTGAATTTTTCCGCACAACAGTACATGCGCAATCGTTTGTTTCACCAACTTCAGAAGGATAAAGATCCGTTGTGCGTACTGTACCTATTTGCTAAAAAGTTATATCAATAGGAGTCACAACATCTACACAACAAATGTCAGTGTCTAGTCCGTAAAATTTTTACTGCTTCAGATTAGAATTCAATATTTTTTACCAAATTCACTCCTATCAATACGAAATAAGATTCAAAATTGTTGGTTTCTAAATAGCAGAAACTTTACATCCCAAAATTCTGGATGTCTACGATTTACAAAATCAATCTCGTCAATATAGTTCTTATCACCATGCAAGTAAGTTTAAAATAGTCTGAAGGCTTGTTTGGTTTAGTCCATTCAAGTGTCTCATTTCTCTTGTGATATGAAAGCACTCGATATGTCCTGTATTACCAATGGGTTCTGTTTATGGGTACTCTAGTTACGTTATATCGAAGCTAGTTAGTATGCTAGGAATTGGTGTTTGAAAAAAAGCAATGCATACCTTTTGTGAGGTTCATCCACCTTTACCGTAGTTTATACAGGAGATCTAGGAACGACAGGATAGTCCTAATAATTCCCATTTCATATTACCTAGCTTTTTTTTAAATACGTGTTCAATTTGCAAATATATTCATATTATTTTGTAATAATCTTTAATTTATTTTTGAGTTTTGTGAAAAATATGAATGCTTAGGCCAATTCGAGGCATAATTTTTTTATTGGTGATTGCTTTTAATAGCGATAGTCACTAATTGTTGCGATATAAGCATGGATGTGGCCATACCGACTCCCACGAAGCTTTGTCTTGGCACAAGTGATGTCCTAGCAGAGGTATTTCACGACAGGATATTGCAAATTATTTTATCTCTCTATGACTAACTGACAAAGGGTGCGCAATTTGAAACTAGATAAGATTTTATTTAAAAATCTTTTTTTAAAAGAATCTTTCATTTTTGCGTCATCTAGGGCCATGGTTTTTGCCAAGACAAGATGTATCAAACAAGTCCAAACTGTAGTTATGGGATTGCTTTTTAATACGGAGTTTCCACCATTCAGCAACATCATAAGATCCTGGATATCATTGAATACCATGGTCTTTGTCAAGACGAATCAAATGACACCAAACTGATGACAATCAAACACATATTTGCAAAAGTGCTCGTGGAGAAGTTTAGGTGAAACATTGCAACCTCCATCAATGCCATCATCAAATCACCTTCCGTACACGCCACTTTTTAATAGCAATAGAATAAGTGTTAGATGTTAACCACTACAAGGTGATCACTAGTAATGACAGTGCTTCAAAGGAGAACGCCGCGGTCCTAAACCGAAACTCCAGAATGTCTTTTGTCTAAGTTGTTTTTTTTTCTAATTTTACTTTTATTTTTAGCCTGTTCTATTCCACTACTCAAAGTCAAAGTCAAAATTTCTTTATTCAATAAAATCATAAGGATCATTTAGAATCGTCTTATATAACTAGGTGATTCTAGGTGCCAGTTCCACGCGACCAGAGCCTAGAAGAACGGGCAAGAAACTACGGCCTGGTTCCTAGCGTTTTTTTGTATACATCCCTGTATACTGGGCAAAGACTTCCCCGTTTTCCCGCCACTCATTTCGGTCCCTCGCGAAATTAGGCCAGTTATGGCAAAAGGCCTTTACATCTATTGAAGATGATTTATACAGCGTCAGGAGGCAACCTATGCCTACACTTAACGGGACACTGTAGTGCCTGGGACAATGTTTAGATGGAGTAGGCTTGCCCAGCACCTATACCATCCTCTCAGCCTAGTCAGCCGTATCCACAGGAAAGACAAGGTCAATACGTGCGGAGCTGACTAAGCCAAAGGTTTCCTCACGATGTTTTCCTTCACCGTAAAGCTCGTGTTAATGCGCATATAAATTATAGATGGCAAAAGACATCTATAGATAGTAGAATTTAACTTTATCTACCATAAAATGCAAAAATTATACCCAGTTTTACCCGGTATGCGTATAACATGTACCACTCGGTATTAATGTCTGCAGGTTGTCTACACGTTAATACGTGGTACGTGGTAACCATCTAATCGTCACCGGACCCTAGTCATAACACGGTGGTTCAGTTTTTCAGTATGCGGAACAAATTGTAGTCAATTATGCAAAGTGTCCATTATCGGGTCCGTTACGGGTTCCAGTGAAACGGCTATTTTAGACCGGATCTGGAAACTTTGTTGACAGTGAAGAACTTTCTAAAAAGTCCATAAGATAATCAACAACCTGGACACAGTTACAGTCACAGACATAGAAAAAACCCCGCCGGCGGGGTCTAGCCCTCAGTAAACGTGTCCTTTCAATCTCTACTTCTAGAGCAGATCAGCCCCCGTATTCCAATCTTTTGCTGTCAAGTTATATTTCACTGCCCAGTGTAGTTTCTTCAGGTCACGTGGTTCAATTTTGTACTACGTGATCATTCTTTTTAGACACTTGACAGCAAAATATGCGCGAAAACAAATTAAATGACATCATAATGTCACTATTTAGTCACAGAATAACTATGAGTTAGTATGAACTGATCATAATTTAAAACTTTGCAGTTCAACTTTGAAATTGGAATCGCCCCCCTGGCGGAAGTTTGACATGGTAGAGCTTCTTCTGATATTGTCAAAAGGCAAAAAATACGAAAATGTCTGTTCAGTCAAGAACCTACAAAGCAAAACTGTTTCAAACTTATTTTGACCGGAAAGATTTACTGAGCTGAGATAATAAATAGATTTAACTGGTATTGTGATAAATAAGATAGACCTTAAAATTTTAATGGAAGTCTCCAATATAAATCTTGCCTATAAAGATTTGATAAATGGACCGTAACATTCCTGGGCAAAGTGTCCGGAGTAAAAGGAAACACTATCTTCATACAGGATTATGTTTTTATGTACTTACATATACGTAAGGTGTTGTGAAGAAAGCAGTTACTTATCATAAGTACTTATTTTTTTTTAACATGGTATCTTTTTTGTACCTATTTTGGTTTAAGTCGATGCTGTTGGAAGCATTATGCAAAGTATACCTAGCTAAGTATGGAACTGACAAGAAAAGCCAAAATATTTATACGAGTATTCTACTTTGCGTTACACTGCCCGTCCTCTCATAACGCACAAGATGGCCGCGCATTGTAGCAGTATGTTACTAACAAAAACATTTTACACCACGTGGAAGCATTAGATTCAGCTGCGTATAATATTAACAGAAGAGAATATACTTAGCTAACATACCAGGTAAATAAAGGTGTAAATTTTTATGCAACTGGGTAGATACATGCAGTTGCATTTACTCCTTGCGGAGGCGAAACCTTGCATAATGTTGGAAGTAATGACCCCGTTATATTTGATTGCTTACTTAACATTTTCAACGCAATTTGCTGTTTTTACGATTGTATCCATTACATTTTATAGATTTGTCCATTTTGATGCAAATCTTCAAATTCATTTGATACAGTCAATCTGTTCCAACTACCAAATATTTAAAAAAACCATCACGTCATCCTAGACTAGACAAATTGAATGGTTTTTCTTGATAGATTTGGCTTTTATTTTATTGTGATACGGCAAATTTATTTTGCTTCTTCTATTAATAAGCTCTGAATAAATGTAGGTAAAGTATAACTACTGCTGAAAAATAATCTGTACCGTGTCCCAGAATACCTGGTGGTCTTAGCATACTTCTCTTCTAGTCTTCTATTACGTTTACTAAAGTAATTTTATTTTCAGATACTTACATATAAAAGCAATATTTATATATTTATATCTTTTATGTCTATGCTCAAAATCTTCTGAATATTGTACCGACCACAAAATAGGTAAATAGATAGTGCTATCGATTCTGTTGTTGCATTTTTCTAAACTAACCTAATTTGACAGGGCTAAAATTCTAGCTGTCTTTGTCGTTTCAGTTCACAAGAAAGGGACGGCAACATTTTTTATGCTGTCAAATTAGGTTAGTTTAGAAAAATGCGACAACAGAATCGATAGCAGTGTACCCCTGCCTGACCAAATCCATATTGTGAATAATGTAGAGTTGTATAAAAAATATACTTGCTCTATAAATGGAACAGGTGCACTGATGCAGTGCCTACAGGATGTAATATCGTTAAAAAGAAAACTTTTCCCAGATTAACTCACTGTAAACCTGTTTGAGGTTTGTGTTCAAACACGTTTAGTGGCCTTCCAACAGCTGTTCTTCAGCCTGAGCAAAGTGAGCAATCCCACACTTGAGTTTTGTGGAGATCTGAGGGTTATTAAAATTGTAATTGCGTTTTTGTTGGTATGTCATAAAAGCTGTTATTTTGTGAGTCTTATGGCATCCCAATAAAGTAAATAGCTTTAATTTTGATCCAAACAAGTTCAAAAAGTAAAGGTACACCTTTGCATTGTTATTTTTGTAGATCGAGAACCTTTTCCATTTTGCATAATTACATTCAGTGAGTATAATGTAAGTAGCTAAATAAAAAATTTTGAAATGTGCGAGCGAGAAGTTTGTTTGACCTTACCCATCACCTTAAAGTATTTTAAAGGGGTTGTTTTAAACTTTACTAAATTAAGACCAGTGAGTGTAAATCTAGATTTTTGACACCATTAACCACGTGCCATGACAGTTAATGTTTGTAAAAAAACACGTAAAAAAATAAATAAAAGTCATATTGAAGTCACAAATTGAAAGCAGGCGGGTTAAGTGGTTATTAAACTTTTTAATTAATTAGTGAACTAACCTTGGACAGAGAAGTTTACCTCTACATGCAGTCACCGCAATAAAACGCACATATATATATTTGGGTACCTACTTAGCTATAATTATTGATCGTTTACATACACGGTGAAACAAAATGCTGTATCACTTTTCTGAGCTTACGTTAGTGGATGATATCATGAATTTTTAGAAAAAAAATAGACCCTTTCACTGTCAGTACTGTAGTAGTATGATCACATCTTCTATGAGTTATAGATAGAGAGAGATATAGAGATAGAGAAAATTTTATTTTGTACACAGTCACAACACAACACAGCCTATTGAATATTCGATACACACACAAGTGCATAAGAATTTCAAGCGCCGCCGCCGTGAGTGTCCTATGAACACACGGGTGTACAAACTAGTTGCGCCTCATTGGGTGCTTCCTTGTCATTTTCTCGACGCCCATTGGTTATTTTACCTGTGACGTTAGTATTCGAATATTATTTTACGCATGTATATTTTGGCGTATTTCGTTGGTATGATATTTCATTGAGAAGTGCTAAAGTTTTATTTTGAGTTGTGGGCGAATGATACGGTGGCTGATTCTTAGGAACGTTATGTTTTATCGAAGTAGAAAGGCAATGAAAGTGAACTTTAAATTGATCGCTGATGTTGTGAGCTCCTCAGTGTTTGTTGATGTTGAGTTTAATAAATAGTGGGCGGTATCCTGATGAATTGATGATGAAATTGCATCATTTATCGTATCGTTTTTGCGATACCATTTTACTATAGGTATTTACTTTGATATTTACATTACCAAGTAATTATTATTATAAATAATACTATGTCTATGCGTTGACTGAAATAAATGATTTTTTTTATAGAAAAGCTATGATGACTGTGGTCCTCAAAAAGTTATGCTCGTACTTACCAGTGTGCATACTTTAGACCTAGCTATATAAATTTATGGGAAAATGCTTGGATGTTTGTGCCCAATCACGCCCAACTGGTTTACTTACACTAGGAATAATATATTAAAATTCTATTCTATATTTAATCAATTATAATGATTTTACTAGGTACGTCATGTTCATGAAAAATTGTGTATGACATGTGATAAAAACCAAAAAAAACCCAATCATCAGTTCGTTTGCACATAATAATCCGCTATTAAAAATAATCGCTCAAGTTTACGCCCCTTGCTAGTTTGACCCCTGTAGTAATTGCTCATCTCGAGCGACTCGAGCCTTATCGGCATAATTTTACGATTTCCACGCAATCCAATGAACAAATCAATAATATTCAATAGGTATCGCCAATTTAAGTTGCTGAGTAAAAGCTACAAGTCTACTCCATCTAAATCACGTCCCAGGCACTGAAACGCGCAACGTCCCGTTCTTACGGGCATGGGTTTTTACCTTGGTTTTTACCCATACTTTTTAAGCCCACTTTTCAGTGGGCTTCTGACGCTGTAAGTACAGAATTATCTAGAAATAGACCTAGGCTGCAAGGGCGAAACCAGGACATTAGGTTCCGTTCGCATTGAAGTCAGGCCAAGCACCGGACCGGAACGACACTCGATACGGAGGTTGATCGGTTATCATCGGGTTACCAATAATCCATCATCAACTACAGACATCAAAAAGCACACAATTTCCAACCATATTCACTGGACATAAAAGCCACGGGTCGGACGGATACTGAAAAGTTAAAATAGTAGTAGTAAGATCGTGTTGGCGTCGCGCCAGAACTATTCTGCCTAGATCATTCATGCGAATGGTCAATAGGTGGTAATGAACGACGTACTTGCATGTCGGGGTGGCAAAATAAGCGAGCTGAGTAATTTCAGTGCAAACATGAAACTTGGAATCTTGGTGATGTGAGTTTACAAGGCTGACTACTTAGTACATCTGTTTAAAACTTGGCTGGTAACGCATGTGTGCGGTCAGATTTTCTTTTTTCTTTCATATTATGCTTCAAGTGTGCGGCCAAACATCAGGCCCATAGATATTTTCCTTACATTTGGATCAGTTGAGCTATCTATAAATCGTTTGCAACGGTGTGTAGATAGCTCAACTGCTTCATGTGTATTTTGTACATATTATAAATATTGTAAATACTGTATTAGTCATAATTTTCTTTGTGAATAAAGTCATTTTCCTTACACGTTATGTTGCTTCGTTCAATTTGTTTTCTCGAGAGGTAATAACTGAAAATCAGTGTTGCTCTAAAGGAAATGTGCACTGAGTTATTACCATTTTGTCTACTGCAATGCAACACACATAACACCTGAGAAACATGTAGGTAGTTTAGCTTGTATTGTTTATTATATAGTTATTTTAGTTCGTATTAGCTACTAGGTAGGTACTTAGTTTATTGTGAAATAATGTGTCTCAATCTATTTATCTACAAATATTTAGGAGAAAAAGTTATGGTTAACAAAATAAAAAAATATAACGTCAAAATGATAACTGTCCTTTTAGATTTGCCGTATCGGGTAATATAAAAAAGTTTATATGGTGAAATGACTGTCGCTGCTTTTTAAGAAACGTCAGTTCGTGACGAAGAGTTTTGTATGAACACGACATTCGAGTTTCGTGAAAATCCTAGAGAAAGGTCACGCGCATATTCCATGGCTTTGGGTATGTTACTTGTTTGTAGAATAGAATCCGTATAAGAGGGCAATTGACAAATAAAAATGAAGAATATTTGCATGGTGTCATTCTCCGTTGTAAAAATACTTCTCACTCCTGCATGCTATTATGACCAGAGTAAGAACTTATTTAGTATCTCTACTTACCTGCCACCGTGGTTTCATGGTAGTAACTATTTGTTTTTGTAAGTCACTCTCGTAATTAGCACGAATATAAAAAAACCTCTATAAAGCCTTTTGTAATCTAACTTGCTAACTATGTATTTACTTGAAGGTGAAGTTTAACATGAAACGTAACACAAAAACCAATTACTAAAAGTACAATTTGAAACATTACTTTATAATGAAGTATAGGTATTTTTGCAAGTGAGTTATCTCCTTTAGTCACGATGAAAGATGACCCGATAGCTGAAGTAGAAACAGCATTATGTTTGCAAGTTTCTATCGATAAAGTGAAATTGTTTGATGAATTACCGCATCAAGCGTAGACCACCCGGCCAGTAGATAAAACTCATTTGTCATATCAAAATCAAAGCAATTATTACACTAGTTCACTAGATTGACAAAAAGGAACTTAAAGCTCAGGTTGCTAAGAACTGTTTTTGTAAAGTTATCATGTCAAATGAAAGTAACAATTTGTAATAGATAAGATAGATTGAAGAGTAGACAGCTTAGTGTAATAAAAATGATACAGTGGCTATCATTTCTAATGGTGACAGGAAAAGTAACGTGTAGTTTTCATTGAAATTACTAACGGATCTAACCTATGAAGAAAACTTATTCCTTGATGAAACGCAACAGTTTGAATTGAAACTTCATTCTGATTTCTGTTCTATAATCTAGGCAGCTACTTCTTCACACGACACACGACTTCAGTGAGTGGAAAACTTTACTGAAGAATTTATAAACCAACTGAGAGGCAGTCAGGATCAGCCCCCGTATTCCAATATTTTGCTGTCAAGTTATATTTCACTGCCCAGTGTAATTTCTTAATTATTTTTAGACACTTGACAGCAAAATATGCGCGAAAACAAATGAAATGACATCATAATGTCACTATTTAGTCACAGAATAACTATGAGTTAGTATGAACTGACCATGATTTAAAACTTTGCGGTTTAACTTTGCAGTTCAACTGAGATTGGAATACCCCTGCAGGACTAATTTTACTGTAGTGTAGATATTTGATAGGTGACGTTTTTCCTCTTGTTTATTTGTTGTTTTTTTCGGCTAAAAGTCTACTTGCAAAAACCCAAGTAGACCGTGATTTCTCTTGGCTAAAATTTTGTTAAATGGCGATTGTTTTCAGAGAATTACTCCTCCATTTTTGCAAGTGGTTTACACCCTATATAGGTTTATATACAGTACAGTTGCATTAGGATATTATGTAATAAACTAATAAAGTTGTACTGGTGGTACGTAATCGCAGGAGAATAGCACTGTGAAAGCAAATTATGAAACATGCTTCTGACTTAGCGTTTCTAATCAAAACACCATCAATTTATGTCCATCCGATCCGAATCATTATTTCTGTCTTAGCACAGTCATAGATGTTAAAGCGAAAGTTTTAGGGAAAGCGAGAAACATCGTCTTACACTTAAGTTCTTAAACCACCTAGGTACCGGCGAGTTTGACTAACAGAGTAACCATCAAAATTAAATGCCTTTTTTAGAATTTCAAAATTCTTTTTATATGATTATCTATATCAAATTTATTCCTGAAAGTCATCATAATACTCTTTATTACTTGTAAGATCAACTACTTGTTTAATAACGCGTGTTTCATGCTACTTTTGAGGAAAATCTATAGAAATCATTTCATAATAACATCAAAATAAAATTTCAAACGTTGTTCGCCATGACGACGTGTAGAATACCCCCTTTCGGGCGTATAGCGATATTTTGTTACACCCTGTATTTTATACGTAGAAACGTATACGTAACGTACGTACTCTAGCACTCTGTGCCTTTAAGCACTGACTGACCTATAAGTCAAGCCCAGTCTAGCCTCATTTTTTGCCTACTTTATCTCACGTTCAAAATAATTACAACAATCAAATGTATCACTTCCTAATAGGATTACTTGTTGCTACAAAAGTTCAGCGTCATTGCTCTACAAAATTGCTATAATCATAACCACTGCTGCTTGTGCTTTGATGTTTCTGGCTTGACGCGTGAGAAAACCGCAGTGGAATGGTTACGAGTATATTGTTCGGAGAATTTTATTGGCTGCTGGCTGGGGTCTGTCTAGAGGCAGTCTAGTCGCGCAAAGTCATTGGCAGGCCTACTTTCTCAGACGAAATCACGCCATTTTTTCGCTCCGTTGAAATAACTGGACAAAGCGATTGTTGGTACACTGAACGGGAGTTTGTAATTATTTTGACTATGGGCCATTACTATGAGGGATTGCCTGTTTTAGCTACGGGTGTGGTCCAATTATGAGAAACTATTTATTTATAACAGTTTAAAACATTAGAATATCATTTTATAGGTTAATCACTAGTTGTGGTAGATCAATAATTAATTTAGGAAATGTTAGGTAAGTACAGCTAAACCTTACGAGAAGTTTTTAAAAATACACAGTAAACGGCTTAGTTACACAAATTATATAGAAATAAACGTAGAAAAAGCAAAATAAAACAATGATTTTTATTTCTTTTGATTGGTAATGAAGTATTTGCAAATTGTGCTAAAATTTTGAACTGCTGAGGATATGGAAACAGCACCATTTGCATTTCAACCGGAAATATAGCTATATTGTATATTCCGAGAACTTAAAGTTATGTATATTTTTCGATTTTAGTCCGATCTCATTTGATAATGAACGACTCATTTAAATTAGTGTCTACATATTAGCAAAACAAGTTTGTGCGAATATTTCATGAGAGATGGTCAGTAGGTCAATGTTCGCTAATTTTCTCGGTAAGTAGGTATAGATATGTACAGTTAAATAACTTCTGAGTGGCTACTACGAAAATAGATACTCAAAGACTCGTCGTTTTGTTTTGGGTTACACTGCGCAGTGAAACTGTCACTTCGCAAGACCCCGCGTCAACGCACAAGGCGGCCGCGTAGTGTAACACAGATGTCACTGCCAAATCTTTGTAAATAATTTTTCAGTGTAGAGGCTGGTTTTAGAAATCTGGGTGATATTTTCTTTACAACTAACTACAAGTTTATTAATTAACGTTTACGATAGAAACTTAATTTACTTACGTTTTATTTACGCCGAGCCAACTTGAGTGGCATTTTACGAAGTAAGGAAAACTTGCAGAACAAGATTTAGCATTATTACCTATATCCTATCGTAAAAGCAGATTGAGTTTCAAAAAGATCTTTGGGTTTAAATGCTACTTTAAAAGTATAAAATTTTCTAATTAATAGGTGGTACTTAGGTACCTACACAAATTATTATATTAAAAGATTCTGAACCTATTAAGACCATTTACAACCTAGACGTTTTTTTTACCATGAGCAACCAGAACCATTTAATTTTGCAAACCAGATTTTTTACAAGCATGGTATTTATATTATTCAGAATTTAGTATTTATATAAAATCAAAAAACCAAAAAAATCTAAATTAAATAAAAAAAAGGGGGGGAATCTATATTGTTTCAGAAATTCAAGAATACTATTGCCTATTTTTGCTATCTGTTTCAATGAAGGACTGGTATTATTCCGTTGGTTCTAAAATTGAGCAAGTCTTGATATTCCGTTGACCTTGAAGCTCCTGGAATAACTACGTAGGTAACGTAACATCCAGTATAATGACGTGATGTAACTCAATCACCCTGAGTGGTGATATCCTAGAATAAACTGCATATTCAATGAACATCTATCAACTCAACTGGCGCTGCTGGGGTGCTCTCAATGGAACAAAAATAGCAAACTGCTCATCACGACACAATGTTATTTATTGAATTGAATTTTTTTATAAAAAACGTTGTCAAAGAACACTTCAAAAATAAAGTTCGGAGCTGATGATGAAAAGTTTGCGTGAGATTTCACCAAACATGATTAGATCAGCTGTCTCACAAAAAATGGCATATGAAAGAGCGACGCTCTTTTCGTGTCTTCAGGTAGGTAAGTTTAGACTTACCTATATTTTATAGACTCCGCCAAAAAAGCAGAGTACTTAGGTACTCTACTAAAAAATATAGATTCATATCGTCACTATGCTGGTAGGTAGGGTACCCAAGCTGCGTGGGCACCTGACATCGACTAAAAGTGGCCTCTGACGCCCTATCATTTTGATTATATGCTAATGTCTCTTATACTCAATGCCCAGCCAAACCACGAGTCTCTACCATAGAGTAATTCCGTGCTTCTTAGCCCAAATAAACAATTTTACCAAAATTGACAAAATTGTCACTGTAATCCTTTGATTATCGTCAAAATTGTCCAAGAACCAGGATACGTCCAAGGACTTTAAGACGCGTGTCTTCCTGCGTCTCGCGGAACACTGTTAATTGTGTCCTGAGTCCGCCGCAAGGTCGCACCGACCACTGGCGAAGTAGATTGTGAAGATTCCTGCTGAAATGCGGGTCTGCAGGACCGATAGCAGCAGAACATTTTATTTAGATTTTTGTGGTCGTAGAGAAACCGCATTGTGTATTGGACCAGCAGACTTATTTTCATAAAACTCTAGTTAAGTTTATTTCTCTACCACCACTTTTGTACAAAGCTCCGTCTTCTTGATTGGTCTGTCGTAGATCGTGACCTCAATCGTCTTTACAAGTTGAGTTTCACAAAGAATCGCTATGCATGACGCTACACTATAATACTTCTTCCCTCATACAGACTGATTAGAATGAATCCCATAAAATGTGATATTAGTTTACTTTTCAGTCTGTTTTGCTATCCCTATGACCACACGAGGTCCGCTTAATTTGGATATTGTATGAAGATTGATAACGGCCACCCGGTTATTTTGTCAGCACAACAGTTTGAGGTGACGGTGCACTGCTCCCCAGGACGTCCTTATCCTGCAAAGTGTAAGATACAACTGATATTTATTTTATTCGCAAATTGGGGCTGAAAACACAGATTTGCACGCGGTGTGTTTTACAGCATTGTAATTTTTGTACGATACGGTCAGACTCCTGGTTCATGGTTCTGTTTTATTTTAGTGACTTTGGCTTTAAAACTTTAAGAGGTTTTTCGTAGCAGCTTTCGGCAAACTCTTTTACGATTCCATTTTATGTTGATTGTCCATTTGATGAGTCCTAACAAACTAGTTTTGATGAACCAAGGATATAAAATTAGCTGCCTTGATTAACTATCAATAAAAACATAGATTTCTTCATTAATTACGTGAAAGTTGGTAATTATTATTGGCTACTAGATTTAACTTTCTGATGTACCTACTTGATTATATTTATTTTATTGTAGTTATTGATATTTATTTGAAATTTAAAGATCATAATTTCAGCCGTTTATACCTACCCCGGGGAACTACTACCAGTAGTGCTATAAGAAGATGTTCAGTCGTAGGGCGTCCACTGCTTAACACAGACCTCTCCCATAACCTAGAGCGATCGATCTAGTACCACCTGCATCCAACGGCTCCCTGCAGCCTCCTTTAGGTCGTCTTTCCATCTATTCTGTGCACCATCATCTTTGATCTTCTGTCAGATTATGCTCTTTGTCGCTTAGGTTCAAGTATTCGACCTTTAAAATAATCAAAACAAACATATTAAATTGACGGATGCATAAAACACGACGCTCTAAAAAGGAAGCGCAAATTCAAGCCCGCATTCGTGAGGACCAAATTCGTGGACGTCAACGAACAGACAAATCGCTTTCAAATCCATGCACCTTGAGCTATATCGCCCACAGCATTCGTCCCGATTGCAATTTATTGTTGGCAGCCTGCGTGAATAGATTGTATTGTATGTAGGTACCTAGTCAGGTTGGTGGCATAGTATGAGAACAGAAGGGCAATTCCTCTTCTCGTATTATTGATCTTCTTATCATTGACCTCTCCCAGAGATTTCCAGGATGAATCATTTTAGGACTTTATTCAATCAGAGTATCGAGTGGAAGATAGGGTTAACTTGTAATGTAATAAATTAATGATTTCATTTATTTTAAACAGTCACATTGAAGTCTTGACTTTTATTGATTACTTTAGGTATATATAGGTGCCTGAATCGGCGTTATTCGTCAAAGCTCAAAGCTTCATCATAAACGCAGATGCTAAGCTCATTGCCTCTTTGCTTAGCTATAAGATGTCGGTATTCTGTGAAGATTTAGCACTCATCACATTGCACTGCCAGTTACCTATGCTATAGCAGCGATCAAGTCGCGCCCACCAGTCTACTCGTAGTTTACGACGCAAACTGCATTTGTTGTCGCCGACATCCTCTGATTTACCGTCGTCATCGTAATATCAACCATTTCCTTTTAAGGCTTCAACTGCTTATGAATGTATGGAGCGGTGCTTTGTATCTTGTAGATACAAAGTCTTGTTTTCAGTAGTCTAACGGTCACTCTAGATTGCAAAGTGCAAGGTACGCTCGCTCATCTTTCCCACCTCAAAACAGCTTAGGGTGAAAACTATAAAAGGTGATTGCATACGGGTATATAGGGTCAAAGATACACGCCTATGAATATCTATGAAAGAGCATTAACCTGTTTGCTTAGAATTTTAATTATAATTCATGGAAAGATAAGTTCCGCTTTATAAAATAGCTCGTATCTAGTGCCTTTCCTTTACCTCTATTAGATGTTTGAAGATGAATCATTATATTTTTAATTCAATGATGCGTAATTTTAAGCATAGTAGCAGTTTTGTTTGTCCATTCCAGTAAAGTCGTGGCCCATCCGATATATTTATGTATAGTTAAAACTATTATAAAAAATATTCTAAGTAGGTAAACCGTACGTTTTTTGACTCATTATTGCATCATATCCTCCCCCATGTCCCGACTGTACCGTGACTTTACATACTAAGTAAGGTTAACGACAAAAACTTAGACAAAATGCATAGAAAACTAATTATAAAATCAGTTTGGTGTAACGCCAGCAAGTTGAACAAGTAATTTTTGTAAAAAAATTCCCAAATTTTTCTTGCAGTAATTTGTGTTGCAGTTTTCTTGCGTTTTAGATATTTTGTAACAAATGGAGGAGGTAAATCGTCTGTATCTTTTTTAAATAAATTAACAAAGGCCAATCTTTTGTTATTTGTTACGGTAAACGTAGGTACACTCTAAATACAATGTCTCATACTAGTTTATATTATCTGTGATCATACTAACCAGTGTTTTTTTTCATGCATTTTCAAATTAGAATTATCGAAGGTGACAAACTAAAACAATGGAATGATGCGCCACGTATAAGAACATTATAACTTGCATTTGCTAGGTAGGTACAACGAACCCTACTAAATTGTGGGAAATACTGAAAATTAGATAAACCGGTTAATCGGTGAGAACTCGTTAAAACAAAAGGACACAGACATAATTATGACTTCCATTGCGCCATAGTTTAACATACTTATGTAAAACCACTATCGCGCAATGGAAGTGGTCAATGGTGATAAGATAGCAGTAAAGTGAACACCGATGTCTAACTATGTACGCTGCAGAAGACAATAGGAAATTTGGGCCAATCTACGTCAATTACTGGCTTTTAAGAAAATGTGGAACGGTGGTGATAAGGGCAAAGCCTTTTAAATTAACAATGTACAGAAGTTACAACCATGTCGCAATAGATCTTTTTGATAAAATGCTCTACTTTAATGAGGAGTACCGGTTTAAAAACACGTGATGGGGTCTCCTTTCTGCCTACAACAATTTCATTTGTCAGTTAAGCTATGTTCATAGTTTAGACTGGACGTTTATAAAATCTTAACAAAATCGCAATGATATTTTTACTTAAAATTAAGAGAGTTACTGATCACAATACCTACTGAATTTATTTAATTAAAATTATCACGGCTGGATAGGTTTGTTAGGGGACAATCAATTTATTGGTTCTGTTAACCACTATTTTTCTAATTTGTAACCGGATAATAAGGGAGATATATTTGGTGGAAGGGGAGATCAGACGTTGATCTACACTTGCGTGTGATTGGTTTCACGCAACAAGATATACTTTCATTGATTCTTCATCTAAACTTTTTATATTTGATGTTTTTACGAAGATAATGAGAGGAATAAAATTAATGCGTATATAACTATTATCATGACGATAAAAGATTACGTCAGAGAGTAAGTAAAGTACATAGGTACTTTTATTTTGTATTTTTTACTAGCTAATTAGAATTCATTAATAAACAAATCTATTTTTGTTTTATTTTAGGTTCCTCTATTAGGCTTTCAAATCAAACTTGTTTTTATTTATTTCGCAAAATATTTTGCGCAGATATTTAGTAGGTTTCTTATTACCTACATGACAAATCAATAGGTGTCTATGCTTACCTACCTACAAAAAGTGAATACCTTTAGTTGTCACGGTCAAATCTATTTTTATTGTCCGTTGGAAGTCTCCAACTCTTTTCCGGCATCAAAGGGGATCTATCTATTTTCCTGACTCCCCCCTTCTAGTAATTTTCATTAACTCTCTGTGACTGTGCACTCGTGTCTGTGAGCAGAGCAACGACCACATTTGAGATTTGTAAAACCGACAACTGGGCCTTACCCTGTTGACTTTTAAAATTATAATAATGCTCTAAGTCTCCATATAAATACAATTATGATAAAAAGGAAGTTAAAGTCCTATATCGACTATAAACGATTTATTTTGTTAGAAATTTGATTTTAGAATAATTAAAATAAATTGAAGAATTAATTTCAGTTTTTTAGAATAGTTTATAGGTTTGTAATTAAATATAGTATGAGAGTATTTCTTATTTATCCGCTTCAAAGTAAAACAGTATTCTGCATAAGCAAGTATTTTAGATACTTTTGTTAAGTACATCGTTCTGTACCGTATAACGGTGTTTTTTCGGTTAATATAATTAACAGTAGGTATACTTGTAGGTGTTAATATAATAGGCAGACGCATAGTTTGATTTGTTGCGCCAATGTTCGAAGTGATACACTTTATTTTAGTTAGAGCTTTGAATCGAGTCTAATTATTTATTAACATAAAGTCCAATGCTATGTTTCTATACATAGTGTTGTAAAAACTAAGCTCTCGACAAATAAAAGTTAAACTCTCAATTTCTATGATACGTTTATAGATAAACCAAAGAACATGAAGAAAGGTTTTTTGATCGTTTTGGTATAAATAAAAAAACTTTATAAACAACGAAATAAATCCTACTTTATTTAAAACTGCGCTTTAACTTACGGAAAAAATCCTTTTTAAGGTAAGACTTCTTTTCCAATTAAATTACTTAGCTACTATGTACGGTTAGTGTCTATACAGTGGCCTAAGCATTAGGTAGTTTATACAATGAATTACTAAGGTAAGTATAAAATTACAAAGCATTATTGAAACTACAGGTTATCCGTGTCAATGGCCGATAACGAGCGTAATTGTCGCCGCAAGATACTAGAAGCAAGAAAATAATCGAGACGGGCAAATTATACCTCTGTCCTGGACCGTATTCCAGCTCTTGTAAGTAGATGAGCATTTAGTCTTGATAATATTATTATTTTGGTTTCACCGTTTCAACCCGTCTGTATTAACCCTTGCACGCCGTTTAACGCACTTCAAATCACCTCTCGTAAAAATAGGTAGTCTTACTTTCGATCATAAACGCAGTAACTAATGGTATTGACTTAAATCCTTTTAATCTTACGAGTGTACGCTATGCGTAGAAAGTTGTAAACATTTCTAACAGTAAAAGGGTAAGAATTTATGGATTTATTGTGACAGTTTGGTATCGAGCACTCAATAGATACAAATAAAAGTATTTTATCTATATGTTTAATTTTTATTGGTATTTCTAATAAATCAGAAAACAATAAGCGTCTAGGTACCTACTTAATTTATTAGAAAATGAAATAATAAAATAATTTGATCAGTACTTAACCATAATTATTATATTTCTAATATTTTTCTAAGTACCTACATCTTGTTTTGTTTTGTGGGGTTCGTTGCGTACTTATAAAATAAACATTTGAATAGCTGCGTTAATTATCCAGGAAAATTTTGTTTATAATTTTATTCAAATCACTGCAGTTTTATTTTGTAAACAATAAATTAATGGAATGAGCAATTAAGTAATGACGTATAGCCACTTAGTAGTAACCGCACCTCAAACAATATATTTGTTTTTGTCAATGAATGAGATACTAAGTGGTGGCCCTAATTTAAGTGTGTAAGTGTAAGTACAGTGTACACACACTACACACTATTCCACTTCAGAGCGCATAATAATAAAAATATAAATCTGTAATTTATCTAATAATTATAGAAAAATAACGTTCATCCCATCCAATCCCATTAATATTATAAATGCGAAAGATTAGATGTTTGGGGTTTTAGATGTTTGTGTTTCAATCACGTCAAAACTACCGAACTAACTTGGATGAAATTTAGCATAATATAATATAGTTCGTAGCCTGAATTAACACATAGGCTACTTTTTATCCCGAATAATTAGCAGGACCTACGGGATAAAATGAACGAACGTGATAAGTGGCGCCAATAAAACATTATTTGACGTGTTTGACACAAGAACGATGTCATATTAGTTGCATCAACTTGGTTTGTTTATGGCTTTACTACGAGCACAGATAATAATACTAATAGCTACGAGTTTATATCGTCTGACACGCGGGTCGGTGTAATGTCAAAGAATCCGCTCAGAAAACGGTGCGTACGAAGTCGCGGGTAATCACCAGTTATTTTATATATAGAAACATTTAGGGTATCAGATATTGGATTTATCAAAACTTTATCAATAAAAACACCCTGTATAATTATATACTCTACGTAGCAAAAACCACGTTATTAATAAGTATGTTGCTAGTTTTGTTGATCAGCAGAATCAAAATGATACGATAGTTTCAAACCAATACGTCAACAAAACTATTTTGCTGACAAACATTCACATTATAACAAGACCAGATAATTTTATTTAGGGCATTGGTTATGCTTCTTCTTCATAATAATATACAATCTACAAACCTTCTTATATTCAATTGCGTCGACACCCTTGCTCCTTCACATCTGTCTAGGACATCCGCTAGGGCTGGTGCGGCAGCAGATTCGGCCGAGGATCTCAAGAGGCGCAAGTATGCGGGTCTCGACAGGGCCTACACATTTGTACCTCTTGGGGTCGAGACTCTGGGTCCGTGGGGTACCGAGGCCCTCCGGGTTTTCAAAATTATTGCAGGGCGTCTAGTCGCAGCGACGCGTGACCCGAGGGCTGGTGATTATCTGGGCCAGCGAATCAGCATTGCTATTCAGCGCGGCAATGCAGCCAGTGTCTTGGGCACGCTTCCGATTGGTACTGATTTGGATCAGTTGAGCTATCTATAAATCGTTTGCAACGGTGTGTAGATAGCTCAACTGCTTCATGTGTATTTTGTACATATTATAAATATTGTAAATATTTGTGAATAAAGATTTTTAATTGCACCTACAAAAACTAATAAGTTAAATTATTCTATTTTGACTAAGTAGTCTCGTTATAATGACACGGTTATTTGTTCCGACAGGTTGATAAGGCAATTTTAACTATTATTCTCAAAAAGTTAAAGAAATTCATGGTCGGAATAATTGAGTTGAATGACTAATTTAAGATATTGCAAAAAGATAATCGTTCCTATTAGATAATTTGACGTATCCAACCAGGCAATGATATAACAGAAACATGATTGTTGAAGTTATAATCACGCACGTAAACGTGTTGAAAAAAAAGGTAATAACATTTTGAGCGGCGAATAGCGAGGTGGCATGATAGTCATACGATTTAAACGATTCGAGTTTCGTATTCAAACTGCAGGCACTGACCAATGACGTGCGTTTATAAATCAGTAACTTTAAAAAAAGAAGCATTCATTTAATCATTTGAAGGTTACTATCGCCGTCATTTCTTGAGATTTAATTTGTATTTCAAAAAGATGAAATCTAAGTATGAAAAAATAAGCCATTTGATAGAAATTGTTTTTACTGCATTTCGAACAAGGAAACAATGAATAAATGCTACATGAAGACAAAAATATAAAACACAGTAACTTCTACACGTATTCTATCAGCAATCTAGTGCCCCCATCACAAGCTTTGCTTAGTTTGGGACTGTGTGACACAAATGTCCATGAATATTTATTTACTAGCGCATAACATTTATTAATAGGCATAAGGTAAAGGCACCCAAATCCGTGGTATTCCAAAAGTGGCACCTTTCTCCGTGGTATTTAGAAAAACAGCATTTACTTCTGATTCTTAGGTTCTTTTTTGTTGCAAAATTTATTTGTCATTAGGAAATATATTTTTTTATATATAAATCTAAAAACGAGACTTAGAACGGGCTTACATTCCAAAATAATTGGCTAAATTCGCAGCGGTGGCTGGTCCAAGTGCACTCTCCATACATTTTTGCCTCTGTGCACGAGAGTAGCAAGCTTTTTTAAATAAGGGTTATTATGATTTTTTCTGTTCTAGGTTAGGATTTTTAGTGTTAAATTTTCGAAAGAAGTATATTCTTTACCGTATGTAATACATGTTTAAGTGGTTTTTTAATTATAATGAGGTAAAATTACATATTGAAAAAACCGCGGCATTAGGGGTCAAATATTTCACCTAGTACCTAATTCCGAGGTATGCGAAAAATGTACCTCGGAATAGCAATTTGAAAGACCTATTTTTATTTTTGAATTTCACAAACTGGGGTTAGGTTTTTGTGATTTTAACGATAGATTTGACAAATCAAATAGTCGATTGAGACTAAAACCTTATTTCGAGGTATACTTTTTAATAATTTTTACGAGTTATAACACATCAAAGGTACCCTACCCTACTCATGTATTTTGTTTATTGGTTGTATAGAAAATTATGTTACGAAAATATTTATTTTCCACACATTTGGCTGCATGTTTTATTAACAAGTTAATCTTTAACAAAAGTTTTAACAATTTGGCATCAGCTAACATTAAGAATGATAGGTATATAAAAAATTTTGGCTTTTACTAGGTACTGGAAATTAGGATTGTTTAGTCTCCACAGCTGTGGGTTGGGCGGCACTCTTTGTAAATGCCGTCAAAGCAAAGTCGCCCTTCGAATTACACTGCGGCGGCGGCGGCACGAGTGAGAAAAGTGTCAAAGACACCGCCTCGAAGCGACGCACGGCGGCGGTGTCTTTGACGCGCCGCCGGCGTCTTTGGCGGTGTTTTCTTTGTCAGCGTTTCTTTTGTCGGCACCGACACTCATTTGCCTTACACGCGTCGACCACGCTTCAGTCTTGCGGTGATATTTGTACCATTTGCACGCTTGGTTTTATTTCTTCGCGAAATATCGTATTTATAATGTGAAATCCTATAATAATGTTAATAATGTGTAATGTGTATGTGTATGTGTGTGTGTGCTTAGGAAACAGCAAAAGTGTTTTTTTAATTTATCACACGGGAAGATTTTCCCGTTATCAGCACTTTGTGTATTTATCCGGGTTTGCAATCATAGGATGAAGATAATAGCAAAGTTGACACCGCTGACGTGTGAGAGGTTGAGTTACAAACATCCAAAGAGGTATTTAAAAACTTTTACATTTATAATATTAATAGCATTATGGCACTCATACTAAACCATATTTAAAGTTTTATTAAATAATAATAGTAGGTACTACCACCAAAAGTGACCTGTATTCCTAGAGAACAATCAAGTTAATCTTTCTAACATTATTTTATCAGTTTGTTACTGTCGTTTCGTATACATTTTTCATAACACGCATTTAGGTACCAAATACCACGGAATAAGGATTTTCGCCTCGGAATTGGGCGATTTTGACTTGATTTACATTTTATTTAATTTCAAATAGAAATATAGGTCGGACCGTCAAAACTTAAGTAGTTTCCGAAAGTAAAAACACTAGAGCTTCTGATAACAGAAGCCGAACCCTCAGAAAGGTACAGTAAATGCTTAATATTTGATATCCTTACGAGTTTTAGTGAAAATACCACGGAAACAGGTGCCGTTACCTTAAGTGCCTTTTTTATTGTCAAGTCTTGGTTTATTTTCCTTTTGACATTGACCAATCCAATTCTCAGAGACAGATATTCAAAAGAGACCTCGTCTTATCTACAGCTGTGGCTGAATGTTGGCTGGTACGGTTAGCCCTATTCTTTTCGGTTCGTCCGGTATTCACTCAGAACCGTTTCGTCAGCGAGACTGGTGGCGCGCGACCGGCTTCGGCAGTCCGCCTCAACCCATCGGAACTACACCACGCACCGTTCGACCAACACCTCGTAAAAAAAGCCGGTCGTGCAAAAGTGACAGTGCGAGTGAATCTGTGAAACGGAATACAATCGAGACTATTGAACTTCGACCTGCTACAACGATTATTTTTACGATTTTTTTTTTATAATATTGCACAACATCCTTGGTAAGTTTTAGATAATTATAGTAGTAATGAAATTAATTCGGCGTAATTGAGAGAGCAGATAATTAGGTACTGACGATTTTCTATCAGTAGGTACTTAAGCAATACTAAGCTGAAGATTATAGTAACTAACTATTTGATTAAAAGTTAAAGAAGAAACATCAAGAAGACGCAGTATTTAATTGTTTTTATTTTTTATTTATTTGCGTACGTAAACTGTAATTTTAATGACGCGTTTATTAAAGTTTAAGCAAGTTTGTCTAACGTCAATCAGGTGATGACAAACAGGTTTTCAAGGTTTTAATTCGTCTAAATTATTTCCTATTTCTATTTTTTACGACTGTTGCGTGAACTTGTATGACGAGTTTGTTTCAATTATGACATAGCATAGATGACATAAAATGTGAGGAATATGAGTTAGAAATGTTTGGAAATGCAATTTTATTGTTTTTTTTTATGAAGTATGAATTTATTTGTTTTTACACTTTTTATGAATTTACTTATAGGAAATTTTATTAGAACTGTTTTTTATAAGAACCAAAAATATTTTATACGGTTATCAGACCTTCGATTGTATTAAAAAAAAATTTAAGCTCCCTCATAATTAAAAATACAAATTACGATATTATTCTGAGAAAAAAAGCCCTGTCTGATGATTTCGTCTAATTTTTTTTGGTTTGACCCACTTTATGGCTGCTCTAATTAAATAACCCACAGTTAATACTACCCGCATTTTCAATTTGCTGACGTTTAATTGCAATCTCGGGTGAAAGTATAAAATTATTTGTGGAATAAGAATGAAAAGGGCAAATGTAATTATTACATATATTATTTACGATAATTAACTGACAAGTTGTTTTTGTTTTCAACATCTGACATCTTGTAAAACGGGTCATTATTTGTTCTTATTTCATTATGGATCAGTGACTGTGTAAAGTATACCTAGTGGTTTCTGACATCTGGCAGAATTACCTAATAATTAGGCCAACTATGATTTTAGCTTTTTTGCATCAGCACAGTACATAATATCAAGTGAATGAAATGTATCTTCCAATTTACGGTAACCCTGCAAAACACAAGTCAACTAAGTCTACAAGAAATCTATTCACATTCCCAAGACCCCACACTCGATAATCGAAGAAAGCGCATGACAAATTAGACATGAAACCACGTCTCAAGTTCATTTCGTAAAACAACCATGGATAGTCGTGAAACAGTTTAAAGCCGGTAGTTAGAATAAGGAAATGAGGCTGCAGGGCTGCCCTGAGGTGGTCGGGAGGTTAATAGAAGCGAGACCGCTCTAATCGCAATGTGGCTATTACGGTAATCGCGAGGTGTAGCGTAACGTAACCTGCGCCGCTGCCGCAGCCCTCTTCTTTAGGGTTAACTCAAAATAATGAACCTATAATTTATTAATATTCTCCAGTTTTTTATACATTATAGACAAACTTTGACCGCAATGTCACCTAATGGCGATGTGGTCGACGATGTAGCAAATTTCCTTAGACAAGAAGAAACCTGTGCACTCTCCCTTTGAAAACATCCAAACTAAAAGTGTTCGGAACTACAGACGCCGGTAATGGGTACCTATATTGTATTGGAGGTTAAATTGTCGAATGTCAGAAGACCTAAAACGGGAGTAATATTTTTTATTTACTTTATGATCGTCACTTGCAAAAGGCATTCGTAAATTACCGCAGATTCCGTATTGAAATACTGAATATTTTTTTTCCAATACCAAAGCCTTCTGGCTCAACTAGACCAAAGATTCTCCTTTTGTTTTTCATTCCAAATCTATAAATAAGTGATTGGAGCTTTAGTTATAATAAGTGAATCGTACGTGTACTCGCTCTCATAATAAAAGTTATGACGGTCGTACCACTCATTCATTCCAACAAAATAAAGTTATAGCCTCTACCGGCATATTGGTATAACACTGTAGTATAATATTATCTGTGGTATAACATAACACTATTTTCTAAAGGCATGTAGTTCACACGGTTCTTTTATAATACAATGCTTCTTTTTATTTCTTTATTCGCAAATTCTTTGTCAGCTTATAAGTAGGTACTATACAAACGCTAAAGCAGCAGACGTCACCAACAACTTATGATACTTGTCTTGATGAAAATCGCATGACGTGTATCTAACAGAAATCGCATGTAATAAATGAAATATCAGAATTAAGGTGATGATGCGGTAAAAAAGCTTAGCAGACAAGATTTTTTTTTCACAAATTCAATCGGCTATTTAGCCATAATCAGATTGGTTCTTGTATTGGTGTTTTAAGGTGTAACTCCAGCGAGTAACACCATTCAGTATTCAGAACAGTCTACGTTCTCTGGTCCAGGTCGAGTATTTGCCATCTTTTGAGGCGTTTCACGTTTTCTTGTGTGTTAAGTAGGTTTCTAGCTAGTTCATTTGAGTGGTGTTCAAGTCTTTCCTTATATTTTATGCTGTATCTGGTGACTTCCTCTTTAACAGTAGGCATTTCCAGGTATTCATGTATTTCTGAGTTTTTTACAAACCAGTGTGCGCTGCAGATTGTTCGAAGAGCAATGTTTTGGAATCTTTGGAGGATTTCGACATTGGAGTTGCTAGCTGAGCCCCAGAGTTCAATTCCATAGGTCCAAATGGGTTTTATGATTACTTTGTACTTTGAGTACTTAGCAGACAAGCATAAAACAATTTTCGATGGTGCAGCTAACGGACTTATAGTTGAATACCTACTCATTTTTTCCTTAATACTTAGGTAGTACTTATAGGAAAATTATTTACGTAAGAGTGCAATATTTTGTTGAATGTACTTTAAAAAGTTCTTGAGTTGGGTGCTAAAGATAGGAGTATATTCGATTGTTAAAATCTGGGTAAAATAAATGTTTGTTAAGTACAACTAGGTAGGTACTGTTATTTCTTATAATACTTTTAACCCAGTTTTCAATATTTTTCAAGTACCTACCTACTTAGGTAGGTACTACTGACGTTGTACACTAATTCTTTAGTTTGCCAATGTTGTTTGTTTTTGATGAGAGTAGGTATATAACAATAATATCCATGAATATTTTTTTAAATCGTTTTTTATAAGAGAAGATCTTTTAAACATAAAGGTTTATGTCAGATCTATTAAATGAGCATAATTATTATTTATTTATTTTATTTACCAACTTGTTGTGTTATACTTTAATAGGTATGGTAGCAATAGTCACGGAGGTGGTCTGAAAAAAAACTGTTTGACCATCCAATCGGAACGCAAAGCCAAATTACAGGTAATAAAAATCTGAATTGCTGCGATTGTGGATCGGATGATCATACCACTATTATTTTCTACTCTTTGGTTTGGTTGGAAAATCATTTTAGCTTGTCTGGTATTTATTCATTTTATTAACCTTGTTTATATTGGGTTTTTGTGAAACCAATTGCTTCAAAATATATTTGTTTTTTTTTATACAATATGCAGTTTAGTAAACAGTATGTCATTGGTAACATAGATAGTTCGGAAAGCACTTTTTATTGTATGCTTTGTCAGTGTGATAGCATAGGCGACGTGATAACGATTATGTTAATCCTCTGATAACGCTCCACATTTGATGATGTGAACACAAAGGTCAGATGTTGAAAATTTATGCGCTTTTATACTATACCAAAATTTTTAAAACTAGATAGACTAAATAAAAAAACAGATAAAGGTGTCATATTTGAGGTAACGATAACACTGTCTGTAAAACCAGAAATCAAAATGAAATCAAATAAAATTGCTTTTTAGAAAAATCTCACAAGACGATGAGATTCCTTTTTTATTTAGATTAAACTTGAAAGACTCCGGCAAGGAAGTCATAACTTTGCACTCACTGTAATTTTAGCGTGCAATTTACAATAAAACATGTACACTACTTTAGTCTGTATTGTAACTAGCACACGATCTATTTTTGTGTGGCTAGTATTGCCCTTGAAAGACATTTCACAAGTTATTCAAATTTAGTATTTACAAAGATAAATTGTGTAAATATGACGTTGCAAGTAAATTATATAATCGTGGTGAATTGTTTAGCAGTCACGTTTTTTTTTTGGAAATTCGTTCTTGAAAGATGAGATTTAGCCAAATTTATTGACAAAGTGAGTATTTTGATATTTTTTACACTATTTACACTAAAGACTTTCAGCTATAGACATAAATCGAAAGTGTTTTTTATTGTCAAAACGTTGAAAACCTCTGAAGTCTCGTGTCCAACCTTTAGGAAGAAAACCCTCAAAAGTAGTCTACCTTCATAGTTGTAAATAAATAAATATTCATGGACATGAATACGAAAACACACGACGCCCTCCAGTCCCAAAATAAGTAGGTAAAGCTTGTAATATGGGAATTAAATGCTGATAGAATACTTATATACTTTTTTATTTGTATATACATACATTTATTACATAGTAACACTCAATAGAACAAACATCTATGTTTGCCACACACAAATGTTTGTTCTTGGTGGGGATCGAACTCACTACCCACAGCACGGAAGGCAGAGCTATTACCGACTGAGCTGTGACGCCTGTCACAAAAAAACAAAAAAAAAACAAACAAGTGTCATACATAACCATTATACCAACATGAACATGCAAGACTCCGTAATTGGCAATTGCTTAATCGTAATCTGAGGTTTTCAGAGCTATCAGTTATTAATCTCTCCATGTTCACGTCCAAATGTCACGAGAAAAAAATTATCTTTTGAATGTAGTGAAAGCCCACCTACTTTCACCCCCTCTCAAAATTTGGTGTGCGAATTTGTATCACCGCTTGCATGAAATGGGCAAAAAATTGGTGCTAATAGGTCTTTAACCGCTGAATGGACCAACCACTACGCAGACAAAGATAAATCATTTGAAATAAGCTATTATTCATGGCTAAGATACAGTTTTATTACTACAGTATGTAGATCATAATGAACAGTACTTATCTATGCCTTTTATGTAAGTACGAAAAGTTAGTTCAGTCACTTTTTTAAGTCTTTTTTTTTTTACTTTTGTCATAAAAAAATAGGAATAGTTTAGTTGTTTCGTAAAATACAAATACCTACAAATATATTAAATACAAATTTTAGATTTCGTTAGGTGAATACATTTTCCTTTGTTTGTTGTTTCTGGATACGTTATCAGTAACTGCTATTGTTTTTAATTTTTATCTAAAAAACAGCTCTTAAAAATAATACATTAAAACCTAAAAACTACAGCCTAGGTATTTTATACAACCAAATGCTGGAACAAGCCGATGACCCACCTTATGTTAATGATGCATTACCTCACTGAGCACGTCTACTAAAGACGTGCACTGTGATGCATTGCATCGTAATTGCACCGTAGGTAGGTAGGTAATAGTTTCGTACTTAATTACAATCACCTACATTTCAGTTTTCCCAGATTATTTTATCTCATTGAGTAAGTAGGAAATATAATCTCTGCTAATGTTTCGAGTTTTGTCACAAAACTCGAAACCACAAAACTTTTGTGGTTGTAGGAAAGCTAGCGGTTGCAAGTATTATAAAACAATTTATTCATATAGGGCTGTCAGATGTTATTGAACCGCAAAACTTTAAAATAAAATATCTGCGGAGGTTAAAAAAAGCTTCGCTCTGGTCGCGTGGAACTGGCACCTAAAATCACCTAGTTATATAAGACGATTCTAAATGATCCTTGTGATTTTATTGAATAAAGAAATTTTGACTTTGACTTTGACTTTACTTGTAAGAAAAAAAAATCAGTTTTTAAAAAATTTTACAATTTTGATTGCAATACTCAGACTACCTAATGGTAGAATATGTTTGCTAACTTGTATTATTTTTAATGAATTTTTTATCTATGTAACTTCAGCTTCAGTACCTTCAAATTTAATCTTGACAACCCTATCATCGTAATAATTATGTATCGCGTTTGATATCTGATACCAGTATTGTTCATCTAGTAAAGAATTTCACAATAAAACATTACGTAGATAGTTGATTAGATTTGCATAGCTATGCAGTTAGATCTTATTATACAGTCTATTGTTTGATTTCGTACGATATTGATGACATCAAAAGTTTTTACTAGGTGCTTAAATTCTCAGTGGACATGCTCAGTGAGGCAACCGCTCAACATTAGGTGCGCTATTGGCTTGTTCCATCATTTACCAAGTTGTATAAAAAAATCTATAAAATATTTTTGTATACGAAAGCAGGATAACGATAAAATGCGTTTTGATTGAATCTAGATAGGTTAGTTTGGAAGAAAAAGTTTAATAATTGAAGCTAAATAGGTACTCAAATAAAATAATCACAATCAAATGAATGAACTTATCATGTTTGTTAAAAGAAGTTGTACAAATGATTAGATATTGCCAGCCAACCCTAAGCCACTTGGTTCGCCATTAAAGAGCTATTCATTATATCAATTTATTTTATATATTACATTTATAAATTACTAATGTCTAAATGTTTATACTCACCGTCTGAATTTCTCTATGCTTAGACCGGTATATTATTTTTAACAACCTTTTCATTCACGATTCATAGGCCTGGTATGGTGAACATCGTCGGTACTACCGGCTTGAGATCCTTTGAGGATAATATGGAAGTATGTCGGTATAATTATTGTCATGTTCATATTTTGTATTTCTACCCCTAGTCACTAAAATACTTTAATGTTCTGAATACTTGACCATCTGTTTAACTGTGACAACCCTTTAAAACGCGTGACTGGATGCGATGTGTTCATCAAGTGGTAAATAGGGCATCTCGGTGCTGAGGTGTGTCGCTGAGTTCATAGACCATTATGTCAGGATTGGGGCGTCACAGAAGCCATTGTGATTGAAACTATCCATAGTAATATTCTAAACACGATAGTCTATACTTCTGTTTGGACTATCTGAACCGATGAACTAATATCTAGCTGATGTATAGACACTCTTGAAAAGGACATAGTTTTTGATGAATGAAAATTAGTCCTTCGGGAATTTGAGCTCCGTAGATGAAGTCGCGGCCAAAAGCTACGTATAGGTACAATACTGTACTATGTAGGTGAAGTAACATGATAACATCATCGCTCTTTAGTTGCATCTCATCAAGGCATTTTGAAACAAAGGACAGTCGTATGTCTTTCTATTGTGTGATAATTATTACATTTACAAACATAGGCAGATGCTTTTGTTATATACAATGTCTCAACTTTGTAAATGTTTTAACGACAAAATGGAAGATTGAATTTTTAGACAAGGCATAAACGTTTGCTGTGTCGTCTGGTAATGAAACAACCGAGGCATTATTGCAATACACGATACTTATGATTACGTTCTCAGTATCTCACTGTTGCTTTTTATCTATACAATTTATCGATTAATCGATAAACTATCACCCGATACCGAGAAATCTGGAATCTGTTCGAGTAAATCACGAAAACGGATCCCCACGATCATAACGAACTAAAGGCCGGTTTGTTCACAGTTCTTATCTGCTATGCTATACATATAAACTTTCTCATGGCCAGTTACAATGAGCCCTTTGAACTGACAAAATGAGTAGGTGCTTGAAATTATAATCTTCGGGAGGTTTAAAAATTGGTTCCATAGAAGAGGGGTAGTACCTACTTTTACCCAACCGAAGCTTTAGAGAGTCTTATTATGCTCAGTATTATTAACAGATTCTAACCCACTATTACTTCAGCTATTGTAAAGAAGACGCCAACAAGCCAGATGATTTAAAAATTGAGAAAAAAAGGTTCAACATAAATTTAACACGTGAAATGTTTGTGGCACAAAAAAGAACACTGAAGAATTTATGTACCTACTTCACAAGTAACACATAATATGTTAAAATACTATACAAAATACATATTATGTATTTTACAAAGTTAATGTATTTTAACAGAACAGCTTAGACGTTGAAAACTCATTAATAATAATACAAAATGGATAAGCATAAATTGGAAAACTAACGTATAATTATGATAAGTGTTATGGTTTCTAATTAAAATGGCAATGTTTACAAGTTACTTTGGCAAGGCTTCTTTACTCACTAGTAGGAAAACGATAGCAATATACCGACTGTAGATAAGAAGCTGATCAAAGTTTGAATTGCATGTGTTGAATTCATTGAACGTAAATATAGATAATACCTAATTCTATGCGTAGAACTTTATACTTGGTCTGTGGTAGAACTAAGCGCCATCGTGTAATATTTTTTGTTTTTGTCTTGCCTACTCAAGTCAAGTTTCATTAGTTGAGAGTTGCTGCAATGCTACAAAAAGTTGCTGCTACTAGAACAGGCTACTACGACTGTGTTATGACGTGCTTGATCAATCATTATATTTTTTCATGCATGTTAAATTCGTACCGTACCTGCTAATTGCAAATAAATACCTATTTTTGTTTAATATGTACGACGCAGACATTTCAACATGTGACAACTGACAGACACATCGCTTTAAGATTAATATAAACACGTTTATAAGAGAAGAGATGCTTACTAAAAGGAGTCGCTTACATAAGTGACATTTAAAGAATACCATCAGAAACACCTAGGAGCAGGCCTATCAGTTACTAGATCTACCACATTATTCAAATGCTACCTCCTTATATCCAACTGCTTTTTTTGTACGGTAACTAGTCGTAGGCTCTTGAATACGGAAGACTAACTTGTTCCTGCCTTTTATGGGGTCTTGGACCTAGTATAAGCAAACGAGATGCTTGGACTGGAAAGGCATGGGACGATATTTATGGCTTTACTCGTTCCTACATATTTTGTACCTATGATGTTTGTAGTCAGAACCACAGGAGATTGAAGTCTGATGGTCTAATATCAACGGAGAGGGTCTGTTAAATGTAAATTCGCCTAGAAAGATTCGTTCACTCTCTGTAGATCTAGTGATCAAGATCCAATTGGTTCTATTAAGAACTTTTTTCCCAATAAATCTATTTTAAAAAACTACGTCACAAATTGGATCTATTGCATCTACTTAGAAAATGACTAGATACTTATTTTATCTGAAATGCTAGATTGAATTTGACTAAAAAGATTGCGAGCGATGATCGCTGTTTGGGCAAACAGGTTAGTCTATGTGTTATCATCATTGACGTCAAAACACTTTTAGGAATCGACCAGGTGAGGTTTACTTGTTTCGACCTTCGTGATTGTTTTCAGTAAAACCGTGATGTTTTACCGTAAACGTAATTCTATAAACAATCTTGTTTTGGTTTATAGTAAATATAACTTCCCTTCTCAGTATTAGTTTATCATCCAACCTTGTACTACTGTTATAACATTTCGGCACATGTATAAGTGTAAACAATTAAACAATACCAACGTTTACGCGTACTTCTACTATTGCATTGGACTATTTTATGCTTTAATTAATATCAATTTTTGAATCAATCTAAACAAATACTCAGATATATTTTCTGTTTATTCAAACATGAATTTAGTTGATACCAATTATAGATTTTTTTGCGTATCCAACCTATACAACGCGTGTAAAAAAGGTGTGTTTAAAGGTAGTGACGTCTATTACATGAAACACACGCATTTTGATGTAAGCTTGCGTAATCGGTTTTTTGATCTCAGAATCCGTTTTAGAAGGTCAGATGCTTTTTGGCCGAAAACTTGTTTTTCGAAATCATTTTATTGGTTCCATGCATGAGATGATCTATGTGAGTCACATCACCACTTATACTATCCTTATACGTAAACATATCTATATAAGTACCTAAGTATTGTTTGAAGAACTGAACAGCTAAGTGTAAAAAAAATGTGGAGTCCACCCGGGTAGCATGCTGTGTCCTTTACTATTCAAAGGCAATCACAGTCGACGCCTACTCCATGAGTGGGCTGAGCAGTAAATCCTTATTCACAGTCATGCAAGGGTTCATTGCTTGAAGGATTTGAATTCCAATATTGCAAAACTGTTTTTATAAGATCAGTTACAATTTGCAATCGTGTCCGACTGAACCTTATGTATTTCCGACATTGACGCTCGACAATGAGAAAAAATCGCCTAGTGACAGTATAACTTAGAATGAATAATAGGTGACATTGCTGCAAGCTAAGGTCGTTGCCCTTACACTCCTCTAGCCCTAGGTCTATACCAGGTTTAACAATTCAGGTCTGCGCCCACGACAACAACTCTCGAATCATTTTGTATTCTAGCTTTCCAATAAACTGGAATTGACTAAGGATTATCATAGCATTCGATTCGCTTTAAACCTCTTTTTTAGGAAATAACCTTTTACCACTGTAACTTTTTAATGTTGATTTGAAAGATGTGAAATATATTTCTTACGTTGTAACGGCTAAGAAGATGTATTCAAAAGTTATTGCATAGAGCATGTCAATAATGGATTTGTTTTCTTTTGGGAGAGAACTATATTTCACCTTCAATTTAAAACTAAAACACCCTAAAATCCCATAATCAGGTGGATTGCATGAAATAGAAGAGAAGGAAGTAAAAAAGTAAACCAACGATGATGAAAAATAACTTGAGAAGAATCATTGCATCAACCAACACTCAATTAGAAAACCCAATCAACCCGAAAATTACTATGTATTTGAAAATGGAGGCGTGGACTATTCTAAAGCAGAGTGCAACGGAGCGCATGAACAGTCCCCTGTTACGCAACTTGTAATTTTAATTGATTGAGAGGTTTATTGAATCCATTTTACGGTAGCTACTCTTATAAACTAATTTAAGCCTCAATTCCGATAAAAAATATCAACGAGTTCAACTGAGTCTGCTGTGGTAGACATTGCATCGCACGTAAACCTTTTATCAAATATCAGTAGGTACGTGTCCATAATTATCCACTATCATGACAAAAGTTACTTCATAAGTAACTAGCTAATCTACTGTAGTGCCTTGTAGTGTTTTTTCTCACATACGTGTTCAGTCAAATATAAAATTTTAAAGTATTACTAACCACACAATTTTGACAAGCAGACGACCTTCTTGCGGTCACAGTCACAGCTTCCCACTAATGGAAATGAGTAACAATTTAGTCTTTCTTCCATTGACACTGGGTATATAATTGAATAAAACGAAGTAGTCACCGCACAATTTGGAGGTCATTCTTCACCGCAAACGTTCAACGTGTCACCTGCCTGACAGATAATTTGAACTATTCGCCTTTTTAGCGAATTAGTCAGTTGAAAGGAGCCGCGGCGAGGATAGTGATTCCCTCCATTACATCTACCGTAAAAGATCTTATAATGATAGAAGTTTCTTGCCTTGTTGTGGTTCGCTGAGACCATAAATTGTTATTACCTTTCTTAGATCACTCGAGGCCGCGCGACGAATATGTTTTATGGATCGGGTAAGAGGAAGACGTCATATTCTATATTTTTTTAAAGCCTTTTATGACTGTGATATAAAATTACTTTATATGCGGGATCTTTGATCTAATTCTGCTGGTCTTCTTTTGTTGGTATAAGCTCACCATAATAAATCAGAATAAGATTAATACTAAATATTGACTAGAGCTCGTTGCTCAACGATCAATCATACTGAAGTATCTGCTGAAATTAACTATTCACAACACGTATTTTGCGTCAGAATTTGATTTCGATTACTCATGATTGTCTTGCATTCAAATTGCTGTACGTTTTTGGTATGTTAAATACTTACCTAGACGCATAATGATCTGGTCGAGACGAGATTGGATCACTAAGTTTTCAGAACTTGATTTAAGTATTTAGTTTTGGCTCAATCCTTGTTTTCCATCAGTATGTATTGTATTGCATATGCATCGGCATTACGCGTGATTGGCATAAATTGCAAGCCGATACATACTCAATTGTTTCAATACAAACATGGCTTCATCTAATTGTTATGTGGATGCACATGGTATGTGTTCATATGATGCATGATCAACTATAGATTAAAAGATTCATCTACTAAGCCAACATAATGATATTTAGTATTAAAAAAACCAAAAGTTACAAATTATTCAAAGTACATTTAAATTCATTCACACATACCTACAAAGAACATACTTCATATTTAAATCGTTATATGTTAAAGAAGTGTGCACATGAATTCAGTTGACCTGTTTGGTTCTTAACTTATTCAGGGTCCACATCCACACAGACAGAGGGTACATAGCATTAATGTTGGATATTGTAGACAGGCTTTTTGTCCGATCCGAGGACAAGTTTTTGTCGTTTCTGACCTCAGGCCAAGGACGACAACTAAACAAACAATAAAAGCAATGGGAAACATATTTGTTAGTAAAAAGATGGTTAAAACATAAAACTGGTTATTATTACTTAGTTTATGTCAATAAAACAAATATGTTGCGTTGTAAGAAACAATAATGAGTTTATAAAAGAAACATAGGAATTTATCAAAAATTTAATATAAAGTTATAGTAAAATTGTACATTAAAAGGGTTTAAAAGTTTTTTTAGATGATACGATAATCCGTTCCGGTGCATTTTCCCAAGAACCGTCCACGAACGATCAAACACGCAAGCAGGATCTTAAAGATAAAGCATAAAAAACGTGGAAAAAAAGTACTAACGCATATAACGAGTAACAAAGTCACGTATACCCAGAGGTCGCCATATTTGTGCAAACACTGCAGAGATAGCAACATTTGTACGCTTACGTATAAGTGACTGATAAAATCGAAGTAGAAATTCCGGGATTACTACCTGCGTCGGCCATTCAGAAAAAACCGTTTCCTTTACATTATGTTTACAAGACCTCCGACATTGGCCCTGCCCCGCCTTTGATGGTACTTACTTACCTACGACACGACCCTTTTTTGTCCGCGTGTTTCTCGGCTGTGGATTGCAAACCTGCTAAAACTTCGATACTTATAGCTACATTAATTTTCACTGGGCCAGCCAACAGAATTCTGATAACTGTTTTCTTAAAAATACCACATTACTGCAGTGTGCATTGGTATTACCAAGATAATAATTAATTGCTATAGGAGACAAATATAATAATATGAGTCAGTCAGCACAACACCCACTCACGCCTCCAAATTTTATGCAACTATTTCGGTGAAAATCCTATCACGTAAGCATATTTTCCCCAAAAAAAAATTGAGATGTGGGTATTCCCTATCGACATGCATTTATTAATCAGCAAAACGTAACCAACACTTTCGAATTACGGTTTATGTGTATGGATATTACGAGTTATTAGAACTAAGTGCTCTGTTAGGTTATGGAATGTGTTAAAATACTTTTAACTGTAGCTAAAATATATAAAAGTAAAGATGAAGCTTCTTCGTAGGTGGCCTCTGATCACGTTAGTTTGAGGTGTTTCTACCCTAACTGACCTTGCGAGGGATAAACAATCTTTATCACCGTAGGTACGGTCCGTTTTCTTGTGGAATTTGTTCTGATAGCCACTTTATCTTTCACTCTGTCCATATTTGTTTAATGATGAACATAGATAAACAAAATAAATAAACTGAAGTATCTTGCTCTATTTTTGGATTTATTGAAACTAAATCTGCGATAGAAATGTGAGTTCCATTCTAATGAAGTCTTCGTCCTCCGGCATGACAAATAAACCAAACATCCCATTTAGTTTTACTTAACGAAAGCATTATTGGATTTCATTTGGAGCGTCCCTATTCATAGCCATTAGGGGAACAGGTTTCGGGATTCGAAAACTTTATTTAGGCTTGACTATCTTTAAAATATTTTAAGCCAAATTGGATTTACCGACGACGCTGACAGCCGTGATCCTCAAAAAACATTCTTAGCCTTACAAATGAACCGTTTCGGAGACGCTCGAGTTCCACCAGATGATATTGGTTAGCGGTTCCCACGCAACTGCATCTATTGCATGCTTGCTAATAGCCAGATGATATTATGGTACACTCACGCACAATTTACGCACTAATGCACAAATACAGCCGACCGCAAATGTGTCTTGTTTTCTGCAACACTCAAGTAGATGCAGAAGTTAGCAATAATCTGGAATTACGAGTTTTATGCAATTTAAATGATACATCACATGGTGATAGCGTCCGGTCCAACTTAGCTCTCCGTAGCGGACACACTTGCACGTATAATTTATACATCTTTATTGTGTTCACAATGTTTTTTTCTTCAATGCTTATTTTGTAATTGAGTTAGTTGATTGGTTACAATACAATTTACGTTGCACCATGGTTTCAAGAATCATTCAAGAATGGTTCTTTGACATTCATCGTGTCTTTGATTTTGCAATCATTTGATTCTCAGTGCAATTGTTTTTCACAATTGTTCTCCGTGTTATTGTTCACATTCTCATTACAACCATTAATATTTTGACTTGCATTTAACGAGTCTTAATTGACGTTTGAATGGCCAGTTTCGCAAATCACACCCACACTCTTATTATTTGCAAAGTTACTTTCTCTGCGCCTGCGCAGGTGACCACTTTCAATTATCGCTACTGTCACAGTATGTGGAAAATTGTAGAATACGTCTGATAAATTGAAAAAAATAGGTACTTATACATATTATTTTCGATTCATTTACTCACCGAGTAAATACAGACCCCGAAATCGACCTTCGGGTATTTTGCTTTAGCGTCATATCTTAGTTACCTACTTACTCTGAAAATAAGTATACAGAATTAATTAGTAACTTAACTACCTACTTAGTAGTAGAGTAGTATTTGCGACTTCTTTCGCGTGGCGTTCTAATGGTACCTTATATTTCTTCTGTTCAATGTATTCCTTTATATTATTATCATCAATATCTGACAAACAGTAAATTTAAAGGTGGGTACTGACTTTTACTGTCTGCAATAATCCATGTCAATGTTATAAAACGCTAGTTTACCAATTCGTTACAGTCTTGCGTTACAGCGGTAATTCCAAACGGGATAGGTATACTTGGTCACGAAACGGATGGTACCATTTTTGTCATTGTCATTTCGGTTATCATTATTACGAATCTTATTCCAAGGCTTATACATAATTAGGATATTCAATATCTTCTAGGTATGCATGTATAGGTACTACTTGAATCTAGGCAACGAGGACGCAGATGTTTCGTTGCATTGTGATCGAAGACTTGCATATTGTAGGTAAGTATGATACAATGCCGCAGTCTAAAGTTCTCGTGCTTGAATATATTCATTTGTAGGTGTGATTAGATTACTAAAATGGAATTTATATAAATTGTGAGAAAAACAGCTTCCATTGTAGGCTATTTACAAAATTGTTTCAGGATAGTTTTGTTACTGACCTTAATTAAACTAACTAACATAGAACCAGTAACACGCGCTTTCTTGTGTTCCCTAAATATTCACATAAGATAATTATGCAGATATTTGATAGCAACACTCTACAAAGAACTATCATAATCTACTGTTTTATCTTGAAAATTGTGAACTGCAGCCTTGTTTATTATCTTATCTTAAAACTGCAATTAGTTAGATAATACTACATCCCATAGCTATATTTAGTACATCTCCTACGGTATCCATAGCGGTGTTTATGCTTACCGTTATTTTAACTACCTACAAAATGTTCTCATATTTTATAACAATGTAGGAAATTGCTTTATCATGGCTCTGATTTAAAATTTCTTTAAAAACCTATGTAAGTATGTTTTTATCAAATTGTTATCATTTTCTATCTTGATAACTGGTTAACTTGTCACTCTTGGCTCTTCTACCTACTCGTTGAAATTACAAAGGTGTCACCAGTTTACTTGGTGAAGTCAGCGCTGGTTTTAGATACTTTACTAACCTATTACGTTAATTGTGAGTCATATTCATTGTTATGCTCTCGTATAAGTCTTTAAATATTCATTGATTGATAATTTGTTAACCTGATAAATTACTATTATATTTAAAAACTCATTGTATTACAAGTCTAACCATAATAGGTTTTCATAAATATACCTATTACAAAGCAGTTGTTTGAAAAGCCCTTTGCTCTACTGAAAACAATAATTGATACTATGTGCTTACTTGTAAGGCTATCTTGAATTATGTGTAGAGTCGAATCAAAGTCAATCTTTATCAATATTATAACCTTGTCTTATTTACATGGCGGCGATATTGACCGCCTTATATTACTTAATATATTACCTACATTTTTAACATTATATATATATAATCGGGATATATCGTCATGTTTTAAGAAATGGTCAAGGTCCCAGTATATTTATCATGTTTCATTGTTGTTTTAAAATGATAATTATTCATTCATTTCTGCACAAACACTCGTAGATAATGCAAGAGAACCCAGAACAGAAACAATAATTATTCTTATCGCCTTTCATTATTATCAACAACAGGGGTCTATTCTTTTATCTACAGGAAGCATGGATACCAATAGAAATAGCTAGAATGTTTGTTTAGTAAGTAAATAAAATGGGTACTATGCGCGCACCCTGTGACAAAACGCGGTTGTATCGTGTATCGCAACGCAAGCAATAAAGTTCGTGCAATCTTTTCGATAACCTATGAACCAGTCTGGAGACCTAAATGGCAAGCTGCGATTTTAAGATACAGCAATACCTACATTGCATGAGACTATATAATAAATACATGTCATTTGTAAGAAAATGTTTTACACACTTTTTTACTGCGTGACTTTAATTAGCTAGACTCAACATAAGTAATACTATTTGGATGCGAGGATGATGTTAATACTTCTAGACTAATATTTTGCCTCAAACTGAGATCTCACGATGTTCACTAAGTTCTAGCTTTTTTCTAAACTACAAATTCATTGAAAGTCAAACATATTATCTGCTTTTTAGTTTTGGAATGTTGAAAAGCAAGCTGCAAAACTCACGTTTTTGATTCAGGAGTCCGTTGCTCGAAACCAAAAGCAAGATCGCATGTTATTTTACCTGCTCAATAATAATAGTTGGCTGTGAGTTTCGTACAGCTGTTTGGGGATCAAAATCGAATAAAAGATTGTATGGTTATGCCTCCGTCTCGGCATTACTGAGGCAATTACTTTTACAAAAACTGTTGTCTGTGAAGCAGCTGCTCCTTAGTTTGGTAAAGTATTTAACCGTCTTCTTTGGTGACTCTGATACTATTTGTACACCACAGTTTTGCGTCCTGTCATTTTTTCTATTTACTAGTGAATGAAGTTGAACTTGTGTCTTTATTTCGAATAACAAAGTATTATCGTCACTGTTAGTTCAAAAAGTCGTATATAAAAATGACATTATAGTTACAGAAATCTATTTTCTGATATGTTGTGATATACAGAGGTAGCATAAACGAATATAAGTCTTAAAACTAAATCCACTCGCGTTAAAATACTATAGAAAAGTCATATTATCATTTCAAAAAACAGTTTTTTGTATCTCCTGAAAACATAGAATTTTTACATACGACTTTTTGAACTGAAAGCGACGATATGTGGCAATACTTACTTTAAATCTAGATAGTACCAGTGTTAGTACGTTGTATATCTCTAACCAGTTATCATCACCTCTAACTATGTATATTTAAGACGTACCTAATCTTTTTTTTTATTGTTGCAGAAGTGCAGATGTGATGTGATGTCTTTAAACACCTGGTGAAGTCTTATTTTTAAAGGTGAGTGAACTAAGTTTTTAACAGTAAAATAAATAGAGCTTTCAAAATGATGGATGGATTTTGAGATCCCTATCATTTTTTCTGCAAAGCGTTCGTCTTTGACGTTTATATTATAACTGTGCATAACAGAGACACGATGTTGAATAAAAATGTGGCACATGTTGATAGTAATCTCAATCTCTCCATCTTTATATCCATATATTTTTATATGCAAATATATGTGGTAAGTATCTACGTTTCCGAATACTTACAATTTTAAGGTTTTCAAGATGAAAGCGAATAAGTTTCTTCTGGGTAAATGTGCTACACCGTCGTCAACTGCATCATCACAATTGCGGTCAAACGTTTACCTATAATGCATATAAAAATATGCATATTACCTAAGTATATGTTTTATTATCAATCGGTCCAAGATTAAGGGCGTCTTGCACCAGAATCACTAAACGTATTTAACAGCTAAATCGATTTAAATCTGACGTATTTGTATGACTTGACAACTCGCTAAATACTATTTAAGAGTTAAACGCGTTTAGCGATTCTGGTGCAAGCCGCCCTAAGTATCAGTTGTTTTCATAAATTGTTACGTATTTCGTATAGTTATTTACCATTGCCGTATTTATTTACCGTTTGCATAACAACAAATGCATTCATATCTACAATTTAATTAAGTAAATAGGTCACTGAATCGATGATAATTATTAAAAAAAATTATAATAGTTGTATTTTGCATGTAATAAGCAACGTTAGTCCTTTTGATATATTCATACGAAAAACTAATTAGCTAAAACTTGTATTAATTATGTGCTAAAAAATCAAATTGAGGATACCGTTAAGAATAATTTGGATAAATGGCAAAAAATATATATTAAGGGCCCGTTTCGCCATCCTTGAGTAACGCTATCCGGTAGTTAAAAATATATACCTACCTTACATATTTACGTCCTTGTTTTTGACAAGTCTAAAGTAGAAATATTTTTATGAGAAGAGGACCTACCTGGTAAGAGAACATAGGTACCTACAAATTACGCGGGTAGGTACCTAAGGTAAATAAAATACTTAGTACCTACGGATATTACGTCAGAAAGAGTAAACAAGTCTTATCTCTCGGATAACAATAGACCCGGTTGATATCAACTCTCTAGAATTTGTGCAAAAACTTACAAAATGGAATACGAAGAAAACGCGCTCTCATATTTCCATTTTCAAATACACTTGAACAGCAAAAAATATGCTTCTCGAGTTGTTCGGTTTTTGCGATGCTTCGATATTTGAAAATGTGTGTCAAGCATGTAGGTATTGCTAAAAAAAACGAATTGGCCTCTTGGTTTTTGTTTATTCTTTTTTTTTAGTCAATAAAATACTCTATTGTGGTTTTCAGCCAGTCAGTGTGCAAACGAACTAGAGACTGCTGCATATTCTTATTGTATTGAATCTATAATTTTTGATAAAAATCTTTACGTTTTTAACCAACTTCAAAAAAGAGGATGTTCTAATTTTTTTATTATTATTAATCTTTGTTACCTCAGAACTCCGTCATTTATGAACTGATTTAAAAAGTTCGTCTCGTACTGAGTTCACCATCTACATTAATTTGACTAGTAGCTACTTAAAAATGAGAGCATCGATAAAAAGCCTGAGATTTTTTATAATCACTTAATTATTGTCAACTTATTTATAACTTATCGGTTTAATTGAGGTTATCTCAGTTAGTTCAATAAGTTTAAAGATAATATTATAATTAAGATATTTAATATTGTTATTAATATTTTATAACAAAAAATGTAATAATTTTTGTTGCCGACCTACTATGTCATATTTTTTTTGAACATTGGTTCATTTAAATTAATAAAATCATTACTAATAATAGTTATCGATATAATATAAGTATATATTTTATAAAAGAAAACTAACGTATAGTTGCATTTATAGGTGGGTAGGTTTCGCTGACGTAAAATCCAAACAAGTTTAAAAATGTGCTTACACCAACACACAATAATAATTGTGCCGTTCCATTTTCAGAGCGCCAATGCAATGTGCATTGTATGATATGTAGTTGATTCAAACGAATATAATTTTCATTAGGTACGCGACTTTGTCACAGCTGGCCATCCGGCTATGAATACCTACATAAAAATAAACACGAAAACAACACCACTAGTGCTGACGATATAAAAATCTACATGTGAAGTTATGTCTTGCAAAATCTGAAATCGAGCTGAATTCTAGAAATACAATAAGTTACAGCGAATATAAACAGTAATATTAAAGGATGTTTCGCGGACAATACAGAGTATTTTGATAAAAGGAGCTTATATGACTTCGAATGATATAAACAAAGTTCTTGATTTGATTTTCCTATTTTACAAGTTTTTACTGAGTCCGGGTAATTACTGAGGACTCGTAATCATTATACTTCCTCATAGGTAGGCGACATCGCGTCTCTAGGTTTTGGCTGGTAGCCAAACCACTAGAAAGTGTAATGATTTTATTTATAGTTTTATTTTATTTATAAGAGCTTTTCTTCAATGCCTCATTGAACTCCGGGCTTTCTATATAATTATTTTTTATAAATTATTTTTATATCGTAAAAAAATGCATATTACTATTATGCATTATTTTAAGGTACGACTTGTACTTGGAAGATAATCATAACTTCGAGCCAATAAAAACTTTCTATTTTTGATTTAATTTGAATTAGGCACTTGCATTGTTGCACATTTTATGTGCAAAATATTTGTCTATTAACCATCTTAGGTGTTTTAAATTAAAAATTTTTAATTAAAACTTTTAATTAAACACAGGTGCTAAACTTTGTATATAATTAAGTACTACGTCAACAGATTATGTAGCTAAGTACAGTTATATAGCTGATTATCATTATATTTTTTAGCTGAGTACATAATTTATGAGTTCTTATAATAGGCGGGTAGTAGCGTATATGATTACGCAAAATTACGCATATTTATTTCATATAATAATATATTAGATTGTTTTTGCAAAACCGTAACTGTACCTACTTACCTAACACCGGTTTTTTGATGTACTTACCTACTTACGATTATAATTTATTGTAATACTTTGAATACGGAGGATTTAGGTGGGTAGGAAAAGAACGTGTCAAAAAGGGTTATCGGTGTATATTAAAAAAAAAAGAAAAAAAAAATAGAATTCTTAGAAAATTACTCTAGTTCATTCTAGTTAGTTCTGTGTTCATTTTCACTTAATTTATAAATACTAGTTCCAGGACACCCTGTATATGCAATGATCATATTCCTGATGTCACAAATCGGTAGATAAAAATGACGAAAAGATAAAAATCATCTAGGTTACATAAATTATATATTCGTATTCACGAACGTAACACATCTGTACATAAAACATTTGATCTTGAACTCATTCAACTTGATTGAACTATTTTTACTCTCTAACTTTTCACATAACCTTGGACCATTGAAGCCTGTTGTTGTCGATGTAGACCGAAAGAAGAGACCAATAGGCGCCGAAAACAATTCCGTGAACTCTTAGGGCCAACGCACATCTATCGACAAAACTGTTTTGTCGCGTACTTAGTGACGTGAAAATAAATTTTCTGTTATAACGAAAACAGCATATGCTGAATACTTCCTCGTCATATGCTGTTTTCGTTGTAACGAAACTCACATCAATTGACACGACAGTCTTTTCTTACGTTTTTTATTAATAGGTTCGCAAACCAGCCGTTAAAACAATTTAGTTAATTAATTAAATTGGCCGAGCGGGCTTCTAAAAGCGAACACGCATGCATAAAATTATGTTTACCTATCTATTATAGCATTGTTTAGTACATACCTATTAAACATTGCTTTATACGCATATACCTAGAGAATGAACTGAGCTTTTTTAATAAATAAGAATATAAAGTAATTATGTAGTGTACTTAATAATATTATTAAGTACTTAGGATGATTCTCATTAAATAAGCAAGTAACGAAAACAGCAAATAAAAAGAAGCATATCGTAACTAAAAAAGTTTTACTGAGAAGTTTCACATCACTAACTGTTCGACAAGACGTTTTGTCTTTGGTTTGCGTTCTCCCTAAGTAGGTACCTACCCTTAGAATATAGAAAACACTAGAAGCCGCATTTGACATAATTTGTATGAAGGGTTTTGTCACTAAAATGCTATAAAAATGTTCCCGTGCGCATGATGTTCGCGCAGCCCAATGTTGCACCTACAAAACTATTTCCCAATTTTTTGGGGTAATTTTTTTTGTAAATGCTGCTTAGGTACCTAAGTAGGAGGTACTGAAAAATATATTAATAAATTTTAATAGAATTAAGGAAAGACTCAGGACGTGTTTTTTGAATGATTTGTGTCCATTGTTCTCGTCTGAGTATGTCAACAAGAAACCTAAAATTACACAAATATTTTTTTAAATAACAAATTTAGCGCTCTATGATTAAAAATACCTATTGAAATACCTATGCCTAATGATGTGTAGTCATAAAGATTAATATAAATTTTGTTGGGAAAAAAATGTTGGTGTTGTTTGCAACATTATTGAATTGATGGTAATTTTTCTTTAAATTGATGATTCCAAGACGATTCCTTATCAAATAGAGACCCAAATGTGATGTATGTTATCCCATCTACTTTGTTTTTAGCCCCAGGCCAATTTTTGCAAGTGGGAACCACACACGCCGGCATAATTGTATAAAAATATGTTTGGTATTGGAGGTGTCAATGGCCAGAGACTGAATGACACAAAGTACTCCACTATGGTGCACTTCTAAATGTGACAAAAAAATGGCTATACATTACATCTGTACTTTTCTATAATCTGTGGTACCTACCTACCTAAGGGCCAACGCACATCTATCGACAAAACTGTTTTGTCGCGTACTTAGAGACGTGAAAATAAATTTTCTGTTATAACGAAAACAGCATATGCTGAATACTTCCTCGTCATATGCTGTTTTCGTTGTAACGAAACTCACATCAATTGACACGACAGTCTTTTCTTACGTTTTTTATTAATAGGTTCGCAAACCAGCCGTTAAAACAATTTAATTAATTAATTAAATTGGCCGAGCGGGCTTCTAAAAGCGAACACGCATGCATAAAATTATGTTTACCTATCTATTATAGCATTGTTTAGTACCTACCTATTAAACATTGCTTTATACGCATATACCTAGAGAATGAACTGAGCTTTTTTAATAAATAAGAATATAAAGTAATTATGTAGTGTACTTAATAATATTATTAAGTACTTAGGATGATTCTCATTAAATAAGCAAGTAACGAAAACAGCAAATAAAAAGAAGCATATCGTAACTAAAAAAGTTTTACTGAGAAGTTTCACATCACTAACTGTTCGACAAGACGTTTTGTCTTTGGTTTGCGTTCTCCCTTAGGGAGACTTAATAATAATATTAAGTACACTACATAATTACTCTATATTCTTATTTATTAAAAAACACAGTTCATTCTCTAGGTATGTGCGTATAAAGCAATGTTTAATAGGTAGGTACTAAACAATGCTATAATAGATAGGTAAACATACTTAAGAAAAGTCTGTCGTGTCAATTGATGTGAGTTTCGTTACAACGAAAACAGCATATGACGAGGAAGCATTCGTCATATGCTGTTTTCGTTATAACAGAAAAATTATTTTCACGTCACTAAGTACGCGACAAAACAGTTTTGTCGATAGATGTGCGTTGGCCCTTAGGGAGAACGCAAACCAAAAACAAAACGTCTTGTCGAACAGTTAGTGATGTGAAACTTCATAATTTCGTGACAAACCCTGTCAGTATATCTTTTTTAGTTACAATATGCTTCGTCTTATTTGCTGTTTTCGTTACTTGCTTATTTAATGAGAATCATGCTAAGTACTTAATAATATTATTAAGTACATACATAATTACACTATATTCTTATTTATTAAAAAAGCATAGTTCATTCTCTAGGTATGTGCGTATAAAGCAATGTTTAATAGGTAGGTACTAAACAATGCTATAATAGATAGGTAAACATAATTTTATGCATGCGTCGTGTCAATTGATGTGAATTTCGTTACAACGAAAACAGCATATGACGAGGAAGCATTCATCATATGCTGTTTTCGTTATAACAGAAAATTTATTTTCACGTCACTAAGTACGCGACAAAACAGTTTTGTCGATAGATGTGCGTTGGCCCTAAAACCAATCAAAATGTGTGGATATTACATTTCTAAATTTTCTAAGCGACCAATCACGTAACCACATTTTGACGTTTCCTATCTCTCTCGCGAATGTTAACTTGTTAATAGGATTAACCGATTTAGATGTTGTTTGGTTTCGGTAACTTTGAATATTTTAACTGATTTGGTTTTTAAAATGATATTTTTTGGCAAATTAAATGTCTGCAAAAAACAGGCATATAAAAAAAAGTGTTAAAGGAAATTTTTTAATTTCCATGTCATGTCAATTGCGATGAAGGGTCATATAAAATGTAAAACATCGGAGTCTATTGAAAAAGGCAATTTGCCTTGAGGAAAATATGTAGTGTTAATCTATAAATAGAAGTGACACTCTAGGAAAACTTAAAATAATTCTTATTTATTTTGTATTACTTATTTATTAGCATTTATCAACCAGTCTGGCTGATAAATGCTAAAAATTGCTAAGTAAAAACATCTATGTAGTATTTTGTGGAACTGACACAACGCGTATAAGAGTCGGTAAATGTGTTGTTATTTTGTTTTTCCGCAAATATGTTATAAATTAGGGAGAACGCAAACCAAAGACAAAACGTCTTGTCGAACAGTTAGTGATGTGAAACTTCTCAGTAAAACTTTTTTAGTTACGATATGCTTCTTTTTATTTGCTGTTTTCGTTACTTGCTTATTTAATGAGAATCATCCTAAGTACTTAATAATATTATTAAGTACACTACATAATTACACTATATTCTTATTTATTAAAAAAGCACAGTTCATTCTCTAGGTATGTGCGTATAAAGCAATGTTTGATAGGTAGGTACTAACTAATGCTTTAATAGATAGGTAAACATAATTTTATGCATGGGTCGTGTCAATTGATGTGAATTTCGTTACAACGAAAACAGCATATGACGAGGAAGCATTCATCATATGCTGTTTTCGTTATAACAGAAAATTTATTTTCACGTCACTAAGTACGCGACAAAACAGTTTTGTCGATAGATGTGCGTTGGCCCTTAGGGAGAACGCAAACCAAAGACAAAACGTCTTGTCGAACAGTTAGTGATGTGAAACTTCTCAGTAAAACTTTTTTAGTTACGATATGCTTCTTTTTATTTGCTGTTTTCGTTACTTGCTTATTTAATGAGAATCATCCTAAGTACTTAATAATAATATTAAGTACACTACATAATTACTCTATATTCTTATTTATTAAAAAACACAGTTCATTCTCTAGGTATGTGCGTATAAAGCAATGTTTAATAGGTAGGTACTAAACAATGCTATAATATATAGGTAAACATACTTGAGAAAAGTCTGTAGTGTCAATTGATGTGAGTTTCGTTGTAACGAAAACAGCATATGACGAGGAAGCATTCGTCATATGCTGTTTTCGTTATGACAGAAAATTTATTTTCACGTCACTAAGTACGCGACAAAACAGTTTTGTCGATAGATGTGCGTTGGCCCTTAGATAAAATTCTTCGTTAGACAACTTGTTTGTTATTTGCCTTGATCACGAATAAATGTGACAATCGTAAACGTATCGTAACGCTAGCGTATCCGAAATACACTGCGCGGGTTCGCTACAACGTTTGGCAGTCAAGCTGACGTTGACGGGCAATATGACTCGAATACGATAGGTTTACGTAACGCGGCTACTGTCAGATTTGTTCGTGATTACCCCTCTGAAATGAGGTGTTGATCCGCAAAAAACAATGACGCACGGTGCGACCTATGCGCCCGCCTATTGCATTATAACATGTAATTAGTATCATTTTCAGTCTTTTTTTGCCGTCTGAATGTAAAAATTTGAATAAAGTGAAAATTAATGTCTCTCACCATCATCTTATGACGATGTGAACGCATCTGAGTGGTGTAAGGCATTAAAATATAATTATCAATCCGCAATGAACTTTATGGTAAACTTTCACTCTTCAAACATTCATTATATGGATCACTGACATTCTGAAACGCTTGTGGAGTAACCTGCTGTCCAGCATCACCGATTAACGACGTTCTGCGCGGTTATTACTTGGATGGGTGACCGCTAATGGCATTTACATCTGAGTGCTTCCGTGCTTTGGAAGGCAGGTTAAACTATCGGTCTCGGCTCTAGCAGTCGTTAAGCCACTAAGAAATACGAACGAACGAACTAGAATTTTAAGAATAAGAATAGAATAAGAATTATTTATTGTAAAACTGTGTAGAAGAGATCTTAGGGTAGAAAAAGTTTCAACAGCCTACCCATTTAGGGCGTACAATATTTTATTATACCTATTATTAATACCTAGGTATTGTAGTGAGGTATTTACAGTTAGGTAGGTACCATAACTATTATGCTCATAACAGCATAAATAGAAAATGTAATAATTTTTTAATATAAAATCTTGATAAATTAAAGCGTTTATTTGTTTTGAAGTTAGAAAGACCTCTAAATTATTTATCAAACCGTATAATTCTATCGTGACCTGTAATGATTAATTTAGGTCGTTGCTCTTACACGATATTATGTTACGCTTTTAATATACCTACCACCATTTCGAAAGAGTGCTGAATATTATATCCCTATACCTAGTAGGTAGCTACTTGTTAAAAATAGAATATAGCTAGGTAATATGTATAAAATCATATTGAATTATGAAAATTTAATTAATTTATCGGACTCAGCGAGCAACTAATCTCTCTGGCTACATAACTTGTAATAAGTCTGCGACAATTGTAATTAGACAGTCATTACTGTTACAAAAATAACGATAGCTGATGCTGTTGAAATTCTAGTGAGCCATCGTCAATAAATAACCTTTAGATACGGTGAGGAAGAAAAAAGAAAAAGTTTTCGAAAAAGAAAAAAAAATTTTCTCAATAGTCAGTTACATAGCCAATTAGTTATACTAATCGTAAAATATAGGTAAGTGGGTAAAGGGGCGATAGCACGGTAGATCTGTTGTCACTTCCCGTGCAGATAACAATAATTAGCTCTAGGTATACAGTTTTTGAATTTACATGGTTGGCATGTTTCCAATTTTAGCGAACACAAATAAAATGTGACTTTTTACTCGTTAGTGAAGGTCGGGTCTTAAACCGAGGCTGATACAACAAGTCCAGAAATCCCCTTCGCAGGGGCAACAAGTAGGAGATTTCTGGAGTAAGATAGATAGATAAAAACTTTATTGTAAACACAGAAGAAAGAAATACCCTTTTTTCGTACGTACTCCTAAAATGAAAAAAAAAACTATATGACACAAATAAAATAACAGCAGAACTCTGCATTTTTAAAAGAATTTGATGCTCTTTTGTTTCTGTAAGATAATTTTATGCCCGATTGAATATTAGCTTCAATTGAACACTACAACTCGGAGGAAACTCAAGTTTCGTGCGCGAGTGAAATCTGAGTGTTTGTCGATGCCTTTTGTTTAGATGTGCAAGCAACTATGCATGCATGTTGAGTAATTTGCTTGCTAGTGTGTACGTTTGTTTTGTCATGCGTAAGCGCAAGTGAAGTGTATTGTACGTGAAATAATTATTTTGCGTCATTTTATTTTAGGCTCAGTAGTATTATTTCTGGGGTTTTAAACAGGCAATGTAATTATCTCGAATTAATAACCAAATTGCCTTTAGTTTTTGCAGCTATGATTATATTTTAGTCCGGTTTCATAAGTTTTTTATATGCGCATGGGTACTTAATCAACATTTTCAGCACCTTTATTATTAGCCGTTTAATCAGTTGTTATTAGATTTATTCGAAACCGGTTTGCTCTTAAGAAATTTTACCTATTTTATTTCGCTTTCGCATTTTGTTTCTTATCTCGACAGTAATTTCGGGTTAAAGTAAGCTTACTGTCCTAATTAATTTCACTGCTGGTAGTTTTGTAGGTCTGTTCGTTTACACGTAACTTAGTTTTAATGAGACGCGCCCATGCGTTAATGACCAGCCCACGAATTCTACCGGCTTGCGTCATACTGTCATAAGCCATATTAGTAAAGCATGCGCTGTGCAAGTAGGTTATTAAATAATTTAAAAGTGTGAAAATTACTACAAAATACAGTAAAGTACCAAAAAAAGTCTTACACCCAAACGCCCATAGGTACAGAACAGACTAATCTTTGAAAAGTAGAAAAGATATTCGGTGTATACTAAGAGTCTTATCCCACTGGCAATAAAATTCACGAGCAATTTCACTCGCGGCGAGGATGTATAGGGCTAATAAGTAGCATGATTTCCTGAAAAAAAATGGAAGAATCAGTCAGTAAGTCATTGCACGTCATGGTTAAACTACCCTTAGGGGAATCTTAAGTCACGTTATAGTTATAGTACAAAGTAGGAAGTTGAGTTTCATTGCGTTATGATTTCACTTGGTAGAGTCAAGGATTAGGTACTTTGTATAACAGAAAGAGTGTTCATAATTTTTAAGTAAGTTAAAAAAAATACTTAGTTCGGAAATATTTTCTTCTAATTAATAGTGACGTTGTGGTCTGAGTTTTATTTTATTGATTTGCGAAAAGTAAGTCGCAATTTTTGTATTGACAAAAATCGTTTGGTGCAACAAAAACTACTTTTCTCCATACAAAATTTGCGAATTACTTTCTATGCTGAATCTCTTCGTTCAGCGCATACGTCATTATTCACGTTGGTCATTCTGCGTATTGAACTTTTCACGTACCATCAGCAAAAGTTCTACCTTACCATCTTAAGGGTGCATTTCCTGTAAAACGACTAGCCGTTAATTTTTGAATACCAATAGACGCAAGTTATTTCGGGTGTAAAAGTTATGAAAACAATGAGCCGTCATAAAAATAAATAGATGTTTAGGTCTGTGGTTGGTCAAAATAAGAAGACAAAAGACAAAGGCGGGGTCAGGTAGCTAACTGCTTGCAAGCGAAACAGTTTCAAAAGTGGTAAGGCGGAAATTTTGCCGATAGTACATGACGTGTTTGGTCTAATAATTAGAGATTTGTCACAGGTTTGAAGACATCTCTATGTAAATGTGACGAACCTTCCTACAGTAGTTTTATTAAGATTTAAGACTCGTACGATGTGACGAAATAGCACACATGAATGTAAGGTGTAGGTGTATGTCTACGCTTTCTGCATAGACATCGCACAGTGACATTGAAGAATATTATATTTATACATTTAGTATACATGTATAAGCACACATATTTTTGGCCAAAATGATACATGTAATATTTTACGGCTGCTCTCAATTTTAGAGATACATATCAGTGGCACGCACGCATCGATTGCAAACAATTAAAACATTACCTACTTTTGCACTAATGCGTGTAGAATATACGAGTTATTTGAGTCATGCTACGCAATGTATCTCGTAGTAAAGGTTATTTACTATACTTGTGCCTAGCTTTTTCAGAAAATCTAGCGTTTTCGAACGTCTAGATAATAAATTACAATTATTACATGCCAATAGACTCGACAAACAAGTATTCTCATCCACTCAGACCAATGTGGGAATTTAACGACTCAATGCGCCTGCGCATAAAATGCCACATTAAATGCGCGAAAGTGGAAGGTGGTAAGTACTCGTATCAAGCGTTTTATAACTTCGAAGAAAGGGCTGGCACTACACACTATCTTCAGGCACTTAGCATTGGGTAAAGTGATTGAATTGGTAGAAGTGTTTAAGCAGAGATTTTTGGTTTTACGGTAAACCTATTTACCTAACCAATGACTTAGATATAAATTATATTTGAGACCAAAAAGGTATTTTTTTAGTTTTTAACTTTTTTCCACTTTTCGTTTATATAAACTTGTTTGGATCAAAATTATATTTTTGCTGAATCTTAGCGTTGTTTTTCTGAAATAAACATTGGTTGTTTGCGATTTTATAATCACATTCAGTTATTTTATATTTTTTAAATATTGAAAGGTGTGAGCGGGAAGTTGTATGACGTTTGTCACCTCTGCAAAACAAAATAATCACAGCGCACACCAATTGAGAGCGTGCTCTGTCAGATATCACATTGCCTTCATCACTCATTAGTGACATCATCATCATCAACCTATATTCATCCACTGCTGGGCGTAGGTCCAGCATAGTGACGTACTCGTAGGTGTCTAAAAAGAAAGCATTTCCCGGATTCAAAATGTTTACAAGTACGCTTTCGCAGAAGATAATATAAAACAGTATTGTTGAGGCATGTTGTTTACAAGCTGATTGTTCATGAATACGCAGGTTTACTTTCCGAAGTGTTCTATTGTTCAAAGTTTTGTTTCACTAATGACATTTCAGTTGAATATTGATAGCATTGAAAGTTGAATAAACCCTGAATAACGTTTTTGCGACCTTTACGATTTTGTAAAATTTCCGACATTTACTAGGGACATTGGCTTGTTTTGCATTTTTTACAAGTTCATAAGATTACCATTATTATCATAAACCACAATTAGTTGTTTTTTTTTATAAAAAAAGTTAGAGTTTGCAATAAATTATGTGCATTAAGAAATTAAATCTAAGAGGTTTCTTCCTTAAAGCTTTCTATGTTATCTTCTCTTCCCTTCTAAGTAAATTGTAAATCTATAAATCTAAATAATAAAAAGCACGTTTAAATTAACAGAAAGAAAGTTACGTGAAAGCACTAGTAGGTCTAATCTAAGTTATTACTTACTTAAGTTTCAGTAAATATTAAAACTAAATTAGTTTTTTATTGAAACTATTACATGTTATCATCAGATTTATCATGTCATTATCAGACATACAAACCTATTTTCCAAAAAAAATTAGATTCATAAAAACTATCGTAAGCCGTACCGTGAAGCATAAATTAAATAAACCATTTGATGCTCACATCAATACTCATATTAAAAAAAAAACATACAACCGAATTGAGAACCTCCTCCTTTTTTGAAGTCGGTTAAAAATAACAATATTCAATTTCAATGGCATATTTTCGATCAGTGCGCGATATCTAGTTCTGCATAGCACACTATCGATAAACGCGTCAATTCTCGCGTGCGCGTACGCCAATCTCTGTTATCGAACATCTATTACTCCAGCGCAGGTAGAGCGCACACCGAAGCAATATGTGCTATTCCTTATTAACCTCTACTAAACCTTTCAGACGCAACGCTATAGAAAATGTAATATGTCTCGTGTTGATCTGCGTTCCAGCATACCAAAGGTTGTTAAATCCTTTACAAGCACTAGAGAATATATGAAACTTCAAACAGCATGTGATTTAATATAATATGTGACTTAATCATTAGATATCTAGGTATTAGAGCCCCCATAGGAAACTTGAAATTATATAACCAGTAGATAATAACTATAGAAGAAGAACGAATTTACCATTGCTGTATAAAATATTAACCTTAGTGCATATAGATCAAAGTGATCAAAAAGATACTAGTGAATAGAATTTACCGCTTTGGTGTGCGGCCTGCCTATCTCACATAGTATCGCCTATATTAATGGCACGCAAAATAGGTTCGAATTTGCTATCGCGGTATATTTATCTAGCAATTTATTGCGTTCTGCCCACGCTTGTAGCGAATTCAGGTTCAAGTGTACTGTTAGGTACCATTTTATCTATTACCGCTCAAGCTGAACATTAGGCCGTTGTTGATTCTGAGAAGAGATCTCTTCTAAAACAGCTGTAAACATAATTATCGTGGTACTTGGACCTCGACGTGCTGTGTGCTGTGTGAATAAATTCGTGAATGTCAAGTTTTAGCGTAAGCTAAATGAATTGGTAATAAAGTGTCAAACAGTCTGCGTCCATACACTTTACCTGCAATAAAATGTGGCAATATATTTTTCAATGAAGTCTGTCAAATCGCAAGTTAAATTGCTAATTATTTTCCTTTATTACTATAACAAAGCTAAGATTTATGGTTATCTCTCTTGAGACTCTTCTGACGCAACTAAATTTATTATTATTAGGTGCTTGCACCCGATTTGCGTTGCATTTTACGTAAAAATCACCTAGCAGTTATATACAAAATAATAACTGAAGCTCCGAAAATCTTGAACAAATTTTAGAATTTCCTAGCAAACACTAGTATTTTACCTGTCCGGGACAAAACAGCAATTCTAGGTTTATAAGGTCTCAAGGAGTAAAGTGACCTAATAATATAATTAAGTTTAGTTTACTCATACCGACGTCTAGACATGAAATATCTAGTTACCGTATCAAAGACGGAGTTGTTCTAAGAGCTTTGCATTTTCATTGTGAAGCGTTTGTCTTTTGTTTGACTACAAGTATGAAATTAATTAATTTTGGTCAATATTATTCGTGCCAAGCATGAATAAAAATATTACTTTGCACACTTGCGTATACCATCCTTAGATAGATAGATATATTCTTTATTGTACTCTCTATTTAAAGTAATACAACAATAATACAGATTCTTTAGGAGGTAAGTACAATGGGCGGCCTTATTGCTAAAAGCAATCTCTTCCAGGCAACCTTTGGATGGACAGGATCTAATACACAAAAACAAGGACCTTACCTTACCTTTCTACCTTAGGTATGTTAACTGTTTGACAATGTTGTTTTTTTTTATTTGTTTCGAAAGTCTCTGAGGGCCATAATCTTAATTGTCACTGCAAATAATACTCGCCTCGACTTGACCTCGAAATTGTGCATTGATAGGTTGTTTTTATTGTAATAAAATAATTATCTTTACTTTTTTACAAAGTATACCTTGTATTCCTAAAAGCTATGCCGGCGCGGCTCGGCCTGCCGTGTGTAGAAGCCTTAGACGTATCACGGTCAATTCCAAAGTGCAAAATAGCATTTTGACCTTCGCCCTACATGTTTTTACTAAACCAAGTTCAGCGGCTATGCTAGTATGACAATAGCGAATCGACATCCGTTTGTTAATATAATTTTCTTTCTGTACACTCCACAAAGCCTGTTGTAGTATCACTTTAAGTGTAACAAGGCTGACTGCATTATTATAACGATGCGTGTGACTGCAATTGTATGTAAACAGGGCGTTTCAAGTTTCAATCAACATAAGTCATAGTATTTAGGCCATACTAATTCGTAGATTTATAAAATAAAATAATAAATATTCACAACGCTTTCTAGTCCCAAACTAAGCAAACCTTGTAATATGGGAACTAGATTACTACTAGAATACTTATAATATACTTTTTTCCCGTAAGTACGTTGTTGGCTGGTACGAAATTAATTAAACAATTATTTTTTCCAAAGTTTCAACTCTTATGTAAATATGATAAAATGCCTGGAAAACAATACAATACAGTAACTACTCACAGATGTAAAGATAATCAACGTATAGTCTATTGACATTGCCAATGAGCTGACAGACGGAGATACTGCTAATTTTAAGTAAGTAATACTTATATTTAAGTGGTGTTACTGAGTATGGCAGATAGACAGGAAAACAGATGTATAACAGAATAAAATGCATTCGATGCAAAACATGGAAAAAAGCTGATAAATATTTACATATTCTGAACTCAATACAAAATAGCCTCATTAAATCAACCTTGACGTTTGTTTCTCCAAATCTGAAATTCAGACAAGATAATAAAGTAACTCAACTGCATTGAAATTTTTACATAAATAATAAATAAATGAAATCATATTGATGGTATTATCATGCATTAAATTATGTAAATATAAGTAGTGTAAGTATTTATGTTTATAAATGTACTTACTGTATTTATACTGGGGACAAATAAAAATTTATCTTATGTTATCTTAAATAAACGACGGCATTTCGTACCTATGATAATATAAATAAATTAAAATTAAATCTCATTAGTCAGTAAACTGGTAGAGCAGATGTCTGATTAGCATTATTCATAAAACATAATTTACATAAGTTGTGAAACAATGAATTATTACAAAAGTCAATATTATTTACTGCCATAGATGTACTATCTAGTAAACGTGATTCCAAAAATGAGTGCTGTGGACGCCCGAGACAGACTTACAACACCGTCCAACTTGTAACACCCCTCCCGTTTTTCGGTTGGAGGTTATAAAAGATCTGATACTGCGACTGTCTCATTATGAGTTGAAGCTGGACCGAAGTCGTTACCCATTTCCAAGAAACTCACTAAGCTAATGCCAGGAAGGACAAGAAATAAATCAATGTAAGAAAGAGCACAAAATTGAACTGAACGACACACGAGCTCTAAAAATTCAATGATTGATAGAAAAAAAATCGACGTAAGAATACCGAATCAACAAAATAGATCGAGGTCTGAAACTATTGAAAGGGTGGCGTGATATTGAAAGTGAGTCACAAGGAGACCGTACCGGTTGACCATGTAACTCTGAAATGTCGATTTATGGAACGACGTCGTATTATGTTTATTTTATTCAGACCTTTTGACATCTGACTGTTTTTGCAAATGTGAAAAACCAATCTTAGTACATAGTTGCAAAATCTTTTATCTACATATTTAGGTAGGTACACTAGGTACCTGTTTCTTACTACAAAAAGAAATGACATCAATGTGACTTATTTTTATCGCAATTACGATATGAATGTGCATGTAGGTCAAAGAAAAGACGGATAGACTGTGAAAGAAGAAATGAAGAAAGGAGTGGACAGCTGATAGAGGAGAGTGGAGGGGAAACATGTTATACCGACCCCGTCTAGGATAATGGATAGGAAGATAATAATTGAGAGGATGTGCTTTACACATCATTATTTAATTTTACAGACTTTGTGCGCAATATTTGAGAAAGATTTTCATAGCACTAACAAAGGTTGGCGAGAAGTGCAATTTAAGGAAACGACATTTTCAAGGCTTTGAGTATTAATAGTGTCATTATTGTTAACCTTAACACCGTGCTCAGAACACATGTTAAAAGATGTAGGTAATTATTGAGGTACAAAAATGGTTAATCTGTGCAGTCGACGTAATAAAACACTAGAAGGATTTCTTAATAAAATATATTTTATAAAAGAGACAAAAATATAGCAGTGTAAAAAACAATTATATTTTTTACTACATTTTTAAAAATGTTACCCTCAGGTTTGGTCTTACTACTGCGTGGTTTATAATACGTGCCGTGCATACAATTTTCAATAAACAAATAATAGTGCAAACGCAGTAAACAATATTCAGACTATTCAGAGGTGTGGCCAAAAAATCTATACGTTTCTTGCCAAGAAAAATAGACATAGTTCATAGACGATTTTTGTCATCCTTCGTTGTGAATGAAACGGTCTGGAAGAGCCCTATCATACTACGTGTTAGAACCACAGAACAGAGAAGGTTAGAACTGTCATATTCGCACAAATGGGTAACCACCTTCTTCCTGTCGAGTTAACATTGAACCACTTCTTGGCCGGCCAAGTGCACCGAGGATGTGATTATGTCCAGAAATAGATTATATTACATCACATTATAATGGATGCCATAACAACAATGTGAACAAAAGTGGGAACGACTGGAACACCTGCTCAACAATTGGTTCAAATTCAAATAAAATGGCAATAATTCTGTAAGAGATATTATAACTACTCGATATACCTAAGGAGGGAGGAAGAAAAATTAGTCGTTTAAATCATTGTCAAGATGCCGTTATGAGTGAGAGGAAACGCGTAGATTCAAATTGCAGGCTAACTGCAGTGGTAATAATTGGAGAGGTTGAGTTGGTAATAGACCGCAGGGGACCGTTCTGCCATTACTTATTCCATCCTATATTTAAATGGCAGTTTGTTACCGGCGATGCTGTGATCTAGAAGCAGCGATAACAAGTCAGAATCAGATACGAGATTCCCCGTATGAAAACCACTAGCTTCACTATTACACGATTTTTTATTTGCTGACTTATTTGCTTTCATAACTTGGTAAAATACTCGATAACTGTTTATAAAACATGTATGGATTGTATTGCATTGTGGTTGAAATCCGATGCTCGATGTGACCGCTAACAGATTAGTGATAAACACAAATTGACGTGATTTCCATTACGTCATTTGAAGCGTCAGAAACGCTCTTTATTAAAATGATCGGTTACTTACATGTTTAATAAACCTTTCTTTTTTTGTTTCAGGTGTCAGCTTCCCATAAAGATGTGGCTTCAAGTGTCGTGCTGTATGTTGGTGGTGTCGTTGTTGTCTGCGCCGACGCTCGCTAATGTCTGTCCCGATAGCTGCATCTGTACCAACACGCGCGATGGGCTTCACCGTGCCACCTGCAGTAGTCTCGCTGAGCTCTACAAGTTCACGCTCCGCCAGAAACACCACAATATAAACATCCTAGACCTCTCGCACAACAACATAACCAAACTTAGTCATGAGCTCGACCGGCTTACTGAAGTAGTCACTTTGGATCTGTCAACCAACGGCATTCAAGATCTTAACAAATTTCTACATAATGCTAAAAAACTAGTTCATCTCAATCTGGCTAACAACAGGATACACAAACTTTCCTTAATACACTTGCCTGCGAGTGTTAGTTCTCTAGATTTGACTTACAACAACTTGCAAGATGTGCCATCAGATCTAGGGCATTTAAGTGGTCTGGAACACTTAGAGATGGAAGGAAATCCTCTTGACTGTTCGTGTGAGAACTTGTTGGCTCGTGACCGATTGATAATTGGGAATGTTTTGATAGATCCAGTCATTTGTGCCTCTCCAGAAGAATTTAAAGGAAAGTCATGGTTGGAACTGAAAACAAAAGATATCTGCAAAGTTCCTAAAATTAACTACATAGATATGATGATGGGTGACCAGCCCTTAGACGCAGTACAAGTTGGCCAAGAGTCTGCGGCTTTGAAACCTATGCCCTCGGTAACAGGTAGCGGTCTTGAGGATGGTAAAGTTATTCAAAGTAAAAATATTGTTGAAGACGATGACTCGCAACAGTTTTTAATATCACCAAATATGAGCCCATCACCTCCTTCATATTTAATGGAAGGATCTGGATCTGGATCAGGAGATGGCGAAGGTACTACAACGCATGATTATTTGATTGAACCTAGAAAACTACACGACTTGGAGGCCGATCATGTTATTCCTTTTTACGATACCCAGACAACTGTAGATCCGTCAGAAGGGTCCGGAGAAGGGTCTGGTTATTATGGATTCGAAAATGAAGAAACGACTACCGAAGCGTTTATAGAAATAAGTCCAGGACCTGTTCAACGAATCTTTGAGGACGACAGCAATAAATCCACAACAGAATTTCCTATACCTGAACCTCCCACTGTCTATCAAGGAGGAAAGAATTGGAATGTTGAAAGTAGTCCTCCGGAACCAACAACGGAAAAAGTAATAACTTCATCAACACCTCGAGATACTACTGTTTCAGAACAAATAAGAGTTACTCAAGCATCTGAAGTCCTAGGTTCATTGCAAAATTCGAAAGAAAACGCTTCAACACACAAAGCAGGCACCTACATTTGCATTGCATTAATTGTCATACTATTAGTTGGATTAATAGGTTTTGCTATTACCAAAGGACAAATGAGAAAAAGGAGAGATCGTAGACTATTACGTCAACAAAAGCGAGATGTAGAGAAAGCATCCAAAGAAATGGTAGATATGAATAAATCGTTATTAGGTAAACCAGCACCTTTAGAAGATCCAGTTGAAAGAAAAGCTAATGGAAAGTATGAATTAGTACCCACACATGAAGTTCATCAGAAAAAAGGAGTTAATGGTGATAGTAATGGAATAAACCATACTGAACCAAATGGTGTAAGAACTGACAGCCCTAGAGACTCAAATCAAAACAAGAGTAGCTCAAAAGACCATAATTTGAAAGAAAACGATGCAAACCCTAAACAAGAAACATCCTTTGACTCTGCACCAGCGTCACCAGATTCATTATCTAGTGAAGACATATTCGTGCCTATCAATAATGATGATGAAGGAAAACTAAACGGTACTGCCAACTCTAACTTGTCTCAGCCTCTCATAAATGGAGATCAAAACACTGATTCTGACTACTTATCACCATCACGAGAATATATTCCAGTATACTCTCCTGATATGGGTAGAGTCCGCATAAAGATGGCGGAGATCCCAAAACCTAAAACACCAGTACTAGTCACGAGGAGTAGGTCGAACGCCGGGGACATCATAATTACACCGTCAGAGGATGCAACTCGTACAACCACTTGAAATCCACTCTCAATCGTATGGACTAAACACTTTGCGTAGGTTTTATCAGTGTCACTGAACAAACACTTTTTATTTGGCAAAATTCTGTGATTATTGTGTGTAGACTGGTGAATTGTTTGGAATGAAGACTGTAAATCTCGTGAACTTTTGCTGCCAAAGTGTGTTTGTAGTCGACAGTGCCTTGTATTTAGTAGTCTATTAAGTAGATATATTTATAAAAATATATTGCTAAATAAGTTAGACATATTTTTGTACGTGTAAAAAGTGTTGCCATGTTCACAGTAGCCGTAAATACTTTAAAATTAAATGATGAAGTAAAAACCTGCCTAACATAAGTAATATTATTTATGTTTCACTGTGCTTCATACTTTAAATAATGCAATAATTGGAATAACAAGAGATCAATGGTTGTGTACTTATTTTGCAAATTAAAAAAAATTGAACTGTACAACCGGCAAACGAAATATTATCACTTTTCCTATAGAAAGCTTTTCGATTCCTTTATGGTCTGGCTAAGTATAAGTTCCTCTAAGTAACGTTACGTGTAGGAAATAAGGATGTGATACCATTTATTGTAAGCAATTCATTCATATTCATAATTGCGTGTGTATGTACATATTATTTAATTTTCATTCGTTTTTATTTTACATCCAGATCTTTTATGTGAAATTATTTTTATTTAATAATAAATAAGTAACGATTCCTTTTTGTATGTTCAAGAATTTTTTAGACATTTAGCTATTTAAATGCGCGTAATATGTATGTTGATTTGTATGCACTGAAAAATCTATATTTTTATGGAAGTGATAAAAGTAGAACAAAAATAGTTCCGTAAGAAGATTTTTTAAATACTTACTGTAATATTATTTGAAGAAATACAAAATATAAAAGGTTGATTCGTTTTCTGTTTTATTTATAAAGTCTCCCAAAACATATATCATACTTACCAATGACAATACTTTCTGACTTTCTTTCTTTGCTTATATTATTTATATTCATATGGGCTTACGTAACTTTTACACTGGTAAGGTGAAAAATAAAAAGTGCGAGCTCAATTCCTCTCGTAACTGGACCAAACATAGCATGATCTGCAATCTGCATTGTATCCTAATCTTTTGCTGTCAAGTTGTATTTCACTGCCCAGCATAATTTCTTCAGGTCACGTGGTACAATTTTGTACCACGTGATCTTTCTTTTTAGACACTTGACAGCAAAATTATGCGCGAAAACAAATTAAATGACATCATAATGTCACTACTTAGTCACAGAATAACCATGAGTTAGTATGAACTGACCATGATTTAAAACTTTGCAGTTCAACTGAGATTGGAATACTCCTGCATTATATTGGTTCCAAATCTGCGGATTGGGGTTATACGATAAGTACAGGAAATTCTAGTGTAAGGATCAAGTAGGTACCTATAACTGCTCTGGAACCAGTTTTATCAGCTATTGATAAGTAAGTATATTTCTTTGTAAGAAGGACACAAAATAAAAACGCTAGGAAGCAGGCCGTAGTTTCTTGCCCGTTCTTTTAGGCTCTGGTTGCTAGGAACTAGTAAAGAAAGCTCTTAAAATTGTAGGTACCTCATTGACCAAATCAAAAGTTACCATAATTTATGTACTTAGATAATTTGTCAAACTATGCCGCTACATAAATTGTAGAACATTTAGTACGAAAGTACAGAATAACGCGACTTTAGCATAAGACCAAATTGTAACACTTATTTCGGCAAATAAATGTATCATGTAACTTGTAATTCTAAATTCCTGAGACTGTAAATCAAGATCACATTATTTTTCTGTGATGTAGTACCTACAACATAATTATTTGGTTCCGATAAGACACTTTCAGTTCACCAACCTTGGACGAATTCACCAACACATGACACCAACGATTATAAGCCGACGAACTGCCTGCCATCTATTGAGAGAGATGAAAACTTAGTAGTCGGAGTAGCAGTCTATGAAGGTTTTGATGGCATCGAGAGTGTATTAGTGTTGCAGCAGTTTAAAATCGTACATTAGTTTGAAAATAGATGGCGCTGAGCTGAATCCAAGTAAATACCTCCTAATCTTTACAACTAATGACTTATCAAAGATGGAATCCCACTACTATTATAAATGTCAAAATTTAGATATTTGGATCTTTGTGTTTCACTCACGCTGTAATTACTGGTCCGATTTGGATGAAACGTGGAATATGTTCGTAACTTGGATTAACACATAAGCTATTTTTCCCGCTTTTTTTTAGTTTACTTATATACTTAAGTATTTTTTTTTCGTGGACGAAGTTGCGGGTAACTTGTAAAAATAATAAAAAAATGGTATACAACGGTATAGAACAAAGTTTTAAGAAAGTTTTAACAATATGTTGTGGTTTTACCTACTTTATGGTATTGTTTAATTTGACTTTAGATTTAATATAAGTAAATAAAAATATATAGCTACCATATTCGCACTATTAGGTAACTACTTAATCTAATCTACTTATGTATGCCAATGCAATGCTACTAATTTTTCACATAATTTAATTCACAATACAAATTATAATTTAAATAACCAGTAAATACTATTAAATTAGATAAACTTATGAAGAAAACACTAAGATACTTAACTCTAATAAGTAAATAAGCGCAATTTTTGTAATTTCGGAGGGATTTAGAAGTTGCTCTCTCTCAGAGCATTGTCATCTCTAGCAGCTCTACCATTAGGAGGATTCAAAGGTGGTTCTAAATCTGCTTCTATTTCTACAGTAATGCTATCACCGGTATTTACGCCATACTCTGACATGCGCCGCCGTCGAGCTCCTGGCGAGGTCTCTAAATCTGCGATTTCATGACTTCCATACCTTTTCACTCGTCGTCGCCTCCGCCGACGGTCGTCGTCGTTCATTTCATTCAACTCTAAATCGTCTAAAACTGGCATATCGCCATTCCTTTCTGTCTCTTCCAACAAATCACCGCTAGATTTTGTTTTTCTTTTACCTCTCTTTCTCCTTCCTTTTCCTGATCCAGTTTCATTTAGCGAATGACAAGAAGCATTCAATTTTGGCATGGAGAGAGCTTCATCGTAAGATGGAGGTGCGATTAAATCCCTTGGATCTGGTGTATTGCATAATGCCTCTTGTTCTGCACGCATCCTCAGTTGTCTAAGTCTGTCTCTAGACTCCTCGACTTGCCTTTCTCTATCAGCTTGAATAGCTGCCAAACGACGTTTCATAGACCTTCTAATACAATTCGTCAAAAGTATACACAAAGATACACCAACTATCATTACTATTAGGAACCAAATAAGACTATTGGCATTTGAAGTTGTTTCAGAGGGGTTCCAAGAAATGAAACAAGCTTCTAACCAAGTCTGTCCAATGACGTTATTTGGGCTGTTGCAGACAAGATTGTAGGACTCCTCTTTCTTATTCGGCTCTAAAGTAATGAACTCGTAAAAATCGATCATGTTACTGTCAGCACAATCACAGCGCCACATATTGTCGCTAAGTTCTAATCTTTCTAAATATGGGTTTGATTCGAAGAATGATTTCTTCCAAATAGTTGTAAATCTGTTGCCAACTACAGATAATCCAGATAAACGAGGCAACATGAAAAAAGTATAGTTATTTATGAATGTAATACGATTGTAATTAAGATTTAAATACTTCAACGTATTTGAGGATATACTATCAGGAATATGCGACATGAGATTACGCGATAAATCCAAATCCACTAGAGACTGCAGCCCTTCTAATGAGTCTTTGCCGATAGAACTTATTTCACAAGAGCTCAAGTCAAGCACACTCACTGATGTTGATTTCAGGTGTCCAGCCTTAGTGAGGTAGTTTCTGGCCAGCTTTATTTGGGTTAGCGATGGCATCTCCAGCAGAGTATCTTCAGGAATGTTAGCAATTTCATTCCAAGACAAATCCAAATATTTGAGCATATTCAGTCCTCTGAAAGTATCACTTTTCAACGATCCAATATTATTGTACGACAGATCAAGATATTCAAGTTTTGTATTATTTACAAATTCGTTGCTCCGGAGATATCTCACCATGTTGTGATTTAACAGAGCCTTTCTGAGGTTGGGAAACCCTTGTAGATTGGGCTGTAAGACATTACAGTACGATATGTCCAAAAACTTTAGTGAATCAGAAAATAAACTGTATGCAGAATCTGATAGTTCTAGACGATTATTGTGTGACATTTTCAGATAAATAAGGGATGGTAAGTACATAAACTCGTTATGGTTTAGAGTACTCAGTTGACAATTGCTTATATAAAGGCTCTTCAGTGTTGACGATATAAGATTTTGAATTCTCATTAAAGGATTATTGTTTAGTTTGAGTATTTTGAGGTTTTTTAGGCCACTTACTGGAGATCTGCCATGTATGGAGTCTATCTCACAATAATCTAGGATTAGAGTTTCTAATGAAACGCTTATCAGTAACTCTTGATTGGCTAGGTTTCCCATAGTTTTGAATTTGTTTCGAGATAAATCTATAATTTTGAGGTTTGTTGCTCGTTGAAGAACTTCATTTGGGTTTAGGTCGAGCCACGAGTCGAAATAGTTTCTTGATAAATTCAACACTTCCAGTGTTGTGAGGTTAAAAAGTGCATTCTCAGAGAGTTCGCTCAGACGATTGCCGGCAGCGTCCAGGGTCACTAAATTGTAAAATCTGCTCACGGATGCTGGAAATACCGAGATCTCATTGTTCGAGATATTTAATAATTTGACCTGAAACGATATAAAAATACTTTGTAAAAGTTGGAGAATTCAGGTTCATTTTTGAACAGGTGCTTCGTTTTCAAAACTTCCTTACCTGTGGGCCCAATCCATCTGGTATGTCCGTGAGGCCTCGTCTTGAGCAGTCGACACTGGCTCTGTCGAGACTGCAAGAGCACAGATAACAAAGATCGCTTAGCCCTTTGTCATCGAAATCCGAAAGCTCCGCATTTGCTACCGAGCAGAGAAGCAGCGGAAAAAATAGCAGCAGATTCATTACGTCTTGATTTCATTACTCCCTGTAATTATGAAAAAAAAACTTTGGTTCAGTGATTAAAAAAATACATTACCATCTTTACACCAACTGGCTACAAATTAAAGAGTGACTGAATAATATGGTTCCGTAAGTAAAACTTTGGGTACGATACCCTAAAAAAGGATCATTTTATTAATATTCGTTGCGTAACAATCAACACCTGCGCAATTATAACTCAAAAGTTTCTGGTCACGTCGTGGCTGTATTTGTTAGCACAGAGGCTACCCAACACAATAAGAGCAGTATGAAAGTTGGTATAGTTAAATAAGGTAAGGATGTGTTGAATGAGAACTAGGAAAAAGATACTGTGCCTATCTCTGTACCTGGGATGAAGGATTAAAAAGTGATAGGTCAAAGAAACAATAAGAAGCGATGTTTCAGCTACAAAGGTGTTGAAATTAAAACAGCTAAAAGGAAATAAAAGAGAGGTTGTGTCAACCCAAAATCTGTGGCATTTTGAACGATGAAAATGTGATGAAAAGAAACGCCGAATGAAAAGAGATGTTGTGTCAACCCTAAACGAGATAGGTACCTAACCAAGTTGATATTTACAATCGTTAGAGAGTTGTATGTAAGGGAATGATCACGTGAATTTTCATTCAGAAAGTAATGGTCATCGTTTTGATTTAACTTGGCTATAGAGTGTAAGGACAGAGAGATGACGGAGGTAGCCTTATATAAGACTGGCTATTCTACTCCAAATTGCTTTATAAACTTAACAGAAACGCTACCAACAGTTTTATCTTTGTTATCTGGTATTGATAAAGCCAGGTGAGGTAAGGATGTTTGCATTTAGGTCGTCAACGTACCTGTTGCGATATTGTGATCTTTTTTTGGCTTAATTGTTTTTATAATTCTTTCCACTAGGTCAAACGTGAATGTTATAAAAATTATAACTTTTAATCGATTTTGATCAATAAATACGTGTAGGTACTTACTGACTTACTGTTGTAGTAAGAACTACTTAGTGAATCACTTAGTTTTATGGAAATTACTGTACGAAGAGTACCTACTGCCTTTTTGTACAGCTCTCCAATGCTTTTCACCAAACACTTCCATCTACGACAATCTTTGAAAACTTGTACTATATATACCTACTACTACCTATTATGAATGGACTAGTTATATAGGTACTGTTTAGTGAGTGATTAATCTGTTACTTTACTCAAAGCACTTGGAAAAGAATATAAATTGCTATGAACCTACACATGCCACTAATATTTAGTTTGACACAATACCCACCTTGGTTTTTGTCAATGGAAAACTATTTTAATCCACATTATCACACTGCACCACGATATTTATTGTAACACTTTAAAATGGCATAATTCTTTGGATGTGTGGCCCGTGGCGGACGATTACATTGTGAGTCAAAATGCGTTATCAATGATTGTGATAACGCTGGCGAAAGTGTGTATCATATAATCTGGACTGTGTTTCTAGGTAATAGGTACTTACTTGTCACGTTTAATTGAAGATGGCTTGAAATCAAACAGGTTCAGGTCATTTCTCTTTTTTTAACCTTTAAATACAACAGTCAAAGTCAAAAAACTTTTATTCACCAGGATCATTTAGAATCGTCTTAAATAACTAGGTAAATAAAATAGGTGAAAGTTCCACGCGACCAGAGTTCGGTGTTTGGTGTTTCCTAAAACTTAACGGTGCGGCAAAAGCACTCTTCGCAATCTTTAGATTAGTAGCTTGAGTGAGTAGAGTTCCTACTACTACCTATAGAAAAAAATACTTTTGGAAAATAAAAGCTTCATGTTCATGGTTGTTGTAGGTACACAACCAACTTCACAGACATCGTACAAAATTAAGCAAAATCGTGATGATTCGGTATGATTTTTTATCTGTAAGGGCGCCATCTTCACGCTTTGTTGTAAACTCTATTGAACAAGTTGGACTACCTACGTCATCAGCGTAGTTAAAAACTCTACATCAAATAAGTTATAATAGCGTTACAACAGATGGCACCACCTGCCTGCTCTTACAAAACGCTAAAATAATTGAAATAACAGGATGCTTGAGTAAAAAATAATTCGAACATTTTCTTACAATTATTTTAATAACTTAGAGCGAATAAACTAATAATTAAATTAAAGTGATGTCATAAAACTATTTCAATGGTGGTTTTTTACAATTCTTATAGACAAACATAATTTTAATTTATATGAATTTCTACAGTTCTTCTAATGGAACGTCTATCGACAGTCCTTGGTCTGTATTCAGTGAGATCACCAATAGACCTAGATCTGCGATACCTCCTGGTGGAAGGTTCTTCGTCATCAATAAAGTCAGGGAGAGAGTGGAATGAAGAGTTCAGCCGAGGCATTAGCAAAGCTTCGTCATAGCTTGGAGGCAAGTCTTCTTCACGCAATGGAACTCTCATAATAACCGACTCAACTCGAGGCTGCGTATTGTTGTTGAAACTAGTAGGAGTTGTAACAGGCGGCATTGGTGACTCCGGCTTGTTGATAGACATCAAACATCGACACACCATCGATGTGATTAATATCCCAATTATGACTCCTATCATCACAGCGATAGAGGTGTAGGACTCCATCGTCACATCACTTGGATGCCACGTCTGTATGTACGCCTGCTGCCAGCTCAACTGTGTCACGTTTGACGGAGAATAGCAAATAAGCGACGCTATATCAGCAATTTTAGGAGGATCCTTCGTTAAAAACTCATAAGTCAGTAGAAGATTCACACTAAACCCTTCGCAACTCCAACGGTTCCCCTTCACGTAGACTTCCCTCAAAAATGGGTTTGAGGAAAAGTGTGAGGTTGACCACACTTCTTTGAACTCGTTACCTCTCAAATCTAATACCGCTAAGTGCGGTAGAGACGAGAAAGTCCAGTCATTGATGTAACTTATTTCGTTGTAACCTAGATCGAGCTCTTGCAAAGTGTTAGATGCTAAGTTGTCTGGAAGCTCTTCAAGCTGATTCATGGATAGGTCAATGTGCAAAAGCGAGTTCATTCCAATCAGTGAATTAACATTGATTTCCATAATTTGGCAGTTGCTCAAAAGAAGATGCTTCACAGAATGTGATTGAAAAGTGGGGACTTCTGAGAGGTAATTTCTTGAAAGAATGAGTGTGTCCAAGTTTTTTGCTTCTGCAAATACTGTGGAAGGTAAATCATAGATTCTGTTTTCTGATAAATCTAGGTGGTGTAGTAGTGGCGTGTATCTGAATGCATCTTGGTCTATGCTATTAATTTTATTTTTAGAGAGATCGAGGCTGTTTATATTAAGTTGAATTCCAAAGCTCGTCCACGTTTCATAATTATTGTTTGATAAATTGAGACTGCTAAGTGTATGCCAGTTTTGGAAGTAGCTGGGGAGTGGATGACTGATGTGGTTACTGGCTAGGTCCAGAGAGACTACTTCTGTAAACTTTGCCAGTTGTGCTGGGAAAGACACGAAGTTGTTATTCGATAGCAGCAATACTTGGGCCTGAAAACAGAAAGAATCTAAGTAACTTAATAGCTGTTATGAATGTGATAGATTAAATGTAGATTGTAGGCACTAAATCACGCCGTAACGGTTGGACCTTTTAATTAGTAAACAGAGCAACTGCCGGAGGCTAATTTGGAAATAAATGTGTAGATAAATACCTATTGCTTATATAAATTACCGTTATTGGTAGCTAAGAGACGATACCAATATTGTATTGAAACCAAAACTTTCTTATTTTTCTTCTTTCTTGGTCTATCAATATTAGCCCATACACTGGGCACAAATGATCTAGAACAGAAGTATCCAAACTTACTTCATAGTCCAAGCCATCAGGCAGTTCAGTCAGCTCCCGATCTGAGCAGTCCACGTGAACGAGGTTGTTGAGGGTATATCTCCGACAGAGAGGCTCATCTTGTTCCACATCTATATGTCGCAGCACTCGTGGGGTGACCATTGCTGGTGCCAGCCATAACCACAGAGTTACCAGAAGTACATCTGAAAATATGGTTTATATAAAATGATTGCAGATGCACTAAAATGAGTAGTTACTAAACTGTGTAGCTGAACGGAAAGGAAATTTATTTTTCGCGCCGCGGGAAATTGGTAAATATATACAATAGGTTATTATTACGCTACAAGATATAGTGCGATAGAGTGTCTTTTCATACGATTATATGCGTGATATATCTCGCATCTCTCCAGTCACCTTGAGAAGGAGATGAGATTAATATTGTTATTATCACTGAATAGCACCTACCTACCTAAGCCTAACATTTTTCTCTACGTTCCTAGTGGCTAATTTACAACTTTACCATCATCAATATCATCAGCTGTTTGTTTGCTGATTCTTACTTAGCTACCTTGGTGTAGGTTAATGACAGTATAAATGAAAGATAAGATTCAGGGTTAATTAAACAATCTACTTGAGGATCCAGGGGGGTTAGGGGGGTCAAGCCCCCCCCCCCCCAGAAATTCCGGGTCTACCCAATGGTGGAACAAGATTCGTCAGAGAAACCCCCCCCCCCCCCCCCTCCTAAACCAACCACTACTCGAATACATCTAGTACCTACAACTACTTACAAAAATAGTACCTATTGGTAATTCTTTTAATTTTTATCCTGTTCATGTAGGGAGCTCAGTTGCAAATGCTTTTTATCAGTAAGTTTGAATATGTGTGATAAATTGACTTTGAATATGAATATTTGAATATGTGTGGTAGCACTTTAATTACTAAGTACCTATACAGATTATACACATACCTATAAAACTTTTTAGGGATTAAGTAAGTACCTATGTGAATATTCCACTTCATCAACACTGATTTTCGTAACATGAAAAAACGAAAAGGTCATGCCACTTACCAGATCCCATTAGAAATAAATGTTTATCACATATTTATTATAACTTCGTTTCACATGGTCCCACTAAATAATGTACAAAATATTTTCCACTCAGTATTTTATATATTATGTGTTATGCGCGTGTTTTTGTGAATACTTTTTGGCGTGTAGAATTCAGTATGTCAGCGCTTAGTGGTAGAGATAATGACAACTAACAAATCCGGGTTGCCAACCTTTTCATTTTTTTCCTCGTAAGGAAGGAGATAAAATCTCGTACTTACACCAAAATTGCTCACTCACCAGTCTTGAAACTATTTCACTTGCAAGCAGTTAGCTACCTGACCTCACCTTTTTCTTTTGTCCTCATATTTTGAGTAACCGAAGACTTAAACATCTGTTTTAGGCCATTTGATTTCGTAACTTTTACACCCAAAATAATTCGGACCATGAGATTTACTTATCGACGAGCGGAGCGAGCCGCGAAATGTTTTCTAAATTAAGTAATAATGATTTCCATTGGCTTTAATACTCTATCCCTACAAGCAATCCGGAAGACGCTATTCTGTGATGGTTCGATTTGACTACAATACCAGACAGTCCAAACCGGACTATCATTCTACAAGAATGATGCCTGCGGTAAAAAATTCTTCAGAGGAGAGATTGCGTTTTAAACTTTCTTATGTTTGATAGAATCTCTTACAAAAAACTTCCCTATGATGAAACCTCGTACAAAATTGTACGAGAATGACATTGTCCTCGTACCTCAAGACCCCAAATCTCGTACTTGTACGAGGATTCTCGTACGGTTGGCAACCCTGAACAAATACTAGGTGGGTTCTACCGAGTGCCCGTCACCTACCTAGGTACCTACAGGATGTTACAAACCTACTAATATATTTTATCATAACTGTGTTATGACGTCAACCACTTGCTTATTAATTTTGATAAAGGTTACCTTATCGAAGGCTTGTAAATAAATTAAATTTACTTACATTTACTGACATTTACTGGGCTCATAGCTCAGTTGGTAGCAGAAAGTAACTGTATAGTTTTGTTTGTAGGTTATATATAGGTTCAATCCCCAACAATAACAAACCCTTTTTGTACTATATATATTGATGATTTAATTATGCAAAAAATTCGAATTTGGTATTGTTAGATAAAATCGCTTCTATGTTTACGTACTTGCATGAAAAATACTATTCTAATCTAAATAATATCACAATATTGTAGAAATATGCCCGAATTAAAAGTGATCTTGGTACTTATTACGTTTGTATGTCTTCCACGGGGCTCTTAATAGGACATCCTGTATTTTCTGCTATCGACGTTGTCTTATCACAGATTAGGTACCTATCGACTTATCTAACCAAAGAAATATGTGGTTTCACCTCGAAAATGAGTCAGAGTCAAAATTTGATATCGAGATTAAAATACACGACTAATTTTGAGTGTGCGATTCAAATTTTAAAATTAGGTTACCTACTCTTGTGCTGAGATGTCGCTTTGATAATGTAGGTTTAACTATAACGATAAGATTACAAAACGATAGGGGTTTTTTTGTGGCGATGATAATGGCCGTGGTTTATTAAAATTATAAAAAAAGCAGACTTTAGTTGAGTGCAATGAAGACTGTAGAAAACCTCCTTTGTTAGAAATATTTGGAATACAAAAATGATCTATTTTCATTTCTAAATAATTCTTATTTCAAAAAATCTAAATCAAACCTATTTAATAAAATATACAATCTATAGTAAAAGCTCCGCAAAATCTCAGTTCAAGCGTACCGAACCTGAAAACATCCCTAATCGATGTAGCTTATCACCCCCTATTGATTGACTAACTTCGGCTTGAGGGGGGGTCACAAATGAGCCCAGAATGGCGTGAGGAACATGTCACGACACCTGGTAATCGTAATCCTGCACTTAACATTTCATTCGGCAAGGTACGCCTGCGTGAAATGTTTTGACAAAGTGCGATGAAAAAGAAATCCTAAATTCTAAATCGAACGTCGGTTTTTGTCGCAGGAGGTTCTCAATTTGGCTTAGTTATCAGTAAAGCTACGGATCCTTAAGAGGTGATCGATTGGTTAGCATATTGTTATACACGTCGCAGAGCCAAACTTCACACAGCCTCCAGATTATGATCAAATATCGGCACACCATCAAAAATGTATAAAGTGGATCATGGGATATCATGATATCAAAGTGGTATCATGGCACACTGACATTATTTGCTCTATTGCAGGAATCAAAGACTTTTGGATCAGTTGAGATATCTATAAATCGGTTGCTCGATAGCTCAACTGTTTCATGTGTATTTTCTAAATAATAACATTGTAAATACTGTACAACTTAGTCGTAAATTTTTTAGCTTCTAGTACATTATTTAAGACTACCTACTTACTAAGTTCTTGCATCAGTGGTTGCCGATCGGTATGTTATATTCAAATGAGTGTCAATTCTCATAATTTTTCAGCTATTGCAATAAACACGGAAAAACTTAAAGTTTATATCGTAACGATTCAGTTTCGGCAGCCACTTCAATAAATAAGGATAACGCCCATTACAGACGGTCCGGCAAATCTTCGGCCGCCGAACGCCACTTACTTAGACTTAAAGTGTAGTGGGAGCTATTTTGTTAAATTTGGGATTGCAGTGTCCGTTTTGAAATACAACTGAGTATTTCATACAGAAACTACCTGAGTTCAGGTGATTCTCCTGAAGACGGAGTGAAAAGTCCTTTAGTAAAATTATAAAGATCAATTTTGAACTGTGTAAAACTACTTACTACTTAGATGAAAAAAAAAAAAAAAAGAATTTCAAAGAATGTAACAAATTATGTGTGGAGTAGTTTTTTATGTCACAGTTTCTTGTGGAAGAGCTCGTCCGGGGAAGTACTAGCCCCGTACCTATTTCTGCCGCCAAGCAGTGATGCTCGCATTGCTGTGTTCCGGTTTGAAGGGTATGGGTGCCGGTGCTATTACACGCACATGAGACTTAACATCTATATGTCTCAGAGTGATGGGCGCAGTGCAATGCATCACAGGGCACATTAGGGACGTGCTCAGTGAGGCAATGCATCGTTATGGCAGTCGTTACCAATTAACATCAGGTGGACCATTAGCTTGTTTCATCAAAACCACAAAAAACCAGATAAAGAAACAAAAAATAGAATCGACAACCAATGGATAAAAACAATTACAAATATTCCAATTGTCCAATATCGTCTGACCCTTCTTAGTTGGGATCAGCGAAATATGATACGTAAGGAGCTTCGTATTTATTTGTCCGGTGGGTGACGGTTAGACTACTAGCGTTTAGCGTTTTAGCGGATCAATTAATAGAAGACTAAAATATGGCCTAAATAGAGAATGAAATTCACAAGACAATGAGTGGGCTTGATTGAAGTTTTTTTCAATATCATACAGTTGCGTTTTATGAAATATCGCCTTTATGCTACCATGTGCTTTATAAGACTTGGACTTACCAGGACCCTAATAAGATCTCTTAAAAATGGCAAGTTTTAATAACAAAAATAATTAGGTAATTAAAGTATCACGACGACTTTGAATCGGTCACACGAATGCTATGATAACAAGTAGTTCATAATTGACGCTTAACACTCTTGGCTATCTAATGCGATGTTAGACTACCACAGAGCTAAAAAAAACAATAGCAATAATTACTCTTCCATTTATCTCTACTTGTTTCTCCGCTAACACTCAGGCAGAATCAAAGATTTGCCCTTCGCATGTTAAGCTGTTTGACCCAACGAAACGAGATGACGGCAATTTGTTACTTCTTGATCTGACGGTAGTTTTCAGCAATAAGAAATAAGGGATCATGTTTTTTGTGACAACACACATCCTTAGCCATATTTTTAGATTTTGAAAGAAAGTATGATGACAGCCCCTTGGAACTTAGTAGAAGGCTTCAGTTTGTTTATTTTTACAGCAAATTTCAACATTATGCATGAAAGCTGTCGATGGTGAAGTAGATGTTATTTTTATGAGCAGACCTTTGGCGCGATACCATAAGCGCCCAAAATAGATATGGTATACATACACCTTATTTTGTTACTCGTCCGTTTCTTTGTATGAGTTAGTAACTCTCGTGACTGAGTTTCTAAACTGCCTTAAGGCCTCTGTCGTGTCTTAATGAGACTTCCGAAGCACTACCACTGTTACTAGCGGTCACCCACCTCAAAAGTCCGCACAGAACGTCGCTTAACTTAAATCATCTACATTACATACGTATTTTGTTATTAATACAAATATAGAATGGCAAAAAAAGCTCAGATGAAGACATCTGATACTGTATACTTTGGTTCACAGTAAGTACTCTTCGCGTTGCTAAATCAGACTAATAAGCTCTCCCTATCTACCCTCAAACAAAGGCTCCATATTTGAATATCTGCTGAATATTTGCCATTATCAACGATGGGTACTTCGAAGTCGACTTTGTCTCCGTCTGAATCCGCTACTTCGTTCGTTCTCAAATGTCAATCCTTTTATATTAGGGAGGGGTACTACTACGATGCCAACGTAGGTATCGATAAAGTAGGATGGTTGGGGGGGGGGGGGATATAAACTGAATCAGTTACTGACAAAACTTCTTTCGCTTTTAGGGACACAGCCGTCAATCTTTTTTTTCTTTGCCTTTTTGCCTTTTTTTCATAATATCTCATTTAAAAAGGAACTATTATCTTACAATGTTTAAAACACAAAACTTTCATGTTAGAGTACCTACTTTCTTTACCTACTCGCACTACTACCGGGCATTGAAGTCAAAGAAAACTCTGGAGATGGTTACAGGAAGAAGAAATTATTCGCTAAAAATATACAGCGACTCCTAAATCAGTACAATCCTTGTTTATAACGCTTATCAAAGCAGGTTTAAGTTTGTCTAATACTGTTTACAATAGTATCGATCATAATCATCACTCAAACCACATCACTAAGCCGTTCAGCGTTTTAAGTATTGATGGAAGTAGAAAACAGCATCGAGTCGATGTCGCATCTCTAAAGCTCGTCGTCGGGAAACAGGCTTATTCTCCGATGAGTGCTACTACCGGCACAGTAGACCTGCAAGCAGTGAGGCACAGAACTGGCTCTCTCTGTAGCGTTTTCTACTCAGTGTAAGCACAGAAATAATATTAGTACAGTCGGCTACACATCAATCTATCAACGGTTCGAACTTTGAACTATTATAATTTGATTGTTGCGAATCATGCGAGAGGGACGATATGTTTTTATGTGAGACTCGCTGCTTGCGCGCCACGCGCCTACACCTATTACAATCTCTGATTCGCAACATTCAAATTATAATAGTTCAAAGTTCAAACAGTGGATAGGTTGATGTGTAGCCGACTGTACAAGGCATAAGCACCTAGCGACAGGTGCGAGCTAAGACACTAAACTGTCTACTCAAGCACCAAAAACAGATAAATAGGGTATTGGTTTGCCATATTTTTCAGTGCATTGTTATAGGCCGAGTTAACCACTTAACACATAAAAAAAACCATGACGTTCTCATCTCGATAGTGCATTGTGAATATTGTGATAAATGTAGATATATTTGATCAAAATATTGACGCTAACTTCCTTGGCGGTAGACGTGGCCTTTACTGAGCCAGGTGATATCTTTTAGAATTTGACTTTGATGTGTCACCTAGTGTGTTTACTGGTGAAGTTGTATACTGTGATCGTGGCCTTTTAGACCTCCCGCGGGAGCTGAGTCTTTCACAGTGTGTACGGCTTTGTACGATCGACTTTCAATATGAATTTCAGATGGGTTATAAGATTGTAAGCTCTGTGTTTCGCAAACGTATTTGATAAATGGTTTTCCGATTCGACGGTTTGATGTACTGTTCTTGAATCTTGTTTTAAATTTTGAATGTGCGATTATTTTGAAGTTGGAAGTAAGTATTGATTGATGTGTATGTTACTTGTGTGATATATCTATTTACTCTGTTTTTGTGTACCTATAGATATTTACTAGTAGGAGTTGGCTCAACGCAACTATAAAATAGTTGTAGTCAATTCCGTACGTATAAATTGCAAGTACGTTTGAAAAATTGCCGAGCATAAGTTTATTTCCCTCTGACTCCTTCTACTTACTCAGAGTACATAGGTATTTACTTTACGAGTCTGCGTCGAAGCCAACGGTAGAAGTCATAACGAAAATTAAATACGCTTTGATAAATTTTTGTTGGAAGCCGCGTTACTTCGAACTCCGGTACAAGTTTTCATAAAGTTATAGTTTCTCAAAGCCCGTCGCAAAACTGCGGAACATTCTAGAAAATGAAGAAGCAAAGTATCCGAGTGAAACGCAGACGGCGCGGCGGCGGCTGAGGCGGAATAAAGTTGACATTTTTGCAAAGCTACGTTAGAATTTCAACAAAATTAAATGTGGCAGTACCACGGCAGTACACGGAATGAGAATAGTGTGAGACGAGGGGTGTTCCAGCGCCTCCTCGCTTTATTTTTGTTGCGAATTTTCATTTTCCCCGTAACGAGTCGCGAGTCGGAATGGTAACAAGCTTTCCTTTACTTTAGACGGCTAATTTGGAATAACTTGTAAGTTTGTCAGTAGTTAGTACGATGAGGAATGATTGAAATACTTATGGAGCAGAAATACTTTTCTTACGTGGTTGGTTCTCTACTTTCGCAGAATTACTCAATTTGAATGTAAGTATTTCTATAAAAAAATTTATAACCACACTAGCAATGCAAATACTTTGTCTTTAGATAATTTAAAACGAAAAAATATCGAACATTATAATAATAACTAAGGGCGGCGTTACGCGTTTAACTCTTAAATAGTATTTAGCGAGTTGTCAAGTCATACAAATACATCAGATTTAAATCGATTTAGCTGTTAAACACGTTTAGTGATTCTGGTGCACTAAGTGGCCCCAATTTAGACGGACTTTCCTACTTCAGATATTAACTATGAAGTAGGTAAGTTTGTCCAAAATGCGATGCAAACGACGCCTGCACATTAGAGAAACGAATAACCTCTGCCGCAACTATCGCGCGCGACATAAACTAGCGCTCACATTACCGCAACGATACACACAGACGGTAAATATATACAATAATGTTGGTCGATATTTCACACAGCTTCTATGCAACCAAGAAAATCAATGTCTATAAAAATGTTACAACGCACATACCCGAAGAATCTTATGTTCCTTGTGATGCGTAGAAAGTGAGCCACTGGTGTAGACTCTGTTGTTGCATTTTCCTAAACTAACATGATTTAACAACACTTAAAATGTTGCCATCCCTTTCTCATAAACTGAAACGATTTAGACAGCTATATTTAGCGTTGTCTTAGGTTAGTTATAAATGCAACAACTTTGACACCACTACCAACTCAACACTAAACAGCATTATAAAATAGAAAAGTTATCAAATGCATGGAAATCGCATAATGATACGTGATTGTTTTCATACGTTTTGGAAACTTTTTGTACGATAATTTGCTGTAGACTTTTGCAACTTGGCCAAAAGAGCAGGTAATTACACAGTTCATAACTTTATGTACGTTTTTCAACTTATTATTTCAACACAACAATGTTCGACAGTTTGTGGAGCCGTATGCCCCCACGCCATTAAGACCGCACTATCATGAGGCTAATGTGCCTTGATCGAGCTTAGGTTTCAGACGCAACCACGACGAAACAGCACACTGCAACTACTATTATGTAATTTTCAGGAAATAATTACAACTCTGAAGTTTCAAACTATTTTAAGCAAATTTTTTGTCAAGTAGAATGTTTGACAGTGTTTTGTTTTTCGTGAACATGCTCTTTCTTGTCAAGTTTGACACTCGTATGACAGACGCAAGCCGTGAAATAAAAGAAGAAGAAGGAATATTTCAACAAAATTCGTTTTGAGTTAGTTAGCATAGGTTAGCGTAATTAGTTAGCCTTTAATTCAGTTGCCAAATTATTTCTCGCTTTTAGAAATATCAGTCGTACAAAAATACTACAAAATTCTGATTACAGCGGAACAGTTTTGTTAATTTGTAAATGTTTAGCGTTATGTTGCTATCTTCTATTTGTATGAAATTTCAGTATTGCAAGAAGTTGCTCATTGCCTCCATTCTAGGGTACTAAGCATTAGTCCATGAATCTGGGCCGATGTATCTGTACCATTTATCGGCCCAGTTGGAGTCGGCCTGTAATTGGCACGAGTCCATCTGCAGGCAATTATGGAGGCGGGCGTTTTAAAAGATCCATTATTTATTCGCCTGCTACGGCGTAGCACCGTAGCGCTAATATCCGTGCTGTAATGCAGTTTGATGTTCCGAGATCGTCGTATACTTTCACGATAAAAAAGTCTCGAGCTTCACTAAAAAAACACGAATCCAAGCACTTAGATTTTGAGAACCTCTACGGCGTAGCACACGTAGCACTCCGTAGCATCATCATCATCACATCCGAGCTATTTATTATTTTGATGCAATCTATTACACTGTTGTTTGGATGAATTATTTGGTGTAATAAGTATTTCTAGCGCTTACAAAAACATTTAATAATGAATAGTTAGTCTTAGATGCCCCCAAGACGAGAGTTCTAAACTTGAGAAACAAAACTTGGAGTCACTAAGTAGGTTTACGCTGCAAATACTACTTCCGAGAATCAACATGTGAAGATGCAGTGTACAAGATGCCAAATATTGAATTATTAAACCCGAGCGTTCTAAATTCAAAAGCTTCCCTGGCCACTTCCCGGATGATAATGACTCTTGTATGTGGCCAGTAACTCAGGCAAACTTGTCTATACCTTACAAACTTTGCTTTGCCGTCACTGAACCAAAAAAGTTCCTTATTATATTAGTGAGAAAGATCATTTTCGAGTGAGGGGATTGAAAGTGTTCGTGGTTGTGGTTTGTAGGACGTTAGAAGCACAATGCACTAATTATATCAGTATCTTAGAAAGCCCCTAACCAGCCCCTTAACAGTTTTCCACGGTATCGAAGAGGCATTAGTGCATTTCCCAGTAATGCTTCTAAGGATGGTCGGTTGGTGACCGAAGAGACCAATTGCACGATATTTTAACCGCTAATTAAGAGACGATTTTTTTAAATAGTTTCGTTGTTTTTAAAATGCGTTATATTTTGTATTTTCAACTTAATAGAGACCAATTACAATAAAAATAAATAACTATTCTAGTTTTTTTTTATCAACCTATCTCGTCTCGCTTCTGAGCAAAGATCTCCCCTAAAGACTTCAAATATTTCCTATCCCGAGCTTCCTCCCACCTTCGAAGGCGTCTAGATCGTCTCTTATACGAAAGAAAAATATTTTACATGTTTCTCTTACACCTTTGAATATCGGTATTTGATATTAAAAAGGTTTTAAAAACTTCCAGCTCTATCTCCACATTAACCAATAAGATATTGGTGTGCAAGTGGTGCCTCTCAGCTAATTAAGAACTATCGGCCGGCAAAGTGCTCCCTAGCGTCTTGCGGACCATCGGACTTTGGGCCAACTATTTTGGGGTCACCACTTTACCCAGCCGAAACTAAATTCACCTTAAATCAATAGGTAAACACATTATCTTTGTTGTGAGTTTCCGATTTAAAGTTTGTTTCATTTCAATAGTTTTTATTGTTTTTCTAAGTACTTATCATTTTCAGCTAGTTTAAATCTTACCATCAAATGAGATTGCCGTCAAACGTTTAAAAAAAAAAACTTACTACTGGGCTTCCATCCCAAAAAAAGTCGACCAACCTTGGAATCGGATTATGGATCCATTTGGGTGTCAGATGACTGAACGTTCATAATGTCACTCTTCATTTTAGTAATATATTCGCCGCCACAAAAATGTGTTGTCCATTCAAAAGGGTCTACAATCCATTTCCCTGATCAAGTTAAACAACCCCCTACCTACACCTTTCCTTCAAACTACCTTCGCACTTATATCTGTTAATTGCCGAATATCGTCTCGCAGAAGGGATACGTCTCCACTAAACCGTTAAATGGATCCGTAAGTGCAGAGTCGAGGTTCGATACTCGGGTATGTAATTTGATTCGCCAATTAGTAGTTTTAGTTGTCGTCGGACGTCTTAGGTAAGATGAACTTTGCTCAGTTGTATATACCCCTTTGTGTTATTGAGGGGTCCTTCAATTGAACCACTTAGTACGGTTCTCTGGAAGATTTAAGTGGTGAGAAAGATAGGAAAATGTAATATCTACTAAAAAACTATCATAGTCTAAGTTATAATACCGATGTACAGTTTTCTAGATTTAAATATGTAATAGCGTTATCGCCTTGGATCTCTGTAATGCTAATGTCTATGTTAAATAAACAATTTGAATTTGAATTTGAAAGTTTAAGAGTGATAGGCGCAATGTAATGCATCGGTACGTCCACAGTGGACGTGCTCAGAGAGGCAATGTGTTATAGACAGTAGCTTGTCCCACAGTTTTGTAAAAAAAATGCCTTGGCAGTATGTCACGGTAAACCTCTTAGGTCATTAATATTTTGAAGACAATATAATAAACCTTTTTAAAAAAACTACTAAGTACAAAAAAATATAGGTACTTTGAAGCCTAACTTCTGAGCTAGGCTGTCTAAGCGGTCGATTTAGACTTTATCTATTTGTAAAAGAGAAAGTAATTCAAAGTTTAAAAAATCAACTACTTATGTTCAGCAGGGGTAAGCCAATCAAAGCTGAACTGCAAAATTGAACTGCAAAGTTTTAAATCATGGTCAGTTCATACTAACTCATAGTTATTCTGTGACTAAATAGTGACATTATGACGTCATTTGATGTGTTTTCGCGCATATTTTGCTGTCAAGTGTCTAAAAAGAATGATCACGTGGTACAAAATTGTACCACGTGACCTGAAGAAATTACACTGGGCAGTGAAATATAACTTGACAGCAAAAGATTGGCATACGGGGGCTGAAATATTTATAGTCGAAACATTAGAAAAAATACTCTCTAGTAGAATTTTTTTACAAAAAAGTACCTAAGTATACCAATTGAATAGCAGATTGAATACATAAAATGTAGGTATCTTTCCAAATTCAGCCTTCCAAGATTTCACCTAATACACGATTACTCGAGCTTAGCTGGGCGTTAGGCGTGCCGGATATCCCGGCGTATCCGCGGCTATCCGTATATCCGGAGGGCGGATCAGCCGGATCACCAACAGGTGGGGGGGATGAGCCGACGATCCGCCCACACGCCACGTGGGATTTTTATAAGTTTTCAATACCGTAAACTCTGCTAAATTTTGTGTACCTGGTTAATTTCTTCGATATTCAGACGATTTTTACAAACAGAGTCATAATGTAGTGTTCGAATTATAATTTAATCGTTGGTCTTAGATTTTCTATTTTAGTTTTTCTTGTTAAACTTTGTAAAACGAGATTTTTATCAGAGGGACGCAGCTAGCAAAACAAAAGGCATAGATATTTTAAACGAATCGTGTAAAAATATTTCAAAATGAATTTATATAATAATAAAAACCTACATAAAATAATCGATTATGTTTTAATTTACAGCTAAAGTTAGGTATTTCAATATCAGTTTGTATTCATAAAACAAATCTGCAAAGGTAATATTGTCGATTTCAAAGCCAAAATAATCACCATTCAATATTTATTACTTAGGTCGTTTACGCGTAAAATTGGGTTTTGTTAACGAAAGTAGTCGTTTTACAAAACTTTTCTGCTGTCATTATAGTCGAATCAATCAATATAAATAGCGGTCTCAATACATTGGGGATGGAAAATGGCCGTGGTTTATATTCCGCCTTATTTATGGTAATCACTAGTGGGGGAATTCGGCGCTTGAAGTTTTTATTTGCATGTCGTAAAGGTTTTTAATGATCGCCAGTTTTGGTTTTGCTATTTAATTGGGAACGTTTATCTGCTTACAATAAGTTTTTTCATTAGAACGGCATAATAAGATTTATTTAGCTTTTTACAGTGTCAGTGGTTCATCATATTTACTTACTATACTCTGTATAAAAACATACACGTCAAAGAGTGGTACACTCTATATGAGTGGTACACGCGGTAATGGAGAACTCCCGAACTCTACCAATTAAAAATTAGAATTCCAATTTCAAATTCGATCTTTTCCACAGTGTTTCTCCAAAATTAATAACCGCCACACAAAACGCACACATATATCCCAGGTTATTTGTCGCCTTCGTCTTATAAGACCCAAATTAATAGTCTAAACTTGGTTGGATCGCGCGTCTTACTCGCAACTTAGTCGGCAATTAATTTATTGCGCTAACTTTACTTTCCATTCTTTACCTTACCACTTATACGCCTTCATGGTGTTGCCCGATATAAAATGAAATTAGGATTAGTTATACAAAGATACTAATTTTTTAATTTACACCAAATTCACCATCTGTCCTAAATGTGATACATAAATGAAAATAAGAATCTTCAATTTCAAATCTCATGGAAAGATACTTCCAACCTTATCCATCGTCTCTGATGGATCCATCACCCCGTTATATTTGCACACGATATTTTTATGTAGGTACAATAATTTAAAGTTGAGAATGATACACTTGGCAGTAAGCCATTTGGTATCCCAGTTAATCAAAAATATAATTCTCTTAAATTACCCTAAGCCCCTAAAAAATCTGCGATACTGGCAACCCCACACTCCGAAGCCTACGCGAACTGCGATAACCGCGTGCGAAAGAGATTTATTATTTCGCGAACTTGTTAAAACTTCATAATTTGGCCGCATTATCAACGTGTGCGAGCCCTTATCACACGCGTAACCTTATAATATTGATTTTACAAAATTATAGATAAAACAGAACTTCCAAGTCAATCTTATATTATAAGTAAACCTTTTTTTGTTGAGAGGAAATAAACGATATCTTACTTACTTTTACTTACTTACATAATTAGCTTTTACTTACCTACCTACACCGAGCTCAAATACCTATCCGCTCATTCATTAAAAGATTTTGTAAACACCTAAGAGCATATTAGTAATATAGGATGACCCATCAAAGTAAACAAGTAATTAAATTAAAAATGAAAAAAACCTCCGAGAATTGGACCTATTTTCATCAAACATAACTTGAAACCACTCGCCGACTAATTCACCTTTCAAACAAAAAAAAAACAAAACCAAAATCGGTTCATCCGTTCGGGAGCTACGTTGCCTCAGACACATCATCATCATCATAGGCTGCTTGTGTTAATCCACTGCTGGGCATACGCCTCCTCCCTCAAACGCCACTCGTGTCTATTCTGGGCCTTTGCAACCAGGTCTTCCCCTGTACGGCAACGATATCATCCATCCATCTGGCTGTTGGTCTGCCAAGGCCTCTTTTGACACTCAGACACATACACACAAACTTCTCCCTTTTCAAAATCTCTTTTTCAACCTAGGAGACTATCATGCTAAGGGTAGTTAGAGACGAGTCCATTGATAACCAATTCTGGTGGCTTGCAGTTGAGATCAAAAATTCCGGGTCCATCTATAAACTTAAATATCTTAGAAACTATGAATGCTAGCTCATCAAGCAGAGGTAGTGTACGCGTATAACCCAATCCATCTTCATCTTTGTTTTCTCTCACGAACAAGAGCTGGCAAACCCAAAGTGGCAATTCCGCAGTCGTAAGGCATTCGCAAGGCATTTCTAATTAGCCCCCTTATTTATGATTCATAAGCCGAAACACAATAAATTCTGTGTGAATCTTTCCGTCCCACATGTGCTAGTAAGCCGAAGCATTAGCAAAATGTTGAATGTAGGTTCTCGCTAATAAAGAGATGGGATGTAAGGAATCGTACTGATTACTATATTATTTATTACTCTACGTGCCGCTTTTGTAAACGCTTCCTAATACTCCTATCTACGCGAGCGTCTTGGAACCTTTTCAAATTCTCCCATTCTTCCGACTGTAGAAAACTCTATAGGAATGTACTGCCGAGTTAATTTGAAAAGGTTGTAAGTGTGTTGGAAGGATAGCGCCATCTATCAACGGGGGTAACGATTAAGTGAGTTGCAGCGGCGCACGGCACCTATGAGATTTTTAATTATTGCCAGTATTAAATCGTGATTAATGTGAACCATGGTTTATGGCGGTTGGTTTAAGGTGTGGAAGTAGGCTGTGCTGTAATGAGTCTATTTTGTGTATACTGATGGTAGGTAGGTATGAATTATTGTGATTGGTTTATATAAACTGAAAGAACCTTATGAAATATTAAAAATCACGTAAAATTAATATCTTCAGAATATCTATCAGAATTAAATACTTATCTACTAAAGAGAGCTTATTCCAAAAATCCCCGCTATTTTAATTAGTTTGAGGTAAAATTATATTTTTCAGTGATAGGGTGAGGGTTCTTTTGAGATAGCTAGCACATGTGTGGGACACCCTGTATGCCAGCTATACCTTGAGCTTACGAAGCTCCGCGCGATCCAGCGATAATTTTAATGAATATTTATAATGTTTGTGCAATAACTTAAACTTAGTTTATGTGAGAGAGAATGAAGTTATTAGATCAGAAAAGTTTAAATTAATATACAGCTTTTCAAGTCATACATTGGTGTTTCAACACTTTGTATCCTTTTACACAAACGGCGCAGTCGAACTGAGTTTTTTATATATTGCTGTACTTATAATCGCAGCATAATCTAATATCTAACTCTTAATAGGTATGCCAAATAGTAAACATGTTCCTACTCTGTTCAAGTGGTCAAAGATTAACAACTAAACTATATTAGGTTTTCTTCACGTTGACGCAAACTAGATGTTTTAAAATAATCTTTGTGTATAGGAATAAGTAACATTTCACTTCGAATGATTGTAGATAGACTCTCAGATTTAGTTTAGTGATGGTATCTACCATTCGGTAATTAGCTACCAGACACAAACTCAGAAATCGTTTTAGTCAGATCAAACAAACTTTCTGCGAAACTAAATGTCCGGTTTTTAACGCCATAAGTGTTCATCGCATTACGACACACTCGTATTTCAATGGTTTGGATATCTACTACATCATATCACAGAGCTCTTTAAAATTCTACAGATTTTCGCAAAATAATTAAGTGTAAGTTTAAAAACTAGAAAAACCGACTTCAATTCGACTACCGGCTTCATCATCAGACGATGATAACGATGGCAGTTCATTGGGAATTTTCTAGTGACCATAAACGCCACTAAAAAGTCACAAGAAAGCAAAATACGCATTTTCGTGCACGTGGATGGCATATTTTTTCCAGTTATTTCTATGTATAAGCGAAACTACTGAACCGATTTGATGAAAATTGAATGGGACCAACCTGGAAGTACATACTTTCAGATTAAAAAATATTTTTTGAAATCGGTTCATAAATGACGGAGTTCTGAGGTAGCATACATTAAAAATATATATAAAAGTAATACAACTAAAGTGAAAACCTCCTCCTTTTTTGAAATCGGTTAACAAAATACTAGAGAACTTGAACCTCTCAGGTGCGCCAACTGTGTATCATCCTTACCAAGCCGTAATCTTCGAAATTATTATTTATATGGTAATTACACACGCGTCTTCTATTATAGCTAATGTTATTTATAGAGGGGATAAAAGAACGGTTTTTGCATATCGAGGGGGAGGTATGGCCTCAATTGAATGATAACGTTGTTGTGAGTGATTTTAAGATGTTCACAAAGATGGCTTATATTTCGAGGATTTTGTAAATATGCCTCTTAATTGTAGCTATGATAATAATCAATTTCGCTTAACATCTTAGAATCTTTATTCACAAAGAAAATTACGACTAATTCAGTATATAAAATATTTATAATAATTACAAAATACACATAAAACTACATAGATAGCTCAAAATCAGTACCAATCGGAAGCGCCCTTAGAATATTGTTTTTATATTCTGAGTTGAACATATTACACATATTTAATTTTATGATACAGATAACTTGTATTTTACAGGTGACGATGTCATGACAAAACATGGAAGACACAGAGTTGTACAGACTCAAAATGCGTTGGACGGATGGAATAATTAATTTCAATATCAAAAAAATAAATATGACACTTACAGATGAAAAAATATTCAACTGGCAAATTATTTAGTTTGGTTCTCTCCTCGCTACAAACTTGTTACGTTTATAACATCGCATAGGTTTAATATTCAGAGACACCAAAATATTCCAGCGTTGTTCAACTTTATTATCGGTTTTCGCTAACCAATACCGTATCCGGAACTTATTTTGCATGAGATAGCGTGTGCTGCACTCGTGAAAGAAACTTATGAGTTATGGGACACATTCGCGTTACCCTTTTAAAGCTATTCTACTCTTTTGTCAAAGCAAAGATTAAGTTTTCCGGTTATTGGAGCGTTCACCTTAATGGAATTTTAAGGGTAGGTGAATAAATGCTAACATAGAAACATAACCTTTTTACGAATCATATAAGTTGGACAATTTGTCATTTATGTAGTATCAAAATTCTGTTTCATTTCGTGAACGCTAAATAATACTTTTCTAAAAACTTCAGACTAGAAAAAACTGACAGTTTAGTAAAAATTACCTACATATATATTGGGCATTTTTCACCTAAAAAAATGATATTAGATGGTGCCTGTATTCATAGATATACACTTTGTGTTAAGACTACGTGTAACATTATAGCAATAAAATGCGATTAATAAAGCAATCTGAAAATGGCAATAAATTCTAAAACAATTGTGGGTACTTAATAAAATTCTGCAGTTTTTCAAAGACATCTCTTCAGGGAACCGTATCCGCTACTTAAGAAAATCATATTCATAGAGACGATAAATTCTCACTGGCACACCTCTTTAACTGTATTATTTTAACGTAAACCGACTATTTACTTCTCTTTCTACCGCAAGGAGTTTATATAGCTGTGTCTCTTTCAGTTTTTGGAGGATATCTTAATAAGATTCATGAAAGGACGCCATATTTTATATCCGACTCCGTCCTCTATCTCTTTATATTATCCACACGAAGAGGTTTTGAAATATGTGCTGTTTGGGAATTTCCAATCTTTCAATTACCGTACTAAAAGTTCTGTTTGTTTAGAAGAAAATACCTTATAGAAAAGGTGATTTCTGCGATGTGATGGATACTAGCTATACCACTCTGTTCTGTGAGCTATACCACTATACTTACTAGAGATTTTATTATCCTGCGTAAGTAGAATTCATGCTTTGAAATGACAGCATCGAGGTGGAACGTAAAAAGTTTGCTATTGAAAAGGTTGCCTATTTTTTTATTGTAATTTATTTCATAATTGGATTTTCAAAATATGCTCTAACCTTTTTGGCGTTTCTTTGTATCACCTTGTTCTAATTTCGGGAAATATAAAACAAATATACGCGTATATATATATATACGCGTTTAAGTTTTTCATAAACAATGTTTTACAAGTAAAGGAAAAAAGTGTTGCTAACCCAATATAAAAGTAGACGTTGCAGCTTAAAAGTTTACATGGGGTGTGGATGAAAATGTTCCGATATTAAATAAAGTTACTGCTATAAATATTCCTTCAGCTAACTCCGAACAGGTATTAGATCTAAGGTCTATTCATAATATTTTGTGTCAGTTTGTAGATAATTAAAATATAAAGTTTACCTTTGTGAGATCAAGCTTAGGAAAGAGTTTAAGCTTAAATAAACTTTAAACTTTGTACAAGAAAATAAAAAGCACCTAAATAGTGTTTTTGATAAATATTTTGTGGGCGCAACTTTGTCTAACTCAAACTGAATAGAGAATGGACCACAGATTTTTGACAGAGTTTCGTAAAAGAAAACTGTTGAGTCTTGCTTGGGTGAGGAGGCTGTGTTTTTTTAGTCAAGGAGTTTTACTTGTGATTATCTTTAAAAGACATGTGTAAATGATGGGTAACTGTGTAAATGATTGGACTTTTTGCGAGTTTTTCATAGTTCACGAATTAGGATAAAAAAAGTAAGTTGTTTTCCGCGCCAAAAAACTCCCGGCCGAAAACCTATGCACCTTTTTCATAGACATGTCACAGCAGCTTATTTTGCGGGGCGTAATATAATTCCTCTGCTCGTAAATCTTAACTTTAAGTGAAGGAGGGGGGATTAAAGATCAGTAATCTTAGCGGATGAGTTATGGCCACCGCGGCCCGATCCTCTTTATTGTGACTTTAAGAAACTAAGAGGAGATTTTGTAAAACGTTCGAAATTAATTTAGATAATGATTAATGGTATCTACTGTAAGCAGGAAACTGCGGGGATCGTATTTGCATAATTTGGCTCTGTGGTCCAATATTTGCGGTGGGTTTGGCTTACAAGTTTAATAGTTTGAACTATATTGTTGGTGATTATTTCACACTTTGTAGATTGAAACTATGACAACAATAAAAAGCTTGGTATTCGTTCCACCAGTTTTTTAAATTAATATTTCTTTGTTATTTTTATTCTACATGGCTGTGGTAGTGTGCAGCGCATGTCTAATCTGGGGGGTGATTCTAGACCGATAGATATTGGTGATAGATATAGAGATTTTATATCTATAGGCAATTATATCATATCACTTGAAATCTCTACAAATATCTCTACTCCACGCTAAAATACGTATTCTAGCCGGCAATAGACTTTTGCTTTAGTAGATATATCACAAAGGAGGTTTATTCAAATAGTTCATTTACACTAACACCGGTTTCCACAGACTATCTAGATTTTGTTTCCACCGAAATGCGTTCAGTTATTATATACATTTAGTATTTAACCGAATAACTTTTTTTGGTCGTAATAAAAGTTATATTTTCTAGTAAATGTTTTAATAGTAAATCTCATTGTTGTTTTAAAATAGGTATTTTTGTACAAATACTCATTTAATAGTAATTTCGTCTCACATTTTTCACAAGAAATGGAATGTTATCTTGACCTTCTGCCAGCCTGCACAAGGGGGGCAAAAAAAAAAAAGAAGAAGCGGCAATCAGAGAAATTTTTCCAAACAAAACAAACATTTTCATTTCAATTTCCTTTTGATTTTTATTGTTTACTATTAAAATACTTATATAATTACCAAAAAATCGTTGCAGCTCGAAAAACTCCGTTCATATAAACTATTTGAAGGCACATTACGAGAGAAAAAAGTTTAGTGCAAATGTGATTTTCGTGCACTGTTGGATGAGTCCTCTTGTGGATGCATCACATCGGGGAAAATTCCCCATGCTTGGTATTAGAAAACGTGGCAAGAATCATCCATGAAGAGCAATACATAAGAAACAACGGTTTTGGAGACAGTGATTTGATAGTGTTTGATAAACATACCTACTTACATTTTGGACTATATGAAAATAAAGAAATATTATGTCTACTTATGTCGTTTTAATTAATTTAAAAGTGAGTAGGTAGGCTACCTAGCTTGTAGTTTTATTCCCGCATCCACTGATCATTTAGGCAGGCTTAAATTTGTAGCAAAGGTAGGTAGTCAGAGTAACATTGAAGCACACAAGTTTTCTAGGGGCTGCGCAGGCTTGTGGGGGTGACCTAGGTAGTAGGTAAAATTTCAGCGGGCGCATCGCCTAGGCTCTAGGATACAAACAAGAGTCAATTTCAGCCTCCACAAGTTGATTTCGCCACATATTCTATGATAAGTTCGTCCGTTTGGATTTTTACCGAAAGTAGATTTCTATTTGACACTAGGTAGATACTGAAATGTCTAGTAGAGATCTCAATATCTACTGCTGCCGACCAGTCGATACATGTCTATCGGTTAACGGTCGATATATATCTACAGTGATATGTCCAGAATACGATATCTATTGCAAATTTTTATATCTATTGAAATTTGACACTTTGAGGGATATTTATCTATCGTGATAAAATATCTATCGGTCTAGAATCACCCCCCTGGAACGAGCACAAAGTGTGTCAGAAGGCTCTGAAAAAAAAACATGTAGTATCATTTTCTTCCCGCTCCTCGATCCTTGGCTGATTCCGCCCATTTCCCGGTTGAAGGAGTTCAGTTTGTCGTGCCGGTGCAGTGGAAGACGAGGGACTTTTGCCCAGCAGTGGGACAGCGTAGATTTGTAAAAATGTCGTTTACAATCGTTTTTGAATGCCACTACATCTCCAAAGATGTACTTTTCGAGATTAGTCCAACAGACAAATACGAATCGGGGACTTTGCCTTTCTCCGTTGTTTGTGCATCCGCAAGCATGTTTTCCAACTGTTTAATCAAATCAACGGCAAAACCACGGAACCAAGAAATTAGTCATGCCGCCTTTATCACCGATTGCCGTAAACAACGGGCTTATTCATAAATCTGCGCGGGCATTATTCGGGAAGGTGAAACAACAAACATTATAGACATAAATCTGAGACGTATCTCGGTTGAGAGTTATTTGGAGGTCTAAAGGCGAGGGGGTCTGCGAGCTTGCTGTCTGATATGTTCGAGTGGCTGGTTGTTGCTGGTGTTATTGTAAAAAAATGTGATAAAATATGTAAAGAAACTCACCTAGCTGGAAGTCCTCGTTGGACATAGGTCTTCTTCACTAATAACCCCATCTGATACACTGACTTATGATTAAGATCGTTAAAATGAGGTGGATAGACATGGGCTAATTTTTTTTATTTTCAGGAAAATGAGGAAAGGTTATTTCAGCAGAAGAATCTTAGGGCTGATAAGATGCTGATGATGATAACATTTTGAGCGTATTTCATTTGCCAGACATAACGAAAGAATTAATTTCAATTTATTAATTTTAATTAATTAATCATTGGTTTAGGAGATGGGCGTTGAGACAACTACACAACTTATAACTTTTGCTCTCATCGTTTTAGCTTGTAATTTGATCTATGTACCTAGTTCTGAATAAATTACTTTACTTTATTACTTTATTGATATTGTCTATTTCTCCTTAGTCCATTAACAAGAAACCTAATTATGATATTAGCGAATTCTGTTGTTTCATTTTTTTTAACTATTTCATAAACTGAAACTACAAAGCAGCTGTATTTTAGTGTTATCAAATTATTTTGCTTAAGAAAATTGTAGAAACAGATTTGGTTTTTTTTTTACTACTAGTATAAAAATACTAGTATTGTTCGGTAAACTCCACAGCCATGTGTCACCGCCGTTATCTGGCAGAGTCGCGCCATAAGACAATAGTAGCGCAATAATAAAAATGTTGAATAGCCCCCGCAATGATATTGTTACGGTAATGCATTGTTACTCTGATAACGGATAAACTATACCCAGTAGGAATACTGGCTTGAGTTATGACACTGTTTTATCTGTGGAATGGTTTGGGATATCTTGAGATTACGGCGTATAATTGGCAATAATCGGCATCACTTTCAAAGCTTAGTTTTTTAACTCATTTGAACATAACGCAAATTCTTAAAATAATTGAAAATATCACACATCTAATAAACCCACTCGTTTTAACAAAGTTACAACAAAAATACGCAAGAAAACGTTATAGCAGCATACTTTCCAATTGATATAAAAAAAAAACAATATTACAAGAACAACAAACTTCCACCGTATCGGCTTATTTACGGCAACATCAAGATACTCTTTTCAAAATTCCCCGAAGCCACACGCATATTTTCACCGTTTATTATCCGCGTGTCGACCTCCTTACTTATCTTCGTATTGTTAAAAACATGATGACTTAGTAACTGAAAGTCCCATTAAGTAGGCGTCTCTATTCATGTGGTAACACCGGCACGGAAGGGGGCAAGAGGACGGGCGGGGGGGAATAAATACAAATAAAGAAGTGAGTTGTTTAAAAATGGAACAAGCGGGTTCTGGGAGAGATAAGGCTGCGTTTCCGTCCCCCGACGGTAGGTGTCACTGTGGAATTATTTCAGCGATTCGACGAGAAAACCCGATGTCGTGATGCTGTAGCATTCAACACTGTATCTTTAAAAATGGTTAGGGATGGGGTAAAGTGATGGCGTGATGTCGATGTTTTTAAAACTCAATAAGCTTATGAAATCTAGTAACATAATCTGCTAGCCACCAAACAGTATTGAGTAAACTTCAACACATAAACAACGACTAAAGGCAGATATTTTAAAACTTATTTTACATGCCTTATCGATATTTTATTAAATTAGCTATCAGAACTGATATCTATTTCCGTTTTTTCTGCCAATTATTCAAGTCTCTCCTGTCCGACAACACAGCACTTCGATAATACGGCTTATTCCTGACAGATAACCAAGACCAGATAACTGGTTACCTGAGAGGAATTTTTTCCTCTGAGATAACTGGTTATCTGAGAGGAATTTTTTTTCCTAATAGATAACCGTGGTTAACTAAGATTATTTTTTTTTAATTCTAAATTACTTTTAAAACAGGTACGTAACAATATCGAGAACAGAATATCGATAAAACTGAAACAACACACCCCCCACTACTGTCAGTAGTGGGGGTAGTACTGACAGATCTGTAAAGAGCCACCGTGTCAGATGCCCGCCGCTGTTTCTTAATTTCCTCTCGCAGAGATAAGATTGGCTTTTAGCTTTTTATTGAATTTTCTATGTTAGGCGTGTTACAAGTTGGTATGAAAACTCGCTTGTTTGTGAACGTAAGAAAATAAATACTTTATGAAGTGATTATAAGGAAAACGGAATATAAAATGTGGGCAAATAATAAACTTTTGAGTGAGTTTATTTTACTCACGCTTTAAGGCCCGTATGCTCCTTACAAGCACTCCGAACTCAGATTAACTGAGTACAGATTCAGTTATTAATCGAGATATTATAATATTAATAATATTTAACACTCAAGCCACGTTTTGGAATCAAAGCTCGACTCAAATCAATGCTCAAGTTTAGTCAACCCGACACTTTCTTTGTAAATAAACCTTTTTATTTTCCAATACTACTCGAATGGGTGACTTCTAGCGTCATTTATTTCAATGCACGTCCATGAAGAAGTTTGCTTAGCATCCAGTGGAACTGTTTATCATAAAAAATAAAAAACTTTCTCAACTAACAAAAGACAATTAAAAAGATGGGTTCGCCTTTAGAAATGACTTGTGTATCAACAAGTAATTAAATTAAAAATGTAAAAAACCCCCGAATCTTGGACCGATTTTCATCAAACATAGCACTCCCGACTAATTCACCTTTCAAACACAAAAAAAAACAAAATCAAAATCGGTTCATCCGTTCAGGAGCTACGTTGCCTCAGACAGACATACACATACACAGACACGTCAAACTTATAACACCCCGTCGTTTTTGCGTCAGGGGTTAAAAACATTCATAACGCTGTAGGTGGCAGTATAAAGATGTGCATCAACATTAGCATCTGCACCTTATCTGAGGCATAAACCGCGCATTAGCGAACGCTGCACATTTCCGCCCACAATCTACGATATTTTATTCATTCAGTTTCCGTGGTACTTTGTTAAATGGCTGAGTATGTAATGGAAGATCAGAGTATGAATCTTTGTAAGCTAAAGCGTGATATCATGGTAATAAGATCGTCTAACGAGGGCGAAATGTGTTTGTCAGTTAGCAATCAGAAGGAATATACAATTTGATATTGTGATGTGATTTCTTTTTCATTCATTAATGTTAAGTTGTTGTTTGTTCCTCATCGCATGCTGTGACGCCCTATAAGTATGGGAGCACTATTATTATGACCCTCGACTAGCCTACTTGATACTAAAGTGCAAACCCAATTTGGGAGTCCTATTTTAAATAAAAAAAAATTTAAAAATTAAACAATAATTTGAGTTGCGATGCGATTTCACTCAAGCAACATAAAAAGATTTTTTTTTAACAGATAGGTCCATTTTTTTGCACGCCAAGGAAGACTGGCAGACAATGCTTTTAGCATTAAGTCCTCCTAGCACTACTTATTTGTGTGAAATTTTAATACGTACTATATTCAAAACGCTTTTACAATCAGAATCACGCTAAATGACAAAGTAGGTAAACGCTAAGGTTATTAACGTTGAATCAATTAAAGATTAAAATTAGCTCCGTCACTGTTTGATATTAACTGTTAGTAAGAGATAGCAGTTATTTAAATAGCTGATTAAAATTATGCAACGATTGCACAAAGAAAAGTTTGTAAAGTTGTACAGCGGTAAAAATGAATTCTGAACATTGGAAAAAAAACAAAGATATAATACAAGCGTTGCTTAGTTTGGAACTAGAGGGCGTTGTGTGAAATGTCCATAAATATTTATTTATGTATACCAATTATTTAAAACAAATGAGTGTTTATAAAAGTTTACGGCTCATTGGCACATAAAAAATTAAAAATTATCTGTGCAATTGTCTTACGCGTCGACGGGGAGGCAGATTTCAAGCGCATTGCGAGGGTGGATACTCAGATGTCAAAAATTGGGGTGGCTGTGGTTTTCATTAGAGGTCCGCAGTGGCGAGCGTTAAACTGCCCGCTACTTACCTTTGCTTTAGAAAGTATTTCGCTTCTGGCCATTAAATCTTATTTTACTCGTAGAAATGTATTTTATTGTAGTACCTACCTAGTAATTTACTTCAAGAATGAGAGTCATATATACGTTCAAACTTATGCTAGATACTTTGAATCAAGCTCAGAAAATAAATAAAGAGCAAGCAAGCAATCAATCAATCAAGGATATCTTAATAATTGATGATAAAACTTATCTATACAGCAATTTTTTTTTTCAGTATATTATTACACAAAAATTCTGTCTGTTTCTACAGAACCACTCATCCCCTCGCACTTGACCTCAACTTTTTAGTAGCTAATTTCCTGATTCCTTCACGAGCATAACGTTTATCGCTAGCTACTGTGGCATTCCTAAAACGGCTGATTAGACTTCACTCAGCTGTCCCCTGGGGGGCAGTTAAACGTTTGACGAGCGCTCGTTAAGAATTAACTTGTTTTGTTTAACCGGCCGTTGGGTTTATAAACAGTGGTGTAATTAATTTGACGTTTGTTTTAAAATTTGATTTGAAGGTAAAAACATCTTCACCTTTTTTTATAAAGTCTTTTATTTTTCGTTGTAGGTATTCATAGCGCTAAAAAAAACCCCGACCTTGATAACCATAGAAAAAAAGTTTAATCCGCCATTTTGTGGTGGCAGCCATCTTGATCCGATTTTCATCAAACATAGCTAAGAACACTCCCGACTAATTCAATTCACCTTTCAAACACAAAAAAAAAACAAAATCAAAATCTGTTCATTCGTTCAGGAGCTATGACAGACACACACGCACGTCAAACTTATAACACCCCGTCGTTTTTGCGTCAGTGGTGAAAAAGCAAAAAGGCTGAATTTTTGATTTTTTGTTATGATTTTCTGTTTACTTGTTTATTAGTAACTTAGACAGTATTTAAAATAGTAAAAACATACAAGATGAGTGCAGACGGTAAACCGCTGAGCTATAGTCTAGAGCAGACGATGAGTGAGCGTGGGATCTTTTCACCTGAGGCCGCGGTACAATACAAGACATGTATGGAGCTGATACAGCTGACACTCCATATTTTTGAAATATTTACTTGCATAAACTTGTCCTTACCAAATATACCTTAAAGTCGTTAATGGCATACAAATTATTTAAGCTTCGCACACATAAAACACAGATACTTGGTGAATACTGCCGCAGTTTAAAATTTGTACTACTTATTTATCAGTAAAACCTTTACAAACCACATAAAAATTACCTGTTTAATACTCTTTTATCTTTTTACTCAAGTTTAGAAAAAACAAGAGTTTCTGCTTATTATCTAAATGGGTTTTTAGTAAGTTGATCGTTGTAAACTATTTGTTACCCAGATAAGTATATATATGCATTTTTTTTTAGGTTTATTCTTTTTTTAATCTTCATGATCAGTCCAACCATTAATAACATCAAACTTTGGTTTTTCTTTTCAGAAAAAAATCTTGTGAAACTTTCTGGTGTGGTAAATAAATAAATTTGTATTTGTATTTATTTTGTATTGTGTGTAACATCTCTATATCTAGTAGGGGTGAATTGCATACAGGTGAGATTTAGCGAGATGTCAGGGCATGCGATGCTACTCATGCGTTAATTTTGTGAGACGAGACAAATTAATTTGAACACAGATTTACTATTTCGGCTTCCTTTTGTTTGCATTCTAAAATTTGTTGTATGAAATGTTACAGAAGATTAATATAAGCTTTTTACGATAGAAAGCTTTTTTTTCTTATTGAAAGGCAGAATAAGATCCTTATATTTATTCATTCATGTCGCAATAAAACCAAATCCCATTCAAGTAACTGCGTAGGTGCGTAGCGGTCATATAATGTCGTAGACCTTCGTAGCTACGTCGTAGCGCGTAAACTTCTGTATTTTACAAATGTGTTTACTGTATTAATAATCTAATCAAGATGATTTATACAGCGTCAGGGGCACTTTTTACCCATGCCTCTACGAACGGGACGTGGCAGTGCCTGGGACTTGATTTAAATGGAGTAGGCTTGCCCAGCACCTCTCAGCATAGTTGTTCTGTACCATAACATCAATATCCCAGACTTCACTCACCTTAAATAGATAAAACAAAATTAAAATTACGAAATAAGCTAATTAAACCGCAACAAACAATTACGATCCCCTAAAATAGATGAAACCGAGAGCGAATGAAATCAAAAGCGACTGTCAACTCGATTACACCTCAATCTAACTCAAAAAATTGAGATGAATATACATCGCAATGAATAAAAAATAAGCTGTGGCTCATCACAAAAAACGGGAGGGAGTAAAAAAATAATATTATCCCGTGGAAATGAATTAAGCAACTCGCTGATACGCGGCTCAGGATACGGGCTGGAGCTGATCGTGGACACTGTGGAGAGAGCTTTATTTTTTCTCTTGAAAAAAGCTATATAATTTTCTTGGAACATTCCTCGTAAAATTTCTTCAAAATCAATTAAATTATGATAGCGTGATATGTAAGCTATTTTATTTATTATGTAATAAAAAATATTACAAACCGCTCTTTCATATTGTAAATATTTTTTTTCTTAATAATCAAGAAGGTATTTTCATAATAAAATCTCAATATCCCAAAGTAGAGATATTCTCAAGACTACAGATATCCAACCAAATATAAAATAGCTTCCACACTCTCTTCGCTTGACTCTCCCGATCCTTCCCAGGGTAAGTAGGGAATAAAATTAACTGAGGATGATCGCTAATGAAAATAAATTGGCGGCGGGAGATTTGAGATTACACCGACCACGAGCGGCTGAGTGAAAAAACGCCAAAGATGTGCGACATTTTGTAAACAATATTGCTCCTACTTTGTCGCTTTTGCCAAATTGAATGTTGTTCAAGGACCTTGTTTTGGCCCTCGTAGATAATGTTTTTTATACTCTTTTAAAACTTTTTTTTATAATATGCTGTTATGATTGAAGTGACCAGAAAAAATATTTAAGTAGTTCTTCTTTAGAGTTTTTGGATAAGGTATTATAAAAATATTTAGTTGTACTAAAATAACAGTAATTGCAAATACTAATTTATTATTATGCTTCATTACTTCATTAAAACCTATTTATTACATAAAGTGCAATCGCGCTGTTAAATGACTTATTTTTGGTAAAAAAGGAATACTTTTTACTAAAATATCTGAAAATTTGAGCTTGCCAGTTACAAAGCAAAATTATTGCAAGTCTTTCATCCGAGGGTGGTTCATCTTCTTAGTCGATGTAAGGATCAACTTTGAGTTATGACTCATAAGTAGAGGGTGGTTGGTTATTAAAGAAAGTACGGAGATAAAGCTACGCTATGAGTTACGATTGGCATGTGCATCAATGTGGTACCTACGTTTACAGCATGTTTACAGTGATTATATCCTATCCTACTAATATTATAAATGCGAAAGTTTAGATGTTTGGATGTATGTGTTACAATCACGTCTAAACTACTGAACCAACTTGGATGAACCTTGGCATATATATAGTTCGTAACCTGGATTGACACTTGATTGACACATTGAGGATTAGCAGCGCCAATTAGCAAGAGGATTTCATTGTCACGTCATGTCACGTCAGTTTGACAGGGCGTAGTACTACCTTTTTGGTCTAACGACTAGCGTTTGACATTCCAGTAGGTACGAGTTCGGTGTAATGAGGTGTAATGTCCAGTTTCTCAAAGTATCCGCTCGGTACACGTACAGATAATACACGGAAACTGTAGACGCGTACGAAGTCGCGGGTAATAAAATAATTAAAACACTAAAAAATATAGGAATTCATGCTATATTTCATTTTGCATTACATTTCTAGTGCTCTTTTGTTACATTGGTTTCCATTTAAAATGGAGAGCTAAATCGAATTTCTAACCTTACACCTTAACGCTTCTTTCATTCGGAACACTATGAACCTGTTATGCGCAATAACTTAAACCTTGACGTTTTTAATTAGCTACTTTGCTAGGTGTTTTTGTTATTGCTGTCAAAAAAAAATTATCACCGGGAAATACTTGTTTTCATCATCATAACATTGCCCTCAGTTCAACCGGTTAGCGGCATTCATATGCTACCTTTCGATTCGTGGTTGCCATTTGAGAACCTTTGTCCCCAGTTGTTAGCTCTGTGAACTTTAATATGATCTGCCTTTTTTGTTTTTCTGAATTTAGTTTTGCGACTAGATCGTAAAAGTTTCTTCTACAGAGAGAAATCATTTCAACAAAATACAGCAACCAATCTCTTATCAAAAGTGCTCCGCCAAAATGGAGGGCAAAAAACGTCATGTCAATTAATGAAATCTACCGTAAGCTTGGCTTAGCTGTCCGCCTTGTTATATCATAACTAAAGCGCAGTTGGGGAGTGCTTTCTTGGCAGATAGGGATAAAACGTTAGCTAAGTTGAGTCTCCGTGAAGAATCTGACTTTCGAACATTTCAATCAGATTTTTGTGAAAACAGAAATGAATTTGCATTTTGTGAAAAGACGGACGGAGAAATATGACTCCAATACCTACTTCTCGGGCGAACAAAAGCTTAACATAAAAAAAAGTATGTAGCTATAATAGTTTAGTTTTGGGGATTCCTATAATCAAGGGCCAATTCATGTTTATCCGCTTGTAATGTTTTATAGAACTTTTTTCAAAGATACCTACTGCTACTACCCTGTTGTTAGATCTAAAATGTCAAAATCCGAGTCGTCCTATACACTCCTTACCATCTCTACTTCCACAAGAAATCCATATTAGCCTCTGAAGATTTCCAGCAAAACATTGTACAAGACCTTACTAATATTGTTGCTAGAGTAAATCTTTCTCACGAAGCAATGGGGCTTAAGAGTTTTATTGTCGTACAAGGGAGCGATCGTGTCTGAGTCCGGAGCTTGGCTTAGTAGATAAATAATAAACTTGCTTAAAGCCGGAGGTAGATTTATTTTATTAAGATATTTAGTAAATATTTTAACTAGTTTAAAATGTAGCTTTTATTCTTATTTATTACTTACAAACACAGTGTCATTCTATCAATTTTTTTGTTTACTGTAAGCATGTGTATTGTGTGTACACTATCCGTACGGTTGGTGTCCGGAGTTACTGTAATTAAACTTATTGTGTTTAGTAAACGCAAGAAATTTTGCGTTTTGAGTTTGTAAGGCCATTACTTATAGAAATAAAAGTAAAAGGTATGCTTGAACTTTTTAGTCACTCTGTTATCGGCCAAAAAGTGCCTATTGCTGTTTTAATAGCGGATAGCAACTCTATCGCGTATTTTTTAATAAGCCTAGAAAATTGTATTACCATAATCTTGGCTGTGGTTTCTTCTACATACTATTGATACTACGCATTATCTACCTTACGTCTACATAGTTTGTAATAAATTGCTTTATTACCTTGCGTCATAATCCTCGGTTAACTAACATTAATGCGCGGCTTTGCCTGCGTACGGCAGTTTGTTTAGATTAAAAAGTAATACCTAGTTACTGTACCTAATTGATAAACATGAGAGTAATTTCTTTAGCTTCCAAATTCTTATACTTTTTAATTGGAACTTTACCTGTATATTTTACCTATGTATGGTGCCTAAAATTTTTTTTGAGCTATTCATTGAGTCGTTTGCTATTTTATCATACATAATTTGTGTAACTATTTTCTTTTTTTTTGCAGCTCTTTGTCATAAGCTTTTACTGTATTTAACTTATTTAAAAAATATTATTTATTTATTTCTCCTATTTAGCGGTGAGTTGACATTAGGGTTTCTAACCTACCCTAGATATGAAGTACTAGGTACTATATAAATTCTGTGCCTTACATTCTGTAGTCAGAAGGAATCAATACAGGTTCCCATCTTCTTACTCAACCTTAAGAATGCCTTAAATGGCCCAGAAACTTTCAAACGATGTTTGTTTCATCAAATTCTATTTTACAAGAAACACTGTAATCAGAATATCACTGTAAAATACACTAAAATCGGATAAGAGTTCCGTACCGCGATCAAAGAATCGCTCCTTCTCAGTTTAAATCTCTCTAATTGGCATAATCCTTACAACTCGTGCTCCATCGCATTGCTTTTGCACTTCAGATGTTTATTATTAGCCAAAGTAGGTATTGACTTTGTTATAATGTGGGTATGTAACTTGCAAAACGTGTTGTAAGGTAAAAGCTCAGCACCGCCTTGCCAAATTCGCTTAACTACGAGGTAAGCGAATTTGCTATAGTGGCACCTAGAATCACCTAGTTATATAAGACGATTCTAAATGATCCTTGTTATTTTATTGAATAAATATATATTCATGGACATTTCACACGACGCTCTCTAGTCCCAAACTAAGCAAAGCTTGAATAAAGAAATTATGACTTTGACTTTATTGGTACTGTACTGAGTCTATATAACTACTTTATGCGCTAGTATTATATGCACCTTAGGTTTTTTACTTACCCACTTCTAAAGTTGAAAATACCATAGTCATTAATTATTTACCTATAGGCATATAAGGTATCTTTCTTCTAGGAATTTTATAGCTATATAAAGCTACTTTGAAACTTCATAAAATGAGAAGATGATCAAAACTTGAAACCTGACACAAGCACCATCAAAGAGCCTCTTACCGTCTTAGCAAGTAACTTTTAGTATTGAAAATAGGTATCCGTGTACCAGGAAGCTAGACTTACCGTCAAGTTCCCAAATTGATTCACAGATCGAAGTGACGACAAAGACGTCTGGTAGATATCGCCGATTACAAGACTCGTAAGTTTACAAAGTTTGACAGGTGATTTGGGTCCCCAGCCAGTCGCTTCCGTCGTCTAGTCCAGTAGATATCTATTGACACCATGTATTGTAAATCGTAAACAATCCTGTGATGTCCAATCTACATTTACAAAATTTGCTAAACTAAACTTGAGTGATAAAAATTTATGGGACATAATTTACAAGGAGAATGGTTTTACGTTACGACTGAAAAAGTTTTAGCATAGTTTCATTAGCTCCTAGTGTAATAAGTAATTTTACAAATCGTTTGGAATTTTAACAGAAGTATATTATATCAAATAAAGGTTTAATTTTAATTTTTATAGACCTTCTACGAATAGATATTTGTTGTAAGTACCTACTATCATAATAAATGACATAATCTAAGGGCGGCTTGCACCAGAATCGCTAAACGTATTTAACAGCTAAATAGATTTAAATCTGACGTATTTATATGACTTGACAACTCGCTAAATACTATTTAATAGATAAACGCGTTTAGCGATTCTGGTGCAAGCCGCCCTAAGAGTCTACTGCACAGACTACAATTTTGTAAACCGGCCAAACACTCGTTTTATTTTGTTTTTTTTTCTGACATTCCTTCGTATTTTATTTTCCCAATCATTTTAAAAGGTGAGGGGATACGTCGGTACCTATTTATTAGAAGTTGGATAATAAAAGTAAAATAAGTACAATTAAGTTCTTTCCATATTATATTCAATTAAGTTTCGTATATTAAATTGAATAAACATTTAGCCAATATTTACCTAAGCAATAAATGCTGTTCGTGTGAGCCTAGTGACGTAGTTAAAAACCTTATTTTAACGATATTTACAGTTTATTTGGAAAAATCATCACAGCTTCACGAAAACAAGCCCAACATTGGAACAATAAACCAATAACAATCAGACACTAACTAGTGATGTGTTTAAAATTATAAAACAATATCGATAATGGAAATGTGATAAACAGCCTCAATCGATAAATGCGTAAATACTGAAACATGATATAAAACTTATGACATACTCATTTACAAAATGTAGGTAGAGTTCTCACACTATGAATAAGAATATAATGTAGTCGGATAATAAATTGCAAGATTTTAATTATTTATTTAATTTACATTAGGCATGATGACTGATTTTGAAAAACTGTCCTAAAATATTCCTAAGTATCTATCCAGTATTACCAAAACATATTATTTCGGCAGGAAATAAAGTTTTATTACAAAAAAATGCAATTTAAAATTCGGTACATATGTAGTAAATATCCATTATTTTTTAAACAGCCAAAAATGTTTTGCGTTACATTACAGCTACCTATGTTTATGTTACAGTGACTATCTTCCTACTCTTATTGTTACCTACTTGAATTTTAGGTGATTTATTTAGACAAATCTGAGAGTAGGTACCTACTCTGATATGTGAAGAACCTATCAAATTATAGGTTTCATCAATTTCTAAGAAACTTGACCATTCTTTGGACTGAGGAAGCCATTACAAAGAAATAATAACTAAGGAATGTGCGTCAACTACTTACAAAAAATCGATGTAGCTCAAAATGTATCCTAAACTTGCAATACAAAATTGCCTACTATACTTAATACAGTTCATTATAGATTAGAATAACATTGAATACTATTCTAGACATCGAAATTATATAACTATAACTTGTTTATCAATATTAGTGGAATTTACTGAGAATAGATTAACCTATTTAACTATAACATTTTTATAAAGCTATTGTAAAATTTAATAAATAAACCAAGAATTATGCGTCTATATACATAAAAACTATATTTTAATATTTGAGATTCATCAACAAACACTTGTGACGTGTCCTTTGATAGCATTTTATTTGTACATCTATGTACATAATACGATGTGATCGCTGCTCTATTTGATACGTAGATCCTACTTATCATGCTTATAACGTCGCACACTTAAGAAAAACTACTGAGTAACCTACAAGAGTCAATAATGTCGTTTGAATAATACGAGCAGTTTGAATGACGCAACCTAGACGTTGCTTTAATACTAACATGGCACTGCACACCATAGCGACTCCACTTCAGTCTTTCGTGTTAAGCCGATGGACGCTACAAACACAAAACTCCATTAGCCGATCCTATTTAGACGAGTTTCCTCTCAGCCATAGCGTGCGGATGTCCTGGATGCGAGTAGTGGCCGGGAGAGGCCGGTTCATACAATGACATCTTCAATCGCTTACACTTTGCCCTTCTGTTCTTAAACCAGAACTGCACGTTTTTTGACTCCAGTCGCGGAAACTTCTGCCTGTACGGCATTCGATTCAACTCTTCCGTGTATTTTAGGATGAGGTTGTGCGAGGGATGCGTGTTCATCGAGAACCATTGTTCTAGAACGGGGACTTCGGATACCGGGTCGATGAAAGTGCGGTTTCGTTTGCGACGCTCATCTGATGTTCCACCAAGGGCTAGGTTTAAACCACTGGCACCTTCGCCAGGAAGAGGACTAACTCCTGGGAAACCGCTCATGTACTGACTCATGTACATAATCCCGTGACCGAACATTGGATGATTCGGCACCATCGGGAACGGTAAACGGTCTAAGTGTGGAGAAGAGTGCCTATAGTGGTGCTCTTGGATGACGTCATCGTCTGAGGCTTCGTGCTCGTCGGCGACTCCGTTTTCATCTTCGTTGTTGTTGTTAATGCTGCTGTTGTTGTTGTGTGAGCTGTCACTGTTTTTTGCTGGAGAGCGCTGCGGGGAGTGAGCTGAATCATGCTTGCTTAAATCTCTTGGCTCCATTTTGATGTCGTGGACCTGTGGCAAAAGAAAAGTTATGAAGATATTTTTCTGCATTATTATCATAGATCGCCCAACAGAAATTTTAGACAATAACTACTTTATTTATTTATTTGTTAGGTACCTTGATGATGTCAGGTGGTTTCAGAGATTCTTGTGGTGTTTCTTCTGAGCTATTACTATTCTTCTTTGTAGTGATCAGTGAAAGAGGAGCATCAGGACTTTCAGCTCTATCGTCGGGGTTCAAATCAACTCCATCATCCTCCATGTCAGAGCCTCCATTAGACAAGTTGTCTTCAGACATTACAGACATTGGGTATCTGCCAGGACTCTCAGAAAGCTCCAGAGGGCTTTTCATAGAATTATGATCATGAGGATTATAGCTATCACTACCACCCATCATGGATCCATTGGTGGGGCTGTGGCTTCTACTGTTGAATCCATTGAGATGGCAACCGAGACCTCCAATGTTGCGGAGCTCTGCACGTTTCTGAGCAGCTCTAGCATTCTTGAACCAGTAAACTACATTGTTGACATCAAGGGGCTTCCTACCACGCCGTGATTCAAGATTATTCAATTCCCGAACGTATTGCTGGATTTGCTGCCTGCTCGGGTGCTGGTTCTCGGAAAACCAACGCTGCAGTTTTGGCAGCTCGAGTTCAGGGTCAAAGCTGGTCCTCATTCTAGTCTTTTGTGTTGGATACTGAGTTTGAACAGTCTGTAGAGCTGGATGCAAGTGCTCTGGCATCGTGTTCAAAGTAGGAGAGCGATTTTTCATATTTGGTCCAGGCGATGGGTATCGTCGAGGACTGAATGGCGGAGGCCGAGGTGATACCTGTGCACTCCACCAAGACTCAAACTTCCGACGCATCTCCTCAGAGGGCTCATGGAAGTTATGCGGCCCCGGTGTTCTGTCGTGCCCACGACAAATCTGAGCAAGTGTTACCTTTAACAAGAGAAACAATAGGTAAGTCAAAGTCACTCGAAACGTAAATACAGAAACCAAATACCGCAAACCATTTTAGAAGGTTTTAAAGAGGTCATTCTAACCAGCTACAGATACAGATATAACTGTTTGAATAAACACTGAGCATTGTTTCACAGAACATCGCCATTAGATTATGAAAATATTAGGTCGGCTGTTAATGCATGTGTCATGCACGGTCAGGTCGGCTCTGACGGAGGTGTTTGCTCGTTGGTTAGAGCGCAACACTCCCTCAAGCCGACGAAACTTCAATCATGGTCTGCTCCAAAACAATGAGCGGGAAGGGCGACTTGCCAATTAGCATCCACCCACTTTGCTCAACTATAGGCGCCGGCAACGAAGCCGATACTAAGTGCTTACACTAAAACGCTTCCGCACTATCGAAAAAACCCCTAGACGATCCCATACCGCTATTTGAGTGGCAAACAGACCGTATGAATACAAAATATTCCTAAGTTCTATTTAAATTTCTCAATTATTTGCTTATCGCGATACCGCAAAGTGTATATTTAGTTATGCATTAATCGCATAGCAAGTAAGTAGTCAATCATAAAGAACCTGTCAGATTATAGCTACGTCGAGGAGTTTACCCAGCTTGACAGTTATGCAAGTGAGATCTCTCTAGATAACATAGAATAGAACAATGCCAGCGATTACGACGTCAGGCAGCATGTCAAAAGCCGTTTGCTTAGCTCGTTGCCAAATCAGATGTTAAATTAAATGTTGGTACCACTTATAACACATTGAGATTGTGCCTATAAATCATGTCAGAGGAATTAGCGTACGCCGAGTGATACATTAATCCGTTTCTTTGTTTTATATTTTTAAATAGTGAGGCCATATTTGCTTTCAGATATTGTCTGTTCGTGGAAGATTTACAAGAAGTGGCGCCTGCGCGTGATAACTCGCGTCACGTGTAATCCGCCTAAGTACGTAATACGGTGTGTGATTGCGAACATTGCTTGATATACTGAACTGAAAGGACAACTTGGAACACAACAGGCTTAGTCTTATCTCGTATAATTTTGTTATGTGTACATACGCCACTTACGTTGAGATGTGATTAAATTAGAACGAGTTACCTTGAAGCTTAAAAGGATTTGGAAATTGAACATTTAAATGAAATTGAGGGCTCAACGTACAATTTAATCCAAGACGTTGTAATCGAAAATATGAAAAGCGTCTTCAATATTTCACGATCATTTGAAAGTTTGTTTTGAGTTGTAACCGAAATGGCGCAAATTGGCGTAAGATAAATTGCCGTAATATCATAGCCGAGTTCATCTGGCGTTTAGCTACAACTTTGCTGTTTGAGGTGTCTGATTATCTCGCCGTCGAAGTTCCTTTGGTTCATTTGCGGTAACTTCGTCTTCGATTCTTCAAAGTTGGAATCGAGAGTGAATTTGCGTAGAACTGTGTCACTGGAAGCGCCAAATTGAAACGGCATCGGCACCGCTATTCGGGTTAAGCCTCGAGAAGGGCGCGCATCGAGCGCTAACCTCGCGTTTAATAAGATTATAAAGCATTATTTTATGGTATTAATAAGATCAAAAGCGTTCGTACATCTAAAACTCCTTTTAACCCTCTTTCGCGGAGGCTCGGAGTAAGACGAGGGCGGGCGGTGTGACGTAACCCGTTCGACACAAGGCGGATATTTAGAAAATATAATAAGGCCTCGCGAGGTGCGGATGAGACTGAGATTCAATTAAATTTATTATGTATGGAGATCTTGCGTGTAGGCAGGTGCTCATCGCGTCGACAAATTGCTGTATACCTACGTCTTGTCTTCCCGTAGCATCGTTTTAACTCCCTCTATATAATCGCTTTACAAGATTGCTTTTCAACGATATTTATGGATCAATATCATCATAAATTTTGAACCATAGCCATGTGAATACAGAGTGATTTAAAAAAAGCTATCCTAGAGCTTTTATTTAAACGTAGTACTCGTTGGGCATTTACTCATTTATTTCCCTTCTGATTGTAACTTTAAACTCGCTGTGAGTAGAAGCATTAAAACTGAAAAGAACAAAGCAAATTCATAATACCTAAAAATTCACTCGAGACAACATGAGAATTTACATTATCTTTTGTAAGACGTTGAGCGCCCGCGAACATCAAAACAAATGCTTTCTTAATTCTTCTCTCGAGTGATGATCCCTATTAGTAGGGACTTACGAGTAACCTCGCAAATTATAACAACCTTCTATACTGTCGGAATGCTACTTAGTGAGTTTCATAATCTGTCTCCTTCACGACTTCTTCAAATGATGAGTATTTTCGTCAAAAATTGTAAAGGAGTTTACGTTGTTGTTAGGAGATAAGCATTTTTGGCCAAATGTTTAAAATTATTTAATTTCTTTTTAGTTTTTACAATTGTTTGTGTAAAATGAAGTCAAAAGCTTATATTCAATTTGAATCACTGGTTGATTCTGCCTGCGAGTGATAATGCTACGTAATTTTTTCCTTTCAACAACCGAGCTATTATTATGATAAGCTTATTAAAAAATGCAATTTGCAGAATATATTGAGTAAATCGTTTGAGCTTTATGATTATCCAACAAAGACTTGTACTCATTATGTTAATGCACTTGTCAGGTATCAATTGTATTGTACCTACTACTTGCTGAAAATTAAAAACAAAATAACGTAAAGACACGTTCTCATGGTTAGGATGTGCCATCGACTTCAATACCGAGTACCGGTATTTACCTAAATTTTTTACCCATAGGTCCATTCCCACTAGTTACATTGCTAGTTCTATTGATGTAACTAGTGGGAATTTTTGTCCCATGGTAATTTAGAAAATTATTAAAAGTTTAATTAGCCTACCACAATAACAAAATTTCAATATCTTAAATTCATAGCACCAATTAAATCAATTTCCCCGCACACAATACATTGGCTGTACTGGATGCGCGATTTCAATAGCGGACTTAAAATCTAGAAAACAATGAGTTTCACGATAATAAGGGGTAAAGGTTCAGTGCGGGTTCGAAACAGGTGGGGGTGCCAACAATTGGGCATTAAAGAACATTACACAATGTTGGTTCAGGGCGGTGTAGCGTACACGCTTTGTGTCGATTATGATGCCCGAAATGTAATTCGCTTTGACAAATGTTTTAAGACAGCTTACGGTGGATTTGTTTACTAACTATGCAAACATAGCTTAACAAATGCGTTTTTTAAGTATCAAAATGAATGACAACATGTTTTTACTACGTACAAAACACTCTGAAACGCCTTTTTCTCAACGAGTTTTTAGAAGTTGGTATGCCAATCAAAATCTAATCGATTGCAATAGTAGCATTTATTAGTTTTACTGCACGGTGTTTAGTTATGCGAGATATGGAAAAATCTGCTCCGATATTAAATGCAAAACAAAAAAACAATAAGAAAATGCCTTTACCTCATCCAAAGGGCACCCAGTAGACATAAGCAGCGGTCTGCTTTGTACCAATAGCAGTCTGAGCAACTTGTCCTTGATATCTTGCAGGGGTGTCGGCCTAGGCCGTAGCAGCTGGATCCGTAGGGTTGCTACGGTGGTCAGCTCGCCGAGTACTTCGCCGACAGTCGCGAGTGGACCGTCCGAGATCCGGTCGAAGGTTAGTGGCTTCCAATTGTTGATCACCACTGAGCCTGGCAACAAAGACACTACTTAATACATCTCTTGGAGTAACGAGATGGTTGTGAAAAGTTGTTGGTGTATTAAAATCAAAATGGTTCGTTAGTTTTTGGGTAGAGATTATTATTAATCCATCATAGATAGATAGATAGATATATTCGTTATTGTACTCTCCACTTAAACTAATATAACAATAATAAAGACTATTTAGGAGGTAAGTACAATGGGCGGCCATGTTGCTAAAATCATCATCATCATCCATAAGCTTTAAAAGTGCTGTCAGATAGATAAACACTTTATTGTACACAAAGAAGAAACATGACACAAGAAAAAGAGTTAAAGCTGTACAATGGGCGGCCTTATCGCTAAAAGATTATGATAATGATTATAATATTTCTCTTTTATGGAATCAGCTTTACGTATCTTAAGATTTAGCAAACGTTATGTGGTGTGCATCTACTTCGAGACTAAACAATGTTGTTGCAAAACAGAGGCCTTAGCCAATGTACATTAGCTAGGAATCGATTCTATTTCTACAATCTTTATCGCCGCAACGATATCGAAGATAGATCGGGAGACCAATTGACATACAAGTAGAAAAGTCCATATCTCCATCCTCTTCTATCAGTCTTTCGAAGGTCTTTCGCTACTTGATGTCCGCCGACACCACAGAACAATAAATAATATATTTATTATTTATTATTATGTGGCCGACACATTGCGTTGGCCAAATTGTTGGTGATTCTTCTTTAGTATAAATAAATACTAATTTTGTAAGAAAAAGTTCTTGTAATATTCAATTTTATAAAAGTAGCCATCGTAATAGAGTCAGTGTAGCCAGTAATGTTGCATTTTTGCGAGCGCGCGGGGTCGGCCACACTCAACAAACGCCATGCCTGGCTTGGCGCGTATTTGTTTGCCTAATCAATCTCGTTTAATCTATGGTTTTCTTACATCCAATGTCAGTGTCTTTCGAACATAGAAAAAATTTCTAATAGGCAGGTACTACGTAATAAGAAGCGGGACTTCTACCAAGAAAACAGGAAAGTATGAAAAAGAAGTTTACCATGCTCGCCACCAATGGCCACCATAATAACAGAAATAATTTGCCAAAAGAATAGTAGCGATAGCACCTGATAATGACAGGAAATCTTGATTTTAAGTGGTGTTAGCCTAGAGAAAATGAAATAGGTGTGTACTAGGTTAGGAATTTAGAATTTTTATCGATATCGATAAACTTAGAACTAGGTTTTAAAAAAATACATAATTATACTTACTGCAAAATATAAGATTTATTAGTGTAGGTGATTTGCACATCCTTTACATTGTGAATACTAGTCTTGATTTTTTATAGAAGACGAAGCGCTCGTGGCGTAACTTGCTTAGTCAATCTTCACCGATTATTCGAGGGTGACAAAAAATCGGCGAGAGAGGGCACTCTATTCCCCATTATAATATTCCTCTATGATTCTATTTCTACAATCTTGATCGCTTCAACGATGCCGAAGTTAAATTGGTAGACAAAGTAACATACGAGAAATAAATGCCTACTCGATCAATAACTTCGCTAATTCTGTCAGTCTTTCGCTAGAAATCACGTTTAGTCTATGGTTTTACTACATCCAATGTCATGTCAGTGTTATTCGAACCTAGCATATTAATTTTGTTTATTTATTTTATTTTTATGTAAGAAACGAAAATTAATGTTTTATTGTGAAACATTTAGATAAAAAATAGAAAAGTGGGCTACCTAGTAAATAAAGTACCCACAAAACCCTGAAAATATAAGGTGTGATTGGATGCAATGTGCAAACACCAGATAAATGAAATAAATGAAGAAGAACTCTGGCTATGGAGAATAATATTAGATTTTTTTGGATTCCACATTCCAGATCACATTCATAACATGCCACATTGCAGAGGTAAAATATTGTTTGTAGGTACATACCAATGAGGAAGTGATTTTAGTTTCAATCCAAACAGTCAGTGTAAAGCGGCTTACCTGCCTACAAGCATAATATCAAGGGTTATTTATTTTCTTGTTACAGCGGTGTCATATTAGGTTTTATAACTTATCTAAATACGGTATGTGGAAGGTAGGTAATATTAACATCTTTATATTTTCAGATATCATCTGCCTACATAATAATATGTACTGCTGCACTGAGCCTAAACAAAACATACAGTTATTCAACCAAGTATACCTACTTGAAAGTTACGACCAACATTCTATGATATTGGAATTTTCGTGGAATAATATTTTTGTGCTCTTTTTTCCTGTGTTAATTTAATTCTGAATAAAATATGTTTTTTCTTCAAGTACTTATGTACTTTTATTTTTTTAAATGCATGCAGGTTAGGTCATGTGTAGGTATTGCTCTTAATAAAATCCGTAGCGAACATCGCCCTTTACTGCAAGGTTTAGTGTAGTACCTAGTAGGTTTGAAAAAACCTAGGATTATTTCGCGGTCACCTCGGCAGTCACCAAATCGATTGAAACGTCAAAATTTCACCTAAAATCGCCTTTTTATTTCGATATCTACAGGGTTTTGGTTTTCGCTGGCTTTTCTATCGTGGTGATAGAAAACGAAGTGAAGTCGCTTGTCAAAAAAGCCACTTGGCTACGCATTTATATGGAGATAGTCGTTCGGCTGTTGTCGGTTCGTGCGAGGGAATCGACATGTATACCAATATTCGTTTCGTTGATCACAGACCACATGATACATCTATGCCTTATGTCAATCCCATACATTTTTGTACTTTTGAAGTCGCCTGTCAAAAGTATTATTTGTATGGAGGTAATCGTTCGCTACTGTCGATTCGTGCGATCGAATGGACATGTATTACATTTGGCTACCAATGTTCCTTTCGTTGACTACAGACCACGTGATATATCTATGCCTTATGCCAATCCCATACATTTTTGGACTTTTCTACTGCCGACATCGCTTGTCGAATGTTACCTTGGCTAAGGCCTCTGATGCATGAATTACATTTCAAAAAAGTTAGCTAAGTTTAGCAATTACCTCTACAATAAAATTCAATCTTGTTACCTTTCGCAGAAGAAGCCAGTTCATGAGGGTATCCTAGCCGCATCATAGCAGCAGGCACTAGCTCGTGGAAGGCAGTGGCAGCGGGTATGATGACGTAGCTGTCTGTCTCCACCACAGCTCTGCGTCTCCACGTGCTTTCTTCGAGCGAGGATACTGCTTCAACCACGCAGTGGACTGGCAGAGTTTTACCTGAAGAAGAATAAGACTTTAGAAAAATAAAGAACAACACAGTGAAATTAATTGTAAGGTACTCGTAAAATACACAAAAGAATTATTAGACAGATATTTAGACGTTTATAAAATCTTTTCAAAACAGACAGCAAAAAGCGTGAAGGGAAAATCCTTTCTCCTGCTTCTTAAAAATGAACCGCTTTTCCGTCGAAGTGCTGTCGTTAAGGAGCCTTCTTAATTATTTATTAACTTTTCAAGCGAGAAAGCAATGCTTTTGACTTGCTCGCGGACGTGGCAAAAAACCGAGTGAAACGTTAAAATAATAATTAATCCTTGCTTCATGTCGGCAGTGCCTTTGTCTTGATATTAAATAGTTTTTGCTGCCTCAATGCGCTTTTTTCCGGACCGTTAAAGAGCGTTTCAGTCTGAAATACGCTGAAGTTTTTGAGACGAGAAACGACTTATTACAGAAAAAATATATAAAATATATAATGTGGACGTCTGTAAGCTCAACCATCATAATTCCGTAAGTACTACAACCGATTTTATACGTAAACTATGAATGCCTCAGTGCATTAATTTACATAAATAATCCTGAAATTCAGAACAAAACCGTACCAAAGGAGTAAATTGTAAATTCCATACGACTTTAATCTCATAATGCTAGTAGGTTAGTTTGAATTACCTTTAAAATAGCCGAGGTTTCCGGAATAATCTCGTAAGTAACTTTCAATAGTTTTCGTTATCAAGTTAGAGGGCGAGAATGTTTATAAAATGGATTTTCCAAGGGTGAAAATATAGGGTGTTAGACATTTTAAAACAGATGACATTCGGAGACTGTTTTTATAAAAAGTTACTTGGCATTTGTGGTTTTTTATCGACAGATGGAAAAAAACCATATGGGAAGGCTTGTTTTTCTTTGGTCAATACATAAGTACATATTGTTTGCAGTGTGTCATGTCAACGCTTTTGTGATTGTAAACCGAACAAAATCATATGCGCATTGGTTACTTACAGAGTGCGGGTACACCAAGATTGATATAGTTTTTCTTGGTAGATGCAAGAAATTACTAGATATTAAAATACTAAGGGCGGCTTGCACCAGAATGGCTAAACGCGTTTAACTCTTAAATACTATTTAGCGAGTTGTCAAGTCATACAAATACGTCAGATTTAAATCGATTTAGCTGTTAAATACGTTTAGTGATTCTGGTGCAAGACGCCCTTAGTACCTATATTTCTGTTAGCTGTAAGTTTTCCAAAAATGAAATAATAAAATAAATGACTTGACATCTGACTACGAGTATTGACTAGAGAGTGATGAAAAATAACCAGTTTTGTCATTGGTATTGAAAAACAAACAAACAATGGAACAACCTGTATTTCAGAGAGAGGGTAGTTTCAGGTTAGCACCTATGGTTTTAATATACAGCCTGGATTATTTGAGGTTTAGTCAACCGACCGGGGCGGGACGGTCTTTCGGTCAACTAATCCCCGGTTATGAAACTAGTGGACTTCGATAGTATTATTATTTTATCTATTGTCTAATAGAAATTTCGGTATCTAAGTGTTTAATTTCAAAAATCATAAATGCTTCGTAGTTCTTTTATTTTTTAAAGCAACTTAGGCCTTGTTTTCTTCTTTATGTAAACTCATAACATTAAAGTGGCGCCCAACGTGGGGCCTGTCTTTAGCAATCTGCACAATCGCTACAAACAGAATACTATACAGTATTCTGTTGTTTGAACTGTGTATGTGAAATACGTGTAAGCATTAAATATTTTTTTTAAACATAGTCGATCTATTTCTGAAGAATAGTGGCGACTGTCTCAAGATTGATTCTAATACCGCCCGATCTTAAATCCAAATAATTTGCAACCCCCTCAACCCCTAATTCCGTGAGTACAAAGTTTTAAAGCTCTCACATGACTTACCACCCTTGCAAGTCTCTTGAAGAGTGCTCGATCTAAGCTGAGATTGTGCTTTGTCTAATTGTTGTTTTGTGTTGCACTAATGACTGTTTTACTTGGTTCAGAGATCAATGTTTTGAGTTTTCTAGATTAGCTTCTTGTTCCTAGAAAATAAGTGTAAAAATAGTTGATTGAGCGGATAATTCTACATCAAGTTATTTTTGATTCTGACAAACATTTTTGGATAAATAAATCTTTATTTCAGACACATGATCCATTATGACATAATAAAATAACATAGGTAGGTAGCTAAAATGTAAAAAAAAAAAAATAATCTAGTAAGTACCTAGAATAACCGTAACATAGGTTAGGTGTCATGTCTACCTACTTAGGATTCATGTTGCACCCAGCGTCTATAGACTCTCGTCAGTATAAGTCTATCCGACAGACTAGCAATGATCGCGTTTTTACACTTACCGACTCGGACATAGAGCGGACTATTTTTGACACCTTTAAATCTCAGAGTGATGTGTGCAGTCAATGTATCACAAGGCACGTCTTCAGTGGACGTGCTCAGTGACGCATTGCTTTGTTATAGGCAGTGGTTATCACTTAACTTTAGGTGGGCCATCAGCTTGTTCTATCATTTAGTAGTAGGTATAAAAAAGAAATAATTTTGCATTGGGTGGTTTTCGTAAATTTTTTGTAGGATTGTCAACCTACCTAGAGCTGTATGAAGCAAGGAAGGCTATGCGTGTTATATTACAGTTAAATAAATGATTTTCCATCATCATCAGCAAATAATACCATTATAAACCGTACAAATAAAGTGATAACGAACAACAGGATGCGGTGGCATGTTGTATTTGCGAGGTTTCAGCATCCGTCACGCATCGCCTTATCCTATCTAAATAGATCATCGCTCACGAATACCCGGACACGCGAATCCAATAGGCTACATAGTATTATATTTATTGTATGAAAGATTCAATTTAAAACTTTCATGATTTATTATGAAAATAATCTACCAATAAAGAATTACTTAGACATAGGATATTTATTTAGCTTACATAATCGCTCATTTAACTGTGGACTCGTTTAAGCGTCCTATTTTTAGACGATACATGTATTACAGAGTTGCTCTCTACTGAAGCTGTGTTCCGTATATATACGGGTAAAACTTTGGTGAAAGTTTTGGTTAAATGTATAAAAAAACCACTTGTAATTATCACATTCACCTTAGACTTTGACACCAAATATACAGTTACAAACGGTAGGTACCTAGCTAACCCGTCTAGTCTAGTGAGTAATCCCCACACCGGACTCCAGACCCGAAACTTTCACCTGACCAGCAGACGGTCTACCTCCGCTTCTAATTCTACACTAAACAATGCGAATCCTTTGCATAATTACAAAACCTGCTTATATCCCTGGTTTTCTACAAAACTGTGGTCGCAAATGACAACTATTTAAAAACACACATCTTGGGGCCTTATTCTCACTTCGGCAGAGATTTTACTCTAATAGGGATGACGTTATATCTCGGCCAAATACTCCAGTCACCCACTAGTTAAACGAGTTTTCGACGTCATTTTCACGTCATTCCTATTAGAGTAAAATCTCTACCGAAGTGAGAATTAGGCCTCTGTTAGATGTAATCTTTGAACAGTAACACAGTGTTTTGTCTTTTGTATTCAAACTCGATCAAAGAGACAAACCATGTTGTAACTATTCCAAGCTTACATCAAGTTTATTAACAAGGTGTTATACATAGCAGTAGTATTTCGACAGTGACACTGCTATAACATACTCGTAATAATTATTCTTTTATCTACTCGTATGTTATTTCGCAAAAAAAATGTAGGTACTTGCAGACAATCATCACATAAAATGATAGAAAGCTTTGAAATTTCACATCATAGATTCACATACATAATACAATAATATAATGCTGTCTTTTTAGACAGGCATCATAGCTCAGTTGCTTTCTTTAGCTGTGGGTTCGATTCCCATCAAAAACAAACATTTTTGTGATAAACATAGATATTTGTTGTCTTGGTACTATGTATTTTATGTACCTATACTTACCTAGATTTACAAATAAAAAGCATAAAAATCAAACCAAATAAACTATCTGGTTTCCATTGGTTTATTTAGTTAAAAGGGAAATAGAGCTATCCAAAAATATCTACCATTATTCATTTACCTACGAATTACGAAAATGCTCAGTTAAAACACACAGATTTACTGTATGAAATATCTGTCATACTGTAGGACGTAAAAGCTAAGCAACGTATCAACTGTCCGGTCTAGAACGTAACCTGAGTCTAGGACTTTGCACCAGGCTTACTTGTCTAAAGCCTGAACGCCTTTATTATTCTCTACTTTAATACTTAGATTTAACTTCCGGGTGAGTGAACTTTTGAATTAAAAAACATTTGTTATTTATTTATAGTAATGTTTTGTTTAAAAAGTCAAAACAAAAATGAGTAGAAAAAAAATAGAAAACACTGCAGAAAATAAGAAAAAAATTTTTTTTCAAAAAAAATTTGCTATGTGTAGTTTTTGAGCTCAAGACGAGGCTCAAAATGAGGTTAAAGTATGTTTGAGATTTGATTTCGTTTGATTTAACATAAAATAATTATTAAGTATTTAAATCAATCATAATACAAATACTTAATAATGGTGATCGAATCAATTAAACTGACTTACAAATAGCATAAGAGAGAGATTAAAACTAACGGACAAGAAGGTACTTATAGCAAAAAAATCATACAACATTATACAGCAAAATAATAAGCTGATACTATGCTTCTCACACACAATAAACAAGCAAAACTCAATCGTAACCCCTAACAAAACGATCCAATTTCCCTTACATCCCCCTCAGTTCAATATAATAAGATACTAGATAACGCTAACAATTATTGCGATGGCGTTACAAGTGTTACAACTGTCAAAAGCCGTGTTTGAGCTTTTAATTAAGAAATTCTGTTCATGGTTCATCCCCTTTGAGAAGTTTGCCTACTGTGTCACGGAGGGCTTGACACTTAATAGCTAATATGCTATCTGTAACTTGGCCTAATTATTTTTATTATATTTATACTACTTATTATATTTCAAACATGAAATTGGGGATTCCCCACTTATTCCCCACTTTCATGTATATACCATACCTACTTACTACATTGTAGTAAGTATTTCAACTATATTTTTATACACCAAGGACTCTGTTTAACTACATTTAAAAATGTGTTTACTTAATAGTAGAGTAGTGGGTAGAGTCATGTTTGTATATTGCCTATTCAAGTAATTTATCAGTGAACATCCATTGGAAAGGTTTGGAAAGTTTCCAAACCACAGATAAGGTGAAAAATAATACATGCCACAAAAAAAAAACAAAAATTTAATCGTGTTTTTTAATATTGAAAATTAACCTATTCATCTATCCATTTTATACAAAAATACATATTTGATGTATTTATTTACTTTATGCTACAACCTTAATACAACTTCTAATTAAAATATTGAATAACAAATGAATGCTTAACCTAACCTACTCGTAATATATTCGCAGCTAATTATTTCCCAGCATAGTCCTACAACTCAAGGAAACGTCATCATTATCTCAGCAGCAACCTGGAACAATGTACGTACAAGTATCAAAGCCCTTTGTTCCTCCGTCAATGGGGATTTTGCACGACACGACACCTAAATGATATCGTCGGAGAGCTAAGACACTTTCAAAGTCAAAGTCAAAAATTTTCAATAAAATCACAAGAATAATTTGAAATAGTCTTATAGTTTTTAGTCTTATAGTAGGTGTTTCTAGGTACCTGTTCCACGCGACCAGGTTTGAAGATCGGGCAAGAAACTACGGTCTGGCTCCAAGCTTTTTGTACAATCCTTCTTACATGAAGTTCCAGTGACATTTCAAATTGTTTAAAGAATTATAATAATACCAGTCATGTCATGAGATATAGCTGAGTACCTAAGTCTAAAAGACAACGATAACTTTCTTCGAGTAATTGTAATGTCGTTGTCGTTGTAGGTGACGTATCGGCCAGTGTGCACACACCAAATCGCTAACACATTTACCCACTTACAGCGCGACTGGGTGAAAACTTGCAAAACGAAGCATTGTTAGGATCGACGCACACAATACTCCTGTCACGCTTATCGACGCGTCAAAGAAGTTCAAAGCGGTTTAGACGCTATCGCTCGTTTGTCAGTTAGCGCCGGGAGGTGCGGTTATATAACAAATAGCCTTTTTGAGGGCGCTGCGGCATCCGTTTAATTGACATCTCGAACGTATTAAATGTATTTTCTGGTGCTGAAACGCGGGTGTGCTCGCGTCTTAATTTTTTTGTTCGATTGACATCGTGGAGTCCGACTTTCTGTGACGAAATAAATTGTAGGGTTTATATTTTGGTGTATGACTTTGTTTGTAAGTAACCAAAGTTGGTTTTAGGTGGTGTAAGGGGTAAAGATTTAAATTAATTCTATTTTGGAAGAATTGTAAAATTAAAAGTGTAAACGAATTATTTAGAAAGAGCTTTTAGATATCAATTCAGTTCACTCTTGGAATCAAGAAGCAATATTCAAATCACTTGAATTTTGTCATAATGTGATGCCATAGGTACTTACACCGTATTGTGCCACACTCAACCTACGCATGTTAAAGTACTCATATTAATCTCATTTGTGTAATAAAATCTGTGTCTTAAGGCAAGCCGTGATCCTGCCATGAATGCCTACCTCACGCGATAATCCTGTTAGGTTAAGAAGGTTTCTACATATAACATGCTTTGCTTCGCCTTAAGGATTAAAACCGACGTGTACATTACTTGCGTATTGAAGAAATTACTTGGTGGTGATTTTACGATTTTACCACCTACAAAGACTTTAAATGTTTTCTACGATCATTTTCATAGCATCTCATTCTTGTACAATAATAAATTTAATTTGCAATCAACATCGTCATTAAATAATCTCATCAAAACACAGCTCTTGCAACGAGAAACTCAGTTATAGAAACAGAATTTATAGGTATTAATTTAGCAACAAGCCTAAGCCAAGCTTAAGCGATTACGCCAAGCAAAGATGCAACGTAGATTTACAACAAAGCTGGCCATGACAAGGTGGTCATCGCAAACCCCCAGATCTTTACGCCGGACAATGAAGACAAAGGACCCTTAAATAATTCAGTCAAAGGAAAATCGACCTTAATATTTAAGGTGGAGAAACCAATGTTAATATTAAAGTTCACGCGTCAATTTTGCGTTAAGACGAGTAGTTTGCATGAGAGAGGAATCGAGCGTCTGGGAGCTAAACCTTCCCTCGGGCAGTGGGGCCGAACATAAATAATTAATCTGCGATGTGCGTCCGACGGTTAACTAAATCCCAAGGTGGTTTAGGAAGCTGCCCGTCTGGGATGCCTTAGCTTTAGGTGTGCATTGTTTTGTGTTATGCTTGTTTTGATTTTGGTTACGCAATTAGTTTGAATTTGAACAACTGGATTAAATTCTGTTTCTGGTTCTTCATGATTTCTTGTTATGAAACCTTACTCGTTTTCTATACGTATTGATTTTTTATATAAATTACAGCTCAAATTAATTAATTTTAAATTAAACGTCTACGAAAAATTGCGTAGCGTAGACCTCTACGAAACGTCTACGAAACCGTAGCCATTCAAAACCATCAAAATGATACATAAAGCAAGGTTGTGCTAATAGCTTGTTTGTTATCACATGACTTGTCATTTTCAAGGGATTTTTTAGTTCTCTTCTACCTTTTATAACGAAACTCTAAAAATTAAGTCGACGTAAGTCAAAAATGTGTTATACAAAAATAGCATATTTTTCAATGGGCTTTTATCACCTATTTTCAAGTTCTAAGAGCCTATATTCTAAACACTATAATTATTGATCTACAACCTGATTGATGCGAATAAACCCTGATTACAACTTATATTTTTTATCGAATAAAAAATAAAAAAGCACAAACTAATAAAACAGCTTTTTTTTTTCAAAGTGACAAACCTGTTCTATGAAAAAATACGTTATAAGGTACGTTGTACTGTCAGCATCCGAAGTAGATCACTGGTTTCCAAGATTACAAAATTATTGGTTCATAAGAACCAATAATAAATAATAATAATAAATGATTGAGAAGTATAACGTTAATAACGTAAATAACGTTATCGTTATTTTTTATCTTAGTACCTTTAAGATAGAGTTCTTACTTCTCAATCATGGTGCGAAAAATAAAAAAATATTGCAAATTTTTAGTCATAAAACATATTTGAAACTTTTACTCAATTCATTTACATAATGGTGACTGTAAGATATTTATTTAGTTTAAATATTTATTAAGAGGAGAGTGAATAGGTCTCTTCTGGGCAAATGTGCTAAGTACATCGTCGACCGCACCGTCACTTACCATCAGGTGAGATTGCAGTCAAACGCTTGTCTATCCTATCCTACTAATATTATAAATGCGAAAGTTTGGATGTTTAGATGTTTGGATGTTTGTGTTTCAAACACGTCGAAACTACTGAATCAACTTGGACGAAACTTGGCATATATATTGTTCGTAACCTGGATTGACACATAGGCTACTTTTTATCCCGAATAATTAACAGGATCTAAACGATAAAATGAACGAACGGGATTAGCAGCGCCAATTTAGCAAGAGAATGATGTCATGTCATGTCACGTCAGTTTGACAGTGCGTAGTACTACCTCTTTGGTCTAACGACTAACGTTTGACATTCGAGTACGGGTTCGGTGTAATGTCAAGTTTCTCAAAGAAGTATCCGCTCGGTACACGCACAGATAATATACACGGAAACGGTACTCGCGTACGAAGTCGCGGGTAACTGCTAGTAATGTATAAAAAAAAAGTTTATTAGTTTATCGTGCGAAGCCCCACTAGTGAGCAACAAGCGTTTTGTGGCTCACGGATCCAGCGCGGATTAGGCCGGCTTTACCCGCAGGCGGACCCAGGTGTACAGCATAGTATAGTTCACTAGGCATAAAATAATCGATATTATAAACATATTTATTTATTATGAATGTGAGAGGAGTAGATTCAGAGTTGACGAATGATAGGAGTGAGTGGAAGAAGACATGTTGTGCCGACCCCACCTAGCGTGGGATAAGCGTATGATGATAAACACACTTTGTTTCAAAATACCAAAAGACAGGTGTATAAAATACCTTTTGATGATCAATTATGGCACAGAACATCCTTTAGTGCATCTACGTAAAGATTCGTAACTAGCTATGAAACCAAGACGCTTCGGCTCTTGCAAAGGCACAAAATTAGGATCTGCAGGTGTATGCCAATCAAAGTTGAACTGCAAAGTTTTAAATCATGGTCAGTTCATACTAACTCATAGTTATTCTGTGACTAAATAGTGGCATTATGATGTCATTTAATTTGTTTTCGCGCATATTTTGCTGTCAAGTGTCTAAAAAGAATGATCTGTACCACGTGACCTGAAGAAATTACACTGGGCAGTGAAATATAACTTGACAGCAAAAGATTGGCATACGGGGGCTGCAAGTGGGTAGGTATAATTCCGGTGTCAAGTTTTGTGCTTATGACACTTGTAGTTTCTATTTTTTTATTTACCTTTTTCATTCCTTTGCTGGGCAAAGGTCTTTTAAGGCATTCATTTGATCCTTGTTAAGGCTATGTAATTTACATACATGTGACTGTAAGATGAAACCATAGTGGAAAAAAAACATGACTGAGTAATATTTATGGCTTATTCCAGAAATCTCCTGCAAGTTACGAAGGGGATATAATGATAATAAGTAGTTTTTTAAATCCATAGTTTTGTAGTTTGACCAAAATCATAATTACGACAGTTCTCATAAAGTTAGAATTAAATAGGCACGCAAATCGACAATAATGACCGGTCCACACCTACAACCGAACATTAGGACAATTTAGACGATAATGCCGCTAAGTCCCGTCCACGCGAGTCGCGAGGCATTACCGGTTAATTAGTCGCACTGTGTCCGCAGCCTAGTGAGCTTTTTACTTAGGCGATGGTGAATGAGCGGAGACTGGCGCTGACGCGGGAGCGATTGGAAGAGTGTGGATCTTTCGCCAATATACTCGAAAATTATTATTATTAAAGTTCGTTCGTATGAGTTAGTGGCCAACTCTGGTGACAGAGTTTTTAGGCCGCCTTAAGGCCTCCGTCGTAACCTAACTAATGGTAGGGGTTCCGGTGACAAAATTATTAAAGTAACAAAATTACGTCCATTGTCCACACAAAAAAAAAACACCTTTTGTTTGTCGCGTTTGCGTTTCTATAACAGTTTAGACTGATCCTCTAGTAATAAGGTTAATAAGTACCAAATTAATAGCAATAAGGTTAATAAGTACCAAATTATTAAAAAAAACAGTGTTATCCCATTTTTCACTTTAGTTATTTTTATCAGGTTACACTCTTATTTTTGAACTTTTTGGCGTCCTAAAAATATTGAGGCTGGAGTCTGTAATGAGTACAACTAAACTACCAGTAGAATTTATTATGATAAGGTCTTCCCGCGTCCGCTCCCGCTATGTCGTATCGCACTCTACTCATGGGCTATCAGGCTTTTAACTTTTCAAATGCGTTCATTAACTGTGCGCCGATTATTTGGTCCATTCTGACCGCCATTGATTGAGAATAGTGCGTATTAGTGTGTGTTAAGCTTTAGCTGTTCAATTAATTAAATGGTTTGATTATACGTGCCTATTTCGCCATAATCCAGTCATAAACCATAGATAGTTTTGATGGTGTTGAGTTGTGATAGTGAGTTTGTTTAGCTTTTTACTGTTTATAAAGTAAATCTGAGGGTTACCCCACGACAGTTGTGAGAAGATAAAAATATACCAATTTGCGTTACATTGCGTAGCCATTGAGCATCGCTGCAAAATCAAACTATTTTATCGACACAGTGAAAATCTAACATTTCATTTACCACCGTTGTCCAGTACAATATTTTTGATGGTGATAAGTACAAGGTTTTTCACTCCTCAGAAGTCAGTGACCGCCTTTTCAGAAACTATGTATAAAATAAGTAAATATCACCTTCATTATTTATTCACAAAGAAAATTATAACTAAAACAGAAAATTATGACTAATACAATATTTATAATATGTATAATACCTTCATACATAATTACATTAATTACATAAAGCATATATCAGACAGGATTACTGTAACGTTATGTCATAGAAGTGGAATAAAGCTATTACACACTCACTCACAACAAAGGGAAAGTTTATACAAAATTGTTTCTAATCCAATATCCCCGGGTAGGCTTCAGCGGAATTCAGTTTAGACAAGCTCTATTAGTAACTAACTTTCCAGGTGAAAGGTTGTTTTTAGTTAAGCACGGGTTTCATGAACGTGGTAACTCTCATGAAAACCGACCTTTATATCTCTATTTTTTTTTTTTTTATGTTTTTTTTTTCAATTTTTTATTTTCGTATTTTAAGTGTAACCGATAGGTACACTGACTGTAAAATGGACTGGGTTAAACCAAAGAACTATCTTTTAGGCCTTAAATGACGATCTTATTTAGTTTTCGAAAAACACAGTAGGTACAAAAACTTTTTTGAGGGCTCAAAAAGCTCAATTTAAAGTGTATTTTAATAGCAATGTAGACATAAATGTCTTGCTACTAAAAAGTTGTCTAAAATCTAACAAATATTACAATGAACTAAAGAAAATTTAAAATACAAGTACTTACTATTTTTTGAAAAATATTCAAATGTTATAGAAGTGACCACAAAAGGCAGAGGATAAGCCGCCCGAATAGAACTGGTGTAAACGTAGGCTTTCATTCAAATCGCATTTAGAAAGCGCAGACAGACTCAATTTAGTAATTAATTTCACCGCACGAAGTGCTCTAAATGCACTACAAACTATAATCCTCATTAAAATATGAAATAAGCGACTCTATTCACTACACCATCACAGTCATATCATTTTGGCTTCTAAACGCTACCAAAACACAATTATGTATATCGGCAAATCCGCGAGCTCTATCAACGAAAACGTACATTTAATTATCATCTTTTCAGTGGTCCCGCACCATGTGCGATTATTTATGCAAACATAGAATTTACCTCTACACAAATCATTCGTATATTTCACGCAAAACAAAGCAAATTTCCACATTTCCCAATGCCTAGTAAGTAGTTCATTTTGCGAACGACAATCCATGAGAATAAAATTATACGAGGCGATCATTTTCATTTGCTTTCCGACCGCCCAATTTTTCGCATAACGCACCATCCAATGAAAACACAAATTAATCTCCTCATTTTTTGCATACAATTTTATATCATTGAGCTCAAATATCTGAGCGAGGCGCTCGCTGAGTAATCCCACGTGTCATTTATAGTTATGGATTACTTTCGTCTCAATTGAATTATTTTATCATAAAAAGTTAATTTTAATGTTATCTGGTGCTGCAATAATCCGTGAAAGGTTCTGATTTCGCTTTGTTTACGTGCTTTTATGGAGGTGTGCTGTTAAATCCGAAATCAATATGAACAAGAGTGCGGGCGAGGGCTGTGTCGACGCGATATCCAACACGGGTCCGGATTAAGCGACGTCAAATCCCGGATTAAGCGGGGCCGGGATAAAACGAAGGCCGGGATCGGCGAGCGCGGGTCAGCGGGATTTCAGCGAATCGCCGCCGCCCAATAAAAGTATCTGCAGTCGATTTAGACTGAGCCCACAGGAATAGCTTTTTCAACGATAGTTGGAACACTTAATCAACAATTTAGATTAAATTGCCCAACTACAGTTTTGGCTTTTACTAAGGTACTATGCTTTGATAAATTAACTCGACTATCACATTTTTTTTAATACTTCATTTGGTTATTTTCGTTTTTATTTTTAATTTGTAGTGTCACTGTTAGTCACCACCACTAGACGCGCGGTTACAATTTTGGTTTGATTTTTTTATATAAAGTTTCCTAGCTGCTTCTCCACTGGTCATCGGCTATTCAACTTGGCTACCAATTGCTAGGTAATTTCGGCGTTCGCGATCTGTCCACGTAAAGCCGTTCTAATGCCGCCGATGGGATTAGCCCAGTGTCGTGCGCCTTTTACGATTTATTAGATGGAATCAGACGCGAATTAAGATCACTTTCTTGGCCCTTGGTATTATTGGGTGAGATATCCCATAAAAATAAATTTTGCTAGATAATTCTGCATTGCTGTATTTAATCAAGGCGTGTAATAAAAAATACGGATAGTGATTGACGAATAGATCCAGACGTGTTCTGCATGCACGGTCACCCAGCCGGCCTTCGTCGACTTCCGACTCTTCACGTTTTGTAAGTGATATAGTGTCCTTATTAATCAAAATTAATCAAATAGGTAGGTTAACTGAACAAAAAAAAAACAATTCTATTTAGTCCTTTGTGTATGATATAGTATAAGCTCAGTGATTTTCTAAAGTAAGAATATCTACTTTAGTATAAAAAACGATGTTCGAATGCTTTTTGTCCACAGTTGTCAAAACACACTTGTATAATTATCGCTAATCCGATTACTTCGCAACACTAAATCGATTAATCCCCAAAAAATAAACGCATGCACTCGACTAATCAAAGTTTTTGTAAACCGTTCGTTTGCGGGCCCCGTTCAGCCATTATGGGCCCGGTAATCCGGATCGGAGATTCATTAGGGCGAGATTATACTCTATTGAAATCTGGCTAAGCCGGGGCAGGGGGCGGCTATTGCGATCGACAGACTTGTAAAGTTGGCTTGATATTTTACAAGTATCAACATATTCCTGGTCTATGTTAATGTTTCTAAATAATCCCATAGTTTAGATGTTTGTGTTTCAATCACGCTGTAACTACTGGTCCAATTTGGATGAAACTTGGAAAATGTATAGTTCGTAACTTGGATTAACACATCAACAGAAATCAACAGCATAAAAAGGGATACAAACGAAGTCGCGGGCAGAAGCTAGTAGGTATATTTATAAATCTGAAAATAAAGTAATTGAAAGAGCCTATTTCACAATCTCATGACTACGCTATCCGTTAGGTACTTACTTATAAATATGTCTCTACTTTTGGCTTGTCAAAAACAAAGATAGAAATATTTTTATTCGACAAATAGCGTTAATAGCGTTACTCAAAGGTGGTAAAACAGGCCTTAAATCTGTCGGAGATACTCAAAATATTCTCTACTAATATTATGTTAAAAGTAACTACCGAAATGAAAAAAAGGGTATTCCAATCTCAGTTGAACTGCAAAGTTTTAAATCATGGTCAGTTCATACTAACTCATAGTTATTCTGTGACTAAATAGTGGCATTATGATGTCATTTAATTTGTTTTCGCGCATATTTTGCTGTCAAGTGTCTAAAAAGAATGATCTGTACCACGTGACCTGAAGAAATTACACTGGGTAGTGAAATATAACTTGACAGCAAAAGATTGGAATACGGGGGCTGAACGATTATTTATCTATTAAAATTAAAATCCTTTTTCCCAAAACGGGCATCAAACTTGCACCTAGACGCCGGACAGTCTTACATCTAAGTTCGTCGATATTATTGCCAAATGTTTCTCGTTTATTTACTCAAAGTAACCCTCTTCTTGTCTCTACATAAAGGTGCGCACCACAGCATTAACATTATTGGATAAGCGACGTCGTACATCAAACGAGGTGGTAAACAAAAAACACCCAGATGAAAAGACGCAAGTAATTACTGTGATAGCGTGCTTTGAGGAAATGTCAATATTTAAGAGTAATGGATACACATTAGAAAAATCTTTGTTACGATATAAAAATAAATATCCGAGTTGATGGAAGATTTTTGGGGTAGGTAATAAGTAGGACTTGTATCGTAGAGCAAGATCATAAAAATGGTCTCAGAATAAAACACGCCACGCTAGAATTTATAAAGCTGAGCTATGGGTGCTCTGCAAGTCAATATTAGTATTTTCAAACCGTTTTGACAAAATAAAAAATACAATAGAAAAGTTCTCTCAAATAAAAATAATTATATCTACAATCGCGCCAATTCTACTTCTACAATGTTCACCTTTTTTACTCTCTTACATAAATTGCGTACAAAAACCAAACACTTAATACGGCTTATCTCGTTTTGTAGTCGTCCGCGCGAGATTACTCCGGTGGCTTTATCCGGGTATAAAATATTTACACCGTAGGTACATCTCTACGGATGGACGTTTCCGATAACTATAAAAGTGGCAAAACTGAAAATTTCTATAAAAATTTCGAGTATTGTTGCAAACAGAGGTACGATTCTCGTAACAAAATCTAGCTGAAATATCATTAGGATTTTATTTAGATGTTATGAAACTTTGAGAGAAATACTGATGTTGTGTCAATGTGCATCGAAAATAGGGTAAAAACCTTTTTTTGCATCGTCGCACACCGGATTTCAGAACTGAAAGTGTCACAACGGAACAAATGTTGTCCTACATTCAAACAATGACTAAGGGCGGCTTGCACCAGAATCACTAAACGTATTTAACAGCTAAATCGATTTAAATCTGACGTATTTGTATGACTTGACAACTCGCTAAATACTATTTAAGAGTTAAACGCGTTTAGCGATTCTGGTGCAAGCCGCCCTAAAATTATTTTTAATATTTTCATTCATACACAAGTTCAAGGTTTTTTTATTGATCACAACTAAAAAACACACTAAAGACGGTAAACTTCACAAAGAAAATATTAGTTCACGCAGCATTCAACTCTTCAATCCCTATGGTAGGTCGCGGTTCACCCCGTGAGGTTCATTGACTACCACATCACCCCTGTTCTACTCACTTACACCACTTTCAACTTTACGCTCTTAAGAATAAAAATTACATTTCCTTGTAAGTGCTGATTCGGTAGATTTACTGCAAGCTGAAGATAAGCTGACGGATTAGTTCGACAGAACGAAAAAATGAATAATTTAATCCTTAGCCGTGATTGGGTTTCATTTTTTTTATGCTTATAAGGTAAGGGATTACTGCCCTTTAAAATAAGCACAGGATCGATTACGCAATGCTAAATTCGATAAGTAAATAAGATTCTTTGTTAATTTTTATTCACAAAATCGATAGAATATCTGGGGCTCAATTCTACTAACAAGCTTGGCAGCTGAATCGTAGCTTTTCATTTGTTTTTTAGGTAATTTGCGCTCTAATATCAAACTTGATAGGTGAAACGTATCTCAACAGTAACATTACATCTGTTAAGTCAAAGTCAAAATTTCTTTATTCAATAAAATCACAAGGATCATTTAGAATCGTCTTGTATAACTAGGTGATTCTAGAGTTATTAGATCTATAATCTAGTTTTTAGGCTATTTTGTATGTAACAACGATTCAGCACATACATGCACATTGGCGTTTCAACTAAGCTGAAGATCGATCGAACCAGGAATTTAATGAAACGTTAACAGTTGTAAATTAGTAGAATTGAACCCCTGTGATCATAATAAAAAGATACTGTAAAATAATCTATTTAGATTATTTTGGTGTTTGTTGCCCCTCATTCTAATGTCCAAAGATGAAGTAAATTAAGTTTACCTGTTTTATAACTAGATGGCGCTATAAATTAAAGCTTCGGCTACACTTATGGTTACACCATATTCTAATAGTACAATATTCCATAGACAAAAAGTAGACATAAAGTTTTACACTTTCAAGGAAAAATGTAGAGTTTACCAGAGGATCATTCACAAGGTCGGTGCGCGTAAATCTGGGATACAGATTCAACCCTATCCCGGCTTACCTTGATCCTACTAGCAAACTGTATGTATCTATAGCAGTATACGTAGGCAAAGGTGATATAGATAATGTGATAACTCTGTATTTGAAAATGTACTATGAGTACTTTGTATAGGGTTGCAAATAATGCACATAAAATATTGTTTGATTTTTTCAAATTAATATTCATTTTGAAGAAGTCAGGAAACACACCATAAGAATTTTCTTTGTATCCTTTGTATAATCCATTAGCTACTCCACTTTATTATATTAACCCTGAGTTCGTTTTTACACTACTCTACCAAGAGATTACACTGATGATGATTTTAGCACACATCTGCCCCATCAGAAATGACCAATACATTACACAAAAAATGTGACATGATTTATTATCAAAGACGTAAAAGATTTGGAAACAGCTGATGAAATAAAAATTTAATTAAGTAGGTACCTTCCCAATATTTTTTGTATATTTATACAAATTTTCGTCCAATTAGGAATCGGATCAGTTGAGCTACCTATAAATCGTTTGCAGATAGCTCAATAGTTTCATGCGTATTTTGTAAATATTGTAAATACTGTATTAGCCGTAATTTTTTTTGCTTAAAACTAATTCATCCTCAATAGTAATAACTGAAAATAAAAGATTACAATATCATATTTTATAAGAATCGTAAAAAACACTCAATCCAGCTTTACAAACATAGTACATATAGCTATACACTTATGGATACTACTTGGCTCGTCCGTCGACAGATAATCCCATTGTTTGTCCCGCTCACGCTCACGGGACGGATTTGCAAATCCTCGCCGCGTCCCTTTCTAATCCCTTATTTGAATCTTATCGGATCTCAGGAGATACACCGGTAGTGGTCTAAGGAATACGGCTCTAAGTTCGATGCGCGCATGTAGTGGTGTCCTTATCCCCAGGGTTGTGTGTAAAAAAGTACTTTTCGTAAAGTATATGGCATCCTTTTTATTTGGGTTTGATTATTAAAAAACAATAATTCTTTCTATTTTAACTTGGCTTCACGATCTAAGAAATAAGTAATAAAATTAAATAATTTAAATATTTATGTACATTCCATACGGAAATGAAGTTATTAGGAAAGTACAAATACGTAGGTAACTTAATTATAGTTAGTTTGTCAACTTACTGAAAGAAGTTTTACGCCCTGAGTATGTAAAAGACATTTATAAAGCAATTTTTGAGAAACTGTAGACTAAACAGAATTTTCCGACAGCCCTGCGGTACAAGCATACATTAAAGGTGCGTCCACACTGAACCCGCGATTAATGGCCTTTGAATTTGCGATTGAAGCTAAATTTATGTTTCTGCAGCGCGTCACCAGATTATAGCGACATCAGAATAAGGATATGACCAGCTTTGATCTGTCGACACGAGTGTCTTATTCGAAAGATTAGTCGAAAATAGTCGCTAAGGAATCTTTGAGTATTCAAAGCTAAGGTTTCTTGAAGCTTGCGTAATTTACAAATGCAACAATACTTACATAGTTTTGTTAAAAGTTGTAACAATATTTCCTGCTTAATTAGGGAAACTAACTACAAAAGGAAACAAATAAAGTTTACAGAACAAAATTATTAAAATTTATTAAAAAAAAAATAAGTGTTATACACGAAATATGTCTAATTGGTAATAACTTAGAGATAATGCTAATCCTTACGATAAGACACAAGATAATGGTATTAAATTGGAGTTTAAGTAGTAATTTGAAGTTAATAAGTGAATAAGGGTCGAGGTGCACGTCTGGTCTCTGCCGCAGTTCAAACTGAGGTTTGCCTAACGAAACATTGAATACGTGAGGAGTAGACCGTCCTGAGCCTATGGCGAACGTTTGGACCCCAAGACGAATGTAGTTCTTGAGTAATTTCCCCCCGCCGTGCTAACTAACCTGTAGTAATGGCTAACCGCTGGAGGTAAACTGTATTTCAAGGGAGTTGGGAATACGTTCTCGAGTCTCCGCGGTTTCTTATCGCTGTGGAGCTCCGGTCAGCTCGTTGGCTGCACCAAGAAGACTGATCGCAACCTGACAGCCTCTCTGTGATAGGCAAAATAAAGAAATATGTTTAGTATGTTACAGAGCCCTACTTTTACGGTGATTTTATAGGAGTTATCATTATGTTTACTACGAATACCTTGAGGCTTTTATGTCGGGATGAACTCAAAAATCTGGTGGACAATCGTTCGCGATGCCGCCCTGTTCACAAATCCTTTTTACGGTGTGATCCGTGTATGCAGATAAAGCGCAACTCTGAGGAAGATGAGAGAAGGAAATTAATCACCATGAAAGGCTTCCTTCAGCTCTTATTGAGCTCAACTGGGACTACGATGGAAGTTCATAAATACCTTTGTGCTGGAAGCTGGTAACATGGATCGCACGCAGCGATATAGGTACCAATCGAAAAGTTGCGGACGCGCAGAACTTTCGCTTCTCAATTTCGTAAACGAACCACAATAAAATCCCTTCAGATTTCAATTTACTTGGGAAGAACAGTTATAATTTTATAGAAAATATCACGGTAGTTTCCGTTCGCTCGTTAAAATTTTAAAGTTTTCAAACCAATCCTCTGACTCTATCCCTCCAATACAGCTCTCTCCTTCTTTCTTTCTTTTTTAGAGACTGGACACCATCAATCAATATCTATGACCTGCTTGCTTCAAGCAAAGTTTGATCGTTCTGTCAAGTCGATTTGACAGATGGATGACTGTTTTCAGAGTAACAGAATCTGCTGAAGAACCAAGAAAAGATACGTACGAACGCACAAATTGACAAGATTTCAATAAATAATATGACTACGAAAGTGGAATCGAGTTACGAATGCTTGATAAGATAAAAACCTTTGCTTCATCAGAGCTTATTTGCAAAGACATAAGTTTCGCCTATCTATGGTGGGGTTGCCAACACGAAAAACAATAAAATAATGATACTATCTCGATGAAAGGAAATTTGAAAATATCTCCCGCGAGATTCAAAGTAGGTACATTTACGAGGAAATTACTATGATTTTTTTTAACGTGTACATTTAAGGAAATATGCTAAAAATCGAACGTTACAAAGTAGGTATGTTCAAATATTACACATACGTTTCATTTTGGACATGAGTTTCACTACCCTTTATTTTTTATTGAACACGAAACTTTGAGTAAAAATTTAACTTATACAATTTCGAAATGAATCGTTTTTACGCTATAAAATACTTATGATTATAAAATATTATAGAAAAACGCATACTAAAGTATTGTTCCTTGCGCGTAATAAGATAATTCTTACCCTTTGTGGGGATTAAGATTTCGTTAAGGGCGCCCCTAACCCAGACGGGTCCCGGCACCCTTTGCCGCTCACTTCTATGGTTTTTACGATGCTAAACAAAGGTCTATGAATTACAGCTATAAATAGACGGTTAATCTATTAATTAACTAGTTATATTTTGGCTATTTTATAGCGAATTTTATGAGCTAAAAGTTATTTTTTGGGCGCAACTCTCGTAAAACCTTTTTGCTAGAGAATATTCATCATTAACTGTCAAATTAGTCGAACAATACCTACTGAAAGTGATAGTGCTTATTCTGAATTTATTAATATTATTAGATATCAATGTTACCAAAGACCTATTAGAAATTAAAACGAGAAAACAACAACGCCGAAACATAAACGCAATATTCCCACTTGACCGCACTAACTGTACAATGTACTCTGATACTGTGAGATGGTACTCCGACAATCCGTGAGCCTGTAAGCTTAATCTTGACAAATGGCTCGGATCATCCCGGCCGCAGTCCACGCTTATTTGTCGACCGGCACGATTTTTTATCGATTGATCAACGGCTGAGCTGATTGCCTCTCTGTAGTCACCGACAGATTATTCCACGCACACATGCTCGTGTGATCTGCTGTGGCCGAGATCTTAAAGAACGAAAGTGTGGTTCGTTTTCGGGTTTTCTTTCTTCAAAAGACAGTCAAATCTACTGTAGATTAATTTGATTGAATATTCTACTACTCTTTATACACAGTCACACCTGTAGAATTAAATGTGTAGTTCTACTTCATGCATATTTTTAACAGAGATAACAAGAGTGATACCAGTATTTATTTATTTTGAAGATGTAATTTTCAGACTTTTATACTAGGCACACTTGTTTTTCGTTTGTGTGAATCACCCTTTACAAAAATTAAAGCTAAACACAAAGAAATAAAAATGAAGGATTTGCATGATGGTACGCACACATACATTTATTTTGAGTCCACACAACTTTCACCTCTGCGTCTTTAGGAATAAAGTCGATAGTGTCTTCTTGGTTAAAATCTTGTTGCGTTTGCCTGTGTGGGTTAAGCTGAATGCATGCCTCAAATTGGGCTGAAGAGGGAGATTATCTCAAGATGATTGATGTGACTCGCTACTACTAAGTACATCTCAGTCTCTACTTCAGTGTATGTCTGTCATAGAACATTTATTTAGATGTATGATCTGAACACAAAAATAAAATAAAGCAAAATTTTGAAAAAAAAAATGACATAGATTATTTGAACATTCTCTTATGATACATAAGAAAATATTTAAGGCATGGCGAATCTGGTTTATACTTTGCTCTTCCACAGAGCAAACCTACCATAAAACCAGGACTTTCAACTGTTTCATAAAAATAAGACTTATCCTACTTTGTTCAAAAAACGACGTCAAATCGTCAATTATTTTATGTATCCACCGTTCACAGCACGTTATTTTTGATTTTACAATAATCTATTGCAAAAACTTCAACCACGTAAAATTGAAACCACTAAGAGCAATCCAATTTGACTATCAAGTTCTATTTCCGTACAAGTCCTTTGAAATATATTGAGCTAAAGCCGGATCTAGGTAATCCGGTCTGAGATGTATCCCGGACGGTGGGCAGCCGCTGCCTAATCTCAGCTCATCCGGATTCTCTGTACTTAGCTCGTACGTGTGCTCTGCTTAGCTACGTGTCGTTTCGGGCTCTTTGTTTGGGACTTCTACTACCTTTTATTACTAATTTACACTGCTGTATACCTTGCCAACGAACCTAGTGTAAGCTCATAAAAGGTTTTTTCATTCAGTTTTTTTATCAACTAAATTACGTGTTTTGTTATTTTTCGAATTCAATCTGACAACCGTGTCTTATCGATCAAATTCAAACTTCGAAATATCGATATCTTATTCCGAGATTTTCATAGTGTATTTTGTACTGTTTTGAAACACTATTCCGCTTTTTAAAATCAGACTAAAACTACCCTTAATACGGGTAACACACATCCTTACAAGGCCGAGACAATAGAGCGTAGGGTGTGCACACGGATCAGTCCTAAGCCGGATTATGCGACCGACGCGACGGATGACGAGAGAGGTCGCGGATACTGCGGATTTACGTATGAAAAATGTTCAAAAGCTGTTGAAAAAGGTATGCATGATATATAGGTTGGTATAGCTGGTTCATATTGTAAAAATAATGCAGTTTTTTTTATTTAATTTATGTACCTACTCACGTATTTTACTCGTAATTATAAACAGAACACAACACGTGTTTACAAAATATTTTAAATTATTTCCAAGCTTAAATTATTTTATTCCGAAAATCATTTCCATACAGTTTCATGAAAATTTCATGTATAAATGAACCGATGGCAACACTGCGAGATGCGCGATCATCCGGATGATCCGGGCCGGATCAGCTCGCGTCGGCCGGAGATAAAGCGCACGTGTAGCAGCCCCCATTGTACTACAAGATACTTTTCGATGTTTAACCTATAAATTCATTCGAATTGAACGATTGAAAGGTCACATGAATGAGATACAGAAACTTATATAAAATTATGCTTTCGAAACTCGCCATAAGTACCCAATTATAAACATCATCAGTAAAGTATTTTTATACGATATACAGTGATAGTTTATCGCGGATATTCAAATGGTAAAATACCAATAAAATTCAAAACACATTGAATCTCAACAAGATAGATCCTAAGATTAACCAAATATTGTTATTTAATAGGTTCATATTAGGCTATAAACTTGAAATTATATATTAATTTACATTCAATCTCTACCGTCCCGTCGATTTTAGCAATAAAATCATGCTTAACTACACGCGTTATGTCTTACATACAAAATAAAAGAAATAATACGGCACTATAAAAAATATAAATCGGCTTATCTGTATAAAACCGGCTTATTCGAGTAGTGTACTGCTCGCAAAACAACGCGTGTTTATAAAGTTTGTAAGTGTTAACATACATAGGGCTTTGAATAAGAATGTAATTTAAAATCAGTATCAATTTTCTTACTTTAGAAAAGTTTAAAACTGTTTCGGTTGCAATTTTCAGAAAACGGCGTAAGTTTTCTATTTTTTTTATTTTATATAAGTAAACCATTTTTTTTTTTAATTATAGTGAACTTTTAAACTGATGGTGGCAATAACAAATGTTACTGTAATATTTTCTCTCGCTTAACATGCTAACGCTACACAGGTACGAATTGACAAAAAGATATATCTACGGATGTCGGCATAATCCGCCTCGCATTGTGCAATCGCTAATCGCCACGGATCGACGGCGATTCAAAATTAATAATGATTTATAACGGACGATTAGACCGGCATTAGGCAATGCCACCGGGCTTTTTGGCGGGAACTTGCTAGAACTAAGAATGTTGCAAGTATAAGCAAGGGGCCTTATTCTCACTTCGTCAGAGATTTTACTCTAATAGGGATGACGTCATATCTCGGCCGAAAACTCTTTTCACTCGCTGGTAAAACGAGTACCTACCTATTCGAAGTCATTTTGATATAGTTTCTATTAGAGTAAAATCTCTGCCGGACTGAGCATAAAGCCCCAGCCTGATGAAAATCTCGAACGTTCTAACTTAAAAAAAACCTAAAAACAAAAGATGTACTAACGAATACGGTCAAAATGAAAATAAACTGAGATTTTTTTTGGGTAGAATTTCGTAGTTCTATTTTCTTACTTATCAAAAGTAGCTATCATGTTTTAAGAAACATTATCATTATCTGGCGTTTCTAGGATGTTGTATATAAGTTTGCGTTGTAAAAAATACCTACTCGTAATTCAATACAAAGTGTACGCCGGCCTACAATCCGATCTCGCCTTACCAACGGGATGTCCGGGATTAGATCATGGGGGTAAAAGAAACGAGACAGACGACCTGATTTCCACTGGACAGACAAGGACAGCGGAAGAGATTTAGAGATTATGATTTATAAAGGAGAGTGAATGGAAAATTATTGCGTAGGGGATGAATGGGTATTAGGTAGAGCCAGTTCGGAAGCCGATAGATCTATACATTTTGGACTGATGCGATATTTTGATACAGAAACTGATCTACTATCAATTGTTCAGGGGGGCGATTTCAATCTCAAAGTTGAACTGCAAAGTTTTAAATCATGGTCAGTTCATACTAACTCATAGTTATTCTGTCACTAAATAGTGACATTATGATGTCATTTGATTTGTTTTCGCGCATATTTTGCTGTCATGTGTCTAAAAAGAATGATCGTGACCTGAAAAAATTACACTGGGCAGTGAAATATAACTTGACAGCAAAAGATTGGAATACGGGGGCAGTACCATTTTGGTATGGGTCGCGAAATTAGTTCAGAAGTTTGAATTTAGTATCAATGAGCTAGCTACCTCGGCGACTGCTAGAGCTGGGACTGACCATTCCGAAGCACGGAAGCGCTCAGATGTAAATGCCACTAGCGGTCACCCATCCATCCAAATAGTGACCGCCCAGAATAACGCTTAACTTAGATAAATCGATGAAGATTGGCTAAGCAAGCTACGCCGTAAGCGCTTCACCAATGAGCTACTAATTTTGTTAAAATCGAAGCCTGCACCTTAGTGCATCATCCTTTATCATTGCATTGGTTGGACACCTTTTATAATGTTACTATCATATTTTACAATACATTTTTAACTTTTACAACATTTTATTGAATAGATTTTTCTAGGAAACTTTACCGGGTGTTAAAAACTGAATTTAATACATCAAGATGAAACTATGAAGTCTCGCAATAACTTCTAACAAATAGTTTCAAATCAATGCACATACATGAATGAAAACCTCTTTGCTTATTGTTGCTTTTGCCGCCCTCTTTCACGGTGTTTTATTGCGTCATGAAAATTGAAAATTATTTCTCGAGTTAACGACTTGGTCATGTTAAGTTATATCAATTATGGCATCAGATTAAAGAGATGAGCATGGATAGTCGGACAAAGGCGCGAGGGGACGGCGCGTGACATCGAATAATGTGTACCTACCTACTCTGTTGGTACATTCAACATCATTAGTAAATGAAGATTAGACAAATTTTTGGATATATCTAAATAATAGAACAAGCCGATGGCCTACCTTTTGTGAAGTGGTTACCTCTGCCTATAACAATGCATTGAATGTCCTTAGTGGACGTTCCCTGTGATGCATTGCACTGCGCCTGTCACTCAGAGATATAAAATTTTAAATTTTTTTGAGACATTTTGTGATTTTCTTTTTTCAACTTATTTATTTATTAACTCTATCCTAAAATAGATCAAAATTTATCATTAAAACCTAACGTAAACCTAAAGTAAACAATTTTGAAATTCTGATGATCTACTTTTGATACTGTTAACAGTCAACAACATAAATTGATGAACAGTTTTTTTCCAAAGTTCGTTTTGGGAGTTTTTTGTAACATTTGCAAGAGTTTAGAAAGGTAAGTAATTAGATCTTTATACTATCTTCAGTGACAGTGTTTATAATATTGCGACTGCATTTACTTTAAAAACTCAATTTGTTCGTTAAAATTACGTTGCCTTTATACACTTGCTATGATCACTGTATCTGCGATGGCTGTCTATAAAAACTTATAAGTACCTATGAAATAAGTGAACTAGGTATTGTAGTCTAGGCATTATTGATAGTTTCAGAGTTGTAATTAATTTCAATAAAAATCTTTTTAGCGTAACTATGTAACTTCATGAACTATTTTTGGCAGCAAATCAAATTATAATAGTGTTCTTAAATTTTGACAAGGACCTAATAGAAAGAGTACATACGGTGAAAAATTGACATGATTATACGAGGACGATAGTATTTTTAAAAGCCTCATCTGTTACCCTGGTGCAAAAAAGAGGATAGATAAGAAATTTTGTTCAATCTGTCCCCATAGGTGGACAGATCAGGGTGACAGAAGGGAACAATTTGTAATACATATTTCCAAAATTAGATAGGTTTTTGTGATTTAGGTCTACTGTGCTCAAGGATAATCAGGAGCCTTATGATAAACTTACCAGCAATGCTCTTGTTCAGGAGATGATTAAAAGCCTCCTTCTTCGGAGACAGATGAGGAGTATGCCTCTCCTGATGCACGGGCGCTGATGGGGGTCTCGGCACCGCGCGATCTTCGGGAGAACGCCGCGGTGGTGTCTTGCTGCGACGCAGTTCTGCTGCTAGGGTCTGGAACAAGGAGTACTAGTTTGAGATGAAAGGAGTACTATCTTAAATTATGATACTTTGACTAAAAATACCGGTTTGTATAGGTAACCCGTGGCTGTCTTTGAAGACCTCTGTCTAAGGCAAGAATGCAAGTGTGGACAAAAATAAATACGCATGTTTACTAAAGCTACAAGCGCACTTGGCCCTGACAACAGCAACCAGTCTGGACCCCTAAATTAAATCATGAATCAAAATATACTAAGGGCGGCTTGCACCAGAATCGCTAAACGCGTTTAACTCTTAAATAGTATTTAGCGAGTTGTCAAGTCATACAAATACGTCAGATTTATATCGATTTAGCTGTTAAATACGTTTAATGATTCTGGTGCAAGACGCCCTTAGACTCCACAAAGGCGTTAAAATAATTGATATTGTCACGCAACCTACACAGCTGAAACTTCAAAATATGCGACTCACGAATTGCAACCGTACCGTCAAACGGAGAACATTAATATCAAAATCGACCCATTCCTGGCTGCCTGTTTGGCCGCTAAGTGCGCACGTAACCTTTCTGCCCCCGTATGCCAATCTTTTGCTGTCAAGTTATACTTCACTGCCCAGTGTAATTTCTTCAGGTCACGTGGTACAATTTTGTATCACGTGATCATTCTTTTTAGACATTTGACAGCAAAATATGCGCGAAAACACATCAAATGACGTCATAATGTCACCATTTAGTCACAGAATAACTATGAGTTAGTATGAACTGACCATGATTTAAAACTTTGCAGTTCAACTTTGCAGTTCAACTTTGATTGGCATACCCCTGCTGATCTCAATATCTTCCAATCTTGCCAAAACGCATCACTAAAACTCAATAATGAATTATTCTACAATTTGCTCGTTACAGATACATACATTGGCTATGTATGCAACGTGCAACCTTACATACATACGTGACGGACATTAATGTACTGTAAAAGGGATCTCACCGTTGATCAATTTAAATTGAATTACCAACAGTAAACTTTTCATACGGACCAACAAATAATGTAACTGTTATGTAAAATTACGGGTCGAACAAATTTACAAAAGTATTTGGCTTGTCGAAGAATCAATCAAGCGTTGTGTTTTCTTATTCGTGTCGTTGACATACCAAAAAAAGAAGAAGATTCTATGCTATTTTTAATTCGAAATTGGAATTACAAAGGAAGGTACCAAAATGTGGTCATTTTGGTACCTTCCTTTGTAATTCCAATTTCGAATTGAACCCGTGTTGCTACCGCTAGAAGTTTTGTGTAGTGTTGTGTTGTGTTGTAATGTTGCTGTCCTGCCCCATCGTCGGCTGACTTACCACTTGGTGAGATTGTGGCCAAAGGACATATTATTATTTTACAGTAACATAATTATATAAAAAACTATACCACCGGGTACTCTCATCTTACAGAGTAGGTAATACGTGCGTGTGTGTATGTAATTGCTAAAAGTGTTTCTTCCCTCACGATTATCGACGTCACGAAAATTTGAGTAAGCATAGACCAAAGTAATTCCAATTTTGGGCACAGTTGTTTAGTTAGCATCAATTTGTAAGATTTTTTCAAGAGATGGTTGATATTTTTACCTTCGTACTAACAAGATATCGTGTCGTCAGAGAGGTGACAACCATAAAACCCGTTGGTAAACTTAAATATATCACGTGAAGTGACACTACTATTTCTGATTCAATGTTTTTGGGTACCTAATGAAATCAAACAAACCGATCGTACGATTATACCTAAGGCTTCTAGGCAGGGTATTACTAAGGTAATAATTTCTTCTGGAAAGAAAGATAAATTGATAAAATATGTTAAATTTTAAAAAGCATTACTTAAGTATTTTTTAAAGATTTTAAACAATACTTTACAAAAAACAAATCCAAATAAAGTAATGGTGTCAGAAAAATAATTGATATCTTTTTAAATTTTTGATTAGTAAGTCGCCTAAAAGCTTACAACCGTAACTAAGAACAAACAAAGGTTCAATACTATGCTTATGAATTTTAATCTAAGAAAAGTCGAACCACTTAAAGCAAATCGAGCTTCAAATTGGACGCTTGTCTTATGCATTGCGTCAGTCGATACAAACCATGAACGCAATGATTATATTCATTGAATGGATGTTTTCACAATACCGTCGACACGACATCTACGTTGTAAACATAATGAAATTACAGACAGTTTTCGATAATGTAGAAACGCCTATATCCTAGGCATTTTATTTCTTACTAGCTTCCGCTCGCGACTTCTTCCGCGTCCCGTTTGATCCTGTTGATTTTTCGGGATAAAAAGTAACCTATGTGTTGATATAGGTTACGAACTATGTATTCCATGTTTCATCCAAATCGGACCAGTAGTTTTGGCGTTAAAGAGTAACAAACATCCACACATCCATACTTAGAAACTTTCGCGTTTATAATATTAATAGGATAGATATGTAGCGCCACCTAGCACGCTACATGAGAACTATCGTAGACCGTGCTAACGACACGACGTCACGATATCGGCAAAGAGCTATCGTACATTTTGAAACAAACGTTTTTACGCCGGGTCGTGACGCCGACAACGGCGACATCTTTTAGTGACAAATCGGTATCGTGTAGGTCTCAGTATCGGTCAATGTGCAAACGACCATGTCACTGTCGGTTTGACCACATAATAGCGAATCTCAACAAATGATTGGGTTTTAATAGGACTAATAATGAAACCGAGACATGTATTATGTTTGTAAAAAAACCTGTCAGCGGCACTTGTCAGGGAATTTATGCAAAGTTACATTGAATGAAAATATAACATTTCATTCAATTTCAGAGCTTGTTCACTGAAATTCATTGAACATAGTGTTCAGTAGGTACCAGGGTAGTTCAACTTTTTCTTGTTATTTATTATGAAATATTGCCGTTCATTTTCACCCACTGCACGGAAAAGGTCTTCCCCAAAGATCACAAGCTTCTCGTATTTTGCCTTCATCTCAGGGATTACCCATTTATCAGATTCCACTTTCATCAGATGTGCAAGGTTTTAAGATCGCCAACGCATCCACGTCCATATTATTTATGTAAGATAAAACACACATCAAGAGTCGTAAAATTATTCAATGGAAAATAAAAAGACTTTGCGCGTCGTTAAATGCAGAATCATAAATTATTTTGCCGTAGCTATTAGCAAGGATTTAGCATTGATTTAACGTAAAAACAATCTGTGATTAAAAAACAATTTTATGAATATCTTGATCATAAAATATATTAAATTATTACTCTATTTTTGTGTAATTCTGTATTTAGATTTTTAATCAAATGGAAAACACCTGGGAAAGCTAACCAAACTTGACATTTCCTATTTTTTCACAATGCGCCATACTCATAGCCAAGAAGATCATCTTTTAGAAAACCTACTATAACTCTCGTCACATGAGATCACGTCAAAAAACGAAGAAATCATCAAAATCGCATTGATAATATATTTTCAGTTTTTGCACAAAATCTGTCACTAACAGGCTTACAAACGCCGTGCATTCGGGCGTTGACGTGACCGCAACGCAACAAAATGACGTCACACGAGTACGATAACGTGTAACTTTGCTAAACCTGTAATTCAGCAAAGAGAACAAGCAAAGTTCAAATCAATAGAAGCAAGTGTATCAACAAGCCGAGCCTCCGTTGTTGATGGTTGATTCGCGCCACAGATACGTCTAATGTCGTATTGGAATTTGTGATGCCGTTTGACCCCTGTTAACCCAGATTACGCTCCTCGGCGCCTGATTCGTCCTCGTACCAGCCTGATTGTGTTGTGACACAAACTGTAATGTATTATGTGTTAACTCTGCCAGCAATCACGGCAACACGAACAATTACAGCGAACTTGGCCGTTTGTTTTAGGCATCTGATTTTTTGAATCAGTTTTGTGTTGGCATGTGCTCTTTAAGTGAACAGAAAGGAGAAAAGATTCATAAAATATGATCCTGTTCATTCATTGATACTAGGATAAGTGATGATTGTTGAGTGCATTCAGCTCTGACGCATCAATTCAACGGCGTATAATATTTTATCTGCTCATTAAATTGAAAATAAAAATACAAATTAAACCAACATCCTACCACAAATATTTTCAAACTGATGATAATAGTGTGGGAATTGGCACAACATTAGGTAATGATTTAGAGTTATTGGACAATAAATACAAACAGAACTATCAAATTATGAATTGGGTAGGTACCTACCCAATAGTTCAATCAATGCAAGTCAATAAGTTGAAACTAATATTTACACCACCGTACGATTGTAATAAACTACAGTACTATATACTTGCACATATTTGTTTTTACTCTACTTATTGAGGAAATTAAACCACTGCAAACCACTTAAACCACTGCGAAACCACTGCAAAATCCGAAGTTTAAAAGCGCAGCTCAGCTATACAACGTGTAACATATTGTCCCTATAAGCCGAAGAGGGGCTTATTCAGACCAATCACCTGAATAGATTGGCCTGTGCAATAGCTGAATGCAACATGTTGGAAATTTCCATTTTTTTTTTCTTAAATTTTTTGTCTTAGATATTTGCGACCACTTTTAGTGTTTATTTACTTTGCATATGTATCCAGCCTATTAGTACACATGCTCACGCACCCTCCTATCACATCGCACCCACACATAGACACTTTAAGACGTGTGTAGACGTTTTTTTAAGGAAACTTCTAGACGCTTTTCATGAATGAAAAACTTCGAAATATTAAAAGTCGTAGAACAAATGTTGTTCGCCATGACGTGTAGAATAACCCCTTTTCGGACTTATAGGGACATTATGTTACACCCTGTAGTGTTGAAAAGCTAGTGTATTCCAAAAATCTTAAGTTTAATTGAAGTATAATAATCACAACGGGTCTTTGTCCCTATGAAGCATCTGCGCAGAACCTATTTTTGGGACGCATTGGAGGTAAACAAATCCGCACAACAGTACATGCACAATCATTGTTGCACCTAACTTCAGAGGGATAAAGATCCGTTGTGCGTACTGTAGATTCTTTCAAAGAAATTTGCTCACATTGCGTTGTGATCATGAAGCAATAGATCTCACTTTATCTCGTTTAATACAGCAGCACGTAGCTACAAACACGCACCAAAACCACGATAGTACCGTTTACCTTAGAATTAGTTGTGTTGTCTATCAAGCTCAGGCCCTGATTAATTTATGTCCCACTTATTTGTGTGAGAGATAACGTTACGTCTCATATTTGTATATAACACAGGCTTATCTTTTAATTCTTGAGATGTCAACGTCGCACAAAAGTCGCATAGGTAGGTACTTAATAGGTTTGTCCGAAATTTTTTTTTTCTTAACCTATACTGTCCCACTGCTGGGCAAAGGTCTCCCCCATTTCCTTCCAGGACTTCCGCTGGCTTGCCAGGTCCCACCAATATGCTTCCAATTTAATTAATAAATTAAATTAATTAAATTATTTAATTAAATTTAATTTAATTTAGTTTTTTTGTGTGCAATGTGTGTCCGAAAATTACCAACCAAAAATCATTTGCTCACATTGTACAATAAGTACAAGTATTTCTTAGATCTGTAAGTAAATTGGTTCAATCCAAACATTCTGTTTTCTTAATTTCACGACTGTTCGTAGAAAATCAACATATTTATAAAATTAGGTAATTTATATAAAACTAGGTAGATACAGTTATACCTACAAGCGAAACTTGTGTGCAAATGAGTAAAAACATCAGAAATTGGGTAATCCGTGTGTATTTTTTGTTGTTCACTGACCTTTTCTTATCATTAGGTTAAGTTTTTATAGGTTACTGTTGCGGATTGTGCTAATCTTCATTTTTTACAAATAACTTCTTATTGATAACGTTCTAGCCATAGAGTACCTAGAACAAATAAATTCTGGCACCTAGAATCACTTAATCACTAGAATCAGTTACAAGGGAAAAGGTACACAGCCAGCGACAGAATCGACTGTATCGATGCGAACGCGCTTCAGCATCGCTGCAAAAAGTCGTCGTGGGCGACCGGCCTAAGACTATGTTTAGAACTTTAAACTGACTACCGTGCCAGGAGCGGAGTTTAAGTGGGATTTTCTTATCCAGAGTTTGTTTTAAGGACGTCAATATAAGTGCTCGTATTTACACATACACTTTGGTTTAGGAGTTTACTTATACCTTCACAACGTATTTTTTTAATTCAAGAACGAAAAGGTTAGTCAATGTCATGCTACTAAGAATACATCGTGTATTTTGATAGGAGTAGTATATGAGTTGATAGCTCACTTATGTAACAAATGCGATTTAATACTATTTTAGTAGGTAGGTACTAACTAATAGGTACAATGTTACTTTTCGCTCGATTTGTCTTACTAAACTTCACAAACATCATGATAAAAATTGATTCATCGTTATTCTGGGAAAATAATTTTATCTATGTGTTGTAATAGAGTTTATTGTATTGTTTTAAAATAAAACCTTGGTAATATGGAGATGCTAATTCAATTATAAACTGACGTCATGAATTCACGACTTCAGGACAAGAACGCTCAATCAATTTTTTTTTTCATGGACTCACGCTGTAACTACTGGTCCGATTTGGATGAAACTTGGAATATATTATAGTTCGAAACCTGGAATAACACATATGTTACTTTTTCCGTTTTTTTTGGGATGTATTTTTTGGTCGATAAGATCATGACCAAGGACTTGATAAATTCTAGATGGTAGGTACCTAATCAATTTTTTTTTAATTTTTTTTGGATAAAAAACAATTTATTCACAAAGAAAATTACGACTAATATAGTATTTATAATATTGGTTTATCATAAATATAATAGGTAGGTATTGTATTCTCACATTGTATATAAACCTATAAACCAACAGCGGAAGTGGCTATCAATGTTTTTGTTCTTACTTCTATTCATCGTATCGAAATCAGAATTATATAAAGAAATTTATTTTTATTTCTTTTACCAGTATAATGCTTAGCTAAGTAATAAATAACTGCTCAGAAGATTTTTTTTGTAATCTTAACGTTTTATATCGTATTTACCTATCTATATTAGGATATTTAGCTATAAGTAATATGGACAATTTATATTAAGCTTTGCTTGATTAAAATAATGATGATCGTGTGGAAATGAGTTCGATTTATCTATTTTTTTTTATTGCATAAAAAGTTTTTATTTCAACTTCGATCTCATGCGCAGTGGCCAGGATTTATATGTTAGTATTTTTGCAATTTACTCTGTTAATCAGTATAGAGAAAACCAAAATTATGTACACTAGAGAAGGAACTCAGAATTCGTTACTGTTATATGACAGGCGTCACAGCTCAGTCGGTAATAGCTCTGCCTTCCGTGCTGTGGGTCGTAGGTTCGATCCCCACCAAGAACAAACATTTGTGTGTGGTAAACATAGATGTTTATTCTATGTCTGGGTGTTACTATGTATTATAAGTATGTATTTACAAAAAACAAAGTATATAAGTATTCTATCAGCCATCTAGTTCGCATATGACAAACTTTGCTTAGTTTGGGACTAGAGGGTGTTGTGTGTAAAGTCCAAGAATATTTATTTATTTATATTTAATTAAGTTGCTCACACCATAATTACTTAAGAAAAAGTCGCGTATAATCATGTTCTATCTTTTTATACATTTTACGCTCCCCTTAGAGAGCATGACCCCTGTACTGTATGCCAATATCATGTCATATTTTTATGTACATACATACATATTTTTTCCTAGTTGTGAAAGAAGAAGTAAAACTCTTCTACCGCAACTAGTTGCGGGTAAAGAATTATATTTTCGTTTTCGCAACTGGTTACGAAAGTTAGTTGCGGAAACGGCCGGAAGGATTTTTCCAGTTAACCATTCTCACAGTTTTGTCAATTTTAAATAATAAATATAATATAGAGAAAAATAAACAAAAGAAAATGAAAGTATGAATGAATTAATGTCTTTTGTTTATGTCCTGTGTTGTGTGCAATAAAGAATTAAGAATTAAAGATTTCTATGAAAAATTATGATCGTTATTCTATTGAAATAATCTTTTAATTGATAAAATAAAAAAAGCCAAAGTTACGTTTATTTATATTATAATATAATCCAAGGCACTTCTAATCTGAGATTTTTTATTTGCGCAATAATTTATAATCTCGGATAATCCTTTAATCGTTTAATCCCACCAGCTTATGAATAAATTTTAATTGCGGGAAAGGATTATTTTATTATCATTATTAAGGTTAATGTTGATAATTAAATAAATACCTCAGTTTATCTCAAGCATCTAATTCGACACCAGTATCTATCTTAAATTATACATTTAGTTTCATAATTATTTTATATGAAAACTCTTTTACATTCGATTACCTACATTCAATTTGTAACAAAAACATGCATTGTGCTGCCAGCCTTATTTTAGTCGAGAGAGGCAACATATTATCAAAAATAGAGTATAAGAAAGGACAAAACAGCGACAATCAGCGACAATAAAACAACTCTAATTTTCCCTTCAGTCAACTGGAATAGACTATGTATTACAATGTTAGTACGATGTCACTATTCGCATTAACTGCTCAAGCAATCCGGATTCAAGCATAGATTTTTGTATGAAAATCTCTACTCAAATCTTTCTTGAGTAACGATTTCGTTCAGAATACGAGCCCGAGTATCGAATGTTTTGCAATCACTGGTAAAACATTCGATGCATTTTCGACGTAAAAAGTAGCACACGTGATCGAACTACGCAACTTAATTTGTATCCAATACAAAGAAATGTGAATACGAGCTTAGTCGAATTCAGAGTCGAGCGGTATGAACAATCTATTAGCACGGACCCGCTACAGTGGCGTAATTAGTGTCATTTGCACTGTTTTTGGTTGGGATAAACACAACTGGGCACATTGACGAGCGGCCCACAGCCCACAAATTGGAAACAAATAGTTTCGAGCATCCATGTGCTAAGTTAATTTCGGTCGGCTTTCGCTAACGTGTGAGCAATCAAAGCTGGATAGTTCTTTGTTATGGCTACACGAACTGATTTGCTTCATTGAGATACCGTTATTTTTTGGTACCGAAAAACTAGTTGGTCAAAGATAATTTTATTGTTTTACAGTTGCATGTTTTCTTTGGTATCCGTACCGTGTCGATTTATGTGGGTGCAGTAAAATACATTCTTCAGTTTTATCCAGTAAAATCACAAAGACAATTTTAGAATCGTCTTATGGTGGAGACGTACGATAAAAACACGGGAAGAGACAAGATACAATAGTTACTAATCGTATAAAATGTCAAAATACAGAAAGATCAAACTTGTTTTTGTTTATCTTCTTTTTTGTATGTATGACATTATTTGCTATTTTACGTAGTCCATGAAAAAAATTGTATTTTTCATTTAAATAAAAAATGCCAATCAGATATTTATTTATCGGTACATAATTACGATGTAAATGTTTTACCAAATATGTGTGTATACTGGGTGACTCGACGTGCCAGTAATTTTACCTAACGACAAAAAAAATCAAAATTTTTGTATGTAAGTACCTATCTATTACTTTAAGTAATACTTACAAAAAAATAGAGACAAAAACAGACGTCGCTCCAGATCATTCTAAACATACCAAAAGATGTTTGTTCTAGCTGCCGGGCCTGATAAGTTTGTGGCACTGTTCCTACGTGCATAATTGGAGCCACTCGCAAAAATAATGATTAGGTATCTACTCTACTGAGTCGTTCAGATAAACCTTTGACCCACCTAAATCTTGACTTAACAAAATAACTTAATTGCAAAACCCACCGTTATCTTAAAACGATAATAAATGTAACGACGTCAGTAATAAAAATAAGTAGGTACGTAGGTGCTTAATCTCTTGTGTCTAATCTGCAGCAGAGAATATCAAAGAGTTAGTATGGTGACATAATAAAATTAATCTTAACTTTACTACATTTGTATGAACATTCTACCCAAAAGTATCAAGTACTACTTATATCTATTCTGTGTCAAACAAAAGTACAAAACTCTAAGATTCAAAGTGATGTAAAAACGCAATTTGATTTATCTACCATACATATTTAGTACCTAGTACCTACATAGTGTCGGTATTCGTTATTATATTCTCATTCATATATTAATAGACTAAGACTTGATTATCATTGATTGTGGCAGTTTGATTTTGAGTGCCGGAATACCGGATGACCACTTTCTATGACAAAAAAGTCTAGGTTTTTAAAAACACGACAGCCACTTTTTCCATTGGTAGAGCTGATAGTTACATACTTACCTACATTAATTTAGTTTAAACTGAAAATCTGTGTGAACTTACTTCATAGTCAAAGGTATCTCTGAACATTGAACACATTATGCACGTATAAAAAACTTTACATTGGTTACCCAAAAAAAACTAGGATTTAGTAGGTATTAGAAACACTTTTCACACAGTAAGAATAGCACAAAGTAGAATATATTTTGACAATACATTATCATGAACCGTTAATTAGTAAATTGGAGTAACAATTTTTAAGACATATTCCTAAACCAAGCACTCACTAAAACGCTAAGGACGACACTGCCGTCGAAAAAAAACCACAATCTTAATAGTAATCTGTCACAAAGCATTCCGCCTATACGATAAAACAATAAATCTGTTCAAGCAATATCACTAATCCAAGATAATGCACGTACAGAACTGATTACTGGTTATTCGTATCGCTATCACTGATCTGATATCTGATGGATAATCCAACGCGCGTTATCTGATTTCGTATTGACACAAATGACACGCATGACGGTAAATCGACTCGTAGCGGTGTTCAAGCAAAATAACAGTGCTTAATGCATGTATATTATACATGGTGATATTATGTATAATACGCCAAAAGGACCTTATTCTATCCAGAACAGGTAACTTATGTTACAAATTTTGGAAAGACTTATTTTTAACAGACTTCAAAAATTGAGGAGGTTCTCAATTCGGTTGTATTTTTTTTAATGTTTGTTACCTCAGAACTCCGTTATTTATGAACCGATTTCAAGAATTCTTTTTTATCTGAAAGGATATACTTCCAGGTTTGTCCCATTTGATTTTCATAGAAATCGGTTCAGTAATTTGAGTTATAAATAGAAATAACTGAAAAAAAATATACCAACCACGTGCACGAAATTGCGTATTTTGCTTTCCTGTGACTTTTGAGTGGTGTTTATAGTCACTAGAACATTCCCAATGAACTGTCATCATCATTATCATCTGATGATGAAGCTGGTAGTCGAATTGAAATCGGTTTTTCTAGTTTTTTTAACTTATAATTTATCTATGTAAAGTGACACTATGCTAAAATGAATAATATAGAACTAGGGATCGTAAACAATCAAACGATGCCTATTTTGGTAACTATTCAATAAAAAAATACCTGACACGGTAACATTACTCCTTATCATATCACCCAATAAATACTGTCGGAGCCGAAAGCATAAACTTTTTGCTCTACCAACGAGCCGCACTGTTGCTCGTTCTAAATCCCCCATCCCGCGGTCGCTAGTCGCGCTCAATGCTCTCCTGGCCGAACAGCCTGCCTTGGACGTGTTTGCGGATGAATGGAGAGTGATCCTGTCGGAATGCTTGCGATATACTGAAAGGAACTACTGAATATGAATGCGTGTTACTGACTTTGCTTATTATTTAGTAATTTTGACATTATTTTAAATCATTAGATGTATTTAATTCAGTATTTAATTGACTTTTTGTGCATGTTTTTATTTAATTAATTATTGTAATTGGCGTTAGCCGTGGTAATTAATAATAATAAATAAATAAAATAAATAAATCATTAGAATAGCACTTATGTAAGAAATGATAAGTATGTGCCCTTCAAAGTTTTTTAACTGTTTATCAAGGAAACAATACTAAATACTCCAGATAATTCCACTCGAAAAAGCTGCTAATAATCAACGAAGATTATTTTTACCGTGATTATCAACTAGTGCACGATTTAAATGGAATAACCCAGTTAAACCACTCACCATCATGGGCAGAGATACCGTGAAGCACCGATAACTAACATCGATTGTTTTCATATTATTTTGAAGTTGTGTCATGCATTATGCAGTTGCGGTATATAAGGCGCCGTCTAGTTTGACTCCGATATCGATAGGAACTTCGAAAGGGAATCAAAAAAGCTATCAATAGAGCCGCGGACAATTCGCGGAGCACATTAGATATTGTTAACAAAACTTCCTCCTCGATTAATATGCATCGGCAGGTAATATTGCGTACGTGCCCGTGCGCCGCGCCGGCGAGGAGCGCCCGCGCCATCATTTTCGCATGCGCGACGCATCCATGCAAAATTTAGGCGGGATGCATTCGCTAACGTAACCAGCGTCCAGTAAAAGCAGCTATACTTTCCATCGCCTCTTTGTCTTCGGCGGTCACGTCTCGCGAGTTAGAAAAGGAAGGAGACGATAGCTCCCATGCGTTTGGACAACGCATGTAGCATTCGGTAAAAGCTGGTTTTGACGACCGCCGGCCGGCGCACATTCCCATGCATGGTATGCCTGCAGGAGCTATGTCGGCAATTTAAATATTACGGCTACTCAAAAACGTGAGATGTAAGTAGCAAGAAAGCTTCTGTGGGCTTGAGGCTCGCCGAAATACGGATACACTGAATCCCTTCCAAAAATATAATTAGGACAGCGACATTTTGTTGTAATTAAAATGTTACTTTGTAAACGAAAGGTAATTGTTAATTTGCGCCTCAATTTTCTACCGAATTTAACAAGGGGGTATAATGTCAAGAAGATATTCCGTGGACTCGCATAAAACCCCAACACAAAGAGATTATGGATCGTAAAAATTGTGATGGTTCTTTGGTGGCATATTTGTAACTCATGGTAGTGAACTGACACCATTGTATGGAACCATAGCGGGCGGTAGCCTTTCCCATGTCGGCACCGAAAACAATATTCAAATCAATTCACGCGCGAGTCTCCGTCCGAATTTTGCAGCGTTTGATGCGCCCGCGCCGATTCCGGCAAATCCGTCGCGTCGGAAGTGCGTGGCGCGCGCCTCCCGCCGCGTCGCCGCCGTCAATGTATCGATAGGCTCACATGGAGTCGACGACCTCGATCAGGATCCCGATAATAAACACCTGGTTAACCGTTACTCCATAGATTACAAAGACGACCATCGAAATCCATATTTTTAGCTAATTTTTCTTTTTTTTTATTCGCTTCTGAAGCCGCTATACCTATAAGCTTTTAAACTTCACCCAGACATTCGATCCGGTTACAAAATATTTTTGACGATTTACTGTGTCATATTTCATCGATGTGCAAATTATCGACATTGTGTATTCCCCTCACTAATCCGCGACACACTAATATGGTCACACAATGCACTTATTATTCGACAGTTCTGTTTCTAAGTAAAGTGCATACGGATTGAATACCATGTTGATGTGACGTCGCGTCTGCCCTTTCAATGACTTGAATAATATCAAACTAATTAGGAAATAAAACAGATACTGCTCACATTCATATTTGGCTGTCATCCAATTATGGCAAGTCACCAATTTGATTGAAATGAATAATTTCATCGGTTTAATTTCAATAGCTTCGCAAGGTGCAGTTAGTTATAGCTAGGTATGATTTGATGTGAATCACTTTTTGTTATGTGTAGCATTTCAAAAATACTCAGCAAGATAAATATGTAACCAATCCTTTAAAAGAAATATCGCAGTGGATAAAAAAAAAACTATTGTATCCTATGTTTGGATTCCGAAATCCTGACTTTAGGGAGTTTAAACTTCTTTTGACGAATCAACAGGTAGATCCTATTGTGATCGGTCTCCGGAATATACCGTTAAGATGATCTTGTTTGTAGCAATAATTGTTAAGATTTACTGACGTAATGAGATAAACAATGGCTTTTGAAAAATCACCTAAAGTCAGATTTCTTTGCTTTGTTGAGATGTAATAAAACACAGGTAAGGCCTCCTCACTTACAAGAAATCCACTTAATTGCCTGAACACAGTCTTTAAAAGCTTGTCTTACCGACCGACACCTTTGAATTTTAAAGTTGTAAATTACGACGTGGATATCCTTTTAACTTAGAATATAGTAGAAGCCGCATTTGACATAATTTGTATGAAGGATTTTGTCACCAAAATGCTATAAAAATGTTCCCGTGCGCATGATGTTCGCGCAGCCCAATGTTGCACCTACAAAACTATTTCCCAATTTATTGGGGTAATTTTTTTTATAAATGCTGCTTAGGTACCTAAGTAGGAGGTACTGAAATAGATATTCATAAATTTTAATAGAATTAAGGAAAGACTCAGGACGTGTTTTTTGAATGATTTTTGTCCATTGTTCTCGTCTGAGTATGTCATCAAATATCCTAAAATTACACAAATATTTTTTCAAAATAACAAATTTAGCGCTCTATGATTAAAAATACCTATTGAAATACCTATGCCTAATGATGTGTAGTCATAAAGATTAATATAAATTTTGTTGGGAAAAAAATGTTGGTGTTGTTTGCAACATTATTGAATTGATGGTAATTTTTCTTTAAATTGATGATTCCAAGACAATTCCTTATCAAATAGAGACCCAAATGTGATGTATGTTATCCCATCTACTTTGTTTTTAGACCCAGGCCAATTTTTGCAAGTGGGAACCACACACGCCGGCATAATTGTATAAAAATATGTTTGGCATTGGAGGTGTCAATGGCCAGAGACTGAATGACACAAAGTACTCCATCATGGTGCACTTCTTACTGTGACACAAAAATGGCTATACAGTACATCTGTACTTTTCTATAATCTGTGCCTTTTAAATAGAAAATCACGCTGTTGAGCCGTTTGTTATAGATATAACATTTTGTAAACGGATGCACACATTACACACTCACAGATATTCAAGTACATAGCACGTGTTAATTAAAAATTAAACGCAATTACTACTTGCAATAAAATTTTAGAAAAAAAAACAAAAGTGCTGTATTAATCAAAAGTATTTGCAATAATATGCTTAGTATTCATTATGACATAATTATCCGTTACCTTTTTTTAGTGTCTTTAAAAATTGAATGAAACCTTAGCGGAAAAATCGGTCACATTATGCCTAAACCACTTCCTAGGGAATGTTTTCCTTCTTGACCATGTCAACACGCATGTTATCTATCACTTACACATATTTTATCTACAAGTTTAATAGCCACAGTATATCAGTGCGTGAGCACGTTTACATCTCAGTCTGGAAGCTGCCACAAAACAGAGATTAGAGTTCGTTCACACAGGATTTTATTCCTCTGCATCAGCCGGCCCTATGTCACTTTGTACCAGCTTGTATTGTTGGAATAATATACTGTATTGCATAGTGTTATAATTTTATTTCCGTCTAATGCAACCTAATGATGATGATCGGGCATTTATATCAATTGTATAAAAAAATTGCTGCACGCGTTGATATATGGAGTTGTATTCAATATATTTTTCTTCAAATTACGCTTTTTGTAATGTCCGTCCGTTGATCGCCATAACATTTAGATTATATTAGTGTTAGGTTTGGGGTAGGAGTGAAAGTATTATCATCAGACTGCTGCATCCTCTGTGGTATCGGTATCGATGCGCGCGCGCATATCGGTGCAGCTCTTACTCATTTGTTGTTGTAATTGTAAAAGGGATGGCGGATGAGATAAGTGGGTCAGTGACATTTGGCTCCGGACGATTACTGGCGATTATGCACTTTGTGCGTTGAACTTTCCTACGAGCTTTGGTATCATGCTTTGATAGAGACGGAGACAGTGCCTACGCTTTGATTTCAACTATCAATCATTGTTATTATGACGTGAATCATTGACTTTAGTAGCTTTGAGAACTGATTTGTTATCATTACTGGTAATTAGACTGTGTAAGTATTATAAGTGTTCTATGCAGTAGCATACTAAGGAAATAAACAATTTTAGTATGTTTACGGAAAACATGGACAGGTATGCAACGTATGCCTTCATCAGAGAAAAATGAATCTTAAAATTCGATGTAAAAAAATACTTTTTCAATTCATCATAAAACTTGGTACAATAATACAATTCATCCATAGTAGGTACTGTATTACTCATATCTTCTTGCTTGTATAATCCCGTTGTACTACAAAGTCACATGAGCTGAATGAGCGCCCGTTTCGACTAGTCCCATCCTTATCACGTGCCCGGATATTCGGGTTGAAACATCTACATAGAACGCATAAATTCCCATGTATACGATACATGTAGGTACTGATGATAGTACGAATCTATCCGTACGATACTGACCACTATTACCGCTATCGCTTCCGTTACGATAAATGGTAGATAGTTGGCAATCTATTGTTCTAACCGCTGTTAGATCTGGATAGGAACGTATTGTGAGCCTGTTGATGGGACACGGCTTTGAGAGGCCCAAATGCATCGTATCACAGGCTTTGTGAAGATTGCTACTAAAGAATAAAGAAGGTTTAATTTAGAATTATGAACAATTTATGTAGAGTTATGCATTGGGCGTGATTATTCTTTATTGCCTAATCTACAAGAATATTAAAAACTTTTAAAACGTTATAATGCAGCTCAGGTATATACACTCGAGAGCAATGATTCCGGGTCACTTAAAGAATGTTAAAAATCTCGGAAACTAAAAATGATAGGTTAATGCAATAAATTGTATTTAATAGACAATGTAATACTCCTTAAATGAAAGTAAAAAAATATGAGTCACCATACATTTTATTAACACAAAATTACATAAAGAAAAAAACTGCTGATCTCTCCTTAAAACAAAAATAGGAAACATGAAATTTTTGAACTTTATTACGATTTGACTTGAATTTTAATACTTCGTATTGCCTCCTCGTGCTTCCATTACTGCGTTTACGCGGTTTGGCATGCTGTACACCAAGTTCCTTATACGATTTTGGGGAATATTCTCCCATTCCTCTGTGAGAGCAATTTTGAGCTCACGAAGCGTGATTGGGGGAGGGTTTCGTTGTTTTACGCATCTGCCTAGCTCGTCCCAAGCATGCTCGATCGGGTTGATATCCGGGCTGCGCGCTGGCCACTCCATACGAGTAATGTTCATCTCTTGAAGGTAGTCATTCACAATCCTACCTGTATGAGGTCGGGCATTGTCATGCATAAATATAGCATCCTCACCTAAATTGACCATAAATGGACCAACATGATCATTGAGGATTTCTTCCACATATCTTACGCTAGTTAAAGAGCCGTTTTCTATGATCACCAGCTCTGTGCGACTTTCAGAAGAAATTCCGGCCCACACAAGTACAGACCCACCACCGTAGGCTACTTTTTCTTCGATGCATGCTTGCTTGAATCTTTCCCCTGGTCTTCGATACACTCTGTGTCTTCCATCGTGCTTGTAGAGCATAAATTTTGATTCGTCGGAGAACATAACTTTTGACCAATCTTCAATACTCCAATTTACGTGGCTCTGGGCATATCTTAGTCTTGAAATACGATGCCCACGCTCCAGTTTAGGGCCGTTTGCAGGTCTAAGGGGTTTTAAGTTAGATTCAGCAAGCCGACGTCTTACTGTCCATGCACTTGGGTTACTTCCTCCGAGGCGTCGAAACTGATTTGTGAGTTCAGTTCCTGTGAGAAAGCGATTTCGAAGCATGGTGTTCACCAAGTATCGGTCTTCTCGTGCTGTGGTACACCTGGTTCTGCCCGTTCCTGGTCTGCGTAGGTTAGAACCAGTTTCTTCGTAACGTCGGAGAACTCTTTGTACTGTTGACAGCGACACACCGACAGTCCTGGCTGTATCGCGCTGACTCCGGCCGGTTTCCAGCATTGTAAGTATTCTGGTGCATTCTTCAGGCGTAAGCGACATAATTTCAGCTTGAATAATGAATATAGAGCACTATCAACATGGTTTATATACCCACATAAATGACAGATTACAAACAAAAGCAAAACCAAATGCTGTAATTTCGTAGTTCCATCTTCGAAAGTGGCCCTTTTTCAAATTTGATTTTTTTAAGATATAACTTTACAATAACTAAGAAGTTTTAATACTTTCATTTAAGGAGTATTACATTGTCTATTAAATACAATTTATTGCATTAACCTATCATTTTTAGTTTCCGAGATTTTTAACATTCTTTAAGTGACCCGGAATCATTGCTCTCGCGTGTATAACGTTAGCAAAACGACATTATTATACAAATCCCTTTCAATTCCAAAAGAACAATCAATGAGTAGTCAATCACGCCGCTTACAAATGTGGATATTTGTAATCGGTGTCGGAACGTGCGCCTGCGCATCGAGACCTTTCCCAGACGCGTGCACTCACTCTCACTGCAATTCCTATGTCAATCAGGCAGGATAATCGGCTAACAGTTATTTGACACAATACACTTTGCATCACTTCTAGGGAGTGCTAATCGCTTCACGGAACAATGAAGCGCCTACAACAACTACTTACACGGTAAACATGGATAAATGCTCTCTGACTGGAATAACAAGATGATCGCTTTAAACAAAGTTGCGTTTCTAGTTATAATTTACATTGTTTACTTACTGATCCCGAACTCTAAGCTTTGTTTTGTTGATTTGCGTAAAGTGATTCGGAAATTATGTACGGAGAAAAGTAGTTTTCGTTTCACCAAACGATTATTGTCCATACAAAAGTTGTGACTAACTTTTCGGAACTCAACCAAATAAAACTCGGACTACGAGCTCTAAAGACCCGTTGAAAAGTTTTCATGTCCTAATTAAACTTTAACATTTTTTCAGAGCAAATAATAACGTAATCGATCCTTATCCTGGCAAAATAGACCCGTTAGAAGTTGCAAATTGGTTCCACCTAAATTCCAAACAGTTCCAATGCCAAAACGAATCAGATACAGTGATGAAAGATAGTCCAGAAGCCAGGGTTACGGTGTCAATTGTCGGCGTGAGATGACTTAGCCGGACTGTAACAAAATGCAGTATCTCATCTCCATCTCCATGACTCTGGCTCAAGCTACGCATACTACGCATAGAAAGACTAGTATTTGATTTTCACATAGTGAATTGTTTCAATAAATTAAATGATGACGTTGCATAAACTACTAATACTTAGGTTGTAATACAAAAATATCGAATGGAGAAAATTATTGAAAAGTAGAACACCGCTTCACAGAAAATCTAATGTACCATACCAACGTGACTATGTTTCCACTCCGTGAATTTATAAACTAGCATAGTCAAATTTTTACTAGAAAAACAAATGAAACTAAAGATTATTTATTTTCTTCAAACAACAAAAAACATAGGTATAGAGATCTCCCTGACTTGCGCTACTGATTTTATATTCACTATGATATAGGCGTATACGACGAATAGTTCTTAACGTTGATTAATCAGTAGCACTGATTCTAAATATAGTGGCTTATGCTATCGCTGCTGATGTCAGCAGTCGGTGGCTGCAGATCATGGATAATCTAGGTTATTTATTTACAGGCTGTAAAAAAGTCGTTCACTTTAGATCTCAGAAAATGTGAAAACAAATACGTAGATAATATACTGAAGGTTATAAAATACAATATTTATAGGTTAGAAAAGAAACTGTTTCTGGGTAAATTCTACGAATGTGATGCCCATATAAATGAGAAATAAAACAATTCATACAACTCCCAATCAAGGTGATGACGTAGTTTTTGGATAGAACTGGGTGTTACTATGTATTATTAGTATGTATTTACAAAAAAAAAAGTATATAAGTATTCTATCAGCCATCTAGTTCCCATATCACAAGTTTTGCTTAGTTTGGGACTAGAGGGCGTTGTGTGTAAAGTCCACGAATATATTTATTTATAACTCTTTGCCGGCATCTGTGTTTCCGAACACCTACAATTTGGATGTTTTCAAGAGGAGAGTGAATAAGTTTATTCTAGGCTGTGCTACATCGTCGACCGCATCGTCACTTATACAGTGAAGTTGTGACAGAAAGTTTCTTGGCGAATATTCAAATATAAATAAATAAAATGTGCGTAGGTGTCTAAAACAAGGCTCTAGTTCGATCAAGTGACATTTATATCTTGGTTATCCAGCCATAAGTTGTACATTTTATATGTTTGTTAAACAGATGATTATACAATGAAATCATTTTAAGCGATTATGACTTTTAAACAGGTGTAAAAAAGCTATAAAATGTTTTTATTGCACCTCTACGTTAAGTTTATTAAGCAAATGAATAAATAATTCGAAAACGTATGAATATTCAACAATCTGAACGAATATCTATTTGACTTTAAACGATATCTATTAAATAAAATTCAATTAATTAAAAACATTCTAAATTTTATTACGGAATATTCTGTGTTTACTCATAAACTTACCTTGACTGTTTGGATCTGAAATTGCTAATTTGTATAGTTAATCTTAATTATCTGTTAAAGATTATGGTTGCAAGATATAGCTGTGATCACGAAGCTATACGATAGTATATTTAATTAAACACCTACCGACTAATTTACATCGGCCGATCACGTACCAACGGAATAACACCGTAATGAAAAAGGTGCATTGTTTGGAAAACATTAAATAAGCAGAAATACGATCGATATTAATGATTTAATTTATCACAAAGAAAATTACGACTAATACAGTATTTATTAATTAGATATTAAAATCGGCAATACATGTTAAAAAAATCCTAAATTGTGTGAAATAGAAAAATGCCTGTGGTGGTGTTTAGATATTAAATTATGGCTTTATTTATAGTAATTGCGTGTACTTTTAAGAAGTTTAGTAAACTAAAGATGACGCTATTATACATTTCTAAAAATCAAATATAGCAAGCTAATATCAGATAAAAATAACTTTTCTTTTGCAGAAGTTTAGGTTTTTTGGGCACTTCTGTTAGTTACATATTGTATAAGTAAGTACAGATATAAAAAAATTAAAAAGCCTTTTCCTGAAATTAATTTTTCAAGTAGAATAGACTAACTATTTGTTAATTAACATAATCACAAATTGTACACAGCACAAAATATTAGACAAACAGTAACATTCTTAGTAAAAAATAGAAAGACTAAAATATAGAGAATATATAAAGATACTTAATTGAATAAAAATCGACTGAATAGAGGTTTTAAATAAAAACCACGTTCGTGTCTCAATGATAAGGCTGTACTTCGTAATTCGCGTGTAAGTGAAAATTAGGTGGTTATTACAATGTGCAATTACATCGATATAACTGATATCAATGATTATAACTATTGTTTATACTGTGTAAGTATGGCTAATTATGAACACCTTGTAGGCGTAGCGATGCGGGACGCTTAATCGACTACATAGTTGTAGACACCTGTTAGCTCGCCATGAATTTTCACCATCTACACAAATAAAAAAAAAGTCGAAGAAATTACAAGTAATTAAATAAAAAATTTAAAAACCCCCGAATCTCACAAATTCACCTTCCAAACAAAAAAAAAATCAAAATCGGTTCATCCGTTCGCGAGGCTACGTTGCACACACACACACACAGACACGTCAAACTTATAACACAATTAAAATTGCAATAGACAATAAATAAAATAAAAGAAATATCTACATAAAAATAAATATACATATCTATTTGAATATATTTTGTCTAGTAGACGACGTTTCTTAAAATAAAAAGAGACTAGTTGTGTTTACTCAAATAATTTATTCAACAATATCATTAGAACGACATGCTTGCCCATGTGTACGCATAGCATTATTGCAACGTTCGTAGGTAAAGGTATTGGAGCGGTTGAATGTATTATTTTTATATTTTTCGCGTTTTATTGTCCACCGGTACCCGCGTGTCGCGTCTGTAGAGTACCTTCCTATGGTATGTACAGGGATGGATTAAGCTAGCATGTTTTTTGTGTAAACATTTTAATATAATATTCACCCCATGAGTTGAATTTATCGTTTACTAGCAGTTACCCGCGACTTCGTACGCGTCTACAGTTTCCGTGTAAATTATATTATCTGTGCGTGTACCGAGCGGATACTTCTTTGAGAAACTTGACATTACACCTCATTACACCGAACTCGTACCTACTGGAATGTCAAACGCTAGTCGTTAGACCAAAGAGGTAGTACTACGCCCTGTCAAACTGACGTGACATGACAAGACAATGAAATCCTCTTGCCAATTGGCGCTGCTAATCCTTTTCGTTCATTTTATCCTGTACATCCTGTTAATTATTCGGGATAAAAAGTAGCCCTATATGTCAATCCAGGTTACGAACTATATATATGCCAAGTTTCATCCAAGTTGGTTCAGTGGTTTTGACGTGATTGAAACACAAACATCCAAACATCTAAACATCCAAACATCTAAACTTTCGCATTTATAATATTAGTAGGATTCCATCCAGTTTTACTAGTAGTTCGATTAATCTAACTGTTTGGACAACCCCTGTATGCCAATCTTTTGCTGTCAAGTTATATTTCACTGCCCAGTGTAATTTCTTCAGGTCACGTGGTACAATTTTGTACCACGTGATCATTCTTTTTAGACGACAGCAAAATATGCGCGAAAACACATCAAATGACCCCATAATGTCACTATTTAGTCACAGAATAACTATGAGTTAGTACGAACTGACCATGATTTAAAACTTTGCAGTTCAACTTTGATTGGCATACCCCTGCAGAGATATTCCAAATTGTTAGATATAGTTAGATATCGCTATGAGTACGTTTGTCTCCGGAATGCAAGTTACTAATCTCTGTTTAAAAATTTAGTACCTATCTGTAACGATTCATCTTCCCAATCATGAAAACAACCGGTAGGCACTCATAGGACAATCATGTACTTCCTTTTTTTTTACTTATACTTAATTTATAAGCAAGCGTTTGACCGCGATCTCACCTGTTGTTATGAGACGAATTACTTTTGAATTTATAAAATAGAATAAGGGTTTTTTTACACAAATAAAACTTTTCGGTTTTTATGTTAACCTTTGTTTTTCGAAAGGTTAAGATTATCATCTGAGGACTAAAACTAAACAGCACTTTAGAACAGATTCAGTTAACCCTTCATGTCATCGACATAATAAAGATAAAATGTATTTGATATAGTTGTAACAGAGTATGAGCTTTATAGAAACAACATTCACACGCAACAGAAATCCTCCTAATCCGTCCTGCACCTACACAAACAGATGTGTAGGTACGCACACGCACACGCATATGCATAGGGCTGTACGCAGTATGTGGGTAGGCTAATGATAGCGAGCTTCCGTCGCGTCACACCTGAGAGCCTGTAACCGACATCGGCTATAGATACCTAACCCTCACCCTTAATTCAGCTAACACTGGATAATATTGAGCTGGTAATACGATTACACAAAAAAAATCTCAAAATATGACTAACAATGATACCAAAACAAGATACCAAGATGGACGAACCTAAACCGCTGGTTTTTTTAAATACAACTAAATAATGGAACAAGCCGATGGCCCACCTGATGCTGGTTTGATCAGATTAATTGTTCTAGGCTGATTGTTAATTGACATCCCGTAAAGTTCTTAAAAACTTCTTGATTCTTCTTGAACTTAAATTATATGGTTTCAAAATGCCCAAACGCAATAAAAAACGTAACTATTATTTCAAGAGCCTTACCTAGAACTAGTTTACAGGAAATTGAGTTCATCAAACACACTTTCAGTGGAAATCTATGTCAATATTATAATTCATATCAACAGTAGCAAATAAATCTTAGATAGTTGATGTTATCTAATCTCCTGATTAGTTTGATTTAGACTTTCGAAGTGGTGCAGCTACTTGAACAGAAAGATTATAAATTAAATCTAGACAGCAGCAGATATTATAATTGTAATGTAGTTGATAAGGTATTTCTAGAACTGCATATTGCATAACATTTTTTTGTGAATACTATATTAGTAGTAATTTTATTTGTGAATAAATGTTACTTATATTTTTTCTTGTATAGTGTTTTGCAAATCGACTGTAACATTTTGTATTTTTTTCTTGTTTTATTTTTCATAATATTATTTTTCTCATGCAATGGTTTTTATAAACATAATATTTACATACCTTAGATTATATTTTTTCTTGAGAAATTTAGGCACTTTTGTACGTACTGCAAAATGTGGTAACATCTACTCTATAAACATCCTCAAGTGACACGCATAACGAATTACGCAAAGAACACAAAAGCTCTCAGAATTAAAAAGAAAAAGTTCAATTAATCCCAATTTCCTCGCCAAGATTAAGCTTACGATAACCGGCAGTATAGAAACCCTTTACTTCCCGTCCCTATTCACATTTAAGCCGCTTTAAAAACCAGTAGAGTTCGACAAACAAGGGACTTATAATGCGTAACGGCCTTAGAATTGTTCCCAAGAAATGCATCAATTTAGATTACACAGGGGTCATAAGCTCAATATAAATCGATAAACATCTCAGATCGATATTCATTTAAATTAATTTATAACCCACAGTAATAAAAATGTACCTACCTGGCTGTTATTAGATCAATCAACTCTAGATGCATATTTGTTGTGACAAGAAACATTAAAAAAAACCCTACAGTTACTACAACTACGTGCAAACGCGTTGAAAAACTATTTCCCTCTTAATTAATAAATAATTTGCATGCACAAGCAACGATCCCATACTAGGACGATCATTATAATAATTGTATTTTTTCTCGCGAAAAACTTGTGTAACGGTCTGGGTTGCGATTGCGATCGACGCATCCGCCGATAGGTCGGTAAACAAGTCGCGCGACTGTGACGAGTCGCTACTGTTTTCACCATAGGCTGCGAAGCTTTGATTGTTATAAAATTCGATGAGATCGCTTTGTGCAGATCGTCGCTTGATACCGCCCACGCATTAATTACTTAATTCCGATGCGTGAGTAAATGTATGCAATTTCTAGCGCAATGCCCGTAATTATATTTTTTTCCGTTTAGGCGCAGAAAAGATAATAATTTTTGAAAGCTTATCGCTTGCTCATGCATCGTAACGATTTTACACTTTCGCATGAAGTAACTGTAGCGACTGAAGCGAGGAGTTTATATCTGGACCTAATAATAAATTGTTTTTGTGTAAAAAATAGCGTTGCGTGCAGCTCAAAGCGTCATTACTTTGCCTTGAATCCGCAACTTCCTTTACCAAAACAATTATAATTTTACATTCGAAATTTTTCTTTGTGTGCGTGAGAATTATGGCTAGTTACGCATCCAGTCGCGCGCATGTTTCCTTTGTATCCTTCGATTACATATAAAGCGTTAAATTAATTTTTTAACCGTCTTATCGCAGGACATGTGTTTTTAAAACCCAGTCAATACCAAAGACAATCTACAGAATAAAGGTAGTGTATCATGTTTGTATATTTTATGCAATTCTTAGTAATAGTATATGCAATCTACTCGCAAAACACAACAAAAACTGATGGCAAATACAGTTGCATACCTGAGGAGTTTATTAATATTAATTAATTTGCATAGACAATGGATTACAGCTACGGTATGACTTGTGCTATTTTTTTCTATGAATTTACCTCCAGTGCTAGGGATGTCAATCAAGCGTTCAAATAATTGCACTACATATGGTTTTTTTGTTATATATTTTTTAAGCTGTATTAGAATAACAGTAACTAATGCATATAGAGTATATTTAATATGTTGCATCAATTTAGATTTTATTATATCGCTTGTAATGTGGAACTCATATTGAGATGTTTCTATGTCATACTATCTTCGTCATGCTAAGTTGCCGACCCTGAACACCTGAGAGTATTTGACTTGTGTATGTGTGTGTGTGTGTGTGCGGGATTATTTGTCGTTGTTTCCGTCATTCCCTGTGCGCAGGAGTCGTCGATCGCAACGATTGCTCACGCGTTTCGCATCACTCACCCTTACCCTCCGATACCTCGTTCACATACCATTTACATACGATTTTATATGCAAAAACCTTTTTTGTGACATTCTATCGATAATCTAATAGTTACGCAGAGTAGTTTCCGAATAAGTAGCGTAGCCGTTTATGCGATTATGGGTTGCGTTTTTAATGAGATAATAATATGAATATTTTATACTTCTGGCTCTGTCATACTTAACTCCACTGAAGTAAGAACTGGCTAGATAAGACAGATGATTACTTATTCAGTTCTATAAAGTTATAACACGTGATAATTTTTTCTTTTCTTGCTGTGATCATCACCCATCAAAACATTGAGTATGGGAAGACATACATATACGCACTACTTTCCCATAGAAAAGTACCGACCGTGGCAACAGAGACAGTACAACAGTAAGTGATAACACAGAATAGATTAATGGTGATAGTGCAACGAATGATTTCTACAAGCATTGATTATTTTAAACAATATACAACATAATCACATGCTGATATTTTATACAAACTGTGCGTGCTGGAACGTTAAGATTAAAATGAGTTTAATAGTCTAAAATTATCGAACTTAATTATGTATATTTCATTAAAAATACGTTTTTAATTATTTCATTAGCCCTGTTTATTTGCATGCAACTGCAGTTAAAAGTACGTAAATCTACTGATGAAGATGATTAAATACGATACTTACGTATTAATGAAAAGTGGTTTTACAAGTTCAAAAGTTGAATAGCAAGAAACACATCTGCCCTAACACTCACAGTACATTTTGTGGTCACGAATTCAATATAAAATTAACAACTCATTATATAAAAATTTAAATCGCACAATGACCACTTAGACTACTTACAATAATCGCGTCGTCGATTTGTTCCAATAATTCGAGTCGAGTACAAAAACTGTGGAGCCAACCATCCATGTCTCCACTAGAAATAAAGGTACGCACACATGCTCTGGGCGTGACCGAATGCAACCCCACTCTCGCATTGTTTATCCCACGATTAAAACGAATTCAAATATACTAACTCGGCACTCAAAAATTAAGCTCGAGTGGTACTACGGGCACCTTTTGTTTTAAGGACAATGCGCGATACACGCACACCTTGCCGCTACGAAAACTTCGAACATGGCTATTGTACAAAAACAAAACCCAATTTCAGTTCCGCCATGCTATCCCCTTCGATACTCCAAGTTAAGGATTCCATCTCAAATCCAAGTTTAGTTTTCGCTAAGTTTTGTGTTTTACTCAAAACGTGTGCGAGTTTTTACTCGTTGGCTGAGATTGATGTGATTCCCAAAAACCTAACTTCCCAGTTACTTGCTAGTTGGCCCTCGCCATTTCGGAAGAAGGTATGTGAAAAATACGCAAAATGTTAATTATGAAATAACGAGTGGATAATTGAGTAGTTTTGTAGGAATTTTCCACTTTGTTAATAATGCGATAAATGCATTTGAGGTAAGCCGTAATAGGATTGGTAAGTGGTTTTTTTCTAAAATGCTTTATTTATAGTTAGCTTGCCAAATGTGGTTTGGTAATTTACTAATAGTCACTACCAAGTCATTGTCAAATTATCAGATTTAAAGTTGCACCTCATTATAAAACTACTTTATTTATTCTTCTGTAAGTCCTTATACTTCCTACATTCTTATTCATTTGAGCTATTAATTTGACTAAATGCCTGTTATTTTTAGCAATAAATTGTGAATTGTTTTAGGTAATGTTCTGAAACAACGTGGTGGCGTAGATTTAAGCGTGGATTTATAAGTGGGGTGCGATAGTCGCGCGGCAACAGCTGGCAGGCTAGGAAACAATGTCTAGTGTTTATTAGTGCCATAATTTATACAATGTAAAATAATTTAAATTACATAGCTAGATATAACCTTACTATCATAGAATATCAAAAAAGTAGGTTTATACTCATAAAATATAATAATTTGTATTTTTAGTTGATCAAACGTTTAATGAATATCTTATTGGATCTCTTCCTCCAAAAATATTAAAGGTTAACGAGGTATTAAATATTTTCGTCAAAACACGCGTAAAAACTGGCGTATCTTTCAAATGCTGCCAATGAAAATCATTCGAAGAATTCAAATTTAAATATTAAAGTGATTAAAACATAAATAAAATATTAGATACATTCCGACACATCGGATGTTTAGACTCAACACAAATAATTATGACAATAAAAAATGTGTATTTTTCGAAACATGCCGAAGTGTTCACGAATAATATTTACGCATGCTTTACTTATCGTCAATCAATAATTAATATCGGGTGGTTCGACGGCTCAGACGCTCCCGAATTTTGCCGAGCACGAGGAGATCGCGTTCGCGTAATCGAACCGACAAAAAATAAAAAATGAAGCAAATACGAAATACTCCATTACTGGCGTTCCTACAGACGTCTGTGGAGACGGCTTTTGTGTGTATTGGTTTTCGTTGAAGCGAATTAGGGAAGGATTATTTTGTTTCTTTTCAAACAGTTGTATGTCTAAATTATTCTAAGCTGTAAGTTTTTATAAGTTTAAAAGAGTATCGTATTTTTTTATTGCTTTTACTTCTAAGTATAACAATAATATTTATTTACAACCTTATAGAAATACATAATACTTATATAGCTACCATAGACAATGTATTCATTAATCGATGATAGCTACATACAATTTTCTAAAATATTCAAATTGTAATATTCCCTAAGGACTATGTGACTATGTTCCGTCCACATACTGTATGTACATTGTAGGTACATACTACCTAAAACTGGTAGTGTTTCAAACACTGCCAGTTATATCATAGGAAACCTCTATTTCAATACCTCTCCCGAAGGTCTTTTTACACCAATACTTTTATGATTCATCCAGGGTGGCCTGATTAATTAAGCATACATCAAAAAAGTGTTTGCGCCGCTCGACGCCACCCGTGTTCCGCGCTCCACATTGTGTATGCAAGCCGCGGTCGCCCGCTGGCCACGTCAGCTATTTGCTCATGTCCAGAGGGCTAAACCATTCAAGGCTAAGAAGCGGGGGCCAGTTTTTGGCTGTTCTGATCCTCGAAGAAAATTCTTTTAGAACTTAATTCCTAACTGGTCTAACGAGTTAATACGGCGAAATAAAGCAGTATTATTTTTGTCCTTGATAATGCAATTAGAATGAACTGTCGCGATTTTTGCATTGCAATTTAATTAAATTCAGAACCGCTTTTCAGTTTTTAACCGACTTCAAAAAAGGAGGAGGTTCTCAATTCGGTTGTATGTTTTTTTTTTTTATTTTTTTTTTTATTTTTTTTATTTTTTTTTTTATTTTTTTTAATGTTTGTTACCTCAGAACTCCGTCATTTATAAACCGATTTCAAAAATTCTTTTTTTATCTGAAAGGATATACTTCCAGATTGGTCCCATTTTATTTTCATCAAAATCGGTTGAGTAGTTTGGGTTATAAAAAGAAATAACTGAAAAAAAAAATGCCCGGCGCGGCGCAGCGCCTACTATTTTACTGCTAGCAACGATGCAATATGACAACTGACAAGTTGCGGCGTAGCGCCTACCATTTTACTGCTAGCAACAATGACCTTTGTGGTGCACACCGAAATTTTTACATTTGTCTAAATTTGTCAATAAACCCAGTTTGTACATTCAAATCGCATTTAATTGGAGAAAAGCAAAAACCCACCAGTAGTTCCTCTAAAGAATCAAACCAACCACGTGCACGAAATTGCGTATTTTGCTTTCCTGTAGCTTTTATGTGGTGTTTATAGTGACTAGAACATTCCCAATGAACTGTCATCATCATCATCATCATCTGATGATGAAGCTGGTAGTCGAATTGAAGTCGGTTTTTCCAGTTTTTTAACTTATAAATTATTGTTGAGATAACCATGAACAATCACCGAACACCCCACATTCCTTCTCGTAATCTTAAGTAGTGTTTGCATAGATTCCGCAGCTTTCATCCATAATTAATTGCACTTCTCAGTTGTGGAGATCATCCTTATTAGGCCGCCGCAAGCCCAGACGGGTTACTCCCATCCTCCTCACCAGATTTGTCCCACTTGTATCTACTTCAGCCGCCAAGCAGTGATGCTCGCATTGCTGTGTTCCGGTTTGAAGGGTATGGGTGCCGGCGTAATTACAGGTACATGAGACTTAATACCTTTATGTCTCAGAGTGTAGGGCGCAGTGCAATGCATCACAGGGCACGTCTTCAGTGGACGTGCTCGGTGAGCAATGCATTGTTATAGGCAGTGGTAACCACTTAACATCAGATGGGCTGTCGGTTTATTCAATAATTTAGTTGTATTAAAAAAAAACTTGTGGGGAGTTTGGAAAAATCGAATCATATTGGACGTTCTCCCTACTTCAGCGTAAAAATCAGAAAACTGATTTTACTTTCATTTGCATAGTTCTTGATTATGCCCGTCTTTCCTACTTGTTTTGTAGTAGGGAGTATGTTGCGTATTTTTTCTATTATCCCCACTAGTGGGACAAACCTGGTAGGGAGGTTGGGAATAACTAGCTCAGACGACTACGTTTCTGGGCCTTCCCTCGAATCGTTTTAACGGACGATACCGTATACGTACCGAGTTTTTTGTCAAGAAAACGGTAACGGATAAATTTTTAAAAGTACTATCACTCATTACTAGGAGCTATGAAATAAACAATATTTTGTAGGTAGTCATGTAGTTGGTCAAAATGTATGAAATAACTATTTTTTTAGCGCTTTCACTGGTTCCATAGAAAAAGAAAACTGGGTAATTTTTAACCCCCCAAAGTTTTCGAAAGTGGTCTTAGCACCCAATTTAAGTTTTTGTATGGTAGAACAGCTTTTGCATTTGCTAGTATCCCCGTTATTGTTAGATTATTTCTTTTTTTTATCTAAGTATAAGAATTTAGTATTATTACCTCTACTTCTGCTTCTTTTGTGACGCTACCTGTTCTAACTTATTCTAACTCTAAAACGATACAAATACTCCTTTAGTCACAATCTCCAATAAGGTAGAGGTGTTGTTGATCAACATTTGTTGTCGATAGGTTTTCCAAATAAAAAAAATTATATATGGAAAACCTTTGACTATGATTTTCTAAGTAAAAAATGAATTAGAACAGAACGCGTCATGCGCTCGAGTCGTGGGGAGGCAAGTGTAGTGTTGCCCTCTTACGGGGGGGTCCGTGGCTTCAGCGCAAACACCATGCCTGGCATGGCTCCAGCCCCCGTATGCCAAACTTTTGCTGTCAAGTTATATTTCACTGCCCAGTGTAATTTCTTCAGGTCACGTGGTACAATTTTGTACCACGTGATCATTCTTTTTAGACACTTGACAGCAAAATATGCGCGAAAACACATCAAATGACGTCATAATGTCACTATTTAGTCACAGAATAACTATGAGTTAGTATGAACTGACCATGATTTAAAACTTTGCAGTTCAACTTTGCAGTTCAACTTTGATTGGCATACCCCTGCTGGTAGGTATATGTTGCTTAAACAACATTATAATACTGATCAACTCTCTCGCGATTCTGAAACGTTCTAACTTGTGTTTTTTGCGCAACAGTGTCATGATCGTTTTAATATGAAATTATTAATTGCTAATCACGCAACTACTACCTACCTAAATAATATTCGTCTGTGCCTTTGTTGTAGAAACAAGCATGTCGTTTCAATTACAGAGTAAATAAAACTATTGTAGTGCAGTGCCTTTCGATTTCGGTGGATTAGGCAACGTGTTAGACTTATTTTTAACTGTGGCGAAATATTAGAGATTCGAAGAAACAGATAAAACGTTTAGGCAAGCGTAGTGTAGGACGCCCTCCGGCGAGATGGGGCGACGATCTGCGAAATGTAGCTGGCAGACACTGGATGAGAAGAGCCGAAGACCGAGCTCAATGGCGCGTCTTGGGAGAGACCTACGTCCAGCAGTGGACGAGTATAGGTTGATGATGATGATGATGATGATGATGAGATAAAACGTAGTAAAATCTAAATAATCGCTTTATATTTGGCTTTTTTACAGTTTTATACTAACTAGCTAGTATAGATTTTGTGAAACGATACAATAAAATGCATTGATACAAGGTGCTTGAATTTACTCAAATGTTTTTGTCTGCTTCCCTTCTTATCGCCAGCTACAAATCTCTTAGAGATCCGAAAATTTTACTAAGGTGATTGAAATTGTAATATAATGTATGAAAGTAAAGGATAACTATGTGGGAATTAAACTAGGGTTTCGCGCTAAAAGTGCCGTGTTTACTCGCTGTTCGATGTAGGTACTATAATTGCGTGGAGCGGCGCGCGAGCAGATTATCAGAGGCAAGTGCGTTCGATAACGCATGCGCACGAACGCATGTTATTAAATTTATTCCTTTTTCGACAGAATCTACATAATGAGGGAAGCAAAAAAACAGCGTAATCGCTAGAGTGAACGTCGCCTTCCCCTGGTGAAAGGCGGGCACTTTTTGTATGTATGATGAATATTTAAAAAGTTGAAGCACTCACAAAATTATTTTATTTTGTATTATTATGGAAAACTTACGACGATTACAGACGATTACTCTTGTCAAAGTATAGTATCGTTTTAAACAGACGTGTATTAGTAACGGCTACATACATTTATTATTATGGAGTTATAGCTGTTATTCTCCCGTATGCCATGTCGCCGCCTAGTTCAAAGACCATAAACACATAATACAATATTTTTGCCAGTTTTAATTTATTAAAATACTAGAGTACCAAATCTTTTTTAGTTATCGTACCCTTTAAAATGTACGAAAGCTATTTCCAAAAAGGCCAATAATGATGAAGCTGCGTATTTCAGAACATACCAACAGATATAAATGAGAGCACAAAAACGTAACAACAGTGAGTTGCAGTCCGGCCCTGTATAAGCCGTGGGCTACCGAAATTCCACATCCGCGCGCATGTATTTGGCCCTTTATTCGTTTTCATTATCTCATCCCAGGGTAGTCATTACGATACTTTGGCGAATTTCCAAAATATGCACACATTACCTTATTCAAGGCAAAAACTCGAGAGCTGATCAGGATAGCGAGCGCATTGATCTTACCGTGATTAAAAGATGACAATGTCATACTGCGAATTTCCCATGAAATCTTACGAAACAGAGACTCATAATTCTTTAACGTCATTACTTGAAGCAATTTCTCAAAGATATGGTTTATAATGATCTGAGGTTCGTGAGAAGTTTACGCTGTAACAGGATTGGATGCAGTAAAAAAGTTCCGCGCGTGTCGTCAGCAGCGGTCCAGCAAGTAGCCAGTAATTTATGGTTAGTTTTTGGCTGCGGCCGCGCAATGCAGCCTCGCGGCTTTTCGCAGCTCGTCCCGTCCGGTCACAGACCCCGCATCATTCCGTCAATCTCGACTACTTATCCGTCCGCACCGATCCCTTATATTAATCATTTTTCTCCCAAAAAAACGAACCGCAATAAAGATCATATCGGGTCGGCCCCGGGAGCTCGGCCGTAGAACGTGCGCTCACTTTCGAAACCTTAGAAATTGACAAACAAATATCGCAACCGATACTTATTAAGACGTGTATTATTGACTTTAAACTGGTTCATTGTACCGGCAAAATTAATCTTGTGGCTTAGCTGCGTCACAAAGGCGGCGTGCCCGCGCGTACGGGGGCTATTACGGACACCACATTATAATTACCTTTTTAAATAGTTTTTTCAGTCGGTGTCGATATTAAAACGTCAATGTAAATAACTTGTTAGCCGCAATCTCATTTCCGAGCGATTGGATATTACAATAGTGTACGTGATTTGGGAAAAATAACGGGTGTCGTTGCTTTATCCGCAAGCTGGAGTCTATTATTATGAAGTGTAAGTCGGCGGAGCAGCGCGTGCCGATGCCGACTAGCCACTGACAGACTGCTAGATCGTACATCTGGATAAAAACCAAAACTATGAAGTACGTGCTACGTAACACGTTCTGCCGAACGCATCTTCATTGTAAATTCATTTCATGCAATTACCTGACAGTTTGCGTTTTTTACTTATTAAGAAGTAGTAAAATTTCAACGAGGGTGGAGATAAACGTGAAAAACTGCTGAACCACGCGTATTGAAGACGCGGGTAACCAAAAAGTGAACGGTAGCGGATAACAAATGTAGCACGCTATAGAGCAATAATTAGGTTTATATCTAGCTATTGTGAGGTATTAAATTGAACACGGAATATTTCACGTACGTACGTGTCTCATTGCACGGATTATTCTTTACTAAATTCTCTTAGTGGTTTTTATCGGTGGCACGCGCTGACCACTTTCTATTGGGTGAGGCGTAATTGTGCTTATAACCCTTTTTATATTGGTTTTGAAACTCCTTAGTCATCTTTGGGAATCAGTAACGGTGAATGCGATGGGTGCCTCTCTTCGAAATAGATCTGTGATCACTTACATACTTTTGTAGGTATATTACTTCGTTATTTCAATTTACTCTATTATGGTCAGCAAGCATAGCCACAATACTAGGTAGGGTAATTGATAGATGTCCATCTTTTCAAAAGTTTCTCATATTTCCGAAACTGTTTATATTGCGTCAAAAATTCCTGTGAATATAACAAGCTATACTTAAGTATAGGTTAATGATATTTTAAGCTGTATTTTTAAAACACTTGATTATGATATTACGTTGAATATATGATAAACGCTATTTCTAATCAGGAATTATGTGCTACGTGATTTTTATAGTGAAAAGTTTTAATACACCTAAAATAAAACTCTTACTCAGCGCGTAAAACAAAATAACTCTCATCACTGCTAAGCCCAAGCATACAGCTGACATAACGAGTTCAGACAAATCGATATTCAAAAGTAAAAACATATTTCCAGAATCAATGACATTACGCTATCGCCGTACTAAGCGGGCGATAACGCTAATCAGCAGCGGTAATATTCGCTTATCGCTGTTACAATAATCCATTATGGATTAGCTCACAGCGAATATTTATAAACACCGCTATCGGTAATCGTAGGATTCTAGTTGATCGTTTATTTGATACGCTTTGATTTGTGGAAAAACGTGCACGTTTATTTATTAAATACCATCCTGCAGGGGTATGCCAATCAAAGTTGAACTGCAAAGTTTTAAATCATGATCAGTTCATACTAACTCATAATTATTCTGTGACTAAATAGTGACATTATGACGTCATTTGATGTGTTTTCGCGCATATTTTGCTGTCAAGTGTCTAAAAAGAATGATCACGTGGTACAAAATTGTACCACGTGACCTGAAGAAATTACACTGGGTAGTGAAATATAACTTGACAGCAAAAGATTGGCATACGGGGGCTGACCGCCTTGATCACCAATAAATGTGACAATCGTAAACGTATCGTAACGCTAGCGTATTCAAGATACACTGCGCGGTGACGCTACAACGTTCGGCAGTCGAGCTGGCGTTGACGCTCAATATGATTGGAATACATCAGGTTTACGTAACGCGGCGACTGTCAGATTGGTTCGTGATTACCCTAGCTCGCAACTTCGTCTACGTTCCTCTGCCTTGATTTAGCTACCGAATATTAAGATAACGCACATTGAACATGAAACAAACATTTATCGCAATAAAACATAGTTTATGGCACTAAGGGCGTCTTGCACTAGAATCACTAAACGTATTTAACAGCTAAATCGATTTAAATCTGACGTATTTATATGACTTGACAACTCGCTAAATACTATTTAAGAGTTAAACGCGTTTAGCGATTCTGGTGCAAGCCGCCCTAAGTAATGTAGTTATCAGTTCAATATTTCCAAAATATGCCTACTCATTCCTATAAGAATATTTGTTATAATTGTAAATCTAATAAAGGCACGCTTCCGATTGGTACTGATTTGGATCAGTTGAGCTATCTATAAATCGTTTGCAACGGTGTGTAGATAGCTCAACTGCTTCATGTGTATTTTGTACATATTATAAATATTGTAAATACTTTATTAGTCATAATTTTCTTTGTGAATAAAGTTATTATTTATTAAGGATAGCAAACAGAAATATCTACAAACTTTACCGTTTTGTAGGTGTATTGAAAACAAATCGTGAATTCACATTTTAACTGGCAACTAGCTACAACATAACAAGAATTCAGAATTTCAGAGATATTAATTTGATATTCGGCTCCATTATCTTTTTATCAATTCGGAAACTCTAGTCTTAAAAGTATAACATTTGTCAACTGTTTAAATGACTGACTGAGGTTTGTAGAACTTTCAGCGATAAAATAACATTGCAGTTGATCTTTTATTTCATATAGAGATAATATTTAATATTTATTTATTTTTTGAAAATTGTTTTCAGGATTTTTGATAACACTTTTACAAAAACTTCGTTGCAAGTATAGTTACAGTCTGTGGACATTGTAACGTTATAAATTGTAGTAACTACTTAGTTATGTAATAAAACAATTGAAGTAAATAACATCTTTCTTTCTATTCTGATCATAACCTTAGTTTAAAAGTAACATTTCAAAGCTAAAAGAGTTTGAATTCAACATAACCGTGTTTGAAAACCGTCGTAGGTAGCCGCCAAACTGACGGTTGTGATGACCCAAAAAACTTGCCCAAAAAGTATCAATAAATTGTCATATACCACGAAAAGGTTTTCTCAACCAAAACAATCAAAATAACGACATTACAAATCGAATTAAACCACCTAATTCAATTCAAAACCGCAAAAGTCATTTTTTTTGCATTCTAGTTACCATAGTTCTTTTACTATCAAATTATATTCAAAACTTGAGTTTAATAACTATATCAGAGGTTATTATTATTCCATCATTAATTTATATTTTTCTGGGAAGTATAACCCAAGCTTAATTATTGATCATTGAATTAGTATACCTTCTCATTAATTCAATGAAATAAAGTTAACCAATAAAATATTACAACTAAATACTTATTTTACTTAATAATTACTATCGTTCATTTGTCTATATTATTAATTGTTATAAAAACAATATTATAGTAAACAGGCTTAAGTTTTTTCCTCATAGGTATGTAACTTACGAATGATTTGATTATTTTTATAAAAAATTATAACTATCAAACCAAATAGTCACACAATTTCATGCATTTTTAAAAAGAGTATTTCATGTTTATGTCTATGCAAAAAAAATTAAACATCACGTTTTATTTTTCCTCCGTAGTAATAATTACTGATAGGTACCTACTAACGATCATCTGATGACCATAACTAGTAGATTTTAAAAGTAATTGTAATTCTATAATTACTGTTGGTTTAAATCGATGACAATTAACTATTAATGGGGTCCATAGTAGTTCGGTTACTATAATACACGCGAGAGCAATGATTCCGGGTCACTTAAAGAATGTTAAAAATCTCGGAAACTAAAAATGATAGGTTAATGCAATAAATTGTATTTAATAGACAATGTAATACTCCTTAAATGAAGGTATTAAAACTTCTTAGTTATTGTAAAGTTATATCTTAAAAAAATCAAATTTGAAAAAGGGCCACTTTCGAAGATGGAACTACGAAATTACAGCATTTGGTTTTGCTTTTGTTTGTAATCTGTCATTTATGTGGGTATATAAACCATGTTGATAGTGCTCTATATTCATTATTCAAGCTGAAATTATGTCGCTTACGCCTGAAGAATGCACCAGAATACTTACAATGCTGGAAACCGGCCGGAGTCAGCGCGATACAGCCAGGACTGTCGGTGTGTCGCTGTCAACAGTACAAAGAGTTCTCCGACGTTACGAAGAAACTGGTTCTAACCTACGCAGACCAGGAACGGGCAGAACCAGGTGTACCACAGCACGAGAAGACCGATACTTGGTGAACACCATGCTTCGAAATCGCTTTCTCACAGGAACTGAACTCACAAATCAGTTTCGACGCCTCGGAGGAAGTAACCCAAGTGCATGGACAGTAAGACGTCGGCTTGCTGAATCTAACTTAAAACCCCTTAGACCTGCAAACGGCCCTAAACTGGAGCGTGGGCATCGTATTTCAAGACTAAGATATGCCCAGAGCCACGTAAATTGGAGTATTGAAGATTGGTCAAAAGTTATGTTCTCCGACGAATCAAAATTTATGCTCTACAAGCACGATGGAAGACACAGAGTGTATCGAAGACCAGGGGAAAGATTCAAGCAAGCATGCATCGAAGAAAAAGTAGCCTACGGTGGTGGGTCTGTACTTGTGTGGGCCGGAATTTCTTCTGAAAGTCGCACAGAGCTGGTGATCATAGAAAACGGCTCTTTAACTAGCGTAAGATATGTGGAAGAAATCCTCAATGATCATGTTGGTCCATTTATGGTCAATTTAGGTGAGGATGCTATATTTATGCATGACAATGCCCGACCTCATACAGGTAGGATTGTGAATGACTACCTTCAAGAGATGAACATTACTCGTATGGAGTGGCCAGCGCGCAGCCCGGATATCAACCCGATCGAGCATGCTTGGGACGAGCTAGGCAGATGCGTAAAACAACGAAACCCTCCCCCAATCACGCTTCGTGAGCTCAAAATTGCTCTCACAGAGGAATGGGAGAATATTCCCCAAAATCGTATAAGGAACTTGGTGTACAGCATGCCAAACCGCGTAAACGCAGTAATGGAAGCACGAGGAGGCAATACGAAGTATTAAAATTCAAGTCAAATCGTAATAAAGTTCAAAAATTTCATGTTTCCTATTTTTGTTTTAAGGAGAGATCAGCAGTTTTTTTCTTTATGTAATTTTGTGTTAATAAAATGTATGGTGACTCATATTTTTTTACTTTCATTTAAGGAGTATTACATTGTCTATTAAATACAATTTATTGCATTAACCTATCATTTTTAGTTTCCGAGATTTTTAACATTCTTTAAGTGACCCGGAATCATTGCTCTCGAGTGTAGATTTCCAATTATTGAATAAATATCTATGCCAAAGTCGTTATAATGGCTACTGTCGGTCAGAAAACATGGATTAAATCTATTAAAAAAACTACCTAAATTGTTTGCAAACCCTGTCAGTTCGATAGATCTATGAACAGATTCAGGAGTTGTCAACAATTTTGATATTTTTTAACTATTCAAACTAAAATTTTATTATGACAACACATGCAATATTATTACCTGCATAAAACTTCATAAAAAGCCAGATTGAATCTTCTAACATTGTTTTTATGTAAGTCATAAATAATAATAATTATGCATTCAAAATAATACCATTTAACAAATGCAACTCGAAACACTCAAAACTCTCACAAATTATGTATCACATAAATATACTGAAAAATAATATTATTTGCATCAATACAATCTCAGATTGATAAAATTAATTTAATAATAACTTATTATTTCATATCTGGATGAAGTGCAGCAAAGATATTTATGGTCAGCAAGTATTATCTTATTGAATTCATGATCTATAATTCACAGTCATTATTTATGTTTATGCAATTCCAATCAAATCAATAAAATACATTATTTATTTAAATATTATGTAATAACGGTCCTTTCGCAAATAAGTTATTACATATATAATCATAAGATAAAACGAAGCTATATAATTGAATAATTGTCAGGTTTATGATAACTAAATTAGGTCTTACTTTCAGGTGAAATCCTGAAAACCACATATATTCAAACGACCTAAAAACTACATTATCTGAGTCATTTCATCACATAACTGTATTTTAAACTATCTTTATGGTAGGTGATTTTCGCATACAGTCTGCCCAAATTTTTTTTTCTAAAAATTAAATTTACGCGTACCTATGACGTTTCGTACCAACTATTTTAAATTATCTGTTAAAAAATCATCCTGTACCTATTTAATAAACTTAGCTATTATCGTAACACACGTCAACATTAATGTTTTCATAAATAAGTTCTTACACCTACATAATTATCATAACTATTCTGTTATTTTTACCATATCTTTAAATCTGTATACGTTTCTATGAACACGTGTAATCTTTTACCAATACTTTTTTTTTGACATGTTTTCAACTAACCTGAGAAAGATCGCTCGCCACTTCCGACTTCACCGTGTTGGCTGCTGCCCACGCCTCTGCGAAAGTCTCCATAGCACTCTGAAAGTCCATCTTGTTCTATTCACGACGAAGACGACATCGACATGCCGAAAATTTCACTCAACATGTGCACAGAGGTTTGATCCGACATGGAGTAGACACGTCCGCTCGTGCCGGCCGGCGGCACGATACTAGCTGAGCCCCGCCCAGCGTACCGCCCGTGTTGAGAAAAACCGATACCACCCGAGCCTTCGTTTCAGCGCTTTTCTTTTTTAAGCTGCTATTTTAACGAGTTTCTTTTTTTGCACTCAAGCCCAGCCCACGTCGGTTGGGCGTTCTGGATTATTTACACTTGTAATTCAGTGAGGCTTAATTTGTAGGGGTGTCCGATTAGCTGGACGCGTCGAGCGAGGCCGCGCCGCTTCGGCTTGTTCCAGCCGGCGAGAAGTGCTAATTCATTTTCAGAGGCTCTACAAATATTGACATGGACTATGTGGGTTCAGTTGATTAAATTGATTGGAACCATGAGTGTTTCGATTTAATAAACAACAGAGATGGACGCCTCTATGACATAGAGTCTATGTTAATAAAGTATGATAACTACTGTGATATTTATTAAATAGAGCTGTGAAAAAATCTTTACAATTTTTGCTTTCTTCTTCTTATTCTCATCATTTTGTCATTGTAATAATAAGTAAAAGTTTGTAGAACAATTACACGATCGTCACATCGCTCAGCCCTAACTTACCAATTTAAAAAGCTATCAAACTAACTAATTGTAATATCCATGTAAAATAGCCAAAAGAAAGCTTCTAGAAAGCATTTTTATTCATTAAATAAATCATCTCGGCTTCCCGCCTCACCGGGATGTGGGAAAAAATTGTCACGGCTTGCCATAATTTTGTACGTGGCCGTTTAGAGACCGTTTAACCATTATTACCTACCGGAAGACTAATTTTTCTTAATTTCTGGAGCTTTCCAAACGAGATTTACCGGCTTTTTACATTGCAAGGTAAAATACAGACGGTGGGCAAATAAGTTTTTCGGTATGATCAGCCCACGTATTCCAATGTTTTGGTGTCAAGTTATATTTCACTGCCCAGTGTAATTTCTTCAGGTCACGTGGTACAATTTTGTACCACGTGATCATTCTTTTTAGACACTTGAGAGCAAAATATGCGCGAAAACAAATTAAATGACATCATAATGTGTCACTATTTAGTCACAGAATAACTATGAGTTAGTATGAACTGACCATGATTTAAAACTTTGCAGTTCAACTTTGCAATTCAACTGAGATTGAAATACCAGTGACCAGAATAATTTTAGTAAAGTTTCATTCAAAATTCAAAATCTTTATTGTACTTTTATGTTGCATAAACAGGTGTTATAAGGGTATGTAGAGTATCAAACATAAACCCTGTTAGGGCACAGCAGTTAGGTATATAGGCATACTTAAATATTAGGTGGCATATTTTTGCAGGCAATGTATTTGATAGGTGTTTCAATCATCCAGAAACTCGTGCAACAAATAGAAGCAGTTTTTTGTGAGGTAATTTTTTAAAAATATTTTTGAATTTTAAAGGTCTCTCTTCTTTTAATGTCATTTGGGATTCTTTTATATATTTTAACACACATTGTATAGGGCTAATATGTATAATATTCTAATTTCTTATGTATTTTTTTATGGTTTTTGAGTTCACAAGCACATTAAAGGTGTTCCCCGCATCTGTATTTGTTGGAAAGAGACATCTGTTAAAGAACTAACTACGATCGATATCTATGATCTTAGATCATCTTAAGGATAAGCCTCATAAATCATTGTAAGCCTGCTCAGATATTCCCTTATCCTCTAAATATTAAAACAAACAATAATCTTGTCGGCTATCTCAAAGCAGAGTCGAGTCTACACAAACCGTTACTGATAACAAAAGGTACTGAACAAATCTATCATTGGGGATGAAACAATCAGAAATGGGTAGCGTTAAGGATGCTTTGTTGTACCGATATTCTTTGTTTTAGAGACAATTGATTCCTTGTTAAATCTGCAACGAGTACAGCTCTATGGTACCACCAGCAAAAGTTCTACCTTACCACCTTAAGGGTGCATTTCCTGTAAACCAACTAGCCGTTAATTTTTGAACACCAATAGAAGCAAATTATTTCGGGTGTAAAACAAGGGGCCGTCATAAAAATAAATAGATGTTCAGGTCTCTGGTTGGTCAAAATAAGAAGACAAAAGAAAAAGACGAGGTCAGGTAGCTAACTGCTTGCAAGCGAAACAGTTTCAAAAGTGGTAAGGCGGAAATTTTGCCGATAGTACCAAGGGCTTAGTCATAGTGAAGAAGTAAGCTGGTGATGCCTTATCATCTAAGAAATGCCTGGTTTTTTATATCACACTAGCATCTGCCCTCGACTTCGTCCGCGTCCCGTTTTATCTGTTGATTTTCCGGAATAAAAAGTAGGCTATGTCTTAATCCAAACTACGAACTATATGTATTCCAAGTTTCATCCAAATCGGACCAGTAATTACAGCGTTATTAACAACATCTAAACATCCCAACATCTAAACTATGACATTTATAATATTAGTGGGATATTTGGCATAGCTATCTAAGCGTATTCCACCTTAGGCTGCACAAATAATTTCCATGCAAAAATAAGTATAAGTAGGTAATCTGCGGTTTACTTTGCGTAGGTATCCAGCCTGTTAGTACACATACACACGCACCCTCCTATCACGTCGCACCCACACTTAGACACTTTAACTTAAGACGCTTTTCATGTATGAAAAACTTCGAAACATGCAAAGTCGTAGAACAAACGTTGTTGGCCATAATGTGTAAAATACACCCCTTCGGGCTTATAGAGACATTATGTTACACCCTGTATAGTTGGTAACCTGGATTTACACAGGCTATTTTTTATCCCGAATAATTAACAGGACTCTCTTATCTCTGCCGAACTAAGCTGTAGCTAATTTACAGTCTGTACATGCGTGGAAATTACAATCGTAGCATCTGAGTCTATTTTTGTCTATGTAAACTCCTACACAACAAGTTTTTCCATAAATAACATTTTACGAATCAAGAGGTCTAATTAGAAATGTATACAGAATGTTTTAATGGCAATAACCTCTGCCAATCATCACCATACGAGTTTCTTATCTATTTAGCAACTACTTAGGTACTTCTGGTACTAAAAGATTGTATGTACAATGTACATAGTCGCTAGATTTTTGGCATTGAAACCTTTAATTTTTGGGTTGGGACCGCCTGACCCCGTTCCGGCCTCACCCCGATGTGGATTACCAAATACTACGTCATCAGTGAACCGTACAACAGCAGACAAAAGTAGATACCTACCTACCTACATATTAGGGGATTTTAAAACATTAACGATCTGTTTTCTTAAAATATTTTGGTAATGCCCAAAACATCTTCAATTCAATTTATTTATTTGTATACACAGGTAAGTAAAATGATGACATAATAGATATTTTAGTACACTGTGATTTGCCTTAAAGCGTATAAATTTGTCCTTAACTAGGTTTAAGTAAATTAAATATGAATTAAATGCGCCTTTTTCGAATTAAATGCGAATGCGAATTAAATCTTTATCCTCACTTATTAAACGTTTGTCGTTGCGACTTAGGCAGTGTTATCTTATGGCCGATTTACACACTCATAAGTACAATGGTGAGAAGCTCTATTGACTCTATCTGAATTGACTTTGGCAGTGTAAAAACACTGCGTATGCTGCATACAGTGAGATAAGATGAAAGCTGTAGTTCCTTTCCAGCTACTTCTAAAGATTCCTCGGTTGATCAGCCCCCGTATGCCAATCTTTTGTTGTCAAGTTATATTCCACTGCCCAGTGTAATTTCTTCAGGTCACGTGGTACAATTTTGTACCACGTGATCATTCTTTTTAGACACTTGACAGCAAAATATGCGCGAAAACACATCAAATGACGTCATAATGTCACTATTTAGTCACAGAATAACTATGAGTTAGTATGAACTGACCATGATTTAAAACTTTGCAGTTCAACTTTGATTGGAATACCCCTGCAGTATGGTACAGTAGCCACAACGGATCTTTGTCCCTCTGAAGTATCTGCGCAGAACCGATTTTTAGCTCGAATTGAGGTAAGGGATTTTTTCTGCACAATCGTTGTCGCACCTCACTTCAGAGTATAAGGATCCGTTAGGACTACTATAGATACCCACTAAGACCTTTATCGTCTCACTTCACAATGAAATGGATTTTAAATAAGAATAAATATTAGATTATTTAGGTAATACCCACAACTCTTGGCTGCTGAAATCTGGACCCTGTCACTTGACTGCCAGGATTCCGGACGCAAAAATACATGAAATCATCGATATCTATGTTCTCACAAATTGTAGGTAAAAGAACTAGCAAGCATTATATCAAAATTACAAAATATCTAATGTAAGTAACTCTGTGGTCTTATAGATTCAGATAATCTTTACATTATGTGTATGAGGTGTTGATGGATAGGATGGTAACCGCAAAATTCAACTTCATCCTGCAGGGGTATGCCAATCAAAGTTGAACTGCAAAGTTGAACTGCAAAGTTTTAAATCATGGTCAGTTCAGACTAACTTATAGTTATTCTGTGACTAAATAGTGACATTATGACGTCATTTGATGTGTTTTCGCGCATATTTTGCTGTCAAGTGTCTAAAAAGAATGATCACGTGGTACAAATTGTACCACGTGACCTGAAGAAATTACACTGGGCAGTGAAATATAACTTGACAGCAAAAGATTGGCATACGGGGGCTGGTTTCGCTCAACGCGAGCTCGACGCTGCTGCTGGGAGTCGCGAGGGAAATGACCCAATTTCACCCTTAGTGCGAGGCGAGGTGTTACAACAATTAGATTATTTTCCAACGGAAATGAGACATCCATTCATGGTTGACATACCACCTATCCGCACTAACCGTTTCGCCTCAACTTTTATAAGTAATGCGGACAGCCAAAGATTGGAGCTCGTTACCGACGTCTGTGTTTCCGCCTTCATATAGATTGGATGTTTTCAAGAGACGAGTGAATAAGTATCTTCTGGGTAAGCGTGCTACATCGTCGACCGCATCTTCACTTAACATCAGGTGAGACTGCGGTCAAACGCAAGCTTATTAAAAAAAATTGTGCTGATAGCTAGGTTACAGAAATTATAGGCATGTCTTGCTAAACGTATGTCTATTAATTAATATTAACTAATTTGAAGCTGATGCTATAACATGCACGCAGGCTAGACATATAGGTATATCTACTTGTGTTATTTGATCCTAGGAACAACTCAAATAGAACCCTATTATTAGGTACTATTGGTTCTGAAATCGTTCCACTCCAGAAACAGCAGAATACAGATTAAATAAATATTTCCTCTATTCTTAAAAAAACAAAGCGATTACCTGTTATTACAGCTAACTGAACGAGCGAGCTACAATTAGGTCACTGGGTTAAGTCTCGAGACGGAGTCGAACAGTGCCGTCCAACCACCCCGCTACATAACCTGAAACGCTGAAAATATTTACAAAATCCGGTACATATCCTAATCCACCTATATCCGAGATACCAATGGCAAGGCTAGGCGTTGACATTCCCATCCTCCTCCAATGCGGGGTGTACGGTTTAGCTTGATCCAGCAGGTTTTATCCGAGATTAGACGGTCTCTGTCTGGCGCGGGGCGGGGTTTAGCCACGCCCACCGGTCGATGCGCGAGCTCTCGCCAGCTGCGAGCTTCATTGTTCCGTTATCTATCCGAGAGGCAGCACGCTCATCCGACGCTCACCGGTAACTCGGTGACGTCATCAAGTCACGCCACCCAACTATCTGCGATGTCTATGTTCGTCGAGTTGCAGATTCTCGCCGCTTCACAATAACTTGCACAGTTTGGGATGCTGTCTAGGATTGTGTAGCTGGAACGCTATCAAACCAAACGATATTAACTTAAAACACTGTTGCGACCTTCCAACATATAGGGCGGCTTGCACCAGAATCGCTAAACGCGTTTAACTCTTAAATAGTATTTAGCGAGTTGTCAAATACAAATACGTCAGATTTAGGGCGTCTTGCACCAGAATCACTAAACGTGTTTAACAGCTAAATCGATTTAAATCTGACGTATTTGTATGACTTGACAACTCGCTAAATACTATTTAAGAGTTAAACGCGTTTAGCGATTCTGGTGCAAGCCGCCCTTAAATCAATTTAGCTGTTAAATACGTTTAGTGATTCTGGTGCAAGACGCCCTATGAGGGTTGAAAGATTGGATTAGCACGGTATACGATTGACTAAAAACAAGAAAACCACATCATCATTATATCAGTCTGTGGAAGAAGTTCGCTACTGGATATAAGCCTCTACTCTTATAATTTTTTTTTTGCAAAAAAAAAACTGTTTTTGTGCCTGAAATAGGTTATTAACCTGTGATACAGGTCACCTCTTATAAACAATGATTTTCCATTAAAATATCTAAAGCCTTTGTTTTTATCTACGTGTCTAAGAAGTTTAGGTTATAAGTTACAAGCTATAATGTATGCTAAAAACTAACAAGGAAGCTGTGCGCAGTCGGCATCCCTAATAAGGACCCAAGAACAATAGCGTTGGTATAGACTCCGTTCGGCTGTGATCTACATTTTGATAGGCACAGGAAGTTGGTTTAGTGAATTTTGCGGTTAGATTGCGAATATGACAAAAGAACAGGAGCCTTATTCTCACTTTGACAGAGATTTTACTCTAATAGGGATAACGTCAAAATGACGTTGAAAAATCATGTCACTAGTGGGTGAAACCAGTTTTTGACCGAGATTTGACGTCATCCCTATTAGAGTAAAATCTCTGCTATACCCAGAATCACCCCCCCGGTAATTTAAAGGAAATGAAAATATATGTAAGTAATAGAGAAAATGTAGACTCTGTAAAAAAACTATTATTATTCGTTAGTATAACCTTAACCAACCTACGAGTAGATGATTTATTTACACAGCGTCATGATAAAGGCCTGATTTTTTTTGCAATCGTCCTTAAAGTTGAAGGCCTGATTATTATGTTTACCTTCGAATTACCATTTAAACCTTTCATACTTCTGAAAAATTAAAAAAAGGTCGATGCATTTGTGATAATATCTAGCCAGAAGTTACCAAAGCAACGTAAAGTCATGCTACTTTTAAAAACAAAGAAAATAAATTAGATGAAGCATTCTAAACGTAATTTAAACAAACGGATACCTCTGTTTCAATAAGCATAGTCATAGAAAAATGCGGTGGGAATCGAAAAGTTGCCAAAGAATGATTATTGGAGAGTCCATCGTAGTCCACTGGTGTAAAGAGTAGAGTAATTGAGAAAAAGAAAAACCCTTATCCTACTTTTGGTTTCAAAAAGCAACTCCAACCGGAGGTTTGAAAATTTTGTTTTCATACATTATAGACAAACATTTGACCGCATTCTCACTTGATGGTAAGTGACGATGCGGTCGACGATGTAGCACATTTGCCTAGAAGAAACTTCTTGAAAACATCCAAATCGTAAGTGTCTGGAAACACAGACGCCGGCAAAGAGTTCCACTTCTTGGCAGAACGTTTCTCTCAAATCGTTTGATCAGAATTCCCAGTTTGATAGTTCTCTAAATCCTTAAGAACGTTCTAACTTATTCTTTTGAGCTTGCTATTTTACCCAAATTCACGAAGGTATACGTAGTATTCGTAGTATTATTTCATCATACATAAAGCCCATCGCACATATAGCTAACTAATCGCATAATCATCAATAATCCTTACGTCACACAAAAAAACCATCTCAAACGACGGATTTCAATCACGACACACAAAGGTTTATTCATCAAGTCACATATTTGACAAATGAATTTAAATTCTATGCTTCATGTTTTAAAGTTCAAAATAATTAAGAAAATAAAGTAACCTGCTGCGAATCGAAGTTTGAAAAAAAAACAGTTTGGGATTATAATTAATGAAATGTCACACAATTTTGACTTCTACCTACCTGGCTTTGGATTCTTCTCTATATGACTATGCAAGGAAGTTCATGAGTAGTTGAGCCCAGCAGTAAACTAACATTTTGTGTCCCTATGGTTAGTTCTTATCTGTCTACTATGAAAAAGTCTGTGGCCAAGGAGGTTTGACGTAATTCCATGAGTTCTAATAGCAGAAATGTATATGAGCTGATTATGGTAATGATTGAGAAATTATTTGAAAGAAGTAGAGGGGAGTGTATAAGGCCGGATTCAACCAACTTCTCAAAAAGAAGGACGGAAATATTTTAATCTAAAGAAAAGCGTTATTCAGAGTTGGTCGAATCTGGCCTCAATCAATATGAACGGGCTAAATTATTGTCTCAAACTAATGCTTTTTTGCATTTTGTAATGGATAGTCTCTACATGAATACTAAATTGCTATACCGAATAGATACGGGTACTGAAACCTATGGATGATATAAAATGTGAGATAAAGTTGGAATCTAAATGACTTGAAATTAAAAACGGAAACCAACAAGGCTCGGTCCATTGCCGATCAAACTCGAGAATGCGACGAATTTGACAAGTCACCGATTTTTTATCCGATCCCAGATTATCTGGTCTCTTCACCCCACTCGATCAATCTTATCGAGGCAACTATGACGTAGCTTTATTACCAAACGACCTATCCACCCCATTTTCAGCAAATGATATTGAAACTACTCAACCTAACTTTAAGGTAAAGTTCAGATTGGTAGATGGTAATGGAGGATGCTGCAGTGAGATTGAATGCGCAGGATCATCGCTGGATTCCGGGAAATTCACCCCGCGTTGATACCTGCCTTTACAGGTATGGTGGCGGGATGAGAATGTTTAGACATGACAAAATATTAAAACTAATTGTAGCTTAGAGCCTTACTTTTCTCTGTTCTGTGCTTAGAGCAATGTCATTCATCCCATCCCACTAATATCATAAATACTAAAGTTTAGATGTTTGTGTTCCAATCACGTCAAAACTAGTGAACCAACTTGGATGAATGTTGGTATATATATAGTTCGTAACCTGGATTGACGACACATAGGCTACTTTTTATCCCGCATAATTAACACGATTTACAGGATAAAATGAACGAACGTGATTAGCAGCGCCAATTGGCAGGAGGATGATGGTATGTCACGTTAGTTTGACAGGGCGTAGTACGTTCGACATAGTACGAGTTCGGTGTAATGTCAAGTTTCTCAAAGTATCCGCTCGGTACACCCACAGATAATAATAATACACAGGTAATATAATTAACGTCCACGGAAACGGTATTCGCGTACGAAGTTGCGGGTAACTGCTAGTGAAGTCTATAAAACTTTTGTAGCTATATCTTAGGTTCATTCATTCATAAGATCACGCGTGTTTCCCCGCAACCCTCTCTTTTCCACAGCATTCACTCTACTCTGGTGTTTTCCGGCGTACCCAACAAAAGTGTCATATATACAAAAAACGTATTCTTTCTTTACCTACCTATAACCAATGTATTAAAATTTTATATTTCAGTTAGTGCCTGTTTCACTATCTCATGATTACGCTATCCGTCAGTTATAAATATCTCCGTCTCTATTTTAGACTTGACAAAAACAAAGACAGAAATATTTTTATTTCACGGATAGCGTTACTCAAAGAGGTTAAATTCTGCTGAATTTTTGCAGATTTATGTTTTCTAAAATAGAAACAGCATACTTTAACTGCAGATAGTCTCACAAAATGTAAAGCGCCTGATATTTCTATCTCTTCGTAGATCTATGCAAATGACTTGCTATTCATCTACCGTGTTATTGTTGGGCCGCCGATGCCTCTAAACAAATACGATAGAATACGCGAAAATAACGAAATTGTGTGAACGTGTTACATTTAATTGGGAATTAAGTGTTCTAGGAACTAAAGCGAAGGTTATTGATTTAATTTTATCGAAGTTTTTTTGCAGAACCATCGGTTTGTCTATTCACTAAATAAGGATAATGAAAAATTAATAAATTCGATGTTGGTGATAAAACGTCGGTGGAGCTAGTTTTAACAGTAGAATTTAAATACCAAATTCTAGTTGAAGTCCCAGAATATCAGTTTGAAGTTTGAAACTTTTTTTATATTATTTAATTAATATTAATTAATATCCTATCCTATCCTATCCTACTCCTACTAATCTTACTAATCTTACTAATATTATAAATGCGAAAGTTTAGATGTTTAGATGTTTAGATGTTTGGATGTTTGTGTTTCAATCACGTCAAAACCACTGAACCAACTTGGATGAAACTTGGCATATATATAGTTCGTAACCTGGATTGACATATAGGCTACTTTTTATCTCGAATAATTAACAGGATCTACATCTTACTAATATTATAAATGCGAAAGTTTAGATGTTTGGATGTTTGTGTTTCAATCACGTCAAAACCACTGAACCAACTTGGATGAAACTTGGCATATATATAGTTCGTAACCTGGATTGACATATAGGCTACTTTTTATCTCGAATAATTAACAGGATCTACAGGATAAAATGAACGAAAAGGATTAGCAGCGCCAATTGGCAAGAGGATTTCATTGTCATGTCATGTCACGTCAGTTTGACAGGGCGTAGTACTACCTCTTTGGTCTAACAACTAGCGTTTGACATTCCAGTAGGTACGAGTTCGGTGTAATGAGGTGTAATGTCAAGTTTCTCAAAGAAGTATCCGCTCGGTACACGCACAGATAATATAATGTACACGGAAACTGTAGACGCGTACGAAGTCACGGGTAACTGCTAGTCATTAATATCACTGATAATTAATATCACTTGCAGAGCCCAACCTCTACCTACAAACCTTATACAATATAGATAACGCGGTCACATAAAAACATTGGTACTATTATTTTTACTGTACTCATAACATAACTAAACAAGCAATGTTCGGTTAATAATGTTTCATCAAGCGGCTCGTTGGTCTAGGGGTATGATTCTCGCTTTGGGTGCGAGAGGTCCCGGGTTCAAATCCCGGACGAGCCCAGCTTTTGGATTGATTTTGTATTTTTCCTACCATGGAGTTCTAAAAATGGCCTTTAATAAATAGTAGGTTCAACCTTATCTGTTTTCCGAATAATAAAAGTATATTTATGTTATTTCATTTGAAAACTGGTTGTATTTTTCACGATTACAATAAATTCACTTTTAAATACAATTGATATACATCTAAAAATTTTATTAGCAATACGTTTCTCCTAACACGTTTCCCAATATGTATCTCACATACAAATTGCGTCTAAACGGAACTTTATTATTTCAAAGCGAAACGGGCCACAGATGCAAAATAATTTCAAGATACGAATAATATCTACCGATACGGTAATAAGAGCCCCGTGCTTTACTTATACGGAGAGAGATGGGTAAAAGACGCGAGGGAAAAAGATGCTTAGACGGAACGATTTTAACCACTTTTATCTAACAATATTATTATGTGGTTTAGACCAGTATCAGACAGAATCAATTTTAATAGATGAATTTTATCTTTAGGAAAATGAGAACAGAATTTACATCAATATTCACTTACTTAATTGTTTAATGTTTAGTGGATGGTTTTAAAAAAGGTTTTAAAATGGCAATAAGTATGTATGTCAAAGTCAATTTGAAAAAGAATTTGATGTTAGTAAAAAGTTTTTACTCTATGTGTTTAACATTTAGTTTACTACTACTATTACTATTTTTTTTCTTGTATGTAATATAATGTTTGTGCTTCAGACATCCACAAGATATCTTGAGTATTACTAAGTAGGTTCCCAGAGATTCTTTTTTTACTGCTAGTGAAACCATGAGCGGCCAAAGGGGGCCGCGTCAAAGGGGGAACTTTTGAATCTCGTACGTCGTGTCGCAAGTTGTAAAGAGCCACAATGTATTTGAACGCGAATGAATCTAATAGGTTCTTTCTCAATACAGGTGCAGATGTAGTAAATAGCTTTACGTGTACGTTGTCGATGGGATTGCTTCGCGGAACGGAGCTCAGTATAAAAACTTCTAGTGTTATGCCAATCTACATTAGAAACAATATTTAAATTGATGAATTTGTTATGTGTACTCTCTAAAAGACTCGGAAATCTTATTTCTTGCTGCCAGTGTCTCAAAGTCAAAATTTCTTTATTCAATAAAATCACAAGGATCATTTTGAATCGTCTTATATAACTAGGTGATTCTAGGTGCCAGTTCCACGCGACCAGAGTCTTGAAGAACGGGCAAGAAACTACGGCCTGGTTCCTAGCGTTTTTTTATATGACTCGTGTGTTAGCGTGTTTTTTGTTTGTATGTCTTGGGCACGCTTCCGATTGGTACTGATTTGGATCAGTTGAGCTATCTATAAATCGTTTGCAACGGTTTGTAGATAGCTCTACTGTTTCATGTGTATTTTTTAAATATTATAAATAATGTAAATACTGTATAAGTCATAATTTTCTTTGTTAATTAATATTTATTACAGATAATATACTTATTCAAAATTATTGATATAAATACTTTCTTTTTTCTTATGTTTTGCAAGATAGTGAATAGCTTAATAGCTACATAACCAAACCGAAACTTGTCTGCAATGTAAAGTACAACATTTTTGGTTTTGTCGTATCTTCTTTGAGCGACCAATCATCGTTCCAACATTTATATACAGCCTTAACTAAATGAAGACTCATAAAAACCGATTCTCAAACGACCCTCAAAGGAAATAATCTGCGTTTGAGATGCATTAAATATAAAAATAGTCGTTAGCAAATCATTAGCCGAGACATTTCTCCTCTGAATTGAACCGCTTTTTCTATCAATCGCAAATATCGTGAGCGCTAAAATGGCGCGGACAAAACTAGAACAAAGTTATTCGTTTTAGGAAATGTAGTGTCGCTAAAAATACAAACAAAATATATATATTTTTTTCTAATTGCTATTTCTTTGTTGAGTGTTCTTTTGTGTAAACTTCTATCTTTATCACAAAAAACAATGATCTTTACATTAAAAAAATCTTTGCAAATAAATGTTTTATTGTTATTCTGTTTTTTTTTTGTAAGTTACAAAAATTAGTTTTTTTGTGTAAAGCTATTTAAAGTAATCGTAAGTATAGGTACTAACTACTAACACTAACTTACCTAGTACGGTGGTTGCCTGACAAACAACTACGTTACAGTTACCTCTTTGGGTCAGTACTTAAAAAAAGGCTTCATTTAAAACCTACACGATTTGAGTTAAATTTAATTTAAACACTTTATTCGGATGTACATTTTAGCAGCCTGTATAAAATGCGGCATAATGAGCAAATCGCAATGTTCCATTTGCATGGTTGATTGCAATCAGTAGCTCAATTTCTTATAAGTACCAACGGTTTATATTTTAGTCCAAAACATACGATACACTTGCCTGAATGAACCCGCTGTTAGCTATAAGGCAGCATATTATTCTACTTTATTATGCTGTAGAATTTATGATGTATTTTGTAAAAGTGGCAATAAAAAAAACAGTAACTGGTCTGTTTTTTTTTCAAAATGTATTTAAAAAAGCAGGGCTCGTCCGGGATTTGAACCCGGGACCTCTCGCACCCAAAGCGAGAATCATACCCCTAGACCAACGAGCCGCTTACTGCAAACTGTAAAAAAAACTATGAAAAGCTATAACTGAAAGAAAACACTTGTGTACATAATGCAATAGATTTTACTACAAGCTATTAATGACGTCATTATACTAACAGTAAGTACTTAAACTCAATAACAGTGAGGTTCATAAAAATGAAAGCCTTTCTAAGCGGCTCGTTGGTCTAGGGGTATGATTCTCGCTTTGGGTGCGAGAGGTCCCGGGTTCAAATCCCGGACGAGCCCGGCTTTTTTGCTATTTTTATATGTCTAATGGATACTTTAGTTGAAGGTTGTTTCAGAATTACTTATTTTGATACAAGCTGCAATCCATTTACAAGTATCAGGTTAAAGATAAAACTACTGTTTCCCAGAAGCGTAAATTAGACACATTATTTGTCATAATACTGTGTGTTTTCTCAGTTAAAGTAAACACTACATTTTCTCCTCATCTCCAATATCATTTAAACTTCAAGATTCGTTTAGAATTTTCTCTCAATAATATGAAGTAACAGACCAAAGTAAATTCAGACTGGATCCAAATCCTGAAAGAGCCTCTGTTTTGGCTTTTAGAAGCTTTTTAGAGCCGTTACAATCTATTTACTTTCCAATTGTAATCTCCGAGGCAGTCTGTAAATTTATAACCACAACTTTAAAACATTCAGTCCGCGGACATTTGAATGTTTTAACATTACTTAGGGCACTTTGCTTTGTTCCAGTGAAAATAGCCTCGCCAGTTCACTCTTTATAATTAAATAAAACCAAAAATGGCATTCAACCACCTGAAAAGGTGATCCCTAAACACACAATCTCTAGAAGAATCATTTCATTCAGTTTTGTCGATGGTTTCATCGTGAAAAATGATGAAAGAGTATGCTATTTCTGTGCTAGCTTCTACCCGCAACTTCGTCCACGTGCCGTTTGATTCTGTTTATTTTTTGAAAATTTTTTAGTGTTAATTCAGGTTACGAAGGTTATTTCCAAGTTTCATTAAAATCGTACCTTCCAGTAGTTTCTTAAAACACAAACCTAGGTAAAAATCCACATTTATAATATTAGTAAGATTAAGAACTCTTTGAGGTGCTAATGGTTATGTTATGACATGCAACAGGATACTTCGGCTGTCCCAAACCAAAACCTAGTATGAGCCATTTTTTTGTAGACTTTTACGACATCGTTCTTTGAATGACATTCGAGGAACGATGATGCAAAAAAAACGTTTACAAAAAAAAATGGCTCTGGTTGGTCAAAAAATGGTTTTGGTTTGGGACAGCCGTATTAAAATCCTGCTAGACTTTATTCCCCTTATGGTTTTTACTATCAAATCAGGCAGAACGGTGTAGTGAAGTATTATAGATTTCATCAGCTACCCTCTCCAAGCTATGTCTTCTTCGGGGGAGCGAGAATCATCTTAATGCCGGTAATTATACGGATTCGACGAATTACTCGGTCATAAGTAAACAAACGGAATGCTCTATTTACAATCGTAAATTCAGTACCATTGTTCTTTGCAAAGATAAGTAAGGAATAGGTGCTTACGCTGTTATAGTTACTGTTACTACGTGTACAATTTCATAATGTCAAATCTGAGAATGTAAGTGATCATTCATACCAGTACCTCAGAGTATTGAAGACACCAGCCAGTACTAATAAATTAGTCAAATAACCATTATCATTATAATCGGCTTGTAGAAATTCATTGCTGGGGCTTTATGCGTAGTTCGGTAGAGATTTTAATCTAATAAGGATGACGTAATATCTCGGCTGAAAACTTGTTTCATCCACGGGTAAAATGACTTTTCAACGTCATTTTGACGTCATCGTCATCCCTATTAGAGTAAAATCTCTACCGAACTGCGCATAAGGCCCCTGGTATGAGATAGGCCTCGCTTATTTTTTCCGAAAAACATTTCTGTACATTTCTTGCGCGGAAAACTTGTTTGGATCCAAATAATACTCTTGCTGAACCTTTGCATTGTTATTCTCTAGATCGTGAAGCTTTACGATTTTACACAATTACATTCCGTAATTTTATATCTTTACAAATGTTGAAATATGCGAGCGAGAAAGTTGTTTGACGCTAACATATTATATATATAAATATATATTTTCTTCCTGAAATAGAAATCTCTTTGATGACCTACTTTCAGTTTATTTGCGTGAAAAATTATGTAAGCCAACAAAGCATTACAAAATAATAAAGACATAATGAATTTCAATTCCACGACAAGGCGGAAGATTTATGAGTTGTTGACAATAAAAATTGCAATTAAAAGTGGCATCAATCAGAGCACTAAGGCTAGTCACAATGGGTTTATAAGCCCTATCGCTTTTTATGGCTTAGTGGCCGAAGAAATAGATTCAATCATATAATTTAATGAATTCAGAAAAAATTCTTGCTTACGTTTGTTTACCATTATGCCTGCTCCCGCAGTGTTCCCAAGTATTCACCATAAGAAAAAAGACAAATCAGATAAGTACTTACTCGTAGGCTGAGTTGTTTTTACTTTTTGGACTACGTGTTTTATTTCTAACGCAGACTGAAGTGTTAAAAATTTGCATAAGAAATAAATGAGCAAATACTTAAGTAATTTTTCTAATAAATAAATAAATATTTATGGACTTTACACACAACGCCCTCTAGTCTCAAACTAAGCAAAGCTTGTAATATGGGAACTAGATGAATTTTAATATTAATTAAATTTTAATTTTATTTTATTTTGTTTTATCTAATTTTTAGAAATGCCATCTCAAATTATTAGGAACTTCCTTGGCTCTACAACAAAGTCTAATTTCGCTCTGCAGAAGTGGAACAGCGCACATAAACAGATCAAGTATCTTCCATGAGCTAGCGAGCTGTACAACCGCATTCGTATTTACAGAACTACGTGAGAGAGGACTAGGTAGCGGAAAAAACTAACACATTCACAAAAACTTTGAAATAACACTCGTGCGAAAGACGAAGAAAGAAAAATACGACTGAATACACGTTTCAAATACAAATTTTTACAGTTTTGGCTGCCAGCACACTTCTTGGTAGTGTAGGACGCCCTCTGGCGAGATAAGGCGATGATCTAATGATGATAAATGAATTTGTATCTCCGAAATGCAGCTGGCGAAACTGGATGAGAAGAGCCGAAGACCGAGTTCAATGGCGCGTCTTGGGAGAGACCAATATAGGTTGATGATGATGATGCCACTTTTTGGAATAGAGTGGCTACAGTATATCATGTGTAGCTATAACAACCCACCTGTAAGTACTACTTTTTAACCGACATCAAAAAATGAGGAGATTCTCAAATCGTATAAGTTTCAGCGATCTGGAAAAACGTTCCTCGCACCGCTCGTTACCTAAGCCGTACCTTATCAGCTGTGTAGCTCGCTAGCTAAATGACTGGCGCTGCCGACTCGTGGCTGGCTAATGAAATAAGATCCCAGCTCCAAGCTAAGGAATGGTGGAATTAAAACTACATAAATGAGCGGACGCCATTTCAAACGGGAAATTTTCAAGTGACTTGAAACGACATCTTATATTTCCAGAAAAGCCACGAAATGGCAGTTGGTTTTCTTATAATAACATTCTGGTTGCTCAAGAGAATTTCAAGCTTACTAATTCAGATTCTACAGCGAATGCAATGAAAATAGATAGAAAATAAATTAATGTTTGGTGTCGGTGTAAATAATTGAGGAAAATATATGAAAAGATAGGTTTAGTAAGGTAGAAAAAACTAATTTTGATTTGATTAGAAAATAAAATGAAAACTGCATAAAGCTGGGCTCGTCCGGGATTTGAACCCGGGACCTCTCGCACCCAAAGCGAGAATCATACCCCTAGACCAACGAGCCGCTTACGCAACAACTTGAAATTATTCACACCGGTTTACATAACACCAGCCATGTTTATTTCTAATGACGTAATTATTATTGGAGAAGTCAATGGTTCCGAGTGTAATCAATTTGGTCATGGCCATGTCAGTGGAAAAACATGTATTTTATTATTGAGGATATCTCGAATGGGATTTCAGAGACACCTCCAAATATTAGATAGGTACTTCTACACAATATCACCTTTATTACCTTTAGCTTTTTCATCTCTGTGCTTTTATTCGCACCATTAGACAGGCGTCACAGCTCAGTCGGTAATAGATCTGCCTTCCGTGCTGTGGGTCGTGGGTTCGATCCCCACCAAGAACAAACATTTATGTGTGGCAAAACATAGATGTTTGTTCTATGTCTGGGTGTTACTATGTATTATAAGTATGTATTTACAAAAAAAAAGTATATAAGTATTCTATCAGCATCTAGTTCCCATATTACAAGCTTTGCTTAGTTTGGGATTAGAGGGCGTCGTGTGAAATGTCCATGAATATTTATATTTATATTTATTTATATTTATATTAGGTAGTTATACCTCTGTTTCTTCTTTCGCTGATTTTCTTCATTTTCTTATTGAATAGAACAAAAAGTACTTTACACTAATCAAATTGTCCCTTTAGAATGCTCATCCATTATCAAAAGATAGCTGTATAATTACTATTGTTGGTTCAAAGTCCAGATGAAAGTGAGGGCTTAAGAAGCCCTTAGAAAGAAGTCATCTGCTCATGATTGATGGAACGTAGATTTATTATGTTAATTCTGCGTTGGTTTCGGCAAAAAGTGAAGTCAAAAATGTTGTCGAATAAAAGATTACGAGTTTTGGAGAGATCTCGTGTTTTAATTATTATTTAGTAGCAAGGGAAATGAATTGGCAGGACCAGTCATTTCTTTATTTATCTATACAATGTATGTATGTTAAAGAGAGGTTTATTCTACCACGGGTTAGTCTCAAAATCTCCTTGATTTCGAAAAACGTCATTGGACTAAAAACACAAATTTAAAATCAAAATGTTAGAATAATACCGGTGATTAACATATAACAGGAAACCCTGGATTATTTTGGAGTATTTAATTATTCTATCAGCCATCTAGTTCCCATATTACAAGCTTTGCTTAGTTTGGGACTAGAGGGCGTTGTGTGTAAAGTCCATGAATATTTATTTATTTGTTTATTTTGTTACTGTTGGGATTCATTCATAACAAACCTCTCTGTTTCTTTTTTTTTTTAGCAAAAATCCATGAGTATTCTAAGTAAGTTTTAGGCACTAAAGTAATCAGGCGTTCGCGATACGAATTAGAAAAAATTGAGGCATCGCATTAAAAAGAATATTATTATAGCGAAATATCGTAAACTGAACAAAACAGACCCAGTAAACCTTACCCACCTAACTAAACCAAGCAGAAATGCAAGTATTCAATAAATATTAAAATGAGAACTGCTAGAAAATAAACCATAAAAATATACTAAACTACACCATATTATTATGTACCTGTTTCTGTGTATTTAACACATAACTAAAGGTTTTCAAACAGGGTGCATCAATAGTTCGCTCTGGCAATCCAACTCACACAATATAAGTCGACTATCACATCGACACTATCGTGAACAGTGACGTTTGGTATCTAGCACGACAGCTTTGTCGGACGGCTTGGCTTGATAGTTGGTGCAAACATGTTGATTTAGCAGTCATATTAGTTATAGAAATGGAAATGTAATAGAAACTTTACATTATGGAGTTCATAGCTTGGAGATTGGAGATAATATCGCCACGTTACGTAAACCTAACGTATTCGACTCATATAGAGCGTCAATGCCAATGCCAGCTTAACTGCCAAAATCAGTGCAGCCAATAATATGCTACTGACTTGATGAGTGCATCAAGTCAGTAGCATATTATTGGCTGCACCGATTTATTTGGAAAAACTTGCTATTTAACAGTTTTTCTAAATACTAACCAATCTATACCAACTTAAAGTCATACCAGTTAGAGTAACACATCTAGAGTTGTTTTTAGAGTTAAACAAACTTTTAAAATCCAAAAAGGTAGCAGAGACAATAAATTAGTTTCCACATTATTAGTGACTTCCAGAGGACAATACACTTGCCTCCATACAGCATCCGGGCGAGATCAAAAACTCAATAAATAGCATTATGAGGAACACCGGGCGTTATTGAATCAGCCGCAACCCTCCTACCCTGTCCCGACAATTACTGTACCTTGCTTTTAAATTATTTAAACCCTTGCCCCGAAGTAGATAAGTTTATTTTGAGCCGGTGAAGTGCTGTTCCTCATTTAAGTGCTTCTTTTGTGATGGCGTTTCCCTGTGCTCTACTCCAATTAGCTGGCCCAGGAAGCTCAAAAATTAAGTTAATTTTGACTTTGTCATTTGTGTTTGCTTATTGGGAATCGACGGCAATAACTTCGTTGCAGTCTGAGTTTTACGGCGCGGCAGTTTTTTTATTTCGTTCTCGTCTGAGAAGATCGATCGATACTTCTGATAAAACCTGAAAGAGGCGGCTCCGGCAGGTAATGGAAAATATCTGTACAAGTTACATGAGCCTATTCATCTTCGCTGAGCAAACTGGGACAAGCAGATTTGCTCTCATTCGTGCATTCGTTTAGTTATGTAATACTTTATTGAAGACAGAAAAAAACGCTTTGCTGAGCAAGTTTTGGGTATACTTAGTATTGCACCAATACTTATAGGTACAAATCCACACACATAGGTTACTGATAAAACATAGTAGATCTTTACTTAACCTAACTCTTTGATCGTTCAAATTGACAGTATTTTAGTGATAATAAAAGTTAAATAAAATGTAGTGACTTTACATTATAATTCAACTAAATCGAAAATGTTGATAACCTCCAGGGATTCTCCCACATAACTCGCGCCACGTACGTTCCTAAGTTGTAAAACTTAAGCTGTACAAGTAAACTTGGCTCAACAGTAAGTAGCCACATATTTCACGGGGGCTTAGCACTACCTGCGCCTAAAACAATCAAACAACCACTGCAAACAACCGCTTAGGTTTAACTAAATACCAAGTTCGGCTTAAGTAAGATAAGTTACATATACACGCGTGACAGGGTATTGTAGAATTCATTGACAAAATACTCTTTAGTAACGTTCAGTTTTTGTATCTATGTGGATTCTTGTTGTGTATGTCATTACAAAAGAGAATGTAATGTTAGTGGCTAAAAGCCATGATGTCAATCATAGAGAATGACATGAAAGAAGAGAACAATAAGCATATTTCCGGATAAGATACTTGTGATAATATTTATAAATAAGCAATATTTATCGTTACAATTCAAATAGAAAATAGTGACTTGGTTAATAATGTTTTACTATGTAACAAGAAGGTGTTATAATTACATTTAATCGTGTGGTTTTAGTATTAAGTTTCAAAATGACTGGTCCCTTTGTTTATGTTTAGTATTGTTGAAGAATTGTTTATTTTATATTTTACTTTAGAAATGTGATTTGTTAACTATAAAAATTGTATAATTCATTACGTAGGTTTTAAAAAGGTTCTAGATGAAGACATTTGGTTATAACTACTGTGGTATAATGATAATTTAATGTTTAGTGGGGATTGGTCCAAACACAGATGTGTAAAATATGGTGAAAATAAGAAGAGTCGGTGGGTCAGAAGACATTCATGAATCATCTATTTGGTTTTAAAAGCGTTTTACAGCATTTTGTGTTAATTTCGTTGTTGGGATAAAGATATATTTTAAAATAAATATTTGCTTATCTGTGATTGGCCAATATGATAGAATCGACAGATTGGGGAGACGGGTTGAATGTCAGTTAGAAAAGGTGAAGCGACAGATCGAGACACGAGCTAAGTACCAATTTAATTGTTGTTTGTTTTACTGTAATCCTGCTATATTTCATTGTAAATTGTGTACTCGTTACAGAGCCTTAGCCATATGTATCAAGCTAAGTAATAATTAATCTATAACCCTGTGTTTATTCTGTGAGTTACACTTTGGCACCAAGTGGTACTAAATTTGGTACCATTCTTTTATTAATGTTTTACTTGTGCGAATGTAATACAAAAAGGTTAAAGCATTTGGTGTTTCATTTATAGTTAATCTTTCTATTAATTTTTGTATTTTAGCTGTGAGAACTTAGGTAGTTAAAAGAGTAACTCAATATAAAAGTTCTCCTAGTTTAGGACTTGAACAGAGGTACTTCCATAAGAAGGTTGCCTTTTATTAGGAAAACAAGTAGATCTCAGACTAAATTTATCATCAGAAGTGGGATTCTTACCTTATGGTTCATTTTAATAATATATTTATTTGTTTTAGAATGGACGTGTCGGCGATTACTGAACTATTCGTGGTGGTTCGTGGTGTTATCACGTCTGCTAACCAGAAGGACGACAATGTGGCGCTACCGCTATTTGATCTTGACGAGAACGACTGTGATGCAGCGAGTTGGTGCAGTAGCATCGAGGTTCCTGTTAAGATGTTCAAATGGAACGGCGGTAAAAGGCGGTAAAAGCTAGAAAAGCACTAAAAGGTTCAGCTTTATTTTGGTTCGAGACCTGGGAGCCTTTCGGATGGTAGATTCTGCGTAAACTTTCATGCCGATTTAATAGATGTGAACCTAGACCAGAAGAATTTCTCTGAAAAATTACAGAAGACAATGCACTTCGGACTCTGCAACATTGCATATAGTGAATATGCTTGGGAGAATATTTCGTTTATTTTTAAATTTCGTATTAAGATAGTTTCAACTGAAACCCAATTGATTGAGTTGATTTGTGGTGACGGTATAGATGATGTCGATGTTGCTTTAAATAACAGTGTTACCACCACCACCACAAATCTTCTTCCTTTGGTTTCAACGTATCTGAAGTAAAAAATAATAATAACGTTAGATATAAGGGTCCTGTAACGGTTAAGTGACTTAAACAAAACATATAGAGGATATACTATTATTCTGTTCAGCTAGGACATATTCTGTCTTAGTATTTCATAAACTACCAGTTAAATCTTCATCACAAATACTTGATCGGTTGGTTAAATCATAACTATGAATATTGATAACAAAATTGTACATAATACAATTTGTTCGGTCATATTGAACCAATATATTTTCATTCAATAGGTTTGCGGAATTAAAATTAACAAAAAATATTAAAAACTCTATGTCAATTACGACTTTAATAGACATAGGAGCCAGTTGTAGTTTCATAAAAGTATCGGTCGCACATCATTTAAACTGTCATATTTATACCTATAACCATATATTTGAGGGGAATAAGACAGGATAACATACACGTATTTGCTGTTATTGCTGTGGTGGTTTAATTTGAAGACAATGGTTAGAATTAATTTAATTTACATTATGATCTCCTTTAAGGTAGGAATGCTGTTTAATACTTAGATGTAGAAATTATTACAGACTCTTTGGGTAGTCGTTTAATTTGAAAAGCAGTAAAAGTTGAAACGAAGGTAAATGATATTGATTCATTTTCTGATTTAGTAAAATTGTATACAAGAATTGAACATTTGAATACATCATTGCGACTCAGAATTAAAGGTATATTTCTACGATACCTGTTTGTCTTGGATGATATTGGCACGGTTACAGTTGGTGAACTGACTTTACATTTATAATATGTGGATGTGGTTTATTATCGGCCATACAGATTGGTTTCGATTGAGAAAGAGAAAGTGGATTAAATAATACAAAAACTTTTGAAGTATAAAAAAAAAAGTGAAAATGAGTCCTTTGCTAGCCCAGTTATATTAGTATAAAAAAAATTTGTTTTTTTAAAGAGTTATTTGTCTATTTCAAGGGCGTTACAACATTTAAAGTTTTTACTAGTTTCTATAGGTATACGATAGGCCTTTGGCCTGCGCAGTGGTACAAAAATGACTGAAAAAAAAAAATTAAAAAAAAAAATTAAAGCTTTTCACGACAAAAATGGGCATGTCGGGTTTGTTTGATAGAACGTTAATGAAAACTTCGTGAACATATCTGGTTCCTTTAAATGGGTGCATTTGTACGAAAATATATAAGACATTGTTTAATTTGTATTGAATATAAAATCATTCCGGTCTGAAGCAAGGTTTGTTGCATCCTATAGACAAAACTATTATACTGATTCATACAGTTCCTTTGGATTGCACAGGTCCTTTTACATAAACAAATGAAGGATATATATATATATATATATTGATTGCGGATGTTAAATGGATTTACCAAATTTTCTTGTTTGAAATCTTTTATTCTTTAAATGCTCAGGAGCTAGTACCAATTATACGTAATACGATAACCCTACAAATATTTGGTACCTCCCATATTAATTATAACCAATAGAGGAACTAACTTTAATTTAAATCAAATTCAACGCTTGTTTAGAGAGTTAGAAATTGATCATCATATGATATCTACAGGTACACCAAGAGGACAGGTAGAACGGGTATCTTACTACTGTAGTATCTCTTTTAATGGTTAATCAGGCTGGCCAAGCGGGTTGTAGAAATTTGACAGTCAATTAAGTCAATTAATATTACAATTCTGAAATCGACTGGGTTTACATCTATACGATTACTTACTTATAGGCTGTAATTCAAACAATCCATATATCCATATGTATTCAATCACGTTTAGATGATGTTGATATTTTTGAAAATAATGTTAACGTCCGGGTTAATCCTGAAATACTTACTTACCCAGCGTTTATTTATACAAGCTAGCGAGTTTAAATCGCGTTTTGATTCATTTTGGTGAAATAATAAAAGGTTTGAAATGGAAAATCAAGATCATAAAGAAATGCGACAAATTAAGTCCTAGATTTAAAGGACCTTACGAGGTATCTGCCATCCTTCCCTATGATGGATTTACTTTTAAGGGGTTGGGTAATTTAATAATAAATACAAATTGAGTATAAATAACAGTGGTTAAAGATAAATTAAAATGTGGCCTGGTGAATTTGTGGATACGATGTGGATAGGGATGAGAAGGGGGCTACGGACAGTGTGGATAGGGATGCGGGTAGAAATATGGATAAAGAAGTGGATAGGAATGCGGGTAGCAATATGGATACCGATGTGGATAGGGATGTGAATCGATCGGGATGTGGATCGGGACGTGGATAGGGATGTGAATCGATCGGGATGTAGATCGGGACGTGGATAGGGATGTGGATCGATCGGGTTGTGGATCGGGACGTGGATAGGGGCATGGATGGGGATGTGGATAGGGATGCGGATAGGGATGCGGATAGGGATGCGGATAGGGATGCGGATAGAAATACGGGTAATGATGTGGATTTGTACTTCGAGAACGAAGTACTTATCAGAATGGCCGTGACAGGGTATTGTAGAATTCATTGACAAAATACTCTTTAGTAACGTTCAGTTTTTGTATCTATGTGGATTCTTGTTGTGTATGTCATTACAAAAGAGAATGTAATGTTAGTGGCTAAAAGCCATGATGTCAATCATAGAGAATGACATGAAAGAAGAGAACAATAAGCATATTTCCGGATAAGATACTTGTGATAATATTTATAAATAAGCAATATTTATCGTTACAATTCAAATAGAAAATAGTGACTTGGTTAATAATGTTTTACTATGTAACAAGAAGGTGTTATAATTACATTTAATCGTGTGGTTTTAGTATTAAGTTTCAAAATGACTGGTCCCTTTGTTTATGTTTAGTATTGTTGAAGAATTGTTTATTTTATATTTTACTTTAGAAATGTGATTTGTTAACTATAAAAATTGTATAATTCATTACGTAGGTTTTAAAAAGGTTCTAGATGAAGACATTTGGTTATAACTACTGTGGTATAATGATAATTTAATGTTTAGTGGGGATTGGTCCAAACACAGATGTGTAAAATATGGTGAAAATAAGAAGAGTCGGTGGGTCAGAAGACATTCATGAATCATCTATTTGGTTTTAAAAGCGTTTTACAGCATTTTGTGTTAATTTCGTTGTTGGGATAAAGATATATTTTAAAATAAATATTTGCTTATCTGTGATTGGCCAATATGATAGAATCGACAGATTGGGGAGACGGGTTGAATGTCAGTTAGAAAAGGTGAAGCGACAGATCGAGACACGAGCTAAGTACCAATTTAATTGTTGTTTGTTTTACTGTAATCCTGCTATATTTCATTGTAAATTGTGTACTCGTTACAGAGCCTTAGCCATATGTATCAAGCTAAGTAATAATTAATCTATAACCCTGTGTTTATTCTGTGAGTTACACTTTGGCACCAAGTGGTACTAAATTTGGTACCATTCTTTTATTAATGTTTTACTTGTGCGAATGTAATACAAAAAGGTTAAAGCATTTGGTGTTTCATTTATAGTTAATCTTTCTATTAATTTTTGTATTTTAGCTGTGAGAACTTAGGTAGTTAAAAGAGTAACTCAATATAAAAGTTCTCCTAGTTTAGGACTTGAACAGAGGTACTTCCATAAGAAGGTTGCCTTTTATTAGGAAAACAAGTAGATCTCAGACTAAATTTATCACGCGCAAACAATGTTGCGGTTCCTTTGGCAATTATAAGGAGGCGAGGACACTTAACTGGGTACATTACAGATAAATAGACCTTATTTTTACAGATAATACAAAATAGAAAATCTTTTAACTCATCAATAGCTAAAAGACCACGCAAACAACAAGAGATCTGACTATGATTGGTAATTGGCCTACTCCAGCTCAAAATTAACTTGTTTTATTGAGCCTCTGTGACTGCCCATATTATAAGAGTTGTTGATAACAGGAGAGGAAAGATGATTGGATACCTTATACGACATGACAGCTTAATCGGAAATATCATTGAAGAGAAGTAGAAGGAAAGAGAGGAAGAGGAAGACCGCGTATTAGCTATATGAGCCAAATGAAGGCGAAGATCGATGTCATGTCGTTTAAGGACGTCAAGGAAGCTGCCCTGAAAAGAAGAACCTAGCGGGAAATGCATATGTTACGCCGACAAGAGCGTAGCTCTTAAATTAGAAGAAGAAGATGCCTGCCTACTCTACCGTTGTTTGAGTGTTTTTTATAGAGTTAGTAGAATTTTTACATCGACTTTATTTCTCTGAATTAGTTTTGAGATTTCTACCTACAACAGTATGAGTAATGTTCCCTTCATGAAATTCCCTACGTCAAACCTATCTACATTTCACACAACATCACCACGAAATAACAAGTAGGACCAATTTTATTGTGATGTAATATTAAATACAAGTTCACGTGGTTTTATCTTCTTGCTTCCATACCTAACAAGTTCACAGAAAAACTAAAATACAGTTCATAAGCTTACTAAAAGTGGATCCCAAACCTTGATGGAATCCTTATAAATTAGAATAAACATAAAATAAGAAGTCTTTAATTAGTAAGTCCTCTAATTACCTAGGAATTTCGTAACACAAAGCGAATCTTAGCGCGGCGTTACTTTAAAACATTTTAATTAAGATATTGACTAACTTCTTTACTTCTTACAGTACCGGCATCTAAAGAAAGTGTAGACTATGCATTTAAGTTACTAAGTAGGTATTAATTGGTTTTAGAATTGCAAATGACGAACACCATACAAACTTTAAAATCAATGAAACTATGCAAAGAAGTATTTATGAAATAATCAAGGTAGAGGTGTAACTAATATAACCATAACAGGTATACGGAACAGCGTTATTTGGCCTAAAGCGTTATAGCAGTTATACGCGTCGCCACTGCTATGTTATTTTATAACAGCCAAATAACAGTCTCGCGAAAAACGGGTGCAGGCAGGCGGTCGACGCAAAAGTTGTCTTCTATAAAAAATATCAGCGAATTTCGTTTTGTATTAAACGCAAATTTTGAAATTTTGACCATCATGTTTCATAGATCGTTCATTTTTTATGAGCTCAAGTCTGGTTGGAGAACATGTTATTAAATAACATGATAACAGCCAGTAACAGGGATAACACTATAACGGCCAAAGTTATAGTGTTAAACTGTTTTACTGTTATTTGCGGAACGGCATAGATTCAATGCCGTTAATAGTTACTGGCTGTTATCATGTTATTAAATAACATGTTCTCCAACCAGACTTGAGCTCATAAAAAATGAACGAGCTGTTATAAAATAACAAAATAACAAATAACAAATCATGTTATTAAATAACATGATAACAGCCAGTAACTATTAACGGCATTGAATCTATGCCGTTCCGCAAATAACAGTAAAACAGTTTAACACTATAACTTTGGCCGTTATAGTGTTATCCCTGTTACTGGCTGTTATCATGTTATTTAATAACATGATAACAGCCAGTTTCAGCTTCGACAACAGAACAGACACTGACAGGACATGTGACAGTGATAGTTTCATGTCTTCATCATGATCGCCGTTTGCTCACACCTCCGCGCCATGCCTCCGGTGGCGTGGCGTTGGCTTGGCTATACGTTGGTTTGTATCAGGCGAGAGTGAATGGAAAATAATGGAGTCCAGTTATTGTACAACCATGGAATGCACAGCCTGGGAAAACACAACCATGGAAAGCACGACCAGGATTGCACAACCCGGGAATTCATTAATCACTAGTATCACTACCTACCTATAGAAATCCGTAGCCTTGCCTGTTATTTGACTGTTATTTTATAACAGTTATGATAACATAGTATCACCAAACCGTTATATTCAATAACACGCATATGAAAATTTGACTGTTATATTACACCTCTAAATCAAGGATCGGTCTCTCAAAAGGTTCAATGCAAGCCAAATGGTACCTACGAGTAGGGATTTCAAATTTTAATTAGCCGTTTTTTTCTCATTAGCAAATAAGTCGGATTAATTTTGTTGTTACTTACGGAAAATTCCTAAAATTCTTCTTATCAACCTTTAGCTATATTTTGACTAACTTCTATATTACCAAAATGTTTTTCTATATTATTATCTATTTACTAAAGTACTTTCTTATTGATTATCTCACCACACCTCACAATGCAACCGACTTGTTTGTTTAAGATTACCCTTAGCCACGTGCTATTACAACAGATGTTCCCACATGAAGCTTCGCTGTACCTTCCTCCATCTTAGCGTAAATTAACCGATGCCACTTCTCTAATCCGCCGAATAAATTAATAGCACATTAAGCATCAATCCGGGAATTCGCATTAATAAGTTTGTGCAAAACCGGGCGATTCGTGCTCAATCAACCCACCCCACCACCACCCTCAATTTATTTAAGAATGTTATGTAAATTTGAACACAAGTCTTTGATCGTCCGCATCAAAAGTCCAAGCAAAAAAGTTCCACTAGAGCGGAGAAAAAACGAGAGAAGCTTAAGAAAAATAATGATTTAATCTTACTTTTCGCTGCCTCGCATATAAAAGAGTCGCGGGCGGCAGAGGGCGCGAGAATCGTTTTTAATCTTTGCTTTGTAAAGGTGATTATGAGGGATTATAGGTTTGGAAGTATGGCTGAAATTTCGTGGCGAACGAGGGGGTCGGCGACTCATTTATGCCATATTTTTTGGGCCACCAGGTGGGGTTGCGGTCGCGCCCCCCCTCAGATACTTCTCAACTTTTCCTTATTCTAGGAGCTCTTCAAAGGAAGACTTAGCTTTGTTTTAAGTCTCATAGATCTTTCATAGTGCATTGTCGGATCAGCTGCGGTCGCAGCTACCGGAGCGACCCTCTTACCTTTGATTTGAGTTCTGAAAATATTTTATAATTTTAATATTTTAAATAAACAAACATAATTGAGTACCTCTTTAACCTAAGTTTGTAGTTGTATTATAACCGACTTCAAAAAAGGAGGAGGTTCTCAATTCGGTTGTATTTTTTTTACTTTGGACGGCACCGTCATGTAACCATTTAATTTCATTACCTAGAACGTCTAGGTAATTTTTTAGAGATTTCGTATTACCAATCTATGACGTAAAATTATGTTAATTAAAAACAACCAATCCGTATAATAACCCTTCCTTAGCTTTGCATAGTCGGGTAAAATAGGTAAAGAAAGGTAGATTTATAAGAATGCTCCTATTCGCTGGATCCGAGTGGGCGAGCGAACGTGCAGTTTTGTCATTTTTCATTACGTGACCAGATCAACTTTGTCATCTGAAGCGAAGACGATCTCTCTGCAAAGGTAGGTGTAGCCTTTAGCCATCTCTCACAAAAACTCCTTATCTCCTGCGTTTTCTGCAATACAAAATGCATCAAACTTTCATGTTAATAAGTTTCAAAATTGAATACAGAAAAATGGACAAGTGTGGTTTTAGAAATGAGTAAATGTTTAAGTAAACCTTCTCTTGTTAGATGAAGAGTGGTGCCTTGCAAGACTTGAACAGTTACTATGAATACTTAAGCGTTACATAAATCCTTGTCTAAATACAAAACATTTCATTAAAATGCATTAGTTCGTATATTTTGTACTGCGTTGTAAATACAAGCTAAATTCCAAGCGCATTTTATAAAACAATAGAGCTACGAGTTTCGTAGCAGGCGCTACGAAAATCTAACAAGTCACTAAAACCATTTCTAGCTATGTTTCCTCAGTCAGAATTGTGTCAGAATTCAATGTTTCCGATATTATGTATGACAGTCACTATTCTTTAAGAACTGCGGTACCGTTGGGTGGTATGTTTTGCTTGAAAAAAGATCAGAGAGAAATTTAATATCTTACCATCAATTGATGCGAGCTTAGCATTGGTACACGGATAGGTACTTATGTAACGAGCGACTTAATTATATTGCTTGATCTTGGTGGTGCGGGTGCGGGGTGTGGGGCGTCTCATCTCAATCGCAAATCGGCCATCTTGCGCCCCCAGGATCGCCACCCTGCCCCCCTCGTCCATTATACTTTTTAAGCTCCAATCTCGTTCATTTAAACGGTTGGCTTTAGATCGCAATCGCATTTTTCCACTGCAGGTCACGTCTCGACCCGTCTCCCGACTGGAGGGCTTAAACCAACAAAAGAAAATAATAAGATTCTTTCAAATTAAAAGTGTAATGTCGCGAAAGTGCGCGGGAGCTTAATCCCGCCGCTTCTCTTCATTAGAATCTCGCCTCTCTTAAAACGTCGCCGCGAATTTTTCTTTATTCATAACTGGAGATTAGGAGAAATGCAAATGAAGCGCGGCGTCGCGGGCTACTTAGCTGTGTCAACAACGTTCACGGTACTCGAGGGGGATATTTTTTCCGATTCGATAATTTTAGTATGGTAAATAGAGAAGAAAATACTTTGAGGTAAGTATGCTTACCAATCACCAAAATTCGTTAGTTACCTCAACATACGTCTTCAAATCACCCAAATATGAGCAGGACAAACATTTTTACAGGAACTTGAGTTTAAACAAAGGAGAAAGACTTTGACTCAGCAATGGTCGAGTAATAGATAAAAAAACAGTCAATATAGGATCGGATAGATAGATTTCCAATGAAAATCCATAGAAACAACTTACCTAATAATCAGGGCTTTACATATAACGTAGATGATACAGCGTCAAGACTCACTTTTTACCCATGCCCCTATGAACGGTACGCTATAGTGCTGATAGGCTGGGATATGATTTAGATAGAGTAGGCTTGCCCAGCACCTGTACCAACATACCGAGAGTAGGGATTTTTAAACTATTACACTTGAGATATGTCAGTGAAACTCATAACTATTGTCCTTTCGATTGAAGCAAAGCTTTTATAAATTTCCCGAGATAAAGCAAGAAATATTAAAAGACATTATTATCAAGCTATAGCAAACTTTTAGATAGGATGGAATTAAGTAGAAAGAGCCCATCGATCGGCCGCTTCATTTATTTGTTCATCCAGCCTTAACGTTTATACTGGTCGCAACTCGTTCTTGGGCGAGCCCCAGTAATACTAGTGATGTTAGTTTTCAGAACATCGATAAAATATTACGATAATATTGAAAATATTCCATTATTCCAAATAATTTAAATAGGCTCACTTTACTGTACAGTACCAAATATAAGGCTATTGCCATTGATTACCATAGAGTAAATTATCGACACTATAAGATATTGGAGGGCATTCTAGAGATTTACTCTCTGTAGCACCTAAAGAAGAAAAAGCTACTTTTATTTCTATGGAATCCTATTCCGTTTCATCTTTCAGGTAAATCACTAAGTTTTTAACTCGATTATTATCTTTTCTATGCTTTGCAATATATTGAATTCATACAACTTCAGGCTCATGCACCTTCCTCAGTAAAAGCAAACAGAAAAACAGAATGTATTTGCATGTCTTCTTTTAAGGAGCGAATGAATACCATTTCATTTATTTTTACAATACGATACCATTTTTAGCTACAGACAGTGGTTAAAACTAAATTCGCACCTGTGGAAAATTTTTAAAATAATCGATATTAAAATAATCGCAGTTTGCAATTCCCAACACTAAAACCGTTCAAACTCGACCGAGTTTATTTTTATACCGAATTTATATCTAAGAGCGAATCCCACGTTATTGTCTCTGAGCATTTATTTTCTGATGGGCATTAAAACAAACCCCTTTTTCTCGGAGAAGCGATTTCATTTTAGCTGGGTTTAGAAATTTAAGGCCCGTCTTATAGAGCTCCGATATTGCTGCCCTCGATGCCAGCGGAATAATTAATTTGTTCTGTTATTCGCCTTCCTATTCTGATAACGATTTGAATACGCGTCGAAGAGTCTCAGACTTTTGTTCGTATTATCTTATTTTTTATCAAATAGTTCTCGTCTGCCACCATAAAGAGTGGATGCATGCAACCATTTCATCCTTCTGTTGGATATTTTTCCTTCAAGATATGGAAATAAAGGAATAGTACAGCACAACTGTGTCTGAAGATCTATTAGTATAAAAATTTTGCTACCACACCGATCAAAAGTCAACTGGTTGGTTTGAAAGTGGTCTGAATGATCAAGATGCATGTTCAAAGTTCAAACATTTAAAACTACGCCGAAAAACATTAGTTTTTTTTTCTTTTATGCATTAGTTTTTGCGGAGAACACTTGGTTAACCTTGTAGAGTAGTGGTTAATAATTTTCTGCCATGAAAAATTCCCTGTTCAGCAGTGAACTCTCTGAGGAGGCACTAGAGCAACTGTAACTTTAGGAATAACTAACTTCTCAACGGTTAATAAACAAGATACCTTCAGATAACCCCTTAGCAGCCGTATTTGCTTAGCCCTTAAACTGTGTTTGACTAGGGACCACCGAATGTGGAGTCTAGCAAAGTTTACTGTCCAGCCACGAGTACGCACTCTATGGCTTGCGGCCGCTAATCAAATTAAGCCCTATAGCTATAAAAGTATGGACATGGCTTTATTTATTCGTACTTCATTAACAATAATAAAAACAGGTAAATAAGTCATCATGCATAAGGATAATAAAGTGAAAATGTGGCTATCATATTTTTCGTGATTATTTTGGTCAAATCAGAATATCACACCAACTTACATTTTCCAGACTGCGCACGAAACTTATGTGATATTGGATATACTTACTATGTAAATTACATAGCAAATCATATACGTACCTAGATAGCTACAACTGAAAAAAAAATAGGTACCTAAAAATGTGTAAGTATAACTTATGTGTGTGATTTCCAAAAAAAAACAAAAAAACCCATTTCAGTGTTATTTCAAATAGAAATGGACACCATTGGAGCTGTTGAATTATTTTGGAAATGTACATTTAGCCCCGACGCAAAAACGACGGGGTGTTATAAGTTTGACGTGTGTGTGTGTGTGTCTGTCTGAGGCAACGTAGCTCCCGAACAGATGAACCGATTTTGATTTTGTTTTTTTTTTTGTTTGAAAGGTGAATTAGTCGGGAGTGTTCTTACATAGCTATGTTTGATGAAAATCGATCCAAGATTCGGAGGTTTTTAAATTTTTAATGTAATTACCTTGTTTCAGTTAGTTTTTTAGGAAGGAGCCTATTCCACTTTAAGCAGCCCGTTGGATATTCGGCCGATTTCATTGCAGCGGGATATCAACGAGCATGCAAACAAAACTAGACAGCCTTTGATTCGTCACGAGAGTATAAAAATAAAGAGATTGCCAAATGTAATTAATTAATGCACCTGTATTCGGCTCTTTATTAGTTCTAAAGCAATATTCCGGTAGGTATATTATACCCAATCTTTCGATGTAGCCGAGTATTATAAATGTGAAAGTTTAGATGTTTGGATGTTTGTGTTTCAATTACGCTGCCACTACATCAGTAGTGGCCATAGGGCTTATAATCTTGTCTCTACTTTTGTCGACAGTTATAAGTTAAGAAGCGTTATAAGTAAACCGTTTGTCTTCTACATCTCGAAGCAACTTCGTAGCACGCACTAAGTGATTATTAAAAAGTATGTAAATAAATCTGGTAAGAAGTTATTTTATGAATCTTAGAACATCTAATTCTCACTATCTGAATTATATAAATAAAAATAATGTTGTATACAGCCGTCTAATTCTGCAGCTACATTTTTTAGCCAGTAAACTACACGAAACGACATCTAGCGTGCAAGCCTCAAAGCTCTGATGCGCGCCATCTATTTCATATACCAATAACTACATTACAAACCATTCTAACCACTACCATGAACCTGAAACAGAGAACTTTGTGAAAGCATTGCTGGTTCCTAATTATATTGTTTTTTGAATCGTCATAACAGATGTCACTAGTTGTTTTTAGAAGCAAAAAGATTTATGTTTTAAGTTAATTATTTATTTATTTATTTTATTTATTTATTTATTTCATATAGTTTCGTAAGTCTACGAATAGTAAGTATTTATTAAGTTTTAGAGGTAACATATGGGTAAGATTATGAGGTAATCGGTCCAAAAGGGAGTAAGTACCTAAATTATATAAAGTCGTACAGATAAATCAGGGTGCCATAGGGTTTTGTTTAAATAAATTTCTAGGTTAAATAAATTTTGAGCTAAGTATAGTGAAAATTGTAAAGTTGGTTAAACTAGTAGGTATTCGTGAGCTATTTCTTCAATTTGTTTCAATGACTTTGCAATTTTTAGCAAGTTTCAATGAAACGCGAGTATATGCATGGAAGCAAACGAAACAAAAAAAGGTTTTCTAAAACTATCAAATCTTTTACTAGACCCTCAGGTTGCAGTATCGAAGCGATTTGCAAAGTTTATGACAACCATTGTTTAAAAAAATGTGTTTATTTTGAGAACATCACGAGATCTCAGTTCATATAGCGAAGAACACTCTCGACTAAATTCACCTTTTCAAACAAAAAAAAAACAAAATCAAAATCGGTTCATCCGTTCGGGAGCTACGTTGCCACACACACACACACACACACACACAGCCACGTCAAACTTATAACACCCCGTCGTTTTTGCGTCAGGGGATAAATAATACTTTGGTATTTTCTACGTTGCGTGATATTCTCTATCATTGGTAGTGGTCATAGTTGGCTTATGAACTTATCAAACCGATATCTTAAAATAACTAATTTGCACCGGTTTTTATACTCTAAATCTGTACCCACGAAAAAAAATTGAACTGGTTTTGGCGGGTTATTAATGCGTATATGACATGTATGTAAGACTTATTTTTGCACTTTTTGATCTGTCGGATAAAAATAGCACATGGTGTTGTTTGATTCTATAATTACCTAGTAAGATACTTCTATGCATATTTATATTTCAAAAATGAAAACATTATCGAACTTCTATGCGGTAGACAAACACCTAACTTTTTTGTAGTGAAGACCTTTGAAGGTAGTCAGATACACGTCTTTTGGGACATGCATATAGCTTCGATGATCAAAGAGACACGTTTTTTTCAGCATGAACAAATGTGGTCGTTTGCATGACCTTAGTGGATGATACCAGCTCGGATGATGATGACGATGATGACACGATGAATAATTATAATAGGTATCTAGATAGAATTTTCAACCACAACCAAATACCAGTAATCTTAAAAATATGCAAAATTAAAACACGTCGTAGGTAATCGCTACGAAAATGAGTGCTACGCACAAGGAAAAGATTTCGACGCGCCAACTTTTCCTAATTCTATTAATAAAAACTTGTGGCTGTTGGATGTACCTATAAACGGTAAAAAATAACGTAAAAACCAAGTTCTGTATGCTTCCATGACGTCCATATTTTGAATTAAATAGACTTTTAACGCTAACAACTCCGATTATCAAAATATTCTGATGCTAACAATATTTAAATTATTCTAGCAATGTGCGTCAATGCAAGTCAAAACAACTGAAATCAATAGTTTAGTTCTGTTTTTCTGGAAAGTAGGTACTCGTATTTATTAGAAACTGTTTCTAACAACGTATACGAGAAGATGTATTTGTATGGATGTGATTTTGCGTAAATAAATAATTTCCTGATTATTTGCTCATTTTTGACCAAAGTGTGGATTGGATCTTTTTGCATAACTACGAGTACATCCTTAATAGGTTGAAAATAAAAGCCATTCTGCATTAGTACAAGCTTTGGTCAATGTCTCTAAATTGACATAAGCTTGTGTACAAGTTTCGTGTAGTCTCTATCCCTATCCTATCCTATCCTACTAATCCTATCCTATCCTATCCTATCCTATCCTATCCTATCCTATCCTATCCTATCCTATCCTACTCCTACTAATATTATAAATGCGAATGTTTAGATGTTTGGATGTTTGTGTTTCAATCACGTCAAAACCACTGAACCAACTTGGATTAAACTTGGCATATATATAGTTCGTAACCTGGATTGACATATAGGCTACTTTTTATCCCGAATAATTAACAGGATCTACAGGATAAAATGAACGAAAGGGATTAGCAGCGCCAATTGGCAAGTAGATTTCATTGTCATGTCATGTCACGTCAGTTTGACAGGGCATAGTACTACCTCTTTGGTCTAACAACTAGCGTTTGACATTCCAGTAGGTACGAGTTCGGTGTAATGAGGTGTAATGTCAAATTTCTCAAAGAAGTATCCGCTCGGTACACGCACAGATAATATAATTTACACGGAAACTGTAGACGCGTACGAAGTCGCGGGTAACTGCTAGTTATTAATAAACTCGATGTAAACTTGGAGTAGTTACACCGTATTCTGTCTCTTTGGATCGAATTTGAATCTGCTAGTCAATGCAAAAGACAAAACACAGTGTAACCAAGCTTACATCGACCTTACGAACTTTTTTTAGTTTTCGCAAGTGGTATTTTTGTACCCTGCGTGTTTCATATTTCAATTTCATACAATAATGTGAATCCAGCCAAGTACCATGATGTTTTTTCTCCATCTTCAGCTCGCAAATAACCTATGACGTCATAATTTGGTGCATGCGGTGGGTGTGTTACAAAGCGTGATATGTTGCGTGATGTATCTAACTAATATGATACGGAGTGATAACCTTACCCCCAACGGAAAATAATAACATGTTGACTTGACAACGGGAAATAATAATAAATAATAATCAACACATTGATCGGACTAATTGCGTAGATATTTTAATATCGAGTCTAATGAACTTTTGCAGGCGTCATCACCATAATGTGGGTTCAAACCCCAACCACAGTATCCCATTTTATGCTATAATTATGATATTTTCTTGTATGCAGATAGAAAAAAATACAACGGAATTGAGAACCTCCTCCTGTTTTGAAGTCGGTTAAAAACGAGACTTGCTCAGTAATACGGTACCAGAGAAGCATATTTTTGCGTTTATTCTACACTTAGTGAATAAGGTGCGAAATCCAACAGTTGATTTGTATCTATTATGCATATCGATTGCAGCTTGGTAAAGTATCTTATCTTATCTTACTTCTTCTTACTAATATTATAAATGCGAAAGTTTAGATGTTTGGATGTTTGTGTTTCAATCACGTCAAAACTACTGAACCAACTTGGATGAAACTTGGCATATATATAGTTCGTAACCTGGATTGACATATAGGCTACTTTTTATCCCGAATAATCAATAGGATCTACAGGATAAAATGAACGAAAAGGATTAGCAGCGCCAATTGGCAAGAGGATTTCATTGTCATGTCATGTCACGTCAGTTTGACAGGGCGTAGTACTACCTCTTTGGTCTAACGACTTGCGTTTGACATTCCAGTAGGTACGAGTTCGGTGTAATGAGGTGTAATGTCAAGTTTCTCAAAGAAGTATCCGCTCGGTACACGCACAGATAATATAATGTACACGGAAACTGTAGACGCGTACGAAGTCGCGGGTAACTGCTAGTAATTTAATAAATTAAAGAAATTGAGGTGACCTAAGTAATACTTACCTATACACAAACAAAATGTAGATTCAGAAATTACGTATTCTAATTAATTTGGCTTATGTTCACTACACCAACATTTAACCGGCAATTACTTAGAAAAGTAATTGAAAGTAATTGCGAAGATTGCGGGACGAGATAGACGCAATGTGATGCCTCACAGGACACGTTCTCAATGGACAGGCAATGTAAAGCAATGTATAGGCAGAGACCACCTGCTTTTTCCATACTTTATTCTGATAAAAAAAGTCTGGTTTACACAAGAAACCTTGTTCTAGCATTAGACTTTTTCAGGCTGATATGGTGATGAAGCGTAGACGCTTGTAAGAAGATGATCATGGACATTGTCTGACTCGCACGAAGAAGCTAAAATAGGGAGTCGAAAAAAAAATTGTTGGCCAAAAAAAAGGCATATCGTGTCTTATCTAACAACACCGCTCAAGTCATTTTTGCTCACTTTTCAGGAGAGACTAAAAACTGTGTAATTTATTCAATTCAAAAGCTTTCAGGCTGAAATTATTAACAGGTACTTTAATATATATAACAAATGTTTTGTTTAGCCTATTATATCATTTATATTGATGTTCACGTTTTAAATTGACTTACGCGGTGTTACGTGATAATTTTACTAGACTTAGGCGGTGATAACAAGAAAATGTATGAGAAAATATAATTTGTAGTGCATCAAAAATCGATAAAAATTAAGTTTTTTTCTTATACTATAGGATTTTTTGTTAATTAAACTTAGAACAGCGTTTGTAGGCATAAATATGCCTACAAACGCTGTTCCAAGTTGACTGCTGATGTGGCCCTATCTGCCGGTATTGGTCAGTTTTCTTCAACGAGTCTTTTATTCCAAGGGTATCGATGAACATTCTTTTACATAGGTACTTCGTAACTGTTTTCACACGTAAAAATATAAACGCGGCTTTCAGTTTTCTTCGATTCAGGATTTTGGTAATTTTCTTTTCAACTGCCATTAATGGCATACGTTGAGAAAAATGATTTTCGCTGTTCTCAATTCGTGGTCTTCCAGAATGTTGTGAATGTTGAATGTTGCGGAGCGTTTGCTCAGCCAGTCGCAAAACTTATGATAAGAAAAGTTTATTAATGATTACAATTTAAACTACAAAGTTATAAGTTGGCTTAATAATGATTAATCGTTAATTAAGAGTTCAATAAAGCCTTCGCAGTTTTGATTTACCAAATCACCGCGATCTCAGCGTGTACTCAGCGGAGTGTCATGATATTAGATGATATAGTTTGCAAGGAAGACATGGCTGCATTGGGTTTTCCAGCGTTGTTGTCTCGGTTATTTGCTGTAGTATACTCGACGTCTATTGGTATCGTTTCAGCAAAACCTCTACTTGAAGAAACCGAAGTGCTTGCATCGAGTTCTATGAAGTTTTACCAACTTTTTCAAAATACAAGCCGTCGTGATGTTTAACGTATCCATGTCCAAACTTTGATTGAAATCAAGCTTACTCCTTTTCTTTGGCTCTCTAAAGCTCTTACGCTGTTTACAGCTCAATTTCAGTCATGATGGACTCGCAACTGTTGACATTCCTAATTAATTCTTCATCTGTAGGTACACTAGCTCTCTCCAAAGCTTGTTGCGCGACTTTCAGCTTGTGGACCAACCCTACAGTCAGTGTCCACGTTTCGGCAGCATAGGTTAAAAGGATTCTATTCCTGAAAACGAGGTTATCCGACAAAGAACTAAGGTGGTCGATAGAGCTCACAGGATTAGCAAAGTGGAATAGCAGTGAGCCGGCCATGTTTACCGACAATCGTTTGAGCAAACTATACTTGAGTGGGCACCGCGTTAAGGCAAGCATAGTGTAGGATGCCTTCTGGTAAGGTGGGACGACGAACTGCGAAATGTAGCTGGCAAGGACTGAATGAGAAAACCCGAAGACCAGGGTCAGTGGCGCGTCTTGGGAGAGACCTACATCCAGTATTGGACTGATATATAGATTAATGATGATGATGATGTTGACTCTGGTCACTCGATGACTCAAATTCTTCTCCATCCATGGTCTATACTACCACTTTATCAGGTACCCTACAAGAAATAACGTTTGTAACACCGCATAAGTCATACTCGATGCAATAACAAGATGCTAAGTAACACCGCCTAAAGTAGATGGCGACAAACTTATTCGATTTTAAGTTCATTACGGCACTTGAATCAATAAAACTTTTAGTGTATTCAGTAACTTACCTCTTAATCTTTGATAATAACACTTCAAAAACCATATTCAACCAAAAATAACACTATAAAACCGCGAAAGTCAGTAGTTGTAGAAGTAGTTTTCGCGCGCAGTATGGCGGAATGACGATTTGAGCGGTGTTGGCGTGGAAACCGACTTAGGCGCTGTCACTGTTATTTGAATACTGGCCTGTGATTGGTTGATATCCTTGAATCTCTTACACAGTTCGACGCGCGAATTTAAAATCTATCCAATGGTATCAAAAAGTCAATACCGCCAAAAATCGACTTGAGCGGTGTTGTTAGATAAGACACGTTATATGAATTGGTATACCAACTCATAGTCAAAATGCAATATTCAATACCACGAATGTGTGTTTTATTCGTCCAAGATAAAATCTCACTGATCACTTTAAATCTTCATAAGGTTTCGTATGATAAGTATGAATATTTTTCCTTTTTTTATTGAATATTGGAGTTGCAGCTAGTTCTTCTCAAGCTTGTTTGTCTTGTAAATGGGTAATCAGATATTTTAGATATGCTTTTAAAAGAAGTCTTCGTTTTATTACGTTTTTGAACTTGCCAATAGACAACTGAGCTTCCATTTTAAAGCTGCCCTATTTTTAGCCAGGGTACAAAATCCTGTATTTTACTTCACTCCTGGCTCACAAATACACCAAGTCCGCATCCCCGGTATTCGGTAGCGCTGCCATCCATCGTGTGTCATTTTCAGCCTCCCTCCCGACTTTCCCCTCCCGACCCCCTCGTCCTGTCATCCAGACGTACGGATGACATTGACAGGTCGGGAGATTGACACTGGCAGTTACCTCACTTACTTGTGTATGTAAGACAGGGTACAGTAAGTACTAAGTAGATACAAACACTACACGGGGATTAAAAATAAGCCGTTGGATTAGGACGATTACTAGGTAGATTGAACAATGGCCATAGAAAGTACCTACAAGGTGCTGTTGCTGTGGAGTTTATAGGTACTAACCGATCTATCCTACTAATATTATAAATGCGAAAGTTTAGATGTTTGGATGTTTGTGTTTCAATCTCGTCGAAACTACTGAACCAACTTGGATGAAACTTGGCATATATGTAGTTCGTAACCTGGATTGACATAATATAGGCTACTTTTTATCCCGAATAATTAACAGGATCTACAGGATAAAATGAAAAAACGGGATTAGCAGTGCCAATTATAAGCAGGAGGATGATGTCATGTCATGTCACGTCACGTCAACTTTGACAGGACGTAGTACTACCTCTTTGGTCTAACGACTAGCGTTTGAAATTCGAGTACGGGTTCGGTGTAATGTCAAGTTTCTCAAAGAAGTATCCGCTCGGTACACGCACAGATAATATAATGTACCTACACGGAAACGGTACCTACTCGCGTACGAAGTCGCGGGTAACTACTAGTATGTAATAATTACAATTCAATTTATTTATTCTTACGAACTATGACCTCACCTTATTACGTTAGTGAACGGAATGAGGTGTGTTTCTTGAATAATTTAACATAAAGAATAACTATGTACTTACGTATTTTCTTTATATTTATTCATTTAGGAGTTTTACATATAAAAAACGGGTAAAGTAAGAGCTTGAAAACGTTACGGAAACCCAGTGATAATTTTTATTAGCATTACCAACGTCGACACTTTCCTAAACTTATATTAACTGATATTAATTACTGATTATTTTTTTATTATTAAAGGCCTACCTTGTATATAATTTGGGTTTGGAGCTCTTCCTAACCTGTGTTATAAGAGTCCCCTCTTTTCTGTGGTCGACAAGGAACATAGGTACCTACTTGTTAAACCAATACAAAAACATTTAACGTACCTAGGTTGCCTATAAAGTTATACATTTCCAAAAGATAGGTAGGTTATGTATATTTGTTCAGTTTTAGTTCATCATCCATCCTGAATTATTATTAAGAAAGGCACAGTTGTTTGTTTACAATATGCATCATAGATCGAAATAAATTCCGATTTGAAACTTACCGCGCAAAGCTACCCAACCATCGAAGTACCAACTCTGAATCGACCAATGAGAGAACTCGCATGTGGTGTGACTTTTGTGGGATGCGCCCGGCCGTCATCAAATAATTCCAGAGAAACGTACTTTTCTGACATAAACATACATGATTATTTAACTTAAAATACGCAGGGGGTTTGTTTTGTTTATACCGACGTCCAATTATAAGTACCAACGCCTCAATCAACAACACACCGATTATTTTCAAAGTTTGCGTCCCCCGCATCGTATGATCGAGTCATATAAATACGAGGGCGCTCCCCTCCTCCTAGCAAAACGTCAAATTGGTTCGTGTCGCGCGCTCGCTCGCCGCTCGTTTCTTTCGTTACCACTCCGAGGCCGTCCGTGTCAGTCGCGTTGTTCTCAAAACCAAACGTCATTTGAAATTTTTGTGTCATCAAAAATCAGGGCGTGTGTGAATATTCAGTGATATTTAGACCTGTTAAATAACACAAGAAGATGTCTTTCAACACCGATATATCGAGCAATTTGGAAACCAGCAGGTACGAAACGTGTCTAAATAGTCCTACTTGTTTTCGGTCCCTGAGCGTCCTTTGGGGGCTTGTGGTGTGATGTGTTTTGTGGTGTGATGCATTTGAATGCTGTTCTATGCGTGGCGAATGCCCCTCCTATTCCCAATCATAATGTTCAAGTGGACGCAGCAATCGACCGTCGAGTGGCGTGATGGTTTCCTTTCACATTTAGAATCAAGTCTTTCGTTTGAGTGTCTGTTTAGTGACGAAAGAGAAACGTTGGTCATTCTGAGCATTGAGGGTGTTACATGATTTTGGAAGCATCGATGAGGTTATCCTGATCCCGGCTTCTGGGCGTGCGCAGACCGTGCATGCTGGAGCGGTAGCGGTCGGTGCGGTGACTCACTGAAAATACCATAAAATTATCACTTGAATTGAGTAACTTGTTACATACTGCCGCATTAATATAGGTATAGCTGTGGATCATGTATGGTAGGTAGCATAAAATATTGAACTTAATGGTCTACATTTAACCCTTCAAGGTAATTGAACTCAAGTTATGCCCATCAAACTACTAATAGACCTTCTTTTAATGTACAAACAGGCTAGATCCAATTAGGTGGAATTTAAACCCTCTTGTTCGGGTCTGGTTAGTAATCAAACCAGTTTTTTCATACCAAAATGAAAAAGATGAATGGGAAACCTTGGGACATGCAGTCGATCCTACAGTTTCTCAAGTCAAGTCTATTTGGTTCATTTTAATTTAAACATGTTTTATTATTTACTTAATTTTGCTAACAGACAACATTTCAAAAACTCTACCAAGATGTTATGTAAGTAGGTGATTAAATTACAGAAGTTATTTCACTATTAATTAAGGCCTACTTGCCTTAGACTTTTCTGTTCAAATTCAGCTAGAAACCTTGAATTTTAAGATATCAGAATTTGCAAACACCTCAGAATCTACGAATGTTGACATCTGTGCATAATAATCGAGTCTGTCTGGCACCCTTGGCTGAACATTCACTAACTATAAAATCTCTAGGTACGTAACTTCGATAAGTTAGCTATCACGATTGCAATACCTTCCTTATTATATTCTAGGTAGATATTTGTAATCAAAGCTGCAGATAATTTACTTTGATTTTTGATGATCTGATTCATCAGTATTAACTTAGGTATATTCATATTTCAAAAGGTCTGCATCTACTTTGTTCTTTATAATAGCAAACTACAAAATTTAACTGCAAAACTACGCTTGGAAATAACTATACTTAAGTAACTGAATGTAGGCACAGGCAGATATTTATTTATCTGTTTAGTGTGAAATCATCCACTTGAAGATGGAAAACGAGAAATTTTCCCAATTACTCACCATCATTGTACATTCAACTGAGCTTTAGACCAAAATCACTGTCACTACACAATTTAAATCAGAGATTCCCCAGGTTTTACTGAGTAAAAGTCACTTTGGTTGGATGCCCCCTAGTAACTTTAGAGGACATGATAAGCTATCAGTCTCTGTTATTATAAAAGCTTTCGCCGGAACTAGCTGGTATGGTTTACTATGTACTTAAAACGCAAGTTAAAGTCTTGTACTGTATAGGTTTTAATGGAGTTCAAAGCAGGCTTTGTGTAATAGTTGGTTTAGTATCGTAATCGTAAAAACTAAGAACTGAATCTAGGAAGGCTAACATTTCGTGCACTAGGTAATTCTTGGCGCAGTAGTCATAATATTCTTTATTTTCAAATTAGTCTGCTTGTTCCTTCGTTTTTTCTTATACAATAAATACTATTTGGTTCCCGATATATAATAACAAAAATATAATTATAAATGATGCGCTTAATTTAACGATAGGTTCTTGATTTGGCAATATTTGTAATCAAATCAGTTTCACATCTCTAATGTCTGAAAAAGTGATTCATAATACTAACTTATCAATTTGACGGTCATAATTTTGCAATTACTGAATAAATCGTTTCGATTGAAAGAGGAATAATCAATTGCTAAGCTATTATCAGCGATTTCGTCGGATGAAACTTAATCAATGACTAGACTCTAGTCACTAAAGAATGCTCAAAACCTAGATCACTGGAAATCTCTATGAGAAGCCTAGATATGTCAAGACCAGTAAATATTTACAAGATATCTACTGAGTTACAAATTTCTTACCCAAAAATGTCATCACAAGTGAAATTTTCAAGGTTTTAAAAGGTAATTTTTGATAAAAAACGAAACAGATCGTGAAATGATTTTAAATATCCTTCGATTTTAAATAACGTCTGTAACCTTCGCAAAGTCAAACACCTTTATAGGTAGATATATATACTGATATCTAGGTATCCAATATTTTAAGCGTGATTGTAATTATAGGCCCTAGAATTGGCATATTTGCCGGGACACATCATCACGACTCAGTAGATTAGTAGTATTTTCAGATAAATGGATATTAGGTTAATAAGCATATTTTAATATTTACAAACAAAACTCAAATTAGCAATGATAAACAAATAAAAATAAAATACTTGGTTCCAAATCAAAAAACACAACACTTCACAATCATGTTCGTTGAGTTAGAACTTTCTACATGATTGACCTATACTGTTATAGTTACCACTTCTATCTGAGTCTGAATTGTTATTTTGGAATTGATAAGAGAATTATGGAATCCAAACCCACGAAATGATCGAAAATAAAAATTTAGCTTACAACTTACATTTCACATAGATTAAATGTCAACTCGATTGTATGCTAATCTTATATTTAGCAACTTTAAATGCCGATGCTATTAAAATACTTTAATCGTTTAATACACTGTTTGTACCCATTTATTTTTAAATTAGCTAACTTACCTACGTTGTTAATTATTGTTATTGATCTTAGAAGCAAGTGGACTAACAGTTATTTTCTATTGTTTCAGGAACACGCTTCGCAAAATCGCCCGTAATGACGGCGCAGATTTCTCAAAGCAAAGCATCCTTAACGACATGGAGAAGTTCGTCAAAACCGTGAACAACATGGACGAGACCGTGCTCATCCCTAGCCGCCTCATGAACATCGAACAGGAGGGAGACGATGACCCGTTCAGTATGTTCGCCATGCTCAACGATCTCAAGAACGAGCTGCTCTGGTCTGGTGATTCGGAGGAACAGGTAGAAAGAGGACGGAGAGTGTCAGATCTGAGTGATACCGAGAGTGATGCTTCAAGTGCCGCTGGCGATTCTGGCATCGAAGGCGAGGACGAGAGAGAGTCCGCAGCGCGCGCTGCCGCTGCCTGCAGGCGCCACCTCAGAGGCCTGCGCCGCTCGCTACGCCAGCTCACTGCTGCCGCTACACACCTCACGCGGTCATATCAAGAAGAAGTCGGAGCACCCATTTAGAACAAATTTGCATTATCTGTGATCGAAGCCTGTTCCCGACGCGATGTACATATAGACATAGCGGCCCGCTCTGTAAATATAGGTTAAAGGGCTGAACGTGTATGGGATTCTCAGTAAGTTTATGGTTATTTAATAAATTAATTTTTCTTTAATTTTTTTGGTTTGTTTTGAAACTCCTACTTGAAGCATGGAACTAGACAATTGCAGTCAAGCAAAATACAACTGCTATGTTGGCATAAAATTGAAATCTTACTTGTAGTGTGGTTTTAGCACCAATACAAACTCTTATTAGAAAGAAAACCAACCAAATTCAAGGTTGCTTAAAAAATTGTTACTTACCTATCTTTTGTGTTTGGTAATTCATTAAAATAAAATCTAGAAGGTCAAACTGCGAAATTGCTCACTAAGAATGTAAATTTCCGCGTCTTCCGCGTATTTGCAAAATTTACCCAATTAGTAAAAAGACTAAGTAGGCTGGCACAATACAGTCGGACAAGGTTCAATAAATAACTAAAAGTAGACGCCAAATCAATATTGGAAATCGCGTGCTACAAGATCTAAATGATCCCTGATGTAACAAGATCATAAATGCTTATTATATTCTATGTATGTCTGGGTCGGAAAACCCCACTTCAGCTGAGAAAGACCTCGACTTTATCGATTTTTAGGCGACTTGGGGGAATACGTAATAGTTCGAGTCTAGAATGCTATATATGAGAACTGTCTGCTTGCGATGTCGCGGACAAATTATTACCTACCTCTTTATTTTTTACGATCTACCGTATAATTTTGATACACGGATGAATATTTAGTATCAAAAAGGGTAGGCAAGTACATACTTACCTTACCGTGTCTAGATTTTTATCAATGCGCATTCTCAAATGATGCAGTAATCTTTTACCTACTCGGCAACAGCCACATTCTTAAATTGACCTAACCTTGGGAGGCGTTTGTCTCGTCTCTTTATGGCCATTTGATGTCTGCCTTTCAAGTAGTTTCAATTTGATTTCTTCTAAAGATTCTAATAGGCTTTAGGATGTTGCTGCATTGCTACCGGAATCGCATGCACGCACTGTGTGCTGTATTTCACTGGCTAACTGCATTTAACTATATCTATAAGCATCATAGTAGAGGTACATAGGTAAGCTTAGAGCGAGAGTTTTGGCAGAAGGCCAGAATCGATGCGCTTGTAACATGCGGACAGTGAAAGGAAAATCGTAAAACTAGAACAAAGAAAGACTGCCATTTGTCAAACTTTCAGGACAAAACAGTTCAATTAAACTGAAATACTCTCTGTGAATGTTATATTACGAATTTCTACAGTCATCTTGAAACAAAACGATACATTGTTTCCAGTTCAATAAAACAATTTCGAACAATTAAACATTGATGCAACTAACTCTTTTATATTAAAAGTTAAAAACTGTAGGTAATCGTCAAGATACACAATTTCAAGAGCTCCGTCTATCTGCAGTAGATAAAGAGATAAGATGCGTCGTGCTCAATCGACTATCGCCCGTGTTGATATATTTAGCTTCATTCATTAGGAGGGTACCTAAACCTGAAAGAGTACAATGCGATATGCCTGAGCACAGGTAGATGCTCCAAGAAAAATACAACGAGACGTAAAAGATAAACTCTAAAAGAAAGATAATGAGAGAGAGATCTTCAACTATTTTAAATTCATACCAAATAAAGAGCACTTGAGTGAGTAAGTATATACGTTGATAGACCTCAAACAGGGCAAAGTGCCATTGAGTTCAATGAAACAATTCAGTGTAATACTGTAACAACTAAAGTCATTTATTATTCAACTAACAATAGTCTTTCTTCCTTTTAGCCAACAAACATAATATAACAAAGATAATTCAACAAGAATTATCTTTGTTATATTATGTTTGAGTGCATGAGTTATAATCGCACATATAAAAATACAGACTGTTAACAATAAAGATACCTTTTATGTATTAATTTTGTAGGTATGCATTTAATTAGAGTGTTATCATGGCAGCACGATCTAAATTAGTCTTCAAACAGACAAGAAAAAGATGAAGAAAATGTTCACGATTGACACAAAGAGACTCGTGTTGCTGACGTAGTTACTAACAAAAATACCAATGCAGATATGATGGGAGCAAGAAGTGAGTATCTACTTGCTGCCATAATTATAAACAAAAGAATTAGTAGTAATCTACATTATCTACTCATCAATCAAGCCGATATACCTACCAATTGGTCCCTGATACACGCTACCAGAAAACCTTATCCTATCCTACAAATATTAATGTGAAAGTTTAGATGTTTGTGTTTCAATCAAGCTGCAACTACTTGTCCGATTTGGATGAAACTTGGAATATAGTTCGTAATCAACAGGCTACTTTTTATCAAGCGGGACGCGGACGAAGTCACGGATGGAAGCTAGTTGCCAATAAAACTAACAGAGTAGGACTTGATAGGACTTAAATACGGATAAACGGGCAGCATATTCTTAGGTAATAATAATAGGCCTTTACATCTATTGAAGATGATTTATACAGCGTCAGGAGGCAACCTATGCCTACACTTAACGGGACACTGTAGTGCCTGGGACAATGTTTAGATGGAGTAGGCTTGCCCAGCACCTATACCATCCTCTCAGCCTAGTCAGCCGTATCCACAGGAAAGACAAGGTCAATACGTGCGGAGCTGACTAAGCCGCGGGTTTCCTCACGATGTTTTCCTTCACCGTAAAGCTCGTGTTAATGCGCATATAAATTTTCCGAACGAAAAATGCATTGATGCACGGCCGGGATTTGAACCCACGACCTTCGGATCGAAAGTCGAGGTACAATCCCACTCGGCCAACACGGCTTTTATTCTTTTATTCATTCTTAGGTAAAGAGTCCTGTTAAGCACTCTTTGGTTATGGAGGACCATACAGAAGATCACATTGATAAAATAAATACACGTATAATAAAACAATGACGCAAGGAGTAAGTTAGGAGACGAATTAGCAAGTTAAAATGGCAATGCGCCAGCCATGGATGCCGTAGAGCCGACAATCGTTGGAACAAGTTAATACTCGAGTAGAGACCACGTCTAGGCAAGCATAATGTAGGACGCCCTCCGGCAAGATGGGTTGACGATCTGCAAACACTGGATGAGAAGAGCCAAAGACCGGGCTCAATGGTGCGTCTCGGGAGAGACCTACGTCCAACAGTGGACCAATATAGGTTGATGATAAAGAAGTACCTAAGTCAGTTAGCGAGCAATGTCTTTTCAAGAACAAAATCGGTCACGACCTTCAAACAGCTATCGGTTACTGCATAAGCCAGAATACAGATTAAGGAGTGGTAGGTATAAGGATTAACTTTCTGATATGAAAGTTGTGACGTCACTGTTTTTATAGATTTCAGTATAGCAGTATTTAATGATTTGTGGATAAGTGTGATAACTGTTAAGTAATTTTATCATCATCATCGTATCAGTCTGTAGAAGTCCGTTGCTGAACATAGGCCTTGCCTATGCATAATATCTTTATATTGACCAAACTATCGGCCGATCAGAAAGTCTGTTATCTGCAGAGGGTTTAGTAGTAGAAGAGTATCTTCTGAAAGAGCTCGTCCGGGTAAGTACTAGCACCGTACTTGTTTCTGCCGCCAAACAGTGATACTCGCATTGCTGTGTTCCGGTATGAAGGGTATGTAATCTATATTACGACAGGCGTCACAGCTCAGTCGGTAATGGCTCTGCCTTCCGTGCTGTGGGTCGTGGGTTCGATCCCCACCAAGAACAAACATTTGTGCGTGGAAAACATAGATGTTTGTTCTATGTCTGGGTGTTACTATGTATTATAAGTATGTATTTACAAAAAAAAAAGTATATAAGTATTCTATCAGCCATCTAGTACCCATATCACAAGCTTTGCTTAGTTTGGGACTAGAGGGCGTTGTGTGTAAAGTCCATGAATATTTATTTATTTATTTATATGTAATGTATAGATGCCGGTGTAATTACAGCCACATAAGACTATAACACCTTCATATCTCGAAGCGATGGGTGCAGTGCAATACATAACAGGACACGCCTTCAGTGGACGTGCTTGTTTCATCATTTAGTATAATACTAGTAGTTATCCGCGACTTCGTACGCGAGTACCGTTTCCGTGTACATTATATTATCTGTGCGTGTACCGAGCGGATACTCCTTTGAGAAACTTGACATTACACCGAACCCGTACTCGAATTTCAAACGTTAGTCGTTAGACCAAAGAGGTAGTACTACGTCCTGTCAAAGTTGACGTGACATGACATGACATCTTCCTCTTGCTAATAATTGGCGCTGCTAATCCCGTTTTTTCATTTTATCCTGTAGATCTTGTAAATTATTCGGGATAAAAAGTAGGCTATATGTCAATCCAGGTTACGAACTACATATATGCCAAGTTTCATCCAAGTTGGTTTAGTAGTTTTGACGTGATTGAAACACAAACATCCAAACATCTAAACTTTCGCATTTATAATATTAGTAGGATAAAAAAAGGTCTAGTAATGACGTAGGATGATGAAAACAAAATGTGGGATTTGAAGAAGACGTGCCAATGTTGATTATTAGCAAAGCTATTCTCAACAATGCAAAAGGTCATAGCGACAGATTGATACGTTGTATTTATTGGAGGCTTGTCACTGCAATGTTGACACTGATGATGCAAATACTCTGATGCAAGCAACACTTTGACTTCTCAAAGTATTGTGCGTCAACGCTCTTGGTCGTAATCCAAGTAATAGTTATATTAACCATTAATTTTGGTGACAGAATCCGGTATGTAGGTATGAAACCAATAAAAATCATAACGAAAAATTTTAGTAGTTACTTAGGTACCGATTTTGATGGGACCAATCCTTTCAGAGTACAAAGAATTTTTCATATCGTTTTATAAATAAGTCTGAGGTAACAAACATTAAAAAAACATACAACCGACTTGAGTAGGTACCTCCTCCTTTTTTTTAAGTGGTTAATAATAAAATCTATATTCTCTAGCAATATTTAAATGTGAATTTGGCTAGAGGCAGCTTTTGTAGCATATAGCTATGAGTACCTACATCGATAAACTTGAGCTTGAGGGGGCTCGAGCTTCCTCGCCCCCCCCCCCCCCCCCCCCTACCCCTGGATCCGCTAGTGGTGATAGATTGTTTTCCAACTGCTGAATGTATCGAGATCAATATTAAATTAAAAACAGGTGGGTGCGTGACCTTTCTCAGATAAGAGATGACATCAGCGAAGTTCTTCCTGGGTTCAATGTGTGCTATTACTTGTCCTAACAAAGTTTTTAACTAGCTAGGAACTTCCGAATTTATTATGTTGTAAACAAACAACATACTCGTAAATAAGAGGAGAGTGGGGACTGGTTAGGTCATAAAATATTTATTACTAGCAGTTGCCCGCTACTTCGTACGCGTCTATAGTTTCCGTGTACATTATATTATCTGTGCCTGTACCGAGCGGATACTTCTTTGAGAAACTTAACATTACACCTCATTACATCGAACTCATATCTACTGGAATGTCAAACGCTAGTCGTTAGACCAAAGAGGTAGTACTACGTCCTGTCAAACTGACGTGACATGACATGACAGTGAAATCCTCTTGCCAATTGGCGCTGCTAATCCTTTTCGTTCATTTTATCCTGTAGATCCTGTTAATTATTCGGGATAAAAAGTAGCCTATATGTCAATCCAGGTTACGAACTATATATATGCCAAGTTTCATCCAAGTTGGTTCAGTGGTTTTGACGTGATTGAAACACAAACATCCAAACATCTAAACATCCAAACATCTAAACATCCAAACATCTAAACTTTCGCATTTATAATATTAGTAGGATTATATTTGAATAATAAATATTTTATCGACAACTAATATTTAAAATTCATCTTTTGATCATTATGAAGCAATTTTAAATATTTTAGATAATGCGTGTAATATTTGGCATAACAGTGATAACAGGTGACACCCAAACTGTCGAAACTTGCTTTTCATTTTGACCGGCTTAAAAAATTTTGGTATTGTTATGATAAAACCTAATTTATTATTAATTATAGTTTCAATTTTAATAATATTAGACCACATAAATGCTGACCTCAACAGTCTAATTACATGATTTAATAACATGATTCTACCGTTTTATTAGCAGTTATATAAAAAGGGTGGGCCCTTTTCAAGTTCTTCACTGAATTAAATGCGCAAAACCAACAAGTTTACTCAATATACGGTTCGTCAACTAGTAAGTATGTTTTGCGATCTTTTACGTAAATAAAGATGACGGTGAGATATCGAATTTGAAAACGTGGACAACGATCATACTCAAAAATAATTTCTTTTGGCTCTTGATTACACAATAACTAAATAAAAAATTTTAAAAACCCCCTAATTTTGGACCGATTTTTTTCAAACATAGCTTCTTAGCTATGTTATGTTATGTTGTTGTTGTGTTTAGTGTTCTTACACTCCCGACTAATTCACCTTTCAAACAAAAAAAAAACAAAATCAAAATCGGTTCATCCGTTCAGGAGCTACGTTGCCTCAAGCAGACACACACACACACAGACACGTCAAATTAAAATTAGAAAAGAGTGAGCTTCAGGGTGGCTTGCACCAGAATCGCTAAACGCGTTTAACTCTTAAATAGTATTTAGCGAGTTGTCAAGTCATACGTCAGATTTAAATCAATTTAGCTGTTAAACACGTTTAGTGATTCTGGTGCAAGCCGCCCTCAATCAACTATAGAGTGAGCTAAAGTTATGACAGACAACAACGTGTCAAGGCGCTAAGTTCACTCAACAAACTTCTGGGTGGAATAAATCAGCTTTCCTAAGAATGTAGTAATACGAATGACTCAATACACAGTCATACGAATAGGTATTTTCTTACTCCATATACTTAATGCAGTTATGTAGGTAATCTAATTATGTAACTCGGGTAGCGGCGAGAATGAATTTGCGTAATTATGCCCACATGAAGGCTCTTTTACGGTGAATGAGAAAAACTCGCCCCATCTGGCAGTGAAGCACCAATTCAGTCAAATAAACCTATAAAAAAGCAGATTTGATTGAATTCTGGGGTCTGGCTTCTCGCTCCTTTGAAAAACAATCCAGTCCCTTATAGGTAAATTGAACGACAGGTTCTATGAATTATTTACTTATTATCTTCGCTATAGGATGTTCGAAGCATTGGGTTTTTCGCCAGCTTTTGCACCACGTTTCTCATATTTATTTAATTTTACACTAAAAAAAGTTTTTAGGCAAGTTTGTCACATTTCAGTTTAGATTCAGATTCAATAGATTAGATTTCAACAGAGAGAGACAGGTAAAGTATTGTTGCAAATAAAAAGGTAAGTATTGGAAATTGTAATTAATCTGTTTGCACTTTGCACCTAATATTTGCACGCACGCCAGTCTTGATCATAGAGCTCAAAAGACAAAAGGCAGTGTTCGATGTGATGATGAACAAATCAAGGACGCTGATAATGACAAAGGAAACTAAGTACAAGTAAAATACAGTCTCAAAGTCAAGCTCAATAATTTTATTGGACTAATACAAACGGGTGTAGGTATCGTAACAACGTAATAACTAGCATTTTCTGGTTATGGAAATCTATTCAATATGCTTACATTTATGCAAACACAAGTCCAAGCCAGGTATACAATTTATTCTGCAGAATTGAAATATAGGTCAGATTGAATATATTCAAGGTTTCTTGATCCAACCAAGTTTTAAATGTTATGAGCGTGTAATGAAATGCCAAAATGTCATCTGGCGATTCTCCTTAGTCTGTGACGTGCCGAATTGTATTTACCTGGTTTCTATGATGATGTACCTATTCTAACTAACCAGTGTTATAGGCCAAAGATACTACTACTATTTCAAACTAATTATTTGTACAGTCGGCTACACATCAACCTATCCACTGTTTGGACTTTGAGTGATTATAATTTGAATGTTGCGAATCAGAGATCGCAATAGGTGTAGGCGCGTGACGCGCAAGCAGCGAGTCTCAGATAAAAACATATCGTCCCTCTCGCATGATTCGCAACATTCAAATTATAATAGTTCAAAGTTCGAACCGTTGACAGGTTGATGTGTAGCCGACTGTACAAACCACATAAGGTATTATTGCCGTCAACAAAAACGCTGAATGACTTAAAAATAGGTGGTTATTATTCTTCTAATGTGCGATTACGAAACGCACCTTCTGACCTGGCGCATGGCGGTCTACAATGTCAAGTGTACGAGGAAAACATCCAATGCCAGACATTCGTAGTAAATGGAAACAGGAATGCGCGTGGTAGAGGGACTCACCTCGAGGATTCTAGATCTACCTAACTAACGTGAACTTCTCATAGGAAAATCTGACAGAAAACCTAAGTCAATAGGTACAGTTTTATTAAAATAAGAGTCGAATGGCGTGTGAATTTTGCCGTATTACTAAATCATCACGAAAATGCCGCATGTCGTCGGGAAATGCCTCCCACATTTGGTCAGCTTATTCATTTCGGTCTGGTATGATAACAGTTACGTCACCGACTGTCACGTTATGACTGTGCTCTGATGGTGCGATGTAGAATCGTATCAGGGGCTGTACTTCATGTATCTACGCATAATGTGTTACGTTGCACTTATTCTATTCTGTGCTAGGTACTTATTGCTGCTTAGCTCACTTTCTAGGATCTCTGTTGCGCGACGGGTGACTGACCAGTGTCTGGTGTGGCTACGATATTTTATTTAGCAGTAAGTATATTCGCAATAGAGTATTCATTGCGTATCTTCAATCAACTCTGGTGTGTGCTGGGTTCCTCCAAATATTTGCATAATCTTCATTATTTGTTGTTTCGGCGTTGAATGCCTCTGATACCCACAATACAAATTTCAACGCATACGCTAGTATATTGTAGGGATATCAGACGAGTTTGACCTTTGAAATAATAGAAATAAAGTTTAAATCATTTAACTCACGTACAGGGAGATCGAATGAAGGAATTTGCAGTAGGCATCTACAAATTAGCGGTACTTTGCAAGTGGTTCAGGTTTCCGTGTGATGGCCTTCGTCATTTGCGCAATTGTCGGCTAGCATTGCGTGCTAGTCCTAGCGTCTGATATATTCATATAGACAGATAGCTATATACCTATATATATTTAAAAAAATACCGATGATCCTGAGATGTCGACTCCACTCTATGATTTTAGGATAACGTCCGGAAATCTGTCACTGTACGAATGTATTATAAACTATATCATGTATTTTCTTGTGAAAATAAAGTAGTATCTTAACTAAGACGAAATTATTATTTTTGATTTGTTTTTTTTTTGTCACAAGTAGGTAAATACACGGTACTAGTATATTTTTCAACGGTACTAAGGACACATAGTAGTATCACTTGTACCATTGATGGTACAAATTAATGGTACTATAGACACAGGGCGGTATATAGTTGTACAAAAATATATTAGACTATGGGTGCTCTCGAAATGAAAAGATGGTTTTTCTTCTACGCACTACATCAAGCCCCTCGTTCTAAGCTTGACCTGATTTGCATATTGTTTGATGACCCCGAGGTCGACCACGGAAGCCTTTGAACTTCCTCGAGCGTTTACTTGTCTCAGTCCATTCGAATATCCAAGATAGTACCTAATAGAGAAGTGACTATTGCGTAAACTTTTTGGACTTTACACTTTAGGCATTATGCAAAATACCAATAAATTTCTGGAGGCCAAATTGTAAAAGGCTTTGACCCCGTAAACCTGTAATTCAATCGCACGACGACCATGGTTCATATAAAAAGTTCAGTGAAAGTGGATTATCTAGGGATTAACAGAATACCAGATTTTGAAGAGAGTTGCATTCCATGTGGCATTCAATAATCAGGATAAAAACAGTTTTGTGTTTCAGCACAGACGTTTTAGACAGATAGCGTCTGTTCAAATATTTTTTTATTTAAAAATTGACGTAGAATTTTTTCCGTTCTGTGGAAGGTGTGACTGACTTGGACGCAAAAAATTGGCCTTCGCCTTAAAACACGCATCGGCCAGGCCAATCAAAAGCTGGTTAAACTCGTTTGCCGATTAGTCAAAAGTCGAATCTTTCCACGGCCGCTTCGCTCGACTCAAAAACTTCATAAAAGTAGAACGCTAAATCCCAAGTAGCACGGAAGCGCTGTATAATAACTGAATCACTGTCCACAATGGAATCCTTAGCTGTACAAGTCTGCTGAATAACAGCGTTAGCAGCGCTGTTTCAGCTGATATAACTCTGATTTGGGCACAAATTAAACAGCTATAAGCTAAATAACTGTAACTAATTGCATTATATCAGCATTATTTGAGCATTATTAAAGGTAACAGTCACCCAAAGAGCTGAACATTGACTGATTATCGGAGCGTATGTTACCTAATTATACAGCACAATGCTGATTAGCAGAATCTGTGTTACCTATTACACAGAACAAAGTACAGACCAGGATCTTTTTATCGCTTCTATGGAGTTGAGAATTCACAAGTGTCAAAATTGTGAATAATTTTCACGTTGTCGCCGCTACGTTTACTAAATAAACAATTTGTGACTGCTTATAGTGTTTTGTGTTCCATCCAAGTGGAAATAATATTTTGCTCGGTAAGTAAAACCTTGAGTTTTTTTCTATACGCGTAAAATTCGAATGGGAAAGCATATTTATTGTCAAATATCATATGAATATAGATGTAAATTTACACGCGCTCTCAAAATAACACTGTTTACTTGAAAATAATAGTATAAAATGGGCTGATGATTATATAAAATAAACAGAAATATTTTTATCATGCAAATGTAATTTGACAATAAGCTGTTTACTCATAAATCTTTTGATTTTCTATTTAAATCCAGTTGTTATTTTCGTTTACTAGACAAAGATAAATTGTTAAAATATTCATATTCGTAGGCTGTTCATCGGTTACAACAAAAAAATGGCAGACAAGGAATGTGCACTCTAATAATCACAATTAAATGGCATGGGCTGTTTGAGTGTCCACTCGTGGTACATATATCAGTAACGAGCTGACACGAGTAGTTCATGTGTGAAACAAGTCAGCCACAGATTCATGAAAAGCTTAATAGTGGGTAACTTATAAGTAGGTAGGTAGCGCTAATATTGTAACTGACTAAACTCTTTAGGGATCCGTAGTTTACAAAATTAAACGTCTATTTGTCTGCCTACCTTTTTATGTTACCAATTTGGTTACCTACCTACAGTATCTCAAGAACCACTCATTCAATTTTCGTAATACTTTTCTTTTTACTTATGACACACTATTCTAATAAAGATAAGACCATTCTTTATTGCACAAAAATGAAGTACATAGGCGAACTTAAAGCGAAGATATTCCAAATTCAAAAAGTGCGCGGCAAAGTACTTTCCGGCGCACTTATAGTTTCTTATAGAAAACACCACCTTTAGGTGCACATAAAGGCGAACAAAGTCGTTCTTTTCGAGTAGATGTGATGAAAATTTGTTTATGTACTGACTTTATGTTACAGGATAATTTACAACCGTCCGCCAGCGGAATTGCACGTTGACGGCAAATGCACTCTGTCAGCAGCAAAACCCAATTCAAGTAATCAATTCGCAAGATATACAAACCTTGATTTCTAATCAAGCCGTGTTAATTCTATACTAATAATATAAAAATAAAAGTAACTATGTATTTCATTGTTTCTTATTTGCCTTTTTTGTTAATAATAGGTACTAGTCTGATAAATAAGTGTCATAAACGACTAGATATGAAGGCGAAGCACGAATGATTTACGGAAAAGTAAACTTGTGAGTCCCTTTACACGGATTCCGTCAGATTTTATCAGCACCTTATTCTAAAGTTTACTCTTATTTTACGTAAATCATTCATGCAACGCCCTCTGTTATATATAGATGTGATTTTTCTTTTCTAATAACGAAACTTTTACCAACATGAATAATAAATAAAAGTACAAAATAATCAGTAACTCAAGTTTATTTTCTTACAAAGTATGCATTAATGGAATAAAGTAGTTATACTCTCTATGAGGAATACAAACAAATTTACATTTCACTTCTTTAGGGTCTAAAACTACCGCAGTAGTATCGCCAATTTGTAAGCTTTTAGATTTGTATATACCAAGACGAGAAGATTTGATAGGATATTCAAAAACTTCTTCTTTGCTATTTAACCGGTAACCTTTTATGAACACAACATTAAGTTCTTAAGTTCTCAACACCGACGGAACCCTGCCGTTCCAAAATTTCACTCCCTCTTGAACCATTAACAAAACGTGTAACTTGTATCTCTATTTAAAATTCTCAAGTATTCTGCAGTAATTTTTCGGCGTATTCCTCCAGTTCTACGTTTATATTTCCACATTTCGATATCACAATGATGGCGGCGATTAACTGATAATACCTATATGGGGCGCTGAATAAAACAGCCTTCAAGATCTTATTTAACTGCATTAGTAGACAAATTGCATACGCAAGTACAAGTATTCAGCTCTCAATGGGATCATGGGTTACATGTGATCTATTTTATAGCAGTTTGTTGTAATTTAGCATCATATAAATTCAGCCATAGTGATAATGTGGGCTATATAAGTGCTATTATAAGATTGCGTGTAACAAGCTGATTAACACTATTAGAGTTCAACTATGTGCAGCAAGACGAATTATATCATTGTTATTTGGAGTCACGGTATAACTGATTGCATTATAGTACTTAACATGTTCTTTCTTAAAATGCAAGTGTTCTAAGGGTAAACCTGTGGCCTCTAATTCAGAATATAACTCATAAAAATGCTTTATTGCAGCTGGATAGTACTAATAGCTGTGTAACACTGAACTGTAACACTTTTTTAACGCTCGCAATAATATAGTGTTGTCTCCGTGACGCCTAATAGTGTTTTTATACAGGCGAAGGCGTATTATTGAGCTATTGCAGTTCAAGTGTACTTTAATAAGTCTTCATAAATGCTAAAGTTACCGATGTGGACATGAATTACATCTTATAATGCAGGTTTGTGCTACTTGGGATTGCACGCTCTATTAATTTGTTGGAAAATACATCCTTCCCTAGTCTGCAATTCCTTGATTCCTGACAATATGTCCTCATTACATAGTAAGTTAGGTACATTGTTTGAGTGAGTCTAAATAGTGAATTGTAAAAATAGTGCTCTTTTCATGACAGTTTAATCACGAGATTCTTAAGGCTTCTTCACGGGTGCTGCAATCACGTAGTACTGCGCACTTTTTCGAGTTAAGTGACACAGCCACTCAAATATTTTGTACGTAGGCGTAGTTCAACCGATTGTGGTCTGTTTCCCTAAACAATAAACCATAATAGCAACAAGAGCGTTTTCTAGCAACTGTTTGATTCTCAGCCTTCAAGGTAATATCGATTTTCATAATATTTTCTAACTACCTATCCAGGAATTGATAATGGACGTTGTTCCACATGGCTTTGACGCTTCGGCTAAACGAGCAGTGACGCAACTTGACGTCAGACTCTTCGAGAAGTTTCAAACCGTCAAACGTCGACTGACGAGTTGACGACGGAGGTTGGTCGCAGTATTGGGCATGGCATGCGCAAAAGCGTCACTACCAGTGCGCAACGCACCAGTTTTTATCATTGCTTGGTTCAGTCACAGAATATAATAGTGGTTTAGTATTATCTAACATCGCCATTGTTTTCTACGATACGGTAAAGCAGGCATGACTTGACCATCGACAATGGTTACGATATAGGAATGTCACCGCGGTTGCTGACTGCACGAGAACAAACCAACATCTTATTTTGTTGCATCATACTATACCATATCTATAGAAAAATGTTCGGTTTTATTAAATGGAATGAAGCTAGAGCTCGTAAAGCTAGACTATGCTGGTTCTAGACATTACATAGTTGTACGATCTGTGTTTGACGTCATTTCAGTAACTACCTACTTACCCAATTTATTTTTCCATATTTTTAGTTGAATAAATAGGTACCTATAATTAAGGCATAATGAAATGCACATCAGCTTGGATAAAAGTACCTATATTTGTTGTCCTGTCAAACATGATTTAAACTTATAAATGAGCCTTGCCTACTTATAGGCCCGAAAGAATAAAAATATAAAGAATTCGACTTTTTAGGCTACGTCCAAAACGACGCGACCAAATCGGCTACAACTACAACACAACACCAACCGTCCGGGTTTTTCCCATCAAGTTTCCAAAACATGACCTCGCAGTACGCTAAAATAAAATTAGTTTTTATTTCATAGTGTGGGTTATATGATATTCCATCTTCGGATGTTGGTTAGTGTATTATAAAAGATCAAAACACTTTTTGAAATAAAATAAATGAGAAAGCTTTTATGTGCTTTTATCCAAAAGTCTTTGAACTCTGAAAGGGTTAAAATATCTCTCATACTTACATAATTGAATTAGGTGCTTGAACTTAGAAGGAAGAGTTTTGAATTGAACGTTGAGATCGCATCGCATTGCTGTTTCGTTTTGAATCGTGCCGGGTGCATTTACAGGCACAACGTCTCAGAAGTTATAGATGCAGTGCAATGCCGCACAATGGGTTTTTTATCACCTCACAAAACATGTTCTGTGAGGTGATAAAACTGCAATTTAAAGTTACTACTTAACCTTTCAAATAAAAAAAATATCAAAATTGGAGGATGTACTTACCTACACCTCCAAGCAAAAATCACCGACGAGAAAAAATTTATGAAGTGGTAAAACCTGTATACCAACTTTCGTCCGTGGGCCTAATTCTCATTTCGACAGAGATTATACTCGAAATGGGATGACGTCAAAATGACATCGAAAACTCGTTTAACTATAGTTAAGTATACATTAGTATACATTATAGATTTTTTTTGGAGGTGGTTGAAACGAGTTTTTGTCCGAGATGACGTCATCCCTAGTAGAGTAAAATCTCTGCCGAAGTGAGAATAAGGCCCCTGATTGGATGTAAAGATCAACCTGCAGAGGAGTAGGTAAGTATGGAAAAACTGACAGAGGCAAAGCTTTGCGAGACTTGGTGCAAAGACGATTCGCTCGCTTCGCTCTCTCGGTCAGTATTTAGAGTTTCAATCCTAGGCTTTTTCGCAAAAGAAAAGACTAACTCGATAGCATACACTGCTATATACGTACCTACCTATAGGCCTTCTTCATTTTATACCAGCCTCCTTTTGTAACTTAGATCAAAAGATGCAAAATTCTATCCACGTTCAGATCTCGTGTTAGTATGACGCAATTCCAATTCCAAGTCAATATATCTAATGCGTTGTAAAAAATATCCAATCACGGCGAGAGCTCGTGTTTCAAACTACACTTACGAGTAATTGTCGCTATTTATATTTTACACCTAAGTACAGTCGGCTACACATCAACCTATCAACGGTTCGAACTTTGAACTATTATAATTTGAATGTTGCGAATCATGCGAGAGGGACGATAATTATGTGTTATGCGAGACTCGCGCCTACACCTATATAGCTATCCCTGATTCGCAACATTCAAATTATTATAGTTCAAAGGTCAAACAGTGGATAGGTTGATGTGTAGCCGACTGTACAATAATTTTCTATTGAAAGTGAACATAACAATAAAAGACTTTTTATTTTCTCAATAAGAGTGATATAATAACACGGATTAAAAAATGAAGATTAATGTTTTGTTTATGTTTTTTCCATGTAACAAGTTATTCCGATACATTAAGGCTTCCTATGATGAAGCCTTGAAACCACCATTCAGCCCGAAGGTTATTGTGGCCAATTAACATTTTTCTGATCATTCTTGGGTACGCTTCCGATTATGCAGGTTATGTACTAATATGGATCAGAGGGGCGAGTACGAGTTTACAGTGTGCAATACGTCTGACGCCGAGCACACCGGTGTGCGCTGCTTGGTATGGAAACACTGAGCGGAAGCTTGACGAGACCAAGCTTCTCAAAAAATCCGCTCAGTGTTTCCATACCAAGCAGCGCACACCAGTGTGCTGGACGTCAGACGTATTGCACACTGTAAACTCGTACTCGCCCCTCAGTAGTCCCTTTAGGATTCCTAAAGGGACTACTGAGGGGCGAGTACGAGTTGTGTTCCTAAATTAGGAACAAAGACTTAAACTACCCGATGAGGTACCCTAGGTTTTATAACGACGGTTTGCAACGATCTGCAGACAGTTTTTTTTGATGTCTAGGTTTTTGCATTTTACTTGTTTTGTGTTGTGAGTTAGTTCTGCGATCTTCTCTTCTTCTTCTTCTTCTAATTTAAGAGCTACGCTTTTGTCGACGTAACATATGCATTTCCCGCCAGGTTCTTCTTTTCAGGGCAGCTTCCTTGTAACTTTTATACTCAGATCTTTTTTATTAATATTTTTATGTTTTAAAATGTATTTTAGTTCAACAGAACCAGTTGTTGTAATAAGATTATAAACATTTACAGACCAGTTACAAGTTATTAGAACAAAGGATTCTTTTGTAAGCATTACATGATCATTAATTTACATTGTAATGAGATGCAAAGAAAACTTGCTCGAGGAAAATTACCGCGTGTCGTCTGCGTTTTACATTATTTAAATATTATATACCAAGGTCTATCCAAGCGCATCTTTCAACTTTCATCTCTTCATTCTTCTAATCAAATGATATCTTGATAAAAATTAGATTTTAAGAAAATGCGGAATTTTTTTTTATTTTTTATCTGACAATCAGTATGGTGCTTACATTACTTTGTTACAATTTTCAATCGGTTTCTATTTGCAATTGATATACCGAATAAGTAAGTAAATATAAATTTATTCACAAAGAAAATTACGACTAATACAGTATTTACAATATTTATAAATATAAAAATACACATGAAACAGTTGAGCTATCTACAAACCGTTGCAAACGATTTATAGATAGCTCAACTGATCCAAATCAGTACTGATCGGAAGCGTGCCCAAGACACTGGCTGCAATGCCGCGCTGAATAGCAATGCTGATGCATTAGCCCAGATACTCACCAGCCCTCGGGTCACGCGTCGCTGCAGCGACTAGACGCCCAGCAAGAATTTTGAAGACCTGAAGGGCCTCGGTACCACACGGACCCAAAGTCAAAGTCAAGACCCCAAGAGGTACAAATGTGCGGGCCCTGTCGAGTTATACAATATACTACCAGTGATTATTCAAAACAGTACCTATTTGAAATCCAACTTAGTTTGAAAAAATATATACCTATTAGAAAAAATCTTAACTTAATTTATTATGTGACAATTGTAATTCTTCTTTATATTTGAATGTTATGTTAAAAACCTTCAACAGCCGTAACTATGCGATTTGCAGTTGATCGTCAAACCACGGAAATAAGTCAAATAAATATTATAATATTTATTTATGCATAAAACATAATAATCTGGTGATTCTTCCTGTGTACAAAACGTTTAGATACTTGGCAATAGAAAATTATAACTCGATAATATAAACTCAGTTAGCAACATAAGTCGATTACCAAATTAAGTTTTTAAAATCCAAGTAAAAGCAGTCGTAAAATGTTATAAACTGTTTTATCGTTGAAATTAGTACAAGGATAAATATAATGATAACTTTTGTAAAAGTAAAAAAAAATCAAAAACTCCCAAAACATACATAGATAATCTTAAATAATTTATTATGTTGCTGTCTGTACCTTCAGCACGTGAATTTATCGAGAATGTACCTATCTATCTTCTATTTCATCGATTAATTCATGAGCTCGTTCATTCACTCGAATTGCGTGTAGTAAGTAATCATCGAAATCCAAGCAATCTTTAGGTATACCTAAGATAAACGGACAATGCTATCGATTCTGTTGTTACATTTTTCTAAACTAACCTAATTTGACAGCGCTAAAATTATAGCTGTCTTTGTCGTTTCAGTTTATGAGAAAGGGACGGCAACATTTTTAGTGCTGTCAAATTAGGTTAGTTTAGAAAAATACGACAACAGAATCGATAGCATTGTCCTTACCGCTGGAATAATATTGCATAATTCCATTACGGTAAAACAGGTTTTTGGTTGAACCTAAACTTCTAAGATACATAGGTTTCTTTGCTCGTACTTATAAAAAATCGTTGACCATTACTTAGCCCCCTCTCAACTGAATCACTCTCAAGATGATATGACTTTTCTTCTTTGTTTCAAAAGGAGGAGGTTCTCAATTTGTTTGTATATATATATATTTTAATATGTGTTACCTCAGAACTCCGTCATTTAGGGTGAAATTGGAAAATCTGTATCAGATTTTTTTAGTTGAAACAATCATTATTTGACACATCCACTTCGTGAATTCGTGATTCACACGTTGAATGATTACCGATAACCTCTTGGCTCATCAAAATAAACTTATCGTAGAAAACAAAGATGTATAAATAAAATTAGATGCATTGTCTTCCACCTAAAATGGCAAGAGGTTAGTAAGGCAATTGCCGGACTTCTACTTAGTCGCGCACCGCACCGAGCAGCGTCGCCATTGCACGTTAGTACAACTGTCTGTTTATTTATCACTTCTAGAAACAGGTATACCGTATGGCGACTTTATCTAGTAATTTCCTCATTTTCTCATACGTAAGCATTGGTTACCAAACCAATGCATACCTACGTATAAGAAAATTACTAGAAAATGACGCAAATACAATGTTACCTAGTTACCTACATAAATATGTATATAGCACAAATACCATGAAAATGAGGCAATTACTAGAAAAATACAATTTTACCTACATACGAATGTTACCTAGCCTAAAATTGTATTTGCGCCATTTTTTGTTTGTGTACAGGCGTGTAACTTATCTATTGGTATCACAATAGTACCACTGTTTGAGGCTCACCAAAATATACTTATCGTAGAAGTGGTATCACGATTCTAATTCATCGAATGTGAGAATGACTAAGTGTCAATTGTTAGTTATCTATTAAAGTTTGTTTGTAATTGAGGAAAAATGCAATGGCAGGAAACACTGTAATGAGTGAACACTGTGAAACGCTCAGCAATTGCAAATTTTTTTGGTAGGTATATCGCATCGTCACTTAATATCAGGTGAGATTGCAGCCAAACGCTTGCTTGTAAATTTTTATAAAAAAAATATTTTACTGCTATATAAAACTACAAAAATGTCAATGTACAAAAAATCACTAGAAACCAGGTCGTAGTTTCTTGCCCTAGGATGGTCTCCTAGAACTGGCACCTAGAGTCGCCTAGTTATGTAAGACGATTTTAGAAAATCCTTGCAATTTCATTGAATAAAAAAAATTTGGACTTCGACGTTCATTTAAAAAAAATCTGACTGAATGACTGCTGACAACTTGGTGATGAAAATAATCTGTTGCTATCACCTACCAATGAAAATATCAAATAGCGATAGGGCTAGGGGTAATCATTAGGTACTCAGCCAACTCTCAACTGAATCGGGAAATGTTGAGACGGGTTTATGGGTGAGAACTTTCGACCATTTGCTTATAAATACGTCTCTCAACGTTTGAGAGACGTTTGAGAGGCGATTCTAGATAACACTAAGTAATAAAGCACCAACAATACCATTATGTGGCAATATTATTTCTTACAAGCTTCATTATTATAGTTTTCTGAATTAAGAATGATTTGTTGGTTAACACCTGTCTGTTGACGATTCTATCACTTTGTTATTTGTATTTTTTTCAATACCCTTTGTCTTCTTGTTTGTTTCATCATCGTCACTAACAATCATTCAGCCTTGGCCCTCGATGACTTCCTTAGCTCAACGTATACTACAAACATGACATTTAAATAAAACATTACAATAAGGTTCATGCCATCCTGATTTTTTAGGAACAGGCCACCGTCGTACGACATTTATGTCAGCTTTACTAACATTTTGGTATTTATAGGGTGAGTCCCTTATAAGTATTAGTGAAGCGTCGTTTTAAATTTACAGTTTTAAAATAATTCTATGACGATATTGTGGCGATATCAAAAATTAACGTTTTGTAAACGAGAAAAAAAAATGACCCACCCTTATTATACAAGCATACGTACTTGACTAGTTCACTTGCTATTTTGCATGCATGCAAGGTCCCATAATGATTGTAAAATTATACATTTTAAGCAGTTTTAACTGCGTCACACTTGATATTAACATCAGTAACTGCCGGTTACATTATTCCTGTTTTAATTAAAAACCGACGTCTTAGATTTCCAAAAGTCCAATCACAAGATACATTTAGAAAATGCTATAACCTCTTGCGTATGTCAGTCATTCATTATGCACAATTTTTAAGGAAGTGTGTGTGATGGACACGCATTCTTCAAATAACACCATACATTATTTTATTTTTCACAACTAGTATGTGGCTACTTAGAAATTCGTTTTCCTGATATTTATAGTTAGTATTTTATGTAAAAATTTTGAGCCACTCATAGATAAGTAGGTTTAAAGTACAGTTACTCAAGTACAATTAGTGTAATACTCAAAAAATTATTGAACCGTTTATATTTTTTCTCAAAAACTCACTTTTTGGATGTTTTGGATATACAACGACGTCATACAAGATTGAGTAGGTAGGTAATAGATCGTCCAAATAAACCAAACTATTAACATAACAATGTTTTAACCTAATAATGAAATCGATCAAAGACTTCGCATATTTGCCTGCGAAAGAAACATCAATTCTTTAATCGAATTCGACTTATCTGGATCCTGTGTGTGGATCAATGCATAATGTGAAGAAATTCGCCAAGGAGCGTTATTTCTCGATCATTCTGTCCTGTGGACTGGCTCCGAGTCTCGACCAATCAGAGGAAGCTGTATCTGCATCGCGCCACCCGTCGCGTGTTCGCCTATTTGTAGTAATTTGTACAGCTACAACAGCTCATGATAAAAGTTACACGAACGTAAAACGGGTTTCTTAAATGTAGGTACTTGGGTGATAAACTGAAAACCATGGATTAGGTGGATTTCGTAAAATACACTTTAGACAGATCATTAAAAATAAATAAATTACAAGGATTATGTTCAGATTTCAACAGGATTTTGTATTGAAAACAATGCTTGCAGAAGGATCGGAAAATAATGATTAAAGTTCACCTAAAATTAGGAAACATTTTATCATTAGCGTAAAAAACATTACTAAGTACTAAACCTATAAATCTTTTAGTCGACCTCTAAATTGTTCATGAGAATTTTTATCTGCTTAAACTTAACTATTAGCCCATTTAAAATGATACGAAGAGATAACCGATGGGTGTACCCACTCATAACAAGATGATAGGAGAAAGGGATCGCCGTTTGTATCCATCTGTACCGTATCTGCTGATCGTATGATCTTCTATTGCGAATCTACAATCACTGTAACCTCAATTCGAACTGAGAGGTTCGAACTTCCGCGAATTTTAACGGTACGATTTTTTGTGATGTATCTTTTGAAATTTTGAGGTCGACTGGTTATTACGGTTGGTGTAATTTTAGCTTCAATCATGCTTGAATGAATGAACGGATTTTGTTACGCCCATCGGGATGTGTTGGTATGTGTTAGATTGGAAAGGGTAAGCAAAGTCACTATTACTTCCAAGCACATGCCACCGTAACCATAATTCACTTTTTAATAGTTATCCAGTTATAAATAGTTTAGGTATAAATGTACGAGATGACACAAAGTTGTGTTTCTCTTACACTGCGGGTCTTACGTAGACATAAAGTCGCCACTCAAACATCTCTCAAGAATTGAGAGACGCATGCAAATGATCAGCGAAATTCTAAGTTTTTAAAAGTAAACAACGAAGAAAAGTTAAAATGTTGTATAGCATATTGAGACTGATTCAGTTGAGAGGTGGCTAAGTAATTATCAACAATTTTTTATAGGTAAGACCGTTAGTAGCTTGTCAACGTTGGGACGGGTGTGAATTTACCTGCTCATTTACTTATAAGTACCTACATACACATAGGTCTCTCGAGACTTTTAAAAGGCCGTTCTATGCAAGACCGTAGATGTTGAAACAGGCACGCCTCTTAATAAAAATGTATGCCTATCAATGAAGTATGTACGAAATCAGTTTAATCGCAAGGTAGTTAAATAAATGTCTCAAATTACTACTTCCGTATATCGGAAGTTACAAAATTAAATGCTGATAGATGCAAGGTCTGTCTACTTACTTCTAAAACGGTTTTAATGCAAATACCAATACAGTATGCTGTAGTTTTATTCTTGCAACCAAAGACGGAAACTAAGCTAAGTACAAAAAGCAAAGGTAAAACCGGAACGGTAAATACTTCCTAGCTGTTTCTGAAAGTATTCAATACGTAGACGATGAGGATAAATAAATCAGCGTCATCAAGAATGTGTCAATCAGTCAATAGATAAACATTCTCGAGAGTAAAATACTACCAGTATTTAGTATACATTTTTTGTAAACCTTGCAATAGTAGGCAAGGATGAATGAAGTACCTAGATTAATTACACGAGCGTAGTTTTTCCTGGTGACTGGAATGATATCATTAGGTCGTCATTAATAAGGAAATTAATTATTGACGTTATTGTTTATTTTAGTACAGTGGTTTGAGTGGTGCATTTTCTGACCCAAAAAAAGAAATTATAGGTATTTCTATCATTAGTGAGTCAGTCAGTTAGTGAGTGTACAAAATGTATGCTGCTAATAAGATCAGTAATCCCGTAAAACCGATATTTGATACGAAAGATGAAACTCAACGGTAAAACGTAAGGTTTTTTGAAGACAGCTACTGAATATACCTGCTTACCTATGCCTGAAGAATGATTAGGCATGTTTTGTCGGCTACACATCAACCTATACACTGTTTGAACTTTGAACTATTATAATTTGAATGTTGCGAACCAGGCATCGCAATAGTAGGCGCGTGGCGCGCAAGTAGCGAGTCTCACATAAAAACATATCCCTCTCGCATGATTCGCAACATTCAAATTATAATAGTTCAAAGTTCGAATCGTTGATAGGTTGATGTGTCGCCGACTGAACAAAATACGACACTATCTATTGGATGGTGTTATCAAATTTTTCCATACTTATATCTTGAATCCAAATTAGAACATAATTGTGACTGCAGCTGGTCTTCACGCGTCGATCACGCATTGGTCGATAAAACTGTACTTTGTTACGAACCGTTGGTGATAAAAAATATAGACAATGTCTCGGCCATCGTCTGGCTGTATCTACCCTTGTTTCTTCATTATGTAACGATATCATTAATTATTATAAGTAACTAGCAGTTACCCGCAACTTCGTACGCGAGTACCGTTTCCGTGTAAAATTTTATATAAATTGTGTATTATATTATCTGTGCGTGTACCGAGCGAGAACTGTCAGACAGTATGAATTTTGGGAAAAAGAAGAAGGATTATCTACTATCATTATCTTTCGAATTATTGTTAAATGTGCTTAGAGATTTCATTTTAATGAATACAGGATTGTTGTATTTTACTGAAGACGAAAAGAAGTAGTTTATTACCAAAGCAGGACCCATGAATGTAACTGGTCGTTACAATTATTAGCAAGTGTTCTAATCTATTGATTTGTAAGCACTGCTCCACGCATTCAATGTATCACTTTCCCTCGTAAAACTAACATTATGAATGGATCCAATAAGGCATAGTACAGTGGGTCATACTCAGACACGTACTTACTGTGTCTGTGTGCCACTCACTACTCACTATCTACTTGTACGTACCTAGTGCGTAGCGTAGCCGATATGCAATACGTAAGGGTTCAAACTTCAAGGAAGAACTACCTAATAGAGAAGTTTTTGTCGTGTTTCTTGATAGGTAACTGTCGCAATTAAAAAAATTTGTTGTGAGTTACCCCTATACTTACTTAGATCTCAAAAGAGGGCCCCGTTTTATTTTTAACTAGCAGTTGCCCGCGACTTCGTACGCGAGTACCGTTTCCGTGTACATTATATTATCTGTGCGTGTACCGAGCGGATACTTTGAGAAACTTGACATTACACCGAACCCGTACTCGAATTTCAAACGTTAGTCGTTAGACCAAAAGAGGTAGTACTCGGCCCTGTCAAACTGACGTGACATGACATGACACATCCTCTTACCAATTGGCGCTGCTAATCCCGTACGTTCATTTTATCCTGTAGATCCTGTTAATTATTCGGGATAAAAAGTAGCCTATGTGTCCATCCAGGTTACGAACTATAGGTATATATGCCAAGTTTCATCCAAGTTGGTTCAGTAGTTTCGACGTGATTGAAACACAAACATCCAAACATCTAAACTTTCGCATAATATTAGTAGGAAGTAGGATAGTAGGATTAAAAAAACTTTATCATCCTGACTAAGGCCTCTTTCGCGGACTAAATCAAATAATAATAGTTACTGAATGGCGTTCATAGTTTTCAATTAACCACATCGTAGTCGCATTGAGCAATGGCTACCGCTTGAGCAACCGAGCTCGGCAAATTCGCTTCAACCCGATGTTTAATGTTTATTCAACGTTTTTATGCATTCGTTATCAAACATCAATAAAATTTACCTATCATTACTTTTATTTGATAACATGTGAATTAATAATTATGCTTTAGAAGTTACTAACGACTGAAGTCATGCTATTTACGGCCGAACCCAAAATTCAAACCTCGGTAAAGTTAGCGATCTGCGTCAAAACGTTTGTTATCAAAAGAAAGAATGAAAGAAAACAAATACATTTTATTTGTAACACATTAACGGACAAAAACATGAGATACATTTAAACGAACATAAACGAAACAAACGACGACTATACCTTTAATTTGACAAAATCAGAAATACATAATCATAAAAAAGCATGATACACGTCTTAGATCTCTGTGTAGTCAAAATCTTTGATGATGTCTGAGGGGTAGTCAGAGGCACTTCCTACATAATAGGTTAGTGGAGTAAATAGAACCAAACTACACAGTATGGTATCAATGTCAGCGTTTCTGGAAAGCCGCCAACTAGTAAAGAGCAAATTATGTCATCATCACTGATCTACAGAGAATAGATAGGACTGGGACATCTGCACTGCACCTCATTCAAGAAAAGTCATTGAACTCAAAAAGAGTTAGGTACCTACCTTATCGCATCAAATAATTACCACTTTTTTTACTTACACCACCAATCACCATTCTACGCAAGTGCTGAGACAAAAGAAGCGTGTGTTCGATTCCCGTTTATAAAAAAGCTATATTTTAATTCAAAGGGTTTTTAACTCAGTGAGATACCTATTTGAAAACCGAATCATTTATCGAGTCAAATGAAAAGAGCTAATTATTTTGCCAAAACCTTCAAAGAGCAAGAAGTACTTATAGGTACCTGTTTTGTACTCGATGACGAAAATCCAGTCTCTCCTGGAAATGGATTCAGGTTTTGAGGTTGTTGACTCGGTGAAGTCAAAATTGTCCTGCATCAATTTCGGGGCAGGGACTTTTTGAAAATAATTTTAAAATTTAAAAAAACCCCCCGACTGTGATACGGTCTACCCATATTGAGGGTATCAAAGTAAATGTAATCCGCCATTTTGTGATTTTCGTCAAATAAAGCTAAGAACATTTCCTTCAGACTAATTCACGTTTCAAACAAAAAAAAATCCAAATTAAGTTCAGTTCGTTCGGGAGCTACGATGCCTCAGACAGATACGCACACACACAGACACAGACACACACAGAACGTCAAACTTATAACACCCCGTCGTTTTTGCGTCGGTGGTTAAAAATCCGATGCCTACAAAAATTTATAGGTGTCTCTTTGAAAATTATAATAGATTGATAGATAGATAACTCTTTATTGTTCACCACAGAAATATTACAGGAAAAACTTAGTATACCTACTACCAAAGATAATACAATTAACTACTTAGTACGATATTAAGTAGTACCTACTTACAAACAAAAACATTTATGAATAACAAAATCCTATTGTATTATATTTTAGGTATTTTTATAAAAATCTCACGCATTTTCCAAAGGAAGTTAGCTTACTGCCTGCCTGACCCAAAACAGTCGCGTTGAGATAATAGCAATGGAAAAAAAATGTTAATTATTCGCCAATTACAGAGCAATTAGCTGTTGCCTGTTGGCCATATTGTAGACCTAATCCGGTTGTATACAACATTACAGCGGTCTTGCCTAGAACCGCCTCTCAAAAGTTGAGAGACGTAAGTACTGTAAGTAGGTATATATAAGCAAATGGAAAATTTTCATTCAATTGACTAAGTAACATGATCAAAGAATTATAAGTAAGCCCGCAAGTGATTATAAACGAACAAAAGAAAGCTAGGACTAACAAATGAACAACGAAGTTTCATGTGCTTTTGTTCGTTTTGTTATCATCAGAATTTTTAAACTCTTGTTTGAAGTTTCATAAGATCATTGAACTTATTATTCACTAGCAGTTGCCCGCTACTTCGTACGCGTCTATAGTTTCCGTGTACATTATATTATCTGTGCCTGTACCGAGCGGATACTTCTTTGAGAAACTTAACATTACACCTCATTACATCGAACTCATATCTACTGGAATGTCAAACGCTAGTCGTTAGACCAAAGAGGTAGTACTACGTCCTGTCAAACTGACGTGACATGACATGACAGTGAAATCCTCTTGCCAATTGGCGCTGCTAATCCTTTTCGTTCATTTTATCCTGTAGATCCTGTTAATTATTCGGGATAAAAAGTAGCCTATATGTCAATCCAGGTTACGAACTATATATATGCCAAGTTTCATCCAAGTTGGTTCAGTGGTTTTGACGTGATTGAAACACAAACATCCAAACATCTAAACATCCAAACATCTAAACATCCAAACATCTAAACTTAACTAAATATTAGTAGGATAGTTGTAACCTCTGCATTCGGCTGATGATGCTAATTTACTGTTTTTGTAAGATCATTGTTCTACCATGGTGCGAAAAATTTTTAGGTTTGATGATGCAGTGTTTTTTGTGACTTGGCCTAGTTTTTTTGAAAAAATCGTATGTCAACCTGTGGGTTGTTAGTGATCAATATTTTAATTGGTATCAAATTGTGTATGCTTAATTAAAAGTGTTTTTTTACCTACAGATGACACTCAGCCACTATAGCCACTCAGCCGTCCCATCACAAGTCAAAAAAATTGCGCGCAAAAAAATGCCGCTTATCGACCCAATTGTCAATTTTGTGACGTTGCGTGTGACGTGTTGTTATTGTTAAACAACAGCACCTATTACTTTTTTTAGGAATTATTCAGCCGTAGGCACGACTAGCAAAGCTACACTGGCTTTATAGGTAGGTATAGTTGAAGCCTAAAGAGAGTAGCTGGATAAAAAAATGATTGGAATTGAATGTTCTCAGGCTTCTGCAGACTGTTTGATTATTCTATCCAGCAATGACCTGTAGAGAGCTTGTTAGGTTTCATGCGACAGGAATTTTCATGTTATCCGATACGATAAATAAAATAAATAAATATTCACAACGCTAATTTGTACCATACTAAGAAAAGTTCGTAATATGGAAATTAGATTGCTGATACGATTTTCGTGTTATTGGTGACAAAAATGATGTTTTTGTGCAATGTTAAATGACGATTCGGTCGACGATGTAAATATTATTAATAAAATATATATTATTTTTATAAGTAGAGACATCCTTTTAGAACACGCCATTTATAACGAGCAAGACCTTTATCACGAGCACTCCACTGAGGACGAGCTCAGTTAGACATTGCTCTGCGTCCGTCACTTTGAGATAAAAATCCTTTAAATAATTATCCACTCAAGGTTTGACATAGTTTTTTTAAAGTGATCAAGTAAATAGCTTTTTCAGTGATTATGGACCGAGAAAAATATTTTTAGGAGCTGTCTGGTAACATCAACATTTTATCCATTAAACTTGGTAGGTATAAGTACAGATACGCAACAAATTAATATTGTTTTTGGCCCTTATACATTATTTATTTAAAATTAAAACAATATTATAATATGTCTCTGCAACGCAAAAAACTGATACAGGACGTAAAAACTCAAGGTTTTATTTAAAAAATGATCAGAATATTTTTAATGATTTTGCAAAGAACGAGTTCGATGACGTGACTGCAAAATAAACATGCCACTTGATACTTGAAAATTGGACTTTAGCCGGCAAATTCTCGAACTAAACGGTCAAAGTTCTTTTGACTATACAAAAAGTGCTGTATCATCAAAATAAATACTTTTTTGTGTTGAGAATTTATCAGGACTTGTTAAATTCTAACTACTTTACTAACTACCTAGGTTTTTTTTTATTTCTTTAGTGGTTAAATACAAAATTCGGATTATTTACACAATAATTTAGTAACAACTTAAAATTCATAAAAATTATCCGTAGGTAAGTGGCAATAAATAAAAATAATATAAAATCAGGATACAAAAAACAACATTCTACTTGTAGGTTTATTTATAAAAGGGAAACATAAAAACAATCGCTTGCTTGTTGGCTGCACTGCCGGTTTTTAAATACCTTCACCGTCTTTTAATTGCTATCTACGTATCTACATACCTAGTATACTTATTTGAAAACTAGGAGTTACCCGCGACTTCGTACGCGTCTACAGTTTCCGTGTACATTATATTATCAGTGTATTATTGTTATCTGTGCGTGTACCGAGCGGATACTTTGAGAAACTTGACATTACACCTCATTACACCGAATTCGTATTGGAATGTCAAACGATAGTTGTTAGACCAAAGAGGTAGTACTACGCCCTGTCAAACTGACGTGACATGACATGACAATAAAATCCTCTTGCCAATTGGCGCTGCTAATCCTTTTCGTTCATTTTATCCTGTAGATCCTGTTAATTATTCGGGATAAAAAGTAGCCTTTGTGTCAATCCAGGTTACGAACTATATATATGCCAAGTTTCATCTCAGTTGGTTCAGTAGTTTAGACGTGATTGAAACACAAACATCCAAACATCTAAACTTTCGCATTTATAATATTAGTAGGATAGGATGAGTTTGCAGCCTCGACATTTTATATTTTTAGCGGTCGATATTAAAATAAGAGCAATAGCAGGTAAAGCAGGTAGTTATTTATCGCGGTTCTGGAATATTTTTGAACAGAGAAGTAGTTAAAAATATAATTTGTAAATGTAGGTAAGTAAATGTCAAATTCCAAAAAAATCAAACTAGATATTTTTATTCCCTGTTTTACGGGTGTGAAAGTCAGCGCTGCGCTGATACTTTAGAATGTAGTAACAAATATGTGTCAATGTATCCTCTACCTGTAGGTAGTGTATGCGTTATTCTAGCAAGTGTTGCCAATGTTGCAACAGTTTGTTTTCCAAGTAGACCTACAATATCGTCATACCCAGGGTAATGTTTTCTCAGAACATTGCACTTTCTCCTTGGCCTCAAGACCTAAACAACTCGAAGGATGACTTCTACAAATATTATCCGACCTTACTTAAACTGCGTAGATGTATTGCTATGTTTAGACTTCCTTAAAACTCATTTTTAAAACAGGTGTGATTCAAATGATAAATATTTTAGCGAAATTCAAATAGTGCCATTAACTAGGTATTCATACTATAAACACCGCTATATAGAGCATCGGTGGTCTAGTGGTAGCAACTCCGCCTTACGATACTACGGTCGTTGGTTCAAATCCGAAACAATTATGAAATTTATGCCAGTGGGATAACACAGATAAATTTTAGAAAACATCGTGAGAAAACCGGCGGATTAGTACCTATGCCAAAGAAATTTCCAACCACCAGTTTTATTTTTTGTGACTGACTACTTTAGAACCGGAACTTTTAGTTTGACGTCATTGGCAGACCACAAACAAAATGTATTAACTTTAAAAAGGTTTACTAATTAGAGTTTGTATAAATGTATTGGGGTCGCTGTATTTAAGCCCAATGTGGTTGGGAATTTCTTTGGCGTAGGTAAACGATATTCTCTCCTACGTAGGTTGGATACAAATAAAAAAAATCTGCATTTTGGAATCTTTTTTTTTCTATATTTTGCTCTAATACTATATTCTAACCTAACCTATCTACTATTTTACCTATACTAAGGAAAATTAGATTTACTTAACTAATTAGAATGTTAAAATTTTTGTAACCCTTTTTTTACTTAGTCGTAAATAAACGATTTCATTTGATTTTTTTATTAATTAAATTTGCCAATTGGGGGAATTGTTCCTTTTTACAATCTATCTACAAACCCTTGCAATCAATTTAGATAGCTCAACTTATTCAAATCAGTAGATACCAAGAAATCAGATAGTGTAGGTTATACATAGTTAAAAAATATATATTTACAATCGGACATTTTGATGATGCTATAACTTGAAGGCAACGACCTCCGTATGGTTCCGCAGCAGGTTAGTGGCCAGATGGAAGATCACAGTTCACTTTTGCCATATTTTAGTGGCGGAAAAGTTTTCTTTTATACAGCGTGTAATATATTGTCCCTATAAGCCGATAAGGAGCTTATTCAGACCAAACACGTGAATAGATTGGCATGTGCAAAAGTTAAATAAATACAACATGTGAAATTTCTATTTCTTTTTTCATCTTAGAAATTTGCGACAACCCTAAGCGTTTATTTACTTTGCGTATGTATCCAGCCTGTTAGTACACATGTTCACCCACCCTCCTATCAAGTCGCATCCACACTTAGACACTTTAACACGAGTGCAATGCTATTTTCAAGGAAATTTTAGGACGCTTTTCATGAATGAAAAACATCGAAATATTAAAAATCGTAGAACAAATGTTGTTCGCCATGACGTGTAGACCCCGACTCAGACTTATAGGGACATTATGTTACACCCTGTATAAAAGGTTGGGTAAGTGTTGGTTACATGGCATAACCATGCTTTACCTTTTTTTATAATGACTCTTAGGGTATATTTGACTAGGGATTAATTTATTGCATTAATCTCGTTTGATTTTACGTGCCAATGCTTTTCTTACTTTTGACAACTCTTAAATCTTGAAAGTTAATGCACAGGCTTGCACGAAACATCTCTACCGAATTCTCTTCTAAAACCATAGCTTCCATTTTGGAATTATGCGATCACAAACAATAGTGAGACATCCGGAAAGACACACATAATATTGACTCGCGGTTAACATAAGTTTGATCAAACTGTTTTACTAGTTGGTAAATAAGGTGCCTACTTAGACATGGGCAACGCAATAGGACCTCAAGATGCGATGGTCGAGTGGCGCAACACTGCGCGTGCGCAGTCGAATCGTCCTACCACAGAGGTCGACCCTAGCACCGATACAGTGAAACTTTGTACACATGGGGATACTTAGGTAGGGCCTGAAGGTAGCCTGTTCAACCACGCCACAACGGCGGCGGACGCTTTGTATGAAAACCTTAGATCTATTCCACGTACCACGTACCACTTTCTATCAATGCAATTTGATGTGGAGGATATAAATGCCCAATTATTCTATTTCAATTAGTAAATTGAAAATCTGTATTAAACTGGAATGAAAAAGTTTAATTAATAATAGTAATCTAATTTATTACACCTAGCAAAAACAAATAATGCCGCTAAGAAAACATGAGAACAATAATAATTAATATAGCTTTGGTATAAAAACCTTGTTATGTAGGTACGTATAGGTTGTGTATAGAGTAGAGCATTCTAGACTCACAACAAATGATGCACAAAGAAGGACCCACATCCTTTTTATATGACCAATCACCTCGCTTCGGAGTGGACAAACTATACACAGATGACAGACCTGTATCAAATCGCGCAAATACTTTACAACTGAGAAAATCATACCAACAGAAACCTATTTATTTGCTTGTAAAGGCAGATTTTAATATTTTATATTTTTAATATTTTTACCAATCCGAATATTGAATTGATTACGATTAAGAAATTTTACATAATTATTTGAACAAATAATAGTTAGGCGCCGCAAACGATGCAAAATCGCTTGGACTTTGATTTGATTACGATTACTAGAATTTTTTTTCCGCTGTATGATGTTTTGTTAAAATGAATTAGGTATACACAATGCTTATTATTCTTTAAATAAAAAAACACACAATTACAACAGTAGTTTCCTTAAAATAAGAAGTTTTTTACTTATTACTAAAACAACATTCTAAATCTTACAACAATGCTAAGTGTGCAAAAAAAACTATGCTGTGTGCCCGTGTGATCGCATCTCAGGTCCGTCAATCCATTGTTATTGTATTACGCAACAGCTTTAGAAATACAGTAGGTAATGGTCAGATGAATAATCTAGCCAGTTATACAGAGCATCGTACGATGTGCACTTATATCAGTTTCCTGTTACAAGTGCATTGTGCATGCACCACTAGAGTAAGTCACAAGTGGTGTGTGCAATTTCCAATGTTTGTTTCGTTTTCGCAGTTATCGTGATCCTGTTTAGCTTTATTGATTTTCAAGGTCGGTAGCTCAGTAAGAATGATAATCGTGGGAGTTCGGGGCACTTGCACTAAACAAATTTGGTTAGCAGTAGGTACATTTCTTTATCTTTCTTCTATCTAAGCATTTAGGTACCTACCTAAGTTATTTATTACACTCTTTTATATGACTTCATTTTCTTCACTTAGTTTTAGCATCCATACTTTATGAAACCTACCTTAGTCAACTGGCTTTATGTATCTTCATACGTATTATTGTGATAACTACTTCTTAAATGATGTTTAGCACTCTACTCTTTGACTTCAATAAAAGTTAACTAGCAAATGACGCAAAATTTACTTCCTAAAAGGTAAGAACGTACTTACTCATAGTCTCATAGCTGTTTGTTCAATCAATTGAAAAACTGTAAAGGTATCAGCAGATACATCAAACAAGGTGAAACAAACAGATTCGCGAAACTTTTCCATGTTTAAAGTGGCTTCGTACAGAATTAGGTGGTGATGGCACAAAAAATATGCAAGTACGTAGGTTAGATAGGTAGGTACTGTTTATTATTTCATTAGCATGGTTGTAGCAAATCCTACTGATGGCGAACCGCATGCCTAGATGTTTTACGTACACCTACTACAAAGTTCACGTAAACTTTATTTTGTAGGGACTTGAGCAGTGCCCCTAGCGGGAAGTTTACATAACTCATGGTTTTCTATTACAAAAACATAGTTTACGTCAACACTAAGGTAAGCGGGTGAACTTTGTACCTACCTAACGTCGGTAGGACGATAACTAGATACCTACTCATTTGTGATTCTACCTCCACTTTGGAGCATGAAAGCTTATCTGGAACCCCGCAATTTTCTACAACACCTACTTTTATAACTATGCGTTTCATACTGACATTACGGACCCTTAAGACTTTTCTTTGTACCTACACTAGGTAGGTAGTTAGGTACCTATACAAATATCTTGACTGTGTACCTATAACTTGAAAATAATGTTAGTCATGCATTATTATTATACTGATGATTGTAATGACAATAACCATCACGTCTTATTGCGATTCAATTGAAGACCAAAACCAACATTATTAAAATTATTTTTTTCACTCGTAAAAACGTGCTACCTATTGTTATTGTTGACAGGAATCGTAAGATTCGTAAGAGACCAACATCACTCAGTACAATTTGTTTTCTTGCGTCACTGGGTCACTCTACACACTTTACACGTCACACTTTGACGATTCATTAATCATATACTTATTATTAAAGTTAAAAAAAATATTTTTTTTGTACAGGAGTTCATATTCCCCGGTCTTCCCCTATACATGGGTACCTAAGTATGTAGTACACTTAGCAAATTATAAATCAAAACTTTTTTCTTTTCTGTCGATTTGAGTACCTTAGGTAACTTGTGCTAAGGTTAATTTTAAATACCTACCTATTTAGTAGATAGGTACACTGTAGGATTAGAATTCAATTCAAAACACTTTAACTGACCCAAAGTCCACAAGCGCCGCCACAGGCATACAATACAACAAAGTAAGTACCTACAGGGTGTAACATAATGCCCCTATAAGTTCGAAAGAGAGATATTCTACACATCATGGCGAACCACATTTTGTTCTACGACTTTTAATATTTCGGTTTCCTTAAAAATAGCATTGCACATGTGCTAAAGTGTCCATGTCTGGTTGCGATATGATAAAAGGGTGCGTGATGTACTAACAGGCTGGATATATACGCAAAGTAAATAAACACTTACGGTTGTCGCAAATTTCTAAGATAAAAAAAAAATTAAATTTCAAATTATATTTTATTCAACTTTTACACATGCCAATCTATTCACGCGTTTGGTCTGAATAAGACCCTTTTAGGCTTTATAGGGAGAGTATGTTACACGTTGTATACTTATTTCAAAACAAATGCATTTACATTTATTACTATTCCAACAAAGACGGGTCGATAAAGATCAAAATTAGCGTTGAATGGTAAAGTCGATTATATCAATGCATTATTAACCTTTTATTGACAAATCATTTCCTGATTTAGTAGTATAAAACTACAGTACAAACTAAAGTACATACCTACTTAATATTATGTAAAATTAAATAATAATTATAATTCTGAATAAAACTTTTCTTTAGATTAGAATATTTCCGTCCTTGTTTTTGACAAGTTTTTGACAAGTGGAGACGGATAGTATTTTATTTGATGAGACGAGTTGGTCGAGCGGTTGTAAAATAATTTTCATTAGGCCGATAATTTCGCACAGTGAGCTATCGGGGATGTAACTCAGTGGTAGAGTGTCTGCTTCGCATGCTGAAAGTCCAGGGTTCAAATCCCTGCATCTCCAAACGGAAATTGTTGTTTTTATGCAACTTTTAAATGATGTTTCTTTTTCTTCTGTAAGCTAAGTATAAAAATTTATACTCAAATTGCGCGATCATTTATTTGACCTAGGGAATTTTTTGAAAAATCAGTTCATAGGGGATTTTGTAAGTATAAAAAACATGATTGTATCGATTATAAATTAGTTTTTCGTAAATAGAAACAAAAAACTAACAAAATTGGTACCTACCTGTTCAGGTAGGTACCTATTTGAATAAATTAGAGATTTTACCTACCTAACCTAACAAATTATGATTAGGTAAGTACACAATTTTGAAATTCTGAAAAAGCGATCTTATTGATACTGACTGCACAATTATATTAATTAAAAAGAAACAAATCCACAGTTTCCCGAAGTTCATAGGTAGTGGACCTTGTGGACCCATTACTGTAAGTACTATCATCGAATACAAAAATATCTAAATCAGTCTTTGGTGTTGGTACTTTATATACCAACGCCATCTACTGATAAAATGGTTAACACATTACAGCGCCCTCTAGTTACTAGAGTCTAGTAAATTAATGAAACTTGGAATTAATTCCTGCGGATGATTTGGGGACTGTAATAAAAAGAAAATTGTCATCAATATCAATGTTTTAATGAAAATTCAACTAAACGTATAAATCTTATTTATACTTACATGTAAACAAGTAAACTTGATAAATATTTACATTAGTAATAGTACCTACGAAAGGTACAAAGAACGTAGGTAAGTAGGTACTTACTCCAAAATTGACCTAATAAAAACACAGTTTTTTTTTGATCTGCGAATAAAAACATGGGATAACAGAAATATAGACAAACTAGAACTATAATAAATCAAACAAACTGACTAGTAACAGGCAAAAAAATATTCCTATGTTTTCATACAAATCGCCCGTTCAGGGTCAAGCTAACGTTATAGATAAAAATAATATCATTAGATAAACAAATGAAGGTCCCCAGAAGGGAAATAATATTCTCACAGAATAACAGATAAATAGGTACCTAAGTAAAATAAAATATAGCTTAGGTTCAGTTTCGCAGCTTAGGGTACTTACTTAACTCTACTTACATAAGAACGTTGAATTTTTCTTACAAAATTTCTTCAAACTTCTCTAAAGAGCGAGAATGTCGTACAGTTTCCAAGATGGCCGTCCGTAGTACCCATCTTGCACTGAATTTTGAAGCAAAGTAACATATCAAACAGTATAAAGATTTCAAGTTATTATCGATTACACAATTAACATGATTAATTTATAAGTACAACGAGTAAACACCGTATAAATTATGATATAACGCAGTCTTAAAACATCTTACCCTATCTTGAGACCGCTCCGTTACATAGTAACTATTATTTAACCTGTATATCCGCCCGGTCTTATTCGATACTCGCTATTATATCCGCTGAAAAAACTTAACTGACACTTTGTGAAAAAAAAATTCTACTTCTTATACATAGCGGTCAATTCAAACATTCAACTATAAAAAGTTCAAACCCTTGAATAAGTACCTTAAACTCACTGAAAATCTGATTTTAGCTTGAATGAAAGCACTAGACGCAGAATAAATAAAAGTTACTATGCAACTCTACTACTAAACTACCGGCTACTCGAGTACATTGTCCTAATTTGAAATATTTAACCTTTAAAAGGCTGGGATACCGATTAAAGTTTGATGAACACCCGGTGCCAATTTGGAACCACATTTTATAAAATACGAAGTAGAGTTCATAGACAGTAATTTGCTCTACAAAAAAAATACATGCAAAAAGATTCGAGAAGCTGGGATTTGAACCCAGGACTTTCCGCATGCGAAGCGTAAGTATTTTAAAATTTGGGAAGAATGACACCTAGGTAAATTGGATGTAGATAAGTTGTACTCAATGAAGTAGCTTTTTTTTATGAAGTAAGTAGCTTTTCATTTTCATTTTCCACGACAGTAACAGCCACAGAACGGAGCTGTGTTCTGTGGTAATAACACTCAATCTTACAATAATAATGGTGTTTCTTCTTCGCTACAGAAAAGTAGAGCGTTATTTGTCATTTTCAACTGTTTTCGCTCATTTATGAAATTAGTTTAAATTGAGTACAGCACAGTGCTATCAGGGCATTGTAACCTAATATATCACTAGACTTTTTCTTTATGTATACTTCAATTGTTTTATATGTTTACTTCTTTTGTGTGCATTTTTTCAGATTCCAAAAGTAATCAGATCCTCAGCCAAGGTATATCACTAAATTACACTAATAAATGACGCTACAATAATTATTGGAAGATAAGGAAACTGGCCTCGCCTAAACGATAACAAGTTATAGTCTAATCAAGCTAAGTTTGCACTGAAATATATGGGCAACCCCAAAAAGATTTTGTACATTATCTTTGTATATTACAGACGCGGTACAGACAGACTGTGTTTGTATTTATAGGCTTTCTTTTCCCATATTCTAAGCGCTGCAAACTTGACTTGGTAAGACTCTACTAACTATTCTATCAAAGACTACACTACAACTTATGGAGGGACTAGAAAAGTATAAAATGGAAGATCTACCGTCGTTTGCGTCTTGTACTAAGTAACTATAAATTCTATAGGGTGATTCAGGTATAGGTCGTTATCAAAACCAATACGTATAATAATTAATTATACCTACCGATATAATTATGATATTAAAACCACAATAACGGAGATACATGCTGATAAAAAAGCCATTAATGTATCTTTTTTAGGCATTAAAGTTGCTTACAACTCGTTTACGTCTTAAAAAAATATAGGTAATTAGGTAAAATCCTGGAAATCGCGTATAATTTACGATTCAAACAATTTTATTATAGGCTAGCAGTTGCCCGCGACTTCGAAAAAAAAAACAAAAAAAATATAGTAAGGGAAAAGTAGCCTATGTGTTAAATAATTCCTCTGAGATAACTGGTTATCTGAGAGAAAAAAAAATTCTCTGTGATAACCAGTTATCTAGTCTTGGTTATCTGTCAGGAATAAGCCGTGATGATATTCCAAGTTTCATCCAAATAGGACCATTAGTTTCAGCGTGATTGAAACACAATCATCCAAACATCTAAACATCCAAACATCTAAACTTTGACATTTATAATAGTAGTGGGATTAAGTATAATAAATACAAAGAGATGAGCAAGACGCATTTCAAACAGCCTCTAAAAACTACTAACAAAAGACGTCTAGGTTCAAACCAAACAATCTACATACCAATAACATCTTGAATCTAAATATTGACTAGTATAAAACAACCAAAATACTATACTGACTAGTGGTAAATACCGCATACCAAGGGTAAGTCTTAAAATCTCCTCAAATAGGATTCTGAGACTAATCCAATTCATTGACTAATGAGGTTACAGATCTGACTTCTCTGAAGTTATGTATTTTTTTGGACACTGAGTAAGCCAAAATTGACTATGCCCCTTTGTATTGACGTTCCGCGATTACTTCAAAAATATATGAGAATAGTTAAACGACATATCGTGTAGTTTATAGTGCCATATCATAACGATAGTAGTGATATTGAGACATCTATCAGTTTTTTAATTTCTATTCTGTATTTGTGATCGTTAATGTCGATTTGAACGAGATACGCTTAATATACTCTCTTTAAAACTAAAATGCAGCAGTACTAAAACCTGAAACATTAAAATTAAAACCAGCCGTCGTCGGATGATGTAGGAAGGTGGTAAACAAGGGTTTGGCAGGAACAGGGGAGGTTATAGCGAGTCGAGCCGAGTTCGCTGAACAGCAAGTAAGGCTGATTGCTGCTGCAGACTCTTGCGGAGACCTTCCAGTGTTTGAAGCACCTGGAACGTTGAAAAACTTTTCAATACCTTCATATTTGCATAAAGACCAATTTTCTAATTCTAATTCAAAGTGGGGGAGTGAGATCTGCATCCTACGTTGGCGTGTATTGTGCACTGTCCTCCTGCTAACCTCACTCCAGCCAGCACAACTCGGAGAACTTTGGCTGGATGGCAGCAGTGTTCTATCATCCCCGATGATGATATTTTGGATGCAGAGGTGCAAGATCCGATCAGCTCCTGCAGTCAGTTTAGGACCTGGCTTCATTTTGTTCGAATGAAACCCAATTTTATTACCGTCAAATAACTTTTGCTCTACAGAATCAAAATGAAGTAAAGCGACGGCATATTTCACAAAAGCCTCCGACATCCCACTACTATTATAAATGTCAAAGTTTAGGTGTTTGCATGTTTAGATGTTTGTGTTTCAATCACGCTGTAACTACTGGTCCGATTTGGATGAAACTTGGAATATATTATAGTTCGTAATCTGGATTAACACACAGGCTACTTTTTCTTTTTCCCGCTTTATTTAGGTTATTTTTCTCTATATACCGTGAGTAGATAAAAAGTAATTGAATATGAAAATGTGTGAGGGGATGTCTACCGTGTCTAAGAACTATTGCCCATTACATTTTTAGAATGCAAAATCTAATCCCATTCGATTAAAAATATTCTTCAAACATAAGATTAAATTGGCCAGAGAGCCTATGACCAGAATAAAAACCTAAGTAAGTACCTACTCCTTTTTTCCCAACAAAAAACTTCTGGTAAATCCCCATATTATTTATAAATAGTGAACCAGGCTTATTAGCTCTGAGTCAAAACAGCGCCATATAAACCGAACAATGTAGAATTCGATAGTGCATCTCAAATAAATTAGCATTCAAAGCAAACCAGTATCCACCGTGCATGACAATATGCGTTGTAGATGTGATATTTAATCAGTTTGTGGTTTGCATTCCACAGAATGTGGCTCGTGCAGTGGTCACTTTAATCACCTTCCTAAGTTCCTACATTTCGGTTTTACCTATAACACATTCCTTTGTTTTAGAGTCGGGTTTGAGATTACTTTGTGAAATCAAAAGCACTTTAAAAATGCTTATGAAGTGTATCTGATAAAATCATGTTCATGTAAATGTTTTATATTGTACGTACTCAGCCGAGCCCTAGGCCCTAGCTACTAAGGGGACTTAGCAAGTTGACATTCTACAATCGCTAAAAACTACAAAAATGTATAGAGGATTGTGAGGTCAGAATAATTTTCCATTACTTTAATTATTTAGGTAGGTAGACATTCTGCACGGTCACTATTTGAATTGCCATGCGAATACTGGTTAAAACTGTTTGGCAAACTTTTAGTCTCTATTTATGAATGCGAGGGCTGATCTTGCAGGCGGGTTGGTCCATTGCAGGCTTAGGTTTGAAGGCAGCTTGATAAAAACAATATTCTTCTCACATTTCTCACCTCGTCACGTGCATATGCCTTCCGTTTGGGGGGTTCCGAATGAGGCCTGTCAGTGGGCGAGGGAGGGTGAATTCTCGCGGGAGGTGGAGGGGGTAAGGCTAGGGGGGATCGTTTGGCAACGGGGGACAGTCGTCTAGGCGGCTCCGGAGAGTTTGCACGCATGAAATTCGTAATGTGGGTGCGTTCTGGACTTCTGCGGGGGGCTTCCACCTTGAAAAGAAAGATGGTGGTCATGCAAGAAATATCTACAAGGAATGTCAAAGAAAAAATACTAATTCGAAACAAAGATTAGAGAATACGCCTGAATGGAGGAACAGCCACATTTGATGATGAAGTTCGCAAAACAAATGACGAACGGTTGGCCGCGTAATTCAATAAAGTAAAAGGTCATAATAACCAGTTAGGCCTTATCAGCAGTTATTTTGGGTAAGAAATGGCTCTGTGTGATCACCTATTCAGCCACCTCATGCACAAAACTAGGTAGGTAGGTACTGTGTGTAGGATACCAGTAACTTTTTTGATTATTAGATGAACGCTCTGTACATTTATGTTTGGAGCAAAAGATCTCGTTCTCATACCAGTAGAATGAATGGAGGTTCTAAATGTGCTTGAGAGTCACCAGTAACTTCTCAGTCTTACAAAACTAATACTCTCAACCTTGTACCACTCACCTCGGTGGCTCGCAACTCTCTAATGCGCGGATTATGGGGTGGTTCTAAAGGCGCTCGAGACACCGTCACCAGCAGTTTCTCAGCCTCTCGGATCAGCTCTCGGTACTTGCGCTCCGCTTCTCTATCTGCTTCTAACAGAGGGTCTCGCTCTCGCACGGGAGGAGCTGATGGAGCGTGGGTACGGCGACGCATCCGGGGCGGGGTTGCTCCTGGAATGAAGACAGAATTTTTGACAGAAGCTGGCAAACAAACATTGTGTCGCTTTGCGAGTCGAAGTTGACTTTGACTCCTCCATCTAATCCTGTGTCGTTGTGAGTCAAAGTCAACGTGAGTGAGTATAGGTATCTCCCTCGCTCTACGCCTGTAGCTACGGCTTTTTCCACCGTGTTAGAGTGAGTCCTCTATTACACCTTTACTTACCAGCAGATCGAGGCGGTCGTCGCGGTGGCCTTCTTCGTCTAGCGCGCCTTCGCCCTGGAGATGCAAATTCATCAGGTTCATCTTCATCCCCTCCATCTAAGCCCGTGTCGCTGTGTGAGTCGAAGTCAGCATCAGATAGTATCGCTGTCTCCCTCCCTCTAGGCCTGAAGCCACGACACTCTTCATCACTGGAAGCGCCGCGGTAGGGCGAACGATTTGGCTCCGGGGACAAATGAGGTGATAAATGGGGAGACCTGAAATGCATTTTGGAGCAGATTGATAAAATATCCAACTGAAATGAAGGAAAAGAAAGGAATATTTCTAACAATAAAACGCGCCATAAAGAGATTTTATCGTCCGCTGCGTATATGCTTTAGGCCATCCCAACAGGCACCTGGTAGTAAAGCAAAAACGGCGCGTGGTGAAGCTGCGGAGGCTGTGACTGACACAACAGGGACTGTTGACGGAACAAATGAAGTAGTTTCCGTTTAGGTGAGCTGCCAATTTTGTGCGGCATGCAATTGCTGCCATCTAACAGTCTGGGATTTCTTGGAAGAAATACCTTGAATTAAACTTCAATGGGTGCGAGTCGAGCGAAAACGGCGCGTGGTGAAGCTGTGGAGGCTGTGACGGACACTGGAGCGACTGCTGATGGAACAAGTGAGGTGGTTTCCGTTTAGGAGAGCTCCCAAGCCAAGGGTTGGTGCGGATTCTGCACCGGGGCCGAGGTGAGGGAGTGGCGCATGTGACGATCACGGGCTCAGGGGCCACTCGTTTAGAATGAGCTGATGAGCGACGTTGCTGGAAGTTTGAAAATTTCATTTAGATTTTTGTACGTAGCTCACTTAGCTGAAACACGATTTCAAAGCCAAAATTATTCAATGAAAGAATTTCTTTTTGTATGATAATTTTAAAAACCTGCTGTTAAATTTGTATGCGTAAAAATCTCGAAACTTTTTATCAAGTGCAGCTATTTGTGTTTCATTCTAGATTAACAAAATATCCTAATTACCCGGAGTCGTTGAGGTGGAAATTTATCGGTCGACGTAGAGGATGGGGACCTTTGTGTCCAAGTTCCACTTGGACCTTTTTACTCAATGATTTCCTTTCATAATACTCGGAGCAATCGAATTCGTATAACTCCACACCAAAAGCCTCCGGTAAAGTAAGGAGCGCTGTCAAAAATTGCGCTCAGCTACCTTACGGCAGATGGGCGCGGGTTATCAAGATTTAACTTGTGGGTGTCAGCATCAATGCCCTCACTTTACGATCACTGTGCATTATGCTCCCCAAGACAAGGAAGTTGAATGAGTAATTGGGGTTTTACACTCATGAATACGGCAAAACATACCGATAGCGCGTTCTAATCTTTCCAGTAGCGACATCTAGTTATGATTTTGGTAAACTGCTTTGACTTTAAAAGCATAGATGATAACTTTTCAGTCGTGATATCCATATCCATGTGTAACGTCTACTGTGCCAAGAATATTTGTATGTGGTTTTATTAGCCACTATAGAAACTCCAGGCTCAATTGGCCGTCAAAATATAAAATTGTAGCCCATAAAAGCTCCTGAAAGCTTGACCCGAAAGCCATTTCTTAATTTTATACTGTAGTTAGAGAGAGGTAAACAATAACCAAAGATTAACGAAAAATATACATGCTAAGAATGACGAAGAAAACATCCAGTCTCATTTACATCCTCAAAGACTCAGAGCCGTTTCAGTAAATCCCTCATTATACCGAGCGAGGCACTTACATCTAGGGATTACGTGGAAGTGAGGAACAAATTGCTTTCAACGTTCATTAACTTCGGATGCCGCTAAAATATTGAAATTTCGGAATAAAATAGAGATAAATTCCAGTAATTTGGAGGAAGTAATACGTGCTGGTTTTCGTTACAGATATCATATGAAAATTAATTGTTCTTCCACGAGAAATAATAATAGTTGTAGGGGTTATAGATAATTTTTAAAATTAGCAAGATCCTGGTAAAAAGAAAACAATGTTCAATTTTATTACTAGTCTTCAATTATCAGTAGAGTCTCGTATGCGATTGGTAACGAAAAGCCCACATGAAACACGCCTTGCACGGCACAGAATAAGTCGTAAAGTTAAAATGAATTTCAGCCGGAAGCTTTCAGCAAAGCAAGTGCAATTAACTAATCTGTGAACGCCTACAAAAACATTAAAACGTTAATACCAACGTTGGATTATGGAAAGGCTACCTCGCCAGCCGGCAATGGATAAAAGGTCGTCCCCTCGTCAATTTATCCGGTCTAGTTAATTAATAAAGTAAACCCGTGGCGAGCTAAACGTGGGTCGAGCTTCATATCACGAAAATAGCTGTGAGATAGGACGATAATGAGGTTTTAGCATCATCATAGGATGTAATTTTATTTGCTCAGCGTTTTACCGTTTATTGAGCGTAATTTGGTTCCGGTCGGCTAGAGACTGGTAGTCGAGGTTACTTCTGAAGGTAAATCAAAGGATAATGGTGCTCTTAGGACAAATAAGAGATCCGTATTTTCCACAGGGTTTTAGCATCAGTACACATTAAATCAATCAGACTTAAATCATTATGAACATTTAAGTGAGTTGGTTCTGTGACAATCTGTGTAAGGCTGAGGGATTGTAGGAACTGTTGCAGTAAAGGCAGTTTCCAATGATCCGAATCAAGAATGTTTATATTAAAATCTCCGACCAAAATCAAATTGACGAGTTTTGTTTCATCACGATATACAAAGAGTTGTTAGAGATAGGGAAAACTAGCGAATATTACAAGCACAAGAGTCTTTTTGATCTTCTTGTGTGTCGCAGAGCAATTTCATGCACGGTGCACGGATAATAGTGAGCGGATTTCATATTTATAATTACTTATTTTGAGGAAGATGCCAGGGTTTTATAGCTATGTAAAAGCAAAAGAAATGGTTAGATGTTGGTATAGTATTGTGAAGTCTCTTTTGATCATTCCATTAAATTGAAGATACACGGATGGCAAGAACTTTGAATGACGTGTGTTAAGGGTAGTCTTTATCCTTGTACAGTTTATTAGTGGGTAGTATGCTTTGCTCTGTGTTATCCTAGTAAATACCTACCCACGTACTGACTTACGGTATGTTTCAAGTAAAACTTAAAAGTCTATGACAGCATCATGACCTTTCGCGGTAAATGCGACAGTATGTATAAGCATCTTTTATCGAGATTAGTTTTTTGATAGACCTCTATGCCTTAGTGGACGTGCTCAGTTAGGCAATGCATCGTTATAAGCAGTATTAGGAAGGCCATCGACTCATTCCAACAATTCCAAATTGTAAAAAAATCTAAAACCATGTGACGAAAACGGTTGTTATTTTACCTTAGGTAAAGCTGGTTCGTGGTACAAATGCGTGGTTGGAGGTGTAGGCGGAGGCGGAGGTGCAACCATAGGTGCTGCCAACGGCCCGGGCTGCGTCCCCGGCGATGTACCATCCGTCGAATACCCCGTGCTGTAAGCACTCTCCGGGGAGGATAAATGTGGTGGTGGCGCCGGGCCAGGCGTGGCGGTGGCAGTTGTTTGTCTCGTCTGCTTCTGTTTACGCTTCTTCGCCCGCCCCAGCTGCGCCTCCATCCATGACTTTAGCCGCGCGCCCAGCATGCCGAAGGCACCTAGGAAATTGGATTAATATAGTCGGCTATGTGGAGAACCCTACCCACTTCAGTCAATGTCTTGTTGCAAACTGAAGATTTAAGATTGGTTTGTAAAAAAAACTTTATTAGTTTTCAATTTTAGGCACCCTACCCAACCGTACCAGAGTCTGTATATTTATTATATATGCTGTAATGCTGTAAAACAATGCGATATTTTTCTTTAAAAGTAGGGATATAAAAGAAAAACTAGCCAAGAGAGCTCATAAAAGCAAACACAGTTCTAAAAGAAGCCTTTTTAACTGTTGCCCTGAATGCGAACTATGTCAAGAACTTGTCATTTATAAGCAGGTAAACATGACTCGGCCAGCGCTCAAAGCACTTCGGCAAGTTGACTGACACACCTGAATCGCTACAATGTCTGTAAAAATGTAAATCGGAAAGGCTCCTTTCATGAAATATTCAAACATTGTATCGTAACACTTTTACATAAACATTCGGTACCGCTCATATTCACCACTATCCACTTGTACTACTGGAAATCTTTTCATGTTTATAGCCGTCAGAGAAATCACAGAATTTCACAGTCGTAAAGGGTCTCGATTGTTTGCACTCCAACCACGCTTTGATGGAAAACAAAAGTAGTGAAATAAAATGTTTATAGTGATGTCATTTCATTGGGAAATATGCGTTGCCACAATGCTCGTCTGTACGCCTCCCCTCGTGTCATATTTCAGCTCCGCGCCTACCGATGTCGTAAAAGGTCGTTTCGAGGGTGAACACTGTTCTATCAATGCTTGTCTTTTAAAAATGGAAATATAACGACTGACTCTTACTTACTCAAGGCACAAGGTGAGCAGAGATAGGTGCCTATTGTGAAAGTACAAGACATTGTCAAACCTCGTGGGAACTTTAAAAGTTATGAAACGGTTATGGAAACGTTTTGTTTTTTTTTAACCCCCGACGCAAAAACGACGGGGTGTTATAAGCTTGACGTGTCTGTGTGTGCGTGTGTGTGTCTGTCTGTCTGAGGCAACGTAGCTTCCGAACGGATGAACCAATTTTGATTTTGTTTCTTTTTTGTTTGAAAAGTGAATTAGTCGGGAGTGTTCTTAGCTATGTTTGATAAAAATCGGTCCAAGATTCGGGGGTTTTTTTTAATTTTTAATTTAATTACTTGTGTTAAACACACTGAACAGCTCAACGTTTATTCTGAGCAGCTTAAGAAGCATTTCGTTCCTTTCATCAAATTTAAACAAAATCAACAAAATAAAAGTGCGTGTCAGGAACGCATTCCATTCTTTCCTTTCGGAAGTAACGTGGCGGAGTGATAGTTTGGCTACGGAACCCCTGCACTCAAATATTCAATCATCACACACAATCGCCCGTCAATACTAAATGGTTTTCTAACGTAAACCAAATCGACTAATGCAAGACACCCCTTGCCACTTAATCCAGGCCTGTGGGAACGAAAAGCTGTGGAAAAGACGGATGAATCGACTTTATCCTCAGCTGGGGTGTAAACTTACGAGATTTAGCTAATATTGGCAATCCATTATCGGAACCGTAGTTTTGAACTACCCGCTCTTGAATCTGTAATGTTGACTCAGTGCGAGAGCTGAGCCGACTACAAATGGAGTATTGATTCCAAACTTTGCGGTTTCAACGTTTGGTATGCCATAATCAGAAGTACGTGCTACATGTCAATACGCTTGTCTGTCGTAAAGTCTACTGATGCTAAAATGCTTGGATGCCAGACATATTTTCGGAGTAAACCTACTAACGCTAAAAGCTTTTTAAATGGATTGAAACCAAACTCTTCGTACTGTGAACTTGCAAGTCTTAGTTTTGTTCATTGTATAAGAATAAGAATAAGAATAAAATATATTTATTTGTAACGAAAAACATTGGGTAGGTACATAAAAAAACACACAAACAAAGAAATAGCAAAAGGAAAATAGATATAACACATGTATGTAGCAGACAAAAACAGAAAACGGAAAGATAAAACGCTAAAAATAACAATGAAGATAATTACAATGAATAATAAAGAGAATAAATGTGTGTTTCCCGCGCTACGCTATACGTTACAAAACGGCGCCCAACTCAGCATTTGCTGTGCCACCGCGATGGCACAACGCTGATCTTCCGTTGGAACCGTGCAGTGAATCACGGATGTCGGCTGAATTTTAACCTACGAAAATAAGATAAGTAGAACGAATAATGAAATTTTAAATAAAATAGATCTAATAATCGAAAATAGAAATGAGATATGTACACCTGTACATCGTCAGCATAAATATGGTAACTACAATGCTTAAAACACTTAACAATGTCTGCGGAGTAGAGTATAAATAAAATGGGACCCAGAATGGATCCCTGGGGCACTCCTCTATTGACTGAGACCTCGTCAGAAAAGGTACAAGTACCATCACTATTTGTCAGTTTTACCTGCTGGCGACGATCTTTCAGGTAACTATCGAACCACCTTAAAGCACTTAATACACAATACTTAATACTTAATACACAAAAGTGTAGTATTTATAGCGTCAAAAGCACGTGAAAAATCCAACAGTACTAATAGAGTGACCATGCCCTTATCCTGTGCACCAAGAATGTTGTCCGTGACATCCAGGAGAGCTGAAGCTGTACTCCGGCCCTTCCTGAAGCCCGACTGATGGTCTGGCAGGATTTTGTTTACCTCCAAAAACTCTGTAAGTTGAGCACACACCGTTTTCTCTAACACCTTAGATATACAAGGAAGGATGCTTATAGGACGGAGATCCTTCATGGCAACTGGGTTTGATACTTTAGGCAATGGGCGTACAACAGCCAACTTCCATGCGTCAGGGAAGGTAGAGGTAATGATCGAAGTATTGATCATCTTAGTGACAACGTCCAATGTTTGAGGCAAAGTCAAGAGCAACATCTTCAGGTTCAGTTTATCAGTGCCCTCTGCGTTCGACTTCATGGCAATAATGTGTTTTGCAATTTTATCACAGCTCACAGGAACGAGACTCAACACAGCTTCACTGTATCTGTGGTATTCATAGTAAGTGAGAAGAGACAAATTAACAGAAGGAGTACCAGGTACATTAAGAAAGTGATTATTAATCGCATTTGCATCGGAGAAATGTGATGGGAGGTCGCTTTTTTTATTAGGCAATACAGTCGATTTTAAATGATTCCAGAGAGTTTTAGGATTTTTAATTTGATTATTAATGTTTTGTTTGAAGTAGGCTACCTTTTCAAAATAGAGCGCCCGATTAACCATGGATTTAAGGTCCTTGTAGAAAGCCTTTTTGTGCTGACATTTTGTTAGACGATAGTCAATAAGAGCGTCATCACGAAGTCTCATCATTTCCTTAACAGTGAAAGTTATCCACGGATAGGCGCGGTCACGTATAGTGATGGATTTAATCGGAGCATGGATATCAAATAAGCTGAGCACACTGTGATTAAAACAATCAACCATTGAATCAACGCTTACGCCTTGAGTTACCAAGTCCCATCGTACGGAATTCAAATCATGGTTGAACTGATCAATAGAGATGTCTTTAATAGGCCTAAAAGTTATCGAAGTAGGTGGTATTTTATCACGTTTTATATTGAACTCGCATACGATGAGACTATGACCCGTTGAACGTCCTACCGGATCATCGACAACCGTTTTAGCACTTAGGTTAGTACAAACCACGTCAAGAAGTGACTCCGATGTATTAGTAAAATGAGTGGGCATAGTGACTAACTGCGAGAGGCCAAGGCAATCCAGGAAAGTGCGAAATTTGCTCAGCTTGCCGTTGTCATTTATGTTAAAATCACCGAGCAAGATTACATGGTCACAGCAAGGGGATGCATTCACAGATTCTGTAATCGCATCGAAAAAAACGTCGACGTTTAGCCACTGAGGTCGGTAAGCAGTGCCTATAACAAGCTTTTTCCCTTTGACGGTCATAGTCAACCACATTTGCTCAACAGAACTATGAAGGGGATCGACAGGATGGGTCCAAGAACGGGCTGCCACCCCTTTCTTAATGTAGAAACCTACTCCACCGCCACGGCCCGCTATTGAATCGGGTCGTGGTACATGACGCAATCTATAATTAGGTACGCGAGGTGCACGGTCATCTTCTCCGGGTCTAATCCATGTCTCATTTATGGCTATAACGTCCATCTTATATTTTTCAAAAGAAGCTATGATATTATCATGATTGGTACCCAATGATCCTGGGTTATACAAACCTATTTTTAGGTATTTATCAAGCATTATGACTTACTTCGAGTTCAAGTGGTGATACTGAAGTTGGCCCAGCTAAAAAGTAAAACACTTCTAGACTATTACTATCATAATAAATGATTTTCTGGTGATGAAATATTAAGAGGATATTTTCACAAATAAAAGCATATCGAAATATAAAAAAATAATAATGAGACGCATGATTATATAGTAGATAAGTTTCCAGTAGTAGTAAATAAAATATGGTAAAAAAATAGACATTAAAATAATAGTATATAAAAAAATAGACTATATTAATAATACATTCATAACCAGCAACGTGATACACATTAGGACACAGCTCAAATGACATAGGAACAGAAACGCACGCTGCGAGCTCAGCGAAACACACATTTATAATAGTCACTAGACATAAATTTACAAAAAAAGTAGGTAACATGGCACATATCATTTTAATAGACATTGACACCCAGCCCAAATAAGACTTAAGACATAAAACACAGAAAGTAGGTAACATGGCACATATAATTTTAATAGACATTGACATACAGCGTGTTTGAAAGTACCAGGCAAACCTAAACTGACCCAAAAACACGGCCCACATCAGCCTCCGTACGGAACGAGTGTACCTGTTTTCCCTCGCCTTGTCTCGCATAAATGCGGCCTCGCTTAGTCCACGAGTACCGCCATTGCAGTTTACGGCACTCTTCTCGAACGTGGTGGAATAATTGCCGATTGATACGCGTCAAACGCTCGTTTATGAAGATCCTCTGCTGCGGGACCGTGTGGCCAGCGTCAGTGGCGGTTAGGTTGCGACGCACGCGAGCTGCTTGGAGAAGTTGGTCACGTAAGCCACGCCTGGTAAGGCGCACTACAACGCGACGCTCACGCGGACGGTCGCCCGCAGCCGCCGCGCCCTGCAAGATGCCCACACGTTCCGCGAATACGACATCTCGCTCTTCCAGCTTGACACCAAGCTTGGCGGCCAGCACAGTCACCGAGTGGATCACGTTTTCCCCTTTCTCTTCGGGTAAGTGGCCGATTTCGAGGTCTGACAAGAGGGAATCCTGGTCCCTGTCGTTAAGCTCAAGCTTGAGCTGAGCGACAGTGTGCTCTAACTCGACGACCACGGCACTGGGTTCAGTACGCCTCGACTCCACCGCTTCCAGCCGCTGCTCGATGCCGTCCATACGGGAGCTAACGCCTGCTACGGTGATCCGGAAATCGGCTATCTCCCGCCGGAATTCTCGCATTTCCGCTACACAATGAGCGATTTCAAGGCGCAGCTGCCGCGCGTCGTCATCAGTCTCCGAAGTCACAACGGTGGCGCAACCGGAGGTAGCGACGGCAGTAAGAGAAGCGGTAGGGGGAGGGGTGGCAGGGGGGGCGTAGCAGATGAAGGCGTTGCGGCGATGTTGGCCCGGACCGCAGCACGACGTGGCACAGGAGCACCAGTGTCGTGAGCACCTCTGACGGGGGTGTTATCCCCTTTGCGCACTTTCCTTTTGCATTCGGGACATGCCCACTCGTTGCTTACCGTAGCCGTTTCAGAAAGTGACACGCACTCCCTGTGGTACACTGCCGGACAGACACTGCAGTTGGCGGCCCCACTGGAGGCGATAAATTTGCCACATGCCGCACACTTTAGCATTGTGCAGATCAATCCCCTTCAACAATGCGAAAGATAAAATATTGATCTAAGAGAGCTTATCAGCTGTGATGTGAGATTCAAATTTCGCGCGCTTAGCGTTGAAGATAAAGCAGCACAATAAAACAAGATGGTTGGCGCTACTGTGTCGGTGCAGTGAGACGAAAGTTCAATGAAGCCTGCGAATGACACTACTAGATGGCAGTAGTATCGCACCAGATTAATTACTGAATAAAATTAATCAAGGATGCCACCACACTCGCTGAGATAGACGATTACACCAACCGTGCACACCTCCAAGTTATGAAAGGAGATTTAAGTTTATACGTGACTACACTGAAGAAGGGCAAACTTATTTCGCAAGCAGGGTACCTAGTACACTGTGTTTATTCAATGGAGTACTTTGTAAATATGGATTTACGGCACTTTAAATCGAGTCTATTATTTGCACTAGGTCAAAAGACACTGTTGTTTTTATTGCAGTAAAAGTTTACACTCAGTAGCACTTTATTATTTTTAAAATACAAGATTCAACACGGACACTGTGGGTCAGCTGACATCCGTGACGTCCAACGTACGTTGTACGTAAAACGTTTTAGCAAATTACAACCTTCTCTTCAAGCGAACGCCTAAACAAACAGAACTGACTCCGCCACAATAAAAGAGACAATAAAATCACAGCGATCGTTCACACTAAAGCCTTGCTGGGATCTTCGTGAGTAAATGAATCGAAAACAAACTAATATATTTCGGTCACGTGACAAAGTGTCGAACTTCGCTACTATGTCGAGGGTTTCAGGGAAAGGAACTGTGACACTTTACATGGCTGTGGAGTTAATAAAAATGTCACACCTTTTGCGTAGACAACTCCGTTTCTGGGAAAATATTACTCTTTCCTTTATCTTATAGAGCATCTTTATTAATCGCACGAAGTTTACGAACGCGGATTGGATTGATAGATCGAGTTCACAATTTGCAGTGACAGCAGTATATAACTAAAGATACCCTTATTTCTATTCATTAAAATTTCAACGAGGAAGAAATTTACGGCTTTTTTCCAAGGGTCTCTGACCCAATTCAATATTTCTCTTCATTCGTCGCCTGAAAAAGAAAATCAACAGCGAAAGGAAACGAATACTGGTGATTTATTTAGCACCATCGGAAAAACGTTTGCGGAGTCCGAGGAAATCGAAACGCGTCTGCCGCTATTGTTGCCCATAATACATTCTTAATGGAACCATATACGCGGAGAATATTCGATATCCCTAGCCTACTACTTAAACGAAAAAATAAGATTGTGCACACCAACAATAAGTTTTTGGTAGAAATAAAATATAGTGCTACCACAGATAATATAAACGTGCTACGAAAATCATAGCACGTATGTTCGTGTGAATTATAAAGCTTTTTTTAAACATGCAGAAGACGAAAATACAGTAAATTGTGTTTGAATCAGCTTGACTAATTTATAAGCAACGTATTTAAATTAAACGAAACCGACTGGGCCTCATTATAAAATACAATACCAAGCTCACCCCAGCAAAAGCAAAACGATTCAATTAAGCTGCTGTCTACTGGTCAATATTCAATTCACAGAGTCAGCGAACTATAACACTGGTTAATGAGAGAAAAGGGAAAAGGCTAAAAAGGTGCAGGCACATCTGACAGAGCTTAATTAATAAATCAAATATTCATTTATGCACGACGTCCTTCTAATACGGAGAAGGGAACATAAAACCGCACTGAGTAGCTATTCCTAAACTCGCCTGAATTTTAAAAGAGGCTGGATGTTGCGACATTTGTGACAGTGGTAGGTAGTCAGTAAACATGTAGCTATAACTTCTATACCTAATAATGTTTACTAATTAATCTAGAGTTTTTGTTACCTACTTCTTTTGCTAATATTTTTTATTGTTTAGTCTATTATCTTAGTTTTTAATTTGTACCTCTGATTTCATTATTATTCCTTTACTTTTAATTTTAATTTGTAAATATTTTGTCCTACTTTTTACCTAGTCATAAATAGAATAACGCATTGGAACGCTCGCTCTGTAATGTTATTTTATTATAAGAATAAAGAATAAAGTAGGGTACCTATATAATTCTGCAGTCATTTAGGTTTATTCCCGTGGTGCAACCCGTGCACGTAGTTTTGCACGGAAATCAAAATGAAGTAGATACGATAGTGCTACGCTTGCTACGAAGCTACGGGTGCTACGAATACGACTGCTACGGATGCTAAGTTTGCTACAAATCTGATTTGGAAATAAATTATTTCTGTCCTATTTTTTAGATTGGTATAACTATGAGTACCTAAGTAATGTGAGTTATAAGTACAGCTGCTGTTACTGTAACTTATTACACTATTGAAGTCAGTTTATTTCTGTTCGTGTGCCTACGCCGTAGAAACGCCTACGCGTCTACGAATGTTACTACCCAAACTTTGACTAAGTAAAACCCTTGTCATGAAAAACTATAAACTTAAAACCCAGACATACAGACGAAGAATGGAGGCTCGCCCGGGCTAATTGCAAGCCGCTTTCAAGCCGCGTCTCACGGAACGTAGACAAACTAAAAAGAACGCGTAGCCTTGCTTGAACGTAGACAGAGTAAAAGGACGGCCACATTAGCGGATCCAAGGGGGGGGGGGGGGAAGGTGCCTTAAGACCCCCCCCCCTCCTACTTCCCCCTCGAAACAAAGCTCCTCCTGATCCACTCTTGGGTAGAGCTTTTGTCGGGCAAAACCGTAAGTAGTTGTGTCAAGAAATCCTGGGTCAAGAACCCCTCCCCCAAGCCACAATCCTGGATCCGACACTGGACCAGACTTTCTTGAACGTGCGCCCAGACGGCGATTGTACGGCTTATTCGTACTACTCGCATTTCTCGCCTTTTTAAATGAGCAGCATACTGCAGTTCAGTACCGTCTTTTACAAAGTGTATCGTTTTTTAAAAAAAATGTCAATTTATAACAATCTGTTCCTAAAATTAAATACGTAGCGTTAGTAAGTCAATATAATGCACCTGCCTGCAGTCGGTGATTTGAACTCTGTTTTCTATATCTAGCATTTAGAATTCAGAGTTCATTTTAATATATTTTTTTTTTGTTAAAAATGCTATTTTCTTATCAGTATTTGTATATAGTTATTGTTTTGATCAATAAAATTACTGTCTCATATAATGTCTAATCTAAATGATGATCAAGAATTTACATAATTATGCAATTTGCTTATACCTAAGCATCAAACACATAACACACAAACCATGACATAAATAATTCAACATTGTCGCAATTTAATCTAACAAGCAAATACCACCACATTACCTTTTTAATTACAGAGCAACATTTAACCTATAATCTGTTCATTGCAACCCTTGAGGCAAGAAGCCTCTCACAGGGGCACTGGGCTATCGAACGCTCATTTGTTACTGTGCGTCGAGCTACACGTGCCATATCATATCCGTATCAACCAAAACACGAATTTATGAATAAAAATACACATCCCTAGCTTTACAGAACGGTATTTTTATATGAAAATGTAGATAAAATGGATGTACTTACAGGGGCGCGCGGTGGTATGAGCACGGTAGATAGAAGTGCCGGGTAGCTTTGTTACGCATTCCGGGTGTTCCGGGCGCGGGGCGACCACCGACTGACGTACGCAAGCGCTGGTCTGCGTAGTGATACGTTGCCACGAGCCTACGGCGATCGGATTTACACCGAAAAGGGCTGAAAAATTACTGTAGGTATGCAAGTATCTTTATCCCTCTGAAGTTAGGTGCAACAATCAATTGCGCTTGTATGGTGCGGGAAAATTCGCCTACCCTCAGTTCGACCCAACAAAGGGTTCTACGCGGATACTTCAGAGGGACAAAGATCCGTTGTGACTAAAGTAGGTAATCAAATGAAAGTAACCCACGTGGTATAAGAATAAGTACCTACATCTCCAAAATATTTTTCCTACTGAAAGCCTTTATTAAATTTTGATTCAGGTAAATACTAGCTCATTTATGCCAACCTTCATAAGAGTAAGCATTTTTACGTTCTTCAGTGAACTTCGGTGTGACTCTACCCTCGTAGGTCGTAGCTCAAATTCTCACAGCGGCGATTAACTTAATGTTCGAGGGTAGATTTGAACAATAAAAATAAACATTTACCTACAACACCGCCACGGGACAAACTTCTAAACGACTACGTTACTTTGTTACATAATTCTTATTAAAATTCAACAGAAGTTAAGCGACTCTACATAACCAAAGTCATAAAATAGGCAGGTAACTAATAAATAAAATATAAAGAAAAATTTATTGTAAAGAATTAGTAAGAATATCAATGATTCAAGATAAAGAATAGTGTTGTCCAGCAACAAAAGAGTTCCGTTTTACCATTTTGCTTGGGAACCCAAATAGTAGATATTGGGCTGGGCACGAGAATGACTTTATACTTAGCTCTCTAGTCCAATAACTTGTGCTGTACATACAGTAATAACTACATAATACCTAAAGTCTATTCTACGTGGATTCGATCTACGCGGTATTTCGATACCCTTGTTCCGCAGTTCCGCTGACTTCTATTCGAATACAGCACGCAAGCGGCACGACGCGCGCCGTGAACGCCGAGACCGCGGTGGGTGTCCCTCAGCGGGTATTTCGTATAAAATTCCACAGCTTCATTACAACTAGCTAGCTACTTTCATTATCTAATTACCATACCAACAATTACCTACCTATTTAAAATTCTGTAGCAAAAATTTTGAAACGAGCGCCAAATTTTACTTCTCTCATTGGTTGATTTAGCCTAGCGCGAGATTTTTGATGTCAGCCAATCCGTATAGCTGTCAATTTTATTTTGAAGTTTTGTCGACGTGACGTTACTATTTTGACAGCTGAAAAATATTTCGTTCAATCCATTCGTTTGGTTGACTGTGCATGGCATTCCATTCATTCATTCCAATTCATTCACTCATTCACTGTGTGAACTTCACAAACTACAGAAGCTACGCTCAGACGGGGCACTCCCATAGAGCAAAATTCGTCCAATAGAATGCTCACGTATGTCATATGATTGGTCTTTTATTTTTAATTTGAGAGCACAGCCCGGGATTGCACAGCCATGGAATTGGCGACCACTATGTACATGAATTCCATGCCTGTACATTCCAAGGTTGTACTTTCCATGGTTGTGTAATCATGGCACCCGATTGAACCTACTTCTATCCTACTGTTTTAATTAATTTGAACGACCTCGAGCTAAGGGAGACTTATGAGTAAAACAAGATATTAAAGTATATTGAATCATATTTATTAAATAAAGAAAACTACGACTAATTCGTTTACAAAATACATACATGAAACAGTTGAGCTATCTGCAGACTGCTGCAAGCGATCTATAGATAGCTCATCTGATCCAAATCAGTACCTTAACCTACCAATCAGCAGCGTGCGCTATTATTATTATTAGCCTTTCTAGCTCTCCGTTAGTAATTTAATTGTCTTTGTGATTTTCTGTATATTTTACGCAGCCTTGCACAGTCTGGTGTCAATTTCTTTTTTGTGTAGATGACTCGCCTATTGCTTTTAGTACTAATGTTAGTACCAATGTTAGAATTATCTGTAAATAATAAAATAAAAACACTTATTAACTTAATGCAAAAACTTGTAAAGTACTTAGGTAGGTAATAATAATTTATTTATTTATTTATTTATTATAAGGCATCGCCAACAGCACACATAATACACTTTCGAAAATAACTTATAAACAATAATTATATTATAGAATGTGTGCCAATTACAGGCTTGCACAGCATTCGCAACAATATTACAGACAACAGTAAAACAGAAAAGAAAATAATAAGGTATGTGAGTATTTCTTACCATCTGATTTAGGAATATCTGTGGGTTCACTCTGGGATGGACCGGGCACAACCGGGATTTCAACATGGTGTAGTGCTGGAGAAGGAACAGTTATTTCTGAAACCAATCACAGTAGGTAATCGTTAGTCGGTAATCTGACAAACATCTAAAAATAATTTTGATTAGATATCTACAGGTTAATATAAAGGTTTAATAATACATAGGTACTTACCAGAATCAGTTTTGGACCATTTCTTTGCTACTGCCTTGCAGTAAGTGTGATCTTGATGTGGTTGCTTTAGTGTGTAATCATCATGATCACGATTGACATGATCTGAAAATGAAAATACACAAATTTACATAGAAGTAACTGGATATACCAATTTAGACTGCGGTCATAGATAGGAAACATTTGCTCAAACCACAACAATATTCATATCCAGCGCTCAAAATGTTATAGCAAGAGCATGATTAATTTGGGTGTAACTTGCAAGAGAATAAGGGTATTCTCTTGCCTTTAACATTTCTAGGTACATTGGCCTAGGGAGCCCAAGTAGCAATTTAACTAATCAATTGTTTGAGTACCTACTCCTAAAACAATAGTAATAAAATAAGCTCAACTCGTGTGGTAGTGAATTCATTTTGATTGTTATGTTCATAACGAGGTACTTACCAGAAGGTATTGGAGATGTTTGAGGTATATCACTGGATATCTCTGTTGCGGTAAATAGGTAACGTGGGATAGGCACCGGGGCGAAGACGAGCTCTATCGCGTGTGGACGCGAGAAACCTCTTCTCAATGTGTTTGCGACCCACAAACTGCTTGCGAAGACCTTGGAAGCTCAGGCTACGACTTCACAGTTTATGCACTCTTACCACTTTTGGAGTCCTATCTCAGTTTTTGGAAACATATGTAAATTATTGACGTCTTTTCGTCTACTAGCACAGCTCACAACACAGCACTTGGTGTACATATTTAGATGAAACTGCAGTTACAGAAATAAATCAACGCAAAACTTCACTCATCAACTTTAAATTAAAACTGCAATGGCGGTTAGTTTGTTGTTTTGTTTTGTTGCCCCAGAAACAACGAACAAACATGGCGGTCGGATCGGACAAGGGGCGTGATATGAAGGAAGGGTGAAGGGGGGGTGTCAATTGACATATGTGAGCCGCAGACTATAACTAGACTAAAAATATCGTTCACAGTTCAACCCCCGTGGTGAACTTCAAAGAGCTAAGCTAGGTGTTTTTGATATTTTCTAAGTTTTTTGTAAAAAACCATATTTATTTATCGACTTGCTATAATTGCTATTCCCACACGCTTTCTGTTGAAACAACTGAATTATGTGGTTACTCGTTCTGTGTTCTCAGTCTAAAGTTCTGTAGAATAATTTATACAAGTGCCGACCACTAGAGGTGTAATATAACAGTCAAATTTTCATATGCGTGTTATTGAATATAACGGTTTGGTGATACTATGTTATCATAGCTGTTATAAAATAACAGTCAAATAACAGGCAAGGCTACGGATTTCTATAGGTAGGTAGTGATTAATGAATTCCCGGGTTGTGCAATCCTGGTCGTGCTTTCCATGGTTGTGTTTTCCCAGGCTGTGCATTCCATGGTTGTACAATAACCGGACTCAATTATTTTCCTTTCACTCTCGCCTGATACAAACCAACGTATAGCCAAGCCAACGCCACGCCACCGGAGGCATGGCGCGGAGGTGTGAGCAAACGGCGATCACGATGAAGAAATGAAACTATCACTGTCACATGTCCTGTCAGTGTCTGTTCTGTTGTCGAAGCTGAAACTGGCTGTTATCATGTTATTAAATAACATGATAACAGCCAGTAACAGGGATAACACTATAACGGCCAAAGTTATAGTGTTAAACTGTTTTACTGTTATTTGCGGAACGGCATAGATTCAATGCCGCTAATAGTTACTGGCTGTTATCATGTTATTTAATAACATGTTCTCCAACCAGACTTGAGCTCATAAAAAATGAACGATCTATGAAACATGATGGTCAAAATTTCAAAATTTGCGTTTAATACAAAACGAAATTCACTGATATTTTTTATAGAAGACAACTTTTGCGTCGACCGCCTGCCTGCACCCGTTCTTCGCGAGACTGTTATTTGGCTGTTATAAAATAACATAGCAGCGGCGACGCGTATAGCTGTTATAACGCTTTAGGCCAAATAACGCTGTTCCGTATACCTGTTATGGTTATATTAGTTACACCTCTACCGACCACCAACGTTGCTTTGAGATAATCGTTGAATCATGATGAAAGCGCCTGCAAAATAGCTGGAAGTAGGTGAAGTGTGAACAATACAGTGTATTGGTTCGAGAAAAGAGATCAGTTTTGTCTTTAAAAATGGCAGAGGGCGGTTCTTTCGTGTCTAAGCCAGCGCGAGGATGGTTGCACCCAGACTCGGTGCTTGCGAGCGACGGAGTCACCTATGCCGTCAGAGTGAGTATCTGCTTCTCCCCCTGACGGAAAGTCTGCAAATATTATGCCCATACTATGAGACATACACTAGCAGAACATTGTCATTCTAAGCCAATTAAACCAGCTGCTTTGTATGCAGGAGTAAATATAGCTTGATTTATAAAGTGCATCTACATTAGTTCGTAAATACACTAGGGAAGTAAGTACCTAGATTAGTTTTTGTACAAGTTTAGGTACCATAGTCAAACTTTTTTGATAAACAATGGCTATAGAAAATACTTCCAAAAAAAGTTTACTATGTGGGATTATTGAGAAAAGTGTTACCTAACATGCATTAGTTTATTTCTCTGATTTCACAGTACATTGGCTGCATGGAAGTTCTTACATCTATGAAGAAATTGGATTTTGAAACCAGATCACAGGTTGCAAAGTAAGATACCCTAAATATTAGTTTTATTTTTAGTACTTATCTAACACCTAGTGTTCATGTTGCTGAATCTTGCGTATTATAAATATATGTACATGTCAACCATTTTTTGTACAAAAGTACCTACATAGCTGCTGATTCTCATCAAGATGGTACCAACAAATAATATATAAATAGAAAACAATGAAAATGTCTAGCTTCATGTTGGATTATATCATGTTTCCCATCAAGTGCTAAACCAATAAACAATAGGCCCCTGAGGCCTGTGTTATTTTTATGAGATTAAATTGTCTAAACTAACTGAATCCACATTACCAACTTACTACGGAATTACAGTTTGACCTTGAATCCAATAGAAGTCTTGTTTCCAGAGAATGCATAGCTCGAGTATGCGCCGCAGCAGGCCTGCGCTCCGCCGATAAGAAGCGACGGGTTTGTCAAGCAGCTGCCCGAGCATTAGCGGCGCGACCTCGTATGAACCATTCGGGATCCAACGTAGCACTCACCATATCCTCCAAAGCAATCACCTTAGCAGAGCTGGAGGGAGGAGAGACTGTGGCCAGACATGACATGCCTAGAGTATCATTTGCATCAGGTAATGATACTAATTTGTATCTGGAAAATCTAACAGGCCTTTGCATTTTATCTAGATGATTTATCAAGAGCCACTTGTTACCCATGCCCGGATGAACAGGATGCTGCAATGCCTGGGACATTTTCAAATGGAGCAAGCTTACCACCTACCATCCTCTCAGACTAATCTGCCTTAACCACAGGAAAGACAAAGTCAATATGTGCGTGTTTATGTATTCCTTCACCATTTCAGAGCACTGGCATTGCGTACAACTTACAATTTGCACTGATAATTAGATTGAGAGTTCTGTTCTCTATATCAAATGGGCCCATCTGCTTATTAAAAAAATATTTATAATATTTTTATTTGTCATAAAAAATTGCAACTTCTATTATTTATTAATTAATCGACAAGGTCATTGATATTGGTTTGGTGTTAAACAGAACACAACACAGATAATGGTATATTATCATTTGTTCATAGTTCACTGTAATTGAGTTGATCAATCAATAATAAAGTAGGATAAATAAATTTTTTTTTTTAATTCCAGGTGGTGATGCAGACTCTTTAGATTTCGTAGCCTACGTCGCTAAATCTGTGCCCCCGACAGAATGGCGGGCGTGTTATGTACTGGAATGTGGAGGTCGACTAGCGCAAGATGTAATCGCTACGATAGGACAGGCCTTCGAGCTCCGATTCAAAGAATTCCTGACGAAACCTTCTTCGTGAGTACCATATCATTATAATTTGTAATCCGACTACCTACACAGTTCCTGGGTCTTAGGTAATAAAATATAAGAATAAGAGTAACTTTATTGACCACAACTACTACATATTACAAAAACTATAATTAAATACTTAAATAAAGTAAAATAATGGATAAATTACTATGGATAGACTAAAATATGGCTCAAGTAGGTACTATTATAATAATTTAAATGTATTCTAGGTAAGACAATGTTTTAGTCTTTAAAATTTGGTAGTCTGTAGATTATTGGGGAAAAAGTACTTTTTGTTATCAGCATACTGCTTCATCTACATGTGTTTTTCCCTGAGTTAGTGAACCTTTGTGTTTCTTTGAGGAAGTAGCTTTGTATTTGTCCAGTAAACTGCGTGTCCACTGCGTCCGTATCAGTGCGTACGAGGCGTCGGTATTAACAGTCACTTGTGCTGTTTATGCAAACAAATCATTCAAAAATTCAAATCATTCATTGCTACATATTCAGGTGTACTAAGCTTAGGTATACTCACAGACACAGTCTATTTTTCCATGTAGATGAAGTCATCAATTCTAACAATTTTTTGTGAAAAGTAGGTATACCTATATTTGTATGTATTTTGCCTATCCTAGTGACAAATAAAACACAAACTAAGCTTTTAGGGAAATACATTCAGCTAGGCGCTAGGCCATTGATCTAGAATAGTAACAGGAACTTTTACTATGAGATACAGTCACAGTTATTATCCATATTGTAAGTTCTTTTAAATCAAAACACATAGGTATTATAACCACTGATCATTTTAAAAAGTAACTTGTATGACTTTTATTGTGAGTCAGTCTAACATAACGTTTTGCGGAATGCGGTTTTATGATTCTCGATTTCTGGTATTTAGTTTGTTTTTATTGCTGTTGTGTTACGTGGTGGGTGACTAAGAATTGTGGGTTTGATTTCCGCTCCGTGGCGGAAGCTACCTTGATTTACTAATACTAATAATTAATGTTCCTAATTACCTACTAGGAAAGCAAGTCCCTTTTTGGTATCCTAGCTCGTTATCATATCGGACTTTTGGAGTCTACTGCTGGACGTTAAGCCTCCCAATTATATTTCCATAAAGGACGATATCGGGCCTTCTACATCCCCCGACTTCCTGCGATCTTAACAATGTGCAATTTGCTATTGGCTAGCAATTCTGGAAATTTTAGATAATAGATATATATACTAATACTTTTTTCAGAGCACCTAACTTAAATAAAAAAAAATGCTCATTCATGGACATTTTTTTTTATATAATATATAATGTCTTTTGGCCACAATCTCACCTGATGGTAAGTGACGATGAGGCCGACGATGGAGCAGGACAGTCTAGAAGACACCTATTCACTCTTGCCTTGAAAAGACCCAGATTATATTTCTCAGGAAAGACAGAAGACGGCAACGCGTTCCATTCCTTGGCAGTTCGCATAATGAATGTAGATCCAAAACGTTTGGTGCGAATGGGTGGAATGTTTTACATTTTACACAACGCTCTCTAGTCCCAAACTAAGCAAAGCTTGCACTATAGGAACTAGATTGTACGTAACACCCAGACATAGAACAAACATCTATGTTTGCCACACACAAATGTTTGTCCTCAGTGAGGATCGAACCCACGACCCATAGCACAGAAGGCAGAGTTGATACCGACTGAGCTGTGACGCCTTTCAACTAAAATGTTCTCTTTCCAGTTTAAATCTAAACGGATCCCGGCAGCTATTAGACACGGCTAGTGCTACAGTACCAGAGGACCGCGAGTACTATAACGACATGCCAGACAAGATGCCGCCCGAGGCGAGCGCGGGGCACAGACACCCGCCTCCCCCGCCCTTGGCAACACTCGCCTCGCTCTATCCAACCTCCTCGTAAGTACATCTCTAGAAGCCGTTCCAGAAAGCCTAGAAGTTCGAGATAAAAGAGATAGGTGTGGTTGAAATGAAATCGTTTATTTGCTAGAAGTATAGTTCTTACAGGTGTTATACTGATAGATAAATGTCAACAAATAATTCAACAGAAATAATTTATTGATGCCGTAAAAACATTTTTGCACTAACCACTCGTACAGTTTCTTTTTAAATTGTCTATAGGTTAGGTTGAACACCTCCGTAACCTCAATGATGGAGATGGAACGAGTCATCCATTGTAGACAGAAATATCACATGATTTAGGCAACCCCATTGGTGGGGTTGCCTAAACCAAATTTTACTCAACTCTCCCATAAAAAGTCTGCATTCGAACCCATAGCTGAGTTTAATTTCAGATGTGAAGAAAGCGTGCGGCACTACGTCAACCAAACTCCTCCCCCGCGCACACCGCCGACAGCCTTACTACCCAATCATCATACCGATATATTCGATATGCGTAAGTTTACTATTGAGATACATTTTTTCAGTTTTGTACTAAATATATGAAAAATAAGGTTCTTTTATTATAGCTTACTAAAATATTTATCAACACAGATTACATAGTCTTTACACGAGACAGTAGAAGTTTGAGAAGTAACATGATGCATATTTATTTTTCTTGCTTCGAATTCAAATACTAAATCTTTACAATAAAATTTTATTCAGTATAAGGTTTTAGTGTCCATAAACACCACTAAAAAACACAGGAAAGCAAAATACGCAATTTCGTGTATGTGGATGGCATATTTTTTTGAGATATGTATTTGGATTTAAAAGCCAAACTACAGATCCGATTTTGATAAACAAGAATTTTCAAATTTGATTATAAATGAAAGAGTTCTGAGGTAACAAAAAAATACAACCGAATTGAGAACCTCCTCCTTTTTTGAAGTTGGTTAAAAATCTCATGAAATGTTTTGCCCACTAGGTGAAAAATAATCTGTTCCTCACAATAAAGAAGTAACGTTATTTGACTGCGGTATCTTCATGTTACTCTTTTGTTAATATGCATGCGTGTATTCCAGAGCCGTTCACAGCGGCGCCAATGACGTCATCATCGGCCGCGTCGACGTCATCGACCACCGCGTCATCGCCCGGCGCCGAAGCAGAGCCGCTTTCTGCCAAAGCACAGGCCGCGCTACTGGCGCGCGAGCCCTGGTTCCACGGACCCATATCCAGAACTACAGCTGAGAAGGTAATATAACAATCACCAGCCAAAGCACAGGCCGCGCTACTGGCGCGCGAGCCCTGGTTCCACGGACCCATATCCAGAACTACAGCTGAGAAGGTAATATAACAATCACCAGCCAAAGCACAGGCCGCGCTACTGGCGCGCGAGCCCTGGTTCCACGGACCCATATCCAGAACTACAGCTGAGAAGGTAATATAACAATCACCAGCCAAAGCACAGGCCGCGCTACTGGCGCGCGAGCCCTGGTTCCACGGACCCATATCCAGAACTACAGCTGAGAAGGTAATATAACAATCACCAGCCAAAGCACAGGCCGCGCTACTGGCGCGCGAGCCCTGGTTCCACGGACCCATATCCAGAACTACAGCTGAGAAGGTAATATAACAATCACCAGCCAAAGCACAGGCCGCGCTACTGGCGCGCGAGCCCTGGTTCCACGGACCCATATCCAGAACTACAGCTGAGAAGGTAATATAACAATCACCTGCCAAAGCACAGGCCGCGCTACTGGCGCGCGAGCCCTGGTTCCACGGACCCATATCCAGAACTACAGCTGAGAAGGTAATATAACAATCACCAGCCAAAGCACAGGCCGCGCTACTGGCGCGCGAGCCCTGGTTCCACGGACCCATATCCAGAACTACAGCTGAGAAGGTAATATAACAATCACCAGCCAAAGCACAGGCCGCGCTACTGGCGCGCGAGCCCTGGTTCCACGGACCCATATCCAGAACTACAGCTGAGAAGGTAATATAACAATCACCTGCCAAAGCACAGGCCGCGCTACTGGCGCGCGAGCCCTGGTTCCACGGACCCATATCCAGAACTACAGCTGAGAAGGTAATATAACAATCACCTGCCAAAGCACAGGCCGCGCTACTGGCGCGCGAGCCCTGGTTCCACGGACCCATATCCAGAACTACAGCTGAGAAGGTAATATAACAATCACCAGCCAAAGCACAGGCCGCGCTACTGGCGCGCGAGCCCTGGTTCCACGGACCCATATCCAGAACTACAGCTGAGAAGGTAATATAACATTCACCTGCCAAAGCACAGGCGGTGTTGAGGACTCGCGGACATTGGACCTTTACTCTGAACCGGTAGCGTTAGTGTTCCTCTTCGTTAACCATTATTCAGAGTAGATACCCTGGTTTTATAGACTCGTAATCTAGAACTACAGCTGAGAAGGTAACGCTTTGTATTTTGAGATTAATATGCAGTTTTAAAACTTGGGCCGTAAGCTATGGGTTAATAAATCGGGCGTGCTCAAAAATGTCTTACCCCCAAATTCATAATCAGAGACTGAACAATCCTCTAAATCGTTTCTACCAGCATTCGCCTGGCGCAGCGCCTTGATGAGGCTCGACACCTCGAGGGTTACTGCGATGTGCACTCGCTTTTGTGTTTATGTCTGTACTGAGGCTGCCCTTGCGATCAGTGTAGTGTAGACCCGACTAATAACGAACCTACGTTTATCAAGAGAGAAGATCAGCAATTGATAAGTTCCTTATTCCTCAGTTGGTGGTAGATGACGGAGAGTTTTTGGTTCGTGAATCAGCGGCGTGTCCCGGCCAGTTTGTACTGACGGGGGCGAGGCGAGGCGCGCACAAACATCTACTGCTAGTCGACCCTAATGGAGTGGTATGTCTTTTATAAACTACTAGCAGTTACCCGCGACTTCGTACGCGTCTACAGTTTCCGTGTACATTATATTATCTGTGCGTGTACCGAGCGGATACTTCTTTGAGAAACTTGACATTATACCTCGTTACACCGAACTCGTACCTACTGGAATGTCAAACGCTAGTCGTTAGACCAAAGAGGTAGTACTACGCACTGTCAAACTGACGTGACATGATATGACAATGAAATCCTCTTGCCAATTGGCGCTGCTAATCCTTTTCGTTCATTTTATCCTGTAGATCCTGTTAATTATTCGGGATAAAAAGTAGCCTATATGTCAATCCAGGTTACGAACTATATATATATGCCAAGTTTCATCCAAGTTGGTTCAGTGGTTTTGACGTGATTGAAACACAAACATCTAAACTTTCGCATTTATATATTAGTAGGATTCATTCAAAAAAGTAATCTTACATGTGTGAGACCCTCGTTTTTTTTGTATCAAAAATTACGTACAATTGTATTCTCAGGTCCGAACAAAAGATCGCGTATTCGAGAGCGTGCCTCACCTAATAAAGTACCACTGTACGAACGAGCTTCCCATCGTGTCGGCCGACTCCGCTCTGCTTTTGCGGAAGCCCGTGGTGAGGGCCGGCGCCTCCTGAGTCACGGGAACTAGGAAGTACACGCTTCCTAAGCAATAATGCTGCTTTCGTAACCAAGGAACAGTCGATAATCTGTTACACTGATCTCCTAAATCCGTTTGATTTGCGAAGTGATTTGCAATTTTTGCTAGGAATAATATGAAAGCATCCTTTTTCTCCACACTACACAAAGGTTAGGTGGAAGAAAATGCTAAATACCATTAAGCTCGCCTCTGCACCATTTTATTTATGTGCAATAAAGAATTTTCTAATCTAATCTAAAGCATGTGGAACGTTAACTATTTTTCTCCCCATAACAATTGCGAATCATATCGCAAATCACAATGTTTGGGGCTAGATTGAGCTATGCACCAATACTTATTTATAGTATGGAGATCAGTAAATCCTGACTCACCAGTGATGAATTACATAAGTCCCAGATTAAATATTTGGTCGGTTCCGAATGTTTATTCTGGATTCATATTTTCCACATCCACGAAATTATTTTAGAGCGTTCAGACAGAACTAAGCATTTTTTTCCCGGCATGCTCGCGTCGACTTGAATGTAGTGGTAAAGCGAGTAGACATCTGCGTTTTTTACAAACCACCCAACATTTTAAATGACCAGTGGTAAACATTTTTCTTAAACATTGTCAAACGCAGAATTCTGTTCACAAAAATGTGCTGCGGCTGAAAATAATTGAGCGTCCCACGCACTGACACATCGCCATAGTAATATGTGGTAGTATTTAGTAAGCAATACTATTAATGCATATCTAAATAAAATATACAATAAATAATGATATTGGATGTTGTAGAATTGCGTATTTACGCTGTCGCATGCTGTATTGCATTGTAAACAAAAGGCAGCATTTAATTCCAAGAGAAATCATACTGTAATTGTATGCTTTATCTATGCATAGAAAAGTAGTGGTAAGAAACCGTGGCAATATTCAGGACGAACTTTGATCCCTGCCCCAATAATTTTGTGATCGATGCGACTTATTAAACTTCCATTAGTAATATAGTTACGTACTTATAAGTTTTATTTGCTTCACAAGACGTGAATCGTTTTTATACGTCGAAATAATATATTTAATGCATTTAATCAATTCCAATATTTTTTTGTGACATAAGTTATTGCAATTTGACTTTAATGAACCAAAGGAATTATTTTACACAGAATTTTTAATTAGGATTTTAGCAACTGTGTATAAAGCTATTTATAAGATGTAAATTAATCATGTACACAGGGAAGGCTAATCAATGCCAAGGTACTGTCAAGCCGAGATAAATCTCAATGTATCTTTAGGAATCTATTTTGCTATGTCCTATGTATGTATATTATTTTACATTGAAGTTAACGCACACAAATCTACTTTGATAAATTCGGGTCATAAGTGAATTCCGGCTTTTTTGCCTTCAAATACCTGGTAGCACAACTATGTAAATATCTATCAGCATAGACTATTAAGTTTGTACCAGGTCTTGGTAACACTAGGTGCTATAAGTATATATTTAAAAGCTTGCTGATGTAGTTAGATAAACAGAAATGTATTATAAGATTATAACCCATCACACATAAGATATCGTTTATTTTAAGACTGTCATAATTTTAGCAATCCTCCTAAATGCACTTATCAACATTCTATTTCTATTAGTTAGTTGAATTCAAGATTAATGAACTATCCTTCCACTATGTAAGAAACCAGTTTCAATGAATTTTTTATGTTTTTTTTTATCAGATTGGCAATTAATAAGAAAGTACTAGTTTTGGTATATAAAGTTGGTGTAACAGAAGTTGAATGGCGATTATAAGTAATTCTCCACATGTATATCTGGTTGAAATTTGTGCAAGTCAACATAAATGTTAAAAATGATCTTGTAGTTTATTATGAAAATGTTAGGTATCAATAAAAAGTAGACATCATAAAAATAAAAATAAACAAGTAAAAAGGTCTTTCACTAAAATGACAGGTTATGATTATATTTATTTATTAAAATGCAAGATAATTATAGATAGTACAAACTGTAAGGATAACTTACATGGCAGTGATGTTACGATTTACTTACAAAATAGATTATCAGTATTAACTGTACAAAATCCGACTAAATCTTCCACAACAAACATTTACAGACTCATCCCTTGACACTGAAGGCCTTCCCATAAAGGCACGGTATTCTTGAACCCAAAGTCAAGAACACTAAAAAGCCATCTATTGTGTCTAGAATCTTAAAACAAGGCGATATAATTTGTACTATCCGTGTACGTACATCCCTTCCAACGCTAACGATCTATATTCTATCGGTCCATATATCGTGCCGAAACAGGAAAGCCTCGATGTACATTCAACATTACACAACACATATTAAACTCCTAGATAAAAAACAAACATGTGTCAAGGGTGAGTCGTACTATACTGCAAGCCCTGATCCTACCGATTCTAATTAAATAGGTACCAATACAAAATTTAGATAACGACTAATTTATACAGTCCAAATCGAATAAACCAGTCAAATGGTAAAATTAATTTAAAGAATTTTAAATAATGTCAGATCCCACAAAGACATTACAGGCACATTTACGAGAATGCGTCGGAGTCATAAACAGTTCATACAATACTCGGAAGCGTGTGGCCTCACGAGAGTTCATTCTTTGGGACATCGCGGCACCATTCTCCAGACTCTACTAAAACGTAAAGTCTCATTCCGTGCACTTATGCTACTATTCGCTACAATAAGAGTCTACAATCGAACTAAATTCATAAACAATAATAAAATAAATAATATGCCTCTATACAAAAATAACGCATTTTCATATAAATGGTGAACACGTGAGCACTGAGACCTGAGAGCGGCGACCCGCCGTACGTGGACCCTTGCCCTGCCACGCTCCCTTCGACTGTAACAGACACTTGTCTTGCCTTCACAATACAGCCCGAAGCCGCCGCCATCCACTACCTAACATTACACTATCAAACGAAGCCTAAAATCTACCGAATTGACTTACCGCGTTATCATCATATCTCTCACAATTACAAAAGTGATCAAAGAGCATGTGTAAAACTGTAAAAGTATCCCATGTACAAAATTACATCCACCAAAAATACTCTTCCGCAATATTATGTCCACGCGCCGAATAGTAAAAATAGACGGTGATGTTCGTTTCATTTTACTCTTGGTCAAGAACGACGTTTAACCTAACCGGAACTAGCTAGCTTCTAATACTGCATCGAGGCGGCCGCCCGCCGACGCGAGGCTCGACCGGATCCCGCTAAACCTATACAAGAAAACATACATCGCCGATCGACGGACTCTAGAGCGGTAGTACGGGGGCCGCGGAGCGCGCTCAGTCGGGCGTGTGCGCCGCCACGGCCAGCGGCGGCGCGTGCGGCGCGGGCGGCGCGCGGTGCAGCGTGAACGCATCGTACACCTGCGCCAGCTCCTCCATGTGGTGCTCCTCGAGGCACAGGAAGCCGGTCAGCGCCGAGTCGAGCCGGCGCGCGCACTCGAGGCAGTGCACCACGTGCCGCTTCTCGTGCTCGCGCACCAGCAGCGCGTGCCACACCTCCACCTCGCACACGCCGCAGTAGTGGCTGGCCTCGCCGCGCGCGCGGCCGTGGAAGCGCACCGGCACGCTGCGCGCGCGCACCGCCGCCAGCGCGCCGCACGCCGCGCGCAGCGTCTGCGCTAGGCAGGTGCGCAGCGCGCGGTGCAGCCGCGGGTCCGACACGCGGATGTTGCGCGCCAGGTTCCACGTGAGGTGCACCATCGGCACGATCGACTTGAAGTTCTGCACCTTGTTCCACTCGTAGCGGTCGAGCGCGAGCGCGTACTGGCGCGCGGTGAGCGGGCCCACATTCCACGCGATGTTGTTGCACCAGCCGGTGGCCTGCACCCAGTGCACGCAGCCCGCGTTCACCCACACGAGGTCGCCGGGCCGCTGCGTGAAGCGGTAGACGGGCACGCCGTGCGCGCGCAGCTCCTCCGCGTCCGGCCACCACGAGCCGTACAGGTAGCCGAGGTCGTGCCGCTCGCACAGCTCGTGCACGCCGCCCCAGTACGCGTCCGGCACTCCGAACCACTCGCAGTCGCCGGGGCCGATGTTGATGTTGATCGAGCAGAAGTTGTTGTTCTCCTGGTGCGCGGGCGTGCGCGAGCCCGGCACCTTCATGTACAGCTGCACGGTATTCATGCCGAGGATCACGTGCCCCACGTGCGACAGCATGTTGGCGGCGGACGCGACGCGCGCGAACGCCGGCAGCTTCTGCAGCTCCGCGAGCTGCGGCCGCCACTTGCGCTCGTCCGACAGGTCCACGTTCGTGCCGAAGCGCAGCATGCGCTGCGAGCGGCGCCGCTTGGCGGGCCCGCCGCCGTCCGAGTCGGAGACGCCGGTGGCGGCCCCTGCGCCGGCGCCCGCGCCGCGCTCGCGCTCCTCGCGCAGCGACTCCTGGAAGGAGCCCGCCTGGTACTGCGCGTACTTGCGCACGGTGGTGTGCGACCGGTGCGAGGAGCAGGCCCACACGCGGTGGCGGCCCGTCTGGTCCCAGTTCTCGTCGGCGCTCTGCATCACCTGCGTGCGCACCTCCATCGTGTGCTCGGGCCACGCCTCCACGAGCGTCTTCGTCGAGAAGAGGCCGAGGTCGAGCTTCAGCGCGGCGGTGAGACCGCGCACCACCGCGATCGGGTGCTTCAAGCAGAAGTCCTGTAGCTGCGGGGAGAAGGCGTCGCGCTTCGCCTCCACGTACACGAAGGGCGCCGGGGGGGCGAGCTGCTCGGGCGTGAGGCGCGGGGGAGGGATCGGCGGCGGCTCCGGCGGCCCCACGCCGTCGCCGAGCGTCGACCACGAGCTCGGCGGACCCGCGTTGTCTCTGTGGAATTGCAACACATTTTAGTGCACTCGTGTCGCGGGCTGCTTGTATGTTGCTCGGAGTGATGTCGCGTGTACTCACTTGCACGCGTCGATGATCTGCTTGGCGGTCATGTTGATGTTGAAGGAGACGGGTTTGAACGTGTCCGTCTTGAGCGGCTCGAGTTTGACGACGGGCTGGCGGCCCAGCACTGCCTCGTTCGTCATGGCGGAGTGGCTCTCCGCTACAAATAAACAGAAGGAACTTACTACAACGGTTATACATACAATAAGCAAATACCGTAAACGATCGTAAAAATTATTTTACGAGTGAAATCTAATACAAAGCTTTACTCATACACTATGAAGAATATATGAGATTTGTAGATCACAGTGATTAATATTTATTTATATTCAATTATAATCTTACATTTTACGGATTTTTTTCGCATTTTACTCATTTTTGTACATTTACAGCTGTTTACAGGTTATATTTCAACGTCTGACAATGGCATTGACTTTTCAGTCATCAGTACAATGATAACAAAGAGGTCAGTTTAAAGTTAGGTATGAATAGATTTTAAACTTCCTCTTTAGATAAAAGCGATTTGGTCAAATAGTCAGCTCCTCAAAAACATGTCAGCTATTGCAAAATAGCAAAGCTATTATTTCGATGGTGCAAACTGTGCAAAGTCCTCGATTAATTGCAAAGATGAATAGTTATTTTGAGCAGTAAAGTTCGAATCAAATGAATACTCACAGATGCCAGGCTCCTTCTTGATTTCCGGCTTTGAATCTGAGAATCTCTTCAAAAGGTCTTCGGCAAGCGACTCTGCGTTGTCGCTGCCGGTCGAACTCCCTTCATTTTTCACCTGAAACAATTACTTACATGAGTACAAAATCATAAAGAAATCAGTTGAAGAAGTGGGGAATTCCTAAACCTGCCGCCATTATTTTAGAACAAAGTAATACAAACCGCACGCGCTCTGGCAGCTTGCGACAAACGGTACTGATTGAGCAGTTGCTGCATCAGGGCCTGTGAACAAAATTGGCAAAATAAAATAGTTTTATAATGACTCATTTATTATTACTCATCATACAGTACATGGAAGTTAAAACAAAATATGTTAGGTTTATATTTCTAACTAGGGAAGAGGTGAATAATTTATTTACATTATAGCGTTTTTAATATCTAAGTAGGTACTTCTATTCATGATGACTTAAACAATTCGCTTCAACCAGTTAAAAGTATATATTATGTACAAAATTCTTAGTATAATTCAGCTTTTGTCTGATGACTAGGGCTGACAACATTTCACTATCTACTTTTTACTCCGCTTCACCTTCTTTACATTTTATTTCGTTGTACAGTCAACATGATAAGTGAAGATAAGTTTATAAAATCATGACTGAAAACTAAACAACTTTTTATTTTCTTCTTTCAACAACGATAATACGATTGCGAAATTAATATTTTAAAAGTAGAATTATGTTTGTAAAATAGTGTAGGCTCTACACAATTTTGAAATTTCGAAAGTACTTATGCCGACTTTAAAGTTTAGAGTCACAGTGTAATGTAACCAGTAGGGTAACACAATAAAATGCATCACAGTACTTGTTGCTGCGGCGACAGGTTATGCGAGTTCTTCTGCAGATACTGCAACGTCTGAAGCTGATGATGCGTCAGCGGCGGTGGTTCGTCTGGGCGCTTGCCCGGGTAAGGCGGCGGCGCTGATTTCGGCGCCCGGGACGACATCTCAGCTGAGATCGGGAGGTTCCACGCTTCTTCAATGGAAGGTAGCTGGCGACGCCTGTGAAAAATCCTTACCTGAATGAAAAGTTCTATGACTAGAATAAAAGTATTTACCACGTATTCGTCATTGGGAAGTCAAATAGGAAATATTTCTTATCACAATCTATTATAATTTTCAATTTAGCTACTTTATTTTTTGTGTTGCATAACATATCTAGGAATACGTTTAGTTTATAAATTTTTTGTATCTACCTATCTGATTACTGAAAAAAATTTAATTAATTAATTATCGCGTCACACAGCTGAGCTCAAATGCGATTATTTAATTGTAAAAAAGCGGTACCAGTATCAATATTAACTAGTGTAAAATAAACCCTATTTAAAAATATTTTATGTTGGCAATCATTTGGTGCTATTCCATACCTTTATGGGCTATTCCTAACATTCAATCTATCTCTGGTTTTACCTTACTAAAGGTAAGGCGGAGGGTAAAGCAACCATAGCAACATAACGGGGTAAGGCGGGTACCATAGCAAAATAACTTATTTTATTTCGTCAAAAAATTTTTTGGTACCGATGGTTGAATATTGAGTTCGGCCGAGAGTAATAATGTAGTGTGTTCTACGCAACGTTTATATTTCAATGGTTCAGATAGAGTTGGAACTATGTCAAGTTAAGGGGCCTTCTTTCGATTTTGGCCTATTTACATCATTTTTCGAACTCGATTTTTATTACAGTTAACGTTTTACGATTATAAATATAAATGGAAATTAAAGTTTGGTTCAATAAAAATAGAATGCTGGGAGAACATTTTAAATTAGACAATACACAACAGAGAAATAAATTAATTTGTAACGCATGTCTTCGTAAAATTATCAAAAATGTGAACTTTTCGTCTTGATTTTATCATATAAAAAACCAGTTTAAAGATAATTTAAAAATGCAGTTAAAATATTTATTTTGTTAAAAATAGAATGCTGGGAAAAAATTGCTGCCCGTTCATACAATATGTTAGAGAAATTAATTTTTGAAAACACCGCCTTTTACGCAATTTTACTCTTCAAACAAACTGTGATTTCTACGAAAGTAAGAAGTTTAAAGTTAAAATACGCATACTATATAAAAGAACAGGTTTTTTTCTTACAAATAAAAATAAAATTATAGTCTTCTTCCATGTACTTATTTTTATAGGATTTTTCTAAAATCACCTATAAATCATGCAGCGCAACGCTGCGAGTGGCATTCCGCGCTGAGCGGCCGTGGAGGGAGGACGTATCGCTTTTCGTCGTGCGCACTATACATATACATATATCGACAAATAGCAGTATCGGCACCAAATTCTAGTGTGACCGCGTGATTTGATCCTTCGTGCGGCCGTAGGTACTTGGTAGATGTTTTCTAACTACATTATTTAGGTTTCATAAAATGTCGGTATCTTCACGATATTTTAACTTTTGTAAATAATAAAAAACACTTTTACAATCAAGTACCTACCTACTTAGTATATAGGCCGATTTATAAATTACTCAAATGTACTTACTACTAACTGATACTTGCCTACTGCCTACTTGCATCTACTTACTGCCGACTGACTTGACTCCTTGTGAAATCCCCCCCCCCTCCTCTCTACCCCTCTCCAATCCTATCCTACTAATATTATAAATGCGAAAGTTCAGATGTTTGGATATTTGGATGTTTGTGTTTCAATCACGTCTAAACTACTGAACCAACTTGGATGAAACTTGGCATATATATAGTTCGTAACCTGGATTGACACATAGGCTACTTTTTATTTCGAATAATTAACAGGATCTACAGGATAAAATGAACGAAAAGGACTAGCAGCGCCAATTGGCAAGAGGACTTCATTGTCATGTCATGTCACGTCAGTTTGACAGGGCGTAGTACTACCTCTTTGGTCTAACGACTAGCGTTTGACATTCCAGTACGAGTTCGGTGTAATGAGGTGCAATGTCAAGTTTCTCAAAGAAGTATCCGCTCGGTACACGCACAGATAATATAATGTACACGGAAACGGTACTCGCGTACGAAGTCGCGGGTATCTGCTAGTTTCTCATAAAGGTACCACACACCCTATGACGTATATTTGGAAAGAGTAGAATTAGATCGATTTTATCGATCGATCGATTAGTGACAAAGCGAGGAAGGCTCTCACAAAATTTACCTCCCTCCTCCATTTTCATGTCTAAGATGGCGGACATTGATTTTTTTGAGGAAAGTGATATGGGTGTCGTTTTCGGGATATTTTGGGGTGCTGATTGCGGAAATGGTATCCATTTTGAAATCCAAGATGGCGGACATTGGTTTTTTGAGTAAAGTGATATGGGTGTCGTTTTTGAGATATTTTGGGGTGCTGATTGCGGAAATGGTATCCATTTTGAGATCCAAGATGGCGGACATCGGTTTTTTTGAGAAAATAGATATGAGTGTCGTTTTCGGGATATTTTGGGATGCTGATTACGGAAATGGTATCAATTTTGAAATCCAAGATGGCGGACATCGGTTTTTTTGAGAAAATAGATATGGGTGTCGTTTTCGGGATATTTTGGGATGCTGATTACGGAAATAGTATCCATTTTGAAATCCAAGATGGCGGACATTGGTTTTTTTTTAGTAATGTGATATGGGTGTCGTTTTCGGGATATTTTAGGGTGCTGATTACGGAAATGGTAGCCATTTTGAAATCCAAGATAGCAGACATCGATTTTTTTTAATAAATTGATATGGGTGTCGTTTTCAGGATATTTTGGGGTGCTGATTACGGAAATGCTATCCATTTTAAAATCCAAGATGGCGGACATTGGTTTTTTTGAGAAATTAGATATGGGTGTCGTTTTCGGGATATTTTGGGATGCTGATTACGGAAATGGTATCCATTTTGAAATCCAAGATGGCGGATATTGGTTTTTTTGAGAAATTAGATATGGGTGTCGTTTTCGGGATATTTTGGGGTGCTGATTACGGAAATGCTATCCATTTTGAAATCCAAGATGGCGGACATTGGTTTTTTTGAGAAAATAGATATGGGTGTCGTTTTCGGGATATTTTGGGATGCTGATTACGGAAATGGTATCCATTTTGAAATCCAAGATGGCGAACATTGTTTTTTTTTTGAGAAAATAGATATGGGTGCCGTTTTCGGGATATTTTAGGGTGCTGATTACGTAAATGGTATCCATTTTGAAATCCAAGATGGCGGATATTGGTTTTTTTGAGAAATTAGATATGGGTGTCGTTTTCGGGATATTTTGGGATGCTGATTACGGAAATGTATCCATTTTGAAATCCAAGATGGCGGACATTGGTTTGTTTGAGAAAATAGATATGGGTGTCGTTTTCGGGATATTTTGGCATGCTGATTACGGAAATGGTATCCATTTTGAAATCCAAGAAGGTGGACATCGATTTTTTTAATAAAGTGATATGGGTGTCGTTTTCGGGATATTTTGGGATGCTGATTATGGAAATGGTATCCATTTTGAAATCCAAGATGGCGAACATCGATTTTTTTTAATAAAGTTATATGGGTGTCGTTTTCAGGATATTTTGGGGTGCTGATTACGGAAATGCTATCCATTTTGAAATCCAAGATGGCGGACATTGGTTTTTTTGAGAAAATAGATATGGGTGTCGTTTTCGGGATATTTTGGGATGCTTATTACGGAAATGGTATTCATTTTGAGATCCAAGATGGCGGACATCGGTTTTTTTGAGAAAATAGATATGGGTGTCGTTTTCGGGATATTTTGGGATGCTGATTACGGAAATGGTATCAATTTTGAAATCCAAGATGGCGGATATTGGTTTTTTTGAGAAATTAGATATGGGTGTCGTTTTCGGGATATTTTGGGGTGCTGATTACGGAAATGCTATCCATTTTGAAATCCAAGATGGCGGATATTGGTTTTTTTTTGTAATGTGATATGGGTGTCGTTTTCGGGATATTTTGGGGTGCTGATTACGGAAATGCTATCCATTTTGAAATCCAAGATGGCGGACATTGGTTATTTTTAGTAAAGTGATATGGGTAATCTTTACGATGGCTGAGGAGGACTCTGAGATATTGATTTCGAAAGCAATCGATTCATAAACAAAAACTTCAAAAAAGATAAGATCCATTTCCATAATCAGTACTTACCCCAAAATATCCTGAAAACGACATCCATATCACTTCACTCAAAAAAAACCAATGTCCGCCATCTTGGATTTCAAAATGGATAGCATTTCCGTAATCAGCACCCCAAAATATCCCGAAAACGACACCCATATCTAATTTCTCAAAAAAACCAATATCGGCCGTATTGGATTTCAAAATGGATACCATTTCCGTAATCAGCATCCCAAAATATCCCGAAAACGACACCCATATCTATTTTCTCAAAAAAACCAATGTCCGCCATCTTGGATTTTAAAATGGATAGCATTTCCGTAATCAGCACCCCAAAATATCCTGAAAACGACACCCATATAACTTTATTAAAAAAAATCAATGTTCGCCATCTTGGATTTCAAAATGGATACCATTTCCATAATCAGCATCCCAAAATATCCCGAAAACGACACCCATATCACTTTATTAAAAAAATCGATGTCCACCTTCTTGGATTTCAAAATGGATACCATTTCCGTAATCAGCATGCCAAAATATCCCGAAAACGACACCCATATCTATTTTCTCAAACAAACCAATGTCCGCCATCTTGGATTTCAAAATGGATACATTTCCGTAATCAGCATCCCAAAATATCCCGAAAACGACACCCATATCACTTTTCTCAAAAAAATCAATGTCCGCCATTTTGGATTTCAAAATGCTTAGCATTTCCATAATCAGCACCACAAAATATCCTGAAAACGACACCCATATCTATTTTCTCAAAAAAACAATGTTCGCCATCTTGGATTTCAAAATGGACACCATTTCCGTAATCACAGCATCCCAAAATATTCCGAAAACGACACCCATATCACTTTATTAAAAAAATCGATGTCCACCATCTTGGATTTCAAAATGGATACCATTTCCGTAATCAGCATCCCAAAATATCCCGAAAACGACAACCATATCACATTACTCAAAAAAACCAATGTCCGCTATCTTGGATTTCAAAATGGATACCATTTCCGTAATCAGCATCCCAAAATATCCCGAAAATGTTACCCATATCACTTTATAAAAAAAATCGATGTCCGCCATTTTGGATTTCAAAAGTATAGCATTTCCATAATCAGCACCTCAAAATATCCTGAAAACGACACTTCTATCACTGTACTCAAAAAAATCAATGTTCGCCATTTAGACTTCAAAGTAGATTCCATTTCCGCAATCAGCACCCCAAAATATTTCAATATCGACACCTGTATCATTTTACTCTAAAAAGTAAAGTACGCTGTCCTGGATTCGAAAACGTAGTAGGGGAGATAAATTCTGTCAGAGTCAAAATGTTCCTTTATTTTGGCAAAATTCATGTTTCGATTCGAATGGCTCCAAATAATGGACGTCGAATTCTGCTACAATATCTCTGAGAGGAGAAGAGGGGGCATTAAACTGGAATTATAAATACTGTTAGGTCAATAAAAAAATTATATAGAGGGGTTGCTATATTTATTTTATTTTCTGCATAATAGAGGGGTTGCAATATTTATTTAATTTTTTACAATCTTTTTATTACGATTCGTACAGCAGTTCTAAACACGTCACGTGGAGTTAGGTACCTACCACATACCAACTTAGTAACTAGACTACAAATCAATCGTACTCATCCAGTGAACGAACATGTCGAAAGATCAAATTCGTTTGTCCTTTGCGCGTCGCAAACGCGTAGCGCAGCGCGTCACGTATTCATAAATGCCTAAACTTGACGTCGTTAAATTTTAATACGGCCTCTTAAACAGTGTACGAAGCCCTTTAATCTACCGACTTGGTTGGTAAAGATGCGGGTCGATTACGATCAAACTTGAAAATGTGGTCACAGTAACTTCCAAGGTTGCACATTCATGCAAACGTTGAATTTAGTCTGTTACCTTGTGAATGAATATTTCTAAACCCTGCTACATATAGTACACAGACAAAATCCTGAAGAAGGAAACCCAATGGTACTTATCAACATGAAAGGGAAACCCGTAGAGCGGAAAAATTAACATTAATTAAATCCATACTCAGAAACGTCACATAAACATAAAAATTATTTATATCTCTGATCATCATTGGTAAGAGATGTTAATGAGTTGAATATTACATCTCTGAGCGTCTCCAAGTCGATAGTCCATGAGATATCGGTACGTACAAGTTAGATACCCAAATAAGTTTATGACACTATTATAATACTTATTTTTGCATAAAGTCACGATAGGATAAAATTGAAGAAAAAAACTCTCGTCTTTGTAATTTGCCATTTTAATAAATGATGATTTTACTTTCATAAGTTAAAGCCAGCCATAAATATCATATAATAAATATCAAATTAAAAATTAATCAAACTCTTGTGTTCCGTTATCAAAGAACTCATGGTTTCTGAATTTTCTGTCAGTGGTTTCGTGGTTCCACACGGTAGCGTAAACTCTGGATCAGGACTAAAAAGACTATTGTGTGTGTTAATAAACTTACTTTCCAGTGACAGAAGGCATAGGCGCATGAGCCAAATGGGACTTCAAGAACGCCAATCTCTGCCTCAAAGCTGCATTAGAAGCGGTCGCCGCAGACCCCCCATTGGTGTAACAAGCGAAGGCATCCCGAGGCATTTGGCAGCTTTCGTATAAACTGCCTAGGTTGGTCCACGCAGCTGAATGACCCTTGTCTAACTGAACTGCGCAGATGTAGGCTTGCAACGCGTCCATAGGCTGGTTCTGTTGTTGGTATAGCACCCTGGGTGGAATAGTTTTATACAATGTGTATAAAAGTGTATATTTATGTAGAAAACACAATACTAGATGACAAAAGGCAATTATTGCGTTAATTGATTGAGTATTCTATCAGCAATCTAGTTCCCATAGTACAAGCTTTGCTTAGTTTTGGGACTAGACGGCGTTGTGTAAAATGTTCGTGAATATTTATTTATTGAAATAGTTTGATCCACTGAACGGAGCAGAATAGTAATCAAATTAATCTGCTAAATAGATTTCTCCTATCTAACCCCTGAATTTATAAACCGTTTCAACGAGCATTCTGCTCACTAGAGGAGCTTCTGCATAGTTTGTGAATTCGAGGACCAAACTGTAAAATTTGTTGAATGGACAAAAATACCAACCCGATAGAGCACCAAGTATCAGCATTCCCCTCTGACTTCTCCACCGAGTTCCGGTACGCGATAAAGGCATCGTGCACTTTGCCCTGAGCTGCGTAACACCTCCCGAGGAGGTACAACCCCGCTCCAGATTCTGGTTCTGCTGAAACTGCTCGCTGAAGACACCAGATGGCAGCACGAGCTCGGGCAGCTGGCTCACCGAGAGAGGCGCAACGATGGTACAGCCAACCTGTCCAAATGTTATTGTTCTCGTAGCAAGTAGGCTTTGATTTGAATACAATGGGGTTGCCCTATTTCCTATTTCCAGAAATATCTAATCTGACTTGTTGGTTAGTAGAATTAGATGATGCATTTCGGAAAGTCTAAAAAATTGACTCTGTATGCGTTACGATCTAAAAACTGCGTCAGGTGAGTCAGTCACGAATTGATTCGACTTTTCTGAATACACATTTGACTTTTAGTTTCGAAACGAGGAACGTAATATACAGCAACACTAGTTATTTCAGGTCACCAGGTCACAATTAACAGGAAAAGTTTTATTGATTTTTCCAGGAAGGACTTGGCGAAAATTTCTATGTGATTTTTTCCGGCCGTAAACAGTAATTGTTATAACGATTACATCACAACAACGAAAGGAAAGTTTCATTTGTTACAGAGAAAAAGTTACATTACAACCCAGTTTCGAGAAGGAAAATTTTCAAGTTCAGTGCTGACTTTTATTCTTTTGAATAATTATGACACAATTGTTTAAGAATAAGAGTAATTTGTTGTAAAACTGTGTAAAAGAGATCTAATACGTGGAAGGACCCCGAATTTGGGGCGTAGGTACAAAATAATTAATATTAATAGGGTAGGGCTTACTACTTAATTGAAAAGAAATCTAAAGATATCTGAGTCCTAATAATCTAAAAACTGAAAAGATAGTACCGGAGGGGAGTACACAATAGCGGTTAATGGTAGTTATACATAAATCAAACATATTCTCACCTAATTGCCTGCAAACATCAGCCTTCAAGGACGAGGAGAGCTGAGGTTCTTTGAGGAGTCTCTCGTAGGCATCCCGCGCTGACTTCCGCAAGCTTCTGGCTTCAAGGAGGTGTGCGGCGTGGAAACTGAGCTCCAGCCTTGTAAAAGTGGCGTCTTGATGTGGGGCTAGTCGTGCGCGTTTGAAATGTGCCGCAGCAGCTGCCCAGTGTCGTCGGGCTTTGAACATCAGCGCAAGGCGGAGATGGGCATCGGCCGCGCGATTGAACCCCGGCGACACATAAAGAGCCATTTGCAGCGCTTTCGTAGCCCTGCCGATAACGTTCACAACATGCTTCAAAGGTACCATTAAATTTTATTATTTCTTGTTTAACCGTTTCGAGTTTACTTAATTGTTTAGCAGAACCCCGGCAAACTATGAAACAAAAGATCTTTAGAAATTATTCTCTGCAGTCACGCTGCGTACCTAGTCAACAAGAAAACAATGTCTGCACAAAGTTATTAGTTTACAACCTGAACTTGCCCGACCAACAAGGTCAAAGAATAGTATTTTTTTATAGGTTGTAAAGTTTTTCACAATCAAAGCTTCGAAGACATGTATAAGACATATATATCTGTTCATATTTAAGAAAAGCAAACAATAGTGTTATTCGGGCTCCTAGCATAGATACATCTCTACTTATACATTTTTTTTGTGCAACGAATCTTAAGAAAGCTTTAGAAAATTTCAAACGACGCGGACGGCATTATAACAAAGGTGACTTGGAGCAATGTGTTTTTATTTAAACTCCCAAAATAAAAACCGGTCTCTCTTTGTGGGCCCTTAGAGCAGATTGCATTACATGTCGGAGATTCAATGAACGGGATATAAAGACCTTCGAAAGGTTGATGGAAATATCACTAAGCTCGAATTTAATATGCGGAAAAGACAGACAGGGTACCCAAATCATTTTTGCGCAAACTTTTATTCTACTAAAATATAAATAGGTTTTTTTAGCATTAAACGCGCGATTCAGGTATGAGTTTTGAGTTTTATTGCTTAGATGGTGTGTGAATATGCGTGAACACAATGTGAGTATAATTTAATTTCGTAAAATTTATTAAATAAAGTGCCCGTAATAATAGTCATCCTAAATACCTGCAGAATCGTCCGTAAGTTTTTGCAAACTGACCTCTCTACTGATGTCCAAACATCCACTTCCAGTTCTCAAGAACAGCCAACTGGATCTAATGATGCGCACTTGGCGTAGGCCCGTGCTCATCATTTATAGCACCGACTTTAAGTCGAGTAGATAAAAATCGAAACCATAATAATAATTTAAACGCAAATAGCAAATTCGTCCTACTTAGTTCGGCTTGGTTACAGTACAGCCAGACTGCGTGTCCTTTATGCGATCTTCAATAATCCTACAAACAGTGTGGAGGACACGCACAAAAGTTCGATAAGCTTTCAACCTTCAACGTAAGTTCGACACGCACATACTGATGTTACGTTCTATTCTATTCTAGTCATGTTATTTAAAAAAAAATCGGAATGAAGCTATTTACTGAAAATCACTCAAATAAAAACAAGAAACATTAAAAAGGCCCAAGAATTTCAAGTTGTTCCATTTTACACAAAAAATGTCAGGTACTCATGATAATAAATCAACAGTGAAGTATTCAAAGAATGAATGGCAGCGCGCGGCGATGGCGAAGGCACGATGCGGTAAAGTAAAGGTGCGCGAGTTACAAAAGACGGAATCAAAGTCATAATATCCGTAAGGTTAGTGAAGAGCGCATCACCGAAGCGTAACGTCACCGATGCGCCCGAGGGGTCGACGACCGTCTGAGGCTCGTTCGTGCAATCGATCGAACCCTGCAACACAGCGTCTAGACAGCGATAGCACAGCATAGCAGTCCGAATCAACCGCCTATACCTACATATACCTACGTCTTTATTTAAATGACCTCTGCTGACATTTGCAAACCGAAACAAAGGAGCGAGACAGGTGCCACCGATGTTCGCCCCAATACCGGGACGACTAAAATAAGTGAAGATTACACACACATCGATCCGAACCAGTGTGAATAACTTTCACCGGAGCAATGCTCAACATTAAATTGGCCGTGCTACCTAGCCAACATAACATTATTATTAAGGTACTTGTACGCATCCATTGTTCTGTTGAATTCCCTAACTACCGTCACGCAATCGTCTAAATTCCGAGTCGTGTCGTGTATGTTAATTTAATTTTCAAAGTTGGAACCGCAGCCACTGCAACACATTCGTCAATGTAATTTTTGTAAATGAGTACAAATAAATGCATTAAAATTGAAAGTATAAAGCAGACATGCAATACATTAAACAATGGCAACGTGTGCAATTTTCCACAAATCATGATAAATACTAATATTGTCGTTCCATACGACAATATCGTGAGAAACATCAGCACGATGGCTATTATGAAGCGAGTTATGAATGCTACGTGTACACAGCGTCGTCCATACAAACTCGGCCAGTTAAGTTTTGATAGTTTTGTGGGCCGCTGCGCAACCAACGCAGTTGATATGATAACAAAGCTATAACTGTTATTGCAATCAGGGACTTTGTTAGTTTTTGCTCGCACATAATAATATAAACACATCGATAAGTGGCGAGTATGAGAACGCCCTACTACTATCAATCAGAATATTGATTTTACATATAAACGCGTCAAAAATAAAACACTGAAAGATGAATTGTGAGATTTTGTGTGCATCTGAGTCGACGAAGGCGACGCACGATCAAGATAATTTGCATTCTTTCCCAAAAAAACCAATGCTAACATCCTAACGTATAGTATAGGTAAAGTACAACGTATACACCGATGTTTGAATAAATAATGATGTATCCTGTACGTACGAAGGGGATCGATTATAATCCGGTTCGCTACCTGCTCAAACCCAACCTTGGGTATTATCAGTTCAAGCAGGTAAAGATATTATGAAGGCACTGCCAACTCCCAAAGAATTTCTCGTTACTTTATGCTTTTAGCTAGCAAACAAGTACCTACCTAGTTTTATTTATGAAGGCATCTGGTATTATTACAATGATTGCGACCATTTTACATTCTTCAGAAAAGAAACACGCCGTAATACTTTCTAACACAATGACAGAAGTGCTTGAGCATCTCATAAGATGCAATTTAGCGGGTAATTTTAACTGTTCAGCGACATGAGCACTCATGCACGCTTGAGAGCAATGGTGGGCGAAGGGGGGAGATGGAATGAGGCAGCTCAGAGTGACCCAGTTCTTCAGACTCGCGGCGGCTCAAGGACGGATCGTCCGCTATTTATAGAGTTCATTCGTCGGTCGTCATCGCACTCACTTTACATAACTGAAGTAAGCAGTCGCTAGGTGAGTCGGCACGTGATCGTCACAAACGCAAGACTTTCCCATGAAGGTAAAGAGCGAGGTCGAGGGGAACGTTTACTCAGACAAAATTTTAACGCATTTCTCTAATAACAAAGAGAACCCTTGAGAATGAGTCAAGCCATGTGTAGTATGCCACTGCAAACGAGGTCAAGTTCGGAAGAATCGACGACTTCTTTGGTAGCTTTTATGAGAGTCAGTAGCACAAGTGTTTATTTGAAGATCTGATCTACTTAAATCTCATGGGAGCAGATGAATAAAATTATGTGCAGTATAAATATTATAATTTTTATTGTAATGTGTTGTAAGGTTGTAATTGTAACCACAATCAGTAGGTATAGTAATGTAGGTATTCTAGTACAAATTGAAGTGACGCAATCAAGCGATGCATTCAACCTCCAGGCAAGTTACTCGTATAGGTTTATTGCTTCACGACCTTGGTTGCATTGCACAGCGACTGAATGCAAACTGCAATTCTATGCACTACATGGCAACTGCAACATGCAATGCTACACAATATGCAATGCAAATCCTAGCTGATTTGCATTGTTTTAAAACTAAACAATGTGGATTGAAATCCATTCCCCTTTTACGATTTGTTTGGTTGTCCATTAATTATCAATATAAAAACTAAGGAACACTCCCGTAGCACTACAAAACTGATAGTGAGCGAGGGCTCTTTTATCGCTGGCGTCATTCTAGTTTGACCCACTTTTGTCCCATTCGATACCATTTATAAAGTAACCTACACGATATGATCTCATGAACACAATATTTCAGCTTTATACAAACTATTTTCAGTCGTGATTTACATTACTACACAGGAATAGTGTAAAGTGCTCATAAATTCGGAATTCATTTGTATCTATTTTATTCTAAGGCCACCAGTATTTAGGCCATCCGTGTTTACGCTGCTGCGAAATCTGTCTAGCTGTTATGTTTTGTTGGACTTGTACTATCTCACTCAACCTGAACCTGAGAATAGAATAAGTTTATTCAAATTGGTAAAACCTGATAGCACATACCATGATAGTACATCAGAGTAGATGTACTACAATACCAGTAGTATTTAGTGCTATATCAGAACAAGGTCACTGTAATACTGATCAATTGTCCACGTCTATTCTGACTGTTCATGACTATTGCATGAGCATTTTTGTGCGCAATTTCACACTGGGTGGGATACATGCGGTGACTGTGGTGAGGATGGTCTGGGAATGAGAAAAAACATAATCTAGAAATGATATTTGCCCGAAACCACAGAAACGTTCCAGACACAGCGTTATTGGTTTTAAATATTCAGTATTGTTGTTGTTTTAAATAGATTCCAGGTACTATATCCAATTTAGTAAACCAACAGGCAATAAGCCAACAATCTATGTCGAAGATGTCCTGTCCTTACAGTTATAAGTACTTAGGTCAGCCAGCAGCCACATTATTGCATTAGGAAAGTTAGGTATTTGTATTTTCTACAGTACTATTACAGTTAGAACTACAGACTCGCATACCTGCAAACCTTGCTATTTCACATTTTAATTAAAGGTGTGTCGGTGAGCCAAACGATATCTGCGATAATCATTCACTTGACATACTTGTTAGCAGGCATAGCAGGTATCAAGTTTTAGCAAAGGTTATTCATTTACTGATACGAGAAGGTTTATTTAGATAACGGAATAAAGATGAATAAGATTGAAAACGCTACCCAAAGCAAAAGCTTCACAAGCTTCTCACTAACATCTACAAATAGAACGAACAGACAGAAACGAGTCGCATAGGAAACATCTAATGAATCTTCAGCTCGATCTTATATGGATCGTAATGTATTCTAGTACGCGAGATATATGTCTCTGAACCCGGAAGGCTCACCAGCAGAAGAACTGGACAATTCCAGTGGCATACCGCACTGCATTACAAGCGCAGCATGACGCTATAACCTGATGCGCTCGCGAGATGCGAATCCATTATCAAACAGGTTCGCCTTGTTTCAGCACGCTTTATTTATTTACGGACATGACTTATGTAATTTATATGATAGCTTTATGATAATGTCAGCTTACTGTTCATGATAATGAGAAAAATAACACAACGTTCAATAACCAAGTTAACGCACATAAAAGTATGCACAGCACACATCCCCTACGAACATCGTAAGAGCTGACATTCTGCGCTATTATTACATTACAAACGGTGGAGAGCCCTTGATAACTCCCCATACGATTGCATACAAGTGTCTGAACAAGTCCAATTCTTATTAACATGCAGAATTAAAAAACTCGGCCCCATCCCTAACGTTACGATTTATTAGAAGGGTTGAACCCTTTGAGAACAGAAATTTAGGCTTATAGCGTGCGACGTCTAAGTTGGGACTCTAGGACAACACGAGGGTAGAAGCGCATACGTGTGAGTTCAATTCGAAGCCATACGTGTGTTTTAGGTATGTAGCACTGGGTTTCGGAAGGGCCGCGAGGCAGGGGGAGCGGCTTATCGCTCGATAGTGACGCAACATCATCTCGCAAGCATAAAGCCCTTTCCAATGCTCCCTATTCGCGGTCGCTGGCTTTCTAAAACCATTGTGCGTATGGTTCTGTGTGTATGCCTACAGAGAGACAGCCGGCCTGGCAAGAGGCTCCATGGATCGACATCCGTGAGAACCACTGGCCATGCTAATTAAGTATGCTTGTACGTGTGTGCTACGAACCGCATACGCTCTACAAATGTAAATCATACTAAAATCTCTTAAAACGGTTATTTTTATCAGATTCTCGAGCTATGTATGTTGTACGTCTGTCTGATAATATAATCAACAAGCTACGAACGTAGATTTTTATTGCTATAACGGATTTCTTATCTACTTTATGCCTGGGATGGCTGTCATTGGGCTGGGTATTTTTAAAGTGGCTATAATAAATGGTCAATGTCCGCGAGTGCTTGATATATTTTATAAAATATTTAGAATCATAAGTAATTCAGTTTATTTTCAATTTGGTTTAACTTCTTCGAAAAACAAATACCCACTGAATAGTTAGTAGCTGACGGTTCTAATAAATAAGTGATAATAAATGGACTAATGTAACCACGTTACGTTGCTTACGTCAGTGATATCAATTCGCACTCTTATCTGTAGTTGTGTACAAACCCAAACGTAATGTGTGAATTACGAAGAACGACATTTTAATATACTTTGCATATTATTGTATAATAGATACAATACATACATTAGCGATTTGCGTGACAACATAAATATTTACATATACCATACGAAAAACCAAAACCGATAATTTTCCGAGTATTTTATTACCGATTCTATTTTCCATGATATATTAGCTGACGAAACCATGTTAATGCAAATGTCTATGGCTGGAGCGTTAGATTTTTACACTAACCGAATACTTGCTATCCAAATCTTAGACAAAAAGACAAAAGAAATTGAGGAGTAAACTGAAATGTTGTTTCAGTCCCAAAATATCTGTTTAAAATTTTCGATCTGCTGAGTGCGAAATAATTTGTACTCAGCAGGCAACAGTAGGCCGAAATTACGCATGACCGTATTAGCCGACTTGGTCTCGTAAACCATAAAGCTTTTGCTAGATGCTTACTCACCACCTCAGCAGCCTTGAGCGTCTGACGATGCGAAACTGTGTGCCACACCCGCCCCGTCGTGCCGCTGTGTGTGACGTTTCGTGATCGTGACGTATGACTTTTTTCGCGGAAATTCCAGCGCGGCCAACGATCGCTATGCGAATAGCAAAGCGAACAGCTTCCTCGTCCGCAAATATAACTTCTAATTGATTTCTATTATACAATCATTAAGTAAGTAAGTTTTTGAATGAATTTATTGAATGCCTCGGTAACATTTGTTCTGCGGACGGACATTATAATATGTAGTTATAAAATGTGCTAAAACTTAATCGACTTATTGCCTATCGGTCTAGCATTTCCACGCATTCATCATCCTATCGTCAAGTACCTACCTCTTTCTTTCATCAAGTTATGCTTATGCATGATTTTATGCCTTAAAACTGTAACTGAGACTGCGTGTGCTGGTATAATATTTTCCCTAACAGGAAAAAATTTAGTTTCCTTTTTGCACGTGTATAAAGCATAGACTTTAGCTAGTTATTGTAAAAACTGGAGCACACCGCTTGACACAGTTCATGCCCTGTGTGGGTGGGTGGGTGCCCTACAGATGTGGGTGGGTGTACCAACTTACGTAACTTAAACAAAGACGAAGGGCGACTGGCTTGCCACACCACATTTCGCAACGATCGCCCTATAACTATTGTAGGAGAACTGGTGTAGTGGGTATAGTTTGGAGTCATGTCATGCTTGAAACATTTAGTGGTTATTTTGTTTTCAAAACATTTGTAGAAGTAAAGGAACGGTCGGCTGAGCCACCGAGGTCATTGACAGGGCGGAGGCGGAGGCGGAGGCGGGTGGCACGGATGCAGCGAATGCACCGAGAAGCGAGTTCCGGTGCACTACGCGCCAGGTATAAATAGCGATCCGTTAGTGTCGACGACCGTTCACCGTCACCATTGCATTCATCCCGCCGTCAAGTATCAAAGCCGTGACCTAGATTTCATAAGGAAATATCGATTACAGAAAGCGGCGTGATGAAAATATCTGGGGAGCGAGAGTCGCTGCGAATCTCGCGAAAGCCGAAATAGGTCCGAGAAGGGCAGGGGAAGGGCAGGGGGCTAATAAATGCCCTTCAACCCGACGAGAAGAATTCGGGTGCGCGCGCGGCCCCTCTCATCCCTCAAGCCTTCTGAAGGGCTTGGTAGACCCGCGCGTACTACGTGACGCCGACCACGCCGAAGGGCAAAGGGCGAGTCCCACCTTGCCCGGACACCTACGAGTACTAGATGCAATCCCCGAGTCGCAGACCGCAACGCAACCTCTATTGCGTATTTGCCCTCAGCAATTCGACGAAAGCTGAGAGCTAATTTACATAAAAACCATCCAATTCTAGCAATGCTTCCCATAATAATACTCGGTATGAAACACGAATAGACAAGCGTCCACGGAATCCGGTTCCTAGCGGTTCTGTTACTATGCATATTTCGGCAGACAGAATCATTTACTTCTTTATATTTACTTAGAAATAAATAACATATCGAAGTTATTGTGACGAATGTGTAATGTGTGAAGTAGATGTACCTAGTTAGTAAAGTAACCATTTCACACATTATTTTATCATGCTGATTCGCAAGGTCAGTACTGCACTGAAAACGTATTCAGAATGCATAGTAATTACTTCATGCACTGACGACGACGTTTCAATGTTTATAAATGAGACACGGATCGCACGCTTGTTTGAACAAACATTCACATTAGAAACATTAGAAGAAAGGAAGGAAGGGAAAATTATTCCAAGAATGTGAATGTCTAAAAATACACATCTCTTAGTTCACAATTCAAGAGCTATTTTTAATGAGAAATCTACGCTAACAAGTTTCGAGATAGACGACTGGAAACTTCTCTGATAAATATAAAATTAACTACCTATCTATCGAATGCAATTACACTGTGAAGCAGCCGTAGTGAGTGAGTGAGCAAACATGTCGGGAAATTTTATCGCTTTCTACACCAAACCTCCGATTATTTACTACGATATGTAGTAAAATTCAACAATAGTTCGATAAAACGACTATTTGATCGCTGCTTGTTTCTTGTAACAACAGTATGTCGAACCAAACTACTAAATATGTGGATTTTTGCTTTATAAAAGAAAACCTAACGAAACAATAATGTAATAGAAACTATTCTTATTACAAAGCACCGTTAGATCATTGGGACGAAACTAATAGAAATATTAATAAACTTGAAAGGTAGTGTTTCGTCCCAGTAGTGGGATGAAAGACTGGTAGTCCGAAACTAGAATAACTCAGTGTAAAATACGAATATACCTACTTGAGATTTTGGCTCAAACATAAATGTAGTTTTAAACAAGGTTTGTGACAAAAGAACGACTTCATACGCATGTTGCGTGTAGCCACCTTGTACTGTTTTAGTTAGACGATATTATACTAAGTGGTGTTACGAAAGCTAGGTAATAAGGAGCAGCTGATGCTATGACAGGTGTGGTAGCAGCCGGCTTACACCTGCCTTGGACACGAGCCACCGCAAGCTGCTCTAGCAATATTACATACCACTCATTACCTACCTCTATAACAAAAGCCAGTTAACATTCAACCATCCACATAAGTCAAACAGCAGCTGACCAACAAATGTCGAATACTTATATAACAAAGCGCAAACAGTTACAGACTGTGGATTAATAAAAAGTGATACAACAATACCAGGAATAACAAGAACCCAGAACGTTTCGAATTGAATAGTAATGTAAATTATTCAGCGAAAAACGTACATTTTGATTATTTACTGAGAAATCTTTGCTTTGACGAGTATTCGTTGTAAATGTATTGAATATATAAATGTTAACGTCAAATCTATACCTAACATGAAAATAAAACCTCAGTCGCATGATCTTGTCGCACTAGAATGATCTTGAGATTAAGCCATCTAATTCGATTAAAAGAGTGCACGTTTGAAAGGCCCAGAGATCATTATTGCGAGGATTAAACTCAGTTTAATTTCTAGAATTGTGAAGTCGGGAAGTTTATATTCGGGAAAAGTTAAGAGTCTAAATCAATGGATGTCAAGGCTTTCACTCGAACGTGCCTAAATACCTCGGATCTTCGAAGCGATACAAATAAATTGAAATCACATTGCCTAACGAATTGGAAGAAATGACAATATTTCTTAATCGATTTCAAGCCTTCTGTGGGAAAGATAGGCATCCGCTTCAATAAAAAGCGTACTGTATTATAAGCAATTTCAAACAACTATCTGTGGAAACGCTATTTCCTGCATGCTTCTCTACGGGACGGCCAGTGAGGCATATTGATGAACAAGTTTGCAAAACGGGCTGAGCGAGTCTAAGCTAGTAACTGGAGGGCTCTATAGTGGAGTACCGTTACTTGACTAGCAGCGTTGCGTAGATAATACGCAGACCGGTCTTAAACAGCCAATATTACGATAGACGATAACGCTTGATAAACGATAAGAAACTTAGTAACTAGATTATAATCAAAGTACGAAATGCTGACAGTAATTCTTTTCAGTATGATAAATCAATTCTGACGCCGCTGGCTAGTTTAAAGTAAGTAATTTTAACTATCGTAATCTTAAAGATTTATTCTTATTCTTCCATATTTAGGCCAATTAGTAAAAAAAACCAGCCTATAGTGAAAATCGTTCGGCTCATTATGTTTTCAAGTAGCATCGCATCACTACCGGTCTGGTTACGAATGACGTAAGCCAAAAGTGCGCGAATTCCACCTGATATGGTTATCGAATACGTCATGACTCACAGAATTTCCTGTGCTCATTTAATTAAAATGATATGACAAATGCGGATCTTGGCACATGTGACTTGGAGATGGATAGTTGGACCTAATATAATGAATTAGTAAATTGTAACAATGTATTTCAATAGTAAATTAGTACGACAAGAAAACAAACTATTATTTTGATATAGCGCGTGTAAAGTCTATGATACACGTTTACCGCTAGACGCATAACTTCGTGCCTTGAAAGAACAATAAAGAATGCATCGACAGTGCATAAAATGCATTTGAGACTTAAGGTACCTATATGGTAGTTAGTAAGGTAAGGCAACATAGCATCGCGTGCGGCCGAACGGAGTCCGTGGTTATAACCACACTCCACCGACCTACATTTTATGCGACGGCCAACTTATTATTTAGTAGCCTGGCAGTGCACGCACTGCCCACCCTTATGTTTCCGTTACCCTCGTTGATCCCGGCAATATGTCGAGTCGAACTTTCACATAAGCCGATGCGATGAATGAGTGAAGTCTTCCTTGAACAGCTACCTGCGAAAACACATTGCAAAAACACACAAGGGAACAAAAAATCAACCTTTCGACGGGACCAGCTTCGGAACCGCCGAAGACGTAGGTGTCTGCGTTTTGGAAACAAAACACAATAGAAAGACTCGCGTGCGAACGCGATGCAGGGATATAGGCGGCAGGTTGAGAGAGAGAGTCGACTGTAGGGCCGACGTAAACAAACCACGAGCGGGATCTTCGACCGCACTTACCATTTTGGGGACCATCAAATCCGGGGTAGAGATGTGCGGCCGCAGGGGCCAACGTAGTGAAGAGCAGGAACGTCTTTGGCAAAAACAGCTCAAGCACTCAGGTTGGTTTCGTTCATACACTCGTCACAAATAAATAAACACGAAGACGTCCCGTCCTACACTACGATCGCGGCCCGCGCCGTTGCAGTTTACGTCACCGCATCCCGCTCCCGACTGACAGTGAGCGCGGCGCGCGACCGACGACCTCGCGCGCGCTGCAGCGTGCACCGTCCCGCGCACCTCACGCCGCGCCACTCCACGCCCTGCCCGCCCCGCCTCGCCCCGCACCTTCCGCCGGCCCTACCGTCCTACGTCGCTCGTCTGCGTCCGGTGAATCACGATGTCGACACGAACGGAACAACCAACGAGCGCGGATTCCGGACATGGAGTCTTTTATTTTCTCTAACTATCTGAAGACCGTATTTTATTTAAAAATCGTTGTCATAGGTACCTACCTACCTACTAGAGCTAAACAGTATATTTTAAATTAGAATCACTTAATTATGTAGCAAGCTGTAGGTACTTATTGTGAATTGGAGACGCTCTCTTAATAATTATGAAGGTTCCGGACCATCGGGTACAGGGAAGGGAACCCTTATGGTGTGACTTTGTCCATCTGTCTGTTACAATCTCAGATACTACTTAATTTTAAATAGTTTTAGATCTTATTCGTCAGCATGTATAAAAAGTGAGATAAGTCATTTGGTCAAAATTAGAGGGTGTCAAAATTCCAAATTGTTAAATATCAGCGAATTCAGTGGGATATAATTTGAAAGGTAAGTAGTAGGTAGTATTTAATTTATAATTTTTTTATATCTTTACCCAGTACACAGTGCAAATATTCGCTAACGTAAAACTTAATACTTTTATGCGTAGCATTTTAATATTATTTGAGACGAAAATCTATATTTTTTTGATGTCATGTTTAGAAAGGAAAGGATCCTTACGCCTACCTGATGTTAAAAGCGGATATTGTTCGCAGTCGAGATCGGCAAGCTAACTTGCCAAAAATGACCATGTTTTTAAAGTGGAATTCTGACTTTTTAATAGATCAAGTACTTTTTAAAGATGAAATATATGAAATAAGACATATGTTTTAGAAAAATGTAATTTGACAGGGTTCTGCTAGATGAAAGGATACTGAATAATATAAGCATGAGCCCATACAGAAGCCTGACATGATTCATGCGATGGCCTTAGGCCTACTTATACAGTACCTAATCGTTTACCACTCATAGAACAGTAGCTTAGCTGTCTGACCTTTTCAAGACGAGCTTATGCACAGCTGCATAGTGAATACAAACTAGCGGAATCCGAATTCTCCGCATTTTTTCAAAGTCAAAGTCAACATTTCTTTATTCAATAAAATCACAAGGATCATTTAGAATCGTCTTATATAACTAGGTGATTCTAGGTGCCAGTTCCACGCGACCACAGCCTAGAAGAACGGGCAAGAAACTACGGCCTGGTTCCTAGCGTTTTTTTGTATGATCCCTTTTACAGAGAAAAATACATAGAACACAAGAATAGCATTGACACCGCGATAAAGAAATTCTTTACACCACAGAACTTTACACTCAAATTCATGAATTTAGAGGTCCCTCTACGTTTTTAATTCCGTACCACAGAATATTATTGTACCCTCTTTGTAAAAAAAACCTACCACTATGAAAATGAAGCATATTTCGTAGAAATTGCATCAATTTTGAATACTATTTCTAAAGAAGTTTTCAGCATAGAATCTTAAATAAAATAGTTTACGAATTCATAAACAGAACTATCCATCAAATAGTTTCAAATCCTATGCACTTTAGGATTAAATATTACAGAACTAAAACTTACCAATCAAAAGCATTGTAGTGGTGATAGCACAGTCCTAGTCCATACAGGAACAAAGGATCCTTCCAGTTCTCTCGTTCCAGAGCGTAGAACTTTTGGTAGGCAGACATCGCTACAAAAAAACACATCGAAATTCCTTTTTTAACTTTAAGTAAAAACCAACCACTAACAACTATCCGATAAATTACTTGAGTTTCAAATAATTTGGGTAATGCTAAGGTTGTAAACATTAGCATTATACTTAGCGGTATAGCAGCATCTTAAATAAGTTTGTGGTATTTATGCTATTTTCAAACTACTTTTTTTATAGCTGAAGCATTTCAGATACGTGACACCCATCACAAAGGTTTAAAATAAATAATGTACCTAGCTAAAGCATGCAGGCATTTAAGAATGTGTTCAAGCATAAAGCAATCTGCAAACTTATGTTTGGAATTAGATAAAAAGCAAATGAGGACATGAATAGTAATAATAGCTCAGTTCTAAAGTAGCATAAAAGTCAAGTAGGTGTATGTACCCTGGGGCACTACAATATTGACCGTAAAAGAAAAGTAAATTTGATAAGAATTAATTAAAAATATAAATGAGTTGTTGAATTACCAAATCACTTGTCAAATTAAATAACTATCATATTGATAATTTATTATCTATTATATTATATAGAAACTGTTAAATGAGTACAAACTTTATCTAGGTTTCTCTTTTGCAATCTGAATGGATATGCACCTCTTATGTGTCTGCATAAATAAATAAATATAATACAAAAATTTAACGAACCTTTAGCATAATCCTCAAGAAGTAGATGGAAATGCCCTAGCTTGCAATAGGTCTTGGGATCGATGCAGATATCTCTCCTTGCATCAGGGGAGCTGGCTCGGTCTTCCTCCTAAAACATATTAAAAATATAATTAAATTCTATTCTTCTCCCAATTTTTTGTGTGTCCCAATCAACCACTTTTGGTTTAAATTGATGGGAGTCATTTCCAAATTATGAGGATATTCATCAGCTCTGAAAACCTGTTTTGAGCAATCACAGGCATATTGCAGTTAAATGAATTCAGATTTGATGAAATGGAGTTCATACTCCAAGGTCTGATGAAGGAGATTTACATGGCTGTGGCTTTTAAAATTTTTGTAAAATTTACTTGTTAACTATATTCTGCTCATGCCTTTCTAAAGCGAGTTACGAACATTTGAACTGTCACATATTTAATAAACGTAGGATAGGGTGAATAGAAAAAAATAAATATTCATGGACATTAAAAATATGTAGCAGTAGGTATTTGAATATTTTTTTTGTTCTGCTTTTATCTGCGATCAGTCTTCAGACTATGAGCAGGTATGGTGTAAGCAGTCGGGCTTGTAGAATGGGGGCTCCAGCAAGCACTTCTCCTTTTCTTGGCGATCATGTTCTGTAAAAATTTGGATAGTAATTGTGTACTTACCTTGACTTGCACCAGCATCCCTTCCAAATATTTGACTGCCTTGAGAACAAGTGCTCGAGTCCGTCCATGTTCAGTGCCTCGTAACTTTAGGAAACCAAACTTTCGACTGTAAATAGTTAAGAGTGGAGTTAGTACAGTTTAGGGAACCAAAACATAGGTATAAGGAACAATCTATGAAGGAATCAAATAGTTTTTATGTGTTATTTGGATATTACCTTCTCAAATATTTATATATTATACATATACATATTATTATATTATATTACTATTGTTACAGTAAACATAGAATTCGATGAATAAAAGGCAACTTAGCTACAATAATGTTTGATAGATGTAGCTAGAATGTTGGAGTAAAACATGTTTCAACAAAGTTTCACTGAAAATGCTGATGACTTTGAAACATACCTACCTACTTGGGAAGTTGATGTCTTGATTTAAAATTGATAAGTATTGAACACGGCAAAGACTTTTTGAAAACATCGACTACATCAATACTACGCTCTATTTACCTGTCGAGCTCCGACAAAACTTGCAACTCTTGCGAGGTTAGATTTAGCTCTTCTTTTTCATCCATTTTTTCCTTATTTAACCAGGTACTACTTGAACCTAAACCTGAATTAGGACTTTTAAAACATTATTCTCCGTTTTCATTAGCCACTGTAATTCTATTAGGTTTATTTTTTATCAATAAAATAAAAACAAATAAGTGCAAAAAAATTACAATTTACAATCCAATATCCAATACAATACAATCCATACAAATGATGAGTGAGTCAGTGAATGAATAAAATGAAGTAAAGATAAACAAATGAGCGGAATAGACATTCCATGCCTATTCCGTGTGCCATGACACGACATGCATGACTGTGCCCCTCACTCAGTGTTGCCAGACGAGAAAACTGATATTACAATGTTTTGTGCTCAAATTTACAGCGTTTGCGACTAAATTACAGTAAAAGGTGAAAAAAAAATACAGTGTATTTTACAGAAGATCTAAAGAAACTGTTATTGTTTAACTTTAAACTAAAATGCACATTCTAAATAACTAACCAACCACTAATCAATGACTGTCACTATCATTTAGCTCGATAGCCGTTTTTTTTGTAGATTTTATCCCTGAATTAAATGATTTTATCATTTTCTCAGTTGATATAAAATTAACACAACTGGTGGCTGTTACGTCGAATGGTTTGTTGCGCTAACATGTTTCCTCTTATTGTCGACGTCTTTTGTCTTATTGTCTTGAATGAGCCAAACAAAATTGTAATGCATTGCATACGAAACCAATTTACAATAAAATTGTAGGTAGGTACTAATATAGGCTTGAAAACTTACTTAACACACGGTTGACACAATTTGTGCGTTTAATACTACGAAGTTGTTCCTAATTTATGAAACAAGGGTGGTGATTGTGACTAATGTAAAGAGGTGGTGCGTGCTCTAGTAGCTGGTTGCATTTCAACAAGTTGATAATTATTATCTTTTCTGGTCACAAAAGCTGCGTTCAGTTTATAAACTATGTTATCACAAATATTATCTAGACAGATCCTTACGTTATTTATTCTAAGTAAATCCTAGATCATAAATCATGTCCTGCCAAATATTTAATCGTTTTAGATATAGATAAGCGTTTTATTGCCCTAGATCGCTAAGTAGCCCCCCTTGACACGTGACAGTGCGGAGCTTTTTTCAAAAAGATGGTACAGGTTAAACTAAATTGGCTTTTGCCTGTAGAAAAATTACAGTGTATGGAACACTGTAATTTTAGTATTACAGTGTACAGTAGATCGTGTGAAAATACAGTAGATCTGCTGTAATTACAGTGTATCTGGCAACACTGCCCTCACTGTGCCCTAAAGGAAAATTAGAAGGGGGAATGGAATGATATAATACGCCTGTGCCGGATGAGAGATGAAAGTCATGATTGCATATACCTAACACAATAAATAAAATATTGTTTTTTTGTAGGCTTGGGACTATGGTGATCCGAAATTCCAAATCATGTATTCCCAGGTTAATGTTTTCTGTCTGGGATTAAAGCAGCGTATTGCGTAATGTAATAAATTATACTGATAGTGTAACCACTGCTAATTCCTAATAACTTGGCTCAATCCTATCTACAGTAAGGTCACAGAGTATCCGTCGCCAACACTTAAAAAAAAAAGGGAGCAAAAGAGAGAGAGCGAGCGGAGGAGCGACATTAGAATAGAACGTAGTCTCCCTCTATGGAATAGAACCACCACAGAGTACATTTTTATATATAGAAACAAAGAACCACGGAAGAACGAAACGAACGAACGAGTACAGTACTACAACAAGACGGGGAAGACGGGCGGGACGAGACGAACGAACAGTACCCTACCTAGTTTAGTTTTATCCATTTTATTTGATTTTATTAGCGAGTGCGCAGTATTTTATAACACAGAACTACAATTGAAATCAAATAATTTCCAGCGACGTTAATGCTGCTAGATGCACGTTTGTAAAGCACTGTTTATTTCGAAGTCTGTTTTTGTGTAGGATTCAATATGAGCTACAGAGATTCAGTAAGTATTTTTTATCATTTTTACCAAGTATTGCAATAGCAATATAATTATTTCTATAGGTTCCGATACGGTTTTATAGCTCTGACAGTCACACAATCGTGCGGTTTTTTAATTCTTATTGCTACCGATTTGAACAATATTGAAAAATTTCATCCACCTACCCATAAATTCTATTTCTGTATTCTTACTCATGAATTTTCAAGGCTGCTAAGCAATGGGAGGCATATCAATTTTCTTATTATGCTTCTTTTAATAGAATGGCCGATACCTGGTGTATTCCCAGTTACTGCATGAAAGTAAAAGATTATTAATATTGAAACTTATTATTTTATTATGTTCGTACTCTACCAATCCTTTTGCACTTTATAATAAGTAGGTACTTATTCTGTTTGAGTACCTATCTCAAGTCCTGTGTGTTGTATTTTCCACAGTATTTGTTTCCCCGGTGTTCCCGACGCCAACTATCTTACTATGATGTATGTACTTGTGTTGTAACAGCATCCTTGGTTTTTTAGTAAGCTACACAAATGATTAAACCCCCTTCAGGTTTAGATGAAAAATCTTCAGAAATAGTTTGATTTTTCATCACCGACACGCCTACCTACCTTAAAACAGTTTCAATTTATAAACACAAGCAATATAGGTACCTACTTGCTAGAATTGTTTGGACCTACTTTCAATGCTTATGATACTTTTTTTTTATAAACATGCCGGGGGCAATCAGTAAGTGCAGCTAACTGGACGTACCAAATTGACCAATCTAGTGGTCTTATTCATTAGTCTCCTAAAACTCCGTTAGCTAAAATGTCTGCTAAATCAATACAATTCATTTTTGCAGTATTGCCTGCAATTTCGCCAATATTGTCATCTCAATTTGTTGTCATGCAATGCAAGTGACAATGACAATATTTTTTAAAACCGCAGTAAAATTACAGGGTATTATGAATAAAAACCTAGGTACCTATTATTCAAGTGTATTCTTAAATACCTATTTTTGTAGTGGTCTTAACATTTATCATATTATATAACTTTAAACCCAACTACGGACGATTGCCATAAAAAAAAACTTTAATTAGAAGTATCTGATTAAAGTTTCTGATTGATAATTTATAATGATTTTGGAATTTTTAAAAGTAGTAAGTACCAAAAAATTTTAAAATTTAAATTAAAACAAAATTTCAAAATACAGTCAGTTACAAAAGTGCTTATTTATAAATTTTACCTAGCTACATCGTTTTAAAAGTCTTTTTTATGTTATGAAGCATGCAAAAACTTTCCTTTTAGCAAGCTAAACCTTTTGAACTAAATAAAGTGAGAAATAATTCACCTTGAAATTTTTTATTTTTTAAATACTCAAGTATATGTACTTAATACATATATTTTTTCGTCAATTAAATATGTTATATCTTTTAATATACTTAATGCACGCTTGGCTGACATTTCTAATGATTTATTAACATTATTATTATCATCACACCTTGAAAAAAACTATACAGACCAAAACTAAAACTACTGGAGGCATACTCTAATTCAACAATAAAATATATTCAGGTTGTTACCTATGAATTGATGCTTTTTTTGATTACCTAAGTAAAAAAATCCCATGTCAGTGCAAATAACCTCCTAATAATTATAATTATGTTACTTATCAACAGTACTCACTTTTTCCGAGATCTCATTCGTACTGCGCAGCTAATGAGCAGCGTGTGGGGTCCTACTTGAGGACTCTCATGGTATTTATAAACATGTATTTGACCCTAGTTTGACCCTATGCCGTGGTTTTATTGTTGATTTCCATTAGAATATCATGGTTTTGAAAATAATAACCTAAGTAGGTAGGTAGCATAGGTAGTATAGAACAGTACCAACTAAATACTTATTGGATTAGTCTTGGTCTGCTTTGGTTGGATTAATTTTTAATGTTGGATTGTATGTAAATATCTAGTTTAAGGACGGGTTTTCTAGTCTAGTACGTATAAAATACCTGCTTTCAGTTTCATACTCTCTCCAAAAAAACTTTTTAATTAACATTCTTTTTGCACTCAATACCAATCAGATAAACCAAGAACAAAGCATTTATTTATGTAAATATTTACTTTCATCCTTATCTTTGTACCAACCATGTTATCAATTTCCGCCGAGTTTAAAATAACATGCCGTTATTATAATAATATTTTCGTATCGTAGCGCCATAAACATCAGTACATTAGTCCGACTAACAGTTTGTGCACGGTTTAATTAGAGTTGCCTCACCATGCGTATTTATAGATTTTAATAAAATGGGCCAAGTATTGTGCAGTTGTTTTACGCATAAATTTCGTGTGCAGAGCTTCGGGTCCTCTCCGTCTTCTGTTCTGAGTTCACTGTCAACGTTCCGTTCGCATCCACTGGCGGAAGTCGCGTACACTCCAACTCCTGATGTTAATGAGGTCTACCCAGGATTGTACGTAGGAGATGCGTAAGTAACAATCATTGTATAACTATTTACTAACTTACTTTTGACTAGCTCTGATTATTTAGCAGCGAAAGGTAGAAATTATAAAGAGTCTAGAGACAACTTAAAACTTAAAGGTTTAAGGGGTCTGTTTATGTTACCTACAGCGTAGCGGCAAAGGATAAAAACTTCCTGCGTCGAATGAGAATCAACTATGTCCTGAACACGGCGGAAGGCAATCGGTACACCCAGGTGAATACAAATCACCTGTATTACCGTGATTGCCCTGGACTACGCTACAAGGGCTTCCCGATGATGGATCTGCCTAGCACTGATATATCGAAGTACTTCCATATTGCTGCCAATTTTATTGATGAAGGTGTTTCTTCTGGAGGTACTTATAGCCTTGTATAAACTCATGTGTGGTTTAAATAGATTTAGGTCTTATTAAATGTGGATGTGAAGTGAGTAGGCAGGCTCATTGAAATGGCTAAATGCAGGTTTTTGGCAAGATCTATGAAAAGCTAATTTCAACCATATATATATTAAGCATGTCTTATGAGGACGTAAGTGCCTTCTGTGCCTACACCGTAGGATGTTTATTTTCCATCTTTTGTATAATCAAATTAGTAAAACTATTTATCTATATTACCAGGTCGCGTTCTCGTCCACTGCATGATGGGTGTATCTCGTTCGGCGACGTGCGCGCTCGCTTTCCTCATGATCAAGCGTGGCATGTCCCTCACCGAGGCTCTTGCGACTGTCCGCGCTCGCCGGGACATCCACCCGAACGAGGGCTTCGTTCGCCAGCTTCAACTTCTCGACAGAGAGCTGCGCATCTCTCGCGTTCGCTGACCCTACACCCCCTTCTCGCACTTCGGTTTGTCATCAAGAGTCGATATAGAACCTCGCCGTGTCCGCAGCCTCGATAGAACGCTCAGCCACCGGTATTTATAAAAGCAGAAGATAAAAATATACAAAATAATTTTAGAATGTTTATTTCCTTGGTACCTAGGTATGATTTTGCAAAGGCCAATCATTGATGATGACAGATTGTGATTAGTTGAGTTGGTGTAATGAGTTGAATTTAATTATCCCGGACAATTCATTCCTTTCCAGCTATAGGTACCTAAGGTCCAACAGCATAATTCATTTATCTATCTGTGGTCTTTAATAAGTAGGTATTAAGAGATCAGGAGAACCATGGATTAGTAATGAACATTTTAAAATTATATATAAAATATCTTCTGTGCTTAAATGAAATCGACGACAAAATGAAGTGCAATAATGCCGACAGTGTGCATTATAATAATTATAAAAAATTGCTAGTGATTGTGCATTTTGAGAGTGAATTCGTTTGAACACATTTGTGTTACAGACTCATTACACAATTTATTATGTTAATATGAAATGCGATTTAAATAATAAAGTAATGAGTAGGTAAGTGTTAAAGTAATATTTATTTTTGAGATTATCAGGTCTAGTTACGTAATATTTTATTTATTGATCATCATGACATTCGTTAAAACAAATACTACCCATTCATAGAGTTTATTGTACTTTTTCTAAATAAAATAAGTGGGGTATAGTTACTTTATAACATTAATTAATATTTTGAGCGAATAGCCCTATGGTCTGTAATAAAACCATAAAACTACCTGCCAACCCACACAATAACAATAAGTGCAGATTTAATGTTTACTAAGTATATATATTAGGTACCTATCTCATTATCTCAATCAATATTACAAAGATATTTTTTTACAACACAACAATGTGTTACTTCTATTTTTAAAGACTTTTAACTGACAGTGCAGTTATTAAGAATAGTATACCTATTTTTGAAAATTTATGTTTTGTGTACTCTCACAGATTCACATTTATTTATTATCGCTAACGACATCGGTCATCGTTAAGTAGATACCTATAAACAAATTGAATAAAATATATTTTTATATTTGTAGGTCATTTTTAAAACTTGATGTTCTTATGTGCCATTTTTAGATTTAATGTTATTAATTTATTTTTTAAATACCTACATGAAATTGATATTCGAATTTTAACCGACATAGCATTGTTTTAAAAATGTAGATAGGTATGTTTATCCAGTTGTAAGAATTGTTAAATCTTCTCTATAATAGTACCTCTAACTATAATAGTAGGTGTAATTAATTGAAACATTTGACTATAGTACAACTTTCTAGCCTTACAGTCATGTAATGACTATTATTGATTATTATATTCCTTGGTATAATAGCAGCTAAGTTTAACCTTCAAGACTGTATGTGACACTGAAGGCTTTTCACTAGTAGTATTGTATTTAGCTTTGCATGTGGGTCAATGCCGAATTCTCACTTCTGTCACAGAAGTTGAGCACACATTGTTAAAGATTCGCACTAGTTGCCAACAAGTGGCATTTGGCTGCACATCAGTGTCACTCACTATTCAAATCATGTTATGGTATTTAGATCAAAACATGAACTCTTGTAGTGCTGTAGGTGTGTTTGTGTAATGTTTCAAAATGTATGCACTTTTAATAGTAGTTGAATATATATTTTTAGCTTGAGATATAATAAAATAATGTATAATGAAACAGCTTGTGACTGAATGCTAGTCTCAGTTGATAGTGGAATTAAAACAGTACCAAAGGCAAACATTGTGATATTGTATGTAAAAAAATATATATTTTTCATTTAATGATTAATATCATACTTTGATTTTATAACTTCAATTTGTATATAAGTAGGTATAGTAGGTACTTACATAATAAATTATAGCCATTGTAGAACAATAAGCTGTTCAATTTGTGTAGATACTACACGAAACCACTGATTTATTACAAAATTCCTTGGTACCTATAGTAATGTACCCAACCTAATTGGTAAATTTTAAATAAATACCTGCTTTATTAACAGCTTAAAGCTGATAAAAATTAAATCAAGACCTATTTGAATATTAATTGGATTGGATTAGATGTTATTAGCTTACTGTACCTATGCTCACATGACATGTCAGTTATCTTCGGTAGATAATTGTCTAATAGTAATAGGTCCTTACTACCTATTTCGTAAGAAAATACAGGGTGTATTTTGTTAGAACCCTTAATCTTGGACATTCAGGTTTTTTTAATTTAATGTAACAGCTAGAAATTCTTAGATTTATATTTTTGAATGGGAAATGAAAGCTATGTCTATTTAAGCTAGTAATAAATAAAAGTATTTGGTAACAGAAAACCTATATTATTTTTACTTTACTTTTTCTACTGCGTACCTACTCTTCTTGTTATTACAAGTAAGGTCTGTTCATTTCAGTTTTCTTTGCTTTCTTGTCACGAGCCCTTGGAAACCAACGATGTTCTGTGGTGAGTGTTAGTGCGGCCAGTTGTTTTCTTGCAATCTCCGGTTTGGTTTCTACAAACACTTTTCGAACCTCGTCAATATTCTCCATTCGCAAAACACCTGAGCTCACTTTTTCTTCATTTGGTAAAGGTCTGGAGTGCTCATATGGGAAACCTTGGTCTTGGTGTAGTGCAACTATTGTAGAGCCATCGTCAGTAATCACGATCTTATTGTAACATCGAGAGAGCATCTCTTTTGATCTAAACTGGATAAAGCGAGCTAAATACGCCATTATTCAGTAGAAAATAGGAAATTATTTTTACAACATAACCTAGCTTTTTTCTCTTTCGTTTTGTTTTGATTGACATCCACAGACTAATAGGCACAGATCAATAGATGCTACGCATCTATTATTGGTGGTTTTACACTGTCAGTATTGTCACGGTATTGCGATCCGCATCGAAGATATATTGTTAGTACTATCAGGATCGTAGGAGATCACTTTGCGATCCAGGGATTTCGATGCTTCATCGATGAAGCATCGGAAATGAAAGAAAAATATGACCCGTCTAATATTGTCTTATCAAGACGCAGCGAAGCAAGCAGACAAGAATAAGCATTTTACTCGTGTAGAAAAAGCCTAAAAACGAATGAACTAGAGTCAGGTGTCTGTCATTTGCTGTCGTTCTTTCCTTTGTCTTTTGGTCTTTTGTTATGTCATGTCATCTATCAGTCAGGACCAGATTTTTCTCGTCTTTTCGGGTTTGTTTGTTTGGTTAACTTTGGTTTGCCTTGGGTTTGCTGTGTGACGGATATTATATTATATTTATTCTATTCTATGGTGAAGTGAAGCTGAACCATAGAAAGTGTGGAAACAGCATCATATCCTAGCTAATAGTTTGTGCGTAGAAAAAATAGTGTTTCCCGTATGACATTACATGGTGTGTAATGGAGTTTCCAGCTACGCCATCAAACACTTTCGACAGCGTCGACTATCCGGGGGCTTCGCCCTCTCCATTCCATAACTCGAATGAGGATAATAAACGACGCAGGTTGTAAGTAAAGCCATTACGAATGCATGCAATGCTTGAACTACCAAAGCGGTAGTGCTACGTTACTCTTAATGTTTCAGTTCTTCGCGATCGATAAAACGAAGGCGTTTTGACGATGAGCTCGTGGAATACAGTCTTCAACCTGGGGCTTCGATTGGTAAAGGGGAGAAAAGAATTCGTACGCAGTCGTACACAAGCACTGTTCCTGAGTTCCCTGTAGTGAGCAGTTCTCCTATAACTCCTAACCCGGTGCTGCCACCGCCACCGGAGCGAAGGCGAGCTGCGACTAAGCTGCCTTCACTTGGGAGCTTAGGCCGCAAAACCCGTCGCAAAGGACAGCTCAGTCAGTTATCTACTAAAGACTTGGGCCGGTGGAAACCTACTGATGATCTGGCACTTATATTGGGAGTACAACAGGTTTGTCTAACATTGGTGTTACTGATAAACAGTTGATATGATAGGTCTTAGATGCAGTAGGGCTCTTTGTGAAGGAGCATTGATATTACCTACTGGTGTTTTATTTAAATGGAATCATCATAATAAGTTCACCATCTATCCAAAGAGTCTAGGCTGATAGCTATCATTAATAAACTCTATTGCTCCACTTAATAAAATGTAAACTACTTTTAAAAGCATACCTATTATAAACAAAATAAAGAAGCTCGTAACGAGCTAGCTCTAACTAACTAGCGATTTTATTGAATAAAAACAATTTGAATTTGACCTTGACTGAAACCTATACCTCTTCTGACACCTTGTATAACCATTACAGACTAATGATCTTCGCACAGTGCACCGTGGAGTCAAGTTCTCATGCCGCTTCACAGTGAGCGAGCTCCAGTCCCGTTGGTACTCGCTACTGTACAATGCGGAGGTGTCTCGGGTTGCTGTAGCTGCTATGAGCAACTTACACCCAGATTTAGTTGCAGCAGTACAACAACAAGCATTGTATTCTACTGCTGAGGAGGACCTTATTGGGACTTTGAAGAGTGTAAGTAACTTTGTGTATATCTGCAGATTTCGCAAGGTTAGCATGATGTGCTCCAGACAGCAATTTGTTTGAAGAGTAGACAAGTTTTTTCATCATACAAAGAAAAGGGGCGAATTATGATTTCTCTTTTCTTTGGTAGAAAGACGCATTATTTTTGGCGCTCGTGCAAAACATCCACTTCTAGAAGATTTATAAATAGAATAATAGTCAAATTACCAAGACTAAGTTCGCGCATTGTATCTCATAACAACGAAACAAACCTTTGTTTATCGCTAAGCATATTAAAGTACTAGGCACCTTGTCTATAGAATAACTCTTACACTACTAATAAAATCCCTTTTATATATTTCAGAGTCCACATCCAACAATTGAGCAGTTCCAAGAGCTCTTAGAGGCAAATCCCCATGTATTCTACCCGTTACGCACAGCCAAAACTCTGATGACTCACTGGCAGCTTTTGAAGCAGTACCAGTTGTTGCCAGACCAGGTGGTCAGCCCGTTGCCAAAGAGTGAGTACTTACCTAGACGTTTTGTTACCAAAACAAAAGAGTTTTCATCATATCAGCCTGTAGTATTAGGGTAGAAGTTCACAGCGGAGCTGAACCAGGCCCAAAAGATACAGAAAAACTATTTTAGGCCTTCTCCATCCATATCCTGCAGACTTAATATCTCTATCACTGCATATCAGTTCATTGGGTGAGGTCTGGAGCCGTTACTTATACATTCCATAGTCATACTTACTACATGGTCACTACTACCTCATTATTCCGGCTTCTGCTGCTGCCGAGGTCATCATCGCAATGTCAGAAGGACCCTTGTCTACATTAACCTTAGTTGACACATCACTTAACCTCATGATGGTGTCATTCATTATCCAATTAAGGTTTTGTTCCGCTAGGCGGACCATCTTGTTGCTCCATATCCCTGATGATCCCGCGCCCTACACTGATTGCCTGTGTCATGCACATGTCATGTGTCATGCAGCTAGAGTTTTTTCGGGAGACTGTCCATTCCATAGTCTGAGCATAATTCCGCCTGACAGTAGGTTTCTCAGTGTCATAGGTAGTTAACTACCTGTTTACGACATGGTACCTTGTCATTTAACCCAAGATCATTGAAACATTTTGTCTAGCGTAACAGTATAAAATAAGTAGGTCCAAGATCTCGTAGTATTATTTTGTGAGTGCGTGTTTCAAAGTAAAATTGTATATGAGAATGTAGTTCACTTTTTGTTTCACAACTAACGTTGAACGATTTGTAAGTTTTATATTATTTTCAGATCATTATGACAAGATCACTACGTTTTCTGACGCTGAGGAAACGATGAATGATGCAGAATTACCAGATTACAAAGAAGACGGCATTGATGCTGAGATGCAGTTAGCAGACAGGTAAATAAACATCATATCATATCATCATACTATAAACGCGAAAGTTTGTATGGATGTTTGTTAATCTTTCAAGCAAAAACTACTGGTCCGATTTGGATGAAACTTGGAATACATATAGTTCGTAGCCTGGATTAACACAACATACTTATATACTTTTTTTTGTAAATACATACTTATAATACATAGTAACACCCAGCATAGAACAAACATCTATATTTTCCACGCACAAATGCTTGTTCTCAGTGGGGATCGAACCCACGACCCACAGCACGGAAGGGAGAGCTGTTACCGACTGAGCTGTGACGCCTGTCAAAAAGATAGAAGATGTCAAGATAGTAGAGTGCGAGTTGAGAATCTTTTCTTACAAATACCTCGAGAACGTGAAACGCCTCAAGAGATGGCAAATACTCAACCTAGACCAGAGAACATAGACTGTTCTGAATATTGAATGGAGTAAAACACCAAATCATGAACCAATCTGATTATGGCTAAATAGCCAATTGCAAAAAGCATTTTTGAAAAAAAAAATACCTCATATCTCGATCAGTTTTTCGCACGATATTCGATATTCGCGAGTCAAACTCTAAGGCTAGGCACCCTGATTCATTGAGAGTTCCATTATCGGCCTCCGTACGGCTGTACCGTTCGTCTTCGGATTTCGACATATTATTATGGAAAATAATTATTTTTAATTCCGTACAGGATCGAAAAACAAGACATCCGCCTGCTGGAAAACTCTCTAACCCGTTGGCAAGTGCTGGTGCAGTCTGTGGCTGGAGGGAATGTGGAGCTCGACAAGAATACTTTAGCAGTGCTGCGAGGACGACTCGTGCGGTATCTCATGAGATCCCGTGAGGTAAGAACTTATTATAATACCTATTACCCATCGGATGGATCATGGATCAAATTTAATTACGCTATGAATGGGATTTGATAACTACTAGCTGCTGCCCGCGACTTCGTCCGCGTCCCATTTGATCCTGTTCGTTTTCCGGGATAAAAAGTAGCCTATGTGTTCATCCAGGCTACGAACTGTATGTATTCCAAGTTTCATCCAAATCGGATCAGTAGTTTTTGCGTGAAAGAGTAACATATATCCATACTTTCGCGTTTATAATATTAGCCTAAATTGGGAGACAGGTGTAATAAAACCACTTCCGAAAAAACAGTTGTTCCATACATTTTTTGGCAAGTAGATATTGCATTTTGTACATTACTTTAACCCTCCTCCGCTCCGTAGTTTTTTTGAAGTGATCTTATAACACTGTATGGTCAAAATGGGAGTGTCATGACAACGATTTATGCACTGCGATATATGATTTATGGTTTACACTACAAAGCGTAAACGAATTTCATAGGCATAAGCACAGCAAAAACTCAACATCGTGTCTGTTAGAAATTGTCTGACTTGTTGGTGCAGTCTGGCTGTAAAGGTGAAGTATTTTATAAGATCCTGGAAGGTAAAGTAACACAAAGGTTCTTCGACTATTCACTACAGCCAGCTAGAACTATACATATTTCAATCATACTAAATACTCGTAATACGAAATAATTAAATAAATAAAATTAATTGCAAGACTTTGTGATGTGTGGGAATTGTACTGAGACAGAGTACTGAAATCTTAAAATACATAAGTTTTCGAACGACGCATGTACTTGTAAAATAAGACTACTTAGTCTCGATAATTTAACGTCAAAAGTTTTTCCCATCCAACAATAATGATGCCTACGAAAATGGGATATGTTATAAAGTAGACTAAGCTAAAACCTATACCATCTTAGACTACATTAAACGAGTTGGTCAATGGTTAATACGAACAAATTCGACTAGGCCACGTGTTGCATAACTATTCTTTTGTTTGAATATAGAAACGCGATACGATCGTGAATTCGAATGCCAACAAGAATCGTTTTAAATTTTCAATTTATTTAAATTGTGCGCCATACCAGAAACACTACCTAATTTAATTACCTATGGTATCTAATCTACTTATTAATACGAGTCATCGTTTATTTGCATCGAATCAGCTAAAACAATCGCCCTCGATGACGAAAATAATGTCAATTAACATAAAAACTTTTTCTGTTGTTTTTAATTGTTTGAGTATGTAGTACTGTTTGTTGTCCCACATCTCCATGGTAATGCTAAATTCAGAATTATCAATACTATCCATTCGTTACAAAGAAATTGTAACTAGGTGTTTTGTAAAGAAACATTGTTATTGTTTCGGCGACACGATATTTTTGGGAGAAATTAATGTAAGCGTTGAGGGTTAGGAATACAGTTGAATTTTCATCAGCACGCAATCTTATAGGTACTGGTAGGTATACAAAAATATCTTTAGATAAAAAGGATGAAACTGGTAGGGTGGATTATAACTTTCAAATAATGTACCATACCACCTTATTACCTCGGTTTTCGATTTCTCTCGAAACCACAGCTCAAGTCAAAATCAAAATTTCTTTATTCAATAAAATCACAAGGATCATTTAGAATCGTCTTATATAACTAGGTGATTCTAGGTGCCAGTTCCAGCTGTAATATTAGTACGATTAGATATGTCAAAACTTAGATTAATATCGTATAGAACAGAACATATCCAACCAACACCCTGTCCTGAATCTTTACAAAGTCGCCAAATACAACTTTTTTACTATTCTCTCTTCGTTTTCGATCACTCAGTAAACTACAGTGACTAAGACTAGATGTTTTATCCCTTCCGGCCGTTTTATAGTCTACGCAATCCTGATAACTTTCACCAAGTAGACTCCGGACTTCATTCGGCTCCTTCGGAATTCAGTTCAACAAGCAATTCAGTTATAATCCGAGTTCGAATCATGATAACATTTATCTTTGCATCCGAATTCCACCTAAGCGTCTGAAGTTCATTCCTAAGAATATTGGCAATTCGGTTAGCTGAGTTTGGCTGACGATAACATTTTTATTCACATGCCACTGAAGCATTCTTATGACACTCCAACCAATACCTAACACTTCACAAACAACATCCAATGTGTTCCGTGCAGTCAACAAATAAATATTGCTGACCGATGAAACGGAAAGCACGAAAACTAGGTATCGGTGTCAGCCCCTGACAGCGGGAAAGTGCGCCAAGGGCGACAATTACTGCTGGTACCTCCCCTTACCGGCGCGTTTACGTATGCCGCTGGTTGTAGTGGTTCCTTCTACTGGCTTCATTTCAAAACGGTTCCTACGTTAATGTTTGTGACTCAATCACATCTTGATGAATCTAACCGTCTGGAATAGCATTTATTAGGCTATCAGCGGGTACTCGTATCGCGCCAAGAACACCGCAGTTAAAAGCTAGTACGAAATAAAGTCGCGTATGTTTCCTCCTTATGAGCAGGTAGAAACTAAGAATTTCTATTTGCTATCTATGATCTACACATTCGTGATTATGTTTATTTAGATTCAGTATTCCCTGGGTCTTTATATCCACATGTTCGTCAGTTATTTAAAAAAAAAACATGGAAACAAAATGAAAGATGGTAAGAGTAAATATCGTGTCGCGAATATCAACGCCCTCCCTAATCTACATCACTAATTTGCACGTATTGTCTGCACGGTGTCACGTAATGACTTGGTATCTCGCAGGCGCCCGCGGAAGTGTCTGTAAATTGTATATTGTTGGTAATAGGAAACACCCATCGTCGAAAAGACTTGCGAAAGTCGAAGACAATGCGGCACTTTCATTGTAAAAGATTTGAAGATCCATAGTGTTAAATATTGCCAACTAAGTATCCTCCGCTTATGAAATTCCATGACCTTCATGGCATTCTGCACGGCGGCTTGTAAATATTTCTCAGCCGCCATTTTGCAAGTTCTGTCCTGCCCCAGGCAAGTCAACCCTTACTTCGTCTTATACCAATTCGCCTGTGTGGTTCGCGATCGCAGTCGCTTCATTTAGTTTAAATTTCATTGTCATCAGCAGCCGGAAAAAGACCAGACAATACAAAGTCCCTGGTTCCTTATAAAGATCCAGGATAAACCATCTTGAGTATTCTCCATCTACCTTAAAAATTACATACATAATCACAAAATACTAATGTATTAACCAGCATTGTGAAAGAGTTCTACATACTCCTATTCATCTTCTCGTAAGCATAAGCACCGGTAGCAACCGGTAGATTATCATCAACCTGTTTTCTTCGTGAATGCGACCATTACCCTACCTGTAGGTATGCATTTACCCCTAATGGGGCATTATGATATGTCCATCGATCGACCCGATTCTCTACAGCAATTATAATATCCTTCACATTGATCGATCGGCCTCGAGGCTACTGTCTGTCAGTCATGTTTTGTAGAACATCATAGATAGGCTACACGATATAGGCAATATCAATACCGCATCGTTTGCCCTTAGCCTATATAGGGGGTAGTATTGACCTACATCTATGTTGAAAAATTATTAGCATACAACGTAAGTGCTGTAGCCCTCTTACTTCTTATACTTGTGGCTGTGCGGTGGCTAGGGTGGCTTCTTCTTTTTCTTGTGGCTGTTCGGTGGCTAGGATTGCCATGATTCAATTCAATTCTTTTTAAATGGCCTTTACAGTGTTTACCGCAATTTCGCCAATACCTATCACGTTTTGTTAGCATTTAGCACGAAGGAGAATGAATTTGCCAATGCCAGTGTTTATTGGCAGATCATGACGAACAGGATGTTGATGTGACTGACCAAAGAACAATGAATTCGAAACAGACATTTCCTGTCCTTATCACACCCTTAGACCGGTCTTCTTTTAGCTTCTATCAGTCATCTCGATCTTCCTTTGTTACTCATTTTTCCTTAACCTTTTTCGTCCCACTGCTGGGCAAAGGTCTCCCCCAAAGACTTCCAATGTTCTCTCTCCTGGGCCTCCTCCCATCATTTGTTACTCATACTATAAAAATAATATTAGTTACCTACTACACATTAGGACCTTCACAGTGAACACACAACACCATCCTTCTTTTCCTCGGCCACACTTTACTATAATTATATTATCGATATCCTTACATAAATCTTCTGTAGATATAGGTATGATAAGCTGATAGCAATTTAATCTGATAATAATGTCAGAAGGTGTATAATATAGGCGTAAATTGTATATTAAGCTTCCGGTTCTAATCAATAAATTGATAACTATATCGTCAGCAGGAGGAATTATTACGTAAAACTATTTTGTATTTTCTAAGTACTTAGGTACTAACAAATTCACACAAACTATAGGTTCAATATTTTTTTAAAAGTAATAAGGTTTTATCATCAATACTGATTTATGATTTAAACAGACTTAACGTGGACATTGAACATGATAACTTCAATTCTATAATTAATTAGTTGACCCTCACAATAAGACTTCACCTGAGAATAATATTTGCATAATTTTAATGTAGAACAATGAAAAGTAGGTAATACGATTTTAAATTACATGCTTATTTCAGTTTATTCATTTTTTGTTTTTGGCTAAACCGTGACCATAGTGTTTGTAATAAAATAACTTACTGACTGACCATCAACGTGCAAACTAAAACATGAAGTTGTTAAAAAAAAAACAAAATCTGCAGTGTCTTCACCTAAAGATTTAAAAGGTGCACTAAGAACGAAACTGGAAAATATGTACCTACCTATATTAGCACCCTGCGATGGCAAACAAAGTCTCGGGCTTTCGACTAGTATTAAATGTTTATTATACAAGGTAGGAGTAGGTACGTGGTAATTAAGAATTTCTCAGTATTATTCTCAATAGGTATTTTAATCGTTTTAATTTTTACTTGGATAACGCAAACGGCCGCACAGTAAATCAAAAAGTTAAACGCGGAAAAAAAGCAATTTATCAAAATAACCGTGTATTTCTTGTGAGCTTATTTTTGAAATTAATGGAATCACTCGTAAAAAAAGAGTAGTTTATCAAGTCGATGCCGCGTTTAGTTTGAAAACTAGAAGTGAGAAAAAAAAATCCTCTGTTGTTTGAATCATTGAATACGATTTTCACTCACATCATCAATGCATACTGAACTGAAACTCTTGTTATTGTTAGGTGACTGCAACGTACTTGTGTTTACACAACACACTTGTTACACACCATTGTTTGGCTTCGGGCGAAACTGATATTCAAACAAACATCACTGGTGGAATTATATAGCGGAATTTTATAATGTCCGGTGGATCTGTTGCGTGATCTAGAACTTCAAGTGTGGCACGGTATTTTATTTTTTATACAGAATTACATTTATCTAATGTACGCACGAAGACACGTCGACCTATACTGTTTGGACTTTGAACTATAAGAAGTTGAACGTTGCTAATCGTGCGAGAAGGACGACAGTGTGTTTTGTGTCGGACGGGCTGCAAGCGCCGCGCGCGCCTACGCCTATTGCGCTCCCTTTCCAACGAGTCTCTGCATTGTCTAAAGCCTTCGATCAACTATATGATCTAAAGCGTAGTTATGGTTGTATTGGGTGTATAATATAACCTGACCTGTGGCCGTGTGTACATTACACACCGTATCAATATTACCATGTGAAAACTACCTTTAGCTGCACCCTATGGCAAGTGAATACTGTTAAAATCTAAAAGGGTTCCGTAGGTATATTATTTTTGGGTTGGAAAAGAGTAGTATAGACTACGTAAAACAATATTAATTTCTGTAACTAAATTATGTTTTCTAGTGTTTTTGATTGAAATACTCAAGACAGTTACTTTACTTCGCGAGAGGAAGCCATCATTTTCCTTCCTTATGGGTTTCGAGACGAGCTCTGGTAACGTACTCCAGTCAAGTTGGGAGTATATTCAATTAGATACCAACATAATATGAAAAGATAATTCGAATATATAAAGGCCGGTGACATTACCGTGAACAATATTTCATAATAATCGCGTCAGATACCATCAAATAACTCGTAATTTGACTCCACATAATGATTGCAAATCCTAACCAAATATCCTGCCGTCCCTGACAATAATTATTTTGTACATGCATTAGCTAACTAGTTTCATAAGATATTTTTAGTGGGTATGTTTGCAGTAAATTGTTTTAGAACAAAAAACTACTTTCCTATAGCCACGGGTTTTGTTAGAGAAGTAAACGAACTGTAAGTATTTGAATAATTTATGGGCAACGTAGGCGCTGACGACGATAAAAAATACAAATAAATAGTATTACTTAGTTGTTCCTCCGAATTTACATAACAGAAGAAGAAGAAGAAAAAAACATTTATTGCTTTAGAGCTTATGAGCTATATTAAAATTAGATAGATAGATACATAGATTAATTCTCTAAGGCAAAGGGGGTACACTCAGCATGAATGCTGCACGGACATTATGTCGTATGTAGAACTAAAACACGAAAATAATAATAGAAGAGCATTGTTTCTTACGTACGAAAATCGTAGAAAATAAATCCAAGCGGTTGTCAATTACCTACCTATTTATAACTTAGATGATGAGCTCGTGAAATTGATACTTTAGGAAAACGCTACAGCTTAACGGTTAATTCTATTAATTAGCTTACACTAAATGCTATCATTATACTTTCGTCGATCGTAATATATTTATTGTTTATTTCCTTACTTAAACCATATTATATTATGTCATTGTACTAATTATAAATTATAAATAAATCGTAATGCTATCTACAAATAATATTTATGTAGGTTCAGTATGAGTTCTTGCGACCGCCATCTGAAAGGAAAATCTAATAGTTGTAGAAAATTTCACAGAGTCACGGGCTCGATTCGAAAATAAGAACTGCATTTAAAAATATGAAAAAAGTAGTTTATTTATACATTTATCTTCTATAACCTAGATAGTATTTATAAGCCGATAATATACGCTCGTAAAATACAATAAATACAACATTTTTCTGGTTGATAAATAAAATAAAATTTTAAGTCAATTTAGATAACATTACTTGGCGCTTCGGTGACGGCGGCGGCCGCTACTGCCGCAGGTAGGAATATAGATACACCTCGTATCGTAGTCTCACGTAGTTAAGAGCAAGTAGTGTTGTAACGAGGTTTCGTATCTAGGATATCTCCTAAAAACTGATAGTTACGTCTCTAGTCTAATCGACTATTTAAAAAAAAGGTTCATACTTCATGCATTGCCTCTAGCATCGGGTTTTTATTTATTTTTCTGTGATCGGGTTCATAGCTACGTTCATAGCCTTTTCTAGTGTCAATAGGCTGGATAAATAAGCAAACATGTCACAGGGTAACGGCTCCGTGTTTAGTACAATCTGTACCTAACTGTTTGTTGAGCGGTGCTAATTTGTGTTCTACCTTCCCGGTACCGCAAGACCGTTTAGATTCTTAATTTTGTAAGGAATTCTCGAGGTTTTTGCATCGTGATTGTATATAAAGTTACTTTGATATCGCAAGTTCTGCCATTTTTTGATACTCAATAAATTGTGCATTTGCACATAAATTAGTTGTAAAACAAAAATAAATATAGTGGTATATAGGCACCTAATCGGTTTGATTTTATAGACAAAGATAAGTACACATTTCTGAAAAATGAACTTGAAAAAGAAGAAAATGCATTTCTGCATTCAATTTCAAGTATGGCAATGAGTGCAGTGAAATACCTATTGCATCTTATCGATTTTATAGCCTCGCGGATTCGTAGAACGTAAAATTCGAATCTAGTTTTGCCATGCGCCGCGCGCGATATTTTCCATATTATTTGGAAATCGTTTTGAAATACTCCCAACGGCATTCACCTAGACTACCTTCTATATTTTCTTTAGTAGACATAAATAGGTAGTACTTACAAGCAGTAGATAAAAAACTCGATCAATGCACACAACACTCCCAAAACATACTTATAATACTCTTCTATTAAATCTGAAATACTGTAATTGCGATCAAAAATGAGGCCCTTTCAAAGTTCTCCCCGAACATCTTCAAATCCTAATAAATGATTATACTTAGCGTATTTGGTAAAGAAAGAAGAAGTTCTACATTATATCATGCTTAGTATTTTTATTGTGCATATTCTTACTCGGTTTTTATGTCTAATTTGATAAGCGAAAAGTTTAATTACCTCAACATAATGATAAGGGTAGGAAGGAACACTATGTGCACGCGTATTATAATCATTAGCTGTTTGAAGTTTAAACTTGGAACTTCCACATTAATTACAATAACGGTATTTTTTCTTATGCTTATCTCTAAACTATTTCCGCATAACTTCTTCTTCTTCTTCTAATTTAAGGGCTAGGCTTTTGTCGGTGTAACAAATGCATTTCCCGCTCTTCTTTGCAGGGCAGCCTCCTTGACGTCCTTATACGACATGGCATCGATTTTCGCCTTCACTTGGCTCATATAGCTAATTCGCGGAAAGGAAAGAGAAGAAGAGGAAGACCTCTTCCTCTCGTTCCTTCTATCTTTCCTTCAATGATATTTACGATACTTCAATGATCTTTTTGTCCATGTCTCACACCCGTACAGGGCTATGCTCCAAACGTATGTTTTAATAATTTTTTTTCGTAACTGTGTTAAGAAAAAGTAGGTAGTGTAATAAGGAAGGGATACTATATAATTTTGTTATTTGATAATGCTGTCCATTCTGTTGTTGCATTTTTCTAAAATAACCTAATTTGACAGCACAAAAAATGTTGCCGTCCCTTTATCATAAACTGAAACAACAAAGACAGCTATAATTTTAGCGCTGTCAAATTAGGTTAGTTTAGAAAAACGCAACAACAGAATCAATACCACTGTATTTTAAATTGAAGGAGTGAGATGGATTAAATGTCGCTGGACAAGGACAACAGATAAACTGCATAGTTCGCAGAAACGGTGTAACACGGTGTGTTTTTATGTGAGGTAGGTAGGTACAAATTAAATTCGATGAACGTTGGTCAGGTAGTTTTCAACATCGAGTTGAGCCATCTTACTTTTGTACAATAGAGACTAATCATCTACATGCCTACCTACTCTTATCAGATAAGTACTAAGTACCTACCTACTACTTCATAAGGTAGGTAACGTAAGTTGATACATAATAATATTTTGTCATTTTATTTTTATCTTCATTTTCATAATCACACACGCACGATTGTGTTGATAATAAAAGATAGGACTTCAAATAAATATATTTATACCCACCTACTGAAACATTCCATATTTCTAATTAAGGGTATTAGGTATGTTTGTAAGTAGGTAAAGTACCTTGCTTTCATAGTTGTAGTTAGGTGCCTAAGTGAATTAAAAATAAATTAATATTTTTCGATCCAATGGCCAGCATTTTGTTACATTGTACTATATAAACTACTTCTTCATAGTTATTAGAATTTAACTCGATGAGTTGAGTTGCTAGGTAACTTATTGAAATTATAGGAATATAGGACCTTTCGCCGCAAGTATGTACCTACCTACCTAATTTAGTAAGTATAGGTACTTACATAAAACGAGGCTCTTGGAACCCGATTATAGCAAGGTTGCTACTTGCTACCAAGAAATGTACGATATGCCGAGGTAGATACATACTTATGGTAGGTACTTACTTAGAACTTTGGACATATAAGTGTGATAGCTGCAGCTGCTGTAATATTGTTTGAATTACTCAGTTATATTGTAACCTAACCATTTTTTTTAATAATATACTGATTTTAATTAAGCATAAAAGATAAATCGTTATAAATACAAAATACATGAAGCAGTTGGGCTATCTATCATCAGCATTGCTATTCAGCGCGGCAATGCAGCCAGTGCCTTGGGTACGCTTCCGATTGGTACTGATTTGGATCAGTTGAGCTATCTATAAATCGTTTGCAACGGTTTGTAGATAACCTAACTATTTGGTGTTTGGTTGGATGGAATTAGGTTAGTAATAAACCTACCTATTTTCGGCACTAACTTACTACAATATGTTTCTGGATTTAACTCTTCGTCAAACTACGCCTGTTGAATCTATCCAAGTCTGATTAGTTTGTAGATACCTAGACCTATGTCTATTACGTGTGTAGGTTACAAAATTTCAATGTTTCGATATCAACGGCTGTCGACAAACTGAGTGCTATGTGCATTTCACTACAAATACCGAGATAATGTACCTATGTATAGTTTACTGATAAACCATATCTGTTCAATTAATGTGTCAACAACTCTATCTGGATATTATTAAACATACAAGAAGGCAAATATACTTACGTCGGGAGAGATAGTAGAGGGAACTTGTTTGTAAGTAGGTACATTATTTAGTTCGCTATGAAAACTGTTCGAGTTTTCGTTTCTATCCTACTTAGGCAGGTAGCTACTATAATAGGTACGTAAAGTCGTAAATATCGTAGGCAAATGAATATAAAACTTTATGCACGTTGCCGCTGACTATCCAAAACTAAGTTACCGTTGCTTTCCCCTAATTTAAAACATAACGTCAAATTCTTCGTCGAATCATCTACTTTACGATCCAATAAGATCTACACGTGACAAGAATCGTGAAGCATGGTGAAACCACGACAACTGCTGTACCTACTACTTACTGATTCTTCAGTAAGAAAATGAAAAAGGTGTGCACCTGCTTTTAGTTTAATGCAATAATGTACCTATGTACCTACCTATTCGATACTATATGTATAGTTAAGTAGGTACATAACCAACATTTAAAGGTACTACCAAAATATCTACTACCAATGATTATTATGCTAATTAGATGCGCGTATTAGTTAGGAGGTAGACGATTTCAATAATGTTTTAATTACGCCGTGCGTGTTAAATATTTCGTCGGATAAACAAAATACGCACTTACTCAGTTCGGTTGGATAAGGTTTCGACGTGAATTGTGCATTTTAAATTGCAAATTATTCGTTTACAAGCACTGTGATTAAACAGTGAGTAACTAGGTACCTAGCAATACCAATTTATGGGAAAAACGTGGTTTTAATTTACGATTCTTTCCTGCGATTCAGACGTGATATCAACTTAGAAAGCGTGGCCTTTGAGGTAGCTAAGTAGATAGATACGTAGGTATGTACTAAAGCGGAGGCGTGTGGTTGGATGAATTCTACCAAGGTTATGATGGCTGTCCGCTATGTACCATCATTCTGGTTTAATTAATCGCACCAATTAACAGCTGTAGCGACAGTAAATTAGCTCAGTGCTGCGTATAATATACTTACTTATAATTTACAATAAAATTAAAAAGGGGCATCGACCTGCTTTGTATTTTTTGTCATTTAAGATTCATATCGGCAGTAATACGTCGCCTGTGTCAATATTTAGCTATTCACGGTCATCATTATTAGCCACTCTAAACAATTATACATTTGTATAAACGTGTAGATTCACTTGAAATCTGGTATCAACTCCTATTAAGGATCGCGATGTCGTCTTTAAATATTAAAGTGTGTTCCATTTCCCCAGATAGCGGTCGGCAGAAGCACGCGTGACCACTCCATCGACGTCGACCTCAGCCTCGAGGGGCCGGCCGCTAAGGTGTCCCGCAAACAAGCCACTATCCGCCTTCGCAACACTGGGGACTTTTTCATGTCTTCTGAAGGCAAAAGACCGATCTTCGTCGACGGCCGCCCTATACTTCAAGGGAACAAAATTAAACTCAACCACAATAGCGTGATAGAGGTAAATAAACGAAATAATTATTAATTAACAAAAAACGCAGGTGCGTTAGTGATTTTCTCAGATATCATAGATGTTTAATGCCGCCAAATCTTGCTTACCTGTAATTCCAGTAAGATGATGATGTTGTGCATTCGTTTAACTACGATTTAAGGATTTCGTTTGGAACTTTGCACCAGTTTTGATCTCATTTACGCGAGCGACGCTGTTAACTCCAACATTGTTTAAAATAGCGAACTTGGCTTTTTTTAACATTATTTATATTTTGGATGGAATAAAATATACTCGTCTGCGTGTTTTGAATCAAACGAAGTCATAATCATTGCCTTCCTGGCCGATTTCGACTACGTAGAAATCATATTCGATTCAGATAGGTAGTAGTAGTTTCGAGCGTTTTATAACACGATCAATTGAATGGCAGAATAATGCTTAGTATCCGAATGTTCACAGGATAATGTATTTTCATATACGTAATAAGTGCTGGGAATTATATTACGGTTTCGTAATAAGCTTCCTCCATTGCGCGGGGTGTTCATGTTCACTGAATGTAGGTACCTTTTGTTTGTTTCAGATAGCGGGACTCCGTTTCATTTTCCTCGTGAACCAAGAATTAATTAGTGCTATTCGACAAGAAACTGTTAAAGTTAACATTCCTGTATAGAAATAAACATGATTTAATTCATTAAAACAATTGTTTTTTTTTATCGAGAACACATTTATTTGGTCAATTTTAAAACAATATTTTAAACAAGGTACCACTCGAAAACAAAACATTTTACCCATTAACAATTAGGTGTGGTCACGGCACATTCAACACTCATTTTCAATTTGTAACGTTTAACTTCTATCACCAAACTATAATCACGTAAGTTACTGGCATAACTTATTATGCTATAACGTTTAATTTAAAATAAACACAGTTACTTTTACTAAAAATATTAATAGATATTAAAATGTATGAATTTCCATAACCCTTATAAATATTTCAACCACAGTACTTATACATACTAAAATCACTTAAAAACCGTAACAATGCCCATACAGGTGCATGAAAAATAAAACAAAATCCACTCAATAGTGCACAACAAACACATGTCCTACAGTTGGATACTTATATTCAAAAATGGTGAACATAAAAACCAAATGCCAATAAAAGGTAATATAATTATCATTATTTATGATTTCAGTCATCGTGCTATTTAGTGGTTGTATCTCCCGGAAAACATATTATAAACATTCATTCGCTCAATTTATATGCAGGTGTACATTCGGTATTAACTACAAATCTATAATAATTATAACGTGGAATGAACTGTTTATTTATTTACAATAAAATATATTAAAAATAAAGCCTAGATAATATACGTTAAACACGTGTAAAGGGTCCAAAATTCACTGGACTCAAATAATTCATTTGTACCTTTAACACTAACATAACCCATACATTACTTAACACTATTTCATAACAATAATATATTATTCTTATCAATAAATAAATGGGCCTGTAAAACTAAGGACCACATAAATAAAATTTAAAAGTGTCGCCTAAATATTTACAGCATGATACACACTAACATTTTTATATTACTATCTACAAAGGCAACAGTTGCAATACGTAGTGCCTGCATTTCATATGCAGGACATAAAAGCACATATTTGGTATATTTTAATGAACACCCTGTACACGATATCAAAATAGTGTAATTCATTTATTATAGGCACGAATAGGCAAATATGAAAACGGAAGTGCCTTGATTATGAGATCAATAAATATAAACTCCCAAAATATTATCAAACATTCATAAAATAACACAATAGTAACCTACGTATTATGTAGTAGGTAGATAAATAAGATCTACTTATCTTTAATAAAATTATATTTGGTGCAGTGTATAATATCAGCTTGTTTAAAAAGGCACTGTTAGCGCATTAGAGTAGCAGCACAGATCAGGTAGAAAAAATAATTCATGCACGGTTTACCTACACTTCAACATTACTTACTGTGTAAGAATTAGATAATGTCTCTCATATTTGATCAAATATTATAGTGAAATATCTGTTTTATTTAATCGTTAGCCATCCTAACAATATCAAATCTTATTCCAATCTCTTTGGTCAAAGATCCTAAATAGGAGAAAACCTCTTTTAAGATACCTATAGCGAATACAGTTACGTTCCGTGTAGTCGAGTTGTCGTTGCTGTCAACTCCCAACCAACTGTTCAGTACCTACTTAGTGTATAAGTGTAAATCGGACATTATGGTCGCAAACAAAGTCCTTCAGCACTATAAGTTGTTTTACAATAATTTGAAAAGAATCTTTCTTTCTGATCTGCGTGCATTGATCCTTAGATTTTATCTATGCACAAAATGTATATAGATAAATACGAGAACAATGTTCACACCCCAGCTTATTGAAGCTGAATTCATAAATACTAACTTGAATAGTTTTCTCAATACCAAGAGATGTAGAATAACTGTGTTGCCAGGCAACCTATTACAAAACTATGGTATCTAAATAAACTCCTCATTTTGGACCAGAAGAATCTAAACATTAACATACTCGTCAATAAATATTGTTTCTGAGTATTGGTTTTGGTTATTTCACGGTATAATTTTATTACCTACCCTATATTGCGTTGTTTCGCCTACATTTACAACGACGCAAACAAAATCACTAAATCAAATACATATTTCTTAATTCAACATTCTTTGCATGTTTACAATATGTTACTATGATTATATATTTTGTACTTTAGCAACACATTCAGCTTATACTTCAGTCACTTACAGATAAATTACACACATATTCATATACCTAATATAATACATAAAATTGTATATAACGAATTATATGTATAGTATGTTGTTATTTCATATTATAATATGAGCAATGACAATACACATTTCACAATCATGTGATAACAATGTTTTGGTAATAGCCTAACAATCACTTAGATTTTGTTTATGAAATCACTGTCACTGTAATCAACAAGAGATGGAGTAATTCTTATTTTTCACCTTTAAAATACGAAATCATTACGAAGCACAATTTAACTACAATGAATTAAAAATGTACTTAATAAGTTATTAATAAATATTTTTAGACCAATTAATTTAATATAACATTGAGCATAACTAATATTGTTAACGCGTGGAAGGTAAAACAATTACAAATAAACTTTGAAGTAAAAACAAAATCAGATCATAATGCAGTATCTGCCTAAATTCTTTAATCTTTGTTATAATCACACTTAGGTTTTGAATTTGGCGCCTTTGTTAACTAAAAATCTACTGAACTAAAAGGTAACTAAGTTTAAAACATAAGGAACATTAGGTAGGAGTGATCAGACAGGACAACACCTTCACGGGTGGGATTGATAGAATTTTGAATATCAGATACCTGAAACCACAGCCTATTATTGTAAATTATTATCAAATACCTGTACTAGGTATATTTTTGTTCAAAAACTATGTTTTAAGCGAATCGTATATTTTAACTGACCAGGGGTTTTAGGCTGTGTTATTATAAATTTTGTGCTACTGACAGACTTGTATTTTTTAAACTTTTCTGCTAGTACAAAGGTATTTTTTCGGTGGCTGAAAATTGCTTTTGTTTTATTCCTAATCGCCATTTTATCAATGAAATGGTTTTTCTCTAAATATACCCACGGTTGCCATTTTCTGCCAGTAAGATCTGGACTATTTGTGTTTCTTTTTGGCGTACTAGCATAATGGGATCCATTTTCGTTTTTCTTTATTAGGACCTTTGGGACTACAGTTTTAATTTTTTTGCTTTTTTCTTTGTGTCTTTTAATTTGTATTTCGTCGATACTTTTAAGGACATCGTCGAAGTTTGGTTTTGGCTTCTTAGCGATTCTAGAAATGGCACTTTGCTGTTTATGTATTTTTGGTTCATTTCGAGACAACTTTAACTGTTTTAATTTATTTAGACTTTGCTGAGGCAATGAAATTTTTACTTTAAGATCACGTATGGATTCTTTAATGGGTGGAATGTATTTTTGAGCAGCCTTAGTAATTAATGGACGATTTGGAAAATTCAAACTAGAAGTTGAATAATCTTTTTTTTCGGTAAACTTACAACGAGGTCTATTGTTAAGTTCGATTTCATTAACTTGAGATACTCTAGATCCGTTTAAATTGGTTATTTTTAATAATATGCTCGAGCTCTTTTCTTCGGAAGTCGTCGAGGATACTTCGGGAGAACTAGACGACGACGTAGGCATGGTCGTGTCTGTACATCGATCTTTTACTTGATAATCAAACATATTGTATAAACTTGACTCACACGAATATACAGAGCCATCTTGTGTTAATTTAGCCGATTCTGCAATGTGTTGTGGTAGTGTATTATTTTGATCATCAGTTTCATTTTCAGCACTACTAACATCTAAGTAATCATCAATTCTTCTCAAAGGTGAAAGCTCTTTTACGAATACATTTTCTTTGTTTTCTGGAGTTTCCAATCGGAAATCATTTGATGCGTTCGTAGGATCAATGTAATCTGGGGAATGTGTGGGTGAAGGTTTCCAGCTATCAGATTCTGACAGAATGTTTTCTGGGTCACTATCCGATTCGACAGTTTTGTCCCCATATAATAATGTTTTATCCATTTGATGAGTCTGATACAATGTATTTACAATTTGAGAATCATCTTGAGTCATAATATTTTCTCTGAGAAACCTAACTTCATCTGTGTGGCAAGACGTGACGTTCTCGTAAATACTAGAACCATTGTGCTCATACTCTTCTGTAAAATCTGTTGGCGATGACGGAGCGCTAATAACTACATTTTCAGCCACTTCGTCGCTAAAAACATCTTCCACACAAGTGATATCTTCAACCCATTCACCTCGAGCTGTATTTTCTTCCTGATATTCCAAAACTACAGAATTCGAAAAGTGAACATTCGTTTCATGCACGTCCAATTCGTTCAATGATTCGCTATCATCAGCAGCATTTTCTGTTTCAGTGACAACATTGTCTTGCAACTCTGCGATACATTCTTCATTTTCTTCAGTTATTATACAATTATCATCTATCAAAATACAGAAAGAAACATTTTCTTCAAAATTAACGGAATTTCTTCGGTTATTAGGTATAAAGTTCACGAATTCATCTATTTTATTGCGCTTTGCAGGCCAAGAGTAATTATTCAAGTCTTCGAATCCTACTGTATGGTAATCATTTCTCTTTATATTCGTATTCAAAGCAGAATCTGAAAATGATCTTTTAAGCAGTCGGCGCTGATTTATTGGAACGCTAGTGTCGTTTTGGTTTTGAAATTTCGATTTTATAAAGTTTGCATTGGTGTGAAAATTATTTTCGGTAATTTGAGAAATTATCGAATTATTAGGATAACTACAGGGAATCTCATGTGTATCAACCAAATTATCTTGAGCGGTACATACTTCGACACATTCATCATCAAACTCTGATTTACATTTTCTTTCAGTTATACTAATTTTATCTTCGTTTATTTGAAAAGTTCCTTCTTGATTAGAGATAACGTCGAAGCTGAAATTTGATTTGTCATTCGAACAGTTTAGTATAATCCTTGAATTTGTTTCACAGTTTCTGTTTTCGTATTCAACGTCATGTTTTTGATTTATGTCTCGATTTTCAGTTTCAGTTTCTGAATAAACTTCATGAATAACATCATCAAGAGTTGCTTCTTTTATTACGCTATTATTTGGGTTTTCAAGCGATATGACTTCAATGTTATCATTTTGTTGCTCAATTTCATTCGTACCATTTATGTCTTGAATGGTAGTTTTCCCTTCGTTGTATATAATTAATTTTTGAATCCAAGGGGAATAAAGTTCTTTGCCATAGATATATTTTTTTTTAGAATACGTACCCTCATCAATTTTAGTATACCTACAATCTTTGTTACAGATTTTGAAACAAGGTTCAACTATATCCATATTTTCAACAAAATCTGACAAATCATCATTTTTTCTATCTTTATCTAGGATATTAAAGCAGTTTTCATTTTTCATTTTATCCTCTTCATCGACAGCGTCAACTTTTATTATTTCATTTGTATTCAACTTTTTTTCTGTGTTTAATAGTGTTTTGTTTTCTAAATTTACTTTATCAAGTTCGTTTTTAGACATGTTAAATTCTATATCTAAATTATTATATATTTGAACGTTTTTATCTACGAGTTTAAAATTATCAATTTTATCAACATTTAAGAAAGCAACTTCTTCATTTGGTTGTGCAAATAATATTTGCATATTAGCGTCGACATTATCAAAAACAATATCGGATTGTAAAGTATTTGACAGTTTTTTTATTTTGATATTCGCATCCTCAAAAGTTTCAATTCCAGGTACTAAAGTGCTACCTGCGATTGATGTAATTGATCTATCAGAAATAGGATGGCATACATCATTTTCATCCATTTGCTCATTGGTATCATGATCTTTAAAAACAGAATTTGATTTTAATGTTGTTAACTGTATTTCCAATTTATTATTAGAGTCTTCAGAAGTTTTGTTTTCAAGTATTAAATAATTAGCTTCACTATTACACGTGCTTGCTGAGATAGAACTAAGCGGCTGAAGCGCATCATTCTTTTCGTTATTGTTTTTAACAAAGTCATTAAGAGCTATTGGTAGCATTCCTGATTCTTTTTCATCAAAAACAGAATCACTAGAACTTCCAAGAAATCCAATGATTTCTTCATCATTTTCCTTGAATGAATTTTTGTTAGATGGGCATCCAGAATCAAAACTGAGTTTTTTATCTGGTATTAACTTGGTTTCTGTTACCACAGTTGAATGTTGTACGCTATTTTGAAGTGACGGCGTGTTTGCATGTGTTTTATCCACGACTTCGATTCCGTCCGTTGAATCCGTCTGTGTGAGATAATTAACCGTAGTACTGGTATTTTCACAAGCGTCCTTGCTATTAAAACTTTGTGTTACATCTTTTTCCGTAAATTCTAAACGACCAACATCAACTGAATTTTCAAAAACTTCAAGTGAATCCATGTTAAGTTCAGCATTATTATCAATGCAACATTGTTTGTGCTCTAATAAATCACTTTTTGATACCAAATCATCTTGAAGGATGGTTGCAACGCTGGATCCTAAAATATTACTTTTATCTAGAGTTATACCGTCAATGGTGTTTCTAGTGTTTATATCAGAACCACGTCCATCAGTTGAATTATTAGATGTCGTTTCTACGTGAGCAATTGAACTACTAGGGGACTGGTTAACTCCTATACAATACGTTTTATCTATAAAAAGTTCACTTTCAGATATTAAATCATTATAATATTTATTCGCTTGACTAATTCCAACGTACGATTCCGAAAAAGTGTCTGTGTCACAAATTAAACGAGTCGTATCATTTATTTCTTGAACTATGTCATCGATCAGACTTTTTGAGTCCTTTACAGAATCATTGATTTTTACTGACTGTTTTATTTTTTCATCATTTGTAATAAGGACTTCGTTGGCTGATTCTATCATGTTTACAATCAGATTGCTAGAGTTATTTTTAGAATCATTAATTTCAGCTAATCTAGTTTCTGTATCATTTTTAATAACTGATAAATATATGTTAGATTGGTCCTTAACAGTATTAATTTTATCTTCATAATGGTGACTTTCAGAAATGTTGTTAGGATTTCCACTTGCTTTGTTGTTTTCACAGGTAGAGTTCACCTTTTCGTTTTTGTACATATCCCTTGCCGCTACTTCCATGCTACCGTCTTTTTCTTCAGAATAAATATTATTTTGTATAACTGATTTTGATTTTTTAGCTTTTTCTCCGAAACTTGGACAATCATAGTTTTTACTTTCAGTATATGAACATAAATTCTTTTTTTTAAGATTTTGAAAGTTTTTGTTTCGCAACTCGCGTTGTAAATTACTTTTTTTAATATCAAGTTTGACTTTGGATATTTTAGACTTATTTTTATGTTTATGCTTGACAATAACGTTGGATAAACTAGTTTTGTCTCCAGTATTTAACTTGTTTTTATCGATGTTTATTTCGCTATTCATTTTGTCATCGTTTCCATTTGAATCCACATTCACCTTTGGTGCCTCAAGCACATTTGTTTCCTCTTTCAGCGTTTTTTTATTGTCATATGTCGAGCTTTGATTATTTATAACAATTATACTGTTGTTTTTATTATTTAAAGTATACTCAGATAATAGTTCTGATGGTTTATTAGAAAGCTCTACAATACTTTTTTTTTCGTGGTCGCCACTATTACAGTGAGAAGTTATAGTTTCCATAAGCATTTCTTTATGTGAAGATTTTACGAGTTCCTCATCAAACACATTCAGTGAAGGTAGATCATTTTCAGTTTTGCTGAAACTGAAATCTAGAGCGCAATCTATGGCATGTTTTTCAGTCTTCGGACTGTTTGTGGTATCAAATTCACTTTCTATATGTGAAATGCTTTGTGTGGTTAAATTTATTGGAGTATTTTCCTTTTCAGTAACTGCTGCCACATGGAATGAAATCTTTTCTTTATTATCTTCATGCTTTCTTGCATTTTCTGGGTTTTCTATTATAACACTATCTGTTCTTACAGCATTTGCTTTTGATTCATCTTCTGGATATTCCAAACACCCAGTATTTACTTTAGCTTTCCGATATTTACTCAATTTAGAAAGTTTTGCACCAGAGTCTTCTAATGACACATTCAGGTGTTTTTCTAAATCATTATTAGCTTTATCAATATTAGTTGCAGTAGTCGTCTTTAAGTTATCGTCTTTGACTTCCCTGTTATAGCTATCTTGCAAGTTGCGAGATCCTTTATTCGCATTTATAAACTGTTGGTTAACTTCGGGGAAGTTCAACTCGATTTCGTTATCCAATCTGGGCAATGAAGCTAAACATACTCCAGAACTAGTTTCCAAATCATGCAAACTATAGTCAGTTTTAACAGATTCCATATTATTTGCAGCAAATGGACTCCCAATCATTTTACAACTTATATTCTCATAAGAAGTATGTGTACCTTCTTGCCTTTGTATACTGTTACAAGTTGTGTTTCCGTCTATTCTCGTGGGTAATGGCGATTTAGCTTTATTAGAGAGGGGATTTGATACTTTTTCGATGGATCTTTCTCCCAAAATATTTTGTACCGGTGCTGCAATTTCAACGTTTAACATTTTAGGACTGCAGGGTTTTATTTCAAAGTTACAGCCTACCTCCTTATGGATAACAGATTGACTTATTTTTGCTTCTACATCCAATGGAGATACTGGCCTTGGCAGTACTTCCACTATTTGCTTTATAGCATTTTTGCGATCTTTTATTGAGAAAAAATCTTTAGGTGTAGAGGGTTTGATATTGCTCATGTTTGAAGACTCGATAACTTCTTCAAACTGATTTAAGAGTTCAATGCTATTATAACCTTTTATATTTTCAGGTAATTTAGAAACTTTTTGTATGTGTTCATATTTAGCAAGTTCTTCGCTAGGAACATTTACTAGACCAAGTACATAAAGTTGATCTTGATTCCTCACACTTTCCTGACGTCTATAATTATTTGTAGCAGAGATTTCTTTGGAATTGCTATTAGTGTTGTCTTCATCCCCTTCACTCCACATTGATAGAAACTGTCTAACATCGATCTTTTTATTTTCTTTATTAGGGGTCATATCAGATTTACCTAAAGTATGCGAACTTCCGATAATTGGTCGATACCTATAGTCATATCGCCTATAATACTCATTTTGTAGTCTATTAGAGTCAATACTTCTTGCACTTGTAGTAGAAGACTGACTAACATAACCACAGTCTTCTTGAGAAGTACATTGTGTTTGGGTGGTGTCATTACTAGTGTTTGAATCAGTTGGAGATATAGCCAATGCACTCGGAGAGAATTGAGGTGGATGATGTCCTGAAGGGTTAAAACCTAATGGATGTTCAAAATGTCTATAATGTGGCATATTATATTCAAAAGATTTCATAGTCATATTATCTTTTCTATGAAACTGCTGCAGAGGGGTTGAATGGATCCCAGGTGATGCATAATTTGGCATAGCCACTGGTTTTTGAACTTGGTGAACCCTAGCCATTTCATTGACAAAGTAGCTATCTGGTAATGAATATTTTGCTTTAGCATTTTCATAATCAACATATGATTTAGTATTATCCAATGATAGCTTATTTGAAGATTTATCTAGTGGGTATGATGGTACCTTGTTTTGAGGATTCCCAAGAGCTGAACCATAGGTTGGATGGATCACTTGGTTTCGGAATTGCATATTATAATTAAAAGACTGTTGGTTAGGTCTCTGACACACATCTATGTTAGGATCAAGTATTCTGTTTTCCAAGTATTTCAGATGTGGGTATACTGAATACGGGTGAGGAGGTCTTGTGTTTGGAATGTCATATTTATGTGAAGCATAAGGAGGCGGTGGATGGAATGGATTTGGGTAGTTATTGATATAATCATACCTTGCTTGTGGATATCTCTCTTTCACTGATGGATATGGCTTGTATCGAACACTTGCATCTTGATAGTAAGAATCAGGGTACACATAGCTTGAATCTTCTTGAAATGACCTATGAGGTCTAGCCATGGGCATGACTGATGGCCTTGGGCCAGCACAACTAGGATACTGCGGATATTGATAAACATCATGAGCACCGTAGGCCCTAGGAGGATGTAGATTAACTCCACCTGGAGGCCATCCACTAGGAGCAGCTCGTGTCAGAGGTGAGTTCACACTAGGCACACACATTTCTGTTTCCCTAATAATTTTATGTTCATTTAACAAGTTCACAGCATAAGGCACATCACAATATTTGACCTCGGGGGCCATGGTTTGTTTAGTGTTTTTAGAGAGTGCAGCGCTTCTATCTTGAACCTGACCTAAAATAGATTCATCAGCATGCTTAGCAGCACTGTATGTAGGGGGCACCATAATGCGCTGCATGTTCTCTTGGAATGTTTGTCTCGGTGATATGTTTCTTGATGGGTTTACATTGTTTAGATGTTTATGAGGATATTCAGGCGGACGAGGGTATAAGTTGTCTGGACAGGACCATTGGTCAACGGAGGATTTTTTTAGATATGCATCAGAAGTAGGCGGAGGCACTACTCGGTCGGGCCCGATGACGGCGCAGGGTCGCACCGCCGCCACCTCCGCTTTAGCCAGTGGATTACATCCGTTATCTTGATACGACTTAGTAGGTAGTGCGACCCCGCTCTGAGAGTACTTACTGCCATCGTTGCGTTCACCCAGAGCAGTTCCTATCCTCAAATCTTTAGCATCCATTGCCACCGAATCTTCGATGCATGTTCTTGATTGTTGTACTCATCTTCCATGTACAACTCTTGTAGGCATACCACAACCTACTAGATCATGCAGTAACCATTATCCATGTTGTTGATTGACTGAAAATAAACAAAATATAATAGAGCAATGTCAACTTAGCTGTCAAAACACTGCCACGACATAGGCCAGCGGTTTCTTATAGAAAATTATACAAACAACTGCTTATTCACAGTTACCAGCAGCTAATTACCTTTAGGATTCCAAAACTCCGTATAATATCAATATTATTTCCAAGGAAACACCGATTTATCACGTTACGTAGCCTCTGCGCTATCTATCGTCCATTGGTTTGCCAACTAATGTTGCCATGACAAACAAATGAAATCGAATCGACCGACGACTACCAACTAAAACCAAACCTACTTCTACCAAAATAATTGATTTTAGTAATTTGTGGTAGAAATTAATAACCTAATCCTTAACCCCTGACTGCTTACTTTTTTAAATCTAATTCAAAATACATATATATTGGTGTATATACAAGAAAATATCGAAAGTGTTAGGCTTAGGTGTTATTTTTAGTGGCCTCAAATAGCCCTGTGTTGGTACCTACCTAGAAAAATTATCCTGTAGTGTAGTCGTGTAACCACTATTCGCTATTTCACTCACGCACGCATTGAAACTTCATTTAACTTACAATGTATGTTCGTGGGCTTGATTTTATTTGTCAACCCCAGTTGCGGGTGCAGTATGGGTTAAAATGGAGGAAATATTGTCAGTAGGTACATACTGACAGGATCGTTTTTGAGTTTCACGATGCTGCTAGAGCAGGATTCAATACTGATAGTGTAACCACCAGCGCCAGTCGAGCAAGTTGCTTGCTTGAAGCAACTGTACTACTCGTTTCTTTGCTTGCTTTGCTGACTGCATTCAGTGTTGCCAGATCTTCTGACTTTTCAGAAGACCTACTGATTTTGCCTGCATTCTCCTTCAGACTGTAGCCTATTATTATAGGGAGAACGCAAACCAAAGACAAAACGTCTTGTCGAACAGTTAGTGATGTAAAACTTCTCAGTAAAACTTTTTTAGTTACGATATGCTTCTTTTTATTTGCTGTTTTCGTTACTTGCTTATTTAATGAGAATCATCCTAAGTACTTAATAATATTATTAAGTACACTACATAATTACTTTATATTCTTATTTATTAAAAAAACACAGTTCATTCTCTAGGTATATGCGTATAAAGCAATGTTTAATAGGTAGGTACTAAACAATGCTATAATAGATAGGTAAACATAATTTTATGCATGCATATTTGCTTTTGAAGGCCGCTCGGCCAATTTAATTAATTAATTAAATTGTTTTAACGGCTGGTTTGCGAACCTATTAATAAAAAAACGTAAGAAAAGACTGTCGTGTCAATTGATGTGAGTTTCGTTACAACGAAAACAGCATATGACGAGGAAGCATTCATCATATGCTGTTTTCGTTATAACAGAAAATTTATTTTCACGTCACTAAGTACGCGACAAAACAGTTTTGTCGATAGATGTGTGCGTTGGCCCATAGAGTTATTAAAGAGCTTTTATAGAGTCTGGCCAAGCCAAGTTGGCAGTACTTAGGGCCGTATGCTGATTAATTACTTACCAAACAAAGTTTTTGATTTCTTGTACCTTTCCGTTTTTATACATCCAAAATAATGTTTCGTTTATCCAATTAACTATTATAATTATGAAAAGCCATGATATAAGCTGGGGCCTTATTCTCACTTCGGCGGAGCATTTAGTCTATTAAGGATGTTGTCAAAATGACATCGAAAACTCGGTTATGTTATGGGTGAAACGAGTTTTTGGCCGAGATAATAACGTCATCCCTATTAGAGTAAAATCTCTGCCCAAAAGTGAAAATAAGGCTCCATGGGCCTTATTCTCACTTCACAAAGTGAGAATTAGGCCCCAGGCACCAAATTATTCAGGTTTTGTATCCAATTCCAACTATACAATCCAAATACGATCTGGCAGCCCTGACTGAACTGCTCCACAGACAAAAAAATACTTTCATTCATTGCAAGCAAAGCAAACAAATTGCATGCATGAATTATTTACAGTGTTGCCAAATATCCTAATTTTTCGGGGGATCTACTAATTTTCCTAGAATTCTACTGATCTACTGATCTACTGATTTTAACTGAAAATCTACTGATTTTTTTTCAAATCCTAGCTTTACTTTCAAACATGATAATAATCAAAAATCTACGTGAGATGAAACACAAAATTATCGTGGTTAGGTTGACACTGTACAATTGTCATCATAAACTGGACGGACAGCGAAATAAACCGGTGTGACTTGACACACACCCTGCTAAGATGATTATGTGACTAAAGTAAATAGGTAAGTATTCATTAATCGATGGTATCACGTAGTAACAGTGTGATTCATGTAGAGAGCTACAACTTCAATTAAGCGCTGAAATGTTAGGCAAGCATAACAGTAAAAGGTATCTCAAGAACAATATGTAACTAATAAAATGAATGTTATTTTAATGCCTGACATCGTTTTAGTTACCGAAATAGCATCTACTGATTTTTTGAAAAAGTTCTCCATACATCTCCTGGTTTTTTTTAGTCTCATCCTTTGATTTCGTAAAAATGGATCTAGCAACACTGGTTATTTAGTTGTTTGTTGTAAAGAAAATTAAAAGTGGTGGGTACACGCAGTTACACTTTAGTTATTCGAAAATTACTGAATTTAAACTCACTTATAGTAGTCATGAAATATGTATCAGTTAGTTCAATTATCTCTCTTATCTTTGCCGTTTATATTATCAACACAATATGGACCCTTGCTGAAATATTTATACCACCCGTATGCAGTCGTGGCGAAAGATGTTACACCTCGTATTTAGCTTCAGATCCAGTCCTGCACCTCGTCATATTTACTTCTGTAAAGCAACAGCCGTATTTCGATGGCTCGTCATCAGATGCAGTCACAAAAATCCATACTTCCATGAATTTTGACTACCGAAATCCGGCCTCCTTGTGAGTACATTGCTTTTTTATTTTCAACAGTTTACTTACATGGAATCTTGATTAAAATTACCTATGTGTATTGTATACCCTTATCGCATAGACATACCTACCTGGTCTGAATAAATGACCTCCAAAATTTCTTTTAGCGAAATTGCATTGAAAGTGCCTCGAAAAACACGGAATAATGGCACATTATACATGCATGCAACATTATTAGACGATATGCGACTTTACAAGCCATTTGATGAAATTTATCGCACTGAAGCTATGCATACACTTCCATTGGTGACTTATACAGAACCACGGGCTGAAACATTTAACCTGCTAGAGCAAAACGTATGTACACAAATAATTAAAATAATTTAACTAATCAATAATAACAATTACAAACTAATTACTAATTATTAAATAGATAAAATTGTATTGCAATCAAAGTATTTTATTTTACAGGTTATAGGTTAATCTATAAAAAAATATAGAAGTGTGTCTTCTACTTAGAATTTTTTCGATTACTTATGCACATTTTGTACTTTCAGAATAACAAGAAAAATATCAAAAATAAAGGATTGGTTCCCTATGCCCACATCAGCACAGTGGCTCCCATTTCAATTTTAACTGATGAACTGAATCTCCCTGTAAATAAAATTCCTGGTGAATTTTATCCTTCCCTGAGGTAATTTGTTAATAAATAATGATCACTAAAGATTGTTTGAAAACCACAAAGTTTTGGTATTGTATGGTGAATGGAAAGATGTGTGGCTTAATGTAATTTGAACCACAATATATAGCATACTTTATATAGATACTTTTACAGGATCAGAAGTGGCAGATACCTGCCGATAATCCAGCACAATGTGCTCAAGTCTCGGATGTCACAGCTACAACTCCTAAACAGCAGCTCAAGTGTAGTTAACATTACTATAAATGTGTCCCCTGCTTCCTATGGTTCTATGAGACTGGCGATGCATGTAAGACTTGCATTAGACCAACTGCATAATCTCGGCTTCAGTGACAAGGATGTGGATGATGTGAAAGGGATATTTGCAGATACCAATTTGTATTTGCTGTCTGCTACTGTCTTGATTGCTAGCTGTCATGTAAGTTACCATAGATTAGATATAATTATATCATGGAATCATCATATTCATAGATTTTCGGAAATAATAAATCTTGGCCGTTTCCTATCCACTGTTGCTGATCGTTAAGAATTGCGATTCTAAAACAGTTATTTAATTTTTTATTTGACTGTAAAAAGTTCAGACCTTTTTCAATGAGGATATGTACAGTGACTGGGGCAGTTTTTCAGTTGTACCCACTTACACCTGCCTGCTTGGAGTCTTATCAAATTTCGTTTATGTAGCTTAAAATTTACTTTGCAGTTGTTATTCGACTTCCTAGCATTCAAGAACGATGTTTCTTTCTGGCGCCGTAAACGTTCGCTCGCGGGACTGTCTGCTCGCACTGTGTTCTGGCGAGCATTCTCTCAGTTCGTGATATTCTTCTACCTGGTGGATGAACAGACTTCTATGTTGGTGCTGGTCCCGGCTGGGATCAGTGCTGTTATTGAGGTAAATATGCTACTTTTATAATCTATCTGGTGTTCAGACAGCTTACAGAGCTTGAAGGAAATCTCAAGCACCGTTAGCGTTGCATATTCTGATGAATTTCTTCTAATACGTAAATCTACACGCAAACCAATATGCGGCGAATTACCCGCCCATATTAGAGTATATAATATAGCCTAGATCATGGCCCTAGAAAATAAAGATTACCATCTACAAACAAACAATCACATTACTGTAATTATGGTTATATTGCAAACGACACCAATTGTTTGCAACAGAGCATCTATCCATCAATTAATTATTCAATAATTTTTAGAATCGGTTAAACACTTCCAAACACTATCCTCTACAGACAAACAAAAACATTAGCAATGTATTTACAAATTAGAGGTACATTACAAACATAGTAGCGTAATTATAAACTTCGTTTTGCAGCTTTGGAAAGTGAAAAAGGTCCTTCACTTGCGGGTTTCGTTGACCGGCTGGAAGGTTAAGATTTGGCGAGACTCCAGCGCCGACGCGGGTGAACAATCCACGGCAAAGGCTGATGCGGAAGCTATGCGGTACCTCTCGATGCTCCTGTACCCGCTTTGCGGCGCCGGTGCTGTTTACTCGCTCATCTACGAACCGCATAAGAGGTCAGTATCCTTAAAATAAAAATGTTAAATAAAGATTGGAAGATCAAGATCTGGCGAGACCCGACGTGGGTGAGAGTAAAATCTTCAAATTTAAATTTGCTGTTTTAGTACATTTAATACCTTTGGTATTACAATATATGTATTTGATACGATGCAAACCAGAAAACAATCTTGAGCTACAACATAGACAAAAAAGTTCAAGAATGCTGTACGGTGGTGCCCCCCACCTATTGCTGTAAAACTCTACGTAAATGTAATGTGGGTTAACTAAATGCATGGAATGTGCCAAATCGTTACTAAGTCTCATTTTATCTGTAAGTCATTTAGGTGTAAACAAACAATGCGGGTAATTAAGCATTATCTATGTTGGTTTAGATAAGCGTCGACTGTCTGTAAGTGACATAATACTAACACCATAACTACATAATACTACTTATTATATTATCTGTGGTAATACTATACGGAGTAATATATACGAGGAAGCTTTAAGATTGCCCCAATTATAGACAAGCTAACTGAATCGCGCCTCAGATGGTACGGACATGTAAAGCGACGCGCCGAAGACCACGTGGTGCAAATAGCGTTGAATATACCAGAAGAAAAGAGAGGCAGAGGCCGCCCGCCTTCCACTTGGTGGACCAACATCAAGAGAGACCTCATAAAAGCCCAATTGCCTGAGCCGACAACCCAAGACAGATTGTCTTGGCGAACTAAAGTGAGGAGGCCCGACCCCAAATAATGGGAACAGGGAAGAACAAGAAGAGAAGAATACTATACGGAGTTTACATAAAGCATAGTTGTTGAGAATATCTCAGGATCGTAGTGAATGGCTCAAACTTAGGGGGGCCTATACAAAGCAGTGGGTGAAGTCGCGCTGTGGATGATGATGATGATAGTTGTATTTTTAATACTCGCTAGTTCGTTCGCGCCTTGTTATTTCATACAAGACTTTTATGTTCAAACTCAATCTGCGATCAGTCTTCAATATATCAATAAATAAATATTCATGTACATTTTACACAACACCCTCTAGTCCCAATATGGTTTAATAGAGTAGGTAGGTAGGTTTATTTAGAGTGGGTAGTAAGTCAGATTGGTAGAAAATGTGTGGAGCACATACAAGCTATTCCATAAATTTTTGGGAATTATCATTTAGTATGAAACAGCTGATTATTTTTTCGTAGTATTTTAACCCCCCAAAGATTTCGGGAGTGGTTTTGCTATACCCAGTATAATTTATTCTTGTTTCATCTCTTCCAGTTGGTACTCTTGGGCTCTACACAGCATCGTCAACGGCGTGTATGCTTTCGGCTTCCTCTTCATGCTGCCCCAGCTGTTTGTGAACTACCGATTACGGTCTGTGGCGGCACTGCCCTGGCGCGCCTTTATGTATAAGGCCTTCAACACGTTTATCGATGACATCTTCGCTTTTATTATCACGATGCCGACGGCTCATCGTGTTGCTTGCTTCAGGGACGATCTTGTCTTCCTGGTTTATCTGTATCAAAGATGGTGAGTTAAACAATTAAAACAAAAGGTAAATAGTTGCTAGGCGGAGTCCCGTTTTGTACACGTTTATCGATGACGACTTCGCGTCTATTGCCGAGATGCCGAACGTGAGGGTGTTGTTTTAGCTATATCGAATAAAAGAAATCAGGCAAAAATTGGCCGATTGGCATTACTTTAAATCGAATAGAAACTAGAATGTTCTCGGAGCGTACCTATTGATGATCGATATCAATCGCGCCTCGCGCCAACAAAAGTATAGTAGTTATTATATATTTTTGGAGTACCTATTCCTAACTTTTGCGTGATTTTCAGGTTATACCCAGTCGACAAATCTCGCACAGACACGGCCGGCAGTATGGATGAGAATCCAGAAGAGTTGGAACCGATCAAGCAGAAAGAGGAATAACTGTCACAAATATACAGGTATTGTTTTATGATATTGTTATATTGAGGCGTAGTGCGTTTGTATATCTGAGTGTTTGTTGTAGAGTATCAGAGGCGCGCTCTTATAACTAATATCTTCCGTTTGGGAAGTGAGGCTAAATTGTAGTTTTTACAATGATGATACACCACCTACTTCTAATTCTTTTTCTTCTATGAAATAGACTGAATTCGCCGTGATCTGATTCTTAGCAAAGGCTATAAAAACACCTCTAATTATTTCAAAATAATTGTATCGAATTTTACTTGTTTAATATAAATTACCTATAAGAAGGCTAAAAGTAGATAAAAAATAATAACTGGGAAATCTACCTACATCACGAAAAGTAAATATTAGTTTTATTGGTATATTTTATTTGAGACTATTTGTTACTAGCTTAGACAATTATTTATATCAATTAGTTTAATATTTTAGTTATAAATATTTTTGTAGATTGTCATAATCCCCACTGGTGGGACAGCTTAGTGGAGATTATGACAATGAACCTAAATAAAATACAGGTGCTTGGTTATTTTAACAATAGTTTAGATGTCAAGAGCTTGTCCAATAAAATTAGTTTGTTTATTTATTTATTATGTAAGTATCTAAAATGTGACTTATTTTGAAAAAGTTGTAAGTAAAATAATTTAATCAGTTCGAAATGAGGCTTACACTCGTAATTAATTGGATGAGTTATAAAATAAAAAATTACAGCATTTAAAACTAGTGAATGTCGTTAATAAATTATTGTAAAATATTTAACGAATAAATAATTAAAGTACTATTTATGAAACTTAAATTATTCATAGAAAATATGAAAGACATGGCGGTTGTGTTGTCAAAATATAATAGGATAAGGCCGATTACAGATGGACGTATTTTAGGGATGTATGCGCTCGAGTTCGTACTTTCATGACACTGCATCAGGAACAGCGTGCATATCTTAAATATGCACGCTGCTGCATATTTCGTGCTCAAAAACGAGCATCAAAACCATACGTGCTGAAAATACGCCTAGTCTGTAAGCGCACTAAGTGCCTGAGCGCTTATTTGCAAATATACCCATTAAATTATAGAAAGCTAAATATAACCAAACAGCATTACTGAAAGACGTAATAATAATTGGTTATTATGTTAATATTGAGATTAATTTTATTGGCATTTAACATATTCAGCAAAATTTTAGCTATCGTTAAATAATGTATTTGTATATTTGGCTAATTATTTTTAAATATTACTTGTTTTATATCTACTTGGTAGAAATAAATATGTTTTCCAAAAAGTACTCGCAGATGGTTTTTATTTAGAACCAGTATTAAAACTCAATAATTTTATTTTAATATGAGGATATTTATTCGCAAAGTAAATTACTACTAATACAATATTTACAAAATAAACATGAAACAGTTGAGGTATCTACAAACCGTTGCAAACGATTTAAAGATAGCTCAACTGATCCAAATCAGTACCGATCGGGGCGCGTGCCCGCGACACTGGCTGCATTGCCGCGCTGAATAGCAATGCTGATGCGTTCGGTTGGCCCAGATACCAACCCTCGGGTCACGCGTCGCTTCATATGAGGATTGTATTTTAGAAACTAATTTATTGCTAAGTTCTTATTGGAATTTTGTTAACCAGACTATTTAATTATAAGTACAAAGGCTGTGTGGACTCTAGAAATTTTCGAAGTTGATATGACTGCTTTTTAAAACTTCTACATTCTGGCTATTTCCATAGCCATCCATAGCCGAATAGTGCAATGGGTGGATTCCCATATTTGGAGATTGGTTTCGTTAATTATGTCTCGTGAAGAAGTTCTGGCGACACCTGAGCGCCGACGTGGGTAAACAATCCATGGCTAATGCTGATGGTGAAGTACCTAGTAAAATAGTTAAATAACATCTTCAAATTTGGTTTTGATATTTTAGCAAACCTTTGGTATGTCCGATCGCAATATATTTTCTATTGTGTCTGTTGATTCCCATATTTAAAGATTTGTTTCGTTTGCTGTGTCTATTAGTATACTATTTATATTACAAGCGTCCATAAGTTACAGTGACCATTTCGGCCAGTTTACATAAGATACTTATTTTACTTTGTCGGTATAAAAAAGACAGCAACATCGATGCACGAGCCGGTACTTCCACTTTATTCATTGTTTAATCAATTTCACCTTGAAATTGTACTCCAATATGAACAGAATAAGTAGTTAGTTAAATAGTACTGCGCTAAACTTGTGTTGTGAATATTTTGCGTATGTTGTTTATAACAACTTGACTATATTTTTTATCGAACTTCATATATCGTCATAACTTTAATCCAGCACAATGTAGTTGCAATGACCTTGTTCCTCGGTAATCGTCTAAAATGAGTTTGACGCTCGAAAATAATCTCAGTGTTTGTTATCAAAGTACTTAAATGCCTAATGTTGTTACCTACTGCGTTATCTGTGATCATAGTAAGTTACACTCTGCACATTGATGAAACTGATCTACGTAATAATTCTGTGATTACAAATTATCAATTAGCAGGTGTTCGATAGTTCTCGATAACTGACTTTAAAGTAATCATTGAACATTGTAATCTCATGAACGTCGCCGTGTAGTTATACTTATGAATTGTGCAGCATACTGCTGGATTAAACTAGTGGAGAAATCTCGAGTGATTCTTGCGGTATGGATCTGTTTGATGTATTAATTCAAGCTGGGTTGATTACCACGGCTATAGTGGCATATCTTCTTGTGTTTAGAAGGGATGCGGCGAAGCATGGGAATTACAAATTGCCGGGTGAGTTTTGTTTTTTTAGAATGTGTTTAGATGATTATGGTTATGTTATTACTATAATAGTTAAATGTTTTCTATAAACGTCGCGGGTTCGAATACCGCTTGATTCATAACTTTTGGGATGTTCAATATAAAAATGAAAGGCTTTCTTTTTTTTCTTTATTTTAAAGGTGTTTGGAGACTTTGGTTTCTTATGGACAGTAAAATCATATAGGTACTAGGTAATTAACTACATAATATATAATTCTGATATAAAATTTAAAGTCAAGAATATCATTTTAGATTACTTACCTGATTAGCAGAAATGATTGATCTTTATTTGTTAGTGCAATCTTAGAACGAACGTTATAAAAAACAAATGACGACTTCCTCGGTCTTTATGAGGCTCGAGAGTTGTAGGTTCGATATCCGCTAATAGACGATATTTTGATAATATAGTACAAGTAAGTACTATCTGATTATGTAAACATATTTTTTTATGATATAATATGTTGGTCCTGTATGCCAAACATATATGCTACTAATAATAGTTATAGGTACATTTCAGGACTTGTCTGGGCAAAACATGGAATTGTTACTTTCTTTCACCCTGCTCTGTCACCGTAAGGAGACAGATTGGACAAAAGAGTCCAATCTGTCTCCCTTTTTGCAGCAGGGTGACAGAAAAGACTTAAAAAAGTGACTGTTTTGAACTAATAAAAAAAATCCTCAATTCCATGAGTAATTTCAGAATGGAACTACCCATTGAAACTGCTATTCGCACGCTACGTAGTATCCCAATGGAAGAAAAAACTAAACAGAACTGAAACGAACGAATGGCCTAACCAAGTACCAGTCAGCAGCGAAGGCTGGGACGCTTTGACTATCAGCGCCACAGCATCTGATGGCACAGCGCTGTTCCTAGGAGTGAGGATGCTGTATGGCCGACAACTGCTTTCCGAAATCAACTTGAATGTCAAACTACCTGATGGGACCAATTATGTGTTACCACGTAAGTGTTCTGTGTTGGTACATAACTAAAATATCTGTCAAAATACCGCTACGTTTACTTAATTCACCTGAGCTAATTGACCTAGGTGCTTAATACAAGCTTTTGTAACTAATTTTGAGATACGTATGTCAAATAAGTTTCTGTAATAGCGGAGCTGTGGGGTTACAAGGCAGGTTTGAAAGGTTCACTCTAAATGTTAACAAGAATATTATAGAGAATGTTGTGGTACCGACTAGTATATTGCTGAGAAATACCTTACCAAAGCTAAAGAGACTCGTGTTTAGAAGTTTCTAATATCTAACCCTGGGGGTAATTTTAGACCGATAGACTTTTGTCAAGATAGATAATTATCTCCCAGAAATTGTCGAAACTCTATAGTTCTAACAGTTTCTGGGACATATATCTATCGTGACAAAAAAGTCTATCGGTCTATAATCGCCCTCCAGGGAATGTGAATCCCTGACTGTTTCAGAAAAATTCTATATTTCAGAACACCCTGATTCGTCAGTAGGTGCGTGGGAGCAGTACCAACATGGCTGGAGCGCAAACGGCTTGAAGTTCCAAGTGCTAGAGCCAGAGCTTCGGATGAGAATCACTTACAACGGACTTCTGACTAGAGATGATGACACCACCCAGCATGTCAGACTCAACCTTATGTAAATATTGTTATTTCAGTCTGTTTTTGTACTATCATGCGAGGTACCGTGTCACTAGAGATTCATTTTGCCGATACAGAAAGCCCTAAATGCCACTAGAACTATATATTGACTGGATTTTTTGTATAAATAACTTTGAAAGAAAATCACGAAAAATCACGGTACAACCACAGATCCACAAAATCAGCATCATTAAGTAAATGATGACAAAAATGTTTTATGACTGAAAACCAAGAACTTTCCCTTTTTTTCAACTATGGTTAGGAAGTAAAAACTCCCTAAAAGTAGTATACAGGAAAAAAATTATGAATAGAGCCGACAGTACCTACACAATTTTTATCAAAGTGATCTGTTCTGATGCTGACTGTACTAACGTAACCATGGTCTCGTGGTTAAATATAATATTACGATAAATACCCCTAGCGGTTGAGTTGAAAACCATTTTTATACAAAAGTCCTAACATATTCAATACTTAATTTTTGATAAAAAAAACCTCTGGTCGACATAGTCGAAACTCATGAAACATTGCATGGTTTGTATGGATTTCAGTTGGACGGGCGCATCTCGCGTAGTCCGCCATCCTGATGACTGGAGCAACGAATTGGCAGCACAAGCATTAGCGTACGAACCTTGGCGCGACAACAAATGGAGTTATGTGCTGTAAGTTTTTGACCCCCACATAAAAATACGCTGATCACTTCTTAGTAATTTTTCCGTGCATCTGATTGAGTTTATTTATTTATTTTTATTTTATTTATTTATTATAAGTCATCGCCAACAGCACACATAATACACTTTCGAAAATAACTTATAAACAATAATTATATTATAGAATGTGTGCCAATTACAGGCATGCACAGCATTGTTTTGTAACTGATGCTTAGATTTCAATAAATAAATATTGATGGTCATTTCACACGACGCCCTCTAGTCCCAAACTAAGCAAAGCTTGTAATATGGGAACTAGATGCTGATAGAATACTTAAATACTTTTTTTTTTGTAAATACTTACTTATACATAATAACACCCAGACATAGAACAAACATCTATGTTTGCCACACACAAATGTTTGTTTTTGGTGGGGATCGAACCCACGCCCCACAGCGCGGAAGGCAGAGCTATTACCGACTGAGCTGTGACGCCTGTCACTTCAATGCATTTCAATGCACTGGTTTTGTGAGAAATTTAATAATACTGGGATGATTCTTATAGTTTTGGTCAAAATCATCTTATCTCGAAAGCACTCAGATTCGACGAACTGGAGACTTTCTGAGTATAACTTTTTCAGAGGTAAAAACAAAGACATTGGCTGGCTGCAATACGGTTCCATGCAGGGTCGTTTCGAAGCCTACGACGAGGAAGGTATCACAGACAGGAGCATCTACCTTCAAACACGTGGAGTCAAGGAAAGGAGTTGGAGTCGAGGATACAAGGAACTGAGGAGATCTATTCGACTGACGGCTTCAAGTGTTGATGGAACTCTTGTGCATTTGAGATGTCTTTCATACAATAATGTGCTGACGCAGTAAGTGTTGTGATTTCCTCCGTTCCACAAGGTTTTAAAAGGAAATTGAACTTGTAATATATAGCAAAAATACCTAAAGAACCAATACCAGCTCCTAAAAACAGTTGTACTTTTGCATTATTCTATTTATGGAAATAAATTGAATTTCGGATTTCCATATAAAAACTTTGTTTTAAAGTGTGAAAAAAATATCTTAGGAATTTTACCACGATAACTATTCAATTTCGTGCTCAAAATCACCCCACTCAGGCTTAATACTAGTTCTAGGACAACCTGTATTGATATACAACTATGATGATCTGATGATCAGCCTGTATTTTTAATTGCCATAATATTGATAATTTATTTTTACATTTTTCACAGATGTATTTCAGGATCGATCAGATTTCCTAACTTCTCAGTGGAAAGCATAACGTCTACAGATCTGGTTATGTCGAACTTCTGTGAGACGCACGTTGAGGTACCGAAGGTCTACTCAATAAATGTGAGCAGTAAGTTCCTAATTCTATGAAGTCATTCCTCTTCACTTCTGCGTTTTTCAGACAATTTGATGATGAAACCAATGGAATTTGAGGAAATCTCATATCCTGTTTTAACTGTTTGTGTATAAGGCAATGAACATTACATTTTACAGCTCAAAAGTTGCCTATTAGTTCATGTCTTCAGTGGACGTGCTCGGTGAGGTTAGACATGATTGTTAGACATCAGTTGGGCTGTCTACTTGTTTCATCACTTTTTATAATAAAAAAAATCTTATGTTTCTTGCCCGTTCTTCTAGGCTCTGGTCGCGTGGAACTGGCACCTAGAAACACCTAGTTATATAAAACGATTTTAAATGCTCCTTGTGATTCTAATAAATAAAAGAATTATGACTATGACTATAGTATTTTATAATAAGTTTTTTTAATGGATCTTTCAGGTAAAGACCGTGATCTCAAGTTGATAATACGTATCAATAATGATGTAGTGAAAATGCCGAGCGGCGCACCGTACCAACAGGACGTGTATTACCGCACACTTGTAGTTGACATCGATGGGTTCGCAGGTTCTGGTACCTTGGAACTGGGTTATAAACCATCAGGTATAGTAGTCCGGATCTTTGTCTTTGAAATACGAGTATCTGCGCAGAACATTTTTGGCTCGAATCAGAGGATTTTTGCGACATTGTACACACGGCTACACGTCAGGTTAGACATCCAATATAACCATAACTACGCTATGTACGATGCAGAGAATCGTTGGAAGGGACCGCAAGGTGAAAGCGCGCGGTGCGTCCCACACAAGAACAAAGTCTCTCGCATGATTCGCAACGTTCCACTTATAAAGTCTAAACAGTCTAGGTCGAGGTGACGCCGTGTGTACCAAAATATTGGTATGAATTTCACACTTACAATATTATTATGTATTCGTAAACTGGTATGCATATATTTATCCATTGCATGAAGATCTTGAAAAGTCAAAGGATAGTTTGTAATTAGGTAGATCATCGTTATTTTGATTGGAAATATAAAGGGAGGATGTCTTACAGTGTAGTACAGTCATTCTAGTTTTTTTTCCATTAAAAGTCTTTTAATGTAGTAGCTACTCATACACGTATAATGTCACGCTCAGCACTCCAATTAAGTTTGCAATGAGTGTCAACGCAAAGTGGTTTTATAATGCTCACGTATGTAAATTCCAGTGGTAAAAGAACCGACAGTTCTAAACCCGTCTCGCATTCTGAAGCACATTTCCAAGATGGAGGCAGGTCACGTGGACTATTGTCTGACATTCGATGACAAACGCGCCGCTTGCTCTGATTGGGTCGGCGGGAAGGGAGCTTCGTTAGCATTGCTCGCTTCTATGCAAATTGAAAAGGTATGATACCTACATAACTAGTATTCACTGTATCGAAATGTACATTACTGTGTCAATCATCCATCAAAACTAGTATGCTTTACCATCGATTAATGAATTGTCTATGGCTTTACACATAATTGTAAGCGCTGTAAGTAGGAAGGAGAATGGAAGGATGTGTAAATCTAACAAATTTTTATTTTCGGGTAGATACTTAAAATAAAACAATATCTATGTAAGTACACATCAACCTACACTGTTTGAACTTTGAACTATTATAATTTGAATGTTGCGAATCAGGGATCGCAATAGGTATAGGCGCGTGGCGCGCAAGCAGCGAGTCATAATAGTTCAAAATTCGAACCGTTGATAGGTTGATGTGTAGCCGACTGTACAATCACCTAGGAAAACAAAATACCTAACTAAATAAAGTGTAGCATAGTTTTTTCATAGTCAGTCACTCATCCGAATAATGACCGCGAAGAACGCTTTATACCACAAGCGTTTCAAATAAGAAACTGCTAGTTACCATAGTACGGACAGCGACAAAAATGTTTAAATAGTTTCATATAAAAAATATAAACAATGGCGTTGACTTACTTTTAAAACACATTCTCGCGTCGGATATCGAACTAAAACATCTCGCGTTCGAGTCGTTTGATATCGTAATGTGTAATGTTTTTTTTTTTCTTTTTTCTAGGGCTATAAAGTACCACCAGGGTTCTGTCTGACAATCAATGCATTGAACAAACACTTGGAGCTGAACCCGGCTATCAAAGCTGCTATTCTCGAAATAGAGGCCGCTAATGAGAATTACGAAGAAACAGTTTTCAAACAAAAATGCGAGACGTAAGAATTTTCTAAACTTGAAACATTAGTCACAGAAAAAAAAATCTAGCTTGTGTCCTGCTCAGACACCAGAGGGGTAATCACGAACGAATATGACAGCCGCCGAGATACCTAAACCTAACGTATTCGAATCATATTGCGCGTCAACACCAGCTCGACTGCCAAACGTTGTAGCATCACTGCGCAGTGTATCTCGGATACGCTAGCGTTACGATAAGTTTACGATTGTCACATTTATTTCTGATCAAGGCACAGTGTTTCTTGAGTATAGTTTTGTACACAAGTGTATTATTTTCAGTGTTTCAGAATTATTTGCTGCAAGTGAAATAACTGGAGAAGTAAAGTATGAAATCCTAGTCAATTTAGCAGCGCTGAGAACAAAAGCGTTACAACATCTTGGTTCTGAACTACGTTTTGCTGTTAGATCATCAGGTAAAGTCAAAGTTAGAAGACCACAATTCTCGATTTAATACAATGACAAGCACACCTTTTGTGATTTAGATTTTAGGTGAATATAGTTCAGCTTACAGCGCTGTCTCAAAACTAACAAGATAATTTATAAGTTTAAAAAACGAGGAAAACCGACTTCAATTCGACTACCAGCTTCATCATCAGATGATGATGATGGCAGTTTATTGGGAATGTTCTAGTGACCGTAAACATCACTAAAAAGTTACAGAAAAGCAAAATACGCGATTTCGTGCACGTGGTTGGCAATTTTTTTAGTTATTTTTATTTATAGACCAAACTACTGAGCCGATTTTGATGAAAAATAAATAAAAAAAGAATTTTTCAAATCGGTTTATACACGCGAGAGCAATGATTCCGGGTCACTTAAAGAATGTTAAAAATCTCGGAAACTAAAAATGATAGGTTGTACGGGAATTTCAGTAGGCGGTTTAGGGCGCAACTAACCTGGATCTTATCAATCTCGCGGATCCAAAGGTCGCGTCCTTGCTTGCACCGAGAATCACCGCACTTCAGGGTCCATAGGTTTTGAAGGCTGAGCTCACAGATTATGGGTCTTTGGTGGAACGATCACTGAAGCCTAGGTACTTGCAGCACAAGCGGCACTGTGCGAAAACACGAAGATGCGCGCGCGCGAGTGTCCCGTAGGGCGCAGGACAAAGCAATACTAGGTGTCGCTTCTTGTCACCGTTTCGAAAAGACAGACGAGGCGTCGTCACACCGTAACAGCCAATAGAAACAATCAAAGCATCTTGATCTACCCTCTAAATTGTGTCTGCTTTCGCCAATGCTATCCACCGTAGGTAGGTAGTACCCACATTAGTGAACGATAAGAAATTCAACAAAAAATAATATTTCAATCTGTTTCGGCACGGAACATGCCGCTCACCTTAAAAGAACGTGGTTGCTTTTAACAAACAAATGATTTACTAAAATTACAAATATACCTAATTAATTTTAAACACCTACGAAACAAACAAACACGAGACACTTAAATGCTAGCATACAATTGATAGGTATTTAATTCAAAGGAATGGGGCATATTTTTACGACAGGTCTCTTCGTAAAAGTATTGCCCATTCGAAGGGTTACGGTACGAGTAACTTTATCAGTACCCGGATGTACCGCATGCACACGTGCCAATCGCCATTGTAAAACTGGTAAATTATCATCGCGTACCATAACGATCATGCCTTCACTTATCGGAGGTCCGCGATCATGAAACCATTTATGAGCCTGTTGGATCTCATGTAAATATTCTCGGCTCCACCTTTTCCAAAAATGTTGAATGCATTGTTGCACCCACTGCCAACGATTAAGTCGATCAGTATTGAACTCCGTTAGAGAAATATCAGGTAGGGCCGTGAGAGGTCCTCCAATTAAAAAATGCGCTGGAGTCAATGGTAGCGGATCTGCCGAGTCCGAACTTAAAACGCAAAGGGGGCGAGAATTTAAAACTGCCTCGATTTGACATAGCACTGTATGCATCTCATCGTACGTTTGTGTACGAGTACCTATTACACGATGCAAATGATGTTTAAAACTTTTGACACCTGCTTCCACAAGCCCACAGAAATGTGACCCGGTCACAGGTTGAAAGTGAAACGTCAAGTTTTGTTTAAGAGTCTGTTCATGTAATGCCCTTTGAACGGTATCAGAATTTAGAAACGCATACAACTCCTTCAGATAGTTGCTACAACCCACAAAATTCTTTCCATTATCGGAATAAATATCTGTACACAAACCTCGGCGGGACGTGAAACGTCGCAAAGCCGCGAGGAATGCTTCTGTCGTAAGATCAGAAACCAATTCCAAATGTATCGCTTTAACACTCATGCAAACGAATACTGCAACGTATGATTTAATTATTTTCGCATTTCGAACCTTATTTGCACGAACGTAAAAAGGACCGGCATAATCGACAGCTGTTTTTATGAATGGACGCGCTGATTGTGTGCGTACGCTCGGCAATGGAGCCATACGTGGTTGTGTGTGTGTAGGTTTTGCGCGGAAACAAGGAATGCACTTATGAATGCGCTGTCTAACTATGTCTCGCCCAGATAAAATCCAATATTTTTGCAACAATAAATACTGAGTGGACTGAGGACCTGCATGTAGGTGTGTAATGTGAGCGTCATCGATTATTAACGTAGTTAACGAATGTTTCTTCGGAAGTATCAATTGATGCTTTGATTCGAATGAAAGCAACGATTTGTGCAAACGCCCACCTACACGCAACAAATTATCCTTATCTATAAACGGCGATAAACGTTTTAATTGATTGGTAGGAGGTTTACCATGCGAAATATTTTTTATATCTTCTGCAAAAGTGGACTGCTGGACTATACCTATAATCCTATTCAAACTCGAATTATACTCGAGCACAGTAATGTGTCGAGGGAAGTCAACTTGTAGTTTTCTACATTTAGAGTAGAATCGAAAAATGTAAGCTACGACACGAACTAGTTTTCCTAAAGAGGAAAATTTTGAAAGTATTTCAGGTTCTTCTACATCTACACCGACGGAGGAGGGGTGCGCAAGAAGTGGAAGGTTACGCTGTTCTTCCGTAGTACTTAGATTTTGATTATGTACCGGCCAAGTATTGGACTCAGTTTGTAACCAACTAGGGCCATGAAACCATAATGAATGCTCAATGAACACCGCAGGCAGCATTCCTCGGGAGGCCGAGTCAGCTGGGTTGTCGTAGGACGGTACGTGTCGCCAACAGCTGGCAGGTACCCGCGACAGTATGTCGCTAGTGCGATTAGACACAAACGTCTTCCATTCATGCGGCGATGAACGTAGCCAGGCCAATACGATAGTAGAATCGGACCATGCGTATACATGGTCGAAATGAATTCGGTCGCCGTAAGCGAGCATCACCTTGCTAATTAATTGAGATAGTAATAGCGCTGCCATAAGTTCCAATCGCGGGATCGACAATCGTTTTAGTGGTGCAACCCGCGTTTTTGCTAGTACTAGAAAAACTCGAGTTTGGTTATCACTGCATTTACACCGAATGTACACACACCCGGCATAGGCCCGTTCAGACGCGTCAGCAAACCCATGCAGTTCAATTAAAACTGCCTTATAAAAAATGTGACGAGGAAATACACACTCCGATAAGAGTGGAAGTTGCTTGATGAAGCTCAGCCAAGCGTTTACGATATCGAGAGGAGGTGACTCATCCCATCCCGTACCTGCGATCCAAAGCAATTGCATCAAATGTTTAGCGTATAATATTACCGGTGCTAAGAAACCTACCGGATCGTAGATTTTTGCAATTTCAGATAAAATAACCCGTTTTGTACAATTTGAATTGGAAGTTTGAACTTTAAAAGAAAAACTATCCGAACTAGGGTTCCATTGGAGTCCGAGCACCTTGACCGATGGATCCTTTTCGACCTCTGCAAAAGATAAGGCCTCAGGCCGCTCACCATGAGAATCCGACGGCGCCGCGGCGAGAATCGCCGGCGAGTTACTATGCCACTTGCGCAGCTCAAAGCCCGCACTCGCACAAATACCTAATAATTGTTTCTGCAGGTTGAGCGCGTTTACCTCACTGTCCTCCCCGGAAACGACGTCGTCAACAAAAACATCCCTCATCAGGACTGCTGCCGCTAGCGGGAACCTTTCGGCCTCATCATGTGCGAGTTGTCGTATCACACGTAACGCAGCATGCGGAGATGAGCTAATGCCGAAAACGACGACGCGTAATCTATAATCTCGAATAGGTAGGTCAGGTGAGGGTCGCCAAACAATCCGTTGATAATCCCAATCAGAATTTCGAACAGCGATGTTGCGATACATGTGCTTAATATCGGCTGTAAAAACGATTTTATGAACACGATAATTAAGTAAGATGTCGACTATGTCAGAGTGCAATTTCGGACCCGTGAGCAAAAGATCATTTAACGATTTTCCATTAGTGGTTTTACAAGCAGCATCGAATACCACCCTCAACTTGGTGGTTTCACTAGATTCTTTGACCACGCAGTGGTGCGGTATATAATAATGTGAAGTGTCGTCCTTAGACGGAGGATCACAGAGTTCCATTTGATTTAAATCTAAATACTCTTGGAGACACGCATGATAATCCCGTTTAAGAGAGGTATTGCGTTCCAAGCGATTTTCTAACTTGTGAAAACGAGCGAGAGCGATGTCACGTGATTGACCTAGTATAGGTGCATTTTTGAACGGAAGTGCTACGACATAACGACCATTTTTATCGCGTGAGTGAGTATTTTCAAAAATTGACTCGCATTGTTGTTCATCGGGGTTGAGAGTTTTCTCCTCGGGAACTGCCTCCAGCTCCCAAAAACGTTGTAGATCGCTGTCCTCGAAAAAGGAGCTATGACACACCTGGAGTGGAGACGAAGTACACGGACTAGCATCGAAATAAACCCTTCCCATTAATAAATAGCCAAAGATACTATTCATCGCAATAGGCGCATCAGGACGACCTTTAACAATATTTCCCAGCAAAATGTGGGAAAGTACATCAGCTCCTAGGAGCATTTCAACAGGTTGAGCATTGGTTGCGTTAAAATATGGGTCGGCTAAATTCAAGTTTTGAATGTGAGGCCAAGCTTCAATAGGTAGCGGAATTCTTGGAAATTGCGAAAAAAGTTTAGGCAAAATTAAAGCCTCGACCGAAATGGCCGGTTGATCCGAACTACGCGGAGTAACCACGCACGAAACTATTCCTTTCGGTTGTATCGGTTTTTCTTCACCGATACCAAACACGGGAATATTAATATACCTACAACTCAAACCTAAGCGCTTAGCACAAGCTTCAGTCATAAAACTTGCTTGACTACCGGTATCAATTAAACAACGAATTGAGTGGCTCGTAGAACCTACGCATACATTGACGAGTGCAGTAGAGAGCATGACTGTACACTTCCTAACCAAAGGCGCAATGGATGACTCCGCACTCTCGCGCATCGCATGATTTACGTTAGTCGGTTGCATTGGCATGGTAGTGGGGCCGGGATCGACCGAAAGCGTTGTCGGTTCCTCCGTAGGAGGGAAAGAGACGGCGCAAGCTTGATTTGAATTGGTCGGTTTACTTTCAAAATGAAGTAGCGAATGATGCCGTTTATTACACGACTGACATGCGTAGTTCGATCTGCAATTTCTTATGTCGTGACCTACATTCAAACAATTATAACAAACATTTTTATTTTTTACAAAGTTATACCTATCGTTAGGAGACATATTCAGGAACTTCGAGCATTTTGTTAGGATGTGTTGATCGTCACACAAAATGCAACGTTTTCCATTTTGAACATCGGACGGTTCCGTAACGGCAAACGTATGTCGCGGAGCGGGACCGCTCGCTTTCGAGACACCCGAACCCCCAGCGCCGCTGCTGCTGGGGCGGTACGGATTAGCGCTGGTTGCGCGGGAGCGGAAACTACCTTCAACTATTCTCGAGTCACTGTTCGACATAATTTCCAATGTGGAAATTTCCTGTTCTAAAAACTTTATGAGTATGTCTACGGTAGGTATATCGGAAGATCTATCGAGCGATAACTCGAAACGCTTACGAACTGTATGTGGTATCTTACGTAGCAAGATATTTAGCAAAATGAAACTCCAGTCCTGCACTGGAAATCCCATCATTTCGAGTGCTTTAATATTCTCCATGTAAACGTTCACTAGTTTACGTAAACTTAAATTTGACTCGTTAGCACACTTTTCAATGTCAAGAAGACGATCTAAATGTTTAGACGCAATGATCCTACGATTCTCATACCGATTCGTGAGAATTTCCAATGCAACGGTATAATTCTCATCTGTGATTGGAATTGATTTTATCAAATTATGAGGTTCGTTTTTTAACGTAAGCAATAGGTATCGAAACTTTTCCGCTGATGTGTAGGCATCATTGTTATGGATTAACGCACGATACAAATCGTAATATGAAGGCCAATCTGTAGATTCTCCACTAAACGTTGGCAAAGGCAACGTGGGCAATTTATTGAGACAATGATTTTGAGTGTGAGGCGATGATTGAGCAGGAATACGACTCATGCGTCTACCTTCTTGATCAGCTTGTTTGAAACTATTCACATGCATCAGAATTGCGTAATAACAATCACTAAAATCATTACGAATTTTTAACTGTTCCTCTTTGTTAAAAGTTTTTAATTTCATTAGAGCTTTTTCAATTTTAGCTTGAAGTTTACCAAACTTCCTATGTTGAGTAGTAAGATCGGAAGATCGAGATTTAAATTGTAAAACATCTGTAGTAGAAAAAAGCAACGTTCTTTTAAGATCATCTAAAATAATATCTCGTTCGAAAATATCTTGTTCGATAGCCCAATCGTCCGCCATTTTGCGTAGCAAAGATGACTAACGATGGCCAACGGAAAATTACCAAAAAACGTAGGTACACGTAGTGTAGCAATAAAAGACGACACAATCTGGAGGAATCAAAATTATTCGGTTCGAATGACCAAAAACTATGTACGGGAATTTCAGTAGGCGGTTTAGGGGGCGCAACTAACCTGGATCTTATCAATCTCGCGGATCCAAAGGTCGCGTCCTTGCTTGCACCGAGAATCACCGCACTTCAGGGTCCATAGGTTTTGAAGGCTGAGCTCACAGATTATGGGTCTTTGGTGGAACGATCACTGAAGCCTAGGTACTTGCAGCACAAGCGGCACTGTGCGAAAACACGAAGATGCGCGCGCGCGAGTGTCCCGTAGGGCGCAGGACAAAGCAATACTAGGTGTCGCTTCTTGTCACCGTTTCGAAAAGACAGACGAGGCGTCGTCACACCGTAACAGCCAATAGAAACAATCAAAGCATCTTGATCTACCCTCTAAATTGTGTCTGCTTTCGCCAATGCTATCCACCGTAGGTAGGTAGTACCCACATTAGTGAACGATAAGAAATTCAACAAAAAATAATATTTCAATCTGTTTCGGCACGGAACATAGGTTAATGCAATAAATTGTATTTAATAGACAATGTAATACTCCTTAAATGAAGGTATTAAAACTTCTTAGTTATTGTAAAGTTATATCTTAAAAAAATCAAATTTGAAAAAGGGCCACTTTCGAAGATGGAACTACGAAATTACAGCATTTGGTTTTGCTTTTGTTTGTAATCTGTCATTTATGTGGGTATATAAACCATGTTGATAGTGCTCTATATTCATTATTCAAGCTGAAATTATGTCGCTTACGCCTGAAGAATGCACCAGAATACTTACAATGCTGGAAACCGGCCGGAGTCAGCGCGATACAGCCAGGACTGTCGGTGTGTCGCTGTCAACAGTACAAAGAGTTCTCCGACGTTACGAAGAAACTGGTTCTAACCTACGCAGACCAGGAACGGGCAGAACCAGGTGTACCACAGCACGAGAAGACCGATACTTGGTGAACACCATGCTTCGAAATCGCTTTCTCACAGGAACTGAACTCACAAATCAGTTTCGACGCCTCGGAGGAAGTAACCCAAGTGCATGGACAGTAAGACGTCGGCTTGCTGAATCTAACTTAAAACCCCTTAGACCTGCAAACGGCCCTAAACTGGAGCGTGGGCATCGTATTTCAAGACTAAGATATGCCCAGAGCCACGTAAATTGGAGTATTGAAGATTGGTCAAAAGTTATGTTCTCCGACGAATCAAAATTTATGCTCTACAAGCACGATGGAAGACACAGAGTGTATCGAAGACCAGGGGAAAGATTCAAGCAAGCATGCATCGAAGAAAAAGTAGCCTACGGTGGTGGGTCTGTACTTGTGTGGGCCGGAATTTCTTCTGAAAGTCGCACAGAGCTGGTGATCATAGAAAACGGCTCTTTAACTAGCGTAAGATATGTGGAAGAAATCCTCAATGATCATGTTGGTCCATTTATGGTCAATTTAGGTGAGGATGCTATATTTATGCATGACAATGCCCGACCTCATACAGGTAGGATTGTGAATGACTACCTTCAAGAGATGAACATTACTCGTATGGAGTGGCCAGCGCGCAGCCCGGATATCAACCCGATCGAGCATGCTTGGGACGAGCTAGGCAGATGCGTAAAACAACGAAACCCTCCCCCAATCACGCTTCGTGAGCTCAAAATTGCTCTCACAGAGGAATGGGAGAATATTCCCCAAAATCGTATAAGGAACTTGGTGTACAGCATGCCAAACCGCGTAAACGCAGTAATGGAAGCACGAGGAGGCAATACGAAGTATTAAAATTCAAGTCAAATCGTAATAAAGTTCAAAAATTTCATGTTTCCTATTTTTGTTTTAAGGAGAGATCAGCAGTTTTTTTCTTTATGTAATTTTGTGTTAATAAAATGTATGGTGACTCATATTTTTTTACTTTCATTTAAGGAGTATTACATTGTCTATTAAATACAATTTATTGCATTAACCTATCATTTTTAGTTTCCGAGATTTTTAACATTCTTTAAGTGACCCGGAATCATTGCTCTCGAGTGTAGATGACGGAGTTCTGAGGTAAAAAACGGAATTGAGAACCGCCTGCTTTTTTGAAGTCAGTTAAAAAGACTTTCAACATTATTTTTGTTAACCCCCGACGCAAAAACGACGGGGTGTTATAAGTTTAACGTGTGTGTGTCTGAGGCAACGTAGCTCCCGAACAGAAGAACCGATGTTGATTTTGTTTTTTTTTTGTTTGAAAGGTGAATTAGTCAGGAGTGTTCTTAGCTATGATAAAAATCGGTTCAAGATTCAGGAGTTTTTGAAATTTTTAACTTAATTAGGTAGGTACTTGTTTATTTTCCAGCTGTGGGAGAAGACAGTGAAGTATTATCGGCTGCGGGGCAGAATGAAACTATCCTAGGCTGTGTGAGTGACGATGACATTCTACGAGGCGTTATCAAATGCTGGGGGTCAATGTTCGCGTTCACCAGCGCTTATTATCGAAGGTAACATTTTCAGCACACTTTTTACAACGTTCCTTTCGACCAAGAAAAGATAATCACGCTTCGTTTCATTCTTTTGTTAGACGGAAGAGTTCAAAATATACCCATCTTTGTCATTGGCTAGTCTGAAATAGAGACAAAGATAATTTATACCTGATAGATAACTGGATCTACCGTAGTCATGAGATGGTGAAATAGGCACTTAGTAAACCACACACGTAAGCTTTTAGCGTTTTGTGCATCGCTACGCACTTTCGAGCACAGATTTAAGGCTCATATCGCGGTCAATAGTCTACGTACTTTTCTGAAAACAAATCGCTTAAATAAATTGGCAGAGGTGTAAATATCTCTACGTAGCTACTAGCTAGCAAGTATTGTTGGCCCTTAGGAGTATGGTCATATTGGTCTGCTAAAACACCGCTAGCTAAAATGGCTCCTAAATCTGTTGTCATCTCTTTTCGTTGTAATGCAAGTGAAAATGACGGAGAATTTTTGAAAGCTTCTGTAAAATGATAGGAAAATATGAATAAAGGGGGTTAGTATTTTTTAAATGTCATGACGATACGCGATAAATGCCTGTGGTTTACCTCCTCAGACAAAATGGGCAACCTTGCCTCTGTGGCGGCGGCGTGGTTGTCCAATCTCTGGTTAGTCCACGTGCAGCCGGCGTCATGTTCACACGTCACCCAGCACTGGGGGACCCCACGCGACTGTTAGTCACTGCTAACTTCGGCTTGGGCGAGGTAAAGCTTATCAAATATTGTCTGAATTCACCCTCAATCTAGGTGACGGTTCATACGCTGTGTGACTAAGTGACTAGTTCCGTTCCGACACACCTTTTGTTTAAGCAACAAATATCTTGAGCCATGCCAGGCATGCTGTTTGCGCTAAAGCCACGGACCCCGCGCTAGCGCAAGAGGGCAACACTACACTTCCCACGACTCGAGCGCATGATGCGTTCTATTTTCAATATTATTTGTCATAACTAAGAAAATTACAATCAAAAGTTTCTTTAAAACCAAGTTTATTTTATTTGGAACCTCGGAAGAGCTATCTATAACACCTTTAGTACGAATTTTAGCGTTGTAGCTATGAATTTAGCCGTAGAACGTCTACTGGTGAATATAAATCTCCTCAAAACGCAGAGCGATTTATTTTGTGTGGTGATTTTCGGTGCAATTAAGAATCTTTTTGCTCTAGCGCCAGCAGCGACAGTTGGGTTTCCTTTAGTACTGTTCTTGAACTATATCCTACTTTACTAAATTTTTTTATACCATATTTAGGCAAACAAACATACGGCCCACCTACATGCAACACCAGAGTCATTGTCGATGCGTCACCTACCCTGAACAAGTCTAACCTTTTTTTTGAAGCTGGTCATGCTGTTTATGGTTTCTTAAAAAAACAAGAAATTATAATTTGGGTTTTAAAGATATTACTAATTGCAGAGCGTAGTCTCAGGCGCTGTCGAACCTGACACATTCATCATTAAACGCGGCAAAGATCTCTCCTTGTCCAAAACTATCCTCGGCACAAAGACCCAACGCATCACTGTCAACAACCAGGGTGTAGGCTTGGAGGATGTGCCTACGAGTGAGAGGGAGACAGCATGTTTATCAGAAGGAGAGGTGATGAGGTTAGCGAGGCTTGGAGTGGTGCAAGAGGAATTATGGGCCGCATCGAGGGATATCGAATGGGCTATTGCAGGGGTAAGACTTTTAAATTCTAATTAAAATGCTGAATTCGTAAATGGAGGTTGAAAAATCAGTTTAGCGCAGCGCCTGTATTTGCCTTTACATCCCACTAATATTATAAATGTGTAGGTTCCATAATGTGATCAATTTTGGCGCACATTTTTTGGTCAGCAAGCTTGTTTGGATCAAAATGATATTTTTTGCTGAACCGTTGCATTGTTATTATTTAGAGCTTTGCGATTTTGCATAATTGCATTCAGTGAGGTTCTTCAAAAATGTTTAAATGTACAAGAATATTGTTTGACGCTAACCATCGCCTTAACTTCCAATCTCGAAAAGAAATTCCAAGCAACTGTATTAGATCCACATCTAGTAGATTTCGATTGTCTTTTTATCACAGCTTGGTATATTTCAGAATGATATATTCCTGCTTCAAGCGCGTCCAATCACGTCGTTAGAGCGATGGACAGAAGAGGAGTTCTTGCATGAGCTCGATTGCCCTATAATGGCGGATGACGAACTTATCTCTTTTGGAAATACTGGAGAGGTAGGTTGCGGGATCAATTCCAATCCAGGTCAAACATTTTGTGATGTGGGTGTGTTAATACATAGATGTTTGCTTTGTATAAGTATTCATATCAGTTTACCTGGTTCCTATACAATTTCTGCTTAGTTTGGAAGATGGCACCACAGACTAAATATGGCATCGTGTAAAAATATCACATTGACATTTCCACAAAAACAATCAAAAAGAATATTAAAATTAAAATTAAATTAATTTTTATTTCGGACAACTTAATCCATATTACAACACATAACACAAAATAAAATAAAATTATAAAAAGGAATTTAAAAACTAAGAGTAGGTCGAAAACAGAGGCCGATCAGTGAAGGAATAGAATTCCTTCACTCATCGTCCTCCGCACGAGGCTCTTCCAGAGTGGAGATGTCCAACTGTCTGCAACAGTAGATAGGACGCTGTTCAGACTGCCCCTCACCCTACTGATCAGCGAGGCTGTTTTCTTGCGCATCAGGGCATGAAATCCGTCTGTATGATACTGCGCAAACATCCCTGATGCGCCATATTGATTGAAAACCATTGCTGTTTTTGTTATGTGAATATTTACAATCAGACTACCAAGTGGTGCAAGGGGGATTAAATTGTGAAAAAATCATCACTAATTCGATCTGTGGTGGTATTTCAGGTCCTGCCCCGGCCAATGACCCCAATGTCATATGACGTCATGAAGGAGCCTTTGACGAGAGGCATCGACTCGGTAGTCGGGAAGACCCCGGAATCATGCAACCCCAGCGTCGTGAGCACTCATTACAGATGCGCTCTGCAGTTATTCAATGTATGTTTAATTTAACACTTATATTGCTTACTGCGAAGGTTTATGTTTATAGTAAAACAAAGGCGGAAATACACCCGCGATTTCGTACACGGAAAAAAAGCGGAAAATGTAGCCTATGTGCTAATCCAGGATACGAACTATAATATTCCAAGTTTCATCCAAATCGGACCAGTAGTTACAGCGTGATTGAAACACAAACATCTAAACTTTGACATTAAGGGCGGCTTGCACCAGAATCACTAAACGTGTTTAACAGCTTTATAGATTTAAATCTGACGTATTTGTATGACTTGACAACTCGCTAAATACTATTTAAGAGTTAAACGCGTTTAGCGATTCTGGTGCAAGCCGCCCTTATAATAGTAGTGAGATAAAGAATACCATTATTCGGAATTCGTCGAATCCAACCTTATTTAGTTTAACAAATGTTTAAAAATTGTAAATTACAGTCGATATACCAGAAAGTTCCTCACGAGATCGACATAAACATTCGAATGATAGAGATGTCGATCCACGGTCACAACGTGGCGGACGAGGCCATCATGAGTGCAGCGATACACAGGCGAGCTCCGCGTTGGCACGATAAAGCGAATATGATCTTACTGCTCGTACGGGTAAGCTAGGTACTTTTTATCATATTTGCTAAAGACAGTCTACAGAGCACACAAATGAATAAATATTCAAGGACATCTCACACAACGCCATCTGGTCCCAAACTAAGCAAAGCTGGTACATACGGTCACAGGTCAGGTTATACACCCAATATAACCATAACTACGCTACATACAATGCAGAGAATCGTTGGAAAGGGAGCGCAATAGGCGTAGGCGCGCGCCGCGCTCCCAGCCCGTCCCACACAAACACACTGTCGTCCCTCTCGCACGATGTTCAACTTCTAATCAAAGTCCAAACAGTATAGGTGGACGTGTCTTCGACTGTACCTACACGCTATGGGAGCCAGATTGCTAATACATATATTTTTTCTCAGTGGGGGGATTAAACCCACGACCATAGCACAAAAGGCAGGGCTACTATAAACAGCTAAAAATACTAACCAAAATAATTAGTACCCTCATATTTCAGTCAATCCTCAGTTCCAAGCGATGCATGAACCAAGCCATCAAAAATGCCAACGCATTGACAATCGGGGAAGGGGTTAATGACCCCTTCGAGTTGTGGCAAGCCATAGCGAACATAGAACCTACTGTAATGGGGCTAGCGCTCAACCACGGCATGACGAGTACAGCTAGCACTTGCAGTCAGTTTATAGCTATGAATGTGCTGTTGGAAGGACGAACAGGTAAAATACGTCATTCAACATCCTTATACACCGTAGTATCATAAAACAAACTTGGCTTACTTTGGGGCTATACGGCGCTTTGTCGTTCACATAGCGCCATCTAGCCCCAAACTTTTTTTTTCTTGTTTCAGAATTTTCGCCGGAACTCTGCAACGAGATCGGCGCACTCCTAAGCTCAGGTGACGTGCTCTCAGCTGAAGTGCCGCTAGGGCTTGCTTCGCTCGCCAGAATGCTACAAGCTTCGGGAATGTACGATCAGTTTCGTGCATTGAACCCTAAAGATTGTATGCGATGGCTTGAGACGAATTTGCCGGCGGTTTATAGAGATGTAACTAAGTTCTTGGACCAACACGGACATAGAGCTATTATGGAGGTTGGTACACTTGATTTTTTTTAATTTAACAACTACTTATAGATAATACCATTTTCTTAAAATATTAGCATTAAAACCTTATGAAGTTTGTCTAGGTACTCACATTCATTTTGACAGGCGTCACAGCTCAGTCGGTAATAGCTCTGCCTTCCGTGCTGTGGGTCGTGGGTTCGATCCCCACCAAGAACAAACATTTGTGCGTGCAAAACATAGATGTTTGTTCTATGTCTGGGTGTTAGTACGTATTATAAGTATATGTATTTACAAAAAAAAAGTATATAAGTATTCTATCAGCCATCTAGTTCCCATATCACAAGCTATGCTTAGTTTGGGACTAGAGGGTGCTGTGTGTAAAGTCCAAGAATATTTATTTATTTTTATTTATTCGTCGTAATATACAGTGAATACAATCATAACAGAATAGTATGACATTTAAAATAAGTGATTTCCGATATTAGTGTCGATTCTGTTGTTGGATTTTTCTAAACTAACCTAATTTGACAGCGCTAAAATTATAGCTGTCTTTGTCGTTTCAGTTTATGAGAAAGGGACAGCAACTTTTTTAGTGCTGCCAAATTAGGGTAGTTTAGAAAAATGCAACAACAGAATCGATAGTATTGATAGCGCTTTTAAAACATGTGTAAAAAGGTTATTACTTACTTCTAAAAATTTAAACCGAATCTTCAGACTGCTTCTCGAACAAAAGACAAAAAGTAAAGCTAAAAAATATTTTTGTAGTATTTTTTTTTTGCGAATATTCCGTAATATTTAAAAAGCCTCACTATTTATCGCGTCTTTTTACACACTGTATGAACATGTTATTTTATATTATGTTTGTTCATTCCGTTCGTTGTTTGTTAAACAGTTTGAATTATCAACTAAACCATGGGCCCTCGTACCAGAAGACATGATGAAAGTGCTGCAGAACCTACAATCGTCGGCTGAAAGCAAAGCACAATCCAAGACAGACGCAGAAATTATCGCTTCTCTCAAGAGCCCTCAGAAGAATAGTACCAGGTAGGCTTATACCCGGTTTAATCTTACTTAGACAGGCGTCTCAGCTCAGTCGGTAATAGCTCTGCCTTCCGTGCTGTGGGTCGTGGGTTCGATCCCCACCATGAACAAACATTTGTGCGTGGAAAACATAGATGTTTGTTCTATTTCTGGGTGTTAGTATGTATTATAAGTATGTATTTACAAAAAAAAAGTATATAAGTATTCTATCAGCCATCTGGTTCCCATATTACAAGCATTGCTTAGTTTGGGACTAGAGGGTGTTGTGTGAAATGTCCCTGAATATTTATTTATTTATTTATTAATCTACGAACGTCCGTTAGTAGCACAATTTATCAATAATATGAGATATTATCCGACCGACAACGATCTGTATTTTGGACTACTAACGGACGGTTGTAGATTGACAAAACCGGGTATTATTTTTTGTAGATTGCCTCTCTGGTACTTGTTGAACAAGAATCATTTTGAAAAGTTTTTAACCCTCGACGCACAAACGTCGGGCTATCTGTTCGTCCGTCCGTCTGTCTGTCTGTCTGTCTGAGGCAACGTAGCTCCTAAACGGATGAACTAATTTTTTTATTTGAAAGGTGAATTAATCGGGAGTGTTCTTAGCTATGTTTGATGAAAATAGGTACAAGAATCGGGGGTTTTTTAAATTTTTAATTTAATTACTTGTGTTTATGGCAATGACTACAAGCTAGAAGCAGGTAGCCCGTGCATACTTTAGCACGTTCGCTAAGGACGTGTCCTGTGAGGCAAGTGAAATAAATACCTGGTTTGTGTTTCACAGAAAGGTACTCAAATGGGTAATGCCTCTATGTCGGCGAACCGTGAGACATCGTGAAGGCACAAAAGCTCATTTGATCCTTGCGCTCCACAAAGTAAGGTTGGCTTTCCTACGACTCGGCCGCGAGCTGGTCAAGCATTGGTACCTGCCGAATGTGGACCTCGTGTTCTTCTTCCGATTCAAAGAGCTCGGAGATTATATCCAGACGAGAGATCCCGGACTTTTGAGGAAGTGAGTTTTTGGAGTGGAGACCACGTTTAGGCAATCGTAGTGTAGGATGCCCTCCGGCGAGATGGGGCGACGATCTGCGAAATGTAGCTGGCAGACACTGGATGTGAAGAGCCGAAGACCGAGCTCAATGGCGCGTCTTGGGAGAGACCTACGTCCAGCAGTGGACGAGTATAGGTTGATGATGATGAGTTTTTTGTCAGTAGATATTTGTAGTGATTGTTTCAGAAAACAGTTTATGCATACTCTGCAATCTCTTTCCTTCGAGTTTGAAAATCTATTTCGCTATAACTTCCACCAATTCATCAGTTTTCGTACAAAAAAAATAATTTCAGTCGAAGAATTATACTCAAACGTGACCACGTAAAACGTCTCCATAAATGCCACCACAGTTAGTAGAACTTTTTTTCCAGAGCCAGCCAACGACAGCAGTATTACCCGGGATGGTGCAAATTGAAATTCGCAGAGCTCAACCAAGGCTGGCTATCTCCTCTTGTGCCCAAAGCGCCGGTGGTCACTGCCGGGGATGTTAAAATAGAGGCAGCGACGGTTTGTGGGGGTGTTGTCGTGGCAAGAGCCTGCGTCGTCAAAGACCTCTCAGAGGTTAGTGTTGCTATAGAAATGTGTGTAATAATAGAGCTCAACTATTATTGCCAATATGTGTTAATCAATGTTACGAACTATAATACATTCCAAGTTTCATCCAAATCGGACCAGTAGTTACAGCGTGATTGAAACACAAACATCTTAACTTTGACATTTATCATAGTAGTGAGATTTATGCCTCGCCCCCTAAAAACAGTTCCTCATTAACATCGTCTATCTCAGCTGACGAGATACAAGAATTCACTTTCATATGAAACAATGTTTTATATCAGGTAATGGAGTCGATTCTGTTGTTGCATTTTAATAAACTAACCTAATTTGACAGCACTAAAAATGTTACCGTCCCTTTCTCATAAACTGAAACGACAAAGACAGCTATAATTTTAGCGCTGTCAAATTTGGTTAGTTTAGAAAAATGCAACAACAGAATCGATACCAATATTAGGCTAGATACAACTAACCCGTTTCATGAAAGGAACTTGTTTGCAGATCGAGCAACTACAACAGGGCGACATATTGATAACGCACGCGACAGACATCGGCTGGTCGCCATACTTTCCCCTGCTCTCTGGCATCGTCACTGAACTAGGTGGACTCATTTCACACGGTATGCACACTCTTGTAACTTGACTGTCGCAGCTTGAAAACTTTTAATATGGGAACTAGATTCTGATAGAATACATACTTTAAAGTACTTTTGTAGAATACATCTTATTTGGATATACGCTTGCAGGTGCCGTAATAGCTCGCGAGTACGGTCTGCCGTGCATAGTGGGCGCTTCTGAAGCGACAGATATCTTCAAAACGGGAGACATGGTGAGGCTGTCTGGTACCCACGGCACGCTAGAAAGAGTGCTGCTTCAAAAACCAGAACAAAATGGACAAAACACTGAACAAGAGTCGTGATAGTACACTGTATTCTGTAAGATTATTGTGCTGCCTGTAAATCTGAACAAAATGTACGTTATAAGTGCCACCTAGCTTTGTAATTTACTCTGTTTTGTGAGATAATGGAAATAAAACAAGTAAGTATTATAAAAAAAGTTGTATTTATCAAAACAAAATAACAATACGAAAACCTCAAAAATAGAAAAACATCACCATCACTGAACCGTCAACTGTTGTCTAAAATATCTGAAACAATAACTTCACTGCGTGATTCTCATTTTACATCTATGATTTCGCTAGCTTTTTGAAGACAACTTCAGAATTAAATCAAGGCGCTGTAACAGCACCAAACTCTTTCCGAACGACCAACAATAACTTCGCCATAATTTCCCACAAGAACCTTCTTCGACGTCAGCTCATCATTGCTCCGTCTACTCCGTCAAGGTCCATCGCAAAGAATTTGAAAAACCCTTTGAAACCCAAACAATGAATTTGTCCCGGCTTTCCCAAAGTTCTCGCTATGCTTCCGCGTCGTCGCCTAGAACTAGGAGCTCGTAGCAGTTGAAAGCGAATGGTCGGCCGAATATCACCACGTGGCATCTGCGTCAAACAAATTGAACTGTTTAGGAAGGCATTGAGCCTTGTTCAGACATTCGCGGTACTCGCTACCAGTGGTTGAAACGAGTTTTCGACGTCATTTTGAGGTAATCTCTAAGTAAAATCTCAGCGGAACTGAGCATAAGAGCTGGTTCAGACAGGGCGGAATCCGTGCGGATGCAAATCGCGCGGTTCTACACGTGACAGTCGTTCCAGTCCAGTCAAGTAAATAGATCCGAGCGGCGACCGCGCGAATTCATTTTCTAGCGGTTGAGTGGCGGTAGCCGCGCGGATTGTCAATCCGCGCGGATAGGTATGAACGAATTTATAGGCGCTAATGTAAATAAGATCCGCGGGGTATAACCGCGCGATTTGCATCCGCACGGATTCCGCCCTGTCTGAACCAGCTCTAAGGCTGAGGTGTTTACCTATAATGCGGCGCATGCACGGCGCCGAGGAGATGCGAGCCCCGGTAGTGCACGCGGCCGACGTGCGTGCCGGGCGCCACGCGCACCGCGCGCGCGCCCACCGCGCCCGCTCGCCACGCTACCCACTTCACTTCCGCGTTACACATCACCTTATAAACAAAATCACATATTTTATTTATGTGAGTAAAGACAAACATCGTAGGTACCATCAGCAAAAGTTCTGCCTTACCACCTTAAAGGTGCATTTTCTGTGAACTGACTAGCCGTTATTTTTTGAATATCAATAGAAGTAAATTATGTCGGGTGTAAAAGTTATGAAAACAATGGGCCGTCATAAAAATAAATAGATGTTTAGATCTCTGGCTGGTCAAAATAAGAAGACAAAAGAAAAAGGCGGGGTCAGGTAGCTAACTGCTTGCAAGCGAAACAGTTTCAAAAGTGGTAAGGCGGAAATTTTGCCGATAGTAGGTACATACATAAAATTATACAAAATTTGGTAATATAATTTGGGTTAAGTCAGGTTGGATAGCATTGGTACCCAAACTAGGAAAACCCGTGATATGGCATACCAATGCCCTCCGCCGGAACATGGGTCAGGTAAATATACTTATACATGTTTATTTGAAATTATTGTAGGTAGGTAATGATTTGTATTAAATGCTTGTCTAACACGGAACAGTCAAATATTTTTATATCCTGCCCCACCTAAATTTCCGTATGTTATTAGTATGTTAATAGCGATTTATGAGTACTTTACAATCAACTACCTGAAATAGAATTACCTGATACTTGGTGTAGTGATGAACTCCGCCGTCTGCGTACACAACGCAACAGTGCTTGGAGGGATGTAAGGCAGCCGGAAGGACATTGCACCTTGAATTATGCTAATTATTTAAGAAACAGATAAAAAATATTGCTTGTTTTTTATACAATTTAACAATGGAATAAGCCGATGGCATTTCTAAAGTTACGTGACTAACTACTGCCTAGGTATAACAATGCGTTTTCTACGTTGGATGTCCAAATTAATGAAAAAAAAAAAATTGACTCGGTGAGCACGTCCAATAGACGTGCCCTGTGATGCGTTGCACTGCGTCCATCACTCTTCGCTCTGAGACATAAAGAAGTCTCATGTGCCTGTAATTGCACCGGCACCTATACCCTTCAAACCGGCACACAGCAATGCGAGCATCACTGCTTGACGGCAGAAATAAGTACGGTGGTAGTACTTACCCGGACGAGCTCTTTCACAAAAAGCCCTCCTACTACTAAGTTTTTAGAACAGAAACCACACTAAATACACTACACTTGTAGTATTGTGTTGTAGGTTCTGAAGGTTACAGTTATTCATTCGTACCCTCGACCGACGTCGGTATAAGGTAAGAATTGCCGTATATTTTTTTTTTCATATTATCATTACAGTTAAAATTTTGTACATAAAATAGGTTCCACAGCATCTAAAAACCACGAAGGTTATACTGGTGTTATTTAGATACCTGTGTGTGGTGCGCGCCACCCACACGAGCTCGTTGTCGAAGACACCGGCGGCGACCGCGCCGCTGGGCACAGCTCCACACGCGCTCACTACCCACACTGGACCTGGCTGTTTCCACGCCGGCAGCCAGTCTACACCACGGAATACGGCTTTAAGACGGTAGATAACAGTGCAGTAGGTACTTTTTAATTTAATTAATTATGATGAAACTTCACGACGATCAATCAAATTACAAAACTCATCATGCCCGTAGCACACCTCCGCTGCGTTATCATAACAACGGAATCGCAGTAAATTCGCCATGTCTTGTCCGTATTATAGGAGAAGCCGAACACTAGCGTGACTGCCTGTTCTAACGCATAGATATGACTATAATTCTATCTCTTTTCCCGCGCGGATTCGGCGATCTGCTCCGACGCCGGTCACACCTACGCGCTCCGGCCGCCATTGCGTTGCGGTGCCGCGTTGACTCCGCACGTGTTTGTGGATGTCGAGCGCTCCGACGATTCCGTAAATCCAACTACACTTGATCGCAGCGGAATTCATTCAGCGGCCTCGCTACTCCAAAATCGCGGCGGAGGTGTGCTACGGGCGTCAAAGTTTACAACGGTGTGGATATTATACACACGCGCTAATGGTTATTATAATGACAGCTGGCTATTATAATGACAAAACTACGGTGTTGTGTAGCACTAGAAATATTATGGCGTAGGCGGCTACGACGGTGTAGCACTACTACTGGATCGTAGAACAGGGCTACAGCATATTTTAATGATAATTAAAACAGAATATAATACTGCGGAGAACAAAGCTACTCGTACTAAGCGTAGCTGTCGTACTCGTAGCACACACATCAAAGCAAGAAACAAAACATCATCAAAACGACGACGTAGCAAAAAGCTGAGACAACGAAAAGCGTACTATTCAGATTTAAGTAAAAGATTATTTCGTCTTGTAAAAGACATCAACGCGCGCTTATTCGAATGTTTTAAACTACGATGTGAGCTCTCGCCACAAACAAGATGACACATTCACCACATAGATTTAAACTAGTTGTCCTGTGAGAACATAGACCTCGCGAGCCTTTATAACCGTGCAATAACCAACACTTTCCCTTTTACCCTGGCTAAGTAAATCTAATTTCAGGTGCTTGAATTTTCCAATAGGCCCTTATGTAGACTTTTGAGCAAAATAAGGGTATAAGTTTTAGCGATTACTCGCGTTCCCTTGGTCCTAAGAGGTCGAATCTGGTGTCTACGGATTTGTCTCATAAAGGCGAAGAGGACTGTGTAGTCTCATTGATATTGGTAGAAGTCAATTTTCGGGAAAAAAAATAAAAAAATAATTTCCCCTTTTTTCCCCTTTCCAGTCCCCCTTTTTGGAAATATTTTTACACCATCTTGTGTAGAATGAAATCTTTCGTGTGCTCCTTAAATTTTATTGAAATCCGTCGATAAATAACGCTACAGCAAACTTTCCCTCTTTTCTCCCCTATTTTCCCCCCAATCAAAAATCCCCGACGACAAAAAAAATCTAATAATTCATATAATCTGTGTACCAACTTTCGTCCAGATCGGTTGAAAAATGCGACCTGTAGAGGAGAACAGACAGACAGACAGACAGACATCCGGACAAACGCATTTTTGGCCAATGTGGAAACTGAGACGCTTCGCTCGCTTCGCTCGCTCGGTCAACAATAAAAATCAAATAGAAAACATAATTAAATTAAATTTATCAATAAAATAGTCTCGATTTTAGGCTAAGCAAATGTCTAAAAGCAAGTTGTTACCTGCAATAAGAGTCCTGTATTTATGCTCCCAGCAGACCTTCAAATGCATGTTGTATTTCATCCAGTCCTCTGAATATTCAAGGACTTTTTTCTTAAAATGATTCCATCGCCTAATCAAAATTACTCATTAAAAAATTTAAAAAATCAAATGAAAATAAAACAAAATTAAACAAAAAATTCGTACAGTTCATGCATCGGTTCGGTTGCTCCGGCCGCTTGCGTCAATGAATTCGTTTCTTTCACCTACAAATACAAACATGGATTTCTTTCATCTCCCAAAGTTAGTAAATTATAGTTCTCGTTTTTTACCGACTGAGCTGTAACAGGCGTCATAGCATGCCTTTCGTACTGTGCGTCGTGGGTTCGATCCCTACTGTAAACAAACATTTGTGTACGGCAATGTTTGTTCTACATTTAAGTACCTAATATTAGGAGTATGTATTTACAAAAAGAGTATAAGTCTAAATATATGTAATCTGTCAACAATCCAGTTGCCTTAATACCTACAAGCCTTGCTTAGTTTGGGACTAGAGGACGTTGTGTGAAATGTTCATGAATAGTTATTAATATATTGACATCTTGCAGAATTTTGCGAGTCCTAGCTAACAAGGAATGTTTCCAAAAGACGTAATATTTGCTTGTACTAAGCTAAGGTATAGATAGCTTACCACAGCTGTAAGCCATTGCGTCCATCGGTTGAACATTTCAATAATTTCCAACATTTCTTGTTGGCATTCCATGTAGGTCTCAGTTTTGTTTGTCGCTCGAGTCGGCGATACAATCTGTAAGTATTTTTCATTGTTTCAGTAAAATCTATAATGGTTTCAGTAAAACCAACTTAACCTTAAAACATGTACCTACATATAGGCAAGTCTAACCCTACAAAGAGTTCTCTTCCAGCAAACCTTAGGACGAGAGATGGGAAAATACAGGTAATATTTTTAGTTAGATAAGTAGATAGATAGGAAATACTTTATTGCACACCTTAACCTAGGGACTACTATAACATACAAAACAAAACTTAACTAATTGTACAATGTACTAATTATAATGGGTAAGTTAAGTATATTGTAGTTTTTTTTTCTAAGATTGTTGGTTAAAATTTTTTATACAGCTAAATGATGGTACAAGCCGATGTCGCACCTAATGTTAAGTGGTAACCACTGCCTATTAACAATGCATTACCTCACTGAGCACGTAATTTCGTTCATAATTTTTGTGTGGATTTTTTTTAAGATAATTATTTATAGATAAGATAATTATTAATCTACCTGTTTATCTCTGTACCGCAGAGCTAATCGCAATGTTAGCTGTCGACTGAAAATATTGTATTGACGCCATTGTAACGCCTCTGTGGCCACTCGTCTTTGAAAACCTATCCAGTTTTCTTCAGCTTCAACTATAACCAATTAAAAGTCTCCAATTTATTTGTCTATAGTTTTTGTGACGTAAAACTATTGTAAAATTGTCTTGAATTCGTACAAAAATGTATTCACGTATGTGAGGTCGAATTCGACCAATTTCCAATAACGCTATCCGTCTACTTTAAACTTGTCAAAAACAAAGACGGAAATATTCTAATCTAAAGAATAGCGTTATTCGGAGTTGGTCGAACTCGGCCTTAGAAACCTAATTTCATGGAGAAACACGAATGTTTTTATTCGAGCTAATGCGTACGTTGCGCGTAGATGTTACAACGCTTCACAACTGACCTGTTGTTGCCGCGCAGTGTAACTGAATTACAGTTAGCATCTTAGATGAATGTACAATTTATGAGTATCCAACTATGTTTTGGGAGATTGATTCTGATTTTATAACATTTTGCAACTGCATTTAGGTACTTGGTTATTATAAACTCAATTTGTCAATAATGTTCCTAACTGCACCCATCTAATTTGTACTATTACGTCAACCTTTTATATGTTAGCGTGTATATACCTGCAGAAACGTTTGGTTCTCGTTGGTAAGACAGCGCTTTGTCGATATTCTCCTGTATCCAATCCCGCCATGCTTGCACGTTCCACATTAAACTCACCATCATTGCGTGCCAATCCGACATCTGGTCCGTTGAAACTATCGGAGTGCCTGTCAAGACAAAACTATTTTACTACTACTATTGTAAATGCAAGTTTAGATATTTGGATATTTTGTGTTTCAATCACGCTGCAAGTACTTGTCAGATTAGGCTGCAACTTGGAATATATATTACTAGCAGTTACCCGCGACTTCGTACGCGTCTACAGTTTCCGTGTACATTATATCATCTGTGCGTGTACCGAGCGGATACTTTGAGAAACTTGACATTACACCTCATTACACCGAACTCGTACTGGAATGTCAAACGCTAGTCGTTAGACCAAAGAGGTAGTACTACGCCCTGTCAAACTGACGTGACATGACATGACAATGAAATCCTCTTGCCAATTGGCGCTGCTAATCCTTTTCGTTCATTTTATCCTGTAGATCCTGTTAATTATTCGGGATAAAAAGTAGCCTATGTGTCAATCCAGGTTACGAACTATATATATGCCAACTTTCATCCAAGTTGGTTCTGTAGTTTAGACGTGATTGAAACTCAAACATCCAAACATCTAAACTTTCACATTTATAATATTAGTAGGATAGTTCGTAACCTGAATTATCACATAGGCCACTTTTTATCCCGAAACTAACAGGATAGACGAGACGCAGAAGGAAGCTGGTGTTGAAATAAAACTCACGTGTACTGCTGTACCCGCTCTTGGTGGGGCTAGGCCGCCTAGACTGACTTCCCGTCCGAGTTTGAACATTAATATCCTGCATGTGCATCTTCGCAAACATTGTCGTAGGACTCTGCCAGTACGGGGCGGCCTTCGCTTCAGACGCCGACGTCGACGCGGGTGTATGAAACGAGCAAGGAGACGACGTGTCCGAACGCCTTAGGTCACCAAAATCTTCGTCCCTCCGATGTAGAAGTTGAACATTCTCGTTGTGTATATCGAAGAGCAACGATTTGATTGGAGAAGCGCTGGGAGATTTCACCGGCGATGGTGAAGGAGTTGTCGGAGTTCGGAGTGAGTCGCTCGGATCCCGCGTGGGACTCGTGTGTCTTTGATTATAAGAAGTAGAGTATAGGAGATATTGCGTGGTAGCGGACTGCCCTGATTGGCTGGCGCAACCCGGGGTGGGCTTAGCCGCGGGACAGGGAATGGGCATGCTTCCTTTTCTATTGCACCGACTTTGCCTCGACGGACACTGAGTTAGGGATATCTCAAGGCCAGGTGCGAAAGCACTGGACGATCCAGGACTGATTCGCAGTCTCTGCGCAGGCGCGAGATCGGCCAATGCCTGCGCGGATACATGACGTGAGCAAGTGCAACAGGGACGGGCAACGCGTCGCAATATCTCGTCGCACCATAACTCGCATTGTACGAACACGTTCTTCATGCATTTGCATACTTGGATTACTCCTGTAAGGCAAAAGTCATGGTCAACTCGGATTAAAAAATATTAGGCCCTACCGCATAAACCCATTAAATAAAAAAAATATTAGAGTATGACCACACCGAGTTTGCAGCGCCTTAAAATATGGCAGAATTCGAATACCTATAGCTGGAAGCGCTGTACCGCAAAAACAATTTGACAGCCTATGTGTTACGAAATTGACTAGTAAAATGATACCATGTACGAATCTTTTCGGGGATGCACATTTATTCCATTGCAAACGTAGTGAGGTCAGACAATAAATAACTAAAGTCAAACTTACTGGGTTGCAGGAAATGGACAGCTAAGTACATCGTAGTATCTTCTATCACATCTGTAATCAAAATGCACGAGTTATACTCTTTTTTCTAATACGTATTTCGTTGACATGAAGCGATGTTATGTGATATGTATAGTTGACATACATTAGATGAGAAGAGCCAAAGACTGGGTTCACTGGCGCGTCTTGGGAGACCTACGTCCAGCAGTGACCGATATAGGTTGATGATGATTCGTATAAGAATTTCTCATTTATAATGTTATGAAAAAGAATAATTTATTGCCAAAATAGAACACAGGTTATTAGGTAAAGAAATAAATAAAAAATACAAAATAGACGGCGAGGCCTGAACTAAGCTTGTATCTTTTTTTCAGGAGTACGAATTACCTTAAATATGAATTTAAACAATGGACGTTAGGTTAGTGTTATCGATGCTAGTATTTGGCGGATAACTAAGTTTGAAGATCTAGGGCGGCTTGCACCAGAATCGCTAAACGCGTTTAACTCTTAAATAGTATTTAGCGAGTTGTCAAGTCATACAAATACGTCAGATTTAAATCGATTTAGCTGTTAAATACGTTTAGTGATTCTGGTGCAAGACGCCCTTAGAAATTACGAATTGTTTTTACTTCTTACCGTCCATAAGAGCCTGGTACTTATCCGGCGTCCGTCCATGCATCAGATTGAGCAGTTTGATTTGTATTTTTCTGGAAACTACAGGATCTACGCTGAACACTGCGAGTTGATCTGCGTTCTTTCCTTTCAACCTGAAAAAAACATTAGTCAAAGTCAAAATTTCTTTATTCAATAAAATCACAAGGATCATTTAGAATCGCCTTATATAACTAGATGATTCTAGGCGCCAGTTCCACGCGACCAAATATCTTTCTATCACTACTGGGCACAGTAGATATATCCCCTCAAAGCCTGTCTAATCTAAATACTAGATTGTTTTCGCCTTCAGTGGATGTCCCCGGTGAGGTAATGCATTGTAACTACGCAAAGGTAACTGCATATCAGGAATGCTATCTTTTTTACAATGATAAAAATACTTGGCGGTTCTTTCAAATATTGTTGTCATAGACAATTTAAAGACAACGAGATTTTATAACAGATTTATCGTCCACTTCGTAGCCACCAGACCTACAGTAATTTTGTAATTATAAAGTATTGCCGGTTTGTTGTTCGTCATGTAACATCAAATTCTTACATTTCTGCGCCTTCAGCATAAGACTTGCGGATGGTACCATGTCGCAGTAAAACACCTTCTCCCGCTTCCTCCAATCTTTCTATCAAGAACTTGAGGGCTTCAGTCTTTTCGCCTGAAATTCAAAACCATTATGATAAGTTCGATATGAGAAACATAAAACAAACATTATACCCTCTGTTTCTCAATTTAAAGGTTGGTAACTGCTTGGAAATGTAATATTTATATGTTTACTTCTCTGTTCTGTGTTTGTATGCATACCTTGTAGCATGATGTAAGATACAAGTAGCTTTGTGGAGTCTGCGATCACAGCTGGAATAGAAGATAGAATATAAATTGTAATAATGCTCAGTCATTGAGCTAATAAATTCTAAAAAAACACGGGTAGCGAACACCCAGGATAGCACATGACAGCATGAATGCAAAGAAATTAAAAATTATTTCAAAGAAAATTGGCGTTACCGGTTTCCCACCTTTTTTTTCGCAACAAGGCTGTGGCCATTTCAATTTTTTAAATTTTGAAATAAGGAATTCGGAGATAGTATTTCAACTCTTTCGCATGACCTACTTTCTGAGCATGAATGAAATGCCGGACAAAGGCCATAATATATAAGAGAAGAAGAAGAAAAGTGTCTAAGTGTGAGTACGATGTGAATAAAGAAAAAAATATGGACGCTATGCATTAATACATGTATGTTATGTTACACCTATATTACAATCCAAATTATATCACCACTTTCTATCAATTCAGATCTCTCAACAAAGTTGAGCAATTCATGTATGTATTTATATAGGTATTTAGGTAGTATATATATATATATAATTGGTTAGTGTTTTATTATTTTAAGTAGGTAATTTTTATATATTTTAAAGACGTTTCTCCCTACCAATTTTTCCATAATTTAAGCACTACCTTTTCTCCACACTACACAAAGGTTGGTTGGAAGAAAATGCTAATTAGCATTAAGCCCGCCTCTGTACTGTTTTTAAATGTGCAATAAAGAATTTTCTAATCTAATCTAATCTATATTATGATGCAGTCTGTGTTAAATACACAACTTTTTATTACACAATTTTTTTCAATGTTTGCGCCTTCTTTACTGAACCGACACGTTGGCGTACATACACGTTACATACCTATTACATACTTAATAGCTATTATTTTAGTCCTTACCATCCAAATGTGAATTAGTATAACCACGCGGAGGTACATTCGCCATTATACTTTTCAGTTTAGCTACAGTCGACGATTGCAATGAACTGTTCGATCGATTTATTTGATCCTCGCACGAAGTTAACTGGCGCAGGCTGTTGGGATCAAAATAACGTGATAATAGTATACCTGAATAATAAAATTGTAGTTTGATGATACGATACTATGAAATTTTAAGAATGGTTGTTGAATAAAAATCAACATACTCAGAGTTCAACACTAAATATTTTGGGAAATCAATAGTACTAGGTAAAGGTAAATAAAATAAATGATTGAATCAAGATCGACTAAGCAAACTACGCCTCGAACGAGCGCTTTATAAAATACGGATAAAACTTTATCTCATCGTCATTTATTAATGATGTTGACTTTACGTAGAACATTTTTACTTACTACGCGGCAGAGTCTTTATAAGATTTTGGGATGTCCCCTTCGATAAGCAGAGCATCTCCAGTCGCTTCCATTTCACCCAGCAAAGCCACATAAGCCTCGATTTGTTCATCTAACAACAAAACACTTAGTTACAAACAAAAAAACAACGTAGGTAGGTACCTAAAGAAGTCAGTTTTATTATGTAGAGATTTCTTCTAATGTAGGTAGCCATCATCAGAAGTAGATCACTTTTCCAGAATTTAAATTTGTTCAAGTACTGTTGGCTCTAATCATAATTATTTACCTAAATACTACATCTAGGTTAGTTTTTACTTCTTAATCATAGTTGAAAAAAGAAAATTTCCTTGTTTTTGGTAATAAAACATTTTTGAAACTTTATCTTATCATCATTTACTAAATTCAAAATCTTTATTGCACTTTTATGTTGCATAATGCTGACTGTAGATACTATTTATATCATAACAACAACTCACCTGGCTTCGTTACCAGCTCAGACAAATAATCAGCTGCATCCTTGATATGTTCTGCAAAATACAAAATAAGTTAAGTAATTTACAAAAGCTTTTGTTTTTATTCTGTTTGTGCTATTAATGCTCTCAAAAATCACCCTGCTCTGTCATTCTAAAGGGACAGAACGGGACAAAAAAGACCGATCAGACCCCGTATCACTCCCAGGGGATCAGATCGGACATTAAAGTTTTAGAAGTTTTATCACCTGATGCAAAAAAAGTGTGATAAAAGAGAACAATTGCAATTATCCAGTTTCTACCAATTGTTCTAATCGATTATGACTCAGCGCTTGCCTTTCATAGTGGCCGTTAATTTTCTCGGCATAGAGCGACATCGGATCATATCGTCCAAATTCTTCGACAGATAATACGCCACTTGGTTACACGGCTCTTTTACTTCTAACGACTTCGCTTTCTTCAACCTGAATACAAACACATTAATAAATTTATTACTATTTTCATAAAAAAATATATCAAAAACAGTAACAAGTACAGTCGGCTACACATCAACCTATCCACTGTTTGAACTTTGAACTATTATAATTTGAAAGTTCAAACCGTTGATAGATTGATGTGTAGCCGACGTACCCATAAACACAAGCCGAATATACCTATACGAAAACATCTGAGCGATGCGATGTGGTTCTGAGGCATGCGGCTGCCCCCCGATTGTCTATGTTTTGATAATAACATAATGTGACAAATTGAAAGTGCATCGAATCAGCGACGTTTTGATTGTAATTTGTCAAATTCTGATGGTACAGAAGATGGACAATCAGCTTCCGTATGCCAATCTTTTGCTGTCAAGTTAAATTTCACTGCCCAGTGTAATTTCTTCAGGTCACGTGGTTCTTTTTAGACACTTGACAGCAAAATATGCGCGAAAACACATCAAATGACGTCATAATGTCACTATTTAGTCACAGAATAACTATGAGTTAGTATGAACTGACCATGATTTAAAACTTTGCAGTTCAACTTTGCAGTTCAACTTTGATTGGCATACCAATGCAGACATTACTTTTCACCACACGTAATTCTCCTTCGTGCTAAGGTTTAACAAAACGTGACATTGGCGAAATTACGCGCAACACTGCACAGGTCATTCAAACTAGAATTGAATTGAATGGACAACCAGTCCCCACTGGTAGGTACTTATTCAACGTTTAATTCTGACACGGTCACACGGCACATGCTATCCTAGTGTGGGGTCACAAATATGTTATAATGTAAAACAGGCTTAGGTACACATGGCCATAAGTCAACTACGCTGTATACAATGCAGAGAATCGTTGGAAAGGGAGCGCAATAGACGTAGGCCCATAAAAATACACTATTGTCCCTCTCGCACGATTTGCAACGTTCAACTTCTAATAGTTCAAAGTTCAAACAGTCTAGGTCGACGTGTCTTCGTGTGTACCTCTGAGCAGAAAAGAAGAAAGTCTCTGCAGCGCCATCAACTTCAATAAGTATTTCATTGCCCCGTTTTTGCATCTCCGATATTAGACCATCCTTCACTAATGCCTTGTAATCTAAAAAAGAATTGAACATTTAAGAAAAGTGTAATAATAATATAATTTTAAAGCACCAATAAACGCTCTATTAATTATAAATAAAAAAAACTTACTGCTCGAAACGAATGCTTCTGCCAAAATTCTAGAACTTTCGATAATGACATCTGAAACAACCAAATTATGTTAGTTTATAATGATTGAAAATAAGCTTTATTTCGTACACTATAACGATAGCTTTACCTTAAAAAAATAACGTTAGGTTATAATGAATTTATATTTTTATTTTGATGTTACTAAAGATCACTTTACCTTGCATAGTATCATACATATCACTGGGCGTGCATTTGCTGACGAGCGTACTGAGCTTACGCTCAAACTTCTTGCTGAGGCGAGCGGTGTCCGCGGATTCTTTCACAGTTTTGTCAACTTTCATTGGCGGCTTCATACCGAGCCTGGAAACATTCGTGAAATTCAAGTTTAGAAGCAAAATTGATACCAAATATCTAAGTTCGAAATGTTCGAACCCATTTAGCTTAGAATATTATTAAAATCATTGTGAAAATTCTTAAGTTTTAAATTTAACGCGTGTTTTTCTAAAGGTTTGGTGTTCTAAGACAGTAGGACTTCTCGTTTAGAACTATCATTTTCAACATTTTCCTATTAATGTTCGTAGAATGTCGTCTTGGCTAGGGACTCAATTCCACTAATTTACAATGGGTGACATTAAGGGTGGCTTGCACCAGAATCACTAAACGTGTTTAACAGCTAAATCGATTTAAATCTGACGTATTTGTATGACTTGACAACTCGCTAAATACTATTTAAGAGTTAAACGCGTTTAGCGATTCTGGTGCAATCCGCACTTAGTATATTCAGTTCTAACTATGGTTCAATTAGTCTTCATTAGCTGAAACGTTATAGTGCCGCTGGATCAAATTAACCTAAAAACAGATGAAAAACTACAGTTTAGCTGCGTGTCACCTGTCAAAGTTTGATGGCAGAATACGCAATAACCTAAAACAGATGAAAGCTACGGTTTAACAGCGTTTCAGCAGACAACTTCGATAGTGGAATTGGCCCCCCCAGGGGGTGTAATTTACCAAGTGGAAGCCTGGGTATGCGTGAGTTCAGTTTGTGGTTGCTTGTACATAATTTCTCCGCCTTTAGATCGAAGTTGCTTGTGTAGAATGCCGATGGCTGCCTCACGCTCTGGGTCGAACTCTGAGTGCAGAAACTGAGTATAAAAATCGATATCGATCGAGTTCTCAACTGATAACATTTCCTTTATCGAGAGTGAAACTCAGATTTATTTATAGTAAATAAAATTGACAGCTCATTTATGGTGTCATATAATATATCAATTCTTACCTGCACTAGTACCTGAAATCAAACATTTTTATATTAATTGCTTTGAAAATGTAAAAATTCCAAATTAAAATATACCTAGCTTAGGAATTAAACGGTTAACATCGCATGCGTAAATCGACGTCCAACGCTTTTATGTGGTAGGTTAGTGTTCGAATTTCGAATATTTACTTTTTTATCCTCAGGAAATGTGTGCCAGTCACTAATTTATGCAGATTTAAGGGTAATAGCTGAAAATGAGTGTTGCTCTCGAGCAATGTGCGACAAACACGTACGTTGTCTTACTTTCGTAGTTTATTTTTGTTTAGTAATGACCTAATTAGCTACTACTAACTTTATTTTGTTATAAAATTTAATGTGTGTTTCAGTGACAAATAAATCTATCTATCTACTGGATAAATATGAATAACGTACCCGACAACTTAGCCAATCTCCTCCGTTCCGCTTCCTCGCTTTTTCGTCTTTCTTCTTCTTCCCTACGTCTTCGTTCTGCGTCATCAATCGACCCACCAGATCCAGCCTTCCCGGCTCCAGCCCCTCCGGCTCCAGCCCCCCCGGATCCAGCCCCCCCGGATCCAGCCCCCCCTGCTCCGGCCCCCTCCTTGCCGAGGGAAATTGGGCTGGAAGTTTTGGACGGGGGCGGTGTACCACCTTTTAGTAAACCACCGTCCATTGCTGCTAAAGCTCTCGCGTCTAAGCCACCTGAAATATTAATAAAAATACAGTAGTACTCATAAAATACATAGTAAAGGATGTAGTTAGACCACTACTGAAAATTTCGGAGAAGTTCAATTACTCACTATTATGAACAACTTTTTTTATAGAACCAATAATGTGTACGTGAAAAAAAATCAACCGTTCCATACAAAATGTAAAATCTACTTTGCCAAAATGTTCATATGCAAATTCGATGGGACTATGAAGTGAAGGTTGATCAGAAGTATCAAAACAATAAAATTATAATAAAACTTACACTCTTTGGTGGCTACGCCGGCGATATAAGACGCAGTGATAATTGAAGTATCTGAAAAATAGAGGTAAAATTATGAATGAGGAGTAAATTCAGACTTGACGAATGATAGGAGTGAGTGGAAGAAGACATGTTGTGCCGACCCCACCTAGCGTGGGATAAGGGGAATGATGATGATGACTTACCGCTCATATGATCTCGTGCTAGATCAGAGCCGCCAGCTTTAGAAATGGAGCTAAGGCGCTCCGTCACTTTTTCCATTAAAATTGGCGCTGGGTTCTGTCCTCCGAAGTGAGTTGCAGAAGGTAACCTAAAGCACGGAATAGATATAGAAGATACCTATTAATTAAATAAATAAATAAATATTCATGGACATTTCACACGACGCCCTCTAGTCCCAAACTAAGCAAAGCTTGTAATATGGGAACCAGATGCTGATAGAATACTTTTATACTTTTTTTTTTGTAAATACATACTTATAATACATAGTAACACCCAGACATAGAACAAACATCTATGTTTGCCACACACAAATCTTTGTTCTTAGTGGGGATCGAACCCACGACCCACAGCACGGAAGGCAGAGTACCGACTGAGCTGTGACGCCTGTCACAATTAATGTGACATAGATTTTTATGACGTCGTTTTGTGAGTTATAGCAACGAATCTTTGTCCCCCTGAAGTATCTGCTCAGAACCTTTGTTTTTTGGTCGAATTAGAGGTACCTAAGCGAATTTATAAGCATATACATGCGCTATCCTTGTTGCACCTAACTTCAGAGAGATAAAGATTCGTTGTGCGTACTGTACCTACCATGATTTCTGACAAAGGGAAGGTCATTATGTATTGTTGTGCTGTTGAGTGTGTGTCCCAAAATAAATGAATTTTCTTTCTTTCTTTAGTTCAAATTCCGATTTTAACCATATCGTCTGTCCGCAATACGATCACAGTTCTAAGAGTGATTTAATGCGTTCATACGTGCATTCGTCCAAGGTTCATGCACGTGTTTTTTGAACATTAACTTAGGTAGGTACTATTAACGCTGTGACCTAGTACTTGCGTTGTGATCTAGGTTTTTCGGACGCTACTAATCAAAACGTGTTTTAGTAAAACCGACTATTTTTGTTCAATTTACCCACAACTTTTTATAATACTAAAAGAATGTCTAAGTTTGTAGTATTAAGTCTTACATGCCAGCCGCCTCACTGTGGTTCTTATTAAACTTTCCAACGTTCAGGAAATCTTTGCTTCCCTCCTTCTTCATTCCGTCGTGGATTACTTGCATTGCTTCACCTGAGGGATACGAATAAATCAGACATTCGTAATATCTGAGTTACAGTGCGCGGCGACGCGGTATCGCTTTGCAGGCAAGCTATCGTTACCGCGCAGTCTACCTCAAAAACGAAATACCACATGGAAAATGTCGCACTCACCTCTTCCTTTGATCAAATCGGTAATGTAAGCAGCCCCTTCGTTTGCTGGGTCTGAAAATGAAGCACAAATTAGCTAAATATTTCAGCAGCGAAATCAAAATATCCAATATTATCGTAAACGTGCTCACTTATGCATTGCCTCACTAGTGGTTACCACTTAACATCAGGTGGGCCATCGACTTGTTCCATCATTTAGTAGTATGTATAAAAAAATGTATTATGGTATTTTTTTTACCTTTTAACAAGTCCTGTAGTTTCTTGTCGGGTATAACGATGTTTACTTTGTCAAAGGTAGCTTTCCTCTTGGCTTCATCGTGCGCTGTAACCACTCCGACCGGCGCATTCATTATTCTGAGGAAATATACGAAATGTTCGTCAACGCAACGAGGTTGAAAAATGTTTGCTAAGCAGTTTTATACTTATTGCAATTCAGATATAGCCGAAAATACAACGCAAGATTTATGTCACTTGTAGGTCCTGTAAGTTATAGAAACATTTGGGATTCGTACTAGATAATCGTATATTTGGGCATTTAGTTTCTTTTTTAAAGAATTTCGTTATATTAGAGAGTAGACTACTTGTTCCTACAACGATAACAATCAGAACAGTAAGTACCTACTACTATTGTTAATATGCACTTCGGCCAACTTCGGAAACACAATATTCTAATAATTTTAAATCTAAAAATGTTCAATTTGTTTATTATAACTTCTTTTATTTTATTAATTTGGACATCCAACGTAGAAAACACAAATAAAATACAATACAAAAGCTTAATGGTGTTATAACTACGTGTTTCTCCAGTTATAGGATTGTTTTTATTCGTTGTAATTTTCTTTTTTCTGTGTTATTAGTTTGTAAGATGTACCTACCTACAATAAAGGGTTTCAGTCATTCATTTACACTCACTCTTCGCCCGCTTCAGTATATGTGAGCTTGTAAAGTCCTTCTTGTCCTAAAATTTCGTCGCCTTTTCGCCCCATCAGATCAGCCAGTACACGACGTTTGTCCGCTTCGCTTTCCGGCATCGGTGACGCTAAGAACTTTGAAGACTCGTCGATCACGCCTAAAAAAAAAAGCATCAAAAATTTACACAAACATCACAAAATACAAAATATTATAAAATTGCTAATAATCCGACGTTTAAAGTATCAATAACGACGTTTCCGTGTTAATAATATACTTACACTATTTTTTGAGCCAAGATGTTTCCATTGTGGTATTATAACACCAAACGAAGACCGAGCTCAATGGCGCGTCTTGGGAGAGACCTACGTCCAGCAGTGGACGAGTATAGGATGATGATGATTATAACACAGTCAACATCAATAGTACCATCAATGGATACCAGCATAAGCTTTTATTTATTTTTCATTAATAAAAGTGTTGTTACCAGGCAAATGCTTTTCATGTTCCGCCGATGGCTTGTTGGTAGTTAATGCGGTTAGCTTCCCACGCACCGCTTCATATGTTCCTTTGTCGACCTTATCATTGGCTAAGCTCGGTGTGTTCTCTATCCTAGAGTTAGATAATCGGTTTTATTACTAATCCTTAGTCTTTATTGTACACACGGCCATAGGTCAGGTTATACACCCAATACAACCATAACTACGCTACATAACAATGCAGAGAATCGTTGGAAAGGGAGCGCAATAAGCGTAGGCGCGCGCCGCACTCACAGCCCGTCCTACACAAACACACTATCGTCCCTCTCGCACGATTCGCAATGTTCAACTTCTAATAGTTCAAAGGCCAAACAGTATAGGTGGACGTGTCTTCGACTGTACAGCTTTACTGGAACTTTGTCTCGAACAGATGCTTTTTAGCGATATGGTCGTTGTATTATCTATGTTATGTAGTAAGTATGTGTTTTCGTACTGTTTCTGCATGGTAACAATAAATGCGTCTAACCCGACGCTGCATGAACAAACCACTATTTTAATAGGACCCATAAAAGTTTTTAATCCTTATTTTAAGTAACAAAAGCTTGTATTTCTACAAGTTGAAATAGTTTCTACATGATAAAATATTAATTAAGTCTATAAACCTTCTAAATACACACAATAAACTAACCTCCGAAGTCATCTGCTCATACAGAAAAGTATACATAATACCTCCTTGCTGCATCATTGTAGGTCTGCTGATATCCCTGCATCATACCCAGGTTACTGTCTCCTTGTTCCTTCATTAGACCCACCAAATATTCAAGCGCTTTTCCTAAAAACGACATACAAAAAATGACGATTTATCAAACAAACACCGCACATTTCAACATTGTTGGTACAAATTGGTCGGAAAACTTGTTTGGATCAGAATAATATTTTTTACTGAACCTTTGCATTGTTATTCTCTAGATTGTGAAGCTTTGTGATATTGCATAATTACATTGAGTTCATATCTTCAAAAATATTGAAACGTGCGAGCGAGAAGGTTGTTTGACATTACCTCTCGCCTCAACTCGACGTTTAGATAAAATTTTAAAATTGTTCGCGCCGTGTTACTCGACTAGATGGTTTAATCACAAGTGTTTACAGCGTGTAATTAGTAAAGTATTTAGTTAGGTATTGTCGCATAAAAGGGTAAAATATAATAGACAGATACCCTTTTCCATTCCTGATTTAGCCAAATGTTTCGCAGCGTCTTCCATTACATCTGAAAGAAACAAACAGCATTATTAATTACTATTTTAAACAAATTATTTACCAAAATAAAACACATTTTATCGGCGATTATCGTACACACAGCGAGACTTCGACCTAGACTGTTTGGATTTTGCACTATTATAAGTTGAACGTGCGAGAGGGACGTTATATTCTTGTATGCGCAACGTGCACACCATGTGCCTACACCTATTGCGCTCCTTTTCCAACAATTCTCTGCATTATATACAGCATCGTTACGGTTATGTTAGGTGTCTAAGCTGACGTGTATCCGTGTGTACTGGACAGTGTACAGTCCATAATTATTTTTCCTGCCTATATACTCTAGTAGTGAATAAATTTCTGCAAGATAATGTAGTTATGTACCAGCTAATCCTGCCGCAACAGAGGGTGCTAATCTCGAAGGTACGCCTCGTTTCATCTCGGATGATATTTGAAGTTGTAACTCCTCGGCATTCGGGTCCGATTCTAGCGGGCCCGCGTATTTCAATCTGGAATCACATGGCATTTATGTATTGAAAACAATGCTGATTTTTTTTTTCAAAGAATCTGTTAGCAAAGTATCTTGCAGCCTGTCACATTTGGAATACTTACAACTAAAGCACAATGTAGGCTTTGCTAAATTTGATGTTTGGACAAGATTACAATATACCCAATGGAACTACAGACGTGTGACATTTATCTTTATCCAAATTTTTACAAATCGTAAAAATGTCCAATCAATAATCGCTCTAAATTATAGATCTAATAAAAATAACTATAGAATCTCACACTTCAGCGGCGTCCGCATAAGTCTGTCCATATGCTTTGTACTTGAAGAGCGGTCGCGTTCCCAGCGAGTGCTTAATGGCCGCCAGGAAATTCAGAGGATATCTTTCCCCAGCCGCGCCACCTTGTAAAAATCACCATGACTAAATAAAACCGTGTACTTTTACTTCGAGAATGTTCCAATGGAAGGTAACGTGTTTTGAATCAAAATGATATATTTACTGAAGCTTTGTATTGCTGTTTTTTAAACACTGGTTGTTTGCGATTTTTTGTAAATAACGTTTAGTGATTTTATCTCCTCAAAAATGTTAAAATGTGCGAGCGAGAAGTTGTTTGACGCTTGTCAGCGTCTTACCACTACAAAACGTTATCGGAAGTTTTTTCGGTAGGATAATCTCTCATCAGGGGCCTATTCTCAGTTCGGCTGAGATTTTACTCTAATAGCGATGACGTCATATCTCGGCCAAAAACTCGTGTCACCCAAACATGTTTGCGACGCCATTTTGACGTCATCCCTATTAGAGTAAAATCTCTGCCAAACTGAGAATAAGAGCTCCTGATTGGTTGTCACTTTCTTATTAGTCAATGAGATGCCTTACCGGAGACTTTTTTTTGAGTGATGTTTCATTAGCTAGGTATAGTAGGTACAATATTTAAGTACTTACTTCGCATAGCAATAGGCTGAGATAAATACTTCGCAACATCTTGAACTAGACCTGTAAAAATGTTTTGATATTAATAACTATTCCACTATAAAAGTTACATCATAGTCATGAGATCTACTTACATTTCATAGCTATTTTGAGTTCAGGGGGAGTGGATGATTCCATATCGGCGGTGAGTTTTCCCTTTGCTTCGTCAGCAATATCTTTCACAGGAAGGAACGGTACGATTATAGGTGCAGTTTCAGTTCTGAATAAAAAAAACAAGATTTTAAACTATGCTTTATAGTCAGTAAGACTAAAGCTATTTTTAAATGGATTTCGAAATAAAGCACAATCATATAAACGGTTGAAGTGAAACTACAAGTCATGTCTGCTTTATAAAGACTATTTTGACATATAGTTTAGAGATAGAGATAAAGATTTATTTATTTGAAACACAATAACAACACAGGTACAGCACAGAACAAGCATAAAAAAAAGAAAACAATAAGCACCTACACAATTACTACTAGCTAGGTAGGTAGGTAGGCTGGGCAGGTGTGAATGCTGACCAGCGCGTTGATGTGAGTCAAAAACTATAGTTTAAACTATAGTTTAAAAACTATATTATTCGAAAATTTATACAAATTGTTACGTACTCAGCCGCACCGGTGCCATAATTCATAGAATAACTATTCCTTTTAGCTAAATCCTTGCTTGGATTCGCCTTCATCATCTTCAGAAGTGCTTGCACAGCTTTATCTGGTTAAATTATAGACATAAATAAATAAACTGTCGACGTATATAATAAACTAGCAGTTACCCCCGCGACTTCGTACGCGTCTACAGTTTCCGTGTACATTATATTATCTGTGCGTGTATCGAGCGGATACTTCTTTGAGAAACTTGACATTACACCTCATCACACCGAACTCGTACCTACTGGAATGTCAAACGCTAGTTGTTAGACCAAAGAGGTAGTAGTACTACGCACTGTCAAACTGACGTGACATGACATGACAATGAAATCCTCTTGCCAATTGGCGCTGCTAATCCTTTTCGTTCATTTTATCCTGTAGATCCTGTTAATTATTCGGGATAAAAAGTAGCCTATATGTCAATCCAGGTTACGAACTATATATATGCCAAGTTTCATCCAAGTTGGTTCAGTGGTTTTGACGTGATTGAAACACAAACATCCAAACATCTAAACATCCAAACATCTAAACTTTCGCATTTATAATATAATAAATAAATAAATAAATAATAAATATAAATAATAATAAATAAATAAATAATAAATATAAATATAAATAAATAAATAAAAATAAATAAATAATGAATAAAGAGCTTCGAAATGTTAAATAATCGTACCTCTGTCACGTATAAACGCCGATAGATAGTTAGCGCATCTCCCAATAACCTCTGAAAAAAAATTTCATGAAAAAACAGATATAAAGAAAATGGAGCTTGCTTTTTTGAGTTATAAAAAAATAAATACTCATGGACATTTCACACGACGCTCTCTAGTCCCAAACTAAGCAAAACTTGTAATATGGGAACTAGATTGTTGATCGAACACATATACCTACTATACTAATAATAATAGAATAGTTATCAACAGTTAGAAATCAATTGATTTTCAATTAGTAGACGAGTAGGTGGTACATAACAACAGATAGATTACAGGCCAAAGGCAAAATCAATTTTCTGTTAGCTCTCATAAGTAAACGCTGAATCGGTCGCTTCATCCAAACACAGGAATGTACGCTAACAGAAAATGTCTTCTTTTCAAGACCCTATGATCTTCAGAATCAAAACTCCATTCGAACTACAGTGGTTACCGTTCATGTCGTTGGTCAATGCTTTTGGTGTGGCTGGATCGACGGCGCGGTGCAGAATCGGTATGAACATAGGCGCAGTGGCCGGGTCTGGAACTACACTCCCAAGACCCGGGGCCGATTTCAAACTAAAATACAACATTACTAATTGACCACATGAGAAAATGCGCAGAAACTATTCAGTAGAGGTAGGCGCGAACGACTTCGAGGATCTTGGCATTCGATTAGTATTTTATACCACTGAGGGGCTTCAATCCATTCCTTAGCTGGTTTTAGGGTTTTAGGTTTTTTTTTATATAGCTTCTGTCTGTCCAGACAATTTTGCCAGTGTCAAGCGAATTATTTGAATTAAGTTTAGTCAAGCCAGTCGAGTCATACGTCAAGTCATTTGTTATTATATAAGTTGTGAATTTTTTTTTTCTCTCGAGCTTTTAGGCTCGGTATATTCTAAGCACCCGCCCCAAGACACTCAGGGAAAAGATTGCTCAGACTCCCTCTCGCTATTATTTGTTCCCCCCCGCTTGACAAAAACTGTATCCCCAAGAACTTTACTAATTATTGCGACTGTGTGTATGGCTGCCTGTTTCTGAATGATGTGAATATATATGTTTGAATTTAACTTATTTTATATTATTTGTTATTACATTTGTTTTTTAAGTTATTTATTATTTTTAAGTGTCTCTTTTATTATTTTTAAATATCTCTAGTGAATTTGAAATTGTAATACTAATATATTAGTTTAGCATCACAATGTGTAAAATACGCCTGCGAAGCCCGCAGGAAGCTTTTGTGCTTTTGGGAGGAGTTAGGCTGGCAAAACCCCTAGCCAGAACACCCCCTACGCATAATGGACCAACCTTCGAGTTTAAATGCGGAAACAGGAGTTCTATCAATATCAATAATGTGTAAAATACAACTTACTACGTATTACGGAACACGAATTTTATGTCGCAGCACCCTTAGGGCCAACGCACATCTGACGACAAAACTGTTTTGTCGCGTACTTAGTGACGTGAAAATAAATTTTCTGTTATAACGAAAACAGCATATGATGAATGCTTCCTCGTCATATGCTGTTTTCGTTGTAACGAAATTCACATCAATTGACACGACGCATGCATAAAATTATGTTTACCTATCTATTATAGCATTGTTTAGTACCTACTTATTAAACATTGCTTTATACGCACATACCTAGAGAATGAACTGTGTTTTTTAATAAATAAGAATATAGAGTAATTATGTAGTGTACTTAATATTATTATTAAGTACTTAGGATGATTCTCATTAAATAAGCAAGTACCGAAAACAGCAAATAAGACGAAGCATATTGTGACGAAAAAAGTTATACTGACATGGTTTGTCACGAAATTATGAAGTTTCACATCACTAACTGTTCGACAAGACTTTTTGTCTTTGGTTTGCGTTCTCCCTTAACAGCAAAAAGCTAATAACAAACACATTTATTCAATTTTAAAGACTCTTTTTCTAGTTTCCTGTTAAAATAATATAATAATAAAAATAAATAAATATTCAGGGACATTTCACACAACACCCTCTAGTCCCAAACTAAGCAATGCTTGTAATATGGGAACCAGATGGCTGATAGAATACTTATATACTTTAAAATTAAAGTAATTTAATTTTTATTTTTTAAAATGGCAAGGTACTCACGTGTAAGCAGCCGCGAACTTAGTTCCGATAGGTGGGTGTTCGGGCGTGAAAGCCCCCGCGCCATCTCTTTCCAGCTCCTTAATTAGGATATCGAAGGCTGGTCCTCGTTCAACTGTGCAAACAATGAGCCTTCTAATTCAAGATGGCAGAATAGACATCCCTTGTTGGGGTGTATTGTGCATTGTCCCCCTGTTAACCTCTGAGGTCCCCCTGCTAACCTTGGCCACGCTTCCGATTGCTATTGATTTGGATAAGTTGAGCTATCTATAAATCATTTACAAAGGTTTGTGAATAGCTCAACTGTTTCATGTGTATTTTGTAAATAAATAAATATTCATGAACATTTCACACGACGCCCTCTAGTCCCAAACTAAGCAAAGCTTGTAATACTAATACTAGTATTCATAATAAATATTATGAATACTCGTATTAGTCTGTACTAGATCTCCAGAAATGAAATCTTATGAATATAACTTAGAACTTACTTTCATCAACAGCTTGCTGCGACAGGTATTTTGAACAGATATCCAAGGTTTCTGAAAATAAAAACTCCTTTGTATTTCCCATACACCGTAGGAACATATTATAATAATAATTATGACTTTTGAAAAAGTATGCACGTCTAAAAGTTAGGATTAAAATAAAACTCTAATTCAAAAAGTATGAAGTACTAAATGCTCTTTAAAGATACTAAGATCCGTTCAGACTAGGTTCATAACACAAAAACCCTGGTGATAGGGTTAATAACGATCATTTATTGTACACAAAAAAAGATACAAGGAGAAAAACTACAGCTATGAGTACAAAGGGCAGCCTTATCACTAAAAGGGATCTCCTTGATTCCAGTCAATATTTGATTAATTTGAACCAACAATATTATTTTCTAAATAAATTTCTTACCGGTCATATCAGCCTTGAGATCAGCCGGAGTTTCGTTGTCAACCAGCTTCGACATAACTCCGTGGATTTCTTGAGACAAATTAGGATCATCGTGGTCACTTTCTAAACCTTTTGCTTCTTCAAGTCTGAAAAAAAAAAATTATAACCAAACCAAGTCGAAACGCTGCTACGCCGTAGCACATCCGTAGCGCCGAAGCTTAGGCAAAGTATGTTAATCCGGGAAACGGGACATAATGGATTTTCCGACTGATGCGGAAAAACTCGGGTAAACTAGCGAACAAGAGGTAAAGAGAAGGGTCGAGGGTAAAGAGTTTAATAAACATGATCGATCGTGGTTCAATCGAAATAAAAGTCTACGCTGCTACGCCGTAGCAAAGTCGTAGAGCCATAGCTTTGGCAAAAGTATGTTAGTACGCGATTATAATGTATTTTCCGTTTGACGCGTAATTCGAAGGGGGTGAATGAGTGAAAGAGACGGAATACCTATGAGCCGCCGAGAGGAAAGCGTTTTTACGATAAAAAAACATTATGTGCGTAGTACAGTACGTAGTATCTATATTATGACTAAATACACAAAGGTTACTTACTCAGTGGCAGCTTTGCCTAAAGTTCTACGAGCTTTTTCCTTCTGATAAAGTTGTTCGTTCGGTTTAGCTTTCATAGTCTTCACAAGAAAGCGAAACGCTGGTCCCTTGTCCTCTGAAAAGTAATTCCTTTTGTAGTCGATATATTTAAGGGGTCTTCTACAGCTGCGCTAGCATCAACCTTTATTGCACCTGTCAACCTACTTTTAAAGTGACTGTCTGTGGCATTTCGGAGAAGCATTACCTTGCCGTAACTCAGTATTATACTAGCACGGAAGGTAAAGTTTTTCATAATTCATAATATCTTTATTTAATAAATTTCAGATGTGTCACAGGATCTTAAAATATAGCATATGTTTCACTAAAACCTGCCTTTACAGGCGTATGAATAAGTAAAATAAGTACATTAATAAATAATTTAAGAATCATTTAATCATTTAAGATCAATGTGAGCCTACAGCATTTTATAGGTTCTGTATATAGGTACTGTATGGCTATGTATTTTTTGGACGAATAAACATTATCTTAGCTAAAATGGCTGCTAAATCTGTTGCCATCTCTTTTCGTTGCCATCCAAGTGATAACGACAGAGCATTTTTTAAAGGCCGCGCTAAAATGACGGGCGAATATAAATAAAGGAAATTATTTGATGTAAAAAAATTACTAACTGTTGAACTCCGCGTTTTGTGCTAGATAGTTGCCGCAAATGTTTACCATTTCTGAAACAAAATATAAAAGCTATTGTTGTATATTCCTACAAATAATATAAATGACAAAGTTTAGATGTTTGGATGTTTGTGTTTCAATCACGCTGCAACTACAGGGGCCTTATACTCAGTTCGGAAGAGATTTTACTCTAATAGGGATGACGTATCTCGGCTGAAAACTCGTTTCACCCACTGGCGCAACGAGTTTTTGACGTCATTCCTATTAGAGGAAAATATCTGCCGAATTGAGAATAAAGCCCCTGGTCCGATTTGGATGAAGCTTGGAACACCTATATAAAGTTCGCAACCTGGATAAACACATCGCCTACTTTTCATCGCGGAAAATCAACAGGATCAAACAGGAGCTCCAACGAACATAAAAATAAAAAAAAAATATTCTTGTACTTTACACACAACACCCTCTAGTCCCAAACTAAGCATAGCTTGTGATATGGGAACTAGATGCTGATAGAATACTTATATACTTTTTTTCGAAAATACATACTTATAATACATAGTAACACCCAGACATAGAACAAACATCTATGTTTTCCACGCACAAATGTTTGTTCTTGGTGGAGAAATAAAAATTACCTTTCATAAAAGGTTCGATGTTTTTCGGTGTGTCTGATTTAGCGGTATCTGTGAGATCCTTGTTCAGTTGGGCTGCCAACACAGTGTTGAATTCCGTCGCCTCGAAATCAGGCGTAGATTTCAATCTAAAATCCACAAAGGATAATGACAATCCGATTCATTTGTTTCATTTTCCTAAACTTTTCACAGCACTAAAACTGTTGCATCTCTTTCTCATGAACTGAAACGACAAAGAGAGCTGCTCGTATTTTAGAGCTTTAAAATTAGTTTAGAAAAATGCACCCTCAGAATCAGGCCCACTGTTTGCAATATTAACAGAAAAGCGATTCTACTTTTAAAAACAGGTATTTTGTTTTGTAATTTCTTACGATTTCATAATTCGTTGCGCTAAATAGGTATTCTTTCAAATCTTGAGGTTTTACAAGAATAATCGCCTTTGAAAGTATAACAAGTAGCCTTCATAAGTGTCATTGCGCTGTTGGTAGGTATACGAAATGAATAGAATAGTAATTTACTCATCAGCTCCTTCAGTGTACGTCTGTGAGAACTTTCCGTGTTCTAATAACTGCTGGTCTCCTTTCTTGTTCATGGCAGAAGTTAAAATAAGGAAAGCTTCCAGCATTTCACCTGAAATTAAAAAAAATATGAGTAAAGTTTGACTAGTTAAAACTAGCCACCATAAAAGTCGTCTTCTACAATGTAACTGGGGCCTAATTCTCACTTCGGCAGAGATTTTACTCTAATAGAGATGACGTTAAAATGACATCAGAAACTCGTTTAACTAGTGGGAGAAACGAATTTTTGGCCGAGATATGACGTCATCCCTATTAGAGTAAAATCTCTGCCGAAGTGAGAATAAGGCCCCTGTTGGCATATCAATATTTTTTATCATGAATGTTAGTGACAAGATATTTTATTATAAAAATGTGTATATAAGTGGGGTACAAACCTGTAAACTTTAGGTAGGCAGGTTGCGCTAGAAAGAAAAACAAATGTTAGAAAAAAAACTATCAACGGGAAAAATAACTCGAAACAAAACTTATCGTTTGTAGAATTGTTTGGTTACTTACGGCCTTTTAACAATCCACCCTGAAATGCAAAAAAATTACATTTTTGTAAATGTCAAAACTGTTTTCTAACCATATTTTCTAGTACCACAACAATCCAACTTATCTATTCACTCATATTAGTTCAATTTCGACCAACTGTGCCTTGATCACGAATAAATGTGACAATCATGAACGTATCGTAACGATAGCGTATCCGAGATACACTGCGCGGTGACGCTACAACGTTCGGCAGTCGGGCTAATGTTGACGCGCAATATCACTTGAATACGTTAGGTTTACGTAACGCGGCGACAGTCAGATTTGTTCGTGATTACCCCTCTGGGGGTCATAAAATCTGACAATCGCAATCGTATCCGGTAATGAGTTGCAATGCGCGGTAACAATGCCATGTTCACTAGTCCCACTGTCGTTGACGCGCAATGTGACTCGAATAAGTTAGGTTAGGTTCCGTGACAACTTTCAGATTTATGCAGAGCAAATAGATAAGTGGTTGGCACTGAACACAAAATCATCCTTCATTATCCAACTTGATACAACTGAACACGAAATAACGTTTGAAAATTAAAATTTTTGGTTTTAGGAAAATGAAGAATGATTTTTAACAAATATTAATTTAAATATTTACCTGAGGCGTGTTCACTTGTAAGTTGTGACAAGGAAAGATGAACTGATGAATTAAAGATATGGGTCATTTTGTTATTTACTTTATTTTTTTTATTAATCTATTTTTTTTTTCTATCTCAGAAGTTGCTTTAGTGTTCCAATTGATTAGTTTCACAATTAGAAGCGTATTATCAAGTGGGTGCGGTTGGTTCGGGTTTTTCGACAGAATACTTGATAAGGACTGTTTCTAAACTATTTATATTTACATCCATCTTCACGTATAGCACGCAGATTTCCTAAAGAAATAGCAGGCTGTTAGCGAAAATTTTGATTTGATTTGTTAAGTTCAGTGTAACTAGACAAGCGTCATTATTTTACAGTTCATAAATTTTAACCTCACGACTGTAATTCCCAGACACGATAGACATCCCCTCAAGTATTTTGATACTTATCTAGTACAGTCAGCATCAGAAGTAGGTAACTTTTCTGAATTTTCACGTAAACATTGTTGGAAATGGAACTACTAGTAATTTTCGTTTTCTTTTCAGTCATAAAAAGCTCTCTCTGAAATCGTCTCACCATCATTTACTTATGATGTTGACTGTACCTAAAAGGATGTCTAAAGGGGTAGTCAGCAGGTAGAAAAGGGTTGGTAACTTGTATAGGTACTTACACCGCCCATCATGTTCAAGAAATCATCAGCAAAGCCAGTGTCACCGGCTTCATCTGCGCCTATGACATCTGTGGGCAAATAAAAAATGTCTCTTAGACCCCCAACAACTAAAATGGCCGTAGCAGGTATCCTTGTAACTTTGCAACCCCATGGCCGATTGACCTCTTAATCTAAACAGTAAAATTTGAAAGTATCGCCGCGTTACGTAAACTTAACGTAATCAAATCATATTGCGCGTCAACGCCAGCTCGACTGCCAAACGTTTTAGCGTAACGCGCAGTGTATCTCGGATACTATAATATCGTGGACTTCGCTCACTCGATCAATTAAAATACTACAAAAATTACTACACTACTATTACTACTTTTTATTATTACTACTTTTAAATTATTACTAATTATTTCTACTAAATTGAAGCTCACATTTGGTTTTTCCAATGATAAAACTCCTGTCACTTTATGTTGAGTCATGTGCTTTTCTTCTGTGTTATACTTACATCTATTTAGGAGCGAGTTCAGTCTTGGAAGTTCTCGGAGTAGCACCAGGAGTGGGTTCCGTGCTAACTGCAGCTGGGGTCCCGGCTTCAGTGGCCGGTGCGTCTGGAGAGCCGGCAGGGGTCCCGGGGGTACCAGGGGTCCCCGGAGCCGCTGAAGTCTCCGTGGTCTGACCATCAGCGCCCATGTGGTCGGACGGAGATGGGGAAGCCTCAGGGGGTACTTCGGGTCGGTCTGCGTCAGCGTAGCTCTGTTCCACCTCTACTCCAAAAGAAATAACGGTCATACCTTGTTGACGGTCATCAACAGCCGACGCCAGCTCCGAGAAAATTGGGATTCGAATTTGCAACAATTGTTCAATTCACTTATTAAAATCTACGCGAGGTTTGTTAGATCCAATTTTCTCAGAGCTGGGTACGGAAAACGAACAATTGTCACAATTTCAATAGATTTGCTTACCTTGACCGTCGCGGCAGATGTAGTTGAATGGTGACAATTGTCCCTAAGCGTCTGAGGAACTTACCGTCATCTTCGTCGAAGTCCATCATCAGCATTCTGTCGTCAGACTCGCATAGGATCTCATCTATCCATACTGCAACCTGAGTGGAATAAACAAATCAGCTAATTTTATTCTGAAATAATTATGCAAAATGAGGGAAGGAGCCCTATGTAAAGAAACTTTTTACAGACTGATATTGTTTTATCATAATAAGTAGGTAATAATCAAGCAGATGGCCCACCTGATGTTAAACGGTAACCTCTGCTTATAACAATGAACTCACCGAGCACGTTTTTGAAGGGCATCGTACTACGTCCATCACTGAGACGTGAAGATATTTCGCCATATACTTACGAGTAGGTACTACTATTATTTTATTATTAGGAACTTGTTTTAATTCAGCTTTTGCGAGTATATTCGACACGCTACATTTATTCTGTTACGTTTTCAAGCGAAAGTTTCATGACATGCGTATTTGTTACGAATGGTAGATACCTTATCAGACATCTCCATCATGAACTTGGCTTTAGGATGCGGGCAGCGGCGTGAAGGTGTCTTCATGTGCATGTACCCGCATATGTCGTCCATTATTATATTCGACAGTCTCAACATCCTGGTAATACCAATATATTATTTACCACCCCAGGCTAAAAGGGATCTGTATCATTCCATCCCTTTCTGTCAATTCAGTGCATTCCCTTCTAAAAATTGATCTTATTGCTATACCCACTGATAACAACGAGATGAAGTTTACAATATTTATTACCTAATACAAATAACACATCATAGTAGAATAAATAAATAAACTTCAATCATTGACAACCACACCAGTGGTGTCGTTTCGGAGGTGTCAAGTGGAATGCTCGGAACACAACGGTTATAATTATACACGTTGCCTTCAGAGAAATATTCACACATTTGGCCGTAACATTGTCAACAAATAGTCCACAACTGTTCTGTCTCTCCAAAGATAAGGGGTCTGCTCAGCTATCTGCAGCTAAGTTTGATGAGACGTAGATCTAGTATGACTGCTGTGCAAGTCTCACCCATCAGCTAAAGCGTAGCGTCCCGGCCTCGACAATCGTTGTTGAATGCCCCTGGCGAAGGCCACGGTAGCGTTGCGCGCCCAAACGAAACGCTTGTCACCACACATCGCCAATACATCCTTCTTTATTTGATTCACGCGCATTCTGTAGAGATGTTATCAACTGCTGTAGCAATGTATGCTGTAGCAACATTATATAGCCAGCATTATGTAGCCAGCAATCACCGCTATACAGAGCGCAGTTTCATCTCAATTATATTCTCAAGCTTAATCCTGAGACAGACGTGTTTGATGACCGTATAAAGAAAATTTTTAAAACCATTTTGAAGTATTGTGAAGGTGACATTAAAGCCCATTTATTTATAATGTCGTTTTTCTCATCACGTTTGGTGTATTTACCTAAGTTGATGTTTTGTCGATCTTTTTAGTTGTATTGTCAAATATATAGTAGGAAGGTATAATACCGATGTACAGTTTTCTAGATTTAAATATGTAATAGCGTTATCGCCTTCCAAGGCGATCCAGAGATCCATCTCTGTAATGGTAATGTCTATGTTAAATAAACAATTTGAATTTGAATTTATATGTAGAAAGATTTAGTCATGGTTTTTAGATCTATTGTAGAATATTTATTCATCCTTGTACCCGCACCTTTTTATTAGGTGAAGTCTGACTGTACATCGGATAGGATTTTTAGATGAAGTAGCGTTCCCAATAATGATAATCTCTGCGCATTGCATGCTAAGCAGTCAATAGGCCCCATATCAAACGTCTCTCATTTCACATAAGACAATACCTTAGCCACTGAGAAAATACATGGTTAAAAAAATCCATACTAAGATGCTAAATCGGACCCGTCTACGCTAAATCGGAAGGTCCCACAACATCTATAGCTAGACAACTGTCTTATTAAAATATCTATCAGTAAGGCAACATTTAAAATCAAAGAAACATAAACAGGCAAGAATTGCTCGGGAACTAACGTCGCAGTTTTCTTTTTAGCCTTCCTTAAGTTGACAAAGTACTCGTAAGCTTGATCCGGCTTGAATGGCTCGTCGGCGTCCAGCATCGAACGGAGGCGAGATATCTAAAAACGATATATCAAAGCCTTATCATCTAACACAAAATATAGTATGCACAGCGTCTAAGCTGTACTGTACCTATATAACTATATTGGAAGAAAATTGAAAGTAACTCACAGTATCAGCCGGCAAAGTATCGGCATTCTCCCTCCAAAGACAGATGATGTTCCTTCTGGGCGGTTTGGCCATTCTCTCGAGGCGGTCAGTCAGTACTGCATTGTGCCGGCGTAGGCAGCGCGCGTGTGCTCGATTCGCTCGCTTTGACATCTTCACATCGGTAGCTTTTGGACCCCTGTGCCACAGGTTTCAAAAGTAATGCCTAAAGACCCACATTCTCATAATACTATTGCGGATGTTCAGTCAATACTAGGTAGGTAGGTACGTACTTAATTTTGTCGATCCCGCGTTGGTTAAGTAGGTACCTAACCTACCTATACTTAAGTGGTAGGTATATGCTTGCCTTCCGTGATACCGGCTTTACACTCGCGCTTCGTCCCTCGCCTCGTGGCTCGCCTCGTCCCTCGTGCGAGGCTTGTGTTGATCGATGGTAAATGAGTTGCCTGTTTACACTCGCGTGCCGAGTTCAGTCGTCTTTGAGCTAGCAACAATGGAGGACGTCGAAGTCTTAGCAGCAACAAGTTTGTGCGTACTGGGCTTATACTGCTACGTCACGAATTTAAATAAAAGGAAAGTACTAAAGAAACGGCAATATGTAGTATAGTTATTTTTAATGCTTCTCTTTTAAATTTCAGGCAAAGTACCTATGGAACAAATGTTTTAAGAAATGCTGAATGAAGATTCTGGCGAGTTTCAGAATTTTTGCCGAATGTCACCAAATGATTTTGATTTTCTGCTAAGAAAAGTAGAACCTTTGTTTTTGTTTTTGCGTATTTGTTAAAACTAAACACAACCTGCGCGGCACGATGTAGAAGCCAGAATGAAGCGGGAGGGCGAATGTAAACATCCACTCGGGTGCGACGCGAGGTCCTTTGACTCGTGCCCCAAAAACCGCTCCGGACGCGAGCGCCGCGAGTGACGAGGCGAGGGACGAGGCGAGCTACGAGCGACTGTTCACACTCGCACCTCGCTCCTCGCCTCGTCCCTCGCCTCGCGACTCGTACGCGAATGTAAATGGGGTATAACAGGAAATAATTACTACTTATTCTAGCAGTAGATAGGTAGGTACTTATGTATTTTAGCAGCGGGCGATAGTTAGCTACCTAGGTTCATCCAAGTTACCTAGGTCTGGCGGGTTTAGGCGCGGGTCGCACCGGTTTCTTCGGTGTAGACTTATGCTGGACGCGCATGTCCCGGCCGGCTATGATGGTGTCTGCCACTGAGGGCGGCGCCGGTTCCACTGCATACGGCGGGTACGGGGGAAAGCTGGTCGGGTCTCCACCTGGCGTTGGTAAAACTTTTGAGGCTTATTCTATTCAAACCGGATATTATGCCGTTGAATGTTGAATGTAGAGTAGGGCGAAGAGCACCTCACGCGCCTATTAGGTAGGTACGTATGGCATTTCTAGAAACGGTAAAGGATAATGCGAATGGTTATCAAATTGAAATCTGACAGGGATCCTACGATCTTGACGCTCACAATAAAACTTGATAAGTAATAGAAGACTAGAAGTGCTTACCATCCCCTGGTTCTGAGACGGGCATCTCGCTTGCAGCATACTCGGACGGCGTTGCAGATGGACCAGCATCCGCCATTTTGAAGTTGTCTAAGTTAATTCCTTTATAGAAACAGTCCTTTTCTTCTGTTTGCTGATTTTATTGAGAAAACATTGAAAAGCGATGGTCTTGGTGTGATTTCATTTTTATAGAATGTATGACATTCGAACCATCATTTTGAATTCTTCTGTGAATGAGCAAAGAGTTTTAAAAGAACAGAAATAAGGTCGAAAATCTTGTCATATGATCCATCGCGTCACGCACGTGTTGGTGTTGTAGTCAGACATCCGCTTTACCAATTAAAAAAAAAACGGCCTCATTAACTTACTGATAACCTCGGAACAAGTGCTGAGCTGATAACGATAATCTTTATTTTATAGAGAGGATGAAACCAAAAAATCTAGTTCAATTCGGGGATTTATTAAATTTTCATGAATATTTACAAAAAATACACCTTTTTTTCACTCTATTTTATTGATAAAAAAACAATACCTATCTAAGTATATACAATTACCTGGGAAAACTAAATTCTTAACAAATTTTTATTAAAATGAATTCTGATTTCTATAATAATATTTACAACTATGAGATATAGGCACTTACTAGACTTATTAAGTAAAATACTAAGATTGAATTAAATACATATGCCTACATAGTTACTTGAAAAGAATCTGGATATAATTTAAAAGATAACAACATCATGATGTAAGTCTTCATCATCATCATCTGACATATCACCATCATCATACTCATTATGATGGTGTATGTTCACTACATCAGACATAGGTCCAACACATTTATTTGCACAAGAAACATTCAGTCCCGGTTCAGTTAACACTTCGAAATTCTTTATTGCGATCTCCTTCTCCTGGAAGGCTATGTAACAAACCCTATGGGATAGCTGAACTTTTCCTGGTATTTTATTGCTCTCGAATAAGGCACGGCCGATGTACAGTGGTTCGTGACGGCGATCTTCCGAGTAGCCTGCTACGAATGCATCAACTGGGATTCGATCAGCGGAAGCCGGTTTCCATATTAAGTTGAAACCGCACAGCGCCTGAAAATAAGAACATTTTCCGATTATTGACTGCATAGACGCTTTGTTTTTGTTTAATAAAGGAAGCAGGACAGTTTTTTCAAGTTAAAATTCTATACCTACAGACTTAACAATGGTAATCCATTAGCTAGCATTACAGAAGTGCTAGTGATGACTCATTTTAAGTAATTATGACATTACTCACTTCAAAATCAGATGTTGGATTGTCGGATCCACCCCAAGGTATAAAGGCCAAGCCTTTAGAAGGCACAAATACTCCAGGTGTTAATGATTGTCTGTGGTGAGCTCTGACAACATAAACAATTTCCCCATCAATATAGCCACCAATCACAGCTTCATCAGGCAGTTGGTTTTCACATGGCTTCCATTGTAGCTTTCCAGTAGTGATCTTTGGTTCACTACGAACCAGGGGTGTGGTTAAACTGAGTGGTGGAACTGAAAACACAAAATGAAATAGGCTTACAACCAGTGGCAAATCCAGGATTTTGGTTTGGAGGGGCTCAACCCACTTATTAGGGGTTTACCTGACAAACCCTGGTCCCTACAAGGATGGGCCTAGAGGTTTTGGGGGCGGGAGGGCTTTGAGTTCCCTAGCTTACGCCCCAGGCTCTCAGTGATTCAAAATATATAATAACTAAACATACGGAATGGTAAAAGATATTCCTAAATAACCTCTTATGCCTTATTTCTGAAGGATGCAGCCTTTCTACTGAGGAAGCATTAGTGGGAAGATCTGACATGTTATGGGGCGGTTAGAAGCTAAACATTAGAATAGCATAAAACCTTTGGGGAGATTCGCTTCATGGAACAAAGTGGGTTAAAGTATCTGGATAATAGTAAATAAATAATAGGTACCTACCTATTTCTAAGACTTTTTACACTATCCAAAAAAATTAAGCTTGAATAGTAAATTTATTGTACCAACCTGCAAATTTAATTGAGCAAGGATGTAATGTGTCCTTTGTAGCAAATGTTATATAGTTCAACATATAAAAGATAGGGCACACAATGACTGCTCTTCCCCTATTTCCAACGCCAGCCCACAAGTGTTTAGAGTCCCAAGCAATCCAAAATCTACTATCTCGGTCTTCGGTGAGAGTAAACCCTAAACCAGATTTGCTTTTTCTTACATCGGATCCTTCAAGAATTCTAATAATTCCTGGATTTCTTATATCTAACTGAAAGAAACAAATAGCAGTATTACTTTCACAAAACTTTGTACCTACCTACCTACTTATAAACCATTATAATTTGAGTACTTACCTAAACCTAAGTAATAATACAGTAGTAGTAATACCTACTTATTTAGAAAAAGGAAATAGGTCTGTTTGACTTTTAATTTTTATCTGAAACTGTTACAAATCAAACTCAAAAAACTTGATAGGGCTTTCCAGGATGATTCAAATTTTCCAGTTTGATATATAAGTTGCTTACCCAATATCGGCACCCACCACTAGACTCTTCAGCTAAGCCGATAAGCACTTTGCTATGGGTTTTAATATCAAACCATGTGCCATTATCACTGATTTTGTAATAGAAGCATGGCTGAAATGCTGCTACTCTTGTTTCTGTAACATCAAGAAGATCAATAGAATTTTTTTTTTTTTTTTTTTTTTTCCTTAACCTATCTCGTCCCACTGCTGGGCAAAGGTCTCCCCCAAAGACTTCCAATGTTCTCTCTCCTGGGCTTCCTCCCACCATCTCCTTTCAAAGGCGTCCAAGTCGTCCCGCCAGCGCTTTTTAGGGCGACCACGAGGCCGACGTCCGTCAGGGACCCAGGGTGTGATGATGTTTGCCCACCTATCGGGCGGCATCCGGCTGACGTGCCCCGCCCAGCCCCATTTAAGCCTAGCGGTCTTGTTGCCCACATCGGCAATGCCTGTTAATGAACGCAGCATGGTGTTTCGCACTCGGTCAATCCTCTTGAAACCAAGGATGCTGCGTTCCATGGCTCTCTGATCAATAGAATATCTATTTAAAATAGGTAGGTATGCGATGACAAAATATTCTGTGGTCGGTTTCTACTACCTATCAATCTGAGTGAGCTACGAGTGGTAAGTAAAATAGCTATAGGGTAAAAAATTAATAGGTCCCTAAGTAGGTAAATCAGATCTTAGTAAGCAAGAATGTTCACATACCAATGATATCACCCATGTTGATGGAATTCAAGTAGGTAACCTCCGTTCTATCCTAGTTAGTACTGTGAGTTGTAAATAATAAATGCTTGATTGGTAATAGCATAGGTAGGTAAGTAACCAATAATACAATACATACAGCTTGCAATATCGGCGAAATTAATTGCCCTGCCGTGACAAGATCTGTCAAACAAAAAACGTAAAAAAAAAAAATGTTTTCCCCAGCGCTAGTGACGCGACACCGCGCGTAGAGTTGGGAAAACGATGGCAGGCGATGAGGCGATGCAATCTCCATACAGTACAGTACAGTATGACTGTGGTGAGCTGCTCTGTCAAATAAAAATTGCATTAATAAAACAAATGAACGCTGCTAAAATGGCACATGAACAAAACAACCGATACTGGACTTATGGTATCTACCTACCTATTAAGTTATGTCACTTAACCTTTAGGTAGATAGGTTTACCTGCTTAGCTTTTATACGCAAAACAAATACAAACAAAACTCTCAAGTTTCATTTCAACAAAACAATATGAAACGGATTGAAACGAAACCATCCATTCCATCAACAATACCCTTGGACGAATACACGGGACACGTAACTCGGCCGATCTCGCCTTTACCCCCGCTCGCCACGTACCAGCCTTTTTGCCTAACAAGCAAAATTGTTGCGTCAGTGTTGACACGACCACTACGTTGATTCTCAAGACAAAATAATGCAAAAAATGACAAAATGCGCCGTATTATTTTGTAAAAACTACAGTGATCGCGTAACTAATATTTCTTTTCACCTGTGAGTACAATTTTATGCCGATAAAGTGGCTAATTTTTCATAAAACTAATAAAATTGAATATAATTTTTGCTTATATGATGCCATATTAACGAGTACTCAATTTTTTCTGCAATGTAACTATATTTAAGACTTACTGAAATGAGTCGGGTTTTACCGTTCTTTTTTCATTCGTTCAGTGTTCGTTCATTACAATTCTTTCAAATAGGGTTTGAAACTATCGATGAAAAATATCGATGTAAATGAACGAACGAATTTATTCTCACTCTTAGGTTTCCAACTAATCCATTAAAAAAAAGAGAATGGGTGAAAGCAGTACGCAGAGAACAGGCATGGATTCCAAAAAAACATAGCAGTATATGTAGTATACATTTTGAACCAGAGTGCTACAACAAAAATTAAAAAAAAAAGGAAAAGACTGGAAAGATGCTGTTCCTACATTACACTTGCCTGAATTTGTAAGTAGAGCTTGAAACGCCGTTATGCAATTTTCATATTCATCATCATCAACAGATTGTCAGGACAAGGTTTGTATGTATAAAATAAAGTTTTAAAAAGTGAAATCGAGCACATACTCCAGGGTCTGATGATAGGTAGCACTGATGAAGAGGATCTCTGAAGCTATTTTTAATTGTTGTAAAAGTGGCTTATGGTTACAATGACATGTCTATGTAAAATTATCAAGTAAAATGTTTAATGCTTAAGTTTATTTCCTTGTGATTTTCCATTATTATTATATCATCAACCCAGGCATCATCTTACTACAATTTCAAATTTAATAAAGTAGGTACCTACCTAATTCAACTCCTTCGTTTCCCGTCATTCATTCATTTTTATCGATACTATTTCATCGAATGCGTCAATCACTAGTGTCAATTTACAATAATTGTTAGACAGTGACAACGCTATATGCAGAACTAATGCAGCAATAGATCACTCCCCCCGAGCCCCGCAAAAAGTGGTCGACGGTGTTTTCATACTTTTTTCGAGCATGACGTGTCCCGTGTATTCGTCCAAGACAATACCCCTCCCTCTACCTACGATCCGAATCCGAGTGACCGCTCTATCAATTTGTTCTAGTACAATCGTTTTTTTTTTGTTCTGGCGCTGGATTATGGTTTTTTTGCCAAGTCCTGTCAGTCGACAATCGATGTAATCAGTGTTCACAGCTTTGGGTATTTTCCCTTACATTTAGGGTATTTTGGGATGTCTAGGGTATTTTTTGAAGGTTGTTAAGCGAAAATAATGTTTGAAACAAAGATAATGAATCTAACGAAACGTACGTTTGTCAAACAATGTGTAATTTATGGTTGATTTTAGTGTATTCTTCATTGAGATTGAGACCGAGGGAAAATCCAATTTCAGGATTGGCAGCACTGAGGTACCTACCTACTTTTATTATAATTGTTATGTTATATGTTATATTGTTATATAGGTACCTACTTATGTAACTACACTAACTACACGTATTGTTTTGGCACAGAATTTGATAAGTAGCCTACCTAGCTTGTTGGATAGTTTGGTTTGGAGGTTAGGTTAGAGTTTTGTTAGGTAAGGTACTTACCAAGTGCTTACTACCTACCTACTTAGATACTTACCTACTTATTTTATGTTTGATAAATTCACTTGAAGATTTGAAGAAGTTCTACTAAAACAGGATCGCATCGTTGTGCTATGGGTGATTGGATTGGTAAGTTCAGTATTATTAATAGAGTAAGTAGGTAGGTAATATTTGTGATTCATAAAAAAACGGTTCCTAATTAATAAGTAGGTTGTACTAACTTAGAAATGTAGGTTGGTACGAGTGTGTGATGGTCTATTTATATACTTACATAGTGTGAGTAATTACTTAGGTAGGTACATGGAAGTGACTCACATGATGTGAGTAACGTAGGATTAAAACAATATAGGTAAGTACCTACCTTTAATGTTTACCTACTTACAGTAGTTCACACCGTACTCTCGTTGGATATTTCTCAGGTCTTCACCTAGGCTAGGTAGGCACTAGGTAGGTACTATCCACGAACTAAGCTCAATCTTGGGGGAGAGTTGTGTGTGTGTGACTACAGTAGGTAGGTATGTAGGTAAGGTGTGTACCTATGCAGTACCTATGCAATGCACCACATTAGGTAAGTATTTATAACAATCTGATGTTGTTACAGATATTCAAACTCAAAATAACCTGCAGTATGTGTTTCTACCAGAGAGCTCAGGAGCTGTTAAGCTTAAAGTTAAAGCTGCTAATGATGCACACATAGCCCTTACAAATGGGCCTTTTGAGAGTGACCCAATGACTGAAGTAAGTTTTATTATAAACTAGCAGTTATACGCGACTTCACCCACGAAAAAAAAAAACAAAAAAATATAACCTAAAAAAATAAAAAAAAAACGGAAAAGTAGCCTATGTGTTAATCCAGGTTACGAACTATAATATATTCTAAGTTTCATCCAAATCGGACCAGTCGTTCCAGCGTGATTGAAACACAAACATCCAAACATCTAAACTTTGCCATTTATAATAGTAGTGGGATAAGTAGGTAGGTTAAAAGATCCTCATCCCACTAATACGCTAGACTTATACTATGTATTGGTAAGTACCTAAGAAAGTACCTATGTTTGCAACAACTACGACTATCCATGCCAGGCATGGATTAACCTCGGAGTCCGCGCCGCCGCCCGCAAGAGGGCGACACTTCCTTCTACAACTTTTCTCAAGCGCACGACGCGCTCCTTTTTATTGTTATTTAACATTATATTATATATTACATCAATGTAGAACTAAAATTAAACCTCAAAGACAGCTAAATCAGAAGCTTTTATTTGGAATCCATCTACAACAACCTACAAATATTTTATTTTCAGATTATTATAGGTGGATGGAATAACACTAAGTCTGTCGTTAGAAGAGATCGAACTGAACCCGACAAGGTAGAGGCCTTAACTTTAAACATACTTAATCACAATGAATATCTAGACATATGGGTCCGTTGGCATAATAACGAGGTGTCCGCTGGAGTGCGGGGTCAACCAGCATTTATTAAATTCCTGGATCCAGATCCTCATCCGATCGACCATATTGCCTTGCGGACTGGATGGGGCTCAATAGGATATTGGAAAATTGAAGGTAGAGTCTATGTTAGTGGTGTTTAGCTTTTATCTAACCAATAAATAAGTAAATATTAATGGACATTTCACATAACGCCCTCTAGTCCCAAACTATAAGCAAAGCTTGTGATATGGGGGCATGCTTATAGGTAATACCATCGATAAATGAATACACGAAGATTGCTACACCCTATATATTAGAGCGTGACTCGCAAAACCGGCTAGTTCCCGGTCGTATTTCCAGATGACGCTACCGTCGACGACGACTTAAGCTTCAAGTAGCCGTTAGAACCAAAGAAACGCCATTAATTTATTTTTGAAATTCATCAAAAATTATGTCCTTATTTTAGAATCTGTAATGGTGTTCATTTATTTAGTTATCACGATTTTATTTCATACTGATTATCTAACATATTTTTCGCCACGCCACCTAGGCGTGATCACCTAGGTGGTCATCAAATTGAAAGATAGTGTACAAATTAATGACATAACTTTACTAATAGGTGGCGTCTATATAAAATAAGTTTTCACCTTCTTGATTTACGGCGTTTGCGACAGGTCACAATTTTGTCAGTGTCTGTTTACTATAGTGTCAAAATTATAATTTGAATTGTTAGTCCATACCGCTCACTCGTTCCCCAAATTCTAGGTTGGCTTTAGCACAGCAATTTAGTCTGTGCATAATATTTGGACTACGAACAAATGAACCTTCTAAATAAAACACCTAGGGCGGCTTGCACGAAATGTCGTTTAAATTCAGCCTAAACACGTTTAACTAAACACGTTTAAATCGTTAAAAGTGTTTAGCAAAATTACGTTTAGTGGCATCTTGCACCAAACTGTTTTGACGATAATTTAACTAAACTCGATTAGTGTGTATATATCAGTACTCTATGGTCGGTATAACCACAGAAAACAGTTCCCCTACGTTTCGTTAAACGTACAAAACGATTGACGCATTTCTTTTCTAAGAAAATTCATCTTTTCCACGCATCAAGTAAGCTAAAACGGAACGGTACTGTCAGTTTTTGATACAAAGTGTCATTGGCCTGCGTGTTGTGTTGTATTCTCTTTGACGATTTTATTTACATGTACAATTATTTCATTTTCTTGTTTTGTAGTTGATTGGTTGTGTTGTGGTTGTGATGAAAATAGTGCTTCCCGTTATGGACTATAATACTGTTCAATTTTTTAACTCGTTGGTATCGAATTTTAACTGATTATAGATTTGATGCAAAAGTATTTGTGTGGTTTCTTTCGATAGTCTGAACCTTCTTATATATTTTTTTTATCACTCCTACGGTGCTCAGACGTGGTCGCTGACTACTTTGCCAAAGAGTGATGGAGCGAAGTATTTTAGGTGTGAAAAGAATAGATCGAATTCGGAACAGAATACTTCGCTCCAAAACTGGAATCGCCGATGTACGTCGTAAAGTAGCGGAAAGGTGGGCTCAAGGAGTCACAGGCTGGATACCCCCAGGGGGTAGAAGACGTCGCGGCCGCCCGAGGAAGCGCTGGCATGACGACCTGGACTTTCGAGCAGAAATGTGCTATACTCGGCAATAGGTACTGAGGGGTAATCACGAACAAATCTGACAGTCGCCGCGTTACGTAAACCTAACGTATTCGAGTGATATTGCGCGTCAACATCAGCCCGACTGCCGAACGTTGTAGCGTCACCGCGCAGTGTATCTCGGATACGCTAGCGTTACGATACGTTCACGATTGTCAAATTTATTCGTGATCAAGGCACTGCTAATGAGTAGACAAGCCGTTTTACCACCAAGTTTAATGATAAGTCGCAACGCAACTACGTCCTTGAAATTTTTAGAATCCTACTAATATTATTAATGCGAAAGTTTAGATGTTTGGATGTTTATGTTTCAATCACGTCAAAACCACTGAACCAACTTGGATGAAACTTGGCATATATGTAGTTCGTAACCTGGATTGACATATAGGCTACTTTTTATCCCGAATAATTAACAGGATCTAAAGGATAAAATGAACGAAAAGGAAAAATTGAAATTGAAGGGACTCCCTTTTCCGCATTTAGGCTCAAAGTTGGCCCATTATGCGTGGGAACGAAAAGGATTAGCAGCGCCAATTGGCAAGAGGATTTCATTGTCATGTCATGTCACGTCAGTTTGACAGGACGTAGTACTACCTCTTTGGTCTAACAACTAGCGTTTGACATTCCAGTAGGTACACGGAAACTGTACACGCGCACGAAGTCGCGGGTAACTGCTAGTCAATCATATACCTACTTTAGAATATTTATATTGATAAATATACCTATAGGTACCTAGTGTACCTACCTACCTTCTTCAGACATACCTATTCCATTATTTATAAGTAGGTAGGTAGTAAAACTAGAACAGGATAGCCTAGGAACAAAAGACCTAGGCAACACCCGCAGAAAACTTATTTGTTCGTACCTAAATGGTTCGTAATGTATGGTAATGTTTCAGTACATAACTAAACAAGTACCTATTGGGTGTGATATTTTAATAATATATAATTAAAAGTCTACCTACCTTTTATGTTTTATTTTATCAAGCTAAAACATTTAAGATTTCATATAATATCATTGTATTTTTTTGTTACCGCACTTGGCGGTAAGGCGTCAGGTTTAAAATCGAAACATCTATTATTTTACTAGCTTGATACGACCAGAGCGCTGTTGCCGCTCTGCATCCAGACTCTATCTCGCTCGTTCGACATTGCATAGCACAAGCTGTCAACGTCGCGCGCGTTGTAACCGAATTTTGGTATACGCTTTGCAAAATTTAGAAATAGCGCCATCTGACGTTTATTTCCGTACTGCTTATAGTGTCAGCGTGCCAGAGGTTCAAGAAAATAAACACCGTTTTGATTTATTACCGATTCGATACACCCAGCGACATCTCACGCCTTTGAAGGTAATCCATTTTCGGGTTACGATATTTTCTAAACGTCTGCTGGTCTATTTTTTTATTTGTCTATGGTAATACACATAGAAACACCCAGACATAGAACTAACATCTACTTCTGTTTGGCTCACACAAATGTTTGTTCTTGGTGGGGATCGAACCCACGACCCACAGCACGGAAGGCAGAGCTATTACCGACTGAATAAGTTAGATAAAAGCAATAGCTTTTTTTATTTTTCTAACGAAATGCCCTTACTTCCAGTATCACCGGTAATTTATCGTACATTGCCCGTCAAGATAATAGAAGGTGGACATTTGAGGTGGGTTAGAAAGTTAGCTTATGAAAATGTACCTCAGGATGCTTTTATTGGAGGATATGAAAATGGAGAAACTTTGTATATAGCACGGGCGATGCTCCGCGCATCCCTGATCCCAGGAAAATTCGTACCGTCAGAGCAATGCGCGTTTATAGGGTATGGCCTACAAACTGAACAAATGGATACATGTGATGTAAGTACACTACCTACTTAGTATACAACGTGTAACATATATGTCCCTATAAAGCGAAAAGGGCCTTATTCAGACCATAGGTACACGTGAATAGATTGGCATGTCCCAAAGTTGAATACAACATGTTTGAAATTTCTATTCTTGTTCAATTATTAAACTACCTCCTATAAACCTGGTAAAATTGGCAAAGTACACTAACATCAGCTGTGCTAACATCTAACGAAGTTTCTTTATACTACAGATTTTATGCGGCTACAATGCATCGTGGGTAAAAACAAGTGGCGATGAGATCCCCCCTCATGCCTTTGCTGCAGGATATGCAACTGAAACCAATCGTGAACCTTTATTTATAGGCAGAGCACGCATCGATGATCACCTGATACCAGGAAAGGTGCACACACACTACAAAACATGTTATATACCCTACGAAGGCAGGGAAATAGAAATACATGCGTACGAGATTTTAGTTCTTCCAGATAGATTGCCAGATGCTGTCGTTTGGCGTAAAAGTAACCATTACCAATAAAGAGTTATCTATCTATCCATATATATCTATCTATCGTTACTACTCATTACGAACGTGGTAACCAAGATGATTGAAATAAAAATACTTATCTCATAGAAGACTACCTACTAAAGACCTCCGGTCAACGTTCAACTTCATAGGGTAGTGGCACCAAAAGTTGACTGACCCCCAAAAGTTGACTGCCAGTACGAAATTTCAAATAATAAAAAATATTCCGCTGCGTACATTATGTGCAGTATTTTTTTAGTATATGGTAACATTTTGTCGTCCCTTTTCAATCAAAACATCAACAGTTTCTCCACGGAAGTGCTCGTGACCAGACGTTGCGCGACGAGTTCCCGCCAAAAACCAAATTTATATGGAAAGCTTCCTAAGGTAAGTGTCTTCCAAATTTAAGCATTTTGTCAGATTAAAGCAAGAATTAATAATCTATTTGAATGGTTGTTGTTCTGAATTAAATTTTGATGTAATAAGCTTTGATTATTTTGATACAGATAAACAATATTTTAAGTATTTTAAAAGAAATTTACTGTTCAAGTAATGGATTCAATTTTATTTGCTTGACCCAATAAATGACTGGTCCCCACAATCCGTTCAGCTAACGGAGAAACAGCATAATTTTACAGGCCGCATAACTCAGAATCTACTGCTTAAAGACAAAAATAAAACTGTACAAGTTAATTTTAGGGAAGCTATGAAGTTAATTACCAAAAGTTGAACAATGTTTGTATTATTTTAAGTGTTTTATTTATGTACGAAATCTTGTACTGTTCAACTTTAGGTTTCTTCATGCCCAAAACTTGAACTGAGGATTATGTTGACATTTTATTCGTTCAACTATTAGGTATCGTGTCTAAGAATGAACGTTAATTTTTACTTAGCTCAGATTTTAGTTCTTTGCTATTGTGGACAAATAATATAGTTTCTTCTTGATAGCTAAGTATTTTTTTTATAGATGCTGTCAACTCTACGAAAAAAAGAAAAGCAATATGAGCAATACTAAATTATGATAATACTAAAATATATTATGTTTTCATGACTGATTTATTTTAATAAAAAAAATTATCACCTACATATTTATTTATTTCTTACAAATAGATAAAATAATTAGAAGCTATGTAACTTAAAATAAGTGCATTAATTCCTATCATAATGTTAGTTCATCTATTGGGTAAAAATTGTTCATAATAAGGGCTCAGCGTTCAACTATAGGTGAAAAATCCAAAATTTCCGATAAATAGTAATTTTACAAAAAAATGATAGGCGTAGGAAGCCTTTTTCTTGCATAAATCAAATCTTGAGTATTTATTTAATGCACAAACGTACCGGCAAACGACAATGTCACGAAGTAACGGAGAAAAAGCTATTCAAAGTTGTCAAAAACCCTTAATCGTTCATCTTTTGGTGCCACTACCCTATTATTATAACCTAGATATTTACGTGTCACTTTATGTTTACGTAACTTCGAAGAAAGTGGTAACTCATCATCTCGGCGACGTAGATCTCTTGTGCTGACTTGCATTGCATCGTATTACACGTGACAGGGTATTGTAGAATTTATTGACAAAATACTCTTTAGTAACGTTCAGTTTTTGTATCTATGTGGATTCTTGTTGTGTATGTCATTACAAAAGAGAATGTAATGTTAGTGGCTAAAAGCCATGATGTCAATCATAGAGAATGACATGAAAGAAAAGAACAATAAGCATATTTCCGGATGAGATACTTGTGATAATATTTATAAATAGGCAATATTTATCGTTACAATTCAAATAGAAAATAGTGACTTGGTTAATAATGTTTTCTTATGTAACAAAAAGGTGTTATAATTACATTTAATCGTGTGGTTTTAATATTAAGTTTCAAAATGACTGGTACCTTTGTTTATGTTTAGTATTGTTGAAGAATTGTTTATTTTATATTTTACTTTAGAAATGTGATTTGTTAACTATAAAAATTGTATAATTCATTACGTAGGTTTTAAAAAGGTTCTAGATGAAGACATTTTGTTATAATTACTGTGGTACAATGATAATTTTATGCTTAGTGGGGATTGGTCCAAACACAGATGGGTAAAATATGGTTAAAATAAGAAGAGTTGGTGAGTCAGGATAGATTCATGGATTATCTATTTGGTTTTAAAATCGTTTTACAGTATTTTATGTTAATTTCGTTGTTGGGATAAAGATATATTTTAAAATAAATATTTGCTTATCTGTGATTGGCCAATATGATAGAATCGACAGATTGGGGAGACGGGTTGAATGTCAGTTAGAAAAAGTGAAGCGACTGTTAGATTACTAAAACTATAGAGATGTAATTTATTAAATACCTGTTGTGAAAAATGAACGACTGACCTTATTTCATAATTTGAGTTAAAAAGTATCGATGTCAGTCATTCGTTTTGTCTTGTTTTTTGAGAAAAAAAGGAGAAGGAGGGGTTGGTAACGGGGAAGCTATGCGGTCGGATGTTTTAGGTTTTTGGTTGGGATTTTTATTAGATAATGCCTGCACCCTGTTTTCTTAAGCCAAAAAGTATAATAAATAATGTATAACAGTTCTTTCATAGTTTAACTTGAGTAGTTCTGTTTCAACTTCAGAAGTGGGATGACATGAACCCCGGCACCCGCGATGGTCCCATTCTGCAACAGAACTTGGTCCACGAGATAGATGTTTCCGGTCTCGCAGCAGAGGATCGTACGAATCTTCGAGGCAGTCTCGTGAGGTTTCGAGGTCAAGTTACTTCAAGGCAGAGTGCGACGGCAGCGACACTAAACATCTTGGCTTTGTGGTGTGCAGCATTCTTACGAACAGAGGTACCCGCAGAAAAAGAAAATGTTACGAAATCGTCAACTTGATTGTTTCGCATCGAAAACAAGTTGCGGGATGTGTCATGTGTCCGGCTATCGGAAAACGTGTTGTTTTTGTTGTTAATGGTGTTGCTGACGTGTTTTGTGTAACTTGTGTTCTAGTATGTTTTGACAGGTGCATACAACCCATAGCCGGTAAAGACTTGGCAAAACGAGTGGGTATGATCAGCATTGGCTGATCTGCTGTCTGCGTGCGTCGCGCACCTGTTCTGCGTCCTGTCGTGCGCATGCCGTGCGCGCCGCTGTCTGCGTGCGTCGCGCACCTGTACTGCGCCCTGTCGTGCGCATGCCGTGCGCGCCGCTGTCTGCGTGCGTCGCGCACCTGTTCTGCGTCCTGTCGTGCGCATGCCGTGCGCGCCGCTGTCTGCGTGCGTCGCGCACCTGTACTGCGCCCTGTCGTGCGCATGCCGTGCGCGCCGCTATCTGCGTGCGTCGCGCACCTGTTCTGCGTCCTGTCGTGCGCATGCCGTGCGCGCCGCTGTCTGCGTGCGTCGCGCACCTGTACTGCGCCCTGTCGTGCGCATGCCGTGCGCGCCGCTGTCTGCGTGCGTCGCGCACCTGTACTGCGCCCTGTCGTGCGCATGCCGTGCGCGCCGCTGTCTGCGTGCGTCGCGCACCTGTACTGCGCCCTGTCGTGCGCATGCCGTGCGCGCCGCTGTCTGCGTGCGTCGCGCACCTGTTCTGCGCCCTGTCGTGCGCAAGCCGTGCGCGCCGCTGTCTGCGTGCGTCGCGCACCTGTGCTGCGCCCTGTCGTGCGCATGCCGTGCGCGCCGCTGTCTGCGTGCGTCGCGCACCTGTACTGCGCCCTGTCGTGCGCATGCCGTGCGCGCCGCTGTCTGCGTGCGTCGCGCACCTGTGCTGCGCCCTGTCGTGCGCATGCCGTGCGCGCCGCTGTCTGCGTGCGTCGCGCACCTGTGCTGCGCCCTGTCGTGCGCATGCCGTGCGCGCCGCTGTCTGCGTGCGTCGCGCACCTGTGCTGCGCCCTGTCGTGCGCATGCCGTGCGCGCCGCTGTCTGCGTGCGTCGCGCACCTGTACTGCGCCCTGTCGTGCGCATGCCGTGCGCGCCGCTGTCTGCGTGCGTCGCGCACCTGTACTGCGCCCTGTCGTGCGCATGCCGTGCGCGCCGCTGTCTGCGTGCGTCGCGCACCTGTTCTGCGCCCTGTCGTGCGCAAGCCGTGCGCGCCGCTGTCTGCGTGCGTCGCGCACCTGTGCTGCGCCATGTCGTGCGCATGCCGTGCGCGCCGCTGTCTGCGTGCGTCGCGCACCTGTACTGCGCCCTGTCGTGCGCATGCCGTGCGCGCCGCTGTCTGCGTGCGTCGCGCACCTGTGCTGCGCCCTGTCGTGCGCATGCCGTGCGCGCCGCTGTCTGCGTGCGTCGCGCACCTGTGCTGCGCCCTGTCGTGCGCATGCCGTGCGCGCCGCTGTCTGCGTGCGTCGCGCACCTGTACTGCGCCCTGTCGTGCGCATGCCGTGCGCGCCGCTGTCTGCGTGCGTCGCGCACCTGTACTGCGCCCTGTCGTGCGCATGCCGTGCGCGCCGCTGTCTGCGTGCGTCGCGCACCTGTGCTGCGCCCTGTCGTGCGCATGCCGTGCGCGCCGCTGTCTGCGTGCGTCCCGCACCTGTGCTGCGCCCTGTCGTGCGCATGCCGTGCGCGCCGCTGTCTGCGTGCGTCGCGCACCTGTGCTGCGCCCTGTCGTGCGCATGCCGTGCGCGCCGCTGTCTGCGTGCGTCGCGCACCTGTGCTGCGCCCTGTCGTGCGCATGCCGTGCGCGCCGCTGTCTGCGTGCGTCGCGCACCTGTACTGCGCCCATCGCGCACCGCTGTCGGCGTGCGTCGCGCACTGCTGTTTACCACGGTAGCCAGTTCAACGCTCGGGTTAGCGCTTCATTTAAAACACTATTACGTGTGTTGGTAAACGAGTTATTGGGGATGACAACCGAGGTGTCATCTGCGAAGAATGTGCAAAAATGTCGTGTCGCTATTAGGAGGTCTAAATAGGAGGCAAAGGCGGCCCTAATATACTGCCCTGAGACACGTCGAGTTTATATTTATCAAAGGTACAGATTGGTGGGAGGCATCGTCGTTGGTCTCGTCAAGAGCTCGCATTTCAACGTGTTGGGATCGGTTGCTTGGATATGTAGCTGCAACGCGCTACACTACATTTTCACTGCACGGCGGTATATTCTATCAATGTTTTTGTTACATAGTCAAAGGGTTTGAGTTCGGCCAAGGCGACGATTTCCCTTTTTGAAAACAGCATTGCTCCGGAGACGGAATACCGGATTTATCAATGAACTTGGTAAGCCTTCGGTGCTCCTTTTCGTGGATCTTTGCTAGCACTAGTATTAAGGCGATAGGTCTGAGGTTGCCAGGGTTTTCCGTGTCATCTTTGTTTATACACAGGTTTTGTGATCGTGGGTTTTGATGAATCCGGTAAAGTGAACTCGTTCTGTGAAATATCAGCTAAATGCGATAATATGGAACTCAAAGTTGCGCATGTTTTTGGGATATTGGTAGGAAGCTGATCATAGCCCACGGGTTTTGTTGTTTTAGATTATTCCATTTGGATCGGTGGGAAATGGAGCATATCAGAGTCAATTGGTCTAAGTTTACAATTGTGTTGATATGCTTAATGCTTTTATGAGTCGAATTTATAAGGTATTCATTTAAACAATTAACTATGTCATGAGGATCAGATAAGATGCTGTTGTCGTAATTGACTTTGTTTATACTGTTGATGCCGGACTTTGTTGGTATTATTTTGGATGTCTCCTGGTTTTCTGACCTTTTGGATGGCCAAGCAAATGTTATTCGAATTTTTAATGATTAAGGAGTTATAAAGCTTTTGGGTTGTAAAGACGCACCTTTTTGGTAGCTTATTATAACTTTGGTACATTATGTTCGTTTTGATCGATCACTCTTCGTGTTAACCTCAGACCTCATTGAGAGAACACAATGTTCTCTTTCCTCTCAGAAAGGTGGTGCGAGTAGACCAACGGCAGTTTAGGTTGCGAAGAGCGAAGCGATGAGCATTAGGTGAACGTAAAAGACCCACACGAGCCGAGCGAGCAAAAGGGCGAGGCGGCGCTCGGCGCCGTCGCCGCGGCGAGTGCCTGGTTGATATGCAGTCAAAAATATATAATTTGATAAAATGACGATAATTGTGATGATTGATTTATCATGTTGTTACCTGAAATGCCTAGTTTGTTTATTAACAAAGATGTTCGTTGTGGACATGAAAACTCTTGGTGAAAAAAATAGAAAAGTAAAAGAGAAACACCAGTGTATGGTATAATGAGATGGGGGGCTCTATTGTATATGCACCATAAATGAATTTCATATTAGACACGGGATTCTTATATTTCAAGCGAAGTGCAATGGGCGACCTTATCGCTATGAATGAGCTCTTCCAGGCAACCTTGGGATGGACTGGATTTTGGATGAATGATACCTAGTGACGGTTTAATGGGCTCGATTATAAGACTAAATGCGTTACCATAAGAGTAGGTAACTTTACAAACAAAGGCGTTGAAGTTTATTTATTTATACTTTTTCGGAAAATTGATTTGTGTACCTATGCTAATAAACATTGTGCTTTTGGATCGTTATGTCCATGGATATGGTATGACTCTATAGAATGTTATGGTTTGTTGTCTCAGTTATCGTTGTGCTGAATATAGTTATGGTAGACAAGATTATGCTTCAACAGTAATGCCAGTAGAATATTGTGGTGGTATGGAGAATTATGCTGTAATGCATTGTGGCGTTGTATTTTGTGCGATCCAATAGAATAGTGAACTGTGGAATCATACAAACTCTTGTATTAACTGTCAAAGATTATGATTAAGCGGGAGGTTCATCAGATGGTACGAGTATGATCGAAATCAGTCAAGTGTTGATAAATGTGTTTTTGTTGAATGGAGCAATTCAATGGTAATGGTAGTGATTGGCACAACGAAATTTCATACATTGGACTGCAATTGCGCTCTGCAAATGGAACGATACAGTTGTGGTCGGACGAGTGCGAGAGCGCATTTCTTGCAGATACAAGATGTTTGTTTTGCATAGACATTATCCTTACAGGGGTCCAAGGCGATAACGCTGTTGCATTGCTTAAATCTGGAGCGGTGCACCGGTATTATACCTATTATAAATTTAACAATACGAATAAAGAGATCAAAAACTTCATGCGTGATGAGAGGGACGACATTATTTATGGGCTTTAATGTCTCCTTCACAATACTTATTTATTTATTTGTTTTAAAGTTTCGCACAAATGGGTGGTGCTGGGAGGACTTAATGCTGAGAGCAAAATGGTTTTGGAAAGTCTTGGTTGTACATTAATGGATTGATTAGCGAACGCTCGGAGAGGCTTGAGTGCCAGTGTGCAATGTGCAGCAAACATGCTGCTGACAAGCGTCATAACATGACATTTTCAAAGTTCCCAGGATTCTGGCGTTTTTCGTAATGAAATGCTGATTCTTTTGTATTGTGGCTCAATGCATTGGCATGGTGAGGGTCCTAGAAATGTTCAATGTCCGGAAATGTCAATTCTAGCAATGTCCGGCTCAAAGTCAAAGTCAAATTAGATCGGAAATGGACCGGTTGGTGAGTGAACCTCGGGTAAAATCAAGACTGAAAAACGATGTTGCCTGGGTTGTCGGGCCCGTCCAAGTGAAATCACTAGTGTTTGATAAATGAATGCTATGAAACTGTTGATGGTTTTACTGGTGACAGAAACCGGCAAAAGTAATATTGTGTTGTGCTGTTGATAAAATATTGCGTAGTCGTGTTTTAATGACAAAAACATTGACGTCACCTCGGACGATGATGGTGGTAAAAATGTGGTTAGTCGTTACAATACTAGCCAATAATGTGGTTTTTATTGGGTGTATCATTTTAGGTGGGTAAATGGTTTATCTTTTCGTGCCTGTTTGTAAGGGTTGCCTGCTTGATGAAAGTCGTCACAAACATCAATAATGGTTGTGTGATTTTGTGGTTGCTCGGTGTTATACTAATGTTGTTCTAAAGGTCTATACAACCCGCAAAGTGCGTCTTTCAACACTAGGTATGAATGTATACGCTGTTGGAATGTAAAAATGTGGATGTTAGGTGTATTAAAGCATTAGTTGCTCATAAATTGTCATTGTTGACACAAATGTAAGAATGCCAAGTGTCATTGTTTAGCTGTTTAAGCACAACGTGTGCTGCACAAAGTGCGCTATTAAAAAAGTTTAAGCTTAAAGTTTGTGGCGTAAAGTGCACTACCAAAGAATCTTAGTACAAAGTGTACTGCACAAAGTGTGCCATCAGTTTGTATCCGAGCACAACGTGTGCTGCGCAAAGTGCGCCTTTAACGTGTTTTAGCACAACGTGTGCTGCGCAAAGTGCGTCTTTAACGTGTTTTAGCACAACGTGTGCTGCGCAAAGTGCGCCTTTAACGTGTTTTAGCACAACGTGTGCTGCGCAAAGTGCGCCTTTAACGTGTTTTAGCACAACGTGTGCTGCGCAAAGTGCGCCTTTAACGTGTTTTAGCACAACGTGTGCTGCGCAAAGTGCGCCTTTGACGTGTTTTAGCACAACGTGTGCTGCGCAAAGTGCGCCTTTAACGTGTTTTAGCACAACGTGTGCTGCGCAAAGTGCGCCTTTGACGTGTTTTAGCACAACGTGTGCTGCGCAAGGTGCGCTTTCAAAGTAGAGTTTGTTAATCAATTAGTGTCTATTTTGTTTTTCAGTTAGATTTGCAAATGTTGTGTTAACTAATAAGTTTTAGGTTATCTACGATTTAGTTAATTTTGTTTTTTTTTTAATTTGTTTGTTTTGTTTGTTGAAAATTGATTCAATGGTAGTTCACGGGGACGTGAAATTTTATCAGGATGGACGAGCTGTTAGATTACTAAAACTATAGAGATGTAATTTATTAAATACCTGTTGTGAAAAATGAACGACTGACCTTATTTCATAATTTGAGTTAAAAAGTATCGATGTCAGTCATTCGTTTTGTCTTGTTTTTTGAGAAAAAAAGGAGAAGGAGGGGTTGGTAACGGGGAAGCTATGCGGTCGGATGTTTTAGGTTTTTGGTTGGGATTTTTATTAGATAATGCCTGCACCCTGTTTTCTTAAGCCAAAAAGTATAATAAATAATGTATAACAGTTCTTTCATAGTTTAACTTGAGTAGTTCTGTTTCACGACAGATCGAGACACGAGCTAAGTACCAATCAATTTAATTGTTGTTTGTTTTACTGTAATCCTGCTATATTTCATTGTAAATTGTGTACTCGTTACAGAGCCTTAGCCATATGTATCAAGCTAAGTAATAATTAATCTATAACCCTGTGTTTATTCTGTGAGTTACACTTTGGTACCAAGTGGTACTAAATTTGGTACCATTCTTTTATTAATGTTTTCCTTGTGCGAATGTAATACAAAAAGGTTAAAGCATTTGGTGTTTCATTTATATTTAATCTTTCTATTAGTTTTTGGCATTTTAGCTGTGAGAGCTTAGGTAGTTAAAACAGTAACTCAATATAAAAGCTCTCCTAGTTTAGGACTTGAACAGAGGTACTTCCATAAGATTGCCTTTTATTCCGAAACAATTAGGATCTCAGACTAAATTTATCATCAGAAGTGGGATTCTTACCTTATGGTTCATTTTAATAATATATTTATTTGTTTTAGAATGGACGTGTCGGCGATTACTGAACTATTCGTGGTGCTATCACGTCTGCTAACCAGAAGAACGACAATGTGGCGTTACCGCTATTTGATCTTGACGAGAACGACTGTGATGCAGCGAGTTGGTGCAGTAGCATCGAGGTTCCTGTTAAGATGTTCAAATGGAATGGCATTAAGACGGTAAAGGCTAGAAAAGCACTAAAAGGTTCAGCTTTATTTTGGTTCGAGACCTGGGAGCCTTTCGGATGGTAGATTCTGCGTAAACTTTTATGCCGATTAATAGATGTGAACCTAGACCAGAAGAATTTCTCTAAAAAATTACAGAAGACAATGCACTTCGGACTCTGCAACATTGCATAAGTGAATATGCTTGGGAGAATATTCGTTTATTTTTAAATTTCGTATTAGGATAGTTTCAACTGAAACCCAATTGATTGAGTTGATTTGTGGTGACGGTATAGATGATGTCGATGTTGCTTTAAATAACAGTGTTACCACCACCACCACAAATCTTCTTCCTTTGGTTTCAACGCATCTGAAGTAAAAAATAATAATAACGTTTGAACGATTAAGTGGACTGTATTTTTGTAACGATTATTTTACCCTAAAGTTAGGTTTACGACGACGACACGATAAAACCACAAACTAGATCCTAGCACCAATAAACTGCGTAGACAGGATGTAAGAATAGCGTCCCACGTACCTGTATGTCCTGGGTGATGAAGAGGATCCAGTAGAACGTTTCGGTAGACAGGTCCGTCAGATTGTCAAGGTACTCGCTAGCTAGTTTTCTCCTTCGAACTCTTCAGGGTCCTGTACCTAACCGCTACGTGGAAGGCACTGGATAGGGCTCCGTCGCAGGTTCACTAGACTACACATCAGCTGGGTACACAGTGGGGCAAAACTAAGATGCTAATTTGTGGTGATTGCAAGCAAATTTAAATAGATAAGTACTATTCGAGAAAAACACTACGAAAGATATTTAGCCTTTTCCGAAACGATAAAAATGTACTCTATTTAATTCGCGGAAGATCAAGTTTACAATTCGACTTCTCAATCTGCAATGACGCTAAGGTCAAATTTTAATTTTAACGACAAAAATACGAATTATTTCCGTTGCCTATTGTTTTTAGGTGAATGAACCCTATAAGGATCAATAGGAGGTCAGTGACCTATGCTAGGTAACAGACAGAATGACGCGCGAATGCATCAAGTTGACAATGACAGTTATCAAAACTGAACATTCCGACCACCAAAATACACAGTATTTTCACCAAGTTAATAATAACTTAACAATATAGGTTAAAGCAACACGAAAATTAACTAAAACATACGAAAAATAATAATAAGTTAAGTTACGATAAACTTAACACATTTAATTATAAATTAGAAGGGTGTGTAAAGTCGCCCGTAGCGATTCGAAAGGTAACTACTTTACATAATATAATGTGATGAGCTGCTAAGTCGTTTGGGTCCGAACTAAAAGGTAGCGTCGGCTTCGAACAAAGCAGAACCTCGATCGGTTTCCGCAGTGTGCTAGTCTCTACGTACGTTAGGCATTGCAAACCAACGACACGAGCAGGGTAGGTTTTCAGTGTCAGAACACCAGCCTCAGCTAAGCCCGAGAAGTGTGGACTGCCTGGAGGGTTGAACACGGAAACCTGTTTAGTCTGCGTTGCCTGTGACGCCTTTGTTAACAACTCGCTGACTACCATAAAAGGTTTACCTCGGTCGGACACCAACCTAAGACGACGGCCTCTGTGAGCCATTAAACGCCAGAGGCGTGCACGATAGGCCTCGAACATAAGCTCACGAACGAGCTTCAAATGCACTGTTGTATTAACAGTACACACGACAATACACACGAATCCTTGAGACGTGCGTTGACCACGTCCGTACGAAATATCGGACGGGCCAGCGTAACCAACTGAAGCAGACGAAAATGGCTTCAGCTGGCTAATACAACGAAGAAGTAGCTCTCCTATTCGAGGAGAAACTAGTGGACGAGAGTTTGCTCCAAAGCGTTCTACAAACGACGAAAACATAGGTAGAATTAACCGTCTTGGCGACACGATCCACCAGTCAGGGGCGAACAGCAGCTGCAGCGTTTCCGATCCCGCGTGCAAGAACTTACGATGCCGTTCTTCAGTGATCAATGAAGTTAGACCATGGGTTCGAGGCGATAACGAAACATGCTTCCGGTCGTAGCCCAGCCGACTTTGCGAAAAGTGACCGCCCACCTTCAATAAACCACCTGTATCAAAAGGAGGACACAATCTGCGAGTACCTTCCGCGAGCGAAAACGGAGCGTCCTTGGTGATAGCGCGAAGGTCAGCTGCAAGTACTTCTTCTTGAACATGGTTCACAGCGAGTTCTGTGACGTGGTTCGTTTGAGCACACGACAAACGACCGATCAACCAAGTGCTTAGATTTATGTTGTGCATGTTCCGCGAGTAATGTGCCAGGACGTTGACGATCCGTTTATCCGAGGAGAACCGATTTAGAAACCCTTCGACAAGGGCGGCATTATTAGCCGTACCTAGGCTCAAAATCTTTAGTTCTTCCAGCGCAGATCCATCGCTCAGCCGTGACAACTGTAGCCAGTCGTCCTTAGGAAGGAACAGCCTTATTGGACCCGACCACCATGCTGTACACGGGACCAAATTAGCTGACAGCAATCCATGATTCCATGTCTCTCCATCCGTAGTGCGAGCAACATCGAAAACCGTCCGAAGCGACGGCGTTGCTGAACCAGGTCGCAGAATCCCAATATAATTGAAATGACCGACATTCGACGAAGACGGAACGACCTCTTCCATGTGGCCGATCTGCAGATAGTCGGTCTTGCATTTACTATTAGTAGCCCTAAACTGAGAGCGCGTTAAAGCAATTGCTTTAGAGTTCAACAATAGAGTCTTGCTCTCAGAGTCACTCAACGTCAAAGGTACCATTAGCCTATCTTGAGAAGTTCGACGACAAGTAGAACCTGAGTAATTTTTCCAGGCCAACTCCTCTTTGGACAGTGCTACGGGTTTGGGCGGGTCGACAATTTCCAGCTCCCAAAACCTCTTCCTTGAGTTATCTCGAGTCAAGCTCGATGCGAACAAACGAGAAGAATCAGCAGAAACCAAGCACTCCCCCATCAGTATCCACCCGAAAGTAGTTGGGATAGCGATGGGTTGCCCATGCCTACCTTTAATTAAACCAGGCAGCAAGGCTGAAGTAAAACCATTGACACTAATAATCATGTCAACCGGTGCTGGCTTGCTGAAACCAGGGTCAGCGAGATCCAACCCTTTAATGTGATGCCACAACGAAAAATCAATTTCCCCGGCTGGCATAACCGAGCAAATTGTTGGAAGCACAGAAGCCTCCAGCAATAGTTCGTGTGATGAGTCCCTACTTGTAGGAGTTACCTCGCAGTGAACCGATCCAAGTATATCAGTTGAGACTTGACCTAGCTCATTCACAGACTGAGTACGATAATCAACTTTTAATCCTAGGCGCTGTGCACATGCCCTAGTAATATAGCTACATGAACTAGCACTGTCAATCAGAATACGTACCCGATCAAATTTATTCAATCTATTTTTATCTAAGACTGTAGCCGTTGGAAATAAAACTTCAGAGTGTGGGACACGAGCGTCCAATGCTACTTGAGATGATAAAGGTTGTAGTACAACCGGTACAACTTTTGGTACAACTTCTGGTACAATCTTCGGTACAACCTCCGGTACCACTTCATCAACATGTAGCAGTGTATGGTGACTATTAGTACACTCATTGCACTTTGCTTGAGACATACACCTATTAGCTGAATGAGATGGACCTAAGCACAGAATACACAACTTCATCTTGTTTACTAATTGAAGTCTGTTAGTAGCCGACTGCTTCAAGAACCTTAAACAACTATCTATTGTATGTCCTACCTCTGCACAAACAACACACTCCTGTTTTGGAGCCACCACAAGCGATAATTTGTGACTGTTTACAATAGGCGACTTTTGGACCGGCTGTTTACGCAATCGGCTCATGATACTGCGTACCTTTTTGTCGAAGTCAATAGTATAAACGAATACGGCTTTTTGATCTAACACCGACACCTTGGCTAACAACCTTTTTTGTGCTGTGTGAAACACCTGAATTACCGGTGAAACATCATCCTCACACACGCCACTAAGATCTGATGCCTCTAACAAATCTATCCTCATCTTAGCATCATCGCGCGTGATTCTGTCTTGATCACCAAGCAAGGCATACTGATTACCATTTTCTGATTTCGTAGACATTGCAAATAACGAAATATCAGAGTTTTATTTACAAAATAAAACAGGTAAACAAACAAACAAACATCCATAGACGTGACTATTTTCACGTAAAGAATGAACGAAACGAACGAATAATTTTACAACCGTCAGTGACTTGACAGTGACAGTTACGAAACGACAAAATTAACTGACAGCTAATCATCAAGCAACTGACAGAAATAAAAAGAACACAAGATAAAATAATTACTATGGACGAATCTTTACAGAAGTACCCTACGCTTTTATTAAATTTCCGAAAACGACAAATTGAAATATAATAAAACGACACGTAAGAATGTATTCAGAAAAATGCTCCGTAAGTAACTACAACGAACTAAAACGACTAGAAAGTGTTTTGTGGATTAATTAAATAGATAGCAATGAACAAAATGTGCCGTAAGTCACCTTAGTATTTTTATGAGTGATTCACGGACCAAATGTCCTTAGGTTAATTTTACAAATAAATCCGCCTAATATGGACCAAAATGTACATAGGTTGCTTTATCAATTAAATCCGGTTCGTAGGACCAAAATGTACATAGGTTGCTTTATCAATTAAATCCGGCTCGAAGGACCAAAATGAACGATTAAGTGGACTGTATTTTTGTAACGATTATGTTACCCTAAAGTTAGGTTTACGACAGTTATCAAAACTGAACAACGTTAGATATAAGGGTCCTGTAACGGGTGACTTAAACAAAACATATAGAGGATATACTATTATTCTGTTCAGCTAGGACATATTCTGTCTTAGTATTTCATAAACTACCAGTTAAATCTTCATCACAAATACTTGATCGGTTGGTTAAATCATAATTATGAATATTGATAACAAAATTGTACATAATACAATTTGTTCGGTCATATTGAACCAATATATTTTCATTCAATAGGTTTGCGGAATTAAAATTAACAAAAAATATTAAAAACTCTATGTCAATTACGACTTTAATAGACATAAGAGCCAGTTGTAGTTTCATAAAAGTATCGGTCGCACGTCATTTAAACTGTCATATTTATACCTATAACCATATATTTGAGGGGAATAAGACAGGATAACATACACGTATTTGCTGTTATTGCCGCGGTGATTTAATTTGAAGACAATGGTTAGAATTAATTTAATTTACATTATGATCTCCTTTAAGGTAGAAATGCTGTTTAATACTTAGATGTAGAAATTATTACAGACTCTTTGGGTAGTCGTTTAATTTGAAAAGCAGTAAAAGTTGAAACGAAGGTAAATGATATTGATTCATTTTCTGATTAGTAAAATTGTATACAAGAATTGAACATTTGAATACATCATTGCGACTCAGAATTAAAGGTATATTTCTACGATACCTGTTTGTCTGGGATGATATTGGCACGGTTACAGTTGGTGAACTGACTTTACATTTATAAAATGTGGATGTGGTTTATTATCGGCCATACAGATTGGTTTTGATTGAGAAAGAGAAAGTGGATTAAATAATACAAAAACTTTTGAAGTATAAAAAAAAGTGAAAATGAGTCCTTTGCTAGCCCAGTTATATTAGTATAAAAAAAAATTGTTTTTCAAAGAGTTATTTGTCTATTTCAAGGGCGTTACAACATTTAAAGTTTTTACTAGTTTCTATAGGTATACGATAGGCCTTTGGCCTGCGCAGTGGTACAACAATGACTGAAAAAAAAAAAAAAAAAAATTAACGCTTTTCACGACAAAAATGGGCATGTCGGGTTTGTTTGATAGAACGTTAATGAAAACTTCGTGAACATATCTGGTTCCTTTGAATGGGTGCATTTGTACGAAAATATATAAGACATTGTTTAATTTGTATTGAATATAAAATCATTCCGGTCTGAAGCAAGGTTTGTTGCATCCTATAGACAAAACTATTATACTGATTCATACAGTCCCTTTGGATTGCACAGGTCCTTTTACATAAACAAATGAAGGATATATATATATATATATATAGATTGCGTATGTTAAATGGATTTACCAAATTTTCTTGTTTGAAATCTTTTATTCTTTAAATGCTCAGGAGCTAGTACCAATTATACGTAATACGATAACCCTACAAATATTTGGTTCCTCCCATATTAATTATAACCAATAGAGGAACTAACTTTAATTTAAATCAAATTCAACGCTTGTTTAGAGAGTTAGAAATTGATCATCATATGATATCTACAGGTACACCAAGAGGACAGGTAGAACGGGTATCTTACTACTGTAGTATCTCTTTTAATGGTTAATCAGGCTGGCCAAGCGGGTTGTAGAAATTTGACAGTCAATTAAGTCAATTAATATTACAATTCTGAAATCGACTGGGTTTACATCTATACGATTACTTACTTATAGGCTGTAATTCAAACAATCCATATATCCATATGTATTCAATCACGTTTAGATGATGTTGATATTTTTGAAAATAATGTTAACGTCCGGGTTAATCCTGAAATACTTACTTACCCAGCGTTTATTTATACAAGCAAGCAAGTTTAAATCGCGTTTTGATTCATTTTGGTGAAATAATAAAAGGTTTGAAATGGAAAATCAAGATCATAAAGAAAAACAAAACAAATGCGACAAATTAAGTCCTAGATTTAAAGGACCTTACGAGGTATCTGCTGTCCTTCCCTATGATGGATTTACTTTTAAGGGGTTGGGTAATTTAATAATAAATATAAATTGAGTATAAATAACAGTGGTTAAAGATAAATTAAAATGTGGCCTGGTGAATTTGTGGATACGATGTGGATAGGGATGAGAATGGGGCTACGGACAGTGTGGATAGGGATGCGGGTAGAAATATGGGATAAAGAAGTGGATAGGAATGCGGGTAGGAATATGGATACCGATGTGGATAGGGATGTGAATCGATCGGGATGTGGATCGGGACGTGGATAGGGATGTGGATCGGGACGTGGATAGGGATGTGGATCGGGACGTGGATAGGGATGTGGATCGATCGGGATGTGGATCGTGACGTGGATAGGGATGTGGATTGATCGGGATGTGGATCGGGACGTGGATAGGGGCATGGATAGGGATGTGGATAGGGATGCGGATAGGGATGCGGATAGGAATACGGATAATGATGTGGATTTGTACTTCGAGAACGAAGTACTTATCAGAATGGCCGTGACAGGGTATTGTAGAATTTATTGACAAAATACTCTTTAGTAACGTTCAGTTTTTGTATCTATGTGGATTCTTGTTGTGTATGTCATTACAAAAGAGAATGTAATGTTAGTGGCTAAAAGCCATGATGTCAATCATAGAGAATGACATGAAAGAAAAGAACAATAAGCATATTTCCGGATGAGATACTTGTGATAATATTTATAAATAGGCAATATTTATCGTTACAATTCAAATAGAAAATAGTGACTTGGTTAATAATGTTTTCTTATGTAACAAAAAGGTGTTATAATTACATTTAATCGTGTGGTTTTAATATTAAGTTTCAAAATGACTGGTACCTTTGTTTATGTTTAGTATTGTTGAAGAATTGTTTATTTTATATTTTACTTTAGAAATGTGATTTGTTAACTATAAAAATTGTATAATTCATTACGTAGGTTTTAAAAAGGTTCTAGATGAAGACATTTTGTTATAATTACTGTGGTACAATGATAATTTTATGCTTAGTGGGGATTGGTCCAAACACAGATGGGTAAAATATGGTTAAAATAAGAAGAGTTGGTGAGTCAGGATAGATTCATGGATTATCTATTTGGTTTTAAAATCGTTTTACAGTATTTTATGTTAATTTCGTTGTTGGGATAAAGATATATTTTAAAATAAATATTTGCTTATCTGTGATTGGCCAATATGATAGAATCGACAGATTGGGGAGACGGGTTGAATGTCAGTTAGAAAAAGTGAAGCGACAGATCGAGACACGAGCTAAGTACCAATCAATTTAATTGTTGTTTGTTTTACTGTAATCCTGCTATATTTCATTGTAAATTGTGTACTCGTTACAGAGCCTTAGCCATATGTATCAAGCTAAGTAATAATTAATCTATAACCCTGTGTTTATTCTGTGAGTTACACTTTGGTACCAAGTGGTACTAAATTTGGTACCATTCTTTTATTAATGTTTTCCTTGTGCGAATGTAATACAAAAAGGTTAAAGCATTTGGTGTTTCATTTATATTTAATCTTTCTATTAGTTTTTGGCATTTTAGCTGTGAGAGCTTAGGTAGTTAAAACAGTAACTCAATATAAAAGCTCTCCTAGTTTAGGACTTGAACAGAGGTACTTCCATAAGATTGCCTTTTATTCCGAAACAATTAGGATCTCAGACTAAATTTATCACACGCACTTCATAATGTTAGGGTAACTAACGTGGTTTGTGTGTTTGATTTTAGGTGGTGTATTGTTTTGTATGAAATATAAAATGTAGGTATGAAATAAATAACAAACCATGGTTTTTGTGTACTTTAATAATAATAATTTAACAAAAATATGCAGTTCTATTACATAAATATATTATGCAGTGCATCAGACAGTATAACATAAGATCAGGCACAAGTCCTACGACAAGCAGCTTGCACCATAACATTCTTAAGCGACTAAGTGCCTATAATAGATTCCTTTCAAGGCATAAGGATTTCGTAATCTGGGAAGCCAAGTTCCTGGCCTCCAAAGGAGATGTAGCATACTCCGTGCGACTGTTGGACCTTGCCGGTGGTGACGCTGCCTTCGTGGCGCACTCTGCCGATGAACAGAGGCTCACCGTCCTCAGACTCGCCTCCGGGGAAGGCGCCGGGCGGGATGTTCGACCCACTTGTCGGCACCCAGTTGTTAGGTCCACCAACCAAGACCTTAAAATAACAATGTTTTCAAGATTGGTTTCGACTTTTGGACGCCCTAATTGATACGCAGTGCTCTTTTCTGAATGGATAATCCTAAAGAATCGAATAATTCTAATTTAAATATTCGAAAATAAACAATATAAAACTAAAGATGGAAGAGTTTTAGGTTAAATATCTTGATCGCGGCAATATTTTTTTTATTTGCGAAACTTCTAAAGAAACTAACCTGGTATTGAGGTTTTCCTTGTTCTTGTCCTCCCCACGGTACGTAAGCGCACCCGTGTGACGCGACCAGCTTGCCCGGCAGCATGGCACCTTCGTGCTGCGCGCGGATGACGTACAGGGGCTCTCCGGAGCAGTCTTGGCCTCCAACCACAGCCCCGGGAGGCACTTGGCCTGCAGACGCGTCTACCCACAGGCCACCACCGGGGGCGCCAGGGAAGCTGGGCGCCTGGTACCCAGGTGCTGGGTAGCCGGGAGGAGCCGCGAACAACGCTGCGGCTGTCGGGGCCGTTGGTGGTACTAGAGTTGACAAAGAACAAATAAATAATCTGTGTCTAATATTGTTAGTAGGCGGTAATCAAGCATTTGCTAGATAAAATGTTAGGTAGATGATTTTTGTAGGTGCATTTGAGAATGCGATGTGCCCGAATAAAGGTAAATTAAGTAAGTAGGTAGCTACTTTACAGTTTGGTTAGGTAGGTAATGGGTAAATAATTACACATTTAGATAAGTAATTAAGTAGGTACTGATAAAAATATTCAAACAAAGTACCTACCTACTTATCTTTATCCAACACCTATAGCAGGGTTAAGAAGAGAAGCAATAGGTTCAAAATAAAACATAGATGCCCAATGAAAAACTTATAAAAGGCAGTGCGCGTTGCGAAGAAAACAAAATGTACCCAACAACATACCAAAAAAAACCTGCCATCATCATCCAAGTGCAGACAGTTAATATTTCCATTGTTGTTTTATACGGTGGTTTTATTGGTTAATCACTCGTGCCTATTCATAGATTGACTAGGAATACATAATGGTTAGATTATAATGTAATATCAGTAGTTACAAACTCCCGTTAGAATGTAATCTTCATTCAATACGTTCAAGCAATCGTAAAGTAGCATGCCATTGGGCGAGGCACTCAACGGATTTGTCCGCCGGCAGTGGCTGTGGGGAAGTATCGGATACGCCAGGTGCCGCGCGCGCCGTACGCGCTCCGCACGCCGAAGTGCGTAATGGGGAACGGCGAGGGGTCCATCCAGTCCATGAGCACGTTGCCCGAAGCACGATCCCGCACCGTCAATCTGCCGCATCTCCACTCCACCAAGAACTTTCTGAACTCATTCGGATTCATCAATCCGGGGGTGGGAACCGTCACCTATGCCAACAGTTCCAAGCTTTACGATCGATGCTTATCATAAAAACGAAAGTAGAGCGAACGAAACGACATCCAAGTATCTACCTTATCGGGCTTCTGTCGGCAGTGTCTAATTACTGATTGAGTGTTTTCCCAGCCACCGAGAATAATCTCATACATGGGGTCGACCTCGGCCGGCGCGGTGGTCAGACTAACGTGGCAGTTGTGGGGGCCGCGGTATTCGAACTCCAACGAGCCCGTAGCGGCGGGGCCGAAAACGTATTCTAACTTGTCCGGAGTATTGAATTCCTCCCCATCTGAATCGACATCGAAATAAAGGGTAAATTTTGCGTAGTTGGGTACATTTTGCGCGAATTTGGTTTGGAGGCTTTGTTTGACTGACCTTCAATCTTCCAGGAGCCACTGGCGCCCCAGCCAGTGCACACGCCCACGAATGCGACTGGGAAGGGCTGAGGGTCAGACCATGAGAGGAATGGAATGGATTCGCCTTCACGACCCGCAGCGATGATGCCGCCGTCCCATCGCACCCAGAATCCGCGGAATTCGCCGCCGTTCAAAATGCCATTGGTTTCGGTTTCTGCCACTTCAGGCTTGGTTCTGTTTTTCCTGATTACACTCTTTGTGTTGCCCCAGCCGCCGATAAAAATCTGAAAGTAACAAAAAGATTGATTAGGTACATAAATATGAACGGTTAAGTATACCTATACGCGAAAAAGTAAAGCCGAGTAACTATGCTCTGACTAGAGGTTCGAGTTATTCGAGGACCAAGTGCCCAAGAATCGAAGACTAACTTAATTCAAAAAATTGCGTACCTAGTGAAAGTTTTAAGATTTATTTCAAGACTTCAAGAACCGTTGTGTTTAAAAGTACTTATACTAAATATCTCTTTGGAACCTTCAAAAAAAAATAGGTACATGGTACATGACTGTACAAACCTCAACAATTGGTTCAGATTCTAGGGGTCCGGTGGTGAGCGCGATGTGTGCATCGTTGGCAGCTCTTACTTTGAACTGCACTGATCCAGATGAAACTGGATAGAATTGATACTGGAGGTTGTCCTCAGTCGCCACATCTAGAAAACAAAACGGGTGAGTTGGTGTGTCTGATTGAAAATAGCTGCAGTCTCTAGAGTCAGTGACCCGAGTATGCGGTTAGCATTCCATTCGCAGTACGATTTTCCGCTACTTCTATTTAGTATTTAGGTGTGGGTTCGGAGCCTGCCATTCAGGGCGCGCCTCATAAATAACGTAGCTCTAAATATAGCTCGTGTCTGTATGCGAATGCGACCGGTATCAATCGATTCCTTGGTATTAAAAGACAGTAAAGTTTGGTTTGAGGGACACACATGACTAGATCAAGCATAGTTTTACTGTCTTTATACTTTTGTTTATGTATTTACGAGTCTCAGCCCTCTGAGCATGATGTCATTCAATAATCAATACGATTCGGACGACCTCCACTTCCAGCCATGTCAGGTTTGACGAGTTTCTTGTTTACCTATGTTTTCACGCGGGGAATTTAGCTTATTTGCGTTTTATGTGCCTACTGCATACCTACTTACTATCTCTATCTATCTATAACTTAGGTGGATGTTAGTTTGAGTCTAAACTAATTCCACAGTCTGTATGATGTCATCCAATAAAATCAAATCAATGTTCCAACGACCTCGCTGTTCCACCTCCATTCCAGACACGAAAGGCTAGTTCACACTTGACATTTTCATATTTTGATATAAGTAGTTTATTTTATAAGTACCTATGTACAATGAAAAATCAATGTCGTCAATCACTCTATCGTCTTTATTATTATTTACAAAACCATTAATCGTCACAAACCATCACGATTGTGTGACCATGCCCTGTTTGTGTTCTATTAGTTTGTTTATAATGTTTTATTTGCCAGACTTGTGCACAGAATACCCTCTTCGTTCCAAAAGTATACTCGCTTATCCCTGGTTTCAAACCTATTGTCACCCAGTTACCAATGAGTAGGTACCCGCGGTTCTTCAATTACGGACAATATTACGGAGTCGAACTCAGGGTTAGGTACACATTCAAATATGCAGCAACCTCCAGATCTACTGAGATTCATCCATTTTTAGAAGATTACGTAATACGGAAAAAACTGTAGGTTTTGTTATATTCCACTCAGCAGCAAGCTTACTTACCTACACCCGTATTTGTAGTCTTTTTGACTCATTTAAGTTATTAAAATTCGTGAGGATAGTGAATACCTCTTAACGTGAGAGTGAGCTATCAAGCACTGCAATAATTTACCATTTACAAGTATGCTAGTGCGATTTTAAGCTGTTTTAAAAAATCTTTATAGCGAAGGGTGATAGTTTGAGACCCTTGCTAGCGGATGTCTCATTCCAGGGGGCGATTCTAGACCGATAGACTTTTTTATCACGATAGATATATCTACCAAAAACTGTCAAAGACTATGCAGTTTTGACAGTTCTTGGAATATATATCTACCGTGATAACAAGTCTATCGGTCTAGAAACACCCCCCTGGGCTGCATCTCCGGAACGGAAGCTCCAGTTCCAATGCTGATTATATGAATGTGATTCTTAGTTTTAATGTTTATTGGATATCCGTGTAGTGTATTCAAGAGTCCGTTTTTTAATGAAATTTACTATTCTATAGTTGATCGAAGTATTCTAACCTAACTTCGTCGTAACTTCATCGTGTGTTCATACTACTTACATAGGTACCTATTCAGAGCTATAGGTATACTTAGCATGTTTATAACATTTTATGCTTTGAGTTCACATAGCGTGACCAGTTCGTAGGGCTACATAACCTTCAGCTGTGACAGAATTATGGATGAGCTCATCCTTCGCGACTAAACTAACAACAAAGTCTCTACTCGAACAAATAAAACCATCACCAAAAACTCGTTTGCTGTTCTTTAATTACCTTGTTATCTCTTTGGAATTTACTTCTATGATACTTGTAATTACTTAAAACACCTTATATTAAACTGGCATAAGTTTTTGGTAGATATAACTTGCCTACAGAAACTCTATGAAATTAGGTAGGTAGATTTCAGTAAAGTATTGATCTAAGCATTCTATCATAATCCGCAACCACACCTAATTTTGGAGCAGTGCCAACAAAATGCCGACAAACTCGCCGGCTTTTTTCAAATAAGCAGTTTCGTTCAAGGTCACCAAAAAATAGGAATTCACACAACGAATTCAATGAGAACCAACATCTGCCGGTGGGATGCAATTCATAAACAATTAGGAGAATCTACCATCCATTATTAAAAACTGGTGAAAACTGGAAATCCTTGATCTAGGTGTTTAAATGGAATGCAGACTTACCCATGATGTTGGCCATGATTCGTTCAATAATTAAACTTATTCACTGACTGAGAAACGTAAGAGCTCGCCGAGTACTATTTTAATACTGAAGCGGGTCCACGTATTACCGACGACCACATCGCCACGATATACGCGCCGAGCCAGTGAATCATCTTCATAGAAAGATCAGATCACACACACACAAATGTATAACTTTTACTACGTTTGGTAACGTTTGTAAGTGTATGAGTAAGCTTAGAGCAGTCATATTAGCTATGATGGTCACGCCATGAGCTTTATAAGTTTCATTGAACATTTAGTTGATCCAGAATGTCATAAATAATTTTAGCAATGATACAGCTAAGCGCATTTCAGTGACGAACTAATGACTCAATAGTCACAATTCGTTTCGGCATCAATTCTGTAAAACGTTCAAAGGATGATGGAGGAACTAGGTTTCAGCAAGCTTAGATAGAATTTACTCTGGTCCTAGGCCATCTAAAAACCTCATGTAAGCAAGTTTACTGTAGATTCTCGACATCGTGAAAGTGGCGTGGCAACCTCGGGGCCGCGATGATATCATACCGCTACCACTCAGAAAACAAAGTTCTACCGTACGATGTATTAGATTTATTTTTCTCCAATATCTTCTAATGCAGATAAGACGTTCTAGACAGGAGGAAAACTCTATGTCGTAATAAATGTACGGTATTCTGTGATACAGGCAACTCTGCAATAACAAGTAGGAATCAGCATCAACGTTTGTAAATGTTTAATTATTTAATTAATATAGGCACCTACTTAGAATGTACCTTCGTCACGTAATAATAATAGCTAGTATTTTTAGTACACAAATTCCAAATTCCAGTCACTTGTAGGTACATGTTAAATATAGTTTTACTAAGTAAACAGTGCAGTGTTAAAATTAAATAAATATTGTATTACTTAGTGGGCTTTTCACACAGTCGTGTTTCAAGTTTATGGTACCTATGGGAATCCAGAATCTTCAATCAAAGTTTAGATTGACAAACAAACAATCTCGCTATACCTAGACCTCCATAAAACTGAAAGAAAGATTTTAGAACTTCTCATCCACCGTTTTCTAACGTCATTACGGGGTATGGGTGCCGGTGCAATTATAGGCACATGAGACTCAATACCTATTTATTTATTTATTATTAAATTCAGCTGCTTACTGCACTTACAGTGTTAACCAACGCGCGCAGTAAGCTATTTAACAATTATTATGAGGTATAATACCTATAAAACTGATACACAATCTTATGAACTTATTAAATGTAGATGAAAATACGTCAACTTCCGGCGTGTGAGCAAGAAAAGCGTTCTTTATTTCTCAGAGTGATAGGCGATGTAATGCATCAATCCTTAGTGGATATTCTCAGTGAGGCAATGCATTGTTACAGGCACAAGTAACCGGTAACATCAGGTGAAAAAAAAAGTGGTATAAGTGGTGGGTTATTTAGAAGATCTATGAAAACATAACCTCCAAAAAGTTTGATATTTGTTACACATCATCATTTCCCTGCCCTTATCCCGCGCTAGGCGGGGTCGGCACAACATGTCTTCTTCTTCCACTCGCTTCTATCATTCGTCAACTCAGAATCTACTCCTCTCACATTCATATCCTCTTTCACACAATCCAACCACTTCTTCTTCGGCCTTCCTCTACCTGCGTACCCAGTCACCCTCATATTCATAACTTTTTTCGTGATATGACTTTCATCCCTCCTCATTACGTGTCCATACCATGCTAATCTAGCACTCTTCACCTTTTCAACAACAGGCGCCACTTTCAAACTTCCCCTGATATACTCATTCCTTATCTATTTATCTATTATTCCTTTTTTTGATATTTGTTACACAATAAATACAAATGATAAAATAGTACTTAGGACAAGTCAGCTTCTAAGATTGTTCCATAAACAGCAAGCTGTCCTTGCGTCAAGGTCAATTTATTGTATAATACTTAGATGAGTCATAGATCGGCCAGAAAATCTAGCGATTGAATTACTTTTATTTCATGAAGCAAAGTTTTCATTCAATTTAGCTGTTATGGAGGCAGTAAAATCACAGTGATTTCTTTGGAACGGCAAGATACTGTGCTATAACTAACCTAACCATAACTCGGAAAAAATCGCCTTGATTGTAGGGCTAAATGTAACGTAGATAATAAATATAGGATGTTAAGTATTAAAGTTTTCTAAAGGGATTCTTAACCATTCTCGAAGTTTTACTGAACAAAAGATGACTAGGTTTGACTAGTTAAGTGTCACACTAACCGGTGATTTTGGAAATCTTGACGGTTTTCGCATCGCTTGAATAAGCAAATTGTGTCTTCCATAATATTCGATTCCGTTCTTGATTCTATTTGTATGACTGACGAGTATTATTATTATAAACAGGTTTAGAGGTATAGCCATACGGTTAAATTCAAATATTAATTTCTTTGATGCAAGCTCCAACCTGCGGTTTCTGCTAAGTAGGTATTATTATGGCAAGCATATCATATCATACTACATATTTGGGGATAGTTCTCGCCATAAAAAGGAACAAAAGTTTTATGAGCTTTTACTCTACCTTTTACGTCATGCTATAATAGAAATGACTCATCAATGACGAAGCCAGAGGTCACATTGAGCTTTATATCCATGCGGTCACTTATCGCATAATCACGATTGTTGTTTCCGAGTGAAGATCGAGAATAATCTATTTCCGAATTCGAATGCTCGATATTTCTTTTTGAGAACTTTCTGCTAGTTATCTATGGCGGGCTATTTTATTTCATTCGACAAATCTTTCCGGATCGATTTTGGAAATTTTCGAAGGAGATTTTAAATAGTTAATTATTCGTGGAAACTTTCGATGTTGGTTTGAAACTTCGATATAGGTAATCAAAAGTCTGAAAAGGCTCGAGTCAGTGCGTAATCTAGATCACATGTAGGAAGAAACCGTCACATAACATAGACTGCGAAGATAGGTACAGTAGGTACCTAGTTGTGATACCTAGAGTTACGTCACAGATGGAAAAATCCACAGAACATAGAAAAGTAAGCTGTTCTGTTGAAAAATCTATAACTCTGCAGGATGTCTGTCGGTGTGAATTAAGTAGGTACCCTAATAACATTGACCTGCGGCCGAGATCGAAGTTATAAAACTACACTTAGCTAACCTTTCGTCATCACCTTATTATAGTAGGGAACTTTTGATATCACTCACTACTAAAGATAGGGTACCTAGGTACCTACCTACTTACATTGTTGTTTTGTAGGTACCTATACAAAGTAGGTAAATGATGGTAAACAAACACGAATCTTGTATCTATTTTCTATTTAGATAAATAAATCAGAAAAATCGTAACCTACTCTAAAAAGGTGTCGTCACCAAGGAGTCAGCGAAACCCACACAAAGATGACTTCATTATACTTACTTACTTAGTTTGTTTAGTTTTATACGTTTATCTTATTATATGTGGTTTAAGTTTAGTTTGTACTTTAAAACAACATGGCCACCGTGAGTTTTTTCTTGGAATAACATTCTAGTAGACATATTGATTTAGACATCCATATTGATTTAGACATCACATCATGCATGACTGCATGACAAAAAAAAGAGTGACATATTATTTTTCCTGTTATTTCTAGGAAAATTATGAAGATTTGATCAATAGCCAACATAAGTTAAGTAGCGCTACCTATGTGTTCGATTTAAAAGCTTTCGCCGCGCCATCTATGATCTTTTACGGGAACTAATACCACCACACAAGTTTTGTTAGGGTTTTTGATGAGAATAAGTGTTTGACCTTGATAGTGGGCTACATTCTATAAAATACTGTTATACATAATCAGATGGCGTTGCTCACGTTTCTAAGCAATTTTTAAGGTTTCGTACCATCGGTTACCGGAATCATGGTGCGACTTTGTCCATTCCGTGCGTCTCTCACGTCGGATTATTTCAGGAATTACATAAGCTATCGATCGACTATGGAGCTCATTTTTATCTTTACATAATTTTGTAGGTCTACAGATTGTAGACGGTTGAGTCACATAAAAAATTAAGTGGGCGTGTCATATAATGGCTTTGCTTAAACGTTCCACAACAGTTTTTAGTTTTTCTGAACTGAGTAAAAATTGTAAGGTTCGCAAAATCAGAACCTATAACGGGCTTTAATTTCAGAGTTTCAAAGATTGTGTAGTTCAGGTAATACTGACAAACACTAGATTGCAGTATCGATGCGATTTGCTAAGTGCATCTGACGCCGCAGTTGAAAAATATGTTCTATTTTCTTTTTTGGGAACATCGTGAGATCTCAGTTTGGGGCGAACTACTACTTATTATTTAGGTTAGGTATACATTTCGATGTGTATGAAAACGAAAAAAAAAAGTCAATTAGTTCTTGTAGACCCTTGCTACGAATAATGAGCTACGAATTGTCTACGTAGCAATATTTTCTTATAAAAGATTTCAACGCGCTTCACTTTGTATGTTGTATTACAAATTGCAATGCACAGGGCGAATTAATCAAAGTTTAATTTATTTGATCTATTGTTTTTATTTACTTACTGCATTATCATCATTGTCAGCACTCTGCAGTCAATTATTGTAAATACGAGTTATCATTTAAATACTCTTAACAATTGCATTGATTTTATACAGTGAAGTACTCGTAGTCAGAAAGATCAGTAACCAACATTAAAAAAATGTGCAACATTCAATAGTTTTCAATAAAAGTTAGCCAACGGCCGCATTTATTGCATTACTCTGTAAAATTATTTTCAATTCCCTCCCAGAGTCCTCAGCGAACGGACCAAAAATCAATAGTTTGACGAAACCGGTTACGCCTGTGTGCATTTAGTTAGAAAGGGGATGAAAGCGTCATGGGGTGCGCAAGCACACGCGGGGTCTCTCTGATCCCCATTCTACCAATTTCATTTGTCCAATTCACAAAACATTTTTTTGTATATTTATCTACTCTAGTTTCATCAGTGTGGTGGTGAATAAAGCATTGTGCTGTGAGCTTAATTTCAACTGTCCAAATTTTATCTAAGTAATATCCTATCTGCTCATCTGAATGTAATAATACCCTCGCGAATTTAACCATTGTTTAATCATTTGCGGAACAGAAGGGATTTTTTTATTTACAGCATTTCTATCACATAGCCGTAAAAAACATGGAAAGTAGCAAAAGTATACATAATAGTATGATACAAATCCCATGGTGTGGATCATAGAAAAGTAAAACATTTAGTGGAACCGGTACCACGGAGCAGTGAAGGAAAACACCGAAAAAAAAACTAGTTATTATATTAGCAGCGGTGATATGTAAGCTTGCGTGTTTTGTGCAAGATGCTTCTCATTAAATATTTGGTGCACCTTTTTCCTCTTTCAAATAATAATATTTAGTCGAAGACGTTCCTAAGTATTAGGATCATAAAGTGTAATATCATGTAGCTACGTACCAAACCAAGATATCTGAGAGGATATCGAAATAACAGTCTTGATATTTTCACTTCATGAAAAAAAAACAGGATACGCCAGCACAGCATCACTGTTGGTTCTTAGCCGGCCTATAGTGTCCACTTCACTATGGTGTCTCACTTTCCTGTTTATTTTTGATCATTCTTTTTGCATCTTTTGAAAACAGCGCCCAAAATGCACCAATAAAATCGTTGCAAATTCTGCTCCTAGATTTGACGCATGAAGAAACAAGTATTGTTCAATAAAAAAATAATTCTCCTATGCCATCTGCCTACCACCCTTCGCAGGGGTGAAAGAGCCAGCTGTCAGCGCACGCGCTCACAATAAAAGCGATCAATGAACCCACGGTTCCCTTCGAACCTACCTCACTGGAGCAATACCGTTCTACCTTTGAAAGTACCAAACCAAGTATATGAGAAATTCATACTTCGTGTGAACCTGTGGCAGGCATTCAAGAGATATTAAATTTTAAAATCAATTACAGAGCGTTCTTTTTTCATTTGACATTAAACTTTAGATTTTGAAGAATTATTTCACTGGCATCTGTTTTTATTTAAACCTTAAACCGCAGTAATACAGCTGGTTTTAATTTGAAATCAGGGTTTAAGCCACGAAGGCCTGCTGTTACCTTAGTTCGAATTTCTTAAATTCGACAATATGTGACGTAGAAACAGCTGATTCCAACAGCTGAGCCAGGAAGATCCCGGCCAGGTGTGTGTAAGGTTAAGAATAGAAGCTTAGAAAATGCTAAACTGATTTAATTTGTGAATCAGAATTGGTATTTTATTTAGAAATTATAAAAAATATTACGTACAAAAATATAGGACATTGCGCATGAAACTGAAGTCTACTAGGTATGTCAATATGCTGATAATAGGCTATCAGGGCCATGTTTTGGGAAGAGATGACAAATCCAATTGAGATATTAGGAACCAATAATAGGAACCAATAGGACTAGCAAACGCACAGATTTTTAAATAGGTAACCAATTATTTGCACCAAATAGTGAAATTTGTCCAAGCACATGACTTATAGGAACCCTCATTTCATCAGCACATGAAGGTGGTCTAATCCATAGCAGATGGAATTCTTCGGATGGTTAGAACATCGTCGCTAGAGTTGGCCTAGCTCGGCACCACATCGGAAACAGCTACAAAAGGAAACAATCTCTGTCAACAGTTTACTAGAGTGGGAGGAAGCCAACGTTCCACACACCGTGCAAGAACAATGGTTCCCACAGCGTCACCGCTGCAATTATATAATCTGTGGCGTAGTACGTACAGCTGATCAGGTTTCCTGCCAGTGCGATATGCGAGATAACATAATAATTGTAATTACCTAACTCAAGTAAATAGTATAAGTGATTTCTACAGTGTCCGGTTCAGGTGGGTATATGTTACTCTTGTTCACATATTCAGACGACGCTGCTAATTGCAATGCAAGTGCCTAAGACAACGTTTTAGATGTATTACTTATACTTACATACTGTCTCTAGCGCCTACTTGAGTTTACCAGGTCAAGGGTGAAAAATGTTTCAATAATTTTTTTTAAACTAAACACTACCTACTGAGTTTTTTTTGTATGTCATGGGCCCAATATCGTGGTTACTTGACTACACCCTTTCAGAAATATAGGTGATATCAATAACAAGTTTGTTATTTGTTCAGATGCAGGTATCGACCCTCTGACCTCAAGTGTAACCGTCCTTGCTTAGAGGAGGCAGAGGCGTGTCCGTTCTATGGAACTGTGCTGAAATTGATAAATACATCACCACATCTTTGATTCGTCCCAAACTACATTAAGCTACTTTATGCGCTATGGTGCTGTCTTTTCAAATGCAAGGGGGGAGCTTTTTGATCGCACTCAAAAACAATACATATAGCTAGCTAGTACCCGCCGATGCAACTAGTTGACTTCCTATTCCTGTAAAAAACTAAATCGATGGAATCAGATTAACTTGTTGCAAGAGTCAACCGACGACGGAGTGTCACCAAATTCTTTACCGGTTTCACATTATCAATCTTATCTATACATACCCGACTACATTTACTAACTAAACGTAGTAATGGGTTACTGACTACGTTACCGAGCGATAACCGCGGTTTGACGTCTAGTTACCGTAGAAGAATTTCAAATGATAACAAAACCGTGACGTGCGTTATGAAATGAGTGATTTACGTGGCAGTTCGCGAGCTCCCAGTGTGTCCTTCAATTGGGCAGGAGAAACAACTGTGATAACGAGGCATATCATTAGGCAGCGCGGAGGGTAGCAGGCAGTAGGGCATGGCAGGGCACGCAACGCATGTGGCCAGACGGGTGCCGACGACGCATCTGGTGACGAGGGGGGCGCGGCGGGGGCTAAAATTAGTACCGGAGCGCCACGTGCGCTACGAACGAGCATCAGTTCGCGTTCAACCACCATTACGACCGGTCGCATCCGCCACCACACCACAATACACGGACAACTCGTGCGACCGCGAGCTATACACGGAGCCCGTGAACGCGGCAGTGACAGTGACCCCAGAGTGCTCATAGGCCGCCGCGACGGAGGCTGTACAAGGCATGCTGATGGCGGGCGCCGAGTCCGAGGGACTCCTGGCGCTGGGCGCGCTGCCCGGCCAGAAAGACACCACATGGACCAAACTCTTCGTAGGAGGACTCCCTTACCACACCACAGACAAAAGCTTACGAGAACACTTTGCGGTATACGGTGACATCGAGGAGGCAGTAGTCATCACGGACAGACAAACCAGCAAAAGCAGAGGATACGGCTTTGTGAGTATCCATGACGTATTTCACGACTGAAAGCATTGTGTAAAATTGTATTGACACGTAAACCTTTGTATGCCCGTGCGCAGTCGAATGTTGGATATGAAACAGCGGTATCGCACGGTTAGCGGCGCGTTATCGCACCTCGCTACCTATAATGCCTACTACCTACCTAACCCACCAGCTACGATTATATCGCAAAATTACATCTAGCACGGAAGTGCTAGTTTTACATAGATGAATGTGCGTATAATTTAATTGTATTGCACAAATTGTAGGCTTTCCATCTAGCATACGTTGCGTTGGTGCCTTGGGTGTATTCGTCCAAGGTTGGTGCAGATGAGATAGACCTTGAAAACTGTATGAGATTTTGTTATATTCGAGTTAGAATGCATAATTTGAGATTTACTGCAAAACCATAAAGTTAATTCATATCAGCGACAATCAATGCGTGAAAAATGAATTGGACGCGTGGCTTTTTGTTCATTACTTGCAGTTGCTTACATTTTTTTTATAGCTACTACCTATAGACGATAGTTTGGTTGCGAAGCGAGTTTTCTAAAACATTTCTGTTACATTTGTAAATAACCGACAGTTTTCATTTTACCTAGAACTGCTTAGTTAGATGCATCTGAAATATATGTAGAAGATCCCATAAAACTAACATAAATAATGCATCTCTGTTCGTAGTTTGAGGCGTTTAGCATCGCCACCGGTGCAGGGCTCGTGGGAAATGAATCACAACTTCACGACCCTATTTTCAATTCGTAGGGTGGCTTAGACCCTATGGGAGGGACCCGCTGCACCCTCTTTGTGACATCCAAATAGCTGTAATAATCGAAATTCGTCGATGGCAATACTTTGCGACGTTGAAAACTATTGCAATTTTCAAAATAATTTACGCTTTTATACAACAGCCTCCATGTTGCTATACCCTATGCAGGGTCCATGAGATACCTACTTACACCTGAAATCTATGAAAAGCAATAAATTTATTAATTATTGAGCTACCTAGCACCTCTAGCACATTAGCTTATAATATGGTTTCCAAAGTTTTAACTGAATCTTGGAAGTTTTCCTCTCAGTTCAGCTGAAATTCATAAAGTTTTAACTAACTTTAACTTTGACCCAAAACAAATTATAAACGATATTCTTTCAGCGTTTGGTTGAATCAGATACCTACTAAAGTAAATTTGGTAATAGCATTTTTCTTCAATTTTGATTGAGACTACCAAAAACTTTAGGCTTTGTGGATTTGTTATTGAACAATAATATTGCACACAACCATAGTACCACAGTGCACAGAACATGGAGCATATTTCTTTGTTCCGTGGTCTCAGCGACTTGCTCTCAATACTCGGGAGTGACCACCGAAGGTTCATGTTGAAGTACTCGTCTAAAGACAAAAGAGTGTAATCCGATAGGGCAGACCAGGCGACAGGCAACTGGACTGCTACGATGTTACATACAATATTCACACTGTTCTGTTCGTACGTTGTTCCAGTTTAGATCTATGTAAAACCTTTATTAGAAGTTTGTTAGAATATTGTTTATTTCGGATGGCTTTTGGTTAAATATGTCGGTCACCGCGACCGGACGGACAAACAAACGTCAGGCAGTCAAATTCTATTGGTACTAGCTACAAAAATCTCTGGACGCGCACCGCCGCGACTTTGCAGCCCTATGTCATTGTTTTACCAAAACTCGAGTAGATTTTTCATCTTTGTACAAAAATAAAGAATCTTGCTTTGATACCAAAGGGATAGCAGATCAAAGCAAAATAATATATATTTTTTTATGGAATAAAGTTCTGAATGGATGGCTAACCTGATGTTAAGCGATTGCTTATATCTAACAGTACAGTGAGTTTTCTCGATCGCCCTCTGAGGGCAAAAGAACGGCTATAGTTATAAAAAAATGTTGTTAGGAGTCCCGGGTTTGATTATGATAACAACAAGTAATTAAATTTACGACCGATTTTCATCAAACATAGCTAAGAACACTCCCGACTAATTCATCTTTCAAACAAAAAAACAAAACACAAGCAACACACACACACAGAGACATGTCAAACTTAACACCCCGTCGTTTTTGCGTCGGGGGTTAATAAGAACTGCATTTCAAAATATCAAAGAGTCGTTTATTTTTAAAGAAAATGGATGCTCTTATTTTTTGCATGTGAATACCTAACCTACCGTCATTTTATTTTCCCAATATAAATTGAAAAATGTACTAATAATGAAAGATAACGGCGGCGAATTAATCACAGGGTTATCTTATCTATGGAGCTAGCTGATGCAAAACCACAACTCTGCAGGGGTATTCCAATCTCAGTTGAACTGCAAAGTTGAACTGCAAAGTTTTAAATCATGGTCAGTTCATACTAACTCATAGTTATTCTGTGACTAAATAGTGACATTATGATGTCATTTAATTTGTTTTCGCGCATATTTTACTGTCAAATGTCTAAAAAGAATGATCACGTGGTACAATCTTGTACCACGTGATCATTCTTGAAGAAAACAGAAAAATTCCTGAAGAAATTACACTGGGCAGTGAAATATAACTTGACAGCAAAAGATTGGAATACGGGGGCTGAAATTGGCAAACTTATTTCTCCTTCCTCTTTATCTGTGTGTAAAGTTTCGCTTATAATTTAGCATAATAGTTTAAATATTAAACTTAAATACATAGATACACTTTATGCTTATACACTATGATCTATCTCAAGCACAAACAGACAAAAACAACAGCTTAAACCCCCAAAAAACTTACTATTCTATCAAGAAAACTTCTCTAATACTTACTTTTTAACCGACTCCAAAAAAGGAGATCTCAATTCGGTTGTATTTAAAAAAAATTTTAATGTTTGTCACCTCAAAACTCCGTCATTTATAAACCGATTTCAAAAATTCTTTTTTATCTAAAAGGATATACTTAAAGGTTAATCGCATTTAATTTTCATCAAAATCGGTTTAGAAGTTTGGGTTATAAATAGAAAGAACTGAAAAAAATTGCCAACCACGTGCACGAAATTGCGTATTTTGCTTTCCTGTGACTTTTAAGTGGTGGTTAACTGTCATCATCATCATCATAATCTGATGATGAAGCTGGTAGTTGAATTGAAGTCGGTTTTTTGTAATTTTTAATCTTATAAATTATTTTATACCTACCTATTCAATTATAAACAAAAAAAATAATATGGCACATTCTTTTTAGTGGCAAATCTCTAGTGGTAATGTAGAAGTAGAGTAGAAGTAAAAAGAATCGGCAAGATTCAAAGAATCAATTAGCAAAATACCTTACCGTTGTACTTGCGATTGTACCTACTCAACAACAGTTAATTAACCAACTATTTGGGAGCTTTTAATAACTTTTGCAAGAGGTTAAGTAGATACCTTTATCTTTTAATTTCAAGAATAGAACTTTTGTGTAACATTTGTGACTTCATTTACTTGGATTTTAAAAACACAATGTTAATAGATTTGTGTTGTTGTCTGTATGAATTCGTTCTTATCTCACTGCAATAGACATCTCGCAAGATTAAAATCTCCGTCATTTTTTTGTTCTACATCGACTTAATTTTTATAAATATTTATGAAATATCATCATGTTTCCCTCAATACATCAAACTCAATTTCCTTGTTGTTGATGAGATTGTAATTTTTCTGACAACTGACAAAAATAAAAGAAAATGAAGTCGATGCATTTTATGAACTAAACTTACAACAAACTTTTGTCAACTGTTGCATTGGTCACAAATATACACATAAGTTTTTAGATTTATAATATTAGTAGATCAATCAAAGTCAAAGTTAAAATTTATTTATTCAATAAAATCACAAGGATCATTTAGAATCAAATCAATCAAATAAAACAAGTATTGTGTCGATAATGGAACAATTAGTTGAATTTTAACTGTTAATTAGTATACAGAAACGGGCTATTACTCGTATAAGTAAATAGGCGTTAGTGGTCATCGAAGACTGGGCGGGCCCTAACCACCTCTACGCGCTACGCCGTAGACGGTCTACGAACTGTCTATTAGATCATCATAATTTGCTCATCACTGTTTTTATAGCTACAGTATTTTGATAAAGTTGTTTTAATCGATTTTAGAACATTTCTAAAATCCTAGTTCATTAGACTTCATAGCCCGTACTTAGTCCAAGTTTTAATTTGTTGAAACTGAAAAGTGATTCGCTATTTTGTACCTCAAAGGCATGCAATAACTCCACTTTTGCGAAATTGTGTTTTTTATATCACCTCTGAGGTACAGAATTTTTGTATCGAGAAAAATAGCTTTCGATTCCTCCATCGAAAAACTGTGATTCAGTTTTCGCATATTAACCGAACGACTTGAGGCTTAGATTTCAATCGTACTAATAGAAATTAGATGTTTTATGCAATTATATTTTTTTCTGGTTTAATTGCAATGATGCATATGAATGTTAGATACTTAGTACCTAGATACTTATATGAACCTAGAACTACAAGAATTTCTATATGTACCTAACCTACCTATAGTGTTGGTAGATTATAGTGGGGTACTACTATTTTTATCGACGTTTCAAATAGGAAGTTCTCAATTTGGTGTAGGTATGGCATTCTTTTCAAAGATTATGCTTAATAATTTTTGCAGTGTATTGGCAAAGTATTTATCAGTTAGCAATTCAAATTAGAGTGAAAGATAAGGGCAGGATGTAAAAACCAGCTCATAACGTTACATTTATTTTGAAGTCTGTACATAGATAAAAACTGAAACAAGTAATTAAATTAAAAATTTAAAAAAACCCCCGACATTGATACCCATATTGAGGGAGTTGTAAAAAAATGTAATTCGCCATTTTGTGGTGGTGGCCATATTTGATTTCAAAATCAATAGTATTCTACTAGTCAAGCCCTTTCATTTAATACCTATATTGAGGGAGATGTGAAAAAATATGTACCTAATCCGTCATTTTGCGGCGGCCATCTTGGACCGATTTTCATCAAACATAGCTAAGAATACTCCCGACGGTCCCTAGTCCCGACTAATTCACCTTTCAAACAAAAAAAACTAAATCAAAATCGGTGCATCCATTCGGGAGCTACGTTGCTTCAGACAGAAACACACACAGACACGTCAACCTTATAAACCCCGTCGTTTTTGCGTCGGGGGTTAAAAAAGAAAGAAAAACAATTATTCGTAAAGCCACGCTTAAAAATCTACAAGGTTTAACACAGTGGGGTCGAAAGGTAACTATACTATAAAACTATAGGTAGGTACTAACTATAGCTAAAGGTTGATGTCTAATATAATTATAATATCTAAGTGTATAATAATGTTAGTAATAATATTAAGTAGGATAAGTGATGGATTTCATTTTGTTTGCTATTTTTATCAATTGTAAAGTTTATTGAACTGATCGAAATGGTTTTTCAGTTTCATTAGAATACTAATTTTATCATTTAAATACAAAACTTTTTATCTGTTTTATTTCTTTAGATAAAATGTAGAAACAACCTTGAATAGTAGTAGAGTTCCACATAAACATCTCCAATTTCACAGCACCAAAGCTATTTAGGTAAGTATAATATACTTACCTAAATAGCTTTGGTGCTGTGAAATTACTTTATTATAGAATACTTAGGTAACTACCCATATAAGTGTAGTGCATACCATTATAATATCAAGCAAACATTTGCCTTTGCATAAAAAAATAGAAAATTTAGTAGGAATAAAAAAAAGTACTCGTAGTCCTTGGGATTTCATTGAATACAATACCTACTTCATAACATTGACTTTGATGCGTCGCGTCGTGATGAATAAAATATTCCTTATCGATTTTGAATAAAAAAAAATCAGTAGGTAAATAATGTAAGTTTATGCATTGATCTCTGCTTTCAAAAGCTTTAGTATTGGTCGAGAACTCAAAACATAACATGTTATTTTTTGAATTAGCATTAGGTACCTATGGAAGGTAGTATTTTTTCTGAGATATTTAAAGTTCCTAAAATGCACTTTATTTAAATTTCCAATGACACCCAGACCTTCAGTATCTGGAGGTCATCAGACAGTTTCCTTTATTTCCATTGGCTGTTCGAATATGCTATCCAATTAGGATGGAGCTCTGATGGGTGAGGTTTCCACGTATGTGGAAGGTCAGCTAGACCTGGTTGGATCGATAGTGAGGCATCGAGGTGGCGACCCGGCTCACGCATGCATTACAATAGCTAATGCCGGTTCTACGTCATCCTTTAATTCAATTCATTATTTGCCTTCAAACACGAGTACTTACCTACATTGGAAATGGGTTCTATTTTGAAATGTCCAAGCATCGAGATAATATCTAAGATCGATAGGTTTTAGTTCGAAACCGTTACCTACTTTAGGATAAGGATGGCTTCAAGTCCATCGCCTAAAATCAACGATATGCTGCCTAAAATATCTTCGATTTTTTAATATTACGAACCGGTATTTACAATCCCACTTCGATGCATCTAGATGTTTGATTCAACTATGAAAATATGAGTATTCCTCTCTTTCAGGTAATAATGGGTGACAGGCAAGCAGCAGAGCGAGCATGTAAAGACCCCAACCCTATCATAGACGGACGGAAAGCAAACGTCAACCTTGCCATCCTAGGAGCTAAACCCAGAGGGAATCTTGCGCCAGGTGAGTGCTAAATCTTTTGAAATTCTTAGTTTGCAATCGAAATGACTGAAAGTATTCGGGGAATCAAAATTATCGAGAAGTAACAACCTTTGAATGAAGTCTATGCTACAGTTTGAATAGTTTGCTGAAGACCTGGACGTGAACCCTTCCGCAATGTGCGTCACTGAATTGAGTGATCTTTGGCTCTTTGCATTCATTTATAATCGACTATTGTTCAAAACAGAACAACTTTGGTCATTTTGTATTCAGGAATTAGATTCTACGAAAACTAAAACACATCGAACATTCGATTATAATGATGGCTAACCGATTAAATCGAGTAGTAATTAATGTAACTTCACTTCTTTCATTTAAATTTTTTCGCTTATTCTGAGTCAAATTGATTTTTTTCACACAATTGCTGTAAAGTCGACTAATGGTTTAATGGTGGGCCATCGGCTAGCTATTAAAAAAACTGTTTTATAATATCTTTGCCTAAACTGATATACGAACGTATGTACTGTGAGAACGTATAGAAATTTCTAACAGCATATCAGGAGTTTTATTCAAACACCATAATCTACACCGAAGGGTTACACACTAGTTTAAAATCTCGTCTTATCGCTCAGCTGTTTGTAAAAGGAGCATTTTTTGCCCGATTCCCGTACACATGAGTGTTTTTTGTCGAAGCCTGTGTTGTCAACGAACAAAAAATGTGAGATCGTCTCTCGCAGTCTCCGTGTGTGATACAATAACTCGGTGGGGGACAATGGTTCTGCATGTGTGTGTCTCTTCATAACTTCTTGAGAAACGGTTGTTGTGAGATAACTTAGATTTTTTGAGCACGTGGAATAGCGATACATTATTGTCTGTGCTCAAAGTATGACACAAAATGTTGATACTACTCGATATTACAGAAGATCATTGGATGTCGGTTAAATGGTAATCATAATACGTAGGTACCAATGAGTTCTTTACATCTAATCAAGATTATTTATACAACGTTCGGTGTAGCTTTTCACACATACCCCTTATGAACGGGACACTGTTGTGCCTGAGACATGATTTTAGGTGGCGTATGTTTGTTTTAATAACGTTAATTATTTTTATTTAGTCTGTTAAGTATTTTATATGTATAATGCAAATGACAGCGCACTTTATTCCCACTTAAATATGTCATCTAGGTATCTGTAACCTGTGTATCACAAATAAGTAAATTGAATTGAATTAGGCTTACCGAGCACTTATACCATCCTCTCAGCTTCGTCAGTCTTTCACGGGAAAGGAATGTTCTTTACATAGCAGTATTTTCAGGGAATAGGTAGGTACATTTTCAGCTGAGTTGGAAAACAAAATTGATACAATTAATCAATTAGTGTTCCGTGTATCGAAAACTTGACCACTAATTAAAAATAATCAGTGAAAAAGCTGCGGTTCTTATAACCGTAAGTGACCACGATACTGACAATGTATAATGGTTTAAAAAAAAAAGCATAACGAAGCTATAGGTATTTGAATAACTTCTCATCTTACAAAGTTATACGAACAGAATCAATTAACAATAAGTGGGTCATATACTGATTAGACGCGATAACGATAGCCATACAAGATAGCTGCAACGTATTAATAATTTTTATTCGATTCGGTACTCAATGTTTATCTCAAGTGCTTCGCAATAGATAGGGTGCAGTGTCATTTGATTCTAGGTGTTCCCACACCGAAACAGCAATGGAAATAACTATTTCGTGAAAAAATGGGTTGAACGAGGAGAATCTTTTATGGGTAACTCTAGAAGTCTCTTCTTAGTATACCTAGTTTTTCAGTTTTACCCTACTACGCGGTAAATATTAAACATCAAAAGGCGTTGCTTAGAACTGATTGTCTATGATCTATATTGTTGTTCAAGTAAAATGAAAAATGTCACTAAATACTCGTAGCTATCAACCCACGCAGTAAGATATGCCATTTTCAACACCTGCATTCATTCCAATTTTACTTTAACCTTTTACAATTAAATCTGCAATCGCAATCCATTTCAAACTTTATCGGTAAGACACTAAAGTTCATATTATTTAAAGATTTGATTTTGTTTGTCAGCCCCAGCGGAAGTTACTAAACGCTCGGAAACGGAAGTTACGAGCCACTAATTGATTGCGCCCTAGGTAAGGTAGTAGTGGCATGATATAGTAATACATAGAAACGAAACTCTCACACTTTCTTGACGAAGACAACGACGGCGATGATGCGACGTGTAGTAGTCTAGTCATCACAGGATTGTGATAGAAGGCCGGTTTGTCGTAGTACCACCGACTGCACCGGTTCATGAAGGAGTTTCACTTCTCTTTGCTATTTATTATCTAGTTTATGGGTACCGGACATGCATCGTGTAGTGCAACCCTTACAAGGTGACATATTGGATTGTAAATTGTAATCAGGGGAATAAAATTGCTAGTTTGATGCATGCAATTTCTAAATAATTTTAGAGGTGGTTTTTTACACCTACAAGGATTTTCTAATACTGGCAAATTATTGGTAAAAAAAAAAAAAAAAAAAAAAAAAAAAAAAAATTGGTTTATGGTATAATGCCACTTACATGAGAAAAGATCTAATAAATATGTATAAAATTAGGTTTATTATTTTAGGTAGGTTATATTTTCTGAGTTCCTTCTTATAATAACAGAATGTTTGTATCAGAACGTTGTGTTGCGCGTTGGTTTAATTTTCTTAGAGAGCGAAAGTATATATTACTAGGAACAGGGCTTAGGTACAAATTATGAATGATGTTAATGTTTCATTCATGCAATTCTGTTTATCACTGTACAGGAATCAATTTGTTACAGCACTGTACATCTCAGCCACAGGAACTTGTTTGAACTGGCAATGTTTCAAATGATTCTGCATAAAACTAATTTACTTTGACCAACAATAGCTACTAGAAACTAAACTGGCTGGCATAAAAATTAGGCAACTCTATAAAATAACATTTTGAAAGTCGTACACACACTGTGACACACAACAAAGCATAATAAAAAATATCTGATTAGCTTGGGAATAACTAGCTAGCTCCAACTCATTCAATAAAACAATGTAAAAATAATCATACCTAATCATACAAAACCTTATGACGATTCAAAATATATCAGTGAGATTTTATTTAACTATTTTATTTAACTTCTTGGTTTATAGCTTTTTCGACTTGTGAGATTTTATTGAAGCATTTTGGCCTCGACTACAAAATATTCAAAGCTTAACATTTTGGTTCACCATCTCCATCATTAGCATCATCTATAGTGTTCTCAAGTTTTATGCAGCAGGGGTATGCCAATCAAAGTTGAACTGTAAAGTTTTAAATCATGGTCAGTTCATACTAACTCATAGTTATTCTGTGACTAAATATTTTTTTTTTTTTTTATTTATTTTCCTTAAATTTAACAAACTTACATCTAGGTAGGTAATAAAACAATGAATAAGTTTTACAATGTGGTAAGTTTGTAAACAAGCCAAATAGTGACATTATGGTGTCATTTGATTTCTTCTTCTTCTTGTTTTCGGGCATATTTTGCTGTCAAGTGTCTAAAAAGAATGATCACGTGGTACAAAATTGTACCACGTGACCTGAAGAAATTACACTGTGCAGTGAAATATAACTTGACAGCAAAAGATTGGCATACGGGGGCAGAACAGAGCCTCGAGTCTATCCAATTGCAAGAAAACAGTTTGCCATGCGAGATATGCGTAACGAGTATCCGTCTGCGAGCTGCGAGCTCGAAGTTTCGAGCGAGCTCACGGGAGTCTTATTCCTATACAAATAATTTTTTTCGTAAGTTAGCAAGCTCGTAACTACGTATCGACAGGAAGCGCTAGAAAGTTTTGTATGGTTGCCGGACATGGTTTTTAAAAACATCGTCTATCTCTATCTTTCGCCTATCTTCCATCTTATTCTATCATTTTTATCATGTATTGTTCGTTCATTTGTCTATGGAATTCGGTTTTTGATGATGTCAATGTCGTAATTAGTTTGTCAGTGTCAATAATAATTAAAACTGTCAAAATTCTGACAAAAACGGTTTGAAGTTAGCCACAAACCAAGAATTCGGAAGTGAACATTTTTATGTTTTTCTTCGCTTCGGTAAAAACAAGCAAAAATGAGAACGAGTCCTACACAATTCGAGACGCTAATTAACTTCATGGAATTGTAAGTATCTACAAACTTAAACCTATTTTTGACGTTTTCTATTGCTTCTATTACTAGGTATACCTATACCTATCTACAATAAGATTTTGTATCGTAGGTTAGGTCGGCTACCACCGGTTTTTCCACACGGTAGGTAGGTACAAGCTTGAAATAATTGCCACAATTAACGATGACCTTACTTATATTCCAGAAATGGTGATTTAGCGAAACCCACAGGGTCTGCCATGGGTCGGGCGAGGTCAACCCATAAGTGGATTGAGCTGAAGACCCTGCTCAATGCCGACCCTATGGGAGACCCTAAACCAGTAGATAAGTGGAGAAAAGTGAGTACCTACCTACCTATACTTTTTTCTTTAATTATTTTCCCCAGGTGAGTAGTTATGTAAAATATAACCTTACCTATGGAATGGGTTAGTAAGTACCTACCTAGGTAGGTAGAGAAATGCTTATATTTTGATAGTGTACCTAGAAAGGTATCATTTCAAATATAGGTATCATAAATATCATATCATTGAAATGCTTATGAGCAAACAAAGATCTTACTAACAACTTGGGTAGAAATACTTTGTATGTTTGTATGTTTCTTCTTCGAGCATTTATACCTACCTATGTTTGTTAAAAATCTTTGGGTTTTAAGCTGAAAGTACATACTTATTAAGATTTGTTTAATTGGAACTGTCCATACTCATACAGGATTTATACTATTTGTTTTTTCTAATGTTATTTTTCTTTTTACCACGTTCAGCAACTCCTCGCCGTCGGCTGGTGCTGCTGTCGCCGCCGCAGCGACGCTCCGCACCATTGGCGACAGCGCACCGTCGTCGCCACCGCTCACCACCGCCGTCACGAACGCCACGCAGGGCACACACAACAGCGGACACCTTTTTGGAGGGGGATGAGCGGTCGCGACGGTTTGAGCGTGAAAGATGGGAGGCAGACTAGGCACGCCAACTCAGAGAAGATGAGCGGGAGAGAGACCGTAATGCGCTCAAAGAAAAGGAGCTAAACATCCTTCAACACCAAATAGACAGTTGGAGCCAAATAGCCAACCGAGTGATTGATGTCGTTGAAAGATTATGTCTTCATCATACTACAAATCAATAATAAGGCTGATTATCGTGTATTTTATCTTACTTTAACTGTGATCTCTGAATTGTTGTGCCTAAAATCTTGAATTGAAACAAATCTTATTATAATTATAACAACAATTTATTCATAATTGGTTACATATTTTGATTTTTAATTTTTAAGCTATACCCCAGGTAGATTTCATTTTCATGAGTTTTCTGCATGAGTTTCCTAGGTAGGTATAGATTTAATGAGTAGAACTATGTACCTACTTTATCAGTGTTACAACTGTTCCAAAGAAAATCTTCTGGCCAGTTGGTTTCTGAAAACCCTTCCTCTAACAAGGTCTGAGTCACGGTCAGATCCTTGGTCCATTGGCTCCTGATGTCCAGCATCTTCTAGAGATGCTGGGTCTGAAACAGACAATAAAATATATAGGTAGGTTTACTTATTATTATCATTGGTGGGTCGGTACCTACCAAAATATAAAGATCACACTAGATAAATATAAAATAGAACTGTTAAAACATAGGTTTTTATACCTAAGTCATCTGTGGGCTCCGGAACACCAAAATCAAGGGCAATGTTGTAAAGCACACAACAAGCCTGTATGATCTGTGCACATTTCGTAGGCTTGTAGTGCAAGACCCTATCCTTGCACAAACAACGCCATCGATTTTTCAATCTCCCGAAGGTGTTTTCTATAGTGACCCGGGCTCTAATGTGCTTTTGATTGTACATGCCTTCTGGAGAGCCAGCATCGGCATCTAAAAATGGTGTCATGAGCCATGGACGCAGTGGGTATCCAGAGTCACCTGAAATCATAAATATTTATATTAATTACATGCACAAATAAATATCCATAAATAACAAAAGTAATTTAATAAGTAATATTTACCTAGTAACCACACTGTCTCATGGTTTTGGTGCAAATTTCGCATGAAATTATTAACCATGCTATTTTCCCATATAAATGAGTCATGGTTAGCACCACCAAATTTCGGATTCACATTTAGAATCCGATGGTCACTGTCACAGATCTGAAATATCATTTAAAACTAGGCTTAATAAAGTGTTGTTTATTAAGATATCCTTGTTTTGCTTTAAGTAATTAAAAACTAGAATCTTTAAAACCTGCCATTTGAACATTCATAGAATGGTAGTTCTTGCGACAGAAGTACAGATGTTCTTCTTCCATTGGTGGTTTGAAGATTTTTATGTGGCTGCAGTCTATGCACCCTATGATGCCAGGAAATCCATACTTTGTGTAGAATCTGTAAATGGAAAGTTATTGTTTATTATGTAAAGTAAATTATATTTCAAAATCATTACCGATGAAGACAGCTTGTAGTTATTAATGAAATACTATTGTTATTAATAATAGGTACCTACCTACTAGATAGATGGTTGATTTGTGGACTATATACCTACCTACCTATATAGGTACCCCTAAATAAATATTTTGAACTTACTTTTGACTGACAGCTCTTCTATCTGTTGGTGTCTGTGGAAATACAATGTATTTCGACAACATTGCTGGCAGGATTAAGGCTTGGGTAACCTCATCTAAATACCTGTAAAGTACAACAATAAAAATTAACCCCTTTCTACTACATAAGTACCTAACTACCTATTTATTTACCTTATACCTACTTTATTGCACAAAAATGTATAAATTTTAAACAAAAGGTGGACATAATCCTGAAACATTGTCTGCCAGTTTATAGGGCTGCAAAGGCATGCAAGCCTTAGGAGTGTTGTTTTCTAAATAGGTAGATAGGTAAGTAGGTATTTTTACTAGGTACAAGTTACCTACCTGCTGCAAGACTTTTGGTTGATATTACAGGCCACTCCGGTAGGCCGCTGGTATGAACCAGTCGCGTAAAATAGAAGGGCTGTGAGAACCTGAAAAGAAATTCTATAAGTAGGTATACAGGTAGGGTATGTACCTACCAACATGTATAAGCCCTAGGGAATGATGGTTGGTTACCTACCTGCCCCGCACCAAGTTGAGCGGTAATATTTTCTATAAGTACCTACCGACCTGGTTCTCCTGAGAAGTATTAGGTACAATCAAAACAATTTTGTGGTGGTTCCAAAAAGCCCGGCGGCACGAGCAGCTAGCGTTGCTAGGCCTTAGAAATCTAAGTGCTAGGCTATGTGGATCCGCCATAGCATTGTCCAATTGGTAGGTCTAAGATGGTACCCTTACCTTTAGTTCAAGGCTCACTTGCAGCGAAGACTTTAGGGCGCTATGCTGTCGCAACTCTTCACATAGGAATATGAAGGCAGCCTTAGACAGCCTATACCTTTTCCTAAACTCCGTCTCCGGTAGGTCATCAAAGGCATTATACGATTCACGGAGACTGGCTCGCATTTCTCGTAAATTACGAGCCCGTTCCTCTTCCACCATCCTCCATGCAAGATAATATCTTGCAGACATTTTTTTATCACAAAAAACTTCACAAATAATCCAAAATGATGTTGCAAAAAATGATGCGTTTTTTTTTTTTTTTTTTTTTTTTTTTATACAATATAGACAAACGTTTGACCGCAATCTCACCTGATGGTAAGTGACGATGCGGTCGACGATGTAGCACATTTGCCTAGAAGAAACCTATTCACTCTCCTCTTGAAAACATTCAAATTGTAAGTGTTCGGAAACACAGACGCCGGTAAAGAGTTCCACTCCTTGGCGGTCCTCAGGATAAATGTTGAGGCAAAGCGCTTGGTGCGGACAGGTGGCATGAGTAGGGTTTTGTAGCAACTTTGCTATTCTCACTACCTTAGACCCAAGTGAGAGTAGCATCGCATTCCAAGACGAAAGCATCGTATTCCAAGTCGAAAAATTGCCTCCGAAAACAGCAAACACTAGCACATAGACTCGCATGTTTTGGCAAAACCGTTGATTACGATAGTGCGACTCGACGGTGAGCTCCGCAAAGTAACATTCGAATAGAGATAGACTCGCAGAAACGGTTCCCAAATCTCCCGCTAGAGGCGCTTATCCAGTTTCCATACAAAATTTTGCGTTAACGCAATTTGCGGACAGTTTGCGTAACATAGCAAAGAAACACAACGCGGAGATAGACTCGAGGCTCAGTGTGATTTCACCTTGATTTCACTTACGACTTTAAGCAGCCCGCTTCAAGATGTTTTTCGGAAATTCAGTTTTCATTTTCAGTGTAAAATTTTAGAATCAGGTAAACTTTAGCCATTGTGATGTCATTGTTTATGCAACAGTCGAGATAATGTATATAGCACTAGATCTACGAATAACAATTATGTTTCATAGCCAAGCAGAGTTACCATACATGACCATGGCAGCCATAATACCTCTATCATCAAATAGACGGCAAAATGACAAAGCATTGCAACTTCCGCGCAATCAAAAATCACGTTCACGTAGATCACTGATAACAGACCCCGTGCTGCTTAACTAACAGTTGATATACCATGGCTTTAAGGTATGTTTTACAAAATTTAATGACTGAAAGAGAAAGAAATAGTGAAAGAAAATGATCTAGAAAATTATCCCGAGTTGAGACAGTGAGCAAGGGACGAGTTACTATAGATATCGCTGAAGGGGGTAATCAAATGTATTCAAAGACCTAGAGAAAACTGAAAAGTCACTGGTCTGCGCTGATGAAGAATACGACGTATTGATGTAAATGTGACAATCGTCAGTGTATCGTACCGAGATACACTGCGCGGTGACGACGCTGCTGCAACGTTCGGCAGTCAAGTTGACGCGCAATATGACTCGAATACGTTAGGTTTACGTAACGCGACGACTTTCAGATTTTTCCGTGCTTACCCTCTTTAGTTGCTTCTGATGCAGACCAAAGCTGATGTTTTCTAAAGGATTAAAAAATATCAATTATCAACGAAGCGAGAATGAACTCAGACATTTTGCTCGCTCATTGTAGAGGTCGCAGCATTGTTTGATGTGTCGGGTACTGCATCAGGGGTACGTAGTGAGAAGGGGGGGGGGGACAATGGGTGCGGGCGCGCATGACGAGCACCTGGTCGAGGTTTACCGGCTCCGCCATATGCCACTATGCTAGTTAGTCTGAATCAAAACGCTACATGCCGTTTTTAGTTGAAAGTTATATAGTCTATGGTTCTCACAAAATTGCTTTTCAACTTTTCAATTTGGTCATTGTATACACAAAATTGTAAATAACCTACTAATTAGATTCTATTAATAGAATCATTTTACTTTGTTCTATGGTTTCCCTTTATAACAGGAAGACGTCACCAGCTTGTGTTGCTTTGCCATTGCGATTCATAACCAAGCAAATTTTTTTAGGTCACGTTAAACGTCTTTCATTTGTTTATTTATTTAAATCCAGTCGTATCAAAACATAATCCCACAAAAAACTGCATGCAGCAAGTCTCATTTTCAGTTAGATAGAAGCAACTGATTGATTTACAATTTACAGTCCATTTCTAGTTTCCGCGAAGTGTTTATCGTTGTAAAAATTTTAAATGATGATTTTAAAACTAAGTTTGCTTAAAACCTGCTCCTGTAACTTAACTACACATGAGAGCGAAATACCGGGTCATCCATAAAAAATTGAATATTTTGGAAACTATGAAGTAAGTGAAATAAATTAGGTTTGATAGACTATTCAAAGTCCCCATTCCATTATGTAATTCAATGTTACTGTAAGCATTAAATTCACCCAACATCGTTAATTTTTATTGAACTTTCTGATCTTGATCTCTTATTTATTTGGATAACGAGTTCTTATTGAATCTGAGACTTTTATTCCACTCCTTTGTGTAATGCTAACATTCAGTTGGAATCCGGCCGTTATTATTGAAACGCATTAAACCTGCTGCTCCTGTTTAGTCTACTGTATCTTGAGATCGCTCTTCTGTGGCTGTGTTTGTTTACCGCGCCCTCCTTACTTAGCATAAACTCCAGTGCACTGAATTTAACCCCTCTCCAGACATTCTGCAGGATTATCTCGTATATCTGGATTTTGGACTATCTGCTAAACCTCTTCACAATTTATATTTGAATTCCCTTTTCATACTATGACCGTTAAAGTAGACCGGTTTGTCGATTGTTCTTTATGAATGCAACGTTCGGTATGTTACCGTTATTTCGTGGAGGGTCGCGATTTGCTTTCAAAGAGACGCATGCGCGTACCCGACAACGGACATCCCTGCGGGTCTCTAGTTACTACCTGCGAGCCCATTCACATTACAAGATTGGAATCATGCAAAGTAGCGAGCGCCGTAGACAGATTTCGATCAATATTGATTCAAACTATTTTATAAAACCCATCCGATAGATTTGATGGAAAAGTAACTGCGTGTCTGTCTTCGGCGCGCGCGCATCGACGGACGCTGGCGCCAAGATAAATAAGCAGTCTTCCTCGTTGTACCGCGCTGAAAGGAATGATTCCGGTCTATCGTCTATTCGATTCAATTTATTTCGAGTTAAATGAAAAGCCCCGTTGAAGTTGCGACTACATTGAACGCGACTGATTCATTTATTGACATTACCATGGACTGCTTGCCGCTATGCTATTGTTCCAGCTATTCTGTTTACTTAGCTGTTTTATTTTCTACGCGAGGCACGAATTTTGCTTCACTGTCTACACTTTCTGAGTAACTAGCGTGGTAATGTTTAGCCCAGTTTCTAAATACGTCGCGGTTCAGGCGGGTTTGGGCGTTCGATTATGAAAACATTGTTAAAGTTTTATTGTATGGGTGTTGATGAAGGCCGCAGCGACTCACGGGACAGTTGTCCAAACAGCGCGCGACGCGTTGAATTATTGAGTGGAATGAGCGCGCACTAATCGATTTACACCTGTCCTATGCCCTTAAAACACCCTTAACTTTTTCGTCGCTCTCTAAGTAGTTCACCTAGTCCACGATGCGTATACCTAGTAAGAAATTTAAAAAAAAATTAAAAATTTGCTTAATTTCTATCTTGACTTGAACGAATGGTTGAAAAAATATTTCACATAAGTACCAACGCTAAAACCATAACATACTTCACGCAAAAAACACATTTCACTTAATTTTTTAATTCATTTCAAGTAGGTCATAATTATACTCTCTGGTATTGATTAGTATATACTTGTTTTTTTCTTCACTTAAGCACAGACCAAAGTAAAGAACCAAATGTTGCATGAAACTGTTAAAATGTAAAGCGTGTGTAATTTTCTAGATTTACAATTTACGATTTATTTTAGGAAAAACTAACGTTTCGTGGTTTTCCGGTTTCCCGCAAAACCGATTTAACGCTGTTTCTAAACAAAATTATATGGTGTAGTAGAAAACATTGCTATTAAAGTAGTTTTTATTAGATGGTTGGTTTATACAGTCGAACTGCGATTGACAATCCAGGGGTATGCCAATCAAAGTTGAACTGCAAAGTTGAACGGCAAAGTTTTAAATCATGGTCAGTTCATACTAACTCATAGTTATTCTGTGACTAAATAGTGACATTATGACGTCATTTGATGTGTTTTCGCGCATATTTTGCTGTCAAGTGTCTAAAAAGTCAAAATTGTACCACGTGACCTGAAGAAATTACGCTGGGCAGTGAAATATAACTTGACAGCAAAAGATTGGCATACGGGGGCTGGGAATTTTATCCTAGTTATAATTGTGTCATAAAACTAACCCAAATTAGAGTATTTTTTATAAGATGCGTTCTGTTAGTATATTATTAGGTACCTCTCCTAACACGAGGCGGGGGTGTGCTGGATGCCGCGGGTAGTTCACATACATAAGTAATGCATTGGCAAGGGCGACGGCACGCGATGCACTGTGGTTGATCTTTTCTAGGAAGTTATGACCAGTTTATGACGATCGTAAGCAAAAACATGGTCATTATCCCTTAGAGCATCATGGTTGGTTATGGCAGATCTTTTCAGGGAGACAATAGAAGGGCCAGTCCCGAAAAACGGGTGTTATAAGTTTGGCTATTGACGGCGTTGTGTGTCTATCTATTTGTCCCATTGTCCAAATCCATCATTGATACACCTATTGAGATAATACATTTTTTCTAGTAAGCAAAGTAATCTGCAGTAGGTACTCATGTTTTTTTGTGTGGTTGCTAACAACGGTTGGCTCATCATAGTTGGCGATCTCTACCGTAACCGTAGCAGGATTACGGTCGCCATGACGGTCACTGTTATTTAGAAATCAGTATCTTGTAGGGTAGCCCCAAATGCCGAGCTCCTTACCATTAACAATAATCAATGAGGACGCTATACCGGCCATCCCTTTTGAAAGTGTGTAGGAAAAACCTTCTTTCGGTTTTTTTCGACTAGTCATAAAAAAAGATGGCGACATAGACCATGGTCTATTAGATTAGAAAAATCTTTATTGCACATATAAAAATAGTACAGAGGCGAGCAGCATTTTATTCCAACCAACCTTTGTGTAGTGTGGAGAATAGGTCCATGGGCATGACCGCCATCTTTTTAACCCCTGCCCGAAAAACGGAAGGGGTATTATAAGTTTGACGGTATTGTGTGTCTTTGCCGTTTGTAGCTCTAAAAGTAGGTCGATTTGAATGCGGTTTTTTTTGTGAGAAGGGTGATTTATTTGAAATAGATTGTAGCAATGTTTGGTCAAAATTGGTGGAACCGTTTTCAAGCTATGAAAAAATTCATCAGCTCTGAAAACCAGTTTTGAGTAAATACACTTATAATTGCAGTTTGATAAAATTTGTTCATTTCCAAGTATTGGGAATTGGTAAATGATGAACTGGAGTCCATACTCCAAGGTCTGGTGATGACCAACAATGATGAAGAAGATCTAAGGAGATATACATAGTTTTTAATTTTTTTTTAAATTAAGTTGTAAAAGCTATCAGTCTGTATGACTATTTAAAACCAATTTCTTAAATAAAAGTAGGTCGACGTCATTAAACTTGGACGCGTGCCAGAGCTTTGACTCCTTAGTGGAAGAATTTGATCACTTTCCTTAATTTAGTAAACTCGATTTTCCATGAAGTTCCTATGAAATCATATGATGAAATTCATTCTGTATGTGAAACCTTGTGAAATCATAGGTTGTTATTTGAAATGAGCATCATAGCATTGAGCTCCATTTATATAGTGAAGCCAACTAATGGTGCGGTACGTCGCATTCGCTCGGTCTTGGGGAATAGGCACCAGTCTTAGGTGTCATCGAGCTGTAAAATTCACTTAATTTTCTTTATGAATTCAATCAAAGAGAGACGTCTGTTTGTAGGCATTAAATTACCAGACGTGCTAGGGTAGCAGAGATGCCACCGACGAGGGGGTAAAGGTGGCGAAATTCTACTCGAACTTCGTCTAGTGTTGGTTCTTACCATTGACACACAAGAAAAAGAAGCAGAGATTCGATAATATCAGAAACTGGTGCTAATCTACGTGAGCTGCACGGTACTATCAGCTGTATCTCCATTTTATTGTCTGCTACGGAAACGTGTAATTACCACGCCGACCGTCGGTCGTGTGACGTTTCAGGCTGAAACCGTCACAAATAACTAAAACCCACATCATTTTCAACCCAGATTGAGGCCAGGAAAACTTAGTGGAAAATCACTGGAAAGTGGAACAGCGCAAGCACTAGAAGTGTATTTAAAGTGATAAATTAACACAAGACATGTCTCCTCACTAAATAAATAACCTCGGAGTTGTTGAACACGTTCCAAATAAATAGTACAGTCTTCCGCATCATGCGGATGCGACATGGCATCCAGCCGAAGTCTCTCTAATCAAAGCCAGTGCGATTTATCGCATAAAATCACATTTAATTACCAACGATTTGTTAATTTACGATGCGGTGGCGTTAATGTATACCATCCTAGAACAATGTCGGACAACGACCGGAGTCACACAGGAACACTCGAGTGTAGTAGTTCCGCTCCCTTTGTCGCCCTGTAGGTACGTAACCCGATCCGTAGCCGCGACTTCCGCGAAGCCCTTCGATCCTTCGGTAATCCTCAGACAGTAGATTAAACGACGTGATGCTATAAACCACTTAGCATCCAGCTGATCACGTCTATTGAAACTTTTTAGGGTTCTTTTGTTAATTGCGTGAATTTGCGTGTTTCTTTAGGATGCGCGTGGAGCTTTCTTCGTGTCTTAATTATTATTTATGTATAACAGCTGGCGCGCAGAGGTTGGTCGAACGAGGCTGACTTCGTCCGGCGAACGACGTGGTTATTTATAAAACAGAGTTGCGTCTCGTTTTGTCTTCGGCGCGCTCTTTATTTTGTCTAAATATACGCAGTTTTGGGAACGTCGCCGGCCGCCTCTGCCACGACATCCAGCTCTGGCAGCGCGCCAATGTCTCATCTTCTCTCACCAGCTTATCTTTTGTCGGGACTTACATCTACATAGCGCTCGATGCAAAGTGAACCTTTTGAGGTTATCTCTCCAAAGATGCTTTCAGAGTGACCGTCTGAAAAATTGATCATTGATCAGGGAAATACACCTAGGTGAATTAGCTCAGGTGAATTAAGTTTACGAAGCCGGACCCAATCGCAATGTCAAAGTTGAACTGCAAAGTTTTAAATCATGGTCTGCCCCCGTATGCCAATCTTTTGCTGTCAAGTTATATTTAACTGCCCAGTGTCATTTCTTCAGGTCACGTGGTACAATATGTGTATGGCATATTACTGGCATATTTTGCTGTCAAGTGTCTAAAAAGAATGATCACAAAATTGTACCACGTGACCTGAAGAAATTACACTGGGCAGTGAAATATAATTTGTCAGCAAAAGATTGGAATAGGGGGGCAGCTAGGTGTTTTGCAGAGCTTTCCGCATGCTTTGATGTAGCATTACTGCCAATAAAAATTCGGACGGTCGTATTGCCACATTTGCCACACGTCGCGCACGTGTTTCCTCTGGAAATAAGTGTCCCGGGAACTGCCGCGCCACTCAATGGTCGTAATTAATCGACCTGTGTTTGAGATTGGCGGTAAAGTCGCGAGAAGCACCAGATTGAAGACAGATGACACTGGGCAGATCAAAGAGAAGGTTACCGGACTCGACACATGAAAATCTGCGGCCATGAAATGGACGCAGTTTGGCCAAAACTGGGCCATGCATGACTCTATTCTAAGCCAGTAAACTAGCATGACATATTTAATTTACCTACATTGTATTTTACATTGTAATCTACAAAACAAGGCTTATGTTCAATGCAAGATTTCATAAGATCTTCGGTTCGAAGATCTTGAACATTTGCATAAATGTGGAGCTCATATAAACAATACGACCACACGGTATGCTTCAATTATTTGAAGTTTTACATATAAATGTTTTATGATAACTAGACACGTCGGTTATTATTTTGCAAAGGCATTGGCATTGGAAGAGCTGTTTGGTTTATGTACCTAGTTATTTGTACTACAAATATTTTAATACGCGTAGCTCCGCCCGCGCAGGCCGAGTCCGCTCGCGTCTAAAATCGTATTTCCGTAGAATCCTTACAAGCGTCGTAAAGCACTTACTGTCGGCTTTGCAGTTCAACGACCCGAGCTCCAGAAAGACGTTCTGAAAAGCTCCCAATCATCAAAACAAAGGCTTTATGTACTACACCTACACGAATATCTGAGCACTCGTGTCTAATTTTTACGATTTTACAAACAGATTTAGCTTTTTAATCGTTTCCATTATTAATATACCGATAAAAAGCATTTTTGCAGGCATACCTACAGACGGACTGATGTATTTTTGCTAAAATATGACTTCTAAGCCTGATAATGTGTGCAGGCTGTAACTTGACAATCGATTACTGAAAAATATAGCTAAGTATACAACCCTATCTGGGTCATATACCGTTGACAAAAGAACGTCAGCTGCCTTTTGGTCGTACAACAATAGAACATTTTTAATGAATCAAGATAAGCTTTGTGGACAGTAGTCCGACCTCGGCCGTCAAATAGCATGGCATCGGCCATCGATCGCCTGAATGTGGCATACACGAACATGTCACGGCAAAAGGCCTTGATTTTAGACCTAATGTTCAATGAGGACTGATACTTTGGCGCAGAGACCACATAACTATCTTAAGTAACCACGTGATACAACAAGATGCACCTGCCTACATTGTCGATATTATAAAAAACCAATGTGACGTAGGTGGGACGCAGTGCAACAGACCGCTACATACATAATTATTATGTGAACGTGAGCTATGGCTGCAACATAGTGGCATTACTAAATTGACGTATCTACTTTGGGGTTATTTTGTCCATTGCGACCTGATAAGACTACAGCGCAGTGGTACCTACAATTACCCTGATAGATCAGAATATCATGTAATCGAACGCTAATAGCTGGTTGAGCAGTCAAAAGCGACAATTTAGTAATCAGCAATTTAGTAATTAGAAGGTCGTATGTTGATATCAATAGCCAGAATCGAACCGTGACTCCTTCCGGGTCCTGCGGATGTGATCCACCATAATCACCGGTGAAAACCATACAATGGCGAAATATTTTGACACGCTCTTCTGATCAGTAGCAGGCTATCAAATATTTAATAGTAATTGCGCGTTTCCTAAATCACTGGGTTTATGGCCATTTCGTACCTTCCTTTGTTATGCAAATTTCGCATTTTCTATCCAGCAGGGGTATGCCAATCAAAGTTGAACTGCAAAGTTTTAAATCATGGTCAGTTCATACTAACTCATAGTTATTCTGTGACTAAATAGTGACATTATGACGACATTTGATGTGTTTTCGCTCATATTTTGCTGTCAAGTGTCTAAAAAGAATGATTTTCTTCAGGTCACGTGGTACAATTTTGTACCACGTGACCTGAAGAAATTACACTGGGCAGTGAAATATAACTTGACAGCAAAAGATTGGCATACGGGGGCTGACCGTACCTTCGGTAGTACTGTTCTGTTATTCTCTGGTACAACGCAGGTCAGTAGTACAGTTGAAGTAAAAAGTCAGTTAAAAATGTTTCTATGCAGCCTAAAGTTATTACAAGCTTATTTAGTGCTCTTTAGTTTTTTGCTTTGTTAGGTTTGGATCGAATGTTCAGTTCTAACGCTCTTTATTCCTCGATCAAAAAGAAGTTTTCGAGAAGCTTCAGTTATCAGTTTCTTCTATTTCAATGACTCTACCACGATTTTCAATCGTTTGTTTTGTAACTGTAATATGTTGTAACTGCTCAACACAAGTACATATTATTGCGATGAGACGAGAAAGATACTCAGCTTCCATCTTACACAACGCAACTGTCAAGAGACGATGGTGCCTTTAAATAGATGTGATAGGATGATCGGAATTCTGCTTCAGGAGCGTAGGAGCTGCCAATCAGCGGACAATGTGATGCCTCGACAGGCATTTTAGTAATTGAATTCAGGTGCCAAAGTCTGTAAGCCATTTATAGAGTGTTTGTCGTCTTCTTGTCAAGAGACTGTCCCTGGATGCCTGCGCCCGGGCAGCCGTCGAGCGACGGAAATAGATCCCGACTGCTCACGCTTAACAATGCAATAAAAAGAAATTAACATTGACGCTGCTTGCGCTAAGTTGACTCGTGTGTCGTTTGGAAGTCGTCCAACCCACCGTGATATATTTCAGCTCTCTCCTAGCCACTTCCGTTAAGTGAGACTGAAAATAAAAGGAATCTACGATGAAAGAATAATGTTATTTTCAACGGAATTCACTGTCTACTTTTTTTTGTTACCTCATTTTATTTCGATGTTCTTGTTGCAGGGTTTGGATTGGCGGCTGCGGCGGCGGCAGGAGTTCGTGCCGGCTACCCCACAGTGTTGCAATCCCCGTACGGGTGAGTAGCCAGATGGCAGCACTTTGAAAGCCTCAGTATGATGTATTCAATGTTCAATGGTACAACACTTCGATATTTGCCAGCACATGCGGCGCCGCATGCCGCTCTATTAACATCTCACGAGACAAAAATCAGACTAAACTTCGTTAGACTTCTCAAATAGGCATAGGCATGCAGAAAATGGTGAAAAATTCATAGCGATTAGGAAATGTTTTCGTTAGCTCAAAGTAATAATGCTTACTTTTATTTTAACTAGTAACTTTTGCACATTCTCACCAAAGTTTGTGTTTATTATCTATTGCATAGGGACAGTACGTTTAGAAACTTTGTCATAAGACGGGGGGAGTATGAGTATAAAGTGTAGCATAGTTTTAAGGTAAAGTACAGTTGCTGAGCTGACTTTTGTCTCGGTAGATGAGGCGAGCGGCGTCTCCGGACGGCCAGCGGCGCGGCGGCCGACGGACCTCACCTAGACTAAATTACAAAACATGTTCACATAGGTATCTATGGCAAGCGTGAGCGTGAGAGTGGATTTTTTTCGTTTTGGGTGTGAATTAGTCGATTGGGTTTTTTAATGTTTACGTTTTTATTAAAGCTATACCGGCATGGGCGGCGCCCGCGCCCGCGCCCAGACGCGACGGGCGCGGGCGCGGGCGCCGCCCACCCGTCACTATCCGCATTGTCTCAAGTTCTCAACACAATGTTTTCTTTAATTTTTATGTTTTATGCCGTGTTCGTGTAAGATTTTGTTGATTTGAGTTTTGTTGGTGGTGGATTTCGTTTAATTTTGATGTATTGGTGCGACAGGCAGGCTTGTCTGCTCGAGGGCGCGCAGTGTGTGCGTAGGTGTGCGCGCGCGCTCGACCAGCCACCCGACGCCGCCGGCGCCGCCACCGCTGCCGTGCTGTCTACCCTTCAATAATATCTATCCATAACCACCCGAACCATCGACTCTGTTTATCTGTGCCGCGTGTCCCTGCTCATAATTACAGTTTACAACGATCGATGCTCGCTCAGGGCATGCCACACGGCCATCACGCCAACACCGCCCGCCGAACCACATTCATATATTATTCACCGACACTCTACTTTTAATCGAAAAATAATCAAGTCAGCATTAATCGCTCTTTGCTTTTCAACTGATGAATAAATGACCTTTGTAGGTGCAATGTCATTAGGTGACCGATATTTGTATGACCTACATAAAGAAGTACCTAATTGTAAATTGGTAGAAGCATTCGTATCTTGGTCTCATATCGCTAGATAATAAATGCATTTAGAAATTAATTTCTTGTTCTACTTGTATTGATGGATGATAAATCTATACTTGGAATCTAGTACGTTAATACATTAAATTAGAATTATAGAAAGTTCCGAAGATCGAACTTCCTAGATAAGTTAGGTCAATCAATTAATCTAATCGCACCATTTCCTAATTGTTAAGTAGGTAAATTGCTTCTTATAAATTAATCGACTCTACATAAAACAGAGTCCTCTTTTTGGGCCTGCATTCCCAAATAGTTTGATCACTAGTATGAATATGCAGATGAGCAATGTAAGAGGTGGTAGGTAGGTTGTAAGTGCCTACACTTGCAAATATAATCAGTAGACCACAGGTGGGCGTGCTAGGCGGGCGGAGTTAAGAAACGGGCGTGCATTACGCATGCGCTCTCATCTCTATCTTCTGTACCAAACTAATCTACGCTACTCAATCACAAAATTCCAATCGATCTGTCTCTGTCAACTTTCATTAGTTAGAAAAAGACAGACGCCAAATGCGGTAGTTAGCACGGCTACGGGCAAGAACACTAGAGATTATGATGACGCGGAGACTCGACGGATGCGATGGAGCAAACCTCTCCAAACAACTTGACCGCCTTCCTCCAGGAATTAAGCGAAGTCAACACATTCACCGCTTTGCTACCATTTTAAACTCTAATATAAGGGCTTGTAGTTTCAAAATAGATCACGAACCATCGTTATAGGCAATAGGCGTCGGCGAACTTGAAACAACTTCAAATAATAAGATGATCGCTGATGAAAATAACTTTTTAATTAATGCACCAAGCTTATAAAACGGTGTTTCGTTCTACACTTGGAAACTCTTGTATCATGAACGAAATATTTCAAGAAACCTAATCCTGTTTCGTAACAGCATCCAAATCTTAATTTGAACGACGAGACCATGCAGTAGAGCGATGCTGCGATAAGTAGATGTAGCTAGATACCTATCTAAAGATATTTCTGTCGGAGCGGAGTGCCATTCGTTCATTATTTTTATTGGTTTACTTTTTAAATAAAAAAAGCAACGTGACGCACGGCGGCGGGCTATCCGCGGCGACAGCCGTCCTATATTTTAAGTACTTATAACAGTTCGATGTCTACTAATCTTGCTCGAATCGCCTGTGGGGCTCGGTACTAGAGTGTGGACAGTGTTCAGTATTAATCATGACGTTTCACTATAGCTGTATTAACATAGTGAGATGCCATCTGGGGTTGCGTGTTTCCTACGCTTATTTGCTGAGGGTTTGTTTGTTTTGTGCAGGTTGTCGCCTGGTTACGTGTACGGGACGCCGACGAGTTACATGAACGCGATGAGCGGTGTGAGTGCGGGCGTGGGGTCGGGGGCCGGGGGGCTGGTGCAGCTGCCGCAGCTGCAACATGCCGCCGCAGTGGCTGCTGCCAACCACCTGTATGAGTACCAGGCAGCGGCAGCGCAGGGTGCTGCAGCGTATCAACAGCAGTACGCAGCCAGCTTCGACCCATATGCAACTGCTGCTGGTAAATACTTTTACCTAGTTTCACTCGTGATGTAGGCACTGTATAATGCTTGGTAGTAGTTACAGGTCAACTAGGTTTAGCAAAAGTTCAGAGTGGTCATGCACCAATTTGGGTATGCCCCGAACGAAGTGGTGCTTTTCATCATCAGTCATAATAAAGACCTTCAGATCGCCCAATCCCTATAAACAATATTAGATACTAGCTTCTGCCCGCGACTTTTCCGCATCCCGTTATATCCTGTTGATTTTCCGGGATAAAAAATAGCCTATGTGTTAATCCAGGCTACGAACTATATGTGTAATACATATAGTTTCATCCAAATCGGACTAATAGTTTTTGCGTGAAAGAGTAACAAACATTCATACATACAAATTTTCGCGTTTTTAATAGGTATAAGTAAGGATTAGCTGATAACAATCCTAGGTACACTGAGAATTACAGATTTTTGCAATATGCGTATTCCACGAATCTTTATAACGCCTTTTTATCTTCGTTTCAGCAGCAGCCGCAGCAGCCAGTGGTGCGGGCTACATGTCTCCATACTACACCCTCCAAGGAGGCGGAGTCCAGGCTCCCCTCCTCCCTCCTCTTTCGTACCCCCCACAACTGCAGGAAGCAAGAATGCAATAGATAAAACAAAAGGCTACTCTTCGGAATAACACTTCTAAAAAATAAGGCTGGCCATACACGCGCAGCTTGAAACTGCTGCAGTCGGGCTGCTTTAGGCTGCGACTACACAATGATCTACAGTATTCTGACTGCTTCAAGCTGTTCGTCTATGGCCGCTTTAAACTCAACAGATCGAATTTGATTGGGGATATTTAAAGTCATTTTGACCGGAAAACCGTCTAGGCTAGGCGATTGGTACTTCAGGCAAAAATTATATCACTCCCAGAGATAAAAATATGCAAAGAGAGAGGTCTATGATAAAGTTAACTAAAGACATTGGAATTTTATTCAGTCATCATCATACTATTTATAAAAGTTTTGTAGTACCTACCTACCTAGCCTCTCTATGCGGAAAGTTACAACTCTGGAGCGTCGATCTATTAGTACATTTAGTGCATTATTCGGAGGATCTTGAAATTCCAAAGCTATAGACACAATAGATTTTTAAAAACGAGCCGTTTTTCTAAGGTTAAAGTAATGTAAACCACAGAAGGGAGCCAAAAATAGTAAACCAAATAATGACCAAAGGCTATGAGCTTTTAGTGAAAGAAAATAAGATGCCTCTATTACCTACTAGGCTTTGACTTCATAATTCTAGGTACTTACTTATTGTACTTAAATATTTAAGTAGGTTCATCGTCATACCATTAACTTGCCTACTTATCTATTTTTATATATAATATTTTAGAGAAATAAAAATATGTTTTATTCGTAGAAATAGGTCATCAATGATTTTCTCATTATTTTTCTCAGACAGCTGTTATGTGACAATAATATATCTAACTTATCTATACAAATACTTTTCGCGTCACTTTATTGCGTGCGAATTCGTAACGGACTTTGCGCGCTAAAATAGCGCTATCATAATCGTAATAACTACTGTAAAAAGTAACTTGTTTAATTTCTAAAAACGCAGCTCCGTATAAAATAAGCTTTTAATAAGTTTATTTTAAGCTTCGTAGCTTTCAGCTTTACCTATGTACTTAGGATACTTACACAACGGACATTTGTATCATAAACTTGCATTAGGTATTATTTGCTGGTAGAACGGGCAGCCAAGCCTACATCTGTAATTTTTTACTTCTTCCTTTTAATTCTTTAGATTTAAATTAGTAGAATTTAATTTAATTAGGCTTGAATGTAACTTAAGTATAACTTAACATTATTTATTAAACACACACACACGTTTAACACCTTTGTGTGGGAATTAGACTCTGTCTTCTACTGTAGATTCTACTGTTTAGTACAGCGCGGATCTTTATCCCTCTGAAATTCACTTACCTCCAATTACCCAAAAATGGGTTACAAAAAAAATGGATGTTAAAATGGATACTTTAGAGGGATAAAGATACGTTGTGATTGTGACAACTATAAATACATAATTCACCGAGCTCCGTAGACAAGAGGCAAAGTTTATGACCAGCGTACTGGAAACTGTTCAGCAGTCAAATCTCAGCTGTGCTAATAAGAAGTGGCAGCTCTAGTTAAAAATAATTGCGTCATCTTCAAAAACGAAGACATATTACAAAACTTAGGCCTACCTAAGTTAGGTAAGGACCCCAGACAGAGAATTACACTATTTTGTTAACTGGGTCGTTATTACCACATATTTTAAAAAAGTTGGCTAAGGAACTACACACTACACAATCCTAAGATCAAGATCTTATAAGTTTCCTAATTCTTAGTGTGTCCATGTTGCTCAATACCTCCTAAGACAGGACTTAATACCTATAAGATAGAGCAATATAGGCCTAATAGGTAATGCTAACATTTAATTTAAGGAAAGATTTGATTGTATCTCAATAAAACTTTTGGTAACGCCCTATATTTATGTTATACAAATATTTTGTTATCCAGCGGTATGGGGTACTTACTAGTTAGATTAATTCTAGTCCATTTAATTTTAAAATAATTACCTATTATGACGTTTGCCGGCTGTCTATTGAAAATAGGATATTATGTTCTTGCATGCCCTCGACCATCCACTTTCCATGAACACTGAACACTGATGATAGGTACTATCGGCAAAATTTCCGCCTTACCACTTTTGAAACTGTTTCGCTTGCAAGCAGTTAGCTACCTGGCCTCGCCTTTTTCTTTTGTCTTCTTATTTTGACCAACCAGAGACCTAAACATCTGTTTATTTTTATGACGGCCCATTGTTTTCATAACTTTTACACCCGAAATAATTTGCTTCTATTGGTATTCAAAAATTAACGGCTAGTCAGTTCACAGAAGATGCACCCTTAAGGTGGTAAGGCAGAACTTTTGCTGATGGTACCTTTGTAAAATAGTTTTCATTGGATTTTTACAATTTTGTAAAAGTAGGAAACTTACCATTTTTTGAAGGTGCAATTTGTTACAATAAAATCACACTGGCAATGTCTACCTAAATAGGTAACTAGTACAAGTTAAGGGCACTAATTTAGACCTATTAGGTATCTTAAAAATAGTTTATCGTAGTAACTATGTCTTATTTTATTTTACTCTGTAAGTAATTAAACGTAAATAGTAAAAATATGCTGTTATTTGTAATTTATTTTGTTGATATTTGTAAATCTTCATGTTGAAAAATATTTATTACTTATGTCGAAAAATATCATAAAAATGTTATCTAAATATTTACTTCTGTCTGAGCGAATCTATAAATCTGCAGTAGGTCTATAGGTACATTATTAAAATATACATTTAGATTACCTTAGATAGGATTTCTATATTTTAAGAAGATTACCAAAATAAATACATAGGTACTTCAATGTAGCCATAAATGTGGCCATCTCGCCTTAATTTTTTTTATCATACAGGTATATCCACTTATATAATAGTAATTATCTAAAACATGCAAAAACGCGTAGGGAATACTTTATCGTCCAACCATTTATATATGGAATTAAATATGAAACATTTTACTTCAAAATTCTGTTACTACCTACCTACTTACATAGAAGCTGCCCACAATATTATAAGTATCGATGCGTCATTCCGCACCGGACAATCCATTATAGGTAATAGTGCATTTTTCACCTACCTACTGTAATTTAAGCACAATTTATTTTATTTTTATGCAGGTGTTTCATATTTATCGCAAATCCATAATAAATTGTTATAATTTAAATATAAATCATACTATACCTATGTACTTAATGTAAGTTAAATATATGTAAAAGAAAAATAAATTTATAAGCTACAGACTTCGTGTTTTTTTTGATAATCACTTAGAATATAGAAAACACAGTACAATCTGAGAATAATCATTGTTCTATGTAGGTACCTACTTAAAAAATGGAAATAAAATATATTGTATGGAAATGTTGGTTTGTACCTATTGTAAAGTAGGTACTAAGTACCTAGCTACTAGATTTTGGTAGGTAGTAGGTACCTACCAAGTACCAAAATCATCATAATTTCAGCCTGTTTTTACCCACTGCTGAGTATACTACTGCGGCTTCCTCTTTACTACGCCATTCTTTCCTTCGTTCCCTGCGAGTAGCTACTGCCAAAATATAAAAAAAAAATTGTTTATTATGTATTATGGAACATAGATGCTAATGTAATGTGCTATCATTTAATTATGTTTGTCAAAGTCATAAGTCATAATCATCTTCTGTCTGTCATCACTCATCATCATTAGTGATGCCAACTTAACTACTTTATAGTTAGGTCTAGCTGTTTTTTTGGTGTTAGACTACTACCACTTTTTGAAACTACTTTTTCTAGCAATTTTTCACATGATATTTAAGAGCATTTTTATTGTATAAATTAATTTTTTTATGCATAATCTAATAATGTGTTTATGGATAACTGTTATTTATACATAGGTATTATAATTACCACCCAGCAAGCCTCTCATACGCGCCGCGCCGCGCCACCACACCGCCCCGTGAGGGGATAAGAGGATAGTCTCATACATAGGTAAATATAGTAACTACCTACTTTTATCTAAGCACCTTATTTTGAATAAAACTAGCAGTCTAGCAACTTATTGCAAGATGCTTAGCAGCTTAGCTAGATGCTTCTACTGTCTAAAGCTAGCAGTTGGCAGCACTATCTGTCATGTCAACGTATCAATCAAATCAACATTGTAACCGTCAGATTTGGCAGATAAATGTTGATTTGTTCGTAGCAATAATGCTGGCCAGCCAGGCCAGCCAGTCACTGTCAGTACCCTTTTTTTTTCTATGATTGTTTCTCGCTACGTTTATTTATGTTTATTCCGGTAGGATATTCTTTGGTTTATGTAGTGCGCTAAACTGTGAGTTTGTGTGTTTAGTTTTAGATTTTCAGCTATATGTACATAGTTTATTTCAGTACAACTATAAAGTTATTCAACTTCTTCTATATTCAATCTCCTACACTTCAACTAACCACCTCAAACCGCTAGCATAGTGGCGCGCTGCCACGGCCCTCGCATTCAAAAAGGTTTTCGCTACCCTTGTTCGCTACGGTAAAATAAAAGCGATCATTATAATAGTGTTTGGCGGCCCTAACTTGGCTTGCAACTATAATAAGATGGCAGGCCAAGGGCATCAGTTTCCAAGCAATTTCCAAGCAAACGCTGCTGGTATGCGGTCGGGCTTCGGCGGAGGACCCATGGGAGGGCAGCTGCCAACCATGCCTAGTCAATTGGCTGGTAAGTAATTATACCTATGTAGGTACACAACAAGTAATTTTACAAAAATTTTAAATTTGTACCTAATGAGGGTTTAGAGTAAAGTTGTTAAACATGATTGTGTATAAATTCTATTTCAGGTGTAATGGGTAATCCAATGGCAAATCCTGGGAGCATGGTCAACATGGGTAACCCAATGGTGCCTCCGTATGCAGCCGCCATGCAGAGCCAAATGAGCAATATGGGCTTAGGGCCAACTGGTCCCATGGGACAAGTTCAGGTAATTGCTGAATTTAATTCTTTATTTTTTCAGGTTTAGAATGCTGAACATAGGCCTCTACCATAGCACTTCTTAAGTTTACCATCATCTTCTATCAATGTATTTTAAGTCATATTTATGTGGTTTGAGTTGGGGGTAGGCCTTTGCCCAGCAGGGGGATGAAATAGGCTAATTAAAAAAATAAATGTTTTATATTACAGGGTGTAGGAGGTATGGGAGTCCCTGTTGGTGGTCCACCTAACCCCGGAATGGGCCCACAGCCAGTGCAGCAACCAGGTTCATGTTTTCAAATAATAGTTCTAAGATCTGACATCAGTCCTCATCAATCTATATCGGTCCTACTAGACAAAGGGACCTCCCAGGACGCACCACTGAGTCCAGTCTACGACTTCTTATCTAGTGTTTGCAGATAGTAGCCCCGCTTAAAATTAACAATTTATTATTTTTTCTTTTACTGTTTATGATCAATAAATACAGGGTGTAATAAAACCATTCTAGAAAACTTCGAGGGATTTAGGTACCCACAACTTTTTAAAGGAACTAAGTCCAAGTAGGTAGGTACTTATTGAATATTTTATTAATGAATATTGGTATACTGAATACAAAATGTTATGTGAATTCGGCTTTCAGGGGGTATGCAAACTGCGGGTCCTGTGGTACCGACGAATGTACCTCCTCCGCCCCCCCCGCAGCAATCCCAAGCACAACAGCAAAAGGAGTTCAACACTGCTTCATTGTGCAAGTAAGTATAGTTGCCGGCATTGAAGTTGAACAAGTTAAACGAATACTTGAGTGGAGACTGCGTATAGGCAAGCGTAGTGGACGCCGCCGCCGCCGGTAAGATGGGGCGACGATCTGCGAAGTATAGCGCCAACATTGGATGAGAAGATATGAAAACCGGTCTCAGTGGCGCGTCTTGGAAGAGACTGATGTCCGGCAGTGGACTGATATAGGTTGATGATAATGATGAAGTTAAACACAGAATATCAATGTACCGATATCATCTGTGTGCATTATTATTATTTTTTTTTATTAGCTTTTTGCGGCTATGATATCACTGCGGCTTTCTGGCTTATTGTGATCGCCACTTGTGTAAGTACCACCCCTATCTGTGTGCATTACAATACAAGTTAATGTTCCAAACCGTGGCTAGAATACTAACTGATTTCCTCACGATTTTTTCCAACTGTATTGCTTATATTTTTCAGGTTTGGCCAAGAGACAGTACAGGATATTGTTAGCAGGACCCAGGATGTCTTTCAAACTCTAAAAGCTATACAAGTAAGTTGTGCTATTGACTGACTCATTCTCAACACAGGGAAACCTACAGTCAAGACTTTGAATAATTATTACTTGCATTTCATATTTCGAGAACTGGTTAGGTTAAATACTTTTAAAAATTTTTGGTATATCCATCCATTCATTGGGAATAACACAAAAATGTCTATTCTTGGTGGGGATCAAACCAACAACCAGTGCAGAAAGCAGAGCCACTACCAACTGAACTATGAGGCCAGTCAATTGGGCATTGCTTCAGACAGAACATGGGCCCTACCATAGAGTAGACTGTTGAATATTTTTTATTTATATATTTACCAGGTAATTAATCTCTATATAATATCTTTTCCAGCCTCCAAACGGTATGCAGCACGGTGAAAGTGCTAGTAACGATAAGAAAGCCAAGATGCAGGAACAACTTCGCACAATCAGACTACTGTTCAAAAGATTACGGCTTATCTACGAAAAGTGCAATGAGACTTGTCAGGTACATCATACATAATAATTTAGGACATCATATAAAAATCAGGCCTTTGCATCTAATCTAGATGACATATACGGTGTCAGGGGCCACTTTATACCTTCTCTGCAGTGCCTGGGGATTTAGATAGAGTAGGCTTGCCCAGCATCTATACCATCCTATCAGCTTAGTCGGCCTTATCCACAGGAAAGACAAGGTCAATACGTGCGGAGCTGACTAAGTCGTAGATTTCCTCACGATGTTTTCCTTCACCGTTTGAGAGCAACCTACAGCGTCGCAGGCAGAGCTACTACCAACTGAGCTATCAGGGCAGTTATAGCTAGGTAATCATGGTTTCCAGAAGCACCCTGGTTCTGGATTCCCTGGTGTTCCCGAAGAATCGAACTTCCGCGATTTTAGTCAAAAGAACCCGTGATCCCAGGACTTGCGGTACTAATTATTATTTCTAACGATTACAGGGTACATATGAATACACACACATGGAGAGCCTCATCCCTTTGAAAGACGAAGCTGAGAATAAGGCATTGGACGAGAGACGGAATACAGAGGCGTACAGAGTAGCACTTGACGAGAACAGAGATCTCACTGAACAGGTCAGCTCAAATACACACCTTTACTTGTACATCCCTTTACTAGTAGCACAGAAAGACACAGGCAAAATTGTCTGGACAGACAGAAGCCATAAAAAAAAGGCTTAAACTGTGAAAATGTTCAACCAAATAGCTACTCTCGTGCAGACACAATATTTTAGTAGTAATAGAGCTTCTTGTGAAAGAGCTGGTCCGGGGAAGTACTACCACCGTACCTATTACTGCCTTCAAGCAGTGATGCTCGCATTGCTGTGTTCCAGAGTTCTATATTAAAATTCTGTTTATCCACAGGTGGTGTTGAAAAACAAACAATTGAAAGAAGTGATAACGAATTTGAGGACTATAATTTGGGAAATTAATGTTATGTTAACAATGCGGAGATCTTAAACTCAGTGACAGTGTAGATAAATGAAGTGTAAATATTAGTTAAGATGTTCAATTTGTTCTTGAATCAAAATTAAGCATAAATCTAAATATAAAAAGTTAATAATAACAGTATAAATTTTTATGGCACGTAAAATCCTTTAAAAATTAATTTTACGACTCGGAACGTCCGATCCCTTTCATTGACGAGAGATTCAGAAGTCCGGCAGGTCAATTGCGATATCGCCATAGCTATGGTAATAATGGTGATCTAATCTGGGGCCTTATTCTCACTTCGGCAGAGATTTTACTCTGACAGAGATGACGTCAAAATGGCGTAGAAAACTCCTGTCACTAGTGGGTGAAACCAGTTTTCGATCGAGATTTGACGTCATCCCTATTAGAGTAAAATCTCTGTCAAACCCAGAATCACCCCCCTGATTGCTAACACTCGTCATCGTAGTGTGGTTTCAAAAGTGACATCAAAAAAAGTCATGGACATTTCATAGAAGTCCCTTTAGTCCTAAACTAAGCAAAGCTTGTAATATGAGAACTAGATTGCTGGTAGAATACTTGTACTTACCAAGATATAGTACAAAAATCTATGTTTGCTACATACAAATGTTTGTTCTCAGTGGGGATCGAACCCACGACCCACAGCACGGAACGCAGATCTGAGCAGTGTTAGAACATAATCAAGCACAGTATAGCATATCTGCTATACAAATTATATTGTTATCACAAGACATTGGGGCTCACATTAGATTTCATAGATATTCTGGAAGAAAGATTTTGGAATTTGTTGGATAAAAGCAAATAAACTATAAAATAAATTACTTACATTTATTTAATTTTAAAAGTAGCGATATAGTTTCGTATACTTCTTCTTAATAAGTAGTTTATATGCGAAATGGCAAGTTCAATTGGTCCAGTACTTAACTCCGTAATAAAACTAATTATATGGATAAATTATTGGGTTACCTGTCAAAGCAAAATCAACCTTTTATAGTACATTCACGGTTCATTGTGCTTTAGCATATTTTTTTATTGCGCGGATAAGTGTTTTTGCTTTCCAGACCAGACAAAGTTTCACTACTAACTCTAAAAGCTAATAAATAAATTATGCAGTATTTGTTGTAAAGCTGATTACAATTAATATTAGGCGACCTACACATATACCCTCGAATTTATAAACAGAGGCTAAACAGGCTGTTTAACCAGCATTCGCCCTGAGGAGCTTCTACATCGATTATGATTTCGAAGGTTCAAGTTTTGTAACAGTTTAGAACCTCAACCTTATTCCAAAGTCTCGATCTGATCATAGGCATACGTCGCATCTTAGGTGAAAAACATTCGCAATTCCGAATCTATCCTTACGTTGATAACATCTTATGGCCCCTGATATATTATGATCGATGTAGGAAACAGTTTCGAATTTTCAAAATGCATCCTGCTTACGAACAACAAACGAGTATATTTAAAGTTATATCTATAACGTAATCGATTTATCTACGCTCGATCGGATGTGTCACCTCGGAGTTGACCTTCTTTTTCTTTTCTAGAAGCTTCTTAGCGTAAGGACGGTGGTCCACAGTGTCGTCTGCTGAAACTAGCATTTCATCTCTAGGCTGTTCTGCAATTTTGTCTGTAGGCTGTTCTGCAATTTTGTCTGTAGGCTGGTCTGCAATTTCGTCTGTAGGCTGTTCTGCAATTTCGTCTGTAGGCTGTTCTGCAATTTCGTCTGTACGCTGTTCTGCAATTTCGTCTTTAGGCTGTTCTGCAATTTCGTCTTTAGGCTGTTCTGCAATTTCGTCTGTAGGCTGGTCTGCTATTTCATCTCTAGGCTGGTCTGCCATTTCCTCAGGGGAAGCGTCGATTTGTTTACTGACAGATCTACCAGATGGCAGGGCGTGGAAAGCCTCTGCCAATTCAGGATTGATCTGCTCTAGAGGGGTGTCGCCGGTTTGGATGTAGACTGGCACGTAGCCAGGAACTGCTGGAAGGAACTGCCATGGACGTGCCTCTGGAAAGATGAAAGGAGAGTGTTAAATGAGAGGGCGTTGTGTGTAAAGTCCATGAATATTTATATTTATTTATTTCAAATCTATTTCTTGGAATCCTAAGTGTAAATACTGGGAGGCTATGATGACTGTTTTATTGCTTGAAAACATTTCCATAGAAATAATCTTGAGTTTTTTTATTAAGTAAAAAAAATGGCTTTCGATTGATGTATACTGCACTAGAAAGCACAAATTCGTCACAATTTCATCAATATGATGAATGAGCTCCTACGTAATGTGTATCCAATTAGTCGCAAAGAAAGTGATGAAATGCACTGTCACGAGAAACTCATCGACCATGTTAACAATAAGAGCTGCATTGTTTTGAGCTACATACTACTGAACAAGATACAGAATATATCTACCTAAATGGAAAAAATCAGAAAAATAAATAAAAATACTTATTGATCTGTGAAAAAAATAGAAGTTGAAGATGAGAAAAAATTTAGTGGCCTGGCTAGATAGAACGAAAAACAATGGCGCATAAAGACAAGGAAGGTCACCTCTAAGGAACGCTAAAAGAACATAATTATGCTCAAAATAATACTTTGTAATCGATCTTCGAAACTATTGCTCCAATGTGCCGAGAGCTCTATCTACGGTAGTTATATCATCGGAAGCCGCTAGGTATACGGTGGTATTATATCGTGTTTATGTGGTCACGGGATGATTCGCGGATGCGAGGCGTCTGCGCAGCGCATCCGTGCATCGCCAATTCACTAAATGCCTGTTACATGAAACATCTAACCGATCTATAAAATGACTGATCTGTGAAATACACTCGAGAGCAATGATTCCGGGTCACTTAAAGAATGTTAAAAATCTCGGAAACTAAAAATGATAGGTTAATGCAATAAATTGTATTTAATAGACAATGTAATACTCCTTAAATGAAAGTAAAAAAATATGAGTCACCATACATTTTATTAACACAAAATTACATAAAGAAAAAAACTGCTGATCTCTCCTTAAAACAAAAATAGGAAACATGAAATTTTTGAACTTTATTACGATTTGACTTGAATTTTAATACTTCGTATTGCCTCCTCGTGCTTCCATTACTGCGTTTACGCGGTTTGGCATGCTGTACACCAAGTTCCTTATACGATTTTGGGGAATATTCTCCCATTCCTCTGTGAGAGCAATTTTGAGCTCACGAAGCGTGATTGGGGGAGGGTTTCGTTGTTTTACGCATCTGCCTAGCTCGTCCCAAGCATGCTCGATCGGGTTGATATCCGGGCTGCGCGCTGGCCACTCCATACGAGTAATGTTCATCTCTTGAAGGTAGTCATTCACAATCCTACCTGTATGAGGTCGGGCATTGTCATGCATAAATATAGCATCCTCACCTAAATTGACCATAAATGGACCAACATGATCATTGAGGATTTCTTCCACATATCTTACGCTAGTTAAAGAGCCGTTTTCTATGATCACCAGCTCTGTGCGACTTTCAGAAGAAATTCCGGCCCACACAAGTACAGACCCACCACCGTAGGCTACTTTTTCTTCGATGCATGCTTGCTTGAATCTTTCCCCTGGTCTTCGATACACTCTGTGTCTTCCATCGTGCTTGTAGAGCATAAATTTTGATTCGTCGGAGAACATAACTTTTGACCAATCTTCAATACTCCAATTTACGTGGCTCTGGGCATATCTTAGTCTTGAAATACGATGCCCACGCTCCAGTTTAGGGCCGTTTGCAGGTCTAAGGGGTTTTAAGTTAGATTCAGCAAGCCGACGTCTTACTGTCCATGCACTTGGGTTACTTCCTCCGAGGCGTCGAAACTGATTTGTGAGTTCAGTTCCTGTGAGAAAGCGATTTCGAAGCATGGTGTTCACCAAGTATCGGTCTTCTCGTGCTGTGGTACACCTGGTTCTGCCCGTTCCTGGTCTGCGTAGGTTAGAACCAGTTTCTTCGTAACGTCGGAGAACTCTTTGTACTGTTGACAGCGACACACCGACAGTCCTGGCTGTATCGCGCTGACTCCGGCCGGTTTCCAGCATTGTAAGTATTCTGGTGCATTCTTCAGGCGTAAGCGACATAATTTCAGCTTGAATAATGAATATAGAGCACTATCAACATGGTTTATATACCCACATAAATGACAGATTACAAACAAAAGCAAAACCAAATGCTGTAATTTCGTAGTTCCATCTTCGAAAGTGGCCCTTTTTCAAATTTGATTTTTTTAAGATATAACTTTACAATAACTAAGAAGTTTTAATACCTTCATTTAAGGAGTATTACATTGTCTATTAAATACAATTTATTGCATTAACCTATCATTTTTAGTTTCCGAGATTTTTAACATTCTTTAAGTGACCCGGAATCATTGCTCTCGCGTGTAGTTGCTAATAGAACATCGCATCAGTTGCGAACGAGCTCGTCCACAACTAATGCGAGAGCAACAATCAAATCTCAACCTAATAATGAAACTATCAAGGATCAATTAGGTGGGTACTACCTAATAATTTTGCACCGTTATAGAATTTACCCACTGGTCGAATATTGTTATTTCTGTGGTAGAGCTGTGTTAGGAATTAAATTTTGAAATGCAGATCGTTCGCTTCCTAAACTTATCCTTCCCTAAGACCTAGACCGAGGTGATACCTAGATACCTAGGTTGGGATAATGGCTAGGGTTCCACAACAAGTCGCGTTCCTCGTTACGGAGGTCATTCAACCGATTGCATTACGCTATTAGGGCCAACTTAATCCAACATTGCGAGTTTTGTATTCAGTGGAATACACTATGAAAAAGGTTTAGCAAATATATTTTTATGACTTTATTTTTCTTTCATGGTGTCTCCTACGCAAAAACAAGAGGGCGATGGCTATGGTCTCTATGTGTTTCCAATCTATTTTTTATTAGGTAAAACTAGGAGTTACGTACTTAGCAGTAATAGATGGCCAAAAGATTCTGTATGTCATGATTTCAAAAATTAATACTAATTCGGGAAAATAATTTTGTATATTTTGATTAATTTATTTCTATTTATTCGCGGATTTTTAATTTAAAAAGATTCTTAGTTTGACTTTCTTAGCCTGTCTTTAAACACTCAATTTATTAGCCACCGGAAACGTGTTGTCTGACGATACAAGTTCCTTTTGAGAACCGCCATTTTTTATGAAAAGTATATCAACCAGAACTGCAGGCACGGCAGTTGGTCTTGAGCCTTCGGGCAGTGGAGTTGTGTCAGTTGTGTGTGTGGTATAATTAGATAAGTATTACTGTTTTAAAGTGTAGGATGGTGCAAGAACAATATAAGGAAATGATTGCATAAAGTGCAGTTTTATTTCATGTAGGTAGGTACATCTTTACTAAGTAGGTATACATTGCAGATACATAGTTATGTTATTTTTAAACATAGTCAGGTCAAATGGTAGAATTACCTGCTTCACTTAGCAGTAGGTACTTATAGCAATGTTTAGAGTTGAAGCGATACTTTCTGAGGTAGAGTCATCTTTTCGTCATAGGTACCACAAACACGAGTCAGCTATAGTCGTTCGTGTAGAAACAATGGTTAGATTGATATCATCAATGGTGTATTGCATGTAAATAACCATCATACATAAATATATGAGTACACAGCACGGTGGTCACGATTTTACAACATGTAAATTAATTAGCCTATTTAGGTACCTGCTGGTACCTACAAGTCAGCAATATCAAAAAGCCCTAGAACTCGTGAGTACATTGAATACTACATCTACAAGTAATTAAATTAAAAATATAAAAAACCCCCGACTTTGATAGGTTTGATATTGAGGGAGTTGTGAAAAAAAGGAAATCCGCCATTTTGTGGTGGCGGCCATCTTGGACCGATTTTCATCAAACACAGCTAAGAACATTCCCGACTAATTCACCTTTCAAACAAAAAAAAAAACAAAATCAAAATCTGTTCATCCGTTCGGGAGCTACGTTGCCTCTACTCAGACAAACACACACACATACACGTCAAACTTATACGACCCCGTCGTTTTTGCGTCAGGGGTCTAAAATACCCTAGGTACCTAGTGTACCTACCTATTGCGAAAAGCACTAGAGGTGATCTCGTGGCGAGCCCTACTCCTCAGCTTCACTATTTGTTACTTTATCTACGACAAGTAACAGTGAACTTGCAATAAAACAATTTGTGTTGGGTACCGTTATGCCATTAGCAGCGAGATGTTTATTACTTGCTGTTAGCTCAATGTTAGTTAGACCTTTGATTTAGGGAATGTGGGTATTTTCATTGTCCCACAATCAACACGAAGTTGGCCTAAGTGAATATTTAAGATAGTTAAAAACTGTGCCAATCTATACGTACTGATTATCCATAGGATATCTTGAAGATGTCTTAGATTTAGTTTAGAAAGAGAATGCTTTTGTAGTGGGTACTTGGGACCTACGGTACTTACTAAATCAGATGTTAATGAAAACTCCCAAGAAAAACTTGCAAAATATAATTCATAGCATAATGGATTCACAAGATTTTAAGAGCTAACTACTTCTAAGTACATACTATCATCTTATCAAATACCTAAATTAGCCTTGTTTAGGTAACGCCTAACGCCTGAGTTGTAATCGTATCGAAGATGAAAGCTTAGTTAATTTTCAATTATGGTTCTTTAATATTAATTATAATAGGTAATAGGTATTCACGGTTTTTTTTCTTCATTAAAATAATCTGATGTTACGGTAAAACTTATGTGTTCTTACACCAGGAAATTATTAGCGTCGATAGTTTAAATTAATATTATAATTATAGTTAAAGTCGTGTCTGGATTACATTTACCTAGCTTCACAGCAAACTATCAAAAAGTAAATCTGCTAAAATTAACACGAAATTAGCTTACCTAAGCATTGCCTACAAATAGCTGATCAGAAAACATACAAAGACTTATCTGCTTCCAGCGTTTCGCTAAATTACCTACCCATAGCCAACAAATAGAAAGATAGAATTTTGGCAAAAAAATTGAGTCTTTGGCCCTCTGCTTATCATCTGATCATCTCATGTATTTTATTCCGCTCCTATTAAATGCAGTACCGAGATATGAATGTATGTCGGTCTAACGGTCTCATCCCACCCAAGTTTTATTTTTTGCTTGTCAAAATGCTAACTGTACCTGTTACATTTGTTGAGTACACTTCACCCAAATTACGTCAAGTGGAAAGAGTATTTTGATCTATTACTCGTTGAGAGCCTACAGTATTTTCTTTCGTTTCATTTTCAATGGAGGTAAACACTTGCAAATTATTTTTAATATTTGTTTGTCAAGCTGTGTCTATAATACTAGTAAAAGCAGACTCTAAGTACAAATAAAATGTAATAAATTAGTCATACGTTCGGTTGGTAACCTAATATTCAGAATATATATTAGGCAGACCCACCAAAAGTTTGGACCTGTAGAGCTTTTGTTAGAAATGGCAAGATTGTTTAAAATGTTAAATAAACAACAAGTCATTAAATTAAAAATTTAAAAAACCCCCGAATCTTGGACCGATTTTTATCAAACATAGCTAAGAACACTTCCGACTTATTCACCTTTCAAACAAAAAAAAACTAAATCAAAATCGGTTCATCCGTTCGGGAGCTACGTTGCCTCAGACAAACACACACACACTTACACACACAGACGCGTCAAACTTATAACACCCCGTCGTTTTTGCGTCGGGGGTTAAAAACAGAAGTAACAGATCGTTATTTTCTCAAGCTCTTGTGAAATGCGTAAAGCAGGTTCATAAAAGTAGCTCCTAAATTAGAAGTAGTTATTTAAAAAACTTGTGTAACCTATCAAGTACACTAATAAAGTGCGAGAGAAATGCAGTTCGACTCACTGATTGTACGACCATGAAAGCAGGTCATGCTGAAGTCAGACACTAGTTTCTTATCTAAATAAGTCTAACAACTCGAGTCGACATCTAGATTCAAACTCTTGAGTGTGTCAACTGTCGATGTAAATAGAAGTGATTTTGTAGAACATTTTCTTTTTATTGTGCGATTCACTTACATTCTAAGGCAAATCCAACGAAAAGGTGAGTTTCTAGACGGGCAAAACAATAACCTACCATCTGGGAAATGCTATTCGCCATATCAAGATCGGGAAAATAGTCAAAAAATATTTTTTGCAAAAGCTTCAACATTTTTTCAAGCTTTTGTTGGTTATTTAACTCTAACTATTGTTAAACTATAAATGCGAAGACTTTTGTTTAATAATTAGATTTACAAGGTTGGTGGTGTGGTGACATAATAACACCATAATAATTACGAATATCGAAGTTTGTCGATTTATTTATAGATCAATTTATTTTCGGTCAATCGAGAAATAATGTCTGAACGTCCTTTAGGTAAAATTCTCGGGAGGTTAAATACTATCATTATCATAGTTTGCTAAGCTGGAATCATTCTACAGAAAAGGGGTGCTCAGGGTGTCATTGTCCTGTCCACTCGACTATAACCTCGCTACAAGACTCGCTTTTTGCAACCATACCTGTTCTCATCAACAATCATCGTTTTCAACATTATCCATTGCTGCATTTCTCCAGGTTTGTGAAACTTTCATGGTTACATGGCTGGTAATGGTTGTTGAGTACAGGAAGATTTCCTTTGCGTTGTTAGGTACCGCATCAATTAGTTTTTTGTATCATTTTGATTATTTCAAGAGATGTTCGCTTGACCGGTCTTCTTGAGAATCGATGATATCATTTCACATTATAAAAAGCACTAGCGAGTGGTTATGACTAAGATATTAGATCCCAGATTAGAAGCTTTTATAAAGTTGGTTATCTTTAGAGGTATTTTTATGGTTTCCTTTTCCTGTAGATGTTTTTTGCTAATCGTTTTCAATCATAGTTTATCACTACAAAATCAACGATGTTGTGATGGCGTTCCATAGCTAATTAATCTAGTCATATAAAAAGAACCGATTTTATAGATTTCTCTAGTTATAATCTAAAGGGGTACATCAGTATTCGGTATTGAGTTCCAAAGTGAACATTGGAGCAAGAATATTGAGTACTTTTTTTCCACTCAAAGATCTATGGATTCGTTCGTCGTTTGTTTTCGCTCGGTTATAAAAAAAATCCTTGTATAATGTTGTAGATACCAAAAGATCATGTCTTTATTAGAAGCTAGCATAATAATATCTGAAAATAATTAAGGTAAGTACAGTTCTTATTTAAGTTAATAAAGAATTTAAGATAGTCCAACTGTGTTTTGGAAGCTTTTGACTTTTTTTTCATATCTATAAATTCAGTACAACATTATTTTAAGACTGCATTTAGGTAAGTACTTGGATTTTAAAAACTATCTTGCTGACAGTACCCACCTGAATGTGTTTTGTTTACTTTTGACCATGATAGAGAGGTTATTCGCATTATTAACATTTTCATAATCGTATACAAGGCGATACGAGCTTTTTAAAAATGTTGATTGATGTATTGATGTTTTTAATCAGGCATATTGTTGTTTATATTTGCTTGCGTAGTTGGTAAACAACACGTAGGTAGGTACTTAGTCATACATACCTACTAAAAAATATTAAGTACCTACATTTATTAGGTCAAACGTAGTGTTTTAGCAGTTATTCCTAAAAGCACAAAATTAGTAGAAGCTAAAAGTTCATACTCGGGAATTGAACACACGCACGAAGAGATTTCAAAGATAATGTATACATTTGCAGTTTTTTTTTAAATTTAGTTCTCTATAAATTACTAACTTACCCTAGTAGGTAAGTATTGATATATTTTTCATACTTATACCATTTTTTGTGAGCATTATCTAGAGCAGACACAGCTATCTAAAGTTGACCTAGTCTTTTGTTGGTAGATAAACTTTAACATAGGTAGTTTCGCATATATTTTTTATAGGTAGAGTCATAAAAGATAGTATTCAATACGCATTATGTTTTTATTCTATTTTTAATAATGTATCATCAATTTACGCAAAAAAATCCTTCCAACTCACGACTGCGGAAAGGATCCTCCATCACGACTCCCTCTCCGTGACTACAAACACTATAAAACAATGCTCAGCCATATTAATTGGCGTGTCAGCCTGTTTTTGTTTTAAATTGGATCTGTTTGTTTGGTTACGAATAACCCTACTTATTATTGGATGCTGGATATTTTGACCCACACTACAAAAATTACGATACATTCAAATTGCCTACATCAATCAACCAAGTGCCACCTAGATTAGGACTATTCTGTGGCCTAGAATAAATTCCATGTTCTATATAATCAGTAACTAAAACAACGGTTAATAAAATAAACAAGTGGGGTTATACGGGTTGGCGAGGTCTACTCACAGAACCACTAGTTTTAAGTTTTTCAGAATTTTTTCGAATATTTGTAGTTTAAAAAAAAAATTAAAACTCACCAATTACCACACAGAAGGCAACACACAACAGAACGCCCGATTTAAACATTTCAATTTTTTTTTAAATAAACTTTTTTTTTAATTCGCGAAAAAGGCAAGCGCGGGTTTCGGTCTCGACTGCGGGCTTGCAAGTGATGCTCCCGCGAGCTCTAACCGGATTAAAAACGTTACCAGTGCACAGTTAGGTAGGTCTGTGGCTATAAGTAACATTTTAGGTATAATGCATATCGCTGTTAATGCGAAAGTTAAGTATTCGAAAGAATAAAATGTTGGTTGATTTTGTGATAAAACTTTTTCATCTAAGTATATTTAGTAGGTACTTGCTTCCGTTCGCGTCGCGTTTGTCCAAATATACAATTATAATTAGTTGATGATTTTTTTATTTTCTGCATTTAGATCTCTACTTTGGTAGAGCTTTTTTGGTTAAAGTATAAGGTAGTGCATTCTCGTTTTCCTAATTCCTACTGATTCCTACTCGTACCTTCGCAAATAAATATCCATGGACATTTCAGACAACGCCCTCTACTAAGCAAAGTTGTACTATAGGAACTAGATAATTGATATAATACGTAAATATATATTTGTAAATACGTACATAGTAACACCCAGACATCGAACAAACATCTATGTTTGTAACACACAAATATTTGTTCTCAGTGGGGATCGAACCCACGACTCACAGCATGGAAAGAGCTACTACCGACTGAGCTCTGACGCCGTCACGATATTGTTGTTAACTATTCAGTTTTCTTAGATAAACTATCACCTAGAAACAATACATCATATTGGTCAAAACAGCTTTGTTTTGTAAAAGATAATTTGATTTTGGGTTTTCCTGCTCAGTAGGTAGGTACCTACAGGATGCAGTAAAATAACAGTCCTCATATCATTGACCTTATCATCTTAACATTTCTGTTTACATAGTTTTGTCTTAGTTATTCGTGACATAGGTTCATTTATGGTGGCATGATAGCACATCGTTTCAGACAGCATTTATTTCATACAACCTATGCTTTATTTACTGCAGCAAATTGTATGTCAGTTATTATCAGAAAACTTGCGGTTGTGTGTGAATGTTATTGAACATTTTTGAATGTGGTTTTTCATTATCATGAATCTAAATTCAGAATTCTCTATCTGAAGCATCTGCCCCCGTATGCCAATCTTTTGCTGTCAAGTTATTTCACTGCCCAGTGTAATTTCTTCAGGTCACGTGGTACAATTTTGTACCACGTGATCATTCTTTTTAGACACTTGACAGCAAAATATGCGCGAAAACACATCAAATGACGTCATAATGTCACTATTTAGTCACAGAATAACTATGAGTTAGTATGGACTGACCATGATTTAAAACTTTGCAGTTCAACTTTGCAGTTCAACTTTATGCAATGGGTTAGTTTCAAAATCCCCTTTATTTTGAAAATTTAGAATCAAGGGGATCTGGGCATATTTCAGTGTCGTTAGAATCCTAACTTCAATAAAAGTTGTAGGTACTGTGAGCTGACTGTCCTTACGTTAGTTCATCAAATTAATAGTAAAGCTATGTAATGTACACTACGATTTCTCTGATGCAGTTCTAAAAAGGGTTTATATGATGGTCGTTGTCCTGCATTTTGTCATTGCAATACGAAACATCACCTTTTATAAGCATTGTAAGTTTCATAAATATTAACTAGCTAGTCTGAAAGCGCGAAAGTGCAACTTTCCTAACATAAAATATGAGCTTTCCGTTACAACTTAAGCTATGTGCAAACTGACGCGACCTAACGGCCATTACCTATGCATGGGTTCCCAACGAGTTTCACCTAAACGAGTAACACTGTATTATTATTATATACTGGGTAAAACATAATGTCCCTATAAGTCCGAAAGGGGGGTATTTACACGTCATGGCGAACAACATTTGTTCTACGACTTTTAATATTTCGAAGTTTTTCATTAATGAAAAGCGTCCTAAAGTTTCATGTGCTACATCGACGATTGCATGGTCACTTATCATCAGGTGAGATTGCGGTCAAATGTTTGTCAACAATGTATAAAAAAAAGATAGGCCCAGCCCCCGTATGCCAATCTTTTGCTGTGAAGTTATATTTCACTGCCCAGTGTAATTCCTTCAGGTCACGTGGTATAATTATGTACCACGTGATCATTCTTTTTAGACACTTGACAGCCAAATTTGCGCGAAAACACATCAAATGACGTCATAATGTAAAATAAAAAAAATAAATATAAAATAAATATTCATGGACATTTCACACAACACCCTCTACTCCCAAACTAAGCAATGCTTGTAATATGGGAACCAGATGGCTGATAGAATACTTATATACTTTTTTAATGTCACTATTTAGTCACAGAATAACTATGAGTTAGTATGAACTGACCATGATTTAAAACTTTGCAGTTCAACTTTGCAGTTCAACTTTGCAGTTCAACTTTGCAGTTCAACTTTGCAGTTAAACTTTGCAGTTAAACTCTGCAGTTCAACTTTGCAATTCAACTTTGCAGTTCAACTTTGATTGGCATACCCCTGCTGCTTGTTCCATCATTATTTTTATTCTTCTTCGAGTCGATTGGCTCCCATATAAAAAATACTTTTGGAAAGCGCTCCTGCAACCTCCACATTTTTTCGCTTCGGCTTAGCTTATAAGATTTCTAGATCTAAATGATACTTTTATCTAAATCTCCTAAATGATGCTTCTAACTGCTGATTGGTATTAATGAAGTTAGTCATACTGCAGTTTATTTCTGTGATCTGATCTGATTGCTACCAACGGTCTTGGTTTTAATCTTTGAAAGGCGTCACAGCTCAGTCGGTAATGGCTCTGCCTTCCGTGCTGTGGGTCGTGGGTTCGATCCCCACCAAGAACAAACATTTGTGCGTGGAAAACATAGATGTTTGTTTTATGTCTGGGTGTTACTATGTATCATAAGTATAAATTTACAAAAAAAAAAGTATATAAGTATTCTATCAGCCACCTAGTTTCCATATCACAAGCTTTGCTTAGTTTGGGACTAGAGGGCGTTGTGTGTAAAGTCCATGAATATTTATTTATTTATCTAATATAAAGAGTGTTGCAGTTTTAGACTCGCATTTTAATAAACAACTCAGGCTGGAGTAGAGATTCTCATATAAAACTGGGGAATAAAATTGTAAGTACTAGCCGAAAATGCATCTTTGAACAGAACTGCATCTTTCTAAAAGTGTCTTTGGGGAAAGGTCTGGACTAGGTAAATCTTTTGCTCGCGGTTATTACTTTGTCCTGTCCATTCACATTATTATCTCTGTATTAGAAGTGATCAGAAAAGAGAAGGTTGCATCAGATGATACGGATCAAGGCCAAAAGCAAGGCCACAGGGTCGGCCGCAGTGCGACGAACCCTAGGTAAGCGTTGACCTAGGTGTAGGCCACGCTAGATCTAAAGTCTGCGGTACGAACAATTTTATTTTCAGAAGTCTTTGCTATTGCTAAAGATTTTTACATAATTTATAGATTTAAAAAACTAAAAAAACTGACTCCAATTCGGCTACTGGCTTCATCATTAGAAGATGATGGCAGTTCATTGGGAATGTTCTAGTGACCGTAAACATCACTAAAAAGTCACATAACAGCAAAATACGCGATTTCGTGCACGTGGATGGCATATTTTTTTCAGTTATTTTATTGAAAAGCTAAACTACTGAACTGATTTTGATAAAAATTAAATGGGACCAACCTGGAAGCACATCCTTTCAGATAAAAAAAGAATTTTTCAAATCGGTTCATAAATGACGGAGTTCTGAGGTAAAAAACATAAAAAAACAACCGAATTGAAAACCTCCTCCTTTTTTGAAGTTGGTTAAAAAAATGCTCCTAACCAAAAGCGTGATTTTGTGACACTTTTGTTACAGGGTGGATCATAACAAATAACCCTTATTTATTTAACTATCTCACTAATATTATGGCTCAAATTTTTTCGGAGTTTTAGGGCTGCTTGCACCAGAATCGCTAAACGCGTTTAACTGTTAAATAGTATTTAGCGAGTTGTCAAGTCATATAAATACGTCAGATTTAAATCTATTTAGCTGTTAAACACGTTTAGTGATTCTGGTGCAAGACGCCCTTAGTATTTTTTGATCAGATTTTTGGCTTGCCTGCACAATCGCAGCCCAATTGCTGTGATTTTTTTCAGTCGCGTTGCCTTACCGCCAGTAAACCTTGAACTTCAGCATAAAACTGTTTCATTCATATTCTTACCTACTTGATTTGCGAGTTAAATTGCGCATTACTCGGTTCGTTGACTCAAACTCCTCGTATTAATCAGAAATCTCATGCAATTAGTTGACTTTGACCGGCTATCGATAACCTCGGACTCGACTCTTGCAGGTTTCTGCAATGGAAACCTACATAATTTATTATAATTTTTTAATGATTTTTATATGATGTCACCGTAACTATTATTGTGCGATCGCCCCTTGATTCGATTTTAGAGAAAAAAATTCAGACTAGAGGCTTTACTTACTCAAAAAGGTTTATTTGGAAAGTTTTCGAGATAAACTTTTTACACCTTTTTCTTTTAGTCGTGTGCAAGCCTTAGTAATACAACGAGCAAAGAAAGCAAATAGCTCTAATATAAATAACAGGCGCTCTTTAAGCTTCTATTAATTTGTAATAAAATAACTTCATTAACTCAAAGGTTTGCTGGAAGAAAACTCTTGTTAGGGTTAAGCTCGCCTTTGTATATGTCATCTATTTCTGTCTTTTGTTTAATTCCTGTGTTGTGTGCAATAAAAAATTAAGAATTAAGAATTCATTCCATTAATTCTAGATGGTTTTCTTAGTTTCTTCGATATTCAAATAGAAATATTCTAAAGTTCTAGAACTTATTTCAAGTGTGATGTGCCTGTATTTGCACCGGCAACCATACCCTTCAACTAGGATCACTGTTTGGTGGCATAAATAGGTACGGTAGTAGCGCATCCCCAGACGAGCTGTTTCAAAATGAACTCTAAAACTACTAACCGTGGTTTGAAATCGCAAAATATTCGTTACGTCTACAATCTCGGTACGTCACTGATACCCGCAATGGTTACAGCTGGGTCAGGACTAGGAGGTACCGAAGGTGGACTAGGTACTTATCCTCCGGTTTTATACCTACTGGTACTATCAGTAGTGTTTTCTGGTAGGTAGGTACTTATGTTTTAGGTACAAACAAAACATAATTGGTCCTCAAATTGTTAAATAACACGAAATGCTAATAAACTTTACAATTTTGAAGCAATTTTTTTACAAGCTTCGTTTATCTTGCCTGATTCTGATAAAAACTCGTTGCTTGATGAAAAAAAGCAACAAAAAACATTTATTGTTTTGAGTGGAGCATAAATATTCAGGTAGGTGGGATAATACCTAAAGATGAAGTCATAATCGAGTTATTGAAGTTTTATTTCAATGTTTAGATGAAAAATATGATGAGTCAGAATTTACAATAATTTATAAGTTAAAAAACTGGAAAACCGACTTCAACTCGACTACCAGCTTCATCATCAGATGATGATGACGATGATGACAGTTCATTGGGAATGTTCTAGTCACTATAAATAAACACCACATAAAAGTCACAGGAAAGCAAAATACGCAATTTGGTGCACGTGGTTGATGTTGGTTCTTTAGAGGAACAACTGGTGGGTTTTTGCTTTTTTCCAATTAAATGCGGTTTGAATGTACAAACTGGGTTTATTGACAAATTTAGAAAAATGTAAAAATTTAGGTGTGCACCCACAAAGGGTCCATCGTTGCTAGCAGTAAAATGGTAGGCGCTACGCCGCAACTTCGCATATTGCATCGTTGCTAGCAGTAAAATAGTAGGCGCTGCGCCGCGCCGGGCATATTTTTTTCAGTTATTTCTATTTATAACCCAAACTACTCAACCGATTTCGATGAAAATAAAATGGGACCAATCTGGAAGTATATCCTTTCAGATGAAAAAAGAATTTTTGAAATCGGTTCATAAATGACGGAGTTCTGAGGTAACAAACATTAAAAAAAAAAAAAAAAAAAAAATAAAAAAAAAAAACATACAACCGAATTGAGAACCTCCTCCTTTTTTGAAGTCGGTTAAAAAAAACACCCTAAGTTGGCTGTCGCGTTCAATAGTTCTCCTCGTCACTTCGAATCTACAGTACTTCGAGTTTTTTTTTCTTTCGACAGCGTTACGTAAGCTGACCAATGACGCGACGCGAATCTTTGAGCCGAGTTTTGGTGGTCTACTCCACAAAAACAAAAACTAATGTTTGCTTTTGACATTCGAGTTACTCAGAGAGTAACTCGATTACACAAAGTAACTCATTTTAAAAATGTCAAAAGTATACCTTCGTGGACTAATAATTGAGATGAGTCATTAGAATAAAATGCTTTTTGGCTTTATAGATTTTCCTTAGCAGGGGTTGTGTATGAAACTCTAGCCGTATACCTTTTATTAGTGGAAACTTCAGTGGAAAGGATCATACAAAGCACTGGAGAACCAAACAGTAAGTTTCTTATCAGTTGCTTTTAGGTTTTAGATAAAGGCAACCCTATAATATTATGGATTAGTATAAAGGGTAAAATACTTAGTTAAAACAACTGTTCTGAAAACTATTTTATACTTCTAAAACTTATATTATTTCTAACTTACTAAAATTTACAGCGTAAATAAGTAAACCAATGTTTTTTATTATTTAACTATGTAAATACATAAGTCATTATTTTGGAAAGTAAAATTACATTTTGGTAAGCAGCGATGACATATTTTCTTGGTACCATTTAATTACATTTAATCCGTACAAATTATGTGTTTAAAATGTTTTTATGGTTCTTAAATATGATAACACGGAAAGAACTTTAATTTAGTTGCAGCAAAAGGGTAACTACAGAGGCAGCTTGCTGTAGTTGTCGTCATGCCTAATTCTTCTGGATCATTTGCCGAACCCATAACCACCCCCTCCTCCGCCATAACCACCCCCTCCTCCGCCACCGCCACCACCGCCTCCGTAGTTGCCACCGCCACCGCCACCGCCACCACCTCCACCACCGCCTCCGCCCCCGTAATTGCCATATCCTCCGCTATAAGGAGGTGATCCATGTTGGTTAAATCCACCATGATGAAACTTTTGTTTGTGACCTCCTCCTCCGCCTTGAAATAAACCTAAAACAATAAATATAGTAAACATTTGTTTTGGAAAATAGTTTCTGTACCCAAGATAATAGGTAGCTACTTACTTATGTGGACTTGCGTAGGCTGTTGGTGCCACTTTGAGTGGTGTTTTGTTGCGTGACGTTTTTGTCGACTTCCACTATTAGTGGGACTCTGTTGATCTTCTAGTTTCTGGAATAAAAATGCAGATTTGTGAAATACTAGATAAAAGAGTAAAATGACTCAATCACCCTCCCCCCAGGTTTATGTCCAGCAGTGGACTTCTACAGGTAAGGCGAAAAACTAAAATTATTTTTATTCTCAATTGTAATTGCTTTGCCTTCTGCGCTATAGCTTCTGTAGATTGTGGGTTCGTTATGTGTTCTGTTTGGTAAATATCGGTGGAGCAGTTTGAAGTTTTTAGTCATCACATCACCATCAGTTCTGAAGGGATTTCATTTCAGGAAAATAATTATTGCAGTTTTAAACTAGATTTGACAATCTAAACACTCCAGGGTCTGATGATGACCAGTTATGATACAAAGAATGTATGAAGTTTTCCGGGTCAAGGATTTCTAAATTTTTATAAAAGTTTCTTTTTACCATACCTAGCGTAAAACACCCAATTGTTGTTATTTGCACGTTTTACTGAAATGATTTGAGTAAATTATTATGAAAAGGGCCAATACCATTATGAACTATAAATCAACGAAGTATATGAACATAAATAGAGGTATCCTCGTTTTATATAAAAATACAAAAAAAATAATGATTGATTGCAACAAGACTTCCGGTAAATCCAAACGTCCAGTAAGCAAAGTACTATCAATTTGCATTCTTTAGTTCTCCCTAAACCCACATGAATCTGATAAAAAATATTTAGGTTAGTACCTGAACATAGTAGATAGGACGGTCTGCTTCCAATGACTTGGCATCATGTTCCCTCGAGTTGACAGGGGGATCCCGCAGTGCCAACAGAACTAGGATAGGGAACTGTCTCGACCTCGTCATGTCATGAGTCCTTGAGTCCCTAGGCGGCGCCAGTACCGGGGCCACTTGCACCACTCTTTCCTCCCCGTCCAAAGAGTTGTCGACGGTGGACGCTGTGACGAGCGTCACGAGTGCCAGCGCACTCACGAACCGAACGACTCCCATCATGCTTACTACCGCAGGACTCGGCGGCAAACCTATTTATACAACGCGGTTTTTCTGACGTCACCACTCGGACAAACAACCAGGACTTTACAGAATCCACTCTACAGACTGCGATACTAATTGTTTTAAAAATCAAAGATTGCCGCAAATGGTTTTGGTTAAACGAAACAATTTTTAATGGGTAGGTAGATATTAATTACTTGATGTTTTGTTGTTTTCAAGATTTGATGGTTTGCATAATCCTATTTTGCGGAGTCAGATCACGTATTGATGGCTGGTTTTCCTCAAAAGCCGGACGAAAAAAATCACAAATATACTTCTCATCAAAACAATTGAGCCACCTCTAAAGTTATGTTTTGATTATAAAGTTACTAAAGTCTAGAGATAGACTGAAAAAACAAAAAACAGCAATAATTTAGGCTTTGGAATAATACACTGATATTCGAAACGAATATAACCTTTTTAGTTAATTGAAAAATGCAGGGGTGGCTCGATTTTTTTGATGAGAAGCATATTTTATCCCTTACCCCAGCCGAAGAGGTTAGCTTACGTTATAAACCGGGCGAGGTATAAGCTGCTTTTTTGCGGAGAGCTTTTATTTGTCAGGACGTTGTATCTTTTTGTTTTCTAGAACAAACTGGTTCACGTTTTGTTTTACTCTTTGTTTTAGGTCGGCGCCCTTACTCAACACTGCATTTTTTTCAAACTATAAAAAAGAGGGGTCGATGATCATATGAAAATGGTTTTTAGTGATGAGTCCCTCACTCGTGAGGTGCCTCGTTTGATTCCCTCAAAATGCAAAATGAGGGAAGTCCTCGTTTTGCAACTTCGAACCAACTCCTTGAATTCCTCACTCCCTGACGCACGACTGTTAGTTATTGCTGCCATTGATCCTAAATGAAAAATTTACATAATTATAGGCTTTGAACATCGAATCTAATCTTCGGATTACAGATAGTAGGCCTAACAAGGGCTTGAAATACTGCTCCTGAAATAAAATTATCAACCTTAAATTGAAGAGGTGCTTTCAAAACGTTAGTTTTAAGAAATGATAAGCTACATACTAGATCGTTGTAGCATAGGCAGGACATCTTACTTTACCAGCATTTGCATTAGGTACCTACTTTACTAACATTACCAGCATTTGCATTAGGTACTTTACTAACTTTACCAGCATTTGCATTAGGTAATTTACTAACTTTACCAGTATTTGGTACTTCACTAGTAGCATCAGTGATAGGATAATACCACCAACATCAGTTGTTTGTGATCCAACCCGTTATTACTGAGATATCGTGATGCGTGATGCGTGTAATTATATTATATTGGTATGCAAACTGGAAAAGGTATTTTACATAGAAACAAACGCAAAAAGCTGTAGGTACCTATGCGTCATTCAGTATCTACGAGGCACTACTTATCCTTATATTCCGTGGTAACATCGAATCTCTTCACGGTGTGTAGTATCGAGTGGAATTCTAGACACGTGGTCATCGAAACTCCCATATTAGAGGAAGTACACACATACATGTTCCGGAGTTTTATATTGTTTATACATTGATAATATAAAAAAATATGACTAATTTTAACGTAGATAAGCCAAGTATTGAAATACGGATTTTACAATGGTTTGTCTGCATGATGGCATTCATTTTTGCAACAAAAACTTATTCTACTGTGCAAAATAGAGATCTTGAATGTGAAAAGTTAATTATTTATTCATTTTCCACACTCAATATTTCTGTTTGACTAGAATATTTAAAGGCGTTTTAAAAGTAAACTTTACCCACTGTTTTTTTTTCTAAGTTTATAGGTACCTTAAAGATTTTCCCATTTAGAACCAATCATCAACTTAGTTTTACCCTTCCGGCCGTACAGCAATGCAAGTCAAAAGTTACAGTCTAAAAAGACTGGAAAAAAAAATATTGGGACCAAAGAATCTTATGTACCACTTGCAGACTCTATAGGAGTTTATAGGACCTCGTTTATGTGAAAACGAGTTTAGTTTTAGCACGTAGCTAGCTTATAAAAAAAAAAACACTTAATAGTTTTATAGATTTTAATTTGATTCCTTACTAAGGGTCTATCATAAAAACATAAAACGAGTGTTCTAAAAATATTTTATACACTTAAAAATACTTATTACTAGATAATAGCTACTTGTGCGTATACTGCAAATAATATCCAGAAGATTTTTATAATTTTACTACCTGTAAATTCAATATTATTATTTTATAAATAACAAAGTAGGTAGGTGCCTAAGTAAAGTTTTTTTTTTGGTAAGCAGTGGTATATTTTCTATAAAAAAATCGATTAAATTACAATGAATGATCAATATGATCATAGATGATGACTACGGAGGGTCATATTAATAGCATTAAAATAGTTCACATACATATAGCGATGTCTTTTTATAAAAAAAATGTTTAATAATTGCACCTACAATGCAAAATGTGATTGAGCAGGTATATGTACATACTTTACGATAATTTGGGAACTAATTTCAGTTATAAAAAATAATCTCTGTTATAGCTGCTGCTGAAATTCTCGCCATGCATAGCCCATTCTGCATCATTTGCCGTAACTGCCACCACCTCCGCCACCGCCTCCGCCACCGCCTCCGCCGCTACCGAATCCGAAGCCAAATCCAAAGCCTCTGCCAGAACCTCCGCTTTGACCTCCTTGATTGTTTCCATAATTTCCGCCGTGACTTCCTCCTTGGTAGCTGTTTTCACTGCCACCTCCGCCTCCGCCTCCACCTCCGCCTCCGCCCCCGCCGCCATTACTTCCATACGAAGGAGATGGGTGCTGGTGTGTGTTTCCGCCACCACCATAGTTTCCGCCACCGCCATAGCTTCCGCCGCCTCCACCTCCACCACCTCCACCTCCGCCGCCACCGCCATTACTTCCATAGGAAGGAGATGGCTGCTGGTGTGTGTTTCCGCCACCACCATAGTTTCCGCCACCGCCATAGCCTCCGCCACCTCCACCTCCACCTCCGCCGCCACCGCCATTACTTCCATAGGAAGGAGATGTCTGCTGGTGTGTGTTTCCGCCACCGCCATGACCTATACCACCGCCATAACCTCCGCCGCCGCCATAACCTCCACCACCACTGCCGCCGCTACTTCCAAATGAAGGTGGTGGCTGTTGGAGGTGGTTTCCGCCACCACCATGACCTCCACCACCACCATAGCCTCCGCCACCACCATAGCCTCCGCCACCACCATAGCCTTCGCCATAACCTCCACTTGAAGGTGGTCCTTGATAGTTTCCACCACCGTGATGGCCTCCACCACCTCCGAAACCTCCGCCTCCGCCATAACCTCCACCACCGCCATGATGTCCTGTAAAACAAAAAATATATTAAAAGATCGGTTTATCTGTGGTTGGTCAAAGACCTCCGCAGGTACAATCGGATTTGTATGCATTCGTATTTCTGTTTTGATATTTTGAGTTTCAGTACATGAGAACACCTCATCGTGAGTAGTGTTCTGTGGGCAACATTCTACCAAAGAAATATACAGTCAACGTTCTGACATCCGTTTTATACATCGTTCGTTTTTCGAGAGTCCAAGTCTAGTTCGGGCTGTGTACAAACAAACTTTAGTTGTTCGTTTTACGGAGTAGACCCTATTAGTTAGTTAGTTGGCGACCGATCGGAAACTTTACGATCGCGATTCACTCGTTTTACTCGGTGTACTGCGCAAGCGATGGACGGACGTGCATTATAACTTACTTAAATAGCTACACAGACTTACGTAATTAAAAAAAATCATACCTTGTACCACCTCTACGACGACAATTGCCGGCTTATGGTGGTGATGAAGGTGGCGTTTTTGTCGGCTTCTACCAGCATCAGGAACTTTTTGGTCTTCTAGTTTCTACAAAAAAAAATGCGATTTTGAAAAGTTTTACCTACAGCGGATTTAGGTAATCGTGCGTGATGTTTAAAAGCGCAATGGAGCTTTTTTGAATTAAATTAACAAGGTGACGAGAACACTAGAATAATACGTATAAAATCGTAAATAAATCGTATGCAAATTCATTGAAAATGGTTTTTAATTAATTTGTTTTGATATTGAAATTCAATACTTATAAGAAAAATTATCTATGCACATGTTACGATATCACTGGACCTTACAAACTGTTAACTTATTGAAGTAGGTTACATAATTACCTATTCATACACCTCTAACAAAATTAGGTTGACTTAAAGAAACCTCTTAAAAAATCAAAAGTTCAACATTGGCACTAAGGCTACTGATACAAATATTTACCTGAACATAGTAGATAGGACGGTCTCCTTCCAATGACTTGGCATCATGTTCCCTCGAGTTGACAGGGGGATCCCGCAGTGCCAACAGAACTAGGATAGGGAACTGTCTCGACCTCGTCATGTCATGAGTCCTTGAGTCCCTAGGCGGCGCCAGTACCGGGGCCACTTGCACCACTCTTTCCTCCCCGTCCAAAGAGTTGTCGACGGTGGACGCTGCGACGAGCGTCACGAGTGCCAGCGCACTCACGAACCGAACGACTCCCATCATGCTTACTACCGCAGGACTCGGCGGCAAACCTATTTATACAACGCGGTTTTTCTGACGTCACCACTCGGACAAGCAACCAGGACTTTACAGAACCTACTGCTACAATGATGGATCTAATAGGTATATCGATTGTGAGATGCTGCAAATCGTGTTTCATAAACGAAACAACTTAGCGGATATTAATTAATAAAGGTGAAGTTATTCACAAAGAAAATTAAGACGCATGAAAAATACGCATGAAAAAGTCGAGCTATCCACAGACCGTTGCAACTAAACTGATTCGAAGATGGTTTATTGTTTGATGTGGCTTGCGGAGTTAGAACACGTAGCGATCTGCGAGATGAGGAAGTCGAGGATCCTGTAGAGTTGGGTTGTAGATGAATCAGCTCAAGTGGTTTTTTAAAGCTGTTGATCGACAGTTCAAGTTGGAATTGAATCAAATAACCAAGGAGCGGGTTAGGTACTCGCTTACCAAATAAAAATATTGCCAGTTTCTCAAATTATCACCGCGTACACTGTAGGTACCTACATCAGTAATCAGATTATCGTTGAACGCTAACATAAGTAGGTATCTCAAACTAGCTACTTACGTCGTTATACTGATCGAGTGGAGTCAACTCAAGTTGTGGCTTATAAGATTTTTCAATCGAGTAACTCCGAAAAAACTCAACTCGGCGCATCGCTATGAACACGTAGGTACCTATTAATGACTAAGTTTTCCTCATAGTGCCGGATGTAAAGATTCACCGATAAATCAATAAGGTATGAGTTTATAAATTACAGGACTCGAATCTTACTTCTATCTTATGTTGACTCTATTATGCTCTATTCTACTTTGCTCCTTGTTTCAGGAAGGTGGCTTTATCTAAAACGTAAGGGCTTGTTAAAGTGTGTGCCTGTTTGTCTGTGTCTTTGTCGCTCTGAAAGTAGCTAGGTAGTTTTACTTTGTAAGAAATCTGGTTGATCTGAGATGGTTCTTAGCTAGGTTTGGTGAAAACTGATATAGCCGTTTCCGAGTTGTGAGGACATTCTTCAATCTTTTATTATTACAAGATCCGGTAAGGCAGATTTTCTTTTACAAAGTTCATAGACAATTGATTAAAAGTTGTGATTCATCATCATACTGGAGATTATTATTTGACACAGCGCTCTGAGGGCGGCTTCTCATCTCAAAAAATTATAAAGTGGTCGGAAATATGGTGCTTCATAATATCTCATACTTAAATAAAATTATTTAAAAAAAATCTTTGCTTTTTTTCCAAACTCTTTTAACCCATCGGCACAGATAATATAATACTCCATCGGTTTAGATTATAATAACTAAGAAAGTGCAGGTTATTCAAGACTGCTCCAGAAAACATAATTAATAAAAAAAGTTAATCTAAAATAAAACATCAACAAATGATTCTTGAGCTTATCTCTAAGAATTAACAATTTCAAGTCGACGATGATTTAAAAAAAATGGTACAGTCGACAGTATAAGTTGATAAACATATTGATTTTTAAAATCCAAATAAATGCAGTTGCAACATTTTATAAGCATTTTCTATCATTGAAATTGGTACCTATAAAGATACACATAAACTCTTGCAAAAGTATGCCAAACAAATCAGTCAAATATTCTCAAAGCAGTGGGTTGGTACCGCCTAACCCCGGTCCGGCCTCTCCCCGATGTAGATTACCAAATAGTATGTATGCGCTAAATTAATGCCAGTACTGTGGCGAAAAAAAGTGAAAATGACTCCTTTGTAAAGTTCTTTTATTTTAGCTTATTTCATATTAATCCAAATAAACTGTACCTACTTATCTACATTTTTAACCGGCTTCAAAAAAGGAGGAGGTTCTTAATTCGGTTGTATGTTTGGTAATCAACTTAAGTTACTGATTATACGTAAGGCATCTTACGTAGTCTTCGATCAACGCAGTATGTTAATGTTCCAACTATTGTAAGTAGACTGTGTACTTCATCAGTAACTTCAATGATAGGATAATACCACCAACATCAGCTGTTTGTGATCCACCTGTAATCACTGAGATGCCGTGATGCGTGTAATTATACATTTGTATGCAGACTGGAAAATGTATTTTACATAGAAACTAATAAAACCGCAAAAAGTGGGGAAAAATAAAATTATAATCGAGTCTTTGTATCCATAACATTTAATTTTGTAAATAATTGTTTTACAGTGAACCTTTTTAACCTCGTCCTTGTGTGTTTGTTCGTTTTTCTTTTGGACTATAGTTTATTATTATCTGTGCTTTTGGATGTGTACAGACTGGATATGATTTATCGTGTCTGTTTTGTTTTGTCTATGAATAGTTAGGTAGGCAGATATCTATGCGAGTGCGTACACCAACGATCAGTAGTATTAACAGTAGTAATAGTAGAGTTTCTTGTGAAAAAACTCGTCTGGGGTAGTGATGCTCGCATTGCGTTCCACGTCTGAAGGATATGGGTGCCCGCGTAATTACAGACACATCAGACCTAACACCTTATGGAAAATCCACCAATCAGCATTGGTATGCCAATCAAAGTTGAATTGCAAAGTTGAACTGCAAAGTTTTAAATCATGGTCAGTTCATACTAACTCATAGTAATTCTGTGAATAAATAGTGACATTATGATGTCATTTAATTTGTTTTCGCGCATATTTTGCTGTCAAATGTCAAAAGATTGATCACGTGGTTCAAAATTGTACCACGTGACCTGAAAAAATTACACTGGGCAGTGAAATATAACTTGACAGCAAAAGATTGGCATACGGGGGCTGCTAGAGAATTGATGAAGAGCTTTGATGTCATTTATGTGCGCACTTGCTCATATTTTGTATTCTTAAAATAGCCCCAAGTTATGACGTCCTCTGAAATATTTTCTTGGTGGTAAAATAAAACGTTTTTTAGACGTGAACATGTTTTATTAATAATAATAGAATGACATGAATAATAATTGCAAATAGGAAGGCTAGTGATTCATTTGAGATTCGACATCAGAGTTCGCAATGTACCGGCGACCGTTGTTACCTAGAACAATGGAACAATGTTTATATTATTTCATAAAACATTTTTAAATTTTGTCTCAAGATAATTTACTAATGTTTGTACTAGGTAGCGATAAGCAAAATTACGAAGATTTCGGAGTTTTTCCAGTGGGAAACCTAAGGTTTCGGAAAAACTCAATTTTATAAAGTACTAGCAGTTACCCGCTACTTCGTACGCGTCTACAGTTTCCGTGTACATTAGATTATCTGTGCGTGTACCGAGCGGATACTTTGTGAAACTTGACATTACACCTCATCACACCGAACTCGTACTGGAATGTCAAACGCTAGTCGTTAGACCAAAGAGGTAGTACTACGCCCTGTCAAACTGACGTGACATGACATGACAGTGAAATCCTCTTGCCAATTGGCGCTGCTAATCCTTTTCGTTCATTTTATCCTGTAGATCCTGTTAATTATTCGGGATAAAAAGTAGTCTATATGTCAATCCAGGTTACGAACTATATATATGCCAAGTTTCATCCAAGTTTGTTCAGTAGTTTTGACGTGATTGAAACACAAACATCCAAACATCCAAACATCTAAACATCCAAACATCTAAACTTTTGCATTTATAATATTAGTAAGAAGTAAGATTGTTATTTTTAAGTATGCGTTTTCCAAAACTATCAACGTTGGTTAAGAGGGCTATCACAGTTTGGCCGCGATTCAAGGGCTGGCGCGCGTCTGAGTTCGTCTGAGAGTGTGAGATCGCATTTCATGCAGTTTTAAATTACGTTTATTCAATATAATAAAATAAATTATTTAAATAAAAAGTATACAATTTTATTGATTATGAACTAACGTTTATTTTGGTATAATTTTTACTTAATAATATTAATGTAGTATGGAGAAATTAACGGCTAATTCTGAACGTTTTTAGCAATTTTATGGTTTTGAATTGATTTTTTTTTGTAGATATCCCATACTTATTTCTTAATTCCGGGGCCGCTACGGTCAATGGCAGTATATAAGAGATATTTGTAGATATTTTTCATTTCGTTTGCTTTGCACAGTAGTTCAATCCAGGAGCTTGAAAAAGTGTCTGCGCGAGTTTTATTAAAAACTTGTTTCGGAATTTTGGCTTTATTTAAATATATAAGGAAAAATTGCAAAAAGCGAGGCCGCTACGGTCAATGCGAATAACTATTCTACATCATACAATAAATCGAAATTATCTAAGAGTTTCAGTTTCAGAGATCTAGAACGTCAAAAATGGGCATTTTCACGGTTTGACCGTGATATGAGCCTTAAAAGCAGTAAACGTTGCAAAATTTAAACTTCTGTTATGAAGTACTATATTTTACTTTATTTTTTTGTGATATGAGTCTGTGTACATTATTTTATTACGTACCGTGGCTGAAATGAACAATTTTTTTTATTTTTATTTTTTAACTAATTAATAGGTAAATTAGATATCTATTATTTTGTGCATCAGTTTCAATCCACTTTAGTTCACAAAATATGCAAATGATAACAACATAGGATAATTTTGAAACGTTTCCTTACAAGTAGGTACTACTTACTTGGCACACTAACTACAACAGTCTGGCCTCTGGTCCCTGTATTCGGGATACCACGGTATGCCTGATTGTTACCTGAAATTCACACAAAATAGTTTTTTCATTAGCAAGTTTTGTAGGGCAAGGGTCAAGACGTCAGGGTCAACATTTTCCAAAAGTCAAAAACCTAGGAGTTTGTTTGACCTTTGTTTGATTGGATGCAATTCCTTTTGGATTTAAAGTCACTAGAGGGCAGTGATTTTTTATGATTTGGCAACATTTCAAAAAAAAAAAATTGAGTCTTGTTTCCCTTTTTATCAGATGGACCGGGAAGATTTTTAACAGTATTGACATAATTAATTTCGAAGTGAAAAAAATTATTGTATAATTATTCTCATCGCTACCGAACAAATATCTTAGTAATATGAAGTTCAGCCAGATCTAGACCACAGTCTGATCTCAGAGTTATTTTCTTAGAAACAAATTAATAGACAACACAATTTATACTCGTAGATATAGGAAAATCCTTATTCGCACCTGCGTAATCGGAATCTCGTAAACAATGGTGATATAAAAATTACCTGCACTGAGAACAACTATGTCAGTGGAGTCTCGAGACTGGTAACCTGAAAGAATCATAAAAAAACATACAGGGTCCATTACCATTTAGTTTTTCGCTACAAGTCTACCAGCCATCCCCAAAACTAGACTAGTAAATAAACAGATTATGGGACCAAACAGTTATATAAATATTAATAAAGTTGAAAGGTAATATTGATTCTAAATTTCAAAATTTAGAAATCCCCTATAGTCCCCTTACGGGGGAAAACTCAAAGGGGATTTTGAGACTAACCCATTTCGTCCCAGTGGGACAAGAGATCGGTAGTCCGAAACTAGAATAACTCTAACATACCTATATACAGAATGTACTTACATTCTGTACTTAGTCGATATATGGCTTGTTAAAATTTATTTTACAATTTCCGTAAAAACGGATTTTCTAGCTGTCTAGGCTACTCCACATAATAGCAACGTGTACCATCTCTTACGCTCTTTACATCTGCCTACTTGCATCTCTGCTAGATCGCGAAGAGTGGAAAAAGGAAATTGCGAAAAGGAAGAGACGTTTGCCCTAGTTCGATAGGTCCTGAATAACCGATTCATTCCTAAACTGTTTGTACAAAACAAACGAGTAGATATTATTAAGTTATCAATGTGTTGCAGGCTTATACTTCTTGCTACAGCATGTATGTGCCCACGATATAATGAAGACTCAAAAAACCGTCCACAATAAGCATTGGCTCATGCGCATTATTTGCAGTATCCTTGAGTATCCGAGCTGTCCAGCCAGACACACCGAATTATATTATTAGGTAGTAAAACAGTTAAGTTAAAGTACCTTACTTATTGCTAGTTCCGACTAGTTTTACGTACCTAGCGTTTGTCGTTTGAGCCTCAATCCGTTTTCATTCATTTACATTTACGTTTACATTCATTCCGTTTTCATTCGAGACTTCATTTGAAATCTGCAAAAACAAACCATTTTCTTATAATTTAGTTAGTAATTTAACACACAACTTTTTGAACTGTTATTGACGCACTGTGGTAAAAGCTATATGCGCATCGAATCAGCACCTTACTAGAAAAATAAAGAGCCGATTCTCATGATTTCGCCTTGCTCTCCGATTTCTGTCAGGTTTTTGACACCGTGCGATCTTCTAGCAAAAACTTAGCGAATGCCGTGATCCGCGATAAAAATCAAAACATCGTAAAAAATCTCAGTGTGGTGTCAGATACCAACTAGCAAAAGTTGTGGCTCGAAATGTTAAATAGAGAATTTTTAGATATTGATACCTTACGACTCCAACTAGCCGGTAGAGTTCCATGATGGAGGTAGAGGCCAGCGTGGCAGTAATTTACGGTTATAAGTGTTATAACACCCAGCAGAAGAAGAACTATGCCAAACTTTATCATTGTATTTACTAAATGAGGATTGTCTTGCAAACCTCTGGTAATTCTTCACGCTAGGAGGTAATACTTACACTTCAAGAGCCTTGCTTTTATACTGAACACCATGATGATATCTCTTTAAATTTTTTTTCTAATAACTTAATTGTTGGTGACAGTGTAAATTATATGGGTACAGTGCCACAAACTTTTTAGCGCGGTGACCAACAGAGGAACTTATATCTTTAGCGATTAGAATAATCATCTTTGCTCAAGGGCTTCATCAGTTTGTAACACTCTACGCTGCTTGTATGACGTAAAAATACTTTGAATGGATTACTTTATGTTCTACAAGTGTTTTACTATTTTACTATTAGTTGGAATATTCCAGTAGATACCTTTGAATAAAGTCGAGAGGATTTTTATGCGGTTTTTGAAGAGTTTTTTCCAAACTTCATTAGCTAAAATAAACACTATGGCCATAAACATCTTTTTTACAGACAAATTCAATTAGATGTAACATACCTATGTTTTTTTGCTGGTTTTGGGGATTTCCTGCGCTGATTTTTCAATATGTTTTTGATCTTCAAGTTTCTGTAATTTAACAAAAACACAGACTAAATGCCTATAGGAAGGTACTCTTACTTAGGTTAGGTATCTAAAGTGATCCCTGCCGGCAGTCGCAGGGTTGACTAAGGGGATTTCTGGACAAAAAGTCCAGAAATCCCCTTCGCAGGGACAACACGCAGGGGATTTCCGGACTGCTGTCAAACACTGGGACTAGCGAAGATTTTTTCTCAGCAAGAAAACAGTTTGATAAAAATATTAGATATTATACTCACTTGCACATAAACCGGTTCAATAGTTTGGACAGCTGTTGGAACTTGCGCGTTTCCACTCGCTAGCAACTTTAGTAACGGAAAATCTTTAGCTCTTTCTATCACCACTGATCTTGAACTCTTCGGAGGTGCTAACACAGAATAGAACACCACGTTTGTTTCGTTACAAGCAAAATTACTCACGAATATTAATATAATAATGCTTGTTTCACGAATACCCCTCATCGTGCTAATGTAAAAGGAAGTGAACAGGAAGCTTTATTTATACCATCCTTGTTTGGTATGATGGAGGTATGATCACGATTTTGTGAGATGCAGTCAGGGAGGGTAATCAACCATGACAAGTTGGTATGAAATAAACACACGATTACTTATTGGTACTCCTTGCATTTCCTCAGATCTTTGGGAATATGAGAATTGAGAATTTTACGTGAAACGAAAAAAAAACACAGAAAAAAAAAACAAAAAAAAAACACAGAAAAAGGCACGTTCGTACCTACATTTGGCAAATGTTCACTTTTTGCAGTAAGGTAATTGTACAGTCAGTGACAATAAAATCTATGCGAATCATAGTTTTCAAAGATTATGGTACAAGATTACATAAAAATTTGTGGAGAACTGTGACATTTTTTTAAAATTCTGATACAGCTATGTGTAAGTACATACGTACTAATACGGTATGATTAATAATTTGGGATCATTCCATTTCCTATTCACTATACTTGGGTCAAGCCCAAGTATTATATGTAATTTACATTCCGAAGTAAATAATGCAGAGTATTGTTTTATTCATGTAAACTGGCTTGACACATACTTAGTTTAAGGAGTGGTGTAGCCGGTTCGTCAGTGGGAATCTCCACATTTAGCATGCCAAGACATATCATAACCACTTGATGTTGTTTACAAAGTTCTATTATGATACTTATGTCTTTGAGATAAGAACTACAGAATTAGCAACTGTAAGTTTTGTACTAAGCTAGCGTACACAAATAAATGCAACGCACAGGTGTACAATCTGATTGAATGTACAGATAATTTAAAATGCTATGTGACTGCTACAAAAACTTGAGTACCTTTTAAGATGGCCAAAACCTAAGTAGCTAGATAAATTGAACAGTTTCAGTTAGTGGTTTTTCACTATGCTAGTTCTTAAATAAATTATACATAAATAAAAATCTTAGCTAGGTACTAGCAGGAAATTATAAATTGAACAGTTAATTTAAGACTTATAAAATAAGTTACCTATCCGTACGTGTTTTCTGACTCGAACTATATGATTGTGTGTAAATAGGAGACACTAGAGTAAACAGACACTAGCAGAATTGTGACAAAAAGTCGCAAATAGCAAATAGTCGCAACAAGCCGTAAAACAAGAAGTTAAAGATGAAATCTAAAATGAATTCATTTATTCAATTTTCAAAACTTTACTCTAATTACACTGCAAATAAATAATGTACTAGGTACTTTTCTAAATATTTTGTGTTATTTTAGTGTTAGCAAAGGAAATAGTATTTCAACAAAGAAAACCACGGCGTAGGCACTTAATATTTATTTACGTCGTATAGTTAAAACTTGATTGTGACTAAAGTTGGTCTTAACTTGCAATGTTGATAAAGAAACAGGTTTACCTACTATTCTTTTCTTACTATGTTATTCCTTTCAGTAATCGTATCGTGGGTCGGGCTCGTTGCTTCGATATTCGGTCTGAAACAAAACCAACCTTGAGATTCGCAATACAAGAATGATTATAGTAAATATCAAGTTGAGAAGTACATAGGTTTATTATTCATGAATTGTAGGTTTTATTCTAAGTATTGGTAATTCTACAGTTCGTGAACGATGATTTAATAAATAATAAATATTCAATGACATTTCACACAACGCCATCCAGTCCCAAACTAAAAGCTTGTGTATGGGAACTAGATTGCTGATAAAATTGCTGATGTTCATTAGGTTTCCATCATTGACGTATTCTAATCTCTAGTGTCAATAGGAGGAGAGTTTCTTCAACCTCTGTTATTTGTGGAAGAAACATAGCACATTTTGCCTTCAAACAAACGAGAGCAGACTTGACGAATGGCTCGACCTGACTATTTGAAGTAGGTACTTCTTCAAATACTATTTCAATTTATTCACCTTTATGGTAAAATTGTCCGTCGAAATATAGTAACGCTATCCATCAAATAAATAAAAAACAAATAAACTATACCCATCTTTGTCTTTGACAAATCTAAAGTAGAGACGTATATATTTTTATTTGACGCATAGCGTAATCATGAGATGATGAAATAGGGGCTAAGAGTTAAATTGAACCGAATAAAGCATCTAACGTAGAAAAGGTTATCATAGAGGTTTACATTGAATGACAAATTAGTTACCTATATACTGGTGTAATTATAGGTAGTACCTAATTATTATGACGCAAGGCTCGATCAGTGTCTTCGTTTTGATAGGTAGGTATGCGAAAGACAGCCTAACATAAAATCACATAGAAACATAAAGTAGAAAGTTACTCTAGGCAGCTGATAATCGCTTTTTGTAAATGCTAATTTACCTTTGGTGGTAGTAACTCTAGAGATAAAAAGCTGAGGTCTTCCGTGGTTGTTTTAAGGTCAGTTTCAAACGAAATAGAGCTCGTTGAATCCGTAGTCACATCTACTGAACTTGTTGTGGTGGATTTTGAAGAACTTGATACATTTGGTGATTCTGTCGAGCTCGCTAAAGTTTCTGTTAGACTTGATGAACTGTCTGTAGAATTTGATAAACTGGATGTTGTTTCTGCATTAGATACACTTGAAGATGCTGATTTACTTGCTGAATTTGCTTTAAGGTCTGACAAGTCTGTTAAATCTTTTGTAGGTTCTGATTGAAGTTGTGATTTTGTTGCAGATTCTGAAAGGCTTGAGGAAGGCTTCTCGAGCTCTGATTGACTTGCTGAATCTGCTTTTGATTCTGATAGGATTGTTGGAGCCTTTGTAGATTCTGAAGATTGTACTGGTGCTGTTGCAGATTCAGAAACGCTATTTAGAGCTTCTGATTGTCTTGCCTTTACGAGCTCTGTTTGACTTGCTGAATCTGCTTCTGATTCTGATAGGGTTGTTGGAGCCTTTGTAGATTCTGAAGATTGTACTGGTGCTGTTGCAGATTCAGAAACACTATTTAGAGCTTCTGATTGTCTTGCAAAATTTGCTTCAGATTCAAGCTTTTTAAATGCAACAGTTTCTGAATGGTTTGATGTAGTTGATCCTGTATTTAGGTTGGTTGATGTCGTTGCAATTGAACCTAATGCAAACTCCGGCAAACTTTGTGTTTCTTCAATCACAACTATTGGATCTGTTAACACCGCAGCAGAGTTGGGCAAGCTATTTATATTCGATGTAGAATCAGTTAGGTTTGATGATGCATCTGGTGAACTTGAAGTTGGAGCCTTCTCTGGGCTTGTTGAAGCTGCCGAGTTTGAGGACTCTGATGTAGTTTCGACCACTGTTCTCGGTGCCGTTGGTTCATTTGTGAAAACAACAGTTTCATCTACCACGCTTTCTGTTGTAATCACGTCATCTTGTGGTAAAGTGAGTGGAAATATCTTGTAGCTACTAACACAACACAAACACATGAATACGAATAGTAATCTCTTCATGATCGAGCCTTCACACAGTCAACGAGAGTACAAATCGACCGTTTGGAGTGGAATGATGGTATATTTTCTAGTTTGAAATAAGTTGACATTGTATTAGAGTATAATTTACATAAATCATATTAACTTGTTCACCCTGAGATGGGAAGGATCCGTAACTGCTTTTGGAGGTTTCAACAGCTTTGAAAATTTATTGATGCGTCTGTGAGAAGATTGATCGTTTTATTGGTTGACTAGCCTTTTTAAAGATGTTTGAAATGAAATGAAAAACTTTATTTGACAAAACCACAGTACATTATTACAAAAATAGAGCAAACCAAACATTTATGGTAAACTAGCGGCTTCCCGCGGCTTCGCCCGCGTTGTGGCTTTTTACCCCGTTCCTGTTATTGTTTCTTTTTAAAAAGTAGCCTATATTATATAGGCGTACATTACCCAGTCTGTATCTCATGAACCGTGATAGTTCATTACAATATGCAAGCACTTATTGTTTCTCATAGAAAACACCACCTTTGGGTGTACATAAAGGCGAACCAAGTCGCTCTTTTCGAATAGATGTGATGAAAATAAGTTTTATATTGGGTCGCGGTGACCCATTATAAAACTTCTTTGTAAACAATGTTTTTTACTTTTTTATCAGCAGGCACTAAAATTACCAAGCTTGAGCAAGCTACATAAAATTGGCCGTGGGAGAAACAGTCTTCCCTCAAGTCCACTCCAGCATATTTTAATGTTTGCCCTTGGGACTTATTTATGGTCATGGCGAAACATAGTTTAATTGGAAATTGTAGCCTTTTAAATTGGAATGGGAGGTCGGTAGGAATAAGAGGCAAGCGCGGCACAAACACTGTTTCTCCCCTAGCACACCCGGTTAGTATCACGGCTTCAATAATGTTTTGGTGAAGGGTTTTCACTTGTAGCCTAGTGCCATTACAAAGTTTTGGAGGCCTCAAATTTCGTAATAACATAATTGGTGACCCCTTTTTTAAAATAAGCCTATGATAGGGTAGACCCGCTGGTTTTAAAGAATTTAAAAACTCTACTGGGTAATTCACAGCTCCATCGTCACACACCGTATCTATAGACTTATAGATTGTATTTTCACCATCGATTAAATTTAATAAAACGTCATTTATATTCGCCGCTTGGTCATTTTTTGGGGTCAAAATGGCACGTTCGCAAAACCATTCCATCGACTTTAAGTGAATTTTAAACCTAAATGAACGGGCAATCTGCACCGCGCTCATCGTGAGCTGAAGTGAAATGAAATGTATTTATTCGCACGTAAATTTTTCTAATTAATATTTATATATATAATTTTTTTTTATTTATTTACTTTTACTCTTAATTTCAAGTCAATCGCACTACGCGTACAAAAATTCTCGTACAAACTTTGACATCTCTTTGCACCCTTATTAAGGGTAGTTTACAAAAACTAAAAATGTCATTCTTAATTATTTATTTAGAAGTATATTTACTGCAAGTTTGAAATCAATCGAACCACTCATTAAAAGACTCCCATACAAACTACAACACCCCTTTGCACCCTTATTGGGGGTAGTTCTCAAAAACTAAAAATGACATACTTAATTATTGAATTTAGGGTATCTGTCCTCTAAGTTTCAAGTTCATAGGTTGAAGGAATACGATTTTTCATACAAACGTTTTCAACCCTTTTTACACCCTTAGGGGTTGAATTTCCAAAAATCCCTTCTTAGTACACCTCTACGCCCTAATACCTATGTATTCCTTAAATTTCAAGTCTCTACGATCAGCGGTTTAGGCTGTGCGTTGTCTATATGTCAGTCAGTCAGTCAGTCAGGACTTTGATTCTTATAGTATTAGAGATAACGGGAATCTCCGTGAGGAAGCTATAAAGTATGAAAAAACTTAAAACTACTTTATAAAAAGTCCCGCTCACCTATAAAAAAACTTAACACCTTTCCATCTACCGCAACAAAATAAGTGTTATGTTAAAAAGGTGTCAGCAACTAATGAGCTGACCACAGGAGCTGACCTTATGATCGTTGAATGATAGTAAATTCAACGCAGATTTTCAGCTGAACCAGATCAAGTGACGACGTAAGTACCTACGCCTGACCAACGCACTAACAATCAGAGTTTAATAGTCTAGGCATGTAACTTTATATGATACCTACTTATAAGTATTATGAAAACAATGTAGAAAACCCTAAGTTAAAACTACGATAACATAATTATAAAAAAAAGTGTCACGTCGATGACTTTGTTGATACATACCTTATCCTTCATTGTAAATTGTTTTTATTTTATCTAGAGGAAGAAAACCACTATTTGTTTCGTGGTTGTTATGACGGCAGTCTACATCAGACTCCGAATGAACTGGAGGCGGCGGAGGAGGTGGAGGGGGACTGTAAACCCCTACAATACAATACGCACACCACAACAAAAAAATCAGCGCAATAACTCTCATTTTTTGATCTCTATTCTCACAACACACGTCTGGGATAATTCAACAGGTTCTCGTAACTAAAGCCAATAAGTTATATGTTTCGTCATATTTACATGAATTGTTATTATTATTACTTAGCACCTATCGAGACAGCTACATAGGTCATTTAGATAATAATTTTAATCATGCTACCAAATTCCGGATACTTTGCTTAGCTAAATAAAAAGTTATCGGATAGATGGACATGGGCAACAAGCTCTCACTATAAAGGTTCCATCTCTGGTCTCGTGTGCCTGTGACTGCACCGGCAGGAACCCATACCCTTCAAACCGGAACCGCAATGCGAGCATCACTGCTTGAAGAAATAGTATGGAGGTAGTATTTCCCCGGACGAGCTCTTACAAAAGAATCTTTACTAATACTCTATGCTAATAGTATTATTTAATTTATTGGCTGTCCCAGACACTACAGAGTCCTGTTCATCGGGGCATGGGTAAAAAGTGGATCCTGATGCTGTATAAATCATCTAGATTAGATGCCTAGGTGGGATTTCAGAACCGAAAGTGTCACAACGCAACAAATTTAGTACAACATTTGTTCCATTGTGACACTTTCAGTTCTGAAATCCGATGTGCGACGATGCAAAAAAGGTCCTTACCCAGGTATGCAGTTTGATAAGTTTGTTCATTTTCAAAATATAATTGTACCCACCTTTTGTAATGGGATTTCAATTGATTCTTCGATAATAAGAAGACATATCTAGTCGGTGCTTCTGTGATACCTATGTATTCTTCTATATTTCGAGGTTCGTGACTATCATCTTCGTGTAATGTAGGATTAAGTGGATCCCCAACACAAGTTGTAGCCAAACACACTACCATAATGAAGTAGATCTTCATCGTTACTGATATCACAGGACTATTGAACGTCCAACACGTTCAACACTAAAAGAAAAATTCAATGCATCGGGTATATAATTAAAATCAGTTTGGTATTGTTTGTAAGCAACTAAGGTCCTATATTCATGAATGTGTGAATCACGATGATATGCGATATCGCTGCATTTTTATACAGACGATCGCCGCAATATCAATTGCTGTGTGTATGTTCTTATGATAGTGTAAAAATACGTGGCACGACGATAATATCGCCGCAATTCACCTGCTTGTGGATGTGACGAAACGTATCAGTTTTAGATACTTAGGTCAATATGTCAATAAGATGTGTTACAGTACGCACAACGGATCTTTATCCTTCTGAAGTTAGGCGCAACAAACGATCGCGCATGTCTGTTGTGCGGAAAAATTCGCTTACCTCCAATTCCACACAAAATGGGTTCGGCGGCGCAGATACTTATTCAGAGGGACATCCGTTGTGACTACCTACTATACATTATTTTTGTTTATACGAAAATGTTCCCCAACTGTTCGATTGTACCAAAAAACATAAATACTATGATATAGTACTAGGTACTCTACTATTCATGATTGTCCTACTTTTTTGATTGTTCATTTTCGTTTGTCCTTCATGTTGCTACTTATGGCAAGAAGTTCTTTTGTAATCAGTCTAGTTATAAATTAATTAGGTACCTACATATTATGTATGTGTAGTGTTTGTGTTAGACAACTAATACAATCCACGGTCTCGGCGCACCTGCGAGCCACCTGCAGCTGACGTCACTTGTTTACTAGCTGCTATATAAACCGGGGCGATAAGAGTGGCGAGGGAGTCTTACGCAAGCCACGGGCGAGGTTGGACGTGTCGCTTGTACACACCGCTTGTTGTCGAGCCTGTGACGATCTAGGTACTAGGTGCTGCCTAAAGTACTACTTACTGGCCAGCGAGTAGGTAGGCACTACATGTGGCGACGAGGTAAAAAGGTAAGGTTATAAATAACTAAAAAAAAAAAAAAAGTTTATAAAATAGAGATATACCGATATGTTTAACGTAAACAAGATATTGGTGTGTCAAAATAAAATGGCATTCGGTACTTAGCACGAAAATAAAAACTATTCAGTTTCATGCCGGTAGGCGTGCAAACCAGTTTTATTACCTAGTCTAGGTATTGTTGTTTACCGCTTGGCAGCACAGGCGCAGCTGGCCGAGAACGCGAGCGTAAGCTTGCATTACGCACCATTTTATTTAGATACCTACTTAGTTATCACCATCGACAACCGAGAACATGTAGGGAGGTAGTCTTGTTTTTCTTATTTTCAGTTTGTTTAGTTTAGTTATTGGTTACATACTACCTACCCACTTTCATTTTATTGTAGATTTTTTTATGTGTGTTCAGTGTCGGATAAATGGATTTATCTATCTATCTATCTATGACGACAATTAATTACAAATGTAATTCAAACGTAATTTATTCAGAACTAGGTACATATAGGTTAAAATACAAGATAAAACGATGAGACAGCAAAAGTTATAAACTGTGTAGCTATCTCAATGAACAAAATAAAATGTCAGTGAATAGAATTACGTTATTTACAGGGTAAAAGAAGGACATGGTAGTTAAAAGTAATAATAAAAGTGGTACTTATCTACCAAATTGGTAGAGTGCCTATTTGACTACCTACCTTACCTACTAGGTACTTACTCTGTTATCTTTTTTACGTAGTCAGTAAATTAAATATGACTGTAAGTAACTTATGTAGAAAAAAGTTAAGTTGAGGTACCCACTAAACTGGGAACATTTGGTAAAGAATACCTCCATTAAATTGGGAACAGGTACCCACTAAACTGGGAACATTTGGTAAAGAATACCTCCATTAAATTGGAAACAGGTACCCACTAAACTGGGAACATTTGGTAAAGAATACCTCCATTAAATTGGGAACGTAACTTATGCTACCCACTAAACTGGGAAGATTGGTTGGTACAAAATGATACCTTCATTTAATTGAGAATTTGGCGTCGCGTGTAGGTACCCACTTAACTGGGAAGATTGGTTGGTACAAAATGATACCTTCATTTAATTGAGAATTTGGCGTCGCGTGTAGGTACCCACTTAACTGGGAACATTGGTACTAATTAGCACCTCCATTTAATTGGAAATTTGCATAAAAAGCTCCGCAAATTGGAAAATGGCTAAACCACCCCCATTTAATTGGAAACGGTTCACTGTGAAATAGGAAATCCCTTTCTATTTACAGGTCACCCCAAAATACTTAAATCGTAGACCATGTTATGTCATGTTATGTTATGGGACTCCCGTTTCCGGATTTAGACTCAAAGATGGTCCATTATGCGTGGGGGATGTTCTGGCTAGGAGTGTAGTCAGCCTAACTCCTCCCAAAAGTACAGTAGCTTCCTGAGGGCTTCGCAGGCTTGGAAGAGTGACCTGGGGTTGCTTAGGATTTCTGTTCGTTGTATTGCTACGCCCTCGCATTCCAGGATTACGTGAGCAGCTGATTCTTCTTCGGTAAGACAGCCTCTGCAGAGTGGGCTGTCAGTGGCTACGATGTTGTAAAAGTGTTTGTTCCAGGGACAGTGTCCTGTCAGGGTCCCCACAATGATTTTGAGATTCAGTCTCTGCAGGCTTAGTAGACGGCGTGTTAGTTTCGGTGTGATGGCTGGAATTGCAGCTCTTGACTGTCTGCAGTCAGTCGTACGTGCTCAGCATGTGTTGTGTGGTTGTAGGGTTTTCAGACGCACCCAGGTGCGTAGCAGAGAGAACGGTAGAGGAAGGAAAGGAGCTGGCCCCTCGGATATTGTTTCCGATCCTCTTCTGGCTAACTCGTCTGCAGCGTCATTACCCAGTGATCCACTATGTCCCTGCATCTATTGTAGGATTAACCCATTTCTTAAGGCGATGCTCTCTTGGGCAAGGTGACTTTCGTGTATGAGTCTGGAGGTGCAGTTGTGGCTCTCCAAGGCTTTGAGTGTGGCTGTGCTATCTGAAAGAATCCACATGTTATAATCAGCGATTCCTCTCCTGTTGATTGCTGTTGCTGCTTCGGAAATGGCTGCACATTCACATTGGAAGATGGAACTGAGTGTGCCTAGTGTCATTGATATGTTAATGTTGAGATCTAGCGAGTGTACTCCGGCGCCTGTACCCTGTTTGGGTTTTGAGCCATCAGTGTAGACTCGTACTTCGCTGATTCCTGATTGATCTCTTTGGTCTTCATGCAACCTGTTATAGTAGAGCATGCCAGTCTCTGAAAGCGTTGCAGTTTGGTTATCACGGTCGTGAATTCGGTTCTGGTCGACCATACAACTGCTCCGTGTATAAGTGCTGGTCTTATTACGGTTGTATAGAGCCACCGGGTTATTTTGGCAAAAGACCCCATGTTTTTCCGAGCATTCTACCGCGTTGGAAGAATGTGGAGTTCGCGCGTTGGAGTTTGTGGTCAAGATGCTTGTTCCAAAGAAGTGCTATCCAGTATGACCCCTAGATACTCGACTTCGTTGATTAGCTTGAGATCAGTGTTGAAGAGCTTTGGTACTTTTAGGGTTCCCAGGCTTCTTTTGTGTGTGAACATGATCAGTTCTGTTTTAGTAGGATTGACTGATAAGCTATGGCTAGTGCACCAGCTTTCAATTGTTTTAAACGCTGCTTGCACAGACAGGCTACAGAGTACGTTTTCGAATCATCCAGTCGTGAGGATAGCAAGATCATCTGCATATCTCACTGTGAAGAGCCGCGGCCGTCCACTTTTCGGATGAGTTCGTCCACTACTATGTTCCATAGCAGGGGCGAGAGGACGCCGCCTTGTGGGCAGCCTCTCACCACTATGCCCCCCGCTGTGGTGTTTACTGTGAGTTGTGTTGCTCTGTATTTAAGCATGTTGTTTGTCCATTCTGCTAGCGTCGGGTCGACACCGTATCTTGCTAGTGCAAGGTCTATGCTAGTGAAGGTTGTTTTGTCAAAGGCACCTTCTATATCTATGAAGGCCCCCAGAGTTGGTTGTTTTGTGGCTAAACCGTCTCCATTTCGAGAGACTACGCTATGGAGTGCGGAATCTGTTGATTTGCCTGGACTATAGGCGGGTTGTTGCGGATGTAGCGGTTGGCGTAGGAAAGTGTTACCTCTGATTTCCTGGTCACATATCCTCTCTAGGGTTTTGAAGAGGAACGATGGTAGAATAATAGGTTGGAAGGATTTCGCCATTGTGTAGTCGCTCTTACCAAGTTAGTAAGAATATAACCTTCACTCCCCTCCACTTCTGGGGTATGTAGCGATGGGCGATGCATCCTCTGAAGATGTTTACTAGGCGTTCGGCTAGTAATTCGCCACTCCACCTTAAAAGGCCCGGAAAGATTCCGTCTAGCCCTGGCGATTTGAAAAGAAGGAAGCTGTTGATGGCCCAAATTACCTTCTCTTTGTTGATCAGGTTTTGAGCGGTGGTCCAATCTTGACTACTGGTTGCTCGTTCGCTGTGTGCTTCCCATTCGAACGAGTCTGATATTAGACATCCCGGGAAGTGCGTTTCAAGTTCGCTGGTTTCATCGTCCGTCTTGGTGTACGTGTTACCAAGTATCCGATGGTACGCGCAAGTTCACTGGATAGTATGCCTTTTGTTTTGGCTGCCTGACTGGTGCTATCAATGTTTGTCTCCAGCATATCCTGTTGCCTGAGGCGTATTCGTTTTGAAGGTAGATTTGGTGGATTGGTATTTCTCCGAGTCCCTTGGTTGTTGAGTGTTCATTGATCTGTTGGAGAATTCCGTACTTTGCAACGTAGTCTTTGCAGTTCCGGGTTCTACTCCGGGTTCCAGGGACTAGTTTAGCGAACTTCGTTATATCAGTCTTGCGCGGGAGGCGCCTCGGACTCGGCAAAGGTAAGGTCACATTTAGATTAAAACGAATCTATCTATGATCCGAACACGATTTGTAGCATTGTAGCAAGTATCGAAGCGATGTAGAGTCTCGATGTAGTCTCAATGTAGAGTCGATATAGAGTCTCAATGTAGAGTCGATATAGAGTCTCAATGTAGAGTCGATGTAGAGTCTCAATGTAGAGTCGATGTAGAGTCTCAATGTAGAGTCGATGTAGAGTCTCAATGTAGAGTCGATGTAGAGTCAATGCAGAGTATCATGTAAAGTCTCGTTTAGTCTCTTGTAGAGTTTCAACGTAGAGTCAATGTAGAATTTCAATGTAGTCTTCATCGTTTTCTTCGTCATGGGAGTTGGATTGGAGTCGCAATGAGTACGACTTTAGTATGATGAAGCTTTGATCTATTATTGATGTGTTGATATAAAGAAAAAGTCTGTCCAACAGGGTTTCAAAAAAAAAAAAAAAGAAACAGTGAGCTTTGGACTATTATTGATGTGTTGATGTTAGAATCGCTTTTAGACAAGGCTACAAAGAACGTGCGTGAAGCCCTATTTAGACTTATATGTGCTGGTTCCTGATAGTTGATATCTCAACTGCTTTGACATTCAAACCAGATGTTTCGGTTTGGGTTTAGATTTAGTTGCTAGTTGAAGGTTGAAGCTGTTTACTTCGAATGTACTCGATTGGTGAATATTTGCTGAACGGAAGCTGGTCAAATGATACTTGAGATGAGGATTGATTGAACGGTGTTGGTTGATCCAATTTAGCTTTGACTAGAGCTTGACCAAATGTGTACAACAGTTGCTATCACTTTAGTTTCATTGGTCGAGCTGTACTTAATACGGTAAACAGCAGTAGCGCAATAAAATAAATTTAATAAGATAGAGATGTAGTGTTTGTGTTAGACAACTAATACAATCCACGGTCTCGGCGCACCTGCGAGCCACCTGCAGCTGACGTCACTTGTTTACTAGCTGCTATATAAACCGGGGCGATAAGAGTGGCGAGGGAGTCTTACGCAAGCCACGGGCGAGGTTGGACGTGTCGCTTGTACACACCGCTTGTTGTCGAGCCTGTGACGATCTAGGTACTAGGTGCTGCCTAAAGTACTACTTACTGGCCAGCGAGTAGGTAGGCACTACAGTATGCATACCTACTTGCTATGTAAATGTTTCAATTTAAATGTTAAAATGTTGGCTTTTGATGGGTTACGTTACGTGTGAGGTCTAAAAGGTCCTATTTTTAACCATCATAACACCAGTTTACCCGAAGACCGGTTTTTGCAGATTAATCTTGCCCGAAGGTTCTTTGTTCAAAACTGCTTTGAACCAATTAGCAGGTTTTTATCTTCATTAAAATTATATAATATGTAAAGCGTATCTCTAAGTTTAGGTATGAAGTACTAACTACTTTGGCTAACGGGTTACATAAGTAGGTTCAGATGTATGTGCCTATCAGCTGTATTATCTCAATGCGTGATGCTAAGATTCTAAAATCATCATTTAATTTTATAAATTCATCCATTACCTACGCTACAGGCGATCGAAGAGCGGAGACGGTAGGTTAGGTACTCAAAAGGCGTATCTTAACAAAGCCTGATAGTTTTCGTACAGCAATCTGCAAAGCATCATTATTATAATAACATCAGGAGATTTTTAGGAGTAGGGAATTAACTTTATTGAGTTTTTACTCTTACAATTGTAATAAATATAATTACACTAAAATAAACTTACAAAAAACGGAATTATAGTTTCGACTAGATTTAGTTAATAAGTCAAAATAATTTGGCTTTTTAGCAACTCTAGAATAATGTAAAGAACTGTCGTAAAATAAGGTCTTTTATAAAAGAAAATTATATGATTTAAAATTACTAAAATGCCTAACTTATTTACAAATAAATAAGATCGTTTTAGTTCGCAATAAGTAATAGTAGCCTAAGCCTTCCAGACAATTTAATATTCTACTATCGCTAAGGGATTCTAGGCGTCTAGGGCTCTAGAGCTTTAGGCACAGATTTAATTTGTTTTGGGACCAATGTAGATTTCGATGAGTTTTGTTTCTTTTAACAAACCCTTGGTTCAGGAAATAAGTTTTGCCCTTTACTTTAATACCAAGGATTCTGAAAGTTTAATTTGCGCGTTCACTGAGCCTGTACGGTACGACTAGAGTTTTTGTAAAATACCTACAGTATTATAAATATACAAATGATCTAAGGTATGGGGCAGTATATGGGGCAAATTTGGAATATTTGTATTTGCTAAAGTGGTAGCGAGGACTTTTTAGCTAATTTGCTTCTAGTATAACAGAAATGAGAGTTGTCACGTGCTAGGTCATGATGTCTTGTAACCATTTGTGGCAGGCGTAACCATATAATATCAGATGGGCTATCTGTTTGTTTTATCACACTATCTCTTAAAAAACGAAATTCCCCTCGAATTTATCAGAGAAGTTCAAACAAGGTTGATTGGTCTGCAAAACCGTTACTACCCGCATTCTCCTAGCCTGAATCTAGGAGCTTCTACATTCAGGGTCTGGAGTAGTGCGTATTTAGCACTGTTTGCTTTTTAGATTTCTACACGACTCGTTTAGTGCGCATGTACCCTTATATATCTAAGCTAGGTTCGAGTTTGTCAACGGTATTTTTAGTCGGATACTACGATGGTAGTTATGAGGCTATCTCTGCTCCTGCCGGAAGGTCGTGAGCTGCGGAAGGCGCCAGCGTCGAAGCCTTTGGGGAAACTTGGGAAGGGAAAATTGGGGACTCCTCGGTGCCTGACGTCCAGAAGACCTTCGCCGAAGGTAGCCTGAAATATAGAAAAATATAAAAATTAATTGTTTTGTTCCGTGAAAAGCTATGCTTAGGTGAGAATTTTATTTGGGACAGGAAATAAGTTGGTCTGTGTAAAAATTTTGAAAATACGGTAATTAATTCGGGACCATAGTTATATTTGCTAGTTCTAATATTTTAGACTGTTCTATTATTACTATTCCTGTTGGTACTATTATTTCGTAGAATCCTACTATTCGATGCCTGGAAGTGATCGCTATTGAGCGATAAGGCCGCCCATTGTACACCTCAAGCTAAACCTGTATATTTTATTCCACTTTGTTCTGGTGTTTAATATGTACAATAATGTGTTTTTCATTCATTCTTGATCGTTTCTTTCGTTTGTTCTTAAAGTTTCGATGCAGAATGTTACTTTCAATACAAACTCTACACAGGTAGAGCTAAGATAGATAGATAGATAGAAAACTCTTTATTGTACTGCACCGGAAATTAGATATTAGACATAGTTCTATATTAAAGCGAAGTACAATGGGCGGCCTTATCGCTATGAGCGATCTCTTCCAGGCAACCTTTAGATGGACTGGATTTTAAATGTATGATAGTGACGGAGTGAGTAAGATAATAGGTACTCAAATTGTAATACTTACGTCAGGCGGCTGGAATCCATTTAGCGTGTTGAATCCATTGTTGTTGAATCCATTGCTGTTGAATCCAAAGGCCGAAGACGAGCTCTGGCTGCCCGAGCCGCCTCCAAAAGCAGAGGCAGAGGACGCCGCGCCTGAGGCAGAGCTGCCACTGCCGCTGAATGACGCTGCTTGACTGCTTGCTTGACTGCCACTGAAACCACTGATAGAGTATACAAATAAGTGAATAAATAAACAAGTAGAAGTACTAGGCATAATCAGGCCTTTGAATCTAACCCATGCCCCTATGAACGAGATGCTGCGGTGCCTGGGACGTGATTTAAATGAAGTAGGCTTTCTATACCATCCTCTCGGCCTAATCGGCTTTATCCACAGGAACGACAAGGTCAATACGTGCAGAGCTGACAAAGCCGCGGGTTTCCACACGATGTTTTCCTTCACCGTTTGGAAAATTTATCTTAAATGTTTTCATGGATTTTCATACAGAATAGAAAATCCGTTAGTGCACGACCAGATTTGAACCGATCACCTTAGGATCCGAAGCCGGGATCACTACTACTAAACCACTGGTGCTTTTAGTGGTCATACATTCATATAGATATTTATAACGGCAGTTTCTATAAAGCATTACCTACTTGGCTACTTGTGACTGTCACTTTTTGTCAGTGAAAAAAAAAATGGTAGCCAGACTGGTCAATTTGGGTGTTTTCTCGTGGATTCATTATCTTGTAGTACCATTAATGGGACCACGAGCGAAGTTATTTCTCATTAGCTAACAGAGCATTCAATGACCAATGGAGAATGCCAATAATAGTGTTGTGTTTATTCATCGTTTATGTATGCAGTTTAGTTACGAAACTTCGTCGGTTTGCGTATAACAGAGTCTAGACAAGCAATAAACTCTACCTAGTTTTTCGGATAAGTAGGTATCTTATTTTCTTATTATCTTATCATTCTTCACGCTTATAATATTAATTTGAAACCAGAATGGTATTAGTAGGTTGAAATGTCATTTTAGCAATAAATTAGGAATGAGGATAGACTTGACCTGAGGTTAACTTTGTGCATTTTATTTTTATTTTTAAAATGACTTTTACTAAAGTTCTCATTTTTGTGAAAACTTTAATTGGTTTTGGGAAAACAGCGCGTTGAAGTCTTTTGTACGAAATTGTAAAATTCCAGTGATATTTGTGTAAGGCGCTGTCAACCAACGCAACCCTAACCATTTTGGGAGTGCCAAGATGATGCCCGAATAAACTGATGTTGTTGACCGTGTCATTAACCGGACCACAACACAAATGTCACTGACCTTCCGAAGCCGTTGAACGACGACGACTGACTCGCGGAGTGCGACGCGCTGAATCCTTCATTGAACCCAAACGAAAAGGATTGTGAAGCGGCTTGACTGGCGCCGGCACTGCCAGCGCTGCTGCTGATACTAGCCGTCAGACCACCATTCGACGGAGCGACGTTAAAACCTCCGCCGAAGCCAAAACGAGGCTTCGCTGGCCGAGGCGCTCGTCTTTCACTCGGCAGCAGCGTACTCGGATCCCGCTCCAAATGCTCCAGAACTGGTAGAACCGGCGGCGTGATAATCGGCTCCAGTTTCTTGTCCCGTCTCCTCTCATCCGGGAATACAAATCCGCCAGCTGGCGCTGGAACTGCCATCTTCACGACAGCGGCAAAACACAAACACACGCAGATGGACCTCATGTTGCGGATCATCTGTGACACTATGGCGGGTCGGCGACGTATCTTGTTTTAATAGGGTCGTGCGAGGTCAGCCGCGGTGTTGGCATGCGACTCGCGGCGCAGCCTTCAGAAAACCCACTGCGCTGCGCCCGATACCACATCCTGCGACCACAGATCCCCCCACCAGACCGATCCTTTAAGATTTTATGACAGCATTGTTTGACCAGCTTAAGGGGGAAATTAGATGGTCAAACGGTTGGGAAACCCGATCGTCCCACTTGCTTTTATGAGATGTTGTGGAATCCAAACACGTCTGTGTGTTCATTACGGAAGTAAAGGGCCGTGGTCAGGCAGGTATGCTTTTGTAATTTGAACCTATTGATGGTACTTTCAGGTTTTATTTTTGTAAAGCTGCATTAGAACATCGGAACGTGTGCTTAGTAATGGTAAAGTTTAGTTTTGTAATCAAAGAAATGTGTTTCTATGTATTTGCCAATCTAATATTAGAAACTTATTTTTGTCATGACCCGTCGACTACGGCGTTGAACTAAGAGACTGTTTATGAATAATGAAGGAATGTTCCTGAACATGAATTGATGAACGGTACACCAGATGGGAAATGCGGGTCATATATTGGTGGATCAGAAATTATGGTTTGGGGTGCTTGACCCTGCTTATTAGGGGTTTCTCTGACAAATCATGGGGCCCTTAGCCTTCTCCTGGATCCGCTAATTGGGTAGAAGATGGTGTTGTGTGAGCTGGGCCGTTAGCATACCATGCGTTGTAGCACTAAAATGTTTTTATACTAGCACCAAACCTGCGCAGTGTCGTATAAAACCGATCATATTTTTCGCAAAATCGATTCCTGATAGGTACTACCGGATCTCAGATCCAGTTTGCCCTGCTCTTCAACCACGCCCGGTGGCCATGGAAGTTACCATTCTTGCTTTATATCTTCAAGCAGGTTATATAGATGACTTATTAAAAATAGAGTCGAGTTCACGAAATATGGGCGCCGATAGAATTTCTTTCATAATACTTTTCAGCCGCTCATTAAAGAAATTCTAAAAGTGGGACTCCATCTTGGTAAACAGCATTGGGTGTTTGCACAGGTATGATACCGATATATCAGCTTTCTTTCTCTGTAATGTTTCCGTGTGGTGCACCAATAAAGAGTTATCGATCTATCTAGGTATAGGTATATCACGTAAGTTGCTCGAAAAAAAATATTGATGTCGTCGCCACGGTATAAAAGCGTCTAGTACTAAATGTATTAGTATGAAATTAAGTCCCCACGATATCGTGTAGGTGTCGTATCGCTGGTAGTGTGAAAACGCTCACAGCGGATGAGCCACAACTGTTCAAATCATTAGAGACACTATCAGGTATAGTGAGAGGCTATCTTAGGTCTCATAGGTCCCACAGGTTCCATAGGTACCTACCTATGAACTTTATACTGTTATGTGTGTGTGTGTTAATCGTACAGTAAGTTCGTACAGTAAGCATAAGCCTGTGACCAGGCACATGGCCACACGTCCGTGTCACGGTCAATGTGTCGCATGCGCGCGCGCACGCCACCATTTCATTTGGAGTCAGGACATGTCGCTCTATAACGTAACAATCAAACAATATAAGAGCAGAGTAGAAAGTATCTTAAAAAATTTGAATTTGAAGCTTATTTATCTTAGTTTGGTACTAGAGGGCGTCGTGTGAAATGTCCATGAATATTTATTTATTTATGTTATGTTGTACACACGGCCACAGGTCAAGTTAGACACGCACGTCACAAACAAAAACACTATCGTTTCGCAAGATTCGCAACGTTCAACTTTTAATATTCAAAGTCCAAACAGTCTAGGTCGACGTGTCTTCGTGTGTATTGGGTACTGAGTTTTTGTTATAAGAGTCCTTTCACAAAATACTATATTTTCTATGCTCATTATAACAGCAAGTAGGTACTCAACGACTACTAGGAGTAAGTATGACTTACCTGCACTTACTCACCGGAGTTTTGATCAAATATGCCATTTATCAACAAGCTGTAATTACTAGGAAAGGTACCTAGTTAAGTCGGCCGTCATCAATGTTTGGTCAAGTGGAGTATTTCTACTTTTGAACTACCTACTGTGTAAGTGTTCAATAAAACAGCATTCTATGAAAATCTAGTAACGCCACTCACGCAATTTTGATAGACTATTGAGCATGCAGCTTGGACAACTTGTAGCATAGTTTAAGACTATCTATCTATCTAATGTGCCACCATAAGATAGGAAGACCACCAGTATTAAACTTATTTCACGTTATTCGATTAAGATTATTTTAGGACTATAATTCATGAGTGTTTATCCCAGTTTGAAGCTTCGTATAAACATATACTAGTTGTCCTGTGAGAACATAGACCTCGCGAGCCTTTATAACCGTGCAATAACCAACACTTTCCCTTTTACCCTGGCTAAGTAAATCTAATTTCAGGTGCTTGAATTTTCCAATAGGCCCTTATGTAGACTTTTGAGCAAAATAAGGGTATAAGTTTTAGCGATTACTCGCGTTCCCTTGGTCCTAAGAGGTCGAATCTGGTGTCTACGGATTTGTCTCATAAAGGCGAAGAGGACTGTGTAGTCTCATTGATATTAGTAGAAGTCAATTTTCGGGAAAAAAATAAAAAAAATAATTTCCCCTTTTTCCCCCTTTCCAGTCCCCCTTTTTGGAAATATTTTTACACCATCTTGTGTAGAATGAAGTCTTTCGTGTGCTCCTTAAATTTGATTGAAATCCGTCGATAAATAACACTACAGCAAACTTTCCTTCTTTTCTCCCCTATTTTCCCCCCAATCAAAAATCACCGACGACAAAAAAAATCTAATAATTCATATAACCTGTGTACCAAGTTTCGTCCAGATCGGTTGAAAAATGCGACCTGTAGAGGAGAACAGACAGACATCCGGACAAACGCATTTTTGGCCAATGTGGAAACTGAGACGCTTCGCTCGCTTCGCTCGCTCGGTCAATAATCAAATGTAAACATATATTTAGTCAGTTACAACAAAACTACCAATATTTTTATTTTATTTTTTATTGTAAACTCTAACTGGAGGTGAGTTGCTAGTGTTGCTACCAAATCCCAATCTTAAAAACCATCAGCCCATATCACAATTCATATTCGTTTTATATCACATATATCACATTCATCATGATATAGGTGAATGTAATATGGATTAGATATTCAGCCTACGAATATATTCGTAATGTAAAGTAACAGTTTAATATAGCTACATGCATCATAAAAATAATTAATTACTTATAGAGAAAGGTTTTGTGTTAGTCATGCTGCGACTTTGACGTCGACTTTGCGCAGATGGTGTTTCTTTTATTTATTCAGTTCTTTGTGAATATGGCGGCGGCGATCGCCGTAATTTTCATCCGTATAATATTATTTAAATAACAAGTTTTTTAGAATTAGAAATAACACAAAATAAACTTTGTCAACGTCAAGAAAGAACTTTTAATAATTTTGAACTAAAATTACTATTACAATTTTTTTTTTACGGAATAAGTATATTTATTCACAAAGAAAATTACGACTAATACAGTATTTACCATTGTACCATTAGTTAAGTTATCTATCTATCTATCTATTTACAATATTTATAATATGTACAAAATACACATGAAGCAGTCGAGCTATCTACACACCGCACCGTTGCAAACGATTTATAGATAACTCAACTGATTCAAATATTTTTTATTGAAAACCATTTTTATCAAAAACTGTGTGCTATAGTAGGGAAAGCTGATTTCTATTAGAATGTACAGCTACCTTTTCAATAACACGCAGTATATATTCTAATAGGTACGTAATTTAGTACACAAAATGTGTTCCACTAGCAATTATAGATACTAAAAAGACAAAGACCTATTAAAAGTGCCATCTATCGCTAAAACCTAATTTTCTGTAAAGCTGCCACCGTTATAAGATGGATACGTAGGGGAGGAGCAATTAGGTTATTTTTTCGGAGTAATATTTGTTGCCAAGGGCTATAGCTATCTCCATGTCAAAAGCTTTAAGTCACCAGCATTACGACAATAATGTGTTAGTGTTTTTGTGGCTATAGCAAAGTTTGTCAAAACTTTTTGGTGTCTGTGCGGTGAGTTTTATTGCTCTCTAAAGCGTTTTTTATGACCAATTTCGGTATTTTTAAGTGCATTCTTTTTAATAAAGCATATTTTATCTATCTATGTATCTCTGGCGCATCTTGAAAGACAATACACAGATTGCACAGTATCAATCAGGGCTAAATTTTTTAGCAGTTTTTTTTCAAATTTTTTTCATTGAGAAAACTGTAAATGACTTTCGCACTTGTGTTATTAGCTTATTTGCTGTAGGTATCTACCTAATTGTTGACCGGTTATGCAAATGACCCATTTGCCCCTTTAACAGAGTTCACATTCTGCTGTCACACGAGAATGAGAAACAATAGCTTAAAAATTACAATTCGATCCCATACATTTGATTAGTCTTCTCATTCTTCAGCGACCATAAAATGGAAACTTGGCTATAAGGGCTGAGTTCACCTATACTATAGGTACTTTAAAAATCTCACTACCTTAAAACGTTCTATGTTACATAATGGAATACGAGCGTAATATGACGTTAGCCGTTTCTCAACAAGCGTAGGCTTATCTATGACATTGAAGACTGTGTCTCAATTGGCGACACAAGGAACGAATACGTAATGCATTGACGAAATTAAAAACTAGTTTGTCACTATTTACCTACTATCGGTTTTGTGCTAAATTTTAATTACAGATTTGGATACCTTTTTTCAAATTTTCCTAATAGAAAAAAAGTAACTACTAATATAAAAAATGCAAAAGTATAAACGTCTGTCTTCTATACAGGCTAATAGTTATATTAACATGGAAAACCAACTTCAAGGACTTAAAAATCTGTAAAAACATCTTTGAAAAGTCTGGTTGTGAAGTTGAGATAAATAGTAATCCCTCAAGAATTTTTCTAATTTATTTTTTTGTAATAGTCATGGAAATCAATCACTGGCGGAGACAATAAATTGAGTTACATGCATAATAGTTGATAACAATAAAAACACGACAGACTGTTTTTATAAGTCTGTTAAAAACCTTAGATAAGTACTTCTCCCAAAAACGTAGTAGGTATATGAAATGTTTAAATGTACCTATGCCTAATGTACCTAATGTACCAAATTTATCAATGCAAGTAAAGCTGCGGAAATCTGGAAAACCTGATAACCGACAGCTGTTTAAAACTACATACCTACTTAATTAACTGATATAAAAAAATATAGCTGTATGTTTATGTAGCTGTAGCTACACTAGCTACATAATAATGACCTTTCATCTAATAATCAAATAAACAAATGACAGCTGATTTGTCGAATGACTCGACTTGACTAAATACAATTTCAAATTATTCACTTGAAACTGTCAAAATTGACTGTCGAAATGACAGAAGTCACAAATAGTAATCATTGATGGACAGAAGCCATGAATAAGAAAAAAAAGAAGAGCACCAACATACATATTTGGACACTTAAAAATAGCTTTCATAAGTGACACCTAATCATTGCTAAAGTGGTAGGTATTGTAACACAGTGACACACAGCAAAGCAGAATGCAGCGATGACGCACCATCACGTGCCAGTACCATACTGATTAGTGGTATGACATGGTTTTAATAGCATCTTTGGTTATTTTAGCACCTTTCTAAAGGTAATTACACTGCATTACATTATTACATTACTGGGTTACAATCGAGGTTACTATCACATTGTTTTGTTATCCTTATAGTACAAAGTGTTACTACACTATTCCTAGCAATGTCATCCTAGTTACCTACCTCAAACGAGTTTGCCACTAACTAACTACTGTAACACAAGGACGCAAAGCTTAGTTTGGAAGAGCACCGACGCCCGTCCGTCGCACAGTGTAAACTAGTACGGAGGGTAGTCACTTGACTGAACATATGGCTTGCTTACAAACTTACCACATTGTAAAACTCACTCATTGTTTTATTACCTACCTAGATGTAAGTTTGTAAAATTTAAGGAAATAAATAAACTATAAACTATATAATTCAAAGAACGGTCACCGATATTTTACGATCTTTAGTAGAGTAAGAGGCTCATGGAATACAATGATACCTCCCTGAAAAATGTCCTAGCAACTAGCTAGTTGCTAGCGCTAGCGCTGTCAAATTAGGTTAGTTTAGAAAAATGCAAGAACAGAATCGATACCATTACCAAGGTAAGTAATTTAGCACCTCGATTATTCACCATTTAAAAACTTCGAGAACAAAAGTCTGAAACGTGGTGAAAAGTGTTCGCTCATTGAATAACAATTACTCTACCCAGAATAAGTCACACATTATTTACACAACTGGGTGGTTTAAAAACAATAATTTATGAACAATACTTAAAAGAATATTGTATGTAAAAGACCCCAGTATACGTCGTACCATTTGTTGTTGCAACACGTCAATACAAAGTTTCAAAAAGTATTTTTTTTCAGTGTTTTTCTTTGCCTATAATGGCAATCACGACTATGTTGGTCGTTGTCATCCTAGCCGTCACCTGCTCAGTCGGTAAGTAACTTTGAATATTTTTTTCTTCTTTTTTATACAACTAAGGGCGTCTTGCACCAGAATCACTAAACGTATTTAACAGCTAAATCGATTTAAATCTGACGTATTTGTATGACTTGACAACTCGCTAAATACTATTTAAGAGTTAAACGCGTTTAGCGATTCTGGTGCAAGCCGCCCTAAATGATTGAACAAGCCGATGGCCCCCTTGATGTTAAGTGGTAACCACTCCCTATAACGATGCATTGCCTCGTCCACACGTGCCCTGTGATGCTGCACTGCTCTCATCACTCTGATACATAAAGCTGTTAAGTCTTCTGTTCCTGTTTTTAAGTGCTAAATGGGTACCAAGATTACAGGTCGACAGTTGTTTTTAAGGAGCCTCTATATTTCATACCAGCTTCCGCCCGCGATTTCGTCAACGTTCTGTTCTTGATGTTAATTTTTCGGGATAAAAGCCTGGTAATCCAGGTAACGAACTATATATATTCCAAGTTTCAGCCAAATCAGAACAGTAGTTGCAGCGTGATTGAAACAAACATCTAAACTTTCACATCTATTATAGTAGTAGAATAATATAGGATTTAAAACATAGTTACCTCATATAGGTAATGTACAATTTATTTTCTTTCTACTCCATCTTATATCAAAACCATTTTAAAAAGCACCTAATGCCATAAGTTTATTTAAGCTTCGCTCGTTGAACTAAAAATATACTTGCAAGAATTAAAAAAAATATTTTTCTGATAAACTTTCCAATTAGGTACCTATTGTTGTTATTGCGCACACGAAACACTTGTTTAAATATTACAAATGACATCATCTTTGTCTAAAAGCATACTATATAGAACCGATTTCAAAATTTTTTATTTTTCTTCCAGGTTAGTCCCATTTAATTTTCATCAAAATCGGTTCAGTAGTTTGGGTTATAAATAGAAATAACTGAAAAAAATATGCCAACCACATGCACGTAGTTGCGTATTTTGCTTTATATAGTCACTAGAACATTCCCAATGAACTGTCGTCATCATCATCATCTGATGATGAAGCTGGTCTAGTCGAATTGAAGTAGGTTTTTCTAGTTTTTTAAACTTATAAATTATCTGTTTACTTTGATGCTAAATACCGCAAAATACACTCGAGAGCAATGATTCCGGGTCACTTAAAGAATGTTAAAAATCTCGGAAACTAAAAATGATAGGTTAATGCAATAAATTGTATTTAATAGACAATGTAATACTCCTTAAATGAAAGTAAAAAAATATGAGTCACCATACATTTTATTAACACAAAATTACATAAAGAAAAAAACTGCTGATCTCTCCTTAAAACAAAAATAGGAAACATGAAATTTTTGAACTTTATTACGATTTGACTTGAATTTTAATACTTCGTATTGCCTCCTCGTGCTTCCATTACTGCGTTTACGCGGTTTGGCATGCTGTACACCAAGTTCCTTATACGATTTTGGGGAATATTCTCCCATTCCTCTGTGAGAGCAATTTTGAGCTCACGAAGCGTGATTGGGGGAGGGTTTCGTTGTTTTACGCATCTGCCTAGCTCGTCCCAAGCATGCTCGATCGGGTTGATATCCGGGCTGCGCGCTGGCCACTCCATACGAGTAATGTTCATCTCTTGAAGGTAGTCATTCACAATCCTACCTGTATGAGGTCGGGCATTGTCATGCATAAATATAGCATCCTCACCTAAATTGACCATAAATGGACCAACATGATCATTGAGGATTTCTTCCACATATCTTACGCTAGTTAAAGAGCCGTTTTCTATGATCACCAGCTCTGTGCGACTTTCAGAAGAAATTCCGGCCCACACAAGTACAGACCCACCACCGTAGGCTACTTTTTCTTCGATGCATGCTTGCTTGAATCTTTCCCCTGGTCTTCGATACACTCTGTGTCTTCCATCGTGCTTGTAGAGCATAAATTTTGATTCGTCGGAGAACATAACTTTTGACCAATCTTCAATACTCCAATTTACGTGGCTCTGGGCATATCTTAGTCTTGAAATACGATGCCCACGCTCCAGTTTAGGGCCGTTTGCAGGTCTAAGGGGTTTTAAGTTAGATTCAGCAAGCCGACGTCTTACTGTCCATGCACTTGGGTTACTTCCTCCGAGGCGTCGAAACTGATTTGTGAGTTCAGTTCCTGTGAGAAAGCGATTTCGAAGCATGGTGTTCACCAAGTATCGGTCTTCTCGTGCTGTGGTACACCTGGTTCTGCCCGTTCCTGGTCTGCGTAGGTTAGAACCAGTTTCTTCGTAACGTCGGAGAACTCTTTGTACTGTTGACAGCGACACACCGACAGTCCTGGCTGTATCGCGCTGACTCCGGCCGGTTTCCAGCATTGTAAGTATTCTGGTGCATTCTTCAGGCGTAAGCGACATAATTTCAGCTTGAATAATGAATATAGAGCACTATCAACATGGTTTATATACCCACATAAATGACAGATTACAAACAAAAGCAAAACCAAATGCTGTAATTTCGTAGTTCCATCTTCGAAAGTGGCCCTTTTTCAAATTTGATTTTTTTAAGATATAACTTTACAATAACTAAGAAGTTTTAATACCTTCATTTAAGGAGTATTACATTGTCTATTAAATACAATTTATTGCATTAACCTATCATTTTTAGTTTCCGAGATTTTTAACATTCTTTAAGTGACCCGGAATCATTGCTCTCGCGTGTATTAACTAAATACCAACGATCACATTTTTTTCATGTTATTTGTAACTACAGTGATTTTTCTGTCTGTTTCAGGGTTGATGGCACAACCTAACTTCAATTTTGATGGGTAAATATTCTTATTTTTAAGATTTTATTGAGATTGGTGGAGTTCTGCCCCCGTATTCCAATCTTTTGCTGTCAAGTTATATTTCACTGCCCAGTGTAATTTCTTCAGGTCATTCTTTCATGATCATTCAGATCATTCTTTTTAGACACTTGACAGCAAAATATGCGCGAAAACAAATTAAATGACATCATAATGTCACTATTTAGTCAAAGAATAACTATGAGTTAGTATGAACTGACCATGATTTAAAACTTTGCAGTTCAACTGAGATTGGAATACACCTGCTGAAGTATTAAAATAAACTTTATAACTAATAGTAAACCTTATATACTTTTGGTTTTGTTGTTATTTATTTATTAATAGATTAATAGGATCACCAACAGTGTTGTGCACAGAAACAACATTATATTCTTATTCTAGTAGTCTTATGCTGTTTGTTAGTACATAAGATATTATGTACAGTCAACAGCAAAAGTTAATAAATTGAGTTTTTAAAACTTAAGTACCTAGGTGCAATCGTAAAACGTTATGAGCAGGCAGTTCACATTGAAAAGAGTATAAAAATCTCATGCTATAATTACGAAACAATATCGTAAAAGCTCCAATAACATAGTTGGACAATATTAAATTGTTAATCAACTTATATATTACCAGCAGTTACCCGCGACTTCGTCCACGAAAATAAAACAAAAAAAATGTTAATCCAGGTTACGAACTAAAACATATTCCAAGTTTCATCCAAATCGGACCAGTAGTTACAGCGTGATTGAAACACAAAAATCTAAACTTTGACATTTATAATAGTGTGGGATTACTCACTGTACCTACCTGATTATTTAACCTTATATAACCTTACCTAGGCTTTAAGGCACTATAAAACTTATATATTATAATGTAATCTTATGAAATAATAGTAAATAAATAAATATTTGTTGCAGATTATTCCCAGAGGTAAGTGCACACATACATAATCATAATTCAACGCTAGTTCGTCTTTGTCACCGACACATGCCTTTACTAAAACAAAAGAATATCACTTTATCGTCACAGAATATGCTGTTCTTATAACAAGAGAGGCTCTACTAGTTTTAGCGCATGCCTACGCAGTATCTATAGTATTACGAAATTGCCTTTTTTACAGATGAATGGCTTTGTAAAGCCGTTGCCTTTGCCTGAACCCCCGCGACTGCCAGGTTTCCCCCCGATGTATTTACCAAAGCTCCCTTTAATGCCTGTTTTCAATAACCGACGCTCAAATTCTTTCCAGCATATGCGTCCCGCTCCGATTTTTTCCTTTCCAACCTTAGACAGTATTAAAAATGCAAAGCCCCACAATGGAAGAACTTATAACGCGATGTTTTCAAGAGCTTCTGTAAACGGCAAAGGTGAAGGAGCCACTGAGATCTTGGTGAACCAGAATGGAAAAGTTTATGAAAAATCATGTAAGATACAGGGTGTTACATAATGTCACTTTAAACCCGAAAAGAGGGTATTCTGCACGTCATGGCGAACAGCATTTAATTTTGTTCTAAGACTTTAATGTTTCGCTTCCTTAAAAATAGCATTGCACACGCGTTAAAGTGTCTATGTGTGGGTGCGACATGATAGGAGGGTGCGTGTGTATGTGCACTAACAGGCTGAATACCTACGCGAAGTAAACAAACACTTAGGGCGGCTTGCACCAGAATCACTAAACGTGTTTAACAGCTAAATAAATTTAAATCTGACGTATTTATATGACTTGACAACTCGCTAAATACTATTTATTAGTTAAACGCGTTTAGCGATTCTGGTGCAAGCCGCCCTTAGGTTTTTGCGAATTTCTATGATAAAAAGAAAAATAGAAGCATGCCACGATTTATCCACGTTTAAAAAACTAGCAATAAAAAAATATTGTTTTCAAATTATCAAGTTTGATTTAATTAAACCATGTTCAACGTTTTGTTCTAGTCGTTTATCCTGCCAAAGCACAGGAGTAGGTATGTTTCATTTGAATATTCGACTCAAAAAAATATTGTTCTGTGTGTAAACGGCTAAGCTAATCACGATGTAACTTATTTTGCTTTAATAGCTTTACATTAATAACCACACGAATATTATCTTAGTCTAAAAAAAAGAAGTCCAATTATAAAGATTGCTGTTGATAAGTTGCTGAGTAGCTATAAGTATATTTATTAAATTGAGTAACTAACTTGAATGTGATTTTTCAGGGACCTTGTAAAAACCTTAAGAATAACATAAGTCTATACTTACCAACATAATATTAGTAATTATAGTAAATATCTAATAAATTATGGATTTCATATTATCATTGAAGGTAAACACAGTACATACAAGACACAAAGACGAACTAGTTGATAAAATAAACACATTATTGATAGCTATGTAATTCTTTTTCAGCAGGAATTTATGCATCCCCATGGTAATAATCATGAGGCATTTGGATTTAATCATCCACCACCACCACTGCCACCAATGGGCTTCAACTTTCTAAAGCATGCGGTAACCTTTTTTTCTATCTAGCTTTTACGAATATAAAACTGTAGCCTACAAAGTAATTTTCAGTTTACTTCTACAAATACATTATACTAATTTAAACCTACTTCTATAGTCATGGACGTAGGTAAAGTTTATCGTTTTGTTTTTTCATTTGTAGGGGGTAATCTTCGGAACTACCAGTCCCATTAAAAAAAATTTACTCTGGTGTAATTATTCTTGAGTTACATTATTCCTAAGTGACTATGTTTTATTTTGATAAAAAATGGTTTTCAATGCCTCATCTCAATATTTCTACAACTAATCGGATAACACAGACGGGTCGATACCCACATGGGTCAAGGTGGACATGGACATACCTAGGTAGGATTAAAGGTTTTGTTAATCACCATGGTGGTCACAGCAACGAAACCGCTTACGAGACGTTGAAGGCTGAATTTGATTAAATTTTTTATTTTTGAAATTTCGTTTTTTTGCAGCATAGAAGACCTCCGATGACCGCTGATCAAATGAAAAATTATGTAGCGGGCCCCAGTGAATTGTTTGAATTCCATACCCACAGTGAATATTCTTCATACACAGATGATAATGGCGTGAAGAGTGGCGAGGGAGGACAGGCTGATATGGTTAGCAACAACAAGGGTGTTGCTGAAGCAGTTAACACGATCAAAATTACCACATAACCTGTTACCAAGATCATAAGTAGAATTTAACTATATCATAGCGTGTGATTTGCTTCAACTATGCGTAAGAAGAAAAATCTATGGCGCCTGATGTTTGGAATAAAATAATACAGAAAAACTATTATATCTTTCAAGGCGCTGTAATGCTTTTTTTATTAAAATTAATTATAATAATGTATGACTAGGTACGTATGTATGTAAGTATAGATTTTTAGCTAAATAAAAGCAATATATTCAAACTAAGTTTTATTTTAATCTCAATGTTGAATACACATACCCTTCCGTAGGGTTAGAAACATAGATAATGGGATATACGTTTTCTATACAAGGCAAAGGTAAATAAAAACCTCGCAAAGAAAGGAAGTAGATAATTAGCGGAGATGGGATTGTAACAAGTCACATAGATCATATTATATTTAGAATATTATATAGTTTTAAAAATTTCCTTTTCACCAACTGATTAATGCTGTTGTTGAGATTACCTGGCTTTGATTTTTAGTAGGCAGTTAGGCACAGTCTAAAACCATTTTTAACCATTTATTTTTAATACAAGGTAATTTAATTTCGAATAGGTACTTACCTATACCTACCAGTATCATGTCTGTGTCTAATAATATGCAATAGATAAACGCTATCGTTATTCTGTTTTACCGAATTTAAAAAAGGAGGTTTTCAATTCGGTTTTATTTTTCTTTTTCATACTCTTTCTCGGCTAGTTAGTTTACCACAGATAATACACAGACTTTCTGCATTCTTGTGGTGCTGAATTACCGTGAAAACAAATGAAAACGTGTGCATTTTGGGGCTTACATATCAGCTCTAATCGCCTCTAAACTTAAATACCGTTTAAAAACCCCTTTGTAATTAAGTAGTGTAGCAGATACCTTTCTTTGTGAATTTCCACGAAATTAACAAAAGTAAAGCATTACTCATCGAACAAACAGTTTCTCACAAAACATTATTTTTACCAATTTTTATTCAATGAGCGTGGATAATTTTCACATTCAGAGTACATTACTCTTTCATGACCACAAATGTAGGTAGTACAATGAGGTCGCTTATGGTTTCATCATAAGTAAAATTCGTTTGTTTGCCGTGGTACTATTAGACAGTACCATTGATGGTACTGTGGAAAATTTATGTTTTTTTTTTAACCAAAAGAGTAAAACGTACGCTAGTGATACCGAGGTTAAAATTTTTCACTAAAAACAAGAAATCGATGGTTTGATAGCGAGGTATCTATATCATTTTCTTATGTTTTGGTACTACCATGATATTTTCTGGTCACTATGAAATAAATAATTCGTAATCAATGCAATGCATCGGTTACCGCTTAACACCGGGTGGGTTACTTATCACATATTCACAAATGTGCTAAATTCTTAGAATACAGTTATTTTATATTATGCCACACCATTGATATCGAGGATAAAAACCATGGCCACAAACTCAAAAAGAAAAAACAAAAAACTAAAAATTAAGTATAAAATTCCTTTGCATTAAAATAATTTAGCCCTACATCCTCTACATGAATATGCAAAACACCTACTATAGGAAGCGATACTGATTGACACTGTCACTTCCAAGGTTTTTTTTAACGTTGCTTTTCTAGCAAATATATATCAACCGAAACTCACTTCAGATTCAGTATTATTCAGTGATCCAGTTTAAGAAGTCTTATTTCCGAAATCAGACAAAATGAATACAATAATTTTGGTTTTTACGGTTATAGCTTTTGTGTTTTGTGCCGAAGGTATGGATAAACATAAAATTCGTACCTGGTTTTTATACTGACGTCAATAAATCTAGTACCTAGTTACTTTCTTAATCATAATATACTCCTTTTTTAATTTTCCTTCGAATTTGTAAACAGAGGCTGGACTTGAACAGACCGCCAAATTAGTATCTCTACTCTTCTAGAGTAGCCTCTATATCGTTTATAACTTCGAGGGTAAGTCACCAAGGACTTCTGAACAAAAATGCTTATTAGCGTCGCCTACGTCTTTTTAAGTAAAAAAAAAACTCGTGCGCAGTTTTTTTTCTTCAGAAAATAACATAGTTTTAGTTTTAACGATAAGCGTTAGTGTTATTATAATTTAACTTCTCAACTTGCTACAATTTAATTAAGAATTAGATTAATTTTCTCTTATTTTTATTGTTTCAGCTGCACCTAATAATCCGTAAGTATATTATTATAATTTATTAAATTAACAATCATTAAACTCCAATCGATACGTTAGACGAAAAAAATGAATGATTCGTACCCACTGATCATCGATTAAAATAGAACTATAGTTGAAAGCCCGTCTATACTGAAACAACGATTTCACAGCTATGAGCACCATGAAAGTTACTGAGGCGTTATGATACCTAGTTTGAATATTTAAAAAAAAACTTTGCGTTTTAGGATATCCTATATTAATTTTTTTAGAGCACTGTAAATGGGCCACCCTGTATAAAATACCTACTTACAATAAAAATGGTTTTGTTGCCAGGTATCAGTTTGGTAATAGCGCCGACAATCCATACGTGATGTCAGCAAACATCTTCGAACAAGTTAGTACTTTTATTAATCTATTTTTAAACGGTGAAGGAGAACATTGTGATAAATACTACCTACATAATACTACCTACGCAACCTGTCGCGTAGGTGTATGCTTAGAAAATACTAGAGAATTGCCTACCTAATTCCCAAAACTCAACGTGAAAATATGTTTACAAATGAATAAAGAAATATGTAAGGTAAGGATGTAAGGTTTATTGTTAAAGTGTCAAATAATTTATTTTTAAGATATGTGGATTTTGTGATGATAAAATAAAATAAAATAAATAATTAAAATAAATGTTTAAGCTCGATACATTTGATATTGAATGTATAGTTTTCTGCTATAAAACGTGTAAAACATATTACCCTCTATTCGGGCTAATAACGATATTATGTTACATTATGTATAATTTGTGTTTTTTTAATAAGTATTTTAAATATTTTTAGATAAAGAACATGATGAATCCTGAAAATCTGAAAAACCAAAAGGGTGACGGATCCATGGCAGCCATGAGCTCAAGTATTAAGAATGGCGTTCCGGAGTTCCACGGTGTCCTTGCGAACACAAAAAATGGAGACACCAACGTTCGCGAGTTCCATGGTCCCTAAAAACTTGACAACCACGAATAAATCTGACAATCTTCACGTTACATAGGCGTGTTTGTGTCACACTGCGCGTCAACGCAAGTGATACTGACGATCATTGCATCGACACTGCGCAGTGTAATTCGGATAATGCTGTCGTTACGCGTTTGCGAGTGCGATTGTCAGATTTATTCGTACTCCTTAGTGCTTTTACAGATCTACAGATACAATCATATTGTATAATAGCTGGGGGTGATTCTAAACCGATAGACTTTTTTATCACGATAGATATATCTCCAAAAAACTGTCAAAAACTATGGAGTTATGACAGTTCTTGGGATATATTAAGTTGGGTTTGTTCTTGGTTTTGTTTTTATGTACCTAGTTGTAATCCCTAGGTTAAGGTGTGCAATAAAGTATTTTCTATGTATTCATATACTTATCTATCGTGGTATAAAGTCTATCAGTCTAGAGAATCACCCAGAGTTGGCATTCGCTAGGCTAGAAAAGACAAATGTAAAACATCAGCGTACTAGAGCTGTTACTATAATAATCATCTCTAAAGCTACCGATTTATTTTGACCCTTTTGCTATGTGATCTCCTCTATTTACTTTCACGTCACTTTCAGAAGTTATTGATATTATCTTCTCGGTTTAAACAAAAGAAATTAGCCGAAAATTCAGCAGTAGATTTGTACATTTAGAATAATCTGCAGACGTAAAAAACTTGTAAAAAATTCTTGACTCAAATGTCATTTACGCAAGTTAGGCAAAATATTGTACATTTGCATTGTCTAGTTCGTTGAAAGTTTATAAAGTTCGTAGTAGGTACTTAAATAATATGCAGCATAAAATAAATCTTGTTTTATTTCAAAAATGTTATTTACCTAGTAGGTATATTGCATAGCAGTTCGTCTGATTTTATTTGGCACCTACTAAACCTGTTCTTAATTTTTTGTACCTCAGTAGGTACTTAAAATATTGACTTTCACGTGGAATATAAATATACATCTGACTACTCCTTCGACATTCTCAGGATACTCGAGTACCAAGCGGTCTGAAAGAATAACTAAGGTCATAAAAAATTAAACTGTGATATTTTATAACTTACAAGAAATCCAAGTTTATCATAGGCAGCTCGCAGTGAAATAAGCCTGGTACGAGTGGCGTTTGAGCAACTCGTGTCTATTTTGGGCCCTATGCAACTAGGTCTTCCCCTGTACGGCTACGATGTTGTCCACCCATATGGCTGTTGGTCTACCCAGGTCTCTTTTAGACAAAAAAGTATAGCTTTTGATTACTGAAATAAGCAACTATGATCACAGAATGTTGTCCCAAGAGGGCGATTCTCAAAAATTACGAAATTAACAAATATGTATGCTGTCGTTCATTTCGTCGTAGTTCATTCATCAACACTAAAATCTCACAGTACTATGAACGCAGTTATAAATGCGCGTTAGTTTATATGGTTTTTTAGTAAACAGTACTTTACTAAATAAATAATTAGCTACCTTAGCAAATGATTACTTAGCACTAAAATTTGGCTACCAACAACTTAAATGTTTGCCAAATATAAAAACATTATTTTAATGGTGTCGATGCTCAAATCAAATATTCTAAAGGATAGATATGCGTGCTCTGTTTAAATCAAATAAAATTAAATAAGCGAGCAGATAAGTATCTCATTTATTTTATTTTAGATTATAATTTTTTGGTTCGATTATGGAAAAATGGCACGTTGTCATATACAGGATGTAAACTACTTAGTGATAAACGGAATAAACATCAGTTAGTACTGTTCTGATTCATTCGGAAAGCCTTTTCGAATCGATATCGGAAACTTTGAATCGAGGATTTCATATTCGCTACTTATTTGATATCTCCTTGATAAGTTTCCGATATCATATTGATAGGATACGGTTGGCTACACTACGACTGTTCGATTGATTACTATCGAATTTGATATACAAAATAACTGGTGAATTCAACAATGATAGGTATTATTGCCATTATTAAATCCCAAAAGTCATGAACCGGGAAATCATTGTGAACTCCATAAGTATAGATAAATAGTAGATATTGGTCGTATTTATATTTGCGACTGAGGCTCCAGTACCTAAAATTACCAATAGAATTAAATAAATACAATAAATATTCATGGACTTTACACACAACGCCCACTAGTCCCAAACTAAGCAAAGCTTGTGATATGGGAACTAGATGGCTGATATACTTTTTTTTTTTAAATACATACGTTTACAATTACATAGTAACGTCCAGTTGCAATGTTTTTTGTTGATATGCAAATGACTGGTGACGTTTTATAAAGACGAAAGTGTCAAATTGTTAGCAGAATATCGACTTATTCGATCAAATTTAGAAATCTCACTGCTGTAGTAAACGAGAATACAATTTTGTAATTTCTATGGCGTTGACGTTATTAATACCATAGACAAATAAAAAAATAGACCAGCAGACGTTTAGAAAATATCGTAACCCGAAAATGGACTACCTTCAAAGGCGTGAGATGTCGCTGGGTGTATCGAATCGGTAATAAATCAAAACGGTGTTTATTTTCTTGAACCTCTGGCGCGCTGACACTATAAGCAGTACGGAAATAAACGTCAGATGGCGCTATTTCTAAATTTTGCAAAGCGTATACCAAAATTCGGTTACAACGCGCGCGACGTTGACAACTTGTGCTATGCAATGTCGAACGAGCGAGATAGAGCGCTCGCGTTGCAGTCTGGATGCAGAGCGGCAACAGCGCTCTGGTCGTATCAAGCTAGTAAAATAATAGATGTTTCGATTTTAAACCTGACGCCTTACCGCCAAGTGCGGTAACAAAAAAATACAATGATATTATATGAAATCTTAAATGTTTTTAGCTTGATAAAATAAAACATAAAAGGTAGGTAGACTTTTAATTATATATTATTAAAATATCACACCCAATAGGTACTTGTTTAGTTATGTACTGAAACATTACCATACATTACGAACCATTTAGGTACGAACAAATAAGTTTTCTGCGGGTGTTGCCTAGGTCTTTTGTTCCTAGGCTATCCTGTTCTAGTTTTACTACCTACCTACTTATAAATAATGGAATAGGTATGTCTGAAGAAGGTAGGTAGGTACCTATAGGTATATTTATCAATATAAATATTCTAAAGTAGGTATATGATTGATTCTAAAAATTTCAAGGACGTAGTTGAGTTGCGACTTATCATTAAACTTGGTGGTAAAACGGCTTGTCTACTCATTAGCAGTGCCTTGATCACGAATAAATTTGACAATCGTGAACGTATCGTAACGCTAGCGTATCCGAGATACACTGCGCGGTGACGCTACAACGTTCGGCAGTCGGGCTGATGTTGACGCGCAATATCACTCGAATACGTTAGGTTTACGTAACGCGGCGACTGTCAGATTTGTTCGTGATTACCCCTCAGTACCTATTGCCGAGTATAGCACATTTCTGCTCGAAAGTAGTCGTCGAAAGTCCAGGTCGTCATGCCAGCGCTTCCTCGGGCGGCCGCGACGTCTTCTACCCCCTGGGGGTATCCAGCCTGTGACTCCTTGAGCCCACCTTTCCGCTACTTTACGACCTACATCGGCGATTCCAGTTTTGGAGCGAAGTATTCTGTTCCGAATTCGATCTATTCTTTTCACACCTAAAATACTTCGCTCCATCACTCTTTGGCAAAGTAGTCAGCGACCACGTCTGAGCACCGTAGGAGTGATAAAAAATATATATAAGAAGGTTCAGACTATCGAAAGAAACCACACAAATACTTTTGCATCAAATCTATAATCAGTTAAAATTCGATACCAACGAGTAAAAAAATTGAACAGAATTATAGTCCATAACGGGAAGCACTATTTTAATCACAACCACAACACAACCAATCAACTACAAAACAAGAAAATGAAATAATTGTACATGTAAATAAAATCGTCAAAGAGAATACAACACAACACGCAGGCCAATGACACTTTGTATCAAAAAATGACAGTACCGTTCCGTTTTAGCTTACTTGATGCGTGGAAAAGATGAATTTTCTTAGAAAAGAAATGCGTCAATCGTTTTGTACGTTTAACGAAACGTAGGGGAACTGTTTTCTGTGGTTATACCGACCATAGAGTACTGGTATATACACACACTAATCGAGTTTAGTTAAATTATCGTCAAAACAGCTTGGTGCAAGATGCCACTAAACGTAATTTTGCTAAACACTTTTAACGATTTAAACGTGTTTAGTTAAACGTGTTTAGGCTGAACTTAAACGACATTTCGTGCAAGCCGCCCTAGGTGTTTTATTTAGAAGGTTCATTTGTTCGTAGTCCAAATATTATGCACAGACTAAAGTGCTGTGCTAAAGCCACCCTAGAATTTGGGGAACGAGTGAGCGGTATGGACTAACAATTCAAATTATAATTTTGACACTATAGTAAACAGACACTGACAGAATTGTGACCTGTCGCAAAAGCCGTAAATCAAGAAGGTGAAAACTTATTTTATATAGACGCCACCTATTAGTAAAGTTATTTAATTAATTTGTACACTATCTTTCAATTTGATGACCACCTAGGTGATCACGCCTAGGTGGCGTGGCGAAAAATATGTTAAATAATCAGTATGAAATAAAATCGTGATAACTAAATAAATGAACACCATTACAGATTCTAAAATAAGGACATAATTTTTGATGAATTTCAAAAATAAATTAATGGCGTTTCTTTGGTTCTAACGGCTACTTGAAGCTTAAGTCGTCGTCGACGGTAGCGTCATCTGGAAATACGACCGGGAACTAGCCGGTTTTGCGAGTCACGCTCTAATATATAGAGTGTAGCAATCTTCGTGTATTCATTAATCGATGTTAATACACATGAATTTTTTAAACTGACAATCGCGTTTTTTGACTAGGCTATGGTTTTTTAGGCTGTAGTTCTGTAACTATTTACTATTTAGAAAAATATTCAATGATATCTTCTCTTTTAAAACTCCTTCCGAAAACTTATGAAATTAGAACAGCCTGTTTGTAAGAAACGAACCAAATGAAAACCAATTAAACTACCTGCCTACTGATAGCGCCAGGTAGTTAAACAAGTTTCGATTTACCCTAAATCGAGACCGGCATCTAAATTACAAAAACAAACTAATCAGACTGAATATTTTCGTGATAAAGTGCTAAAAATAATCTGAACAAAAAGCCCACGGTCCCCTGATAATGCCCTTGTTATCCCATAAATAAGGTATTAGATGTCAATTGTTTATAGCTTGGTATACCTACGTGTATGCCACGTCTGATATAAGTCTGATATCACATCTCTGCGAGCATTATAACGCGATAACTCGATCCAACCGGACGGTAGTTTATTCATAAAAATCCTAGTTTTAAATCCTTTTAGTTTTGTGTTTTAAAATGTCCAAGATTATCGTTATTTTTATGGCAATAGCAGTCCTGGCCGTCCAAGGTAAGCGGAAAAATATCAGACAGGTCAATAAAAGCTTTGTGATATATTGTAAGATTACCATTTGATGCCAATTTTGTGTCTGTAGAATGTTATTTGGTCGATGATTAGATAAAATGGTACTTGGAAAACCTGAATATTTGCTCATCATTTTGCACACCTAGGCATTGTAGGTACACTCATACTCATCGTATCAATACATACATAACATTACATACACTCTGGTGTTTTTTGGAGCAACTACTTTTGATCGTATTTCACAAACTGCTCTATTATATGACACTCTTTTTGAAAAGTGTGAAACATTTCTTATGTACATCGACCTAGACTAAACCACATTACTTGATTTGACCTTGAGTCTTCATGATTGGTCAAAAATCTAAATTGCAAAATCCACAAAATGAGTGATCATCTTTGACTTCCGCAATCAGCTGTTTTATGCAAACAAAATTAACGACAGGTTTTTAGCTCGAGTGCAACATGTTTTTAAGTCATAAAATACTAGAAATAACTTAGTTTACATACTTAATTATAAAACCTGTGTCGTGATAGATGTGTTGACCTCAGCGTAAAGTTCAATTATCATGTTTCAAAATAAATGAAACTGTTACGCTTGAACTTGACAATTGAATAAAAATTGTTTGCGGAAATCCGTTGCGTGAATAAGGTTGCAGCAAGTTGCAAGCAAATTATAAACAAAACACGGAAAACAATGTGATTGCTTATTTTAGTAGCGATAAGATATTGAATTAAAACAGCTATAAATACCTGTGTTTTGATTTTACCTGAAAAGTAACTTACAGCGCAACTTTGAAACATTTATTTAGAGAAGTTGAGTTTTAAAAACTTCGATACACGGGTCTGTTTATTTAATTTGAGGAATTCTAAGAAAAGGCTTTCTCCAGAGGACCGAAGATAGAGGTCAAAGATATTATGAAAAGTGAACCTACTTTATCATACTTTTTTTATATACATTGTTATCTGAAACTTTTAGATTAGATCTTTACTTAATTTTTTCGACTTCGTTACAAAGCAAGGTACAAAAGTCTTAGACGAATATTTGATGAAATAAATAAATTAAAACTATTAAACTCATCATAATGTGTATACCTGTTTATTTGCATAACGAACGACTAAAATTGCGTTTCAAATCGACAATTCAGAAGATTCTACCGATGAATTCAAAGGCGAAAATAAACTGATCTAATGCTTATGTCAATGTTATATCAATTTGACGTTGAAAATCGATGCAAATTGGCAAATAAATGATACCGAACCGAAACCCTAATTATATTTACTTTTCGTAAATAGATCCGTTTTCTCATGTGTGAGGCACATAGACTGACAAAATAAGTGAATGTACCTATGTAAGTTTTATTTTTAAAATGCCTTACTCGCAGAAAATAAAATCTCAGGACATCTAGGTGAAGTATGATGGTCCTAGACAATACTCGCGACGTCGCGACAGGGTGAAATAGACAATGTGACATTTGGTTGTAGCTTAGAGAGAACTTGGCTGACACACTGAATAAATGTCAATAATACTTCTTCTTCTTCTCATTTATGGCCTCTATCCGTCATTTCGAGACAATTTTGCAAGTGTCAAGTAAATTATTTGAAATCATTCATTATGCAAATATTACCGAGGACATTTTAAGTGACAGATCTGACAGTACCACTGACAAGTTCTTTCTAGTTAGTAACAACTCTAGTTTGTAACAAATCTTTGTTTGTAACCAATAAAGTAATCAATAAAGAAATATCTGTCTATGGATTTTATCCGAATTAATATCCTTTATATATTAATATCATTTCTTGTTAATACATTTTATGATTTTTAAAGTCCAAATAAATATACGTACCTACATAATACAATGTAAGCTATGTTAGTGTGTCGCATTCATTTTTACGATGAGTGATACCATTATCACAAAAATACTAAAATATGACGCAAGTAGCTATAGGCTTATGTTTATATAAACGATACAATACAACCTACGCTACGCTCGATAGCGTTTAGGGCTGCCAAAAACCAACTTCTCCATACTAATATCTTAAATTAGAACCGTAAAACAAGCCTATGTGCCTATCTTCCATTTGCCTCCACCCAAATACTTCAGTTACTTTGGACATATTGGGAAAAGACTTTGGGAAAGAGACCAATAGAAAGGAGACAGAAAAGCTGGTCTGACAAAAAGTTCAAACAGTTGGAAACCTCCGTCAACGTCATTATCCATCAAGCAGTGTTCGTAGCAGATGAAAAAATATTATGCAAAGAGTCTTTGCACGGTCACAATTCCCAACAATGGAGAAACGATTAAGGAGGAGATATTTTGCTAAGTGAAATTGAGCTTTATTTTAATCAATCAAAAAAATCTAATTGTGAATCTAGAAGGATAGGGTAAAATAAAGTAGAGTATTCAATTATCAGTATAGCTGACAACCCTAGCAGCCCCCGTATGCTAATCTTTTGCTGTCAAGTTATATTTCACTGCCCAGTGTAATTTCTTCAGGTCACGTGGTACAATTTTGTACCACGTGATCATTCTTTTTAGACACTTGACAGCAAAATATGCGCGAAAACACATCAAATGACGTCATTATGTCACTATTTAGTCACAGAATAACTATGAGTTAGTATGAACCGACCATGATTTAAAACTTTGCAGTTCAACTTTGCAGTTTAACTTTGATTGGCATACCCCTGAAGTATTGTGTAGGTTGTGTTATGCGTTGGCGTAGTATTATCGCTACTGAAACAGATTAGGTATTATTATTTTCAGTGGGCTGAAAAAGCTGTGTTTTAGTAGTAAAGATTTGGGAGATGAATGTGAATTTCGATTCTGTAGTTTTTTTGATACGCAAGCTTTGTCTTTCGATACAATTCTCAAATCTACCAATAGAAGGAGCCTAGGTTTTATTAATTAATCATTAATTATTAATCATTTATCGAACAGAAAACGCTTGTGCTAGTGATTAAGCTACACTGTTATGGTCTTATAAAGCTCATGTAGCTAAAATGGCTGATAAATCTCTTTTCGTTGTCATGCGCAAGTTGCAAGTTTACAAATCATTTTTTAAGCCGCTCTAAAATGACAGGATAATTAATGAATAAGGCCTTTAACTATAAATACATGTGTTATAAAAACATCATTAGGTCAGTACCGTCTACAGAAAACACCGACTAAAACTTGATTTCTCTACTCGCATTTTCTTCGCAGGATATCAAATTACTAATTTAATTGTTTAATGTTATAAAAAACCTAGTTCAAAAACGAGCTTTTGTGATTTTTCAGGCGCACCCAACCAACCTTTTGATGAAATCCTAAAAGCAGCAAATGAAGGCTCGTGGGACAAAGTACAACTTCTGTAAGTATTCAGCCCCCGTATGCCAATCTTTTGCTGTCAAGTTATATTTCACTGCCCAGTCTTCAGATTATTCTTTTTAGACACTTGACAGCAAAATATGCGCGAAAACACATCAAATGACGTCATAATGTCACTATTTAGTCACAGAATAACTATGAGTTAGTATGACCTGACCATGATTTAAAACTTTGCAGTTCAACTTTGATTGGCATACCCCTGCTGTTGTTGTATTTTACAAAACTTTTTTCTACCACACTTTAGAAACTGAAATCGTCGGTACTGATGAGAATCATATTTGTTATTTTTTCGTATTCACTACACGTTTTCACCTTACAACGCTATGACTGGAACTGAGACATAGCGCAATATATTACTATCTCTGGAGTGTCAGTGAATATACAAAAATAAAAAAAAAATATCGGCACTACGTTTTTTGGCGCAGGGTTCTTTCAGCGGAGATAAAATCGATGAATCACTTTTTCGACGAAACCGTAGAACTGCGAAGGGTAGTTTGGTAAACCATGCAGTTGTGGCTTCAATAGATCAATCAGAAAAAAATACCGTTAGTGGATGATCCACTAGTAAAAGATATGCGGTTTCACTGTTTCTTGAGTCACAAGACATGAGTCACCGAATCTTGAGTCACAACTACAGATCAAGTAAGTCACAACTAATTGTATCTCTGTTACAGATTATCGAGCGGATTTGGGACAGATGCATGGCAGGTAATTATTTCGCTTTAGTTTTTACGATTTCCTTTCAGCTGTAGTATCGACATAACATACATTTTTCTATCAAGAATTTCAGTTAGGTACTGATAAATCAATCGAATTTGGCAAAATATAGAAATCGCATTATTATTTTCTGATAGAAAAGTCACGTGACTATACTCATTTTTTGACGTTTTCTGTTCTTCAGTGACTGTAGCAAGTCTACTTGTAAGTATACCTAAAAACGATACCTAGGTGTAATTAATATGTAAAAGTATATTTTCATTTCTTACAAAATTAAATTCCCATTTCCCCAATTCCAGCCAGTACCTCTCGACAACGTGCGAAAATTGAAACCAGTTGAAGGGGGCCATGTTTACGGAGAATCCGAAGTCACCTTCCACTCCTCGTCAGACCTCGGTGGAAAGAAGACTGAGCAGAGCGCCGGACACAAGATTATTAACAAAGATGGTCAGGTCGATGAATATGACTTCAAGCCTAAGTTCGTGCAGAATCCATTGTTCAAGCTGAGTTAACCTCAGTCCCTAGATTAAAGATTTATGAAGAGGCGTAAAGGATTTATCTGACCCTATGGCTATTTTTATAATGCTAATGACAAGACACCTACTCAATATCGTTGGAAAGCTAATGTACAGGGTGGCGCTACAATATCTACTCCAGATATGATCATTATTAATCGTAATTGTCAAACACGGTACCTTTGGTTAATATCAATATCGGAGTACCGAGAAAAATAAATTACAAAATTCATTTGTTTCATAAAAAACAAAAAGTCGTAAATTCAATAGAAAAGACTTCAACGCGCTCTTTATTTTTGTATCTAAGTATTGCTGATTATGTATTTCTGTGATTACTGTAAGATTTAGTAATAAATAAATTAAATTATCTCCCGGCTTTGTTTTGCTATCTTGACTACACTTATCTTGATGGAGGACATACAGCCAGCCAGCAGCGTCCAGCAGGGGTATTCCAATCTCAGTTGAACTGCAAAGTTTTAAATCATGGTCAGTTCATACTAACTCATAGTTATTCTGTGACTAAATAGTGACATTGTCACTGACCATGATTTAAAACTTTGCAGTTCAACTGAGATTGGAATACCCCTGCAGGACCTTACACAGGTTGATATTCTACAATCGCTAATGAAACCCTTAAAAATGTAGAGATAGAGAAACATTTACTTTGCACACAACCACAGCACAAGTAAAGCACAGGCTAGAAAACAATGAGTACTAAGTACACAATAAACTACTAGGTAGGTAGATGTGAGTGAGGGCTGACCACTGTTGCCATGAGCCAAAAGGGTCCTGTCTCTGCAGAAGCAAAGCGGCATGAATGATGGGTTGGTGCCGCCTGATCCCGGTCCGGCCCGACCCCGATGTAGATTACCAAATAATATGTATGCGCTAAATCAATGCCAGTAGGTACTTTGGCGAAAAAAAGTGAAAATGACTTATTGTAAAATTCTTTTATTTTAGCATATAGTACAACCATGTAACTTTTTAGAACTGTAATTTCCATGAAATTTTTTTCGTTATATCTTCCACCAGGCCTGTTGCTGTGGCGAAGCCCATAGCCATGCGCCTAAAGCCTTGCCATTTCCTACCATGATCGAATTTACGATTGCTGCTATAATTTTTACATTCCGCATTGCAATATTAGCAATATCTTTACTGGTTGCAGCGTTTTTAGTTCAGGTACAAAAGCTATACCTATTAGTACCAACAAGTTCAGGTTCGATTGTGAAGACAAGTGGCAACTCGTAGAACTCATTTACAGAGATACGTAAGCAATAGAAGATTCAAGGAATCTTTTAGCCGAGATGTCCATAGGATTTATGCTATCTAGTTCAAAATTAGGCAGGAGTTGATATTCTACAATGTTTTTCTACCTTTTTGAGCACGCGACCCCTTTGGGAAGCAAAAATCTCGCGACCCTAGAACTTTCAGTTAGTAACTTATGTGGTGGTTGAATAAATAGTTTTATTGTTCTCTTCATATTCAGCAGTGGGTATGCTAATTAGCTGCTGATATTATTTTTAACCCCCGACGTAAAAACGACGGGGTGTTATAAGTTTGACGTGTATTTTTGACGTGTGTGTGTGTGTGGGTCTGTCTGAGGCAACGTAGCTCCCGAACGGATGAACCGATTTTTATTTTGTTTTTTTTTATTTTGTTTGAAAGGTGAATTAGTCGGGAGTGTTCTTAGCTATATTTGATGAAAATCGGTCCAAGACTCGGGGGTTTTTAGAATTTTTTATTTAATTACTTGTTAAGATAAGTAGCATAAAGTGAGCTATTGATGTCGATTCGTTGCATTTTCTAAATTAATCTAAACTGACAGCTCTAAAAAATAGCCGTCTTCTTGTCATTTCAGTTTATGAAAAAGGGACGGCATTCTTTCTAGTGCTGTCAAATTAAGTTAACTTCGAAAAATTAAAAAACAGAATCGGCTCCGTTCTGACGCTCGTTCAAGAATAGCAATCACACCTTGGAAAAAAGGAATTAGTGTGCTATTCATTACTTACCCACCGAACTCATGCACTAAAGTAGGCAACTAAGTAATTCTGCTAATGAATACTTATAATTATGTGGTTTGGGATGAACAAAAAGCGTCCTACGTGGAATTCTATTATCTAATATCAGTAATTCACACTCTTGGTAACTAAGTATGCCATTATTTTTAATTAGATATCAGTAGAGTTCTTAATGTCAAACACCCTTAACCCTCGCATATGTCAACATTTTTTAAAATATAAACTCACTCAAAAATGTATGCCAATTGAACACATTGGTGCAAATTTTTTGGTTAGCAAACTTTTTGCGTCAGAATTTTTGTTTTTTTGCTGAAGCTTTGCATTTTTATCCTCTAAAATGTGAAGCTTTGCAATTTTGCATAAGTACTAATTACATTCAGTGAGTTTATAATCTTAAAAAATGTTGAACTGCGAGCGTGTGTATCAAAGGTGGACCAGAATTTACCAGGGAAAACCCTAATACCGGTCAAACCCCTTCCAAACCGAAACCCTAGATCCGGCACTGTTTTAGACTCTGTGATCTCTCTGAGAGTCCGCCTCTGGTAGCGGTCATCCTACTACGCAGAAAAACGAACTAACTATTATCTTAGGTCACTCTGACGGTCTGGTGATGAATTAATTACATAGCAAGGTGTTGTTTCGGAACGAGTTGATGTAGAATTATGTTTTGCAACAATTTGGACTGAAACCTCATGCTTGGGTTGATAGACATGTGACTGGAACCATAAACAAATAAACGGCTGGTTGCATTGAAAAACCAATAAACCAAGCGTTTTGCGTCAACATTTATCACAAAGACCGCCAAAGAGTGGAACTCTTTGCCGGCTTCTGTGTTTCCAAATACTTACAATTTGGATGTTTTCAAGAGGAGACGAATAGGTTTGTTCTAGGCAAATGTGCTACATTTACAATGTCTATAAATTAAAAAAAAATTAAAAAAAATTGTAAAGCAGCATGAGAATAATTTTAATCACCTATTCTTGGTTTATTTATTAAGTTCTCGAGGTGTGGCAGCCATAACTTTAGGTATCTACAGCCACAACACAAGATGAATAGAAACGTGATTCACGAGCGATTTAATTGAATAGTATTAATAAAAGTGCATGTTTTGATATAATCTTTATTTGAAAACATACTCATTACTTATATTTATTTTTATTGTTATTTTTTTTACTTTGCAAGTGGAAACTCACACTCACATTTTACTCACACTAGAGTAAAATACCATCTGTGGAATAAAATTGATTGTAATTTTTTTGATATCTTATGATGGGTCATTCTTAAAAATATTTAGTATTACGATAAAAAGTTATTACTTACATAATTAAAAAACTAAAAACGTGATTAATTTCTGATTCTAACCATGCAAGGTACATACCAATATTACTTATTATTATATTACAGCAGGAGTATGCCAATCAAAGTTGAACTGCAAAGTTGAACTGCAAAGTTTTAAATCATGGTCAGTTCATACTAACTCATAGTTATTCTGTGACTAAATAGTGACATTATGACGTCATTTGATGTGTTTTCGCGCATATTTTGCTGTCAAGTGTCTAAAAAGAATGATCACGTGGTACAAAATTGTACCACGTGACCTGAAGAAATTACACTGGGCAGTGAAATATAACTTGACAGCAAAAGATTGGCATACGGGGGCAGTACTTATAGCTTAATATATTCTAAAGTTACAAAATTAAATGTCGTAAATACCGTGCTCAAATATTCGATATACTTCATGCATTTGTAAGTCACTGTAATTATTTATGATTTTTTCATCGTGAAAGCGTAGAGAAATTAAATACTTAAGTCATAACCTATTTAGTGAAACTGGTTAATGAAAAATAAAATTGCGAACAAAAAAGAAAAAATGTAACAACTTATTTGCATACAAGTATGCAAGTGTGCATGATATTTGTTTTGCCTTGTTTATATTTATGCTTTTACCTATTAAATTCGAAAAGAGGATAATTGCAGTCAAAGGCGCCAACTAGTGTTATCCTTCAATTTGAAAAATTAATTGTTTATGTGTCTTAAAATGAACAATATAGCGAGATGGCATCAAGAAAGACTTAATCAATAAATATCATTACATAATCTCAAACATTTTATTTATCAATGACCTTCGCCTTAACCTTGACATCAGAAAATATAACGAATAGATACCTCATGCACTCGAGATAAAATCTCGGCCATTGTAGCAACAACATGTTTATTTAGCCAATTAGGCTTGGATCGTGAAAACCCACTAATCTTACGGTGAGAATAAAGCCAAGCGGTAGTCGGACCAGGTACTGGTACCTAGTGCCTAGATAGAAGTCAGTAATATAATGACGTTAAAAAGGGTTGAGGCAGCCGAAAACAGAGATGGGATGCAGACTTTCGTAGTTTCGTATTGAATATATAAAAATATAAAAACCATTATATTGGAAGAGTATTTTTATGAAACTTCATGACAGCAGACTGGGGTAAAAGCAAAGAAAAAAGTATATACTATATTTCTAATTGTATGTATTTTTCAAAAGAGGTAAGTACTTAGGATGTAAAAAATAGGAATGTAGAGATGACTTAGTCTAAAACTGCACCCCTGGATGTCCACCGTATTTTCTTTACGTACATACAACCAAATATTCAAAATGATCACTGCGACGTTATCAATAAAATATGATATTACTTTGAATGAGTAAAGGAGTAAGGCGTCCATTTTACTCGGAACCCTGACACCAGACACCGTGTCCAGTCTGTAGGTTCCAGACGGACACGTAGGTATTCGGCAGTTCAGCTATACCTGCTTTATACGTACCAAACAATGGGTTTCAGTTTATGCCAGTTCTCATGACCAGTTCTGACCTTTTAATCTTGCATCCTGATCTTCAACGTCTTGGTGAAGTTTTAATTAAAATATGACAGAAAAAACTATATTTTCTACCAAACGGCTACATTTTTGAGCGCTTGGAAGAATTTAGATTTCGACTATAAAAGAAGACTATTTAATCTGAATGATTTAAACAGCGTCGTCGGTGGCTACTTCTTACCCCCATGTCCTGATGTACAGGACGTTGTACAGTCGAAGACACGTCCACCTTATTGGGTGTATAACCTGACCTGTGGCCGTGTGTACATCGTGACAGAAAAAAACATAGTCAATACGCGCGAAGCTGACCATACCACACGGAGTGCTAGAGTTTTAATATGAGCTGCAAGTCAAGTAAAACAAAGATTTATTTATCTTTTAAAAAGTAACTACTTGGTAGGTAAGTACTTCACCACCAACATAGTCACTTTAATCGGTAAAGTAATATTTATTAATATAAAATTGTGATTTCTTCCACAGAATAAATCCTTCAGCAAAACGTTGCCCCCGGATGTTTGTCCCTGAAATCATCTCTGATATTTCATAGAGATACAAAAGTCAACGCAAAACGCACCTTCTCACAAAGCAATAGAGCCGTTAAGAATGACTGATAAGCTGTACACGTTTCATTTATAGACGAAAGGATCGTGTTTCGATGAGCACAATACGTTACTCCGTTACTCCGTACAGTCGTGCTCGAATGAATTAATTGGTTCGATAATATAATTGTGTTGTGATGATGAAGAGTTTTGTATTGATTGGTGTTATCTTCCTGCAACTGAGCTGGAGCTATGCTAAAGGTAATGTTGATATACCAGCAGGGGTATGCCAATCAATGTTGAACTGCAAAGTTTTAAATCATGGTCAGTTCATACTAACTCATAGTTATTCTGTGACTAAATAGTGACATTATGACGTCATTTGATGTGTTTTCGCGCATATTTTGCTGTCAAGTGTCTAAAAAGAATGATCACGTGGTACAAAATCGTACCACGTGACCTGAAGAAATTACACTGGGCAGTGAATTAAAACTTGACAGCAAAAGATTGGCATACGGGGGCTGTACTTTCTTATCGATGTAGGTCAATGATAAGCCAGAGAAAGCACATGTATTTACACACTGAATATCCTTTATTTTATATGGCGCGATTGTGTATAAGTCAATGTTGAAGGCTTTTGAAGGCTTTTGCTAATATCCATCACCAGAATCAGCCTTATACTTATTCTCAATAAAAAAAAAGTTTTTACTCACTGATATTTACGATAATTATAATTTTTACGCAGTTATTGTAAAGCCGAAAGATCTAGGTGCCAATTAGTTAGGAAAAACACGCTTAAATAGTCACTTAGAAGAAATCATATCCACATTTATCTACTAGTATAAAATAATAACGTTTTAGCAGCCCTTTCTGTTAAAATTTTATTTTTAGTAACCAACTGGGCAAAATGGCTCTAAATTGTAAAACTTTGTAACTCGACACGATAGAAAACTAGACTTTTCGTTTTGGAATTGAGAGGACTGCTTCACAATGGTTAAAGCATGCATATTATAGTATAGCTTTGCATAACTAAACTATTTTAATTATATTTTGGCTCGGTGTAGGTTAGTCGATCCAAATAGCAATCTATTGTTTGCTAAAGTTCAATACCCACAACCAGTTATGGGTACCATACGCCTTGTTTATCAATAAACCGGCGAATACATTACAAGTAGGTATGTATGAAAATTCATGACATCATCGTTGTAAAGGTTTTTTATCAATAGGGTAAATGAAAACTAAACAAAAGAGGATCTATGAACAAATGTTCAAATGAACAAAACAAAAACTTTTAACAAAAATATCAGACAAATGAAATTGAAGATGATAAATTCTGTATATATATTCACAAAGAAAATTATGACTAATACAGTATTTACAATATTTATAATATGTACAAAATACACATGAAGCAGTTGAGCCATCTACACACCGTTGCAAACGATTTATAGCTGATTTGTACTGATTTGGATCAGTTGAGCTATCTATAAATCGTTTGCAACTGTGTGTAGATAGCTCAACTGCTTCAGATGATAATATAATTATTGTTTTATACTTACAGTACATACACACATACAGTACGCAAAACAACGGATCTTTATTTCTCTGAAGTTAGGTGCAAAAACGATTGCGCATGTATTGTCGTTCGGAAAAATTCGCTTACCTCCAATTCGACCCAAAATCGGTTATGCGCAGATACTTCAGAAGTACAAAGATCCGTTGTAAATACTATAATTAGTTTTACCTAGAGACGTAGTGACATTTCACTAAAGAGCTGAACTACAATGTGAAACTTATTTTTGCATAAAAGACTAGTTTGGTAATCTGAGAAGAAACCATAGAAAGTTCTCTACAACAATGCTGATAAAGTCTTGTTCTTCTTCATGGTCTGTGTCCGCCATTTCGACAGACAGTTTTGCCAGTATCACGTGAAAAGTCTAAAAGACCGCGCCCTCTAGGTGAATTTTCAAAAATGAATTGCTGTCAGGGCGTTAGTAATCGATTTTCTCTGTCAGACATGAAACTATGGAATGTACTCATATTTTACGAATATTCCATGAATTTCCATGTAGAGACAATGCGTAAGTGCATCTAGCCAGTCTATCCATTTATGCAAATCCTCACTATAGGCATTTAAAATATTCATGCTTGTGAATGAATTACAAAACCTCATCTTGTGACTAGAAGTGTGGTGAGAAGATACTAAGATACTAATATTACTTCTGTGCTATACCTAACGAATAAAGGTATATGGATATGGATACCTACTGAATGCAGATTCATCAATAAGTTCATGGCCGGCGCATAATAATTAGGTTAAATTGATGTTTGTAAACAAGATATCATTGCCAATTTCAATTTGCGAAAATAAATATACGGTTCCTAAGGATGTATTTGTAAATTAATTTAAAATTTTTGTTTATTTTTCCCAAAATAGGCTGGTAACTGTCGTGTAAAACCTTTATAAAAACTATTTAGTGAAATAAAATATATAAATATTAACAGTGTAAAACTTTACTTCAGATCACATTCTCAAAATTAACAATTTAAAAAAAAATTTGAAAACTTAGGTAAAGAAAACTAAAATACGATAACAACAATGCATTTACAACTGAAACCCAATCAAACGATAAAATATTAATATTTTATCGTTTACCGCGTCCAATGTTGTTATATGACCCAACAACCAAAACGAATGTGAACTATTTCGACCTATATTAGACCTAGGTAGAGGTCTAATAAAGGTATCAAAATAGATTAAATTACTACTAGTTTAAAAGAGGGTAGGTATATATACATAATGTAAAAATGTAAAATCTTAGTTCTATCACACTTTACCTTCTGCGCTATATTTTGCAAAGTAGGTATGTTGAGGTAGAATTAGCGGAATAAAGTGCTTTTCTGTGGTCTCTAAGTATAATTTGTTTAGACAACAATCAGTTTTGGGGAAATTACCTTTGATAGGTTCTTATGTTTGGCGATGGTAAACATACTTAATGTTCCAAAACTGGATTTTATTTGTTTTCACGTGTATACTCGTGTATTACGAAGAATTGCTGTTGAATGCCCAAAATATTCTAACATAAACTCCTTTATAAGGAATCCGGAAAATAATATCTAATACGCTTATATATAGGCTCCACTCTCTGATTTTAAAGTTACCTAAGCAGTTTTCTATTGCTAATTATCAGCTTGAATTATTTTAAAATTTTGTTCAAGATAATTTGAATATTAATAAGTACTTTACTTAATTTATTTAGAAGTTTGATCATAATGTTTATTCTTGAAGCTTTCTCTGTACTTAGACCAAGCAGTAGGTAACGGAATAAGCAAATGTCCCATCTGATGTTACGTGGTCATTTAGCATTTATTGGCAATCCGATCTTTTTTTCACTTTTATAAATTTTTGGTTCTACTGTAAAAAATTTACAGTGATGCCATTTTTGTATTTACCGGACGATAGTGTATAAACTTTTGAATATAAATGACAAAATTACTCCGTAAGTAGCTAGGTATGTAGTACTTGGTTATTTTTAATTTTAACTTCAGTGTTACTTAAGTCATGGTGAACTCTGAACTACATCGCAAACGCAAAGGCGTTCAACAGAAAAAAGAAAATGTTAGTTCGATTCCCACGAAGCGACAAAGTAGATATTTATTCTAGATTCAGATGAAGAGTTAGATACTTTTACCAGCAAAACTATATATTACAGCCAATAAAGATAGGATCACTAATGCTAAAATTAAAAAAAAACAGCTAGTTTTGATGAAAAAGATTAATCATTGCACAAAATATAATTATACCAACCCATTTCTCAACAAATCAGAAAACAATAGGCAACTAGTGGAGCTCACCTAACTTTGCATGTTTTAAACGAACAAAATAAAAATACATGAAAATTAGTTTGAGACCATAAATATCCCCTGTCATTTTTATATCGGCTCTATAAAATACTCATAGGTACTTTTATAACAATGAAAATAGATAACAACAGTGATGTCAGATATTATAATAGTAGTGCAACATGAGTGCAAGACTTAGTCATCAATATGAATAAAAGAAGACGATTCATGCACACATAGCTAATATACACACACCTAATAGTGTGCATATAGTGCGCATTTATTAAAAAAAAACCGCTGCTTCAGTGTTACACAGTATTATTTATTTCAAATACAATAGAAATAAGGAATAAATAGGTGTAGGATGAAAGGAGAACTATAAATCAAAAGTTGGTCGAATGGAGAATAATGCCTATCGGGATGAAACATTTTGGGTCGAAAAAAGCACTCTCGATTGTCAATCAGTACCTACATAAGTCAGTAAATAATGCAAGTTTAGTGTACACTTAGTTATAATTAGTAGTCTCTGCTCTGTACTCTGCCGTACAAGGGTTTTCCCATCAGTATCATGATCTCAGAATATGTATTAGTTTTTTTCTGTAACAAAACATGTTAATGAACGTGTAGTTAAACGTTTTGACACGATCGGGCGATAAATATGTTTTTTATGCATCTACGTATCGTGTTTTTATGTTTGTTTGTGCTGTATCAACGCAAACTGCATATTAGTTCTTATTATACTTGACTGTACTGCGCTTTGAATAGGTATACCTACCTAAATATAGGTATTAGTTACACCGGTACAGGTACCTAGGTAATACCTATACTTAGAATGAAAAATAGAACATCACAGAACTTAATAGGTACCTACCCGATTTCAAGTCTTTAGTTCTATTCAATCATCATACTCCCATAGATTTCCAGAAAGAAAATTTTAAAACTTTTCCATTCATCGGCTCCATTTTCTACTCTCTCAATCTATTCAATTGGTATCTATCTCATTTTGTGCTGAATATTTTTTTATTTCAGGTTTTTCCAACGGCGTAGGTGCCTTCTCATATCAAGACTCATCAGGCAATAGGTATGGTGGTACATACGGTTTGAAAGACGGTGAGGTTGTAGACGCCAAGGGCACATTCCCCCCGGATTTCTCACCCTCCAAGGACTTCATACCACCAAATTTTGAAGACATATTTAACGGATTTTTCCCTGAGTACTTTAGGAACTTCCAGAACTTGCTGCAAGAGTAAGAGCTGATGTTTTTGAACATCGCTTTGGTGACGGTCTATGGTTACAGGTCATTCAATCATGAGGTGGAAGGTAGTTAGTTCTTGTTTTTCTAGATAACGTTAGTCTCAACCTTCCGAGGGTAACATATTTTTTTACAGCCCTAAAAATAGCATAGCAAAGTTGAATACAGTTGTATGATGAAGGAATGTATCTGAAGTACTGCATGATTTGCATTGCATGTCTACTGGTGGTGGCTTTCTGACCAATATGAACCTAAATGATTGAAAGAGACGAATGTAAGAATTTATAGAAATAAACGTCTGTACAAATATCTATTTGTAAATAACCGCAATGTATACCTAAACCGAAATGAAATCAAGCTGTGGCTCCGTGTAAATTGCCCATGGCTGTGACGAATTTGTTGAGAAGGTATACTAAATTGATTATCCTTTCAGTCCAGGGTTCCCTTACCGCGTGCCTCCAATACCACAATACATACCACCACCAATAGTTTACTCTGGGTGGCCAGAACAAAATATACCAGACTATGGCAGCTTCAATAACATTCCAAACTATTCATCTTACGAACCAGTCTCCAATCATATACCAAACTATTTTAGCGGTAACATAAACAGGTAAAATATTCATTCTAAGAAAGTGGAACCAACCTAACACTCTAACATAACAATACATGCTTGAATGGTCCTCCTCATCAACTCATACACTAAATTTCAAACAGCTACAAAAAACAATGTCCATATTTCACTTCAATTTCTGGTGTGAATGAGATGTTTGTGATTTCAGAGCGTTCCAAGCTAATTTGGACAACCAAAAGCTAGCGCTGGACGCGGCTCACAAAGCCTTCGACTTGACGTCGAATCAGGCCGGCTTTTTACCCAATTTGAATCCCTCCAGGTTTTCTCCGTTCGACAACCGCAACGCTGGTTTCCCGAACATGCCAGGACCGCAGTTTCCCAGCGGGTTTCCCTTCTCAGGAGGATTCCCAGATTTCAGCAAAAATTCTAATGGGGCGTATGCAGGAGCCTCTGTAGGACCCGGTTACAGTCAACAAGTGGCTGCTGTTAATCCTGCTAATCCAGTAAGTACAAATAATAGATAACACTTTTGACTAGAGGTGAGCTCATTGTTTTGGCACTCTATCTATGTAAGCAAACTGAAGTAGCTATTACCATTCGAATTATTTTGCTTGTGACGACAGTCGACGACGAGCTAAAAACTATGTCAAGATAACCAAACTAAACTGCTGGTGTTTGGTGAAAAATACTCGTAGCTAATACCATTAGACCACCGTAGCACCTCTTAGGCTGTCAATGTAGATTTCATCTGATTCTGCAAAAATGATATCATTTTTATACTTTTGTATTCAGTTGAGGTACTTACATTGCATTGCAATGACGTATGCTACACAAAATGACTAACCTAGCTGTTTGCAATGGTCACCGACTGGTTAGCACATCCTTACGTTATTCTAAACTAGCAGTTACCCGCGACTTCGTACGCGTCTACAGTTTCCGTGTACATTATATTATCTGTGCGTGTACCGAGCGGATACTTCTTTGAGAAACTTGACATTACACCTCATTACACCGAACTCATACCTACTGGAATGTCAAACGCTGGTTGTTAGACCAAAGAGGTAGTACTACGCCCTGTCAAACTGACATGACAATGAAATCCTCTTGCCAATTGGCGCTGCTAATCCTTTTCGTTCATTTTATCCTGTAGATCCTGTTAATTATTCGGGATAAAAAGTAGCCTATATGTCAATCCAGGTTAAGAACTATATATATGCCAAGTTTCATCCAAGTTGGTTCAGTGGTTTTGACGTGATTGAAACACAAACATCCAAACATCTAAACATCCAAACATCCAAACATCTAAACATCTAAACTTTCGCATTTATAATATTAGTAGGATATATTTCTTACTTCATCAAGCATCGGCTATAAAAAATACTATCAGCACATCTTTTGTTAATAATACCTACCGAAAGAACTTATTTGCAATGTTTAGGGACTTACCTTATTTCGAGACTTCTTGACAAGGTGATCTCTGACGCTCCTAATATTATTAGGATATCCATAATCATGGATAGAGGATAGAGGATCATATTATGGTAGGTTTCAACCTCATTATTAACCACGTCTGTGACGTGTGCTTACCTAAATATTACCTATTTTGTCTATTCTATGCCTAAAAGCTGAGTCGGCAAAAATAATATGTCTGATTGCAGCAAACTCCGAATGTCTTCAAGAGTGGTCCCGGATCAGGTAACCCTGGTGGCTACAAATCTGTCTCAGTATCCTCCTACTCATCGTCCTCCGACATCAACGGACGGAAGACCAGCACGCAAGGAGCAGACACCATGATCAATGACAATGGCCATATTTCTAGTTACCACGTACATAACCCTTAAAAAAGCTATTTAGGGGATCAGCTCACGGTTTTTAGGTTTACCTACTCTTTGTTACTGTTTATCCATATGAGTTTTGAATAAATGCCTAAACGGCTTTTAAGTTTTACTGGAGTATTTGATATATAAGAGTTTTGATGGATAGGCTTTATAGAACTTTACTAGAAAATTAAATGCATACCTTCCTACAATATGAAAAGTTCCTTATACTTTGCAATAATGTGACGATGAAAAATTCGTTTTTGTTTATACATTATAGACAAACGTTTGACCGCAAGCTCACCTGATGTTAGGTCACAATGCGGGATGTAGCACATTTGCCTAGAAGAAACTTAAAGTTTTATCATTCTTAATCTGCAATAATCAGAAGTATAATTAATAACAAACCGTTTGATATTATATAGCAGGCAGTACTAATGTTAACATGATCACGTGCGATGTCGTGCACACATTCAATTCAACCTGTTGGTACTTAAGTAGATACCGAGTCAAAGTGCGTCTCAAGGTTATACCATCACTGTTTTTTTTCACCTCACGGATGCAGGATGAACAAAAACAATGAAACGCGCCCATTAGTTTAATTTCACCAATTTACCGTCCAATTTCATCTTTGGCGTGGTAGTTACCCATGTTCTTGGTTGAGGATAGATAGGTACCTCCTTATAGCCTTGACAATTGATCTCTCGACATTTCCGACAGTAGAACTCTTTCGTACCGTCTTCAGTGATTTTCCTATGGAGTTTTGCTTGGTTAGGATATGACGGACGTCCTCTCACAAAGTTCAAATCTCTTCGAGGTTCCTGACCCAAGTTGTTGATGTTGTTGAAGAAGCTCGAGGGTTTCCACTGTGAAGGATTTATTGCAATATTGGGGAAAATGTCATCATCATCACGAATGTTGCGGTTGATGAAGACCGAATCGGCGTAGACTTGAGGAGGTGCGAAACTGCGAGATACTTGAGAAAATTGTGGTTTGTTTCTTGTGTCTGGAGTCCTAATTTGAGTGGTTTCCACAGCTTTATATCCAGTTACGATTGGTACTTCTCCGCTGTCTTCTTTCGTACGTTCATTGCGTCCTATGTTGTGGGTCAGGGTTCCAGTGTCTCCTACAAAATAAACGCACATTATTTTGCTTATCAGACTGAAATAGTTATTACTAAACAAAATTATATACAGTTTCTCAAAGTTGCAGAGTCGAATAAGAAACAAGTAGAACAAAATTTATTGTCTGTTTAATTCGACTAAATTACTCCAAATAAGGAAATGAGGTTAGTCAACATTCAAATGTCTAAAATTAGTAAAGAAAGTTAAGTATTTCCATATAGGTACCTACCTACAGGCAAACACCACTATATTTTACTACTGTGTGGGTGTTCTAGCCAGTCTTTTTATGACTTCCTGCTGTTTTAGAATCTATTTCATTTACTCCACCCAATTTTAAATGTAAAAACAATTGCTAAACCAATTAGACTCTCATTTATTTTTAAAAGATGTCGTATTGTACGCCAAAACTCGTCTTCTCATATTTATTCATAAAAAAGATTTTAAAGATGAGACCTACATCCAGCTGTGGACTAACTAGTCATAGATTGATGATGATAATGATGAAGTAGGTAGGTACTTAAATAAATCAATAGCGTTTTCATTAAAACAGGCTCACATGTTAGTAATTACAAGAAATTTAAAACATATATATTATTGAGTAAGGTACAGAAGAATAATTTTAATTAGCTGATAAAAAAGACCATTTGGAATACTGGCAGTCTGATTCATGATAGTCAAGTTCAAGTCAATTTCGTCAAGATGATTGTTCATGTAATGATTCATTGAATATAAAAAATCAAAGAAAAACATACTCATCTTGCCGGTAGTGAAGATAATTAATGTTTTTTCACACTTAAAGCTATGACTAAACACTGAAATATTTATATTTATTGTGTTCTAACACGTAGGTAGAGTAGTTTCCTTTACAATTTAAGTAAATGATGTTCAATGAGTCATACATAACATATTTAAAAACCTATCAGTATTTAACTATTACGAGACACCTAACAATATACCTATATGAGTAGGTAAGTCGAGTTATCTAACTGCTATACTCAGAGACATCACATAAACATAAATATGTCTCGCTTCACCATTTCATTGGTGAAAGATGTCAATAGACCGTTGATTTGACGTTGGTTTCCGGTGCAGTACAATAAAGAGTTTTCTATGTATAATCTATCTATCTATTATCTTTTAATGATCTTTTAATTATCTTTCACTGAGACTTATAGTGCGACTGGTGTGACAAGTTGAGTCATTCTCACCATCATTGCTATGTAGTCCTCTCCTATTATTATTCTTCAATTTGGTAGAAACTACGATTGTATGCTTCACTTCAACATTATCATCATCAGCATTACTGGAGTTTGTGAACGACGACTCATCGAAATCCATCTTGGTAGAGATGCCATGACTTGCACCTAAAATAGCTGAAATATTAAGGTTGATTAAGTATGTCGCTGACAAAAGAACATTGCTCATCAATTTATGAGCGCTGGAACACCCTTATTTTGTAGGTAAGTTAGTATTTCTAGCTCATGTTTTGTTCAAATACTTCACCGATTTCTTAGTGGACTGTTCATGAACAAAGTTCTTTTTAAAAATTCTTTTCAGAGTTCTGTATTTTTTATTTTTTTAAGATCTTTTTTGAGTTTGCGCACGTTTCTTTTCTTCCCAAATGTTTCTCATTTATAAGTGTATCTACTACCTGACATTGGCCCCATAGATTTTAAGGAAGAACGACTTTGCCGTATCCATCGACTGTCTTCAAGTGATTTTTACAATATCGTCGGTTCATCGGAAGTCCTGCCTCCGTCTTCTGCATGTAGCTTTTCATAAGTAGATAGGTATAGGTACCTATTTATTTGCTTGCCACTTGATAAGAAGACATTGAAATATCTAGGCCAATGCTAAATGATTAGAATTATTCCCTTTGTCACCCTGATCTGTCACCCTTTAGATTCTAGTTTTTGATGGTTGATAGACCTCTGCCCTTTCTATCAAAATGATTAAGTTATAATTAGGTTTAATGTAAGTAGAGTAGTAAAAGATAGTATCACTATTCAATAGACGTTGCTCAGTCAAGATCAAAGCACGTCCTTGATTTATTTTCAAGTTCAAACATTACCCCCATTAGGTACATACGATTTGTTTGCAAAGAGGTTTGGTATGTTTGTTTTCTTACAAGTAGCCTAAGCTTTTTTAGAAACTTTTTTCCTCATCATTGTTTGTCCTTCGATAGCAAGTTGGTGTTTGTTTTAGATGAATGAACAGGTACTTATGTAAGTACTATTGTAGGTTTTTGTAAGGTAAAGTAGAATACCTATGGCTTAATGCCTATTTCACTCTTAGATTACAAATTTAATTTAACTTAGGTTTGCGAAATGTAACGCTAAGATTTGTGACTAGAAGTGAGCGTTGACGAAATTGCTAGCTTACTAATTCAGTTACCAACTTCTAGTCAGCTTAAATTCAAAAAATTCTTGTAATATCCTCTACATAAAGTGTTTTCTATTGCAGACCAAGAAAAGTGTGAACTTAATGTAAGTAGGTATACTGAAAATCCTTACCCCAAATAGTGACAGAAACGTGGAGTATCTTCATCACAAGAGTATGACACAATAGACACATTTTGCGTGACTACAGGTTTTATATAAACTACACAAATTGCTCGTAAGTACATAAGCGATGTCGCTGAGGAAGTACCACAATTACCCTCCATGATATTATGAAAAACTTAAGACACCTTCGCATAAATTGGTTAGCAAGATTAGATCTTAATGGGATGCTGTTTCGTTGAACTTTGTAGTGCCTCTGTGTTGGGTTATTCGTATTTATCTACTTGATGTCAGTTGGAGAGTTGATAGAGCATCTTTTGCAGTCACAACGATGTAATGCATCATGCCATGCATCTTTCATTACGTTGTCGTGTACAGCTAATGATAAAATTAAATGAATATTCTCTAGTTATTTAATAAACCTTAAATATTTCAGGAACCTACAGTATAGACTGCTGATCAAAATCAGATTTCCTGTTTGTAGTGTAGGTAGTAGGTATATGTAGGCATTGAACGGTAGGTAATATACAACTGACAGTTATAATTGAATTAGAAAATTAATTAGGTAACAATTTCATGCATGTCTAATACGCAAGGGCTTATTAAAAAATCAATAGCAAAAAGAATATGGAGATTTACTGACTTTTGTCTTCATCATAATATTCATCAGGCAACTAGCTATTCGTCTGGTTATTTTCTAATGCTGCCATCTATTAGCGCACAAGCGAACTAGTATAGGATTTATTTTGGTGTAACAGTGTTTCTACCACGATAAAAATAGTGCCAACTACATCATCTTAGTATGAGACTTGGCCGCGAGATGGCGCTACAAGTATGTAGTATTGAAAAAGAATTTACAAATATTATTATGTTGGTAGGAAAGTATGTATACTTTACTTACCAACCATAATAATCACGATTCTCTGTATTTTCTTGTTTCTTTTCTCACCTAAATAAAATTTGTTCTAAACCCTTATAGGTGCAGAGAAATTCAAAACAAATTTTTTAGCTACCTACATGATTTGATAAAATTAAAAATACAAGCTTTTTCAGCTTATCATTTTTCATGAAGTTATAAAAAACAATTCGCCCAACGTGGGGCTCGAACCCACGACCCTGAGATTAAGAGTCTCATGCTCTACCGACTGAGCTAGCCGGGCAGTTGTATTAGTGGTCAAAATTAATAAACTGTTATCTGACAACTTATAATACATGGCTGCGTTCGCTCGACTTGGTGGATTTTTTTATTATCTCCGGTTGTGCAACTCGTCTAAAAATCTTATTGAAATACCTAAGTACTTTATACCCTTCTTTTAGCTACGATGTTTACTTTGCGACTCTTTACAAGGGAGTATGAGATCGCTTCAAATCCTTAGGACGTGTACTCTTATCCCCAACGGACCGCTTTGGCTTTGACTCTTTGATCCGACTGTGGGTCCCGCCGCGCAATATGCATGTGTAAACACGGCCTTATCTCGGAGTTAGTTCTGCTATGTTTGAGGTAAAGCCTTGGTTTTGTTATAAGCAGTGAGCGTTTAAAGATGTTCGAAATATAGCGGTTTTCAACCGTTGGCAAATCTTTCAGTTCTGTTAGAGTATTACGGGTTAAAAGTTCTGAGACTACATCTTGATTTGACTAGATAGCAGTCATAAGATTAAAGATATTTATTTCAGGGTCACGAACTAAGTTGAACTTTTTCTTAGTCAATTCCAAAATGAAGAATAATGCTTGGACATTGGAGTATAAAAGTCCCAGAGAGTTGTTGCTTAGAAATTATTTGTAAATAAAAGACTAAGAAAAGTGCAAGTAAGAACACAGTACATTTGAAGGGGGTTGCCAAGACACAGGATGCTGTGCAGTCGCTTTTCAAATTACCAAGATGGTGCGCTAGTTCACAGATCGCTCTGTACAGTGTACAATCACACGCAAAAGTGATGATATTCAAATACTTATTCTAAATTATCAATGCCCCACAACTAACTAATATGGGGTACTGCATTTAAATGGGCAGAGGTTAGAAGGTTACATTTTAAAATGGACCTGAAAGTGGAGTTTTTTTAATACAACTAAATGATGAAATATGCTGATGGCCCACCTCATGTTAAGCGGTTACCTCTGCCTATAACAAATAACAATGCATGTTTCACATCTTTCACGTACCAATAAAAAACGAAATGAAAAAAAAATGGAATCGAAATAAAACCTTCTGTTTTTTTTGAACTGATAAAGTAGGTCAAAAAGGAGTTTCTAAAGGATGGGTTATTTAAATACACGGTAGACCTTCGATCCAGATCCGTCTCAACCGCGGCAGAGAGCCTATTTTTGTAGGTACCTCTTATAAAAACAGCCTTGAATGTCTATTTTAATTGGACTAAAAAGTCAGTCATACAAGATCCAAAAAAAAGTTTTGCCGATTCCAGTCTTTACTATTATGCCGTCAAGTGTACCAACACTAGGTACCTACTTGAAACAGTGATGCAAATGGAACAGCCAGCAATCAGTAGAGTGAGCTCGATGCCAATGTCGAGTGAACACGCCTCTACATAGAAGATACCTGAGATTCTACTACGAAAAACGATATGCGAAGATGCGCCAGTGATGATTGAGCTACACTGCGCGCCCACTTTGCAATTTGCGCGACTTCTTGAAAAGTTGCTGCGTCGCTGGGCAGTGTAACGCTAAATTATACATTATGCTTATGCGCGTTTGGCGTAGACTCCACCAAGTTCATACCTACTAAAGGTATGGAAGTTATCTGTCAGAATTGATTCGTATGGTGTGTTATAAAACGCCGGTGAAGTACAAAGCACGCCATGTGTCAGAATATTACTGAGAATATAAACACCTATCTACTATTAGTTAGTTTTATCAGATTTAAACTATGGGCGGTCACGACTCGATCCCACAAAAAATGTTTTTTTATGCACCTAAGTATACGATCAACTATATGACTATATGACCTAAGTACAGGAGATTCCCAGCTTGCGTCTTGTTTCTTTTTAATTTTTACCGATTTACCGGTAAATTGTCGCGTAGCAATGTCGTAGCGCTTACTACGACACTGCTACGCGACAAGTTACCGATTTACTTGTCGCGTAGCAGTGTTTTAGTAAGTTATCTAAAGCCTTGTAGCTATCATAAGCGGCAGTTTCAAATCAGTGCCTTGATTACCTAACTCGCGATAGATTTGCGAAAGCTGTTTTTAGAAAAGCACTGCTGTCAACCGTTAAAATACATATAGCTACTAATTATTTTTCTTATGTTTTCCACGGAGCGGCCGTCGCGTCGTGAGGTAGGTACCATTAACATGTACTCTACATGCAACCAAAAGTCAAAGAAGATTATTAAGTACCTGCCTTTTTTTTCTTTTTTCCTGTTATTTTTTTTATAAATCATTTAGGCCGCGCCTCTATTTGGATGAAAAAACCTTTTAGGTCGCTTTGGAACAATACCAAATTTACCAAATATGGATGTACGAAGGCATTGAAGAAAATATCTTGTCATTTTTGCTGCAAAGTTCACAAATTCAATTTACCGACACGAAATGTCGCAGATTCAAGCGAATGATATTTTATTTTCTTGTGGATGGCCTATCGCAATATTTATTTTGTCGTCAAGTTGTTGCTGAAAATAGAAATGCTTCACGTTTTGTATAGTTCAATCGTACATTGTGCTCGATTGTACTGCATACTTGAATAGGTGCGCTCATTATTTTGTGGAAACGTACTAATGGAAGGGCTTGATTAGTAGAATACTATACACTATGACCAAATCAAATATGACCACCACCACAAAATGACGAATTACATTTTTTTTCACAACTCCCTCAATATGAGTATCTAAGTTGGGGGTTTTTTTTAATTTAATTACCTACTTGTTACTTCCGAAATCAATACGACTGTATTTTTTTATTTTATTATTTTTTTTTTCAAAAATATTCTTGTCTCGTGGTGTCAGCCCGTGTCATCTAGCCATACTTACCTACATAATATTAACTTACCGCTTAATCTTCTAAAATTCCGTCCCAGCTGTCTTTCAACCCATAATCTACCGATTACCTCCTAATCCCTACTTTCTACGGCTGCATTTTTACCGTGATTCTATCGACCAGTGAAGCTTAACCTATAACATTTTCGACCTTATTGTAAGACAAATAAGAACTAAACTATTGTGGGTGTAATAAACTGGTTTTGAAGGATGCATTTGACGCAGGTGGGTCTACTCTCCCATTCTCCCCTTCGAGTGAAATCGGTAATTATGAACTTCGTTTTGCAATTTGTATTAAATATGGAGATCTCCGTCAAATGTACCTTCTGCGTCTTAAAGAGATTCATCTCCTCAGGTTCATGAGTAGATATAGTCACTTGTGAAAGCTTTTAAACCACAACGAAAAAGAGAAGGTGTTGTAAGTTTGATGCCATACCGTGTTGATTTTTTCACTGCTTCCCTCCTTTCAACTATCATTGTTTTTTGTGTATAAACGTTTGCAGCTACTTTTGTTTTTTTTAATAAATAAATAAATAAATATTCATGGACATTTCACACGACGCCCTCTAGTCCCAAACTAAGCAAAGCTTGTAATATGGGAACTAGATGCTGATAGAATACTTATATACTTTTTTTTTGTAAATACATACTTATAATACATAGTAGCACCCAGACATAGAACAAACATCTATGTTTGCTACACTACACACAAATGTTTGTTCTCAGTGGGGATCGAACCCACGACCCACAGCACGGAAGGCAGAGCTAATACCGACTGAGCTGTGACGCCTGTCAATACACACAGTCATTATTAAATCATTTTATAATATGAATTTTTGACATGCCTTTTATTTTAATACACAGAGGTTCTTTCTTGTTTCAAAATAAAAACTTGTTTGATACACTTCATGGCCACTCCACTATACATTCTGACACAAGGTGATTACGGACCGTGTTTGTTTTGTTATTATTGTTTTTTATCTAAACACGATCGTGATTATCGAATGGAAGTGCTTTGAACGTCCGTCTACAGATTGACCACGCTAAGTCTGCAATCGAACCCCAAAAAGATTTGAACATGGTATCTTATAATCAGCAAACGTGGATAAAAGGTTGTCAAATTGTATTCGCAGTACAGACGGTGCTTCCAACTTCAAATTCAAATTCGGTTATAAAAAGTGCTGCAGACTCAGCATAGTCATACTTTATTTCTTTTTTTTCTGATAGAAACTACTTGCGCAACCCGATCTATCGTTGAGTTATTTAAATGTTACCTGTCAGATTTTAATTGAAACAATTTTTGAACAAATAACTTGATTATTTTAGTTTCGACCTGGCCGTAAACTTACCAGTATTTTTAGCCCCTGACCGAAAAAGGAAGGGATGTTGTAAGTTTGTGTGTGTGTCGGTCTTGTAGCTCTGAAAGTCGGGTTTAGATTCGGTTGCAGTTTACTTTGTAAAAAAGCTAGTTGATCTGAGATGGTCCTTAGCTATATTTGGTGGAATTTTGTGCAGCCATTTCCAAGATATGTAGATAACTATCAGCTCTGAAAAACAGTTTGAAAGAATCTCGGATAAAACGTGACAATCCTCATACCTACCATAGACTGACGACAATTTCGAAATCGCAGGAATTTAATGTATGGCAAAAACTAAATCTATTGGAAAGGCGAATTTCTTCAGTCATGCCATGGACTATCATAGAATATAGAAATATAGACCTAGCTGGCATGGCATACGTCCAACACGCCTCATTGATGGACAAACAGCTCGCAGTTCAGTACAACCTGGCATTTGACCCCACTGCCTGTCTGCCACTCAATCAGACGGCAGAATAAGTATAGGGTGAACATTGTGGGCGGTGGGTCTAGTTACTCATAAGTTTTGAGTCATTCGTTTTCATCTGAAATTGAGTTTTATTTATTACAAAGAGATCTACTGCAATAATCAGAAATAAATAAGAAGTTGAATCAGAAATAAAATCTTTCTTTTGGCGTCACACACACACACAGGCACGTCAAACTTGTAACACCCCGCCGTTTTAGCGTCGGAGGTAAAACATTTTTTTTCTAACAAGACATCATTTGGGGGGTCTAGCTTTTTTTAAAATTTAAAGTGAGGGAACAAAACGTTACGCATCAAGATTGGGTATTAGTAAAAGTAAAAATTGGTTGCGTTCAGATTTTTTTTACATGATATAAGCACAAATATTTATATAATCGATCCAGACTGGAACACCCACGTAGGTAATTCATGTTATTATCATAAAAAATAGTATTATACAGTTACTTGAAGTTTGTTTAACCAAGCAATGATTATCTGCCGATGATCACGGATGCCTCAATATTTGTTTTACCATCAACAACGCATGTTTAAGAAATTACCATCAGATTTCAGATTTTAAAGAAGATAGAACTGCATTTTAATTGTACTTTTATCCCGAGCTTGCAACTTTTCATTGAACTGTAAATAAGTTATTTTTAGAAAGAAAAGAACATTTTTTGTCTTATTTTACTGCAAGGTATAGTTAGTTTTGTTAGATTGATGACTACTGCTTTTGGATAATTTTTTATTTAGTTTTTTATATACCATAGTTTTGCCAAATAAAATGACTTATATTCCGATAAATAATAAAAACTCGGTTTTATAGGATACAAAATATGGAAACTACAAATTAAACATCCCGGTGTCTGAAAAATGTGGTTCCAAAACATTCAAAGCTATTTTGCTGACAAAAATGATCACATTAAAAGTTTCTTACTCAAATAGAAATACACATTGTTTATTTAACATAGACATTACCATTACAGAGGTCCAAGGCGATAACGCTATTACATATTTAAATCTAGAAAAACTCAATACTCTTGTCAGTTCTATCTTGTTCATACTCTCTGCACCCACTTATTGATTATCCGTTCTGTCAGGCCGTCTACAATTACGATAATTTCATGTTTACAAACCAATTTCAGGTCTTATTTTATTTTTATTGTAGATTTTAAATTACCTGTTGCGTGTACCTTGTGAAGTTTATTATTACTACGCAAAATAACTACGCAGATGTTTTTCAAATTAAAAATATTATAATTATCAATTAGTTTGAAAAATATATCTTTGTATTTTGCTGTTTTTGCGACGCGGGATGTGATATCAAAAGGTATATTAGTAGATAATTATAAAGGTATAAATACATACATAAGTATATGTGATGTCCTACTTACTCGATGTAAATTAATTATTGGTTGCCATTACTATTTAATTACCTAGGTAATTATAACCATATTAGACCTGTTTGACAGCACATAAATATTGCCGTCCCTTTCTCATAAACTGGAACGACAAGGACGGATAATTTTAGCACTGTCAAATTAGGTTAGATTAGAAAAACCATCGATTAATAATACACGCCTTTGAAGGTAATCCATTTTTGGGTTACGATATTTTCTAAGCGTCTGCTGGTCTATTTTTTATTTGGTCTATGGAAAAACGTAACAACAGAATCGACACTCTATCAGCCAGCAGAAAACTGCTAGACATTTTATTACTAGAAAAATAAACTTGGACCATTTAAAGATTCTTAAAAAAAAACTATATATAAAATAAGCCCTATCATCGATGACACTTTTCATTGAGATTTTTGAACCAAAAAAGACTCAATAGTAGGTACTTTACTAAGTTACTCTAACTGGAATGCTTCCTTCAATTTCATAAATTGGCTAGTCCTGTAATTTTATCTTACTCGTAACATTGCAGCACCCCGTTTTACCCGACTCCCCTTTCCTTTCAAAGATAATTTTATTTTAAAGTACCACTTTGTCCGATAATACAATTTATAAATTGCGTTATTAGTTCTGTCGGTTTTTGGCAGAAATGGGTAGTCATTCAAAAACAAAAAGAAATTTTTATACAATTGTAGTACTTAAATTCAATTGTTTTTTATACCTTATTGGATCTTCAAATCCTAAAGGCAGGCATACACATCGCATACTTTTGCACATACTGTCATGGGTTCACTTTTTAATGACATGACAAAGTTTTACCTATAGTATAATTTTTAATAGGTTTTTACAATATTGATTAAGACAAGTAAGCGTAGGTACTTTTATAGGGACCTACCCACTTACCTATAAATATATTTTTACATTCAGGTACCAGGTAAGCAGACATGGAGAGATAGTGGTTCTATAAACGAACTGTCAACTTCATCCCTACACTTATTTCCTTATCAGCAAAAAGTTCCTTTCAAAATAATGAGTCATTTCAGGTCGCGTGTCACCCCAGGGGTGTTGCAAAAACTATAGACGGGCGTCAGGACCAACCCCGAAAATAATAAAATAAAATAAATATTGTCGTAAATAAAATATGTGATTGTGAAGATGCTTTGTCGTGTGCCGTGGGAATGACAGGCTAAGGGTGAAACGTCATAAATATAGAGCTTTAAAAAAGTTTTGTCTGACATTGCAAAGCTGTAAATACTGCATTTTTTCTTTTGTAGTTGTTAAAGTTAATTAAATAAATGGTGTAATGGTCAAATTGCCTCATAGTCAAACTCTAGCATAACATTATTTAAAAATGACATAACACGACGTTAATTGACTTCTAAGTATGACATACACGTTATTTCAAAATCAGATAAAAAGGCACGTCCAAACAGAATGACATGACATTCATTTAGTGACTTGACAAAAACTGAATTGTTTACTAGTTTACCCTACGCTCTATTTCGATCCTCTGACAAAAAAAACATTACACACGAGTATTATGAAATTATGTTTGAAACACTAACATTTTTTTAATGAATGTAAATGCGATAGTTTTACTAATTTTTACAATGCGATCATGTAAATCGATGAAGATGAATGTCATGGCAACTCTACAGCAGATAAATAGGTGCTTATCCCCACACTATAGTAATAGGTACACCAACAAGTTTTTGCAGAATAGAAAAAAATTCTCAAATCCAAGTTTATTTTAAAGTTAATCCAAATACCGTACACTGCCTTGCAATGAAACAAAATACGGAGCTTTTATTTTAATTGGTCGACATCTTCGACGCTGGCGGCAACTGAACAAATAACCAAACAAAACAAACAAACATGCGGGCAGACATGGACATGTTTAGACTACGCTGTCGTCGCTTGACAAATAATCGATTCACTTTCGATCCGAGTTATTTAGTTACTATTTAAATCGTAATTCGATTGAACAATGAACTGAATATACGTAAGTAGATTTTATTTAAACGACTTATTCATATATTTAGGGCGGCTTGCACCAGAATCACTAAACGTGTTTAACAGCTTAATAGATTTAAATCTGACGTATTTATATGACTTGACAACTCGCTAAATACTATTTAATAGTTAAACGCGTTTAGCGATTCTGGTGCAAGCCGCCCTTATAGGTATTTATTAAATAGTGAATTTATATCTAAGAGATGAAAGGGTAATAAAATTAACTTTGTTCAAATTAAATTTTCAATTGCGATCCTCAATGAAAGTTCAAACACAAATATTAGAAAAGGATTAATTAAAACGCAATCTAATTTGAATATTAATCGTCGGTTTGTTTGTTGAACAATATTGTGCTCAGGGATGATCAATTAGGTACTGTGTACACTGCTGGCCGCGCGATACGGAGCGTAAACAAACACTGGAATACGATACTCGATACTTTATCGAATCCATCCATCATATCGATACGGTAGCAGAAGTTAGTAGTGTGTTCGTAAAACTCTAATTCGTTGGTGTCACAGATTTTATATTGGTTTCTGGTCAATAACCTAGTTTCCTAAAATGTGTGTTTTGCGTCCAAGCCTAAAATTAAGCATGAGATATATCTAAATAGAAAGCTGCCCAAGCGCAGTTTATAGTATAAAAATACAAACGACCTGAGAACCTCCTTTGAAGTCGGTTAAAAATATGTAGGCAAATATCTTTATAATAATTCAACATTTAATTACTTACACTAAGGTTTAGTATGTATCTAGATAGTAAAGTATGTTATTATTTAGTAATATGTGTAATAACACCGCATAAGCCAGCTCTATCGAAATCTAATATTAAAATGAGCGGCAATTTGTGTCGTGCCGATACGGAACGATCAATCTCCCAGATTGAGAACACCCTGTTTGTACGTAGCTCGAAGGTATCGAGACGAATTGATCCCATAAAGTTTTTCATTTCCAAACCACCATTTTTTAAGAACGAAAATGTTTTACCTCCTTAAAAGATTGAACGAACATCGAATGAACTTGACTTCAAGTAGGTACGGTACGTGCAAGGGATCTTTATCCCTCTGAAGGTGGAACAAAGGCTGGGTTAGTCTCAAAATCCCCCTTGAGTTTTCCCCCTTAAGGGGATTTTGAGACTTTCAGTCTCAAAATCCCCTTGATTTAGAAAAATTAGAAATCAAGGGGATCTTGAGACAATGAGTATCAAAATCCCCTTTGACAAATTTACACCGTAATAGCATGGGGTTGCGGAACCTATATACGCATGTATTGTTGTGCGGAAAAAATAGCTTACCTCCAATTCGACCAAAAATGAGTTCAGAGCAGATACTTTAAAACGACAAATATTCGTTGTTACGGACATACATACTTCGTCGCTAAAAAAAATAAACAAACCCTTAAAACTCATAAATAAGAATATTTTAAGAATATAGGTAATTTTGTGGTAAAAAAAAGTCCTCTCCACCGTCTTTTTTGTTCCTAGGGTCTTATTCAAATAAGAAGCGCCGCGTATCGCAGACTTGTTGCTTGATTGATAGCTACATACCATTTTTAATCATCCCTCAAAATCAAAAGCAACAATCTATAACACCACATAGCATTTATACAATTTTCAACTCTATTTTACGCTAAATAAGATTTAGATTCCTCTGAATTAGAGCCCTGGTTTTCAACCTTAGGGTGGTTGAAGGATCTAAGAAGCTATGTTTAATTTTTAATACAAGTCTCGTTGTCAAACAACGTTTCATTTTTCGATTGGGGACCCTCAATATTTTCTCAAAACTTACAGCTAATAAGACCATAGGTAGTGACTTTGCATTATCTGTATTCTTTTTTATAATATATAAGGAATCCCAAAATGAGACCATTCTTCAAGAAGTAGCTACATCGAATAATCTAAAATAGGTCTTGTAATAAAGGGAGCTGAAATGTTGCCTACGAAATAAGTACTGTGCTGATGCCCGCCTAATCCCCGTACCAGTCATTAGCAGCCGCTGAAAGCCCTACGGATAATACAATACCTCACTATTGTTCGTCTACCGCTTTTATAAACCCATTGGGCTGTGACAGAGCGCACTCCATTACCAATATTGTGTACTCAATGCATGATTAATGATTGTATTCGACATATTCGTGGGTTCCCATTGGTTCTCATCGATACTTCGGAAACGCGAAAAATGGCATGTTTACCTTCGCTCGATTAACCGCTAAAGACGATGAAAAATAGTTGAACGCTTTTATGATCGCGACGCGTGCCTTCATATGCAAGCAATTCTGAATCTTATAGATTCAAATATAGAGAACAATTTGAGTTGTAGATTGCTTGTTAAACAAATATCCCGTTCTACGGCAAGGATGTTGTTTTATTGCGAACGGATAATTTATTTAGTATATTTATCTGTTAGGAGGATTTTATAGGATCGTATTATTATTATTGTAAAAGTTTATCGAAATAAATAAGTACTCAGGTATTTTCAGTTTTGTTCCGGACGTCAAGGAGTTAACTCAACTTCCTGAAAGTTACTTGGTGTTCCCATCTTTCGTTACGAATTAAGGTTTATAGGTCGTGTCATCAAAGTTATAAATTGAATTACTATGAACTTGACGAAGCCATCAAGCGGCGTACCTTCGCCTTAACAGCTTTAGGGTTGCCTGGAACTCGGAAACCGCTTTTTGCCTGATGTAGTAAGTAGGTACGTATTCTACTCGATATAATGACAATTGAATGTCCCCATTTGGACACAGCCTTGAGTAAATGAATGAAAATACTTAAATGTATTAATTTCATTAGTTTTTTTAGTATTTTGTGATTATGTTGATTTACCCTACCCGCAACCGGAGCAATTCGCTTCAACTTTTATGATGCGGACAACCAAAGAACTGCCGACGTCTGTGTTTCAGGCTTCATATAATTTGGATGTTTCAAGAGATGGGTGAAGAAGTACCTATATTTGAGGTAAGGGTGCTACGCCGTCGACCGCATCATCACTGAGATCGCAGTCAAACGCTTTTCCATCCCACTACTTCCCACTACGCGAGAGCAATGATTCCGGGTCACTTAAAGAATGTTAAAAATCTCGGAAACTAAAAATGATAGGTTAATGCAATAAATTGTATTTAATAGACAATGTAATACTCCTTAAATGAAGGTATTAAAACTTCTTAGTTATTGTAAAGTTATATCTTAAAAAAATCAAATTTGAAAAAGGGCCACTTTCGAAGATGGAACTACGAAATTACAGCATTTGGTTTTGCTTTTGTTTGTAATCTGTCATTTATGTGGGTATATAAACCATGTTGATAGTGCTCTATATTCATTATTCAAGCTGAAATTATGTCGCTTACGCCTGAAGAATGCACCAGAATACTTACAATGCTGGAAACCGGCCGGAGTCAGCGCGATACAGCCAGGACTGTCGGTGTGTCGCTGTCAACAGTACAAAGAGTTCTCCGACGTTACGAAGAAACTGGTTCTAACCTACGCAGACCAGGAACGGGCAGAACCAGGTGTACCACAGCACGAGAAGACCGATACTTGGTGAACACCATGCTTCGAAATCGCTTTCTCACAGGAACTGAACTCACAAATCAGTTTCGACGCCTCGGAGGAAGTAACCCAAGTGCATGGACAGTAAGACGTCGGCTTGCTGAATCTAACTTAAAACCCCTTAGACCTGCAAACGGCCCTAAACTGGAGCGTGGGCATCGTATTTCAAGACTAAGATATGCCCAGAGCCACGTAAATTGGAGTATTGAAGATTGGTCAAAAGTTATGTTCTCCGACGAATCAAAATTTATGCTCTACAAGCACGATGGAAGACACAGAGTGTATCGAAGACCAGGGGAAAGATTCAAGCAAGCATGCATCGAAGAAAAAGTAGCCTACGGTGGTGGGTCTGTACTTGTGTGGGCCGGAATTTCTTCTGAAAGTCGCACAGAGCTGGTGATCATAGAAAACGGCTCTTTAACTAGCGTAAGATATGTGGAAGAAATCCTCAATGATCATGTTGGTCCATTTATGGTCAATTTAGGTGAGGATGCTATATTTATGCATGACAATGCCCGACCTCATACAGGTAGGATTGTGAATGACTACCTTCAAGAGATGAACATTACTCGTATGGAGTGGCCAGCGCGCAGCCCGGATATCAACCCGATCGAGCATGCTTGGGACGAGCTAGGCAGATGCGTAAAACAACGAAACCCTCCCCCAATCACGCTTCGTGAGCTCAAAATTGCTCTCACAGAGGAATGGGAGAATATTCCCCAAAATCGTATAAGGAACTTGGTGTACAGCATGCCAAACCGCGTAAACGCAGTAATGGAAGCACGAGGAGGCAATACGAAGTATTAAAATTCAAGTCAAATCGTAATAAAGTTCAAAAATTTCATGTTTCCTATTTTTGTTTTAAGGAGAGATCAGCAGTTTTTTTCTTTATGTAATTTTGTGTTAATAAAATGTATGGTGACTCATATTTTTTTACTTTCATTTAAGGAGTATTACATTGTCTATTAAATACAATTTATTGCATTAACCTATCATTTTTAGTTTCCGAGATTTTTAACATTCTTTAAGTGACCCGGAATCATTGCTCTCGAGTGTATTATAAATGTCAAAGTTTGGATTTTTGTGTTTTAATCACGCTGTAACTACTGATTCGATTTGGATGAAACTTGGAATTATTATACTTAGTTCGTAACCTGGATTAACACAGGCTACTTTTCCCGTTTTTTTTAGGTTAATATATTTTATTTTGTTTTTTTTCGTGGACAAGTTCCGAATTCGCGGGTAACTGCTAATAAATTATAAAAAAAGTACTTTTACTTTTCAACTTATGTGCGCCGGTATTACCCCGATCACAGATAATATCTATAAACTACCCTAACTATACCTATTCTACTCACCCAAAGGAACTTGAGCCGTGGTTTGTCGTAGAATTTGTTGTATTTACAGGATTAGTAAGTAAACTCCATTAGTTATCCCGGAATCCCGGAGCACCCGGTTGTCCCGGAAATTAACAACCCGCGTCAGACGACAGCTGATACCAATGTCGCCAACTATTCGAAGGATGTCTTGATAATATCCTTTGGAAATAATTTTGGTATTAACATACAATAGAATATCTGATTTCCGGTGTTGTTGTATTAAAGTAGATGTATTTAGAAATCATTTTGTATGAGGGGAATTTAAGTACCTAACTAAAAATAAAAAGGCACATCAATACATCAAGCCGGGTACTTTAGATTTAACGTTTTCATTTTCAGCAGCTTTTAACACCCTGTATATCAACCGCAATACCCGTTTTACATAAGACATAATGTTTATTTATTTACTTTGCGCAAATATATCTGAATTCCACCAGAACGCAAAATAAACAACATTTATTTTCTCATTCAGCGTTTTACTAACAAATTGTAAAGCAATTCAAATACTGAAATAACCTTTAACGAGCGAAGTTAACATCTTACCCACCCTTTATAAACAAGTTAAAACTACAGGGGGGTGAGCATGAACTAATCTGACAATCGGTTACGTAAACCATATTCGAGTCATATTGCGCGTCAACGCCAGCTCGACTGCTACGTTTGCAGCGTCACCGCGCAGTGTATCTCAGATACGCTACCGTTACGATACATTTACGATTCTCACATTTATTCGCGCTGAGGTTTCAGAAACCATCCAGAATGTTTCATTTTCGAATAAATAGAAATAAACCGAAATGCTACGTTTTCGATTGTGTAACAATTAATGGGAGATTTGAACGGTTCCGGTGCACTTGTCAAAGTTGAAATTACTGGCGTAACTACCTGCATTGTTAGTTCCATGGCTTGGAGATGTATTTTTTTAATAATTTACCCATTTTTGGCAAGATAGAAAACTAATTTTGACAACAACTTAGCTTGTTTGATGGGTGGGTATGGGTAGTGTATGTGTAAAAAAGGTAAAAGTTTCGTTTGACCAAGTGATTAAAAACATTTTTCAGCCAAACAGTTATACCTATACCACACTAAAAAATGTGATTTTTTTTAATATAAAAACGCAGATCAAATGAAATCAATATCCTTAATTTATTTAGAGTTTTTGAAACAAATATTTTATTTTGACAAGAAGACGCAGGACCGTGATCAGTGACACAGTCAGAAAAAGGCCTATAGGTGGTACCCAGCTGTGGGTGAAGTCGGGCTGTGGATGATGATGAAGACATGACAGTCTCTGTTAATTTGGTTATTTCCCACTGAGTCTACTGACCGGTCACGAGTGGACCAGATGGGAACAAAATTCCCAACAGCCCCCTATACCTACTAACCTTTGGAACAACAAGAATCCTAGACATAAAAGCTAATTTATAATTCTAAAGCCCGCGTGCCTTATCGCCTATCTATTACCCTAGACTCGTAAAGTTTGGCTGACGGCAATCATTATAACGACCGATACAATTTAAACTGACGATCTATAAGACTATCAACTGGATAAGAAAACTGTGGAGAGGACTTAATAATTCGCATAGGTTTTTTTTTATTTTTAGGTTTATTTTAGGACACGCCTTCAGTGGACGTGCTCAGTCTATCTAATGTACCTATAATTAAAAAAATAAATTTTATCGTTACCAAAACGTGGGAAACACATTATTAGTAAAATTTTTAAACATGAGCAAAAAAATTTGGTTTCAAGCAAGACTCTGACTTCAATAACTTCAAAGTTTTTGATCGTCACAAAACATTTGCGTCTCCACAATTATCTGTTCTGAACTTTCAACCAAAAGGATCATCGTAGCTAATCTCGGGGGAGTAGGCGCTTACGCAAATGTCATTCACGCGTAGAGATGGGCGCTGGGTATTTACCCAAAAGGTATTTACCGGGTAAATACCCGATTCGGGTTTTTACCGGGTAAATACCCAAAATCGGGTATTTTCGCGGGTAAAAACGATTTTCAAAGAAAGTATTACTGTTCTAGAGTGCTTACCTAATTTTATTGGGTTATATAAATAAAAGCAACCAGAAAAAAATAAATTTACTAACGTTTTATGTATTAAACATAAGAAAAACAATGAAACTCCGTATCCGTGCAGCGTCTAACAAAATTTACGCAAAATAAAAACATTTTTTTACCACCAAGTGATACCCTACCTACTAGTGTCTGTCTACCGTATTCAGTAAGGTATCTCTTGGTGGTATTAGGCGTATATTTTGTTAGATCTGCACATTAAACACTTCCAATACATCCTCACTACATCGACCCGCTCCGAAATCCATACATACCTAATAGATATGCAGTACGCTGTGAACCGGTGATTCCTACGAAGGTTTTATTGTCACCGTATTGGATCCCACCATATTTTGGTAGATTTTGGTAGAAAATACTCAAGAACATGCAGGAAGAATATAATGGTCATTGTAGATTGTCTCTTTCATTTTGTTATGAAACGAGAAGTCCAAGATGAGTAGTTTCCAAGATAAGGTCGTTTGACTTTCAGTTTGAGAACTTAGTCGTTCTAATAATTCTCTGGAAAAATGCGATACTATACCCGTGCTTCTTAGATCTTAGTACAAATCTGACAAGAAGATGTCGCTACGAGTAGTAAACAGAGCCTGGGACGCGCTTTTGAGTGGTACATTTCAGAACCTGCTAAGTAAAATCCTGTCGTTTGCACGGTTCACCACGCGCCTAGCTGAATTTATTCATTAGAAGCGTTATAAAGCTAACTAGGTTGCGTGGTGCGCGAGCTGCATGCAGCTCGCGAGCGGTTTTTTTACCTTATACTTTTTTCTAAAAGCCCCTACCAATCCCTACAAACCCCTACCTACCCCTACATACCCCTATAACCCCTACAAATCCTGTAAACCCCTACCAACTTTTACCAAACCCTACGTCGTACTATGTAAAAAAAATTAGGGTAAAAACAATTGGGGTCAAAAAAATTTGGAGTCAAAAAAATTGGGGTCAAAAAAAAATTTTGGGTCAAAAAAAGTTTGGGGTCAAAAAAAATATTTGGGGTCAAAAAAAACTAGGGTTAAAAAAAATTGAAGTCAAACAAAAATTTGCGGTCCAAAAATATTTTGGGTCATTTTTGCTGAAGCACCTTGTACCTATACCTACCATGAGTGAGTGAGATAGGAGATCAAACCACTAGTTGAATTTTGTTAATAGTACTGATGCACCTTGTACATGTTAACCCTACCTATAGAAAGATCTATTCGATTTAAGCAATATTTACTAAAGCACCTTGTACCTACCTACATTGGGAGATAAGATAGGAGCATTTATAGGATTTCGGCAACAATACTGATGCACCTTGTACCGGTCCACCCTACCTTTAGAAAGGTCTATTCGATTTGAGCGATATTTACTGAAGCACCTTGTACTCGTACCTACCTACAGTGGGAGATGAGATACGAGCATTTTAGGATTTCGGCATTAGTACTGATGCACCTTGTACCTGTCAACCCTACCTATAGAAAGATCTATTAGATTTTAGCAATATTTACTGAAGCGCCTTGTACTTACCTGTTTTTGTTTCAAGAGCCAACCCTCTAAGTCTTACCGTTTAAAAGTTACGAGCTAACACTCATTGAAGGGGGTGATTAGGAGGGGGGGGGGGGGGTTCGTATTTTTCCCATGGTCACCGTCCCTCTCGAAGTTGATCCACCGAAAAAAAATCGTGTCAAGAACTAACCCTCTAAGTCTTACCGTTTAGAAGTTACAAGCTAATACTCAAAGAAATGGGGGGGATAGGGGGGGTTTTGTATTTTTCCCATGGTCACCGTCCCTCTCGAAGTTGATCCACAGAAAAAAAATCGTGTCAAGAACCAACCCTCTAAGTCTTACCGTTTAGAAGTTACAAGCTAAAACTCAAAGAAAGGGGGAGATAAGGGGGTTTTGTATTTTTCCCATGGTCACCGTCCCTCTCGAAGTTGATCCACCGAAAAAAAATCTTGTCAAGAACTAACCCTCTAAGTCTTACCGTTTAGAAGTTACAAGCTAAAACTCAAAGAAAGGGTGGGATAAGGGGGGTTTTGTATTTTTCCCATGGTCACCGTCCCTCTCGAAGTTGATCCACCGAAAAAAAAACGTGTCAAGAACTAACCCTCTAAGTCTTACCGTTTCGAAGTTACAAGCTAAAACTCAAAGAAAAAGGGGGATAAGGGGGGTTTTGTATTTTTCCCATGGTCACCGTCCCTCTCGAAGTTGATCCACAGAAAAAAAATCGTGTCAAGAACTAACCCTCTAAGTCTTACCGTTTAGAAGTTACAAGCTAGAACTCAAAGAAAGGGGGGGATAAGGGGGGTTTTGTATTTTTCCCATGGTCACCGTCCCTCTCGAAGTTGATCCACCGAAAAAAAATTGTGTCAAGAACTAACCCTCTAAGTCTTACCGTTTAGAAGTTACAAGCTAAAACTCAAAGAAAGGGGGGGATAAGGGGGGTTTTGTATTTTTCCCATGGTCACCGTCCCTCTCGAAGTTGATCCACCGAAAAAAAATCGTGTCAAGAACTAACCCTCTAAGTCTTACCGTTTAGAAGTTACAAGCTAAAACTCAAAGAAAGGGGGGGGGATAAGGGGGGTTTTGTATTTTTCCCATGGTCACCGTCCCTCTCGAAGTTGATCCACAGAAAAAAAATCGTGTCAAGAACCAACCCTCTAAGTCTTACCGTTTAGAAGTTACAAGCTAAAACTCAAAGAAAGGGGGGGATAGGGGGGTTCGTATTTTTCCCATGGTCACCCCCACCCCCGAGATAGATCCACCGAAAAAAATTGTTTCAAAAACCAACCCTCCTAAGTCTTACCGTTTAAAAGTTACGAGCTAAAAGTCAAAGAAGGGAGGGGTTAGGGGGGTTTCGTATTTTTCCCATGTTTACCCCACCCCCGAAATAGATCCACCGAAAAAATTTTTGCAATATACCAGCGCAAGTGGGAGAACAAATCGATCAGTCAGTGTTAGAGTGAGACAGAAGATACGAGTACCCTACCATCAGAAAGGTATGGTCGCCTGCTTCAACATTTGTCTTTGCACCATACTCCTAACCTGAGTGAGACAGGAGATATGAGCACCTACATTCTGAACTTTAAGCCAGCATAAATAATTTAAAAAAATAACTTTACATCAACAACATCTCAAATATTCAATTCCACCAAGGTGCGACCGGTGCAACAAATAAAACAAAAGAAAGAAAAAACAAATGTCCTCCCACCAAAATTCAAATAATTAGACGGCACGAGCAGCACGTCAAAAAAAAAAAAGTAACTAGGTACTAAACCGAGTTCAATGAAAATTAAATAGGACCAATCTGGAAGTATATCCTTTTAGATAATAATTTATAAGTTAAAAAACTGGAAAAACCGACTTCAATTCGACTACCAGCTTCATCATCAGATGATGATGATGATGACAGTTCTAGTGACTATAAACACCACATAAAAGTCACAGGAAAGCAAAATACGCAATTTCGTGCACGTGGTTAATGTTGATTCTTTAGTTTAGAGGAACAACTGGTGGGTTTTTGCTTTTCTCCAATTAAATGCGGTTTAAATGTACAAAGTGGGTTTTTTGACAAATTTAAAAAAATGTTATAATTTAGGTGTGCACCACAAAGGGTCATCCTTGCTAGCAGTAAAATGGTAGGCGCTACGCCGATACGTGACATATTGCATCGTTGCTAGCAGTAAAATGGTAGGCGCTACGCCGCAACTTGGCATATTTTTCAGTTATTTCTATTTATAACCCAAACTACTGAACCGATTTTGATGAAAATTAAATGGGACTAATCTATCCTTTCAGATAAAAAAAGAATTTATGAAATCGGTTCCTAAATGACGGAGTTCTGAGGTATCAAACATTTAAAAAAAAATTCAACGGAATTGAGAACCTCCTCCGTTTTTGAAGTCGGTTAAAAAAACATTCATGTGAACCTGCCTGACTCCTCAAACTCCAAAAGTCAGACTCCTATAGAAAAAACGTATTAGAAGTTTATTTTTCACTTTTTTACTAGAAAATAACTGTATTTTCGAATTAATATAATTGAAATATGTGTAAATAACCAATACTATTTACATTTTAATCAATTGAAGGTCAACAACGACAAATATCTCTTGAAAATTGAAAAAACCCTTGAAAATACCCGTTTCAAGGTTTTTACCGGGTATTAACCCAAAACACCGGGTATTTTGAAAAAACCCGGTATTTTGCCCATCTCTGTTCACGCGACCCTCCATCGCCTTTTCTGGCCACTTTGTTCTGACCTTCCCCCCTCCCCCGTCCCTCTGAATCCGGACGGGAAAAGGACACTGAAATAGAAAACCACGGGTCTTCGTCGTGTGCCCATATCCGTTGAACAAGTGATATGGCGAGTGAAACAGGATTTGGGTTTGATTGCATTGCGTTCTATTTTCGAATCCTTTGTGATGTTTTTCTTTTCTGAGCGGCCAGCTTCAGGAATGAAAATGGAATGAAGAGGCATTGTTGTGTAAAACGACTATCGAAAAATTTTGCTCATGAAAATGAGGCAATAATAGTATGTACTAGTACTTGTTGTAAAAAGCTCGTTCGGGGAAGTACTACCACCGTACCTATTTCGTCCTCAGTGGACGTGTTCAGTGAGGCAACGCATCGTTTTAGGCATTCGAACCCGCGACCTTCCCTTTGATACGACCAACTACGCAGGATAGCTAAATTAATTACAAAAGATCTACTTAGCCTTGGCAGCTAAGGCGTGTTAAATATCGTACAGATTTAACCCTGGCAAATCTACGCTCGTATTTCATTATGAAATGAGTATAACGTTATAATTTATTGCCTGAACATCCGTGTTATATTTTACAAGTGGGAGAAATAAAGACGCCGATGACGCGATTTGTGTTTTTAACTAATTTATTTTTACACGTTTTTCGTCAAGTAGGTATTATTGGTTAAAACTCCACTCAAATTAAACAATAACACCAAGAAAAACAATTCAAATAAAATGGAATGGAGTTCTGTCATTTTTGAAAATAACATTGATTGTTTCCAAGAATGCCAATTAGAGGAGCTAGGCTAAACTAAACTAAAAGCTACTTACATCAGTACCAAACTAATTACCGCAACTCCATGTGGTTCAATAGATAACTTTAGTTAATCCGACAGAGAAAATTACTCGAAACTTGCAAATTCCACGAGGTCCATTAGGCCGAATTAATCAAATGGAAGATACCCCAAATCCAAGAAACCCTTCAATTGTTTTGTCAAACCAACACATGCTCGTTAGTGGAATTACTATTGTAAATTGTAACTTGTCCTGTCCCTTGTCTTACTTTCTATAGTTAGGATACAGGGAGCTTTGTAGGAAACTGGAAAAGTTTCATTTTCTACTCCCAACAACATCTATAGAGCCGAAGCACGAAGAATGCGTGTTTTGAAGTCAATATTGTTATTTGGTATGTTTTCTATCATGTTTCCGCAGAATAAAATAATCTGTGTTCTATATTCAAAAAACTGTTTGTATCTGGCCAGTATTTTATTTGACACTGACTTCGTTTGATTGTGTAAAAAATACGTCTTTGTTCTATTTTCAAAGCACTCGTTTTTTTATCTGGCCAGTATTTTATTTTGTCACTGACCCTACTCATTTAAGTTATGTACACAGTGTAGACACGTGCAAAACAGTAGGGCTTCTGAAACGGACTCCTATCACGTAATTAAGCGCCCAGACCCGATGTTCGGTCGACCGTGAGGATACTGGCTAGAATACCCCACAAATTAAAATAACAAATACCACACATGCGATTTTGAACGTTAAACTTTAGCAATAAGATACAACTTATGCTGGTGCTGAGAAAGGGCAGCTTAAGGTACAGTAGACAATTGGGGTAATGCGTTAGTATAAATTACTACTTTTCCTTTGAGTTAAGTACGGATGAGGGCAGTTAGTAGTTAGTGTCCACTTTATTGCGGGCTATGCCAAAGGTTTTATAATGGTTTTCACTGGTGACCCTTGTTTGAATAGTTGAATAGGTTTACGTAATTTAGACGGTTAAAAGTCATCGGTCCTTCTAAGTACGGGATTTATACCACGTTTTTCACACCACGAAGTTTGTTCGTTCATATGAGTTGACCAAGTCTGGTGACGGAGTTTTTAGGATTTTTTTTTCACCACGATGTAAAGCATAGCGTAGCATTTAGTGACGCGACACGCACGACATACGACTAGATCATGGTAGAATGGATGAAGACTGTACAAGATAGATTACTCTAATGATTTGTATATGATATTTTAAATGTATTATCAATGCTCCGTCTACAAAGTATTATGAAATCGCATCAGTATTTCAGGTAGATATTACGTTTTTACTTCAACAAATACATTTTTAAAGTTCCGTTTAGTATTCAAATCAGCTGCGCTGTAAACAAGCGAGTACTTTGATTGAATGTGTTCGTGCACTGAATGGCTTTATTGTATGCATTTTTCCATGTCCAAGTAAGTTTGACACTTTTAGACTTATTTTATTCTTCTTGTTAAAATTGCACTGTGACTGAGTTCTAAAATTTATTTTTCACACTGTCTACAACAATGAAATTATATATAAAATACAAAATTAAGTGCGGCTTGCACCAGAATCACTAAACGTGTTTAACAGCTAAATCGATTTAAATCTGACGTATTTGTATGACTTGACAACTCGCTAAATACTATTTATGAGTTAAACGCGTTTAGCGATTCTGGTGCAAGCCGCCCTAAGTATAATATTCTTTCATTATTTTAATATTGTGATGATTGAGGGACTTCATTTGTGATAATTTAAATACTTGATTGTAAGACATGGTGATCCAGACCTATACAAAATGTATGCGTACAATAGCTATTTGACTAACAAACAGTATTGGGCCCGATTATCCTAAAGGCTGCATTATGCATAAGACGTTTCCGTCCCAACGATTGACGCACGTTTGACGTACTCTACCCACGTCTAGACGGAGCTTAAATTGTATGAGTACAAGGGTGATGGGTACTTTCAACGTATAATGACTGATTTACTCATAAGTGTAGAGTTACACTGCGTGGCAACGAAGACTCGACTGTGAGGCGTTGCCGCTTTACTGCGCAGTCTACCAACTAAGCTCTGCACTGTACATATATGATGTGTGTGTGTATAAATCAGGCACAGCTTTTGTAGTACCCGTACTATTAATAATCTTTATACTTAACTAGCAGTTACCCGCGACTTCGTACGCGTCTACAGTTTCCGTGTACATTATATTATCTGTGGGTGTACCGAGCGGATACTTCTTTAAGAAACTTGACATTACACCTCATTACACCGAACTCGTACCTACTGGAATGTCAAACGCTAGTTGTTAGACCAAAGAGGTAGTACTACGCCCTGTCAAACTGACGTGACATGACATGACAATGAAATCCTCTTGTCAATTGGCGCTGCTAATCCTTTTCGTTCATTTTATCCTGTAGATCCTGTTAATTATTCGGGATAAAAAGTAGCCTATATGTCAATCCAGGTTACGAACTATATATATGCCATGTTTCATCTAAGTTGGTTCAGTGGTTTTGACGTGATTGAAACACAAACATCCAATCATCTAAACATCCAAACATCTAAACTTTCGCATTTATAATATTAGTAGGAAGTAGGATTAAATAGTAGTGGTCTCTATAAGGCAAAGAGAAGGACGGCACCACTCTTTCTAGAAATCTATGGGTAAGGCCTATGTAGGTGTCTAGCAGTGGACTTCTACAGGTTGATATAATGATGATGGTCTCGGTGACCAGAGATAGGTACTAGAATACTTATGACAATTCGTATTCAGCATTGCTTAGGTTTTAAAGTAAATTATAAAAGAAGTCAACGTCATGATGTAACAAGGCCATTTTCGTCAATAATCTTTATTACTATGACTTAAATACCAAAACAAACAAGTTACGGTCACTCGACCACTTAAAGTAATCATACAAATTGGTTCGTAATAGACCTCTTCACTCCACGAACGCCATAACGTGGTTATGTGACAGGCAGTCGATGACTTGCGTCAATATTGTGTCACTCCCATAGTTTTTTATTTATTTATTTTATTACTAGTGGACCCGCCTCTATCACAAACAGGTTAAAATAAACAAGTTACTGCATGTCAAAACTAATCATTAGGAAGAAAAGTCTTTTTCATAAATTATAAACCCCAGACGGTCCTAGTAGTGTGACAAAAACAACTTAAAAAAAGTTCAAAATCCAGCACCAATTTTTACATGAAAATTGACAAAAAACCTAAGCTTGAGTCTCGAAAAGCTACTAGCATATTACTGTAATTATGATTAATTATTGTAAACAATAGAATATTTTATCTGTGGGTGCTATAGAGTGGTATTGAATAGATAAAGTTTATGATAGAGTGGTAGTTCCATTATTGGAGAATTATGGCACAGCCTAAGCTTTACGAGGTGTTTGATTTATGTGTGTGTACTAGTTTGTACTAGTGTGAACTTAAAACTTAACTAAATTAAACAAAAGTGAGTTGATTAGCTTACATTTTAATTTAATTGCACAAAAAATACATGAACATTATTACTTATTTTACACCTGAAAATATCGGGAAAAATATTGAATATTTTTTTGATTAAATTTATCAGGTATTATTTAAGTTAATTCGTAAGTTTTCTAATTGATTTGATTTAAACTCGTTGGTGAGATAATTTTGATGAAAAAATTTAAGATGGAGCTCGAGAGTGATGGAATGGAAGTCCTTGGAAGACCTTTACCTAGCAGCAGCCTCCGTATGCCAATCTTTTGCTGTCAAGTTATATTTCACTGCCCAGTGTAATTTCTTCAGGTCACGTGGTACAATTTTGTACCACGTGATCATTCTTTTTAGACACTTGACAGCCAAATATGCGCGAAAACACATCAAATGACGTCATAATGTCACTATTTAGTCACAGAATAACTATGAGTTAGTATGAACTGACCATGATTTAAAACTTTGCAGTTCAACTTTGCAGTTCAACTTTGATTGGCATACCCCTGCAGGACTATAAAGGTTATCCAAAAGCTATTCCCAAGCCAAGACGTGGAAAAAATGTCATGATGTTTGTTTATCATTGGACCTGCTAAGTGGGCGTCTCGTTACGACTAATCTACATACAATACCTTCGCACCCACGCATGTTCGTCTATTGCCTTAGATTTGTATTCATGATCGAAACATTATTTTTATTAGTATACCTGCATTTCCGACACTATATAAAAGTATTGTGTCTCCTTAAGGATTTTGAACAATCTAACATGAAATAAGTATTTAAACAAATCGTTTTAGATATCTAAGACTGTAGAAGTTAAAACTGCCTAACTAAGTGACTAATTAAACTGAGTTAACTTTGCTGAAAAAATAACGAACTTTAGGATATTGGTTAGTGTTAAAAAAACTGCATTTCTTAATTTCCTTTGGTAACATATAAGGTTTTATCTAGCTCTTTATGATGACACATGTATTTATTCATTTGAATCTTATTAATTTTATTTAAAAACAGCTCGTATGGCATCATAATATCCTCGTTAGGACGAACCCGAATGGTAACAAATTCATCACATTTTTTACAGACAGGGGTTGCAGCCATCGATCAAACGCGCATCTCAAGTTACGAGATACCAATACGCGATAAGAGCTACAAAATTTATGACGGATCCCTATTTCGGGTTAAATTTATGTTTGGATAACGTTTTAACTTTCTCAGAAAAAAGTAGTATGACATACTTCTGAAAATGTGTAATTGGAAAATATTTTTATATAAATAAATATTCATGTCGGTTCTACGGCAAACAATATGGCCGGCCCACTGCCACTTCAGCCTGCTAATCCTCTAAGCTATGTCGACGACTTTGACATTGACTTTTTGTCGACTTTATCGTTGGAGCAAACTATGGAGATCACGTTTAGGCAATCGTACTGTAGGACGCCCTCCGGCGAGATGGAGCGACGATCTGCGAAATGTAGCTGGCAGACACTGGATGAGAAGAGCCGAAGACCGAGCTCAATGGCGCGTCTTGGGAGAGACCTACGTCCAGCAGTGGACGAGTATAGGTTGATGATGATGATGATGATGATGAAATATTCATGGACATTTCACACAACGCCCTCTAGTCCCAAACTAAGCAATGCTCGTAATATGGGAACTAGATTACTAATAGAATATTTAGCTATATTTTTTTTTTTGTAAATACATAGTAATACCCAGAGATTGATTTTAAACAGTACATAATTTAACTGTTTGAATGTTTTAGCGTATATGCGTTTGTTTTCTCAAACAGACGTGTTTACGTTATCATGAACTAAATTAAATTAACTACCACATAAATAAAATGAGTCAGACCATAGCGTTTGAATCCCATGGCAATAAAATTACCAAAGAAATAAAATAAGATCCTTTTACATCGGTCACTGGACAATAAAATCGTCATAATTTATAGCAATCTTGAGCAATTAATTTAATAGCGCTTGAAATAATTATTAAGTATACTTAGCCACGGCAAAATCTATTCGACGGTGTCCATTACTCATTTTGTATACGACATTGCCTTAAATTTTCACATCTAGATCGCAGTATCATTTATATTGGTCATCGATAGTCAACATAGCTCATCATTAGTTCATCATCATCATTAGCTCATTCATCATTAGTCGTTCAATCTCCGGTGTGATCAGTTGTGCCGCTTGCTCTCGATCGCGCGTACCGAGACAGCGAAACGTGCTAACGTATCATAACAAAACTGTCGCGAACGGCCGTGCGAGCTAAGATGACCTTGTCAGTCATCACGTAGGGAATGTGCGCGAACAGCAAATCATTTTGCTAAGGCGACGTTATTACGTGCCTCAACAATGGCTTCACCTAATAAGCAAGTAAACATACAGTTAAAAACTGAAACTGAACATCTCTTATACAAAGAACTTATGGAAGCGAAATGCTACTATCAAGAGGAAAAAAACGAATGTAAAAGACTACAAGATCTTGTAAAAGCCTTGCAAAGCCAAATCGAAAGTCTACTGCAACACCAAGAGGTACCGGAAAAAAACCCCGTGAAAACTTCTACTACCACAATGGAAACTTCCTCCGCCGGCGTTGAATATGCGACCGACGAAGAAGAACTTGCTAGAGAAACGGAGTGGATAAGAACTAAATCGAGGAAAAAAAGGAAATTGAACACCTCACCCTCACTCTCACCTCAAGAAGCCAACAAAGCTACAACAGAAAAAATTAAGAAGGTCCCCCCTCCACCACCCATAGTAGTGGATGGGGTTAACAATTACCAAAGTTTCTACGACTTTCTGATAGAAAACCAACCAGCAGCCACCTTCAATATAAAAATGATGAGCGGTGACTGTGTTAAAATTAACTCGTGTGACGAAGAATCATACAGGTGCATTACAAAAACTTTATCAGAAAATAACTGCCTCTGGCACTCTTACGAGAACAAACAAGAGAGACCAATAAGAGTGATGGTTAAAAAACTACCGTGCTCTTGCAAACCAGAGAGAATCATAGAAGACCTAAAAAGTAAAGGTTATAAGATTGAAGGTGCGGTCAATAAACTGAGCTGGAAAAGTAAGGAACCACTCAACATGTTTATGCTGACCTTCAATAACCAAGAAGAAATCAGGAAGGTGTATGATATCAAATATATACTTGGGTGCATGGTAGAAATCCAACCGCTCAAGTCTACAAAACTGGTCCCTCAATGTAAGAGATGTCAGGCCTATGGGCACACACATAAATATTGTGCTAAAGAACCAAGGTGTGTTAAATGCACAGGGAAGCACCTAACTATAGATTGCAAAAAACCAGCAGAAGACAAGCCAAAATGTGTTCATTGCGGAGAAGCACATCCGGCTAACTACAGAGGTTGCATGATCGCCAAAGAAATCCAAAAAATAAGAAGCAAAGCAGTTAAGAAACCACCAGTCGGGCAGCCACAAAAAGTCACTGGAACGCTGGTAAGTGACAAAACTACAATAACTAACCATCAAAGCCGTGGTGCAAGGGCTACTAGCACCACTCACAAAAATGTGTCCTACGCACAAGCGGCTGCTAAACATACAATCACTAATCATTGTAAAGAGCAGACTACAAAATCAGATAGTAAGCTGGATGAAATACTAAGGTTTATGACATCCTTTGATGAGCGTCTGAAAAAAATTGAAAATAGCACTAAACCCGCTATGTACAAGGCCAAGCAATGATCAACACAATTAAAATAATGGCTTGGAACTGCAATGGGCTACAAAAACATCAAAATGAATTGCAAGTAGTCCTTAATATAGAAAACGTAGATGTGTGTCTTATATCAGAAACACACTTCACTAAGCAATCCCACATAAAATTTAAAGGTTATACAATTTATCATGCCTTGCACCCAGATAATAAAGGAAGAGGTGGCAGTGCAGTTATTATAAAAGACAATATCAAACACTACGAACGTGGTAAATATGAAGAGCCTGATATACAATCTGTTTCAATTACCATTATTACAAAACGATTTCCTCTTACGGTAGCGGCTATCTATTGCCCTCCACGATACACAATTGGCGAACATACCTACCTAGATCTCCTACAGTCGCTTGGAGAACGATTTATATTAGGGGGTGACTTCAACGCCAAAAATACATACTGGGGCTCCAGACTCACAAATACAAAAGGAAAAAAGCTGATGAAAGCTGTAAAAGAATCTAATAGTGATGTCATATCAACGAGATCACCAACTTACTGGCCGACAGATCCTCATAAAATACCCGACCTAATAGACTTTTTTATTTATAAAAACATAGCGCCTGACTACCTTAAAGCAGAACAGAGCTACGATATGAGCTCCGACCACTCTGCTATATACTTAGAAATTAGAGAACAAATCGTACAGAAAGGAAGCACTTTATCCCTAGTCAATAAGCGCACCGATTGGGAAAGCTTTGAGATAGAATTAAACAGAAGTATAAACCTAAGAGTCCCGCTCAAAACTTCAGAGCAACTCAATATAGAAGTAGATACATTTAATAAAATCATACAGCAGACTGCGTGGAAAAATACCCCAGTAACAAGAAAAAGGGCCTTGCGACATTGCTACCCCCCCGAAATTATACACCTGATACGTGAAAAAAGGAAACAAAGAAACCAGTGGCATCAATCTAGGTCTCCACAGGACAAAACAAAGTTGAACAACCTCACTAAACAACTGAAAAGACGAATTCAGAACTTCACTGACGCTTCAACTAATATGTACCTCCAAAACCTAACCAGTGACCGTAGTACCGACTATTCTCTCTGGAAGGCTACTAAAAACATGAAAGGACCCAACACCCAGATCCCACCAATAAAAATTGGTCCCGGTAACTGGGCTGTCAGTGATGAACAGAAAGCCGATAATTTTGCGGAGCACCTAGAAAACATATTCAAACCAAACGAAGCCCAAAAAGATAATGAAGTCCCAACACACGACGTCTGTGATGACGAACTACCCATAAAACTTGTCACACCTCGCGAAGTAGAAAGTATGATAAAACAACACATAAATCCCAGAAAATCCCCGGGATTCGATCTTATTTCAGGAGAGATACTTCACCATCTTCCAAAGAAAGCCCTAGTCAAATTAACAACCCTTATTAATGCTGCTCTAAGGTTAAAGTATGTGCCAGACTTATGGAAAGTAGCAGAAGTGATAATGATTCCTAAGCCAGGAAAACCACCACAAGATGCATCATCATACAGACCAATTTCTTTGTTACCAATCATGTCTAAGTTATTCGAAAAACTATTTCTTAGAAGGCTAAAACCGATACTTGAAACCAAAAATCTGATCCCGGAACACCAATTTGGTTTTAGAGAAAACCACTCTACCATTGATCAAGTCCATAGAATTACTAATGTAATTGAAAACACGCTTGAAGGAAAAAACGTCTGTTCTACCGTTTTCTTAGACGTAGCACAGGCATTTGACAAAGTTTGGCATGAAGGTCTCATGATAAAACTGCGAAAGATGTTACCCCAAGATTTTTCCGACCTGCTGCAGTCATATTTATCGAATAGAGTTTTTAGAATAAGGCAAGAAAATGCCTACTCACAAATAAAAGAGATCACAGCTGGAGTACCTCAGGGAAGCGTATTGGGCCCGGTCCTGTACCTACTCTACACCTGTGATATTCCTGAACTCGAAAATAACACCATCGCAACCTTTGCTGACGACACTGCTATAATGGCTGTGGGAACCACCCATGCTGAAGCCGCAGAAAAGGTACAAATAGCAGTGAACAAAATCCATAGCTGGACAATACAATGGAGAATAAAACTCAACGAATCAAAATCAGTTCACGTCAACTTCAGTAACAAAAAAGATGACTATCATCCCATTTATATCAACAACAAGCTCATCCCTTATGAAAATACGGCAAAATATTTGGGCATGACCCTTGACGCGAAGCTACGCTGGAAAGCTCACGTCAAGAAGAAAAAAGATGAGTTAGAACTAAGATACAAGAGAATGTACTGGTTGCTAGGAAGAAATTCCCCTGTAACAGTATGCAACAAAATCTTACTTTACAAACAAGTCCTTATGCCAGTATGGACTTATGGTATACAGCTCTGGGGCTGTACCAGAAAGAGCAATATCCAAATCATCCAGCGATTCCAGAATAAAGTGCTGAGGGGAATAGTGAACGCCCCGTGGTACATCAGAAATGACGATCTCCACCGGGATCTCAAAATCGAGTTCGTCGCTAGTGTTATTCAAAAATACGCAGAAGCACATGAACTAAGGCTTCATCATCATGTTAACGTCGAGGCGATCCAGCTCCTTGACAATACGGACCTAATAAGAAGGCTTAAAAGGAAAAAACCTTTTGAGTTAGTGTAATAAATTAGTGAAATTTAGTGAAAACAAACTAAAGAACACATGAACATAGTGTCTTCCCTTAAATCTTAAATAGAGACAATAAGAAACGTGTTAATGAACACGTTCTTAGATTAAGCAATTCTAGCAATTTAAGTTAATTTTAAATTACTTATTAGCCCACTTTGTGGCTAGATTGTAATCATATTAGGGTACATTCTTTACAAATAATGTGCACTAAATAAAAAAAAAAAAAAAAAAAAAAAAAAAAAAATGCGCAAATGATTCAGAAGACGAAAATTACCTTTTCCTAAAAATCAAGGCGAGTTTTTTTTTCAGTCGTTAAAGCCAAAACAAAATTACTCTACTATTCGTAAGGACATTTTCAAGTTGTTATTGCTTCAGTCGTAGGTGTAAATTACGAGGTGACACTCCTGCGCCGGCGCCGACCGCCGCCGTCGCTGCGATATCGCAGCCGGCGGCGCACGCGCATGCCAGAATGGTATGTAAAGGGTGCTCGGGATAAATTCGAACATTTTTCTTTCACTTTTCACTTTGTATATTTTGTAATGTTCATCAAAAATACCTAAACATAGAAAAAGATGTTTCCGAAATACTATGGCTAAAAAGTTTTGGATTACACAATAAAAATAAGCTTTTATAAGACTTTACATCTAAAAATCCAAATTACACGTCAGAAATTAGTAAAATAGCCTAGGAATTTTTTTATTTTAATTACCTACATTTCTAAAATTAAATAAAATAAAATAAATAAATATTCATGGACTTTACACACAACGCCCTCTAGTCCCAAACTAAGCAAAGCTTGTAATATGGGAACTAGATGGCTGATAGAATACTTAAATAATTTTTTTTTGTAAATACATACTTATAATACATAGTAACACCCAGACATAGAACAAACATCTATGTTTTCCACGCACAAATGTTTGTTCTCAGTGGGGATCGAACCCACGACCCACAGCACGGAAGGCAGAGCCGTTACCGACTGAGCTGTGACGCCTGTCAAATTAAATTAATTGTGTAATTATTTAGTAATAGATAAATTAAATTGAATAACAATCTGGAGAATAAAAAATACGGAATAGATTAATATCTAATCTGGATCTGAGGCCTTATGCTCAGTTCGGTAGAGATTTTACTCTAAAAGGGATGACGTCACTTATCCCTAAATGCTTGTAGCCAAAATGACGTTGAAAACTCCTGTCACCATTGAAACAAATTTTCGGCCGAGATGTAACGTCATCGACGAGATAGAACTGGGGCCTAATTCTCACTTCGGCAGAGATTTTACTCTAATACAGATGACGTCAAAATGACATCGAAAACTCGTTTAACTGTGGGTGACAGAAATTTTCGGCCGAGATATGACGTCATCCCTATTAGAGTAAAATGTCTGCCGAAGTGAGATTAAGGCCCCTGAGCATAACGCACTTGGAAGTAGAACAGCCTGTACCATAGAGATATTCCACATTTCTCTTACTCGCAAATAGTTGATTTATCCGCACACTCCCGCGAGTTTACAGCGATGTTGCAGTTGCAGTATTGATAAATAATGACGTCTCGAAGTGCAACATGCACATGTCTGAGAGAAGTATGAGAAGTACTGTATTCTAAGTACTAATCTGTTTTGTTCAGTGCGTGTTGCTAGATGAATTATGTGCCAGGTGGATGACTTAGAGCTATGAGATATGGTCGCAACCATTGTATATTGAAGTGTCCTGCAGGGGTATGCCAATCAAAGTTGAGCTGCAAAGTTGAACTGCAAAGTTTTAAATCATGGTCAGTTCATACTAACTCATGGTTATTCTGTGACTAAATAGTGACATTATGACGTCATTTGATGTGTTTTCGCGCATATTTTGCTGTCAAGTGTCTAAAAAGAATGATCACGTGGTGCAAAATTGTACCACGTGACCTGAAGAAATTACACTGGGCAGTGAAATATAACTTGACAGCAAAAGATTGGCATACGGGGGCAGTAGTGGTATGTGCCACTACGTTTCTTGCCCATTTTTCTAGATTCTGCGGTCACGAAAGACATAAAAAAACATCTAAATGATGCTTATGATTTTTTTAAAATAAATATGTAAATATCGATTGTAGTTGTATTGTAATCACGAAACAAAAATTTCTAGCGTACGGCTAAGATTGAAATGAATTTGACTACCTACTAAAATTTGTTTTAGCAATTATAAAAACTACGAGTGTAACTGAGTGAGATTGAAAATTTCCTGAGTGAGTTAAAAATACGGTGTCCGTGAGACGTATGAGTCTAAAGAATGGTTGAGAAGGGAGGTAATGAAATAAGTAATTGCAGATCATGAATCAATTGTTCGTACGACTGCTACATTGGCTTATACTTTTTTTTTATTCATCCGTCCCATGAACTTACTTTCGTCGTTTCTTAAAAATAAATAAGTAGGTATACAGCCAAATTAGAAGTTGAATACCAATCGAAAAAATATGTTTAAGCAAGTTTTTTAAATTATTAGCAAATCAAGTCTAGCTACTTATAATTATAATTGTTACATCTCGGAAAAAATTATGAAATAAAGAAATATTCATGGGAATTTCACACAAAAATATAATAATTAAAAGTTGTTATTTTGACTACAATATCGTGTTAAGCTATTATTTATGCAGATAATTCCACAACAAAACAGCTTCGTTGTCTATAATTTGTTTAGTTTATAGTCGCCGCGTGCGCGCCAGATAATCTCTACAACTTCGTCGACACTCAATTAAGCGGTTTGTAAATAAAATAGTTGAACTTATTTCTGAACTCGCGTGATACTGATTAATCACCGCGGGATTAGTTCTAAATGACTCCTTGTTGCTTGTAAGTTATTCGTGACTCGTTTGAATGAGTCGGAATGTGGGGACAATAGAAAGCTTTTAGAAGATGTATATTGGGACAGCATCCAATTAGATGGAAACCAACGTTATTCTACATCGCTGCCAAGAACTTTTGGCTATTTTTTAACCTAACGAGAGTGTTGTTAGGTTCATAGGCTCTCGAAGTAAAGGTCCACGAGGCCATACAGGTTGCTGACGACAGGTCACGATGACGAAACATCGTCAGGGAGAAATCCATGGAGGGGGTCACGATCCATGGAGGTCCATGGATTATGGATCCATTATTCCATTCCAATTTAGCATTGCTATTCAGCGCGGCAATGCAGCCAGTGTCTTGGGCACGCTTCCGTTTGATACTGATTTGGATCAGTTGAGCTATCTATAAATCGTTTGTAACGGTTTGTAGATAGCTCAACTGCCTCATGTGTATTTTGTATATAATTATAAATATTGTAAATACTATATTAGTCGTAATTTTCTTTGTGAATAGACATGTATATTTATAAATATGAAAGTGTGTTTATCTATTTGTTACGTTTATGTGGCTAAGCAGCTGAACTACTTGAGATGAAGCACGGAAGTTAACCCCATGCCTTCTGTAAAACAGCTATTTTAGGCTTCTTTTTAACCCGTGCGTACCCGAGGTGTTCTGCTTGATTTGTGATGCCAAATTAAACGAAATCCCATTGCTTATGCACATAAACAAACATACCCGCCGAACACAATCATGGATTTACATTTTATTGGCCCATTCAGAACCCAATCTAGAATGCACCATCACGTGTCGCTAATGTCGATTGTGACCCTCATTATTGTAGGATGTTACCGATCGGGTGTAGGTGTACGGCCTGTAGGATAACTTAGTGATGTACAAAAGAAATAGTATTCTGTAGTTGTTTTATAAGTGTGTTTTAGTCTGAACTAAAACAGTTCGTATTCTGTATGTTTTTGAAAATAAACTCTATTTAAAAGATGTATCGAAGGACAACGCTACTTAGCATCCTTTGTCACAGAGTGGCTGATCTAGATGTAGCTCGTTTAGAACTCATCTCTTTTAGGTCTTCTATTTTTTGTTTGTATTCTATTCTGAACAAAATCCTGGTGTTTAGGATTAGGATCTTTATGGTCAAACTTCAATTTCCGTAGGTATCCGTAGGGCAGACATCACTATTGGGATCATTATCGTTGGCTATCGATTGGGCTACTGTTTGTGTAGGATATCGCCGAAGGATGGGCTGAATTCGGCGAAAACAATTCGATAAAATAGCTCCAAGCTTAATCGGGGATTTCATTTATATGCAAATGTTTTGTTTATTATTCAGATGTCTGGCGCAGATTGTGTTGCAACTAAAAGCTCCTGTTTTGTGTCTCCTAGACGTCCCGAAGATTGTATTGCATAACTAATAGGTAAGGGTCTCCTAGACCGTTCATTAGTTTGATAGATTTTGAGGTGTATGAGTACCAATAAACTTTGCATAAGCTCAAATAGTTACACGTTGCACCGGGATTTGTCTTTTTGCGATGCTACCACTTGTCAATGCAAAGACGGAACCCCGTAGTATTTGAACCTTTTGAACTTATTGGTAGCAGTGAAAAATAAAAAAAAATTTTTGCTTCAAATCGGAGATGGTGGTGCTGATAAAAACTATGACGCCTTTGGCTTGACTGTTTGAACCAAAAGTGATAAAGTATGTTACTAGTTAGTGAGCAAAATAATAATAGATTTGCAAAACTACACCCAATGGAATTCGGCAATTCCAAATAACGTGCATGCGACATGACCGTTGCAAATTGAGATATCGCCCTCAAAATTCTCTTATTACACCACCCCTAGTTTTCGAAACAATGTGCGTCCCTCATTATCGACTGTCGATACACGCTTACAATAGGGGTGGCAAAATAGTGCAACTTTTATTGAGATTAAATTTTGAATAAATGTGTAGTAATAAAAATATATAAATTGAAGTGGTGGCGTGAAAAATTGCGCCTTGTCTATGAGTTTTGTGTGAGATTCTACAAATACTTTGCATAATTTTTTTTCGTGATAACTACACAGCGTTGTTGAATTACAGAATCGCGTGCAAAGATCTTTGCCGAATAAGGTTCACAACATCATCGTCTATAATCTTATGAAGTCCACTGATAGCGGTGAAATAAAGTTAGAATAGGGCATTTGCATAGAGTCTGTGCAAAAAGAGAAATGTTGTGGCGTTACGGTGAGCTGACAAAGCCCAATCCAGCTATCATCGCAACTGTCAAGTATCAACTTCGACTCGATAAATTATTGTTGATCTTGTTTTTGTGATAAAAAAAATTTCAGAGCAGTGTCAACGCAACAAAAGTAGTAACTTGGCACACGCGCGCCCTCCTTTCCACGACGGTTCTCTTTTTGCACAGACTCTAGTAGTTCTGTTGAGTTTTTTTACCAACGTCCCCACTGGTGGGCTAGTCACTCGATGGAAATAAGTTCACCTTCTAGCATATAAAATCAATACGTTTTTACTGTAAATAAATTACCATCATCTCAATTAGGAAACGGGCTATCAATGGCGACCAACACGTACTTACCATCATTTGAAAAAAAACTCACATAATCACACAAAGGTATTTTTTTTCTTTTATTGTGCTTTTATTGACACAAATCTGGTGAGAAAACCATCATGGCATAGATATCGAGGCTTAACTCAGGGGACGCGACCCTGATTGCGATATTCAGTCACCGGGTCAGGGCAGTCTCCCGTAATCTGCCCTCGTGTAAAATGACGCCGAATTTAAAGACAATGCCTCTCACTTTAAAACGTAAATTCATACAGCCCGAGGCATTCCACGGGAAGTAACTGGTATATACTTATATGGGCTATCAAGCCAAGCAACCAAGCTTAATAGCCCATTGGTGCTCTTCGTGAAATAGCGTTTTTTCAAATCTGGGTGCTGTTCATGTATTTGAATCTCATTTACAAAATCTATGAGCCTCACTATAATGTGAATTTTAATTTCTCTATTCTCTACCACAATGGGCTCTGATTGTGTTGGATTTTATTGTGTTTTGTTATTTTCCAAGTTCTAATTCCGACAAATTCAACTTCTATAGGGTAAATAAACAAGTTGGTTTGTGTTTTTCTCATTCCACCTACAGATTAGCTACATTTTTTATGCTCAGATAATTTTGAGGACATTATAAAGTCTTTGTAATAAATATAAAATATCGACAGAAACAAATACGTCAATCTACAAACATTTCAGCAACATTTTAGCCCTATAACGCACGGCGTTATTTTCATAGCCAATACGTGACTGTGCATCGCTAATCACAACTTTGGCTCCCTGAAGATCTCCATCGGGGGAGATGTGAGGTTTAACAAGCTTCCATAGTGGGCGTGTGCTATTGTCTGGACATACCTCTGTCTATCCACCATTAGTCCTAAGCATATTGAATAGGTACCATAAGAGGTAGTAATAAAAAAATCTAAAAAGTTCTGGAGCACTATTAAAAATTTTTCAAACTCTTTCAAATTACCTATTTACGGTTTTGACCTTAGCTATAGTACGACTACATACCTAAGTAGGAAAATTACGACTAATAATAAGTAAGTAGTTATAGTATTTACAAAATACACATGAAAAAGTTCAACTATCTACAATCGATTTATAGATAGCCCAACTGATTCAAATCAGTACGATTAAAATTATTACGACGAAGAACAAAACAAACACTTAATTTACTATTTATGCAACTTCCAAAAGCTTACTTACGAGATATCATATTTCTTTCGCAACTAAATTACCAAATAAAACTTGTAACAAAGTTGTTCGAGGAAAAAATATTACGGACGCGTTTATGAATGCCGCGCTGGTCACAGGCTTAGAAAAACAGTTGGTTCACTTCATAATTAAGTCTGCAATTGTCAACGTGCAGCGTGGTGTAGGGCGGCTCATTGATCGCCTAAAAATACCTCTTATAAATACTCAAATCTATACTTTTATATTCTTGAGTTTTTTGTGCGGATATACGGTCCTAAAATTAGACCATATTCTAGCGGATACCAAAACCTGTCAGTGCTCAACCCAAAACTCTGCCTACGCGACTCTAAATACTATCATAATAACAAATAATGTACTTTTTGTTCAGTTTGATGTGATCTCTAAAAAATGATAACGCTTTATGGTAGGAAAAAAGTTTGAAAATATACTTGCGACAACCATTCACTTCAAGGCAGAACTTTGGCGGCACGTGGCGGTGGTATGGCTCTTCACTCTGAGCTGAAAATGTATCAGCTGTTCTTCGAAAGCTGTAGCAAAAACGATGTAATCCAACTTGGCCAAAGTCTTAGAGATCATTTCCCTCGACGAAACTCTTATTTTATAGAGTTTTATTACTCTACCCGTGTTTTATTTAAACTTGAAATTGACACTCTGGGCTTACCGCTACTATAAGAAAAACTCGATAGAACTTATTTATGTCATACAAAATTTACAATTTTCTCGTAACATTCGCATTATAAGATACTCAAACTCAATTCGACGTTTTGTTTCGTAGTACCACAGTAGTACTTACCTAGTGTAGCTATATAACAAGAACTAACCCCTTTAAAAAACCGAACATATCGAATTTAAAATGAATAACTAAAGTTTTTGTAACATTCAGACAAAGAACTGTGACATATATAAAAGCAACATTTTTTTCATACAGAACATAGCTAACCAATGTTACGGTACTTATTTCTGTTTTTAAAGCCTTACGATTGTATTCTACCAGCAATAGCAATATCGCCTCGCTATTGCATTCGCCATACTATCAACAAGCTATTTCATTGTTGCAATAGCAATTTTTCCGATATTCGCTGTTCAAAGTGTTCAATAGGTAGGTACAGTCACTGACGATATCCAATACATTTCGTAAATTTCAAGCGATACAACAATATTTATAATGGTACTAATACAGATCGTAAAATAGTGTCACTAGTACTATTGGTGGTACTAAGGATACAAAGTTGTGTCACTTCTGCCATCAATGGTCCTAGTCAATGGTACTACTGACATAAAGGCAAAACCTTTAGGCTCAAATCTACGTGTGCTGATGAGTCTACGCCATCTGGTCCTAGGATCAGAATGAAGTAGATACCGAACCCAAATTGTTTTGTCTGTCAACTATAGAAATGAAGTCCAAAATTCACAGACATGTTTTATTAAAACGGCTCATTCGCAATAGAATATGAATATTCTGGAAGAAATCGCTTTCAGCGATAAGGCCGCCCATTGCACTATTATAAGTTAATTTTTAAGTTTTGTATGTCATCTGAATTCTTTGTGTGTACAATAAAGTATTATCTATCTATCTATCTATCTATCTATTCTGCCAACCAAAGCCATTTAGCTGCAGAACTCCAAATAAAAAAATCAAAAGCCTTTTGTCACCGACTCTACTTTCAAAAGTGCAGTCTCACCGGCCACAATTCAATAACCATGCAGCTGCCTAAGTCATAGCCGATTAGATTAACGATTAATCGATTGGTGTAGCTGTTTATACATGTCATCGATAGTGGATGATCGAGTGACTCCGAAATGACGATGACAAACTTATGGTTTATGATAAGATGACTTTCACTGACCGGTAGAAAGTTTCGATTGTTACTCTCGTTCTACATTACGGCCTAGGTACTACTCTTAGAATATTAAATTCTCAATAATCTGACTACTCAATAATCTCTGACGAACTGAGCATGAAGCGAAGTAAAATCTGACCACTCTTGACTTAGCCCATATGACTCAATTCTCCTTGTGGCGAATCCCTCGCTTTAGAACTTCATTGATTAAAACCGAGTGTAAATGCTGAGCTCCACCGCTCTATTCTTAATCCTTTTGTCCTTCGCAAGAACTTTTCCTCACTCATTGCCGTGGCTTGGAAATTTTGCAATGTTCTTTGAGCTCGATAGCAATTGAAGACTTTTCAGCGTCCGATTGATCGATGAAGGTTATGTAAAATCTATTAATCTAAGTATAAGTAAATAAGGATTTAATATTGTATTTACAAAAATAATAATAATAATAAACGGTGCGTGTCGCAGAGGCTGTGCGCCACTCCACTCTCGGAACTCCTGAAAACCAGCGCTAAGGAAGCCACCGTGCACTTTTAGCATTTTCTGAGTGAGTTCCTTTTTTACGCATTTGAATGTTTTATTATTAAGTAAATGTGTATTTGTGTGTTGCGTAAAATAAATAATTTCTATTTCTAATAAGTATTCTATCAGCCATCTAGTTACCATATCACAAGCTTTGCTTAGTTTGGGACTAGAGGGCGTTGTGTGTAAAGTCCATGAATATTTATATTATATTTAATACTTTGTTAAAGACAAAGGGAATTATGTTTCTATTGCTAAGTGCTTATTAAATTTTCTTCGTTTTCCAGCTTAGGTAAGATACCCACTTTGAATAATGTAGCGAAACTTGCCGTAAAAGTTTTAAGCGCAAGTACTTACAACGCGTTGCGAAAGAAGTTTTGCATAACCACTTTATAATTTTTCAGATTTTTTCTTATATCTTCTGATAGACAAAGACCAAATAACTCACCGTCTGAAAGGGACAACTTTATAAAAATTATATTACGTCATTGTTGTTTTAGAAATGTTTGAAGTTTGAAAAATAATATTAAATCACATTATTTTTTATTTAAAAAATATACAGAGAGTTTGACCTCCATACACTACGATGTCTATCAAATTCCATCATTGCCAGTGAAAATGACGACATTTTGTTAATACAATCACTTACCGAACAAGTTTTCTCTTCGCCAGTTTTATACCTAGACCCATCGCCTTAAATTGACCAGTAGCCTTAAATTAACCCTCACTTTTAAAACTTCAATACCACAATAAAGCAACAAATCTCTTCAATAGCAGTTTCAATACGCAGTTGAACGGAATCTTGCTATCCATCATTCCAGCTCCAGAAATTCCATTTATCATCGCACCCAGAGATCGCTCAGTCAATAGAGGGGTTTAAACTTTTAACTGTATTATGCGTTATTTACTATTGGCACATTATTAATATCGCTGTCAGTAGTAACACTATATCTTCAGCCACCAAACTGTCTTCCGATTTGAAGGTTGAGTGGAACACACAAAACTTTACATCACAATGAGAATGTGATGGATGCAGTACAAATATGCCACACTAGCTTCCGATCGCGACTTCGTCCACATCCCGTTTAATCCTGTTAATTTAAGTAGCCTATGTGTTAATCCAGGGTACGAACTATATATATTCCAAGTTTCATCCAAATCGGACTAGTAGTTTAGTAACAAACATCCATACATACAAACTTTCGCGTTTATAATATTAGTAGGATAACATTATGCCACACAACATAGGACATTTTCTCTTAGTGAAAGTTCTTAGGGAATGTATTTCTACTCCTTTTTTTTTCAAACTTTTTAGACTCTACGCACACTATGTCGCGAACCAAAAGGCCATAACTTAGGGCCAACGCACATCTATCGACAAAACTGTTTTGTCGCGTACTTAGTGACGTGAAAATAAATTTTCTGTCATAACGAAAACAGCATATGACGAATGCTTCCTCGTCATATGCTGTTTTCGTTACAACGAAACTCACATCAATTGACACTACAGACTTTTCTCAAGTATGTTTACCTATCTATTATAGCATTGTTTAGTACCTACCTATTAAACATTGCTTTATACGCACATACCTAGAGAATGAACTGTGTTTTTTAATAAATAAGAATATAGAGTAATTATGTAGTGTACTTAATATTATTATTAAGTACTTAGGATGATTCTCATTAAATAAGCAAGTAACGAAAACAGCAAATAAAAAGAAGCATATCGTAACTAAAAAAGTTTTACTGAGAAGTTTCACATCACTAACTGTTCGACAAGACGTTTTGTCTTTGGTTTGCGTTCTCCCTTAGGGCCAACGCACATCTATCGACAAAACTGTTTTGTCGCGTACTTAGTGACGTGAAAATAAATTTTCTGTTATAACGAAAACAGCATATGATGAATGCTTCCTCGTCATATGCTGTTTTCGTTGTAACGAAACTCACATCAATTGACACGACAGTCTTTTCTTACGTTTTTTTATTAATAGGTTCGCAAACCAGCCGTTAAAACAATTTAATTAATTAATTAAATTGGCCGAGCGGCCTTCAAAAGCAAACATGCATGCATAAAATTATGTTTACCTATCTATTATAGCATTGTTTAGTACCTACCTATTAAACATTGCTTTATACGCATATACCTAGAGAATGAACTGTGCTTTTTTAATAAATAAGAATATAAAGTAATTATGTAGTGTACTTAATAATATTATTAAGTACTTAGGATGATTCTCATTAAATAAGCAAGTAACGATAACAGCAAATAAAAAGAAGCATATCGTAACTAAAAAAGTTTTACTGAGAAGTTTCACATCACTAACTGTTCGACAAGACGTTTTGTCTTTGGTTTGCGTTCTCCCTTAGGGCCAACGCACATCTATCGACAAAACTGTTTTGTCGCGTACTTAGTGACGTGAAAATAAATTTTCTGTTATAACGAAAACAGCATATGATGAATGCTTCCTCGTCATATGCTGTTTTCGTTGTAACGAAATTCACATCAATTGACACGACGCATGCATAAAATTATGTTTACCTATCTATTATAGCATTGTTTAGTACCTACCTATTAAACATTGCTTTATACGCACATACCTAGAGAATGAACTGTGCTTTTTTAATAAATAAGAATATAGTGTAATTATGTAGTGTACTTAATAAAATTATTAAGTACTTAGGATGATTCTCATTAAATAAGCAAGTAACGAAAACAGCAAATAAAAAGAAGCATATCGTAACTAAAAAAGTTTTACTGAGAAGTTTCACATCACTAACTGTTCGACAAGACTTTTTGTCTTTGGTTTGCGTTCTCCCTTACCTACTTTTATACCGTACGGAGTTAGGCCTTGCCGTCACAGCTCAAAAACTTTTTCGAATGTTGATACTGCTTTTAAAATCTTTCTACCAGTTTTGTGCTATTTGTATTTGCTTTCCCCCTTGACAATGGCGCAATTCTGTTACGTGTACCTAACCGTTTTTTGTCCGGCACAGAGGTACGGAACCCCACTGAGCGCGCCTGAGCTTTTTGATAACTTCATTGCGAATGGAGCGATGCTGGGAAAGTGTTCGACTGAATGAAGCGTGATTTATTTATTGTAACATTTGTAACAATTTGACAGTTGGACCACCTTGCACCTGTAGTTTAGGATTTCTGATGCAGAATTGGTTGGTATTGGTATATAATATACCCTTCTGTAATCGATCATACACAAAGATACACCATACAATTTTCACTCAATAAACTTAGTTTAAGTAGGTACATAATGCAAGATTTTTTCATTAAAATTTCACTATTTTATCTAATAAATTGCCATCTTATTTTAGCCAGCTTCGTCTGTCATTTGCCTATATACAATTTACAACAAGTTTCTAACGATTATACAAAAAAATGAAAAGTTTTAGCTGTAAAAAGGAAAAAAATAAAAATTTCTTGGCTGTTCTTTGCATAAAGCCTTTCACAGTACAATGCACATATGCAGGTCGGATGCAGTTAACTCCCCGGGGTCTAATTTTCGTAACCCCTACCTAGAGGGTACAGAGGGATTACTAACTTCTTCTGTTTATATAATTCAGAGCTGCTAATACCACTTTATCTTTCGTATTTAAAATCTATACATTGGAATGTACCTATTTACTCCTTCCGTGTCAAAATACATGCTATTATAATATCGTAAGTACTGTCTTACCTACATATTTCTTAATCCGTCGCATTGGGTGGGAAAGCTTGCCCACGAATGCGTGGGAGTAGCCCACATAATCATGAACAAACTGAGACATACAATTTCTAATGCTTTCTGATGGAAGTATTCCCATCTACCACCCTGCTCTACCTAGGGGGACAGATGGAACAAAAATGGTCAGTCTATCCCTTTTTTGGAGCCAGGTGTTTCAAGTCCGATCTATCCCCCTTTTACTAACAGGATTAGAATCGTAGATTCTACGAAGTTATATTTTAAGAAGAAGACTGTAAGTCGTAGAGTTCTACTCTTCTCTATACATATCCCAATACCATTTCTACCAAACCATTCCAAACTATTCATTGCCTATAAAAAACACGTAGATATAGTGCGTTAATCTCGCAGTTGTCGCTGGATTGGACTGTCCCTCGAGTCGCGAGTTCGAGTCCCTCCCCCGGACATATTTCAAGAGCAGGATTAAAGAGTGCGAATGCGTAATGTTTGCTAGTGACGGATAGTCTTTAATCTAATCTAAGTTTTAAATTTAAGGGCACTGTTTATGACCCTTTGGAGCTGTAAACTATGCACGACTTATAGGGTTGTCACGAAAACCTAGTTTATTCGTCGCGAGAAACTGGTGCCTTAATTCAACAGCGCAGTTTTCATGACGAAGATAATATCCTCTGATTTTAGTAAGAGTTTTTTACATTGTTTGTTTTTAGTCTAGGTCAATATTTTGTCTCAAAAAACCTTCAGTGATTCTTTTTTTATACAATATAGACAAACGTTTGACCGCAATCTCACCTGATGGTAAGTGACGATGCGGTCGACGATGTAGCAGATTTGCCTAGAAGAAACGTATTCACTCTCCTCTTCATAGGAATACAGAAATAAAAAAAATAAAGAGATAAAAAAAACTAATCTACCGTGGCAAATGGCAACCCTATTAGAAACCAATAATCTGAGCACAAACCATTTAACAGTAGAGTTGTGCAGATGTTAATGTGACAGATTAGTTTTTATGCCCTTTGTAGAGATTATAAAGACGTTTAGGTGAAGGCTGATTTATGGGATACGATAGAATGTGATTTTTTTTAATCCCCTTTTCTTTCATACCTGTAGAAATAAAATCGTGAATACAGTACAGCATAGACTAACTGGAAACAAAAACAAAAACTGGACTTTTTTAGTAATTCAAAGTGAAATGTAATTTATGTATAGCTCCACAAGGATCATTTTGGAAGGTTTAAAGAAGTGTTAATAAGGAAAAAACGTGGTGGTGGTGGGCAAAAATTTTAGACTATCATCTTTTACTCTACTCTTTAGGTTTAAAGAAAAACTTGCGATAGAGCATTATGCAAGTTTTACAAAGCAACTTTGTTCTATCACAAAGGTATATTATACCTTTTTGGTAGAACATAGTTGAAGTAAAGTATTGAATTAGTATGAACGTACAAGAGAAGTTAACGCAACCCCAGATGTCCCATTTATTTGTAGTTTATCTAATTCCCTACGAAAATGTTACGTCATTTTTACTTCAACAGTTTACGCAATCTTTTAGAGACATGACGTTTGCATGTCAATAATCATCTATCTAAAAGTACATACATTATTTTATTTTCTTGAAATCAAATTGTATTCATTTAATTTATTTGATGTGCGCCTCAAAGGTTTTAGCGGAAATCTTAATTTTGATAATAAATCTTTATCTCGTAGAATATTCATATCGAGGAAACGAAGATTCGCAGAAACTAAGTTGGCGGCAGCTGCTTTGGCTACGGGTCTTAAATTCTCATGAATATTGTTAGCGTGTGCTTGTTAAGCCAGCTTTTGGATTCCATGAATTTGAATATAATAATAACAACATTTCTGAACTGTAGTCGTACGTAGATAAGTATTTAGTAAGTCTGGTAGACCAGTTTATTAAAATATTCTTATAATCAAACGGTTACCCGCGGCTTCGTACGCGTGTACCGATTGTTTTTAGACGTTATGTACCGGCTTTAAACACTAAAACGTGTACTAGACCTTTTGAAGCAACCGACGTGAGGTCCTCTTCGACAAAGTATGTTTTATTGGCGCTGCTAATGCCGTTCGTTCATTTTATCCTATAGTTCCTGTTAATTATTCGGGATAGAAAGTAGCCTATGTGTTAATCCAGGTTACGAACTAATATTCCAAGTTTCATCAAGTTGGTTCATTAGTTTCGACGTGATTGAAACACAAACATCCAAACATCTAAACATTCACATTTATAATAATAGTGGGATAGCGAATCAATAGGGGTTCTTGGTCGGTCTTTGGAAGGCTAAGAAAGCTTGTCATAATAATAATACATCAAATAAGCGTTAAGTCCATCAATTTACACTGAATTAAAATTGAAAGGCGCGTGGCCATTGCAGCAATTAGTAACAGTTAACTGTTAAATATAATATAATAGATGTGACTTCTGCTGACAACATAAATTACAGATAATCATCTTATCGGACCTTCAATAAAGCTGTTGGTTTTGTAGAGTAAGAAAATAATGGATAAGGTATTTTTATCCACAAGAAAGTAATATATAAAGCTTTTTCTTTCAGTCAATTTGTTTTGCAGTCTAATGAAAATATTATTAGGTAACTGGTGGATATTCTAAGCAGCTAACAACGACAATCAAAAAGTACGATAACATCCCCTTAAACTCTCATTTCTTAGCAATAAGGTAAAGGCACCCAAATCCGTGGTATTCCAAAAGTGGCACCTTTCTCCGTGGTATTTAGAAAAACAGCATTTACTTCTGATTCTTAGGTTCTTTTTTGTTGCAAAAGTTATTTGTTATAAGGAAATATATTTTTTAGTATATAAATCTAAAAACGAGACTTAGAACGGGCTTACATTCCGAAATAATTGGCTGAACTCGCAGCGGTGGCTGGTCCAAGTGCACTCTCATACGTTTTTGCCTCTGTGCACGAGAGTAGCAAGCTTTTTTAAATAAGGCTTATTTTGTTTTTTTTTGTTCTAGGTTTTAATTTTTAGTGTTAAATTATTGAAAGAAGTATATTCTTTACCGTATGTAATACATGTTTAAGTGGTTTTTTAATCATAATGAGGTAAAATTACATATTGAAAAAACCACGGCATTAGGGGTCAAATATTTCACCTAGTGGCTAAATCCGAGGTATGTGAAAAATATACCTCGGAATAGCAATTTGAAAGATCTATTTTTATTTTTCAATTTCACAAACTGGAATTAGGTTTTTGTGATTTTAACGATAGATTTGACAAATCAAATAGTCGATTGAGACTAAAACCTTATTTCGAGGTATACTTTTTAATTATTTTTACGAGTTATAACACATCAAAAGTACCCTACTTATGTAATTTGTTTATTGGTTGTATAGATAGATAGATAGATAAAAACTTTATTGCACACACAGGAAAAAAAGAAATTACAATGGGCGGCCTTATCGCTAAAAGCGATCTCTTCCAGACAACCTAGAAAATAGAAAAAATAAATAAATATAAAATGTATACAAAATTATGTTTTCACATTTGGCTGCATGTTTTATTAAAAAGTTAATCTTTAACAAAAGTTTCAACAATTTGGCAACAGCTAACATTAAGAATGATAGGTATATAAAAATTTTAGCTTTTAGTAGGTACTGGAAATTAGGAAACATGATTTTTTAGTCTCCACAGCTGTGAGTTGGGCGACACTCTTTGTAAATGCCGTCAAAGCAAAGCCGCCTTTCGAATCGCACTGCGGCGGCGGCGGCACGAGTGACAAAAGTGTCAAAGGCACCGCCTCGAAGAGACGCGTGGCGGCGGTGTCTTTGACGCGCCGCCGGCGTCTTTGGCGGTGTTTCCTTTGTCGGCACCGACACTCATTTGCCTTGCACGCATCGACCACGCTTCAGTCTTGCGCTGATATTTGTACCATTTGCACGCTCAATTTCTTCGCGAAATGTCGTATTTATAATGTGGAATACTTTAATAATGTGTTAATGTGTAATGTGTGTGTATGTGTGTGTGTGCTTAGGAAACAGTAAAAGTATTTTTTTAACTTATCACATGGGGAGATTTTCCCGTTATCAGCACTTTGTGTATTTATCCGGGTTTGCAATCACAGGATGAAGATATTAGCAAAGTTGACACCGCTGACGTGTGAGAGGTTGAGTTACAAACATCCAAAGAGGTATTTAAAAACTGTTTACATTTATAATATTAATAGCATTTATTAAATAATAATAGTACTACCACCAAAAGTGACCTGTATTCCTAGAGAAAAATCAAGTTAATCTTTGTAACATTATTTTATCAGTTTGTTACTGTCGTTTCGTATACATTTTTCATACCACGCAATTAGGTACCAAATACCACGGAATACGGATTTTTGCCTCGGAATTGGGCGATTTCGACTTGATTTACATTTTATTTAATTTCAAATAGAAATATAGGTCGGACCGTCAAAACTTAAGTAGTTTCCGAAAGTAAAAACACTAGAGCTTCTGATAACAGAAACCAAACCTTCAGAAAGGTACAGTAAATGCTTAATATTTGATATCCTTGCGAGTTTTAGCGAAAATACCACGGAAACAGGTGCCGTTACCTTATTGTTCTCTGACAATGTTCCTTAGGAATTGACAATTTTTTTACTTCTTTTTTTGACTTGTCAAAAACAAAGATAGAAATATTTTCATTTGGCGAAAAGCGTAACTCAGAGATGACGAAGAGACATGAAAACTAATAGACGCTACATACTAAACTATTTGGACGGTAAGTTACCGCATCCACACTTTCTCACTGCCTTTTTCAGTCAACACACTCCATCAAAGCTCGATTAGAATACTGTCATCTCTTTCCTTTCTCCCAATAACCCAATTGAAAGTGAGATAGAAGTAATATTTCATAGTTTATCCTACATTCTCACGACAATATAGCTTGGATAATTACAGTAGGTCAAACCGGAAGGGTTTCCGACTGCAATAGGAGGAAGTTTTAGATTTATATGTGTGAGTAATGTTTAGATGTAATGCTTTTAGAGTGAATTTTACGTTGTATTTGTTGAATTATCCCTCTTTTGAGCTATTTGTTGACATTAAATTAATATTCAACAATCCCCACGGAATACAAAATCTTAAAAACGTATAGGACTATATTATTATGATATGTTTTCAGTACATTAGTTTAAAAATAAAATAATTTTGTATCCTGTAGTGAATGAGCCTACTCTATTTAAAACATGTCCCAGGCACTGCAGCGTCCCGTTCATCGAGGCGTATAAAGTGGCCTCTGATGCTGCAAATCATCTAGATTTAGATAAGATGCAAAATGAATGAAGAATTTCAACGAATGTGGATGAAAGGAACATGACATGACTAGAGGAGCTAAAAAGGTAAGAATTAGACAAGACTATAGTGCTTTGTCTAGTCGCTAAAACAAACAAAGCACTAGACAATAAAAATTGCTCTCTGAAATATAATAGGATGTTATTTTAAAACCGCTCTTAACAAATTATGACTCACTTTTTGAATTATTTTTTAAGCTATATTATCCCACTGCTGGGCAAAGGTCTCCCCCATTTCCTTCCAGGATTTGCGTTGGAATATTTATATTTAATTCTTTTGAGTCTGTGGTAAAAAATATCAAAGACAAAATTAGGAATATAAAAATCCATCTCAAACTCGAACAAACTTCCCACGCTATAAACATAAATCGTAACATGCGAACGATACAATTGGACAGTAAATTTTTACAGCCGATGAGTTACGACTAGTTTCCCCTCTAACCACGACATTTTCATGTTACTATAGAAAAATGCACTTCTGACTGACCGACTGAAATTCAACAACGCGCGTTTTGTAGTACATAAACAGAAAAAACTGTAGCAATTGCGTAGCAATAAGAGTTTTTATAAAATTTTATTTGTATGGGAATTTGATGGGGTTTTGAGATTTGTACGACAGAGTTATTTAGTTAGGAAAATAACTTATTTATGGCAGGATTGGTTTTGGTATACAATTTAGAGAGATGATTACTTACCTAACTAAAGTGTTTAGTTGCAGTGTAAACATTTATAAAAAAGTTTTTAACTGACATGGCCAAAAATAATCTCTGAAAGCTTTGCGTCTTTTAGCAGACGAAGCCGCGAGCAGCAGCTAGTTTCGTCATAAACCTCAATAAAATATTATTGTACGACTTGGTAACCTAATTCCTTACTTTCGGGAGTTTGGCGAGCTCAGAATAAATAGGTAAGTAAAGCTTCGCAGTCGAACGAACAATAATGAAATCAGCTGAAACATTGTTCAGGGTTTCCGCAGTGATTCATCGATGTAGGTAATCAAATCAGTGATCTATGTAGGGCATTGGACTTCTTTTTTTTTAATCTGTAGGATTATTGATCTGATTTCGAGGGTTCGAGGATACAAGGATTTCAATATTCCATCCCACTAATATTATAAATGTAAAAGTTTATATGTTGTATTTCAATCACGTCGAAACTACTGTCTTAAAACTAACTAGTTCTAAATGAAAGTCTCGTCGAAAAGATCAAGCTATGTCGGGACATCAGGCGATCTACCAATCACCATCGTCTTAAATCCTTAGCACTTCCTCAATACAAAACAAATGGAGAATTGATACAAATTGAGATGAGAACGGAAGCAGTACCGGGGATGTGGACATATTTACAGGCTCAGCGAAGACCACTCGGGATGTACGAAATCAAATAGTTCTGTAATTACCACAGGGTTTATACCTCCATTTTCATCTTAGTGTTTGAAAAAAAATGTACAATGAGCCTTTCAATCTCAGACTTACTACATTATTCCAAAATGCTTAGGTCGCACTTTGGATCTATCTAACTAGTTTTGATCGAGTTTTCTCGAAAACCAAACATTTACAATTATCGATTAAAAAAACACACTACAAGTAGGTACATAGGTACTGGTAGGGTAGGTTTCGTCAGTACGAATAGTCGTACTGACGAAATTATAAAATACCATGGCGCTACTATGTGTGCAAAAGATACCCTCTATCCACTTTTTTTTTTACAAAAAGAATTCTCTAGAATTCTAGATCGTTCAACCTTGGATTTTTATTTGTAAAACGTTTATGCCGCAATCATGGCGAATTCTTTCAGCTATGGGAAATATGGAAAAACTGATACTTGGAGGTTATTATATACCTATTTATTAACCTAATATTGCTCAGCAGTGGGAAAGTATAGGATAAATAAAAAGAAAAAAATACCTAATTACTATAAAATCTTCAAGTTAACTTGTGCCCCAAACCAAAGCAGTGCTAGAACAGTGTCCTGATACTTATAAGAGCATCGGAATACATCGCTCACCCAGCGATGATAGTTAAACTGCCTGTTGACAACCAGAACGCACGTGCAGCTCCAAAGACGGTGACATAAAGCATTTCGGTGCTTGAAAGTTTCAACTAAGGAAATTGGTCTTGTTTGTTTTTGCAAATGGGTCTGTGATGAAATAGTTATGCCAGATTTCATGAAGGCTTCCTGTGTGCAAAACAAACAGTGAATCGCATTTTGCTATTTTTCTCTTTTTTGAACAGAAAAAATGTTACTGCTTGTCGTGCTTGACACTTTCTTTGCCAAACTATGATGGCGAGAAATGAAAACGCTGTGTCGAGATGTTGTCCGTGACTGTACTTTTCTTTTCTTGTTATAGAAAAGTAGCTGGCCGTATCATTAAACGTTTGAACAACTTTTCCTAACACGAAAAAACATAGCACGAAAAAAAATTTGCTGTTTCATACAAAATGCAATACCTATCACTTGGCAAAACTGTATGAACAGCTGTAGGAAAAAGGCAAGACTTTATCCCGTTCCCTAGACAGCCACCTCGTATTTAGCAAGCTCTGCCATAACTCACAGAGCTTATTAATCATCCTGCAGGGGTATTCCAATCTCAGTTGAACTGCAAAGTTGAACTGCAAAGTTTTAAATCATGGTCAGTTCATACTAATTCATAGTTATTCTGTGACTAAATAGTGACATTATGATGTCATTTAATTTGTTTTCGCGCATATTTTGCTGTCAAGTGTCTAAAAAGAATGATCACGTGGTACAAAATTGTACCACGTGACCTGAAGAAATTACACTGGGCAGTGAAATATAAATTGACAGCAAAAGATTGGAATACGTGGGCTGTCTGAGCTAGACTGCTACAATGTCGTTGTTTAATCTAATAAATAAAAAATCTAATAATTCATCGGTTTTGAATATTTATTTGGATGACAGGGCATGGTCGCAGGCCTCCCTGCCTGTCAAATTGGGAGGCTTAGGTATTCGCAAAATTTCAAGTGTAGCCCTACCAGCATTCTTGTCTTCCGTCTATAGCACTAATTCTTTGGTAGAAAAAATTCTAAATCCGTCTCTTTTGGCTCTTACTGATTTTATTTTATTTTATTTTATTTTATTCTTACTGGCATTGATCTCAAAATTTCGTACAAAGACGAAGCTAGAAATGCTTGGCATAGAGCTTGCCCCGATTCTGCTCTCCCCAAATCACTTTCGGCTCAACGGCAATGGGACGGGCCTCTGTGCGAGTTAACACGGAACTCTCTGTTACAAACGTGTTCAAGCTTCGCAGATCGTGCCCGTCTCCTAGCCGTTTCTAAAAAAGAGTCAGGATTTTGGTTGCAAGCTCTTCCCTCTCATAACACTGGTACTCTAATGGATCCTGTCACGTTCCGTATTGCAACCTGTCTACGGTTGGGTGCTCGGTGCTGTGCGCCTCATCATTGCCAGTGCGGTACGGCTGTCGAACAGCTTGGTCACCACGGATTATCGTGCAATAGGGCCGCCGGTCGGATATCCCGTCACGCTAGCCTTAACGATATCATCCGCCGGGCTTTTACCAGCGTGAACGTGCCAGCCATTCTCGAGCCGAATGGTCTGCTGCGTGACGATGGTAAACGGCCTGACGGTATGACTCTTGTTCCTTGGGAGTTGGGAAGGCCTTTGGTGTGGGACGCTACTTGCGTCGACACCCTTGCTCCTTCACATCTGTCTAGGACATCCGCTAGGGCCGGTGCGGCAGCAGATTCGGCCGAGGATCTCAAGAGGCGCAAGTATGCGGGTCTCGACAGGGCCTACACATTTGTACCTCTTGGGGTCGAGACTCTGGGTCCGTGGGGTACCGAGGCCCTCCGGGTTTTCAAAATTATTGCAGGGCGTCTAGTCGCAGCGACGCGTGACCCGAGGGCTGGTGATTATCTGGGCCAGCGAATCAGCATTGCTATTCAGCGCGGCAATGCAGCCAGTGTCTTGGGCACGCTTCCGATTGGTACTGATTTGGATCAGTTGAGCTATCTATAAATCTTTTGCAACGGTGTGTAGATAGCTCAACTGCTTCATGTGTATTTTGTACATATTATAAATATTGTAAATATTTGTGAATAAAAAAAAAATCTAATAAATTATCCTTGCATACCTAATTTAAATGTGAAACTTAAGATATTTGGTTATTTTAGGCGATTGTTGGATGGTTGGGTTCCCTCGAATTCAAAAACGACGTAGATAGAGGCTCTTCTAAAGCGAATTTAGGTGCCTGAGTTCTGTTTGAGAATTCTAATAAGATTTACACATTTTTTTAACAAAAAATGTGTAAATCTTGGCATCCCAAAAGCTTTTCTTTGCGTCAAAAACAATCGAAATAACCACAGTATTTTTTTTTCTCTGAATCATGCGTGTTGCGATTATGTTTATTCTTTTATCTTATATTTTACCATAAGTGATGTTGTAGCAAATAAAGTTCTTGTTTCATGGCGCGAAAAATGAAATAAATAACGAATAAATAGCCACGTATAAGTAAATATGATTTGTGTCTACAAAACAAACGCGTATGTAAATAAAGAGTTACCACACTGCCTCCCGTCGTGTTTGGCACCATGCAGGGTTTTGCGATAAAACACACTATTGCTCGTGTGATAGGGTTGATTTTGGTGTGGTTGTGAAGAGTTTATCTCAAGGTTATCCATGTAGCAAGACCAGGGATTTATGTAGACGATCTGACGGCTCGCTGCTTGCATATATCAATTTCTTATTACAAGAAGATAAATTATTCCAGATATGAGCGAAGAAGCGTTGAGTAAGAAATGATTGCTTATAAGTGCTCGGCTCTTTTTGCTTTTGTCCCTTTTGTTGGTTTAGTTATAAGTGGGCATTGTTTTATTACTATGTTTTGCCGCCTTACCGCCACGTGTAATGGTGATGGAAATCAAAAACTTTGTGACAACCAAAGTCTATACAATATTAGTGCAATCTACAATATTTTTTATTTAATAAGTTGAATTGAACCACTTATCATCATCATATCAGCCTATACCGCTAATAACTATCTCTTATTTCAGTTTTAAATTATTTAAAATGGCCAATGTTTTTGAACCCCACTTGGCGGTAAGGCGGCTGGTTATAATCTAAATGATATGATGACAACCAACTATAAATCATACGTCATAATGATAAGGCAAATGGAAGTATTGGTAGCTAGCTATTTATCTTATCAATAGAACTTATGACAACAAATCACTAACATTTTGGATAACAATATCCAGTTATACCTATTCGTTTCGAAGAAGACTCTAAAAGTACTATAGTTTCCATCAAAGATGTGAGGGGCAGAAGAGCGGTATGCGAATATTATCATACTTACCTAAGTACTGACTCAAACAAATGAATCACCTTGGGTTACAAAATTATGAAGCTATGCAAATATTTCAAACTTGAACCTTCTAAAGACGAAGTGCTTGTTCTCATAGCATGCGAGACTCTCGTGCGATATTTACACTATTCACCAGCATATTGCAGTTCATTCCGGCACGTAAGTCCTGTCCATTACTCTCCCATGATTTAGTGAGCGGGCGTGAGGCATGCGCCTTGTGCTCGAATTAGAACACCTACCAACTTGTTCTAACAAAATGAATTCTGACGCTTTTTATACGGGTGCGAAAATACTGAGGTTTAATGTACTTACAGGGGTTGTTTTAGTAAAAAAAAACATAGTACCTATCATACTAACCTATATCAATCAATTACAATCAATTCCCCTCTTCATTTAAAAAAAAAAAATTACAAAGTCAAAACATAGTAAGTGCGTACTTAAAACAATGGTGCATGGACAACGTTGTATTGTAATAATCTACAACTAAAGCTACATAATTACTATTTTTAAATGTTATGAAAACCATTTTAAAATTTTACACATTATGAACACTGTTGAAACCATTCATAAGCTCCCTAATTTTATTATTTATCGCGATATAAGCGATAAATAATCAAATCCTCCAAGCTGGAGCGGCACAAAAATGTCCGGTGCGCAGAAAACCTACTACCTAAATCATAAACAGCTTCCCTTAATTATGAAAAATAATACTTCAGCAAATGGACTTTTAAATGAAAACGTTTAATTTAGCTTGCTATTTGTGGAATGAATCTTTTAAAGTCGTAAATGGGACTTGGCTATGTAGCTAATTTTTATTTAGAGGCAGACCTGAAATTTTTTTTCGTAATTTTGTTTGCAATTCAGAGTGTTTTCATCTTTGTAAATAGGTGCTTACAACGTTATTTTAGCAAATATTTGGGTAGAAAGGTTTTGGGTATTTATATCATCATCATCCAAGCTCGACGTCACCTACAAGATACAAGATACATTTATTTGCCGAAATAAGTGTTACAATTTGGTCTTATGCTAAAGTCGGAGGCACTTACAACTTATTCACCCTTTACAGAGGGGCGATTCCAATCTCAAAGTTTAACTGCAAAGTTTTAAATCATGGTCAGTTCATACTAACTCATAGTTATTCTGTGACTAAATAGTGACATATTATGATGTCATTTGATTGGTTCTCGCGCATATTTTGCTGTCACGTGTCTAAAAAGAATGATCACGTGGTACAAAATTGTACCACGTGACCTGAAGAAATTACACTGGGTAGCGAAATATAACTTGACAGCAAAAGATTGGAATACGGGGGCAGGCCTCTTTCTGTGGCAATCTTTACGATCCTGTAATAATTTCATCCCTTCTTCGTGGTATTCACAATGTAACTGTATTTAGGTATCGAGGTGAATGTAAAATACAAACTCTCGTCACAGTAACCCTGACTCCCAACAGGAAAGGTAAAGGAAGTCACTTCCAAAGGTTCAGAACCACTGATCTACTGGAACCAACCACAATATGTGGGTGAGAACGACTAGGAAGCAATACGTATGCTAAACAGTCATGAGATCTGTGAAGATGGATCGTCTACAGAATTTGTGGCTCACATCACCATTACGCGGGGTATGAATTTCCTCACTCCAGCGGGCTAAGTATATCCTTAATAGCAAAATTTTTGGGAGATTCAGCGATAAATTTTTACTGTATTGCCCTAAGCTGATAATATTTTCATGAATGTTGGGTTCAGTGGATAAAGTGATAAGTACTTAAGTAAAGAATTGGAAGAACTTCAATCTGACCAGTTTTGTGAAGTAAAACTCTTAATGCACAGTAGATTCCCTATACATTCCCTAGATCTCTGGTAAAGGTCTTAGAGGCACGTCAAATGCACGTCTAAACATTTGATACGACCAATCTGCACACGTTTTGCACAGTTGAATAGAATTTATTTGATTGTCCATTTTACATCAGACTGAATAAGTTAAACCACAGTTTATTCGATTTAAGATTTTTTCATATAAATTGAAGCTTATTATGAAAAACCCTTGGTCCTTCCACATCTCACAAAATCGCTGACATATTATTGGTCGTGAACAAGACAGAGTGCAAGGTCAGTCGAACCTTTTCTGAATATATTTCATACCCCCAATAAGTGGTGTGTTTTAGGGTTTTAGGACAGCCCTACCCATTTCAGTGAATAGATGGGCTATCGGCAAAATAATCGGGATTAGGGTACCTACATATTTATACTCGTAGCTACATACAGGAGGTTTCTATTACTATAAGCAGGTCTTTGCATTTACTCTGGGTAATTTTTACAGCGTCAGGGGCTACTTTTTACCCATACTCCGGTAAACGGAGCGCTGTAGTAGTGCCTGGGACATTTTTAGATGGAGTGCAGTTAGCACCCAGGTGAGTGAGGGAGGGCTACCAAAGGGGTTTTAGTCGGTATGCTGTCATTATCGGCTGGTGAGTCCGACATATTCATTTCCTCCTCGAGTCGTAGGAAATGCGTGAAGGCATTTTCACATAAAAAAAGCCCGCCTTCTATGTATACTATTCTCCTAGATTCAGATGAAAGACAAGATCGATTACCAGTTAAATAAATAAAAGCCTTTGAAAGATTTTTTTATTGCCTATGAATAACAACGAGCGCTTCATATCTCGAATGAAACCAAAAGTATCGAATATAATCTTTTGCTGTCAAGTTATATTTCACTGCCCAGTGTAATTTCTTCAGATCATTCTTTTTAGACACTTGACAGCAAAATATGCGCGAAAACACATCAAATAACATCATAATGTCACTATATTCGCTTTAATATAGAACTATGTCTAATATCTAATTTCCGGTGCAGTACAATAAAGAGTTTTCTATCTATCTATTTAGTCACAGAATAACTATGAGTTAGTATGAACTGACCTTGATTTAAAACTTTGCAGTTCAACTTTGATCGGCATACCCCTGCAGGAAAGCATAACCGCGTGAAATTCAGGTTAGGGGGTGACATAAAAGTGATTTACTAGCACCAAGGGCCTGTCTTCGGTACCACAGCACGGCGGTCTAGCCGCCAAGTGTAATGGTAATAGTACCTACCTAAACAAAAACTTTGAATTTGAATCAACAATATATCTAACTTGATAAGTTAAAATCAGTCGCCAGTGACTATACCCTGTCTGTTCTAAATTATTTGTGTATAACTAAAGTTGTAAAAATTACGACCAAAGGTTTTGAGTTCAAAACCTTTGGTCGTAATTTTTACAACTAAAAATGCGTGTAATGCAGTTGCATTACACGCTTGGCGGTCAGACCGAGGGTCAGATACATTTAGAATTTGGGAGACTGCGTGTGAAAGATAGACCACGTGAAATTTATTCCAACATGTCATGAGCTTTTATTGGAAGGGAACCTTTTCTGCAATAAGAATCTTGCAATAGTACCTAAACGATAAGTTATGCTCACCAGCGGTTGCGATATCTCAAAATAAGCAAAGAGGCTCAAGCCAAGAGCTCGAGGTCTAAAGGTGGTCCATAATTTGTCAGAGAACACCATAGATAAGCTGGGTCAAGTCTCCAAACCAAAGCCCTAAATCCGACACTGCTCTTTAGATAGGTAAATTTTTTCCACAACAGTATTTCTATTTATCACAAACAAGACAATAAAGCCTGACATTTATTTGCAGCTTAAAGTTATTGATATCCTGCGACAACACTCACGTCTGCAATATTAAACGTAAACGTTTAATTCGCAACCGATCTTGGCTATTCATGCGACTCCTGCATACAGAGTGTTAAACTTATAAGACGCATAATATATAAAAAACATAATTTATAGAGGAAACTAGCAATTGTTATGAATTTAGTAACACAATGGTGTAATTAATGCGGGTGTTGTTCATAAAACTTAAACACCCATAAGATATTTTCATTCCCATAACTTACTTCATTTATATAATCTAAAAGTATACAAGTATTCTATCAGCAATCTTTGGCTTTGCTTTGGGACTACAAATGTTCATGAATATTTTCATAGGTACCTATATTGAATCTAAAACCTTGTTCTCCCAGCCAGAACAAATTATTATTTTTATCTAACTTTGCCCAAAACTTCAAGCCGAGTTCTGTTAATAATAATAAATAACTCTGCTTTCTCGTGCCGTGATGAAATTTAATTTACCTCTGCGTGTTCGCTTTCAGCCATAATTTTATTTCAGTTTCAGTGTTCGGGCGTTTCGCACACCGGCCGATACCGACATATCTAGCAGTCGTTAGGCCACCATGGAGGCCTCAACGTAGTCTAAAAACTACGTCACCAGAGTTGGCCACTAACTCTCGAGACACTGACAGTGCTATCGATTCTGTTGTCGCATTTTTCTAAACTAACCTAATTTGACAGCACTAAAAATGTTGCCGTCCCTTTCTCATAAACTGAAACGACAAAGACGGCTATAATTTTAGCGCTGTCAAAATAGGTTAGTTTAGAAAAATGCAACAACAGAATCGATAGCAGTGCATGACAATCCATACTTACATCATCAGTTTTTAGAGAGTACGTTTCATACATCGTTAATTTTGACATTCGTTGAAATTTTGAGCGTTTTTTTTTTGTCATGGAGGCTAACAGGCTTACAGTCCACCACCGCAACACCAGAGATATTGTCGATGCGTTGCCTACACGGAAAAAAAAATCTTGTTACAGTAACGAGAATCTCGTACGCTCAACGAGAATGTCTTGTTATATATGTGACCACCATCTATTTTGTAACAACTACTCGTCTGTTCTAGTAAAAAAATATTGTAGTTGCAAATGATCATGTGGTTAGAATTACTAGAAGTGTATTGTAATGATGAATAAATGATGTGCTGTAGTAACTATACCTTTAATACAGATTACCGATTAGAATACTTGGGATTACAATATTATATTGTACACACTACAATGTAGCGTTGTATTAAATACTATATTGTAATGTAATATTAAATAAATATGTTGCTGTAGTAACTAGATCTATCGTGCTGGTAAATAATCAGAATAGTTCTGAATACTCTGTAGCATTGTAATAAATACTGATCATATTGTAATGGGGATTGTTTATATTGTACCTTTTGCCACCTAGTTAATAGCATATACTATACAGGGTGCAACATTTAAATCGGTGAGTATGGGAAAGTTTGAAACTATAAGACATACGATGATCTGTTCTTAGGAACCATGTCATCGATTTTAGTAACACGGAAACCTGCATTCATACATTTGAAAAAAAACTTATACTCAGCTCGGGAATCGAACCCGAACTTTTTGCAAAATAAAACTAACACTATTTCCGTAGTTGTTTATATTGTTAGTTTTATTTTTCAAAAAGTCCGTGTTCGATTCCCGAGCTGCGTCCAAGTTTTTTTAAATAAATGTATGAATACAGTTTTCCTTGTTACTAAAATCGATGACATGGTTCCTAAGAACAGATCTTCGTATGTCTTATAGTTTCAAACTTTCCCATACTAACCGATTTAAATGTTACACCCTGTATAGTATATGCTATTAACTAATAAATTACTTAGTGCAGCAGTTAAACAAACTCTAAACAAAAAACAAGATAAAAATAGCAAAAGATACAACATCATTTTCAGTTGCATAAAAGAATAAGTTAATACACAGTAATCTAAGATTTATTTGGTATTCATACTTATAGTAATTATTAGTAAGTAACGATTAACTAATCCAGGAGATCTCACAATCAAAACTTAATCTAATAAGGCGGTAAGCTACGTCTAAGAATCTTAACAATATATCCAAAAATGTATAAAAACTTACTTTAAAAACGATAGCATTGCTACATTAACATTTATTTTTGTGGGTTCTTCTCAGAGTAAATGCATAAATAATTACGTTGCTTGCATATTTTCCTTCTGGAATTGCTGTCCAGTAAACCATCAGCTCGATGTAACTTCAGGATGGCTCTTCCTTCTACACTAATTTTTAGCAAGTCCAAAGGAGTCTGAAAACGAGAGTTAACTATGAAAACTGATGCAAAACACTAGCATGTAACTGTAAATAATTTACTAAGTTGTTCTTAGATATTAGGTGAAAAAACGGCTTGTCTTTCTATCTAAATTGTAGGGTGCAACAAGTTTACTTATTATAAATACAGGCTTCTGTTTGACACTCCGTTCACATAGTCCATGTCTACTACCTTATACATAATGATAGTAAGCCAATAATGTAGGACCTATTTTTAGAATTGCCAGCACTTATCAAAACTTATGCCTGGATTTAATGTATCATGGCAGTAGGTAAAGGTAGAGAATATAGGTAAAATAGGGAAGTACTATAGGTACCAAATACACTCGAGAGCAATGATTCCGGGTCACTTAAAGAATGTTAAAAATCTCGGAAACTAAAAATGATAGGTTAATGCAATAAATTGTATTTAATAGACAATGTAATACTCCTTAAATGAAAGTAAAAAAATATGAGTCACCATACATTTTATTAACACAAAATTACATAAAGAAAAAAACTGCTGATCTCTCCTTAAAACAAAAATAGGAAACATGAAATTTTTGAACTTTATTACGATTTGACTTGAATTTTAATACTTCGTATTGCCTCCTCGTGCTTCCATTACTGCGTTTACGCGGTTTGGCATGCTGTACACCAAGTTCCTTATACGATTTTGGGGAATATTCTCCCATTCCTCTGTGAGAGCAATTTTGAGCTCACGAAGCGTGATTGGGGGAGGGTTTCGTTGTTTTACGCATCTGCCTAGCTCGTCCCAAGCATGCTCGATCGGGTTGATATCCGGGCTGCGCGCTGGCCACTCCATACGAGTAATGTTCATCTCTTGAAGGTAGTCATTCACAATCCTACCTGTATGAGGTCGGGCATTGTCATGCATAAATATAGCATCCTCACCTAAATTGACCATAAATGGACCAACATGATCATTGAGGATTTCTTCCACATATCTTACGCTAGTTAAAGAGCCGTTTTCTATGATCACCAGCTCTGTGCGACTTTCAGAAGAAATTCCGGCCCACACAAGTACAGACCCACCACCGTAGGCTACTTTTTCTTCGATGCATGCTTGCTTGAATCTTTCCCCTGGTCTTCGATACACTCTGTGTCTTCCATCGTGCTTGTAGAGCATAAATTTTGATTCGTCGGAGAACATAACTTTTGACCAATCTTCAATACTCCAATTTACGTGGCTCTGGGCATATCTTAGTCTTGAAATACGATGCCCACGCTCCAGTTTAGGGCCGTTTGCAGGTCTAAGGGGTTTTAAGTTAGATTCAGCAAGCCGACGTCTTACTGTCCATGCACTTGGGTTACTTCCTCCGAGGCGTCGAAACTGATTTGTGAGTTCAGTTCCTGTGAGAAAGCGATTTCGAAGCATGGTGTTCACCAAGTATCGGTCTTCTCGTGCTGTGGTACACCTGGTTCTGCCCGTTCCTGGTCTGCGTAGGTTAGAACCAGTTTCTTCGTAACGTCGGAGAACTCTTTGTACTGTTGACAGCGACACACCGACAGTCCTGGCTGTATCGCGCTGACTCCGGCCGGTTTCCAGCATTGTAAGTATTCTGGTGCATTCTTCAGGCGTAAGCGACATAATTTCAGCTTGAATAATGAATATAGAGCACTATCAACATGGTTTATATACCCACATAAATGACAGATTACAAACAAAAGCAAAACCAAATGCTGTAATTTCGTAGTTCCATCTTCGAAAGTGGCCCTTTTTCAAATTTGATTTTTTTAAGATATAACTTTACAATAACTAAGAAGTTTTAATACCTTCATTTAAGGAGTATTACATTGTCTATTAAATACAATTTATTGCATTAACCTATCATTTTTAGTTTCCGAGATTTTTAACATTCTTTAAGTGACCCGGAATCATTGCTCTCGCGTGTAATTTAAAAAAAATATTTAAGGACTTGCGTGTGACACTAGATTTAAAAAATAAGTAGGAAATGCCCATGCAAACTCAGTCATATTAAGTGAAAGAAAGCCTTACCTTTTTCTCCCGTTCAACTTTATCTGTCGGTAAGTTGAAGCTTCCAGACATTACCACTTCGCTGGTAGATGATGCAGTTAGTGATGATGACGGGCTGCCAATTAGATTTGATGTAAGTATCTAATAAAGTGCCCCGGTACTCATAATGATGTTCGGACCAAATGTCCACACCATCCACGTACAATGGCATCTTTAACCTCCAGTGGCTGCAACAAGCAACACAACAATAATATGTAGCTAAATTTATCTCAAAATGTACAAGTTGGTATATTTATACTGATTATTTAGGTATATACTAACCTCATTCTGTTGATGTGTCAAGAGTTTCCAGTTTTCTAAATGTTTAATAAACCCAATTCGGTCTCCTTTAATGGGGATTATTGCTTTTATCATCTCGGTCATCAGCAAATTCAAATTGTTGATTTTTATGCGATTTTCTGAAACGAATTAACAATTTTATTAGGTAAGTAGTAGGTACCTATACCTAGGTAGGTACTAAGCCTAATTGGTAGTTTGGAGTACTTACTGGCAAATACGGTATTGTATTGTGCGAGATTCCATGCTTCTAGAAGGTTTCTAAGATCAACGTCGTCGTCGTCGCAATCCATTTCACAAAAACAAATATATTTATTCTTTTTGAAGGCAGTTATTTGACAAAATGCACTCGCGCGTCAATACAATGTCGACTGGAACAAGATTGAACAGGTACTGCCCTACCGCTTCCCGCCGCCGCACACCCCGCTCACCCCTGATTACTACATCTTTCGTATTCTTTACGATGCACATTGCAATAATAAATAAAGTATTGTATTAATTAAGAAATACTAGTAATAATTACCATTTGCCTGTTAAAGTTTACTATATATAATATAACTAGAATTAAATCGTTTGCAATACAATATGATTGGTTGCTTGAACAATAATTTTTGTTACTCTAAACAAATTCTCGTTACTGTAACATATTTAATTTTAACTAAGCGTTCTGGTTGTATTGTTAAAATTATTTTTTTCCGTGTACACTGTAGAAGTATTTTTATCTTCTTCATCCAAAACAAATGCAGTATATTTTTTTCGTGCCAGTTTTACATATTCTTTGGCTCGAACAGCGTCGACGCCGATGTCGCCACTGCCTACTAAATAAAATAACGTCGACGATATCGTGTAGGTTGCAATGTAAAAACACGCCTTCCCTGGGGGACGATTTGCACAACAAAGAGCGCATTCAAATCTACTAACGCGGACCACTTGTCCCCTGATATATTTCAAGGTGCGAGGAAATCTGGGGGTGCTTTTGTATTTTCCTTTTATACTGCAGAGAGAATGCTATTTGCTAGATCTTTTTTGCTGTAGGTTTGAGAACCAGAAAATTATGCTTAGGTCAGTACTTATGCCGAAGCTGAGAGGATCTATAGGTCTAAGACCGCATGTCTCGGTTACTGGAGAGCCAGTGCCGGGTACCTACCAGCCAGGCAGCAAAGTGTATGGTATGGGCTTGCCGGTGCCAAATTCACCGGTTACCCGGCAACCGAGACGGGCTGCTTCTCAACTTACTGTCATTAGTTATTTTTCATTGAAATTGCTTACCGTGGTAAGCATTATTTTGACAGCAATTAGGTAGCTGGTGGTATCGATTCTGTTGCATTTTTCTAAACTAACCTAATTTGTCAGCGCTAAAATTATAGCTGTCTTTGTCGTTTCAGTTTATGAGAAAGGGACGGCAACATTTTTAGTGCTGTCAAATTAGGTTAGTTGAGATATATGCAACAACAGAATCGACAGCATTTTTAGTAAAACTTTGTTGACCTTTTGAGGCTACAAAAATGCATAAAAAGAAATGTTTTTGAATAAAATGTTTCATTATGATTGCACAAGGTGAGCAAACAAAACTACATTGCAATGCAACAGATGAATAAATCACAAAAGAAAATGTCGCTAAATAATTATTCTCACTACATTTTCAAAGTAAACATTTATTGAATTCGCATTTACATTATTCGTCACATCAATAAACGATTTATAATATCTTTTGTATCATTGATTATATTATTTCACACCAGTTGTATCAAATCACAGTCGTCAAACGCAGCTAAGTCCCGCTTTGTCGAATCTTTGTCAAAAGGTCTTTTGTAAGATGCCATATGGCAGCGCAGGCGGCGTCATAAAGCTTGGATTAATCGGAGAGTAAGGGTGGTTTAGTACTGCAAGATTCACGATAAGTCATGAATGACTCAATGATATAGATCTCCGAAAAACCATTTGTGCGCTAGAATAAGTTAGAGTGAGGGACAAACAATGAAAAATGTAACGGTCGACCACGTTACATTTTTCATTGTTTGTCAATTTAAAAGGACATAAAAAGCCACTGAAAATAAACTCGAAGTTTTACTAAATAGCCATTAACTGTTGCAACACGCAGGGGATTTCTCGAATAAGCCCATGCGGTGTATAGAGTGTACCTCTGTCCTCTATGCTCTACTAAATAATTTAAAACGTACGAAGGCTCACTTTAGTTAGAAATAATTATTAGCTACGTTATTTCATCGTGTTGAATACAAATTTTTCTTCCAATTTTCATAGAATAATAATTGTTTTCATGTAAATAAGTCTTTTACTTGCAGAGTTATTTATAGCGAGGCAATACAGAAAGGCAGACAGAACCATAAGGGTTTTTTCGTAAGACTATGGAACTCTAAAACTACAAAATTTCCAGCGCTATAAAACTATAGCTACTTAGGTATAGCTTCGCAGTGTGCACAACTACAAAAGCAACAATTGAATTGGGACGGAATCCCAGTACTGCGTACAACGCCATGTGTAATTGTAATGCGAAATCCATTTGTAACTAATTGAAACACGAACTGTAGTAGTACGGAAGAAATAATACTCTAATCCTGGGGTAGAGAGGGTCAGGCAGGAGTCAGTGGATTTTTAGAATAAACATTCGTTCGTTCGTATAAGTTAGTGGCTAACTCTGGCGACAGAGTTTTTAGACCGCCTTAAGGCCTCTGTCGTCGCTTAACGACTGCTAGAGCCGAGATGCCTAAGCTGCGCACGAGCATCTTTGGTCTCCGCAGCTACATGCATAAAAACCCGTAGACATAGATATGTCTACGGGTTTTTATGCATGTAGCTACGCGACAACCGATAAATATTGACAAAGACAAAAAAGTCGCTCGTACGCGAGCTGTATAAAACTCCGCAAGCCGTAGTGATGTCATACGACTGAAATGATGATGATATTGAGAATACGTCCCTCCCCATTCATCACTATGCCACTGTAAATAACTTGACAATTATACACTCGAGGACAATAACGCAAATCTGGGGAGTGCACAATACATCGCATGCTCAGCGCGGCCATCGCTTGTGCATTAAAATCATTACAAATTACTTTAGAATGGGCGCGAATAATATGGTGGTCGGGTAGCAAGTCCGGCTTTAAGTCCGGCTTTTTAAGAATGCCGACGATATTTTTGATGATCGACGTTTCGTCAATTTGGAATAATGATACGGGTGGCATTAAAACCTTGCCCATAACAAAAATATCTAAACCTCACATTATATGTGTAACTTTTTGTTTTAATTTGTCTTTTTTTTTTCAGACGTTAAATACTGGTGGTCTGAGGACTCTTTCAGGGCTACCTAACAATGGCGAGCGCAGACGTGCGCACTTCTCTGGCCCAGGATAAGTAATTTACACTTATTTTGCTAGCCTATTTTACGGCTCCGCCTTTTTTTAACTTCTAGAGGTTTATCCGGCTATACCAAGTTACATCTCTAGGTACCCCTAGATGGGTGCGATACCCATTACGAGCACTGAGCACAAACAAAGACAGTTCTGTACGATTATTTATACGAAATTGAGTTTGGAGCGGGTTTATCGAGTTAAAAGTAAATTACGATTCCCTTGTTCGATAAACAAAACGAGGGCGCGAGAATATTTTGAATTTAGAACTGAGTTTGAACTTTTAAACAGATTTTTGGGTTTTTATGTACAGTATTTCAACCAAAAAGGTTGCATACAAATGAAATGGAACTTCGTGGTCCTGACCATAGTTGGCTTTTTTTATTTGTTGAGGCGAGTCCTTGCAGGTTCAGTTGAAATATGCTATAGTTAGATTAAAAAAGAATTAAATAAAAAGAATAAAAAAAGCCGATGAATATCAAGATGCAGCTACAAAACTTATTCAGTAGGTAACTAAAAACCTACGTAATAAATAAATTACGATGCGATTGTACCAAATTGAGCAAAAGATTGTGACCCGAAGAGCAATGGAGCGTGACCAACGCAGATTGTCGCCAAGTGAACACGTGCGAAGTACTAATGCCTCTTGCACTGCCAAGACTGGTAACAGAATAAACTGTTTCCATTCATTTTACTTTGCAAATGATACTTCATATAGTTCACGCAATCACGCAGGGGAAGATCAGTAAATCATGCAAACCCTGGAACGCAAAACCACCGCGATAGTATCTGCAATCCTGTCATTATTGTCACTATTTTACAGGTCGCATTACGTCGATTGTGTATGTATTCAAAGTCCAAACAGCCTAGGTCGACGTGTTTTCGTGTGTAGAAGTTATTTGAAAGTCTACTGATTTTTTTTTTTAAATCCTATAGCTTTACTTTTAAACATGATAGTTATCAAAAATCTGCGTGAAATGAAACACAAAATTATCGTGGTTAAGTTGGCACTATAAAATTGTCATCGTAAACTGGACAGACAGCGAAATAAACCGGTTTGACTTGACACACACCCCGCTAAAGTGATTATGTGACTAAAATAAATATCACTTATTATGATTCATGGAGAAAGCTACAACTTCAATATAAGAGCGCTGAAATGTTAGGCAAGCATAACAGTAAAATGTATCTCAAGAACAATATATAACTAATAAAATGTAATGTTATTTTAATGCCTGACATTGTTTTAGTTACTAAAATTGCATCTACTGATTTTTTGAAAATTTTCCTCATACATCTCCTGATTTTTTCTAGTCGCATCCTATGATTTCATAAAAAAGGATCTGTCAACACTGGCATTATGGCAACTTCTGCCCCGAAAATTTCCCCGTATGACAATGCACACAAACCGTGCAACAATAGGGCTCGTTACAAGTGTCCCATATTTACGATCGCATGGAACAATGGCAGTTGTTATCGCGAATGTACTAAACTATAAATAAGATCTAGAGCTTTTGTTGGTTTGGTTTGCACTGAAATTCCAAGATGGAGATTTGGCATTGTAGTTGCTACTACATGCTACTACTATACTTACTTAAGGGGATAGTCTATCTGTGCAAAACAGAAGAATCGAGTTGTCATGACATGCGCGGAAAGCAATTCGTAAATTTTATCGAATACTAAACTAAACTGAAAAATGCTTTACTGCGATCTTTATATTTATTTATTTAGTTAGTTACACCAATGGCATATTCACAATTGTTATTTAGGAGAAAAATATTACTTATAACATTATACAGTGTGATATACCATTACAGGCATAAACAGATTTGATGTAGGTAAAATATGTCTTAAAAAATTTAGTACTTATTTTTTAAGGAAAAAAAAAGCAACAACTTATAACTAAGTGTGTGATTGGATTCCAATATACGAGTAATAAGTGCTCATGATAACATTCATGATAACAAAATTAAAGGAACGCTATTGTTTGTGTCAAATAGTCAGTTAATTGGATAAAATCTGCCAAGATTGGTTTTAAATCATACAGGAATGAAAGTATTTATTGGTTTTTTGTTACTTTTGAATAATCAACTTTTTTGAAAATATGTGTGGCATATTTTTACCCTTTTAACATTTTTTGTATCATTACATTTATATCATACATTAATTATAATATCTAATGCAGGGTGATGAGGATCTAACTTACTGAGGGGTAGTTTATTTTCACACTCCGTTACACCACTAAAATTGCTTATCACTGAATCTACAGTTCTTTGAACAGTATTTTATAAACTACATAATATTTACTATTATTAGGGTTTGAATTTTTGTGTCCTTCACTAGAGGTAGACCGGTCAAAATTAAAATCTGCAACAAATTATAGTCTCTACTTATATCACTTGACTGTGTCACTTTATCTACTGATATTATCCATGACGAGAAACAAAGTCTGTATAGTCACTGGGGTTTGTTTGTATACTGCACATATCTAAATATTCTTGGCAGAGTATTATTGAGTTTTAGTGAGATCTATACTTCTTCATTTTTACTTCGCAGAGCCTGGTTTCATATCAGTATGGAGTTCATATCAGCCAGTGCCTCATAGTTTTTGACTTGCTTTGCAGGAGATTGGTCATCTCTGCGGATGAATATGCGACCATTCCTAGTCCACACATATTTTTGCGACGAGAAGACTTGACGGAGTTTCCCAAACGCAGCCCAGCCCAGCTGGATTCTCCGGTTTAGCTCTTTCTCAAAGTTGTGTCTACCCAAACGCAGGGTCTGCCCGAGGTAGACATACTCCTGCACAACTTCGAGAGGCATTCCGGCGACAGTGATTGGCTCTGGGGTTATACGATCATTGATCATAATTTTCGACATAGCTCAGAGGATTAGCAGGCTGAAGTGGCAGTGGGCCGGCCATGTTTGCCGTAGAACCGACAATCGTTGGAGCAAACTAATACTCGAGTGGAGACCACGTTTAGGCAAGCGTAGTGTAGGACGCCCTCCGGCGAGATGGGGCGACGATCTGCGAAATGTAGCTGGCAGACACTGGATGAGAAGAGCCGAAGACCGAGCTCAATGGCGCGTCTTGGGAGAGACCTACGTCCAGCAGTGGACGAGTATAGGTTGATGATGATGATGATGATGGTTGTTAGACTCATCCATCTTTCTGACTCTGGAGCATGAAAGTATGTCCGCATTATCAATAGGGAGTTATATGACTGTGTCTAGTTGTTTAATTGTGTTCAGTAGATTTTTGGTCTCGTTTTCTGACACTCCATTTATCTCCAAATTGTATCAAATTTATATTTATTTATCAAATTGTATCTTCAAATTATATCCCGTCTTGTGAATCCAAAGTAGCTGGGCGTAGACATAAGTACATTAAGTGGGTATGTTTGTTAATATTTAGGTCATAGTAAATTCTACGGAAACTCTCAAATCGATAAATAGTAGATAAGTTTAAAAACTAAAACCTTAGGTACTACTGAAAAATAACTCCCTAAATAATATGAAAAAGGATAGGGAGGGTACTGCTCCAAACTCATCTTTAACATTAACATATTGCGGAGAGTTTAACACAAATTGTGAGAGACAGATACAGATCATTGATACAGAATTGGATGTAAGTAGGTAATTTCAGAAGAAATAAGTATTCCAAAATATACGTGCAATAAAAACCAGCAGTATTTATTTTAGTTTTTTTGCATAAATATTGTTAACTGGCAGTTACCCGCGACTCCGTAAGCGGGTACAGTTTCCATGTACATTGTATTATCTGTGTTGTATTATTATATGTGCGTGTACCGCGCGGATACTTTGTGAAACTTGACATTACACCGAACCCGTACTTGAATGTCAAACGCTAGTCGTTAGACCAAAGAGGTAGTATTACGCCCGGTCAAACTGACGTGACATGACATGACAATGAAATCCTCTTGCCAATTGGCGCTGCTAATCTTGTTCGTTCATTTTATCCTGTAGATCCTGATAATTATTTGGGATAAAAAGTAGCCTATGTGCCTACTGGATTGGATTGAGTTTTAGGAAACTTGGCATATATGCCAAATTTCATCCAAGTTGGTTCAGTAGTTTAGACGTGATTGAAACACCTAAACATCTAAACTTTCGCATTTATAATATTAGTAGGATAGGATAGGATGTGGTTCTTTGCGTTCTGGCAAGATAAAATGGTAGATTTTGTCTTGCCAGAAGGCAATGTCTCTCTCTATGTATTCTACTTTCATCAAATGTTCCTCTCCGGTCCATGTTAGATCCTTCTTTAGAATAAATAAGGTTGTTCACAAAAAGGTTTTTACAAAAGCAATAAAATAGGTTGAATTAAATGCAATACAAGTATGAGCAGTAGCAAGATAATAATTAGGTACTTACTTATCCTAATTTAATTGGAATTAGGATAGAAAAATCTATTTTCCGTGTAAACAAATAACAGCTACTGACTGATTGGCGGAGTTGACTTAAAAGAAATAAAAACTAAGTTTACATTGGTATGGTTATTGTTGGATATTGTCATGTATACAAGAGAAAAAAGTAAAGCCACTTTCAATGCGTATTAATTGGCAAACCAGGAGTTCTACTCGATAAAATTTTATTGTGACTGTTCGTAAATGTCAAATGAGCTTATTACGCGGTACGCTTACGCGTTACGCGCAGCCGCGAGAAAAACTGCCATGTTGCTACGTAGTGTACTCAAATGATACAATAGAACCATGATTTGTAGACTTTTGTCGAGTAGACGTTTGCGTGTTCTTCATTTAAAAATCCTGAGAAATTTGGCGTGGGCCTGACGTCCGAACGTTTCGGCCGCCTAGAGGCCACTGAAGAATTTTCTTGCGATATTTGGTTAAAAACTAGTCTCAGCAATTATTAAATATTCAAAAAAATAAGACTATTTAAGTAAAGATTTTACACTTTTTATATACTTAAATATTTGGCCTATACGTAAGTTTAGTTGTTTTGTAGATAAAACAAGGGAATATTGTGGAATAGACCATTTAAAATCCAAAATTTCGAAGATCTTCTGCCACCTGGATTAAGGAAATGAAAACAAAATCGCAAAATGTATTCAGGGCGTTTTGGAGACAAGGATATGTACATCAAGACGCGCTGAGTACTTTTTGCGATTTTGTTTTCATTTCCTTAATCCGAGTGCACAAACTTGACTCGAAACGGTTTGGGCGCGAGAGAGCTGTGTTTGATCCCAGATTTATCTATTATAAACCAGCTAAATGAAGCTAAATTAAATATGTAATTGTTACACATATCCTGAATATTGATTTGCAACCAAAATAAATGAAGTTACTATCTTACTTTTCTTTTAAACACACTTTGAACTTCGCTAGTTTTGGCAATTTGGCAGATCCCCAGCCTTAAGTAAAGTGTTGAACTGGCACTAGTACATCACTATACGAAGTCTCTCATCACTACTGGCTGTACAGTTTTTTGTGGTTGGTGACATTAGATTTCTTCCCCCGACAGCCAAAGTCTTCGGTCTGCGATCAATGACGCATACAAGTAGTTTTAATAACCATGTACCATTTTAATTTTTAAACCCGACGCGGCTGGCATACTTCAGCTTAGTAATTACAATGAAATTACATCACCAAAAACCACGTGTCGGGTCAGTGACCCTGAATCTCAATGAGCAGGAGTAATGGACAGCAATTAAGTTAATCGCTTCGCACGTCTGCCGTTGCCTAGATAAAGCTAAGCTTGCGGTCTTATGCAGGTGAACGAGAAAAGGGAATTAGAATGTTTTAGTAAGCCTACACTTCTTCACTTGTGTTTGTTGTTTTTGTTTTGTCTTTGACTTTGTTGTTGGTGTTTTTGTTTTGCTATCCAAGAAGAGTATTGTAAGTTTGAAATTATTTATGGTTGTCTTTATTATTGTGGGCTTTATTAGTTTGATTTCATTGCGGTTGTGGTATGGTATGTTTCCTAGGTAGCTAATTTTGGAGGGATCGGAGCAGCTGTTTCCATGCTTTACTGATGTTTCATCAGCTGTAAACCTGACACTTTGTTCAACAAACTCTGATGGTGACCAGCATTATGATTGACAGAATCAGACGGGTACTTCAAAAGCTATAACTCCACGTTTTCATATCGTGGCATCTACATAACCCCAGTCGCCCACTGGCACTTTTGTCCCAGTGATGAAAGAACTCTATTTGTCTCATTCCTGGGTCTCTTTCAAGCCCATACATTACTTACAACTGTTTTCTCTCTATGTAGCTCTAGCATGTACTTATGCCTCAAAAGGGCAATGAGCTTGAAAAGTTAATTTATTGTGGTGCTTGGTTGTTAGTAACATAACAGCATGTGGAAACCTAGACGGGATGCAGCCGAAACACAAATTGAGAGAGTCGAGCTTACATTTTCAATGATGACCATTATTGTAGCAAATTAGAGGCCTAATTTCTGATTTTTGACTGGACCTCGTACCTATTGACTCTAAAATTTTGGGTAGAAATTCGTGAAAATTCTTTCGTTTCTCACTCATCAAGTATTTAAGTACTTTGCAGCGTTTTCTCCACTCTAAAACGAGTGGTCAACACTGGCTCAGTTTATGCTAAAACACGTCCCATCCTAAGTGGTTCCATCAATTGAGCAAAGAACGAAGTGCATGTGCTAAAACGGTGGTTCCATCTGCTAACATCTGAGGCAAACAACATGAGTGTGTTAGAACATTGCTAATTCATGCAAAGCTTACGCCAGTGTTCACCTATACTTCAACCAGTCGTTAAAGGTTAGATTACGTCAGTTTTCACCAAACTTTAATCCTTCAACCAGCTGTTAAACCGAGGGCTCATACTAACGACAAGCCTGGAGTTGATCAATTGATTCTCAATTAATCTCTAGGCCTTAAATTAGGTGATATGTGATACTCATAGTGAGATAAGAAATCAAGTCACATAGTCTAACTAAAGCGTCTTTGTCATTGGTGGTTAATCTAGGTGGTTCATTGGTGGTTCTTCTAGGCTCTGGTCGCGTGGAACTGGCACCTAGAATCACCTAGTTATATAAGACGATTCTAAATGATCCTTGTGATTTTATTGAATAAAGTGACTTTGACTTTGGTGTGCGCTCTTATTAAAACTTAACCTTAATGAAAACTTTGACAGGTTCTGTGCTCGCAATAGTAGAGCTCTTATTGAAAGAGTTCATCTGTTGCGTGTAGGACTTTTTGTTGTGGGGTTCGTCAGGGACTTACTACAGCACCGTTACTATTTCTGCTGCTGTTTTCTGCTATAATCAGATTTGTAAGGTTGTAAGATATGGAGAAGTACAGTTGAAATTTTAAACATATAAAACTCAACACCTTTATTTTACGTCACAGAAAAATGGACGCAATGAATTAGCTCATAGATAGAGCACGTTCTTGGTAGACTAAAACTATCTGTCATCTATTTAGGAGCTCTGCCCCCGTATTCCAATTTTTTGCTGCAAGTTATATTTCACTGCCCAGTGTAATTTATTCAGGATCATTCTTTTTAGACACTTGACAGCAAAATATGCGCGAAAACACATCAAATGACGTCATAATGCCACTATTTCGTCACAGAATAACTATGAGTTAGTATGAACTGACCATGATTTAAAACTTTGCAGTTCAACTTTGAGATTGGAATCGCCCCTCTGTAAGAACCAGCCTTGTGATTCTCAAAGCTTCTAACATTTGTAACTTGATATAAGCAGCATAAACAGAACAAGTTGTACTTTGTCAACAGAAAAACAAGCAGAAATGCAGCTACATTACGTTCACCCAACACCCCGACGTGATTTTGTATTCAACTCGCGTGTTTTGTATCGAGCGACCTACAACAGACGAAGATAAGCCCTCAGGACAGTGTAGTAAGAAGGAACCAGTAGGTAACAGGTAATACTTGTAGACCAATGGCGTTGAGATATAGAGTTTTCTTACTGGTATCTTCACTGATACATACCACATACGCTTCGCTCACGAATCTACTCAGAATAAAATAAGTTTGTAAGTAATTTATTTAGCTAAGTATCTCGATCACGAAATATTCAAGTGTTCACTTCTAGCTTCACATTCTGTTTGATGTTTGTATCCTGACACAAAAGTTTGGACCAAACTTCTAAAATCCATAATAGATCCAAAGCAGACTCCAACAAGCTAGAGAAATGAGTTTACCATTAGATTAATGTAAAATAACAGCAGCTATACAACGTGTAACATTATTGTCCCTAAAAGCCGAAAAGGGGCTTATTCAGACCAAACACGTGAATAGATTGGCATGTGCAAAAGTTAAATACTTGAAATTTAGAATTTTGAGGTTTGAAATTAAAGTTTTAATTATCTTAAAAATTTGCGACAAACCTAAGTGTTTATTTATTTTTCGTATGTATCCGCCTGTTAGTACACATGCTCACGCACCCTCCTACCACATCGCACCCACACATAGACACATTAACGCGTGTGCAAAGCTATTTTAAAGAAAACTCAACTTTTCATGCATGAAAAACTTCGAAATATTTAGTAAAATAAATGTTGTTCCCCATGACGTGTAGAATACCCCCCTTTCTGACTTATAGGGACATTATGTTACACCCTGTGTAGGAATAAAGTTATTTCTGAAGCTACGATACCGTAGTGTACAAGTACTGTGCCTCTGGTCTCGTCTCGCTTCTTATCGTGTAAATCCGGCTTCACTATTGTATGGTTGGACGATTATTTCTTCTTACTCGTAGTTGATATTTCTTCCCAGGAACGATGCAGTTATCATCTTGGTAAATAATAGTACTCGGTTTGGAAGTTGAGCGTTTGCACCATCCGCAACTTCGAACGAAAAGTCTAGACAAACACATAACTAAACTACAGCCCCCGTATGCCAATCTTTTGCTGTCAAGTTATATGTCACTGCGCAGTGTAATTTCTTCAGGTCACTTGGTACAATTTTGTACCACGTGATCATTCTTTTTAGACACTTGACAGCAAAATATGCGCGAAAACACATCAAATGACGTCATAATGTCACTATTTAGTCACAGAATAACTATGAGTTAGTATGAACTGACCATGATTGAAAACTTTGCAGTTCAACTTTGATTGGCATACCCCTGCAGGCGTTTTTACACTGGTCAATACAGACACGACTGCTACACGATACTGATAGGTTTTCATTTCAGTAGTGGTTCAATCAAAAAAAAAATACAACTGAATTGAGAACCTCCTCCTTTTTTGAAGTCGGTTAAAAATGCCGATGTCGCGTTGTGTAGGTAAAAAGTCTAAGCTAAGCCGATAATATTTATTTATTGGTATAGAGATGAGCAGCTTTTGCTGATATGTCTAAGTCACATTTCCCTTAGTCACATCTTTGGTTTTACTTGTTCGTAGTCAGTTGACAAGCTTGTTCATAAAATATAAAATTCCTTTGACGATAAAATAATAGGAAGCAAACATTACAGCCTGTGTGTGTTTCATAACACCTTTTAAATTCCATTTCCGCTATAGCGAGTGTTTATTTTACCGAAAGAAAGCTAATTGAGCGTGGTCTGGTACAATACGGCTAAAATCTAAGGTAGCATAAGCTTAGCGATAAGCAGAGCGAGCTGGGAATCTTACGTACACAATGTCTAAGTCAAACGTTGAAGAAACGGTAAAGGGAAATCTATGTACCTATCTAATAGGCATTTGAGCAACGTATTGAAAACGTACAGTAAACTAATGAAAGATGTAGGCATATCCTCTTCCACAACCCGTCTTCACCCACTGCTGGGTATAGATCTCCCTTCGTTTGTCTTTGTTTGGCATAATAATATGCCAAAATGCCAAATGTAATTATGGATTTGCCTCTGACTACTTCCAACACATCATAAAATCGTAAGTATACCAATCAAAACATAAAATAAACTGACTGAAGATTGGATAAATTAGTAGATTGAAGAGGAATTTTACCGCTTCGCTCGTCGCTTTCGCTCATGCAAAAACAAGAACCAAGGACTTTGATTAATTATATTTACTTTGTTTATTCTGTAAAAACGCTTTATTCCCTGCATCGCGGCACTGAGCGAGATAATGAACTAAGGGAAGGAGGAATGGAAGAATGAGCAATATAAAAGCCTATAAAATTATACGAAAGTAATTTTAACTTGCGACGAAAGGGCGTGACCTCATATTTTTAAGTGTGGAAAGGAAGACTGCTGAAAATGCACCGTGTAATAAAACCCTGTCTGGTTTTTTATTAAATTAAAACGAAGTAAAGGTTTAAATTGCCAAAAAAGACAATTAACTACTAGCAATTATGCAGCGTAGGTAATCTGTAGGTTTGTAGGTACGTAGATACCTTCTAACATCTATCTTAGAACCTTTGCCAAGTTGACTAAAAAATTTGGAACTACTTTTAATAAAACAACATTAAAGTTCCCATAGTAGGTACAAGCTTTGCTTAGTTTGGGCATCTATACCTAACATTGATATTAATTACCTATCCAATCTATCTGATAAGAAGTTAGAAGTAAAAAAACATGAGACCATTCCCTTAATTTTTTAATGATTTTGTAGAATATCAACTTTAAATAACGCATACTTAGTTTCCACATAATTATGTGCTAAAACTGAATTCAGTAGATTTAGTGTTGTCATTCGATCTAGGTTCAACGCTAGTGCTGTGGTTAACTTCGTGCTCAGCTGCGTCGAGTTGAAGCCCAACGTGTCGGAAACTGCAGCTTGATTAGTTCCGGAGTGCATCCCTACGTATACCTACCAGGTATTAAGTACCTACTTACCTCTCTCATGGTATAACTAGATGTATTCTGATGTATAGCATTTCATTTATAAATGGTTCCTAATTCAAAATGCATCTAACTCAATATTCGATGAATAATAATTCAATAAGAATAAGATCTAGAAGAGTTTTTAGCCGGTAGCGGATTTTAGAGTCAAACTCAAGCCCTAGAAAATTAATGTCTGATAGAAAAGTCACGTGACCATTCCTTCTACAACATCTATTACTAGAGAGAGATGCAGCAAATGATGTCTACGAACGAACTCGCAGACTACAATTTCAGAATTTTCTTTAAACTTTCACATTTTCTGAGTTTAAAATTTCCGCATAATTATTCCTGTAAAATATGTAATCAATCAACCAGCTTGTTCCCTTGATTACGAGGCAATCAGCTGAAATTCAACATTCAAACGACTAAGCATTTCCTGGAAAAGCGGTGACGACTATAAACAGGCGCAATAAAGCGTCACAGTACCTATCTTAGTGAAAATTTCAAACCACTCAATAGAATGTTAGAGTTTTACAATATTTAGATTGAATTTATCGATCAACTGTTTCGTGTGTAGGTATTTTGTAAATCTTGTACGTATTACTCGTAATTTTCTTTATGAATAAACAAGTTATGTTCATTTTTTGCTTGTTCTTATACGCACGCTGAACCTTTTAAATATAAATAAATAAATAAATATTCATGGACTTTACACACAACGCCCTCTAGTCCCAAACTAAGCAAAGCTTGTAATATGGGAACTAGATGGCTGATAGAATACTTAAATACTTTTTTTTGTAAATACATACTTATAGTACATAGTAACACCCAGACATAGAACAAACATCTATGTTTTCCACGCACAAATGTTTGTTCTCGGTGGGGATCGAACCCACGACCCACAGCACGGAAGGCAGAGCCGTTACCGACTGAGCTGTGACGCCTGTCGGAGCACCTGGGAGCACCTAGCCTTATTAATTTGAAAGAACCTTTAATTGTATAGTGTAAACCGATGTTGGGAATCGAATTTTAATTAAAAAAAAATAGCTATTAAAACTGTCGTCATATAGTCTCCACTACATCAAAGTCTTCATAACAGTCATTAACTCATAAGAACTGCAGCTCAGCATTCGTTGGCAGCGCGTCGGTATTTAGCTAAATGAACCGTGGACGGACTCCCTCTGTTGGCACCATTTCAGCCAAATGCAGTCCAAAACGAAGGTGGCGACAGTCACTCTTTGTATTACAAAAGGGAACAGAAGGTGGAACGTACCTACCTAGTTTTGGTATTGTAAAATTGTAATAACAACTAATATATAGAAAATAAACTAATGCTCTGGCAAGATTACATTTTGAATTCACTGTATTGACCTTGTTTATAAAAGTTCAGTACTTATCCTGTAGTTTGGTTGAGCAATATTAAATGGATGTTTATCTATGTTTTCTGTACATTAGAAATAGCTATTTACCTAAAAGGGTTTTCTAAAAACTAGAGTTTTATGAAAAACTGTCTACTCTACGTCAGTCTTTTTACCTACAAACCACTACTATTTGCCCCCGATACATTCCCGAAGTGTTTTTGAATATTTAAAACCTCAAGCTTTCATTATGCAAAGTGGAGGCTCAGACACCATACCACAGGATATTGAACAGTGCCAACGAGCAGCTGAAAAGAAAATGAAGTGTCACCTCTTTGGTTGGGTATACATGGATACCACATAGTGAGGGTTCATGAGAGCCATGGCCAGTACAAAACAGCATATTTTACTGAAAAAAATTTTTGTTTGATAAATATTGCATGATTGAAATGAAACCAAGAAAATAATGTCTGTAACAGAGAAGGAAGTCAATATAGTGGGTTTAATAAACCTGAGTAGTAGGCATGGAATCAAAGGACCACAACGTACGGATTTAGAATTTTGTGTAAAATTAAATTAATAGACTTAAATAATTAAATATTTATGGACATTTCACCCAACGCTCTCTCTAGTCCCAAACTCAGCAAGGCTGATGGGAATTAGATTGCTGATAGAATAAATTTTTTTTGTAAATCAAAAAACTGTTGTTTCTAAAATACGTTGCTCTTTTAGTATGATCTGCCACAAGTTGAGCCATAATTTATAAGTGAAAACCGACTTCAATTCGACTGCCGGCTCCATCATCAGCAGATAATGATGATGGCAGTTCATTGGGAATGTTCTAGTGACCATAAACACCACTAAAAAGTCACAGGTAAGCAAAATACGCAATTTCGTGCACGTGGATGGCATATTTATTTCCAGTTATTTCTATTTATAAGCCAAACTACTGAACCGATTTTGATGAAAATTAAATGGGACCAACCTGGAAGTACATCCTTTCAGATAAAAAAAGAATTCTGAGGTAACACACATTAAAAAAAAACCAATTTGAGAACCTCCTCCTTTTTTGAAGTTGGTTAAAAATATGTATGTTTGCCAGTATTTTGTGATAATGCTTTACAGTTTGCTTTTACTCCTCTGCGAGGGTTTTTGGTGAGGGTTTTTTGTACTAAAATTGTATGGCGTTCATTCAATCGGAAGGTAGTGATTTGGTGGTGTCATTTCGCTTAGGTGAGCGCGGTCGGCTGGTTCAAAAGAATGTACAAAAGTAAGGGATGCTGGTATTATATCACAGCCTTTGTGTTTCGTAAGTTTAGTATTTTCATGGACGTTTGGAACTAATTCATTGTGATTATATATTTCTTTAACTAGTAAATAGTTACGCAAACTTTACCGGTTCAATAGTTCCAAGACGCAAATAAACTATATTTTTTGTTTTTCTTATGGACTAGAAGGACTATTATAATTTTAATATGAGTTTCATTTCACCAAAAGTCCAATTGTAACTTGTCAATACTTAGGTTGGTTACCTACCTACTCAAAATCAATGATACTCTGATGCGATGAGCAAGCAAATTGATTAAAAACTGAAATGATTGATTGCGTGTGCGATCGCACCTGGTGTCGAATTGCACATCCATCATCTGCGACGGCTCTACTGACTGTGATGAGGAGGCTTTGAGCAGAGTACCTTCTTTCGTGTAGGTAACCTAGGTACAGTCTAAACACTATTTTTCCCTTGATTGTGGTGGTTGGTATCACTTGCTTATCCAAACAATCCAAAACAACCCAAATGGTAATGTATGTATATCAAAATTTTGGTCTTCATTTTTAAAATATAATAGCAATCTGGCTATCGTATCGTATTCTTTATTTTATTTTTTTGATTGTTAGATAAAATACATGGAAAAATTAGGGAACTAACTGCAGGGGTATGCCAATCAAAATTGAACTGCAAAGTTGAACTGCAAAGTTTTAAATCATGGTCAGTTCATACTAACTCATAGTTATTCGGTGACTAAATAGTGACATTACGACGTCATTTGATGTGTTTTCGCGCATATTTTGCTGTCAAGTGTCTAAAAAGAATGATCACGTGGCACAAAATTGTACCACGTGACCTGAAGAAATTACACTGGGCAGTGAAATATAACTTGACAGCAAAAGATTGGCATACGGGGGCTGGAATCCTCCAAAATCAGTCAATTTTCAGCCAACTATTTATAGAATATGCTGAAATCATGTCATTAACCTTTCTCATCGTTACGCAAATTGATACATATTCTGAAGCTCCTAGAATGATTAATAGTCCAATCTAACGATAAAAATGTGCACATCAATCATTCGTAATCGACAGGTCGATTGTGTAACATCGCTGCGAATTTTCATGAGTAACTAAAAAATAAAACTGCATCAGTAGGATAAATAAATAAAATAATATCACATTACCGACTACTTAGTATAATATAGATTCGTCTAGTGTTTCTCTATTGCATTTCTTTCAAGTTGATGCACAGCCGGAAGTTTTAAAATGATGCCTGAATGTAGGCGTGTGAGTGAATATGTAGCACTGAATGAATGGAACTTCGTCACTTTAGATGACTAAAGTTATTGGTGCGTGAAATTTTATGAATACCTATATCGGTTAATAAACAGTTTACGTACTGATCTAGTTAACAGCATTACGCCTAGAAACATCAAACCTAAATTAAAATCCTACATTTTAGCTAACATAGAAAAATACCATTAGACTTAAACCAAATGCACTTAGCTAGATCCTAAATTAGATGCAATTGCCAGATGATACCTACCTATTTTAAATACCTAAGGCTATCGATACGGATTCAAATAGCATTATGCCTCTAAACCTTGTGGTTTTCTTTAGTGCTATACTATAAAATACATTATGTAATTTTTTTAAATGGTAAATAAACTAATAAAAAAACTGTAATACCTTTATGTCTCAGCGTGATAGGCGCAGTTCAATGCATCTCAGTGCACTTCCTAAAAAGACATGCTCAACGAGACAATGTGTTATAGCCGTTATAAGCAGTGGTTACCACTTAATATGAGGTAAGCCATCGGTTTGCCCCTTCATATGTAATACCTATCCATCTCCAATCTCTACGAGGTCTACGATATTAGTGCTACGGGCTCTACGCCGTAGGCGAAAGTACGCGTTTATGTCTTTTATAAAAAAACAATAAAATAAGTAGTATGTACTGTACTTACATACCTTAGAATATTCTACGTAGACATGTACGTAGATTTTTATAAGGATAATATAATGTTATATGTTTGACCTAGTAAGACTTTGTCCTATCTATCTATACCAATCAACTTATGGTTTGTATGGAAAAAAATGTTGTTATAAACAGTGAAATAATTAAAACGACACGACAGGCAGTATGTTGAATAATAAATTATCATAATTATACAGAATGCCAAAAGCAAGCGCAATAACGTTAGTTCCCAGAGTAATAATTAACATGTGTGGAATTACGGGCTTGCGGGGGTCGGTACGACGTACCTAAATTTATAATCGTTAATTTATATTTTAAGCCTGGTACCCACTGTTTAAACACTTAAAGGATCGTAATAATTTGTGTACCTACCTACATAGATAAAATTATGATGTAAATGTAACTCCTGAAAACGTCACAGCTCAGTCGGTAATAGCTCTGCCTTCCGTGCTGTGGGTCGTGGGTTCGATCCCCACCAAGAACAAACATTTGTGTGTGGCAATCATAGATGTTTGTTCTATGTCTGGGTGTTACTATGTATTATAAGTATGTATTTACGAAAAAAAAGTATATAAGTATTCTATCAGCATCTAGTTACCATATTACAAGCTCTGCTTAGTTTGGGACTAGAGGGCGTCGTGTGAAATGTCCATGAATATTTATTTATTTAAAGCTTTTCCAAAATAAAAGCTTACTTAACGCATAGTCTGGGCTTCGCCGGCAAACCTCTGTAACAATTATTTGTAGAAATACTTATTTAATCTTGATACCAATGTCAAAATTTAACGCTGTGTTTTTGGTAAATGTCCACAAAATTACTTTCGTTTCATACAGGGTACAATCGGCATCGTAAGTAAATGATGTTAAGGTTGTTGCTCGTGGTCAGCTAGGTATAGCAATGACACTAGATGTCCAAATTGTCCCAGTTTAACGTATTTTATCGTTTTTATAAATGAAAATAAGTGTATTATCAAATATTAATATATATTCCGCTTATAGTGAATTATTTTTATGTACCCAGCTATATTTCAGGTTTTTTAGGTCTAAAAAGCACTCGAATTTGTGAGAATTCGCAATTCCATATCGCAGCCATTCGCAAAAATCTATTCACGCACACAGACAAGGACTTTGTTTTATTCAAACTATGCGCTAATTTCAACTATTTCAGAATCTGAAGTTTGGCTCAGGGGCTAGGACTTTCGCTTAGAGATCTACGCTACCGAGTTCGACGCTACCGAGTTCGATTCCCTGCAAATGTATAGAATCTTTTTTCTTTTCTTTACTTTTAGATATATTTTTTATTTATAATAATTTTGTAAGCCAAGTAAGAGAAAGAGTAAGAGTAAGTAAGAAAGGATGTGTTCGTTTGTTTTTCTAAAAATAAAAACAATTTATTGGATGAAGTTCATTTTTATTATTTATAAAGATATTTACATCAGACTTTATTTACAGATTTTTACTTACAAAGAAAATTACGACTGATAATACACATGAAACAAATGAGCCATCTGCAGACCGTTGCACAATACTTATTTATAGGTACCTACCTACTACCAATTTGTTTATATAATATCCTGATTCTAATTTAAAAAATTGTTCTGATTCCGTATAGTTATAGTTTATAGTGCTTCTATTATTTCTGATGTTCTTTGTCTGAATATTGTTTTAGCCTGTTTTTGTTCACCGCCGATGGGGTTTGCCTATCCAAGCCTATTTCTCATGTCGTTGGAGGTTGGAGTTGATCCTGCTCTGGCTAGCACTTTCGGTTACTGTGTATCCTTCTAAGAACAACTTCAGACAATATGAGCATATGCAGTTTATAAAATATCACTAGCTTCAGTAACATATACTGACTCCGTTGCGCTCTATTTCCAATACGGTGACTTGGGGAAAGGCACCCGAACAAGTAGCATTTCTTCATTGCTGAAATTGCCGTAGTTTACCCTAAATCTGCAAAACAAAACATTTTTTTATAAAAATGTCTTTCTAAATTTTTCGTAAATTTTACGATAAAAAATATAAGTAGGTAAGTAATCTAAACCAACCTGCTAGAAGTTGTATTTTTTTATTTATTTGCAAACTTTCGCACGCGGAATGTAAAGCATTTTAAAAAGTAAAACAGTAGGTAACTAGGTAAGTACATCATACATACCATCAGGACTAACTCCTAAAAAGTTAATTTTTTTGTCAATATAGGTAGTCCTGGGTCGTTACAGTTTTCTTCACTTTTTTTCGAACGGTTTTCGCGACTCCGATTCATTGTGATTTCTCGTTAGAACGTCGCTTTTGTATAAAAAAAAACCTCTTCACATAGTTGTGGCAGGGTGTGGTCGCTTTTCTTTTACATAGGTATCTGTAATAAAGCCAAAATTAAGCATAGGCTTAGGTAGGGTAGGGGTACATTTAGATCACTGGCATTGTGCACATAAATTTTCCGAGAAGAAAAATTCATTGGTGCACGACCGGATTTGATCCCACTACCTAAGGATCGGAAAGTCTGTTTTTTTGCACCATAGGTACTTCATTTCGACTGCAACAAATCAAAGAGGTTGTATAGGTTTTAGGTACCCATACCTAACTAAGTTGAAATCGCATTTATCTACGGTATTATTATGAAATGTACCTATACCTACCTATTACAACAATAATGAGTACTTGGCGTACATAAACTTATGGTTACTGGCAAGGTAGGAGGGCAAGGTGGTGCGGTCGAAGCCCATTGCGTTGTTGGTCTGAACAGATCCGCACCACACTCAACACATCCGTCTTTACTACAATGCACTGCAATTAGAATAAACGGGATATATAAACTAACCTTAAAATTTGTTCATGAAATCATTTCATTTGTCCATGACTTCGTTTGTAATTTTTCCTGGGACCAGAGTAGGTGTACCTTTTGATGATTTTTGTAATAATTTTCGAAATTCGTGACTCCATGGTTTCTACACATTGACTATGTAAATAATACTTCGTATTATTAATAAATGAAGTAGAAAGGGCACTCTTTTTTCACAGTCCCAAGAAAACACAAAAATTCATGGTAATCAAGAATGAGCGGAATGACATTACCTACGTATTTGACAAATTTGACATATTGTGCGGAAATTATGCGCAGCGCAGCGAAATGAGTTCAGTGAGGCCATGCCTTGCCAATATGCTATTCCTGAAATCATTTATCAACCTAAATTTTTTTAATATATATCTTAAAATCATTTTAATAAATATACATTATGATCCACTTCTAAAATAATTCATAAGGACATAATGTTTTTTTAGAGCAACATTTTCTTACTTGTTCCATCTTATTTGTACCGTAGTTGTTTTCAGAGCATGTTGGTCTGCTCTGAAAAGAACTACGAAGCTTGCATTTTGAAGGCATATTTTAATAATTTTTATGTACAATATTTTCCCCTACAAAATGTAGTTTCTACCTAATAATATTAGGTATAGGTAGATTATTCGTAATTTAATTTTCTCCCATAATTTATTCAAAAATCATAAACTGGCAGCACTCTATTTCCTATCCTATAGTTTGATTTTTATGGTATCAAAGGTACATTTCATGTATTTGGAGACAAGCAAATTATGAGAGAGAAGACAGGAGAAGATAGAGGAAGACAGACAAGATCGAGAAGATCGGCAACAGCTCATAGTCCGCGAGCTGGCAATGTCGCAGCAACACAACCGTACATTGTCAGATGAGCGTACGACATTATCTGTGTTCACTCACACATTGTTAATTTTTAACTAAAATTTCGATTTTAGTTTAGCTATTTATCGACTGTATTTTTCAACTAAATATGATATACAGCAAGTAAAAACCAATATAAAAGCCAACAACAGGTTATTTTAATTCAAAATTATATTCTCTTCGCCCATAAATGGAAAAATCCGTGTAGAAAAATTTGTATGAAAATTGTTCCGCCTTAAGATAATGAGAAAAAGTTAAAAAAAAAGACTGAAAACTAAGAACTTTCTAATTTATTTTTGTAACTACGACTAAAATAAAAAGTAAATTCTCTATCCTAAAAGTTGTGTTACGATGAAAAATTTATTTTAGTGCAATTAACTTTGTAATTCTGAAAACTGATCTACTTCTGATGCTTGCCCTTCTGATGATGCTTGTGTAATATTTCAAAAATACTAAAAAATATATCCACTTTGTATGTCATTGTATGATCATTCGTGCGGACTATTTTCTAAAATATTCATGGCTGTATTTTTGAGAGACACTCTATTCAGTAAATAAAAATATTTAGGTATTATTAACAGCAGAGTAAATATCTGGTACGATTTTAATTAAAGATTGTGCTACAGCCCCTCATAAAGCAACATAGGTAGGGTGATAGCAGGCTCCCAGAGGATAACTGCGGTTCCCCGATTTTCCATTAAACAATGTTTTGGAGACCATCAAGAGATAAGTGGATATCTCAATAATCTCATAGAAAAGTAATGGTTTTGTTAGAACTCATGGGGCTCGATACATTCCTATGAATATCCCCAAAGATCACTAAACGGCTCTGCTGGAAGACCAGCGTTGGCCTCATGTCAGCAGACATTTATGCTGAGGCAGTAGTTATTGTTGTTATTAATTTGACAGGCGTCACAGCTAGTCGGTAACGGCTCCGCCTTCCGTGCTGTAGGTCGTGGGTTCGATCCCCACTGAGAACAAGTATTTGTGCGTGGAAAACATAGATGTTTGTTCTATGTCTGGGTGTTACTATGTATTAAAAGTATGTATTTACAAAAAAAAAAGTATTTAAGTATTCTATCAGCCATCTAGTTCCCATATTACAAGCTTTGCTTAGTTTGGGACTAGAGGGCGTTGTGTGTAAAGTCCATGAATGTTTATTTATTATTTTGTATTGACTGTGTGGTAAGTAAATACTTTTCTTTCTTCTTTCTTTCAATATCTCACCAAGTTGATAATATTTCACTGCATCAATTTTCCTTTCCATTCACAGGTGTAAAATAATTGTCTATCTAAGGTTTGTTTGATTTTCTGGTGTAAGTACGTATCTATGTATTTTCTTTGTGTATCTACGGAAATATCGCATTACATTATTATTCCCGTATATTTTATTACAAACATCCCTAAATTAATTACATGGGAGTATTACGCGGCGCTTGCGTACACAAAACATCGTTTTATGACCCACTCTGTGCCTTGATCACGAATAAATGTGACAATCGTAAACGTATCGTAACTCTAGCGTATCCGAGATACACTGCGCGGTGACGCTACAATGTTTGACAGTCGAGCTGGCGTTGACGCGCAATATGATACGAATACGTTAGGTATACGTAACGCAGCAACTGTCATATTTGTTCGTGATTACCCCTCTGGTCGCTAATTCAGCCCTTCAGCTCGATTGGAGTTGCCGGATGAATGAGCAGAAGCCGGAAAAATCTAAATAAGATACGTCCATTTTGATAATAAAGAAAACCAAATATTTCGTTTGGAAAAATTGAACTATACCTACGAATACATTTATTTTGTTTTCTGATACGAAAATATGGTGAAAGTTGAAACACCAACCACTACAAACACAATGTCGGAATTTGCCCCCATTAAAAATAAGTAGGTACTCAAATGGTGAGTGCAACTAAAAAAATCTGAGATTTTCAAGTTTTTTATGTAAAAATGCATGCCTTGCTTAGACTAAAAAAACACCTTTCAAGGGAACATAAACCCTTCCTAGTAATACTCGTCCTATAATAATATTTTTTGGCTTCGGATTATTCTAATTTTGGCCGGACTAATACGAAATATCCGGATTCAGAGTAACTCTTTGGCCTAATTAATCGAAAGTGAAGCCAGCCGTATCCCGCATTTTTAGGGGTTTTTTCCACGTCATTAGAACCCACAACGCCATATTTTTACCAGAAAAGCCTGTGACATGTCCCAGAAGCTCCCTAATAGCCCATAATGGGGATACATCAGATAACCAAAAATGTTATAGCGCCTAAATTATTATGCTTAGCAATAAAAGCATTTATTTCGATCATAAATTAAGTTTAACGATGCTATAGATAAAAATCAATGGCAATTCTAATAAACATAGATAAAACTTTATAACAGCCCAAAACAAAAAAATTCGCAGCCGGTAGGATTCGAACCTACGCTCCCAGAGGGAATCTGATTTCTAGTCAGACGCCTTAACCGCTCGGCCACGGCTGCCGTATTATGGACGCTCGAAATAAGTAATTTTCACCCACAATATTTAAAATCGTGGTGGTTGCACAACAGCTGTTGTTTCGATTTTTCTTTTCAACAAAAATATTTTTTTGGGTTCAGATCAGAATATTCAGTCATGCTTATTCGAAGAGCCATACGTACAGTGACGACTTCCTACACAACCTACAGTATGTAATACTTACACTTCTTATTAAAACTTCGGCGACTTCATTCATACTAATGGGTACATTAATCTCAAGTTTTCGAGTTATTACGCAAAATAATAATTACATCTAGGCTTGTATTACACCGCTTAGTCTACATATACAAACGCATGTAAGCTTATAGGCGCTTCAGCATTTGATACATAATTTCACGCACGTTCTGCAGAGGCGCCGTGGCTTAGTTGGTTAAAGCGCCTGTCTAGTAAACAGGAGATCACGAGTTCGAATCTCGTCGGGGCCTACGAGTGGTAGATATTTTTGCACTTGGTAATTTGCCAATTATATGTTGTATAATTTTTTTTTGATAGTATTCTCAATTTTTACCTGAGACATTAGTAGCTTTAAAGTTCAAAGGATTGAGGGAAAGTTTATAAGGTTTCGTGGATTGGAATAGGTAAGGTTTCAGTAAAAGAAACCAATTAATAATATTGATCCACTCGTATATTCACATTTTGTCGTAATTTATTTACATAAATATACAAACAGCAATTACAAATAATTTTGCAAGGACGATGCAATTACATCATCGTTAATAAAATAAAAATACTGAAGTAAGTATCGATAACCAAAGCAAATTATTAAGAGAAAATAATACTGTCAATGATTTAAACGTGTAGGAAATTAGTTTGAAAATAGAAATAAATTATTTATGAGCAAAACAGCCAATCAAAAACTGTTTACTTTTTTTGGCACAATTATTTTCCAAATAAGTACATAACTAAACATACAGACAGAAATAAACCAAAAAAGTGATTGCTATCCAGTCTTAATCAAAATTGTATTTTTTCTAAAACACCTATTTCTATTATAAACATCTAAAACTTTCATAAAATCTGAGGCACATCCAATATACGTATAATATACAGTCATATAAGTGTATTCGTTTATTTACAAAATCATCTTATATCTAATATGGCAGTTTTGAGGTTTAAAATAATGTACAAAATGTTGTCACACGAATATATTATCATATTCAGACTATTTCAGATAAAGAGATATAAAGATAATGATGAAAATATAATAAAGATGTCGAACTCGTTTGCTCTAACGTTTATTCGCAAGTGTACGCAGTACAGCTGATGTCAGATTGACGTCGCGTACATCTGTATAGTGTCGCCAACTAATTTGTTCAATCGAGAGGGGTGTTATCATCGATAGTAATGTGAAACAAATCGACAGCGAAGCAAAATCAAGTAACGTCGTAAGTTCCCCTCAAGTTCAACTGAACAGAATAGGTGGTTGTACGCTTCCGTTCTGCTGTAAAATAAACGCTAGTGCAAATCATAGTAAAACAGCTTAAATGTTTTTTTTTGCATTATTTTAATATTCACTACTATTATCTTATCACACAAAACATAATTTCACAAGAAATATTGCTCTAGATACGATAATTTGTGCGTTATAATTAAAACATTTCAATTGACTTGCTATCTGTCGTATCTGGGACTCTGGAACTAATTACTAACGTACAGAATCGAAACTCCGTGGTTATCTGTAAAGTAGGTAACCAAGCTGGCAAAATAAGTCAATATCTCATATTAGAGACAGCAGTGCGTCTCATAAGTTAGCGAAGTGTACGAATTTCGTTTCTATACGCCAGTAATAAGATTAGTTTTACTATGCTACTCTGCAATAAGCAGATGCAGACACCATACAAAAATGGTGCCTGAGATGATTATAACTTACATTTACATAATGAAAAGGTTATTGATATAAAATCAAGGCAAATCATTATTACTCGACCGGTCTGTTACAAAACCTTATTGAATAAAATTAGCGGCAAATTGGAAATGTCACAAATAAAATCCGTATCATAGTGGCTAGTTAATTAAGTATCAATTATCTAAACAGGCACTGGAAACTTAAATGAAAATTTAAGACAAATGTGACTTGTCTAAGTGAAATAATTTTATACGTAAGGTTTCGAAACAGGATTAATATTAGATAATATTGCATATTATTTAGATTTAAATTAACAATAACCTCGTACTTGCCTATTAATTTGTTCTATCAAAAACTTTTTTTTATTGTATCATTTGTATATATTTATTTACAAAAGTTGTTGGAAACATTGTAACAGGTATGCGGTTCAAAATATTCAGTATGAAACGACAGATCATCTCTATGAAATTGAAATTGCATTTAAAAAATTGTTAGTCCAATCTATTATAACCAAAACAATAATTCAAAGATTATGGAAAACCATAGATAAGTAGAACTGTGGAAAAAAACATGTGACAACAAAACAACCAAAATACACAAAATCAGTCTTAAAAAACTTCACTTTGCACAAAAATCCGCACTTAGGAAGGCCCGCTTTCGAGTTCACTTACTATGAGAGTATCTCACTATGCTTGTCACTTATTGTATTTGTGTAAAGGCGCGTTTACACGAACCTAGTAAGTTGCGTGTGGAAGTCCCGTAGGAAGATTTGCAACTGTTGAAGTGTGGGCCGATCGTCGGCCGACATCGCCCAACAATACGCCATTACTGCGAATCTGTGGACGAAAAATTTTATTAGTTTATTTTTTACAATAACATTACTCATCCTAGATGTAAGTGCACAGAATGGATATAGTACCTACTAGTGTTAGGTGAATTATACAACTATATGATGGGACTAGCAGTTACCCGCGACTTCGTACGCGTCTACAGTTTCCGTGTACATTATATTATCTGTGCGTGTACCGAGCGGATACTTCTTTGAGAAACTTGACATTACACCTCATTACACCGAACTCGTACCTACTGGAATGTCAAACGCTAGTTGTTAGACCAAAGAGGTAGTACTACGTCCTGTCAAACTGACGTGACATGACATGACAATGAAATCCTCTTGCCAATTGGCGCTGCTAATCCTTTTCGTTCATTTTATCTGGTAGATACTGTTAATTATTCGGGATAAAAAGTAGCCTATATGTCAATCCAGGTTATGGACTATATATATGCCAAGTTTCATCCAAGTTGGTTCAGTGGTTTTGACGTGATTGAAACACAAACATCCAAACATCTAAACTTTCGCATTTATAATATTAGTAGGATAGTAGGATAATCCGAGGCCCACCTGATGTTAAGTGGTAAGCACTGCCTATAAAAATACATTTCCTCACTGAGCACGTGCCCTGTAATGCATTGAACTGTGCCCATAACGGTGAGCCATAAAGATGTTAAGTCTCATGTGCCTGTAATTGCACCGGAACACAGCAATGCGAGCACCACTGCTTGTGACTTTATCGTTATCAAGCATGATTAAGACTCACAGTTAATTGAAAATGGTCTTAGGTTAGGAACTACGGTTCAACTACGTTGTAAATAACATCTCTCGGGTCACAGATAGCGTCAAACTAAGATTAGAAAGTCGGACGGACAGATGGCCAAAGATGAAAGGCTTCCGCCAAATAGAAAAGATAAAATATAGGCGTGTGTGCCATATGTGGTCTAATTTCACAACTGATAAAGTCCTACAAAGCATACTACAATAATATTATGAGAAGCTGTCTAATTAAAAAATCCGCAGCCACTTCATACCATCTAGTAGCTGATATGCCAAAGTCAGCTTTCACAATACTGCCCTTGTCAAGTGCAAGTCTGAACTGAAATTTCCATAGGAAAGCATAATAAATAAAAGTCTGTAAGTACAGATTACTCCTTAGACTTTCCTTAGTTTTCATAAGAGTATCTACTGGATACCATCTCCATCTAAAGGAGCCATCTCTAGCTAAAGAGCAGTCAACTTAACCAGCCTATATAGATACTTACAACTCATCAGGACAGTTAGCTGGTTGCTGCAACCGGTATCCATCCCTCAAATACGCAGCCACTTCGAAGGGATCCACTTCTGCGTACGGCTGATGAGCCAAAGTCGTCAGCTCCCATAGCAGTACGCCTAATGCCCACACATCAGCCGCAGGACTGAACTGTCTTTTAGACAGAGCTTCTAAAGCCAGCCACTTGATTGGTCGGTTCTCGTTGTCGCCTAAGCAGTGGTAGTCTGCGGGGAAGAGGTCTCTTGAGAGCGCGTTATCTGCTATCATCACTCTGAGGTTTTCATCCACTCTGTTGAAAAAAAAATTGCTGTGAGATCACGTTTAATAAAGAAATGTATGAGGCACATTCAAATTAGTCATCTTCTCTTAACTTTAAGCTAATCCATGGAGATGAGTGAATTAAGTAAAGAGCGCAAGTCTTAAATTAAAATTGTTAACTTACATGCAATTTCTAGCAGCAACATCCTTATGTAATACGTGTTGCGAGTGAAGATACATCAGCCCGTCCAATGCATGTAGTGCCATCCTGACGACCAGCTGCGTCGTCAGCGGCGGAGGCGGTGCCGCACCGGCAGCACCCCCCACAGTCACTCCTCGACAAGAGAGAAGGAACTGCTTTAGGTTCCGCCAAGTACCACTCCACGGGTATAGAAGGAACGGAGCTGTTTGATCCTCGATGCTGACCCCAAGAACTGACAGAACGCGCTCATGGTTCAGGCCGTACAGCATGCATCCTTCTTGGAGAAGAAGCGACACCTATAAATAAATAAAATTCATTTAATTCAGGCAACACAGTAAAAAATACAAAGCCAAGAAGAATGAAGGTCAAGGTTATTTTTAAATAGCGATTTAAGAGTGGCAGAGAGAAAATGTGTTTGTTGGTTACCTGAACTTGAGAAGCGTGCTCGGCTACGGTTTTAACGAGCACTTCCTGCTCCCTCGCTTCTTCATCAGCGTATGTTCCTCTATACACCCGGCCGAACGTCCCTTCCATAGCGACCGAGCGAAGTCTGACGCGACACCTCTGGATAGTCAACTCTGCTATTCTCTGTTGCAGGTCTCGGGCTCTTTCTTCGGCTGCTGCGGCGGGGACAGAAGTTGGCCGGCGGTAACTGGTGTAGCTGGCAGCTGACTTGCAGGACGAATCGGGTAGGAATGCGTGGGCATCTTGTTCGTCGCTTCTCGCCCGTCGGAGCTTCCTCGCTCGAGCTCTGCAAGCCGCAGCGCCGACGGCAGCTATCAACAGGGCCGCACCGGCACAGCCCGCGCCCGCATAGAAAATATCAGCAGAAGTAGATACGTGTGGTGCGCTGTCGACCCTAACGGCCGGACGAGCTGCCTCTACCAAACATATTTTCCGCCGGCGGAAATGCAAGAGTGTGGACGACGAACCGGTCGAGACATTTAGGGAGATGTTGACTTGCACCTCAGCGGCAACGGTGCGCGTACATGGCAGGTCCACTCGCCATGTTTGCGGCTCCGTGGGTACGTAGCCCTCGCTGGATATGTTAAACGTCGGCTGGTGCAACGCATTTTGCTTCGACGCAACATCCACGCGTAGAGTGTACGGTAACTGCAACAAAATAGGTAATCGTGAAATGCGAGTCAAGCACGTTTTTATAAAATACGAGTACATTCCTAACGGGATGATCTCATCACGATGTAACTGTATCAAAATGCGTAATTGACGAACTCGGCACGCGAGTCGGTACCCAAGTGGTCCATCTGAAACCGTGACCGCGTTAGAGAGATCAAACGTCGAGTGTGACCCGAGTGCGGTTGAAGAGAAATCACGAACATCTCGCCTTATAGGACACATCAACGACACACATCGTTGGACATCGAATTTGCATAATATGTTTATGGTGTAGCATCGTTCAGCTTGCTTTATGTTTCCCGTATGCATACGACATGGACGGACATTATTATCACACGCTGTGCAGTGTTGGATGTTTAGAATACCATCTCCTGTCGGTTTGTTTAGAAACAAGTTAAATATTATGACCAAGAGGCGCTCATTATTTCTCTAATCATGCGGCGGCGTTACATGAATGGGTTTACATTTGTTGTACAAACAATATTCGCCGCGGGCCCTTTGGCCGGCTCTCCGGCACTCACTGTACAGATTAGAAATAAGTACTGCGTACTCTCAGATGAACAGAGGCATCGCAGCTCGTAAAGAGCGTAGGTGCGACAGCGGAGCCACTAATTAAATATTATCACTGGCAGTCGGTGAGTACAGACAATGCCGACACGATCGCTCATCGGCGCTAGTTAACCGGTTACCAAATATTTGATGCGGCTAGTCAAAGGTGCCGCCGAGCAAATAAGGGAGTGAGAGTAGGGCGTCGCGGCGGAGGGGCTCGTGCCGATCTGATAGTGGCGGCGAACAAAGCTCGCGAGATGCTGATAAGCCGTCGCCGCGTGATCGCAACCGCAGCATTTCCCACATTTGCTTTTTAAAAGCGCTACAAAGCTACAAGCCGATGCCGACAAATTTGCAGCTTAATAAACTCGTATGACTTGCAAATAATGGCCTAAATAAGCGCAAATCCTATTGACAGACGCAGTGCACTGAATGTATTTGTAAGATTTTTATTTGCTTTTGTTGCGAACTGAATAATGTAGAAGTGAGCCGTTCGAGCGAGTTGGTTTTCGTATCGAAATCCTGGTCCGACGCATTGGAGTGGCCGTCAGTCTGGCCGACCGACGGGTGCGGATAAAATAAATAAATGCACATAATATTTGGTTAGCGATGCAAGATATAAGGTAAATAAATCGTGAACGGCTGATCAGAAGCTGCCGGCATTTGCATGAGAGGCGATCTCATTTGAATTAGAAACAGACGAGGAATATTCCGTAGTACAAACCTGCATCGGGTACATTCGCATACGCCGACAGATAACCCTCTACATGGATAATGATGTTTATGCTATAGTTTAACCCAATAATGATAGGAATTACCATTCGAATGACTTGTTTGCGCATCCCAAGTCGAAACCCGAAGTAAACACAAACACGGCACAAACATTGCCATTGATTCCTTCGAAATCTACTCGAAAAACTTTTCTCTTTCAATTAATGGGCTTACGAGGAGCTTTTTGCTGAAGCTTTTGAGCATTGAAGACTTTCCTTGATCTGTTAATTAGGTATAAACTTCAAACTGCGAAGATTAAACCATTGCAAGGTATCGAGAATTGTAATTCAATACGAGTAAACCATTCCACCAAGTTCTTCACTCTGCAGATATTTATAATTCTGTTCTGTGTTTTCATTAATAGCAGTAGTACCACTGTTTCTTCGAATCGATTATTCAGACCCCATTATAACATCTTTTTGTTTATAAATTCTAGGTTTTTACTACTAGGTAAGACGTGAAATCCAAAGATCGATCGGCCTGGAATAATGTAGCGGGCATAAGACCAAAGTAAAGATTCAATTGTGATACTTTTTGTTACCGCATTAAAGTATGACTTGTTTATTCGCTCTTTTAAATCTTGTTACTGAGACAACGATGTGTAAAAGAAACCAGAGCAGATAAAATCGAGAGATGAATACGATTGCAGAGGTGCCAAATATACTCACAGGTTTCCTGATAAGACTCTGCCAGGTAAAGTGCAGCTCTCCGATAGTAGCCGGTACAGGCACCTCGAAGTTTAGAGCGTAAAAGTTGATCTGTCCGTCGCGCACGTAGAAGAGCTCCGCTGTTAGACCTGGGGACAAAGAAAACAGTGGTTTAGATATGAGATATATAAAACCCTCCTTTTTTACTTCGTTTAAGCAAACGGTATGAAGAACTATATCTATTGTGTGGTATCGGACAAGAAGTAACGTAACGCCGCCGCCATCTCGTCTTGCTTATACAATACAGTCACAAGTACATTTTCTGTAATATTTCCGTCAATCAAATCTCTACAAACGAACTCAGGCTATCAATATCACGAAAATCCTGTTCGCAAAAAGTTGAAAGCGCACGCGTACAATGTCGGCTTTATCAAAGGCGGCATTACAAAGATGCCGCAATACGACGCCCGCGCCACCTGTCCACAAATCATGGGAACTGATTTAGAGAAAAAAAATTAGACCGGTTTACTACCAAAAAAAGTTATGAGAGAAGGAGGACTTTTTTATAAAACTTTGATACCGACACAGGATAATTCAGAAGCTATTTTTTGTGTTACTTAATGCAGAATATCGTCGCAAATTGTATGAATTTACATGTTTTTTATACTAACCCAAGACGGCAAGCTGCATGAGCGGCATCAAAGTAACAACATACTGTATAATAAACTGGAAGACTAGTTAGTAGGCATGGTTCAACAAAAACCAGAGCATCCACGTAAATCAAGCTTCTTGCAACAAAAACTGGTCATCTAGAAATTAGTTGCTAGTTAGGACATTACAACGTCTAATATGGACTTCCTGGCAGACAGCTTTGAAACCCTCCATGATAGATACTCCATCGGTCGGCACGGTTAACGCCATGAAATATTCACAAGCACATAACAAGCATGGCTATTACTACTATCAAGTTACATAATTATAAAGTTTATGGTTATGCCCGTTTCTTATTGATCGGGCGATCTTTTCACGTATGCATGACAGCAAATAGAAGTTGTATTAATATGGAAATAAGGTCGTATTTGTATGCGTTTTCGCACGTATTCAATGGGCGGAGCGAATGTCCAAAAGGAAACGATGAGGTGTGGCAGAACTGACAGACAATAAACGAATGAAATATTAATTAAACACGCCAAAGATAATAAGCATTCCGAAAGTAGATATTGATTTATTGATGTGGACTTTAATAAGTGTGAGAGTGGGCGATAAATTTTAAAATATCACTTTTAATAACAATTCCAGTCTTATAAATATGTAAAACAGTACCTCAGACCGTAGACACGATGCTATTATAGACCGCGTAGATAATATCGTTAAATATAATAGGTCCTATGTAAACACGTTTTAGTACAACCAACGCACACATGCAAATGAATTCCTGGTGTAGATTAAATTCACAATTTTAGCAGGTTTAATGTGTGTTTGTTTATAAACGGTTAGATAAGGGTGACAGGAGGGTAATGTGGCAGTATAACTTCAATGGTATTATTTGAATTTACTTCATACATTTTGCGAAAACTTGCGTCAGCAAATCTGGCAAGCCTAAAGCTCTTAAATCTTCAAACTCATGCAATACCCAATTGACCAACATTGAATCGATAAGCAATTTAAAATTAAGTTTATCTCAAACAGTATCTTAAGTGTTCATCATTATGCAGATGTAATAGATTTCGAAATATATTTTGACTATAAACATTCAGCGGCCATCAAATTAATAAAATTAACCTTCTCGTATACAAGCACATGAATTTCAAACCGCCATCAGATGTTTATCATAGGATGCCTCGAAGGGAACGACATCTTGGAAAGTTAATCACCAACATATCTTGGAGAGATCTTAAAATTATTTCTTAGAATGTTACAAATATGTGAGCTGGAGCTAGTTTCTCTACATAATTTGTTTAACTTTTTCTTTACAATGTCGGGTTGACTTTCATGGACAGTAGGTAGTCTACAGTTTAACGATGTTGTATGCTAATACCGTCGTAAACCAGAAACCGCTAAAAACGCTATATTTCCCACGTAAGTGGTAGAATAACTGCTACCGTTTGCGGCTTCTTTGAACAAGGCGGCGACGAAAAAAGAACTACTTGATACGACAAATAACTAGAGATAGCTTCGCAGGCGCCCACTTTTTGTAACTATCCAAACTAATTTCTTAAGTTGAGTAGACCACTATGGTGCTTTTGTATCTTATCTCACAAATGTCTCTAGAAATAACCTAGTGACATGGCAGACGGTTTTAATTAGAAAAAAATTAACACGGCTCCTGATTTTCATCAGAAAATATAGAGATACCACTTTAGTTTATCTTGAAAAGGGGTGCGATTACAAACCGTCAAATTTATAAGACGTATAAAAACGAAATTCAATAATCGAATTCCACGAAAGAATATCTTGAACCGCGTGTCTGCCATTGACGCATTCAACATTCGCACCTCCGCATAAAGCCTTCATTGCATTCACAAAAACCCATTTGTGAGGATAAATAGAATGAGGCACAATAGACGTCTGATATTTCGTATAGAAAGTTCCCCTTGGATTTAGGCGGAGCGCGGAGCGGTGGCATTATGGAATTATGCGGAGACGTGCAAGAAAATAAAACAAAATGCAGGTGTCGCAACGATAGAGGGGAACAAGTAGAGCGTACAGATATACAAATTGATGATCGTTCGCATTTTGTTTTCAAGCGAGATTTAGTTCAATGGAATTTGCTTACTATTATGATTCGTGTAATGATGAGAGTTCGTACGATACATTTTCACTATCACAAATCAAAACATAAGCTGACAAAGCAAACCTCTGACACGATGAATAGCTGGTTTCTTCAGGTGACGAGGATAACAAATCGATCCATAAACCACAGACAACTTCACATACTGCACTTTACTACCTAGAGGGTTCGAAGCAGGGGTGAAATCTACTTCATTATAACGAATCTTTAATAAATAGAGGAAACTGAGCCGGCAGGAAAACCGACAAGTAAACATTTTTTGTAATTTTACAGCTCACCACATCCTAACGGCACCGGCGCGTGATTAAATCTTAAAATTGGATACATTAGAAGGTGTGGTCCACTAATACTAACTCTTCTTTCATCTCTTTTGACCTGTGGATTGTAACAATATTTCCTGCTTAATTAGGGAAACTAACTACAAAAGGAAACAAATAAAGTTTACAGAACAAAATTATTAAAATTTATTTAAAAAAAAAATAAGTGTTATACACAAAATATGTCTAATTGGTAATAACTTAGAGATAATGCTAATCCTTACTATAAGACACAAGATAATGGTATTAAATTGGAGTTTAAGTAGTAATTTGAAGTTAATAAGTGAATAAGGGTCGAGGTGCACGTCTGGTCTCTGCCGCAGTTCAAACTGAGGTTTGCCTAACGAAACATTGAATACGTGAGGAGTAGACCGTCCTGAGCCTATGGCGAACGTTTGGACCCCAAGACGAATGTAGTTCTTGAGTAATTTCCCCCGCCGTGCTAACTAACCTGTAGTAATGGCTAACCGCTGGAGGTAAACTGTATTTCAAGGGAGTTGGGAATACGTTCTCGAGTCTCCGCGGTTTCTTATCGCTGTGGAGCCCCGGCCAGCTCGTTGGCTGCACCAAGAAGACTGATCGCAACCTGACAGCCTCTCTGTGATAGGCAAAATAAAGAAATATGTTTAGTATGTTACAGAGCCCTACTTTTACGGTGATTTTATAGGAGTTATCATTATGTTTACTACGAATACCTTGAGGCTTTTATGTCGGGATGAACTCAAAAATCTGGTGGACAATCGTTCGCGATGCCGCCCTGTTCACAAATCCTTTTTACGGTGTGATCCGTGTATGCAGATAAAGCGCAACTCTGAGGAAGATGAGAGAAGGAAATTAATCACCATGAAAGGCTTCCTTCAGCTCTTATTGAGCTCAACTGGGACTACGATGGAAGTTCATAAATACCTTTGTGCTGGAAGCTGGTAACATGGATCGCACGCAGCGATATAGGTACCAATCGAAAAGTTGCGGACGCGCAGAACTTTCGCTCCTCAATTTCGTAAACGAACCACAATAAAATCCCTTCAGATTTCAATTTACTTGGGAAGAACAGTTATAATTTTATAGAAAATATCAAGGTAGTTTCTGTTCGCTCGTTAAAATTTTAAAGTTTTCAAACCAATCCTCTGACTCTATCCCTCCAATACAGCTCTCTCCTTCTTTCTTTCTTTTTTTAGAGACTGGACACCATCAATCAATATCTATGACCTGCTTGCTTCAAGCAAAGTTTGATCGTTCTGTCAAGTCGATTTGACAGATGGATGACTGTTTTCAGAGTAACAGAATCTGCTAAAGAACCAAGAAAAGATACGTACGAACGCACAAATTGACAAGATTTCAATAAATAATATGACTACGAAAGTGGAATCGAGTTACGAATGCTTGATAAGATAAAAACGTTTGCTTCATCAGAGCTTATTTGCAAAGACATAAGTTTCGCCTATCTATGGTGGGGTTGCCAACACGAAAAACAATAAAATAATGATACTATCTCGATGAAAGGAAATTTGAAAATATCTCCCGCGAGATTCAAAGTAGGTACATTTACGAGGAAATTACTATGATTTTTTTTAACGTGTACATTTAAGGAAATATGCTAAAAATCGAACGTTACAGGATCAAATTCACACATGTACCGTTTTTTATTTTGTCGATAAAGATATTCGGTTTCCCGCTTGCAGCGTATTTCAAAAGCGCACACATACGTAAACCTAGAACCCAAATATCTGATCTAGTAAGAAAAAGGTAGGAGACCATTTTCACCATACATTTCCATATTACACAAAAGCCGCAAAGGGTGTGGCGAGACGTAGCGTTCAATAAGTATATAATACGAATGAGTATAGTTGTAAGAATATACATTGAACCAGCGGAATGCTTAGACACTGCGTGTTGCAACGGCGACAGTTTTATAGTCCACCACCGGAAAGCGCAGTCGTAATTTTCGTCGAAGCTATTTGAACTACCAATAGTAGTTAGGTTAGAATCGAATTTTAAAACTAGCTAATGTGTTCGCTATCGCATTCCAATAGATTCATATTTGTAGCACTCCTTAGATAGTTTTTGTAGACAAGCATAATATTATGTTACGAAACAATACTTTCTATAATTTTGTGTGGTCTGATTATTTTTTTGATTGAAAGACAAAAATGAGATTAAAATGAAATATGATGTGCTGTATTTTGTCTAAAGCTACCTGGCTAATAAATACTCTTCAAAATTCTATCGTTAATTGTAAACAACTAATAAAGACGCGATTTAGAAAGCTAAAGATAGTCTCATTGCTCGTAAAATAATCCTCAAAAACACATAAACGCCATCTAGTTCGCTGTAAAATATAACAAATGCGCACGGAAATGAGCTTTTAATAGTTTCCTTAGTTTTAGTCAAAGTCAAAATATCCTACAAGTCAGCTAGACTAGACTGGCTGCAGGGCTCAGTGCTCTGTCTCCTGCGTCCAGAACAGTCGCCGGATCTAAGCAATGGTGAATCTAGAAGCCATGCGCGTAAAAAATTGTGCGATAACTGCTAATGAACATACGTTTGCAAAGATGTAAGTCTGCAACAAAAGTACTAGTCTTCTTAGTTTGGCTAGTAAAATGTCGCTTATTAATTGTTTTGAATATTTGATCAACCGTCAAAAGTAAAACCACAATCCAGGTAGGTGCAAGTTTATACCTACTACAATTATTTCAAAAAAATATTGCCACGATAAAAAACCTAGGTTTTTTTTATGATTATATTTGTAACCCAAGTCTTTCGTAACCAATCATGTGTAAAATCTTTGAGGTTTTTGAAATAAGTGTTCCGGAAATGAGGTGGGTAACATGATCCGTTCGTATGTCTGTTCGTCCATAAGCAGGTCTTTGTCCTTAACAAGATTTACCTCAGTACAAGCCATCAAAGCTGATCTGCGTTCACAAATCCCTGTGAGATTGAAGTCTTTTCATAAGATCTGAGGTGTGAAAAGCTGCAGTGTGTTTGTTTTAAAAAGTATAATATTATGTAGCTGATGTTCTATAAAGGCAGTTGCACTTTAAATACTTCTTTTAAATGCTTTTCATGGTAATTCATTAAAATTCGAAAGAACTACCATAACAACAAAGTTTTCGTTCATTTCAGCGCTAGTTTCTGTTTATTCTTCAAGGCCTAAGTAAGCCTTGAAGGCGTAGTAGATGAATTTATGATAAGGATAGGGTAGATAAGGGGAACTCAGGTTCTGAAGAGTAGATCCAATAATACAAAGAGGTCTTCGCTCCTTTGTTAAAATTTCAACTGAATTTACCTTTGCTGTCCCTAAAGTATAGCTGTGCGGACTTCATACTAAACATAAGTGCGGACATACTAAATTCCTGTAATAAAATCAAGGTGTGAGAAAACGTAAGGGCTCGGCAATGTAAAAGGAAGTAAGGGGAGTAATGCGTGTAATAATCACAGCCATTCTTCACCGCGACGTTTCACATAGTAGCATTTACCCCCGACATCCCCTTTAATGATTACACAATAATGTAGTAGTCTGTTTAATTAATTTTGTGTAATCTTATGTAACATTTTGCTAATTTTCACCCTTTCGCATCCCAGTTTACGTGTGTAATTTGAACCTATTAGATCTCCATGGTGGATTATCAGCCCCATCTTAGGTAGCAGTTAGAGCATGGATACCGGTTTTCGATAATATCGAAATACCGGAATATCGGACCAAAAGCCCGATAGAAATAAACCGATATTGGACGCGACTACTATCGGTTTTTCGATAATAATAATTATATTAAACTAACTAGCAGACCCTACCTGCAACTTCGTTTGCAAGGATCAATCCATTCCCAGGCTGTACATTCCCCGGTTGTTAGTGTAACAAAAAACTGTGACATACACTGACGCTGTAATGTAAGTCATTCTTAACGAAATACAACGGCATTAGCTAAAGCGACGCCGCTGATACGACTTTGCAGTTGACAATATATTCGGTTAACCTACTTATTTGTTTTGAATTGACTTTGGCTCTTTGAAAATCTGTAAAAAAATTAATTTAGTCAATGTATTTTCTTGCAGGTCTTACATTTTTGCAAACAGACACACTTCTTTTAAAAAATAATGAATTACGAAAAATTCAAAAAGAAATGTTGTGTTGTGATCTCATAGAAAGACTGTGTAATTAATAAATATCGTTGATTTACTTTGAATACTCTTTTATTCATAGAATTCCCAAACTTTTTAACAACGTTAAGATTTTTTCGATATTAATGCAAACAGTAGGTAAAATATACCTACTGTTTGCATTAATATCGAAAAAATATCGAAATACCGGAAAACCGATAGAAAAAAAATTGATATCGGAACAATACCGGTTTTGGACAAATGCTCCGATAGTCCATGCTCTAGTAGCAGTAGAAGTAGAGGCATCAAGCAACAAGCATACGACGCTTATTTGAATAAAAACTAGCTCAACCACATTAAAAGTGATCTACAAACCTTCAAATTAATTTGAATCTCGTCAATCATCAGTGCCATTACACAAACACACAATAAAAGTGTTGTAAATTAATTGGTAATGAATTAATTGGACCGAATCGAGCGATCAATTCGAGTATAATCACCAACAAGTGTGATACCGGCGATACGCCGCCATATCAACCGAAATTAGTCCGTAACTTTGGAACAAGTTTTCACTCCACTCCAATGCTGGTTTTATTTTACGAGTATCACGTACCAGGTTCTTATTATTAGTACTTACCTATACATTTTTATTTTATTACCGTCTGAAATATGTGCGACAGTTTTATATTTTTCGAGGATAAAGTTGTAGGTACAAAAACCTCACAAAGATCTCTCTACCTTTTACATGATGAATTATGATGCCTAACTGGTTTGCTTAGAGTATGTGCAACTCATCAATTCATCTCGTTAGCACAAATAAAGAAATAAGATATTCTTGTTTATAAGGAGATGTGTATAATTTTCCTAGAAACTTCTCACCCGACTCACAACTGCACTTATATGGGTGAGAGAAATTATGGCCGTAGTGCTTGAAGACGTATCGAGTGACGTTAGACCAGAACCACTTTATCGTATCCTTAAACAGGCATATGAAAGCCATATTCAATCTTTAATCTAGTTCTTGTTGCCGTAGTCTTAAGGCGCTAAATTGAATCAACAAAAGAGTTTTTGCTTAAAACGTAGGTTCAATGTGCGGCTTTATTCCAAACTTTTATTTTACCCATGTCTTGGATAACTGATAAGACCTTAGCAATCAGTCAGGTGAGGCGCCCACTAAATGAACAATGTCGAAAACATCCCGACAATCCCAATCTGTATTGGCGAGTTGATTGATGACCGTTTTTGCCCGCGTACCCCACTCTCGGCTGATCCCGTGGAATTAGCTTGACAGTCGAAATCTTCTTCAAACTTTTTGTCCCACAATGCCACATGTTTATTAGAACGCCGTCCCTAATTAAGTGTAGCCGGGCGGAAACGTAGACGATCCATTTTAACAATTTCTAGCTCATTAGTTTCGGAGCACTGTATTTATATACAAAGGCGCGAATGATCTAATAAACGTAAGTTGATTGGACTGTGTTTCCTATTATCGGTAATACACATGTTAACGGTATAATAAATAAGTGTTGGTATAAAACAAACATGGCCCGGTTACGATCAGCCTGGAAGTACTGCGACGATGGATTTATATTCCTGACGCTTGTAAGTGTTCCTGTTAAGTGTAAACAGTACCCACCTGTCGTTGAATTATATTGCGAAAACGTAAACATTAACGTTGATGTTGCAGAGCTCCATTTTTAGGTGAATGTAAATAAAATACAACCCGGCAGTATCAGCTCTGGCGATCAGCAGAGTTGCGTCCACGCCTGATATCAACAACTGCTGATTTCGTATTCACTGTAAAATATCTTTTGTTTATGTCACACTAGCAGTTACTCGCGACTACGTACGCGTCTACAGTTTCCGTGTACATTATATTATCTGTGCATGTACCGAGCGAATACTTCTTTGAGAAACTTGACATTACACCTCATTACACCGAACTCGTACCTACTGGAATGTCAAACGCTAGTTGTTAGACCAAAGAGGTCAACTACGCCCTGTCAAACTGACGTGACATGACATGACAATGAAATCCTCTTGCCAATTGGCGCTGCTAATCCTTTTCGTTCATTTTATCATTGTAGATCCTGTTAATTATTCGGGATAAAAAGTAGCCTATATGTCAATCCAGGTTACGAACTATATATATGCCAACTTTCATCCAAGCTGGTTCAGTGGTTTTGACGTGATTGAAACACAAACATCCAAACATCTAAACATCCAAACATCTAAACTTTCGCATTTATAATATTAGTAGGATAGGATAGGATAGGATTATGCGCAGCTGGATAGCCTTTTGTTTCACAACAAGCTGGACTTACTAGTCCATATTCAGGTGAGACCACTTGGTACTACTAAAATGTATCGGAATTTGTATTCGAAGTCGTGATCTAATATTGCAGGTTAGGTTCGTGTTCGCCCGAGGCCGGCAAAAACTATAGTCCTAAGTCAGCTCGCTATAGCTTCAGGAAACCGGCTAATGGTAGCGTCGAACAACCAAATGGCCTGTCCCTAGAGGCTCGACAAACACCGTACGTAACATGAAACTTGACACAAAAAGTTGCCCATTTCACTCGTCAGCTTGAATGTTTCATGCACCGCGATGTGACAAACGGCAGCGCATGAAAACCAAGAAAAAACTCCCGAGATCACTCGTGACGTGGTTATAAACGTTGTGAGATTATAAACATCCCTCTGCAATGAATTTAAGCTTACCGTGTGTAATTTAAATTCCAATTACCAAGTCAACTCACGTGCAAGACGAAGAGACACGACAAGCATTTCTCGAGCTTATCTGTCCGATTACAACCCATCGGCCGAGGTTATCGCACAGTAGCCTTTACCGTATAAAATCGATACCTTATCGAGTGTGTGGTTCCTATGATATAAGATTTATATAGGTACTTACCAATCCCTGTATTTCATTGATAAAGATGCTTATTTGATTAGGTAGCGCTCCTACCGAATATTGCTCTATTATTAGGAAAAATTCCACAACGTCAGATGTACAAATAAATGGACGTGATTGTCAAGGGGCCACCTATAAGCACAGAATGTGGCTGTAGCCTGAAAACTCTCTTTGCTCTGTCAGACCAATTCAAATAGAAACTGTGTACGGAGTGGAGGTGTCCAATAACAAAGCACACGAACACGCTTGTCAAATAGCGTTCACCAAATATTATCCAACCGCCACACTGTATTATGTCGTGGATTTGTACTAACATAACGAGTGCGGGACAGAAGCACGACAAGACGATGTTTACTTTGGAACTTAGGACGCCACCATCGCCCTTATATTCAAGAGAGGGATATTTTATATTTCTAAAGTACTGCAATCATTTTTAGCAACTTGATACCTACATAATATTTCAAAAGGTTCCGTCACTTCGTAACAAAAAAAACTAAATGCATTTGCAGTTATCATGTACGATTGTTTTGAGATAGCTTTCTGATGATCTTTATTTTGACACCCAAAATAATAAGGTGTTATTAGCAGATTAGAACGATCCGAGTGAAAACATAGTTTTTATATTCATCATAACGATACATTTAATAAACAAGCGTAGGTATAATACTACCTTTCTGGACAGTCGTCGGGTAAAAATAGGGAAAACAATGGCCAGGCACGGAGAGTGTAAAAAACCTCTGTTGAGCGTTGGCTTCAAGAGAGCAGTTAGCGGAGTGCTCTCGACGAGGCCTCTCCAAACGAGCGCCGAGATGCCAGCCTGCGTGTTTTACCCACGCTGTTTACACCCAATGAACACCTACGTATCATACGTATAAACCTACAGGGGCTGGGCAGCTGGATACAGATCCAGCTGCTTTCGTTTTGAAATGAAAATAGGTAATAGAACGCTTCATCGGCATCAAAAGAAGCAATCGAGACGGCGAGCACGCCCCGCATTCAAATTGGCAGCCGTTCAGAACGAGATTTACAGTGCCGCGCCGCAGTCAATCATGATGGAAATCATTTTAAACATCGCCCGTAAAGTAAACAATGGGCAAAAAGAGCAAAGTTATAAACGGTGTCGGGTATGTGCCGTGCCCTCCGGTGCCCCGCAGTGCACTCGCGTTATTTTCCAACTCTTGTAAAATAAAATGTTTGAATATCAAAAGAATTCACGGTGCTCGTCGAGGTGCAAATTGTGGGTGAATTACGGGAAAAAATTAAACTACAGTCAGAACCTGCTGCCACTTGCCAGCGGAACTTACTTCGTAGAGAAGGGCGGACTTTTACTCAAATCAGGGATGTTCATTTAGATAGTGGAGTAATCAAAGTATCTTGTAGCATAAAGTGATGGATAACCATGACAATTTGGATTAAGGCGGAACCACCGAGTGATCGGACGTGGCTATTTAGTGATCCAATTACACGGTTTTCCACGATTTCTATCACGGGATCAATTTCCGGGTAACAATGCAGTGCCGGAGTCCGGACTGAACGAAACCCCCAACCGGTAAATATGCTCGTAAACCATAACGAGGTTGGGTAATCCAAACCAACAATAAAATAACCAGCATCAACGAGGACCTATTATTTAATATGGATACGATCCCATTCGAGTCATTTGATACCCCTACGTGTTGTACATATCGTTACAATAAAATTAAGTACCTACCCACTCTGTCACACAGTCGAATCCAAATGTGGGAATGTTTAAATATGCGTGTGATTTGAATCGAATAACAAACATTCAATTAATTTCCCAACCATCGTCGCAGGATAACATCTGTTTTGAATATAAAATACACCAGCACGAACCCGCACTACTTCGTTTAGACCCCAATAAAACGAGACCCACTCAGCCAAAATCAAACAAAAAAACCTGCCTGCACGTAGATCTTAAGTTTTGATCGAATGACTCCGAAAAAAACCATTATTTATTAATAACCGACTGAAGTCAAAATAAAAATATGAACATAAAATTTAAATAAAATATAAATTGGCCAAGCGCATGTCGAACAACGCACAATCCAGGCTTCCGAAGTCAATAAAAATACACTATATATTTTTTAGTAAATAGTTTAAAGTTTTATTGAAAGGGAAATCACAAATACTTTTTGAATTTTATGACCTATTATAAAACTGTACAGATTATGCTAACACTAAACATGTATTATTAAGTAATAGTAGGTAAGTCAAAATATTTAAGTTTGTTAACAAAGTGGCAAAAAATCTTTTTTAGTCCCTGAGAACATTAATCAGTTCAGTACCTATTGCAAATTTGCAAGCGTTCAAGAACACTCATCCAATTTTTCAAAGACCTATACTACAACAATAACTCACTTTACATGTAGGGGAGCAAACATCTTCACAAAACGTTTCTTCTGTTATCATAGTTGTCATAACTTTGGAGACAGGTAGGTGAATTGACATGAACTAGAAAGGTTTTTAGTCAATTTTTTGAACAGAACCCTAAAAAGGTGGAGCTTTTTCGATAGACATTCATTAACACGGACGCATTGAATCGAGATAAAACAAACATGGCGGGCGGCGCGCGCGCATAAACACCGAGTATATCGTGGGAGGCTGTCACAACACGCGTCCAACCGACATCGCAGCGCTGACGCATCGGTGAAAGCTCTACAACTCCTACAAGACACCCCATAATACGACATAAGAGAAGATGTTATCTGTCTAAAACATTTCAAACCTACGCAGCCTGTCTGTATACTTTTCAAATTAAAACTTGAATTCCAATGCAATCGATTATCATTAACGCGCTGAGATAGCATCAGTAAGATTCTAGAATTATGAAAAATAAAGCACATCAGTATTTGGTTTGACAAAAGATGCGATACCTATCTCAAGCAGGAGTTGAAGTCATCCATCGGTGATGAGACCGATAAGTTAAACGGACCTATTAAGATTACAACATTCTAGGATGGAAGATAAATATAAGTCACTCAAACTATCAACGCGAGACTTAAACCAATTAACCTCGTAAATAGGCTATTCAAATGTAACAAGTTCTAATACAGCGGAAGGCGCGGCGCAGTGCGTTTATCAACAAGGTAAAACAACAAAGAACTGAGTCGTGATCCCCATCAGAGATCCATCATCGAGCGCCGAGAGTTGAGAGCGTGATGGATCGCAGTATTAACCCGAATACTACGGATAACCGACTGAGTTTCAATTGCTCACAATCTGTCCAAGTCACCTCCGCTTCGTGTGCCGTTCCCTTTTCCCCACAGGAATAACCAACAAGGCTCATTTATTCCTCGAAATTGCGCTGCTCAGCTAACGCAACCTACCTATCAGAGAGATTGATCTCGACAGTAGGTAACCTTTCGCGCATCAAACGAGTAACACTGAACTGAGCACGAGTGTAATAAGGCCGCAGTAAACATTTTAAATACTGAGAGTGAGAGCTTATAAAGCTTCTTCAACGAAAACTTTATCTTGAATTGTAATAAAAACTGTTCTTAAAAGATGTTTTTCATGCGGCAGTATTTTAATTAACAGTTTGAATTTTAAGTAAGACTTATGAATGAGATAATTGATATTATGAGTTGGGAACGTCAAGGGGAATCCACCCAACGCGGGAGATATAAACATAATTTTATAATAACGACATGCGGTGTCTATAAATCAGAATTAAGGATTCTAACTCGAAGAGATTCGGCTTTCGGCGTCGATTAAAGTCGACTCGAAAAACAAACAGGCTCTCGGCCACGCCCATCGTTTTTAGAGCCTTCGGGCCTCGCGCGGCCAGGCTGTTTCACGACTCCGTTGGCCATTAGCCCATTACAATTAGATGAGCCACTTTAGTCAGTTGCTACCGATTCAGAGATTCGAATGGCACGAACATACGAATATGTTTTGTCTTTTAAGAGCCCTATGTCACGTGAGGTTAGGATAGGATCAAAAAAATAAACAAAGCACATGCACGAACCAATCCCAACCATGTTCGGTTTAAGCGGTAGCGTACGAAAAATAAACATCGAGAAATGCGAGTTACAGTGGAAAATAAAAGTCAAATGAGCTTCGGGCGCCTCTAGAAAAAAGGATAGATTTAAATCAAACGAAAAATATGTTAAAAACAACAAGAGCAGTGGTAGCCGAGCACTCGTTAATGAGGACGCATGTATTACAAGTCAAATATGGACACTAATGAATTATCCCTGGGGTCCAGTCAAACCACTGTTCTCTATAAACAAGCTATAAACTCACCAATTTGCTCTCTCAATAAAATAATAATTCTCCACACAACAGTGTAAAATATACCTCAACCACAACAGTAATATAAAATATTTCCACTCAGTTTACTTTGCAAATATTTCAAAGTTGGATGCATCTGCAAAAAGGTATGTTAAGAATCGGTTGCGCCCACACTTTGCTTTCACTCTAAACCTCCACGTCCCCGGGCGTATATGAGAAACTTTATAGAATCTTGTAAAAATTGCAGAGAAAATAAACTAAATAAAGAGAGTCGTGAAATTCTACAACTTTACGGCATACTGTTTGCATAAATGTGACGTTCATGTCGTCCAGGTAAAAACGTGACCAAAGGACACAATGAACGTTTCCCTCGATCACGACTCCTGCGAGATGCAATCTGTGGGACACTCATACATGGTAATGCTGCGGACCCAAACTGAGATCCTCCGATAACGGGTTACACAATTAACCTAACCACCCTGCATGCTTCGTTAGCGTCAACGTCAGTTAGATCTATCTAACCGAGGTTAGTACCTCGGTAGACGACTCACCACTGAGAAATGCTAGCAATTCGCGGATGACTGCTGCTAAAAAATAACGCTTTATTAAGTAAAACTTAATAAATTGTGTCACATTTCTGGCGATAAATATTTCCTCCGTTATGTCAATAAAAAACACAATCCATAACTTTATATCTCGTTAGCATTAGTTTGAATCACTCGAATCGGTCATAATTGATTAACGAGCGTGTTTCGGAGGGACGACATGCCGTGTGAGACCAGGTTATCTTATAAAAAACCACATGCGGTCCACCGTGTCCAGTTACGAGCGGTTAAATAAATGTAACTACCTACCCATTACTAGTTAACGTACGAGTGGTGTTCAAGGACGACGTAACAATTCCAGAAATAAAATCCAACATAGCTTAGTAATCGTAACGCAGAAGGGAAATGAAATGACTCACAAAGTACACCGATACTTCTACTAAAACCCAAATGACCACCTTCAGTAGTAATAACGACCTCTGCTTAAACAAATATTAGTTCACGCACATCTCAACGGATTCGGCTAATATTTGACTAGTACTGTACGAGTGTAGACTTCTCGAAAGTGTATTTTCTCAAACAACTTCCACCGTTGAACGCGCAAGGGCGTCACGATGTTTGCCTGGCTGAGACTTCAGACCAACGTAAATAATAGCTTTCCGTCGGTCGCTAGCCAGAAAATAACGCATAATCATTTTCTTAAAATAAGAGGTTACTAACTAACCAGCTCTGTATAATAACTAAAATAAATATTTGCTAAATTAATTCAGTTTATTTATTTTTCATTTGGTCTAAAAAAATATTTAAGAGGCCCATTCACATCATAATATTGTGAAGGCTTGACGTGAATAGAAGTAAAAAAAAATGTTTAGTAGCTCCTACGTAAATATAAATTATACGCTTATGTAAACAAATCTACAGAACACAATAAGACGGGACGGGACGATCCCGGGGGTTCGGATTGACAATTTTTATTGATTTGGGTAGAAATGACTAGACAGTATCAACTGTGTTTATCTAGGTGGTTGGCGTCACAGTAAAGGATCAGAATGTAAATTTCGGGAAGGCCTGCGCAGCGGGTCTAAACTCCGCGGGAGGCCGGAGCCCCAAGCTGCACCATGGCTCTATCGTCTACATCACGCTGCGAAACATACAAATTCACTTCTGAACCCTAAATCAATCGACGTCACGGAAATCCATCTAACTAAAAAAAACTGATTGTTACCAAACAAGCGGGCCCACACAGTAAATAAAGCCCACACGTTATCCCCACTTGATGTGACACTGAAATGCAAAGATAGCATTGAGTTGGCGTTATTGCTATCTGCAGATACCCCGCTGGGCTTTATGATGCCGTCGGTGGTGGTCTTTTCAGATAAGACGGACTATGCGTCTTTTCGGCTGATTAGCTAAGATGCAAGTAACTAACACACTACTTTCATATAACCATTGAGCTGAAAACTGTGTGCATATTTTACATGGGAAGTTTTGGAGTTTCCAGTTCTGTATAGTTTAGCTTCGGTGATGTGATGACATACTAAATACCATACAAAAGATTTCCTGTGATATTTATGTGTCCCGTTTTACAAGGCAACCTCAATCCAATATAGCACAAATTGCATTATACTCGTAGCAATAAACTTTACAGGAACACATAAATCCCAGGACACATCGGTTAACCATCAAATATAAAAGATGATGCATTCTGTGATGCATTCATCACTCGTGGGATTACGAGTGACGTAGTCCAATGAAAAGCTTTTATTTAGACGCTCATAAACAGCAAGATTTACTGATCATAAACTACAGAGATGACCCATCTATACAAAAGGATTCTCTTTCAAAGGTAATACTAGTGGAGTTTCAAGTGGCACGAGTTACTAGTTGTCCAGTCTTCGTTTAAAGGCACATGATGGATGCGTTCGAGTGGCAGTCATATCCGGTGCAAGCAAATTTAACTCCGAATAGCCTTGTTTATTCAGAGGTGCACTGAACCATTTAAATGCAGTTGAGTCGTGACAACGTCCACCGCGTTAAATTCTTCAATACTGTCATAATGCTCAACTTAATTGCTTTCTTACGAACCCATAAAAATTGAAAGTGGCTGCACTGCTTCAATATTTACAGCTCTGGTTTCAATCTAAATGCGGAAAGCTATTAAATTGGAACAATTATCGATAAATACGGCATGCTTGGTTATATTACGACATAAATAAGCTTGAAAATATAAAGTTCTCTTTGAATTGGTTCCCCCATTTAAAGATTTAGATGCAATGTCCGCGATCATAAACATTTATCACAAAAGTTTCGTGGCAAAAAATGGAGTATTGTCGCGTCAACTCGCGTTCTTATTGATTAATTTGTTTCGCCATTAAAATTCTCTTCACGAGCTGGTGCTCGTTTGGTAAACGTGGATAACATCGCAGTCTAAATTTCGGGCCATTATTTATGGTGTGCCATTCTCTCCAAAGGACTGTATGATTTACAGCTAGTGGCACAAAAGCCACTGCCTTATTATGACGTGTTGGCCCTGCATTGTGCCAGCATATTTTATACGTGCGATTGTCCCTAATGTTTGTTTATTTTTTCGTCCTTCTCCCTAAATACTGCATTGTCACAAAAGTTTTGAGAACAATTTGACTCGAACCATATTTCATGGTCCTCAAATTACGAAACTGTTTTGCCAACGCCTCGCCAACGCAATAAGGCTAACCAGATCTTTATGTTGAGCATCACCCAAATGATTTTTTAATTAAACTGGTTCAAAACAAGCAGTAAAATCGGATACGCAAACAACTGCTTTGAACCGTGAAAGCTACGTTCAAGTTATCGAGTCGATAACGAGGGAAAGAATGGCGTTTTATAATGATAGTGCTGATGTGGTTAGAGCTTATTAACACCATGTAGAAGCTAAGCGGAACCGTACATAGATAGCTACAGTGGAACCAGATACGAGCTCCACGGGTGTTTGCGTAGGGAGCTCTACCGTTGCTTGTGTGGTCTCTATCTACACGTAAACTTTGAAGTAGCCACTTACTTTATGTTTTCCTTATATTCTTGACGCCTACGCGCTCGTATACCAGAAGTTTTATTACTTTTGAATATCGTGGAACACCAACCCTTACTCTGTTTAAGTAGCCATCAAACAAATGTCATCTTAGGAGAAAAACGAGGTGTGAAACTCCTCCATCTTAATGATCCTTTACAGAGCCTCTAAGTGCATTTAACAATTTAGATAATGTTTCAGAAGTGCGAATGGTTCGCACATTCAGACCATTACAAGCTTTTAGTGACACAGCGTCTCTCGTGCGAGAAATAACGGTTTCGATCTGTGTAATAATGTGAGAGGCAGAATAGTTTATTACACCATTTATTTGCACATTTTCTGTGGAGTCGCGTGCCGCGGTTCCCATCCGCCTATTCAATTACTGCATACTAAACACAATTGTCACGGGTGGCGCGCAGAATTGTCCCTGATGGGACATTTTTGAGCTCTTCTGAATAAACAGGGAGCAGGAGAATAAAACACCGGTCGTGTGGCATCGCTACAGGAGTTTTGATATTGTTCGCGTCGTGATTTAATACCCCGCAGCGCGCCGCTTCTACTGCGAACTTTAATTACTCATTTACAAAAACGTGGGGTTACTGGCCATGTGATATTGTTCAACCCGAAGCAAACAAACACGGGTAACTTTTAATAGGAAAGGCAAAACCAAAATCAGTTTGTAATGTCATTAGCGGTGTGCGTTAACGAGTGTTTGTGTCGTGGCGTCTGCTATTTCAGTTTGGGCACATTCTTCACTCACACGCATCATTTATCACGGTCGGGGAGCTGTCAGGTTTTAAACTGGGCTTAAACTGGGATCCGTCTGGCTCGTCACTGCTGGCAGTTGACGGACGCCTTGACGGCCTATCACGGGTCAGTTGCAGGTGCCAGACAAGGGTCTAGTCAAAGTGACCGTTTACCCTGTGTTTACACAATGTTTATACTTATCTTGTTTTGAATCTTCTTACCCAAGATTGTTACGTCAATTTCAGGAAACAAATTTTTAACCAGGTTTTACTTTTAGGTAAGTACTACGTACTACCTATGTCGTGTTATCAATTTCAGGATTTAGAAAAACGGTATTTTTCTGACTGCATTTTCATTTCCAAAGAGGAAGACATCCGAGTGCAGGTTCTCATTTCAGGAGGGCGCGTTACGCGACCCATTGTCTTGCCTATATTTCCACCACTCCTGCGGGAGTACCGCGGTGCGCAATCTCTCAGAAGTTATTACCGTCGATACTTTCAGATATTGGATTCTGATGTAAGTACCTGATATTGGACATAGATAAATGTTTACGTTTCAATCTACTTGAATCGAAAATCGATAAATGAATAGATTGAATCGGAGGTACTCGATTAACATTTTTAAGGCACATTCAAGCCCCTTCAGGACATCATGAAAGATCTAGAGCATATCAGTTGTTTTAAAACCTTATCGAGTGCCTAGATATATAATAATAATGTTCCTAACCAGCCATTTAACTGCAAAGGTTTAAAAATAAACTAAACTAACAAATAAGTGCATAGATAATGTTAAACCTAGTAAAGTTCTCAACACAGAACGTCAAGGAATAACATACAAAGCATCGGATCGGTGACATGCGTTTGCGCAGGAACCGAGCTGATCGATCGAAGCTTTTTGTCGCGCTGACGTCTCCATCCATTCTGGGCAAATTGCCACAACACCAGGCCCGCGTCGAGGTGTGATTGAGTGCTCGACCCTCGAAAGCCATAACCATTACTTTGAATATGTCCAACTATCGATCACAAACGTTATTTTTAAGTCTTCATCTCTCTCGTGTACTTGATGTATAGTTGACGTAAACTCGTAACGTGCGTCAAATTTTTCACTGTCTGGATAAATTAACATTATATTTCTAAATGGAAGACCAATTACGAAATGACTTTCCGTCCGGCATTGTATAAACAAATTGGACTCTCATGCCTCGAAGTTTGTGGACGGTCTCAGTTCGTTTCGCGTTATTTATAAAAGATCTATTTATTCAGCTGCAGACTGACCTGGATATCTTGCCAAGATGTCGTTGTACGGCGATATAGGTATTTAGTTTGTTTTTTTATTGCGTTTTACCATCCAAAGCTTTAGTGAAAGCTACCAAAGCCTTGTGATAATGTAAATTAATGTTGCACAAGTAACTGTTTTCTTTGTTCACTGTACAACTTAATTACCTTACGTTAGCCTCCAGATTATTGTAATAGGAATAATAAAGACTTCAACACGACATGACAATTCATTTAAATTGCATGAGTTGGTTAGACAATGGATCGCAAGGCTTTGTGGAACTGAGCCGAAGCTCAACGTAATTGAAAATAACGAGTTGCGTACCTATTCATGTTACACGTTCCATCGCCAGCGGCAAGCCTAATTCTATTTCTGCCAACTGTATATTCCAGTCTAAATCCGCTTGAATTAATGCAGCTTAAGCGTAAGATACTTCAGTTCTATTAAAACTTCCAATTTATTATCTGTGTAGGTTGATAATAAGTTAATGTATGTTTCAAAATAGACAGGAATCAAATGTAATTTTAATTAACTTTTCTGATTCTCATCACATCACGGATCATGCTTGCTGTAAGCCCCACCTGCATCCGACGCGACACCCCACGGATTAAAAACTAAGCGTCAGGCATTCGTCCGTGAAATTAAATTTATTTAAGGCACACTCCACATCATCCATGTCAGCGGTATTTACATAAAGAATAGTTTCCAGAAGGACGCGAACCCATATTTATATTGCATCGTCGCGTCGCTTGGCTGTTTATTGAAATATTTCATTGTTAATTCTCAAAGCGACGTCCACATTTTTAAGGGGACGGGTTTTGAATGACGTTTACTGAATGCATCTTTAATAATGTTTATTAAAATAACAAAATATATTTTCTGAGGCGCTTTCTCTGGCGCTGTATACCTGTTGTGTAAATAAAGAGTTACTTATCTCGAGATTACGGCCAGGATGCGAAGGATAAGTCAGCGGCCGGGACCATTTACACGTAGGTGAATGGTACGTGGGACAAATGTTGGCATAGGCCGGACAAAAAAATTAAGATCGCTCTTTTGATAACGAGGCACGATAACTCGACGAAAACGTGACTAACCCAAGAACTGCGTCAACAAACAAGACACGAGAGGACACATAACTTAAAGGTAAAGCTGTGACGTGACAAAAGTCTTTCTTAGATTCGGCTGTTCTGATGCTGACATAATAATAGTTAACCATGTGAGGAGAGACGAAACCCCACACGACAATCAAATATCGAATTACATCGAGGTTTTTTGTTTAATTTTTCACCCACCATCGCCTAGCTGTGAAACTCAAGAAGATCTTTTTACCGATGACGGATGCTGTAAAATAATAACCTGGATAAATAGAAGGCAAACTACGTGAGTAATCTAACAAACATATTGGTTACACAACTATGGGGTTTTGGTTTCTATTCTAGTCTGATTAACCAGTAATTCCAAAGCACCCTAATGGCATTCCGCAAGTTACGTATTAAACTGGTCTTATCTAATTTTTATTATCAAAGGATAGCAGAGCGCCTTTGGTCCAGCTCGTGAGGGCCATTTGTGGAACAATGCCATCTCACGCCTTTCGTCGGTAATTGAGCAGTGGTTCAATTGTTGCCCAGGGAGCGATTTTGATGGTGCCTTTGATCTGTTGTTCTGGTTTCACTTTATGGTCCTTCGAGAATGAAGCCTGGTCCGCCGCGCCGCCGCTACCGGTCCCGCCCGACCGACGCCCGAACGAGAAGAATGGAGTTTATATTAAAAGTTGAATGCTGCCCACCATTCATCACAATGACATAAAGCTGCTCTCAAACGGCAAGCCAAAGCTCATTGACATTACATCGCATTTGGCTTAGCGTGAACTTTATTACCCCATCACGGTTGAAATATTTTACAACCTAAATGCCATTTACTTTTGACAATAATGTTGGTATTCACGGCCGATAAGAATTTAAAATATCTTTGCATATTCCTGTACTTAATATAATTCAGTAATTCTCCAAATCTCGGTCTCATGGTGGGAGATTCTCCAGTAACTTTCTACGCTCTTAGGCCATGCTTTGGGCCGCTTCTTCCCTTCGCAGGTAAGGTGGGTGTGGGGAGTAATGACTCGCTTCCTGCGATCATTCGGACACATCCAGATGCAAGATACCGGGAGCCATAAAGCAAGCTGTCGTCTTGCTGCCTCACCTGCACCAGCACGTACCAAAGTAGCGCTGGTTATCAGCGCCTATGATTTATGAAATAGGCGGGCAACGCTGAAAAGTTATGGCGTGATGCGTATCGAGCAAGACTGCAATGTTTAGTGCGGTGAAGGGCATTTGTTTATTCGAGGTTCAAGTTAGTCAGCACACAGTTTTGAAAAATCTGTAGGTAACTTCTGTCCGTTTTTGTCACCGTCTACCGCTGCTTTCAAATCAAAAGTTCTATAGAGTAGTCCTGCATTACTGCTATTACAACTAAAATGCTAAACACCTACCTATTAACGGTTGCCGTTTTGCACCACGCATTCTCAAGGGTATTATATTAACTTTATAAGGTGCTAAAAAAATGCATAAAGTAAAGAAAGTTCGCAATCGTGTGCCGTGTGGTAAATTGAATGGGTGAGATAATCGTTTCCAGCGTGTCGCATACTCGTTTTAGGCGTCGAGTTTATTACCTTGTTCCATAGAATGTCCATAAACGTCATCTGGAATAAATTACATGAAACTCGAAGCCCGTTTGCCAGAGCAAGCAGATAACGTAAGATATGGCTTTATGATAATTTTTATTTTACTTTCCATTGCCGATAAATAATATTTTATGACACGAAAGTAAACAAAAAAGTTTTATTTACCTAACTAGGTAAGTACCTATTATCTTTGTACTTTTAACCGTCTTCCAAAATGGATATGGTTCTCAAGTTAGCTAGTGTTCATAAATGTTCTAACCTAGAATAGTCATTCATTATCATGACATTTATAGTTCAAGTTATGCGTACAAAACTGCGATTTTCTACTATAATGCGATGCAGTAGGTGCTGAGCATAGGTTTTTTTTCATCTCTCTGCGGCCAGCGAAGAGTTGACAATTTCGGCTTGGCTGCAGTCCCGTTTAGTCTGCATTGTTTATTGAAATTCTAATTTTTGAGCATGGACAAAGAGCAGATGGTCTTAGTTGACAATGATGGATTACGTTGGATAGTTACACTGTATTATTCTGTGTAATGGCTGCAGGTTCACAATAGGAATGGACAAAACGTATTGTTTGACAGTTCCTCTAAACCCATTAGGAGGTAGGTACCTAACGAGATGGTAGGTACCTGCGACGCACGGGTCTGGCCTTTCTCAATCTGTCACTTTACCTCTGTAGGTTATAATAAAATTTCATCAGTTTTTTTTTTGTTAGAGATAAAGTTAAATATAAAGTTGATTTTAAAACTGATTTACATGATTTAAGATAGGTTTTAGAAAGCATCTTTGATATAATTCCTTATTGATTTCTATCAACGTTACATCTATCTAAGTCTAATATTAATATATGTACCTATACCTACCTTATTACCAGACCGAAATTAAATTAAAAATATACAGGGTGTAACATAATGTCTTTATAAGTCCGAAAGGGCTACCTAAATATACAAGTTTATATTCAACATCTCTGTAGGTACTAGGTAAACTTTATAGTCTGTAGCTTTATAAATATCTTTAAAATGCTTTACTTTAACAGACGACAAAAGAGGAGAAATCACAGTATATTCATAAAATCTGTATTCTTGGGTGTCACATAGGGGCTTATTGTACCCATTATTGTCACCCAAGAAAAAGATAATAAGAAGATAAGACCATTTGAAAGATTTATGGTTTATGAGGGCACTTCAAATTAGATTACAGTAGGTTAGTTTTTTGTTACTGGATAAGGTTTAATGTGTCTACAACTAAAACAGTGATACAATCAAAATTAATTGTAAAATCCATTTAATTTCGTAATGGTGGAAACTAGTACCTTACATCTATTTGCAATTTAATACACGAACGGGGACATGAAAAATTATGATTGATAAGATAGTATAATATTGGTTTTAAAGTGCAGATAGGTTGTGAGCATCTCTCTCAACCATGTTATATTTTTTTTATTTTTTTTTATGCTAGCCTTTCTTGTCTCCCTGCTGGGCAAAGGCCTCCCCAAACCCTTCCACTTATGCCGGTCCTTGGCGGTTTCCCACCAATCCGTCTCAAACACGTCAAGTCTCAACCATGTTATATTGGGCTGAAATTAAATCTACCCAGGATAATGTAAGTTGGCACAGAAGAAAGCCAACCTGACTAGTCATCATCATTCAACATCAGATTTATCATCGGACAGAACATAGGATGTCCTTCCACTTTTGGACATAAGAGTAACTAATTTAGGCTCAAGTTTAAATAAAGATTCATAATACATAACACCTCTTAGCTATCTAAGAGGTGTTAAGAATAAGAATTTTGCCTAGAAATATCTATATATTTCTAGGCAAAATTCTTATTCTTAAAGCTAGCTTAAGAATAAGATTAGGTAGGTAGGTACTTCAAATTCAACAGTTTATAAAGTGAAGTATATTTATTGCACCGCCTCAAACCTATTGAGTCTGTGCAATACTGTACATATCTAATAAACAAATTTAAAAGGTTTATAAGATACAAATGATTGCAGAAAATTCTGTCTTTAATGGTTCAACTTGAATTCTCAATATTCAAACGTTTTCAGCAAAGCTTTAACAGAGAAACATTATAATTTGTGTCGATACATAGGTGTACTTAATCCAGATTGATTATCTTGTTGATAAGGCATCTACTATTAAATTAAATAGTGACCAGACAGCCGATAAATTAATTAATATTTGTGGTTTGCTTATAGTAGGAACAGCTGAACTTATTTATTTAGAAGACATTTTACTTATTTTATTAGAAACTTATCAACTTTCTTAGAATGTAGGTAAACATGGGGCAATAAGTTTACCTAATAGGTATTATCTACCTATTTAATTACTTATTATTGGTTTTCAATGTGATTTTCTTGAAGGTAAAGTAAAAGTTTACTCTTAAACTGTAGTTTCGACATAAAAATGTATCACTAGACAAGACAATGCAACACTTACCTAGGAGTCTCCAAACTTCAGCACTACTCAGGTAAACATTGAGGTGAGCCAAGCAAGTCGGCAGTAGAAGTATCAGCGCTAACCACTTCATTTTGCCAGTTTCTTCACAATACCCTCAAATTGACTGTACAGTTATTCACGGAGAGTTCACTAACATTACACATTTGTTTCACATTTTCATCCACCGTCCAACAAAATCAACGATGCAGTCCTCGCCGATACAAGATTACAAACGAATAAAACGAATTCACAACGAATATCCTTGATCTAACCACGATTCACTACAAGTACGACCAGCAGATTCGAATTTTATTCATAGATAAAAGTTTCAGCTTTGCAATACTATCGAAAATGTTTATAAACATTGATAAAATAACAACGATATTTTACGAGGAAGCGCGACACAACCTTCCCGTCACAGAGCGTCTGTCAAACTGGTTTTGTTTTATTTTCTTTCTTTCTTCATCTTGATTTCATTTCACTCACATTCACTCACCTCACTCGCTTCGCGTTCCAACCATTCGTTCGTCTCATTCGGTTCTGACGTTCATGGGTTCACAGAATATTGTTTGATTTGTTTGGTAGATTGGCTAGCGTTTGGTTTCGTCCGTATCGTGTCCGTTTCGGCTGACCAACCGACCGATACATTCAGCCATGCGTGTAGCATCTATTGGTCTGTGATTCAGCCTCAGCCGGCTACGGCCACATTAGTATATCGTCAAATTCTTTATTACCTACTATCTAATAAAATAACATTACAGAGCGAGCGTTCCAATTCGTTATTCTATCGTACAATCGTCTATATATTTAGGACATTTTAGTATTGCTAACTAACGATACACAAAATTATCTAGATCAATAAATATTACCATAGACCAATTAATCGATGATATTACAGAGACTCAAAATACTGAAGAACTAAAGTGAAAGTACTTTTACTTACAACGTCCAACGTTGTGAATAAAAACTTGCTACTCTACCGGTCAGAAGCAGAAACTTTTCTTTTTAATGTGTGAACGTGCTTGTAGATGGCGGTAATATACTATACAATACAGTAACTACCTACCTCAAGAGTTTATCTGCGTCTCCTACCGGTAGGTAGACCTTACGGTTCTACTACTTAACTACCAATCCAGCTACTCACCTACTCTAAATCCGAAAACGACTTGGGTATTTAGCAGTTGTCATCCTCATACGACAGACCTACGACTAGCTTCTAAAGTTTCTATAGCGCAGCGCCATCTACATTAGGATCCAAATCAAGAAAAACCGATCAATACAAGTGCCTATCTCTATCTACCTACCTAGGTGCCTGTTACCTAATTAGAGTTATTGTCTAGTCTACTCTACGCATTCAAGAGGTTTAATTAAAATATTCGGTTAAATATTTCAAAATAGACTTTTAATACAAAATTACATAAAAATCTTCCATTCAATAAATACAGTTTATATTTTCATCCTTTGGTAAATAATTGTTCATAATTTAAAACCGATGCGATTACTAAACCAGTAAGTATCTCTAAATAAAAATGAGATTACTTAGCATAAAAAAAGTTAACGATACAATAGCCAAGTGAAAAGATATAAAATAGATCTAACATAAGTATAAAAATATAAAAGGTTACGCCGTACAATAAAATAAAAGCTTAACTAGAAATTAAATAGACAGCATAAACACGGAGGCACTAAGATTATGGCACAAAGGAACTATAGGAGCAACCGCTCATTTCTCTTTGGGTTTCTTTTCCTTCTTCCGCGGCGGTGGGACCGGCGCGTCAACGCCCGCGGCGGCGGCGGCGTCCTTATCCACCTTCTTCACCACCTTTTTGATGATTTTCTTCTTAGGTGCATCCTTGGGCGCATCCTTGGCTGCGTCCTTAGGCGCGTCTGGTTTATCGGTCACCGCAGCGATGGAAGATTCTAGCTGAGCGGCGGTAGTCGTCTTCTCCTTAGGCTTGACGCCGATCTGGGCGAGCGAAACACCGCCGGAGCCGACCGGAGGCGTCGGCACCTGTGGCTCGGCGACGGTGAGACCCGCTTTAGGAGCGAGAGGCGAAGCGGGTTCGGCTGGGGTTTGAGGGGAAGTGACGGTGGGCGTTTGGATGGCGCGGAGCTCGCTAGCGATGATGGCGTGCGCGAGGGTCGAGGCGTCCTCCGCCTCGCTGTCGGGCGTGGGCAGCGGGTCGGCCACCGCAGGCGGACTCAGCTGCAGCTTGCCCACCTTACGACGCTCCTCCGCTACACAACCAAACCCCTTATTCTCAGATCTCTCACTCTCACTTGTTAGTATGGCGGTCAGTGCGGTCACATTACAGAGCAAGCGCGGTTAGGGCCTGGAACAAAGTCGGGGAAAGGTAGCGTGGTTATTTCAAACGATGCAAGCGTTTAAGTATAACTGTCAGTCCAGCAGAAGAGTTCCGAAGCGCAACCATTACAAGGATTATTATTGTTTATTGTTTCGGTAAGGGACGGGAAGAGTCCGTAAGTTATAATCTTGGATCCACTGATGCGGAAGAATGTGCAAAAAAACTAAAAGAATTAGTAAAACTATTCGTTCTACAATTCAATCGGTTCATTTCGCAGTATTTCTTTTTCACACACCGCTTTGGAGTATTTTGGATAAAAAAATATGAAAATAGATGTAGTGTAAATAATGAAATTATTATTATCGATCTAATAGTGTCTGCGAGTGCGTAGTGAAGTGAAAGTGCCGCTAGTTTCAGTGTATTATATTAAGATATAGAAGCGTTGAATAATGTTCCTTGCAATGTGTGAGACGACCTTGTAGAAGCAAACAAAACAAAACTGAAACTTGCTGCAATTCTGCCTAAAAGCAACTTTGCAACAAATTCCTAAATCATATCATAGCAGAATTTGCCGAAAGTACATGTAGCAAATTCTGCTGTTTGGTAAATACTAATCGCTATTTAACTTGGTCGAGGTGAAAACGGTAAGTTTTAATCAGTCTAACTCGGAAATAGCTCGATGAGTATTTGACCAAACGCCCCTACGCTGTGCATCCACTTGGACGCAACCCAACAACCACGGAATACATTTAGAGGACTATTAAATTACGCTACGGAATTCGTTAGCTATAATGACTATAATTTTGGATTGGACGCGACTTCACAAACATTGATTCGAATGCTGCATAAACACGACATAGACAGTCTCGTCAATCAATAAGCTCAAGCCACATTGGAAGGAGGTAAACTGCCTGACCAATGCAATGCTTCATCCTATTGCTTTGACACGTTAGTGTATGGATGGTGTAAATGCAGCGCAAGGAAAGCCCTCCACCAAGTACCCCATAGTTACCATTGTGTTGGGCCCAAGTGTGGTAGGCTTTACCTGGACTATCAAAGCCGCGTCTCTTGCGCTGCCTCCTCGGTAGCTGGATGAAATAACAACGATTGAAACTTATGCTCAGAAAATAAACATAAAACCAAACATCACAAAACGGCACAAAAGAAAAAACATGTGCGCACATCGAGTTCTACGTGACGCCGGAACACCGGATTTGCAAAGTGCTCCACATTTCCAATCATCCCAAACGAGGGCCCGTTGACAACTAAAAAGTTCGAAGATCCTTCTGAAGTTCCTTATCCATCCAAGAAATAATTCTATTAGATACCTTTGATAGTTTCAAGTCAACAAGACCCCCTTTTGGGAAGATTGACTAGGACACCTTGACTTCCCTGGTATTGTACGTAAAACGGATGCAGCTATAACAAATGTATTAGTCTGAGGAAACTGCAACAATGAACTCGTGAAAACTGTGCAAAGCAAGTTGCCGGTTTACTCACATTTGGCAGCGGGGACCTGGGGAGCTTCTTCCTTGGACGGAGTATTGGCCAATGGGGGACTGTCAGTCACCAGAATGTTATCTGTAGCTACGGGGCAAGAAGGTAGAACGACTTTCTCAGGTGTCGCCTCGGGAGTTTTAGGTGTAGTTGGCGTAGTCGGTGTGGATGGTTCGATAACAGTTTTTGGCGCAATCGGAGCCTCTACAGATTCAGTCTTTGGCTCCTCTACAGGCACATCAGCCACGGTGACGGGGATATCGTCTATCGCGGCTGGCTCAATGGGCGCAACTAGGGTTTTTACTGGAGCCACTGGGGTGTCTACTTTAGGTGGAATCGCTACTGGGGTTTCTTCTACAGGAGCCACCGTAGGTTCTTCCACTGGTATCCCCACAGGGGCAGGTTTCACTGGGGCTGTGACGGGTTCTGCCACTGGGGCTGGGACGGGTTCTGCTACTGGGACCGGGACAGCTTTTTCCACCGGAGCGGGGACGGGTTCTGGTGCTGACGCTGGAGTGGGTTCTGATGCTGGAGCTGGAGTTGGTTCAGGGACTGGGGCTGGAGTGGCTACTAGTACCGCTTCCTTTGCCACCTCAACCGGTTCACTCACTACTTCTGCAGCCTGCAAATGAAAATGGAAGAGATTAATGCCCATTCGATTGTTTGATAGCTATTCAGACACTAGATGAACTACTCTAGAACCTACTTAGGTTGATCTATAAACGTTTGTCTATAATAAATTTGTCTATAATAAAACGTTTGTCTATAATGTATAAAAAAAATCTAACAGACTCACCTGAACTGGTGCTTTCTGTGGCGGGCTTTCCTTAGGAGGAGAAGGCGAGGATCTCGGCTGAGTTAGGGTCTGCGAGATCTTAGCCCAGATGTTATCGAAGGAATCAGCGCCCATGTAATCGACGTTGCCAGCTTCCCATCCTTGACGACGTGTCAGGTCATCCAAAGCATCGTGAGGTCCACCGGCGACCACTCGTGCCAAATTACCGGCGACTCCGCTCTGTAACACACAATAGTGGCTTTAGAATTTAGTTTCACGCTTTATCTATTACCCGTTCTACATTTGAATGTTCGATCTGAATAAAGACACGTATCTCTGCGAAGGAAGGAGAGAGGAGGTATATGGAATGAGTCACATTAGATAAAAGTGATTAGTTTTTTTCTGTCCTGAAAAAGGACGGAAAATTATTCTTTCAAGCAGTATTTATAAGATTTGTTATTGCTACGTGCGGCGTTTTGGATTAACAAACAATCATGCAAAATAACTAATCTACATTATTTACATTGGCTGACACTCACTTCTTTAGCAAACAGAATCGTTTTACCTTTAGGTTTGATGTGATGGTTAATCAAAGAATTGAAACTTACTTGGTCTTCAATATCACTTGATATGTTCTCCTCAGCCGTATCGTAGTCTTGAGGAGTAGGTGATTCCGGCGGTGATGGCGTCGGCGATGGGGTGGGTGGAATCTCATGAGTGCAGACTTTGCGACCACGAGAGTCTATAGTAGACCGATGACGCAAATAAAATCCATCGTAAGGATGCCTTGGAATTATATTGTCTTCGAAGTTATCGCTTTCTGATTCGGAGACATCACCGTTAACCAAGGTATCGGTTTCATATACGGTCCCTAAGTCTATCCTGTGCCGGCGAGGACGACGTTTTTTATTGTTCTCTTGTACGTGGACGTGATGGATTTCTACGCTGTTTTTAATAGGAATATCGTGTATGTGTAAATTGTCTATCTGGTGATAGATATCGTGAGTTTTGGGTTCATCAACGTGATAAAAAGTATCAGGTTGGTGACTAAAACTATTATAACGATATTCATTTGATTGATCATTGGTACTAGATTGCTCCTGATAATTAGTGTGATGAGTTTGATTCTGTGAGTGATCGTAATGTTGTGTGTGGTGGTGATTGTCATCCTGATGAAAATGATCAGAGCTATCGTGGTGCCAATGCCCATGATGACTCGGCTGATCATGATAACTGGACGTACTCTGCTGATTGTAATCATGTTCACTATGTGAATGTTCATTGAAATATTGGTTTTCACTGTAAAAATTGTGCTCATTGTGTTGGTAACTGTGCATATGTGTTAGTGGAGGATTATTTTCTTCGGAGGCTGTGTGTTCCCGGCCGACTATTTCTTGATGTTGGTAATCCCACGCATACTGTCTCATTTCTTCTAGAGTCTCAACGTCTGCTTCAGAATGATGTTCCGACATGGGTGGAATATTGCCTCTGTATGAGTCCCAACGGTCGTGGATGTCTGTTATTTCAACATTTCTTTCAGGGTCATTGACCGATTGAGCTTCGGGCCTGTGCCAGGGGAATTCAGACTCTGGATCAATAACGGGCTGATAATGATAGTGTTGGCTGACGTCCTGAGGGGGCAACGCCGGAGGGGGAGTCTCAGGGGGTTCCACCACCTCAACCTATTGTTGAAGTGAAACAACTCAGTGGCGATGCATGCAAAAACACTTGAACCAAGCTTCACGCACTAACTAAAAAATAGTGCAAAGAGCTTTGTCCAAGCGAATATTAGTACGAAACAAAATTGCGAAACCGAATAAACATACAGTAACTTCGAATAACATACTAAATCTATGTACAAAATAAATTTTATGAAAAACGAATTGTTTAAAAAGATATTATTGTATGTTTACAAAGCTACCGCGGTGAGTATTCCACCAAAATACCAACACCATCTACTCCCAAATTAAAAAAATGTTTTACCAAACCTTGCATGAAGCGACTGTCAGCCAAACGGAAAAGTTAGAAAACGTTAGTATTTTGGAGAAACACAGATCGAACGAGCATCATTATTCAAGGCAAAGGTGCAAATAAATAGCGCTGGTGTGGTGCACAAGCTTCAGTGCAAGCGTTACTCGGGTCAGTCAAATACAAAAATATTTTAATAAAGTTATTGTGCATAGGAAAACAAAATCAAAGGAAGGATACCTATCTTGCTAAGATACAATTGCTTACTTGAGTTCTCGCCTCTGTAACTTTAGCTTCCCATTTTGTATGCTTGGAAAACATGTTGTAGTGTTCAGATCAGAGGCTGATATGCGAATGGATCGATTTACTATACACCACCTTTACAAAGGCTCTTGCGGTTAAGTAGGTAAGCAATCGCAAGAGGATTCGATTACAACCGATGAAGTATCGAGTTCTGACCTAAATATAGATCTCAATTGCACGTTACAAATACTACCTACCTGTGGTTGCTATCGTAACTTTACTGTATCATAAATACTGTGTATGTAACAGAACACTCAATGGATCAATTTTCAAAAAAGTCAGCTGTGTATAAAGTTATCCATGTATCCAAAACCAGCCATTTCAATATCAACTTCTAAAAGGTAAGAAACAAATTAATCAGTATTCGGGTGGTTGATTGACCCAAAACAGTGTATAGATAGGTAATATTAAGGTACGTGTACCTATAACTATGGGTAATATAAACTCACCATAGTAGCATTGAGTTGGGAGTGAACTTGGCCTACGAAGATGTCCCACCACAGTTGGAGTAAGCCTCTGATGTGGTCGGGAGCGTCGACGGTACGCGACTCGAAATTGAAGTGTTGCAGCCATGGCTTAGCAGCTCCTATGAAGTGGATTATCTTCAGGTCTTGACCGAAACTGGAACACGAAAAAGATAGCAGTTTTGACAGATTGATGAAATTATACCTAGATAGTTGACATCTTCGCGGGAATGTTCCTTATTGACAAGCCTTGTACCGTAGGTGTATTTTTCAGACCAAAAGACATTTTGACAAACTCAAAATGACCATTTGGAATTAGAATCACTAAAAAAAAAGTAAGTAAGTAAGTGCGGCTTGCACCAGAATCACTAAACGTGTTTAACAGCTAAATCGATTTAAATCTGACGTATTTGTATGACTTGACAACTCGCTAAACACTATTTAAGAGTTAAACGCGTTTAGCGATTCTGGTGCAATCCGCCCTAAGTATTTTGTGAGTTGAATACCTACAACTTTACTATGAAGTTGGATTGAAAAGAAGGTAGTAAACGCTAAGTTGTACAATGGAGTAAGTACGGAGTTAACGTACTGTTTCAAAGCAGGCAGATATGAGTAGAATGCGGCGGATGTGACGTTGTACAGGAAAGGTAAGTGTTTGCTGATGTCCCCCCGTGCCCAATCAGAGAAGAAGGTATTCAACAAACCCTGGTCACCACCTGTTGGGAAAATACAGTTAATTAGGTACTTATACTGTGCTCTGTTTAATAACACGGACACTTGTAACTAAATAACGATGTTAGTTAAAAGATTTAAGGCCAATATAATGTTGACATTGCATGCGATAATAAAATAATGATTCCGTGTACGTTACGCTTTCTCTTCATCTATTGACGTAAATATATACTAACTACTCATTAAATTAAGTACGAGATAGACATTCAACACATTTCAGTTCCTTGCGAGTATACATTTCGGAAAGTGTGCAATGGAACTTCATAGCTTGGTTCCTTCATCCCCGTTCTACCATCGGACCATAAAAAAAAGGTTTCATCTCATTCAGTTTAAAATATTGACCTAATAGAATTGAAAACTGAACCCAGAGAAGATCTAAATATTTGATATGAGTTTATTTACACTAATCTGAGGTTTACCATCAAAGCTGCCTCGTTCTTGGGCGAAGGCAATAAGCCTGTCGAAGGTTTCCTTTGAGGGTTTGAAGACGAACACTCCTGAGTTGAAGCAGTCGGGCCAGCCGACGTCAGGGGCAGCGGAGAGCTCCTCTCGCTCAAACAACTCATCGCAATTTTGTACCACCTTGGGGAGAAAATGATGAATTAGGTTTACATTAAAAGATGAAATTGTGAGTTGAAGTTTCCATCCGTACCTACTTAAGTGAAAGTCTATCAGATGGAAGCGCAGTAGCCTAATACAATTAATATTTTCGGATGATCTTTTATTGTCTTTGGTCACGAAGAACTGGCACTTAGAATCACATAGTGTATCTATAAGATTCTAAATGATCCCTGTGATTTGAACGAAAAAATGCTTTCTGATTTTGGTTTAAAACTATAACAGAGCATTTCTTTAGCCTAGTTTTGAAAGGATATTCCGTAACCAATGGAATACCTACTATTTTATTGTAGGTAGGTATAACATGGGACCACGGATTAATAAATCGCGTGTTACATTCTATATCAGCGTTCGGTAGATACCTACGTCTGTGTATCTACCAATCTAATTGCGTATCGATAGAAACAAATACTTTGTGATTATTGTAATATTATGTTAGTTATTCACGTAAACTCCAGCTTCAATAGGTACCACACTTTTTACCAATAAATTTTATCAGTCCCGCTGCGAATAAATCCTTCGAGTCTACGTAACAAATTGTGAATAAAATATTTTTTAATAGGAAAATGGTAGGTAAAGTAACAGTTTTGGTATACCTAAGTACAGCAAAATGTACATAATTTATGCGAATAAACAAATTGATATGTTTCAGAGGGCCAATCAATACACCACTAGAAAGATTAATTTGTTTAATAGTTATGTAAGTATTAAAACTAGTTTCAACTCCCGTTCGAAAAAGCAAGGGGTGTTATAAGATTGACGACGTTGTGTATCTGTCTGTTTGTCAGAATGTCTGGGGTATCATAGCTCCAAAAGTAGGCCTCCGATTTGAATGCTGTTGTTTTAGTATTCTAGGATTGTTAGCTATGTTTGGTAAAACGATTTTTACCGTGCAACCGTTTCCATGAGGATAATCATCAGCTCTGAAAATCTGAACAAACTTGAGGAATATCAGGCTTAGATTGCGGTTTGAAACACTTGGTTCATCTCAAAGTATTTATATTTGACAAATCGAAGTCCATACAACAAGATATATTAATAACCAACACATAGTGATTGTGGATCTAGATAGAATTCCAGATTTAAGGGTTCTTAAATTTTTATAAAAATAACTTGTATTTAAAATTAACATTTACGACTTCACGAGACTTTCGAAGAATGTTAGTACACACGTGATCACTGTATTACTACGTGTAAGCAACAAGAATGAAGCTCTTATCGAATGTTGGATAAGACTCGTTTGACTCAATAACCTGCCTGTGATAAAAACCCGAATTCAAGTCGATGGGATCCTCATGAGACGCTATTTCAATGTTTATTGAGCAGTTGAATATTTTATTGAAATTTCCTACCATTTCCATTTTGTATAGGTAATAATCATAACAATCGAATTTATCAGCATTTACGAGCGCATTGTAATCATTTGGATTCGTTTTCGACACACAAAAAACACTTCTTGTCAGTCAGAAAATTAAAGAATGAGTGTAGTATTTGGAGCTGTTCCAAAATTGACAAAATTATTTAGGCCATGGTTATTCCTCGTCATCTCGTGTTACATTTCATGCACGTCCGGTAACATTGACTTTCCTATCGCATAAACAATTACACGTCGAAATAGATTTGATGAGGGTTTACATGGTCGTTAATCGATCTTGGGGAAAAGTGTGATTTTATAGATAGACGGTATTGTCAAGTCTATTCCTGGGACGTGATGCCGCTTTTCAAGATCTTAGCAAGAGCTACCTACCAAAAAATATTTAATTTTATACGTTTATTTTTAGCTGGTAGATGTTACATTCCAGCTGACCAGACGATATAATCACTGTCCTCAAATAAAACACCACAAACAGTCAATTTACTTTGGCTGGACAAGATCGTGCGGTGTACGAACGAGTTTTATATTGATCGAGAGAAATGTGGAGACCTTATCTAAATTACCTACTCTTTTATACCACTTGTCTGAATTTAAATGCTGTAATGTTGTTTTGATAATCATGATGCACGCACGTTCGCGTGGGTTATATTTGTTAACATCTGTATCGGCTTTTATAAAGTTTCATATTATTTTGTTACACATATTAACCGGTATATGATCATAATTTCTTTCAGTATGTTTGTCCCACCTCCGCAAAGTTCTATCAGCTTATACTAAACTGTTCAATAAACTGGCGATTAGCTAAAAGGAATGCGTGTTAGATGTCGTCCCGGCATATTTAGACTACCTATATCGACTATGTTCTACTGCTGTGTTCACTTCACACTGTTCATTATTCTGGCTTTAGGCTACTTAATGTAGCCAAAAATTCTTACCAAAGTGTCAGCATCAAGGAAGACGCATTTCTCGAACTGCGTGAGACTCCAACAGTGGATTTTCGTGAAGGTGATGCCAAGCTCGGGCCGCTGCAGTAGAGCTAGATGCGCGGCGTCTCGTGAGTCCAGCACATCGACAACCACCACCTCGCTGAACACTGCGTTGAGCCGCTCTCTGAGAACAGCGATGTCGATGATGGTATACAAATTATACCATAAGTATACCGATACTAGTACTGATAGGACCGTATAACTTGGTGAAGATTGACCATCTCATTCGGATGCCGTCATAACGTAAAAAATCATGCATCTAGGTAATTTATGATCGGTGCAACAGAGTAGTTGCATCTTATCTGTTATGTTTTTACAACTCCGTAACGAGTGTATTTCGTGTAGGTAAGTATTTAAGTTTTCAACCACAACCAATTTTTTTTAGTTTTCCCTACTGCTGACTGGAATTTATGCGCGCAAACCAAGCCTTCATGACTTACCAATCAGTTGGGTACAACAATGGGCGTTGGTTCATTTACCTCATAGCATCAGTAACAGCTGGTGTGATGAGAACGACAGCCGGGTTTTCAGAAGCGACGCGGCGCAGTGAGTGCGCCAGCACCAATGCTCCGAGGCCGTATGAATCGTTCGTGGCTAATGTCACCCATGCTTTATCTGTGGAAGACATAATAGCAATCAGTTTCAGACACGTATAGCACAGATCACCACAGTGACACAGTAGAACAGTGTCGTACCGATATTCAAGTGACCTTCAATACGGGTAGAGGAGGAATTGAGTCACGTTGATCGTTTATTAATTTGATTATATCACGCTGTTACGCTTCATAGGTACAGTTGAAAAGACGAATAAAATAATCTACGTTTGAGTCTGCTAAATTAGTCGTGAAGCTTATAAAATCTTAGGCTTCATCCCCTAGTTGGAGTTATTTTCGGAAATAATTTTCTTTAGGTGTTTGGCGCTTCTCGTAATAGGAAACATCTTTATGATGCATCTATTTGAGAGCAGCTTATTTTTAACGAGCACAGCATGTTACAAATAATTAATAAGTATTGAATAAAATAATATGAAATGCACTAGTGAAATTCTGATTTAATAGATCCATTTTCTTTCTCTTCACTTCCTAGATTGTGGTGCCAAAGACGTAAAATATCAAAAATAGCTGGAATTCGCCAGCTATGGAGTGACGTAGTCTATCTAACCAATATTTTAGTATTTGCATAATCATGTCAGTGCTGGCGTCATAAAAAGTTGTTAGGAAATGCGCAGTTTGGTCCTCTTGAGAAAACGTACGTAACTAGCTAAGTAGTGGATATAAAATGTTATTGGCACGTGTACAGAAGTTGGCGCTAGGTAGCCCTACGTGCGCATTATTTCCCTCCTGTCAATAATAACACGTGTTGATATACTTATGAAAACGAAGAAAGAAATCAGTCTTCGTGCTAACTTTTGTGAATTTCGCTGCCTAAATTGCAGAACAGAAATTCAATTAGCTCACAACAGTGTGAATTATGATGATGATGATATCTCTAAGAAGGGTATTCAGAGGCATGTTCAGACAGACATTATAGGTAATTGTGTAAGTAAGATAATTTGTTTCCTGTTGTCTCCAGATAGTTCACTACTCAAGACAAAAAATATTTTCAGTCTCTTTCATGATACTCCCGGCATCCAGCAGGCGTGGGCCACATAGAACGCTATGTAATAGACAAGTGCCGCACGTTCTAACAGAAATAGCACGACACAAATAAAATTCGAAATAAAACCACTGTATAGCGTCAGATATTCTGCGAGCCAGTCGACGACGACGCCTGCCCATTCCACAATTAAACCGGTAATCAGTCTTTCCTGAAAGACTAAAGCTTTGAATTTCGTCTCTTGGCACAGGCTGTTGACAAATCGACACATCGTTAAATCAATTGCATGCATGGTCTTTATAAAAGTTTATTCAAACGGTCAAGTTCCGTCTGACTGCCAAGCACCAGTGATAACGAACAATTAGGTCTGTCTGTAGTCAAATACATATTATTTATTTGTCTAAGTTACTGTTTGAGCTGTAATATCAATCATTACGTAAATCAAATAATTTTTTATTTGATTACTTGTATCTACAAGCATGATATTTTCACGCAAACATCCTATCTGGAATCTAAAATTACTTCAGGAAATGCCGTCAATCGCTGAGGTCACTCCTGTTTTACAGCCGACATCAGCCACGTATTTATTATGTTTTATTAAAATCACATCGACGTCGAAAATCACATTTGGATACAGAAAACGGAGCATGATGAATGCAACGAGCAGATGACCAGATTTAGATAGATGGAAATATATTTGTGCTGCCAAAGGCTCCAACCCAACAAGGCACTCGAGTACAGAGAGAGATGCCAGGCATTGCCAGGACGAGACGCGGTGTGGGAGCAATGTCCCTGTGGTTTCTATTTAGGTGCGCCCAGTCCGACGGGATGGAACCACGCGGGCAGTCGACCGTTTACGGAATAAAGGAATGCAATGATGACGCTGAAGAGTAATTACATAAAGAAGCTAATATACAAAAAAAATTAAATATGTGCCGTTTAAACACGTTATTTGAAAGAAATCACGTCTACTCAACCAAGAAAAGCAGTGAGCACTTTCTAAGTTCACATCTCGCTTTGAACAGCGCGCGCTTGAATGCATTTCAACGAGCCATTATTTAGTTTTCAGAGAGAAAACAACACCTACCTACCTTATCTACTAAGGTTCCCAGAGAAAGCTAAGGACTGGTTTCCAAGTAGGTATAATGTAAGTAGGTAGGTATAGCTGTAGCCACCAAAAATTACCAACAAGCTAGGGCATAATATTCATTAAAATGACATCGAATTGTGCTTTTCTCCTACATTCACTATACTGACTGGCTGGACTGTGATCTAGGCTCACATATAAAGACTAGACTTCATTTCTGGGTTTTATTCCAGTGTACATTACATACCTACTTACCTAGTACACTACACTATGTTCACTATGGAACATACCCTATGTTCCTAGTGTATGTTGTTTATGACTACACTACACCATGACAGGTACCAAGAAAGTTCATAATTTGATAGACCATGTTTAAGTACCTAAGTATAGGATGACATAGGTATAGGTAGGATTTACCTTCCATCCTACTTTGTTATAAAGATTGAAGATACCTAGGCATTTACTTATACCAACCCTGTGATACTGTTATGAATATCTACCTACTTCAGCGTTTAAATGGCGCCAGTTAAGCCACAATGAGGTCGGATAAACCTTAGTGGTTGGTATCGAATATCAGATACCAAGCCACAAGAAAACAAGACGTACGCACGATATTATAAGCATTAGAGTTATCAAGATTCTCAAATCTCGCAATATTTCGTTAGGCGAATTGTTACGGAGAGTCACGGTCAAGATTATTGCACTCTTAGCGGCAGAATAACGAATAGTTCGTTACTAAAACTGATATCACATTGTAGATAGGCGCAATGTTTATGAATGTAATTGCAGATAACATGGTGTGTTTACGATCTAGTAAGATAAGTGAACAGTGAAAGCTATTTTAATGGTTAACTTTATATAATGAAGTTTAAAGGGTCAGAAAATGTTTGAACCTTCAGAAAAATTTCAAAAGGCAGGTAGGTAGGTCAGTAGACTAAGTTGGATGGTTTTTAGACTAGAATTTGATTTAGGTAAAGGTAACTTACCTAGTAGGTAATTATTTCTTATAGGTAGGTAGTCAATCATTATGAACATCCTAGATAAAATGTAGGTACCTACCTACTAAGTATAGGTAAACATGCTATTTTGATGTTGTGTAAGTAGGTGAAACTAGTTTACCTCATAGGTAGGTACGTTGTCAATTTCCTTGTAATGCTTAACTAACTGCAACTCCCGATTCATTTAGTTTAGGTACCTACCTTCACAACAAATTAATTTCCTAGGCCCTAAATACACGTTAACAACTTTTAGCTAACTACCCCCTTCTACAACTACCGAAATCTGCACGTTTTTTGTTACCACGATATCCAGCGGATGTAACTTTCATCCACATTTCATTCATGGAGCATTATAATTACCAATGTTAATGCGATAGGAACAATTAACTTAGTTCAATTTGTTTCTGCTTGAATCAACGCTCTTGACATCGAAAATAATGTTAGATCGTGTGAACTTACTTGACATTATGCGGCCGGGTGTAGTCTAGTGCGTGACAGTTACAGTCACCTCCAATAATTTTATCACGAACCACAAGCGCTCTTCGCGCAACACTGACAAATGCACGCAGCGTGCGCGGCAACCGGCAATCGAGCGCGACCCCCTCGCCTCGCCTCGCCTCGCACCGGGCACACACACACTCTTCCAACAAACGTCAACGTCAGTGAACAGACCATAAATATGTATAGCACACATACGCAGTCTCAGCTGTTAAGCGCATACTGGCAAGCAAGCAAGCTACAGAAATGATGAGCAAATTCATAAAAGCAAACGTAAATTAATAATATGAAACAAAGTTCAGAAAAATAGGAAAAAAAATATCATAGTTTTATAAAAACTAAATCATAAATGAAACAGCACTTTCATTTCAGCACCAGATAGCATACTAATATCAAGACTGGCAACTTTGTCTGTTAACAGCTGTTTGTTGCGATCGATAGATGTCGGTGGCAGTCACTTTATTTTCGTTGCCGTAGGTACAGTGATACCTATCTATAGTAAAAATTCACTTCTTTATCGAATATCCGTATAATTTCGGGCGTTTCGAGGCGGTCTTCTCTCTTTGATATCTAATTCGTACTTGAATTTGGATTGATGGACGAATCTAGAGAAATAATGTGGCGTAAATCATGCAATAAAAGACAAATATTGCAAGCAGAGATTATTATTAGAAAATAAAAAAGCGATAAAAGACATTTTTAGCTTGAAATGTAGGTAATCTAGAGAAATAAATGCGATGGTAGTGTTTTGTGTTTGTTTTCGCTGTTTCGGTGGTAGCGAAAGTAGTGATGGCAAGTTCTCCTACAAGCATAGAAACACAAATAGACAGTTTCCTGGAGCAGTTCAAGAGGAGTGCCTCCAGGGCTATGGAGGAACGTATGGAGTGGCCTGATGGTCCCTCTCCATCAGCGGTTGTGAAATCTCGCAGTAGCTGCTTCAATTTAGATTCAGCATCGGGTAAGTACCTACCTACTAATAACTACTTACCTATCTACTTAGCTATTAGGTACCTATTTCTCACCTTCTGTTTGGTAAGTGGTGGTTACAGGTACTACCTACCTATCCTTTGGGGTAGGGGTTGCGGCATGAAAAGATGGCATGTTTATTTAGATCAGTTACCTAGGTACTTATGCAGGTACCTACCGTACCTGTACCTACCACAGACGAATAACCAAATCTAGTTGTTACTGTCTACGGCGCGGTGCCTGCCTACCAATGGAACCATTAACTAAACACCAACCGACAATATGTTGATAATAATATCATAAATCGGTATCTATGTATTTTACTCACGGAAATTGCCACCTGCACCGGCCCGCCATCACGCAAAGAAAACAATCAAAACAAAGCCAAATGAAAAAAAAAATGAATGAGATGAAAATAAAAGAATGAAGATTTCGCGCATTTTTCAAAATGTCATATTCCTCATCAAATTAGTATCTAAATCATCCGCTTCCGGTTTCTATGGGTGTCAGTCATGGTGTCATGTCATCGACTGAACCAAAATTATTTTTTATATTTTTTTTAATATTTTTGCAAAAATTGCCTAAGTAGGTACCTTTGTTGTATATAGGTATGTATAGTTTATATAGATAATGAACATTTTAATATGGTATGGTACGTCATTTGTATAGTTTATGCAAAACTAAAGGTACAAAGGTACAGTATGCTCTTTTTATGAACTCAACAAGTTTGTGCAAGTTTGAATCAGTAGTCGCCTCGTCGTCGTAATCTATTAATTGGTATAGGTATACAATACTTATCAAACAATATATACATTATAATTAGGTACACGACGGAAGTTATAGTGATGGTTGGTACACATCAACATCTTACCGCCAACATACCTTGCTTGTGAGAATCAGATTTACCATACGCGCACTATGATGTAATCTATCTCTCTACGTACACACGGACACAGGTCAGGTTATACACCCAATATAACCATAACTACGCTATATACAATGCAGAAAATCGTCAGAAATGGAACGCAATAGGCAGACGCTCGCCGCGCTCGCAACCTGTCCTACACAAACACACTGTCGTCCCTCTCGCACGATTCGCAACGCAGTATAGGGGGACGTGTCTTCGACTGTTCAAGTGTGGTTTGTTTTGAGCGCACACACACTTTTTATTCCCATACATAATAATTGGCAAGGAAAGCAAAGGATTTCGCAGCAGGTACGCCTTGAGTACCTACTTGAAACCAAATTACTAAAGAAATCCAAAAGAAGATCAAAGAAGATTAAAGAAGTCAGAAATCCGGTGTGTAACAAAAACCTTAGTAAGAAGTACCTACGTGAATTTAACTCGCACTTTTACCTATATGTATACATAATTATAATACCTATGCGCAATGCACCATGCATTGTACCTAGGTACCTATACCTACCTACTATCATTTATTTACCAAACGTATCTGATGTTGTTCAACGGATGCTTTTGTTCCACCTCGATGCCGACCCTTTTATATTAACCATAACCTGATGAACGAGTTATAATGTGAGCCGTTGGTAGATAACTGCATAAATTAAATGCAATCTTTGTTGCATTGTTTTCTTTAACCTATTTACCTAAAAAGTTGGGTTACTTCCATAGGTACTTATGCGTTATCCAAAGCACTTCGGCCATCTTCAAATGGCAACAATTAATTAGATAAGGAAGTGATCCTTGCAAAATTTTCGCATCATTTCAAAAATCCAGTTGAACGCGACAATCAAATTCACCGTGTGCGCTTATTTTTTATATTTTATAAGCATTACACGTTTTACATGAGGATTGGATTGACGACAAAATACAACGACTAATAGTAGTAGAACTGGAAAGACAATAAAAAGGAAATATCAGACTTGTCTACTTGAATCTAGTCCGTTCTACTTTAGCTGTAATTTATAAATAGGGACAAGATAAATAATTTTAATGTAGTAAGTAATTTATTTTTCTCGTTCCTCCCAATTTATAAATATTTTATTTCTTCAAGACAATGAATGAAATCCATTTTATCAGCATCCTGTATTTGGTTCTATTGGAATTTAAGAGTTGTTTACATTACTATGACAGACAAAGCTATTTGTGTCGCTGTCGACCGAAGATATAGTGTTAAATTATTCTTGCTTGAGCTAGGTACAATATTAATTTCATATCAAATTCTGTGACCAAAATCGACCACACTATTATTATACTACCTAATGTTTGTTTTTAAATTTACCGCGCATTATTTGGATAGCGTCGATACGGAAATGCGCACGCCCTAAGCGCTGTCTGGTGGCGGCGCACTGTACTAATTACGTGTTCTGCGATGGTTTTGCGGCGTCCTCTGATTTTGTTCACGGAAAGAGAATCGCCATATTGCTTCCGTGAATTCAGTGAAATAATTGTGGATTTCTCTTCAATTATGACTGCAATATCAATATGAAGTGAACTAAAGTGAACCAATATCGTCCGTGGAAAGCTGGGATACATTTTCACGCGTCTCAGCCCGTGATTCAGAGCGAAAAAGGTGAGTTTCAATCTTCCGTTGCTGTGGCTATATGGCCCAATATTCCACGGGAGTTCGATCCGCTATGCGATAATGAAACTTAAAAAATGCGATTAAGGTTAATAATTGCGCGGTTTTTGTTATGTTTATTTACATGAATTTGAAAAGTTGTACGCGGTTTTCACGCTAATGTGCTTCGGGGTTGGCGATGAAGCTGTCAGGGCGGGTTTGATTGTACATACGTGTAGTTGTAGAGATACATGTGATCTGACATGAGCGATCGTTTGTAGCAGGGAGCGGGCGGGATGTCGTACGAAAAGATGGAAGTGGTGAATCCCGCGGAGAAGGAAGCGAGCGAGGTTCTGCATTCGCTGTTGTCGGTGGAGCGGCGCAGTGTCGATAGCAAGGAGGCTATCATCGTGACCCTGCCGACCGATCAGAACGGAGGGGGCGATTACGGCGAGGGGGCGCAGTGGCACACCCCCATGGGCCAACATTCCGTCTTCGAAATGAGCTCGCAAGGAATGCAACAGCATACCTTCAATGGTCACCAAGATCAGGTATTCTATTACGATCATTTTATAAAAACATTTCTATGTTAGAGATAAATCTTAAACAATTATCAATCCCAGGAAACCTAAAAACATTGTCCGAATTCATCTATCATTCGAATTCTAGTATTTTAGGTATTTAGGATCATTTAAGATTTCATAATTTTAACCAATAATTACTCAAAATTTCAGGTTTTGTGGCAAGGGCACACTATCCAAGTTGAGAATGGTGGAAGTCTACAAGCCCTACCGGGTACATACACCATGGAGTTTGGTCCACACATTGAGACCGGGGACTTGGATGTTGATAAAAAACCCAAAATGGAAAAGAAGGCTGGAAAGAAAAAGAAAAAATCTGAATCTGACAGTGATGAAGATGTTTTTGACAATAAACTGGAAGATAATCCTGCTCAGGTATTGTATTATAAACTAAAATTATCATTGATGTTTGTTGTTATACCATCTATATACTAAACAGTGGTTTCCTAGTACTGTGAAGTGTTTTAATTAATGCTTTTTTGTTAATGCTTATCTTCATCCTGTTGGGAATTAGGATAATTCGGTTTAAAGAGCTTCATTCTCATTAAGACTATTTGTCACTTACATGAGATAGGCAAAAACAATAAGTTAGAATGTAATCCGTTGTGGGGATAATTAAACATTATAAATGCAATAGTTCATCTATTTCTGCCTCTGTCATGCTGTAAATGCTAGTGTTACAATTTGTAATGAAACCTCTATTTATTTCAGGTCAATGAAAGACTGAGGAGAGGTTGTGATTGCAAAGACAACTGTTACCGTGGACTCAATCCGGAGGCAGTGTATCGGCACAGACTAAACATTGCAGAACTAACTAAAAGCGAGCATGACATGTATCTAATGGGCATAACTATGGCTAGCTTGGCAAACCCTGCTGAGACTTCAAGGCACAAAGTCAGGAGGAGATTGAGAGCTTGCTACGTGTATCAAGGTAGGAAAGTATGTCTAGAAGCATTTCTGTATTTGGAGAACGTAACGCATTATCAGCTGAAGCGCATCCGACAACACGTGATGACGCATGGCGTTGCGCCGCGGATACACGGCAACGTCGGTAAGAAACCATACAACACATTCACTCTCGACATCTACAAACACGCCACAAACTTCTTAAAAGAATACCTAAAGCAACATGCAAGCTCACCTAAGGATGCTCAGCCTGCAGGGGACGGAAAGAAAGCCAGCAAGACCGTTATCATCCAAGGTGACTCGAGGAAGCACCTGTTCGAGGCCTACAAGGAATACGGAGAGATTTTAGAACCTGGAGTTAAACTGATGGGCTACTCAACCTTCCGGGCGTTCATGAAAGACCAATTCCCCCATGTCAAGTTTGCGACTAAGAAGCAGGAAATTCCTAAAGACATGGTACCCTTCCGCAGTGGCAAATGTATGTCGTACGATAAGAACAAGGATCCTATTCGGATACAACAGGAAAAGGAGAAGGCCGACGCCAAGAAGGCAGCTATGGAGGCTAAGAAGAAGGAGGAGGAGAGGGAACAACATGTGCAACAGCAGCACCAACAGGTGCAGCAACAGCAACAACAACAACAGCAGCAGCAGCAGCAACAACAGCAGCAGCAGCAACAGCAAGTGCAGCAGGTGCAAGTGCACCAGCAGCAACAGATGCAGAACCAGCCACATGTGGTTATACACCAGCAGCAGCAGCAACAGCAACCGCAGCAAATGCAGCAACAGATGCAGCTGGTGCCACAAGTCAGCCAGCACCAACAGGTGTTGCAGCAGAACGTGCAGCAAGTCTCGCAGCAGCATTTGCAATCGCTCGGCGTCTCTGAAGAGAACGGCCAACCGGTGGAGATGACACAGCAAGTGATACCCCTCGCGGTGGTCCAGCAACCGCAACAAGCGTACATCGTAACCCCCGTCTCGCATTTCCAGACTCGCGTGCAGGGCGCCTGGTACAGACATTGACCCCCGACGGGTCGCGCCGGGTTGACCCCGTTGACTACCATCGGATGAGTTGAGGCAGATCTCATTGCGACTGAACTGTTGTAAGCTGCAATAAGCGCCGCGGAACTTTGGCAATAAGTTATAGAGGATAGTAAGGCTCACACCCCGACCGCAACCGATCAGCGACTGGCAATGACATTTTACAACTAGTAGTATCAATTAGTATAAGATTTTTTTGGAGATTGGCCCCGGGGCAATATCGCGTTATTTTTGAAGAGCGACAATCTCGAAGAAAGTAATAAACATTGTGAGTAGGAAGTTGTCGGTTGCTGAGTTTGCCCTTGGAGTTTGTAAGCTCTCTTTGGGAACCACCTATTCAGTATTGGTTGAAAAACTGATTAATAAACTTATCTTTTAAGTATATTATCTTATAAACTTACACCATTATTTAGCAACTAGCTAAGTAGTTTATTTTTTAAATATGTACCTAGGTACTTATCTTTTTAAGTGGTGTGTATTGTGTATGTATGACGTATTTATATCATAAATTCTTTTTGAGGATTTGTATTGTGAAGATGCTTGTGCAAGGATTTTCATCTAATCACTCGTCATGAAAAGACATTATAAAACTGATATCAGTTTTAATGCATTTTGTGTGATTTGAAATGAGGGATGGATGTCTGAATGCACTTGATTCACCAAGATCTTTTTGTAACAAAACACTGGTTTTTGATAAACCATTAAAATATTAACTCTTTAAAACCTAAACGGAATAATAATGTATTAATAAATATTCTTGGACATTTTACTCACCGCAGTTTAGTCCAACAGGCGCGTTTATCATGGCTATTGAACAGATTTAGAGTGGAAACTGGAGAGTTCAAATTGCAGTTCGAAGTTAATAAATTGGCACTTACCCCGAAATCAAATATAAAACAGATATTTATGTTTTGGTGGCACATTAACGTAAGGTACTCAAAAAGATCGTTTGGTGCATCATATGCATATTTGCTGTTGTTCAATTGTGTAAGCTTATCTCTTTATATTTCATTTCTGAGTTGGATTTCCCATTGTTTTTTATAAAAGTACAGTGCCTTCAATCAATACACAATATCGTACTTCTTTTAAAAACGTGAAATTTCAAATGTAGGATTAATAATTGTAAATTTTTCTTTAAAAAATACCTTTCTCATAAATTATAAAGTAAGAAGTTATTTTTTATAAGTGTTATATCTTTTTGAACAGGATTGAAAAATATACTTGTAGATGTAAGTCAAACCCACGTACTAAATGTTCGTAAATAAAGAATGCTTATTTCCACACCACAATTTGAAGAGGTTATGCTGTTGAACATATCATAAATGTATGAAGCATCATTGTAATCAGCGTTTGCATACAGCAAAATTGTAAAATAATTTATTAGCGGTGGACAATTAATTAGAATCGGGACACAAAAAACGTACTAAATATTGCAAGTGAACCAGTGAATATTTTAAAACATTATAATTTATTAAATTAATCACATTAGATTAAGCTGTGTCTGTCTATTTTAAATTTGATTTATTTTGCAGCCCAATTACGTATTTATTATAAGTAGATAAGGTTAATTTTATACATAGTCAACCCTATTCCAATTGCTTAACTTAGACTACCTGATTTTATGATTAAATTTTATTAATTTGTATCAATTGTAGACTTACTATGTTTTAAAGTTTGTTTCTCATCTATCACAATAGTAGAAGTCTGAATGAACTGACTTTATGCCGAACCTAGGGACGCTAAAATATATTTTAATAGCAGAGACTTCTGTTTTGTTACATTTTAATTATTATTTTCTGCAAAATACGAATGCATTAGAACCAAACAAGCAATATTTAGTAGATAAAGAATAAAGAATTTGACTGATGCAAGAACACAGTACCTTTACATTATAAAGATAGTTACTGAAAAACGAAAGGAGACGATTGTGGAAATCTCATATTTGAGCTAAGATAGTGTTATGTAATTATAGAAGTGTGTAATCATAATCAATTTTACTTTAGTACAGAAATTGTGCCTAGAAAATATCTATGCTTATCCATGTATTTTTGTAGCGCAATAACATGTAAGATTCGAGGCAGATTATACTGCGATTGTCAAGATGAGTTAGAGCTGAATATAACCACAATAAATCGTTTAATAAAATGACCCGTCAAAAAAAATTAATTTTATAAACTGATCAATTTGCTTCGAATCGTAGAGATTTGCCCCTAGCCTGGAATTCGGCATCTATGTTCCAAATTAACCGTAGGAAGACATGATGTGATAGAAATTAAACTTTTTTACGCTAATCTGTATTTAACTTGTCCCATTTATTGGAAGTATATGGGGTCCAAACCAAACGAAAGCAAAGTGTGTCGAGCGAGGCCCACGCCTTCCTCCATTGGAACAGTGCGGTGCCGAGTTGCAACCGGAGATTGGTGTCGGTTCGGCCGGGGGTGTACGTCCGACACACTTGTTCTGCTTATTGGTCTCCTGCAGCCGGCCACTCCACTCGGCAAATTAATAAATTCGCCGCGTCGTTCAATTTGTAAACAAAAGTCATTGTTTCGGTCTCGATCGGACAGTTTGACGATAGTTAGTTGCCTTAGCGGGCGCGCGCGGCGGCATCACGTCTTGATGACCTCTGGGACAGTCGCCATGAAGTTTTGGAAGTGTAGCACCAAGTCCGAGCGGCGGGTCGCAGCTCTTGGTGAGTTTCCATTACAATCATTTTATAATTTACTGCACTCATAGAAAGCAACCTACATAAAGGCCGTTAGGTATTACTTTATAAGCAGTCGTTGCGCATTTCTTCAATTTGTCTTGATTAAATACTCAACACGAAGAATCGTTTTTCAAGCCGTTACGCGTGGTTGCTGTTTAGGTACCTACCGGATTTGGTTTGGTTTTGGTCAAATTTACAGCCTAGGATTCGTTCTGTTTTATTTTAGTTAAGAGTACCTAGTAGGTAGGTAAGGTTCACTGTTTTGATGACTACCGTGCCTGAAATAAGCGATTCTTTTTTATTATTTTTGCTTTTACCTACCTACTGAAAAAGGTGATTCCAACATTATTTTCTAACACCAATGTATTACCTACGTATTACTATCTCCGCCTTCCTCGTGGGATAGGCGATTTTAGTCATAGCTCAACTTCCATGCCGGGTACTAAACAATAGGTTTTCAAACGTCCGCAATCCTCATCATCCGCAGGCGGTCTTGATTGCTATGCGAGCCATGATGCGTCCATCGTCGGCCTTTGTTTGCACTGGCATTGTCCTACTGTTCCGACTTTTACTGACTCATTGTTAGGATACCTATAAAAGTAACATGGGATAGTTTGTCCTTAAAACTTCTAATGATAGGTATAAAATCGTTGCTAATAAGCTACCTAAACATAATCAGAAAAGTCAGTCGGTTGGGTAGTAAACAAGTAAACTGGATCTAACGAGAGTGGTCCGTATAATCGAGGCCATCATTTAGATACTTACAAGGTAGAGGGCCCTACACAACACACTGATAAAAAAAATCGATGTCTACAGCTCAACAGTGTGACTGCTCGTCAGTCCAATCAACTTTATCCTGTCTGCAGTCGGTTATTGATTTTGGGACTGGAAGTGAAGCCCCGATTTATAATGCCGTATAGGTACAAGAGGTAGTTTCTTTTCTTATATTTTATAAAATAAAAATGTTATTGAGCATAAATGAACTGTGTAGAACTTGTGGGGAATTGGATTGGAGTAAGTAAGTATTGTTGTTGGATTTAGATACCCATTATGGGTATCTATTGGTTTTTATCAAAATTGGTTCTATTTTTTTTCATTTTCGGCTGTCCTAGGCACATTGTCTAATTCATCTGTGCTAATGTTTAAAAAAACCACGTCGTGCTACTCGTGTATGCCATAGTTAAATTAAATATTGATGATCGGTACGCTATTGTCACCTAATAATGTATTGTGTCAACCTGCCTCCCTAAAAGTTAAACAGTTGTGCACTCACTCTACATAATTCTGCGGCCAAACAGTGATGCTCGCATTGCTGTGTACCGGCTTGAAGGGTACATCTTTATGTCTCAGAGTGATGGGCGTAGTGCAATGCATCACAGGGCACGTCTTCAGTGGACGTGCTCAGTGAGGCAATGCATTGTATAGGCAGTGGTTACCACTTACTGATATGATTTTACCTGACATAGGTAAAGCGTTATTCTGAATATGTAAAATCCACCATAAACGTGTTTTTTTTAAATGCTACTTACAACTATATTGGTCTAAAATCACTTTTGCTAAAGCATACGTTTGTCTCGTCTTCTTCAAACTATTCAGTGAAATTAGACGCTCCCTAGACGATGTCTATTTAAACCGTGAAGGTGTCTGTGCATGCTTGCACTACCTACTTATTAATAGAGCTGACGAGCGATGCTGTACTCGTACAAACATCATTTTGGAATTATCAACAGTCTGTAAAACGCATGTTGATGATCTTCCAAAAAAATAGGATGACTCTGAGTGCGTTCTCTGGTGCGTCAGTCTAAAATGAAATGATGGTTTTTACTACATAATAGGATTAGGTTGGTAATGTAGGAAAGCAATCGGACTTCAATTTCGAGTGCATTCTCGGATGAAAAAATGCGACTGGTTTTACCGTCCAGACTGGATTCTTGCCGTACCCTATTAGGGAAGGTTGTCGAGAACCGCAGGTTCAAAGATATCGACTGTTTTTTGCAAAGTAACATTCAAAGCAACCTGATTTTTAGTTACTGTGACCACAATTAGGTATAGCTTTCTTTGTAAGTTTTTTCATGAAACAGAGTGATACAGTTTCGCAACTGCCAAAGTACCAAATAAATCAGTTTTATTGGCGCGTTCGTTTCGTTTATAGGCAATTCGTTTGGCATCGCATTTTAATAGGCAAAACAGAGACTATAAAGTCCTTCTTGAACAGCTGTTGTGACGTGTATGAAAAGAGTCAAACGAGTATAGGTAGGTACATAATCTCTGTCGTCATAATGCAGATTGCATTGCATCACATCACATCTCACACACGTCGAATGGATTGTGGACAGACTGGATGTAGGCCGACGAGGACGGCGCGGCGGGAGCCATCCCGAGCGTTGCGTGCGGACGGAAGGACCGTCCGTCCGTCAGTTCACGTTGTGTTGTCGCCGAAAGCACATTCGATTCAGTTCATCGCGTCGATAGGTTTGTTTGTCGGTACGTTTGCGGCTATTTGCAAGTTTTCTTTTTATGAACCTGTGGAAAAGTGAGTGATGAGAATACGGTTCGAGGTTCCGAACAAGTTGGAGATATCGTTCGGGAGAGGTAGTTTGTTTTGATTTTGGGTCTTCTGAAGTACTAACACACTAATGGCAGCCAGGAGGGCAGGTGAAAACATACTTTACAGGGTTACTTTGATAAGTCGCTGCTATTTTGTTTTTTGTTCCGTGTGGTCGCTACTTTATACCTACTCCTACTGAACAATATTGTGTTTCGTACGTTACGTTAACCGATTGTATTACGCGACGCTTATGCGTCGTATTTAATTTTTACGAATACTTATTCGATATTAAGAAAGTAATTAAACTAGGTACTTACCTAAGTTTGTACATGTTCTTTAGTTACCTGAGAGTAGGTTAATCTATGTACAAAAAAATCTCTACACTATCTCCCTACTCTACGTTATCGGTCCCTATCGTGATAAGTAAATAAGTGCAATATTTTAATATGAATATCAGCAAAATATCAAAGAGATTGCTGACTGAAGCATGAAGGTTTTATGCGAAATAGGCTAGCTCTTATTGCATTAACCTCTATGTTACAAGTACCTACATAACAGAAAGGGTTAATGTTAATAGAATGTACTTATGTGGTGAACATTGTAAGCCTGTGGTGCATAAGTATGCTTGCTTACGTAGCTGAACAACTTATACTCGCTTTCTATATTAGTAGGTGTTCAGGAGTATCCGCAAACTATCAACTAATTCTTCTACTCATAAACATGCCTAGCCCCTGCAAATCAACACATTCTATTTAATTTGATTTCTCTCCGAAATTCGCAATTATCAGAAAACAAGTAAGTACCTGCAATATTAATAAATCACCGAAAAATGTAAAAGGCAAGGGACTGATAACAATGTCACCAGAAATGAGTCGTGATGATATCGTAGATAAACTAGAAAATAAAATCTCGTAGCTGCTACGTCGTAGCTGAGGCCGTAGCGTAGCAGTCAACCGTAGAGGGACAGGACAGATTCTAATAATGTACAAAAATGTTGTAAAAAAAAAAACATTTGTGTATAGTAGTCAAATGGGTGGACGACATACATAAAACTACAAATACAACAAATTGGATAGATCTGGCTCAGGACCGAGACAACTGGAGAACACTGGAGGAAGCCTATACCCAAGAGGGGTCCTAACAAATTAATTTTTTTAATACAGTTTAAAGTTAAGTGTTTATATTTTATAAAAAAATAAGTTAGGAATAAAGGCTTTTTTTATTTTTTATCTATTTATCTATAGTAGTCAAAATGGATATTTGTCCTTCTGAAGTACCTGAGCAGAACCCATTTTTGATCAAATTGGAGGTATTCGAATTTTTCCGCACAACAGTACATACGCAATCGTTTGTTGCTACTACCTTCAGAGGGATAAATATCCGTTATGCGTACTATACTTTGGGTGGTACTACTTAAATACTACTACTTACTACTTAAATCGTCTGCAAAAGACGCATAGGCCAATGATGATGATGATGATGACTTTGGGTGGGGTAGAATTATTATTTTAACTTTTTGAAGTTTTCCCAAAATTCAATTCAATATCCATAATATTTCAACTATATTTTGTAGATCGACTTCCTGTATCGCATCACGCGTATGAATTCCACCCTATTTCCATGATGAGCAGTAGCTCATCTATTGTCAAAGAGCCATAGATGATCTATTGTAATTTATTCAATAGGTACAAAGACTACTCTATACATTTGATCATGTATATGGAGTTCTGAATATATGTACTTCTTTTTAGCTTTGCTACAATACAAAACGATGTAAAGGTACATAAATATCAACAAGGTATACAAGACAGCCTTCCGCTCCCTCGTTAGGACCCTAAAGAGTGAAGACCCTGGTTCGGCAGTCGTTTCCGATGCCTTTAAATGTCAGGGTAAATACTGATAAAGGAGTGCTCTATTTTTATAGAGCTTACGATAGAAATAAGAATAATGAGGAACACATTTTCTTTTTAACCGACTTCAAAAAAGGAGGAGGTTCTCAATTCGGTTGTATTGTATGTTTTTTTTTTATTTATTTTTTAAATTTTTTTTTAATGTTTGTTACCTCAGAACTCCGTCATTTAAGAACCGAGTTGCGGCATGTTAGCGCCAATATTCAAAATCTAAATATGCAAAATATAGAGACTATTCAGTTATGTACTTGTATCTACAATACCATTGTGTCGTCATTGTAGTGCCATTGCAGATATCTCAGTCACGGACACAATAGAGATAACACAGCTAGTTTGCTAAGTACCTACATCAGCTACCGTTGAATCTTGAAAAAAAGTTGAAAAAAATTGAAATCCAAAATTTAAAAAACCCCTATTGGACCGATTTTCATCAAACATAGCTAAGAACACTCCCGACTAATTCACCTTTCAAATAAAAAAAAACCAAATCAAAATCGGTTCATACGTTGCCTCAGACACACACACACACACAGACACGTCAAACTTATAACACCCCGTCGTTTTTGCGTCGGGGGTTAAAAATAGAATCACGACTCTGATACCCATGCTCTGTAAACTACTTAGATCTCTCAGTTCTACAACGTGTAAATAGAACTGCGTCAGATTTCTCATAGGAATGAGTAGTCACAAGTTATATCTTTGATATCTTCATTTTATATCTTCAAGTCCCTCTGAAGTATCTGCGCAGAACCCATTTTTGGGTAATTGGAGGTAAGTGAATTTTTTGCCACTATGCGCAATCGTTTGTTGCTTCTTCTTCAGAGGGATAAAGATCCGTTGTGCGTACTGTAAGTGCTTTGAAAATTGTTATGTGGATTCATCAAGTATTCTATCTTTTAATCCATAAATATTAAATTAACAACATTTTCAATATTTCAGATGAATCATTTATTATTCTTCAAATCCTTCCTCTGTTTTCTAGACAAAGAATCAACACATTTCTTTGTTCTAAATAAAGTGCTGTTAGGGTTGTGTATTTGCTTTGCTTTGATCTCTCACACTTTTTAATTCAATTACCGCTATGATTGCGTTGCAATTTTCAATCCGATATTTCTTTTGAAATCGTTTTTATAATTTGATTTCAATCGAATATTCATTCACACTCTCGCTTTTGTTCGATTGGTGTGAATGTTTCCATTCCTAATCGATTGTCTCTACACAAATGCTAAATAAATTACCTATGTTTGTTTACATTCTCACAGCTCTTTGTTTTCCGTTGTTTGTATTTCATTGTTTTTACCTATAATTTTAGGTACCTAGCGGCTAGACAGTCTTTACCATTGTCTCATGATCTCAAAAAATGTAAGTTTTCTACTAAAGACTAATGGTAATATTTTTAATTGTTACGTAGAATAATCTTCGCCTCGACTCGACCTCGAAAACATGCTTTGGTATCAATTTTGACAACTAAAACCGACCGTAAGCACGATTTCGAGGTAGAGTCGAGGCGACGATTATTCGAGTAGATGGGTATATTAGAAACTAACATCTAAATTCATCAAACTATTGACCATGACATTTCCAGGTTTTTAAATGTTTGTAAAAATACCTTGTTTATAAACTAAACTAGACTAGACAGTGGATATTCATAATTTCGACTACATGAGAAGTGCTTGAATTTATTTTAACGATTTTTTTGCCACAATAACGTAGGACCTAGATGAAACTCGTTTTTCTGTCAGCTGAGAATCAATACAGAGACGTCTAACCACAGTTTGGTTATCAGTCCTCTGACCGTAAAATTAGGTCAATACAATACCTAAGGGCCAACGCAAATCTATCGACAAAACTGTTTTGTCGCGTACTTAGTGACGTGAAAATAAATTTTCTGTTATAACGAAAACAGCATATGACGAATGCTTCCTCGTCATATGCTGTTTTCGTTGTAACGAAATTCACATCAATTGACACGACGCATGCATAAAATTATGTTTACCTATCTATTATAGCATTGTTTAGTACCTACCTATTAAACATTGCTTTATACGCACATATCTAGAGAATGAACTGTGCTTTCTTAATAAATAAGAATATAGTGTAATTATGTAGTGTACTTAATAATATTATTAAGTACTTAGCATGATTCTCATTAAATAAGCAAGTAACGAAAACAGCAAATAAGACGAAGCATATTGTGACGAAAAAAGTTATACTGACAGGGTTTGTCACGAAATTATGAAGTTTCACATCACTAACTGTTCGACAAGACGTTTTGTCTTTGGTTTGCGTTCTCCCTAAGTGTTCGATATCACCAAGTGTCAAAACTTTAAAAGTAGACCATGAAGTGTCCGAGTTCCAAGCGTAGCGTAGCGACGTTTCGATTTCATGCAGTTTCTTAAAAATACGATTAGTAGATGGTTGCTGGTAAGGGTACATTAACTTGTCAGAAAGTCCAGTAAAATATTGGTGTTCCAGTCTGGTTGTCGGCATTCCACACCGTGGTGGCCTCGTTTCGGTATCGGAACCGAATGTTTGCCTCGATGCCAACGAGATTGAACGCGAGTGGGTATTTGTGTTAGAATTCGGCGGTATTATAATAGTGATCTGTATTGTACTTTACGATTGGTTTGTTTACGTTATTACATAACAATCATCATCTTCTCGTCAACACCATACAAATTACACTGATACAAAATATAATCTCCGGACTTCTGGTTATTTCATTGCCACCGATATGCATCTATACCTCTTGTTATCAGATACATTATTAATATAGGATATCTTTACGTGGTCTCCTTAGTGTAGAGATCAGCTTATCTCGCCGATTGTAAGAGCTGTTGATAACACGTAACGGATCAGAAGTGGTACCTAGTACGCCATCATCGTCAGTCGTGGTTCAGTGCGCGCATTGCCGCATTGTTGTGTTGTCCACCGTAAATACGAGTACCTACTTTGCGGAAGAGTATCAATCGAGCGTGGTGTGCATGTAGTACGCTCATAGGTCGCATGTCAGAGGGCGCCCGCGGCCGTGATGTCAGAGCGCGACAGTGCTAGTTTGAGTATAGTCGCCCCTGGCGCTTGCTGCCGCGTGCGCAGGAGGATGCAGTGTTTTGGATTCCGAGGTAATTAATCAGTCCACATCACTCGCTCAGGCATGCAAGACTACTGCAGGCTAGAGCATTCCAGTGTCGTATCTTACCCGGTACTCTGAGTTTGTAGTCGAAGGTACCGTGATTGTGACCACCATTGCGTAAAATCGATTTTTAGTTTATAATTTGAGTTTTTCTCGGTGCGTTGGTTTCGTTGTCGTTACGGTTGTTGAAGATGACATCGTCGAGTTGGTCAGAAGGCGCTCAGCGCACGTCCGAAGCGCGCGCACGTTGCGCGCCGGTAAATGTGTCGCGGTGAGGTGTTCCCCGCGCAGATGAGATTCGGGATTTTCTTCATCAGCAGAAGCCGGATAGGCAAGTGCTTTATATTACTGGTGAAACATTAAATCTACAGATACAAACACCTGGTTCTGGGAAAGATCAAATTAAAATAAAGACCGTTTTATCAAAATTCACTAACTGCGCGACATTCGATACTGTTTATTTAGTGCTTGGCGTTTCGGCGTTTTTCCAACATTAAAGATAACTTCACTTTAACCGATGTATTAAATACCTAGTATATGCTTTTTGTACTAGGCAACTAAAACATTGACGCCAAGTTCGGTTCAAAAGATAGATAATGGTGGTTGTTGATAGAGCATTCCATGCATATCTGATGAGTGAGACGCGCTGGCTACAGCAGCGGTTACCTACGTGTTCGTTGTTACTTAGATACCCCTACTATAATGAGACTCTGTTACCTTAGTAACAAAGTGCTTAGTATATAGCAGTTTTATTTGGTTTTATTCTTGAATTTTAATCGAGGATCGACAGAATACTATTTATACGTTTGCGATATGTATCTACTTGACATTCATTTTAAAACCAGGAAATTTAACAAAAGTAGGCACCCATTCTATCTAGTAAGCATAAACCTGTAGGTACTTAAAAAGTTTCTAAATAGCAAACATTCTGCAGTTACCATAGAGTAGGCCTGGCTCCCCATGCACATGAGGACAAAAACCACAGACAAGAACCCAATAGCGCCGGAGAACTCTTTAACTCACAATACAGTTCAAAGAGTTGATGACGAGACTTTGAACACTGTATCGCTCCAGGTTTAGGTCATTTTATACACAACGTTGCGTAAAGTACATGAATATTAAAAAAAAAGGTAGACATTCTATCTTTTTGGTTTTTGTTATACCTGTACCTATTCCTATTTTGACAATATATTTGCATAATGGAAAAAATCTATTGGTGTCTTGGTTTACGAGTAAATTCGAAGCTACGACCTAGAATAAGAAGGCGGTCACTAATCCACGAGTGTCTTTGATTGTTAAATAATAATTATTTAAAACAAGCTACATAACTATTTTAAAAATTCAAAACCCAGTTTGAGAACAACAAAAAAAGTTGGCGATGTTTTGTTCAAAGTCTAGACTATATGCAAAGTAGATTAAAATATACAACCTACAATCATCATTCTGTTTAAATAGATGTAATTTTCGTACTTATTACCTGTAAATAACTTATGCAATTAAAGTTAAACCGACAGCCAATTTGTTCTTTAGACTTTAAGTATCAATGAAGGTGGTTAGTCGTAACCTTGCGGCAGTTTACGTAGATGGGTGTTATGTAAGCCACAATTACTTGGCATTCGCCGTTATGTTATATACCTACCTACCTATAAGTTAGAACATACACTGTGTATGGGCTTAAATCGTATGAAGTCGTACAGGTACGTGTAGGAATCTTGTAGGTACCATGTAATCGTAGACACCGCTTTGCGGTGATATTAACCGCGCAGTTTACAACGAAACTTGAATGTCCTATACTCCTTGCTTGTCATGAAATGTACCTACTTAAGTACACCTTTTCATGCTTTTGGAATAAAAGTGATATCTGATTGTCCCTATTTGATTATATCGCAAATTTGTTATTGGCTTTTCGATAACTTTTTTTTATTGTTATCAATACAGAGAACTATGTTTTGAGTTGTTTTTAACCTATTTTTTAACGGTTTTTTTTATGTTTGTTACCTCAGAACTCCGTCATTTTACCGAATGAAAAAAACTTTTTATTTGAAAGGATACACCTACTTCCCGATTAGTCCGATAGTTTCATCAAATGGTTCAGTAGTTTAGTTTTTATATCAAAATAAATGGAAAAAGTATGTCATCCACGTAATCGAATGAGCTTATTTTGCTTTCCAGTGACAGTCACTAAAACAGCAAATAACATGATAAGAGAAACCTTTGTATGTCTACAAAAGAACTAAATAATCTCGTGTTCCATATTTAGAGAGACTCATCGCACACAAGCAACTTAAGAACGTTACTCGACTCAGTGGGACCGAGCGAGCGTCAGTGCCTTTTGTTCCTTCACAGAAATGACATGTCTTGGAGAAGTTACAATTAACTTGACCTTTGCACACACGTGTTGCGGTCAGTGAACTTAGGGATTGACAATATCATTTACATTCTACCGTTAGTATTTAATTTCCGGGTGTGAGGTTGTCTTCATGTTCCGCCCGCCGCCGGTATGCATGTGCAAAAAACGAATGCTCACGGCCGTTCGTTGCTTGTATAATAAGGAATACGGTTATTATTGACTCCCTGCTCTCCTCGATGGTATTTCCATGGGCTTATGAAATCTTTTGATAATGACAGTCGGGAACATCCATTAGAGTCGTTGCTATGAATCAAAGCTCTTTATTCCTCGGTAGCAGGGTACCTATGGTTTCAAATTAATAGCCAAATAGCACGCGAACAGTTTTGTTGCCCACAGTGCAGTGGGCAAGAATGAATTGGGGTAATGTATCTTACGTCTTGTATTCAATCTAATGAGGATATCAATTATATTTGCATTATGTTAGTTTTGTCACGAATGTGGTAGAATAACTATATGTAGTAAAGCTAGTAAAGATAAAGGTAGGTCGTCTGTCGTCTGAACTCATTATTTTTGACTTCCGTTTCGACTTTTTGAATTTTCGACTTCGACCCGTTTGATTAACGGGTCGAAGAAATGAAAGAGGTTAGAGTAAAGAAGTTTTAGAAATAGCGGTATGGTTGAGTAAATTGTAACTCTAGGTGCTCGTCACCCACCTACCTAGGGTATGAGTTTTGACAACTACGTATACGTAGTACTGATTAAAAGTAGAGCTGTGACTAAAACTCAAGTGGAACTACGTAATATCAAAACTGCGTTTAGCAATGCGGATATTAGTTTTTAGGCAGGTACTTTGAAAAGTTGAAGAGCGAATTTAATAAATTTTTATTAAGTAAGCAAATCAGTTTTTTTGCGGCGGCCGGCATTTTTCACAACCGCTATTATTACTACTTGATATTAATTTAGTTTTATGCTATCGACCTTGGTGACGACCTTCGATAAAAATAATCAGAGGTGCTATTAATTGCTGCAGGCAAGCTGTAGGTATTTTTTAATGGATTAAGCTTTTTATATCGTGACTCGTGAGCCTTATTTATTATTTTCCTGCATAGTTTTTGACGGTGTAATTTGATTTGGATTAAAAGTTACCTTCGTAGCACCCCGTAGCACGCAGCTACGAAAACTATTGTTATTTTTTGCTGTTATCCGGGATCTGTATCTAGCACGTGCTGTGATATTATCTAATCCTTGAGATGTACGATTATTTATTGACTTGTGCTTTTTCTAGAAGCTGAATGCGATGGCTGCGGGAGTGAGGGAGACGAAGGGCGGAATGTGGGTGAGCTCCTCCTACCCCAGTATGCACTGGCGACGGGAGGCCTGGCCAAAGACCACCGACCACTCATCACCTTCCCGGACAACAACAACTTCCATTCCTTGTCTGCAGCGGAGTACCGAAGGCTGTTGTTGTACCTCACTTCAGTGCCATCGTAAGTTTATCTCAGAATGCTTTTCACGATTAGGGGCGGCTTGCACCAGAATCGCTAAACGCGTTTAACTCTTAAATAGTATTTAGCGAGTTGTCAAGTCATACAAATACGTCAGATTTAAATCGATTTAGCTGTTAAATACGTTTAGTGATTCTGGTGCAAGACGCCCTTGATTACTGTCATCTAAGTCTAGTTTAATTCAACTTCAACTTCTTGATTTGATGGCTTTTGCGACTGTTGACGCAATTTTGCCAGTGTAGTCTAGTTTAATTAAAAATTGAAATAATCTGGATCAAATTAAATTTTCTTGAATAAAACATATAAAGTCATAGGTTTAATTTGTCATTATTACTCAATTGTGTTTGAAAGTACTTTCCACATTTTCAGATTGCTAGAAGCGGACATGGGCTTCCATATAATCATAGACAGAAGGAAGGACAGGTGGAACTCAGTCAAAACAACATTACTTAGGATCTCTGTAAGTTTTATTTACTTATCAAACTTAAGCAATGGAATAGGCAGAGTTACTCAGCCGAAGTATTAGTTTTTAACCTTGGAAGTTTAACGTTTTCTATTTTTCCAGGAGTTTTTCCCTGGTATAATCCACACAGTCTACGTCCTACGACCAGCAAGCTTCCTTCAAAAAGCCCTGTCTGAAGTGAGCAGTAAACTCTTCAAGGAAGAGTTCAGGTTCAAGGTGCTAGTCTGCTCATCTGTTGAGGAAATGTATGAGTACTTCGACAGATCACAGCTGACGCCGGATTTTGGTGGAGAGTTGCAATATTCACATGCTGAGTGGATACAGCAACGGATAGTAAGATTTTCTTTATTTCTTTTGGAAACCTCCATTTTCGCAATATGTAAAGCGCCATCTATTGAAATTCTCTGAAACTAACTACCAAGCAACGCAGATGTCGATTAGACATGCGCAAGCGCAGAATGGAACCACAAAGCCAGCGGAACTTATTTTTTATTACTATGTTTAAAAACAAGAAGATGGCATCAGGTGTTATGCCATCTTCTATATCTTGTCATTAATATAAGATTACCTTAAGCTTAAAATCGAAACTCCCTTCACAGAATATGTGCACACAATATTTTGGTATTATGTTTTGACGACATAACGTTTAAAATTTTTTTTGTTTATTTTTCAGGCATTAGAAAAATTCTCGACACTAATGAAAGAGATCTCAAGTAAACTAGACGACTTTATGCATACGATAGTAGATTGCGATATGGGAAACGACCCAACACAAACCAAAGAACTTTTAGACTGTCAGGAATCTAGGTGAGTATGTATTCCGTTAGACGCTCAACTTCAAACTAGTTTTGTCGATTTCGTTTAATGAATCACACGTTGTCACTTAATGTTTTTTAAAGATTCAAATATGTTTTTAGGTATAAAGCTTTAAAAAGTGAATTAGCGTCGGCAACTACGCAAGGCGAAGAGTTGTTGACGCAAGTGAGGACACCAAATCTAACGTACAATATTATAAGTCATGTCGCTGCAGTCGAAAGGTAAGCAAAACTGATATTTACCTATACCTACCTAAACAACAAAACTATAAAATAAGTTGGATCTTCTATTTTCACCTATAGGTACCTAAAAGTTTTCATTTTGACAAAAGGCGACGCTTTTTGCCTATATTTTTTAAAGTCTCTTATTATCCGTAAAGTCTAGAATCAATTTGTTTCTCATTCCATTCGAAAGCCTTAATTTATCGCATATATCCTGACACCTAATGATTCTGATTTGACTTGCAAAGTTGCAAATTAGACTAAGTAAACAATGTATTTTGTCACTTTCAACTTTATTCTTCAACGTATTCTTTGTTTTCTAATTTCAGGTTATTGGTACAATTGGACGAGACTGAAAAACAATTCGACAACTTCTGGCAGAAACATTCCACGAAATTAAATCACTGGCTGAAATTTAGGACATTTTTATTAAATTTTAAACAGATGCAGGTATGTATTTTTATTACATTTTAAACAGATGCACTTACACTTATCATTAATACAAGTATCGATACAGACGTTCTCACATGTTGGTCTCGTGACTTACGATTTTATTGGTCTAAATTGAAAATGCGAAGGCTGCTGTTGTTTTTGTCTATTGTTTATCTTCTTGCGGAAGTCGAACATTGGTGTTTTTGGTGAGCATATTCTAGGACTAGGAGAATTGTCTGTTTCATTCATAGGCCTGAAAACGAAAGCTTCTGATGCAGCCCTCTGACCAACTAAATCAGAAATATCCATGCAAGTCTCTTGGTTAGGTTTATTCACGGTTTCAAAATTCCCCACATGAATATCTTTCCTCTTATGAGCTTCAAGTTGGAATGTAAGCTTTTGTATTTTCCGCGTCTTATCTTCCAAACGCGCGCTCAGCTCCTCTGCCTGTTTCCTTTTCATGTTGAACTCAGTCTGCATCGACGACATCTTACGTTTGCAAGTCTCTAATTCAGCCTTTAATTTTTGTAGATTCAACGAATTGATTTCTTCCATGCACTGAAGCTTTTCCCTCGCATGCTTTGCTACGCTTTCTTGATATAAAGTCTCTTGCTCGACTTGGTACGACCAAAATGACATCGCTCTCATAGTTATGTCCATGATAGTGTCTGGTCTCATACCTGCTAGCACTATTGACCTAAAGGTCTCTCCTGGCTGCAGATCAGCTTGAATGACGTCGAATTTGTCTCGCAGTTCTGTCCCACAAGCAGGGCAGTTCAGGGAATTTTCAGCGTTTCGTTTGAATTCACTTTTTCCGTGTTCTACACAAAATGCATGCGAACATGTCGTTACCCATGCTTGACTAGAGAGGGCCTTTCTGCATTTACGAAAATTACACACGATATCCATAGTTTTGTATTATTTTACCTTTGTTTACATAATTTCTGAAAAAGATGCTCAAAACATTTTGTTTATTGATTTGACAATTAGTTTTGTACCAAAGAGGTTTTAACTTTTTATTGTGCGCATATAAATCTACTTTTTCTTCTACTCTACCCAAAGAGTTCCAATTTCAGATTGAAATAAGGTTTTTACCCACATAGTTTTTTTCACTACTAAGTATTTTTGCACATTCAAGCCTAGCCGACCAACAACCGTGGTATAATTTATATTTAATTTTACAGGCAACATTAGATAATCATCTAAAGAGAGCATGTGATATGACCGAGGTGGGTGAGACAGCTAGCAGAGTTGATAATCTAATACAAGATGCGAACGACTTTGAAAAACTATGCAACTGTGATCTCGACACCGCTTCCTCTGTTATTGAAGATGGTATGTTACTTTTAATTCAAAAATTAGTATTTTACGAAACTGCTCGTAATGATACGTTCTTTCAATTTGAGCGTTGAAAAAAAATATTTATATATAATTTTTGTTCACAGGTGATAAATTAATGCAAGATCCTCTAAGTTCAGTGGACCACATAGAGTCAAAATGTGAAGAACTTCGACGAACGAGCACTCTACTTATTGAAAAAATACAAAAACGAAATACTTTACTAACCAAAGCGCGGGAACTAATGGACAGAATAGATAAGGTAAGATAATAGATAAGTTCTTAAAAAAATTTAACGGCTATAAAAGTAATGTAAAAGTTTTATTATATATAGCCCTGGCAACTTTAGTAGAATTGGAATATTTTTCATCAAAAAGATTACCAACCTACTGAACCGCTGGCTGGCAGGCAACAAAATTCTAAAAAAATATCAAATTTTGAATTTGGAATTGCTTTTTTGTTTTCTAAATATTAGATAGCCAAGATTTGATTTGATTCAGCGTGCGTTTGCATTTTGCAATATTTTTTGTGATCTTTATTAGTAGCTACTTACTAGGTACCCATTTAATTTTATTGATTGATTTTATTTTATTTCTCGAGTATTTCTAAATTATTATAACCAAAGTTAATGCGTCCTTTTATCTGTTGTGCCAGTTTTTATGCACTATACTATAACCAGTACTTAGTTATTAGTGCATTAGTAATTTAATTTTCATGAACAGGCTAACGAATGGTGCGCGACGGGCGTGGAGATACTAGCCGGAGAGGGCGGTCTTATCGCTGTGGACAAGCTTCTGGAAGACGCGCAGAGCTTCGGATTAACAGCACCCGAGGAGTTCAGAGAGATGCTGATGCAATCTGCGACACAGGAGACTAGAGCTTTGGTCACCCAGGTATAAACACCAAAAAGTTTTTACCGCTTGTGCTTTGCCTAGACTAGAACTAAAATTTGGTACGCACTGACAATGTCACGTGTCTTATACTTTTTTTTAGGAATGCACTGTTATTTATGCACAGGTTTATTAAACCCACTAATTTTTTTAAAACCAGGTTTCGTTCTGAATACTTAACAATAGCAATTTTTCAATATTAAAAGAATTAAGTAGGTAGATAATAGCAATTTCAAATACTGTATTATGACTTTCCTATATGCCCATTTATGTTTATTCAGGTGGCCCAAAGAGTGGAAGACGTCTGGCTCATGGTATCAGTGAAGCGAGCTTCTCTTCAGCGAGCCATGGCCAAGCCAGCGAGGCCTGTCCAGTCTGTGCCACCACAAAGTGCCGTTGTTTTACCAGCTACTAACCAGGTGAGTTTCTTCTAGGTTCCTTAGGGATTATGCTGATACCAACCTCCAATTTTCTGTACATTTATCAAACCTCGGGTCAACTAAACAGCCAGTTAAGTTAACAGCATTGTCTTGAACATTTAGAAAAAATCATAACGTGCAATAGTACGAATAGTAGGTATCTATGAGGGACTTCGTCAGAATTAGGTACGTTGCGTATCTCGGATACGCTAGCGTTACGATACTTTTGCGATTATCACATTTATTCGTCAAGGCACAGTTGGTGTAAAGTAAATGTTCATTGCAAAAACTTACCTAAGGTATCGACTATCATGATGAGCCTTTTTGGACGCTCTTTACGTCCCCAAGGGGTGTCAAAAGTTCCGGTTATTTTTATTAAAACCACCAGTTCCATCTACAGTTTTGATTATTTGACTCTACCCCCTACTCTTTCCAATTCCATTTTTAAATTCTCCCGAACCCTTTAAAATCGACCGATGTCCATAATCGAAACAAACAAACCTAAATGGCTCACGTTTTTATATCCTTCCTCATACCACCTGCAGTCACAGCTTTCTTGCCGCGCATCTGTATGCGGAAAGTGCGCCGGCGACGATTCTTGCATTTTAGATGAGTCTTTGCGTTTTGTATGCAGTTGAAACTTAAAACTTCTTGTTTTAAAGAAATACCGACTGTTAAACGAGAGAATGACTGTTTCTTGCTAATAATAATAACCGGTAGTGGTATATGGACACAAACTTACATTCTTATCAATTTTTAAGATAGGCAGGAATGTATACGATATTTCACTGGTGAACGGAAGGTTAATTTAAATTAATTATAGAGTTATTAAAACTCAACTGAACTGTCATTTTGTTTTTGACATTTGCATACTTTTTTAAGAGAATACTTAAGTGATGGAAAAAGCAGATGATCCACCTGATGTTAAGTGATAAACACTGCCTATAACGATGCCTCACTGATCATGTCCTCAGTGGAGGTGCTCAGTGAGGCAATGTAGCCGCGTCCATCACTCTGAGGCGTTATATTTCATATTGCCTGTAGTGGATGCACATTCTAATAGTTTTTTTTTTGCAGACAAAATAAATATTGTCAGGTATTAGTAGTTTATAGGGTTAAAAGGGTTAATATTCCATGGTTTAAATTAAAGGTTGGTAATCAAATGTTATTAGTGCTTGCTGGATGGCAACCGCTGCCACTAGCGATGCGCAAGGTCACAAAAACGATACGATTTGCGCGATAGTAGAAAGTAGCATTAGAAACATTTCTAGGGTTGTCCAAATGTTATAAAGCTAGGCATCTCTACAGCTATTTCAAAATATTTGCAGTAAATATTTTTACCAAACTGTGGTATTTGATCTGATTTTTTTTTTCTCTATGTCGAGTTACTCTCAAGTTTTTTATTAATCGTTTTGGGTCATGCATAATTTTATTTTATTTGGCAAAGAAGATGTTCGATTTACATTAACAGCACCAAATGAAATAATAACAATAATATGAGATTAAATATATTTATAGCAAACAACTCAGATTTATTAAATCAATAGATTTTAGTCAAACAAAGACAAAAAGTGTGTGCAGCCCTAACAAGGTCGCACTCGGTCGTACCGCGATGGAGTCAAAGCGCACACTTTCAAACCATACTTGCTACACCATTATGATTTCTATTACCACAGCTCAGCGCATCAGTATCCAAATTAGATTTTTATTATGCATGCTTTGTATAATTTCTCTGACATGAGCATAATAATAAGGAACAGTACGCACAACATCTTTTTCCCTCTGAAGTTAGGTGCAACAAAATGAGTGCGCATGTGTACAGTACTGTTGTGCAGAAAAAATCGTTTACATGGGTTCCGCGCAGATACTTCAGAGGGACAAAGATCCTTTACACGGAACTCTTATTTTATTAGCAACAATTTGTTAGAGAAATAGAGAACAGGTTGATATAAATAAATAAATAAATATTCATGGACTTTACACACAACGCCCTCTAGTCCCAAACTAAGCAAAGCTTGTAATATGGGAACTAGATGGCTGATAGAATACTTAAATACTTTTTTTTTGTAAATACATACTTATAATACACTACTTATTACTTATTTGTGCTACGTAACATTATTTCAGAACAAAAGACTTCAACGCGCTCCATATCTAAACGTACATTTTGAAGTGTTTTCAAATTGTTATATATTGGCATGTGAATTACAAAATTAGGAATTTAAGGATGATAAATGATTTGAACCTCCTTTATTTATTTCCTGCCTGAGTATATTGGATCATTATTTACAAATTTTATTTACATTCAGCGGTATACATATTATACAGTAAGTAGTATTTCACAATAGTATTTTAGTTCTAGTATACGAGAACATTATTTTTTTTATACCTACTTATAGGCAAACGTTTGACCGCAATCTCACCTGATGTTAAGTGATTAGCTAACGAACCGTCTGGGTACGAAATGCAATGCCATTTTCTCTTATTTATTATCCTGTTACGAAGAGAATCAAGTTTGCTGACGTACAAATTGATCAATTAACATTTCAGCATCAATTTATTTTTTTGCTTGGTCGTACAATTTCTATTCTATATAATCACAATATTTATTAGATTGATGTATTTATGTTGTTGCATGTAACAAATTAACATACATTGCTAGATAGGCATACTCACGGTGGATTTTACCAACTCGGAATAACGCTATTCCTCAGATTAAATACTATCCGCCGACGGGAATATTTTAATCTACGATTCACTTTATTCCAAGTTGATAAACTCCATCCTAGACATATACCTACTTATGGAACACTAGCTTCCGCCTGAGACTTCATCCGCGTCCTGTTTGATCCTGTTGATTTTCCAGGATAAAAAGTAACCTACGTGTTAATCCAGGTTACGAACTATATACATTCCAAGTTTCATCCAAATTGGACCAGCAGCGTGATTGCAACACAAAAATGTAAACATTTAAACTTATAATATTAGTAGGATGTATGTAGTGATGTACAGCGCAGCGGTTCATGTCATTGGCGATAGTAATTTACATTTTAAAAATTAACCTTTAATTGTGACCCACTTAGCTGGAGAAGTTATATTTTAATTATTTTATAACACATACTTAGTCTTACAACCTTTGTGCCGGAAAAGTATCGTACTCGTGAGCTCAAGACGATTATAATATTTTGGGACTACCGCTATCTAGTTATTTAACTACTTACCAATTTGTTCCGGGTTATGGATCATTGAATGTCACCTCAGTTGATCAAATGATAGTAGAACATATTGAAAGTTCCGTATTTTCAGGTCAGAGTACCAATTAAATAAATATTCATGAACATTTCACACAACGCCCATACTCCTCTCCTATACTAAGCTTATGGTATCCATACAAAAATATATGTTAGCCACACACAAATGTTTGTTCTTGGTGGGGATCGAACTCGCGACCCACGGCACGAAAGGCAGAGCTATTCCCGACTGAGCTGTGACGTCAGTACACGAAAATCATTGTTTGGGTCGAAAATTACTGAGTTAAACATTTTAGTTAGATGATGAGAACATATTTATTTTCAGATTTTATGCATCCTATCCTACTAATATTATAAATGCGAAAGTTTAGATGTTTGGATGTTTGTGTTTCAATCACGTCTAAACTACTGAACCAACTTGGATGAAACTTGGCAGATATATAGTTCGTAACCTGGATTGACACATAGGCTACTTTTTATCCCGAATAATTAACAGGATCTACAGGATAAAATGAACGAAAAGGATTAGCAGCGCCAATTGGCAAGAGGATTTCATTGTCATGTCATATCACGTCAGTTTGACAGGACGTAGTACTACCTCTTTGGTCTAACGACTAGCGTTTGACATTCCAGTACGAGTTCGGTGTAATGAGGTGTAATGTCAAGTTTCTCAAAGTATCCGCTCGGTACACGCACAGATAATAATAATACACAGATAATATAATGTACACGGAAACTGTAGACGCGTACGAAGTCGCGGGTAACTGCTAGTTCGTAATATAATTAATAGGTACCTACTGAACTTAGGGTCAAATAATAGCGTGACGGTGGTCACGGTTCACTTTCTGATAACCATAATTCATGGTGTAAGTGAAAGTAAAGTAGGTATAACATTGTAATAAACAAACCATAGTGGGTGTGGAATATCCGTGACAGTACATGAGTGGATTATGTTATGTGTACGAATAATAATATCATGGAATATTATTAGATTTACGAGTAATGCGTCCATGAATATTCAGTAATTGGGTGTGTTCATTTGACGTTCGAATTCAACCGCAATACTTCTCTGAATAAATTACATGCAAGTAACAAAAATATACAAATATTTAAATTGTATGAGAAACATACGATGAATGAAGATATTATTTGAGTTAGGGTTAGCGTATTTGGTAAGTTGAATTTTATAAGCGCAAACCCTATGCATGTTAACTGAATTTTATCTCCATAATATTCGAAAATTAAGCTGCTTTACCTATTTTATTAACTTTAGGTACTAATAAATACTCTTTGGTTCATATGTACTCGTTAAACATTTATAAGGTATCCACGCAGGTATTTGTAACAAACGAGTTAAGCAATAATGCGAAATATGACTGCTGCAACAGATGTTGTGGAGCAATCATTGCGGATTAAAGACGGTCCGTCTTCACCTATTATGAAAGTTCCAGATCCTACCTGTCACCTAATGTATTAAACACAGAATACGCTCTTAACTTTTGACCTTTTAAAACGTGTGCTTTGAATTCGGACGGTAATTTGAATTAGAAGTGATTTATGTGCACTAAGATGTTACATCAAAACAATCCTTTACTAACCGTCTAACCAAGATGATTTACACAGCTTCAGGGGCCACTTTTTACAGTTTTTACCTATGCTTCTATGGACGCTGTAGTGCCTCGGACATGGCTTACATTACATGGAGTAGGCTTGCGCAGCACCCATACCATACCATCCTCTCAACTTATATCATACTCTTATTATAATTTTAAAACTAGTAAATAGCTAGGCAGTGAAGGCGCATCCTTCCTATTAAAACTTAGATGTTTCCAATGCATTTTTATTAAGACGGTGACACGCTTCATTTCGTAACATATTCTTATTTTTTAATTATTCAATACCTACGTAATACCTTTCGAAAAGCCGTGTTACTTCCCGTTCCATGGAATGTATCAAGGTGACCTGACGAGGGCTTGACTGAAACAATTTATTTAGATAACTAGCATTAACAACTTCTCATCTATGCGTAACGCCGATTACTATTACTAGTAATAACTTTCAATTAATCTTTCATCATAATTATGATCAATGTTCCTTCCTATCTGTCCAAAATCTATAATTCTGTCATCAATAAAAAAATCGTAACTGTATTACAACTGGCTTCAATTATCGAAGACGTGGGTGTTCAAATTCACACAACATTTGACTCAATGTGACATGATAATTAGTAGGTCGACAGTATAATCGTGTAGATACCTATTACCTACTCCAAATTGTCACAGTATAACTAGAACGATTTTGAAACTACATTGGAATGGAATTAAACGTGATGCAAGATCTTTGTAAGTACTAAGCTACAAGAGTTGAAATATCTGCTAATTCTGCAATAGAAGGGCTTATAGGTAAGCGTATCGTTTGACTTTACACATTACAAAATCGCAAGTAAATTCATGCTTACTTAAATTCTACATTTTATAATAATGTTTATTTTTAGAATTTAAAATATTTAGAATGGGGCAAACAGATTCAAAATTTCAATAGGTCCTTACAACTGGTAAGTTGTAAGGACCTATTATTAATAAATAAAGTATGCTTTCCATTCGAGCTCATGCATCATAATTTCTTCTGCTTTTATCACACAGTAAGAAAAAGACTGTTGACGAAACCATCACCAATGAAATTATACTTCTCTACCAAATACCAAAAAGGGCGAAATTAATTGGTCGAAGAGAGCTTTCTAGGTAGCTGATGCATGTTGAATCGTAGTAAACATGTTGAGATAAATGCACGACGAAATCACTGACAGGACAGCAAGTATTAGATGCCTATACCTACTAGTCCATGTACGAGTTTACTTATCACTCCACAGCACTGATCGCATTCCGTTTTCAAGGTGAGCAGAACTTTATCTTGTAGGTGTCTGCATTTTGCAAAGCAATACAACTCAAGTTCCATATTACTTTGTGATCTAAGACTATGTGCTGTTCATACATTATCCTGGCAGGTCTCGTGGGAATGTTTGTAACAATGTCTTCTTGGGAACCTCTAAATAACTCATCGAACGAGTGGTTCATTGTCACTATGAGCTTCCTCACTTTATTGTTGTTTTCCACACAATAGCTAACAGTTATTCATTTACCATGCATGACTTTTATGTGTTTTCACATAACACTCTTGAAACTCCGGCCTACGTCTGTTAAGGCTAGAATAACAGAGCATTAAATGCTTAGTATATATTCTAAAAAGGCCATAGTAATAATATCTTTATTCAATAAAATCACAAGGATCATTACAATCGTTCAGGTAGGTTCATCACTAATACCAAACTGGTTGCCAAAAGTATTTGAAGATGAAAATACTATTTAGGACTTTGGTATTTTCCTCCATACAGAAAGAGCTAAGTACCATTTAATTTCTTTCAACATTCCTACGCGCAATACGTATAAACCAATACGTATGTGACTTATAACCACACCTGTTTCCTGCTAGCAGTTGGGGCATGACGGTATTGTCTTACTTTTTGTCCCTTTTCCGTTCCTTTGTTTGTCGATACGAGTAATCTGAAGTAGCGTTATGAACTTGATCATGACGTGAGAACGCTCATTTCCTAAGTAGAATCTTATTACACTGTAGACTCAGACTGTCTCATTTCTTAGAAAATATTATGTTATGTGTACCTCTTTAACAATCTTGTATTACCAATTTAGTTTTGAAATGTTTCAAGTTGTCCGCAAAATCTCCAATTAGGTACGAGTAGCCTAAATGCCGCTCGCCCACTGTTGACCATTTTCGGAAAGTTCTCTGGCCCTGGGTCAGTTGAGCTGCTTTAGCCTTCTCGCATCAAAATGATACTTACCTTAGCTTTTTCTGTACCTAATATTGCCTTCAAACTTTTTAATCCTATTATTATCGTTTCGTCGAAATCACTTTAGCAAGAACCAACCTTATTCCTTCTTTGTCCTATGTTATCAAACTTATCAATGTACTACCTACTACTTACTATCTTCTGAGACGAGGTGACTCTGCGTTATGTAGTTCTGTGATTCTGTCATCATCAGTTAACTTTTTTGACTCCAATTTTAGGTGTTTTGCTTAGGTACTTTACTTACCCTAGACGTTTTCTTTTCAGCTCCAGTTTTATAACTAGTCTTCGTTTGGAATCTTGTCTAATCATTGATTACTTACTTACATTAAAATTGATTTTGACTCTCATAACAATAAATCCCATTTTCCAAAATCATGCTTTTACTTATAATTTATACGTTGCATGGGTAAATCAATCTTATTACATCTATACCTATGAACGTTCTAAGGTTTGTATAACAAAGTCAAGCGACTATAAACAACAGTTCTAGCCATTATGCCTCTCTCCTTTCCACCCACTTCACACTTAGCCACAGCATAAGCACTATTAACTCTGCAGTTGAATTAATACTTGTCCTTATACAGCCAACTATTTGTGGCAATCAAAAACGTTTTTCTCCAAAGTTGACTAGACTAGACAACGTCTTAAAACTTTCTTATTTCTATTTGAATAAACATATTTTGTTTACGATTTATATTTCTTTATGCTTGTGTTTACAATTTCATGCAAAGTATAAATTGAACCATAAAATACTAGGATTACTTGAACGTTTGTCGAAATATAGACGATCAAGCGTAAAATAATCCTGTTAAAACTTTACTGAAGACATTTTATACGCACAACGCTCTATATTAGTCCCAAACAAAACACGCTTTGCAATAATGCTAGTGAACCTACCCCTTAATAGAGCAATAGGCACCTTAATATTTTAACGGTTGGTTTGCATTAGTATATAAACAATAATCATTGGAAGCTTGTTAAAAGCATCAATCAACGTGCCAATCAGTTTCGAACTGGTCAAAACGAAGTTCAATGCCAAGAGACAACAAACAAACGATGACTTAGCAACTCTATTCAATGATCTAACTCGTGTCTCTCTGATTTTATGCGTTATCATCTTTATGTCTGCGCATGAAAGAGTACAAGTAAGCCATACCTAACCCCGTAATGATAATATAAAAAATCCTAGTCAAACTTGTGAAAGTATATGTTGACGTCACAGTCACAGTACAGAGCTACAGATACAGCTATTATGTATTTCAACAAGTTGTATGATATAAAAGTCAAGAGAATTCACATTTAAAGCCCTATTTGATAAATAAGGACTTGTAGGCACATTACTCACGCAATACTAGACGTGAGATATGCGTGTACGCAACCGGCACTCTACAAGCATTTTCCGAACGCATAACTATGTTTAGGGCCAACTTACCCACGAGCTTTCATTACCGCATGCCGCTTACGATAATTCACGTTTGAGGAGAGATCAAACGAAAGTATTCCACTTTCTTTGAAATACATATAAATTGCAATGCTGTGGTCATGTTTCAGTAGAATAACCAAATCACGTAGGTACTGACGGTGACCCGAAATTGTTCGCACACAGAATGCGCACGCCACCGACGAGCTCTATCAGATTTTAGCAAATACCTTGAAATCGCGGAATTGCTTTACAATAAGGTTTCTCCGCTTTGTACTGAATTCAAATCGTTTTATTTTGTGCGTTTACTATTTGCAACAGTTCTTTGTCTATAAAACCAGTACCTAAATGCAATTCTAAACTGAGATTGCAGCAATGAAGCGGTTGCCCTTCTTAATACTGAAATTAAGTAGTGTGCATCATTTACATAAATACCAGAGCTTTGTGTTAGTGTTTTTCTCTTTAGTACAAGTTTATGAGTCCCTTAAGATGTTGTTTCAGCTATAAATAAAATACCTAAGTACGACAGCAGTGCGACTCGCGTAAACTTTTGTATAACATCGGTCAACGGCACAATCTTGCGATGCGTTCGTGAGAATAAACTGCAAAGTGAAGGGAATTAGAGCGTGTATAATTGAACAAAACAAAGTTCATAAGCTCGTGTTTGAAACAATTATCTAAATAGTGATTTAAAGGTAATGATGATTTCTCGATTTTCTGAACAAGATGCAATAGTTTTTTCGCAAGTCGTTTGTTCAATTTTCGTGGGAAGCTCTGGTTACCTATCATGTCGACCTTCATACACTTTACAACCATCCTTTGCCTGTTCTTTCGTAACATTGTTTTCTGCATTAGTTGTAACTGAAAGCTAGACTTAGGTTCACATCGTTCATTTATGATATTTTAAACTGAATATATTTTACGCTACGCTTACGATATTAGGCTCGTCTTACATTATTTTGAGTGTTACATGTGTGTGTCTCAGCCCAAATGTATTTCAACTCAACACTATGATGCAGAACGCATTCCATAGACGTGTTTGCTTCCAGTATTTGTCAACAAACGCAGTGTTTCATCGAGACGGAAATTATTTGTCGAGCATATCAGCTCTCAATCATTCAGTTTTATTTGTTACGTGATACCGAGAGACAATACTGGAGTAAATACTGTTGAGATTTTAGTGCCTTTCGAGTGTAATAATCTATTATTCATAATATGCGTGCGTGTTTATCATCTATTAATCTGTGCCTACCTAATAAAATATCTAAAATAGATATATCTACCACTGGTATTGAGCTTTATCGTCATTAAATCGACCCAAGAATATTATTATACCGCATTTAGACCTCTAAAGACAAAATTATCAAGTTTTTGCATTATATTGTATTTAGATTATTTGTCGTCTGCTATCAAACCCAGCACATCGTGCTACCTAGCTCAGAATCTTTTAACATGTGATATTATTTATACGCTACATAGGTACCTACACACTTATCATCGTTGAATCTGCATGTCTGTCATACAAAGATCATTGAATCAATTTTGATTGTAGTGTTGGCTGATTAATTGAGAACTTCCAGGCGGAGGTGAACGCAATCCGTTGCAGGCTCGCGTTCCAGTCTGTCCGATGAGCCGTAGCGCGGCGGTCTTGCGGCTTGCCGCTTCGTTTGTGCAACCTCTACAACCTCATGCGAGCCTAGTACTCTTTCTTTCGCATCTGCTCCACGTTTTGAGGCTCGAATCTTGTCTTGTGTCAAGGACTTTGTGTTAGTATTCACTTTCAATAGTTCAAGGTGTCAGTGGTATTTAATTTCAGTGAAGTGTTATGAATTGGACGCAGCCGTCGCGTCATCGCAACGTGATGTTGATTTTGGATTTTGTTGTGTAAGACATTGGTAATTATTGTGTCGTGTACCAGGACATCATCCCGATGAAGCGATCGACGTGGGTGGACGTGGAATCGGGCGGCCGTCTCGGTTGCAACGGTGAAATTTTTTGGAGTGAATGCGCCGAATGTGATTGCTCTTACTGCAATCCGAACTACGTTTGCGTCTGTAGCGACAAGGTATATAAACATGAGTATAACAACCATATAAATATCTATAGCTTGAATAAATCACTGATCTATGTAAAACTCCATTCGGTAAAGAATTTACTCTATGTTTTGCATGCGGTAGACATAGACAAATGTTTAAAACATCAAGGAATAACTCGATATAGTATTGCATAGAAAGGAGAAAGGTTTCAGTTCTGATAAACCGGCGGCGTAGTTATCGCTGGAGAATAAATTTTTGTCAGTTATGACTTCAAGGTCTGTTGACTTTGAAGCCGGTACAATACCGAATATAAGTAGGTGTTATAACGTCATGGTGATCTATAAGTGGAAGTGGTCTGTTCGTATTCTATGATCCAGATTGAACTCTAGTATCTTGAAAGGCATATTTGGATTCAAAATTTATATAAAACTAGTTTCGGCCCGCGAGTTCGTACGTGTCCTGTTCGTATCGTTAATTTTTCAGAATAAAAAAATAGTTATAGTAATCCAGGTTATAAACTATATTATTATATATCACATAAACATCTAAACTTTCATATTTAAGAGAAGGATATGAGAGCGAAGAAAAAGTTATATTACTTACATTTAATTAATATAATAGTCTTAAGTTCATTTTGTACTGGTACCCACTTATATAAAGTTTTGAGTAATAATCTACAGAAATCCTGAGACCAAAGGTCAAAGGGAAATTACACGTTAATCCGCTCTTCGCACGAGAGTCTTTACTTACCAAGTTTTATACGCAATCGTAAATTACCATACGGTATTCAATATGAAAGATAACCCACTTTCCTTCGAAGCATGATGTGTCTGTGCACTATTGAGGCAAATCACCTATTAGGTACCTATAGCATTAATGATGGGAGATTGATGCCTCATGAAACAAAATGTAATTTATTCTTTGCTCATGGTGGCCGGTAATCTCTTCGTAATGACATTTGCTCCAGTTCAATGTTGCTTAAAGCAATAAAGTTGATACTGCTGTCGATTTTGTTGTTGCATTTTTCTAAACTAACCTAATTTGACAGCACTAAAAATGTTGCCGTCCCTCTCTCATAAACTGAAACGACAAGACAGCTATAATTTTAGCGCTGTCAAATTAGGTTAGTTTAGAAAAATGCAACAACAGAATCGATAGCAATGTGACCCGGTTAAAAAGTGTAGGTAAAACTATCCCTAAAGCATTTCTTTTACTATTTTAGACGACGAAGGTTAGGTAAGCAAGCACGTTGCATTTTAATATTATGAAATTGACCGCTGTTACACATAATAATGAACATCTAGATGTCATCTATTATTTCAAGGACTTGAATAGATTAAAAATATTCTAGTTTCAACAGACTACGTTTTTGGTTTCTAAGATAATTTGAATTGCATAATACGCATCGTCAAAGATAATATACGCATATATCTAAACAAACCTGTATGCTATTCTCAGGCTCTTAGAAATACTTACCTATCTATGAAACATGTCATGAAATATAAACGTTCCTTCATATTTATAAAATTCGTATTTTAATTTTATAACATTCTTCTATTGAATTCATTGCAAATCTGCCATAATTTGGCATTATTTACTAATGTGTTTCGATGTGACTATCAATGACAGAAATATGCACCAAACTTTAAAGTCAAAGTTCAAATCGAACCTTAAACAAAAAGTTGATCAAGATAAACATGATAAGTAGATAGATAATTATTTATTGTACACAAGGAATACATACAAAATATTAAAAACATGCATCTTAGTCACGTGAAAAGTGTAACAACACATTTCCCCACTGAGGGGTGAACGGAAAGGAGGATACTGTGCCTCAGGGCCAACGAACAACAGGACTAAACAGTTCTGTTCCGCATTTAGGGACGTGAAAATTAATATTATTTGAAAAATACGCTGCCATAATGAGCTTATGGTTTTGTGATTTTGTCTAAAAGCACTCACTAGCCGACCTCACCTAGCGTGGGATATGGGCAGGGAAATTATGTCGAAAAGCACTCACTCCATATTACATTATCGCCTCCCCTTTTTACATACCTAGCCTATAGGTACCTAGTACCTTTGTATGTATGTACCCTGCGAAAAGCTTTTGTATTGTTTATGTTTACAGCGATATATTTATTTATGCCAAATCTATTGTAAGTATAAAGATTTACCGTGCTGTCTTGTCTGTAATTTATTTGCCTTACGAGCTTTATAAAAATGAGGAAAGTAATTATATGTAGAATATGGAAAAAATTTAAATAGTAATAGGTAGGTATTTTCTTCGGTATTAGGTAATTCGGCAACAATTTAATACAGTGGGAAATATTCTCACGAGACCATAGGAAGTCGAATGAATGAATGTGACCAAAAATGTTCCACTTTTGGAAATTTGCATTTGATGTAACTTGGACTTCTTGTTTTAAGTGAGTAGGTAATGTGTTAGTGTCGATGTTTAGCATTGCTGGAAAAAACATACAATTCAACTGCATGGTTAGAAAAAAAACTCGATAGTTGGTATACCACGAATTAAGTTTTGTAGGTATTTACGACTTAAATAACCTAAAATAACTTACCGAAATACCGGTAATTCCTTACATAATAATAATTAGGTATGCTGTCGTTAAATCATTCTAAAGTTTTATGTGGAATTAATTAGGTAGGTACCTACACCTACCTACTTGTTCATCCATTGATGAATGTGAGTAGTAGTTAGTTATAATGGATCCAATTTTGGATAGATTAAGATTTTTTTTGCAGTAAGTGTTTGCACCTCTAACGATTTCTAGGGAAATTAATAGAAAATATTTTGTTATTAGTTCTCATAGTGACACTTCTTAGTAATAACAGATAAAAATAAATCATTTGACCTAGAAAGTACTGCAGTAGGTATCTACTATATTAATTTTTTTTCTGTGGTATTGCATAAAACGCATAAATCATTATTACTGACCTAATTATAAATAACTATAAAATATGTCAAAAGAAGGATAATGAACACAAAATACTGATATGTACAGGAATTTTGTTGTTATTTAGATCAAATACAATAAATACTTAGTACTTATGTTCGATCACTCATTAGTTTCCTTATGGGCACAGGATAGATGCGCGTGTTGTGCATTCGTTTATTTCAAAAGTGATTAGGTATATTTATCAAACTTACGTTAAGTTATAGTTTGAAGTGCTTAAAAGTGATATAATCTATTGTGTTGTTTACAAGTAAAATATTATGCAAGTTAGAATATCGTCAGATGTTAATTTTACATTTTATGTTTCTAATAATGCATCCTTCTAGTCTCGATAATGGTTCCAAGAAAACTGGTAAAATTTTAGAATAAATAAGCTGTCAAATCCCCGGTACTGTATACATGTAGACTTTTTTTGGATGTCTTATTAACAAGAAGCTCGTATAAAAACCTCAGCATCAGTATAATAAAATGTATTTTATGATTTGTCAATAGTAAAAGAAATTACCAAAAAAGGAATATTCACTATGGTTTGTGAGTTTCATCATTTGATCACTCATTATGGAAAACTTGTAAATACAGTAATTTATTTGGATAAAAAGAGTGATTTATTTGGATCAAACGAATCCAAATAACACAAAGCGATGCTTACCTACCGAATAAATACCGTCATTTACATCATACCTATACGAGGAAAACGTCTGTTTGTTTAGTTAGACCATGCAAGCGAACACACATCAATATTTAGCATAGAATAGGCGCTAAACGGTGTTTGAGGAACAAACATACGCAAAATACGCGATCTAATTAGTACCTCTGCTCAAATAACTTGTTTCACTCGTGGAGTTTCCATTAAATCTAAATCCCGTAACTTAGCTCTACATGTTCTGTGCAACATTTTGGAGTCACAAATTACTAGACACTTCTTCCTCGTGTAACATTCATGCTACACCTATCTGATCTTTCTCAGCAGTTATGTTCTTATGTTACACATATCGTGTTATAAGTACGAGTGCATCATCCGGTTTTATATAGATTAGTGTAATAATATGTTTTGAGGATGTGAATTTCAATTGCATCATAACAAAGGAATCTTAGATAACACGGTCAGATAGTTATTTCTTGTGCTTAATAATTTTGATACAGGCCAGATACTTTCCGGTAATATTTACATCCAAAAAGATCATTCTTTACATTATTATTAGCTGCACATTTTTTTGGGATTTTGTTGTTTTGAATTTTATAGATTTGATGAATATTATAAATAGTTTATTTAATTTACTTAGCTAGGAAATTCTTATCTTGTTTGACTGTTCTAATTTAGGTCACAATTTGTTGTTGTTATCAATGAAATAATTAAGTTATTTCAACACTTTTATCATTAGATGAGTGCAAACACTGAGCTACAAGCTAGCTAAATCTAAAACGTGGTTGTCTAATTTTTCATTTTTGTTTAGAGTATTCTGATTATACCTACTTATTATAACAGTTCAATGAGATTCAAATTTTGTGGTATCATTAACTTTTGGTACCACTTCGCCCACTAAAACTCTTCGCCTATTTCTGTAAACTGTTTCAGTTTATTTCAGGTCGTTGCCCTCTTCCCTGCAGTTGCGTGTCGTCTGCAAGTCTCCCACATCTCTCTTGTGGCATCGTCCATTATGTTCAATGTTCATGTCTTGTGGTTGAACTCGTTTTGACTTGGCTCCTTGTGGTTTGTGGCAACAAAACTCCTTTTCAGCAGTTTTATCATGTTTAGGATTTTCAAGGTTTTTATTGCATTGCAATGCTTTTCAGGCATTGTTCATTTGTAGGTTATTTCGTTTCAATCCATCATACTTGATCATACACGTCAATTATTTTGTTGTTGAACATCTGTGATGGTTTTAATTTCATTTTTATCTAATTGAATAAATAACCACCTATTCCATTATATAATAATGAAATTAATTTGGTTACTCAACAAGTTCAATGTTTCCAAAGAAATGGCATGACATGAGTTCATATTTTACATTGAGCTCATTTCCCGTGATTACACAAAGTCAACAGATTACGCGTTTGCTGTATTTAATTGCACACTTTAGTTTCTCACTAACGGAGCTTGGTCATTATAGAGTAAAGGAAATATTATTATAATTATTAGTGTGTCTAAGTGAAAGTTGTGTCTTACACTGAGCCATATCTAGTATTTTTATAGTTACAAATACAAAGATACTAGGGTTCTGATCTTACCCCATGGCTCAATCTCAGATTATAGCTATATTCTAGAGGCTCAGTGTAAGATCAGAAAATAAAATCCATATTGAATAGGGCTGTCAGATATTTTCACGTTCGAAGTGCATAAATTGAAGACTACTAAATTGAAGAGCTGCAAAAGCGGATTAGCATTATTAGTCAACTTTACCTTTAAAAGTTTACAACAGCTTAAAAACTTCAAAAATTAACTTTTTCTTTTTAAGAATTTATGAGACAGTAATCAATTTTATAATATTATGTAAAATCGTATACCGTTGGTGTCCCGTTGCGAGAACGAACTTTGTCACTTTCAAGTGTCAGTAATGCCAAACAAAACTCGTAGAATAGAATAATAGCAAGTTTTCTTCGCAAAAAATGTTGTCTGACTTTTTGTTAAAACTGGTGTCCATAAACCTACCCTTTTTGTTGTTTAGCAGGCCTAACTAGTATCTACCGAACTTTAAGGTTTACCTCTAACTATCGCATTACCCTCATACCAGCGCAGTCTAACGGATTCTCGTACATTGTACTCAATGTTCCATGAAACCCTGGCTAATGCTTGTATCGTGTTACACAGGCTACGTTCGAAAGCCGACAAAATGACAAAAGCATGTTTAAAAGTAATCTATTTTGTAGCTTCAAAAACGTGTAGTTTTGGAGAAAGCGAACGTGAGAGTCGTATGTCTAAAGTTTAAAATCACTGCGGAAGCGAATTACACATATTTCGGAAAACTACGTTGTCACTTGATGATGATTATTACCTTTCAGGCTTCAATGTGATCCTTGCGCTGTGTAATACTAGTTCGGGCCAATAACAACCATAATAGCGTCAATAGCGTATGAGTTCTGTGCATATTTATTTATTTGGTAGAGATGTGCATGCCAAATGCCATAACTTTCCTTGACCATGCGTAAAAGTACTCTCTCGCTTCAAACCTTGAGTCGAAACTGGTGTAACCAGTCTCAGACAGAATTAGTGTCGTTTGCTTCACTTTTCATAAAGATACACGACTTTATAATGTCTCCAGCTGTTAGGCGTAGAAAAAAACGAGACGGACTACATTTTTAGGGTTCTGTATCTAACCAGTAAAAATCAAACTAAAACTACAAAACCCTTAAGAGAAAAATTATTGTTATGGCATACTTTATCCGGCAAAGAGTTCATGTTTATACTGTGGTATTATGGCACCCAAGAAGTGTGGAGACAAGCCAGCACAACTTAGACAGCTTTTTGTAAATCTATCTCATTGATACACTCATCAATAAAAGTCGGTAGAGTTACCTCTTGGTTGGTATTGCAAAACATCCGGTGATCTTAGAAATCTTTAGTGGGAACCTATTAATTTATCTCGTTTAATTGCTGTCCAAGAGACTAATTCGCTTGTTGCGTACTCCGTTTAGATACATTTCAATTTGACTCGCTTTCAATATTTTTTTTGCACATCTATCTTTATTATGAATTAAGTACTTGATTTCATATATAGGTATGTACTTAATTCGTGTTATTGTAGGTGCAGTAAATAATGTGTAGTAAAAACATGGTTTGAATTTTTTAATCAAGCTTATAGTAGGTAAGTACTCAAAGGAAAAACAGTAAATGGTGAAAGTACGCCCACTCGACGACAACACGCCGCCACAGCACAGCACAAACGTGGGTAGTTTAGGTAGGTATAAGTACGTGACTGGTAAAGTAAGGTCATGGTTCAAATCTTTATTTTATATCTTAAAACATAGCCGGCTCACAACTAAATGTTATGAAGTCTTATGTAAAAATAAGTATGATACAACTTCTTTAAATATTTTCTTTTTTCAAAATTTCTCGGTTTGCTGCAAACAATTATTATTCATAAAAACCTACTGCAGGCAATCTACATAGTTAAAGATGGGAATATTGTTATGTTTACCAAGTATTGTTGCTAAACTTCCGAATGACCTGCTACACTTTCAAACTATTTAAATTGCGGATACAAAAACAAATACATCCATGCTAAATACTACTACAGTTATTAAAACTAACCTTGAATATTGATACTGAAATAGGTATACAATTAAATCATTTTATAGTTCTTAACGTATGTATATTTTGCTCTCCATAAGTGTGAATCGCTTGTGGAAGAAAAGATTTCCATTTAGATTGTTGTTTATTAGATTATCACAACGACGATAGCTTTCTTGCAAATTCGCGATATCATCCGTAGGTTTTTCACAATGTGCATAGTAAGAAAAGCGTTGCTTTTATTTTAATTTGAAGGTCGCACCTGAGTGTTTCGGTGCATGTTATGCCAGAGTTTATTTCTACCATGTGGCCTACTTCCGTATTGTTTCCGCGAGACCGGTTGTTTTGATTGGCTCTTGCATCTCATGCCGATGCCGTGATCACTGACGAAAACATCGTCGCAAATCGAACGGGTAACGCTACCGATCATTGAGGTCAATGGAATCAATCGAAACAATCTCACTCGTCAGACACTGTTTTTTATTTCTGATTGTAATTTAATTGCACTTCTTGCTCGAATATTCTTCATTGGGACAATGCGCTTTCGAAAATATATTCCGAGAAAATTCGAAGAAAGTCTGTAGCATTTCCTGACATGACAATTAATCATCGCAAAATATAATGTAATGTCGTAAATTGTCGTATTAAAAACGTTCACCGTTTTAAATCATTAAATTTTATGCACGTAACGAATTGATGCAGCCGGAAGACTAATCTTTGACCTCGTTATAATTAACAAATTAGTCTATCTATGAAATAACAAGATTACTGCAGTCGTTCTTAATTATCTCTACTTACTTGTAGATATGAGCTACTCTTCATAATCATTGTGACATCATATGTTAGCATGTGACGCTGGATTGTTTTATAGTAATGAGATGCAATGTGTAACTAGGAATGCAAATGTCAAAATGACCACTTTAGAGCCAGTAAAAACAATAGATAGTGATGGTGATAAGACAAATAATGAGGATGTGTGTTTGCGGCGGAAAAACGGTGAAAAGATAGACACGAATTATTCAAACATGGTGCAGCAAGAGCCCAGGGTGGCGAGCTTTCAAGTCGGATGGGTGCAAGTGATAGAGGAGCTACAATGGAAAATAAACTCTGTAAGTTATTTAGTGTAACCTGTGGGTGTACTCGTAATTAACCAAAAATTCTAGCGTTTATGTCTAGAACAACTAACAGGCGGCCTAATTTCAATAATAGACGATTGTAGGTATAGTAGCGAAATCGAACCCTTAGTGCACCAATCAGACTCTCACTTGACCGATTATTTTAACACGAGAAATCGTGGCAACCCAAACCCAGCTGGTTTTGAATTACGTGTGACTTCCTGCGCAAAAAAAATCGAGTGATGAAAAGATAGTGTAAAATCATATCCGTTCTGAATAGTACCATCATGGAACCTGGTTCTTAAAACTTGTCATAGTGTGCCCAAAGCAAACTCGAGCACATTCTACGGTAGACTTGTAGCCCTCCTGGAGAATGACATAAGTTCTATATTACTGCGATTACACTAACGGTCGACCGTCGTAGCTCGTAACGGGAGGCTGTGCCGGTTATTTGGTTTCGCAGCCACCTTTCCTGGCGGTTTTACTCCCGTATATAGTAAACCCAAATGTAATTTAAACAGCCATGCTTATCATTTCCACGATAGTCCACGTAAGAACTAGGTAGGTATAGGTACTCTACCTACATCTAAGTGCATATTGCTATGTATACCTACCTACTAGGTACCTACACATTACTCAAAAATATAAATCCATTGATTTACTCGTAATACTAGAAAGCAATCAAATCAAGTATTTTAAAGATGTTTGTTCTGCAAAAGCTGCAAACCGTTCAGATTAGGTTACAGCTGTTACAAGCGTCTGCCCTTTGATGCCAGCTCCAATTAAGATATTCAGGATGCATCGAGTCGTGTTACAAATGATTCAGAATGGATAAAGTCTTCCTGTAAAAATGTAATATAAATAAAGCACTTGTCGCATGAATCACGTTGCAGTGCGCCGGCGCAGGGGCAATTGAACGTAGCATTATGGTCAATCAGTTCAAGTGCGCTTGCCGACGGGGGTCACGGATTAATGATACCGCATATCAGGTTTTGATATGATATAACATACAGATTAGGTAGGCATATAATCATTATGAAATATCTAAATCTAGGTTAGTAGAGCCTAAGCTATGGGCTCATGTAGAGCAAATTGAATAGGGCTTTAATTATAACAAAATTATGGCCGTAATAAATAACTACTTCTTAAAACCTGCCTATAAGAAACCAACAAAAGAGATCATCTGTACTTACACATAAAAAAAAAATATTCCCATTGCATAGAGCACGTGCTTAGAGACCAGTCTGTCTTCAAAAGACACAGATGTATCCTCGAAATGTACTAAAAAAAGAGAACAATAGCCATGCGACGGATTCGTGCAAAATCCTGGGAGCTTTCTGATGAATAGCTTTTGGTGAAATCATATCGGCTGTTGAATTATCTGTGGTTTTTGTAGCTGTCCTGGATACCTGTATTCACCAGGTTAGGTTAGTAGATGGATGTCCTATTATAATTACGTAGGTGTAGATGGTGTGATGCTGTAGTGTTATACGAACGGTTAGACGAAATAAATAAATAAATGCAAATTCCTAAAATCGTTTCCATGGCTACCAAACTAAGAAAAGAGGGTGACTCGAGTCACCAGACTGATCAAGAGCGAGTTATCCGACTTTCCGATTATCGGCTAGGTAACATCAATTGTAAATTTGTAATGTAAGCACGAAGGATGGCAGAGGCAGGTGTGTTGCTCTACTAACACCACCAAGCGGGTCGAAAGCGAAACACACTCGCACATAAAACGAGTCGTACAGTCAACATCAAAAGTAAATGATAGCAAAACGTTTCTACTGCACGCCAGCAATCACCGCTATACAGAGCGCAGTTTCATCTCAATGCTATTCTCAAGCTTAAGGCTGGGGATCTGCCAAATTGCCAAAACTAGCGAAGTTCAAAGTGTGTTTAAAAGAAAAGTAAGATAGTAACTTCATTTATTTTGGTTGCAAATCAATATTCAGGATATGTGTAACAATTACATATTTAATTTAGCTTCATTTAGCTGGTTTATAATAGATAAATCTGGGATCAAACACAGCTCTCTCGCGCCCAAACCGTTTCGAGTCAAGTTTGTGCACTCGGATTAAGGAAATGAAAACAAAATCGCAAAAAGTACTCAGCACGTCTTGATGTACATATCCTTGTCTCCAAAACGCCCTGAATACATTTTGCGATTTTGTTTTCATTTCCTTAATCCAGGTGGCAGAAGATCTTCGAAATTTTGGATTTTAAATGGTCTATTCCACAATATTCCCTTGTTTTATCTACAAAACAACTAAACTTACGTATAGGCCAAATATTTAAGTATATAAAAAGTGTAAAATCTTTACTTAAATAGTCTTATTTTTTTTAATATTTAATAATTGCTGAGACTAGTTTTTAACCAAATATCGCAAGAAAATTCTTCAGTGGCCTCTAGGCGGCCGAAACGTTCGGACGTCAGGCCCACGCCAAATTTCTCAGGATTTTTAAATGAAGAACACGCAAACGTCTACTCGACAAAAGTCTACAAATCATGGTTCTATTGTATCATTTGAGTACACTACGTAGCAACATGGCAGTTTTTCTCGCGGCTGCGCGTAACGCGTAAGCAGACCGCGTAATAAGCTCATTTGACATTTACGAACAGTCACAATAAAATTTTATCGAGTAGAACTCCTGGTTTGCCAATTAATACGCATTGAAAGTGGCTTTACTTTTTTCTCTTGTATACATGACAATATCCAACAATAACCATACCAATGTAAACTTAGTTTTTATTTCTTTTAAGTCAACTCCGCCAATCAGTCAGTAGCTGTTATTTGTTTACACGGAAAATAGATTTTTCTATCCTAATTCCAATTAAATTAGGATAAGTAAGTACCTAATTATTATCTTGCTACTGCTCATACTTGTATTGCATTTAATTCAACCTATTTTATTGCTTTTGTAAAAACCTTTTTGTGAACAACCTTATTTATTCTAAAGAAGGATCTAACATGGACCGGAGAGAGGAACATTTGATGAAAGTAGAATACATAGAGAGAGACATTGCCTTCTGGCAAGACAAAATCTACCATTTTATCTTGCCAGAACGCAAAGAACCACATCCTATCCTATCCTACTAATATTATAAATGCGAAAGTTTAGATGTTTAGGTGTTTCAATCACGTCTAAACTACTGAACCAACTTGGATGAAATTTGGCATATATGCCAAGTTTCCTAAAACTCAATCCAATCCAGTAGGCACATAGGCTACTTTTTATCCCGAATAATTATCAGGATCTACAGGATAAAATGAACGAACAAGATTAGCAGCGCCAATTGGCAAGAGGATTTCATTGTCATGTCATGTCACGTCAGTTTGACCGGGCGTAATACTACCTCTTTGGTCTAACGACTAGCGTTTGACATTCAAGTACGGGTTCGGTGTAATGTCAAGTTTCACAAAGAATCCGCGCGGTACACGCACATATAATAATACAACACAGATAATACAATGTACATGGAAACTGTACTCGCGTACGGAGTCGCGGGTAACTGCTAGTTAACAATATTTATGCAAAAAAACTAAAATAAATACTGCTGGTTTTTATTGCACGTATATTTTGGAATACTTATTTCTTCTGAAATTACCTACTTACATCCAATTCTGTATCAATGATCTGTATCTGTCTCTCACAATTTGTGTTAAACTCTCCGCAATATGTTAGATAGATAGATAGATAGATAAACACTTTATTGTACACAAAGAAGAAACAGGACATAAGAGAAAACAATTAAAGCTAATGTACAATGGGCGGCCTTATCGCTAAAAGCGATCTCGTCCAGACAACCTTTGGATGGAGAGGATAAACAGAAACAGAAAGACGGCGGTGTACAAAGTGTGCACAAACAAACTAATATACCTATTTATTCATCATGTTAATTATATATTATACCTACTATTACCTACGCTATATTATATATACCTACACATATATAATATATACCTAATATATCTATAATATATAATACCTACACATATCTATAATATATACATATAATATACCTACATATTAGCAGATAAGGATAAATAATGCTCGTATACCTTTGTTTTAAAAATGTTTGGTGACTTCGATAAGCGAATGGACAACGGCAATGAGTTCCATAGTCGAACTGCGTTTATGGTAAAAGATTTACCGTACATAGCGGAGCTGTGCACTGGAGTTACAAGCTGCAAAGTGTCAGAGGATCGCAAATTACGATCATTCATCTGATGCAAGAACTCGAAGCGTTCCTTAAGATAAGATGGAGAAGTAGTGTTAAAAAGAATATTAATGAAATAAAAGAATGTTAATGTTAAAGATGAGTTTGGAGCAGTACCCTCCCTATCCTTTTTCATATTATTTAGAGAGTTATTTTTCAGTAGTACCTAAGGTTTTAGTTTTTAAGCTTATCTACTATTTATCGATTTGAGAGTTTCCGTAGAATTTACTATGACCTAAATATTAACAAACATACCCACTTAATGTACTTATGTCTACGCCCAGCTACTTTGGATTCACAAGACGGAATATAATTTGAAGATACAATTCGATAAATAAATTTAAATTTGATACAATTTGGAGATAAATGGAGTGTCAGAAAACGAGACCGAAAATCTACTGAACACAATTAAACAACTAGACACAGCCATATAACTCCCTATTGATAATGCGGACATACTTTCATGCTCCAGAGTCAGAAAGATGGATGAGTCTAACAACCATCATCATCATCATCATCAACCTATACTCGTCCACTGCTGGACGTAGGTCTCTCCCAAGACGCGCCATTGAGCTCGGTCTTCGGCTCTTCTCATCCAGTGTCTGCCAGCTACATTTCGCAGATCGTCGCCCCATCTCGCCGGAGGGCGTCCTACACTACGCTTGCCTAAACGTGGTCTCCACTCGGGTATTAGTTTGCTCCAACGATTGTCGGTTCTACGGCAAACATGGCCGGCCCACTGCCACTTCAGCCTGCTAATCCTCTGAGCTATGTCGAAAATTATGATCAATGATCGTATAACCCCAGAGCCAATCACTGTCGCCGGAATGCCTCTCGAAGTTGTGCAGGAGTATGTTTACCTCGGGCAGACCCTGCGTTTGGGTAGACACAACTTTGAGAAAGAGCTAAACCGGAGAATCCAGCTGGGCTGGGCTGCGTTTGGGAAACTCCGTCAAGTCTTCTCGTCGCAAAAATATGTGTGGACTAGGAATGGTCGCATATTCATCCGCAGAGATGACCAATCTCCTGCAAAGCAAGTCAAAAACTATGAGGCACTGGCTGATATGAACTCCATACTGATATGAAACCAGGCTCTGCGAAGTAAAAATGAAGAAGTATAGATCTCACTAAAACTCAATAATACTCTGCCAAGAATATTTAGATATGTGCAGTATACAAACAAACCCCAGTGACTATACAGACTTTGTTTCTCGTCATGGATAATATCAGTAGATAAAGTGACACAGTCAAGTGATATAAGTAGAGACTATAATTTGTTGCAGATTTTAATTTTGACCGGTCTACCTCTAGTGAAGGACACAAAAATTCAAACCCTAATAATAGTAAATATTATGTAGTTTATAAAATACTGTTCAAAGAACTGTAGATTTAGTGATAAGCAATTTTAGTGGTGTAACGGAGTGTGAAAATAAACTACCCCTCAGTAAGTTAGATCCTCATCACCCTGCATTAGATATTATAATTAATGTATGATATAAATGTAATGATACAAAAAATGTTAAAAGGGTAAAAATATGCCACACATATTTTCAAAAAAGTTGATTATTCAAAAGTAACAAAAAACCAATAAATACTTTCATTCCTGTATGATTTAAAACCAATCTTGGCAGATTTTATCCAATTAACTGACTATTTGACACAAACAATAGCGTTCCTTTAATTTTGTTATCATGAGCACTTATTACTCGTATATTGGAATCCAATCACACACTTAGTTATAAGTTGTTCCTTTTTTTTCCTTAAAAAATAAGTACTAAATTTTTTAAGACATATTTTACCTACATCAAATCTGTTTATGCCTGTAATGGTATATCACACTGTAGAATGTTATAAGTTATATTTTTCTCCTAAATAACAATTGTGAATATGCCATTGGTGTAACTAACTAAATAAATAAATATAAAGATCGCAGTAAAGCATTTTTCAGTTTAGTTTAGTATTCGAGAAAATTTACGAATTGCTTTCCGCGCATGTCATGACAACTCGATTCTTCTGTTTTGCACAGGTAGACTATCCCCTTAATCCTGAGACAGACGTGTTTGACGACCGTATAAAGAAAATTTTTAAAACCGTTTTGAAGTATTGTGAAGGTGACATTAAAGCCCATTTATAATGTCGTTTTTCTCATCACGTTTGGTTTATTTACCTAAGTTGATGTTTTTTCGATATATTTAGTTGTATTGTCAAATATATAGTAGGTAGGTATAATACCGATGTACAGTTTTCTAGATTTCGTTTTAAAGAACTTTATTAGGTACTCATCAAAGAACTTTACAGTCCATTTAAATATGTAATAGCGTTATCGCCTTGGATCTCTGTAATGGTAATGTCTATGTTAAATAAACAATAAACAATTTGAATTTGTTTCAAATGAATTTTTTCATAAATTTTTTCATAAATTTTTAATAATGTTTTTTTATGATAGAGAAGTATATTGTCATAACGGTTCATTGCCCCTCTGAAGTATCTGCGCAGAACTCATTTTTGGTTGAATTTGAGGTAAGCGAATATTTCCGCACAACAGTACTGCCTACATGCGCAATCGTTTATTGCACTTCCAGAGGGATAAAGATCCGTTGTGCGTAGTGTAAGTTCTCATTTAGTATGTCCCTGACATTAAATATACTTTTTATGATTCTCTTGCATTGAAGCGCTACTAAGTTGAAATGTCACGATTCTGAAAAGTCACCAACTTGTGATGTTGACTGTACGTTTCCAGTGGCGGAGTACTGCTACATTAGCTGTGGCGCGGTATAGAGTAATGATCCCTTTCTCATAACTACACGATGCCCTTTAGTGCGACCCGTATAGCCAACAGACGGATGGGCATGTTGCTCTACTTAAATAAATCGTTTTAATATTCTGTACAAATACTGACCACTAGTAATAGAAAGCTTAAAATACGGTACCGTTTTATTTAATTAGTACTTTAATGTAAGAAACAAAGTTTCTACAATAGGAGGGCGTAATGCCAAAGTATTTTCTGCCAGCCATCCTTATTTGTAAGAACATAGGAACATAGAACATAGGCGTGCTATTACTTACTAAAAAGTGAAAACAGTAAATATATATCCACAAATAACTAAATATCACTCTAAAGTATTCTATACCGTTTGTGGCGGGTGAACAATCATACGCTATTAGATTCTTTGCAAAACGTTTACTAAAAACTCGAATTTTATTCAAAGTAAAAGTTATTTAGAATCCGAAATTCATAAAAGTGTACACTTCTACAGATAGTTGATATCAACCTACAAAGCCTACACTTGCCTGAACTGGCAATATAAGTAGAGCAACCTCACAGTCGTTAAACTGGAGCCTACAACTTTTTTACGTCGCAACGGGGCCCTCCCCTTGCATCCCGAGCCGAGCCGAGGCAGTTCCTTATTCTTACACTTTCAACCGACGGACGACAGGCACCATGTGCTGGCTCTTCTCACCTTTCAATCTGTTTCCGACTATTTTAAACAAATCTTTCAAAAACATAAGAACGCTTTAGAATACTAATCGTTTAGTGTTATTATAGTGGATAATACAGTGTTTTACAGTACTGTAGTGAATTTGTTGAAAATTGTTATAGTATGTAAGAATGGATACGTTAAATGTGGTTTTCAAAACTGGCTATAAAATTGTTAAAGATTTCTCTGAACCACATAAACCTGTGAGTACATATTTTATACACGCACCTACAATCGACATCAAAACCTACCTAATAACAACTGAGTTTTTCCCTATACCTTTGATTGAAAATGATTCGAAATTACTTTGTTACAATAATAATGTTACTTTGTTATTAAATTACCTTCCTTCTTTTCGGTAACGCAATGGCTACCTCTCTATCCAAATCCAACACAAAGGTTTTTAAACGTTTTCTTTTAGAATAAAATAGATAAGCAAGCAAGATTTATTTACCTGCCTACCCTATATCACAATGTTATATGGTTACTTAATTATGCGAGGTAATAAACTTACGCATACCTGCCTAAAGTTATATTTAAACTGTATGTTTTCCCTAATAAATCGATATTTATAGCAAGGATTTGTGAATTACATACTCCTATTTAATCATAGCGTCATCAATATGCTACTGCACCTATTTCGGTGAACAATAACATTCTATTGTTTGTCCTACAGATGGAAACATCTGGCAGTTCAGAAAGTTCCGGAGGCGAAGACGCGGAGGCGCGGCGGCTACGGCGCGGCCACGTGCTCAGCGAACTCATGCAGACCGAGAGGGTCTACGTGCAGGAACTAGGCTCTATACTCAATGTAAGTCAATTTGAATCATTTCACCATTGAGCTCCATTTCTGCTTTGCAAATCACATGATAGTTTCATTGATCGTGAAGTCAGATCCGTTGAGGAAGTCGTATGTATGAGAGACGGGTTTTGACTTAATCGTGTAGTATGCTATTTGAATACTATTTTGGCAACGGTGATCGCATACCCAGGAAAAAAGATAAAACTTACTTTTACTTATTAAGATTTTCATAAATGGGTTTTTGTGTGAATCATCAGTTACTAACAAAGTCAATAATAGTCGAGCGTCTGGTAAACTGAATTATAGAGTTGGTAAGGTGCACGGAGCGATCGTGTCTTAATAATATTCATCAATTATTATTTCCCACAAAAACGAAACCGTTGAGAATAGAAAGTTCGATTTTAGTAAATGCAAATACTATTAGGGTGTGGTCAAGTTGCTCGAGGGCTTTACAGGTTCACCTATCGATATTATACGTCAACTATCTTCAAGGTGTTATTACAAAGTAGTTAATTATCACTTTGATATAAGAAGACGTGCATGGCGTGCTATAAAACATGTTATTAATCGAAAGCATAGATAGCTGTTTGTGGCGTCGTCGGCACCGAAAGCTGGGGTTTATCCGCCGGTAATCTTTTTAATACGTGGACGACAATTAAAATGATCATGCAATATGGAATATTCGTACCAACGCAACGGCTATTATTTAAAGACTGGTGAGAACCATTGCAATATTATTTACCACGCGCTCATTGCTCTTATGGATAGGTACGTTTGCCTGCTTGTCATATCTTTGTTGTTGTTGACTTTTGAATAATTTGAATTAATACAATTGCATACAACAATAATAGCATGTTGGAGACTCACTCAGTGACAATTCTAATATGATCACATTGATCACCGCATGAATACCGCACCAGCAAGGGGCCCCCAGTTGCCTAGTTACAGAAACTATGATGAAATCGGAATATAAATCATACCACTGAGCATCTGCTCCAAATCAAAATGTAAATAGTTCCAATGAAGCGCAATATCGCCATACCATCGCTTCGCTCTGGAAATCAAATGTGTCATAGCCTTGCAAGAGTGCGTGCTCTACATACACACAGTCACGGACAAGGCGATTCCCTGCCGTATTGATGCGCATAGGTATCTGGTGCATTAGATGCACCGCACGCGACCACCACGACGGAACGCGATGCCTGCTGCTCGCTCGCTCTCTGCACGCCAGTTCAGATCCTCCGGTGCTTGCTGCACCTCGCTACTCACTGCACCATGAAATATGGAAAATACGACCTTCATAAATCTTCCGCGAACGTCAGTGTCGGTACATCCTATTCCTGGTACTACAGAAAAAATGATAACCAATCCACCCGGAAAAAGAAACGATTAACCAGAGCGGCATCCGACTCAACGCTCTTCAGTGACTATGCGAACCAAATACCGCTGTTCGAAAAGGAGCATCTCCGCAGCAAAATGTGTAAAAAATCAGTGAGTGATGTCGGAAAACCAACTCGCATCAAATATAATCCGCGGAACATTAAACCGGTGCATATGGAACCGTTCACCGGTAACTTTTTTTACGGTAAACCGATCCCCGGTTATGAACGTACAGAAAAAACCGAAGAGAAAATCACGTATCTACCAGATTCCGATGCGGTCACCGTCTCCGGCTGCGACACTGCGCCGGAGTCGATTACGACAGCGCAGACAGTTGTCGATCTACCGGAGGAATTTGTGAGGAATCCTCTGTATGGATGCATGGATGCCGATATTATGATTTCATGTTGCGAAAGCGTAAGCGATTTGGTTACACCGAAAGACTCTCAGTATAAATCAACGAGTTGTTCCGAGCTGAGAGATACCATGTCTGACATAAAGGAAACGGAAGCGGTTATATCGCAAATCCTCAAAGATTACAAAAGGATTATGAAAGAATGGAATCACACGATCAAAGATCATTGTTCTTCCGGGTCTCATCAGAGTAAGAAGACCCCGTCAATATTTCGGAGAAGTAATACGAATAGTTACGTTCGAAGCTTACATTCAACTTTGTCGTGTCGAAAGCCGAGTAACTGCCTCAAATCTCAGAATAGTTATAGTCATTATAGCTACGCCTATGGCTCAGGAATCAATAAGACAAATGAGAACAATGTCAGTAGCCAACAAAAGACTCAAAGCTTAAACAGGAATCAAACATTTTCCAGCACAAAATCAACAACCCTGCAGAATTTAAAGAGGAAAACACAGTTTTGGAAACTGAACAGAAATATGTCTTTGTCGGAGTGTAAATGTCTAGAAGCTATTTACAAAGACTACGATAGACGATTGCAAGAGTGGTGCGATACCATTAGCCAGTGCTCATCACTTCTTACATCGGTAATCAATCACTTTTTACGAAGGCTCTTATTGAATTCGTTTCTTATGTTTAGCTTGTTAATGATCTTAAATTTATTGAGATGTGGTTCGCCAGCATTTTATTCTACCTACACCTAATCCAGTAGTTACGCGGGCGATAAATATCAGCAACTATTTCTGTGTTTAGAACCGGAAAACAATAATCCGAACTTCCCTGTTTTGCAGCAAAAATACTTTGCGTAGGTTGATAAATAGTTTGCTATAAGTGTAACGCACTGTCTGACCACATACACTGCACGACTTTCTCATAGCACGGAGCCCACCCACCCACTTAACCCTTACAAATGTTATGTTGCTTAAAAAACTCTAAGCGAGTTTTCCAAGCGACTCTTTCGACTAATCTCCACTAATTCTCAACCACTATTGTTCCAGGGTTATAAAGAAGAAATAGAAAAACCAGAGAACCAACACCTCCTACCTGCAACCCTAATTGGCCAAGCCGACGTGCTTTTCGGAAACCTGCATGAGCTCTTCACATTCCACCAAGACATATTCCTCAAAGATTTAGAAAAATCTATATCGGCAACGGAATTGGTTGCTTTATGTTTTGTTGAAAAGGTAACTTTTCTTTCGTAATAATTTATATCATTTGGGACGGTTGAGTGAATTTTCATACATCATTTTAGTTTCATATTACAAGCAGACTGTTTAAATATAAATCTATATCACCTATACCGAGAAATGAGAATAACAAAGTCATGGGGAAACCTCATGACCTATCTAAATATGGATCAATGGATCTTTTTCCTCCTAACTGTATTGTTTTCTCTTTTTCTGTAATTACATTCAACATTCCATTCCATTCAAGAGGAGAGGAGGAGAGTGAATAGGTTTCTTCTAGGCAAACGTGCTACATCGTCGACTGCATAGTCACATACCATCTCACACGTTTTTATATAATGTATAAAAAAAAACATTTTTAGAGGGAGACGTTCTTCAGACTATACAGCTACTACTGCCAAAACATACCTCGCTCTGAGCGGTTACGAGAAACCCTGGTCGACACACATCTCTTCCTACAAGCGTGTCAGTTGAGACTTGGACACAAACTACCCCTCGCTGCGTATCTACTCAAACCCGTGCAAAGAATAACCAAGTACCAGCTACTTCTGAAAGTGAGTGATCTATTTAAAAAAAATTGTAGACATTTTTTTCTCAGTAGTTTTTCGAGACACCAGCCAGTTTAAAATTCAGATTATCTCTTTTTAGGGAGGGTAATGTGTATGTATGTTTGTCCCTTTGTGGTGTTCTAGAGACTGAATGCGTGAGTCAATTTTTGTAATTCTTACGTCAATCGATTTATCATAGTCTTGCGAGTGTCACCCAGTGCCAGTAGGTAGTATTAAATTCTGTTTTTTAGATATCTATAATAGAAAAATATAATATGAGCTCTACCTTCCGGTTTAAATTTCAGGATCTCCTTCGATATGGCGAGTGCGGTCCGATGACGACAAAGCTGCAACAAGCTTTAGACTGCATGCTCGTCGTCCTGAAGTGTGTCAATGACTCCATGCACCAGATTGCCATCACTGGAGTACCTGTAAGTTTGTTATTAGGATAAATATTGGCATGACGTTACTCCTTTTCAGTTTTTATTCTGATGCTAGTTGGTGCCACGTGGTATCCGTGAATGCTCATTGATCGAGCCATCCATACCCTTACCCATACCATACTCTTACCATACCCTTGCCGTGAAAGATAGAACACAATGCGAGTATACGTTTCGATATTGGTTTCCAGCAGAAAGATTGGTCCACTGCTGGACGTAGAACTCTCCCAAGACGCTCCACTGAGGCGGTCTATAGCTCTTCTCATTTAGTAGCCAATACCATTTTGGAGATTGTAGCTATAGCTTTCCGGAAGACGTTCTACACTACTTACCAAAATATAGGGATTAAATTACCGCAAAATTGAGATTACATTTATTTTTCGATATGACGTCATATTAATACCTATTATCTACCAAAATATCATGACCTCCTAAAATCACAAAACCAATGAAAAACTCCTATTCCAGGTGGATCTGAGCCAACAAGGCGAGCTCCTAATGCAAGGCTCCTTCCTCGTCGCGTCAGAGAACAAACGTGACCTGCGATTGAGGATACGACCTCGACGACGTCATATATTCCTCTACGAAAAGGCAATGCTGTTCTGTAAACCGGCCACCAAGAACAGCCATAATAAAGCCACGTATCACTTCAAACACGATCTACAAGTGAGTTTTTTTACAAAAGCTTCCAAGAGTTTTTAGAAAGATCAAGGGGACTCCCAAACGCTTACGATATTAGGTACGTGAAGGACCATATAATATGCTCTTATATTTTTAGTACACTTGAACTTTAGTAGGTACCTATTCAATTTGAACTTAAACATTGCCAGTTCACATGACTTGAACTTTTATAAATGACGGCACTGTTTACCCACGAAAAGCGTCTAGTACCTATATTCGTGCTATGAATCCGAATGTCACCATTTTACTTTGCTTCGCTGTCAGTCAAAGCTTCTCAGTTTTCGATGGTGGCAAAGTTAGCTGCACATAATATAGCCCATCCACAGAACACAGCCTTTCCTTTTCTATGGTTCTACGTGACAATGCTTAGGGTTGACTCTCTTTAAACCGCACATAACCTTCAGCATGGACGTAAAACTTTTTTAGATGTCACAAATGAGTTAACTGTCTTTAACCTTTTCAGATGTCACATGTGGGTTAACTCTCTTTAACCTTTTCAGATGTCACAAGTAGGTCTAACGGAGTCTGTGAAAGGGGATGAGCGGAAGTTTGAAGTGTGGCGGCAGGGTCGCAGCGAAGTCCACACTATAACTGCCCCCACCGCGGACGTGAAACGCGCCTGGGTTGAGAGAGTCAAACGGGTGTTGCTGGACCAGCTGAAGGAACTCAAGGGAGAGAGAGTGAGGCAGTACTCTGCCCAACACAGGTGAGCTCTTTGAACTTGCATTTCTACAATGGCTTGGATTTCGACAGGTTTCCGTAACACAAGCTTAGCTTAGTTTGGGACTTAGAGGGTGTTGTGTGAAATCCAGCCTTATGAATGTCAATGTACCTATTTACCTAGTCTGAGATTCAGCTATCAGTCTTATTCAATAGGGATTTCAGTCTTCCTTGATATTCAGTCATCACCCTGCCATCTCTTGGTATTCCTTCCAGAACATTAATCCAAACAGCGTCGTGGGACGTGGCGCCGGCGCCGGTGAGCCGCGCCGCGCCGCCTACAGCCCCCACCGCGTCGTGCGATGCACACGACGAGCCGTGCTGGTCCACCGACCCATCGGATGATGAAGATGACGAACCCCATCATGCACCTGTACGTATACCTTTAACTAGCTAGGTTAATACGCTGGCGGTTAGAGCGTTCATACTAGCGGTATGCAAGTGTGGTTCCAGCGAGCTGAGCGCGTAGTCTGAGTTTTATTTTGGTGATCTCCAGAAAGCGAAAACTCACAGTTTTTGTATGGAGAAAAATCGTTTGTAAATTTTCCGCTAGAAGCGCTAATCCAGTTTTCATATAAAATATCTGGCAAGTCGCATTTCGATATTCGTTTCTATCAACAAACAAAACTCAGACTACGGGTTCCGAGTGGTGGGTCATACCGAAATTACGCTCAGTCCTCGATTTTCGATATTAAAACGGCGCTTGAGACAGCACTCCATGCTCTAGTCAAGTCTAGACTCTGAGAGTGCAAATCAAAATAGTAGGTACCACGGGCTGTAAAACACACGGAACTGAAACTGAATCAACTGTTACTAATGGATTGCATTGCAATAAATTCGCTTCGAACGCCTTGTTAATCGATGGCATCGCTGGGAAATACGCTTGCTAATCCCTAGTGCAGGGGTCGGCAACCTGCTGCTCGCGAGCCATATGCGGCTCTTTGGATGTGAACCTGCGGCTCTTTAGTTCCATACGCAAATATTATTATTTTTTTTATATAAAAAAAAACATTTCAAAATTGTTCTGACGACTCGATTAACGAGGATTAGGCACCATTTCTATCTCTCAGCCACTTGTACTCGCTTTTCACGGCATCTATTACCGTACTATTTACTCCGGCAAGAAAATTTTTTGTGGCTCTTTAAAAAATTAGAAATTTTTGTAATTGTAATTTTTTACTCTTCTGACTCAAAAGGTTACCGACCCCTGCCCTAGTGTAGCGTTCTTAATCTCAAAAATAAAAAAAATGTGGAGAAAAGTAATTTAAACACAATAATGTTATTGTTTCTACTTTATGTGTATGAAACTGTTGGTACTACAGGTTTTGGGTTGTATATGTAAGGTAAGTACAATGGATAGTTAGCTAGATAAACTGACCGGTAATATTTTCAGGTGTGTTATTGTAAAAAAAATATAATACGGAACAATGCCATATAAAATAAGATTTGTTATACGGGAGGTCCGATATTAACACTGCCAAGTTAGCTATGATGTGGACACGGGTTATTAAAAAAAATTTAAACATTCAACTAAACATCCACTACTTTTTGTATCTAACCGCAGTTAAAAGTTGTAACTTTAGAATTACCCATGACATTAACTAACAATACATTACTATTTTATAATTTACTGCTTAAGGGGTAGCTAACATAAAAAGCGTCTCGTATAATAATGCCGACTAATTTTGGGTTTCCAGTGATGAAAGATGTGACTCACTCGTTGTATTAAGTAAGTGTATAAATATTAAGGAATGTGGGCTATAGGCACGGGTAGCGCATGTCAGCTGGCATCCCAAGCACATGGCGTCCCTGGTTTATGGAAATAACAAAAATACGAAATAAATATTAGAAAAAAAAAAAGCTTGAATAGATAACTCGCCACATCCGCTAAATAGACTCACTTAGTTTTCGTGTAAATATTAAACCACGTAATCTTTAAATACAAATTTTCCAACGTCCTACCCTTGTCCGATAGGCACCACGCTATCACGACATACTTACCTAATTAATTTTGCCGCCCACTCATCATCGCTTTTAGTTTCGAAATGATTTAGCGACACGAAGCACGGTCAAGCAAAACCTAGTATTGCACAGATGAGGCACCTCACTAAACAATTTTAAAGAGGTTATTAATTTGACAGTAGTCAAATCGTGACGCCATCTTGTTGTACAATGTGTCGACAAAATGGCCGTTATGCTCTATGTTGTGTTGTTTCAACAGGTGACGGAGGCCGTCGGTCTCAACGGTACCATACACAGAGTGGTACAGTTCTTTTCTGTATCGGGCTCCGCACAAGCCACGTCCACGTTTTACGTGTCACAATACTAAACGTTTACGTTTAAAACCGATACAGATTTGTACATAATTGAGAGAGACTGATTATTATCCAAAGTTTTTTACCAAAGAGAACGAGGATATTTCGATTCTATTCGCTGAACATTAACTATCGTGTAAGTCATGTTTTGTTTGTTATGTCATTCATTGTCCGTGTGCTTGTTTATTTACGTTGAATATACTGCGCTTGCTTCGATTGGATGTTATGTCGATGGATGTCAATTGCCATAACTATTATATTATTTACATTACAGCAGACGATACTATTATACCTACCTATGTATGTAACAATTTATATGATCAACACAGAATGGACATTGAGGTCGTCAGAACACAGCATCTCTGCTTGTATCATTCACATAACGCTGCTGCTGCTTTGGAAGTGTTTGGAGTTTCATTTACTGTGTGTGTTGTGGTGTTTCTTTGAGTGTCACTCAATTTTTTCTTCTTTAGACACATTGGTAATACTTTGTTTTTTAAATTTTATTTATGCACTGATTGGACTTGGACGTGTGTATCAAAATTCGAGCTTCTTAGAAACAAGTAGGGATATACAAATACTACACAACTTAGAACTTGGTTCTAATTCATCCACTTAAAATAAAAATTCTACATATTTACGTACTTATCAAAACTATCGTTAAAAAAATATTATTGTCACCCCTCCAGTAAAAAAACTGATTTCTATCTAAGCAATTATAGCAACATATAGCAATCCTACCTAAGCAATTATATATTTATATACTTACCTAATAAAATTTACAATATAATATTAATTTATGTACTAATCTATGTTAGAAAATGTTATAAACCATGTTTACAAGATTGATTAAATTGTGGCTTCTTATCTACTTACATGCATGATAAGCCAACTGCCAAAACGAAAAAAAAAACTAACAACAATGCATGCAACGCCTAGGATAACACACAAGAAATTACAAGAGCACGCAAATCTAACAGCGTATTGTGTACCTATTAGCCTTGTATTTTTACAGTAGACAATGATATCTACAAGCAATCGCAGGGTGTACCCACTTTGAACTGACGACGATGTGAATACCTATTCATTAAACATTGTGGGTACTTCCTGTAAAAGGCAGTTGGTATAATGGATGGCGGCATGCATGAAGATGTTTGATCAATGTGACTTCTAAATCTCGATGTTTTACTACTAAGTACAATTTATAAGTGATCTACATTATCTTCTCAGTAAAGGGTATGCTAGGTTTCCCTTTAAAAGTTTTTCCCTTCAGTTATTTCATTGCACCTCCTATAAAATCATACAAAAGCACTAAGATGCTAAGCTTTTAAGTTTCGGCCCATCAACCGTCAGTTGCCAGTGAAAGACCATTCATAATCCCTAAAATACTTTGTCATTGCAAAATGCATGACGACGCAAAGAGATGACAAGACATCGATCATTTTTGCTAGTGGGAGCCCTTCAATATGAAGAAGTTTGATCATTAGATAAATATGATTGTGTCACACAGGCGGTGGGGTGCGGGCTAGTTGCATTATCAGACTACACGGCCGTGGGGCCGAGCGAGGTCTCGCTTCGGGAGGGGCAGAACGCGGAACTATTGAAGGTTGGCTGCGCTGGGTGGTGGTACGTGCGACTTGGAGGTCAGTATACAGCTGTAGAATATTAATAACTGGCAGTTACTCGCGACTTCGTCCACGAAAAAAAAATATATAACCTAAAAAAAAGCGGGAAAAGTAGCCTATGTGTTAATCCAGGTTACGAACTATAATATATTCCAAGTTTCATCCAAATCGGACCAGTAGTTACAGCGTGATTGAAACACGAACATCTAAACTTTGACATTTATAATAGTAGTGGCATGAAAAGAAATAGGCTGATAACACGTTAGGCTTCCCTTCAGATCTCTTGGTGCTAAAGGTTGCTGTAGAATTTTTTAAAACCTTTCTGCGTAACACAGTCCAATTAAGGATTCGAGTCTTCATCTCAACCCTTGGGATTCCTTATAATGGACGGCTGGATGGATACCTGATTTGACCGCTGAATTACTAATTTTCTGTGATCCAAAGAACTTTTATAGAATTAGGAAAGCAGAATTTTTAATCGATCTACATGATAAAGTACATTTAGGACTTACCAGCGAATGAACTTACTATTCAATACTGTGTTTCTTCGGCAGGAGAACCAGTCTTGTGGTCTTCTCATTTGTAGATGTAGAATATTAATTAATCCATATTCTTCCAACAGCTGGTCAGCGCGAAGGATGGGCGCCGGCCGCCTATCTCGACCAGCGCAAGACGTCACGCTCGTCGAGTCGCTCGCACGATCGCTTGCACGACCACTGAACACACCTCATGCTCTCCAAATAAACCTTCAATGGACCCGGTCCAACCGCGGCGACACGCTTGTCGGTTCATAGCCCTTTCGTTTGATTCCTTAGAATGGCAAGGGGCCTGTTTTAATGTGCCATCGGCACTTAGGCTTACGGCAGATACGGATCCGACTTTAACCCTTTCTCTCTTTCCTTACTACCTCTTAAATTTAACCCCTTGTATTTACAAAGTTTCGATAGACTATGTTTACCCTATTACTAATGTAGGTATTTTAGTAATTTCAATGGATTCGTTCTGAAACATGACAATAGTTTTAGCTCACAATGAGTTTAAGTTAAGCGGTTAAGTTTTGGTCAGTAGCGAGTAACAAAGTGCCTGATAGATTTCAATCGTGCGAGATCTTTTGATAACATTTTAGGCACGTGAAGACGCACCCCATGTTTAATGTCGAACAATTAAATGTTTTTAATGTAAGTAAATGTTGTTCTAAACAAAAGCTTTATTGTAAATTAGTGTTAAGGTAGCCACTGACGATACGTCCATTTAGTAGACTTCCATTTGGATGCACTCCAAATGAAAATTTATCCAGATACGGTACCATTCACAATACTTCCATTTGGATGCATGGCGTCACTTCGAACTTTGCAATCGTACGGAACGGAAATAAATAATACTATGGATAACAATACTTTACTGGTGGCAGCAGCTGTGTGTATTTCATTAAAAATACAAAAAAAAAACCTAAGAGAAAGTGGATGAAGGGTTGGTTGAAACAAAGAAATACTTTTATTATTTATATTATTATTACAAATATTTTTCTATTACTTCCAACACAAAGTCACGCGCGGACGTAGACATAATAAAAAATATACGCTTGACAAATACACAGCACACGCACCACCATCGACATCAAAACATAAACTGACGCAATAACCTCAAAAAAATGGACGCCGTTTCGCCCATTCACGGACAATTCCGACTGCTTCCATATGGCGTGGCGCACGTTTCTGACATTGACGGACGGCCGCGGATGACGTCCATTTGGCCTGGACGCATGGATTTCAATCCGTTTGGAAATCCAGAGCTGCCTGACGTCCATCCAAATGGAATATATTTTTACCATTCATGGGACGATTTTGGACGACGACTACTCCATTCGGATTAATGGACGTATCGTCAGTGGCTACCTTTAGAAATAGACGTTGTCGTTACGATTATCCAAAGCTGTGTAGTGGCGTAGGACTTGTTGAAATAACTTGGACGATTTCGAATTGTAAGCTGTACATAATGGACCTTTTAATTTTGTAATTAGCTATAGTTATTTATTTTGATGCTAAGAAGCTTTTGGTGTTAATTAAACGCCTGATTTTTCCATGACAGAAACTGTATAGATAGTTTTTAGATTCAAGTAGAAATGTACCTGTGCCCTAGTAGGTAAGGTTACTCAATAATAGTACCCAACTGATGTCAGGGCCCGATAGTTAGAGAAAAATGGCCGTTTGCAAAGTCTTCAAAAAACCGTAAAACTTGCAAACATTAATGCTATAACACTTATACGTAGCTCATTCTTCTTTCATGTTTTTTTCTGTTGTATCATTGAATCATAATAAATTGAGATGTCATAGGTACTTTTAAGATATCTATCACAAATTAACTATAAATTGACACATTTGAACTGCAAATAAATTGTAGATGTAAGCCACGCTTAGATTGCTGTTGCTAGTCGATGTGATGTGATTAAAATTAGGTAAATATGGACGTGAAAGTAAAAGCTTATTTACATCCATCGTTTGCTTATTTTTTATATTTCGCCAGTGACTGTTTTCGATATGGTTGTAAAAACGATATTCTTCATGTTCAACATCACAATACATACATTTTATTGTTTTTATTTGCGTTTTATTTTATAATTTTACAGTAATTTAAAATGAGGTCTGATGCTAGTATTGAACCTTTCTTTTATAATGTCCATTCACTGAACAAATTGTGTGAATGTTTTTTTTATTGGATTAAGTGATGGAAAAAGCATGCCAGATCCACCTTTCGTGGAAACCTAATATTACCTATATGTATACATCGCACCAAGCCTATAAATTCATCTACGTACACAGTCTGACATCTGAATAAACCTCGCAGAATGCGGACGGCACAAGGTATGCTATTTCAGATTCCTTACTTGACAGACGTGTTTGTTTTGTAAATGGTGATTGAGGAAAGCAGTTACGTACCTAACCTAGCCACAGTGAAGTATAAGAGGAATTTAGTTATACATCTTCCACCTTTGCCCGTACCATGATGTTATAAGCTCAACCCCAATACTTCGTACGTCTCTGCCCACTGCTGGGCAAAGGCCTCCTCCAAATCCTTCACTTATCCTGGTCCTTGGCGGTATCCCACCAACCCGTTTCAAACATGTCAAGGTGGTATGTGGGTACCCACTTGGTGGTGGTGGTAGTTCCACCGGTCTTGAGACATGTGACTGACGTGACCAGCCCACTCCCACTTGAGGTACCTATTACCTAATAGTTTTTAATGATGTCTGTAAGAAGAAGTGGTTGGATTGTGTGAAAGAGGATATGAATGTGAGAGGAGTAGATTCTGAGTTGACGAATGATAGGAGCGAGTGGAAGAAAAAGACATGTTGTGCCGACCCCGCCTAGCGCGGGATAAGGGCAGGGAAATGATGATGATGTCTGTGCGTGTGTGTGCTAATAATTAGGCCCAATTTATTAGAGGTTATATAAATTGAAATCACAAATCTTTAATGTAATAGTTTTTAGGTACTTCTTAAATGAAAAGAGTTTAAAATAATAATGGCTGTGAGTTGTCCAGTGATGAATTTTAAACCTTTTGAATCTATTATTTGTAGAAAAATATACCAACTTACCTTTTATTAAATTAAATATACTTACCTAATAAATGTTGGCTCTTAACTTCTACGTGTACCTAATACAAACCAAATTCGTATCTTAGACTCTAGAATATACTAATTTAAATACTTACCACTAGTTACTAACCTATAATATTGTATCTAGGTACTATTTCTACATATTAATCTATTTCTACAATTGTCTTTGAAAATATTTTACATATTTAATGTTATTTTATGCATGATAACATTGATATGATAACTGATAAATTAAAACCAGCATAAAACACTTGATTTTAGGAGTACCTACCTGATAAAAAAAGTTGTCACGAATTTCCTCTTGTACAATATTAGTTTGCCTACTTCTTACTTAGGTTTTTTCGAGCTTATGAATAAAAACGCTTGGTCTTAATCATCATGATACATAACCTTGTCATTTTATATTCTGTCATTTACAATGACATGTCAACATATTTAGCAGCCATTTTAGCTACTGTCACCTAATGTAACACTCCCTCCCATATACTATCCTTCCCTATGTACTCATTATGCTATCTGTTCAAACTAATAAATTTTAACCCATTCTAAATACACGCGAGAGCAATGATTCCGGGTCACTTAAAGAATGTTAAAAATCTCGGAAACTAAAAATGATAGGTTAATGCAATAAATTGTATTTAATAGACAATGTAATACTCCTTAAATGAAGGTATTAAAACTTCTTAGTTATTGTAAAGTTATATCTTAAAAAAATCAAATTTGAAAAAGGGCCACTTTCGAAGATGGAACTACGAAATTACAGCATTTGGTTTTGCTTTTGTTTGTAATCTGTCATTTATGTGGGTATATAAACCATGTTGATAGTGCTCTATATTCATTATTCAAGCTGAAATTATGTCGCTTACGCCTGAAGAATGCACCAGAATACTTACAATGCTGGAAACCGGCCGGAGTCAGCGCGATACAGCCAGGACTGTCGGTGTGTCGCTGTCAACAGTACAAAGAGTTCTCCGACGTTACGAAGAAACTGGTTCTAACCTACGCAGACCAGGAACGGGCAGAACCAGGTGTACCACAGCACGAGAAGACCGATACTTGGTGAACACCATGCTTCGAAATCGCTTTCTCACAGGAACTGAACTCACAAATCAGTTTCGACGCCTCGGAGGAAGTAACCCAAGTGCATGGACAGTAAGACGTCGGCTTGCTGAATCTAACTTAAAACCCCTTAGACCTGCAAACGGCCCTAAACTGGAGCGTGGGCATCGTATTTCAAGACTAAGATATGCCCAGAGCCACGTAAATTGGAGTATTGAAGATTGGTCAAAAGTTATGTTCTCCGACGAATCAAAATTTATGCTCTACAAGCACGATGGAAGACACAGAGTGTATCGAAGACCAGGGGAAAGATTCAAGCAAGCATGCATCGAAGAAAAAGTAGCCTACGGTGGTGGGTCTGTACTTGTGTGGGCCGGAATTTCTTCTGAAAGTCGCACAGAGCTGGTGATCATAGAAAACGGCTCTTTAACTAGCGTAAGATATGTGGAAGAAATCCTCAATGATCATGTTGGTCCATTTATGGTCAATTTAGGTGAGGATGCTATATTTATGCATGACAATGCCCGACCTCATACAGGTAGGATTGTGAATGACTACCTTCAAGAGATGAACATTACTCGTATGGAGTGGCCAGCGCGCAGCCCGGATATCAACCCGATCGAGCATGCTTGGGACGAGCTAGGCAGATGCGTAAAACAACGAAACCCTCCCCCAATCACGCTTCGTGAGCTCAAAATTGCTCTCACAGAGGAATGGGAGAATATTCCCCAAAATCGTATAAGGAACTTGGTGTACAGCATGCCAAACCGCGTAAACGCAGTAATGGAAGCACGAGGAGGCAATACGAAGTATTAAAATTCAAGTCAAATCGTAATAAAGTTCAAAAATTTCATGTTTCCTATTTTTGTTTTAAGGAGAGATCAGCAGTTTTTTTCTTTATGTAATTTTGTGTTAATAAAATGTATGGTGACTCATATTTTTTTACTTTCATTTAAGGAGTATTACATTGTCTATTAAATACAATTTATTGCATTAACCTATCATTTTTAGTTTCCGAGATTTTTAACATTCTTTAAGTGACCCGGAATCATTGCTCTCGAGTGTATTTGGAAGCAGTTTAATTTAAATAGTTTTAGGTAAAAAAGGTATAAGTAAGTAGGTAAGCAACATTAAAGTTAATAGTTTAGGTACCTGTGTTGTGTGTAAAGTCCATGAATATTTATTTATTTATTTATTTACCTACATACCATGAAATATTACTAATAAAACAACTAGCCATGATTTCAGTTTAGTGTATTTACCCAAGAAAAATAGTCTCTAAAATATATTTAAGTAGATCCTCACTAAAACAATAGTTAAGTTTGACAAAATATCAAACCACATAAGAAATTATTTTATATGCATAAATCACTTTTACTTACAATCAAATGTTACTGAACTAGGAAGCTCTTTCCCGGCCAAGGATTCTACTTTTGAATATGTTATCTATCTTACTAAACACATCCTCTGCAGCTTTGGAGGCATCTACTCTCCAGTGGAGGCCTTTCCTCATGTAGTAGTCAACTAAAGGGACGGTCTGGTCATGATATGTTGCTAGACGTTTCTTGAGAGCATTGACATTGTCATCAGATCGCCTCACCAGTGGCTCACCAGTAATGTCATCAGTCATTGGTTTCTTGGGAGGGCGGAACTCCTCATGATAACTACGACCACTAGGAGTATGGATCAATCTACCAGTGATTCTACGTACCAGCAAACTGTCGGCTATTCCAAACTCGATGACCGCATCCAGTGCAGTCTTGCGTTTTGCCAGTAGATCATCCAGCTGAAAAAATAATGAATGTTTTTATCTATCACACGAAATTTAAAAAGAGTAGATACCTACTCACGGTGTTATCAAATTGTTTTTGGAAGTTATCTATGTAATTATGTACTGGTATCAAAATTATTGTTAATAATTTGATAAATTATAATAACATGGACTTTTAAAAAACATATTTACAAACACACATATTTTACAAGCTTTGATTTTGATTACTACCTACCTAGATTTTTAAAAGGAATTGCAAATGGTAAAAAGTTACAAACCTTTTCTGCCTGCGGCACAGTTCTGGGGAAACCATCAAGTAAGAAGCCATTCTTGCACTCGGGCTGATCTAGGTTCTTATCAATCATGTCCACAACCATCTCATCAGAGACCAGTTTTCCTTCATCCATAGTCTTCTTGAGCCGACGGCCGAGCTCAGAGCCCGATGACACTTCTGCACGAAGCATATCACCAGTCGAGAGATGGCAGACACAGTACATCTCTTTTAGACGTGGAGCCTGAAATATGATTTGTCGGTAATTAACAGGCTGATAGACATACAGAAGAGTCGGCAAAGTAAAATATATTTTATGGAATTTGCAAACAAGTTCTAGATGTATTGCATGACATAGGTAACAAACAAGTCAAGCTTTCAGGTGCGTGCATCTATTTATTATTACCAAAGAGGGCAAAATACAAGGTCAAAGTTCAAAGTTCTTTCTACACACCTGAGTTCCTTTGCCAGAGCCAGGAGGGCCCAGAAGGACAGCCCTGATGCCGATAGGGTCATTATCAGATCTAGGTCTAACTGCTGTCGCTGCTGGTGCCATTTCTTCGAGAGAAACACAAGAATCACAAAACAGCGAATAACCAAAAACTTTTTTGTTTGAATGAAATTATGCAGGAATTTTGAGAAAGTCGCGTTCTAATAAGATGTTTCACGATATTCTATGAACCGCCCAAATAAACCGCCGCAGCAGTCTCGCGCCGTGCTTTGCAATTACGTACGGCCGCGCCGATCGCTGTTTGCTTGATATTTCAAATTTTTGAATGAAATGAAGGTAGGTAATGAAGGTATGATAAGAAGACGAGCGAGATTACTACGAAAGAAATAGGGATGAATGTAATGTAGTGTGGTGATAGGTAAGTTTTTGGTATCAATAACGGTATTTTATTTGGACACAATATTTACGTGATATCGAAAGTTCAAAAGAAATATATTGGAATTTTGTTATTTTGCGCTATATTTAGCAAAACTAATTAAGAAAATACTTATTATTTACGCGTTTGTGTTGTTTTCTTGTGTTTTGGATCAGTATTATTCACTATTTCCCAAACTATTTCCACATTTTCCACCGGTGGTAAACGTGGTTAACGATAACTTTATGATATATATGTGATAAAACTTGATAAAAGTAAAAACGACACGCAAAGATATTTCACTCCCTTCTATAAATTAAAAATATCGATAACAAGAACGGTACCTATTTATTCTTTATTGGACATCTCTAAATACCTATATTGTATGATGAAAGGTGACGCGAGCATGATGTTAAGTGACGTTTTACAATTCTGTCAGTGTTAGACCATTTCTAAACTCAATGCCAATGTCAAACCGTGCTACATCCTCGTCGACCGTACGTCATTTAGGTATGAAATAACGGACAGAACTCAGAAGCCATATTAAGAGAAGAAATCGTAGTAATCTACTGCCAATGTCAACAATGTAACGTTCAGAATTTGACAGATCAATCACTCACCTCTCATCAGCTTTACCTCAGACTCTATTTTCCTCTTACGCGCTTATACATGTTGACCCAACGTTGACGAGTGAAGGCCAACGCCAACGTGTGGTAGCACACCGATTTGCTTACGCTTGCTTACGCTCGCACAGGGGTCGCCAGCTTTTGAACCAACCAATGCCAGCACAGGTTTTATATGCCTAAAGAAGACAGTGCTCTACAAAAGAACGAGATAACACTACTGCTTGCCACGTGGACTAAACTACCATATTGGTAGATTTTGTTAAGACAATGTAGGTACCATTATTTCAATAAATAAAAATAAAACAATTAGTATCAAGTAAGCATTATATCACGTATTTTAATATAAATCGCAAAATATGAAAAAGGTCCAAAATGTCACTGTATTATTTTGATTTATTTGACGGAAGGGTAGGATTTAGTGAGTGGCGCTGGCAACTCTTTTCTCTTCGCTTTGGACGAAACGAAAATAAAATGGCCGTTTTCATTCGTTTCTTTTCCTAGGTTTGATTTGCCGGTTGTCGGTTTGTTTACAAAAGAAATTTGTTTGAAAAACTGCGTCTAAAGACCTAAAAGTGTCCTAGTTATACTTTTTGTGTAAATTTCGAGAAAGAGACTCTATTGCGATACTGACGCTATTTGTGTGTGCTGTGAAATTTGTTATTTTGAGCTGAAATATTTTTGCGATAGTGGACGCTATATTCTGCAAAATTAACGCTTTATTACTTATTTTTGAGATAGAGGCTCCATAGCGATATTGACGCTTTGTGTTGTGTAGTGCTGTGTTACTTTTACTTTTGAGATGAGGACATTATAAAAATCTTTGTGATTTCCTTAGGTGTTGCTAAAGGTACATATTAATAAATGTTTAAAATGTTGTTTTTTTTTTATTCTTATCCAAAATAAAGAACATGGTAGGTAGGTATCCAATAGGTAGGTAGTAGTAGTAGTATCGTACGTACCTACCTATATTCAGTATGTACCAATTCAAATATCCCGCGCTAATTTTAGTTGCGGTTGGTTTGAACGGGAGCGCTAGTGTGCTCCCGTGTTAGCCAATCCGAAGTATGCAGTGAGCGTTCTTCTCGTTAGAGTAGTATTGTTCTGTGCGCTCGCATTGGCTCGCGTTGGCGTTCGCTCTTCCAACATGTATTGGGGGCTTTAGACTACCGTGAACGAGTAACTCGCATTTCGGAGCTAAATAAAAGTAGTCGAGAGCTCGCTTTTCGTAGCTCAGTTTTCAGAGCTATTTTACTGCAAAACCTAGACTTGGGGTACAGCTCAGCACAAGCACAGGCACAGAGCATTGAGAATCAGAGGCACAGAGTGCCTTGCGTTGCCTTCAGTTCAGATCAGTCATTAGACATAGACCATAGATAGACAGACAAGAACAAGACAAGGACAAGCTTTTCTAACCTAAAAAAATTAAAGCGGTAGCGGTAGGTAGCGACAAATAAAATAATAAATACAGAGGCAGCAGTGGAATATAAATAAATGAAAATCAGTAGTAAAAAGGCATGGCTAGCGCAAGTGCTGAATGCAGTGTTAGGTACCTATGTTATTCATAAAATAAAACGAAAATATAATATTCACCTATTTTCTTTCTTACCATTTTATATATTGTGGTTTTGAACCGTATTTACTTCAGGTATTGGAAGCAGCTCTGGCGTTGGACAACTTCAGAGAGCTTAGAGAAGGATGATATAGCCAAAATACTTGGTAACTGTAAAGTTATCGAAGGATTGCACAAAGGCCTGGCCAGTTACGAACCCAATAAAGCTGTGGACTTTACTAAGCTTCAGGCCAAGCACCCTGATCAATCTAAGCTTCTAAACGTAGTTCAAACCTTACAGAACTATATTGTAAGTGCTAAGACTGCCCAAATGCCCTAGCTAGGGCCACTTTGTAAATGGTAGGTGCTCCAAAATGTGTTTTAAAACTATTGCGTACATTCTGTTACAGGATGTTGATTGTTTTCAAATATGGGAGATACTCAAAAACTATCTATGTCACATATCATGTGGGTCTCCAGTAAATGCACTAAAAAATACATCTCAATATGACACAAGGTCGTCAGTCCTGCTCCCAAATGTATGGAGTTTTTACTACTCTGAGAGACTGTTTTTATTGAAGCTGCTCCAATACATATTTCAATTCAAAGATGAGACAAATCACAAGTATCATGAACAATTTAGTAAAATTATTAACGAAATCGGTATTCCAAATATAAAGACATCTCTGCTGTCGCAGTTTGAAAAGATACTTGATACTGGGCCACCACCGAGAAAAATCCAAAATGACTTCCAGAGTGAAACCGTAAGACAGGAATGGGCAGAGTCCAATCTTAGAGAACAACTAGCTATTTTGCAAATCCTTTTACAACTAGCAGAGGTTACTCCGTTGACACATTCCGAATTCACAAAATTATTTTCATTATTCAAAAAGCATGGTTTTGGAAAGAGCAACGGCTTCAATGATCTACTTGATGAAAGACACAGAGAGGCTTGTATGAGAATAATGTATATGGAAATCTGTATTTTCATGGTAGCTGCAGATAGCAACAAAATGTAAGTGTTTAGGTACCTATATCTTTTTGATCAATCAATCATTCATTTATTTGCATAAAACTATAGGCAAATTAAGTACAAGGATGCCCAAAGTATCATAAAATATGTAGTAATTGCATATATTTTTACCAATATAAATTCATATAATTATTATCTTCTTTTTAGTAATTAGTTTGGTTGGTACTATGATGGTAAAAAATGAATTACTTTTTTCAGTGAAAACGTGTCATCATGGATAGATAGTACAAAAGAAATAGTTGAATATGAACTCACAAAACTACATATGAATGCAGAACACGGTGCAATGCTCATTACATGGATGATGTTGTCTTTACAAGTAACTCATATTTCCTAACTAAAGAAGGAGACGGGAAAGTACCGACTGCAAACGTTTCACAAGTTTACACCTAAAAAAATAAAATAAATATTGATTTCAGATGGTGTATAATAGGCTAATCAGCTGCCTTACCGCCAAGTGTAATCATAATGGATATCAAAATCTTTTTGAATAAGTTAAAACTAGCTGCTAATAAGTATCTTATATTTTAGTTTAGGGTAATGCTAAAAGTTTTTTTTGTTTTTGAACTTTATTAATATTGCACAGTAGTAAGGCGGCAGGATGATTCAGTTTTTCTAAATAATAGAGAAAAATATTATTGGTCATGAACAGAAAATTTAAACAAACCATTATTACAGAGTCCATGCCATGCCAAGTTGTTTGAGAGCCAATACCAACACTTTGGCGCCACAGCATTAAGGATGGGTGTATTCAAATTCCTGCAACAAATGCTGAACAGCTCAGTATTTTCTGTGAGTAGTTTTGAAATTAAAAAGATTGTCAAAATCTATCTTTATGAATTTTTGTAGCATTGTGTTGGGTGCCTATAACACTTTGTTAGTCCCTTGATTACCCTTTTATGCCTGGTTCGTGTATTCTATCTATGCAGTAGTGGATCGAGGGGGGCTAAGGAGTCAAGCCCCTCCCTTCCAAAAGCTACAAGTTTAAGGGTCGACCAGGATTTGGCTGAATCAAGCTCAAATTTTTTTATTCCTCAGGATAAATCAAAATGCGCACTCATAGCACGCTTTCGGATATTTCAACTGCTGAATGAGCTGTGCAATAAGTTTGATGGAGATGCAACCTTGAGCCATCAGCCAGGAGTGATGGAACTGTGCTCGGAACTATTGCAGACTCCAGAGATAGCCAGGTAGCATATTATTATTTAGCAAAATTAGTTCTCTACTCTTAGTAAAAAATAACGTGAGGAAATATAATACCCTTCTATCATTCTCAAGAATATTGAGTACCGGGGAGTACGTACTCAGAGGGTGTGTTTTGTGTGTGATCGTTAGGGAATTACTCCCTTATTTCGTTTTTTTTATCACGTGTGACTTCTACTGTCACATAAATGGAAAAAAGGAAGCGCCCACTCGCTTGCGTAGTCAATCTTCACCGATTTATTTAAGCGACGACGCCGACATTCTGCTCGGTTACTATTTGGATGGGTGACCTCTAGTGGCATTTAGATGTGAGCGCTTCCGTGCTTCGGAGGGCACGACGTTTTGGGTGCCATTGACGCCATTACGCGTTACGTAGCGTAAACGTAACTTAAAATCTGCGTAGCATTACCGTTAAAGCGACTGTCGGTCCTGACTCTAGAAGTTAAGCCACGACGGAGGCCATAGAGCGGTCTAAATACTCCGTCACTAGAGTAGGCCCCTAACAAATGATAGAACGGAACAAAAGCACAGAACAAAGAAGACCGTCCAGGTCGAGCCAGACCCTTTTTTTGTGATTTAGGTTAGGTACTTATTTTATTTATTTTCAGTCAGTTTTGGGTCCTTCATCAAAAAGATACGGATGTTGGAGTGATCTCATTGTGGAATACGGCGTTGGAATACTTCCCGTATAACTTTAGCGCGTTGTCCACTTTAGCGGCGGGCTTGTCGCAGGCCGGCATATGCAGTGTCAGAAATGTGAGTATTCTTACTTCTATATTTTTAACCTACTTTAAAAAAAAGGAGGTTCTCAATTCGGTTCTTTGATTTTTTATATTGGTTACCTAATATGAGAACTCCGTCGCAGAAATGCGCATGTTACGCTGGTCAGCGGGCGTCACATTATTAGATAAAATCAGAAATGATTTAGAAGAGGAAGCTTTAAAGTCGCACCTATAGTTGACAAAGTAAAAGAAAAGCGCCTTCGATGGTATGCGCACGTACTGAGACGCCCTGAAGACCACATGGTAAAACTTGCTCTAAATTTGCCTACGAGGAAGTGTGGACGCGGAAGACCACCCTCCACCTGGTTAACGACGATCCAAGAAGACCTAAAAGAAGCTCAACTCGACACTAACACCGCACAAAATCAAGGACAAGGAAGGCCGACCCCAAGTAGATGGGATTAACGGTCGAGGGATATAATTATATAATATCAGAACTCCGTCGTAAAAATATTATTTTATTTGAAAGATACTTCCAAATTGGTCCCATCGAATAGTAAAGCGCACAAAAAGTATGAGATATAAGCACTTATTTCGATCAATGAAGATTAGTTCTTGCAGTTTTTGGATTAAACTTGCGTGCTATTCAATTGTACCATTTTAATATTTTAAACAATGGTACGAGACAATGACAGCTATAACAACTGTTTATCAATATGTTTACAAACATATACAAAATAACAACTACTTTCATTCGCAGCTAATCGGCGAACTAAAGAGCTTACCAGTATACACAGAAATCTACAACCCGAACGCAGTACCAATAGTCTCCATCGAGGCTGACGACGCAATGATTGGTAGAGAATACTTCCCTCTACAAGACCCTTCGTACCGCATCGAGGTCGGTTCTAAAGCGACCATCATGGAGCGGAAGGAAGGGACAATGATACACTTCCGTACCCCCTACTCCTACTGGACGGTGTTCAACCATGAGATTGTGAAAGCGCTGGATCGTAAACAACTACACGATAACGTGAACGCGACTTTGCAGAGGATTTACGAAGGGACGAGGGTATTGTCTGGGGTATTAGGGCAACTGGCGGAGGGAAAGGAGATCCCCAAGAGTTTGGTGGGGCCAAGTGAAGGGGTGTTTGATGTGCTGGTGCATTATATGAGAGCTGATGCGCCGCCGCTTCCGCTGCTAATGGAGTGTTTGCGAGTGTGCACTGCACTTATACCGTTGTTTCCAAAAGAAATTCATCAAAGGTAAGCTATCGAACTCTAAGTGCTTTTTTTATACAACTAAATGATGGAACAAACCGATGGCCCAGCTGATGTTAAGTGGTTACCTCAGCCTATACAATTTTTATAAGCAGAAATAATTATACCAACAATATTATCTGCAGCGTTCGAAAGCGTGTATATAACACAGCCAATATAGTAATATGATAATTCGCACTTGGCGCTTCATTAATACAGAAATATTTATATTTCGAGAAAAATAGAACCCAAAAAAAATATATAATAATAATAATTACAATCATCATCATCATCCGCAGCCCGATCTCACCCACTGCTGGGTATAGGCCTCTCTTTCATTGTGCCATTCTCTGCGGTCCTGCGCCAGTCTCATCCAAGTCCGACCTGCGACGTTAGTGATGTCGTCAGCCCATCTCGCCATAATTACTACTATTAATTACTTTTTAATAGATTTTTTACAAGGTTTTTTTTTGTTTTCAGACTGATAAACACGGGACTTGTACCCCGCGTGATGAACCAGAAACTGTCGCACGTAGAGTACGCCCGCGGCGCGTCATTTGACTCGGCCGCCGTGGGTTCCTATCTCGTGACTATCGAACAACCTTCTGGATCTTATAAGTTCTTGGCCGCCTACATTGATCTACTTTGCGAATTTCATAAGGTATCTTTTTTATGATTAATTTTTAAACATTTGTGTACTTTAAAGAGAAAAAGACGTAGACAGCTAAATTCTAACTAGATTCTAACTAAATTTAGAGTCCTTTTTATCAGGTTTTGTTTAAGATTTAATTTTCTGTTTAGGCATCCAACGACGAACGCGTCACCACCGACATTATCCTCCCCGGCCTCATATTTGTACTTCAAGAGGTATTCCCAAACATATACGGATGGCGTTACAACACCACCACTGAACGACGAGGGTTACTGCAACGTTGCGCGAAAATAATCACAATGGTGTTGCAAGACATCAAACCAGCCAACGAAAGTACCGACACGCTGAAAAAAACGTGCGTGTACAACTTTCTGCATACGGAAAATGCGGTTGAATTGTTGAAGATTATTTCTATTGGTGAGTGGAAATCGAAGTACACAAGTAATATGAAGTGCACAAGCCAATCACAATATAGCTAAATCAAGGTGGTGGCTCTGTTGACCAATCAGTAAAGAGTTTGGTTTTATGTTGCTGTACCAATACCTACCAGCCGACCGGTACTATTGCGGCCAAGAACAAGAATGTTTATGGTCTAGCTATAGCTATGGAATATAGTCCTCGTATTTCAAGATCTTATAAAAATCGATGATGCATGTAGGGATGCAATATTGTTCTCCAACTGTAACACCAAAAGTCGCGAACAGAAGCTTATTTTCCTATTGATAGTTGAAATATTCTTTGACTCTAAAACACATTTACATAACCTAAAATTCAGTCATTATTCTGTAAACAAACCTTTTCAGGCAACGATCAACTCGAACGCATGATACAGAACGAAACAAACTGGATATCAGGCACTGGACCCCAATACATATCGACAATGCAGAAATGCATGGCCGTACTAATGCTAGCCTTACGACTGAAGTCTACTGTAACAAAATCTGGTGAACTAACGCCATTGGAACATCTGATCTTCACGCAGAATAAGCAAAACGATTCGCTGAAGGTGGTGCTAAGAGTAGCCAGTTATATCAACCATGCATTTAATAAGAGTCTACCGGAACTGAGTTGTCGGCTTTTGAAGATATTTGCTAATGTAAGTTACATTTTTAAAAACAACACTGATACTAAAACTATTGGATCCAGGGGGATTAGGGGTCCCCCAAAAGCTTCGGTTAGATAAGAATTTGTTAGGGGAAGCCCTAACCAAAATCCTGGATGCGCCACTAAACCGTCTAACCAACCAGTTTAACAATCTAAATCTTGATTATATTGTAGTTTTGAATTTTGCAGGAGTTCCAAATGTCTCTCTTCGCGTCATTAGATATGACAGCTTACCAAGTGCGAGCAATGTTCCTTGAACGCCTTCGAGAGGAATACGAAACGAAAGAACTAAAAGTAGCCATTTTAGAGTTCGTAGCGACCTGCGTTGGCAAACAACCAGGTCTTACTGAAGCCTTCTTCATGATGAACCATGAGAAAGCTAAGGAAGATGACCAGAAAGATGTAAAGGTTCCAGAAAAAGAGGTCGAGGAATGTTTTGAGGGCATTCTGGGATACATGGCTGATTATCTTGAAACTGTCAACTCTGTAAGTAACATTTAGTTCGAGAATTCCACAAGGCTTCATGCTTGCACCTATATTCAATTTATTATTCAGGATTGATAATACAGTATGATCTACTATGAAATAGGCTGTCAAAATAATCAGATACTTGGAGCACCTCAAGGCTGTGCTGTTGGTTTGGTGTTAAATAACATATATGTTTACAGGATGTCAATTTCCTACACAGCCCGATACTAGCATGTCTGATGGGCCTATTCCACGCATTATGGAAAAACAATATGCAAATACTCGTGAAAAAGCTTCGAGACAACCCAAAATTTTGGAAATACATGACCAGTCCACTCTTTAGCGAAATCAAACCGAATTTGAGAACTTACTCGCAGATATTCAACGTTCTCGGCATAGAACTGTTTATGTCACGTGATAAAATCGATTCCGGTCTGAAAGAGGTGCTAGAACTCTTTTTTGACACAGACAAAAAGTACTTAGATACATGGGTCGATCACATGTTTGCATTCAAAGGTAGGTGCGAGTGCGAAGTGCCCGATAAAGTACCTATATGGTTAGGGTTATTGACCTCCTGGAAAGATTTCACTACAATCTTCTGCAAATGCATGCCAATAAGCCTGAACATAGCGCACAAAGCCAAGATGGTCGCTCCTTGCTTGACGGCGTTATTGAACGAGCTCGATGACTTAAAAGACGGAAGGCTGGTCGTCATCTTATCCGAATTATACGTTATAATGCTAGCGAATTGGAAGGACGATTGCTTCGATAACAGAAAAGCGAGCGCGAAGCAAATCGACAACCTACTCACAAACACGTCCATTGTGTACGAATGTCTGCACCCGCGCGCGATTCGCGCCATTCTGTCGATATTCACCGTCGCTATCAGCAGCTTGGATTACGAGATCAAAGCTAACAGCGTGACCGCTCAAAGCATCATCACATCAGTCACAAACATCAACAGTATCGAGCTGGAAAAGCTATTCGGAGATATAAAGGATGAAAGGGAGGAAGTGACAGGTCACGTGGTCCATGAAGACATAGCGCCGGTTGTTCTATCACTAGCAATGTTAGAACAATGCCTGGATTTGTACGACGATATGTTCGCTGGATTGTCGCAGTGGTTTCAATCGAGTCGGTTTGTGAATAAGCTGCTGTGTTGCTTGCAGACTTGTTTGCAAAACCGTCGGCACTATCACACATCCCTCGCTGCGTTGCGCTGCCTCACAGCTTACTCTCGAGGTCCCTTCTCCAAAGACTTGCTGAGCGCAGACGTTGACCAGTTCCTATGGATGCAATTACTCCCTCCGAACTTTGATAGTTGGAAGCCACATGAATGGTGGCGCGTTTACGCGTACAGCTTGGATTTTATATCGATGATGGTGATGAAACATGGACAGTTCTTCGCGAGTGATGCGATCACGTTCGTCGGAGTGCATTTGGATCATTTAGTGGAGGCTATCTTGTTGCCGAGGCAGGCTTACACGATCGATGCTATGAATGTGTGCGCGTCTACACTTAACTTGATAGTGCAGCTGGTGAAGTTCGAAGCTAGGTGGAGGATTCAGAACATCAGCTCCTTGATAGCGATCATGGTGAGTTTATACTTGCAGTTACGCTTAAAAACTTCGTAATCAAATTGAATAGGTTTTTTTTAACAGTAGACTTTCCCTCAAATCTTTTTCTGACATATAACTTAACTAGCAGTTACCCGCGACTTCGTACGCGTCTATAGTTTCTGTGTACATTATATTATCTGTGCGTGTACCGAGCGGATACTTTGAGAAACTTGACATTACACCTCATTACACCGAACTCGTACTGAAATGTCAAACGCTAGTCGTTAGACCAAAGAGGTAGTACTACGCCCTGTCAAACTGACGTGACATGACATGACAATGAAATCCTCTTGCCAATTGGCGCTGCTAATCCTTTTCGTTCATTTTATCCTGTAGATCCTGTTAATTATTCGGGATAAAAAGTAGCCTATATGTCAATCCAGGTTACGAACGACATATATGCCAACTTTCATCCAAGTTGGTTCAGTAGTTTAGACGTGATTGAAACAAACATCCAAACTCGAAACTTTCGCATTTATAATATTAGTAGAAAGTAGGATAGGATAAGTTTTTTTGGTAGTCAGAGGCACGTCCAATCATTTACATTTGGCCACATACTTCTTTATATTTCATTATGGCCAATTATGTGTATAATTCACTCGGAACTAATTTATAACTTTTCTCTGTTTAATTTGTTGATCAAATCTACGTTTTCTTAATTTTCCTGTAGGTACTTAATACTATCCTTTCGTCTCCTTGGCACGCAGTCCGGTTCCGGTCTAGTCGTAACACTTTTTACAATTACATACATTAGTGTAACCGTATGTTTATTTTGATATTTACAGAGAAGTATAAGTGTCTGCCTGTACCAGTGTGTGACGCTGATGATTCGCTCTCGCCGCTCCAGCGACCCCGCCTTGCAAGCCGCAGAGGAGGCTGCTAATCAAGCACCCGTTGTCTTACACAAGTACCTATTTATTTACTGCTTTTGATAGGTAACCACTTGTAGCGTTCGTCTCAGTGATTTCTAACGGGACATAAAGCTGAACTACGAATAAAGTCCACCTATGGTTGAAGAACGCGCGAGTGATATTGAATCTAGAGCTGTTACCTTTGTATGTAAATTACCAATGAAAAGGGGTATTAACATTTCCACATACTTCCAAATATTTAAACCGCACGTGCTACAGTTTTGGAATTTGGTTGATTACTGGGAATGAGCGGAATTGTAGGGCAATATAGTGCAAATTAGTACTCATTTGGAAACAATTGTGACAGATTTTAGTTTGAATGCTGCTAATGTAATATTATTCTACTTTTTGTTACAGAACTTTAGAAATCCTGCACATGGCAACCCTCTGCCTACTTTCCTTCAGTCCCGACCTACTCTCACTTCTGGCAGAGTCCGGGCTGGACCTTGAGAGATGGCAACCATTGGTCGAGCTGCACTTCGGAACGCCCAAGATCACTTACGAGCCATTCCCGCAGCTAACGTTTGGCACGCTTGTGTCAGCTATTTGTCTGCTTACGCGATCTCTCAATCATGCAAGTATCTAACTTCTCTAGAACTATGAGTTTTTACGGTTACATTTGGAAATAAAGATATTCGCGAATTATTTTAGAATAAAATAAAGGCACTACCACTTTACCACCGCGATATTTACATTTTCCTTAAATTGTGGGTTTTAGGTATTGTACCTTAAATATGGAGGATTTATATAAGTAGGTAAAAAAGTACACGTTGAAAAATTAGGGTTGTCAATTTGATTTAGGTATTTATTTATGTTACTTAGGTTTAAAAAAATGGTGTTCATTTTTATGGACTGAATCACCCTGTTCAGGCTTAATATACTAGTTCCGGGACATCCTGTGTTTATAATATCCGGTTTATGGTACAGGCATATCACGTGGAAGAAGGCAGTGGATCCCGCTCGCCCCGCGGCCGCAGACGCTGCTCGTGCTCCAGTCCGGGAGACTCCAAGCGAGTGAACCGTTCAGAATCACTCACCAGCATATCCTCAGCTGCGAGTGCATTGCCTTGCTTGAACGAGAGGCTGGTAGCCGGCGCATTGGAAGCTACTACCACCCTGCTAGCTTCACAGGTATCTATAGCCACTTATTTAATTCCAAGAAGGTTCATTCGTTAGTAGTCCTAAAATATTTAAAAGGTCAGGTCCTTTTAGTGCCAGTTCTCAGTAGTTTAAAGACATGGATTATGGACCAAAGCTACACTTTTAACACAGGCAAAAGACACCTAAAGAACGTGACTTCGACATGGCTATTGCACCAAGTGACGTGTTTTGTTAGAAGTATTTTAAAACAGTTGCAAATCATTGCAATATTAAATGTCAACTTACTGTCGACAGGCATTGCTAGCAGTTCGAGACCGGAATGTTCCCGCCCGCCACAAACAACTAGTTCGTCGCGAACTAAGCTCAGAACTCACGCCATTCCTAGACTTTGTTCGCAAACGCATCATCTGCTCCGCGCACGCCACGCCGCATTTACACCGCAACAAACTCGGCGCTTGGCCTTTGACGGCCGACGAAGAAGAACTCCGACGGATCGAACTGGCCAGAAAAGAAAGAAACCTAAACGTAGAAGATGAAGACTCTTCCCTCCCCCCACCTCCGCCCCCGAAGCGAGTATCGACCAACGACTCGATGCGCGAGTACATCCTCCGCAAACATTACTTAGACAAATGCAACCAAACGCCAACTAAGGGACCATCTCCCGTGTCCCACTCGACCCCCACTTCTGATAAAAAGAAGGATAGTTCCCGAAGTTCGAAGCGCGTGTCGTGGGCCGAAACCACTCAGGACAGCGATGAGAGCCCTGACAGCTCATTGCAAGAAATCGAACCGGCATACTCCAATCTAACGGATGTTCAAATCAGAAATGAGGAAGATTACTTCCATTTCATGTCGGTTGTGTTTCTTTATATTTGTCAAACTGAGCTTTGAGTTACTTGTAAGCGTAATTTAATAAATATTTTTGCATTCACTTTATATTTTCTTTCTTAAAATCATAAGTAAAAACCAACGAGGACATACCCAACGTGAAGCCCTTCCAACGTCCAACCAACCCTTGTGTAATCAATCATGGTCCAACCAACCCAACCACTATCTACTTTTATATTCTGTGGTTCTATCCAACCAATGACAGTTCAGTGTTACCACCTATCAAAGAGTGTTTAGTTAAATCATGCGGATCCATCGTATACATAATAAGGTAAGGTATTTTATGGTCCGTATTTGCATTTACTGCTCATGCACTGATCCGGACTCTGAAGCTATGCTTGAGTTTTTATCTGAATACGAGGAAAAATATCAATTTTTTTTTATGGACCGCGTTTATGCATTTATCTACAGCCATACAAAATACTTGTTAATGAAAAGTTTTATACAATTATGTTTTATCTACATAATATCTTCATATAAAGAATAGGTACTTAACTAAAGTTTGACTAAAATGGTAGATTTTATATCTTCATTTGTATTTCTAATATTAGTAGAATATAAATAGAACGCGCTGGCAACATTTTTTAACATGGCCGCATGTTGAACGAAACGATTTTCTTTACTGTTTGCCAAAATAAATTGTAATTGGCGTGATTCGTGAGCGGATTTATGTTTATTACATAGCCGGGGGACTGTTTAGTCGACAGCACAAAATATAGGTAAGGAATTCAGGTCTCATTTATTAATTTTGGCAAATGTCTTTCGGTGTTTATTTGTCGGTTTTTAGAGTTGTTTATTTGCATCAGTGGAACGTGAAGATGATGCATCACCCGAACATGCATCATCAGGCGATGTCGGGGCACCCGCCGCAGCACCTGGCCGGTCACCAGGCGCACCACACAGGACACCACAATATGCCACCCCCTCTTCACAGAGAGAACAGGCACGTAACACTTACTAGGTAACGTCCCGCTTTTTATTATATTATTTGCCATACCTTACTCTCCGTATCTCATTTTCATAACAAACATAATAAATAATGTTTGTGAAAGTGGCAGAATGCAGTGATACTTCTCACTCAACACAAAGAATTCTAATTAGAAAAGAATAATTCATACTTACTTTTATCAGTTTCAAATGAGGTTAGACCTTAGCCAACTTGATTACTTGTATAATAGACTAGATGCTATTCCAGTCATAATGATGTTGACAATAGGAAGGATAACATAATAACCATGTTAGTCATAATGGAAACAAAATCTTAATAAAATAGCTTACCTCTAAACTTGAGCAAACTTGCGCAACCTATTTCTATTAAAACTTGTGTTCACCTATAATTTCCCAAGCACACCACATTCATTACCAAAGTCAGGTAGTAAATTTATTGAGTACCTGTTTACATTTGGGTACCTTGTACTAAAGGTGCTTGTAAAATACTAAATGTACTTGTAAACAAGCCTTCTCACTTACAGGCCCCATTTGTGAATGAGACAGCTATTTAGGTACAGCTGGAAATTGCTACGATTCTGCCCATATTTTAAAACAATATTGTTACCTAAAGTCTGATTTTATCTGTTGAATTTGCATAAACCCTGTAACAAACTGTTGCACTGAGCTAAAATTTTTTTTTTCATTACTTTATAAAAAACCCTTACAAGGTTGATTGCACAATATGCTTGAATCAATTAAGTATACATGTATTTCTTGACTTTTTTTTACTACCTGTTTCAATAATTTAATGTGGCACAGTATAGGTCATAGCGGTGTAAGGTGTCAGATTAAAAGTGTACAAGACTTTGCCGATTTGAGAGGACAAAAGTCTGAAGTTTACATTCTATTGAATGGTTTGGTCATTAATATGTGCTGTTTTAATAAACTGTAAGAACATTACACTTTGAAATATGTCACAGCATGAATATATCTATTCTGAATTGCTACACACACCACCTTGTATATTTCGCGCACTTTTAATGACGTGACTGATTATAGTTGTGCAAGCCAGTTTTATTTCACTGGCCTGGGCTAAATAAAAATAATTTCTTGAGTTTTGCATGTAGGTATACAAAAAACAATAGTTCTGGTGTATTTTATGTCTCTATTCACATTTCATACCATACGTTCGTGCGAAGTTGGGGCGGGTCCGTCTGCTAGTTCAATTATAAGACCCTGCCTATTCAAGTTTTATTCAATTCTTACAAAAATAGGGGAGAAAGGCAAACGTCACGAAAGAACACTTTGTGAATTATAGCGTCCCATAAACTTCAAATAGCGTAAATCGGTCTGTCGATTTTAATAGTAAATTCGATCCGAAAATGCCAAAAATAAAGAAAGCCGCAATATTTTTTGTTTTCTAACAAATGTGTGCCATACTCAGGACCCTCTGCAAACGTCTTTTGTCCTATAAGGGTTTATCTAAACTCAAACACTAATAAGAATACAGATAGAATAAGAGCCGTTCACTCAAGCTTCGACACTTACTGTTTAATAACACTGTTTTATATCAGACTATAGAGTGAAGAAACTATTCATATGCAAATAATGTGTAATTTGTTGATACGTCGAGGGTCTTTTGCGGCAGTCTTTGTTAAAACTGGTCCTGAATGGTCCACAAAGAAACATTATGACGATGTCTCTATTGAAGCTCGGGGTCTGCGGAGCCCTTCTTTCCATGCCGTGACTAATATATCATTGGCCTTTAGACTGGCCCGCCAGTTGAAATAACAGTGCAGTGGTGTGCAGACCGACCAGACCGAAGGGTGTCCAGTGTCGCCAAGTAGACTGGGGTGAAAGCACGTAGTGACTGGATGAAACGTGTCATTGTATTGTGAAATTACTCCATGTGATAGGATTGCCTTCAAATGAAACAGCTGTTTTATCGACGGAAGAGTTCACACATTTCACAAAGTTCGTATACCTATAAGACAAGCTTATTCCTATTGGTTCGCTTTCACTTTCAGCTTACATAGATTCCTATTGTGCAACAGGTAATAGGTATGTTACAAAGCATATTGTTACCAATTAGATCTCACCATCTATTGTAGAATCAAAAAAAATGCATTGACATTGCACAGCAGCAAAACAATTCTTTGTTTGTGGGTTGAACAGCTGACCAAGGCCGGTAAGGTTGAATCAAGTTTGTTCTATAAAGAATCAGCTGCAAAAGCGACTGAAACTGCATCTTTTTCATTTTAGACTATCATGCGTATTTTACTACTAATAATACAATCCTAAAATGATAAGACCACTTTCAGTTTTTTTAGAACAATGATCCATTGTACCCTTGTACCTACTCTTTCTGTTCACCGTATCCGCAAAATTAACTGTTGTAGCCTAGGGGCGATAAAAAACCATAATATCCTGGTTTCTTGGAAAAGATACATGGCTTTTATCTATTGCAATATCTCAAGCGACATCGAAATACACGAAATATTGTGACTAGTTCATAAATAGATACTGCGGACGTGCTAAGTTGTTTCACGAGCTCTACTAGTACTAGAAGAGCTGCTAACATATTACAGATAATATAATACTAATTATAGTTATTGTTATCAAAGTTCAACGTGATCATAAGTTGGTTGGGTGACTACGAATGACATTTTCGCTTTCGTATCGAAGACTCCGTTAATGTTGATTTGAATAGCTGCTCTAACGTGTAGTTCGCACGTTACTTTGTAAAATAGAAATGTGTGCATCCGTACAGAGTGCCGCTGGGCCCGTCCGGAGCGGGCGGCATGCACCAAGGCATGGGCGGCCTCAGCATGCCGGTGCACCACGCGCCGCGCGCGCCGCACGCCATCCGCGCCATGCATCACGCGCCGCAACATCACTCGCACCATCCGGTATGACATATTCTATTCCAGAGCTTTAGGTGTTGCAGCATTTGATACTCTTGTGTTATTATCAGTCAAAGTCATCATTCGTTTATTCAATAAAATCACAAGGATCATTTAGAATCGTCTTTTATAACTAGGCGATTCTAGGTGCCAGTTCCACGCGACTAGAGCCTAGAAGGACGGGCAAGAAACTACGGCCTGGTTCCTAACGCTTTTTTGTATGATCCTTTTTACAGTAGGAATAGCTTTAGTCTGACTTTAAGTATAGACAGGGTCATATATTAATTATGCGATAGTTGTAAATATCACAGCTAACTTAAATGTTACAGCCGAGTTTTCTTGATTATTTTGCAGGATCCATAACATAAAAGTGCTGTATAATTGTGTATTGTCGCCAGCAAATGAAGCCGCTGCGTCGCGCGTACATGCCGGGCGGGTACATGCCGCCGTACCACGGCCCCATGCCGGCCGTGCCCTCTCCCTCGCACACAGTCTCCACGCATTCCTCGCACTCTATCACCGCTACAAGTAAGTTAGGCTTCATCGCCATGCCGCCGTATCACGGACAGACGACCAACGATAAAACTACGGGATGCGGAAGTAAGCACACTTCCGTAAAACAAAAGTAGGTGTAAGCACACTTTTATGTGCACTTTACTGCATCATCATCGCACACTGGAGATTTAGGGTGGGTGACTTTTCAAAAGTACCAAACGTTGCTGAATTTTAGAAAACGTATGACATACTTACTATACTAAGTTACTAAGTTGTAGGTATGTTTAATACTAACCAATATTTTAATTTCTCAATAGATTTACGCGGCCCTCTCTCGCCGGTTTCGTCGCTATCGAACTCAGCATTCCTAAGTTCTGACTTTTCCGGTCAGTTGTATTTGAGTATCAATATTAGCATTTTGAATGTTATTGTTTCGCGTTGTCTTTTCTATTATTTTACCATTATTATGTGTGTTTGGTTGTTGCTTAGCACCTTAGCTGATTAGCACACATAATTGGCTTTGACTTTGAAAGATTTCTATTTACTCGGATGTAGACTGCGTCGTATGTACACCAATTTCTTATTCGTTTATTATTTGCGTTAATTTTTATTTTACAGTGAAATAATTTCATTCACATTCTATTTGAGTTTTTGTACTAAAGCGCTTCGTTTCTGTGGATCAAAATAAATAGCTTTTTGTTAGTACAGCTTTGCAAAAAAAGAGTAGAAAAATAATTGAGGTCGCCACTTTCTTTGCAACAAATCAATTCATCCATTCTTTTGTATGAAAACGAATGGACGAGGTATTTAATTCCGTTTCAGGCGTTTTTGCCAAGCTGTATCTAGGTCGTATAATATCAATCAAAAGCGTCTTCAGAAGGCGGTGTGCCGTTCCACACTGAATGACAATGCTGGCGCATCGAGTTAAACCATAATATTTAGAAAAGATAAATCTCTCCCAAGTCAAACGAATTCAACAAAGAAAAGAGTTTGAGCATGTGATGTGTGATGTTTTAATAAATGGATATATCTGTAGGTTTGTGCCCGCCAACGCCTTCCGAGGAGCCGGCAAAGGAGCCCGAAGCTCCGGCAGAAGAGCCAGAGGCCGAGCACGTGTTGTCGAACGACGACGCGCTGGAAGACGAGGGCGGGCTGGCGACGGGCGACCTCGAGGCGGGTCATCCGACGCAGGCCAACAGTAAAGAGAAGACTCCTATGTGCCTGGTCAACGAACTGGCCAGGTACAATAAGGTGAGCTAGCCGTGTTTGGTTTTTATATCCTATCCTATCCTATCCTACTAATATTATAAATGCGAAAGTTTAGATGTTTGGATGTTTGTGTTTCAATCACGTCTAAACTACTGAACCAACTTGGATGAAACTTGGCATATATGTAGTTCGTAACCTGGATTGACACATAGGCTAATTTTTATCCTGAATAATGAACAGGATCTACAGGATAAAATGAAAAAACAGGATTAGCAGCGCCAATTATTAGCAAGAGGATGATGTTATGTCATGTCACGTCAACTTTGACTGGACGTAGTACTACCTCTTTGGTCTAACGACTAACGTTTGACATTCGAGTACGGGTTCGGTGTAATGTCAAGTTTCTCAAAGAAGTATCCGCTCGGTACACGTACAGATAATATAATGTACACGTAAACGGTACTTGCGTACGAAGTCGCGGGTAACTACTAGTCTAGTATAATTTGGTCTGGTACAGTAAAGTGAGTTCTTGTTTGTAGATTCACTAGTCAGGCCAGGTACATCGGACCATCAGATGATCACAAATGAGACATCCATTCATGATTCATACCATCCGCCCGACAGCCAAATATAATACAATGTAAAAATTTAATGATTTCAAGAGACATTTAATTATTCTTTTTCAGATAAAACATCAATACCGCCTCACATCAGAACAGGGACCAGCTCACAAGAAAATATTCACAGTGACACTCCGACTGGGTGACACTGAGGAATATACAGCTGAGGTAACAATGCAGGGCTCAACTCCCTTTGTCAATTAGTGACACTACTGATATCACATGTGGCGAGCCTAATCACTCCTAACTCGTATGTCGTATTATTTTATTGATTTAATTTGAAACAATGAGACTTTAACACCTTGTCTTAGAATGATGGGCGCAGTGCAATGCATCACAGGGCACGTCTTCACTGGACGTGCTCAGTCAAGCAGTGCTTACCACTTGATATGCGGTGGATCATTGGCCTGTTCCATCGTTTCATCATCATCATCATCATCATCATCAACCTATACTCGTCCACTGCTGGACGTAGGTCTCTCCCAAGACGCGGCATTGAGCTCGGTCTTCGGCTCTTCTCATCCAGTGTCAGCGCTACATTTCGCAGATCGTCGCCCCATCTCGCCGGAGGGCGTCCTACACTACGCTTGCCTAAACGTGGTCTCCACTCCAGTATTAGTTTGCTCCAACGATTGTCGGTTCTACGGCAAACATGGCCGGCCCACTGCCACTTCAGCCTGCTAATCCTTTGAGCTATGTCGACGACTTTGGTTCTCTGTCGGATAACTTCATCGTTTAGTAGTATAAAAAGGTTCTAGAGTGGCCTACATAATGTATCGGCTGAGTGTATGATGTTTACGTGTTTTGTTTGTGGCAGGGTTCGTCAATAAAGCGCGCGCAGCACGCAGCCGCGAACGCAGCGCTGTCCGCCACCGAGTTCCCCGCGCCGCCGCCGCGCTCTGCGCACGCGCACGCACAGCTGCACCACCACCACAGGCACTCCGGTACATATTACTTTACATGGTACTTTTTAAATGTATTCTTCTTTGTATTTGATTTGTGATTCTGTTTAGTAATTATTGTCTCTCTTGTTGTTTATTTCTTTCTAGTGTATTTGTTTATTTTAAATTTCTTGTGTGTCGCAAATAAATGTTTTACTTACTTACTTACTTACTTACATATTCACCATGAAACCTCTATGCATACGACTCTATGGCTTGTATGCTGAAACAATACAAACAACTCTGATGGTATTAACACTGCCTTCCGTGGTCGTGGGTTCGATCCCCACTGAGAACAGTGAGAACAGACATTTGTGTGTTGCTAACGTAGATGTTTGTTCTATGTCTGTATTATAAGTATGTATTTACAAAAAAATAATGTAAATTCTGTCAGCATCTAGTTGCCATATCACGAGCTTAACTTAGATTGGGTGGGACCAGAGGGCGTTGTGTAAAATGTAAATGAAAGATGGATATCCTTAGAATGTGAGGCGCTAGGTTCAGTAGTGCACATCTTATAAATGTACCATTATAATCCAACACACTAACATGTTTATAACCGCAGTGATGCCAACAGTCGAGCTGAACGCATTGGCTATGAAACTTTGCCAGCCAGCAGTGTACACGTCAGTACCGCCGGTCCCCGTCCCGGTCCCCGTGGGGCTGGCCGTGAGGCCCCGCATGCCGCGGAGCTGGGTGGGGTTCCCGCGGCTCGCGGGCCCCGCGCTGGTGTACCGCGTGCGGGTGGCGGTGGGGGGGAGGGCGTGGCTGGGGGAGGGCAGCACGCCGCAGGCGGCGCGGCACGACGCGGCCGCCAGAGCGCTGCTCGACCTGCGCTCCCAACGACCGCCGCATTCTGACCCACCGCCAGATCCAGACGCAGGTTACATTTTTTATTTTATTTTTATTTTATGTGGAAAACAAACAGCTTATTAAATAAGAGTATAAACAGAGGAATTATAGCACGAAAAAGTGTTATTACGTTACAGTTACACATTATGTTCTAGTAGTAGCTAGTGTGTACTGCGGAGAAGGAAGCAAGTTAAAGGAGTATAATGCCATGGAAAACGTTAGCACAGCTTCCCCCCCAGCTCGGTCAATCTAAAACTGCGCGTCTCATCTCGTCAATTTCAAGAATTCTTACCCCTCCAGCATGTAGTTTTAAGTTAATATATTATGTAATCTATGGTTTTAGACTAAACCATCTCTACCGTTGTATGTTTACTCGGATATTCCTTGCTCTTGTAATAAACTTTCGGAAAAAAGAATAAAATCGTTCATAAAATAATAAAAAAAAAGCTTTTATATAATGACAGAATGGCCATTTTTATAGATGTGCTTAATTTTCAGATGAAACCAGCCCCGATCCGCTAAACTCCGAAGTAAAGTCTCCAGTATCGTTGGTACACGAGCTAGCGTTGAAAAGGAATATGACTGTAGTCTTCACAGTCAAGTCGGAACGCGGACCGCCGCATATGAGGGTAAGCTATTGTAAACCTTATGAATACATCCGTGTAGATCGAAAATGCGTTTGTAGCCGAGTGATATCAACGAGACAGTGGAAATGGCCAAAAATTACTGTGATACACAGCGTATTAACCTTCTTTCTAAAGTAATCGCTTAGCAACTAAATAACATCGGTTAGGTTCTCGGAGTGGCCTGGGTTTTATTTCGTTTGAATCTGAAAATATAAAACGTTTTTGTATGAACGCACAATAAGCACCCCTGACGGATGAGCTTAGAGCCATTTCTTTATACAAAAACTACAAGTACAATCCTCGATTTTCGAAAATGCAATCCATGCTCCGAGTTAAGTGTTCCTGTTTCTAAAAATGGAAGAACATTTTTGTTGCTACTCGGTACCGTTGATTGGAGGACAATGCCATTGTATTATTCTACATTGTATCCTACTAAAATCCTATCCTACTATCCTACTAATATTATAAATGCGAAAGTTTAGATGTTTGGATGTTTGTGTTTCAATCACGTCTAAACTACTGAACCAACTTGGATGAAACTTGGCATATATATAGTTCGTAACCTGGATTGACACATAGGCTACTCTTTATCTCGAATAATTAACAGGATCTACAGGATAAAATGAACGAAAAGGATTAGCAGCGCCAATTGGCAAGAGGATTTCATTGTCATGTCATGTCACGTCAGTTTGACAGGGCGTAGTACTACCTCTTTGGTCTAACAACTAGCGTTTGACATTCCAGTAGGTACGAGTTCGGTGTGATGAGGTGTAATATCAAGTTTCTCAAAGTATCCACTCGGTACACGCACAGATAATATAATGTACACGGAAACTGTAGACGCGTACGAAGTCGCGGGTAACTACTAGTCTTCAATAAAGCTCATTACATTTCCAGGTTTTCATAACAATCTGCACAGTAGGCGACATGGAAACGGAAGGCGAAGGCAACGGGAAGAAAGTATCAAAGCGACGCGCGGCCGAACGCATGTTAGAAGAAATGCGGTCGCGTTGGCCGGCCGCCATGCTGCGGCCGCGCCTGCCGCTCGACAAGCGACGACACCAACCCGCTAAGAAGAAACCTAGAAACCTCATCAAGGTATATACTTAACCGGCTGAGGATGGCAGCAAACAAGCAAGCGGGATGTGATGCCGTCAAGCGTCAGCGAGCCAGTCTCATTCTACAGTTGATTCAGTCAATCGAAACGCGAGCCAAGTAGGAGGGATTTACGTTGTAACGATATTTGCTCCTAGCTAATCTTTTTTATTCAGTAGAATTGCATTCGGCTGGGATCAGATGTAAAGTCGGTTCTGGCGCGTTGGACTGGGTTCAAGGTTTTAGAATTATTATTTTTCTAACATGTACTCTCTTGCTTGGGTTAAGGTAGCGGATGTCAATCGCAAAATGAAACGAGATTCGACAGAGCAGTTTTCCACAAAGTCAATGCTTGTAGAACTTCACTGAAGAAGAATCAGCCGCCCACATCGTCTTGGAATGCGAAGAAAACACATGAAAAGAAATCATAAGTACCCCTAGGTCACGCCTCCAAGTCTGCGAAGTTCCCAAGAAGCTTCTGTGCTCCTGGGAGGAGTTAGGCTACACTCTTAGTCAGAACACCTTCTACGCATAATGGACCATATTTGAGTCTAAATGCGGAAATTTCAATTCAATTTCAATTGAAAATTAAATTTCAATTTGATATTTCAATTCAATGTTAATCTCACCATAAATGTTGTGTATTGCAGGAGGGCGGAGTGTCGTGCGGCATGGCGGCCGGCGGCAGCGACAACCCCATCTCGCGGCTGGCGGTCGCGCGGCACGCGGTGCGCGCGCGCTCGCCGCAGTACCGCGTGCTGGAGGAGCGCGGCGCCGCGCGGCGCAGGGAGTTCCTCGTGCAGTGCGTCGCGCCGCCGCACGCCGCCACCGGCCTCGGACCCAACAAGAAGGCGGCCAAGCGACGCGCCGCGCACAGTGAGTACACCCACCCGCACAGTGAGTACACCCACCCGCACAGTGAGTACACCCGCGCACAGTGAGTACACGCGCACACTGAGTACACGCGCACACTGAGTACACGCGCACAGTGAGTACACCCACCCGCACAGTGAGTACACCCACCCGCACAGTGAGTACACCCGCGCACAGTGAGTACACGCGCACAGTGAGTACACGCGCACACTGAGTACACGCGCACACTGAGTACACGCGCACAGTGAGTACACGCGCACAGTGAGTACACCCACCCGCACAGTGAGTACACCCACCCGCACAGTGAGTACACCCGCGCACAGTGAGTACACGCGCACAGTGAGTACACGCGCACACTGAGTACACGCGCACACTGAGTACACGCGCACAGTGAGTACACGCGCACAGTGAGTACACGCGCACAGTGAGTACACCCACCCGCACAGTGAGTACACCCACCCGCACAGTGAGTACACGCGCACAGTGAGTACACGCGCACAGTGAGTACACGCGCACACTGAGTACACGCGCACAGTGAGTACACGCGCACAGTGAGTACACGCGCACACTGAGTACACGCGCACAGTGAGTACACGCGCACAGTGAGTACACCCACGCGCACAGTGAGTACACGCGCACAGTGAGTACACGCGCACACTGAGTACACGCGCACAGTGAGTACACGCGCACAGTGAGTACACGCGCACACTGAGTACACGCGCACAGTGAGTACACGCGCACAGTGAGTACACGCGCACAGTGAGTACACCCACCCGCACAGTGAGTACACCCACCCGCACAGTGAGTACACCCACCCGCACAGTGAGTACACGCGCACAGTGAGTACACGCGCACACTGAGTACACGCGCACAGTGAGTACACGCGCACAGTGAGTACACGCGCACACTGAGTACACGCGCACAGTGAGTATACGCGCACAGTGAGTACACGCGCACAGTGAGTACACCCACCCGCACAGTGAGTACACCCACCCGCACAGTGAGTACACCCACCCGCACAGTGAGTACACCCACCCGCACAGTGAGTACACCCACCCGCACAGTGAGTACACCCACCCGCACAGTGAGTACACCCACCCGCACAGTGAGTACACCCACCCGCACAGTGAGTACACCCACCCGCACAGTGAGTACACGCGCACACTGAGTACACGCGCACAGTGAGTACACCCACCCGCACAGTGAGTACACCCACCCGCACAGTGAGTACACGCGCACAGTGAGTACACGCGCACACTGAGTACACGCGCACAGTGAGTACACGCGCACAGTGAGTACACGCGCACAGTGAGTACACGCGCACAGTGAGTACACCCACCCGCACAGTGAGTACACCCACCCGCACAGTGAGTACACGCGCACAGTGAGTACACCCACTCGCACAGTGAGTACACCCACCCGCACAGTGAGTACACCCACCCGCACAGTGAGTACACGCGCACAGTGAGTACACGCGCACAGTGAGTACACGCGCACAGTGAGTACACGCGCACACTGAGTACACGCGCACAGTGAGTACACGCGCACAGTGAGTACACGCGCACACTGAGTACACGCGCACAGTGAGTACACGCGCACAGTGAGTACACGCGCACACTGAGTACACGCGCACAGTGAGTACACGCGCACAGTGAGTACACCCACGCGCACAGTGAGTACACGCGCACAGTGAGTACACGCGCACACTGAGTACACGCGCACAGTGAGTACACGCGCACAGTGAGTACACGCGCACACTGAGTACACGCGCACAGTGAGTACACGCGCACAGTGAGTACACCCACCCGCACAGTGAGTACACCCACCCGCACAGTGAGTACACCCACCCGCACAGTGAGTACACGCGCACAGTGAGTACACGCGCACACTGAGTACACGCGCACAGTGAGTACACGCGCACACTGAGTACACGCGCACAGTGAGTACACGCGCACAGTGAGTACACCCACCCGCACAGTGAGTACACCCACCCGCACAGTGAGTACACCCACCCGCACAGTGAGTACACCCACCCGCACAGTGAGTACACCCACCCGCACAGTGAGTACACCCACCCGCACCGTGAGTACACCCACCCGCACAGTGAGTACACCCACCCGCACAGTGAGTACACGTGCACACTGAGTACACGCGCACAGTGAGTACACCCACCCGCACAGTGAGTACACCCACCCGCACAGTGAGTACACGCGCACAGTGAGTACACGCGCACACTGAGTACACGCGCACACTGAGTACACGCGCACAGTGAGTACACGCGCACAGTGAGTACACGCGCACAGTGAGTACACGCGCACAGTGAGTACACCCACCCGCACAGTGAGTACACCCACCCGCACAGTGAGTACACGCGCACAGTGAGTACACCCACTCGCACAGTGAGTACACGCGCACACTGAGTACACGCGCACAGTGAGTACACCCACCCGCACAGTGAGTACACCCACCCGCACAGTGAGTACACCCACCCGCACAGTGAGTACACGCGCACACTGAGTACACGCGCACAGTGAGTACACGCGCACAGTGAGTACACCCACCCGCACAGTGAGTACACCCACCCGCACAGTGAGTACACGCGCACAGTGAGTACACGCGCACAGTGAGTACACCCACCCGCACAGTGAGTACACCCACCCGCACAGTGAGTACACGCGCACAGTGAGTACACGCGCACAGTGAGTACACCCACCCGCACAGTGAGTACACCCACCCGCACAGTGAGTACACGCGCACAGTGAGTACACCCACTCGCACAGTGAGTACACCCACCCGCACAGTGAGTACACGCGCACACTGAGTACACGCGCACAGTGAGTACACGCGCACAGTGAGTACACGCGCACAGTGAGTACACGCGCACACTGAGTACACGCGCACAGTGAGTACACGCGCACAGTGAGTACACGCGCACAGTGAGTAAACGCGCACAGTGAGTACACGCGCACAGTGAGTACACGCGCACACTGAGTACACGCGCACAGTGAGTACACGCGCACACTGAGTACACGCGCACACTGAGTACACGCGCACAGTGAGTACACGCGCACAGTGAGTAAACGCGCACAGTGAGTACACGCGCACACTGAGTACACGCGCACACTGAGTACACGCGCACAGTGAGTACACGCGCACACTGAGTACACGCGCACAGTGAGTACACGCGCACAGTGAGTACACGCGCACACTGAGTACACGCGCACAGTGAGTACACGTGCACAGTGTGTACACGCGCACACTGAGTACACGCGCACAGTGAGTACACGCGCACAGTGAGTACACGCGCACACTGAGTACACGCGCACAGTGAGTACACGCGCACAGTGAGTACACGCGCACAGTGAGTACACGCGCACACTGAGTACACGCGCACAGTGAGTACACGCGCACAGTGAGTACACGCGCACAGTGAGTACACGCGCACACTGAGTACACGCGCACACTGAGTACACGCGCACAGTGAGTACACGCGCACACTGAGTACACGCGCACAGTGAGTACACGCGCACACTGAGTACACGCGCACAGTGAGTACACGTGCACAGTGTGTACACGCGCACACTGAGTACACGCGCACAGTGAGTACACGCGCACAGTGAGTACACGCGCACACTGAGTACACGCGCACAGTGAGTACACGCGCACAGTGAGTACACGCGCACACTGAGTACACGCGCACAGTGAGTACACGCGCACACTGAGTACACGCGCACAGTGAGTACACGCGCACACTGAGTACACGCGCACAGTGAGTACACGCGCACACTGAGTACACGCGCACAGTGAGTACACGCGCACACTGAGTACACGCGCACAGTGAGTACACGCGCACAGTGAGTACACGCGCACAGTGAGTACACGCGCACACTGAGTACACGCGCACACTGAGTACACGCGCACAGTGAGTACACGCGCACAGTGAGTACACGCGCACAGTGAGTACACCCACCCGCACAGTGAGTACACCCACCCGCACAGTGAGTACACGCGCACAGTGAGTACACGCGCACAGTGAGTACACGCGCACACTGAGTACACGCGCACAGTGAGTACACGCGCACAGTGAGTACACGCGCACACTGAGTACACGCGCACAGTGAGTACACGCGCACAGTGAGTACACCCACGCGCACAGTGAGTACACGCGCACAGTGAGTACACGCGCACACTGAGTACACGCGCACAGTGAGTACACGCGCACAGTGAGTACACGCGCACACTGAGTACACGCGCACAGTGAGTACACGCGCACAGTGAGTACACGCGCACAGTGAGTACACCCACCCGCACAGTGAGTACACCCACCCGCACAGTGAGTACACCCACCCGCACAGTGAGTACACGCGCACAGTGAGTACACGCGCACACTGAGTACACGCGCACAGTGAGTACACGCGCACAGTGAGTACACGCGCACACTGAGTACACGCGCACAGTGAGTATACGCGCACAGTGAGTACACGCGCACAGTGAGTACACCCACCCGCACAGTGAGTACACCCACCCGCACAGTGAGTACACCCACCCGCACAGTGAGTACACCCACCCGCACAGTGAGTACACCCACCCGCACAGTGAGTACACCCACCCGCACAGTGAGTACACCCACCCGCACAGTGAGTACACCCACCCGCACAGTGAGTACACCCACCCGCACAGTGAGTACACGCGCACACTGAGTACACGCGCACAGTGAGTACACCCACCCGCACAGTGAGTACACCCACCCGCACAGTGAGTACACGCGCACAGTGAGTACACGCGCACACTGAGTACACGCGCACAGTGAGTACACGCGCACAGTGAGTACACGCGCACAGTGAGTACACGCGCACAGTGAGTACACCCACCCGCACAGTGAGTACACCCACCCGCACAGTGAGTACACGCGCACAGTGAGTACACCCACTCGCACAGTGAGTACACCCACCCGCACAGTGAGTACACCCACCCGCACAGTGAGTACACGCGCACAGTGAGTACACGCGCACAGTGAGTACACGCGCACACTGAGTACACGCGCACAGTGAGTACACGCGCACAGTGAGTACACGCGCACACTGAGTACACGCGCACAGTGAGTACACGCGCACAGTGAGTACACGCGCACACTGAGTACACGCGCACAGTGAGTACACGCGCACAGTGAGTACACCCACGCGCACAGTGAGTACACGCGCACAGTGAGTACACGCGCACACTGAGTACACGCGCACAGTGAGTACACGCGCACAGTGAGTACACGCGCACACTGAGTACACGCGCACAGTGAGTACACGCGCACAGTGAGTACACCCACCCGCACAGTGAGTACACCCACCCGCACAGTGAGTACACCCACCCGCACAGTGAGTACACGCGCACAGTGAGTACACGCGCACACTGAGTACACGCGCACAGTGAGTACACGCGCACACTGAGTACACGCGCACAGTGAGTACACGCGCACAGTGAGTACACCCACCCGCACAGTGAGTACACCCACCCGCACAGTGAGTACACCCACCCGCACAGTGAGTACACCCACCCGCACAGTGAGTACACCCACCCGCACAGTGAGTACACCCACCCGCACCGTGAGTACACCCACCCGCACAGTGAGTACACCCACCCGCACAGTGAGTACACGTGCACACTGAGTACACGCGCACAGTGAGTACACCCACCCGCACAGTGAGTACACCCACCCGCACAGTGAGTACACGCGCACAGTGAGTACACGCGCACACTGAGTACACGCGCACACTGAGTACACGCGCACAGTGAGTACACGCGCACAGTGAGTACACGCGCACAGTGAGTACACGCGCACAGTGAGTACACCCACCCGCACAGTGAGTACACCCACCCGCACAGTGAGTACACGCGCACAGTGAGTACACCCACTCGCACAGTGAGTACACGCGCACACTGAGTACACGCGCACAGTGAGTACACCCACCCGCACAGTGAGTACACCCACCCGCACAGTGAGTACACCCACCCGCACAGTGAGTACACGCGCACACTGAGTACACGCGCACAGTGAGTACACGCGCACAGTGAGTACACCCACCCGCACAGTGAGTACACCCACCCGCACAGTGAGTACACGCGCACAGTGAGTACACGCGCACAGTGAGTACACGCGCACAGTGAGTACACGCGCACACTGAGTACACGCGCACAGTGAGTACACGCGCACAGTGAGTACACGCGCACAGTGAGTACACCCACCCGCACAGTGAGTACACCCACCCGCACAGTGAGTACACGCGCACAGTGAGTACACCCACTCGCACAGTGAGTACACCCACCCGCACAGTGAGTACACGCGCACACTGAGTACACGCGCACAGTGAGTACACGCGCACAGTGAGTACACGCGCACAGTGAGTACACGCGCACACTGAGTACACGCGCACAGTGAGTACACGCGCACAGTGAGTACACGCGCACAGTGAGTAAACGCGCACAGTGAGTACACGCGCACAGTGAGTACACGCGCACACTGAGTACACGCGCACAGTGAGTACACGCGCACACTGAGTACACGCGCACACTGAGTACACGCGCACAGTGAGTACACGCGCACAGTGAGTAAACGCGCACAGTGAGTACACGCGCACACTGAGTACACGCGCACACTGAGTACACGCGCACAGTGAGTACACGCGCACACTGAGTACACGCGCACAGTGAGTACACGCGCACAGTGAGTACACGCGCACACTGAGTACACGCGCACAGTGAGTACACGTGCACAGTGTGTACACGCGCACACTGAGTACACGCGCACAGTGAGTACACGCGCACAGTGAGTACACGCGCACACTGAGTACACGCGCACAGTGAGTACACGCGCACAGTGAGTACACGCGCACAGTGAGTACACGCGCACACTGAGTACACGCGCACAGTGAGTACACGCGCACAGTGAGTACACGCGCACAGTGAGTACACGCGCACACTGAGTACACGCGCACACTGAGTACACGCGCACAGTGAGTACACGCGCACACTGAGTACACGCGCACAGTGAGTACACGCGCACACTGAGTACACGCGCACAGTGAGTACACGTGCACAGTGTGTACACGCGCACACTGAGTACACGCGCACAGTGAGTACACGCGCACAGTGAGTACACGCGCACACTGAGTACACGCGCACAGTGAGTACACGCGCACAGTGAGTACACGCGCACACTGAGTACACGCGCACAGTGAGTACACGCGCACACTGAGTACACGCGCACAGTGAGTACACGCGCACACTGAGTACACGCGCACAGTGAGTACACGCGCACACTGAGTACACGCGCACAGTGAGTACACGCGCACACTGAGTACACGCGCACAGTGAGTACACGCGCACAGTGAGTACACGCGCACAGTGAGTACACGCGCACACTGAGTACACGCGCACAGTGAGTACACGCGCACACTGAGTACACGCGCACAGTGAGTACACGCGCACAGTGAGTACACGCGCACACTGAGTACACGCGCACAGTGAGTACACGCGCACACTGAGTACACGCGCACAGTGAGTACACGCGCACACTGAGTACACGCGCACAGTGAGTACACGCGCACACTGAGTACACGCGCACAGTGAGTACACGCGCACACTGAGTACACGCGCACACTGAGTACACGCGCACAGTGAGTACACGCGCACAGTGAGTACACGCGCACAGTGAGTACACGCGCGCCCGCGCCCGCGCCCGCGCCCGCACTTGCACCCTGTGCGCACACTGCTGCCTGATACTTACCCTAATCTAGTTTCCCATTCATGTCCACTTTGAAATCTGTTGAAAACCGTACTTCTTTTATTTATTTCAAATCCGTCATACATCCGAAGCCGGTATTGAGTGCCTCACGTTTGATGTATCGTCACAATAATTTCAGATGTTCTTCTAGCGATGGAATTGAACTCGACCGCCCCGGAGCCGGTGCCCGTGCTGCCCGCTAAGGACGCCACCAACGGCGCCGGCGAGAAGACCACCGCTGACACTAAGCGAAAAGTAAAGTACTCCATGCTCTTTTACACTCATCTATTTCTAGATTCTAGAGTGTCAATGACTGAAAAATGAAATGAATTTATTTATTTGAAGGAGAGTGAAAGTGGTTCCGGCGGTGGTGACGGAAGGCAGCCCGTGCCGGGAGTGCTACTCATGGACCAGTACCATCAGCGCACTGCGCACACGCATCAAACTAACGGTAACAATCCGAGTTCTATAATCGTTAGCTGAATTGTTGCGAATTGATACTAGTTTTTAGCGTGTATGAGCTGATTTTCTAAGAAATTATAATGAAGCATAGTGTATATTTGCAGGTGTAACGGAACCAAGCAATCCCAGCAGTACTCCCAGCACCAACAGCAGTAGTGGGCCGAGTGCGGGCGGGGCCTCGCCCGGCGCTAAGGACCAGCTCATGTACCTCGCACATTTACTCGGCTTTACTGTGCAGTTCTCGGACTTCCCCAAGGTAACTAGCAATGTATCTCTAGCACAAATAGGTCTTGATGTAGCATCAATGACTGAAACCAACATTACAGCGATCGAACGCGGCATGCGTTCAATTTACTGCGGCTGTGACGAATCAATGTATCGTCGATTATTTTAACATTGAATGTGTTTATTGAAGCGTAACCACGGCGAGTACCTCTCGCTGGTGTCCCTCTCCACGGAGCCCCCCGTGATGTGCCACGGCGGGGGGCCCTCCACGGCGCACTCGCACGAGCAGTGCTCGCGCGCGGCGCTGCGAGCGCTCGCACTCATGGGACTCGACACGTGAGTTCACTACGCACTACGGAACTTTATCCCTCTGAAGTTAGGTGCAACAAACTATTGCGCTTGTACTGTTGTGCGGAAACATTCGCTTACCTCTAATTACCTAAACATGAGTTCTATGCAGATATTTCAGAGGGAAAAATATCCGTTGTACAACATAACGCGCGAGGGCTTAGCATGAAAAATGTAACAATCGCAATCATATAGAAACGCCGGAGCGGACCGCACTCATCCTGTGATAACAATGTTACCTATTAGTGCGTCCCGGTGGGCGCAATGTTTCTTGTTTTCGATCACAAATACCGTTCCCCTGTGAAAGTGAGCACTACAATCGTTTGTGAGTTTTCATCCTCGTTCCAGAAAGAGTTAAAATGCTAAAAACGTTACCGAATTTTGCCAATTTTCATCCAGCACCCTGTATCTGTATTCTACAAGTAGGTCTCACTAATTATTCCTGATCTGTGTGGTTTTTGATATTGATCGTTTCAAGACTGTAAAATATGACGTGTTATTTGCAGAATGCAAAATGGGCCGACGGGCACGGGAACCAAACCCATCACCAACGGCATCGCCGAGTGAGCGCGCGCCCCGCTGTGCTGTGCTGTGCTGTGCTGTGCTGTGCTGTGCTGTGCTGGTGGTGGGCATCGCATACTTAGTTGTTTATTATAATCTTTAAATTGAGTAAAACTATTTGGTTGCAATAATGTGTGAATATTTCAAAGCGAGGAAGAGTTCGGGACATTTCATCCATCTTCAACAACAAAATGTTATTTCCAGCTATGATATATTCACCGAAATCTGTTTGATCTCGAGACTCGTAATTTCTGTTTGTTTTTTCATTTATCTTTTTATTTGTAGAATAGTAAATGTTTATTTTTTTGTTAAAAAGCCACGAAAATTATTTAACTAAAATAGGCTTTGAGAGATTCAACGGCCCTCTTCGATTCGTCACTGCCTCTTACAAGATATGTTTATAGATCTAACTAAGTTGTTATTAATATTATAAAAAATACACCGGTTTTAATGGTGTAACTTTTTAGTTATTCATTAGAATAATATGAACTATGTATCTCGATTTTACAATTTAGTGATAGGTAGTAGGCGGCTAATTTCGTGTATTGGTAGTCGACACGAAACATCTCAGTTAAATAATGTAGGAACGAATTATATCGAAACTAAGTGCTCGGCCGCAGTAGCGCGCGCGCGGGCACTTTTTTTTAATTGTATAAAATAGCGTCATGCGAGGAAATATAAGTTTGCTGAAAGATTCTCCGTGAGGCGTCGGTCCGGCTGCGCGCGCGCACTGCGGCCGCCCGAGGCTGTGGAGCTAAACCAAACCGATTCATCGAGAGCCAGCAGCGGCACGACCACCACATTATTTTATAATATTAGATTTTCCTCTATATTCTATGCTTGTTACTAACTAATAAAATAATCTGTAAGTTTAGGAGTTCGAAATAGAATTGGTGGTCGGCTGCCGGTCCCGAGGAAACGCTAAAGTTGCATCATGCGGCCATGATGTCTCCTTAGTTTAGCACGTAATAGTAATCGCCGAAATCCTCGTCCAATATATTGTTCCTAAAGGCAGTGGCATTATGTTCGCGGCGCGGTCTAGTTTCATTCGAATGTTTCTCGAAACGTCTTCACAAAACGGCTATCGTTTACGGGGATTCCGGCGATTATACAAGTTTGGCCTCGATTTTTAACTCTCCCGACCCTAAACTATGAAATGTGTAATTGTAGACTTATAGACTAGTTGCCCTAGCGTTTGTGTCTACTTAGGCTAAGGTAGGCGGTTGCATGTTGTTTTATTAGTCTTTGTGTAACCTATATATGCATGTACTCTGTGTTAGTATAGTGTTTTACTATTGACATTAGATGTTGTATGTGTGATGCGAGAGCGCGAGCACTCGTTTCGGAATACGGGACCCGCGCGGCGCTCGCTGGTCTCTGTACCTTGCTGATTGTACATTTCACTGTATTGGGTCAGATTTCTATGTACCTACTTAGATGAGATAACGACATTTTACTTCGTAATATTACCAGAGCGCACTCGGATTCTGTTGCGATTATTCATAGCTGATATAATTTTCGAGTGAAACTATGTTAGTATGGCAAACCGCCGTCGCAATGCTGTTTCTTATTGCTCTCTGGTTTTTGTTTTATTATTGTATCAAAACTTGAAATAATCATAACATAAGTGGAATTTTAAATGTAAACGATTTGAAATCGAGGCCATTGTAACAATTTCTTGGTGTTGCAAGTTGCATAAGTGACAAGGCATAAAGAAATTAAAATATTGTTTTTATTGGATAAAGAGTAATCGCCACAAGGGCAGAAACGTTTTATTTATTTTGTTCTAAGTTACTAATTCTATATTATGTCGTGGGATGGAACAGTCTTTACTGAACTCTGTGCTTTTAGCATCTTACTGTAAGAATATACAAACAATAAACAGTTAAACACAATAAAACATGTTGTGTTATTTATTTGAATTTAATAGATAGACTATTAACTTGCGCTGTGAGAGTCCACGTCGAGCTCCGAATACAAAGGATAAACTTTTTCAAAAGTTACGTTACAAACTCCCACACATAGACAATCATAAATTGGTAATCAAACTGAGTTGTACACTACCCGTCAATATAAATATCTCAGTCTCGTAGACTTGTCAAAGACAAAAGGTATGCTTGTCAAGTATGTGCACGTACGTCTGATCATTTGAGACTGGTGTACCTAATGCGTAGAAGGTCGAAACGTCTGACTACACTCCGATAGAGCCCCAACGGGACTAGTCCTGAGGGTACCCTATACTATATAAAAAAGCGTTCTTGATAGCCTAGACCTGTCTTGTTTTATAGGTTTGAGCTTCGGGTTGGGGTAAGTCTATAATATCGAGAGGCTTCTTGTTGTAAATCTTGTTCCTAGAAGAACAAGGTTCCACTTCCCTTGTGACGAAATGGATACTATCATATGCTGGTTAGGTAATTTATAAAAAAATATGCATTATAAAAAATAACAAGATTTATTCATAAAAATAGCAACATCACCCTCTCACGAGACTTCGAGGTAATCATTGACACAGTGTATTCGTATAATATTTACATAATACTTTTGCTTTATAGAATTAATACTATTCTTGTACATGGCAGGTTTCACTTGACAAACTTGAGGCCTAACGACTGGGTCATGAAGCATAGGATGTCTGTGTGCTCTTCAATCTGAAAAGAAAAACAGCGTTTTTATTTGCTGAATTCCGAGCTTCCAACATGGTATAATATTACTATTGTGTTTTAGGAACACACAGTTAGGTAGAATCGGTAAACCTGGGAACCACAGAAAACAAAATGGTGAGGAAGAATTTTGCAACATGCAATCATTTTCGAACACAGTAATTCGTAGTTTCTGTTTAGAAAAAAATATAGGGTGTAGTAAGCTTTGAGCCTCTAATGTGTTTGTGGGCGCGTATTTCCAAAACGTAAGGGTCAACCTACGTTTTATGAAAACCGTGACAAACTTTGAGACCTAGCGACAGGGTCATGAAGCATCCATAGACACCATAGACATCCTGTCTACAATTAATGCAGTTTTGAATGAAAGTGCTGAAAACCGCGCTGGCAAAAAGTATCCTTTATATTACAAGTTATTTTGGATGGGACCGACATAGTCGTAAGACGACTTAATGTCCCTAAATCAATAAAAAAAAAAGTTGTTTTGGTCTTCAACATAAATTTCGGAATTAAAATGAAGTAGCTCTTACAATTTTAGCCGTGGGTTTCCCGCCGCCGTGGCCCGCCTTGGTGTCGACGCGGGCGAGTATCGGCCGCTGCTGCGCCGAGCCCGCCACTTCGTGCTGCAGCGCTGCTATGAACTTGAGGGAGTGCAGTGGAACCACTCGGTCGTCGTGGTCTGCGGTCAGGACTAGTGTGGCGGGGTATTCCGGATGTCCTGCAAGTAAACGTTTACATCTCTATCTATCTACCTTTGTCCCTCTGAAGTATCTGCGCAGAACACATTTTTGGGTGATTGAAGGTTTTTTTTTTTTTTTAAATTCCACATATTATGCTATCTGCAATCGGCTATTTAGCCATAATCAGATTGGTTCTTGTATTGGTGTTTTAAGGTGGCGAGTAACACCATTCAGTATTCAGAACAGTCTACGTTCTCTGTTCTCTGGTCTGGGTGATTGAAGGTTAGCGAATTTTTCCGAAGTACATGCGCAATCGTTTGTTGCACCTAATAGGCTTTGTACAATATTCAGATGGCGCTGAACAGCTGTGTTACCGTTTTGAGGGCGATGTATGTTGTGCAGTGGAGAGTACTTGAGCAAGTATTGGAACTGCGTCTTATTGTCGGAGCTGCCGTAGTCCGAGGTCCACGCGTGCCCGATTGTGAACTTTTGGAATCGAAGCATGTCCAATACTCTGGAAATTCAAATTAATCAATTAACATTTTAGTTCGTTTTCTTCAGACTTAAAACTATAAATAAAAATAAAAAACAATAACACATAAAAAAATAAACAATAAATAAATAAATTTCGTGATCGATTATGAAAAGTGGGTTGATCGTTGGGATACCCGGCACCCATACTCTTCAAACCAGAACACAGCAATGCGAGCATCACTGTGCCAAGCACGAAGAAGGTGCGGTGGTAGTACTTCCCCGGACGAGCTCCTTCACAAGAAGCTCTACTTCTACTAAAGTTTTCAAGAGCATTGCTTTTATACCAAGATTTATCAACAATTTTTTTTTTTAATTTCTCACCCCACTTGCACAATGGCTGCTCCAAAGAGGTCTGGTCGTTGGTTGATGCAAGCCGCCACTAGCAGCCCCCCGTTGGATCCTCCTTGGATGGTGATGAGAGCTGGTTTCGTGTACTTGTTAGCGATGAGGTATTGCGCCGCGTATTGGAAGTCGTCGAATACATTCTGTTTGTTTAGGAGGCGGCCGGCGTTGTGCCATCGCTCGCCGTACTCTCTGAACAAACAAACCAATCTTCTCTCAAGTAGATCTCAAGTTTTACTTTACTTATACCACTTGCCTCACTCACTCACACGCACAGAGAGAGAGAGAGAGAGAGAGAGAGAGAGAGAGAGAGAGAGAGAGAGAGAGAGAGAGAGAGAGAGAGAGAGAGAGAGAGCGAGCGAGAGAGCGAGCGAGATATGTGGAACTTGTCGTTTTTGCGTCGGGGGTTCAAATTAATGAAATGGTGATAAGTGCTCACCCCCCGCCCCTGATGTTGGGTATGGCTACGATGCCGTTGAGATGCTGCATGAAGACGAGCCGCGTGATGCTGAAGCTCGGCTGGATGTTGATGTTGAACCCCCCGTAGCCGTACAGCAGCACCGGGTTCGAGCCGTCCAGCGCTACATTCTGGAACACAAACAATATTTTTACTTTATACGCACATTAAAATGTTCAAAGTTGTTGTTTGTGAAACCGCACAATTTATTTATTTATTTATTAATTACTACAGGCACAAAAAGTCAATTAAATACATCTAATAATCTAAATTATGTCAATGTTACTAAATAATAAGATTATGTACAATGGACAATGACACATAAGTCACATATCCTCGCAGTACTGAATTTGTAATCATTAACCCTTCTACTTAGTAACACATTTAAAAAAAATAGTGACAAAGAAAATCATAAGCAGTATTTGATTGTGGTTCAAACAAATCTAGCGGAATTTTGACTTGTTCATGCAAGTCCGAAATATCCACATTTATGTGGATTTATTTGACAGGTGTTACAGCTCAGTCGGTAATAGCTCTGCCTTCCGTGCTGTGGGTCGTGGGTTCGATCCCCACCAAGAACAAACTTGTGTGTGACAAACATAGGTGTTTGTTCTATGTCTGGGTGTTACTATGTATTATAAGTATGTATTTACAAAAAAAAAGTATATATAAGTATTCTATCAGCATCTAGTTACCATATTACAAGCTTTGCTTAGTTTAAGACTAGAGGGCGTCGTGTGAAATGTCCATGAATATTTATTTATTTATTTATGTGGGTGAACAAAACGCAGTCTTTTTACTTGCTAGTGCGAATCGCAGTTCTATTTTCTAACCTGGCTAGTAGTTTATGTGTTTTAGTATTTACCTTTTTAGAGACAATAAACATGGGAACTCTGGTACCATCCTTGCTTTCATAGAACACCTGTTTAGCTTCGTACTGCGCGGGATCGAAGCCTTTTACATTCACTTCTCTGAACACCTGGAATATACATAAATCAACATTACTATTATAATTATAAATTCTTTTTTATCCGAAAGGATCCCATAAAAATTGGTTCAGTAGTTTGCCTTTTAAATCAAAATACCTAAGGAAACTCTTGTTAGGGTTAAGCTCGCCTTTGTACATGTCATCTATTTCTGTCTTTTGTTTATATCCTGTGTTGTGTGCAATTAAGAATTAAAAAATATGTCATCATTGAAATTGCATAGTTTACTTTCCTGTGACTTTTTAGGGGTTTTTACCGTCACTATAGAACATTCCTAATGATTCATTAGGAATGTTCATCTGATGATGAAGCCGGAAGTTAGTCCAATTGAAGTCCATTTTCCTAATTTTTTTATTTATTTTACTCGTCCCCTGTGATAGGTACTTACAGTAGGTTTATATGGTTGCTTCTTGAAGTCCACGTGGAATATGACCCCGGGCGATAGGAATGACGTGAAATGGTAGAATATCTCCGACTGCGTCTTCTTGCCGGAGAAGCCAACGATGGAACCGACATCCAGGTCAAACGTCTGCGTGAGCGCGCCCGACTTCATCGCGTGCAGTTGTAATACACTCTGAAAACAATTATTAGTAGTAGGAGGCTCTTTGTGTGGGAGCTCGGCCGGGGAAGTACTAGCACCGTACCTATTTGACAGGCGTCACAGCTCAGTCGGTAATAGCTCTGCCTTCCGTGCTGTGGGTCGTGGGTTCGATCCCCACCAAGAACAAACATTTGTGTGCAAAACATAGATGTTTGTTCTATGTCTGGGTGTTAGTATGTATTATAAGTATGTATTTACAAAAAAAAAGTATATAAGTTTTCTATCAGCATCTAGTTCCCATATTACAAGCTTTGCTTAGTTTGGGACTAGAGGGTGTTGTGTGTAAAGTCCAAGAGTATATTTATTTATTTTATTTCTACCGTCAAGCAGTGATGCTCGCATTGCTGTGTTCCGGTTTGAAGGGTATGGATCATGAGACTTAACACCTTTATGTCTCATAGTGATGGGCGCAGTACAATGCGTCACAAGGCACGTCCTCAGTGGGCATGCTCAGTGAGGTAATGCACTGTTATGGGCCGAGGTACCCGCTTAACATCAGGTGGGTCATCGGCTTGTCTAATCATTTAGTTATATAAATAAATATTGGTGATCGCATCACACAGCGTCAACTAGCTCCAAACTGAGAAATGTTTGTTTATCTTTTATCTTTTTGTAGCTTCAGCACCCAGGGGGGCGATTCTAGACCGATAGACATTTTATCACGATAGATAGATATCCCAAGAACTGTCAAAACTCCATAGTTTTTGACAGTTTTTGGGAGATATATCTATCGTGATAAAAAAGTCTATCGGTCTAGAATCGCACCCCCTGGGTGGGGACGAATGAATAAGGGTAGAAAGAGAACTGTAGAAGCTACCTTCACGTCTCTGACGTAGTGTATGACTAGTTTGTCGTTGTCGACCGCCGTGGCCCAGTCCAGTACATCGCTGGCGTGTTCCTGGAATATAAATAATAAAATAATAAATATTGATGGACATTTCACACGACGCCCTCTAGTCCCAAACTAAGCAAAGCTAAGTATTCTATCAGCATCTAGTTTCCATATCACAAGCTTTGCTTAGTTTGGGACTAGAGGGCGTTGTGTGAAATGTCCATGAATTTATTTATAAATTTTTATTACCATTTTTTTTGGAATATTTTAAGTTTTAGCTATCAAAATGTGATCGTATATTTATATTTTTACGTATATTTTTCTTGTAGTTGCTAAATAGCATTTGAAATATTTGGTTCATCTCAAGCAGTCTTTAGATTCTACGAACTCTTCTTCTATTTGCTCTTCTGATGATGACAAGTCTATGAAGAGAACTTGTGTTTTTTTTCTGGTTCGAATAGTTTTTTGTGAAACTATCCTGCATATTATTAGTAGTTTTTTAGTAGTTTGACTCACCGCTATCAGCGTTTGCCATTGGTCTTCTCCAGGGTCCCGAAGGTCGATCTTGATCAGTCTGTAGTTTGGCGCATTTTTGTTTGTACGGAAAATAGCGACTGAGCCCTCGTTGGTAACATACTGAAACAAGAAATAAATACAAGTATTAAATAAGGTTTTATCGAGTATGTATGATTTGTCTAAAAAAAACTGCTTTCACACATGTTTTGTGAGTGTGTGGGTAAGAGGTAGGTACACATGACATGCCGATGTAATCCTACTAATATTATAAATGCGAAAGTTTAGATGTTTGGATGTTTGTGTTTCAATCACGTCAAAACCACTGAACCAACTTGTATGAAACTTGGCATATATGTAGTTCGTAACCTGGATTGACATATAGGCTACTTTTTATCCCGAATAATTAACAGGATCTACAGGATAAAATGAACAAAAAGGATTAGCAGCGCCAATTGGCAAGAGGATTTCATTGTCATGTCATGTCACGTCAGTTTGACAGGCCGTAGTACTACCTCTTTGATCTAACAACTAGCGTTTGACATTCCAGTAGGTACGAGTTCGGTGTAATGAGGTGTAATGTCAAGTTTCTCAAAGAAGTATCCGCTCAGTACACGCGCAGATAATATAATGTACACGGAAACTGTAGACGCGTACGAAGTCGCGGGTAACTGCTAGTATAAAATAATAACCACGTCTGTTTTATTCTTTGCGGTCACCATTCGAGAACCTTTATTCTCCAGCAGTTGAGTTCTGCGAGCTATATGGCCTATTGGTATCGATTCTGTTGTTGCATTTTTCTAAACTAACCTAATTTGACAGCGCTAAAATTATAGCTGTCTTTGTCGTTTCAGTTTATGAGAAAGGGACGGCAACATTTTTAGTGCTGTCAAATTAGGTTAGTTTAGAAAAATGCAACAACAGAATCGACAGCATTGTCACATCAACTTCCTAAGCGTTGCATAACTTGGATCAGTTGCTTAAATCATTCCTATCCCTTATCAAACAATGACGGCTATTTTTGATTATATGTTTGACTTGTTCAGCGTTTATAAATATACACTTAAATGTTTAAATAATTTGCTTTCTGACTGTACTAAGTTTTCATGTACTGTTTTGCTGCAAATTTTATTTCAATTCTCACCTCATAGTCCGCTTCAAACTTGTGTACAATTTGTGTGAGCGGTAATTTGCCGTCAATTTCAGGGTGCTTGCTGAGATCTGCGTAGAACAGTAGATTGTCTCGGCAATCCTTCACGGGAGACACGATAAGGTAACGTCCGCAGTCCGTCACCTCTGCACCGCTGGAAATGTTTTAGTAAAGTCAGTCATATTATAATGAACATAAGGTTCAATTTGAATCATTCCTTAGACCCTTGACTAGACAGATCTGTGTAAGCAGAATTTGTATAAAAAAACAGCTCAGAAAATTCACTGCAAGGCTTGGTTTTTAGTCTGGTTTAAGTTATAACTACTATCTATCCTATACTATCCTACTAATATTATAAATGCGAAAGTTTAGATGTTTGGATGTGTGTTTCAATCACGTCGAAACTACTGAACCAACTTGGATGAAACTTGGCATATATATAGTACGTAACCTGGAATTTAGCAAGAGGATGATGTCATGTCATGTCACGTCAGTTTGACTGGACGTAGTACTACCTCTTTGGTCTAACGACAAACGTTTGACATTTGAGCACGGGTTCGGTGTAATGTCAAGTTTCTCAAAGAAGTATCCGCTCGGTACACGCACAGATAATATAATGTACACGGAAACGTTATCTGCTAGTAATATAATATGTGCCAATAGCATCTAGCAAAAATATATTACTTAGTATGTAATAGAGAACTATGCAACTAAAAGCGTAACAAGTCAAAGCATTGTTTTACAATACAATGGGAGGTACTGAAGTGTTAAAATTAATAGATGACCGCTAATGTTTGTTCAAAGTGCGCCAGTAACTAATAATTAAAAATAAGTATAGCAACTATGAAGTTACAGCCTACAGCTAAATACAGACGAACTATAAACATTGGAAACCGAGATGTCTAAACAATTATTATGCATTTTATATTTTGAATAAGCAGGAATAAAACCTACGCAGGCTTGTCTTGACTCTGTATTGAAGAGTGTGTATCGCTGTTAAAAGAGTAAAACCACATAATTTTATTACTGAAACGAAATTGAATCTAATAAACTAAAATATAATAATAGAAGGGCACCTTGAACAAACAAAATCATAACATAAAAAAAAGTTAAAAAAAAAGCAACATCAGGTTGTGAACAAAACCGCACTACTTAAACATTTCGTATCTGGTTTACCAAATATAGTTTCGACTAATAATCCGTGTTTAGTCAAAATGAGGTTACATATACTCGTAGATATTTTGCCTTTGTAAAAGTTTATCTAATAAGCAAGAAATCCTACTATTATAAATATCAATGTTTAGATGTTTGTGTTTCAATCACGCTGCAACTGCTGGTTCGATTTGGATGAAACTTGGAATATATATAACCCGTAACCTGGATTAACACAAGACTTTTTATCCTAGGAGATTTAACAGGATCAAACGGGACGCGGGCAAAGTCGCGGACGGAAGGTAGTTAATAATACCCAGATGAGTTAAACTGCCAAAGATAACCATACGAGAGAATCTTTGTAGCAAACACTGATTAAATACTTACATCCTCCACAAAGGCTCTTCGGGAAACTCAACTACAATAACATCAGCTGACTGGGGTGTGTTCAGTCTGTGGTAGCACAATTTCTGATCACGGTTCACTTCCGTCTCAGAGCCGTCTGTCTTGCCAGTTTGGTCTGGGTAACGCTGCGAATAGATTAAATAAATACAGGATGGTATGTGATAAACGTTTTCTAATGAAACAGCAATTTTTTTTATTTTTTTCATAGGGAAAGTTAGGTTTCAACCTCTTCTTTCTGATCTTTAATTAGGAGTTGTCTTATATAAGTCTGTATAAATATAAGAGATTATTTTTTTTGTAAATTTATCACAAAAATAATTGTTCTCGGTGGGGATCGAACCCGCAATCTAAAGCGCAGTAGAGAGGCGTTACGAACTTATACATTTTTATTTTCCGATGCATTACCGACTTTTCTTTATATTTGAAGGAAAAGATAAAGAAGAAAAGTCAAAGAAGGAAAGAAAGAAAAGAAAAAGAAAAAAAAAGGAAGAAAGAAGAAGAAGGAAGGAAAGAGGTAAAGAAGTTTTTTGTAAGTCGGAAATTTGTTAAAACAAAAGTGAAGATGGGTACAGATATACTGCCGTCCGCTAGCTTAAACGCCGTTAAGTAACATTTGGTCAAATTTCACTTTTAAATGCCATGTTATAAAGCTCAAAATTCTCTGTCGATCTGTCTTGGAACTGTGTTCCTATCGTTTATAGTTTCCGAATTAGAGTTAGTAAGAAAGCGGCTAACATTTTTTTTCTAATTACAACTTTAAATAGTCAGTAAAGCTATTAGGTAGTACTCAATTAGGGCTTGAGGGCGTCAATAATCTTCCAAAAAAAAGTAAATCTACTATACGTCAAAGGGTTACAAAGTGGCATCCATTTTTAATTTTCTCCGCGTTTTTTGGCGATGTTTCAAAAAGTTGTTTTGTCATATAGCTACGTTTTAGTTAGCGGACGGCAGTATATGAACCAGGCACTGAACAAGGTATGGTTAAAGTCTAGTTCAAGATGCAGCTATAAAAATAACAGCAATGCCATTTATATATATTTATATCTCCTACAACCTCGGCGTCGATGCAAATTTTATGTTTCAAACAAATAGCTTACAAGCCATTTCAGAATATACGCGATAGGACATTCTAGTCACGTTTAATCAATGCCATTTATGAGGAAACAGGGAATATCCGTTTAGATTCATCTTTGGATATTACTAAAACGGAAGCGTACGCATTAAATGTGCAACTTTAAACTGTATAGCTAAGGAAATAAAGCTGATTTTCTTTTCGTAAGTTTACTTACAGAATAAAATAATCCTTTGTTGTCCTTAGTCCATGACATGGACGCGAATTTAACCTTTTCTAGAACTTCCGGGTAATCTTCACCTGCAAATAACCAAGTTTCCTTTATGTTGCAGTGAAATTTTAGATTTATCGCCTTAATAATTGCAAAAATATGACGATAAAAGAGAAAAATCAACGAATCCATTATTATATCAGATCCTTATCAGACTGCAGAGGTGGACATATACCTATATATTTCTAGAAAAAAAATTAGTTATTTTTATTCATGGACTTTCCGTATAGCCGATGAATAATTTTTTTAAATACAACTAAATGATGAAACAAGCCCACTTGATGTTTAAGTGGTAACCACTGCCTTTAACGATGCATTGCCCCACTGAGTACGTGTCCTGTGTCGCATTGCTTTGCGCCCATCACTGAGACACAAAGGTGTTAAGTCTCATGTGCCTGTAATAGCACCGGAACACAGCAATGCGAGCATCACTGCTTGGCGGTGGTAGTACGGTGCTAGTACTTCCCCAGACCTTCACAAGAAGCTCTACTAGATGTAGAACTAATTAAACACAAACCTGTAGCGACATCTTTGATATGTATTGTGATCCAATCAGAGCCACTAGCGGACAGGCCGTAGGCGAAGGTATTCCCGTCTTCTGTGAACCGACTACCCGACAGAGCGACTGTGCCATCCTCTGATAACGTGTTCGGGTCTAGGAACACACGGGGCTCGCCGTCCAAGCTGTCTTGTACGTATAGTACGCTAAAATAATAATTTATAACTTTATAAGTTTAAAAAACGAGGAAAACCGACAATTCGAGTACCGGCTTCACCATGATGATGATGGCAGTTCATTGGGAATGTTCTAGTGACCGTAAAGATCACTAAAAAATCACAGAAAAGCAAAATACGCAATTTCGTGCACGTGGCTGGTATATTTTTTCAGTTATTTTTATTTATAAGCCAAACTAATGAACCGATTTTGATGAAAATTCAGAATTCGTCGTTTTTGGGATGGGGGTTGAAAACGTTTGAGTAGAGATTTTTGGAAAATGTAGGTCCTAGGGGTGAACAGGGTGGCTTCTATGATTTTTAATCAATTATAAAGAAAATACGGTGTACTGCACAGTTGACGTTTTATTGAGAGAGAGAGAGAGAGAGATCTAACCTAGCACACACAGATAAAATATAAGAACGAACGTAGTTAAAATTTAATATTGTTCGGTAGCGCTGTAAGAGTCGTCATACGACCACCAGCATTTAGTCCATTCGAAAAAAAAAAAAAAAAAAAAAAAAAAAAAAAAAAAAAAAGTTAAAATTTAATGTTTCCAATAATTTTGTTGTTTTTAAAATAAGAACATGACTGAGTACTCGCTCACTGAGTACACGACTGTCAGTCCAGATCAGTTCTTGAGCAATTAATGCGTTATATGTCGCGTTTGAGAATTGTGCTAAAACAAAAGCTTACTTCTGGTTCTGCAGTCCCGTGTTCTTGAAGAAGAAGTAGCGGTCTCCTCGCCTGAACGGACATGAGTATTTGGGGTAGTTCCACAGTTCAGTGAGCCGGTCGTTGATATCCTTCTTGACGGGACACGCGTTCAAGTAGGGGCGCGTTATCTTGTTCTGCGCCTCGACAAACTCTTTGGTATCGTTTGCGTCGGGATCTTCGAGCCAGCGGTACGGGTCTTTTATCTGAAAGGTAGCTAAGAGCGTATAGAAATAGGACGTCCAGCATTGAGGGTAGACGTCATGGTCGTAAAAAAGAATTGCAAAGGATCGTGATTAACTGTAATGGCTGAAGTCAAGTTGTGGATAACGATTTATGGGTCTTTCTCTAAAGTATTTCTAAAAAAAGTATTAGTAAGTAGTAAAGCATTTTTTAAGTAGTTAGTTAAGTTTTGTTTTGTATGTTATAGTAAGTTAAAGTGTGCAATAAAGTATTTTCTATCTATCTATCTATTTCTTTGTAAAAAGGATCATACAAAAAAAAACGCTAGCCGTAGTTTCTTGCCCGTTCTTCTAGACTCTGGTCGCGTGGAACTGGCGCTTAGAATCACTTAGTTATTTAGGACCATTTTAAATGATCCTTGTGATATTATTGAATAAAAGATTTTTTGTACGGCCTAAGCACAGGATCGTGATGGACAGCACAAACTAAAGGAGGACTATATCCAGTATTGGGTGAAGTCACGTTGTGGATAATAAAGCTAGTAGCTTTTATTTTCCTATCAATCTATTCAATAGGTAATTTGTTTAAACTAACGTGAAACTAAAGTGCATATAACGATTGAAATTTGGACCAAAAAATCAATTTAAATATGTTTTCTTCTTTAACGGTCATGTTTATGTGTTGCAAAGATAGATGTTTGTTCTTTGGCTGGGTGTTACTATGTATTATAAGTATGTGTACATAGTAAGTATTTTATCAGCAATCTAGTTCCCACATTACAAGCATTGCTTATTTTGGGACTAGAGAGTGCTATGTGAAATGTCTTCATGTATATTTAATTATTATTTATTAAGTAATGACCTTACTTGACCTGGCTATAGAAGAAAACATCGCTAGAAATAGTCTTAATAAATACGAATATAAATACTACTGGTTCAAGGACCAGTACAACCTGTTTTCTATGTAACTCCGTGAGACGCATACAAGAGGTAAATAATACGATGTGGGAATATTAATGGCCCCCATTTATCATTGTTGAATGTTTGCAAGAACATTAGGCGGTATTCTTATGGCAATCGATATTTTCTACAAAGCTATAAAAAAACAATGACAAAGAATTATTGAATAGATGCTAGTCAAAACAAATTGTTATGCAAATCAGTATAGTTTTGACTGAAACTATCGGTAAAAACAGTTTTTGATGTTTTTGTTTCCATTCTCTATTTTTCTGATCTACTTTTACCCGTTTTCAAGAAAGAAAGGAGGTTAATTTGCACAATGGAGTCTTTTATATTAATAGCCATGGAGTTTTTACAACAATATTTGAAGGGAATCATCTACCTTGTGTTTGATACTATTCGTCACGGTCTAATAGTATCCTCGTTCACAAGTTGACCTTTAAAAAAAAGATTTGTGGCGAAATAAGACAACGATCAAAGAAATCGATCGCCTTCAGAATTCATAATTATCTTTGTTTTTTGTTTATTAAAATACTGGTACATCTTAGCAATTTATCTCGAATCGCATCAAATTATCTATATTTGCTGTTTAATCGTCAATTCTATCGTCTAGTGATCCCGGACACCGTCGTAAATATCTAACAGTAAAGTTTTATTATTGTTTTAGAACACTAGCTAAAATCTTAAACCGGCTTGTTTAAAACCCGTTGTCGACTTTGAAAATAAAATGTAACGGTTGTCTTTAAGCCATAGAAATCGGAGGTAATTGAATGTCCCCTATGTATTACAAATACGAGTAAATAGATCGCAATAGATTCGTTAGGTGATTAGAAACACTGCTGTAAACCCGTGGATGATGATATGGGTATGACAACTGACGTGATAATCGATTGTGAACTCTATGCAACTGTGATAATGACGATATGCAAGAACTATTCATTATAATAAGTAATTGATCGATTGAATGATACTAGGTACTTGTGTCTATTATTTAAGAAATATAACTATGACTCTATAAAAACAACTATTTTGCTATCAAACTAAAAATACTAGGCGTAACATTTTAGTTAAGTATAATTATGTATTATTCGCGGTACAATTCGATGAAATATCTTTATAGAAACTAACTTATTTATGGCGTCAGAATGAAAGTACAATTTTTTTTTTACAACTAAATGAGGAACAAGCCGATGGCCCACCTGATGGCGATGGTGCTGATACTTAATAATACGTGTTCTGGTTGGTATATTCAAATTGTAATAAAATTTGCTATACTCATATACCACCAATTGTAATTGTATATTAGACCAGTCACAACTCTGCTTACTTCAGTCTTGCTCATTGAAACATCTTCCAGCTCTTTTTTTTGTCGACGGGAGAATGTACGCACTTCCTCCGACCCGAAACGTCGAAGGTATATAATACTCTGGACTCTCTCTCTCTGGTCTGGTACTCTGGTCTCTGGACTCGCCAGCAATAATGGAGGCATACCGGCTAAAACCCATCGTTACTCCATGAAGCCCCTTCACTTACCTTAGGGAACATACTACTTATCCTACGTGACCCTTTTTTTCACTTTTTAGATCCCCTCCACCCCTCGGTGACCAGACCACCCATGGTAGTAATTCATAAATATGGTTTTAAAATTATTTTTTTATTTTCTTCACAGAACAAAGAAGCCCGCTTACTTCTTGTTTCTGTGATTTTCTTCCAATCCTTTCTATCATATTTCTATTTATATCAGTCGTCATTCATCTATCTTTATTTATATCATAAAATGTAGGTATAAATTAATCTAGAACACATGCCTTAATTAATTGTGCTAGTTTGAGACAATTGGCTGATCATTCGCATTACTTTGTTTATTCAGATGCATAGCTATAATACTAAACACACACACACTCAGAGACACGTCAAACTTATAACACACCGTCGTTTTGCGTACAGAATAATTATATTTGTATTCTAAGTATGTGTAGGTTTACCTTAACTCCGTGGTAATCGTCGACCACATTTTCGTCCCTCCGCGCCGCTGGGTACTCGAAAGTCATCGTTTTATTGGCCGACGTCGAAGCGCAACACTGCAACAACACATAGACTGATACTATTGATACACATATGATCGCGCGCATTTTGATTGTATAGCTGTGTCCCCGCGGACCGCGCTAAACTGGCCGGGTTGGGGAAAAGAAACCACTTATATTGCATGAACTCGCAGCCAACGAACCGTATTCGCGCGCACCTCTTGATGAGAAGATATTTGGAAAGACATCTTTTTCTTTGAGTGACATTTACTTTTATTTTAGAGAGAACTCAGCTGCCAGTTGTAAAAGTTCGAAAAAGATCCAACTTGATGAAAATTGTTTTTTTTTCTATATCTTACGCTGTAGGAATCTGTTGAGTTTGATCTCATAGGACGAAGCGTAATTTAGGCGCAGTATGTTACCTCTAATACCAATTTTTATAAGGAGACTATTCTTTTCTGTATTCAATGAAATCATTAATGGCGGACGGAACGCCAGTCGCACGCAATAATATGGGTATAATCGATACGTAATAGTCGATAACCCATCTACTATTATGATTAGATTAGTTGAGTTCAATTTATATTAGATAATTTGAATAAATTAAATCGTATAACTTTGTGTGGCCTGATATTATGTAAACCAAGTGCGCAAGTCACTCTATAAATGGTTAAAAAGATAAGCAAGCACGACTAAACACAGACCAGAGAAAGGGGCTTTCCCTATATTCTGCTGATGTTCATGAAAAACGCTACTATATTTACTGTAAAAATATTGTTATTAACTGTTTTGGAGGCTATATTTCTGCAAGCGATACTTCAAGAGACTGTGGTCTAAAGCCCTGTTCACTACCCTGAGCGGTAGCGATAAGTTTCGCTCGGATATAGCGCGAAACCGCGGTCCTATCCCGCCGCGTATATGTAAGGAGTTCCCCGGCTTGAGCGAAACTAGGTAAACGGTAGGTCCTACTTAAATTTCCCTACCGATCTGGGTAGCGAATACCACGTAGGTCGAAACCAGAACAGCAAAGCATAAGCCTCCCAGCCTTCGCAAGTAATACCAGCGCCTTTTAATACAAGCTGCCTATGACGATGGTGTAATCTAAACGTGATAGAAAACGCGATTTAATTCTAACAAAACATTTAGAAAATTCTAAGGTTATCTTTATCAGTCACTTGAATTGTGTAGTTTGCTGACCTATGCGTATATACCTACCGTATTACGCAATGGTTATGGTTACGCTAAATAATTAATCTAGGTACACACGACCACAGTCAGATTATACACCCAATACAACCATAACTACGCTACATACAATGCAGAGAATCTTTGGAAAGGGAGCGCAATAGGCGCTCGCAGCCCGCTCCTATATAAACAACTGTCGTCTCTCTCGCACGATTAGCAACATTCAACTTCTAATAGTTCAAAGTCCAAACAGTAGAGATGGACGTGTCTTCGACTGTACAATCAGCCACAAAATTGATCACAAAGAGCAGAAAAAATACATATTACCCACTTAAAAACTGTGAGTTTTTCGCTTACACGACACAAGACGTGTCTATTCATAAAACCAACTTGAACATTTCTGATGACGACAGTAGGTACATGACGATAAACGTAGGCTATCTGGCTGAACTGAGGAAGTTTTTACATAAATGTATACTTCCTTATAGAATAATAGTAATAAACTTATCATGAACGTGAATGAACAATCAACCAAAACATTTCATGTTGGTTATCTTGTTCTTTAGGCGGCTGGGAGTTATCAAAACTATCATACGCGCGAGACCCAGTATCCCGTGATAGCAGTCATTTTATACTTAGATTTCATGTTGGTTATCTTGTTCTTTAGGCGGCTGGGAGTTATCAAAACTATCATACGCGCGAGACCCAGTATCCCGTGATAGCAGTCATTTTATACTTAGATTTGTTTATGCTCGTGGAGAAAATTCATCGACCAAGATCTTCCCGCACCAACGAGGTACCTAATACAACACTAAATGGGGACAAACTTTTTCACCCATTGCATGAAAAAATTTGTACCGCCCTCTTTGGCTTTGTCGCGTAGATCTACCGCACGCTTTGCGTTTTATCAGGTAAGCCCTACCCATACCATAGGATTAATAATTTAAATTATAATTTAATAAAATGTAAATCTATTTTTGCAGCAGAGTCTCAAGAATTTACCAAAAGCAACAAACCGGAATTGACTCTTGCTGGTCTATTGTATGTACTATTTCTGTGTCGATTCCTTATGGCTAAGGGTCGAGTCGCGTCGCGACCTCTCTTCACGGCCTTTTCTTCGATTAGGTTCTTCCATTGCTAACGGTCTCTTGTGACATGGATCGCCTTGTGAAGTTGGGTACTTACAAGATACCCATAACAGAGGTAAACTGACCTTTATTTATAGCGTTTATAGCATTACGCATTAGTACTTTAGTTAGCGTTCTCGTATAGCGCTTATTTGTTTGTCCGACGGTTTTTCTACGTTTGTCGGTATGCGATCAAGAAACCTTCAACTTAAGGGCGCGTGGATTGTGATAATCGCAGGTCATTTGTAAGTGGTTATTCTTAAATCAAAAATATCGAATTCAACATGCAATACTTGGTAGTGCCTACTTTGTAGTACTTAACTACCTAGGTATTGTGCGGTACATTTAAGTGTACATAACACAGAAACATATCACTTTTAAGTATTTACACATATCACAGTAATAATTATATTTATCGCTCATTGTGAATTATACTGTTTAAATATTGATAAAATATCTGGTTTATTTATTATTTCTTAAGAGTTATTGATAGCACTCACTACTCATATGCAAATTTTAGATATGAGGATCATTGTTAAATTGTAAATTTTTGGCTTTTATCATAATTTTTTATCTTAATAATTCATTTTACTTTATATATCAGAAACTTTAGCCTCATCATCATTAACTTTTGCCGTTGACAGCCCACTGTGACGATATACCTGCTGCAATTGCAATAATATTGCATATGCAATTTTAGACATGAAAACTAAAATATATTAGGTATGTTTTATCTTAATCAAACAGATTAATAAAATACACTTATCATACAACATAAGATATTTACTAATTGCTAAATAAATGAAAAATTTTTGGTCTCAATACCTGGATTCGAGTGCTTAGTTTGCCTACTTTGAAAACAATATGGAAAAAGATACGACTCTGCATAAAAAAATATCTGAAAATAGAGGGGTTTCTCTTTTTACAAGGAAATATAAAACCTAATTTAAAATATATTATTTAGGCCGAGCTTAGGTAATATGTGTTAAATAAAAGTATGAACAATTAATCTTTTGTATTTACCAAAATAGGATAACAGTAACATAATTTCGGCTTACTAAACAACAGCTGTTAGATGTACAAACTTACTTTTTTTTTACTTTTTTATACCTATCATTTTAATTTATGCATAAGTACAATAATGTATTTACTTACAATATTTAAAATATGTACCTAATTACTTAGATTTATGAATTAGAGGCGTCTTGCCTTGGGTAAGTTGTAACTAGGTACCTACCTAGGTACTTCATTTGAAAGTGGTACCTACCAAGTTGTAATAATTTCTTACTTACCACCTTTAAGGTTATCTTCTGATTTGGTGTTCTAAGGAATAAATTGATGGATCTCTAAAGCCAATTGCTCTATATTGACAATAATTGGCGGCACCTAATCAAAATAAACTACTGACAAACTACAAGACAAGTGAAATCGTGAACACAAAAATTGCAGAACCCGTAACTTTTCTATAAATAAATAATAACTTACCGAATTAATTTTATTGAGGAAGGTTGGACACGTAGTGACTTCTGGAATAAAACTCTTGCTTTGTCTAGACGTAAATATCGTAAAATTTCTTGAAATAAAGCGATGATTGGCAAAAAGACGACGCAAAGCAGTAGAATTTGACATTTCGTAGCCAGTGTTGCCCTAAAAAAGATTTAGGTACAGTGACATTTGAAATAGTAGATTTTGGTAGGTTATTTTCACTGTTTTATTGTTTTATTTATTGAAATAAAGCGATGATTGGCAAAAAGACGACGCAAAGCAGTAGAATTTGACATTTCGTAGCCAGTGTTGCCCTAAAAAAGATTTAGGTACAGTGACATTTGAAATAGTAGATTTTGGTAGGTTATTTTCACTGTTTTATTTAAACATCAGAGTTTAGCAGAGAACTGCTGACCATTGGATCAGACCTCAGCACAGAAATGGTAGTTTCACTGCTTACCTTTACATAAAGGTATATACCATGTATCTCCTTGAGAGCTGACCACGTTTTAATAAATGACACTACATAATCGTCCATTGAGTTCAAAGCCCGGCTTATCCGTTAGAGTTATCAAAGCACCTAGGTAAATAATACTTAAAATACAAGAGCTGATCACGAGTAGGTATATCATAATATAATAGTACAGATTACCTACATATATAGCCCGACCTCTGTAGGTGGTATACTCGTAAATAGTTGCTGCATTTATCTGTGGTTCTTACTACCTACGCTTGTGTGTGTTTCAGAATAAATGCTTTTTCTTTCTTTACTTCTAACTGTGGTAAAACTAATTAAAAAAAACATTAATAATTGCGAATCATTATTTATTAAGAATGGTCTTGAGAGTCTTAAACGAGCAACGTAACCCGCCGTCCGCCGTAAGGCACTAATTAAAAAACGGACGCATCGGACAGAATTAATTTCTATTTTTATTTTAAACATCTTAAGCTCCATGCACATGTAGTGAACAAACAAGTAAGCCCTTCCTTCACACATTATTCGTGACGCTTAGCCAAAAGGTTTCATCTAGATTAGATGCAAAGGTATTTACTAGGTAAATAGATTTAATTCGAATCGTCAGTAAAACCCGCTACTTACTACATATGCATAGTGTTTAATGGAACCTATGGTTTTACAAACGCAAAATATGAGCATACTTTTGAAAGTTAAAAACGCCTGTGTTTTTCAGCGTTCATAAGTATGCCCATAAGTTAGGTGCAAAAATAAGTTCTGTTGTTTTTAACAAAACAAAATCATAATTGGGACATTTCCAGATCAGTTATTTGATTTTAGCTACAATAAGCCAGGTCTTGGCACTTATTCGCATCAAGTTTGCCGTAAATAATTAGAGAACACTAAAAAAATATAATCCTATATATATTACATCAATAAACTAGGTACAGAAGAGCACAAATATTACTTTATCATTGAGATACTATGTAAATACAGTTCCCGGCTTATGTAATGGCATATTGTGGAGATTATGCTGTTGCATTGTAGTAGAGTAATAATAGTAAAGCATTTACATCTAATCTAAATGATCTCAACGTCAGGAGCCAATTTTTACCCATACCCCGATGTACGGGACGCTGCAGTGTCTGGGACATGATTTAGATGGAGTAGGCTTGTAGCACCTATACCATCCTTTCAGCCTAGTCGGCCTTATCCACAGGAACGACAAGGTCAATACATGCAGAGTTGACTAAGCCGCGGGTTTCCTCGCGATGTTTTTCTTCACCGTTTGAGAGCACTGGGATTGTGCAAATAAATCCATGTAGAAAAACGCACGACCAGATTTGAACCCACGACCTTAGGATCGGAAGGCGGGGTCGCTACTACTAGACCACCGGTGCTCAGAGTAGTAGATAACGTATATAACATAGTATTTCAATGATACAAAAAAGAATAACTACAAAATCTACTGATTTGAACCCAAAACAGATATGTTACAATTACTTCATGATATTTACAATGTTACCATTTACAACTTAATTTATACGAGAATTCATAATAAGACAAAGTAATTGTCTCAATACTGATTTGTTAATCTAGTCATAAGAATCTGGTGCTATAATAAATGCTCAATAAACACATTTCATTTCAAGCGATATAGATCGCTTACGTAAAATGGCTTACGTTCCAAAGCGTACATCTTTTATTGTTGTCCCGCTCTCTCGTATGTAAGAGCTGATTTAGATAGAGAAAGAAGCCGCCGAGTGATGAAATTGAATACAGGCCAAATGTTCATTGACAAGGTTATTTTTTTTTAAATATTGCGCACCATATATTGTTACAGGCAATACTAGGAGCAGTTTTGTAGTTTTACGTTGTCAGGCAATTTTACATTTTTTTAAAGTAGTTTTATATAATTTAGAGTCAGACGAAATTAATCGGTACTTACATAATAATATGGAAGATTACATAACAGGATATAGTAGCATTTAGATACTTTAGCGACAATCAGAACCCTTGATCATAAACGTTCTAAAACTATTCTGATTTTCATCTTAATTTCACTTTAATTTGGGAACATTTCTGAATAGGGGTGACAAACTTCAGTCAGCATAAACTTAACATCAGTTATTGATAAAGTTAAGATTGTTTTATGTCGATACAATACAAAATCTAATATTACAATAAACTCAAAGTGCTTAGAAATGGAACAAGTGATATTAACAGATAATTTTAAATGCTGTGTACAGTACACACAACGGATCTTTAATAATTATAATATAATAATTATGTTAAAGTAGATCAATTTAGAAAAAAAGTTTATATCTAGTAGTTTATTGCTAGTAGCAATAAATAGGTTCAAATAAGCCCAATTGTGATAAATTACATAAGAATTTACGCTTAGGTGGGTATACAATTCTGAAAATCGTAGCTTTATAAAGTTACATTTTTATCCTAAGACAATGAGATCAATTTTGATTTAATTTGGAATGTGCTTTTAATACTGATTAAATTACGAACCACTAGAAATATTTCTACCAACCGCTTTAAAAATACTACATCTACTTACACAAAACACTAAATACAAATCTAATTTTGGTCTCACTTATGTTGGCTTTTTTACTGCAAAATTACTATACTGAAAAATAATCACTACAGGGTGTTACATAATGTCCCTATAAGCCCGAAAGGGGAGTATTCTACACGTCATGGTGAACAACGTTTGTTCTACGACTTTGAACGTTTCGGAGTTTTTCATTCATAAAAATAGTGTTAAACTTTTCTTAAAAATAGCATTGCACACGTGTGTGTGTGTGCAACGTGATAGGTAGGTGCGTGTGTATGTGTACTAACAGGCTGGATACCTACCGCAAAGTAAACAAACACTTAGGGTTGTCGCCAATTTCTAAGACAAAAAAAAAGAAAGATATAAATTTAAAGTATATTGTATTCAACTTTTGCACATGCCAATCTATTGTTTGGTCTGTATAAGCCCCTTTTTGACTTATAGGGACATTATGTAACACATTGTATAGGTACAAGGTACTTTCAATATTTCAGAAAAAATAATGATTTTACAGAATGAGATGTTGGATCTCGACCGGCGCTAGAATGGAGTCATAGACTACGATATGGTACTCGCAACAAATGCACTCACCGTTGTTTTTTTCGGTCGAGGCAAGTTTGTGGAATTTTGTGTTGCAAGCTTGATCACATAAATATATAAAAATAAGTTTTGACTTAATGAGTAGTGTAACTAAATAGCCTCGTATTTAGCCTCAAGTTTCATTTAGTAAGCTCTACCTTGACAAATCACTTCCATGAGCAAATACCCGAAATTTTATTATAATTAGTTATAATTAACGCTAGATTACGAAAACTTAAATTATTCCGAATAACTTTAATGCAAATGCCCTAATATTTCGGGCGGTGAGAATAAATGCAAATTGAGATCTCATGTAATTTTTAAGGATTTATAATAGGTGTTAGGCACCTATGTCGTTGAGAATACGAATAAAAATATTATTATAATGTCGAAGCCCCATACAATATCTCTATATGTTTACCAAACATTCGCGTGTTAACAATACCGGTATTCCCTCGGCCGATTTTTCACAACAGAGCCTGCGCGATTTATATCAAGTTGTTCTTAGTTCAAAAATGTTCTATCTCTGTCTAAGAGAAGCTGTCCTGCTCGCACTCGTCCCAGCTATCGCATTCGTATTGATCGCAATCGTAGTCGATATCACAAGCTGCGTGGCCGGTCGCGTCGGAACTAATATCTGTTAGAGCCGCTTCGGAGACTGGTTTTGATGATATGTCTAGAATCTGAAATAATTTATAAGTTTAAAAAACTAGAAAAACCGACTTCAATTCGACTACCAGCTTCATCATCAGACGATGAGGATGATGACAGTTCATTGGGAATGTTCTAGTCACTATAAACACCACTTAAAAGTCACAGGAAAGCAAAATACGCAATTTCGTGCACGTGGTTGGCATATTTTTTTCAGTTATTTCTATTTATAACCCAAACTACCGATTTTGATGAAAATGAAATGGGATCAATCTGGAAGTATATTCTTTCAGATAAAAAAATAATTTTTGAAATCGGTTCATAAATGACGGAGTTCTGAGGTCAAAACATAAAAAAATACAACCGAATTGAGAACCTTCTCCTTTTTTGAAGTCGGTTAATAAAATAAGAAATAAGTATTATAAACGGCTAGAGAATAAGGTAGTACTGAATTTAAGGTATGGAAGAGTTTAAAATAAAAACGTTTGAAAATTGTTGTTACATTTAAATAGTAAACTTATTCTCACTTCGGCAGAGATTTTACTCTAATAGGGATGACGTCACATCTCGGCCAAAAACTCGTTTCACCCACTAGTTGAACGAGTTTTCGATGCCATTTTGACGTCATCCCTATTAGAGTAAAATAAATAAATAAATAAATATTCATGGACTTTACACACAACGCCCTCTAGTCCCAAACTAAGCAAAGCTTGTGATATGGGAACTAGATGGCTGATAAGAATACTTGTATACTTTTTTTTTGTAAATACATACTTATAATTACATAGTAACACCCAGACATAGAACAAACATCTATGTTTTCCACGCACAAATGTTTGTTCTTGGCGGGGATCGAACCCACGACCCACAGCACGGTAGGCAGAGCTATTACCGACTGAGCTGTGACGCCTGCCAAAAAATCTCTGTCGAAGTGAGAATGAGGCCCCAGTAGTTGACTCACATCAGCGGAAGATCTCAAGCTGTAGTTGTCCGAGGCCACGTCTCGTTCAGCCGCCGACAGCGCGTGCAAGGCGAGCGAGCTGCGTTTTGGTTCTGAACGCGAAATGTTTTTTCCATCTGAACGTATTGCCACTTCCGAAGGATTTGATGGCTCTGTAAGAATAAGTAAATATCATTATATAATTAGCAGGCTGAAGTGGCAGTGGGCCGGCCATGTTTGCCGTAGAACCGACAATCGTTGGAGCAAACTAATACTGGAGTGGAGACCACGTTTAGGCAAGCGTAGTGTAGGACGCCCTCCGGCGAGATGGAGCGACGATCTGCGAAATGTAGCGCTGACACTGGATGAGAAGAGCCGAAGACCGAGCTCAATGCCGCGTCTTGGGAGAGACCTACGTCCAGCAGTGGACGAGTATAGGTTGATGATGATGATGATGATTATATAATTTAATGAGTTACATTGCTTGGCTGTTAGAAATTACGCCAAGATTTCCAGGATCAGGATGGGTCGTGGGTTCGATCCCCACGTTCTATGTCTGTGTTACTATGTATTATAAGTATGTATTTATAAAAAAAAAGTATTTAAGTATTCTATCAGCCATCTAGTTCCCATATTATTTTGCTTAGTTTGGGACTAGAGGGCGTTGTGTGTAAAGTCCATGAATATTTATTTATTTATTTATCTATCAACTTCTTGCAATTTTTCTAGAAATTTCTTCCTTACACCAGTAAAGCTATTTTATGAGAAGAACGCGGTAGGTAGTGCGTTCTCTATCGAAAATGCAAGATTTTCCCCGACAAGCGACCTTTGGCTCCTGGTCCGAGGACCATTGTTGCTATTCGGTGGTTTTACTTATGATCAAACTCCGTAATCTCGTAAAGAAAGCATATTATACCTTAGATAACTATATTAATGACAAAACTGCATGGCCCGATGTAGCTCCACACATCGACAGCTAACTACTCGACTTGCAATGTCAGTGCTATTCTTGTGTTCTATGTATATTTCTCTGTAAAAGGGATCATACAAAAAAACGCTAGGAACCAGGCCGTAGGTGTTTTGCCCGTTCTTCTAGGCTCTGGTCGCGTGGAACTGGCACCTAGAATCACCTAGTTATATAAGACGATTCTAAATGATCCTTGTGATTTTATTGAATAAAGAAATTTTGATTTTGGCTTTGACTAATTATCTTGGTTTTCATGTAGCGTGATAGGTGACGCGCTACAGATTCATTCGGAAAGCCAAGCCTTGTCGGATCTACGTCGGAAACTTTCGTATTCGATATTTGAAATCTCCTTCAAAAGTTTCCGATATCGATCCGACAATGCTTTCCGAATGAGTCAGAATTGCCCCACTGGTATACCGCAGGGAAATATTATTTTTATTTTTTCGATGATTTAGGAATATATATCTACCTTTAGCTTGTGGATCAGCTAACGATACGGGAGAACTGCTGCGTGGCGATTCTACACTTCCAGTGTAGTACATCTCAGGGTTGGCTTCATGTGGATCTGAAATAATAGTTTTCTTTGTAGTTTTAACACTTTCTGATACTTCCATCTTCGACACAAATTAATTTATTGTTATTCTTAAATAAAGCATTTGTAAACGAGTTTATATGCAATGCTATTCAGATTGATTCGGATCGATATCTTTTGATCGATATCGAAACTTTTGAAAGAGATCGCAAATAGCGAATTTGAAATCTCGTTGTATTGGAAACTTCCGATATCGATCCGAAACGGAGTGTCGAATGAATCAGAATATTCTGCTTTAAACTCAAAGAAGACGAATATCTTCAAACATCCAAACGATTTTTACAAAAAAAACATCACAAAACCGTAAGTAAATTTTCATAAAAAATTATATCGTTTGAATCGGAGCCACTGACAGACTTTTTCAGTTGGGGTTAAAAAGAGACTTTATTATAAAAATATTTTAGGTGTTTTATGGTAGGGCACTGTACTGACCACAGTCAACAATCTCATGAAATACGTAATTGGATATAAGGACCGGCTGTCGTATCCACGGATGTGCCATTAACTCCGGGACGGTACATCTGTTGGATGGTTGCTTGCACAGCATCCAACGAAGCAACATTTCAAGATCTGAAACAATATTTATATTTTTTTTATATTTTACTACGTTCTTCTAGTTACAAAACCTTCCTCGTTTTGTAGAAATGGCTGACAGTCGCGGCGTTACGTAAACCTAACGTATTCGAATCATATTGCGCGTCAACGCCAGTTCGAGTGCCGAACATTGTAGCGTCACCGCGCAGTGTATCTCGGTTACGATACCTAACGATACGTTTACGATTGTCATATTTATTCGTCATCAAGGTACAGTAATACAAAACGGATAAAATACACAGTGATTTACCCTGGGGGGTGATAAATTATCAATATCAAAATTATAGATATATCATATCTCCCAAAAACTGTCAAAAAGTATGGAGTTTTGACAGTTTGAGGGATATATAAAATCTACTAGCTTCCGCCCGCGACTCCGTTCACGTCCCGTTTGATCCTATTGATTTTCCGGGATAAAAAGTAGCCTATGTGTTAATCCAGTCTACGAACTATGTGTACTCCAAGTTTCATCCAAATCGGACCAGTAGTTTTCGCGTGAAAGAGTAACAAACATCCATACTTATAAACTTTCGCGTTTAGTAAGATATTATTAGGATAGGAAATAGGATTGTGATAAAAAGTCTATGGGTCTAGAATCACCCCCCCTGTTATCACTAGTGTTCTTATCACAGAGAAATAGTTTCAAGTTTCAAGTAGCTACAGTGGCGAGTAGTACCTAATATATAATAGTATTATATTATCTATGGTAATACCTTCTGAAACTTCTCGTGGGAAAGTGAGTTGGCCCTGCACTGTATCCTCGATGTCGGAGAACGGGTTGACGTAGAATGTGAGCGCGTACAGCGTTATACCCATCGACCACATCTCCAGCTCAGGACCCGCGTATCTACAAACAGTACTAACTAAAAAACTATTTTTAACCGACTTCAAAAAAGGAGGAATTTCTCAATTCGGTTGTATTTTTTTAATTTTATTTTGAAATGTTTGTTACCACAGAACGCCGTCATTTATGAACCGATTTCAAAAATTATTTTTTTATCTGAAAGAATATACTTCCAGATTGATCCCATTTCATTTTCATCAAAATCGGTTCAGTAGTTTGGGTTATAAATAGAAATAACTGAAAAAAATATGCCAACCACGTGCACGAAATTGCGTATTTTGCTTCCTGTGACTTTTAAGTGGTGTTTATAGTCACTAGAACATTCCCAATGAACTGTCATCATCATCTGATGATGAAGCTGGTAGTCGAATTGATCCATTGATCCATCCCTTATTCTCATAAAAAAAGATGCTTACTGATGTCCAGTGAGTACTTCCGGGCTGCAATACTCTGTGGTTCCATAGAATGTGGAATAGAGTATGCCTTTGCTCATCGCCGCGGCTGAACCGAAGTCTATCAGTTTCACGTGGAATTTGTTGTCTATGATAATGTTTTCATCCTTTATGTCTCGGTGGAGGATTTCTAGACTGTGGAGATATTCTACTGCTTGGCCGACCTGGAAGTGATAATTATTGGTGGATATTCACTACAGTGCTATTTAGCCCCACACTGGGCAAAAGTGATACAGTTTATTGGTGGATATTCACTACAGTGCTATTTAGCTCCACACTGGGCAAAAGTGATACAGTGGGAGCCATAGCTGATATATTGTTATTGTGTTTTGCCTCTCTCTTTCACGCGCCGCGTGCAAGCAAGACCAATATTGCTTTGATGTTTTGGTATGTTTTCAGACTTTTAACCCCAAGTTTTTACCTAAAAAACTTACAAACTACATGAATGTAGAAACGGTAAGTTATTTTATCATAGATTAAATTTAAGAGACTTTTTAAAAATACCCTTTTGTCTCTTTCAAATCAAGATGGCGGCTCGCGCCTGCCACCTATAAACTGTAACACGAGTTTGACATTTCGTTAGATATTTATTAGGATTCCTATACTCATTGTTTGACCACTTTTTACAGGCTGTGGAGTCATTATAATTCTTACCTGTCGGAAGATGTAGCTTATAAGTGGTTCATCGAGCCTCGGCCTGCGTTCGATGAACTCGAACAGATCCATTCCAGCGCCGTGCATTTCCATCACCATTTGAAAGTATTTCTCGTTTTCAAACACATCCACTACATTCACCTAATAAGTAAAAACAAATTATTCTGTAAAAGTGATAATAAATTAGTTTTCAAAATATTATTCTTTGTTTTGATCTCGATCTTCAAAACTAGTCTTTCAAAATATTTTTTGCTACGTAAAAAGTAGCAAAATATGGAACGGTCTATTTGATTCTATTTAGTCCATTTGTTTTTAGTATTCCAGTATTTATAACTCAAAATCAAATTTTCTTTATTCAATAAAATCACAAGGATCATTTAGAATCGTCTTATATAACTAGGTGATTCTAGGTGCCAGTTCCACGCGACCAGAGCCTAGAAGAACAAGCAAGAAACTACAGTCTGGTTCCTAGCGTTTTTTTGTATGATCCTTTTTACAAAGAAATATACTTATAACACGAGAATAGCACTGACATATACTCATTTAAATAAGTAATGGAATACTTACAATATTGGGATGTTTTATCAAATGCAGCAGGCTGAGTTCGACGGGCACTTTCCATCCGTCGGGCCCTTCTACCCAGAACTGTTCGCCTACTTTTTCCTTCAGCAGAAACTTTGTCACTGCTAACATTTTGTCTGAACGTCGGTACGCCATTTTTACGCAGCCAAAAGCGCCTTTGCCTGACGAAAAATTTTTTTATGAAAAAGCATTAGGAAAAATTAAAAAAGATTTAGGAAAATTCGATGTAGCATATAACATTATAAGATCTTTAAGCAGAAAAAATAAAACAAAATCAACGGCAGTTTTAGATGAAAACAATAAAATACTTATAGATAGCAAACAAATAGTAGACAGATGGAAACGATACGTTGAAGAGTTATATAAGGGGGAAGAACTATCAAACGAAGATCTCGAGCAGGAAGCAGAAATAGAGCAAGACAGTATGGGGCCCGAAATACTTAGGAGCGAGTTTGATGAAGCTTTAAGAAATATAAAAAATGGGAAGGCGGCTGGAGATGACGGAATACACATAGAATTAATTAAAAACTCAGATAACGACCAATTACTAGAAGAAATATTTAAATTAACTAAAACTATTTACAACACTGGAGAAATACCTAACGATTTTAAATTAACTAAAACAGTCACAATACCAAAAAAAGCAAACACACTTAAATGCGAAGAACACAGAACTTTAAGCTTAATTTCACAAGCATCAAAAATAATATTAAAAATAATACAAAATCGAATCAGGTCGAAAATTGAAGATAACCTAAGCCATGACCAATATGGATTTAGAAGAAATAAAGGAACGAGAGAAGCAATACTAACTAGCCTTAAGACTAATAATAGATAGGAGAATGGACATAGGACTAAATACACACATAGCATTCATTGATCTTGAAAAAGCCTTCGACAAAGTTAACTGGAAGAAGATGATGAAATTATTAAAAGACACTGGATTGGATTTTAGAGATAGAAGAATAATATACCAGTTATATAAAAATCAAGAAACCATTATAGAAGTAGGAAATGAACGGGGAAAAGCTAAGATAAGACAAGGGGTAAGACAAGGATGCTCACTCTCACCACTCATTTTTAACATTTTTATAGAAGCAGCCATAAAACTAATAAAAGAAAAATCAACTGTAGGGGTTAAATTTAATGGGGAAATTATAAGCTTTGTAAGGTTTGCAGATGACATAGCAGCTGTTGCGAATACTCAGAATGACTTACAAACACTGCTAAACATAATGGATACTATCTTCAAAGATTGCTCTCTCAAAATTAACATTAACAAAACGAAAACATTAGTTACATCCAAAACAGAAGACACCACAACAAACACAATAACATTAGATAATATCAGAATAGAGAGAGTTAACACCTTCAGATACCTAGGAAGCCTTATAACAACAGACTCAAGATGCACACCAGATAATCGATCCAGAATAGCAATAGCAAAACAGGCATTTAATAACAAAAGACATATTTTCACTTCAAAAATTTCAAAAACAATTAAGAAAAAAATTATTAAAACATACGTTTGGAGCATAGCCCTGTATGGGTGTGAGACATGGACAATGACACAAAAAGATAGAGAGTATTTAGAAGCATTTGAGATGTGGTGTTGGAGGAGAATGGAAAGGATTAGCTGGACAGAAAAAGTAACTAACATAGAAGTATTAGGTAGAGTAGGCGAGGAGAGAGCCCTTATAAAAGTTGTTGAGAACAGGAGAGGAAAGATGATTGGACACCTTATACGACATGACAGCTTAATCGGAAATATCATTGAAGGGAAGGTAGAAGGAAAGAGAGGAAGAGGAAGACCGCGTATTAGCTACATGAGCCAAGTGAAGGCGAAGATAGATGTCATGTCGTATAAGGACGTCAAGGAAGCTGCCCTGAAAAGAAGAACCTGGCGGGAAATGCATACATTACGCCGACAAGAGCACAGCTCTTAAGTTAGAAGATGAAAAAGCAAAATTAAATGATAAACCTATATTATAATAGTCTTACTAGGGGATTCTAGTGGTACCTCTCTGCGTGTAACAATTGCACTATCTAATAGAGCATATCCGCCTAATATCATAGGCACTGTGTCCATCATCCATGAGACGAAAATTCCAGTTTTTAACCGACTTCAAAAAAAAGAGGTTTCTTAGAACTCCGTCATTTATGAACCGATTTCAAAAATTCTTTTTTTATCTGAAAGGATATACTTCCAGGTTGGTCCCATTTAATTTTCATCAAAATCAGTCCGGTAGTTTGGGTTATAAATAGAAATAACTGATAAAAAATATGCCAACCACGTGCACCAAATTGCGTATTTTGCTTTCCTGTGACTTTTATAGTGACACGGTGTTTATAGTCACTAGAACATTCCCAATAAACTGTCATCATCATCATTATCTGATGATGAAGCCGGTAGTCGAATTGAAGTCGATTTTTCTAGTTTTAACAACTTATAAATTATATGTAAATTAATTAATTATCCATGTAAATCGCACCGGCACATACACTCTTCAAACCAACACAGCAATGCAAGCATTATTGCTTGTTCAGATATTGGTGAGAGTTTTTCCTCTGATGAATTAATTTGCAAGGAGTCTTGCTTACCTACTGCGTGTCTCTGAGGGTATCTTCTTCTTCTTACGTGTCAATGGTGACAACAAACACTAGACGAAGTTCGAATAGAACTTTGCCACTTTTACCCCTTCGTCTGTGGCGTCCAAAATATCATCCCTTGTGCAGGTGGTAGGGCACAAAGGGCAAATGAGTAAATGGGACATCGTTTGGATTGGTATGGGTTCTGAGGGTATGCCTCTTACCGATTTGTTTGAGTGTGACGTACTGGGTTGAGTATTCGCCAGCGGTTTGTTCGTCCCCGCACTGACTGACGAGGGACATCGACTGAGGTCTGCTGCCCGCTGATTTGTTACCCTGAAATTAATATTTTTTATTTTATTTTATTTGGGAAACAAACAGTACTAAGAACTTATAAATAATAACTTAAAAAACACATAAACCAGCAAAGTTTCCACCGTTACATAGTACAGAGTAGCGGTGAACAGAGTTAATGTACATATAAGGAGAATATAATATGATATAAATCAAAAATATAACACAAGAACAGAAAAAACAAAAACTAAATTACTACTAAAAATTATCATTTATCGGCAATGCTTAAGGTTGTTGCTCGTGGTCAGCTAGGTATAGCAATGACACTAGATGTCCAAATTGTCCCAGTTTAACGTATTTTATCGTTTTTATAAATGAAAATAAGTGTATTATCAAATATTAATATATATTCCGCTTATAGTGAATTATTTTTATGTACCCAGCTATATTTCAGGTTTTTTAGGTCTAAAAAGCACTCGAATTTGTGAAAATTCGCAATTCCATATCGCAGCCATTCGCAAAAATCTATTCACGCACACAGACAAGGACTTTGTTTTATTCAAACTATGCGCTAATTTCAACTATTTCAGAATCTGAAGTTTGAATCAGATCTACGCTACCGAGTTCGACGCTACCGAGTTCGATTCTCTGCAAATGTATAGAATCTTTTTTCTCTTCTTTACTTGTAGATATATTTTTTATTTATAATAATTTTGTAAGCCAAGTAAGAGAAAGAGTAAGAGTAAGTAAGAAAGGATGTGTTCGTTTGTTTTTCTAAATATAAAAACAATTTATTGGATGAAGTTCATTTTTATTATTTATAAAGATATTTACATCAGACTTTATTTACAGATTTTTACTTACAAAGAAAATTACGACTGATAATACACATGAAACAAATGAGCCATCTGCAGACCGTTGCACAATACTTATTTATAGGTACCTACCTACTACCAATTTGTTTATATAATATCCTGATTCTAATTAAAAAAATTGTTCTGATTCCGTATAGTTATAGTTTATAGTGCTTCTATTATTTCTGATGTTCTTTGTCTGAATATTGTTTTAGCCTGTTTTTGTTCACCGCCGATGGGGTTTTGCCTATCCAAGCCTATTTCTCATGTCGTTGGAGGTTGGAGTTGATCCTGCTCTGGCTAGCACTTTCGGTTACTGTGTATCCTTCTAAGAACAACTTCAGACAATATGAGCATATGCAGTTTATAAAATATCACTAGCTTCAGTAACATATACTGACTCCGTTGCGCTCTATTTCCAATACGGTGACTTGGGGAAAGGCACCTGAACAAGTAGCATTTCTTCATTGCTGAAATTTCCGTAGTTTACCCTAAATCTGCAAAACAAAACATTTTTTTATAAAAATGTCTTACTAAATTTTTCGTAAATTTTACGATAAAAAATATAAGTAGGTAAGTAATCTAAACCAACCTGCTAGAAGTTGTATTTTTTTATTTATTTGCAAACTTTCGCACGCGGAATGTAAAGCATTTAAAAAAGTAAAACAGTAGGTAACTAGGTAAGTACATCATACATACCATCAGGACTAACTCCTAAAATGTCAAATTTTTTGTCAATATAGGTAGTCCTGGGTCGTTACAGTTTTCTTCACTTTTTTTCGAACGGTTTTCGCGACTCCGATTCATTGTGATTTCTCGTTAGAACGTCGCTTTTGTATAAAAACCTCTTCACATAGTTGTGGCAGGGTGTGGTCGCTTTTCTTTTACATAGGTATCTGTAATAAAGCCAAAATTAAGCATAGGCTTAGGTAGGGTAGGGGTACATTTAGATCACTGGCATTGTGCACATAAATTTTCCGAGAAGAAAAATTCATTGGTGCACGACCGGATTTGATCCCACTACCTAAGGATCGGAAAGTCTGTTTTTTTTTGCACCATAGGTACTTCATTTCGACTGCAACAAATCAAAGAGGTTGTATAGGTTTTAGGTACCCATACCTAACTAAGTTGAAATCGCATTTATCTACGGTATTATTATGAAATGTACCTATACCTACCTATTACAACAATAATGAGTACTTGGCGTACATAAACTTATGGTTACTGGCAAGGTAGGAGGGCAAGGTGGTGCGGTCGAAGCCCATTGCGTTGTTGGTCTGAGCAGATCCGCACCACACTCAACACATCCGTCTTTACTACAATGCACTGCAATTAGAATAAACGGGATATATAAACTAACCTTTTAATTTGTTCATGAAATCATTTCATTTGTCCATGACTTCGTTTGCAATTTTTCCTGGGACCAGAGTAGGTGTACCTTTTGATGATTTTTGTATTAATTTTCGAAATTCGTGACTCCATGGTTTCTACACATTGACTATGTAAATAATACTTCGTATTATTAATCAATGAAGTAGAAAGGGCACTCTTTTTTCACAGTCCTAAGAAAACACAAAAATTCATGGTAATCAAGAATGAGCGGAATGACATTAGGTACCTACGTATTTGACAATTTTGACATATTGTGCGGAAATTATGCGCAGCGCAGCGAAATGAGTTCAGTGAGGCCATGCCTTGCCAATATGCTATTCCTGAAATCATTTATCAACGTAATATTTTTAATATATATCTTAAAACCATTTTAATAAATATACATTATGATCCACTTCTAAAATAATTCATAAGTACATAATGTTTTTTTAGAGCAACATTTTCTTACTTGTTCGATCTTATTTGTACCGTAGTTGTTTTCAGAGCATGTAGGTCTGCTCTGAAAAGAACTACTTACGAAGCTTGCATTTTGAAGGCATATTTTAATAATTTTTATGTACAATATTTTCCCCTACAAAATGTAGTTTCTACCTAATAATATTAGGTATAGGTAGATTATTCGTAATTTAATTTTCTCCCATAATTTATTCAAAAATCATAAACTGGCAGCACTCTATTTCCTATCCTATAGTTTGATTTTTATGGTATCAAAGGTACATTTCATGTATTTGGAGACAAGCAAATTATGAGAGAGAAGACAGGAGAAGATAGAGGAAGACAGACAAGATCGAGAAGATCGGCAACAGCTCATAGTCCGCGAGCTGGCAATGTCGCAGCAACACAACCGTACATTGTCAGATGAGCGTACGACATTATCTGTGTTCACTCACACATTGTTAATTTTTAACTAAAATTTCGATTTTAGTTTAGCTATTTATCGACTGTATTTTTCAACTAAATATGATATACAGCAAGTAAAAACCAATATAAAAGCCAACAACAGGTTATTTTAATTCAAAATTATATTCTCTTCGCCCATAAATGGAAAAATCCGTGTAGAAAAATTTGTATGAAAATCGTTCCGCCTTAACATAACTTCTCGGCGGTATTTTGGCAATGATAGGTGAAAAATATCAATATCTGGCAAAATATCATTGTCATATACATTTGTTACCCTCTCTACTATACAATTTACAACTGCTAGGTATTTGAGTTGTTATTAGTTATGGTACCTAACTGTAAATACCTCACTACAATACCGAGGTATTGATAATAGGTATAATAAAATATTGTACGCCCTAAAAGGGTAGGCTGTTGAAACTTTTTCTACCATAAGATCTCTTCTACACAGTTTTACAATAAATGATTCTTATTCTTATTCTCAACGTTTTTATCCCCGACGCAAAAACGACGGGGTGTTATAAGTTTGACGTACGTGTGTGTGTCTGTGTCTATCTGAGGCAACGTAGCTCCTGAACAGATGAACCGATTTTGATTTTGATTTTTTTTTTGTTTGAAAGGTGAATAAGTCTTAGCTATGTTTGATGAAAATCGGTCCATGATCGGGAGTTTTTTGAAATTTTTAATTTAATTACTTGTTAGCTGAGAATACAACCCTATACTCGTTTTACACTAAAGATTATTTTGACTTACATTATGAGAATTCCGATCAGATTGCCCTACAAGAACTATAACATTTTTTAAAAGAATTTACAAGTCGCGGTGGTGTCGGTTTTCTGCAAATCATAGATGATAGATATAGATACCAATGATAGATGCCCAATACAAATAATTGAAGCTCTGGACGCCGGAAGGTAGTTAAATTGAAGTCAGTTTTTCTATTTTTTTAAACTTATTAATTACTAGCTCCTGCCCGCAACTTCCTCCGCGTACCGTTTTATTCTGTTGATTTTCCGGGATAAAAAGTAGCCTGCTAATCCAGGTCACGAAATATATGTATTCTAAGTTTCATCCAAATCAGACCAGTAGTTTTTGCATGTTACATATTATGTATTGTGCTGTTGTGTGTGTGTCCCAAAATAAAAATGTTTTTTTCTTTCTTTCCTTCTTCTTTCTTTCATTCATACAAACTTTCGCGTTTATAAAATGAAGTAAGGATTTTATAATAATTAGGTATAGGTTTTTGTCATCATATATTTGGGGGGGGGGGGGGGGGGGGGGGGGTTTTGGACCGTTAGACCCATAAATACCAGCCCGAATGGAACATCACAGCGCTGGATCGTACAGCGTGGAGGGAAGGGGGGGGAGGCCTTTGCCCAGCAGTGGGACATTGAAGGCTTATAATAATAAAAAGGTATAGGTTTACCAGTATAAGTGAGTTATCGGCCGTGGAGGCGACGCTGGAGGCGAGGGTGGTGTGTCGCGGCCCGTCCTCCAGCCGCACTCCGAGCCACACGCACCGAACTCGGCTGCCGTCGCCGAGCTGCATACTCGACACGGTGTACAGGACATCTGGACAACAACTATTATATTAAACTAGCTGTTACCCGCGACTTCGTACGCGTCTACAGTTTCCATGTACATTATATTATCTGTGCGTGTACCGAGCGGATATTTTGAGAAACTTGACATTACACCGAACTCGTACTGGAATGTCAAACGCTAGTCGTTAGACCAAAGAGGTAGTACTACGCCCTGTCAAACTGACGTGACATGACATGACAATGAAATCCTCTTGCCAATTGGCGCTGCTAATCCTTTTCGTTCATTTTATCCTGTAGATCCTGTTAATTATTCGAGATAAAAAGTAGCCTATGTGTCAATCCAGGTTACGAACTATATATATGCCAAGTTTCATCCAAGTTGGTTCAGTGCTTTGACGTGATTGAAACACAAACATCCAAACATCTAAACATCCAAACATCTAAACTTTCGCATTTATAATATTAGTAGGAAGTAGGATAGTAAGATAGGATAGGATAGGATACGCCTCAAAACCTATACAAATGCTGCGCCTCACTTATTTCCATCTTATAGTTGTATAATAAATCATACGATCAATAATAAAGGTTTCCGATGGACAGACGATATTGTGAAAATCGTGGGAAATTCAGGGTTTGAAAAGGCCATAAGTACATAATTATTTTAAAAAATCTATGGGGAAGCCTTCGGGGAACCACAAAAATGGTAGGTCACTGTAAAAAACTATATCGTGAAGTTGCACGAGATGAGAAACACTACCCTAACTTGTGGGGTCTTTTACGAGTCTTAGTGCGGCTTACACCAGAATCACTAAACGTGTTTAACAGCTAAATCGATTTAAATCTGACGTATTTGTATAACTTGACAACTCGCTAAATACTATTTAAGAGTTAAACGCGTTTAGCGATTCTGGTGCAAGCCGCCCTTAGGTTGATTTTTGTGTACTTTAGAAATCTATAAAGAAACATTTAACCTGCAGTGGATTGATGACAACGACTTACTGAGTTCAGTTCCGTCCTTATGCCTCACAACGCCTTTATAAGTCCCATCGCGCTGGCATTCGTCGGCACACTCGCCGGCCGACCTCCGCGTCGCTTGTTGCGGCGTCGAAGTGAGATGCGTGCGGAACACACGCGCACTCTTGAATGGAGTCTTTGGTGTATCATCTGTGTAACATTTTTATCTTAAATCTAGCTTCTGCTCGCGTCCCGTTTTATACCGTTGATTTTCTGGGATAGAAACTTCTTCTTCTTCTTACGTGTCAATGGTGACAACAAACACTAGACGAAGTTCGAATAGCTTCGCCACTTTTACCCTTTCGTCTGTGGCGTCCCAAAATATCATCCCTTGTGCAGGTGGTAGGGCACAAGGGGCAAATGAGAAATATATATATATATATATTTCTCATTTGCCCCATGATATGATATGATAGATAGATAGATAGATATATAGATAGATAGATATGATAGAAACTAGTCCGTGTGTTAATCCAGGCTACGAACTATATGTGACAGACAGGCATCACAGCTCAGTCGGTAATAGCTCTACCTTCCGTGCTGTGGGTCGTGGGTTCGATCCCCGCCAAGAACAAAAATTTGTGCGTGGAAAACATAGATATTTGTTCTATGTCTGGGTGTTACTATGTATTATAAGTATGTATTTACAAAAAAATATATATAATATTAGTTTTCTATCAGCCATCTAGTTCCCATATCACAAGTTTTGTTTAGTTTGGGACTAGAGGGCGTTGTGTGTAATGTCCATGAATATTTATTTATATGTATTCCAAAATCGGACCAGTAGTTTTTGCGTGAAAGAGTGACAAACATCCATACATACAAACATTCGCGTTAGTATGACTAGCTCAACATCTATTCCATTATCTCATAATTAATGAATTAGGCATGATTCACAGTAATGTAAAGACATAGTGAATACGTGCGCAACTGAATAACACTTGTAGAATATGTTCAAAGAATAAAATAGAGTAGGATAACTTCATTGAAAATGGTGTTTTACTTTTTAAAATGACATACCATCATAAATCTTCCTCGGTGCGGATTCGGTCTGAGTCTCCAAATCGATATCATTGCTCAAGCTCTCTATACTCTCATTACCGTTATGCTTCGGCAACTCTTCAATCTCACAGCCCGGCAGCGGCATTTCATTTATAGGCGTCAGAAAATCAGCACTAGTCTCATTCGAGTCGCACAAATCTAGAGATAAACTGCTTTTATCTATCACCTGTCCCGGTAAGTTGGTTTTAATCGATCTGTATTTACTAGAATCGAATGATAATCGCAGCGATGGATCGTTGAGTCGGATTTTAGGTGCGTTCCCTGTTGGTGTCACTTCTTGTGAATGTTGCGACGTGTAGTATATCGAGTTAGATTTATCGGATGGATTCGCCGGTTTGATATTCGATTGTTCGGAGCGGAGTATATTTTCTGAGCGGGATTTCGATATGCTACTGTGACAATAATTCTCATCTTCGATGGATATTCCTGACATTCCGGATGTGACGTCAGGTAGCGCTGAAGTATCGTTCCTCTGTTCCGTAGTGCTGATGCTGGATACCATGTCTTGGGTGGGAGTGGGTGTATGGGTGACCATACTGAATGATTTGTCGAGACATAGCGCGCTGGAGGACTTTTCTCTCGTGGTGGAGAGTATTGATGGCTGGACGTTGGACATGCAAGCCGATTTCTGGCTGCCGTTGAAAGCGCCGCACGAATCTTCATCTGTATCCGATGCTGAAATAGAGCGAGTCATGATATAATAATAATTCACCTGGTTTTATCAAGAATCAGGAGTGTCAGTCACAAAAAATATATGTAGGTAACTGATTCAGTTTGTTGTTGAAATGTAGCAATACTCTTAAATACTATGATATTGCAGTGCCACAGTAAACCGTTATTGGATTAGCATCAGTATTTAAATGGATTTGGTTGTGTGGAGTGTCTCTTGACAAAGAATAAGATATTGATATCATACTTTCAATGTTTCACGTCGACTATGCTCAAGTTTAGAATAAAATAAAAAGCATAGCAAGTCGGTATACAAAGTTTTTCCTCCACTTTTTGCTGCACAACTTTCAGCACTGCTGCATATAACATAAGAGTTCAAAATACCTGATCCATTATCCTCGTTATTGACCGGTGACAGTGTCATGTTTCTATTCCTCTCAGTGACCTTCACGATATCTGCTTCTCTGCAGAAGTTTGTTATGACGTCATCGATGTGGTGACCTACTACTTCTGCATGTGGTTTCCCGAAGGTCAGCATTGCGAAGTGATGGTTGCACGCTGTGATTATTCCACTTTCATCTATCACTAGTAGTCCACTCACGTTGTATGTCACCTGGAGAACAACTTGTTTTTAGGCTCAAAAATGACAGGACAAGCAGATGGCCTACGTGTGTTTTAAACTAGTTACCCGCGACTTCGTACGCGAGTATCGTTTCCGTGTACATTATATTATCTGTGCGTGTACCGAGCGGATACTTCTTTGAGAAACTTGACATTACACAGAACCCGTACTCGAATGTCAAACGTTAGTCGTTAGACCAAAGAGGTAGTACTACGTCCTGTCAAACTGACGTGTCATGCATGACATGACATCATCCTCTTGATAATAATTGGCGCTGCTAATCCCGTTTTTTCATTTTATCCTGTAGATCCTGTTAATTATTCGGGATAAAAAGTAGCCTATATGTCAATCCAGGTTACTAACTACATATGCCAAGTTTCATCAAAGTTGGTTCAGTAGTTAAGACGTGATTGAAACACAAACATCTAAACATCTAAACTTTCGCATTTATAATATTAGTAGGATGGTTACCGTCGTCGTATTATCTCCCCGAGCACATCTTCCATAGTGCCCTATTACACTGAGATATAAAAGTGTGCCTGTAAGCCATCTATACCCTTCAAATGACCACGGTAATGCAAGTCTATCTCACGAAGACTGTTTCGCTATGTTTGTGTGCGAAAGATAGTTAAAAAGAACGTATGATTGGTGTTTGACGTATGTGCATACACACACAATCATATAGTAAACTCGCCTTTGTCAAATAGAGCAACTATATGGTGGTAGTATAAGATAGAAATATATGGTGGTGTTTCCACATTTTATTTACCCGAACATTGATAACAAGGTACGTTTTATCCTTAGCGCTGTCTTTGATGTTTTTTATAGGCCACGCCGGGGGATCTATATGTTCCGGTTTCGATATCCACAGGCAGAGTGGGAAGCAGCCTCCGTCTAAAGTTCTTCCTGAAATACATTGAGAATTGTTAGCTTCTAGTCGAAGACAGGTCCACCTATACTGTTTGAACTTTGAATTATTAGAAGTTGAACGTTGCGAATCGTGCGAGAGGGACGACAGTGTGTTTGTGTAGGACGGGCTGGGAGCGCGACGCGCGCCTACGCCTATTGCGCTCCCTTTTCAACGATTCTCTGCATTATGTAGCGTAGTTATGGTTGTATTGGGTGTATAACCTGACTTGTGGTTGTGTGTACAAGCTTTGCTTAGTTTGAGACTAGATGGCGTTGTGTAAACCATGAGTACATTTACCTGTAGCTTTCTGTTTGCAAACATTCCTCGATATAGTAGCGTCACTGGGCAGTCGTATCGACGGTATGAGCGAAGTCACGGGCAATCCTACTAGTTTATCGCTAGATTCGGCGCCAAACAACGCACCAGCTTCATTACCCTCGCATGCCACCACTATGCCAGTTTCCATGTCTATTGTTAGCTGAAATTGGAAGTGATAAGAAAAATTATAATTATTTGGAGTTGTAACCAATAGCCAAACGGCTTCAAGGTTCAAATTCTCAATCCCTTTCAGCTTTGTTGATTACGTTTGAAATACTGTAATCTATTTTATTAAAAATGTGGACAATAAACATAATTTTAATTGCTTTTGGATTCAATTTGATGTTGAGTTGAGAGCACTATCGGGTTTATTCCAGGCGCAGTAACTTACATTTAAAATTGAAATCAACACCCGCCATTTTAAGCTGCATTTGAAATTCTATTCCGAATCACAAATTACTCAAACGAGATTACACTAAGTATTTGGGACATTTGACAAAACAATCTAAATTCTAAAAAATTATCTTACCACAACATTCTTGCAGTTGACCGGCTCAGCAACGACTAAGCTAGGTCCATCGGTGTCCAGCTGTCTTATCCACAGAGATACTTGAACTGAGCTGCCATCTTTCGTTAGCAGTTCTACTACCTGTAATTCAATAAAATATAGTAAGTCTGAAAGTGTGTTGGGTCAACAAAGTAAATATTATATTGATCCCTACCCTCTCACTATGCAGTAAATTGGTCCTTATCTTACCACTAAGCCATACATTGTTCCTTACCTTCTTACTAAGCAGCACATTGTTCCTTACCTTACCACTAAGCCATACATTGTTCCTTACCTTACCACTAGGCAATACCTTATCTTTCCACTAAACAATACATTGTTTCTTATCTTACCACTAAGCAATACATTGTTCCTTACCTTCCCATTAAGCAATACATTGTTCTTTACCTTCAGACTAAGCAGTACATGGTTCCTTACCTTCCCACTAAGCAATACATTGTTCTTTACCTTCCCACTAAGCAGTAAATTGTTCCTTGCCTTACCACTAAGCCATACATTGTTCCTTACCTTCCCATTAAGCAATACATTGATCTTTACTTATCCACTAAGCAGTACATTGTTCCATACCTTCCCACTAAGCAATACATTGTTCCTTACCTTGCCACTAAGCAATATATTGGTCCCATCTTCAGAAACATCGCCGTGGTCCTGTTCAGGCTCTTGCAAATTGATTCCCTTGCATTTCTTGTTGCGGAGAAGATCAGAAAAGCGCATTCCACAGAGCTCCCCTGATGAGTAGCCGAGTAGGGAGCATGCTTTGCTGTTCACTATCAAGATCTGTTGAAATATCTTTTAAATTAGCTAGCATCATCATCATCAACCGCTATTTATGTACTTTAGTACTTGAAATGAGTATTCTCCACCTGTACACTTAATTATGTAAAAGTTAACAAAGTTTTTTTTTGTTTTAAATTTTGTAAAAAGAAGGTGTTATCTATTCTGTGTCCTAATTTACGGAACATTAAACAAAGAGGTCAAAGAAGACTTAATGAAGCTTGGAAAGCTTCAATGACTGAAAAAAACTTATTAGTTCTAGTACCAATACTATTAGTTACCGCTTTGCTTAGTTTGAGGCGTGTAAATTTTTTTCTTACCTTAGATGTATTAGGCTCCATAGTGAAGACAGCCTTACTCGGGTTGATAGTCTGCTGGAGTCGATCTGTTTGTGACTGAGCTGGTGACCCAGCCACCTCGGTGGCCAGGGTTGTATTGAATCGAAGGCCATTTGGTCCATCAACTAAAAAATTAAGTTTGTATAATATAAGTCTTTGTGCTTACTGCTCGGACGAAAAATCCTATTTTGTCCTTGGCTTACTGTGATCACTAAGTTTGGCTTCACTTCACACTTCATCATGGCACGTAAAAATAAACCCTGTTTTTTTTAATATTAAATATTTGTAATTGTTTTAGCAGTTGTATATTTTGTAAAACCAACCTCTTACAAGCTCAGAAGGTGGTTTCACTTTAGTTGGTGTTTCCATCTCCATCATTGGTTGTTTTTTCCGACTCAGGCACGGGAGGCTCTGATTGCCTTCAAATGAGCAGTCGCTGAATACATTTCTGAACCTCCTTTGTGGTTTACCGGTTCTGGAATTTAGATTTATTTATTGTTCAGATGTAAAATATGAGTACCTACCTGCCTAGATCTTAGTAGATACAGTTACTTAGTGGGTAGGTACGAGGTAGGTAGGAATATACTCGTATATGTATACTCCGAGTTGCAGTACCCCTAAAGGGCTGATGTTTGGAGTGCAATTGAAAATTCATAATGTCTTTTATCTGTCAAGGTTGTATAGGTAGGTAGGTAATTAAGCAGGTTGGTAGCTTGTCAAGTAGGTATTAAATTAAAATATTACATTTTAAAAGAATAAGTGATTGATAGAACAAGCAAGTGGTACCAGATGTTAAAATAAATAATAAGAGATAAATCACCTGCATTTGTAATCAGCTTCAGATGATTTCTCAGGTGTGTACAGAATTGGACTCTCATTCCTCAATTGATTGAAGCACCTCAAGGGTTTCTGAAATACAGATAAGTAGGGACTTACAGAAATATTGTTTATTTATAGTGTGACCTTTGGGTTTGTTTATTTTTGCTAATAAACCTTCTTGGACAAAAATATTTTAGAAAGTAAAATATAATAGTAACAAGAGAAACATAACTAAGTACTTTGATAGATGTGAATATCCAGTAATACATACAGTTTTTGGCGTCAAATTAAGGTGTTCAGGAGAGTAAACATCCACAAAACGTCCTAATCGAGCCTTCACAGGAGTTACACTGGACAAGTCGGCTACATTCGCTCTAAAAATAACCAACACGAAGTAATTATAGCACCCGATACAAAGGGCAAAGTTATAAGACCAAGCTTGGAAAAAATACCAGCAAAATGTTAACGCTCTGATTTATTTACATCGTCCAAACTTATTTTTGGAGAAAATCAATACAAGTATGAGCGCGCAAGTTCAAACGGTATCAGTAGTGCAAGACAACTTGACTTACCGATTTAAATTGGATAATCTCTCAGCGTCCATCGCCAGATTTTGAAATCTAGTTCAATTTGTAGCAGAACTATAAAGAAATTCAAGGTTTTCACTTGTATGAAAAACTTCCGTTGGTTGAAATTCAAAGTTCGTATTCAAAGTTGTAAACTATTTTCAAACAAAGGACAGTTTTGAAATAACACAACAGCTGTCTATTGTTGACATCAGTCATGTCATGTCACTTATCTATCAAAACGTTTTGTACTGTTTGTGATAGATAATTTTCCGTACCTACCTATACAAATACATTTCACTTTTATTTTATTTACTAATAAAATAGACCTACGTGAATTTGAATTTAAATTGCGTTTAAATATTATTTAATGCGATGGTGCAAGCCAATTAATTATGTGTTTGTTTAATTATGTGGTCTAAGTACTTTACCAACTCCATCTTGTGGCACACCACTGTAACTTATTCTACGCTCTACCCAGCTCAACTTAACCGAAATACTACGTCGAGGTCGCCGCCGCGCCGAGTGAATACCTACGTGAGTAGTCGGTCGGATGAAGAGGAAGGTTACTACGAATTTTTGTTTCAAAGCGCTATACTAGATGGCGTTAAAAATTTATTTTTGATTTTTATTGCATTGTCTAATTACAAGTTTAAATTATACACCAAATAAATCTATGAAATCGTTATAAAATTAAAAGTTCACGTACTATTTGACCCAATTTCATAATATTTGAACTGGTGCTAAGTTATCGCAGTTAGTTCGATAATTTCGCAGAGTCTCTCGACTGGGAGCGTGGCGTCTCCTGTAATCCGGCTTCTCGGAGGTCGGGATGGGAGGATGGTTTGAGGTCGGGAACCACTGGTGCTGCGCGTTCCATGTTGACTGGACGTCCACACTAAGCCCGGTATTAATATGGACCGCCCGGAGGAGTCTGGGCGGTGCAGGTTAACTAAGGAGGTGCGAACCGGGCCAGGGGGGAAACCCAGCAGCCAAAAGTATCCGTATCGGGCAGTAGTGGGATAGCGGCCGGGAGTGGGGGCTCAGTATCAGCCTGACCAATACAACCAGACCCTTTCCTTTTGCCATTTAATTTTATTATTTGCTATTTACCTACTTTATATGTGTGGCCACTTAGAATATAGAAAACACTGTGTAATCTGAGTGTGGCCATTAGAAAAAAATAGGTGTTCCTACTTACCTACTCGTAGATATAGGTAAACTTCGAAATTAGCAAGTTTTATTCATCTTTGACCATTTGACTAATAAATAACTACGCACACTTTCAAAGAAGCGCGTTGAAGTCTTTTGAATTAGTTTTTTACACAGAAGTTTTTTACACTAAGCTAGCTCTAGTGTAGAGCTAATACTGTGACATGTAAATCTAGAAACAAAACCAAATTAAGCCACAGAATCGATATAAGTTAGTATGTATTTTTGTAGCTGTAGCTAGGTACCGTAGATGTGGGTTCTTACATTACACTTGAGGTGGTCCACTCGCCGCTTTGTCGGCCAGCGAAGGGACACGACACGAACTAACCTTTGCATGACGTGACATTACATTCTCGGCACTACAATTCGCAGAAAGGACGGTCCAATTTACACAAATGCCAAAAAGAATCACTCAAGGGCTCAATAATTATTTCATCTTTAGGTAGGTATATGGGGACATTTCTGTTTTACATGATTAGGTATCATAATGTATCTATCTACACTTAGCGGCAAGGCAGCCGCTCAGTACAAACAGCTCTTTGAGCTCCTATTACACTGGCCACTCCCATGTCACCATAAACTTAGTTAAGTAATTAAATAAACTCCTACATCCGTGAACCAACCCACTCTCAGAAAATCAATGTTCGTTCATGTCCTACGATAAGCCGTAATTTTTACACTAAGCAAGTCCACGACCTGATTCCATGACCTCTATTTGCGAGAGCTTAGGGTTGATTGTTAAAAGACAAGTTACTGACTCAGGCGTACCAAAATGGCTTATTGTAGTGGGTAGTTACAAAAGGACCTTGGGTTTTGAAAGTATAGACAGTCGGTACGTAAACTGTATGGTATCAAAAACTTTGTAGGTTTCTACCTAGTTATTTATACCTATAAGCAGAACCATTATTTTAGTACCTAGCTAAACTGTAGCATTAGGTACCTTGCCTACTAAGGGGCTATTTCTTCATAAAGTAGCGGTTGGAGCCCTCATCAAAAAATAATTATTTACAAATCCAAGAAAACAAATTAATAAATAAAAAGAAAGTTACGACTAATACAGTATTTACAAGAACTGCTCTACAATTTTATTATTTTGTGAACGGAAAAGCCAATACGAATTCAATACAGTCACTAAATCGCTAATAGAGTGTCGCGTAGTGAATCGCGAAAATATAAGAGCCGATGTGACAACGACGGCGTGCAATAAATTAGATAATAGAATCTACAAAAATCAGCAAAAGGAAAGGGTCTGGTTGTATTGGTCAGGCTGATACTGAGCCCCCACTCCCGGCCGCTATCCCACTACTGCCCGATACGGATACTTTTGGCTGCTGGGTTTCCCCCCTGGCCCGGTTCGCACCTCCTTAGTTAACCTGCACCGCCCAGACTCCTCCGGGCGGTCCATATTAATACCGGGCTTAGTGTGGACGTCCAGTCAACATGGAACGCGCAGCACCAGTGGTTCCCGACCTCAAACCATCCTCCCATCCCGACCTCCGAGAAGCCGGATTACAGGAGACGCCACGCTCCCAGTCGAGAGACTCTGCGAAATTATCGAACTAACTGGAATAACTTAGCACTATTTCAAATCTTATGAAATTAGACCAAATCGTACGTGTTATTTAAATTTTATAACGGTTTGAAAGATATTGTTTTCGTTATACTTAATCAAAATTCTACTTTTGGAATACTATTTTCAAAAATCAAGGTAGCGCCATCTATGTTAAGAATTCAGAGCTATGCATGCGTGTACTCAGTTTGTTTTGTATAAAGAACCAAGAGACAAACAAAGGTTTTCGTGGTTGATTCTTTCTTGCTCTACCTAAATAATTTTCCTGATGACTAAGTTGAAATAGCACTGCCGTAACTTCGTATTCGTATCCGATTGATTTTCCGCTGTATTGTTCTGTTGAATAATAGAATTATAACATAGTTATGTTTCTTTTCATAACAGACAAGCATCATTTGCTATGTAGGTTAGCAACTTAATTTGGGAATTATGTTTCAAAACAAACCAATACGCTAGGTAATTCGTGAATCACAATTTAATCTCATTCTTTAGCTTTGTTCTCAAATAAAATAAACCCTCAAGTAGGTACAGTCAACAACAGAAGGTTACTTTTTTAGAACTTCTAAACCTTTCATTAAGTTCTTATTTTTACGATAGAGTTTTTACTTCTTAGTCATAATATTATGTTGTAAGAAGAATCATACAAAAAACGCTAGGAACTGGTCACATGGAACTGGCACCTAGACTCACCTTGTTTTATAAGATGATCCTTGTGATTTTATTGGATAAAAGATTTTTGACTTTGACTTATGAAAGTTTCAGTCCAAAACATTTTTGAAACGTGTTTAATCCTTTATTAAAAGTAAGGTACCAAATAAAGTATATTGCATTTAGGTTTTCATAGACCGAGTTGTTAGTATTCATAAATCACGCTGGTACCTGGCCAGGTATTGGTATGTTATTGCAATTTCAATAACCATTGTGTAACGATCAGGATTCGTAACGAAATTTTGCGCCATGCCGCCATGCCTATAGGTTGTAAAGTTACCGACATTGGGTAAAATAGTGCACTGCGGTTGATAAGGTGAATTGCACAAATACCTTTCACTATCGCAGTTGGGTAATACCTTTTGCCAGCGACTGACAGTGGTAGATCAAGGTCTAGCTTTTTAATTGTACAAGTAACTAAGTAATTAAGCCTTTATAAACCGTGAACAGACATTTGGTGGAAACCGACGCATGGTTACTCTGTATCTTGCATCAGTCAAGTTCCTAGACGCAAATATTTTTTTGATTTATTTTTGAAGAGTCAACATCAGATTCTGAAAACTGTTGAAAAATACTCATGATACAGGCGAAAGTGTACTGCTGCTTTAAACTATATTCCAGCGATAATAGATCCATAATTTAAATTTAAACCTCCCTGTAAACCACATGTTACATAGGACCCTTGCCGTCTATCAAAAGCATCGGTCGGTGTGCAACAAAATTGTCTAAAATAGTTCGAATTTGGGTTAATTTATAACTAAGGTATTCTGTTTATTCATAGCATAGCTCTAAGATCGAGTTATGCTTGTGTAATCTACTACAAATCATTTTAGCTATTGCCCAGACCCTATACAAAGTCATTAAAACGTCCAATAGATCCGTAGGTATATACAATTGCCAATCTAGTTGGACTACATAATTATATAGAATCATTTGTCAAACAAGCCAAGCTGTAAGCTTAAAACTAACTAAGAACCTAGAGACGTAAGTAGGTACCAACATCACAAGATAATCATGGCAATCTTAGGTACCTACTGTTGTGCGAAAAAACTCGGAAGTACCTACATGCGCAATCGTTTGTTGCACCTTACTTCAGAGGGATCCGTTCTGGGTACTGTACCGCTACTTATGAATGATACGGCTGTACTGTAAGATTAGTAAATTTAAGTCACGAGTCATTTTGATTAGGTACATTTGATAGAGCTGGTTTAAAATAGTTAATTAAATTATAACCTTAACGAAAAGGTCAATTATTCTGGCACATATGACCTCGCACTGCACTTAATGCGATTTATTTTCTCTAAATAATAGAACTCCAATTAACTGACGAACTGGACATGCAACAAACTCTATACCTACTTGATTGATCGATTCAAACTAACACAATACATTGGCAAACATTTTGCAATTATTGCAATCACTTCATATTCAATGTTTTGTTTTGATATTTTTCTATTAGAAGATTCACAATCAGTGCCTTTGTTCTTGTACTTTACGGAGTTCAAACAATAAAGGTATACAAAATCAACTTTGAACCTAAAGGCGGGGTGCAACGGCTCAGTTTCATTTGACGAAAGTGCCACTCTAGTGTTGCTCTACAATAGTATCAATGCTCTCTTATTCAACTCATATTCAATCTTATGCTATCGCAAGAAAGCTTATTATAGAGTACCTACGTACCTAGTTAGTTGCATTCGTTCGTACTTACACATAACCAGGAGTAACAAAAGTATTCGGCCTTGATGCTGATAGACGTAGATACCAAAGCCTGCGATCATTTTGTTTCGTAGAATATTAGTACAAATCAACCCTAAAAATCCTGAAAATACTTACCACCTCAATGTAGGACTTCCTCCCAAAAACATTGCGGTCGTAGGGAACTCTAAAGTTCAATTGCGGTATTTTGGAGGTTCAAAAGCGTCTTTTTTGTCGATAGACGGCTTTGTTGTGGTATCATTATTTAAATTACCCCAGTTATCTCAGCCTGTGGTTCTAGGCACTTTTTTCCGTTTCATACCACAAATATCATAATATTGAAATAAAAAAAAAATGTCTCAGATATAACGTAGGATACTTACAACTAGCTCCGGTATAATATCGATTATTGACATCGTGTCTATAATCGATGTTTATGCTCGTGCTGTAAACGGCATTGGCTTATTGTCTCCGTTCTGCTCCGGATTTTGAAGGTTCAAGAACTTTTATTATGCGGAACTTTTTTTATCAAACTATTTTTTTTTGCGCTGAGTTTTTTATCAAGCTTTGTGAAATACACAGAACTTTAAGCACTGAGAATAATTCATGATAGCGTCCTTAATATTTGGCAAAATGGATAATGAGAATATGCCTAATTCTAGACGTATTTAATGATATTGACTGTGGTTTTGCTGTTAATGATGCTCAAAGAGTTATCTGTCAATCAGTATTTTGTTGCATCGAATATAGTTTTGGTGATCTGAAGCTAGTAAGTTTAACCCGTAGCTTACAACGTGTTTTATATAAATTCTGTAAGCTCGGTAAAGCTCCCTGCATCCAGTGGGACATTTAACAGAAAATAAACTTCATGCCACGCGTTCGCTTACTCATAATATACTCATACGCACTAACCTTCACAATCCTAATAAATATCACTACCATTGAACTTGTGTGAGATATTTCGAAATGTGCATTGTCAGTCAAAAGGTCAAGTTGTAAGCTTTATAATAATTAGACGTTGTGTGTCAAAAGGTCTAGTTAGTAGCGGAGGGGTGTGAATGGGGTATTGAAATCAGCCTTCTGGAATAAAAATAATAGTGCTAAAATGGTCCGGTGTTTCACTGAGATGCAACATCGATATCACGCGTTGCCGTCTTCTGTCTTTCCTGAGAAATATAATCTGGGTATTTTCAAGGCAAGAGTGAACAGGTGTCTTCTAGACTGTCCTGCTCCATCGTCGGCCACATCGACACTTACCGTCAGGTGAGATTGTGGCCAAAGGACATTCTATATTATATAAAAAAAAGAACTGTCGTTTTATCCGACCAAGTTCAGAATACAATGTACAAAAATTATGTCTATAAGCTCGATTGGCTTACAGTATAGAAAACTGGTAGCACCTTTTATGTGACAGGCACAGTACAATGTGAAACCATTAAAATGCATTCATATTGTATACTTAATATAATAATCATGCCTTTGCATCTAACCTAGATGATTTATTTAGCGTCAGGAATTCAGGATCCACTTTTTACGCATGCCCCTACGAAACGAACAGGATGCTGCAGTGCCTAGGATATGATTTAGATATTATACTACTTAGTATATCTTTAAAATTTTTTACCTGTTTATAGTGTAGACCCTTCGACTTTAGAAAAATATTTTTACTTCAGTCGTTCAATGTAAAATAAACCTTTGAGCGAAGAAGATCCTTTGAGCGAAGAAGATAAGGCTTATTTTCCACTGAGTCTCGCCTTGAAGAGGCAAAGGTATATTGCCTCTGAATGAGGGTTGGTAGGTAAACTATGTAACTATTTTATAATTCAGTTAGAGTATTTTTGTTACGTCTTTCACGTAATATTGTTTCGCGCGTGATAATTTTCTTGACCTCTTGACAATGACTCGACTCAAATATTTATTTTATGAATAAAAACAATGATATCGTGCTGTAATAATTTTAGCTGAATTTTAGAACTATTTATAGATGTTTTGGAAAATTTATGAGGCAGCTACATTAAAAATGAATCGGAGATTAATTTGGGCATGATCTTCTACATAAACTCACTATTAAATTCCCCCCCTAGTCACATAATTGAACGTAATTTTGTAATTCCCCAATTATAAGGAAAACCACACATTTTCTAGATTTTAAAGAATTACTTATCCCTTAAATTGGGATTAGAGTACTCAGATTCATTGAAGATATCTAAAAGAAGAAGCCATAGGCTCGTTAATCGTAACACTTGGCACTTTTACCCACATTTTACTGATTTCCTTCGACATCCTGGATTTCTTAAATTGCTGCTTATTTAGGGATGTGAGTTAGTATTAAATAGCTAGGTAGGTATACTTAATAATAATTCATAATTGATTTATTTATTTATTTACATTATTATTGATAGAAACAATAGCCATACACCGTGAGATGAAGCTGGAACTTTACTGCTTGTTTCCTATGGGTTGACGTACTTGATAGATACAATATTAAAGGTAGCTTGTTTTAGTATTACCCACAAAACCTTTAAAAATCATCTGTTGGACATAGATCTCTCAAGGTCTTAATCATAAGAGCTTCCCCCGTATTCCAATCTTTTGCTGTCAAGCTATATTTCACTGCCCAGTGTAATTTCTTCAGGTCACGTGGTACAATTTTGTACTACGTTATCATTCTTTATAGACACTTGACAGCAAAATATGCGCGAAAACAAATTAAATGACATCATAATGTCACTATTTAGTCACAGAATAACTATGAGTTAGTATGAACTGACCATGATTTAAAACTTTGCAGTTCAACTGAGATTGGAATACCCCTGCAGATCTATCGTTCTTCTTAGTTTTTGAAGTAAGGCTACTCCAGCGTAAATTTTTAGGTTGGTAATTTGATAGTTATGTATGATGTTATTTTTAATTTAACCACGCGCCGCTACCGCCACCTCTGCGCCTAGTATATTATTTTTATACCTCTACCAAGTCGTGTATCAGTGAGCACAGTCATTAAACATTGCCAAACTAAAGCTAGCTCTATTGTTATGAGTAGGTATGCGTCAATATCCTAAGTTTATTGTGCTACTAGTTCCCATATTCCACCGTTATGTAATACGAAGAATAGGGTATTATAAAATGTGTGTAATACTCAATTGAGTGGTGTGATGAAACAATAAAAGATTCAGTTGTTTTGTAAAGGAAAAATAGCCTAGCAGGTAAATAATACCTAACGTTTGTGCTAACAATCCTTCACTAACCAAATACCATTGCAAAGTTCACAAGAATAGGCAGAAAGGTTTATTGCTTAGATTAATACCTAGTCATTTAATTTTAATATTGCCTAGCAGTGGAACCAACGAAAAAAACGGAGCAAGGACTATCTTTCATAAATTTTTTTTGTTTTGTACAGTACAACATTTTGTTCTAGGGGACAGTCGATTAAGATATTTCACAGACCTATAACTAATTCAAGGACTTCAAAATTATAATTGTGTTTGTTCAGACCACAGACAACTTTTTTCATAACACATTTTTGAGTTCCTAAAAAGTTGACCACCTCGGAATGATGGTCGTTCTCTAACTGTTAGAATAATTGAAAACTGTATTTTTGTGAGTTTAACAAAAATATAGTTTTCAATGATTTCTTTCAGGTAAAGTTAATGAATAAAAAAGCCTCCAAGAACATTTTACATCAAGGATCAAGATCTTCATCACCAGATCTTTAAGGATCTCTTGTAGAGATCAGCCTACTTCCGTCTTCTGTGAGATAAAGGCACGCCCAAAACTCCAATACCTTTTGTCTACGCTATTCGCAAAATCCATAGATTAAAGCACGACCTAAACAAAAAGTAAAGACAATAATAGAACTGTGCGGAATCGATTACGTAAATCGAGATCACGACTCGATTCAGTTTTATTTTATTCAGAATTTTGCAAATTTACCGGATACTTGAACTGTTTTGTAATAGTCCGTTTCAATTGTGATTTTACGGTTTGCGCGAAAAAGGAAAAGATAGTCAAAAGACTACATGCACACTAGGTGGCCAAACGGTAGTAGGTAAGACTTACTTATTATTAAGTTCTACTGCGATTCAATTTTCGCACACTCAATGGCTTTATTGCCACTGTCATAGAGTATTTTGGTTCATTATTTATCAAAAAATCGTAAATACTTATTAATCATCTCTCAACTGAATCGATCTCAAGCTACGACGCGATGTTTAACTTTGTAGTTTTGACACCTACTTAGCTCCTGAACGTTGAGACGGGTTTATGGGTGAGAATTTACCTATTCATTTGCTATACGCCTCTCAAAATTTGAGAGTCGATTGAGCGATTCTAGGTAAGACCGTTGATGACAGATAATTACTGATTAAACGCCGATTTAAAAAAATTGTTGAAGACGTTGACGCCTAATGCGTTCATGTTCTAAAATTAAATGAGCTATTGTGTTTGATTTTTAATGCTCCAAATTAGCTGCTGTCTATATTTTTTATTCGTAAAGAAAAACAGATATTAACGTAAATGGCAGTAGCAGAAAAGTATCTTTACATAATAAGGTGATGATGATGTCTACGGTGATGATAAATTAAAATAATAATGAAATAAAATGACAACTGTTGTATTCTCTTCGGTCTTTAGAAACCTTCTTGAGGTTGTCTGAGGGTCAGTACTTGCAAACAAAGATTTATTATAATGAAATTTTATTGCGTCCAATTATTAAAATCTCGAGTTCTTTTTTTTTTGTAGTTTTCTAGATTTTAATAGACTAAATGGAAAATAAACATATAAATTGGTCTGATTTAAAAATGTCTAAATGCTAGCTTAGGAGAACGTTAGACCTTGGCCAAGTACTGCAGACAGACACAGCGGCAGTGTGCGAAATCTAGACTAAAATATCTCTACTATTAATATACCTAAATATAATTGTACCATGGATGTAGGTACTTTATATTTTACCACAAATAATCGTCAGCTCCTATGAGGTAGATCGTATGAGGTGAGGTATGAGATAAACTTTATATAAGTAGGTAGATACATAATTAGTTACTAAGAGTACCTAACTCAAACTAACTTAGGTACGCTTCGACTTTGTTCGACAAATTCAATGACTTATTCCGTCGTAATACGGTTCACTATCTCATAGTAAGTACGCACTACAGTGATACAAAATACTGTATGACCCTGATCAATTGTTTATTATCGATAATAGATAATTGTATAACATAACTCTATGACTTACATAAGCCAACCTTCGTTTTTGCAACCTGCATGCTGCATGACAACATACCCAACCTACCTACCTACACAGGTACGAGTAGATTATTTATTAACAATTGACCTAAATGTACAGTCGTTACATGTTAGGTATCTATATTGTCTTGTTATCTCAGTCGATTATTTCTTAGCTACTAGGTATTTGTAATGTGGCCTTATGTAGGTAACTACTTGTTGGCAATCAGGATTTCAGCTAATACTCGTAGGTACCTATATCACATACCTACCAAGAGAAACTTTCATGCAATAAAGACTTGAGTGCTAAGTCTAAGGTTAAACAGGACAAAACAGGAGGGAATGGGATACTCTCCATTTTTCTCTGTCACCCCAGTCAAGAATAAATGTGACAATCGTAAACGTATCGTAACACTAACGTATCCGAAATACACTGCGCGGTGTCGCTACAACGTTTGGCAGTTGAGCTGGTGTTGACGCGCAATATGTTTTCGAATAAATATTTGTTTGTGACCACCGCTTTGTTTAACTTATCTTAGAGTGCATTATCTTATAATTCTAACGCATTAGAATTGCATTCGAATACTGAAACAAAACACAAGGTGTACTTATACAAAGACTCGAGCAAGTACTAATAACTACTACTACTTAGTAGTTCTGTGGCCAAGCATAATTTATTTTGATAGGTACCTACCTACATACCTACTTACTTCTCAATGAAAAACTGTCGACAAAGTATACCAAAAATGTATGCTTAAGAAACGATTCAGAGATTGTTCCAGCATGCAAGCTTCAGTTTGTAGCGAGCATAGGAAGTTGTATTGCCTAGTTTCTCGAATTAGAACAAGACAAACTGGTACACAGAATGACAAAAATAAAAACACCCACGCGACAAAGTCGTAACGGTGCAAAATGTAAAAAACAGAAGTTTTGCAAAGAAAAGAGCATTCTCATTAAATATCCGCCAAATCCAGTCCTTAGAAGGTGAACAAGCAACCCCTGGTCTCATAATGTCATCCACGATATACATCACTCAGCTTGCTTCAAGTGCTCCATCGTATTTAATTATCAAGGACAGTTTTTATTGTCCAAATTATGTTTTATCAGACGTCAAGATTCGAGTCCTTTGGGCACAGCCGAAAAAAAAGATGGCTGACTCACTACTATGCTTAAATCATAGACTAAAAATGAGGTAAAATTGGAATGGATGAAACGAACTCAGGCAAAATTCATAACCCCTGTCGGCCAAGTGGCTTTATAAAATAATCATGTCACTGTCTTTTTCAAACCGTTCGGTAGTCATCATGCGATCACCAGCATATACCATTCTCAAAAAGGACGAAAATAGACTTAATATCGGCTATTTTATTCTTCAAAGTAGCCAATATGAAGACTAAAGATTCCTCATACCGTGACTACCCAGAGGCAGTCTTTACGCAATTTTGTGGAGCTTATTCTGACTGAATTTTGAAATCACCGTTGACTCTACAATTGGTTCCATGGAACAAATATACCTATATATGGAAGAGTTTAAACGATAGGTTGTTTGTAAATTAAAGAAGCAATAATACCTGCCAGATAACTGTTTAAAAAAACGTGTTGATTGAAAAGCCGGCTGGTAGAAGCTTTTTTTCACCCCGTAGTTCGCCCCCGTAGTGGCATGTAGAAATTCAGCTGTTTAGACTTTCCTGTTACTGTGAACCAATTCTTAAATGCCAAGGCGTATAACATTCCATTACATGTAACAACTGGACCACATTACCGGCTACTCTACCCAGACCCCTCAGATTTATAGTTCACTTTACAATTTCATTTAAATCTGAGGGCGGGGGTGGGTCTTCAGAAAATGGTAATAGCCAATGTCCAGGCAATTTTAGAGCAACCGCCTGTTCTCACAGTACATACTTACCTACAAAATTAGATTTATGTAAAGGTCATATTTGATTTACAATTATTGTTTACGTAGTTGACCATTGATTTGAATGGCAACATGTATTTGTATTTTATAACTAGTTTATTTAATTTAGTAAATGGAGTAAAAATGTAAAGTCGAGTTGGTAACTTTGACAGACCACAATACCTATACTCACACAGTTCTCTTTGACTTCGCAATTTTTTAACTCATTTAAGTAATACGTAGGTACTAAGTATACCGTAGATATAGGTAGGTACCTACTAGCTTCTCACATCAAAATGTAATGTAAAAAAGCTGAAGTTTTTGTTCATGGAGTCAAAAATTCAGCCAAGTCCCAGCGCAGTCGTCTGAAATCGCGTTCGTAAACTTAAATGTCTGGATTTAATAAGTATTACTTATAGCCCATTATATTAGCCTTTTTTGAGCTTATAAGTACGTAGATCTGTTAAAGAGCATGAATTAACTACCAACAACAATAAGGAAACGGTGGCGGATGTGAATGCAAAAATAAATCGATCACATTGGCCGATGAACGGAAATCGTCAAATTGTTCGGTATTTCTTGTAAACTTTTACGAGTAAATAAATTCATCTGTTTTATTCGTAGTTGTGGGAAGTGAACTAATGCCTCCCGAACTGTCAGCTAGTAACCACTACGCCACAGAGTGTGTCAATACTTAGTCAACAATCTACACGTTTTTTGTTGCTCAGGATGGATCGACTTAACAATTTTTTGTGATGGCAAGATTGAAAAGTTGCTCGACATTTTTTGGTTAAAAAAATGTCAGCGTTGTAATTACAAGAGCACTTTGTACTCTAGTACTCGAATAACAAATTAGTAGAGTACAAAGCTCAATATTTAATGCTCGATTAAATAGACAGATTCACACAATATCTTCGCCCTGAACTATTTGTCGAAGGACCGGCGCGGCGTTTCCCACGTCAGCCGACCTTTGTCTAAGGTAACGGCACCTGTTTCCGTGGTATTTTCGCTAAAACTCGAAAGGATATCAAATATTAAGCATTTACTGTACTTTTCTGAAGGTTCGGTTTCTGTTATCAGAAGCTCTAGTGTTTTTACTTTCGGAAACTACTTAAGTTTTGACGGTCCGACCTATATTTCTATTTGAAATTAAATAAAATGTAAATCAAGTCGAAATCGCCCAATTCCGAGGCAAAAATCCGTATTCCGTGGTATTTGGTACCTAATTGCGTGGTATGAAAAATGTATACGAAACGACAGTAACAAACTGATAAAATAATGTTACAAAGATTAACTTGATTGTTCTCTAGGAATACAGGTCACTTTTGGTGGTAGTACTATTATAATTTAATAAATGCTATTAATATTATAAATGTAAAAGTTTTTAAATACCTCTTTGGATGTTTGTAACTCAACCTCTCACACGTCAGCGGTGTCAACTTTGCTAATATCTTCATCCTGTGATTGCAAACCCGGATAAATACACAAAGTGCTGATAACGGGAAAATCTCCCCATATGATAAGTTAAAAAAATACTTTTACTGTTTCCTAAGCACACACACACATTACACATTATTATAGTATTCCACATTATAAATACGTTATTTCGCGAAGAAATAAAACCAAGCGTGCAAATGGTACAAATATCAGCGCAAGACTGAAGCGTGGTTGATGCGTGCAAGGCAAATGAGTGTCGGTGCCGACAAAGGAAACACCGCCAAAGACGCCGGCGGCGCGTCAAAGACACCGCCGCCATGCGTCGCTACGAGGCGGTGCCTTTGACACTTTTGTCACTCGTGCCGCCGCCGCCGCAGTGCGATTCGAAAAGCGGCTTTGCTTTGACGGCATTTACAAAGAGTGTCGCCCAACCCACAACTGTGGAGACTAAAAAATCATTTTTCCTAATTTCCAGTACCTACTAAAAGCTAAAATTTTTATATACCTATCATTCTTAATGTTAGCTGATGCCAAATTGTTGAAACTTTTGTTAAAGATTAACTTTTTAATAAAACATGCAGCCAAATGTGTGGAAAATAAATATTTTCGTAACATAATTTTCTATACAACCAATAAAGAAAATACATAAGTAGGGTACTTTTGATGTGTTATAACTCGTAAAAATAATTTAAAAGTATACCTCGAAATAAGGTTTTAGTCTCAATCGACTATTTGATTTGTCAAATCTATTGTTAAAATCACAAAAACCTAATTCCAGTTTGTGAAATTCAAAAATAAAAATAGGTCTTTCAAATTGCTATTCCGAGGTATATTTTTCACATACCTCGGATTTAGCTACTAGGTGAAATATTTGACCCCTAATGCCGTGGTTTTTTCAATATGTAATTTTACCTCATTATGATTAAAAAACCACTTAAACATGTATAACATACGGTAAAGAATATACTTCTTTCAATAATTTAACACTAAAAATTAAAACCTAGAGCAAAAAAATCAAAATAAGCCTTATTTAAAAAAGCTTGCTACTCTCGTGCACAGAGGCAAAAACGTATGAGAGTGCACTTGGACCAGCCACCGCTGCGAGTTTAGCCAATTATTTTGGAATGTAAGCCCGTTCTAAGTCTCGTTTTTAGATTTATATACTAAAAAATATATTTCTTAATAACAAATAACTTTTGCAACAAAAAAGAACCTAAGAATCAGAAGTAAATGCTGTTTTTCTAAATACCACGGAGAAAGGTGCCACTTTTGGAATACCACGGATTTGGGTGCCTTTACCTTAAGTCGCCATTCAAATACAAATTATCCATTCAATATTCTGCACTTGTCATTGTATAATTCCCACTCGAGAAGTTTAACACCTCGTGAACAGCCAATGAAGCTGGTTGAAAAGCCACCCTTGCCAAGTAAAATAATCAAAACGTAGGTATTCATTCATCACTAATAGTATTACCAACTGAGTTGTGGCGCCTGACCGGAGCTCCTCGACACCCAGGCGTTCTGCCGACCGAAATAAGGAAAAAAGAAGAAGTAGAGTTCCGAAGTTTAAGTCAGAGGAAAGAACGCAGCGTTCGGGTCTTACCCGCACCTCCCAGGTCGTGATACGGTCCGTTATACGCACTGATTATAAATCATATCCAGACAGATATTGTATGTATTATTTATTACGAGTAATTGAATAAAATAAATTATTTCCTCTGTTCAATAATAAAATTATCGCATGTTTCAATTCAAATGCCAAAATAGTTCACTTTTTATGTTCACACTAAACGACCTTGATTATTGTTGAATTCAAATGTTAAAAGTAATAGGAAGTACTACAACTAGATTAATGCTTTATTTATTGCATTATATTAATTGGTGATAACCGGCTTTTGTAATGTAAGTTGTACGTAGGTACAATGTACAGTTAGCGGCGGTTGCTCTGGCACATAAGGGATTTCATTTATTTGGCAACAATATTAGATATTTAGGAATTTTCTCTGATAGTTAAAGTAAAATCTAGTTCAGTGGTTTTCGAGATAATCATCCAAGCAGATAGATGCGTGAGATTTTAGAGGAATGAAGACGTATCTCTATAAAATCACGTTCATGATAACCACATGTGCCGCTGCAAAAGTCGCAAACTATGATTTAAAATGTAGATAAATGAGTGTACTTTATTATAATGAGGATTATTGAGGAAACGTTACTATTTAATTTACGATACTTGTATATGTAATTAAAGCGAGATTTAATTGAAAATTTGTAATTTTCCATTGCAAATTAAATACTTAATAAATAAATAAATATTTGACATTTCAAATACAATTTATCAGATTTTATCTATCTAGGAAGTAAATATATAAGCAATGAAATATTGAAAACGATTATCTACAAAAGTGATGCACGTAGGTAGGCAACGAAGTTATAAAAATGCATTGCTTTCGTACTTAGTTTTTTTAATAATTTAAGTGCAACAATTTCTGTTGTAAAACTTTTACATGACTTTTCTAAGTTTTTTTTTCCAGAAATCCCCACCAGCTACATCGTAGCATGCTACGGTGTAGCAGTGGGGATTTCTGTTTTTTTTTTTCCAGAAATCCCCACTAAGTAGGTATGTGAATACTTATCAATAACTCAAAGAATTGGTGACTCCCATTCTACCAAAAAAATTTACTGCAAATCTCGTTTTGCTTATGCATTTATTTTGGTAAGTAAGACGTAAGTATCCGTTTCATAAAGCGTTCGATTTTTAAAAGTTCGAGTCTTGGGTTAAAAACTTTTTGCATTTTACCTGTCTGCAAAACAGTATGTATGTCAGCCAGTACTATGCAGTATGCAGCTGTGACTTTTCAAACATCATTAGATGTTTTGCAAGCGCGACGAATTCGCTCATGCACAGCCATTCAGCCATTGTAGGTATTACTAGGCATTGCTCTTTAGAAGTGTGTGTCTGCTTACTTTGACCTAATATGAACGATATTTGGGTTTTTATAACACTAACTGACCTATGGCTTTAAATCTATTGGCCCACGACCGGATTTGAACCCACGATCACGAACCCACAACCCAAGACCGGAAGGCAGGGTTGCTAGGTTGCTACCACTAGACCACCGATGCTATCAAAACCATCTCTGAAAATAATGTTATCTGGTAGTGAAAACTGGAGCATAAATAAACAGAATCAAATATGAAATGTGGAACGCGTATTGAGTTCATGGTTTTTGTATGAACCAACAACAAGCGGTCCTAGGGAGATACCTAAGTCAAATTGTATCACAAGAGAGTGGGTGACCATTCGTCTTCAGTTGGTTTTGTCTTCTTTTGCGCTGTAGGTTGTGGGTTCGAATCCCTCTAAGAACAAATATTTTTATGATACTGAAAATACAAGTACCTACCTGTTTTTCATCTGAGCCCAAGTGCCTATTTCACCATCTCATGAGTACGTTATCCGTCAGTTATAAATATCTCCGTCTTTACTTAAGTTTTGCCAAAAACCAAGATATAAATATTTTTATTTGACGGATAGCGTTACTTAAAGATGGTGAAATAAGCCCTAAATCAGATACAGAACCTTCATCTTTACAAAAAAACTTTTCTTTTACAAGTTTATTTAGTTTGAGGCTAGATGGCGCTGAATGAACTATCCATTTATTATTGTGTGTTGCTATTATGTATTCTGTTCTCGCTGCATGCATTTACACCGTGATAAATGTGCGGATAATTCGATGGTGCAAGTTTTATGGCGTTCTCATGGTATTAAGATCGACCTTATGTGGATTCGACATGTCTCTTTTTACCCATTTACTGTAGATTTACGATTTGATGTTGAGCAAACTTTTATTACGTAAGTGTGTGTGAGTAGTGTTTATTATTTAGATAATTGTTTTGATCATACGCTGAATGCACACATTGCACACTATCCACGAAAAGTAAATATGTTTTTTGAATTAAGTAAGTATTCCGATTTAGGGCGGCTTGCACCAGAATCTATAAACGTGTTTAACAGCTAAATAGATTTAAATCTGACGTATTTGTATGACTTGACAACTCGCTAAATACTATTTAATAGTTAAACGCGTTTAACGATTCTGGTGCAAGCCGCCCTAAGATTCCGATTGTTGGTGCTTAGGTCTGGCGTAGGTAAGCCGTCACTCGATTGGGTTCAGCTGAAAATCAGCGTTGAATTGCATTTTTTAGCAACTCAACAATTATGCTGAGCTGCCACCTTTTTGGCAACATATTATTATAGTTCTAGGTACTTTTGTTTTATGTTTGTATTACGATGTGTTGTCAAATAAAGCTTTTGGAACGAAGTTCCTTATCGCGCGTTGTGAATGGGAGCTAGACGGAAAAAATTCTTACGAAAAGTTGTCACGACACTTTTTGCTAGCTGTGCGGCGTCGCATGTTTCTCTGTCTGTCTCTCTCTCTCTTATAGAACTTCGTTCAATCCGGGTGTCCCTTGACACCTCTCAAGTTTTTTTTCTTTCTTTCTTTCTTTCAAGTAGGTTTATTTAATTTTTTGTTATCTTTAAAGAAAATGAGGTGTTCCTATCACTCTACATTATGACCAGCTTTAAAAAAGGCTAAACATAGAGGTACTTACTTCTAGGGGACGTAGTAACGCATCGACAATGCTACTTGTCTTGCGAATGTCAATAGGCGACGGTAATCGCTTACCATCAGGTGGGCCGTAAGCCTGTTTGCCTAGTTTATGGCATAAAAAATCGCATGTTTTTACATTTTTACTTTTTTTTTATATTTACAAAATTCCGATAATGCTGAATAAAAAATATTTTAGATTGTTGTTTTTGGTGAGCGACTAAAATAAGTGATCAGCATAATGACATGCCGATAATGCCCATGACGAAATCTTGTCCGGTTTCCAATACCTTTGCAATACGTATTGCCCTGAACCGTAGTTAATCAAAAACACAATAACTCTAAATTGACTAAACCACAATATATTACAAAATTCACGACAATACTGTTGTAATTTACCTTGATATTACTAGATTGGTTGCTTATAGTAATCTTGGGTACAGCAAGGTCATTTACACGGAAGTATTCCATCGTATTTATTGACATTTCATCATTGATAGAAGTTTTTTTTTTCTAATTAAAATTGATGATAGGCAGACGGATCGTAGAACTCAGTATTCGTAGCACTGGCGTAGCATTTTCGTAGCATACGATTTTGTTTTTGAAAAAGGAACTTTATGTAAATCTTATAATTCATGTAGATAACCTTATTTGGGTAAAAGTACCCGCCGTTTTGAGCATAAACCTCCTTTTTTTTATTAGGCAACGCCAACAGATACACATTCACAAAAAACACAATAATAATTTAGAATGTGTGCCGAATGTGGTGCATGCCTGTAATGCACTGCATTCGCAACAATAATACAAACAACAGAGAAGACAAAGTAAAATAAAAGAAGAAGCATAAATTCATCTGGGAAGAACTATTTTGGACTTGCTCCATCCACTGACTTCTTCCCACCGCCATCCGGTGGCGGATGTACTACCTCCAATTTAATATGTAATTATTCACTCAAAACCACTTAAAAAGCCATACAAGATGTGTTAAACAAGATAAATGACACGACTGTTTTGACTAGATATCTTACCTTGAAGTACATCGCTCATTATAACTTCATTACTCCATGCATGGACCATACAATATGAATTACTGATGCTTTATTATATAATACTGATTACCATCAATCGTATGGTTAAGTAACCGGTATGTAACAGTACATGGCAATTTATATGGCACTCTATGAAAACACGCTCGCGAATCGTAGAAGTAGAAGTAGAAGCTTGCCTAGTTATGTGTGGTTACCGCTGTAACCACACCACACGGAGGACCTATTTATATGGGTGCATGTAACAATGGTTAGAGTTTTGAACCATATATAAAGAAGGGATGTAGATAGATAGAAGATAAAAAATACTTTATTGCACACCTTAACCTAGGGACTACTATAACATACAAAACAAAACTTAACTAATTGTACAATGGGCGGTCTTATCGCTAATGAGCGATCTCTTCCAGACAACCATGGACGGAAAGGACTACGAGGTAATAAACTAGGAGTGCTATCTAAAGATAATAAATATTTCAAAAAATATTGAAACTTAGACACTATATAATTTTATGCCAAACAATACTTATAACATACAAAGTATACCTAATACATACAAAGCAAAGAATAATAATATACATATACCTACATACATACATGCACAAGATTTAAAATAAATACCTACTTATTAAAACCTAAAGAAAGAATCAAGCAAGTCCAGTCAGTGACAGCATCGCAAATATTAAGCATCGCAAGTATTAAGGTTTCTACCTTAATACATCCCTTCTTTATATATGTAAGTTGTAAGAGTACAGCGGCTAGTACTAGGCATTGAATAAAACAATAAGCTCAAATGTGAATCGTATTATGACGGGATCGAAGTTTTTTCTAATTTTATGTTTTGAAGAGAAGAATGGATCTCTGTAAACATCACAGAACAGAAAAGTTCAAATATTTAAGTTAGTTAGCATAAAAAAATAGTCTGTCAAATGATGCCTACGCGTCTCATGATGTGCCATCGAAAAAACGATGCACTGCATTGGTATGCCAATCAAAGTTGAACTGCAAAGTTATAAATCATGGTCAGTTCATACTAACTTATAGTTATTCTGTGACTAAATAGTGACATTATTACGACATTTGATATGTTTTCGCGCATATTTTGCTGTCAAGTGTCTCAAAAGAATGATCACGTGGTACAAAATTGTACGACGTGACCTGAAGAAATTACACTGGGCAGTGAAATATAACTTGACAGCAAAAGATTGGCATACGGGGGCAGTATCTTGTTAAAGCTGCCTAGAATTACAAATATCTATTCGTTTTTTTAGTACGTACGCATGCTATTATGCACGCCCTCATATTACATATTACACACAAAGTTACAATTATTATAAAAGTCATGTGAAATTTAAGAATTTTAAAACATTTGTGAAGTTTGGCGATTATAAAATGACATCTTGGCGAAGGCCCATTGTTGTGCACTTTCCCACTTAATTTCACTTTGAATGAAACCGAATCCTAAAGAACAAAGGCTCCCAAAAATTAAAACAAATCTACTTATTGTTTAGCGTACAAATGGAGAGTGCCAAATTACCATGTAAATACTGACTGCAATTAACTTCTGCACTGTGCAAAATAAAATAGTTCTCTTAATTTTCAAGGTTTCCATACAAGGTGCTGTGGTTTGCTCTATAATACACTGTTTTGGTATTACATAAGTGAATAGTAGCGGGTAGAAGCGAAACTTCTTTGTAAGTTTCTTCATTTTCTTGTCATATCCAAATCTTACCCTTTTTATGCGTACGAACGGTATAAAAACTAAAGGCACACATTGGTCTTCACTAGCGGATCCATCGGGGGGTAAGGAGGCTCATCCTTCAGCAACGATTTCACTTAGAATGTAGCTCTGAAATGTACTCGAAGTCAAATGCTGTAAAAGTTTTCCGTGGTTTGTTCCACAATTTTACCAAACAACAGCTTACAGTGAACTGTAACAGTTACTGTGAAACCCGGTCTTAGAGTGAAATGTAACTACTGGGACAAAAAATCCCACTAGTCCCATCAATAGAACTATCAATGTAACTAGTGGGAAAGGACCTTTAAAAAGTGTAGCAAAGCCATATTAAATGTTTCCGAGAAACCCGAATCCGTAAAATTGTCTATTTCGTAATGCTCATTTCTGTAGTGGAAATTGTTCCATTTCCCACTTATTTTGATTAAGTTTCAGTTCTATACTGTTAGTACAAGTAATTAGCAGCTTCACTTTACACTGAGTTTTGGTAAGCCGTGATCTCATTCCTTTTGTTGTGGGTAATTGTCTACCGAAAAGGTACTAATTACTGTTATGATGGTTTTGGTTGACGAACAATTATGTAGTTTTGAACTGTCTGGGAATTATGTGAATTATGTAATAGCTCGAGTTGACTAGTTTGCTAAATTTTTGAATTGTGAAGAACTATCTAATCTTGTAACTATTGTAACGATACCATTAATTATTATCAATCATTTGTTCTGGTAGAATACATTGTGATACCTACCACTACAGTAATGTCAAATGTCACCTGACTTATAGAACTGTCAATAAGAATGACTTGAGAAAAAATATGAAAAAGCGTTGTGATAGATATTGACTTGCGATAATAATTGAAAAGACATGTAATTAGAGATTTAATTATAATGAATACAGGACAATTCTGATTTACTGAAGCCATCATCATCATCCACAGCCTGACTTCACCCACTGCTGAGTATAGGCCTCTCTCTTTTTGTACCATTTTATTGTTGTTTACTGAAGCCACTGAAGTTTAATTTACAAAGAAGGATCCACGAATGTTACATGGTCGTAATACTATATACAACACAAATATAGTAGTCACAACCACAACGGATCTTGGTCCCCTTTGAAAGGAGCGTCCTTCCTTGGCGTGGTATTTGATAAAATTAAATATACTTAGCACTATTTCAAACAAGAGATATTTATAACTAGTAGTTACCCGCGACTTCGTACGCGTCTACAGTTTCCGTGTACATTATAATATCTGTGCGTGTACCGAGCGGATACTTTGTGAAACTTGACATTACACCTCATTACACCGAACTCGTACTGGAATGTCAAACGCTAGTCGTTAGACCAAAGAGGTAGTACTACGCCCTGTCAAACTGACGTGACATGACACGACAATGAAATCCTGTTGCCAATTGGCGCTGCTAATCCTTTTCGTTCATTTTATCCTGTAGATCCTGTTAATTATTCGGGATAAAAAGTAGCCTATATGTCAATCCAGGTTACGAACTATATATATGCCAAGTTTCATCCAAGTTGGTTCAGTAGTTTTGACGTGATTGAAACACAAACATCCAAACATCCAAACATCTAAACATCCAAACATCTAAACTTTCGCATTTATAATATTATATAGTAGGATAGGATAGGATTCTTCCAAACCAACTTGCGTACACACACTTTTTCCTCCGACATCTTCCCATAGACCCCTTTTATATTTTCTTATGGAATGCCCTTTACTACAGACTATACTGCCGCCACAAATGGCATGGAGCTTGGCATGGAGCTATACGATATTTAGCAAGCTTTCACCCTGAAGTATTTGCGCAGAATCTATTTTTGGGTCAAATTGGAGGTAAGCGAATTTTTCCGCGCATGCGCAAGCTTTGTTGCACCTCAATTGGAATGTGTTCAACGATACTCTCTCATTATTCCTTTGTTATTTTTTCTACAACCTAGATGATAAGAGAGAAAATCAAAATGGATTAGAAATGCTAGATAATTTAAGTATCATCCGAAATGTTTACACAGTACGCATACCGGATCTTAATCCCTCTGAAGTTGGTGCAACAACATAATGCGGAAAAATTAGCTTACTTCCAGTTCGACCCAAAAATTGGTTCCACTGAGACCACTATACGTCTTTAGTTCCCTGCAGTGGTATGCCAATCAAAGTTGAACTGCAAAGTTGAACTGCAAAGTTTTAAATCATAGTCAGTTCATACTAACTCATAGTTATTCTGTGACTAAATAGTGACATTATGACGTCATTTGATGTGTTTTCGCGCATATTTTGCTGTCAAGTGTCTAAAAAGAATGATCACGTGGTACAAGTACCACGTGATTGTACCACCTGAAGAAATTACACTGGGCAGTGAAATATAACTTGACAGCAAAAGATTGGCATACGGGGGCAGCAAGGTGAATTAATCAGGATATCAAAAGTGGAACGCGGATACAAACTCTTGAATTTTGTCTACGCTATGGAGCGCTGGAATTTTCCCCACGCCTCTCACAAAGAAAAATAAAACCTACTTCCTTAGTATAAACTCTATATTCATATAAGAAATGTCAAAGTTAAGATATGCGTGCGTTTTTGAAATATATCACACAGCTTACTAAGATTTTTATTTTCACAACTGCAAATATAAATTGGTATGATGACTAAAGCCGGAGATAGGTTCAAATCAGTTGTCTCAAAGGCCGACGTCAAGGTCTTGGCTGTAAGTTGTAAATAGGTACGTTATTGATGTTTATACTAAGCACTGTAATGTACTGACTGTCTTGGTTATTGATATTCTAAGTCGACCAATCAAAAATAGGTCAGTAAGAACTTAAATTAGCCACGATCGAATTAGTCTCTCTAGATGGAAAGGGTATAATATAGATAAATATTTTATTTATACTCATTATTTATAATAAGTTACTTGAAATAAAATTAATTGAATTGAAAAATATGGGGTCGAACAACGATCTTCTATATAAAACCTTCGGGGTTCAATATATAAATCATAATGTCAGTTCACATATGGACTAGTTTTTTTTTGCGATTGTAACCGGCTTTACGATTTATCTTATTTTTGGTAATCCGAATTATATTAATCTTAGAATATCAACGCGTAGCATAGCCTCTACCTAGGACTTGTAACTACGTAACTAGCAATCTAGTTAATTAATTACTAATGACGATTAATCACTATCAATACAACCAGGTGTTATTACAGCTGGAAAAGAGAGCTGGGGTTTTACACGTGATTAATGATTGTATATTGTACTGTAGTCTGGATCTAGAACACAGAGGTTACTAGATCCTGGTTTAGATATAAGTAATATGCTTTAGACATTTTTTTTTACTTTCAAATTGTATATTTTGTGACAATGATAGATTAGTACTCTTACAGAAACGTTCGATAAGTCATTGAGAGATATATATTTTGGATGGAAAATGAATTCCACGTGGTTTTCAGCACAGCACAAGACATTCCAACGGTTTTTATTGAAACATGGACTTGTGCAATTAGTTTATTTTAATACCAGAAACATTGTTTTGATTGCAAATACTTTGCAAGTCATCATCCTAACAAATAACAAATAGTATAATAGTCACTGTAACTAGTTGAACTAAAACACATTTAATAACAAAATACATATCAATACATACTACATACTTAGATAGGTAATGACCTTGCCATACCAGGTCACAGTGCAAGCGAGGAACTTCAAACTAGCACACGAGAATTCGATAAGTGATCTAGAATGCTAAGTCGTGAGTATGTGGAGGATTTCCGCATACTAACTCGCAGGGGGCTATTCGACACGCTGTAAAAAATTTAATGATATTGTTCTCTAATAGCTTACAATAATTCGTATACCAAAACATGCATTTTCATTTTAAAAATACATGATATTTTTAAGAATTTAAGGCGTTTGAGAACTGACTTTTTAGACCCTGTATATTTTCAATTAGACTTTTTTTTAGCTATTTCTTAAAAGCATTACGTTCTATACAGGGTCTACCAGGTGGAAAAAGATCACCCCGTAAAACTAGGGGTACCTGTGTTCCCATTAAATATGAAGAACCAGTGTGAGTGCAAAAAAAACATCTGCCTTTCCATACAGATTGTAGTAATAGGTTTTTTTTATATTAAGCTTGAGTAGAGCGTAGACAGTCTTGAAATTCAGAAACAGCTAAGTATGAAATAACTAAAAAGTCTAATTGAGATTTCGAGACTAGGAAGTACACTGCGATGAAAGGTAATTTAAGCATAAATACATCACGGTTGGTATAACATCTCGAGCATCGACTACCAGTGTAAACTGACCTGCTATCTCATACATTTTGTATGATATGGTAGATCTATTTAGGTGCATATAAAATTTTGCTGTTGGAAACTGCTTGCAAAAACGTGTGATTTTAAAAACGCTATTACCAAGCCGCGGTTATGCTTATTTCGTGTATGGATTTAGCTTAGATTATAATGATAATCTGAGAGATTTAGCATCTTGGTAGAATGGTATAGGGCAGTGAACAGGTAATCGTAGGCAAAATAGCTAGTTATCAGTTATCACGCTATTTTTGAATATTTTTGTTGATTTAGCCAGTGAAAGTTTTACAAGTTCTATATTCTAGACACTTTTGAATTGTATCTAATTAAACTTATTTGTAAGTAGCTATGTAAATTATCAAAATGTTATAGATTATGTACGTTGTTAGCACAGAACAGAGAAAAGTAAGGTTGCTAGTGTTTTATTTCGCCGACTAATTGACCCCTAATGTTCTGACCCTTGACTGGGTTTTGATAGATAAGAAACAGCATAATTATTTCAACAATAGTTTCATTAACGTGTTACAAAATACCGAGCATCGTGAGTAGATTCGAGATTTACAAGAGATAGCCATAATTACGTTGATATATTAATTTTCTGATCGTGAGTCAGTTGAACTACATTTATTGTATCTCCTTTGTTTTTAATGGTGCTTGAAATATTTGAACAATTAGGCCGATAATTTAGTTATTACAAAGATCGCTTATAGGTAATCTAAAGATGATTAGTTCTCGTAACGTCTTTTTTCGCTGTTGTGGATATATTATTTCATAGAGCCTCTCAAATGGAATGCAAATATGGAAGAGCATTTGCCCCGAGACTATCGACTCCTAGCACGCTTCTTCTTGTTTTGGTCACAATATTACTACCTAAGTAGAGCAACGGGATCGATTTCGCAGGTAATTTTTATATATGGAGTACAGTAGCTATTGAGAATTGAGAAAAAGCACTATTGGTTGAGCCAAACAGTATTTCTAAAGTAGGTGAGTGAGTCCCACCCGTCAAATAAGTAGCTAAAGTAAGCTTAAATTGATGATAATTTGATAACCTGTTTTATTGCCTTAAATGATCATCGAAATAATCAGCCTCCGATATTAGCGTTAATGAACTAGATATTACGCAACTGCAAAATAATGTGGTATTATGTTGTAACACCCAATTAAAGTGGGTAAGTGCCTCTAATGTGATATTTACATAAACTTTTTGCAACTCAAAATGCGTCCAGTTGGTGTAGTTAAACCAGATTTACGTATTAACATAAATTATTTTGGATAAAGCACACTATCCATCAAAGCTCTACTAAATAATGTATCTTGTAAACAACTCTTTCTCAGTCGTCTGATGGAAAAACATTGAAATCAGACACAAACGCTCTCATACATTCCGCTTTAGTGGGCGGTGGTGTAGTGTGAGTCGGTTGAACGAGATTGCAATAAATGTGGCGAGTAATTGTTTCATTTTGTGAAGGTCTTGCGATAAAATATTTCGTATATTAATTGCTGCGGGCAATGAAATAACTTTAAGGCGAATTGTTTTACAATGTCGACAATAAATCTTTTTGGCTTCCATATCAAGAACGGTTACCAAACCTACACACTAGTTATAAGAAACTATTTGTTACCGCCATTTATCTGTAAGGCTTGAGTAGGCAGCCATTTGGGAAAAGCACTAACAGTTTTTTTTTGTTATACTACCTTACTAGCGCGACTTTGTCTACGAAAAACAAAACAAAAAAAAATATAACAAAATTCCAATTCCCTATATCTCACACAAACTAATTAGCATAGATACGGTTTATCATAATCTAAATGGCCCATTTATTTTTATTGAACCATTGTGAGATGTGGTTCAGATTAAAATCATTAGGCTGATTTTGTGAGCCTTTTGTATAGTATTCCGTACACATAAATAAAATTAAACCCCGTTTTAGGTTTTCTTACTCAGTCGTCTTACAATCCGATGGCCCACCTGATGTGAAGCAGTAATCACTGTCTATAAAGATGCATTGCCTCACTGAGCATGTTTACTGTAGACCTGCCCTGTGATGCATTGCAATGCGCCCATGAGACATAAATATGTTTAGTCTCATGTTGTAAAATAATGGAGTTATCTACAATAATATGAATCCACCAATGTTAGCAGTCTATTAGAAGACCAAATTATCCTTTGTCTTCCATCCGTCAGCATTCATCCTACTATTTTCGTGTAAGATTTGGGAACATTTATAGCCCTTCTTATCCGTTTTGCCAGTCCATTGAGATTTTAAACTTTGAGAAACTCTCAGAGACAGTGAAAATATCTTGAGGGTTACAAAACTTACCTGCTCTTATAATAAGTTACTTAAGTCATCTGTATATTTGCTGAGGTCAAATAAATAATTATCTTATCTTATCTTAAAATACGGGCCTAAATCTAGTGAGTCTTTTGGCTAGTATTCCGCACGCATCTTGGTTACAGCACGTTACGGTGTGCTGCGTGCAGGCGGCGTGCGGCGGCGTGCGAAAACGAAAGTGTACCACGGCCTACATCCAATGTTTTGGGCTATTGCGTAACATGCACTGTTGCACTGCTTGGTGTTTTTAATCTATATTTTTTTATAGTACCCCCTTTAAGGGGGAAAACTCAAAGGAGATTTTGAGACTAACCCATTCATATCATGTATAGACAGGCGTCACAGCTCAATCGGTAATAGCTCTGCCATCCGTGCTGTGGTTCGTGGGTTCGATCCCCACCAAGAACAAACAATTTGAGCATGGCAAAATAGGTATTTCTTCTATGTCTTGGTGTTACTTGTATATCAGGCGGCATAATTAGTAATAAAACTACTAAGGTGAACCAAAAACCTAGATACTGAAAGACATAGGCAACATGAAATCATCATCTAACATAATATTATAACTAAATTGAATAAACCTGTTTGTAGCGAAGCGCCATGCGCTACGGCGTAGGCGCACGACGGTGAAACTACATACAAAAGACTTCAACGAGCTCGCCATCAGAAAGCTCCCATTTTTTAAATTTGTTTTGTTGAAATGATGGAGAAATCAATAACAAAATACCACTAGCGGTCACCCATCTTAGTACAGACTACGCTGATCGTAGCATCACTTAGTTGCTCTGTCAAAAACGGAAAAGGCATATGCCTATGAGTTTTCCATTTTGGCCACCCACATGAAGAAATAGAATGTCATGAATTTTCATGTTATCGTTCATATTCCTATGTTTTATGTAAGTGCTTGCTAATTTGAGCTTTGTAATAACAATTGTACCTACAATTTGTTCAATAACTTGTTACCTAGATAAATAAATAAATAAATATTCAGGAACATTTCACACAACACCCTCTAGTCCCAAACTAAGCAATGCTTGTAATATGGGAACCAGATGGCTGATAGAGTACTTATATACTTTTTTTTTTGTAAATACCTACTTATAATACATACTAACACCCAGACATAGAACAAACATCTATGTTTTCCACGCACAAATGTTTGTTCTTGGTGGGGATCGAACCCACGACCCACAGCACGGAAGGCAGAGCTATTACCTACTGAGCTGTGACGCTTGTCACAGATCGTTATAATCTCTACATTATTGTCCTTACTTATAAACGTAGCTTGGTACTGGCTGTTTTAACCGAACCACCGACACCGTACGGATTCGGATCGGATGAGTTGACAGAAGTTTATAAGTAGGGTTTCTACTATAACAAAAATGAAGAAACCGGAAGAGTTTATTTTGATAATCAAACTTGTTCATTGCGACAGTCTTTATCACTACTTTGTTTAAGCTTCTTTAAATTGACAGATGTGTCCAACAGCTTTCTAATTATTTTAATTCTTACAAATCGAACTCAACATTTTAATTCAAGCTCATAACTATCTCGTAGAAAAAAAAATTAAGCAAAGAGGAAGAAAGCCCGTACCTACAGAAGAGTTAGTCTCAAAACACCCTCTAAGTTAACAGTAGTCTCAAAATTCCCCTATGATGAGTTTTACAACACAGTACAACTAAAAAGGAGTGCATTGTTATTTATCCCTTTTCACTTTCAAAGGAACTGCCACAGTCAGTTATATCTTCATGAATAATATCCTCATTATCGCCAAATAAGTGGTAAAGTGTGACAAATATTAAAATTTTATTGAAATGAAATATTGACAGTAAATACTGTAATATGGCGCATCTGGTGGTATCCGTATCAATGATACCCTGACATTTGCCAATTTCCGTAACTCTTGGCATATGATCGCATATTAAAAGGCATATAGCGTGTATAGGCACGTGAAATAGATGTTTTTTTATATATAATATAGATATAGAATGTCCTTTGGCCACAATCTCACCTGATGGTAAGGGACGATGTGGCCGACTATGGAGCAAGACAGTCTAGGAGACACCTATTCACTCTTGCCTATGATGAAAATAGATGAACCAAAAAATGTCGTCTTCTAATCAAATTCAAATATAATACCATAAATGACGTTAATAGGTAATTATATTTTTTTCGTGTAGTTTTACAAACCTTTCAAGAGTTCATTTTGGTGCCTAGGTCAGGAGTAGTCAAATAAAGAACCGTAATTACGAAAAATCTTTGGTCGAGTTAAAAGTAATATTTACACTAAGGTTAATTATTTTGGCCTTAGAACTAGTAGCTATCCAATGGCGTAGGTAGTTGGTACTTGTAGACTTGAGCGTACTCACTCAATCGCTGTCAATTTGACCATAAGCCTTCAATTTCAATCCGCTCTCAATCCAACGTCACGAACAATAACTGCCCCACCACCGTAGGTCCGGCCTGCGCGCGCGACTCACGATCATTCCCGCGCACGCGCGCTGAGCTTTCGCGCGTCGATCGAGTATAATGCTTCGGTGGTGAAGTGGCCTGTGTTGTGTTCGATTTTCAAAAACCCGTGGTCAGTGTTGTCATCATGAGGTCCTGCGTCGCTGCGCTGGTTGTACTAGCTGTTGTAACAGGTAAGGGATGGAGTAAAATCTAATTTATGAGAAAATTCATCGAGTTGTGAAAATTAACGGATAATTTTCCGACAAAATGGAAACTGTAAATTGCTAACAACTGAGTATAAAACAAAGTGTGATTTGCAAAATTAACATACAATGCTATTTAAATATTTTTTACATTTTAAACTTTCACTGAAAAACTTAAAAATATTCTAAGAATATTTATAACGACTTACAAGTGAATTAAATAAATAAAACTAAATATACAGTAGCTATTGCTATGTTGATTAGTTAATAACCCAACACTTTCCTTTTGTTAGTTTGTTACGCAATCATAATAATCAGTAACAATGCAAATAATAGCTGTCGCCTGTACTTACTTAAAAACAGATTTATCATAATAGTACCTAATTAAATTAATAAAACGGCAATCTATTGCATAAAAAATCACTAGATTCAATAACTGAAAACAAATAAAAATATGAACTCTATACTTTGGAATAAAATAAAACTTTCGATCAAATTTTATTACGAGAAACGAAGACTTACTTTCATTCTCAAGGTGCATGCGCAAGTTTCAATGCATGGGAAATACTCTCAGATATAATGCATTTTCTTAGGCAATATTGTGTAGGTATAAGAGTACAAATACACGCACGATCGTTTGAAAAAAAAAGATATAATATTATTCGTCTTATTTATAATGTTTTAGGTTTTATTTTCAATGGTTTGTCTTCGTTTAAAATGTTTGAATTGTATACTTAAAACAAAACCCGGAATAATACAGAATTAACAAGTTCCTGTACTAAGAGTCATATTAAAAAAATTCAACCATGGGACTCTAGTATTGGTTGAATCAGGCCCATATCAGACTATCCATGTAACAAAATTGTCAAGTGAAATGTCTGAATTTTCGAGTTTACATCTGGCAACCCTAATGAATGGGTGTTTTTTTTCACAATCTCCGCTTTTACGACGCGTGCCGGCAGCGAATGGCACGCATGCGTTGTGAAAATTAATTGCTGGTTTTCCTTTTAGTCCAATGTGCCATTTCCGTAATAGAAAAATCCGTAAATATTTTACTCAATTTTTGCTTATTGGATTTTTGAAGAGGGGTGGAAAAATTTAAACTTTTAGTACTTTTTTTTAATTTACATAATCTGTGAAAAACGCACACACACACACACACGTTAAACTTATTACACACCGTCGTTTTTGAGTTGGGGGTTATAAGGTTAAAATAAGGATACACAAAATGAACTACATGTTTATGAGCTACTTATATCTAAAGAAAGGGTTATTTGATGCGATTACTACGACTTTAATCGATTTAAAACAAAGTAGAAGTTTCTGAAGCCGGCCGATTTGTTAAACTAAAAAAATTCCGTCTCCTGATCAAACAAAAGTCAAAGTAGTGACATAATATTTTTTTTAAAACAAGAACGTTGTTGTAAAAGGTGCTATAAATTCCTAAAACTAGTTTTAAATAAAATTAGTCGGTAGCATCTCAACTATTTCGGTTTAATGACACCTGTTTGTCCGTTTGTTGAAAACAGTTGTCATAATGACCTAGAAACATTTAATCTTGCGGGTTTTATAAGATTCATTATGTCATTTGCCTTTTTAGAATAACATCTCTTTTCTTTTATTATTTTAACTGTACTTTGTGTATTCTTTCGTTTTTTATTAAATGAAATATGTTTGCTTTTAAATGAATGTATGATGCAAAATACCCATAAATCAGTACAAGCAAGCGTAACATGATATAATAACTGGATTTATGACGCTTTTTCTGCGTATAATGAGCTTATTTATACTAAACGGTTTTTTTTAGAAAGGATCGCATTTATAAAACCTAAATAATGTAGTCATTATTTATTGTAATAAATCTGTTATTTTTATTAGTTTACTACTTATTCTGAGGTGGGACTGATCCGCGCTACAGGTTTATAAGCAAAACCTTATTGGGTACCAGCTCTCAAAACCACAATTTACCCTAATTAGGCTCTTTTTTGTATAATTTTTTTAGAGAGAAATAAATATATTTTCAATTGGTTTTTCGACGACATTAGGATAGGTTTGCATTAAATAACTGTGTATACAAATCGGTCGTTTTAATTCCATCTTTCTGTTCGAAAATCTATTCGATAGAGGACAGAAAACCAATAAATCAATACAAAACCCTTGAAATTGAAAACGTGATCGTTGCTCTTTAATTTGAAATGACACGGTGATTGCAAACTGTGCCATTTTTGGACCTGAAATGTGCCATAACAATTTTGTATTGTGTGCCGGGCTTTACGCCACTAAACTTGATAGGACACGGGCATTTGTTACATTAACAAAATAATAGGGTTACCACACTCGTGCTGACGCGTATTCATGAATTATTCGCGGTATTTCAGGGCTTTGTCACTCTAATCAAGCGTACGTCATACTTTAGTAAGTTATACTTATTTTGTGCCGATAATGGTGCAATCTAGCATGTAATGTCAAAAGAGTTGTAAAGTTGACTTTGTCCGGTTTTGTATGTCCAATGAAAGGATTTGTCGACAGACGAGGGTAAGCACAAACAAATCTAATAGTCGTCACCGCGTACTTAAGCTAAAGTATTCGAGTTGTATTGCGCGTCAACGCCAGGTCGACTTCCGAACGTTGTAACGTCACCGCGCAGTGTATATCGGTTGCGTTAACGTTACGATACGTTCAAGATCGTCACATTGATTGCTGACGTCTCTGTACTTTTTATATTCAAGGGCCAATTTGTACTCATTTAAATAAAAGAAAAATTGCAAATCCGCATGCACATAATCGTAAAATGAAACTAAGCTGTCGTTCGCTGAATTTATGTTTCAAAATCGCGTGATCATCACAGATTTATGCATTGTAACTACTCTGCGGTATTGTTACTGTAACTATTTCCGAGCTCACCTCCAATGGTCGAGATCGGTCGTGAATTCGTGATAGCCTTCGATCGGACGACGGTCACTTTCCACTGTTGGTCAATAAGCGTTTTACTTTCTTAGCAGTGTAGAAACATTCAAAAGGTTGTGTGACGTATAAATATTTTGCGTATAAAGGAAAGATAGGTCAAGATGGTTAAGCTAGATAAGTCAAATAATTTCTAAGTTTAAAAAACTAGAAAAACCGACTGCAATTCGACTACCGGCTTCATCATCAGATGATGATGATGGCAGTTCATTGGGAATGTTCTAGTGACCATAAACACCACTATAAAATCACAGGAATGCAAAATACGCAATTTCGTGCATGTGGCTGGCATGTTTTTTTTCAGTTATTTCTATTTATAACCCAAACTACTGAACCGATTTTGATGAAAATTGAATAGGATCAACCTATTGGAAAGTAAGTACATCTTTTCAGATTTTTTTTTCTTAACTTATACTGTCCCACTGCTGGGCAAAAGTCTCCCCCATTTCCTTCCAGGACATCCGCTGGCTTGCCAGATCCCACCAATCTGCTTCGAATGCCTCAATATCGTGACCCCAGCGTCTTCTAGGCTGATTCTTTTCAGATAAAAAATATTTTCTTAAATCGTTTCATAAATGACGCAGTTCTGAGGTAACAAACATTAAAAAAAATACAACAGAATTGAGAATATCCTCATTTTTTGAATTGATTTTGATTGAGTCAGACACTTCCAAATATCCCAAACATCGATTGTATTTGTACTTTTCAAGTAGGTGCTATTAGTAACTTTGCAGGTACAAAATGCTCAAGTTCTAAAACAGTACTAGACAAGTCATAAATTCTATAGAAACTGAACTCCGCAGAGGCCTGGTAATCGCGGCCAAGGCCTTCACTTGCAATTTCACAATAAAATTAGCTTTTAGTGATTCGACGCGTGTCTGTCTGTACACTACACGGTGCTAGAACAAAAGACAGTTTCAGAGTAGCTATTTCGTCAGTTAGTTTTTTTAGGTTAATATTGTCTAAGAATGATTAGTATGGAGGTAAGTATTTGTGACTGGCATCCGTATCATAATGTTTCCTGAAAAAACTCACCCAATTAACTTTTAAACTTTTTCATGTATAAAGTTACGATCTATGACGAAAATGGTCTACCTAAAGATTGGCAAGTATTCGTTACTTGTATCCGTATCATGTTTATTGAAAAATTCTTAAACTCGCGCATTCAATATTATGACGAAGAAACATTTTTGTCTATTCGAGAACTGATGAGTGAAAATAGTTCATAAGTCCGTTAACTCATCAATATTTCATGTAAAAAAACATTAATTGTTACGTGTATTACTTTAGCATGAGATTATTTTATAAAACTGTTAATAATAGAGTTAAACTGTTGTTAATGTTTGTTATTTATTTTTAAGCTCAACCTAACCTATACATAAAAGTTGTTGGTATAACTGCTCTTATATAAAACCTTTTTACTTATATAAAGTAAATCCGTTATTGGATGTAAGGTTTATTGTTAAAGTGTCAAATAATTTATTTTTAAGATCTGTGGATTTTGTGATCATAAATTAAAATAAATAAATAAAATAAATTAATAACTACAACAATAGCAGGTATTGAAGGCTAGCTGGAAAAGTTTTGTGTCTAATTAGGAAACAATTTGTATTTCCTTTATTGCTCGTGTTACCGAATATAGTAATTGGAGCGTCTAGGTCATGTTATATGCAACTGCATTGCGATTGAATACTAAAGTAAGTACGTACTATCAGCAAAATTTCCGCCTTACCACTTTTGAAACTGTTTTGCTTGCAAGCAGTTAGCTACCTGACCTCCGCCTTTTTCTTTTGTCTTCTTATTTTGACCAACCAGAGACCTAAACATCTATTTATTTTTATGACTGCCCATTGTTTTCATAACTTTTACACCCGAAATAATTTGCTTCTATTGGTATTCACAAATGAACGGCTAGTCGGTGTACAGGAAATGCATCCTTAAGGTGGTAAGGTAGAACTTTTGCTGATAGTACCTCTTTGAATATATGCATACTCGTTATTGCAATTGTTTGAAATGTCTGGTTTAACGTCTCAAACGCTATTGATTTAGAAATACCTACTTATTTGAAATTTTTGCATTCTTTTCTCTTACTAAGTATTTAGAGTGCTTATTATAATTTTTATATTAGTTAACAATATTTATTTTTATATACATGCCTCTCAAACTAAGCATTTTTTGACTGATGAAAGACAAGCCCATAGAAGTTGATTCTCTTTCTTTCTTTCTTTCTTTCTATATAGAATTCCCTAGTTCAAATATTGATAAATGCGTTACAAAATATGCAAGTTTTACATATTATTTACATACTTACCTACATTTTTCAACGATGACAGCGGGCAGCATTCCCATATAAAACATAAATAATGTTCAACAAGAAACAAGACGATATTCATTAGGTCAAGGTTACGCATCTGCCGGTCTGTATATGTCGCATATAATGCATATATACATAGAAAATTAGCTAAGAATGCTACTAATATAAAGAATGCAGTAGTTCGTGCGAATATTTCAATAATTTAATCTTATCGTGATATCGGAACATTTTATATGTATACCATCCTTCGACTTCAATCTCACATAATGGAAAAAAATATATACAAATGACATTATCAAAATGATATTGTTATGTATCATGTAACGATGACATTAATTATTATCAATCATTTGTTCTGGTAGAATACATTGTGATACCTACCACTACAGTCAAATGTCACCTGACTTATAGAACTGTCAATAAGAATGACTTTAGAAAAAAGATGAAGAAGTGTTGTGATATATATTGATCTTGCGATAGTAATTGAAAAGATATGTAATTAGAGATTTAATTATAATGAATACAGGACAATTCTGATTTAATGAAGCCACTGAAGTTTAATTTACAAAGAAGGATCCACGAATGTTACATGGTCGTAACAATCATGTGGTTAAACTTACACATTTTTGAAGTTTTTTTTCACGAGCGCTTGTAGTAAATTAAGCTGGGTGAAAGGGCTGATGTGGTGTAGTTACCTATCAGTTAGTCTATAGGTACAATTAGACTACTTTTTACTCTAGTTAGTTCATAAGTGAGTAAAGCCGTTGACAGTTACTAAGCAATAATGAGCATCGATTTGTTTCTATGATTGCTATCGGTAGGAAGAGTAGGTGTTTATTGTGGGTGTATTTTAGACATTATGGGACATTTTGATTGGCATTACAGTGTCTGGTGACTGCGGCATTACCATAACGGACTATAAGGATATATTTGATGGGGTTTTTGGACATATTGACATTTCAGACGGTGAATATTACGGTGATTAATCTACACCATTTTTGGTCGTCTGACTTTTTTTTGAAGAAAACCGGTGCTTCCAAATCTAATGTATTTAAGTTCTACTATGACTTAGCGTGGGTAGACTCTATTTTGGTCTATAACTAAGTACAGATTTGTATACTTTTTGTTGCATTTCTAAAAACAAAATTAGCTCAAATCACGAATCAAATTAAAATTGCTGCTCTACTTATTCAGTACATCAATTCAAATAGACTGGGCGCAAATTATTAACGGTCAAAAAACGTAAGTATAGAAAATCGCGATCAAATAATATAGGGTATTTTCACACTATCAACTAAACAACAACTACACGATATCGTTGGAGAGGTGAGCTACATTTCACACCGTAGCGACGCCGACAACAATATTTTTGTTCGAACTTCTAACATAAAATCGATATTACAGTCAGGCAGTGTACCAACGCCTTACCGAAACTATTTAAAAAACAATATCGTCCCTGTAGTTGGAAAACTAAATAACTAGCAAAACCAAAATCGGGAGAAAAACGCGATTTACTATTTTTTTGCGTGTAAAATGGCTATAACTTTTTGTTTGGTAACATTTTTAACATGCATCTTTTGCTATGTTATAGATTGCTACTTAACCTATTTTTCAATCTAACGGTCTTATACGTTAGTTTATTTGTTTGTTAGAAAAAAAATAAAGAGCAACTATGTATTTTTCCCTCAACAAAGTTTTAAAGTTTTTAAGCACTTATTTATTTTATCATGTCAGTTGTTTAGTTCTTCTTCGTCAATGTTTTCCATATAACTTAAAAAAACTAACATTAAGTGCCTTTATTCAATTTTCCTACATTAGCTAATTAATAAAATGACCTATTATTTACTTATTTTACTCCTATTTCCCTTTTATCCTACTCATGGGTTAAGATTTTAATAAAACTAGTTCATTGTTCTTAAATAAAACCAATAATAATAATAATTAGTTCTTTTTATTTAAAGAAAGCAAACAAAAACCTCTGAAACATCTTTTTTCTTCTGTTAGGCTTAAAGGCTATACATAACGAACCGAAAACGAAAAACTTAAAACTCCAAACTATTCATAAAATTGACAAAATTATACCAATTTTTGGAACACTATCATTTTAGGTTTCAAAAAAAAAAGTGAGTACTTCCACCAAAATAAAAACTAACTATTAAAATAAAAACTATAACAATCAAAATACTTTCAGTCTTACTATTAACTAGGTATCAACGTCAAAACAAACACCACAACCAAAGACACTAAACTACGAGTACCAAAGATAAGTGATCGCGACCACCTGTTTGGTTTTTGTTTGGTAGCAACCTCCTCATAATCTTGGCTCATAATGGCTCATAATCTCGGAAGCATTTTCCGATTGCAAATCGTCAATCTTCGTGTTTGATGAAGGTAAACTTGCATACCATGCATGTAATTCGGCAGGTATGATGTTCTTTCTGCAAAGATTCAGCAGGTCTTTTTTTTTAGCTTCTGTAATCGGAAGGGGGTGCTCGTATACCGGTTTTACTTCTTCTTGGGCAATGTCTATGCTCGTATGGGTAACTGTGGCCACTTTCAAGATATTTTTGTTCGACTACACACAATTTTGGATGTGTCTGGACAAGATAAATCAAATAAGCAGACATGTACTGATTACGATTTTGTCCAGAGCATGTGTCTGAATAAAATGTTACACGACTCACTTCTTCTGGGATTTTCTTTATCCAGACATTGATTGCTGAAGCAATTTCTATACTGCCTGTTTTTCCATTAATTTCTGTCCATATCAGGCAATGCGCGTTGTTATTTGGAGGCTTGAACTCATACACTGACAAGTTATACAAGTTTAACTTGCGGGAGTAATACATCAAGCTGTTTGCAGTTGAAGGAATTTGAAGCAAGCTCTGCAAATCCATAGTAACGCAAAGGAAGTAGGGTCCTCTTCAGATTTTTTTTGTCAATATCTTTAGATTTAAAAGAAGCTTATTTTCTTTCTATGTGTTCACTGTATTCTTTCTTTAGTGCTTCTTCAGGATTTTGTGTCCGTATGTATTTATTGCATAAGCCACATTGATCTTTCTTTGGGTGAAAAAATGATAAGTTGTAATTTGTACCAAAAACTCTTTTATAAACATTTATCTATACTGGTTCAACATGCATCTCTTTCATTTTTTGTTGGTACAACTCGTACATTTTTGATATAGACAAAGGTTCATCTAAGTATTGACGAGTAGTTTTTTGTTCTACAGTAATGTGAATCTTTAACCGCAAAACTCTCGATATGAGTTTTTACTTCTTTGATCCGGTCTTTTGAGATTTTATTAGCAGGAGCGCGTTTGCCACGTTTGTCATTTCCTGAAAAAGAGCCTCTTTCATTTATATTTTTAACTGCTGTCTCTATTGGGCCACTTGATATCGAGAGAGTCGCCATGAAAAATGTTTTGCAAACTTGGATGAATTCATATTTTTTAGGAATCTATATTCTCTGCTGGTAGCTCTTTGTTTCTCAATGGATAAATTTTTCAAAGTCAAACTCTTTTTGCTGCTTAAAATCCCGTATTTCCCAGTATTCTTTACAAATTTCTAGTCCTTTTTCTTGAGTAAAATTTTCATTGCATTTGTAACGACAGAACGTACCACACTTTGTGACTTTGGGTAATTTAGCTTCATGTATTTTTCCGTTTTTGTCTTTATAAGGTAAACAGTTGCTTTTTTTTTCTTTTTTTCGACTTCTCTTGTCCATTTTGTAGGACAAGATTTTTTCCTCCGCATAACTTTCTTTTGGTTACTGTCCAGCTGTTGCTCTTCGATGATTTCATTGCCACTGTTAGTCAAGTGTTAAGGGACTAGCCTCTTGATTGATTGGCAGTGGTGCCGAACGTGGTTCAATAATTGTATCAATTTCCACTACGGGGTTAACGATGGAGGGTGGTGCTGATTAAAGCCTACTCCATTTACTCCTCGTAGCAAGATATCACATGCATCTTTTTCTGCGACCAGATCAACAGCCAGGTTTATAATTCCGGTTTCCTGAAAAATAAAAGCTTTGATGAGTACTTTTTATTAAATCTTTACTTCGGTAGGTATATTTACCTACTAGGTAAATATCTATAAAAATCCCGAAGTAAAAGGTAAATGGATACCTTTACCTAGGTAGCCTAGCTAAATATGTACCTAAGCTACAGATCATGGAGTTAGTAGGTTTTATAAACGGATAAAAAATTACGTTTTTTAAACAACAAACCATCTTTACAGGCTACTACAGCACTAAAATAAAATAATAGTGGTACAATACCTAGGTAGGTATTGTAGGTAGGCGTACGTGGTACCTATTTTTAGGTCGAGAAGTTAAGTTACAAACAAACAATATTAAAATAATGCTCAGAGTACTTTCAACAGTATTACTACAACAATAAGATCTATTTTGATGTAAGTTATTCTGAGTTACGTAATTTTCCCATAACAGCAAACTCACAATTTAAGTGTGGATAAAAATTACCAGATAGAAAATGTTTGATAACTACTAATCACTATAAAGTTTTGTATATTTAGAGCAATGATATTTAATGGTAGATCCTCAAATATAATTTATTTCCTATAAATAAAAATGCAGTTTTTACTCACCTTAATTGATTATTGTTGTAGTTGACACAGTTTTACTAAAGCACGTCCTCTGGAATCCATTATGAACAATAAAAAACTTTCATAAGTTAAACATTATAATAAAGTTTTGTCGAAATGCGTTATTAGATGCGTCACGGAATGCGTGAATGGACTAACTAAAACAATAGCGGGACTATTCAGGGTCACACCCCGGCCGGGCCCCACCCCGCCTCTACTTAGGATATTTTTTGATGATCACTTACGCGCACTTTAGGGATTACGCGCCAAATTTATTTCACAAAAATCTTAAAATCTAAATAACTTTTCATTTTGTGTTTCGGCTGGTCCAATAATATTAAACAATGTCTCTTATTAAATTTTACTTGTTCTAAAATTATAAACAGTAAGAGAGATTTAGTAGAAAATTGAATAAAGGTACTTATTTAATTTGCATAGTATCTATATATCACAATCATGTTACACGAAAATTATATAAATGCTCTTGTTTAATTATTCCTAACTGCATTGTTCCTGTAAAGCATAGAAATGTGTCGAAGGAAAACTGAATAAGTAACTTTATGCATTTTATTCACCTCAAAGTAACGCATAATTACACTTAGCTATTTTATTGCCGAGTTAACTATTTCTCCTTCGCTACTTTTTTCTCATTAATTCAAAATTCATTTTTCCATCTTTGACGTCTGGACAGGTTCATTTTTGTATATATTTTTATTCAAATATGATATCAGAACTTTAGTGACACAGAAAGATGCAGCTTGAATTGGACTTTAGGAAGGTGGAATAAAGTCGATTTGGCAAAATGTGCTAGTTATTTAGTTTTCCAACTACAGGGACGATATAGCTGTTTATTTTCGTCAGAATCTTCGCAACAATACGGTTTGAATATCGTAGGTCAGCTAGACTTTGTTTGAGCTAACTTATACAACGGACTTTTGCACAACTATATATTTTGCATGAGTTATGCGATATATTCCTTAAATGGCATTAATTGACTATAAAATAGACGTAGGAAATGTTTAAATATCGCAAGTGGCACCACGTTTAAGACTGTTACAATATGTTAACCTAGAATAATGTCTCGTCGAGGACTATAAAATTCGCACACTTTGAAAGATGACATCTCTATACGTGGAAGATGTAGGGGTGGCTTTGAGAAGTTTAAATTAATAAAATATATGAAAAGAACGTGTGCACAGTATCGACGTTTTATTAAAAGAGATCGAATGAACCTAGCACAGACTAAAATATAGTAAGAACGCAGAAATCCTAAACTTAATGTTTCCAAAAGATTTGTATTACTACAAACAAGCGTTCACAGCAAGTCGAAAAGTTGTCGTAAACAAAAGGTCGTAAGCTAAATCTCTAGACTGTCAATTATAACTGGTGTTGGTTTATTTTATTACCATCATCAATAATACAATACCAAATCATCTTTCAAAATAGACATGATGCCTGCGTTCGTAACTTCGCTAATTATTGTAAGCAAATAATTACTAGAAGCGATAAACGCAAGATACAACTCTGTCATAGTAACTATTTATACCTTTGCAACATCCGTCAGTATTCTCAATAATATCAAGTAATATCAAGAAAATTTCAATCTCACTCAATCAAAATTAAATGCACAATTTCCGTGACATTTTTTTAACTGACAAAAAAAACCGAATTTATTCGGGTGTCTTTTTTTCTCACGTTTGAGACTATCTCTGTTGGTTTTATATCTTTGAATTGTTTTATTAGTGAAATTTTCCGTGTGTTATACATTTTATTACCGTTATATAATTCGTATTACACGGACGTTACGGAATTACCATTTTTCATTGTACGTTTCGCGCTTTCACGGTCATGAGTGTGCGTGGGCGACTTTCTTTTGACGTGAACAATGCTGGTGGAAGACTTGGCTGAGTGTTTCGACCGTGATGTAATTATTATATCAGTGGTTATGCATTTCGTTTGAACCTTGCACGTAGTTTTAACCCCACATTAGGTGTTATAGATTAGTAACTTTATTGAAGCATGTCACACTATCACACTATCACTGTGTGTGTGTGTCTCTGTTTTATTGTTAGTTTTTAATGTATTGTGCCGCTGTGTGTGTGTCTTAAATAAAAGTATTTTCTTTCTTTCTTTCTTTCTGTCTTTCTTTCTATCAATAATATCACGCGATACGCAGTATCACGATCCTGTACCACGGGAATATTTATGGTATTAGCAGGTCGTGATATCATCCTATCCATATCACGATACCGTGATCATGATCCAGTATTGACAGTGTAACATGCACAATTATTGTCTTGTCACACTGTGGAAATAGAAAGATTGCTCAAACTTTAGGCTTTGATTTATATATAATTATGATCTCAATGACTTTAGAATATATAAAAGCCTTTGTCTGGGATCAAAAAAATTGCAAGTCGCTTAAGTATTTTGATCTGTGAAACTCTGAGAACCTGATATGCAAATATAAAGAGCGTTAATGGATTGTTTGAGTGCTTGTAAATTGCGATTACTTGCAAGATGCAATGTCGGTAAGCAACTCATGCACACATTTAGAAATATACCTGTCAAAGTCAGTTAGAATTCAAAATTAAAAACCAAAGGTGCAGCGTCATTTCACGATTTTTTTCTTATACGTTTTCCGTTTATATTTTTTTGTGCAGAAAAACTAATTTGTGCGACCTTTTTAACTTTTCTGGCTGGTTAAATCACCTTCAAAATAATAATATACCATCTATATTTCACCTACTGTGTTTTGACAGTAACCAAAATCGTTATGTAGGTAAGTACTTAGTGTTCTAAAAAAAATTTGAAGTTTGAAAAACCTTGACTAAAGTCTAGATTCCAGACTCTACAAAGAGGTCCACTTAAGGCCACTAGTAAACCTCGAGAGCGCAAACATAATAGAGCCTAGAAGGGTCTAGAATCTATGGATCGGGTAGCCTATAAAACCTTCATTCATTACACTTTGGAAGCCAGTGCAGTATTTCTTTTTATAGTGATGGAGCAACCCGAGTATAAGTAGTATAAATGAAGTAATCATAAGCTGTTCATGAAACCAGGGTTTAAGCCAAATCGTATTGAGTAATGAGTTTTACCGAGTATATGCAAAGTCAGCGTGAAATCTACCGAGAATCCGCAGTGAAATGTCCGGACACTTTCGCATTTCTCGCGGTTATATAACCTCATCTCATTTTGAGATTTTCGATCACCGATGAATTGACATTTGGTCATCTTTGACAAATTAGAAGTTACATGTTTGTGCACACTTGTGCCCATTGACCTTTTTATAAATTCGTTTATAATTGGTATTATAGTGAGTATTGTGTATACGTGTGCTACGGGCCTAAGGCAGCAAAATGGCTTCGACTCAGCATTATGCCTACTGCTTGAGCAGCAGACGCTGGTATTCTGCCGAAGCCATTGCTCTGTCCCTAAATCCTAGATAGGTATTTTAGCGATACAAGGTTATTTAAAACAATTATCCAAGAAACGACCAATGTCAAAGACATAGTCGAAATATTTGTCTTTATTCAAAAAGTCGCTACTTTAAAAAGTTTTTGAGCTGGATGGAGCAGTTCCATACGGTGATGCAAGAGTGAAGCATATAAAGATGTCATTATGAATTTTAAACTTGTATTGGATAGGGAAAACTAATTTCGTAATGTATTTTATTACATTTGTAGAAATGTTTCTACCTTCCCGATGGGTTTCAAAGTAGCATTACCGCTTCAACCGCTCGTTACTGCATTAGAATACTTACATTGAATAACTTTATTAGCAAGTCTCTTCCTCAGATACGTACTCTGTAATTTGCCTAAGAATTTCTTGATCCGTTTAAAACATTATATAACAAAATAACCTGATAAATAACAAGATAACCTGTTTATTATATGGCTACTTGCAATAAAGGAAGAAAAGTTCGCAACCTATCTACACCACATACAGGGGACCAGGAGCCTTATTCTCACTTCGGCCGAGATTTTACTTTGATGACGTCATATCTCGGCCAAAAACTCCTGCCACCCACTAGTTAAACGAGTTTTCGATGTCATTTTGACGTCATCCCTATTAGAGTGAAATCTCTGCCGAAGTGAGAATTAGGCCCCAGTATACTACCGAAAAATTAAATGATCCATCAATATGAACAACTTTTTCTATAAAACGAATAGTGTGAGCGCGCAAAGGAAGTCAGCTGTTTCATATAAAACGCAATACTGATGCAAAAAATTTTTGAACAGCGTCAGTTTGATGTCAATATGATAATCATCGGATGAAGACGCCTATGAAGAAAATGATGATGCAAAGTCACAAGTTAAAGTTTAAAATAAATTATTTCTGCAATTTCCCCAAGGATATTACGAACATCCGTATCATTAGTCAATCTATCCTTCAAATTCAATATCTCATCGATTGTATTACAAAACTTCTAAATAATGTATTTGTCGTTTGGTCTTTAGCAACAATACAGCTGTAGGTGTTAAATTGAATAAAATATAATGTGACCTTTCGATCATAGACTGTGACTCCGTCGGCTGAGGGTCAGGCGTTTGCATAGAAATTGCATAAATCTTTATGCAATTTCTATGCAAACTCTAGTTAGAAGCAGGAAACACATTTTTTTATTTTCTTGCAATGATCTTTTGTTTTCTTGGTTTACTCTATGGTGCTTCCTACATTCAAAAGTATGCATAATATTGCAGCAAAACATTATTGTAACTTTTAAAAAATGTTATTCCTTTCATAAAAATTGCTGTAGATAGGTTGGCGATCGATATCGATTTTGCATAGATAGATGAAAGGGGTCGTATGCTTGTTTGCCGGATAAAATTGTATTTTGAAGTGACCATTAATGAATCTATAATGAAATCATGATAGGTAATAAAACGTGCTTGATTAAATTGACTAATGATCAATATCTGATGTTTAAATAAACAATTTTGAAATAAACTGTTAAAATATTTTCTGAATTGTAAATAAATCATAAATCACTAGTGAATTTAGCATGAGTCATCAGGTTATTTACCCCAGTTATATACATTGTGAGCAGAAAATAAATAAATAATATTTATACGAATGTTCTAAAATCCTTATCATTTTGCCTCGACATTTTGTAAGTACCAATTTTTTTCTGATGCTTACAAGAATAAAATTAAAAGACACATCGAACATACCTAGGTACATTGGATATTGCACGATAAAAATTTAACTCTCATTCCGTCGTGCATATTTTTGCTAAGCACACCAGACTATATTTTGCATAATATTTTTATTTTTATCATGATCAATATTGTCACTTTGTAGTATCGTATAATATACCCAGGTCGGATGTCAAAAATTTACATTGTAGGTAACCGTATTTGTATTAAAATCCAATAAAACTAAGCATTAAGTATAAAACTGAATCAATCCTACCGACCAATGATGTATAATTATGAACTAATTTGTATAACTTGTATAAATATTCAATCTGTGAAAATCCGGCGACATTGCTCGTGCTAAGTTTACAAAACCCGCGACAAGTACGTATATAAGTGATAGTTATTACTATTGTCATTGTCACTTTATTGTCTAGAGACATTGTCCTAAACCTTCTAAAATTTAAAGAGTCACCGACCGAGTACGCATTGCACTTAAGAGCTGTTAACTACTAGGTCGTATTTACCTAAGTGTAGGGTGATCTAATACTGCACTTTTCAGTGCATGACCTTCAATATCCTTTCATCCCGAACAGCAGTCAGTATAATATCAAGAAGAAGTACATGGGTTTTTTTACTGAAGAATGTTCTGCTGAATCTAAGCGTTGATCAATAACTGAGTCAGTCAATAACGTTTTCTATGTTTAGATTCTTGTTATATAAGAATAAAACTACTTTTTAAATACAGATGCGTTAATAGCATGGTTTGCCAATCAAAGTCACAAGTTCACCTCGAATTTGAAGGATTTCAACTAGTTAATGAAAATTTACGCTTCTGCAAATTACTACTACGCCATACTAACGTATCTTAATTCTTTGAATGCTACGAGTATGCTTAAAATGATTTTTTATGTAAGCTTACTACTATTTATATTAATTACTACTATCCCACTAATATTATAAAAGCGAAAGTTTAGATGTTTGGATGTTTGTGTTTCAATCACGTCGAAACTACTGAACCAACTTGATGAAACTTGGCATACTTATATATAGTTCGTAACCTGGATTGACACATAAGCTTCTTTTTATCCCGAATAATTAACAGGATCTACATGATAAAATGAACGAACAGGATTAGGCAAGAGGATGATGTCATGTCATGTCGCGTCAGTTTGACAGGGCGTAGTACGTTTGACATTCGAATACGGGTTCGGTGTAATGTCAAGTTTCTCAAAGTATCCGCTCGGTACACGGAAACGATACTCGAGTACGAAGTCGCGTACCTAGTGTGAACATAATTATGAAATAGTCCCATGAATCGTCCAATGGCCCTGTCACTTCAGATTTCAAGCAATTCTTACGAAGATACCGAGTAATCGTTTAGACACTAGACGAGCAATGCTTTGTCTCACCATTCCCACACCATCTGCATCTGCAATTAGTAAGTAGTCTTGCAGTGGCGTGTGATGGCACGATGGATGTTTCATTTGTAAGACAGAGATGGACTAGACAACTATAAATAGTGGTCAATCTCTTCTAGAACCCACTTCAAAATTTAAATAGTAATTTCGTTCGTGAAAAAGTTATGGATTGAATTGATAAGATAAGTTTATTATTTCACACCACATAAATCGAAACTAAAAATAAAATAAACAATTGGATGTTTGTTACTCTTTCACGTAAAAACTACTGTTCCGATTTGGATGAAACTTAGAATGAAATTTTTGTCCAATCTGTCGCTCAGGGTAACAGATCTGGTTGACGGAAGGGAATAATCATAAATATCCCGTTTTTGGTGAAAATGAAAACCCTGTAATGTATTTTGATAAGATATTAAGAATTGTGTGGCTGAGTTCGGCCCTGTGATAAAGTGCCAGGTGCATTTGGTTTCTCATAGCACTGTTGGACAGCAAATTGCTCCGTCATTTGCCTGTATTAGGTGGAATTATAGTTGGCTAATCTAGATTTCTTTGTTTCTTGGAATTTGCTACAGAAACGTAGGATTTTCATAATACCTATGAATCTGGTTCTTAGTGATTTGGGCTCCTTTGAGATCTAACTAAAAATACAGGCTTATTCCCAGAGGTCCATGATTCTATTGTTTTCAAAAAAAAATAGGTTCATACATTTTTTCCCAAGAGGTCCACGACATTTTAAATTTAATAATATTCCTTTCCCAACGGGTCCATGAAATTGTTTTGGTACAGTAAGCAACAAAAGGTTGCGATAAGATTTACGGACTAGTCGATTCTAGCAATATCGAGGTAAATACATAATCGTAAATTCCTAAAAATTTTCAGTTTGATCCAGCGAATCAAAATTATAGAACAAAAATTTTTGCTAATATGTAAGTATGTAAATCCGTTTTTGGCTCGTATGTTTTAAAATTAAGCTTTTAATTTTTTACTTATCTTCAAATACATAATTATTATTCAGATCACGTGATTAATATATTTCACAAGAAAAACTTGTTTTAAACTCATCGTTAGCGGCCAAACTTATGACGTCAGTATTTGAATATGAAATGTATGCAAATCCTATATATAAAAGGTATGTAACTTTTTCAAGGTTGATTGGAAATGCCCTTGAAATAAGTTCTTAGCATTCTAAAACACTAATTCATTATAATTTTAGAAATTACAATTTCTCAAAGTTATTAACCTAACCTAACCTAACCTAATAATTATCATCATGTCTGCCTGGTAGAATTAGAAAAAGGATGACAAAGGAGTTGTCATTCTTCTGTAGAGAAGAGAATGAAAAACGTCAAAATTTTATGGGAATAGTCACGTGACTCATCGACTACTTTAGTCAAAATGTAATCGATGAGTCCCTTATTTTATCGATTGTAAAATCATTACATAAAAATCTGTAATCGTGATAACATTGAACATAAATTAGCACTTTTGAAATAAAAGTGACACGTAAGTAATGTGACAATTGATATTCAATGATGAGCCTCTAGGTACCACTGATCATTGTTTGAACCATGTTTAGATAGTTGTGTGAATTGAACTTTGTATTGCTTATTATTAGATTTAACTATTTATTGAGCCAACAATCTATTAACCCAAATATCAAAGCTATTATTTTTCAGGATTTAATTTTATAACGCAGAGGAATAAAGGCTTTTGAATTATGATTAATACAAACCGGAAAAGGCGTAGAGCGGCCTCCTTCCCCACTGGTGGGGATTTCTTAGTAGGGATTTTTGGAATATACCCTATCAAGTTGTCACTTCAAAAGTGCGACATGAAACGTTACAAGGTCGTTTGATCGTAGAATTAATGATTTTTTCAAATTAGGTAGGTACCTAAGAGATATTAAATAAAACGTGCAATGGGTTATGACCGTTTCGTCAATTGTTTGAAATAAAACTGCACCTTTATATTATTTGATCGAGGTATTCCGTATTATTCAAAAGTACCTACCTATTCTATAAAAAACATAAATACCTACCTACAAAATAACGATAATATCAATTTTATTATTACAGAAGTGATAATAAATGCAACGGTCTGAAGTTTGTTTTATAACATCTTCATTTAGCACCTGGTTCAAACCAAGTGCACTGGTCAATGTCATTGTTGTTTTTTGAGTATTTTCCAAGGTATTTCACAGATATTTGGTATGGTATTTGCAACGGACTTTGTTTATAAACTTTAAACTATTTGGGTCATCAACACCACACTGCCGAGCATACTCTACCGTCTTGGTTTACGAGGTGCGGGTAAGAGCCGAACTGTGCGTTTTTTCGGTTTTTCCTCTAACTTCAACTTCGGAGCTGTCTTTCGAGTCTCATTCTCGTGAGTGTTACACTGATATTATTTTAGTATTCAATAATAGACGTAATTTCCTCAAAAAACAGTGAGAGTATTTGAGATATAATAGATCATACAACACATTTCCGTTTTTTTTACTTATCAACAATACATAACGAACGACATTTTGTCTCATACGTAGTACCACTTTCCTTCCGACTTACTTCTATACCTACATAATAATATGCAAGCCTTTATTTCCCGGTAACACGGTTCAAATTGCGAGTAAATAAACCAGTTATTCAACTTGTGTCGCCTACTGTAATGATTGAATGTTACCGTAAAATAGGCTGTGTTTTGTAACCTAACAACTGTTTCCTTTACCTAGTTGTGTGAAAGTTGATTGCTAGATAGAATAACTTATGGACCAGGCTGTAACCTGTGTGGTGTAATTTATTCTATGTGAGAATGAAGGAATGGGTTGAAAATATTAGGTTTTCCAAATTGTTATTTATTAATGATAAAAATACATTACGTTTCTAACATGACATTGCACTTACAGCATACATAGGTACATGAAGCAATAAATACTACTTGCAAAGCATTATTAAATTATATCATACAGCTTATGAAGACTCTGAAATTAAAAAACAAGACAAGGCCTGACATGCGCGTGAAAACAGCATGAAAATTCAACTTATTCTCAAATTGCGTTAGTTTTTTTCCGGTCAGTGAATGTTTATTGTTGTTTTGGTGGCTAGGGTTGTCACGTTAGTATCTTTATAAAAAAAATACAAATTAGTTTTTGGTTGCCCACCATCGATATTCTAACTGTAATATATCACATCATTGTCCATCATGAACCGAAACGAATACATCAGTGGTTCTTTTGATCCCAACTAGCCCCCCTTCGATTGAAACCATACCTATTATTTGACATGAAAATGGCGAAAAATACCTGCTGGGTTGATAAATCTTGGGTTGAAATAGGAAGCACTCAAACCTGTATCGCAAATATCATGTGCGTTTCACTGGAGGGACCATGGTGGAATTTTATCTACCTACCTAAATGACATTATAATTTTTTAATCGAATTTTAAATTGCAGTGCCAATACATTTTTAAATCTAAAGTCAACGTCGTATACTTTGTTGGACAAAACATTTGGCATTTTTTCAAGTGCTTTCAAAGTACTGCAGACCCTAGTCAAGTCTATTCAAGGTATTAGTAATGCTACTGCGTATTGCTTTGGCATTATGATGCCCCTCAAATATTCAGCTCCTGTACCAAAGGGTCAGAAGAATACGTAACAGCCGACGGGGTCAATTCAAAGCGTGCATTGAGATGAATTGAGCAAGCTGCATGCGGTTAATAATCGATTATATGTTAAACTATCGTTTCATGTCTTTAATTTGGACAAAACAGGTTTATTGCGTGATTTTTTTTAGTAACTTTATTGTTTTTTCTTAATTTTTTTTTATTTTTATCTTTCTCAAATTTATCTAAGCTACCTTCACGATTTTTCAGCGATTAAAATAATAAAATCGATTCAAAGTTGCTTAATGCAAAGGTTATTTTAGCTGAGGTCATCGCGGTCAGAAATCATATACAAGTACCTTAATGAGGACTAGTAATGCACGTTTATTTTTTATTCTTTTGAAAATTTCAGTTAGGAAAACTATTGGAATCCTATCCTATCCTACTAATATTATAAATGCGAAAGTTTAGATGTTTGGATGTTTGTGTTTCAATCACGTCTAAACTACTGAACCAACTTAGATGAAACTTGGCATATATATAGTTCGTAACCTGGATTGACACATAGGCTACTTTTTATCTCGAATAATTAACAGGATTTACAGGATAAAATGAACGAAAAGGATTAGCAGCGCCTATTGGCAAGAGGATTTTATTGTCATGTCATGTCACGTCAGTGTGACAGGGCGTAGTTCTACCTCTTTGGTCTAACAACTAGCGTTTGACATTCCAGTAGGTACGAGTTCGGTGTAATGAGGTGTAATGTCAAGTTTCTCAAAGTATCCGCTCGGTACACGCACAGATAATATAATGTACACGGAAACTGTAGACGCGTACGAAGTCGCGGGTAACTACTAGTAAATAAATAAATGTTCATGTATATTTCACACAACGCCCTCCAGTCCCGAGGCTCGTGCCCTCTAAGTTATTCCTAAGTACATAATTATTCTTCTTGTTTTTATTTATACACCTTGGTTAGGGTTATTTCGTATCCGGAATATCCCACTTCATGTCAATTGATGATACTTCAAAGACACGAAGGCGAAACGTAATTATTTATTTTATTGCTTGGACGGTGAGATCACAATAATATATTACTTTTGTTTGAGGATGACGGCGACAATTTAAATACTTTTTATAAAAAAAAATTAGATGAATCATTGCAAAGATATCCATACCTTAAAATTATAAAATGTTATTTGAAAAATACCAAAGTTGTCGTGATCATGACTAATCTGCTCTTATCTTTATAAATGTATGAAAGTCTTACCTAATAAATAATTATTTCTTAAATTCATACATATTTTGTTTTGTTTTGATAAAATCATCGTTTTGTATCTAAAGAAAATAGACACGAATTTTATGAAATATAATATTAAGATGCTTCAAATAATGACTTCTAGGATAACTAATTCTGTGTTAATAGTAAATCTATATGTAGGTACTTTAGTATCCATTAATCTAACTGTAGTGGATAAAAAAAAGAAACAAGATTAAATCAAATATAATCGTTGTACCTGGTTTGGTCAAAAAAGACCAAGTAATGATTTACAGTTGGATTGGTTTTAGTTTCTTCACCTTTTGCAGTTCCAAAATTCCACTTTGTAACCGGTCGAAAGGTTAACGTCCGTATCGTAAATGCTTTTGTTCCTTTAGTAATATATCTTTCTTCCTATGTAACATACGTGTGCATGCGTGTGTACTAATAAGCTGAATACCTATATACACCAATATGTTTACTGTTGACTGCGTTCACTCAAACACGATCAGTTTTTAAGTTTATTGATGAGTGCTAACTTTATAGCATGCTTTTTATTACAAATCGTATTAAAGATACGTGTAATGTTAATTATTTTCCCCTATAACACTGAGTGGAAAATGAATTATCTATAAGTATCAATAGACTTTCTTTTCCTCAATAATTCAATGCCGGTGTTATTGTATTGTTTTGCGAAAATGACTATTTATCACCAATGTTTACCTCAGTAACCGATTCTCTTTTATTTGTTTTGATATTTAAGCTTTTAAAGTGTACCAGCTACAAAAATTAAAACTAAATAAACATATTAAGTACCATTTTAAAATAAATTATGTTTCCGTAAGTGATCATTGGTTTATAAAAAAAAAAATTGTAAAAACGGTTGATTTACCTATTCATTATAATTTTAATATTATCGTGAATCGTAAGCTATATTTGTCTCAAGTTAATATTGACTTTAGTATGGAAAATACATAAATTAATTATTTGTGTGAAATGACATCATAACATCTATTAGTTTTACACATCTACGTTCATCTTTTTAGGGTTAAAAACTGATTATGCTGAATTACTAGCTTCGGCCCGCGATTTCGTCTGTGTCCCGTTTTATCCTGTTGATTTTCCGGGATAAAAAGTAGCCTATCCAGGCTACGAACTATATGTACCTATTCCAAGTTTCTACTAGTAGTTTTAAGGAGTTACAGACATACATACAAACTTTCGCGTTTATAATATTGGTAGGATGTAAAAAAATACTAGCATCAATATTTTCTTGAGAAACGTCTACTAATCAGTACCTAATGCTATCACGAGTTATTTATAGTTCGTTTTATTCTATGTTTACGACATCGGGTTATAAAACGCTAATATCAGCCCTTGACCATAAATATAAAATTTTAAACTCTTGCTGCCAACCGTGTCGCCACCCACAGTCATGGCCAGAAGATCAGAGTTCTTAAATCTGATTAGTTGAGGTGATAAATAAATTATAATTATAAAATATATGTGATTTTTTCGTCAACAGGCGTCGATCGCAGATGAGATTTCTTTTATTATGGTTAACAAATGTGTTAAGCATATTCTAGTCTCTCAAGATGTTTTTTTAGCGTTTGAGAGCACATAACCTTTTTCTAACCTTCCCAAGTAGCACGCGATGCTGTATAGTGCACTATGGCCTAAATTTAGACCACAGATTTTAAACATTTGTGCGTGGAAAACATAGATGTTTCTTCTATGTCTGGGTGTTACTATGTATTATAAGTATGTATTTACAAAAAAGAGGTATATAAGTATTCTATCAGCCATCTAGTTCCCATATTATAATCACAAGCCTTGCTTAGTTTGGGACTAGAGGGCGTTATGTGTAAAAGTCCATGAATATTTATTTATTTATTTACAGTGCACTATTATACTTATTCCCGAGGACTAAAAATACGCCAAAATACAATACACACCGGTAATGTTTATTTTATTGTTGACTTATAAATGTTTTTTTTTCTATTTCAGGTATGGGTTTTATATATTTAAAGCGAATCCTCAAGTTGGTAAGTGTCATCTTTTTGCAAAATTCCGTCACCTTTCGCGTTACCAAGTTATTTCGTCACCGTGTAACTGTTACTTCGTTCACAAGTTCTTTATTTCGGTACATTGTAAATCAAATGAATGGAGGCATTGAAACACATAACGGCACTTAGCCTGTGACAACTAAGTACATTAATTAAAAACGTGGTGACGAAACTCGGTCATGCTCGCTAAAAGATATACTGACACGCTGCAAGGGTTAAAAAAATAGGGTTGTAACTAATTTTTTTTAAACCTGTTTTATTTCAAAATTAAATTAATAATTTTTAGTTCATTCATCGAATTTCACTAGCTGCATTGCATACATTGTAGGTATTAAATAGTGTTCAATATTACGACGAGGTCGACTAGTAACCGGTAGGTATTTACTGGCATTCACATGGACGACAATTAACTAGACTTGCCCTAGTTTTGATAAGTTATTATAAACAGTATTTATTGTATATGAATTACTTACCTATAATAGTAGTAGAGCTCTTTGTAAGAGAACGATAAAGTGCTTCTACTAATACTTCCGTATTTTATTTATATCACTGTATGTTGGAACAAGTCAATGGCCCACCTTATGTTAAGCGGTAACCAGTGCCTATAACGATGCATTGCCTCACTCCACGTTCACTGAATACGTGCCTTGTGATGTATTACACTGCGCTCATCACTTTGAGACATAAAAGTGTTGAATCTCATGTGCTTGTAATTACACCGGTACCTTTCAAATCGGAACATAGTAATGCGAGCATCACTGCTTGGCGGTAGAAATAGGTACGGTGGTTGTATTTTCCCAGACGAGCTCTTTCACAAGCTCTTTTACTACTGAATTATCTGCCACCGCACCGCACAGTGATGCTTGCATTGCTGTGTTCCAGTATGAAGGGTAGGTATGGTTCTCGGTGCATTTACAGGTATATTAGACTCAAAATCTCGACGCGTCTGTATAATGCAAATACAGAGGAAAATATGTAGAAGTAACCATTTTATATTTTTCATACTTTACCTCCAGTTTACGTTGTTAAAAATCTGTGTACGGTTACTGATAAATCAATGAAACCGTGACTTTATTTACTAGTACTACAAGGTGTCAGTATTCATGGAAATCCAGTATTTATTGCACGTTTTTCTCACGGTCCAGATAGACTTTTGAATGGTATTGATAGTGACAGGGCAACGATAATAATTATATTGATTTATCCACAGATTAAATAATGGTTTGGTTAAACAAGAAGCGTTCTTTTTTCAAATACAAATTGTGAGTGTGTAATCTGAGTTTTATTTTGTTGATCTCCGAAAAGCGAGAATCCACAAACTCGCAGTTGTTGTATAGAGAATTTAATTTTGCAATTCTCCCGCTAGAGGCTCTATCCGGTTTTCATGAATTTCGCAAGTTTTAAGTATGATGTAAGGGAGGTAAGTAGGTTTACAATGATATTACACCTGAATCCACTAAACAAATTAAAGTAATTACTACGATTGTGCAACGTTTAAACGTAATTGTTTCAATTTGTTATATAAATACAACCTGCTCTGAATTTGATCAAATTACGTTCAGTGTTACCAACAGCGTTGTGACAGATGATGTGGTGAAATATTAATTCAATTGGGAAAATTCGAGGCTCTTAATTCTAATTCTAGGTGGGGGAATAAGATCAGGGGCCTAATTCTCACTTCGGCAGAGATTTTACTCTAATAAGGATAACGTCAAAATGACATCGAAAACTCGTTTAACTAGTGGGTGACAGGAGTTTTTGACCGAGATATATGTCATCCCTATTAGAGTAAAATCTCTGCCGAAGTGAGAATAAAGCCCCTGCACTGTGTTTGGTCGTGTCTTCGAGGAAATTCGAGGCATTGTTTTGTTAATTGTTTCAAATTGATAATTTGTTTGAGAGTACATTGAGAGTTTACTTTTAAGAATCTATAGATATTTAAATAAAACTCTAGACTGAACGTAGAAGGTGGATGAAGACTCAAAATATATCTTCCTTGGAAATGTATTTGGGTTAGTTCTGGGTCTAGAGGATGAAGTAATAGTAAGAATTGATTTCAAGTATAGGGCTGTTTTCTGCAAGAGTTTGCTTATATTACGGGCACCTTAACTTGCAGCAGTCGGGTGAACTTAGTCCATTAATAATTTACCTTGATGTCATTTCTGAAAACATGATTATCTTATATTTTCTAGCGTCTGCAATGATACTAGAAGTTTTATTTAATGGTGGTGGAGTAACCGATCCACTTTTATGCTAATAAAATCTAGTAATACTCGGAAATACTTTTGTTTTGCGTAAATCATGCCATACCGCACATAATTACAGTGCCAATTCTATTACAAAACCACCAGGATTATGTACACAGTGAATTAAACAGTGCAATGACGTAACTGAAATCGTAACGAAATTATCGGTTCGAGATCGGAATTGCATCGATACTGCGTTTATTTATAAAACAGGTTGTCGCACACCACACCAGAACCCACATACATTTTGTACATTTTGTTTCTAACAAAATTATGCGTTTGTTGTCGTCAAAAAAACAGTCTGTGGACTTGTCAGCCGACTAAATCTGTTTGTTGAATAGAGTATTAGATGAGAAGCAACGCGAAAACAATAAAAAATGCTATGGAGTGTTGCGGTTATATAATATTTTCATAACACTTTAGTCACAAATAAACAAAATGTAGGGAATTTTTATCGCAAGAAGAAAGCCGAGCTGACAGACTTTTATAACATTTTTGTACTAGTCTACGTTAGATATATCAGATATTTAATTTATTAACCATTTCTTCGTTACAATTCATAACATTGGCATATCAAATTAATACAAATCATTTATACGTCACTATACGTCTCGTTTTCGATAGAGTAAATATTTAAAAAGATTTTTGAGACTAACCCTTTTTTATGTACTGGCAGCTACCGGTAAACATGCATCTGCGCCGGTAACCTGCTTTCTACGTAAATACTAATAGTTTTGAAATAGCACCCACTGGACACCGTCCTTTCCTGGTGGTCATTTAAATGTACCATTTAAGATTCGATAAGATGTAAGGAAGTGTTTGGTGTTGATAAACGATCGATTGTGCACGGAAAAGCTGTTAAAACAGTTCGTGGATAATGGTCTTTCATCTAAAATATGTCAATTTTAAATGCATAATTCACACGCGGGAGACGTAATTACCTACTAAATTCTAGTTGAGGGGAAACAACATTTATAGAGAGGGTAAATACAGATTATTATTTCGTTCTAGTTTCCGCCCGCGTCTTCATCCACGTCTCGTTTGCCCTGTCATATTTTCGAGATAGCAAGTAATTAAATTAAAAATTTTAAAAACCCCCGAATCTTGGACCGATTTTTATCAAACATAGCTAAGAACACTCCCGAGTAATTCACCTTTCAACAAAAAAAACAAAATCAAAATCGGTTCATCCGTTCAGGAGTTATGTTGCCTCAGACACACAAACACAAACACACACACACGTCAAACTCATATGGCGCTGTGTGAAATGTCCACCAATATTAGACGGAGTATTACCAAATACACCCACAGTGACTAACAAGATCCCTATCTATGACCTGCCACGCCACCTCGGGCATATCTCCTAATACATTCAAAATCTATCCCGTCTGGTCTCGCAACTTATCAGATATGGTTGGTTATGCAACAATAGATCTAGAGCAACGCAAATTGCAAGGTACTTGCGCCACTAAGGACTTGCACTTGTGATAGTCAGTCAGATAATAGCCACTGGCCAGTGCAATGGTACCTGTTACCACTTGTCATTTGAAGTTGCCTTGCATTCTTGTCAGATTGTAGGTTTCTTGATTGTTGCATTTTATTATCATTTAGCATTTTATTATTAACTAGCAGTTGCCCGCGACTTCGTGCGCGTCTACAGTTTCCGTGTACATTATATTATCTGTGCGTGTTCCGAGCTGATACTTCTTTGAGAAACTTGACATTACACCTCATTACACCGAACCCGTACTCGAATGTCAAACGCTAGTCGTTAGACCAAAGAGGTAGTACTACGCCCTGTCAAACTAACGTGACATGACATGACAATGAAATCCTCTTGCCAATTGGCGCTGCTAATCCTTTTCGTTCATTTTATCCTGTAGATCCTGTTAATTATTCGGGATAAAAAGTAGTAGATAAAAAGGGATAAAATGTGTCAATCTAGGTTACGAACTATATATATGCCAAGATTCATCCAAGTTGGTTCAGTAGTTTAGACGTGATTGAAACACAAACATCCAAACATCTAAACTTTCACATTTATAATATTAGTAGGATAGGATAGGATATACAATTGTTTGACCGCAATCTTACCTGATGTTTAGTGACGATGTAGCACAATAGCCTAGAAAAAACCTATTTACTCTCGTCTTGAAAACATCTAAATTGTAAGCGTTCGGAAACACAGAAGCCGCCAAAGAGTTTCAATCTTTGACGGTCCTCGTGATAAATGCTCAGGTAATGCGCTTGTTTTTTTTTCCTATTTAGTGCACATTATTTCTAAAGAATGTACACTAATATGATTACAATCTAGCCACAACGTGGGCTAATAAGTAATTTAAAATTAACTTAAATTGCTATTAATTTGTTTAGCAGACGGAAACTATCGGTCACTTGACTTGTAAGATTCAATAGAAAAGAGTTCAACGCGCTTCGCTACAATTTTTCATTGCATTTATGAAGCAATAATTTTATTTGAGTCACATTATTTCATTCTATAAATATGAATTTTCATAAGTATTGCCATACAAAGAGGTAACGTTGCCAGCCTTTTGGGCACCCTGCCTGCAGTCGGTGATTTGAACTCTGTTTTCTATCGCTAGCATTTAGAATTCAGAGTTCATTTTAATAATTTTTTTTTGTTAAAAATGCTATTTTCTTAAGTATTTGTATATAGTTATTGATGAGATATATGTATTTCTCATTTTTAACCTTTTAGTGCTTTCAACGGTCATTATTTGTTTGTCAAAGCCCTGGTTATTTATGATAAAATTTTCATAAGTCAATCATATCAGCCTGTAGAAGTCCACCATTGGACATGTTTTCATGGATTTGTAGAAAGAACGGTTTTGGGCCTACTCTATCCATCCACTTCCCGCGATTATAACAATGTCGTCGGTCCATCGGATGGGGGTATACTTTGCTTTCTGCGTAGGTAGTTGTCGTATACAAAAAAATATATAATTTCCCGTATGTTTTTGTTTATATTACGTTGAGATGATACATCACGGGTTCTCATTTATCACGAGTTTTCGTGTTTAATTTAAACATCACGATTAAACACTAGCTAATTTGGTTTTCTCACGAGATTTCATTCATTACCTTGTGCTTTGTTTGTTTACATTTTATAAAAATAAAATCAAGTTTTTAGTAAAATGTGTTGTAACAGTCAGTTGCACATTTTATTTTCGTCACACCGTCGTCGCGTCGCTTAACCGAATAATTCAAAATAATCCTTGTGTTTTTATAAATAAGTACCATTTCTGTTTGAATCACTAACACAATAAAAACAGGCAGTATTAGATTAAACAATTCATAGATAATTACTTAATAACATTTTTGATTCTTATAGAGTTTAGAGGAACTCAAATTGCCTCTAAAAATAGCAAGCTCTTTCAATTTAGATAGAGAAGTCCATAAAATGATTATTTAAATGGTTATCAATACTTTAAAATATATACTTAGGTAGTCAAGTTATTAGTATCGCCATGATTCACAATCAAACGTTATAAAAACCACATTATTATCACGATTTTTCCAGAAAAAGTTTTATATAAGTATTTTAAAAATAAACAACCAGACTAATAAATAAGGAATCTCGATGGGTGTTCTTTGAATAAGAGATTTAAATTGTTTTTTAAAAATGCAAGAGAAATTCTCAGAATTTGTAAAAAACGTTGGAGTGCGTTATTTATTAGTTTTGATATAAATTGAGTTTGGGAGTCAACGCTCGCTGATTCATTGAACAAGAAAAGAAAAATCCTTTTTTATATTTAAAGATATTCATTTTTATGGTTATATTTTGAGCATGTAATTTGAATTACGATATCTCTGTTAATTACAAACGAACATATTGAAACAAAAGTATGAAAAAATAATTACACCGTAGTAACTGTTATTTAATTTTATTTGACCCACCTACTTTTTAATTAAATATACCTAAATCACTGCTACTCAGCTAGTCACTTAATCTGAGTAACGAAAACAGACACCCAACACACAACAGTACCAAGCACGTTTTAATAAAGTTAAGCAACAGGATGTATCTAAAACGACTAATAAACTTTGTATTAAGTAAATACTAAATTATGTCTTACAAAACAACCATACCCTGCCTTCAATATCGTGCCTTTCGTAATCCACTCCTGCGCATGCTAATTTGATCCCAGACACGACCGGTAGTTTTCGCTTAGTTTAGGGAGAACGCAAACCAAAGACAAAACGTCTTGTCGAACAGTTAGTGATGTGAAACTTCTCAGTAAAACTTTTTTAGTTACGATATGCTTCTTTTTATTTGCTGTTTTCGTTACTTGCTTATTTAATGAGAATCATCCTAAGTACTTAATAATATTATTAAGTACACTACATAATTACTTTATATTCTTATTTATTAAAAAAGCACAGTTCATTCTCTAGGTATGTGCGTATAAAGCAATGTTTAATAAGTAGGTACTAAACAATGCTATAATAGATAGGTAAACATAATTTTATGCATGCGTCGTGTCAATTGATGTGAATTTCGTTACAACGAAAACAGCATATGACGAGGAAGCATTCATCATATGCTGTTTTCGTTATAACAGAAAATTTATTTTCACGTCACTAAGTACGCGACAAAACAGTTTTGTCGTCAGATGTGCGTTGGCCCTTACCTACGAGCACACGTCAGTTTTAAAGTCAACACCATCGTCAGTAAGCACGAAAAGTTTAACAAAAAATTCTGAATAAGGCTGAGAACTCACTTTGCCAACCAAGTCGTCGCCATTGAAAAATGTTTGTTTGAAAAGATTACATAAAAAACACATAACAAAGAAATGGCAATGAGAAAAATAGATATAACACAAACAAAAATAGCACATGTAGGTGAAATGGAATGCCAAAGAGAAAACGAAAAAAAGTGCTAAAATTACAAAGAAAATAATTACAATACTAAGTGAACGCCACGACTTGGCCACGTGTGCGTTTGCAGCCTAACGCTGGTCATTGTCTGCAAATAAAGCTCGCACTGATATCATTTTTATTTATTTTTTTAAGGATGTGGTTTTGTGATTAAACAGTGAAGTCAGTCGTGTACTCAGGTTACTATGTATTTTGGCATGCCCACAGACAGTGTCGAAATATATCCCGTGTGTCGCCATGTCAGTACGCCAAGGGTACATTCTGAAAGCAGTTTTTTCAATAGTGATCAGAAAAAGTTGTGCTTACCAATTTTGTAGAACACTATCTCAAGAATGCCAGTAATGCTTATAAAATACTAGCAGTTACCCGCGACTTCGTACGCGTCTACAGTTTCCGTGTACATTATATTATCTGTGCGTGTACTGAGCGGATACTTTGAGAAACTGGACATTACACCTCATTACACCGAACTCGTACCTACTGGAATGTCAAACGCTAGTTGTTCGACCAAAGAGGTAGTACTACGCCCTGTCAAACTGACGTGACATGACATGACAATGAAATCCTCTTGCCAATTGGCGCTGCTAATCCTTTTCGTTCAGTTTATCCTGTAGATCCTGTTCATTATTCAAGATAAAAAGTAGCCTATATGTCAATCCAGGTTACGAACTATATATATGCCAAGTTTCATCCAAGTTGGTTCAGTGGTTTTGACGTGATTGAAACACAAACATCCAAACATCTAAACTTTCGCATTTATAATATTAGTAGGAAGTAGGATAGGATGGGCAGACTTGAATTTAATTAAGTATATGATGAAGATATCGAAGTTTTTCCTGTTTTATGTTTTGGTCGGGATAATGGCAGCCGTGACTTTTATTTTATGACATCACAATGATATTTTTCTATATATTATTATGATAATTATCTCTCTAGTTAAAAATGAACGAATAAAAGAAAAACTAGTTTCTAAATCTTCGGATATTTACGCCGAATAAGTGAGTCTATAAAAATGTTACGAGCAAAAGTATTCAGATTTGCAAAAATTACACGTAAGAAAGTAGAAATTACTTTGTTATTTAGGCAATAATACCACCGAAATATGTTTTACTAGACTCTTATGAGATTATAAAATATTTCGTCGTGTAAATATGTTTTTATAAAACTTTGTTTGCATAAACTGTGTGAAAGTCAATTTTACTAGTTTGGCATAAGTGCCTACATAATCTCCGGAAGCCAAAAGCCTGTTAGTGACATAAAATACAGTGATGATATCCAAATATTAGTAGCTAAATACAGAATTTTGGATTGCCCAGCTGTGGTACAAAGTGGGCTAGAAAAACCAAACTAAGTAAGTTACTGCCCCCGTATTCCAATCTTTTGCTGTCAAGTTATATTTCACTGCCCAGTGTAATTTCTTCAGATCACGTGGTACAATTTTGTACCACGTTTTTTGTATCATTCTTTTTAGACACTTGACAGCAAAATATACGCAAAAACAAATTAAATGACATCATAATGTCACTATTTAGTCACAGAATAACTACGAGTTAGTATAAACTGACCATGATTTAAAACTTTGCAGTTCAACTTTGAGATTGAAATTGCCCCCCTGAGCTTCGCCAACTTTAGTTGTTATAACTATTTTAGAAACAAAAAAACATTGGGTAAATGCAACAATTTATCCCACAGTAGAAATCAAACAAGCACCTTTATTTTCTTAGTTAAGCTTCCTACTGTTTCATAGAAATAAAAACGCACATCAAAAACTTTGATAACATCATCATAACTAATAATGTCACAGTTGAAAAATCACCTCCGAGAGAAGTCTTTTGTTTATTTAGCAGGTTGTTAGTATGCAAAAAATATACAGGCGTAAATACACCATCATTGATGAAAAGAATACACCAACAAGTTAAAACGCCACGTTCGAAAACCACAGTTGAACGAAATAAAGGTGTTTTGTTTTTAGCAGGATTGTTTTTATGATATCCAGCCACAAATACAGACTACAGTTTCGAGTAAACAATGTGTTACGGAAGATTTAAACGTAGAATAACGTGGGAAATGTATTTCTGTAATAGAGGCTACGCCGAGGTCAAAAATTATGTCGTGACCCGCGCAGTATTGCATCGCGTTTTTCACATTTCAAGACCCAAGATGGATGTATCTCAGAGATATGAGTTGCATGGGAAATGTCATTTAATTACCTCTAGACTAGGGCATTTTAATTTATATAGAGAGCTATACGCGAGAATGGTACATTTTTAATTACATCTTTATCTACAAATATTGACTCATGGCTACTGTAAATACCGACTTCTTATGTTTGGTAGATTTGATATTGTGTATTTGGTACTAAACTACTTAGATATTTTTAAGAAAACTTAAAGGGATATTTTAAAGTCCCGCTCGTTTGAGGTAGTACGATTATTTGAACTTTAAAATTGGTTGTACAAGCAGTAGGACCATGGGTAACAGTATGTCTCTATATAACGCGGTTGTACCACGGGTAGTCAAACCATACTGATTTTACAGCAACTAATAATTAGCATAATTTAAAATGACGGAATTAATGGTTCTATTGTAAAATACTTGAATGCAATCAATTGATTGATGATATGAGAACGTCGATAAGAATGATACCCAGTAATTCATTAAGTTATTTTATTAATGTGTGAATACATAGGGGGCTGAAAAACGTGTTGACTTTTCCTACAGTTCTTGCGGTATTAATCGTCACAAAATCAATGTGATAACAGTTTTGGTGGATAGTAGCCTTTTAACCTGAGTGCTTCTTTGCTTTGGCTGGCGTCATAGCTGGGTTTATATTCTAAGTACTTTGTGCGTTGCAGGTTACTGACAATAAATACTTCTTATCAAAATAAGTGTTATTTTCCAAAAATGGACCGGAACAATAAAAAAATCAAGCCATCTTTACTTAAAATTATGTTTGATGACATAGTTACTAAAAGCTAAAACCAAAAGCACCATTTATGAGAGCATATGTAGATATGTTCGTTTGGTGGAGATATTTTTATTAAATCAATAACTATATACAAATACTTAAGAAAATAGAATTTTTAACAAAAAAAATATTATTAAAATGAACTCTGAATTCTAAATGCTAGAGATAGAAAACAGAGTTCAAATCACCGACTGCAGGCAGGGTGCCCAAAGGGCTGGCAACGTTACCTCTTTGTATGGCAATACTAATTCTCTGTCCAAGGTAAGCGCCAGCCCTTTGGTCATTTGTCACGTCCATTAACCTTTTTTACATATTAAAAGTGTGCTGGCTTAAGTATTCCACTTTATTATTAAATTCAAGCACTAGTTTTTGAACCACGTGGATTATTTTTCTAAATATAATGCTCGTTAGACACATGACAGATCGCAAGTGGTCACACTAGGCCACTTCACAATGACAGTGTAACATACGATAATCGTCCATATTTCTCCGCTTTCCGCGTCCACTGGAATGCAGTTTCACTGTATCTCGACACCACTCTTCCGTATGAGATCGCGCACGGCATTGTGATACCGATATTATGCGGTTCCGCACGAAAATACGATATCTTAGTTTGTGTAAGTATAAATAAACATAATAATTATATATACTTACCGTGGTCACTGCACGGATCACACGCAAGATTCCAGATTTAAATAATGAAAATGATGTGACATTTGACAATTGATTCCATTTTTGAATGTGACCTTTGTACCTTATTTTCTTTTTATTTTTGGCCTATGTCCGTCATTTTGATAGACAATTTTGCCAGTATCAAGTGAATTATTTGAAAATATGCCATCAAAATCAAACAATAACACTCACAATAAAGCGCATCACACACGGTGAAGATAATATAAAATATATATTATCTTAGAGCATATTTTAGAATATCGCTCACCATAGAAATCCTATGAACCATCACACACGACGAAGTTAATTTATATTTTATCTTCAGTATCTTAAGATACCGAGCGAATACGCAAATATGGAAATATATATTTCGTATCTTAATATGTTATCTTAAGATACGAAATATACACATCTTAATATAAATACATGGTGTTATAAATACAATACGCATGTTCGTATTTTGCTTTTTTATATCTTCCCTAATCAAATCATGAATTGAAATGAATGTTTCTCTTGACTTTCTAAAATACTCTTGAAATTTCTTCGTTGACAGATCTTCATAAAGGTTAAATTCGCCGCAGGTTTTTCTCTTTTTTATGTGAGGCTCTATCCAAATTTTTCTCCTTTTGGAATGTGCTATTGCAATCTGCATTTCACATTCTATATCAGAATCATCGTCTGAGGAGCTGTCTAACAAATCAAGAAGTAAGGCAGTATCACTCATAGTCAATCACCCTGTATATAGAACTCTAACAAGGAATACGTGTGGCACCAACGCAGACTCGTAAGGAAATGAACAGGTTTTTTAATATTATCGTATCTTAGCCGTGTGTGATAACCTAAGATACTATAATATTTTATATTAGGGCATCTTAAGATAAAATATTATATTATCTTCACCGTGTGTGATGCGCTTAACACCAAGAAAAACAATTAATATAAAGTTGTTTCCGAAAATGGCAGAAATCGAATCATTCACTTCTCTGAGTTTGCTTAAAGTATTTTACCAATTGTCAAAACAGACCTACTAAAAGTTTGTTAAAATGAGTACAATGTAATTTTTTATTCGAGTTTGTTTAAGCTGTTTACAAAACAAACTACGAACACTAGTTTCTTGCCACATACACTGCTATATGTACACTATACTAGACAAGAAGTATTTGCACAAATACTTACGATAAACCACAATATTAAGTTATGTTAAGTTCAAACAACGCAGACAATAAATTAGAGGTGGTTGTAACAAAAAAATCAGGAAGTATTGTTGTAACGACAAAATCGAAATAATAACTGGCTAAGTGGGATAATGTTTCACGCACGTAAGTGGTATTTTTTTTTAATGATATAATTGGACGGTGATTTTAGACTAATTTTGGAAATTCATAAAGAACTTAGCGCGGCTTGCATCAGAATCACTAAACGTGTTTAACAGCTAAATCGATTCAAATCTGACGTATTTTTATGACTTGACAACTCGCTATAAATACTATTTAGGAGTTAAACGCGTTTAGCGATTCTGGTGCAAGCCACCCAAAGTCAGTCTCATACAAAGACATCAAGATACATTTTTCCTCATTTATCGTTTTGATAATACAAAAAGTCATAACTCATTTTTTTATTAAACCTTGTTGTAAAATTAACCTTTACACTGCTCCTATAACTAATTTGACATTCTACAGTCGAAAACGTAAGTTACGTGTTGTATCGTTTAGAAATGTCATTTTTTTTATTAACCAATACTGTCCCACTGCTGGGCAAAGGTCTCCCTCCTCGTCTTCCACTTCCCGCGATCTTTGGCAAGTTCCGCCCATTTTCGCTCGAAGGAGTCCAGGTCGTCATGCCAGCGCTTCCTCGGGCGGCCGCGACGTCTACTACCTCCTTCTACCTATAAGCACTTGTAGCAAAAAAAGTCATATTTATACATAAATAGTCATATTTCAGCAGTCATATTTATACACTTTTTTATTAGCCTATTCCGTCCCACTGCTGGGCAAAGGCATCCCTCTCTTCCCTCCACTTATACATTTTAATTAGTTTTATTCTAGCGATTGTAAAATGTTAACGTGATTATATGGGGTGGTACAATTTGCAATTTACTTTATTTAAATTCAATTTGTAATCATGTTGTAACTGAGTAATTTAATCGTGTGTAGCCGTTTCATATTAAACAAAATGTGGGCAACATTTCTGTTGGGTGAACGGTAACCGGTACGTTTTGCAAGTATCCACGTTGATTTAATTATACAGGGTGTAACTTTAAATCAGTCAGTATGGGAAAGTTTGAAACTATAAGACATACGAAGATCTGTTCTTAGGAACTATGTCATCGATTTTAGTTACAAGAAAAACTGCATAAATGCATTTAAAAAACTTGTACTCGGGAATCGAACCCGGACGTTTTGAAAAGTAAAATTAACACTAATATTTCAATTTACATATCGATTGTGTAGATCTTAAACAGTAAATGATGATGTCTAAAATTAATAAAATGTATTGTTTTCATATCCTTTAAATTATTTTAGTAGGTGTTCGAAATGACTACCATTTTTTTCAATAGTTTTTTCAACAATTTTTTTAAATGTATAAATGCATATTTTCTTTTTACTAAAATCGATGACATGGTTCCTAAGCAGATCTTCGTATGTCCTATAGTTTCAGTTTTTCAAATACTGACCGATTTAAATGTTACACCCTGTATACTTACTCTGTGCTTGCTGATTGAGGGAATGATAATCTGATGAAGTAATTTTTTTGGTGTTTTAACACAACTTAGATTAGTTGCTCCGTCCAGTCTATCAGAAGGCCAACCTAGCAAAATGGCGGAACTTTTAAACACTAGACTAACTAGAAAAAAAATTCTTTATGACACAACGGAACTTTTAAACAAAATTATTCTGTGAAGTAATAAAACCTTTACGCTTATTAGTAGGTACAATAATAAGTAGATGATTTAATAAGTAGGCGTGGCGGTCATCTTGGCGGTCAGAGTTTTTGGTTTTCCCTTAAAAATGACGGTCGGGGAGGGTCTGGGCGGCCAAAATAGCGACTCGGTCGTCTAGTGCTAAACACATGTCCAAATTGGGATTAGCGTTTATTGTAATATATAGAACGTCTTGTGTATTGTAACGGTCTATTGTTAGTCCTCTTGAATGAAATTGTTATAACACAATCCAACAACCACAAAATCACGTTTCGCGTCGGAATTTTATAAAAAAACTGCAATCATATATACTAATCGGCTATAACTATGAATAATTGACCAGAAGCCACTTTTAAATTATCGAACCGGTATTCAATTTCAACAAAGGCATTATCTTGAAACATGTTTTTTTAACTATAGAGTAGAATAGAATACTTTTTAAATCCAGAAACAGAGGTCAGCTAGCTAATGGGCGTTTTCAAACGAGCACCGACACCTATACGATTTTATTTTATTTCTTTAAAAAGAAAAACATCTCATTTCATTTCGATACCGACATGTCAGGGGTACTGAAAGCGCCTTCATCTTCTTTTCTTTGTCCATCATTTTAACAGACAGTTTGAATCATTTGATATAAGTTTGCCTAAATTCTAAACAGGTTTTCTCACAAAAGAAATAAACCCACTTAGTTTTTTTATGATATATAAAACCATATTTTGCATAATGAGGTCTCATTATTTATTGGATCTCATTACGATGAACGCTTAACTATGATATATTTACATAGGTACGTACTTATGTTTATCTTGAAATGTAAAAAAAACTAGCAATAGGTAGGTAGTAGAAGCAGAACATAGATCGTTATTTCCTTATAAAACAAAAAAGATTTATGATCAAAAATTTCAATTGAAAAATATCTAAAGTGATCATTATGGGTGATAATCATTTTTTATTAGTCTAATTTGAGTTATAATAATTACAATAATCTTTATTACTATCTTCCTTAGTGAATGTTATAGAAGTAAGGTCAGCATTAGGTAGTTAAGATGAGATTTAAGATATCCACAGGAAGGGGCGTTCTACTTAACCTTGCACACGTCTGTTTGATTACTGTCATCTGAATGCGGATGACAGCTGACAAGTCCGACTATACTATTGACTTTGTAAGGTCGAATGGTGCTAACTGATGATGTAGAACTTTAAAAGTGAAAATATAGTTTGTAAATAAATCGTGATTTTAAATACTGTATTGAGTTCGTTTATTTTTTTATTATACCTAAAGATTTTTAACTATATGAATTTTAATATACTTTGTTTGAAAAAGTAAGTAAAAGCTCTACATATTCCGATGAACAGGTTTCAACGGGTGTAGAAAAATAAACGGAATATAAACTGTTTTTTTTCTGGTTGTTCAAATTAATATAAATCGGAATATACAAACAAGGCCTTCCTCGGTTTTAATTGAAAAACTTATAAACCGATGGCATGACATATGCCTTGTCGCTCCGTATCAAGCCTTTTACAAACATAGCTATTTACTGAGCCAGGCTAGTTTGACCCTTATACCGGTGAGATACAGGTTATGAGAAATGTCAACATTTAATGGACACGTCAAAAGGCCGACTGTTGCAAGTGCACGCGCATAAACTACAAGTGTACGCCCTACTTTACTAAAATGTCAGAGGCGTCAATATTATTTAAATCTGGTTTTAATTTGGGTAATTAGCACTTGGAATGTCATATTAGTAGCAGATATTTCTTAATCGCATTCGTTCTTGTTGAATACCAATAATTACATAAAAAAGCATGAACATAAGAGTCCTGAGGGGCGAGTACGAGTTTACAGTGTGCAATACGTCCGACGTCCAGTACACCGGTGTGCGCTGATTGGTATGGAAACACTGAGCGGATTTTTTGAGAAGCTTGGTCTCGTCAAGCTTCCGCCCAGTGTTTCCATACCAATCAGCGCAAACTGGTGTGCTGGACGTCGGACGTATTGCACACTGTAAACTCGTACTTGCCCCTCTGATTGCAGTGACCAGCCCACTTCACTTCACAACAGACTTCTATCGTCTCTTATAGTTATAAATAACAGCGTTTATTCAACATTGCTTAGATTTCTGTCATAAAACAAGTAATCAAAATAAGATTTGTAATTACGACGGAATAAGTCATTCCGTTTACCTATTCCGTCAAAACTTTAATTACAATAAACGAGTGCGAACATCAACGATAAGGCTACAGTAGAAAGTTTACTTTTCATCAATCTCGTATTTCTATACTAGACGCGTCAAGACACATCTACAATACAATATGTCTTATTGCTGGTGTACGCTCTTGGACTACGAGCACCATCCCAAAGAACGAGAGAACACGTATTCCTTATTTCAGCTTTAAAGAATTTCCGTAATGCTAAGATTTAAAGTTTTTGAACTCCATTTCGCTTCGCGGTAACGGTGCTGATTCCAACCGCTGGCTGCTGGATATTGAGCCTCGAGGGTGCCATTTATGCCAATGCCCTACGTCATTTTGATATTCCAAAAGACAAAATGAAATGTCTGAAGCCGGACCTATAAAATGGTTCATAACCTTATTAAACAAGTTCTTTACCCAATTTACCACAAGCATCCAGTTTAAGTAAAGCAGTAAAACAAGTGCAACGCGGAAGGTTCTGCAAGTCACCGTCCCGAGCTGACCTTCTGTATCAAGGTCTGAACTAGTTCCACCCTTCCTTTCACTGTGATATAACAGAGCAAGCTGTTGTCCTCGGGTTTGCTTGTGCTGTTTTTCTAGGAATGCTACCGGATCTTAATAGTTGATACATGTGAGAAATAATTTAATACAGGTTAAATAAGGTCAGTCATTCATTTTTACAAAAGGCACAGATAAAATATAGTAAGCATTTCATGCCTAAGGTCAGGAACTGTCGATTGTCTGTTTGTTTTTGGTCAACTAACTTATATTTTGGTTGGGCTCTACTTTCAAATTACACAAACCTACAAATTATAAGTATCTATTCCTACCACAGATCACAGAAAGATCATCACTGGACATATTATTACCGCTGACGATGATTTATGAATGGGTATTTGATCACCAATAAGACCAAAAAAGTTTAGTGTACATTGCGTTCCCTTGTCCAACCAAAACATTCCAGCTCTATATTACCACCAGGATTCTATTTCAACCTATAAATTCCACCATAATTTCCGCGTGGTAACCCTTCAAGGCGTGGCCGCGTGGTCGCCGAGGTCGACCACTCCGCTCACTATAGCCTACTTTAAACGTAATGCACTGGAACCTGAAGTAGATATGCTACGTGGAAAAGTTTTGAATAATTGATTGTCGTGAAATAAGAGCAAGATTGCATGCAGTTGCGGGTTTGAATCCCACGCGGAAGGTAACGTTTGCGATGTTATAAAACTGCTTTGCATTGTAACCACTTACTTATACCTACTTAATTAAACAAGCGATTGTTTTACATGATTACTAAACTTTTTATTCACTAAAGTTCATGTACTCGTAAGTTTAAATCCCGTTTAAATATAACATATCTCTTTTGTAGTTACGTAGATAGTTGTTTTTTTTTCTATTTTCTATGTTATGATATGAACAGACTGTAGGTATGTATATATAGTACAGCAGGGGTATTCCAATCTCAGTTGAACTGCAAAGTTGAACTGCAAAGTTTTTAAATCATGGTCAGTTTATACTAACTCATAGTTATTCTGCGACCAAATAGTGACATTATGATGTCATTTCATTTGTTTTCGCGCCTATTTTGCTGTCAAATGTCTAAAAAGAATGATCACGTGGTACAGAATTGTACCACGTGACCTGAAGAAATTACACTGGGCAGTGAAATATAACTTGACAGCAAAAAATTGGAATACGGGGGCAGTAGTTTATTTTATCTGTTTACTTGATATTTTGAAAATGGCATCTCCCTACCTTTAGGTGGGTCGTAAGCCTGTTTGCCTCACTACGGCAGAGTACAAAAATTTTAATGAGTTATAGGTATTTTTGTATATCTAGTAAGTTATGCCAAGATGTGTAATTTTAGCAGGTAAATAACCTATTTTATGAACTTGCTTACATTAAAAAAACTACTGTCCATTAATATTACTGGGGAATGCAATGGAACCCGGAAACAAGGTGGTCATTATTGTTTAAATGGAGACGCAATTTTGTAGCAAAAATTCTTGATCGTGTATTTAAGTACAATTAAGTGATATAAGTGGTATTTTTTGTTCAAAATTTGACAAAATACTTCTTACTTCTATAGCTCTTCTCTTTCTGCAACAATTTTTTATAAATATTCATTGAGTATTGAGATTAAGTACACAAAATTAAAACGCAAATGCGTTTGTTCGTTTGCTACGTGTAACTTTACTACGCTGAATTTAGCTGTAATCGGAAAGTAATTCCGTAAATAAATAAAATTCAGTCGAAATATGATTAAGACGGTTGGGATATCTTAAAAGATATAAGCTGATGTGAGTTCTACTAGATTCTACCGTGGATTCATATTATGATGCCAAATAGGACATAGAATATTCTGGATTTTGTAAGATAATTTTAAACAAAGGGATAATAAATCTAGCTAAAATGAAAATAGAAGGTCTTGTAAAAAATACACGAAGAGATTTAAAGCCCTTGAAAGCTCTTAGCAATTATCCCTCAATTATTAGAAAGTTCAAGTTCTCCTTCGGATTCGCATTAATTACAAATTGATCTCAACGTGATGAAATTAAATAACGCATGAAAGCTCAACTTTGATATAACTTTGCTTACCATGCATGCATATATCATGTATTTTTTGAATGAAAAGATATCTTTGAAAGAAGATCTTAGTAGGTACTAACTGCAACGATAGGTACTATTAAAAATATGATATCAAAGTAGCTCATTAGATTTTTTTAAATAAAACCTTTATCATTCTTACCGTAAATACAATAAATTGGTAGGTATGTAGATATATTATTGACGAGCTACAAATTACTGACAATCGGATGGGAGTGCTAGATCTAAACATAATGAGCTAAAATAACAAAAAAACCAGTTGCACCAACGAACTTGCCATGCAACCACTTTTTGTTGAACAAACATCTGAATCGTTTTCGCAATCAAACAAAGCAATTTGGCTTAACGACTGCGTGGTAGGAACTCTAGATAGGACCTACTTTGTTTTGTTTTAAGAATGTGCATCTGTTTTGGGTCTTTGGAGAGAACTTGACCTTCGTCTTGAGGCTAAGCGGTATCGATCGGAATGTGTTGAAATTTCCCGAACGTACAGCCTATCCGAATTGGCTTCATCGGTTAGGTATCATAATAGGTACAGTACGCACAACGGATCTTTATCCCTCTGAAGTTAGATGCAAACGATTGCGCATGTACTGTAGTTTGGAAAAATTAGTTTACCTCCAATTTGACCAAAAATGGGAATTTAGAGCGAGATGCTTCCAATAACAGATAACAAATAGAGAAAACCGAGTGTAAATTGATGGCAGTTCAGCATAAACAGCTTAAAAGTTAGAGCATCGTATAACCCAGCAAGTTCAAGAGCCTATGATCAACATTAGATCATCATGACGTAGCAGTACTTTCACCTTCGGAGACATTCGCCCAACGACATTGAACTTGGCTTGCGCAATGTTATGACTATATTGGTTTTAATCTGCGCCGGCTAATGGGCTGGCTTGTTTTAGGTGAAATTATTTACGATTTTTACTTCCTATCAATTTATTTTATCAAGTGCAATAAGTTTGTAAATAGGTATAATAGACAGATAGGTAGGTAAGTTTACAAATTAAATAACTTAAAACTGTAGTTATATAGATTAGATGCAAAGATTTACTATGCTTTTAAAATCAATAAAATAAAACGAAGCTCTAAATGAAAAATATATAAAATCTTGTTTATACAGAGAAAATTGGGCGGTTTTATCACTTAGCAAGATCTCTTTCAGACCTATTTTGCGTGATCCAAACTTAACACATTTATTTTTATTAGTAGAGATAATTCTCTATGGTATTAAATAAGTCGGAGGCCTGGACTCATCTTGGGCTACTAGGTCACTACATCGAAAAAGTACATACCTATGTATCAAATAAATTTTATCTGTTGTTATCTAACTCGTGGTTCTATATTTTCCACTGCGTTCAAATTATTCACGATTCGGTTTCCGAAAGTAACTCGGCAAAGGTCGCCGGTGAATAGACAGGTTTAGTTGTTTAAATGTACCTACCTTTACTTATACTACCTTTACCTTTATTACTATATATATATATTACCTTGAAAAATATTTCAACTTTGGGAATTTTGCCGATCCAATAAAGCATAGTTAACTTGAGATACTAAAAAATAATGCTAAAATATTTTCACCAAAAACACGATCTGTAAGTGTGTTTTTCCTCAAACACTCGAGCACTTTTAAAGCATCTCATCTTATCTCATCTCATCTCATCATCTCAACTCATAAAGCATGAGTTGGTAGATGCCTAAAAAGCAAATACCGGAAAAAAAGAGGATAATGCTTTTCTGTCTAAATAAAAGTGTAAGTTGAAATACGCACATTCGTAGGTTGAAAAGATTCAGATCAAAGTACTGTTTTTGGTTTGAAGAGTATGAATCGTCTTCATTTAGATTCTCCACGCGAAAATGCTCAAGGCGTCGCGTCGGTGAATAACAGTTCCACTGACCTACTAGAAAAAAGTACAAATTGCACAATTTCTTGACCATCGTCGCCGCGTCGGTTGAATCTTACGGCTAAATTCTTCAAGAATCAACGAAAGTTCACCAAATCAAAAATAACGATCAAGTGTCCTCTGCTAATACAAATTAACTATTATGAAAAAAAATTAACTGTATCCTGAAAAAGTCTAAATAGTCTGTAATTTTAGAAAAATTAGGTTTTAACCAGTGAGAGTTTTAGTGGTAGGCTATTCCGAGAAAAGAAATTCTAGAAGTTCTTGTTACAGCTGATTTATTATGCATTCACTCATCTATTACAATAAAATAGACACACAACTATTGGCTCTTTCAATAGATTTATTCACTTGAATACAAATCACAAGAAATCACATGAATTATATCCTATCCTATCCTACTAATATTATACATGCGAAAGTTTAGATGTTTAGATGTTTGGATGTTTGTGTTTCAATCACGTCTAAACTACTGAACCAACTTGGATGAAACTTGGCATATATATAGTTCGTAACCTGGATTGACATATAGGCTACTTTTTATCCCGAATAATTAACAGGATCTACAGGATAAAATGAACGAAAAGGATTAGCAGCGCCAATTAGCAAGAGGATTTCATTGTCATGTCATGTCACGTCAGTTTGACAGGGCGTAGTACTACATCTTTGGTCTAGCGTTTGACATTCTAGTACGAGTTCGGTGTAATGAGGTGTAATGTCAAGTTTCTCAAAGTATCCGCTCGGTACACGCACAGATAATATAATGTACACGGAAACTGTAGACGCGTACGAAGTTGCGGGTAACTGCTAGTAGGTACATAAAAGCTCATCACTCAAGTTCGGCCGCACGAGCCATGACGGACTCACTGGACGGATTCGCAGATGTCATTGAGATTATCCTCACAATGGATACCACACTAACAATAGGGTACATTGTACTGTCTGTTAGACAAAATACCCGGAGAAGCAGAGGCCACAGAGCCTTGGACATGTGATTCCATCGATGCTTTACATACAATCACCAAACATTATATGCACACACACTTAGCTACCGATTTCGACATATCTGTAGCTTGAATACAGGTGTGAAAACGTCTAGTGGGCTTTTGCACACTGGTTTACACCTACTTTCACGGTAACATGTCAGTGGCTCGAACAGGAACAAAAATATCATCATCTATCTATATCAGTCCACTGCTGGACGTAGGTCTCTCCCAACACACCACTGACACCCGAATTAGCAGTTTAGCAATTAATTAGGATTAGAGGATTAGCAAACTGAAATGGTGGAAATGGTAGAGCCGACAATCGTAAAAGCAAACGAATACTTGGGTGGAGACCGCGTTTAGACAAGCGTAGTATAGGACGGACGCCCTCCGGCAAGATAGGGCGACGATCTGTGAAATGGGGCAAATACTGGAAGAGAATACCCGAAGACCGGGCTCAGTGGCACAAAACATCAGTCTAATTATAAAAATACTAAACGTATGATATAAGCTTTCCGATATCGTGTCGGTGGCAGTGAAAAACCAATGTCGTAACGAGAAAAATTGACTTGGAAGCGGAACTTTTAGCTTCCTCTCCTGTTCAGACAATAGGTCGTTAACTGTGTAATATCTTCAGAATGACTCCAATCTGTTGCAGAATTCTCTGATTTAACACGGCGCGCAAGCTGGCTATTAGGTAATTGTTTAAAAAGTGTTTGATGAGCTGACTAATTTGATGCTATTGTTTTGTCCTGATGAGACGATGACACAATAATACCAGCAGTATACCTAGGGTTTGATCTTTAACCTATCTGGTCATCACTTGTTGCGGTTATGTTATGAAACTTGTATTTGCTGTGGATAAGGCTCATTAGGCTGAGAGGATGATAGGTGCTAGAATTCTCTTGATGATGCATTTCTGCTAGAATTTTTATTTCACGTTATAAAAGTATGTTATACAACAATCCGACTCAACTAACCAATATTGAAGGGTCTCAGATAAAATCCTAAAGCGATGGGATCTTATTTGTGGTCTGAATTATATAGAGCCTAAACATATCTTAATAATAACAAGGTCTGAGTAAATTAATAAGCACCTCACGTTTTTAGGTATAAAATTTCCAACATTTCCAAGTTACGGAAAATTCTTTAACAGTAAATGTGTGCGATTTTTCGAAGCTGTTGGAATGCTGCTATAAAGGATACAAGCCACGTTTCGACAATTATTATTCTTGTTCAATTTGCAACCGAATAAAATTAAGATAATAATTACATGTTTTTTGTTCACAGGTAAGTCAATGCTGAAACCATGCAGAATGATACATATTTATATCGTGCAAGAAATGTAAGTTTTTGAAATACTGATTTACCAATTAGGCATTTAAAAAAAATTGAATCTGATGTGTTACTATTTTTGAAAGATGTAACTATGTCATATATTTAAGTTGTACAGAAGCACAATTTAAATGAGCCAGAATATTGTACATATAAGTTACATAGATCAAAGATAATTTACGACCAAAAAGGTTTAATACATCATACAGAACAAGCCTATTCGAATCCGCCAAGCGTCGTTATTGAATCATTATTATCGAATAACAATCGAGTGAATCGATAAAAAGCGCAAGAAGTAATCATTACATCAGGCCTAATAACTCGATTGCAGTCACCGCACTTTCACTCAAGCGGTGCATCGGACGCGGCGCAATCAAAGGGACTCGGGAGACGAGACGGTCACATAGACCATGTCGTATTGAATAGCTTCCATGATGAGTAGGTACACAAACTGTTGACAGACGTGACAACTTTTGACAGTTGTGTTTTTCATAGAACTCAAAGCTCTGATCGCGTAGAAGCTGCACCATACAAGTGTATCAACCCTATTACTATTTAAACGTGATTACAATGCGATTTTACAAAAAAAAAAGAAAATCGAACCTCTTTTCCAAATTCAATCACTACGAATATAATTTTAACACGTAATAATCTAATCTATCCAATTGAATTGAAATTCATATCGAACATCGAACATCTTAGAATTCGATATTCAAATAATACTATACCAATCAAGCTATTTATTTTATTTGAATATGGAACAAAGTTTCGGAATTTTATTACAGACGTTCCCAGTAGAGTCAGTAGACGTACTATAATGCACGGCAATACAATGTTATAGACAATAATAGTGACTGCTTAACATCAGGTAGACCATCTGCTTGTTCCATCTTAACATCATCTTCAATGAATTAAAAGTTCAGTAATTTGCGACAATCAGGCTTTTAAATACCAAGAATCTTAAATTTGAACTTATGCAAGGTATAAACCCTACTGAATAGGAAATTAAATCAACACCACAGATAATATAAACTATAGTATCAGTACGTAGTTACTGTAGGTAGGAAGTAAAAAACTAACATGTCCTGAATCTAATTCGATAATTTGATATTGTTGTTGATACATTGCAGCCTTGTAGCTGTCAAATATTTCCGTAATGGATATGTGAACTCTCACCGCTGAATTTCATATTCAACTGTTGTTCATTTGATTTATTTCCATCGCGGCAATAATCCTTCGCTTTTTTTAAACACCGTGTTTTGTTTTTATTTTCGTTTCAATGTGAAAAGAGTTTATATATTTTTTTTTATCGTTCTATATTTAAAATAATCACGTGGAAGTACATGACTTGAAGTACACATAATATTCCACCGTTATTAGACCTCTTAAGAGGTCTTAGAGCCAGTTACTAGTATTAGTAGTACTAGTAACTAGTTTAGTTACTAGTAGTACCTACTTGTGATTGTTATTATTTCACCTTTAGGCACTGCAGCGTCCCGTTCATGCACGGGTAGTGGTTCCTGATGCTGGTTGTATAAATCATCTATATTAGATGTGGTTTCATTATACAAACTAACAAATATTTGCATATCAAATCTAGCTTTTTAAAAACAAACTATAACAATAAAATATAGCAGGTCAATGTAACAAGAAAGTTTAATGGAATACAGATGAGGTCGCGACCTCACGTGACCACGCCAAGGTCAGGGCTGTCGCGTAGATATGGTTGCATAATCGAGACTAGATACTGTGACCCTCATCATCAGCCCGTAGATTTCTACGGATTAAAACCTGCCTCATGTTCTGGCAAATGGTTTATTTATTTACTAATTGCCATAGGTACGCTAATTTTAACGTCTAGATATTTTTTATAACAAAGTATTAGAACAATCTGATGGCCTGCCTGATATTAAGTGGTAAACTTTGCCATCAAAATGCAGGTATGTGATGTTCGTCCCTTGTTTTGTGTTGTTATGCTTTGAAGAATAGAAGGTTACACGGATTTTATCACAACTTTGTTTATCAAGGGCTATGAGTCGTGCTAAGCACATGAATGATTGTGTTGAAATTTTATAGACATTGATGACTATCAGATTGTGTTTGAAAGAACTGCATTTTGAGAACTACCTACGTTAAGTTCAAAGGTACTAGTATGATTCATTTACCCAAACTTGGCTCCAATCACAGATCATTAGAACCTATTGAATGGTATTCCAATAAGACCTTGTCAATTATTTCAACAATGTTCATAGTAAGCCAAATCAGTCTTGAATAAGGTGTGGTTTCATTGCTCAATAAAGTTTACGTTTACATAGATCACCATATTGCTCATTTTTGATTGCAAAATAACAGTGGAAAAACCAAACAGGATATTATAATCACACCTTTTTCTTGGAAAGTTTGTGAATAAAAACGAATCTTTGGCGGAGAGGCTAGCTTTGAATCCCACGTTGATAACTTTTGAGACATTGTTAGGTTAGGATATTATAAAACAAGTAATTAAATTTAAAATACCCCCGAATCGTGGACCGATTTTTATCAAACATAGCTAAGAATACACCCGACTAATTCACCTTTCAAACAAAAAAAACCAAATCAAAATCGGTTCATCCGTTCGGGAGCTACGTTGTCTCAGACAGACACACACACACACACAGACACGTTAAACTTATAACACCCCATCGTTTTTGCGTCGAGGGTTAATTGGCAATAATTAAGTCAAAAGTCATTTATGGCAAGACAATTGTATCGCAAATAAACATCAAAATATGAACCTTAATTTTTTTATTATTGCTAAGATACCCATGAATAAAACCGCCGTCAAATATTTTAAAATGAGATAAATTACCAATCGATTTGAATGTCATTGATTGTTGCCTCATCCAGTGTCGCAACTTTAAAATGTAGGTACATTGGACATACAAATTGCAAACCAGGAGGTCTGATGAAATCGAACCACGAACATTTATTAAAGTCCACCGACCCCCCACTCGATTATAAATGATCGAGTATTACTCCATCGAATCGATTCCACGTGTCATGTCAATCGGCTGACGATCATTTGATTGGGGGCTCGTTATCGTTTTTGCTATGTCCAAACTCTATTGTCTGATTGGTCAATCCAAACAACCAAAGGAATAAACATGTTTTTGTTCTGGTCATAAGTACAATTTGCAGTAGGTAATGATTGTTTTTGTTGATTGTGCAAACAGCTATTTTCATTAACCTTTGAGTGTATAGACACACAATCCTAAATAAGCTGCTGTATCCAATAATTAATGTAGATGCCATGACCTATGTGTACAGATAGAACGATGGTACCTATCTACGGTGTAACTAGGTGGAACAAAAAAGTCTCATTAGTTACGTTAAAGTTACATTTTTAAATAATGTAACTACTTGGAATAAAAATGTCCAGCTAGTTACATCAATGTAACTACAATGTAACTAGGTGGAACGGACGATAAAATACCCAGCATTTAGCAATCACTAGCCCCCGAATTATAGACAACTAGCAGTTACAAACTGACAAACTGACGTGACATGACATGACAATGAAATCCTCTTGCCAATTGGCGCTGCTAATCCTTTTCGTTCATTTTATCCTGTAGATCCTGTTAATAATTCGAGATAAAAAGTAGCCTATGTGTCAATCCAGGTTACGAACTATATATATGCCAAGTTTCATCCAAGTTGGTTCAGTAGTTTAGACGTGATTGAAACACAAACATCCAAACATCCAAGCATCTAAACTTTTGCATTTATAATATTAGTAGGATAGGATGGTGGGACAGTTTGCTAAACTGTTTCAACCAGCATTTGTGCGTGGCAAATATAGATGTTTGTTCTATGTCTATGTATTATAATATAAGTATGTTTTTTTTTACAACAAACATGTATATAAGTATTTTATCAGCATCTAGTTCTCATATTACAAGCTTTGCTTAGTTTGGGACTAGAGGGCGTCGTGTAAAATGTCCTTTATATAGCTTATAAATTTTAATTTTATTATTTTATTTTACAACCACTTAATAAATACAATGGTCAATATATTGCACCTTAAAAACCTTAGCAGGTTTGTCTAGGTACTTACAATTCGAGGGCTTAAAGACAATGGTTTTTATGTCTCACTTGTCTAGTACCTTCTCCAAAAAACTTAGTCGGGAGAAGTGAACCTACATTTCCTGTATCTTAGTTTGTCACTGTTGAACCGTAGAGTTCATCTCGTAATGAATTTATTGCGTTAATCGATTGCTTAGTACATCAAAAAGCTAATTACAGATTGTAAAGACTTGACGTGTTTGCAGTAGGTAGATTAGCATAAATGATTATTATAAGAATTTTGATTACAAACAGACTATGCACGCCTAAGGCTTTTTCTCTTCCTGTTTTTAATAAAGCTGAACCTCACGGCGTAATTTAGTAAAGAAATAGTTTAAGATACCAAATCATTTAGCGACTGGGTACCTTTAGGAAGCTAAAAAAAATGGCTCACGAGAATTTAGCTACTGGATAGTAATATTATCCTTTATACACGAAAACTAAAAAAACCACTGCGGTAAAACCATGGCAACTATTTTCTTAGATTTCTTGGAAATAGAGATCCTTCAGGATATTCAAGAAAGCTAGCCAAACATTGCATTTAAAACATCCCTACTTAGAATGCAACTAAAGTATACTATATACAAAAGCGATTCTTTGATATTGAACCTTGTGATGTTATTAAACAATCGTTGAATGATGTTTTTGGACTTGAATGATTATTCAAAATGATTATTCTAAAACCATGTGGAAACTGGTTGCATCTAATCCATCTTGTTTCCGAATGTCTGGACGACGGGAGATCGAAGCAAGCGATTGCAACAGCGCCCATCAGTATCCGTCGATCATTGCAGTTCGTTGCCCTGGATAAAATGCATTGCGGTCAGAGTTGCATCAAATGCTGTGTAATAAGGGGGCTGGACTTCGTTTGGTGCAATGGTAAGAGTATAGAATAAAAAACATTTATTTACGACAGCAGATAATAACTACAGAATCTTATACCCGAGTCGCCCTTGAGTGTCGTAAAACGTTCCCTTACTCAGCCTAGGTTGGTTGACTGGCAACCAACGCTGGTCTTCCACCAGAGCCCATATCACAGGACAGTCTTAAAAACAGACCATGGAATGAGAAGATGGCTGGATGGATGGAAAAATTCGTTCGACATTGAATAACCAAGCGGAAACCAAAACGCTACAGATTACATCTCGCAACGTCAATGATGCAACCCTTGGGTCCCAGCATCAGTTGAAATAATGGAGTAAGTAAATCATATTCCGTCTAACGTTTCCGTGGGAAGTGAGTTGTGAGAAAAAACAACACATGTTACACGTTACGGCGGTTTTTACACTGCGGCAGACACGATACTGACACGACATTATCAGTCCTAATGTCATGCAAAAAAAATGCTAGGAATCAGGCTTAGAATATAATCTGTGGAATCAGGTAGTTTCTTACCCGTTTTTCTAAGCTTTGGTCATGTAGAACTGGCACTTAGAACCACCTATATGACGATTCTAAATGATCCTTGTGATTTTAGTGAATAAAAGATTTTTGACTTTGACATTGACGCCTCGCAGATTGTAGACTTTCTTATCGGCCGATAGCTTGATTGGGTTGAGTTGTTAATCCAAACTGGGCCGATAATGAATCGTTGTTATTTTTGTACCTACTTGTAATAGTTACTTACATCTTCATACTGATTAAGAATCCGATCAAACTATGCCCATGTATGAAGGTATGAACCAACGCTAACGACCAATATTTTTGTTAGTAATTGTCCTTGGAAAATTGCGTGTACAGTCTCTAATAATTTGCTAATTATTGGAACGTGATACAAATTGAGTAACTTCCGTCACCTGCCTTAGGGCTGGCACACGATACGATCGGCTCTTATTTCGCATTCTTCCTTGCGACATTGAATAGTGCAATCAACTGAAACAGTTTGGCAATAGGTGCCTGAATAGTTTAAAGTTTCATAGGGTTGCCTAAACTGGGTATTTATACCCATTGTTGTAATGACAACAATAAGATAATATTAAATACAAATATTGTTAGGGTTGCCCATTTTTCCAATGCAGACATATCGTGGTCAGGCTTTACTTTGAGATGCATAACATACGCTTAGCTACTTCTAATAAGCTTCTTCTAATATGGGGCTTGATACCAAAAAATAGGTTGGTGAGTTCAATTGGTGTCCTTACAAGCGATTTCCATCGTAATTTTAAATACAGACACTTTTCAATTGTTTTCTACAAAAGCACCTCACCAAAGTATTCTTTGTGAACTTAATAACCACACTAAAGACTTTCCTCAGTACTCGATGGCCAGACTGCCCAGTTTTCCATGCAACTTCGACTTTAAGCTAGAAAGCGAGAGTGGTTCCACTTCCACTTGGTGCCGATCATGGAGAAAATGTACATTTTATTGACTAGACTTCCATAATTTAGAACATTTTCACTACAAAGTGTAGAACAAGATCTTCGCTCTGTCTGATTGTCGGCTTGGAAAAAAATTAGGCTTATTCTGCAGGCTAAGCGTAAAATTAAACCCGAAATAGTCTAAGCTATCATAGGTAAAAGACTTACAAGATATCATAGCTTAGTATTGTCAACAAACTTAGACTATTGTGACTAGGTACTGAATCAATAGCTAAGAATAATTCAAGTATCTTTCGTTTAGTTTTCCAAGTATACCTACTTGGCACATAAACAGTAAATTGACCTACACGACGGTCAGTTAGCTCCAAATAACAAAAAAATGACTTACGACCTCGATAAACAAAAAACAACGCTAGATGGCGCTACCAAGGTCTGACGCACCAACCGATTATTCAAAAGTGTGCGTAAACGCAAGCAAATTATGTTATGATGTTATGAAACTGCAAATTGACTACAGAGTAAGGCTGTGAACCTGTCGAAATTAATTCTCACAGCTTGTTTGGTCGTTTATAGGTAGCTTTGAGCTTGTATATTCAAAATTTACGGCCAGATGTCTTAGTTTATAGTTTTTGAATGATAAATGCCTCAGGTTTAGCAACTTGTATTATTTTAGGACCAATTCAATGGTAAAACTTTTGAACTTTTCAATTTTAACCCTTCGTAGCGTTCCGTAACCCTTTCCGAAAAAAAAAATGCTAAGAAAACGGTTTCTAAATATATTTATTATGCTTCAAAAAACTAGGCCAACAAAAACAAACCTACAAGCAAAAAACAAAGCTCAGCCTTGCAAAGATTGTTTAGATAAAAAAACATCAATACAATGCATAATATCCGTAATCTAAGCACAGAATCTATGACATGATAGCGAGATTAGTGGCAAATGACCCAGTTTAAGCCAAATCGCGCCGTTGTGCACGAGTTCGTGAGGTCGATCTGCTGATACCTAACACTGCTATGGAAATAAGGTCTAAACGGTATTTTTGTGGCCATTTAGCAATAAATAAAGCACAATCGTGGAATGTAAATGATCTTAATCTTTTTGGGTAAGAGAACTTGATACTGTAGGCAGGTCGTTTAATATTATGTTAACCAAGTAGCTAAAATAGCTAAAATGTTTGAAAATTTCAAATAATTGCTTAAAAAAACGCCTATAAAATTTCAGTGGAAAATTATCAATAAAAACGTAGAAGCAGTTTTATTCGATACTACTAAGACCTTATCAATTACTACTAATCTCCTGCTAATATCTAAATTGCACATTTATAACTTAAAATTCAATGCCAAACCCCAACAATGTTTTCTAGCAAAACCTTGAATGATTCCATGACCTAAAATTGCCACCCTTTTTACCAAAAGTGGGGGTTTGGAAGTTTTAGAAACAATTAAGTGTTACGGTTAACACTGATGTATTGTGTAACAGTGTTCCGCTCTTCCGATGCTTGTCTAGAACTAGTAAAGTATGTCATTGCTGCTATTATACATCTAAGGAGGTCATGTTATTGATACTCACAGCTTTTATATCGGTAACTAAAATAGTTTCTTTCCGGGCCCCTTTTTTTCGGTGCCAACAAAGAGGCTTATATCATCGTTTTGATCATCAGAGGGCCTAGTACGAGTTGTGGTGTGTAAAGCTGGTGTAAGACGTCTGACGCCTAGCACACCTGATTTGTATATAGAGACACTGAGTGGATTCTTTGAAATTACAGATTACACGGAACCCGTACTCGTATGTCAAGCTTCTCAAAGAATTATGGTTTCCTAGTGCCTTCATGTCTTTTAAAAACCAATCCCGTCTTCAATGACCACAACTTCCTAGTGCGTTTATATTATTTTGATCATATCATCAATTTTATAAAGATTAAGCAGTCTTTAGCTCATTACACGTATCGGCGGTTACTCAGCAGTAGAGTTGCGCAAGAGTAAAATTGGCGTGCGTGTGTGAACGGTACGGGCATACTGATGATGAATAGGATCACGTGACGAATAGCGTTGAACGTTGGGTAATACTTTTATAGCCCTTTTAGATAGGGAAAAAATGTGGTGAACTGAATTCGGAAGCACATCCGTATGAACTGAACACGCGTTGAAAATCGATTTCTATGTATAAGGGATTAGGGATAAATCTGTTGGGATGCCACATCGCCCTAGTTGTCAAAAACAAAAAACGTTGGTTGGTAAGTATCTGTCTAAAGCAAAAGTCACTAAGTAACTAATGGGAATAGATAATTTTTACAGGCTGTGCTAAAAATTACCAGCACGTAAATTCGCCTGATTTTTCCATGTGGTTTTTAAAATATATTATACATTATAAGCAAACGTTTCACCGCAATCTTACCTGATGTTAAGTGCGTACGATGCGGTCGACGATGTAGCACATTTGCTTAGAAGAAACCATTCACTCTCCTCTTGAAAACATCTAAATTGTAAGTTCGGAAACAAACACGCCAGTAAAGAGATTTTTTGAATCTTGAAGATAATTATCTAGGAGACCATAGACATCTTTAATAGAGGACTAAACATAACATGCCCAGTGTTCCATATTTAATACTAAAAACTAGTTTTTTTTTAAATTAGCTCTGATAATCTATGAAGTAATTACAAAATCTAGACTAAGCATTGATGTTGATGCCCTGATAGATATGGTCATTGAGAACTACTCTTAGAGCTTTCGCCTACGGTCAATGCCGCGGTCTCCAAGTCGGGTAAATTACATAAGTTGCTCCCGGCGGTAATTACCATGTGATTTGTAATGAGCATAAATCAGTTGCAATAAGATTTGAACAAGTGTGTTAATGACAAATTGGAAGACACTTTCACCTTCTGCGTTTTGGGCATCTTCTAACTCTAAATAGTGTTTTAAGTATTCTATGTATAGGCTTAAAAAATACAACTGAATTGAGAACCTCCTTTTTTGGAAGTTGATTAAAAAGTACTGGGGTGTTGTCATCACTATTCACGTATGCGTTAGTTTATTTTGGAAACCAAGACATAAAATGAAAAGATTTGCTCGTGTCTTAAAAATTGTCACTGCCTAGGATATAAAATAGCTTGTCTAAGTAGTATTTACCCACCTCGGGGATAACATCGTACATATTTCTACCGCCAAGCAGTGGTGTTTGCATTCTGCAGGGGTATGCCAATCAAAGTTGAACTGCAAAGTTGAACTGCAAAGTTTTAAATCATGGTCAGTTCATACTAACTCATAGTTATTCTGTGACTAAATAGTGACATTATGACGTCATTTGATGTGTTTTCGCGCATATTTTGCTGTCAAGTGTCTAAAAAGAATGATCACGTGGTACAAAATTGTACCACGTGACCTGAAGAAATTACACTGGGCAGTGAAATATAACTTGACAGCAAAAGATTGGCATACGGGGGCTGGTCTTCCGGTGTGTAGGGCGTGGGTTCTCGAGCTATAACGCGGGCACATAACACTTTAGCACCTTTTATGTCTCAGAGTGGTCGACTAAAATCAAAAGCTTTGCTAGTGCTAAATGAATGAATGAATGAAAAAGTAATAAAAAGAAAAAAAGAGGATTACAGAAGAAATGAACCCACAGATTATAATTTTCCAGCCATCAATAACAGCAGTTGCGATAATCTGCTTTGAGTAAGATTTCAAACATAATTTAATCTACAGTCTGATAACTTTGCATAGATTCGCAATATCGGCTTGCGACAATTTAGAGTCTGTTTTAATTCAATTTACAAATCTGCTGATGTAATAATCGCCGGCACTTGACACTTGCACGTAGGCTTATGACATACTTGAACTAATCGGTTCAACCGAATAATAAGGAAGAGATACTTTGCAAAAGCCGGAATGAGTGAAGTGTAAGTACAAGTGAGTTTAGGGGCTTAACTAAAAAACTCTACTAAAAAACTTGTCAGCTAAAACGCAGCTCAATCGTAGCTTTTCATTTGTTTTAGGTTATCTTGTGTTCTATTTTCTATTCTACTAGTAAACAACGAAGGCACAAACTGCACAATGACGTTTCTGCTTATCTGAAGATCGATAGAACCATAGTTGGAACTGAATAGAACGTTGACCGTTTTAGTAGAATTGAGCCTCAGAAAGGCAAACTCGAACTTATTTTCTTTTTTCAAATACATACTAAAACAATATATATACAACCTAAAAAAAGAAAAAAGATAAATAAATATTTATGTTTAAAAGTCTTGATACAGATATTATTAATATGATATTTATCATATCAACGTGTATCGTATCAACGTCAATTATCAACGTGCTGTTGATAATTGTTGTTTACTAGTAGAATACAAAATGGAACACAAGATAACCTAAAACAGATGAAAGCTACGGTTCAACTGGATTTCAGTTGTCAAGTTTAATAATAGAATACGAAATAACCTAAAACAAATGAAAAGCTACGATTGAGCTGCGTTTTAGCTGACAGATTTTTTAATAGAGTTTTTTAGTTATGTACCTATGTGATATTCAACATAGTCTTCTATCTAATACTGCTTATTGCGTATCCTATAATATTTTATTAGTGTTGCTCGAATTTTTGAACTTGACTATGTCTAGTCATTTCAATGCAGTACGGGACTTGTGCTTGACGTACAATCGAGCACAACTTTCACTGACTAGATTAATTCCCAAACAGTACAGTCCGGTCGAATGATCCTTCGTGGTTTGAATTAAGATGGCGACTGTTTAAGGATTAGAATTTTAATGATTATTTGTTTATCTTATTATATAAAACACTTTAAAGATTTTTCTAAGTAAGTTGTCGTTATTTTTTGAGCTATGTATTTATTTAATCGAGAAAAAAATATTTTATCTATTTCTGTTTGTTGGTGTTTTTACGAAAAGTTGAAACGTAATTAAAAAAAACGACACAGATATCACAATAAGCGATAAATTGGTTTATTGTCATAATCCCCACTGCTGTCCCCACCAGTGGGGATTATTTAACATGAAGTGGCTGAGAAACCAAGCAGCAAAGTAAACAATAAGGTATTATGAGAAACTTCGTGACTTTTTAACAACATTATTTCCGTATCTCTTGGAATTGCCTGATTTTGTACAATTGATTCGGTTTAACCTATTTCATTGAATATCCATTGATTACATCTATTAATTTTAGAACGTTACTTTCAATTTTATTGAACACAAAGGTTTTATTATTTGTGCGTTATTTATTAATTTTGACTGATTTTAAATTGTATTTCTAGATTTCGATAAAAATGGTTGAGAGTTCTGTTCTAATAATCTAAAAAGAAGTTACGTTTAAAACTTTCTATTTCACTTCCCAATGTAAGTGATACACATAATTTGTATCTTGGTTATATAAATACATAAGTTAACGGAGCGTAATTATTATATTATGTGTTCGTTGCTACTGAAAAGCTTGTAGGCAAAACTTAGAGCCAAGCAAAAAATACACTTGATATAATGATCTAATAAAACGAAGATTCGCATTGCATAATGCGATCCATTAATTTATATACAACAATAGAATTATAAAATCCCGTTCATTATTACATAATACCAACCACATCTATCGAGCAGGATAATAACAGTACTTAAAATACAGTTTCACTCGATAATTGTTCGTAATGCTTAGAACGCAAGGTTTTGGTTTGACCGGCAATTTAGTGGCCCCGTCTATTGGATGATATTATGCAGTATTGCACAATGCAGGATCTGGATTGAAGGTAAATTATCGCGTATCACGTACAGTCGTACACAAACATAGATCGGTTTGTCCTTCCGTTGTCTCTGCTTTCTCTGATGGAACGTGCGTGCAATCTGAGTAAAGGAGGTTGTGTCACAATGTGTGTAACACTGCCCTAGGAGTACAGTCGGACGGCCAAGTGTGTCAATGTTTTAATTATATGGCATGGGTAACGATTTGCGGACTCATTAAGTTGCAATCAGTCAAACTGATGAAGTAATGCTTTAATCTGCATTTAGCGCACATACATTAAAAAAAATATAAAACTTTTTAAAATGTATTATAATATTTTATCCTGTAGATCCTGTTAATTATTCGGGCTAAAAAGTAGCCTATATGTCAATCCAGGTTATATATGTCAAGTTTCATCCAAGTTGGTTCAGTAGTTTCGACGTGATTGAAACACAAACATCCAAACATCTAAACTTTCGCATTTATAATATTAGTAGGATAAATAAAACAACAACGTTACTTCGTAACATTAAATTATTTTAAATGCATATTTGAAAATTTTGAAACCTTAAAATACTCACGGAAGAGTTGCGTTTAGCTCATTTGGCTGGATCACTATTAAGTGTCCCCAAGACTCTAGATATTGCCACGATGAATGACAATGCTGGTATTTTTTTTTTATATTTTGGTATATGCTGATACATTTGAGTGATGTGTGCAAAAATGTCACTGCCGTTAGAATGGGCAATGTTTATGGCGAAACCTGGCCATAAATTGTAGTTACTGTTAGATTTGGCCCAGATGAGCTTAAAAATTTGCCAGAATAAGGAATTGGTATTCAAGCATAGTATTGACAGTGGACAATACGTAAATTGTTATTTTTGTATGGAGTATAAAATTATTATTTATATAAAACTTCTCTATATAAATTTAAATTTACGTGAATATTATATAGTTACCAACGTAAAACGTACACAGGTATTTTATAATATCGGAGTTTTGATATTTCTGTAAGTATTTTCATAATGTGAAATAATTTAATATTGCTTTCAGTATTTGGTAGAGACTCGTGAGTGAGAGGTATTAAAATTAATACGTTATTATTCGATGAAGAAATAGGTGGGTTTTATAGTTCATTTGAGTTTTTTTCAAACCATAAAACTAAGTCACTGTATCACATAACCCAAAGCTGCTTGACAAAAAAATATACATAAAAAAATTACTTGCTAAAAACATGTTTGTAACTTACATTTTGCAAGTATCTACAGAATTTTGCCTCTTGTCTGCCTCTCATGGTTTCAAACTGACATTGTTACCACACTTCCTCATAGTCCTTTCAAATTATCTTTGCTCTATCTAGTACCGCAAACAGTGCTCACTTTGTTACAACATAATTACTATTACTTGCTAAGTCGTGCTCCTGCGCATACAGTCGGAGACACCACGCGCACACTCTTAACTTTCTATCTCAATAAAGAACTATTTAAGTACCAAATAAATAAGAAAATAAGTCGTTGTCGCTGAGTATAATGAAGGAGGCAGACTAAAGTCATTCGTAAAAGCATTTGATACTTATTTAGGGGTGTCAAAAAAATATTTAAAATAAGAACTGTATTTTAATTTTTTTTTCTTTTTCATAATTATTTGGCCAATTAAAACTTCAATTTCATTAGAAGTGGCTCCTTTTGCATTGTAGGCACATTATTCCATTTCGTTTGCGCTATCAATACTTGCATGTTTTTTTTTTCACATAATGCCTGTCTATGTCTATGTCTGTCGGCCGAGTGGCACGAATTTCAAAATCCCGAACCAAAACAATTGACAAGTGATAGACCAATTGGATCACACTTGGATCAATTAAGTCTATAGGCAACCATTTTCCCTGCTTCATTAGATTTTATTACGCAAACATTTTGTTTATTGTGTTATTTATGAAACTACCGCACGTTTTGTTACAGTTTTGGTACATAACGTACCTAATCTGTATCTATTAACTAGCAAGTGGTTGGGATTACGAGATATTGGAAAGTAAACAGTCTGTTTTGTGAAATAAATGATTATAAATTCTGTTATTATAAATAAATAAATATTCATGGACTTTACACACAACGCCCTCTAGTCCCAAACTAAGCAAAGCTTGTGATATGGGAACTAGATGCTGATAGAATACTTATATAATTTTTTTTTGTAAATACATACTTATTATACATAGTAACACCCAGACATAGAACAAACATCTATGTTTTCCACGCACAAATGTTTGTTCTTGGTGGGGATCGAACCCACGACCCACAGCACGGAAGGCAGAGCTATTACCGACTGAGCTGTGACGCCTGTTATTATGGTTCATGTGCTGAAAGCTTGATCAAGTCTGAGTCAATAAATACTCAAGTATTGTCTTTTTAGACTCTATTGATCAATGTCACCACTGGTGATTAGATGTCCTCATCCTCACACTAGTGACATTTATTGTCTAGTGACAAACTAGCAACTCCTAATTGTCTCCCAGTGGGAGTAAAGAATTGTATTATTTTATAGTTTAAAATCCCAGGAGGGCAGAAATAACCAAAAGATAGTTATACAAAGATAGGGGAGTTATAGCCATTTGGGCCCTTCCTTAGGATTTCTGGAATAAGCCTTTTTAATCCACCTCTAGCACCTCGGGACTGTAAGTATAGACGATAAAGTCTTTAAAAAAATATAAATAATCTTACTTTTTTTTCTTAAAAAAAATATTTAACATTTAATATACCTACTTAATAGAAGTTGTCGCCGATATAACCAGAAAGGTCATCATCATCAAAAGTCTACCAGTTTCATTAATTTATCACATCTTCACCTCATTCGGAGCCTGCACACAGAATACGTACTAGTTGTTTCGTACAAAAGTTTCACTCTTTGCGCCAAAGTTCACGCAAATTATATTTTGTATGGACAATAACGATATTGATGGTTACTGTCTAAACGATACAAGATCTAAAATTCTACTTGAGCATTGTTTTTTAGCGTGGGAATGCAGACAGTGTCTTGAACACGCTTTAGATCGGTGCAGTTTTGGATCAGCTGAACTATCTACAGATCGTTTCCAATAGTCTGCAGATAAATCAACTGTTTCTTATACTCGTTGTATATTTTGTAAATATTGTAAAAGTTTTCATTCATAACATTTAATTAATTATTAGACCATTCACTAAGGGCGTCTTGCACCAGAATCACTAAACGTGTTTAACAGCTAAATCAATTTAAATCTGACGTATCTGTATGACTTGACAACTCGCTAAATACTATTTAAGAGTTAAACGCGTTTAGCGATTCTGGTGCAAGCCGCCCTTAGACTACTTTTGTGTCCGAGCGATTTTGAATTTAAAGACAGGGCGATAAAGTTTATTTTGCACAGAAAGTTGAATCGGCATGGTATGGGTACTGGCATTACCCAACAGTGGAAGAGCTACTTTCCATTTAAGGAAGGCTATTCAAGGTTGCCGGACGTATTTTAGGTTATAAAGGTATGGACTCTTTCTGTAATAATTACGACATTTTGATTATTCTGACTAATTATATACTTAATAATTTAGTACTATTTGATGTAGGTTTATTTTTTTAGAAACATAGTGTTGTCAAAATGATCCGAAAATATCATTAGATTTCATCAGATTTTATTTCTGTCATTACTGTTAGTTCATTTTCGAGGTCGTCTCTGGTTAAGCATTATTATTCTAGAAATACAAGTTCTAAGTAGTTCTACTGAGAAGGTAAGTTAAAGTTTAGGTAAAGGAATATTTTTTCTCCTTTGTAAGAGCAATTGTATGAGCAGTACCACTTTAGATTACCAATTTTAAATACGTCAAAGCAATTTGTACCGTTTATGCTAACTGATAATAAAATCAAATATTCTGCGCCAGGCGTCATAAACTTGTATTTTGCGCAATAATTGAAGTGCGTTTGCGCATCACATCAGTTTCATTTTCAACTGCTTTTAAATAGTGAACGAAAACATAAAGAAACTAATACATGACCAAACAAAAGTAGGGCAAACCTATGATCAGGATTATTCTCTGAACATTTTGTATTAAACTGTTATTAATTATTTTTAATTAAAAAATAACAGTAGACATAAGAATATTTTAAGCGAAGGAAAAATACGTGGCTTCTAACAGTACACTCTAAATTTTAATAAACCCCCCTTTGATTAATATTGTGTACTCTATGGGGGCGATACAAGATTGGGAAACGTAAAGTACAAGATACGAGATAATGTGATTGATTGATGTGACATTTCTTGCAATTATGCAAATAATGTTGGTGAAAGATCACGTTGCATGTTGCGCAGCTACCTAGAAGATATAAGTAAGATAACAAAACATGCTCTATTTATAAACTGGACTAATATTTCTGCTAAAACTGTTAATATTTAAAAAAATAGAATGGCGAAATATGTCTGCCAAAATGACGGACAAAAGCCATAAATAAGAAAAAGAAGAAGGTTTTTGGTTCGAAATGAGGCCACATTATATTTTTTCTTCTATGTGATCAAAATCGAATTAGTTATAAACAAAACAAGTGAAAATAAACGACGACATAAAACAATAAGTTATGTCATGTCTGCAGATCATCCACTTTACCTAGAGCTCAGAATAACTAGTATTGCTTACAGTTAAGGCGGTAGATACACGTAACTACAGCCGATCTAGTTAGCAAGAGCGATCTGAACCACGACTTGAGGTGGCACAAAACAAGCAAGTGAAATGTGTTCCAAGTGTTAAAAGGTAGCGTAGGTACGATAAAAAATGTACTGGTAAAAGTGTAAAATTTTCAGCTATGAACAAACCACGACTGATTCACTGAAAACCTTAGTCTAAATAAATGCATTTATCCAAAATTGAACCAATCACTATAGCCAAAGTACCTAAATAGATCGTATGCTTGGGCGGATTGCACGACAATTGCTAAACGTGTATAACAGCTAAATAGATTTAAATCTAACGTATTTACATGACTTGACAACTCGCTAAATAATGTTTAATTGTTGAACACGTTTACCGATTGTGGTGCAAGCCGCCCTTTGAATTAAATTGAACTAAAACGACCTTCTACTAGTTATTCGTGATCGAGCAATGTTTCTTTAAAAACAATATTAAAACCTCTATTTCTTGTAACTTAAAACAACAACAAACGGCGCGTGTCAGACCACAGCATAAAGGATTATCTCGCATAACAGTACCACCGACAGTTTAATGGTTACGATAGTAGAAATGGCCTGTTTTATTGAGGAAATCGCGAGCATTAAGTTGACTTGCAATATCAGCATCATCATCATCATAAGCAGCTAGTAGTAACCCACTACTGGGTATAAGCCTCCTCCCTCAAACGCCAATCGTGTGTATTTTTGGCATTTTGCAACCAGATCTTCCCTTGTACGGCAACGATATCATCCACCCATCTGGCTGCTGGTCTGCCAAAGACTCTCTTAGGCCAGACTCGTAATTAGATAAGAAAATTCTTCAAAACAATAACTATATACAAACACATTTTCAACAAAAAAAATCATTAAAATGAACTCTGAATTCTAAATGCTAGAGATAGAAAACAGAGTTCAAATCACCGACTGCAGGCAGGGTGCCCAAAAGGCTGGCAACATTACCTCTTTGAAAATTTAATAAAATTCTTTATTGTACATAAAATTGGTACGTGTAATAAAATAAATAGAATGTCAAAAACTTGCATAACAGACTAAATAATATTTTAATGTAAATTAAACTTATGTTAGTTTGGCTATTATTGCACGGCAATTAAACATTTCAACGCCTTAATATTACTTATTTAGTTTAACCTCCGTGGATTATGACTGTTACGCTACTTTTGTAATTCAGTAATAGATTTAATTAATTAGCAGTGTGCAAAATTAATTTTAACATGTATTTAAAAATAATTTTACCCAATACAAATCAGAAGCATAACCTAGTAAAACTATCATAGCTAATTTGATAACAAAAACCCAACAAGATTGAATTATATTTTTATTAGCTAATTAATTGTTTTAGGTAATTAAAACTGATGCATTTTCCTAAAATAAAAGTTCAGTTTTGGGTTGGGTTCATTGTTATTCTACAGAGCTTGAGTTTTGTGATTCTTCATAATTACATTCATTGATTTTTTTATCTTTAAAAATGTTTAAATGCGAAAAGTTTTACGTTTCTCGTGACCATTAAGATGAGGACTAATAAAGGTGTTAGTTTGCAGCCTGCAACTTGAAAACAAAGTATTATTCAAATCTTGTTATCAATATTCTATAATCTGAAGTTATCTCCAGTCTATTTAATATGCCTAACATTCATAACTGTGTGTTTATGCAGTATCTCACTCTAACACGAGATTATGGCACAGCACTATTAAGTGAATAGCATTTTAAGTCACCATTACCGACAGACATTGCGAATTAATTTACTATATCTAAGTAAGCATCGGCACGGCGGCGGCGTTTCGTTGTGCAATGCGAAACTGATTTAAACTCGTGTTTTGGTACTTTACCTACTTGCATCACATTTTGATTTTCTTGTAAAATATCCTTATCGCCAACACAGTCACTAGAGAATAAAAAACGTCAAAAATGTACGACATTTGTCAATTTTTATAGTTTTCTATGAAATTTTCTTTCACTAAACTAAGCATTGTAAAATGACAACTTGAGGGGCTGGGTGTTTAGCGGAAATAAAGAGAGGCATCTGTCGGATTTGGATATAAAAAAATATATAGCCTTTTTGTATTTATATATTTATATTTACTATTCAGCGCGGCAATGCAGCCAATGTCTTGGGCACGCTTCCGATTGGTACTGATTTGGATCAGTTGAGCTATCTATATAAATCGTTTGCAACGGTGTGTAGATAGCTCAACTGCTTCATGTGTATTTTGTACATATTATAAATACCTACTGTATTAGTCGTAATTTTCTTTGTGAATAAATTCAGATGTTTATTAAAAAAAATGAAAAAAAAAATTATATTATGTAAAGCATCGTAAATACTTTCAATTATAGATATACTGCTGGAATCCAATTGTCGTACAATTCTATGGAAGCTGGCCAATGAGAATGTCCGATAGTTTCCCAATCAACGGTTTGAACGGAAGAAAGAAATCTAGCTCATTCACAAAATAGGCAATATTTACGACGATTAATTGCACACTTGATAAAGAATAGGCGTTTTCACACTGGCCGATACCGACACTTTTACAACACCGACATGTCAGATGCTAGAACAAAAATACCCTTTTCGGCGTCGACAGTGAAAGCTTCGAGTACTAAATAAAGAGATGAGCTTTCGCCGATATCGTGCAGATGTCGTGTCGGTGTCAGTTGAACAGCAAATCTTGCATAGGTTATGTAGGGCACCGTGCCCAATAGATTGGAGGAAATAATTTATGAGCCTGCTAAGTGCATATCAGTATTACGTGCAAACAAATAGCTAGATCACGATCTTTGGCTAATATGCGCAGGCGCAGCCTAAGGCTGAGAATAGACTGACAGCTTAACGCAACTAATACTGAACCAATAATACATTTTGTCGTAGATTCAATTGCGTCGTTGTGCATACAACTGGCTCTCCTATCAGTGAAGTGGGACATATTCTGCGCATAATACGTTTTTAATTTTTTTTGATCCTCTCTACTAAAAAACCTGGAGAGGATAAGAGCAATCCCATAAATGTAGCCAAAAAGTCATGAACACACTCTGAATATTGTTTTTATAGTGCAACGAAAGAGTTAGCCTCCAAATCGTCTTAAGTTTACCCTTTTAAGAAGATTTAGAATGAAGGGGATTTTGAGACAAAAAGTATCTGCTTTGATGATATAAACAATCAGTTAGTGATCTTGATCCCAGCTGTCAACACAAAGCGTAGTCAGCAGTCACCAGCAGTTAAGCAGTCATTAAGTAGTCCGTCTATTACCAGCCTTAGTTGTGAATGTATCAATCATTGTTATGATCCGGGTGGGAAACTGCTCACGTGTTTCGGATTTGTTTTATTTTTCAAAGCTCTATAATAGTCAGTTGTATTACTGAACTACTTTCGTTGAAGACAAAGACGTGATAAAAAAGCTATATACTTATAAAAAATATTTACTACTTATAAAAAGATTATCTCGGGAATCAGACGTTGAAGAAAAGTTTCATGATATTATGATTTCAAAACCCAAATCATTGAAGCATTTTTGGCAACTGTAGGAATAAAACCCACATCTAAAAAACCAGTTATCCTCTACGCCCGAGAGGTCGTCAAGTCAAAGTCAGAACTATTGAGATTAATTTTGTTGCCCATATCAAAATTCTAATTATGAACTTTTAGTGGAATAGTGGATACTTAGTTTATTTTTATATTCTTTGCTTTTACAAAATTGTGAGGAAATCTTATATAAAGCTATACTAAATCATGATGAGGTCTTACTTAGCAAAAGATTTTATTGGACCTTCAAGGCTTTGCAATTATTTTATTAATAGATTGATAATTATCCAGTTCCCGTCACAATTATTATAACTAAAATTATATTCTGTATTAGGCAACTTAATGATTTATTTAAGTGTTTGATCATATAGCGAGTCCTTTTTGGTAGAAATTGTGGTTTTCCTATAAAAATAAAACAAGTCGCTTGTATATGGAAGGTTGCCGTTAATTATAGTAAACTTGCAAAAAAAGATTACTTTTTGCTTGATAATAATATGTTCAGCTAAAGTAGCTTTCAAACGGTCTAAAACTATCGAGCTATCTACAGATCGTTACAAACGATCAATCGATCGTTGATTCTAACTCATTGACGCAATGTAAATGATTGTGAACATAAACATAAGCTTACCTGTCAGTTTGATAAAGGAGGCAGGGACACCTACATTTCTATGCCTAGACTTAAGCTAGGTCCACTCTGTGCCTAGATCCAGGCTCTTAAAAAACGGCGACTGTCTTCGTAATCGTAAAATACAATCAATTGCCGTTTATATGCTGAGTCTGAATTTCATTTTCGTAAAACGGAAAATCTATTTCGAGTGGTTTTTTGTGTAAAGTACGGATTAAAATTTGAGAAAAATATTTTTCTTTATACAAAACTCAACATGCAAACCGTTGCTGTTGTCTGCACATAAAAAAAGTTCAAACCAGGACAGAGGCACCGTCTGGTCTGACCCAGTGTAGCACCGTAGCATGAATCACACTTTACCGCCGTCGTGACGGTTGCAGTTTGTTAGGAAGAAAGCTTTAGGCTAGGCATTGTAATATTTCCTGCTTCTAGATACTGCCGCTCTGGAGGAATGTGAATATTATTCATATTTCCAATAATGTAAGGTATTGGCTGAAGCTTCTTGGACTTGTTTCCATTGCGTACGATAATTTAAAATTGGAAACGGTAAAAGTAATTTTTGACTAAGTAGGTACTTTGTTACTTTTTTTTTTACTTTTTACTTACCTTTGACTACTCTTAAAGGTACGTCCAAGCATCCACAACATTTATGACCTTGATTGTCAATATAAGATAATGTCTTATTTTTAATCCAACAGAGATTTATTATTAAAATCTTAATAGGTAGATAGATTTATTATTAAAATCTAGGTATCTTAAAATCTAGGTATAGTAGTCACAGCGGATTTTTGTCCCTCTGAAGTATCGGCACAGAATCCATTTTTGAGTAATTGGAGGTACCTAAGCTAATTTTTCCGTACAACAGTACATGAACAGTCATTTGTTGCGCCTAACTTCAGAGAGATAAAGATCGGTTCGGCCGGCCGCGGCGTACTGTAAGTAGGTACTTCTTGAATTTTTTAAGGACTCTTTCAAACCTTTGCAAGTGTCCATGTCGTTAGACAGTGATGGGTAACTTTTGAGCTTTTATCTGAAGTAGCAACATTAACGTAATCGTCAAAAATGACGCACGACAATGGAACCTTACATTCTTCTTGCATTTCTCAAGTGCCGGAAACGTCAGGTGCTGGCCACTACACTCACCTCCATTATCAGGACCTGACACCTGCGCATTCTATTACAATTGCATTGGATCGGAATGCGAACGAAATGGAAAAGTACCATTTGTGTGTGGAGATTACTATCCCACTATTATTATGAACTAGCTGACCCAACGAATTTCGAACCGCCATATTATGAAATTTAAAAAAAATACTGCTCGATTTTTGTTAAATTTTATTTTATACAAACCTTGTCCTGACAATAACGAACCCAAAAAAGGTATATCCAGTTTGGTGCAGTTCGGAAGTTATGCGCGTCACTCATATTGTAAAAACTTTAACTTTGACCTCAACATCGTCAAGTCGGCCGTCAATTGTTTTGAAGGCGAAATAAATGGGCTTTCTGTTTAGAACTTGGAAATAAATTCCATCAAATATCGGATAGCTACATATATTCCATTGCCTCACACTTTACACTATGACCTCAAGTATAATTGGCTAAAATACCAATCAAATTAAATAATAACACCAACAGAAAAACATTTAAGATCAAAAACCTCGCAAAATTATTACTTTGCCGCAGTGACCAAGTGCCCTTTGCTAACAATGCCAAATGGCATTTTTCGTAAGGAACCGTGCTGTCATACGATTCACAAACGATTGCACTGTCTTATATAACTTTGCTTTGATGCTCCGCGATCACAGACGATTGACAGTGACATTATAAATTGTATTTTAGGTAACAGGTCGAAGGTTATGTTTCCGGTGTCAGGATTATTAACATATTGTATTCACGTTGAAATGCTCATGGCGTAGTTTGCTAAGTCAATCTTCACTTATCTAAGTTAAGCGACGTTCTGCGCGATCACTATTTGGATGGGTGACCGCTAGTGGCATTTACATCTGAGCGCTTCCGTGCTTCGGAAGGCACGATAAACGTTCCCGGTGCTCCGAATAATTCCATCACCACAGTTCGCCACTAACTAATACAAACGAACTCGTGGGTATATTATTAACATATTAACCACTCAATAACTGTGTTTAAAATGTTAAGTAAACCCCGTTTTATTCGTATTAAAATCTCAATTCACTAATAAGCTATCAGTTACTATCATCTGCTTGCGGAAGCTATTGCAAATGGATCACCGGCGGATCGCCATTCGTTCTTTTGTTTTACATAATCTGAAAGTGATACATTTCTCTTTGTATTCGATTATTGGTGTTTGTATACTGACCTACACGATACCGATATGTCAGTGATACGCTGACGTCGGTCGCCGACGTCGGTCGCAGACGTCGGTCACAGACGTCGGTCGCAGACGTCGGTTGCGCAAATCGTGGCTTGTTGGAGATAAGTCCCGCTGACTTCATTGTCGTAGTGCGGTGTCTCATTAGAACATAGTTTTATTCGTACGCTCGATCGACTGTCAGCGACCGACGTCAGCGTAGGAATTTAAGCCAGGATAGATGTGATATGAAAGCGTCTAGTGCTAAGTGTATGAGATCAAAGTTAAAGTCAAAGATCTTCTATTCAGTAAAATCAAGGATCATCTAGAATCGCCTAACTAGGTGATTCTAGGAGGCAGTTCCACGCGAGCAGAGCCTAGAACGGGCAAGAAACTACGGCCTAATTCCTAGCGTTTCTTGTATGATCCTTCATACAAAGAAATATAAGTTCCAGCACGGTTACATTGCTATGCTGATATCACGTCGTTATCGTGTCGGTGGTAGTATGAAAGCAGTCTATTGGTATCTCGTTTCGCGATGGCTTATGATACATCTAATTAATGCAATGTAACACGGAATAGGCCTGTTTGAGATTAGATGTACGTATTTAATTGAGTACTTTGGTTTATATTATGTAAGTCTGCTTGTTGGTCTGGGTCTACCGAACACTGCCACGTTATGCGTTTGCTATGACGAAGTGGTAGATATAGAAATAGTGTGCAAATTTGAAGCGAGAAAAGTCTGACAATGCAGCGCAGTTTCATTGAAAATTTTTTCCCTAACCCATTTCGCCCCACTACTGGACAAAAGACTTCCAGATGTCCTTCCACCATCTCTTTTTACAGAGGTTGAGATCGTCCCACCAACGTTTTTCAGGTTGACTGCAAGATCATTGAAACTTATTTCTTCTAAAAGTTCAAAAGAAGGGCGTTGAAAAATACGTGTTTTTATAGAAAAAAATCCAAATATATGCAGATTAAAAAAAATCGGTAAAGAAACCATCCTAAAAATAACTTTCTAATACCAATCTTTGCCTAAAAGACATTATTTTAAGGCTTTGTGAATAATTCACAAAGCGTCATAACACTATTACCTACTTACTACAATTTAGCACATTAACGATCTCGTGCAGTACCTTATTAATATTTCGAACAATCACCGTCATATCGCAATCCATGGGAAACTGTTGAAACATTAAATGCGAGCTCATCTCCACATAACCTTCGATGTAATGGCTGCTTTTCGATGTTCCTATCATTATATTACCCTGCGGGTTGAAATGGTAGAGCGAAGTGCTTCTTTGTTCGAATTAAATTACAGAATTAAGTTACCTCTGCCTATACCAATTGCATTACCTCACCTACTTCCTGCACTGAAAACATTCCTGTACCATCAATCTGCGACGTACGATTATTTTCACCAGGGAGCCATCAATCTTAATTCTTAATTCTTTATTGCACACAACACAGGACATAAACAAAATAAATAAATATTCGTGGACTTTACACACAACGCCCTCGAGTCCCAAACTAAGCAAAGCTTGTAATATGGGAACTAGATGGCTGAAAAGACAGTTTTTAGTGTTAATACTTTCATTAATATAGTTATCCATGTGTTTATAAGGCCTAAACTAATATGCCTGCTCTGGGCTTAACTAACTTGTTTTTTGGTCAAATTAAAATCATAACAGAACATAAGAACCTTTAATTTTAACTAAAAGACACTGACCTTTAAGTTCTCTACCCACACATAGATACACGATAAAACAACACAATATTATAAAGCAATCATTAGCAACACAAACAGAGCAGAAACTAATTAGGATTACCTCACGAGCAATAACCGAATACCATACTATTTCATAACGTGCGCGTGCGCAGCGGGCAGCCTATCATGTAGGTAGAGCATTGCCGGATCGAGTCCCGGAGTGACACCGCTTGTGAGTAGCATAACTGATGATTAGTGATATATTTTATCGATGAGGTGTGGAGATATAGCGCGTTTGACTATGTCTCACTCAGAGCATACATTGGATATTTTATATCTACATAATTATTATGTAGCTTTTCTTCATCGCTTAGTTTTATCTATTTTGAAATATGATCTACTTAGAAAGTTTATTATTTCAATAAATTATAATCACGAATAACATGTGTCTAATGATTTTTTCATATTGTTTCAGGTACACAAGCAAGCAAAAAACATCAGACTGAGTAAACGTAAAATAAATAGTCATGTGATAAATGGACTTGGCTACAATGGCTACTCTACCTTGACATTTCAATCCTATTATCACACAAAAAATATGAATGTAGCTAACTAAATTGTCATGAAACAAGATCACAAAAAATGTGTTCTTTTTGCATAATAGAACTAGTTACATAGCCATTTAGGAAAAGCCATATTTTGTACGGACTATATAAGGTAAGTAGCTAGTGTAGCTACATCCTTTTCGTAAGTATAGCCACAGAGTATAGCAGTATGTCCTTCGCGGTATAACTTTATGCCTTGTGGACAATAAGCCACCCACAGTTAGGAATCTTGACATTTCCATTGAGCGTATTTCTATTTTGTATATCCTTTCCATCCAAAGGTTGTCTGGAAGCGATTGCTTTCAGCGATAAGGCCGCCCATTGTAAATTAGCTTTAATTGTTTCTCTTATGTCCTGTTTCTTCTTTGTGTAATAAAGTGTTTATCTATCAATCTATCTTGTAGGATTTTGATTTATAAAACCATGGCGTGGTCTAAGACTCACATAAGTTATAACTCTATATTGCATTTTTAATTTATTCATATGAAAGATTATGAAGCTGAAACAATTACTGAATACGCACTAGTGAGATCTTAGGTAGTATAAGAGCGCAACCCACTGACGCTGAATACGATTTGGGTTTGGGAGGAGCTTGATCCAGGATTTTGGTTTGCAGGAAGGGGGGGGGGGTGTAACTTGGCTATGTAGGTCTCTCCCTGACAAATTCTTTTAGGGGAGTTAAGCCCCTTAACGTTTCCTCGGGATCCGCTAATGCGCGAAACTATGCCTTAAATATCATAGCGATAAATATTTAAAAGAAGTCAATAAATACAAAAATATACTCATTTTAATAAAATAATCACACGTGAAATATGAATATATGCCTGAAAGTGAACTGTTGAGAGACCTTGAATGATTACAGTGTTACAAATTACGACAACCGAGGCATATTTTAAAACAGTCGTAGGTACCTACTTAATCGATGGTAGTACATAAAAAAAGTGAAAAGGTGGTTATTATTACGCTGCCGAGGTCGCATACCGTAACAAAGTGGGTTTGGTATAAGTCAGCAGCTTATAGAGTCATGTAGCTGTCCGAGTCAAGGCCAGAGTGAATAGGTGTCTTCTCTATCTGTCTCTCTCTGTCTCTCTGTCTTGTAGACTGTCCTGTTCCATCGCCGGCCTCATCACTTACCATCAGGTGAGATTGTAGCCAAAATAAATTCTATATTATACTTATAAAAAAAGAAAAAAAACTCTTTTCTATAATTAGTCATGAAATCCACGTGATTTTTCCAAAAAAAGATGAGAAAAAGATATAACGTCATAAAAAAAACACTAGAACGACTTATATAATCTTTTTTCCTTATTGTTCGTTCTTATGAGTTAGTGGCCAACTCTGGTGACCAAATTTTTAAGGCCTCCATCGTGGCTTGACGACTGCTAGAGCCCAGACCGACAGTTTAACGTGCTCTCCGAAGCACTTTATCCTTATGATTATTGACATTTACGATGCCCGTGTTGTTTATTTAAAAATGACAAAGAAACAATAAATTTGTGACTTCAAGAGCATTATTAACTAAAAGAAAATTTTGTATGTTGTAAAATGAATTCGTTGAGTAGACAAAGTATCAGTTTATATCTTGATCAGAAATAAAACACGAATGCGGAAGACTATGGCGCAATATTGTTGTGATCGACGAAATTTACATTGTTTTGTACTGTCTAGTAATTATTCAAGCAATTTGTCATAAGTTTTAGTTGCCCAAAACTCTAGAGAAAATAGGAATGATCTTATGTTTCCTTAATGTTTTGTTTTCATAGTAATTTAATGATTGAGGCAACGAAGCTACGAATAAGCGGGTTTAGCTCCGTTGATTAAAGCTTCGTTGAACGTTGATTTTAGCTCTATATAAGATCAACAATAATTAAATATAGTTTGAAAGTAAGTAATCGGTTTGAATATAAAAATATATGATAGGAAGTAATAAAATACATATCTGCGCAACTCGTAGATAATCTAATGAAATAATTGATCTACAATGAGAAACAGAAAGTGCACTCTTTGAAAGCAATCTTCTTGTATGTTTGTTATCTAACTGATGAATAGATACCTACGAATAATAACTTAATTTTGAATTTACACAGACTCTAATCTTGGCCTGGACAAAATGTTGAACATTTGGAAAAAATAGAAGTAACCATCACTAGTTAGCTTAATAATGGAAGATAGGATTAAAGAAACGATTATAAAGATATCAAAAAGTTAATTCTCTTAATAAAATCTAGTAAAATATCATGGCGATTTTGTTGCGATGCACTGTGACTTTTATGACATCCCAACCCAATGATATTTTTACTATATTTTAATAAGATACTTCTGGAACAAATTAATTTGCAGCAAGAACCTACACAAAATTAAGTAGAGGTCTTACTAAATCATCTACAAGTGAATGCATAGATTTCTGATCAAAATAAGATAGTATGCGCTCGGACATTTGAAATATCCACCTACACGATTGTTATTGTTATAATAAATATATCGTAAGTGAATGGTACAAGGCCAATTTTGAATTATCATTAGGTTTATTGTAAGCGGGGCAGTTTGACGAAGTGATATAGCAAAGATAGCTTCGAGCTAAAAGGTGAAGTAGCTATTGAAAGGGCGAACACGACCGTACCTATTGTTCTAAAGTAGCTTGACTTTGTAGCTATGCAATTAAATATTAGAATGTTAATAGCCAAAGACAATGAAAATATGATTGCGTCCTTGAACTGAGATTGCTAAAATAACTCATTTGCAAAGTTTTATTAAACGTTTAAGATAAATTGTCTTTAGTTTTAAACATGGGATATTCAATATCGAATGGCGACCGCAAAGCGCAAACCAGACCGCGAAGAATGGAAGACCCGGTTATGGACCGATTGTTCGGATCGCGAGAAGTCAATGGATGAAGAAGTTTCTTCTGGAAATCTATGACTAAGGTCTATTAACTTCTACATGCTGATTATGGTGTTGTTCACTCAAGTAACTTTTCGGAAATTAGAATCTTGATTAACCATACAAACCTAGCTAATATATTCAATAAAATCACAAGGATCATATATATTTAGGTAGGTTTTCATACGGAACTATTTTAGCAATACCACATCTCATTCTATAAATCATTCAGCAACCACGTCCTTCATCGCCCACTATCCGTATATTAAACATATAACCTACTAGTTGTCTGTTTAGTCACCCACCTTAGTCCTGGTCCATTTACCTCCTACACGGCTATCTAAGACAAGTATTACATGTCCACGTGATTGCGATCTATCCCGCTGAGAACTCCGTCAGTTTACATGAATAGTATCGTTTGTTCTCGTTAGACTAGCTTTTGCACCCTATTTCTCACCCGTCTCTTTAATATAAGTTAGTGATTCACCCTAAGGGTTGCATTGAAATCACAGTCTGATCTTACCAGCGCCGCGTTGCCTGTGTAAAAATGCAGTAAACTGAGGCAGGACCTTTTTGGCTCAAGTCAACGTTGGTCAGCACTCACGCACATCTACCTAGTAGTTTCTTTAATTATGTACCTACTTATTGTTAAGTACCTCTGCTGTACCTGTGTTGTGTGCTAAATAAATGTTTCTCTATCTCTATCTTCCTTGGTCTACTTGTGTTAATAGCTTTCGTAATGTTTGTTTATTCAGACATTTAGCTCGATCATGTGATTACGGCAATTTTTCACTTTTTAGTTTTCACTGACATTTACCTGCTCTACTCTCATTTTATTATCTTTTTTCACCGTCCCATTCATAGGGCATGAGTAAAAAGTGGTCCCTGACACTGTATAAATCCTTTAGATTAGAAGCAAACTGATTTACTTCTAGATCTCACTCGCTCTTTTACCACGTTGCTTCTCTAAAATGATCTTTATATAACTTGACTCAAAACTCCAACCCCATCCCAATTTTTGAATGAGATTGAATTTGATATTTTTGTATGCTCTTGGCAGAGCGTGTTCTGGTTTAAGTACACAAGAACTGTTTTTTCTGATATTTCTAATTAAAAAGGAGTACGCCTAGTACCTTTTGATGTTTTACTGACAAGTCAGACAAACAAGCATGCATCATTATTATACGTAAATGATGGTGCTGATCAAGAGTCTACCATTTGATGTATGAGTCCATGCATTGTGGAAACGGTATTTCATCCTTGGCTGTTTCCTGGTGATCTTTCTTGCCATTGTGTTGGCTGTTCGTTTCCGTGGTTCGGAGCTTCACTATTGTATCTTTTATCATAAGTAATGGAGGGAACCTTCTTCTTACGAGAACTTGGAACTCTGAAATAACCATCAAAATAATTATCAAACAGTGATAGTAAGATCATTGATTAATTTAAAAAAGTTTTAAAAATGTAACTAGCTTGTTATTAAGTAGGTAGTTGAATGAAAATCCGTGTGGCTAGTGTCAAAAAGGTTTTTATGATGTTAAAACTTACCTACTATGTGAAAGGATTAGCAGCGCCAATTGGCAAGAGGATTTCATTGTCATGTCATGTCACGTCAGTTTGACAGGGCGTAGTACTACCTCTTTGGTCTAACAACTAGCGTTTGACATTCCAGTAGGTACGAGTTCGGTGTGATGAGGTGTAATGTCAAAGTATCCACTCGGTACACGCACAGATAATATAATAACACGGAAACTGTAGACGCGTACGAAGTCGCGGGTAACTACTAGTGTGCACTAAAGAAGGCTAGTTTTATTTTGGAATCTGTTTTTGTTTTTTTTTTTGCTAAAAACTCATCCGTCCTTTGAAATGTCTATCTACTCTAATTACCACCGACTGTAGTGTTTCAAACTACCGACCGACCAAAGGTGGGTGTAAGTGTAAATACAGTGCTGTAGGATGCAAATGTTACCACCCACGTTTATCCTGCGTTATCGTTACAGACTTTATTTTTTGATTGCACTAACATGGAAATGCAATTGGTAATACAGTATAGTATTATATTATCTGTGGTAATACATACAAGGAAGATAAAAGTCAATGCTCTTAGAATGGTATTAAGAGGACTCCGACTAAGTATAAATTGCTCGAATAAACGTAATACCATGGACAAAAAAAAAGTTGTTAATCTTGTATTATTAATCGATGGTAATACTAAGATCGCTTTTAATTTGAGCATATTTCTGCAATATTGTATTCTTGGAACTATGAAATAGTTGTATATGTTTATTTTATTTTAAAATACTTACCTTGAAATCAAATGTACTTAATTAGAGTATTTATAAATAAGTACATAATTAACATGTTTTATCTTGTTTGTTTTATATTAAAAACAACGATATTATCTTACGTATTGTTGACATAAATTATAATCAAGTTTTAATACAGATTATCATCACAATATGAAAAACACAAGTTTTCATTATTTTTAGTATAATTTAACGGAAAATGAAATCGCAAGCGTAGTTTGCCGGTTCCTTAAGTTCATTAAGAGCCTTGAACTTGCTTAGTCTTGTATGTAAATGTGAGTTAAAATAGATTACAATCAGCGATGTTTTGCGACATTTGAGTCAAAGTTTTTCTTGGTTTTTATTAGTTTTTGATTGTTTTTTTGTGTTTAAAAGATGTTGCAGTTTTTACTTTGTTGCTTATTCTGAGCTTCTACGCAAAAAAAATATTGATTCTCAATTGTAATCTCTATCATTCAGTTCGATGTTTTTAATATTTTTTAGCTCTAAAATTAATGAAGTCTGTATGAAAAATACTACATAAATTGTAATGGTTTTTGCAAATATTGAAAACTTATATTTCAGTGTTTATTTTTTTTTTTCTTGGACTGCTGTGGTTTTTAAGAGCCTTAATCACATCTATTAGTGTTCTAGTTACATTTCACTGTTGACGAAATAATAGTGACCCTCGTTACCATTATTTTCCCAGAAATTCGTGACTTTCATCTATTGCGCTTGTCATAGTCAGTAAATAATTATGACGTATATAGGTACTAATCGTCACGGTTATTTTTCTTTTTAATTTAATGATAACACTATGTAGTAGTAATATCTCTGTAAGTCTTTATATTAGTTTGAATTTTGTAAAAGATAAGCTAATAACGCCGGATGTGGAAACTGATTCTCAAATTATATTTAACTTTGGTTTAAAGTCTTAAAATTGTTATGATAATTCATTATTTTATTTATTTAGAAATAATTGTTACTGTTTTTGATTTTTAGTATTTATTTTGCGATTCAGTGATTTATTTTGTTTTTGATAAATGATTATTTCAATAATATTTAGTTTGCAATGTAATTGCTTCAGATATTGCTTTATAATTCATTTTGTTATTTTAAATGTATGGTTCGACATTAGTTACAATTTATTTAGCAATAAATTGGTAGTCAGAAGTGATGCAGGGCGAATGTAGGTCAAACGATATCTACCCGACGCCATATTGAAATAGGATTCCAGTGTTGAGGCTCGAGAAGAGCACATTACAGTTTTCGCTCTGCACCCTGGTGGTCATATCCATCTCTGAGTACTTTATATACTTCTGTCGAATAAGATAAGTAGTTTGTGATATTTGTAGCTGTCTATTTTTAAAGTGTTAAAGTTTTCCGTGTAAAATAACGTTGCTTGTCGAATAAAACTATAATTGGCTTAGAAAAGTGTAATCAGTTGTAGGATATTTGCTAAATATACGATTTAGTTGATTTTAAAATATTTGCTTTATTTAGAAAGGTACCCCTTTCTGACATCAGAAGTGGGATAGTACCTATTTGCTCACGTAAAATTAACATTGGTTTTTCGAATATTTCAGATATGAAATGCCGATGTCGTAAAATTGTGGAGGCGTTATAAAACGACGAGATAACGTGGCCGTTTCTGCGGTTACCGAAGCATAGTGCAAAACTTTGCATTAGTTCTGCACTAAAATAAAGTGGAATTCGGACGAAGACAAAGTGTGGTAAGGCCCTTCGGGGTTTTGTTCTTATTTGGTGAGAATCTTCAAGGCCTTATGGGCCACGACCTTTTTCTAAAAGTTTTCGAATCCTACCCTCAACCATAAACCCAAGAATTGGTTTTAGATTTTCCATGAAAAACGTTTATTTTCAGTAGTCGTTTACCTACTACCCGCACTTTTATAGCTCGTGCCATCAATTTATTTAATTAGTTTTGTAGTAGTGAGGCAGAATGGCCAAGCGTTTTGTTTTGTTTTTACAACGTAGGTACAATGGACCTGTAACGGGTACAATGTACTAAGGCTACTGGTTTTTTCGCCATAACTTGTTTATAGTTTTTATGGTTGGACGTTCTCCTTACTACCTCTCTCAGACACCCTCAGTAGGTCCCAAGTTAGTATAAAAAAAAACTACACGGAGTGGTACCGTGTATAGAGGTTATAATCTTTAACCTATTTCTTCTGAAGTTTGTCACAGCATCTACTATTATAATAGTGCAGTACCTAAGTAACCTTACTAGTGTGATATTTATCAAGCTGCTGTTTGCCTGGTGTTCAGTTTAGACATTACGTAGCAGCAGTAATGGAACTGAGCACGACAGCCAAACTTTGATAAAATATTAGTGGGTTCTAGGTAGGTACGGTTGGACTGGTGTGAAGTTTAGACATCGTAGTAGTTGCGACTGTGCGATGGAATGGAACGCGACAGTCGACAGCCCTATTAGTAGCTTCTAGAGTAGGTAGGTACGGTTGGACTGGTGTGAAGTTTAGACATCGTAGTAGTTGCGACTGTGCGATGGAACGGAACGCGACAGTCGACAGCCTGAGCCTAATGATATAAATATATGTATATGTATTGAATATGTTGGAACGGTTGGCCTGGTGCGAGTTTAGACATTGCGATACCAACACGCGATGGAACTTAGCATGACAGCCCAATCTGAATAGCATTTTTTTCCTAATAGGTGTAAATGTTACCAGGATACACATACGTAAGAATAGGTAGAAACTTTAAATTTTTGGTAACAATATTTTTGTTTTCAGATTCCTTTTACGATGATTTATAGATAAGTGTCTACTCCGTTAACCTTTGAGATGCCAGGACTCCGGGCGCACTACGTTTTCTGTAGTTCGCAAGTCGCAGCCGAGCTGATGGGTTTATAAAGGAACTAGGTGTACTTCGGGGACGAAGTAATTTGCAGAATGGCCGTGTCATAGTCAGTAAATAATTATGACGTATATAGGTACTAATCGTCACGGTTATTTTTCTTTTTAATTTAATGATAACACTATGTAGTAGTAATATCTCTGTAAGTCTTTATATTAGTTTGAATTTTGTAAAAGATAAGCTAATAACGCCGGATGTGGAAACTGATTCTCAAATTATATTTAACTTTGGTTTAAAGTCTTAAAATTGTTATGATAATTCATTATTTTATTTATTTAGAAATAATTGTTACTGTTTTTGATTTTTAGTATTTATTTTGCGATTCAGTGATTTATTTTGTTTTTGATAAATGATTATTTCAATAATATTTAGTTTGCAATGTAATTGCTTCAGATATTGCTTTATAATTCATTTTGTTATTTTAAATGTATGGTTCGACATTAGTTACAATTTATTTAGCAATAAATTGGTAGTCAGAAGTGATGCAGGGCGAATGTAGGTCAAACGATATCTACCCGACGCCATATTGAAATAGGATTCCAGTGTTGAGGCTCGAGAAGAGCACATTACAGTTTTCGCTCTGCACCCTGGTGGTCATATCCATCTCTGAGTACTTTATATACTTCTGTCGAATAAGATAAGTAGTTTGTGATATTTGTAGCTGTCTATTTTTAAAGTGTTAAAGTTTTCCGTGTAAAATAACGTTGCTTGTCGAATAAAACTATAATTGGCTTAGAAAAGTGTAATCAGTTGTAGGATATTTGCTAAATATACGATTTAGTTGATTTTAAAATATTTGCTTTATTTAGAAAGGTACCCCTTTCTGACACGCTCGCCGACAAAGCCAGAGTTTTGCACACAATACATTTCGACACGTTCTTAGCAATCCGGATAAATTGGTACATTCCCAGAGCTAGCCATTGCTGAGTCCGTAAGCACTAATTGAAGCTTATTACCCTTGGACTACTAATAAGCAAGCTGGTGAACAATGCTTCTATCTACGCTATAACGGCTCTATAGATGCAACTAATCAGTAATAACACACTTTTTTACTGGAGTTGGATTTGTTTACAGAACTTCTCCATTACGAATTCTTCTTTTAAAGTTCTACTAGTAGAGCGATCACTGATGTGGTCAGAAACCAGTTAATATCATGCAAATAATAGTAATACCCAAAATGTACAAGCTGGTTGGTAAAATGACGGCTCAGAATCGGAATATTCGAAGAAAAAAGTATTACCTATTGATGACAGACATGGTGACAAGATAAGAGGTAGGTACATGCAGATATATTTCATAATACTCACGGAATAATGATAATATTAAGCTCTGTAAGCTTCTTAGGCGTACTTTCCTCCTACGCTGACGTCGGTCGCGAACGCTCGGTTGCAAGCTGCTAGCACCGTCCTAGCTGCCTCATAGGACATAGTGTTTTCGTATTATGCTCGACCGATGTCCGCGACCGACCGACGTCAGCGTAGGACGAATGCTTCACTCTTGGATTTCGACATCCACGATCATGAATCAGGCAATTGATTAATGACTCGTTGAAACCGGGTCGATTTCACATTAATACTACGTTTATTCAGCTAATAACACTATTTGGTATGTCTGTATTATCGTAGGGCGTGATGCATCCGTTTGCTGCAATATTTAGGTACTACCTATGTTTGTGTTACACTGGGCGGCCGCCTCGTGCGATGACTTGCGAAGTGACAGCGTCACTGCGCAGTGTAATACAAACGTCACTTCCAAATCAGTATTCTTAGTTTCTTCTCTTCTAACTTAAGGGGATAGTCTATCTGTGCAAAACAGAAGAATCGAGTTGTCATGACATGCGCGGAAAGCAATTCGTAAATTTTATCGAATACTAAACTAAACTGAAAAATGCTTTACTGCGATCTTTATATTTATTTATTTAGTTAGTTACACCAATGGCATATTCACAATTGTTATTTAGGAGAAAAATATTACTTATAACATTCTACAGTGTGATATACCATTACAGGCATAAACAGATTTGATGTAGGTAAAATATGTCTTAAAAAATTTAGTACTTATTTTTTAAGGAAAAAAAAAGCAACAACTTATAACTAAGTGTGTGATTGGATTCCAATATACGAGTAATAAGTGCTCATGATAACATTCATGATAACAAAATTAAAGGAACGCTATTGTTTGTGTCAAATAGTCAGTTAATTGGATAAAATCTGCCAAGATTGGTTTTAAATCATACAGGAATGAAAGTATTTATTGGTTTTTTGTTACTTTTGAATAAACAACTTTTTTGAAATTATGTGTGGCATATTTTTACCCTTTTAACATTTTTTGTATCATTACATTTATATCATACATTAATTATAATATCTAATGCAGGGTGATGACTATCTAACTTACTGAGGGGTAGTTTATTTTCACACTCCGTTACACCACTAAAATTGCTTATCACTAAATCTACAGTTCTTTGAACAGTATTTTATAAACTACATAATATTTACTATTATTAGGGTTTGAATTTTTGTGTCCTTCACTAGAGGTAGACCGGTCAAAATTAAAATCTGCAACAAATTATAGTCTCTACTTATATCACTTGACTGTGTCACTTTATCTACTGATATTATCCATGACGAGAAACAAAGTCTGTATAGTCACTGGGGTTTGTTTGTATACTGCACATATCTAAATATTCTTGGCAGAGTATTATTGAGTTTTAGTGAGATCTATACTTCTTCATTTTTACTTCGCAGAGCCTGGTTTCATATCAGTATGGAGTTCATATCAGCCAGTGCCTCATAGTTTTTGACTTGCTTTGCAGGAGATTGGTCATCTCTGCGGATGAATATGCGACCATTCCTAGTCCACACATATTTTTGCGACGAGAAGACTTGACGGAGTTTCCCAAACGCAGCCCAGCCCAGCTGGATTCTCCGGTTTAGCTCTTTCTCAAAGTTGTGTCTACCCAAACGCAGGGTCTGCCCGAGGTAGACATACTCCTGCACAACTTCGAGAGGCATTCCAGCGACAGTGATTGGCTCTGGGGTTATACGATCATTGATCATAATTTTCGACATAGCTCAGAGGATTAGCAGGCTGAAGTGGCAGTGGGCCGGCCATGTTTGCCGTAGAACCGACAATCGTTGGAGCAAACTAATACTCGAGTGGAGACCACGTTTAGGCAAGCGTAGTACGCCCTCCGGCGAGATGGGGCGACGATCTGCGAAATGTAGCTGGCAGACACTGGATGAGAAGAGCCGAAGACCGCGCTCAATGGTGCGTCTTGGGAGAGACCTACCTACGTCCAGCAGTGGACGAGTATAGGTTGATGATGATGATGATGATGGTTGTTAGACTCATCCATCTTTCTGAATCTGGAGCATGAAAGTATGTCCGCATTATCAATAGGGAGTTATATGGCTGTGTCTAGTTGTTTAATTGTGTTCAGTAGATTTTCGGTCTCGTTTTCTGACACTCCATTTATCTCCAAATTGTATCAAATTTAAATTTATTTATCAAATTGTATCTTCAAATTATATTCCGTCTTGTGAATCCAAAGTAGCTGGGCGTAGACATAAGTACATTAAGTGGGTATGTTTGTTAATATTTAGGTCATAGTAAATTCTACGGAAACTCTCAAATCGATAAATAGTAGATAAGCTTAAAAACTAAAACCTTAGGTACTACTGAAAAATAACTCTCTAAATAATATGAAAAAGGATAGGGAGGGTACTGCTCCAAACTCATCTTTAACATTAACATATTGCGGAGAGTTTAACACAAATTGTGAGAGACAGATACAGATCATTGATACAGAATTGGATGTAAGTAGGTAATTTCAGAAGAAATAAGTATTCCAAAATATACGTGCAATAAAAACCAGCAGTATTTATTTTAGTTTTTTTGCATAAATATTGTTAACTAGCAGTTATCCGCGACTCCGTACGCGAGTACAGTTTCCATGTACATTGTATTATCTGTGTTGTATTATTATATGTGCGTGTACCGTGCGGATACTTTGTGAAACTTGACATTACACCGAACCCGTACTT